>OX243871.1:7500-10007500 GCA_945859645.1 Amphipoea oculea
GGTGACGGTGACGGTGACGGTGACGGTGATGGTGACGGTGACGGTGACGGTGACGGTGACGGTGACGGTGACGGTGACGGTGACGGTGACGGTGTCGGTGACGGTGACGGTGACGGTGACGGTTACGGTGACGGGGACGGGGACTGGGACGGTGACGGTGACGGTGACGGTGACGGTGACGGTGACGATGACGGTGACGGTGACGGTGACGGTGACGGTGACGGTGACGGTGACGGTGACGGTGACGGTGACGGTGACGGTGACGGTGACGGTGACGGTGACGGTGACGGTGACGGCGACGGTGACGGTGACGGTGACGGTGTTGGTGACGGTGACGGGTACGGGGACGGGGACTGGGACGGTGACGGTGACGGTGACGGTGTCGGTGACGGTGACGGTGACGGTGACGGTTACGGTGACGGGGACGGGGACTGGGACGGTGACGGTGACGGTGACGGTGACGGTGACGGTGACGGTGACGGTGACGGTGACGATGACGGTGACGGTGACGGTGTCGGTGACGGTGACGGTGACGGTGTCGGTGACGGTGACGGTGATAACGGTGACGGTAACGGTGACGGTGACGGTGACGGTGACGGTGACGATGACGGTGACGGTGTCGGTGACGGTGACGGTGATGGTGACGGTGTTGGTGACGGTGACGGGTACGGGGACGGGGACTGGGACGGTGACGGTGACGGTGACGGTGTCGGTGACGGTGACGGTGACGGTGACGGTTACGGTGACGGGGACGGGGACTGGGACGGTGACGGTGACGGTGACGGTGACGGCGACGGTGACGGCGACGGTGACGGTGACGGTGACGGTGACGGTGACGGTGTCGGTGACGGTGACGGTGACGGTGACGGTGACGGTGACGGTGACGGTGACGGTGACGGTGACGGTGACGGTGACGGTGACGGTGACGGTGACGGTGACGGTGACGGTGATGGTGGACGTGGATTTGGATGGATGGATGGACAGCTGATGGCTCGACCGTCTGTGTAGTAGCCACACTGCTGTGTATTCGTAAAATTCGTGTATATAAAGTGTTTTCATTTCTCATACTCGGAAAGTAGTGTTTGTTTGATCCAAATAGCGGGTGGAAGACGCTGCTTCCCACCACAGGACGGGAAAGACTCATAGTAATTACTTCCCTCTTTAGGTTGAGAATGAATTTTAAAAATAGAACTGTAGTCAGCTACGAAATTTTTTACATAAATTAAGAAAAATGCTGCAGTCTTATGAGTGTATAAACAGCCAGTGTGAATTAAACAAAAAAAACCTATTAAGCGGGACAGCCCGCGGCGATGACGCGGTGTGTTCCATATTTAAAATAAAAAAAGACAATAGTATTATTCGGCGGGATACTAACCCTGTAAGCTGTACCGAAATTCAAAAACTTTGCATGTGATTGTTATCAATAAATATTTTAGAAAAACTACTACTTTTTACTTTCCTTATATTCGATATTATATGTAAAAGTAGTGTTTAACACGGGTTAAAGTCATCAATTTCTTTCGACCCTTGCATAACAATCTACTATTAAAATATGGAAATTGAACAAAGTGCATCGATTAATGAAAAAAGTGACTTACTTGAAATAGTGAAAGAAAATTAGTTATATTAATTCAATTCATAATTGATTTATTTCAACGGTAATATTCAAGTTTTCACTTCTGCCGGCACTCCCGGAGTGCAACCCGTTTTTTTTTTTTTTCGTGATTTCAGAGTTGGTCCCATGGTGAAAGTTGTTCAGTTCGATGGTCTAAAGCACCTCTTAAAGTTCTTGCAGTTAATTTTTTTACACCTTATACAACGTGTAACGTTAAATACGCAAAACCTCAGACACCCCAACTGATTTTTAATTGAATTGACCTATTTCAGAGAGAAAAAAAATCATTAAAAAAATTGTAAAGGTTTTATGTGCTGTTTTAGTTTTACTGGCAATTCTAATCGTTTATTGCGTCTGCGACGACGCTCTATTGAGGGAGGAGTCGTCACCGGGCCGCTGCGCCGCCACGCCGCGCTGCGCCGCGCATTATTTACCATCTACGCTCCTAAAAAACTTAGGTTATCTTTGAACAGTGATTTAAATGTTTCCATCACACTTTTCCAGGCTTTGGCCAAATTAACGTTGTCATTACAATGCGCCAACATTCTTCACAATATTTAATGTTTGTGTACAAAAACGTTGCGAAATTCACGCGCACGCGCCGCCTCACCGGGGTAACGGGATAGAACAATTACACCTGTGACGCATGTGCCGGCGCCGCTCAGACTGAAGTAAACACGGCCGCTGTCACGTATTTCGCACGCCCCGCCCCCGTGCAGATCGTCATTTCTCTTTCTAACCCTTAGGTTAAATTTATGTTAAAATAAGATAGATAGCATTATTGTTTATTTCAAATTGTCTTATTCATGGTACTTACTGTACGGAAGATTCGTATTTGCAATTTGCATTGAAATAAGAGCTACTATTATCCCGCGTATGGGAAAATTTAAATTGGTCGACAACAACTTGTGTTTGTTTACCTATTTTGGCGGGTTTGCGCATGTGATGGCTTGACTTATTAATAAATAGACACGGCAACGTTTTTGATGAAGATTTTTAGAAAAATGTGACCTATATTAAAAAGTGGTTCAATGGATTCTGATCGTTATTCTGATCAAACTATTTTCAGGTTTTGCGCATTTAACGTTACACGTTGTATACAGGGTGAATTTTTCAAGTGGGCGTGGATAGCCAAATCCGAAACTACGAGGACTAGCGAAAAGTACTCAAAGGAGTCGCGGGCTCGATTTTGATGAAAACTAAAACCGCATCATTGGATTTTTGAAAAATCAATATTTCTAGTCAGGAATCGAACCTGTTGATTTTGAAAAAAAAAAAACACACTGTATTATTACACCATTCGATAGTGTCGCTAATAAGGATCGAATTCTGGAAAGTAATGACATACGGCAAACTAAAGGAAAGAGCTCATTTTTAACAAAATACTTTTTTTTTCTTATGTTACCTACCTCATCAAGTCATCATCATCTGCCTAGCCTTTTCCCAAGTATGTTGGAGTCGGCTTCCATTCTAACCGGATGCAGTTGAATACCTCAGTATGTAAAGATGGTCACCCATCCACAGACCAACCGCGGCAAGCGTAGCTTAACCTGATGGATTGACCTGTGCGGCTGTTATTATTTAGCCGGGACCGGGTTATGTTACCTACATACTAAACCTTAACTGATTAATTGTTCTAAATGATGACCATTGTTACATAGCTGGATTCGACGTCTCAATGATTGTACTGCATTCAGCATTACAATATTATTGATTTCATTAGAATATTTTTCAAAGATCGTAATAGAAATTTGAACTTAGAACCTAATGTTGTGAAGGTGACTGCGCTGCGGGTGTGTTAATAAAAATATTGAGCATCATTTCGAACAAGGTACGTAATGTATGTATGAATACTCTAAAATAAGAAGCAGTTTATTAAAATTCAACATTTTCCTTAAGTTTGCCATATGTCATTACTTCCCAGAATTTGATCCTTATTAGGGACACTATCAAATGGTGTAATAATACAGTATGTGTTTTTTTTTTTCAAAATCAACAGGTTCGATTCCTGGCTAGAAATATTGATTTTTCAAAAATTCAATGATGCAGTTTTAGTTTTCATCAAAATCGAGCCCGCGACTCCTTTCAGTACTTTTCGCTATTCCTCATAGTTTAGAATTTGGCCATCCACGCCCACTTGGAAAATTCACCCTGTATATAAGGTGTAAAAAAATTAACCGTAAAAACTTTAAGAGGTGCTTTAGACCATCGAACTGAACAACTTTCACTATGGGACCAACTCCGAAATCACGAAAAAAAATCAGCTGTTTCATATAAAAGTTCAATACCTACTCGGCCAAAATGTATGAAACAACTCATTTTTTTTCGTGATTTCAGAGTTGGTCCCATAGTGAAAGTTGTTCAGTTCGATGGCAGGCGCGGTCGCCGCCCAAGATTTTGGGGGGGGTCATCATGGGTGCCGAGGAATATTTTAAGGGAGGTAGGTACATCTCCTCGTTGGTCTAGTGGTCGCAAGCGTTACTGCTGAGCATGAGGTCTTAGCTGTGTTCGATTCCTAGGTTGGGTAAAGTGTTAAAGGGATTTTCCATCAGAAATTTCACAGAAGCAGCCTGGAGTCTGGATATGTGCCCGGTTGGCAGCAGTAAGCTCGCCCTCTATGACATTTCATTTCATTGACATTGGGTGCAAGTACTATTGGGGATAAAAGGCGTGATGAACGTTAAGGTTCATGTACATCCCCAGCTCTACATTACTTATGCTATTCAGGGACTCAGCTTTTACAAAGTCGGTTACTTAAATGCTGCCAAATAGGTCGTATGCATTGGAACGGTACATTGTGCAAGGTGGGGAGAGCGAGCGAAGCCGCCTATGTTTGATTAGGTTTTGTTTTATATTTTCAAGTAGAAATTGGAGTTACATTGTCGACTTATGCAGGCAAGCTCAAGAGCTCAAGCAGCTATCAGAATTCCAAATGCAAGAGCGAGCGAAGCGAGCTCGAAAATTTTGCACACTCTCGGATAGATTCGATTTTACACGGAAATACCTATGTGTCGCATAAATGCGACAATTATAACACAAGCTGTCAAAAGGTTAAACTCGTTTTACAGCAGTTTAGATTTTGGAATCTGGCCTTACCTAAGCTTTTCAACCTTAGGTACGAGCGGGGTGCCCAATATCCTGAGTTTGCTTCGCTCTCTCTTGAATCCTAGTTTCTATATTTTTATAACAGGCTTTTTAAAGGAAAATATTTTTTAGGCACGTTAAAAAACCCAGTGTCATTTCATAGTTTTAAGTTTTTACTTCACTTGGCAGTCCCCATGTCTGCCGATGTTCTTGTTTTTGAATATGCCAATCGGGGTTTTCGTGGCTCATGTACAGTTTTAAGTTAGTAAGGCAAGTAAATCATTCAGACTCTCCACATGGAATTCTCTGAATGATTTTGGGGGGGGTCATGACCCCCACGACCCCCCCCCCCCCCCCTCGGACCGCGCATGTTCGATGGTCTTAAGCACCTCTTAAAGTTTTTACGGTTAATTTTTTTACACCTTATATATGTATATGATCACGCATAACTTTTTACAGAGCAGTCCGATTTTGATAATTCTTTTTTTTTAGAAAGGGCATAACCCTGAAGTTGGTCCCATATAAATTTGGAAAAAAAATTATAACCCTAAGGGTAAGAAAACAGGGGATGATTGATTGTTCACTCACTGATTGTAATGTATGACCACGCTTAACTTTTTACAGAGTAGTCCGATTTTGATAACTCTTTTTTTATTGGATAGAATCCTACCCTAAGGGTGGGAAAATAGGGGTGATTTATTGTTCATTCACAGATTTTAATGCTGAAGTGTGTATTACAATTAAAATAAAAGGCCCATCTATGTTGGTATATAAAGCCTGTTTTTTTAAGTATTACATTATATTATTTAGTACTAGCTTCTGCCCGCGACTTCGTACGCGGATCCTGTTGCTTATGCCAGCGACAACGGGGTCGTCAAAATCGAAGATCTGAAACGTCTTATGTCGAATTCTAAGAGCCCGGGGACTGGAAAACAACGGGATGCGCGAGACGATTCAAGACGTTCCAGATTTTTCATTTTTGTAAGTCAACAGGAAATGCCCATAACCCACCCCTTCAAGTTATAACCATCATCTCCATGGCAATAAATTAGAGGGTACTGCAATGCATCGTAAGATCGATGTGTTTCATAAATGCGTTGCAGGCGATTATCTTGTGTGCGTAACACTATGTCACGCCGCTCACATTCTTGATCAGCCAAAACCACTGCAACATCATTTGTTACTGGAGCATTGTATCTGCCACGATGTCCAGTAGCGGGTCGTTTACCAGCATCAATCACAAATTTATTAATAACTGTTGCTTTGTCCAGGGGGGATAGATTCTAATGCAGATTTAAAACTGTGTACGTAGGGATTTACTTCATGCGACATACTTTGAAGCAGTGAAATCGGACTATTGTTCAATTGCGGGAAGGTTGGTTTCTTATAATTGTCTGATCTAGATAATTGGATACAAAATATATTTGGAGAAACTTGGGGTCATTTTCAGGCAAAAATGAACCAATAAGGTGGTAAACTTGGCCTTGCACTTTGAATGTTGGCATAAATGGGCCTTCTGAAATCTGTTTCGCACCAAAAGATGTCATTTGAAAGGCATTATTGTACGAACGGATGTTGTCCAAGAAATGTTTTGACTGTGGATGGTCACCAATTAGCAGTGATCTTAATATTTCTGGAGGATTTTGTAATATTTCAATATGTACTTTCCCACCTGAGCAACACATACCGTTTGTTTTTTTTGCCATTTAACAGCTTCACAAAAAGTACAATTTTGAACCATACCTCCGATGGCGGAATATGTGGCGTAGTCAATCATTAGGAGTATACGTAAATGCACTCCGTTCCTTATCAACCCAAGGAAGGTCGCCATACTCTACGGCTATATCTTGAGACACATCCGATTCTGCAGATGATATCGACATTCTGTTCAGAGAATGTCGAAGTCGATCAGAATTCAAACGTTCGTTGCGCTCTTCTTCTGTCTCTTCATGCCGTACTCCAGCAATTCTTTCTCTCTCACTTTCTAACTGATATTTTGTTGTGTGCGTGTTCGGGACAACGTATGATAATCTCGATCAGCAGTTAGTCGCGCATCACGTTCATCACTCGTTTCAAAAGACCTGTTAGTAGATGTGCCAATACGCTGAGAACTCAAGCGTGATTCTGTGTCGGTAAACGTTTCCGATTCGCGAGACAATGTATGTCGCTCACGATCAGCGGACAGTCGCGCATCACGTTCCGCGTTTGTCTCTAGAGACCTAGAAGCAGATACGTAGATACGCTGAGAACTCAAGCGCAATTCTCTATCCGTGAACGTCTCCGACTCGCGAGACAATGCATAACGTTCACGATCAGCAGTCAGTCACGCATCACGTTCCCCACTTGTCTCTAGAGACTTAGAAGTCGATGCGTAGATACTCTTGGAACTCAAGCGCAAGTCTCTACCCGTGAACGTCTCCGACTCGCGAGACAATGCATGAAGTTCACGATCAGCGGTCAGTCGCGTATCATATTCTTCACTGGACTCTAGAGACCTGGACGTAGATGCGTAAATACGCTATGAACGCAGACGTGCTTCGCGATCCGAAGAGGTTTCCACGGAGCGAGTTGCAGCCTGATGTTCTCGAACAGCATCAAGTCTCTCCTGACGCTCTTCGGTAGATTCTTGAGATCTTATGATCTTTTAGCTCCTTTGGAACATTGGGAAAGATTTGACCTCTTTCTAGGCATGGTTATAGTTTTATTGTGAAGATACCTGATCAATCAAAATCTAAGTGACTGCTCCCCTGCGTTACCGGGTAGGCTACCGTGTCACGAAGATAAATGGAAAAGGAAATTAAACACTGAAATAACATAAGCCCGAAGGCATATTTATTCGATAAAATAAAAAAAATAAATGGGAGTTTTGGCCAGTAGAGTCAAATTTTTAATGATATACCATCGTCATCGAAAATCACTCCTAAACTGTTACCGCCTTCACCGCGTGGAGGTACTCCCAGCTTATGTTATTTTATAATAATTATAATTATTTATAATATAGATTATTATTATATTATAATATATATTATTATAAATAATTTATAATTATAATTATTATACAGTGAAATTAGCTTATGTTATTTTATAATAATTATAATTATTTATAATATAGATTATTATTATATTATAATATATATTATTATAAATAATTTATAATTATAATTATTATACAGTGAAATTAGTGATAGCTTTGATTTCCACATCAGATGTTTCTGATCTTCGATTTTTATAAGTCAACAGGAAATGCCCATCAGACCGAACAACTTTTGCTAAGACGTCATTCCTATGTGTGTTATAGTGTAGCTGGGCTCTTGGAGTTCCACATTAGGTGTTCCAGATCTTCAAATTTATTCTCTCAGCAGAAAATGCATATCACGTGGAGCAATTTTTGCTATGGTACCATTTTTGTATCTCTTATACACTCGGCGTCACAAAAATCGCACCTCTTTAAAAATTCCCTTCAAAGTCATTTTAACCCTATTAATCAATGGCAGACATATGACTATAAGGTATCATTGGAAAGGCAATTTATTTAAATTTCAGAATAAATCAATGGATTTGGTTTTTTGTTTACCAGGGAATAAAAAAATGCAAACTAATTCCTCCTCCCCCCCGGACCGCCGCAAGGTGTAGACGTGCACTAGATCCGTAACAATCTATTTAATAAATGAAATCACAAATTTAAAATAAATTTAAATTCAGTGGAATAATAAGACAACATAGAAACGCAGGAGGTGTGCGGTTAAGTTCGACGCGCGTGAGTACCGTTCACGATACTACTCAACAGATCTGTCGCCTTGGTACACAAGACTGTGAAAACTAATCAGCGTACGCGCAGGAGGCAGTGCCAATTTGAGTCACTAATTAGCGCCCACTAATTAACGCCCACTCAAGGACGCCACCCACTCAAGGCTAAGCGCCGCCTACCTCAAGGATAAGCCCTGCCCGACTAAAGTGTCATTGGTCGCTTGACCTGCGCTCGCGTCTATTACCAACTGTGTGTGTACGTACACTTCTGCATAGCCCATTAATTGGGCCCGGCAGCTAATTAGCTCCTTATACTCATAACAGCCTAGTACTTTCAACGGGTAAAATGGACAAATCTCTCTCTGATCCAAATATCAGCGGACTGATGGACATAACTCCCCCTAATTATATTTCTACGCGTAATAAGAGAGTAAGGGAAGAAGATTTACCAGGGGAGTTTACTAACTTCAAGATTGAAATAAAAGAGATGTTGGCTTCCTTTATTTCAACTCAAGGAAAGGAATTAAAATTGATTGCTTCGAATCTCAAGGATATTCAGACTACAAACAATAACATAGAGGCTGCCATCACTAATTTATCTAGTCAAAACGAAGAATTCCGTAAGAAGATTGAAATGCTTGAGTTACAAGGGAAAAAGGATCGTGAATACATCGTCTTGCTAGAGGATAAGATCGAAGACCTACAAAGAAGCAGTAAAAAAACCTGCATCGAAATAAAGAACGTCCCTAAAAAGCCTCAAGAAAATAATATTGACTTAATTAATATGGTCACGAACTTAGGAAAACACTTAAGCCTCGAGATTGACTCACGCGACTTTAAAGATATTTATCGACTGCCAAGTAAGAAAGAAGGTATTACAAACACTCCCATAATTGTTGAATTGAACTCCACTATGTTGAAAACTAATATATTAAAAAAGGCAAAGTCGTTTAACATTAAAAACTCAAATAAACTTCAGGCGAAACATCTTGGAATAACAAGAAACGAGGAGGTACCTGTGTTTATATCCGAACAATTGACCCCTAAGGGCGCCCGACTATTTTTCCTGGCTCGAGACCTGGCTAAAACTAAGCAATACAAATTTTGCTGGACTGCTTTTGGACGTATATTAGTCAAGAAGGATGAGAATGCTCGAGCGATCCTTATAAAAAGTGAAGCACAGGTGCACCAATTAATGCAAGAAGCATGACTAACTTGCACTCTCATTAGATTATTCCTAGTACTAAAAACTTTGTCATTTTTTGTTACTATATTCATAATTAATGTTTTTCCTAACTTTAATTTTAAACTGCATGGATTTCCTGTAAACTTTTATACTTTGTTTAACTGTAAATATGGTCAGCTTGCTTTTACACATTCAAACACTACATATCACACAATCCGTTCTACACAAAATATACAACTAACTCAATCAATACATCCACACACACACTCACTTCAACTAGTGCCTTATATATCATGTCATGTCGAGACAATTCATACATATACAAACAAATATACTCGTTCACATGCGAAGACAGACGTCACAAGACTATTATGCTATGTATCAAAACTTAAGAAACAACAATTGTTTACTCTTATCAATAATGGATAGTAACTTACGCAACTTGCAGGAGTTGGATACTGCTGAGATTGCTAATTCTGCTATTCTTGATATTGCACACTTAAATACTTACCTACTACATAATAATTATAACTTTACCGTCCTGACTCAAAATATAAGGAGTATATACAGTAATATTGATGACCTTCAACTAACTTTGTCTCAAATTGGAATTGAAGTGGATGTCTTATTTTTAACAGAGTGTAGATTGAACGTTAATAAACAAATACCAGTGTTAGATAACTACACCTCGTTTAATACATCTAGACATTTAAATCAAAACGATGGTGTAGTAGCCTACATAAAAAACTGCCACTCACCCCAGGCAGTAGAAATTAATTTGACACATGCCTCAGCTTTGCAAATCACAATCTCTAATTTCACCATTATTGGTACTTATCGGTCTCCGTCTAATGTATCCGCAGATCAGTTCATTGCCTCGCTTGATCAATACCTCCAAACTATCGACTCGCAAGGGGACATTATTATTACAGGCGATATAAACATTAACTTGATAAGCAAACCAGCAGAAACATCACAAATCCGAACTAATAGATTAAATTATTTAAATATGGTGGCTTCGCACGGTTTCCTCCCAGGACATTGTTTGCCCACCAGGGATGACAGCTGCCTCGATCACATGATTCTTAAACTAGATAAATCTAAAAGCTCGGCTTTCGTGGCAGTCTTAAACACATCTGTTACGGATCATGCAATGGTACTACTTAACATATCCCACTCGTACCAAACCAAGTCTTATGTCAAAACTAAGACCGTGACTAATTTGGTGAATGCCTACAAACAACTTGTAAATATGGAAACTTCTTTTCTTCATACATACAGAGACCCAAACACTCTAGCAGATGCGATGATAGATTTGATTAAGTCATCTATCCTCCAAAACACTAAGGTTGTCTCACTTTCTAGTTCTAAACGTACTCTAAAGCCCTGGATAACAACGGGGGCTCTAAGATGTATCAGACTTAGAAACAAATTGCAGCTACAGTCGAGGAGAGACCCTTATAATGTTATCTTGATCATAACTTATAAGCGTTATCGTACATTTTGCTCCAATCTTATTAAGAAACTCAAAAGACATTATCATAAGAACCAAATTCTAACTTCTGTGAAAAATCCCAAGTTACTTTGGCGTAAAATTAATGACATAACCCATTACAAAAAACCTAAGACGTCCAGTGTACACCTACTTCAAATCACACCGCATCCTTTAGACTCTTTAAACCGCGTAAACCACTTCTTTGTAACAATTGGGAAATCATTGGCGGAAGAAATCATGGCTTTAACTGGGCAAGGATCCAGACCTGCTATTAGCACTTCAAATACACCATCACAAGCCAACTCATTTGTGCTGCTGGAGACAGATCCGGCAGAAGTGGATGCTACGCTCATGGCACTTGACTCAGCAAGTGCTTCAGGGTGGGACGGCATATCAGTGAGTTTCCTCAAGTTATCTCGAGACTTTGTAGTACCTCTCATTTGTAAATTAACCAATCTGTGTTTTGAAACGGGTGTATTTTGTAATGCGTTGAAACGGTCTATCATCACGCCTGTGCACAAGGATGGGGACAAAAGCGATGTTAACAATTACCGACCGATTTCTGTCTTACCTTCACTGTCAAAAATAATAGAAAAAATAATAAATAAAAGACTTACAAATTACTTGAATAAATATAACATTATTTCCGACTCACAATATGGTTTCAGACAGGGGCGGTCAACTCAGGACGCGGTTATAGCGTTAACGTCTGAAATTACAGATAAGGTAGACAAGGGACATAAATGCGTTACGGTGTTTCTAGACCTGAAGAAAGCGTTTGACACCGTATCTGTTCCCATCCTTGTGCAGAGACTTGAAGCTATAGGGATCAGAGGCAAGGCTCTTGCTCTTTTTGACAGCTATCTCCGGGGTAGAAAACAACAGGTTAAGCTGGGTAACTCGTACAGCAGTGAGGAAAATATTGTTTTCGGCGTTCCGCAGGGCTCCGTGCTCGGCCCGCCACTGTTTCTGGTGTATATTAACGAGCTCTGTAACCTACGAAGCAGTGGTGGGAAAATATTCTCATATGCGGACGATACAGCTATTGTCTACTTTGGTGACACTTGGGAAGGGGTACGTAGTAAGGCCGAACAAGGGTTAGTGGTCATAGATAGATGGCTCAAAGCAAACTTGCTAACTCTTAATATTGCTAAAACAAATTACATTTGTTTCTCTCCAAGTGCAAGGTCAAAAGCAGGTACTAACTTCAATATTCGTATCCATATGTGTACAAACAGCATAGGGCAGAGCTGCGACTGCAAACCCATCAAACAATTACCGTCTGCAAGATATTTGGGAGTTATAGTCGACGAGTGTCTGACGTGGCACTCGCATGTCGAGGTTATTATGTCGCGTGTTCGAAAATTTATATGGATTTTTAAAAATCTACGACATGTGATGCCTCAAAAGACACTCAACAACATTTATATAGCACTCGCGCAGTCAGTAATCACATACTGCTTACCTGTCTGGGGAGGGGCCGCCAAAACTAAGTTTCTAGAGTTAGAAAGAGCCCAAAGGTCACTTTTAAAAGTAATCTATTTTAAGCCATATAGATATCCCACACTCGATCTATATAGAATTGGTGGCCTATTATCAGTCAGGAAGCTATATCTTTTAAACATCATTCTATATTTACATAAATGCCTTCCAGTCAACTCAGAATGTCAGGCGAGGAGGAGAAAAGATACTGTGGCTTCCTCTACACCGGTACGTACGGTTTTTGCAAGGCGTCAGTATGTATGCCAATCAGCCTACATATACAATAAAACTAACGCTAAACTTAAGTTCCACCATGAGGTCTCGCATAATTGCAAAAAAGTTATAACTGAGTGGTTAAAAACCCTAAATTACGAAGAAACCGAGAATATCTTAGTCAGACTTACATGAATACTTCTCTTCTTTATCATAATGTTAAACATTGTGATCACCTAATTGTATTATTAACTTTGATTTATAATGGCACTATCAGCTAACATGAAAACTCACACAACACCACACACTAACTCACACACAAACACAAAACATACACACACAAACAAACCCACGATCACACACTAATACAGTCACCAAACACATACAATTGCACAATACACAGAGCTGCTAATTACTTTTCATGTCGTAGTTTTCACTTTGTTTCTAATTAGTCTTATTAGTTTAATTTTAATTTGTTACAGAGTCTCAATAGTGTATAAGATATCAATTAAGGGAAAGAGCGAGACAACCCCAACACAAGTATTATTAATTACTTACTGGGGCTGTCTCAATCACATCTGCAAATGTAACTGTTTGAGACCCAATAAACAATTTATTTATTTATTTATTTTATAATACAAATGATTAAAAAGTTAAATTTTATTTTATCAGCAAAAATTACAACAAAGTCCTTAAAAACAACTTAAAACCTAGTGTTACCCCCCCTAGCCCTGATGACTGCTTCCATGCGTTCTCTCATGGACCTAATTAATGTGACAACAGTCTCTTGCGGAATGTTGTCCCATTCTGCAATGACGGCATCTTGGAGGTCTTGGAGAGTGGTAGGGGCAGGATCACGTGCCCGTACTCGCCGTTTCAGTTCATCCCAAAGGTGCTCAATAGGGTTTAGGTCTGGACTTCGCGTCGGCCAGCGCATAACAGGGATTCCAACTTCTTGCAGGTAGTCTTTTACAATTAAAGCGGTGTGACAGCGGGCGTTATCGTGCATTAACGTGAACCCACTGCCAACAAAACCCGCATAAGGGACAACCTGCTCCTCTAAGATCTCTGTTATGTACCGAGCAGCAGTCAGCGACCCTTGCGCGCGAGCACTTCCAGTCCGAGAAACACACACAAGGTTCGTTTTGCCGTCGATTGACATGCCGCCCCAGAACATGCACGAGCCACCCCCGTATTCCACTGTCTCTTGAATACAGGCTTGTGCAAATCGTTCCCTTTGCCTCCTATACACTCTTCGACGCCTGTCGTTGCAGAAAAGACACACCCTCGTCTCATCCGAGAAGAGCACAGCCCTCTATTGGTCTATTGTCCAATCCACATGGTCACGGGCAAATTGCAACCGGTCTCTCCTATGCTGTGCAGTCAATTTTGGCCCTGTAGCAACCCCATGAGCTGCAATTTTCATTTCCTGCAGTCTTCTTCTAATCGTAGAGACGCTTACAGAAGTTCTGCGAGCTGATCGCAGTTGTTGTTGCAGCTCAACAGCATTGGAGAACCGATTACGTAAAGACGTCGAAACAATGAAGCGATCGTCTCTTTCGGATGTGCACCGTTGTCTTCCAGATCCACGTCTTCGGATATAGCCACCAGTCTCTTGGAAGCGTTGGAACACTCGTCGAACGGCAAAACGACTCAAGTTCAGTTGCCGAGCAACATCACATTGCCGCATCCCTGATTGCAGTAGTGCAATGACTTGAGCGGCTTCATCTGCAGTGGTATCCATCTTCTGGGGTATTTTTCTTGCTGTAGCTGTTCACGTGTGTTCACTTCAAAGATTGAATAGCGAATGACCCACATTTAACCCGGGTCGCCCGTTTTATACCCTTGTAGGGAGATGCAATTAAGTGACCGTTGTAATGCGTATTTTGACAACATTTTTTTTAACGTTACGTGCTAATGAGATCTGTTGTGTTTAGGAATTCTAACTGTTGTTAATTTAAAGGTCGTTAAACATACTTTCAATTGATACCAATATTAATTGGGTTTAATGTATTCGTTGCTGGCGGGATATGCTTTAAACTTATTTTCGAAGAGGTGCGATTTATGTGACGCCGAGTGTAGTTTAGCTGGTCTGTTGCGGTTCTGCATCAGGTGTTCAAGTTTCCAAGATAAATTATAGCCTATATGTTGCCCAGACATAATACCTATACAACCAAAAAAAAATCATTCAAATCCGTCCAGTAGTTCCGAAGATTAGCGTGTACAAACAAACAGACACACAGACAGAATTTTTTTTTTGGATTCGTGTCCTATTACTGTTTCTAAACCCCCCTCAATAATTTTTTTTTTAATATATTCAATGTACAGACACAGTTTTTTTACTGTTTTATTATATGTATATAGATTATATTACAGAAAAAATAATAGTTAAAGTAGGATTATATAACAGTTAATGTCTAAATTAAGGTAGGTATTTTAAAAGTAATCAAAAATTAAGCATGTAGTAATTAGTAAATTATAGCCTCAAAAAATTATAAAATAAAAACTTGGTCAGTGGGTCGTTAAACCTCCGAAAAAACTGAAAAGCAAAAAATAATAAACTTTTTTTATTTAACCTTAATAAATAAGTTCTTAAACTAATGCAAGTATACCTAAGTAATTTTGAGTTGAAGAAGACAGTTGGTGCTTTCAGGTTAAAATTTAAACAGCATTTACTGCAGCTTCAAAAGGATACCAAACTTTGAACCTACCCTTGATGTGCACGCAGCTAGCAGTGGTGGTCCCAGAGCGCTTGGCAGCGATTGTTCACTAACAGGCACAGCAGTTGTTTCGCATCGTGTTTTTGTTTTGTGTTCAATTGGTACAAGTTCGATAATTAATTAATTCTATTGTTTGTTTCACACTTTTACTGGCAGCATCAGACGAATTGCTGTTGCTGGCTTACACAATGTTTTGTTCTCTTGTCTCTTGTAAAATTTGTAACTTGATAACACTCATCCTTAGTTTATTTTTATTTCTCCATTTCATCCATGCCGTTAATTAACTATCACACTCCACTTTTATTATATATTCACTGTAATGCTGTTCCACTAGACAGCCGTAATGTATTTTTATAAATGTATTTATTTATTTACGCCGCGCCGGAAGGTCGGCGCCTGCGACCTTTTACTTGTCACAGCAATGCCACAGATACACCAGAGTGCCTGTGACACTCAAGGCATAGACAAGTAATGAGGTTACGTCTGGCGCGGATTAAAAATTAATATTTTATTTTATTTGCTAATATTTGACATGATATTTAAATCTATTTTAATATTTATTTTCTGTAACTGCCCATGACATCACAGCGGCGGCGGGCGCTATCAGAATACCAGCGCTGCAACATTTATTTTTTAAATGTCGCAGCATCATGCTGAGATAGGAGCCTTTTGGCCTCGTATAAGAGTTTCTGTCTCGTTTTTCTATTTGTTACTTTTTTTATATAACTTGATTTTTTATTTTTTTCCGTGTTTAGGTTAGTTTGTGATCTTCCTGTACGAGTCGAAATAAATACTGTTTCTTTCTTTCTAGATCAGCGTCATCTCCTCCCTGGCTCGCGTCTTCGCCTCGCCGATGGCAGCCACAGAGTCCCCTTCGCCGCGCGGTACACCTCATGCGGCGCGGCTTCTTCGTCAGGGAAACGACGATGTCACCTCCGGTATTGGGTGTAGGTACTGGCGCCAGTTGCACGATCTCGGCGGTCGTGCCCATAACCTAACCTAACCTTTAGCTATAGATGTTAGTATAAGCGCATTTATCGCTATGGGGTTATCCTGTAACGGTAGATGTGCCTAAGTAGATAAATAAATAACCATGGTAAATCTCTCAATATTGTGCGTACAAACTTAGATTTGCAGTTTTTAATGTTTGGGAGAACATATTATTTATTTAAGGATTAACAATGAGATTACAATTACCTTTCACCATAACAGAACTAACAATTTTATTGTGCATGTGTGTTGTTAAGTTTGTTCTTGAGATAAATTCATCCCAACTACGGAACCCTTCATCTTGCGTAGTCCGACACGCACTGTAGAGTCATAAAGGTACGTCCTGATATTACGAGGCGTGTGTTTCGAATGGCAAGCCATGCATATACCAGCTGACTCAGCCAGGGACATGGAACATATAAAACACATCATTGGCGATGCATGCCTCGCTCTGTCTGTCTGGATTTTGTGAGGATATGTTTCGTAAGTTAATGAAACTGCATAATTTACAAACAATCGTTTTATTTCGTCTCTATCAAAAGAAATTCGACTTATTTTCGATCGTGTCGTTTCGTCGTATAAACTATAATATGTATGTATATTATTTACAACATCGTAAAATTACGTTTTGCGGAGACCCAGGACGCCGGGAAAATACAAACGGACATTTGTGGTGTCTCTGGGTCACCGTAACAAATAAATTATAAAAAAGACGTGCGCATTACGCGGCAGTGACTTCGCGGCGGCGTGTAGCACATCAGCGTGAGCACATCGGCGTGTGCACGTCAGCCTGAGCACGTCGGCGTGAGCGCGTGAGCGTGAGCACGTCGGCGTGTAGCACATCGGCGTGAGCACGTCACGCGTCGGCGTGTGCATGTCAGCGTGAGCACGTCGGCGTAAGCACGTTAGTGTGAGCACTTCGGCGTGAGCACGCCGGCGTGAGCACGTCGGCGTGAGTACGTCGGCATGAGCACGTCAGTATGTGTACGTCAGCGTGAGCACGTCAGCGTGAGCACGTCAGCGTGAGCACGTCGGCGTGAGCACGTTGGGTGTGGCGCTTCGGCGTCGTGTGTAGCGCGGCAGTGACTAGCGCGGCGGCGGCGGGCGCGGCTTGGCCGTCGCGTACGCAATTTCCGAAAGGCGCACGTCAATGGGAGCGCGCTCGTCATACAGCGTCGGCGCCTGGAGGATGATGCCGGCCGAACCTACGACCACGGCCAGCGTGAAGATCCACAGGAACAATCGGTCCAGCACCATCGCAACATACTTCCAGTCCTCTTTCACCTACGGAACACAGACTCGGTAAGATTGACGCCAGTACACGGAGAAGGAATCTATAGTAGACACCCCGGAAGTGAGAACTCACCCTAGTAGACTCCTCTTCTTTGCGTGTCTGCTCAGCAATATAGTTGATGCCATCAATGGCCTTATTCAACTCTGGGCAGCGATGCCAGCGGCGCAGCGCGTCGCAGAGCGCGGGCGCGTCGTGCATGCGGCACGCTCGGCACGCGCTGCACGCGGGCCCGCCCGGCGCGCCTGGCCCCACGCCCAGCGGCGAGCCCTCGTCCCACGGCGTGCTCTCGCTCACCGCCGTCACCAGCCCTGCACTGCAAGCCGCACACATGAGCTACGCTGCGCACCGAGCGCGTGCGCGGCGCGCGGTATACTCACAAGCGACTCCGGTGCGGGTCCACGCGGTAGTGCGGGCGCCGCATGACCAGCAGGCGCGGCAGCACGTGGATGAACACGCGCCGGACCCACGGCGCCATGGTGTGCGTCTGCGGCGACCGGAAGTGCACGTTCAACACCACCACCGTCACGCATATACTGCACCACATTACAAATATTATTTCATCGAATTTTGTACCGTCTGGAAACAAATCGGTCGTGAACAAACTAGAAGCCTTTGGCACAAGAAAACACATTTTTTTACCAATAAAACTCCGGATGTGTTTCATATATCACATGACATTGTTTATTTTATAATTATTATGTATCTGAATTTCTATTGTATCTGCTTTTTAATGAATCATTTTATTTAGTTAATATTTGTATTTGTACGCTGACTACCTTATTACTGCTAGTCTTTATGGGTTTAAAATAGCACAAATGTTTTCCATTTTGGCGCGAAGTTTGAGTTGCATCTGTCGTTTAAATTAAATACAGTGCTGTTTTTAGTTAGATCATATCTAGTGTGTATTGCAGATTCCATAATGGACAAAAATATCGAACAAAGAGTTTGTCTTAAATGCATCGCCAATTTAATTTCGTGTTCGAAGTCACTGAAAATGTTACAGAAGGCTTACGGTGAATCGACTTTATCAAGAACACGTGCTTATGATTGGTATATATGAAAGAAGAGTGGTACAAAGCGTTCAAAAGCGGTCGAGATATGCTGGAAAATTTGCCTCGCCCTGGTAAGCCATCATCGTCTTCAACTGAAGTTAACATCGCAAAAGTGAAGTAATAGTGACTGAAAACCCTCATTCAAGTTTGAAAGAGATAGCCGCTGAACTTTCTGTGTCTCACGAGTCGTTCCGTATCATATTATTTTAAATAATTACTTGAGTATGAAACATGTTGCCGCTCGGCTAGTCCCAAAAGACCTGAATTTTGTCCAAAAACTCAATCGCATAAGAGTCGCTGAAGACATGCTAGAACGAGTCAATTCCGACCCAACATTAATGAAACGCATTGTTACTGGTGACGAGACGTGGGTTTACGAGTTTGACATGCAAACTAGTCAACAAGCTTCGGAGTGGCGCCTTCTAACTGAACCGAAACAGAAAAAATCACGCCAAAGTCGATCAAAAGGCAAAGCGATGTTTACTGTTTTCTTTGACTATCGCGGTGTTGTGCACTTGGAATTCTTACCGGAAGGTCAAACGGTAAATAAAGTATATTATTTGAGCGTTATGCGGCGTTTAAGAGAGCAAATTCGGAGAAAAATGCCCGATTTGTGGAAAGAAAATTGTTGGATTTTACACCACGATAATGCATCTTCGCACAAGGCCATCATTGTGAACGAATTTTTGACCAATAACTCAACAAATACCATCGAGCAACCATTCTTATTCACCAGATATGGCTCCAGCCGACTTCTTTCTTTTTTCTAAACTCAAATTACCACTTCGTGGCACCCGTTTTCATTCAGTAGAAGACATAAAGGAGAATTCGCGGCGAGAACTAAACTCAATTCCAGAAAAAGCGTTTAAAAAATGTTTTGATGATTGGATTATTCATCGGTAGACGCAATAAAATGTCACGAAAAATTTGTTCGAGCGTTCGCCATTGTTCTTTGGATGAAAAACTAGCATTTTGTGTATTATTGATCTTTTCCCGGTACTTTTTTGACAGAGTAGTACTTTTCTAGAGTGTTCGTAATTTTTTAAGTCTTTGTGGTTTTCTACAAATATGCTCGTGCATGACTTTTTGTAATAATTTTCTAGAGGATAAAAAAGGTCCGGTATAAAAGGCTACATAGTGCTAATTAATGTGTTAAAGTTACATTTAACATGTTTAAATATTTGTATGCCAGTCCATGGCGAAACATGTAAGATCATCACTTTATTTATAAGACCTTAATGTACAAGCAAATAAATATATTCTATTCTACATTGAGGGTCAGTGTCAGTGTTGGCTCTTGAGACTGCGGAGGAGGAGGTACCTGAACGTGTCGAGGATCATGGTGAAGAGCACGAACTTGCCGAGCAGCGGCACGACCAGCGACGTGGGCGGGATGATCTCCGCCAGCAGCAGGAAGAACACGGTGAGCGACAGCAGGATTGAGATGGACAGCGACACCTTCTCGCCGCTGTCCGACGGCAGGTAGAACACCAGCACGGTGAGGAACGAGATGCCCATGCAGGGGATGATCAGGTTCACCGTGTAGAAGAGCGTCTTGCGCCGCATCGTGATGTTGAACGTTATGTCCAGGTATGGCTCGTCGCAACACGTGTAGAACTTTTCGTTCCTGACAAGCATGTTATAAATTAATGTTATTTCAAGTTAAACAAATGTCAACATTATTGTGGTGAAGATTAATTTGATTTCACAGTGACTAGTACTATTGAAAAAGTTATAAAAATGTTTGAAGTTGTAGCGTAAACTGAACTTTATTTTGCAGGATTTAAAGTTATTTTTTCAATAATTCGTATTTGTTTACATGTTTGGAAAATAAATCACAAACGCGGCTTACGCTACGTTACGTTGTGTTGTGTGCGAATAACAAGTTAAGGCCGCTTTCACATTATTACGTTAACAGCGCAATAGTAGCGCGGCAGAAGCAGATGGCTTCACATTATAAGAACAGCCGCGCGATAGCACTGCGGCTGTCGCGCCGCAGTGCTATCGCGCGCCGTTTAGATCTGTGTGGCGAGCTACATTCCAAAAATGGATTCTGATAGGGAATCATTGTTCCTTCTGCTTTTGATAGTACTCCAGCTCATGGCCGACTGAGCGCACGCAGCGGCCGTTCCGGCCACGCTTTGTTTAAATTATGAAATTCTGACTGGGCGACTGTCGTGCCAGTCGCGCGTACGTCACGTCGCGCTGCTAAAGTGCCTAAATGTGAAACCAGTCTAATGCCTACATCTATCTAAAAACAAAAGAAATGAGAATGTATTTATCGAGGAGAGACAGTCGACGAGCGTGCGTTACCTGACGGCGGGCACCTCGAGGATGTCCCACTCCACCGAGGTGTAGAACTCCGACAGGTCCACGCCCAGCTCCACGACGTTGGTGCCGCGCGCCTCGTCGATGTGCCGCAGGTCCACCTGAGCACACAAGGCATGTGTAGCACAAGAGACAAGATCGTCGCACTTGGTGTCAGTGCGCCACCGCGGCGGCGGTTACCTGGAAGCCGTCGTAGGTCCACGAACCGAACTTCATGACACACGTCTGTTGGTCGAAGGGGAAGTACTCCACGTCAATCTCGCAGGAAGACTTGTAGATGGCCGGCGGCCGCCACTCCACGCGGCCTGTGTAGTTCAGCGTCGCCTTCGTCGCTAGCGTCACCTCGAAGTTGCCGTCGGCGCTGTGACAACAGCACGGTTAGCACGTGGTGACATAGGCTCATCCGACAACGAGTCGTTCACACTCACTTGTTGTAGAGAACTATGTCAGGCCGCCAGATGTGGTCGGAGGGCACGTGAAGCATTTCCACTCCGCCGTACTCCCGCGGCTCCCACGACAGTTTGTAGTCGTACCAGCTCTGCGGAAAAGTGGTGCGAGAAGACGATTAGCTCGGCTTCACAGCTGGTAACTGTGCTGTCGAGGTGAACCTTACCTGCTCCACCCACAAGTTGGTCGTCATGATCTGGTTCTTGAGGTTCTGTAACAGAAGCGAGGCTCAAGTAAGAGGGGTCGGTCGAGGGCAGTACGCATCGCGTGTACGGTAGCGGGCTCACCACGTCGATGAGCTGGCTCAGCTTGAGCTTAATGCGCACGGTGAGCGCGTCGCTGACGTTGAGCACGGGGCGCACGAGCTTGTTGTAGTTGGACAGCAGGTCGTCGTACAGGCGCTTGGCGTCGGGGTTGGCGGCGCAGCCGGCGAGCGCGGCGAGCGCCACGAGCAGCAGCAGCGGGGCCGCGGGGTGCGGCGCGGCACGGCGCGGCATCTCCGCCCGCGCATGACGTCAGCGCATCGCGCCGCCACCGCGCGCCGCCTGCCCTCACTCTGCAACACAACGCACTCTCATATACAATACTCAACACTTTATTGCTTTACCATAATGTGTACTTAGGTGGTAACTAATATGTAATTAAGATCATTATGGACCCTGTAGGGCACAGCAAAAAGCGCAGGAGAGAGGAAGCCCTGTTTTTGGAGATAATCGTTTTGTAGGAACTAGTTTTAACTTACTTACTAAATTATAATCCGAGTCAGTCATACACGTCATACATACTACACCTAGGCAATCTAAAGTTTCTTTTATGTTGTAAGCCGTGCCAGATCTGTGTAATGTAATGCGAATGGTGTGGACGGCATACAAGCTCAACGCGAATCCTGCATGTGTACGAACTGCGAGAGCCTTTGTGTTCGCACTAACAACCGGCGGACGATGGACCAGTTATATGTAATGCTCGTAGTGCCGTCACACGGTTTTATCCACGCAAGGCTGTCTCACTTTCAACAGTAACATAATAATATGGTTGTTTCTAAAAGTTGAAAGGGAACCGGCCTATAGCAAAGGAAAATAAGATATAAGTAAATCTGCAGACAAAAGGACTTTTCACACAGTATCTAACGATAACAACAACACTGGTGAGTTTTCATAAGATTGTTTTTCGCAGCCTAATTCTTATTTTTGTGGGTTACCTGCATAGCCAAGACACTGCGAAACATAAACGGATAGAGGGTAGATTTGGCATACTGTTTCAGGCTGGCCGCTTACGTCTGGTTTCCTGATTCGGAATTCAGATTCGGAGACCCTGAATGCACGAATTTCATACAAAATCTTCTCTTTAGCGCACACCATCTTATATCTTCCGTCAGGGTTCGGAAACCGAATCAGGGAACCGGACGCTTGCATAAATATACATGTTCCAAGTCGGAACGATCGGTACCGATCGGTGCGGGTAAAATAGTCCCAGACTTTCAGAATGCGCTCGCACATAAAGACACCTTTCGAGACTACCGACGTATTCTGCATTTAGTATTATATCTCACTTGCTCGCTATACTGTGCGCGTTTCCTTTGATTGCCGTTGGCGATGGCGTAGGTGATCCTTGGTTAGCTATTATGCTATGTATTCGACAGTTGATTTCATTTGAGCTTGTCTAACTGAGAGTATTGGTGATTTAAATGTAAATAACATTATTATTATTTCAAAACATGATCCTGTTGACATATTGTTCTGATCCGACACAAGTTGCGCATCATTTTAGGTACTCGTACTAAGCCAAAAATAATAGGTATATTTTGGTTGCACAGAATACATAGGTTCCTAATAACATAATTATTATAACATCATATTAGTACTAGTATACAAAATCAATTTAATTGATGTAGTAGTAATTTTAATGTGTACTTTGTTTAATAAAATATGTGTGCAGTGTCGTAACTAAATATTTATGGTTGTTAAAACATGTTTAGTTTTGTTATTTACGTCGACATTCTCCGGCCGCTGAGGCGCTGACATGGTGACTTGCCCTGCAGCTTGGCTACTTCTCCGGAGTCTGCACCTGCTGTTCTTGGTTTCGCATTGCCTGCTGTGGCATTACGGAAGGGCTAAGACGTTTTTGTGGCGGTGCGATTTTTGTAAGTACCAAAAATATTAAACTGGGATTCAAAAGTGGGATCCAACGAAAATAAATCGTTATTTGTCACTTTGGATAGTCGTGTTCGCGCCGTTTGATTGGACACAGTCAAGGTTGGAAGGAGGAAACACTAAGAACACATCATGCATCATCACTATGCAGCCTATGGGCAAAGTATACTCGTGCGGCATACAGCGCCCTCCGCGTCCAGTTCAATAACGCGTTCAGGGCGGTGATGGGGCTGCCCCGCAGCCCCGCTACTGCAGCGCCTCGGGCATGTTCGCGGAGGCGCGCACCGACTGCTTTTACGCGACGATGCGCAAGCGGTGCGCGTCTCTGGTGCGCAGAGTACGGGGCAGCGCCAACACTGTCCTGGCGATGATCGCCAACAGACTGGATTGCCCTTACATCCGGCAATGCTGCAGCAGACATATTGTTACGTTGTGACTGTTAGTTGGTTTTTATCTGTGCTTGTTATCCTATCTGTATCTTTTTGTGTATCTGTTTTTATGTTATACCCCATACCATAGCTTTTTGTTATTTATTTAGTTTGCAATCAGTATCTTTTGACATTTTTGTAAATATTTTTACATTCTGACAATTTTATATTTTGACATTTTATTTATTTATTTTTTTAATTTTTACACGATTCTGCCATTTTTATAATTTTTTAGTTGTTGAATAATATTTAAATTTAATTAGTCACAATTGTGTTTTTAGCTTTAATAATTTAATATAGTTTATAAGTAATTTTGTGTAATTGCATGAATGGAAACTATGGACTAGAATTATGTCTGAAATAAATGATTATTATTATTATTATTATTATCACTTGCGCGCGGATGATGGACGATTCTGGACGTCTTCCGCGAGCTCATAAAAGGGCGCCACACGCGCGAAAAAAAACACTGTACATCTAACATCAGCTAATTAATAGCTCGCCAACTGGCTCGGGTCAGTTTGGGCTGGAGTACGCGCGACTTTCCAAAAGTTAAACCCAAGTTCTTCGGGGGGGGGGGCACCTCTAAATCATCAGGGATCGACGCAGAAGCACATAAAAGGTGAGTGGATTCATAATTTCTTCCTTTGATTGTGTCATATCGGCTGGTCAACTTTCATTTCCTGTATGTACTCCCGTGCCTCAGTAATTGAATATAACCGGTTATAAGGTTCTCCGTAATGTCTCGCACTTTCTTCTAATTAAAGTAATTTCCCGCATTTTCAAATTAAAAAATAATTACCCGCATTTATAGTCCATTCACATAATAATATCGAAGGAAAAGTAATCAAAGTTGAAAAAAAAAGTTGCTACGAGGTCTGGGAACGATTCTATTGCCGAAAACATAGTAAGTATTTAGAATATTTGTCTGTCTGAAAGTATGTTCCAACTTCACGCAAATACTACCGGATATATTCAGTTCAAATTTTGTAGACATTCCCTGTAAGCCTGGTTAGTCTGTAGGCTATCAAACTATTTGCTCTGGGGGATGAGCAATATTACATTAAGTATATTTGTATTCTTCTATACCCATAGTTTACGTCAAATTGTGAAAAGACAAGCCAAACGGTTAGAATATAGCAGATAATTACGGATTGAACCTGCATCATCAACAGCGCTGCACCTTCACAGAGCAAAGCACTCAATCATCATGACATACACGGTGCGGATGTTGAGACAACGCACGCGCAGTAAAGACAGGACAGAAGACCTTAACCGTTGTCACTACACAAACGCTCTCCGGAGACTTTCTTTAACTTTTTGAGACATTTTTGTCTGTATTTGCAGATTTTGAGATAGACAGCAAGAAAATGGGTGATTTTCACTAGAAGTTTTTTGATGCCAATCGATTCTGTTTCTTATAAGAATCAAAAAACTCTATAGCACCAACTGAGGTTTGAGTACTACAAAAGTCAGATATCACAAAAAACTTCATAAGATGAAGACTACAAGAAATGAGATTCCAGCTTACTCTTGTACTATCGATAGTGGCAGTATCGGTGTTGTGCTAGTAGGTATTATATGTGCAGTCGTTTCTTCATTCACTAAAAAGAAAAACTTCGCACGCAACGGGAAACTGCTGAAGGCTGCGGGTGTCGACCTCAGGACGAGTTGCTTCACACACGGACAGCTGTAAGCACGTCGCTTGCTCCCGCGCCACCAGTCCTGACCCTCTGTACATATTTTGGCTGCTGAGCCCAAAACTACAAACATAGTATACAGAAAAGTTCTATAAAAAATGTGGCTGTTATTTTAGCATATTGTGGTGTCTTACGAGTCATAAGACACCACAATATGCTAAAATAATACGACTCCCGGGCAGAAGATCCTTAAATAAAAAACCTAACCTTGCAACGTTGATATACGAACGTACATTGAGACTTGCGGCGCTATTGTTTTATAAAATGTTTCACACAACAAGTTCGCTGGCTCCATCGAGACTAACGTTGCATGAAGTGACGGTTCGCGGCTCGCGGCCTCCTGCCCGACGCGGAAAATCGATGTTGCATGTTACAACAATACTTTAGATTTCACTGTGATTGTAGCAGGTAAGTGCATTACGGAACACAGCAACGAAATAACCCAGGTGCTGATTAATGGACCAACAAGAAGCAAAGGATTCTATGCAAATACTTAAGTACCTTAAGTAGGTTGTCTTTAAAAGATCACTCTTAGCGATAAGACCGCCCATTCTGTCACCCATTGTAAAGTTTTTATATTTATGTCTGTAATTTATATGGTGTACATAATATAGAGTATTCTATTCTATTCTACCTCTTGGTGAGACTGGTTGTCAGACTTTCGGGCTACTGACGACCCGTAACGACTGTCAAAAATCCACTAATGACAGCACAACAGGGACCAACGGCTTAACGTGCTTTCTGAGGCACGGAAGGGTCTTGAACGAGTTATAGTTACGGAGAAGAATTCATTACGTTAGATGTAGCGCCTGCTTTACCACTTCCGAGCAACTTCACAACAATGCGGTGTCGTCGAATACGAACGCGGGACGCGGGCGAGCGCACTCGCCAGTCGCTGCTCTCTTCTACATTTATATCACTTTTCAAATAAGATGAACAGTTAGGTGTCAATATAAAAAATAATATAAATATTATTCTATAGATTTATTGGATGGATATATTAAACGAAAATAGGTATTACAGTGTGTCGATTTGTTTAAAAAGTAAAAGTTTGGCTTTTGATATCAGCTTGAGGCGCACAGGACGTGAGTCGTGACCGACAAGGCGACTGAGCGGCTGGACAGTGGACGTCCTTCTTTGACTTGAAGTTAAAACCTCAAGCTTTCAAGGAAATATTAAAGTTCTATGTTTACGTAAGTTTTATTTACTTAGGGCTGATTTTTCAATGTGATTGCAATTTTGTGACTGCCTGTCGTGAATGTGTACTACGTGAGCTCGACAAATGGACGTGCGATTAACGCTTATGCGACAAAACTGTACTGCGACTCACCATAGTTCGAATGCACGCTTGTGCGACACACTGAAGATCGACATCACGCTAGTGTGACAAACGATTGCGCGACAATAGTTCGACACTACGGTAGTGCGACACTACGGAAGTGCGACAGTACCTACTGTGATTCGACAGTACGTTGGTGCAGTATTACAGTAGTTTGACACTACCTTAGTGCGACAAACGATTATGCGATACTGCCTTCTGTAGATATTAAATGAAAAATAAGAAAGCATTAACTTCATCTACATAAATAAAAATGAATCGCCGAAATATAAGTCGAAAACTGAACCTTTAATTTCAGACAACCAGGTACTTACTACGGCTACGGTGAAATTGAAGAATTATATCGTTATAAGTGCTAGCAAGTTTTAGGGAAATAATAATGGTTCCGAAAAACAAATTAATCTCCAGCTGCGATCTGAGGCCGACTAAAAAAAATGAATCTTCGAATAACAAAACTAAACTTCCGAATAAAATACTGAACCTCCGACAAAATTACTAAGTTACAAACAACAGAGGTTTTGTCAAGGGCACCCCAAGGTTCGGTTTGGTTAGGTTACTTTAAAACCCTTTACATAGAAATAGGAGCCCCGCGAAGCGGGGCTCCGTCGACATAGGATGCAAGAGCGAGCGAATGAGAATACAAATACCTTTACCTAGGTATATATCAAAACGTAATTTAAGCTGGTAGAAAAGTATTATAGCAATAAACAGTCATGTTTATTTTTGGAAGATTTCAGTATCTCATTCGGCCGTTTCGTCATTTTTATTCGGACAAAGTAGTCGGAAAGTTAGTATTTTAGGCAGTAGATTTAATATTTTTAGTAAGGACAATTCTTATTTTTTTGTCGGAGCTTTTATTATTATCCCAAGTTTTATAACCCGTAATCAAATCCGGGAACATTACCAAGAGTTTGTAACTAACTAAGCCATCAAGGTCATCATATAATATACATATGATTATGAATACAAATGTGTCTTCATGTCGTACTAGCGTAATGTCGATCTTCAGTGTGTCGCACAAGCGTGCATTCGAACTATGGTGAGTCGCAGTACAGTTTTGTCGCATAAGCGTTAATCGCACGTCCATTTGTCGAGCTCACGTAGTACACTCCTCCTATCTAATAAAAAAATAAAATATGTACTATGAGACCGGCACATGTTCACTAAGAATTACATAAATTCTCTACATAATGGGAAACAAACGCGACAAGTAACGGCGGACAGGTCGAATGCAATAATTCAACAAACGAATAAAATATCGGATGTATCTGAACTGGCAATACTAGTGCCTCAGCTGGCCACCACAAGTGGCGCCCAGGCGAAACCCAACCGGTCCTTCAAACTATTGAGAAATTGTATAAAACTGGCCATAAACCTATTCTGCGAAAGTGTATGGGCTGGGCACTGGCGTGGGTGTTTAGGAAATTGGGAGGATTATTTATTAAATCAACAGCTGCCTTTGACAACAGGACAACTGGTTTTAGGCCACAATAGGGAGCGGTCGACGTAGTCCAGGCCAGCAGAATGAGGACTTATTCGATGGCAATGTGACTATGTCTCTGTGGAGAGATCGTAAGGGTGAAAGTGAGCTGCGCCCCGCGGTTTCACCCGATGAAAAGTAGCCTAATATGTTAATCCAGGGTGTCAGCTACAACCATACATTTTATCAAAATTGGTCCAGCCGTTTGAGCGTGAAGAAATAACAAACATATAAACACACACACACACACACACAAACTTTCGCCTTTATAATATTAGTGTGATTAATAGTGATTATAGTTTTAGACAAGATTAGAATAGGCTAGTATGAATGGAGGTAGCGCGAGCGTGTACGGAGCGTGAACCTCAGTAAGTGTGTTGCGTGAACAATTGGGTGAGTGTTGACTATTCTATCCCTTCTTGTTCCTTGCTATGACATGGTCGAGGTATCCTACACTCGCGTTTGGTTCTGGGGACTCGGCGAAAGCCTTCTGTAGGGTGTGCTACGTACCAGCAGACTGTTGGCGAGTAGTCTACCAGCAGACTACCGCATACCGCTCAGCAGTCACGCCGCTTGTAACGAAGGCTGAACCGCAACTCGTTACGCTACTCTGTACTTGTTTACGTTTATTTTCGTTGGATCCCACTTTTGAATCCCATTTTTTAGGTATTAACGATGGATCCTGTTTGCTATTTCCGTTGAATCCCATATTATAACAACATGTGTACATTTCGGAAGAAAAGTGATTTACCTTTATCAAACACTAAAAAGAGATTATTTTTAGTGGGCTAACCGGGACCGAACTAGTTAGATTAGGTTAATTATTTAAAAAAAATAATGTTAGGTTAGGTTAGGTTAAAACTGTGACCCCTACGCACGAGCCGAGCGAGCGAAGCGAGCGGTGCCGCGGCAGCGGCCGGCGAGTGCCAGAAACGACTAGATTATATAGAAAATGAGTTGTTTGTGAAATAAATAGTATACGAAACGTTGGTTGTAAACTAATTTGTCAATGGAGTTTTGGTGAAACATTAGTGAACCCCTCATTTTATTATAAACAGTTTTGTTGTTGAAAGTACCCGCATTCAGATTTTTTTAAGCATTCGGGATCCAACGAAAATACTTTTCGGGATTCAACGACAATAAAACGTAATTATCTTACATTTTTTAAATTCGGGATCCAACGGAAATACATAATAATGTTTTGCGGGATCCAACGCCAAAAATATTAAAATGGGATTCAAAAGCGGGATCCAACGAAAATAAATCCTTGTTTATGCACACGAACCAAATAAACGTTTGTGACCTTCTCCCTATGTACCGACACTACTGACTACTGCAGAATACTTAGCATTGCACATGATGTACGCACGCTTCCCGAGATATAAAGGATATGCTTCTGTAGCTGCAACACATACCTACATACATCATGCGCGCGCGCCGCGCCAGCGGCTAGTGGAATACTGTCGGCGCATTTTTTTTTTGCTATATGGCATCTCGTAGTTGACCTTGAGAGGTCTTGACTACTTAACCGGACTATCCTGTGTTTGCCTTAAGTAGACTCAAAGGCGCAGGTGCGGCGCAAGTTTTTATATGAGATCACGAAATGCAAATCTTTTCGTCTTACCGACATATTATTTTATTTATTTTATAGTGATATGCATGTAGGTAGCCGCTAACTACCTTGTAAATATTTTTCTATATAAGTAATAGGTGTAGTTTTGGCAATAAACATTCATTCGCATCTTAACCGTCGTTCACTCTAGACACTGCTAGGGACTCCTACCTCAACACTTCACCAGGTACCTAAGTACCCTAAACTGGAATGAGAGCTGTTCTAAGGAACGCTAGGAGTCATGTCTCGTTAAATCATACCTGGCTTTCAGGTCTCTCCCTGATACGATTACTGGGCATCCAAATGACAAAAAACTCTCTGTTGCTAGACAAGGACATTCGCACGGCTGCCGATTACACTGCAAGCATCCTCTAAATGGGGTAGAGTCATTCGGGGTAAACGGACGCAGTGGGCAAAAGTACGAAGTGCTATTTTTCTCAAAGGGGGTCGGAAGGGCGGAGACGCTGGTTCCTCGAGAATCTGTATGCAAGCGCTACCCTATTGTGCCATAAGTAAGCCGCGGAGCCATGCGTGTCGCGCGCGAAATAAGGTGCAAAAAATTTAAATCATCATATTTGGTAGTTTTCTCTACTGGGAAAAGTTTGAGGAAGTGGAGCATTCGTACTTTTAAAGGTAAGTTGTTTTTTCTCTGTAAATGTACTTATTAAAAGTTTTTCTCAATAATTAGAAATCTAGGATCCAATATCGTCTTAGATAAAGATGTGCTTGAAACTGTGGGCTCGGCAGGTTTCCTGGGCATAACAGTAGATGCCAAACTTCAGTGGGGCCGTCTTCATATATCAAGCCTAGCGGGGAGGCTCAGTTCGGCTGCCGACGCCGTCAGGAAAGTAAGACAATACTCTGACGACGATACAGCTCGGTTAGTCTATTTTAGTTATTTTCACAGCGTTATTTATTTATCCATTTATTTCAGGCATCAAGGCCCATATCAAACACATACAATACAGTATAAATATAACCTAAATATACTATACAAAATTATAATTACACTAAAAAACGAACTAACACACGAAGTGTCTCTGTCGCGTTATGTCCTACGGTATTCTGCTGTGGGGCAAAGCCGCTGATAATCAAAATATATTTGTCCTTCGAAAACGAACTGCTCGAACAATTTACCAGCTAGGTGCTAGAGTTACTCTAAGAAATCTCTTAGAGTTTTTAAAGACATTGGTATTCTCATTGGTTGCATTACAGTTCATCTTTGCTTACATCTTATATATTAGGCATACATCTTATAAATATACACTTGTACACTAAAAACAGTGATATTCATAATGTTAACACTAGAAATAAGGACAAACTACGAGCCCCCTTTCACCGGATTCATAAGGTTCATAACTCATTTGTTAGGCTTGGTATAACCTTTTGTAACAAGTTACCCTTTTCCTTGCTAAATTTGCCTTTTAATGCGTTTAAAGCTCAAGTAAAATCCAATCTTTGTTCAAAGACATACTAATTCCATCAACGACTACTTAAACGATAAGAATAGTTAGTCGTTGTGATTAACTCAAGACAAAGTTTATGTTCTTTCTCCAGAATTAGATTACCTACAGACGGGTTATATGAGTTCATATGATTGTATACTTTATTTGATTACATAAGTCAATTATTTAATTTAATTTATTATTGACATAATCTACTCACTTCAATGTTTTATTAATGAGTCGTATGCAATTAATCGGTTAGCTAGCGACCTCGACAATTGATCATAGTTATTATTCTTGGCTGAGCAACCGGCAGCAAGTTCGTCATACTTCCTTATATGTCACTGCTTGCGGTAGCTTCGGGGGTCGGGTTGCCTCCTTCCCTCAAATATGGCGAGGGGGGTAATGGCTGATCTTTGCGTTATGCTCGTGAATGGGTGGTGTGTGTGGTGACTGGTCGTCTTGCTGACCATAGTTTTGTTATTGTTTATTTATTGTATGTACTTCGATGGTCCTAGTTTATCATTTGTGACTTCGAGTGACAGCTATGTAAACATAACCCAGCATCGCATGAATATGTAAGTTGTCACGCCCTTTATGCCTGGAGGCTTTTATTTAGGTGTTAAATGTTTTCATTAATATTTTTATTAGCTTTTTTTTGCTTGAGAATCGTAGCAGTGTCCTTAGTGGTCGTATGCGCCCAACTCTAGTTCTACACGCACGACGCTGTGAGCTGCCCTAAGGGCTGATTTACATCTGGGGGCACGGGAGTGCCCCCGCCAAGACGAGCCAAGCGAAGCGCAAGGGCACTACCTACCTTTTCTCGAAGCACTTCGTCGTATTTTTGAACCTTCTTAACTTGGGTTTGGATTATACCAGATAAACAAAATTTTCGGGATATGATGTCCGTAGTTGACTTATTAAACCTAGTTTCAATTGCATAGCTCTTATACTTTAGAATTTATTTATATCTAAAATACTAACGCAAGCGTTACATGTCAATTATTAGCCTTTTATGTATTCCTCTTTTGTCTTTTTACTTTCATAATAAAAAGAAAAGTAGATTTCCTTTCCTTAATCTGTTTTCCTATGAACTCCCAACCCACTATGAAAATAAAAAAAAACTGAGAACTGAGCAGTTGACGGTAGTAGGTAGGTATGTTGTTTTGTGCGCGATGTCGATGCAGCAGTAGTGGCGCTCCAGTGGTCTGTTGCCAGGTGCATGTGTGGCGCACGCTGCACGCGTTCATTTTTAACCGACTTCAAAAAGGAGGAGGTTCTTAATTCGACTGTCTGTTGTTTTTTTTATGTTTGTTACGCGATATCTCCGGCAATTGTAAATAGATTTCAAAAATTCTTTTTTTAATGGACAGGGTAAGTGTGCCTCGGGGGTGGTCCCATATGATTAACTATTTTTTGAGTTAGCTTCAGTAATACGTACTTTTGCCACTTAGTTTATATTGATGATGTTATAATGACTTCCTGTCACTGATATTAGTAACATAGTTACATAGCAAGTAGTGGTACCTATACGAATTTGTGTGGGGTAACGTAAGTACAACTTAAAAGTGAAAAATAAAAACCTTTTCACAAAAAAAAAAAAAACAACCAACTTCCATAAAAGACAATACAAAGTGAAAAATAACTTTAGTTTTGGAAGTCGATGGAAACAACGAAAATGCGAATGAACTTAAGGCATAAGTAACACTCACTATTACTAGGCATACTCACTGCACTAGGCATAGGTACTCACTGCACTGGGCATACTCACTGCACTAGGTATACTCACTGCACTGGGCATACTCACTGCACTAGGTATACTCACTGCACTGGGCATACTCACTGCACTAGGTATACTCACTGCACTGGGCATACTCACTGCACTAGGTATACTCACTGCACTGGGCATACTCACTGCACTAGGCTCACAACATTATTTTCATTTATCGTAAACCGGCCTTTAATCTACTTTTTTTGCAGTTGGCTTAAAAGTAGTTGCAAGTTAGTGGCTTGAATACCTAATAGCTTGTTCGACTGTAGGTACCACTTTAAAATATCAAAGAAAAAAAATTGATGTCATGTCGCCCTAAGCCCTGAGCTAGTGCACGTTTCGAATGGTCATTTATGTCTTTCATATCATAGACTTTTTGCATAGCAAATAAATATTAAAAAAATAACTAGCTATCGTTTATTTCACTTAATAATACAAGACACCTATTATAAATGAAAGTTAGATTGTTAAGCTCGATCATACAGACCCCTAGACCCCCACAACATCAGCGAGCAGAGCCTATGGACGCAGTGGGTGAGAGAGCAAGCCGCATCCCGGAGATTACTTTCAAGTTGAGAGACCATTATGAGCACACGCACCTAGCGACCCGGTCACCCGGCCCCGCTCAGCACGGGGCTATCTACTGATGTGGCGACATGCCAAATTATCGCGACTTCTATGTTATGTTTGAGTAAAATAGTATAAGGTATAAGAAGATACTCACAACCTGCTCGAATCACTTCCGTACACGATAGTGACAGCCGCATCAAAATGCATTTATTTATTGATTCAGTGGGTCATAAAAGGTCATTGATTGAGTAGGTTTGAAGAAATATGTAAGTGCCTCCACATTATGCAGATGCATGCAGACACGGAAAGCGATTTTTTATCCTATTTATGGTTATGGATTATAGATAGATTGGCTAGGTTCCTTGCGGCTTGCATCGATAGCACTTTAGGCTCGTAGTACACGCAACGAAACATAATTATATTATGACTAGCTGCGCCCCGCGGTTTTACCCGCATAAGACTCGATCCCGTGGGAATATCGGGATAAAAAGTACCCTATGTCCTTTCCCGGGACTCAAGCTATATCTATACCAAATTTCATCAAAATTGGTCCAGCCGTTTGAGCGTGAAGAAGTAACAAACATATAAACACACACACACACACACTCACAAACTTTCGCCTTTATAATATTAGTGCGATGACTATTATGAGTTGTGACATAGTTTCGTTACAGTTAACTATGTGGCAAATGTGTATGTGTGTATCTTCCGATTGAAAACATTGTAAAAGCCAATTTTTTTTTAAAGAAAGTCGAACTCGAAGAGTCGGCAAAAACTCTACGGTTAGCCGTAGAGTTTTTGCCGACTCTTGTCCACAGGAAACGACCAATCAGAAACTTCTGAAGGCCAATTCTCGTAATTTAAAACGTTCAAAATCTAGTCGCAGTCTCATCTCGGCGACAAACAAATGTCAGAAACTTGTCAAAATGTAGGGAAATTAGAGGTATTTTTTGACAGATTGAGACTGAGATTAGACTGTGAACGTTCGTAAAATTAGTAGAATTGCCCCTCTGAGGTTTCATGAGTACCTATGTAGGTCTATGTGAAATAAAATATTTGAAATTTGATTTGGGTTGCTCCGACTAGCAGGCAGCGCGCAGCGTGCAGCGTGCAGCTTACTCGTCAGATACAGAGCCGTGTGATGCATATATTTTTAAAAAGGAGGAGGTTTTTATTTAGTCGGAACCTAGTCTATGTATGTTCAGATCGTTCAGCGATAATTCCATACCACGTCGAGGTCGACTGATTTCGATACTTAATTGTTTTTTATTGGAAATACTTGTCAGAAGTAAAGCACCCTAGCGCGGCCCACCTCGACACTTCGAGTGGCTCCAGTGCCGAGGAGTGAGTGGTTCTACTTCGTCTGTGCACATGTGTATAACATAAAAAAGGAGGGACGAATCATTATTATTCAAACACTGTTAGCTTATATAAATATTTATGTAAATATCTTGTTAGAAAATGAAATGACTTCATCTATGTTGACGAGGGTATAGGTAACACCACTACTTACTATGATTGTGTAAAAATAAACATATCAGGGGCAGACCGGAATAACTCTTTGTGTGGGATACCATACCATACCATACCGCAGCCAAACAATTGAAACTTTAAGGAACACGTTTGTTTTTTATCAACATTTCTGGGGAACCTATCTAGGTGTCGTGTATTTGGGTGGGTTTCTTGTAATGTGACATTCGCTTTTGATAAGACTCGAACTGCTAGAACAAAAGCAACATTGCTGATAAAATACTGCACTAACTATGACTATTATTTAAATGGCGTTGTGATCCCGGGGCACCAACTACTGACAGCCACAGCTGAATCTGTTGGACGTGGCTCAACGATCGTTGACATCCAACCGAGAGTACCGAAGATACTCAAAGTGTTTAGTGAATATAACTTGATAGTTATCATTACACTGTAGGTATAAAGATTTGGCTAGTCATATTTTACTGGCTAGTAGAGAGATGACTCTCACGACAGTGGCCTGGCAACGTATAACCAGAGGAGCAACGTGTGCAGCCTGCAGGCGGCCAGCGCGCGCGGCCTCGCCAGGAGATCGGCGCACTACACTCATCGGCAGTGCAGACTGTACGTTCTTCTTGTATTACTTTACCGCCACACGTTGCGTTGCATTCAAAGAAGCTCCACGAGTGACGTTCAGGTTTCAGTCACGTCTGCAGTCCCAGCCAGCCCTGAGACTTCTGAACCACTAAACTTTTACACCACCGTTTATTGCTTTACGATGATGGTGCGACTTTCACAATTTTATTAGAATAATAATTATGTTTCACTGAGGGTATTTGCTTCTAAGGAAAAACTTTTTGCACTCGATTGGTGGTCAAGATTTGGAGATGTCGAACAGCAGGCGCGAGCGGCGTGCGGGCGCGTGCAGACGTGCACGGCTGCACCACTCACGGCAGTCACGCGCGCTTCTCAACACTATCCGTTAACTCAAATGTAACAATCGACATTTACCAGATCGGGACGCAGCGGATCCTTAATGAAAGTTTTTGGTGAGTGAGTTCAAACGTTAATTCATTATTAGTGGGGCACAGTGTCCTAAAGACTCGGGACGGCTCACGCGGCCGCGGCTCGGGCGGCGGGCATGCTGGCTCACGCGGGCGTGGGGAGCGGCGCGGCGTGCAGGCGTGCGCGAGTGGCGGGGGCGCGCCGGGTACTGCCGCTCGCGCCCCGCGGCCGCGCGCCGCCGCACTCGCGCCGTCGCGCGCGGCCACTACGCCCGCCGCCGCGCACCGCCACGCACTCGCCACGCCTCTACCGTACACAAACTTTTTACGTGGCGCGAGCTAAAATTTATGCACGACGCGAACTACAACTGAGTTTTTGTCATAAAGTAAATTACTCGAAAGTAGTTTCCGAACTTTCCTTGTTACCGTTTAAGACCATACGCAATTTTGAATTGGTTGACGTCGAATCTCCGAGTATTTCAGAATACATAACAAAGTTTCAGGATCGCAAACAAGTGTCAACAGGTTACATTATCTTTGATTTTATTTGAATAAACTACGTAGAAATAGACTATGTTATGTTTTCATTTCGAGTTATCGACTCCAAGACTGGTAAAATGCGCATTGGACAGTCTTACCGACGCTACCGTACTTTGGAAGGGAACATTTGTTTCTTATTTTCAAAGTTACATTTTAATTTTTTGGTAATGCTTAGTATTAGGTAACAAGTAATGGGGTTCGAATTCTTTTTTCTATGGACGTACCGTTAAGTTGAACCTAACTAACTGGACAGTTTGTCCTAGGAGAACATACTCGTCTACCACTTCAGAGTGTAGCGTCTCCGATCTTAATGAGAGTGGGTGTTACATGGGCATTTGACATGACCTTCGTTTTGTTCGTGTTCATTTTAAGACCCACTCTTTCGAAAGTTCTTCTGAGGTCATCGAGCATTGTATGGGTCCTCCACTGTCTCATATATCGTCGGCAAACCGAAAGTGAGCGATGTACTCACCAGTGATGTTAATAATAATAATTATAACCCCATCGCAGTATCTCTACATTGACGTCGTGGTGGGGCTTGCGCGCTCAGAACTCTAGGCCTGTGCCGGAAGGGTTTACTTTACCGGAACAGGTCTAGGGTGAGGAGCCAGACCAAGAGAGATACAGAAACCCGCAGGGCAGCATATGGCGAGCTGTTGGACAGTAGCGACCCCACGGACTCTATCTCCCGGGAGAAGTCTTGTTCCTCACCTCTGCCTTGCCTTTATTGGCTGGCTGGAGTGAAAAATGCCGAGGAACAGAGCTCCTACCTCATTCTTGCTTTTATTGGCCGGCTTAAGTGGAGATTAGCAAGAGCAAACGTGTTCGGAGGAAGGAAGTATTCCAGTAAGATGCTGGTGGGGATCTAGACCGTACTTCCAGGATTGTCCTGATAGCCGTGAAATACCAGTCCATTCCTCATAAGCACCTCAGGACATGTTACCCCCTTGTCGCTACGACACACACACTTGTCGACGCGACCGTTTCCGGGGGCCCATTATTGAGTGTGTAAGTCACCCCCTGCCATTTTATCCGTGTATTGTATAAAACATTGATCAGGCAGGGGTCATAGTTCTTGGTTACCAATGCACTTTAGCCACCCAAACCCATAATCCAACTTTTTATTTTTCCATATCCTGCAATAGTCCTACCGGCACCAACCGGGGGTTATCCTTGGGTGCACTTGCATCCTGGTGGCGGAATGGCGGGACAGGCTTTCGCGCCCTACCGCCTCGTCACTATCGAGGCGGTCCGGCCGGTATTCGAGCGCTGGCTCGGAAGCAGGCACGGCTCCCTGTCGTTTCGGGTGACGCAGGTGCTCTCGGGGCATGGTTGCTTCGGGAAGTACCTATGTCGCATAAACAGGGAGCCGGACGCCCGGTGTCACCACTGCGTCGACTGCCGGGAGGACACGGCATGGCATACGCTTGCAGAGTGTGCCGCTTGGGAGGAGCCGCGCCGTGCCCTCATCTCAGAAGTAGGCAGTGACCTGTCGCTGCCGGCCGTGGTCGAGTGGCGGCGCGTAGTGTTCCACGCGCGCCCCTCTTAGACGTCGCGGGGGGATTCAAACACCTCACTCCCCCCCCTGACCTGAGGAGGGCCGCAGTGGCGGGCCGGCACCAGCTGGGGGTTGCGGAAGGATTGTACGTTCCCGCGACCCCTGGCGTAGGTGTGAGATGGAACACCGGGGTGGTTTTTAGTCAGTAAGAGTCTGACAGACCCCGCCGCCCGCCCCAGAGCGGTGGACATCCGTGAAGATTTTCCAACCCGGAAACAAAAAAAAATGGGTGCACTTGCATAGTGCATACAGGGATAATCGTCGGTTGGTGCCGCATTTCATTAAAATTTCCTAAGGAGCCCTCTGCTAGTTGGCTTCGGCCCCTCGTACGCCGTCCAAAGGACCGGGACCCCATGGTCCCGAGATATGTAAATAAAAAAATAATTACTTATATCATTTATTGCGGATCACATATAAAAATACACACAATCCATATAGAATTAGTAACAACAACTTAAAAAACTGTGTTAGTAAAACTAAAAACCTAACCTAACAACAACTAATATCTACGTGGCTCAACACCAATATGTCGGCAGGTCAGCAGGTGCCTCTGCACCCAGTGCCTAATAAAGGGGCTGACTAACATGTCAACCAATGTCTTCAGAATACTGTTGGGGCTTCCGTGCAACCTACTCATAATTGACGCCGCCCTCTTTCTCATTATGGCATGAAAATCATCCAAACGGGCTTCCGCGAACGCCTGCGAAACGCTACAGAAGCGCGGAAGCTCCATCAACATCCTAAATCCATTATTAAACTGAATGCGTAGGACGTTGTAGGCCCTCTGCGTATACTTCACCCGCAAGCTGCACGTGTAGAATGTTTGGCAGTAGGCTTTAAAAAGCACACCTACACATCCCTAGCACAGCGTGCAAACCTGCGGGCTAACATATTGCACCGAACCGCCAACGCCCTACGCTCCCTATCCAAATCCGCATCATCACATAACTCCTCCGTGAACACATGTCCTCGGTGCTTCACCTGAGCAACACGCTGCAATGGTGTCCCGCTAATAGTCACTGATTAAGGTGTAGAGTTTGTGAAGTTAGGGCTTTTAGAGTTAGAAGCTTGGCTCTACATGAGATCTGATAACTTTTTGACATTGCGAGCCATATGTGATCTCGTCTTAGCAACATTTTACATGTAAATGTTTTTGGTGGGTAATATTTACCTATAAAAAGTTTTGGTAGAGTCTCCTTTTAGGCAGGGAATCCATTTTTTGGTAGAGTTGGGCGCTCTGATGATTTGAGATTTTATTTATTTTTATTTTATTTTGTTGGGACATAAAACAGTTACATGTTACAATTATGGTAGATAACAAACTAGATTAATGGAGGTGAACATGTAACCCACACCAATGTCCGCGGAATAAACTATTATGAAAAAAAAAATAAAACTAAGCCACACATCCATTGATGCATAAAATTATTTTATGCATCAATGCACGCATCTACTGGAGGCGAATTAGGTTAGGAAGAAGGTTAGAAAAGTAATTATTGTGCAAGCAATTGAATAGCCATCCTTTTAAATTTTGGTTGAGATAGTGAAAATATGTCAAGATCGAAAAAGTGTGTGTTATATGTTTCTAAAAGACGACGAAGGGGCGCCCTTGCGCCAGCATTAGTTCTACACTTTACAGTGTGGAACAGCCGGGGCACGCGCGCCTCTCGCCGTAATACAGTTCTGGGTACAATATAACAAAGTTTATTGGTGATATCAGAGCAGTCAAAGTTGTTATTACATATGCCATGCAGCATCACAGCCATAAGAAGGGTACGCCTGGATTCCAAGCCTAGGAGTTTGTGTTGTTTTAGTAATTGTGCGTACGATAATTTTGAACGGTAGCATTTATAATGGATGGAGCGTAAAAATTTTTTTTGGACCATTTCGAGCCTTTGCTTATATTTATCGTATAGAGGACACCATATTGGGGCTGCGTATTCCAATTGGGAGCGTATTAAGGTTGTATACAAGATCTTAAACGTTTGCGGTCGCTTGAAATCAATTGAGGATCGCATGACGAAACCGTACATACTATATGCTTTGTTAATAATGTTATCAATGTGAAGGTTGAAATGCAGTTTAGAGTCAAGAGTAACTCCTAAATCACGAATGTAGTCGACTTTTTTAAGAGTGGTGCCTTGTAAAGTGTAACAGTATTTAATTATTTTTTTGTTTTTTGTGAATGATATTACATTGCACTTAGGTAAGCTAAGATGAAGTTTATTATGTGAGCAATAATTGGAAAGTCTGTCGAGATCTTCCTGAAGCAGCAAGCAGTCTTGTGTGTTTTTACACGACTTATAGATTTTAATGTCGTCGGCATACATTAAGAAATGGGAGTTAATGAAGCAACTTTTTATGTCGTTCACGAATAAAATGAAAAGCACAGGGCCCAAAATAGAGCCCTGAGGCACCCCAGAAGTGACGATAACTGAGTCCGATTCAAAGCCGTTGATAGCCACCTTTTGGGTTCTGTTGTAAATATAGGACATGAACCACCGCAGTAAATTACCCCGAATGCCATTATAGGCGATCTTGTCAAGAAGCAGCTTATGGTCCACCCTGTCAAATGCTTTTTGGAAATCAGTGTACACAGCGTCAACTTGGGTTTGGTTATCCATGTTTTCGAATAAATGATTTGTGAATAGCATAAGGTTAGTAGTAGTAGAGCGGCGTTTAACGAATCCGTGTTGTTCGGGTAAAATAAGGTGGTGAATGTGAGAGTATAACTTGCTGTGCACTAGTCTCTCAAAGAGCTTCGACAAGGCGGGCAGCAAGGAGATGGGACGGTGGTTCTGTATATTGTTAATGTCGCCATTTTTGTGTATGGGCGTGATGTATGCGCGCTTCCAGATATCAGGGAATGTACCTTCACGTAGGCAATTGTTAAGTACAATGTGAAGCGGGGTGCAAATGCTATCTGCGGTGTTTTTTATAAAAATTGGGGGCACACCATCAGGACCAGACCCTTTGTTTGAGTCGAGCCTCTTTAATGCATTGAGTATATCGTCCCTGTTTAAATATATGTCCGAAATACACAGTGAGTTATCCGCAAATGTGGTAGGTGTCTGCCAAAGCTCAGGGTCGAGGAAAGAAGGTTCGTAGACAGAGGTGAAGAAGGCTGAAAACATGTTGCATATTGCAGTGGGATCGTTAGAATTTTTGTTGTCGAGGTACATGCTTGCTGGGATAGTAGCTCGCCCCTTCCGCTTGGAGACGTATGTCCAGAAGTGCTTGACATTCAGTGGAATGCTGTCTTCGACTGACTTTATATACAACAGAAAGCACTTACTAGACTCGGATCCGAACCGTTTGCGGTACATTGAAAATATTTCGTAGTCAGATATATTACCATATTTTTTCCATTTTTGCCAAGCGTTGTCTTTATTTTTAAAAATTACGAATAAGGGCAGGGCTGAACCACGACGGAAACTGAGAATTCCTGGGACGCGTAAGAGGAACATGTGATTTTATTGTACTATAGATAGCATCATAGAAGGCGTTGACTGATTGTTCGGCGGGAAGATTACTAAGTAAGTTATTCCAGTCTATTTTGTTAAGTTCGCTATTAATTGCTTCATAATTTGTTTTATAAAAGTTGTATTTCATGGTTGCCTGGCGTCTCAAGGGAGTAATTTTAGTATTTAATGGTGATGAAACACAGAAAGGAGGGTGGTGGGTATCAAGTGGAAGCAGCGGCACGCACGTCAAAGGTTGACAGCCTACATTGGACAAGAATAGGTCAAGTATGCGGCTCAGGTTATTTCTAGATGTGTTATATTGAAGGGCATTTGTAAGAGACATGAAGTTACATAAATTATGACTTGTTGCGGTTGTAGGTTGAGGAATAACATAATTGTGATTATCACCGTTCGCGTTGGACCAATCGAGGCCGGGCAGGTTGTAGTCGCCTACTACAAAGAATGCATCAGTACTGGCGTCGTTGATTATTTCCACTAACAAATCAATACATGCGGTGTATAGGTCGTCCCGTGAGCGGGGTGGTATGTACGCCGCACTTATAATGTGTCTTTTATTAGTAAACGACGCGGGCAACTGCACCATGACGTGCTCGATATCTCTGCTACCGGGTCGCATTAATACGCTAGAAGGGCGTAGTGAACGTAAAACGGCAATTAGCACACCCCCACCCTCACGCTTACCTGTGGCGCAGCGGTCGCGATCACATCTAAAAACTATGTAGCGGTCATCGATAAATTCGCTGTCTGAAATGTTAGGTGTTAGCCAGGTCTCGGTTAATATGATGACGTCATACGAAAAAGATAAAATATTCATAAATAGTGTGTGTAGTTTTGTACGCATCCCACGACAATTCTGATAATAGAAAGATAGATTGTATTTATCCATTTTTTTATACAAGATGTAAATACCTACTGTAGTTAGCGGCCAAACCGTTTATTATTTGTTAATTAAACAACCAGACGCAGGAACCACCAGAGGGTGAATTCCTACGAGAACACGGGTATAATCATAGGGAATAACTAATAAAATATAAACACGAGATATGTAAGGTGATGTACAATTGGCACAGACTTGGAATCCAGCTATAGGATGAGATGGTTTCCTTTTGTGTTTATTATGTACTCTCATAATTTGTTTGCAGATATTTTTATATAGATAGCTGCGCTCTTTCTTTTCTTTATCTGTTTTTTTTTTTCATTTGTTAATTTCTTTCTTCTTATAATGATACATTTTAATCCCTCCGGCATGATTTTTTGTTTCTGTCGCAATTTCAACCATTTTGGCGCGTTACTCTGAGTTCGGCTGAATTAGCACCATGTGTGCAGTGAATGCAAGTATTACAATCGTGCTAATTTGAAATTGGGAAGGAAAAACCGGTGGTAGTCGCTCTTAACAACCTCATGGCTCGCTAAGGAAAGCTGCTGAGCTCGCGAGAGCGTTTGCTGCCCCATAGAAGCCACTGCCATCGGCGGCGCCGCGTGTTGATGACGCGATCGATGCGCGCAGGCCGCTCGCGCCTCACGTGACACTCAACGAGACAGTAAGCACTTTTTTATATATTCATTATAAAGTGTGGAATCACCCTACACTACACTGGACTTGGTTTAGTCGTCAAGCTGTATAAAATGAGACGAATGTAACTGTTAACGACGCGTTACCGGCGGCTGAAAAGATGACACAGGAGAGCAGTGGTCGCTGGTGGCGTAAGTGGCGTTCGGCGTCATATGGCGGCACAAGGCTGCGCTCGCTCGCACCTCGAGATAAAGCTGCTGCCGGTAATCTGGAGAGTCATAACACGACGCGAGGGTCGTTTATCGAAGGCTAGCTCCGGACGCGCCCCCGCCCCGCGCCCCGCCCCGCGCCCCGCACACATCGCGGCTCTTATCACCAACGACGTGGTACGTAGCTCCGACAATAGTTGGCTCTAAGATATGAGCGCAGTGTTGCCGGCTAAGTATCCGCTGTGAGCACTCCGCACTCCACCCCCTCCGCACACCCGCTATACACTGTCGAGCTCGCTATTCGCCTCCTGAACTTGAACAAGTGATTTTTATTACCGAGTAGCCTGCTTGACCACGATCTCGCTCGTTGGAAGCCATGGGTGACATCTTCCAAACAGAAGAAAATCAGGCCAGCGACACTGTGAGCCCCGAACTAGGCAGAAACCCCTTACTTATAAACGTTGCTTAAAGTTAAGAGACGTTTGAACGCCCAGAAATGGAAGTTTAAGCAGACGAGGCATTAAACATTACTTAACTTTAAGCAACGACTATAAATAAAGAAAGGGGTTAGCGTGTCTCTTGGGGCTCGCGAACTTCATAGTAGAGAGTAGAGGCTAGCGAGGTGATGACGAGTGTGGTGGTGCGGAATTGTATGGGTGTGCTGGAGCTTCTTTAAATATTGATATGGATGACCTCCATTTATAACGTAACGTAATCTTAGTGGTTTAAATTAATGAAAAGTTCTGCAAAAGTGAACAATTGGCACGCGGCTGTTTCACTCTTGCTCTCAAGATTTTCTATTGTATAAAACAATAAAAAGTGGACGTCCGTTACATATTGTGAGCCGCCGTCACGCCACAATCACACTGCCGGCACGCCGCCGCCCCCACTCGGTATCGGCAAGTAATTCAAGGCGAAGGTAAGAAGGATGGCTGGCAGTGGGTCATTTTGCGCGACTTCCGGGAGTGTCGCGACAAGATCGCGGGCTCCCCCCCCCCCCCCCGCGCTCTCTGGTGGTTGGGGGTCATGGGGGAGAGAGGGGGTGTACGACCCGCCCCTGACCTAGTTACGACGCGGCGCGTGCGTTACGTAGCCGGCGCTGCGTGCCGCGTCACGCGTGCAGCCAGCAGCATCTCGAAAACGTCACCTAACTCGCTCGCATCGCTGAGGTCCGCATCGGTCCGGAAGGAACACTGTTGTTTTATCACAGCAGAGCGATACACCAGACGACAAGTAGGTACGCGACTGACAACGGCTTGATGTGTAATATAAAAAAACTTTTTTATAAAATAAAACAACCGACTTCAAAAAAAACTACAAAGTGATAAATAATTCCGTTTTTACATAAATATTTTCGTTTTTTTAACACCGACTTCCGAAATTATAGTTATTTAACACTTTGTAGTTTTTCTTTTAAATCGGTTGTTTTTTTTATAAAAAGTTTTTATTTTTCACTTTTTAGTTGTACCCACCCCACACAAATTCAATTAACACTAGTGCATTGAATAATTGAAGACTAGAAGAATCATCAAAATTCGCATAGAAATGCCGGAGATGCAGTAAATTTATGCATATAACTCCGTAGATAAAAATAATTACCTAATATATTATGTGTTCAATTTCACCCTGTATAATGTACATACTTTCAGGAATCGTATATACTAAAACCTTCCTGAAAGTATGTACATTATACAGGGTGAAATTGAACACATGCGAAAAATCGAAATGGGAGATTGTACTCATTATTATGAACAACTTTTACTATGGGACCAAACATGAAATCGCTAAAAAAAATCAGCAGATCCTAGATTTATGTTCGCATAACTCATCAAAATGTAGGGAACAACTGTACAATCTCCCATTTCGATTTTTCGCATGTGTTCAATTTCACCCTGTATTAGTGAAAGAATTATCAAAATTGGTTCATTAGTTTTTGAGAAAATTGCGGACATACAAACATACATACATACGGGTCGAATAAAGAACCTCCTTTTTTGAAGTTGGTTAATTTTCTTAGAAGTGTCGCTAGACAAAAGTATGTTCTCATAGCCACACAACTGAGCATCTGAGATCGTTCAAAACTCGGTAACATTGCAATCATTCAGATTTCTAACTTCCCTCAACTCGATGTCGTTAAAATGTTGCAGAGTTTGAATCATACAGGAACGTTCGTTATGACGGTTCGACTCCCGTGTGTAGCTGCGTGCGGCGAGCGGCGGGCGGCGGCCGCCTCGGGGCTGCGCAGTTTGATTCATTGAAGACATCACACGTGTCGGCGGAGCACCCGGGAGCCGATAGCGTGCGTTGTCGTGTAAATCCTCGACTTACAGCGTACGATTTATTACAGCCCCCCCCCCCCCCCCCCCGCCCCCTTCCGGTAGATGTAACCGAGCTCGCCCCCACGCCGCGCGCCGCCGCTTGCAAACTGAGTAGTAACATTTGATATTCTTGTCACATCGCACCTCGCGATTCAGACAATCTAACGTTGTTATTTACAGCCTCCTCAAATCCTTCAGTAATGACTGTTCTGAAGCCGAGCTGTTTCGTTGCGACTAACTCGCTGGACTATGTTTATGTTATGAAGGCACGTGCATTTCTGTCGCATAGTTTCACAATGTGTCCGGTGCAGACCAATTCAAAAGACGAGTGAGGAGCTAGTTTCAGATTTTTTTAATATACTTACCCACCATGCTCTGACACAAAATGACAGCAGTTATTTATGCAGTGCAGTAGGCATGCACGATACAAGTGCGAAGAAGAATAGTGTAGCAGCACTAGCGCAGCAGGCTAGGCGGGTAATGACTAAGCAATTTAGTAGTACGATACGTGCGTGTACAAACACATCTTATATTTGTGAATTGTTGTATGAAGATACATAAAAAAATTAAATTTAAAAAATCAAAAAACCCGACTGCGGTAAAAAACTTAAGTTAAAAAAAAACTGAAAAGCTAAAAACAAGCCCATTTTAAATTAAATAAAAGTTGGAAGCAGGCGGGACCCATTTGAGTTTAAAAATAGAAAAATGGTATGGGTCCCGCCTGCTTCCAACTTTTATTTAATTTAAAATGGGCTTGTTTTTAGCTTTTCAGTTTTTTTTAACTTAAGTTTTTTACCGCAGTCGGGTTTTTTGATTTTTTAAATTTAATTTTTTTATTTTATTCTTTTTAGTTATGAATTGTAAATCCCACTTAGTGTGATAGTTTCCCTTTAAACTTCGTAATATATAGGTACTACTGCCGCGTTTAGTTGGTAGAGGGAGGACACACTTGATTCTAACGAAAATTGGTACATACTTTAAAGCTTGATAAGTCACGAACGGTTCACTTAATCAAAAAACGGTCTTCCCAAACCTTTGATATTTTTGAAAGACCTATCCAACGATACCCCACTTGACATAGTTTCTTGACTTTCATTTTTTTCATTTTCACAATATGGCGTCTAGTAGTCGCCATATTGAATTTTCATTAACGTCATGTCTTTAGTGACACTCGCTGGACTAAGAGGAATCGATTGACGTGTGAATCATAAAAATCGGCCCAGGCGTTTGGTCTGTATAGTGCTTCAAAGGAACATACATACATACATACATACATACATACTTACATACATACATAGGCTGATAAACACATTACCACTCCTTTGCGTCGCGCAGTCGGGTAAAAAGGGCTCGCGGCGGGACGGTGCGGGACGGCGCGGCGGGACGGAAGCGAGCTCGCGACCTGTCGCCGCCGGAACGGACTCAATTCGCACGGAACGGTTCCGGTGTCGCAACAATTATTCATTGTGAGCAGCATTAGTGGCCAGTCGCAGCCCCTGACAAACTGCTGCATTGTACACCTGCGATAACATTCTAAAGGCCGCATTCCTAATCTTTCTTGATTCTAATCTATTTACTTTTCTCTTCACAGATGACGTCACCAATGCAATGTGCACATCTATCGGAGTAAACGAAAGTAGTAATGACACGAAGAGGTGATGGGGGGTGTGCGGCGTTGATTCCTTCAAAGTATTTGATGTGCGAAGGAGCGTGAACAGAAAGTAGGTACAAGTTACAGATGTTAAGTTTATAAATATGATCCTATACCTACTAACTACCTTAACTAAGGCATGCAAACAGTTTAGCTACTTATAATAATAAAGACTCATTAATATTTTTGTTATTTACACATTCAATCAAATTAATTTATGATTACCATGTCAAGATGAAATTCAGTACATTATTTGAAATAGGCAATACAATACATAATGTCGAGTTTACTAAAATGGGATTATAAATTCGTCAAGTTCGAGGTCTATACAGTTAAATTAAAAATATAAATGATTTAGTACAAGTCAGGAATACAAAGATGTCATTTTATGAATTTAAATTCATATCGGTCGGAAATTCGCCAATCGCGATTCGCAATTCGCGAAGACAAGACGCCGCCGCCGCGCGCCGTGCAGGTCGCCGCACTAACACTACTGCGGAACTATGCATGATTACAATACTGTGTTACGGTTAAATGCGAATGATAGTCGGCTACATTGGACTATGTCTAGGGGTAACGAGCGACTAAAGTGTACAGAAGTTACTTTAAAAGTTGTTAAACAACATTTCAAACCTGACACGACCTTAAAACAAAAATACTATTTCTTTATTTTTAACCGACTTCTAAAAAAGGAGGAGGTTCTCAATTCGAATGTTTGTATGTTTTTTTTTTTTTTTTTTTTTTTGTGTTTGTTCGCGCATAACTCCGTCGCTTGCCAACCGATTTCAAAAATTCTTTTTTTGCTGGAAAGGGTATACTTCCCAAATGGTCCCATGAAAATTTTATCGAAATCGGACAAGCGGTTTTTGAAAAATCAACAAAAATCTAAAAATTTATCTACATTGTCTACATTAACGATTTTTTTTTGTTTACTTATTTGTGGGGTAGGTACAACTAAAAAGTGAAAAATAAAAACTTTTTTACAAAAAAAAAAAACAACCGACTTCAAAAAAACACTACAAAGTGATAAATAACTTTAATTTCGGAAGTCGGTGTCAAAAAACGAAAATGCGGAACCAACGACACCGACTTCCGAAATTAAAGTTATTTATCACTTTGTAGTGTTTTTTTGAAGTCGGTTGTTTTTTTTTTTGTAAAAAAGTTTTTCGTATCCTGAGTTCAAATATATTTTTATTTTATTTCTTAATTTCTGAGGAAAAAAAAATTTAAATAAAAAAATATGTGATGAAGTCACATAAATGGCGGAATGAGGTAGTTACCTTCATACGTCTTTTTAGAATATACCGAATTTCAAAGTTGAAATTATGAATGAAAAGTATCTACATAATTACGAAAAACGAAAAAATATGGGCTATAAAAATATGGGATATTTCGATAGTTTATTAAATTGAAATCATAACAAACGTGTCACCGCACTACGAGGGTCATTATCCATTATCTGTGGTGTGTCTGTGCGCCTAGTACACGCACATCACGCCGCCGCGAGCCAGTGCAGCGCCGTGATGTCGAAATAAAAAAATATTAAGCATTTTCAAAGTTAATGCTTTTGACCTGAAATTTTGTACAGAGATTCTAGACCAGATACACTCTTCAACCCGTTTGTATTGATATACCCTTTCCGTAACTGAGGATAAAAACTTTGCATTCGGAATGATTAAAGTATAGACAGTGCGTGTTCAGATCGCACGGCATCGCACCGCATCGCACCGCACCGCCTTACTTCGCACGCTGCTCGCCAACCGTCCATTAGCGGAGAAACATTTTCATTCTGCTACTTCACTTTTCGTTTATCAACAGTTTTTCCTTTGACGTGAATTAATTTCAGCATATTTTGCGGCGACAGCTATCAATTATCTTCGATTCGATTATGTTCAGGTCGAAATAGGCGACTCAAAGTTAATAGAAGTTGATACAAATATAACATACGTAGCTACGGCGAGGAGATCAAGTATGTGAATTCATACAGTCGCATCATCCTTTATTCTGAAGTAAATGTGCATACATGGATAATCGTCAGTTGGTGCCTCCTCATCATTTAAAGTGGTCTAAGGGGCCTCTGTGAGTTGGCTTTGGCCCCTCATACGCCTTCCAAAGGTCCGGGACCCGAGGGTCCCGAGATGTGTCAAAGAATTTAGTTTTTTAACCGACTTCAAAAAAAGGAGGTTCTGTATTCGACTCGTAAGTATGTATGTATGTTTGTACGTCCGCGATTTTCTCAAAAACTCATGATTTAATTTTGATAATTCTTTCACTACATACTTTCAGGAAGGTTTTAGTATATAATACATTAGGTAATTATTCTTATATACGAAGTTATATGCATAAATGTATATCATCTCCGGCATTTCTATGCGAAATTTGATGATTCTTCTAGTCGGGGTCTTCAATTCTTCAATGCACTATAGTGTTAATTGAATTTGTGGGGTAGGTAGATACAACTAAAAAGTCAAAAATATTTTTTTTTACAAATAAAGAAAAAACGACTTAAAAAAAAACACTACAAAGTGATAAATTACTTTAATTTAATTTCGGAAGTCGGTGTTAAAAAACGAAAATTTAGTTTGTAGTGTTTTTTTCTTAAGTCGGTTGTTTTATATGTTAAGTAGGTACCTGGTATTTGTTGTCAGCCCTACACTGTCTTCTGTAAACATCTCACGATAAAACCTTACGTGAAGTACGCTGTCATTCCACCTGACGGTACACTATCGACAGCTTACTTCACCTAAGTTTTCACGGTGACATTTTTACAGAATAGTACTTCGGTTAACACTGTAATTTGAAAACATTGTAAAATCCAAATATTTTTATTATTAAAAGAGTAACCATCGAGTTTCTCGCCGGCTCTTCTCCACAAGAAACGACCAATTGGAACCGTGCACCTAGCTTCTGGCGTTGAGTGCCTGTGTAGATTTATGAGTACAGTAAAATATTTTGATTTGACGATTAAGGGAAAAGTAAATGGCTATGGCTGTTTGTGTCAGTTGAGTCTCTGGACTAATATTAACTCGACGTCGCGCGCAGTTACTTTCACAAAATCAAGATGATGAAACAATGCAGAGCTCAAATTCAAGAGGACATTGTGTGGATTGGCCCTCGACGCTCGAGTGCCACCTTCGAGTGTCATCGAGTCCCATCGGTCGTCCCCCCCCCCCCTCCCGCACGTCCTCACTCAAACACCAACGAGGTGCACAGAACAGAGCCTCGTGCTCACGTGACATGTCACCCACATTGTGTTTTACACTCAAATCGCCAGTGATGCAACGTCTGCACTAAACTATAGCAAAGATTTTTTGATCGTCAGCTGTTGTGGTCTTTCTCAGATAAGTCCATAATCATTGCTATTATTCAAGCTAGTGTAACAATAACGTAGCGGCGGCGCGCGGCGCGGCGGCGTGCGAGCCGTGTGAGGCGAAGAGCCGCTCCGCCCTCACCTCACTTAATTATTTGCGTGCGGCGCCGGATATCGGCAACGTGCAGGCAATAAAGAGCGGATCACTAACATATTACCTCCAGACGTCACACATCGCGTCCGTTCGAGCTCTCGACGTGATTGCGATAACGTTGCTACGTTGGTACTTGATCGCGTATTAAGTCGACAGGAGGTGGATAGTGAAACTCTTCGGTGGCTACTAGTAAACCCCTCGAGTTTGCTAGTAGCCCCTAATCGTCATAACATCGTTGACTTTATACTTATCAACATAATGAAGAATATACTAGACGCAAAGGATAAAAACAAAATAATATGTATTTAAAAAAAAACATGCTTTTATTATTATCATGTTTTATATATCTCGAGACTGTAGCGGTATCTACAACGCTACATGCGAACAACGCGTCATACTGATGTCACGCAAAATCCTGCATCTCGCAAGCAGAATTTACCGCGCAACTAGCATAGACACAACACCCGTCTGGTCGGAGGATCCTCCCTTATCTATGGAGTATGAGTGAACTTTACACCTTGTGGTGTAGGACTATTGCAGGATATGGAAAAATAAAAAGTTGTTGGTTTGGGTGGTTAAAGTGGACGTAAGTTATTATTTATTTATTTAAGTTTTCTTCTATGGTTACCAAGAACTATGGAAGAACTATGGCCCCTGCGTGATCAGTTTTAATATATACACGGATAAAATTTTAGTCGAGTGGAGTGTAGTTGAGATCGCTGATCACTATGGCTTTATGTATATTACTGTTGCGCGATTTTGTGTGAATGAATATTTTTAGTCGACTGACTTGTTTCCGACAAAGGTGCTGAGTGTCAATTAGGCCCCTCCCTTCATTTTACCGTTTGATGGTTAATCTTTGTATGGTAGATTTAGGGTGTAAGTTGTTGTGTTTTGCAAGTGTTGTTCGTGTAGTGCTCTCTAATTTTTCTGTCTGTTTTGTTTGGTGGGTTAAAATAAACTTTCCGTGAAAACGGAGCCCAATTTAGCTTATTTCCAACCAAATGGCAGCATACACATTACACAGGGACACACAGGGTATAAAAGGTGAACGGAGTAGAAGCCCATAAGCACATAAATCTCTCTTTTTCACAAAAAAAAAACGAATTAATCGTTAAGTAAAATAAAAAATCGACTTAAAGGCACTCTCAATGAACTCCTAGCGACATTCAATCCTTTGATTGAAGCCATCGGCCGGCTTCATTCAAAGGATTGAATGAATAAAAGAGATTTTTTTTTTATTTTTTTATTAAGACCTGTTTTATCACCAAAAATCGCACTAATAAATACTTTGACTTTGACTTTTGACTTTATATTTAAAAAAAAAATGTCTATCCCATATAGACTTCTACTCCGTTCACCATTTATATACTATTTTTGTCCAGACAGTAAACAAGTCAGCCTGTATATAATAGTATATTTAATTATTATATTTTAAAGACGCCACGTTCTCACTGACGTTTGGGATAATAATAATATAGCAGTTCACTTCTATAAGTGCGAACTTGTCCATATCAAATGTATGGTGATGCGACACGGTTGCTATAACAGTCGTACGAGGAGATGAACCAGTATGTGTGTATCACAACTGCACAAGTGCGCAGACAGGCGCGGGCGCTCGGCGGGGCCTAGCACTGTCTGGTACAAGATGCGCGGCTCGCTCCCCTCCCCTCACGTCCAGGAGCGCGTGTCGTGACTGACATCAAGAGTGTCATTGTTATGGTTCCGTACCCACAGGGTGCCAACGGGACCCTCTTGCTAAGGCTCCGCTGTCCGTCTGTGACTGGGCTGTATCTTTTGAACCGTAACAGCACCCTAATTGCGTAACACACTATGAATATCACGCCCTAACTCTATAAGGCCTAACTTCGCAGACTCCACACCTTAGTCAAAATATATGGCCTGGCCATTTCGCTACATTCACAGGAGCGTAAGGTGAAAAACTCTCATACTGTTATGGACTTTTACTCCTGAAATTTAAACAACTCTACACCTTAGTCAAAATATATGGCTTGGCCGTTTCGTTACTACAAGAACCATTGTATAACAGTATGAGAGTTTTTCACCTTACGCTCCTGTGAATGTAACGAAATGGCCAAGCCATATATTTTGACTAAGGTGTAGAGTTTGCGAAGTTAGGCCTTGTAGAGTTAGGGCGTGTAGAGTTAGAAGCTTGGCTCTACATGAGATCTAATTACTTTTTGACAGTGCGAGCTACATGGTCTCGTCTTGGCAACATTTAACATAAAATGTTTTTGCGGGATGTATTTTCTTTTTAATTTCGGAACTTTAATTTCGGAAGTCGGTGTCAAAAAACGAAAATGCGGAACCAACGACACCGACTTCCGAAATTAAAGTTATTTATCACTTTGTAGTGTTTTTTTTTTATTTTGAAGTCGGTTGTTTTTTTTTTGTAAAAATAGTATTTTTAAGTTTTTTTTGACTTGCCTCCCACTATGGAAGCAATTTTAAAGACGTATTCACGTCAGAAAATAAACAGATGATTCACCCTCATCGCAGGAGATGGAGTAGTAGTGACCGAGTGGCGTCCTAGCACTGGACGACGAAGTGGCAGTCGTCCGTCGCGGGCGGCGAGACGGGCGGCCCACACTGTTGCTGTCGCAGACCTAAGTTAGCTGGCGCAGGAGCATGGGCATTGGCACTAGAGAGCAGTGGGTGCAGTCGGGCGGGAGCTCACGTCCCTGCTTCGGACGAGTGCGACGACGCGCGACCGGGTGGACGAGTTCATGATGACGCCAACAGCACGTCTGTTATTGCTTCTTGTTGATATTAAAAACAAGCGGGATTATGTTCTGCGTTTTGTATTTTATATTCGGTCTGTCGGCGCTCAAGGTAGCGAGTCCCGGCGAAATGAGAAATTTCACGCTTTAATGACGCTGTGTGCGCTCCGCTGTTTTACATCTCTTCATAACAGAACAACAGCGCGCTTTACGCGGGTGGTCAGACAGACAGACAGACGGACGGACGGACAGACGGACGAACGGCAGCCCACGGGCTCGAGGACAGTTAAGTTGATCGCCGCTCGCCGCCGACCCGCGTCTCCTGTATTATTAAAGCTGCTAAGAGTAAGGCCTGCGGCTTTCACTTACCGCCTTCTGTTTTATTTATTCACCGCGAACTCGGGGCTCGCTTACATATTAATGCGGCGCGGGCCGCTCTGTGAGATATTGTAATCATCGCCGATGCGGAGCGGTGCCTCCGTGCCGCCGTGCCGCCGTGCCGCCGCGACCAATAGCTACTCGTTCACTAAGTGCTTGGCTCAAGTAATAGCATCACAAACTGCGTCTTCAAACTTTATGAAGCAAGCAGCGAGCGCTAACCGACACTATAAACAGATCGAGTTTTAATTCAAGTCCTCCTTTAATTACACACACGTTCCAGTGGCGGAAGTTGACCACAATGTTAGAACATCTTTGCGTGACGCTGTGCGCGGAGCAAGTGTTTTTGAACTACATACAAGTAATATTTACGCTAAACTAGCCAAGTTGCAGAACTTTGGGTTGTTACGGAGAAGTTTATGTAGGGACTTTGTTTGATAGCAGGAGGCAAACAACCAACTCAACTCGACATTCGCTCGGAAACATTTTGTTCAGCCGAACTCGAGTCGAACTTTGCCGACCGAAGTGCCCCAAGCAGAGGAAGGTACAAGGCGTTACGAGCGACGAGGACACACCTCAACTGTTGTTGTACAAAACTGTACCTTACTTCAGAAGTTGGTTACCAAGAACTATGGCCCCAGCCTGATCAATGTTTTATATATGTGTTACCGCTAATGTGCGTAAATCGGTTAGAGTGCAGATCTACTAGTTAATCTGCAGATTATCTGGTTGTGTCCGTTAAAGTGAAAAAAAATGTTTTCGCCTAGGCCAAACAAGTTCTCCCTACACGGGTTGCATGGTTGCGGTCGGTCGATAGGCGACGTAGGATGCAAGAGCGAGCGAAGGGCACCCAGGGGTTAGGTTTGGTTAGGCGACGTCCCCCCCGGTGGGTTCCCGCATTGTCGAGGAGGAGAGCTCAGTAGCCGTGGCTTGGTCACCCACGGTAGCGGCTAACAAGTAGGTTGCGGTGCCGCTTGCGCGACATCGCAACTGAGGCGGGCCGCGATGTCGCATAGGAGGCATTGCGGCTGAGGGTTGGAGGACGCGACGGGAGAGGAGTGCCGGTATTGCAGTGCGCCGCTCTCCCTACCTTCCGCGGCCTTGACGGGGTCGCCACCGTCTGATGGCGGACGCGGTGGGGCCGCAGGGGAGGAGGAGTATTGGTATAACGTTGGCCGCTCTCCCTATCCTCTGCGGCCGAAAATTAGCAGGCGGCGGGGCCAATGACCTGACCCATCGCAGGGGGACTAAGGATGCCCAGACACGGGGTCATCTGGCGCCCATGTGCTGGTTTGGTCCCTGGGGTGGTCACGGCGTGCTATGTGTTCTGGTGCGCCGGTGATGGGGAATACTCTCTAGAGGAGGGTCCGGTGACGGACAGCCGCGGCGGGTTCGCGGATGAGTGCTAACGCGTGCCCGTGTTCCCGCCGTAAGCGGCAGAGAAGGACACCGTGGAGTATTAGTGGGTTAGAGTCCCACATAACTGCACTATCTCCCCGTGGTAGTGCAGAATGCATAAGCATTTCTTAACATTAAAAAAAAATGCTTAAGCGACTGAGGATGCAAGGGCGAGCGAAGGGCACCCAGAGTTTAGGTTTGGTTAGGTTACTTTAAACCCTTTCCACAGAAATAGGAGCCCCGTCAAGCGGGGCTCCGTCGACATAAGATGCAAGAGCGAGCAAATGAGAACTGGTTTGGCCTAGTCAAAACTAGTTTATCCTAAAATCGGGTTTGGCAGGTAACAGTTTCACACTTTAATGGATTGTTCCCGGTAATTTGCAGATTACCTAGTTAATGCGCATATTAACGTATTCCGTATTCTAACGGTAACATATGCACGGACAAAATGGCAGGGGGTGATTTGCACACTCAATAATGGGCCCCCGGAAAAGGTCGCTAGCACGTAGTGACGTAGCGACAAGGAGGCAACATGTCCTGAGGTGCTTGAGGGGTGGAGAGGTATTCCTTGGCTTTCAGAACAATCGCAGAGCCCGGAAGATGGTCAAGATCCCTACAAGCACTTACTGTAGAATACTTCCTTCCCCCGAGCACGTTTGCTCTTGCAAATCTTCACTCAAGCCGGCCAATCGGGTCAATAAAGGTAAGAAAGAGGTGGGAGGTCTGTCCTCGTCATTGTTCACTCCAGCCGCCCAATTAAGACAAACCAGAGGTGAGGAACAAGACTACTCCCGGGAGATAGGATTTGTGGGGTCGCTACTGCCCAACAGCTCGCCACATGCTGCCCTGCGGGTTTCTGTATCTCTCTTGGTCTGGCTTCTTGCTCTAGACTAGTTCCGGCAAGGTAAACTCTACCGGCAGGCCTAGAGTTCAGAGCACGCGAGCCCCACCACGATGTCAACGTCGAGACACTGCGGTGGGGCTATTATTATAATATATTATTATAATCTTCACTTCTTATCAACTGATTTTGCCTCTCATAAGTAAGTATATCTAATCTGCATCCTCTTTAAAACTATGGTAACTATAACGGCTTGTTTTACCAATTGTTGGTTGTGGAGGTCACATAGGCAGTCGCTCCATGTAAAATACTAGTATTCAGCTGCATCCAGTTAGACTGGAAGCCAACCCCAACATAGTTGGAAAGACTAAGCGGATGATGATGATGATGAATGGCTTGTTTTACCAACAGCGGTTACAAATTCTGTGTCATGAGAGTCATTTTCATGTTTTTTAAGAATGCTTACCACAGGCGCTGCTGACAAAAATCAATTCGTTGTTTTTTTGAGGCGCCAATTTTGGCACCAGCACCGAAACCTCGAAAACTATGCACTCAAGACGGCTTTTAGTGCAAACTAAGTAATTCGTTCCCGCAATATAAGATTGATCTTTTGTCAAGTACGTAGATGGTGATTCTACGGATTCATTACAAAGTTTAATCTGTCTATAACTGCGGCATTCAAGCGGTAAAAGATGATCTTTTTTAAACAAATCGAAAGAAATATTTTAAATCAAGCAACATTTTAGTTTCAGCAATTTACAACCTCTTTTAGACAATCGTGCCCTGAATTGGGAAACGATAATGGTCCATCAAGTGAGTTCACGCGACCGACGATGTGAGTAGTGAGCGCGGCGCGGCGTGTGCGGCGACGAGGCGGGTGTCGGCGCGGCCCGCGGCCCGCACCGTCAATATGTTTAGAGAGCGTCATTAGTCGGGCGGCCGTTAATTGCCGCGCGGTGCCGGGCCCTTGTGGCGAGCCACTCGATCACGGCGCCCCGCGCTCGGGTCACGTCACGTCGCGGGCAGTCCCAGTGGATCCACTTAATGTAGCTCACAAGCACGCTGACGCCAAAGACAACCTGAGCAGAACTCCCCATCTATGAAGGCAGCAGGTTGAGTGTGCTGCGTTATTAAAGTATTACCAATGCGTTTAAATAATGAGACTTCTGAACGAGTGGGTCGTTGCGGCGCGCGACTCTTCGTGATCGTGTCGTGCTCGCTGCAGGGGCACGCGGGTGTGTGTGTAGCAGTGAACCCACGTCAACTCTTTTACGTGCTTCTTACAACATAAACAAACGAATTTTTTTAAAAGAGTGCTTGTGTGAAGTAAGTGCCATTATTGAGGCTAACGATGTCGAAGCAGTTTAATTTTATTTTATTTCTTAAGAAAACTTACAGCTAGGATATAGATAGGGTGAACGTACCAATCCCAAACCAGTTAAGAAGATATTTTGACTTTAATTAACTGTCATTTTAACAGATTTTGACGGAAGACCTTAGTTCTATGTTATTTTTAAAGTTTGCTTAAAGACAAAATGAGGATTAAAAATCATTGCAACATAAGTATTTAGGAATTGCTGTAATTTTGAGTTAAATCCTAAAAGTTGGACTGTTCCTTAGTTGGACCAACATATATATACCCGGTTATTGACCAAGATTGAGCCAGTAATTGACCAACGTATTGACTTATACATGAATAAAATAAAAGGCCATTTAATAAATTTTAAAATCAACGTTTATTGAGATCTAACTTTTGTACAGACGCCAGCACATCAAGCTACCCGAAAGTGTCAAATTTTCCCAATCAACTTTGAACCTTATGTTTTAGCAATAAAGTTGAAAATCTATTTAAGAAATTTGGTCAATTAGAATCCAACAGGTTTGCCTAATTTTTCCAGTCACTTGAATTTCTTCCATTGCTTTTTTACATCTTGTTGGTTATACTTGATTTTTTTTTTTTCTTGGGTGGCATTTCGTGGCTTAAACAAAGTAATCATTATTTGAAGTAAATTAAGTATTCTAAAATAAAATCGTCCATAGAAAAGGTAAACATGAAAGGTTCATTCTTTACACCCTGAATAAGTATATTGAAAAAAAAATCAAGTAAATTTTAGCAGGACGCCTAAAACATACAATGTCTGGTCAACTCCACGAACACTATGAATGTACTTATCCCAAACCACTGGTCAACTACTGGAACATGTTAATTAAAATCGTCAATTTTGTATTGTTCATCAATATAATCAAAGGGAATTGTTGAAAGATCAATAATAATGACAAAAAACGCAAGTTTAAGAAATAACCAGTAGTAAGCCATATGGTCAACTATAGGCAACCTATACAACATGCGTTCCAGTAGTTAACCAGTCTCAGAAACCTATTAAAAACAAAAAAAAAATTCAAATTTATATCTGCAATCATTACACTGATAAATATATTATATATATTTCACAAAACATTTACAATTTACTTAAAAAATACTACATTTTAAATGGATTGAACTTTACCTTTCATTGAGCGCTCCTTATAGCAATGGCGGCCGAACGGCGAGTGAACAAGACACGTAGCGACAAAAATTAAAAAGAAAGCTATATTTTTTTATTAATTCACCTGAAATTCACAGTAGTAGATTCTCAAAGATGTATTAAGGTAGCCCAGATTTTAAAAACCTATAGATATTGGCGCGTATTCTTAAAATGTTGACTTTTTTACGCAAATGGTCAACTACAGGCGACTGGTTTGGGACTGGTACGTCCACCCTAGTTGACAGTTAGTGAAAGAAGGTAAATTAAAAGTTTTCACTGACAGTATTAGCACAAGAAACAGGAGACAGGCAAGCGAAAGCAAGAATAAGTAAGCACTCGGAGAGAATTAAAAAAAGGCTGAACAGGTTTTAGTGATATTAAATAAGAAGCTTTTACTCAGTGTTTAGTCAATAATCGCAAAGGTTTGACCCAAAGCTCGATAGATGGCGTTGCGCTGTTAAAAGACGCGCTATGGTTTGGTTACACACGATTAGATATAAGGAGCGAAATATCATTAAATTTTTACCCAAAACCGCATCGTCTTTGTTTTATTGCTACAATTCCTAGCAAAGTGAAGCATCTCGGTACGGCATTGTACATGTCCTTCGTAGTCGGAGTTAGAGTCAGTGAAGTGTGGGTTCCCGAGAACCTTTTTTGTCGTCATCAGCGCACCTAGGGGCAGTGGATCGCTGCTCGGGGCGCAACCCTCCAGCCAGTGGGAGCAGCAGACAGCAGCAGACTGGTGACCAGAGGAGCGACCCGGCGGTGGAAAGTGAATCTGCAGTGGCGCCACCTAGCGGAGTGATTTGGCAGCAGGGACTGGTGACGTGACGAAGCATAGTGACGTCGTACGTGAGTGTGAGTGATGTGTATCAGTGAGCGGACATAAAACTGTGAGTACTTTCCGATTCGATTTTAAGCCTTATTCTCTTGAGCAAATTAACTTAGAAGTTTAGAAGCATTTTGCATAGACTTAGAAAATTTTGCAAAAAAGTGAAGTGACGGGGAATCCATGCCCAATTTGTTCCCGACCGTCCCCTTCAGGATTTTAGAGGGACGAATGGGAATATGTTCATAGATTAGTGCCATTCGTCCCACTAAATAATTTTGTGCGTAAAATGTTTAATCGTTGTTTCGTAGTTTACTTTCAAAGGAGAACGAGCAAATATTTATAAATATGTATGAAGCCTGGTACTCGGCCCAATAGCTATAAAATACTATGTTTGGAAAGGTCTTTTTACAAGGATTAATGATAACCGAGTCGCTTGTCTCCATTTGCTGTCGGAACGGAGTTATTTTGTGTTAAGTTTTTTTTTTTTTTTGTTTGATTATGTTAAGATAATGGTGATAATATTATATAGTTGTCTTGTATAAAATCATGTGTGTTTTGCTTAATAGGTACTAAAATGAATAAACACTCAGGAATAAAAAAGAAAAAAAATAATAAAAGTAAGAAACATTTTTTTTTATTATTACCAATAATGACATTGCTGAGGAACGCTGCAGGAACAGTGAAGCTTTCATGTCTGGCATATCCTAGATACCACACGATTGAAACTATATGAGCACAAGTGCCGACTATTCGTCGTACGGTCAAACACGTGCAGTAATAATTGCATAAAATGTTATGGATATTGGTTTCGTTTTCATTAACATTGTTTTTTATCAATAAATAACAATAATAAGTTCTTGACCGTACGTGACGCGACTGTATGCGTCCGCGTCAAATCCAAGCATCTTCTTTTGCGTCATATTCATTTAAATCCTGGAGTGCGCTTTCTCTATACATTTCTAAAATGTATAGTCCATTTGATAAATGCTCATTGCAGTAGGATCGGGCTAGCTTCAGTTGATAGGTGCCCAAAGAAAGTAAAATAATCTGTTAATCCGTCAGTAGTGGGAAGTCCTGTATTCTGTGACTTTCTATTCTTTGAAAATCCGTTCTTCGGCTATTCAAACGTTTTCTTTCTACATAATCATGAAGTAGATTCGGGGAACCTATTTTCTCTTTATTTTCTGAGTGAATTTTGTGTCATCGATGGGTATGTGGAAGTTATTTAACATAGCTGCGGCGATTTTAAAATCAATGAACATGCATTTTTGGTAACCTACTAAACCTAATATTAGGTCCTTACATATGAAATTGGCGTTTTGTATGGAAGGAACAAAAAGTCGAATATTTTTTAATATAATATATTTAATTAATCAAAGTATGAACCATTGTTTTCAATGCACTTTTGCCATCTTATAGGTAGTTCATTGATCCCTTTACTAAAAAAACCAGTCGGACGGGAATCAATAAAATCTTTGAAGGCGATTTGGACTGCCCCATCGGAGTTGAATTTTTTCCCTTGCAAAAAGTTATCCAAATTGCGAAAAAAATGGTTATCTGTTGGAGCAAGGTCCGGGGAGTACGGAGGATGTCTAAGACATTCCAATTCAAGCTCTTCTAATTTGGTAGCCGTCTGTTGCGCAGTGTGTGGTCTGGCGTTGTCGTGAAGCAGCAGTGGCGTGGAGCGATTGACCAGCCTTGGTTGTTTAGCCGCTAGCTTTTCCATCATGGTTTGTAATTGCTGACAATAGACATCAGGGCGTGGTTTGCGATGGGTCCGCTTCCACAATAGCCTTCAATTCTCCATTATCAACTTGGGTCTCAGGCCGTCCACGGGGCTTGTTCTGCAGGTCGAAATTTCCAGAACGAAAACGTTGGAACCAAAAACGAACTGTGTTTTCTTTTGCAACATGACCGCCATACACATCATTCACCCTTCGAGTCGTTTCCGCAGCACTAGTGCCACGGCGGAACTCGTACTCGTAAATAATGCGATATTTTAAATTTTCCATTTTGTAAAATGAGTGACGCAAACAGAAAAAACAGAAGAAAAAAAACAAATGAATGACGGTCATCGAAGCACAAATACATGAGTAAATAGCTGTACAAATTTGAATTTGGAATTCCTTACCAAAGAGGAGAAATTCGTGATTAAAGTGGCCAGTACGAAAAACGCCAATTTCATATGTAAGTACCTAATAGTATGGTCAACTTTTAAGTACTGAGTACCATTCTTGATGTTCGGTATTTAATATGTTAAAACATGCTGTTGGCATCTAGCACGATGTAGGCCTCGCCAACACATCACACAGTTGCGATGTTCTTCCATAACGATGATCCAAATCGATAAGCACAACAATAGTCCTCAACACTAGCCAAGATAAACGTTTGTAGCGGGTAACAATGTCCAAAAGAGGCGCCGGGGTCAGTGATGAAAACGGTAGTAACACAATACATTTCTCGTTATAAGTAATGTTATTTAACATTTTTATTTTTCGTATCTTCAATCATGATAGATATTATGTAATATTATCGTATTTGCAATTATGATATCAACTAAAACTGGAACTTTGGGGACTTCCCGTGGTTTCCGGACAAGGATTTGGGAGAAGTCGCCATAGTAAATATTTTTCCTGATGAAAAGTCCTATCCAATGACACCACAATGATTGCTATTGGAGCGAGTACCAAAATGCCCATTCTCCTTTAATATTATTTTTGTAAATTCCCGTTCGTCTCACGACGGGGACCTCTCGCCATCAAACTTAAATGTTTGGCGAGTTTAGAATTAAGTAACACCTCTGTATTACAGTATCATTAAATAAAAACAAACAAAAAAAAAAGTCGGTGGGACGAACGGGAATACATGAAAATAATTAATAAATTATTCCCATTCGTCCCATCAATAAAATTAGTGGGACGATCGGGAAAAAAAAAAAAAAAAAAAAAAACCCGTTCGTCCCACGAGGGGGACGAAGTCGGTGGTACGAACGGGAATACACCGACAGAATCACTGAGACGAACTTTTTTTTTTTTTTTAGAAATGGCATCTCGTAGTTGACCTTGAGAGGTCGTGACTACTTAACCGGACTATCCTGTGGTTGCCTTAAGAAAATTCAAAGCCTCCAGCCAGGGCGAATATCTACTATATTAAGCGACTACACGCTAAGGGCACCCCCTGTGGGGTACGAACCTCGGCTTAGGGCGTCGCTGGAGAGGGCAGCAAGATGGGACAGGCTGGATCAGATTTTTATTATTTAAGCTTGGGGCTGGCATTTCCTATCTGACTGCTCTGAGAAGAAACGCCGAAACAAACTCAGAGGTCACAGTCGGGAATTTAAAGCTACAGGCTCACCTGCGGCGCGGGCTGGCACTTCATCGAGCAAGGGTCGGGGGGGGGGGGTATTTAATTGGGGACGTCGCGAGGGACCTCGTCGGCGAGGTCGGAATGTCGGTTTTTTTTGTTTTTTTGTACTGTACTAGTTGCCTTGTTACTCTCCTGGAGGAGGGTAATGGGATCGTCAGGGTCTAAGAGAACATGCCTTGGACGGCGACATTTGCTGATTTGGGAGGAAGTATACCTGGCGGCCTCGACAACCAGGGGGTTGCGATGCTTGGCGGCGGTATCAAAGAAACGCTTGGAAAGGCGTTTCATGAATTGTTGGATAGTGGGGATTTTGAGGTCAACATGGAGGATCTCATTTCGGACGAACCAAGGGGATCCCGTAGCCTTTCGGAGGAAACGGTTTTGAAGGGTTTGCATCCTATGGAGGTGGTGGGGCTTTGCGTGAGCGAAGACTACACAGGCATATGTCATTAAACTGCGACGAACTCGTAGAAATCGCGACGCCCCCGTAAGGGGGCGTGGCGAGCGGTGCCGGGGCTTCGCCCCCCGGCCGCGGAGGCAATGCGGTGGCCTGCAAAAACAGGTCCCTCCCTGCATTCGGCGACAACGGCCTGCGGCTTCGTTGGCCGCACGTAGTGCAGCCATGTGAGTGATTGCATGTTGTTTTTCTGTAGGCGCGCCGCGACGCTGTTATACAGCGCCGCTTTCTTCACGACACCTCGGCGGTCTGTCCCCGCCAGGTGAGACCCGCAGTTACCTGGGGGAGGCTCGGCGGGGGACGACCAGCGACAGAGGTGCCGACTCGACGCTCCTACAGAATATAGGCGTTTGCTCCCGCCCGCCCCGCTTCCAGAGCTAGCCGGTCACGGTCCGGGCTAAGGAGCAGTCGTGTGTGTGTGAGCGGTATTGTATTGTGTGACACCGCTCAGTGTCTACGCGTATCGCGGCCCGCGCTGCGCCTACGCGTGTGAGTTTAAGCGTCTGTATAGTGGTGTGTGGCTGCGCTCGCTACGTAACGTGCCTATATTAACCTAGCACACGCTACGTAACGAATGTATGTAGAAGTGTAGAGTTCAGTTGTTTCAAGTGAGCCGCGTGTAACCTGGGTGCGGCTCACTTGAGGCGTCAATCCGGTGCGATGGGGTCGTCGTCCGCTACCAGGTCGCGGGGCAAGGGTCTCGCGTCGGGTGGGCGCGCGTGCCAGGGCGCAATGTCCTGGACATGCGGCCAGGCGGATGCGTCGGCACGCGCGAACATACCCTTCGCGAGTCGCCGCACAAACTCGTCCAGGCTCTCAATCCCGAGGTCTCGCTCTATAACATCGTTCCTCACGAAACGAGGAGCGTCAACAATTGTCCGCAGCGCTTGACTTTGCTGCGTGCGGAGCAGCTTTCGGCTCGACTCGCTCGTGAGGGCGAACCAGGCCGGGGCGGCGTACGTCAAGATTGGGCGCACGTACAACTTGTACACGCCCAACTTGACGCGCGCCGGGATGCGGGATGAGAGCACCGGTTTAAGGAGGTTGCGGGCGACCCTACCTTTTGCGGCGACCGAGCGGACGTGTGGCCCCATCGTGAGCCGACGATCGATAGTCACCCCCAGGTACTTGACCCGGGGCGACCACGCGATGTCGGCTCCCTGCAGCTTCAAGGGTGGTGGGAGAGGCGCGAAGCCGGTGACCATCGCCTGCGTCTTACCCACGTTAACCGACAGCCGCCACCTGGACAGCCATTCTGGCAGCATGTCGAGCGCGCGCTGCTTCTTGACCGCCGCGTACTTCGCATTAAGCGATGTAGTGATGTACGCGGCGTCGTCTGCGTACAGCGCGAGCATGGCGTCAGAGGTGACGGGGATGTCGTCGGTGTAACGCGAGTAACACGCCGGCGACACGCAGCTGCCCTGCGGTACACCCGCGAGCACCGGACGGGCGCTCGATAGCGCCCCTTCGACCACCACCCTGAAAGTCCTGTCTGTGAGAAAAGTAGAGACCACCTTGACGACGCGACGGGGCGCGCCGGAAGTGGCCAACTTGTATATGAGGCCGTCGTGCCACACACGGTCGAAGGCCTTCTCCATGTCGAGGAATACTGCCACCGAGTACTCCTTCTTGTTGGTCGCGGCTGCGAGGTGGTGCAGTACCCTCGACAGCTGGAGCGTCGTGCTATGCTCCGCCCGAAACCCAAACTGCTCCGGGCGCGGCGCGATGTGAGGCTGGAGATGTCGCAGCAGGAGTGCTTCGAACACCTTGGAGACGGTCGACAGGAGTGTGATCGGCCGATAGCTCTCCGGCTTCAGAATATCCTTTCCCGCCTTGGGCAGCATGATGACGCGCCCCTCCTTCCACAAGGCGGGAAAGGCCCCCGTGCGCAGTATCGCCGTAAACAGGCGCGCCAGCGCCGCTACCATGCGGTACGGCAGGTGGCGCAGCACTGTATTGGTGATACCGTCAGCACCGGGGGCCTTCCTGGGCTTCGTCTTTAGGATGGCGCGTCTGACTGCGCCGGGCGAGAAAAAGACAGGGTCTTCATCGGGAGCTATCGGCGTGGCGAAGTAGTCTCCCAGGTGTTGCTCGACTGCTGCGACATGGTCGGTGTCGCTGGTCGGGTTTGGGCGGAACTGACGCTCCAGGTGTTCGGCGAAGACCTCCGCCCGGTCCTCCGCTACATACTTAAGCGCCCCGTCGCTGTTAAGCAGCGGACGCACCGGGGCTGGGGTACTCGTTAGCTGGCCGCACAACTTGTGTAGTGACGGCCAGCTGTCTGTTGTGGCTTCAATTCGGTCCTCCCAGCCCGCGGTGGTGAGCGCCTGCAGCTCGGCCTTGACCTTCTCCGCGAGACGGTTGAGCTCTCTTTTTAGGGTGGGGCATCTTAGTTGTTGCCACTGCTTGCGAATGCGCCTCTTCTCGGCGATCATCGCATTAATGTGCGCCGGCAGGGGCGGCAATAGCACTCTCCCCTGCGGCTGCGTGCTAGTCGCCGTTTCTAAGGCGCTCTGTATGCAAGCAGTGACGTCATCCGCGGTCTTGTCAACGTCTGCGGAGGTAGCGATAGGCCGAGTCGGCGTGGTGGCCTCTACTTTCCCACGAACTTCGTCCAGTCCGTGGTACGACGTGGCGCTATGGGCTTCAGTCGGGTCGGCATTCCCGATAAGACGACGAGTACAGGTTGGTGGTCCGACTGTAACTCGTCGTCAATCACTTGTTGTGTGATCTGGCAGCACAGCCCCCGGTGGACTACGATGTCCAGCACGTCCGGCATGTAGTTGGCCGCGTCCGGGTAGTGCGTCGGCGTCTCTGGGCCGGACACCGTATAGCCGAGGGCTTCCGAGTCCGCGAGGAGCCGTCCCCCTCGGTATTCGTTGTATAGCAGTTCCACGCCGGGTGCTTGCAGTTCAGGTCGCCGGCGAGGATGGTGGCGCGCGTGGTGTCTACAAGCAGGGCCCGCAGCTCGGTAAGGTCCAGGCGAGCCGCGGGTGGCTTGTAGCAGGCGTAGATGTTGATGTCCTCGCCGGCTACGTGCAGCTGCACACCCAGGGCGTAGAAACTGCTAATAGACGGCAAGGGGAGTTCCTGGTGGACGACTCTTCGCCTCACTAGTACCGCCAGACCACGGTACCTTACGTGGGCCGACCTTTCATCCTTCCTGTATAAGTGATACCCCGGGACCCTGACCCTATCTTCGGGTCCTAGTAGGGTCTCACTTATAAGCGTCACGTCGATGTCCTGTTCCCTCAGGAGATGGCGGAGGGGGGCGACCTTTCCTCTAAGGCCGCGGGCATTCCAGTGAATCACCCTTAATGGCCTAGCCATGATACAGGGTGAGCAGCGTGGCCAGGCCATCAAGGATGACCGTCTCGATATTCTGACCCTGCCTGATGGCCTTAATAAGGTCCATCAATAATTTAATGGCACAGGTCGTGAATTCTCGTTGTGGCTCGGTTCTAGCTTCAATGTTTGTTGTTGTAGCGCCGGTGGCGCCGCGGCTCGCTCTCTGAGCGAACTGTTGTAGTTCCGCTTGCTGCCGCGGCGCAGCGCCGGCGCTAGTCCGAGCGTCGGCGTTTATTACGACCTGCGCCTCGCTGGAGGCAGGGTCGGCGGCCTTAGGAATTTCTTCCTGTGTCGCCGGGGGGGGGGGTTGGGTCTTCTTCCCCTTTCCTTTGCCCCCACGCCCCTTCTTCCTCCTCCGCTTCGAGGAGGTGGCTTGGCTCTTCTCTGTGGGCCCGTTGGCTGCCGCCATAAGTGTGGCGCTCTGGGCCTCTGGTTCCACCATTTGCGGCCCTTCGGTGGCCGCTTGGGGCCGGCGCGCGGTGGTGGCCGTGATGGCGGCAGTCCCCGCTCGCTTGTTCCGGGTCTCCGCCTGGAACACGGGGCACTTGTTGTTGCACGCGGGGTGTGGGCCACCGCAGTTGACGCAGGTGGCCGGCTCTTCCCGCGGGCGCGGGCAGTCACGTGCCACGTGTTCCCCTCCGCATCGGACGCAGGCGAGCGGTCGGTGGCACTGGTGCGAGCTGTGCCGGAACTTTTGGCACCGGTGGCACTGAGCGGGACCACGTTTGCCCCGCCAAGCCTCTATCTTGACACCCCGCATGTACATGAACACGCTGGTGTCATAGATAGCCCGGACGTCTGGTGTCTTCTTAATGACTGCGTGGAACACGCAGCCGGGTCTTCCTTGTGCGCCCTTAATGTGGCGCACGTACTCCGGCTGGTATCCCAGCGTCCGGAGTTCCTCCTCGATCTCCTGGGGGTCCGTGTCCGGTGGCAGCCCCCTGATGGCGATCTTCAAGTTGCGTTCCGCTGGCAGCGAGTAAGCGAACCACGAAACGCCGCTCTCCTTCTCCAGGCCAGTCAGGTACCGCTGGACCAGCCGGTACTCTTCCTCCGAGTCGGGGGTGAATCTCACCCCGCACCCGTAAGGCCGAGCATTCGGCGGCCGGCCCAGCTTGGCGGCGATGGCCCGGAAGTGAGCGGCCCAGTTGGGTAGCTTCTCAACTACCAGCGGCGGGTATCTTAGTTTCTTCGCCCCCGGCTTCTGCTTCGTCGTCTTCGTCGACGTCGGGGCGCCAGGGGTGGCAGCAGGGGGTGCGGTGTCGGTCACAGGGGCAGGGGGTAAATGAGTAACACTTACCCCTGATGTGCTGGGTCCGGGTGAGGGCGACTGCGGCGGCGGCGGCGGCGTACGCCGCGCCGCATCGGCGAAGGTGGGCGAGGTAGGCGCGGCCCGACCCCGCGGCGCGCGTTCGCGCTGTGGCCGCGGCGGGTCGAGGCAGTACCTCTTCGCCTCTTCTCCCTCGACGGTCTCGTCCGTGCTTCTTCGTCGCCGCTGGGGTCTGGGCTCGAGTCGGAACTCAAACCCGAAACCGGGCGGCGGCGGTATCGGCGTTGACGGTGCCGGTGTAGGCGGCGCGGAGGCTGCTCAATCCTCGGTGGGCCAACGCCCGGATCGCGGGGACGTATCTCGCGACACGTCATCGCGACCGGACGCGGCCGAGCCCACTGACGCCAGCGACATGCTCGACCCTACGCGCGAGGAGCATGCCGACAGCATGGCGGGCGAGTCGAGGGCGGAGGCCCTGGGGGGCGCCGGCGAATCGGGCGCCCGCGGCGACTGCATCGCCGACCGCTCCCACTCCGCCATCGCCGGTCCCGCCAGCGAGAGGCGGGGGCCGGGTGCGGCGGTGCGCGGAGCTGGCACGGCTTGTATTGGCGTCGCCGCCTTCGCAGCCCCGGAGGGCGCGGGCGGGGACGCGAAGCTTGGCGGCGCGGCGGGACGCGCGGGTGGTGCGGGTGGTGCGGGTGCGTGCGCGGGCAGCGCAGGCTGCGCCTGCTGAGCGGCGGCACGCACGGTCGGCGCAGAGGTGCGCGCGGGCGCCGCGGCTCGCGCAGCAGGCGCAGTCGCGCGCATGGGCGCAGGCACGCGTGCAGGCGGCACTGTGGCGCGCGCTTGCGGCGCGCGGCCGGGGTTTGCGGCTGGTCCCGGGGCCTGTATGGGCACCGGGCGGAACGCAGCTGGGCGGATAGGTACCGCGTGCTGTCGACTCGTCGACGGCGCCGGCGCAACGCGCGCAGGCGCCGATGACGTCGGTGGGCCGGCAGCTACTGCGGCTCCCGTACCCCCCCCTCTTCTTCCTCCTTCCTCCTTCTTCTTGGGTCCGGCCGTCGGCGCACCGGACGACGTCTGGCCGATGTTCGGCATAGACGCCGTCCGATCCAACGCCGGACGGAGCTCCTCGGACCCGGCATCGCGGCCCAGAGAGCCGCGCTTGCCGGGTTTCGACATTCCGGGTGAGTGGCCTCCGCGACCGCTGCGGCGGGGATCCGCCGGGCAGCGAGGTGGGCTCCCCCTGTGTTCGCACGAGTGCCCTAGGGAGCTCGCGCAAACACAAGTTGAGCAAGGTTAAAAATATCGCGGTCCGCGCGGGCAAACTAGCTTGCGTAGGAATGGACTAGTTTTAGGTAGCCACTAGCCAATCCTCACTGCGACGAACTGAGGGCGAACAGCTTTTATATCGCGCGCCACAAATGAATGCCAGGCGCGTTCGGTTGTAATACAGTGTTGTGATTGGTGCATTAAATATTGAAGGAGGCAGAGGTAGTACCACTAACCAACGTATGTTAAAAAGTATTAAGAAATAACATTATTAATATAGTTTATTATAGTCCGGTTAAGTAGTCACGACCTCTCAAGGTCAACTACGAGATGCCATTTCTAAAAAAAAAAAAATATAGTTTAGTGGTCATTCATTCCGCGCCCGGCTGCCGTAGCGCTCACACGTGCTCTTGGCTCCGCATCGCTGTCCGCCCCCGCGCACCGCGCGCCCCCCCGTCTCGGTCTCGCTGCACTGCTACGCCCGTAGCACTCGCAGCTACGCCGCACCCGCGTAGGCCACCGGCCCCGTCCCTTTTCGTAGCAGTGCTACGGTTTGCGTTCGCGCGCAGACCAAGTGCTGCTACGAGGGCTACGGCGTAGCAGATCGGCTACGAGTTCTAGGCATTCGTAGTCTTTCCACTGCGCTCGCGTTTTAGGCTCCTTAAGAGCAAATAAAACCACCGGTTTAAGTGGTACTTGGGGGAAACCTTACGGTGTCAACGAACCCAAGAGGGTGGGGACCCGCCACACCCGCCGACCCCCTTCAGGGCTAGGCAAATAGTTCGGAAGGGCTCCGACTGCGACCTTGGGGGATCTCCTAGTCGCAGTCTGGTAGCATTTTAACCCCCGCTTGTCCACAGCTGCACCCGGGACGACTGGGTGTATCTACCCCAGCGGCCCGGATCGGTCGCAAGACCCATAGGGCCCTACCGCACATTGAGATTGGCGGTAGGCTCACAAGCTTAGGGCCCACCCTAGGTACTCACCTCCCTGCCTAAACCCGGCAGGGAGGGTTACTCATCCCTGGGCCCACCCACCCGGGGAGTTAGTTAGGATACAGTACGCTAGACGTATACAGACCCCCCCCCCCCCCTAAGACCATGCAGGACGCCACGATAGTGGCGTTCTTTAAGGAGGTCTTCTTTAAGGACCCCGACTTCGTCGCCAAGTATGGCGCGAAATTTGCTGCTATGCAGCAAACCTCCCCCCCCCCCACCGACTTTTTCCGACTCGGAGGAGTCGGTGAACTTGCCCGTCCTCATGGACACAGAGGAGGCCTCGTCGAAGCGCCTCCTTTACCCCCCTTCGGATGTGGAGTCCCTCCACTCCTCCTCCTCCTCCCCCTCCTCCGACGACGACGGCTTCACGCTGGCGTCAGGGAGGTGCAACAAACGGCGGAAGAAGTTTTCTTCCGCCCAAAAATCCAAGCTGGTGGCGACCGAACCGGCCCTATCACCACCCTCCCCCTCCCCCGCCACAGTGACTTCCTCAGCCACTGCCCCCCCCCCCCCCCCCGACTCTCTCATCATCCCAAAAGGATGCCTCTCCCAGCCTCAGTGCTGGACCGACGCCGATCTCTTCCATCCTGAAGAAGGTACCCCCTCCCCCCCCAGTGTTCATACAGGACAAGGGGAAATGGACCGATGTTTCCAAATGGTGCGCCGAGCGAAAAATCAATTTCACAAACGCCCGATCTACCCTCCAGGGCATCAAGGTGACCATCCCGACGTCGAAAGACTACCGGGACCTCACCCAACTTCTCCGCCAGAGGGACGTGTCATTCCACACGTACTCCCTGCCGGAAGAACGCCAGACCCGCGTGGTGATTCGTCGAATCCCCAAGGAGATCTCGGTCGCCGACATAAAGGCTGACCTCGAACTCCAATCAGTCCCTGTGGCAGAAGTCCACCGGATGCACCGCTCACGAGGACAAGTCGCCTACGACATGGTCCTCGTAGTCTGCCCTCCCACTGAGGGCCATCACCCGATTTCCCAGATCAAGAGTATCTGCAACCTCACGGGCATCCTAATTGAGAAGCCTAAAAAGTCTGGCATCGTCGGTCAGTGTCACCGATGCCAGCTATATGGCCATTCGCAGAACTTCTGCCATGCTAAACCTAGATGCGTGAAGTGTCTGGGTGAACATCGCACGGAAAACTGCCCCCGTCCCAAGGACCGTACCTTGTGTACCGAACCACCAAGCTGCGTATTATGCGGCGAGTCCGGGCACCCAGCCAACTACCGTGGCTGCCCCAAGGCCCCCAAATCTTCTTCCCCCAAATTGGCGAAGCGTGCAGGCGCTCGTCAACTTAGGGAAACCCCCTCTCAAGGACCTCCTACCCTTCCCGAGCGGCTGAGCCCCCAAAGGCCCAGCCTCTGGAACCTGTTGAACCACCAGAGAGCTTTCCCAGCTCTCACGGCTACCAAGCCACTTACGCCTCCCGCCCACGCTAGGCTGGACCCACGCATCACCCGCTCCGCTGCGCCCAACCCCGCGCCCCCCACCACACCCGCACCCGCTGCTAGGGCTGCTCCCGTCGCACTCTCAGCGCCCCCCCCGACCACAGCTACTCCCGCTATTGATCCCTTCAATGTGATCACCAGCACATTCCTGACATTCGTCACCCCCCGCGCCAGGAAAATGGCAAGCGAAATCGTCGCTGCCAGAAACTCCGGCGACCTATTCCAGATTCAGGCGATTTATAACGCCTACCCTGATATAACTCAGGCTCTCACGTCCTTCATCACAAAACCTAACAATGGATAGAGGAATTGTATCAAGAACCAAACCCCGATCCCTCAACATAGTCTATTTCAATGCCAATGGCATCCAAAGTCAAAGAGATGAGATCGCCACCTTCATCCGCGACCATCAAATTGACATCTTCCTCGTTCAAGAGACCTTCCTCAAGCCTAGTCATCGCAACCCGTCAATCGCGAACTATCGTATGGTTCGCAACGACAGATCGCGTTGCCGCGCAGGCGGCACTCTTATATACTACAAAAAAGAACTCTACTGCATCCCAATGGATCCGCCCCCGCTTTCACGACTTGAAGTGTCCATCTGTCGGCTAGGCATGTCAGGACACCAACCGATCACAATAGTTTCAGCCTACATCCCTCCCTCGACCTCTGCAGAATACTCACAACCTCTGTCAGACGACCTCTCAGCCCTTCTTGGCTTAAGCGACTCTGTAATAATAGCGGGTGACCTAAACGCCAAACACCCCGCCTGGAACAGCACCAGGATCTCCACCAGAGGCAAAATCCTATTTGACCTCTCCCCCATTCTGAACTTTGACGTCATCGGACCGATGACTCCCAACCACTTTCCGCACAATCCCAACCATACTCCAGACGTCCTCGACGTGGCACTTCTAAAGAACGTCAACCTACGGTTGAGCGCTATAGAAGTGATACAAGAGCTATCCTCAGACCACCGACCAGTCATCATCAGAATGGCCCCTCGTATTGGTCTCACCGACCCCAATCATCTCCCCCAGACAAAAGTGGTAACGGACTGGAGGAAAGTAAGCGAACGCCTGAAATCCACCACATCCCCCCACTTAGACTCTATTTCTGATCAGTTCGACTCTATCGCGGACACGACGGCCGCGATCGACTCGCTCACGGAACACGTGAGCGAGTACAGTCAGTCCTGAACGACTGTTCAAGGGAGATTCCAGCGACGGACGACCGTCACTGGAAACTGCCTGACGACTTGCGTGAACTGCTGAGTGAGAAGAACGCGGCTGTCCGTGCTTATAGCAGCTTTCCCTGCGACGCGAACAAAGCCCATATGCGTGACTTACAAAGATCTGTCAGGACTCGCATATCGGAGTGGCGTGAAGTCAAATGGGATAAAACGCTGAGCGATCTAGAACCCACACATCAGGCATTCTGGGATCTTCAAAGGAGACTCAGATTTCAAGAGATAGTCTCCATGCCCCCACTGACCCGCCCTGATAAAACCATTGCCTTCGACGACAATAACAAGGCTGAATGCCTGGCCGACAGTCTCGAAGCTCAATGTACACCTAGCTCCCAACCCGTAGATCAAGCCCATCTCTCTGAGGTTGACGCGGAAGTCGAACGCAAAGCCTCCCTCCCACCAGTCGAAGACCCTGACAATCCTCTGCCGCCCGTCACACCAGACGAAGTGCAGGATATCATCAAGGGCCTCAAACCTAGAAAAGCCCCTGGCTCAGACAGAATCACCAACAGAGTAATTCAACTCTTCCCTGCCCAAATAATAATGCTATTGGTCACCATCTTCAATGGCGCCATGAGCAACAACATCTTCCCACAAGCGTGGAAAGAAGCCACTGTTATCGGCATTCCCAAGCCCGGCAAGCCCAAATCGGAACCTTCGAGTTACCGCCCCATCAGTCTGCTCAATGTTCTCGGTAAGGTCTACGAGAGGCTCATTTACAAGCGTCTTAGAGACTACGCCGAAACAAAGGGCCTTATCCCAAACGAACAATTCTGTTTTCGGACCCAACACTCCTGCGTCCAGCAGGTCCACCGAACATATACCCGCAGGTTTCCTACGCGGGTATATGACAGGTGCAGTATTCTTTGATATAGCGAAAGCCTTCGACAAGGTCTGGCACAATGGCTTAATCTACAAGCTATACCAACTCGAAGTGCCTGACCGTCTCGTACTCATCATACGAGACTTTCTGTCGAACCGTACTTTCCGTTATAAAGTTGAAGGAGCGATATCCTCCCCACACCCCATCCGAGCAGGTGTACCCCAGGGCTCTGTGCTTGCCCCACTCATCTTCACGCTGTTCACCAGCGATATCCCCACAAATAAAAAGGCCCAGTTGGCCCTGTTCGCTGACGACACAGCCATTTTCTACACTGGTCGCAGCCAAGTCCAGATCTCAGGCACACTCCAAACCGCAGTCAACAAACTCGCTGACTGGTTCAGGAAGTGGAGAATAGAGGTCAATCCCGACAAAAGTCAAGCAGTTCTCTTTTCGAAACCGCGACTTAAACCCAACCCCCCCCGACCTATCACCCTGTTCAGCAAGCCGATCCCTTGGGAAAAGCAAGCTAAATACCTAGGAGTAATACTCGACAGGCACCTTTCCTTCGCAGAGCACATAAAGACGGTCCGCTCGCGCGCCGCTTTCGCTCTCGGCAGACTCCACTCCGTTCTCAATGCACGCAGCAAATTGTCACTAAGATGCAAACTGCGGATCTACACAGCGTGCATTCGACCTATAATGACATACGCCTGTGTTGACCTCAAAATCCCCTCCATCAAACAATTCATAAAATAAGCGTAAGTATTACATTCAGTCAAAAACAACCGACTTCAAAAAAAAAAAATACTACAAAGTGATAAGTCGGTGTCGTTGGTTTCGCATTTTCGATTGTTGACACCGAATTCCGAAATTAAAGTTATTTATCACTTTGTAGTTTTTTTTTTGAAGTCGGTTGTTTTTTTTTTGTAAAAAAGGTTTTATTTTTTTAATTAACCGACTTAAAAAACAGGAGGTTCTGTATTCGACCCGTATGTATGTATGTTTGTATGTCCGCGATTTTCTCAAAAACTAATGAACCGATTTTGATAATTCTTTCATTAATCTGTCAAGCTCCGCTAATGAGACACAAATGATTTTCTATTGTTTCGTCGCCGATCGGCGAACCGCGCCGCTTGACCGGTTAATGTGATCTACATACTTTCAGGAAGATTTTAGTATATAATACATTAGGTAATTATTCTTATGTACGAAGTTATATGCATTAATGTACTGCATCTCTGGCATTTCTATGCGAATTTTGATGATTCTTCTTGTCGGTGTCTTCAATTCACTAGTGTTAATTGAATTTGTGTGGGGTAAGTACAACTAAAAAGTGAAAAATAAAAACTTATTTACAAGAAAAACAACCGACTTCAAAAAAAAAACACTACAAAGTGATAAATATCTTTAATTTCTGAAGATCGGTCAAATCAAAAAACTAAAATGCGGAACTAACGACACCGACTTCCGAAATTAAAGTTATTTATCACTTTGTAGTATTTTTTTTGAAGTTGGTTGTTTTTTAGTTAGATCATTTATCTAGTGTGAAACAGATTCGGTTACCATGTCGAATTGTAATTAGGTATATATTTTATTTAATTTTCTTAAAATCGTTAAAAACGCTTCAATACATGCATTTATGACATTGACGACCATATCTGGAATTGAATCAACTGAGTGCTTTATCAAAACATTTTCTTTTTATTACGACTTCGTGATTCCGGTTAGACTATTGAAAAAATTTACCATTTTAAATGATAAATTGGTTACGGTTTTTTAAGTGTAATACGATTAATAGACGTTACAAGACAGTGGGCCCAAAGAAAACTATCTTCTATGTGTTCAGAGTGAATAAATGAAAGATACATTTGTTTGCTTAAGTTATTCATTAGATTAGCTACCTACCTAGGGGCGTAGGGGGCCTGCTTAAGCTAGAGAGCAAAATAGTCAAGTTGATAGCGAGAACTCTCGGTATACGGAAGCTAACATTAGATATTTGTTTCAACAAGGACGTGCAGGACGCGCCCCACTGACGCACGTGTAGGTACTGCGCGCACGTGTAGGTACTGCGCGCACGTGATGACGGTTTCAACAAGGACGTGCAGGACGCGCCCCACTGACGCACGTGTAGGTACTGCGCGCACGTGTAGGTACTGCGCGCACGTGATGACGGTTTCAACAAGGACGTGCAGGACGCGCCCCACTGACGCACGTGTAGGTACTGCGCGCACGTGATGACGGTTTCAACAAGGACGTGCAGGACGCGCCCCACTGACGCACGTGTAGGCACTGCGCGCACGTGTAGGTACTGCGCGCACGTGTAGGTACTGCGCGCACGTGTAGGTACTGCGCGCACGTGATGACGGTTTCAACAAGGACGTGCAGGACGCGCCCCACTGACGCACGTGTAGGTACTGCGCGCACGTGATGACGGTTTCAACAAGGACGTGCAGGACGCGCCCCACTGACGCACGTGTAGGTACTGCGCGCACGTGATGACGGTTTCAACAAGGACGTGCAGGACGCGCCCCACTGACGCACGTGTAGGTACTGCGCGCACGTGATGACGGTTTCTCACAATTTCTTTCTTTGCCAACCTTATGCATATTAGAAGCTGTTACGTGGATCAATCCACTGAAGCATACATTACTCATTTTTCCGCAGACTTGACCGGTACTTTATTAGGTTTTACTGGCCACGTACTCGACCTAAAATATGTTGACGAGCTCTCCCGGAGCGGTAGAATTTTATAAAACTTGTACATAGTAGTAGACACATAGATTGATGAACTAAATGGATATCAGACGGGTGTTATTCAATTGTCGGTCAGCGATGTATTACGCAGTGGCTGTTCCCACTAGGTGAGTGGGACGGCGCGGGGCGGGGAGCTCATTAATTTATAAGTGATTGGACAGCGATCACAGGTGAGCGCGCGATACGGAAAGCGAATTAGAGGCGAGTGAAGCAGACGGCGCGCGGCGCGGCGTGGCGCCGGGCCGGGCGAGACCGGGCCGGGTCGGCCAGCGGTTATTGAAAGCGACGCCGACAATATTTATGAATTATTAAAGTCCACTTCAACTCTGTCAACAGTTCACAGACTGGATGAATATTGTGAAGCACCCAACACTATCGGGCATAATATTGTTAGAGCTTTACTTAGTAATGATCTCCGGAAGTGTTAGTGTAGCGACACTAGCGAGGCGATTTGCTGATTCGCATTTTTGATATCGTAAAGAGACGTCAGAGCCAGGCTCGCCAGTCGCTTACTTACCTCCGCCCAGCCACGTCCTATTTATTGTAATAATAATATAATATAGCCGTGTAATTGTGAACATTTATTAAACTTCCATAGTATTCAGTATAAACCAAAGCATATCATTTCTGGACCCGAATAACACGCACAACAAGTGGTGACCCCGAACGTTTGAGGAAATAGTTTAGTGTTTTGTTTTTTGCGACGTAAGCGACTCAGTGACGGCGTGGCAAGGGCGTGTTAAGAAACTGCGTGTGTGCAAGTAACGGTGAATAGACTCTAACTTGGTCAAGATGACTTCAACGACACCCGGAGTGGCAGCGGTATCGGTGCAGACAAGGATACCAGATTTTTGGACAGATTTGCCGAAATCATGGTTCTGTCAGTTCGAGGCTATATTGGCACCACAAAAGCTGGGAGACGCGCAGTTGTTCGACATAGCAATCGCCAGGTTGACCCAAGACACAGTGCGGCAAGTTACCGATATAATCGAAGCCCCGCCAGAGTCAGGCAAGTACGCAGCATTGAAAAAACGTTTATTGGCGATTTATGAAGAGAGTGCGGACAAGCAATTCCAGAGGCTAATGGGAGAGACGGACCTGGGAACACAGAAACCATCGCAGCTATGTAGAGCGATGGCGGCCCTAGCTAAGAATTGCAACGTGACAGACGAGCCACTAAAAAGGTTGTGGCTGAACCGATTACCCCCGGGCGTGCGGGCGGTCCTGGCAGTGACCAGAGACACGAAGCTTGAGGACCTTGCAGCAACGGCAGACAGAGTCATGGAGAACATAGGTACCGGTGAGGTTGCGTCAATATCACCGAGCACATCGGAGGTGACAGGCGACACGAAAACGGAGTTGGTGAAGCAGCTCAGCGCATTAACGGTGGAAATGAAGGAGTTACGCGGAGAAATAGATGACATAAGGAAACGAGACGGAAATTCATTACAAGATCAGAGGGGGCGGCGTTGGCAGCCGAGGGGCTACAGGCCCAGAAGTCAGTCGAGACCGCGACGCACACCTAGTTCCTCGGATTGGCTATGCAGACACCATTTTCGTTACCGGGAAAACGCGCGAACGTGCGAGTCACCGTGCAATTGGTCCAGGAAGCAGCAGGGCGCGGGAAACTAGAGGCGGTGCAGTCATCATCGGTGGGAGATTGTACCGCGGGAAACCACCGGCTCTGCGTGCGAGATTTAAGAAGCGGAATTGTATATCTAGTGGACACAGGAGCTAACGTATCAGTGATACCAGTGGGAAGAGTGAGAGCCACCAAGGTCAAACGTGAGTGTTCGTATAAGCTGTTCGCGGCGAATAACACTGAAATAAAAACTTATGGGGTAACTAACATAGAGCTTAACTTAGGTTTAAGAAGGAGTTTTAAATGGACATTCATTATTTGTGATGTAAAACAACCTATATTAGGGGCAGATTTCCTAGAGGCGCACCAACTTATAGTAGATTTACATAAAAAGCGGTTGATTGACGGTTGTACTAAAATAAGTAGGGAAGCATCCGTCGTAAAGTATACGGAACCGTCGGTTTCAAGCATACAGTTAGATAACCCATACCGAGAAATACTAAAAGAATTCCCGGGCATAACGAAACCAGTATCTTACACAGAGCCATCTAGTCACAATGTTTACCACCATATAGAGACAACAGGCCCACCAGTTTTCACGCGCGCTAGGCCATTACCACCGCATAGATATAAATTAGTACAGGAGGAGTTTAAGTTAATGCAAGAGTTAGGTATTTGCAGACCATCCAGCAGTCCTTGGGCGAGCGCTCTACACGTCGTGCCAAAGAAGGACGGACAGATCAGACCCTGTGGTGACTATCGTGCACTCAACGCGATCACGAAGCCAGACAGGTACCCCATACCAAGACTGCAGGATTTCACATATGGTTTAGCAGGTAAGACAATTTTCGGGAAAATAGACATAAACAGGGCCTACCATAATATTAGTGTAGCACCGCAAGATATCGAAAAGACGGCAATCATTACTCCGTTCGGGCTATTCGAATTTCCGCGAATGACGTTTGGTTTGCGAAACGCAGCGCAAACGTTCCAAAGATTTATGAATAACACAGTGTTGCAAAACATAGAATATCTCAAGGACGGCCAAGAAAGCTCATATTTATTCAATTATATCGATGACCTTGTCATAGCTAGCACCAACGAACGACTTTTCAAGAAACACTTAAAACTAATTTTCAGTAGGTTCGAGCAGTACGGAATAACAATCAATTTAGCGAAATGTGATTTAGGAAAAACCGAAATAGAATTTTTAGGCTACAGCGTAAATAGGGACGGAATTAAGCCACTACAGAATAAGGTTGAGGCTATACAAAATTATCCGCGGCCGGAAACGATCGAACAATTGCGACGGTTTCTGGGTATGGTAAATTTTTATAGGTCACATTTAAAAGGGGCGGCCGAAAGCCAGGCGGAGTTAAATAAATATTTGCACGGAGCCAAAAAGAAGGACAAGTCGAAAATAGAGTGGACCGATACAGCATTGGCTGCGTTTGAGCAGTGTAAGGCAAGCCTAAAAAGCGCCATTACACTAGCATACCCGGGCGAATCAGGCAAATTAGCATTAATGTGTGATGCATCGAACACTTGCGTGGGCGCGGTGTTACAACAAGAAACAAACGGAAAGTGGAAACCGCTAGGATATTTTTCAAAACGGCTATCAGCGGCACAACAAAAATACAGCACATACGATCGCGAGCTAACAGCAGTTTATTTGGCAATTGTTCATTTCAGGAACATGGTAGAAGGTCGGGAATTAACCATCTATACCGATCATAGGCCTTTAACATACGCGTTTACTAAAATAGGTACGGATCGAGAAACATCCATGCGCACACGGCAGTTATTGTACATCAGCGAATTCACGAGCGACATACAATACGTCACCGGCGCCAAGAATGCGGTTGCTGACGCGCTATCACGGGTAGAGTCCATAGTTTGTAACACAAACATCGATTACGACGAAATCGCGCGAGCACAGGAAACAGACCCTCAAATGTCGCACATGTTAGCAAATTCGCGAGGCAACATTGTTCTAGAACAGATTCAATCACCATTATGTAAAAGAAAAATCTATTGTAATATAATAAAAAACCAGGTAAGGCCATACATCCCATTACAGTTTAGAAAAACAGTTTTCGACAAAATCCATAACATAAGCCATCCAGGTGTTAGGGCCACGCGAAGGATGATCACAACACGTTATTTTTGGCCGGACATGAATAAGGACATCGCCACATGGGCGAGAGCGTGTATTCAATGTCAGAAAGCAAAGGTACACAGACACACAGTTTCAAAATTAGGTACATTTCCGATAACAGAACGATTCGAACACATACACGTTGACATAGTAGGGCCACTACCGACTACACAAGAAGGTTATCGATACTGCGTCACCATCATAGACAGATTTACACGGTGGCCGGAGGCATTTCCAGTCTCAGACATTACTGCTGACACGGTAGCTAAGGCGGTCTATGAAGGATGGATATGTAGATTTGGGTGTCCAAAAACTTTAACCAGCGATCAAGGTAGACAGTTCGAGAGCGAGATTTTCAGCAGTTTGATGAATATGTTAGGTATAAAGAAATTACGTACGACAGCATACCACCCACAGGGGAATGGTATGGTAGAAAGAATGCATCGCTCACTTAAGGCAGCAATAAAGGCTAGGCTATTAGAAAATAGATCATGGGTTGACGAATTACCTACGGTATTGTTGGGACTTCGTGCAGTCTGCAAAAGCGATCAAAATGTAAGTTCAGCAGAATTGGTTTTAGGACACACGTTGCGTTTACCTGGCGACTTTTATCACGAGGCAGAAAAAACGCAAATTGGACTTTTACCGACATTTGTAAGCAAGCTTAGGAATATTATAAACAACATGCGGCCACAGTCACGAGCGGATAGCGGTTCGCGAAAAATATTCGTTCATAAGGATTTGAGCACCTGTACACATGTATTTATTAGGAACGACATGGTAAGAAAGCCATTGACACCGCCGTATAGTGGCCCACACCAAGTTATTAGCAGAAACGAAAAGACATTTGACATACAAATAGGCGATCGTCAATCAACCGTGACCATCGACAGATTAAAACCAGCGTATATTATTAACGAAGATACGATACCAGAAAGTTTAGGAAATAATAGCAACAGTGAGGCATTACCGAAACAGCAGGTTGAGCAAAACTCGCTACCGCCTATGGCTATGACCACGCGCTCGGGCCGAGTGGTCAAGAAGCCCGTGCGATTTTTGCTCAACTAGCAAAATTAGTTTAAGTATCTATATCGCAACTGTAAGAACACCTTGTACAATTCACTAAATACAGTAGTCCATACAAGCAAAGAGCATACAGAATTATAAACATGTGTCAATCACAACATAAGGAATATATATCAATAGCCCAAGCCCAGGTAGCAGCTGGACAACAATTAGAACACAAACTGAATTATTTTGGAATAATACTAATCATTATCGCGGTAACATTGGGAATTATGCTATGTTACGCTATAAAAAGGGGCTGCATGGGCCAACTGAGAGGATGGCTGAGACAGGAGGTGACGTCACTGACTGGGGCAGCGGCAATGCCCAGAAACACGGGTAATCCGGCAACCGTTGCAGGTTACGCGTAAATAGTGTGCGAAAAGTGAATTGTGCAAGAATCATCTAGGTTATTTTGTGGGTTATTCAGTAAGTGTTCGGTGACGTAACAAGCGAACAATGTATTTGTTATTGTAAACTATTTACGGTTGCATCAGTGCTGGTATCGTTTCATGGTAAAGCTTATGTGGCTACCTATTGTGATTATTCGTATTTATTAGACTGGCGCTGTCATAACGGAAGCTGCCGGCCCCTAGTGGTGTTTATTAAATATTGCAGAGCGGACGTTATGACAGCTACCCTTAAATATTTTGATGTTTATATATATCTTATAAAGACGGCCCAGACAACTGGAGACCGCAAATGTATCAGGATTTTGCGTATTTAAAGATTAAGATAGCGTGTAAGGAATATTACGCGACATATTGAATTGTGTAAGTGATGTCGTACAAGTAAAAACCAGTGTATATGAAAAATTTGTATTTAAGTTAATAAAATTTTTGGAGAAAGGGGGGGTGTGATGTAGCGACACTAGCGAGGCGATTTGCTGATTCGCATTTTTGATATCGTAAAGAGACGTCAGAGCCAGGCTCGCCAGTCGCTTACTTACCTCCGCCCAGCCACGTCCTATTTATTGTAATAATAATATAATATAGCCGTGTAATTGTGAACATTTATTAAACTTCCATAGTATTCAGTATAAACCAAAGCATATCATTTCTGGACCCGAATAACACGCACAACATTAGCATGCCATGAATGCATTGATAAATGTTAATAAGTCATGTGTTCGAATACATGAATTTATGTATGCGGTTCAAATATTCATGTTTGAAAATTGATTATTTCATTATTGATTGCAGTAAATTGTAGAATAAAATGTTTGTCCAGCAACCTACGCGGCCTCGTTGTATGTGCTGCGCTACCTCCGGTACTCGCTGTGCTGCGTCTTCATATCTACTACGCAACGAGCGTAGTGGATATGCTGCGCGGCCTCTTCACATCGAGTGTACCGGATATCCTGCGCGGCCCCTTCGCATTGAGTGGAGCGGATATGCTGCGCGGCCCCTTCGCATCAAGTGGAGCGCATATGCTGCGCGGCCTCTTCGCATCGAGTGGAGCGCATATGCTGCGCGGCCTCTTCGCATCGAGTGGAGCGCATATGCTGCGCGGCCTCTTCGCATCGAGTGGAGCGGATATGCTGCGCGGCCTCTTCGCATCGAGTAGAACGGATATGCTGCGCGGCCCCTTCGCATTGAGTGGAGCGGATATGCTGCGCGGCCTCTTCGCATCGAGTGGAGCGCATAAGCTGCGCGGCCTCTTCGCATCGAGCGGAGCGGATATGCTGCGCGGCCTCTTCGCATCGAGTGGAGCGGATATGCTGCGCGGCCCCTTCGCATCAAGTGGAGCGCATATGCTGCGCGGCCTCTTCGCATCGAGTGGAGCGCATATGCTGCGCAGCCTCTTCGCATCGAGTGTACCGGATATGCTGCGCGGCCCCTTCGCATCGAGTGGAGCGGATATGCTGCGCTGCCCCTTCGCATCAAGTGGAGCGCATATGCTGCGCGGCCTCTTCGCATCGAGTGGAGCGCATATGCTGCGCGGCCCCTTCGCATCGAGTGGAGCGGATATGCTGCGCGGCCCCTTCGCATCAAGTGGAGCGCATATGCTGCGCGGCCTCTTCGCATCGAGTGGAGCGCATATGCTGCGCGGCCTCTTCGCATCGAGTGGAGCGGATATGCTGCGCGGCCTCTTCGCATCGAGTGTACCGGATATGCTGCGCGGCCCCTTCGCATCGAGTGGAGCGGATATGCTGCGCGGCCTCTTCGCATCGAGTGTACCGGATATGCTGCGCGGCCCCTTCGCATCGAGTGGAGCGGATATGCTGCGCGGCCTCTTCGCATCGAGTGTACCGGATATGCTGCGCGGCCTCTTCGCATCGAGTGGAGCGGATATGCTGCGCGGCCCCTTCGCATCGAGTAGAGCGGATATGCTGCGCGGCCCCTTCGCATCGAGTGGAGCGGATATGCTGCGCGGCCTCTTCGCATTGAGTGGAGCGGATATGCTGCGCGGCCTCTTCGCATCGAGTGGAGCGGATATGCTGCGCGGCTCCTTCGCATCAAGTGGAGCGCATATGCTGCGCGGCCCCTTCGCATAGAGTGGAGCGCATATGCTGCGCGGCCTCTTCGCATCGAGTGTACCGGATATGCTGCGCGGCCCCTTCGCATCGAGTGGAGCGGATATGCTGCGCGGCCCCTTCGCATCAAGTGTAGCGCATATGCTGCGCGGCCTCTTCGCATCGAGTGGAGCGCATATGCTGCGCGGCCTCTTCGCATCGAGTGGAGCGGATATGCTGCGCGGCCTCTTCGCATCGAGTGTACCGGATATGCTGCGCGGCCCCTTCGCATCGAGTGGAGCGGATTTGCTGCGCGGCCTCTTCGCATCGAGTGTACCGGATATGCTGCGCGGCCCCTTCGCATCGAGTAGAGCGGATATGCTGCGCGGCCCCTTCGCATCGAGTAGAGCGGATATGCTGCGCGGCCTCTTCGCATCGAGTGTACCGGATATGCTGCGCGGCCCCTTCGCATCGAGTGGAGCGGATATGCTGCGCGGCCCCTTCGCATCGAGTGGAGCGGATATGCTGCGCGGCCCCTTCGCACTTCGCATCGAGTGGAGCGGATATGCTGCGCGGCCCCTTCGCACTTCGCATCGAGTGGAGCGGATATGCTGCGCGGCCCCTTCGCACTTCGCATCGAGTGGAGCGGATATGCTGCGCGGCCCCTTCGCACTTCGCATCGAGTGGAGCGGATATGCTGCGCGGCCCCTTCGCACTTCGCATCGAGTGGAGCGGATATGCTGCGCGGCCCCTTCGCACTTCGCATCGAGTGGAGCGGATATGCTGCGCGGCCCCTTCGCACTTCGCATCGAGTGGAGCGGATATGCTGCGCGGCCCCTTCGCACTTCGCATCGAGTGGAGCGGATATGCTGCGCGGCCTCTTTGCATCGAGCATAGCAAATACTCTAGCGCTACATAATCTTATTCACTGCCGCTACGGTTGATGTTTACATTGCCCTCAAAATGTTACAATAATGATAGGCCATAAAGAAAATCGAGGTGTTTGTTTGTAAAAAGTAACAGCTTTTTACTAAATGCATATGAAAGTATACACAGTAGGTACTTATAACAAAAATAACATTTTTTGTCTGTCTGTTTTTCCGGTTAATCTCCGAAATGGCTAGACCGATTCTGACGGGAATTTCAGTGACAGATAGCTGATGTAACTTAGGCTACTTTTAGTTTAGAAAAAGAAAGATAAATACAAAAGGTATTAATGTCACGCAAACAAAGTCGCGGGCAGCAGATAGTCTACTTAATAAAATTCTTAAATTCATTCATTCAGTCATTGACAGATAACGTGACGCATAACGCAAGGGTTCCTTCTATCCGGCAGAATTTTTTTTTGGTAGATTTGGCATAACACACTATGGCATAATTTTCTTTAAACGAATATTTATAAGGCATAAAAATCATTTAACATAATTAGTTTGGCCGAATGTTTATATGTCCGATTTTACAATGGCATAGGTACTTTTAAGATGGCAGAATTTAGATGACAGAATTTAGGAGCAGGTGGTTTTAACGCTCGTCGGCGCAGCTGACGCTACCCGGACGAAACCGAATTAGTTAGATTATGTTAATACTATTTTTTTTTAATGATTAGGTTAGGTTAAAACTGTGACCCCCTACGCACGAGCCCAGCGAGGGAAGCGAGTGATGCCTTGGCAGCGGCCGGTGCCAGAGTGCCAGAAACGACTTGCGCTAATAGAAAAAATGAGATTATTTTCAGTAGGCTACCCGGAACCGAACTAGTTAGATTAGGTTAATTATTTTTTTAAAAATGGTTAGGTTAGGTTAGTAAGTTTCTGCGATATTTATTTATTAGGCCACGCAGGCCCACTGCAGGTTGGTAGATGTCACATGTCAGATATGAAATGTATACCAAAAGATGATTCTGCCATACAAAATTATGAGTTTTGAATGTATGCTATGTGAGTGTATGCCAAATAATTTTGTGCGAAATGAAGTTTATACGATCCGCTGTTATGCAAAATAATATTATGACATAAAAGGGGGACACATAACGCACAGCCTCAACCGCTGGCTCTAGAAGCTAGGGATGAAACGATACGAGTAATTATAATAAAATTAACTGAAAAGCTAGAAACAAGCCCATTTTATAAATTAAATAAAAGTTGGAAGCAGGCGGGGCCCATACCATTATTATATATAGTTTCAAACTCAAATGGGTCCCGCCTGCTTGCAACTTTTATTTAATTTATAAAGTGGGCTTGTTTTTAGCTTTTCAGTTAGTTTTAGTATAAGTTTTCAGTCGGGTTTTTCAATTTTTTAAATTACTTTTTTTTTATTTCCAGCTTTTTAGTTTACAAATGTGAAAGATTTCGCAGACGATTTAGTTCTTGATACGTGTTTTTAACGATTTGTCACTTTGAATTACTTTTAACCATATAAGTTGTATATATTTTTGTAATCACCTTTTAAAACCCTTTATTTTGATACCCCACTCGATAGGTTTTGAAAAAAAAAAAATTTGTGAAGGCATAATATGGCGCCAAAAATCTGCCATTTTGTTTTTTTTTTAATTTTGATATACCCAGTGTCACTCTCACAGTCAATACGAATCTAACGACACCTCTCAAGCTAAAATCCATAGAGCCGCTCAGGCCACAGAGCGTGCCAAACAATTATACAAACACTTACATACTCTCGAAAAACATAACCCTCCTTCTGGCGCAATCGGGTAAAAACCAGTGCTTACTCGATACTTTGCCCTCATGGAGTAGTTTCATTATTCCTAAGACAGCATGTCTGAATTCACTTGGACAAAATTATACTTCTTTTTTTTTTTTTTTTTTTTTTTTTTAATATTCCACAACTATCACACAACGCCATCTAGTCCCAAGCTAAGCAGAGCTTGTGTTATGGGTACTAGACAACTGATAAACATACTTATATATTTCTAAATACATACATATTATAGATAAATTACACCCAGACACAGAACAAATGATCGTGCTCATCACACAAACATTTGTCCTGGGTGGGAATCGAACCCACGACCTCCGGCATAGCAGTCAGGGTCACCAACCACTAGACCATCAGGCCTGTCATTCTTCATTGCTTCGTCCTTCGAGATTAGGTAACATTGTAGTAATACGTCTAAGATATCGCCTTTCACCCACTAAGTTTGAGTTTTTTTTTTTTTTTTTGTATGTAGGTACTTCGTCTTCCTTCTCGTTACGCCTGTAGTGTCATTCATTCGCGTTTTAGTGCGTCGCCGATCACCACTTCCTTTCTACTTTTCTACTAATTTTTTGAGGTGCACAAAAGAAAGCATGTATTTAATCGAACCTTTAATTATTGTCATTATGCACTGCTAAATATATTATTGAACAGTCTTTACACTCTACTATAATGATTGCACCTGTTTTTGTGAACCTCAAACCTATTTTGGGGTCCTAAAAATACTAAATGTCCAAGTAACTGCCACCAATTTGATTGCAACGCTCACACGGAGGCAACAAAATATGCTATATTTTCTACTGTAAAGCTTTAATTAAATTAATAAGAACCTCGCCGCACTTCGAGATAGAATGAATCTTATTTAGTAGATTATTTCATGTCCTGTTATTCCATGGCGGGAATATAATTTTAATTATATTGTTTTCGAGCAAAATTTCACAATCGAATTGGTGAGATTTTTTATCAACTCTTAACTTATTATAACGTATTCCTAGGTCGTAACTGCAAATTTTCGATGAGGCATCAATCATTAAGTTTGAGACTATCATTTGGAACGTCGTCCGATTCACATTAGAGGAAGTTTGCGGTGTCACGGACCGCGGCGAGTGCGGAGGGGGGGGGGGGCACTAGTGTGGGACGCGGGGAGGTCGATAAATAGTAGGGAGCAGTTAAATAAACAAAACGCCGCAAGAAAACGTTATCAAACAATAAAAGACACACACACAGCACTGCAATGTGCTCGTGACGTCATCGTCTGAATAACCTGTTCATGTAGAACAGCCTCACAGCCTGGAAACTAGCAAAATGTGAATGAACTATACAAGTATACAACATGCACCTCCTGCCCACGGTGCAGCAGTGCCCACCCCGTCGCGTGATGTTATGTCGCCGCCGAAGCCTTTTACTTTCATTCCGTCAAGTCAAACTAAGATAAGGCACTCTCGCAACATCATACTCGTATTTTTGTTGTAAAAGTATGTAGAGTGTTCAGAGTGTTGGCACTCGATGTTATTGTTCTTAAATTGAGTAAATACGTAAGTCAGCATTTTTAGATGCTGTATCGATATAAGCAAAAAAATGAGTGGCTGAAACATGCAAGTCGTCCTCGAGTGGAGGCGGGACTCGGTATTTGGAGTTGGTGCACAGTAGCACACAGCCGCCGCACGTCGCCGCGCGCAGCCGGGTAGATTTTCGTTATTTATCATCATTTCATCATTCATCGCACAAATTTTTTTTTGGTTTTTTTTTTCACTTATATTGGTTTTTTCACTTACATTGAAAATATAGTATATTGGTATTCGTTTGTTATTTCGTTTGACACAATATATGTTGGGATGTGACACGTGCCGCGGTTGTGGTGCGGTGCCGTATTATAAATAATATAATATTAATAACACCTGTAAATGACGATAAATAACGAAAATCTACCCAGCCCCGGGTTGCTGGGGCCGTCCGGCCGGCCAGCTGGATGTGAAGAGCGCTACAATCGAGCATAGTGTAAAGAACAGGAGAATCAAGCCAAACTACGTGTTTTGTACAAAAGTCACAAAATATGCTATGAGCAGGCGACAGAACACGGCAGCAGTAGTCTGCTAGTCCTCGCGTGAATGAGAGCGCCGGCGCTGTTCATTCTCGCCATGTACATGGGCGCGCCGCGGGGCCATGCAGGTGATGCAGGGCGCAGCCACCGCTCAGCGGGGCCATCCAGGTGATGCAGGGCGCAGCCACCGCTCATTACTATGCGAAGCGGCTCGCGATGTGCCCGTCGCTGCCGCTGCTGCTCGGCTTATTATTGACACGACCGCAGCGACCGCAACGCATACTAATAGTAGCGCACCCCGCATTCCGCACCCCGCACACCGCACCCCGCAACCAGCACCCCGCACTCTGCGCTCCAGACATGCCACACCGGAAATGGGGCCGAAAACGAAACCAATAACTATAAAAACGTCTGAATATAACCAAAGTTCCTTTTCACGAATAAAATGTGTATTCACAAACTCAGGCAGGACTTAGCTCGCCTTACTGGCCTGATTTCGGGGTAATTAGGCCGCGTCCCGTGTGTATGCGAGCCTGTGGCACAGGCTGCTTCGCCCGCTTGCTCGTGCGCCGCCGCGCCGCGCGCCGCGCCGACACTGCCAACGCCTGTCGCAATATGAAAAGGGGCTAATAATGTGGCTGACTACGAGAATACCTCAAGTTCTTTCTTGCACTCTGTTGGTGAGCCTCTAAGAACCTCAAATATTTAGGACCTCCAAGAATACATGACTCATAAATAAAGGGCAACATTAGGTATTAAGTAGGCAGGTAGGTACTCCTTCACTTATAGGAGACCACAGCAATCACAATACATTTAAAAACTAACAAAGTTGAAATATTAATAATAGTTATTCGTGCACTTGTGCAGCAGCGCCCGCAACTTTCTGCGCTATGCAACATACGAAATGTTGGCAACATGCTAATGTTGCGTATTCATGGTCAACAAAGGAGCATCTCGCATCGTTTGGGAAGCGGGATAAAATGATGTGCGATTGCGGTGTGGATTGTGAAATCCGGTGTATACCGGTTATTAGGTATGTAGGTTAATCGGTACTAAGATGCGCTAGAAGTATGGTTTCTCTCAATAATTGCTTTCAAAGTCTGTCCATAGTGATGTTCGATGGTAACATGTTCGCGCTCCCCGCGTCACATGTGACCTCTCTGAGGCGACGCGGAGGTCGCTTGCGCACATGGATACTGCAAAGCTACTGACCGAACTAAGACGCTGCCATCAGGACGCTTGTTTTTGTAACCGACTATACGGAATAATCAGGCTTGAGTGGCAACAGGTGGCCGCTTCCGTGTCTAGTAACACGAGTAGGCGACATTTATCTGAGCCATCTTTTGCATTATCATAAGCTTTCCGCATCATGTATTTAACGTTGCTAACAAAGTCAATGTGCACTGCACAGAAGCGTAGAATCAAGGAGGGTGGGTGTGTGTAGTGTGTACGAGCAGAAATAATGCGCGAACAGGACTGCTGCTGTGGGTGAAACTTTAAACGAAATGAAAAGGACGAGTGTTACAGACTGCTTCATCAAGTAAGCACCTTCCTCGAACTGTGCTTTAAATAATAAATAAGACTAGCTTCTGCCCGCGACTTTGTACGCGTGGAACTTTTAGTTCCCCCGACCCGACCACCCGACCCGTCGCATGAAGTCGCATCGCGTCGCCTGCTCGCGCTGTTACTTCGTTTTAGTTCCCCCGACCCGACCACCCGACCCGTCGCATGAAGTCGCATCGCGTCGCCTGCCCGCGCTGTTACTTCGTTTTAGTTCCCCCGACCCGACCACCCGACCCGTCGCATGAAGTCACATCGCGTCGCCTGCTCGCGCTGTTACTTCGTTTTAGTTACCCCGACCCGACCACCCGACCCGTTGCATGAAGTCGCATCGCGTCGCCTGCCCGCGCTGTTACTTCGTTTTATTTCCCCCGACCCGACCACCCGACCCGTCGCATGAAGTCGCATCGCGTCGCCTGCCCGCGCTGTTACTTCGTTTTAGTTCCCCCGACCCGACCACCCGACCCGTCGCATGAAGTCGGATCGCGTCGCCTGCCCGCGCTGTTACTTCGTTTTAGTTCCCCCGACCCGACCACCCGACCCGTCGCATGAAGTCGCATCGCGTCGCCTGCCCGCGCTGTTACTTCGTTTTAGTTACCCCGACCCGACCACCCGACCCGTCGCATGAAGTCGCATCGCGTCGCCTGCCCGCGCTGTTACTTCGTTTTAGTTCCCCCGACCCGACCACCCGACCCGTCGCATGAAGTCGCATCGCGTCGCCTGCCCGCGCTGTTACTTCGTGTTTGCGTTCTTTCTGACTTTTTTTTCTGTCTACTCGGCTCCATAGCCTTAATTAAGAATTGGGCTATCAAAGGCAAAAATATTTTTTCAACTGACACTTACAAGTAGTTCCATAGATTAGCGTGTTCAAACAAACTCTTCAGCTTTATTATTAGTAATAATGTAGATTACCTCAACTTAATTACTCTACTTGAGATAGTCTAGGAACAATCGTACAACAGAATTACGAAGAAGAGGAGAACCATTATACAGGGTTAATTTTTCAAGTGGGCGTGGATGGCCAAATCCGAAACTATGAGGATATAGAGGTATGAGGAACAGGGTGTAAAGTTCACTCATACTCTATAGAAAAGGGAGTATCCTCCGACCAGACGGGTGTTGTGACTGGCGGTCAACTGCCCAATGATTCATATCGGGCCGTTGTATCTATGCTAGTTGCGTGGTAAACTCTGCTTGCGAGATGCAGGATTTGCGTGACGTCAGTATGACGCGTTGTTCGCATGTGGCGTTGTAGATACCGCTACATCACTCCTTCCCGGAGACCGGAGGTCGATAGTGGGCTGAGTCTTGTATCTTGTGACGCTTGCCAGGCTAGCTGAGGTTCCGACGCCGGTGTCACCTTATTAAAACATATCTTTAACGCATGGGAAGAGGCACAAGATGCAATAAGCATTTTTTGCAACTCAAAGCATTTGATTGCGTGAATTACGATACACTGCTCTTGAAACTTGAGCATTACGGACTCGGTAAACTTGCTCTTAGCTTAATGAAATCATATTTAAATGACAGATTTCAGCAAGTTCAAATTAATGGTGTGAATTCATCGGGCTTGAAAGTCAAAATGGGTGTTCCGCAGGGCTCAATATTGGGGCCATTCCTATTTTTAGTATACATAAATGGTTTACCTCATTTACTGATAAACCGATCACAAATGGTGTTATTTGCTGATGACACATCTCTGATTTTTAAAGTAAGCAGACGTGCACAGGAGCTTGACGACGTAAATAACGCTATGCTTTTGGTCCATAATTGGTTTACTGTAAATAATTTGGTATTAAATGAAAAAAAAAAAACTAAATGCATTAGATTCGTTTTACCAAATGTTAGAAGTAGTGAATGTCACGTTGTATTGAATAAGGAAATACTTGAATTCGTCGAAAATACGGTTTTCCTGGGGATTACGCTTGACTCAAAGCTGCAGTGGGGTCCGCACTTAACATCTCTTGCAGGGCGGCTAAGTTCAGCCGCTTACGCTGTTTGGAAAATCCGCCAATTAACAGACGTGGATACCGCGAGACTGGTCTATTTTAGTTACTTTCATAGCATCATGTTTTACGGTATTTTGTTGTGGGGACGGGCTGCAGATATTGATTCTATCTTCATCCTGCAAAAGAGGGCTGTCAGAGCCATATACAAGCTCAGCAGACGCGATTCTCTAAGGGAACTGTTTAAAAAAATTAACATCATGACGGTTCCTTGTCAATATATATATGAAAACATTATGTACGTTCGAAAAAATCTACATCTTTTTAGTAAGATAAGTGACAGGCATAATTTTAACACAAGAAATAGGAACAAATTAGATCAACCGCGTTTCAGATTGTCTAAAGTAAAAACTACTTTTATGGGTTACTGTGTAAAATGTAATCTATATACATATAATAAAACAGTAAAAAAACTTTGTCTGTACATTGAATATATTAAAAAAAAAATTATTGAGGGGGGTTTAGAAACAGTAATAGGACACGAATCCAAAAAAAAAATTCTGTCTGTGTGTCTGTTTGTTTGTACACGCTAATCTTCGGAACTACTGGACGGATTTGAATGATTTTTTTTTGGTTGTATAGGTATTATGTCTGGGCAACATATAGGCTATAATTTATCTTGGAAACTTGAACACCTGATGCAGAACCGCAACAGACCAGCTAAACTACATATAAGAGATACAAAAATGGTACCATAGCAAAAATTGCTCCACGTGATATGCATTTTCTGCTGAGAGAATAAATTTGAAGATCTGGAACACCTAATGTGGAACTCCAAGAGCCCAGCTACACTATAACACACATAGGAATGACGTCTTAGCAAAAGTTGTTCGGTCTGATGGGCATTTCCTGTTGACTTATAAAAATCGAAGATCAGAAACATCTGATGTGGAAATCAAAGCTATCACTAATTTCACTGTATAATAATTATAATTATAAATTATTTATAATAATATATATTATAATATAATAATAATCTATATTATAAATAATTATAATTATTATAAAATAACATAAGCTAATTTCACTGTATAATAATTATAATTATAAATTATTTATAATAATATATATTATAATATAATAATAATCTATATTATAAATAATTATAATTATTATAAAATAACATAAGCTGGGAGTACCTCCACGCGGTGAAGGCGGTAACAGTTTAGGAGTGATTTTCGATGACGATGGTATATCATTAAAAATTTGACTCTACTGGCCAAAACTCCCATTTATTTTTTTTATTTTATCGAATAAATATGCCTTCGGGCTTATGTTATTTCAGTGTTTAATTTCCTTTTCCATTTATCTTCGTGACACGGTAGCCTACCCGGTAACGCAGGGGAGCAGTCACTTAGATTTTGATTGATCAGGTATCTTCACAATAAAACTATAACCATGCCTAGAAAGAGGTCAAATCTTTCCCAATGTTCCAAAGGAGCTAAAAGATCATAAGATCTCAAGAATCTACCGAAGAGCGTCAGGAGAGACTTGATGCTGTTCGAGAACATCAGGCTGCAACTCGCTCCGTGGAAACCTCTTCGGATCGCGAAGCACGTCTGCGTTCATAGCGTATTTACGCATCTACGTCCAGGTCTCTAGAGTCCAGTGAAGAATATGATACGCGACTGACCGCTGATCGTGAACTTCATGCATTGTCTCGCGAGTCGGAGACGTTCACGGGTAGAGACTTGCGCTTGAGTTCCAAGAGTATCTACGCATCGACTTCTAAGTCTCTAGAGACAAGTGGGGAACGTGATGCGTGACTGACTGCTGATCGTGAACGTTATGCATTGTCTCGCGAGTCGGAGACGTTCACGGATAGAGAATTGCGCTTGAGTTCTCAGCGTATCTACGTATCTGCTTCTAGGTCTCTAGAGACAAACGCGGAACGTGATGCGCGACTGTCCGCTGATCGTGAGCGACATACATTGTCTCGCGAATCGGAAACGTTTACCGACACAGAATCACGCTTGAGTTCTCAGCGTATTGGCACATCTACTAACAGGTCTTTTGAAACGAGTGATGAACGTGATGCGCGACTAACTGCTGATCGAGATTATCATACGTTGTCCCGAACACGCACACAACAAAATATCAGTTAGAAAGTGAGAGAGAAAGAATTGCTGGAGTACGGCATGAAGAGACAGAAGAAGAGCGCAACGAACGTTTGAATTCTGATCGACTTCGACATTCTCTGAACAGAATGTCGATATCATCTGCAGAATCGGATGTGTCTCAAGATATAGCCGTAGAGTATGGCGACCTTCCTTGGGTTGATAAGGAACGGAGTGCATTTACGTATACTCCTAATGATTGACTACGCCACATATTCCGCCATCGGAGGTATGGTTCAAAATTGTACTTTTTGTGAAGCTGTTAAATGGCAAAAAAAACAAACGGTATGTGTTGCTCAGGTGGGAAAGTACATATTGAAATATTACAAAATCCTCCAGAAATATTAAGATCACTGCTAATTGGTGACCATCCACAGTCAAAACATTTCTTGGACAACATCCGTTCGTACAATAATGCCTTTCAAATGACATCTTTTGGTGCGAAACAGATTTCAGAAGGCCCATTTATGCCAACATTCAAAGTGCAAGGCCAAGTTTACCACCTTATTGGTTCATTTTTGCCTGAAAATGACCCCAAGTTTCTCCAAATATATTTTGTATCCAATTATCTAGATCAGACAATTATAAGAAACCAACCTTCCCGCAATTGAACAATAGTCCGATTTCACTGCTTCAAAGTATGTCGCATGAAGTAAATCCCTACGTACACAGTTTTAAATCTGCATTAGAATCTATCCCCCCTGGACAAAGCAACAGTTATTAATAAATTTGTGATTGATGCTGGTAAACGACCCGCTACTGGACATCGTGGCAGATACAATGCTCCAGTAACAAATGATGTTGCAGTGGTTTTGGCTGATCAAGAATGTGAGCGGCGTGACATAGTGTTACGCACACAAGATAATCGCCTGCAACGCATTTATGAAACACATCGATCTTACGATGCATTGCAGTACCCTCTAATTTATTGCCATGGAGATGATGGTTATAACTTGAAGGGGTGGGTTATGGGCATTTCCTGTTGACTTACAAAAATGAAAAATCTGGAACGTCTTGAATCGTCTCGCGCATCCCGTTGTTTTCCAGTCCCCGGGCTCTTAGAATTCGACATAAGACGTTTCAGATCTTCGATTTTGACGACCCCGTTGTCGCTGGCATAAGCAACAGGATCCGCGTACGAAGTCGCGGGCAGAAGCTAGTACATAATAAAATACCACTCGATATTCTTCAACTAAATGAGAAGAAATTTAAAACATGCATTAAACGCACAATATGTAGACAAGCATATTATAAGTTGGCTAAATGCTGGTCCTGCTCCACAGGCCCTTGAGCTCACTAGTTAAAATTTCAATATTTGGAGGAGGTGCTTCCCTTTTTCTTTTTTAGTGTTTCTGACATTACGATCTTAATATTTATTTTTATTTTATTCAATCATGTTTTGATTGTTTAATGCTGCAATACTAAACACCTTTCCCCGTTTGGTATTAAAACTCGCATCCGGCACACATCGGGATCGATAGTACCGCGGTGTAATCTAATTCCACACGAAAGGGCCCTGATGCAGTGCAGCCCCGTGAAGCACTAATCAGGACGTTACGCAAACACGACGCAGGCAAGCGCCGCGCGGCGGGAAGAGGCGCCCATTGATGTCCAGTGTGTGCAACTAATGAGGCGAGCACACGGACGGGCGAGACGCTGGGGAATTGATGGTTAGCGTTACAGAGCAGCTTTACTTGATAAACATCTGTGTTTAGCCGTGCCGCGGGGCCCAGGGCGCGGGGCGCGGGGCGCGGGGCCGCCACTCCATACTTCAAGCGGCATCGGCACCGGCCTCCTGATTACGACACGTTGAGGTAGACTGCCAAACATTATTGTACTTATTCACGTAATTATTAATGTTTTATGTTATAGCCAATAAGTATTATGTTTTATTAGTGTTTTTCTTGACACAAGTTATGAATACAGGCAGGTATGACCCGACGAAAACGAATGGTTGAGGCAGACTTCGCGTCCCCATGTTAATACTTTTGTACCTATGTAGGCTATGTCACACGCTGTCAAAACTAACCCGACAAGACCTCATAAATATGTGTGTTCGGCATATGAAAACAATGCTCTCTGAGAAGTCGAAACTAGGGCAAATTTATTGTCGAGTGTATAACAGCGCCGTAAGCCCCTTTATTGAATCCTTTGTAGCGCTGCATCCGCTTCAGCGAACATAAACAGCCGATCCTCTCTTTATCTGACATACGAGCACAACTAATAAACTTGTAGCGGCTATTTCTTGGAATGCTACTTCTACACAAGTTTGTGACTTTATGTCTCTGAACAAGATCGCCTTACGAGCTGGAAGCACTTGTTGGCATAACTCCTGCAAGGTAAATCAAACATTATACGTATATACAACACCACAGTGAGCCAAGAGTCGTTCACAAGGTACCTAAGTTCAACTGAATGAATATTGCGAATGATATTATTATGATCGTCGCTCACCGTTCAGCGGGGTAATTGCGTACACTACACACTTACAGTGGCAATGGCTTTCATTTTGACAGTTCAACAACAGTCATTGCGTTATTAACGCTGTTCAGCAGATATGTACATTTTACGAAAATACGAAGCAATGGACTAGCAATATCCTTCAAAATGATTCAGACTGTAATTGAAAGTGAGTTATATAATTAGGGTACTGGTGGACTGGAGATATCGGCCCGGCTGGCGGCCTAGCCGACGTAGATACGCAAGATGCGCAATCCTATAGGATATCGATATCGGCCCGACTGGCCACCTAGCCGACGTAGATACACAAGATTCGCAATCCTATAGGATATAGATATCGGCCCGACTGGCGACCTAGCCGACGTAGATACACAAGATCCGCAATCCTATAGGATATAGATATCGGCCCGGCTGGCGATATAGCCGACGTAGATACACAAGATCCGCAATCCTATAGAATATAGATATCGGCCTGGCTGGCGACGTAGCCGACGTAGATACGCAAGATCCGCAATCCTATAGAATATAGATATTGGCCCGACTGGCGACCTAGCTGACGTAGATACGCAAGATCCGCAATCCTATAGAATATAGATATTGGCCCGACTGGCGACCTAGCCGACGTAGATACGCAAGATGCGCAATCCTATAGAATATCGATATCGGCCCGACTGGCGACCTAGCCGACGTAGATACGCAATCCTATTGAATATCGATATCGGCCCGACTGGCGACTTAGCCGACGTAGATACGCAAGATGCGCAATCCTATAGAATATAGATATCGGCCCGGCTGGTGACGTAGCCGACGTAGATACGTGAGATCCGCAATCCTATAGAATATAGATATCGGCCCGACTGGCGACCTAGCCGACGTAGATACACGAGATCTGCAATCCTATAGAATATAGATATCGGCCCGGCTGGCGACGTAGCCGACGTAGATACGTGAGATCCGCAATCCTATAGAATATAGATATTGGCCCGACTGGCGACCTAGCCGACGTAGATACGCAAGATGCGCAATCCTATAGGATATCGGTATCGGCCCGACTGGCGGCTTAGCCGACGTAGATACACAAGATCCGTAATCCTATAGAATATCGATATCGGCCTGACTGGCGACCTAGCCGACGTAGATACGCAATTCTGTAGAATATAGATATCGGCCCGACTGGCGACGTAGCCGACGTAGATACGTGAGATCCGCAATCCTATAGAATATAGATATCGGCCCGGCTGGCGACGTAGCCGACGTAGATACGTGAGATCCGCAATCCTATAGAATATAGATATCGGCCCGGCTGGCGACATAGCCGACGTAGATACGCGAGATCCGCAATCCTATAGAATATAGATATCGGCCCGGCTGGCGACATAGCCGACGTAGATACGCGAGATCCGCAATCCTATAGTTATCGCCCCGACTGGCGACCTAGCCGACATAGATACGCAAGATACGCAATCCTATAGATATCGGCCCGGCTGGCGACGTAGCCGACATAGATACGCAAGATCCGCAATCCTATTGGCTGAAACTCGAGGGAAGCACTGGATTGCTGGGCTAAATTGCCGATCATTTAGAGGTAGCTCACCCGTAAGGGCGGTAAACTGGTAACGCGAACAATGAATGCAATGTAAAAAGATCATCTAAATATGCGCTATCATAATATTATTTGGGGTGTAGGTAGACCAATCCCAACAGGCGTTCTTAACATAATTGAGTGCGGCGCGGCGTTATGAATGTCGCACGTATTAAATGTTTCGAGTGTGAGGGCCTGAGGCGGCGCGGTCTGTACGGAGATCATTATGTAGCGGTGCCCGCGGTCGCCGGCGTGCGGAACAGGGCTCGCGGAGCTTAGAGCCGACTGACACCTACATCATAAATCAAACCATTACAGAATACTTACTCTTAATAACTCACGAAAATGCTATTTGTCATATCCTAGGAAGCTAGTGAATGCGCGGGGTACCGTGTAGCTGAACCAGCGCGCTCGGTCCGACCGGCGACCGGCCGACCGCGGCGTGTAGCGCGATGTGTGCGTGTGCGCTACCTACAGGTTCAGAGTTTACCTTCTGCGCTGTCTGCCACTTGTCAAGCATAATCCGAGGGCAGGTGTTCCGTAATGCTGCTGGTGCCACCGCGTTCCGCGGGCTTCAGCCGGCGCTGAGTAAATACATTATGTACATTTACCGACGAGTTCGGAACACCTGCGACACCGCTACACCACCACACCGCGACTCCGCGACACCTCTCCCACGCCTGCAGATAAAACAAGTGCTTTTACGAAAACGAACTCGGAGGGTCGGTCGGCAGAGGGACGGAGGGGGCGGGGAGCAAGCAGGTGGGGGGAGGACGCTCGCACATTAGGCACGGTGCTGATAACCGCGAGTTAGACGGCCAATTAGATCGGATTCATCGCTCTCTGATACGGGCCGGATAGTTCAACCAGACATTATCTTCTGGCGGATTGCTCTGATCTATACTGACACTGTGCTATATAGGTATACCTATAAAATATAAACTGTTTCTGCAGTAGCATCACATTGCATTGATAAATAAATACAACATTCAAAAATAACTCTGTCTGTCTATCTGTCTGTCTGTCTGTATGTTACCTTTTCACGCCTAAACCGCTGAACCGATTTAGATGAAATTTGGTATAGAGATAGTTTGAGTCCCGGAAAAGGACAGGATAGTTTTATCCCGATATTCCCACGGGATCGAAACTTATGCGGGTGAAACCGCGTGGCGCAGCTAGTATGCTATAAGTGACAGCCCTGCGTGTTTAGGCTATCATCGCTCGCTCAAGGCTCGAGTTGGCTTTCTTATTTGTTTTTTCTATGACCTTGGTGCGTTTCCTGATCTTAAAAAAAACAGTAAAATAATATCATTGTAAAAACTGTTACCGTTGTTTAAATCAGGTAGTAAATCAGACCCTACTAATTATAGACCTATTTCAGTGCCACCTGCATTTAGCAAAATTTTTGAAAAACATATTATTTTAGACCAAATACCATTTTTTTTTAATAAACATAAATTACTACATAACAAACAGTTAGATTTTACAAGGTGTCGTTCGACTACAGATATGTTTGTAATGCTTGGGAGGACAAATGCGATGCTTTGGGAATCTTTTGCGATTTGTCCAAGACATTCGATTGCGTTTTTTATGAAACATTAATCAGGAAACTCCACCACTACGAAATCCCTTTGGATTTTCTTACGTCAAATTTTTTGTCATTTTTGTTATTTTTGTTATTTTAGATTCTAATTTATATTATATTGTGTGTGGAAAAATCGTGTAAGTAGTGTCAGTTTTTTTGATGTTCAACAATGACGACAGTAGTGACGCCGTACGAAGCGCCAGTCAACCTACCACATCGCTGCCACATCATGTCCTAGTGAGGCGCGCTCATTGTCCCCATGCACGTTTTTATAAGGGTGAACGAGGCTTGAAGGTACATTTGGGGAAGAAACACAAATCTCACAATGTGCCTTCATCATGCCCGACAATACAAACTTCCAAATTAAAATTAATATTCATTTGGCCTTCACTTCACACTCATTCGGTACTGTTGTTTTGGACCAAAATTTACTTATAGCCTTCGTTTCTCTCATCTATGGAAGCATCCACAACTTTTAGAAAAACCGGCCAAGTGCGAGTCGGACTCGCACACGAAGGGTTCCGTACCACCGTACAATATTTAAGACTACATATATAAAACAAGCCACGCCCTGCGCGAATTATAATTATTATTTACTTAGGCACCTATTACAGATTTATTATTAGAAAATAATGGTTCACGGTTTATGCATAAGGTTTATGTTTATGAAATTAAATGTCTTTTTTAGGGTTCCGTAGCCAAATGGCAAAAACGGAACCCTTATGGATTCGTCATGTCTGTCTGTCTGTCTGTCTGTCCGTCCGTCCGTATGTCACAGCCACTTTTTTCCGAAACTATAAGAACTATACTGTTGAAACTTGGTAAGTAGATGTATTCTGTAAACCGCAGTAAGATTTTCACACAAAAATAGAAAAAAAACAATAAATTTTGGGGTTCCCCATACTTACAACTGAAACTACAAAAATGTTTTTTCATCAAACCTGTACGTGTGGGGTATCTATGGATAGGTCTTCAAAAATGATATTGAGGTTTCTAATATCATTTTTTTCTGAACTGAATAGTTTGCGCGAGAGACACTTCCAAAGTGGTAAAATGTGTGTCCCCCCCCTCTAACTTCTAAAATAAGAGAATGATTTAATTAAAAAAAAATATATAATGTACATTACCATGTAAACCTCCACCGAAAATTGGTTTGATCGAGATCTAGTAAGTAGTTTTTTTTTAATACGTCATAAATCGAAAACCGCAATTTACCTTTCACAAAGTTACAACGAACTACAAGAACTTTTATATTATGTTACTTGCTGCTACGGAACCCTTCATGGGCGAGTCCGACTCGCACTTGGCCGGTTTTTTAATTTTTATATTTGAGTTGATTGAATGAAAGGTAAATTGCGGTTTACGATTTATGACGTCTTACTAGATCTAGTTCAAACCAATTTTCCGTGGAAGTTTACATGGTAATGTACATCACGTATTTATTTTAGTTTTATCATTCTCTTATTTTAGAAGTTACAGGGGGGGGGGACACATTTTACCACTTTGGAAGTGTCTCTCGAGCAAACTATTCAGTATGGGAAAAGTTATACTAGAAACCTCTATATCATTTTTGAAGACCTATCCATAGATACCCCATACGTATGGGTTTGATGAAAAAAAATTTTTGAGTTTCAGTTCTAAGTATGGGGAACCCCCAAAATTTATTGTTTTTTTTTTTTATTCTAGTGTGAAAATATTAATGCGATTCACAGAGTACATCTACTTAACAAGTTTCAACAGTATAGTTCTTATAGTTTCGGAAAAAAGTGGCTGTGACATACGGACGGACAGACAGACAAACAGACATGACGAATCCATAAGGGTTCCGTTTTTTGCCATTTGGCTATGAAACCCTAAAAGGTAGACCAAGTCATTAGAAACACACTAACTTCCATCCTAAATGTGGCCCTGGACGACCGTGCGTGGCAGCAAGTCACACTACCCATTCGCTTGGGTGGTCTCGGCGGCGGCGTCCGCAAAATTTCAGGTATAAGTTTACCGGCCTTCCTCTCCTCGGTCCACAGTACCGATAAATTAACCAGGAACATTTAATATTCCTCTCTGGTCGAATTTGAAGTACCGTGTTTGACCGATACGTTGAACGCTTGGAAAATGGCTTGTCCCAATACGGTTTTGCCCGATAACCCGTTTTCCCAGAGACGGTGGGACGTGCCGCTCTGCAGTATTATACGGAATACCCTTGTAAACACGTCACGTAATACTGCTGAGCGCAGTGGCGTGCATTGCATTGCATATAGGCATATAAGCAGTGCCTACCTCGATAATTATATCAACATAAGCCTGCCAATCACATTTTAGTGTGTGTGCCCCACAATTAAGAAACTCACTAAAGTATCATACCTAACAAAAAACAAAATTTTCATACAAACACGAGCGGCAGTAGGCAGTCGCCGGATGGCCTACTCGGCTCCCGTACTATTCGCACATTGTCATTGGTCTTTACTCGTTCATGTTAATACGACAAAATTAAAAATACGTACGTCTCACGCGTAATACCATGACGTTCGACCTTCGCAATTTATCACCCTTAAGTAGGCATGCCTACTCAAATAACCACACTTTTGACCTCACTTTTTTTTCTGATTGGTGACCGCGTTTGCCTGGACTAGACCCGGTCTAGTGCCTACCTATTCTGAAAACCAATGCACGCCACTGGCTGAGCGTGCCCGTCTGCTGGCTGTGGGAGAATGGGAGTCAGGCTTGTGGCTTCAGACGCTCGCGTCATCCACCATAGGCAAAATTATGGATGACTCATCGTTTCGGCTCGCTACGTGTCTCCGCTTGGGCGCACCTTTTGTTGCCCGCATCGATGTCACTGCGGTGAAGCTGTCGACAGTCTCGGACACCACGGCCTGTCCTGCTACGGGAGCGCCGGCGTACCAGCGGTGTTAGAACTAAACGGCTTGGTACGTGACGATGGGAAGAGACCAGACGGCGTGACGTTGTTGCCTTGGAAGGTGGGTAGGCCTCTGGTGTGGGACGCAACGCGTGTCGATACCCTTGCGCCATCTCATGCTCCTAGCACGGCGGGCTGTGCTGGCGCCGCCGCTGCTGCGGCTGCTGAGACCATGAAGCGGCGCAAATACATGTAACCTTATGGGCAACTACAGCTTTGAGCCGTTTGGGGTCGAAACGCTCGGGTCAATGGGGCCCGAGTGCGCGTCTCCTTTTTATTAAGGAAATGTCTCGCCGGCTGGTCGACACTTCGTGACGTGGCTGGGTCGTTCTTTGGCCAAAGAATTAGCATTGCCATTCAACGTGGCAATGGCAATGCCGCCAGTCTTCTGGGCATGTTTGCGGATGACAGCGATGCGGACGAGTACTTCGACGCCTTATGTGTCCTTTGTTTTTGTATTTATTTGTATAGTAAGGTAGTCAGTCATTTAATTTACTATCTAGTGTAAATAGTTATATTTTATCTAGATAAAATTTGTCCAATATGCAAAAAAATAGAATGTAGTTTAATTGTTATGTGTGTGTGACATCGCGGCGAGCGCGGCCCGGCCGGCGTGGTTGGTTGGCTGCGTCTGCACTTGCGACTAGTCTCGACGAATACCAAAACACATTAGATGAGCCGACATGTGACTCGGCGCAACCGCGGCATGTACCAATAATGAAAATAGTTAATATTCACTATTGAAGAAGCTCTAAATGGTAAAGCAAGGCTTGATACAGAATAACTCGTTTCATGCATACTTATACAGGTTGAAATTTTAATCACCTTTATCCTCTTAAGGGGTCATTGTACTCAAAGTTGTTCATAATGATGACCCTGTGTATGTACACATGTGAAAAATAAAAAAAAATAAAAAATTCATCGAATTGAATGTATGCTTATAGGTCTTATTTGTTCTGTTAATACTTATATTTCATGCTAGATTATAACTATTCGAACGCATTGTGAATTATAAAAAAAAACAACCGACTTAAAAAAAAAACACACTACAAAGTGAAAAATAACTTTAATTTCGGAAGTCGGTGTCTTTGGTTCCGCATTTTCGTTTTTTGACACCGACTTCCGAAATTAAAGTTATTTTTCACTTTGTAGTGTTTTTTTTTTGAAGTGAAACTTCTTTAGGCGCGCTTGACTTGGGGAGTAAACTGGCGAATGCGTTACGAAAACGTGTGATCGCGAGTAGGGAAGGTACGTAAAAAATAGCTGGAAATACCTGGTGTAAAAACCCGCTCCCGGTCGCATAAATATGCGACCGGGTTTTTACACCAGGTATTTGCTTCCAAGTACGCACACCGGGTACCGACTCAAAATACTTGCAAGACTATTAAGTATCTTATACGGCTACTCGCTCAAATACGTAGGTACTCAACCGCGTCAGTTTTCGCAAATGCGATCATGCTCCTTTTGGAACAATTTCGTATGCAAGTATTTTTTACCGACTTCACAAAAAGGAGGAGGTACTATGTTCGGCTGTTTGTATGTTTTCTTTTTTTTGTATGTTTGTTCATCGAATATACTCCGCCAATTGTCGACGGATTTTCAAAATTCTTTTTTTGTTCCAAAGTAGATAGTTTTGAGGTGGTCCCACTGTCACCAAGTTAGGATCTGATGATGGGATCTTAGAGTAATCGAAGGCAACCTTTAAATTTTATAGGCTCACTTATTGTTTTTCGCATATTTTACGAAGTATCTTGTGTATTTGCGTATGGTTGTCACCATCTCAGGTAGCTGGGCTGATGATGGAAGTTACAACTCCTTAACAGTAAGAGGTTACTCGAACAGGCAAGGACTGTTTTAGTCAATTGTTTTGATGTTTGATAGGGCATTTGCCACATTTGGTCTCATGATCATCAAGTCATGACCTGATGCTGCAGTCAGGATAGTCTGCAGAGTACCTAACTCCTCGACAACTAACAGCAGATATATCGTGTTAAGGCTCATTGAAAAGGGCTCGATGTGTGGATAAACGTACTGTTAATGAGGAACACCGAAGTACATAAAGACCCGATGCTGAAGCCAGGAGCATTAGAAAAAGTACCAACCTTGAAATTACAGCACCGTAGTCGTGTTTGGGCTCATTTTAAACAGGACTAAATTTTAAGTTCAATGCAATGTTGACAAGTCTGGCCTGATGCTGCAGCCAGGATTATCAGCATCTAGTCTAAAAACATCAGGGCACGATTTGATGATGGCATCCTGGAGAAATCGAAGGAACTCTTCAAATATTATAGGCACACCTATAGCGATTTGGGTATTTTTTATAGTACCTCGTGCATTTGCTCTCGGAAAGCACTATTTGGTGATGTGGAACTGATGATGAAGACCACAGATGGCCACCGGAACTACTCAATAATATCTAAGTATTTCACGGGTTGCGATTCGATTACTTTAATATGGTTGCTAAGCCATTTATGCTCGTCACAATGTAAATGGTGATACGGAGCTGATGGTGGATCTGGAGAACTCCTCAACAATTAACTTCTTTGTATCGGGAAAAGCAATATTTTGTTTGTAAAAGGCGATGATCACTAGGCTATTGTAACATAGATAAATTATAAGCAGACCCACTAAAAAGCGTGAAATAAAAACTTTTTAAGAAAAAAAAAACCGACTTTCAAAAAAACACTACAAAGTGAAAAATATCTTTAATTTCGGAAGTCGGTGGCAAAAAACTAAAATAAAGATCCAAAGACACCGACTTCCGAAATTAAAGTTATTTTTCACTTTGTAAAGTTTTTTTTGGAAGTCGGTTTTTTTTTCTTAAAAGTTTTTTTTACTTTAATGGTTTGCAAGTATTTATTTGTAAACGCGATTTTGCTCCTTATTTATTCGAAGTCATTGATCAATTTCCTATGCAAGTAGTTTTACTTCCAACGGGGCTTTTGAATACGCGATTGTATTTCTTATCTCTATGAAGTTATGGATCAGTTTTCTATGCAGATAGAAAATACTTGAAAGTATCTCGCTCCGTCGTGCCTCGACGCTCGAGTACGTAGGTACTCAAATAGTTCAACAACCGCGTTTGTTTTCGCAAATGCGATCATGCTCCTTATCAGTAAGAGCACAGAATACTTAATAGTACTACGTACAGAAAGGACACTCCCTTCCTCGCCCTCATATCAGATACCGCACCTCACCCCGCACTTCGAGGTATTCGTCGCCGACTCTTTAGCAAGGCGCTCGCGAACCGCAGCGCTGTATTGCTGACACACAATTATGCGATTTAAAAGTTTTATTTGAGTTTTAATCACGATGGTTGGATATTGTGATGCTTTTCCGAATTCGTATTTACATATACTGTTTGTATGATTTCGCATTTTTAATAACATGCGATTTAATAACCCATTATTTACAGAAAATTCATTTAAACTAAACTACACACATCAAAAGTGTCTAGGGATCAAGCATTTTTATGCGGATTTCTTGAGATTGAGATGTGGCTTTGTAATAAATTTATGATTTTATAAATTTATATGGATCCTTTTTGGTGCATTTCATAATTTGAATCAGGAACTGTGAATCAAATTCGAGTAAAAGATGAAAATCAGCTGTCAATATTTTCCCTATAAAAACATACAACGCATTGAAGACATTATTAGTGCTACTGTTTCCCTACTACTGATTAAAACCAACGTTATTATGGAGCGGCGACGTCATTTAAGCAGGGAAGAAATGCTCAGAGCCGTGGGAATGATAGAAGCTGGTTCCCGGCAACGTACTGTGGCTTTAGCTCTGAATACAAGTCAGAGTGTTATCAGTCGACTTTGGACACGTTACCGAAGCACTGGTACCGTGGCTGAGCGCCATGGAGGACGGTATCGCTGCACCACACGGAGACAAGACCGATACATTCAAATCTTAACTCGAAGAGCTCCAACAATAACCGCCATGATGTTAGCCGTGAGGCTTCATCACTCTTCAGGGAACTTAATTAGCGACCAAACAGTCAGAAACCGCTTGCATGAAGTGAACCTTCATTCCCGAAGACCGCTACGGGTACCACCTATAGCAATGCACAATCGTAGGATTCGATATCAATGGGCTCTTGAACACAGAAATTGGGCAGAAGAACAACGGCGTTTCGTGTGCTTTTCTGATGAGTCTCGTTTTGGTATGAGACCGGATACAAGACATATACGACACTGGAGAACCCCTGGACGCCAACAGCGATTAAAATCCTGCCAGGAAGTCCATCCTTATAGTGGTGGAACCATCATGGTAATGGGCGGGTATTTGGATCGGCGGAAGAACTGAGTTGATTTGGATCAGAGGCAACCTCAACGCTCAAATTTATGCTGAGACGATTGTATCAGACGTCATCGTTCCTCTACAAGTGCAAATCGGTCCCTTATTTCAGTTAATGCATGATAATGCACGACCGCACACCGCAAGAGTTGTAAGACAGACTCTCGCCGCAGCTAACATCAATGTCCTGCCCTGGCCTGCTCAGTCGCCAGACTTGAACCCGATTGAGCATGCATGGGATATGCTACAGAGAAGAGCTCTGCCGAATATGGAGGGTATCCAGTCGCAAGAAGACCTTTTTTTGTTGTTGCAACGAACATGGGCGGCCATTCCACAGCGTGATTTGGATGAACTCATTTTGAGTATGCCAAACCGATGTTCTTGTGTTGTTAGTGTTCGCGGTAGAAACACGGATTATTAATTGTTTAAGTTACCCAATAAAATTTTAAAGAAAACTGTTATTTCAGTCTTTTTTTCGAACTTTTGTGTTAGTGGTTCAAATGTCAAAAATCCCTTTATTAGGAAAATGGCAAATTTCTTTATTAATGCAAAGGACTTGGTTTATCGTTACTGTGACAAACGAAAACACTTATTTGATGAACCCTTAAAGAAAATTTTAATTATATCAATCAGGAGAAAGGTTATTGCAAAAATATAATGTTGATCCCTAGACACTTTTGATGTGTGTATTTTAGTGTTTTTATTTCATTACGAACCCGTCTATATAAATAAACAATTGAACTACTTGGTCACTTCATAATAATGCACACGTTCGGGCAGCGCCGCCGCCGACGTCGTTCGGTTCCCCGACACAAATTGCTTTCCGCGCCATTTTTTTTTTACGCTACTAGATTTCACGCACACATTTGCACGTATACAAACGTCATTTGTTTATGTAGTAGTAATAGGTAATTATTTTGCGAGCGTTGTATGGAGTGTCCGAGGTGTGGTAAGAGTCTACGGAACAATTTCGTATGCAAGTATTTTTACTTTTAATGGTTTGTAAAAGTATTTATTTGTAAACGCGATTGTGCTCCTTATTTATAGGAATTCACGGATCAATTTCCTATGCAAGTACTTTTTACTTCCAACAGGGCTTTTGTTTGATTACGCGATTGTACTTCTTATTTGTATGAAGTTATGGATCAGTTTTCGATGCAGATACTTCCGAAGTATTCGACGGGAATGATTCGGAATTTTTCCCGCCAGCATCTATAATCTCGAGCCTTGGTTTTAGGCCCTGGTTTCTTAAGGTGGACGTACTTGGAAGCCCTGGTACTCGATTTTGCAAGTACGACCCATGTCTAAGGGCTACGGGCGAGGCGAACGGGAGTTGAGTGGGGGATATAAGCAAGAAAAAGCAGTGCGCGCGCACATTTTCTTTCTCTCTTCCTCTCATAGCCAAATACGTTTGAAGTTTCACTTCAGTCGTGTGGTCATAAGCACACTCGGTTTTTTTTTTGAAGTCGGTTGTTTTTTTTGTAAAAAAGTTTTTATTTTTCACTTTTTAGTTGTACCTACCCCACATAAATTCAATTAACACTAGTGCATTGAAGAATTGAAGACACAACTCGAAGAATCATCAAAATTCGCATAGAAATGCCGGAGATGCAGTACATTTATGCATATAACTTCGTACATAAAAATAATTACCTAATGTATTACATACTAAAACCTTCCTGAAAGTATGTAGATCACACTAATGAAAGAATCATCAAAATCGGTTCAGTAGTTTTTGAGATAATCGCGGACATACAAACATACATACATATATACATACGGGTCGAATACAGAACCTCCTTTTTTAAAGTCGGTTAAAAAATAATAAGTGGGGGAATAATTACAAGCAGCCGATCGATCGCTGCCTGTCCCCGGGCGGCATGGCGGCAACACGCGCGAGTCGTGACTCGTACAACGTGAGGTGACAACTATGCAAAGTACGTCGGTGATGGATGACGGGCGCGCCGCGCGCCTCTCCGCGCTGACCCCTCTCTAATCGCGGCCAAATCCTCACAAAAAGAGAAACGATTAGCGCCACCCCCCCCCCCCCCCCCCCCTTCGGCACCTCTCACACCCGCACCCTCCCGCGGGGCTCTATAAAACAAGTTAAGATAATGGTACACGGGCGATGCCACGCAATATCGCAAATTCCTTTTATTTTTCATTCCTCCAAAAGTTTTGATTAATTTCGACAAGAAAGTCGGCATTATCCCTCTCCTATGATATAATTAAATTCTAAAAGTAAAGAAACGCGGCCGTCTGTTTGCTTGTTAAGCGGCGAAGTTCCGCGAGAGGGAGGATTCCGGCGAGACCTACAGATCATATTTAATTATATTCACGCCGCGACCGAACATTGTCTACTCATTTTTAACGATATAATAACGGGATCCGCAGCGCGGTGTTGTATTGTTGTAACCGAGCGGTGGCCAGCCAGCTCGGCCAGCACGCCCAGAACGGAGCTGATAGCCAACTAGAACCCGTTCAGTTCCGAGAGACGACGTCTCCTGAACTTTAAACTATTAGCTACGCTCACTCTATGTCATTTTTACAGTGACCCCGAATTAAAAAAAAAATAGTCCAAAATAGTAAAATAAGTTCAGCAGCCATTTGGTAAATAAGCGATCCCTTTACATTGCGATTCGTTACACATTGTCTAATAGGTACTTACATGCTCACAGGATTCCTTCCTTAACATGTCGTATATGGTAAACAAAAAAGGTACGAAATTCACGAGTTTTCGCATCAATTACACATGACCGTGCCTATTGATCTTTGCAACAATCACACAAGTACCTACTTACGCTATGGAATACGGCACAAACTGCTTCGAATGGTACATTACTACATTTACCCAAATCTAAATCTTAGAATACTAATGTGCGAAACACGCGGTAACACGCGGTAGGTGCTTTGTGTGAGTAATCATCATGATCGTGTAGAGCCACCACCTCCTGCCGCGAAGCGCTGCTGGCGACATTCCTACTCACCACGTGTCTGCAGAACACTACTACACTGGCGCACAGCCGCACACGACAGCTACACGAGCAGACGCAACGACCAACGACAGGCTGCGGCTAACAGTTTTCATATTATATTTTGTTCAAAGATTCGCACACTAGTCGCCAAGTTGCAGAGTGGCAGCGGCAGGCCAGGGCAGCCGCACTCTCTCGCTACTTGGCGCAGCGACTAAATCAGGGATCACAAATTTTATTATGGGTTCCGTTTTTGAAAATAATTTGACTGTCGCGGCGCGTTTTGGTATAAGATTACTAGCAAGTAGCAACCAAGATTTAAAATACTATAGAGAGGTATGAGGAACAGGGTGTAAAGTTTACTCATACTCTATAGAAAAGGGAGGATCCTCCGACCAGACGGCGGTTGTGTCTGGCGGGCAACTGCCCAATGATTCATATCGGGCCGTTGTATCTATGCTAGTTGCGCGGTAAACTCTGCTTGCGACATGCAGGAATTTGCGTGACGTCAGTATGACGCGTTGTTCGTATGTGGCGTTGTAGATACCGCTACAATACCAATTAAGAAAAATAAAACAAACATTGAAACATTTGTAACCCCCGACAAAAACAAAGGGTTGTCATAAGTTTAACGTGTGTATCTGTGTATCTGTCTGCGCCATCGTAGCTTCCAAACGGCTATACCGATTTTGATTATTATTCTTACTTCAATGATATTAGAAGGACATAGTAACCTTGAACTGCTGCTGCAGCATCACCTGGAATTTGCAGGATATCCAACTCCATTAACTTATAGCAGAGGTATCGTGTTCCGGTTCCTTGGAATGGTCTCAATGAAAAGGTTATAGACAGATGGTGATCAGGGGCTGATGATGGAGTAGGAAGGAGAAATGGGAGGACCGGACAAAATGGTCCCCGCGGCCAATAACAACCATAAACATGTCATTAGATAGGCATTTTAATGTAGAGCAATCACTACTATGGCGCTTCACTTCAAATCGCTGTGTGAAAAAAGTTATGGCGATATTCCGTAAGACGTACCTGGACGGTAGATAACGGAGTACTTGAATAGCAAATCACTTCTAGTGGTCTTAGTTTGAATATTCGCGATCGTATGCATTTCGATGATAACACAATAATACCTATGATACCATCGAGCTGGTCAGATGGTAGACCTGGACGCTAGATAACGGAAGTTTTGAATAACTACTAGTAAACCCGTCGAGCAGCAGGTGAAAACTAATATGTTGATAAAGGGCGAAGAATTGAATCCTGAAGACAGCAGTATTCTTGGGCATAACTTTGGATGCTAAGCTTCAGTGGGGTCCACATATAGATAAATTGTCAAAAAAGCTAAGTTCCGCAGCATATGCTGTTAGAAAAATTTGTAATTTAACTGATATAGAGACAGCCCGTTTAGTGTACAGACGCCAGAACATCAAGCTACTACAATCTGTCAAATTTATTTAATAGATTTTCAGCTTTATCGCTACAGCATAAGGTTCAAGGTTGATTGGGAAAATTTGACAGTTTCGGGTAGCGTGATGTATGGCGTGTTACTTTAGCTATTTCCATAGTGTAATGTCGTACGGTATTCTATTGTGGGTAAATGCCGCCGATATTCAGAACATCTTTGTTTTGCAGAAGCGAGCTGTTCGATCAATTTATAAATGAAGTCCGAGACACTCTCTCAGAGACAAAAAAGAGATTAATCTAATGGCTGTGCCTTCTCAGTATATTTATGAAAATCTTTTACATGCCCATCACACTTCACACTAATATTCTAAAGGCGAAAGTTTGTGATTGTGTGTGTGTTTATATGTTTGTCACTTCTTCACGCCTAAACCACTGAACCGATTTAGATGAAATTTGGTATAGAGATAGTTTGAGTCCCGGAAAAGGACATAGGACAGTTTTTATCCCGATATTTCCACGGGATCGACATTTACGCGCGTGAAACCGCGGGGCGCAGCTATTAAAAATATAAAATTGTTTAAAAAATACAGTGATATCCATAATATAATACTAGGAACAAACACAATTTTTTTGTACCTACAACAAGGCTCAAGATGATGTCGGTTAAAATAGATGGCTCGTTCAGAAGCCAATGTATACGCTTTTATAATAAACTTCCAAGCCATATTCAAGATCTAAGCCTTAATAAATTCAAATCATTCATCAAACATAAGTTGTGCCAGAAAGCCTTTCATACCGTTAAGGATTACCTACTCGTATATTGAGGACATAAAGGCTTGGGATTGAGCTGCTCCCAATTTTTGCATTTAGATTATTTTTTATTTTGTCTTTTTTATATACACATTGACATTATTTAATAAATTTTATAATTATATACAGTGACATTTCCTTACTTTGTAAAGTACCTATTATATTACTTTAGTTATTGTGACTGTGAATGTGAAGTCTATGTGGGTCATTTTATTTATTTTTTTGATTTTTATTATTCTCTCTGTTCTGTTAGTTTTTGTTATGGTCTGGCAGTTTGAGTAATTTATATGGCCTATCTAAATGTCCTTTTTTTTGGTATTGTTCGTCGAATCGTTGAACTCCTTCAGTTTTGAGCTGAGCTGCACAATTTCTGCCCAATGCGTGCACTGACTGGACAGGTCCTCTCAGTCTGTGTAATTCTTTCCTCAAAAGATCATCTCAGACATCGATCTACATGGTCTTCATATAATCTAACCAAGATTATGTCTGAACTTTAAAAGAGACTGTGACCTCTGAGTTTGTTTCGGCCTTTCTTCTCCGAGTGACTACTATCTGACTAGATAGGAAACGAAACGCCGATCTCATCTTGTTTTTAAAAATATGATTGACGTGTAAAAGTGTTTGTGCAAACCTACTTACAAAAATAAAATCATTTATGAATTAATTAATGCTTATTCGCCAGAATATAGGTACTTACATCGTTTATGGTAAAGTGACATTTGGTTTCACTATATTCGACTTTCTAGTCGTGCAAAGTTTAAGTGACATTTTTTTTTTTTTGGGTGGGAAATCATCAAATATCTTCTCCCGCTCTGGGCGGAGCGAGAGGGCGTGTCAGACTTTTACTGACTAAAACCCACCCGTGTTCCTTCAGTTGCCTGTGCCAGGGGCCACGGTATCTCTTTCGAACAACCCGCGACCCCGGCAGGCTTCGGTCCCGTACCGGACGGCGAGCTGCCCATTGCTCGCCGTCCGCAAGCCCGCGCCTACGGTGGCCGGGAATCGGCTATCGATTCCCGACGCCCAGGGCGTCTCCTGCGGCGACTAGGGGCGCGAGGGCGCCAAGATTGCCTCTCCCTCATGCGCTCCGCCTCCTTCGCGAGCATTACTGCTTCGCAGAAGGAGGCAACGGCTTCCCATGTACTCTCGCTCCTTACCATGGCCTGGATCAGGGCCGGACGCGAGAGATCGCCGCCGTGAGGACGCGGCGGTGAAGTTTAAGTGACATTGTAACAATAAATAATCGAAGCATATTAATAAAATTACAGTCTTCTTACATTATTAAAATACAAATATTACATCTATCTATCCTACTTATAATAAATCTGTAGAAGTGAAAATTCTGTACATTGAAAATATCAAAAAAAATTATGGCAGGGGGGTGTTACTAGACCGACACCGAACCCAAAAATGTGATTAAAAAAATTTTTGTCTGTCTGTTTGTTCAGGCATCACGCAAAAACTACCGGTTCGATTACCATGAAACTTGGTATAATTATTCTTTAATATCCTGGGCACCACACTGGGTACTTTTTATCCCGGAAAAGTATCTATCTATCTATCTATATAAATAAAAACAAAAGGCCTAACTAGTCAGTCAGGCCTTTTGTTTTTGTTTTTAGGGTTTGGGCTGGGCGTTGATGAGTCAGTCAGTCGACTGACTTATCAACGCCCAGCCCAAACCCTTGGACCTAGAAAGCTGAAATTTTCCACAATGGTTCCCTTTATAATGTAGACAAGGAATAAGGAAGGATTTTTTGAAATTCAACCCCTAAGGGAGTTAAATAGGGGATGAGAATTTGTATGAAACTCCGTCAGTTTTAAAGTTAGAATCTTCAAATTTTGTATTTAAGCTGACGACTAAAAATTAATTTATACAGGTCTCAGCGTTTTTGATAATTCCACCTCCAAAGGGTTAAAAAGGGGGATGAAGTTGTGTATGAAAGTCCGTCAGTTTAAAAGTTAGGATCTTCAAATTTTGTATTTAGGCTAACGATTGAAAATTAATTTATATGTGTCTCAGCGTTTTTGATAATTTCTCCCCCAAAGGGGGATGAACGACCTGACTGAAATATCAACGCACAGTCTAAACCGCTGGTCCTAGGGACATGAATTTTGGAGGATGTGTTCTTTGTATAGAGTAGGTATCGAATAAGAAGGGGTTTTTGGAAATTCAACCTTTAAGGGGGTGAAAAGGGGGGATTTTGTTTGTATAAAAAATTTGATTCCTTTGTTCTATAAACTTAAAAATTGGCCCCAATACTTATTTATCTAAATTAATTATAAAGATCATACCAACATACATTTTCGAAAATTTTAGAGGAAAGTACGAATTTCACGCGGACGAAGTCGCGGGCAGAAGCTAGTTATTAATCAATTTTTAGTCAAAACTACGATTATTTATTTATTTATTATTATTATACTGTTATATTTATTTATTTTTGTACTAAAATAAATAAATATATATATAATAAATATTTATACGATATACACAAGACACAAAAAAAAGAAAAAATGTAATCACTATGTCAAATACAGCACTTATAATGTCAAAGGGATTTCAATAAAGTCATTAATCGAATAAAAACATCTGTCACATAAACAATTAAATAAAGCTCTACTGAATTCTAATTCATTGAGTTTTCTAATTTTGAAGTGAAAACTTCTTTAGCGGCGTTGCACACTTTTTGTAATGGGTAAATAATGTTAAACTCGCGTCAGGGCATCGCGTCAGGACACGTGACCGTCAGCAGAGATTCCCCCCCCCCCCCTCTCTTTCTGCGGCGGCGCCAACCGAAGTGAACCAAGTGAGACACGATAATGGATGGATGGATGGTGATGGTGACGGTGATGGCGATGGTGATGGTGAAGGTGATGGTGATGGCGATGGTGATGGTGATGGTGGTGGTTGTGGTGGTTGTGGTGGTGGTGGTGGTGGTGTTGTTGGTGGTGGTGGTGGTGGTGGAGGTGGTCGTGGTGGAGGTGGTGGTGGTGGTGGTGGTGGTGGAGGCGGTGGCGGTGGTGGTGGTGGTGGTGGTGGTGGTGGTGGTGGTGGTGGTGATGCTGGACGCGGACGCGGACGTGGACGTGGACGTGGATGGATGGATGGACAGCTGATGGCTCGACCGTCTGTGTAGTAGCCACACTGCTGTGTATTCGTAAAATTCGTTTATATTAGGGCCCTTATTCATAATCCTATTTTATCTCTATTTTAGCTAAAATAGGTTTATAGAACGTTTGTCTTTATCTGTCACTTTGTCATTTCTGTGTGTAAGAAAGAGACAAACCCCATTTTAACTAAAATAGGTTTGATAAGTTTTATGAATAAGGGGGGAAAGTGTTTAAAAAAATGGAAATTGAACAAAGTGCATCGATTAATGAAAAAAGTGACGCAGAAATAGTGAAAAAAAACTTAGGTATATTAATTCAATTAATAATTGATTTATTTCAATACGACGAATTTATTTTATTTGACGTTAATATTCAAGTTTTCACTTCTGCCGGCACTCCCGGAGTGCAACCCGTCTTTTTTTTCCAGTAGCTTGTTTTATAGAACACAATATTTTAAGATTTAAGTTCTTATGAGAAATAAAAAATATCTTTAAACCTATATTTTTATTTCAGACCGGAGCTTAACCGCCATACTGTAGCAGTTCGTGTCGCAAAGTTTTAGCCGATTTTGTGGTACTATCAGTGGCTTTTGCGCTACCTTTCTTTTAAAGGAGCTTTTTCACCCTTTTCAAAAAGCGAAGGGTGGTTTCTAACGAACTCACACATTTCTAAAATGTATAAGGATGGGAGTGTAAGCAGCCTTCTGTTAGTAAACACTGGTCGATAGGAATCAGCCCACTTAAGTGTATATCGAGCTGAGGCACTTTTTTGGACTATGAATGCTCTTTGGGAGTCTGTGGAGTTTCCCCTTTATTATTCATGAGAAAATGACATTTTAAATTACTTTCAACTATCTGTCTGAAGTCTGGAGTTGTGAAGTTGATACAAATTAAAACTAAAATATTTAATTTTCAATTAGGTTAAGATTACCTACTGTTTACTTAAGGGCCGCACGCAATAGGGCGACGGTGCGCCGATTGACTCCTGGACGAGAAGCTGACTGTTGTCGGGTGGCAACAGTCGGATGCGCTTCAAGTGCAACTAGAGGATGAACAGCACGACCTTCTCTTTCGAATAATGAAAGAAAATGATCGCTTTCTGCACGATGTCTGTCGTAACGACTAGTCACGGACGCAAACCACAGCTCTGCGTTTAGTTGCAGTGACAAAACGCAGGTGCAAAAACCACTCTGCGTCTTGTGCACCGACTAGACGCAGCGACAAAACGCACAGTTTGTGCTGACATTGTTGGTCGCGGTGTTTTGCCATAATTTCTAAATTCGAGAGCCTTTCGTTTTATTATTATTATACGTTATCACCTATTTCTGAGATTGCTGGTTACCCTGTAATGGGCGACTGTGTCAGATAAGACACAGAAGGTGATGATGTACCTTAATAAATAAATAAGTGGCCAACTCCACGCTGCTCTCGCGGTACCCCCGGCGTCGCTGACAGACACCATCTCAGCGGTTCTTCAATTTCGTTGAGTAATCCTAGGAATTGCGGGTAACCGCCCTCATAGAGATGCGCGTCGCGGATGTGTTGCGGGTGTGAGGGTGTCGGGGGCTTGTGATACCGGATCACTTAGCGCATGTGATAAAATTGACGACTTAGTTCAAAAAATTTAAAAGTGTATAATGCGCAACCGCGAGGTACTTTTATAAGAACAATAGGGTAATCTTTGCTCCTTCAGCCGCCGAGCGGCTGGCCGCGAGCCCGAGCAGGATGTGAGCACAAGCGCGACAATCAGCTGAGCGGCAGACGACGTTTCGGATTATCTTTTTCTTTGATATTTTTAGCGCAGACGAGGCTGACTTGGTTCAAGGAGACAGGTCGACAGGAAACGAGCTCAGTCAATGCGAAGCTAATGACGGCATTGCTTCAGACCCGCGACACGCCACGGCCGCAGCCGGTTCACTCCTCACAGACTCGACGCCTAGCTGCCAGACGCGCTACTCCACAGAAACTACACGGCGTGCTCTTGTGCTTATGTTAGGTATAATGGCGCCCGGGTGTGTCTCTTATCACGGGTTGGCAGCAGTTCGCTCCACTCATGACGGTGGAGACCAGATAGGTATTGATGCGCCTTTGAAATCCGTCCCTATGTAAAATGTGTACATTTATAATTGTAATTCATAAGGTGTACACAAGAAACAGTATTTTATTCAACAAGTAACAACCAACAGCAATAATAACCTAAATTAATTCCAATAGTAGCATAATATATGACAAACCTGCATAATTAGTAATGTCTATTTCAGTTATAGAACGACGTAATTGTTTTATAATAAGAGCGCTATTTACACAAGTACGCGTTACCGGTTACGCCATGCAACCGCCTTGTGTCGCCGTTGTCCTGCTAGTGCGGCCGCGTGCTCCCACTCGCCGGGATATCGAAGCTCAGCAAACAACAGACTCGTCTCCACGACACTCGTTATAAAGACTGCTCAACGAGCTCCGCTGTTCGCCGGAGAGTGTTTGATGTGAAGCTCGGAGTGTCGAGCGCCGCCCGGCGGCCCGGCGGCCGAGTGCTCACTCGATTCATTAGGGGCGCAGGAGTTATGCGAGAGGGAAAGTTGTGAGCTTCTTCTATATAATTCACGTCGTGTCGATAGCTGCGCTGAATTATTGATGCGATGATCGCCGGGAGCTTCACACTCCACTCGCAACTTATCTCGGTTGCTAAAACTTGTTTATAACATTGATCGAAAGCAACTTCACTAATCGACTTGTCGAAACTTGACGACTCTGCCGCCCGAATGATTTCTTTTGTTTAGCGTCCCAGTTCAGCTTAAGGCCCGGTACTACCTCAGATTGCGAAAATTGCCTTAGCATTAGCGGCTGTAGTTTCAACAGTTCTGCAGTTTTCACTTTGAAATTAATATACGATAAAGATGAGGACTACTGCGAGGTGTTATCGGTTGCGAAAACACGATTGCATACAATTTTCTCGATACAAAGAAGTCTTAAAGTTACCTCTAAACCGCAAAATAAAAGGAGAATATTCAATGAAAATTTTCAAATTAGGCCATGAAAATTTGCAAGCTAATCGAACTATGCATAAAGCAGGTGTCATAGGTTCGTTTTTATTTTTTTAATCGTTAAATTTAACGTAAAAAGATGAGATCCGAAATATCCAGCTTTATAACCACTCATACCTTGAACCGCTCTGCCGCCCGGCCCCCGACAGGACCCCGATTCAGTATTTGTCAGTACCGCTTCGGCTATCAGACGGGGAACCCGTGTCACTTTGCTTGCGCTCAAAAGACCCGATTGACAACGTTTTATGTTCTGAAGAAATTATGTAATAAAGTAAAATGAAATATAGATGTAAAATATAAGGCCTCGTATTTTTATTTTTTCAAAATTTTGTAGTTTTCATTCATAAAATAATTTTTGAAATGGTTTAAAATCGTAATCTCATGTCAATGTCAAAACATTGTCAGAAATTTAGGGAGGTAAACGTACCTATTTTAAACAGTTCCCAATGTGTAATGGTGTTTTCAATATATTCAGCAAAACTATTTTTATAAATAATTTTATCTATTTATTGATACAGGGTGTAAAAAGACTTATAGCCGTCGTACATCAAACTAAGTAACATTGCACAAAAGATCTGTGACAAAAGTAATTGCTGGAAATCGACTTTAATTTTTGGTGTGAAAATTTGCTGTATGCGCACTACCACAAACAGCAAATTTTGCACCTGTTTGGCGAAGTATTATACATAGGAGTGAAAAATAAATATTGCTGCATATGTACACGAGCTCAAAACAAAGGAGACATTCCAGGGGAACATGTTTGTTTTAAAAATTACAGTGGTTCTTCAACTGGTATGGAGTCGGATATAATATTAGAAGGATTTAAACAATCAATTTCAATGCATGGGCTTATTTATGAACGTATGGTGGCGGACGGTGACGCTAGCACATACAAAAAAATTTTGGAAGGTCGTCCTTATCAAAATTGTACAGTAGAAAAAGTTGAATGTAAAAATCATATTTTCAGAAACATGTGCAAAAAATTGAAGAACTTGAAGAACCACGGAAACTAAATACCCATCCTGCTTAAGAAAAAAAATTACGACTCAAAGAATTTTAGCTATTCGAAAAGTCATTTGCTCCTCCATAACAGAACACATTTCTAGAGTCACGAACTTTGATACAAAAGTAAATAGCCTGTTCACAGATATCACAAATTCTTATAACCACGCATTCGGAAATCACGACAACAGTCAACCTTATTACTGTACTAGCCAAAAAAACAATGAAGATGTTACTTTAATTTTGAAAACGTGCGCTATTTGGAATAGAATAAAGTTTATAGTGAATACTGTAGCAGCTAAAGCTCGAAGTTTGATGCACAATACTGATAGCAATAAAGTAGAATCCTTCAACAACATTATTGCTAAATTTGTTGGAGGGAAGCGTATTAACTTTTCCTTACGTCAGGGCTATGAGTCGAGATGCAACGCTGCTGTAGTTTCATTTAATACAAAACGCCCTCTCTCCACTCTACATAGATCAATCTTGGGGAAAAGCACCAGACCACTAGTGCTTCAATTAGAGGAGAAACGTTTTAGGAAACGTAGGGGCGTGTTTAAAGATTTAAGAAAGGATAGAAAACGAAAAAAAATTAATAACAAAGAAAGTAGTAAAGATTATGGTGAACATTGTCAAAAGCCAGATATGACCACTTTAGAGTACGATCGCTGCAAAGAGGACTTTTTAAAAAAATTACCAAGCTCAGAAGAAGACAGAAGAAACGTTGAAATATCAACGATTCTTCAAAGAGATTCCAGTGAGTGGTTAGAACTTAGAAGGAAACTTCTTACAGCCTCTAATTTCTCCAAAGTGGTCAATAGACGTCAAAATTCTAGTGTTAAAAATTTAGTTAAAAATCTTATTTATCCAAAAAATTTATGTAATGTGCCGTCCATAAAACATGGAATAGAAAACGAAACAACCGCAATGGAACAACTAGCATCACAACTTAATATTAAAATAGAGCCTTGTGGTCTTTTTATTGATAAAGAGTTACCTTTTCTAGGTGCAACTCCGGACGGAGTTGTGCAGGGAGAAGACACAATAGTAGAAATAAAGTGTCCAATTTCTGCATTCAGGACTTCGTTGGACGATGCAATAGATAAAAAAAAAATAAGGTTTTGGAGGAAAACGAAAGATGGACTTTCCATAAATTTGAAACATCCTTGGTACATTCAGGTGCAGGGACAACTACACATAACTGGGAGAAAAACATGTATTTTTGGCGTATGGTCGGGATGCCAAAAACATATCAAAACTGAAATTATACAGAAAGACGATCATTATTGGGCACATTTCATGGAACCTAAATTAACAAATTTTTACTTATCATACATGTTACCAGAGTTATGTGATCCCAGACATACACGGAATATGGAAATTAGGGATTTAAGGGAATTCACATAAATGTTCTTGCTTTCGTCATTCTCCTCCTCTTGATTCCTTTTTTTTTAATTTAAATGTTTTCATTAATAACAACTTATTTTAAAATTCGTTCTATTCTCCTCCTCCTCAAGTCGTACTCCTCATTACTGAGGGCTCCCTTGAAAACAACTTTTCCCTGACGATGTTTCGCCATCTCTGTCTATCCTTGGCCAAGTGAAGCGCATCATGAAATTTCGTGTCAAGAGAACAGTTTATCTAGTCAGACCATCGCAATGGGCTGCGACCTCTTGGTCGTTTACCATCCACCTTGCCGGTAACCATCAGTTGTTCGAGGTTATTGCGTTCTATTCTAAACCATCGTTAAAGCCAAAATGTATGAAACTTTATAATTGACATCAGTCATTCCGATGACGTATTATTATGCGTTATAACCATTGCGTGCTCTTGTCAGTGCTGGGTTGCCAGCTGTTTTAGAACCCAATGGCTTGGCTCGCGACGATTGGAAAAGACCAGACAGATTGACCATAATGCCTTGGAAGTTAGGTCGGCCTTTGGTGTGTGATGCAACATGTATCGACTACCTTGCGCCACCCCATCTTCCTATTACGGTAGGCTGTGCTAGTGCGATTACTGCGGGTGCAGAAAACCTCAAACAGCGCAAATAGATACTCTAATCTTAATAAGCCGACTTATATGTACCAGCCGTTTGGGGCTGAAGCACTACGGCCACAGGGTCCGAGTGCCCACTTAATTTTTAGAGAAATCGCCAAGCGATTGGTCGACTCTTCACGTGACCAGAGGACTAGCCTATTTTTTGGCCAAAGAATCAGCAAAAAGAAAGTAATTTTAAGGCCGGCGCTCACTGACGGCATGGCACGGCGTGTCATGGCAGAGGATTTTATTACTAATCAAGTTATTTTAAATCTTATTTCAATGAGTTTAGAATTCATGTTACTTTATTTCGATACCACGATGCCGGGAAATGACGCTACGTGCCGCGGGACGCTGCGGCATGACGCGACGCGCCGAGGGATGCTGCGGCCGTGCCATTCCACGTAATGCCGCGGCGCGCCATTGCATCCCGCGGGACGTGTGGGTCACTTTGTGTCGAGGAATTATGATTGGTTAGCTGGTTGAAATAAGGTTGAAACTTGTGCAGCGGTCATTTCGGTTAATGGGGCGCAGTCCAGTCAGGGCGGGCTTTCAGCAGGATTCCACGGAACGCCGCGGGATGCCGCAGCACAACCTGCCGTGCCACGCCGTCAGTGAGTGCCGGCTCGTATTTGGCTGTCGCTATCTTATGGTGACAAATATATGGCGGTAGAGCAATGGTCTTTGGTCGGTCATAGAACACTAATGCAGTAGGTATATTGCGGATTTCGCGGTAAACTTTGCTTGCGTGATGTAGGTTGTGATGTCAAACAAAAGATTGGTGTAGTTCGTTTGTAGACGTCGCTACTCAAATATTATGTATAAATAACTTTGTCTTTGCTTTGTATTTGCTATGCGAATGATGAGCGTCCCATGTTTTTTTTGTTATTATATTATTATTTACCTGTCCATTTAAAAGAATTTTATATATACTGCACATACAATGTGAAAGCTAAGTTTTATGTGAATGGAATAAATGAATGTTAAGTTTAATCATTTTATTTCTTGACATCCTTCCAACAATAGTACAGTTCACCCTAATTGAATTAGTATGTCAGTGCGAGTGGGATAGAATGATACATAGCGCGGGGAAGTGGGGGCAAAATCTGAATTTGAGCTGAACTATCACGTGTAGTTCGGCGGCGGCACGTGTAGTTCGGCGGCGGCACGTGTAGTTCGGCGGCGGCACGTGCAGTTCGTTTTTTTAATGTGTGTTACCTCAGAACTCCTTTATTTATAAGCCAACTAGCAGCGCCCCGCGGTTTCACCCGCATAAGTTTCGATTCCGTGGGAATATTGAGATAAAAACTGTCCTATGTCCTTTCCCAGGACTCAAACTATCTCTATACCAAACTTCATTTAAATCGGTTCAGCGGTTTAAGCGTGAAGAGGTAACAGACAGACAGATAGACAGACACTTTTGCATTTATACTCGTAATATTAGTATGGATTTGCAAAATTATTTTTTTATCTAAAAGGATATACTTTCAGATTGGTCCCATTGTCATCAGGTCAGGATCTGATGATGGGATCCTAGAGAAATCCAAGGAACTCTTCAAATATTATAAGCACACCTATAGCGATTTGGGTATTTTTTACCGACATCACAAAAAGGAGGAGGTACTATGTTCGGCTGTTTGTATGTTTTTTTTTTTTTTTTGTATGTTTGTTCATTACCGACATCACAAAAAGGAGGAGGTACTATGTTCGGCTGTTTGTATGTTTTTTTTTTTTTTTGTATGTTTGTTCATCGAATACTCTGCCAATTTCCGACGGATTTTTTAAATTCTTTTTTTGTTCCAAAGTAGATAGTTCTGAGGTGGTCCCACTGTCACCAAGTTAGGATCTGATGATGGGATCTTAGAGAAATCGAGGGCAACCCTCAAATTTTATAGGCTCACTTATTGTTTTTCGCATATTTTATGAAGTATCTTGTGTATTTGCGTATGGTTGTCACCATCTCAGGTAGCTGGGCTGATGATGGAAGGTACAACTCCTTAACAGTAAGAAGTTACTCGAACAGGCAAAGACTGTTTTAGTAAATAGTTTTGATGTTTGATAGGGCATTTGCCACATTTGGTCTCATGATCATCAAGTCATGATCTGATGCTGCAGTCAGGATAATCTGCAGAGTACCTAACTCCTCGACAATTAACAGCAGATATATCGTGTTTAGGCTCATTGAAAAGGGCTCGATGTGTGGATAAACGAACTGCTAATGAGGAACACCAAAGTACATAAAGTACCAACGAAAAAGTACCAACCTTGAAATTACAGCACCGTAGTCTGGGCTCATTTTAAACAGGACTAAATTTTAAGTTCAATGCAATGTTGACATAAGTCTGGCCTGATCCTGCAGCCAGGATTATCAGCATCTAGTCTAAAAACGTCAGGTCAGGATTTGATGATGGGATTTGTAACTTAGATAAATTATAAGCAGACCCACTAAAAAGCGTGAAATAAAAACTTTTTAAGAAAAAAAAAACCGACTTCCAAAAAAACACTACAAAGTGAAAAATATCTTTAATTTCGGAAGTCAAGACACCGACTTCCGAAATTAAAGATATTTTTCACTTTGTAGTGTTTTTATAGTAACCCATGCATTTGCTCTAGGAAAGCACCATTTGGTGAAGTGGAACTGATGATATGAAGACCACAGATGGCCACCGGAACTACTCAATAATAAGTATTTCTCGGGTTGCGATTCGATTATCTTAACGTCACAATGCGAATGGTGAAATGGAGCTGATGGTGAAATACCAGGAGAACTCCTCAACAATTAACATCCCTGCATCGGGGAAAGCAATATTTTGTAAAAGGCGATGAGCAAGTTGACATTAGGTATACGAATTTTTTCCATTTAGTTTTTACTAGCTGCGCCCCGCGGTTTCACCCGCGTGAATGTCGATCCCGTAGAAATATCGGGATAAAAGTAGCCTATATGTTAATTCAGGGTGTTAGCTACCTCCATACAAAATTTTATCAAAATTAGTCTAGCCGTTTGAGTTTTAAGAGGTAACAAACATATAAACACACACACACACGCCGACACACACACCACCCACTCACAAACACACAACACAGTTATACAAAACATAAAATTTTATTCTTATTCTTATTAAACCATACAGTAGGATGACACAGTCCACGTGAGATAGGTTTTGTTGATTTGTAAACGTTGACCGTCAACTACCTTTTAAAATACAGGTATAACCTAGCTTAAGAGGTCAAAGTCAAAGTCAAAGCATTTATTTCAAATAGGCACATAAAAGGCACTTTTGAACGTCAAAAATTATCTTAAAATAGAATTGATTCTAGTCGCCCATTCCAAAGGGTAGTTTTCGTATGGAGAAGAATGGGCAAGAAACTCCACCGTTACTCTTTTAAAATGTTTTAGGTACAATATTTTTCATGGGTACATTAATTATATAATAACATGTGAGGACGATGCACCTAAAATAAAATTACTATACCACAATAGGTAAAAGAATTAAAAACGAAACCATGACATATAAATTAATTATCTGATAGATACATGGTAGAGTATTATTCTTGTACAGAATGTGCAACATAAACTATAAATATATTTTTAAACCTAATATAAAAACTGTATGTTCAAACTCTGTATGTTTTTGGATAAATAAAGCTTTTATTATTATTATTAAACTACCAGCTCTAGCTACCTGTGTTCGGGACAGTGGGTTTTCTGAGCTAGCGCCGCGTGCGCCGGCGCGGCGGGGCGCAGACCAATAAGTGGTATACATTATTTCGCTCTAACGTCCCCATCCGTGCCGGAGTCCCCCAGGGATCCGTGCTATTCCCCTTATGTTCACCCCGTTCTACAGTGACATTCCCAATAGAAAAAAAGGCCCAGTTGGCTCGCTGGTCGCTGTCAGGACTCTATCGCTCGCACTCTCCAGACCTCCGCACGCGTCTTAGGCGCTTGGTTCCGGAAATGGAGAATCGAGGTCAGCCCCTATAAGATTCAGGCGGTTCTCTTCTCGAAACCGCGTCGACTCACCCCCTCCTCCCCAGTCCGATCACTATGTATGGCAAGCCGATCCCTTGGGAGAAGCAAGCTAAATACTTAGGTGTTATCTTCGACTACCATCTTACTTTCAGAGAGCACATAAAGACGGCTCGTTCGCGCGCCGCTTTCTCTCTCAGTAGGCTCCACTTCTTACCGGCAGCAAATTATCACTCAAGTGCAAATTGCGCCTCAACACCGCTGTCATCCGCCCATCATGACCAATGCTTGCGTAGTGTTCGCACATGCTAAGCCTCACCATCTGCTTAGAATGCAGACCCTCCAGAATCGTTTCCTCAGAAAGGTCACGAAAGCCCCCTTATATATGCTAAGGAAGGAACACGGGTGGGTTTTAGTCAGTTAGTCTGACACTCCCTTCCGCTCCACCCAGAGCGGGAGGAGTCATTTGATTATTTCCCATCCACAAAAAAAGCCCCCTTTTATGTCCGCAATGAGAATCTACACTTAGATCTCAGAATGTCCACCATCCAGCAGTTCATGAAACGCTTTTCCAGGCGCTTCTTTGATACTGCTATAAAGCACCCCAATCCCCTGATTGCGGCGGCCACCCGATACACTCCTTCGCGCATATATGTAGGATTCGCCGACCGAGGCATAAAAATAATAATCAAATACAAACACACTCATCATCACATCATTTACCATCTCACCAACCCCCCCCTCTCTCTCTTCTCATCTCTCTCCTTACTTCCCAGAATTTGATCCACATTAGGGACAATACCTGTATTATTGTCCCTAATGAAATAATACAGAAATGTAATAATACAGTGTGCTTTTTTTTTTCAAAATCAGTAAGTTCGATTCCTGGCTAGAAAAATTGATTTTTCAAAAATCCAATGATGCAGTTTTAGTTTTCATCGAAATCGAGCACGAGACTCCTTTGAGTACTTTTCGCTAGTCCTCATACTTTCGAATTTGGCCATTCACGCCCACTTGAAAAATCCACCCTGTATAAAGATTATTAATAATTATACATATTAAAATATGTATTAAAGGGTATATTTTTGACATTATTTAAATATATTATCATAATTATACTAAAGAGATTGTGATAAAATAAAAGTCAAGTAATCAATGTAAGTATGAATAACATAAACACACAAAGTATAATAACTTTAATACGAGTACTACCTACCTACCTATATGGTTTAGGAGGCTGATTTTTTGAAACCGTACTGGAACCCATTTTTATACATTTCGTTGCTGGCGATTCTGGGATTTTTGTCTATGAACTTTTAGCCATGTCCATAGATCATACTGTACACGGTAAATTAGGTATAACATATTATAATATCAAACGATATACTTACTCATATCGTTCGAAGTTACGAGAATAGCTGCAGGAGCAGCACTTCTACCGTCATTATAAAAATCTGCGCGACTCGCGCCCGCGACAGTAAACATGCGTGACTATATGTATATTTGATTTGATATAGTTGACATCATGTTCGTGTTCAGCTCGCGGCACGCGGCCACCGGCCGGAGCAGACCGCGACACCCGCACCGAGTCACACAGTGTACTAGCTGTATGCCGCACACGTCTCCGATCTTAATGCAAATCTGAATATCAGATTGTGTGGAGAGGCTCTCGGTGAAGGCGGCGGCGGAGGCTCGATATCCAACTGCGGATGAAAAATAATGACATCCGCAACTTTGATATCTCTGCGCGAGGCGGCGGTAATGCCATCAGATACCGACACCCAGATGCCGTGAGTTTGGCTTACAGTCATTCGGGGTAAAAGAACGCAGTGGGTAAAATACGCAGTACTGTTTTCTCTGAGGGGAATGGAAGGGCAGGGACGCTGGTTCCTCGAGAATGTGTGCGAAAGGGCCGCCATATTGTGCCATAAGAAATAATAATGTAATGTATAATTAATTAATAGAATAATTAAGTACTTAACAAAATAATGTAATAATATAACAAGTAATAAATTTGTGATGCCTGTTTTTATTTATCTTATATCTTAAATCAGCATGAAGTGCATGAGCATGCGTGAATATATATTATTAAAAAAAAATAGTAAGATGGACTCATGTAGAGTTAAGCTAGTATTGTAAGTTTAGATAATAATGGATGTGTCCAATGTGGGAGTATAAAGACTGTAACGAATACAGAACCTCCTTTTTTGAAGTCGGTTAAAAAAGAGCGCGGACCACCAAGTCCGCGGTAATTATTTAAAAAAAAAACCTCGGCGTGCCCACTGTGTAGGTATTTCTAGTCGCTCACTTAGTAATTTAGTCGCACGGCTAGAATTTCAATATCTGAAATGGATTAATCACAACCCACTTTTTGTAAGCTCGTTTTGTATTTTATCATTAATCAATATTCGTCGTTAGTTTAGTTAATTTTTCGCTTACTCTAATTCATACCGCTCAAGTTATTAAAACAGTATCTCATCATCAGTCGCTAAGTTTTTTTTTTATTCGCTCGTTTTATAATTCCTCTTTATATGTATAATATTATCTGTTTGCGCAACTGTCATCCAAAACGGTAGCCAGAGCCGAATCCCCAAAAAAATACTGTCGTACTTTAAAAAAGTTAAATGCCCTTCTGACTGTCAACCCTGAATGTGATTTGTTTGCGGACGAAAGGAGTAAAATTATGCGTATACAGGGTGAATTTTTCAAGTGGGCGTGGATGGCCAAATCCGAAACTATGAGGAATAGCGAAAAGTACTCAAAGGAGTCGCGGGCTCGATTTTGATGAAAACTAAAACTGCATCATTGGATTTTTGAAAAATCAATATTTCCGGCCAGGAATCGAACCTGTTGATTTTGAAAAAAAAACACACGCTGTATTATTACACCATTCGATAGTGTCGTTAATAAGGATCAAATTCTGGGAAGTAATGACATACGGCAAACTAAAGGAAAGAGCTCATTTTTATCAACATACTTTTTTATTTTCTTATGCTACCTACCCATTAAACCTTAACTGATTAATTGTTCAAAATTATGACAATTGTTTTTGAATACATAGCTGGATTCGACGTCTCAAGGATTGTGCTGCAATTTAAAATTTGAATTTAGAACATAATTTTGTGAAGGTGACTGCGCTACGAGTGTTTCGGGTGTAAAAATATTGAGCATAATTTCGAACAAGGTATGAAAAAGAAGCAGTTTATTAAAATTCAACATTTTCCTTAAGTTTGCCGTATGTCATTACTTCCCAGAATTTGATCCTTATTAGGGACACTATCGAATGGTGTAATAATACAGTGTGTTTTTTTTTTTCAAAATCAACAGGTTCGATTCCTGGCTAGAAATATTGAATTTTCAAAAATCCAATGATGCAGTTTTAGTTTTCATCAAAATCGAGCCCGCGACTCCTTTGAGTACTTTTCGCTATTCCTCATAGTTTAGAATTTGGCCATCCACGCCCACTTGGAAAATTCACCCTGTATATTGTTCTGTGAGAGAAAGTATGCAAGGGAGTCGACTGTTCCGTGTTAGTTTTAAATTAAATTTTATACAATATAATTATCTATACTTATATTAAAATCTGTAGAAGTGAAAATTCTGTACATTGAAAATATCAAAAAAAATTATGGCAGGGGGTGTTACTAGACCGACACCGAACCCAAAAATGTGATTGAAAAAATTTTTGTCTGTCTGTTTGTTCAGGCATCACGTAAAAAGTACCGGTTCGATTACGATGAAACTTGGTATCATTATTCTTTAATATCCTGGGCACCACACTGGGTACTTTTTATCCCGGAAAAGTATCTATCTATATAAATAAAAACAAAAGGCCTGACTGACTGACTGACTCATCAACGCCCAGCCCAAACCCTTGGACCAGACTAGAAAGATGAAATTTTACACAATGGTTCCCTTTATAATGTAGACAAGGAATAAAGAAGGATTTTTTGAAATTCAACCCCTAAGGGAGTTAAATAGGGGGTGAAAGTTTGTAAGAAGGTCCGTCAGTTTAAACGTTAGGATCTTCAAATTTTGTATTTTGGCTAACGATTGAAAATTAATTTATACGTGTCTCGTCAGCGTTTTTGATAATTTCTCCCCCAAAGGGGGATGAACGACCTGACAGAAATATCAACGCACAGTCTAAACCGCTGGTCCTAGGGACATGAATTTTGGAGGGTGTGTTCTTTGTGAAGAGTAGGTATCGAATAAGAAGGGGTTTTTGGAAATTCAACTTTTAAGGGGGTGAAAAGGGGGGATTCTGTTTGTATGAAAAATCTTATTTCTTGAATTAATAACCTTGAAACTTGGCACGAATACTTATCTAAGTAAATTATGAACTTTGGAATTTTTCGTTTTTCTAAGATACCCCCTAAAGAGGTATTGGGGGGTGTCCAAATTTGTATGGAAGAATTTTAACGCTCTGTCCGATTAACTTGACACTCAGTTTTTATACTAAGGACTAAAAATAATTAATAACGTGTATCAGGGTTTTTCGAAAATCTACCCCTAATTGTGTGAAAAGAGGTAGTTCATTTTAAAGGGGAGGATTTTACTGCGTGGCTTGATTAGCTCGAAAATTGGTATAAATAAACTTTGAGTCAAGTTATGAACACATCTTAAACGATTTTTCAAAATTCCACCCCTTGGGGTGCAGGGTGAAAAGCGGGGATACAGTTTATTTGAAAAATCTGATTCCTTTTTTCTGTAAACTTAAAAATTGGCCCGAATACTTATTTATCTAAATGAATTATAAAGATCATACCAACATACATTTTCGAAACTTTTAGAGGAAAGTACGAATTTCACGCGGACGAAGTCGCGGGCAGAAGCTAGTTGTCAATATATGAATAGTTTCTAATTTAAGTAATGTAATTGGTATTGCGCCACACACCCACATCCTTCCTCATACACACATCCACACCAACCACACACCTCTCACACCTCACACACCCCTCACAGATCACACACTCCGCACACCCAACACACCCTCATTAATGTATAAAAATGTAACTCTTGAAACTAAAAATAAAAATAATTTTGTAAGTTCAAACAGTCAAAGCTATGGAAGTGCGGAGTCCCGTAACACAGGCGTCATCATGCTTAAAAGGCGGCTCCAATGTAAACCAATGTAAAAACATGTACTTATTGGTACAGAAATAATCATTTTGTATTTTTTTTTTGTATTGTACCGTTTTAATTAACTATAAGTAAATAAATGAATTATAGTATTTATTTGTTTCAGAATGCGACAGAATTACATAATATATTAAAAAAACCTCCAGGGAGACAGTTCTGTTGGTTTCGGAGGAGAAGACTATTGCTACACAAATACTAATAGAAGAGGGAAGAAGTCAACGAAATGCACTGGAATTTGTTTTTTCTATTATTATACCCAAATGTGCTCTTTTTCCCAAATTACCGCGTTTTAATTACCCTCAAGTTCGGGAAAAGGTACAAGGCAAGACACATTTTAGCTTAATATACAGAAGCCCATTAATTTGATCTATCGTCGAATATTTGTTTCGTTTGATAACGCAAACAAACGATCCTAATATTTTAATAGTTTCCGTTTTTTGCAATGCCATAACGTTAAACATGTAGGTACGAACATAAATCTATACTTAAACTAAGATTCAAAGCATTATTTATTTCAAATAAACCAATTCCAGACACTTTTGAATTGTCAAGGGGTCGGTCAGTCAGTCAGCTAGTTGCCCATTCCGAAGCGTAGTATGTACCTATGGAAAGTCCAATGGGCAAAAAACTCCACGGGCACTCTTTTAAATAGAGACAAACGAGGGAGGCCTTTTTATCCGAAATTGGGGTATTGATCGGAGGTTACACTTGGTATCGAGGGTCTGATGATAGAGCCAGGAGATGGATAGTGGAACTCTTTAGGGGTTTAAGTAAACCCCTCGAGTTTGGGGTCATATGATTCGTTTTGACGAGTTCAATATATTGCAGTTGGTGTCGAGGGTCTGATGATGGAGCCAGGAGGTGAATAGTGGAACTCTTAAAGGGCTACTAGTAAACCCCTCGAGTTTGGGGTCATATGCTCCATTTTGATGAGTACAGCGTATTGCACTTGGTGTCGAGGATCTGGTGATGGAGCCAGGAGGCGGACAGTGGAATTCTTCAGTGGCTACTAGTAAACGCCTCGAGTTTAAAGTCAAGTGATTCGTTCTGACGAGTCCAATATATTGCACTTGTAAACTTCTCGAGTTTGCTAGTAGTCCCTAATCGTCATAACTTCGTTGAGTTTATACTTATTAACTTAATGAAGAATATATAAACGCAAACGTTAAAAATATGTAGTTAAAAAAAAAAAAAAACAAAACTAATATTCATGCTTTAATCACGCACTAAAAATTATAAAGTAATTAATTTATTTCTTTAAGGACTTTGGAAGACTAACAGCTAAATACAATAGTGATAAATAGCAGTATGATAATCTGACAGCCAATTACAGGTCTTCACGTCTAGAGCTAGTCTGGTATAAAGGTACTGTGGAACAACATAATTATACACTCTGCTAAATATTGCCAAAAAATATACATATATAAGTATAAAAAATAAGAATAGAAATTTGCAAATAGATCATCACCATAAATAAAAAACAAATATAAAAAAATACTAATATAATTGCGACAGGTTATTTCTAATCAGAACCAAGATGTTAAAAATTCATTTTAAAATTAAAAAGAAAACAAAGTCTGAAGAATTCAATCTTTAAAGAAATTCATTGCTAAACACTTTATTGCCGAGGTCACACTTGTTTTAAAAAGATCAAAGTCGAACTGTTTGCACACCTTCTTAAAATATTAAAGCCGCCTAATTTTATATTGCATACTTATATTGAATTACTAGCTTCTGCCCGCGACTTCGTCCGCGTGAAATTCGTACTTTCCTCTAAAAATGAATTGTGACTGTTTGAACAGTGAATTGTTTGACGACCGTTATATAGTGTGGAGGCGCGATAGAAATTATTCTAGCACGAAACAAACTTTGGGGGGTGGTGTGTTAATTGCTGTGCGACGTGAACTTATCAGCGATCTCCGCAGTGAATGGTTCTCGTCTGCCGAAGACTTGTGGGTTACTCTCACCTTACACAAGAAGAGACCGCGAGTGTCGTATAAAATGCATATTTGTGTAGTGTACATCTGCAACCAAAATCTTGGCCACTCCCAAGCAGGTCAGTTAACTAATTTTTCTAATAACCTAACAGATATTGTTCAGAAGCATCCAGCTGATAAATTTTTGGTTCTTGGCGACTTTAACCTTCCAAATATAAACTGGCAACCAGATGACGATGGTCAGTCTGTTTGCCCTAGTAATATCCAAGGTCATGTTCAGGTTAATGTATTTGATAACTTTACAGTCTGCAATATCTCGCAATACAATTCGCACGTAAATGTCAACAATAAAATATAATATTAGATCTAGTTTTATCTAATAGCGAGGTTTCAGTAGCAAGTTGCGCCGATCCTCTGGTGCCGGAAGATCCGCATCATAGGGCTCTCTGTGTGTCTGCTGATTTCGTGGAACTTCATACTCTTCCTGCACGTCCTCGTATAATTTTTTTATATGGATCGGCCGACTATACGGCCATTAATCACCGGCTGAGCCAGATCGACTGGCCCAATGAAGTGAGCACTAGGACACTCGAAGATGCCGTATCTTTTTTCTATGATACAGTCAATGAACTACGTGATTCTTTTGTACCAATTAAGACTGTAGTTCCAAGCAGCAGATACCCTCTCTGGTTCAAACAGCCTCTGATAAAAATTATAAAAGAAAAAGCGAAGTACCACGCAAAATTTAAAAAATACGGAAACCTGTCTGATCATGAGTCTTTTGTTTTGCTCCGACAGCGTGCCAAGGAAGTTGAAAGTGAAATGTTCAGCTGCTATATTAAAAAAATTGAAGAAGACATTTTTAAGAACCCCAAAGCGTTTTGGTCGTACGTAAAATCGAAGAATCAAATTAATGCTTATCCTTCCTTACTAAAATATCGAAATAGCACTTCAAGTAAAGGAGAGGATATCTGCAACATGTTTGGCGACTATTTTTATTCTAATTTTCTCAGTACTGCTAGTAGTACTAACAACGGTGACGACGATCTTTCCACTGGCCATGCGCAGGGTTCAAACATGCATCTGAGCGATATTGTTTCGGACATACATTCAGTCGAAGTTAATGAATTAGAAGTATTCAATCTACTTAAAGGAGTTGACTTATCTAAACCTGCAGGACCAGACAATATTCCGCCAGTTTTTATACTCAACTGTGCTAAAAGTCTGACTCCTCCTCTTTCACTTCTATTCAGGCGGTCTCTAAATTTAGGTGAGGTACCTACTATTTGGAAGTCGGCGCTAATCACTCCGATCCACAAAAAAGGGCCTAGAGACCTCGTGGAAAACTATAGGCCAATATCCAAACTGTGCATTTTCGCTAAAATCCTGGAAAAAATAATATACAAGCAGCTTTATGCTTGTCTTAAACTAAGCATCAGTGACCGCCAACATGGTTTCCAGCGAGGTCGGTCCACAACCACCAATCTCATTCTTTGTGGTGACTACTTGACTGAATGTATGGCTCATCGCGCACAAGTAGATGTAATCTACACAGATTACAGCAAGTGTTTTGATCGCTTGGATCATGCTATACTTTGGCTATAGGTATCAGTGGAAATCTCTTCAGGTGGTTCTCATCTTATGTGGCCAACAGATGTCAAACTGTTGTTCTCAATGGATACACATCGAGAACTATGATTACCCCCTCAGGAATTCCACAGGGATCGCTTTTGGGTCCCTTGTTATTCAACATCTTCATCAACGACGTCTCTTCATGTTTCTCTAACTCAACAGTTCTTTTGTTTGCCGACGACATGAAGATTCTAAGTGAAATCCGAACTTATGAAGATGCTGAACGTCTCCAACTTGATCTGGACAGATTTCAAAAATATTGCACGGCCAACCGCTTGGATCTAAATGTCTCGAAATGTTACACATGTACCTTCACTCGTAAACCAAAACCTATTCTTTACGATTATAAACTAGCCAACACTGCAATAGCCAGAGTTAATACGATAAGAGACTTAGGCGTCACTTTTGACTCAAAACTTCTTTTTGACACACACATCGATAATATTATTAAAAAAGCTTCTAAGGCACTAGGTTTCATCATGAGGCTATCAGCCGATTTTTAAAATATCAAAACACTCAAAATTCTTTATTGTGCTTTTGTACGCAGTCATCTCGAATACTGCTCACCAGTATGGAATCCTGTTTATGATACTTACATCAATCGCATCGAAAGTATTCAAAAGAAGTTCTTGAGGTACATTCAATTTAAATCCAAAACCTATTTGCCTAATTATTACAGTCGCTGCAGGAAGTTTCACATTCTTCCATTAATTGAGCGGAGAAAAATTGCCGACATGGTATTCCTGTTCAATCTGGCAAATGGTTCAACCAACTGTCCTCAACTGATGAGCAAAATTGGGCTGCGTGTTCCATCCTTCACTTTAAGGAATCATCAACCTCTGTATGTTCCCTCTGTGCGGTGCATATATCGACAAAACTCTTATACGATAAGAGCGAGCAGGGCATACAACTCGATGTGTCAGAGTGTTGATGATCTTGATTTATTTTCCACCAGTGTTCCTAAATTAAAAAAAATAATGTGTAAACACTTCTTTGAAGATCACTAAAACCTGTTCAGTTTTTTCTTGATTCTCTCCGAGTGCTTACTTATTCTTATTCTTGCTATCGCTTACCTGTCTACTGTTTCTTGTGCTACCCTAATACTGTCAGTGAAAACTTTTAATTGGCCTTCTTTCACTAAATGTCAACCATCTGTATCCTAGCTGTAAGTTTTCTTAAGAAATAAAATAAAAGTTTCGAAAATGTATGTTGGTATGATCTTTGTAATTAATTTAGATAAATAAGTATTCGGGCCAATTTTTAAGTTTACAGAACAAAGGAATCAGATTTTTCAAATAAACTGTATCCCCGCTTTTCACCCCCACAGGGGTGGAATTTTGAAAAATCGTTTAAGATGTGTTCATAACTTGACTCAAAGTTTATTTATACCAATTTTCGAGCTAATCAAGCCACGCAGTAAAATCCTCCCCCTTAAAATTAACTACCTCTTTTCACACACAGATTCACATTGATTTCTTTTGATACACAGGGTTTTTCGAAAATCTGCCCCTGTTATTAATTATTTTTAGTCTTTAGTATACATACTGAGTTTCAAGTTAATCGGACAGGGCGTTAAAATTCTTCCATACAAATTTTGACACCCCCCAATACCTCTTTAGGGGGTATTTTAGAAAAACGAAAAATTCCAAACGTCATAATTTACTTAGATAAGTATTCGTGCCAAGTTTCAAGGTTATTAACTCGAGAAATAAGATTTTTCATACAAACAAAATCCCCCCTTTTCTCCCCCTTAAAGATTGAATTTCCAAAAACCCTTCTTATTCGATACCTACTCTTCACAAAGAACACACCCTCCAAAATTCATGTCCCTAGGACCAGCGGTTTAGACTGTGCGTTGATATTTCAGTCAGGTCGTTCATCCCTCTTTGGGGGAGAAATTATCAAAAACGCTGAGACACGTATAAATTAATTTTCAATCGTTAGCCTGAATACAAAATTTGAAGATCCTAACTTTTAAACTGACAGACTTTCATACACAACTTCATCCCCCTTTTTAACCCTTTGGAGGTGGAATTATCAAAAACGCTGAGACACGTATAAATTAATTTTTAGTCGTCAGCCTAAACACAAAATTTGAAGATCCTAACTTTAAAACTGACGGACTTTCATACAAAATTTCATCCCCTATTTAACTCCCTTAGGGGTTGAATTTAAAAAAATCCTTCCTTATTCCTTGTCTACATTATAAAGGAAACTATGGTGTTTAATTTCAACTTTTTAGGTCTAAGGGTTTGGGCTGGGCGTTGATAAGTCAGTCAGTCAGTCAGGCTTTGTTTTTATTTATATCCTAGATAGATAGATACTTTTCCGGGATAAAAAGTACCCCGTGTGGTGCCCAGGATATTAAAGAATAATTACACAAAGTTTCATCGTAATCGAACCGGTAGTTTTTGCGTGATGCCTGAACAAACAGACAGACAGACAAAATTTTTTTTAATCACATTTTTGGGTTCGGCGTCGTCGGTCTAGTAACACCCCCTGCCATAATTTTTTTTTGATATTTTCAATGTACAGAATTATCACTTCTACAGATTTATTATAAGTAATATAGATAAGTAATACTGTACTGGCTTTCGTACTTATAAGTAAGTGTTACCATACTTACTTACACACAGCTACACGACATTAAGAAGTAGGTACCCTTGTCGTGTAGATGTGTAGGTATACAAACGTTATTACAAGTTAAAAGAGCATAAATACTAGTTGTTTATCATTATAGTCTGATATTATACCTCATAGGCAGTCACAGGACGAGGCGTGTGGTTCAGTTCAGACTTGTTCAGTTCACAGTCGCGACTCGAGTTGCTACGTCTGTGAAAAGCTGCGGCGAAAATAAAGCAAATGCACAGCACTGGACGTTCTGCGACACTATGTAAATTAACCCCCCCCCCCCCCCCTCGGCCCTGCACACCCCCCGCCACCTCGGAAGACCCGCCCGGCTGGATTGCAGACACAAAACGACTTGAAAATGGACTACAGATAGCGAAACGAAACTTTCCTTGTGTGACGAAGGCTTTTATTAATGTGTTATTGAAAATAAACGACGGTTATTATTTATTTTAGAGGCCATTTCGAGTCGTAGCTGATCTCAGTAAAATAAAATGTTAGGCAGACACGAACATCTTTTGAATTATAAAGCAAAATTGCTGCTGTAAATCAGCCGGTGAGTCTAGAACAGTTTCAATGTCTGGTATGTACCGAAAGTGAAATTGCAGTCATCTAAGAGATTCGAGTGAAGGCGCGCGGCCACCGGCGATGTAATAAGAAAGTCGCCGCCGACACGCTCGGCGCCACGCGCACGCGGACAGTGACACAATGATCGCGACCATTTCTTCACGATCGCGTCGCAAAGATTATATTCTCTATATTGTGGCGTCGCGATAGTGGCTCGTCTGTATCGCAATAGTCCGCGGCCCGCTCTGCCAGTGTCGTCGCATTCCGGACATTTGCTACCATTTCTTTTCTCCCGTCTAATATTATACGGCATCGATTTCACAGCATTGGTGCAACCATCCCAAATCATAAACTAGGTTAGAGCATTTTTATTGTAGCCGAACGTAGAGCTGCCAGATTTATTTTGGTTGAAATTCGCTGAATTTCTCAACAATCGCTTTGTAGCTATTGTAAATGTTCGGTTCGAGAATTTCCACAGGAATATACACAATATTATTGTCCATTCCGTAGGGTGGCAGGTTTGGGACGTGTCGCGATATAGCTCAGCTATTGTAGGCTCGTCTCGGCAAACGAACTGAGTGGAAAATTGCATTTCACTATGTCAACGTTTTAGCTGGAGGGCGCGCGGGGTGCCGGGCGCGGGGCGCGGAGCGCGTGATGCGGGACGTGGGGGGGGTGGGGACGGCGGACGACGCTCGCCGACGCCTCTGCAGATTGCCGCCCGCGCTGACCCATATACCCAGTTTTTAACGTCTTTGCTTGTACTTCCCGACTCCCGACTCCCGGCATACATTCCGCTGAACGTGCTCTCCGGGCAATCGTATCCTCAATTATATCGTCTACTTCTGCTGAGATCTTTCTAATCTGGCAATCTCTAATAGACGTCTAGAAGTTCATGTCGGTTGTTACTGCAGGCTGCACATCACAACAAGGTCTGCGGCCTGCGCCTGCGCTCTGACGCTATTGAAGCTTTGCACCGCGCTAGGCCCGCTAAGGCCTTCTTGTTCCTGCCAGTTATATTATGCATACAAAATGTACGTTTTTTTTTACTTAATCTTTATTCCTCGGTCCTTTTTTCTTGCCAACAGGAACAAAGGTATTTTTAGGGTTCCGTAGTAAACAAGGAACCCTTGTAGTTTCTCCATGTCCGTCCGTCCATTAATATGTCCGCGGCTTAGCTCAGATACTCTTAGTACTAGAAAGCTGTAATTTGGCAATTAAATTAATCATGCCGACAAAGTGATGAATTAAATCTTGAAAATTCTTAAGGTAAATTCTAAGATTTCGAGAAAAACATCCCCACTTTACGTGTCCCCTATACGTAAAGTGGGGATGTTTTTTTTTCTCGTCTATCGTATGGTGTGGGCATGGGATAGGCCGTTCAAAAATAAAGCTGTTGCGTGAAAACCACTTTTGGATTCAGGGATACGTTTGCGAAATATTAAGCTTTAAAGTGCTAATTTTTGTTAGAGTCAAGAGTCCCCCCTGCCAGCTAAATGATTGTTTTTAGATATGTGAATCATTTCACGGCAGTAGTAAACAAAGTTAGGAGAATGGGAGTATGGGAAGTATGGGAGAACATGTTTTTCGACTACAATGTTAAGTTTGTTCTTGGGATAAATTCATTCGAACTGCGGAACCCTTCATTATGCGTGGTCCGACACGCACTTGGCTGGATTTTTTAAATTATTTGTGCTAATAACAATGTGTGAAGGTTTCAATATAATAGGAGGCCAGGAACTCACCTGACCGAGTCCTGAGTAGATTCTGTCGTTACCTTGCAGACACTCACTACTGCCCAATGTCCTAGTTTCCCACAGCACCGCACCGCACCGCAACGCAACGCACCGCACCGCATCGTGCGTGTGAATCCTCCTCCAGTAATACTTGTGCCGTTTATTTTGCACTCCGCACAAACTTTTCCAACTCCCAAAACGTATCAAATACTGGAAAACATCGAACAAGATGGAAGATTACACAGAAAGTTGGTAAAGTTTGCCCGAGCCCGGGTATGGCGAAGTATTTACTTATTGTTACTTGTTTATTACATTCGGTTATTACAGACGTTCCAAGTATACAAGAGATTGTTTGTACCTAAGTCTTGAATTGAACGTATTAACTAATAGCCTGTGGGGTTTACGTATAGTGTTCAATAATTGAACTTCAGTGTAGAACGCTATAGTAACAGACACTGCTGCCCGGCAGCGCGGGTGAGCACTGGTGTTATGTACTAGCGAGGTGGTGCTCCACTCCTGCTCTTTGCGGCGACATGTCAGGACACGGAGACTTCTGTGCCGTAAGGCGCCTGCATGCAGCAGTGGGTGATCCCAGGCTGATGTGATGCGCATGAAGACGATCTAAGTGCAGTAGTGACGCGTCATTATATTACACTTAACCCTCTCGGAATAATTCTTCGAAATGAAGGTGACCACTGCATTCTCACTTCTCTTTTTCTTATTCTTCACTTAATTTCAGCTACATATTTCTATCTTATTGCTCTCTAATCAACCAAGGAAGCCGGGACGGGCAGATTAATTACCTTATTGATCTAAAACCTTTTAACATGAGCACGCGGGCCACGCCATACTTGGCAGCGTGGGATGATATCATTGCCTTATCTGAAGATAATAATAATGTACCATATTCTGACATACATACAGTTTATGTTCTATTCTCCGGTTGGGTTTTAAACTGACGTATGTTTCTCTCTTAAACGTGAGAACGACACTGGTTGAATAAATGGGCTCGATATCAGTAATGTGGGTTGATACAGACGTTTCAGATGGCCGGGCGGTGCCGGGCGCGTGCGGGCCGGCCCGGTCCGGTCCGGGTGCGGGCCGGACTAGTGCCGTCGACCGGCCGCCGCCGCCGCGCGCCGCGATACTCGCGATTATGGTAATGCGCCGCGTTTCTGACTGCCTGCCCAACCATTTCGTAATGGTATGAGTGTTGTGTAGCGCCCGCGAGGCACTGAGCCCGCGTCGCACGACTCACATGCAGCCGGGCACTGCACTGTGCATGGAGGCATCCGAATGACATAATTGCCGCGTTTTGTTTGAAAAGTAGGAAGTTCACAACACCTAAGTACCTGTAAAAGAACCTCCTTAGGTACGTTTACAGGTATTCCCCACAAACGTGATGAAATTAATAAATTAGTTAGTAATTTAATTATTTCATCACGTTTACGAGGATTACGATCAGGGTTTATGACCATTTTGAGAGATTTTCTCACCCTATGAAATGCTGCTATACTGTGGTCTTTTTATTCCGGTCAGAAAATTCTAATTATTCTGTCTGATTTATTTATTTTATTTTATTTTATGACCGAGCAATGTGATTTAATTTAATTTAATTTGGTTTTTTTTTTATTGTAGGTATGTGTAATTATTGCTATTGGCATTGTATGCCTAATAATTGTATGAGTCCATGTTACTTGATTGCTGAATAAATAAATAAATTATACAGGGCGTTACGGAAAGGGTATATCAATACAAACGGGTTGAAGAGTGTATCTGGTCTAGAATCTCTGTACAAAATTTCAGCTCAAAAGCATTAACTTTGAAAATGCTTAATATTTTTTTATTTCGACATCATGGCGCTGCACTGGCGCGTGGCGGCGTGATGTGCGTGTACTAGGCGCACAGACACACTACAGATAATGGATAATGACCCTCGTAGTGCGGTGACACGTTTGTTATGATTTCAATTTAATAAACTACCGAAATAAAAAAATATTAAGCATTTTCAGTTACTGATTTTGAGCTGAAATTTTGTACAGAGATTCTAGACCAGATACACTCTTCAACCCGTTTGTATTGATATACCCTTTCCGTAACACCCTGTATATATCAGAGTTAGAGAAATGGCTGATAATAAATCAGAGTTTTAATAGAGGTACAACACGATATCGAAACAGCCGCCCTTGCACACAAACAGATGATTTTATACTGTTCATCATCATTCAAACTCGTTTTAATAAAAGTCTGCAAAAATTAATGAATCAAACGGTTATTATTCATAAATTACGTCGTCAATTCGCCATTACGTCCTGCGGACTCCTGCGGTCAGAAGGGGAGGGTGTCCTGGGAGTGTGTGGACGCGTGCGGGGAGCGGGGGGTGCGGTGTGGTGCGGTCGTCAATCAAGCAGACCCGATGACCGTGTACTCCGTGTAGTACACGCGCAGCAACCAATCTGCCGGATTGATGAGTCGCACCATTAACCGTTTTTATGTTGTGATAAAAGTACATTAAGCGAAAAGTTGTTAAACGTACACCACATTGCGTGCCACTGCGTGCGTTGCGTTTCAGTAAATGGCCGCAGAAGGCCCACTCGATTGACTTGATATGATGCGGTAACACTTTCTCTGGCTCTCGGTCAACTGCTTTCAATCACGGGCAGCCCACTCTGATGGTATAACTTAGTATAACAGCGGTGCATCTGAGAAGCATGCTGCACGAGCGCACGCATGTCACGTTAGCGACTGTGGACCTTCTGTGCCAGCACACTGTGCGCCGCGCGTAAAGTAGCAGTTTATGGAGGTGGGTTTCTGAACATTTGTAGCGTTATTTACGACGGAGGGAGACTTGATCCCAATGATCCTGCTCTTATTCCCGTCTTTTACTCGTAAACCTCATTGTCTCAAGTAAGTTGGTATAAACGTACTCAAGTTAGTCGTCCAGAGATAACTTTATATGTTGTCAGCGATGTATGTGGCGCAAACTGAATCCTAGATGAATAGTAACCTCGCGCTGTGAACTGCGGCCATGCAGCCAGCGTGGCCTGCACTCATAACAGTGGAGACGGGTCTCAACGTGCACCATGCAGGCAGCGTGGCCTGCACTCATAGCAGTGGAGACGGGTCTCAACGTTCACCATGTAGGCAGCGTGGCCTGCACTCATAGCAGTGGAGACGGGTCTCAACGTGCACCATGTAGGCAGCGTGGCCTGCACTCATAACAGTGGAGACGGGTCTCAACGTGCACCATGCAGGCAGCGCGGCCTGCACTCATAGCATTGGAGACGGGTCTCAACGTGCACCATGCAGGCAGCGTGGCCTGCACTCATAGCAGTGGAGACGGGTCTCAACGTGCACCATGTAGGCAGCGTGGCCTGCACTCATAACAGTGGAGACGGGTCTCAACGTGCACCATGCAGGCAGCGCGGCCTGCACTCATAGCATTGGAGACGGGTCTCAACGTGCACCATGCAGGCAGCGTGGCCTGCACTCATAGCAGTGGAGACGGGTCTCAACGTGCACCATGCAGGCAGCGTGGCCTGCACTCATAGCAGTGGAGACGGGTCTCAACGTGCACCATGCAGGCAGCGCGGCCTGCACTCATAGCAGTGGAGACGGGTCTCAACGTGCACCATGCAGGCAGCGCGGCCTGCACTCATAGCAGTAGAGACGGGTCTCAACGTGCACCATGCAGGCAGCGCGGCCTGCACTCATAGCAGTGGAGACGGGTCTCAACGTGCACCATGCAGGCAGCGCGGCCTGCACTCATAGCAGTGGAGACGGGTCACAACATGCACCATGCAGGCAGGGTGGCCTGCACTCATAGCAGTGGAGACGGGTCACAACATGCACCATGCAGGCAGGGTGGCCTGCACTCATAGCAGTGGAGACGGGTCTCAACGTGCACCATGCAGGCAGCGTGGCCTGCACTCATAGCAGTGGAGACGGGTCTCAACGTGCACCATGCAGGCAGCGTGGCCTGCACTCATAGCAGTGGAGACGGGTCTCAACGTGCACCATGCAGGCAGCGTGGCCTGCACTCACAGCAGTGGAGACGGGTCTCAACATGCACCATGCAGGCAGCGTGGCCTGCAATCACATTAGTTGAAACGGGTCACAACGCCTGCCCACGATGAGCCTGGTTACGCAGAACCGCTGTTTTCGCTTTTATAGAGCTCTTCAATCGCCAACTCACTAGATGTATCTATCCCACAAAAACATTTCATGTTAAATGTTGCCAAGACGAGACCATGTAGCTCGCACTGTCAAAAAGTAATCAGACCTCATGTAGAGCCAAGCTTCTAACTCTACACGCCCTAACTCTACAAGGCCTTTTTTTTATGGATGGGAAATCATCAAATGACCCCTCCCGCTCTGGGTGGAGCGGAAGGAAGTGTCAGACTCTTACTGACTAAAACCCATCCGTGTTCCTTCCTTAGCCCTTTATGTTCCGGGGTAGCGGTAACCCTTTCGGACAATCCCGCACCCACGCCAGGCTTCGGCCCTGGCAGGCCCCTTCCTTTATGCTGACACCTCTTTGAGGCGCGCGTGGAACACGTACGCGCCGTCCGGCACGAGCCTGGTCCTGATCGGACGGTGAGCTACCCATTACTCTCCGTCCGCAGGCCCGCGCCTACGGTGGCCGAGAGTCGTCACGCGGCTCCCGACGCCCGGAACGTCTCCCGCGGTGGCTGGGACGTGAGGCTCTCTCCCTCAGCCGTTCCGCCACCTCCTTCGCTAGCATGACTGCTTCGCAGAAGGAGGTGACCGCCTCCCACTCCCTCTCGCCCCGGACCATGGCTTGAACCAGGGCCGGACGCGAGAGGTCGCCGCCGCTGCCGATCGCCTCTACGAGGGCATGGCGGTACTCCGCCCATGCGGGGCAGACCACCGTATGCTTCACCGTGTCATCTGGGCGATCTTCGCAATGGTTACACCCGGGCGTCTCCTCCCTCCTGATGATGTGCAGGAACCGCCCAAAATATCCGTGTCCGATGAGGACCTGCGTCAGGCGATAGGTAAGGACGCCGTGACGCCTCTCTAGCCACTCCTCAAAGAGGGGTTTTATCGCCACTATCGTGGCGTGCCCTGCGCTGGGTTGCGAAAGTCACTCCTTCCATGCCACCATGAGATCGCGCCGGAGGTCTGTCCGCTCCGCCGCGACTTGCCGAGGAAGCGGAGTTTCCCCCCGGCGTAGTGCATCCGCGCGCCACTCATACAGGCGCGCGAGGACTATCGCCTCCAGATCCCATGGCGGCAGTCCGGCAAGGAGGCTTGCAGCCTCGCCCGAGATCGTGCGGTACCCCCGGATTAGCCTTACGGCTACCACCTTTTGGGGCGCGTTCAGATAGTGGGCGGCTCGCCGCCGCAGAGAACGCGCCCACACCGGGGCCCCGTATAGGGCCATGGACCGCACGACCCCCGCGTAAAGCCTCCGGCAGGAGGTGTTTGGCCCCATCAGGTTGGGCAAGAGCCGCTTGAAGGCGGCCCCGGTCCTTTCCAGTTTGGGGGCCAAACGTCGGAAGTGTTCGACGAAGTTCCACCGGCTGTCGAGGACGATACCCAGGTATTTCATCGTTGTCTCGACGCCGATATGAACCCCTCCCACCGTTAGTTGGGATCCCGATGGTGGCCCGTTCTGAGGCCCATGGAAAGACATGGCCTCGGACTTGTCCAATGCCACCTCGAGACTCAACCGCCGGATCCTTTCCACGACTATCGCAACTCTACAAGGCCTACTTGGCCATTTCGTTACATTCACAGGAGCGTAAGGTGAAAAACTCTCATACTGTTATGTAATGGTTCTTGTAGTAACAAAACGGCCAAGCCATATATTTTGACTAAGGTGTAGAGTTGTTTAAATTTCAGGAGTAAAAGTCCATAACAGTATGAGAGTTTTTCACCCTACGCTCATGTGAATGTAGCGTTTGTGAAGTTAGGCCTTGTAGAGTTAGGGCGTGTAGAGTTAGAAGCTTGGCTCTACATGAGATCTGATTACTTTTTGACAGTGCGAGCTACATGGTCTCGTCTTGGTAACATTTAACGTAAAATGTTTTTGTGGGATTTCATTTCTTTTTGTTAGTTGCTTATGATATTTATACGAGTGTAGAATCACATCTTGGGAAAACCGAAACAAATCATTCCTTAATTTAAAGGGTAGGGCATGATTTAATAAAAATCCTGAAATACATATCTTATTATTTATAACAAGGACCCCCTATATAAATTTTCAGACCTCTAGCATCAAAATTTATGGAAGTCTCATACAAACGTTCACCCCCTAGTTTAAGGGGTTGGGGGGGTAAAAGTTTTAAGATTTTTGTTGTTGTTTGTGTACTGTTACTAGCTTACATACCAAATTTCAGCTTTCTAGGACTTCAGGAAGAACCTTAAGAATATTGATGATCATCAGTGAGTCAGTGAATCAGTGACGAAATCGGGGTATTTTAAATATCAATAAAATTTAAAGTATAAGAGCTATGCAATTGAAACTTTACAGGTTTAATAAGTCAACCACTGACATCATATCCCGAAAATTTTCCAAACCCAAGGTTCAAAAATACGACGATATTCGATATTCGAGAAAAGGTAGGTATAGTGCCCTTGCGCTTCGCTTGGCTCGTCTCGGCGGGGGCACTCCCGTGCCCCCAGATACATATCAAATTCAAAGTCCTGACTGACTGACTGATATATCAACGCACAGCCTCAACCGCTGGTCCTAGAGATATGAAATTTGCAGGGCGTGTTCTTTGTGAAGAGTAGGTATCCACTAAGAAAGGGTTTTTCGAAATTTCACCCCTAAGGGAGTGAATGAGGACAGGGTGAAATTTCACGCGGCCGAAGTCGCGGGCGGGAGGTAGTATCTTATTGATTTTATTGCTCCGCTCGAAAAATAAGTCTGGTATAATAACCGCCGTTGGAATCAAATCACTTAAAATTGTTAAAAGTCCCAAGACTGCTAATTGGATTGAAATCCGGTTTTCAGTTTAATCCTTTTAATAAGCAAAGTTTGGAAAGATCGACCAAATAAAAAAAAAATGGTATCCGGAGTTTGGATACGTTAGGAGTCCATTGCGAGGAACCTCCTCACAACGCGTGCCGTGTAAGCTACTGCCTTGTCTATCCGACTATTCATTCGGCTGTTTAGCGGTAGCTTTTCTAGGTGTTATTGATCAAAACCTCATGGGCGAGATGTTGGGCTTAATTAACGGTAATAAACCCGTCCGTGATAATTCACCTGTGAGATCTGTCCCAGAAGAGCGCGCGAGCGTGATCTGGCCATTTGGTAATACGGCACCTCGAAATCCACAATGGCATGTTTCAGGGCTTGGTGTTTCTTGATTTTCTTGAAGCTTGTGTATATCTTAGGTTGGTGATATCTGTAATACATTTGTGGTTATGTTGATAAAGACTTTTGGCAAGTCTTTATCAACATCACCTCACGTGTGTTCCGCTGAGCCAAGAGCTCCATACGCTCAGTTACTTAAAATAGGAGCCTGAGTGGCTGCGACCGTCACAGGATTGATGAGCGTTACCAGGAACCGGGGGGTCGAGGTGCGGCGTGGCGGAGCGGGGGAGGGGGCAGACGAGAGCCCAAAGTGACAGTGATGCGTTACCCGACGAGTTTTATAATTATTCGGTGCTCTCTATCCGCGCCCGCGCCGCCGCCATTGTCGCCTCTAATGGAATTATGCTTTCATGAGACTATAATGTGCTTGCCTTTGTCGCAGACAGCGATGGCGACGGCGACGGAGCGCCGAGCGACTCCGCCATACATATTTGATTGCGTTTCTTTAGACGTTATTTCACAGTTAAAGTGTTATTCCATTTGTTACCCTGTTGACAATATTGCGAGAGCGACTTCTTTGCAGAAACTTTTCTTTCACGTTTTGTATTTTAAATTGTACTAAGCTGGTATTTCTTCTGACGGAATAATATGCTCAGAACTAACAACACATAGCGGTCCTGCAAGTTATTCATGAGAGCGTTCTGTCGCAGGCGTATCCGGCGGGACACCAATTATGTACTTTTTTTTTCACATTTAATCAGTTTCTTTGGCTTTCAAGATGAGTTATGCAATGAAATAGAGTTATATTTAGCTAATACCACTCAACAAGTGAAGTTACTTGCTCTAAAATCAATCGCCTCTGGCTGCGAGTCCCTCCCGCAGCTCGCGAGTCCCTTTCGCAGCAAATGGCAATTAATTTTAGAGTAAGTAGGTATGTAGCATTTACCTATTGCCATTAACTGCATGCTACTAAACTAAGTACTTATTTGCGAATTGTACTCATAATCATAGCTGAGCTACTTATTAGAAGGTGACTAGAGACTATTCCTGAAGTTATAATTGTAAATCGGTGAAAGTCAATCTTCGAGCGAGCAGGTACTACACTAGTTGACCAAGCTGAGCTGGGATTACAATAGTGCACAAGGTGATCCAACAACTAGTAATATATGTACATATATTATATTTATTTTAGCTCGAACATAGTGACACACCTACATCGAGGCAGCCCCAGTGAGGCCCCGCAGTGCGTGTCGGAGCTGTCTCACTCACGCCTTCACTGGCGGCTGAACAGTGATGAAGCTACTATGTAATACAAGATTCATTTAAACTGCCATATTGCCATTTAGCTCTAACCTCGTAAATCAAATAGCAGTTTAGCTCTTGTGAAACTATTAATTATATCTCAATTCGGGCCCGCCCTAATGCAGGCTGATGTCTCACATAATATTTCTGAACAGAAAGAGAACTCTTCTGGCGACGGGGGCGCGGTGCGGCGCGGTGCGGCGCGGGGCGGCGCGGTGCGGCGCGGTGCGGCGCGGTGCGGCGCGGTGCGGCGCGGTGCGGTGCGGCGTGGGTCGGGCCGTCTAAGTGGGTAAGGCAAAACGTAAATTCTTTATAAACCTGCGGTACTTGTTTTCTTTACGATTATTACTTCCAGCTTTGTGTATATTATTCTGACGAATGTTTTGTATAATTCAGTCTGTTTATAGCGCTGCGCGACCTACTTATTTGTATATTCTCTGTAAGGTCCTATGTTGCACTATTAAACTACTGTTTGTTGAACTATTTAAGGAGTGCTGGTAGTTCATGTTTTTATGAACCACTGGTGTTTATTATTTATTTAATACTTCAAGCACATAAATGTACAGAGGCGGACTTAATGCCATAGGCATTTTCTACCAGTCAACCAGGTCCAGGGCCAGTCAGGTGTTGATTTAAGGCAACTACTTAAAGGATTTACAATCAACTAGCAGCGCCCCGCGGTTTCACCCGCGTAAGTTTCAATCCCGTGGGAATATCGGGATAAAAACTATCCTATGTCCATTCCCTGGACTCAAACTATCTCTATACCTTCCATCTAAATTGGTTCAGCGGTTTAACCACGAAGAGGTAACAGACAGACACACTTTCGCATTTATAATATTAGTATGGATGGATGGATTAATTATTTATGTATGACTAGCATTCTGCCCGCCACTCCGTTTGCGTGTTTCTTGTTTTGAAATAATACGACACTCGGCAATTAGTAGTGTGTATGTGTACCTTTCAGTCAATGAAAAAATGTTTTTGCGCTTTTTCCTTTTGACAAACATAAACAAACCATTTTACATTACGTCTCTATAATATTAGTTTAGAAACATAGATTTAGATAGATTTAAATTATAGTTTGAACCGTTATTATAAAATATTGATAGAAATATATTATTCTGCTGCAATATCAGTTACCGCAATAAAATGCCATTTGATTATTGAAGGAAAATAACTCAGTTTAAAAACAACTTTAATCTCGGATGTCGATGTCGTTGGGCTCATATTTTCGTTGTTTGCCATCGACTTCCGAAATAAAAGTTATTTTTTACGATGGCCCAAAAAAGGAGTGTTATGTTTTAACTTGGTAGTGTCTGTTTTGGAAGTCGGTTCTTTTTTTTTGGTAAAAAAGTTTTCCTTTTAAGTTGTACTTACCCCACAAATTCGTATCGTATAACACTACTTGCTATGTAAATATCGGTGACAGGAAGTTATAATAACATCATCAATATACTTAAACTAAGTGGCAAAAATACGTATTATTGAAGCTAACTCAGAAACTACCCAAGTAAAGTCAATAAAATTTATATGGGACCCCCCTGAGGCATTACCCATGCAATAAAAAAAATTGAAATCGATTTGCAATTGCCGGAGATATCGCGTAACATACATACAAAACAAAATACAGTCGAATTGAGAACCTTCTCCTTTTTGAAGTCGGTTACACATGTAAAGATACGGCACCTGTAGCCACAATGCAACCCACGACAACTCCACTAAGCCACCTTTGGAAATTCATAGGAAAGCAAACGACGCAATTTCGTTTACTTGAATTTTTACCAGTAATTTTGGTATAAAAACCAAACTACTGGACCGATTTTGATTAAATTTCTATAATAAAAAAAAATAATTTTGGAAATCAGCTTATAAATAACGGAGTTCTGAGCTAACAAACAAAAATAAAAATTCAACAGAATTGATAACCTCCTCCTTTTTATAAAGTCGGTTAATAACTCAGTTTGTTTTTTTTTCCGAAAATGTTAGTTACGGTTTTTCTAAGCTAAGAATTGATTTCTCCAAATCTAATAGTTTCTGATTTGTGCAATTCTTTTTCTTCTTACCTATGAACCCATACTGCTCCATCTCAAATGAAATAAACTCAGCGGTCACACGGACATAAATAGGGCCTACTAAATAACTGCACCGGTTGTATAGCATGCGTGCGCGGCCGGTGTATTCCCGTTCGTCCCATCGACTTCGTCCCCCTCGTGGGACGAACGGGAATTCGTTATTTTTTTCCCGATCGTCCCACTAATTTTATTGATGGGACGAACGGGAATAATTATTTATTTTCATGTATTCCCGTTCGTCCCAACGACTTTTTTTTTTTGTTTTTATTTAATGATACTGTAATACAGAGGTGTTACTTAATTCTAAACTCGCCAAACATTTACGTTTGATAGCGAGAGGTCCCCGTCGTGAGACGAACGGGAATTTACAAAAATATTAAAGGATAATGGGCATTTTGGTACTCGCTCCAATAGCAATCATTGTGGTGTCATTGGATAGGTCTTTTCATCAGGAAAAATATTTACTATGGTGACTTGTCCCAAATCCTTGTCCGAAAACCACGGGAAGCCCCCAAAGTTCCAGTTTTAGTTGCTATCATAATTGCCAAAACGATAATATTGCATACCTATCATGATTGAAGATACGAAAAATAAAAATGTTAAACAACATTATTTAAAACGAGAAATATATTGTGTTACTACCATTTTCATCACTGACCCCGGCGCCTCTTTTGGACATTGTTACCCACTATAAACGTTTATCTTGGGTAGTGTTGAGGACTATTGTTGTGCTTATCGATTTGGATCATCGTTATGGAAGAACATCGCAACTGTGTGATGTGTCGGCGAGGCCTACATCGTGTTAGATACCAACAGCATGTTTTAACATATTAAATACCGAACATCAAGAATGGTACTCAGTACTTAAAAGTTGACCTTATGTGTATACTATTAGGGTTAAAGGTCACCAAAAATGTTCATTGATTTTAAAATCGCCGCAGCTATGTTAAATAACTTCCACATACCCATCGATGACAAAATTCACTCAGAGGCCTTCCTAAACATAATCAGAGAGAAAATAGGTTCCCCGAATCTTCTTTATGATTATGTAGAAAGAAAACGTTTGAATAGCCGAAGAGCGGATTTACAAAGAATACAGGACAAAGAAAGTCACGGAATACAGGACTTCCCACTACTGACGGAAGAACAGATTATTTTACTTTCTTTGGGCACCCATCAACTGAAGGTAGCCCGATCCTACTGCAACGAGCATTTATCAAATGGACTATACATTTTAGAAATGTATAGAGAAAGCGCACTCCAGGATTTAAATGAATATGACATAAAAGAAAATGCTTGGCTTTTACGCGGACGCATACAGTCGCGTCACGTACGGTCAAAAACTTATTATTGTTATTTATTGATAAAAAACAATGTTAATGAAAACGAAACCAATATCCATAACATTTTGTGCAATTATTACTACACGTGTTTGACTCATATAGTTTCAATCGTATGGTATCTAGGATATGCCAGACATGAAGGCTTCACTGCTCCTGCAGCGTTCCTCAGCATTGTCATTATTGAAAATAATTAAAAAAAAATTACGTTTCTTACTTTTGTTATGTTTTTTCTTTTTTATTCTTGAGTGTTTATTCATTTTAGTACCTATTAAGCAAAACACACATGATTCTATACAAGACAACTATATAATATCACCATTATCTTAACATAATAAAACAAAAAAATAATTAAATACTTAACACAAAATAACTCCGTTCCGACAGCAAATGGAGACAAGCGACTCGGTTATTATTAATCCTTGTAAAAAGACCTTTCCAATGATACATAGTATATTATAGCTATTGGGCCGAGTACCAGGCTTCATACATATTTATACATATTTGCCCATTCTCCTTTGAAAGTAAACTACGAAACAACGATTAAACATTTTACGCACAAAATTATTTAGTGGGACGAATGGCACTAATCTAAGAACATATTCCCATTCGTCCCTCTATAATCCTGAATGGGACGATCGGAAACAAAGGAGAGTGGGAAACAAATGTATGGGATCTGGGCCCACCCTTCAATAGTAACATGCAATATACGGTTGAATAGGGCTTTTTAAGCGGAACATTAGTTACTAATAAAAGTACGGTCAAATGTTAGTACTTTCGGAGATATGACGTCTTAAAGTCGGAGACAAATGTATGGATGGGGTCAAGTCCCAGCCTTCAATAGTAACATGCGATATACCGTTGGATAGGGCTTTTAAGTGAAACATGAGTTACTAATAAAATTATGGTCAAATATTAGTACTTTCGGAGATATGATCATTAATTGCTTAGAATGGAATCACTTTCATAGCAGTATAATATGTAGTTAGTTTAACTCCGAAAGTACTGACTTTTAAGCTTAGTCGTAATACTAAGTTTTATTCTGCATAAAAATACCTATTCATTCATGTGTATCTTATTTCTATTGAGAGGTGGGCCCACCATTACTCATTGTCCTTTAATAATATTTTTGTAAATTCCCGTTCGCCCCACGACGGGGACGAAGTCGGTGGGACGAACGGGAATACACCGCGCGGCCAGGGCCAGTGGCATTACCACGGACCACGGACTATGGCATTCGTTTTCTGCTTCGAGTTTCGTTCCCAACCGAGCGACTTTAAAAGCAAACTAAGCGTTTTTTGTTTGTTTGGCACTGAACAAACTTGAATAAATTACTGAATGTAGTTCTTGAATTTAATAATTATAATATGAAGTAAGAACGCGCAAGTCGTGAGAGTCGACGGTCACTTTGTGCAGCGTGTGACCGAATGAGTGCGGACCTACCCACAGACTATTCGGAGCGACGTATTTCTGCTCGTTACTTTCACATGTCCGCTGTATGCTGTGTTACAAGTTTGCTTTTTTTGGTCGTCGCTCCCTACACCGACAACGTGCCGGACGCGCGCCGAACGCGCGCCGGCTCTCCACGGACGGAACAAAATGGAAAATTGTGCGACTAAAACGAAACGTTATGAAAGAGAGAGGTTTATGTGAACTAGGTTATTGTATTTTCATTTGAGACAGAATCACATTCGGACGTGTTCGGCACGTAACTGAGCAAGCAGTTAACTCGACACTGTCGTGTGCCGGGAGTCCGGGACGTCCGCGTAGGTGTCAGGCGGAAGTGTTACCACACACACATGCCTTCGTACAGATATAATTTCTTAATTCCGCAGCAGCTGGCGCGCGTCCAACAAATAAAATCTTGATGCTGTTCCGCGCGTTAGCAGCCCCGGCGAGGTGGCGATAGTGCGGAGTGTGCGACACGCGGCACGGAGCAGCACAGTTCGTCGGAATGCTGACTGTTAGGGGCCGCCGTTAGCCCTTTAATAAGAACCGCAGAATATTCGTGTCGATATAAACCTCTATGAGCATACCGCGCTAGTGACCACGCTACGATATTGCTCGGAATGAAGGAATCCTCCCCTCCCTTGTGGTCGGTGTCCATCGCTCCTGCGAGCTCACCGCGCTCTGTGACATCTGCACCGTTTCCACAGCAGACACAATATAATTAGCTTGCGGAAGTGTGTTTATGTACCGCTTCCTTTCAACTAACTACGAGTAGTACTTATTGTAATTTGTATATTATGTTGGTTTTTCTCGGGATGTTACAGATGGGATTCCTTAAAATTATGTAATTTCCAGGTTCAGGCGCGCGGAGAGGCACGAAGCAGCCGGCGGCGACTAAATTAAAAAAAAAACACCGCTTCCTTATTTTGAAACGAACAGTATTTATATAAAACTTTTCTGATTCAAATTAAACGAATTGGCTCCCAGGAACAGATCAAGAAACTGTACGCTGCCATGTGAACAGCAAACATCGCTGTCCAAACTAAAACGTTCGGCTTTTATTCGTTGGAGCCGGACTTTTTGTGAGTATCAAATCGTCGGCAGTGATATGCGGTTTCGTTGTATTCGGCTTTCGGCTCATCGATTGCTCTATTTTAGAGTCAGGAGCGTTCTGCGCGGTATCTGCGCGCGGCGCACACTGTCGCAACAGAACACAACGCACTTCTTATAAATTACTATGTTGCATTCGCGATGCGGGCTAGTGCGGCTGATGCGTGCTGGTGCAGCTGATGCGGGCTGATGTGGCTGTTGCGGGCTGGTGCAGCTGATGCGGGCTGGTGCTGCTGATACGGGCGCCGAGCCTCATTATTTAAGGGCAAGTATAATAACGCGCTTATAATAACGCTTTGACCATTACCATACGAATGAATATATGATCACGCTGCCTGCGCCGATCGGTGAGAAAAATATGGATGTTGGAAAATATCTCACGGGAACGTACCTACTACCGGTATTAAATGTACCCTAATGTTTTAATCCAGGTTGTAAAACCTAGTTATGCGCTGATTGGCTAGGTTTTGTTTTTATAAAATCAAAATGACGGATTTTACACGACAACAGGTAAGGTTTTGAAAAAAATATAGTAAGTACCATTACTATATGGGGTATCAAAATAACGGGCTTGAGGAGACGATTCCAACAATATATGGAAGGATTAAAATAAAAACGAAATGACAAAATCAAAACCCGGCCGTAACAAAGTTTTTATTTTATATTTTTAAATCTAATCTCACGCATTTTCATCAAAATCCCTATAAATAATATCGTCTATGGAGCGTCAGAACAAATGCAACATTCTAACGCGGGGGTATCGCGCGCGCCACACCAATCGATCGTCTATGGAGCGTCAGAACAAATGCAACATTCTAACGCGGGGGTATCGCGCGCGCCACACCAATCGATCGTCTATGGAGCGTCAGAACAAATGCAACATTCTAACGCGGGGGTATCGCGCGCGCCACACCAATCGATCGTCTATGGAGCGTCAGAACAAATGCAACATTCTAACGCGGGGGTATCGCGCGCGCCACACCAATCGATCGTCTATGGAGCGTCAGAACAAATGCAACATTCTAACGCGGGGGTATCGCGCGCGCCACACCAATCGATCATTTTGATCGTCGACGGCGAATATAACTTATGAAGTGAGAACTCTTTGGTCGACTTGTACATACATTTTTTTTTGATTATATTTTCATTAATACAATTTTCTCAGTTGACGTTCCAAATTCAAAATCACATTATTGTGTTGTTTTGTTGTTGTATTGTGTTGTTGTTGTAATATATTAATTGTATCTCGCGTGGATCCACGTTTAAGCATACGAAGGGTTAATGCCCGGCTAGAGCCTAGGGCTTAAATGACATGCTTTAGGTTAGGTTTGCATGACATATAACTTGCCGTTAGCGAGCAAGTGGTGTAAAATAGTACATTACTACAGCGGCCGTAATAAGAGGCATTGATGGACGAACGCGTAAATGTGTGCCTCGGTTTCGCCTCGGCACACATACGTAAGTCCATCAGTGCCTAGTTGTAGCCAAGGCTTGTATAGTACCTACTTTTCTCAAATCATCATCACCATCATTTCAGCCGAAAGACGTCCACTGCTGGACATAGGCCTCCCCCAAGCACCTCCATTTCGACCGGTTTACAAGGCAAGGTAACCGACATAACCCGAAGAATTGCCAAACTTAAGTGGCAGTGGGCAGGGCACATTGCTCGCAGAACAGATGGCCGATGGGGCTGAAAGGTTCTGGAGTGGCGACCGCGTACCGAAAGTCGTAGCGTTGGAAGGCCTCCCACAATGTGGACCGACGACCTTGTGAAGGCCGCAGGAACTCGTTGGATGCGAAAAGCACAAAACCGGTCGAAGTGGAGGTGCTTGGAGGATTCCTATTTCCAGCAGTGGACAACAAAAAAAATTAAATGATGATCAACAAAGCGGAGGTTTTTTACCTGATGGCCGTTAACATTGATACCACGTGACTGCCGCGAACACAGATATACAGGGTGAATTTGAATTAATGCGACAAAAAGAAATGGGAGCTTCAGTTACAGTAACATAGTAATTATAAACTGTTTTTTTTACAATCTAAATCGTTAAAAAAAATTACGTGATTATCGTTTTCAAAAGGTCCACTGATGTTATTATCTTTATTTAAATACGAATTATCGGTATTCCAGCAAAATAATTAATATGCAAAATAAATAAGAAAAATTAAAGTATCAAAAAATCTCATCGCAGTGCTCAATAATCGTCGTGGAGTACTCATGTCATTAAACGTTGCCGTTCATAGCGGTCATTTACCTAATTTTGCCTATTTTCTAGTGTAAGTATCCGCGACGTTGCCAAACCTCGCATGACATTCCTTCCCGGCTCAGACTAAGGAAATTCCCGGCGACCGCCCCGCCGCCCACCACCCTTCCTTCGTTCATTAGTCGTCCTAAAACGTTTGTAGGTCATGGTCGCGCGCGCATTCCGCAAATCCTACTTTACGTATTGCGAATAATTTGTGTTGTTGTCTTGTGTTTGTGTCATAACAATGCCTAGGACGAGACGAAATAGTCGCAGTATCTCGATATTGTCGTGTGGTACAACACCGTAAGAAATCTACGTGAAACGCAGCGAAGATTTCGATTAACCTAACACCGTTGGACTTTTATTTGTGGGGAGAAATTAAACGAACGCGAATCCGAAACTTTAGACGAACGAAAAAACAAAATCATTAGTGCATTCGAAACTGTAAAATCACAAGACTTTTTGCGGCGCCGTGCTCAATTGTGTTTACAAAACGGAGGTGGACATTTTGAACAATTACTAAAATACACGTAAGTGTACTGATTTCATAATAATTATTGTAAATACTGTGATTCCAACTTTTTAAATACGCCAAAAATACGATAATTGATTTGTTGTTGTTGTAACAAACATTATTCAGGTTATACCTCATACTAAAACATTTTTTCACTATTACTTTTATTGTATTTTTGATCGTCCTAAGCCGACAAAAGTATGAAGGAAAATTTGGTTTCACAAAACTTTTATTTAATCGTGCGCGCGGGAAAGAGATGCGCGGGCGGACGGGGGCCGGGCGGCGCGATTCATTCATAGCGATAATGTACCTAAATCGTGCTACACGAAAACGGTAGTACGCGAAATTCTTTGATACTTTAATTATTTTAACGCTTTTCGTAACACTGATCAATTATTTTTTAATTTTACATTTGATATGTTCTACATTTTCTTGACAACACGTATTATTGTATATTTAAATTTGTCGCATCTATTCAATTTCACCCTGTATGAAATAAAACATTTTTAAGAGCACGAATCAGGCAACTTGATGAACACCTCCTGCAGTGCGCTTGTGAACAGCTCAGGTGAGAGTGCTTTGCCTCGTTTGAAATCTTTTTCTATGTTGAAATTTGGACCAGAAACATGTAACTTGATGCTCACAGAGCTGCTTCGATAAAGTGTCAATGAGGTCAATCTAGGTGTGTGTAAAGTTTTGGGACTCCAAGGATGTATGAATTACTTAAGATTATTACTTAGTACATTACTTTAAAAAGCTATTTTAGGTACATCACGCTATGATCAGTAAGAGTGAAACTATATTAAAAATGTCACGGGAACAGGAATAATAAAGAGATGCTGGGTAAAAGTACTGGTGTCTTATGAAATGTGGGTATGTAATCTATTATACTAATTTTATAAAGCTGATAGCTCATGACCGACCGCCTTTCGGAGTTATTTTAAAACTAAAATATCTCCTAAGATATTAATTGAAATCATCAAGGGCAATTTTGTTCAAAATTAAACTCTTGTATACAGGATGTCCCTGGAAGTATGGATCAAATCGAATAGGGGCGTGGGCAAGGTCATTTCCAAACTTTTTAACCCTGAAAATGTCGAATAATTTTTTTACGGTTCAAAAGTACTGACCAATTTTTATTTTATTTTCAATCACTTCGCATAGTGCTCAAAGAAAATAATCATAACAAAATACTATCAGGGCTATCTAAAAAAATTAAATTGATAGCCCCGATAGTTTTTTGTTACGATTTTTTTAAAACGATTCGGTTTCCCTTCTCTTTTTTTTAACGTTTGGAAATGAACTTGCCCACGCCCCTATTCGATTTGATCCATACTTCCCTGTATAAAATATTTATTTAGATTTAAGGATTAATATCCAATTTATAAAAAAAAGGTTATAGTGAGTCAAGTTTAAAAGATAGAAATATGCTGTCGCAGAGTTTTTTTTGAACTTTTAAAAGGAAACAATTTATACATGATTTTTGCGTAACTTCAACTGTTTACGCAGCGTACGCAACAGAAGCTCTCAATAGGAATATTTTTTCCGTTTTTTCAACATTTTTCATTGATGCTCCGCTCCTATTGGTCATAGCGTGATGTTATATAGCCTATAGCCTTTCTCGATAAATGGACTATCAAACACAAAAATATTTTTCCAATTCGAACCAGAAGTTCCTGAGATTAGCGCGTTCAACCAAACAAACAAACTCTTTAGCTTTATAAAGTATAGATTATAACATTAGTATAGATAGATAACCCGCGGAACAACATGACGCTTCTAACGAAAACTCTTTGGTCATACTAAACATGACATACATACATAGCCTGTTAAAATCCTAACCCTCCTTTGGCTGTGCCGTAGTCGAGTAATGAATAAAGCAGGTTCATATAATCATGTTTATACTCGTTCTGCTCGCGGGTACATTCAAAGCTATCGCCATAATATTATGCATTTTCACACCGAAAGCTAACCGCTTCCAAAGTACGATGAGATTTACCCGACGTGGACGGACGGCTGCACAAACGAACGTCAGCGAGTTACCGTCGAGCGCGCGCTGCCTAATACAATATGCTGTGTGACGAGTCGGTAAATACCGCGTGTGTCGGCGGCGGTGCGGCGCGGCGCGGCGCGGCGCTGGGCGGTGCTGGGCGGCTGCGAACTGCGCGCGACACTAACATTCACTACATTAAAAAACCAATCCTGCTGAAATCGGATCAAAAGCTTTTTATTTTATTAACGTATAGCGCCCAAAGTATCTTATCACACGATCAAACCCTTACACCAATCAACACAATCAATCAACTCAGCCTATCGTAGTCCACTGCTGGACATAGGCCTCTCCCAGACTGCGCCACTTCACCCTTTCCTCCGCCTTCCGCATCCAGTCTACTTCAGCCACCTTCTTTACGTCGTCCATCCATCTAGCTGAGGGTGGGGTGGGGGCCAATCAACCCACCACATATTATTTCGATTCCTGAATAAATCGTCATTTCTGCTCTAACTGCATACACATACATCAATTATATCTGGACCGATTAAATAAAAATGACTCGCTGAAATATTGTTCAAGTTGCTCCTCTCACAAACGACTAGACCTACGCGAGCTCTCCGAACATTTACATAGAGATTGCTTCATCGAGACACACGCCAATGAAAATCTTATAAATTACGATGTTTGCATAAATAATTATCAATTATCGTGTCGCAGGTGAGTCGGACGGCGAGCGGCGCCGGAGTGTGTTTAACCCTTTATGCAAAACAAATTGAGCAACGTGTTACATAACTCAGGCCAGCGGTGCCGTACCGCACCGCACAGTGTCGCACCGCGTCGCACCGTGTCGCGCCTTGTCGCCGGTCACTGTGCCTCGATACATTCGCTTGAGAAATCAATCGAGTGTTTGCCGACGATGGAGAGAACAATAATTTCGTTTGAAATTAATTTAGCGCACGTTAAAACCGAGCCATGACGGGAGCCGTTCCAATTGCGTGTTCCGAATACCGAAGGATGCCTGTCCGCCGTCTGTGTGCCTGGAATGTGGCGCGACGCGCGACGCGGCACGGGTGAGGACACCTCCACCACGGAGTACCGGTCGCCTACACACGGCATTTGTTTCAATCATCCGAAACGTGTAAACGTAAGTATATGTCGACGGTGCGGTGGCGCGTTGGCAGACTACGCTCTCGCCAGTACTCATCGAAAAGAATGAGCGGCGAGTACGTCGTGGCGGCGAGTGCCGGCTGTGATCGATATGAAATAGATTAGCGCGCGTGTAGTGCATTGTTTGTCTTTCAGATTGTATTGTTGGCGTCGCGTTTGCTTTGAGCGCGCACTAGCTGAGTGACGCCACAGACGGCTCGCATGTTCACATAGTGCCGCTGTGATACACTCCGATCTACGCATATTTTCGTGGATATTTTACAAGCCAGGCTGCTGGGAGTATTGCCGGTTGGCGTTTATAGAAGATATACAATATTTATGACTAATACCGTTTTACTATAGTTGTCAAATGTCTTTGTCATGTCCGAGGCGCAGGTTATCTTAAGACACGCTGGTATCAGGTAGCTCGCTGGGTCCGTTATTGTACGGCTCATAATGCGAAGCATTAGACTGCTTTACGATCGAAAACTAATTTTTGCCTCCTTTCTGCAACTGTTTCTATTGTTATATTATACTACTGCTACTGCTAGTACACAGAAATTAAAGCTTTCAGGGCTATCAATTTATTTTTTTTAGATAGCCCTGATAGTATTTTTGTATGATTATTTTCTTTGAGCACTATGCGAAGTGATTGAAAAAAAAAGTGAAAATCGGTCATAACTTTTAAACCGTAAAAAAAATTCACAGACATTCTCAGGGTTAAAAAGTTTGGAAATGACGATGGGGCGTGGGCAAGGGCCCACGCCCCTATTCGATTTGATCCATACTTCCAGGGACACCCTGTATAGATAATTTAATGGAGATTAATTCTGTACTTGTAAATCAAAAATTGATTTAATGCAGTAGAAACGAAAAAAAATCGTCAAACTATTTCTAAAAAAATTCCCGTCATCTCAAGTGTGAAACCTGAAAACATTGAAGTTTGCAAAAAAATCAATTAATTGAATCAACATTTTTTTAAAAGCTGATCTATTCGTTTCACCCATAGGAGGAAGCCTATTGAAAATGGTTCTTTTGTTCTAAGTAGTTTAATTATAATTAATAAAAAACTAACTAATATAATATCTAAGTATATCTATGGTTTCTTATACGATCAAATGAGCATTAAAAGTCGTGCACTTTTGGATTATCTAAATTTTTATTATTTTTATGACCATTTCGGTCAATCGCCAATAATTCTTACGTATCATTCAATGTAAAGTCGGTTATATCAATTAACTGACCCCCCTAAAAATTACTCGATTTTGCACCCTATGCTCATAACATTAAAGGTTATTCAATATGTATGAGTTTATCGGACTATCACTACTTGATGAACAGAAACAATAAATAATTTTGATACGCAAACTTGAGCTTTAAGATGTTGGTGTTAGGTCATTTACTATTATGGGTATTTGTTACGCAATTTTCATTTTTATGCAGCAAGACTTAAAGGTTAGGTTAGTGTTGTGATAATTTGTGTCATTGCTACTAATACCTTATTTCATCTGTCTTGCTCAAGTTAACCTGGTGTCGTGGTTCATGCGTAAGGCTGAGACGTGCAAGATGCGAGTTCAAATCCAGTCTCAATGTTTAATTTTGTTTTCAATATATAATTGTTCTTTAAGTATTTCTTGCATTATTGTAAAGAACAAGCACATCAATTAAGTCGATAAACGATAAACGTTTCACCTTTTTCAATAAGTGGGTAGTTCGACGTCAATATGCGTATTCAACAAAAACTGCTATTGAAATGATATTAGGAATATGGGGTAGAAGAATAAATTGAACAAGACATTCTATGCACAAATAGCAGTGAATACGCGCGAACATTTTTATATTGCTTTACTAAGTTGCGAAAATCCACGCCTTTTTCCTTTTTATCAAATATTGTTATCGGTTTTGATAGTTTAATCGTCATGTCTCAGTTGAGTGATTATTTAAAATTTAAAATACAAAATAATATATTTGCATGAGGAGAATGTTGGTATTAAAGCGATTGCTAGGAAACTTAATATAGCGGTAAGTGTATTCTTTTTTATGCTTCCTTAATTCGTTGTTGGCTTAAAAACGCCGGTGAATGTAGAATAATAGAAAATTAACTGTTTCATTCTGAGATCATTTATAGGTCTAATGTGGTTTATCTAAAGGTATTTTTGCAAACTTATTCGAAAAATTATGCCTACTTCGTTACTAAAATTATGCTTATTGTGTTGTTTCAGAGAAATACAGTCAGATTGTGGCTAAGACGTTTTGAAGAGACAGGGAATATTCAAAAGGATCGTCCTGGACCAAAACCTGTAGTGTATACTCCTGTGTGAGAACGTCACTAAGCAATTGTTAGAAGGCATACTGAACATCCATTTCTGCCTACTCAATCAATGTGGGAATTCATGAGAGGAAGTGGTTGTTGTTGAAATATGGTGCGCGGTATGCGAAACCGCTTGCACAACAAGTAATAGAAAAAAATGGTGCTCCATTTCGCTATTGAAAAGCACCACTGAATGACTTCAGTGACCAGTGTTGGCCACAAACAATACTAACGTGTCAGTGTGTGTGTTAAATTAACTATTGTTATAATTTCTAACGAAGTATTTCGCATACCTAGTTTTTTATCAAAACCTTATTTATAACTAAACATAACTACTTACAAAACAAATTGATATATAGTATACCTAGTAGGTAAAACATCAATGTATAATGCTATTTTATTTAGTTCAATGATATTTAATGTGGTGATGTTATTGTTATGAAATAGAAATATATACCTATATATTTCTAAATATTATAACATGTTGATTCACTACATTAAACTCTGTGAAGTATGTAACAACGTTATTTGTAAGCAGGTAAATGTTATATTTACTTTATTCTTATAATAATTTTATTTATAAAATAAAATCGTTTTTACCATCATTACCGTTTTTTTATTTCTGTTCAGCTTTTTTTGTTGTTAAAGTTATAATTTACTATTTAAAACTTAAAAAAATATATAAAACAAAACGCGTAGCAGAAAATATATTGGTTTCGAACTCACAACCACGCTCTTGTCAGCTCACTGCAGCTACCACTAGACCACACGAACATAGTGAATATCGTTGAAATTAGCAATAATATATTACAAGTTAGAACAATATTCAAGATCATACCTACCTTAACACTGCGTGTTAAATATCAAATTCGAATAACTGTTTTATTAATCGTAGACGTTGAACCAGTTGTTCTAGTTCGATAAGCTTACTGCTAACAAGCAGAAGGTTCAAATTCATCTAATTTTTAGGGGGGTCAGTTAATTGCTATAACCGATTGTACCTATAGATTTATATTTTTGGGAAATCAAAGTTAAATAATTTATTTCAAACAGGCACATAAAACACACTTGAACGAAAAAAATTTCAAAAAATGGAGTTGATTCTAGTTGCCCCTTCCAAAAGGAAACTATCGTATGGAGAAGAATGGGCCAGAAACATCACTGGGATTCCAATCAAAATGGGAATTATTTGGGAATTGAATAATGACAGAATTGAACAAATCCTTGCCATTGTTTATTTAACGGAATGAGTACTATAATCAATATATGACTAACTAGCTGCGCCCCGCGGTTTCACCCGCATAAGTTCCGATCCCGTGGGAACATCGGGATAAAAACTATCCTATGTCCTTTTCCGGGACTCAAACTATCTCTATACCAAATTTCATCTAAATCGGTTCAGTGGTTTAGGCGTGAAGAAGTAACAAACATATAAACACACACACACACACACACACACACACACTCACAAACTTTCGCCTTTATAATATTAGTGTGATTCGCATTCACATAAGTACTTTGTAAATCACTGAATATAAGATTCACAGAACTGCTTGGTGTATGCTAACATTCACTGGTGCTTGTACGATTCAAGTAAATTAATTAAACAAGTTCTGACTTACTACATCATCGTAATTGGTAATTTTCGACACACACATTCGCTAATATTAGACATTCATTAAAACAAATAACAATGAATAAAGCCGTAAGTATATTGAATTAACTGAAATGGAAAGTTTGAGTATTTATTTAAATATGAATAGAAACGTGTCCACATTAGTGCGCTCGGCTCTGATCACTTATGTTCCGCTGTTCCGCTGTCAGACAGGCGGCTTCATTAATAGCTGACCCCCTTCCGTCAGTCGCGCGCGCGGCACCAGCCAAGATAGCTAGGTTTAGGCTTTTAATTTGAGACAGTTTCCGCAAGGAGCGAATACACAAGACCATGAACTGCTTTATCATAATAATGTATGTCAATCATTATTATAGTTTTAGTAAGCACAGACACGCAGGCAAAATACAAGCAATAAACATTGAACAGTGCTTTTATAATTTTTCTAATAAAATAGCCGTCCAACAGACGACGACGATGCATAGTTCTTCTGCAAACCGAAAGAGACAGAATGATAACGCTAGTAGATGAATTAATCACATTATTGTAACACCTTTCGGGAGCTTACGGTATTGGTATGGAGACGAATGGAGGGATGCAATGGTGGTTTGACTCTAGGCGGGATCTTTAAACACATATCTGATAATAGCACTTTTGTAGAATTATTCCGATCTGTCACCCTGCTTTGTCCCCTTAGGGGGACAGGTCGGGAAAAACAGTTAGATCTGTCCCCCTGATAGCAACGAGGGGACATATATGTTGGCAATGTGTTTTCCGAGTGGATGTTTCAGTAGGCAGCTTGTGTCGCTGTGTGTAGCGGGGAGCAGTCGATGAGGGGCGGGACATTAACCAATTGAACCAACGTCGGCGGCTAATACGGCGCCGCCAGCACTAGCTTGCAAGACAAGCGCCGGACACGTGCCCACTTTGTCTACTGTGCCCACCATGCCCACCGTGCCCACCGTGTCCACCGTGTCCACCGTGCCCACCGTGCCCACCGTGTCCACCGTGTCCACCGTGCCCACCGTGTCCACCGTGCCCACCGTGCCCACCGTGCCCACCGTGCCCATCGTGCCCACCGTGCCCACCGTGCCCATCGTGCCCACCGTGCCCACCGTGCCCATCGTGCCCACCGTGCCCACCTTGCACACCGGGCCCACCGTACACACCGGGCCCAGGTTACCAACACAGACCTGCCACCAGCAGCTGGCTGTTAAGTTTACATAAACAATGTTAATTAGCCCAGGTACGCACGGGCGCGTTTTTGCCGCAGCGATTTTTATTCGCGCAATGGATTTTCAACGCACTTCTTACCGCCGAGAGTTGAAATCCAACAGTGTGTTTTTTAGACGCGCTGGGATACGCTCTGTTGGATTCTCAATGCTCGGTTCAACACCGACAGTTGAAAATCCAGTCGCGATAAAATCCCGCCGCAATATTTTTACGTCCTTGTGAACGAGGGCTTACTGCTACCTGCCACACGCAGCACAATGATGTATCCCATACACAGCTGACTGATGTGACGAGTTTACAGAACCGCGCTACGGTCGGTAGCACGCGTAGTGATGAAGTTTACTACGTCGTAGTAAAGCGTAACCTTTCGTGGCAAAATCATTCTTATTTGATTTTCTGGTATTCAGCAGCATCCGGTTAGACTGGAAGCCGACCCCAACATAGTTGGGAAAAGGCTGGGCAGATGATGATGATGACATTATTATTTGATTTTGATAAGCTAGTAGGTCAGGGATTTTTTTTAAATTGGATTAGCAGTGTATGTGTACAAGCAGTCAGGTTGGTTAATAGACTGTTTGAGTGACCTTACTCATTACCGCTTGTTTTGTGAACAGTCGGCTAAGTCGCGAGCGTCGGCCTGTCGTATTAGCGTCGTGTCGGGGTGTCGCGCGTCACGGCGTCTCCGAAGGGAAAGCACCTAAAAGCAAATGGACAGTTTTATTAAAATGGCTTACAGTTAAGAGTTGCTCCTTAGCGCTCAGCGGCGTGTGAACGATTGTTGAATAAACTTCGATGAGGACTTGGAAGCGCAAGAGTCTGACTGCCAATTCAATTTTAGTTTTCCTTCTAAAGATAACATGCTAGTTTCATATTTTTGTTCGACTGGAGATAGAAGTAAAGTTAATTGAGCGTAAGTTTGGCTACGACTGCAAGCCTTGAGCGTGTGGAGCAGTGAGTCGTAGTGGGGAGCGCTGTGTGTTATGTCGTGTGGAGCAGTGAGTCGTAGTGGGGAGCGCTGTGTGTTATGTCGTGTGGAGCAGTGAGTCGTAGTGGGGAGCGCTGTGTGTTATGTCGTTTGGAGCAGTGAGTCGTAGTGGGGAGCGCTGTGTGTTATGTCGTGTGGAGCAGTGAGTCGTAGTGGGGAGCGCTGTGTGTTATGTCGTTTGGAGCAGTGAGTCGTAGTGGGGAGCGCTGTGTGTTATGTCGTTTGGAGCAGTGAGTCGTAGTGGGGAGCGCTGTGTGTTATGTCGTGTGGAGCAGTGAGTCGTAGTGGGGAGCGCTGTGTGTTATGTCGTTTGGAGCAGTGAGTCGTAGTGGGGAGCGCTGTGTGTTATGTCGTGTGGAGCAGTGAGTCGTAGTGGGGAGCGCTGTGTGTTATGTCGTGTGGAGCAGTGAGTCGTAGTGGGGAGCGCTGTGTGTTATGTCGTTTGGAGCAGTGAGTCGTAGTGGGGAGCGCTGTGTGTTATGTCGTTTGGAGCAGTGAGTCGTAGTGGGGAGTGCTGTGTGTTATGTCGTTTGGAGCAGTGAGTCGTAGTGGGGAGCGCTGTGTGTTATGTCGTTTGGAGCAGTGAGTCGTAGTGGGGAGCGCTGTGTGTTATGTCGTTTGGAGCAGTGAGTCGTAGTGGGGAGCGCTGTGTGTTATGTCGTGTGGAGCAGTGAGTCGTAGTGGGGAGCGCTGTGTGTTATGTCGTTTGGAGCAGTGAGTCGTAGTGGGGAGCGCTGTGTGTTATGTCGTGTGGAGCAGTGAGTCGTAGTGGGGAGCGCTGTGTGTTATGTCGTTTGGAGCAGTGAGTCGTAGTGGGGAGCGCTGTGTGTTATGTCGTGTGGAGCAGTGAGTCGTAGTGGGGAGCGCTGTGTGTTATGTCGTTTGGAGCAGTGAGTCGTAGTGGGGAGCGCTGTGTGTTATGTCGTGTGGAGCAGTGAGTCGTAGTGGGGAGCGCTGTGTGTTATGTCGTTTGGAGCAGTGAGTCGTAGTGGGGAGCGCTGTGTGTTATGTCGTGTGGAGCAGTGAGTCGTAGTGGGGAGCGCTGTGTGTTATGTCGTTTGGAGCAGTGAGTCGTAGTGGGGAGCGCTGTGTGTTATGTCGTGTGGAGCAGTGAGTCGTAGTGGGGAGCGCTGTGTGTTATGTCGTTTGGAGCAGTGAGTCGTAGTGGGGAGCGCTGTGTGTTATGTCGTGTGGAGCAGTGAGTCGTAGTGGGGAGCGCTGTGTGTTATGTCGTGTGGAGCAGTGAGTCGTAGTGGGGAGCGCTGTGTGTTATGTCGTTTGGAGCAGTGAGTCGTAGTGGGGAGCGCTGTGTGTTATGTCGTTTGGAGCAGTGAGTCGTAGTGGGGAGCGCTGTGTGTTATGTCGTTTGGAGCAGTGAGTCGTAGTGGGGAGCGCTGTGTGTTATGTCGTTTGGAGCAGTGAGTCGTAGTGGGGAGCGCTGTGTGTTATGTCGTTTGGAGCAGTGAGTCATAGTGGGGAGCGCTGTGTGTTATGTCGTGTGGAGCAGTGAGTCGTAGTGGGGAGCGCTGTGTGTTATGTCGTTTGGAGCAGTGAGTCGTAGTGGGGAGCGCTGTGTGTTATGTCGTTTGGAGCAGTGAGTCGTAGTGGGGAGCGCTGTGTGTTATGTCGTGTGGAGCAGTGAGTCGTAGTGGGGAGCGCTGTGTGTTATGTCGTTTGGAGCAGTGAGTCGTAGTGGGGAGCGCTGTGTGTTATGTCGTGTGGAGCAGTGAGTCGTAGTGGGGAGCGCTGTGTGTTATGTCGTTTGGAGCAGTGAGTCGTAGTGGGGAGCGCTGTGTGTTATGTCGTTTGGAGCAGTGAGTCGTAGTGGGGAGCGCTGTGTGTTATGTCGTTTGGAGCAGTGAGTCGTAGTGGGGAGCGCTGTGTGTTATGTCGTTTGGAGCAGTGAGTCGTAGTGGGGAGCCCTGTGTGTTATGTCGTTTGGAGCAGTGAGTCGTAGTGGGGAGCGCTGTGTGTTATGTCGTGTGGAGCAGTGAGTCGTAGTGGGGAGCGCTGTGTGTTATGTCGTTTGGAGCAGTGAGTCGTAGTGGGGAGCGCTGTGTGTTATGTCGTGTGGAGCAGTGAGTCGTAGTGGGGAGCGCTGTGTGTTATGTCGTTTGGAGCAGTGAGTCGTAGTGGGGAGCGCTGTGTGTTATGTCGTTTGGAGCAGTGAGTCGTAGTGGGGAGCGCTGTGTGTTATGTCGTTTGGAGCAGTGAGTCGTAGTGGGGAGCGCTGTGTGTTATGAGTGTCGTGTTTCTGATGGGTTTTACTTTTCTCCAAACATACAATTGTATATAACCAATTCTGTATATCTTAGAAAGTATTTTGTATGTTCGCAAAAACTTAGGACTTTTCAAAATCAGAAGCGATTTCCACAATACAAAAATGAATAAAAATAAAATTGTGATACCTACATTTGGATTAACTATAATAAAATAAAAATAATAAAAATTTATTGAAATCATAAGTTTACAAAAAGTGTACATATGGTTCAGTAGTATATATTAATTTAGGTCTATAATAAGCTTAGGTATAATCTGGATATAAACTATGGTATGACAAATATATTGTGATAACAATCAGAAATAGAACTCAGGAGGTAATGTAGTGCGTTGCCTGATCTAGGTTTATTTAAACCTGTGTTTCAGGCCATCTCTCTACAAAAGTACTTGTTAAATAGGACAGTCAATGAATTACATTAACATATTATTATATTTTCTGTATCTAAGCAGATACACTATTTTGCGTAACCTTATTATAAACTAGGCTTATGGGATGTATTTATATCTATAACTAAAATTATTCTAAAATAATATTAAAATACTAGGTTAGGTAATTAGGTACAGTTAAACAATTACAGTTACGTCAGCTACTTTATTTCAACACCTCTAGTAGTTTTTCCGTGTCCAAGTAATTTAGTTTAGCTAAATAATCGAATAACATTATACTACACCTATTATAACTTACATTGTATATCTCAAGCAATTTGTTAAATTTATTATATAAGAAAGGTCCTAGAAATAAGTAAAATCTTTTTGAGAAAGCATGTTTAGTCTGAGGGTTCATGCAAACCAGATCCTTTCTTCTCTTGTCTGAAGGTACAGGTTTAAAGTCTAATTCAGTGTGTTGCAGTAAAACTATACTTAGAACAAAAAGTTGTCGAACTGTTAGCACCTTGCATGCTATATAAAGCTGGTGTGTGGGAAATCTGAAAGGGCGACGAGTGGCGACTTTTAGAATTGCTCTTTGCGCACGTTCTAGCAGTAGTAAAGTTGATTTTGCTGCACCACCCCAAGAAGTTATGCAGTATGTAAGAATAGATTGACACAAAGCCAAGTAAACCTGCTTAATTAATTTATAGTCGGCTATGTCCCGTAAATTCTTAAAAATATATATTAATTTACGCACTCTAGTGCATAATAAATCGATGTGTTTACGGAAGTTTAGGTTTGTGTCAATCGTGACGCCTAGGTATTTGATGTGGTCAGCTTTAGTTAAAGTGGGACAAGTGCATTCTGTGTCAGCGTTTGTATTACAATTGTGCGCGTGAATGTAATGGTTAGTAAGCATCGGGTTAGTATTTCTCATTGCAAAAAGAATAAACTTTGTTTTATCTGAATTTAACGTTAACAGATTGTTATGCAGCCAATGACACACAATATCAAAACCATTCTGAGCAAGTTCATAGACATCAGCTCTTGATTTACCTGAGAACAGTAGAGCTGTGTCATCCGCATATGACATAATTAAACCATTTTGAAGTTGTAAGCGGCAAAGGTCATTTATATATATTAAAAATAATGTGGGCCCCAAAATACTGCCTTGTGGGATTCCGTAATTACTATTTCTAAGTTCAGAGCTCGTGTACTGACCGATTTTAAGAGACTGGTAACGGTCGCTGAGATAATCAGCTAACAATTTTAACTGTGTTCCTCTTATCCCAATTTTTTCCAGTTTAAGTAATAGAAGAGAACAAGAAATAGTGTCAAAAGCCTTGGCAAGGTCTAAAAAGATCCCAATGGTATGCATGCCACTGTCGAGATTTTTACTTATAAAATTTGTCAAATTGTGTACTGCTTGGCTTGTTGATCTTTTAGGCCTAAAACCAAATTGTTGATCTGAAAGCAATTTATTATTTTCAAGGTATTTTACTAGTCTGTTGTTAATAATTCTTTCCAAAATCTTTGAGAGTCCCGTTAGTACTGAAATAGGTCTATAGTTACTAACACAGGTTTTGTCTCCGGATTTGAAAACAGGGGTGACTAAAGCTAGCAAGGTCATTTCTTATAAACAGCATCCACTTTTATAACATGTTGCCAAAGCCGGTCACAGAACTTAGCGATGGAAAGTTCAAAACCCTCATCAAATGTGTCCTTATCAAAAAAGCGTATTATAAGATTAACGACTACTTTGAAGACAAGATAGTTTAGAAAAAATTCCTTCTGCACATGTTGCTTCCCTGGCCATTACCGGCATTACTGCTTAAATGTACATTAACTACTTCCAAATTACGATGTTTATTTTTTATTTATTTTTGACATACTTCTTTGACATAATCTCTTTATTATTTGACATTAAGTATATACAGACAATTCTAATTTCAATTCTTTGTTATTGGTTGTAATGGCAATCATATCATTTGGTTTTAAGAGGTTTTATATATCTTTTTGATAGATTTTAAAAGAGTAACGGTGGAGTTTCTTGCCCATTCTTCTCCATACGAAAACTACCTTTTGGAATGGGCGACTAGAATCAATTCTATTTTAAGATAATTTTTGACGTTCAAAAGTGCCTTTTATGTGCCTATTTGAAATAAATGCTTTGACTTTGACTTTGATTCTTTTATATTCTGTAAATGTGGGGACTTTGTAGGCATTGTTGACTTTAGATTAGTATGTAGACCATTTTTTATTTTATTAAGTAAGTACCTGATACTTGTTGACAGGCCTACGCTGTCCTCTCATACATAATGAAGATCACTTTATTTTTGGCCCTTTTTTTAAATCTGAAAGTGGACTCCTGACCACGGGGCTCCTATCAGAAACTTTTAAAATATATTTTCGGTGTTCTCTCCTCATACCACACCTACTCAGCTATCAACTTTTTGCCCTGAATATGTTTGCTCAAAAACCCTCTGGGCTCCCCACCATAATGTAACTTGAAAACATTGTAGAAGCCAATATTTTTTTTTTTTTTAAAGTAACCGTGGAGTTTCTTGCCGGCTCTTCTCCATAGGAAACGACCAATTGGAACCGTTTACCTAGCTTCTGACGTTTCATAAGTGCCCATATTGCCCATGTAGGTTTATCTATATATAATTCAAAGTCCTGACTGACTGATATATCAACGCACAGCCTAAACCGCTGGTCCTAGAGACATACAATTTGGAAAGTGTGTTCTCCGTGAAGAGTAGGTATCCACTGCGAAAGGGTTTTCGAAATTCAACCCCTAAGGTGAATGAGGGGAGGGTGAAATTTCACGCGGACGAAGTCAGGGGCAGGAGCTAGTGTGAAATAAAATATTTTGATTTTGATATTAATTGACTGTACAGTGAGTAGATTGTTGGCAAGGCATCACTACTTTGTGTTGTCAGTGGTCTGCTTTCACTTTTAAGTTACCGATTAGTTTCTGTAGGTAGTTAGACCACCACGAAGGCAAAACAGAACATGACATCACAAGTTGTTTCACAAGCCTACCTTTCGCCGTGGACTGTATATGTCACCGGAAAATAACAAGAACCGCAAATTTATAAATTTCCTAGGAAATTTATAAACTTTCGTAGGATTCTAAACGAGAGATAAATTGTATTATTTTACGCCCACGTTTTCGTAAATTTATCAATTTGCGACGTCTCTTGGTAAATTTATAAACTAACGGATATCCATTCGTAAGATTCTAAACGGTTCGACCAATCACAGAAGAGCATTTAATTTTACGCTTTTTTAAAATACGGAAAATAACACACTGCTCCCTGATTGGTCGATGTTGACAGTGGCAATGGTTGTGTCCATAGACTTAGGTACAATTATGGGTCAAGTTTAGTAACCTTAGCAAAATAAATCTATTTTCACAGTTTCAACATTAAAAACTTTACAAAAAACACATGAACAACCGGTTTTTTTGTGTTCCGTGGCGTGGCGTACAATGGCGGTAGAGAGGAAGGAGAAGGAACACGTGACATATTCAACCAATCAGATCACACATGGCGTTTGGTTATTGCGTACTTATTATTTTACGCGTGAGTTCGGTAAGTTTATCAATTTGCGAAAATGTGGGCGTAAAATAATACAATTTATCTCTCGTTTAGTGTTCGCTACCCACAACGCCATCTACCGTCATCATCATCATTTCAGCCGAAAGACGTCCACTGCTGGACATAGGCCTCCCCCAAGCACCTCCACTTCGACCGGTTTTGTGCTTCTCGCATCCAACGAGTTCCTGCGGCCTTCACAAGGTCGTCGGTCCACCTTGTGGGAGGCCTTCCAACGCTACGCCTTCCGGTACGCGGTCGCCACTCCAGAACCTTTCGGCCCCATCGGCCATCTGTTCTGCGAGCAATGTGCCCTGCCCACTGCCACTTAAGTTTGGCAATTCTTCGGGCTATGTCGGTTACCTTGGTTCTCCTGCGGATCTCTTCATTTCTGATTCGATCCCGCAGGGAAACTCCAAGCATAGCCCTCTCCATTGCCCTTTGGGTGACTTTCAGCCTTCTAATAAGGCCCATTGTGAGCGACCACGTTTCAGTGCCATATGTCATCACCACTGGCAACACACACTGGTCAAAGACTTTCGTCTTGAGACACTGTCCCACATCTACCGTAACCTCGGCGTAATTACGACCTACGCGCGCGAACGGGTCGCGAATGAAAATGTTCGTTTTATGAATGTCGGTTCTCTATGTTCTTTTTTGTCTTCGTTCTTGAGTCCTTGGAGTAAACGCATGAAGTTGAGAAAATATCTCGTCCTTTTATTTAAAATTCCAAGTAGACGCCCCAACATTTAGAATCCTACGAAAGTTTATAAATTTCCTAGGAAATTTATAAATTTGCGATTCTTGTTATTTTCCGGTGACATATACATACATAATAATGTTTAACTCCTAGCCTAGGGCGAGACATCACGCATCATATTAATTATGCTTTTGAAAGCATATTTCTACTGGTTGTACGGACACGTTTCCACTTTTTATTTAATCGTTACTCGACTTAAGTATTTTCACGAAAACGTAAGTGGGTCCGTTCTTAGGGGACGGTTTTATGAGTTATTCTATTATATGGCAATGGCGTCACGTTGTCATGGTAACCTCCTTGTTTAAATCGTGTATCTATTGTAGGTAAAGAGATATCACCAATGTGGCAGGCACCTGACGCAACACGCCACCACCACAATTCGTATTCAAGCATTACGTTCAGCAACATTTTTTAAATGACTCGTGAAATGTTTCAAGTCTTGCTGGTTTAAACAAATGATTCGTCGGTTAGGTGTCGCTTGTGTGAGTGAACTGCACTTGCGTGCACAGTGAATGTGTTTATAAAGCGTTTGAGGGCGGTGCGGGCGCGGCGCGGCACGACACGACAATCGCATTAGCGATGACGTGTCGTGACGCGGCAGGACGCCGCCAGTGACTCTTTGCTGGAACAAAGGGTGTAGCGGGTGTAATACTAGATTATTCAATAAGGGGATAAAGCAGTGCCTAATGTCACGGGCGCTACTATATCGAATCCCGAGCGTAACGAAGGATTCTAGCTCTCCGTAGCGTAGCGAGGGGAGTTCGGAGTTTTACCTCTTGAGCGAAGTGAGGGAGTTAATACCTGCAAAACTATTTTCCCTTTTTTTGTAAACATTTTTATATTTTATGTATACAAGGTCGGGCAAAAGTAATGTCATAATGTGAATTGGCTGCCATTTGGTTGGAAATGTAAAAGATTGGGCTGTTCTCACGGAAAATTTATTTATAAAAGTGTAAAAATTATGACATTAAGTCAAATAACCGGTGAAGTGCGAGTCGGACTCGCGCACCGAGGGTTCCGTACAAATTTGTAGGTATGTAAATAGTTTATCACGGGGGTCGTGATAACAGATCATGACAAATACCAGAGTAATAATAGTTCTATGCAAATACCGTAAAATTGCCGTAAATTAACAAAGATAATATTTATACTTACATTGTAAAAATAAAATACTAAAATAAGGATTTAGAGACAAATCTATGTACTTATAATATTAAGAACGTATAACAGTGTAAGCAGTTAGATAATGTACAGCTACATACATTCACCAAAATAATTAGGTAACATTACTCAAGTTCATAAACTATGAAAGCACTGAATATTACATAATCAGCCTATAATGTTCCCATTGCTGGGACACAGGCCTCTTCTCGGTGAGAGGGAGTGGGCCGTAATCCACCACGCGGGCCCAGTGCGGGTTGGCAGACGTCACATGTCTTCGAATTTTTGGTTCTAGGACATGCCGGTTTCCTCACGATGTTTTTCTTTACCGTTTTGAGAGCAGTGCTGATGAAATAATTTCCACAAAGTAAAGCGCCTGTCTGGGTTCGATCCTATGACCTACACCACGTAAGTCGCGGCCGTTACCACTTGGCCACCACTGCTCTCGAATCTGACTGAATGTTGCTCTAACGAAAAGATAAACTAGATTGAGGGACAAACGTAACTTTGCCGTGAGTAAACTATTGTCCCCATAATATATCGACATAGGTCGCTGTAAGTTTACCAACTTCAAAAAAGATTGAGATCATCAAAAAAAAATTTTTGTGTTACGGTTTTCGGATTTTTTTTCTTAACTTGTATTTCATTTCTTTAGAATTATGAAATTTGGCAAGAAGCAATGTCTACATGACATTGCTTCTTGCCAAATTCTAAGTCCATGGGAAGTAGCCTATAGGTTTTGATTCCCTTGCGAGTGTCAAAATATACGGCATAAACGGAACATAAACGCCCGTATCTTTTGATTACGTTGACTTAGAAGTTTGATTTTTTCATCGCTTCAAGGGATTGCAGCCTCAAGTATTTGATATGAATTTCAACTTGATAACTTTACGCGTCCCTGAGAAAAAAGGTCTTGACAGACGGACAACGAAATTATCTTATAAGGGTTCCGTTTTTCCTTTTGAGGTACGGAACCCTAAAATGATGTCGATCAAACGAACACCTCCTGAGTTGATGCACATTTGTGCCCGTTTTACGGCATTATGAATTGTTTCTCGCAAAAAATCTTCCAGATTGGTGATTTCTTCTTCAATGTTGGCTTTCAAGACTTGCAACGTTTGTGGGTTGTTGTAGTAAGCGCGAGATTTCAAAAAGCGTCAAAGAAAGAAGTCTGGCGTCGTCATCTGGCGATCTGGCCGACCATTTCAAAACGCCGAAACGGGAGACCACACGACCCTCAAATTAATGTTTCGAAATCTCTCGAGCTGTGTGACTGTGTATCGCTCCATTGCATTGTCAACTAATTCTATATTTGTCACAACATATGTATTAAACCAGAATGACATTATAACGTCATTAGCAAAACTTATGGCACATTCACATTATGACATCACTTTGCCCCACCTTGTAGTCATCGAATTTTTATTCGAGGTTCGTTTAATGAAACTCAGTACAATATTATTGTCCAGCTGGACCTCATCAGGGCTATAATGACTTACTTTAGGTTAGGTTTGCATGACACATCATTTGACATTATCGAGCAGGTGGTATGAAAAAAGTATAATATTATCGCTATAATAGACATTATCATTATTTGATTTAAATTTATTAAGCCTAAGTTCTTGAATGTGGCTCGGAGGTTTTTGTAAAAGCTTTTAAACGAACCATCTATTTTCCAGATCTTTTAGATATCACTTTATATTTTTAGGCGCATATGCAATAGATTTTCATAGATAAACTGGGAAGGCACAATCATTACTTTAATCTCCTTAAATTTCTATCAGAGAGAGTGTGATCGAACAGCCCTTCTGTCAAACAGAGGTGGTCTGAATCAGCGGCATTTCCCCACAACAGTATACCATACGACATTGCACGTTGAAAATAGCGAAAGTACACTAAAGCTGCCTCTACGCAGTTAGAAAAAATCGTTATTTAATTGAATTAAGAATTTTTGTGGCTGCCACTGAAATTAAGTGTCAGAAGTTAAGCCCATGAACACGACGCTATGAAGTGGTTTGTGAAGCCCATGAACACTACGCTATGAAGTGGTTTGTTAAGCCCATGAACACTACGCTATGAAGTGGTTTGTTAAGCCCATGAACACGACGCTATGAAGTGGTTTGTTAAGCCCATGAACACTACGCTATGAAGTGGTTTGTGAAGCCCATGAACACTACGCTATGAAGTGGTTTGTTAAGCCCATGAACACTACGCTATGAAGTGGTTTGTTAAGCCCGTGAACACTACGCTATGAAGTGGTTTGTTAAGCCCATGAACACTACGCTATGAAGTGGTTTGTTAAGCCCATGAACACTACGCTATGAAGTGGTTTGTTAAGCCCATGAACACTACGCTATGAAGTGGTTTGTTAAGCCCATGAACACGACGCTATGAAGTGGTTTGTTAAGCCCATGAACACGACGCTATGAAGTGGTTTGTTAAGCCCATGAACACTACGCTATGAAGTGGTTTGTTAAGCCCATGAACACTACGCTATGAAGTGGTTTGTTAAGCCCATGAACACTACGCTATGAAGTGGTTTGTTAAGCCCATGAACACGACGCTATGAAGTGGTTTGTTAAGCCCATGAACACTACGCTATGAAGTGGTTTGTTAAGCCCATGAACACTACGCTATGAAGTGGTTTGTTAAGCCCATGAACACTACGCTATGAAGTGGTTTGTTAAGCCCATGAACACGACGCTATGAAGTGGTTTGTTAAGCCCATGAACACGACGCTATGAAGTGGTTTGTTAAGCCCATGAACACTACGCTATGAAGTGGTTTGTTAAGCCCATGAACACTACGCTATGAAGTGGTTTGTTAAGACTGCGTATATAATAGTAGCTGTAGCAGAGATTACAGTAAGATAAGGAAGTGATAAAAGCTGTCAGCTCGCCATAACAGAGAGCGAGGGCCACGCGGGCCGCGGGGGCCGCGGGGTGTGGGTAAAGCCCAATTAGGGTAGGACGAGACCGGCCGTAACCGTGAACAATGGACCGGATTGGATTAAATTAACAACTTCGATATTATATATTTTTGGTGCGCGATACTTCATTAGGGCTGTTCTCAGCGTCATTGTTGTAAGTTTTGTTAACGAATCGTATCCGCGTGGCATGCAAACGACACTGCAGTCTTTCATCGTAACAAGCCTATTGTTTTATGCTTTCTGCGTTTCATTAATACTTTAATACCAACTCATAATAGAGTAGTAATGATATGAACACAGCCTCGCTCACAGTTCTCTTTGATCCAAGCAGCACCCCGCCTGGCGGACGTCACAGATCTCTCTGGTCTACAGCAGCACCCCGCCTGGCGGACGTCACAGATCTCTCTGGTCTACAGCAGCACCCCGCCTGGCGGACGTCACAGATCTCTCTGGTCTACAGCAGCACCCCGCCTGGCGGACGTCACAGATCTCTCTGGTCTACAGCAGCACCCCGCCTGGCGGACGTCACAGATCTCTCTGGTCTACAGCAGCACCCCGCCTGGCGGACGTCACAGATCTCTCTGATCCAAGCAGCACCCCGCCTGGCGGACGTCACAGATCTCTCTGATCCAAGCAGCATCCCGCCTGGCGGACGTCACAGATCTCTCTGGTCTACAGCAGCACCCCGCCTGGCGGACGTCACAGATCTCCCTGGTCTACAGCAGCACCCCGCCTGGCGGACGTCACAGATCTCTCTGGTCTACAGCAGCACCCCGCCTGGCGGACGTCACAAATCTCCCTGGTCTACAGCAGCATCCCGCCTGGCGGACGTCACAGATCTCCCTGGTCTACAGCAGCACCCCGCCTGGCGGACGTCACAGATCTCCCTGGTCTACAGCAGCACCCCGCCTGGCGGACGTCACAGATCTCTCTGGTCTACAGCAGCACCCCGCCTGGCGGACGTCACAGATCTCTCTGGTCTACAGCAGCACCCCGCCTGGCGGACGTCACAGATCTCTCTGGTCTACAGCAGCACCCCGCCTGGCGGACGTCTCAGATCTCTCTGATCCAAGCAGCATCCCGCCTGGCGGACGTCACAGATCTCTCTGGTCTACAGCAGCACCCCGCCTGGCGGACGTCACAGATCTCTCTGGTCTACAGCAGCACCCCGCCTGGCGGACGTCACAGATCTCTCTGGTCTACAGCAGCACCCCGCCTGGCGGACGTCACAGATCTCTCTGATCCAAGCAGCACCCCGCCTGGCGGACGTCTCAGATCTCTCTGATCCAAGCAGCATCCCGCCTGGCGGACGTCACAAATCTCTCTGGTCTACAGCAGCACCCCGCCTGGCGGACGTCACAGATCTCTCTGATCTACAGCAGCACCCCGCCTGGCGGACGTCACAGATCTCTCTGGTCTACAGCAGCACCCCGCCTGGCGGACGTCACAGATCTCTCTGATCCAAGCAGCACCCCGCCTGGCGGACGTCTCAGATCTCTCTGATCCAAGCAGCATCCCGCCTGGCGGACGTCACAAATCTCTCTGGTCTACAGCAGCACCCCGCCTGGCGGACGTCACAGATCTCTCTGATCCAAGCAGCATCCCGCCTGGCGGACGTCACAAATCTCTCTGGTCTACAGCAGCATCCCGCCTGGCGGACGTCACAGATCTCTCTGATCCAAGCAGCATCCCGCCTGGCGGACGTCACAAATCTCTCTGGTCTACAGCAGCACCCCGCCTGGCGGACGTCACAGATCTCTCTGATCCAAGCAGCATCCCGCCTGGCGGACGTCACAGATCTCTCTGATCCAAGCAGCATCCCGCCTGGCGGACGTCACAGATCTCTCTGATCCAAGCAGCACCCCGCCTGGCGGACGTCTCAGATCTCTCTGATCCAAGCAGCACCCCGCCTGGCGGACGTCTCAGATCTCTCTGATCCAAGCAGCATCCCGCCTGGCGGACGTCACAAATCTCTCTGGTCTACAGCAGCACCCCGCCTGGCGGACGTCACAGATCTCTCTGATCCAAGCAGCATCCCGCCTGGCGGACGTCACAAATCTCTCTGGTCTACAGCAGCATCCCGCCTGGCGGACGTCACAGATCTCTCTGATCCAAGCAGCATCCCGCCTGGCGGACGTCACAAATCTCTCTGGTCTACAGCAGCACCCCGCCTGGCGGACGTCACAGATCTCTCTGATCCAAGCAGCATCCCGCCTGGCGGACGTCACAGATCTCTCTGATCCAAGCAGCATCCCGCCTGGCGGACGTCACAGATCTCTCTGATCCAAGCAGCACCCCGCCTGGCGGACGTCTCAGATCTCCCTGGTCTACAGCTGCATCCCGCCTGGCGGACATCACAGGTCTTATTCTGCTCTCTATCTCGCACTATTAATCATTTTGTCATGTTCTTTGAGACAAATGTGACGGGCGGGCTTAACACAGTTACTATTATTTGTATACTTTTCTATTTCATCATTTGTCACACATTTTTGAACAAAGTAGGTACCACGTTGTGCGATCTCACGCACGACATGTACGTTAAATTGAAAATCAATTTTAATTTAGGTGTGCGCAGCGGCTTATCGCGCTAACTTATACTATAAACTTGATAAAACGCTCCATAAAAGCCGCAACAAAAATGTTCTCCCCAGCGGTGCTACGAGCTACGGCGTAGTGTTGCTACGAGCTACGGCGTAGCGTCTCGACGCAGACTACGGATCGCGGTAACTTGATGAAATTTTTCACCGAAGTGGTGTGTCGTGTAGTTTTACAGTGTATTTTTATAAATAGTATCTACATAAAGATAGAGTAGATAATTTTGTATTGGATGTCAAAAGTGGAAAGTTGGAGTGTAAATAGATGAAAATAATGTGCTTCAAAAATCAAAATCAAGATATTTTTTTTCACATACACTTACATAGCCACTTATGAAACGTCAGAAGCTAGGTGCACGGTTCCAATTGGTCGTTTCCTATGGAGAAGAGCCGGCAAGAAACACCACGGTTACTCTTTTAAAAAATATTGGCTTTTACAATGTTGTAAATTACAGTAGGTATGAGAGGACAGCGTAGGCCTATCAGCAAGTACCGGGTACTTAATAAAATAACAAATGGTCTTCAGAGCTAAAGTGTACAAAGTCCTTATATTAACAAAATATAAAAGAATCTATGAAAAATATTAATAAAAACTAATAAAACAAATAAAAACACTAGTAAAGAGTTGAAATTAGAATTGTCTGAAATTGGAATTGTCTGTAAACATCGTAATCTGGGAGCTATTCATAGACATTTACGTAGTTATGCCTTTAATGAGGTGCCAGGGAAGCCACATGTGCAGAAGAAATTATTGCCAAACTACCTTGTCTTCAACGTAGTCTTTAATCTAATAATATGCTTTTTTGATAAGGACACATTTGATGAGGGTTTTGAACTTTCTATCGTTAAGTTTTGTAACCAGCTCAGCAGGTCTACGTGTGTTTATATAATGGAAACCGCTTCTTATTTTGAATAGTCCTAAGTTTTTGCGAACATACAAAATACTTTCTAAGATGTAAAGAGAAGACAGAGTTAGTATATTTATCAATTTCTTTGATTTTGTTTCTAAGAGACTCGTGAGGACCCATTATATAGATTGCGCGGATTGCCCACTTTTGTAAAATGAAAATTGAATCTACGCCAGCTGCCGATCCCCACAGCAGAACACCATAAGACATAATACTGTGGAAATAAGCAAAGTATACCAACCTAGCTGTGGCTATATCTGTCAACTGCCTTATTTTTGTTACTGCATATGCAGCTGAACTTAATCTACATGAAAGAGCTTTAATGTGTGCGTTGTTCAGTTGTGTCCTCCTTACGGCAACTAAATACCGGCAGCTGGTCAATTATCTTGAATTAGTGTGTAACGTGAGCGGCGCGGTGACAGTGACCATCAGGCGCGTGACGCTCCGTGCTGAGCGCGCTAACGTGAGCGGCGCGGTGACAGTGACCATCAGGCGCGTGACGCTCCGTGCTGAGCGCGCTAACGTGAGCGGCGCGGTGACAGTGACCATCAGGCGCGTGACGCTCCGTGCTGAGCGCGCTAACGTGAGCGGCGCGGTGACAGTGACCATCAGGCGCGTGACGCTCCGTGCTGAGCGCGCTAACGTGAGCGGCGCGGTGACAGTGACCATCAGGCGCGTGACGCTCCGTGCTGAGCGCGCTAACGTGAGCGGCGCGGTGACAGTGACCATCAGGCGCGTGACGCTCCGTGCTGAGCGCGCTAACGTGAGCGGCGCGGTGACAGTGACCATCAGGCGCGTGACGCTCCGTGCTGAGCGCGCTAACGTGAGCGGCGCGGTGACAGTGACCATCAGGCGCGTGACGCTCCGTGCTGAGCGCGCTAACGTGAGCGGCGCGGTGACAGTGACCATCAGGCGCGTGACTCTCCGTGCTGAGCGCGCTAACGTGAGCGGCGCTGTGACAGTGACCATCAGGCGCGTGACGCTCCGTGCTGAGCGCGCTAGCGGCGCGGTGACAGTGACCATCAGGCGCGTGACGCTCCGTGCTGAGCGCGCTAACGTGAGCGGCGCGGTGACAGTGACCATCAGGCGCGTGACGCTCCGTGCTGAGCGCGCTAACGTGAGCGGCGCGGTGACAGTGACCATCAGGCGCGTGACGCTCCGTGCTGAGCGCGCTAACGTGAGCGGCGCGGTGACAGTGACCATCAGGCGCGTGACGCTCCGTGCTGAGCGCGCTAACGTGAGCGGCGCGGTGACAGTGACCATCAGGCGCGTGACGCTCCGTGCTGAGCGCGCTAACGTGAGCGGCGCTGTGACAGTGACCATCAGGCGCGTGACGCTCCGTGCTGAGCGCGCTAGCGGCGCGGTGACAGTGACCATCAGGCGCGTGACGCTCCGTGCTGAGCGCGCTAGCGGCGCGGTGACAGTGACCATCAGGCGCGTGACGCTCCGTGCTGAGCGCGCTAACGTGAGCGGCGCGGTGACAGTGACCATCAGGCGCGTGACGCTCCGTGCTGAGCGCGCTAACGTGAGCGGCGCGGTGACAGTGACCATCAGGCGCGTGACGCTCCGTGCTGAGCGCGCTAACGTGAGCGGTGCGGTGACAGTGACCATCAGGCGCGTGACGCTCCGTGCTGAGCACGCTAACGTGAGCGGCGCGGTGACAGTGACCATCAGGCGCGTGACGCTCCGTGCTGAGCGCGCTAACGTGAGCGGCGCTGTGACAGTGACCATCAGGCGCGTGACGCTCCGTGCTGAGCGCGCTAACGTGAGCGGCGCTGTGACAGTGACCATCAGGCGCGTGACGCTCCGTGCTGAGCGCGCTAGCGGCGCGGTGACAGTGACCATCAGGCGCGTGACGCTCCGTGCTGAGCGCGCTAGCGGCGCGGTGACAGTGACCATCAGGCGCGTGACGCTCCGTGCTGGTGGCCTACCGCGAGTTCTTAACGCGATTCAATTTACGCTCAGGAATCGAGATGGCGCTAGACGACTTGTATAGCTCTGTCTCTTTCCAACAGCCTAAACTGGATCGCGTTAAGAGCTCGTGGTAAGGCCTCTGAGCGCGCTAACGTGAGCGGCGCGGTGACAGTGACCATCAGGCGCGTGACGCTCCGTGCTGAGCGCGCTAGAGCATCGTGAACTCTGTACAGCAAGCTATTTATATTGCCAATAAATGCGCTTCAGGGAGACCTCGCACCCGACCAGCCCACCAGTGATCAGGTCGTATGTATTCGTGGAGACCGGCTTGCCACTGTCGGGCTAGTATCATACCCTTTAGCAGTACCTCCACAAGTAACGAACATCTTCTATAATATTACAAGTGTATGTGCGTGTCTAAGCTCATACAGCGGGCACGGGGGCGCGGGCGACGGGCAAGCGGGCAAGCGGGCACCTGGGCACCCGGCTTTTTATTCCACTTTGTTTAGACAATAACGATAAAAGCGGCCGTTTACGTCGCGAGCTTTATGGAATATAAACTGTTGAAATATTTGTTATTTATTCGACGCTCCACGCCGTTCATAAATTAATTAGTCCGCTGCGCCGCCGCTCCGCGTCTTACTTATTTACGTAGTGGCGCCGCCCGCGAGCCCGCTACAAATTTACAAGTGAGAGTTTACGATGCTGATTTACGAGCCAATATCTGAGGCCGCGAGTTGGCCCTGAATGCATAAAAAGGTACTTTATCGGCGATACCGCGCCCTCCCCGGGCCTCCGCTGGGTAACGCTCGAGTGTACATCACGTATCGCCTTCACTATTCACAACGTGACAGTCAGTGAGTGGTTGTGACGAGCACACAATTGAGCTGGTGCTGCGCGCCTGTGTGCCACTAGTGGGTGGTGCAGCCGGCTCGCTCGGGGGTTGCCAACTAATTTAATTACAATAATGTCTTGCGTTATCGATGTTATTGCGTCGCCACCCCGCTCCGCCTCTTTATTGTACACAATTAAGTATCTAAACTACGTATTTTTTTCCGAAACATTAACTACATGTTATTTACTTTTCCAATAACTTGAAGACCCGAGTTATTCCGATTTGTTAGGATAGCATACTGATTATTAACCGACTTCAAAAAAAGGAGGAGGTTCTCAATTCGTCGGGGTCTTTTTTTTTATGTATGTTCCTTTATTTACATGTTTGTCTAAAAGTGGCATTTATTCGTGAAGGCACGGGTCGAGCGCGGGAGCCGCAGATTTCAAACCGTTGGCACTTCCAGTCTGCAAGTGTCGTCTGTGTGGGAGAGAAGCAAGAACGCATATCGTTAAGTAAAATTGAACAATTATAGTAGATAATGGGTGCTGAAGCAATGTAGGTACTACAGTAAATAATGCAGCCGTCTGTTCAACACGAACATTTGAACATCAGTGATGCTGTCTTAGTATGCCTTGCATTGACTGTAGCCATCTGTGAAGGCTGCCGGTGTTCAGAATAAGCAAATGTATGATAATAATGATAAGAACGAGTAGCTGTGAAGCCGTGGCTGAGAGGCATTCGCCCACGTGTTCATATATATTGGTGCGTGTTTATGGTGGCATCCGGTGCGGCGCGCGGCGCAGCGGCTTTCATGTCTAGTATTGCGTCGCGTTCGCCTGGAACGTAATAATGTAGCAACTTCACGAGCGACGTTTGCCAAACAAACGCTTTCTGCTAGTACTTATCACATACAACATAGATATTCAACTATAAACTTTTAATGGTGAACCCTTATTGAGACAGGCCCCTAATTGAGACAGACAGTTTATTGCGGTTTAAGCCGCAAAAAAGTTTCAATAAAACGAATTAAATTGCGGGTGGTTTTCCTGAATGGTGTGCCCGTCCCCGCCGCCCGCGTCTCGCGTCCCGCGTCCCGCGTCCCACATCCCGCGCCCTGCGCCTCTCGCCCCACGGCCAGGTGAGTTGCAAGCAAAGCGATTAACTCAAAGAAAGTTTTAAAGCGGATTTTTTTCCGGCAGCAGTGCTCATTGCTCGGCGTGCTTAGTGGAAGCGGCGCCCGCGCCGCTCGCACTCGACTCTGATTAATGACCCTTACAACACACCGCGCTGCTGCCTTTGTGGCCTCGTTATCACAAAACAAAATAATGGGATTAGCTTGTGGGCTTATTACACAAAGTTACCTTCTACATTACGAGCACTATCTTGGTGTGTCGGAATACTTATGTAAAATTATATAGAATATAATCTTGATTTCTTTTCCTAAATTGCATGGAATTAGTATGTAATTTATTCTTGCTAAACTGTCGAGAGTATTTCTAGACGAATAATCAACGAATTCCAAACGAAACCAGTGATCTATGAGTCGGTCTAAATAAATACAAAAACTTATTTTACTTTCACCTAAAAAAGGATAACAGAATTAAACATTGTATTTGAAATATTTTCTTAATTTTATGTGCTACTTTGATGTACTGTGGTTAAACATAATAAATGACGTAGTAAACTCGGTAGGATGTCATCTAATAAAATTATAGTCGAATAAATTGTTATAAAAAAACATTGAATATCTTATAATGTTTTAAAACAGTTCTGCTAAATTAGATTTACTTAAGACAGTCAATGTTAAAAGTTATTTGGTCAAAATGTATGATTGGTTCAAAATGGTGGTAATGTTACATGTACTTGAGTGATATTGGGAGACTATAAAAATAATATGTGTACCCGCCAATTCTAGGAACTTTTTGATTCAACTGTGGTGAAAGATGGACTACCGTTTACGTAAGGTAATTGATATTATTGCTGATATCCATGTAGTTCTATATGTGGTATAATATGTCTAATATTGTTTAAGTATGTGTTAAATCGAATTAAGGAATATTCATGTTCTGTTTCTTACCGTTGATAAGTTGCTATAGCTTTGAGAAATGGTCCAAGAGATAACAATAATTGTTTATGCAAATGTAAAAATGTGTTGATACAATACTTTAAAACAAGCTGCCATTGAGTTTCCTTGTCCTTCCTTCTCCATGATGACCTAGTTTTGGAACGGACAACTAAACAACTAAACTACACTAACTACCAAACTACTACCAACTGAACTAAAGAATTGAGTGTTGAGTATTTAATTTTCTCATCGACGTATTTATCTGACGAGCCTAATTGAAATAAATGCCTAGTCTTGTCTTTCTGTGCTTTTCTTCGTAAAACCCTTCACACCATATTCATAGGTACTTCACACACAGTAAATAACTACCTAGTAACCATTCTGGACACTCTTGCTAATTTAGCTGATATTATTACCTATACATATTATAGTTTTCATTCCCCTTTTCTGACACGTGCGTCAGACGACCGCAAAATACCAAACATTAGTTGAAAGTGTTCCGTCTGACGAGTTAACACTCAAAATAAGTACTTAACATAATACATGTGTTGGTAATAGTACAGCCCGTCAGCTACCGCCAGGCAGCGGACGAATCGGCGGACTACCCGAGCTCCTCACGCGTGGAGCCTATTAAAGGTTCGCGCACATTATGTAGGGCCGCAGCGGGTCGGGTCGCAGCACAAAAATCCGCTCAAATCCCACGTATGTGTTTTATAATTATGAACTATCGCACACTATGCCGGGGCGGAGCGGGCCTGCGCCTGGTTCCTATCGATGTGTCACCTGCTGCGGCCCGCTCCGCCCCGACATAATGTGCGCGAACCTTAATGGCAACTTCAAAGATGGAAAGTTACAGATGCAAGTACCCATGTAGGTACTAATGTAACTGTGAATTAAAAGTGTGTTCGGAAAAGTTGGAGTCGCCGCGCGCCGCCCCTGCCGAACGCTTTTAATTGGTCATTAGTTCATTACCATCGGCGTCCACAGCGCGCCAACTTTAGCCGCACCCCCGCACCCCTCTCCCCCGTACCCCGCACTCGACTGCATCTGGAAATAATTCCAGATGCAGTTGAACTGACGTAACTTATAACTTTACGAGTATCAGCGAAGTTTTTTGATATTTAATTAGTTTCGCAAGCACCGCAGGAAGCAGTGAAATGTGCGCGCCGGAGATGATAAGTTTAGTGGTACACAAGTACCTATTTAGTATATTTCATATTTATTATCTGGATTGTCGGTGGCAACGGCACATAAATATAAAAAACAAGAAATTGGCAAAGCAAGTGGGTAAGGTAGGTACCAGCTTGTTTTGCCAATAGGTATATTTTTTAGCACGCTTTTATTAGCTTCACTTGTAACGTAAATAACAATGTAACAAAATCTCAAACTCAATTTTAACCTACTTCTAATTGTCGTATCGAAATTAAACTTTTTCTTTACAGTAATGAATCGAAACTGTACAGGCCGTACCTACATCTGAGTGCATAAGGATTGTATTGCTGTGAACATGCCGTACAGGCCGTACCTACATCTGTGTGCATAACTGATGTATCAACACAGAACGCACTCCTCAGATTTCAAACACTGGCTACCGTCGAACAAAACAAAAAACATACCGTCGCTTTTTCCCACAGGGTGTGTAATTACGTATGACCTTGGTTGTTTCAAACTATTGCTGAAATTTACATCTTCATAGCAAGTACCGCTAGCGGGTAGCATAACGTATTGGATTTCTAAACGCGTAGTCTGGGTTTCAATCTCGAGATGAGGCTTTTATTTTTATCTTTTCAATAATAATCTATCGTTTTTTTAATATTCGAAAATTAATAAACGATAATAAACGAATGCATGCAACCTACAAATGACGATAGGCGTATTTTGCATATTTGCTATGTCCACGCTGCCTCATGCAATCGTCAATCACGCTACAAAACATCTCAGTTTTCTTTCAACTAGCATCGAGAAAGTACGTCTTTTCGTTGTGAAAATGTCAAGAGATGATGACGAAGTGATTATAGCATACAACTTTATTAGGAGACGACGAAACAGGCGAAGAAAGTACTATATTCATCCATACATCGAAAGAAATATAAATTCTAGATTGTTTGTTGCAGCCAGAGAGTTATCAGAAGATGATTCTGTTTTTCAATCATTTTACCGAATGACTAAAAATACGTGCCAAAATTTAGTCTCTATTGTTTGACCACTGATACAAAGACAAAATGCGTCTCGCGAGTCGGTCGAGTAGTGACATGCTGCCGCGCGCACCGCATGACGAACGCATGACGAGAGGCTGACGCGTCGTGAACACAGTTTTGATTGTTTCTACGCAAAATGCAAGCATTCGTCTTGCAATCGTCAATTGACGAAAGCGTGCGGCGTGCGCATGACGTGCGGTTTACGTGGACGTGGACACTAGGCCTTACTCTTTTCATTATGAAAAGAAGATTGAAACTCAAAATAATCCTTCTTACGGATATGACACAATCATCATCATCATCAGCCTATAATGTTCCCACTGCTGGGACACAGGCCTCCTCTCTGTGAGAGGGAGTGGGCCGTAATCCACCACGCGGGCCCAGTGCGGGTTGGTAGATGTCACATGTCGTTGAATTTTTGGTTCTAGGACATGCCGGTTTCCTCACGATGTTTTCCTTCACCGTTTTGAGAGCAGTGGTGATGAAATAATTTTACACAAAGTAAAGCGCCTGTCTGGGTTCGAACCTACGACCTACAACTCGTAAGTCACGGCCGATACCACTGGGCCACCACTGCTCTCACATATGACACAATATTATTTTAATATTACTAAAATAAATTTGTAATCTATAACTTAAGACTTTGTAATTATTACCATGCAATGCAACTTCAACTGCTCATCAGATCTCTCATTCCGTGCTTCTCATCGTTGTATCGATGATATGTTTATGGTTTTCAATTAAATATGGTTTTTGAGCTGGTTTTAGTTTGCACGGCGAACGGTTCGTAAAGAAGTGTCGAATAATTCGGCAAACTATCTTGGTGGTATGAAACCACTTGTTTCACATTCACTGACTAGCTGGGGCCTTCCACTTCGCTTTCGACTGGCAAGCCCTTCTCCTTATATATTATGACCCTCCGACTAACAGTAGCTAATTGCTTTAAAACAAAAAAGGAGTACTGTTAGGCTACTAGCAAAACACGAATTAGTATATACGAAAATAGAAATGGTACAATTATATTATAATTACTTATACTATCACATTGAGTCCACTCTTACGCAGCGCGATAATATCAACTTTCACCTCAATATTCATTCTTGCTTGCATTTCAAAATGAGCCACAATATCAGATTATCAACCAACTACGTTCTATTTAATGAGTCGCAACTCGTAAGTTAACTGCATCTGTCTACCTTATAATTTATTTATTTAGATTTCTGTAGATATAATCATAAAATTTTACGAATTATGTGAACAAGACGAACATGACACGGAACTATACTCAATAGCGTGATTATTCGAGTAATTATTAAAACATTTAAAAAAATCATCACCGCGCTTGAGATTCGAACCCACGACGGATCGCTAGCTCGCTACGCATAAACGCGCTTACCGACGTATGATAACCGCTATCATGCAATATACCCTAACGGCTTGGCCACGAACTCGCAGCTATCAGCGGCAGCTTAGCGCGGAGCGGCGAGCGGTAATAACAAATATACGAAAATGTATGAACCATGCCACGACGCAGCGCTCGCAGCGTCAACGCTAGACAAAAGAAACCGCGCCGCTTGCCGCTAAGCCAAAACTCGTGGCCGGGCGGTAATGGTTGAATTTATGAAATACAATCAGTGCCAACGAATGCGAGTGTGTGTGTCTTTAATATAAATGACTCATTAACACGTTGACTGCCAGACAACAGACACAATAGAAAATCTATTGCTCGCGGTCACCGTTGACCGTGGTGGCAGTCAATGCCCGTAAGTCATTGCGCTCCCCCAGGAGATCAGGATGGCAACCAACCGATTATCTTTCAAAGTTAAGGTTCGCGAGCACATTCGCAAGAAGCTGGCAGTATTATCACAACGGTAATATTTTCTCATTGCTTGTCTTATTTTTTTTTAGTTAGTTAGTAAGTATATTCACGTATTTATGTATATTCATTTGTGCTTATATTTATATATAAATAGTTATATATTATATTCATAGTTTTAATAGGTTTATGCGTATCTTTATATTTGAAATATTTATTCCTTAATTTTCATGATTGCACCTACCGCTGTTTGTCTCTGCATCACCCAAAGGTTGACTGGTAGAAAACGCCTATGACATTAAGTCCACCTCTGTACATTTATGTGCTTGAAGTATTAAATAAATAAATAAGTCAAACTAAACGTGAAGCTATTGCTTTGTGAGTTTGCATACGGACTTTTGATGCCTACTGTACATGTAGTTTGGAAGACTAAATTATAATTTGGAACTGATCTGATCATCATCAGATCAGTTCCAAATGAAACTTTGTATGTATATGCTTCATAAAACAAAAGTATAATTTGGTATCTTTGAGCTGATCTGATGATGGAGCCAGGAGGTGGATAGTGGAACTCTTCAGTGGCTACTAGTAATCCCTTCTAGTTTGGGCTTATATTATTTGTTTTGACGAATGCAATAGATTGCACGTGGTGTCGAGGGTCTGATTAGCCCCTAATCGTCGTAACTTCGTTGACTTTATACTTATTAACTTAATGAAGATATAATATACGCAAAAAATAAAAATATGTAGTTAAAAAAAAACACGCTTTTATCACGCACAATAAAGAGCGCACTTATAATTATTTTAAAAGTGCTCCACGCTTTTAGAATTCAAATTAAGTAAATTAAATTATTTTATATTTTTTGTGCGTGATAAAAGCACATTTTTTAAACTACATATTTTTATTTAAATACAATGATACCGATTTGTTTAAAATTATTTCGTTGGTGCGGCGCTATGTATGTTACAGCTGCAAACTTAAGAAAGAGAAAGGTCCTACTGAGATAACGTAGCCGGAATGGCACCTGGCACACTGTTACAGTGCCGCGACACAACAAGCCGGGGCAAGTGTAAATATTTCAATGGGTGTTCGCGGCACGCACCGCACCGTGGCACGTCGGGCCGCACCGTGCCACATCGGGCGGCAACGCGCCGCGCGCTCTCGGGCCGCTGCTCAAAGTATTCGTCGGGAAGTTAGCAACTCAAGTGAAAAGTGTAAGAGCGCCAAGTTGTACGTGATTAAAGTTTAAACAAGGCCCGTCGGCCGCCGAGCGCTACACAAACGCGAACATGCTATATTGTTTGTTGTTTATAATTTCCCAGTGTAAATACACGCCCCCACCGAGAGCTATTGTTCCTCCGAACACGTTAGTGGAGCGCTCATGCTTACATTACATTCATTGTTGATGTGATTCGGTAAGATTCCTATCTCAATTATGAACCATTAATTAAACGATAGGTACAAGACGTGTTAGTCAATATTAATGAACAGACACTTTGGCGCGTATTCCGAGAGTAATTACAAGGGTATAGGCTGTCAATGACTTCACTCGTTATCGTGCGGTGCGGTGTGGTGCGGCGCGATCTCGCGCCACCCGATAGCGTTGCGCTGAGACGGGCGCGATTGTTCCTTCGCCTCACATTGTGTGCTCTGAGGAAACCGATTTGAGTAGCGAACAGTATTATCCGCTCTGTATATTTGTCACGTAACCTCACGTTCGACAGACAACCTACCCGGAATATTTATTCCGAATATCAGAGGGGCAATTCTCGTAATTTTAAGAACATTCCCAGTGATCTCAGTCTCAATCCGTCAAAAATACCTCTAATTTCCCTACATTTTGACAAGTTTTTTGACATTTGTTTGTCGCCGAAATGAGACCGCAACTAGATTTTGAACGTTTTAAATTAAGAGAATTGGCCTTCTGGTCAACGCCAGTGTCCAATTCTATTTTGACTTTTGCGTGTGACATGATGTGAAATAAATCCTTCGATTTAATAAGTCTTGTTCGGACATAATACTGGCTGGTCATGCGCGTGTCGGAATATGTAGAATTATTATAAGAATTTATTGCTTGATTTCGAATGTCATATGGCATTCCCCGAAGTCATCAGGTCGTAATCTTGATTTCTTTTCCTAAATTGCATGAAATTAGTAAGTACTTTATTCTTGCTAAACTGTCGAGAGTATTTCGAGACAATATAATCAACGAATTCCAAACGAAACCGGTGATCTATGAGTCGGTCTAAATAAATACAAATACTTATTTTACATTCACCTAAAGATAACAGAATTAAACATTGAAGGATATGTAACAGAATTAAACATTTTATCTATATAAATAATAAAAACAAAAGGCCTGACTGACTGACTGACTGACTGACTGACTGACTCATCAACGCCCAGCCCAAACCCTTAGACCTAGAAAGCTGAAATTATACACAATGGTTCCCTTTATAATGTAGACAAGGAATAAGGAAGGATTTTTCGAAATTCAACCCCTAAGGGAGTTAAATAGTGTAACACTGGCCCGTGCGTAGTTTACAGAAATTAATTGGAAACAAGCTGATGATGGTTTCTATTTGAACTATACTACTCACCACCGTGCTAAAGTAAATTTATAGGGTATATTCTGCTAGGGAAAGATTCAATTAAACAAGTACCTTCTTACACAATACAAGTTTATTGGAATTAATACAAAATTAAGGCACACATACAAACAAAGTGGCGAGCCACTAAAATAATGCCTCTTTCCCTGCTACTATGGCATTCACCCACACAACTAGTCTCCGTACCTAGTGGTATGGGTGAACACCTGCATGATGAGACAATAGCAGTTTCTCAGAGTCGCTATGGCGAGTCCGTGAGGGAATAGATCAATAACCTAGCTCATCGTACATGTGTCGACCTATTTGGACTGTGCTCATAAGGGGAAAATAACTAATATACTAATCAAACCCGAGACACAATATCTTACAACAACTGGTCTTAACACCTAGTTTTTTACAAAAGGCCTAACTCTCTCATAGGTTAAATTATAATCTTACACAGATAACCTCTCAGTTTTGAACTCAGTTAATACCAATCAGTTAAAGTCTCTCAGTTGACCACATTCAGTTGACGGATCGTCGGTCCTTGGCTTCGCTCACAGGAGGTTCCTGTGAGCACACGCGAACGCGGCCTACGGACGAGATGGTGACGCTTTCGTTACCTGGAGTGGCGAACTTCCCTTATAACCGGGAATCGGCTAAGTAAGGCCTTCCTGAACGTCGGATGACCACACCGCAAGGGATAACCTTAAAGCCGCCTGCGCTCTGATGAATTCCAAATCATCACACAACGGCGCAACATCCAGGCATCAATTCAGCTGCGCATAGCACCAATCAAAAGAAGGCTAGTATAACAAGCCAGACCTGTAACAACGTCCTCGTGTCAGAACACACATGCAAGAGACCTGGGCTATAGGCTATCCAGCAAGAATAAAGCAAATGGTTGAATACTCACAGGATTCCGCTCTTTCTGAATTTATATTAAAACCCCATCGGGTTATTTGGGCACATCCCGTTCCTCTCAGGATATAAAGTCCCTCTCAAACAGCCCCCAGGCTCGTGTTCTTAGTCGTAAAAGACCGGACACGGAACACCGTTTCTTTCCAAACCAATCTCACAGTTTCTCGAATAATCTTCCACAGACTATATAAGATTATGAAGTATCGATTTTTATCTTTAATACATTCGACATTGTTTTTTATTTAAAAATATGGAGAATTATGTATGTTTGTTTATTTGTTTTAATTAACTGTTAAACTGTAATTAATTTACTAAACACAAAACACCAACGCCATCTTGCGTCTCGTAAACCACCATGACAAACGCTATTCCACGACAGATGTCGCTACTATTAGTTATGCAACGTCACAATAGGGGATGAAAGTTTGTATGAAAGTCCGTCAGTTTTAAAGTTAGGATCTTCAAATTTTGTATTTAGGCCGACGATTGAAAATTAATTAATACGTGTCTCAGCGTTTTCGATTATTCCACCCCCAAAGGCTTAAAAAGGGGAATGAAGTTGTGTATGAAAGTCCCTCAGTTTAAAAGTTAGGATCTTCAAATTTCGTGTTTAGGCTGACGATTGAAAATTAATTTATACGTGTCTCAGCGTTTTTGATAATTTTACCCCTAAAGGGGGATGAACGACCTGACTGAGATATCAACGCACAGCCTAAACCGCTAGTCCTAGGGACATGAATTTTGGAGGGTGTGTTCTTTGTGAAGAGTAGGTATCCAGTAAGAAGGGGTTTATGGAAATTCAACCTTTAAGGGGGTAAAAAGGGGGGATTTTGTTTGTATGAAAAATCTTATTCCTTTAGTCAATAACCTTGAAACTTGGCACCAATACTTATCTAAGTAAATTATGAAGTTTGGCATTTTTCGTTTTTCTAAACTGCCCCCTAAAGAGGTATTGGGGGGTGTCAAAATTTGTATGGAAGAATTTTAACGCGCTGTCCGATTAACTCAAAACTCAGTATTTATACTAAGAACTAAAAAGAAAGAATAACGTGTATCAGGGTTTTTCGAAAATCTACCCCTAACGGTGTGAAAAGGGGTAAATAATTTTACAGGGGAGGATTTTACTGCGCGGCTTGATTAGCTCGAAAATTGGCATAAATAAATCTTTAAGTCAAGTTATGAAAACATCTTAAACGATTTTTCATAATTCCACCCATATAGGGGTGAAAAGCGGGAATACAGTTTATATGAAAAATCTTATTCATTTGGTTAATAAACTTGGAACTTGGCACGAATATTTATGTAAGTAAATTATGAAGTTTGGCATTTATTGTTTTTATAAAGTACCCCCTAAAGGAGGATTGGGGTGGGGGTGCCAAAATTTGTATGGAAGAATTTTAACGCGTGGTCCGATTACCTCGAAACTCGGCATTTATACTTAAGACCAAAAATAAAGAATAACGTGTATCAGGGTTTTCCGAAAATCTACCCCTAACGGGGTGAAAAGGGGTAGTTAATTATACAGGTGAGAATTTTAAGAAGTGGCTTGATTAACTCAACAATTCGTATAAATAATCTTTGAGTCAATTAATGAACACATCCCAAAAAAAATTAGAAATTCCACCCCTATGGGGGTGAAAAGCGGGAGACAGTGTATATGAAAAATCTTATTCATTTGGTTAATAAACATGAAACTTGGCACGAATACTTATATAAGTAAATTATGAAGTTTGACATTTTTGTTTTTCTCAACTACCCTCTAAAGGGGGATTGGGGACGTCAAAATTTGTATGGAAGAATTTTAACGCGAGGTCTGATTAACTCGAAACTCGGTATTTATACTTAAGACCATAAATAAAGAATAACGTGTATCAGGGTTTTTCGAAAATCTGCCCTTAACGGGGTGAAAAGGGGTTGTTAATTTTACAGGGGAGGATTTGACTGCGTGGTTTGAGTAACTCAACAATTCGTGTAAATAATCTTTGAGTCAAGTAATGAACACATCCCAAACGATTTTACGGAATTCCACCCCTGTGGGGTTGAAAAGCAGTTTTTTCATATAAACTATTTTATTATTTATTTCATTTTTATTTCAAATCAAAATCAAATCAAAAGTAATTTATTCAAACTAGGCTGAGAATCAGCACTTTTCGAACGTCAAAATTACAAAAGACAGTCCCCCAAAACGCCCGCCCTTCGCCACTTCCTAGTGCTTTCGCTGGGGAGAAGAAGTGGCGGAACAAACTCCCCAGCAGCACAGCTGTCTGTTCAGTTAGAAAATACTTAATTTTATACAATACTATGTATGCAAAGTAATTAACATTACAGGACACAGAACCTTAAATTAAATTATTTGCCATAGGCTAACTAGCCACGCCAATATACCAACAAATACAATAAACACTATACGTACTCAAGCAAAAAAAAATTAAAAATATAACCAAAAAAAAACTTACTGACCAAATAAAAGCCTCCAGGTATAAAGGGCGTGACAGCTTACATATGTATGCAATGCTGGGTTCTGTTTACATAGCTGTCACTTGAAGTCACAAATGATAAGCTAGGACCATCGAAGTAAAATAAATAAACAAGTTATTACTACTAATAACAACAATAAAACCATGGTCAGCAAGACGACCAGTCACCACAAGCACCACCCGTTCACGAGCATAACGCAAAGATCAGCCATTACCCCCCTCGCCATATTTGAGGGAAGGAGGCAACCCGACCCCCGACGCTACCGCAAGCAATGACATCTAAGGGAGCATGACGAACTTGCTGCCGGTTGCTCAAGCAAGAATAATAATATGATCATTCGTAGAGGTCGCTAGCTAACCACATATTGCAATCAACTCATTAAAAGACATTGAAATTGGAAGGAAATTTTTAGAAGAAAGTACGAATTTCACGCGGACGAAGTCGCGGGCAGAAGCTAGTTTGAAATATTTTCTTAATTTTATATGCTATTTTGATGTACAAGTGGTTAAACATAACAAGGGTGGGTTGCATCAAGAGCTCCGGTATAGTTTCCGTCAAAGTTAATTTTAACAGTAACATTAAAAAGCTTTTTAAGAAAAAAAAAACCGACTTCCAAAAGAACACTACAAAATGAAAAATAATTTTTATTTCGGAAGTCGGTGTCTTTGGATCTGTATTTTAGTTTTTTGCCACCGACTTCCGAAATTAAAGTTATTTTTCACTTTGTAGCGTTTTTTTGGATGACGGTTTTTTTTTTCTTAAAAAGTTTTTATTTCACGCTTTTTAGTGGGTCTGCTTATAATTTATCTAAGTTACAATAGCCTAGTGCTCATCGCCTTTTACAAACAAAATATTGCTTATCCCGATGCAGGGAAGTTAATTGTTGAGGAGTTCTCCAGGTCCACCATCAGCTCCATATCATCATTCGCATTGTGACGAGCATAAATTGCTTAGCAACCATATTAAAGTAATCGAATCGCAACCCGTGAAATACTTATGTATTATTGAGTAGTTCCGGTGGCCATCTGTGGTCTTCATCATCAGTTCCACTTCACCAAATGGTGCTTTCCGAGAGCAAATGCACGAGTTAGATGTTACTGTACTCGACCAGTCAGTAGGCGTGTTGGAGGTGTCACTAGATGTTACTGTACTCGACCAGTCAGTAGGCGTGTTGTAGGTGTCGCTAGATGCTACTGTACTCGACCAGTCAGTAGGCGTGTTGGAGGTGTCACTAGATGTTACTGTACTCGACCAGTCAGTAGGCGTGTTGGTGTCGCTAGATGTTACTGTACTCGACCAGTCAGTAGGCGTGTTGTAGGTGCCGCTAGATGTTACTGTACTCGACCAGTCAGTAGGCGTGTTGGAGGTGTCACTAGATGTTACTGTACTCGACCAGTCAGTAGGCGTGTTGGAGGTGTCACTAGATGTTACTGTACTCGACCAGTCAGTAGGCGTGTTGTAGGTGTCGCTAGAAGCTACTGTACTCGACCAGTCAGTAGGCGTGTTGGAGGTGTCACTAGATGTTACTGTACTCGACCAGTCAGTAGGCGTGTTGGTGTCGCTAGATGTTACTGTACTCGACCAGTCAGTAGGCGTGTTGTAGGTGCCGCTAGATGTTACTGTACTCGACCAGTCAGTAGGCGTGTTGGAGGTGTCACTAGATGTTACTGTACTCGACCAGTCAGTAGGCGTGTTGGAGGTGTCGCTAGATGTTACTGTACTCGACCAGTCAGTAGGCGTGTTGTAGGTGTCGCTAGATGCTACTGTACTCGACCAGTCAGTAGGCGTGTTGTAGGTGTCGCTAGATGTTACTGTATTCGACCAGTCAGTAGGCGTGTTGGAGGTGTCGCTAGATGCTACTGTACTCGACCAGTCAGTAGGCGTGTTGGAGGTGTCGCTAGATGCTACTGTACTCGACCAGTCAGTAGGCGTGTTGGAGGTGTCGCTAGATGCTACTGTACTCGACCAGTCAGTAGGCGTGTTGGAGGTGTCGCTAGATGCTACTGTACTCGACCAGTCAGTAGGCGTGTTGGAGGTGTCGCTAGATGTTACTGTACTCGACCAGTCAGTAGGCGTGTTGTAGGTGTCGCTAGATGTTACTGTACTCGACCAGTCAGTAGGCGTGTTGTAGGTGTCGCTAGATGTTACTGTACTCGACCAGTCAGTAGGCGTGTTGTAGGTGTCGCTAGATGTTACTGTACTCGACCAGTCAGAAGGCGTGTTGTAGGTGTCGCTAGATGTTACTGTACTCGACCAGTCATTAGGCGTGTTGTAGGTGTCGCTAGATGTTACTGTACTCGACCAGTCAGTAGGCGTGTTGTAGGTGTCGCTAGATGTTACTGTACTCGACCAGTCAGTAGGCGTGTTGTAGGTGTCGCTAGATGTTACTGTACTCGACCAGTCAGTAGGCGTGTTGTAGGTGTCGCTAGATGTTACTGTACTCGACCAGTCAGTAGGCGTGTTGTAGGTGTCGCTAGATGTTACTGTACTCGACCAGTCAGTAGGCGTGTTGTAGGCGTCGCTAGATGTTACAGTCTGTCAGAGAAACGGGATGCTTTACAAGTTTACAACGTTATTGACAATTTATTTACTTTTATTGCTTTTCCACATTTTGAGAGCACATTAAAAGTACTTGAAAAGTTGGAAAAGTTCCGTCAGAGCGCGGAGCTGACGTTTTCGTGAAGAGCCACTCTACTCGCCTACTCGCCCATCTACTCGTCCATCCACCTCTGACGGTTTGTGAACGGATTGGCTTTATGATTGAATACTGTCGAGTGAACGGTTTAAAGACTGATAGTATGTATTTAAAATATAAGCAAGTAGTGTAACATCATAACATAACATTACGTCTGTATTTTCGATTAAATACATGAACATCGAGCCGATCTGCACGCTTACACAGGGCATACAGTATGCGCAGGCCTAAACACGCGATACAGCGCAGGGGATCTAAATTAATTCCCCGGCTATTAATGAAATATGAATAACCGTGAAAACAATAAAACAATGCTGAAGTGCAGCGGTCGCTGGCCGCACTCGCCGCACTCGCCGCACTCGCCGCGCTCGCCGCACTCGCCGCACTCGCCGCGCTCGCCGCACTCGCCGCGGTCAGCCGCCACTGAAATGACAACGATGCTGCACACACACGTATACATACACGCACGCACACCGACGCCGGCACGCGAGCTGCTGTATACATAACGGGGCCGGGTCCCGGGGACGGCAGCTGACAATACGGCACAGTAATGTGTAGGTACTGGCCGTCCGCTACACAAGCACGCGGCTAATAGACAAAGTTTAATAGTGCGCCGTGGTTGCGCCCGCCGGGCCGGCTGTAAGTTTGCGGACACGTTATAGTATAATTTGGCAGTTTAACCAGGTTAATTCGTTCACTATTAGACCGCCGAGCTGTTGTGCAGCCGTTAAGCGAGCGACTGTCATAAGTTCTGAACTGTTGGTCGTTCACTTACTTTTGTATTTGATTTCATCATCTTTTAACTAGCTTCTATCCGCGACTTCGTTCGCTTGGAAGTCGTAAGAGCATACAAAACAATTTTATTTTATATAACTTTCCTGCTGTATACTACGTTTGTAGTTTTGGTCTCAGCAGCCAAAATATGAATAGAGTCAGGACTAGTGACGCGAGGGCAAGCGACGTACAGCTAGCTGTCCGTTGAGGAATTAATCGACCTGAGGGCGACACCCGCACTGCCTGCAGCCTTCAGTAGTCATTTCCAGGTTTTGTGAATTAATAAACGCTTGCGTTCCTGTATATGTGTACTACCTAACAGTAACACGACACCGATACACTGACTGATACTCTCTTACAGATATGTCTGACAAACACGTATTACTTTGTAAGCACACGGGATTCAATCAGCTGACCAAAGTACTCGTAGATATTTATGTTAACTATGTATAACAAAGATGACAGAAGAGTAGGCCTCTTCTGTCACGTCATGTTGTTCTGTGTACGTTTAACGAACTATCATAATATACACTAGCTGCGCCCCGCGGTTTCACCCGCGTAACTTTCGATCCCGTGGGAATATCGGGATAAAAACTATCCTATGTCCTTTCCCGGGACTCAAACTATCTCTATACCAAATTTCATCGAAATCGGTTCAGTAGTTTAGGCGTGAAGAAAAGACAGACAGACAGACAGAGTTACTTTCGCATTTATAATATTAGTTTGGATATAATAATGGTATAACAAAATGTAAATAAGGAAGCACAAAAATATCAAGTAATGGGAATAGAACATAGGTTTCCAAAGCTGTCGTCGAACCGCTGAGCTATGTATTTGCTTTGTTGAAAGTTGACTAAAACAGCCGTTCTAATATTATGTCAGGATTGACTGCTTAGCCTTAGCTCTGTAAAGGTATAGCGGGAGGATGGTAATCATATAAAAGGATAAATCTTTAATTATCTGCGCCGTAATCTTTAATCTTGAACTACCGACTGTTGTCATACACTGGTGTATTGTGTCCTCTCCCAACTCAGTCTCGTTGCCTACGGAACTTGTGGAAGTTTTTTGCGATTTATGGCTTTTGTAGTACTCAACCCTCAGTTGGTCAGATAGTTTTTTTAATCACTATAAGAAACAGGATAGATTGGCATCATTTTTTTTTAATGAAATTGCCATTTTCTTGCTGACTGTACATTTTGTCAATTGGAGATTACCAACTATTTAAAAAGATAAATAAAAGCCTAACAGTCTCCTGCGAGCATGTTCTGGTAGCAACAACAATTAAGGTACCTGCCCTTATAGCCCCATCTCAAATCCACACTGTATATACGTAGGTCATAATTGACTGCTTAGCTCTATTAAGGTATAGCGTTATGATAATCATTTAAAAATGTTAAATCTGTAATCATCTGCTGGTGTATTTTTGTTGTTTTTTTTTTTGCTTGTATAAACTATAGAAGAATACGAACAAATTGCAATATTGCTCATCCCCCATAGCAAATAGCGTGATAATTTATAACAGGCTGGCCAAACTTTTGACTCTAACTTTTGACTTTTATATCTGTAATATTTATTGTGTACATACCTAATAAAGAATATTGTATCTATCTATCTTCCCATCGGGTAATTTTTGCGTGATGCTGGAACATACCTACATTCGGAAAAACAGACAAAAAAAATATTTTCGGCATTAGAAACGCTTCCAACCCTCGCAATAATTACTTAAAAGAAATTCAATGTACAGTTTTGACATTGCTACGATTGTATTATAATGTACATATTTGTCGCCGCCAACTAGCTTAATTAGCCGTTCAACTAGTGGCCTGAAGGATATTCAGCCAATGCTTCTTATACAACAATTAATGAACTGGCTGACTGGTGCTAAGGTCATTTATAATATATTGTTTTAATCATTTTGACAACTGTTATTTAAACATTAGGGAGATCATAATGAACAGTTAAAAAAAAATAACGGAGAGGAATAACAGAGAAATTTTATTTTTCTGCGGCTGTTAAATTAAAACATGAACAGTAATAAAAAGAAAATTGGTCGGAACAGGCAGTTAGAACGGGCAGTTAGATAAATAGTTCGGCAGTTCATAGGTTAGGTTGGAACTGTGATCAACCACGCGCTAGCCGAATTTGTCGCAGTAACTGAGCCAGGCCACACCGACCAAATGGGTTAGGTTAGAACTGTGCGAAACGCGCACGGGCCGAGCGAGCGCTATTGCAAGTAGGATTTCTCACCGAATAATTCCGATTTGTTAACTGCCCACACAAGTAACTACCCGTTAAGTTATAATCATTAATATTTTTATTTACTAGCGCATTTAAATATTTATTATAACTCAGTTTTATTTTACTGCCGAACTTGTTAATAAATATGCACTTTGTAAGTTTTATATTATCCACAACTACAATAAACAATTACCGCTTTAATTCAATCACCAATCAATCAATCTCCAATTTTAATGAGTTATATGTCTCAGGCTAGGAAAGTAGTTAAAGGGATTAGCGATCTATAATAAGTCATTTGCCTAGCTGTTTGACTGAATGGCTTAATATGCTTCAGGCCGCTAGTTGAATGGCGCCGTTTAGTTAAAAGTCGAGGCTGTAAACTGAAAGGCTAATTAAGCTAGTTGGCGGCGACATATTGATTTATTTATTTAATACTTTAAGCACACAGATGTACAGAGGCGGTTTTAACGCCATTGGCATTTTCCACCAATCAATCTTTGGGTGATGCAGAAACAAACAGTGCTAGATGCAATAGCGAAAATTTCAGGAATAAGTATTTATTTAAATATAAATCAGAGAGACCGAATTTTAAGAGTTTGTGTAGGTATAGGGGGTGGATTTTTGAGACAGAGCAGTAAGGGTAGGTACCTTAATCGTTATAGCTACGGGAAAACGGTGAAATATCGGGCGTTCAGAACAACATCAACCGTGACCGACTCGAGGACTGGGCTTAGAAGACTGTTATCCATTTTGTTTTATTACGAGTACACTATTCCGTATCCATTATTAACGAAACTACACATTACGCAAAAAGACATGGACAAAAAAGTACATTCCAAGTACACATACATAGTAAATAATATTGTGTATTAAAAATAGAAAAATGAATTAATACGTTGTTTTTAACCTCTCTGAACTCGTCAGTGTTTATTTCAAAATATTTAGTAATGCATGATGAATTCAAAGTACCGTTTGTCAACTTCCGCCATAGTGGACCATAGAGAAAGATAAATATATTAATGGGCGTTCCATACCATGTATACTACTTGTAGACATGTGACGTGGACGACAAAATGCTCATATTAGGAACATTTTATTCTTACGAAACTATCTTCATTGGTATTTGTTGCATTTAATAAAATTATCTTTTCATAATATTGAAGCGTAAGATAGTTTTTTTTTTATATTTCACACACAAAAAAATCATAAAACGGAACGCGTTTACTTATTTGACAATGACAATGTGCGTTGTCTATGTCGAATGTCAATGTAATGAAAATAATCACAAAGTACTTTTTGATTGGAATTAATGTTATTGCATATTCTTCATTGCGTACCTACTTTGTTTATGTTTTTGCGAATATTCCTATTTGTCCCCTGCTTATTCCTACGGACTGATACCTTCTACCACTCAATTACCTTGCTATTAACACTGGACTCTGATTTGCATTGCGTTTCGGATTTTTTTTTTGGATCAATATGAGGTGCATCAACTGCGGAGTAGCCATGCAAAGGTTGCAGAGGCATCTCATATCCTCGCTTTCTGCACACCATCAAACAAGAGTTTCGCGTTGGATAACCAATGCTCAAACCGAGGAAGCTGTCTGTTGGAAGCTATTTTAGGGTACTATTGTAGTTGCCTTGTAGGAAACAGGACCGTTAGTTGTTGTTGTCACGTTCTGACAATTATCTGGTACCTTGGTTGGGCAAGACACCAAAAGAATATCCAAGTTCCAGCTGGATTTTTAGACAACATATTATTAACAATTCAAGAATATTAAAACAATCTAACAAAAGGCTAATCTTTCTTGAAAACCATAATTACAATTGTAAAACAATAATATATAAAATATGCTTGTATTTTTTAACATGTCTGGTTATGTTTAAAGCAGCTATTTATGTAATTACTAAAGCCCTATACTTCCACTTAATCCAGGTTACTGTATTTGTGAAATAAAAATTCTCTATTTTATACAAGCTGGTTGATTGACCTCACTCGGTATCTTCATTAACACTATCGCTGCAATTTATGTTATTTAGGTAGACATTTAAGATATAATAATTATAATATAGGTAGCAAAATATTTTTATTATTTTCTCTAATAAATAAATAATTATTTTTACTCTTTTGCTTTATTTTGTGCTTCTCTTTTTTATAGTATATTGAACTACATATTTAAAAAAATATAAGGGTAATCTGTAAAAATGTACTTTAAAGAAAACCATTAATTTCGAATATACTTTGTTAATTGTTATTATGACTGCCTCGTTGGTCTAGTGGTCGCAAACGCTACTGCTGAGCATGAGGTCCTGAGTTCGATTCCCAGGTCGAACAAAGAGATATAAACCCCATATCTCTCTCTTAATTTTTTCATCAGGAATTTCTCAGTAGTAGCCCGGAGTCTCAGCTCGCCCATGGGACTCAAAATAACTGGTGAAATGTAGTTGTACTACACCTCTGACCAACCCTTCGAGGAATATATAGGCGCGATGTTATGTTATGTTTGTTATTATTGTCACATTTTTTGAGACTATCACCCAGTTTCATAAAAATGTTAATCAATATGCAGTTTAAAATCCTTCATTTAGGTGGCCATCACTTTGTTTAAATGCTTAATAATATTAAAACCATATCAGTTATACGTAATAATATAATTCACAACTGTTCGCTATTTTAAAGCGCCTTTAAGTGTTTTAATAGCAAAATTATAATCTATGCACCTTATTGCTAGCGATCTGATTAAAAGGTTTAATGAAACTGTTTTTTGTCTAGTTTGTTGTACTGACAAGTTCTCTGAGTTTTTTATTTGTAGCAATTTAATGAGCAAATATTCACGAATATAAAACACCAAAAATCATAGGTGTACAATAAATTCGATAACTATGCCGACGTCCTTACAAAAACTGGCCATGTCCTTTCACACAGTCATTACGATAGTAATGCACTAATGCACACACAAAGGAGGTCACTATTAATAAATAAATTATTTATCAAATATTGCTGACGAGCACGTCGAGCACATATGAACGCTGCAAGTGCGCATGCGTGCACGACATCATCGAACTGTAGTGTAATTTACTTTATAAACCATACAGAACCGTGAACCGGATCTATTTACCTACGAAGGTAGATTCGATAAAAAGAGGTAAAAAAATTTAAAAGAAGCGTGCAAAATTTATTAGAATATCAATTGAAAATCAGAAAGTTCACCTAGATTTTTATCACCGCGTAATAAAAAGATTACAATGAGATTTTTCCGATTTTAAAAGACAAAAAAAGGAAGTGCAATACCTAATTAAAAAATAAATTAAAAAAATCAAAAAACCCGACTGCGGTAAAAAACTTAAGTTAAAAAAAAACTGAAAAGCTAAAAACAAGCCCATTTTAAATTAAATAAAAGTTGGAAGCAGACGGGACCCATACCATTTTTCTATTTTCAAACTCAAATGGGTCCCGCCTGCTTCCAACTTTTATTTAATTTAAAATGGGCTTGTTTTTAGCTTTTCAGTTTTTTTTTTAACTTAAGTTTTTTACCGCAGTCGGGTTTTTTGATTTTTTTAATTTTTTTTTTTTATTTTATACTTTTTAGTTATGAGTTGTAAATCCCACTTAAGTGTGATAGTTTCCCTTTAAACTTCGTAATATATAGGTACTACTGCCGCGTTTAGTTGGTAGAGGGGACACTTGATTCTAACGAAAATTGGTACTTTAAAGCTTGATAAGTCACGAACGGTTTACTTAATCAAAAAACGGTCTTCCCAAACCACTGATATTTTTGAAAGACCTATCCAACGATATCCCACTTGACATAGTTTCTTGACTTTCATTTTTTCATTTTCACAATATGGCATCTAGTAGTCGCCATATTGAATTTTCATTAACGTCATGTCTTTAGTGACACTCGCCGGACTAAGAGGAATCGATTGACGTGTGAATCATAAAAATCGGCCCAGGCGTTTGGTCTGTATAGTGCTTCAAAGGAACATACAAACATACATACATAGGCTGATAAACACATTACCACTCCTTTGCGTCGCGCAGTCGGGTAAAAAGGTCCTCATCGTTTGATGTTGCAAAATATATTTATCAAAAATTTTAATATTTCCCTTATCTTCGTATGTAGCTACGACAAAAAGTACATACTGCTATAATTTCACGTTTCTAACGCCAATGTTATGTCAGTCAGGTCCTCTCTCCCTCTTATACAGGATGTCCCTGGAAGTATGGATCAAATCGAATAGGGGCGTGGGCAAGGTCATTCCCAAACTTTTTAATCCTGAGAATGTAGGTGAATTTTTTAACGGTTTAAAATTTATGACCAATTTTTGTTTTTTCTCCAATCACTTCGCAATAGTGCTCAAAGAATATAATCATGAAAAAGAAACTGTCAGGTATATCTGACTAAAGACTAAAGACTTATTCCACTTTGCCCCACCGGCCGCCCCACTGGTGGGGCAAAGTGGAATGTCAAAAATTTTGCAGTGGAATCTGCCCCACTAAATCGAAATGGTGGGGCAGATTCCACTGCTTTAAAATCCTGTTGGATTTTGCCCCACTAGGGTTGGCGCCCTGAGGTACGATTCCACCAAAATACTGTGCAGCACATTTGTTCACAAACATTTTGTGCAGAACTACATCAGTGCACGTACTGAGCTGCAGATCCGTTAGTCTCTGTTTCCACCGGCAAAGCTGTGCGTTATTTTTGTAAGCGCACAGTGTAGCACACTTGTGCACGAACATGTTCACTGAGCAGAGTGTTCACTGGACATTCTGTAGCAAACTATTAGAAACTATCAAAAATAAATAATTGTACAATAAATAAAAATAATTATGAACGGCGAGCGCATTCCAAATATTATTATAAATTCAAATCGTAGATTTAAATATAGAAACAATTCGCCGCAAAATTCAATTTATGACTATGGTCAAAGTGTACTTAGTTATTGATTCAGTTTCAATATAAAGGCCAAGTAAAGATTAAACGAATAAAGGTAAATTAATAAACTTATGAAAAATTTAATGGCGTTAACATATAAGTTTTTTATCCATCTCTTTTAATTAACGCACATTCGTAAGATTTGATGGGTAGCATAATAAATATTTATACATAATTAATCAATGTAGGGTGTCGTATGTCGTCATTCTTGGGTCCGATGGGACCCGGTACCGAGCCGGCGGAGGTTCGTGTGTTCGGGTCTAATCGGGGCAATGTGCGCGGACAAATAAATGTTTTCTCTCCGGCTCCGGTAGCGGAAGCAAGACTGAGCTCGCGAACAGCAAGTGTGTACGCGTCGACGCGAGTCCACTGCATGCATGTGTGCGCGCATAAAAGTATGCAGATGTGCGCGAACATTTCTACAATGTTCGCGCACAATTTGTTATTGTTTGCTTGAGTGAGTCGACCAGAATAAACATTTGTGTCGTACACTGTGCATTACAGTGCCGCACAGTTCAGCACACTGGTGGAATCGTACTTAGAATAAACGTACAAACATTTTAATTTCGCAAATTTTGTATTTTCTAGTTGTTTCTGGAAGGATAAGGGATGTAAATCGCAGATTAATTACACGATTTGTTACAAGCATTTGTTACATGCAGCATTGGAGTAAGAATGACCAAACCGTCATTTACCTACACAATAGACGTGCATTTGGCCATTTGCATTTCTTATCAGTATAGTTCATTTTGAGACCCACTCTTTCGGAGGCTCTACTGAGGTCATCGAGCATTTTACTGAGGTGCTCCATAGTCTCAGCCATGACAACAATATCGTCGCAAACCGAAGGTGAGTTATACAGGTACTCGCCATTGATGCTAATGCCAGCCCCTTTTCAGTTCAGAACCTTGAAGACATCCTCCAGTGCAGCAGTGAACAGTTTGGGAGAGATAACGTCTCCCTGTTTCACACCTCTCTGCAGAAGGGTAGGTTTCGAGGTCTGATCCAGGAGTCGGACTGACATAGTGGCGGTTTCGTACAGAAACCTCGATGCAGCATCCACTGCCACGAAGTATTTCCAACATTCCGTTTCAATTGGATTCGTAACAACATCTATACTAAGACGTGGAAGAATGTTTTTTGGACAATTGAAGCAATAACTGAGGTTTTGATCGACTTTCATTCTTGGGAATAACGGGAATCGCGACAAATATGACACTCTGGTTTGGCCAATGGTTTCTAGGTAAATATCAATTTCATGTAGGTAGCCCCTGAAACCTAGGACCAAGCAAAGCAGCTGACACAATCATGTTGTGATAAATGTTTTTTTGGCGTTTACTAGCCAGTGAAATAAACTTAATAAGAAACGCCGATTTCACGCCGGCCCCGTAACCGGCGGCGGCGGCGTGCTTCAGAACCACCGGCGGCGGCGGCGCGCGGCGGCGTGACGGCGTGGCGGCGAGGCGCACACGCCTAGATTGTACCTACATAATGCAAACTTCTTATATTGAATTTACTCTTAATTAGTCTAATCTGTTTTCCATTCAACAAAAATATTATAGCTGTAAAAATCTTTGACACAATAAAGTACGATTGTATTGTAGAAAGATTTCCTAAAAACAAAATGATGATTAATGTGTGATTTTGAATAGTTAAATAGTTAGAATAAATAGCATTTCGTTTTCTATTTACGGGGACGAATCGTACTCAGTTTGTGATTTTAAGCTTAAATAAAGTAGGAAAAACAAATCTAGTTGCCATTAATAAACAAATATTTAATTTAATTTAAAAATTTAATTTAATTTAAAATCGCATAATATCTGTGATTTTAAAAGTTTAGTGTACATAGTTATATTTTATTAATAAAAATTTGCGAAAATAAAATATTTGTACGTTTATTCTAAGGCGCCAACCCTAGTGGGGCAGAATCCAACAGGATTTTAAAGCAGTGGAATCTGCCCCACTATTTCGATTTAGTGGGGCAGATTCCACTGCAAAATTTTTGACATTCCACTTTGCCCCATAAGTGGGGCGGCCGGTGGGGCAAAGTGGAATAATCCAAAAAAATTAAATTGACAGCCCTGATAGTTTTTTTAATGATTTTTGAAGTGAAAACTTCTTTAGCGGCGTTGTACACTTTTTTTGTAATGGGTAAAAAATGTTAAACTCGCGTCAGGACACGTGACCGTCAGGACACGTGACCTGATCGAAAATTCGTAAGACGGATGGAGAGTAGACAGCCGGCGCGGCGTAGGAGAGGAAGTATCCCCCTCTCTTTCTACGGCGCGGCGAAAATGTTTGCCTGCTGTTTCGTTTAGGCGGCGCAGGGCGCTAGCGCGAATGTTCGTGTATGTTACAGCGTGGCACGCGCATCCATGGATGGTGACAGCTGATAGCTCGACCGTCTGTGTAGTGGCCACACTGCTGCGTATTCGTAAAATTCATGTATATAAAGTGTTTAAAATATGAAAATTGAACAAAGTGCATCTATTAATGAAAAAAGTGACGAAGAAATAGCGAAAGAAAATGAGTTATATTAATTCAATTAATAGTTGATTTATTTCAACGTTAATATTCAAGTTTTCACTTCTGCCGGCACTCCCGGAGTGCAACCCGTCTTTTTTTTTTTCTTTGACCAATATTTGATTCGATTGAAAAAAACAAAAATTGGTCATAACTTTTGAACCGTAAAAAAATTCACCGACATTCTTAGGGTTAAAAATCCATACTTTCAGGGACACCCTGTATACCTGTATAGAAAGGCCTTACAAAAAGGCCCTATCTTTTGGTAGGTACGTGTTATAGGAATACTGACGGACATGTAAGTGATGGGTAGCTTTGTTTGATAATTTACGAGAGATAGCTGCAGTGCACAACGGAAAGTAAAATAAATGTTGTGGACAAAAGCTGCGGTTGTGGATAAAACCGGCGCATTCAGTGCGGCGCAACAAAACGAGGAGCCGGCAAACAAAACAAAGGCTCGTTCATATATACAAACATGCATCATACACAGCGCGAGCGAACCTAATGCGTGCGGGCACTAAACGTTAACGGGTAAGCGGGCAAGTGAACTGGCTCAGTTCACATCGTGTCTTCTGGATCTCAGCAGTTGCTCAAGAACAACAGTGTGAACTGTGTGCGACCAAGTGAGACCGTTCATTCGACTCGACTCCATCAACAATCTATAGCACACTGAGAGGACGGTATTTTACGCAATTTTGCGAATCCCTTATTTAAACATATGAATAATTCGACACCTCCATGCAATAACATCGTAACTCACTTTTTGTGATTTTACAGGAGAGCGATTTTAAAGTGTGAAAAATTATAGCAAACTCAAAACACCCCGTACAATTTTTGAAGCTGGCTCTATTTAATATAGTTTAGGCGGGCTATAAATAGGTATGGTTAAGTTGTAAAAGAAAAATCGTTTTCATGGGTTTTCATGACTTACGTGAAAAACAAAACAGTGAAATGACATATAAGTTACGAGGACAAACATTGTATGTCTGAGTTACAATTTAGTTTTTTTGTAGTTTAATTTATTTTTGTGGTCAGATAATTGTAACTCCAAGGTGTTAAGTTACATAAAATGTTTTTATATTATTTTCTATAAATTGTAAATCAAGTTGCAATTATATTATTGACAAAAAATATTTTTTGGATTAGTTACAATACTTTGACGTTGGTTTATTTTAGAAACGAAAGGGAATAGAATTACAGTGATAGTATAGAAAAAATGCATTATTTTTTTTACATAACAATGCCGTTGTTAACTCAATTTTTGGAAAAAAGTGAGTTACGATGTTATTGCATGGAGGTGTCGAATTACACCTTTATCCCCTTGATCTGTTCAAACAGTGATCAAATCTCACTCAGTTTAAAATGATATTATTATATTGATCACCGCTCGCATCCCGCACCACGCCGCGTGCCGCGCTGGCGCTGTGTTGGTAATTGAATAAGACAATAGATTCGATATCACAGCCACAGCTAAGTTTCATTCATGCTCTAAACAGCGGCTCGTGGCTGTGCGAGAGTGCGGGTGTGCGGGCCTGTGGCGCGGCACATGACAAGCCATTGATAGCTGTCGGGAATACAATATTAACCGCGTGTTTACAGCGAGCTGCGGAGCAGAGTTAATATTCTATTATTCGATGTGCATGTGTGAGTGATCCACCGCACGCACGCCCACACGCTCGTTCAGCACGTGAGTAAACAAACACAAACGGGCCTAAATTATTTAAATGTTCGGTTTCGCAGATCTGACACAAAGCCTTCGCACGTGAGCCGTGAAACTCGCTCATCCGTGTATAATGTAAAGAAAACATCTCTGTGTCGCAGGTGCCTCCTCACAGTCACAGTACACACCTACCGCCGCCGCGCCGCGCCGCGCCGTGTCGCGTACATCCACACTATTGCGATTGGTTCCCGCCTTCCGGACAACTGAAATAGATCTGTGCTTGAGTGGGTTCAACCTCGCACATTCTGATTTATGTTACTGATCAAAGTAGTTTTCAGGAGCCTTGTGTTACTCGCAATATTCGACATTAGGATTTGAGGGTTCATCGTTTTAGGCATAATTAAAGTTATCTTAAGTCCTTGGGATCACGTTAAGTTTGTCCCAAAGTATTTTGTGAAATTGGTTCGGAAATATTTTTGCAACGCTTTATGGCTGGTAAATGTGTCGATAAACGTTCAGTTCACAAAGTTGCCTCGCGCCGCGGGGGACAGCGGGCGAGGGCGAGGTTGAGCACAAACGTGCTACTGTAGGTGAAGTCCCGCGCTGCGGAGACCGCCGCTAGCCGCCAGGGCAACGACGAAACACGACTTCAGTGGGTGCTTACTTCAATTCAATTCAATTCATCTTTATTGTGGATCATAGGAAAGTGTACATAATACAGCTGGTGTTAGTCTAAGATATTTGCGAACAGCTATGTCCTGCCCTTAGGGCGTACAATAAAATGTAGGTAAGTACATAAAGTTAAGTTACATGCATGTCAACAATAATATTATAATAATTCCTTCAAATATAACAATTTTCAATAATAACAATTTTCAATAAAGGACAGTTCGTAAATGAAAGGACTCTCGCATCATGTATCTATACAAAACGCATCATGACCTAGCCACGGAATGACCTAGCCAGATTATATTCTAAGAGTGATTTGTCGGCAAAGAAGTCTTTCACAGAGTAATAACATTTAATCACTAACAGTTCATGGAGATTCTTTTTAAATTATTTTATTTCAGTAATTGCTCGTATAGGCCTTGGAATGTTATTGTAAATACGCGGAGCCGAGCAGAAAACACTTTTGTGCAGGAAATCCGTCTTACTAGGCACTATGTCCAGCTTGTCCTGATGCCGTATACGCGTTCGATATTTAAATAGATCATTATTATTTTTAACAAAAACTGCGACCTCAAAAATATATAGACAGGGTAATGTTAACACGTTCATTTTTTTTAAAAATGGTTCACAGGATTCAGTTTTCTGAAGGTTGAAAATTGCCCTGACACATCGTTTCTGTGCAATGAACGCACGTTCTTTATCAACACTATTGCCCCAGAATATTAGGCCGTATCTAAGGTTAGAGCTGATGTAACCATGGTATGCCGTAATTAGTGTTGGTAGATTTGCAACTTTTCTTAGTCTGTGAAGGGCATATGAGAACTTGCTTAACTTTTTACAGACATAGTCAACTTGTTCTTTCCAGTTTATTTTGTCATCCACGTGCAACCCTAGAAATTTTGCCGTTTCTATTTCTTCGATGTCTTGATCTTGATATTTGATATTTAAAGTACCCGTACGTCGAGTTCTTATTTTAAAATTCATTATTTTGGTCTTGTCAATATTAATCATTAATTTATTTAAATTAAGCCCGTCATTTACTAGTACTAAAGATTCGTTAATGTCAGATTCTAAATTAATTGTATTGTCATTAGTGAATAGTAAGTATAGTGCTATCGTCAGCGAATAATGTCATATCATTATTTATTACCGAAGGCATGTTTTTTATATAGACAAGGAAGAGAGGGGCGGATAAGATACCTCCTTGTGGAACGCCAAGTTTTACCGTTCTGGATTCAGATGCATAAGTTTCTTCTGTTCTTGTTTACCTTCCTTATCTCTGTAATCTGTTGCCTATTAAACAGATATGATTTTATGAGATTGTATGCATTGCCTCTCACACCGTATGCATATAGTTTTCTTAGAAGAATATTATGGTCAACACGGTCAAAAGCCTTTGACATGTCCATATATATTGCTACAGCCGGCAGTCCTTTGTCCAAATTTGTCATTATTTTTCCTAAGAAGTCATATATTGCTAAATTAATCGATTTATTTTTCCTAAAACCATATTGCCTTGCAGAGAAAATGTACTTGATACTACTAGTCGGATAATGGTATTTATTATTGTATCCTTTCTCCCAAACCAAATTATTCCGTCAATCAATGACCTTAGCACGGAAATTGCAATGACAGCTTTGCTAAAAACTTTAAAAAACAATCGACTTCCAAAAAATACACACAAAGTGAAAAATAACTTTAATTTTGGAAGTCGGTTGCTTCTTTTTGTATAAAAGTTCGTATTTTTCACTTTTTAGTTGTACTTACCCCACACAAATTCGTATACCACTACTTGCTATGTAAATATCAGTGACAGGAAGTCATTATAACAACATCAATATAAACTAAGTGGCAAAAACTTTTTTACAAATAAAAACAACCGACTTCAAAAAAAAACACTACAAAGTGATAAATAACTTTAATTTCGGAAGTCGGTGTCGTTGGTTCCGCATTTTCGTTTTTTGACACCGACTTCCGAAATTAAAGTTATTTATCACTTTGTAGTGTTTTTTTTTGAAGTCGGTTGTTTTTATTTGTAAAAAAGTTTTTATTTTCCACTTTTTAGTTGTACCTACCCCACAAAAATGTAAACGAAAAGATCGTTAATGTAGACAATATAGATAAATTTTTTGATTTTTGTTGATTTTTCGAAAACTGCTTGTCCGATTTCGATAAAATTTTCATGGGACCATTTGGAAAGTATACCCTTTCCAACAAAAAAAGAATTTTTTAAATCGGTTAGCAAGCGACGGAGTTATGCGCGAACAAACACAAAAAAAAAAAAAAAAAAAAAAAAACATACAAACATCCGAATTGAGAACCTCCTCCTTTTTTATAAGTCGGTTAAAAACACGTATTATTGAAGCCACAGAACAGATAAAACTGTTTTGATTGAAGCTAACTCAAAAACTTCCCAAGCAAAGTTAATAAAATTAATATGGGACCACCCCTGAGGCATACCTTATCCATTAAAAAATAATTTTTGAAATCGATTTACAATTGCCGGACATATCGCGTAACGAACATACAAAAAAAACATACAGTCGAATTGAGAACCTCCTCCTTTTTTGAAGTCGGTTAAAAATAACCTTGACGGTAGAGTCCGCAGTCTCATCAGACGGCACTCGTCTACAAATGGAGTCCATTACCAGCCAGATAATACGAGAAAACATCATGAAGAAAAATCTAATAAAGCGCTTCTCTTCTCCGGCAATCCATTTACAGAGGTACTCGGTAATTGAATTGGTGTGTTATCGTCGTGGACGGCCGAGCGCGCTCGACAGCGGCCGAGCGGCCCGGCCGGCGCCGGCAAACGTCGTAAGCTTCAATAAAACTTAGCAGGTAGCACGCACGGCTCGCGGCGCTCCGGGGCTAAGTGGCGGATGATTTACAGGCGCACGCCTCTTACTGCGCGGTACACGTCGCTCGCTCGAGTCGCGTGGACGATCAGCATCACTCGCGTCGTCCACGCAGCGGACTACGTGTTGCCACACGCTGCACGCGCACCGCAGCTGGCACTCGCGCGACTCGATCACGTCTCTGTGGGCACGTGTGCCGCGTGCAGCGCACCGCGCACCTCCAGAACGAATTTCTGCATTCCACGACCCCCATCGCCCTGTAGTTGTGCAAGAATGTCAATCAGCGCCGCGCACGCCGCGCCGCCGCCGACGACGTTAATTAAGAATCCGCTCATGAATGCAATTAATCGGGACGTCACCAACTAAACTACTGTTGTACTCAGTTTAATGATGTCGCTGCGGCGCGCGGCGGCTGCGAACGAGCCTCATCTGTTACGTAATCGAAACGTGTTACGTTGTAATAGACACTATTACACAGAGTTTCAATGTATTTACTTATAATATAAACCACTTTAAATTATGCCACACAATATATTGCAACATTGAAGTTGGGACATTGCGTAGCTTCTGCTACGAGCGCTACGAGTTTCGTTGCAAAACGCGCTACGAATTTCGTAACTAATACTCTACGGCTGTCATAGCTTTTAAACCACCGTCAATCCTGACTCGGCCATGGATAGACGAATCGTCAAACCTGACTCGGCCATAGATTGACGAATAATTTGATATCTGCATTCACATTTACTTCAATAGTTGAACTCATTATTTGGGTGTCCGATGGCCGCTTCCCGGTGGACGTCGGTACTGCTGGCAAACATTCTTCCTAATACTACTGTTTATAGATCGCGTTCGGCTTATTTGACAGCAAGTAGATGTTAAGTGCATTTAGGGATGATATATGCTAGACCGTGCCGGGGGGAGGCGGCGGAACATCACTATATTTCAGGAAGCTGTTCTGCTGAACTACAACACAACACTAGTTCAGGATTACCAAGCAGTCGTTGATGTTTGCGCATGTCTCGCTCGGAAGTAGTTGCTGCAATGTGCTGCTCAACAATTATATAATATAATAATATTTATTTCTCAATAAATGCATTTACATTATTTCGGTCTAAAAATGGCTTAAGTTAGTGTTCCAGAGTGTAAAACCCTGACTTCTAAACTAGGTTTTTGTACCTGTATCTTAGAAGCCAGTGTCCCTTCAAAGTGATGTGCAAAAGGACACACATTATACACAATAATCCATTAGGGCAAGTCCAAGGAAATAAAAATAAAAAAAAAAAACAAAACAGAATAAAAAAAAATAAAAAAATGAAAGTGTTGTGTAAGTCTCTAATGTGTTTGTCTGGAGTTATGTGTGTGGGTGTTTGAGGGTGAGTGTATGTTTGTGAAAGAGTGTGTGTGAATTGAAGTGAAAGTGAATACAGATATCAAATAATTCGTGGAATAACTACGAGTGTGTAGGTTATCGGTACTTAGAGAAAGTCGGACGGACGCGTGTCGCGGGCGCGATACTGGAGCGAGCCATTAATCAGTGTTAAGTTATGACGTTTCGAGATATGACACAATTGATCGGCGCGGGTCCCGATCACACGAGTTAACTCGAGTGGCGTAGAGTGCGCCGCCGAGCACCCCGAGCACTCGCGACCACTCCCGAGCGCCGCCCCGCTAACGAACCGATTGTTTGGAGTGGTCCGAGTGCGCGCCTATTGTGAGCTTCTCATTTACAAGCTAACTAAGAATGTTAACAGCGCGCGCCGGAGAGCCCTCGGCCCGCGCGGCTCCGGACGCGATGGCCCTCGATACAATACTCGGACTCGACTCACTCAAATTGCTGAGCCGCGCAACACAGCTCAAACTCTCTCAATTTTGATTGTTGTTTAAGTTTTAATGACTGAAGCCCTAACAAAACAATCGCGCCTTTATAAATCGGATAAAATAGGACGATACAACTCACACAACTCACTTGTGCACATGTACACTGTACAGGTATTACAGTCCACAGTGGCAGTCAACCATGCTCTCTCTATCTTTTGAGTAAAATGTAGTTTCATGTGGATTCCCATGCGCCTCGCAGCCCTGAAGTCTATTGCTTAGCCACTCAAGTTCAGATTCAAATATTTTTAATTTTGGAACATAGGTAGGTAAATGAAAATAGAGATGTGACAATGTTCACCACGTCTTGCCGTAAACGGCATACCTACAAATATTCCAACAATAACGTCTAATTAAATATATATATATATAATATATATTATATAATATCGTTTATTCATAAAAATGGTGCAGATTTACAATAATATAACTTAACAATTATATGTAGAGGACACAGTTTCTCATTTGCCTGAACTAGGTAGAACCTGTGTTTCAGGCTAGAAAGGTGCCTAGAATTTTATAACATAAAAATAAAAAATACAAAATTAAAACTAAGAAGTCTAATTAAAAACTAATATTATCTTAAAAGACTAACATGTTTTATTTACAGACAACGAGTAAATCCTCTGTCTCATTGTATGTTATGCTAAGTAAAAATTGCTGAATAATCTTTTTACAGTCGTAAGTATTTAATTTATAGATACTTAATTTCCTATTTAATTTATTGTATAGAAATGAGCCTAAAAATGTATAGAATCTGTTTACAAAAACATATTTAGAGGATGCATTTGACTCACATACAATATCATACCGTCTCTTATTAGTACTTGGGATGTTATAGGAAAGCATGGAGTGCTGTTTTAAAACCAGGTGCGTTATGAAAAGCTGGCGAACAGTCAGCACGTTACAGGATTTGTATAGCAGGTCTGTGGGATAGAGAAAGGGATGGAAGTTTGCTACTTTTAAAATTGCTCTCTGTGCTCTTTCAAGAGGCAGTAAGTAAGTTTTTGGTGCTCCACCCCATGAAGTAATACAGTACTGTATTACAGATTGACCTAGGGCCAAGTAAACTTGTGACACTAGTTTTCTATCTGCAATTGCTCGCAACTTTTTAAAAACAAATATTAATTTGCGCACTCTTGTAACCAAACTGTCAATATGTGGTCTAAATGAGAGCGATTCGTCTATTAGAACCCCGAGATATTTTATGTTACATGTTTGGAGGATACAAGGGCACTTACATACGCTGACTGAGCGGAGTCCGCAATGATGGGCATACAGATGAGAGTTAGTAATATTAAGGTGCGGTTTGCGGATAGAAAAGTGAATATATTTTGTCTTGTCGGCATTTAGTGTTAGTAAGTTGCTTTGAAGCCAGTTAGACACAGTATTGAAACCTATTTGAGCATATTCGTACAATTCGTTATTTGTTTTAGCGGTGAATATTAACGCCGTGTCATCTGCATAGGATATAAGTTTGCCATGTTCAATATTTAAATTACATAAATCGTTAATATAAATCAGGAAAAGGGTGGGGCCTAAAATACTTCCCTGGGGAACACCAAAACATGTGTTTTTTTGCTCGTCGCTACTAATATTGTCAATTTTAACACATTGATATCGATCGTCTAAGTAGTCAGCAAAACGTTTCAGCGGCGTTCCCCTTATTCCTAAGGCCTCTAATTTGTACAAAAGCGTCGAAACGGAGACTGTATCAAAAGCCTTCGCCAGATCAAGGAAGATCCCCAGGGTCTGGTTTCCTTTACCAAGTTCTTCTGAGACAAAATCTGTTAGACTGTGCACTGCATCGGCTGTGGATAATTTGGCTCTAAAACCAAATTGCGCAGATGATAAGAATTCATTTTTCTCTAGATAGTTAACTAGTCTACTGTTAATATTTTTTTCTAGTATTTTAGATATTGAGGGGAGTAATGATATTGGCCGATAATTGTTTACTAGGTCTTTGTTTCCGGATTTGAAGATAGGGATTACAATTGCTTTTTTTAGACATTTAGGGAAAATGCCTTCAGAAAAACACATACGAAAAATATGGGTTAAGGGAGGTACAAGGATATGCTTAAAGAGTTTAAGGGTCTTATTGCTAATGTTATCCCATCCAACAGCACAGTCATCTTTTAGTCCACAGATTATTCGGGTAATTTCTTCTTCGTCGGTGTCTAGCAAGGCAAAAGATTTTAGAGTACGTCTGTTTTCACACTTTTGGGAAGAAGGTTGAACACAGTCAGGTTTTGGAATCTGCTCAGCAAGAGTTTTCCCAACATTTACGAGAAAATTATTCACTTCGTTGGCTGACAGGATAGGTGAAGGATTAGTAAGCAGTAAACTCGAATTTGATTCACGCTGTTTTGACATATAGGTGACGTTTTTGATATGTTTCCAAAGTTGCTTGCTATTGTTTCCCGCTCTATTTAATTCATTTTTATCGTAACTTCTTTTTAAATTCTTTAGGAGTTTATTACAAAAATTCCTGTACCTGGTATAGGTGACTTTAGTGACGAGATTATCTGGGTCCCTCCTGTATCTTTGATGAAGTTTATCTCTCTGTCTTGTGCACCGAATTAGGCCAGAAGTAATCCAAGGTTTAATATTATAATTTTTCTTGTTTACTATAATAACGGTCGAGTTGTGTAATATAGCTGATTGAACATGTTTTATTAAGTACGATAAAGCAAAATTAGCGTCAGGTGTATTGAAAACTGGGCTAAAATCAATGTTGCATAAATCATATCCAAGTTTGTTTATGTTTAGTTGCGTTTTGGTCTGCGGGCGATTTTGCTTAGGCAGCGTTAAGCTAAGGCTCAGTAAAACTGCGTGATGGTCGGTAATTGTAGAGTTAGTAACAAGCGTAATAAACGAAAAACTGGATTTGATTATCATATGATCGAGGCAGGAACCGCTTTGATGAGTAGGCAGTGTATGTGCGGACAGAAAACCATGGAATGAGCAGATATTAAGATAGTCTTGGATCCCTGCATTGCAGTTATCAGAGTTAATGTTTATATTTATATCTCCTGTTAATATAACATTCTTAAAATTTCCTACCGCTTGAAAAATTTGGTTTAAGGAAGCATGAAAAGCATCCAAGTTTCTAGCAGAAGGGGATCTATATACAGCAATTATTGCTGCGGTTGTACCAATTTTGACAATCAAGCAATTACTCTTACAGTCATGTAAATTAGGTTCCTCGACTGTGACCATTAAAGAATCTTTTGAATAGACAACTACACCATCATTTTGATTGTTATTGATTCTGGTAAATGATACGTTGTACCCTGGTATTACTGGGAGGTTATCCTGGCGATTTGATAACCAGCATTCGGTTAGTATTATTATATCACAATTAAAGTTAAGTCTATGAAGAAAAATATTAAAGCTATCCATGTTCTTATAAATACTACGAATGTTTTGGGTTAATATGGTTAGTGACTTTTGATACACGGATAGATATTGTCTGCAGTCCTCAACCTTACATGACTTTGATACAGTTTGAAAACTATTATCTATGTCCGTAATTAAGGTACTATCCATAGTATAATAAAAATGAAAATAAAAAGTAAAGTCTACAATACAAACAGATATGTGGCGCTCTTAGGCGCCTTCATAATCGATTGAGTTGATGTACCTGTTCTCGGCAGACTTTTTAGCTGGGCAATCTTGATCTCCTGTTTTGTGGCTTGCTGATTTTTTGAAGCGCAGACATGTTGCACATTTTGGCGCTTCGGCTTTCTTTGTACAGTCTTGAATATTGTGCCCTTCTTCACCGCAATGACCACAAGTAGGGGCAGTGGCTTTGCAGAACTTGGCTGCGTGACCGTACTGCTGGCACTTGTAACATCTGGTTACCAGAGTGAAGTCACGTACTGGACAGGACGTCCAATTAATAAACAGTCGTTCCTGGGTGATCAGGACCTTCCGAATGACGGCTGGAACTTCTAGTATGTAATTGCAGTTTTCAGTATCTTTTCTCCCAGATTTGTGGCTTAGTTTTATTGAGGCCATAAAAGTATCTCGGGACATAGTCGGCAGTTTGTCAGCTAAATTTTGATCATATATACATTTATAGACCTCATTTTCAGCCATAGATGCGGGCACTCCAATTACTACACTATATAAAATACATTTAAAAAACTTAAAGAAAAACAACCGACTTCCAAAAAAACACTACAAAGTGAAAAATAGCTTTAATTTCGGAAGTCGGTGCCAAAAAACGAAAATGTGAACCCAAGGACACCGACTTCCGAAATTAAAGTTATTTTTCACTTTGTACTGTTTTTATTTTTCACTTTTTTGTTGTACCTACGAGTATATCCCACACAAATTCATATAACACTACTTGCTATGTAAATATTAGTGACGGGAACCTATTGAAACATTAATCACACTTCGCACTAATATTATAAAGGCGAAAGTTTGTGAGTGTGTGTGTGTGTGTGGGTGTATTACACAAGATATGCAAGTAAAGACTCCGTGTAAGAGTAGTCCTTAAGGAGCAGCCACTCTGTTACTTTAGATTTTAGTGCATGTGAGTTTAAATTTATAATATTGAGGTGTTTGTTAATGTTTTTATAAATATGAGCACTTAGTATATGATATTGGTGTTTAGCGAAAGAAGTCTTGTGTTGAATGCTTGGTGGAAGGTACGTGCGTTTATTCGCAATAGGAGGTGGAAGGCCTGCGTGCTTTCTCTCACTCATGCTTCTAGCATCAAACTTGGTCTATCCTTTTCTTTACATTCATCAGAAAATGTAATGTTAGTCATCATCATTGTTCGTGATGTAAAGTAACGGCAGTAGTTGACATATTTTTTGAGTTTTGATTTTGATTACGATGTTTGATCACATATTATTATTATTATTGTACATAATTATAGGAATCTATGAATAAAATGACTAAATTAAATTGTTGTTGTCAGAAGTGGTTTTAACTACTGATACAACACTATTACCTGGTGGTATCGTTTAACTTTAAAAGACCCACCGTACCACCAGGGGTACGGCCAGGGGTACGGTAGGTCTGCAGTGTTCGAAAATAATAACTTCGTAATAACAACATTTTTATATTTACGGACCCCAACGAATTAATTGATCACAAAATATCTAGTATACCACGTCGTTTTTGCAGTATATTATTATATATTTTTGTTGTACATATTATGCCTATAAAAATGGCACATGTGAAATTTCTGGCGATTCTGGGTTTTTTTTTTAGTCATCTCTTTTCGGCTTACATCCCACACACAGATAGCTGTGTCAGTATGAATAGTTACGCACACAAACGTTGAATAAAACGAGCGAGTTGTTGCTGTTTTTACCCGGCTGCGCCAGAAGGAGGGTTATGTTTTTCGAGAGTATGTATGTATAATTCTTTGGCACGTTCTGCGGCCTGAAAGGCTCGATGAATTTTAGCTTGAGAGATGTCGATAGATTCGTACTTACTGTGAGAGTGACACAGGGTATATAAAAATTGAAAAAAAAAATGGCCGATTTATGGCGCAATCCGGACTGAAATGACTTATGCCTTCAAAAACTTTTTTTTCCCAAAACCTATCGAGTGGGGTATCAAAATAAAGGGTTTTTAAAGGTGATTACAAAAATATATACAACTTATATGGTTAAAAGTAATTCGAAGTGACAAATCTTAAAAAACACGTACCAAGAAATAAATCGCCTGCGAAATCTTTCACATTTGTAAACTAAAAAGATGGAAATAAAAAAAAGTAAATAAAGTAAAAAACTTCAGTTAAAAAAACCGTTTATAACCGACTTCAAAAAAGGAGGTTCTGTATTCGACCCGTATGTATGTATACTATGTCCGGGATTTTCTCTAAAACTAATGAACCAATTTTGATAATTCTTTCACTAACGTGATCTAAATATTTTCAGAAAGGTTTTAGTATATAATACATTAGGTAATTATTCTTATGTACGAAGTTATATGCATAAATGTACAGTATCTCCGGCATTACTATGCGAATTTTGATGATTCTTCTAGTCAGTGTCTTCAATTCTTCAATGCACTAGTGTTAATCGAATTTGTATGGGGTAGGTACAACTAAAAAGTGAAAAATAAAAACTTTTTTACAAAAAAAAACAACCGACTTCAAAAAAAAACTAATTTCGGAAGTCGGTATCAAACAACGAAAATGCAAACCCAACGACACTGACTTCCGAAATTAAAGTTATTTATCGCTTTGTAGTTTTTTTTTTTAAGTCGGTTGTTTTTAAATTAAATAAAATGTTGGAAGCAGACGGGACCCATACCATTTTTATTATATTTCCAAACTCAAATGGGTCCCGCCTGCTTCGAACTTTTATTTAATAAAAGGGGCTGGTTTTTAGCTTTTCAGTTTTTTTAACTTAAGTTTTTTACCGCAGTCGGGTGTTTAATTACTTTTTCTTTATTAGTGTACACTGGCTTATATCAATTAGCTGACCCACCTAAAAATTACTCGATTTTGCACCCTCCTCTCATAACATTAAAGGTTATTCAATATGTATGAGTTAATCGGACTAACACTACTCGATGAACAGAAACAATAAATAATTTTGATACGCAAATTTGAGCTTTAAGATGTTGGTGTTAGATCATTTACTATGTATGGGTATTTGTTACGCAATTTTCATTTTTAATCAGCAAGACTTAAAGGTTAGGTTAATGTTGTGATAATTTGTGTCATTGCTACTAATACCTTATTTCATCTATCTTACTCAAGTTAATCTGGTGTCGTGGTTCATGCGTAAGGCTGAGACGTGCAAGATGCGAGTTCAAATCTAGTCTCATGTTTAATTTTGTTTTCAATATATAAATTGTTCGTTAAGTATTTCTTGCATTATTGTAAAGAACAAGCATATCAATTAAGTTGATAAACGATAAACGTTTCACCTTTTTCAATAAGTGGGTAGTTCGACGTCAATATGCGTATTCAACAAAAACTGCTATTGAAATGATTTTAGGAATATGGGGTAGAAGATATATATTTAAATTGCTGATGGAACTTGCATTGATAATTTTGCACATAACTTTAAAAAGGGATGTAAATCTGAAATTTTGGAATTGGGCCTGTCGGACCATACAGCCCAATTAATCAAAGTCCCTGTTAAAAAAAATCTGACATTGCATTATTGGCGTTCAATGAAACGTGATTATTGCAAGGAAAATATTGATAAATTTAAAATGTGTGTTAAGAACTTCGCTTTCTCGGATATTTACCTCACTGAGGACCCAAACACAGCTTATCGACACTTTATAGCTGATTTTAAACTTTTTTATGACCTTTGTTTTCCACGAACCCAATATTTAATAAGAGTCAATCATAAACCAAAGTGGGTCTCACGTGGTGTAAAAATTTGCAGTCGAAAGAAAAAAGACTTGCTTTGGAAATCCAGACTAAACTCAACAAAAGACAACAAATTAAAGTACTTAAATTATAGTCAGTTATTCAAAAAAATTATAAAACTAACAAAACGGGCGCAAAATAACTATAAAATATTAACGTCTCAAAATAAAACTAAAACAGCGTGGCGGATTATAAACGAAACGAGACTTAACACCCCAAAAGAATCCATAGATAAAATAAAAATTGATGAAAATAACGTCCTTGATAATCCAACAGAAATAGCGAACGCATTTAATAATTATTTTATTGAAAAAGTCAATCCCCTACCGGGTGCCGGGAACAAAGTAACGTCTTTAATTAATCACCGATTAAATTCAATGTTTCTTGCACCAAGTTCACCCTACCAGATTAATAAAATTATAAACAACCTTAAAAATACCAACAGTGTAGGATATGATGGTATCTCTACGAAAATAATTAAAGCAGTAAATGAGGATATATGCCATCACTTGAGTCACATTCTGAATTTGTCGATATCGTCTGGAATATTTCCACAAGATCTTAAACTATCCGTTATAAAACCTTTATTCAAAAAAGGATGCAAACAGTTAATGGTGAATTATAGGCCTATTGCACTATTATCAATATTTTCAAAAATTTTCGAAAAGTATCTTTATAGCGAACTTAATTCATATCTAGAAAAAAATAAAATATTGTGCAATGAACAAAAGGGTTTTCGACAAAATAAAACCACGAATATGGCCATTTATGAATTTATCCAAAATGTTATAGGCCACGTTGACAAAACAGTTCCAGCTTGTGCAATTTATTGCGATATGTCACAGGCGTTTGATTATGTAGATCATAATATACTAATCAGTAAACTTGAAGCATACGGCATAAGAGGCAATATTTTAGATTTAATTAGATCCTATTTAACTAACCGACAACAGATAACAGTAGTAACTAAAGTGAATCCTAAAAATAAAAAAGAGGAAACATTCAGCTCCGTGAGGAGAAATGTCACATACGGTGTTCCTCAAGGCAGTGTCCTAGGGCCGCCGTTGTTTATTATCTATATCAACGACTTACCAAAGGCAACGACTCAACCAATGACATTATTTGCTGATGACAGTACAGTTTCAATTGCATGTAAGGACATTAATAATTATAAATCTGACATAAATAATTCATTGACATCTATAATTTCTTGGCTTGATAATAATAATTTAAAAATAAATTTATCTAAAACAAATATAATGCACTTTGGACAAAGATTGCATAATCCATTAAATGTAAATTTGATTTATGATAATTACACTATAAATGAAGTATCTAATATCCGTTTTCTCGGCTTAACTATAGACAGCAAACTAAACTGGAAAGAACACATTGACGCACTATGTAAAAAAATCAGTAGTCAAGCATATGCTCTGTACCAACTTGCTTCATCTATCAACACTAATGTGTTGCTATCGGCTTATTATGGACTCGTTGAATCTGTCCTAAGATATGGCATTATCTTCTGGGGCAATTCATCAAATAAAGATATGGCATTTAAAATGCAAAAGCGATGCATACGTGCTATGTTCGGTATCCAAAGTACTGTGAGCTGTAAGCCACTTTTCACAAAGCATAAAATCCTCACACTGCCGTCACTGTATATTTTAGAAATCGCCTTATTTGTAAGAAATAACCCACATTTGTTTCCTCGAATATCGGACCTTGTAACACGAAATCGCCGGGATAATAGTAAACTTCGTGTTCAGCCAGCTAAGACAGCACTACTGTATAAAAGCGTTGTATGCAGAGCACCGATAATTTATAACAATATCCCTATCTGTGTCAAAAAACTAAGTACAGACCAGTTTAAGAAAACGTTTAAAAAAATACTGACAGAAAAAGCTTACTATAATATCAATGAATTTTTAAATGACAAATCGCTCTGACTGAATCTATTATATTTATTTTGAATCGCATGAATATTTACCAATTGTTTTTTATTTATAATTTAATATTAATGTTATTGTTATTTTTTTTTTTTTTTTGAGACTTTGTATATTTCTTTTTAATTGTAATTTTTTTTTTTTTATTTTTGAAATCTTATGGTCTTTCGACCTAATTTGTACACCAGCCATGGTCAAACATGTTGTGCCAAAGAACATCCTGTAACACCTACAATAAACATTATACCATGTTTATAATCTACACATGTTTTTGCAAATAAATTGATCTTTATCTTATCTTTATCTTTAAAAGAATAAATTGAACAAGACATTCTATGCACAAATAGCAGTGAATACGCACGAACATTTTTATATTGCCTTACTAAGTTGCGAAAATTCACGCCTTTTTATTAATTATTATTATCGGTTTTGATAGTTTAATCGTCATGTCTCAGTTGAGTGATTATTTAAAATACAAAATATTGTATTTGCATAAGGAGAATGTTGGTATTAAAGCGATTGCTAGGAAACTTAATATAGCGGTAAGTGTATTCTTTTTTATACTTCCTTAATTCGTTAGTTGGCTTAAAAACGTCTGTATAGAATAATAGAAAATTAACTGTTTCATTATGAGATCATTTATAGGTCTAATGTGGTTTATCTAAAGGTATTTTTGCAAACTTATTCGAAAAATTATGATTACCGGGTTATTAAAATTATGCTTATTGTGTTGTTTCAGAGAAATACAGTCAGACTGTGGCTAAGACGTTTTGAAGAGACAGGGAATATTCAAAAGGATCGTCCTGAACCAAAACCTGCAATGTTACTCCTGTGTCAGAACATCATCAAGCAATTGTTAGAAGGCATACTGAACACCCATTTTTGCCTACTCAATGCAGTATAATATTTCTGTTCAGACGGTCAGAAAACATTTGCATGTTGCTGGACTGAAACAATATAAGCCAGCACGTAAAATTTAACTGACTGCTGCACATCGCCAAGCAAGGGTCCGCTTTGCCCAAGAATATCTCAATTTTAATTGGGAAGATTATGTTGTCATATTTACCGACGAGAAGTCTTTGTCTAAACCTTATTTATAACTAAACATAACTACATACTTACAAAACAAATTGATATATAGTATACCTAGTAGGTAAAACATCAACGTATAATGCTATTTTATTTAGTTCAACGATATTTAATGTGGTGATGTTATTGTTATGAAATAGAAATACATACCTATATATTTCTAAATATTATAACATGTTGATTCACTACATTAAACTCTGTGAAGTATGTAACGACGTTATTAGTAACTGTTATATCATTTACGTTATTCTTATAATAATTTTTTTTATAAAATAAAATCGTTTTTACCATCATTATCGTTTTTTTATTTTCGTTCACCTTTTTTTTTGTTGCTAAAGTTATAATTTATTATTTATAACTTAAAAAAAAATATTATAAAACAAAATGCGCAGCAGAAAATATGTTGGTTTCGAACTCGCAACCACGCTCTTGTCAGCTCACTGCAGCTACCACTAGACCACACGAACATGGTGATTGTCGTTGAAATTAGCAATAATATATTACAAGTTAGAACAATATTCAAGATCATACCTACCTTAACACTGCGTGTTAAATATCAAATTCGAATAACTGTTTTATTAATCGTAGACGTTGAACTGTTCTAGTTCGATAAGCTTACTGCTAACAAGCAGAAGGTTCAAATTCGTTTAATTTTTAAGGGGTCAGCTAATTGCTATAACAGACTGTACGTATGTCGCACCAATAGGCAATAACTATGATACCAATGTATAGTAATCATTAATTTATGTAATTGAATTCGAAAGTGCGAATTCATTGTAACAATTTTGGCACAATGGCTAACGTCTCTGGTTAGTGAACAAGAAGTCTCAAGTTCAAATCTCAGGTGTAAAACATTATTTTCATTTTGTAATCATAATTTTGCTAAAACATTAATTACCTAGTTGAATTGCTAACGTTTCAATCTTCATGGATGAGTAATTTACAACGTTTGAGACATGAGCACGGAATCTCGTGTAAATTGTTTTTCTTTAGGACCTGCGGATTACAAATCAATGTTATAAGGAATTCAACCACTGAAATTCCTTTTTACCATTTCCTGTTTTCAGGCGTCCATCTGTGTTACTTATTACGCATGATACAAAACAAATAAAAAGTTTGAAATACCTGTCAAACAAAAACTCATATTAGGATTATAATAATTATGATACGTATAAAGAAGAATGGGATAATATCCTTCGTCCTTCCCAGGTATGAGACGTACGATGCGACCCAGTGGCCATATTAGTGGTGGTGTTTGTTGTTCCTTGAGTACCACCATGGCTCCTTCTTCGAGCACCCCATCGGAGTCCGTCCACTTGGTTCTCTGTTGGAGATGAAAGATATACTCGTTAGAGAATCTATTCCACGTATAATAATTTATGTTGATTAAATCACATAACATTATTATGAGAATAGTTATGACAATCAAATAATATGTAGTACATTCATGGATTTTTTGTAACGAAATGTTATTGACGCGCGTATATCAAATTCAAAATGTCAATATCTGTCATTCCCTCTTCCTGAGGGGCAATTCTCGTAATTTTAAGGAAACACCTCTAATTTCCCTACGTTTTGACAAATTTTTGACATTTGTTTGTCGCTGAGATGAGACTGCGGCTAGATTTTGAACGTTTTAAATTACGAGAATTGGCCTTCAGGTGTTTGCGTTCACGCCTCACTGCAACTTTTGCTTTTGCCTGCGGATCTCGATGATCGCTTAGTGCTACTTACCACGGATTCTGATCATTGCTTGTGATTTGGTGAACGATGTCGCGGTGCATCAATTGTTACCCGAGTGCCTACAGGATGTTGGCTCTTCATTACAATCTTCAATGCAAACTCTTCTCGCTTCGTGGGTATTGTTGCAACAGGTACATAAGTATAGAAATATATAAAATAAGTTTTGTGATTCAAGGGATCACCTCAAACTAAGATTTCACAATATTGTCATTTCTACATTCTAGTAGCACAGAACAACATACATAACAACACATTATGAAAAGCAATATCGAAAACTACCAAGTTAGTTACATATTTCTATTCTCCTAAGAAAAAAAAACCAAATGCCTTTAAATAATCAAAGCCATTGTTATACATTTAAATAATATTTCTCTTTGCAGATGACATCAACTGATGCATATATTAGCTATTTTTTTTTCTTGTTGCTCTAAATAAATTATTATTATTATTTTTTGTCATTTTACATATCTCGGGGCCATGGGGTCCCGGTCCTTTGAAAGGCGTACGAGGGGCCGAAGCCAACCCGCAGAGGCCCCTTAGGAAATTTTAATGAAATGTGGCACCAACCGACGATTATCCCTGTATGCACTATGCAAGTGCACCCAAGGACAACCCCCGGTTGGTGTAGGACTATTGCAGAATATGGAAAAATAAAAAGTTGGGCTATGGGTTTGGGTGGCTAAAGTGGACGAGTTACCAAGAACTATGGAACCCCTACCTAATCAATGTTTTATATATACACGGATAAAATAGCAGGGGGTGACTTGCACACTCAATAATGGGCCCCCGGAAACGGTCGCTAGCACATAGTGATGTAGCGACAAGGGGACAACATGCCCTGAAGTGCTTATGAGGAGTGGAGAGGTATTCCACGGCTATCAGGACAATCCCGGAAGTACGATCAAGATCCCTACCAGCATCTTACTGAAATACTTCCTTCCTCCGAGCACGTTTGCTCTTGCGAATCTCCACTCAAGCCGGCCAATAAAGGCAAGAATGAGGTGGGAGCTCTGTTCCTCGTCATTGTTCACTCCAGCCGGCCAATAAAGGCAAGCCAGAGGTGAGGAACAAGACTTCTCCCGGGAGATAGGGTCCGTGGGGTCGCTACTGCCAAACAGCTCGCCACATGCTGCCCTGCGGGTTTATTATTATTATTTCCTTTATTTCACTATATACATATAAATTATATTTTTAAATATTAGAATATAGAGGTATAAGGAACAGGGTGTAAAGTTCACTCATACTCTATAGAAAAGGGAGGATCCTCCGACCAGACGGGTGTTGTGTCTGGTGGGCAAGTGCCCATGATTCATGTCGGGCTGTTGTATATATGCTAGTTGCGTGGTAAACTCTGCTTGCGCGATGCAGGATTTGCGTGACGTCAGTATGACGCGTTGTTCACATGTGGCGTTGTAGATACCGCTACAAGAATATAAACAAAATTATATAAAAACATTTAAAAATATAAAAAATAGTAGCCCACCGGTATCGGGCACAGGGTCCAAGCTACCGGCGGTCAGGGCTCCAGAGAGTGGAACCTCCTAACAATGCGGGCCGTGTCCAGAAGTACAGCTTTCTGAATCAAGCCCTTGATCCAGCTGCCCAACGAGAGCCTCCTTAGGTGTTGGTCGAGGCTCTTGGCTATTAATCCATTGGCTGTAACGACTATCGGCACAATGATCGCTGAGTCCACATCCCACATGTCGACAACCTCGTGAGCCAAGTCAAGATACTTAATTTGTTTATCTTTCTCAGCTTTCACGAGGTTCTCATCATGCGGGACAGTTATGTTAACAATCATTGCGCGCCGCTCTGATCAATCTACCACCACTATATCAGGCTTATTGGCAATTTATTATTATTATTATATTGTATGCATGCTACTCGCCAGATAGCACAAAGTGTTATTAGAGGACAACCGGACAAAGATGAACATGCTGAAATAGAGCTTTAACCAGTTGGACCGGAACAATTGCTGGTACCTCAGCAAGCAATACCAATGCCTCCACCACCACCTCTAGACCAAGGTTCCAACAGCATCACCTGATGGAATAATTCTAGTCATACTTTGTTATTACTTATTAGGATAGGGACTGACCCTAAATACGTAGATTCTGTAATCGCAGAATGTCCTCCTAGGGATAGTAGATACTATAATAATAACACATCAATAATTTATTTTAGCAATTATAAACTGCACCTAACCTATAATCAATGACTTTATTATTTTTAGATTTAAACAGAAACCGCAAAGCATTAGGACAAATGTTTAGTTATCAGTAATACATAAGCAATAAGATGTTGCATATTGCATAGTTGTAAATTAATTTTATTGAATGGGGCAAAGTTCTATAGAGTTTCTGTCATTACTATGATTAAAGAAATTATGCCTTAAAAAAGTATGCGTAAGCTGTTATGCGTAAATAATGCTATACGAAAATATAATTAGGAGAAACAAAAGTATGCCAAGTTATATAAGGTCTTAAAATTGTATGCAAATGGATAGGGAACCAACTTTTTCTTTCCTAAGTCAATTACGGCTTTATTTAAAGTGGTATCCTGAAGCTTATGCACACAGGACAACGGCATCTATCGACCACGTAGTTAAACTGCCAAAATACATATTATGCATGGAAATTCGTTCCTACAAACACAGTGTAGGCTGTCTATACTCCCGAAAAGTATATACTGTCTTACTAAAAAAGATTTAAACACAATTATGTTCAACGCGTGTCTTAGGAACAAAAAACACAACGCGCGTCGTGTTAAACAGTTGTTTAGCCTAATCAACTGATAAACACAGTTTTGTGGTTGGAATGTAATTTTTTTCTTTTACTGTTAAGTTCTAATGGATAAGGCTGCCTTAGGGGTGGTCCCTTATAAATTTTATTAACTTTGCTAGTGTAGTTTTTGAGTTAACTTCAATAATACGAATTTTTTCCACTTAGTTTACATTGATGTTGTTTTAATAGCTTCCTCTCACTAATATTTACATAGCAAGTAGTGTTATATGAACTTGTGTAGGGGTAGGTACAACTAAAAAGTGAAAAATAAATACTTTTTACAAAAAAAACAACCAACTTCCAAAAAAAACACTACAAAGTGAAAAATAACTTTAATTTCGGAAGTCGGTGTCAATTAACGAAAATGCGAGACCAACGACACGGACTTCCAAAATTAAAGTTATTTTACACTTTGTCGTTTTTTTTTTCTCGTAAAAGGATGGTCGTTAGTTGAACATATCTTTAGCATCCCATAAGTGAGGCGAAGTCTCGGGAGGTGTGTATCAGAGAGTGCGGTCATTAGCGCCGCAACGCCGCCGTCCACGCCAGTGACGTGAACGTGAAGAACTGCAGCCAATCAGCGGTAACGAGGTGTGGCGCGATTAACGACCCGCGCTGACCCGCGCTGACCCGCAGGGCTGCCATATGCGAGTTGTGCGATCCGATAATGAAGCTCTGAGCAATTCCAATGACATTGACTAGATGCCGGATTCTCGGAGACTAGCTAGCGCCTCGTAAAACTAACATTAAACGCTACTTGCTGGGCGAGCCCTTGATCTCCTGCTCCCTCCCTGGATCTGCCTGTATCATAGATATATGAATTTTTACATTTCTATGGCATGTATAAATACTTTTCTCAATTGCAGTCTGAATCTCTCTCCGCTACACGGTGGTACCTAGCTGCGTAAGTACGAGCTTCTAGCTGTCACCGTCGGGCTCAAAATATTGTATGCCTTTTTACGGCATTGCTTTCCAAACGTGAAATCAGTATGTAAAAAATAGATAAGGCGTCAGCGTAACAAGCAAGCGGACCTACTTTCTGGTTTATAATTTGAATTCTATAACTATCATAATAACTGGAACAAAAAATAATGTCTTAACACGAGAGTAGGTATACCTTGTGTTGTGACCATAGATTGTAAGCGCAGCGCGCGAACCTATTTTAAATCTATGGTTGTGACGCGTGGTGAACCCTACGCCGCGGCCATCCTCGAGGCGGCTCGGGCCGGCTCGGGTAGGCTCGGGGCGGCTCGGAGCGGCCTAATACAAAGTGCTCCTTCACTTCGATTAACTTCGGAGCCAGTATTTACACAACCGAGCGACGCCGCTTTTTATGTGAAGGAGGACCATCTCACTAATGGCGGAGTGTGATCACAGAAAGAGACGGCGACCGCTAGCGGTCACCAGTAATACCCTGATATACTTGTCTCAATAAAGCTCAATTTTTTTTTTATAATTCACTGATGGAGTCATCTGGCCCTATTTTTACCCGAATGCAAAGAAGGTTTATGTTTCTTCAGAACCCGATGTCACCAGCTTGGCCCCACCACCGCGGCACTGCTTCACATGTAGTTCATTAAAAGCAATAGATCAATGATAAATGTTTATATGTATACTATGAGCACGGAATGGTCTAGGAATGTTAGACTGCGTCGGAAACCGGACGACGCCGCCGCGCCGTGCAAAGTTCGAGGCGAGGAATGGTGATGGGCTTTATGGGAGCAACCCTGTCTGTCTCAGTAAGTACCATTGCACTGAGGAATTTCCTCTTACATATTTTAGTTGCTGAAAATGTATACAAGGAAAACGGAACATTACACAGGATATATCAACTGTTATGAACAAAAAAAGAAAACCAAATTGAATTTGGTGCACAAAGCGCGCGCCACGCCACTTGACAAGCTGAAGACCGGCATGTGAGTGAACTTAGCAGATCATTGTCCAGCAGATCAACAAAAAACATGAGTTCTATTCGCATGCAGCTGAGTTCTACAGTTCCTGATACTTTTTAGAAATAGTTCTGGCGTTTTTACATAAAAAAATCAAATGTCAAAATGATCTGCCAACTTCACGTAGCAGATCATTTTGTAGCAGATCAAAAACAAATGTGAGTTCTGTCGCATGGGGCTGAGTTCTACAGTTCCTGATACTTTTTAGAAATAGTTCTGGCGTTTTTACCCTTAAAAAAGGCAAATGGCAAAATAAAACGTATCAAAAACAAATGTGAGTTCTTTCGCATGCAGCTGAGTTTTACAGTTCCTGATACTATTCAGAAATAGTTCTGAACTCACGTCCACTTTTGTGAAAGGCTAGAACTCTTTCGTTTATCATAGATTCGCATCAGACCTGCAATCTAAAACTCGATTCGAATCCAGAACTCACGTTCGAGTGCCAGCAGATCATGGTAGAACGTCAAAAATTCAAAAATATTTTTTACATCCTTTCCAATTACTGTGAAAGGCTAGAACTCTTTCGTTTATAATAGATACACATCAGACCTGCAATCTAAAACTCGATTCGAATCCAGAACTCACGTTCGAGTGCCAGCAGATCATGGTAGAACGTCAAAAAGTCGAAAAATATTTTTTTCATCCTTTCCAATTACTGTGAAAGGCTAGAACTCTTTAGTTTATCATAGATTCGCATCAGACCTGCAATCTAAAACTCGATTCGAATCCAGAACTCACGTTCGAGTGCCAGCAGATCATGGTAGAACGTCAAAAAGTCGAAAAATATTTTTTTCATCCTTTCCAATTACTGTGAAAGGCTAGAACTCTTTCGTTTATAATAGATTCACATCAGACCTGCAATCTAAAACTCGATTCGAATCCAGAACTCACGTTCGAGTGCCAGCAGATCATGGTAGAACGTCAAAAAGTCGAAAAATATTTTTTTCATCCTTTCCAATTACTGTGAAAGGCTAGAACTCTTTCGTTTATCATAGATTCACATCAGACCTGCAATCTAAAATTCGATTCGAATCCAGAACTCACGTTCGAGTGCCAGCAGATCATGGTAGAACGTCAAAAAGTCGAAAAATATTTTTTTCATCCTTTCCAATTACTGTGAAAGGCTAGAACTCTTTAGTTTATCATAGATTCGCATCAGACCTGCAATCTAAAACTCGATTCGAATCCAGAACTCACGTTCGAGTGCCAGCAGATCATGGTAGAAAGTTAAAATGTCGAAAATTATTTTTTTATTTTTTCCAATTATTGTGAAAGGCTAGAACTCTTTCGTTTATAATAGATTCACATCAGACCTGCAATCTAAAACTCGATTCGAATCCAGAACTCACGTTCGAGTGCCAGCAGATCATGGTAGAACGTCAAAAAGTCGAAAAATATTTTTTTCATCCTTTCCAATTACTGTGAAAGGCTAGAACTCTTTCGTTTATAATAGATTCACATCAGACCTGCAATCTAAAACTCGATTGGAATCCAGAACTCACGTTAGAGTGTCAGCAGATCATGGTAGAACGTAAAAAATTCGAAAAATATTTTTTTCATCCTTTTCAATTACTGTGAAAGGCTAGAACTCTTTCGTTTATCATAGATTCACATCAGACCTGCAATCTAAAATTCGATTCGAATCCAGAACTCACGTTCGAGTGCCAGCAGATCATGGTAGAACGTAAAAAAGTCGAAAAATATTTTTTTCATCCTTTCCAATTACTGTGAAAGGCTAGAACTCTTTCGTTTATCATAGATTCGCATCAGACCTGCAATCTTAAACTCAATTCGAATCTAGAACTCACGTTCGAGTGCCAGCAGATCATGGTAGAACGTCAAAAAGTCGAAAAATATTTTTTTCATCCTTTCCAATTATTGTGAAAGGCTAGAACTCTTTCGTTTCTCATAGATTCGCATCAGACCTGCAATCTAAAACTCGATTCGAATCCAGAACTCACGTTCGAGTGCCAGCAGATCATGGTAGAAAGTTAAAATGTCGAAAAATATTCTTTTCATCCTTTCCAATTATTGTGAAAGGCTAGAACTCTTTCGTTTAACATAGATTCGCATCAGACCTGCAATCTAAAACTCGATTCGACTCCAGAACTCACGTTCGAGTGCCAGCAGATCATGGTAGAACGTCAAAAAGTCGAAAAATATTTTTTTCATCCTTTCCAATTACTGTGAAAGGCTAGAACTCTTTCGTTTATAATAGATTCAAATCAGACCTGCAATCTAAAACTCGATTCGAATCCAGAACTCACGTTCGAGTGCCAGCAGATCATGGTAGAACGTCAAAAAGTCGAAAAATATTTTTTTCATCCTTTTCAATTACTGTGAAAGGCTAGAACTCTTTCGTTTATCATAGATTCGCATCAGACCTGCAATCTAAAACTCGATTCGAATCCAGAACTCACGTTCGAGTGCCAGCAGATCATGGTAGAAAGTTAAAATGTCGAAAAATATTCTTTTCATCCTTTCCAATTATTGTGAAAGGCTAGAACTCTTTCGTTTAACATAGATTCGCATCAGACCTGCAATCTAAAACTCGATTCGACTCCAGAACTCACGTTCGAGTGCCAGCAGATCATGGTAGAAAGTTAAAATGTCGAAAATTATTTTTTTATTTTTTCCAATTATTGTGAAAGGCTAGAACTCTTTCGTTTATAATAGATTCACATCAGACCTGCAATCTAAAACTCGATTCGAATCCAGAACTCACGTTCGAGTGCCAGCAGATCATGGTAGAACGTCAAAAAGTCGAAAAATATTTTTTTCATCCTTTCCAATTACTGTGAAAGGCTAGAACTCTTTCGTTTATCATAGATTCACATCAGACCTGCAATCTAAAACTCGATTCGAATCCAGAACTCACGTTCGAGTGCCAGCAGATCATGGTAGAACGTCAAAAAGTCAAAAATATTTTTTTCATCCTTTCCAATTACTGTGAAAGGCTAGAACTCTTTCGTTTATAATAGATTCACATCAGACCTGCAATCTAAAACTCGATTCGAATCCAGAACTCACGTTCGAGTGCCAGCAGATCATGGTAGAACGTCAAAAAGTCGAAAAATATTTTTTTCATCCTTTCCAATTACTGTGAAAGGCTAGAACTCTTTCGTTTATCATAGATTCACATCAGACCTGCAATCTAAAATTCGATTCGAATCCAGAACTCACGTTCGAGTGCCAGCAGATCATGGTAGAACGTCAAAAAGTCGAAAAATATTTTTTTCATCCTTTCCAATTACTGTGAAAGGCTAGAACTCTTTCGTTTATAATAGATTCACATCAGACCTGCAATCTAAAACTCGATTGGAATCCAGAACTCACGTTAGAGTGTCAGCAGATCATGGTAGAACGTAAAAAATTCGAAAAATATTTTTTTCATCCTTTTCAATTACTGTGAAAGGCTAGAACTCTTTCGTTTATCATAGATTCACATCAGACCTGCAATCTAAAATTCGATTCGAATCCAGAACTCACGTTCGAGTGCCAGCAGATCATGGTAGAACGTCAAAAAGTCGAAAAATATTTTTTTCATCCTTTCCAATTACTGTGAAAGGCTAGAACTCTTTCGTTTATCATAGATTCACATCAGACCTGCAATCTAAAACTCGATTCGAATCCAGAACTCACGTTCGAGTGTCAGCAGATCATGGTAGAACGTAAAAAATTCGAAAAATATTTTTTTCATCCTTTCCAATTACTGTGAAAGGCTAGAACTCTTTAGTTTATCATAGATTCGCATCAGACCTGCAATCTAAAACTCGATTCGAATCCAGAACTCACGTTCGAGTGCCAGCAGATCATGGTAGAACGTCAAAAATTCAAAAATATTTTTTACATCCTTTCCAATTACTGTGAAAGGCTAGAACTCTTTCGTTTATAATAGATACACATCAGACCTGCAATCTAAAACTCGATTCGAATCCAGAACTCACGTTCGAGTGCCAGCAGATCATGGTAGAACGTCAAAAAGTCAAAAATATTTTTTTCATCCTTTCCAATTACTGTGAAAGGCTAGAACTCTTTCGTTTATCATAGATTCACATCAGACCTGCAATCTAAAACTCGATCTGAATCCAGAACTCACGTTCGAGTGCCAGCAGATCATGGTAGAAAGTTAAAATGTCGAAAAATATTTTTTTCAACCTTTCCAATTACTGTGAAAGGCTAGAACTCTTTCGTTTATCATAGATTCACATCAGACCTGCAATCTAAAACTCGATTCGAATCTAGAACTCACGTTCGAGTGCCAGCAGATCATGGTAGAACGTCAAAAAGTCGAAAAATATTTTTTTCATCCTTTCCAATTACTGTGAAAGGCTAGAACTCATTCGTTTATCATAGATTCACATCAGACCTGCAATCTTAAACTCGATCTGAAACCAGAACTCACGTTCGAGTGCCAGCAGATCATGGTAGAAAGTTAAAATGTCGAAAAATATTTTTTTCATCCTTTCCAATTACTGTGAAAGGCTAGAACTCTTTCGTTTATCATAGATTCACATCAGACCTGCAATCTAAAACTCGATTGGAATCCAGAACTCACGTTAGAGTGTCAGCAGATCATGGTAGAACGTAAAAAATTCGAAAAATATTTTTTTCATCCTTTTCAATTACTGTGAAAGGCTAGAACTCTTTCGTTTATCATAGATTCACATCAGACCTGCAATCTAAAATTCGATTCGAATCCAGAACTCACGTTCGAGTGCCAGCAGATCATGGTAGAACGTCAAAAAGTCGAAAAATATTTTTTTCATCCTTTCCAATTACTGTGAAAGGCTAGAACTCTTTCGTTTATCTTAGATTCACATCAGACCTGCAATCTAAAACTCGATTCGAATCCAGAACTCACGTTCGAGTGTCAGCAGATCATGGTAGAACGTAAAAAATTCGAAAAATATTTTTTTCATCCTTTCCAATTACTGTGAAAGGCTAGAACTCTTTAGTTTATCATAGATTCGCATCAGACCTGCAATCTAAAACTCGATTCGAATCCAGAACTCACGTTCGAGTGCCAGCAGATCATGGTAGAACGTCAAAAAGTCAAAAATATTTTTTTCATCCTTTCCAATTACTGTGAAAGGCTAGAACTCTTTCGTTTATCATAGATTCACATCAGACCTGCAATCTTAAACTCGATTCGAATCCAGAACTCACGTTCGAGTGCCAGCAGATCATGGTAGAACGTCAAAAAGTCAAAAATATTTTTTTCATCCTTTCCAATTACTGTGAAAGGCTAGAACTCTTTCGTTTATCATAGATTCACATCAGACCTGCAATCTAAAACTCGATTCGAATCCAGAACTCACGTTCGAGTGCCAGCAGATCATGGTAGAACGTCAAAAAGTCGAAAAATATTTTTTTCATCCTTTCCAATTACTGTGAAAGGCTAGAACTCTTTCGTTTATAATAGATTCACATCAGACCTGCAATCTAAAACTCGATCTGAATCCAGAACTCACGTTCGAGTGCCAGCAGATCATGGTAGAAAGTAAAAATGTCGAAAAATATTTTTTTCATCCTTTCCAATTACTGTGAAAGGCTAGAACTCTTTCGTTTATCATAGATTCACATCAGACCTGCAATCTAAAACTCGATCTGAATCCAGAACTCACGTTCGAGTGCCAGCAGATCATGGTAGAAAGTTAAAATGTCGAAAAATATTTTTTTCATCCTTTCCAATTACTGTGAAAGGCTAGAACTCTTTCGTTTATCATAGATTCACATCAGACCTGCAATCTAAAACTCGATTCGAATCCAGAACTCACGTTTGAGTGCCAGCAGATCATGGTAGAACGTCAAAAAGTCAAAAATATTTTTTTCATCCTTTCCAATTACTGTGAAAGGCTAGAACTCTTTCGTTTATAATAGATACACATCAGACCTGCAATCTACAGGGTGTCTCACGGCAGAGTTAGGATTTTAAATTTGAATATTTAAAAAACCGTTGCAAGTAAGCGCGGGGGGAGGAGCGCTGTAGCTTCGTCGTTCGTGCGGATTCGTTAGTCACGATGTCGCAGTGGTCGGGTGCGCACCGCGCGTTCGCTATCGAAGCGTTTTTGAAAGGTGGAGAATCGTACGTTGTGGCTCGGAGACAGTTTTGTTCTCACACTTTGAATACTGTGTTTTGGAGTGACGAAGCACATTTCCATTTAAATGGACATGTTAACAGACAAAATTGTCGCTTTTGGTCAGTTGTCAATCCCATACAAAAACATCAAAGACCGTTGCATAGCCCAAAAGTGACAGTGTGGTGTGCTCTTTCGGTCAATGGAATAATCGGGCCGTATTTTTTTGAAAATGCGAAAGGTGCTACGATTACTGTTTCTGGTGAGGTGTATCGGCAAATGATATCCAATTATTTTATACCCCAACTTCAAGAGCATCCAGCCTACAGCTCAAGAACGTGGTTTCAGCAGGATGGAGCCACTTGCCACACTGCAAGAGCCACTATGGACCAACTTCGTGAATTGTTTCCTCAAAAATTGATATCCCGCTTTGGTGATATCGCGTGGCCACCGCGATCACCAGATTTGACCCCCATGGACTTTTTCCTATGGGGGTACCTTAAGAGCAAAGTTTACGTCAATACTCCGAGGAATATTGCTGAGCTAAAACAAAATATCCAACGAGAAATACGAGACATCGAGCCGGCTATGCTTAGGCGCGTTATGCAAAATGCGATGAATCGATTCCGTGAGTGCGTGCTACGAAATGGAAGACACCTGGAAGATGTTATCTTTAAAAAATAAAATCCGCATTATAGTTCAATAATTTTCAATAAAAATGGTTTCACAAAAATATGCAAATTGACTTTTATTTCATTTCAAAATCCTAACTCTGCCGTGAGACACCCTGTTCGAATCCAGAACTCACGTTTGAGTGCCAGCAGATCATGGTAGAACGTCAAAAAGTCAAAAATATTTTTTTCATCCTTTCCAATTACTGTGAAAGGCTAGAACTCTTTCGTTTATAATAGATACACATCAGACCTGCAATCTAAAACTCGATTCGAATCCAGAACTCACGTTCGAGTGCCAGCAGATCATGGTAGAAAGTTAAAATGTCAAAAATTATTTTTTTATTTTTTCCAATTATTGTGAAAGGCTAGAACTCTTTCGTTTATAATAGATACACATCAGACCTGCAATCTAAAACTCGATTCGAATCCAGAACTCACGTTCGAGTGCCAGCAGATCATGGTAGAACGTCAAAAAGTCAAAAATATTTTTTTCATCCTTTCCAATTACTTTGAAAGGCTAGAACTCTTTAGTTTATCATAGATTCGCATCAGACCTGCAATCTAAAACTCGATTCGAATCCAGAACTCACGTTCGAGTGCCAGCAGATCATGGTAGAACGTCAAAAAGTCGAAAAATATTTTTTTCATCCTTTCCAATTACTGTGAAAGGCTAGAACTCTTTAGTTTATCATAGATTCGCATCAGACCTGCAATCTAAAACTCGATTCGAATCCAGAACTCACGTTCGAGTGCCAGCAGATCATGGTAGAAAGTTAAAATGTCGAAAAATATTCTTTTCATCCTTTCCAATTATTGTGAAAGGCTAGAACTCTTTCGTTTAACATAGATTCGCATCAGACCTGCAATCTAAAACTCGATTCGAATCCAGAACTCACGTTCGAGTGCCAGCAGATCATGGTAGAACGTCAAAAAGTCGAAAAATATTTTTTTCATCCTTTCCAATTACTGTGAAAGGCTAGAACTCTTTCGTTTATAATAGATACACATCAAATATTTTTCGACTTTTTGACGTTCTACCATGATCTGCTGGCACTCGAACGTGAGTTCTGGAGTCGAATCGAGTTTTAGATTGCAGGTCTGATGCGAATCTATGTTAAACGAAAGAGTTCTAGCCTTTCACAATAATTGGAAAGGATGAAAAGAATATTTTTCGACATTTTAACTTTCTACCATGATCTGCTGGCACTCGAACGTGAGTTCTGGATTCAGATCGAGTTTTAGATTGCAGGTCTGATGTGAATCTATGATAAACGAAAGAGTTCTAGCCTTTCACAGTAATTGGAAAGGTTGAAAAAAATATTTTTCGACATTTTAACTTTCTACCATGATCTGCTGGCACTCGAACGTGAGTTCTGGATTCAGATCGAGTTTTAGATTGCAGGTCTGATGTGAATCTATGATAAACGAAAGAGTTCTAGCCTTTCACAGTAATTGGAAAGGATGAAAAAAATATTTTTGACTTTTTGACGTTCTACCATGATCTGCTGGCACTCGAACGTGAGTTCTGGATTCGAATCGAGTTTTAGATTGCAGGTCTGATGTGTATCTATTATAAACGAAAGAGTTCTAGCCTTTCACAGTAATTGGAAAGGATGTAAAAAATATTTTTGAATTTTTGACGTTCTACCATGATCTGCTGGCACTCGAACGTGAGTTCTGGATTCGAATCGAGTTTTAGATTGCAGGTCTGATGCGAATCTATGATAAACTAAAGAGTTCTAGCCTTTCACAGTAATTGGAAAGGATGAAAAAAATATTTTTCGAATTTTTTACGTTCTACCATGATCTGCTGACACTCGAACGTGAGTTCTGGATTCGAATCGAGTTTTAGATTGCAGGTCTGATGTGAATCTATGATAAACGAAAGAGTTCTAGACTTTCACAGTAATTGGAAAGGATGAAAAAAATATTTTTCGACTTTTTGACGTTCTACCATGATCTGCTGGCACTCGAACGTGAGTTCTGGATTCGAATCGAATTTTAGATTGCAGGTCTGATGTGAATCTATGATAAACGAAAGAGTTCTAGCCTTTCACAGTAATTGAAAAGGATGAAAAAAATATTTTTCGAATTTTTTACGTTCTACCATGATCTGCTGACACTCTAACGTGAGTTCTGGATTCCAATCGAGTTTTAGATTGCAGGTCTGATGTGAATCTATTATAAACGAAAGAGTTCTAGCCTTTCACAGTAATTGGAAAGGATGAAAAAAATATTTTTCGACTTTTTGACGTTCTACCATGATCTGCTGGCACTCGAACGTGAGTTCTGGATTCGAATCGAGTTTTAGATTGCAGGTCTGATGTGAATCTATTGTAAACGAAAGAGTTCTAGCCTTTCACAGTAATTGGAAAGGATGAAAAAAATATTTTTCGACTTTTTGACGTTCTACCATGATCTGCTGGCACTCAAACGTGAGTTCTGGATTCGAATCGAGTTTTAGATTGCAGGTCTGATGTGAATCTATGATAAACGAAAGAGTTCTAGCCTTTCACAGTAATTGGAAAGGATGAAAAAAATATTTTTGACTTTTTGACGTTCTACCATGATCTGCTGGCACTCGAACGTGAGTTCTGGATTCGAATCGAGTTTTAGATTGCAGGTCTGATGTGTATCTATTATAAACGAAAGAGTTCTAGCCTTTCACAGTAATTGGAAAGGATGTAAAAAATATTTTTGAATTTTTGACGTTCTACCATGATCTGCTGGCACTCGAACGTGAGTTCTGGATTCGAATCGAGTTTTAGATTGCAGGTCTGATGCGAATCTATGATAAACTAAAGAGTTCTAGCCTTTCACAGTAATTGGAAAGGATGAAAAAAATATTTTTCGAATTTTTTACGTTCTACCATGATCTGCTGACACTCGAACGTGAGTTCTGGATTCGAATCGAGTTTTAGATTGCAGGTCTGATGTGAATCTATGATAAACGAAAGAGTTCTAGCCTTTCACAGTAATTGGAAAGGATGAAAAAAATATTTTTCGACTTTTTGACGTTCTACCATGATCTGCTGGCACTCGAACGTGAGTTCTGGATTCGAATCGAATTTTAGATTGCAGGTCTGATGTGAATCTATGATAAACGAAAGAGTTCTAGCCTTTCACAGTAATTGGAAAGGATGAAAAAAATATTTTTTGAATTTTTTACGTTCTACCATGATCTGCTGACACTCTAACGTGAGTTCTGGATTCCAATCGAGTTTTAGATTGCAGGTCTGATGTGAATCTATTATAAACGAAAGAGTTCTAGCCTTTCACAGTAATTGGAAAGGATGAAAAAAATATTTTTCGACTTTTTGACGTTCTACCATGATCTGCTGGCACTCGAACGTGAGTTCTGGATTCGAATCGAGTTTTAGATTGCAGGTCTGATGTGAATCTATTATAAACGAAAGAGTTCTAGCCTTTCACAATAATTGGAAAAAATAAAAAAATAATTTTCGACATTTTAACTTTCTACCATGATCTGCTGGCACTCGAACGTGAGTTCTGGATTCGAATCGAGTTTTAGATTGCAGGTCTGATGCGAATCTATGATAAACTAAAGAGTTCTAGCCTTTCACAGTAATTGGAAAGGATGAAAAAAATATTTTTCGACTTTTTGACGTTCTACCATGATCTGCTGGCACTCGAACGTGAGTTCTGGATTCGAATCGAATTTTAGATTGCAGGTCTGATGTGAATCTATGATAAACGAAAGAGTTCTAGCCTTTCACAGTAATTGGAAAGGATGAAAAAAATATTTTTCGACTTTTTGACGTTCTACCATGATCTGCTGGCACTCGAACGTGAGTTCTGGATTCGAATCGAGTTTTAGATTGCAGGTCTGATGTGAATCTATTATAAACGAAAGAGTTCTAGCCTTTCACAGTAATTGGAAAGGATGAAAAAAATATTTTTGACTTTTTGACGTTCTACCATGATCTGCTGGCACTCGAACGTGAGTTCTGGATTCGAATCGAGTTTTAGATTGCAGGTCTGATGTGAATCTATGATAAACGAAAGAGTTCTAGCCTTTCACAGTAATTGGAAAGGATGAAAAAAATATTTTTCGACTTTTTGACGTTCTACCATGATCTGCTGGCACTCGAACGTGAGTTCTGGATTCGAATCGAGTTTTAGATTGCAGGTCTGATGTGAATCTATTATAAACGAAAGAGTTCTAGCCTTTCACAATAATTGGAAAGGATGAAAAGAATATTTTTCGACATTTTAACTTTCTACCATGATCTGCTGGCACTCGAACGTGAGTTCTGGATTCGAATCGAGTTTAAGATTGCAGGTCTGATGCGAATCTATGATAAACTAAAGAGTTCTAGCCTTTCACAGTAATTGGAAAGGATGAAAAAAATATTTTTCGACTTTTTGACGTTCTACCATGATCTGCTGGCACTCGAACGTGAGTTCTGGAGTCGAATCGAGTTTTAGATTGCAGGTCTGATGCGAATCTATGTTAAACGAAAGAGTTCTAGCCTTTTACAATAATTGGAAAGGATGAAAAGAATATTTTTCGACATTTTAACTTTCTACCATGATCTGCTGGCACTCGAACGTGAGTTCTGGATTCGAATCGAGTTTTAGATTGCAGGTCTGATGCGAATCTATGATAAACGAAAGAGTTCTAGCCTTTCACAATAATTGGAAAGGATGAAAAAAATATTTTTCGACTTTTTGACGTTCTACCATGATCTGCTGGCACTCGAACGTGAGTTCTAGATTCGAATTGAGTTTAAGATTGCAGGTCTGATGCGAATCTATGATAAACGAAAGAGTTCTAGCCTTTCACAGTAATTGGAAAGGATGAAAAAAATATTTTTCGACTTTTTTACGTTCTACCATGATCTGCTGGCACTCGAACGTGAGTTCTGGATTCGAATCGAATTTTAGATTGCAGGTCTGATGTGAATCTATGATAAACGAAAGAGTTCTAGCCTTTCACAAAAGTGGACGTGAGTTCAGAACTATTTCTGAATAGTATCAGGAACTGTAAAACTCAGCTGCATGCGAAAGAACTCACATTTGTTTTTGATACGTTTTATTTTGCCAATTGCCTTTTTTAAGGGTAAAAACGCCAGAACTATTTCTAAAAAGTATCAGGAACTGTAGAACTCAGCCCCATGCGACAGAACTCACATTTGTTTTTGATCTGCTACAAAATGATCTGCTACGTGAAGTTGGCAGATCATTTTGACATTTGATTTTTTTTATGTAAAAACGCCAGAACTATTTCTAAAAAGTATCAGGAACTGTAGAACTCAGCTGCATGCGAATAGAACTCATGTTTTTTGTTGATCTGCTGGACAATGATCTGCTAAGTTCACTCACATAAGACCGGCGCGGACAGAGCACAACAATAAATCGCCACGAGGGGACAGCCCAATATTCCAGCGACAGGCTTCTTCGCCCCGCGCCCCCGCGCCACCGCGCTCTGTGCGCCCCCGCGCCCTCGCGACCGCGAACTCGGCACACTCCCGTAAGGACACAATTTTTGTTTGATACCCAATTTGAATGTAGACGGAGGGCCGTGGCGTAATACTCATTTAAATGACGAGCGGGTCAAATTTTGATTGGTTTTTGAACAAGATATTATAGATATAAACCACAATCTGCGCGACGCATACCCAACGAGCACTCGGAAAATTAGCTCTGTGATTGGCATTAAGTACCCTAAGCGGTCCTGTGGGCTCGCTCGGTCAATTAGTCATCATAACAGTCAGCAGATGTGTTACGATTATTGACTTTTTCGTACTAATCACCACACTATACATAAGTACCGGAGCACAAGACTGCACGAGTGCACGTGCTCAGTTTTACATACGACATTCTCGTGCACAAGTCGTGGATCGCTTGAGATCATCTGCCGTTACTCGTAACTCGTATGCGTAGCTTTCGTTTGCATTCCTGAAAGAATTGGCAGTGTCATAATGGCACATTTCCTTATTAAACCAACGCGGCAACGATCGAAGCGCCAACTTCACATTGCTACTTATCTGTAATACTAATAATTACTAATATTGCACTAAATACCTCTTTATTGTTTTAAATTAAAATAAGAAGTAAGCAAATACTAAAGCCGTTTGTGGTTGAAACCCTCGGGCCGTGGGGTCCGAGTGCTCGTGGTCTTTTTAAGGAAATTTCAAAACGGCTGGTTGACACTTCCCGTGACCCAAGGGCTAGCTTTTGCCTTGGCCAAAGGCTAAGCATTGCCATACAACGTGGTAATGCCGCCAGTCTCTTGGGTACATTACCAGTCGACAGCGATGCGGATGAATTTTTCGACGCTAATATTTTAGTTTGTGTATAGTTTTAGTTAGGTTTTAATTTTGTTACTTTTATTAATTAATTAGGTAATAGGTAATATTCAATTCAATTTATTTATTCAGTAACAATTCACATTGCGTTCGAATATAATCCAACATGAAACATTAACATTAACAACATAATTAGATGTAAGTACAAACATTATAAGAATACATGCAATTTAATTTAAATTAGAAAATGTGATTTTATAAATATATAAATATAACCTGACACTGATCTGCAAATTGCAAAAAACGTAAGAAAATTTAAATTTCGCGGTCTGCCATGGCACATTCACCTTAAGAGCAACAAGTCAATTACAATCACAAATCATCTAATGAGTAGAGACATCTCTCTAACAGGAATGCTTTGAGTCTTGCTTTTAATGAGCCTGTGTACAGTGACAATAACCCGTTTGTGTGAAATGTAAACCGAACTTCTTTGCCTTCTGTACATAATATGTTTGTTACTTCTTCACGAAAAAACGCAATCGGTTCATAGCCGTTACCTATAGCTGTTACTTTTTATCCCGATATTCCCACGGAATCGAAACTTTCGCGGGTGAAACCGCGGGGCGCATCTAGTATTTAATATTATACTGAACCTGACGATCGCATGAGCAGGAGAACACGTAGCATACTGACACGAACGCATTGCTCAATTATGCGTGACTCAATTGTTATGTGCGTTGTCTAGCACGTTCGGAAAGTGTGATACCATGAGCAAGCCGCCGCGCGCCGAGGCCGCTGCGCGCTGCAGTTCCGAAGAGACGCGCGCCGCGTCGCGCCGCACACTCATGTCAAGCCAAGCGACACGGACTGAAACTGATGCGGTACATCCGCCAAGAAATTACACAAAAATCTCAACCCGAGATAATCTCCGACGGGCGGAGCTTGAGCTATGCCTGCAATAAATCCGAACAAAAGCACAAGCGCAGACCGAATTTAAAGCCACTTCCTGCGATATGAGGCGAGCGCCACGCGCCGCGCCGTAGCCGTTACAATAAGAATTTCGAACGTATTTATTTCAATAAACCCTGTACTTTGCTGACGATTCTTTAGGAATAAAAACAAAAGAAAAACTGGATCAAACCGGAATGAGAAAGCTTATAGTGGATAAGACAAAGTTTAAAACAGAAGACGAACTAGCAGGGGATCGAGGGGGGAGTTGGAGGGGGGGGGGAGGGGTTCAGGGGATCAGACCGGAATAACTCGCCACCGCACATGAAGTTGAAAATATCTTTTTCTCAAACATGCTTGGAAATTTGAGCATTATTTGACAACCTTCTTCGAGATAAATCGAAATTGTTGTACTGGCCAAATACATGCGAGCAGCGGCCGTCAAAAGTTGTATGAAAATCCATATCTGTCGTAGTTTAGCGGCCAAATAAATTACATAGTAAACTCATATCTGTCGTGTAATTTAAAAATGGAACAATCTTTTACTCCGAAACATGGCAACCAAGGAGGTAACTTATCAAAGGTTTTATTTAAATTTCGAACTGGCTTGCAAATAGAAAGCTGTTTATTGAAAAAAAAAAAAACAAATGAACACTAACGCAGGAAAAAATATTGTTGTTTGTTGTTCGTCATTGATTTTGAAAAATAATTGTATTTGACAAAAAGTTCTGCCTAGGTACTTAGCTATAATTTCCGCGCATTATTTGAGAAAAGTACTATACAAGCCTTGGCCACAACTAGGCATTGATGGACTTACGCATGTGTGTCTCGGCTTCGCCTCGGCCCACATTTACGAGTACACGTTCGACCATCAATGCCTCTTCTGCTGGCCGCTGCAGTAGTGTACTATATCCTGTTAGAAATAAAGGTGGTGAGTATTAGTTGAGTAGCGCACTGCACTGATGTGTTCGACGTCACGTGTCTCCTAAGTGTGTGGTCCGCAACTGATTTCACAGCAGCATTTTAGTTGTTCTGCGATGAACAACTATAATGTTCTATTAATTAATAATTTCAACTTGATACCTACTCGCGTTCCGAAGACATAGGGTCTTGACAGACAGACAAATGGACGGACGAATAATGAAGTGATCATAAAAAGGTTCTGTTTTTTCCTTTTGATGTATGGGACCCTAATAAAATAAGGCAATCTGCGCTATAGCCATATGTTGCTTTGTTCCATTAGCATCCGTTAAGATAATCACGTTTCCATCGGGTGTGAACAAAGTATGTGCTGCGGAGCGGCGTGTGATTCAATTTGCTCGACAGCGCACGTCCGCGTCCGCGCCTGCCCGCGCCTGCCCGCGCCTGCCCGCGCCTGCCCGCGCCTGCCCGCGTCTGCCCGCGTCTGCCCGCGTCACCCGCGACGCTCCTCCGCCGGGTGGCTACACTGATCAGCGGTAATCTAATCTCAACATCAACAATGTTTTGAAATGCTTCCTACTAAAATGAAACCTTCACTAGCGCTGTTAAAAATGTTCACTTGTTGAACTAATAGAAACATGTTTAAAGCTATAAAATTTATCACCTAATGGAAATGTGTATTTATATCGAAGTTATTCTACTGACTTCAGAGTGACTGCCGAGGGTAAGTTTTTCGTTCAATTGCCCAGTTACTAAGAAGCCTAATGAGACTAGGTTTTCTCTAAACTAGAGAGAAAAATATCCATCCGTTCAAATACCCGAGACGACGTACCAGTAAGATATATTTATACAAGTGTGAGCAAACACCTTTTGTGTACTCGTTGAGAAACAAATACGTATCTAAATATTTTAGACATACTTACATTTTTGCGTTATCTGTTGTCCAATAAGAGGAACGTAGGTAATCGGGTATCGATATCGATTCTGTACAAAAGGTGTCATCGCTAACAGCACTCGCATTTATAGGAACGGAACTAATCCAAATCCCTCTCTAAACGCCAATGTTTCAGCTCTGGGAGAACATTGCGCTCCGGCGCCGTCCCCAGGGCCCGAGTCCACACGCGGATGTGGACGAGAGCGAGCGCTCTCTGACGGGTATTTAGAACAGAACTCTTTCATATGTTTCAGATGCCAACGCATAAGAATGTGCGTTTATAATCGATCGTTCGGAAATAACAGCTAAAACATAATTTGCAAATATATCGCTTCTTCGTTTGTTTTAGAACACAGATGGTTCTTTATAAAAGATTCCTCCGCGTAATGTGACGGCACGTGACGCGAGTTATCTGCGGGGGCGCGGCGGGGGCGCGGCGGGGACACGGCGGGGGCACGGCGGGGGCGCGGCGGGGGCACGGCGGGGGCGCGACTGAGGGCGCCTCACATAATCGTAAAATACTGACAAAATGGCGACCACGCATTTTTGCGCAAACCTTTCTGCATCAGCAAATTAACTTTCAATGAGAATATTGAAAAAATATTACCCTTGATCCCACCGTGGAGGACGGACGCATGTGCCAGATAGTGCACATCATTTCATAGAAAATTAATAAAATTAAATTCAAGACACTTCATATGCCCATCAAAATATAAAGTTGTTTAAAAAATACAGTGTTATAAATACTAGGAACAAAGACAACAAGAACCTTGTTGTACCTACAGCAAGGCTCAAGAGCACAGGTGGCTCGTTCATATGGCTATGTATATGTGCTTTTATAATAAACTTTCAAGCCACGTTCAAGATCCAAAGTCTTGATAAATTCAATTCAAATCATCTATGCATCATATATGCAGGTATATTTTTTTTTTTCAGTTTTTAGAAGTTTTTGTTTGAGTCGAGAGGTTTTAATATTTTTATAATGATAATGTGGCAGTTTGAGTACTTTATGCGGTCCACCGAAATGTCCTTTCTTCGGTATTGTTCGTCGAGTCGTTGAGCTCCTAAGTTTTGAGTTGAGTTGCAGGATTATACTGACAAATGCGTGCACTGACTGGACATTGAAGGTCCACTGTATCTGTGTGGTTCTTTCCTCAAAAGACCATTTCGGACACCAATCTTCATGGTCACATGGTCTGACCAAGATTGTGTCTGGACTTTAAAAGAGATATGACTTCAGCATTTGTTTCGGTGTTTCTTCTCAGAGTAGTCAGAAGGAAACGACGCTGACTAATAAAAAAGTTTGTACATAAAGCTTACTTATAGCAAAAACATAATTTACCATTTGATAATTATTGATTTTTATATGTTCATTGTAACTTGCGGTCATAAATGCAATACTAGAATTGCTCGTGGATTCGCCCGCGTGGCGGTAGAACATTATCCCACGAGAACGTACTACAGAGATAAATCATTCTATAACCCAAGTCATGGACTATCTGCGCGCCACATCCAACTCTGTTCACCGTTGGGTTGAAAAGGTAACAGACGCACGGACAGCGAACAGTTACTTACGTATTTATTATATAAGTATAGATTACGTATGCGTGTTGCATTTATTAATATGAAAACGTGGATTTAAATGAGAATTGATATTCAATAAAAACTGTAAGTCGTATGTTTAGCTATAAAATATCCTTATTGCCGATGATATGAAGATATTTTCTGCAATATCATCAGATGATGACATGAATGCTCTCCAATCTGACCTGTGCGGTGCGATTGGATGATTATTGTTTGATTAACAAACTTGATTTGAACCCTGATAAATATTCAGTAATCTCCTTTAGCAGGAAGCGCGTCCCTCTCCCTACACCTTAGCTATGACAGAGATGTGACGGCGTACGCGACGGCGTTTTTCATGATTCCAAACTCTTATATGACGTGCACATTGAGCAAATAGTGGCCAAAGCTTCGAAGTAATTGGGTTTTGTTATGAGACTCGCGAGTCGCGGGGTGTTCCAAGAAAGGTTAACCCTTAAGATTATTTATTTCTCCTTTGTGAGAAATCATCTTAAATATGTGTCACTTTGGAACCCGTGATACGGCAAATACATTGATTGTATTAAGAATATACAAAAAAGATTGATTCAGTTTCTATGTTTTCGGCTACGTATACCATATCATTCTGATGATTACTTGCATAATTTTTTGCAAGAAATATCACCTGCTGCCACATATAAATCGTCGACTAGCAGATTGCACTTTTCTTTTAAAAATTATATCTAACGAGATTGACTGTCCAGATGGGCAATTCTCGTAATTTTAAGAACATTCAGTCTGATCTCAGCCTCAATCTGTCAAAAAAACCTCGAATTTCTCTACATTTTCACAAGCTTTTGATATGGTTTATTCCCAGTCGTCCCTGCCCTGTCGTCCCCACTGGGCACGAGTGGGAAAAATCCGTGAAATCTCTTATTGAAATCCCCATTATTGCATTTTGACTCTCGGTTAGGGCTTTCAATACAGGTATTAGCCAATACGGGGATACCGGTATTGGGCTTTCAATACCGGTATTAGGCAATACTGGGATACCGGTATTGGAAGCCCTACTCTCGGTCTATAGCAGAACGAGTGGGAAATAAAAAGTTCCAATCATCACCACTGGGGAGGAACGAAACTTTTTTTCCCCACTTGTGCCCCGTGGGGACGACGGGGTGGGGACGACCGGGAATGAACCTTTGATAATTGTTTGTCGCCGAGATGAGACTGCGACTAGATTTTGAACGTTTTAAATTACGAGTATTGGCCTTTTGATCTCAGTCTCAATCTGTCAAAAATACCTCTAATATTCCTACATTTTGACAAGTTTTTGACGTTCGTTTGTCGCGTTCAAAATCTAGTCGCAGTCTCATCTCGGCGACAAACAAATGTCAAAAGCGTGTCAAAATGTAGGGAAATTAGAGGTATTTTTTGACAGATTGAGACTGAGATCAGACTGTGAACGTTCTTAAAATTACGAGAATTGCCCCTCTGATCTCCTGCATAAACTGCGTTTCAATGTCCCCCAGAGATCAGTTAGATTTAATCCGCCGATCTCCATTCCTTTCTCCTCTTCTAACTACAGGCAAAACTCATACATGGTGCGAGCGAGTAAGGATTTAACATTCTTTGCAAAGAGTTCTCATTTGACTCATTTACCACCAAAACCTATTCTGTACGCGCTAGGCTGAACGCTGACTTTTTTAAAAGTGCATAGTGCTTATATACCTTATATATATGGCTGTATTCTGTTCTATCGTGCTTGTTAGTGATCCTAAGATTTCTACTACATTTTCTGTTTTTACCCGTGAGAACCTGTAATTGGCTTTATGTCTCACTAGCTGTGCCCGCGACTTCGTTCTCGTAGATGTCGGAAAACAATAACGTGTCGCTTAGGAAAGGTGTAATTACCATTCGTTCATTGAAAAGGAAGAATCTTCCGACCATGCCTGGTGCGAAGCGTTACCTGGGGTTCTCTACCACAGCCCTTTCGACTGCAGTCACTGCGCCCCGCAGAGCTACCGGCCGCGGCCGGCCAGCGCCCACCCCCCTCATGACCGGCCGCCTTGTGGAGCTATTTTAAAACTATGATATTATATCTCCTAAGATATTCATTAAAATCAAATGATTTCGTGGGAAATTTTGTTCAAAATGAAATACTTGTGATGAATAACGTATTTATTTGGATTGAAGGATTATAAAAACACCTTCGCAAAATAATGCAATTTAATTATTTTAGAACCGATTACCATAAATAGTGAGTCAACCTTAAAAGATAAGACATATACTGTCGCAGACTTTTTTTTGTAACTTTAAAGGGAAACAATTTCGTTATACATGATTTTTGCGTAACTTTAACGGTTTAGGCAGCGTACGCAACGGAAGCTCTCAAAAGGAATATTTTTTCCCGTTTTTGCAACATTTTTCATTGATGCTCCGCTAGCTCTCATTGGTCGTAGTATGATGTTATTTAGCCTATAGCCTTTCTCGATAAATGGACTATCCAATACAAAAATTCAACCAAACAAACAAACAACTCTTCAGCTCAGTTGCCTGATAATAAAATGATTATTATTAGTATTATTTATAATATACAATTGTTATCCGTCTGTTACGGCTTGTTCTCTAATCTATACTATCTATACTAATATTATAAAGAGGTAAAGTTTGTAAGTTTGTATGTAGGGGGTAATCTCTGGAACTACGAGTCGGATTTGAAAATTCTTCATGCATTTGATAGCCCAATTCTTGAGGAAGGCTATAGGCTATGTAACATCACGCTATGACCCTTAGGAGCCGAGCAAAAAGAAAAAAAGTAAAAAAGAACGTTAAGTGATAGCGCGGGCGGGTGATGCGATGCGACGGGGTGGCTCGGGGGAAACAAGAAGTTTCACGCGAACGAAGTCGCGGGCTGAAGCTAGTCTATACATATAATAAAACAGTAAAAAAACTGTGTCTGTACATTGAATATATTAAAAAAATAATAACTGCGGGGGGTTTAGAAACAGTAATAGGGCACGAATCCAAAAAAAAAATTCTTTCTGTTTGTCTTTTTGTCTGTTTGTTTGTAAACGCTAATCTTCGGAACTGCTGGACGGATTTGAATGATTTTTTTTTGTTGTATAGGTATTATGTCTGGGCAACATATAGGCTATAATTTATCTTGGAAACTTGAACAACTGATGCAGAACCATAACAGACCAGCTAAACTATAAGAGATACAAAAATGGTACCATAGCAAAAATTGTTCAACGTGATGAGCATTTTCTGCTGAGAGAATAAATTTGAAGATCTGGAACACCTGATGTGGAACTTCAAGAGCCCAGCTGCACCATAACACGAATAGGAATGACGTCTTAGCAAAAGTTGTTCGGTCTGATGGGCATTTACTGTTGACTTAAAAAAATCGAAGATCAGAAACATCTGATGTGGAAATCAAAGCTATCACTAATTTCACTGTATAATAAATAAAATAACATAAGCTGGGAGTACCTCCACGCGGTGAAGGCGGTAACAGCTTAGGACTGATTTTCGATGACGATGGTATATCATTGAAAATTTGACTCTACTGGCCAAAACTCCCGTTTATTTTTTATTTTATAGAATAAATATGCCTTCGGGCTTATGTTATTTGAGTGTTTAATTTCCTTTTCCATTTATCTTCATGACACGGTAGCCTACCCGGTAACGCAGGGGAGTAGTCACTTAGATTTTAATTGATCAGATATCTTCACGATAAAACTATAACCATGCCTAGAAAGAGGTCAAATCTTTCCCAATGTTCCAAAGGAGCTAAAAGATTGGTGATCATAAGATCCCAAGAATCTAACGAAGAGCGTCAGGAGAGACTTGATGCTGTTCGAGAACATCAGGCTGCAACTCGCTCCGTGGAAACCTCTTTGGATCGCGAAGCACGCCTGCGTTCTCAGCGTATTTACTTACGCATCTACATCCAGGTCGCTAGAGACCAGTGAAGAATATGATGCGCGACTGACCGCTGATCGTGAACGTCATGCATTGTCTCGCGAGTCGGAGACGTTCACGGATAGCGACTTGCGCTTGAGTTCCAAACGTATCTACGCATCTGCTTCTAGGTCTCTAGAGACAAGTGCGGAACGTGATGCGCGACTGACCGCTGATCGTGAGCGACATGCATTGTCCCGCGAATCGGAAACGTTTACCGACACAGAATCACGCTTGAGTTCTCAGCGTATTCGCACATCTACTAACAGGTCTTTTGAAACGAGTGATGAACGTGATGCGCGACTAACTGCTGATCGAGATTATCATACATTGTCCCGAACACGCACACAACAAAATATTCATAATCAGTTAGAAAGTGAGAGAGAAAGAATTGCTGGAGTACGGCATGAAGAGACAGAAGAAGAGCGCCACGAACATTTGAATTCGATTCGACTTCGACATTCTCTGAACAGAATGTCGATATCATCTGAAGAATCGGATGTGTCTCAAGATATAGCCGTAGGGCATGGCGACCTTCCTTGGGTTGATAAGGAACGGAGTGCATTTACGTATACTCCTATGATTGACTACGCCACATATTCCGCCATCGGAGGTATAGTTCAAAATTGTACTTTTAGTGAAGCTGTTAAATGGCAAAAAGAAACAAACGGTACATGTTGCTCAGGTGAGAAAGTACATATTGAAATATTACAAAATCCTCCAGAAATATTAAAATCACTGCTAATCGGTGACCATCCACAGTCAAAACATTTCTTGGACAACATCCGTTCGTACAATAATGCCTTTCAAATGACATATTTTGTTGCGAAACAGATTTCAGAAGGCCCATTTATGCCAACATTCAAAGTGCAAGACCAAGTTTACCACCTTATTGGTTCATTATTGCCTGATAATGACCCCAAGTTTCTCCAAATTTATTTCGTATCCAATTATCAAGATCAGGCAAATAATAATAATAACCAAAACTTTCCGCAATTGAACAATAGTCTGATTTCACTGCTTCAAAGTATGTTGCATGAAGTAAATCCCTACGTACAGTTTTAAATCTGCATTAGAATCTATCCCCCTGGACAAAGCAACAGTTATTTGTGATTGATGCTGATAAACGACCCGCTACTGGACATCGGGGCAGATACAATGCTCCAGTAACAAAGAAGAAAAGTTTTTTTGTTGTATAGGTATTAAGTCTGGGCAACATAAAGGCTATAATTTATTTTGGAAAATGGAACACCTGCTGCAGAACCGGAACAGACCAGCTAAAGTATAAGAGACATAAAAATGGCGCCACAGCAAAAATTATTCCACGTGAAGAGTATTTTCTGCTGTGAGAATAAATTTGAAGATCTGGAACAACTGTTCTGGAACTCCAAAGCCCAGCGACACTATAACATAATATATAGGAACGACGTCTTAGCAAAAGTTGTTTAGTCTAATGGGCATTTCCTGTTGACTTACGAACATGAAAGATCTGGAACGTCTCGAAGTATCTCGCGCATCCCGTTGTTTTCCAGTCGCCGGGCTCATAGAATTCGACATCAGACGTTTCAGATCTTCGATTTTGACGACCCCGTTGTCGCTGGCAAAAGCAACAGGATCCGCGTACAAAGTCGCGGGCAGAAGCTAGTAAATAAATAATAAAAAGGCGTCGTACTTCGAGCCTGAGATAATGCCACGGTTATTGAATATTTGACAGAAATATTATATGTAAAGAAAAAAAATGAAAACGGAGTGTGCTGCGCGGACTGGTCACAGCGGCGAGATGAGTGGAACTCTTCGGTGTGCGACGACATATCTAACATGAAACATACGAACACGCCGCGCTCAATCTAACCGAAGCTGTTGTTTTTACGACATCGCCCAAGCTCGCAACCCTTCCACCAGAGCGCACCCCCAACCACCCTCCACTAAAACCGTTCATAAATTGCGTAATTATCTCGATAATGAAGAGAACAAAATGGCCTCAGAGACATAAAGTAATGACTCTTAATGACGGCCATGAATAAAATATGGGATGGCTCGCGTGGCCTTTTGGATAATCCAACAAAAAACACTCCAATTTGGACGAAATCGCATCAGAGAACGGCTCTTACAAGAATGTTTTTTCGATTTCTATCATTTGTGTAACGCGCTGCTAATATGTATGATTGTCTGCATAAATTGGTTCTCAAAGAACACGTAGTTCCTGCCGATATTACTTGAACTTCCGCTGAATCTGTAATACGGTTGGTGAGATATAAAAATCGCAGATTCGCACTAAATATCAAGCAGTTTTACATTTTTTTTTTTGTCTATAGCAATAATTGCCTTCGTCTACGACGATGCTTGTTTTCTACTTTCGTAGCGGTCTACGTAGCTGCTACGAACACGCGCTACGTACGGCTACGTTGTGCGTGCGTAGCTCTTAGCTGAACTTTTAAACTACGAACAAGCCACACATAATTACGCAGGCTTAACAAATAACTTGGAAGTTTTTTTTTATTCTGAAGGTATGGAGTAGCAATTAATGTAAATAATAATGATTAGGAAGCAGACGAGCGAAGTGATCGTCGATGATTTCCAGTTGCAGAGAATATTTTCTGATGTAATGTTTTTTTTTTTATTTATTTATTATATGTTTGCAATCACGTTTGTTGCACAAAAGCGCGGCGGGGCGGCGCGCGGCGGTCAGTATCCCGACACACGTTCACGTGACCGACGTCAGCCGCCAACGGCGACGAACAACTGAAACAAAGCTCTTCTAATTTAAATAAAATCAAGGTCCAAAGTGACCAACAGCTGTACGTGACGTCACGCGTGGTTATTTGACGCTTTGACTCGCTGCAAACTGTAGCGGTAGCAACAGGGATAAGTATATCGTGTATATTATTGTGCCACACGTAGTTCCAAGTACGGGGTGTGTTCAGTTACGTATGTAGCGGCAGAGTTCGGCAAATATTCGTGTTATCTCGTCGAGCACGCGTCGCGGGGCGCCACTATACGTTGAGGTACTTCGTTGGATAATAATGTACTTATGTTACATTTAATTTACTGGGCCTAGTAACTAGTCTATTCCTGGCCGAATCCTACAATATTGATGTCCAGGGTTGTTGATACTATACAAGTTCAAATTCTCAATAACCTAAATAAAGGAGAAAGAATGTATCTAGATTTGACCTTCCTCTTACAAAATACTGAATGTATTCAGCAGACATGATGTCGACTGCGGTCAAGTTGAATGACTGCGACTGTACATAGTGCACACGTTGTAAGGGTGTTTGGTGCATCGTTTGCCAAATGGAATTGGCCGAAAGGAGAGGTCATTTGCTATCTCTTAAGGCCCAATAACTCATTCCTTGTTACACCAGTTTTTTTTAAATGAGTTTCTAATATTTTTTGGAAAAATACCAGAACTCTGCATTTAAGCTTACACTGAAAAAAAAAAGAAGTAGCCATTAAAAAAAAAGTTATTAGTATAGCCTCGTTACTTGCTAATAACATCTAGTTCCTTTTTAATAACTCACAAAGTTTTTGGAAAAAGGAAAAATACACTTAAAACTCAACTTTAAATTCCTGTAAACCACGTAGCGCACGACACCGACTTGTTCATGTTGCGCAACTAGCGCACGACACCGACTTGTTCATGTTGCGCAACGAGCGCACGACACCGACTTGTTCATGTTGCGCAACGAGCGCACGACACCGAGTTGTTCATGTTGCGCAACTAGCGCACGACACCGACTTGTTCATGTTGCGCAACTAGCGCACGACACCGACTTGTTCATGTTGCGCAACGAGCGCACGACACCGACTTGTTCATGTTGCGCAACGAGCGCACGACACCGACTTGTTCATGTTGCGCAACTAGCGCACGACACCGACTTGTTCATGTTGCGCAACTAGCGCACGACACCGACTTGTTCATGTTGCGCAACTAGCGCACGACACCGACTTGTTCATGTTGCGCAACTAGCGCACGACACCGACTTGTTCATGTTGCGCAACTAGCGCACGACACCGACTTGTTCATGTTGCGCAACTAGCGCACGACACTGACTTGTTCATGTTGGGCAACTAGCGCACGACACCGACTTGTTCATGTTGCGCAACTAGCGCACGACACCGAATGAATGGATTAAAATTATGCGTATATGTCTGAAATTCTGTGAGAGAATGTATGCAAGGATGTCCACTGTTCCATGTTAGTTTTAAATTATATTATTGTCTACGTAATTATTGTCTCTATGTTAAATAATGTAATTGGTGTTGTACCGTTTTAATCACACTATCACACTAATATAATAAAGGCGAAAGTTTGTGAGTGTGTGTGTGTTTATATGTTTGTTACTTTTTCACGCTCAAACGGCTGGACCAATTTTGATAAAATTTTGTATGGAGGTAGCCGACACCGTAGATTAACATATAAAGGTATGAGGAACAGGGTATTAAGTTCACTCATACTCTATAGTAAAGGGAGGATCCTCCGACCAGACGGGTGTTGTGTCTAGCGGGCAACTGCCCGATAATTCATGTCGGGCCGTTGTATCTATGCTGGTTGCGTGGTAAACTCTGCTTGCGAGATGCAGGATTTGCGTGACGTCAGTATGACGCGTTGTTCGCATGTGGCGTTGTAGATACCGCTACATCACTCCCCCCGGAGACCGGAGGTCGATAGTGGGCTGATGCGATGCTTGCCAGGCCAGATGAGGTTCCAGTGAGTCGGAACCGGTTGCCGCATCTATGCACGCATGTTCACGGTGAGTCGGAACTGTCTGCGAAGATGTCCCCAATGAGTCGGGGTGGCGCTGCGTTCTGCTCCAGTGCGTCCGATGTGGTACAGCGCCGGGTTGAGGCTGACTGCTGGCGTCGACCAGGAGAGGAATTAAGAGGTCTTCTTGTTGACCGGCAGAAAGTGCAGTGTGCTGTGCCAAGGTTGCTGATGAGGTTGAAGGTGATGACCAGGTATGCACGGTCGCTGCATGCTGGTGGTCAGGATACCCGTTGAAGCCGTGGGTGCTGGCTGCTGGGCGACTCGCTGCTCTAAAGCTTGCGGGAGTGATGATGACGTCACGCTGAAGTAGGTGCACGAAGGCTGCGCTGACGTTCATGTTCGGGGTCACCAGTATAGAGGTATGAAGAACAGGGTGTAAAGTTCACTCATACTCTATAGAAAAGGGAGGATCCTCGGACCAGACGGGTGTTGTGTCTGGCGGGCAACTGCCCGATGATTCATGTTGGGCTGTTGTATCTATGCTAGTTGCAAAGTAAACTCTGCTTGCGAGATGCAGGATTTGCGTGACGTCAGTATGACGCGTTGATCGCATGTGGCGTTGTAGATACCGCTACAAACATATAGGCTACTTTTTATCCCGATATTTCCACGGGATCGACATTTACGCGAGTGAAACCGCGGGGCCCGGCTAGTACTAAATAAATAAATAACAACCGCTGAGCTCGGCGCTCGCGGTGGAATGACGTGGTTGCACTGCGAATACACTCGAGCATTCCTTTTGCACACAAAACGCTAAACCCAAATTGAAACAATGCTCTGTAGATATCATAACGTGCCTACTGAGCGTACAATCATGGCTGACGAGTGATGAGCGTAAGCAGCCAGAAATAAGCTAAATCAGCCGCAGCGACTCGAGGACGCGCCGGAATTGATTAAAATCTGAGGAAAGATTAATCGTCATCAATCTTTTCTTGTCGGCGTGGAGTGAATCGTGCCCCCCCCCCCCCAGGCCCCGCCTCGCCCCGCAGCGCCGCCGTCAGCCCCGAGCCGCCGATATTGAAGTTTCAATGAACGATTCTTACACGAGCATCAGTCGGCTCACTGCCGGAACTTTATTGTGATGCTAAACCGTACATCGTAATAAGTATTCGGAGGTACGCGCCGAGCGCTTGCATCGCCTGTGTGTGTAGTAGGTAGAAGTTGCCTACGTCCGCACCGCGACTGGCAACTGTAGGGGTACTGCTGTTCGTACTTCAGCTCCTGGAACTGCAGTAAGAACATAGCTTGATAAAAGTTTATACATTTTATAGCCACAGTTTAATACCAGCAGCTATCGAAAGGATTCCGCTCGGGAACGCTCCCGACGTGCTATAAAAGTACCTATACACTATACAAATTCATCTAAAAGTTGTTATTTACAAGTTCTTTGATATATTTCCTCCTTTTACTGCCAAAACTGTAAGAAAACTACATCAAAGTAGAAGCGTGATCGTATTCAGTGCTAACGAAACAACCGACGTTCGTACGAGCCGAGCCTTTCATGAAACACATTTGTTTCTCTACAGCGACCCGCGCCCCGCGCCTCGCACACGTAGGCATCGCTATACATAGGTACGTATATGAACGGTATTACGCACATGTCTTTATTACATTCCGTATGGAAATTGACGTACAGACACAATAATACGAACGTGTAAACACGAGCAACATACGAGAGCGAGTGGATACGTCACGCGGAACGGACTCGTGGTGCAGCTCAGTGGAGCAGAAAAGAGGCAAAGAGAGACGACAAATGGTATGGAACGATGACATCCAGGCAGGCCGCGCGCCGCATCGGGTTGGACCGGACCGGGCCGCAACGGGCCGGGCCGGGCCGGACGGCGCCGCCGGTCGGATTGCGACCAGTCTCGCGTGTATTGCTGTTGTTTGATGCTGCTTGAAAACGGAATATTACGAGATTGTTAACCTCACAACGTTCAACGTTTAAACTCTGCTCTATTCGATTTATTCATTTCGTCGTAGCCATCGTAGCGGTTTAAAAATATTTGCTCTAGCTGTATTTGTTATGTACGAAATAACCCCTTTTATCTAACTGGCTCGGTTTTTAAGTGCATCAACGCACGCCCCGGGCCCCCGGGCCCCAGGCCGCTATGCTCATACCTACGAATGTAAGTGCATCAACGCACGCCCCGGACCCCCGGGCCCCAGGCCGCTATGCTCATACCTACGAATGTAAGTGCATCAACGCACGCCCCGGACCCCCGGGCCCCAGGCCGCTATGCTCATACCTACGAATGTAAGTGCATCAACGCACGCCCCGGGCCCCCGGGCCCCAGGCCGCTATGCTCATACCTACGAATGTAAGTGCATCAACGCACGCCCCGGGCCCCCGGGCCCCAGGCCGCTATGCTCATACCTACGAATGTAAGTGCATCAACGCACGCCCCGGACCCCCGACCGCTATGCTCAAACCTACTAATGTACCTAAGTATAACATGAATATTTCACAAACTGTAAAACAATCTATTTCCCGTTTAGATATTGTGTAACCAGTGTGTAATTTTGTTCAGCGATTATCTACTATCGCATGAGCATCACACTACCCATTCATCGCATGATTAAACAAAATGACTAGTACAATACAGCATAATGCGTAGTTACGGGCCCGGCCGGGGCGTACAAGTATATACTCGTAGAGTCACACAATGCGAGGCGCGACGGAGTGCTCTCAATCTGTAGCAGTCTTCACAAAAGTGTAAACGGACTTGAAGATGACAGGCTTCGTCGCTGACGTGCTTACTTTAACGTTGCTAAGTGACATTAACAATGTTATCTGTGCAGGCGGCAGGCGGCTGTCGGACCATTAATCAAACATTCGGAGCTCCGGGCCGGCACAGCGCTGGGCCGGTAAGCGCGCGGCGGCAGGTGAATTTACAAATCGCGTGAGCTTCTCCGCTTGTTTGCTACGATTTGTTTAGTCCCTGCCCCGCGCGTGCCCCGTATCTCCCCCCGGGGAGTTCCAGGCGGCAGGTGGTGGCACAATCGACACAGAAGTATTGTTTCATGAACGCGATTATTAGCGGCTTACATATGGGCACCGAAACAAAAGGTGATGTAAAAGAAAAGAGAAATAACAAAACATCCTAGCTCTGGGATGTCGGGTAGTATAGAATAATCGATGCAAACATATGACAAAAAAACATGTCACAGGTGCGCCACTGTCACACTGCCAACGCACACTATGCAGCCAGGCATATTATAAATTGGGGGATTACATCACTGATAAAAATGCTTGGCTAAATGCTGGTCCTGCTCCATAAGGACGCACAAATAAATTGATTAGCATTGGAAAATACCTACTGTTGGAGCTGCTGAATTCAATCTCCTTGTATTGTATAATTGCATAGCACATGTGTGAGTACTATGTACATACTATAAAGCTACCATTTACTGGGTACGTCTTTCATTGACTTGAATGTGCTCTGGCGGCTGAGAGTATGTCATGCTCACTCAAATGTCTCGCTGATGGTGGCGCATGTGTTGGATCATTTAGCTCACTTCAAAATGGTTGAGCTGAATGGTGCTAATACATGCGTCATGTTCGTGAACGGGCGCCGTCAGTAGGGACTGGTCATCTCTTTGCTGCCACGGCTTATTTTAATTTAATATTTGAATTGTTTTTTCTCATCTTCTCGTTATGGACGCTTTTAACGTTCTGCATCGTTCTCACATGTATAATTTTTAACATGAATGATGTAACCAAGACTTTGTAACCATATTATTTTGATTTAAAAGAGTGTCCATGGAGTTTCTTGCCCGTTCTTCTCCATAGGTACCTACTCTTTGGAATGGGCAACTAGCTTCATCTTTCTGACTGACCGACCCCTTGACAATTCAAAAGTGCCTGTAATTGGTTTAATTGAAATAAATGCTTTGAGTTTGAGTCAGCTCCGCAGAGCGCGGCTGACTGTCACCGCTCTCGCGCATCCAACAATAGCCAATGAGAATACCGCACTGCATGATTACATCTATTTACTTCGGATCGCTGCTGTTCGGTGATAAATGTGATAATCCAAGAATTATTTTGAATGGCTACACAAATGAAAGACATCGTTCATCTTCCGCTTGTCTCTTCTGATGCATGCGTCATGTTCGTGAACGGGCGCCGTCAGTAGGGACTGGTCATCTCTTTGCTGCCATGGCTTATTATAATTTATTATTTGAATTGTTGTTTTTTGTCATCTTTTCATTATGGACGCTTTTAACGTTCTGCATCGTTCTCACATGTATAATTTTTAACATGAATGATGTATCCAAGACTTTGTAACCACATTATTTTGATTTAAAAGAGTGTCCATGGAGTTTCTTGCCCGTTCTTCTCCATAGGTACCTACGCTTTGGAATGGGCAACTAGCTTCATTTTTTCTGACTGACTGACTTCTTGACAATTCAAAAGTGCCTGTAAATGGTTTAATTGAAATAAATGCTTTGAGTTTGAGTTTGTCACCTGGAACAAAGTGGCGGTAAAATTTAAAGAAAAATATTTTTATGATCTAACTTTTAAACTGAGCTTATAAAAGCAGCTATTCTACATACTCGTACTCACGCGCCCCACTTCGATGACATTATAAGTCACTGTGTAAATCAGCAGAGTAGAAAATAATGGAATGAATGTTGTAACAACGTGCGAGGTTCTCCCCCCCCCCTCCCCTAGTAAATGGCATCGAGAGTCAAAAGTATGTACTTCCTCGTAGGTACGTTAAAGAAAATCCGTCGTCATTTATCATCCATGATTACCTGACATTATTTAGAATAGCCGAGTTTAAGAGCCAGGCGCCGGGGAAAGACAACGATATACAAAGATCCCTTATATTTATGCGCAAATTCTACCACTCCGCTATTTCCCGCGAGAAATCAACTCACTCATGGAGAAAACGATACGAGTGCTACTATACATAATTCAAGCAGAATTCGTAAGCAAACCGTCCATTTCAATTAAAAGTTGAATAAAGTGTCGACAACTTCCTAAAATCGCGCATTAGCAAGTTGGTGGCAACATTTACAATTCAATTAGAGCGCCATAAGGTTGCGCGCGTGCATCTTGTATGAGCGTCGGCTCCACAGAGAGGAGGCGCGCTCTCCGCGGACTCGTACGAGTATTAGCAACGTCCGTAATTCTCCGGTAATCCGGCTGGACAGCCCGCGCCGTGACATCTGACCGGCGGGCGGCTCCTCCGCGTCCGCTCCACTCCACGCGACACAACACGAGCGACCACCTCGCCGAGAAGATACACGCCGCGGGGAGATTGATCACTAAAGGGATTATCGGGCAGTTACAAAAATAAGAGCGTGGAGTGGGCCGCGCGCCAACCGCACCAATCAATATGGCGCCGCGCCCAGCAGTGCCCTGCCCGCCACACGCCCGTCACACGCCCGCCACGCGCCCGCCACTCGTGCCGCGTCACATTCTACCTAAGCGCACCATTCAAATTTATCCACTAACTACATTATTTGTCACGGACAACTCTAACCGTAAATTCATGAAGCTCTTTAAATACCTCTGTGAACGTAGTGCACGTTTGGATATTTCGCAAATAATTCTTCCGCCGCGGCTCCAAATATGATGTTCGATGATCGATACTCCGTTCTGGCCGATAGAGGCTCGATTGAGCTTTTTCATTTTGCAAAATTAATTAACAAGCTATCATTTTCGAGTGAACCGGCCGCGAGTTGAACAATAAATCTCGTCAGTAATCTCGTCGATCGGAGGAAGGAAGCGCCGCCGCGCCGCGCCGCTCGGCTAATGACGAATATAGATTAGCTCTCGTTCAATTGATTTGATCTCTGAATAATTTATAACAAAAGGGTCACCCTAATGACTCGATTTGGTTTGTAATTAAAACACACTCGAGAGGGACTTGGGTGATGGTGCACCTTAGTGAAGGAGGTCGTCTCGTAGTTAATATTAGGTCCTTACATATGAAATTGGCGTTTTGTATGGAAGGAACAAAAAGTCGAATATTTTTTAATATAATATATTTAATTAATCAAAGTATGAACCATTGTTTTCAATGCACTTTTGCCATCTTATAGGTAGTTCATTGATCCCTTTACTAAAAAAACCAGTCGGACGGGAATCAATAAAATCTTTGAAGGCGATTTGGACTGCCCCATCGGAGTTGAATTTTTTCCCTTGCAAAAAGTTATCCAAATTGCGAAAAAAATGGTAATCTGTTGGAGCAAGGTCCGGGGAGTACGGAGGATGTCTAAGACATTCCAATTCAAGCTCTTCTAATTTGGTAGCCGTCTGTTGCGCAGTGTGTGGTCTGGCGTTGTCGTGCTTTCAAGCTTTTTAATCTTCCCAATTTGCTTCAAGTGAATTAAAACAGTTTTATCACTAACATCGAAGCCTGCAGCTAACTCGGACGTGGTTTGCGATGGGTCCGCTTCCACAATAGCCTTCAATTCTCCATTATCAACTTGGGTCTCAGGCCGTCCACGGGGCTTGTTCTGCAGGTCGAAATTTCCAGAACGAAAACGTTGGAACCAAAAACGAACTGTGTTTTCTTTTGCAACATGACCGCCATACACATCATTCACCCTTCGAGTCGTTTCCGCAGCACTAGTGCCACGGCGGAACTCGTACTCGTAAATAATGCGATATTTTAAATTTTCCATTTTGTAAAATGAGTGACGCAAACAGAAAAAACAGAAGAAAAAAAACAAATGAATGACGGTCATCGAAGCACAAATACATGAGTAAATAGCTGTACAAATTTGAATTTGGAATTCCTTACCAAAGAGGAGAAATTCGTGATTAAAGTGGCCAGTACGAAAAACGCCAATTTCATATGTAAGGACCTAATATAAAAAGCGCTCAGGTAGAGGTCAGCATGCGGAGGCTGTTGGAATGTTGCAGCGTGACGCAGCGATGCCGAGCGTGCGGCGCGGCTTGAATGATAGATGAGAGATCAAGCGTCCCGCTCGCGCCGCGGCGCCGGCGTACCTACCTGCCTAATTGACGCGCACCTCGCGACCTCACGTCCTACGCTCACCTCATTTGTACTGAGCTCATTTACTTCAGACTTCATCCAACATTATAGTCACATCGCGCACTTCTTCATTAATTGAATATACTTTTACCGAATTCAGAAGAGAAAGCATTGTCCTGAACCCAGCATAGCTGCAAACAATGCTTATGAACGACCGGTAGGTAACCGTGCACTCACGACTCTACGCGACACGGTATATCCGTGCCATTAGTATCGAAAACATTTTGAATATTTCCTAGAGATGCATTAAATGAGCCGCCGCTGCCCGTTGTAAGGTAAGAATAAAAAAACCGGCCAAGAGCGTGTCGGGCCACGGTCAGTGTAGGGTTCCGTAGTTTCCCGTCCGTCACAATAAGTGTTCCCACGTACAATTCGATAATACCCGACCCAATGTAATAAGTACCTACATCGCCATCTCTCGGGGAATTGGGTTACTAATTAGTACATAGACGTGCCAGAAGTTTTCGGTGGTAATTTTGGATTGCGAGAACCGATTTTAATCATTCTTTTTTTGTTTGAAAAAAGATACGTTCAGGATAATAAAATATGTAAACGAAGTTAAAAAAAAAATGCTTGCATATACGATTATACTACAAACTTAGTCCAGAAATGATTTTGTACAACTTTTGTCTTTTTTGTACAAAAACTGTTGTTTCTATCAAGTTCAAAATAATTTTCCTAGAAAGTCCTTATAAAGTTCTACTTTTCAGGTTTTTTTCATATTTTCTAAACTTATGGTTCAAAAGTTAGAGGGGGGGGGGGGGGACACATTGTTTTTTACTTTTGGAGCGATTATTTCCGAAATTATTGACATTATCAAAAAATGATTTTAGTAAACCCATATGCATTGACACTGAGTTGCTGGGTCTTAGTTCGGATACCCACACTTTTATTAGTGATGCTCATGGATCGCAAAGGTGGCTTGATCATTGTTTAGTCACAACGGCGGCTGTGCCTACTGTTATGCATTCTTATGTAAAATATGACGTGCAGTGGTCTGACCACTTTCCGTTGATTATTGTGTGTGACCTTAGTTTTGTTCAAATTCAGCAACCAAATGTTACCACTGAAGTGAATAGAGTGATCTGGGGAGAAAGAAGTCAAGAACAGATTCAGGCCTATAACAAAAAATGTCATGAGAAATTGCGACTAATTGACTTCCCGGATGACTTTAGAGAGTGTAGTGGTCAGACTTGTAATGACCCTCGCCACTTTCGGGTAATAGAATCAATGTATGGTAAAATTGTTAGTGCATTGTGCGAGTCGGCTACCGAGACAATAACGTGTGGGAGAAGTCCTAGAAAGCAAGGAGCAGTCGTGGGCTGGAACATGCATGTGAGCGGTGCGCATAGGGAGGCTAGGCGTAATTTTTTATGCTGGCTAGATAACGGTATGCCGAAATCGGGACGTATTTTTGATGAAATGCGTGAAGCTAGAAGGATATTTAAGTCTCGGTTGAAGTGGTGTCAAGATCACGAGACTCAAATTAAAATGGATATTCTGGCTTCACAGCATTCAAAGAACGATTTCCGATCGTTTTGGAAACATACAAATAGACTAAAGGGCAAGTCTAGCCTCCCTGTTTGCGTTGATGGCGTGAGTGATGCTAGACAAATAGCTGACCTTTTTGTGGACCATTTTGGTGTGCAATCACCATTAGGCCCATCTAAGTCGACGCTCAATGTTGAGCCACGAAAAGACCTAGGAGTTAAAATTACTGCTAAAATGCTCTTGAACAGAATTAACGCGATGCGTCGAGGAAAATCTCCTGGTCATGATGGTCTCAGCATTGAGCATCTCCGATGGTAAAAAGCATAGCCAAGAGTGTTGGCTATGCTTTTTACCTTTTGTCTGGGTCATGCTTATATGCCGAGTGACATGATCAAGACAACAGTGGTGCCTATCGTCAAAAATAAGACTGGTGACATGGGCGATAGGAACAATTACAGGCCAATATCTCTAGCCACAGTCACGTCGAAAGTGTTTGACGGTGTGCTCAGCGCTCAACTTAGTAGTCATATACGTGTTCACGATAACCAATTCGGTTTCAGGTCTGGATTATCCACTGACAGCGCTATATTGAGTGTGAAGCACACTGTGAAGTACTACACAGATCGCCACACTCCAGTTTACGCATGTTTCCTTGATTTGAGCAAGGCTTTTGACTTGGTTTCCTACGACATTTTATGGAGAAAGTTAGAAGAGGTTAATTTGCCACCAGCGGTGACAAATACTCTAAAATACTGGTATGGAAACCAAGTCAATAGTGTGAGGTGGGCTGGTGCCCTGTCTAGGCCGTATGGGTTGGAGTGCGGGGTGAGGCAGGGGGGGTTATGCTCGCCTACGTTATTCAACCTATACGTGAATGATCTGGTTGGCGCGCTTAGCAGCATGCGTGTCGGGTGTCATATTGATGGCGTGTGTTGTAATAACATTAGCTACGCAGACGACATGGTGCTGCTGAGCGCGTCAATCTGCGGGCTTAGGACACTCGTAGCCACTTGCGAGCAATATGCCAGACTACATGGTTTGGCATATAATGTTAAGAAGAGTGTGGTCATGGTCTTTGGGGCCAGGGGTAAATACCCGGAAGCGGTACCTTCAGTTAAGCTGAACGGTATACCCCTTGTGAGGGTAGACCGATTTAAATATCTGGGTCACTTCTTGACCACTGGCCTCAAAGACGATGAGGATATTGACAGGGAGCGGAGGGCGCTGTGTGTAAGAGCTAACATGATTGCCCGCAGATTCAGGCGTGCCTCTAAAGAGGTTAAGCGCACTATATTTAGCGCTTACTGTACGTCTTTTTATACTTGCAGTATGTGGGTTCATTATACTCAAAAATCATACGGCGCCCTTCGCATCCAATACAATAATGCATTCAGGGTGTTGATGGGGTTGCCCCGGTACTGTAGCGCGTCAGGGATGTTCGCTGAAGCTCGCGTGGACTGTTTTTATACCGTGATGCGGAAGCGGTGCGCATCCTTAGTCCGTAGGGTGCGGGGCAGCGCCAACAGCATCCTGTCTATGATAGCGAGCAGGCTTGATTGTGCGTTTGTGAACCACTGCTGCAGGGTTTCGGCTGGGCCTGTCACCGTGCAGCAGTGATGTCGCAATCTGTTTTCTGTGTTTTGTAAGTGTATTACTAACTTAGTTTGTAAGTATATTGTTACTAACACTATGAGTCTTTGTTGCTTGCAATTAAATTATTATTATTATATTCATTTTTAAATACCTTTCCAACAATATATCACACGTTAAGGTTGAAATTAAAAAAAAAATCACTTCCCACTTTACATATAGGGGGGCTACCCTAATAAAACATTTTTTTCCAATTTTTATTTTACCACTTTGTCGGCGTGATTGATATACATATTGGTACCAAATTTCAGCTTTCTAGTGCTAACGGTCACAGAGATTAAGCGAGGACGGACAGACGGACGGACGGACGGGCGGACGGACAGACAGACATGGCGAAACTATAAGGGTTCCTAGTTGACTACGGAACCCTAAAAAGGCGCGGTGTAAAGGCTCCTACACACAGTGCCGGCGGCAGGGCCGCCGGCCAAGCCGCCGTGCACCCGGCGGCATACAAAGCCGCCGGCTTTGCCGCACAAACGAGCTGCACAACTGAAATGATGCTCTGCGGCCGCCTGATTATGCCGGCGGCATACCCGCGCGGCTGTGCCGCCGGCATAGTGTGTAGGAGCCTTAAAATGTACAGCCGCTGTTTCTTCGCGAACATCAACTTTTATTGCGACACACGCTCACTACAACTGCTTTCGATATAAGAGCTATTCCACTTTGCTAATATATGTAGTCGTCTAAATTTCTCAATTGAGATAAGTGTAATCGCATTCACCAAATACAGTCTACTAAGAATTAATAACCTAAATACAAAACTAAATATATAATCATTATAAGAACGCATTTTCAGGCAGATTCTGTAATTGATTCAGTGTAGTGCGTTCAGACAGAAGGTTTTTATATGATCCCCTCTGTTCATAAACAGACGACTGAATTCAGCCAAGTGGAATAGCCCCGCATGTTTACTGGGTACAAATATAAATAGATAGTCATATTTTAAAGAGTAACAAACCCATAGAAGATGAGTTACACTATAGTGCTACTATTGTACATCCACAGTAATTATTTTACCGATACATATTTCGCTCCGTAGTCAGGTGAGATTCCCTCTCGCTACAACACTAGCACGAGGCCGCACGCACATCACGTTACAACACTAGCACGAGGCCGCACGCACATCACGTTACAACACTAGCACGAGGCCGCACACACGTCACGTTACAACACTAGCACGAGGCCGCACGCACGTCACGTTACAACACTAGCACGAGGCCGCACGCACGTCACGTTACAACACTAGCACGAGGCCGCACGCACGTCACGTTATAACACTAGCACGAGGCCGCACACACGTCACGTTACAACACTAGCAAGAGGCCGCACGCACGTCACGTTACAACACTAGCACGAGGCCGCACGCACATCACGTTACAACACTAGCACGAGGCCGCACACACGTCACGTTACAACACTAGCACGAGGCCGCACGCACGTCACGTTACAACACTAGCACGAGGCCGCACACACGTCACGTTACAACACTAGCACGAGGCCGCACGCACGTCACGTTACAACACTAGCACGAGGCCGCACGCACGTCACGTTACAACACTAGCACGAGGCCGCACGCACGTCACGTTACAACACTAGCACGAGGCCGCACGCACGTCACGTTACAACACTAGCACGAGGCCGCACGCACATCACGTTACAACACTAGCACGAGGCCGCACACACGTCACGTTACAATACTAGCATGAGGCCGCACGCACGTCACGTTACAACACTAGCACGAGGCCGCACGCACGTCACGTTACAACACTAGCACGAGGCCGCACACACGTCACGTTACAACACTAGCACCGGGCCGCACACACGTCACGTTACAACACTAGCACGAGGCCACACACACGTCACGTTACAACACTAGCACCGGGCCGCACGCACGTCACGGCTGCCGGATGTCTCTCGACGACTAATTAATTCCGTCACCTGTCGGACTATTAATGGCTCCAAGCCCGGGATATCCAGATTAATTCACAACTCGCTGCAATCCACGTCGCTCAACCTAATGAAAACTGAAACCGCTATTTGAACATTAATCCTTATTGACAAATGTAAAAGCAAGGCATAGATTTACGAAAATCATTGTTTACCATCCATCCGTAGTAAGTGAAGTTGTGATTAAATATGAGATGCCGCGGCGTGGGCGCTGCAATCAGAAAAACTTTTTTACAAAATAAAACAACCGACTTCAAAAAAAAAACACAAAGTGAAATATAACTTTAATTTCGGAAGTCGGTGTTTATTTGGAAGTCAAAATAGTTTTTCACTTTTTAGTTGTACCTACTTGTACCCCACAGAAATTCATATAACACTTGTTATGTGAATATCGGTAACAGGAAGCTATTAAAACATCATCAAATCTAAGTGGAAAAAATTCGTATTATTGAAGCTAACTCAAAAACTACTCAAGCAAAGTTCATATTTATATGGGACCCGGAGGCATGCTGTTACGTACGCGGGTGCAGGGAGGGGTGCACACAACTGAAACGATCGCTAGGTAACAACGCACTGGTTTATTCGAGAGTTGGGACTCGTCGGACAATAGATGGCGCGCGCCCTGCACACATACATAACACTCACCTTATCGAAGAAATAAAACGTGCATGCTACATCTAAGCTTTAGAATTAATATTCTAAAGCATAAATGTAGCATGCACGTTTTATTCTAATCATAATAATGATTAAGCATAATTGCTTAATCATTATTATGATTAGAGAAATCATGCGTAAGCTGTTATGCGAAAATATAATTAGGAGAAACAAAAGTGTGCCAAGTTATATTAGGTCATAAAATTTTATGCAAATGGATGGGAACCCACAGAGGAAACCGACATCAACGCCTCTACCGGCGGATATTCTAATTATTTTACGATATGGTCACTAATGTTTGGCCACATCATGAAGTAGTCGTGCGTTTAACTGTTCATATCGTCAAACATTGAGTAAACATTGATCTGGCCAGACCACATCATGATGTGGCTAATAGACAGTAAAACATTTCATGAAATGCGACCATTTCCTAAAATTCTCGAGCATTTCATGAAGTCAGCAAATCTACGATATGGTCACGACACATACATGCGATAGAAGCAATCGCGGTTGATTTGCTGGCATTTATTGAAGAGTTCCGTTGTCTATCTCCGAAACTCATCAGATCTTCACGAAATTTGAATGAGACCATTTCGGAATAAACATCAAACTCAAACTATGTTGGAGTTATGCCCGAACATAAATAAAAATTATATATCGATACCGGAAATTTGAAATAACGTAAGGGACAAAACTAAGGTTTACAGGAGAGCAAAAAGAAGATATTTTTTTACAAAAACTGACTATAACTTTTTAACTATATGTTTTATGTAAAAAGTGTCTAGGACAAAGTTTCTTAGATTTCTTCATTCTTTTAAGCTAAAATAGCAAACATTGATTAAAACCTATACTTTTAAAGATAGCATGTCCCTTACGTTAAATAATAATGAATACGGGTGACATACGTTAACAAAATTTGAGATGTAAATGAACAGCTTTGATGTAAGGGACATTATAGGAAATAAACAAATAATGTTTTTTGATGTAAGGGACATTATAGGAAATAAACAAATAATATTTTTTGATGTAAGGGACGTTATAGGAAATAAACAAATAATGTTTTTTGATGTAAGGGACATTATAGGAAATAAACATTTAATGTTTTTCAAAGTAAAGGTCTCTTAATGGTGTACTCTTTATTGCTTATGCTGTTAATAAATTTAAAAAATAGAATTTAATACATTCATGACCTACTGCGCCTATCAATATAGTTTAAACCTACTTGCTGACATAAAAGGATAAAAAATAAACGAATAAAATAGATTAAAACTTTTATTTGTACTCACTAATCCTCTTTTATAAACGCAAATAACTCGCATAAATTATGCTAAGTACAACATAATTGCTCGATAAGCAAGAGGACTTTTTCTGGCTGATTCCATAAATGATGGCCACTGGAAAGGTCCCCAAACCATCAGTTTTTAAATCTCCCTTTGAATAATAACATGCATGCTATCTATTCATCCTGCGTTAACTGCTGAGGACTTTTTCTGGCTGATTCCATAAATGATGGCCACTGGAAAGGTCCCCAAACCATCAGTTTTTTAATCTCCCTTTGAATAATAACATGCATGCTATCTATTCATCCTGCGTTAACTGCTTAATAAGCCTAGTTGTAATTTTTACATGACCTACTTACTACACACAATTATATATCTTACTTACCAATATTTTACCTAATGGAAGGTATGTTCTTATCAGGATTCGAATTAATCTATCTCAATCAATCAACTCAGCCTATTGCAGTCCACTGCTGAACATAGACCTCTCCCAGGCTGCGTCACAACACCCTGTCCTCCGCCTTTGGCATCCAGTCCGTTCCAGCCACCTTTTTTAGGTCGTCCGTCCATCTAGCTGAGGGGCGTCCCACACTACGCTTGCCGATACGCGGTCTCCACTCAGGACTCGTCTGCTCCATTGGCCATCGGTCCTTCAATAAACATGGCCAGCCCACTGTGTGTGTGGGGCTGGTGGGGTGGCAACTGTTTACTCTGCAAGCTATGTCGGTAACTCCGGTTCTTTTCCGGAAAATTTCAATTCTGATTTTATCTTTCAAAGAGACTCCGAGCACAGCTCGGTCCATAGCGCGCTGAGCGACCTTGAATTTGTGGACCAGCCCGACCGTCAGTGTTCACGTTTCGGCACCATATATCCTGACGGGCAGAACGCTCTGGTTGAAGATCTTAGTCTTCAAGCACTGCGGGATAGGCGACGAGAATACTTGACGGCTTCTTCTGTCGGCTTCTTTCTCAAAGTTATGTCTACCGAGCTAGATTATTTGCCCTAGGTAGACATAATCCTTCACAACTTCGAGAAACGACCCTTCGATGTAGACTGGACTCGGCAAGACGTGCGAATTGTACATGACTTTCGTCTTGTTCAAATTCATGCCGAGGTCAACCCGCCGAGGAGCTACATTTAGGCTGTGCAGCATTTGGTTTAGCTGTTCCAGCGTCTCTGCCATTATGACGATGTCATCGGCAAATCGAAGATCTGAAATTTACTCGCCGTTCACGTTGATAGTCCAGTTCAATCCAGCGTCTTGAAGACGTCCACCAACGCATTTGTAAACAATTTAGGGCATATAACATCCCCCTGTCTCACCACTCTGAGCAGTTGGATGGGGCTGGTTTTCTGATCCTGGATCAGGACAGTCATCGTGGCAGTGTCATACAAACATTTCAACACTTCGATGTAGCGCCAGTCAATTCGACATCGTTGCAGAGAGGCCAGAACTGCCCATATTTCGATGAAGTCGAAGGCTTTCTCGTAGGCCACAAATGCCATACACAGCGTCTGATTGCAATCCTCGGTCTTCTGTTCAATTTGCAGAACAGTATGCATGTGGTTTACGGTGCTGAAGCCTTTTCGAAAACCGGCTTGTTCTGGCGGCTGGAACTCGTCAAGTATACTGGCGAGACGGTTTGTGACGACCCTCGAGAACGCTTGTATACGTGGCTCAGAAGTGAGATGAGTCTATCGTTCTTCAGCAAGGATTTAAGGTTTTATTCCATCTAAATAGACCATTTTTTTAATTACTGAACTCAATTTATGACTAAACAATAATTTACCAAAAGTAGTAAGAAATAATTACCCGTTTATGTGATTCCTATAATGTTCATAAATTTTTGCCTGCGGGCTAGAGAAGTGAAGATAACTTTTCATCACTCATGTTTAGAATCCAGATAAAACTTTCACTAGGTATTTGTAGTTAGATCAATGAAAACGATGATGTATTAGATATGTACTTAAATGAAGATGTGTAATGTCACAGTGTTACGAAATACTTAGGGTCACGACCGCGCAGGTAAAATAAAACACAAAATCCGTATTGCTATCTAGCTCAGACATGTTGCACCGTTTTGCGTGTGACAGAGACGTATAATAATATTCGTTTAGATAAGTTTTAGATGTAAAGGACAGGTCAATTATTTTCGATGCTGACAAATTAACGTATGGGTCAATATGATTATGATAATTCGAGTCACAATTTAACGTAAGGGACATGGTATTTGCACCTACTCAGGGAACACTAATGTATAAGACCTGTTGTAAAATGTTCTCGATTTTTTTTTAATGTAAATACCAAATACTGTGAGTAAAGAGACTTACATTAGTTTTTATAAAAATATTAATTTAAGACGTCCTATACAGCCAGTTTTTATAAAAAAAATGGTCTAGACCTGCGGAAAATATGTAATGTAAGGGACATTTTTTTTGAGATATTGAGATTTTAAATATACCAATCGATAGAGCAAGAAATTTCGAATCCAATGATATATATAACTCATTTTCGACAAAATGTCCCTTACGTTATTTCATATTTCCGGTATCGATATATATATATAAACATCCGAGATCCATTGAGAACCTCCTCCTTTTTTTTTTGAAGTCGGTTAATAAAAACTCGCCATCATCGACCGACATAAACGTTACAAACGTAATTACGTTATTAATTTCCTGAGTGAAGGGCGCGACAAGCGGGCGGGGAGCGAGGGAGGGGGGGGGGGGTGGCTCTCGGTATCATCACACAACAAAGCAGCGTTTATTTCGTTCATTCTCTATCGCGTCATGTATGTTTTATCGCGAGTTCATCTAAATGGCGTCATAATCTGAATGTTTTATTCCTAAAGTTTATTCAAGAATTTGTTTTGCACGTGAAACAAAATAGAGACGCAACTTATCCAGAGTTTACGAACGATAACATTGTACAAGGCAAGGCAACAAAAGTATTAGATGCAATGAACAGCGCAGAGTGTACCCGCGTGTGGCTGCGGCTACCAGCGATACAACATAAAGCTGACATTGTCGTCGTTAGAGATCTGTTCTCTTGTAACAAAGATAAGGAGATAACTGTGTGCGTGGCGGCGACGCGCGCGGCGGCGGCGATTGCAACCGGCGCGCGGCGGCGACGCCACTTTGGCGTGCAATGTGCGCCCACTCTTAATGGCTCCGATACTACAGTATTACTAAACTTTATGTCTCGACGAGTTATGTCCACTACAAGTAACGGTCTGAAGGCTGCGCGGCGCAGCTTACAGTGTAGCCTCCACGTTACATACACATTGGCAAGCCGATGCCTCCCTCGAGCATTAGGTACAAGGTCGAGCGATCTGTATGTTCGATTATTTTGATTCAATAACTTAAAAAGTAAGCGAACACGAAATAAAATAAGCCATATTCTATAGAACCCATCTTGTCCTTTCAGCTATCGCGTAACGGTATCCAATAAAGTAGATCTACGACAGAAACCTACGTACTGTTGCTACAAGTGGGTGTATCTTACGTGACGCATGTAATGTACCTACAAACCGGCCACACTTCGTGCCGGCAAACGATCAGTTAACAATCAGCTCAGCCTATCGCAGTCCACTGCTGGACATAGGTTTCTCCCAGACTGCGCTACAGCATCCTGTCCTAGGCTCCGCCTTCCGCATCCAGTTTACCCCAGCAACCTTCTTTAGGTCGTCCGTCCATCTAGCTGGGGGGCATCCCACACTACGCTTGCCGATACGCGGAAACGATATTATTATGGAAATTTTACCGAAGCCACTTCGAGGTTTGAGATTAGACTTCGAGCTCTACGCAGGCTTGTAGGGATCACGAGTCTAAATAAATATAATAAACAACATGAATCACTATCAATCTACATTTCATTCCGGTGTCAAACTCAAACTCAAACTCAAAGCATTTATTTCAATTAAACCATTACAGGCACTTTTGAATTGTCAAAATTAAGTAGTCGGTCAGTTGGTCAGAAAGTTGAAGCTAGGTGCCCATTCCAAAGCGTAGATCTCTATGGAGAAGAACGGGCAAGAAACTCCATGGACACTCTTTTTAAATCAAGATATTACAAAATCCTGGGTACATTATTCTTGTTGCTTCTATGTATATGTGAGAACAATGTAAAAAACACACAAATGAAGAAACAATACAAGAAATAAGATTAAAAATAAGCCTTGGCAGTTAAGAGATGACCAGTCTCAACCGACGGCGTCCGTTCACGAACATGACGCATGGATCAGCACCATCCAGCTCAACCATTTTGTAGGGAACCGAATGATCCAACACACGCGCCACCATCAGTGAGACATTTAAGTGAGCATGACACATTCTCAACTGCCATGCTCTTTCAAGTCAACATCAAAAAATCATAATAAACGGATCCATGGTTCTTACATTTACAAAATTGAAAAAATGCTTCTAAGTGATACAAAACTATAGATTGCAATTTATTTAAGAGATGAATAAAATTTTTAATACCAAACAGGAAAAGGTGTTTAGTATTGCAGCATTAACAATTAAAACATGATTGAATAAAATAAAAATAAATATTAAGATCGTAATGTCAGAAACACTAAAAAAGAAAAAGGGAAGCACCTCTTCCAAATATTGAAATTTTAACTAGTGAGCTCAAGTGCCTGTGGAGCAGGACCAGCATTTAGCCAAGCGTTTTTATCTGCAATATAATCATCCAACTTATAATATGCTTGTCTACATAGTGTGCGTTTAATGCATGTTTTAAATTTCTTCTCATTTAGTTGAAGAATATCGGGTGGTATTTTATTATAACATTTTACACAGTAACCCATAAAAGAAGTTTTTACTTTAGACAATCTGAAACGCGGTTGTTCTAATTTGTTCCTATTTCTTGTGTTAAAATTATGCCTGTCACTTATCTTACTAAAAAGATGTAGATTTTTTCGAACGTACATAATGTTTTCATTGACAAGGAACCGTCATGATGTTAATTTTTTTAAATAGTTCCCTTAGAGAATCACGCCTGCTGAGCTTGTATATGGCTCTGACAGCCCTCTTCTGCAGGATGAAGATAGAATCAATATCTGCAGCCCGTTCCCACAACAAAATACCGTAAGACATGATGCTATGAAAGTAACTAAAATAGACCAGTCTCGCGGTATCCACGTCTGTTAATTGGCGGATTTTCCAAACAGCGTAAGCGGCTGAACTTAGCCGCCCTGCAAGAGATGTTAAGTGCGGACCCCACTGCAGCTTTGAGTCAAGCGTAATCCCCAGGAAAACCGTATTTTCGACGAATTCAAGTATTTCCTTATTCAATACAACGTGACATTTACTACTTCTAACATTTGGTAAAGCGAATCTAATGTATTTAGTTTTTTTTCATTTAATACCAAATTATTTACAGTAAACCAATTATGGACCAAAAGCATAGCGTTATTTACGTCGTCAAGCTCCTGTGCACGTCTGCTTACTTTAAAAATCAGAGATGTGTCATCAGCAAATAACACCATTTGTGATCGGTTTATCAGTAAATGAGGTAAATCATTTATGTATACTAAAAATAGGAATGGCCCCAATATTGAGCCCTGCGGTACACCCATTTTGACTTTCAAACCCGATGAATTCACACCGTTAATTTGAACTTGCTGAAATCTGTCATTTAAATATGATTTCATTAAGCTAAGAGCAAGTTTACCGAGTCCGTAATGCTCAAGTTTCAAGAGCAGTGTATCGTAATTCACGCAATCAAATGCTTTGGATAAGTCGCAAAAAATGCCTATTGCATCTTGTGCCTCTTCCCATGCGTTAAAGATATGTTTTAATAAGGTGACACCGGCGTCGGTCGTACAACGTCCTTTGGTGAAACCATACTGTTGATCGTGTAGGATGTTATTACGATTAAAATGATTGAGCATTTGATTTAACATTACTTTTTCAAAAACTTTACTTAAAACCGGCAAAACCGATACGGGTCTATAATTATTAGTGTCTTTGCTGTCCCCAGATTTGAAAAGTGGAATAACTTTAATGAACTTCATTAAATCCGGGAAAACCCCTTGATCTACACACAAATTAAATATTAAAGCTAAATAGGGTGCAATTGTCTCAATAATGGATTGACAAACTTTAGTAGACATGCCCCACAGATCCTCGGTAATTTTGATCTTAAGTTGCTTAAATGCCTTTATAATGACTGTAGGGTTTATATGTTTAAATTTAAATTCCACAGGACAGGCTGAGACATTCGCTCTTAATAATTCAATAGCTAGTGCAGGCGAGGAATTTAAAGTTTCTGTAGTTTTAATTGGGATATTGGTAAAGAAGGTTGCAAATTCCTGAGCGACATCGATGTTATCGCTAATGAGACCGCGGGAAGTGTCCAGTGTGTAATCAGTATTATGTTTGTCTTCTTCTGAATCTCTTTTGAATCTGGATATTTTTCTAGCCTACTTAAATAACCGGTTGTAAAACCTCTCCACGAAAAAGGCCACAAGGAAGATCTAGATAACTACAGACCAATTACTCTCATACCCATAATATAAAAAAATCTTTGAAACTAACATGTATAAACGCCTTAGGCCTCATTTACGGAGACGCGGGGCGTCGCGCGGCGCGTGTGGCGTGGCGTCTCGCGGCGCGTCGGACGTTTTTTCTGTTTACGGTGGGGCGGCGCGTGCAGCGGCACGCATCATCGCACGCGTAAACACAAACTTATAGCAATATACGACCATGTTCATAGAGAAGCGAGACGGGAAGCGTGGCGGTGCCCGCCGCGGCGCCCGCGGCGGGCATCGCGGCGGCGCACGCTCGCCTCGATCAAATCGACTAGTTTTATGTTGGCGAGAGATGGGAGCGCACGTGTCGCGAATGACGAAAAATTGGAACTAGTTATTTCTGCAATACAGGAGCGACCCCAGTTGTGGATGGCTGGTCATTCAGTTGTATAAGAGCTCTTACACACGAGCGGCATGTTCCCAACGGCAGAGGTAACTGCAGCCGTCGACGCGCGCCGGCGGCAACCGTGGACGCGTCGACGGCAACCGTCGACGTGTCAACGGCAGCCGTCGACATTTCGACTTCGAAGATATAGGTCGACGGCAGCCGTCGACATTTCAACTTCGAAGATATAGGTCGACGGCTGCAGTTACCTCTGCCGTTGGGAACATGCCGCTCGTGTGTAAGAGCTCTAACTGCAGCTCTCGACGCGCGTCGGCGGCAACCGTCGACGCGTCGACGGCAACAGTCGACGTGTCAACGGCAGCCGTCGACATTTCGACTTCGAAGATATAGGTCGACGGCTGCCGTCAACGCGTCGACGGCAACAGTCGACGCGTCAACGGCAGCCGTCGACATTTGAACTTCGAAGATATAGGTCGACGGCTGCCGTCAACGCGTCGACGGCAACAGTCGTCGCGTCGACGGCAGCCGTCGACATTTCAACTTCGAAGATATAGGTCGTCGACGCCGTCGACGCGCGTCGACGACGGCCGTCGACGCGTCGACTGTTGCCGTCGACGCGTTGACGGCAGCCGTCGACCTATATCTTCGAAGTTGAAATGTCGACGGCTGCCGTTGACGCGTCGACTGTTGCCGTCGACGCGTTGACGGCAGCTGTCGACCTATATCTTCGAAGTTGAAATGTCGACGGCTGCCGTTGACGCGTCGACTGTTGCCGTCGACGCGTCGACGGTTGCCGTCGACGCGCGTCGACGGCTGCAGTTACCTCTGCCGTTGGGAAAATGCCGCTCGTGTGTAAGAGCTCTAACTGCAGCCGTCGACGCGCGTCGGCGGCAAACGTCGACGCGTCGACGGCAACAGTCGACGCGTCAACGGCAGCCGTCGACATTTCAACTTCGAAGATATAGGTCGTCGACGCCGTCGACGCGCGTCGACGAATGCCGTCGACGCGTCGACTGTTGCCGTCGACGCGTTGACAGCAGCCGTCGACCTATATCTTCGAAGTTGAAATGTCGACGGCTGCCGTTGACGCGTCGACTGTTGCCGTCGACGCGTTGACGGCAGCCGTCGACCTATATCTTCGAAGTTGAAATGTCGACGGCTGCCGTTGACGCGTCGACTGTTGCCGTCGACGCGTCGACGGTTGCCGCCGACGCGCATCGACGGCTGCAGTTACCTCTGCCGTTGGGAACATGCCGCTCGTTTCTAAATAAGACTGACAGAAGATTCCGCCTCGGACATAGCTTCATCGAGAATTGCCGCTGCGTGCGCCGCTGCGTGCGCCGCCGCGTGGGACGCGTCGGTGCCATCCGCGGGCTCGGCCGCAAAAAACGCCCTAATTCAAACAAACGCGTCTAAAATCGCTTCTCCGTAAACGCACTCTTACTCTAGTCATCGGTAAGCATGCTATCCTACTGTCGAATACAACCAGAGTCAATGGGTTGCTTTTCACACGGGAAACTTTATGTAGGAGCTCTTTCGAGCAACCTCTCTAACATCGTTTACAGAGAAGCATTTGATTTATTGAGTAGATATTTCTTTTTTAAGTCGATTTAATTTTTTTTAATTACTTTTTATTCATGATAATGTTCTAAATAAAGAAATCTTGCACACTTTTGTGAAGTGTCGCCTTTGGAAGGCGTCACTTCACAGACCAAAGAGAACCAAAATGTATTGCAAATTGAATTGGAAGGCGGCCTTCCAATTCAATTTTAAGTGCATTTTAGTTTGAAGTATTCTTAAATTGAAATAAAATAGCAGAAGAAAGAGGTAAGTAAGTTATAAGTAAATAAATATATTAGCGACTTGTGTTTGTGGTGGTGTGTTCATATCGTAGCTGTACTCGCACACGGGGCGGGTCGTACCCACAACGCAATCTATTCCGAGCTCGGGAGGAGGAGGGGCTCACCACAATACCGTTTCGAGGGACGATTATTTGGAACTCCCGACCTATTGACCCCCAGCTTCAAGCACTGCTCCACAAACTGTCGCTTCCCAACAATTCCTATTTAAAACTTTGCAATATCACAACGTTTAAAATTAATGAAATCTGTCAGTTTCTCGCGGCTTCACAACTTAGATTAATGTTCTCACAACTTTTGTACCGTCAAATGTTAACGTGAACCTTACAGCCAAGTTGTGTGCGACGATAACTAACAGATGTAAAGAAAGTATGAACCGAGATTGTTGCGAATACCAATCAGCATCAGCATCAACATCCGCGGATTATCTGCATTGTTTGTAATATCAGCATCAGCAATATAATCGATGGCGATTTTTAATGCTGACATTCAAGTCGCAACGTGTTCATGGAAGGCACCTAGCGCAAGTGACGTGGAGTTGAACCAATCATAGAAAGTTATACAGGGTGAATTTTTCAAGTGGGCGTGGATGGCCAAATTCTAAACTATGAGGAATAGCGAAAAGTACTCATAGAAGTCGCGGGCTCGATTTTGATGAAAACTAAAACTGCATCATTGGATTTTTGAAAAATCAATATTTCTAGCCAGGAATCGAACCTGTTGATTTTGAAAAAAAAAACACACGCTGTATTATTACACCATTCGATAGTGTCCCTAATAAGGATCAAATTCTGGAAAGTAATGACATACGGCAAACTAAAGGAAAGAGCTCATTTTTAACAAAATACTTTTTTATTTCTCTTGTGTTACCTACCTCTATGACGAGGTAGGTAACATGCATGATGACATCTACCTAGCCTTTTCCCAACTATGTTGGGGTCGGCTTCCAGTCTAACCGGATGCAGCTGAATACCAGTATTTTACATGGAACGACTGCCTATCTGACCTCCACAACCCAGTTACTGAGTAATACGATACCCCTTGGTAAGACTGGTTGTCAGACTTTCGAGCTTCTGACTACCCGTAACGACTGTCAGAGATCCTGGAATGACAGCCGGGACCAACGGCTTGACGTGCTTTCCGAGCCACGCAGGGGTCTCGGTATGTAAAGATGGTCACCCATCCACAGACCAACTGCGGCAAGCGTAGCTTAACCTGATGGATTGACCTGTGCGGCTGTTATGATTTAGCCGGGCCCGGGTTATGTTACCTATACCTACCTATTAAACCTTAACTGATTAATTGTTCATAATGATGACCATTTGTTTTTAATACATAGCTGGATTCGACGTCTCAAGGATTGTGTACTGTTGTGTTGTGGATTGTGTGTGTGTGCATTACAATATTATTGATTCCATTAGCTCTTTCAGGGGCACTTTCATATAAGTTACAATATACGTGTTTTTATGTTTTTGATAGTTATATTTAGGATAAAGAATACTGAAAACATGGTTGAAAAAAATATCAGAGTGAAGGCTTTTGAGGAATCACATGGTTATATAGCTACGGTAACCACCGCCGCTGTAGAACAAAAAAACAATGAAAATTATTAAATTTTTTAATCATGAATACAGGCTAAAAAAACATGAAAACACAGGACTTATTTTACTTCTTATGAAAATCTTCGAAGCAGGACTTTCCTTTACGCAAACATAGTGGAACATTGCAGGTTTTGCATTTCCAAACGGTACGTACTATGGTACTCCTCCAAACAGTTTTCAATATCCCCGTTAGCTAACACCTGAAACATTCTGTAAGATATACAAAAAACCACTGTCACATCTATAAGAACAAATAAAACATTCTATCTGCGCGCCTGGTTAGCTACTCTAACCACCTAATTATGAGTGTCATAATTATTACATTAGAAACGCAAAATTACATACATTGTTTATCAAATACCTACTAAAGATGTCTAAATACGTCTTATAAAACAATCATAGTCATAAAAATAATAGACTCACCCTATTTTTGAATTTTTTTTCCGAGCACGTTACAAAAACACTGTCAACGAATTTTTTTCATACGAACAATACAAACAATACAAACGAATATCGGCGCCACTAACTGCCTAAACTAAATCAAGAGTAAGGTGTATTTCTATGATAGTTCAAGAAATAATCGCTAGATGGCATGAATTTACAGAAAAAAAATCCGAAATATGTGGTTAGCGTAGCTAACCATTGACCCTGTAAGAGTTAGAATATTTTCCAAAGATCGTAATAGAAATTTGAATTTAGAACATAATGTTGTAAAGGTAACTGCACTGCGGGTGTGTTAATAAAAATATTGAGCATCATTTCGAACAACGAACATACGTAATGTAGGTATGAATACTTTAAAATAAGAAGCAGTTTATTAAGATTCAACATTTTCCTTAAGTTTGCCGTATGTCATTACTTCCCAGAATTTGATCCTCATTATGGACACTATCGAATGGTGTAATAATACAGTGTGTGTCTTTTTTTTCAAAATCAACAGGTTCGATTCCTGGCTAGAAATATTGATTTTTCAAAAATCAAATGATGCAGTTTTAGTTTTCATCAAAATCGTGCCCGCGACTCCTTTGAGTACTTTTCGCTATTCCTCATAGTTTAGAATTTGGCCATCCACGCCCAATTGAAAAATTCACCCTGTATACAAATAAATCGACTTCAAAAGGAAATTCACTCAAAATTATGAAATAACTTTAATTCCGGAAGTCTGTGCCTTAGGATCTGTATTTTAGTTTTTTACCACTAACTTCCGGAATTTAAGTTACCGTATTTCATAATTTTTAGTTTAATTTCCTTTTAAAGTCGATTTAATTTTTTATTTAAAACTAGTTGCGCCTTGCGGTTTCACCCGCGTAAGTTTCGATCCCGTGGGAATATCGGAATAAAAAATATCCTATGTCCTTTCCTGGGACTCAAACTATCTCTAAACCAAATTTCATCTAAATCGGCTCAGTGGTTTAGGCATGAAAAGGTAACGTACAGACAGACAGAGTTAAAGTACGGATTCCTTTTTATTTCGTAATTTTTCGTTTTAAATAAAAACTGGAATATTTGTTTGTAATATGTAGTTAATAGTTTTGGTGTAAATATTTCATTAGAATTTGACCAAGGTTTTGAGATGCTTTACCTTTGACACTACACCCGTATCAATAAGCCAGGCCGTCACATTAACATTATCTTGAAAATTACTGAATCGATTTTGATGTATAACTTGCACTGTTCCCTAAGTTGAAGTAAATGTAAGCCAATAAAAAAATGGTTAGGATCCGATTAATAGTTGCGAAGAAATGTGTGGACAAACATACATGCATACATACATACATCTATAAAATTTAGTATATTTGTTTGGAAGCCCTAATAGGTTGTCATATGTGAATATATTGCGGAGAGTTACTGCTCCATCTGGCTCCGAGTAGAACATTTATGGCGCTTCTTTACAAGATACTCACTCGACGCTGGGAGACGGAACGCCGAGTGTCGTGTGTCCCTGAATCTTATAGACGAGGCAACTTAGTTATACATATATCCATGCCCCTGCGCACAGGTTAGTACAAACTTCTAACTAAATTGAAGTTCATCACACGAAACCTCGCGATAGTACGCAAACTAGTTTAATAGCTGTCCGGAAGCGAATATCAAACCGAATACCATATTGTTATACCGCGAGCGGCGACTGAACTGAACTAAGTTTGTTTCACAATTTGAAACTTTTTCAACTATTGTAGCTAAGTCGTTTAATTCGCTCACAATACTAACAATGACCAAATTAAAGCTCTGAGTGTTTTCGGGCGTTCGTGGTGACGTTTGAGGAATTGTGATTTTTTTTAAATTAAAATATTTACATCATTTATTTAACTCAAGTGGTTGAGTTGACGTTAAAAATCACAGCATAAGGTAAGAAGAAATGTACATTAAAGATAATTTTATCAATACTAGCTTTAACCCGTGGCTTCGCCCGCATGGAGGTCGGAATCCCACGGAAACATACTAGCGCTAGTATCTTATGTCCTAACCCAGATTATGGTCTACCTGTTTGTCACATCGAAATCCGTTCAGGAGTTAAAGTATACATAGTTAGACAGAGACAGTGTTACATTTATAATATTTAAGTAGGTATGGAGTACCTATGGAGTATTTATTAAGTATGGATTACGTTTGAATAACTACATCGGCTGTTTGTTGTGATATTTCGCAACAACACGGCTCCGGGCTCAGGCAACAATTAATAAAGCCTGCTATAATAAACAATACAATTAGAGGCAGAGATGATTTATCTGGTCGCCGGCAGAGGGCGCCCGAGGCGACGCGGCCGCGGTTACTGCCCGGGCGCCCGGACAAGTTTGTTACAGTAATGTGCAGTTAGAGCAACGCATCCCACTGGACAACAGAAACAGTCTGAGCAAAATATAATTTTAACAACTAACACGTAACTGTTTCCGTCAGTGTTATTCGAAGTAGGTAGTGCTTAAGACTCATCGCCGATTTTCTTACCAATCACTACTAGCTTGCCAGATTATCGAGCTAGGACTTACCCACCCTTTGGTCAACAGGCGCTGAACCACTTGCGTCTAGCTGTGAATGTGTCGGCAAATGATTGTGAACTGTTTGTTAAAGTGCTCTGTACGAGATCTTCGTATGACTGCCTTCGTCCGGAGAATGCGCGGCGCCGGGTGTGAGACGGCGAGTGAACTCAGTTGGACAGATTTATTATTATTTATTTATTTATATATACTTTATTGTACACCACAAAAATACATAACATGAAATAAACACATTAAACACTACAAAATATACAATGGGCGGCCTTATCGCTTTCCGCGATCTCTTCCAGGCAACCTTGGAATGGACAGTGATTTCCCTGGACATAAAATGGGCTTAACTAAGTTGATGGCCCGAGGAGCACACTTCTGCACTGAACAATCGATACAACAGTACCCGCAGCCGCCGCCACGCGGCAAGCACTCTGACTGTAAGCGACACTCGACAACTGAGTGCTCCCTTCATTAGGTGCGAGAGCCGCAATGTGCCGAGTAAGGTGTTCTCAATTTATTTATATATACTTTATTGTACATAATATATGGTACAATGGGTGGCCATATTGCTTTCTGCGATCTCTTCCAGGCAACCAAGGAGTCACTCCACTGGAGTGGACAGTGATTGCGTGGACTTGAAAATGGGGTTGTCAGTGGTACAAAATAAGACGTGCACAGATACAATATACTATAATAGACACATATATATACATTCACATACACTGGATGACCGTCTCTCCGATTCTAACAAGATGCCGGCGACCAAACAGTGGAGAAATATTAAGCGACCCTAGAAGGCCAAGCAAAACATCTAAATCAAGAGTACCGTTACCGTTTTCTGACCTCATAGCATCCGTAACATTCAGAAGCGCTGTGGAGATGAACAGGACGGAAGCTAGACTGGAAAGAGTTGAGGAAAATGTTTTTTAGAGGAAAGTGCTTATTTGATAGTGGATGAACGGTTACTTCAAGGACTTTTGATAGGAACGGTAAAACGGATATTGCTCCATATTCAGAAAAGGATGAGGTATTAGACTTTTTAGGTAATGATAGTGCTGGTGCTGATCCATACGTCATATTTGTGAACTGGCGCCGTCAGCAGGGACTGGCCATCTCTTAGCTGCCACGGCTTATTTTAAGTTCCAATTTGTTTTTACATACGCTTTTAACGTCTTTCTACATCGTTCTCACATGTAGGTATAATTTCAACATGAATGATGTGACCAATATTTTGTGACAATTTAATCATTTAAAAGAGTGTCCCTGGAGTTTCTTGCCCGTTTTACTCCATAGGTACCTACTACGCTTCGGAATGGGAAACTACAAGTAGCTTCATCTTTCTGACTAACCGACCCCTTGACAATCCAAAGTGTCTGTAATTGGTTTATTTGAAATAAATGCTTTGAGTTTGAAATTATTTGAGCTTCTTTCCATGAATATGGAAAAACAATACTAGATGCAGAAAAATTGAGGACATTACAAATGACGGCAAGGACTAGCATAGGGACTAACATATTACTGCCGATGCAGTCACTTCCTACTGCTACTGCAATGTGTCTGACGACGCAATCTTTAAATTATTCCTGAAGTAGCCAATCGCCCTTGCTTCAGACACGAACATTAACTGTGTAAATACTATTGGGAGTTTCGCGAAGTACTCGTATGTAGATCGCCACTTATTTATTGGTGTCGTCACAGTCCAGTGGCCCACGCACCGTCATCTCCACTGAATAGTTATACGACATCTGCAACACTTCCGAACGAGATCACTTTGTCACACCAATGATAACCACTACTTTTTATTTGTAAGAAGTGACTGTCCTCTATGGGCACGATGATGCGAGTGTGGCACGGCCCGGGCTCGCTCGTCATCGCACACGCACGGGCGGTGAGGACTAGCTGATGACGTCAGAGGCACGAGGCATAGCGTGCCTCGCGTGACTACAACCAGATTGTTCGCGTCTCGAAACAGATATTCGTAAGTAATTGAGTCTAATTTCGCCGAAACGCTTTTTCATGTTAATTATGACGAGTTCCATCTTCTTTATTACGGTTTGTTCTCAAAAGCTACGTACGAACGACCCGCGCCTTCAGTCGCGCCACTTATTTCGTGATTGTGTATGTTTATTAAATCTACATAGAGCATCTGACTTTATACAACATAAAGCAAATTTACATGAACTAATCGTCACAATTTAATTAGCCCTTTATCAGCATTGGTTTTAAGTCCAGCAATAAACAACATACAGCGTAGAACTTTTAGGGTTAATAATATACGATGACACATCACAGGCATCGTGTGTCGGTCGCCGGACAGCATATGTGGGGAAGTTTCCAACGAAAATAATAATAATTTATTGTAATGGGCGCGTCGAGAGCGAGTGACCGCAGCCGCCCCGCTGCCGCACCGCCGCTGCCACGTCACCGCCACGCAGCCGTCCACAACGCACACAAATGCACCAACATTTCAGTACCACGTCGCACTCAAGAGATTAGTAGATTCAGAAGGACCACTATTTTCACTCAAACGTACAATAAGAGGTGGTCAATGAATGAACAATAATCTACAACTGCACTGCACCATGCTACAACACAAATTCGTAGCACCCGCTACGCGCTGCTACACCACAAATTTGTAGCACCTGCTACGCGCTGCTACACCACACATTTTTAGCACCTGCTACGCGCTGCTACACCACACATTTTTAGCACCTGCTACGCGCTGCTACACCACAAATTTGTAGCACCTGCTACGCGCTGCTACACCACACATTTTTAGCACCTGCTACGCGCTGCTACACCACAAATTTGTAGCACCTGCTACGCGCTGCTACACCACATATTTGTAGCACCTGCTACGCGCTGCTACACCACAAATTTGTAGCACCTGCTACGCGCTGCTACACCACATATTTGTAGCACCTGCTACGCGCTGCTACACCACAAATTTGTAGCACGTGCTACGCGCTTCTACAACACAAATTCGTCGCACGTGCTACGCGCTGCTACAAAACTGATTCGTAGCACCTGCTACGCGCTGCTAACCCACAGATTTGTGGCACCTACTACGTTCTGCTACAACGCAGATTCGTAGCACCTGCTACGCGCTGCTACAACATAGATTCGCAGCACCTAGCACGAGCTACTAAACCACAGATTCGTAGCACCTGCTACGTGCTGCTACAACACAGATTGGTAGACCCTGCTACGCACCGCTATAACACAGATTCATAGCGCCTGCTACAACATAGATTCGTAGCACCTACTACGTGCTGCTACATCAGAAGGCCAATTCCCGTAATTAAAAACGTTCAAAACCTAGTCGCAATCTCATCTCAGCGACAATCAATGTCAATAACTTGTCAAAACGCGACTTTGAACTTTCTTTTCGAGAATTGCCCCTCTGATTCGTAACCTTGCTACATGCTGTTACAACACAGATTCGTAGCACCTATTACGTGCTGCTACAACACAGAATCGTAGCGCCTGCTACGAGGTACTACGTCGTAGCAAACATAGCCATTCACCAGCGCACGACGTAGAACTTGATCTTCTGCATTGTTTCTACGCGACACGTCCATTTGCGCAAAGTATTACACTTAACGTATCCTGTGCAAACAGACGCCTGCGGGGGTAGCGTAGCGCGACTATTATTATAAGGACGTAAATTAAGCGAAGCTGCAATGTAGACAGATGTGCCGCATGTACTGACTGCGCGCACGTGGTGAAGAATCCCCCATCCTGAACAGCACAGGGCATACGCTCGGAGGTTTAACTTACGATACGAAAAAAATTACGTCAGTGAAAGCAACAGATTTTTATTTCAATTGGCTCAATATTCTATCGGTTCTTGCATTCATTATTATTGCAATTGCCGACTACTTCGAGAGCAAAATAATCCCTCAGTTGCATTTGCCAACACCCCCTACATATTGTTACTAATTAGTTGCCGTGTATTCCTCGAATCAAAGGAAGTCATAGAATAACTTTGCGTCACATCATTATCGCACACGTCCTGTGGGTGTTGGTACAATTTTGCTAAACTTGCGGAGAATACGTGTAAGTAACGTCAGTATCTATATCAACAGCTTACGTGCGGCTCAGTGTTCCACGGGGCCACAGGAGCTCGGGAGGCACAGGCGCGCAAGAGGGCGCGGGACGCACTCGCGACGCTCACAACACTTCGGTAGCGCAATGGAAGCGACGAGGCAACTCCTTATCTGCCGGAACTCTGACATCGATCGCCTCAGATATGTGTCAGTCCTTACATACCTATAATACAAGGTTGATTCCTACGCGATGTCAAATAAGAACATAGGGGAAGGCTGATAACATAACAGCAAACATATTTTGTGAAATATGAGTGATGCGAGGAACACTTCGGGGCGCGACGCTACAGGCCACCGGGCATGACAGCCGCCTGCACGCAGTTCTGTTGTGTACACTATTGTGGTGCGGTAACTGTGTGTAGTGGATTGTTCTTAGAGGTTTGTTTCCTATCAATATAAATCCTCATCGTCATCATTCTCCTGTCCTTATCCATTGTCTTATTTATGTCCAAAGAAAGAAGTCGAGGTTTGACATAATCAAGTGTGTACGTATGTACCTTTACATTCCTGCGCAGTCGGCAGCTACTCCTCGCGCCAGTAGCTGCACGTCGTTCGCAGTAATAAACTAACGTACAAACATCCTGTTTGTACGCGTACTTACTGTGTCACTTACTAGTGACGTCACACTCGCGCCGAACATGTTTGTTAGCTCAATCAAGTCGCGCCGCTGATTCTCTTTACTTCCTTATGTTATAACTTATGGGGTCACAGTAGATAATAAATCAACAAAATGGGAGCATAGTTTATATTCATGAATATGAAAAAATGGTCGATAATCTATATCGGAATATTGTGTAGTGCTGCGTGCGTGGAAACATAACGCCTAACTACAAAATTGCGGGTTCTTTGTTCTGTGCCTGATGATTGCTCTCTTCAGTTCCTTCAGAATAGAGTGCGTCTAAACAAAGCAATGTGAATGTTAATTAGTCGCTCGAGCAGTCAGGAGGACGGGCGATGCAGGGTGGTGCGGGGCAGTGCTGAGCGGTGCCGCAACTTCCAGATATGCAAAACTAATCTCCGACAACTGATACCGATATTCCGATTTCCAATCGGTAATTTGATTTAACCGTGCTCCGGCCGCAGCGCTCCCGCCCCGACCCCCCGCTGTCCATCCGCTATAGCCCTAATATATACCTATTAACTTTAAGCATTGTACTGTTGGTTTTCGCAAACTCTGGCATTCTAATAGTTATTTTAGATAGTCTTCAGGTTGTTTATCTCATGAAACGGGCGAGGACACCTTGCTCGTACTCATTTGAATAAAACTCGCATAAATCTGGCAGCGAGTGGTTATCTTACCTCTATATATACGTGATTAGCATCAGTCTCATAGCATCGGTTGACTAACATCACTCACCGCCCGCCGGCGCGGCCGTGTGTTCTCAGAGCATCAGTTCACTAACATCACTCAAGGCCCGCCGGCGCGGCCGTGTGTTCTCAGAGCATCAGTTCACTAACATCACTCATCGCCCGCCGGCGCGGCCGTGTGTTCTCAGAGCATCAGTTCACTAACATCACTCATCGCCGGCCGGCGCGGCCGTGTGTTCTCAGAGCATCAGTTCACTAATATCACTCACCGTCCGCCGCCGGCGCGGCCATGTGTACCCGTAATAATATTTCATATTTATTATGCAGTAAATAGGCTTTTTAAATTCATAAGCGGTTGGTCGAGTGTGAGATGGTTACATTGTTTAGTAAGTTACACAATATGCTCTGGGAGAAGCAAACAATGCCCAATCAGCCAATGACGTAGTAGCTACCTAAGTAACATAGCTACTAATACTGTACTTTACTTGCAATACCTGAGGGCAGAGAGCGCTCCGCCGAAGTTTATACAGACAGTGACAGTACTTGCATTGCATGGAGGAGCAGGCCCTGTAGGTCTTATTATTGCCTATTTAACAGCGATCCCAGAATTTAATGTGACGCCCTAATGAAACAATAAAATAAATAAAAAACTTTATTGCAGAGATATGGATCATTGGGATCCATAAAAAATATACAATAAAATGGCATACACACACAAACATAAACTCATGCCTTTAATACAAACAGGTGTTGGTAGCATGCATCCTATCAGCAAAGTTCCGACGACATTGCGACACAGTAAATACCTAATACATTAGATCTATTTATACCACCTCTAGTTATCCAACTTGATGTGTTCGAAGTAGATATTCACGAGTCGCTGTTCCTGACAGCTCAATATGAGACATAACAAAGAGATGCCTCGTCGTATTGTAGTTGACACAACCCTGGAGAAAATGAGAGGCTTCTACGAGCGCGCGGGGCAGTTTTTAAAACATTTATTCTATATTACACAAGGAGTCCATTGTTTTATAAAGTTTATAGAGGTGGGAACGAAATTCTGTTTCATAATAATCATGTTTACAGTCTAAACTTTGGGGCACGGACGAGTAAATGTAGATTATCATAGTTGAAGCTTTAGTAAAGTTTTTCCTGTCCAGGGAGGATAAATAATAATAGAATGAAAGGGAAAATTACAGAGTATTGTGTTGTGCTGGTGCCGGCTAATTACCTCAGCTCCGGCTCGCGGCTCGCACTAATTAGATTATCTAGTTTTATTGCGATAACAAGTCGCTCTCACTTGTCATTGCCGGCGCCGCGGTGTAACAACTCAGATTACTCCACTGTTGCTACCAATGTTGCAGTGTTGTTGTTAGAGATTCCTCTGATTTAGAGTTTACAAATTCTGGGGTTCAATTTGAGGGTTTCGATTTGAGACAAAGTAAGGTTTCTGGTGTTGAAATTGCAATGTGAAGTTTAAACAGAATGCGCTGGCAATGATAATGTGGATGTCATTAGACTCCTAAAGAAAATACGACGACACCCAGAGACGACTTTTTTAAATTATTCAATCCTGATTATATTATTTGCTGAAACTAGGAGATAAGGATAATTGAGAACCCGCGTTGTGCAGCCGGCGCGCGACGGTGCCGGGGCGGTGCCGGCCCGGCGCCGGAACACGTTCACACGAAGGATTTTAATTGAAACGAGCGCGCGTATATACATGCAAGTGGCAAGTGGAATAAATGTGGTTCCGTAGAGTTACCATTTTTTTTTAAACCCTATAATTTCAAATAATGATAACTTTTAAAGGTCTCTAGGATTGTTACTGTTTCTTCATTCTTTAAGTCATTCCTATACAGCTTCTTTTATAAAACAAATGCCTATTAAAAATTCCTTTCATGAAGAAAGTTTTTGTAAACAATAAAAAAAACAAACAAAAGAATTTCCTTGCTAAGACGCTTTAGAATTTTAATTTACAAAAAAGCTCTTCTTCAGTTTCTAGTACGTAAAGCTTGTTAATGTTACGTATAGGTAACAACAATGCAAACGCACAGTATACATATATGTATATACAACATTATTTTTAGTATATGCGAAACCTGAATATAGTTTGTTCAGAATAAGTAACTGAATCGATTCCAATAATTTTTACCCCATGTTATATTTTGGCCCAAAAATATTTAAAAAAGGTTAATAGTTGGACACCCCGAGTATATTATACTGTGCCCCGAGGAGCGACTAAGTAGGTAGTTATCTACCATACGCGCACAATGGCGCGGCGCGGACGCACAGCGAGCGGGGCGACCGGGGCGGGGGTGCAGCAACCTCAGTCACCCGGGTACCACTGGTCACAGTATAATATACAGTAGAACATCTTCATACAAACGTGCCGCTCTCGGTTTGAATGTGTGCGTGCGCGCCGCGCGCCATGTCGGCACGCGATTTCACGCACACGCTAGCATAATATATGAGGGAATAAGGTGGCGGCAGTGCGGGCTGTGCAGCGCGACTGTGAGCACGCGCGTACGCTACATGACCGCTTGCGTTCGTCAACTCTCGCCGGCGGCGGCCACTTAAATTACGAGTATCATGACTTCAAAAAGGGGAAAAAAATATTGTAGTGTTTTCGGGTGCCTCAATAATGATTTCGCAAACCCGGACTTATCATTCTTCATAGTTCCTACTCAACCAGAAATGTAAGTACCTACTTATACTTAAATATTATTAGAAAATGTGGTATTGTATTGTTTATTTCACAGTTTATTTGCTTTATTAAGAGCGTAGCCGAGTCGCATTTTTCCATATAAATGTATTCCCAAATTTACTTTCTGAATACTATGTTTAGAGCTAAAGTTTATTTTAAGAAGTCTAGTTTTTAACCGACTTCTAAAAAAGGAGGAGGTTCTCAATTCGGATGTTTGTATTATTTTTTTTATGTTTGTTCCCGCATAACTCCGTTGCTTGCCAACCGATTTGAAAAATTCTTTTTTGTTGGAAAGGGTATACCTACTTCCCAAATGGTCCCATGAAAATTTTATCGAAATCGGACAAGCGGTTTTTGAAAAATCAACAACAATCTTAAAATTTATCTACATTGTCTACATTAACGATCTTTTTGTTTACTTTTTTGTGGGGTAGGTACAACTAAAAATTTAAAAATAAAAACTTTTTTACAAAAAAAAACAACCGACTTCAAAAAAAAACACTACAAAGTGATAAATAACTTTAATTTCGGAAGTCAGTGTCAAAAAACGAAAATGCGGAACCAACGACACCGACTTCCGAAATTAAAGTTATTTATCACTTTGTAGTGTTTTTTTTGAAGTCGGTTGTTTTTTTTTTTGTAAAAAAGTTTTTATATTATAAAACAGAGGCACAGTAAACATACAGTAAAACATCTTCATACAAACGTGCCGCTCTCGGTTTGAATGTGTGCGTGCGCGCCGCGCGCCATGTCGGCACGCGATTTCACGCACACGCTAGCATAATATATGAGGGAATAAGGTGGTGGCAGTGCGGGCTGTGCAGCGCGACTGTGAGCACGCGCGTACGCTTCATGACCGCTTGCGTTCGTCAACTCTCGCCGGCGTTATCATAGCTATGCTTACAAAAATGCGTTTTGCGGAAATGACAATCAAATACAATTTTTTAATAAAATGTTAATACTTTTTCAAACATTAAAGTTATATAATCCAAAAAACGGTAGCGACGTTACGAAAACAGTCAAGTTTATTGATGGTTTTCAAATTACTATCAAATCTATATTACAGTTGTTTCATGATCTTAAACAAGAAGGGTTTGAATATTTATTGACAAGACGCCTTATCAAGATGTTATTGAAAATTTTTTTGGAAAAATTCGGTCGGGATGGCTACAGAGCCAACCAGTAAGCAATTCATATCTGCATATAGAAAGATTTATTTTACAAATATTACAAAGCCTCCAATAGATGGTAATTGTTCTGAAGATATCACAGAATTTTTGATTAGTTTGAAAAATCACAAACATTTCGATACAAGTGCCTCAGTAATCGACAAACATCTGACCAGTAGCAATCAAACACAAGGAAATGAAAATATTTTGTCGGAAATCTTACGTTCTGACTATGTACCAATACAACATGAGCTACCGGAAAAAAATGCATTTTTTTATGCTTGTGGCGCTTTGTTAAAAAAATGTGTTGATTACCATTAGAACTGCGATTTTTTAAATAATTACGTCGACGTTAATCAACGAGCGTGTAATTTAAGTGTAGAATCTAGATACATCCATTACAGGAATTACGGCAAAGATCGAAATTTACTCATGATCCCACCTGATGATTTTGTCGATAATGTAGAAAGGATGGAGCAGGTGTTTCGCAAAGCGTTCGAAAAGGACCACATCAACATTAAAATTGGCCGGTCAATTTACGATCAACTGAATGATATAGAATTTAAGATGCCCTGTCCATGCTTTCCCAAAAGCTTTTTACAAAAACTTTACATAAGAATGAGAATTTACTTTACATTAACAAATAATAATAAAGCGTTCCGGACGTGCAGAAACAGGAGAAAAATTTTCTCGGTATCAAATTTGTAACTTAGTATAATAAATGTTATGTGAATAAAGGCTTTTTATTTTTACTAAATTTATAAATTGGTAAAATATTCAATCATAATATGCTTTTTATTTCATAAATTTAGATCAAGTGCTGCTTGTTCGAAAATATTAACTAAAAGTAAAAGTGACAACCCTGGGGATCTACGCAAGAGTAGGCTAATAACTCGGCGGGCGGCCTTAGATAACTTACTGTATATTATACTGTGCACTGGTTGGCGCGCACGTGTCGCGTGGGTCCAACTGCATAATCGCGAGCGCGCGGCCGCCGAGTTGTGTTTCGGTTGATCGTGTACTTACCTATCGTATGTAAAAAGTGTCGTGTAACCATGACTTTCTCATACACAAACGTCCAGTACACAGAAACAACGATAACAGTGATAACGTATCCGTGGCAGTGCGGTGGTACGAGGAGCAATCAGAGTATCGTGGAACACAATGCTTTGCCGTGATGATTAACATTTTTAAACACGCCAAGATGGTTAATTGTAGAAAGTTATTATTTGTACCTACAGCCTGCTGTGGTTAAGTAATGCGATGTTTAACACTTTTCATCCACTTTGAACAAATCGCATTGACTACATTGTATCACTTACGGCTTACGAATAAGTAATTACTTATTCGTAGCTTACAGCTGCATTTATTTACGAATAAAGTACATTATAATAACTACCTACACTTGACCATTACGACAGTCCAAAGCCTGCAAGTGTGATGGAAAATGTTATCACCAGTTAATTACAATACAATCGCCGCGCCACGCGAACGGCACGCGGTGGGGGAGACCATGTTTTTGGACGGACAAACAGGTAACATAACAAGCTTATAACTTGGTGATTATTCATGATACAGTTTTGAAATTTTGTACATAGATTCTTTACATAAAAATACTAGACACGTGTTTCGGGTTTCGCATATACTAAAAATAATGTTGTATAGAATAAAATAGAATATTTTTATTTCAGACCGGAGTCCATAGGGTTAGTAACAATTTTAACTTAAATTCTAGTGTTAGTAGGTTACAGACACATAAAAATATACAATTAAATTTCGGCATGGAGCCGCATCCACCTCTGCAACATCGGGGAATCCCACCGATCTACGAATACACTGAGAATACTGTTGGTGCTGCCGCGAACACGAGACATCAGGGATGCACATCTGTTCCTAATAATAGCGGCAAAACCATCAATATTATTATCTGCAAACATCCCTGACGCACTACATCGCCACGGCAGCCGCAGCAGCACTCTCAGTGCATTATTATATTGAACGCGTAGGTCGCTGTATGCCCGCTGAGTGAAGTTGACCCACAGGCTGCACGTGTAGAAAGACTAACAGTAAGCTTTGAAAAGCGTTACTTTAACTGGTTTCGTACAATGTGCAAACCTGCGGGCCAGCATGTTACAACGGACAGCCAGCGACCTACGTTCCCTTTCAATGTCACAATCATCTTTAAGGTCTTCAGTGACCCAGTGGCCTAGATATTTAAATTTGTCCACCCTTCGCAGTGGTTCTCCACAAAGTACTACGTCTGGGATACATGGATATGTCAGATTGCCAGCTTTAAAAACCATTAGTTCGCTCTTAATTACGTTATATTAGGTCCTTACATATGAAATTGGCGTTTTGTATGGAAGGAACAAAAAGTCGAATATTTTTTAATATAATATATTTAATTAATCAAAGTATGAACCATTGTTTTCAATGCACTTTTGCCATCTTATAGGTAGTTCATTGATCCCTTTACTAAAAAAACCAGTCGGACGGGAATCAATAAAATCTTTGAAGGCGATTTGGACTGCCCCATCGGAGTTGAATTTTTTCCCTTGCAAAAAGTTATCCAAATTGCGAAAAAAATGGTAATCTGTTGGAGCAAGGTCCGGGGAGTACGGAGGATGTCTAAGACATTCCAATTCAAGCTCTTCTAATTTGGTAGCCGTCTGTTGCGCAGTGTGTGGTCTGGCGTTGTCGTGAAGCAGCAGTGGCGTGGAGCGATTGACCAGCCTTGGTTGTTTAGCCGCTAGCTTTTCCATCACATCGAAGCCTGCAGCTAACTCGGACGTGGTTTGCGATGGGTCCGCTTCCACAATAGCCTTCAATTCTCCATTATCAACTTGGGTCTCAGGCCGTCCACGGGGCTTGTTCTGCAGGTCGAAATTTCCAGAACGAAAACGTTGGAACCAAAAACGAACTGTGTTTTCTTTTGCAACATGACCGCCATACACATCATTCACCCTTCGAGTCGTTTCCGCAGCACTAGTGCCACGGCGGAACTCGTACTCGTAAATAATGCGATATTTTAAATTTTCCATTTTGTAAAATGAGTGACGCAAACAGAAAAAACAGAAGAAAAAAAACAAATGAATGACGGTCATCGAAGCACAAATACATGAGTAAATAGCTGTACAAATTTGAATTTGGAATTCCTTACCAAAGAGGAGAAATTCGTGATTAAAGTGGCCAGTACGAAAAACGCCAATTTCATATGTAAGGACCTAATATTTGAGCCCATGATTCACCGCATAGTTTTCGCAAATAGCGATCAGTCGCCTCAAAGCACCGATTGATGGGCTCAGCAACACCATGTCGTCCGCATAGCTAATATTGTTAATGCACACCCCGTCAATATGACATCCAACATTGGTGCTGCTGAGCTCAAGGATCAGCTGGTTCATGTATAGGTTGAAGAGCCGGGGTGAGCTGATCCCCCCTTGCCTCACCCCGCACTCCAACCGATACACGTCCGACTGCGAACCACTCCACTTCACGCTATTGCTTTGCCTACTGTACTTAAATATTGACATTATTTCAGATGGCAACTTGGTTTCACATTCTAGTATACGCCACAAAACATCATAACAAACAAGATCAAATGCCCGTGACAGATCCAGAAAACAAGCAAAAATAGGCGTCTTTCTGTTTGTGTAGTATTGAACAGTCTGCTTGAGGCAAAAGATTGCACTCTCAGTTGACAGCCCAGGCTTAAAACCGAACTGGGCGTCATGTAATTCAAGGTGATTAGCCAATTGCTTATCAAGCAGACTATCCAACACTTTTGCTATGACAGTAGCCAGAGAAATGGGCCTATAATTGGAAATGTCAGAGACATCCCGTTTTATTTTTCACAATAGGCACAACCATTGTATACATTACATCATCCGGTAAGTAACCGTGACTAACGCACAGGTTAAAAAGCAAAGCTAGCACCCGCGGCAAGTGTCGCCCCGCATACCTCAGGTGCTCGATGCTGAGGCCATCGTGACCAGGGGATTTACCCCTCTCCATTTTATTTATGATGGCTGATATTTCTTGTGCCGTAAAAACAACAGAAATGTCCCCAGTGTTGGCTCCAGCATCAAACACCTGCACAGGTCTGGTAAGAGGAGGTGACTCAATCTGGAAATGACGTCTAAATGCATTGGCTATATCAGCCGGCTCGTGCACGTCCGCCACGCTCACCGGGGGACCCGACTTCGGATTCAAACTATTTGTTGATTTCCAAAATGAACCAAATTTCTTTTTAGTGTGATGTTTAGCTAAAATATCCATTTTGATCTGCTGTTGGTTATCTTGACAATATTTCAGATTGATCTTAAATATTTTTCTAGATTCACACATTTTATTGTAAAAATAACCACTAGCAGGTTTACCATAAAACAACCATGTTTGGTAACATAGTCGAGCCTCTCTGTAATATGCCTCTATATGCTAAAACATGTTGAATAAGTATTTTGTTTTCTGTCAATGTATCAAACAACTTGTTGAACCGAAACTTGTTTCACATTTCATATCTCATGACAATACAAACCAATGTCATAACAAAATGTTTCTGTATGAAACTTACCACGTGTTGTTCACTGTTTCGATGGTAATTGGAAAAATATTAAACCTTGCACTAACTAAACAAGAGCTATAGACATAAATAAACAGCAGCGAGTCAAAGTGACAAATCTCTACACCTACGACTCTATAAGTAGGTATCACTCTTCTTCCACAAACGTCTATTGAATATGTTTCTAGCTGGTCAGCGCGAACGCAGCAGTCAACAATAAATGAAATCTGTCAAAAACTATTCAGTTTCGTGTACAATACATAGTCTCCCAATGTGAACGCAACTTCCATTCGGGATTGCATGTTTAATGTTTGTAGGAGCAAAGGCATAGTTTGTCTCGCAGACGTGACGGTTTTATCAATTCAACGGAATTTAGAATCCTCCCCATAACGTTGAAAATTTACGTAGATATGAATTTAAAACACAGGTATTGTTATATTTATAATAACTATCTATCATTTTTATTGTTTACCTACCATCCTCGTCGCCAACGCCAATGTTCCAAAATAAGAGGCGGGCTTCCATCTGGCTTCCATTAAACATTTATCTGCCAGCTTTTTATTTACGTATAGCTGTGATCATACAAGCGTCATTGTTGCCATTCGCCTCCTTCTCTCATACTGTTTGTTACAAGTAATACAAAAATAACATCACTCTGTAATTAGAAAAGTTCAAAGACAAAATATTAAACGCACGAACATCTGATTTGCAACTAAATTGCCGATTTATTCCGGTCTGAGAGTAGGAGAGTAATCCACTTAGAAGTATTTGTGCATATAGAGCGAGCACATCATGTAGACTCGTTCAGAAGGTCCAACTCACACAGTACGCGGTGGCTGGTTGGTGGACTCTTCAACGTGCAACGAAACCAAATTTTAATGTCATAGTGCACGATGTGTAAGAACCCGATTCGAGAACGTTCCGTGCTGCCTTCAGCGCCGAGAGATTTGTCGCGAAGTGAGTCTTCTAAGGAGCGGGGGCGCGGGGCGAGGGGCGCCGGCCCGGCTAGCGCGGCGCGACTGTGTCAAGGCCCCGCTCTACACACCAGAAATACCCCACTAGAGAGATGCACCAGTCTGAACACTCACTTAATATAGTGCGCCTACCACTCACAGCTTTTCAACAGTGTTTGATATTTCATTACAAACAAAACTGGGGCTTTGCTTTAGTCTCAATCTCTCTCGACGCCCAGATTTAATTTCAGGATTCGATGGTGAAAACGTTATGGAAATGTGCTAAATTTCCTGTTTTTTTTTTTAATCATCCCATATTTTTCAATTCATTGACAGCATGTCCTATCCTGAGAATAATGTAGGTACTGTGTAGGAACAGGGGCGCGGCGCGGGGCGTCGCTCGCAGCACTACGAGACTACGACGCGTTTCAGCTTTATTAATTATTCGCTGGAAGCCATTGTCTCCGCGACACGATATTACAATACCAAAGACGGAACCCGCTTGTAAATTGCTTAAAATGAATGACTTTCGGTTCTAAATTAATGAAACTTCATCCGGTTAGCGTCGATACCTCCCGTGCCGACCTCCGAAACTCCTAAGTACTGAAACGTGTTTAAATTTCCTAACCACGGGTTGAATCTGCGATCGCCAATACTATACGAGTCCTAGTTACATCAAGTGGCTCTCGGAGGGCCCGTTACCGGCACATAAACAGACTATTAGAGCTGGGAGCAGGCGGGGCCCGCGGGGCCCGCGGGGGCCGCAGACACAGAGTCACGTTCGAGCCCGTTAGAGGTTGCCATGTGGCGAAGTGGTATTTATCTGGGGCAGGTTAAAACCGGAAGAGATTTAGCCGGTCACGACCTTGAAGCCTAGCCAAAACCGTGCGAGCGGCGCCACCCGTTCTAGCAAGCGAACGAGAGACTACTCACTATTTATGGACATTGTTGGTCAATACGAGCCGAGGCCCAAACCGCCCGTCAGCCAGCGTATGCTTATGCGATGCCACTTTAAGGAAAACGGAAGATCTTTATGTGAAACGTTTTTCCCGGGATAGGATTGTTGGGACTGCGAGGCGATGTGTGCCTATTATATTAACAGATACCATCGGTTCTCCGACAGTCTGATGTTATATTATACTAGTTGCTGCCCGCGACGTCGTCTGCGTGAAGGCTCTACAGCACCAAAAATACCTAAGATGCCAGTGTCGCTATAGCATTACAAGTAAACAACATTTAAAATAGCATTAAAATATAAGTTTTTTTTACAAGCGAAGCAAGTGTAGAGAGTTATATTATTATGGGAATCCTGCCGAGTTCAGTCATAAGATGTGACTGAAGGAAATAGAGAAAATAATTCAGGAATACATTCCAGTACACAAAAGAGTAAAAATACGTACAAAGGTATCATACCTTACAACACTTCCCTATAAACTACGTTGGTAGTTAGGCTGCCAGGTGCCAAAATGTAAAGAGAGTCAGGACTGGTGACGCGGGAGCAAGCGACGTACAGTTGCCCGTGTGAGAAGCAACTCGTCCTGAGGTCGACACCCGCTGCCCTCAGTGTCTGCCCCTGCGACTTATTGATAGTTATCGCGAAGCAAACACTCACGGGGAACTGTACGCGCTTGAACTGGAACGGGAAGTTATGAGGTATGAGGGGAATGCGTGGTATAAACACTGCCTCGCCGACGCCACAACCCGTAAGAATTTTCGCCTTAATGGTGTGTCTGTGGAGCGAGATGACTTCAAGGCGGGTCCCGTTACACAACTTCGGAGGAGATAGGTTTCGAAGAAGCATAATCGGGACACCTACCTTCAGCTTGATGGTATGCGCTGGAAGTCCACTTGCTGACAGGGAGTTCAGAAATTCCACGGGATAATGTGTGGCGTCATCTTGCTCGACAACAGTGTTTATCGAGGTGAAGACCACTTCATTCCTCAATTTCCGAGAGAATGCATTCGTTACTTGCTGCAGCCTGATCATTTTTGGGCGTCAAAATGGCCCGCTCACACACCCAAGAATTCTGCTGGTGCGGTATACGACTAATGTCCCGTACACACAGCGAATGAGTTCTTCTAAGCTGGATACCACTCTACTGAGAGAGTCTGGAAGCACCACCTCTTTTCGTAGAGTTCCTTCGCCAAGACTTAGAAGGACATCGGAGAATTCTTGAGCACGTGCATTGCCGCCGAGCCGAGCTCTCATATTAATGGTCAAGCGCGGCGTACGAACTCGTGACCACAACAAAGCATTCACCTCGTCAGCCCTCGATCCCCGTGTCACCACGGGAAGCGTTTGCCGGAAATCGCCACTGAACAGAACTATGACACCACCCATCAAATGTTCGTTCCTGCGGATGTTCTGTAGGGTTCTGTCCACGGCCTCAACTGCCTTCCTATTGGCCATCGTACACTCATCCCATACGATCAGAAAGCAATCCTTGAGCACGTGTCCCTTATCGCTGTTACGTGACACACCACAAACAGGCGTTTCGGCGCTCTCTAAATCGATGGGAATTTTAAACATGGCATGCGCTGTCTTGCCGCCCGGAAGCAGTGTGGCAGCGATTCCCGACGACGCTACAGCAATAGCAATTTTGTCTCGCCTCCTGACCTCTGCAAGTATGTCAGTGGTAACAAATATTTTTCCTGTTCCACCAGGAGCATCCAAGAAAAACATTTTACCGTGGTTATGCCCAACGCTTTCAAGGACGGTGTCATAAATTTGTTTTTACTCTGAAGAGAACAAAGCGACATGGTCATTTCGTGTGGTGGTCATTTCGCCCGGATCGTAATTTGTCTCAGCGTTATACTCCCGATTTCCACGGTCTTGATGCGGTGATGATTGAGGAGCTGGTAACCCATATTCGATCAGTGGATTGCCGCCGATAGAAATGACCACATCTTGAAGTGAACTGAGACAGGTGTTCAGCACGCGTTCATCAGTTACTTCGACTTCGTCTCCAGTAGGAACATAACTTTTTTGTAATACGTAACACCGCGTTTTTTTTTAATTGTCGTCCTGAACTCTGCTCAAAATTTTGAGGGTTGTTGGAACTCGAATTTATCAAAACGAACTATCAACTTTTATGAAGAAAATGAACATTGCCATCTATGAATTTTAAGAATAACTAACTACTAACCTCGCCAACATGATCAAATTTAAATTATTAATTTCCAAAAAGTGTCAACATGTAACTTGATTTGATTTTAATGAAATCTCATAGATGGCGGGCGCTACTTCAAAATTTTCTTTATACTACTAACATTCATTAAACTATGTTTCTCGGCCCAAATTACTTAAATGGCGTAGTTTTCATAGTGTAAAGCTAGATAATAGCATGGCTTACTGAAAAACAACATTTAAATATGCGTCGTTAGATTACACGCTGTCACAGAATGCGTAAGAAAAATAAAGATTCACAGCTCCTCCCCCGTAGGCGATAGCGTGATAATATGTAGCCTATATGTTGACCCGACCTCTTAGTAATATTCATGCAAAATTTGAAGTAAATCCATGCAGTACTTTTTGAGATTAGCCCGGACATACATACAGACAAACAGACAAAAATTCTAAAAACTATATTTTTGGCTTCGATATCGATTGTAGATCACGCCCCAAGTATTCTTTTAAAAAAATATTCATGGTACCGTTTTGACTTTCCTACGATTTTATTATATGTATAGATTAACAGATACCATCGGGTCTCTGACAGTCTGATGTTATATTATACTAACAGATACCATCGGGTCTCCGACAGTCTGATGTTATATTAACAGATACCATCGGGTCTCCGACAGTCTGATGTTATATTAACAGATACCATCGGGTCTCCGACAGTCTGATGTTATATTATATTAATTAACAGATACCATCGGGTCTCCGACAGTCTGATGTTATATTATATTAACAGATACCATCGGGTCTCCGACAGTCTGATGTTATATTATATTAACAGATACCATCGGGTCTCCGACAGTCTGATGTTATATTATATTAACAGATACCATCGGGTCTCCGACAGTCTGATGTTATATTATATTAACAGATACCATCGGGTCTCTGAGAGTCTGATGTTATATTAACAGATACCATCGGGTCTCCGACAGTCTGATGTTATATTATATTAACAGATACCATCGGGTCTCCGACAGTCTGATGTTATATTATATTAACAGATACCATCGGGTCTCTGACAGTCTGATGTTATATTAACAGATACCATCGGGTCTCTGAGAGTCTGATGTTATATTAACAGATACCATCGGGTCTCCGACAGTCTGATGTTATATTATATTAACAGATACCATCGGGTCTCCGACAGTCTGATGTTATATTATATTAACAGATACCATCGGGTCTCCGACAGTCTGATGTTATATTATATTAACAGATACCATCGGGTCTCTGACAGTCTGATGTTATATTAACAGATACCATCGGGTCTCTGAGAGTCTGATGTTATATTAACAGATACCATCGGGTCTCCGACAGTCTGATGTTATATTATATTAACAGATACCATCGGGTCTCCGACAGTCTGATGTTATATTATATTAACAGATACCATCGGGTCTCTGACAGTCTGATGTTATATTAACAGATACCATCGGGTCTCCGACAGTCTGATGTTATATTATATTAACAGATACCATCGGGTCTCCGACAGTCTGATGTTATATTATATTAACAGATACCATCGGGTCTCTGACAGTCTGATGTTATATTATATTAACAGATACCATCGGGTCTCTGACAGTCTGATGTTATATTAACAGATACCATCGGGTCTCCGACAGTCTGATGTTATATTATATTAACAGATACCATCGGGTCTCCGACAGTCTGATGTTATATTATATTAACAGATACCATCGGGTCTCCGACAGTCTGATGTTATATTATATTAACAGATACCATCGGGTCTCTGACAGTCTGATGTTATATTAACAGATACCATCGGGTCTTTGACAGTCTGATGTTATATTATATTAACAGATACCATCGGGTCTCTGACAGTCTGATGTTATATTAACAGATACCATCGGGTCTCTGACAGTCTGATGTTATATTATATTAACAGATACCATCGGGTCTCTGACAGTCTGATGTTATATTAACAGATACCATCGGGTCTCTGACAGTCTGATGTTATATTATATTAACAGATACCATCGGGTCTCTGACAGTCTGATGTTATATTATACTAACAGATACCATCGGGTCTCTGACAGTCTGATGTTATATTATACTAACAGATACCATCGGGTCTCTGACAGTCTGATGTTATATTATACTAACAGATACCATCGGGTCTCTGACAGTCTGATGTTATATTATACTAACAGATACCATCGGGTCTCTGACAGTCTGATGTTATAGAAATGCATGTTCTAATGCGTGCAGGCTAGCAGGGACATCGATGCGCACATGTTACCATGGATTCAGTACATGATTCTGAATAAAAAAAGCTGTTCCATACATTTGGACCGCGTAGGTTCACTTTTCTATGAAATAGCAGATTTTTTTGTCCCTGCCACCCTCTATAAAGTGAAGGTAACGGCAAAATTTAAAAAAAAAAATAACAATGAGTTTAACGTAAAACTAAATTAAAACTTAGGTAAATAAAAGTAAAATAGCATGACAGCAGTTCTATTTGCAGAGAATAAGTAGGTCATCTGATTCTGTCTGTGCATAGTCGATGGTTAGTAAATATATTTTTTTACAGCTATAGTAATTTAGTGTATATACTTAGTTTTCTATTTAATATATTGTACAGGAATGAGTGAAGGCCGCAGGAACTCGTTGGATGCGAGAAGCACAAAACCGGTCGAAGTGGAGGTGCTTGGGGGAGGCCTATGTCCAGCAGTGGACGTCTTTCGGCTGAAATGATGATGATGATGACAGGAATGAGCCTAAGAATGCTAAAAATCTAAAGACATATTTTGAGGTTGCATTAGATATAAATACTAGACCATTCCGTCTCTTGTTAGCGTTATCGGCATTGTTGTAGGCAAGCATGGTGGGCGAACGGTTAATACATTGCAGGATTTATTTTATAGCAGATCTGTGGGAAAAAAGAAGGCATGGAAGTTTGCTACCTTTAAATTTGTCATAATGAGTTGACTTGAAAGAGCAAGGCAGTTGAGAGTAGGTATGTCATGCTCACTTTAATGTCTCACTGATGGTGGGGCGTGTGTTGGATCATTCGGTACTCTACAAAATGGTTGAGCTGGATGACGCTGATCCACGCGTCATGTTCGTGAACGAGCGCCGTCGGTAGAGACTGGTCCTCTTAACTGCCAAAGTTTATTTTTGGTTCGATTTCAGAATACCAAATTCTCAATACCAGACTGAATAATTGTTTCTTAATTTTTTTACATTATTCTCACGAAATCCTGGGTAAGATTTACATTTGGGTGGGGTGGGTAGGATTATATAATATCGAGAGTGAAAGAAGAGTGTCCTTGGAGTTCCTCGCCATTTCGTTCTTCTCCAGAGTGATCTACGTTTTGGAACGGGCTACAAACTTCAACTTTCTGACTAACTAACCGACTCTTTGTGCCTGTAAATAAATAAATGGTTTAATTCAAATAAATGCTTTGAGTTTCGGGTAGATTCGCTTTTAAGGTACAGACGCCAGCACATCAAGCTACTAAAATTTGTCAGATTTCTTTAATAGATTTTCAACTTTATCCCTATAAAATAAGGTTCAAAGATGATTTGGGAAAATTTGACAGTTTCGGGTAGCTTGATGTGCTGGCGTCTGTACTTCAATTGGTACATTTGGGTTCTTCTTCTTTTTATTTTCGCTTTTACTTTCCCTTCGGTTGTTCGTATTGTGCCTCCGTACCTCGGTCGTGTCTAATTAAGTGTTCAATCATTCTTGCTTTACTTTCACTATCTGCTCACTCTTGCACTGTTATCTATTTGTCTTCTCATTTACTCCTTTCATGTATTGTATTTCGTAATTTGTTAGATCAGCATTTCCGCTTCACGTGAACCTTACATATGAACCTGCCAGTGGTTCATAGCGTGGAGCGTTGTTATCGTGTGCTAGTGTGAAGTAATGGCGGATGGGGTCTTGTCGCGAGGGTAGCGTTGTCTAGCTAGTGCCGGCCATAGTTGCATTGCATTCCGCACGATCTAGACAAATAACTCGACGCGCCCCCGCCGCTACCGCGCGCACCTGCCCCGACGACACGCTCGCCAAGCATTGCATACATTACTTCTTTTGAATGAAGATAGCTATCGTAGCTTCTAACTCCGAGAGTATTGGATTGAGGCGAGGTGGCAGTATGGCTGGCGAGTGCGAAAACTAATATTCGAGTAGCGGTTATCACGTCCGCAGTTGTCGGAATGGTTACGTGACGGCACGAACACACCACTCTTGGCACGAACCCCATACCTTCTCGGTTTCTACAAATACTATAAGTATAGAGATCTTAACCCAGATGCAAATGTTACGGGTGATTTTTATTTTAAATCCGGTTCGCACGCCATTTACGATCGGTGGTCCAGTGATGCGCCGATTAATTTGTTTAGTATCAGCCACGTAACGTGCGTCGCCCTCGACCACTTTATAACCGAATAAATGGCGAGGTAGTGAAATGTGGAAAGATCGCTCCCAACAGCCGAGCTTGTATCGCGCGTGATCTGATAGAATGGTACAATGCAATTAGGGCTGCTGCCGCACGTCCCGGCGCCGGGCACGAGCCCGCAGCTCTGGTATCGCAGTATCTTACAAACCGTATCCGTTTTATTTACTCGACGTACATATACGCCAACTCCCCGGGGCAGCCAGGACGAAGCAATTGCCAAGTTCATTGTAAGCCGGCTACCATCTTGACACACACCTATGTACCGAATATGATGTACACGTTCTCTATGCATTTACATATTTTGTTTCTTGTGTGACGGATCTGGAACATGTCTGTCGCTCTCTCTTGAAAATGATTCCTGCGTTGCATTTGATCGTGATCAGTTTGTCTTCATCTCCCTCAGCTCTTCGGCGGAAAAAATATTCATGTCACGAAAGTAAGAAAAAAAAAATTATGTTATATAAAAATATAAAATACTTTTACCTCCCTACGTATATTTCTTTGGTGTCACTAATTTTATATCGTGACAGGAGCAAAATGTACCCAGGTAATAATAATACGTAAGAGGAGATACATCAAGTCAGTCAATGTGGTCTGTTTGACTGTTTCTTCAACGTTAGGTACTTACCGATAGCCACAGGCGGCAACCCTAAATGCAATCCCAGCTGGCGTTGATTTTATTACGCAATATCTGAAAATGATCTCAACTCGCACCGTACGTTACGAATTACGGTTATCGTGCACCTCTCATATCGTAATTAAATGGCGGCCACTGCGCTCGCTATGTCTTTCACAAAATAAACAGTTTTATTATCTGTGTCGGCTTCGCTTCGGAGTTCGGATCGAAACATTCGGAAGGGAACAAAGCAGTCGCTCTCGCTGTGCGTGTTTCAAATGAGCAAGTGTGCAAACAGCGCGTGGTGTGAACTTGTCGGGCACGCGCCACGCACCGTGAACTATTTTCTCACGCCTTCATTACTAACAACGAGTCGGTTGCTGCTAGAACAACAATCTCTTTGCGGCCATTTAAAAAAAAAAATTAAAAATTAACGTTAACCAATGACTTCGTTATCGTGGACTTCTCACGAAATGATCTTGTGAATTTTACTCATGTAAAGTAACTCGAGTGCTAAGTTATTGCAGGACATTATAGCAGGCAGCTCCTTCGTTGTAAACCGGTAGGTATCTGGCTAATGTTAGCAGGCGACCAAGAATGTCTACAATGCTGCCAGCAAAACTGCGAAAGGCGGTAAGCCTAATGTTGTAAACACTTGTAGTGAAGTTCACTATCTATCCTTGGGTCACTGAAGTTAACTTCTAGGGGGCACCTTTGTAGCAATACAGGATGTAATATAGAGATATGAGGAACAGGGTGTAAGGTTCACTCATACTCTATAGAAAAGGGAGGATCCTCCGACCAGACGGGTGTTGTGTTTGGCGGCCAACTGCCCGATGATTCATGTCGGGCCGTTGTATCTATGTTATTTGCGCGGTAAACTCTGCTTGCGAGATGCAGGATTTGCGTGACGTCAGTATGACGCGTTGTTCGCATGTGGCGTTGTAGATACCGCTACAGTAACAGAAAGGTGTTGTCGGGGAGACCGAGGAGAGTTGTAACAATACAGGATGTAACAGAAAGGTGCGGTCGGGGAGACTGAGGGAGGGCTGTAACAATTTTCACGCCAATGGACATATCTCAGCCGAAAACAGTCTTAACTCTATGCACTTTTTAGATACAAATACAAGCTAGCTAAAAAAATCTAGTTCTATCGTCTATAGGATATTGATAAAAAAAATACTACAAATAATCTAGATTATATAAAAAATGACATTAAACTAAAATGAGTCGTTATGTCACAATCACAACTCTCTTATTACCGTTATTATCATTATGGTACGGAACCCTAAAAATGGCCAGATAAATGTAAGAAATATCTTCAAAACATCACATTATTAAAATATACTTTGGTACGAAATTGAGTCAACATGTGTAATTCCTTCGAAGGAAGGAAGAGTTCCATGCCGGTAAGAACCTTGAATTCTTGACTTTTGTGGAATACTTCCTCTCGTGAAGCGGCTCAAAATATACCTATTTTATATGTTGCCCGTTGCCCCCATATCGCTACGTCATCGTGACTTATGTGCTGTTGTTTTCGGGGGGTTTTTATTAAGTGTGCAAGTTATCTTGTGCCATCTTACCCGTGTATAATAACACTAGCAGCGTCTCGTAGTTTCACCCGCATAAGTATCGGTCATAATAAGATATAAGATATATTTACACATGCAAGAATATAAATGCATGCAGGATAACATAAAAAAGAAAAGATCAGACATGTTTGCCACATAGTAGGTATATGGCGTGCAAATATTATGAATAATAATGATTTTGAATAATTAATTTCAAGTCAAAAACATTAATGTTATGTGAATTAGTACCTAAACAAAAAAATAAATTATAATTATGTCAATATTAGAAAAATAAATAAAAAATAATAATGTTACGAGCTTGGGGTTCGTGACAATAAAAACTGCCGATTTAACAACCAAAAATAGACACTTTATTTATAAACAGCAATTACAACTTTAACACACTAACAATAAATCACAATCGCACTACAAGATCACTTGAAAGTCGCACTTGAAGATCGCTTCGATGTTATCGCTTGTATCGCTTATCCAATACTGATCCCGGCTCGCAGGCACACCGGCCTTATATAGGCTTCGGATAGTTCCAGAACCTTCTACCGTAGAAACATCTAGAATGTTCGAGTACATACCGATACCGACCGACCAGGCGTCGATAGTTCTGGAAAGTTCTAGCATCGAAGTTTCTAGAAGGGACCCGAATAATTATTAGTTCTGCTACTCGATACTAGATGGCGCTAGTAGTAGCTAATGTCGCCATCAAGTGTGGCGCGTAACACTGCCCCCTCCTAAGACATGCTCGTCCCGAGCATTATTGACCCCATAATAACGCACCAGTCGATCCACATGGACGATCTTAGGAGTACCTCTTGCACCTTTCTGTATCCGGTAGGTTACGTCATTGATCTTTGTCACAATCCGGTACGGTCCGTCCCATTTAGCTTGAAGCTTAGGAGATTTCCCTTTGCTGCGGACTGGATTGTGCAACCACACTAGTGAGCCTTCGTCGAACCCTTTATTGTTCATTTTGCGGTCATAACGGGTTTTCATCTTTTCAGACATTTGCTGGCCCGATTGTCTGACGTGCTCATAGATGTCATTCATTTTGTTCCGCAAGTCATTCGCATAATCGGTTATACTGCGTGGGGCATCAGGTGGTATTCCGGTGATCAGGTCTGCAGGCAGCCGTAATTCCCTTCCAAAGTTTGCGAAAGCTGGTGTCACCGATGTACTTTCGTGAACAGCACTTCGATATGACAACAAAAACGGTTGTATGTGCTTGTCCCAATCTCGTTGCCGATTTTCCACAACTTTTGCCAGGTATCTCTCCAATTTCTGATTAAATCGTTCCACCATTCCATCCGATTGTGGGTGGTAAGAAGTTGTTCTCGTTTTATGAGTACCCATAACTCGACAAGTTTCCTGGAATATTTAGGACTCAAAATTCCTTCCTTGATCACTGTGAATCTCTAAAGGTACTCCAAAACGGCAGAAGACTTCATGAACCAATTTATCTGCAACTGTTGAAGCTTCTTGGTTTGGAATGGCGAAGACTTCCGGCCACTTAGTGAAGTAATCCATCACAACCATGAAATACTTGTTACCACTTTCACTTTCCGGAAATGGTCCTGCAACATCCAGGGCTATCCTCTCCCATGGTGCACCAATATTGTATAATTTCAATGCACCTCTAATACGCGTCTGAGGTCCCTTTACAGCCGCACAACTTGTACATTTGCGACACCAGTCCTCGACATCGTCACGACAGTGGACCCAGTAAAACCGTTCTCGTATCTTCAGTAGGGTCCGTTTAACTCCCAAATGGCCTCCTGAACAACCATTATGGTAGCGCTGTAGAACATCCGGTACTTTAGCTTTAGGGACAACCATTTGAAAATGACAGCTGTCTCCTCGAGCATTTTCCCATTTACGGCACAGGACTCCTTCCTGAATCACCAAGCTGTCCCATTGGGCCCAATTTCAACTTGCCAGTAGCCACTTTTCAGGTCCAGCGTGCTAAACCACTTTACTCCAGTAAGCATGTCCAACGTGTCATCAATTCTTGGCAAAGGATAGCTGCCCTTCTTCGTAACGTCGTTCAGACGACGATAGTCAACACAAAACCGCATGCTGCCGTCCTTCTTCCTTACCAGCACTACAGGTGAACACCATGGACTAGACGAAGGTTCAATAACACCATCCTTCACCATTCCTTCGATCATGGTTTCCACTTCCTTTTCACGTGCTACCGGCAATCTCCTTGGCCGCTGACGGATAGGCAATTCTTCTCCTGTGTTTATTTTGTGTTGAACTAAGCCAGTCTTCCCAATGTCAGCATCGTTTGACGAGAAAACACCGGCGTACTTGAGTAACATCTTCTTCGCCTTGACCATTTCATTTTGGGACAGAGCGCTGCGGCAGTCTTCTAAAAGTGTGGACACTTTCGTTTGTGCATCCTTGCTGAGGGTCCCAGTCGATAGATATTGGTATCGACGTAACCAATCCACTTCCTCGCAAGTACCAACTAGTGTGCCTTTTTCTATAATCTGTTCGTGATCACAAAGATTCAGCACACGTACCCCTGAGATATTGGTGGCTCTGACCAAAGTTCGTGCCACTTTCCATGGAAGGTCATTGTCTACCTTTTCCACGAGTACACAACGATGAGTTTGCCCAGGATTTCGAGGAAGACTAACCGGCACAATCGTTTCCGATCTCGGCGGAAGAACAATCTTCTTGAGGCTGTACACATTCCCTGGTAATGCCCCTTCCATAAAAAGTTCCTCTTGTCCACATTTCAAAACACCTTGCTTGACGTCAATCTCGCAACAATTCTTCCTCATAAAGTCAAGGCCCAAGATGCAATCGTCCATTATATCAGCCACGATGACATTATGCAGGTAGATTCTGTTGCCTAGCTTCAACTCCATCTTCTTCTCTCCATAGACGGGTATGCGCTGACCGGTGGCTGTTACCAAATTAATGCGTTCTCGGTTGTATGCGGAGTCCCCAAGGAACCGACATATAAGTTGGGAATTGACGACCGTACGAGAGGCTCCAGTATCTATGGTCAGCTTACACGGCGTTCCGTTGACCTCGCCCTTAATGATTAAGCTATTCCCGTCATGGGTTTGTGTGATCGAAATCCTTGGGGCTCTTTGAGCATCAGCCAGCACCCGCCCCGCAGTCCTGGCTATTACTCGTTTCCCTGCTGCTGGTGCTGGGCGGTGCTGTTAACCGCACTACCCTCTGGAGCTCGGTCTTCTCTTTCTGCAGTTCGCTTAGGGCAACTGGATCGAAGGTGGCCCCTTTCTCCACAGCCGTAGCACCTAGGGCTGTATCCTTTATTGCGGTCGCGAACTGACATTGACAGGCCTGATGGTCTAGTGGTTAGTGACCCTGACTGCTATGCCGGAGGTCGTGGGTTCGATTCCCACCCAGGACAAATGTTTGTGTGATGAGCACGATCATTTGTTCTGTGTCTGGGTGTAATTTGTCTATAATATGTATGTATTTAGAAAAATATATAAGTATGTTTATCAGTTGTCTAGTACCCATAACACAAGCTCTGCTTAGCTTGGGACTAGATGGCGTTGTGTGATAGTTGTGGAATATTATTATTATTATTAACTGTAGCCGGTGCAACCTCTCTGACGCGATGGGAACGATGATCTTGCCGCACAGCTTCCACCTCCAGTGCATGGGCCAGGGCGTCCTTGAGCGTCCCGTGGTGACCGAGCCTTACAGCAGCTCTGACTTCAAGGTCGCGGATGCCGTCGATAAATACCTGCACCAGGTTCCCATCAATCAGCGCAGGCAAGGACTGGTAAGCTTTACGAACCAGCTTCTCCACTTCAAGGGCCCACTGCTGCAGGGTTTCGTTACTGCGTTGCACACGATCCTTGAGCTGCGCACGATACACGTGTTCCAGGTGAGCGTCACCATACCGAGCCTCCAATGCCTCAAGGAGCTGCTCGTAAGTAACTTCTTTTCCAAGAGCTTCCAGCACAGTTAAGGCCTGGTCGCGCAGGCCTAGGGTGAGGGCAGTCATGGCCTGATTTTTATTCCACCCGTTTGCTTTCATGACAGCCTCAAACTGAATTTTGTAGGCCGACCAGGAGGAAGTTCCGTCGAACGGTGAATCGGAATGATTTTAAATCCTTTCTTCTGACACCAATTGTTACGAGCTTGGGGTTCGTGACAATAAAAACTGCCGATTTAACAACCAAAAATAGACACTTTATTTATAAACAGCAATTACAACTTTAACACACTAACAATAAATCACAATCGCACTACAAGATCACTTGAAAGTCGCACTTGAAGATCGCTTCGATGTTATCGCTTGTATCGCTTATCCAATACTGATCCCGGCTCGCAGGCACACCGGCCTTATATAGGCCTCGGATAGTTCCAGAACCTTCTACCGTAGAAACATCTAGAATGTTCGAGTACATACCGATACCGACCGACCAGGCGTCGATAGTTCTGGAAAGTTCTAGCATCGAAGTTTCTAGAAGGGACCCGCATAATTATTAGTTCTGCTACTCGATACTAGATGGCGCTAGTAGTAGCTAATGTCGCCATCAAGTGTGGCGCGTAACAATAATGTATCCAAATCTATGTCAATATAAATTCTTCTGTCAGAAATTCATTAATATTATAGTAAGCTTTGTCAATAATTAGATATGACTTTAGTCGGTTTCTCAAATGTACCTACATTATTTAGCTCCCTCCTTTGGGTAACTTATAAATAATGGGAGCCCATGCAAAAAACACTTGCGCATAAGTGCCGTCCTAGTCCTATGCAGCTGACTTTGGTCACGCCTGGTTCTAGGAAATTTATCTGCCATTCGCGAAAAATAAAATAAAATTACCTGTAACAAACATTACTGTTTCCAGAATATAAAGTGATGCCAATATCAAAATGTTATAACGAATAAAATAGGGCTTACAACTATCAGTGGTTTTCAACTTAAACATGGCTCTGAGGCATCTCTTTTGAGGTTTAAGTGCAGCTTCTTTATTAGTGGAGTGGAGGGATAAGAGAACACCGCATCTGAGAACAGATTCAGTTAGCACGTCGTAAGCAGTTAATAACGCATCTATGTTAATCGTGCGTGACAGAATATACAAGGCGTACGCACTACTGTATTTATAAAAATCTCTTTGCTTACACGGTATCGTTATTGTACTGTCATATCCGTGAATATTGTCATCGGATGTTTGATTGCCCCTGGAAAGTCATTAATAGAAAGTGTAAAAAATGGTGGCCCTAGTATACTTCTTTGTGGAACTCCGTACATAACGTTACGTTCATTTGTTAGAAAGATTTCTTCTCTTTTGGTGCGTATATTAATTCTACATATTTTACGTGGGAATATCGGGATAAAAACTATCCTAAGTCCTTTCCCGGGACTCAAACTATCTCTATACCAAATTTCATCTAAATCGGTTCAGCGGCAGACAGACATACACATTTTCGCATTTACATTATTAGTATGGATAGTATGGATAATACATATTAGTATGGATTAGTCAGGAAGGAGCCATATTCGTTCCATTGTCCCAGGTAACTAATCCACTATCTATAACCACCCAATCCCATAACTTCAATAAGCGGTCTCCATGTTGTCGAAAACTGGAGCATCCTGACTGGAATAAGTTGGCTGTGTGATTTTACTAAATGAATGTAAGAGCTTCAGAATAGGACCGCGCCTGTAGCCTTTGTAAGAATAACAATAACTTTTTTGCACAAAATATAGTTGTACAAGTTGGTGGTTTAACGTTCGGTCCATATTATGCCTGTTTAGGGCATGCAAATTAATTTTACATAAATATCTAATAGATACTTTCTTATTTTAATATGTTATAATAAAGAATATAATCTAATGTACAGACGCCAGCACATCAAGTTACCATAAACTTAAAAATTTTCCCAATCAACTTTGAACCTTATTATCTAGCGATAAAGTTAAAAATCTGACAAATTGTAGGAGATTTATTGACTCTTTCTTCAACGTTAGGTACAGTCGGTGATAGCAATTACCTGACGAAACAAACTAACGAATTTGGACCATCTGCTTGTAACATTAAGGGTTATTTCCATTTGTATGAGTTTATCAGACTAGAGCGCTAGGTACTCGGAAATATTTTCGCCTAACTTGTAATATTAGTAGTTGTACTGGTAGTTCAACAAACATGCGTATTCAATATAAAACTGGTATAAAAAAATTTACTAAGAATACGGGTATGAAAATATATTTTTTTTTACAAAAAAAACAACCGACTTCAAAAAAAAATCACTACAAAATGATAAATAACTTAACTTTCGGAAGTCGGTGTCAAAAAACGAAAATGCGGAACCAACTACACCGACTTCCGAAATTAAAGTTATTTATCATTTTGTAGTGATTTTTTTTTTGAAGTCGGTGGTTTTTTTTCTAATAAAAGTTTATATTGAATTCAAATTCCAAATTATTCAAAATATTTTTATTGTGGGCATATGTTAAGTTTACTTAATAAATTACTTAATTAATGTTAATTGAATAAAACCGTTATCATAATCATTATTGTTTTTCATTTCTATTGTTAGTGGCACTTTTTGTATTTAAATAGTTACTTAGTTAATATTTTGGAAGATGTTTATAAGACAAAATTTGTAGAAAGTTTTATTAGCTTTCACTACGTAGAAAATATTATTTCTCTACGACGCGCGACGCACCGTTTTAAAGATATTAGTTAAAAACTCAAAAGTGGGAATTTTTATTATTCCTTTTGAGTGCTTCCGTTGCGTACGCTGCGTACCTTCACGGTTCCCAAAAAAAGTCTGCGACTGCATATATCTTTTATGGTTGACCCACTATAACCTTTTTTATGGTATCAAAGTTCTAAAATAATGCATTATTTGCGAAGGTGTTTTTACGCAATACTCAATTCTTATTCCTCTTTTTTTTTTTCTTTCTTATTCATTCTCAATTCTTCTTATTATTATATTCTTCTTCTTCTTTTCTTATAAACATCCAAATAAATACGTTATTCATCACAAGTATTTAATTTTGAACGAAATTGCCTTCGACATCATTTGATTTCAATGAATATCTTAGGAGATATCATAGTTTTAAAATAACTCCGCAAGGCGGCCGGTAATGAGGGGGGAGGGCGCTGGCCGGCCGCCACCGCGCCGCGCCGGTAACTCTGCGAGGTACCATGCCGCGCGGCTCACATTTTATAAGATATTGTAAATACCGGGTTAAAGCTTTTCACAGGTGGCAGCACTGTTCACCGTCAACAAAAGGCCATTGTTTTGTTCATGTTTACTTTTGTGTCGATCACAAATGGGAATAAAAATGCTTTAATTATTCAGATGTCGCTACTATTCAGCTTCTTAGAAGTTGGCAGCTAGCTATCACTATCCATATTTTTTTTGTAAACAAGCGACTTCTTTTGCGCATAATTAATATGCCCAGTTGCGGTAAACAGAGAAACAGAGGAAACACGACACACACAATTTCTCCCATAAGTCTCAAAAGCTGCGCAACGGGGTTAGTTATGCGTAGAAGTCGCTTGTTTACAAAAAAATGTATGGATAGTGACAGTTAGCTGTCAAATTCTTAGCCGCTAGATTTTAGCGACATCTAATCCAGGTCCAGTTGAAAACCAGCGTCTGGCACTAGTTGTCTGGCATTTTTTGCTGAACTGGCCCTTTTTTAGCGCAGCCGTGATGCACACTTTCCGGCTTATTTTGTTTACATCGGACTTTAAACTTTATTTTATTTTTGTTTTTATTTGATGTATGTATCTGGTGTATTATGTGTCTTTTAGTCTGTAATTATAAATAAATGTATTTTCTTTTCTTTTCTTGATGTGAGCAATGTGGAAATGTGGGTTTATAGAGTTAGCTTTGTCTATGTGCAAACCAAAAATAAAGAGTCAAAGACACAGTTTGATACCAACATTTAGAAACAAAATGTTAACCTCAAAATGATATGGAAATATTAAAAAACATAATTATCTGAAAACATAGGAAAACAATGTTAGGTAGAATTCTATACGTATCATACGTCTACATATAAAACATAACCTGTATGTCGATATTATGCATGCTATTAAGCGATTATAACTACACATTTTAACTTTGACGTTTATTTTCGCGGTAGACAAACGTTGATTCTTTCATTGAAACGTACAGAGTTCTGTTGACGTCTACACTTCTTTACTTTAATTCCAATATGGGGCTCTTAAATTAGGTCCTAACTGGTATTATGAAATACACACAGCATAGGTAAGTTGGTTAATATATATTTTATTGTGATAAGTGAAAGGACAGTCGACCACTTCCGTTGCGACAGGAAAAGGAAGTGTGTTTTATGGCGGTCGAAGGCATGGCTTTAGCAACGAGCTTGACATCCTTATCCTGTTGAATTCAATCAATAATATTGAGACGTAAAAAGCGCGAACTGAAATGTTTAAGAGTTCGGTGGACATCCTTCAATATCAATTTGTCATGGTATGCAATGTATTAAAAACTAGACAATGAACGTTTTCCGACGAAATAAAATGTAGCAATGTTATTCCCAATCAGAGAGTTGATCTTTTATTTTTTATATGGTAGTTCAATATCATAATGTAGTCAAATATGTTGTAAACTTAGTAAAGAGTATGAGCCAAGAGTAGTCTTATTAAATATTTTGAAAGGGAATTTATCTACTTAATCATTTTTTCCTACCTACTGAATGTTTTCCATCACTTTCACAGTCCAACCAGCAACCAGCCTGAACCATGTTATATAGAAAGTCAGTTTCAGAAGAGAATCCTTTCATTACAACTGCCACTGCCATTAAGTTTTTCATCATTATATTGCAAAATGTTCAGGCAGATCCCTGAAATTTGCGCAATACATTATTTATACAGGGAGGTAATATAATGTTTCCAGATGACTTACAATGACATCAGACCTGTGTTCAGAAGATGTGGTGGTGCGCATCACAGCACCGCAAATAATAACTGTAAGTAAAGCTCCAATATGTTGATGGTGTTATATTTCATTAAGTACTATTAGTAAGTATAATATAGCAAACTTTATTTTCAATACAGTTTATTTCTTTCAAGTATGTACTACCTACCTTTAAACAATTTGATTGTTTGATTTGAATGCCATTTAATGGTTGACTACATTTTTTTGTATTTTAAGACCTAATGACTACATTCATTAAACAAAATACCAAGATATTGTATTGCTCTGCATGATTGATTATTATTATATTATATTGAATATAACTGTGTATGCATATGTACATAGGTACTCTGTTGTTCACTTGTTAGGTACATCACATCATACAATGAATTATTGGTGCAGGTACCTTTTTTTTTTGGGGCCCGGTGGAAATCCTTATGAACTTCCTCCGTGGTGGGGGTGACAGAGGCCCTGCCGGACTCTTACCGGCTCAAACCACTGCAGTGTTCCACCTCTGCCTATACTTATATTTGCAGTTTTTCTTTTTTATACCTTATGATTAACACTATTTTTACTATGTTATAAATGTTATAATATAGCAAAATGAGCTACATTAATTTTCATATACTATTAAAAAAAATATGTGCCTTGTGTCACAAGGTCGGAATAACCGATGCGATTACCTTCGATTGACTGAAGATGGTCACAGTATAGTATAATCAAAAACTTAGAATTTGTATGAAACAATGAACCCTGGCTAACGTCCCGTCCCGCGGTGCAGTCGCAGACGCTGGTCCCGGGCGGAGCCGCCACGGGCGCGCGCGTGGCCGCGTCGTCGGCGGCCGTGGAGCTTGGCCGGCGCCTGCTGCTGGCCGCGCGTGCCGGCGACACACCGCTCGTGCTCGACCTTATGGCCAAGGGCGCGCCCTTCACCACTGACTGGGTACCTGGCGCGATACTATTCTCTTACCTACTCGCCGCTTGCGAGACAAATATTGTGCTTTCATACGACAAACATTTCAGCCTCGTCACAGGGACGACGACGCGCGTATTTATCGTGCATTTGCTACTGCAATGTCCATGTGCGGTGGTGACATGGGTGGTGACCATAACGATCGGGTGGGCCGTAGCTATAGGTACCTATTTAGATTGTCAACATGCCTACGGCCCACACAATTGATAAAATAATTCCAGCCCGTTACTGTCCCACTGCTGGGCAGAGGGCTCTTCTCATACAGAGATAATTTGAGCATTGATCGCCACGATTGGTCAAGATGGGTTGGCAATTTCAAACTTATATTAACTTAAAGCCACCATTGTTTTGCAGACATTTTTTGTTTTTCTGTCGCTCTTAGGTAGGTAATAGGTATTTTAAATAAGTACCTAGTAGGTACCTATCCAGGTTTTATCAACAGGGACAAGTTTCACTTTTGATAATCTTATACTTGTTCAATATTCGATGAAACAAAAGGGGTAACGATCAGCTCTTGCGCGCCGCTCCCTTAGCTCGGCACGTCGCCGCTGCACCTGGCGGCCGCGCACGCGCACGCCGACACGTGCGCCGTGCTGCTGCGCGCCGGCGTGTCGCGCGACGCGCGCACCAAGGTGGAGCGCACGCCGCTGCACCTGGCGGCGTGCGCGGGCCACGCGCGCGTGCTGCGCCTGCTGCTGGACGCGGGCGCGGCCGTGGACGTGCGCGACATGCTGCGCATGACGCCGCTGCACTGGGCGGTGCAGAACGGCCACGCGCAGGCCGCGGCCGAGCTGCTGCGCGCGGGCGCGGACCCGGCCGCGCTCAACAAGTTCCACAAGACGCCGCACTCGCTGGCGCTGCAGCTGCGGCGCGACGACCTGCGCGGCCTCATCGAGGACGCGCTCAAGGACCGCGAGGCCGCACGCTCCGTGTCCGCGCTCGTCGACGGTGCGGGAATCGTCTCATTAACTTGTCGCTTTTGTTGCCACTTTGAATTCTAAAATGATGTGTATGTTTCCTATTGTAGAACAAATGGCAGAAACGGCCACGGAACAACCTCAAATACAAACATTTGAAGCTGTACAAAGTGAGTTAGTGTTCAATTTTGTTCTTTAGGGGGCGTTCAAGTATAACGTAACGTAATTTGGGGAGAGGGGGTCTTGTAAAACGTTACTATGCGTTACAAGGGCGGGGTTGTTTTTTTTTTGTTTAAATAAAAAACTAGGGAATTAATGTCTCCCAAGTTGGTAACCCTTTTCGTTTAAGTTATAATTGTGACTTTTTAGTCAAAATGGTCACTTGGGTGTTACATAACGTTTAGGGAGGGGGAGGGGGAGGGGTATAGAAAAACGTTACGGTGCGTTATGTACTTAGGGGGGGCGGGAGGGTCAAAAATTGCGTTACTTACATAATACTTGAACGCCCCTTTATGTCACTAAACAGTGGTATTCACAATGTTAACACTTGAAAAAAAAGCATGAAACAAGAAAGAACTTTCCCGTGGTCGCATGCTACCGTAGCTTATAAGTATGTCAGTACAGCGGTATGCGACCACGGGAAGGTACTCTCTTGTTTCATCCTTTTCAGTAGGTAGTCGGGTTTTAGTTTTTAAACTTATTTTTTTTTAATAGGTACTTAAAGCGTGATTTTTCAGTAGTCGGGTTTTAGTTTTTGAACTTATTTTTTATTTAAATTATTTATGGGGTTATAATTTCGTGATAAAGTATTTGCAGAGCCGCTTTCATTTTTTTTTTTTGTTTAGGTTTTATATGTACCTAGGTAATATACCAAACTTATACATAAATATGTTTGCCTCAAATCTGAGGCGTGATTTTATAGAAATTATTCCTAATTATCGGGTGCATGCAAGCAAAGCCGTGAACAACAGCTGACAAATTATATATGTATATTCTTGAAATGTGCTAATTAAGCCCTTTGATTTGATACCCAACACAGCGAGATAAAAAAAAAAAATTTTTAGGTTATGACTTTACGTCTGCTAGAGGGTCACATAGCCAGCGGACGATCAAGACGCGTCCAACCAAAGACTATTCTCTATGCTTCCAACGATACCTCATTTGTCAAATTATGACAAGTAGTTCAGAAGTTATGAGGAAACAGATGAACATACATACCGGTCAAAATCATAACCCTCCTTTTTGCTTCGCCGTAGTCGGGTAATAAGGACAAACTACGTGCTCACTTCCACCGACTTCATAAGGTTCATAATTCATCTATTGGGCTTGATATAACGGATAACCTTTTATAACAAGCTACCCTCTTCTTTATTGCCGTGGCTAGCTGACATGTCGCATAAAATTAATTTAATGCTCTGTGTCTCATAATGTGAATTACTTTGCATAGTATTACCTGTGGTATTACTATTGTATAGAATCAAGTTTTTCTAACTGAACAAACAGCTGTGCTGCTGGGGAGTTTGTTGTGCCACTTCTTCTTTCCAGCTACAGCACTAGTAAGTGGCGAAGGCATTTGGGAGGACTGTCTTTTGTAATTTTGACTTTCGAATGATTTTTAATTTTGATTTTTAGACCCGATTTTCGTTATCAGTGTCCTAGAAAACCATGAAAATAACAACCAGGATGATTTTTTTTTAATTTTCGCAGCTTTAATCTTGGGTTTTCATTTTGATCTCACTATCGGCTGCCTGGACTGTCTTTTGTAGTTTTGACTTTCGAATGATTTTTAATTTTGATTTTTAGACATTTTCGTTATCAGTGTCCTAGAAAACCATGAAAATAACAACCAGAATGATTTTTTTTTATTTTCGCAGCTTTCATCTTGGGTTTTCATTTACACCTCATTATCGGCTTTAGCACCCTCTAAAAACAAAAACAAAAAAACGACATCCATGATGAAAAAGTAAATTTTTGCAGCCGCCATCTTGGATTTTTATTTTGATCTCACTATCGGCTTTAGCACCCTCGGAAACCATGAAAACGACACCCATGTTGGAAAATTTGAAATTTTTCGCAGCCGCCACCTAGGATTAAAAAAAGTCAAATAAAAAGTACTCGCACGCATATTCGCACACTCGTACATAAAAGAAAGAGACAGAAAGGCGGACGGAGGGGGCATAACGGGTTTTCCTTACGTGACGATTTCCACCAGTCAAACTCCTACGGTTAAGGAAGTTCTTTCCTAAAATTGGCAATTCGGTCCAGCTGTTCTCAAGTGATGCACTTACCAACGAACACCATTTCATTTTTATATAATTATATACATAATTATATTATATAAAGTAATAGATTATTAATTTCTCTCGGTGTTATCGTTTTTTTTTTCTTCATAGGAATCCAGGATTTAAAACCTACCAAACCGAAGCAAACTGAAAAGTCTATAAAGCAGGAACTTTACATTGAGGTATGGTTGTCATCTTTATTCTGAAGAAAGTACCTAAATTAAGAAGTGACTGGTGGACAGACTAATGTGTTGTAGTGTATGTGTAGGGCGAGTCGGCGGGCGCGGGCGCGGCGCTGCTGCGGCAGCACGGCATCACGCTGCTGCCCACGGACGACGGCAGCACCGTGCTCAGCGCGCTGCAGAGCGGCCGCACCGTCGTGCTCTCGGGTATGCGCCCAGCGAGCGTACCACGTACGTACTGTCGCGAGTGTGCGACGCACCTACTGTCGCGAGCGTACGACGCACCTACTGTCGCGAGCGTGCGACGCACCTACTGTCGCGAGCGTACGACGCACCTACTGTCGCGAGCGTACGACGCACCTACTGTCGCGAGCGTGCGACGCACCTACTGTCGCGAGCGTACGACGCACCTACTGTCGCGAGCGTACGACGCACCTACTGTCGCGAGCGTACGACGCACCTACTGTCGCGAGCGTACGACGCACCTACTGTCGCGAGCGTACGACGCACCTACTGTCGCGAGCGTGCGACGCACCTACTGTCGCGAGCGTACGACGCACCTACTGTCGCGAGCGTACGACGCACCTACTGTCGCGAGCGTACGACGCACCTACTGTCGCGAGCGTGCGACGCACCTACTGTCGCGAGCGTACGACGCACCTACTGTCGCGAGCGTACGACGCACCTACTGTCGCGAGCGTACGACGCACCTACTGTCGCGAGCGTACGACGCACCTACTGTCGCGAGCGTGCGACGCACCTACTGTCGCGAGCGTACGACGCACCTACTGTCGCGAGCGTACGACGCACCTACTGTCGCGAGCGTACGACGCACCTACTGTCGCGAGCGTACGACGCACCTACTGTCGCGAGCGTACGACGCACCTACTGTCGCGAGCGTACGACGCACCTACTGTCGCGAGCGTACGACGCACCTACTGTCGCGAGCGTGCGACGCACCTACTGTCGCGAGCGTACGACGCACCTACTGTCGCGAGCGTACGACGCACCTACTGTCGCGAGCGTACGACGCACCTACTGTCGCGAGCGTACGACGCACCTACTGTCGCGAGCGTACGACGCACCTACTGTCGCGAGCGTGCGACGCACCTACTGTCGCGAGCGTACGACGCACCTACTGTCGCGAGCGTACGACGCACCTACTGTCGCGAGCGTGCGACGCACCTACTGTCGCGAGCGTACGACGCACCTACTGTCGCGAGCGTACGACGCACCTACTGTCGCGAGCGTGCGACGCACCTACTGTCGCGAGCGTGCGACGCACCTACTGTCGCGAGCGTACGACGCACCTACTGTCGCGAGCGTACGACACACCTACTGTCGCGAGCGTACGACGCACCTACTGTCGCGAGCGTACGACGCACCTACTGTCGCGAGCGTACGACGCACCTACTGTCGCGAGCGTGCGACGCACCTACTGTCGCGAGCGTGCGACGCACCTACTGTCGCGAGCGTACGACGCACCTACTGTCGCGAGCGTACGACACACCTACTGTCGCGAGCGTACGACGCACCTACTGTCGCGAGCGTACGACGCACCTACTGTCGCGAGCGTACGACGCACCTACTGTCGCGAGCGTGCGACGCACCTACTGTCGCGAGCGTACGACGCACCTACTGTCGCGAGCGTACGACGCACCTACTGTCGCGAGCGTACGACGCACCTACTGTCGCGAGCGTACGACGCACCTACTGTCGCGAGCGTACGACGCACCTACTGTCGCGAGCGTACGACGCACCTACTGTCGCGAGCGTGCGACGCACCTACTGTCGCGAGCGTACGACGCACCTACTGTCGCGAGCGTACGACGCACCTACTGTCGCGAGCGTGCGACGCACCTACTGTCGCGAGCGTACGACGCACCTACTGTCGCGAGCGTACGACGCACCTACTGTCGCGAGCGTGCGACGCACCTACTGTCGCGAGCGTACGACGCACCTACTGTCGCGAGCGTACGACGCACCTACTGTCGCGAGCGTGCGACGCACCTACTGTCGCGAGCGTGCGACGCACCTACTGTCGCGAGCGTACGACGCACCTACTGTCGCGAGCGTGCGACGCACCTACTGTCGCGAGCGTACGACGCACCTACTGTCGCGAGCGTACGACGCACCTACTGTCGCGAGCGTGCGACGCACCTACTGTCGCGAGCGTACGACGCACGTACTGTCGCGAGCGTACGACGCACCTACTGTCGCGAGCGTGCGACGCACCTACTGTCGCGAGCGTACGACGCACCTACTGTCGCGAGCGTACGACGCACCTACTGTCGCGAGCGTGCGACGCACCTACTGTCGCGAGCGTACGACGCACCTACTGTCGCGAGCGTACGACGCACCTACTGTCGCGAGCGTACGACGCACGTACTGTCGCGAGCGTACGACGCACGTACTGTCGCGAGCGTACGACGCACCTACTGTCGCGAGCGTGCGACGCACCTACTGTCGCGAGCGTACGACGCACCTACTGTCGCGAGCGTACGACGCACCTACTGTCGCGAGCGTGCGACGCACCTACTGTCGCGAGCGTACGACGCACCTACTGTCGCGAGCGTACGACGCACCTACTGTCGCGAGCGTACGACGCACCTACTGTCGCGAGCGTACGACGCACCTACTGTCGCGAGCGTGCGACGCACCTACTGTCGCGAGCGTACGACGCACCTACTGTCGCGAGCGTACGACGCACCTACTGTCGCGAGCGTACGACGCACCTACTGTCGCGAGCGTACGACGCACCTACTGTCGCGAGCGTACGACGCACCTACTGTCGCGAGCGTACGACGCACCTACTGTCGCGAGCGTGCGACGCACCTACTGTCGCGAGCGTACGACGCACCTACTGTCGCGAGCGTACGACGCACCTACTGTCGCGAGCGTACGACGCACCTACTGTCGCGAGCGTGCGACGCACCTACTGTCGCGAGCGTGCGACGCACCTACTGTCGCGAGCGTACGACGCACCTACTGTCGCGAGCGTACGACGCACCTACTGTCGCGAGCGTACGACGCACCTACTGTCGCGAGCGTGCGACGCACCTACTGTCGCGAGCGTACGACGCACCTACTGTCGCGAGCGTGCGACGCACCTACTGTCGCGAGCGTACGACGCACCTACTGTCGCGAGCGTACGACGCACCTACTGTCGCGAGCGTACGACGCACCTACTGTCGCGAGCGTACGACGCACCTACTGTCGCGAGCGTACGACGCACCTACTGTCGCGAGCGTACGACGCACCTACTGTCGCGAGCGTACGACGCACCTACTGTCGCGAGCGTGCGACGCACCTACTGTCGCGAGCGTACGACGCACCTACTGTCGCGAGCGTACGACGCACCTACTGTCGCGAGCGTACGACGCACCTACTGTCGCGAGCGTGCGACGCACCTACTGTCGCGAGCGTACGACGCACCTACTGTCGCGAGCGTACGACGCACCTACTGTCGCGAGCGTACGACGCACCTACTGTCGCGAGCGTACGACGCACCTACTGTCGCGAGCGTACGACGCACCTACTGTCGCGAGCGTACGACGCACCTACTGTCGCGAGCGTGCGACGCACCTACTGTCGCGGACTCACGACGCGCGTACTGTCGCAGACGCACGCCCGATTAACTCGACTGAACTTTTGCAGATGCTGGCAAATTAATGCTGAAAGAAAGTGAGACATCTCCACCGACAGTCGCCAAGATGGCGTCGATCGCCAACCAGGCTAAAGGCATGGTCCTGACGGCAACACCCGTCAAGTCGCCGCCCAAGCCCGGAGTAAAGATATTCACGCTCAACAACAAACTGGTAGCCGTGCCCAAGGACAACAAGATACCCGTTAAAAAGATTATCAACCCGCAGGATATGCAGGTAATTTCTATTTTATTTGTCTAGCGACTGTTTCGCCTGTTTCTTCATCTCAACGTCCGAGTCTAACATATGAATAAATGACAATTTTAAACATTCAGGTTAAGTTCGTGCAACTGCCAGCAGACTCAAAAATAATCTCCCCATCAAAGATAGTTCCCATGAAGGCGAAGAACAGAATCGCAACCCGGGCGGCCACGCCCACCGTGACGTCACTGCCCAGCCAGCGGCCCGCCGTGAAGATCATCATGAACAAGAGCAACTTCAACAGACTCATCGCCACAGCGTCGCGCTCCGAGCAAGCCGGCCCGGAGGTAGGCAGCGGCCGGTGCGGCATCCGGCTTGCTCGCGTTGTGCAGCGATATCAACTGTTTACTCTTCACAGGTGACGGTGACAAGCGACCCGTGTCCCAGCTCGTCGCTAGAGGGCGACACGGAGCGGGCGGGCGAACCGGACAGCCCGGGCGGGCTGCGGGCGGGCGAACCGGACAGCCCGGGCGGGCTGCGGGCGGGCGAACCGGACAGCCCGGGCGGGCTGCGCGCGCAGCTCGCGGCCGCGCAACGTTCGCTGTCGGCGCTGCGACGCGAGCTCAAGAGCACGCGCGCGCGGCTCGCGCAGTACGAGCGAGTGTCCCTCTAGCCCACACACGCTGGCGAGCGACGCGGAGCGGGCGGGCGAGCCGGACAGCCCGGGCGGGCTGCGCGCGCAGTACGAGCGAGTGTCCCTCTAGCCCACACACGCTGGCGAGCGACGCGGAGCGGGCGGGCGAGCCGGACAGCCCGGGCGGGCTGCGCGCGCAGTACGAGCGAGTGTCCCTCTAGCCCACACACGCTGGCGAGCGACGCGGAGCGGGCGGGCGAGCCGGACAGCCCGGGCGGGCTGCGCGCGCAGTACGAGCGAGTGTCCCTCTAGCCCACACACGCTGGCGAGCGACGCGGAGCGGGCGGGCGAGCCGGACAGCCCGGGCGGGCTGCGCGCGCAGTACGAGCGAGTGTCCCTCTAGCCCACACACGCTGGCGAGCGACGCGGAGCGGGCGGGCGAGCCGGACAGCCCGGGCGGGCTGCGCGCGCAGTACGAGCGAGTGTCCCTCTAGCCCACACACGCTGGCGAGCGACGCGGAGCGGGCGGGCGAGCCGGACAGCCCGGGCGGGCTGCGCGCGCAGTACGAGCGAGTGTCCCTCTAGCCCACACACGCTGGCGAGCGACGCGGAGCGGGCGGGCGAGCCGGACAGCCCGGGCGGGCTGCGCGCGCAGTACGAGCGAGTGTCCCTCTAGCCCACACACGCTGGCGAGCGACGCGGAGCGGGCGGGCGAGCCGGACAGCCCGGGCGGGCTGCGCGCGCAGTACGAGCGAGTGTCCCTCTAGCCCACACACGCTGGCGAGCGACGCGGAGCGGGCGGGCGAGCCGGACAGCCCGGGCGGGCTGCGCGCGCAGTACGAGCGAGTGTCCCTCTAGCCCACACACGCTGGCGAGCGACGCGGAGCGGGCGGGCGAGCCGGACAGCCCGGGCGGGCTGCGCGCGCAGTACGAGCGAGTGTCCCTCTAGCCCACACACGCTGGCGAGCGACGCGGAGCGGGCGGGCGAGCCGGACAGCCCGGGCGGGCTGCGCGCGCAGTACGAGCGAGTGTCCCTCTAGCCCACACACGCTGGCGAGCGACGCGGAGCGGGCGGGCGAGCCGGACAGCCCGGGCGGGCTGCGCGCGCAGTACGAGCGAGTGTCCCTCTAGCCCACACACGCTGGCGAGCGACGCGGAGCGGGCGGGCGAGCCGGACAGCCCGGGCGGGCTGCGCGCGCAGTACGAGCGAGTGTCCCTCTAGCCCACACACGCTGGCGAGCGACGCGGAGCGGGCGGGCGAGCCGGACAGCCCGGGCGGGCTGCGCGCGCAGTACGAGCGAGTGTCCCTCTAGCCCACACACGCTGGCGAGCGACGCGGAGCGGGCGGGCGAGCCGGACAGCCCGGGCGGGCTGCGCGCGCAGTACGAGCGAGTGTCCCTCTAGCCCACACACGCTGGCGAGCGACGCGGAGCGGGCGGGCGAGCCGGACAGCCCGGGCGGGCTGCGCGCGCAGTACGAGCGAGTGTCCCTCTAGCCCACACACGCTGGCGAGCGACGCGGAGCGGGCGGGCGAGCCGGACAGCCCGGGCGGGCTGCGCGCGCAGTACGAGCGAGTGTCCCTCTAGCCCACACACGCTGGCGAGCGACGCGGAGCGGGCGGGCGAGCCGGACAGCCCGGGCGGGCTGCGCGCGCAGTACGAGCGAGTGTCCCTCTAGCCCACACACGCTGGCGAGCGACGCGGAGCGGGCGGGCGAGCCGGACAGCCCGGGCGGGCTGCGCGCGCAGTACGAGCGAGTGTCCCTCTAGCCCACACACGCTGGCGAGCGACGCGGAGCGGGCGGGCGAGCCGGACAGCCCGGGCGGGCTGCGCGCGCAGTACGAGCGAGTGTCCCTCTAGCCCACACACGCTGGCGAGCGACGCGGAGCGGGCGGGCGAGCCGGACAGCCCGGGCGGGCTGCGCGCGCAGTACGAGCGAGTGTCCCTCTAGCCCACACACGCTGGCGAGCGACGCGGAGCGGGCGGGCGAGCCGGACAGCCCGGGCGGGCTGCGCGCGCAGTACGAGCGAGTGTCCCTCTAGCCCACACACGCTGGCGAGCGACGCGGAGCGGGCGGGCGAGCCGGACAGCCCGGGCGGGCTGCGCGCGCAGTACGAGCGAGTGTCCCTCTAGCCCACACACGCTGGCGAGCGACGCGGAGCGGGCGGGCGAGCCGGACAGCCCGGGCGGGCTGCGCGCGCAGTACGAGCGAGTGCGAGCGTTCCTCTAGCCCAGATCCGCGCTCAATTCAGCTGATCAGAAACCTGTTTGCATTTCTCGTATAACAGCTTACCCCGCATCCTAATCAAGAGCGATCATGGCGCGACTATGCTATCGAAGCGATAGTTTGTATGAGTTATACATACAAACGCGACTTAACTGATCGGGCAAGTATGTCATATTCATATTAAAAAAAAATATGTTTAAAGACTAATACCTACTGAAAGGGATGAAACAAGAAAGTACCTTCCCGTGGTCGCATGCCGCTATACTAACATACTTCTAAGCTATGGTAGCTTGCGACCACGGGAAGTTACTTTCTTATTTTATCCTTTTCAGTAGTCGGGTTTTAAACTTATTTTTTACAAGTTGTGACCCGCGGTTTCACCCGCGTTAATTTGAGAAAAAAAAACTACTAAAATAAATTCCATTACTTTAAGAGTAGGTATTACTTAAGATTATTACTTATACCCTCATGACCAGCCGCCTTGCTCGAGTTATTTTAAAAGTATGATATCTCCTAAGTATTAATTGAAATCAAATGATGTCAAGGGCAATTTTGAGGGGCCCGTGGCTAAATAATAACAGCCGCACAGGTCGATCGATCAGGTTAAGCTATGCTTGCCGCGGTTGGTCTGTGGATGGGTGACCATCTTTACATACTGGACCCCTCCGTGCCTCGGAAAGCACGTTAAGCCGTTGGTCCCGGCTGTCATTTGTCGATCTTTGACAGTCGTTACGGGTAGTCAGAAGCCCGAAAGTCTGACAACCAGTCTTACCAAGGGGTATCGTATTACCCAGTAGCTGGGTTGTGGAGGTCAGATAGGCAGTCGCTTCATGTAAAATACTGGTATTCAGCTGCATCCGGTTAGACTGGAAGCCGACCCCAACACAGTTGGGAAAAGGCTAGGCAGATGATGATGTCAAGGGCAATTTTGTTCAAAATTAAATACTTGTGATGAATAACGTATTTATTTGGATAAGCATTAATAACATGTTTACAAAAATACCTTCCCAAATAATGCATTATTATAACAAATTTGGTTACCATAAAAAAGGTTATAGTGGGGAGATAGTGCGGATAGACAATTACGCTGTCGCAGACATTTTTTCCGTCATACATAATTTTTGTGAAACTTTAACCGTGTTTACACAGCGCACGCAACGGAAGCTCTCAAAAGGAATAATTTTTCCCGTTTTTGCAACAGTTTTCATTGAAGCTACACTATTGGTCGTAGCGTGATGTTATATAGCCTTCTTCGATAAACGGAACACAAAAATATTTTTTCAATTCGAACCAGTGGCATTAGTTCCTGAGATTAGCGCGTTCAACCAAACAAACTCTTCAGCTTTATAATATTAGTCTAGATTAAATTATTTTGGGGCTTATTTCAGTAGTATTTATATGTTTTAAATGTGCTAATTAAGCCCTTTCATTTGATACCGAACAAGGCACCATCCTAAAATATTTGTTTTAAAATGTATTACTTTACTAGAGGGCGCCATATTTAATTTACCTCATTTGTCAAATTATTATAAATACTTTTGAAGTTACTTGGGAACAGATAAACATACATACATACCGGTCAAAATCGTAACCCTCCTTTTTGCTTCGTCGTAGTCGGGTAAGAGCGCGACGATCGCCTTTGTTTAGGAAGAGCCTAAAGCATAAGCCAAAAGCCGCCCAAGACTTCCCGATGGTTAGACATCTTTATCTGAATTGTTGTTTTGAAACACTGAGCATTGTACAGGGTGGTAATGCAGGATATTTGAAATTGATATTTATTTATAAAATTGACCATTATAAGAAGATCTATTGGTATAATTAACACAAAACAGCCTTACTGCACCATCTCATATCACCATTCTGTAATCTGCATACTATATTGAACACAATAATCTGCCATGTAGATTATAGACGTGAATCGTTCTGGCTTCCAATTGATCTGTTAAACATAATGTTGCTTACATTGAAGCTAATAGTGAAGTGACCCTATTATGTTACATTAACATATTTAATCTAGTGATTCATCATAATCATAATCAGCCTATAATGTTCCCACTGCTGGGACACAGGCCTCCTCTCGGTGAGAGGGAGTGGGCCGTAATCCACCACGCGGGCCCAGTGCGGGTTGGCAGATGTCACATGTCTTCGAACTTTTTGGTTCTAGGACATGCCGGTTTCCTCACGATGTTTTCCTTCACCGGTTTGAGAGCAGTGGTGATGAAATAATTTACACAAAGTAAAGCGCCTGTCTGGGTTCGAACCTACGACCTACAACTCGTAAGTCGCGGTCGTTACCGCTTGGCCACCACTGCTCTCAGTCTAGTGATTAGATAGGAATTTCTAAGAATTTTGTTAATCTGTAAATGAATCTTGTTGTAGAACCGTCTCTCTATGAAATTATAATTGAGTGTGAGTTACCCATCGTTTACACCCAAAAAGCTGTTTTCGACAAAACTTGTAAAAGTCTGTATAGAACTAGTACTTATTGACAATGTTTTCATGTTTTAAATATTTTGTTCACATTTTTAACAAACCATTTAGTTCTGTTTACACCACTTTTAGGTGTAAACAATAAACAAAAACCGTGGATCAGATAGAAGACGTTTTATACCTTGGTGTAAACGCGGGGTACCAGTACCCAGCTAATTATAGTATATAAAAATACACAAGATGATTTTAAATGTAAATATTGTAAAGTCCAACAGACCCAACTAGAGGTGTAAGGCGAAAGCCATATTATGTAGTTGATTAAGGAAATTAAACATTTACTTTTCTATAAACCAGTCATTTATTTACAATGTCTTCCTATTCTTCTGCTTTATTGCCCAGCACACAAGACTTACTTAACACAGAGCACAATGTGATTCCAGCTGCTAAACGTTCACAGACTCCATCCAGCGTCGCGACAACACTTAGTGTTAGGTGTTGTCCCGACGCTGCGTGCGCGCTAGGTGTTGTCCCGACGCTGCGTGCGCGCTAGGTGTTGTCCCGACGCTGCGTGCGCGCTAGGTGTTGTCCCGACGCTGCGTGCGCGCTAGGTGTTGTCCCGACGCTGCGTGCGCGCTAGGTGTTGTCCCGACGCTGCGTGCGCGCTAGGTGTTGTCCCGACGCTGCGTGCGCGCTAGGTGTTGTCCCGACGCTGCGTGCGCGCTAGGTGTTGTCCCGACGCTGCGTGCGCGCTAGGTGTTGTCCCAACGCTGCGTGCGCGCTAGGTGTTGTCCCGACGCTGCGTGCGCGCTAGGTATGGTCCCGACGCTGCGTGCGCGCTAGGTGTTGTCCCGACGCTGCGTGCGCGCTAGGTGTTGTCCCGACGCTGCGTGCGCGCTAGGTGTTGTCCCGACGCTGCGTGCGCGCTAGGTGTTGACCCGACGCTGCGTGCGCGCTAGGTGTTGTCCCGACGCTGCGTGCGCGCTAGGTGTTGTCCCGACGCTGCGTGCGCGCTAGGTGTTGTCCCGACGCTGCGTGCGCGCTAGGTGTTGTCCCGACGCTGCGTGCGCGCTAGGTGTTGTCCCGACGCTGCGTGCGCGCTAGGTGTTGTCCCGACGCTGCGTGCGCGCTAGGTGTTGTCCCGACGCTGCGTGCGCGCTAGGTGTTGTCCCGACGCTGCGTGCGCGCTAAGTGTTGTCCCGACGCTGCGTGCGAGCCTGCAGCACGTCGCGGAACTGCGACAGAATGGCGTTCTCCCGCTTGGCTCGCTCCTCCTTGCTGAAGGCCGCGAGCGCGCGCTTCTCGTCCGCCGAGTAGATCTGGTTCTCCTTGCGAATACGCACCGCCTCCATGCGACGGTGCCTGCAATCATATCACACCGTTGATAATGCAATAATCGCGATAGCCGGCACTATAGATCAAATAAATAATTATGTTCAATTTCTTTACTGCATACTTAATTCTCTAGAAATGGTGCGTTAGCACTCGATTCGATCTCTGATCACTCTCTGACACTTAAAGATGAATGCGCAGTTGCAGATCGGGAAATTCAAATTTCGCGGTCAACCACTGCGCCATTCACCTTAAATAACAACACAAAACAAGTACATACCTGCTGCCACTCATGACGTATCCCACAGACTCGTAGGAGGCGATCTCGTCGGAGGTGAGTCCGATCTCTCCGCGGCGCGGGATGCGCTTGCCCTCGGCCACGTAGGCCGCCATGGCCGCGCCCTCGCCCGGCAGCAGTGCGCGCCCGAAGTCCTTGTGGCCGAGCGCTGGGCCCACGCGCGGCGTCGGCCCGAACGCCTCCGACGCCATCTCCTCGTCACCTTTTTTGGACGACTTTGATTCCTTTGCTTCTATTTCATGTTCTTCTGTGAATAAAAGCAAAACGTAAATATTATCACAATAAATAATGTTACGAGTATAGTTGCAAAACTTCTGAAAAATTCTGAATAATTCCGGAATACTTCTGGGAAAGTTTCTTTAAATCAGAATTATTCAAAATGAATTTAATTAAGATTTTTATTTTTTTTTTTTCCTGAAAATCGTATTTTGCATCGCTCGTCGATCGCCGCCGCGCTACCCCTCTGTGCGCGCCCGACAGCACGAGTCGTGCGTGCCGCGCGCGCCCGGCTTCACGAGTCGTGCGTGCAGGCGATGGCGGTGCGAGGTGCGGTAAGAGGGGAGATGCTCCCTGGAGAAGTTTTCCCCCCGCGAGAAAGATTCGTACCCGCAATCGAATGTTTCCGCCGAATATTTCGCCCGAATAATTGGGAAATATTCCCAAAGTTTCGGAATATTTCGGAATACTTCCGAAGTATTCGACGGGAATGATTCGGAATTTTCCCGCCAGCATCTATAGTTACGAGCTTGGGGTTCGTGACAATAAAAACTGCCGATTTAATAACCAAAAATAGACACTTTAATTAAAAACACAAATTACAACTTAAACACACTAATTATAAATCACAATCGCACTACAGATCACTCTAGTCGCACTTGAAGATCGCTTCGATGTTATCGCTTGTATCGCTTATCCAACACTGTTTTTTGGGACGCGGCGACACCGGTCTTATAAAGGCCTCGAATAGTTCCAGAACCTTCTATCGTAGAAACATCTAGAATGTTCGAGTACATATCGGTCCCGGCCGACCAGACATCGATAGTTCTGGAAAGTTCTATCATCGAAGTTTCTAGAACGGTCGCGACTATTAGTTCTGCTACTCGATACTAGATGGCGCTAGTGGTAGCTAATATCACCATCAATTGTGGCGCGCAACACTGCCCCCTCCTAAAACATGCTCGTCCCGAGCATCATTGGCCCCATGATAACGCGCCAGTCGATCCACATGGACGATCTTAGGAGTACCTCTCGCACCTTTCTGTATCCGGTAGGTTACGTCATTGATCTTTGTCACAATCCGGTACGGTCCGTCCCATTTAGCTTGAAGCTTAGGAGATTTCCCTTTGCTGCGGACTGGATTGTGCAACCACACTAGTGAACCTTGGTCGAACCCTTTATTGTTCATTTTGCGGTCATAACGGGTTTTCATCTTCTCAGACATTTGCTGGCCCGATTGTCTGACGTGCTCATAGATGTCATTCATTTTGTTCCGCAAGTCATTCGCATAATCGGTTATACTGCGTGGGGCATCAGGTGGTATTCCAGTGATCAGGTCTGCAGGCAACCGTAATTCTCTTCCAAAGTTTGCGAAAGCTGGTGTCACCGATGTACTTTCGTGAACAGCACTTCGATATGACAACAAAAATGGTTATATGTGCTTGTCCCAATCTCGTTGCCGATTTTCCACAACTTTTGCCAGGTATCTCTCCAATGTCTGATTAAATCGTTCCACCATTCCATCCGATTGTGGGTGGTAAGAAGTTGTTCTCGTTTTATGAGTACCCATAACTCGACAAGTTTCCTGGAATATTTGGGACTCAAAATTCCTTCCTTGATCACTGTGAATCTCTAAAGGTACTCCAAAACTGCAGAAGACTTCATGAACCAGTTTATCTGCAACTGTTGAAGCTTCTGGGTTTGGAATGGCGAAGACTTCCGGCCACTTAGTGAAATAATCCATCACAACCATGAAATACTTGTTACCAGTTTCACTCTCCGGGAAAGGTCCCGCAACATCAAGGGCTATCCTCTCCCATGGTGCACCAACATTGTACAATTTCAATGCACCTCTACTACGAGTCTGAGGTCCCTTTACAGCTGCACAACTCGTACATTTGCGGCACCAGTCCTCGACATCGTCCCGACAGTGGACCCAGTAAAACCGTTCTCGTATCTTCAGTAGGGTCCGTTTAACTCCCAGATGGCCTCCTGAACAACCATTATGGTACAGCTGTAGAACATCCGGTACTTGAGCTTTAGGGACAACCATTTGCAAATGACAGCTGTCTCCCCGAGCATTTTCCCATTTACGGCACAGGACTCCATCCTGAATCACCAAGCTGTCCCATTGGGCCCAATAGCTTTTTGTGATCGAACTCATCGCTGAGACGTCGCTCCATGTGGGCTTAGGTGCACCGGCCTTCATCCACTCGAGAATCGGCTTGAGGTCTGAATCTTCCTGCTGTGCACGTTGTAGGGTTTCTTTCCACTCGTTGCTGAGGTCTGTCTTGAGCATCCTCACAGGTACGACTTCTTTACTTTCTTGCCTAGTACAATGCTTGCAGTCTTCAGGACAAGGTCTTCTTGACAATGCATCCGCGTTGCCATGAGATTTTCCGCTGCGATGTTCGACCACGAAGTCGTATTCCTGCAGTAGTTCAATCCATCTCGCAACTTGACCTTCTGGATTTTTGAACTGCAATAGCCATTTCAGTGCAGCATGGTCAGTTCGTAAGTGGAATTTCCGCCCCAGAAGATATTTGCTAAAATGCTGCAATGACTTTACCACAGCAAGCAATTCCCGTCTCGTGACACAATAGTTCCTCTCCGGCTTTGACAACGACTTGCTGAAGTACGCTATCACAACCTCTTGATCACCCTTTCGTTGAGACAACACACCGCGGCTTATTCCACTTTTCCCCGTTGGATGATCCCCATTGATGGGGATTAGTGAACTTTTTGTTCACTATTCCCCGTTGACCCAAAATTTTTATTTAATGGGGATAATTGAACTAAAAAGTTCAATAATCCCCATTAGGTAGGTACGTTAAAAAAATAAAATATATGAATCATGTTACATTTATTAATTAAAAATATAACTTTCTTATACCTAATAAAGTCACAGATTGTTACAATCATTAATTTAAAATTGTAGCATGAAAATATTTCTTTCTTATACCTTGTAAAATCAAAGATTACAATCACTTAAGTTTTTCTAATTAGGTACGTTAAATAAAAACAATATAAAAATAAAATATATGGGTCATGTACTTTTATTTTTATAAGGTAAGAACAAAATTTTAAATTACCTACATACCTACTTTACGATTTTATTAGAACGAAAAACAGATTGTTGCCCCAACGAAATTGTTCTAACGATGTTTGGGAATAAGACCTTATATCTATCTATCTAATAAGATACACAATACTGTAAAAGATGCTCATTTTCTAGAGGCGCGCGCGCAAGGCGGTGGCGGAGCGGGGTGCGAGTTAGCTCGTATGTGATTGGTCGACCCATCTTTTGTTTTTGTTTCGTAGTCGTTAAGGGTTAGTAGTGTGTAGTGTAGTTCAAGCGTGCAGTTCTTATCAGTTCGCAGTTATTAGTTTAATATAGGAATAAATAAAGGAAATGGCTGGTAGTTCAACTGACGTTTGTTTAGAGTACGTTAAAAAAGGTAAAGCTACCATACTTCTCCGGGCCGGACATCAATACAGTAAAAAATGCAAATATAAAAATGGTGGAGTTTTGTGGGAGTGTACCACAAGAAAACAAAGTAAATGTGCCGGATCCATCACTGTCATGGTAAGTTACTTATTATATTTTGTGATTAATAATGACAATAATAACTCAGGTTATGTGTGTTATCAATATCAAAATTTAAAAATCAACGTTAAAGTTTAAACACTGTTTCTGTCATGGCGGCACGTGTGACGTCATTCTTTTGTCAAACAAGTCTATTACACCTAGTGTAAAAGAGTGTAGCTGAAGTGAATTGTATATATTTAATTATTATTACATATTTTAGTTAAGCATAAAGTGAAATATGTTTTGTTGAACTATTCTGATAGGATAACAACAATTTGTTATAAGTTTTAAAGGTTGTTAAATAGCCTATTTTAATTTTGTATTCTATGTAAGTGCAATATTGTTTACTTAAAAAATAATGTAAAGTAATTAATTATTATTACTTAATTTTACAGGACAATCAAGTTGTAGCTGAGAAACGACACAATGTTTGTGAACCTGATTTTGCGCGGAATGAAGTTACCTTGAGGTTATTCAAACTAAAAACTACACTTGCGGATCCAGAAGCACCTGCTATTCCCACTGCTTACAACGCGGCTGTGAGCTCACTAAAAGATACCGGAATTGACAAAATAAAAGAATTCCCTGCCCTGAAGTCTATCAAAACAACATTATATAAACACAGAAATGCAGCATTTGAAGTAAGTAAAATTGAGTTCAAAAATGTTGAAGAAGTTAAAGTACCTCCAGCTCATCAGGAATTTATTTTAGCAGACTACAATGACAGTGGTATCCGTGTAATAGCTTTTTGCTCTGAATTTGCCCGACATCAAATGAAAAATTTGAAGATGTTCTTGGGTGATGGAACGTTTTGGATCTGTCCATCTCCCTTTTACCAACTCTACACCATTCATGGGGATTTGGGCAGTACAGAAAAACACATAAACATTGTGCCACTTGTTTATGCCCTCATGAGCCATAAAAATCAACAAACATATGAAATTTTATTTAGTATGCTAAAATCTGCATTACCTGATTGGAATCCAGAAATATTTAAATGTGACTATGAAGTGGCTCCGATGAACGCAATGCGAAATGTTTTTGTAAATATATCTATTAGCGGCTGTTATTTCCATTTCACCCAGGCAATATGGAAGAAAGGAAAACAACTCAAACTAACAAAAGATAAATTAACCAGAAGACAAGTTGCACTTAGCACTGCTTTGGCTTTGTTACCATCAGATAAAATCATTGCGGGTTGGTTTTATGTTGCCTCTCAAAGCCCTGATGATGATAAAAATAGCAAGGAGTTTAGAAATTACATGCTCAGACAATGGCTACAAGATGATTTTATTAAAACGTGGTGTGTATTTGGACAGACTCATCGCACTACGAATTTAGTCGAAGCATGGAATAATAAAATAAAAAAGCGTGTGAAAATAAAGAAACCCAACATTATGAAGCTCCTCACAGCGTTGGCTGAAGATGCATCGTATTACGAAGTTCTTGCATTGGGGGTTTCTGAAAATAAAGGTATAGCGGAAAAAACAAAAAAAAGCATCAATCGCGATAATTATATACAGGAGGTCCAAATGGAACTCATTAATAATGAAATTACGATTGGGCACTGTTTAGAAAAACTTAAGTGAGTGTAATCTTTGATTTTACAAGGTATAAGAAATAAATATTTTCATGCTACAATTTTAAATTAATGATTGTAACAATCTGTGACTTTATTAGGTATAAGAAAGTTATATTTTTTATTTTAAATTAATAATTGTACAATCTGTGATTTTACTAGGTATAAGAAAGTTATATTTTTTATTTTAAATTAATAATTGTACAATCTGAGATTTTATTAGGTAAAAGAAAGTTATATTTTTAATTAATAAATGTAACATGATTCATATATTTTATTTTTTTAACGTACCTACCTAATGGGGATTATTGAACTTTTTAGTTCAATTATCCCCATTAAATAAAAATTTTGGGTCAACGGGGAATAGTGAACAAAAAGTTCACTAATCCCCATCAATGGGGATCATCCAACGGGGAAAAGTGGAATAAGCCCACACCGCCAAGTCCTATGTCACTTGCGTCTGTGTCAACTATAAATTGCTTGCCTGCATCAGGGTACCCTAAAATAGGTGTTTTGCACAGTCGGTCCTTTAACTCCTGGAATGCGATGTCGCAACTTTCATCCCAGCAGAAATGTCGCTTCTCCTCGGTTAGCTTGTGCAGGGGTTTGGCTATATCCGCAAAGTTCTTAACAAATCGCCGATAATAAGAGCACAAACCCAAAAATGCCCTGACCTGCGTCTTGTCTTTTGGGACTGGCCAATCCTTGACAGCGGTGATTTTCTCAGGATCCGTGCGGATACCTTCTTCCGACACTACATACCCCAAAAAGCTAACTTGTCGTTTGAATAGTGAACACTTCTTCGGACTTAACTTGAGGTTGGCACTCTGGATCTTCATGAGCACGCGTTCCAGGTTTTGAAGATGTTCTTCAAACGTGCGGCCTACGATGATGATGTCATCCAAGTAGACCAGACAGGCATCGCCAATTAGCCCGGTAAGTACAAGTTCCACCAACCTTTCAAATGTTGCCGGAGCATTGCACAATCCAAACGGCATAACTTTAAATTGCCAAAGACCCTTTCCTATCGAGAACGCAGTTTTCTCCTTGTCCTTTGGATCGATTTCAACTTGCCAGTAGCCACTTTTCAGGTCTAGCGTGCTAAACCACTTTACTCCAGTAAGCATGTCCAGCGTGTCATCAATTCTTGGCAAAGGATAGCTGTCCTTCTTCGTAACGTCGTTCAGACGACGATAGTCAACACAAAACCGCATGCTGCCGTCCTTCTTCCTTACCAGCACTACAGGTGAACACCATGGACTAGATGAAGGTTCAATAACACCATCCTTCACCATTCCTTCGATCATGGTTTCCACTTCCTTTTCACGTGCTACCGGCAATCTCCTTGGCCGCTGACGGATAGGCAATTCTTCTCCTGTGTTTATTTTGTGTTGAACTAAGCCAGTCTTCCCAATGTCAGCATCGTTTGACGAGAAAACACCGGCGTACTTGAGTAACATCTTCTTCGCCTTGACCATTTCATTTTGGGACAGAGCGCTGCGGCAGTCTTCTAAAAGTGTGGACACTTTCGTTTGTGCATCCTTGCTGAGGGTCCCAGTCGATAGATATTGGCATCGACGCAACCAATCCACTTCCTCGCAAGTACCAACTAGTGTGCCTTTTTCTACAATCTGTTCCTGATCACAAAGGTTCAGCACACGTACCCCTGAGATGTCGGTGGCTCTGACCAAAGTTCGTGCCACTTTCCATGGAAGGTCATTGTCTACCCTTTCCACGAGTACACAACGATTAGTTTGCCCAGGATTCCGAGGAAGACTTACCGGCACAATCGTTTCCGATCTCGGCGGAAGAACAATCTTTTTAAGGCTGTACACATTCCCTGGTAACGCCCCTTCCATAAAAAGTTCCTCTTGTCCACATTTCAGAACACCTTGCTTGACGTCAATCTCGCAACAATTCTTCCTCATAAAGTCAAGGCCCAAGATGCAGTCGTCCATTATATCAGCCACGATGACATTATGCAGGTAGATTCTGTTGCCTAGCTTCAACTCCATCTTCTTCTCTCCATGGACGGGTATGCGCTGACCGGTGGCTGTTACCAAATTAATGCGTTCTCGGTTGTATGCGGAGTCCCCAAGGAACCGACTTATAAGTTGGGAACTGACGACCGTACGAGAGGCTCCAGTATCTATGGTCAGCTTACACGGCGTTCCGTTGACCTCGCCCTTGATGATTAAGCTGTTCCCGTCATGGGTTTGAGTGATCGAAATCCTTGGGGCTCTTTGAGCATCAGCCACACCCGCCCCGCAGTCCTGGCTATTACTCGTTTCCCTGCTGCTGGTGCTGGGCGGTGCTGTTAGCCGCACTACCCTCTGGAGCTCGGTCTTCTCTTTCTTCAGTTCGCTTAGGGCAACTAGATCGAAGGTGGCCCCTTTCCCCACAGCCATAGCACCTAGGGCTGTATCCTTTGTTGCGGTCGCGAACTGTAACCGCTGCAACCTCCCTGACGCGATGGGAACGATGGTCTTGCCGCACAGCTTCCACCTCCAGTGCATGGGCCAGGGCGTCCTTAAGCGTCCCGTGGTGACCGAGCCTTACAGCAGCTCTGACTTCAAGGTCGCGGATGCCGTCGATAAATACCTGCACCAGGTTTCCATCAATAAGCGCAGGCAAGGACTGGTAAGCTTTACGAACCAGCTTCTCCACTTCAAGGGCCCACTGCTGCAGGGTTTCGTTACTGCGTTGCACACGATCCTTGAGCTGCGCACGATACACGTGTTCCAAGTGAGCGTCACCATACCGAGCCTCCAATGCCTCAAGGAGCTGCTCGTAAGTCACTTCTTTTCCAAGAGCTTCCAGCACAGTTAAGGCCTGGTCGCGCAGGCCTAGGGTGAGGGCAGTCATGGCCTGATTTTTATTCCACCCGTTCGCCTTCATGACAGCCTCAAACTGAATTTTGTAGGCCGACCAGGAAGAAGTTCCGTCGAACGGTGGCACTTTGAATCCCCGTAGCGAAGGTATTGTAGCTACGGAGGCTGCGATTCCATCCTCAAGTTTAAGGTAATCCAGCGTTTTCTTTACGTCAGCCATTACGGTTTTCTTCACGTCAGCCATCACGGTGTCAACCCGATTATTTACTTGGTCGATTCGGGTTTCAGCTTCCAACAGGCGGTTGTCGTGTTGAGCCACCTTATCCTTCATCTCCTTCATGTCTTTCCCGAAGGTAGCGTGAAGGTCCTTCAGAAGGAGCATCTGCTCTTCCTGGCGGCGGGCCTGTTCCTCCTGTCGGCGGGACTGCTCCTGCTGACAGCGGGCCTGTTCCTCCTTATCTCGCTGGAGCTGTTCTTCCAGCCGACGAGCCTGTTCCTCCTGTCGGCGGGCCTGTTCCTCCTTATCTCGCTGGAGCTGTTCTTCCAGCCGACGAGCCTGTTCCTCCTGTCGGCGGGCCTGTTCCTCCTGACGGCGAGACTGCTCCTGCAGCATCATCATCAGAGCAGCAAAATCTGGTGCTGATGATGCTGGAGCAGCTGTGGACGGGCCGGCCTCCGTGATTGGTAGTTGGCCCTCCGACGTCTGTGGCGTTGCTCCACCGAATCGCCTCTGGTCCGTCTCTTGCTGGCGTTGACTCCGGGTACGGATACCCTCCGTGTCGTCCTTCGGTAGAATCGGCATGATTTTAAATCCTTTCTTCTGACACCAATTGTTACGAGCTTGGGGTTCGTGACAGTAAAAACTGCCGATTTAATAACCAAAAATAGACACTTTAATTAAAAACACAAATAGCAAACAAGAATAGTGATTAAATCTTACATGTCTATACTTTATCTAAAGTTGGATTTAGCTAAATCAAAAAGGATTTCGTTAAGCCTTTTCTTTCTTTAATACTAAATCGTTTTAAACAACCGCTACTTAAGTAAATTAGGAATACCAAAAACCAAGTTAAGTATTCTCAAAACTAGTTTGTATTAAGTATGCCTACAGTTAATACTAAAAATATTTTTTTACTATACTCAGAATATTTGAAAGCTCACTTAAAACGCAATTGAATAACTGAAGTACCTTTTTAGACAAACAAAGAAGAAATTGATTTTGTAGATAAAATTAAGATAATTGTAATTCCAATTTCTAGAAACTGATTTTCCTGAGTATATTTTTATTCCTTTTTGACTAAAATTAGTAAGTTTAGAGTAAAAATACATTTAACGGGACGTTCTCTTCAAACAGAACCAAGTATAAATATGGATAAAGTGGAAAAATTAAAAAGATTTGTTAGCTTTCATCGGCGTGTTATCTATACTAATATTATAAAGAGGTAAAATTTGTTTGTAAGTTTGTATGTAGGGGGTAATCTCTGGAACTACCTACCAGTCGGATTTGAAAAATTATTCTTGCATTTGATAGCCCAATTCTTGAGGAAGGCACGCTATGACCCTTAGGAGCCGGGCAAAAAGAAACAAAGCCAAAAAGAACGTTAAGTGATAGCGCGGGCGGGTGATGCGATACGACGGGGTGGCTTTGGGGGGAAACACGAAGTTTCACGCAAACGAAGTCGCGGGCTGAAGCTAGTAAAATGTAAAAAATTAAACTTAACCAATGTGCCGAGTCGAGATTATCAAATAAGCAGAACAGAAGTTATTAATTAATTATTTTTCCTGAGTTTGGGTGGCTTCTAAGAAAATTGGGATTGGATAGTTTAAGTTATTTAAACAATATATCTGTCGCAGGGAAATGAGGATATCACGAAATCCCGGTAGATGTCGAATATTCTTGTTTATTACGTCTTCTTACTAAAAGTATCTATTGATATACTGACTGACTGACTGTGTAGACTGGTAGAAAATGCCTAAGGCATTAAGTCCGCCTTTGTACAGTTTTTACTTGTGCATAAAGTTTTAATAAATAAATAAATAAATGTGACAAAATACCAATTTATCGTCAGTGATATGTCGTTTCACTAAACTAAATCTAGTAAAAAGTTAGAAAAGCGGATACTGCCGAATAAAAATCGAGCCATGCATTAGCTGGAAGAATTTCTACATTTGTACTTCTACAACGTAATTGTGAAATATCAAAGTTCCAGTGCAAAACCAAAAGATGTATTTGCAAGAAGCTAAATGTTTTGTGTAATTCAAGGTGCCACAAATCACTGCTTTGTTTAAATAAATAACAAGATTTTCCATTTTCCATCAGGAGTGAGTCGTTGTCTTAATTGTTGAGCCTCGCAAGTCATTTTTTTTTTTATTATTTACATTTATATTTTTGTACCTAATGAACGAATCCACATAGGTAATAGAAAAAGGTATAATACCTGATATCATTGTCAGATTATTGTTTAGTTGATTAAAACTTTATTTTCTAATAAAAATGCACCAGTTAATTTGTAATTTTGTTTTATTACTTGATTCATCAACAGTATTCTTCATTTCACTACATTTAGTTTAGTGAAATGACATATCTCTGATTTTATATTAGTATTTTGTCATATCACTACATACTTTAAGTAAAAAGACGTAATAAACAAGAATATTCGACATCTACCGGGATTTCGTGATATCCCTGATATCCTCATTTCCCTGCGACATATCAATTAGTAAGCTACTTATAGCACTGAATTTAAATCCTTGTGTTCTGTTATGCTTCGTCGAATTCAAACATTAGGAGGTACCTACCTATATTAATTTAATCATATTCTTTCGACTATCTTACATAAACCTGTTTCCACCACAAAATAAACAAGAACCACACAATAACAATAAATGACAAGTTAAGAAAACATTAAGACGTAATCTGGTTTTAACTAAATCAAACTATAGAATCACTTAATACCAAACAAATTAAATAGTACTTCACCAATACTGTTTTTAGTAAAGGTTAAGTATAATATCTCTTAACTAGCACTACTTCAAGTGTAACTTGTCTTAACTTTGTCTGAACTAGCCTTACAAAATCATTATTGTCTAAAATCTTACTTCGTTAAGAAAAATAAGATTTAACGCCATTTTGCACTACAAGTGAAAAAAATATTAAACATTTTCCAACAATACTTCATCAAAAACCAGAGTAAATTGAACTTACATTTTTGTCATAGTCATTCTAACTACATTAATAACTTACACATTTATAAAAAATGTAGTACTCTGCACTAAATGGCACAAAATTTTTAATTTGCAATATTATTATACCACATATTTTTGTTTGTTTTCTAGTATTTTAAAAGCCCGTCTGTTCTATAGCACTATCTATAGATTTTACACGAGAAATCATCATGCGTTTTAAATTTCCAATGCATTCAACGACATAAGAAAGCCTTTTCTAGACATAAAAAATTTTGTTAAACCGCCATTTTCGTAAGTCTTAAAATACTTTAAAAGTTCACCATGTTTTCTAAAATAATATTACTTAAAGCACTTTAAAGCAAAATAAGTTTTTATTTTATACTTCACTAAGACAAGATGGAATATCTGCACTTCAAAATTCATAGTTTTAATTAGGTATTGTAGATATCTTTAAGTCTATTTCTTTATCTTAAGTCAACCTACAAGATATCTTGAAGACAGTGTTTAAGAGTTCTGCAAAACCATACTCTCTTAAGTAGGGTTAAAGTTTATCTAAACAGTAGTATTAACTCTTTCTTAACAAGTTCTTAAATACTGTGCCCACTTTTACTTAACTGATTCTTGGAGTGTATCTAGAAGATATCTTGAGGGACATAATAGTTTTAGCCAAGACAACAGCTGGAATTAGTCTACTTGTCTTCAAGATATCTACAATACCTTTTTAAGACAATTGTTTGCTACTTGGGTTACAACTTAAACACACTAATTATAGATCACAATCGCACTACAGATCACTCTAGTCGCACTTAAAGATCGCTTCGATGTTATCGCTTGTATCGCTTATCCAACACTGTTTTTTGGGACGCGGCGACACCGGTCTTATATAGGCCTCGGATAGTTCCAGAACCTTCTATCGTAGAAACATCTAGAATGTTCGAGTACATATCGGTCCCGGCCGACCAGACATCGGTAGTTCTGGAAAGTTCTATCATCGAAGTTTCTAGAACGGTCGCGACTATTAGTTCTGCTACTCGATACTAGATGGCGCTAGTGGTAGCTAATATCACCATTAATTGTGGCGCGCAACAATAATAATGCTTAGAGATACCCAAAATAACCACTACAATAAAGAGTATTATAATTATAGTTTTGTCAAGGTATATGAGGACATGCTAGTTCGAAAACGTCTTCACTGTGATCTTAAGTTTCAGTTAATATTAAGTAAAGAACTCTTGTGAGTTGCGAGCTGGCATGTTGTCACACAAAACAACACTTACGTCCTTTCTCAACCCACACTTCCTCCTCACTGCTGTCACTCGAGGCACTGCTGGAACTCTTCACTTTCTTCTTCTTTGCCTTCTTCCTTGCTTTCTTTACTTTTTTTAGTTTCTTCTTTAACTTCTTAAGCTTCTGTTTGGTGTCTTTGTCCTTTGACTTTTTACTCTTTTTCTTTTCTTTATTACTGCCCGAGTTTTCAGGTTGTGACTGTTCCTCTTCAGAACTAAAAAGTCAGAGACCATAGGTAAACAAAAATGTTTTGCTGTTTCTAGTGAGAATAATAATGCTTACTGAATGTGAATATGTGATTAGGTTTAGGTTACAATTTCCATGCAATAACATGGCATCCTAATGAAAAAGAATCTCATTTGCATTGCCTTGCACCATAAATCAGATTAATAAGTTTTGAACACTAACTCTGCCCTGAGTGGTGACTTGCCCCAAACAGAAGACACTCCAATTTGACCGATCCTCTCCCTCTCTTCTCGTCTTGCATCAAAGAACTCTTCTTCTTGAGGTTTGTAGCGGGCTCTTGCTGGAGGACCACCTCCTCCTAAACCTGAAAACATAATATTAAATATATGATTTTACTATCCATCAAAAATAATTCTGGAACAAAAGCACATTGCTCAAATCAAGTGTCCATGTTTGCAAACACATGTAAGCACGAGTGTAGCATGTCCTGCATTTCTAAATTTGCCAAAGATGTAAACAACAATGGCTGCTTGAAATTGAATAAAATCGATATACAAGAACATTTATTTCAAGTACTTAATGTGTGTGTGTGTGGGGAAGTAAAGGACCACTCAATTTGCATACTCTCAGACAGCATGGCTCTTCTGCAAGCGCTGAACAGTTATACAGTTGACTCTGGGCTAATATACGAGTGTCACCAGCGCCTCAACCAGGTGGGTATACTCAATAAAATAACCAATCAATGGGTCAAAGGACACAGTGGCTCGCTGGGCAACGATGCAGCCGACGAGCTTGCCAGAAGGGGGTCAAGCATAGCACCAGTGGGGACCTGAGCCCATCGCGCCACTCCCCTTCGGATACATACACACTCTGGTAAGGAAACGTACCAGAGACCAACATGACAAACTTTGGATGGACCAAGATGACTGCAGGCAGGCCAGGGAAGCATTTCCCGCATTGGAAGGCCGCTTCACGAAACAGTCTCCGTCTAACTAAACAAAAGCTGTGTATAGTTACTGCAGCTTTAACTGGCCACGGGTCATTTAATAAACACCTCTTTGTCATAGGAGTAACAGACAGTCCGCTGTGCAAGGCCTGCATGGAGGACAATGAGACAGCGGCACATGTGCTTCTAAACTGCCCAGTGGTCGCCACGTACAGGGCAAAGTACTTCAACATCAAGGCGTTGCTGGCCTTCCTCGAGGGGCTGGGGTGGATCAAATAGTTGATTTTCCCACCCGTACGCAAAATACGCGCATTGACATGGAGTTGTGGACACCAGCCCGTATTACCTATACCTATTAAGTACTTAATGTTTGTTTTCATCTAGTTAGCTCGGAGATTTGGACAAAAACAAACATTACTAAAAAAAATGTTCTTGTATATCGATTTTATTCAGTTTCGAGTGACTGTTGTTGTTTACATCTTTGGCAAATTTAGAAATGCCGGGACCTTATGTATAAATTCTTATTATATTACAAAATTACAAAATGAAGAAAAAGATTATAAGTTTCATTTTCAGCTGCAAAACCTAGCTTTTTGAATATGACCAGATTCACGTGCACTTGCCTTGTTTAAGTGAAATAAAACAATAATGCTGAGATGTAGTTCTCAACTAATACTAACCACCGCCCAGCCCTCCTCCATTGTACTCGTTGTAGGAGCTGCGTCCACGATCACGCTCGCGCTCCCGCACGTGCGGCCGCTCTCGTTCCGAGCTGCCGACTTTATTCTTAGTGCGTGCACGGTCATCGCGGCTGCCTCCCCAGTCTTTACTCCGTTCCTGACTGCGGTTGCGCCCGCCGCGGCCGTGCTCTCTGCTGCGATCTCCGCTACCTCTGTCCCTGCTTCGATCTTTACTACGGCCTCGTCCACTTCTCTCCTTGCTTCGCTCTTTGCTGCGGTCTCGTCCGCCTCGTTCCTTGCTTCGCTCATAGCTGCGGTCGCGACCGCTTCTCTCCTTGCTTCGCTCATAGCTGCGGTCGCGACCGCTTCTCTCCTTGCTTCGCTCTTGGCTACGGTCGCGACCAACATAGTCTTGGTCACGACTTCTAAGCGTATCACGACTACGGCTCCTGTGTCGGCCGCGTTCTCGATCACCGCCCATCCTCAGATCTTTGTCACAATTTTACAAGTTGCTCAGAACTGCAACACCGATTAAGTATGTTTTCATAAGAGGAGTCGCTAAAAGAAATCATGAAAAATGTTTCACGATACTTTTAAAATCGAGGAAGACCTAAATAAAATAGACCACACTACAGCTTCTAATGAGCTACTAATAAAAAAGACATAATTATGTATCAAAACTAAAGCATCACACTTGACTATCTGTAACTGTGAGTCTGTGACCACTGGTGACCACTGCACAGCGTAAAACTCCTCGTTAGAGAGTAGTATATTCCTTGGCGACTGGCGTAGAATAATCTAATCATATGGACTTATTATTACCTACAACTAATTTAAAGTTCATGAATCTAATCACTGTATATTATAGTGTACTCTGCTGTGGTCAACACATGTCACATGCTCCGTGTATTTAGTGTTGTGTTGAATTCACATAATTGACAATAGACAAATAAGGACATTGACATAAGCATTGACATTTTATTTGATTTATTTGAGCACATACTAATGCCATACTATAACATAGAAACAATTTAGTCGAATTCGCTCTCAGTCCTCTCAGTAGACCGTATCTTAGAGCATTTAAGGTGATTGGATACTGACACTTTTTCATACATTCTTTCGGGGTACAAATCTCGAAATATAAACGATTTTTGCAGAATAAAAGCACGTATATTAAGTTGTTATGACTTATTATTGACGCATATCGACAAAAACCTATAAAAAAAACACTATTTACAGGATATCTAGGCCTGATAAAATCGATAAATTTTTCTATGTGTGCGCGGCCGGAACACGCCCTCTGCAGGATATTTCAAAGAACCATCGAGAAGCAGAACATACATTTTTGCTATGGTTATCAACAACAGTTGATCTTGATCGTTAGATGGCGTTGTAGTCAACCGTCGCACTGGCATTATTATGCGTGATTTTGTTGACAAGTTTAGTTTTTGCGAACATCGATCACTTGATCGATGGTTGCGAAGCGTAGGTATGCAATTTTTAACCGACTTCAAAAAAAGGAGGAGGTTCTCAGTTTGTCGGAATCTTTTTTTTATTTTTTTATGCATGTTACCCGATTACTCGAAGACGGCTAGACCGATTTGAAAAATTTTTGTTTTGTTTGAAAGGGTATACTTTCCAGGTGGTCCCATTGTCATCAAGTCAGGATCTGATAATGGGATCCTGGAGAAATCGAAGGAACTCTTAAAATATTATAAGCACACCTATAGCGATTTGGGTACCTATTTTTTATAGTAGGTAACTCGTGTATTTGCTTTCGGAAAGCGCCATTTGGTGATGTGGAACTGATGATGAAGACCACATGACTGATGGCCACTGGAACTACTCAATAATAAGTATTTCACGGGTTGCGATTCGATTACTTTAATATGGTTGCTAAGCAATTAATCATGCTCGTCACAATGCGAATGGTGAAATGGAGCTGATGGTGAAATACCAGGAGAACTCCTCAACAGTTAACGTCCCTGCATCGGGAAAAGCAATATTTTGTAAAAGGCGATAAGCAAGTTGACATTAGGCTATTGAAACTTAGATAAATTATAAACAGACCCACTAAAAAGCGAGATTTATTTAATTTAAAAAAAATACCGACTGAAAAAAAACACTAGGTAGGTACTAGGCGAAAAAACCTTTATTTTCGGAAGTCGGAGGCAAAAACTAAAGTAGGTACTAAAGACACCGAAGTTATTTTCGACTTAGTAGTTTTTTTTTTGGAAGGCGGTTTTTTTTTGTTAATTTTTTTTCTTACAAGGCTGGCGCGGTGGCTCTGCCCGCGCAGTTAGATTTTATCAATTTAATCATGAAGTGAGAAAAAATGCTTTACTTTGTGATAGAATTATCTGTGATCTACCCTGGGTTCGATATTACTTACTGTAATAATGAACGTACTTATCATCTATAAAGTTTATGAGCACACTAGCCGAAATATTTCCATACTTACAAATTTCAGGAATTTATTAGGTACTCCACCGTTTGACATAGCACAGACGCCAGCACATCAAGCTACCCGAAACTGTAAAATTTTCCCAATCAACCTTGAATCTAATACTTTAGCGATAATGTAGAAAATCCATTAATGAAATTTGACAGATTGTAGTAAGTACCTAGTTTGATTTGCTGGCGTCTGTACATCCAAAGTTAAACATTATATCGTTTTTTCTTATTTAGTTTTATTCATTTTGTATGTGCGGAAGCAAAATAGTAAAATGAGAAGCATTAAAAAGTTATGAGCTAAGAAAGATTCGTTTTTTTTAGGGTTCCGTAGTCAACATGGAACCCTTATAGTTTCGCCATGACCGTCAGACAATCCGTCCGTCCGCCCGCAGCTTAGCTCAGAGACTCTTAGTACTAGAAAGCTATAATTTGGCAAGGATATACATATTAATCACGCCGACAAAGTGGTAAAATACAATCTTGAAAAACAATTATTTTTAGGGTACCTCCTGTACACGTAAAGTGGGAATGTTTTTTTTTCTCTCGTCTACCCCGTGGTGTGGGGTATCACTGGATAGGTCTTTCAAAAATATTGCGGGATTGTGATAATCATTTTTCGATTCAGGGATCCGTTTGTGAAATACTAGAAGAAATACTAAAATTCACGGCAGTAGTATATGTCACGAAATCAAAATCACAGCTGAGTAGACTTTACGAGTAATAGTCGACCAACTTTTAGTTGCAATGTATGGGAGAACATGATTTTCAACTACAATGTTAAGCTTGTTCTTGGGATAAATTCATTTCAACTACGGAACTCTTCATTGTGGTCCGACATGGACTTGGCCGGTTTTTCCTTGCTAATTTTAATGTAACTTAGGGTGTAAATAAGTAATAAAAGATGTATAGAAATTTCTTCAAAACAAAGTCGGTACCAACAAAGCTCAATTATCGAAGAGAGAGAAGAGTTCAATAAACTTTATTTGCAACTAGCTGCGCCCAGCGGTTTCACCCGCATAAGTTTCGATCCCGTGGGAATATCGGGATAAAAACTATCTTATGTCCTTCCCCGGGACTCAAACTATCTCTATACCTACCAAATTTCTTCTAAATTGGTTCAGTGGTTTAGGCGTGAATAGGTAACATACAGACAGACAGGCAGAGTTACTTTCGAATTTATAATATTAGTATGGATATAATATAGTATAAGTATATACAGGGTTATTGGAACAACACTAACATGGTCATTGTACTCATCATTATGAACAATTTTTTTTACTATGGGACCAAACCTGAAATCGCGAAAAAAATCAGCTGTTCCCTACATTTATGTTCGTATAGGTAACTCGTCAAAATGTAGGGAACAGCTGATTTTTTTTCATTTTCTCATTTGAAATTGGAATTGTTGGTTCGAGTGGACGCTGGTGTATGTGAAGTTGTTGGTTTTTAGGCTAAACATACAAACACACGTAAATAGTAAACACATAATACATATTACACATAACACTTATATACATATACATACACATACACACAACAGTAATAAAATTACACTAATAATTAAATACCCACAACCGTGTGTACACGGCCTAATAATTTCACGCGTCTGTACACTGCCTGTGGCGGCGGCGGGCACGCTGGGCTGGGCTGCGGTTGAATGATACATTATTATACCTACGCTACGACCGAAATTCGCGGAATTGATACGATGATCGTTGCCGCACCCCCGCCGCGCCTCGCGTCGCCCGCGCCGCGCGTTGCGCCGCTGCATCTCTCGCGCACGACTCAAATAAACATTTCATATATTTTGTTTTATAGTAGCGTTTAATTATACAACAAATCTTAACTGTCCCGTTGGTTTCGTGGTCACAAGTGCATCTGCCGTGCAAGGGGTCCTGGGTTCGATTCTCAGGTCGGACAGTGTTATTTAAATTGGGTCTTTCCCGTTAGGAGTTTCTTTACTCTTTTTCTTTTTTTTTTGCCCGGAGTTTGGAAATTGGTGGCGTAATACCCCCGTGCCTCGGAAAGCACCTAAAGCCGTTGGTCCTGCGCCTGTTCTCTCTCCTGTCGTGTCGGATTGCCGTCCCATCGAACTATGAGAGTAAAGGAACACAGAGTGCACCTGTATTTGCGCACACACTTGTGCACTATAATATCTCCTGCAAACCTGGCTAATCTTCTTTGAAATTGGCCACCGTGACCGAAATCGGTCAGGGGATTTATTATTATTTTTAAACCTAAACCTACCCTAACACACTACAAAAGCACCCTTAGAATAATTGAATAAGCAACTGACAACCCTTGTAGCAATCAAGTATTCTTTTCTTCGGTTTTTACTATAAAAAGTACGCTTTTCTTTAGAGAATGATGGACAGTCATAAAAATATTTTCGTAAAAATATTTTATTTTAATTAACGCCACCTCTGGAAAACAAGTTCACAAACCAAGTTTATGAATACAACGCCATCTAGTTCCATCGCAAGTAAAACTATACACGTAGTGTGTAACTGTACATGTGTGTGTAAAGACATAGTAAAGATATAAAGTGAAACGGCTAAATGTTTAGGGGTACAAATCTTTGTATGAGACGAGTTAACAAGCAAAGTGAATATCTAAAAAGATTATGTTAATGCGTTAGTTGACGCATATAACAAAGTTGTTTCGCAAAGCTTTCTGAGTTAGGCGTAAAAATTGAAAATGTTCGAAGTGCGAATGTGCCGCCATCTAGCGATAAAGTGGCTGGGAGATCATGTATCGATTATCCTTAACCTTAAATGCTCTAAGGCTCGGCCCGACCGCGCTCGTCCCGTGAAAACGTAGCTTATAAAAGTCGCCATGAAAAAGATAGACACTTGAGGACTTATTATATTATATTCCAGGGAATATAATAAGTCCATGGGAAAAAACCTATAACGTTAGTCTATGGGCTTTTGTCGAAGGCCGGAGGCCCGGAGGCAAAGAGAATGTAAACACTAGGGCGGAGGGAGATAAGAGGGGGTGGGGAGAAGGTAACCACAGAGTACTAAGGCAGCGTTGCCAGACCTACGGATTTGTCCGTAGATCTACGGATTTTTGGTCTTGTCTACGGACATACGGATTTTAGCCGCAAATCTACGGATTTATGTTCGATTCAACTAACGCCAAACGCATCGCTGTTTTGAACCTTATTTGCTACTGGGATGCGGTATTATACACAAAATCTATAAAAAGGACTGCTTAATAAGTGCAATAAAAACTATCTTCTGTGGGGTGGACCGGTGAAGCAAAGAGGGAGCATTTTGAATTATTTAATTCAAAAATATATGATAAAAAAATAGATTACACATGTTATGTTATACCAACAGTAATTAATTATATTTTTTTTTAATACAATTTTTATTGCATTTCCTTTGTCTTGGAGATTTCCCCGCTTGTTATTTTTAATTAACAACTCCTTGACCGGCAAGAAATTATGTTTAAGGTCAGTTCATCTCTAAATAGTCAGGTTTAGTTAGCTTTCAAAAATGTCTGTAGATCTACGGATTTTTGTCGAGGCAATCTACGGACTTCTACGGATTTTTTTGCGTAGCCCTACGGATTTTTGAAAATTGGATCTGGCAACACTGTACTAAGGTAACAAAGTGTCAGTGTTTGCGGTCAATTTAATTTTTTTCGGAAACGATTATATTGTGGAAATGAAGTTATCTACGCCTAGATATACGTTTTGTTTATTTTTTCAAGTAATTTTTATGATTTGTGATCTATTATTTAACTGTGTAAGCTTATTTCCCCGAAGTCGCGATGGACTGCTCGTACTGTTCATGTAAGAACTTCATACAAATAACAATAATATTAAGCAATCAATACCACTCTCATAATTACATTTATTTTTATAGATTCCAGGATTTATTCATAGTGCTGTCCATTACAACGATGTTAATGACCTTTTTCTCCACCTATCTATTTCAAGTAAGCACAATTTTTTTTCTACCTTATTACAATTCTCTGTATACGCAAATAGTTTTCATACTTTAAAAGGTCAAGTTTGTAGCCTTATTTAACACAGTATTTCGACCACAAAAAAAAACAAGATTCCTAAAAACCAACTTAGTTTCATAACATGTTTCAAAGCTAAAACATGCTATGAAACTATTTTTATTGATAATGATTACTAGGCAGGGCTGGTTGAGGTGTTGCTGCGCAAGTTCCGCGCGGCCGGGTCGGTGTGCGTGGCCTACATGCTGGCCAGCGTGGCGCTGCACGCCGCGTGGCTGCTAGAGAAGTGGGCAGAGCCCGAAGCCGTGTCCACGCCACTGCTCATATGCCTGTTCACGCTGCAGAGATGCCGTGAGTTAGCCTATAAAAACGAGATACTCTTTATTTTATCAGATGCTAAATAATAACAACCATCAGTTCACAAGACTAATTTTTTTACTTGTTGTTTCAGTATCTCCATGGTACTATTTCTTCTACAAGAGGGCAGCACTTCGAGTCAGTGACCCCCGGTTCTATGAAGACATAGACTGGATCAACCAGCAACTCCAGGCACACTAGATGATGATGCTTTCTCAGCGGGATTCAGCGCATACTGAAGCAGACTGATATAGGAATAATCCAATCAATATGTATAGAAACTTTATTCATGCCACCATGGCCTATTAACATTATGGATCTGCAAAGTGTGAAACTCTGCCAGGGTCTGTGTGCCCTTCCACATATAACCCATCAGCCTTAAGAACAAGAGTGAATAGGCACCTTCTGGGCTTGCTTGTTCCATCATAGACCTCATCCATCGCTTTCCACCAGGAGAGATTGAGGTCCAGAATTTGCCCATAATGCAATAAAAAATATAAATGTTGCGAGTATATATATGAAAAGCTTGTTTATCATCAGATTGTAAGCATATGCTATTTGTTGGAAACATTAAAAAATAACATAATCATAGGCAGGTACTGTTCTTCAGATGTAATTGATTATGATGATGTTAATAGGCAATGGCGATTTTAAAGCAGGGGTTTTGTATGTAATGAATTTCTTAACAGCTCTCTTATTCATAATCTCTGTTGTAAGAAGACTGGTAAGATATTCATAACCTCATTCATTCTAGTCAAGTAGTTGTACTATTAAAAAGGTAAAAATGTATTACATAAAAGTATTCTACTTCAATTATTGTAAGAAATACTATACCATTAATAAACATTGAATAATTTTTCTTCGAAATTAACTACGAGTTTTGTTACTAAACATACATTACATTTGGGAGACAAAGTTGCTCGCTTCCACCCTATACAAGTCCCCCGGGTGCTGCTAATAGCAGCAATCCGGACCAACAGGCAGTGGTAAATGATCCAACATCCAAGCTGTCGAGAGTACTCGAGAGTATGAATTGACTTCGTCTTACTAACTTAAAGCTGTACCAAAAACATTGAACATAGGCAGACATGGTGACTGCCGACAGAATAAAAACTTGAAAGTTTGAAACTATGAAATGACTGGGGGTTTTTTAACATGTTAAAGTTTTTACTTCAAAAGCATGTTGTAAATGAAACTGGCTGAAATTGTATAGAAAACATCTAATTCAACGTATTATAAAGCAAAAGAGCATGTCAGCACTGACTTCTAATAAACAAGTACCTAATGATACAGGTAGGTAAGTGATGGTAGCACATAAGTGCGTATAGGGGCAGACGATTTGGAAACGTCGTCGTCGCGCGTCCTTTTTTTTCGTAGGTACAGGTCAGGAAAATTCCGCTAATTCAACGCTTTGCTAACTTGTTTCATGTTGTGAACTCTGTGATGAATAGATTGCTTATCGGGCGCGCGCTAAATTGACACTTTAATTTTCTTGTTTTGATAGTTTTGAAAAAAAAAATCCGTGTTGACGATTATTCGTGTCTACTTGAAGACAATAGGTAACTTAGTTTGCACTATATAAGACGATAATTACGCGGTTTTTTTCAAGAAAAATTCTTGAAAAAAACCGCGTAATTATCGTCGATTTAGGATAATTATGACAAATAATGATTATGTAGCTGTTACTGCACCTCCTGTTTCGATTTCGCGCAAGTTATCCTGTAGCTAAACTGTTTGAGAATTTATTGCTACAACGATTGTTACCTATTCTTCAGGAACAATCCTATAGCATCAATTTGGTTTCCGAGCACACCATGGAACGACAGAACAAATACACAGAGTGGTTCACACAATCATTCCAATAACGACAACGACAATCCTTGGAAAGAAAAGAGTACTGCTCAGCTGCTTTTCTTGACATCCAACAAGCATTCGACCGAGTATGACATAAGTGCCTCCTGTGCTGTGTAATCTAAAAAAAATCTTACAACACACCGCATACACGCTGCTCAAGTCTTACTTGGAGAACCGAGTATTCCAAGTTGAATCTGGAGACTGCCTATCTTCATTAGTTCATTCTATCGCATAGAAGCTGGAGTGCCCCAGGGCTCTGTGCTGGGTCCTGTTATATACAGTCTACACTGCTGATCTACCCACCTCAAAGCTAATTGTTACTGCAACCTATACTGATGACACCATATACCTACCCTGCGAGAAAGACCAGATTAGTGCTTCCACGAAACCCCAAGAACACCTGGACAAGATTGGATCATGGCTGAAAGAGTGAATAATCAAGTCTAGTGCTGCCAAGTCTGTCCATATTACCTCGCCCTAAGAAGACTGCCAACAATTGAAACTCGATGAAGACGTTATCCTACAGAAAAGTATGTGTCTGCCTATGAGACATTCGCTGGCCCATAGGCAGACAGTTAGACAGTCAGTTTAGATAAAAAATAAAACTTCTAATCCGAATATAATACAAATGCCAACTGTCAAGGAGGAGGAATGTCGAGATCACTCCTTTCAAAAGTATTATTTTTACCTCTTGATAGCAAACTTATTTTAAACCAGAAACGAGAACAAAGATCACTGTGACGCAAAATAAAATAAGTGTACTGAATGAAGTCATAAATTCCTTCCTTCAGCCATAGTACACTAAAGTAAGCAGTACTACGTCTTCATATACTTACATTTTTCGTACATTTCAAGCGAAGAGCAAATAATTGTCTGTAGCAAATTTATAACTAATGAAGAATTATATTACTTCCTAGAATTTAAAAATGTTATTAAGTCATTAAACATAACTACAAAAAATAATTAATTTTAATTAAAAAAAAATAGTCCATTCCCTTCATACTAACTCAAAATCACTTTTCATCATCTGCCTAGCCTTTACCCAACTATGTTGGAGTCGGCTTCCTGTCTAACTGGATGCAGCTTAATACCAGTATTTTACATGGAGCGACATAATATCTGACCCCCATAACCCAGTTTTACTGAGTAATACGAAACCCCTTGGTAAGACTAGTTGGGACATAGTTGGGAAAAGGCTAGGCAGATGATGATGGCTCATAACATTATAATTCTGGTAAATAAAAAAATAAAAAAATCCGAGTACACATGAAAAAAAAATTGTTATTGCAATTATCTTGTAAAACGGTGATTAGTGTGTTGTGAGAAATATGAGATAAAGGTACCTACCGAAATAGTTTATTCCGAGAGACAGCGTCTGTTTTTGAACGAAATGACCGTTATTTTCTATAATATATTGTTGCCCTCGCCTATTTATTGTATCGCTAATGATTGTTTAAATGGTATTAACTCAGTTTATTTTGAACATATTAGAACCGCCCCGGTATGCATGCCATTTTCTCAATTCACTGACTGTTAAGTTTCTTTGTTTCGTACGCCATTGTTGCACAAAAAAATGTTTTCTTTCTACGAATAGTAATGTTTTATACCAGCCCTTCGTCCTCCCCGCTCCGCATCACTAGAGGTCTATTGAACGGGATGTACTTGCATTTTTACTCAGTCGTTATTTGCTCGTTGCTCACCTATGGCTTACTATCGGTACCATCAGTTAATGCGACTTTTTGACCCTGACTATCTTAAACGGACTTTTGATAACAACTTGTGAATTGGTATTGACTGATTTGGTACAGTTCATATCAAAATATTTTTAACCACCTAAGGGGTACTTACCAAAGTGATCATGGGCCTATCGGCTTTAGATTTATTTTTCACAAATGAATCGTCAAAAAAAATTATAACAATTTTTATCCTCGACTGTACAAACCCGGTGGTTTTTTGAAATGAAATGTTTTGTTACAGTAACTGGCGGTTATAAGCAATAAGTTGACATGCATTAGAACTCTATTGGTCATCAGGCTACGCTCCATACAAAATTACCCATCATTCTTTGCAGTTACATATTTTTATGTAGTAATAATATTATGACGATTTAAAATCTGTGTAAACGAAAACAACCCTAATATAGCATTATCACACAGTAAGTGGGCAGCCCTAGTGCGTGTTTTCGTGTGTTGCGGCATCTACATGCGAACTACGCAACACACTGACGTCACGCAAAATCCTGCATCGCGCAAGCAGAGATTACCGCGCAACCAGCATATATACAACGTCCCGACATCAATCGTCGGGCAGTTAGTTGACACAACACCCGTCTGGCCGGAGGATCCTGCCTTTCATAAATGGAAGAAGAATGGTCTCGAAGACTCGATTTGTCAAATAAAATCCGAACATGTCATGATAAATTCTCGTTTATTTACAGTTAGAACCAACAATTTTATAAAGTTCCAATATTCACAAGCACAATAACGAGTCACTGATCTTTGCTGAAGCTTTGCTAGCGCCTTGCGAGTTGTGTGACGCAAAATATAGATTAGAAAATTTAATGCAACAATGTTTATTTCATTTACGTAATACTATTCGAAGTAGAAGTAAACATACCAAACCTTCCTGTTTTGTGAGCTTAGCTGTACCTACATGGTATCAAATCGTCTAGCGATTATTTTTCTTCTAGCTTTCGATAAAGTTCTATCAGGTAAAGTAATTTGAAAAATTGATATATAAAAATAAATGATTAGATATATCTGTACATTTTTTTAGGGAGGAACTATAGTATGATAAGTGATAACATTCAATTAAACTATTTAAAGGTCAGCCAATCAGCTCCAAATTCTAACATTGTATAAAGTTATGTATTACTCTACTTAATTAATGGCCCAGCATAACAAAGTCAGGGTATCCATTCATATATCCGGAGACAAGACAAATGGGTTTTTCGACGAGATGAGTTAACGTGAGTGTGGCTCGCGTCAGACGCGCTGCATCAGAAAGCAGACCGGCACAGCGGGCAGTTCGACTTATTGCTGGTCGCGAACCACTTGCGCTGTAAAATAAACGTGTAAATCAAACATACAGTTTGTCACATCCACAAGTTGTTTTCTGATGTGTAATGTTTATGTACGTAATCCTTGTTAGCCATACTTACTTAATCATGTTTTCTTGTTAAAACATTCAGAAAAATTACAATTATACGCATAAGAACAGCATTCAGTTGTGTGATATTACAAAAAAAAAAAACTACATACAAGGTTCTTAAATTATTGACAATAGCAGTAGACCGAGAAAGTGGAAAGAGGGTAGGGAGGCCTTTATTTATGGATGGGAAATCATCAAATGACTCCTCCCGCTCTGGGTGGAGCGGAAGGGAGTGTCAGACTGTTACTGACTAAAACCCATCCGTGTTCCTTCCTTAGCTATTATGTTCCGGGGTAGCGGTAACCCTTTCGGACAATCCCGCACCAGGGTAGGGAGGCCTTTGCCCTGCAGTGGGACGACATAGGCTTCTAATAATAATTGCGAGGTTCCTTTCTTCGGAGCTCTAACTGCCGGTAGCTTGGACTCTGTTACCGATACCGGCGGGCTACTAATTTAATTAGGTAAATGAATAAAGGAGAATAATAATAAATACAATTCTCAAGGTAAAACTCGAGAATTTTTAGTGTTTGAAAAACGACCTCCCTTTCATTTCAACTTAGTTGTAACATCCCCGATCCTAATTGTACAAAATCGCACATAACAGTGGGTATTTATTAGTTCCACAGCGATGCATCGATCTGTATAATTATCATGAGACAAGAAGAAAATCGTGCAAAACAATCGGCAATGGAGTATGGTGTACCAGGCATGCGGTGTGGAACTTGTTCCTGCACTGGTGGCACAGCACGCGCGGCAGCCGGCCGTCGCCGGGCTGCAGGCGGCAGTAGCAGATGTAGCACTGCGCCGACTGCTCCACGCGCGCACTCACCGCGCGCGTCCACATCTTCAGCGCGTTCAGCAGCGAGCCGTTCTGTCGCGCACTCGTCATGTTACTCATCTTTGTTTACAAAGGGGCCTACTTACATTCAATAGGGATGATGACCAATATTACAAATGTTCGAACAAATAATGTAATTTAAAAATAGATAATCGAAAAAATCTGGTAAATCAATGGAAATATGGAGAAATTACACGCGTTAAAAGTTTTTCGAAGGGATTATTCATGTACGTTTGCCCCGCTCGGCCCCCCAGAATTTGCGATTTAGGTATACACCAATGCAATGTACTCGCCTCTAGGAGTATATGTACCGGTTTCTTTTTCAATGTAACTCTGTACTTTTGAAGAAATATGCAAAAAAAAAAGGGGGCCGTGCCAGCCAAACGTTTTCAGCACGGCCCCCGTGTAACTTGAAAAATATATAGCATACTAAAAAGTTTCATAAACTCAAGGAATGTACTTTATTAACACGTTCTATGTACCGTAACAGATATTGTGAATTCGTAATAACAAATAATATATAGATGTGGATAGGGGGCCGTGCTGAAAAAAAAAGAAATAAGAAAATATCTAAAAAAGACAAAACAACCTTAGCCAAAAACTATTAAAAAGTAATTTATGTTTGGCAAGTAACATATGTACCGCATTGGTTTCTCATACAACTTGCTAAATAAAAAAAATTAACCAATTTTAGTTTATTCAGCACGGCCCTCTATAGTTGCCTATATCTTTTTAAATATGACATGTTTGTTTACAAAATTCGACTTCCTGAATTATGTATAGGAGTACATTCGTTCCAAATAAATTGCGATTATGGTGTATTAGTACTCTAAAAGATAAATTAGATCAAAAATATCCTAACATACAACTGATGGGGTGACCATGGTTCCATAAAATAGGTACATATATTCTATACCTATATTAATGAAATTATGTGACTAAATTGAAATAAACATTCTTTTTTTACAATTTACCTGGTAGGACAGGTACAGCGCCACCCAGTGCGTGTTGGCCCCGGGCCCCTGCGCGTGCGGGGCCGCCAGGCGCGGCGCGGCCAGCGGGTGCGCGCGCGCCAGCCACACGCGCAGCTCGATGGGCCGCTCCTCCACGTTGTACACGCATGTCACCTCGTTCGACGACCACGCGATGCGGATCTGGCGGAGAGAAAACAGGTTATGTAGAGCGTGTCAAGCAGCTTAGAATCAAAAGAACTGAGCGGAACGGAGCTGTCCCGCAGTGTCGTGTCACCACGCCGCGCCGGCAGGCCCGCGGCCCGCACAGTGCCGTGTGACCTACCTCGGCGTCCTCGATCTCGTGCGCGCGCTGGTGCAGGTGCGCGAGCTGCTCGCGGGCCGCGGGCGGCGCCACGTAGGCGAGCACGACGCGCTCCAGCAGGCGCGCGGCCCGCACAGTGCCGTGTGACCTACCTCGGCGTCCTCGATCTCGTGCGCGCGCTGGTGCAGGTGCGCGAGCTGCTCGCGGGCCGCGGGCGGCGCCACGTAGGCGAGCACGACGCGCTCCAGCAGGCGCGCGGCCCGCACAGTGCCGTGTGACCTACCTCGGCGTCCTCGATCTCGTGCGCGCGCTGGTGCAGGTGCGCGAGCTGCTCGCGGGCCGCGGGCGGCGCCACGTAGGCGAGCACGACGCGCTCCAGCAGGCGCGCGGCCCGCACAGTGCCGTGTGACCTACCTCGGCGTCCTCGATCTCGTGCGCGCGCTGGTGCAGGTGCGCGAGCTGCTCGCGGGCCGCGGGCGGCGCCACGTAGGCGAGCACGACGCGCTCCAGCAGGCGCGCGGCCCGCACAGTGCCGTGTGACCTACCTCGGCGTCCTCGATCTCGTGCGCGCGCTGGTGCAGGTGCGCGAGCTGCTCGCGGGCCGCGGGCGGCGCCACGTAGGCGAGCACGACGCGCTCCAGCAGGCGCGCGGCCCGCACAGTGCCGTGTGACCTACCTCGGCGTCCTCGATCTCGTGCGCGCGCTGGTGCAGGTGCGCGAGCTGCTCGCGGGCCGCGGGCGGCGCCACGTAGGCGAGCACGACGCGCTCCAGCAGGCGCGCGGCCCGCACAGTGCCGTGTGACCTACCTCGGCGTCCTCGATCTCGTGCGCGCGCTGGTGCAGGTGCGCGAGCTGCTCGCGGGCCGCGGGCGGCGCCACGTAGGCGAGCACGACGCGCTCCAGCAGGCGCGCGGCCCGCGCGGGCGCGGCGGCCCACCAGCCGCGCGCGGGCGCGGTGCCGGGGCCGCACACGGCGCGGAACAGCGCGCGACACGCCAGCGCGCAGATATCCGCGCCGCGCGCCGGCTCTGCGGGAGGCACGTTAGTACAGCTGCAGCGACACGTCACCTCCGCCCGCCCGACGCTAACATTTCCGCAGAGCAAGTGCGGTGGGGCGGGAGGACGGGGGGAGTGGACGGTGCTTTATTCAAAGAGCTTTGACATTCTGATTTTATAACATTATTAAATTAATTTTGTCGGAATATTAAACATCAAATACTTATTATAGTTTATAAACAAATTAAGTTGTGTGTCTACTTGTCTTTGATAATACTGTCATATCACTGTTTTAAGGCCACGGACACGAAGTCAGCGACGGCGGCGGCGGCGCGGGGAGCGGCGCTAAAGCGGTGTGCACCACACACCAGTCTCGCGGTGCCCGCGTATCTGTATTGACGTAGTGTTGTTCTGTCTCTTTCTCATAACACAACACTATGCCGCTCTAGCGCCGCGCGATCTGCCCGCCGGCTTCGAAACCGAGTCTTCATCGCCGCGCCGCTCCCCGCGCCGCCGCCGCTGGCTTCGTGTCCGTGGCCTTAGACTTACCGTACACTAAACGTTGTTAAACCATCTATTTGAGTTTATAATTACTTTTCCACAAATTTAAACGAAAAATGTTCACTAACTAAAAGATAGCGTTTATGTAGCATCAACATCTATATAAATAAATAAAATTAAAGTGACTGTTTGTAACGTCAAAATAAAAGCTTTTTACTAAATGCATATGAATTATGAAAGTATATATGGGAGTTATAACAAAAAAAGTTGTCAGTGTGTTTGTTCCGGCTAATCTCCGAAACGGCTGGACCAATTTTGGGGACTTTCACTAGCAGATAGTTGATGTTATAAGGACGAGGAGGGGGGTTGTTATTTAGGACGTAACATTATGACTACTATTAGGCTACTTTTATTTTAGAAAAAGAATTAGGGTTCCACGCAAAAAAATTAAAACCCATGAAATCCACACCCATGCGGGCGAAGTCGCTTTTGAATGACAATGAAAAAAAGAAAGAAATATATATATGGGAAGGAATGTGTTTGAAAATTAGTGTACGTTTATATTATACAATGTGGAGATGACAATACAACAATAAATCAAAACACTAACAATACATAATGCAAAGAGTACCTATTTAGGAACTATCAAATAAATCCTAACATTGAAATTAAAAAAGTGATTTTTTCTAACATATTAAATAGCATAAAAGGGCGCGCCACAAAAAAGAACACCAATTAAATATTGCGGCAACAGCGCGGAGTCATTGACCCAACGAAAATATTGCCGAAACCTGAAAAAATGCTATATTAGGTCAGTGTGCCGGGCACAAAATCTTTTTAGGTTTGCAAAAATGTAGCATTTGTAGTAATCATTTTCGCATGCATTATTTTCTTATCTAATTCTGATGACACGCTTAAAGCGTGTGTCAAGCATAAGGTATAATATGCATTAGTTCGCATTGGGAAATAAAATTTAAGAACAAATTTGGCGAAGGTTATTGAAGTAGCGAGCTGGCAACATGTTGTGTTTAACTGCATATGTCTTTAACCTGTCGGTGCTGGCCTGTTAACAGATACATCATGTATAAAATGTTAAAAATAATGTTCAGTGACTAAACTATTGGATATATTTGATTGAATTTTTGTATGCAGACTGGGAACGTCATTAGGTTTACGAAGTTTATTGTTGTCTTGTCATCTCCATTTTGTATAGTGTTACAAGGATCGTTTGGCACTTGAATGACATTGACATGGCCGCATGTTGTTAAACATTTTTTTTAAACTAGATGGCGGTTTTATTTCGTAGATTTGCGTGTGCGCTCACGGCTCACCATGTAGAGTCCTGTGCTGCACGGCTCGGAACAGTTCGCGGGCCGCGGGCGGCGCGGGCGCGGGCGGGTCGCAGGCGCAGGCGAACACGTCGGGCGGCAGCAGGCGCAGCGTGCCCGCCAGTAGCGGCTCCGTGTATCCGCGCTCTCTGCACGCCGGGAGGGACAAAACTTACAACCATGGAAGTACTTGCCTATTTTTAACCGAGTTCAAAAAAGGAGGTTCTGTGTTCGACCCATATGTATGTTTGTATGTCCGCAATTTTCTCAAAAACTAATAAACCGATTTTGATAATTCTTTCATTAATGTGATCTACATACTTTCAGGAAGGTTTTAGTATATAATACATTAGGTAATTACTCTTATGTACCAAGTTATATGCATTAATGTACTGCATTTCCGGCATTTCTATGCGAATTTCGATGATTCTTCTAGTCCGTATCTTTAATTCTTCAATGCACTAGTATTAATTGAATTTGTGTGGGGTTGGTACAACTAAAACGTGAAATATATTTTTTTTTTACAAAAAAAACAACCGACTTAATAAACTTGTACAGGAGTTTGTACTGTCGCCGGACGTTACCTGTAGACCTGTATGTAGTGGTGCGTGAGGTCCCCGCGCGCGAGGCGACACAGCTCCGCCAGCCCGTCGGCCAGCAGCAGCCAGCCCAGCGCCACGTTGTACGTGTCCGACATCGCCACGATTTCGCACGTGCCTTCACCCACCCTGGGCAGAAACACATTGCTTTACTGACCGGTAAGCCTCGGATTCACTAGAGGGACCAAATGTTGCTGAACATGCCGCGCAAAATTGAAACGCCGTGCATGATTGTACCCAGGATATTCACAATAGAGACGTCTTGCGGCATGTTGCTCAATCTGTCTTCTAATAAATTCGAGGCTTTACTTATTATAGAACAAAAAATAACTGTTATACAAATACGTAATGAAGGGTAATATCTCCAATGATAGAGGCTTCTGCCTGAGTGAATGAGATCTCCCACATCTGTACTGTCCGTCATCGGAATCGCCCCGTTGCGTATGCGGTAGGCAGTTTCGCACAACATGTCGCTGTGTGCGTGTCTGTCGACGACCGGCTGGCCTCGTCCGCCCTCACAGCTGCGCGTAAGGCTAGCAATGAATGACTGTCTTGGTAGAAGTTTACCATTGTTTTAAGGGTTCATTTGGGCATTTTTATGGTCGCCAGATGAGAGCCTAGTATTATCTGTTAAAACTTTAAAAAAATTATGTGTTCTTTAGTGGCCGGTTTCAAAATAAATAAGAGGACGTGACAGACAGTCACACGCGCCAGCCGCGAGCCCGCCGCGGCGCCGCCATTCGGACGAAGACGAGCGCGCACGTCGATATATTTACATTGTCTCGCTCGGCTATCCTATGTTGTAAATGTAATAACAAGATTGTATTATACATTATTTTTATGAAAAAAGTCCGTTTCAATCATCTCCCAAACAGTAATAATAAAAACCTGTAAGAGTAGGTACTACGTACTTAACCGTCTTCCTCTCTCAAAATTTAGCTGTGCCCAACAGGGTCCATATTGATCTTTTACTTGTAATACCATCTATGTAATACATATGGAATGCAATAAAGAATTGAGTATTGAGTACGTAGTTATCTGGTATAAGTAGAAGTACAGGCGCGAGACTCACACGACCGCGCCGAGCGCGAGGCCCACGAGGTCCTGCAGCCGCACGAAGGCGTCGTGCAGCACGTCGAGACAGAACTGCGGCCGCGGCGACTCTGCGTCGGCCTCCGCGTTGTGTTCGCTCCACAGCTTCAGCTTTTCCGCTGAGAGGACAAAGGACAATGGGTAATTCAGTATGGGCTCCGTACCCAAAAAAAATTTGACTGTAGCAATATGAACTATGTCTATCTTTTATTTATTTATTAAGGTACAGCTTCTATGTATAATTTGTAATAAGTACTATATATCATAAAAGTCTCGGTCTTACACAGTCGCACATTATAGGTTTACCAGCAATCTCAGAAATACGTGATCATATATAAGGTGTAAAAAAATTAACCTTAAAAACTTTAAGAGGTGCTTTAGACCATCGAACTGAACAACTTTCACTATGGGACCAACTCTGAAATCACGAAAAAAAAGAGCTGTTTCATACATTTTGGCCGAGTAGGTATTGAACTTTTGTATGAAACAGCTGATTTTTTTTCGTGATTTCGGAGTTGGTCCCATAGTGAAAGTTGTTCAGTTCCATGGTCTAAAGCACCTCTTAAAGTTTTTAAGGTTAAATTTTTTACACTTTGTATAATAATAACAAAACTAAAGACTGGAACTTAAAAATTATGGCAAAACACTTCTTAAACTCTAGATTAATAACAAAAAGTAAAATAAGAAGACGAACAACATTGCAATTTTGCCCACTTGCTGAAGACAGAGTTTAATAATATAAATAGAAATGAGATCATAATGGAAAGTATAGCTTCTAAAAACAATTTCTAATAAAAAGGTGAAGGATTTCCAAAGTATACTAACATTATGGTCGACATCTGGTAAATTTTTTGTCACAGAATTCATTTCTCGCGGGCGCACGAGCGAGAGAAATACACTTGTAGTACTGACCGTCGTCCAGCACGAGCGGCTTGGCGAGCGCGAGCAGCAGCTGGTAGGCGAGCTGCGCGGGCGCACGAGCGAGAGAAATACACTTGTAGTACTGACCGTCGTCCAGCACGAGCGGCTTGGCGAGCGCGAGCAGCAGCTGGTAGGCGAGCTGCGCGGGCGCACGAGCGAGAGAAATACACTTGTAGTACTGACCGTCGTCCAGCACGAGCGGCTTGGCGAGCGCGAGCAGCAGCTGGTAGGCGAGCTGCACGCCGGCGTGGTGCGCGGGCGCAGCCAGGGCGCGCGCCGCAGTGCGCTGGAGGCGCGCGAGGGAGAGCTCGTCCCGCGCATGCGCAGGCGCGAGCGCGTCCCACTGCAGCAGCGGGCAGCACTCGATGAGCTCGTCCAGCACTTCTATCTGCGGGCCCGTCATCTCACCCTCGCCGCACGAGTCTGGAGGACATAATACATACACTTCTGATTTCATCATCCGATGACTGAGTATTGACATTTTTATAAAGAGAGAAGCCCGATGGAGATCCCATCAGCAGAAAATACGAATTTCCATTTGACCTCTTTCCTTAGAGCTCGCTATAGTCATACAAGGAGCTCTTGTGCCAAATTTCATACTTCTAAACCTGTCAATGAATTCTTTAATAGTTATTTGTCTACACCCATGCTATAACTCCTCTATAAAAGTTTCTGAAACAGTTAGCTTATTGCCAACATTAAAACAACCAGTGTTATAGTAACCATAATATCATCCAAACGAGTGTTATAATGTTGTAATGCAACCCGTTTTCAAAGAAAAAAACACATGCGAGCAACGACTGGCAAAAGTTGTATGGAAATCCATATCTGTCGTGGTATAGCGGCCAAATAACATATCTGTCGTGTAATTTAAAAATGGAACGATCTTTTACTCCGAATCATGGCAACCAAGAAGATAACTTATCAAACTTTTTATTTAAATTTCGAACTGGTTTGTAAATAGAAAGCTGTTTAATGAACAAAAAAAAAAAAACAAATGAACACTTTAACGCGGGAAAAATTGTTCGGTTTTTGTTATTGATTTTGAAAAGTAATTGCATTTGATAAAAAAGTTATGCCTAGGTACTACTTAGTTTTAATTTCCGCGCATTATTTGAGAAAAGTGCTATACAAGCCTTGGCCACAATTAGGCACTGATGGACTTACCTATGTGCCTCGGCTCACATTTACACGTTTGTCCATTAATGCCTCTTTTGTTGGCCGCTGCAGTAATGTACTATTTTCTCGTAAACCATTTATCTCCGCAAGTTAAAACTTTGCGTGGAGGCTTCTAATAATCTAGATCTATCTGTGAAAAAAATATGGATCCTCAACTCGACGGAAGTTAAACTACAGCTTAGCCAAGTTTCCTCTGTATAATGTGTGCTCGAAGTATGAAATACATCATACTAATCACACTATCACACTAATATTATAAAGTCGAAAGTTTGTGAGTGTGTGTGTTTATATGTTTGTTAATTCTTCACGCTCAAACGGTTGGACCAATTTTGATAAAATTTTGTATGGAGGTAGCTGACACCCTGGATTAACATATAGGCTACTTTTATCCCGATATTTCCACGGGATCGACATTTACGCGGGTGAAACCGCGGGGCGCAGATAGTAAATAATAATTGTTAGGATATGGCCCAAAAATACGTGGGTATTTTTAGAATAATGTAACTAAATAAATCAAAAAAAAAAAAAAAACACAAAACGTAGAAGTTACCGAGCACATGCACGATGATGGAGAATAGGTTGTAGGTGGTGTCGGGGAGGAAGATGTCCCTCCACTCGTTGACGAGGTCGGCCACGTGCGCGGCCGGCTGCCGGCTGCGGCTCTCGGCCGGCACGCTGGCCGCGAAGCTGCGCACGCGCAGCCACAGGCGCAGCGCCGCGCGCGCCAGCATGCACAGCTGCGAGCAGGGCGAACGAGTGTTGACAAGTGATGGCCGACGAAACTATTTTACAGCTTAGTTTTTTCATGTTAAAGTTCCAGACTTTATGAGTAACTTGCATATAATCAGTGCTCAGAACTCCGGTCTCGCAAAGTTCTTTATTTACAAAATTTCTAGCTTCTCGTGACGGGGACTTTATACGATATTCTTTGGTACCTTAGTGGATCCCCAGCTGCGCATGCTCTTGCGCAGCGACGTGAGCAGCGAGCACAGCGAGATGGCGGCGAAGTCCCAGTGCGGCGCGCGCGCCTCCCAGCCGCGTGACGTCACCATGCCCGACACGAACTCCAGCACGGCCACGTTGCTCACCACCGCGCTCCACGGGCAGTCGCTCACGTCCCTGTGGCACAGACCTTCCTTGAAACATGAGTAGGAAGCTTACGGCTACGGCTATATCGGGTGACGGCAGGTGGAGTAGAGCTCTTCCCGAATGGCCGCAGAGACGGTAGAAGAAGTGTTGGCAGACTAACAGCCAGATGGGCGGTTGACAGTCAGAAGATCGCGAGTAAGATCTGGTTGAGACTCGCATAAGGAAAGCAGGACACAAAAGGGAGGAGGCCTACACTTAGCAGTGGCAGGAAGAACAAGGTTGCTAGTGACGATGTTTAAATAGTAGATTGTACAACTAAGGCATAAAAGAAGCTATTTTACCCCGAGACGTTTATATCCACCCGAGCCGCAGGCGAGGGTGGATAGTTAAGTCGAGGGGTAAAATGGCTCGTTTATGCCTGAGTTATACACTCTGCTTTTCAGTTCGATTGCGAGAAAATGAAACAGGCATAAAGTATACAGTACATAATTAATCAAAAATGTTGCATCCATAGCTAATTCCCGCCACCACAGATAATACCGCCACGAAACTTTAAGTTTTTTTTTTTTTTTCAACATTTGTCATTCGACTTGGGTACTTCATACTGCCAAAAAATGAAAACGTTTCTTTGCCTTTTTAAATAATAAATGACAGCTATTTTACCTGATTTTATTAAATTAACGATAGAAAACACGGAAGTGGTATAAATTAAAGAAAATGAAATAAATCACGACTTTCATCTGCGAAGTTTTATTGTGCGTGTGGCTGTTGGGCCTGATTTCCTTAGTCTCAGAAAAAAAAATTATGCACTAGAACATAAAAAGCGATTTTATGTCGCCTAGGCACAACATAAAGACGGACTTTTAGAGCATGAGAAGTGAAAAAATTAAATTAAAACTGTTGAGTTTAAATAATCGTAAACAGCGCAATAAGTTCGTGAACACATAGTTAATATGGCGAATTATTTAAAAATATACAATAACTAAAAAACTTTTTAACAAAAAAAAACCGACTTCCAAAAAACACTAGAAAGTGAAAAATAACTTTAATTTCGGAAGTCGGTGTCTTTGGATCTGTATTTTAGTTTTTTGCCACCGACTTCCGAAATTAAAGTTATTTTTCACTTTCTAGTGTTTTTTGGAAGTCGGTTTTTTTTTTGTTAAAAAGTTTTTATTTCACGCTTTTTAGTGGGTCTGCTTATAATTTATCTCAGTTACAATAGCCTAGTGTCAACTTTCTCATCGCCATTTACAAAATATTGCTTTTACCGATGCAGGGAAGTCAATTGTTGAAGAGTTCTCCTGGTCCACCATCAGCTCCATATCACCATTCACATTGTGACGAGCATAAATTGCTTAGCAACCATGTTAAAGTATCGAATCGCAACCCGTGAAATAGTACGGAGATATTATTGAGTAGTTCCGGTGGCCATCTGTGGTCTTCATCATCAGTTCCACTTCACCAAATGGTGCTTTCCGAGAGCAAATGCACGAGTGTTACTATAAATAATTTTGAAAGAATTTTCTTTTAACTCCAAGCCGTTGAGGAGTTGTACCTTCCATCATCAGCTCATCCACCTGAGATGATGATTATCAGATGCAAATACTTAAACAGCTTTAGAAAATATATGAAAATGGTACTATGTGCCTATAAAATTTGAAGGTTGCCCTCGATTTCCCTGGGATCCCATCATCAGATCCTGACCTGATGATCATGCAACCACTTGGAAAGTATACCCTTTCAAACAAAAGAAAAATTTTCCAAATCGGTCCAGGCGTCTTCGAGAAATCGGGGAACATACATAAAAAAAAAAAAAAAAAAGGATTCCGACGAATTGAGAACCTCCTCCTTTTTTTGAAGTCGGTTAATAAAAAGTAGCTACTCGTTTCGATGTGACAGTTTTTCAAAGGACGATACAATTTGGCGTCCCCAAAATTGAAACTTAATCAATAGACTTGAGTCGTATCTCATTTAAAAGGTCTTGGCTTACTGATCATTTTTTATTATGGCAGCGACCGTCAAAAGTATGGGGTTTTCAAGGAAAAGAAAAAATGTTATGGTACAACTGTAGTACAAAATATGTTTTATTATTAAAAAACCGCCAAGTGCGAGTCGGCCTCGCGCACCGAGGGTTCCGTATAAAAATTTAAGGTTTTCGGAATTTTTCCTTTATGTGTGCTATAAAACATTGCTTCATGCCAAATTTCAAGATTCTAGGTCGACTGGAAGTACCCTTTAGGTTTTGATTCCCTTGCGAGTAGTTGCGAGTTTGAAAATATGCGACTTAAATTGCCGTTTCTTTTGATTGCGTTGACATAGAAGTTTGATTTTGTTACAGCTTAAAGGTATTATAGACCTGAGTATTTGATATTAATTTCAATTTAATACCTCTACGCGTTCATGAGAAAAGAAGTAGTAACTTTAAAATTTTCAATAATATTTTTTTTTTATATGATGTAACTAAAAATTTACGGTTTTCGCAATTTTTCCTTTATCTGTACTATAAGACGTTACTTCGTACCAAATTTCAAGATTCTAAGTTCACGGGAAGTACCCCGTAGGTTTTGATTCCCGTGCGAGTTTCGAAAATTTGCGGTATAAACGGCTGTATATTTTGATTGCTTTGGCTTAGAAGTTTGATTTTTTCACAGCTCCAAGGGACAGTAGACCTGAGTATTAGATATAAATTTCAGTTTGATACCTCCACGCGTTCCTGAGAAAAACGGTCTTGACAGACGGACGGACGGACAACAAAGTGATCCTATAAGGGTTCCGTTTTTTCCTTTTGAGGTACGGAACCCTAAAAATAAGTAAAAATCGTATGTAAGTAAAATTAATATAATAGATTAAATCGCGAAATATAACAAACTTGCTTCTGCCTGCGACTTCGTCCGCGTGAAATTTCACCTTCCTCTCATTCACCCTCTTAGGGCTGGAATTTCGAAAAACCATTTCTTAGTGAATACCTACTCTTCACAAAGAACACACCCTCCTCATGTCTATAGGACCAGCGGTTTAGGTTGTGCGTTGATATATCAGTCAATCAGGAGTTTGAATTTTATATCTCTCTTTCTTCTCTCTTTTATATAATTTTATGTCTGCGAGTGTATCACGGGTTGATATCTGTCAAAAGGCTCGCATTTTGGGTGTATCACGGGTTGATATCTGTCAAAAGGCTCGCATCTGTGAGTGTATCACGGGTTGCTATCTGTCAAAAAGCTCGCATCTGTGAGTGTATCACGGGTTGATATCTGTCAAAAAGTTCGCATCTTTGAGTGTATCACGGGTTGATATCTGTCAAAAGGCTCGCATGTGTGAGTGTATCACGGGTTGATATCTGTCAAAAAGCTCGCATCTGTGAGTGTATCACGGGTTGATATTTGTCAAAAAGCTCGCATCTGTGAGTGTATCACGGGTTGATATCTGTCAAAAAGCTCGCATCTGTGAGTGTATCAGGGGTTGATATCTGTCAAAAAGCTCGCATCTGTGAGTGTATCACGGGTTGATATCTGTCAAAAAGCTCGCATCTGTGAGTGTATCACGGGTTGATATCTGTCAAAAAGCTCGCATCTGTGAGTGAATCACGGGTTGATTCATGTCAAAAACGTCGCATCTGTGAGGGAGTCGCGGGTTTATTCCGCGGCTTATGACGGAAATAATTACCGATAGTTTATTCTGTACTGTACCTACGCTGCTCTAACTTGCACTAAGTATACGAGAAAAAACAAGGATGGTATACCATCACTTGTCATGCCTCTCAAATGACCGAACAAACAACAACACCGCTTTCGTCATTTCCAATAGTACTATATTTTATTTGATACAATATTTTAACTCAACAGGACCACAATAGATCGTGGAATAGACCTACCGGGGAAACCACGTTAAAAAACATAACCCTCCTTCTGGCGCAGTCAGGTAAAAAATGCATCAAGTACACTACCTCATGGGTGGCGCGGAAACGTGCATAATAAGAAGAACACGACTATTTCTATTTTTTGCATCGCTATATCTCCGAAATGGTGACTCTTAGGAAAAAGTGTAAAACAATTTTTGTAGATAATTGCATGATGAACAATTTTATCTCAACTATTTTTATGATAAAACTTACCGTTTAGCTGAAAAATGCGAAAAACCGATTTTTGCAACAATTGACCTTGAATAATTTTTTTTGCACACGTCGGGTCGATGGGGGTTTTTGACAATTTATTTGTAATGGTGTTCCTAACATTTATACCAATTTTCAGCTTTATGCGAATTAATGTAACCTTACTCCTATTTTTAGGGTTCCGTAGCCAAATGGCAAAAAACGGAACCCTTATGGATTCGTCATGTCTGTCTGTCTGTCTGTCTCTCTGTCCGTCCGTCCGTATGTCACAGCCACTTTTTTCCGAAACTATAAGAACTATACTGTTGAAACTTGGTAAGTAGATGCATTCTGTGAACCGCAGTAAGATTTTCACATAAAAATAGAAAAAAAACAATAAATTTTGGGGTTCCCCATACTTACAACTGAAACTCCAAAAATTTTTTTTCATCAAACCTGTACGTGTGGGGTATCTGTGGATAGGTCTTCAAAAATGATATTGAGGTTTCTAATATCATTTTTTTCTGAACTGAATAGTTTGCGCGAGAGACACTTCCAAAGTGGTAAAATGTGTGTCCCCCCCCCTCTAACTTCTAAAATAAGAGAATGATAAAATTAAAAAAATATATATAATGTACATTACCATGTAAACTTCCACCGAAAATTGGTTTGAACGAGATCTAGTAAGTAGTTTTTTTTTAATACGTCATAAATCGAAAACCGCAATTTACCTTTCACAAAGTTACAACGAACTACAAGAACTTTTATAATATGTTACTTGCTGCTACGGAACCCTTCATGGGCGAGTCCGACTCGCACTTGGCCGGTTTTTGAAGCTAAACTTGACCGGACTACTATAGTACTTTGACCATCGTCTTTTGTTAATGTAATGGAGCCGTTTATTATGTTACTATGATGCATGTTTGAATTGCAAGAGCATGGCAGTTGGGAGTACGTCATGCTCACTCAACGTTGCCACTGGGCAAGCACTGCTCTGCGGCCCCGACTTGCGAGTTGTCGACGAGGACGTGGGTTGGGACCCAGACAGGCGTTTTACATTTGGAAGGGAACCGAATAATCCAACACACGCGCCACAATCAGCGAAACTTTTGAGTGAGCACCTTGTATCTATCATTTAATTCATTTATATGTCATGGCTTTATTTTTTAAATTTTAAATAAAAAAAAATATGTCTCAATATCCTCATTGTTTCAATTTAAAAATTAGAAACTTTCGTCTGAAAGCTGTAACGTTTCGCATTTGATGTCACGTAATCACTGGCTTTATTATTTATTTTTAACACGTTCACTGCCACCATAATTTTTTTGAAGTTCATAGCGAAGCCGCCCTATAAAGCCACGCGGACACGCCTGGCGGGTTCTCGGCATAACATAATCACTTTAAAAAAAATATATAAATTAATAGATTTTTCCGGGGGCCACCTCAAAAATCCTTAGGTTATTGCTAGAGGATTATGTACTGAGAATTCCAAAAGGCAACTTTGCTTAATTTTCGAAACATCACTGAAACATTTAGGACACGACTGGCGTGTTCGAGGCGTAGTTATAGACATTCGCAAGAACACGCTACGCGTGTCGGCGGCATTGAACGTGTTAAGCATTTTTTTCTCAAAATATTAATTAATTTAGAAACATTTACAAAATTAAGTTTTTTTTTTTAATATTTTGAGGTCACAACCATTCCACAATACAAAAATCATAATTTATTTTTATTACTGTCAATTGGTCTTTTATCTTATCCCTCAAAATCATAATCGCACATTTTATAGATATAATATTAAAAACCTGAGTATACAACATAAGTATAAACTGGCATACGAACTGGTCATAGAGCATGGTATGGTTGTGCTTGTAATAAGCGTTGACAATCACGTCGAGGTCGCAGCGGTCGCGGCAGCGTGTGACGTCACGCACCAGGTCTGCGTCGCCGCGCTCTCCGAACGCGATGTACCAGCTGCGCAGCATCACTAGGTACTTGATCTTGTATGCGGCTTCAGAGTCGCACTCGGTCGACCATTTTGTGCTGGCCTGAGGGTGTAGGAAAAACTTTTTGATGCGACACAACAACATACAAGACTACAGGTAAAAGGTATGTGCTTCGATCTTCGTGTTTCCGAATTAGCACGAACGTCGAGACACAGAGTAACTCCTCCAGACGCAATGCTTCTAAGGGCTGATTTTACCAATATCTTTAGATATCTTTTAGTCATGGAATAAAATTGACGTCAGACATTTTTAAAATGGAAAATGTGTCAAAAATTCAAAATTTATTCTCGGGATAAGACTTATTCTAGGTATAAAAGTTTGGTGGAATGCGTCAATGCGCCCTCAGTGTACTACCGCGCTTTGTAGTGTGCACCTATAATTTCGCATTTGTATGAAATTTTCTCTTTTTCCGGTTACCTACTCTCTATTTTGGAATTGCATATTATAGAGTTGGTAATCTACAATTTTGTAAACATGGTAATACAAATTAGGCAAGTACTTCTACGGTAGTAACAGCTCTATATTAGATCTCATTACAGCGCAAAACATACTTAGTAGTGGGTGCAACAAGGCTGCCGATGATTATGACAGCACGTTCGTATTTCCGAACACAATGTTTCCTGATTTTCTTTGAAAAGCTGTACTTATATGAAGTGTTATTTAAGTATATTCATTTCTGAAAAAAACTACAAACCTGTAAACTATGGAAGTATCCATTCCCGGATACAATATCCTCCAATTTCTGTCCTTCTAGTATCCCTTTCTCCTCCTTGCCTTCCGCATGCAACGTGTACCACCGGTGCGCGTACGCCCAGAAGTAGCCCTTAGCCAGCGCCAGTTCGGACACCGTGCTTGTTATAGCACTCCTGAGTTCTTGAGATGTCGCGCTTATCACGTCTACTAGGAGAGAATCCAGTTTTTGTTTTGTCTCAACTATGATGTCGTAGTGGGGCCACTGAAAATTTTAATTGACTTAAATGCAAGGAATGACGGAAAAATGTGAATAAGGCTTAGTTGGGATGTGAAGTAGACCGTAGACTTTAATCTGCAGCGTTTAATTCAAAGGGACAAAAACCGGCCAAGTGCGTGTCGGAGCACACATAATGTAAGGTGCCATAGTTGGGATTAATTTATCTCAAGAACAAACTTAACATTGTAATTGAAAAACATGTTCTCCTATACCATTTCAACTGCAAATGCAAGTTGGTCGGCTATTACTTATTAACTTGTAAAACCTACTTAGCTGAATTTTCCTTTTAACTGTGTTATAAATACTACTGCCACACACACACTAAACTTTGTCACATATCCAAAAACTCCCACTCCAACTATTTAGCTAGCTTTAGGGTGTCGGACACTTGACTCTAACAAAAATGAGTACTTTGAAGTTAAGAATTTAAGAATTAAGAAAAATATACACTTTAAGTGTAGGGGAGAAACAAAAAAGAATTCCACTTTGTTAGCGTAATTAATATTACAGCTTTCTTTCTAGTACTGAGTCTCTGAGCTAAGCCGCCGACAGAGACAGACGGACGGACATGGCGCAACTGAAAGTGTTCCTTCTTGACTACGAAACCCTGAAAAAGTCGTATAAAATACTTACAAATGCGTATCCTTCGTGTAAAGAATTGATGACAACATAGGTATACAATATATTGCAAAACTCTCTCTGAACGTACTCGTCTTTCAGCAACACATCGCACCAAGTCTTCTGTTCGCTTGGCTCCTCGTCATCATCAGCCGAGTTGACGTTGTGCAGCAACAGAGTCCGCAGATATATCGCACGGAAAAGATGTTTATTTACATAGAGCAAAAGATCTGTTTTCGTCAGCTCCTTGACGTCGGTTCTCGCAGAGTCTCGTACGACGGTGGCGATGACGTCATTGTCGTCGTCGTACAGACAGTTGAGCTGCGACGTCACGCACTCGTGACGTAGTGCGTACGACTCTACCACGTGCGTCTCAGGGTCCTTCATGTTGAAGATTTGCTTGGTGAAGGCGAGCATGTCAGTGACGTCATCAGGTACTTCCGCGGCGTCGCAACGGTTGAATAAGTGCGGACATAGAGACACGATGTTTTCGATTTTAGTGATGTCCAAGTTTTCCATGCTGGAATGGAGGATTATAGGTTAATAGTTATTTATGCAACTGTTGTATAATAAGCCGAGTGTGATAATAGTATTACATGAATGTTTTAATACCTAATTATGTACAGTTGCATACAAGACTATATCTACACCCATGTTATGAATCCTCTATAAAAGATGCTGAAACAGTTTTTTGCAATACTAATATAGAACAAAATGGCGGCCGGCGGGATACGACGTGAATTCGAATAACCTGTAAGTTCTTTTTTTAAATTACTGCGCTGTGGTAGTAAAACGCGCGTGCATGACAAGATTCTTTTTTTGAAAACGATTTGCATAATGAAATTTAGTACAACATTATAACACTCGTTTGGATGATATTATGGTTACTATGAAACTTGTTGTTTTAATGTTGGCAATAAGCTAACTGTTTCAGAAACTTTTATAGAGGATTTATAGCATGGGTGTAGATAAAAATGTAAAAGTTAATTTCCGAGTATTTAACGTGAGACACTTTTGTACAAATTTCAATATAGAAACACTGGTACTAACGTCTGGAGCAGCTGCTCGTGCAGGAAGGCGGCGGCTTGTTGCAGGAAGTGCGTCCGGTCGGCCTGCGCCAGCGCCGCCGCGCCGTCTTGCCACGACGAGCGGATCTCGCACCACGTGTCCACTGACAGTCTGCTGTCTCCTCTCTGGGAAATACGAGATCAAATGCTTCTAGAACACATTTCACAGCGGCTATGCGGCGGCGGAAGTTTTTAATACAGCTTATCTAAAATATAGCAAACAAAGCTACTTTTTTTTTATTAGTAAATACTGTCGGTGTGGTCCTGCAGCGACGTGGCCAGGCGAGCTGCTATCGTAGCAGTAGATACACTGTGTCAGTTACCGGCACGAGTATGTTGAGTCGGAACAGTTGCAGCACAAGCAGCGCGTAGTGTTGCCCGGCGTGCTCCTGCAGCGACGTCGCCAGGCGAGCTGCTAATGCGCCACTCGCTTCCAACGTGCTGCTGTGTGGCTGCGATATGGCGCTGGTAACTATCTTCAGCACCTCGGATACACTGTCCTCGCTCACTAGTAGCTCTGGAACATGGAGGTGCGGTATACGACCGTTAATATGGCAAATAAGTTTTAGAAAAAGACGCGGATATGAGAGATAGAGGTGAGAGGCGACGTTTGAAGTCATGAGGGTAGGCAGACGCGAGGGTATGATACTTGATAGGCAGTCACTTTCCCTGTATGTACGACTCCAACCTAGCGCGCGCACGTGCGGGTGCCGCACGCAGCACGACACGCCCACTGCACCTAGCGCACCTACCTCCGCTGGGCTCGTCAGTGAGGCAGGCCAGCAGCAGCGCCCGGGCCGCGCTGTCGGCCCGCACGGCCAGCGCGCGCAGTGCCGCGCCGCACAGCGCGCCGCGCAGCCAGCACGTGCGGGTGCCGCACGCAGCACGACACGCCCACTGCACCTAGCGCACCTACCTCCGCTGGGCTCGTCAGTGAGGCAGGCCAGCAGCAGCGCCCGGGCCGCGCTGTCGGCCCGCACGGCCAGCGCGCGCAGTGCCGCGCCGCACAGCGCGCCGCGCAGCCAGCACGTGCGGGTGCCGCACGCAGCACGACACGCCCACTGCACCTAGCGCACCTACCTCCGCTGGGCTCGTCAGTGAGGCAGGCCAGCAGCAGCGCCCGGGCCGCGCTGTCGGCCCGCACGGCCAGCGCGCGCAGTGCCGCGCCGCACAGCGCGCCGCGCAGCCAGCACGTGCGGGTGCCGCACGCAGCACGACACGCCCACTGCACCTAGCGCACCTACCTCCGCTGGGCTCGTCAGTGAGGCAGGCCAGCAGCAGCGCCCGGGCCGCGCTGTCGGCCCGCACGGCCAGCGCGCGCAGTGCCGCGCCGCACAGCGCGCCGCGCAGCCAGCACGTGCGGGTGCCGCACGCAGCACGACACGCCCACTGCACCTAGCGCACCTACCTCCGCTGGGCTCGTCAGTGAGGCAGGCCAGCAGCAGCGCCCGGGCCGCGCTGTCGGCCCGCACGGCCAGCGCGCGCAGTGCCGCGCCGCACAGCGCGCCGCGCAGCCAGCGCCGCGCGGCCGGCGCGCACACGTGCGGATGCCGCACGCAGCACGACAGGCACCACTCCACCACGCCGGGCGGGAACTGCGGGGAACTCATGCGTCAACACCGTACCAAACATAATAGGTATTCCCCAGGTATTAAAGTTTCATAAGCTACTGGCGCCGATTCCCTTGTTCACAAACTAAACTAAATTTAAGTTCAGTGCATCTTTTTCTTTCTATTTCATTATGAAAAGGACAGAAGATAAATATTAGTTTAGTCCTATCAAAAATAAGATACTCCATAGACAAGTTTAGACGCGATTAAAAACTTGCCTACTATGGGTGCATTCCGAGTTAGGACTGTAATCGATATTATCGATTTGAGCGTGCTTAAACCCGTACCGAATTAGGTTTAAGCACGCTCAAATCGATTATATCGATTACATTCCTAACTCGGAACACGGCATAAAAATACGACAATTTACGTCAGGCGTTGACTAATTTGACAGGACTAAACTAATATTTATCTTCTGTCCTTTTCTTAATGAAATAGAAAGAAAAAGATGCACTGAACTTAAATTTAGTTTAGTTTGTGAACAAGGGAATCGGCGCCACTAATTCGAAATCGAATTGGTTTTTACTATTATGTATAGTATTTAGAAAAAAAAAAATGTAAATTACGTTCTAAAATTTAATTTTGAAATAAAAATACATCTTTCTTATTGTTGTCACATTAGGCGGTTTGCCGCCTTTATCTTATTCATTTAGTTAGGTTACGTCCTGAGTGCTTTAAATATTAAAAAAATGGTTAAAAACAAGAGCTGTGAAACAGCAACAAGTCAAAAATTTGTGAATTTTCATTTCAAACGAAAATCGGCTTACAGAAAAATAGCCGCTTACTTAGTGTTCCGTAAAGATGGCTATTAACGTCATTGCTAGCACATGTATTTCAAACAGCACATCATCAACAACGGATATTGTGCCTAGAAAAGTTCCACCAAGGAAGACCACAATTCAAGAAGACAGGCTTATGATGGACCGTTTGGACCGTTAATCATTCTAGAAATACGAACCAATTGCTTTCAAATCGATTCCTGAGTACCGATCGAGCGTGTGTGTGTGCGAGGCGACGTTCTTTTGTGTTTGTTGGTAATTATCAGAGATCGGAATCATCATCATCATCATCTGCCTAGCCTTTTCTCAACTATGTTAGGGGTCGGCTTCCAGTCTTACCGGTGCAGCTTAGTAACAGTATTTTACATGTTGTGAATGCTTATCTGACCTCCACAACCCAGTGACTGGGTAATACGATACCCCTTGGTAAAACTGGTTGTCAGACTTTCGGGCTTCTGACGACCCGTAACGACTGTCAAAGATCCATGAATGACAGCCGGGACCAACGGCTTAACGTGCTTTCCGCGGCACGGAGGGGTCATGGTATGTACAGATGGTCACCCATCTACAGACCAACCGCGGCAAGCGTAGCTTAACCTGATCGATCGATCCGTGCGGCTGTTATTACTTAGCCGCAAGCCCCTCACCGCATCATCATCAGCATCGGAATAGGAAGAGTATATTTACTTAAACTTCGAGGAAGTAAGTAACATAGAGTGGATAATCCTCCTCTAAAATCTCGGAATCATAAAAATGAAGATTAAGTCCCGGGATTTAAGAAACTGCAGATTATTTATTGCATTTTAAATACATTCGTAACAAATTATTATTTCGAAGAATCTTTTTACAATTTTAGGGTTCCCTACTAAAACTGTTGAATCAAAGTGCTTTATCCATACTATATAATATTATAAATTCGAAAGTAACTCTGTCTGTATGTTACCTTTTCACGCCTAAACCACTGAACCGATTTAGACGAAATTTGGTAGTGATAGTTTGAGTCCCGGGGAAGGACATAGGATAGTTTTTATCTCAATATTCCCACGGGATCGGCATTTATGCGGGTGAAACTAATCTGACAAGTTTAATGTCAAACTTCTATAGTAAAAAAAACGAAAACACAAAAGACTTACATGTCAGATTAGTCTCTGGGATTAAAAAACGAACTATATATAAATATATATATAAATTGCCGTGTTTAATTATTTATTTAAAAAATATCTACTCTTCATTTGTTTCTTCTCCATAAAAGTTTCATAACGTTTCTATTACCTCAATAGTTCAATATGCTTACCTGGAGGGAAAAAAAAAAAACAAAAAAAATATTGTTGTTTTCGACTTATATTTCGGTGAATAACTCCGAAACCTGACGCTTTAGGATATTATGTTATATTACATTTTTTGTTTGTATAAGTGTCCTCTATCTAAATATATAACTTTTGTTGTGCACCGCGATTCTGAAAAAAAATTAAAATGGCGGCCGACCTTAGGGCCACCCTCCATACAAAAATCTTCAAACCCCTTTAACTCTGAACGAATATTGGCATTTTGTAACAAAACATATTTTGAAACAATAGGAACCGCCACTGCTACCTGGGTAAGAATAACCAAATATCTGTACAACAAAATTTATGTTGGTATGTATTTCATGCACAAGTTTTAATTTAACTAATATGCTCTTATACAAATAAGAACATAAAACAACCAACTTAATTTTATTTGGATAGTAATAAACACTCCGACAAAAAAATAAGAATTGTCCTTACTCAAAATATTAAATCTACTGCCTAAAATACTAACTTTCCGACTACTTTTAACCAAATAAAAATGACGAAACGACCGAATGAGATACTGAAATCTTCGAAAAATAAACATGACTGTTTATTGCTATAATACTTTTCTACCAGCTTAAATTACGTTTCAATATATTCCTAGGTAAAGGTATTTGTATTCTCATTCGCACGCTCTTGCATCCTATGTCGACGGAGCCCCGCGAAGCGGGGCTCCTATTTCTGCGTAAAGGGTTTAACCTTTTGAACGCCATTGTCACATATATGTGACAAACAAAATCTTACCCTGAACGCCAACGTATAAACAAATATATGACAAAATACACGTCGCACGGGTCGCACCATATTATGAAATAAACAATTTAATCATTACTTTTGTGTGTTTTTAATTATATAATTTAAAAGTTTAAGCTTCCGTCTATATTGTATTGCATTAAACTAATATAAATAAACCACCAATATCGAGAAATTTGTTGTTTTAAGTGTGTGTGTGTGTGTTGTTTTGTTAAAGTGACCTGGCGTCAGGGGTACCGTGATACGTTTATACTCTGGCGTTCAAAAGGTTAAAGTAACCTAACCAAACCGAACCTCGGGGTGCCCTTCGCTCACTCTTGCATCCTAAGTCGACGTAGCCCCGCGTATATATTTAATTATTATTTTGACAAAACCTCTGTTGTCGGTAACTTAGTAATTTTGCCGGAGGTTCAGTATTTTATTCGGAAGTTTAGTTTTGTTATTCGAAGATCCATTTTTTTTCGTCGGCCACAGACCGCTGGAGATTAATTTGTTTTTCGGAACCATTATTATTTCCCATTTTATTTTACCTACTTAAAACAAAACATTTGAGTTTGACACAATTTTAGTACGCAAACCTAAAAATGTAATTTGATTCATTAAATCAATAATTTGTAACTATATTATAAAGTCCATAAATAATTCGTAATTTTTAAATCCCGGGATAAAAACGCCATTATCATCATTCCGGGATTTCACTTATCCACTCTATGTTACTTACTTCCTCGAAGTTTAGGTGAATATACCTATTCCGATGTCTGGTATTATACTTGGTCACATGTTACGTGCTATGCTGCCTACCTGTTGTACACACGCTACTAACAAATGAAAAAAAAAATGTTGTTGATAGCAATCGGTTGAGAAAAAACAAAATGGTGGCCACATATCAATAAAATAATAGAACAACAAAATTATATTAAAATTACCTGTTGGAAGGTATTAAACATAGCATCTTGTTCCTCTTCAGTCAAATATTTCATCAGTAGGAACACTATATCCACGACCGTCTTACAGCGCATGGTGTCGCCAGACAGCCAGGTCCGCAGCACCTTGTCATACAGTTGGTACACACTCTCTGCATCGAACTGTCTGGCTAACGCTGTGAACAACTGCTTACTGTCAAACTCCACCAGTAAAGTGATGACAGGTGTCACGATAGCGCTAGATATCTGTTTCTTCTCGGCACTGTCCAAATAGTGCGAACAAATCTTCTGCACCACGTCCTCTAAGTTGTGTTTGTACCGCTCCACCACAGACGCGTCACACTGCTGCGTCACTACTGCGCTCTTGTCGGTCACAGTTTGCGCGTCGCCGTCAAACTTAATACTATGCTGTTTCTTAACTTCTTGTAAAAACGACGTCTTCAATGTTTGCAACAGTAAGATGTGCCCCTCAATCAATTTCCCTATTTCATTATGGTCTGTGCCAGATTTGTCAATTTGTGTCAAAACTGTGGAGCCAACGTTTTGCCAAAAGTTTCTGACGAGCTGGTCGTATTTTTCGCTGTTTTCTTCTTTGGATTGTTTTAGCCAATATTTGACGAGTGAGGCCATGTTGATCGCGGTACACTTAATCAGGTTAGTTCGGGTTTGCCCGTCGTGCTTCGTGGACAGCACGTTGGTCAGCCACGTCCTGTGCACGCTGCTCACGATCTCCAGCACGAACTCATTCTGCTGTATGGACAGGTATCGCAAACATTCGGCCAAACTCGTGATCCACGACTGTCGTTCACTTTTAGAATTCAATATGTTTTTCTTTTCTAATCTGAAAGAACAATTGCGATAATATGAAGTCATTTTATGACTAGGTTCATAAAGTTATAACATTTGTGGTTGATATTATGATCTTACCCAGTAAACACAGCATTAAAGAAAGCTTCGTAAAAGTCTTTAGTTAACATATCTTGAGGTAAATAGGCTAACAGCGGCAGCAGTATGTTGGACAGATGCCTCGCGTCACCCCAACCACCTGGACATAAGTTTTTATAATTATTTTACCAAATTAATGTTTAAAATGATATTTAAACTATTTCTTAAAATCTTGCGAAGATAGTCTGTGAAACTATCCTCGTCACGCAAAGATGCACGTGTAGAATTTCGTGAAGGCTTCCCGATCCAACCTGCAGTATGTGCTGAATCTCTTGATACGTAACTCGTCTATTGTCTTGGATTAAATTTTTCACTGTTAGCACGTTTCCTTCCGTAATAGCCGTCAAAGGGCGACCACTTCTTTCTTCATCCCCCAAAGTTAGTCGACCGCGCCTGAATTTGTTATACCAACGACACACGGTTGCCTTAGAAGGGCCTTCATCCATGAATGCCATTTGATGTCTATCGTACGATTCGACCGGTTTCAGGCGACACTTGATATCGTAAAAAATCATAGTGCGAAAATGTTCCCGGCGCAGATCCATTTTTTAATGAGACACGATCACAGAGTACTTTTTGATAGACTGGATACGATAACTTAAATTAGCTTGCAAACAATGTGGACTGAAATCTTGAAATTGCAACGTACCTATTTTTACTTACAAATAATCATATTTTCAAAATAGACTGGCCAGTCTCTCATACATAAAAACTTTTTTTCGTAATACTTTCTGAGTGGCCTGGTAATGCAAGGGCTATTATGTTATTTTGTTGAAGAAGTGATTGCAAAGAGCCTTCTTTAATTTAGGCACACTAGTATTAATGAGATCTATGTCAACTTCCTGGCAGGTTTCATTACACATACGGCTCGCCCTAATCATGTCGGAGTTTTGTCTGTAAGTTGTTCTTGTTGTTGATATGTGCAACAAACGAGGTGTACGCAAAAACGATGAACATACGCGCAGCCCAATTTTGCTCAGCAGCTCAGGGATGTCGTTGGATCCGTTTACAATTTTGGATAAAAATGCTAAATCAAAAATTTTTCCTCTTTCATAGAAGATGAAATTTTTTACACCACAAGTTGCGATTATATAGGTATGTTTTGGAACGAAATTGAATGTACAGACGCCAGCACAAGAACCTACTACAATCTGTCGAATTTCTTTAATAGATTTTCAAGTTTATCACTAAAGTATAAGGTTCGAAGTTGATTGGGAAAATTTTACAGTTTCGGTTAGGTTGATGTGCTGGCGTCTGTACCTAAGGAATTTTCACTGTATGCCCTCTATACGATGGATATAAGTAGGTATTATAATTGGGGTGTCAAAACTTACCATTTTCCAAAACATCTAATATCCTTTTGATGAGCAATTCTTTCTTCTCTAAATATGTATGCCAGTTCTGAAACAAACATTTATTGTTCACTCTGTTATTTTATTCAAATTACCAACCCAAATAAAAGCATGCCAGGCAAGATTCCTGTGAAATGCTGTCATTTAGCTTAAAAACATGTAAAGAAATATATGTTTTAGGGCTGATTTTTCCAACGCCAGATAATTTTATCCGAGGAATGGTTTTTAATTTTTGTCAGTTCTTCCGTACAAAATGTGTCAGAGGTCAATTTTTATTCTCCGAATAAAAATTATGTGTCGAATGAAAAATCTGGACTTAGAAAAATAACTTTCAATCCCACAAAAAAAATCAGTTCGCGCGACAACTTCAATTAATGAATTGAAAATTTCTGTAGGCGCGTTGGGAATTTTTTGAGATGGGAAAACCATTGAACTCGCGACACATTCGGATGTGTTCGGCTGTGCTCGGGATGTACTCGATTTTAATGAATTTCCGATATGTCAGTGATGCTGGGGCCAGACTATCGCGATAACGCGAAGATTTGCGCGATAAGTTGATGCTCATTGGCTGGACCTACGATGTCAGCCAATAAGAAACAACTTATCGCGATTTTCCCGTATAGTGTGGCCCCGGCATGAGTGATGGCAAAGTATTCTGTCTGTGTTTTGTTTATATGATGATTCAAAAATACACACGTAATTGTTCAAGTTTTCACTTCTGTCGGCACTCCCGGAGTGCCACTTTTTTACAAGCTTCTATTTAATTAATAGAATAGAATACTCTTTATTATGTACACTATATAAATAAACTTAACTAAATTTATTTTACTTGCAATGTATGTATGTAACTTTGTTTGTTCGGGTGGTCTCTTGCAACTAAATTTTGAAGCAGATATCTTCAACCGATTGAGCTGAAATTTTGTATGCACGTTTAGTTTGGATAACAATGCACGTTTAGTTTGGATGACAATGCATGGATAGTTGTATGACGTCATTCTAAATCCAACATGGCGGAACACCCAATATGGCGGTCTAGTTATTTTTAATGCACTCCCACAATATGGGTATCAAATGAAAGGACTTGCTGAGAATCAAGCTTTCATATCTTATAAATTGTGTACTTAATGACGTTGTAAGTTGATAGTAAAATTTTTAAAAGAACAGTTTATTTTATTATTTTTAGGGAATTTAACTAAAAGCTTATTTTTTTTAAGTTTTTTACTTTTAATTAATTTTTTACTACTTCTACAGTAATTCTGAAATCCACTTAATTCACACTAATATAACGTTGATACATGATAAGTCTGACAACCTTTACCTAGGGATGTCGTATTACCCAGTAACTGGGTTGTCGAGGACAGATAGGCAGCTGCTCCATGTTGTCCTATAAAAAACAAATTAAAGTTAAAAGTATGTAAAGAATAGTGTACCAACCGGTATGTTGTGCATGATCTGCAGCAGACAGGTCCACAGCTGTGCGGCGGCCGGCGCGCCCGCCTCGCGCGCCGCCGTCAGCAGCACGCGCAGTGCACGTGCGCAGCACGTCGCGCCGCACGCCGCGCCGTAGCGCTCGGCCACGCGCCCGGTCGCGCCGTACCACGCCGCTCTGCGCACCGACACATACAACATTAACATCCCTATCACACTGCTACAAGGACGCGCAGCGCGCGTGCGCAGCACGTCGCGCCGCACGCCGCGCCGTAGCGCTCGGCCACGCGCCCGGTCGCGCCGTACCACGCCGCTCTGCGCACCGACACATACAACATTAACATCCCTATCACACTGCTACAAGGACGCGCAGCGCGCGTGCGCAGCACGTCGCGCCGCACGCCGCGCCGTAGCGCTCGGCCACGCGCCCGGTCGCGCCGTACCACGCCGCTCTGCGCACCGACACATACAACATTAACATCCCTATCACACTGCTACAAGGACGCGCAGCGCGCGTGCGCAGCACGTCGCGCCGCACGCCGCGCCGTAGCGCTCGGCCACGCGCCCGGTCGCGCCGTACCACGCCGCTCTGCGCACCGACACATACAACATTAACATCCCTATCACACTGCTACAAGGACGCGCAGCGCGCGTGCGCAGCACGTCGCGCCGCACGCCGCGCCGTAGCGCTCGGCCACGCGCCCGGTCGCGCCGTACCACGCCGCTCTGCGCACCGACACATACAACATTAACATCCCTATCACACTGCTACAAGGACGCGCAGCGCGCGTGCGCAGCACGTCGCGCCGCACGCCGCGCCGTAGCGCTCGGCCACGCGCCCGGTCGCGCCGTACCACGCCGCTCTGCGCACCGACACATACAACATTAACATCCCTATCACACTGCTACAAGGACGCGCAGCGCGCGTGCGCAGCACGTCGCGCCGCACGCCGCGCCGTAGCGCTCGGCCACGCGCCCGGTCGCGCCGTACCACGCCGCTCTGCGCACCGACACATACAACATTAACATCCCTATCACACTGCTACAAGGACGCGCAGCGCGCGTGCGCAGCACGTCGCGCCGCACGCCGCGCCGTAGCGCTCGGCCACGCGCCCGGTCGCGCCGTACCACGCCGCTCTGCGCACCGACACATACAACATTAACATCCCTATCACACTGCTACAAGGACGCGCAGCGCGCGTGCGCAGCACGTCGCGCCGCACGCCGCGCCGTAGCGCTCGGCCACGCGCCCGGTCGCGCCGTACCACGCCGCTCTGCGCACCGACACATACAACATTAACATCCCTATCACACTGCTACAAGGACGCGCAGCGCGCGTGCGCAGCACGTCGCGCCGCACGCCGCGCCGTAGCGCTCGGCCACGCGCCCGGTCGCGCCGTACCACGCCGCTCTGCGCACCGACACATACAACATTAACATCCCTATCACACTGCTACAAGGACGCGCAGCGCGCGTGCGCAGCACGTCGCGCCGCACGCCGCGCCGTAGCGCTCGGCCACGCGCCCGGTCGCGCCGTACCACGCCGCTCTGCGCACCGACACATACAACATTAACATCCCTATCACACTGCTACAAGGACGCGCAGCGCGCGTGCGCAGCACGTCGCGCCGCACGCCGCGCCGTAGCGCTCGGCCACGCGCCCGGTCGCGCCGTACCACGCCGCTCTGCGCACCGACACATACAACATTAACATCCCTATCACACTGCTACAAGGACGCGCAGCGCGCGTGCGCAGCACGTCGCGCCGCACGCCGCGCCGTAGCGCTCGGCCACGCGCCCGGTCGCGCCGTACCACGCCGCTCTGCGCACCGACACATAAACTATCACACTGCTACAAGGTCGCGCATTAATTGCAGTATTGTACCTACTATTTGCTAAAATCATTTTTTTGAATATTTTTGTGTCAATAAAGCTTTTTTATTTTGTTTTTATTTTATCACACTTACATCTTCTTTAAAACAAGGACACCTTATTTTAAACCAAGCTAAATCTTATTTTTCACTTCTCATGCTCTAAAAGTCCGTCTTTATGTTGTGCTTAGGCGACATAAAATCGCTTTTTATGTTCTAGTCTAGTGCATAAAGTAAAATTTTTTTCTAAGACTTAAGTAATCAGGCCCAACAGCCACACGCACAATAAAACTTCGCAGATTAAAGTCGTGATTTATTTCATTTTCTTTAATTTATACCACTTCCGTGTTTTCTATCGTTAATTTAATAAAATCAGGTAAAATAGTTGTCATTTATTATTTAAAAAGGCAAAGAAACGTTTTCATTTTTTGGCAGTATGAAGTACCCAAGTCGAATGACAAATGTTGAAAATTAAAAAAAAAAAACTTTTAAAAAGTTTCGTGGCGGTATTATCTGTGGTGGCGGGAATTAGATATGGATGCAACATTTTTGATTAATTATGTACTGTATACTTTATGCCTGTTTCATTTTCTCGCAATCGAAGTGAAAAGCAGAGTGTATAACTCAGGCATAAACGAGCCATTTTACCCCTCGACATAACTATCCACCCTCGCCTGCGGCTCGGGTGGATATAAACGTCTCGGGGTAAAATAGCTTCTTTTATGCCTTAGTTGTACAATCTACTATTAAACATGTCTTATTTTTTTAACTGAACTGTGCAATAATTTGGAATTATTTATTTATTGCTTTTAGTACATGGAGGACTTACAGCTAATAAAAACAAACAAAAAAGGAAACCATAGTCACCAGAAAGCCAATTACAAATCCTCACGTATAGACAACTAACTAACTATAATAATAATAATATATTTATTCAAAAATTATAAGACATGAAAATTTGTACAGTTTTGCTTAAATAAAAATTATATTGCTAAGACTTACGTGCCTGAACTAGGTAATCCTGTGTTTCAGGCGAGAAGAGCTAAAACAGTCGTTTAAAATTAATAAATAATCAAGTTAACAATAGACAAATAATTATATAATAACTCTCAGTTTCTAAATTTGATAATTATTTAACTTACGTGAAGTTTGTATACCTATATTTACTTCAACACAGTAAATTTTCTGTTTTTTCATAAGACATAGTTTGGAGAGCATCCTTGAGTATTTCTTACAAATTGTATAGTTCACAGAATAAATGTTTGCTTTCTAGTTTAGTCTATTATACAACGTGTAACGTTAAATGCGCAAAACCTGAAAATAGTTTGATCAGAATAACGAGCAGAATCAATTGAACCACTTTTTAATATAGGTCACATTTTTCAAAAAATCTTCATTAAAAACGTTGCCGTGTCTATTTATTAATAAGTCAAGCCATCACATGCGCAAACCCGCCAAAATAGGTAAACAAATATAAGTTGTTGTCGACCAATTTAAATTTTCCCATACGCGGGATAATAATAGTTCTTATTTCAATGCAAATTGCAAATACGAATCTTCCGTAGAGTAAGTACCATGAATAAGACAATTTGAAATAGACAATAATGCTATCTATCTTATTTTAACATAAACTTAACCTAAGGGTTAGAAAAAGAAATGACGATCTGCACGGGGGCGGGGCGTACGAAATACGTGACAGCGGCCGTGTTTACTTCAGTCTGAGCGGCGCCGGCACATGCGTCATAGGTGTAATTGTTCTATCCCGTTACCCCGGCGAGGCGGCGCGTGCGCGTGAATTTCGCAACGTTTTTGTACACAAACATTCAATATTGTGAAATGGTGAGAATGTTGGCGCATTGTAATGACAACGTTAATTTGGCCAAAGCCTGGAAAAGTGTGATGGAAACATTTAAATCACTGTTCAAAGATAACCTAAGTTTTTTAGGAGCGTAGATGGTAAATAATGCGCGGCGCAGCGGCGCAGCGGCCCAGTGACGACTCCTCCCTCAATAGAGCGTCGCCGCAGCCGCAATAAACGATTAGAATTGCCAGTAAAACTAAAACAGCACATAAAACCTTTACAATTTTTTTAATGATTTTTTTCTTTCTGAAATAGGTCAATTGAATTAAAAATCAGTTGGGGTGTCTGAGGTTTTGCGCATTTAACGTTACACGTTGTATAGGAGAGGTCCGAGGTACAGGTAAAATTTGGATATAAAAGCATGTCTTGTTGAAATTTGTGGACAAACTATATCTTTACGTCTTTTATTAGTATATCTAGCGCTGTAGGGTAGAGCTTTGTGTTGTTTTAATACAATGCCCATAATAAATAGCAGTCGAACTGTTAATACTTCATAAGATTTGTACACGAGGTTAGTAGGACACAGGAAAGGGCGGAAAGTAGACACTTTGAGAATCGCCCTCTGAGCTCTCTCGATGGTTAGTAACATTGTTTTACCCGCTCCACCGCATGTGGTAATACAGTACGTTAAAATCGATTGACATAGAGCAAAGTAAACTTGTCTAACTATTCTTGGGTCAGCAATACAGCGTAACTTTTTAAAAACAAATATTAACTTGCGAAATCTATTATTGAAAGCTTCTATATGTTGTTTAAACGAAAGTGTTTCATCTATTACAACACCAATTAAAATTATGTCTGTTGTGGATGTTTTCCTAACAAAAAAAAAAACCGGCCAAGAGCGTGTCGGGCCACGCTCAGTGTAGGGTTCCGTAGTTTCCCGTCCGTCACAATAAGTGTTCCCACGTACAATTCGATAATACCCGACCCTTGCCCGACCCAATGTAATAAGTACCTACAGCGCCATCTCTCGGGGAATTGGGTTACTAATTAATACATAGACGTGCCAGAAATTTTCGGTGGTAATTTTGGATTGCGAGAACCGATTTTAATAATTCTTTTTTTGTTTGAAAAAAGATACGTTCAGGATAATAAAATATGTAAACGAAGTCAAAAAAAATGCTTGCATATACGATTATACTACGAACTTAGTCCAGAAATGATTTTGTACAACTTTTTGTCTTTTTTGTACAAAAACTGTTGTTTCTATCAAGTTGAAAATAATTTTCCTAGAAAGTCCTTATAAAGTTCTACTATTCAGATTTTTTTCATATTTTCTAAACTTATGGTTCAAAAGTTAGAGGGGGGGGGGGACACATTGTTTTTTACTTTTAGAGCGATTATTTCCGAAATTATTGACATTATCAAAAAATGATTTTAGTAAACCCCCTATTCATTTTTAAATACCTTTCCGACAATATATCACACGTTAGGATTGAAATTAAAAAAAAAATCACTTCCCACTTTACATATAGGGGGGCTATTCTAATAAAACATTTTTTTCCAATTTTTATTTTACCACTTTGTCGGCGTGATTGATATACATATTGGTACCAAATTTCAGCTTTCTAGTGCTAACGGTCAAAGAGATTAAGCGAGGACGGACAGACGGACGGACGGACGGACGGACAGACAGACATGGCGAAACTATAAGGGTTCCTAGTTGACTACGGAACCCTAAAAAGAAACCTATAGAATGAGGCGGCATGTCATACCTAACCTGCGGCGTGCCTTGCGCCAGCTTCCAGTAGCTCGCGGCCTGCAGCAGCGGCTGCAGCTGCTCCCACAGCCACGCGTCGTGCGCGGCCGGCAGGTGCTGGCAGAAGTACTGCAGGCCTTGCAGGCTGCTCGTTGTGATGCGGCTCATTACGAGCTGGCGTTCTTCCGGGTTTTCTATCCTGCGGGAACACGCGGTTTTGTCACAGAGTTACAGTTGGTGACACGACAATGTGTGTGATGCTGATCTAACAAAACTGCCATCAGTAAATTAGGTCAACCTCATCAGATTTTGAAACCCCACACAACCTTCCGCCTTGTCTAAAATAAGAAGATATGTATGGAGTATAATTTTTTTTTTTATTCGGTTAAGAAGAAAAACACTCCATACATGACTTTTTATTTTTCCTCATATTTGTAATCTGAACTCAAGCAACAAACCTCTTATTGACGATGGCTTCAGTATTCCCGTTGAGGTTATCAAGCAGATGCGCCATCACCTCGGTTTTGCAGAATGAGATCACTTCAGGCAACTTGCTGTCGGGAAACGTGCTCTGTTGACAATATGCGTGAGTTCATTTTAGACTAATCGTTGTCGTGCCAGCTAGTGGCAAGCTTGGATCAACAGACGCTATTTACACGTCATAAATATAAATTACTATCTTCTGCAAGCGACACACCGAATAACCGATTATTTACAGAGAAGTCATTTAAACTAAACTGTTTTAGTGTTTTTATTTCATTACGAACCTGGCTATATAAGTAACAATTGAACTACAAGGTCACTTCATAATAATGCACACGTTCGGGCAGCGCCGCCGCCGTCGTCGTTCGGTTCCCCGACACAAATCGCTTTCCGCGCCATTTTTTACGCTACGCACGACAGCCAACCCTACTAGATTTCACGCACACATTCGTACGTATACAAACGTCATTTGTTTATGTTAATATGTAAAATTCAAAGTCCTGACTGACTGATATATTAACGCACAGTCTAAACTGCTGGTCCTCTGGAGACATGAAAGAAGAACGGTCATTTGTGACTCAGACCCGACACGGAAGAGACATATCTGGGTTTTTTTGTTATTTTAAATATAGCTAAAATATATATTTTTTATATTCCAAATCAATGGCTAACACCAAAATATTGCCTTGTGTTTTTGTTCAGGCGATATACAATTTTCTTTTAATACCTATTTACCTACAAAATTCGTAATTGTATATAGGTAATTCAATGACGATACAACAATTTAGAAAAAAACAACCGACTTAAAAAAAAAACACTACAAAGTGATAAATAACTTTAATTTCGGAAGTCGGTGTCGTTGGTTCCGCATTTTCGTTTTTAGACACTGACTTCCGAAATTAAAGTTATGTATCACTTTGTAGTGTTTTTTTTTTCAAGTTGGTTGTTTTTTTGTAAAAAAGTTTTTATTTTTTACTTTTTTTACCCCACACAAATCCAATTAACACTAGTGCATTGAAGAATTGAAGACACTGACTAGAAGAATCGTCCTAATTCGCATAGAAATGCCTGAGATGCAGTACATTTATGCATATAACCCCGTACATAAGAATAATTACCTAATGCATTATACAACATTATTTTTAGTATATGCGAAACCTGAATATAGTTTGTTCAGAATAAGTAACTGAATCGATTCCAATAATTTTTACCCCATGTTATATTTTGGCCCAAAAATATTTAAAAAAGGTTAAAGCTTGGACACCACGAGAGCGACGCGTTCGAGGAGGTATATTATAGTGTACTCTGTGTTCGAGGAGCGACACTAAGTAGGTACAACAATAGCGGCGCGGGCGCACAGCGAGCGGGGCGACCGGGGCGGGGGTGCAGCAACCCCTTCAGTCGCCCGGGTACCACAGGTAGGCGCGCACGTGTTCGCGTTCCCGTCCAACTGCATAATCGCGAGCGCGCGGCCGCCGCGGGCCTTACAAGTTGTGTTTCGGTTGATCGTGTACCTATCGTATGTAAAAAGTGTCGTGTAACATTTTTAAACACGCCAAGATAGTTAATTGTAGAAAGTTATTATTTGTACCTACAGCCTGCTGTGGTTAAGTAATGCGATGTTTAACACTTTTCATCCACTTTGAACAAATCGCATTGACTACATTGTATCACTTACGGCTTACGAATAAGTAATTACTTATTCGTAGCTTACGGCTGCATTTATTTACGAATAAAGTACATTATAATAACTACCTACACTTGACCATTACGACAGTCCAAAGCCTGCAAGTGTGATGGAAAATGTTATCACCAGTTAATTACAATACAATCGCCCGAACGCACGCGGCGGCGGCGTGGATGAGATGACCATGTTTTTGTAAGGACAAACAGGTAACATAACAAGCTTATAACTTTGTGATTATTCATGATACAGTTTTGAAATGTTGTACATAGATTCTTTACATAAAAATACTAGACACGTGTTTCGGGTTTCGCATATACTAAAAATAATGTTGTATACTTAAACCTTCCTGAAAGTATGTAGATTACATTAGCGAAAGAATTATCAAAATTGATTCATTAGTTTTTGAGAAAATCGCAGGCATACATACATACGAATCGAATACAGAACCTCCTTTTTTGAAGTCGGTTAAAAAACGCACAGATCTCAACACAGAAAGCCAATTTTATTTTATATTTTTTTAATGACATCTCGCAGTTTAACTTTGAGGTTATCGTCTGCTTAACCGGGCTTGCCTGTGGATGCCTCAATAAATTAAGCCTCCAGCTGTCTATTTTTGTATTTTTATCTAAATTGGTGTCATCTTAAATGGATATAATTGCTATTCATTAAAAAAAAAATATTTTGAAATATTTTGCCTTACCAAAAGCAAATGGCAATATATGGGTGATAGCCACTGATATTCAGAATAGTGTTAATTTATTTCTGTTATATTTAATATAACAAAATAACTGAGATGCATTCCTTTTGTGTCGGGCCTGGGTAAATTTTCTATGGGACGTGACCCTTCTTCTTTGGAGGGTGTGTTCTTTGTGAAGAGTAGGTATCCAATAAGAAAGGGTTTTTCGAAATTCCACCCTTAAGAGGGTGAACGGGGGGAGGGTGAAATTTCACGTGGACGAAGTCGAGGGCAGAAGCAAGTAGCGTATAATCTTTCTCAAGAATTGGGCTATAAAATTCAAAAAGATTTTTTCAAATCCGATTGGTAGTTCCAGAGATTAGCGTTCAAGCAAAGAAACTCTTCAGTTTTATTATTAGTACTAGCTTCTGCCCGCGACTTCGTCCGCGTGAAATTTCTTGTTATAACGTCGCACCTGCATTCCCTGAAGGGTTAGGTAGAGGTGTCCCTACAGTACACCCAAATTTCACCAGTTATGTTTCAGTTCCATATAATAGGGGACGAGCCTATTGCCATCAACCGAGCACAAATACAGACTCAGGTGGCTACTGAGAAGTTTCTGATGGAAAAACCCAATAACACTTTGCCCAACCCGGGAACGGAACCCTCAAGCTCTGCAGTAGTGCTTACAGTAACAACATTTTGCCCTAGCACATTTTGGTCTAGTGGTCAGTAACACTAAAACAACAATTAAAATCGGCCAAGTGCGAGTCGGACTCGCACACGAAGGGTTCCGTACCACCATACAATATTTAACACTATATATAAAAAAACAAGTTTGTTGTATGGGAGCCCCCTTAATTTAATTATTTATTTTTAAAGTGAATATACAACTAAGTACCTATTCTGTGAATATTTCAAGCGTCTACCTGTTGCCATTATTAATATCGAGCAAATAACGCCAAAAAAATCATGTTTACTGTATAGGAGCCCCCCTTAAATATTTATTTTGTTCTGTTTTTAGTATTTGTTGTTATAGTGGCAACGGAAATACATCATCTGTGAAAATTTCAACTGTCTAGCTATAACGGTTCATGAGATACAGCCTGGTGACAAACAGACAGACAGTGGAGTCTTAGGTCCAAAGTACACACGCTACTTTCAGCATCGGCGATCGGCGATTTAGCTGCTTTTTATAAGCTAAATGCAGCGACCAAGCATTCCACACCGCACACTTAAAACGCCAAACGCAGCGATTCAGTCGCTTTTCGGAAGCTCGACACAGCGGCTGAACGCTCCACTCCGCACACATTCGGATGCCGGTCGCGGCGATTCCGATACTGCGTCCGAACGTAGGAAGTCGCGAAATCGCGATGCAGCGTTGATCCAGCATCGGAGCAGTCGCTAAAACGCGCGATCCCGATACTGCGCCCGAACGCAGAGTCGCCAAAACGTGATGCAGCATCGATACAGCTGCAAAATCGCCGATCGCCGATGCTAAAAGTAGCGAGTGTGCTGTGGCCCTTAGGTTTCCGTTTTTATCCATTGGGTACGGAACCCTAAAAACCACATTTTATGAGGTAAACTAATGTTGTTTTTATTTAATTTCCTTATTATTTGGCATTTCATCAGATTTGATTACTACAACATAAAAATGTCATTAGCTGCTAGACACTGAATAACGTCGTGAGAAGTCCTCACTCCCCAAACATCACGCCGTCACAACACGAAATGGGAACGTGGCGAACTAAAGAGATATCATGAAATGGACTGGATTTGACAGGATTTTGACATCTTCCTCCACAATGTATGCCATTAATCTATATTTTAAGTGCAAACTCGGAGTGTACACTGCTATAAGAAACTTTTGGAGTTCGAATGACATTGACAGGAATGCTGTTGGTAAACATTTGTGCAATTGATTAGAGTAAATTAAAAAAAAAAATGTCGGCGTTAGGTCCTCATTTGGTCGCGCGCCAAAAAAAAATATTTTAGTGCTAAAAGTAACTTACGGTGAGCGAAAGATGTGCCTGCGCCTGCGCGGGCGCGTGGTCGTCGTACTGCGCCTGCAGCCACGCGGGCAGCAGCGCCTTCAGCTGCGGAGCCGCGCGCCGCCCGCACGCGCGCAGCACCGCGCCGTGGCACACCTGCGTAGCATTACACATGGCTTTATTACCCATTGATGGTTACTGGTTAGGCTAGCTTAGTTATGGTTATATAAGAGACAACGCTTATAGTGCTGCTGAATGATTGCATAACACATTTTCACATGCAATGCCTTTCATGTTGACAATTTAACAACATTCATTTAGTTATTTATGTTGTTGAGCTGAAAAAATGTTCAAACATAAAGTAATGGACTAGGAACTTCTTTCCATTCAGATTTTGATAGAAAGTGTGTTACGCAATTATAATTGTAGGTTATGTATTTGCAATCATGTAAGCTTATTAGACTAGGCCTATAGTAAATATTATCACTATGGTTATAGAAGTACATTTAAAGATAGTGGAAGTGCCAGTAAAACTACTAGCTCAATGTATGTATTCATATTCCCGTACCTGTGTCATTTCTCTGACTTTGCGGTCCGTGTCCGCTGTGAGGATCTTGTAGAAGTGTGCCCAGCTGGGTAGTGCAGCCACCACGTCTTCAACATCACCATTGTTTACAAGTTCACACAGTTCATGGAGAGCCTGGACAATTAAGAAGCTTATTATAAAAATATTTCTTCCCATTATCATTCTGTGCAATTGCACTGAGTTATAGTATTGCTAATAATCAAATAGATGAGATAAAACTATTACAAAGCAATGTGCATTATCAACCTTAGCTCTAGTGATAGGATCCTTTTTGTTAAGCTTCTTGATGCACATCTGAAACTCGGGGTTGAGGCCCTGCTCCAAGTTAGCAGTTGCTAATGTTGGGAACAATGGTGGGAGGGACTTCCCACTAGCGAGGTTCATGAGCCCTCCATCGAGACTCATCCCACCACTCAGCAGCTCAGCACTCCGGGCACTGCTTGAAGGCTACAAAAACATAATCCTTACTGATAATAGAATTACATTATACTTAATTATTTCAATAGAGTAGCTAAATAGTTTCAATTATTATTTTAAATACTCTAGTTACTACTTCTAAAAAGTAATGGTCAGTGGGTCGTCTTAGGGGCGGACAATACCTATTCATAAAACCAAAGTAGAAAAGCCCGGTGGTTTATTATACTTTTCGAATGAAAACAACATTGACCTTGCCACAAAATTTCGTAATAATTATCCATATCGGTTAAAATATCTGTAGTAAACGAAGTTAGTTGCTAAGAACACATGTTTCGTGCTAAGAAAAGACTCTTTGAAGCCTTATAAATGGATATAACTGCTATAATACTCTAGGAATGGAATAATAATACACAGCAATTGCGACATCGAGCCAATCTTGGTTATACTTACTCTCACATTGTTTTTAGTCCTTTGGCTTTGCTTTGATTTACCGCCCATTATAATATAATTTTAACACTGTTAAAGTAGACCAACATACATAATTTGCTTTGTATTTCAGAGTAATGTTTTCACTACGATTTAAAAATTATTGCCTTGGTATAGCCACTCTGGCTGACAGATGCCAGATGGTCTAAGGGTGACAGATAGTTATTGACAGTGACAGATAATACGTGCACGTCACAATTCGCTGTCATACGCAGTTTAAGAAGTGAGTTATCAGAAAAGAAATATGACTCTATGCCTACTGGGGTTTCCGACTTAGGCCGGCCGCATACGTTCGGTTTCCGAAACAATGCGCATTTCGATGCATAGATTTATATGGAACTGGCCTCGAAGGCAGTGGCATGGCGCGGCGCGCGGAGCGGCGTTTGAGCGGTACGCACTAGTCTAGCGATGCCCGCGCGTCTGCGTTGACGTAGTGTTGTGCATTTTATTTTTTGCTTTTTTAGCGATCGACGTTTCAAAATGGTGTAAGTATCAAAAAGATATTGTCGTGGCTGTTTAGACATTTTGTTCGCGAACAAAGACATTCATTTCTCAAAAAACAACACTACACCGCTCTAGCGCCGCACGATCTAACCGCTGGCTTCGAGACCGGGTCTGCGTTGCCGCACCGCTCCATGCTCCGCTCCCCGCGCCGCCGCTGCCACCGCCCCGCAATCACTGACTTCGTATCCGTGGCCTAACTGTCATCATTGTGACTGATGTTATTCGACGACCCACTGGCCCCAGTTTCTGCTGAGTATAGGCTTAGGCCTCCTCCCTTTTGTGACCTGTGTTTTTCACCCATACCTAGTTTTCATCTATCAACAAGTTTGGGTTATTAAATTCAATCGTTATAGTCACTGCTTGTTTCCATACAATGTTTTACAAAACATGTTTGGAACGTGTCAGGAAGCTGAAATTATGGACAGTCGACAATGGTGACAGGTGTATTGAGCAAGTGGGAGTTTTTATTCCTAATTATTTCATGAACAACATTTTGATAATACTTCAAGAATAATCATTGCCAAGCCAATGCAATTTATTGTAACTCTTACGGCCTGGCCACGCACTCACCACTATCAGCGGCAGCTTAGCGCGGGGCGGCGAGCGGTAAAAACAAATATACCAAAATGTATGAACCATGCCACGACGCACCGCTCGCAGCGTCAACGCTAGACAAAAGAAACCGCGCCGCTTGCCGCTAAGCCAAAAATCGTGGCCGGGTGGTTATGCAGAAGGAGCGTTGGCAGACCAACAGCAACGGCTAAGCGAGCCAACGACCTAAAGAAGATCGCGGGGAAGACCCTCGCACATACCAGAGAAGCATAGCACAAAAGAGAGAAGGCCTATATGATACTCAGCAGGTGGTGGAAGAAGGCTGCCAATGAATATGATAGGCAAAGTTTACAAGTGGAATGTTACAGAGATACTTTTTAATTTAGACCATTGGCTTAGCGGCAAGCGGCGCGGTTTCTTTTGTCTAGCGTTGATGCTGTGAGCGGTGCGTCGTGGCATGGTTCATAAATTTTGGAATATTTATTTTTATCGCTCGCCGCCCCGCGCTAAGTTGTCGCTGATAGCGGGCGAGGTCGTGGCCAGGCCGTTAGACTGTTCTATTCACTTCAGAGGGAAAGTTTTTACCTGTGGCAGTTTAGTCCTAGTTTATTGTATTATAAGTCCATGGTTTATATATGGTTTAGTCGAGAAGTGGTTGACATTGACACTTGACGACTGACGTTGACACTAATGACACTAACAATAAAAGCGCGCGCGCGTAAAACGTCAAATGAAACGGTAAAATAAAAGATTGTTTTCAACATAAAAAAGATTGTGTTTTTCTATTTGCTGTGGTTATCTGTACGAGTATCTAGTACTTAGACCAGTTTTGTTTATTTAACATATTTAGGACCTACATAATATCAACAGTAGGTACCTATAAATATTTTAGATGTAGGCCTACCTATTTACCGTCGAAACGAAAAGAAAGAAGGACCTACATACCAATAACACGTATGTATATAAACTTAGCCGCACGGTACTCACAGGTGATTTTTCTCCCGTGGCGATTTTTTTTGCGCACTGGTTTTTCAACGCTCTTCATAGCGTAGAGAGTTGAAAATCCAACAATGTGTTTTTTCGAGCCGCTGGGATGCACTCTGTTGGATTCTCAATGCTCGGCTTAACCACAGTATAAATATAACTGTGGCTTAACACCGAGAGTTGAAAATTCAGTGCGCCATAAAATCCCGCCGTATTATTTTGACGTCGGGGCGTATTTACGTGGGCTTACACTATTTATTATCAATTTCTTTTGTTTCTTTAATAATGTGTTTATTGCTGTAGGTATTTTAGTTATTGCTATTTTTTTGAGAAACTTGTACCTTCTAATTTTCAAAAAGTAAGTAGTTACCTACCTACATAGGTATTTCTAAAAGAATATTTCTCTTGCTTTTTGTAAGTAGGCTTCAATATTGTAGGTAATTCAAGCTTATGTCTGTTGGGTGGCTGTTTTCGACTGCTTTAGTTTCTACTTTTGACATCGGCTCTTGGAAATATGCTCGACCTTTAGCTGGAGGTGGTCAAGCCAGGTCACTATATCACTATTGAAGCTTGGAAACTGGTGAAAGCTCTGAAGATGTGACAACTCAGAATTTGCCCTTTTTAGGTATTTGTTTAACCATGTAAGTACCTATACTAGTATCTACTCCTCTCACCAAATTAAAGTACATAGAGTTGAACCCTGAATTAATAGGTTTCTTGTGAAATATTCAAATGTATTACACATAAGTTCACATACCTAATAACATCTTTATAATTTTTCCATAAGTCTGAACATTCTAAATTATTTGAGTTTTTTTTATTATAGAAACCACAAGCAACAAATTATTTAAATTAATACTGTTCTCAAAGTAAATAAAATTATAATGCGTATTCATTCGACATTCGAAGTTTTAATTTTTTTTGGCTCAAAAAAAATCATAAAAAAGTAAATTGGGAGTCCCATTTCCTACGAAATGAGTACCTATAGTACCTATGGGAAATTGGGAAAAAGTTTATTGCGATTTGTGATTTCTAGTAGGTACTCAAACCACAGTTGGCACAGTCGTTTTTTGATCCTTAAGTATAAGAAACCAGGATTGATTGGCATCAAAAAAAGTTGTGGAAATTGCCCATTTTCTTGCCCACTGTAGATATTATTTTTCAAAATCTGTGAATGGGATCATTTCTCAAATTCTTTCTGTAACTACAGAGGTAAGTATAGGTACCTACCCTTAATGCTCTGGCTCAAAAAACCACCCAGTGTTTTAATTAACTAGATAGAAGTGCTAGGGTTAGCTCAGACTATGCTTTCGAAGGAAAAACATCAGTCTTGTTAATAACAGGTTAAGTTCTTGTATCGGAAATTAAATGTTGTTCTTGTTTTTACAATGGGCATGAAAAATTAAAATTTGTAGCTGAATAGACAGTAATACTAATGTGCCGTGAAGTAGCCATTATTACAAAAATATTTTTGTAGTTTTTAGTTTAGTGCGCGATTTATTCTTGTTGATTTAGGGATAGGTATTGGGAATAAAATAAATATTATATTTGCATTGAATTCTCAATATATATATATTTAATATTCATAAATTCAATATACATTATAATATCAAGTAAAATGAATTACTATAATTTATATAGGCAATATTTTAACACATGTTAATCTATAGGTAAGTTTAACAATCTAAAGTTTACTTATTTTAACAATTATTCAGCAACCTTTCGCTGGCACACAGTCCGCGTCCAATCACACAATCTTACGAAATACAACAAACACAAATATGGCAATAGGAATTCACATTGGCTGTTACACTTAAAATTACATCATTTATACTCATTAAAGGAAGAAAATACTTTTCTGCAATATCAAATTGCACAAGTAAACAAATTCAGTATAGTACATCATGCCATTCCATGTAAAAAATAAAATTCTCATATAAAAATTTATATTTCAAGCCTTAAAATTATTATTTGGCACAACTAAAACTAATCTAAAGCTAAATGATGGGATATTTATATTTTACAGTTTTCCTCATCATATATCAACATAAGTAATCTTTGGTTTATCTAGCCCACCGGTCACAATTTGGAAATTGCTTACAATAAAAATATAATAAAATATGAAATAGTTCAAACAGGATCGCTTAATCCAATTATATTATTTTAAAGATAGATAGGTACATGACATACTCAGATATTATCTTTAAATTTTACGTGTAAGTATAATTTTGACCGAAAAATGTTATTCGCTGAATATCAACGTATTAAACTGTAAGACTGAAAATGGTGGAGCACCTATGCTTGCGGCTGACAGAATCTCGAAATGTTCGGATACTGCACGACTGAGCCCTTATGATGCACACTACAAGAATAAACTATATACTGCTTGTAATAATTTATGTAATTCGTTGCTTAGAAACCTTTAAAAATTAATTTTAACTACTTACATTTATAAAATATAGAAATAATTGTTAGTTATTTCTTAAAATTTATTTTTTTGCTTAGGAACTTTCTGTTCTAATATTTATACTGTTGTGATAAATGAATGATAAATTAATATGAGATTTTAATTTTCGTGATATCTAGTAGAGGCTCTAGGTAGATGATACACTTGGTGACTTTTCGTTACGACACAGGTAAAATTAAGTACATCAACAAGAACGCTTGTACTTTTTCAGCCGAATTTGATTAAGAGGAAAATTAGAAGACATATAAAAGATTTTACATAAAATAGTGGGTTCTCATGGTTAGATCTGTTGCTTGCTATGGGAGTTTAAGTTTTATGAGATAGGTAGGTATATAAGTATCCATACTATTATATTTTTATTCTTATTTAATCCTATTGCTTTTAATAAACTGATGTTTATTATTGTCACTATAATCATTGTGTTGTTTTGCAGTGTGGACACTGCACAATTTATATTAAATATATGTACCGTTACAGAGTAGGTAATAAAGCGATCATATTTACACATATATCCTTACTATGTACAATTTATTATTTACAACTTAACAGACGATAATCTTTCGACTAATTTTAAGAGTTTTTTAAACACAGCAGAGATCCCATAGGAGTATTATGGAATGCTTAAAACTTAATTAAGATTGAATCTATCTAAACACTTAATACGTATTACAATACGAGAAGCTTAGTGGTACTAAATTTTAAAATGTTCTGATAACAGAGAATAAAAGTATCGACCATTTTTTAGAACTATGACTTAATAGTGTTTCTTCTATTAATTTATTATCTGGGGTTTATTGGGTTGCGTGACTTACTGCGGTTTTCGGTGATGCTATAAAATATGGTCATACTGCATGCATTGAGGTTTTAGGCTTAGACTGATTTAAAATTGTAGGTAATTATCAACTTGGTAGTTAGATTTCCAATATGAGATTTATCCGCTTCTTCACCAATCGGTGGTAAACCTAACTAGGTATCTAGTTGGTTATTTATCAATGACAGTTGGTCCTTAATCGCTTCGCTCCGTCCTGTCGCCGGCCGATAGCGGCCCATTACAATAGAAAATCAATTGTGTCTCATTAGCGGTGAAAATGAATTTAAGAAAATGTTTAATATTGAAAAAGCTTTACATAGGTACCGCACCTGCTGAAGATAGGTAACTAGGTGCGTATGTTTGTTACATATGATTAGGAGCAGGAGTTCGAAGAGGACTTACCTATTTTAATAAGATTTATAAATAACTCTAGTATATTGTCATCACAATAGACATACAGGTCTCATCAACGTACTCGTGCACGTTGGCGTGAACTGCAGTAGCGTTCTTTTTATTTACGTCAGGCTTCTAGGGTTGCAGCACATGATCGATAACGATAAGTTCTGTACAATATTTTATTTCTTTTATCCAAAAATACTGTAAATAGTTTCAAACTGCACTTTGCATCAGTGGTATATTTACACAATGTCATCACCGAGCCTTGTGTAAATAAATGTATTGTAGTAGTTGCACTTAAACAGGACCTTAAAATAATCTTAAAACGGACGATGCGTTCGTCGTTCTATCGCTTAATCGAAAGACAATTTTGGCCATTACATAAACAATAATAAAATAACGTTTATTATAGTGGAGTATTATGCTACAGGTACTGACCTTTGGTATTATTAAATAATAAAACTATACAATAATTAAAATCATTTACGTAAAATATGTATTAAGATCAATAATATTTTTGGCATGTTGCATGGCACTTTTGTGGTAGGTATTTGGCATTACGTTATAAATAGGGAAACCAAATTATTTTCTAAAGTATAAAAATATTATGATGTTGAGCAATGACCTTAATTAAGTTTGAAACGAGAATACCGGGCAATGAATACTTTATTATATGAGTATTATTATGCGGTGTGAATGGTGTCTACTAACAACACACAATAAGGCAAGTTTTATTACCTTAAAAGTTGAATTTAAACTGGCAAAGCATTTTCGGTTGTCTATATTATTCGGCGTTCCAGACAAACCTCTGTGGTATTTGTTCTGGCTTTGATGTGCTATATTACCTAAATGTATTTTTTTATAACTATTTATGAAATCAAAAATGTCCTAGAAGTAGTCGGTCGGCCTTCTGTTAAGAGTAGGTATTTACCATTCAGGTAAGTATACCAATAAACTTCAAAGCAATTAACATGAATCTGTTCAGATTTTAGGTGCTCTTTTGAAATTTAACGAGTGCACTAGAATTTTTTAAAATTATTTAACGAAATGGATACCAAACGTTGTTCAACAACCGATGCGATGTCCAGATTAATCTCTGTAGGGCTTGCAGATTGCGAACCTGTGGTTCATGTGCTGACTGTAGGAGCCCGAGTGAGAGAACTTTTTGAAGCACTTGCAGCACTGGAAGGGCTTCTCACCGGTATGGAGCCGCTTGTGTTCCGTCAGGTGATGTTTGTGTTTGAATGCCTTCGGACATTCTAGACACTTGTACGGGCGTTGACCTGTAGAGCAAAATAACACCTGTTAGTTCAGATTTAACTCTTATCGAAACCAAGTTTGGTAATTTATGAATATTGTCAAGATGTTTGTACTGACCTGAATGTTCGTATTTGTGCCTCGCGAGGGAGCTTTGCTTAACGAAGGTCTTATCACACTGATCGCATACGAATTGTCCTTCGCCTTCCTTAAACTCTGCCCCTTGTTTGAGTTTGCTCTTTTTAAGTACTGTCGCATCTTCATCGATCTCGTTTGGTGCTTGCATTTCATCCCAAGGAGGACGCTCGTATGATGGACTCGAACCTTGTCGGCTGATGTCAGAGGTCAAGTGCATGTTAAGAATAGGAGATCGGGCATTTGCCATATCGTTATACTGAAGGAGTTTATCCATAGGTACTAAGGGGTTGACGTGTAGTTTTTGGGGCAGTAACCGTTTGTGCCCATTAATAGTTTCTCCAGGTGAAGGAGACAATCGAAAATCGGTGAAGGAAGATGATGAGCAATTGGAATGTGGATAAGTATTCAGATAGTTGGTGCGATGAGGAGTCGTACTTCGTGAGGATTTCTGACTGAGGTTCACTGCTTCCTCCGAGTCGGAATGTGTCACAGAAATGCTGCATGGTGGCGATGGCGAAGGACTCGACGTAACTGATGGATTTGACTTCTTTGTAGATAAATCTAATGGCTGGTCAGAAGCGGTCATCGTTTGTGTCATACGTCGTTCTCTCGCCCTGTTATTTTGGAACCACACCTGTACTACTCTGTTGTCGAGACCGATTTGTTGGGCTATTCTTTTAAACTCCTCACGATTCGGTCGTGGGTTTAACGCGTAGTGTTCTTTTAATACCGACTGCTGTTCCTCGCTTAAAGCTGTGCGAACCCTTATCTTTCTATCATTGTCGTGTATTGATATCTTATCATCGCGATCGTCTCTATTAAAGTCTTCATCTTCACTTGCACTTATTCCGTTTTGTATGGAAGCATGAATTTCTGCTTCTAATCGATTAAGAGCTACCGTTTCGGCTACTTGAGCTGCTAAACCTTCGTGTTTCCTAAACATATTCCCACAAACCCCTTTTTCGTGGTCTAATAAGTCACTCTTGTTTGTGAAAGTTAGGTTACATTTCAAACATCTATGTGTGTCTTCTGGTTCCTCCTTTATTACGATTTGAGAAGTGGGCGGTGACTCTATGCTGGGACAAATGTTGCCCGATACAGGAGAGAGCGTTTCCATGTTAGCTCTAAAGAAATGTTTCGTTACGGATGCGCTTACAGATTCGAGTATGGAATTAAATCCTGGATTTTCGGCTTTGTGAACATTGTTATTTAAAGGGACGGAATCGAAGTTGCGAGACGGAGATCTGAAGTCGCTATCTCGTTCTTCTTGCTCCTTCTTTATAGACACAGCTTCTTCATCCTCAATATCCATCACAAGCTCGGCACTTCCTTCAGATCGTTTATCATCATCTTCTGTAACTTCTTCGATCAAGTCTTCAGGGTCTGCTGGTAGAGGACTTGACGGCTTTGGACTAGCAGGACTTTCTATTTTTCTTGGTTGATACTGCGACGAAGCTAGCTGCTCTAAAAATTGGCTGATGGAGGCTGGAATGCTGTAAGGAGCTATTCCGCTCGCTGGACTCATGGGCATGCCCGGAGGCATGTAGAAGGGAATTCCAGGCTGTCCTAAGGGCGGACGATGGTAATTATTCTCTTGCGCCGACATGGATGCAAAGAAGGCAGCTGGCATGGGTAGGAAAGAATTTCCGTTTGGTGATATATTATTATTTAACTGAGATGCCACCATGGCGTTAGTCCTTTTTCGTGATGGACTTCTTTCTGGGTTAAGGGCAGGGTTATTGGGCTTAATCCGTCCCATCTTGAGATTCATAACAAGACACTTTTTAGAGGTCATGTGACTGGAGTAGGAGCCGGAGTGGGAAAACTTTTTGCCGCAGTTAGCACACTCAAAGGGCTTTTCTCCGCTATGTATCCGCAAGTGTTCTTTTAGGTGGTGCTTAAATTTAAAAGCTTTGTCGCAATCATTGCACTTAAACTTGCGAAGCAGCGCGCTTTCGTCATGGCTGATCATGTGTCGCTGCAGTCTGTATACATTTGCGAAGCTTTTGTGGCAGATCTTGCATGACTGTTGACAAAGAAAAAAAAATTAGATTTTCCATAGAGTTGTTTCTTTTACCTAATCTTAGTGCCTTGTTCATTTTGTGGTATAATTTTGAAAAATGTAAGCGACATTATATCGTGTCAACTGAACATCAATAATTCATGAATAAGTCTGGTTGGACATTGAAATATTTTTTTATATCTCTAGCTAATAGATGCGTAACAATTTGCAAGGTTTCATTGTTATGTAATACAATGGGCACTGACATATTTGACTGTATCCACCTGTGTGTTGGGCGCGTGCAGGGTCTCGTGGCGCTCGAGTTGCTCGCGCGTGGGGTAGGCTCCGCGGCATTGGCTGCAGGAGAATGGTCCTCCGGGGCCGAGTGGCGAGCCTCCCCGCTCCTCCTCTTCCTCAGACGGCTTGCCCTCTGACCCGCCGCCGGCCAGCGGACGGACTGTGGGATCAACAACAATTGTTAACTTTAGATGATTGGCTACTCTTATGTAAGTACCAACCTATTACCAAACGATTTCAATGCACATATTAATGGTCAGCACATAATGTGCAAAAACCCAAAATTGGTGTAGACAGAATCAATAGTATTATGCAGGAACTTTTTACAATATTAAAAAATGGATACAATTTAAAATGATGATGATATTTGCCGAACTATGTATGCGCAGGATTTTAGCAGTGCATAAAGATTTATTATATAAAGATGTGCATTAAATTTGTTTGGTAAAATGTGCTTCCCATACAATCATACCAGTTGAATTACTTAACACATTATCACGTAGTTACATTTGTTAATAAATAAGGCACAATCTCGGTGTAGTAAGTAATTTCGGTTATAGGTTTAGGCTTATGGATATTGTTTATCTTGTTTGTCACGGGGATGGGTAAAGAATACACGGAAAGGGAACTGTATATATGTCTCATATCATAATATTATTAGTCTAATCTCAAGAACTTATTAGCAGCGGAGACCACATGGCAATGTAATTAAATAAAATGCCCCGTCAAAGTTAGTTTACACATCGCTCGGTAATCATTTAAAGTCCTAGTTTCGAATGCAACACGATCATCGTAAACCTCAATTGAAAATAAAACAATTATACGTGTTGTTAGCGATTAAAATGATCGCGGACACCTTTACGGGCGATGTTCGCTCTATAAAAACAAATATGGCGGCAACAATTCAATTTGGAGTCGGTTATTTCGGTAATACGGCCGGTATTCCAGCGTAATATCGTTTTTAAAAGCGGCATCGGCGAGCGCGTCGTAAATCAAATATAATAAAGAGCAAAACAACGGGGCGACGTATTAATTAGTGCGGCCGCGCGTTGGCCGCGTGTCCTTTACATACGCTGTAATCCGCTATCGGGACACCGGTATTGAATTTTAGAAAATACGACCTCACGACACGGCTCAGGCGCAAAACGTCTCTTTCGCAAAATGTCCCCTGGTCGTAAATCGTCTCTTTCGCAGAATGTCTCTTTCGTAAAATGTCTCTTTCGCAGAATGCCTCTTTCGCAGAATGTCTCTTTCGCAAAATGTCGCGCCAGGGACTTAAGAATAAAATTTTGATTTTCAAAACAAAAAATCATTTATTAAAATTATAGTGCAATTATGATGTTGAAATTGTTTAACTTAAATTTACTTAAGTATGTATTCCAAATAAAAACAATATCAATAGGTATCAAACATTTTACACACATTCAAAATTTAGATCAAAGGAATCAATACTGTTAGTAAACATATCCACAGATAATATAATAGGAGCTATTACTAATAGTAACTAAACATTAACTAAGTATTGCAAACGAAAATATTTTTTATACCATTTTTAAAATGATTAAAAAATATATATTTAATATTAAAACGTCAAATAAATAAATTTTGGCATTATAATTTACTTGAGTTATTATCAAGTATTGCATAAAAAAAAAATCATTTTCATAAATGATTAACATAACATTATTGATAAAAAGAAAATACTCACAATGTATAAGTGTTCTATGTCCTTTTTGATTACGAATGTATTCGATTTCTTGATCCATATTAAAACTCAAATTCACTAAACACACACAGCTCGGCAATAATGAATGACACATACATTTATAAGTTTTTTTCTAACTACCCTCACATATTATTATAAATGTTGCCATCACTGAAGTTTAAATTGTACCAAAATATTATTTTTAACTGTATCAAAATATTTTTTTTTAATTTGGAATAAGTACATTCTTAAGTAAATTTAAGTACAGAAACGTTAACATCATAATTGCACTATAATTTTAATAAATGATTTTTTGTTTTGAAAATCAAAATTTTATTCTTAAGTCCCTGGCGCGACATTTTGCGAAAGAGACATTCTGCGAAAGAGACATTCTGCGAAAGAGACATTTTACGAAAGAGACATTCTGCGAAAGAGACGTTTTACGACCAGGGGACATTTTGCGAAAGAGACGTTTTGCGCCTGAGCCCACGACACGACACACACACCTAACTAAGTAAGTACCTTTACTTACTTGACTAATAAACTAGCTAGATGTAATGGCGTTCATACGATATTTTGACTTAGTAGCTCGTTGCGGCTCAATATTTATATTATTGACCATACTAGAGAAGTTAAAATCAATACCAAATGCTCAGTATCGAACGTGATGCAATGTGAAACTACTTATATCCAACCACTACAATACAAATGTAACATACTATACCTGCTTTTTGCCGTTATTGCTAGTATTTTTGGTTTGAAGACAGTGCTTGTAGTGTACGGAGTTTAAATACATAGGTAATAATTAAATTTCCGATTGACTGCAGACAAATAAAAATACCTACTGGGTGAATATAAAAACCGAGAATTAGAAGAGCGGCAATTTATGTTTTCAAAATGGTTTTTAACATTATAACTAAGTAACAGAACGCTAGTAGTAGGTTCTAACTGCAGATAGAATTAGTTTTAATTGGTTACAAACGAAAAACAGAGAACATAGGTACTTAGGGGGGCTACATGATCTAAAGCGCGTTCACTGTCGAACTGCATAGAAAAGAAAGAGAAGCGCGATGACACAACGCTGCGCTGGTAATTTTTTACAAAATATGAAGCAATTAATTACCTATCTATTTTACAAGAAATCTACTGATTAGGTACACAAAAAAATTAAAACACCATTACGTTAATGTTGCTTATAGAATAATCTGACAATAAATCAGAATGATTACATGTTTGTTAGACTGGTTTTTAATTTATAAAAGGAAGTTTTAGAGGTATAATTATCTTCGTGATTTTGTTCTATAGTATCAAATTAATTGTATTATGTTTTCAACACACTATCTAACTATAGCATATATCCTGAAGAATATAATATATATTTCTGTTTTTTTTTACTGTAGTCTATCATAGGTGTATACTTTTAGGCATTATAAAACTTGCGTTTTTTGCGTTTAGGTCCTGTAGTCAAGGGGACTACAGGACCTAAACGCAAAAAACGCAAGTTTTACACAGTAGATATACACCTGTCTTTAACATCTCTCACAATGTTTGTGTATTTGATTTGATACTTGTAGATAAATATCTACTACTAAAGCTTGAACTTAATTCAACGTTTGGGGCACTGATAGATCTACTATATTTAGGAAACCATTGCCCCATAAGCCATAGGTACCTAGGTATCACTTGTATTTTTAACCGACTTCTAAAAAAGGAGGAGGTTCTCAATTCGAATGTTTGTATTTTTTTTTTTTTTTTTTTTTTTTTTTTTTTTTTTTTTTTTTTAATGTTTGTTCGCGCATAACTCCGTCGTTTGCCAACCGATTTGAAAAATTCTTTTTTTGTTAGAAAGGGTATACTTCCCAAATGGTCCCATGAAAATTTTATCGAAATCGGACAAGCGGTTTTTGAAAAATCAACAAAAACCTAAAAATTTATATACATTGTCTACATTAACGATCTTTTTGTTTACTTTTTTGTGGGGTAGGTACAACTAAAAAGTGAAAAATAAAAACTTTTTTACAAAAAAAACAACCGACTTCAAAAAAAACACTACAAAGTGATAAATAACTTTAATTTCGGAAGTCGGTGTCAAAAAACGAAAATGCGGAATCAACGACACCGACTTCCGAAATTAAAGTTATTTATCACTTTGTAGTGTTTTTTTTGAAGTCGGTTGTTTTTTTTTAAAGAGTAGGTACCTACGGGAAACATGTTACTACTTAGGTTCAGTCTTCGTTCATAGTAAGTAATTTAAAAAAAATATCTATCAATTTCTTTTGATGATATCTATTAATATTCTTTGAAAATTATTTTTATAATGTTAATTACAGATAGTGCAATCCACGAAGACGCGCCCAACTCTTCTCCCAAATCGCGTACAGCACAAGTGTGCAACATTCCAATAGCTTTTTTTTTTCGATACACACTAATTACTTATTAGTGAGTAGGTAATTAATATGTATCGAAAAAACTAATACACTAGCGGAATTAACTGGCGACCACTAACGTTTAGGAAAAAGAGTGGGGCGCGAATTCGTGGATTGCACTATCTGTAATGCATAATCTACCTATCTACCTTTTTCTATCTGCTCTGCTATCTTTATACTACTGTTAAAAAAAAAAACCGACTTCCAAAAAAACACTACAAAGTGAAAAATAACTTTAATTTCGGAAGTCGGTGTCTTTGGATCTGTATTTTAGTTTTTTGCCACCGACTTCCGAAATTAAAGTTATTTTTCACTTTGTAGTGTTTTTTTGGAAGTCGGTTTTTTTTTTCTTAAAAAGTTTTTATTTCACGCTTTTTAGTGGGTCTGCTTATAATTTATCTAAGTTACAATAGCCTAGTGATCATCGCCTTTTACAAACAAAATATTGCTTTTCCCGATGCAGGGAAGTTAATTGTTGAGGAGTTCTCCAGGTCCACCATCAGCTCCATATCACTATTCACATTGTGACGAGCATGAATTGCTTAGCAACCATATTAAAGTAATCGAATCGCAACCCATGAAATACTTAGATATTATTGAGTAGTTCCGGTGGCCATCTGTGGTCTTCATCATCAGTTCCACTTCACCAAATGGTGCTTTCCGAGAGCAAGTGCACGAGTTACTATAAAAAATACCCAAATCGCTATAGGTGTGCCTATAATATTTGAAGAGTTCCTTCGATTTCTCCAGGATCCCATCATCAAATCCTGACCTGATGTTTTTAGACTAGAAGCTGATAATCCTGGCTGCAGCATCAGGCCAGACTTATGTCAACATTGCATTGAACTTAAAATTTAGTCCTGTTTAAAATGAGCCCAAACACGACTACGGTGCTGTTATTTCAAGGTTTGTACTTTTTCTGATGCTCCTGGCTTCAGCATCAGGTCTCTATGTACTTCGGTGTTCCTCATTAACAGTACGTTTATCCACACATCGAGCCCTTTTCAATGAGCCTAAACACGATATATCTGCTGTTAGTTGTCGAGGAGTTAGGTACTCTGCAGACTATCCTGACTGCAGCATCAGGTCATGACTTGATGATCATGAGACCAAATGTGACAAATGCCCTATCAAACATCAAAACAATTTACTAAAACAGTCCTTGCTTGTTTGAGTAACTTACTGTTAAGGAGTTGTACCTTCCATCATCAGCCCAGCTACCTGAGATGGTGACAACCATACGCAAATAAACAAGATACTTCATAAAATATGCGAAAAACAATAAGTGAGCCTATAAAATTTGAGGGTTGCCCTCGATTTCTCTAAGATCCCATCATCAGATCCTAACTTGGTGACAATGGGACCACCTCAGAACTATCTACTTTCGAACAAAAAAAGAATTTTGAAAATCCATCGACAATTGGCGGAGTATTCGATGAACAAACATACAAAATAATAATAAAAAACATACAAACAGCCGAACATAGTACCTCCTCCTTTTTGTGAAGTCGGTAAACACGGATAGAAAGGACATATTAATAATAAGGAAAACCATAAAAGCGCTCTTCCTCTCTCTTAGGTACTTAGGTATTTAAAATTTTGCTGTGTCCGACAGGGTCCATAATTGATTCTATTGATTTATACTTACCACCTGTATTATGTGTACATTATTTGAATTGAACTGTAAAATGATTGAGAAAATAAATAATGCAAATAACACAGTCATACTCCACACTTGATTGATGTCAGTTCGTAATAAGTAAAGCGAGAACCACTAGATATATGATCTCTAAGAATCCCTAAAACCTATTTATTAAGAATTGCTTGTCCTCGAATAAACATACATCTTTGTTGTTACTATTAGAAAACAATATATTTTGATCGAAATAATTATAATATCTCAGAAAATTGTTGCAGCTTTTAGTGTCGCTACTCGCCGGTAGATGGCGCTGAGCGACGCGCTCATTATGTACTACGAGTTATCCATTCATAGAGGTGAGTAGGTACACAATAATATATTTATTTTAGTTTTCGTTAGTAATTTAAATTACCTATATTTGTGAATCATTGTTGACTTTACTATAAAGGTACGATTTATGTCCTCATTCAATAAAGCAATTCAAATTTAAAATCATTATAGCTAACTTTAACATTATCTATTAATTTGGTTCTTTTAAGCCTAGTCGTAATTCGTTTTCCTAGTAAACCCATAGAAATGTGATTAAACCAACTTTACGCAGCGCTTTAAGATCTAGGTATGGTTAAATAACTTAATTCGCTAATGAGTTCAGTAAACATTTCATGCGTGTCGTTCGATAGGTGGAGCGGACGTACACCTACACACCACATTATCGGCGGTACAGTAATCTGTGCGCACGGGCAGAGTGCGTCCGTTAACCGCTGATAAAAAACCTACATACACACACCACTGCGGCGCGCTTCCTATTGCTGCTACAACAAATAACAATTATCGGACACACGCACACGCGCGCTCGTAGTCCACAAGATAAGAGTTTGATTGTTGATCGCAGCACACAAACGCGCGCAGTGGTGATTGGTCGCACCTGTGTCGGCGGGCGGCGGGGCGCGGCGGGGGGCGCCCAAGTGTTTGCTTTACGCGAAGAAAAAACTCCGCCTGTCCGACTGCAGACACCATGTTGTAACCTCTCGCTCGGAATTGTAATTGCGCGTTGAGAGAATTATTATTGAACTGTTTAGACGCGAGCTATTTGTTCGGTTATTGTATCGCATTGTAGCCGCGCCGTATGTTGTACGTGTTGTTGGCATAGGCACTCGCCTATTAACTAACGTCTTCTAAATATTTTCTGACCGCTGAAGGACCGCTACATACCTAGGTACATCATGTTCGCTTGATAAATCAATACGTACATTTCTTATTTGTCAGTTATTGTTCAGTAAACATTGAAGTCGCATTTCAAGCTCATAAGGCTGGTTTTCAGCCTGTGGTGCTAGACACAAAGAACTCTACTTTTTTGTTTAACTGTCATACCGTATTACTTTAATTTAATCAATTAGAAGTATTGCACGTATTGCGCATTTATTATATCTCCGACTGAGCAAACAGCCTCACATCAATTATGAAATATTAATTCTTTACATGTTAGGTTCCTATTCAGTTAAAACTCGTTAAAGTATTTGATCAAAAATTTTTTACGTCTTTTGACACTTCTCGGAACCCTAGGGTCCTTCCAAAGGGGAAGGCGTACGAGGGGCCGAAGCCAACTCGCAGAGGCCCGTTAGACGTTTTCAATGAAATAAGGCACCGACCGACGATTATCCCTGTATACACTATGCACCCAAAGATAACTCCCGGTTGGTGCAGGACTATTGCAGAACATGGAAACATAATAATTATATTGGGCTATGGCTTTGGGTGGCTATATCAAACATTGTTATTACAAATATTTACTGCGGAAGTACTTGTTAATTTTATATTTTTATCCTCCAGTTCCTAAACGGGTTTATGATCTTCCAGTGGACTTAAAACCAAAAGCTTTCTAAGTTATCTGATTACCGATCTAATTCCAATCAGTGGCTTTGTGTTGTTTTGTCAAGATCATACATACCTAATGAATAATGATCAATGAGAAATGTCATCTTAATAGAAAGTAGAATACCGGGTAGGGTATAGGGTTACGTATCATTCCACACACGTACGGTCTACATACCAAAATAATATTTAAATACTGATTATTGATATTATATTTACGAGTATTGTGGTCATAAATGTTACAAACGTACCTATACATACAAAAATGATGCGGTTTTATGTGTATAAACCTTTTGTTATCTTGAAATTTTCTTTTTAAGCATAACATGGTGGAAACCGCACACCAGCTATATAACATCAGTGGCCTACTATTAATTATTTCATTCCGTAATAAATGTGCAAGATCGCTCAAATTGAAGTTGATGCATACCCAATACAGCGGTCGCAATACCTACTCCATGAATGAAATGAAATGAGCAGGTGGAAAAAAAGGAATTAATTTTGAATGTATTCAATTGGGCACATAATTGTTGTCAAAAATGATGACGGACACGTTACGTAGGTGCACTAATTGTCATCGCGGTACGATTCCCAGACGTGGTGATGCTGATTTCATATATAGGTAACTAATTGTAACGCATAGTTATGGATAATGTAGTGACTCAAAATTTCATATATAAATAATGCTGCGTTTCAGGTAGGAACGTTGACGCATAACTATAAAGTATTGCTTGTTGTTTTACATAATGTAAACTAAATTATTAATATAAATATGAATAAGTTGTACGTTATTCTTATACATTTTCCAACAATAGTTAGGACACTCACACCAAGTTCAATAATGGCGTTAGAAGTAAAGTAATCTATGTATAATGACTCAGATTCAGACTGGAGAGGTGAAATGACAAAACAACAAAAAATTAACTCGGCTGAATCACAGCCATGAGTCAGGAGATCACCATGATACAAGTGTATATCTGGAGTGTTTGACAAGTGATTAACAAATCGACAGGCATGTTATTAGCAGAGCCGTTAATTTTGTCTCCAACAAACAAGTAATTAGCGGTGCAGTAACGAGATATACCTACAGTTTGTTTAAGGCAATCGATTCCTGGAAAGTTTTATTTATACAGTGCGTTACATATATTTCGATTGACTCTTAAACTGACTTGTTTTGATCGATATAAGGTAGTTATGGTTATTTAACAATTATTTTTTAAATAGTATTCAGTCAATTTGATACTACGGCCAATTTTTCACCTCGAATTTCATAGGTGTAGGTACTTCGTTGTGCAATTTTCTTAGGTATCTACGTAGGTTTAAATACTTGCATACCAACTATAATTAAAAAAACTTAAGCGACTATTAGGTATATTATCATAGCACTGGTAAATAATTTGTTGCTGGTCATCGAATATTTTGACGTAGATATTGGTGCGTTTTAATCTCGGATGCTTGGATGATTACTTTATTAAAATGAGATTAAATATTAAAAAAAAACCCGTAAGTCACACTTTCGCGTCTGTTCGGCGGAGAACAGCAATAAAACGAACTTTTACTAATTTATTCATCCGCGTTCCACAAACTCGCGTCTAAAATATTACGCATTATAGGTCGTCCGAATGCATCAAACGTCCCTATTATTGTTATCCACTCCAGACAGGCGGCACTCAAAGAGAAAGAATAAAACAAAAAGTAAGACAGAAAAAAGCAAATGAATTAAAACAACATAATCATTTACGATTTAAGACGGTGAAAGCGAGCGGGGTTCCCCTCGACAAACGAAACTTTCTTTCAAGTCTGTGTGTACCTGTTCCCGATTTTCAAGTGGATGAATTATATCCCGAGGGAGAGTAGGGGAGATTACCGAACACGGAGGTTATTTCTAATGAAGACGTGCTCGAGTTTTATTTTTAATGCCTCGGAGGTGATATCATTTTCACCTGCATTCGGAATGTAAAAATTAATGGAATGTTCGGGCATTTAAACCTTTATTCAGGTATCGTGTCTGGGAGTTATTGTTTTCACTTTGTTAACTTTTGGTACTGTTTCAGTTAGGTACAGGAAGAAAGTTATGAAAAGTAGATAAATGAGTTTTGTGATGATTAAAATAATAAAGGAAGTGTAAAAATATATAATGGAGGCGAAATATACTTATAAAATGCAAATTAAAACAAAAAGAAAGGAAGCTTACTTAAGGCCGCGAGCCGCCTGGCCGAGGTGGTAGACGTGGGGACCTGCTTACTCCTCATGTCCGCAAGCCAACCGGCCGCCAAGCATTCGTACCAACCGCCAACTCCCATTAACGAGCTCTGCACTTTCATCGAGCGACACCTCTGTTCTCACACGTCACTGGCCGCGACCACGGGGTATCTAATATCGCGGTGAGCACTTCGCGGCGGAGTCGAAATCGCATCTACGTCGTACTACACCGAGATTTCACAGCCTCCGCTGACGTCAGCGGTAAAAGTCCTAGTTTTGTTATCGGGGGGGCACGTGTACTGCGGACCGTTGGTGGCGCGCTACTCACATCGGCAGGCGCCCCACACGTTGGCCAGGCTCCACAGGCGGTACGAGTAGCTGTCACCATAGCACCCGAACATGCTCTCATCGGTTCTCGCGACCATGGCCCGCGCGCGCGGACGGACGTGTTTCTGGCGGCGCGGCGCGCGGTGGAATGAGCCGGCGGCCCGCCTCTCGCCCCGCCCTGCGCGCCCGCGCCCTCCGCACCTCGCGCCGCTCACCCCGCTCACCTCCCGCGACCTCCCCCCACCTATACTTAATTAGTAGAGCCGACTGCCGACTGCGACTGCTGAGCCGTGTCTCACCACGACTATAATAACGATACACCGTCGATATTATAACACCTTCATAATTTAATGACCCTTGTCTTTTTCAAGCCACACGCGGCTGCGACTCTACCTTTGCGTTGTTTATTTACATGCTCTACGCTCCACCTTCTCGTTGGTAATCTACCTGTCTCTATCTAACGACCTTACTTTGCTTAGTTTGCATTTATAACTTTGCGAGTACCTACGTACTTATACGATCTAGGTACATTGGAGCGTTTTAATTCTGATTTGAGGTCGTTCTGCAGTAGTTGATCCAATCATAAAATAAAATAAAATTTAACATCCGAACCAATTTAAAATCAATGTTTTTTTTAATCAATAAAGAAAAATATATAAAATCACTTTTACCAATCTAATCTATTGAAGCCTCCTAATACTGTAATAAAACGAACGTACCTACGTAGGACTTGCACTTTTAGTTCAGCTTTCTGTCACTAGATGGCGTTAGGAGTTGCACCGAACTTTCCTGTTGCTCCAAACGAGTAACTGCTGTACATTTATACATTCACTGATCTTTTTAAGTAAATAGATTTTAGTCAATTTAGAACATTCCTTGCATTGGTGCCGATTCTCTTGTCACAAATGCCTCTAAACTAGACTAAAAACCACCAAAATTTTGTTTATTCCTGTCAAACGACAATTTCCCATTCTGAAATTTATTTATTTTATTTATTTATCCATTTATTTCAGGCATCAAGGCCCATAGAAAACACATAAAATACAATATTAATATAACTTAGAAATACTATAAATAAATACATAATTATAATTACAAACTAACTAAACACGAAGTGACGGCGTCGGCGTCGGTGTCGTGTGTGTGAATTGACTAAAGTGACACAACTTACCTAACTATATGTATTTTAGTTTGACAGCACTAAGATGGCACTGAGTTATTAATCTATTGAAAATGGCAATTTTGCTATTCTGATATTTTACGTTTTTTAGGTAGGTACTGTATCTTTATTTTCTTTTCTTTTGCTTATGTCTCGAAAATGGTGTGTCCTATCGCAAAAATAATCGATACCCTTAAACTCGAATATGTAGGTAACAATTTTTCCATTTTTTCATACAAAAAGTGAAAGATTCCATATAAAACACAAAGTCAAAGCATTTATTTCCAATAGGCACATAGAAGGCACTTTTGAACGTCAAAAATTACATTAAAATAGAATTGATTCTAGTCACCCATTCCAAAAGGTAGTTTTCGTATGGAGAAGAATGGGCAAGAAACTCCACCATTGTCTAGTCGTTTAAAATGTCTTACAATATTTTGCATAGGTAGGTATGTTAATTATATAGGTAATAATATGTGAGGACGATGCACCTAAAATAAAATTACTATACCACAATAGGTAAAAGAATTAAAAACGGAACCATGACATATAAATTAATTATCTGATAGATACATATTTACAAACATGGTAAAAGTAAACGATCGTCGAGGCTGCCCCCTGCGTACCTCCCACAGCTCCGGTTCAAAATAAAATTCACGGAGTAGGGCAAACAAGTACTACCACGTGGAGTCGCGATTGTCAAATTCGATTTTAGTTGTGTCAAAATTATTTTTAAATTTAGAGATTTTTTTGCAGAATAGCTTTAAGATTCTCATAGCCAAAAGTAAGGAATTTTAGTGATAGTTTATTTAGTTTAGTTCGGTGTACAAGAGAATCGGCACCATTGTTTACTTAGTTAATTGCTGCCAATTATTGATTGAACTAAATAATAGCTGTGTTATTTGATTGTCATGCATGTAACTTATTGTACCTATACCACCTTTTTACCATACCATATTAACAATTAGGCACCTACTCGTACCTAATGTTAATGACAATGAGGTAATAATTTAACGGTCGGCTACTCGGCGATAGACTAATGTTCAATTTGTTGTTTTAACTAATAGACTAACTCTTAATGATTTGTTTTCAGTAACACCATGTGTTAGGTAAGTTTCCGACATGTTTTCATTGTCTAAAATTAGAGGCGATTCAATAACGATAGTCAATTAATGTTTAATATCTACGTTTTGCTTGAAACTAACTATTCTATTGACGTAATATCTGTCTTATTGAGAATTGTTTACATGATGAGCTTTTGATGTTTTTGATCCTTTGTTTCTCGGTAAGAGTATAGGTCGAGGAACCTAGCTACCCGTTTATTTACTTTTTAATATTTTCGAACAAATACGAGTGTTGGTTATTCTGTTTTCTTTGCTCTCACTGGGTAATTTGCTGTGAAAGGCGTTTGAGTAGGGTTACAACAATAAAAAAATAGAAATACGTATCCCTAACACAGCCATACATTATAGGTACTTATCCCGCAAATAGTTAGGTAGGTACCTGCCCATACTGTATGCATTGTGTTGATAGCAAGATGTTCGACACCTGACACGTCGCGATCAGTCGGGTGGTCCATCTTAACACTAGAACTTATCCTGACTAGTTGTGGACCAATTTTTGTTTGCATTGCATTGACAATATTTAGATTTGCACTTAATTCACTAATAATTAGAACTTACATTTGTTATAATTATTATTTAATATTTTAACCCCCTTACTAATAAACGTTGTATAAGTACCGTCTGTAAGTTACACAACGCTTTCTCTTCTTCTTTCGAAAGTCAAATTACTGACGACTGAAAGAGAGAAATCGGTGAGTGCGGAGGTTTATTAGTAAGGAGGTATATCTATAGCGGGTCGATAGTACAGTTAATATTTTGAGTTAGCTACCCTTATAACAAGCCATAGGTCGGTAATGCGTTTTGTATTTTAAATTCAGTCACACCCCGGACACTCCATACAACGCTCGCAAAATAATTACCTACTACCACTACATTGACAAATGACGTTTGTATACGTGTAAATGTGTGCGTGAAATCTAGTAGGGCTGGCTGGCGCAGTATCATAGATCAACATACTAATACGCAGTATTGCGTAGGCGGCGGCGCTGCCCGAACGTATGCAACAATGGGGCGCCGCGCGCCGCGACACTAGGTACTCACAGAAATCTAATTAATAACATTTCTATTGTACTACTTTTAAAGTCGAAGAACGAATAGAACGTGAAAGAAAGAGACATAACTAAGACAATAAAGAGAGAGAGCAATTTGGTATGTTAATATTACGGAAGTTTTAATTGTTCTAAAACGAAGAAAACTTGGAAAATAAATGATTAATAGAGAAAATTATGAAAATAAATTATCACAACACTGGCTTAACTTGTTTGTCTGTAATATACTAGCTTTTATTTTTTATGGGTTTAAAGGATATTTGAGTTGCTGTTCCTTACCTTCTTTCATGTTTCGGGAACCGAAAGAAACTCCTGTCTTTATCGTTCCTCGATGAATATAAGCATCCAAATAATGCACAATATACAACATCGTGATTAACACAAAATATAAAACTTTAAAAAAATAATGTGTTCGTGTCAGCAGTAGGTAGGTACAGCGCTGCGGTTCTTGTGTATGCGAGCGCCATTGTTAAAGAGCAGGCGACGAACACATCGAAGTGCGGGGTGAGGTGCGGTAACTGATGTTAGTGCGGGGAAGAGAGTGGCCTTTCTGTACGCAGTACTTTAAGTATTCTGTGATTCAGTCTTTATATTTTTCAGGCTTTCATGTTTAGCTATCATAATTTATGAGATCATTGCAGAATCCTGTCACAATTATAAACAAAGACCATAGAGTAGTGGTAAACTAACACTACCATCATAACATTACCTCGGACTGGAAAAACATTTCTATGTCGAATAGAGGCTTTATTTCATTAGTTGTAAAGCTTGTTATTGCTTAAAATATATTTATTTACTGCCCTCATAAATTTACCTTCGCATGACAAATCTATTTATTACTGAAAAACGAAGCTTAAAGTTTTCAGTATAAGATTTGAAATTGTGCGGCAGTAAATCGTTGTGTAACGTAGACAAAAGCACCTTGTTCTCAACGTGTGCGCCACGTGCGCGCGCGCCACAATGCCACACCTACGGCTTTGTCCGACGCTTTGTTTTATAGACGCTGTAAACTCGCTTTACGCAGCGTTCAAATGACTTGTTTGCTCTCTGTAATAGCGACACATGGGTTTGCTGCAGGCTGCAGTTGTCGCAAATCGTGTATCAGTGTAGGTATCAGACTACTTGTTTTGGTTGCCACGACACTTTTGAATCACAATATCGCAACATTATAATTCAGATGATACGGGTTATGATAATTATAAATAATTGCTTTAATGTTTTATCATTCTAGCGTTGTTGCTCTCCCTCTAGTCTTGAAATCTAATTCGATGTAGTAGGTATAATATTTTACAGTAGTAACAAGCTCGCACCTTCTAGCTAGCAAGTGCCTCAATACACTGTAAAAACTATTTTCTAATAAGTACCTAAATCTTGGCACAGTTTAACAATTTCTAGAGCTACAAGACACCGGATGTACCTAAGGTTGCCAGATGTATTAATTAGGGCGCTCGATTCCGTTTATTTTACCGGTAATTCAATAAGTTGTTATGGAATAGGTTACCTATAGATAGTGTAACATAAAGCCTTTTACGGATTAAGTGTTCCAATGTACGCGTAGTCGGTTACGCGAACACAGGAAAGCTGCAGGTACGGACTATCGTTCTCGTTTTAGTCGCGTAACCGACTACGCATAGGTACATTGGAACGCTTAGTCCTTACAAGGCTAAGCATATCGAGTAGTCTTTCTTGGACCAGAATGCCATACCCGTTGCTCCATCTATACCTACTAGCGCGCGTCGCATAGGTTATTATCCTTTGTTTGATAGAACAAAACGACTTGTGCTAATGTCACGTAGATGCAGCTAAACAACTGCACATAATGAAGCTTAATCAAACAATCAACCCGCGTTGTTCGTCGCGTGAATTCATACGCGTGGAGGCAACCTGTATGAGGTTAAATAAAGTGTGCGCACAAAAGGTGAACAGTGGCTCCTTACAATAGAGCTGCGTCGATGCACGTGTGCTGTGTGGGTTGTGCCGTAGACACACGGCGGGAGCGTGTGGGGCCTCTACGTGTGGTCGCATCCCTACTGCAGCAGATCGTACAGAAGGCCAACATTACCTAGCAACGTGTTGTTAACAAGAGTTTAGAAAAAACAAAACAGCATCAAACATTGCAGAGGCATTTTGCGTTTGATTGGCATATTTTTATTTCCATGGAGGTCTCCGCATGTGATCTGCATTGCATGATGTGAACCTTCTGAACGCAACTGCTTTGTGTGTCAGGCGGACAACCACTGCGTGTGCGCACTGATAATGTTGTGGTGCGCTAATGGATGCGCTCGAGTGGATTGCTCTTATCAATTTGTTTGCTTTCAGTATAAACAAGTTAGTGTAGAGACTTAGTGAGATATTCGTCACTAACACTGCTTGTGACATGTAGACTTAGATGTGAATAGAAAAAGTTTCATGTTTAACTTCGGTTTTAAACGTAATCTGAAAATATAATTTCGACAGAGTTAGCCAATAAGATTTATTTATTTATTAATCCTCACACTGGAACGCCATACGGCAATCACACCAACGGAGTAAAAAATCACTTCATCTGCTGCTTTCCATCCATGCTGTTAACTAAAATAAGTTTATATATGTTACTTAAGATGGTTTGCTATTAACTAAAATTGAATCCATTCAACGTTTTCAGAACTTTAAACTGGTAATCGTTGCCAAGTATATTGTTTGTAACATATCAATAGTTATGATGTTTTCTCACGGCAGTAGGTGCGTCGTGGGAGAGTCGCCGCATCTGGCCACATCTGGCCGCCAGCGGTGTCGCTTGGCACAGGTAACTTTATCGTTTTACAGTTTCAACAGCACCGTGACAGCTCTTTATTACCGCCGTCAAACAAATATCACTTGTTTATACGCCCATTCATTTACGTGGCGAATGGACACTGAAGTCTTTGGTGAAATATTCTATTGCTAAACGTGTAGGTAGTGGACGCGTCTGCGCGGTGTTTTGTCTCGCAATCTATCTTTTCGATGAAAGTCAATCTCCACATTGTATATACATATAAGTAGGTATGTACGTAAGATATTAAACTAGTAGTACCACAGTATGACAGTCAGTAGAAAAGAAAATTCTCGCAGCGAATATTGTTAACCTCATTGTTTTTGAAAAACAATCGTATATTAGAATATGTTACTTCCGTTACGGTGACATTAAACTATGACAATTAGGTAGGTACACTAGATAGGTTATCGAGATGAACAATGCGTGTTTTTTGGACTGTTCACCGAGAGGACAATGAGTAATGGTGGGCCCACCAATGAATAGGTATTTTTATGCAGAATAAAACTTAGTATTACGACTCTTTAGTCGCAATACTAAGTTCTTTAGTCTTTAGTTAAAAGTCAGTACTTTCGTAGTTATACTATCTTTTATACTGCCATAAAAGTGATCCCAATCTAAGCAATTATTGATCGTAGGTAGTTTACTTCATTATAAGATAAACATTACCCTGACTCAAACGGTTGGCGCAGTGGTTAAGCGATTTGCTGCTGCGCTGCGTGTCGCGGGTTCGATTCCCGCACTGAACAAATATTTGGATGACCTACAAGTAGTTGTTCCGGGTCTGGCTGTTTGTGTATGTGAGTTTAAATGTTTGTAAACGCACCCACAATACAGGAGAAATTCAAAGTGGGAGTAACGTTTAAAAAAAAATACCGTATCGTGTATAGTCATTAATTTATATTAGGTACCTAATTGATCGAAACCAAGCTGGAAGAAACGCGATAACACAATATTATTGCTCTTGCTTGACCGGACGGCGAACTGTAAGAACTTGCGCTCACACCATAACATCTTTGATTTGGTACTTAGAAGTTGGGAGATATCAACCATTCGTGGCCCCCGCAGGTTTTTTAAATGATGTAATTGCGATGGATGTCCGGGACGAATAATAAATCTTTTTGTTTTAAAGTGAAATACATACATGTATTATTACTATTCTATCTTCGAAATATCCATAAAGAATATATTAGACTGAGACAACTTTACGATCTTATCTCCGAAAATAATAAAATTTGAACATAGTTTTATTCGTAACTAATGTTCCGCTTAAAAAGCCCTATCCAACGGTATGTCAAATGTTACTATTGAAGGGTGGGCCCAGACCCCATACATTTGTTTCCTACTCTCCTTTAGACATGACACGTGAAATGTTCAAAGGCATTATACCGGTTAAAACTAGAGTCAGAATATATAAAGCTCGTGGTATGAATTAGGTTCGTAAATGCTGCGTTGTCATATTTGTGTGTCGTGGACGTATTGATCGCTTACAATAATTTTCAAATTTATTCCAGCTATTTGGCTCCAGCCGGCCGCGGCCGCGATCACACCTATGACATAAAATAGAACCGACGCGGGTTTACGCGTAGCGCGTACTCTATGGCAAACATTTATCTATTGATGTTTACGTAAATTAGTTTAACATTACATTATGTATGTATGCATGTTATTGTTGAATATAATGGTAAATTAGCTTTGCATAGTTGATGATGCAATATTTGTTGGTTTCACTGGTTATATTTTCGATCGATTGCATGACTACCTAGTTATACAATAAGTAACACATTCTTGAGAGAAGCTTAAATACTGCGTTTTATATACTGTTAGATGTCACGGTGTTTGCATGTTGCACAGCCTCTTTTTGGGGTTATGCTCAGTGCAAGGCTGTAAGGAACTTAAAAAATACTAAAAAAATAGCACTATAAAACCACCTTATCTTATACTCAAATTATTAATGTAAGTAAGTATGCAATGGGTAGCATACAAAAAAGCTCTTTAATAATGAATATACCTAGGGTAGCATTTTGATAACATTATTACAAAACAACCAATTTTATTTGTACTTATAACATTGGAAAGTACTGAAGTAGTAGAACAGTAACGACGTCGATATTGTTGCGTACAGCGGCAGCTGCGGGCCTACAGTGTTCTGGCTAAATTGCCAGTTTGCCCAATGCGGCACCGACAGTACGGGGCCGACGGGCGGCATCGCGATCTGTGTCGATAATGAGCCGATAGCGAACGCGCGATATGTTTCCGATGCCCGCATACGTGCTCACCTATTATTAGTTCCGCTATTGTACTACTTAACGGATTTTTGGATGCTGTGGGAGTTCTGTTTGTCATGTGGGAAATAGTCGTGTTCTTTGTTGAAATCGATATTATTGAGCATTCTTATAGAATTGTTTGGTGATTTACAGATCAGAGTTTATTTTAATAGTACTTACATAATATATAATTATATGTGTAAGTACCAGCCTTTAAGGTCACCTACAACACTAGTGCCTTAACGTGTACCGTCCAATCATAAATAAAAAAAAGCTATTTAAGAATCGAGGCGAACAACGGAAATCTTGACATTTGGAATGTGTCCAAATACGTCAATCAAAGCTTATCTGTAATAGCATTATATCCCTTTAAAACTATCAGCGAACAGTTTTGAGTGGTGATAAACAAACCGGTACAGAATAAAAACAGTGTAATCAGCTTACTGAGCATCCCGAGGTTATCGCGCACCATTCTCTAATCTGGCGACCGACGTGAGACAAAAACATTAACATATGGAAAGGATATCCACAGATACTAACGGTACTGATAATAATTTATAATCATTTCGTATTCTAAATATTGTAAAATTATAGTTCTCTGTGTGCTGAACTGCTGATGTGAGAACAGATAGGTACCATTACAATTAGTATAGATTCGGGGAATGTTTAATAATGATGGACCTCTTTAATCTGAACCTCATGAAGAGTTTTCGGAGAGCTAGTCATGATAATGTGTGCGTTGTTTTTTGATTAACTAAGTAGATAGGTATTCTGTGAATGTATGTGTCAGTGAAGGGTTTTAATACCACCTCAACGTAGCTTGCCAACTATTGTTAATTTGCTGCAAGTTTTACATAATTCCCTTTGTGTCATATGACGTCGGTTGATGGCTGTACCACGTGTAAGGCTACGTGTCCATTGTGCCTGTGTGCCGTGTCGCGGGACATATGGCGGCCAGCCGACCCCTGGCCACGCCAGTCACGTCTTGGACCTACCAACAAACGCTAATTGTTCTAACTATTGCCTGCTTTGTCCTAAACAATTACTACTTAAACTTACCTCTCTATATCACCCTTATGTGTTCGTAATAAGGTTTGAAATGCCTCCGGTGGGTGTTCATGAAGATGTCGCAGAAGACGTCGCCAGATGGTCTGACAGGATGCGTTGTTTTGTTAGAAGTGTCAAAGTAAATAGCCTTTGTACTTGACTTGATAATGAGAGGATGCGAAAGCCGTAAATCTGTTATTTGTAAAGTATGAAAAAGATACTTTTAATGAGATAGGAAGGCATTATGGTGACGTTACAATGATCTTATTTGTAAAAGTAACAGGAATAAGACGATTATGATGTTCAACGTTCATTAGCATTATTGTAGTTCTTTATTTACATACTTAAATGCTTAGGTATTTGTAGGTAGGTAGTTATATAATGTACCACAGCTTCATATTATACCTACTCCTTATGATGCCAAATAGGTATAGGTTTCTATCGTATGTGAATGATGAAAAAAACAACCGTGCTAAAACTAGGTGCGTACCTAAAGAAATTAATATATCTCTGGCTAGGAGTTTATGCCATTAGGTATTTCATATTTACATTACCTAAATCAACATGACGCTCTAGTTTAATAGATTTACGATCAGGTAAAGGAAACCCATGTTCCTACCAACATAGATACGCGTCGTTGATAGGTGTTGTCGTGTTCGACGATTTGTAGGGTCCCTATCCGTATAGGATTTATCTCTTTCTTTGAATCCTCAGCCAAAACGTGTAAGCGTAATGATCAGATATCGTAGGTATATAAGTGAAGTATTTCCACATTAACAAGTGGTCGGGTGATGTATGGTATGGAGCGGTCGCGATGTGTCGTGAAACCGGCGCGGGCGCGGGCGCGGTGGCGAGCGGTCGACGGACGCTTTGGCAGCGGTTCAAACGTCGCGCGGTAATTTGCGCCTCTTCACCTTACCTACACTTCCGATGTTCATTATCATTTTTCGAACATTATTTTTTTCCGCAAAAATATTAACAACGTGTTTTACATGTTACAACTATTTCACTTAAATAAAAACTGAAAACGGTTACTTACATATTACCTACTAGGTACCTACATATTACCTATATTTTCCCTTGCTATGCCGGTAGAGCTACTTATGTATGATACATAAGATAAATTATATGAGTTAAACAAACATGTATAAACTAATGACATACCTACGTATGTATTGAAACGACCCCATTAGATTTCAGACGTAAATAGGCAAGCACATAATGCCTACATTACGTGAAGTTAGCGCATGTCTCAGTGGGTATGAATTATAATCAAATGGTCGGCGAGTCCTTGTTTCACATTAGTGTTAGTTGTTATGTAAGTAATCCCCCTAAATGAACAGCGCAGTATTTTTGCCGACGCTAATTTAATATAACATTATTCTCACATCACAGCGCACAATAGCTCGGCGAAAGTTTTATGCGTCTCCATTGTTCGGAGTGGTTTACAACTCGTAAAAACCGACGTCCCCCGCTAACTATTGTTATTATTTGTTAATTAATTATAAAGTGCGGCTCTGCGGCCGCCCTCGCTGTGACGCGGCTGAAATCATCGCCGTACACTCACATAACTGCATGGGTTAAATTAGGTACCTAACTATCACAAGAGTATTTCCTGATAAGTAGGTATATAATATTTTTTACCTGTTATTTATGTACCTACTCTGAAACGGGGGAACTCTCGAAATGTATTTAGCTGGTTGTTCTCTCACATATGCAAATGTATTTCGATACTACGATATGCACCCTAATTGCGTAACACACTATCAATCTGAATCTGAATCATTTCAAAGCAAATTGCTAATTTGTTGCTTCATAAGTTCGAAAAATTTGTCTGCTCAACACGTAGGTAAATAACGCAATGAATGTTGTTGAACTGTCAAAATGAAACCGATTTCGATTGATAATGTGTTACGAAATTGCCCCGTTGGCTTATATATGGAAGAAAACTATCTGAATGTTAATCAGGAAGTTTATGTTATTTATTATTTTATAATTAACTTTGAGGAAACCGGAACGTGTACATACAATAGTGTTCACTGGAGGACGTTGGTTAGAGGTGGCGATAACACATTTTTCCTGCAGGTGAGTAATCTATCGCGGTCGCAACGATGGAATCTAGTGCAGGACAGCCGGGTTTGTGCTCCGGGGCTAACATACTAAAATTATTGTTTATTATATCAACCCTCTTGGAAATTTCTAGGTGTGCATACTCGTTATGGGTAGGCATTTCATGAACATTTGACTGCCCCGTTGGTCTCGTGGTTGCAAGCGCGACTGCTGAGCCTGGAGTCCTGGGTTCGATTCCCGGGTCGGACAAGTGTTATTGGGTTTTCTATTAGTAATTGCTTAGTAACAGTCCGGAGTTTGGAAGTTGGCGGTTTAATACCCCCGTGCCTCGGAAAGCACTTAAAGCCGTTGGTCCTGCGCCTGATCTCTGCCTGGTCGTATCGGATTGCCGTCCCATCGGACTATGAGAGTAAATGAACAGAGTGCACCTGAGTATGCGCACACGCTTGTGCACTATAATACCTATCTGTTGCGTAGGTACCTACCTGGGTAATCTCCGCTGAGATTGGCCACCGTGGACCATGACCGAAATCAGTCGGGAGGATAGCAATGTTAAACCGAATAGTGATAATAATATTTGCCTGCTTTTATCCAAAAAAATATTTTGTAAATATAATAATTATTATGAAAAGGTAATGAGTTATTTAAATTAGTTCTAAGAATTAATCGCGTTGTTTAAACAGGAAGTCCCAGCGATTAATTTTTTTAAATGAAATAAGGATATTGTTTAGTAAATATTGAGTTAAAATATTTACTTTTCACTTCTCATGCTCTAAAAGTTCATCTTTATGTTGTGCTTAGGCGACATAAAATCGCTTTTTATGTTCTAGTGCATAAAGTATTTTTTTTTTCTGAGACTAAGGTAATCAGGCCCAACAGCCATACGCACAATAAAACTTCGCAGATTAAAGTCGTGATTTATTTCATTTTCTTTAATTTATACCACTTCCGTGTTTTCTATCGTTAATTTAATAAAATCAGGTAAAATAGTTGTCATTTATTATTCAAAAACGCAAAGAAACGTTTTTATGACTTGGCAGTATGAAGTACCCAAGTCAAATGACAAATGTTGAATTAAAAAAAAAAAAAAAAAAATTTTAAAAAGTTTCGTGGCGGTATTATCTGTGGTGGCGAGAATTAGCTATGCTTTGCAACATTTTTGATTAATTATGTACTGTATATTTTATGCCTGTTTCATTTTCTCGCAATCGCAGTGAAAAGCAAAGTGTAGGTATAACTCAGGCATAAACGAGCCATTTTACCCCTTGACTTAACTATCCATCCTCGCCTGCGGCTCGCGTGGATATAAACGTCTCGGGGTAAAATAGCTTCTTTTATGCCTTACTTGTACAATCTACTATTACTTTGTAGTTCAGTTAGCACAGTCGATTGCATCGGTGATAACTATATTACCTTGAGCTGGCCTAGCGTAGCCGACGGAGTTGCAATAGCCAGCTTATACCTACTGGTTTTGTTACCACGAACTTGCAGCTTAGGTACTATACCTAACAGCTGTTTGTGCTCATATGACCTGCTACTGATAACTTTGAACAAAGGTAAAATAACTTTGAAGCTCAGACAAAATAAAAACAATGATCTAGATGATTTTTGCTCTAACTCTTACAGTTTCGGAAGAAAACATTTTTTATTCTCATTCATATTTCACCCTCAAAACCGGTTGTCAGATCTGCGACAATAAAGCCGGCTGTTGGCACGTGGGTGGCAGCCATTCGCAACGCTCCGGGTGCCATGAGGCCTCCCGCGCGCCCGGACTGAGGAGACTCTGCTCTCTGGTCGTACAGACGCCTAACTGCCAGTTTTTCTCGAAAGCACCCATCGAGGTACGCAATTACAAGGAACGCGTTACATCTTCCGCGACGCCGTACTGCGGAATGTGCTTTAGCGATTGTTGTGCTATGGTTGTCGAATATATTTGGATAGAGTAGTTACTTTTCATTATTCTGAGGTAAAAAAAAACCTGTACCTAGATGGTTATAACCAACATGTTCGAACCAAAGTAAATACACTATACCTCTTTGCCATCAATAGACGATCACTTTTGCAGTCCGTACGTAACGTGCATCAGAGTTGGTCTTATGTACACATTGCTTTGTTGCAGTTTTAAAGTACCTTCAAATATTCATAACCTTTGCTTTGAGTTTCCGTGCGAAAATTGTCACACTTGTGGCAACTGGTTGCCGATTGCCCCTTATATTGTCGCGTATGTCGTGGTGCGGCGCGCTGGCGCGACTCACTTCCGGCGCAATAAAAACAATGCGCCGATGCGAACCTTTATTGCGGCAGGTTTCCGGCCGCGCCCGCGCCGCTTGTCGCCCCGCAGTAATTATGACGCCACTTGCCAATTGCCGCTGCGACCTTTTATTTTGACACTCGGGATGATTTGAGGGAAGGGTGGTGTATCGTGTAATAGTACGGCGTGGGTGAGCCCGTGGCTGAACTATATTTCAGAGCTGTTCATTGCAGTGCAGGGCCCGTATCTTAGAGCGATACGCAAGCAAGATTTTCTATGTAAAACTAAATTTAAGCATTCCCATTAAGTTAAAAGTATGAAATCTGTCCGTGATTCCATAGATTTAACGCTGTTCACTTCAACAGACGTGCACTGAATGTGGTGACACGTGATGTGCAATCTCACATGCAAGCTTTTAAATTTTCATAGAGACACAAGACATCTCAAGCTAAATGCTACTTTATTCGCAGTCTACTATAATTTTAACTGCTTACTTTGCGAGGAATAAAAAGTTACGCCAATCTGTTTTAGTTTTATAATACAGTTATCATTCGTCGAGCTACCTCCATTATGTTTAAAATTTACGACCACGATGACATATAAAAAGATTATTAAACCAACATTCTATTCGCGTCATAAACGTTTTCAAGTATATTGTGACTTCTTTAGTTTAGAGTAGTCAATAGGGATGTGTGGAACGATCATGTAAATAGGTACTAATAGTGTTTAATAGGTGGGTTAATGTTAGTGAGCGTATTAACGAATATATTATTACTTATAGTTAGCGCTCGAGGTGAGCGGCATGCGTGCCGTGAGGCGGTGAGCAGCGCTGGAGGCTCGCCAACTGTGCCGGAGGTGCTGAGCGCCTTGCCGCTGTACCTAGGTATACCTTGGTGTATTGTTGTTACTTTTATTTATTTTACTGGCACTCTATTAAAGAATGCTAAATTCGAGATAGAATAAAAAAAATGCAATGTTTATAGGTAACTAGGTACTTTAGCTGGGTATTTAGTTAAAAGTTTTTCGCACTATTTTCGGAAACAGCAACAACTTGTTTGCTGGTTCTTTTCTATACCTATTTACCACATATTTACCTAACCTGCATTTTATTATAAATAGATGTTTACCTATACTTATAAGGTGATAATCAATGCAGATGAACCTTCACAGGACACTAATACCCTTGTGAACCTTACGGCCCGGTCGGCCGGCGGCGGCGGCCCCGTGCCCTATCAGAACAACAGCGCTGCGGTATTTATTTTTTTAAATATCGCGCAGCATTATGCTGAGATAGGAGCCTTTTTGGCTTTGCATAGGTTTTTTTTTAGTGTTGTTTTCAATGTAACTTTGTTAGTTTTAAATACTTACTCCGTTTTTAATAATTGTATTTACCTACTGTCATGTGTGTGTCCCAATAAAAATATTTTCTTTTCATTTCTTGTTTTTATGAAGGATATTCATTTAAAAAATGTAATAATAGGTACCTAATACTACTTAGTACTAATCACGCTACACCTACCAAATATGTTATAATTAACCACAAGCTCTTCACAATACCACCATCACATATGTTTATGTTCATTCTTGTGGTTATTAACATATAAAAAGCTATGGAAAACATTGTACTCTCTCTATACAGGGTGTTACAGAAAGGGTATATCAATACAAACGGGTTGAAGAGTGTATCTGGTCTAGAATCTCTGTACAAAATTTCAGCTCAAAAGCAGTAACTTTGAAAATGCTTAATATTTTTTTATTTCGATAGTTTATTAAATTGAAATCATGAAAAACGTGTCACCGCACTACGAGGGTTATTATCCATTATCTGTAGTGTGTCTGTGCGCCTAGTACACGCACATCACGCCGCCGCGCGCCAGTGCAGCGCCGTGATGTCGAAATAAAAAAATATTAAGCATTTTCAAAGTTAATGCTTTTGAGCTGAAATTTTGTACAGAGATTCTAGACCAGATACACTCTTCAACCCGTTTGTATTGATATACCCTTTCTGTAACACCCTGTATATAACTTAATCGTAGGGACTAGGGAACCTACCTATTCTCGAAATATAATTGGTACCTATAATATTAAGAGTGTGTGACATGTTTATTTGACTCACAATACTTACCGTATAACATAAATAGGCTTGATATGCAGTACGTTATTATTACCTACGTGATTGTATCAAAATTGCTGCTGTAATTGAATGCAACATAAAACAACGTGTGTGTGGTGTCCTTTACAACACAATTCCCCGAGCAAAGAGTCGTACATTACCGGTGTCGGCCCACTTCTCGCGCACACAATCATCCGAACAAAGAGCAATCAATCAAGTTATCTCATCTTCCTAGAATACGGCGATGTGATCGACAACACGTGAACGTTGCGTATCCGCGCGATCCTTCACCTCCGGCCCGTTATCGCGCAGATAATACTCACAAATAGGGTACCGATTGACGTCAACGCCGTACACCGCGGCGAGGTAACTCCGATACCGCGCGACCTGCGACCCGCGTATCGCGCTAGAGGCCTGTTCACCTAGCCCAGCGCTGCCGCGCTGCTAGCCGCACAACCCCGGCCCCGTTTCGACAAGGCTCCATTAAATACGACGCAGTACGAGGCGTTAACCTTACAGTTTTGACGTTTGTTGTTGTTATAATCGTGTTTCAGACGCTATCGCGGGCCGCGCGGGTCAGCCTGTGTGCAGGAAATGGATCAAGCGTCATACCTATGTGTTTACGATGAAGATGTTTTCTTCGCGTTGATGTCGATATGGTTCAGTGATGTACCTAACGATTAGAGAACGAACTTAATTAGTTATGAATAATCAATTAGATGTCTCTCCATAACAAATTCGAAGAAGATCGGACATCGGTAATGTTGCGTAGACTTTTCCTACATGCCCTTTCCTAAGATGAAGACTCAATATGTAGCTAAAGAGATGGCTATGAAAGTTATTTTCTGGTTGTGGGTAGAGTCGCATTTGTTACACCCAGCACGTGATTACCTGTGTTGACACGGGGACCCAATGTGTAAATGAATAATGGCCCGTTTATTATTTTGGGTGCCATCCCTTATTTATAAGTACCTTTAATATCTTTCATTTTTATACTTAATATATTGATTTTCCATCTAAAATCTGACAAATTTATTTAAAAAAAAATCTAAAACTAGAATATTTTTTAAGATTCAGTTAGTTACCAGCTCTTTTTAGTTTTGCCCGTTAGTAAAAAATAACTACATACATACCTACTTAGATAATTATTTTGCTTAACTTTTATTTGGTTAACTTTACAATATAAATGTAATTATTAGATCCATGTATTGTTGTTAGTAGGTAGTGGGAATAATTATCATTTATTACATTCTGTATAGGTACGTGCGGCTCTGTGGCTTATCTGGGGGTTTTACCAACTCTGTTTATAGAATAAAATTGTGTAATTATTCTAATTCAAATTGATTAAATGCGCGGTATTATTTAATTTAATTGTCTCGCAATACTTACTTATTAAATATTTCACTTATTACAGTAGGTATTCATCTAAAAGGCCTCAATTATCATAAAAGTTTCCAGTAATGTGTGTGAAGTAGGGGGTATCTGTGGAGGAGTGTAAGGAAATACTTATTTAATTTTAAAACACATTGTAATTGTAATTTCCTGATCCATTTGTTGAAACACAATAATGCCATACCTACGGAGGACTTTCGAAAAACAACATTCTCTGCTACGTAGTTAGTAGATACCTATCTCCCACACACGTCAAAGTGACCTGTTTTCCTCAATCGGCTTCGAATCTGCGTACCTACTTGATAAGTTCATGACCTGGATGCCAGTTGTTTGCTTCGTTTCTTCAGTACTTAATTAGGAATATATCACGCGACTATGTACCTAATTAAAGACGTAGATAAACCAATGATTGCACCAACAACTCTTTGGACATCGATTAAACTACTGACTAGGTTATCATTACGTACCTAGATAGGTAGGTGATTTTGCGTGCTGCTTTACCTATGTTTATAAGAAAAGTGTAGCACCTTACCTGCAGGTAACCCTAGATAGGGTAGGTACCTGAATATACTTATCTGTTATCTGGTTTTGAAAATCTGTTCATAATTATTTAATGTCAATACCTAAGTACCTACCTACTTGTTACGTAGAGTGACAAAGTGGAAGTCCACAGCTACTCATTTAGACATTTCCAATTAATGAACACGTGTAGGTAGGGACAGTATCTCGGTATTCACGTGGTAATTACACAACAGAGGTATTAACGGTATCGTGTAAATAAACATGTTTTGTTAATAAACGACGTGTTTCCCCAACACGAGCGTGACGACATCGATATCTTCTGTTATATCACTGCGCCTCATGCACATTGTCACAGCCACCGGGGTTCTTAATCAAGGGAACCAGGCGGCTAGTAGTAGGTACCTCACACAAATTTTGTCAAGGAATTTAATAAATAGCTAATATTTTCTATGGTTATTTAACATTCAAACTAGTACTTACTTATTAATAAATCGTTCATTGTTTATTTATTTATTTTAGTACATGGAGGACTTACAGCTAATAAAAACAAACAAAAAAGAAAACCATGGTCACCAGAAAGCCAATTACAAATCCTCAGGTATGACTTATAATAGTTATTTAAGGTTTGAGCACAAAAACAATAAAAACACCGCCTAAATTAAAGTAAGAAGTAATATAAATAATACAATAACAAAAACAAATAATATAACCTACCACTACTTGAAAAATTTGAGCCACAACTCGGTAATAAATTTTCATACATATAATACAGGTTTCTGATTGCGACATTAATTATTTGTTGTTTACATTCTTTAAACGTACTTGGAAATGTAAAAGTGCCAAGTGATGTTCTGTTTTTATTTGTTTTGTTCATCAGATATTTTCTATGTTGGTGACGTCCTTTGAACCAAATATGCTTGTTTTAGAAACTTTTACGCAGAGACATGACAGGCACGGATAAAAATGGATTGTTTGCGACGTAGTTTTGATATAATTATAGGTACAACTGCATTATTATGCAACTTGTAAAATACCTACTTAGGTGTTTGTCAGTTTAGCCCAAGCTATTCTAATTTACAGTAATTAATGGAGAGTATTGCGTCAGTTAATTCGTGTTCCACTTAAATAAGTTATCAAACAATGCTCTTACTTCACTGCGGATGGTGGGCGTATAAAGATTACTATTCACGAACCGCTTTTGTGATTCGGATTCCGTAGCAGTCGCATGCGAAAAATCGAATGCAGGAATAGTAATGGAAAATGGTAGTTTGTCTACTTGTGTTTTTCATGATAATATAACGGTATCTATCTACCAACTTAACAATCAGATACCTGCACAAATTACAGCTAACTCCTTTCAAATTTCAATGCACTTTTATCATCAACCTACCTTGCACACCTGCAAAGACTAAAGGATAGTCATCCCGGTGACTCTATCCTAAAAGTATGTTTTCTTCATAACTTCTCCACTGGACCTGTAGGATTTGTGTGGAAGGTTGAAGCATCAGTCGCTGTGCATAGGAAGGTAACCTTGATTAGCATTGAGCATTGGATGAATAGCCGGAATAAGCTTCGTTTATTGGAGAGTTCAATAAAGAAACGAAAGCTTAAAAACATATTATGTAAGTAGGTAAGGGCGATTACAGTAGCAAGTAGGTACCTATGCAGGTTGTCTGATGGTAAAGGATCGTGATGAGGGTGTGGTGCTGCTAAGGGTGGAGCTATTTTTTTTATTAAACACCTCTGCGACAGTGAGGCAACGAATGCACAGCTTTACACAATTATAATAATTGCATGCGGCGCAGTGTAGGTGAAGCGCATAGATTACGTGCAATGGTCGCGTTGTGCAACGTGCCCGTTATTGATGTGCCGACTGACGGCTGCAGTCGCGAGTTATTGCATCGCTGCCGTCATGTTAACCTAGTGCGGGAGCACGGACCCAGTAGCGTACCGCACCGAAGAAATAACAACTTTCAAGATTTCCTTAGTAAATGAGAAAATGTATTATTTAGACCAGATTTTCGATTCACGAATTGATCATTTTTGTTCCACGGGACATGTTGAAATAACTAAAATTATGTATATAAAATTTAAATTCAAACATACGGGGAGGCATCAACGCGTAAACTGAAACCATAAATCCAGAACATGAATCTAGCGTCTTCGTCGGTGATCAAAAAATATCTGCTGTGTCTTGTTTATTCAAAGAAGTTCAACATCTACGTGATCAAAATGTATAGAACAGCAATTTTTATTTTTAACTGACGAAATATTTCAAAGCCCATTGCGTTGTTCAGAATCATCATGTGCTGAATCCATAGTGAGCTGTGACAGTGAGTTTTCGCGCTGATGTCGGATGCCACCGCGCATAAAGTTAAAACAAGTGTTGACATTATTCATTATTTTTAAGGAGATCGTTAATATGTAAATTCAGCAGAACAACACTGAAGCCGCTCCCGAGTCCGTCCCTGTGAGTCGCAGTGACAAGCTCTCTATAAACACGTCGTTGTGACAGCTTTATTCAAACATTCAACTAGTATAAAAAGCTTTTTACGTGAACGCCCCTTATTTTTAGACAAATTTACTGAAACAGGTGCAACGGGCCTCGCCAAGGTATCATAATGTTAGCGGTATAGTACCCGCGGAAGCATGCCTTTCAAATGTTCTTTACTTACAATATTTCATTCAAATAGCAACTGGTTTTACGTGGATACTGTTGTCAAAATATTGGTCGTTTTTGATTTATTAACGTTCTCTCCAAATGACCTACTCTATTAATATGACGTATTCCCAGAGCACTGATTTCAAAAGTGCGTGTCGAGTTCGAGCTCTTTTTTAAAATTAACTAATCGATAGGTAGGTACCAGTAGGTACTGCTTACGTAGGTTAACATTTTCACCAATAAATGGATGCCATTAGATGTAAGTAGGTATTACTTACCTATTTATTTCTCGATTAGCTATTAGTAAATAATACTTGTAGCAAGTATTTTTTTTACTCCATGTATCGATTTCATGATACTATGTATTATGTGTTCGAGAATCAATATTCTGTCTACAAGCTAGTTAGTAACGTAAATACATAGATAGTATCATATTCGTAGATTGTGATTGAACTTCATTCATGTCCTCCAATTAGGTATTATCGTCTGCTATCGTCGTCACAGTGAATCTTTTGTTTTTATCCGGTGGAACCATTCTAGAACAGTTCTCATGTGGGAGGTATTTACTTCGGTGTCTATAGGGTGCTTACCTACGTCAATCCAGTTCGGACTTTATTTATTCCTATTAGCGGCTAGTATATCTTCTTATGTTCTAACAATCCCATATAACATTAGCTTAACGATCGGTGAGCCAATCAGCAGTTGGATGGGATAGGTTATCGGCGTAATAAGGTAAAATTCCCGTCACTTCAGATAACGCACGAGCACGACGTCCATCCGCCACGCATGTGTGTGTGCACGAGCGTGTGTACGTGGCACTGGCGTGTGTGTGTTATCTGCCGCACTCATTCATACGACGCGCGACGTATCGCTGTGGAATATCGGTGCATTTGCGTACGCACAGCGCGCTAGCGGTGCCATTCATAGATCGGTACACCATTATTAATGGGTACTTATTTGAAAAATATCATATATCTTAATCTTAGTGCATAAGTATTTTTATATAAATTCCAATAAGAACAATACACATCGTCACGCAATAAACCCGTAATAATCGCCATAGGTTTTTAGAGAGCCATCTTCCGTGATGATTAACATTTTATCATTAAGCGGTCATCTAATTTCTTACCAGCAACACGACTTTGTTAGAGAAAATATCATAATCACACGCAGAACTGCCCAAATAGAAAAGATGACGTACCTATCCGTCTAATCGTCATTTAAAAAAATACTTGATATAAAACTGTAGGTTGAAATCTGAAGCATTAGGTATATTTGCATTATATTCTAGCAGTTTCTGTAAGGTGGGGGATGTACAAACTCATGGCTACAGCGCGGCGCGCCCCTGGCCCCTGACCGCGCGTATCGTGCGCAGATAACGCGACCTGCGCGCGGACATGTGTGTGTGCGTGTGTGTGTCTGTGTGAGTTGCACGCGTCCGCTGTACCTCACACATCAAGTGGCTATTTATAAATTAACAAAAAATATATAATGCAAACAGAAAAACAACTTCTTTTTTTATTCATTTCGGTGTTTGTTATTTTGTTGTTTTTTAATAAGGCGCGTGTTTGTCCTATTAGATGCATTTACCTATTACGTAGTTAAAACGTTTTTGGAATAAATATACAGCAGCATTATTGTATTGCTGTTATTATCACAAAGTAATGTGCGCGGGCGGTCCGGTGCGATGTCGCTGTTTGTGTTCTCTTCCTCGTCATTCTTAAATTATTCGCCTTTTGATCAGTTTTTTAAGGTTTTATTATGTAATGTGTATTGTTGCTATTTTTTTACAACTAGTTTTGCAACTACTTAAAACATTCTAGTTAGAGAATAATTGCTGTAAGATCTGTAGTAGGTATACAGGATGTTACAGAAAGGGTATATCAATACAAACGGGTTAAAGAGTGTATCTGGTCTAGAATCTCTGTAGAAAATTTCAGCTCAAAAGCATTAACTTTGAAAATGCTTCATATTTTTTTATTTCGACATCACGGCGCTGCACTGGCACGCGGCTGCGTGATGTGCGTGTATTAGGCGCACAGACACACTACAGATAATGGATAATGACCCTCGTAGTGCGGTGACACGTTTGTTATGATTTCAATTTAATAAACTATCGAAATAAAAAAATATTAAGCATTTTCAAAGTTACTGCTTTTGAGCTGCAATTTTGTACAGAGATTCTAAGATACACTCTTCAACCTGTTTGTATTGATATACCCTTTCCGTAACACCCTGTATAGGACACTAGGTACATTCACTCGATTGATACCAATCTTCAGTAATAAGTAGGTAGGTACTGGAGCGTATTGACGGTATTACCGCGATATTCCCCCGCTTGCTCGGCTCATAGGCTACAATACTTTACGTCGAACGAGAAATACTATCGAGTCTCGTTACAATGACGTGCACTGATTAAACAAATAAGTATCGCTCGTACATTACGCACTGACTACATTCTGTACGCGCGCCCGCGCTCTGTGCGTACACACGGAGTGATTCTTCAAATAAAAAAGCAGGTAGCTGATTTCTGTCATATGTAAGATTAGCTGGTAGAAGTTAATTTGAGTTTTCTTGAAAAGAAATAGTTTGCTAACTTCTAAAAGGAATGTATTCCAGCCATCATCTCATAAGAATAGAATAGAATAAGAATAATTTTTATTTATAAGTTCACAACTAGAAAAAGATCACTACTAGAATCAATCCAAATGTTTGAAAAGAAACTTACAGCCATAGGGCTGTAAGTTTCTTTTTAAAAAATTATCATTAATTGAATAATAACACTTATCAAGTAATAGTACTTGATAAGTGTTATTATTCAATTAATGATTTTTTAAATGCACTACCATTTAGATTTAATTTTGTCATTATGCGTTTAATCCTTTATGCTGATTGGTTTAAATTCGATAATTTTTTCATTAATTTTTTTGACGATTTAATTTGATTGACGTGGTGTTTTTATTTATTTAAAATTTCTTTTTAATCATAGCATGATTAATTGAAGATGATTGCTGTACAATCACAACGTCAGTTTTTGTAATTGGAACTTTAGCTTTTTCTGAATGATTTATTCCGGTCTCGAAATGCAAAATGTTTTAAACCTTTGTCTAAAGATAGACCTTGTTTGTAATAAGGCTGCTTAGGTTTTTCTTTGGAATTTCTGTAGACATACCTACTACACGAAAGTTCGCCTCGTGTGTAACGGGCCGGCTGTCAGTGAATTCTTCCAATCTGTGTAACGTCTGGTGATTCGCGTTCCACTTATTATCGTACCGTGGGCATTTGCATAAGAATAACAAGGAGGATTATTGATGTCCCCCCCCCGCGTGCTCCCCGCGCCCCCCTGCGCACCCTGCCTCCTGCCCGATCACAGGGAAGCGACACATGTAGATAAGAGGAAGAGGTTACGGAGAGGAAGCCGGAGGCAGCTCTGTAGGTACCGATACAATAATTATGTTATTTTTTTGTTGCTTTTTATGTTATAAGTACTTGCAATTATTTTTACCATACTTAAGATAACGAGGTTACTTAATTTTGAAATCTACATAATATATACGTAGCACTGTGCCCAACACTGAGAATGAACTGCTTCTAAAAAGATTAGTTTCTTCTTAGTTGTGGTTATAATTAAGATAAGAATGTATAACAAATAAACTTATTAGAATCCTACTAGAATCGCTGCCGCCCATGGCTTGCGTCCCGCGCTAATGCTTAATTTTGTTCTCTTTTCATGTTTGCTCTGTATACATTTCGTCTAAAATGGAATGGAATAATTTGACGTGAGGCTGCCATAGACGCGGTACGACGGCAGGCTTCAGTTTTACGAGGAGGCTTCGACTGCAAATCCTCACAGCGTCATAAATAACCCACTTGTTTATAGGTGCTTATTGTTCGCTATAAATATAGCCTGATCCTGAATAGTAATGCGGAGACTGTAACATTATCTTAACAGCTTCCCATAGGAACAGCTCTCGCGAACATGTCGGTATTACGTCAGAGTGGGTAGAGTGCATCAGTCATTTTTGCCCTCCTGTATACTGCGGTTTACAAGCTTCATAAATTATAATATTATTGCACGTCAAGATATATGGCTGTGGCTTCAAACCAAACGAATCACTGTAGATATTAATAATTATGTTGATGTGATGAAACGCTCGCGCTACAATAAAGTAGGGTTCGTAAACACGTACTTATGTACACATGCCTACTCGGCACACACACCTAACTCAGAGCATGAGGTAACTAATTAATGTAGGCGTCCGAACATACATAGTTTCATACAACAAAGTTAATCGTTTTTATTATTAATTAAATCAAAAAGTTAATTTAAATACTAAACACATCGCTCGTAGCGTAACTGCTTACCTTAAATGATTGCGTCAATGCTTTTCTAATAACATTACCGTGGGTCCAGCATGAACTTACATCAAAGTTATTTAAGTGAAAAGTTTGTAACTACAGAGCATTAGTAAGTTAAGCCACCTCTCAGCGGCCGGTGCGATTCAATTAACAGCCTCCGTAGCACGTGACAGCTACGAACTTGCTACGGTGCTTAACTACGCGGCTACGAGTTACGACGGTGAGCCGCTACGGTGCTACGTGATCGGGAAATACACTGCTACGATTTACCTTTGAACGGTTGGAAAATTGGATTTTAGTTACTTTTCTTCGGGTTCATTAACTTAATTATTTTTGCCAATCGTTTTCGTTGTATGCAACTGAAATATAAATGTGTTAATTTAATTTGGTTTTATATTAACAAAAAGTCTTATCCTATAAGTTTATTATGCTTTATGATACATTTTCAAAACGACTGTTATTTTAACGGGAGTGAGAACTAAAACTTCCGCGCATTATCACAACACTGAATTTCAGTTCAAACAAATCAAAACCAAATTAGTGTTTTCGAATCGAACTGCTTCGGTGAACTGGCGAGGGGAGGTTGACCCCGATTGGTCGCAAACTAAAACTGACCGCTCAAATCAACTCGTCCAAATTAACCTTAAATAAACTCAGCCGGTCGGACACACGGTTTTGTTCCGTACGTTTCCCACGATTAAAATTCCAAATTCCCTTTTTGCCGGCAATTTCCGTTGGAGGTGTGTTGGGTACAAAGCGGTCTGTCCCTAAATCACGGGAGGCTCGGGTGCAATTCAGAGCGGAGTTACTTAATTCAATCATGATAACTGCGGTCCCCGGCAGGCGCAAGAAATAAATTGACCAATGACCGCTGTTGCGAGCCGCCGACGGGACGGGGCCGCAGGGCTGGCGCGCACTCCTTCTGCGAACACATTGTTATATTTAAATGTTCAATGGCCCAAGCCACCCCAGTCATCTTGATTACAGATTCTTTGCTGGATTGGTAAAACGGTTAATGATATAGCACTCGTTATTCTCATACGTATGTGTTTTTTTGGCTGTTATTCCGACTTAATCACGCGTATACATTTTTTATTTAAATGATTTCAGTTCCTATCCAAGTTCCATTGTACCCAATCCGGGGCAGACATGTTATTACATTGTTTGACGTACCTACATAAGAAATAAATGATTACTAGCCGACAATACAACGAGTTCTGTAAGTATCGAATGTTCATGTCATCGAGTGATTTATGATACGACTCGATATTATTCATTCCTGTGTATTGCCTCGATATTGTTTACCTTACTTGACATTCAAATGTATTTTCCTGCGAGTCACTTATTTTCGTTTGTAGAGGCGAAGTAAGAAATGTTAACATGTTTTTTTAATAAGCATGTAGTTGTTGATGCTTAACAAACTTTAATCAGGAGCAAAATAATAGTAATTTTGCAAGTAAGTACATAGTTACGGAGGCAACCCTACTGTAAAAGAAAGGGCTCTAGTACCTGTCCGGGGCTGCCGGGGCTGCCGGGGCTGCCGGGGCGACCTTGCAGCGGCAGATAACAATTGAGAGTCGCTTGCCGCCGCAAATTCAATATCCAGAGGTGTCGTCGTATCTCCGCCGACCTACCCCCTGCCGCCCGCGCGCCGCCCGCACCCCGCGCACTCCCGTGCACCTTGTGTTTAGTGTCCACTATCCCTCCTCTGTCCACTGTTAAAGGGGATATAACCACTTAACGAGAAGTGAAGTCTGGCTCGAATTGAATTTCCGAACTCCCCGCCATGCTCTAAAATATGTAGATAGGTACATAATTGTATGTAAGTACCTATAAGCAGTCGCGTATTATTTTATCGCAAAACAACACATTGCCGTGTGTTTTACTGGGAATATTATAAATTCATTTTTGGAATATCAAAATGAGGAAAACGTGTTTGTTGGATACCTAGGTACTCCTTAGAGAATGACGTCAAGAGTTAATAACAAACAGTTAGAACTGCAATGTAGGCAGTTTAGGCGCATATGAATAAACCCGCGATAACCGTTAAAAGTGAACCAGGCTCGCGACGTGTTACAGTTGTACCTACTGAACCAAATGAAAGTAACGTCTCCAACAGGAAGCAAGAGCCGAACTTGGGCACCACGTGTCGCGCCTTATCTGTTGATAGTGAGCTACGTTTGTTATGAGATAGCGCGATGGCGGATCGGACCGTCCGGCATATTAAACGGCGATTAACCCACCGGCCGCTTGCGCCGCTCTGATTTATGTGAACTATTAAAATCTCCGAAGGCACAGAATTAATTGCACTACTTCAGTGTTGGCTGCTTTATTAATTGGGAGCGAGTCGCCGGTTGTTTATGGACGGTTCCCTTTCCTTGGGCGCGGTGGTCGGCGCCCTTATCGTGACCCGGGCCGCTCCAATTTGTCCACTCACGTTTCTGTTCAGTTTCAATGGCTATTAAGGACCCTACCTCTGGTGCCGAATACGCTGAACAATGTTCATGTGTATGCCCTAGTTCGGGATAGGATTAAGTTTCTCAGTCGGTCCCTACACACTTAGGTATTTGAAATAGGCAACTATATCGAATCCAAATTGTACAATATGAAACTACTTATATCGAATCACAATTTTATTGTAAATCTATATCGAATCCAAATATGACACTCAAGTTGTAGCATACCTAAACAAAAATCACGGTTGTTTTCCCGAAGAGTTAGGCAGAGGCGTGTTAGCGTGTATATAGTAGGTAGGTACACTCACAGGTCGCCAATTATCTCATGTTTCTAATTTTTGTACCTATTGGTACTTTGGTAGGTACCTACCTATTTCTCACGAATTTGAATACTTAATGTCAAGTTTAAAACAAACGAACGAATATCGCAAACACTTCCAAGTACAAACTCGCTCACAACACGACAAGACACTCCAAATGTAGATTTAATAATATTCAAATCACACGAGGGCAGTCGTTGGGGGCGAGTAATTTATAACTTGGACAAACGAAAATTATGTGCGTAGGTAGCCGTCAAAACTCCGCTGGAAGTTTGCACATTTACATATAAATTCGTGCACGTTAAAATATCACCTTGCGTGTCGCGGTGCTCCGAACAAATTAGAACAACAATTAGCGCGGTTGACAAAGTTGCCGCGCGTCGTGTCGCCCGCGTGTCGTGCCGCCTGCGCGTCTCGCCGCCCGCGCGTCCTGCCGCGCCATGCCCGCTATCGCCGGACGCAAGCTACGTAGTATGTTTCCCATTTATTGTCATTAATTGATTGAAAACGGCTACAATTTAATTTGTTTTCGTTTGGATGTGGTTAGGTTTCCCAATTTAAGGGATAACCATATTTGGTATTTGAATGTTTGTATGTTATTTTTAGTTATAGCACATTAGTATTTATACTGGACTTCGATCACGTATTCCTTGAATGCGACTACTACAATGAACCCTATCTATTTGTTAATGAGGCAGTTGCATTAACTGGCTAATTCCTAACCTTTAAACAAAATTCCGCAGGAAAACATTCCTGTAACAATATGTTCGCATCCGAAAAGTCAATTCCTGCGTCATTTGGGCAGCAACTAGGCGTGCGCCCTGACCGCGCGCCTATGAGATATGGCGCACACCTGCGCCGCGCCGCATCCGACAGTGTGCGGACGCATTTATCTTATCCTTGCGAGAACACGCGCCCACCACTCATACGTCTGACCTGAGGGATACAATCCGCCTGAATGAAATTGGTAGGTGGGTTAGGTGCCCGAAAATTATCAAAACGGATTTTGTTTTGTTTAGCATGCGAGATATAGATATATATTCAACAATGATTGTGGGATGATGCTGTGTAGGCATGAAGGTATCTTGTCGGTAAGCCTTTAAATAAATGAATGCATAGACAGACGAAATACTTTTTTACTGCGGTGTATGTGTAACTTGAAAGTGTAGAATTCATGTATAGGGGAGAGTTGGATAATACCGCGCGGTTGACAATTCCGCGCGTCAGCTTAATTCAAAAACTATCCACTAGTTCTGCGATCCAGTGCGTATACATCGAAGCGGGACATGCTTACACCCTTCCCCGCGCATCGCCATTACGGTCTGCGCGACGACAGAGATAGCACGCGCTGTCGACGTTTTTTTCGTCACTCCTTGTAATTTTTCGTGTACTTTCGAGAAGAGGTAAGTAATACTGTATTTATATTGTAATACTTTGATACCATACATTTTTAATGTTTGTTTATTGTAGAATTAATGTCAGAATATGTTTTTACGTACTTTAATATTTTCCATATAATTTTGAGGTTAAAAAATAAAATGATCAAGTTTGATAATTCCGCGCCTAATACTTAATATACTGATTTAATTTCTAGAAAAAGATTTGGGTCTCCGTATCTTCACGCAAGAAAATTACTTAAAAGAATATATTTTTTTTTTTATTATTACTTTATTATTTTTACTTTTATTACCCATTTTTGTGTAATTAATGTGGGCACGATATTATCAGACCAGTTCGACAATACCGCGCCTTTATTTTTTTTTGTAAAGTGTCAATAATCACTTTTTGTTGAAATTTTGGAAGTATTTGTTATACGGTATGCGTACCTGAATAAATGTCCTACTAATTACTCAATTTTGTTTCTTTCAATATCAAACAGTTTCCTAATAATAGGTCCAATTTCTTAGGGGCTCGGTATTATCCAACTCTCCCCTAAACTTTGACAAACTATCAAAGTACCCACTTATGTATCTACAGAAGGTAGGTAGACTGCAATATAAACCCGTCCCTTAGGTGTCATAAGGCAGGTCCTGAGGCGCGTCATCCCGATGGAAGCTAAAAGAATTTCTCACAATCAGCTGCCATAAAACTGAATCCGCCTATTTAGATCATCTCAGCTGCCCATGTGTCCTCGAATTTGTGGCAACCCAACTTATTTTTTAACTTGAACCTTTCCAAAGTGTTTCTTGTGACGTGGGTGTAAGGTGTATGTTGGTGTGGTAAGTAAGGCGGTGTTGTATCACGGAGATAGGTAAGACAAGCACGCGATAAGTTTTATTCGCGCGGGGAGGTGAGCCGGCGGCCGCGCGTCGAGGGACCCGATAGGCGCGCCACTTACGACGATAGCCGGGTGATGGCGCCGGACGACGGCTGCCATGCAGTTTACAAGGGAAAAGGATTGCGGATATCGCAAGTCATTTTGAAGAGTTGGAAGAAATAGGTAGGTATAACTTACGTTTGATTATGAGATCTGCTCACCTTGATTTAATATGGATTAGACTTGTTCCAAGGGCAAATAATTTTTCTTCAAGGAGAGTTTAATTGCGGTTAGTTGGTCTGATTATGATTTGTTCCAGTTTTGAATTTGTCTGGTGGATCGCGACTAATTGAGACGAAAACTGGACATTTGCTAGATTTCGATTTTCATTTACACATTTAGGGTAATTACATGCCAAAGATACCTCGCAAACGCAGTTTAGCTCACTATGTCGATGTCACCTCCACCTGCAAGGTATCGCAGTGGGGCATCTTCGGCATGTGCCTAATTACCCTAAGCAATTTCCTTGCGTAGTAGGTCTAGGTAAACACTACCTACTATGTTTATTAAAACATAATTAACAAACACGTTATCTGTGCTCGCGCGCTGTCTGCTCCTGAGCAGCGCTCGGGTCACGATGCCCACGAGTCGTGAGTCGACCATAAACATGTTTGTGTCGACGTTTGACGTAATTCCGACGTAATCATTAATGTAGGTGCTAGGTGTGAGCAATATGTTAAGAATCAAAATGTAAGTGCCATATTCGTCTCAATGTCAATAAGGTTATGCATTTTTTATGGTTTAAATGACCGTTTAAGGAGGAAGCGCTAAGGTGGCCGCGAAATTACAATTATGTCGAGTTTTTTGCAATGTGCAGGTCAGTGTCAGGGTTGTATGTTGATCAAAACACATATGATTCGCGACGGTAACAAATGTGTATTTAGAAATATAATAATTGAAACCATCCATACAAATCCTTAAGTCAGAAATTACCTCAAATGTCATGATTTCATAAAATCCTAGCGAAACTCATGAGGACCCACGGAAAAAAAAAACTTTTGTGTGTCATCATGTTTAGATATCGACACCCATCACGACTGTGTGTCATCATGTTTAGATATCGACACCCATCACGACTGTGTGTCATCATGTTTAGATATCGACACCCATCACGACTGTGTGTCATCATGTTTAGATATCGACACCCATCACGACTGTGTGTCATCATGTTTAGATATCGACACCCATCACGACTGTGTGTCATCATGTTTAGATATCGACACCCATCACGACTGTGTGTCATCATGTTTAGATATCGACACCCATCACGACTGTGTGTCATCATGTTTAGATATCGACACCCATCACGACTGTGTGTCATCATGTTTAGATATCGACACCCATCACGACTGTGTGTCATCATGTTTAGATATCGACACCCATCACGACTGTGTGTCATCATGTTTAGATATCGACACCCATCACGACTGTGTGTCATCATGTTTAGATATCGACACCCATCACGACTGTGTGTCATCATGTTTAGATATCGACACCCATCACGACTGTGTGTCATCATGTTTAGATATCGACACCCATCACGACTGTGTGTCATCATGTTTAGATATCGACACCCATCACGACTGTGTGTCATCATGTTTAGATATCGACACCCATCACGACTGTGGAGTTTTGCTACCTAATTTAATATGACCCTGTATACTGTATAGGGTAATTATGCTACGTAATCTCATCCTCATTGTATAGGTACTATGTAGTCGCACCATTTCGTGCGCACACGTCACAATATTTAAAGATGAAATTCAAATTTTTTCATCCTAAAGAAAAACAAATGTTGTCTGTGGTCCAGTCGTTGGCGCGGTCTCCTGACATCTGTCAATCATTGTACTTTTTTGTGCCGCGCACTGATCACGTTTTCGTATATAAAAGTTCAGAAAAGTTTTAACAAGATGGGAAAACAGAAGAAAACGAGACGATGGAATGTAGGAGCTGACCGTACGCCTGCGAGAACTGGAAAAATCGCTTGAAAAAGCAAAGCGGAGCCGTCATCGAAACTCAGTTGTCGGCAATTGAAATCATGCCGTAATATACGCACAGCAGTCTCTAGTTTTCACTGTGAGGTCAACCATGAGAACGTAACTGTGCCGTATACTTACACAAGAACGATACCACATGAGCTATCACGCGAGGCTAGCCGATGGTATATACGTTCAGTGTTCGGAGGATCTTTGGCTGACAAGGGATGCCGTAATACACACAGCAGTCTCTAGTTTTCACTGTGAGGTCAACCATGAGAACGTAACTGTGCTGTATACTTACATAAGAACGACACTACATGGTATATACGTTCAGTGTTCTGAAGATCTTTGGCCGTCTCTAAGTGTTCTCACGCGAGGTGAACCATGAGAACATTCAACTGTGCCATCAACTCCACACAGACTCACGAGAGGTTAGTCAATGTTCTATAATAATAATCCATTTATTTCAGGTTAAATCAAATAAAATCAGATATAAACCAGTCTATACGTCCAGTGTTAAAAACACATCCCTCCTGCATTCCTAGAGCTATCACGTGAGGTTAGCCATGGATTTAGATCTAAGCAGTCTGGGACCTAACTCTAATTAGTCTTCGTAGATGAGTACGGAGCCCTCTTCCATGGAAGACTACAGTTGGACTTTGTGTTATGTGACCGAAGCCAACGCAGCCGGATTGGGAATATCCATACTCAATGCCGTTAATTATAATCTAATTCCAAAATACTTTATATTCTAGATGTTAATATACATACATAACACATAATCAGCCTATAATGTTCCCACTGCTGGGACACAGGCCTCCTCTCAGTGAGGGTGTTAATATACAATTTAACTTATATAAGCTATGTTAGTACTTCAATTCTACTAAAATACAGCCGAAAGGAGGCTGAGAGTGGAACGATATACATACCCAACGTGAAGTCCTAAGTTCAAGTATTGAAAATCTACTTGTGAGATGCTGGGGTACAGTTAGCTACTTTACCTGTAGAACTGCATGGCAGTCTGGCCACACGGTGGTCAATTATGATAATGGACTAAATGTGGAGATGAAGCTAAACATTTAAAAGAAGTATGAAACATTCATAATTTGTAGCCTATTGAACCCACCAGAATTTAAAAAGGAAGGGTGGCAGCAGTAAATGGAAGTGGAATCAAATGGGACCACACAATCAAGTGGCAGCGAACTACAGTGGCCGCTACTATTACATTCATTGGGAACAGTTCATAACAGTCTAATAGCCTCCCAAGCGTTTGTATAGTGCAGATCAAATCGAAACATTAAGTTACTGAGCTAGACTGAGTGTGACATTAATTTATCATGAAAATTGCAATAATCTGAGATCCTTAATCCTACCTAGCCATGAGGAAATTCAAGAATTGATGTGAGTAAACACCAATATCAAAATACCTATTCTACACACCAATTCAGAATAGCTATCTATAAGCTTCAAGATAAATCCAATGCCAACAACCGTTGCCAGAACCAGCATCATCACTAGCTCAGGTACAGACTGGTAGATTGCAATATTTCTCTGAAGTATGATATTACTACTAATCCAACCATATATGAGTGGATCAAGGGTTATAAACTACCTTTTACTGAGTTTCCAATTCAAACTTCTGAATAACAACTTCATTCAGAAAGAAAGCAATCTATCCCCATGGAATAATCTCTTATATTAGGTGCTATAGAAACATGTGCTCCTGTCAAATAAGTAATTTTATCTGGTATAATTGTACCAAAATCGCATGGTGTTTGGAGATACATATTAAATAAAAACTTAATATGTAGTATGTTACTAGGTATATAAGTTTTTTGCCTACAATATTACATTGATTTAAAAAATTCATATCAATTATCCATATGAAAATATTTCAGGAGATATCCCCAGTTTCTATTTCAAGATATGTTATAAGTTATAACAGTTTACATGCCTCGTATTTGGACTTAGCACCGCTCCATATGTATTCACAAACATCATAAAGCCAGTTGTCTGTCACCGGAGGTCACTAGGGTTGTTTTTTGTCATACATCTTGACAATTATATTCTGTGCCCTGCCGATCCATATGCAGTGTTTAGAAAATATGTCTGATACTCAAACTGTGTTAAATATCTAGGATTTATTATTAAAACTGAAAAGAGTGCCCAGACAGTGCTGCCAATGTCTAGGATATTAGTTGGGTTCAGTCCAGTTTGCCATTTCACTTCCTCAGGAAAATATAGACTTTACCCTGTAGTCCATAAAAAATATTAAGTCTGAAATGAGATATAAATAATCGAGTGTGTCTAATTACTAGGTATTCTAGTAGCTGCATCTGTATATGAATATGGTTAACTTTATACCAAACTAGGTTAAAAATCACTTATTTACAAATACAACAGGGCTAGAAACAAATTAAAAATCATTTATTTGCAGAGATTGTTGGTTACCTTACATTCCAACAAACCACAATAGAATTAAACAATTAGATTTTGTTCTCGAAATATTGTCCCAAACTGACTGGGGTCTGGTATGTAATGATATCAACATCCACAGGCACTGGACAGTTAATGTTGAAAAGTTCCTTACCTTACCTTGAACTATTAGCAGCATTTATGGGGCTCAAAACATTTGCAAGCAAACTCAGTTACTGTAAGGACTTAGAAAAGATATCACAACGGCCATATCCTGTGTCAGTAAGATGGGTGGTACTCATTTTACTCATCTGAATAGCTTGACTTAACAATCTTGGCAACGGTTCAAGGAATGACAAATACGGGTTTATGCATTTTATATTACTTCCAAAGAAAACAGTATGGGAAATTGAATCTAGGCTTCCTAACATAGAAATTAAATGGAAGTGATGTGATATAGCCTACAAGTCAAATGTTGCAAAAAAAAAAAAAAAAAAAAAAAATTGCAGCAACTTGTACAACTTTGAAACCCTACATAAGGACATACTTCTAAGTAAAGATATACCTATGTAAGCAGGGGGGGGGGGTGTGTGCTGTACTGGGCCAGCCCCCGATTAACCTGTTTACAATCAGGTCTAATACTAAATATCAACATATCATGGCTCCCTGATCCAAGTATGTTCTGTAGATCTATTCACTGTCAAATGGGATCTCAACACCCAATGCACAGGAGTCACTGTTTGCTGCCATATTATCAGGGACGCTTTCCTGATAGGAGAAAGACTGATCCCTCAATTAATATAGTGTTAGCTTTGCTCTAGATCAGTAGACTCTCTTCTGTTACACACAAGACATTGACCCCTAGGCTCAGTCATGATAGTCATATAATTTTTACCACTAAGTTTAATGATGTATGATATCCTAATGGTATTGAGTGAGCTATATAATAATCAGCAAATTCTGTAGTTTTTGGCCGCCACATTGACACAATAATGACAGAGCGACAAGGTTTCTCAGGGATATATTTATATTAAGACCAAAGAATCCCAAATAGGAAGTTAGTGGGACCCTAGTATCGTTTTGCATTATTTAACCGGCCAAGCACCGCGCGTCGCCTATTGGCGACGAAACAATAGAAAATCAATTGTATCTCATTAGCGGAGTTCGACAGATTAATTTATTTCCCAATCAAACCCTTGGTTTAGAATTTCTAACCAAACAATTAGTAACGATAATAGCTCTTGTAACTGCACACAAAATTCAAACCTGGTCACTCATTAGTACACTTCTTATAATGAGGACAAAATTAACATAAAAATCCAGATATAATTAAAACCTGGTAGATCCGAACTCAACTTGATTCTACCATTTTTTAAAGATAATTTATCTTTCTGTACTGCCACAACCCTTAAATTGTCCTATCTAGATTTTACTAGGTAAGAGTATAAGACAAAATTGTAAATCATTAATTATAACTATAAGAAAGCCTTATGATGCAACCTCTACTGCAACCAATAATAGATGGATAAAACAAATTTCAAGTAAGAGTGGAATAGATATTATTATTTCTAAATTCACATATACAGACATGCCTCTACTTCAAAGGGCTCTGAAGAAGGTGTCATTATGCTGGTTGGACCACAAATTTCTCAACCCTTACTCGGTTTTATAAGAGACCTTTTTATTAGTGATTCTAATGTTTTTGCACCAGCTGTGTGCTCTATAGAGTGGTTGTACATAGAACTTATTACATGTCAATGTTAATTGTCTGATTACAAGAAATTGATGTGTGTCATATGGGATTATTAATTAAACTAGTTGATTCAAAACTGATTATATTTCCAGAATCTAATAGTAATTAGAGAATTATAAATTAAGTTAGGTAACTATTTACCTTAATGGTACACTGATTCTTAATAGAAATGCATTACAATTAGTATGCATGTTATGTTACAATGTTCAATTATTGAACAATGCTCATTTTATGTAGGTACCTATGATGACCAACACAACTTTATTCTTTGAACATCTACATAGTACCTATACAATGAGGATGAGATTACGTAGCATAATTATACAGATCGGACTAACTTACCTAGTGACGTCCGATCCTTAATTATGTGAAGTAATCTCATCCTCATTGTATCCCAACCCTTCCCAGATAATCGTCCTATACTTTAGGTGTATTGGATTGCCTTATTAAACCCCTTCTAGAAGTTGTGTTGTGCTGTATGCCGGGACTATACGATGCCCATGTAGGTCATCGTGAAGTCCCGTTCTTATGCTTTGAAAGAATGATTGACAGATGTCAGGAGACCGCGCCAACGACTGGACCACAGACAACATTTGTTTTTCTTTAGGATGAAAAAATTTGAATTTCATCTTTAAATATTGTGACGTGTGCGCACGAAATGGTGCGACTACATAGTACCTATACAATGAGGATGAGATTACTTCACATAATTAAGGATCGGACGTCACTAGGTAAGTTAGTCCGATCTGTATAATTTTAACTCAGAGAGTTGTATTGATGAGTTTAATGATTACAATTCTATAAATAGGTAGGTACATACTTCTTACGGTCAAACAACGTAAGAAAATTATAATTCGCGGATTACCCTGGCGCTTTCCCCTTAAGATTAAATAATTAATTAGTGTTATCATCACTAATGCACAATTGCACGTGTTGCGCAACTAATATGATAATTATATTTATTCTACCTACTACAATTGAAGTAGGTAAGCCAACTTTTCGAGTGGCACATACGGATTTACACTAGCTAGACTTAACTAAACGGGTCGTGTCGTGATGTATCAGTAGGTACCTACATCAGAATACTATCGGAGTCATAATAGCGGATTAAATCTGAAAATGCCTTGATAACTAATAGGTAGGTATAACTAATTCAAAGAAGATGTAGGTAGGTATATAACTCCCTATTAGAGAATAAGCTTGGCGCCTGGTCAGGTCATTTAAATTAAGTTACTGAAAACAAACAGAGTTTTGGATTTTTTACAAACATGTTCAGTTTACTGTTTGTCTTTTTTTTTGTTTTATGTCAGATGTGAGGTAACAGCTCGCAGACCTTGCAGTTGCTGCTCCAAGGTAGGCTAGGAAAACTTATTATTCTTTTTATTGGCAGTATAAGAATATAATGCCACGGCAGCGATTCCATGCCATTCATCATAGTTAAGAATGATGCTAACAAAATATAATTCACAATATGCTCCATGGTTTTGATAATTCTGTGAGTGAATGTATACGAATTTCTATTACTCTATCTATGTAAAGAAGCTAGCTTTGCTCTAACATACTCGTATTGTAGACAAAGCAGTGCATTGACACCTTCAGCGCCCGCATAAAATAATATCATTGTACAAAAACTTATTTTGTCTTTACGGCCAGTTAGATTTGAAGATTACTTCGTCGGGCGAAAAAAACTGGTGACAGCGAAATTTTCAAATCTCCCGCTAGCCCCCGGCGAACATAAAACGCGAGAGTCGAACGGTCGCCGCGAGGTGCGTCCTTACACAAAAACTCAATCTTATCGCAGCTCCGACATATTCCACCGAATGGCGCTTGCGGGACGTACGAGTAGGTATCGTCGCACAATTTCGTCGCTATGAATACAAACAATATGTTTGAGTATCGAGCTCCGTGAATGACTTATAAAGGATTTGCGAGTTGATTGCATGCAGCAATCTAGATGGTTGGAAATTGACGAAAATATGGTGGAAAAGTAATAGGTGGTTCACGTGTGTTGTAGACGTGGTTCGATAGGAGCCTGGGGACTGGGGGCGCGGGCCTGCGGGGCTCGTGAGATCTCCACAGATAGCCACCCGCCGGGGATCACTTCGGGTTGACGACCGCCGTCTATCTGTTGATCGTTTGACGTCCTCTCACGAGCGCACTGATAGATTTTACACTTAACTTTCATGGGACCATAACATTTAATGGATGAGAAGGTACTACCATGATATGATGCCACGTTAAGCTTAGTTAATATATGAGGTGTTTGCACGGATATCGATCTATGGATGTTTGCATCGATATCCAGGTGTGTGTGATATCATTATGACAATATGAACGATTTGAGCAAGTACAAGGTAGGTAATTAAACAAGCGTAAAAAAATTGGGGAAAATCTTTGTTTGAAAATTTTAAAGCATTTCTCTTAATTAAATTGCGGTGTTAAAGAATTATCCAATAAAATAAAATTCATAAACAAAAAACAAAGTCGGCCAACAATAACGAAAATTGGCAACTCTCTTGATTGCCAAATATGGAAATGAATGGGAGTAATCGAGAAAACTTAAGAAAAAACCTCGCGGTAATGGACGAAATAATAATAAATTGGACCTTAGTTGTCAAAAGGGCTCCTCAACAGATTATAAAGAAGTTCGATAAGAGTATTCACGATTCAATCGAGATCCCAGCTCCACTAATCTAATTACGGCTCCACCGTCTCTTTGTGCGGCGCGGGCGAGCATCGTTTGTTTATTTCCTTTGCCTCGCGAGCTGATATATTTTTTTGTTTATATTTTTCGCGGAGTTTGTGAGCGCTCAAAGGCGGAGCCGAGTTATGAAATTGTTCAAGCGTTAATTGTAGACGTCCAGTGGCGAATATTAAAGTGGTTGTGTGCGGCGAGGCCTGCGGAACTAACTAGTTAACCTCGCTGCTACACCGAGAGCCGCGACTGTAAACGTTGCACACCAAACATAATATTTAATTAGCGAGTTGCGGTGGAGGCGATAGATATCGCGGCGCGTTGGATAAGTATTTATTAACTCTGTTGTTTTAGGGACTGATTCGTTTGCAGTTTTACACGCTGTGAAGTTAGCTGCTTCGAAGTTTCATGGAATGCGGCTTTTTGGAAATTATGGACATGATAACTTTAGCTAAAGGCTGTTTACAAACTATCAAAAAACACTAATAGCAACCAACACCACTCACTGATGATCACAAAATAATGGTAACCACAATAATGACCAGATTATTTTCGTTCAGAATCCAGTTGATTCAGTCGGTCATTTGTTCGCTGGAGGCTGTAGAGCGCTGCGGTGGGCGACCGGCGAGTCGATTTTTTCCTAGTGATTGGTAATCGGCGAAGTCATTAGGAAAGCCACGCTTTGTTTTTTACGTCGAGGGTAATGGCGCGAAAAATGTCGTTAGCGAACAAAACACGAGGCGAGAAGAATTCAGGTGAAGAGGTCACTCGAAGAGCTGTTGGTTCATTTTTGTTTTCAAATGGTCAGTAAAGTATTTTTGCAAAATCGCAGACTTCTTCGTCACATTTTACTGTTACAAAAGGGTTGTGTTAGACAAGTAGGGATGTTTGATGTTTTTTAGCAGAAATCAGATGAATTTCAATATCATGATCTGCAAATAATGAGTTTGGGAAGCAGGGTAATTTTATTCATAAATTGGGTATTATACCCTCTAACCGAGCTGCCAGTTACAAAGTAAACTTTTAAAAGGTTCTAGAGTAATAAAACAGTGCTGTGCGTTACGCAGTGGCGCCCGGCCGACGGCGACTTGGGAACTGTGGAGCGGCCATTATTTCATTACTTTGCCCAATAAAACGAATTAAAACCTAATTAGACGCCGCGATTTTTGAACATTAAAAGAGGGGCGGAATTAATTAGTGGAGGGCAGAGGCAATGATTCCAGTTCGGCGAGTAATTGCCGCTCCACCGTTTCAAATATAAATCAGAAAATGGCTCAAGCGATAAGCGGACTGCACCGTTCAGCACCTATCTCATCTTGTACAAAAACTTGCCTTCAAAAGATTTTTAGAAAAATGTGGCTTTGTGGGCTATTTAATATTAAGTTACACACATTGCGATCCTTCGTCGTTTCAGTTTTGGTTCAGTTGATCTGTATTTTCAGGGCTTTATTCATGCTTTATCTTATATAGTTCTTTTATTTCTTACCCCTTTGGTATGCTAATCATCATCATTTGCCTAGCCTTTTCCCAACTATGTTGGGGTCGGCTTGCAGTCTAACCGAATGCAGCTGAATATCAGTATTTTACATGGAGCGACTGCCAATCTGACCTCCACAACCCAGTTGCTAGGTAATACGATACCCCTTGGTAAGACTGGTTATCAGACTTTCGGGCTAATAGTTTGAAAACTTGTTTGACTATTTCCAAGATTACAATGGTTCTCGTTACCGCCTGTGCCCTGTACCACACAAACACGTCCAGGAAAAATCTCAGTGTAGCAGTCTTAAGATTCACTTTGAAGGGTGAAACAGATTTCATTGAATCAACGATGAATTATTCTGTTTGTCCGACTTTTTAAACGTTTGCTCAAGACCGCAGTGTTTGGACTGTAAGGCGGAGTGAGGGGGGCGGGGATTAGCTCATCTTGGTACATTGTGTAAAGACAGGTACATAGCCATTAAGAACTGAGCGGGCGTCTGAGATTGTTAGAAGAATGTGCCTGGTAAGAAGCTGAAGACAGTTTAATTTAACGTTTCTTGTTATGTTAGTAAAGCCCCTTAATATTGTTAAATGGATCTTTCTTATATTTGTCTAGTATCTTCAAACAAATAAAATTGTTGTAATAGTGTTTAATCAAAGTCAAAGTCAAAGCATTTATTTCAAATAGGCACATAAAAGGCACTTTTGAACGTCAAAAATTATCTTAAAATAGAATTGATTCTAGTCGCCCATTCCAAAAGGTAGTTTTCGTATGGAGAAGAACGGGCAAGAAACTCCACCGTTACTCTTTTAAAATGTTTAGGTACAATATTTTGCATGGGTACATTATCTAATTATATAATAACATGTGAGGACGATGCACCTACAATAAAATTACTATACCACAATAGGTAAAAGAATTAAAAACGAAACCATGACATATAAATTAATTATCTGATAGATACATGGTGCTCACATATTTACAAACATGGTACAAGCAAAACGATTTTAATTAAAAAACAAAATACAAGTAATAAGTCAGGGTGTGAGTAATAAATGTAAAAAAAAAGAATAAAAAAATTTACAATTAAATTAGCAACCAGTTTGATTTTGTCTAGACTCTAGATTGTCCTATGGAGCAGGACCAGCATGTTTCCAAGCGTTCTTATCTTGGATATAATCTTCTAATTTATAGTATGCTTGTTTACAAAGTGTACGTTTAATGTGAGTTTTAAATTTTCTTTCATTTAATTGCAATATATCACAAGGTATTTTATTGTAACATTTAACACAGTACCCCATAAAAGATGTATGTACTTTGGCTAATCTGAAAAATGGTTGATGTAGTTTATCTTTATTTCTTGTATTAAAGTTATGTCTATCGCTTATTTTGTTAAAAATTAATGACTTTAGGATTATTATTGAATATCAAAATGTAAAGCTTATGTAAAGTTCCATGAAATTCAGCATTCTAAACGTAAACATTGTCCCTACCATGAAGTTAAGGAAAGCATTTGAAAGTGTTTACCAAATATAAGTCAGCAACTGGCACAAGTTAGTCCAAGTTCAATCAATTATTTGAGAGCGAAAGTAGTTGAAGCTGTGTTGTTGTACGGCGCGGGAACCGAGTGGCGCTGCCATTGCTATAAATCCAATAATTTAATAACGATTAGCTCGATTCGTTCATTTCACAAATTAAACCGAGTTTCGTTATAGGCTCTCTTTATGAACACCTTCATTTTCGTTAAGACCTACTGATTACTGGAACTTTAGTTATTTATTGAATTTTATTGTGGAGATTATTTGCGTACCTATCCCTATACCTAAGGTATATTCGTATTATGATACCATATATTCGAACCAAGAGATGATTCGAATATTCAGTATTCGGAATTTTGGAGTTTCAGGAATAAGTACATAGTACTCTAAGCAACTTATGTACGTTTGCTGATAGGGTCATAAAACTTGTGATGATTGGTAATTACCTCTGTAGAGTTCCTATTACCAGTTGTTAGATACATGACTGGTTAAATCTTTTTGTGCGTTTTAAATGCAAGACTAATTTATCAGATCATTACGCACCTTTTACCGCTGCCATTTGTACGAAAACAAATTAACTGTAGACGAAGGACGGAGCCTTCCGGCGGCCATTTATATAATGGCGGCGTTTCCGGAAGTTTGACAGGTCGGATGAAATGTCGCGCGATTTTTAGTAATTAAAGGGGTGCTATTGGCGAAGCGCGGCGAGGTGAGGGAGGTACACCAAATGATCACTTTCATGCTTTTATTGCCTCGACAGTTGTGAGGGCCAACAGTTAGATAGCAGTAATTATTTTTGATTAAATGTAATGATAATGGTGACGACTTGTGATGTCAGTGCAGGTTTTTGTACATTGCAGTGTATTTTACTGCATTTTCCTTTGTGTTACGACCTTTCTACAGTTTGTATCAATACATTTTCCTGCTATCTGGTGTTAATAACATTGGCCTGCCGCCGGTTATCTGCGCCCGCGCTCAACTCAAGCGAGTCTTATTTAATTAATAAACCCTTGATTAGATAGCGTAGTTATTATGCGTGAGGAATTCATTCAGATTGCATTTATTAATATGATCCATGCAATAGAACGAGCACTTAACACTTCTAGATCAATCATTCGTTTTCCTCATAAGTTCAGGAAACAAAATTCGGTATTTAATATTATGCTTAACAAAAGCAACATAGTCATCAACTTGTTCGAACAGCTTACTAGTTCGTGCCTTAAATGTAAAAGTTCCACCGAATTGGTAGAAACCTACCTATATCTGGACAGTTTATTGAGCTACCTGAACAGCTACATCAACTGTCTTCGTCAACGTATTGTCACATCTTCCAGCATTCATCGTGACTGTATTTTTCCTCGTCACCCTTCCGCCGGTGGCGCACGTAATTCAGCACACAATCAAACTGCCGCCACTCTCCACAAATTAGTTTTGATATTTAAATTAGTCCCGCCGCTGGCGATCGCTGGCGACGTCTTAGACCCTACGATTTTATTTGATAATAATCAGCGCAGTGGCATGAAAATGAAAACATTAAATTGTGGAGATTTGTGAGATATTGAGAATTTTGGTGTAGGTAGATCAAACTTTTGATTGCTGAATTAAAGTCAAATCGTTTAGACCAAACTTTTATTATGTGTATTCATAGTTTAGAAAAATGTGTCGTGGGTATATTTAGTTAATAGACTTACTATTAATTAAGTATACCTACAACTTATTTTTCAAGCCACTTCAAAATCGGGGAAATCAACACGTAGTCGTGTCGTACGGTGTAAAGCCGCCCACCGTCCGGCAGGTTCGTTTCAAAGATTGATTTCTCTTTCTCGTCGGACTAACTAAAACTTCTCCGAGCTGCCCCCCTCACCTCAGCTCAGCCCCCCCCGTGGGGCCCACGCTCAGGCCCGTTTGATCGCGTTATTTCGCAAGATAAGTCCGTTAATTGCCTTTACAGACAGGTTGCTCATTCTATTCCAGATTATTGATCTTGCTGAGAAGTTTTTGTATGTCTTCGGAGAGGATTGTTAAACGGTTTTTGTTTTTAATTGAACAGTTCTGCGAAGGACCCGATAGGCTTGAACTTGCTTGTTGGGCTTCGTGTTCTGATTAAATTAGCCGTGTCAATAAAGATGTGATTGAAACAGTGTACTGTGACTCAAACGGTACAACATAAAAGAAAAGATAGCCATTAATATTTCTTATACGAAGTAAGTAAAAGAGAACATGTTAAGAAGGCAGACGTAGACAGATGGTATCCATAGCACTAGCAGGCGAGACAAAGGGCGAGTTAACAAGTGTAAGAAGAAGGAACACCTTCAGACAAAGGTCTTTGTGCAAAAAGTACAAAGTGCAGCTGACAGACGCCGATATAACGATATAACTAGTATGTACGACTAATGTGATACAATAATTGTCTCCTCACTTTGCACTAGACTACGTAAGTACGTAAGTTTTCCATGTTTTGCTCGCTACTCGATACTTCCGACCTACTCAATACATCACCAGAATTACATAATTTTAATTAAAATTGACGGCAAAGTAATTATGGTTCAGTTTACCTTAATAATTACACTGCGAATGCTATCAATGGTATTAAGCTAAATATAGCGGTTATAATTGGTCCAAAATCGTAAAACCGCACGCAATACGTCAGGTGAAATAATAATTACATATAATGCAGCCAATGTGGTTACTGTCGCCATTAACGTACGCAAACATACTGATTAACCTTTTGAACGCCAATCACCTGTATACAAGTTCGAGATTTTCGTGCCCTCAGCGCCACTACTTGATTAGAAGTAATAATAGTATAAAATAAATTTACGACTTTTACAAGACCTTTTATTTTGTTTTTATGGAAAATTGTCCTGTTATAAGCCATATTTATAACTTTTTCACACATAATAAGTTCTTGTTTGTTTTATATTCAATAGAAACAAAAACGCCACAAAATATTTTAGTGCCCCCAACGCCAAGTACTTGATATAAAGTAAGCCAGTGATGGGACACGATGAAGACCTCGCTATATTTCATCTCGTCAAAACGATCATAAATATCATTATTGCAAGAAAATTACGTGAATAAATAATATTTTATAAATATTGTAAACTATAAACTACGTTTTATTCGCCTTAATCAAGAATGAATAGGTTTTCTAGTCATTGTCGATATTGAAACACCGTGTGAAAAACCCATCCCTACAAAGTAGCTAGTTGTCAGTGCGCACAACGCCACGAACTAGTATTGAAGTAAATCTGTGACGTCACAAGCGGACGGCTTTCAAGGTCATAGTGACTTTGTGCATTTTAGTGTAGTGCAATGTTTACATCTTGTTTCTTTTTGAGTAGATTCATCATAAGAAAAAGTTTGTGAATAATCAGAATTTTGAAATAGTTCGTCGTCCTGACATTACGTTAAGTCGTCAACTTCCGTTTCAGGAATGTACTTCCGTTTTCTATTAGTTTCTAAAAACAAGAAAAATCATTGCTAGTATTTTGCGACACCTATACCTACCATTAAAAAAAAGATCTGTAACATCTGCGTAAAACAGTCACTTACACTCCATTTTAATTTTTTTTTAAAACACGTAGATAGAAAACCACGTATCTAGCTTCTATTGATTGTATTTGGTTCTATTTTTTGTAAGTAAACGAAATAAATTATGCATGAATCGGTTGAGGTTATGCACGTGTAACTCGACCACAGTGAATAGAAAAAAGAAAAATACCATAGACATCGACATCTAGACATCCTTATATCAGAAAGGATTTTGACGTGTCTCGAGCGCCAACGACTTGATATGAAGTAGAAGGATTACATTTGGAGACAAATAGGGATGTGCCTTCTAGAACACACGTCTAATAAATTTACAATTCTTTTCTTTTATTATGGGAAATATATCCAGGTTTTCATATTGATTTTTTTATGAAATAAAACAAAATATGAAAATACGGTATCAGTTTTTATTTAGCTTCGTAAATTGGTGAATAAACGTTAATTTCAACTTATAATATTATTTATCGATAGGACATTAAACCCATCCCTACGTTTTACTATAGATACGTTATACATTTGTAGCGTGGCGCTGGAGGACACATCGCGTATTATGTAGATGGGCGTATTGTTGTAGCAGAGTTCCTCTTCCTTGTACCGAGCTGTACTCTCATATTTAGCTACTACTTCACACTGGGGTAACCAATTCTTTCGCATCTCAATTATAATGTTGGATAAACTGGTTAAAACCGGTTATTGCTTAAGATTTTATTGAATTTACAATTGGGATTATCTCCCCTAGTTCCCAACCTAGTCGACGCGATTTCTTTTTAATCAAATTACGTTTTGGCCACCCTTTCCGAATTATCGGCTTTCATTAAAGAATTTCATTCGCGGGATATGAAATTGTCTTTTGTCAAAATTATAATGTACTTGTTTGGTGAAAAGTTGGTGTCAGTTTAGTTTTCTTCGGTAAACGCCACTATTATTTCAGTAGTACCCAGCCTTACTGTTCCATGATCTGCGATTTGTTTCGTCATGAATATCAAAGATTATTTAATTAAGATCTTTACTAATCCTGCGTCCGTCTCTAACTCGGCTCGCATTGTGTTCAAATTGAAAAACTTTTCTCGTTTTCAACGAATTATATCGAGAGGAAGATGAAAATCTTTTGCAAATATTTATTGAGAACTCGCGATTGTCGCGCTCGCGATACAAAGATTACTCGCGGACCAATCGAAGTTTGAAATAATCCTTCGGCTGTCCCCTTTATGCGTATTAGAAAACTTCAAGAGAGAGCGAGATGGAGACGGAGGATTGTAATAGTTATCAACTAGCTGCGAACGTTCTTGAGGTGATGGCTGGTTCTTGTTTTTAATTAATTAATTTTATTATTTTTCGCCGGCCGCCACCGCGTTGGCTTTATTGGCGGAATTTCTCGAGTAATTAGTCGTTTTATTATTATATAATATCGGAAGGGTTGAGGTGCGACCAGATGCCACCGCCATTACGACTCGCCGCCGGTGCTGCTCGCCACGGGGATGCCAATTTTTATTTATTTTTGGGGAGCTCAAGATTCAACCCTTGGATTCCTTGGGTTTGAAGATAGAATTTGTTTTCTTTAATTAATTTTTGATTTTTAAGTTCCCTTTCGCGGGTTGTTAGTGCTGCGTTATTTAACTTATAAGGGGCCACCGGGCCATTCTTTCGTTCAATTTAAGATTATTTAAGAAATAAATATTTATGAACCTAGTTACATTAGTTACTTATGATTAGTAATGTAAGGTGAAGGAATGCAGATAAGTAGTCATTAGGTAGGTACTTACAGTTGGTAAAATATCTACCTACTTACCTAATGAGTAAACACAACACGCGTTAGACATTCCTAGAAGTAAGAACGTCCGTATCTTGAACAAACAAACCATTTGTGGCGACAGTGCGACAGTGCTCCTCTCATCACGTGTCAGATAATCAGTAAACAATGGCCACCTCGCCATTAAGGTAATTAGTACGGGACTTAATCCAATTTGTACTGTTTATACTTACTTCTTGCTCCGGCAGCTAATTACCGAGAGTGCCGCCTACTGCCCTGCTCACCCACCTACCGACACACTCTTACGTAACAGCGAATGTTTATCTACCGTCTACCTATTTCCTAGTTTTTGGAAAAAGTATGTGAGGTTAGGTTAGGGGAAGGAAAACTGTTTGATTAAGGAAATGATAAAATTGGTGTTGTAATCAGGGATATAGGTTGGCAAATACAATCCAAGAGGGTGTTTTTGTGGGTTTAATTAGGTAAATGAGTTGCGAATAGGTATTGCCATTGAAATTTACCACGAAGCCAATAGGTAACAAAGAAATAATTATCGATCATTAATGAGTATCTACCTACGTCAACAATGAATGACGGCTGTTGCTGGGCATCGATTGAGTTGTACCTATAGTAACCATTGGCTGATGGCTGACCTACACACACCCACTATACCTAATGTAGGTCGTGTAACTACGTGGAGCCAACTAATGAGTTAAGTACCTATGCAAGCCGCTTATTTGTCTCACACATCTGCTTATAAAAACAAGCTATGACACATCAGGCACATCGCTTGGTACATCCTAATAAGGTACTTATAGATACTTACCTACGCGTTATTAAATTTTGTCACTGAGTGTAATTTTGTAAACCTATTCGATATTTGTACCTAAACATAGAGATCTCACCTATTTTATTTACAACAACTATTATTACACCTATGATTACCACTAAATCGTTGACTTTGACTATTTGCGGAGTACCTACCTACCTAGGTACAGTCTACGGCTGTCCCTACTAGCCACGGTACATCGAGTTTGAGAAAGAGACTGACAGGTATCATTATGACTAGTCACTCTACTAAGTCGAACTGTTGTTCCTAAAATTCGATGTTTGATACCGGAAGTAGGTACTTGATTGATAGGCTTAAAGATATTTATTCTCAAAAAGACCCAGTAACTTACACGAGAACAATGTTTATAAGCTAAATTATAAATATTAAGTTCGTCAAAATCGTCACTGCATCAATTACTTATGATACACCCATGCAATGCAGGGTTATTAGTTTGTTATTTGCGATTATTTATTCAGCTAATTGAGTCTATTATATAGAATGAGTGTATTTTTTTAGACATTTTGTACAGACACATAATCCTTTCTCCAACACGTGGCACTATGTACCTGTAGTCACCTGTTGTGCAGGTGAGGTGGGCGTGGCGGCAGGTGGGCCGCGCGCCCCGCCCACCGCACCTGCCCTCCCGCCTGCCACCTGAGCCACAGCAGCGACACCTCCCAGGTACATAGGGCTATGTGCACAGGTAAATAAGCAGGTTTACCTTTCTATGTTTTTTACTTTATCTATTGAATGATGATGCGGTGGAGGTCTAGAGGTGTGAATGACGAGTGTTGAACTGATTACTGAATAGGTCTGTGTTTGGTTACAAAACTAAACCGGTTAGTGCTAGTCTACAAAATCAAGTACCTAGGTGATTAAACACTCAAACAAAGGATAGGGAAGTGAACACTTTTTCCTCCTATTATCTAACGTAATGGGTAACAGTAGGAAATACCAGGTGACGTTCTGTAGCTTCAGCCTACCCCCGTGGAAGGAAGGCGTGGGTTTATTTAATGTATGTAAATATGTGGAGCAGGAAAAAGTGTTAGCTTTCCTTTTTGTACCTCTCTCAACCTAGATGGCGTTCTAGTTAAAATCTACATGTCAATGTACCCAAATTAGATAGCCCTAGGACACTTTGACTATATGGGCATCTTGTTTAAAGAATCATGGATGTATCCTAAACCTTAAATTACAAAGAAATCCTCAATCTTATAGTAAAACCTCATCTACCATGCTAACGTCCTGCACTCAATTTAACGCCTTATCATATCACCTATTCAACCCGATCAATACTGAAGCACCTCTACACACTAGTGCAAGTGGCCGGCCACTCAACCCCGCGACCGCTACGGGTGTCACCTTCGCATCGCATAAATTTTTTGTGCTCTTAACCGTGCGGCGGCGCGGCGCGCGGCGGGTGCGCGACACGGAAAAGGAGGTGCCGTCTTAGGCACGCGAGCCTGAAGGGTTGACCTCTGCGCTCGCACGCCGCTGGTGCGGTGTGTTACTGACTGCGCAAGTTTTATGGATATGCAATAGTGATAAAATAGCAAGAAGTATTCAGGGAGATAGGTGGCAGAAGAGATCTGGTCCTGAACATAGTATATTCCTTATACTATTTCATTAATACTTTTTTCCTCTATCAGATTCTTCAACCTTTCGAACCGTTAGCACTTCCACAATCGACGACCAGAACTTGATAGTTTTGTTATCAAAATACCAGTTTAGACATCTGTTACGATGAAGTATTCTATCTATGTTGACCGAGAGATCCGAAAAGTCTTAGAGAGGAACGAGATCAAAGCAAAAATCTTGTAAAATGATTCGTTTTCGAAACGATATTTCCAACAGTTTCAGACCCTAAAGGTCGAATCAGGAACAGTCCGCGGTCGGTGTATTGTCTCAGTTTTTCGCGACACGAGGACCATTCGGCCGACACCGCGGCCCCAACACGCTTAGCATAATTTACACATACACTTTTTGTTCGCAATCCCCTCGCGATTGTATTGCTCTTGCATAAATACGGGCATTTGAATTTGAACTCCTTTTGGAGCGAAGGACCAAATGGCGGGTGAAAAGAACATGTTTTGAGAAAGAGAAAGTTTTGGGTTTTTGAACAGCATTTTTGTAAGTATCTCGAATAACTTGCAGAAGTGGACGAGAACATTTGCCGATATGAACGAACATCATACCTATATGAATCGATACCTGTTATAATCATGATTAACGTCTGAAAGGTTACACATACGCGTACAAGACACCTGACCACACAGCAACCCGGCCACGTGCGTGCTATAAATGTAACCCTGAACAAACTGTGTAACATGAGGACATGACATTTGTGCTCCGTGACGATGGGGCTCAAGTGCAAACACAATCATGACGTGATCATACTGACGTGTTCCTAATGTGCCACGCTGTATATCGAGTATGGCGAGTGAAAGTGTAACTGACAGCACACCGAATGAATTCGAAAAGAAATATTGTGTTATCCCAGAAAAAACAACGAAATTAACAACACTATTTTCGGATTTCGAAAGGCAACAAACCACTGGTAACATCGCAGTACTATAACTGCACGTTTCTCATTCCAATTAAAATCTCTAATCTTGCCTTAATTACATTAACACAAAGATTTTCAAACAAAAGTAAACATCGATTGCTTGGTACGTGGCACGGCGCGAGGGAGTGCACCTCAGCGGAGCGGTGATGTAAAGCAAACACAACGAGAGCGCACATAAATAAATGCGTCACGAGTAATGTTTGCCAACTAATCCCATGGCGCTAGCACCTCATGAGGTGATACAGAAGGACCAGTTCTAGGACAAGTCTCGATCTAAAAGATCTAAATAAAAGAATAGGTCTAGGTTGCCCAAATCTTTTCAAGTAAGATAAAAAAAACTTGCATAGGATTTAAATATTGTGCCCTTTGTATGTGGCCAGGTAAATTACATTTTAGGAAGAAGAAAAATAATCCTCTAAGATTGATAAAGTCAAAATGTTAGGAACTGCCATCGTAGTTTACACGTACCTACTATTGTATAGTGGTAAGATTATTATTTGGTGGTTGAATGTCCGCAAGCCTCTGTGATGTCACATAGTTTACCTTCTGTTTTCTACTTCACACAAGACTCGCCACGTAATTGAAATTTTAATGGGAACAGGTGCGCGAGTGTCCGTCACCTCCAGAGACGTACGCTTGAGGGTTAGTTTATAAAAAGGTATTATATCCTTAATGGAGACGCTTCTTTGTGAGATGCCGACCTAGAAGGGTTTATTAAGTTAAATGAATGGTATAGTTTGTATTGAATGCGTCTAAAAATAGTTCTGATAGTCATTTAAATAAATAAGGAGATAAACATAGTGTAGTGGAGTGTCAAGCGTGTTTATGATACCGTTAAATGAAATTAGTAAACGTAGTTCTTATCATGATTTTAAATGCAGTCATTTAACTTAAAATTAAAGCGCTAATTGTATTTGTTTACTTATTTACCGTCACTAAAAAGTAACTTTTTCTATTCGTGTCGAAGGCGAGTAATAAATGTGCGATAAATAATAATAATAATTTTTTGCAAAGCATCATGTTAACGACATTGCTCTTTTACAACTTGTATTCGAAATCTACACGTAAATGGATTGTTACAGAGTATTAACAAATCACCCACCGCGATTCCAATCAGCCACCAGCGACACAGCGCCGTGGGAGTGACGTAACGAGCGGCTTATTGTACAAAAATGGCCGCGAGCAAGAACCTGGATTGAAGTGTAAATTGATTCATTTTCACTGCGTACACCGGTTCTCCCCGCAGCCACAGTAGCAGGATAACAGTGAGTCAACTGCGATTTAATGTTATCGTCAATAATTATTAACGCAGATGCAATCATAGATTATCTAATTACGAGCTCTTACTATTATAATTATATATACTAAATTATAGCCTGTAATGTGTCTCAAACTCTTCACTTAAAATCAATTTATATTGTACTATCTAGTTTAAAGATAATAACAAGGAAAGCAGTGTTTTCTAAAGTATCTCTCTTCTGTTTAACTTTCCAATCTAACTCTAATAAACTTACTTAATCTAAATGTAATACTTAGCTATTTCTCAACAATTTACTTTTTCCCCTAACTACCTCCTACTTATTCACATATTAGAACATCTTTTCTTGCACTGTCATTTAGCTGCATAATTTCACACATTCCAGGTGAGTGACAATTATCCAAAATGATGACCCGCAGAGCTACAATCAAGGAGATGGAAGCAAAACTGACAGCTACTTTAAAAGAGCTTGAAGCTTCTGAAGCTGAACGCAGACAACTACTCCAGGAAAGGGAAGACAGCGAGGTGGAAGTGGAGAACATTATTACAAAGAACACCTTCCTCAAAAATGAGCTGGCTGAGTTACACATACAACACATGGACTTAACCGACCAGTATAGTCGACTTCAACATCAGGTGTCAACGTTTCAAGAGTGTAGTGACACCCACGAACTGACTTTGAACCATATTGCAGAACTTAAACAGCAATTATGTGATGCCCATAAGGCCCTATCTCTATCAGAGTCTGTTAAGGTCAGTGAACAGGTTGCTAACACCGATAACCTATTTTATCGACTGGTAGGTAGTAAGTCAAAATCAATGTGTCAGCCAGCTGTAACAATAGATTTGACTGGTGATGATACCATACCATTGTGTCCAATTGTAATGAGTCATAATAAATTAAAGAAATATATTAAAATTAAGAAACTAATTAAACGGTCACAGAGAGCAATTAAAAAACAAAATCTTTTAAAATTAAATATTTCCCTTAGAAGGGAACGTGTTACCCTGTCTAAAAGTTTAAATAGTTGTACTGCTGAGTTAGATAAATGTAGGGAAAAGTATGACATTGATACAAAGCTCCTATACAATGATATACTACACAAGGAGCACTTGCTGAAGGATATTTTTGAGAAATATGAGACTTCACAACAACAACTAAGTGAGCGATTATTTGAGGCTGGGGAACTACTGGAGTTGGTGAAGTGCAATGCTGAGAGTTATGAGTTTCTGACTAATAATCTCTCATGCAGCTGTGCTAACCAGCCACCACCACCTCCTCAGCCTCAGAGTGACTTGTCTCCACCGGTGTTGGCTCTTCCAGCAGAGTCCTGTGTTAGTACACAGAATAATAAATCTATTTTTTTTAGTGACGAAGTAGGTTCAGGCTTTGGAAAAATATTAACTAATTACCTTAGCCATAGTTTTACCAATCATTGTTATCATAACATAAGTTTTAAACAAATGATTAAAAGAATTGCAAACACAAACCTAGACAATTATTCTACAATGGTTTTGCTACTAGGTAAAAGTACTGGTATTACCAGAGAGGACATAGTGGATGGTGTCAACACCTTATTAAAGTTAGACATAGGTAAGCTAATGTTGTGTGCTTTACCTTACTCTGATACTCTATCAGAAGATGAGAATAAATATATATATAAGTTGAATAACACTATTCACATGCTGACATGTTATCATAGTGACAAATTATTGTTTTTTGACACTAATAAGTTTGTTAGTGGTTTCAAGTTAACTCAGAGAACTTTATCTCTGTCTTGGGAATGTAGACATATGATTGCTATGTTGATAGCATATAATATTAACGGTGTTATAGCTAATATAACAAATTCTAGTATTAGGGACGAGTCTGTGTTGTCTAGTCATACTAACAACATAGTGATGATTAATTATGAATCTTCATGTTGTACGAAGGAGGGTCCACCTACAATACCAACATCTTTGGAGGCCACTACCAGTCAGATAGGGTATTCTCTTCCTGCTGGAACTCATACGGACTTCCTAGACACTTCAGTCGTAGTTGTGGAGGTCTCTCCGGATAACTCTTTAAACTAGTCAGTAAGACAACAGAAGTTACCCCTTCAAATAACCTATTACTATTCGAGAATAATAAAAAGGTATCTTCTGGCAATATTACTCAGAATAATAAAAAACCAAAGGGAGGGCAACATGTTTTAAAATTATTTAACCAAAATATTCAAGGTTGCTCTTCTAAATTACTGGAAATAGAATTGTTTTTAGAAAAAACCAAGTTTGATGTCATTTGTTTAACAGAACATTGGTTAAAAGCTCATCAAGTAATGTCAATTAACTATGAAAATTATTGTGTAGTTAGCCATTTCAGCCGAACATGTATGATACATGGTGGATCATTAATATTATATTAGTTAAAAATTCTGTTAAATCAAAGGAACGAAAAGACATTGTCGGGCTGTCTGTTGAACACACCATTGAATTGTCCTGTGTTGAGCTCGATAAGCATGTAATAGTATGTGTATACAGACCTCCAAGTTACCAGAATCTATCTGTGTTTGATTCTGTAATGGAAGATGTGCTAAAGAAACTTTCTGCTAGTAGTAAGTCAATAATCATATGTGGCGATTTTAATATTAATTTATTAGAAAATAACTCAAATACTATGAGATTATTAAGTCTTTTTAGGTCATTTGACTTGTCAAATGTTTTTATTGAACCCACCCGAGTGACAGCTTCCTCTGCCACTTGTATAGATAATATTTTCTGTAACTGTGATTATTTACACAAACAAATTGTAAATAAGTTGCCATCTGATCACAGCGGACAAACAATAACATTTTGCTCCTACATGCCTTTACAAAAAACTCTAATAAGGTTTAGGCCATTTACATCTAAAAATTTAGAGAAATTAAATAATTCTTTAGCAAGTAAATTATGTGTTCAGAGTTTTAATAATTTATGTGACCCGAATGAGTTCTACGCCGAGTTCTTTTCACTATTAAACACGCAATTTAATGACACTTTCCCACTAAAGACTAAAAGTATTTACACAAAGTTCTTATTTAGTGATTGGGCGACTCCAGGTATTCGTAAAAGCAGGGAAAACCTTTTTGAACTTTATGGCCTAAAGCAACATATGAATAACACAAGCTTTCATCAGTATGTTGCTACATATTCTAAGACTTTTAAAAGTGTATGCAAAATAGCTAAAGCTCTTTATATTAGCAATAAAATAAAATCAGCCGATGATAAAATAAAAACTACCTGGCAAATAATAAATAATGAAACAGGTAGGAAAAAACAGCGTAATACTGAATTTAATTTAGAAACTGCACATGGCCCCATAAACTCAGATGTAGAAATTGCTCAGGAATTTGAAAACTTTTTTGCTAATATTCCCATTAAAACTACTGAAGCTTTAAATTCCTCACCCGCGCGTTCTGCTGATTTACTTAGAAAGAATGTTAAGGCATGCCCCTCGGAGTTTAGTTTTCAACATACGAACCCCCAGGCTGTTATAAAAGCTTTTAAAGATCTTAAAATTAAATCAACAGAAGATCTCTGGGGAATGTCTTTAAAAGTTTGTAGATCTATCATTGAAACGATTGCGCCCTATTTAGCTTTCATATTTAACATCAGTATAGACCAAGGAGTCTTTCCGGATCTCATGAAACACAGTAAAGTAGTTCCTTTATTCAAAGCCGGTGATAGTAAAATTATAGGCCTGTGTCAATTCTGCCAGTTCTCAGTAAGGTGTTTGAAAAGTTGATGCTCAATCAAATGTTACGCCACTTTAATAAAAATTCCATCTTTCATGAACAACAGTACGGTTTCACCAAAGGGCGTTGTACCACTGACGCCGGTGTCACCCTAATAAAGAACATTTTTAACGCCTGGGAAGAAGCACAAGATGCCATTGGAATCTTTTGCGACCTCTCAAAGGCGTTCGATTGCGTCAACCATGAGACACTTCTGCTGAAACTTGAGCACTATGGGATTAGGAATTTAGCTCTTGATTTACTAAAGTCGTATCTAAAAGATAGAAAGCTTAAAGTTCAAGTAAACGGCGTAAACTCATTGGGGTCTGAAATGGCAATGGGCGTTCCTCAAGGTTCGATATTAGGTCCATTCCTCTTTTTAGTTTACATTAATGATTTACCACAATTACTTCAAAATCAACCGAAGATGGTGTTATTTGCAGATGACACATCATTGATCTTTAAGATAGACAGACGGGCACAAAATCTTGACGACGTGAATAACTCTATTCTTCAGGTCCAAGATTGGTTTACGGTAAATAATTTGGTACTAAATGAAAAGAAAACCAAATGCATTAGATTTAAATTACCAAATGTTAGAAGTAGCGAATGTGACATCATACTGAATGGAGAAAAACTAGAATTTGTTGATCAAACGGTTTTCCTGGGAATCACGCTAGACGAGAAATTACAATGGGGACCTCACATAACATCTCTTGCGGGGCGGCTTAGCTCGGCCGCTTATGCTGTTAGGAAGATAAGAGTTAACAGATGTAGAAACCGCGCGTTTAGTCTATTTTAGCTACTTTCACAGCATTATGTCGTACGGCATTTTACTATGGGGTCGAGCTGCTGACATTGAATCCATCTTTATTTTGCAAAAGAGAGCTGTCAGAGCCATTTATAATCTACGTCGCCGCGAATCTCTCAGGGAACTATTTAAAAGGATTAATATTATGACGGTACCTTGCCAATTCATTTATGAAAATATTATGTATGTAAGAAAAAATCTACATCTTTTTAATAAAATAAGCGATAGACATAACTTTAATACAAGAAATAAAGATAAAATACATCAACCATTTTTCAGATTAGCCAAAGTACATACATCTTTTATGGGGTACTGTGTTAAATGTTACAATAAAATACCTTGTGATATATTGCAATTAAATGAAAGAAAATTTAAAACTCACATTAAACGTACACTTTGTAAACAAGCATACTATAAATTAGAAGATTATATCCAAGATAAGAACGCTTGGAAACATGCTGGTCCTGCTCCATAGGACAATCTAGAGTCTAGACAAAATCAAACTGGTTGCTAATTTAATTGTAAATTTTTTTTATTCTTTTTTTTACATTTATTACTCACACCCTGACTTATTACTTGTATTTTGTTTTTTAATTAAAATCGTTTTGCTTGTACCATGTTTGTAAATATGTGAGCACCATGTATCTATCAGATAATTAATTTATATGTCATGGTTTCGTTTTTAATTCTTTTACCTATTGTGGTATAGTAATTTTATTGTAGGTGCATCGTCCTCACATGTTATTATATAATTAATGTACCCATGCAAAATATTGTACCTAAACATTTTAAAAGAGTAACGGTGGAGTTTCTTGCCCGTTCTTCTCCATACGAAAACTACCTTTTGGAATGGGCGACTAGAATCAATTCTATTTTAAGATAATTTTTGACGTTCAAAAGTGCCTTTTATGTGCCTATTTGAAATAAATGCTTTGACTTTGACTTTGACTTTATCAGGCAAATGTAGATTAACTATGCATACGAAGTACAAACTTTCCTATTTGTGTTCAGATAAAACACTGACGAGGAGACATTTAAGAAAATTAATACAAAATATTGGTTCATAGGTATAACTTCAAACTGTACAAAATCTTTGACTAAAAATAGTTTGGTAGCGCATAAATACATTATTATTACTTAGTACACTTTCGGTGATTAACGAGTTACAGTGAATTTAAATCAAATGGCAAGATATACTTATGTTTTACCGTAACTACATTCACTGTGTACGAGGTTAGTAAGAAACAGCGCACACCTCAAGATGAGCAAACATAAATTGCGCGAGGTTCCGGCACAATCAACCGTACACTTTGTTAGCACGAATACGAACGATTCCCTGCGACTCGTAGCATCTCGTAGCGATTCGTAGCGGCTCGTAGCACTTCGTAGCGATTGGAGGTGCTATTGTAATTGAATGATGTTTGTGTAAGTGTTTGTATGTAAATTGGTTTTTGCGATTTTATTTGTAATGCAGAGACAGGTATTTGTATGCGTTGTTACTCGTTTGAAGACGGTGGAAGTTACAAGTTGAAATTGAGAACAAAATAAACACGGCTTTTGTTAGCAAATATAATAAAGCCGTTTTAATACGTTAAATCGCTCATAAATCATCGCACCTCCTGAAATTCGTATTATCGTGTATCTGTTGCATTTTATTTTTGAAGTGAAACTTCTTTAGGCGCGCTTGACTTGGGGAGTAAACTGGCGAATGCGTTACGAAAACGTGTGATCGGGCGAGTAGGGAAGGTACGTAAAAAATAGCTGGAAATACCTGGTGTAAAAACCCGGTCCCGGTCGCATAAATATGCGACCGGGTTTTTACGCCAGGTATTTGCTTCCAAGTAGGCACACCAGGTACCGACTCAAAATACTTGCAAGACTATTAAGTATCTTATACGGCTACTCGCTCAAATACGTAGGTACTCAACCGCGTTAGTTTTCGCAAATGCGATCATGCTCCTTATCAGTAAGAGTCTACGGAACAATTTCGTATGCAAGTATTTTTGAAAGGAAACTTCTTTACGCGCGCTTGACTTGGGGAGTAAACTGGCGAACGCGTTACGAAAAGTGTGATCGGGCGAGGTGAACGGGAGTTGAGTGGGGGATATAAGCAAGACAAAGCAGTGCGCGCGCACGTTTTCTTTCTCTCTTCCTCTCATAGCCAAATACGTATGAAGTTTTTTTTCTTTTGCTTATATCTCAAAAATGGTGCGTCCTATCGCAAAAATAATGAAAATTTCGACCCCCTTTATAAAACCCATAAGCTCCTAAAACTCAACATGTAGGTAATCATTTTTCATATTTTCCATACAAAAAGTGAAAAATTCCTTAAAAAACACGCCAAGGCCGCCCCGTCCGCGCCTACGGCTCTAAAAAACAATACACGGGGTTAGGGCAAATAAGTACCTTGTCAAATTCGATTTTTGTTGTGTCAAAATTATTTACGTGAAACTTCTTTACGCACACTTGACTTGGAGAGTAAGCTGGCGAACGCGTGACGTAAGCGTTACGAAAAGTGTGATCGGGCGAGTAGGGAAGGTACGTATTTACACGACCAGGTTTTTGCTTCCAAGTACGCACACCAGGTACCGACTCAAAATACTTGCAAGACTATAAAGTACCTTATACGGCTACTCGCTCAAATACGTAGGTACTCAACCGCGTTAGTTTTCGCAAATGCGATCATGCTCCTTATCAGTAAGAGTCTACGGAACAATTTCATATGCAAGTATTTTTTACTTTAATGGATTGCAAGAATTTATTTGTAAACGAGATTTTGCTCCTTATTTATAGGAAGTCATTGATCAATTTCCTATGCAAGTAGTTTCACTTCCAACGGGGCTTTTGAATACGCGATTGTACTTCTTATCTGTATGAAGTTATGGATCAATTTTCAATGCAGATAGAAAATACTTGAAAGTATCTCGCTCCGTCGTGCCTCGACGCTCGAGTACGTAGGTACTCAAATAGTTCAACAACCGCGTTTGTTTTCGCGAATGCGATCATGCTCCTTATCAGTAAGAGCACAGAATACTTAATAGTACTACGTACAGAAAGGACACTCCCTTCCTCGCCCTCATATCAGATACCGCACCTCACCCCGCACTTCGAGGTATTCGTCGCCGACTTTTTAGCAAGGGCGCTCGTGAACCGCAGCGCTGTATTGCTGACACGAACACACAATTATGCGATTTAAAAGTTTTATTTGAGTTTTAATAACGATGGTGGGATATTGTGATGCTTTTCCGAATTCGTATTTACATAAAACGTTTGCAAGATTTTGCATTTTTAATAACATGCGATTTAATAACCGATTATTTACAGATAAGTCATTTAAACTAAACTATTTTAGTGTTTTTATTTCATTACGAACCAGACTATATAAATAAACAATTGAACTACATGGTCACTTCATAATAATGCACACGTTCGGGCAGCGCCGCCGCCGTCGTCGTTCGGTTCCCCGACACAAATTGCTTACCGCGCCATTTTTTTTACGCTACTAGATTTCACGCACACATTTGCACGTATACAAACGTCATTTGTTTATGTAGTAGTACTAGGTAATTATTTTGCGAGCGTTGTATGGAGTGTCCGAGGTGTGGTAAGACTCTTACCACACCTCGGACACTCCATACAACTCCGTAAGAGTCTACGGAACAATTTCGTATGCAAATATTTTTACTTTAATGGTTTGTAAAAGTATTTATTTGTAAACGCGATTGTGCTCCTTATTTATAGGAACTCACGGGTCAATTTCATATGCAAGTACTTTTTACTTCCAACAGGGCTTTTGTTTGATTACGCGATTGTACTTCTTATTTGTATGAAGTTATGGATCAATTTTCGATGCAGATAGAAAATACTTGAAAGTATCTCGAGCCCTGGTTTTAGGCCCTGGTTTCTTAAGGTGGACGTACTTGGAAGCCCTGGTACTCGATTTTGCAAGTACGAACCATGTCTACGGGCTACGGGCGAGGCGTACGGGAGTTGAGTGGGGGATATAAGCAAGAGAAATCAGTGCGCGCGCATATTTTCTTTCTCTCTTCCTCTCATAGCCAAATACGTTTGAAGTTTCACTTCAGTCGTGTGGTCATAAGCACACTCGTTTTTTTTTTTTATTTGATTTTTATTGCTAAATGGTATGCCATTACATAAATCAAAAATAAACAACAAGTCATTTGTTGCTTCAATTTTATTATATGCATACAGGCAAGAAACTTGCAGCGTTTAATGGGGCTTAATAAACCAATCGCCAGAAGTTCATCACTTTTTTCGTCAATTAATACTAAATAACTTTACTATCTTTCATCTTAATCTTCAGGTATTTTATACAAATCTGGAAACCTTGCCAGACCTGATTTCCTATATTTACCTGAGCTATAACAAGTAAATCACAGCAACTCTTGGCACGCACTCTCTCCCTTACACATCTAATAAATGTAGTCAGTGTTCCTTCGCCGTTCTCCGGCGCTCCGGCAGGTATCCGATATGATTTTATTACGCGCGCCAAATATTTGCACCGCTCTCCCCTCGCCAAAGATGCTGTGATCAGATCAATTTCTTCTGCGTGTGCTCTCCAATCAAATTACTTTTTTATTTGTTTGATGATTTCAATATACCGGTGAAAATGTTGTATAAATTGGTTCCTCTTATTCTTTGTGTGCTCGATCTAAATTCTATTGTTCTTGCTCGGGGGTTTTGTTAATGAATCGTTTCAATAAGGAATTTGTTGAATGAACTATAACACGATTTAATATTTTTTGTAATGTGATTTTGATTAATACTCAACGCGTCGTTTTAATGATAGAAGTTTGAAAACCCTCTACATTAAATTACCGTGAATTACGAGAATTTCTTCCACCGACAATAAAGAAAAATAATTGAATGTGAAATTTTGAACTCTACATACTCGACAGAAGTAACATCAACCCGCACTATTATCCAACAGTTATCTCAGTCCAGTATACTGCTGATTGTCAGTTAATCACAGCGATTACCGACATAATCCGAGTGCAGTGTCCAGCCAGCGGCCACTTGCGAGCGAGGAGCATACGAACACCGTAGGGCTGCCAGGAACATAATAAACAGTGTTTAGTGGGAGAAAGTATGTACATAATTAATTTTGAATGAATATTTTCCCTTTATAAACTAATCAACGCTTAAAATAAAGCCTTTTTTCCCTCATCTCGTCCCAATTTTCGTAAAGATGGTAGTCAGCTCTTTTTTTCCCATAACATACTCTGTAACTACCATGTTATTTGCCATAGTTATCAAGACATTATTTTGTTTACGGTTATTACTTAAGCATGGCTATGTGTTTTTGCTGAATGTTAACACTGGTAGATAAGGTGAACGTCTGACATTGACATCCCTAATAACGAAGGTAATTGTATTATCAGCTGATGCATTGATACTGATGCACGTCTCGTGAGCGGTGAACAAGAGCATACAACCTATGTGAGTGCTATATAATTTGTTGAAATGCGATTTAAATAAATTGAGGTAACTAACAATAATTGACGCTTGCTTAGTCGTTATAATGAGAGACTAAAATATCTGATTGACTATCAGTTTATTTTAGCCAGTAACTAGAAGTGGACCACACGGAGCTCAGACGTCGTATTTCACAGCAGCACACACCTCCGACCAGATTGACATCGACGGAATTAACCAATGTATATGTATGAGATTTGCACGATATGACTTTTACGAGTGCGCATCGTGTCGCTCGGTCGGCGCTACGAGACAGTTACATGTGTTAATATTTTTATTATTTGTATGATTGCGCACGCGATGCTATAACTCCCTTCAATTACCCTTCCAAGCTTCTTTATTTACTACTGACTGCTTGGACTGTGTAAACGCAGGATAAGAAAGGAATTCTTGACTTTTTGGGTGGATCTATTGTCTGTCTGCTTGTTTCCAAATGGCATTAATCACTATAGTTAAACAGCCATTAGAACACACTCACATACATACATGAGACCACTAATGAATAAGTTAATTTTTAGTTAATCTCTTTGACACACAGAAGTTCTTAAAATTTTGCGAATAGTTCAAGAGTGTAGTTTTTCTTTTTTTTTCTTTGTGATGTATTATCCGTCACTTATTTCATATCCAGCTTTCCACAATCCTCGCCCTCCGCGAAGTTGTTGCGGCTAAAAGTTGGTGTTGTGCTTGACGCGCTGTCGTCGCGTTTTTATGAGCGCTTTACAGCCCATTATACGCTTGTTGTGTAATAGAAACACTTGATTTGTTCCTCCCACGACGCCGACACCGCCGAACTGCACCGTGTTTGTAAACAAGTCATCGCCGGTTTTTAATTTTCTTTCGGGTGTAGTGGGGGACGAAGTTTACAGAAATAATCAAAGTTGTTGTTGATCCAATTTAAATTGTGTTCAGGGACTTCTAGTGGATGTAGTTGTAAACTAAATGAGGGTTAGCTATAACAGTTCTTAAAACAAAGGGGTACCTAATCTGAAACTTCGTTATATAATCTCTGAGGAAAAAGCTTGTTATAATAATTAATATCGGCGGAAGTACAGTCGCGGATTCAATTAGTTAGCGCACCATACGGTTAACTTTTACTTGCACCTAATATTTTTCCGACTATGTTGTTCCCAGTATTTTTGTAGGTAGGTATATTTTAATTTAATTTACCTGTACCTACGGGTATCCGCTCAGCCACATTATTACCGAACGTGGCACTATGGTCTTTTGTCACTATAGTCTTTTGTCTCTTCTAAACCCGTCAATTACTTATGATGAACGTTCTAATATAATGTGCAGATACGTACGATTGCCCCGCGTGCTCCGCACTCCGTAAGGTACACGAGGCGACAATAAGGCAATAACACACTGATGAGGAGTGATAGCGCCGCACGTGTACAGCTCGCCCTTGAACCGCGCTCTCATAACTAGCGCACGCGCACATAGGCAGCGCCTATCGCCGCTGACGCCTCATGAAAGCGATGGAAATTAACATTGAATAGGTGCGTGCTTGCAGTTTTAATACAAAGTAAAGACAATCCATAGACACTTTGAGCAAATAGGAATCTTGCCTGTAACATACATACAATAAATGAATATTAGTACCTACCTATAAGATAATCGGTGATAGGTACCTAAGTGACGACAACTCTACTTTGAGAATATTTTGCTTATTCTATAAATAGAACGCTGTCGGGATAGACGCGGTGTAGGAAGTGAAGTGTGCAATGTTGTTTTTAAGTTTGCGATATACTTAATTATAACGAATGATGCGTGTCGCTCTGTCGCGCATGTTTACTTTATCCTTGACCCGCGCTATATTTAAGTTATTGTACGATTCAGTTTTTGACGTTTATTCACGTAAACAGTTTCGAATAACAAGTAAAAATAATAATCATCATTCTACTTTAATTTATATCTTTGATTCATACGAAACTTCCGGGTTGATTTTGTAACAATTTCACTTTCTTTCTTTTTGGGTTGCATTATAGGTGTAGCTATTAAACACATCCCTACAGGCTGTTACAAACTATGGACTCTACCCGTGATAGCGCGTCAGCAACCGCATTCTTGGCGCCGGTGACGTATTGTATGTCGCTCGTGAATTCGCTGATGTACAATAACTGCCGTGTGCGCATGGATGTTTCTCGATCCGTACCTATTTTAGTAAACGCGTATGTTAAAGGCCTATGATCGGTATAGATGGTTAATTCCCGACCTTCTACCATGTTCCTGAAATGAACAATTGCCAAATAAACTGCTGTTAGCTCGCGATCGTATGTGCTGTATTTTTGTTGTGCCGCTGATAGCCGTTTTGAAAAATATCCTAGCGGTTTCCACTTTCCGTTTGTTTCTTGTTGTAACACCGCGCCCACGCAAGTGTTCGATGCATCACACATTAATGCTAATTTGCCTGATTCGCCCGGGTATGCTAGTGTAATGGCGCTTTTTAGGCTTGCCTTACACTGCTCAAACGCAGCCAATGCTGTATCGGTCCACTCTATTTTCGACTTGTCCTTCTTTTTGGCTCCGTGCAAATATTTATTTAACTCCGCCTGGCTTTCGGCCGCCCCTTGTAAATGTGACCTATAAAAATTTACCATACCCAGAAACCGTCGCAATTGTTCGATCGTTTCCGGCCGCGGATAATTTTGTATAGCCTCAACCTTATTCTGTAGTGGCTTAATTAATTCCGTCCCTATTTACGCTGTAGCCTAAAAATTCTATTTCGGTTTTTCCTAAATCACATTTCGCTAAATTGATTGTTATTCCGTACTGCTCGAACCTACTGAAAATTAGTTTTAAGTGTTTTTTGAAAAGTCGTTCGTTGGTGCTAGCTATGACAAGGTCATCGATATAATTGAATAAATATGAGCTTTCTTGGCCGTCCTTTAGATATTCTATGTTTTGCAACACTGTGTTATTCATAAATCTTTGGAACGTTTGCGCTGCGTTTCGCAAACCAAACGTCATTCGCGGAAATTCGAATAGCCCGAACGGAGTAATGATTGCCGTCTTTTCGATATCTTGCGGTGCTACACTAATATTATGGTAGGCCCTGTTTATGTCTATTTTCCCGAAAATTGTCTTACCTGCTAAACCATATGTGAAATCCTGCAGTCTTGGTATGGGGTACCTGTCTGGCTTCGTGATCGCGTTGAGTGCACGATAGTCACCACAGGGTCTGATCTGTCCGTCCTTCTTTGGCACGACGTGTAGAGCGCTCGCCCAAGGACTGCTGGATGGTCTGCAAATACCTAACTCTTGCATTAACTTAAACTCCTCCTGTACTAATTTATATCTATGCGGTGGTAATGGCCTAGCGCGCGTGAAAACTGGTGGGCCTGTTGTCTCTATATGGTGGTAAACATTGTGACTAGATGGCTCTGTGTAAGATACTGGTTTTGTTATGCCCGGGAATTCTTTTAGTATTTCTCGGTATGGGTTATCTAACTGTATGCTTGAAACCGACGGTTCCGTATACTTTACGACGGATGCTTCCCTACTTATTTTAGTACAACCGTCAATCAACCGCTTTTTATGTAAATCTACTATAAGTTGGTGCGCCTCTAGGAAATCTGCCCCTAATATAGGTTGTTTTACATCACAAATAATGAATGTCCATTTAAAACTCCTTCTTAAACCTAAGTTAAGCTCTATGTTAGTTACCCCATAAGTTTTTATTTCAGTGTTATTCGCCGCGAACAGCTTATACGAACACTCACGTTTAACCTTGGTGGCTCTCACTCTTCCCACTGGTATCACTGATACGTTAGCTCCTGTGTCCACTAGATATACAATTCCGCTTCTTAAATCTCGCACGCAGAGCCGGTGGTTTCCCGCGGTACAATCTCCCACCGATGATGACTGCACCGCCTCTAGTTTCCCGCGCCCTGCTGCTTCCTGGACCAATTGCACGGTGACTCGCACGTTCGCGCGTTTTCCCGGTAACGAAAATGGTGTCTGCATAGCCAATCCGAGGAACTAGGTGTGCGTCGCGGTCTCGACTGACTTCTGGGCCTGTAGCCCCTCGGCTGCCAACGCCGCCCCCTCTGATCTTGTAATGAATTTCCGTCTCGTTTCCTTATGTCATCTATTTCTCCGCGTAACTCCTTCATTTCCACCGTTAATGCGCTGAGCTGCTTCACCAACTCCGTTTTCGTGTCGCCTGTCACCTCCGATGTGCTCGGTGATATTGACGCAACCTCACCGGTACCTATGTTCTCCATGACTCTGTCTGCCGTTGCTGCAAGGTCCTCAAGCTTCGTGTCTCTGGTCACTGCCAGGACCGCCCGCACGCCCGGGGGTAATCGGTTCAGCCACAACCTTTTTAGTGGCTCGTCTGTGACGTTGCAATTCTTAGCTAGGGCCGCCATCGCTCTACATAGCTGCGATGGTTTCTGTGTTCCCAGGTCCGTCTCTCCCATTAGCCTCTGGAATTGCTTGTCCGCACTCTCTTCATAAATCGCCAATAAACGTTTTTTCAATGCTGCGTACTTGCCTGACTCTGGCGGGGCTTCGATTATATCGGTAACTTGCCGCACTGTGTCTTGGGTCAACCTGGCGATTGCTATGTCGAACAACTGCGCGTCTCCCAGCTTTTGTGGTGCCAATATAGCCTCGAACTGACAGAACCATGATTTGGGCAAATCTGTCCAAAAATCTGGTATCCTTGTCTGCACCGATACCGCTGCCACTCCGGGTGTCGTTGAAGTCATCTTGATCAGGTTAGAGTCTATTCACCGTTACTTGCACACACGCAGTTTCTTAACACGCCCTTGCCACGCCGTCACTGAGTCGCTTACGTCGCAAAAAACAAAACACTAAACTATTTCCTCAAACGTTCGGGGTCACCACTTGTTGTGCGTGTTATTAGGGTCCAGAAATGATATGCTTTGGTTTATACTGAATACTATGGAAGTTTAATAAATGTTCACAATTACACGGTTATATTATATTATTATTACAATAAATAGGACGTGGCTGGGCGGAGGTAAGTAAGCGACTGGCGAGCCTGGCTCTGACGTCTCTTTACGATATCAAAAATGCGAATCAGCAAATCGCCTCGCTAGTGTCGCTACACATATTTATACACGGTGTTACAGAAAGGTTATATCAATACAAACGGGTTGAAGAGTGTATCTGGTCTAGAATCTCTACAAAATTTCAGCTCAAAAGCAGTAACTTTGAAAATGCTTAATATTTTTTTATTTCGATAGTTTATTAAATTGAAATCATAACAAACGTGTCACCGCACTACGAGGGTCATTATCCAGTAGGTATCTGTAGTGTGTCTGTGCGCCTAGTACACGCACATCACGCCGCCGCGCGCCAGTGCAGCGCCGTGATGTCGAAATAAAAAAATATTAAGCATTTTCAAAGTTAATGCTTTTGAGCTGAAATTTTGTACAGACATTCTAGACCAGATACACTCTTCAACCCGTTTGTATTGATATACCCTTTCCGTAACACCCTGTATAGTAGATTGTATGACTGATGAAGACTTATCTTTCGGTGCTTTTATTTTTATCGAATCTCAAGGTTGCTACTCCAATTTAAAACTGAGTATTCTGTTTGCCCCTCAAAAACAATCGCGCAAGATACCTACTATATCAGCAACAGCTTTAAACCCCGTCCGCTGTAGGTACATGTATGTAGAAAATTGAAAAGTTGTGGCTCGCTAATGCGCGCCGGGCGTTAGATTAAAAACGATTGTGTGCCGAAACTGGGACGCTGTGGGACGCGGGACGGTGGCTCGGGACAGTCGGGACCAATGCCCTGTGCCACGGGACAGCAGGGCGGGAGTTGTCAGGGAAACAGTAGATTGTGGATCGTCGGTTTCCTTGACAATGGTTGAGCTAAATGGTACCTACTACTCGTCAATGCGTCATGTTCGTGAACGGGCGCCGTCAGTTGGGCTTGGTCATTTTTCAGCAGCCATGGCTTATTTTCATCATTTCAGCCGAAAGACGTCCACTGCTGGACATAGGCCTCCCCCAAGCACCTCCACTTCGACCGGTTTTGTGCTTCTCGCATTCAACGAGTTCCTGCGGCCTTCACAAGGTCGTCGGTCCTGTGGCTTATTTTAATACATATTTTTTAAATTGTTTATTATGAACCCCTTTAACGTGTACATCTTTAGCATCGTTATCACACGTATAATTTCAACATGAATGATGTAACCAACATTTTGACATAAAAGAGTGTCAGTGGAGTCTCTTGCCCGTACATCTCCATAGGAAGGTACCAACTACGCCTTGGGATGGGTAACTAGCTTCATCTTTCTAATTGACCGACTCCTTGACAGTTAAAAATGCTTTAATAATTATTTAACGATAGGAAAAGAATACGGAAAAATTAATTGTCTATTACATAAGTGTAAGTTTTTGTTGAAGTCGAAATTAGCAACATTTCCTTCGCAGGAGGATGCAAATAAGGAAGAGCAGCACATGGGTGTGGGACACAATATTTCACCAGATAACCACTACAATAGTAGCTAAACGTTTATGAAAACATTTACCTAACTAATACAATTTTGAATCAGTGGTTTTCCTCACAGGAAATGCCCGTTTAGGTGATACGAATATTATATCAAACTATAAGCATTCATAATTAGCCCCCTTTCCTCATTTAAATAAACGTCTAAAACAAATTATATTCTTCTTAGTCAGTTTTAATCATGATCTGGCAGTTTGAGTAATTTACGCGGCCTACCCAAATGTCCTTTCTTTGGTATTGTTCGTCGAATCGATGAGTTTCTCAAGTTCTGAGTTGAGCTGCACGATTTTTGACAAATACGTGCACTGACTGGACAGGTCCGCTCAATCTGTGTGGTTCTTTCCTCAAAAGACCATTTCAGACACCAATCTACACAGTCTTCACATGATCTGACCAAAATTTTGTCTGGACTTTAAAAAAAAACCGAGTGTGCTTATGACCACACGACTGAAGTGAAACTTCAAACGTATTTGGCTATGAGAGGAAGAGAGAAAGAAAATGTGCGCGCGCACTGCTTTCTCTTGCTTATATCCCCCACTCAACTCCCGTTCGCCTCGCCCGTAGCCCTTAGACATGGGTCGTACTTGCAAAATCGAGTACCAGGGCTTCCAAGTACGTCCACCTTAAGAAACCAGGGCCTAAAACCAGGGCTCGAGATACTTTCAAGTATTTTCTATCTGCATCGAAAACTGATCCATAACTTTATACAAATAAGAAGTACAATCGCGTAATCAAACAAAAGCCCTGTTGGAAGTAAAAAGTACTTGCATAGGAAATTGATCCGTGAATTCCTATAAATAAGGAGCAAAATCGCGTTTACAAATAAATACTTGCAAACCATTAAAGTAAAAAAAACTTTTTAAGAAAAAAAAAACCGACTTCCAAAAAAAACTTTACAAAGTGAAAAATAACTTTAATTTCGGAAGTCGGTGTCTTTGGATCTTTATTTTAGTTTTTTGCCACCGACTTCCGAAATTAAAGATATTTTTCACTTTGTAGTGTTTTTTTGAAAGTCAGTTTTTTTTTTCTTAAAAGTTTTTATTTCACGCTTTTTAGTGGGTCTGCTTATAATTTATCTAAGTTACAATAGCCTAGTGATCATCGCCTTTTACAAACAAAATATTGCTTTTCCCGATACAGGGAAGTTAATTGTTGAGGAGTTCTCCAGATCCACCATCAGCTCCATATCACCATTCACATTGTGACGAGCATAAATTGCTTAGCTACCATATTAAAGTAATCGAATCGCAACCCGTGAAATACTTAGATATTATTGAGTAGTTCCGGTGGCCATCTGTGGTCTTCATCATCAGTTCCACATCACCAAATAGTGCTTTCCGAGAGCAAATGCACGAGTTACTATAAAAAATACCCAAATCGCTATAGGTGTGCCTATAATATTTGAAGAGTTCCTTCGATTTCTCCAGGATCCCATCATCAAATCCTGCCCTGATGTTTTTAGACTAGATGCTGATAATCCTGGCTGCAGCATCAGGCCAGATTTGTCAACATTGCATTGAACTTAAAATTTAGTCCCTCCTGTTTAAAATGAGCCCAAACACGTCTACGGTGCTGTAATTTCAAGGTTGGTACTTTTTCTAATGCTCCTGGCTTCAGCATCAGGTCTTTATGTACTTCGGTGTTCCTCATTAACAGTACGTTTATCCACACATCGAGCCCTTTTCAATGAGCCTTAACACGATATATCTGCTGTTAGTTGTCTAGGAGTTAGGTACTCTGCAGACTATCCTGACTGCAGCATCAGGTCATGACTTGATGATCATGAGACCAAATGTGGCAAATGCCCTATCAAACATCAAAACAATTGACTAAAACAGTCCTTGCCTGTTCGAGTAACTTCTTACTGTTAAGGAGTTGTAACTTCCATCATCAGCCCAGCTACCTGAGATGGTGACAACCATACGCAAATACACAAGATACTTCGTAAAATATGCGAAAAACAATAAGTGAGCCTATAAAATTTAAAGGTTGGCCTCGATTACTCTAAGATCCCATCATCAGATCCTAACTTGGTGACAGTGGGACCACCTCAAAACTATCTACTTTGGAACAAAAAAAGAATTTTGAAAATCCGTCGACAATTGGCGGAGTATTCGATGAACAAACATACAAAAAAAAAAAAAACATACAAACAGCCGAACATAGTACCTCCTCCTTTTTGTGAAGTCGGTAAAAAATACTTGCATACGAAATTGTTCCAAAAGGAGCATGATCGCATTTGCGAAAACTAACGCGGTTGAGTATTTGAGCGAGTAGCCGTATAAGATACTTAATAGTCTTGTAAGTATTTTGACTCGGTACCCGGTGTGCGTACTTGGAAGCAAATACCTGGTGTAAAAACCCGGTCGCATATTTATGCGACCGGGACCGGGTTTTTACACCAGGTATTTCCAGCTATTTTTTACGTACCTTCCCTACTCGCGATCACACGTTTTCGTAACGCATTCGCCAGTTTACTCCCCAAGTCAAGCGCGCCTAAAGAAGTTTCACTTCAAAAAGACTGTGACCTCCGAGTTTGTTTCGGCCTTTCTTCTCAGAGTAGTCAGATAGGAAACGCCGACCTCATCTAGCTTAAAAGAATATGATTGACGTGTAAAAGTGTTTGTACAAACCTACTTACAGAAAATAAATAATTTATCATTTAATTGTTTACTCAAAGCTTCACCTCAAAAAATGTTGTCCCCGTGACTTTCCTGGGGCTTTTGTGTCGAGTCCCACACGGCACGAATTAAAAGTTGCCTTCCCTGCTCCGAGGATTAAAAAGTGCGCGGTCGTAACTCGCGTTGATTGTACTCGAGCCGGGTACGAGTGACACGAGAAGTATTTGTTCGGATGTGATTGTTTGAAGTTAAGGGTTTGGAGGTGCGTTTATTGCCCGTGGTTCGACCGCGTAGTTCTACTAGTAGGACCACGGGCATTTTTCTTTTCGGTGGTTCTATCAATCGGACTATCGTTATAAAATTATCATATTTTATTGGCACTGGTTCTACTGGTCGAGTAGGACTAAGATAAATATTTTTGCCCATGGTACTTCACTGAGATGAAGTCAAGTTAGGTTCGTAGGTTATAAATAACGCAGCTACATTGTGGTTTTTATTATATAGCAGTGGGGTGGGACCCGTTTTAACATAGAATCCAGCATGAGATGGATTACATTTGGAAAGCCGTAGCTCTGCTTATCACAGTGGCTCGCTTTACCAAGTGTAGCTTGTCTTGAAGAGGCGTGACAAATATCTACGTAGGTATTGAGTGTATTCAGGTTATTGTGTGGGCGTACTGTGGTGATGGATAGCTCGTTTGTGGTGTTCAAGCGCCATTACTGAATGGTGACGGAAAGTTACGCGTTCGCGGAACCTGAGTGCAACCTAACAGCAATACCTAAACGAGAAGAAACAAGTGTAGCTACATCCTAAATAAGGATTTTGATGTAATTTATCCGTTCAATTAAAAGTTTTATTTTACTGAATGCCTTCTCAGGAATTATCGGTATTTTATCCGTTAGAAATATATGTGAAATGAGAAGGTGATAAAAGTCCATTTAAGTCTATTTTTTTCCATTTGTTTGCATTAGGTATAAGGTAGACGTTAAAATACCGTTTATTGCCAACAGCAATACCAATCCAATACCTATATTTACTCATGTCACTGATGGTTATAGTAACCTCGGAAACACTTGCCTGATCTTAGGGACAAGGCAACTTGCTGACGAACTGAACTGACAATTTACATGTAAGTATGATGTAATGAAGATGGCAATATCTTCAAACGCACCGTATTTACAAGCACATCGCGGAATATAACGTCTCTAGATGTGCTACTGTTGAGCAGACTCCACGTCATTTGAATATGTGGGTCGTCAGTCATACTCGTGCACGCACTTCACGATGGCTCATTAGGTGCTTAGGTGCGTATATAGCTGTGTCAGTCACGTTATCATTATGTAGTTCGCGAATTAGTCGCGTCTTTAGGTCTGCGGATGGTTGTATTACAGAAGGCAATTCTGTAAGATGACGTGCTTACCTACGTCGGGCATTGTATAATTTTTGAAGTGAAACTTCTTTAGGCGCGCTTGACTTGGGGAGTAAACTGGCGAATGCGTTACGAAAACGTGTGATCGCGAGTAGGGAAGGTACGTAAAAAATAGCTGGAAATACCTGGTGTAAAAACCCGGTCCCGGTCGCATAAATATGCGACCGGGTTTTTACACCAGGTATTTACTTCCAAGTACGCACACCGGGTACCGACTCAAAATACTTGCAAGACTATTAAGTATCTTATACGGCTACTCGCTCAAATACGTAGGTACTCAACCGCGTCAGTTTTCGCAAATGCGATCATGCTCCTTTTGGAACAATTTCGTATGCAAGTATTTTTTACCGACTTTACAAAAAGGAGGAGGTACTATGTTCGGCTGTTTGTATGTTTTTTTTTTTGTATGTTTGTTCATCGAATACTCCGCCAATTGTCGACGGATTTTCAAAATTCTTTTTTTGTTCCAAAGTAGATAGTTTTGAGGTGGTCCCACTGTCACCAAGTTAGGATCTGATGATGGGATCTTAGAGTAATCGAGGGTAACCTTTAAATTTTATAGGCTCACTTATTGTTTTTCGCATATTTTACGAAGTATCTTGTGTATTTGCGTATGGTTGTCACCATCTCAGGTAGCTGGGCTGATGATGGAAGTTACAACTCCTTAACAGTAAGAAGTTACTCGAACAGGCAAGGACTATTTTAGTCAATTGTTTTGATGTTTGATAGGGCATTTGCCACATTTGGTCTCATGATCATCAAGTCATGACCTGATGCTGCAGTCAGGATAGTCTGCAGAGTACCTAACTCCTCGACAACTAACAGCAGATATATCGTGTTAAGGCTCATTGAAAAGGGCTCGATGTCTGGATAAACGTACTGTTAATGAGGAACACCGAAGTACATAAAGACCTGATGCTGAAGCCAGGAGCATTAGAAAAAGTACCAACCTTGAAATTACAGCACCGTAGTCGTGTTTGGGCTCATTTTAAACAGGACTAAATTTTAAGTTCAATGCAATGTTGACAAGTCTGGCCTGATGCTGCAGCCAGGATTATCAGCATCTAGTCTAAAAACATCAGGGCAGGATTTGATGATGGGATCCTGGAGAAATCGAAGGAACTCTTCAAATATTATAGGCACACCTATAGCGATTTGGGTATTTTTTATAGTAACTCGTGCATTTGCTCTCGGAAAGCACTATTTGGTGATGTGGAACTGATGATGAAGACCACAGATGGCCACCGGAACTACTCAATAATATCTAAGTATTTCACGGGTTGCGATTCGATTACTTTAATATGGTTGCTAAGCAATTTATGCTCGTCACAATGTGAATGGTGATACGGAGCTGATGGTGGATCTGGAGAACTCCTCAACAAATAACTTCCCTGTATCGGGAAAAGCAATATTTTGTTTGTACAAGGCGATGATCACTAGGCTATTGTAACTTAGATAAATTATAAGCAGACCCACTAAAAAGCGTGAAATAAATACTTTTTAAGAAAAAAAAAAAACCGACTTTCAAAAAAACACTACAAAGTGAAAAATATCTTTAATTTCGGAAGTCGGTGGCAAAAAACTAAAATAAAGATCCAAAGACACCGACTTCCGAAATTAAAGTTATTTTTCACTTTGTAAAGTTTTTTTTGGAAGTCGGTTTTTTTTTCTTAAAAAGTTTTTTTTTACTTTAATGGTTTGCAAGTATTTATTTGTAAACGCGATTTTGCTCCTTATTTATTCGAAGTCATTGATCAATTTCCTATGCAAGTAGTTTTACTTCCAACGGGGCTTTTGAATACGCGATTGTATTTCTTATCTGTATGAAGTTATGGATCAGTTTTCTATGCAGATAGAAAATACTTGAAAGTATCTCGCTCCGTCGTGCCTCGACGCTCGAGTACGTAGGTACTCAAATAGTTCAACAACCGCGTTTGTTTTCGCAAATGCGATCATACTCCTTATCAGTAAGAGCACAGAATACTTAATAGTACTACGTACAGAAAGGACACTCCCTTCCTCGCCCTCATATCAGATACCGCACCTCACCCCGCACTTCGAGGTATTCGTCGCCGACTCTTTAGCAAGGGCGCTCGCGAACCGCAGCGCTGTATTGCTGACACACAATTATGCGATTTAAAAGTTTTATTTGAGTTTTAATCACGATGGTTGGATATTGTGATGCTTTTCCGAATTCGTATTTACATATACTGTTTGTATGATTTCGCATTTTTAATAAAATGCGATTTAATAATCCATTATTTACAGAAAAGTCATTTAAACTAAACTATTTTAGTGTTTTTATTTCATTACGAACCCGTCTATATAAATAAACAATTGAACTACTTGGTCACTTCATAATAATGCACACGTTCGGGCAGCGCCACCGCCGTCGTCGTTCGGTTCCCCGACACAAATTGCTTTCCGCGCCATTTTTTTTTACGCTACTAGATTTCACGCACACATTTGCACGTATACAAACGTCATTTGTTTATGTAGTAGTAATAGGTAATTATTTTGCGAGCGTTGTGTGGAGTGTCCGAGGAGTCTACGAAACAATTTCGTATGCAAGTATTTTTACTTTAATGGTTTGTAAAAGTATTTATTTGTAAACGCGATTGTGCTCCTTATTTATAGGAATTCACGGATCAATTTCCTATGCAAGTACTTTTTACTTCCAACAGGGCTTTTGTTTGATTACGCGATTGTACTTCTTATTTGTATGAAGTTATGGATAAGTTTTCGATGCAGATAGAAAATACTTGAAAGTATCTCGAGCCCTGGTTTTAGGCCCTGGTTTCTTAAGGTGGACGTACTTGGAAGCCCTGGTACTCGATTTTGCAAGTACGACCCATGTCTAAGGGCTACGGGCGAGGCGAACGGGAGTTGAGTGGGGGATATAAGCAAGAGAAAGCAATGCGCGCGCACATTTTCTTTCTCTCTTCCTCTCATAGCCAAATACGTTTGAAGTTTCACTTCAGTCGTGTGGTCATAAGCACACTCGGTTTTTTGATATTATTATTATAATGATGACAGTGAGCTAGTTGCACCCGCGACCTGTGAATCATAGGTGTAAGTAATTATTACCTTATCGTGGCATGACTGGATTAATTCAAATCTAATCTTTATTGCTGAACACAGTAACTCATATAAATACATTGCAAAAGGTAAAGATAATGCTTAATGTTCAAGTTAAGGCATGCTAGATTATAAAAATTACATATTTTACAATTAAAAGTCAATAGTTTTCTTTTTATTCCAGCATTCCAAAATAAAAGGACGCACGGAACCGGGAAGTATGGCGGGAGAAAGTGGAGGCCTTTACCCAGCAGTGGGTGATTCCGGGCTGGTGTGATGATGATGATTCCAAAATGAAATCCAAAAGTCGGTACAGGTATTATAATCCAATTCATCACAACAGACTCCATAGTAATGTCCTTCAGGTCGTCGTTTCAACTACCTCTTAAAAATAACTATCAATTAAAACCAGCACAACACATGGGAACGTTCATCCACGTGTAGTGTAGGTACCAGTAGCGCAGAGGATCAAGTTGGTGTGTGTAGGTGTTCACTTCGTACCGAAGTGCTGATGTCCGCTGATACATATGGATGAGATAACTTTGATTGCTTCGCAGATTAAACTCACTAGTTGTGTGGCTTGCTTTAGGAAATATAGGTAGATTGCGTTTCTACATATTTGAAGGACAAGGGCTGTGCAAGTCATATTAATGATTCATAAAAGATAATTATTCTGATTGTTCAAGTCAAGGCTTATAAAGCATTACAATTGCATTAGGATAAAGTACTTATTGCTGACTGGCTAATACTGTACCACAGACAACAGCTCATAGTACCGACCTATGTGTAGTGAGAGAAGAGGAAGCTTTAAGATTGATACTTCTATCTATGAGTAAGTCCTGGAGTGTAATTTTCTTGAGATGTAAGTCAAAGTTGGCACGTATGTAAATACATGGGAGTGGACTTGTGGACACTCGGACTCGACTCGGCGGTACTTGTCACTAATTGTGCTCAACTCGCAACTTGCTCACTCACCGTAACACCGATAAGTTGGGACACACCGGGAGACTGTAACGCTGATGTTAGATAGGTAGAAAGAAGTCTGGTCTTTTGTCTTATACTTATTCATTAAAAACTGAGTACCTCTTGTAAGAGAGAAAAAACTGTAAAAAAACATGAAACAAAAAAATTGTGAAATGCTGTTTGATACAACACTGTGTAATTTATTTTGTTACTAGCAGCGCCCCGCGGTTTCACCCGTATAAGTTTTCCGTGGGAATATTGGGATAAAAACTATCCTATGTCCTTTCCCGGGACTCAAACTATTTCTATACCAAATTTCATCTAAATCGGTTCAGCGGTTTAAGCGTGAAGAGGTAACAGATAGATACACTTTCGCATTAGTCTGGATATATAGAATGGATTATTCAACTGTACCTACATTTTTGGGACTTTCCGATTAGTTAAAAGTTCGATTCGTGATCTCTGAGCTTGTTTAATAATGATAACATAGGCCACGTAATAGCCGAAATACCTTCAACAATTAATTTAAATATTTTATCAAAAACCCGTTAGCACTCTTGAAATGTAGTCAAACACAAGCACTCATTTTTCATTCGCTCACTTTTTCTTTATGTGCACTCATTTACATTCAGTGTGGCAACCGCGAACTAAATCAAAACCAGATCAGCAGCACTCTTTCGAAATTAAGGTGTAGAGTCTGTATGTAGAGGTCTGTTGTTGTTGATAAATGAATTAATGAGGAAAATATTAAAATGAAACTTCTTATGCGGCAAATCGATGTAATTGGAAGAGAATTGAGCGTGAAATCTCAAGGACGCGTCACGTTGCCTAAACGTGGCGTGTCCTTGAAATTTCCCATTTCGTTACATGAGAGAGAAGAAAGATATACTCTCTCTATCTCAGTCTCTCTGACACACTAAATACTCAATACTTTATTGCTTAAATCTTTTATATTCTTTACTTTTAATCTGTCAAGCTCCGCTAATGAGACACAATTGATTTTCTATTGTTTCACGTGTACACTACGCGATGCACGCGCATGGTATATATTTTACCTATTTCCGATAAAAATACCCAATGTAATTATTTTCAAATTATTTATCAACGTTTTAGAAGTTATATTATATAAATCGAAACGTGGGAGCTTTCGTGTGTACCCCCGGCCTAACGGAACTTTCTTAGAGTTGTTAAGAGGTCGCCAATTAGTCAAATTGCCGCAGCAGTTAGTTGCTCACTTGTTTGAACAGGATCCGGACAGTCTTTGATTCGGGACTTTGCTTCATTTGGTCTTTGCATAAATTACAATTAGGGGCAGTGTCCGTTCTACCTGCTTGTTAATTGGTAACGTACATTTACCCGTCTTAAGCCTGTTAGTATTAAGGCTTAAGATGTAAAGAAGGTAGTGCTATAAGGTATACGTTGGGGTTCGGACGAATATTTTAGCAGTTTTCTATTCAACGGTGGACCGAATAACAATGTTTTATGTTACAAGCTTGAATCGGAGGAACAAACAATACGCAGGCTATTTCAGTACTTTATTTTGTATAATTAAAATGAGTAGTATTTCAGAAAAAACTCATATTTAAAAGTAACTCACGTTTATCCAAACAAACTGATTTAGATTAAAACCACATATAATTAAAACATTACGAGTGGGTTTAGCTAAAAAATAAGCAAGAGTACGTAGCGATGCGACGCGGTGGAAGTAAGAGGCGACACGACACGATCGCGGCAAATAAATTAAGTAAAGCGACGGTTCGCACCGCACCGCGTCGGATCGCGCCGCAACGCGTCGTGTCGTGCGGACGGCGTGGTGCATGGACCGGGCGCCGGCTATGCAACAAAACAACGCGATTGAAGTACATTAGGATTTACAATGTAAATCTCGGAGCTGAATTAATTGATTATTGTGTACTTTTCGTTATTCTTTTGGCTGGAGATGGAATTTAATGTTTTGGCTAAGAAGTTTCTTAAACTGACGCTTGTAAAATAGTAGTTTTCGTTATAGCCCAGAAATTAACCCAATCACAGAAATTAAGTTCGACAATTTGTAGTTCAAATCTGTATCCGGTTAGAAAAGAAGCCTTTTCCCAGAGGCTTGGCAGATGATGATGACCAGTTCAAACCTACATATCTTTCTCATTATAACTTCAAAGTCAGCTCTTTGGAATTCTTTGGAGTTCCGCATCTATTTCAGCCAAGGACCAACAATAACACCTAACTATTTAACATTATAGTTTTCGCCGTAAGCAGATGACACGAATACTGTGTTGCTGTACAAGTCTTAAACATAAAATTTAAGTACCTACATGTTCCACAAAGACTACAGCGGCTAATCGTTAACCAGAACACTTTAATTTATCTATAACGGCCAAGCTGGTACAAAGTTGTCTCTAAATAAACATGGGTCACGGAATGGATGGGGACAGAAGGACCACTCGCGCACAACAAATATTACAAAAGCTCCATTCGGTGGGAAGCCAATATTAAGCGCTGACTTTTTGGTGAAAGTATTATTCTTACCTACGTGAGGAAAGTATGTAGGTTGTGTTTGACATATCATAAGATTATTATTGGATTATAATTTTCAGCAGAATTAAAAGTGGCTCAATGGTGCAACAGGATAAACTTGGTTGGGGGCGACCACTTGATCGCTCGTGGAGAATCTGAAAGTGTACAATTTGGTGAAGGATTCAAATGGGTAGGTTTTGTTTTACATATTTTCTTATTTGCTGAATGGGCCTGCTCGTGACGTCGATCACGCCTGGTAGAAAGCGATAGATGAGATCTATTATGGAACCTAACTTGTTGGATAAAAGTTTCTTTTCCACGTGAGGAGTTGGTTTTCTATGTTTTCCTATGTCGGAGGAGAACCAGTACATCGGGCGGTTAGTTGTACGAATATAACCGAGCGCGGAATAACAAAGACTGCACAATGCAGTTTTAATTTTCACATCGGGTTATTTCGGCTTCGGTGGACCTCTTGCACGGAGCACTACTGTGCGCACGAACTTCGTACTTTCTAGGCTTTAAATTAATCTTATAATTTTTAAAGATGAGCGTTATTGACTTTTGCGTTCATAATTAGCTTATTAGGAAATTATAATTCACATTTTAAACGTATGGTTCAGACTGTGACTTATTCTCTAACATTGATGCTTCTAAAATGGAACTATCACTGATAGTCGAAATGTACAAAAATCAATGAAATAGCCAAACCAACTCTTCCATCGCAGTCAACGTTTAGGATAGTAGTCAGTCAGTAGGCACCTACTTGCATGTGTCACAAAGCGAAGCAAGCTAGCCTAGCGGTTGACTTACGAGTCCGCAGAGCAAACACTCCATTCCTCTCATTGTCCAGCCATTGATGCTTTTACGTGTTATAGACCACTTCACTTTTGAATTGGTAAAAACTTCTCCTCAGGAGCGAGGTCCGCAGTAGTGGCGAGCCCGGCACGGTGTCACTGTGTTGTGTTCCGTGTAATTTATATAACACAGCACGAGAACGTGTAGTGTCGTGTGTATGCAGCCTTCCTGCGAGGCACACACTCGTGGATCACTAACTAATGGCTATTTCTAAGTTTTGTTTTAGAAACTATGGGTGAATTTGGTAACAAACACGTGCGACATGTTAGTTCAAGTTTATAATTTTACTTTCGACCAAACATCCGTTTTCACCTCAAGTAGTGAAAGTAGAGTAGAATTTATTGTGAATTGTAAAAAGCAAGACATTCTTAACTCGAACCCCGACAGGCGCTTTACTTTTTGTAAATTATTTCATTACCACTGCTCTCAAAACGGTGAAGGAAAACATCGTGAGGAAACCGGCATGTCCTAGAACCAAAAATTCGAAGACATGTGACATCCCGCACTGGGCCCGCGTGGAGGATTACGGCCCACTCCCTCTCACAGAGAGGAGGCCTGTGTCCCAGCAGTGGGAACGTTATAGGCTGATTATGTATGTTATGTAAGACATTCTTAGTGGCGTCACGTGTTATTATTTCTTCGCAAAATTACCTTTACCAGTTAACTCTTAGAAAGACAGTATAATTGCAGCTGCAGCAAAAGTAAAGCTATGTCCAAACCAATAAATTAGCTAAGTAACTCCCTAAGTAAACCTTAAGCCAAGATTTAATGAGGGAATCTAAAACGGAGCCAAATGACCGCACTGCTGCAAAAAGAAGTGCTCTGTGGCTGCGCGGCCATGCGTTACGTTCACGTTTGATTTAGGCAAATTGACAGGAAACATGGAGGCTTGCCCGGGGAACCGAACGCAATTAATATTAAAATCTTCTAAGACGCTGCACTCGAACAGAACTGTGTATCTGACAGATACATTTTCGTGATGAATTAACCCTACTAGACCTAGCAGCCTCATTGACTGTTGGGTCTAGTCAGGTTAGTTTAAAATGCATGCGTGAAAGGTGTATAAGGGATTTGTAAAGAGATGACGAGAAATGTCCTCATTAAAGAACTTTTGAAGAGTGACATTTGAAGTCAGTGTGAAGGCTGAACAATTACTAGACTCGCTATTCTTCAAGTATCATCCAATAATGACGGGAGAAATTCAAATCCTATCCGTAAAATTCGTAGGTAAAACTTTTAAATTCATTTGTAAAATCTCCAAAAACGTTTCGCATTCTTACCGCACTTACAAAACAAGGCGTAATGAATTAATGTGGCGTTCAGCGTTCTAGCTGTGAGCAGTCGCACGAGCGGAGCGGGGGGCGGACAGCGGCGCGTCACCGTCGCGGAATTTATGGCCCCACACTAATTTATAGTCGTCCAGCTACGAGCGATTAATGGAAACACTTATTCCAACTTTAATGTCGTTTCATTAACATTTATACCGTTTAAATATTAAAAATGGATGTTTATCGTTGTAGTTAGGTACCTATTCCAAAGGTGTATTAAGGCTGAAGATTTTAGTGTTGGATAGCCAGGTAGATAATTTCCAAGATGATATTTATAGATAACCTTTTTGCCTTTTCTTTTTGTCAAAAAAAACTTTTTGTATTTGTATTTAACAGAGCAAAATAAAGACAAAAGAATCCATGCAGAAAATATTCTAAATCACGCGACATACCTACCTACATTTTCTAAAAAAAGTGTCCTGTCCAGAACAATTGAACAAAAACAATAGAGCTACCTTCAATGAACAATATTTTTATGAATAAATCAAACAGTAATTTGAATATCTATCCACCTCGATAATACCCTGCGATATCGATAAAAAGTGAATTATGTAGATTTACACGAGTCGGGGGTGAGTGGGGGTGAGAGGGGGGCTAGGTTCACACGCCGCTGCGTCCGTTAATATTCATGTTGGACGAACAAAAGTCCGTTTTGTTCATTCACGATGTTCATACCTGTAATGGTTGATCATTTGTTTGCATCAAATCGTTTTATTTTTTTTCATACTGATTTCGAAAATGGTTCATTCCTTACATCCTCTTGTGTTTCTGGTTTAAGTACCTACCTATAATCTATAGATCTGTGAACTGTAATTGGTATCATTGAAAAAAACAGTATAATTGTGCCTCAGTCTGTAGGTAGGTAATTTTGTTGTTTTCAGGCTTTTTCCAAATTATTTAAAACCAGTAGGCGACTTAGACAAAAAATGTATTGACTTGCGTATTTATAAACTTGGAATTCGGAATCCCAAGACGTTTGTGTTTAGTTTCCAAATAACAGCCAATACAAGTTTAGTACTTAACCTTTCGAAAAACGAAAAAACTCTGCGATCTGAACATAGACGAAGAAGTCAATATTTCATGGAAGTGCCGCCGAGACCTGTACTTGACAAGGATTATGTAAATTAATTGGGGGCAAATATTAAATAAACGCGATCCGCTTGATTTGTGACGAGAAAAAAGGAGGGGGCGAAAGGGGGTGAAGGGGAATGGGGAGGAAAGAGCTTTGTTTTTTACGAGCCCACGCACCTATTGCAGGAAGCTGTGTTATGCTAATAATATACAAATACTTACCTATACTTAAGACTTCTGCGAAAGAAGGAAAATGATTTATCATACTTTGCAAGAGGAATATTAAATATATTAAAGATAAAAACCCAGAATTCTGTAATAAAGCCTTACTTAGAAATAATATTAGTGTAGGTTATCATTTGTCTGACATAGAATATGACCGCAAAAAATAGCAAATAATGGCAAAATTATGGTAGTAATGGCAAAATTTGACCATGGCATAGACTCTATGTCTTCCAAGGGGAAAATAACACGGTCATAGACTCCAAGCAATTCCTCCTCCACATATTTTTAATAAACTACAGACACAATATGCGGAGCCTAATAAGAGTGTTATTTATAGAGAACTAACTAGTGTATGATGCCGCGGAATGGCCTCCAGTAGCAAGTCGCTCCTATTACCATGCCATAGCGATCTGTCCCACGAGATATAGACTATTACACGGTAACATATTGTTGATTAGGAGAATTTGACTAAACCACAATAGTCGTGTATCATGCGTAAATGGCGGGTAGTCGTAAGTTTTTATTAGCCGTACCTACAGACTGTACGTACCCAGACGTAATATGTATAAAAAAATGAATGTTCATATTTTTTTGGGAAGATAGCCGGTAGCGACAGCAGAGGAAATTGCTTGGTTGCTGTCTGGCAAATGTGTATTTGTGTATGTGCGGCCGTGGACGTTATGACTACAGAAAATGGTTTGCTATCCGCTGTTTTCGTCGTCTCACCATTCATGTACAGACGCCAGCACATCAAGCTACTACAATCTGTCAATTTTCTTTAATAGATTTTCAACTTTATCGCTGAAGCATAAAGTTCAAAGTTGATTGGCAAAATTTGACAGTTTCGGGTAGCTTGATATGCTGGCGTCTGTACCTACATACTAGCTACCTATTAATAGTTTTGTTTATTCTACAACTAGGTATTTAAGTCATTTTGTTTTTGAATATTTGGTTATTTAATGCATAAATTATATTTATTGCTAAATTATTTGTAAAACATTTCTCAAATGCTTTTAATAAAGGTTTTTTTAATTTTTTAGATTTACTTTGGTGTACGTTCTTGATAGTTAGGTACCTCTAGAGATTCTATGTCAGATATCTTTCATTTTCTCCCAGACCCAATAAACAACTGCAAATCGAACTTTAATTTAAAAAATGACTCGATTAATTTTCTAAGCTGTCATTTGTTTTGCCATCGCTACAGCCGCGGTCTCCTCCGTGTATCGCTCCGTAAGTCCGTACCTATTCGAAATGAGAGCTTAGATAAAGCCTATTATATTTACATAGAGACAGCCTCCTCGCGTGGTCGCCTTATATGTAAGTATGTCTGTATTGTCCACAACACAGTTATTAGTTCAAGTAGCCGCTTGCTTGAAGACATCTTTATAACTTGTCGGGTTATGGTGACAAGTGACTAGCTCGTCAATGAATATATTAAAAGTCGCTTTTATTGTATTGTTTTGTTTATGATTGTGACCACTGATCGATAGATAAGATTCCTATTTATTTTCCGAACCGTAATTGTATCCATGTTTAAGCAATATCGATAATGCGCAATCTTACACAGTCAGACTAAATCCCGAAAGTTATAGAAAAAGTATTTTGGGTGATGGTAAAACTATTGTAGCAAAACAACTTCACTAAGCTGAAAGCGTCTACGTAGCCTACGCTCAATAGACAAGCTTAGAGCAATATTCCGAAGCGTTCCATTTGAAAGTTAATAAATTAAATCGCCGGCTCGTGCCGTATTTTCCAATACATTACTTAAGTAAATTGAACTTATGAAGCATACGTTCCCCTCTGAAGATTGTATGAAGGTAATTCAGTCGCGCGCACTATTCCAATAAAAATAAACAGTCGCCGTCTCAATCAGACGCGCAATCAGGTGCTCTTATTCTCATACATTGCCGTACAACACACACACACACCCGTCCATACACACGCACACATACTCATACAAGCTCATACACACGACACCCTCACGTATGCCTCGAGTTACTGCGCTCTTTGTGATGAAGCTACGAAAATAGCGAGTGGTAAAGGTTCACTGAAAGTTCTTATTTTAGCTAGAGAAGAGGCTTTAATATTGTGAGGTCTTAAGTAAAATACAGACGTAGATTAAGACAAATATGTAAATGTAGGTAATTCTTTCTGTCCGTGAGTAAGGTACTGAAAAAGTTTTGTAGCAAATTCAAATTGTCACAGCTAGGCATAGATTCTGATGGAGGTAGTAGATAAGTATAATAGGAGCACGAGCTATGTTGTAGGCGTAGGTGTGTTTGAATGAGCTACCGTACGATAATTTCCTTAGACAATATGTAAAGGTGCTGAAGGTACGCCTAAGGCGCCAGCTCGCCACTCGTCGCCAGTTGAGTGGCCCCGCAGAATGTGTGGAGCGCGTCACGCGCGCCATTCTGTCAGCAATATTGTCTAAAGCAATTTGTATGTAAATCAATTGTTGTTAATACTATTTATGCCGATGGTTATTGAGCATTACTATTTACTTTCACCCTAAAAAGTTAAACGAATCTCATTCTTATTTACATACCGCAAAAGGCGATATTTCCATCAAATTATTTGGGTTACTTAAGCCAGGTTGAAGAAAAAACATGAAGCTGAGACGTGCTGCTAGGGAATTGTTAATAAGAGATTGTCTTACTGTGAGCTTTGTCGGGGATTATGGTGGTTATAAATTTTATTATATTATAAATAGGAAATTTATGTGTGCTGTTTATCGGCGTTAAAAAGAGATGGGATATCGAGCCATGTGCAGGGAATGTAGGCCACTCGGCGGCGGCTCTCACTTCGCTCATTCGCAAGTAAAACGGAGCTTGGTATATAGAGATGTCAATTAATTCTTAATTTAGTTATCTCGCTAGATGGAAACCGACCTTACAACAAAAGCGAAACTAACTACATATATAGCTATGTAGGTTTAAGAACTAAAATTAAATGCATACGTAGTTTTTTTTAATAAATATTCAATATTTTCTAAGAGAGTACCTACCTAGGTAGTAGACTCTAAAGTCCAGAGTATCAACACGCTTCGTGAAATTCATATCGTGAGCAGAGCCTATGTAGATCGATTCCCCACTCTAACGAAACAATAAGGAATATTCGCCATAAAGGTTGAATTTTCCTGAAACCTTGTAGTCATAAATTGCAGGCACAATTTTCTTTTTTCTTCCAATTGATATGAAGCTATTTGTTAAAGGAGATACAGCGAGTACGAGTGTGCGTTAACAAGTGGGTTAAACTAGTAAATAGGCAGAAATAAGTAAATAAGCAACAAATCACCGCGTATCGGATTAGCGCTATAAGTTATTTATGGCGCTGACTTGGCGATACGTGACCACGATGTCAGAGGATATGGATGTGGCAGTTAGGGGTGGACTTAGAAGAAACCATAGTTCTTTAAATGTACACTTACATACATGAACTCATGTCTGTGTCCCACGAGGGCAAGCAGCGACTTCAGAACGTCACCTGCCAAGGTCCTTATATACTCTTTTTGCTTCGTTTACGTTCGTCGTTCGTTCCTTAAAAGTATTCATAGTTTATTTATTGAGATGTTTAAAAACAATTGATTGCTGTTATACTTCCGAATACTTATGGTCTACGACACGATTTCACAATACGGCTAAGTCAAGATGCGATACTGATACTGTCACCAGCGTCCAGACTAACAAGGAAAAGGCCGAAGAAGGAGTCTCCGAAGCCGCGGTTGGAAATTGAATTTGTCGTCTGACTGGAAAATAATACTATTTTCAAAAATAGGTTTAGACCTAGTGAACGAAAACTGCCGCCTCCATAGCGTAAATCGTCTTATTAGTAATCGTACACAAAGACGCAAGTGACAGTGCGTCCGCGCGGTATCGTCGGCCGTCCTATTTGATCGAGTCCCAATTAGCCGCCCATACGCCACACAGACGCGACACCGCGGTATGCCCGCTATATCCCGCGATAAACTCGCGATACGCCGCGATTACTCCGCAGTGGACCAATAAAATTTTTATCCCTCCCTTTTCATTGACCTATAAAGGACAGGAATAAAAGTAGTGATAATAAATTCTGTGGTTTTAGGAACTAGTTTTACATATTGATCTGGTCATAAAAAATGTAGTTCACGTGGATTAGTTGTTTTTCTTCCTGTGAGATTTACAATCATGGCCATATCCTAAGTGGGTCGTTTTGGAATACACGAGCATCGTTCTCGTTCCTACCCAAAAACCGAAGAATGGTATGGTTTGTAGTGAGCGACAGCACATCAGACTATGTCCGAAATTACGTTCTCTTATCATAATTTTATAATATAGTTTCTTGTAGACCACATTTTACTTACGTGAAAAAATTAAACTCATACCAAATACTTTAGGCTATGTTCTACCCACCTATGTATTTAAATTAATGAAGTAAGTGGGACCATATTGGTGCAATACGAAGTCCTTTCTTAAGTGTATTTCCAATAACACAGTCAATTAATTGATGTTAACCAATTCCTCCAATCTCCAATGTGCTACAGCGTGTCGTACGCCTCGCCGGAGGGTCACAGCGCTGCCGCCGCGTATCTGTCGTTGATTACAATAAATCAGCGGCTACCGCTCGACACTTCAGACACACTCCACAGTTGTTGCTACAATTAAATGTCTATTGCAATCTCAAGATGTGGCGGTGTCAAGTGTATGTGGTTTTATTGACACTGGTGGGTGTATGGTCTTGAAATTGATATGGGTCCCTCTTAAAGTTGCGTAGATAAATCTCCGTATCTAGGTATATACGTTTATTGTACATAGCAATAACATCCATTTTTACATGTCTTCGAACATTTCCGCTGGCTGAGAAGCTTTTTGATTTGTTTTAATTTTACTAACCTATTAGTAACTTTATAGGCTGGACAATACAATCTTAAACAATATTACACCCAATCACCGTCTAGACGGAAATTAGACTCAAACTTTTACGATTTTATTGTACGAAGCTATTTCGTTATCTGTGGAAAACATAAAGAAAATTCATTCCAAAGACGACCAGATAAAAGATCGTTGGCAAATAACGTTAAGGGAATAAAAAAGCGGAGTTTAGCCTCCTACTGCCTCGATACAGCGCCATCGAGTAATCAACAGACAAAGGAGATCCTCTGTAGCGGTTTCATAAATCAAAACATGAGTAAACGTCAGTTTTGGACGATCGTAAACTGTACAACATTTACAGTTCTTTACAACCGAATATTGTTGAACACCACAGATTAAAAGATTACGTAGAAAATTACCCACTGAAAGTTCAGTAGAATAATTCTGTGCATTAAACGATTGTTATGCTGTGGTGTTTCGAAGGCGATGGGATGGTGTTATGAACGCGTAGGGATAAAAGTGTGAGCATTAAAAAGGGCGAAACAATTTGAATGAGAGTGCGGTCGCGATCCAATTTTGTGATTGTGAGTGCTGCTTCGGTTTACCTACTTATTTAAAATGGCTTGGAACGCAAATGCAAGATTGTCAGAAAATAATATGGAACATTTTGTATTTTCAATGTATTATCTTGTTTTGACTCGTGAACATTATAGAGCTATTAAAATTTGTTCTCCTGGCTAGGTATTGAATAAAATCTGAAATGACCTATTTGATTAAAGTAGGTACCTACTTACATTTCTAAAACGTCTGAAACTGTTCGTCACACAAATAGAAATCAAGTTTTTACGCGAAAGGAACACTGCAATAAGACATGTGAATCTGCACAATTTGTATGCGGTGACTCCCGAGCCTCCATTACGCCAATACCATAAAACGAACGTAAAACAATACAATATTTACGCCTCTATAGTGCTGTCACCTAGGTCACGGAGCGGGATGTCGCAGTTTTCGCGGGATGATCTCGATACGAGCGGGACTTTCTATATTAAATTGATGTTAGCCTATGAAAAACGAACCTCAAAGCCGAAAGTGACCCATTAAAATTTGGTAAAACTAACTAACTAACATTGAGCTAAAATAGTAGCCGAGAAACTTTTTACTTTTAATATTAAAAAAAAAATAACTAAAAAAAAACAAATCAAATTATTTTTAAATCGCCGTTACTATATCGCGCAAACTCAAATTACGCGAAAGTTTTGTTATATTCCGGGATTGTCGCTATCTTCCTAGTCTCTCTTGTAACAGTGAGCACATCACTACCGCTAGCAGTAAGTGCTGTTTACCCCACAACGGGCACTACTAGTCGTAGTGTTGTACAGTTTATGGCTCATCATAACTGCGTGATGGCCATCGCGCTTATCTCTGAATTTATAGTTCTTTTAATAAACTGCTCATTGTTGAGGAAAGCGGCTCCGCGGAGCCTATTCTGGCCATAGAATTGAGAATTATTTGTTCCTTCAGTAAGTCCTCATCCTAAACTTATATAAAAATATCAAAAACAAAGTCTATTCCAATTTAATTTAATCTATGTTATTTAATTTGATTAATTCTAATCAATTCAGCTTTTAATATGTTATTTTTCTAAACTATGTATTACTTGTTTTAATTAATTAATTGTGTTATTATCTGCGCATAATGTAGTGCATGCTGTGCTGTTCTGTAAGTGATGAGGCGCTTACACTTAAGTTTGCAATGTGCAAATTATAAAGTAACAATGTATATGAGCTAGAGTACACTCTTACTTTTAACAATGATGTTGAAAAGCCTAATAATAAACAAATAAAAGTCAAGGGATTGTGCACTCTTTAGCATCAATTAGCATATTTCATGACTTTACAGCAACTCTTACTTATCTGTAACTGTCTCTATGAAACACAACTCGTCAAGTTGTTTCAAGGCATTTTCAGGTTAACAAGTGAAATTTGTCTTTCCTTCTAAACAGAATCGTTGTTGCATTTATATTATCTTTCTTTATTTAACTGTTTCCGCATTTAATGTTATATTAAAAAAAAAAACATTTTATATAAAATAAGTTACAGCAAGGCTATATGTGCATATATTAAGCTGAATTTAGTAGGTGTACTCGTACTGTAGTAAAACTACTTCGTTAGGATTTACTTACTCGTGCTGTAAGCAAGGGTTCCTTCTGCTCCGTGCAAATATAACGTTTTGGAAATAGCTTGCGGTCACCATACGTATTACATGTTAGGATTAAACATTTGGTTTGTGTTGCAGATAAGAAATGGAAAGTAGATAGTTTTTTTTATCAAAACGAAATAAAAGAGATGTGAGAGAGTCGTGAAGTTTTTTCTGCCTTTAACCACACTTTGAACACTTTTGATAAAACCTTAAATTCAAATCGATGCGCTTTCTTTATGATAGATTGAATCTGTTTCACTTTACAACAGCAGATTGAAACTCAACAAACAAATAAGCAAGTCTGAAGTTGTTTCTAAAATCAAGTAAAGACATAAAACGGTCCGTTTTAAATGAAAAAACGATTGTTTGGCAGTAAATGTGCAGGCCGGTTTATGTGCGGGCGGGCAGTGGGTTCGAGTCCGCGCCGCCCACCGCGGCCGCATAAACAAACACTTTGCGCTTCTTACACTTTACAGCTACCCTCGTAAACGACGCGACACGACGCACCGAATCAGCGGTTTGCTTTCAGTGATGTGACACGTCGATGGACAACACTCGATATCTACTAAGTTTGACTTTGAATTCAAAACTTTACTATGTAGTCACGCACTTTCAACATCCAGCAGCCCAGCTTCTTCAATGCAACAATGGTGAAACTTACTTGAAAAGAACACAATTTGAATTACAATAAAACTTGCCAGTGACATCTTGTAAAGTATACACATAATAAGCCTATAATGTTCCCACTACTGGGACACGGCCCCTCTCGGTGAGAGGGACTGGGCCGTACCTAATCCACCACGCGGCCCAGTGCGAGTTGGAGGATGTCACATGTTTTCGAATTTTCGGTTCTAGGTCATGCCGGTTTTCTCATGATGTTTTCCTTTACCGTTTTGAGAGCAGTGGTGATGAAATAATTTACACCAAGTAAATCGCCTGCCTGGGTTCGAGCCTACGACCTACAACTCGTATGTCACGGCCGTTACCTACCACCGTCGGCCACCACCGCTCAGTGTTGTAAAACAGAACATAAATTCAGTTTTTGAGATACATCTATGACTACTTTGCTGAAATGTTTCCGCTGCGAATGAGTTAACGTATGTATATCGACACGTATCGTACGAGTCCATCTCTACCGTCTTCTAGCCGGGCATCGTACGTCTCCTTTGGTCGCTCTACACTACACAATATTTGCATTTTATTCGCCCGGGGCGTCCTCGCCGTGCGCCGAACTGCGGACTCCGGCCAGATCGCTTTATGTGCTTCAGGTAATAACCTCTTTGACGGACACTCACCGCCAACCAACCTTACCAGCACCACGTCTAATATTCAACCTTATTTCTTTAACATAGGGATGTTGAAGAATGCACTCGTTAATTTGCCAATGGTACAAGGGGTTGAGAGATAAAAGTAAACGGATTATTGCTTGTGTATCGTGGAATGGATCCGTGCGGTCGTTTGTCCCAGTCTCCCACGTCTCAAGCTGGAGCATGTCCATGTACGTGGTTATATTAAATTATATGAGGCTAGTTCGAGCTCCTACTGAGAGTATGGTGGACCGTCCAATAACTATTTGCATATTTTTAAAAGGGGTAGGTATATAGACCAGTGGGTACTTTATGTCTGAAAATGTCCACCATATCAATATCCTGTTTCACATCCACACAAAGTAGAAAGTTAGTAGGTATCTCAATTTCTTCAAGATGCTACAAATGACTTATTCACCCAAATGAAGGCAGAGTTTCTAAGCGGCAATAAATCTAGGCACCTAACGCTAAGCGTGTGCGCCGCGATAAGTGTTCGCCTTGTAACAGTGCAGTGGAGGCGCGGCGTGAGTGCGGCGCAACGAGGCGCGGTTTATCACCCATGTATGCAAATCGACGCATTCACCTCCAGCTATTAGGGAACAGGGCTGTGTGGGAAGACGCTAGGATCTCTACCCCGGATTCGCATCTAAGAAGTTGCTCACAATCATTGTTTTTCAACTTGCATTTGCTTTATTGTAGGATGTTTAAATTAACTTTTTTTTACAACCACCTCATATGTGAGCAAAAATAAATTAATGACAAAAAATTCCCATTTGAACATCACACAAACTAAAGAACCATTAAAATTACCAAGCACCTCATAGGCTCGCATTATCTACAAGTTGTTTGTTTAAATTCTACTAGTGTCTATGAGGTTTTATTGCTTTTCTTCAAATTTAATGAACCCACGTAATACTGTATCATATTGTACGACTGTGTACAACTTTTCCTGTACAACATACTCGTATCTATGTGTACAACACACTGGCCATTTTTTTATTCTTATGTTACTAACCGTATTTAGGAACAAAATAAGTAAAATATTAAAGTAAATGAATAATCTAACCACGCACACGCACAAACTAACTGATATTTTCTGACTCATTTCGTCAAAGTTTCCCTTCTTGACAATTAAAACATTATAAATTATGGAGCAATTTTTTCACCGACATTTTTCTTTTCAATAATTTTCCTATTGACACGCACATAAGAAAATTTCGCCGCCAAGAAGTGCCATTCAATTAATTGAACCACAACTCTTGTCAAGAAGTGTAATTGGAGCACCTTCCAATTCTTCGCATCTCCATGACAAAGCGGCTCGGTGGCACCCCTGAGCCGCGCACGTAAGAGGCGTCTGAAGAAAGCAATTATCACCTCCCGCCGGCATCGCATTAGAGGTGCTATTACAATTGCTGCACCTTGTTAGCACGAGGTCAGTACCCGCAGAAGGTACACTTACTTAAGCCCACTCCTTGAGGGTTATAAATCTTAGGCGCGAATATTTGCACCATTTGTGTAAGCCTAATCTTCGAGAGTAGTGGTGGCATAGTGGTAACAGCCGCGACTTACCAGTTGTTGGTCGTAGGCTCGAACCCTGATAGGCGCTTTACTTTGCGCGTAAATTATTTCATCATCGCTGCTCTCAAAACTATGAAGGAAAACATCGTGAGGAAACCGGCATGTCCTAGAACCAAAAATTCGAAGATATGTGACATCTACCAACCCGCACTGAGCTCGCGTGGTGGATTACGGCCCACTCCCTCTCACCGAGAGGAGGCCTGTGTCCCAGCAGTGGGAATGTTATAGGCTGATTATGACGAAACTTCGAACACCTCAACAAGAAAAAAAGTTCGGGATTTATAACTCTGTTGGTCTTCAGAGGCAGCTGCTATGGCCGCATCGCAAACTAAGATGGTTGAATTTAGAATTCTTCACTCAGTAAAGTCAGACCACTATTGAATAGAATAACGTTTATTGTCTCCAGAGAAACAGCTAGTAGTAGAAGGTACCTACACAAAACTATAATACCAGAAGCAAAAGGTTTAAGCGTCAGCATTAAGTATGCTTAGGTTTCAGTTTAATCCCTTGACCCCATTTACAGAAGAAAAAAAAGAAGAATTAAAATGGTTGCTTGTATCATAACAGATTGTTTACATCGAGTTGAACTTCTGCCCCACTTGTGTTCTGGACGTATCAACCTTCTTGGTAACTGCCTTTGTTAGAAGTGCAGTTTACGTCTGTTTGTAAGGGTTCCCTGCTGTTGACTCTAAATGTAATTGCTGTTTAATTCTCATTCCTTTTATGTAAGGTGTATCTACACCGTGAGCTTATCAAACTGCTCAGAGCCATATACATGGTTGCGATTTAGTCACCCGCATCCGTCAACGGGGTGATTCTAACCGTCATTCGCTACGAAACTCTTATCCGATTCGTGAAAAAAAAAAACTAATTCCGTAGACATACTATTTCGATGCATGTATGATATTTTTTTCCAATTTGGATATTTGTTTCATAGCGAAGTTGTATAGAATGACGTCTTGACACATGCAGGTGCCTGTACAAGAAACGAGAGGAACTTCGAGCATGTCTCTTAAAGCTAAATTTTCTTAATAGTTGGGAACGGCATCAGATATTCTGTCTTTATGGAAAAGTAAATTAAATTTCCAACTTTCATTATGAACTTTCCTCTTCTAAATAATTCGATCAAACTATAGTATTCGTGTGTGGACAGAGGTGCGACATGCTGACGCTAATGTCGGTCGGTGCTGGTGTATGACAAATGAATGGCGGTCATAATTAGAGATTAGGCGCAAATCGAACGGTCGGCATGCGGTGTGATCGCACGGTGAAATATCGGCTGCACGAGATGTTGAGGAGCTGGATGTGATCAGGAAAGATTTATTATTTAAACGAATAATTTTCAATTATTGGAACACGCTTCTTGGTTACATGACATGCTTACCATCGCTATAGCGTTCTTTTTGACAGTTCAACCATGTTCATTGCACCTTGCTTGCATCTTTAAATTTCGTTTTTTATCCGGCATCGGCAGTTTAATGCTGATATTCCGCTAAGAAAGCCAAATTTCGCCTGTATTTTGAAGATCCAGTTATATTTGAACACAACTGCCTGGAACGCCTGAACTAACTTTTGGAGAAAATAGATCCTTCATTTTTAGGGTTCCATTCCCCCATAGGATGCCAATGGAACCCTATTACTATGCCTCCGCTGTCCGCCCGTCTGTCTGTAAGCAGGCTGTATCTCATGAACCGATAGGTATGTATGGTGTAGGTATGCATAGACACGAGGTAGATAGTTGAAAATTTTAGAGTGTGTATTTCTATTGCCGCTATAACAACAAATAATATAATAATGACCCTGTTCCCGATACCGGTGGGCTACTATTTTTTATATCCTAATATTTAAAAATATAATTTATATGTAAATAATGAAATAAAAGAAATATAATTAATAAAAATAACAGGGGATCCCCATACAACAAATGTGTTTATTTCAGCGTTTTTAGCCTGGTGGTAAAGAACCCATCGTGTGCGAGTCCGGCTCGCACGAAGGGTTTTTTTTTTTATATAATTATGCGATTAAAGAATTTGTGTCATAAGTTTTCATACCCATTCAATCTTTAATGTGTAGGTATTCTTAATTTTCTTTCACGCTTGCATTTAGTCGCCGTCCCTTCCAGCGTGCACGCAGCGTGTCGCCACGGGCCGGTCTCGTTGATTACGCGCGTGACAAAGATCCGCCGACAACAATCCACGTCAATTTGTGAGCTGACAAGGTGCGGTCGCGAGCTGAACTGCATCACAGAGCGTGCTGTGGAGCTGACCACGCGAAAAAAATTTGCCGATGGGAAGCTTTGACCCTTTTAGGAAAAGTATATATTTACAAAAGTCCTGGGTCGTTTATAAAAGGAACTCATGCGCACAATTGTATGCTTCTAGACCCACCGGTTTAGGGATGGCGTTGTCTGTCATGGAATGAATGAATTTAAGATTTTTATTAAGTAAAAGATAACTTTATCTGAATGTTTAACTGTCTGTGTGTCTGTCGGCATCGTATCTCCAAAATGGTGAACTGATTATACATAATGCCATTTTGTTTGGTTTTATCAAAATGTATCTTAATTAAGTTTGATGATGATCAGCCTTTTTACATGTTAGTAACTAGCACTCCTTTAGCTGTGTTTTTTCTCTGCCAGCTACATCTCAGTCACTGCGATGAGCTTGTCCAGTCAGTCGCACATTTGGTAAGGAAGTCTCCATAGATCTCTGTGCGCGTACACAGTCAGGCCGGTGCGTCACTAGTTTTGCCCAGCACTAGAGCTCTCTGAGTGCGGCTCTAGCACTCGTGGCCGCTTCCACATTTTCAATGCGCTAAATTCGCTTGTTGATTGAGCGTGTATTAGGTCCGTGTTTAGAATTTAGTGAAAGGGGTTTTTGTGTGATTTCACAATGCTAGGACTATTTCAGATCGTGAAAAGAGTAAATGCATTAAATGACAGTCATCTTTCTATGTGAGATATTTAACTTTAGCTACCTACCTCCTGCTTTTATCTAAATCGGAACTAACTTAGGATTCCCTTTTATATCTAAAAATATGTCATTAATTACGACAAACCCTGAGGTGCTCGGCAGACAGTCAGAGGCTCTCCCGATGTTATCACCGTATTATCTGCGGCTCCTCGTCGACCTCACGTACGTTACACGTCGCTGCCCACCCCGCAATGAGCGGTAATGACTCGTCTGATTGCTGTAATAATAGAACAAATAATAATTACCGATAAGGTAGATGATTTGGAAGAAAACTGCTTAGATTGGATACTAATAGATTTGTAGTTAGGGAAAATGCTAAATTAGAAATAGATGTTGGTACTTGTAGTTAGCTAAAACTAGAGCCCTTTAGGTACCCAAGAAATGTAAATTGTGTGCGCCATATTCGTATTCCTCCCACTAGAGCAATCAAATCAAAAAGTGCTGCAAATGTTATTACATTCTAACTCCCACATATTTAATCGTCGACCATTATCAAAAAAGTCTCCATACTCTTAATGGTCGTCATAATCCCAGAGGTAACATCGCATAATGTGATTCATAAACAACAGGAAGGGATGCTGCGCTCCCTGGCAGTGCTCACTCCTGGAGCCGACACAGTCGCGTGTAATCCCGGAGTTAAAACTTAAGTGTCATTAGACTACGTCGTCCCGCGCATATTTTTATCATTCCTGCTTCCCCTTAACACTTAATGCGTAAAGTTTTAATTGAAATTTGATCTGGCGCACTTTTAACGAATTGTTCCTAATAATTATGTGCTCATAATTAAAGTAATGTCTTTGAGTGGAAAGTTATTGGTCCGTTGTGCCCCGTGGAGCGGGATTGCTGCAGATTTTATATCGGCAGGGACAAATTAAATTTATTATTAGGTATGATTTTAATTACATACATGCGTAGAATGCATAGGTACTATCCTGTTTTTAACCCCCGACGCAAAAACGACGGGGTGTTATAAGTTTGACGTGTCTGTGTGTGTGTGTGTGTGTGTGTGTGTCTGTCTGTTACATCGTAGCTCCCGAACGGATGAACCGATTTTGATTTTGTTTTTTTTGTTTGAAAGGTGAATTAGTCGCGAGTGTTCTTAGCTATGTTTGAAGAAAATCGGTCCAAGATGGCCGCCGCCACAAAATGGCGGATTACATATTTTTTCACAACTCCCTCAATATGGGTATCAAATGAAAGGGCTTGACAAGTAGAATACCAAACACTATGATAAATTTCAAAACCAAGATGGCCGCCACCACAAAATGGCGAATTATATTTTTTTTTCACAATTCCCTCAATATGGGTATCAAATTAAAGGGCTTCACTAGTAGAATACTATACACTATTACAAATTTGAAATCCAAGATGGCCGCCACCAGAAATGGCGAATTCACAGAGGAATACGTTAGTATGGAATAAACGCCAACGACCACGAGTAGGTACCTAACTAGCTTCGCTTCACTGTGGTAAAAAAGTCACGTGTCGATCGTATATCATGTTTACTAGTAATATAATATTATAAAGTTTAAAAAGCAAGAAATAAAAATTAAATTAAAAATTTAAAAAACCCCCGACTCAAACAAAAACCTCTAAAAACTAAAATAATAATATATATTAGCCCTTTAAGTTTAATATAAGTTGCAGGAAATATTTTGATCCAAGCGTCCTTACGTCGGGGGACGGCTAATGAAAACGCCAAACAGATGAGGCTTAAACCTAGCAATAATTAATGTTAGCTATTGTAGAAATCATAACTGCTGTTAACTTCCAATTTTCATTAGCCGTCCCCCGAAGTGAGGACGCTTGGATCAAAATATTTCCTGCAACTTATATTAAACTTAAAGGGCTAATATATATTATTATTTTAGTTTTTAGAGGTTTTTGTTTGAGTCGGGGGTTTTTTAAATTTTTAATTTAACTTTTTTATTAGATTTTGATGTAGAGTAATAGGTTCTGGTTGCCTAATGAGCATATACGATAAGCGGTTAGGTTACAGATTATGAAATACTAGGTGATGCCTGCGGGTGCACCCACGTCGATGTTGGAAATTATGCCGCGGGAACTAAGAGTTTGTTCCTTATTAGAATTTAAGTGGGCACTACTTTATTTCTTTAAAATGCTATTTTTTTTAAATTTGTATTTAGGCACAATTTATTTTCATATATATGCATGTAAGTACTTAGTTATCATTTATTTTTGATGTGTTGTGCCATTCTTTTTTTTTGCTAAATCTAAATGGTTTGTCTATTATTATCCTACCTTCAAAAACATTACTAGGCACCTATATACTAGACTAATACTGCCTTCGCTAATGTGTTTAATATCACAAAGCTAGAACAATTAAATTGATCACGTTCATTCAAAATGCATCGCAACGTACATTAAAATAGTCGTGCGCCAATAATCCGGCCGTTACAATTCAAACGCGTCGGTAATCCACACAAAAATGGCGGGTGGCGCGCGCGCAAATTCGCACACATGTCCCACACCTCGCGCATTTACATAATTGAATATTCTATTGTACGTGTCTAATGCTGTTACCTTACACATTAGCGCTTCCATCGCTACCCTACTAAACTATGAAAATTATACAGAATTTTGTGAAGCGCTTTATGGCCCATGTACACAATTGAGAGTATTAAGTTACCTGTAGAGGGTGGCATAAAGCGCCATCTGTCGTCAAACGAGACAATGCAGAGATTTATCGTTGCAAAATGCGCTTATGGGGGTTTACGGGGATTCGGTTTTTTGCTCGCTATCAAGTTTCCATTAGCTAATTTAGTATCGATTCGCTCACGGCGAAAGTTTAGCGGTGCGCGGACGATTCACAATTGATGGATCGTTTTTATTCGTTCCAAACTCGAATGCTCCAAGTTTACAAATTCAATTTTTATGGACAGAAGCGGAATATTTTGGTAATTCAATTTGGAATCTGGATGGAAACAGAGGTTTTTTATGTTATTGTTTTGGCTGTAATCTTAAATATTGCTGCGTTAGTTTATTTATTATGAGCACTAGTAAAATAAAATCCATCAATTTAATTCAAACGTGTAAGGAGGTACTTATTCGCTGGTACCTATCCTCCGTTAAGCTTTATCCATCTTAATATCTTTCATCTGCTTCAGTGCATTTCATCATAAGCAAAGGTAATGTAATACATTTATATTAATCGAAAACGTCACTGGAAATTGCTTCTGTCATCAATGTGAGGCCCTCCTCGGAGGGGCTACCTCGGGCCCTCAAACATCTGCATTATCTTACCTACGTCCCTCGCGAAATCAGTTACTGCACGGGCATTCACTAAAGTGCATTTGCCATTCCGCCCGTCAAACCTTACAATTATCTCCCTGGCTCTATTCCAAAATCAACCTTGTCAGTTTGATGTAAAATTCAAACTCGGATATCAGCATCTAAACATTCATACCTAAACGATGATAACTTATACTTTCTGTTGTCCAATCGAAAACTAAATCTATCGCTGGAGACACACGCTTCATATTCCTAGATCAGTGCACCAACGGTTACGAAATACGGGCCGTTTAAGCTAAGAGGGTAGTTCACATGTTGGCGGTGCGATTTATCAAATTTTATACGTTAGGGCACGACATGTGCGTCCGCGGACAATCGCTTAGGTGCAACGCACAGAGGGTTCACAATTAAATATGGGCCGAGGTGACTAATGGATTAGCAGATGAGCCCGCCGCCTTATGGCGCGCAATCAGAACGTGCAGATGCGCCTCGATTGGATCCGCGGGTGACGCGTAATATGTTTACCGGCTGATTGGAACTGAGTGTGAGATCTTTTTACAGACATATGCCGTGAAAATATCGCGTTTAAAACTTATTTTCATTCGCATCTGTTAGAATGTGTCGATGATAAAAAAGAGGGTAGAGTGCAGTAGTATTACAAGCTCCACTATATGTCACTAGGAAGCACTTAGAACTTTGGTATCAATAGTGGAGACTATCCATCCGCTGATGGCGGTATAAAGCGACTGTCGATAGTACCTCCATATTTAAAAAATAGATGCCAAACAAAGAACTACGACAGCAACCTACCTCAACCTAGGTAGGACCATGACAATACGTGCTGACGTATGTTTACGAGCACTATTTGCTATTGTGCACTGATTTCAGCTTAGAGACAGCACACAATGGGTGACCTAGCCAGCGATCAAGTGCAATGATTGTGGAGATATGTGTCGAGGTCGAAGCAATCGTCGCCGCGAGCCGGAGGTGCTAACTCTTTGAATGCACCAGTTTGTGCTATGTTTAGATGTAAACATTGCAGCTGGTACCTAATACAATGCTTAACATATTTCGTCGGTAGTCGTTTGACTTGAATCGACAGTCGCTATGTTGCTGATAAAGTTATTTCCGTAAGTGGTTATTTAACATACTCGTATACGTGTCATTATGTACGATAATTGATTCTTACTATAAACAAGATTTGTAGATAATTATTATATTTAGACCTGTTACTGGAGATGTTACTCAAAGTATTACTTCTTGAATATGCCTGGGGCGGAGAGGAGAGCACAACGCAGACCAAAGGTGAGGAATTTAATGCAACAACGTTACATTTAATATTTAGTACATAGAGAAAGTTTAAAATTAAATGAACACATAAGGAAAATGTTTTGACCACTTTGACCACATTAAAATTTAATAACGCGAATTTTCTTTGTGTTAACGATTCCATTGGTCGTCATAGCTAGGTAGGCACTAACGTCTCTCCTAAAATATAATAATAATTTATCGATGGTAACGTTTGGTGCGAGGCAGCTCGATGTAATTGCACGCGTGTGTCCCGTCACTCACGGCGACGTAGCGTCTGCAACACAATCAAATTATCAGTAATAAACTAACAGTATATAAACTAACATTTCCAAACCTGCGAATAGTTTAAGTATTTAAATAAAGTTTGGTAAAGAGATCAAATATATTCAGCTATCAGACAGCAGCTATTGTTTAGATTCAGCTATCAGACTCGTCATTTAAAACGTATTATAATATTTTGTTGAAGTCAAAATTGTTGGAATACGATGGGTACCTAGTTGAAGAGATTTATCTCGTGCTGAATTTTAGTATCTACTAGACTTCATTCATTAACTATGTGCACCCGCGCAATATATATTTTTAAATTTTATTTCACAACTTAGATAACAACAGTGCAGCAGTGCCACAAAAATTAAGCATATAATCATTTCAGCAGAACAAATAGTTGGTTCATTCATAATATTTTATGTTGCAAATATTGAATATACACATAAATTCTAATACATATTCACCTCAGCACCGGCTGCTGACGCTCCCGGCCCACCTATTCACGTGGGTGATGGATTGCGGCGTCGATTAGGGCCGCGCTGACCTGTTCTTTCATATCTCGCTAATGGCCGCCAGTCCGCCAGTCCGCTCGGCCGCCAGTTCGTCAGGCCGCCGGCCGCTACTCGTACACCTACATACACCTCTACCGCTTGCGGGATGATGTACACATTCTGGATGAGTTCGATTTTCCTAACTTTTTGACGTTCAAAAGTGCCTTTTATGTGCCTATTTGAAATAAATGCTTTGACTTTGACTAAACCCGATAGATTTTGGAACTGACATAATTATTGCTCTCAGTTTTTCCGAATTTCCCGACTTGCGTTATCTATTTTCTTTCATAGTTAATGATCTAGACCCGCCACATTGAGCGGCAACCTCAATGTGGCAGGTCTAGATCATTTAAGAAACCCTAGCTTTGATCCCACATGGTGGTGAGATCAGCTGGCCTGATCATTTCTCATTAGGTACTTCGCTATGTTTTCGACATCCTTGTCGTAAACATTGCATAGTATCATATCTCTGTTAACTACATCTAATAATATGACTACATCCAATCTAAACATGTTGCTGACTAAGTCCTTCATAGCTCTTCCATCCGTTCCATGTCCCGGACGGTACCTGTCGGCGTCGGCTGTCAAATATACAAGGGTCATTACTTAGAGCATCACCGGCCGTAATTAATATAACGTGCGCCCAAATTGAGGCGACTGCCTTTTTGCTGAGTCGGTGACGTCATGACGTCCGACGGGGGCGGTGGTAAGCAGGCGGGCTAGTGATCGCAGAACGGTAATTGATATTGCACACGATTTAATTTTGGTCAACTAGTGAAATCTGGTGGAGTAATATTTAGACTGCCAAGATGACTGTAGGAGGTTAATCAAGCCTGAGTTGGCACAACTATTATTTTGGAAAAGAAGATTTTCTCCAGTATTTCGCTTGACAACATTATTTTTCAGCAGGTACGGTCAGCATCAAAAGTTGATTAACACTTCAGTTTTTTTAATCTTAGTTATTGAGCAAAATATTTGTTCAAAATTGCAGCAGAAGATTTTTTTTTAGAATATATACTCTTGTCTATTATATGAAAAGCTAAAAATCAGTTTATTGAAAAAAGTTGTTGTCAATTTAATAACATGTAAAAATGATAGTGTTAATCGACTTTTGATGCTGACTGTACCTACAACTTTTCAATACCCTAAATACTTACCTAAAATTAATATGTATGTAGTCATTATGGAATAATGTGTAAAAAATGCTTATTTTCGCTATTTCAGAGTTGGTATCATTGAAAATGTAGTTTATATCAGCCAGTCGTGTCGTGTTCAGTCATCCCCTGAAAGACTGACATTGAACTCGCTATTGAAGTCACCCGCTATCCGTGTTTTCCGCTACAGAATCATTAACTCAATACGTGAGACATCCCAGTTCATCACTAGAGCCGGCCCACAACGTCCCAACACGGTAAATTACAATCAGCAGACGAATGCAGTCCGTCATTGTCTAATCACGCGCCTGACGCTACCTGGAGCCTATCGGCCGCAGTCAGCGCTGGACACTAAATCAGGACATCTAGCTTACAGTGTGCCACCGAGTAGTTAATGACAAAGAAGCTTCAGCTTGTGTTGGTATTGCCACTAGCGAACTCCACATCAAAAACATTAATGGTGTTAAATTATGCCAACACGACGCCAACAATGAGCGTGCTGATCTCCAAACAAGTTTCCATACAAGGTCCTAGTACCTACTATTTGGTGAAATTCCCGGAATTTATCAATAGTCAGGGTTTTTTCGGCAGTCAATAGTATACAGGTAAACTACGGAGAGGTTTTTCATAGATTAATGCCTTTTTGGAATGTTACATACTTTGTAGGTACTTCCCCTTTATTTACCCCTTGATTTATTAACGTCGGAAGGAGCTGTCCTTCTGTGAGTCGTCCCTCCATGTTTGTCCGTCATGTACCTGGAGCGGACAGTAATTAATGTGGGCTCTGCGCCACCAGAGGGCAGCAGGGGAGGCGACGAGCCGGCGCCGCTCAGGTGGACGCACGAAGTCGTTGAGGCTGTATTTATTTATAGGTATATTGCAGATTGAGATTTTACGGAATACATCTATGATGTTATTTTTGTACATTACCTGTGTTTGGTTAATTTCCTATTCTTTGTTTCCTTATTGGTATGTAATCTGATAGAAACAACTATCCAAAGCAATGTATTCAAGTAGATAATTGAACTATTCAACACCGTTTTTCAATTTAAGAAAATAATTTGTGAAGTTTGTTTATTTCCTGTTACCTGTAAAATTTGTTTCTTTGAAACATTACGTAACAATCAAAACGTAAACGGAAAAGTTAGCATAATGCTGTTAAAAAAAAAAACCTAGTTTCTAATTTAAAGCCAGATTTTTCTGATTATTCCTGTAGGTACACAGATGACTGGCACCTACTATGCAAATAGTAGCATATTCCCCGCCGTGGCCCACTCTCCCCGCGTCGGTTTCGATTGCTCAGTAATTAATCTCACCTCCTTTCACGTCGCCCCGCTCTCCCCTCGCTTTGTGTTAACATCGTGTCCTATTATTGATAACTCTCGATCGCTGTCCAACATGTCTGCTTTACAATGTAAAGGAAAAATGTTTTAGCTTTGTAGATGATAAAACATTTAAACACGCAGAGCGATATAATAACAAGGCAAAGGCTTTTTCGTAAGTATCTACAGGAAAATGTGATGACATTGACCAGTGCATGCTTTCCCAAGAAGCAAGTCAAAATGTTTTTATTTTTAAGCTGTTTTAATTGTATTAAAAAAAAACCGAACTTAGAAATTCAAACCTCAAAAACCGCAGTTTAATTTGGAAATCTCTCACCGAAAAATTCTCTTACAAAATATGATGTTCAGTGCAGCAATAAGTTCATCTTGCAAGTCAGAAGCTCGCGTCCGCGCAACGTGGCGACTTGCATGTGATGTGAAATGGCTTAATATAACGGAATCGAGTGTAAGTGCGAATAGCCGCCAGCCGCCCGCCGCACGCAATCAAACCGCAGTAAAATCGCAGCGCACTGATAACTGCTTTCGGACGGCGGTGTACAGGGAGCGAATGAGTTAAATAAGGAGAGTTATATTTTAAGAGAATGAGAAATCTGAATAGAAGGAATTGCATTGAGATAACTTGCTGAAAAAACCCAGTGATCTTGTACCTTTACAATACAACATCCCGACTAAGAATGTATGTCTCAACTTAGCACAGCTGTTTTTTGCAACACTGATGGGTGACGTACCTACCTACATTTTTAGCCCCGCAGTAGCTATTAGCAAGGTTTAATTGTTCTCTCTAAAACTGATATTAGATAAGACGGTCAACATTGCCATAAATCTTAATTTACACAATATGTAGGAGGAGCTTAAGAATTAATGGTCTAACATTATTTTTTAAATCTTGATATCTAATTAAAGATGAGACGTAAGAAGTCATGTTCTTTAATAACATTAAAGTGAGAAATATTATCACCTGCAATTTCATAGCAAATAGAAGCCTTTGCGAAGACGACTTGTGCCTTCTAAGGTATCTTCTCCCAGTGTGTCTCTAGAATCGCGGAGCAGTTTTCATATCGAGCGCAATACTGAAGTCGGCGAGTGATTTATAGAGCGCTGTGCGGACATATGAGCAGATGACGACGCCGCACATGACGGCCACCGAGGTAAGCCGATAGCTTTACGGCTTTATTATACCCTAGTACTTTTCCATCAGGTCGAGTATGTGTGGAGCTGCGGACGTATGAGCATCACCGCAGATGATAACGGATACGACGATCGCTACCGAGGTAAGCCGACAGCTCCACGGTTTTATTATACCCTGGTACTGGAACTTGGTTCTCCAACAGGTCTGTTTATGTTACGTGCAGTTTGATCATTGGAGCTCATGATGTTAGCAGTGAATGTTTACAGATTAATTAGGAAATTCCCAACAACGTTATGTGAAATGCACTTAGGACAGGAATGTACAGATCAAAACACTATCGAAATGTTGGTTCACTAATAGTCAAGCGTTTTTTCCCATTATCGTCACGAGTCGTCAAGTATTATACGAAGCCATTCTTTTTCCAACCTATAACTAACTACATATATACATAGCTGCTCTGATCTAATGCTCCGATGGATATGTTGCAAATCAAGTGCATGTTTATGACGCGTCAATCGACGCTTCACGCAAAATCGATTTCAGTCCAATTCTCAGTAAACTATTTTATTGCTTGTCATGTTTATTTTCATAATGTTAGAAGGTCTTTATTAAGTGGAAGGCATAAATACCTAGCTACGTGCCTAAGTTCACGTCAACCGTTTTGATGTTGACACAAAACGCGTAGGGTTATTATAATAATTTATTATGGTTTAACCAAATGCATCGACTTCCTGTTCTCGTCATATCAGCTCCAGAGTTATTAAACTAAGTACTTAATATGTTTGTTTGACGTCACTACTGGGTTGAATACGTATGACTCACATTCGATACCCGATCGAGCACAATTTTTCGCGAAATTATGATAAAAGCGTGTTACTTTTAGTTAGGCTGTGTGAGTCTAGCCTGTTTTTAGTAAGATAATCAAAGTTATATCGTACTGAGAGGTGTTTTGACTCAACACAATGCTGTTTAGACTCTGTTGAGCACACTGAATTCGTTATCAAATAACGTTTACTAAAAGAATTGTATCACGCGTTAGATCTGCTTACTCCCGTCACCTCACAATTATTCATAAGTTAATGGCGTCGGGTCGCCGGCGCCGCGAGCGGACGCGCCGCTCATCGCAATGTACCACCAGATGTATGAGAGGACAATCCACTCCTCACTACACACACTTCTCAATTAGGTGGAAGATAACAAAATAGGTGAGAACAGGTGGATCGTTCAATACTAGCCGATTGGGTCAATTAGGTAATTGAGTAAAACGCGATACACGTTCAAACCCGTCAAATATTGCGCATGACGCCACGATTGGTAAATATCAAATTAACTTGGTAAACTAGCAATGCACGAAAAATGATTTTTTTCAGCATTCAATAGTTTGAATATTTCTAAAGAAATAAAAACATCCACTTGGAATACTTTTTCGCCTTTTAACATTCGCTACATTCGAGACTTACACCGGCTACGCCGTAGCCTCGTAGGCCGTAGCGCGTAGCACCTTTTTGGGTCAGCCTTTTGTGGGTTTTTGGTACTCTGTTCCTACTTTACTTACTACTTTTTGCACTTTGGTGAAATAAAGTGGGTTACAAGACTTTTCAGCAATGTAAAAATAAACTTCTAAAAACAGTTAAAATGCCTGGTCAAAAAGTGATTAAGTTTTGCATTCGAATCATGCTTCCATTCATTCAATATCACCCGCATGTACCACTCGCCTATTACCTCCAGGGTCGTCAGCTCGTCTTCATAAAGCCCGGCAATGGATCAAATAAATACATATTAGCAGCAATACATATTACAGCTGCATACAAACGACGCCCAATTCAAAGTCGACTATGGCCGGCAAGTTATGACGACACGTATGGGGGATTATAATAGTTTTAACGTATTATATTTTTATTGAGCGCATATTTGACATCATATACTTATTATACATTACAATTTTTATATTTAAGACAGATTTTTGCATTATTAAAGTTTATTACTGTTTTATATTCAATCAATCAAATTATTGCCTAACGCTGCTGACTGAATTGGCATATCGAAATTTGATTTTTACATTCAGTAGGTACCTTTTTTATAGGTAGGTACCTTTTGTATAGGTAGGTACCTTTTGTATAGGTAGGTACCTACCTACACTACACAGTGTTAGTTGACTAGTTTTTACTTTAAGGGCTTATTTTTCAGCACCAAGGTGGTGAGATCTTTTTCACCTGAGGAATAAATATTGCGATTTGACAGCTTTTGTATGTCAAACTGTCATATTTATTATTTAGATAAAAGTAATGTAACTATTGAAAAATTAGTCCTCGGTGTCTTCCAACGTCTTCTTTATTTGAACGAAGTTCTTCATCGGAGCTTGCGGTAGGAGTAAAGGTAGAAAACATGACATAACGAAAAAGCGTTATGCCCTCCATGCCACTTTCTCTCTCTCCGTCTCTTTCTATTATATGTAATAGAGAGAGAGATATTTTCTGAAGCCGATAGCGAGGTCAAAATGAAAATCCAAGATGGCGGCTGCAAATATTTTCATTTTTTTTATCATGGGTGTCGTTTTCATGGTTTTCGAGGGTGCTGAAGCCAATAGTGAGGTCAAAATGAAAAAAACACTTATACTAGATGGTTCTGTATTAAAAACGCATATTCAATTTACACTTTCTCTCTCTCTCTCTCTCTGTCGCTTCTATTATATCTGAGTTTGTGTGTGTGTGTGTGCGTGTGAGTATCGCGTAAAGAACTTCGTTCCTGCCGGGGTCTCCCGATCGCACACGTTTTTAGACGGTTAATCAAGACTTGGACAGTGGACTATAATAAAAAAAAATGCACGTGCACCGTACATGTGAAAGAAAGTGAAACACGCGTTACGCTTTAAAATAGTAGAGCAGTCATTGACTCCTCCGTGTGCTCAGGTTGTGGGGATAAACGGTTAGCTGGAGTCAGCTGGACACTCGAGCGTTCATAGTTCATTTCGTTTATTACGGGCCATCAAAGCAGTTAATAATCAATTTATCAAACGACTGTCTCCACTCTAATTCTCACACGAACGCACATCGTTGTGTCATCAAAACGTCTACGTGTTTCGGAGAACTTTTTAGTGTTTCTGAAAAAGTTTGTTTAGAATTAGGTACCTACGTACAGCGTAGCTTTGTTTTGATTTAAAGGATAATACGTATATAGGAGCCATGGAAATACGAACCAAGAAAAAAACGTGTTGCGCCGACCATAAGTAACATGGGACAAGGGCAGAAAAAATAAGAAATACCAATTATATTATTCCAGGACTTCGAGTTGGTGTTTCAGAACGAGCGCGCGAGTAGGTCCAAACTTAAACTTACTTTACTTTAGGTGGGCAGCCAGCCCGTTTGCAAACAAAAACCAGTTTCTATTATAATCTACATATTACAAAGAGCAACTATTAAAATCCCTTCAGTTATCACAGCGCTACTAATAAGAAAACTTTCAATCAGATAGGCTCAGTTATCAAGCGAGTGGCAGAGCGCAGGTTCAGTCCCGCGATGTGTATCACCGGCCGGTGGTCGCCGTGATTTATGCGAACAGTTAATCCTACTATTTACTAGTTTTAGTGGAAGGTAAAGAGGGAGTTTTTCCGAGGACCCTTAGGCCTGAGTTGAGAGTCGCAAGGAGTAAGCGAGCGGCGAGTAGACGGTAACAGTAGGTAACATGTAGGTATGCTACAATTAACGTTATCTACGTGGTTTAGTTTTTTTGAAGTGAAACTTCTTTACGCACGCTTGACTTGGGGAGTAAACTGGCGAACGCGTGACGTAAGCGTTACGAAAAGTGTGATCGGGCGAGGCGAATGGGAGTTGAGTAGGGGATATAAGCAAGAGAAAGCAGTGCGCGCGCACATTTTCATTCTCTCTTTCTCTCATAGCCAAATACGTTTGATGTTTCACTTCAGTCGTGTGGTCATAAGCACACTCGGTTTTTTTTCCTTGGATTTTACCAGTTCGTTACGCAAGGAAAGCGGAGTAGTCAACTACCTTTTATGGAGATTATTATTTGGAAATGTTACGGTTACATTTATCTAATTTATTTATTACAAACTTACTTGTTTTTTCCTTGTCTTTGCCCTTTAGCTGCGGTGCTGACGTCACCGCTCATTATTATCAACCACATTGGGATTCTGTATCAATTTTCTCTCGTCTCTCTATTGTTCATGGTATAATTGGTGAGTATCTAGATAACGAGACAGGAAGATTATTTAACTGAAAATATTCCTGTGCAGGGTGTAATTTATCCGCTAACAATTAATATTATCAGTAGGATATGAAATGAGGCAAACGATGTCGTTTATACCAATAAACAAGCGGCACCCGCTTTCTGCTTGTGCCTTGCACCTTGTCCTCACTAAGAACAGTTATCAGTCAGTGCGTGTGATGTATGTCGCTCGAGGGACGGCGGACACAGGACGGCGGACGCACCGGCGGATAATTATCTGATACCTTTGTAGGCTTGATATGCTTCAAGAAAAACAATGTTAAAGCTTCCTTATCTGATAAGTATTGCAGGAAAAGATAGACTTCAATATTGAAGCCACATTGCATCCGTACGAGGACCAAAGTTAACTCAAAATCAAAACAAAACCGACATACACCCGGTATCTGAATTGTCAATTTTAAGTTGAAAACTTGTCAAACTCTACTTTAGCATTAAGGTGAAAGACATCGAAATAAAAAAAATATATAAAAAAACACGTGCTACTCAATTACCTTAAGTCAATGCTAAAGTAGAATTTGATATTGTCAACTTCAAATTCGCAATTCAGAAACCGGTTGTTAGTGCCGAAGTGCTGTCATGGCAGTCGCAAATCATCTATTGACTACTGTAAACTGTTTGCAATAAAGTTTGACTAGAAAAGGGTAAAATAATTATGCTTAGCAAACATGTGAAGCTACCTACATTCAATCAAACAATATCAATATTATCTCGGGGGCCAAAACAACTCATGAAAGTAAGAACTTCCATTACAAAATTCAATCTGTTGAACAATATAATATGGAATCTCAATATACGTATATGGAATCCGTTCCAAAGCATCACGGCTTCAACCCGGACGCTCACAGCACAATTAGGAGTAGATCACTTTCCATCTAAGAAGGCGTTTCTTGTTATTTTTCCCTTGGCTTTGTCCTCCGTCGGGCTAGGGAGCCAGAAGCCGTGCAAGAAGGAATATGGTCGGAAAGACAGAAGGTCCAAAATAGGGGTGACTTGACTTACGAACGCTGCTATTTACATTTTAAGCTTTTTGATTTTCTTGGTATATTTTGGGGTGCAAAATCATTGATTGAAAAACAAAACGCACGCTTGATTTAATTATATGATTTAACTCATCAATATTTTTGTACTTCGGACTGATTTTACCAAAGTCAGATATCTTTTATCCGTGGAAATATAAAATTGACGTCTGACAGTTCTAGTATAGAAAAACTGTCAAAAATTCAAAATTTGTTCTCAGGATAAGACTTATTCTAGGTATGGCGCGGGCCTGCGGACTGTGAGTAATGTGTAGCTCACCATCCGACCAGGACCAGGCCCGTGCCGGATGGCGCGTACGTGTTCCACGCGCGCCTCAAAGAGATGTCAGCAAAAAGGAAGAGGCCTGCCAGGGCCGAAGCCTGCCGGGGGTGCGGGATTGTCCGAAAGGGTTACCGCTACACAGGAACATAAAAGGCTAAGGAAGGAACACGGATGGGTTTTAGTCAGTAAGAGTCTGACACTCCCTTCCGCTCCACCGAGAACGGGAGGGGTCATTTGATGATATCCCATCCATAAAAAAAAATAAGATTTATTCTAGGTATAAAAGTTTGGTGGAATTCAACCCTTCAGGGTATTTCATTTTAACCACTGCTAAGTTAGTTGCGCAACTTTGCTTTTTTTCCCAACTTTTTTTGACTGGACCTTTCGCTTTACCCTGTTATGTGACCGGGGGAGAGTAGGGGTGGCTCGTTAATTAGAAGGAGTATTTTATTAAGGCCAATTTGTCGGGAATACCTGCCTGATTGCCGAGGCTGAGGCGGGCGATTTGTTTGAATTTTTCAGCGAAGTTCCTGAGGGGATCGCACTCATTTGTTTGAAGAGTGCGCCTATTTGAGCGATACAATCCGCTTATGTTTGTATTTAAAATATTGTTCTTCATTGTATTAGACGTATGTATTTATCATTAATTTAATCATTTCTAACATATTAAAAAAATTAAAGTGTTTTAAATATCTATTCACAAAATTTAGTATTAAAATTATGTAACTAATAAATATGCTTCTCAAAATGAATACCTCTGATAACTTGCAGATAAGTAATGCATTCCTATGCTTGAAATATGGACAGGTTTTTTTTTCTTGTACGTAATTGGCGACTGTGTAAGTCCGAGGCTATTGTACTTAAGATATTGGTCCTTACATATGAAATTGGCGTTTTGTATGGAAGGAACAAAAAGTCGAATATTTTTTAATATAATATATTTAATTAATCAAAGTATGAACCATTGTTTTCAATGCACTTTTGCCATCTTATAGGTAGTTCATTGATCCCTTTACTAAAAAAACCAGTCGGACGGGAATCAATAAAATCTTTGAAGGCGATTTGGACTGCCCCATCGGAGTTGAATTTTTTCCCTTGCAAAAAGTTATCCAAATTGCGAAAAAAATGGTAATCTGTTGGAGCAAGGTCCGGGGAGTACGGAGGATGTCTAAGACATTCCAATTCAAGCTCTTCTAATTTGGTAGCCGTCTGTTGCGCAGTGTGTGGTCTGGCGTTGTCGTGAAGCAGCAGTGGCGTGGAGCGATTGACCAGCCTTGGTTGTTTAGCCGCTAGCTTTTCCATCATGGTTTGTAATTGCTGACAATAGACATCAGCTGTAATAGTCTGGCCAGATTTGAGAAAACTGTAATGAACAATACCGGCACTAGTCCACCAAACGCTTACAAGTAACTTTTTTGGGGTTAATTTTCGCTTGGGGCAGGATTTGGCTGGCTGGCCAGGATCCAACCATTGCGCTGAGCGCTTCCGATTATCGTAAAGAATCCATTTTTCATCACAGGTAATGATTCGGTTTAAAATACCTTCATTGTTGTGCCGGTTCAGTAATGTAACGCAGCAGTCGACGCGCGTTTGCCGGTTTGCTTCAGTCAATTCGTGAGGTACCCACCTTTCAAGCTTTTTAATCTTCCCAATTTGCTTCAAGTGAATTAAAACAGTTTTATCACTAACATCGAAGCCTGCAGCTAACTCGGACGTGGTTTGCGATGGGTCCGCTTCCACAATAGCCTTCAATTCTCCATTATCAACTTGGGTCTCAGGCCGTCCACGGGGCTTGTTCTGCAGGTCGAAATTTCCAGAACGAAAACGTTGGAACCAAAAACGAACTGTGTTTTCTTTTGCAACATGACCGCCATACACATCATTCACCCTTCGAGTCGTTTCCGCAGCACTAGTGCCACGGCGGAACTCGTACTCGTAAATAATGCGATATTTTAAATTTTCCATTTTGTAAAATGAGTGACGCAAACAGAAAAAACAGAAGAAAAAAAACAAATGAATGACGGTCATCGAAGCACAAATACATGAGTAAATAGCTGTACAAATTTGGATTTGGAATTCCTTACCAAAGAGGAGAAATTCGTGATTAAAGTGGCCAGTACGAAAAACGCCAATTTCATATGTAAGGACCTAATATAATATATGTACATAGAAGCTGTTGGTTTACCTTAACAAATAAATAATTAAAATTGATTACGTTAACTTTCAATTTAAATATGTGTTAGTAGTTAAAACTAGGAAGTTATAGTATTCATATTATTTTGTAATAATATATTTTACCTTTTCCTGTGTATAATATTAATTAGACGTTTAATTTTGTTTTGTTTCGGTAGTTGCCTAAGTGTTTGAGTATGATTGTACCTATTGATAATATTTAAATAAATTATTTGCACAACTACGTATTACCACATATTACTGTGTTGTTATTAATTCTGTTTATCTCTGTTTGACAACCTACCTACCGGTGCTTAGGTACCAGTATGGAACAAACGTTATAAATAGACGTTATGACCTGACCTATGGTACTTATTATTGGTATAGTCATAGACTACTTTAGTTATAAATAGGAAATAATAAATACGTAAGTATCACAATGATTAAAAAAAGGAAGCGTTCATCTCGCGCGGGCTTGGAACGTTGCATTTATATTGGTTTTTCGTGATTATTTGATGAAATTAAAACTGAAGTACTATTTTTTTTACAGCCAAGCACTAGATTGCTGGTCTTTTCTATTATCTAGTACTTGGCAGTAAAAAATAGTACGTTGGTTAAAAGTTAATAAAATAATCATGAAAACGAACGAACGATGAAAAAGAGAAACACATTGTAATAATCTCTATGCTAAGAAGCACTGGTATCGTAATCGTAGTTAGTTGTCATTTATATAAATAACTTTTCCCTGAAACAAGTAAGTGTCTCGGAAAAGCCTGATAGTCAGGGAAATATTATGCAAAATTAAAGACAGCGAGTTGAAAGATGTTGATACTGATTTAGAGTACGTATGGTGAAAAAGGTCATAGTTATGGATATTCTTAATAGCAAATATGTACATAGCCAATCTTATGTACCTTCTCGCAGCCAAAACTACATCTATTATTAACTATAAATAGTATGTGTAAGGACTAAGGAGGTGAATCATGCGCGCGCGCCGTTCCCACGTCTGCGCGCGCCAATTGGTGGAATTGACCGGTATGCGACGCCGGCTCGCTTGACCCCCGACCCGTTAATTGTCTTCCACCTAACTGATGTTGTGGAGACGACGCTCAATCATTGTGGCTTTGTTTGGAGCGGGCGGGAGCCGGGAATGTAGGTGGATGAGATGAATATTCTAGAAATTTCTTTTTTTTTTTAATTGTTCGTTATTTTACCCACGGGTAAAAGTCGTTATTTCGTTATTTTTTACTAGACTTTGCCAGCGGCTTCGCCTGGGCGTAGGTAAAAAACCATCTCACGGGAACGTACTATCGGGATAAAAAGTATCCTATGTCCTACCTGTGTGCCATATAATTTTATAGAAATCAGCCACTAAGGCCTGAAAAGGTAACAGTCACAGACAGACAGAATTACTTTCACATTATAATACAAGTATGCATGTGGATGTGGTTTCTTGTATGTTTGTAGCAGGGAAAAGGTATTCCCCTTGATTGATAGGAAGGTACTTAGTTTAGTTATGTTTTTGTTATTGTATTTATTTATACTTGTTGTACACGACATAACTAGGGTACTACCCTACTTTATTTTGAATCTTACAACAATGACTGAAAATAAGTAAAGTGCCGTTATTTTAGGTAAACACCCCGCCTATGCTAACTTTAAGGAAAGGTAAGATGTTGTGTTTTTGTGTATGTATTAGGTCCTTACATATGAAATTGGCGTTTTGTATGGAAGGAACAAAAAGTCGAATATTTTTTAATATAATATATTTAATTAATCAAAGTATGAACCATTGTTTTCAATGCACTTTTGCCATCTTATAGGTAGTTCATTGATCCCTTTACTAAAAAAACCAGTCGGACGGGAATCAATAAAATCTTTGAAGGCGATTTGGACTGCCCCATCGGAGTTGAATTTTTTCCCTTGCAAAAAGTTATCCAAATTGCGAAAAAAATGGTAATCTGTTGGAGCAAGGTCCGGGGAGTACGGAGGATGTCTAAGACATTCCAATTCAAGCTCTTCTAATTTGGTAGCCGTCTGTTGCGCAGTGTGTGGTCTGGCGTTGTCGTGAAGCAGCAGTGGCGTGGAGCTTTTTAATCTTCCCAATTTGCTTCAAGTGAATTAAAACAGTTTTATCACTAACATCGAAGCCTGCAGCTAACTCGGACGTGGTTTGCGATGGGTCCGCTTCCACAATAGCCTTCAATTCTCCATTATCAACTTGGGTCTCAGGCCGTCCACGGGGCTTGTTCTGCAGGTCGAAATTTCCAGAACGAAAACGTTGGAACCAAAAACGAACTGTGTTTTCTTTTGCAACATGACCGCCATACACATCATTCACCCTTCGAGTCGTTTCCGCAGCACTAGTGCCACGGCGGAACTCGTACTCGTAAATAATGCGATATTTTAAATTTTCCATTTTGTAAAATGAGTGACGCAAACAGAAAAAACAGAAGAAAAAAAACAAATGAATGACGGTCATCGAAGCACAAATACATGAGTAAATAGCTGTACAAATTTGAATTTGGAATTCCTTACCAAAGAGGAGAAATTCGTGATTAAAGTGGCCAGTACGAAAAACGCCAATTTCATATGTAAGGACCTAATATATTTTGCAGATACCTACCGCTATATTTTAATGAAAATAACTTCTTTCAGAGATAATGTGTACCTATGTTTCAGATTAGTGTTTAGGGTTATGCCCCCGAAGGTTAGATATCCCTATAAACAAACTTATCGAAGATTTCTGACGTAGAAGCTCTTACCTCGCTGTGAGATCATAAGCCTAAGCTAGTCAAGTGATCCCAAACACATGCACGTGAGTGAAGTCGCATACTCTTCTGTTAGTTCACTTCCTTCTACGGCGGACGGTTTTTACTGATCACGTAATCGTGAACGTTAACAAACATGAACCTACGTGACCTGCTGGGGATATGAGATCATATTAACACATAAGTCGTTATGGATGCTTGTCGTATCAACTATTCACATTTTCCCGTTAACTGACGCACAGCTTCTGTGAGAAGATTAACGTAAATAGAAGATATTTGTGTAGTATACGTACCTAATTGTATTTTCTTTTCTAGAAATACTACTTGGATCTCGTAAACGATCGAGTTACATCACTTCACCTGTATAATTTTTTCATCTCTTCGACTGTGTAATATTAATCTGCGTGAAAGCTGTGTAATCATAGAGCTTTCAAGTTACAAAGAATTTTACATAAAGAAAATGCCTTAATGATAAAACTGCCAAAATTTTGTGCGTTTGCACTGCGTATTTGGTTACTCTTTCCTGACTATATTTCTCTTCTTTATTTTCGTTCTTTATATGTATTTTTAGTATTTATTTATTAATGCATCTATTTTACAGCGTATATATATTTATATATCTATGTATCTATTATAGTATATTATTTTGCACCAATGACAACCCCATTTATATACACGCAATCACTGTCCATTTCAAGGTTGCCTGCAAGAGATCGGAGAATGCGATAAGGCCGCCCATTCTATGTTTTTTAGTAATAACTGTATTTTTTGTTCTGTATTTTCTGGTGTACAATAAAGTATATAAATAAATATGTGTTCGTTTTTAAATGGAACAAAAATCTGGCACAACAATCGCACAAAGCAGCTTTTCCTACCACCATACCACACTGCATACTATTGCACAAATCGCAGGTCGCACTTACTCAAAACACTCGTGTTCAAAGGTACACTCATTGTCCTTTGAATTGACCTACTAATACAGATGTATTTAAAACTATTTATATGCAATCTGTTTTTATTACAGTTTGTTCAAAGTGCGTTGTCCACTCCACGTCTTCGATAGCACTCGTCCGCGAAAACAGGAGTGTTTGTGACTCACTCGCTACGATACACAGTTCATTAGTACCGCAGCTATGTATGTTTGTTTTGTGTTAGATAGTCTAATAGCAGTGGAGCCTTCAAATTAAACATGTTTGATTTCGATTAGTGAATTAAACCATACCTAGAATTAATCCAGGAATTCTATTTTCCTTTCCTACCTAAAAATAGCCACAGATTCGTACGGCGTTCCGTGCTTTCAACTTATCGATGTTTTGTAAAGAAATCTATTAGTGGCAAATTAAAATAATGGCTAATAGATTGATAACTGGTGGTAAGAGATGGGGATAGTGATAAGGAAGTAAATCTACTATTCCTGTTCCACAAAATAATATACCAATAATTTTGCCCATCCAAACCATCCAGCGCTCTCATCACATTCTCCTCCATCAATCAGCGGTCACATCGCAAGGTGCGCGGTCGTTGTCTCAATTGAGTCCAGCTCAAGTGGGTGTCATCTTAACGACTCGCGTGTGTACCCCTCTTTATTGCTTAGCATCTAATGCGGCCGTGTTTAGATCATTAACATGGCCAGTGTGTGTGTGTGTGTGTGAGTTTTTGATCATTAACATGGGGACGTGTCAGTGTGTGCGTGTTTTATGTGAACTGACGGCCGCTTGGAATGCAATGACCGATGACTTTTTTCAATTGAAAGGATAGAGTGAAATTGTGTGTGGCCTGAATTATTTGATTAAAGCGAGTAACGAATAATTTTGTTACAGTAGGTGCACCTGGTAATGCTAGGCTGTAGTCTATACTATTTGAATTGTACATAAATATAGTTACCAGCTCTATATCTTATACTCTAGGTACAACTCTGGGTGTACATAAGCTTGTGACGCAAGGTCTAACCAAAAGGTATTCAAAAGTCCAAAAAAGGGCATGGGAAAGTACAGGAATTTAAAGTCATTCAGCTGACTCATCATGATTACGACTTGCATCACTTTTGTTTGTTGCAGCGGCCACACTTATCACCGCAAATCACTGCATTAGTAAAGCAGTTTCACCATCCCCACATACACACAGCGGGACACACAACATATACCTACCTCCAGATAGGTACTCGTGTAAACCGATCTGTGTGTTACAGATGTGAGGCACCTATCGCTAATGAGCATGTGATGTGATTCACAGGCGGCGGCGCATGTGCGGCCTCGATACCACAACACAGACTACAGAGCATGCGCAGAATGTGCAGAGGAGACTGTCGTACAATGTCAAAATACTATAGATCGGTCAATGCCAAGGTATGGAACAGCAGTCGTACTCTATCTTAGTAGACTGACCTGGCAATCTATCCATGTAAAATATTGGTACTCAGCTGCATCCAATTAGACTGGAAGCCGACCCCAACATTGCTGGGAAAAGGCAGATGATGAGGTAGGGCAGTCTGATATGGGAAGGTACATACCTCCCCGTATCACAGCTGTGCTGGTGAGGAGTATGTTAGGCCACTTCTGCTTCCCAGCGAAAGTACTACAAAATGGTGAAGGGCGGGCATTTTGGAGGACAGTGTTATGTAATTTTGACGTTCGAGGAGTGCTGATTCTCAGCCTAATTTGAATAAATGACTTTTGATTTTTTGATTTATTAATAGACTCACACACATAAGACTACAACAAGCTTATCGTATTCTGTAATAAGGTAGACGTGCTAATAAGCTTATGAAAAAACTAGAAAGCGTTACGAAATTAAAGACACCATCGGAAGAGTCGGGTGATAAAAGAAAGTAATGCAATTTTCCAGTTTAGAATATGGGTCAATAACAGTCACGAATAGAAAATGGTTGGAAAGGAAGTTATTAAAAAAATATATTTATTAGTAAAGGTACAGGTAAACGTTAACCAAGTGTCTCGTCTGCAGTACTGCAGCCCCGCCTCATCGCTGTGTCACTCTCGTGAGAACGCCGCGCATGTGTCGTACACACTCTTATTGGCGCACATACTTTTTAATTACCTCTACATCATGTAGGTACATGCACTAAACAGGTTGGGACAGAAGGGCCACTCTACACGAGGCTCAGAAGAAAGCCCACACGATAGCTCACGCAAATTATTATAGAAATAAAACAAAGTATAACTGTGTATATGATTAACAGTAACTGGGTATCAGTAACTGGGTTGTGGAGGTCAGATAGGCAACCTCTTCATGTAAAATACTGGTATTCAGCTGCATCCGGTTAGACTGGAAGCCGACCCTTACCTATATAGTTGGGAAAAGGCTAGGCAGATGATAATGAACTGTGTATATGATTGCAGAGTAGGTAGGTAATAGTTTGAACTCAAAGAATGTTAATAATGTAGGTACATAGATACCGGCCTAAGTTTTCGTATCAGTATGTCGATAGTATGGTTCATGCAAACAGTAATAATCTGTTAAATAGGCTGTCAGTGAGGTTGGTAGCGGGGCAGACTACTAAGGTAAGATTGACTTGTGTCGGGTCTCGGAAATATTAGCTAGCAATTTAGATTGTCCGTACCTATATTAAAATCAACTGTAATTTTTTGGCAGTTGTATGAAATAGTTATAACACGGAAAATTGATATAAGGTGTTAAGTTGCTTAAAAACAAAATTTCTCTAACTGTACAATCATGGAATGCAAAACTACGCCTTTTCTTAGTCTGTTTGCCTGTTTCAATCAATACTTACTGTTGGAGTGAGCTTTCGTTTCGTGATATGCTGTTGATTTTCTGTATGTTACTTGTATTGTAGTAATGGTAGTTAGCGGTTAAAATGTGTGTAGTGTTTCTTAAGTGTTGTCATGTATGATGGCAGATGTATGTATGAGTTGTCTTGTTAATGCTTGTTTTATTACGAGCACTGCGTGTAGGTAGCGTTTAGCAGTTGATTATGTACCTTAGCATTATGTACTCGTAGGTGCTTATATTATTCGAATGTGAAAAACACTTGTTTATTGTGCTATTTTTTTATGAACTGTGTCCAAATAAACGTTATTATTTCTTCCTTTGTAAGCGTGTGTAATTTTAAATGCGAAGATTTATGAGCCTTTTTATACAAAGATGGCTGCTGGATATTTAATTTGTTAAAGAAAGGTCTAGCTGGACGATGAATAACATTAGTTATACCTACTAAAACAATACAAAACAACAAACTGGAATAAATTCTCCGAACTTCTGAAAAAGGACTTTAATATTTTTTACCTCATTTACCAACCGCAATTATTTATAGTAATGTTCGATGAGGTGTCCCTACAGAAATGGAATGATTAAGCACTCACATAACAATTGAAATAATCGCTGTTTGCTTTGAGATGAGTACCTACTGAGACACCTACCTACGGTCCACGATGAGTAATGTATTGGCTTAACTGAGATTGATTGGCTGTTTATGAACCCATTACTAATATCGTGAACACGGGAAAAGCGTTGTGTACCATCAAGTCGAAGTATGGATGTTGTTGCAATCTGCAAGTGGTAGGTATATATGCCCGAGAGGCAGTAGTTTGGGAGGTTCTTATTACACCAAAGGGTTTAACAGCCAGGCATGTTTTTATCTTATGTGATTGGTTCTTGTTTCACCATTCCGATTCTTATTTTTTGCAGACGTTGGCATTGTCTTGACATCGTCTGCTTTAATTGTGGTACCCTACCTATCTAAAGTATGTTCCAAAAGTATCTAATGAAAATGTAAACAAATGGATCAGAAAACGTACCCGTGGATGTTAGTTTGTAGTGCCGCATACAAATTGAGTCTTTTATTTCGAATACTTAACTCTAAATTCTAATTTTAAATCGGATGTGTATACCTAGATGTTTTTCATTTGACAATTGAGGTTAACTTTTATAACTTCCAATTTTGTCGATTATTTTTAGATACCTCATTTTTCAATTGCAATTTAATCATGTATTTCAAACAATCATTGTTGGGAAAGTGATGAGATATAAAGTTCTAAATACAGATGAATGTATTCCTTATTCCTTTTAGTGAGTGATTGCATAACAATTTCCTCAACAGGGGTTATTTACACTGGCTTCAAATGCTTTTGAAACAGACCATTGTATAGGCTATGCTGCGTTAAGTTTACCTAAAATTACTTTGCTTTTACTGAAGATGGATTTAAAAGCAAGGATTTCATATTGGGGAGAGAGAGAGAGCAGCTGCATCCAGTTAGACTGGAAGCCGACCCCAACATAGTTGGGAAAAGGCAGGCAGATGATGATGATGATGAGACTACTTTCCGATTGAAGTACAAACGCCGATATTACAAAGCTTTAAAAATACCTTCGAGTAGATTGGTTCGCGAAGTGTCCCGTGTGTCGTAACGGCACTTTGGACAAAGAACACTTGTATCTCCTGAGTCACTGGCGCCTGCGCGTGCGCCGCTCACCGGCGCCGCCGCCGTCGCCCAATGTGGTTAGATCATTCGTTAAGGCTGAACACAATGCGAGCTCGAACGCAAAGGTGGGCGTGGCCAAAAAGCACGCTGTCTCATCTGGCTTCGTGTCTGACAGAGATAGTATCAGTGATGAGCAGTTAGGCGATAGTATACACACACAACGTCTAGTTCACACTCACAAACACCGTTCCGCACTGAAACGACACGTTAGACGATGCACACATGCGCAATAACGCTAGTGTTTACATTCTCATTGACATGCACCGCCATTCAACAGATATTGCCCGCCGGACGCGCAGTCGGTCGGGCGATTGATATTATTACCTACTGTTTATGCCGTACCTATTAGATAATAAATGTAATTATTATCATTTTAGTTGACTACCTCTATATTGTTTTTAAAATGATTTACCTGTCTTATTTTGTTTATCAATACCTAAACCATTAGGTAAACAATCTTGATTCTTGACAACTATTTTTATTATCTAAATAAACAGTTTAAAAATCTAGTGTTTATTTACAATCGAATCGACACTAATAATAATATAATCTACACTAATATGATAATGAGGAACGTTTTTTATTTTTGTATGTTACGAATAAACTACTGGACCGATTTAAAAAAATTCTTTTGCCGTTACAAATCTACATTATCACTGAGTAACATAGGCTATATTTATTACTAGAAATAATTAGAGATCCTTAGAAATCCCTACTAAAACCAACCCAAAGTGTAAAAAATAGCCATGAAATGTCATTCATCGCATGCGCTGCGGAAAGTATTGATGATAGAACAAAAAAATGTTCTACAATATTATAGAACATATCAATATCTACAAAAAACTTCGCGAGACCATATGTCCAACTATTGTAGTTATGTCACTATAACTACTTTTTTACATTGTAAAAGTTGATAGAAATGCCGATCAAAATCAGACTATGTTATCCATACTTTTGTACTAATTCTTATCCAAATAAATTGTTTTGTATTCAAGACTGTATCAATACCTGTTGGTTACTTTTTGAATTATTGAAATCAGACATTCCATTCAAAAGATATTACGAAATTAAAAATGTCAGTAGAAAGAAACAAAAAATACACGCCGACGACGCGCCGCGCCGCCGCCGCGCCGCGCCGCTGTGGCTCCACGCAGCGCAGCGATAAAATTCTCGTGTCCACAGTGTTTGTAACAAAACTCCTCCGAAACGGCTTGACCGATTCTTATGAAATTTTGTGTGTATATTCAGTAGGTCTAAGAATAGGACGTAAGCTATTTTTTTTTAATTTTAGCTACTACTATTGATCGTGTAGGGTAGGGTAAGAGTAGGGAAGGGGTAGCGTAGGAGTAAGGTATGAGAAGAGTAGGGGCTGGTGTAGGACACCACTCGCGTGGTGTCCGAAGTCGCGCCGGGCAGCTAGTTAATAATAATTTGAGTAAGATCTAGAGATTTATGAATTTCAAAACAAGTAAAGGCTCGTACACACAGGCGCGACGCGACAGAGCGACGCGATTCTGCGATATATATCCGTAGAACAAATCCTATGGAAACGCGCGCGACACTTCACACAGGAGCGACTTGTCGCGCCGCTACACGGTCGCGGCGCGTCGAGCAGCGCGACACCAAGAGGAAGTTTGTATGGCGTCGCGGCGAATCGCAGCCGCGGCCGCGATTCGCCCGCGATTCGCCGCGAAATCGCCGCGACGCCATACAAAATGAACATTTAGTATGGTGTCGCGGCGAATTCGCGGCGAATCGCTGCCGCGGCCGCGACGCGACACGGAGAGGGTATAAATGCCAGAGCAATCCAAGCTGAGCTCAGTACTAGACGATCTTCGTCAGAGGACGAAGGCAGGTCTGTGCGTGTTTGCCCAGCGGGGGTAGGTTAGGTTGGGTTATGTCGGCCGACATAACCCACTAACCTAAGTAGCAAACACGCATTGCTGAGCGTGGGGTCCCAGGTTCGATTCTCCGGTCGGCTGACATAATTATTACAAATCATTATTACTATACATGTTGTTACTTATATTTTTATTGTAGTTACGTGTAATGTGCGGGACAACTAAATAAAGTGACTAGTTAAACAATCGTGTAAATATCTGTGATTTAAAAGTGAACAGTGAACTGATAAGGACAGTACATAGTGTTAGTGATAGTTAGTATATAAGGTTTGTAGTCTTATATTCTTAGTTAAGTTTCTTATCAGAATATTACATGTTTCTTATAGGATTTATAGTATTAGTTTTAAGTTAATTTGACCTTGTTTAAATTGATAGTATTGATAGTTTGTTTTACTCTCATAGTACTTAGAAGTAGGAAGTTAAATTTATGATGACTGATAATTTTATGTCATGTTTTCCTATATGTTATATTTTTCTCGTATAGATTATAACTCGTAGATTCCAAAAACATATAATTTTTATATGTTACCATTTAAAAACATAGTGAAAAACGCAAATAATGTCACGCGGCTCTTTTTAAAAGTTTCGTTGTACAGACGCCAGCACATCAACCTACCCGAAACTGTCACATTTTCCCAATCAACTTTGAATCTTATGCTTTAGCGATAAAGTTGAAAAATCTATTAAAGAAATTTGACAGATTGTAGTAGGTAGATGTGCTGGCGTCTGTACTTAAGCCTACTGTGCCAAAATCGACTGTTCTAATTGGTCAAAATTCTCGTACCATGGTTGGTTGACCAATCAGAGGGCCTACATTTTCTTAGCAAAAATCGTATAAAAGAAGGCTCGGTTTTCGGGTTCGACACTCAAGCCCGGTTAAGCAGACGACAACCTCATAGGTTGAACTGCGAGATGCCATTTTTAAAATAAATAAAAAAAACTGGTTCGACACAGTCGGCGAGCAGCAGCCATAGAAGAAACTGGAAGAAGAAAATAAAGAAGAACTACCAAGAATCAAGAAGGCTTTTGTTCCCCACCAACCCCAGCAAACAAATGTGCAACCTGCACATATAATTTTCTTATTATTATACAACTATTTCATGCATCAGTTGTTTTATTTCATGGATTTAAGGATTTTCGAATAAATATGGATCATATCGATAAAAAAATTGATGATACGAATCGATATGTAGGTGTAAGTACCTACATATCGATTCGTATCATCAATTTTTTTTCCGCTGTGGGTTTTTACGTCCGTGCCGACGTAGGCTTAGTTTTATTTAAAGTTTTAACTTTGGAATACAAAATAAAATAGAATCATAAGCAAAACAATAACCATTGCAATGTGTCTCTCATTGTTTTACGGTATAGATTAGAATGTTTGATGAAATTTTGAAACTAAACCACCAACCAACCAACCATTACAAACTGAAAAAGTCCTTGCAAATATCAATCATTCTAATTTATACCTTATTGCAATGAGATAAGACTTATATTTGAATGACTCACTAATGGCATCGGCGGCGCGCGCGCGGCGCGGTCAAATCAATTTCACGTCAAGACAGACTTTCGAGCTTCAGACTACTCGTAACGACTGTCAAAGATCTACGAATGACAGCCGAGACCACTTTCTGAGCAGAGGTGTCTCGGTATGATAAGGATGGTCACCCATCCACGGACCGACCTCGGTAAACGTTGCTTAACCTTGAAGATCGACCCGTACCGCTGTTATTACTTAGCCACGAGCCCCTTTACGGCTATGTATACCCACCTAACCTACGATTACCTACCTACGGTACCGATTTCAGATTTTGATCATGGTAGGTAATCTAAAGATGTAAGTAGGTACTTACTTGTTGATTGTAGTTCCGTTGCAATTTGCCTCCATAGCCTGTCTTTTGCTCTGTTATCTTTGTAGGAAGCACACCTCACATCATAATGTACAGGCCTCGCCTGCACTAAAGAAATTAACAATTCAACGTTCATGTTTAGCTCTTTATAGACCTTAGACTTAGGTACGTAATCGGAAAATCGAAACCGTTATAAAATCGTAATCGTTATTATTGACGTAGGTAGGTAAGTAAAGGCCATAATTTTGTGAAACAACGCTTTTTTTTTACCCGACTACGAGGGTATATGATATTTTTTGGTCACGAAACAACCCGCCCTAATACAGCAAAGATAATGAAATAAAAATAAAAACTTCCTATTGCTTTTCCTGGGAAGAAGTGGCGCAACAAACTCCCCAGCAGCACAGCTGTCTGTTCAGCTTTAGTTAAAAAATACTTGATCCTATACAATAGTAGATAATTATGTAAAGTAATTAACATTACGAGACACAGAACATTAAATAGAATTATTTGCAATAAAATATGTCAGCGTGTCATATTAACCTACGAACAATTTCAACGCAGGATGGTTCGGAATCATGTACTGAATACATGGTGTTAGTTATTTTGGCATCCTATGTTTATTCTAGCTTTATTTATGTAGCCAGCACATCAAGCACCTAAAATCTGTTAAATTTCTTTAGTATATTTTCAACTTTATCGCTACAATCTAAGGTTCAAGGTTGATTGGGAAAATTTGACAGTTTCGGGTAGCTTGATGTGCTGGCGTTGCAAATAAATTAAAATGAATGTTTTATGTTATAATTTGATTGTTTATGTTATAATTTGATTGAACTATCCTTTTCCACTTAATTGATGCATCAAACAATTTACTGCTCACCACAAAATCTAATTGAATCGAGCGATTTATTTATTGTTTTCAGCGTAACTGCATAGCCCTACATGATCAATCTCTTGAGATAATTCAGATTACCTACAGTAAATAATTTTATTCAAAGACGTGTTTATTTATGTTAAATTCAACACTTTTTGTTTAAATATCTGTATTTTATCAAAATTAATGCTTAAAAACTTAATAAAATTAATTCAAATGCGTGTTACGGGCGCGTACGTGGTTCGGCATGGTGGCTTCTCTTTGAAACAGCGAATACAGCGCCTTTTCTTTTGCATTATTTTATAGAATATAATGCTTTTGGCAGGTTTCAATGATTACAAAGAAATACTTTGTCAAACATTCGAGTCTGCAGGAAGTTTAGTTGTTCAATCATTTAGTTGGTGCTTCAATATTACAGTCAGCGGACTTTAAGACATCTGAAATTGTTCAATGCAAATATTGTTTGTTATTTATTTTTTTTTATTAGGTAACAAACAAATTACTTAACAAATTATTATCACTAATAATATCTACTTAACTCTAAAAGGGCGGGCGACGCAAGTTGCAACGATCTGCGTTCGTCGTACCTACTTTTAGCGGACGCGGTCTGTTGAGAGCGGGCGCCCGATTCATCGTAAGAGAGCGCTTGGGTAGGCTCCGCTAGGAGTCGAGTGCGTGATATCAGCTCTGCGGCTGTGCGTGAGTCAGTTCGAGGTCAACGTCTGAATTCGAACGGCTGTGTTACATTTAGCTACAACGTACAACATTGCAGCTTCCACAGGACCTCACGAGCAGTTGCACTTGCGATCACTACACCAACGACGCAGTCTGTTAGTAGGTATACCACTACTGTATTTATAATTAGATCACTCATTCATTACGACATAATAAGTTATAATTGATTATTTCTTAAACATACACACATATATAACATCACGCCTGTAATCCCCAAAGGGTTAGTAGGTACACCTACATTTCGCCAGTTATGCTTAAACATAGGTATTCAGCATAATTTTACTAGAGAAGAAGTCACGTAGATACCTACCGAATTGGTTTGATAAGTAGGCAAATTAGAAGTAAGTACCTACTTAAGTTAGTTCCAATTTAAGTACTTCTATGTTGTTTTCAACTTTACGAATGTGTAAATTAAGATGATTTTAATATGGTAAGTAAGTACCTACCTTCTCATAAAGGCCACACAAATGTGTTGCATCCGTACGCATTACCTACTAAGTATAAATTAAAGTTATTTTTCCGAAATCACATAAATCTGAAACCAAAAAGTCCGTAAAAATAAATCTTAAAAATTATATTTATTTATTTATTTTTATTTATTTTATTATTTATGTACACACAGTGAAATATATAAGGATATGTCATAATTACAATTTGAATACAAAGGTACTGCTTATTTCTTAAGAAATTTCTTCCAGCAGACCTGCGAAAGGAAAAGTAAAAAAAGAAATGTAGACAATACCTAAGTAATTAAAAAATCTTGGTTAGTAAATAAATACTTCGTAAAAGTAGGTACGTCCGAATTCACCAGTTTCTTCGTTCGTGTTTGTGGACGACACAAGCGTCCGTCTAGCACTATTATATATTCTGTGCTTGTGTGTCAAGCTTAGGTACCTACTTAGGTTAGGTTGGATTATGTCCGCCGACATAACCCAACCTAACCTACCCCCGCTGGGCAAACACGCACAGACCTGCCTTCGTCCTCTGACGAAGATCGTCTAGTACTGAGCTCAGCTTGGATTGCTCTGGTATTTATACACTCTCCATGTCGCGTCGCGGCCGCGGCAGCGATTCGCCGCGACACCATACTAAATGTCCATTTTGTATGGCGTCGCGGCGATTTCGCGGCGAATCGCTGTCGCGGCCGCGATTCGCGTCGCGCTGGTGTGAAAGGTGTTGCGTCCCAATAGTATCGCAGAATCGCCACGCGACATGTCGCGCTACAAGTCGCGCCTGTGTGTACGAGCCTTAACACATCAAGATTGTTTTCATATAGTATGTACATACTTACCTAAAGTTTTTGGGTATAGGTTTTTAGCGGACAAAGTAGTAACTACCTACATAGATACTCACAGACGTACGCTGAGGTAGGTAGGTACTTGCCTACATTTTAGTGCCCACGACACGAGACGGTTTGTGTTATTTTTGGTGGGGTAAGTAATTATAACAGTAGGTAACTACTAGGTATGCAGATAAGTATAATAATATTCTATTGGGTAAACTATGATTATCCCACATGATGTTATGTTCATTTATTACGTAAGACGATTTGAGGGGGAAGGGGTTATAACAAGTCTTATTTTTACTTACGTGGGGGTGGGAGGGGTCTAGACTGTTCTTAGAAAGATCACAAAAGTAAACAAAAATTATAAGTTTTTAATTTTTTGCTACTTTTTCTACGCAATTTTGGTAGATATACTGATCTTACGTAAGATTAAAAAGGGGGGTTCATCCAAGTCTTTTTTTTTTTGTTACGTTGGGGTAGGGGGGTCAGAAAGTGGTTAAAATTGTATTACGTAAGAAATGAACAGCCCCATACCTAGGTACTACATCCGTGGCAAGTCATCGACTCCGTACATCATGTAAGGACGTACCTTTTTTTTTGTTATCTGGGGACACCTACCTATTGTACTTACCTACCTACTGAAAATTGAATGAAATTAAGTATTTTGCAAGCAAATAGAATGAATCAATGAACCAAGTAGGTAATATACAGCAGGATTTTTTAGAAATGTCGTGGGATGATGGGACATACTTTACGCTCAAAATACCAACTGCCGCCGTTTACGTGCTTTACGTGATGAAATTATGCATCAATATAAACAACTTTTACTATGAGGCCAACCTTGCCTGCCAGCTGAGTTTTTTTCATATTTCAGGGTTGGACCCATAATGAAACTTGTTCGTATTCAGAACTACTTTCAAATCACCTGGTAGGTATAAAAATGATAAACCCTGAGCGTATGATGAGTGTACGGTGTCGCGAGCGCACACCATAGATAATAGGTATGTAGGTACTATGTAGGTAGTAGGTATCAATCTCGTAATGTTGAGTGAGTAGCGGTAGATTGCTACAAGAGTTGTCACTTGCTTACTCAATTATTATAAGGGTGGTTTTGTAGTGTGATAGAGTAGGTTTAGGTATACCTATTAATTAAACACTACTATAAAATAAAATATACATTTTTATTATCACTAATAATAACAATAGATTAAAAACACTAATAACTAAAATGCGCGGCGTGAAAGAAAGAAAGAAATGGCATGCATTACATATGCAAATACTTATTATTATGCATTTGGCGTCGAGATTTGTTGTAGCGGAGTGGCGAGTAGTAAAAGTACTCTGTATGGCGAGGGCGTCCGAGGGGCACGATCCGTGCGCAGGGGACGCGCCGGCGTGGGCGGCGATCCGATAGTCCTCACGTCGGTCTTCGGCGGTAGGTATATAGGCACGTCAAATTATATTAGCTCGTGTACGCACGGTACTTGTAGAAAATGATTCTTTTTCTCTTTTGGAACCGACAATTGTGATATGAATGATTGTGCAACTTTAGACAGAAATAGGATAGTGAGTATTGCTTATCTTTTTCAAAAATTGAAAAATATTTGACATGATCCATTTGAATGTAATTTTGAGCATTTAGTATTTATAAAAGAAAAAAGAATTAGGTTTTACTCACAATTTTATTTTCAAAAGCAAAATCTATTCATTTACCTACTCCAGGAACATTTTGAAATTGTGCAGAAATTGCTTTATGTACTTCTGCTCGAATGACTCTAGTGTCGATCTGAAAAAAAAAACAGAATATATAAGTGAAGACAATTACAAGACCCATCCAACCACACACCATCCCAGACCCATCTTCACAATAAACTGACCCAGTTATAAAACCACTTCTAAAAAACTAAAACCCGACTAGGTACTGTAACGGATGAAACAAGAAAGTACCTTCCCGTGGTCGCATGCTACTATAGCTTATATTATGTATGTTAGTACAGTCAGCATCAAAAGTCGATTAACACTATCGTTTTTACATGTTCTTAAATTGACAACAACTTTTTTCAATAAACTAATTTTTCACTTTTCACATAATAGACAAGAGTATATATTCTAAAAAAAATTCTTCTGCTGCAATTTTGAACAAATATTTTGCTCAATAACTAAGATTAAAAAATCTGAAGTGTTAATCAACTTTTGATGCTGACCGTACAGCGGCATGCAACCACGGGAAGGCACTTTCTTGTTTCATCCTTTTCAGAACTCGGGTTTTAGTTTTCAAACTTATTTTTTATTTAATCATTTTGGGGCTTATATATTTTTTTTTTTTTTTTAACCTGCCCCACACTAGGAATTTCTCCTGTATTGTGGGTGCGTTTACAAACATTTAAACTCACATACACAAACACCCAGACCCGGAACAACTACTTGTAGGTCATACAAATATTTGTTCCGTGCGGGAATTGAACCCGCGACAAGCAGCGCAGCAGTCACTCGCTTAACCACTACGCCAACCGTGCCGTCAATTTATGTTTTTGATTTTCATTTGTCTAATTATGACAAATAGTTTTTAAGTTATGAGGGAACAGATGAACATACATACATACTTACATACGTAGATAGATACATACCGGTCAAAATCATAACCCTCCTTTTGCTTCGCCGTAGTCGGGTAAAAATGTTTAATTTTGGTCTACGTGAATTTGAGGGGATGGTAACGACCTAATATGAGTAATATGTCAATTATACACTCAAAATAATACTTACGGTTGGGACGTATCCGGGTGCAGGAGGAACATTTTCTTTATTGAAGAAACATCCCCTCAGTGTTCTTTTGAACTTTTTTTTGCGATGGGCACTTAGTTTTAGGCGCCCCTTTCGTCCCATTCGCCAATTCTCTTTTGGATCTGTTCCATAAAAAAACCAACATTATACATACATATACATCGTCAAATTAAATTAGCAAGTGAAACTCCGTAGACGTGATGGGTATCGTTATCTAACCATGATAAAACAAAAAAATAATAATTTTATGACTTTTGAGTGGAGAGGCACTTGTAAATATAAGTTTAAATATACAGTTTTTTTTATGTAAACTTCACAGACGTGTTTGGTATCGATTTCTCAATACGATAAAACAAAAGAAAACAGATTTTCTATGTCATACTTCAAGTAATAACTTTAGAAGCGGTCGTTGACCCCCAAAAAATACATCAAATCTTTTTGACTTTTATTTTATCGTGTTTAGATAACGATACCCATCACGTCTGCAGTTTCGCTAGCTAATTTAATTTGACCCTGTAATAATAAAGTAATTTACCTACACACTATTATTTATTTATTTTATAAAAGTAATGCATTTATTCATATACCGTTTTTATTTTTTTTAGTACTAGCTTTTGCCTGCGATTCAGTGGTTTAGGTTCTCCGCTGCGCCTCAGACGTGAGTGCGAGGCGCTTCAAAGGCAATGACGAATAGCGATGCGCGGCGCGGGCGGCGTAAGTATTTTGCTACGTCCTAAGATCAGCTGCTGCCAGTTCGTAGATTTAGTAATCTATAGATAGACATTATATCTATAATGTGGTATAATAGTGCTTATTATAATATAGTTCTACTATAAGTACCTACCGATATAAATATCTATAAGTACCTACAAAAGCTAAAAAGTTTGAATCTTACAAACTAGGTACCAGTTTAAGTTTTTTTTTTTGTCAGGTAGCCTATTTATTGAGAAAGATTATGTTATAGGTTATGAAACATCACACTGCGACTCATGGGAGCGGAGCAGTAGGATAGGTTCCTTCGGGAAAGCGGGTAAAAGCGTGGGGAAAAGCTAGTACAAGTATGCCAATAGCCTAGTACGATAAAAAACCAGCACCCTAATTGCGTAACACACTATCGATCGGAATCTGAATTATTTTCAAGCAAATTGCTAATCCATTGCTTCATAAGTTCTTCAGATTCCGATTGATAATGTGTTACGCAATTGCCCCGCTGGTACATACCTACATACGTTATCAATAGTGTATCGCTTTCACCCGACTGCCACATTGATTTTACGATATATTATTTTCTCACTTTGTAGGTACATAAGTAGGTATAATAAATTTTTGTTACCCACTTAAAATACAAATAATACGAGTTAGGAATAGGTGAGGGATAGTGGTTAGGTATATGTACGGATACCTACTAAATACCTAGAGGTACTACTCGAGCTACCTACATAAAACACCGCGCCGCCGCGCGCCGTCGTCGGCGCCGCGCCCGCGCTAGTGTTTACATTCTCTTTGAAGCCGGCCGCACGCCGCGCCCGCGCCTGTGCCAAGCCCCAAGTCTTAGCTAGCTACAGGCTAGGAGTCTAGGACACTTAGGAGTTGAGTAGTAATAGCGCAGGCGGGCGATGCGATGCGACGGGGTGGTTCGGGGGAACAAAAAATTTCACGCGGACGAAGTCGCGGGCAGAAGCTAGTATATTACTTATAACAAAAAAATATACTCGAGGAGGTCCCTACATAAATAGATTAGTTATAAGAAATCGTACGACTTACCCATTGTTTATTTGTAGTTGTTCACATCAGCACCCTAATTGCACACACTTGTAACACACTATCAATCGGAATCTGAATCATTTTGAAGAAAAAAGACACAACACACTCTCACAACAACACGTCTGTACACTGTCTGTACAATACGTAAATAACGCAATGAATGTTGTTGAACTGTCAAAATGAAACCGATCCCGATTGATAATGTGTTACGCAATATTGCCCCGGATTTCTTCAATCAACACAACTTCACTAACACAGCGTCCACTCAAACCCACAATTCCAATTTCAAATGAAAATACGGAGTCCAAATTGTAGTGCGAAGTCAAACAGATAATGTAATAAGTAGTATCGAAATCCAAAGTTCAAGCCAGGGGTCAATGTAGTGTTTACGTGCGAATGATAATAATAATTTATAACGCAGGGGAGTTTAGTCCACATACGTACGAACGACGTAGGCCGCAGCTGCAGACTGAGTCGAACCGTCGAACGAAATAAATCAAAACGTGCGCGTGACATATTGTGCAAGTGTGCGTGAGCGTCATCCCCCGCACCGCGCCGGGGGGAACAGTATTCAGTGAAATGCACGATAATTCCATAGTAAAACGAGCGCGTAAAAATTACGAAACGTCCCTTAGAATATAGAGTTTTATGAAAAAACCACTGCATAAATCTATTACAAATAAAGCTTATTGAACTCTTCGATAATTGAACTTTGTCGGTACGGTTTTTGTTTTGAAGATTTTGTCCATCTTTTATTACTTATTTACACCCAAACTTACGTTAAAATTAGCAAGAAAAACGAAACTTTGTTGGCTCATAACTTTTTAATGGCTTATTATTTTACAATTCTGCTTCCGTACAGACACAATTAATAATTAGACAAAACGATACAATGTTTAACTTTGGACGTACGATGTCAAATAGTGGAGTAATTTTGTCCAGAAATTTGTATGGAAAAATTTCGGTTAAGTGTATTCTTAAAACAAGGTTTTGTCATTAAACGATTGTGCCTTGTTGCTAAGTACACTAATCTGTATTCGGTGACCGCGACATACTCGTAGTGTTTTTATAGTATGTCTGTGTGTTTCATCGTTTGCTTGTTTACAAGGCGCACTTGCTTGTCGGATTCTGAAATCTTATTCAACATCTGTTGTACTGGTGGTGGTCATTTTGTGACAAGAAGAGCCTTCATTGAGAAATTTATTAGAGATCTGATCAGGCTCACAGACCACAGAAATTATTATAGAAATCTGTTGTAAATGAGCTTGGTCTTCATTTTGTAAAACATTATCGTCCCACTGTAAGCTAATGCCTGCCGCCAGGAATGACGTCCCGCTTTATTTATTTCCTTACTGTTTTTAATTAATTTTATATTTATTTTAATAATTAGGTATTAAGGCTATGCCTTCTCATTAAACCACACCATTAATGGGGAAAAACAACAATTTTATTGGAACGATTTAAAAACAACACTTTTGTTTGTTCAAAATAACTAGTTAATGTTATTTCAAAATAGAGTGCTTGTTCATCATCACATGTACAGATACAGTAAGGCATCATACACACAGCCCCGCGCAACCGGGCGCGATGTCCGCGCGACCCGGTCCAAAGATCGCGGAGCACAACTAGAGATGTGCCGTTGCCGGCAATATTGCCGGAAGTGGGAATATTGGTGGCAATATTGCCGGCAATATTGCCGGGAGTGGAAATATTTGGGAATATTGCTTAATTATAAGTCAAATTAAGTACGGAAACTATGTACAACACTTAAAATTAGCATTTAAAGGCCATAATCTACATTATATACAATAAAATATTGTTTTGGGTAAAATTGCCAATATTGCCAGCATTTTTGGCAATATTCCCGGTATTTTACCGGCAATATTGCCCATGTTGCCGGACACGATAGTGAATATAAGAAATAACACATAAATATTAAGTTATCGTTGATGATCGTTGTGTATTGAATAAAAGGCATAAATTCGATACTTTCCTTTTAATGTTGTACCTACTTGTTTTTCATGTAAAATCACATAACAAAAACAACGAGTATAAGTATATAATTGAAAATAACAAAGTGTAAATCTTTACAAATCTCTATCAAAACTACAAATAATCCACAAAAATAACATTATTTTAATATTTCAATGCACTTGTCTACTAATCCTTACATAATCAGTAAATCACCGCTTAGAGTAACAACTTAGTAGTTTTTATAATCGTTTTAAAATCACAGCTCTTGTTAATACTTATATTTCTAAATCTTAATAAGAAATAATTAGTCATCGATAATCACAGCGTTTTGTTTATAATTTATATATAAAGTAAAATTAACTATGTATTTAATTTCTTAATTAATCCACAGACCATCTTCGTCTAATTCTGGTCTGAAATCATTCAGTGGTTCATCGCATGTTTCGTCGACAAAGTCGAATTCCACATCGTCGGCACATTCTTCATCGGGCTTTGGCTGTTGAGTTAGATGCGTGTTTTGGTTTAGGAGCAATTTTCCGTAAACTCGTGTTAGGTCGGTTAGGAACGGACGTTAAAGTGACGAGCGCATTCTCCAAGAGATGCCCAGATACTGTTCTCCAGTTTTCCCAACCCCGTGCCGTGCAGCGCGAAAGAGATGCAACATACATTGATGTTTATTCATATATTTGTGTCCTATCTTTTTGCACGACACGCGTGTGCGTATTTCAAATATTTTATGATCGATATACTACACAAATATAACTAAACGATGATTACACCTTTTTTTATGGATGGGAAATCATCAAATGACCCCTCCCGCTCTGCGTGGAACGGAAGGGAGTGTCAGACTCTTACTGACCAAAACCCATCCGTGTTCCCTCCTTAGCCCTTTATATTCCGGGGTAGCGGTAGCCCTTTGGGACAATCCCGCACCCCCGGCAGGCTTCGGCCCTGGCAGGCCCCTTCCTTTTTGCTGACATCTCTTTGAGGCGCGCGTGGAACACGTACGCGCCGTCCGGCACGGGCCTGGTCCTGAACGGACGGTGAGCTACCCATTACTCTCCGTCCGCAGGCCCGCGCCTACGGTGGCCGGGAGTCGTCACGCGGCTCCCGACGCCCGGAGCGTCTCCCGCGGCGGCTGGGACGTGAGGCTCTCTCTCTCAGCCGTTCCGCCACCTCCTTCGCTAGCATGACTGCTTCGCAGAAGGAGGTGACTGCCTCCCACTCCCTTTCGCCCCGTACCATGGCTTGAACCAGGGCAGGACGCGAGAGGTCGTCGCCGCTGCCGATCGCCTCTACGAGGGCACGGCGGTGCTCCGCCCATGCGGGGCAGACCTCCACCGTATGCTCCACCGTGTCCTCTGGGCGATCCTCGCAATGATGACACCCGGGCGTCTCCTCCCGCCTGATGATGTGCAGGAACCTCCCAAAACATCCGTGTCCGGTGAGGACCTGCGTCAGGCGATAGGTGAGGACGCCGTGACGCCTCTCCAGTCACTCATCAAAGAGGGGTCTTATCGCCACTATCGCAGTAATAATAAAATATATTGGTATTATTTGACCGGCAACATTGGCAATATTGCCAATGTTGCTGGCAATATTGGTATTTTACCGGCAGTGGCAACATTGGGAATATTGCCGGCAATGGCAATATTGCCACCAGGCACATCACTAAGCACAACAACGGCGCGGCGCCGAGTGAAACAGAATATACCTACGCCAAAATCGGTTATGGTTTTTGTATGTTTTTTAATATGCAACTCTTTCTTTCCCTCTCATTTAGCATATAAGCGATTTAGTGTTCATATACTAATACACTGTATAAGCTTATTTTGTATAGTATTAACTAAATAAATAAATGAACGAAAAGCATGCGCTATGTGAAAGTCGCCTTAGTTGGAAATAACCGACAAACAACAATATTTCGCAGCTAATTATATATTCACGTATTACCTACTCACTTAAGTGATGTTACTCATTATTACATGTTTACATAAGTGTATCTAATTAATATGTACCTAATCTTGTTGACGTATTTTCTATTACATGACGTCAATCTTTCGTTTGTTTTCCGCATTTAGGAGACAAGGACAACTATAAAATAAGAGTGGTTTCGGTGCTCACGTACACCCAATTACCCACTAGCTACTGGCTGGCATAAAATGATAACGTTTCATGCTATCATCATCCTCACAAGGTGGTGTTGACTGAACGTCATTAAATGATATCTAATTGTGTTGCGTTTCACGACCGTAAACAACATTTTTCCACGTAAACTATTTAATAGTTTAGTCACAGGTATCTAGAGATTTACCACATCTCAGTGTACCCCGTGGAATACTGATGATATTAATATGAATTGCAACGATAAATGATTTTGTTCTGTAAGTAGGCTTGTACAAACGCTTTTTACACGTCAGTCATATTTTAAAAACTAGATGGGATCGGCGTTTCCTATCTGACCACTCTGAGAAGAAAGGCCGAAACCACCTTAGAGGTCACAGTCACTTTTAAAGTCCGAACATCTTGGTCAGATCATGTGAAGACCATGTAGATTAATGTCTGAAATTGTCTTTTGAGGAAAGAACCACACAGATTGAGTGGACCTGTCCAGTCAGTGCACGCATTTGTCAGTAATCGTGCAGCTCAACTCGAAAATAAAAAAACATCTGAACATGTTATAAGATGTTGCAATCAACTAAAAATCTTAGCTAAGCCTTTTGCCAGTTACCCGTAGCCCCGAGGACGAAGTTTGAACTAGTATGAATACGTCCAATCAAAGTTTGAGTCGCTCACTAATCAATTGGATCGGCTACACGTACGTACGTACACGGGAGGTTCAGGCATTGAGGGTGAGCAGACCTGCTTACTAGTTAGTGTAGAAATACGGTAAGTATGTATTTAAATATACCTAGGTAACTAGTGACTCGCCCCTGCTTCGCACGATTTTTACAACTTGGCAAAACTTTGATAAGTTTAATTTGTATGTATTACACACATAATATTTTTCGAAATAAATTCTCTAAATGATGGTAAAAACTGCATCAAAATCCGTTGCACAGTTTAGAACAACAACATACGCAACAGAAATGACGAAGCGCGAAGACGTATGGATAATTAACTATAAGTATAGCCAGCTGGTACGGTCCATCTGTTAGGAAAATGTTCTATTGGTCACAATTCACTTCGTACCAATTCCTAAGGAAGACCAAATCGCCCCACGATCGCCTTCGTGGTCTACCGCGACCGTCTTGCTATTTCATGTGTATCAACACTAGTTTTGACTATTTTTCCCGTCTTTGTACTAGATCTAATCTTTTCTTGTATCTCATTGTCATATCTAGGAACGTACAATAATTCTTATATTATATGCACACATAACTTCGAAGGAAAACTGGTCTTTTAAGATGCAGTTAGTGCAGGTACATACCAAAGTAAACTTAGTGAAGACGTCGGGCTTTCTTATGTTTTCTACTCAGGACAATAACTATAAAATTTCTAGAACAATGTAAATGAAATTATCAAGAAATACACATTAATATTTACCTGCAAAAAAATGCAGTGGTTCCCCTCAAAGAGGCCGAGGTTTGTGTAAGTAAAAGTGACTCCGGCTGGCTGGCGTCCTGCTGTCTGCTATAAAACAACAAGTGTTTGTGAAGGCTAGCGTGAGTACCTACCTACAACTTACTGTTATTTTCCCTGTACTGTTTAGTTCCATTAGTGGTTATCAGAACTTTTGATGAAATACATTAATTTGAAGCCTAAATTTCCACTACCACAATTCTTTCTTCCCTAGTAGCTGACGTCACTGTATTTTATCTACTAATAAGCCCGGCTTCTTTTCCCCTATTTCATTTGAAGAAAGCCCCACTGATTATTTTAACTAAATACAAAAACCATAGAAGCTTTGAGTTACAATATTATATTGATTCAAAACAGTCTGTGACGAACATAAATACACAATCGATTAATTAGCGTTATCCGCAAATTATAATGTCAGTCAAGGCGAAACTGAAACATTATTTTTTCCACAAAATATCAAACGCTTGTTGCACCTTGTTTCATTTCATTTAAAGACGTTTGATACAACGTAACATTATGGCCATTAGAAAACAAAGTGACAGCTAGCTCCTGTCAGTTTTGTCATACGTCATTAGGGAGTTAGTGCGGAGTTTATCTATTTGATAGTGATTATTGTTTCGATATCTGAGGGACAATTCCCGTAATTTTAAAAACGTTCACAGTCTGATCTCAGATTAAATCTGTCAAAATACCTCAATTTCCCTACATTTTTGACAAGCCTAAGACGACCCACTGACCAAGTTTTTGACTTTGTCGCCGAGATGAGATTGCGACTAGATTTTGAACGTTTTTTATTACGGGAATTAGCCTTCTGGTCTCTGAACACTTAGTTTAGAAATAAATTTGCTTAAATATGTAGATAACATTGCGAATGATTACTATTGAGAGTTTATCTGAGGACCTCAGAAACCGGGCACAAATCGTACAGTAGGAGGTATCTTCAACACAAATACCCTAAAATGTAATTGTTGTGACTACTCGGTCATTTCAATTTGGCAACTATTTCCCCACCCTGAAATTGAACCGTGTTTCATCGGCTATGAACAAAGGTAGCCGTTTGGCCATACTTGGCTATTAGAAGACCCCTCAAATCTTACGACTCAACATTTGGTTCCGTACAAAGGTGGTTACTATGACCGCTCGCCCGTAACTTGGAGGATTAATTAAATTCTCTTCACACACACACACACACACACATGTAAGTATTAGATCTTAACCTGCAGTGTATTGAATTACTTTGATATTGAGATTTGATGTGTACAAAATGTAGTTGTTCCGGTAAAGAGTCTACAGCGTTCCGGTAGGTACTAACATAGCTCCATAATTTGTTTGAAAGAAAATTGCACACAATAACGTTTTCCTTTGAATTTTCAAATACTTTTTGCTCAACAATTGTATTTACTGGATATATGTATTACAAAAATAAGAATCAATGATAACTTTCCTTACTATACTGTAGTGGTCTAAGATACCAGCAATATTTTGTTAAGACTACAGGAAAAATAGAAAAAATCGACAAGGTTTGACTTATTTAAAATATATTTAGGTGTTGGTAACATTGGGGGAGGGTTGTCAAATTGAGGCGCCAATGATGAGATCTGTCTTACTGTGTTTGAGGAAGAAAATAGAAGAGAAGAGAGAAAAGTTTACTATGGAATAAGAAATGCAGATACCTACAGTAGGTAAACTGAACAGTAGAGCCAAATAATTAAAATAAGATACATTAAGCAAGTGATTATTTCCAAACATAAGTTGATATCGCTAGCTATTAGTTACAAATTATATTCTCCCGGATAATTACCATACTAAGGAAGAGCGACGCATCTTACCTACAGTGCCCTCTAAAAGTTTGTTGACAATTTTCTACTTCAGCTATACAGCTGTTACAGCTGAAATGGAAAAATGTCAACAACTTTTGGAGGGCACTGTATATCAAAGAACTTAACAGAAAGGGAACTACATCAACAACCCTTAATAGGATTCCGAGACCGTACAGGCAACTTTAAATTGAATGTAAACGCTTGAACAATGATCGCACAGGCTATACCGCTGTATCTATTTGCGTACGATTAGTTGATTGGAGCAGGCCGCGTTCCCTACTAACTTGCCTTCAACCGATGCTTTGGAAATAGAAACCGAACTTACCTAAGTTTGCTTGGCTCCTTCAAACGCACTGGGTGCTGGAAACTCTGCGTCTTAATTAAGTGTTATGATTTCTTAGACAAGCATATTACTGATAGCATGTTGAACTTTTCGTAGACGAATGAGGTAAATTAGAAAAGGTAAAGGAGTCTCCTTTCCTTACTATATTTTATATATATCGGCCATGGTTCACTAGTTTTAAATGTATTTGTCCTTTTTCTTTCACGTGGTGTACAATAAAGTGTTTAATAAATAAATAAGGTGTAGCGTGCCGGCTAGTGGGTTCGGTTCCCACATCTAAGTTTATCCGAGTCTATAAATGCACTCACTCTCAAAACGGCAAGAAAACAAGTTAATATTATTTTTTCCTCCAAGAGTTTTAAAAGCCACGATCTACATACCAATAAATTGTAAAGTATTTGTTTATGGTAATCAATCCGCAACAATGGAAGCAGCGTGGGATAATTATGTGAATAAACTACATTAATGGGGCTTCCCCGACTTTCCTCAATACACACATTACGTTTGAGGTATCTACTCCCAATCATAGTGAATAATTATTATACATATTCAATAACTTATTACGACACAGAAATGTAAAATTAAATAGTTAGTAATTATTGAAAGGAAAACCCTAATAAATTGTACAAAGAAACATGAGCTTACTACGGCATCGCGGCATTTACACACAGATGACACATCAGTCCTCGTGTAATAAAAACAATTATAAATTAATTTCCTTTATTTCTTGTGGATTATTGAAAAAAAACCCTTACGAAGCGGGCAAATTATTTTGCTGGTATCTGGGTTTATGGTAGGTACCTATATAGTTCTAATTGATGATACTTCAGGTAATCCCACTTGGTACTTAACTAATAATCGTATTGTGACATGTCTCACCTGAATGTTCTCAGCCCCAGAGCGTTCCAACTGCAGCGTTTTGCAGCCGAGTGCGTCCGCCGGTCAAAGGGCAAACACAGCGGATAGTTGCGGAGCCCGCAACCACTTCTGGAGTAGAACTTAGCGGCAACTGTGCGATCTATTTGCGTCGGTGCTAATCCTGCGCATCGTAAACTACGCGGATTTTATCAGCCCCTAGGATTTGTAGCGCTACTATTATTGGACGCTTGAGCTCTCGCCCGTGTTTAGTATTGAGGTGAGAATTAATTCGAGCAACGGATCGCTATTATTGTTTTATGGGATTTGCTGTCTGGATGGGTTGTTGTGAAAGTGCTGCGTTGTTTTTGGTTAGATATCTTGTTTCTTGCCTACCTTTGTAGTATAGACACTTCTAGGTGCTGGATAGAGATTAGTTCTATCACCTAGCGGTTTATTTTTCTCTTTAAGTAACGAAGGCGATAATGTATTCCACCACAGTTACTACCAACTAAGACTAGGCTAAACTAATGGGTAGGTACATAACCCTGTTAAGGCACAGCAAATTATTTATTACTAGGTTAATATATTATAACGTATTATTCAATAATGTTCCATTTAATGATCAAGCCATAGCGTGAGTCAGGTCTGGCCACGCTTTCGGCTCCTATAATCCAATTCAACAAACATAAAACTTCTCTCAAAAGCCAGCCGTACGATATTTGTGTTGGGATTTGTTGATTACTGTCAAGTAGGGTGGCGGGGGTGGCGGGGCGCGGCGGGGGAGGGGGTGGTCACTCGCGCACCTAAGACGAGCCGCGGAGTTTAAACACCTCGGCTGCCCTGACTTACCAATGTTACTGGAAATCTAGTATAACTTGTGTACAGGGGGTTCTGAAAATGTGACATTACTTTTCTGATTTTGTAGAATGCGAATAGTGAAGTTTATTAGATGTGTATCGGTTTTGGATCATAAGCAGCAACGGTTAATGGTCGAGATTAGATAACATATTATTTTTAAACATAACCAGACTAATTGTAGTTTGGTTATGTTTAAAAATATGGATTTAGATTAAGTTATATTCGACCTTTTTCTTAATTTCGCGAAAAAATTAAAAATCCTTAACATTTGAAACCGTATAAAACGGTACATTGATGTTTCCACACATTAATGACAAATGTAAAACATAAACTCAAAACACAACAAGCAAAGTCCACTCCAAATAAACAGAAACTCGGCCTGTATATAATTCAGCAATCCCCTTAAGGGTGGCGGCACACACGGCGCTTGAAACTTTACGCAAATAACCCTCCCCGCCTCCCCTGGCCCCGAGGTCCGAGTGAGAACAATTCCTTAATAGTCCATAAGTCGGTGCGGGGCAGCCGTGGCGCGAATTAGTGTCAAATTTACACCGGCCAGTCTTGGGTAGGTACCAGGGTAGGTGGACGAAGGGTTAGGAATGAATGGTTAAGACGCTTTTAATGTGCAGCGTCTTAAAGTTGGGTGTAATTAGAGTTGCAGAGGAGGTAGTCGTTGAACGAATGCTAGTGTTTATAGAGGTGGCAAGGTGTAGTCATTAATTTGGACACTTGTACATGTTTAACTTGTAAGCTTTAAGTCTGGTCTTAGTAATTGACCGTTAAAAGATTCCTTATTTTATCAGACTGTTATTAGTCGTAGTTTTCATAGCTAAGGCTAGTTTTGATTATGAATATTTTTTTTTTAATCTTAGAACAGAAATCCTCCGTATAGTTTGCTAAAGGAACATAGGTTTTTTAGGGAAATAATGAGCCCATGTTGATTGTCACGTGTTGTGTTGTACACCGATCTTTATTGAGTCTCAAGTCACAAAAACAGCACAGGTTTTCGAAATCTTTCCGCACGAAGGGTCCATTGTCGTGGGCCTTTTAACCCTCCATCACCGACCTTGGGGGCTGTTTGTCAAAGCGCCGGAAGTGGTCTGCGGGACCTGGCGCGCACGTCACTTCCGGCCGCCCACTGCCTGTAGACATGCGACACGTATTGTTTGTTTCCGGTGTTGATTCTGTAAAAATATGGAAAAAAATCATTTAATTTAAGAAACGAGGACGACAAGGAGACGATTTGTCATTACTAAGGACATTTCAATAAACAGTAATATAAATTTATATACATTCTTGCTTAGCTTATTAACGACTTTGAAAGTAGTTATTTTGTAATGAACCAATGACCCCCCTATACAATAATAATTTCTATGTCTGCCTGCGGAAGATAACGGAGGTTTATTTATAAACAGCTAAGTATGTGAAGTATTTACAGTAACAGCGCATAACATCTTATATTATGTGTCATAAAGTATTTACATAAGATCGAACTCTGGGCCTGTGCATCGTACTTTGAAAGAAGATCAAAAGGGAAAACGTAACACACATTGCAGAAAATCTTGATCATAGCATTACTCGGGTCTGTTGGTCTCTGCACAAAATTCCTTCATTATGTTTGTGTAATTAAAATAAACTTAAACCAAAGTCATGATTAACTTACACTAGCCAGTTCAACGTCCGCACTGCTATGTTGATGTCACCTAAAACTGGTACGTCTTAGGCGATTTCCTGTGAGTAACGCGAGGGTCATACTACCCCAGGCGAAACACACGCTCGGTCCTGAAACAACGGAAAATATGCCTTATTTGAATGTTGATAAGATTGGTGCTAAGTGTAAGATGTGGTACCGGTTTGTAGTAATGTTGTAATTAGAGCGAGCGGGCACAAAAGACAGGTCAAAGGGCCGGAAGCTGACCGCGCGGCGTGCGCACTTCCGCACTGTGTCACGAACGATGTCTTTGGTCGGAAAGGCCTGCCTTGTCGTTTGAGGGTTCGCTCTTAAGGGGCGCGTTTCATGTACAAACTGCTTAACGTTCACTGTGTAGTACGTTAATATTTACATTAGAGTGCATGTACAACGTCTTTTGCAAAAGTATTTTTTTTTAATGTAAACCTCTTCAAATGCTAGGGACAATACGATCCACCTTTCAAAGTATACTTATATACTTAAATTTTTCCACACACTTGAACTGAAACCAGTTTCAAAAACCCCTTCAATAATTATCCTCTTTAATTTCAGTACAGTCAGAACCAAACTGAAAGGACTCTTCGAGTCTTCAAGTGGTCACCTTTGATAACCCTCTCTGGAAATAATTAGCCTGATCATCACCAGGTAGAAGGTAGTCGGCAGGTCATTACGTCACGTGTGGCTGGGCAAAGCAGATCAAAGCAGACCCTTCAATTGGCTCGCTAATTGGCTTGACCGACAGCTTCGAGGCTTAAGATGGCGCTTAATAAAGTTGGGTTTATTTGATTAAATTGTGTTTGTACAGGCAGGGAAATGTATGGTTCAGAAAGTTAACCGTCTTCTTAAATTGATCACAACTGTCGTTCTTTATAACTCGTATGATATGGTTTGAATACTTCGAAATTTGGTGTGTCAATCTGTCGAAACAATACAATTTCTTGACAGTAGGTACATCTGTTACTTTTAAATATAATATTTTTTATATTCTACTTCATCTTATAATGGGAAACTTTCAAAGATATTGTTCCATTACATTATTTTCTAATAGATTTCTAATTTAAGCCGTCCCTGGCTATGAATAGACTGCTTCATATTTTTGCGTGGGCGTCGTTAAATGAGTCGAAGAGATTACTCAAATGGATGAGCTTTAAATAAATTGTGGTTCCGTTGTGTTGCTATAAAGAAAAATGTTTAATTTTTATAAAATGCATTGGACTACTACTTACATTGAATACTTTCCTTTAAGATACCTTTCACCTCATCAAGTTGAAAAAGCGTCATCTTAGGCCCCAAAAAAATTATGACAACTTGAAAGCCAGACAAAAAGTTTTTCATAATTTTAGTCTGTCTGTCGCGGAGTATCGCGGAGGCTGGAGAGTCCTCGCCGGGTTCAGCCGGGATGAAATAATTTTAATTGAGCGCAAGTCGTGCAGACGGCAACTAAGGCGGCCTGCGACTGTCGGCAACTTTCGTGGCCACACACAACTTCCAACGTTTAAAAAAGTTTCTGGTGTACCACTTGTGTTTGTGGCTGTGGGAAACGTGATTTTATTGGGCAGAGATAAGTTTAGCTTTCAGCTAACTGTTTGTAATTACTGTTAAATATGTAATTGGTACGTTGCATTGAGGCTAAACCTTGTAAAAATTGAAGTTATTGTGACTAAAATATGTACCTAGTAGGTACCTGTACAATAATTTGTACGCCAACTATAAGGTAGAACAAAGCGATTTATAATTCATTTTAAATTTTTGTCATTTTGTTTACCTATGCTCACAGATAAACAATGATTATGATTAAGTATAGTGGAATTTGTGTACTCCACAATAATAGTGGAATATCAAAATTAGCAGACCATGACTCAGTACAAAATTCTTTGCGGTTTCCCAACGGAAGCTGAAAATAAATGATAAACTAAACCTTGCATTATATTCCCCTGAGTGATCCGGCGCGCAGTGGGCGGAGGCTGATCTGTGTCTAAGAATATATCGCAAACAATGGGAGCCACCTCTCTGAGGAAACTTTTGATTGAAAGAGCGGAATCAACGCCATCAATAATATCGTACGTGTATCCGATATTGGTGTTTACTATTCATAAACATAGCGCTGGGAGGAGTTTGAGGAACATCACTATGTTGTATGTTTTTTTAGCAAATACCTATAGATTATGTCAATTTCCTTATTTTTTTAATACCTAAGGCTCCGAATTGTAATTAAACAATAGGTCTACCTGTGTACCAATAGGTAGATTTCGAGAAGACTCAAAATCTAATTATAATATACCTACCTATTTTTATAATACCGCGGGGAGCAACGCGCACTATGGTATAATCTAGCTAAGTGGAGATGGACTCGAGTCTAAAAAATATTACTAGCATCCTCAATCCTCACACGAATGAACGAAAGATGCTCTTGCGCATCTCTTTGGTCATTTCCACAGAATTTAGAAGCAGTCTAGAATGCTAAACCATAATATTATATACCTGAAACATGATTCAATTTATTCTCACCACAACAATACCCGCCTGCCTCCTCTCTGTCGATAGCTGATTTATCCACCGGACAACATACTTCGGGCGCCATATTGCTCGCCCGCAAAATATGCTATGTAAATATGATGACAGCGTAATATATTGCCCCGTGGAACTCCATGCACGCGCTGTTTCGGTGGGATTATACCGCTTGTTGATTGGAAGATACTTTGTAAACAGTGGGCTCTTGAGATTGATGTATTCGAGTAATTTGTTTTGCCGACCTAATATTATTGAACACGTCGTCCAGTAGGTACCTATATTATCTCGCTTGACTATTGGGTTATATAAAAATACCGCTTTCTTTTGTTTTTTGGTGGGACAAGACATTTTTCTCAAGATTTGAAAGTAGTTACCTATAGCAATCAGTACCCCCAGATAATGATTAATTCCAATTTATTTGTGTTTGATTACAATGCACAATTTGTTAGTCAATTTTCCCGAACCTGTGTCTAGTTTTGAACCTAATTAACGCCAATGTTTTTGATTAAGCAAACTCACTTAGTGTATCTTTCATCTTTAACTACCACCATTATCCGATACCTTATCAATTCTTAAACGCATCTAAGTATAATATTAATAAAAATAACGCATCTTAAACGTACGTGAGTCGTGCTTGTACACTTGCATATTGGCAATAATCAATCTGTCCTTGCTAAGGAAGTGCTATTGTTGAAGCAAGCAAGGCAAAGGAAGCGGCTTCGGATTGCCCACAGTTTGCTCCTAGCTGTAGGTATTCTGCTTGAGAATAACATGTCAATTAAGACAGTGCCTTGCTCTATCTAGGACGTCGTTTAGTCTAAGTAGGATGTATTCTAGAAAGACAATAAGGCACGAGACCAGTTTAAAAACCAAAGTGTCCTTATCGTCTATTTTAATGCTCTAAAGTTGGTAAGGATCTCAAAAAAACTTCTTAAAGTTACTCGTTTTCTTTCTTTTACAATATTCTAACATTTCCTTCGTCCATTCGTCAAAAAATAACATAAACACTAGTAAAGTATATCTATTAACTTGGGGACATTTCACTCAGTACCTCGTGTCCCATGAATTATGTAAAGACTAGTGGTGTCGCCCGGCCGCGCTCCCTGACGTTTGAATAAGATCAACTTTTTGTAAGAGATGTTTTTTTAACGGCGGCTATTGTTTGAAATTCATGTCTTTATTTCATCCTTTATGGTCTGAGTGGTTCTTGGAGGCTGTGGAATGGGTACGTTTGAATGTGGTCTGCTCTGTTTGATATTATAATCTGTGGAGTCGTTTTAGAAAATGTTCGGCTTTGATATTGTCGCCGTCTGATAGTCTCTTACTCGAGCTTACTGTGCACTGTGTCAAATGAACTCCTGAATAATTTATTTCAGGACTAAAGTTGGTTGAATAATTTATTGTTCATGTTTAGTTATGAATCTTGTCATAAACAAACTTTTAATGCCTTATTTGTTACAACCGTACTTTTAACCCAAACATCTTTCAACCCAGTTTTTTGGCACCATATGCTAGATATAAACAAGTACCGCTTTCACCGGTCGTTCCGCGAAGGGCCAGCAACCCGCCGCGTGGCGGGACAAACAAACAGACAGACAAGGTGACGGAAGGTCGCCCTCGTGTTTATGAAGACTGTTTGCGTAGCTTTTTTGGAAAACTTACATTTGTTGGCGAGGTAAATATTGTGACAATTCAACAGAAGTCGATACATCGTTGTGCTTGGTTATGTTTATTTACTTAGGATGGACTATGTAGGTCAATTTAATTTACTAGAAACACATTTAGGCTGTTTTTTCATGAATTCAATGTTACCAGAATTGTTTTAGTACCTTAGTTCAGAAATCTCAACAGTTTTGCTAACAAAAATCTTTTTCAAAAAGACAACAACAGTCCCTGTTTTCAGTAACCCATCAAGATGAACTACAAACTAGGAAACATCTTAATATTCAATAACGAAATACTTACCTAGCTCGTAAACGTAAACAGACACTAAAGCAAGTCATTCCACATTGCAAGTCCTCACATTAGGAAGTGTTTACACGCTCGGGCCGGGCCGCACGGCTCACCTCCGACGCCGCCGCGCCGCACCAAACACTCCGGTTCGTACAAACAAATCCTCTGTCCGCCAGGTGGACGCACGCAGCCGGAACCGGCTGTTTACGCCACTTTTATGGCCAGCACTAACATCATACACCTTCCACGGATGCGCAAGGGCAGGGTTAAAATAGCTTTTGAAGATTTGGTTGTAAAAAATTTGGACACATTGGTAGTGAAGCTGTTAGGTAGTTTTCGGAAATTGGTGGGCTCTGTTCCTAGTTAATTAGAGGATATTCTCAGCAATAAATACTGAAAACTAATACTGTGAAAAGGTGTTTATGTAAATAAAAACCCATGTAGTTAAATTTTAGAATTCGTATCCAGGCGTAGAATTTAAAAGGTTATCTTCTTACAGAACATAGACGCAGTTCTTTCGCAACACTAATGAGCCGTCTACAAGTTTTCCCGACAATAAACCTCTCAAAAACTCGTAATGAAGACTGGGCTTATCGAGCAGACTCGGATAAGACAAGGTGTCTGCGAAATCCTTCGCGAGCGCACATAAATCTCCTTACGGAGGAGTACGAAGGAGTGCGAAGTTCGTAAATTGAGCATTTACAATTCGCGTCATACGCGGCGTTGAGAGGCCTAAGCCGACGCGCGCGCCGGACTCAACATAACTGATATTTATGGTCGAAACGCACCTCTTTTGCTTTCAAATTATAAATACATGTTTTGGGTGAACTTGGAACTACCTTAAAGTGGGGTTAGCGTTGACTCTGTCGGATCTGAGGTTCGCGGATGTAGTGTGCGCCGGAAATTGGCTTAGACAGGGTGTTTAGAGTTTGGTTGGTGAAAGCTTGTTTAGAGACTTGCTATTTTGAAACGGTAAGTACCTCGCGATCCACTTCAGGACATAGGTGTTTAAATAAATAAAACGACCGATAAACGTTTCCATAGAATAAACTGTAATTAACACGAATTTGGCTCCTCTCGAGCCAGAGACAGAAGATTAAGTATTCATTTCAACTGTAAACGTTCCGCTGAAGTGCTATTGATGTTTCGATTTGTTAACAACATTAACGTTCACTTTAAGATCCCCCTCGCACGTGAATCTCAAAACCTTTTAAGAGTCAAGAAGAAAAATCACCAGCTTTATGACAGCATTCGAAGCAAATTTGCCTACGCAAAAATTAAATGTACCACCATTACTCTCAACCCTCTAATATCCACCGTTGTGGATGCTACTTCTAGTGGGTGTCGAAGGCGATCGTGTTCACTTAGCGCTTGCAATAAATCTCGCGGCGTGCAAACGTTCGGCAAATGAGAGGTGCCCGATGCATTACGGGACATCAGCGCTCTTCACGAATCATTAGGGGCGCGCGTTTTGAAAAATGCTCCCGGTACTAAAATAGACATTATGTAAAGTGCCACAATTACCGTGGTGACTTGTGAAAAAGTTGTGTGCCGCTGAGAGGAGCCGAGATCTGTGCCAGGGATGCCGACTGGGACTCTTGGATATTTGTGCGCCCTGTTTGAGAATGCTAGAGCTACATTGGAGTTTTAATTGAACCTTGACATTCAAAACTTTCATTGAAAAAGAATACTCCATTGTTAGTTGCTGTTACTGGTAACCTAATCTTGGCAAACATAATATATTTTGGGTCAGCTCTGCCAAATTCAGTAAAACAAAACGTAAATTGTTACCAAATGTGAAATATTTGACAGCTCGACCTAGCGATAATGATATCACTTCTTCACCAAGCCCTTACGTAGGGGTAAAAAACACGAGTGACATATAATTTCCAAACTTACACTTGCGCCCAAAAATTGTACCCAGCATCAATAAATTCAGTTTTATTGCTATGCAACCGGCAGCCCTATACAGGGTGAGTAAAAGGTGGCGGGAACACGTAAGACGTCATTTAGCGTTCGGAATTAACATAAATAATAACGTCGTCACCGCGCCCCTGCCCCGATATTGCGTCATTTGGCGTGCCCTTTATAGCCGCACAACACTTAACTCCAAATAAAAAAGTGTTTTATAAAACTTGGATTACGTGCCGCGGCGATGCTTGCCGTTTATTGTTTTGGAGTCATTTTCATATTTTTGAATTGCAAACACTTGGATGTAACCGTAAAGAAAAAAAGAAACGTTCTTTCTTGTAGTAGGTACCTACTCTGAAGGACCAATGTAAATTAGTTAACAATATTACTTCAGAAACAATGACTTTCCAGCATAAAATGTTAATGAATTTATATTCTGGTACCTTTGCCAGAATGGAAATTGTTTATGAATTTAATTTTATTATGAAAGATGTAGTTAACAGCGAGAGACAACGAAACCGGTTATATTGGAACAATTGAGGAAAATACCTCAAAGAAAAACCTCAAGGATCATACTCCAACATTCCTATTTAAAAGGAAGTCAGAATTTTTAATAACAACAAAAAGATACAAAGCTCCCATTACATTTTTATTACTAGTGAAGACGTAAGAAAGCGGACACTTTTCGCGCGCCCGTTTTTTTTGGCTTGCACTGTAAGCACCATGTATTTTGCATCACAATTGTCTGTTGGAAGAGAAACCTTTTTATTTCTGTTTTAATGTTTTAATTTTAGCAACAAATAACATTTAATAGTGGTTGTAAGGAACGGTGGGACATTTGCATGGCCGACGTCTCTTCATAAAAGTGTGCTGTTAAAAAAATATTACGTGGGGCGAGGCGCGTAATGCTTTTATTATAGTTATTAAGGAATACATTAAGTTTATTGTAATTTAAAAGGGATATAATCGTAAAGTATTGAGTGCACAAAACGTTTGTGACACTTGCAGAGAACGGCTTGGTCTTAATAGTAAAGAAACGAAATATCTTTGTCAAACTGTTTCTGTATAACTACCTATTCTATATATCTGTCATTCATTTACCATGCTCATAAGTAGTACTATTGTGGTTAGGTGATTAACAAATGCGGTATGCTTACGGCTTATAACTGGAAACGTGTAATTTCTTGGTGAAATTGATACCATTACCAACATCCTTGTTCCTTTAGCTAAACACTTCAATAAAATTCATACATATTTAAATCGTTGCTTCCCCTTTAAAAGTAACGTTAGATTTAGTCGCCATGTCGTCGCCAGGGAGCACCATAAATATGCGGCAAGGTGTGCGGCCGCAAACCATGACTTATGACGCTTAACCCCACGGTTTTTGCAGATTAATCTCTCCATGGAAACTGTTCTACATGGGGTTGGAGATTGAGCATATTTTTATGGTTCGGTAAGTATAACGTTCTTTTGTTCAGCTTTTATTATTTTGTATTGCTTGGATACTTGGAGGGAGATATGAAGATGTAGCATGTTGACAAATTGGGGACAAAAATAATGTACAGGGTCCTATTAAAATAGAAGGACAAATTTTAACACAGCGCCCAGTACATCTTACCAAAGATATCCAAGCAAAAAGAAAAACACTGATTAAAGTGATTTTATTTTAACCTAAAATAATAAATTGTCGGCAAATTAGTGTATTTTCGTTAGCTGATTATTTTTCTTGTAAGTATCTATGCGTTTTTCTTATATATTTTATACCAGTTTTTCTTTAAATATATTTTATACCATCGTCCTTATTTTGGTGGTCTGAAAGATATCTAAGAGTTTGTCCATCTATTTAAATGGGACCGTATACTAACGAAAAAATGTAAATTAAGAATTAAGTTTTTTATACAAAACTCGACTGTTTGCATGTTACATTAAGAACAAAATAAGCAGTATCATGTGTGATCCCACTTTTGCACCTAATCATAAATAAACATTTACGTCATTGTCCAAATGTAAAGTGATTAGCGTTGTAAATGATAGGAATATACTCTTAGATTTTTTAATAATACTGCACGTAACGTGCTTGCCTTTTATTTATTATGCGTGGACTCAAATTAACTTTAAACTCTTTTCACATATCTAAGTTCCTTATGAGGATTTGCATCTTTGTATGCACCAATTACGCAATGAGCACACTGCCGATGATGTCCATAACTGTCAAAATACCAAATATTATGTTCTTCATAATTTTGAATCACGCTTTTCGCTTACACCTTGCGCTTTGCCTGCGCGTGTTATATCTACGGATCGCAATAAATCAGAGTGTTGCTCCTTATAAACATATTTCGTGTGTCCTCTCTCCTCAAAATTCTCTTGTTTTATTTCGCACAATATTCGAGCAATTCTTCAAGAGACATCATCAATTTTACTAAAATATTTGGATAGCACTTGATGACAGGAGCAATACATATTGCGCGTTGAGTAGACTATTTTGACATGTTTACGGCTATTTATTTGTTGAATGTGAAAATGAAAATTATTTATTTCGTTCTAGATTTTTCCAGTAGGTACAGTCAGCCCCAAAAAGTTTTATACATAGACAAGGAACCATTTTACGTGCCATTAGTTATAAATCGTATAATGTTATCAGTCTTGCTTATCTTGTTCTGGAACTATCACTGTGAATATTGTTTTGGTCATGGGGGTATATATGTTTTGGTAAAATAAATTATATACTTTGTTTTGTACCTAAACGGTGGATATTATAATGTTATGGAACAATGGTTGTAGACAATAAGATGGTTCCTTGTCCGTGCATACATCTTTTTGGAGCTGACTGTACCTATAGTTATTTGTTTGCTGAGGCTGTATATGCTAAATTAAATCGCAAAACCAAGCGCATAAAGACAAAAGCTTCGAGAAATCTACCTGAAACAAGTAAACAAGAAACATTTGGCTTTTGTATTCAATTTAAACATTCTACATGGAAATCTTGGCAATTTCTTAACGGGTCTAGCAGGCGGAAGGTGGCGACAGGTTGGGTCCCGGCCCCCGGGGGTCAGAGGTCCGGTTAAGTGGGCCCCGTGAATTATTCGACGTAATTATACAGCGGCGACTTAACACGTGGCTGGTCAGCTGGTCCGGACTGGGGGACTTGGATTGGAAAGGGATGTTTTTATTGGAATATAGATTCTTTTGATTTCATGTTTGTCAAAATTAACTACAATCCCAAAAAGAACTGAGTAGTTTGAAAAGAAAATCTGATATTCATCAAAATTATTATGCGTCTTATGTTGTTATTCATCCACAAGCAGTTAGTTAATTATTGTCCACATGTTATTACTCTATCTTACATTATAATAACCACCATATTAAAACATTGAATGAAATAAACAATCAATATGTTGCAAATTAACCCTCTAAAATAGATCCCCTAATCCGAACAGTATCAACAACAACACAAGAAGGCGACGTCACAACTTTTCGCCGCCGCACTGTGCCGTCTTAGATTAAATTAACATTAGGTACAACTATTCGAGGGCCCCGTAGGGCGCCATTGTGCCAGCCTCGCCGGACCCCGGCCGTCTTGCCCTGTGGTCTACGGAATCCTAATTAAAATTACAACATGTAAATAGTCCGAAACGTCTCAGGCTGTTGTTTGATGTTTGTTTAAAAACGTTGAATTGTTTTGTATTTATTGTTCTCTGAAGGCTGCACCTACGTATGTGCTGTTTGCTTCCTTTGTCTTGAGCAGCTTGGAACATTGTGTGTTTGCTACTTCAGGTTGCTTCAAACTATTGTCTTTTGCACATTTAATGTTTCAACTTCCATATTAAGTTGCGACATTAAATGTGCAAAAGACAAATCTTTTTAGAGTAATTCATGTTGACTTTCCGCGAAGTCTGGCTAAATGTGGTTTAGTTTTTGTCATCAATTGTAATGTCTGTATAACCTAGTAGCTACCGTCAAACATAAGTTCTTCAATAAAAACAGTACCCAAACAATTTGTTTAGCTTCAATTCCGCACACGACACACGTACACACACAACTAATTCTGATCCCTTAAGTTTAAACCTTAACGCATACATCTTCTTAATTTAATAATTTCCAACCATTTAGTTGTGAGCCGGCCATATTTGTCTTGGCCTAAAATCCGGCCTAAGATTAATCCGGAATGTTGTTAGTTGTCCCGTCCGTGTCCCCGGTCCGTGGACAACACGCGGTAGGGTGGCCACACCGCCGTGCAAACACTTGGACACGGGTGGCGGACATAACACTATTAATTTTAGTGGTGGGCTTCAATTTATAATTTGAATTATTGATTATGGTGCGGCTTTAATGTTTGTAATTGACCGCCAGGATCAGTTCCGTTGATTCTGTCGAAAGTTTTGAAAGATTGCTGTTTTACTTTTGATTTGCATGATTTTAGCTTTTGACTAACGATTATGTTAAAGATTCATCTGATGTTGAATCTTACTGTAAGTCACGTTCACTAAAGACTTTCACTTTATCGGTATAGTAAGTAGATACAACGGGGATATACAAACTCAAGCCTCAAGATTTTTAATGCCTTTTCAATCGGGGCTTTGTACCGCAAAAAAGACATGTATTTATCTAGTTACCAGAAAAGAAAAACAAAACCAAGGAAAACAAACGCGTAGGCATTTGTATTGAAACTAAAAACAAGTGTATGAAAACAAAAGTGCCGTAAGCCGTCGGCGAGGATAGTTTTCAGCTATTTCATGCTGCACAGTTTGTAAGTTCCCTAAGTGATACGAAGCAACATCTAGAAGTCACTTAGCATAAGTGGCGAGTTACCTGAATACAAAGACGTGGGAGGTTCTAGAAGAGATACAGAAGGAACGGAGATATTTTTGTCGTGGTGAGTAGTAAACACAAACTGTGATTGATTTAGATTGTAGAAGAATGTTTAGATGTATTTGGCCGCGTTTTGGCAGGAATGAGTTGAAAGTAGTTCATGTTTATTTAACTTGACAGGGCCGTTGTTCGCAAAATTTGTCTCAGGGTGCTATTATCGATGTATGAATGCCCATGACACCCATGTTGACTATATTGATTGTCTTTTAATTGGTGGGTAACTATAACTAATGCCAGGGAAAAATCAACTTTCTGTCCCATACTCACTCAGCAGGCCTGCTGTGACGAGACTGTTTCCAGGAAACAGACAAAGGGTGGAAAGATTTCGCTTGGTACCAAGCCACATCTTGCCACTCTAACTCTAAAGTCACAACAGAACAACAATCGTTACATAAATAATAATCGTTGAGGGGACAACAAAACACCGTGTTTACCTCACGACGCGCGACGCGGCGCCAATAAAAATGTATCGCTCCAGCATTGTTCAGGACACTGCGAGACTTATGTCCCGACACTACTGGTTAGTTGGAATTCATATTGGATCATAACGGAGGACGTGCGTTTCACTAGATGACTAGGTATGCGCACGGCGGTCTTATATTTAATAAAAACTAGCTCTTGCCCGCGGCTTCGCCCGTGTGGATGTCGTAAAATATTCCACTGGAACGTACTATCAGGATTAAAAGCATCTTATGTGTTAATCCAGATTATAAACTATTTCGGATAAACGAAAAAAATCTTAAAACTGTATCTTCGGTGTCAGACTCCTTCCCACATCACGTAGCAATTACTTTTTGCAAAAATATTCAATGTATAGTTTGACTTTGTTACTATTTTGTTATATTACCTATGTATAGATAGTGGAAAATGGAAAAATGAGCCTGCTTGGGACTGTGTACAGAATTTCACCCTCGTTTATGAAGTTACCCTCAAAGTATACTTACTAGTTTTCGATTAAAAGATAAATCGTCATAACAGAACATCGCACCGGTTTCCACGAAAGATTAGGCTTGCACCCTATTACATTGGCTTTTTACATCTTGTTAACATTTTAATGTTTTTTGTAAATATTTACGTTCAAAAGTGCCTTTTATGTGCCTATTAAACGATTTGACTTTGACTTTTATAACTTGTGGTTCTACCAAAACCTCTGCATACACCTCATCGTTGACAGTTATAATTCTCACAATAATTCTCTTTTAGTTAAGATCTGTTCCCCAGCCCCTAAGAGCGGGAGAGGCCCGGAACTTGACCCCACCAAAAACAAAAATCCAAGTTAACTTGTGGAGTAGTAAATATTTTTGTAAGGAAATCAAATGAGTTGTAGGGCCAATAATCTGCATGAGCCGTGGAGCGGGCGGCGCATTCCGCAGCTTCCAACTATGCTGAATATTTTTAATCAATACAAATTAGGTTGAGGCACGAGGCCCGGGGCGCCCGGCGGATACACGCGAGCCGCACTGTGGGACTACTGTAGTGGAGGTGGACTAAATTAATGATTAGAAAGATATTAAAACGGTTAAAAACAAATGATTTTTGTGTTTTTCTGCACGCAAAAGAAGCTTGTAGTGTTCTCTTATTGCAATCAACCTGGTTGATTTGCATTAAAAAATAACCAAATACGTGTGCATAAAAGCTATCGCTATGATTTGCTAATACTTCATATTTACTTTATTTAGGTAGATACTTAAATTGCAATTTGATTTTACATAAGATAACTCAAGAATTAGTTTTGTTCGAAAACAGAACAATTGTATCTAAAACTTACACAATTTACGTAATTTTTAAAATTAAAAGAAAATATTCGCATAGTCTATATCATGAACTTAAATTATATCTTGTTTAATTTTTTTTTAGTCATATTTTCTCTTTAAGATCAAAGTACTTTTTACTAAGAAGTCTGACTGCAGTTGTACCTACTGAGATATACTTAAACTAATATTCAACTTTAATTTTGTCTACAAAATTCAAACCATTGGCACACTATGCGTTAGTGAATGTGCATACGATACCAGAGCATCTCGGGATAAAGTTACTTAACAAGCCGAAGATATTGATTTATCGAGCTCAGCCCCACAGGTATAACTTCGCTTATTTAGATAACGGAGCATACTGTATTATATAGATAGGTACGTGTGGGTAGCTGTAGTATGATATTGTGCTAACACTCATTGTTTGTGTTGGGTATGTTCGTGTTTTGGTGCTAAGTCGATCGCTTGTTGATGGAGTGGGATGTTTTAGTTATTAGCGTAAGTGTCTTCTATTGCCTTTACATATATTATGTGTAACGTATAGATACTTTAAGAGATTGTATACATAATAATGGAAATAAATTAATAGTTCAGTCATTCTTAGCTTTGCGACATAACTGCCGAAAATTACGCGACGGAAATTCCGCGTGCTTATATCTTTTTTTCTATGAAACTTATCACCGTAATTTCCGGCCTGATGTGTCATGGTAATGTGAAAGGCATAGCTAGCGTACAAATAAGTAAAAAAAAAAAAAATAATTAAATTAAAATTGAGTTAAAATTCGGTATGATAATAATATCGTATACCGAATTTTTCGTGGCGTAATTTCAGCTGGCGTAATCAGTGTTGCTACACTTAGTGTTACCTTGCCGATTTCTTTTTCAGTTTACCTACTGAAGATGATTTATCTTCTAATAAATTAATTTATTTGCACAAGTATGTAACTAAAAAAAAAAATCCATACTAATATTATAAATTCGAAAGTAACTCTGTCTGTCTATCTGTCTGTCTGTATGTTACCTTTCACGCCTAAACCGCTGAACTGATTTAGATGAAATTTGGTATAGAGATAGTTTGAGTCCCGGGAAAGGACATAGGGTACTTTTTATCCCGATATTCCCACGGGATCGAGACTTATACGGGTGAAACCGCGGGGCGCAGCTAGTATTAAATAAAAACTAGAGTACCCAGCTTATTTTTCCGCCTTAAAGTGGTTATTCTCACTTTGGCAAGCCCCTCAAGTGTCCACTTCAGCAAGGTACTCACAATAGGACATGTAGCCATATAATATAGCAATGGCAACAAATGGCGGCGTGTGGCGAGCCAGTTAAATGGCAATCTTGTGTTAGGCGGGCTAGTGGCCGATAAAAAAGTGCTAACTTGGCCTCCGCGTTTTAGCTCCGCGCTAAGTTTCATGCGGTGAGACTGTGGCTGTGGGGGACCCATGTATGTATCTTTTAGGAAATGAGCAGTGCCAACAGATTACCTACAGATTACATAGTTGGTAATTATGTTTCGAGATTCAGCTCTTCGTGAAAGTAGACATGATAACTAAATAATAATTGGCGGTCTCTAAATTCAACTGGCTGAAAAGGAGTTACAAGTATAACTCACCAAATAATTATGTTCATCATCGTAATCAGCCTATATTGTTCCCACTGCTGGGACACAGGCCTCCTCTCTTCGAGAGGGAGTGGGCTATAATCTACCACGCGGGCCCAGTGCGGGTTGGTAGATGTCACATGTCTCCGAGTTTTTAGTTCTAAGACATGCCGGTTTCCTCACGATGTTTTCCTTCACTGTTTTGAGAGCAGTGGTGATGAAATAATTTACACAAAGTAAAGCGCCTGTCTGGGTTCGAACCTACGACCTACAACTCGTAAGTCGCGGCTATTACCACTTGGCCACCGCTATGTTAGTCTGGTGAAATTTCTTTTTTCAAAATTTTAACAGTATTTTCCATAAAAAAAGTACCTCACTTCAACCTTTTTGGCAAAAGTGTTTGACATCTGTGTTTATTTTTTCAAATAAATAATCCTTCTTGTTTTATTTGCCGATACAGCTTAGATGGAATAAACAAGGATGCGAAAAGGTGATGCGAGTAGTATTTTTAGTGTGGCGCAGTTAGTACACTACTTACTCGTACACTATGATCTAACTGCGCAATTAGATGTAACACACCTACTATCTACGTGCGTAGAACAAAACAATAGTAATCACTAACACATAACGAGTGAACTGTGTCAGTCGTGTCGTATCGGACGGACGCCGGACGTCCGGCGCGCAGATAACACGCGCAGGTTAGTGTTGCTGTATACGCAATGTGTGGTCATTATTGCTGGTGCAGGATTGTAGTTGATTAGGCGATGCGACGATTCACCTCTGAGTTTTTATTTGGCCTTTCTTCTCAGAGTAGTCAGATAGGAAACGCCGACCTCATCAAGCTTATTTTTTTTATATTTATATAATATGACGTGTAAAAAAAATCATTTAATTTAATTTATGTTGGGTCTGAGGATCCAACTCATAAAGTTTGACGTCATAATTTAATGCTAAGAAAAAACACACAGGAACAATTCGGCTTTGACCCGCGAATAGTAAAACTTGGTCATTACATGAAGACCCTGTTGATCGATCACATATTCGTAGACTAAGTAGGATGGCAATGAAAATGTTTAATCATCTTTGGTTCATGCTGATCCATGTTTAACTCATTCACTACTCATCATTTTTTTCGCTCTACTGTGTATCGTAAACATGATTGTTTTTTTTTATTTCTTTGTAACATCTTGCAAGCATGTATATTATAGGTACTCATTTTTGGAACAAATAAGCTATCATAGCTTATCTCATCATAATTATCTTGATTCACAACATTTCAGTAGCTGCTTGAATTTGATCATCAGTGGTGTATCCGAGATGAGGATGAAAGGCAGGTATTTCATATTTCTTATTTCAGTTACCATCAATTCGTAGTATGCTCATAGAGTCGCCTCTTAAATAACGCACTTAGTCGCAAGTTTATTGCGACTTTACATAGTCTTGGGTTAAGTTCGGCTAAGTACATAACAGGACAGCACTGCCCACTGCCCACTTGCCCAGGGCGACTCTACTTGTAACTCTACATGCGAGGAGAGTGAGGATTTCGGTACATGGCTTTTGTTTTAAGGTCCTTTGGAGAAACTGTTTTAGTTACATCTGCGATTTGAATGTGTAACTTAACACGTTCCCTGCGCCATCACTTTCAAAGAACTTTCAGCTGGTGCTTTGGAGACCTAAAAGATCTCGAAACTAACCTACCTTTTGGTGCGTTTGAGACCTAATCAGTCTCCTAAAGATACAGTTTTTAAAATAATTTATATCTTCCAAACATTGATATATAAAAACTTCCAAAAAAACAATCAAATATATTTTGAAGTTTTTGTGGGTGAAAGATAGCCTATTGCTTTATATTTTGCTAGGTTCGCACGCAGTTATGACATTTGAATAAACTACAAATACCAAAAAAAAAAATGATATCGATTGTATCTCGTACCGCAACCGAAGATAGTTCAATATGTGTAGTAAGTAGTGATGGGAATAAAATAATATCTCAGTTGTCGATTGAAAAAGTTTTATTAATTATGCAAAGTGTTTTTCATTAAAACATGGTAAGCACATTGATTGCTTGCATTGCGCGCAAATGGTAACAATTCGTTTAGTTTTTTTAGAAGCGTCAGTGCTGTTTAATGTGCGTCGTAATTTTTCGTAACAACGTCTTTTTTTTGTCGCCACGTTGGAAAACATGATCAGTACATCTTCCTTCGGGTAATTCTGTAATAAAATGTATTGTATAAATATACAGCATGCAACTATGTCAGTGAAGTAAATGCGATGGAATCTAATTTTATTAGTTTCGTTATTCGAGTGTCTTATGTATATTTTTGTTCTTAGGCTGTTGTTGCTTTAAAAAAATATACGAAGGTATTAAATAAAAGCTGGATGTCACAGGTCTCTTGTAAGTTTACTATAACAACGTTTTTGTTTTAATAACCGAAATTTAGGCTACCAGAAACTTACCAGAGAGCGATGTGAACCCCCCCCCCCCCCTCCCCCCTGTGTAGTATAATGCTTACATAATTAAAACACTCTAGCATTAGAGATAAGTAGCAAAGCCCACCAGAAATGCTACTAAGCTAAGACAATCTCAAAAACAACCAAAAATTTTCGGGCAATCAACAGAAGAAGTAGGTACATAACGCGTTTCAAACACAAAAAAATAAAAACCACGTAATGTCGAAAAAAAGGCAGGCAGATGTTAGTTGGAAATAAAGTCTCCCCTCTTTAATTTATGTTATTTGAATTGTATCCAAGAAGAGTTTTGTTCAGTAAACTCGAATGATTAAATTGCATAATATGCTCAGTTTCATGCAAAGCGTGCTGCAGTTAGTTGACGATGCTAAGCTTACGCGTTGTCTGGAACCATTACCTAAGTTTCTGGAGAGATTTTAGCTACCTTTATGAGTAAGAACAGTTTGTTTGTCGATGCTAGGACAACACTAAAACGAGTCACGCAGCGCCCGCGCCGCCCACCTTCCCTCTCTTGCGTCTACGAGGCGTACGATTCCACGAGTACCGACATATCTCCTAACGCAAGGAATGAAAATAATTACAGTACTGTGCGTTAGGGACCTAATCCATCTCTAATTTCTTTTTTAATGTCCTTGAATTCAGCTTTAAATAGGAAGCAAATATGTATATTTGTCCTACTCATACCTAAAGAACTTTACACGTTAGATCCTCCCGCAAGGAGTGAAACAACACGATTATGTTCAACGCACAATACAAAAATCCTGCAAGAGATCTGATAGATCTCGTAATGCAACGAACGTGTTAAGTTGTTACATAAACATATTATATACTCATCTATCGCTTTCCATCAGGCGTGACCGGCGTCAAGGGCCATTTAGAAAAAAACTTTTTAACAAAAAAATTAAACCTCCGAAAAAACTGAAAAGCAAAAAATAAAAACATTTTTTATTTTACCTTAATAAATAAGTTCTTAAACTAATGCAAGTATACCTAAGTAATTTTGAGTCGGCGCCAAACAAGCAACTTAATGTCGTTGCGAGTGGTCGTACGGAGAGCGCATTTTTTGTTTGGAATGTTATATTTATCGCTTTAGATTTCACGTTGCATTATTAATTTGATTTGGTTATTTCTTTAAATTTAAGGTATTTTAGTGATCTTTGTTCATTGATTGTTTGGCGCCGACTCAAAATTTCTTAGGTATACTTGCATTAGTTTAAGAACTTATTTATTAAGGTAAAATAAAAAATGTTTTTATTTTTTGCTTTTCTGTTTTTTCGGAGGTTTAATTTTTTTGTTAAAAAGTTTTTATTTTATAATTTTTGGAGGCTATAATTTACTAATTACTACATGCTTAATTTGTATAATAAAATACTTAAAAAAACAGGCTTTATAAAGCTCAGCATTAAAATCTGTGAATGAACAATAAATCACCCCTATTTTCCCACCCTTAGCGTAGGAATTTTTTTTCCAAATTTTCAAGGGACCAACTTCGAGGTATGTCCTATCCAATAAAAAAAGAATTATCAAAATCGGACTACTCTGTAAAAAGTTATGCGTGCTCATACATTACAATCATTGAGTGAACAATCAATCATCCCCTGTTTCCTACCCTTAGGGTTGGATTTTTTTTTCCAAATTTATATGGGACCAACTTCGGGGTATATCCTTTCCAATAGAAAAAGAATTATCAAAATCGGACTGCTCTGTAAAAAGTTATGCGTGATCATACATAAAAAAAAAAAAAAAAAAAATATACGCGTCGAATTGATAACCTCCTCCGTTTTTTCGTCGGTTAAATATAAAAAAATACTCAGAAAGTAGGTACCTACCTATAACTAAATACCCAACTATAGACGATGTAATATTAGTGTTTAAGGCTTCTCAAATAACTAACATCAATATATTAAGATACATCTACTTACTTATCTTCTGCAACTATACACCTTTCAAAATTTATATTCAATTGAAACCATGTTTAAACTTATTAAAGGCAGTTAATTTGTAGCATGAGCGAAAAAATTAAGAAAATTATTATGGAAAACGCATCATTTGCACGATAAACTTAGTCTAAAGTAATAGGTAGCGTCCTACTTACTTTCTAAGATTTTTTTACTTTAATGTTTATTAAAAACAATACTTTATTATTCTAAGCAATATTTCTCAATCATAATATTTTTTCAGGCATGACTATATCAATTGTGTTGAACAGTGGGGTAATAAATTCGTTAGAGCCGCACAAGGGGTGAAAACTACCCGTCATTATGATGTACTCGGGGGTAAGAAGTTGCTTTTTATTGTGGGGTAGTTATTGTAGGAGTATCGTTGTTAGAAAGGGGAATGTAAGGGTACGTCGGAGGATCAGTTGAGCTTGGTGTTACAGTCAATTAAATTGAAACTGAATTTTTAGTCGCAATGGTTTCAGCACATAGTAGGACCAGAAAAATAAGTCAAACATGCAGCAATAGAAAAAAAAAGAAAGTTGTTTATTGGTATCAGAAAAAAAAAAACAGAGACACACAGAACAGAACAACAAAGAGTTGTAAGTGAACAAATCGATCGTCACAAAGAGCATAAAATGGCCGAAAGTGAAAGTTTAAAGATATCTGAAATCTAAATAAGTCAAGTAAATTCAGGTGTTCAAGAAATCCAGAAAACTGACAGAAACCACCTGAAACTGATTACTACCATTGAGCCACAAAGAACCTTCACCATAACCATAGATGTTCTAATAGATTTGCGCCGGAATTGTCGGCGTACATCATCATACCTTCAAGCAGCCTTTGACACAAAACAATATCTTAACGACTTCACCATTGCCAACCCCAATACACCTTAGAAGTAAACTTAACAAGCTCGCTCTAATAGTTATAATGATACGCTAATGTCGCTGGGGACGGATGTACACCCTTCCCCCTTCAGGAAGGGGGGAGGTATCCTGCGTGTGCCGGAAACGCACGGAACTGTGCCCAAGTGGGACTCCTCGGACCACGCTAACGTCTTACAGTAGACCTAAGAGTGAATAGAGGGTACTTGCTTTGTCTAGATATTTAGATTGGGGGAAAACATCGTGTAAGAAGATGTGTACTATAAGGTCCCATTCTTCTTCTTCTTAGCGTGTGTACTATAAGGTCCCATTAAAATAGTAGAAATCATTTAGACCACCAAAATAAGGACTATGGTCAAAATATATATAAGAAAAAACGCATTAGGTACTTTACAATAAAAATAATCTGCTTACGAAAATATACTAAAGTGCCGGCAATTTATTAGTTTAGGTCAAAATAAAATCACTATAATCATTGTTTTTTTTGCTTCTTTAAAATTTTATTAAAATATTCAGTAAATATTATGCTAACAATCTTAAAATAATAATATGTACAAGTATATAAAAAGGGAGGGAAAATAATCAAAGGAATGTAAAAAAAAAAAAAATTTTAAATAATAAAAATAATTTTTTTGCTTGGATATCATTGGTTAGACGTACTGAGCGCTGTGTTAAAATTTGTCCATCTATTTTAATGGGACCAGTATATGACCAGCAATGAGGTCTTTGCCCTGATGACAAACGACGTTGTGGTTTGAAGATTTTGTTCTGAAATAGACATATTGGTGAAACACCCACAGGGTGTTAAGAATATAGGGTAGAAAAGATAGAAAATAAAGTAGCAGTGTAGAAACTTAATTCTAGTGCACGTTTAGGATCCAACACATGTAATCCATGCAAATCGTATAAAGCCTAAAGCAACTTTCAGTGTGCCCGTATGTCCGTTCTATTTCGTGTTAAACCCATTTCGTATTCACATGTCTATCTGTATCTATTTGTAAGCCGAAACTAGTTGCGAAGTTATTCGGGCTCACCTACACTCGCTATAAATATCACTTCTTAACTTGGATACTCTCACCGTCGTAACCAGTCGATCGCAAGTCGCAGCGCCACCAGACAACATAATACAAGAAGGATCAAAATTAAGCTTGGGTTTTCGGCATTTTTGAGTACATATTTTCTTGTTTCACAGGAATGCACAAGCAAGCACAGACTGCGCACGGTACTAGGGTGGACTCAGACGGTACTTTGTAAAAAGCAAGGGTGTTTACAGTTATCAGGATTAGCAATTGAGCAATGCTTATGTAGACTAAGGCAAAAGTGAATGTAATGAAAGGGTAGTTTCATCATTAATTTGAGTAAGCTTGGTAATTATTCTAGAATCATCATATTTTTGGATAGGGCCAGTCACCGTTTCCCTTTTCGAAGTGTTTGTCAATATGGATCTTTCTCCCACTATTGTATGTAGTGGACCTTCTTTGTTTACCGAAAGGTGATAGTGCCTCAGGAAACGGCGCAACTTAGACAATAACCGTTGAGATTAGACGGTCGCAGCCCGAGGTGGGCTGTAAACAACACAATACATGCAAATTGAATATTAAGAAACGGTGAGGATGTCGTGTTATGACTGTTTGTTGTAGGTGATGCAAAGCTCATTAAAACAAGTTGGTTAAACACACCCGCACCTATTAAATTTAGCTCTATATAACTTAGCAATGTAGGTACTACGAAAAAGACCTTTGTTTTTGGTTCTTTTCTGAAAATGGTCTTGAAATGGATCCCCACGGTAGCTTACAAGGAGAATGGCTTCACTACGGATCGGAACGTGGTGTAGTTTTCCTTTTGTACCTATTTGCTTTTTAGACAAGAAATGCCAAGTATTATATTTTTCTTCTAAGGCATCAGAAAAACTCATCAACTCGTCCTACATGCCTACGGCCCATTTAGGACGACTTGCAGAAAATCAAAATAAATTATGAAAGAGTAAATTATCGCATAAAATAAACTCGGCTGATTCGCTACTTATCTTTGAGACACAAATTAAAATATTAATACCTCACGGTCTTCACTGTCATCTAAAGAAAAATGTACAATTTTATCGCGTCTTTTATTTGTTTACGAGCACCAATTTTTCACCACTAATCCTTTGCTTGGCCAAAAGATTAGCACAACAGGGGTTGTATTTTTTAAGAAACAATATCGGCGACAATGCCTCGACATTCAGCCAACAATAAAAGAAAAAGCAATTAGGATGTTTTGTTTGTCACCACTGGAGACGATCGCGAACATTTTTCATTTTTAATCTGTTGTGTTGTAATTGTTTTCTTGATGACGTCATTGTCGTTTATCGAGAGTTGTTCACGGTTGACGGAGGCTGAATGTGGTTTTTGTAAGTGTTGAGACAATGGAGGGCTTTCTTGTATGGCTCGGTGGACAGGCTAAGACGGTGTGGTAGGCTTAGTATTATATAATCTAGTCATTGTGCGTGAAAAGGCGACTGAAGAAGTACCTGCTTTAAAACGAATGTTCGGATCACTCTGCTAAAAAGTTATTATTATGTACGCCAATTTATTCAGTTATCCAGTTATCATCGTCGGGCCGAAGCTCATACAGTGTCTTAAGAATAATTTTAAAACATACCGTCATCTTCTGCCAAGCCTTTTCCCAAATGTGTTGGGGTCAGCTTCCAATGTAACCGGATGGCGCTGAATATCAGTATTTTACATGAAGCGACGGTTTATCTGACCTCCACTACCTATTCACTGGGTAATATGATACCCCTTGGAAAGACTGGTTGTCAGACTTTCGAGCTTCTGACGACCCGTAACGACTATCAATGATCCACAAAAGACAGCTGGGACCAACTGCTTAAAGTGCTTACCAAGGCACAGAGGTATGTAAAGATGGTCACCCATCAACGGACCAACCGCGGCTAGTTTAAATTAACCTGATCGATTGACCCGTGCGCCTAAAATGGAATTTATTATTCTGCAAGGGCAATTATTGATAATATGGTTAGAAAGGGGGTGACTACCGAGATGACAATTAATAGAGAACTATGGAATAAAAAAACATGTTGCGTCGACCACGAATAAATTGGTATAAGGGCCGTGAATGATGATGATGCAAGGGCAATTCAATTCTCGCAACTGATGTTGACAACGTCAGCAAACTTTGAAATGTTTCTACCCGTTTTTCTTAGCTTTCACTTTACTCAAAGGCAAAAATGTCTCAAAGAAAAATAAAACACGTCTGGAATGGAGCCGCGTTCCTAAGCTAGTATTTTAATAAGTTAGGTGCACATCATATATTAAAATACCTCTTGAAAATAAAAGTAGAGTCTGTCATGAATAATATTCCGATGATAAAACATATTAACATATAGAGGCTGAATACAAATCGGTTCATTTGCTCCACACTCACAGTAATGTAGTCCTTTAAAATTCTGAATATTTAGTACTTACTCTTCGATGCCTTGAACCTAAGTTTTATGAGACATTTTATGTTTCTAAAAAATTAGATTAGATACTGTTTGTATGATAAATGTGATGAAGGGCAAATATGTTGGAAATATGTTAGACAAGCTACGCCCCGGGAATAGTACAAATACACTATTATTTTGTTCTCTGACTGTAATTTCAGTAGATATGGCAAACTTAAAAATAAAAATGAAAGCATTGTTAGTATTTTGCATCAATTTTCGCTGAGTTGTAATGTGTCAAATTAGATATCTACCTTCTGCTTAACGGAAGACAATAACTTGATTAGGAACTGCCATAATCGACACGACTGGTTAGTGTTCGCACTAAGTATTGTCTTTGGTTTTGATGTAGACCAGTAAATTGTGACATGCCCTGACATCAAGCAATGGACAACATCGTCAAACTTTTAAGGTTTTTATTACGAAGCTTTTGGCTAATTTGTATTAGCGTGTGTATTTTGCCTTTTTTTTTTGTAATATGTGTCTTGTTTGTGCAGAATAATAAAAAAAACTGTTTTTTTTTTCAATAAAAATAGATACCAATAAACCAAGCTATGATAAGGAATTCATTTACATATTTTACTCAGTGTCAAGCTTGGTTACAAATAAGCCAGTTACAGTGACTAAAAAACAAAGTATCTACTACCCTCACATTTTGTACAGACAAACGTAAAGAAACAATAAATCCTAAACGTCGCATTACTCTGCTCCTCCCAGTATATTCAAGTAGCGCGGTGCATAGTGGCGGCGCACACTGGCAGGTAACAATTGAATTGCAAGCGCCGTGTGTTTACAACCGCTTTATATTGCAGAGCTGTTCCATGGAGTTTATTTTAGGGAAGTGTGGTCTTACTTTGTAGATTTTGTTGCTACTTTGCTAGTATTGTGCTGGATCTTTTTGGTAGAGTTACGATGGAGGGATTTTTGCCAGGTGAATTTGCAGAAGAATCTTAGATTCTGTACCTAGATGTAGCTGCAGTACTGCAGGAATGGATTCTCAGTGAAAGTTATTTGGATTTTCTTAACCTTCTGCAACTGAGGTGAGTTTCTAATCAACATTCGACTGAGGTGTAGTCTGTCAGGCGTCACTATATACAGCATGATTCGCTTATAACTTTCAGAAATATTAGAGCTCTAGTTTTATTTTATGATTAATGGGTTTATCTATAATGAAATAAAAATGAATAAGCTTTCTCAAAACAAAAAACGAGTTTAGTTTGGAATAATTTATTGAGATCGGTATTTTCCTTATTTTTACGCTTTAACTTACAAAACTATTAAAGAAAAAAAAGAAATTATAAAACTTCTATAAAACTGTTCATTAATCTTTTAAGCATTATCTCATAGCTGTAATACAAAAAAATCAACGAGATATCACGGTTCAATTAGGCACAAATCAGTCTCAAAGTTAACCCTAAATCTAATGCGTAAGTTTACAGTCTTGACATAGTGGAGAAGAACATTGTAGACAAATTGGCTTTTTGCATGCGCAACAGTGGTACCTTGTTTGCTTCTTCAATCTACTGGGGCATATGCTGCATAGTTTCCTTCCAGCAGGACCTGGTAGCTGAGCCACGGGTGGAGGGGGAGGCAAATCATTGCCTAAAACTCGCGTTATAGTAAGACGGAGTTCTCTGGGCAATCTCTCATTATAAACGCGTTCTTTTAAGCCAGGAAGAACCAATTCTCTTGCCAAAGATAGTAAAAAGTCCCCTCTTCGCAGTTTGGTGCCTGGACAAGATTGGTATAAAACAAATGAATTATTTCCAGATAAAGAGCTAAGGGGCTCCTCGTCTTCAGAGTTAAAATCACTCTCACTCGATTGGGTATTCTGTTCCTCGAGGTCTTCGTTTTCCTCTTGCTGTACATTTCCTTCCACATAATTAGGGTCTTCTACGGAATCATCAAAATCGCTAAACTCGTGTTCCTCTTCTAATTCTTTAAGCCATTCCTCAATCTGCTCATCATCATTTGTATATCTTCCACTGCTGTCTCGTTTTGGTGGCCTACTATCTGTGCTTTGAGTCGTCATCTAAAAAATATAAATATTATAAGTAAAGCAAATTAAATGTGAGGTTATGTCTGAGAGACACTATACTAAGTATTAATATGTTACTGATGAAACGACTCTCAGACACTATGAACCTAAAAAGATATTGGTGAGGTGACGTCTATCAGAATCAACGTTTATTGCTGTACTTACGTCTGTGGGACACCGGCTGTCGAAAACTCCAAACGTACACACCGCTGCGCTGCCCGCGCCTCACTGACCGTTAGCGCGAGCCATTACAGGAAGGTACTGAGCGAGGCAGAGCTACATCACGCCATGTTACGATCTGGCAACGTGTATTGTGATTAGTGGTGTCCGATAGACTACCACCTCAGTCGCAGAAGGTTAAGTATCAAGTACCGGAAAGTTGCCCTTATGTGTAGGAGTGTTATGCATTCGTCATTTTATAAAGTAAGGTAGTCAGGTTAAATTTTATTGAAGAAGCGTTCAGTCCTTACGAGTGCTGGTATCCTTTTTAAATAAATGTTTCAAGACTCCAGCAACAAACGAGGGGTTAACAACGATCTCACATATTGTGAGCACAAATGCGATGTTTAAAGTCAACACATTACAGCTCTCCGTGACTGTGAATATACTGCGAGCGCACGTTATTCTGCTCACACCTTAAATCTCCACGTAACGTATAAATAAACACACGAATTACCGAAAGGTATCACAAAGTAGAACACTACAGCCAACAATAAATCCTTTTATAATCACTGCATTGTATTTTAGTAAATCGTACTAAAGTATTTTGTATTTCGGATCGTTTAAATTACCCCATAAATACACGTAAACGATTCGCAACAAAGAGATGTCGCTGGAGTGCCCGCCGGATCCGAACAATAAATCTGCTGCAGCACAAACAAGAAATAACTTTCACGGCTGAAAATATCAAATGTAAAATGTAAATTTAACTACCTAATACGGGCTTAAGCCGTACGAAACTGCGCTTTAAAGCGCTGTTTATTTGATATTTGAGTGTTGTTTTTATGTTAGTGTCGTTGGTTCGGCAAATAAAAACGTCTGGTGTGGAGGATGCAGCGCCGGTTATGAATGGCCTATGAGCTCCAACGCGCCGCGCACAGATCAGACATGTGTTATTAGTGCAGAGCAGACACTGGGCTTGCTGGGCTTGCTGGGAGTTCTACTTCATTAGGGCCATTGTGAAAGATGACAAATAAATAGTTAAGTTTTGTTTTCAAAGTTAAAGGATTTTTTTAAACCTAAAACCAATGACGATAACAGCTGGCCTGGTTTAAAATTTGACCTCTATCTCTCGCAATTGGCGTTAAATAATTAGTTTAGTGGTCTGCCTATAAAACTAAACAAAATAAAATGACTCACCAACACGTTTGACACACAATCCCCGTGTTTCAGGAGCGCACAGCAATTATTTTATTTGAATGCTACCGAGAAGGACACATTGTGTTGACGCCTCGGTTAGCGTGAATTATACGGCGTACACAATCTCGCACTTTTGAAAATCGGTAAGTGTTCCTTCCAGCTGACTGTCATCGAGTTGTCACATCTTCAGTCGCTGGTCTATATGGAGCGTCTCTTAGGTGGCGTTGCATCGCAGGCAGTTTGCTTGATATAAGGCACGTCGCCGCCCGTTATTGCTCCAACCTACTTATTTATAATTGTCGTTCCATCCACCATCTTAACCTGACCTGCCGACCTCTTCTTACTTCGAACAAACCCATCACCTTCGGGGGAGTTATATGAGATATGGCGGTTCAGGCTATGCTGGTCCAGATATGGCCAAGGGTAAGCTTTCAAGAGTAGCCAGGGAGGTCGGCACGGGCTATTTAGTTCTCTTTCACAGTGACTATTAGTGGGACCTTTATTGCGTTAGCCTGTACGGGTGACGCATCGTTATGATCTTATGTTTATTTATGTGTTTCATGTTATTTGTATTGTTTGTCTTCATGCAGATTCAAGAGAAGAATAAAAAGAATACCTACGTAAGTGTCTTTCCGACCAGCATAACGGAACGAAACCGACTACTTGTTACTACGGAAAGCTCTAACCTCATCAATGACGTAAGTACAGAAAGCCCTCGCCTGATGTGTCTCGCGTGGATCCACGTTGTAACCACGTTGAAACCATTGTTGTCTTATTCAAAATGACAGTATGGTGACAGCAAAATTACAGTTGTACCTACTGGAGTTCAAGTAGAAGTTGCTTCTCATAGAAATGCAGTAACATTTTTCATTGGTATCTAATATAACCAAAATTAATGGGTACAGCAAGTTTCATAAAAATAATTTCTACTGGGGCCAGAAGCTACATTATTTGTGCAGCCACTACTTATTTTATACACCGAAACAACATCAAAGACGCTGTCACGAAATCTTCCCGGAGTGTTTCAAGAAATTGTAACAAATAGCTCCCTGTCAATTTGAAAGTAAATCTTTCGACGATTTCTCCTTTCTCACAAACTTGATTATAAAGCCAAAGACAGTAGTTACGTAACGCGTCGAGTTACGAGTCTCCATAAATTTCATTGTCACAGCGCACAGAATTAAGTAGCACAGCTAAGTAGGCTTGGCAGTGGTACAGCGGCGTGGGCTGACACACACACAGGCTGTGACGACTCCCGCAGAGATCGGTTTAAAACTTTATGATAGGTATAGGTTGCTATTTTTCTTAGTCATTATTGCGAAAAATAGCGAAGGCTAATTTCCGTAGTTAAAACATTTAAAATCGTATCAATCTCATCTCGACGAAAATGTAGGCAAATTAGAGTAATTTTTTGACCGATTGAGACTAAGATTAGCATGCGAATGGTCTTAAAATACGGCAAGTGTCCCCTCTGGTGCTTGTCATTGAATATATGTTGAATATTAAAATGATTTTCCAAATAAACAAATATCCACACTATCCTGTATCATGTGAATGAATACCCTATGTAAACACCAATTTTTCTCTCTTCAGGTGCACTGACAAAGGAATACCTAGTGCTGCCCTACCTACTTCAAAAGATATTGGAACAAACAAAATATTTTTTATTAAATTTGAAACTCCCTATACACAAACATTCAACACTAGTAAGACTAACGCACATGAAAAGTGTCGCTGAATAAGCCTGTAGTGTAGACTTTACCGAGGAGTTCCCAGCAGGACACCAGGTCGCAAGTGTTGCTGAAACGAGAGGCGGTCCAGACATGAAAGCAAACTGCTCAGAAACTTCACTCTGTATCAAAAATATGATAAAAGTCTTCATAAACAAATCGACTAGGAAAATTCCTTATCAACGCAGATAAAAATGCCCAAATGGTCGTTGAAAATGCCCAACAATGTCCAGCATCAATCATATCATCATGGTTTGCGAACATTCGGGAGGTGCTGGTGCTAACACAAAGTGCATTTTACAGGTAATTTACAATTTCATACTCACTATTTATTGTTTCATCAATTTTATCATCTAAAGTTTTTCTAAATACACTACTCAACAAAATTTAGGGAACAAGGGTACTCATAGTAATTATTTTAATTTTATTAGATACTTTTTAAGTAACATATTTTATATCAATAGAAGCCTATTTTAATACAGATTTTAATTGTTAAAAAAAGGGTTGTTTGTGAAAAAAAAAACTCGTTTTTGTACATATAAAAATCTAATGCCCATTAAATAAAAAAAAACATCCCTAGCAACTTTTTAATAATCTGTTAGACCTCCCAAGATGAACGGCGACTCTACATCGTGCATCGGCGTGGCATGCTGGGTATCAGGTTGTCTATTGTGGAATACGCTCAATAATCTGGAAAGCTTTTCTGCCGTGTTAAAAAGGAAACCCTATGCATGCATGGTGTGTGTGCACGACGCGCATTATCTTGCATGAACATGAAATCTTGGCCAAACTGCTGTCGGTTAGCGACCAGAGGTTGAACAATCTCGTCACCGTATTGTTCCGCATTTAAACTGCCTTCGATCAAAACGTGGTGCGTTCATCCACCCAGGCGAATTCCAGTCCACACCATAATCATTCCGCCCTGATACGGATGAACATCCTGAAGATTCTGGAGTCGACTCTGGCGACTCCAGAATCTTCAGGATTTCAAGACGAGTGAGTGTTTGGCGAATTCCTTCGCCAAACACGCACTCTTCTTGAATTGGGATGAAATCCAAAGTGCGACTCATCAGAAAAAAGATCACGAGCCCACTGAGTGTCAGTCCAGGGCAAATGTGCGTTAGCCTACAATAATCGACTTCCTTGATTTCTTCCTAACAGCTGGCGAGCCGTAATTTGAGGCTGCTTCCTCGCAGCACTGCAGAAAGTGGTCTGGTCTCCGAGTAGTGACCCTGTATTTTCCTCAGTGATGCTCTGTGACCTGTATCCAGCATTCCCGCAGCCCTCAGCATCTCTTCCTGTGTTAAATGACGACGTGACATAACGATCCAGAGTCACAAAATTTATAAGAAACCAGCGAAAATAAAAAATATTTTCACAAGAAAAATAAAAACGGTTATGGATAGTAATCTCTAAAAGTTTTCTATTACGTTTCAAAACGCCGAGCGCTGCGACCAAGTGAAGTTTTTTCTCCTTATTCCAAAATGCTGTTGCTTTAACGTTTGATTTTTTTGAATTACGTACAATTATTATTTTATTCAAACAACATTTACAAATGTTTGCAGCCAGTACTTCTTCCAAAGAGTTTTCTTAAATAGTTGATATAGTTGGCTTGTTCCCTACACTTTGTTGGGTAGTGTTGCTAAGGCCGTGCACTCCACCTTCTGTATCTATTTTGTGGTATATTTAGGTCCGTTGTATAAATTTTAAATCGCTGTTATGAGAATAAAAGAAAAAAAAATATAGTTCGCTAGTTATTCTTCGTGAGTTATAGTTCAATAACTCATTGAAATGCAGCAGAATGTAATCGTAAATCATTTCTATCTTGTGATGGCTTTGCAAATAGACTGCGATATGTAGGTGCGTACTTATGTGCCCACGTTTGATCAAGTTTTAAAAGTTCAATAATTTTCCTTTCAACCGCATTTTTCTCATTCAGATCTAATAGTCTTATCGTAATTGGTTTTCCAACTTCAATCTTTTATTTACTCAATAAGCTCCACAAAGCTTATGTACTAAAGCAAAATATTCATCGTTTCGCCCGCTTTTGTTTCTAAGGGGGAACCGATTAATTTTATTGGCCCGGCTAATTCTATCAAAGACTCCGCCGGTTTAATAGCGCACAACAAAATAAGACCCTTAAAAACTAATGTTCAGCCTTAAGTCCGCCGCAAATACCTCTTTGTGACTCCGAACGATACCCACGCTGCCGCCGCGCCGAGACCTGGCTACACGGAATTTTCTTCAAGATTTACGGTATAGGAAAATTTGAACTTTATTCTATGAAGTGTAGAGTTCTATTTCCAATGAAAGCATGATACTACTTAAGGCAAAGTAAGACGCGAGCAAGATTAAAAAGTTCGAGTCGGTCGCGCGATGTCATTGTAAGTGGAAAATGAGTTAAATAAGGCAATACATTTTAATTAGGAGGAAGGGATCCCTTTATTCCTTACGCGATAACTCGCCGCGTTCTCTATTAATTGAATTTCATGTTTAATTAAGTCGGAGGCGGCACAGATAATCCGCGCACTGATCTTGCCGTTTGTTCGGCGAGCTCATTTAACTTGCTTTTGGCGATCGCTTGAGTTTTTTGAAGCGACCGATATTGCGACCGCGCCGTATATCTGCTGTTATTTAGTGCTATCTGCTTTTCCTCGGAAGTAAAGGGATGACGATTGTTCTTAAGAATTATTGTGTTTGAGTTCTATGGAGATTGTAATCAAGTATAATTTTAATTAGAACCAAAGCCCTCGAAATTACAACATCATTATTTACAGAAGAATATTTAGGATTGAGATCTGGCAAGTTCAGAAACGTGATTTTCCGGAACTTTCAAGCTTCGGTATCGTATAATTATGTATAGATAGTAAAATTTAGTTTATCTAAATATTTGTGTCTCCTATCCCATACACAAACAATCAAATCTTGGCATGACCATAAACTGAAACTTCTAACACTTTAGGAACCCAACACTTCTGAATAACAATTGATTCCCTCAAATTACCTCCCTTCAAGCTTACCTCCGTCAAAAAACTGAACGTCTGAATAAAATACCGGTGTTCAGTTAAATGTAGTGAGATAATCCCGCAGTAAGTGGCTCGGTCGGGCTCCTTTGCTTAAAAGATTAAAAACTTGGGGAGCACCGAACATTGGTTTACGACACTGAAGTCGCAGGGTGCTGGTAGAGGCATGATTTTATTTTTATTATAGATATATAGTAATTGGATAAACAATAAAAATTAATCTATAGCAAAAGACGTACAATCGCCTCACGAAAAATAGAAACTGGTATGTCTCTTAAAATTCTTCATAGGTATATTTTTTCTAGATTCCTCTGCGTTGGGAGGACGTCGAAACTGGCGTTCTAAAACTTACCGGGATCTACTCATGTTACAACAGTCTAATTCATGGTGTGGCACATATTTGATACTTCACATTCCCCACATGTATCAGATACTCATCCGATTAGCTTCCATCCACCATTACCATTTACGGAGTAATTTCCTTAAATAAGTACAATGATGTGCCATATTCGCCCATTAAGGTTGGCTGCGCGTTATCAGTCACCAGTCAGTGCTCAAGGGGCGCAGATCTTAAGGGGCTAATTGCCTGCCCCTTGGAGTACCTCGTTAATATAAATTATAGTGCGATTGCATCGTAACGTACTCAGAAATAGTCAGCAATCAGTTAAGTAAATAGTCATTGTAAAAACCAATTTTTCATAGCATGAAGAAGGTGAATGAGAAATGCTCCCAAAAACGCGTTATCGAACATTCGTATTTCTTTATTCGTTCTTACAAACCAAAAATACCTATAAGTGAATGAATACTATAAGAAAATTCGTAAATTGTCTGCACTCGTTTAGCTTCGGCAGTGCCACCAACGAATCAACAAAAAAAAAATTTGTAAATTTTTGGAACCGATACGACAAATGAATTTCAGCTCTATATAAAATAAGTTTTGAAGAGATTGTTTACACAACATGTCCCTCACACCAAAAAAAAAATCACTATAAAACAATACTTAGTTCTATCATAAAACATTTAGACCAGTTTTTCACATACTTGTTGAAAGAAAAGGTGCATGCTCTACTAAAAGTCAGCCATTTTGTTGAAGTTTACGACGTCATCAGCGCGGAAGCAATTAAATGCATTGTAAATATGTAACGTTGAGAGTGTAAATCACAGGCTGTCTGTCAGAGGGATCATTGATGACGGGAGACAGCGCACAAAAAATAGACGTCGAAATGACGTCTTGGTAAGAAGAAGGTTCAGTAGGTTTAATTTACTCAATACTTTATTGCATTCCATAATGTGTACATAATAACAGTTGGTATGTTAAAACATCGATTCAATTATGGACCCTGTCGGCCACGGCAAAGTTTGGACTCTGTTGGGCACAGTAAGGTTTTTAATAGGAGGGAGGATGAAGGCGCTTTTTGTTAAGAAAAAAGAATTATTTAATTAAAATAGTATCATTTGCTTTTATGTTATTTATATTTTATATAAGTATTTATATATTTGGTTTTAAATTATATTTTTATATTATGTTTATTAATACATCAGTCACATGTAGTCTCATAGTCTCTCTTTCTTTTTGTTCTAGCAATGAAAACCCATGAAAATTAAAAAGGTGATCTGGTAGGTCAGGATTCTGGACCAGTCAGTGAACTGAATAAATCGCAGACCACTATGATGATAAGTTTTGCTATCTGAAATTATTGCAGCTTTCAGACCTTTACAAGATGTTGCTTTTGGCAAAAAAACTGGAAATCGAACATGAAACAGATGTAATAGAAAATATTGATTTATTGTACACCTCCACGCACTTGCACCATCACCTCTGCCCAACCCTTCAGGGAAACAAGGCGTGATGTTATGTGTATTTATTTTCAGATAACTGTTAGTAAGCAAGGATTCATCAGCCAGCAATTGACTTCTATTCTAATTGTTCGTTACTTTCAAGCTTAAAGCTTCAGACGGTCCACCACGGTACCCCAAGCAAAAGTGAAGCCCATAAAATGTCCTGAAGCATTAAAACTTGAGACTTTCCAATTTCGTGCGTTTGACCTGATTAACAACGACACAATCATTAGTTAACTTGGTACACAAAGGATGTCGACACAACATATTGAAACTTCAACCTTATGAGGTATTGTCAAGGTTTGTTTTTAAGTGATGGTTAAGAATGCACGCCGTAGTTTATAGTGCAATTAAATTGAACAAGTCTATTAAGTATCGGATGAGTGCAGGGTGGTGAGGACAGCATCCCTGTCGTGTGCGGTCGGGTTACCTTGTTTTGACAATGCTCAAGTTCTGTTCAGTGTTATTTTCCTTAGTGTTTCTGTATTGTCATACAATGAAACAATAAAGTCCAATAAACGCTTTTTTTTGCTTGTTTATATTCAGTCACATAAAACTTTTTTGTTTTCACTAAGTACCGAAAACTTCGTTTTTTTATAATACCAGATGTGGACGTATACCTACTTCAATGCATTTGGATTTTAAAACAAAAGTTCTAAATTCAATGTAAAACTAAACTAAGGTAAAACCCTCGTATCAACTCAATACTTAGTACGCTTTAGGCTAATTTCTAAAGAAAGGTCCTTCAAAACTTAACCCTTAGCCCGCGGGCGGCGGCGGTCGCTGCGACCCGCCGCGGCGTGTTCGCTAGTTGCGATCCGATCGCCAAGATTTATACGTTATACTTACGAACAGCAATACGATCCGGCGACGATACACGATTGTTCTACATGTTTCTGTAATCAGCGCACAGGGGAACACTGCGAGACGATTTGCATAATAATTTCTAAAATTTATTTTCTTACTTTGAAAATAACAATCGTTGTCGACACCAACAGCAACAACCAGACATAAGTTGTGAATTTTTTCAGTTTCACAAACTGAAAACAGTTAATACCTATACTACCTAATTGTGGTTTGTTTTCAAGTGTTTCACAACAAATACTACTGCTACCACATTGATCTGTCAAGCTCCGCTAATCAAACTGTTTTTAACAAAATAAGCGATAGACATAACTTTAATACAAGAAATAAAGATAAAATACATCAACCATTTTTCAGATTAGCCAAAGTACATACATCTTTTATGGGGTACTGTGTTAAATGTTACAATAAAATACCTTGTGATATATTGCAATTAAATGAAAGAAAATTTAAAACTCACATTAAACGTACACTTTGTAAACAAGCATACTATAAATTAGAAGATTATATCCAAGATAAGAACGCTTGGAAACATGCTGGTCCTGCTCCATAGGACAATCTAGAGTCTAGACAAAATCAAACTGGTTGCTAATTTAATTGTAAATTTTTTTATTCTTTTTTTTTACATTTATTACTCACACCCTGACTTATTACTTGTATTTTGTTTTTTAATTAAAATCGTTTTGCTTGTACCATGTTTGTAAATATGTGAGCACCATGTATCTATCAGATAATTAATTTATATGTCATGGTTTCGTTTTTAATTCTTTTACCTATTGTGGTATAGTAATTTTATTGTAGGTGCATCGTCCTCACATGTTATTATATAATTAATGTACCCATGCAAAATATTGTACCTAAACATTTTAAAAGAGTAACGGTGGAGTTTCTTGCCCGTTCTTCTCCATACGAAAACTACCTTTTGGAATGGGCGACTAGAATCAATTCTATTTTAAGATAATTTTTGACGTTCAAAAGTGCCTTTTATGTGCCTATTTGAAATAAATGCTTTGACTTTGACTTTGAAACACAATTGATTTTCTATTGTTTCGTCGCCGATCGGCGAACCGCGCCGCTTGACCGGTTAAAATGCAACAGTTTTATGACACAGCAGCAAAATGAACTTTTGAAAGCTGATTAAGCTAATTAATGTGATTTACGCCACATGGTAATACGACTACTGATGTCTAAAGCCACAATAAACTAAAGCAACGTCTCCATAGCTTTATTAGCCAGCATTGTCCGGCAAGAAAGTGTCCTCCGGGGAGCAATAGAGCGCCTCGGGCGAGGGTGACCACACTCCTTTATCAGTCATCCGATCCGATAGTGTGACCAGCCGTCCCAGTCTTGCCTCAAATTGTGTTATAAATCGTGCATCTATCGGACACTGTCTCTAATTAACCGTTAGCGGCTAAGTTTTATTGCCGGTCGGCAGTTTCGGGTTATCGCGATTTAAGTTTAAATTGTCCGCCATATGTGTAGTTTGGTGTCGTAAGAATTATCGTTTTGGGATCTCCGCATGTAATGGACTGCCGTTTATTATAATTTACGTGTTTATGAATAACAATGTGTCGTATTTAGTTACAAGTTCTATATTATTTACTTACCACTGGATACGTAGGTAGGTACTTTCTGTATGTTTACTTGAAATAATGACTAATATTACCGGATAAACCTGGTGTTGGTAAAACCTTTTGTTGTATTTAATTGCTAATAGATAATTACAAAAAGGTATCTTATTTCGCATTAAATAAGTAAATATTTATTTAAATTGTAGCAATTTTTTTTTAATGTCGGACCACAATAATAATAATATAGGTACCTATTAAATTATTGTTGTGGCTCTAATCAGTATTATTACCGTACGTGCTACTCTGTGTAGGTACATGATTCAATTACACGAATGAAATAAACTTGATTGAAGGCTTCATCTTCGCATTAAAGCAATTGTTGGACATTATTCAAATATTTGTGAGCTCCATTGAAGCAGAACAAAGTAAATTCATGCAAATCGACGTATTTGCAAAATGAAGTCCTTTAACACCAACAAAAAAGCTTTTAATAATAACAAGAAAGCAAAGAGGCCGTCGTACTCGTATTTTCCCTGTCGGAGCGCTGAGGTATTTTCCCCTTAATTTAATCAAATCATGGACTGTGTAGTGTATTTTTCTGAGTCATTTATTTTTAATTTTGAGCGCCATGTTGTTCTGCCGTGATAACGGAGGCGCTTATTGAAATTGTTTTATACAAGTACGACGTTTTGGGAACGGTTTTTGCAACTTCCTTAGAGGAGAAGCCGGAGCGAGAAATTTTCCAGATGAATACTTTCCGCTGGTTGTATCTACCTAAATTATAGAATTATTTAATATTAATAAAATAAAAAGATAATATATTAAACTTTGGAATGTATAGGTTCTGTTTATGACGCATAAAAGACCTAAAAGTTTATGAGCGACTTATTTAGTGATCATCTTTGATCGCATCTAAGGGTTATCGAGTTAATCAGTAACTGGGTTGTGGCGGTCAGATAGGCAGTCGGTCAATGTAAAATATTGGTATTCAACTGCATCCGGTTAGACTGGAGGCTGACCCTAATATACATAGTTGGGAAAAGGCTAGGCAGATTAATTGTTGATCACACAGATTTTTCTTACAGTGTTCACACATCACCTCATCAAAGCCGAACTGTGTGAATGTGTAATGTTGTATTGTGCATAGGTAAAATTATTCGTTGTTTATGTTTATTACGTCATCTATAATTATGTTACATTTATATGATGTATATCTGGACAATACTCCTTTCATCATAAAATCAAGCTCTCATAGGTGCTCATTATATTCACATCTCAATAAGAAATACCTGACATCCAATAATAACCTGCGATTGAGTCCCAAATTCCCACGCCATTAATATGAAAATATTTCAGCTCATAAAGCATCATTAGATACTCCACACACCTCATGACAAGTTGGCGGAAGTTGGAAATTGTTCGATAGTACAGGGTAGTTACACAACTTAGGTAGAACAAGACGGGGGTAGTTCGAAAATCTTCAGTGGTACGGGGATTTGTAGCAAGCTTACGATAAGTTAGCGATAGTTGAGAATTGTTTAGATGTCATGGTATGAGGTTATTAATACCACAATAAGGTCGATGTTAAGGAGGGATGTACCTATAACAGTGACTAGAAAGCAGAATTATTTTGTTCGTATATTGTGTCCGTTGCGTCATTGCTCGTTTTGTGGCTTTCTACTTCACAGGTGTTTTCATCAGTTTCCGTGGTGTAGCGGTTATCACATCTGCCTAACACGCAGAAGGCCCCCGGTTCGATCCCGGGCGGAAACATAGCTTTTGCACTTTTTATATCATTAAGACACGTGAAACGAGCTATTTTAAGTTTGATTTCTTTTCGCGTATAAATAACCTCCATAACAACTTGTCTAACTGAGTTGTAACAGCGTGGAATATACTCCCGGAAAATGTAGTGTCGGCTCCCACACTGAAATGCTTCAAGAATCGACTGGACAGAATAAATATCTCCAGGCTATTTAACACACACGCATTGGTTAATTTGCTGCTAGTGTGTCTAACGAAGTAATAAATAGTAATAATTATAATATTGTTGGGAAATAGTTAGACGTCGATTGGTGTTACTTAGTAAAATTTTGTTAAATTGCTTTGGAATGCTTCCGTTGTTTCAAGAGTACAATTTACATAAATGACAACAATGAATGGTATTATAATTGTCTGTAAGTGTGTCGAGCTCCGCCGGGCGCGTGAAGTTAGCTTGTTGCAGGTGGGGCGGGAGGTGATATATCAAAGTTTGCAAGTTAACGGAGTGCGAGGTGCGCGCCTATGAGTTATGTCGACCACACGCCCCGCACGCCCCGCACGCCCCGCACGCCCCGCACGCCCCGCGGACGGACGGCGTACGTTATAGAAGACAGCGGGTTTGATACCTGAATCTCATTGAGAGTTGCTCTTGTGGTTGCCTCCACGAATATACCTACTGGTACAAGAGAAGAATAAAAAATAGCCATATAATTATAAAGGCAGTTCATTTAAAAAAGAACTCAAACGTCCAAGAACTGATTCTTGGGTAAATAAGCTCCTTTGGAAAATTCAGTGACCCTTTCTTCGCAACTTCTAATGCAAGGCATGATAGATACTTTACCCATACTTACAGGGAAAAAGACTAATATAGCTTTAAAACTGGTAACTGACCGTACCTACTTTTATCTCTATTTGTAAATCTAGTAATAACGCTTCAATTCTTCTGTCAACCAATTAGATTACAGAATCTACAGTCAACTGAAACAGACATTGTTTTATCCGAGTTTGCTTTTAAATGTATTTATACATGCTTACGTAGCATAAAGATTGATGTTTTCTTCGTTGACGGTTACTTATATCATTTGTAAACTAAACGATTTTTTATGCTAATTCACTCCCGCTCTCTCTCGTCACTTCCACGTCTGCGGTAACCAAAACGCATATATATCGCGTCGACCTGTCCTGTGTAATTGAGTTACCGCGCTAAGAAACTGAAACGGCTCGCGGGAGAATACTAGTTCAGATAACTAACATTTACTCTTCTCACTATTGTATTATACTGTGTTATTGAAAATTTGTGTATTATGATTATACTTAGTGGCTAATATATAATATATAGTTAGTTTATGTAGTGTATGTTGCTGAAAGGTGAGGAGGAGAGGCTCATTGCTAAATAGTAATAGACTGAAAGCATCCCCAACGTTCGGAAAAGGTTTGACGATAACATTGTTGAATGGTAAGTTTTTGCTCGGTTTGTTATTATAATATAGATTGTTCGAGTTTTGCTACGAAACATAGCTCTCGTCAAAACTGTGTCATAGCACAGCTACCTATAGGTAATAACACATTCATGATCCATAAAATAACTCTGCATGGCTATTCCTTTTTGGTCAAAACCAAGAAGGAAAACTTGCAATCCATTTGTTTTGTTACAAAAAATATTTATGAATTGTTTTTCCGCTATAAATTCCTTCGTAAAAAACCGTGTGAGTGTATTGCCCTAATCCCCCGCCGTGCAACGGAACTGACACACAGACGGACAAACGACACGCGATAGTTATCAATACGGATTATCTGCACACCCTGTGTATCACACCTAGAGCAGGGCTGCCGCAATGGCTAGTATGCGGTGCTGATTATGTTAGATTATTTACTAAAGATCCCAGCGAAAGTTATATATCCCAAATCCTACAACTCAGAGGAATGTGTAGCGCTAGCGGTATCTATAAACGCCACATGCGAACTACGCGTTATACTGACGTCACACAAAATCCTGCATCTCACAAGCAGAGTTTACCGCGCAACTAGCATTTGCAGTTACCGGCGAGACACGACACCCGTCTGGTCGGAGGATCCTCCCTATTCTATGGAGTATGAGTGAACTTTATATCCTGTTCCTCATACCTCTATAAATGTTAGGTACCGTGAATAACTTTTAGTAAAAGTTTTTATTACTGCTAACACAAGACAGTATTTGAACTGCAGTAGATCGTGCCTAAGCATAAGGGAATAATTTCAAAGGTCACGAAGATTAAAATCATTTCAAATAATTTGACCAGTTGTCCATATTCAAGTAGCAGCCCTGGCCAAGCTACAGGGGGCGCAAAAAACTGTGCGGAACGTGACGCGGCATATTGATGGCCGATGTTTTCCTGGCCAGCGTAGGTGACAGCAATAGCCATGAAATAAAATTATATTTGTGGACATGAACACTTTCGGAGGCTTAACTATGCATTTATTTTAAAAGCTTTGGTTAAGCTCAGAAATAAAGCATCCTACAGGATCACTACCTGTTGTTGAGCTTGGTCAGTTGTTGTCGCACTGGTAAATAATTCAGTCCTATAGAAAAAGATTTCTTTATGCAGACTATCTTTACGATTGTAGAGAACCACACTTGTGTGTTGTGCATGTCCAAACAAATTTTTGTTTCATTTTATTTTGTTTTTGGAGCAGTAGGGAGCTAACCTATCTTATTTTTATCAAGTTAGATTATTCTATTCAGAAAATTACCAATTCAGATTATGAATCTACCAACTTAACGCAATATTGGTGATAATATGTCAATCGAAGTTATAGCTACGAAAAAATACTTCTATGACGAGAAATGAAAGAAAAACTAATAATATGAAAGTTGTCCTTACGAGCGTCGAAGTTAATCGGTTCATTTACGACACTTCTGGCTACCGGAGTACCAGGGCGGCAGGATAAGGTGGAGGTAACGGCTCCCGACTGCTGATTGATTTGTTTTTATGATTGCGTTTATGGCAGTTCGCGAGTTCTACTGAGGGGCAGAGGTGGGCTTATGACTGTTTTTGTGCTAAATGTTCCATTTACGGGTTCCAGTTATGGTTGATTAGATTGCTGTCGTATCTGGAAAGTAACTGTTATGTCACACTCTGTTATTGGCAAACAATAATTTTATCTAAGTATTTGCTTTTAGGATAAAGAAATGCTACTTAAGTATACTATTTTCATCGTTTTTTTTAAAGGTATCCTACTTGGGCTATCTCTACGGCAACTATCTACCACAGTCCAGTACCTAACTGCCAAAAGAAAACTTCAGTTCTCAGAGTGACTGACAATTACTTCGCTGAGAACTAAGTAAGTACTTCGTTAACATTTTGAAGACCACTTATGGTTTTTCCAAAATTTACTTCCTTGGAAGTGGCCCCTGCCTGCAATAATTCGGGAAGAGTCCATCTTTTCGTCGTCCACAAACTATAAAATTTACGTATCAAAACAGCTTCAGTGCACATGCCGAGGTCCCCAAGTATCAATTTGTCGAAGTGAGCTATATCAATAAAGAACTTTTTACTCCCGCCATATTCTTCCCTCCCTGACCCACCAATATGATTACGTTAATGATCGTTATTTTATGAACTAATTAATCATTTATCTCTTTGGATGATGGCTTTCAATGTAATGGGATTGGTCGGATATTAGTCTTAGTGGGTTGTTAAAATCTTAATTTTATTTTATTTTATGTTTGGTAATGAGGGTTGGGGTAGATACTGGTTATTGTTGCAGAGCGTGGCAGAGAGATTCATTCAGAATTAACATCCTCTAGACCGTATTTCGACCATGGCGGCCAATCTCAACGGAGAGCAGACAGGTGCACTCTCTCTTCCCTCGCTCTCATAGTCCGACAAGACGGCTATCCGGCACGGCCGAAGAGACATCAGGCGCAGGGCCAACGGCTTAACGTACTTTTCGAGGCACGGGGGTATCACACCGCCTACTTTCCAAACTCCGGTCTGTTATTTAGAAATTCCTAATGGGAAAACCCAATAACACTTTGCTCGACCTGGGAATCGAACCCAGGACCCCACGGTCCGCAGTCGCGCTTGCGACCACGAGATCAACGGGGCAGTTAAGCATTAAAATATTATTGTCAATTGCAATCACCGTTTTGAACAACGCTCGCCTAACCTTACCGTTCAACACCTTTCACCCGCACGCTGATAATATCATATTTCGAGTTATTTCGAGTTTCGACAAACTTTATATCATGTAACAGGTTCCAATCCGTGTATCGTGTTACCATATGATAGCCGAGAGATACGTGTTGGAGCTCGCCACAAACATTATCAGTACAAATAGGTCGTGATTGCCTCACGTAAGCCACTTTCTCACGTCCGATCAATCGCGGCCTCTTCCTGCCCACTGCGCTGTCGCACTAATGACTAATTACGCTTGTACAATCCCTCCTTTACACTATACCACTTGTATTACCGGCTACACTTTATCTTCAAGCCAATATCAACTTTATAACCAACTGACAATGTTTGGATTGGATTGTGGAGTTCTATATTAAGACGTTTCCTATTCACGGCGGCTGGTGTACGCTCATTAGGTACTTAGTGCTATTGTGGAATCATTAGCAAAGAACCTTGAATCTTGTATATTTTGAAGCAGGGTTGAGTTTCGTTTGAAGGGATATCCAGAGTTAGGTCCTGAGTAAAGTCTAGGTGAAGAGCTTCCTGAGGAAAGATATCGGCACGTAATGAGTTGAGTGGCATTCAAAACATCGTTATCTTTGTTCACCACAGCTCTTTGTGACTACCGAATAACTTGTGTTCACTGCTCTCAGGGAATACAAAAGTGGGATGGAAACATGATTATAATAACAACTTTATTTGAATGCATTCTGTTTTGAAATAAAGAGGAAGAACCCAACATTCTTATAGATGACAAGAAACAGTTCTCTTAGAGAATGAAAAGTTATAGGCACATTCAGATCAAATCATTTACCTGGACACGTGAGAACCTAAAGTGCATCAGCGAACGGTATTGATGGTGCTGAACTTTGGGCCAAACAAATTTCGACACGCTAAGAAGATTTACTAGCGTGATTTCTGATATTTTAGTAATATAATAAGGTGTTACGAAATATTTTCGTGCCTAAAAATCTCATAATATGGTCTACCCGATCGCGATGTACAATTTAAACAAACTTACTTATTGTCAAAAAAGAAAAAACCCGTCTTAATCAATTACATAAATAGAAAACCAAATGATGAATATGTCAGAAAAACATATACAGTAAAGAAAATAAACAACATTTTTGGAAAGGAAGGAAACGTTCAAGGAAATGTCTTCGCTTACCTTCACAAGGTCTACCATGACCTTCTGACTAAACTACGTTGATTTTATGCCATCCATCCATATTATTATCAAATCCCTCGACCAAGCTCATGAATGTCTTAGAAGGTGGTCTCTTAACCGAGGCCACATGAAACTCTCCAGGACCATAACTCGATTGTTTACAAGCGTCACAGACGCTAACAAGATCGGAATAACTCGGCCTTAACGATGTTAGTCTAAGACCATGGCGATATCCACTCGATACAACGGTCTAATCGATACCTAGCATCGATGCGAGTAATCGAGTTAGCGAGTTTGAGGTTGAATTAGCTTTGATGGATTGATCACGGGGCTTTGTTATGGATATCTACCGTCTTTATTTCCATGGAAGGTGGGTAGGCTTTTATTGTGGGATGTAACGTGTGCCGATACTCTTGCGCCACTCCATCTTCCTGCCTCGGCGTGCTCTGCTGGCGCTGCTGCTGCGGCTGCGGAAAACACACCTCAAGCGGCGTATGTGATAACCTGATTGGTAATTCTATTTTCGAGCTGTTTGGGGTGGAAACCCTCGGGCCGTGGGGTCCGAGTGTTCATGGGCTCTTGCTCATCTCTTGGCTCAAATCTCAAAACGGCTGTTTGACATTTCCCGTGTCCCAAAGGCTGGCTTGGCTGGCCAAAGGCTAATCATTGCCATACAACGTGGCAATGCCGCCAGTCTCTTGGGTTCGACGGTATTTTATTTTGTTATTTTCATTAATTAGGTAATTAGATTTTAGTTGTTATTTACCTACGTACCTTTTTATTTTAATTCCAAATAATGAGGCTCTACTGTTCATAATAATTTCCTGAGAATTTACTTTCTGACATGACGTCACAAAACAGTAAAAAGCTATGTTTCCGCCCGGGATCAAACAGGGGGCCTTCTGCGTGTTAGGCAGATGTGATAACCGCTACACCACGGAAACTGCACAAGAAGCTATAAAATGCGACACTTGATGAAACATCTACATTGTCTTAAAACAAAGGTGATATCAAAACTCCCACTCATGTTTTAAATATCATCGCATTTGTTCTTCCTATGCTTTAATTATCGTAAACGTTATTCACATAAACCTACATGGGCACATGAAACGTCAAAAACTACAATTGGTCGTTTCCTATGAAGAGCCGGCATGAAACTCCAGGGTTACTCTTTTACACGGTTTTCTTTCGTCCTTCTCACAATCTATTTAGGATTGGCAACACAATTTTTTTTTATAACACGGCAAATCGGCGTTTTCTTTCTTCGTAGTCAAGTCATCCCTAGCACGCATTTATCCGTCTCCTCGTGCAGCCACCCAGTTTTATTTCAAAAACTTTGGTAATACAATCTTCATTCCTCTATCAAAACTACCTTGTAATTCGATATCTTGTTCGCGTAAACAACCAGCATCTGTTAGTCCGTAGTAGGTACACGATGTAATCCACTTGTCCTCAATGGAGGTCTAACTAATGTGCATTAATTGCCACGCTTGGTAATGATGCCGTAATCCGCAGTAAACATAATACGCGGCTAATACCGGCGCCGAGCGGTGTTATCTCTCCGTACCTTGTTGCTGCCGATAGTTCGTAAGTAACGCGATTATATTATGATATTATGTAGGTACCTACCTACCCACTTTGTGGATACTTTGTAACACGATTACATAGAGTACGATCTAAGTAGTGTACGTATTACTTATGTGGTAATGGCGTGTTATTTGGAGGAGTTTCATTCTGCTTCATAAAACTGTTTTTCAGAGCCTACAAGGCTCTGAGAAAAGTTTGTTTTGTTTGAGAAAAATACCCATTGTTCTGTCTTGGCCCATTTACTGAAACCAAGCTTTAGAATTTACTTGAGAAGTGGAGATAGTGAAACGGAACATAATAATACGTGGGAAAGACAGTATTTCAGAGATGACGAAGCTGACCCCAACAGAGCCGGGAAAAGGCTAGGCGGATGATGATGACATTAAGAGATGAAGGCATGGTAATTCTATCGATTCTCTCTTGATAGTTTAATGATAACATTATGTCCCCCGGAAACAGACAGGACATAAAACACGCAAAATCATACAAAGTGCCAATCACGCACTTTAGTGATACAAGCTGTTAAAGAAAAGTGTCGCCATGTGGAGGGAGACGCAGGAATTGATTCTAATGATGATAGGAATGAGCAAGAGAACGTACCCAATAGATTTGGAAGAGATTTATGCATATCGAAAATACCTTAGATTAAAGTTGTTGAATGTTCAATATTATGTAATAAACGGACGATGTTTATATGATAATTAATCGGTTCATTTGATTGTTTGTAGTTATAAATAACTATAGATACGTAAGTAACAATAATTTATGACATTGATTAATGCAGGTGTAATAAAATAAACCAGTTGATAACATTTTGACGACATTGTTCTAAGACTTTGTTATTAAGATTTCTTTAATAAATGTCGTATTTGGTTTTCTCTTGCATGGTTTCCGTGGTGTAGCGGTTATCACATCTGCCTAACACGCAGAAGGCCCCCGGTTCGATCCCGGGCGGAAACATAGCTTTTTAGCGTTTCATGAGTTTTATTCAAAATCTTTTGAAATATTATTATATGGGTCCGGAGCACGGGTCCGGACCCATACAATAATATTTCAATTTAAGTCAAACACATAACACAAGTCAAATATTTTTCAGCCGACAGATGTACTTACCAGGAATGCCATTAATGATCCATAGACTTGGCCTGCAAGAAACCTGCGGGAAAAGTAACTTCTAAACCCCAAAAGGATCTCAATAAACTAGAGCCATTTCAAGATTAATCTCAAAGTTACGTTACTTAGAAAGTAGTACATGCTTGAGGAGCCACTCTTGTCCAATGTTGATGTGTAGGTTCGACTTTCACTTTATTTACTTTTGGTACCTACGTTGTTTATTAATAAGACGAATGTCTTAGTTAAGTTTCCGTGGTGTAGCGGGTATCACATCTGTCTAACACGCAGAAGGCCCCCGGTTCGATCCCGGGCGGAGACATAGCTTTTTAGCAATGTTTTTCTCTATCGTAATATTAAAATATCTTTTGTAATAAATAGGTATAGGAAATTTTTTGTCTATCAGATTATCATTACCATCTTCAGCCCACACCAGCATATAATACCCACACAGCATCGATCTACTACGTACATCTCTAATCCACCTGGTCAACAGTTTGGATCCATCAAGCAAGAAGAGGCCTACAATCATCAGTTATCAGGCAAATGTGTGTCAGGAACCTTCCTAACTATGAGCTATAATAAAAAAGGTCTTATTGGACTAACATTAATTTGTCGGCATCTTATCATTAACATCTATAGTTTATGTCGACTATGTAACTTTCACTTTTGGTACCTACCTTGTTTATTTGCAAGACATTCAAGTTTCCGTGGTGTAGCGGTTATCACATCTGCCTAACACGCAGAAGGCCCCCGGTTCGATCCCGGGCGGAAACATAGCTTTTTTATTTTGGCAATATTATGAAAAAAATAGTTTCCTACACACTTAGGTCATGAATTAAATAATAATTGCTTTCTCCAGTGTCAACAAAGCAACTAATAGAATAGAATAGAATATATTTATTTGTTTTAAAACATGGTACATTAAGGTCTTATTATATTGTTATGATCTTACATGTTTCGTCATGGACTAAATATAAAAATTGTAATAAAACACATAAGTTTGTTAAAATTATAAAATGACTTGTATAGAAACATTGGTTTAGAGAGAGAAAGAGATTTTAAACCAAAACATCATCGTCAGTTTCGTCAAAGATAGCCTGATTACTTTCTCCCATACCAGATTTTGGCCATACAGCCACCCAATAAAGCCGCTTACACACTTCGCCACTGTAAAAAGTTTACAGCCAACCATAACTTGGTCCATTACGGTAATGAATTATGTGTAGCGTCGTTAATCTGTCCTTAGATATCACTCCTCATCTGCCCAGCAATTACACCTAATTGAATATTAAGGCCGAAAACGATTGCTTATAAAAGTGCTAAATTGCTGAGTGTAAAAGCGGCTTTAGTAGAGGGGTCACCCGATGTGGAAATAAATATCTTAATTAAAGAAGCGATGATTGTTTTAAGGTATGGGACAAAAGTTAGTAAAAGTTAGGTTTTAAAATACTTATATGTTTTACTTAACGATTTTCGTTGGGTAAGAGCTAACTAAAAGGTAGGTAAAAATTAATTGTCTATTTAACAGACTATAAAATAATGGGGACAAGGCGTGAATGTATGAGGAATTTAAAAATCCTGAAACTATGTATTTCGTCATTGTTGTTCGTTTATGGAACGGGTTTTTTACCTCGGTGAAGTCGTAAATCTGTCACTATCTACCAAATATTTTATTGCTAGTAAAAGATAAACGTGTACATGTTGCTTATCAACAGTCATAAAAGTTTTAACTATTTTCATTGACAACGGCTACCATAAAGGAGATAAGAGATAAGGCTTGATTTTGGGTCACCTACAGTTAAACTAAATATATGTGAAAAAAATACGGGTAACCTTTCATAACTCTGTCGTCATAAAAGAGTTTATTTCTTCATTACAAAACAAACATCTCTATCTAAGTATTTTTGAACAAATCTTATCGCCAGCTTTTTAATTGGAAATATTTCACCAGTTAAGTAAGTATTAAGTTGTTATTATTTACCTAAACGTCTTGTGTGTGTAAGGAACTAATTATGTATAAGCACACATACACCTTTGTTACAGATGTTTATACGTTTAGCTACCGAAGAAGATGCCCAACTTTATGCAACAGTAGAAGAAACAGTTTATAAGCAACGCACGCACACACGGCGGATATAAACATGCGGACATTACCATGCGGATACAAGAGTGCGGATATAACCGTCACGAGGACGCATCGAGTTTACGCCATAATAAAAATACTATGAAATAAATTGAAAAATTATTATACCAAGTTATGGCGTCGTTCAAGGTAAACGATTGGGCGAATGATTAGGTAAATATTGTTGCAGGGATTTATTGTCTGAAATGGATTATAAACATTTCCACGCTTATTATTTCTTTAACCAAGCCTTAAACTATTATCTAACTATTATTATTATCAGGCGTTGCTGGACATTCAAATACTAAAAAGCAGACAATTTCAGCAATAATATATATTTATTACGCTGGTCATGACGTGGGTTACCGCAGTCGATAATTTATTTTTAGGACAGGAAAAATAATTTTATTTTACTGTCCATTAAGTAGCTGGATAAGATCTACGTTTTTCCCATTCGATACCTACGGAAATATGATTCAAATGAATATATTAAAAAGTCAATAAAACGTACGTATCGTTGCGTAAAAGTGCGATCGTAAATAACTTTCGGCATCCGAATCGTTCGCTTGCCTGTAATGTATTCGTGCAGTGTGCGCCGTTCCTTAATAGCGCATTATTGTGACTATTATCTATTCATGTTGTATTTATTATTGCTAAAATGTTGTATTTTATTGCTGTAAATGTTATATTTATTGCTTGTAATGTGATGGTGCTTGAGGTGTAAATGTGTTTTATTTGAAGAATCGATGTTTGATAAGGCTGTGAAATAAGTATGCAATATTTTTTTTTTTTTGTTAAAAAGCAACGTAGATAGTTACATAGCTTTTTCTTTAAATTTGTTTTCAAGAAGATGCAACTTTGTAATAACACTTTTAAGGTTCAACTATAATGAGAAATCTATCTTAGTACTGTTTAATTGAAACTTACCGAAAAAATACCGGTTTGCTCTCTAATCCTCGCAATCAGCATCTTGCAGAATCTCCAAATAGTTCGGAGAAGCTATTTGTACAAACAGCTCCACCTAGCTTATCCTTCTGCGAATACTTTTAAATCACGTATCCGTTTATTTATTTACTCGCACGCGACAATTTACATATAAGAACCAATTCAATTCCGAGGCTCACGGCATTCGCAAAGATTAAGGCTGTATATCCACCTCCCGAACGACCTATCCCCCCTGTCCCCCTGTCCCCCCGTCACCCACGCAGACCATCCCCATATAATCCGTATAAATCCACTTTATATTCATCCACCTTAAAGGCCTCAATAAAAGTATCTTGTGTACTTTTTTCGTTGGAGTTAAGTGTGTTGACGATTCATTTCGAATTGGAATTTCAGATTGGTAATAATCAGAGTCCTGCCCTTAATACTCTTATAAACTACCTACTTGAAGGTATGAACAACCCAATAAGAGCTCTCAGCGCATGTTGCTCTACATAAGAAACGATGAAACAATGGCGGAAGTGATCTCGGCTACTTGTATAAGTGATTAATCTCATTGAAGTCCTATGTCTCGTTTGCTTTTACCATTTCAACAAAAATGATACCAAATCATTATTGTATCATTAGAAATAGTTCAGTTTTAACACGTTCGTTGTTTTCAAATAAATGTTTACATCAATTCCAAAATCACGGGTTCTACATTGTTTTTGTGTTCTCAAAAATGTACTATTTTCGTAATACACCTACCCTACATAATACGCAAATCATTTGTTTACAATAAACGTAAGTATGTTCTCATAATAATACGCCGGTAAAGTAGACAGTCGAAATGCTTATTGTAAGTGAATACTATAATATATCGGAGTCGATACAGTAAATCAAAGATTATGACGTATTTGTTAAGTGGTGCGCCGGACGAGGTATCTCGCGGTTGGATTCAAGCGAATACAGATTTGAGGTGTGAGGGGACAAATAAAATGACGGTTTAGTAAGTATACGAAGCTTCAGCTGCAGAAATTCGTAGGTTTTTAGTATTTTGTTCTACTTTGAGTTGAAACTCTGTGACGCTTTGCTTTTAAAAATAACTACTTTGACTTCTAATACAATTTTTGCAGTCCTGCAAAATGATCAAACATTGAGCATCTATTCCCGCCCAGCCAGGGCAAAATTGAAAATAAAATTAGTTATTTGATGTACCTAACATTAAAACACTTTTACCATTTAGATTGTAAATCAACGGAAATGTAAGACCGTATTTAGAAGACAAGATAAGTTAAAGACTAGGGAGCCAGTATGTCCAGCAACCCTTAAAATATTTCCCCATATTGTGCATATACAGGCTGTATACATACAGGGTGTGTACAAGCTATAAACAAAAAGCGCCGTCCGTCTGGCCAGGGTTATCGCTCGTCCGCCTATTAACTTATGAAAATAAGCTACAATAACACTTTGTTTATTTTGCGTTATTCCTTGCCAGGGAAATTTGCGATGGACCAAGGAGTTAGGGGTTGTCAAAGTTTGGTGTTTGATTTTTTCTCGGTATTTTGTGTCCAGTAGTAGTGAAGCAACATGCGATTGTGAGGTTTAAATGTGTGTGGTTTAAATTAAATGTTGAAACAAAAATACCAAAGAAATACAAAAACATTGAACAATTAATTACCTAGGTAACCCACAAATCAGAAAAACTTCCTAGTAACCCCTCACGTTAGCAGTTCATATAAACCGCTCGCGTTACGCCAACGATCCCGCAAATACGGACAGGGATCGTATTATCGTATAACTACAGTTCCCTAGTAATGGCATTGCATGTCCCAAATTACTTCAGAGAGATTTTTGATCTTGTTGTAAACACGGTTAGTTACAGTTGAGATTGTTTGAACCTGCAATTTTTATAATTTAAATATTAGCTGTCCAAACTTTGCTTTACTGAATTGTTTTTGTTTCCGAAATAAAAAGAACAACTTTGAGCATCACATGCTAATAACATTTTGAAGAAATGGTTACTTGTGTGTGTCCCATGTTGGGCGGCAATAGCGCTTGTGTGTCCCACGCTGGGCGACAGTAGCCGGGCAGTCGGACACCACCGAGCCCTCGTCTAATGGATGTTGTCATTGTAAACACGAGGGAAAAAATACCAATGTGATTACATAAGGTTGTCATAACTGTTTCAGGTTCGTAGGTAAACAACGGGACTGTCCTGCGTTTTATTCTGTTTTGATTTCAAAGTGTCTTTCAGAACCCTTTTGTTGGGTGATGTTTCGCTATTTGTGTATTTTTCTTTTTGGAGAATTGATGATTTTTTCATGTAAGCTTTTTTTATATTTTTTTGCCTTCATAATTACCTACTATATGTTATTCAATTCTAGTCGTAGGTATCTATGAAATAAGTTTTATTGAATGATTTGCTTTGATATTCGTCAGCAGTTTCAGCTAATTATGTACAGTTTGTATTGCCCGAAAATGCACACATCAGACTCGATGTTGCAAACTTTAAATATCTAATCTCAGACCGTAAATGAGATCTCTCCCGGTGCCGTCACTCAAAAGCCCGTATCTAACAACAAATACAACCTGCTTCATTTGTAACAAACAGTAGACATGAATTACACTCAATCGGACATAACTTCCCCTCACAAATAAACATCTATACAACGCAAAGGGAACACTCAAAAATGCCCCTGACAAAAGCGCCGTGAAATCTTAGCCCACCTCATAAAACACGTGAAACAATATCTTGAACGCACCATGGAAAACCAACTTAACACAACACTTTACAAACCTCTATTCTTCAACTCATAGAGTTGAAAATTTCAGCCTTCATAGATAAAGGTGAAGTGGCAAAGAATCGGCTTTTCCTGAACCATAAAAGTATATTGTGCGTTTGTAAACGCTCGGTTGTTTGTCACCATTTGCATATAGATGTTTGCGTACGAATCTAAAAGGATTTGAATAATCATAGATTGTAAGTGGGGATCGGCAGGTGGATATATTTGGAAGCCGGCCAAGATTTCGAGAAGGGGAATTAAAAGAGTGGCGAGTCAAGTGACAGGTTGCACTTTCGAACTTTTATAAATTGAATTGCAATTTAGCTTCAAGTATTTCGAAATTGAGGAAGAACCTTTTGGTTTTATAAATATTTATACAAACTTTGCAGATGTTGAAAAGTTGTTAGGCATGTCGCCAAACCTACAGAGTGAACTTTGTATGAGGTAGTAGAGCTCCTAGAACTGCCGATTGTTGAAACTGGAACAATCAAACAAAATACAATGTTGGAGTTAGGTGAGCCTGGTATTGTTTTTCTTTTCTGCCAAAAAAACATGAGATGAGTGTTTAAAATTCATGGTAGATTTTTACTTTGTTGTAGGTAAGCAATATTTCTCATAATATATAAAAAAAAATCCAATCAATCTTAGTACTCTGTACCTACATTTAATTATCTTCTTACTAAATACAATTGTAATAAAATTTCTGTCACTTCCTTCTTAAAAACTCTAGACTATCAAGGTACTGAGAACCTGTTGCTCCCCCTCAGATACACTATATTTTTACTAATTAATCATCCTATCTGATGCCTCTGCATACCATCTACATACGATCTACCATACTCGCACCATACTCACTCAAACAATCACTCACATACACATACATCTTTTCATTTTTTTTATATTTTTATATATAAAAATCAGGCATCTAGCCGCGGGAGGGCCCTGGTGACCTGTCATACAGGTTTTTATATAAACCTATCTCAGGCTCCAGTCTCTCACAAAGTTAGCTCCTTGTTCGTGCACTACTGTCAAACTCTAGCATTATGTTCATAACTTGTGTAGAGAAAATAAACGTTTTATATTATTATTATATTATCTTTGCATAGTTCCTATTTTCATAACCGTGTCGCGCTCTAGAGCCCCAGGGCTCTGAGGCTCCACGGCGTCGCATTGTATTATCATCCGATGATATTCATTACGTTTATCCGCCGGAATAAATGGAATGAAATGAAAGAGTCGAGGTGCTGTGCGCAGGCACGCACTTGGCTGAAACTTTCGGTGAAACAACTAGAACTTCGAGGAAAATTGCCTTTTTACAAAATTGAAATACAAGTCGAAAGCTAATTTCGTATTTTAATGACCGTTATTTGTCTCAGCTAATTAAATTAAATTACCATTATTGTGATTAGGATATTTGAAGAAGTAAATTCAATGACGCATGAGATATAAGAACAAACACTATATACCTCTACCGTAAAAATAACCACAAAAAAAAGGAAATTTGATCCTTTAAATTCCCCCCTCTCCCAGCCAATTTTAATCAGCCAATACCATCCATATCTCCGTACAAGATTACCATAGCAACACAAACAGGCTAATAAATAAGCGTATTTTCTTATATTCACTAGCAGCGTAGTCCGTCCCTCTAGTCCTTGGCAGAAGTAAAGAGGTCTGTAGTAGGCCGCACACGTCCCTCCGCACTCGCCGAGCCGGTGCCTCCTCCAAATTATATAAATACCCCATAAATACTGCCACCATAACTGTGCAAGTGTAATCACGACGAGTAACACCATCATACTCATCCGTACTTTGAATATATAACATGTATTTGTGAGATATATAGAGATTCGGATTAGGATCGCCCTAATCAGTAAGTGACCTTGTTAGGCATTTGGGAATTGGTTCTTTTTTGAGCTTTCAGGCTGAGCACAAGTTTACGTACTATTTTCGATCTATCTTTTGACTTCCACCAAAACAAAGTTATATTTTTACTAAGTTTTTCTGAGGGAAAGTGACTGATTCATAAATCAGTTATTTTCTTTATTTCTTCAAAAACTCGAAATTAGCCGTTTGTGTTTCTTTACCAAGACACAAAACACAGGTTGATCATCCTTTGATCATTCAAAAGCTATCTGCATTCCCATTTCTTTTTACTCCCTTATTACAAACAAAACCCTCCAACTCCACTCAAATTCCAATTTTCATTTCAAAATCGTCGTCGTGTTAAATAAAATGATTGCGGGAGTCTGTGGCATTATCTCAATGGTTCGGAGCTACCTTAGATGTGAGAGTCTCTCTGAATAAAGTGGCAAATTAAGTAATTGTATGCAAGTGTTCCGAAGGGGAGCATGATTGGCCCCAACAGATGCTTGGAGGAACTCTTATGGTATTTTTTTTAAAGGAGTTTGTTTTTACGTCTCGTGGTTTAAGGAGATGGAACGTGAGATAACACGACTTAATAAACGATAGAACGATTCTGGTTTTGAGTTAGATGTAGGTAAATAGTTTTTAGAAAAAAACTTAGCTGAAATTGTTTTAGCTTATGTAGTAGTACTATCTGCTATATATTGTTTGACTTCATGTCCAGAAAGTGCGAGCTGCCTTGACGAATATTTTGTTTAACATAAAAAGCAAAAGTCCTTCATACATAACGCAACTCTTGCTAGGCGATGTTATCATTTCCATAATTTCTAAAACCAATGGCATTTGAATCTTAATGAAGTGTAGGAAGAATCATGTCTAGATGGTTGGGCTTCAGTTGTCGGCAGCACGCGACAGTTTCCAGTCGGAAAGTCGTGCGCTGTGCCTGACACGAGCCGTGTCCGGCCGCCGGGGGTCAGACCCACGAGTTTCTAGAGCCGGCCCAAGTTTGTTACGTGTTCTACTAAAATAAGGTTGGTAACTTGCGTAAATTTTGTAGAAATTGTGTGAACTTGATATAGCTAAATTAAGAAAAATAAATATGAGAGATATGAAACCTTATTAAATGTAAGTGGGAATTTGCTGACACTGCAACTAAAAGTTAGAGGGAAATGTTTTGATGTTTGAAAACTCTATCTCAACCCTTTGTTTTAATTCGACCAAGACATACGCGTAGTATAAAAGTATTTGTTGATTGCCAATTCTATTTGACCAACTGAACCTTACAAGCAAGCTAATAAAACACGATATGGCGGCAATGCTAATAGTCAAGCTGCTCATGCTATTGTCATAATACATCATCCAAAATATGAATCCTGCCAACTCTATCGCTAACATCAGACTATGCCAATGATTAGACATAGGTCGAGCGCCAGTGGTGTGTGAATCAGATGCGCGTGTCACCGCCACTGCATGCACTTCACTTGTTCACTCACTGTTTCGGGGGTAGTCCTAAATATCAGTGGACTTAGACCTTCTGCGGAAGAGGAAGTCAACAGTAGGTATTTGATGATTGCAAAACTAGCTACTAAAAATTGAATAACTGCCTTTTCTAAAAAAAAAATAAGTAAGTACCTACTTCAATTTGAGAAGGATGGGTACTCAAAAAGCAGTCGATGTAAGTAGGTAGTTACTCTAAGTGATGCTGCTGGTTACCACCAGGTTGTTAAACGATAAATGATTTATTTTCTGTAAGTAAGTTTGTACAAACACTTTTACACGTCAATCATATTTTTTATAAGCTAAATGAGGTCGGCGTATCCTATCTCACTACTCTGAGAAGAAAGGCTGAAACAAACTCAGAGGTCACAGTCTCTTTTAAAGTACAGACAAAATCTTGGTCAGATCATGCTGATGAAGATGTTGTATTGTGTCAGTGTGTTTTATAAAACGCTACTCTTTCAAAATATCAACATTTCGCTGAGCAGTAAACTCTGCTTTTAATATTATAACTTGCATAAAGCTTCACAATTGACGACAAAGTTGATGGCCCCTCACCGGCTACCGGTTGTATCAATTAAAAGCGACACTCAGTGACTCGGAAACGACACGCGACTATGTCCGACGCATGCATCCGCCTCCGCAGATCCGATGTGAATGCTCCGACAGTGAAATGTGCTGATGTAGTATAATTTTATCATCTCTTAACGTCTCTTTGAAAAGGTGCTATATACTTTAGCATGTTATCTCTTAGTTCTTCTGCGAGCTCAATCCTCATTGTGATGCTTCTTGTTTTATGTTGCTGTTATACGGGTGTAAAAAAAACACGGATATCTATGAAAAAAACTAATCACCAAGCCATGCGCCACATATGAGTATTCCTTCAGTCATTGGGATTTTTGAAGTGAAAACTTCTTTAGCGGCGTTGCACACTTTTTGTAATGGGTAAAAAATGTTAAACTCGCGTCAGGACACGTGACCGTCAGGAGAGATTTCCCCCCCCCCCCCTCTCTTTCTACGGCGGCGCCAACCGAAGTGAAACAAGTGACACACGACAATGGATGGGAACCAAGTGACACACGACAATGAACTTGAACATTGTGAAATTGAACAAAGTGCATCTATTAATGAAAAAAGTGACGCAGAAATAGTGAAAAAAAAATGAGTTATATTAATTAAATTAATAATTGATTTATTTCAACGTTAATATTCAAGTTTTCACTTCTGCCGGCACTCCCGGAGTAAAACCCGTCTTTTTTTTAATGACTATCACTTTTCTATGTACAGTCAACAAAAGAGATAAGTATCCAGGATCGCCGGATATAGTTGAAGCTCAGTAAGAAACCGATACATATTTATTAATAGAAAACAAACAGCTCATTTATCAAATTAAATTTCAGTCGACAGCATCCATTGGTTTCTTACTAAACTTCAACTATATCCGACGATCCTACATACTTATCTCTTTTGTTGACTGTACCTTGATTAGTATCACAGAATAGTAGCCGAATTCTGGGCCCAGACCATTTAGATTGCTATCGACAAGCTAAGAAGAAGAATTATCATATTTTATTTGCTATCTAACCTATCAATATTTTACATCTCTTGTTCCAAATGCTACGTTTCACGGCTGTCATATCAAACTACCCGCTGAGCGTCCCCTGCCTGTAGCCATCAATTAAACAGAACAGTCGGTGATTCGGAAACGATACGCGTCTCTCCGTCCGACACACGCTACTGCTACCGGGATCTGTGAGGTTTTCCATTACGTGTATCGATAGGAACTGTCACTATTTCAGTTACCTTTCTATTATTGTTATCAGGGTCTCTTCTATTTTGGTCACAAGAATTAGGTGTTTGCTTTCCTTTGTATATGTGCACCTAAAATACATACAAACGAACTTGTGTTTGAGCTATGAACAGAAAAGCATGCATGATTGCTAAACCTAAACCTATGATAATATTTTGGTTCTCTCGATTGGATTCTAAAGTATTTTTAGCTACTATAATTATGTGTTCACCAAGGATAATCTTAACCATCTTTAGTTTGAAGGCATAGTGATTGTAGTTCCTCTCCACACGTAATCGCCTATGCCTTATAAACACGTAATGCACCAAATCCTTCACGTATTTCACAACAAAAAGCGCATAGAAAACTATACCTTTCAGATGAAACAAGCAAATATCAACCCTAAATCCCCCACATAAGACTCATCCAACATTTTCTAACTAATGCCTAACAAAATACACCATCATTGTCACATAGAGATGAAATCACACGTGACTTTGTCGTGTGGGGCGCAAAAGTAATTTTTACGCTCACTGGACCCTTTTTGTCGAAAATGTCATCACAATCAGCCTAATCGATGGTGCAGAAAAGTCATATTTATGAATGTGACAATTTAAAAGCATTGGTGTTCTTTTAAAGCAAGGTTCCAAGCAGGTAAACTTCTGTTTTCGGTTAAGAACTTTAAATACAACTTTGAAATAAGTATTTATTTGTCGACCCCGGTTAGTTAGTTATTCGGATACTGAAACAGATTTCAAGAGCCCTTCTCCTGAAATATACCGACAACACCACCATCCGACACCTGCTGCGCCACAAAGCGCCCACCATTTTCTTCCAGATAAAAAAGTAATGCCTAGACAAGTTTTAGCAAAAAACGCAGGCGTAGTCGCGTGCGCCGCGGGAACCGGAAGGAAACACGCATAAGTCACCGAGAGCGGGCACTTCCGGTGTGAGATGTGCGCCACGTGACCATGTCAATTAGACCCTGAGGGGTAGGCAGCACTGAGGGATGGCTAATCGCTGGGAAGGTATGGCAATTGGTAGATATTGTAATTGAGTGTGTTATGTATTTACCTACATACTTACCATATGCATGAAAATCAAATCAAAATATTTCAAACGAACAAGCTAACATATAAGCTATGGCTTGGTTGCTTTAAATATTTTATTTATTGCATGCGTTTTTGTTTGAGAAATCATTTATACGGGTTCTTTCAGTCTTAAATAAAAGTACAATAGTTCTTAGCAATTTATGCAGCTCCAGGATATTCGGTAGCACGCATTTTTGGAGTTAATACATATCGTAACGAATTATGACTAAACCGTGGACAACAACCGCGACTACTTTGTTCTACTCACTGTAGAACTAAGTAGTCAAAGCAAGAGTGAACAGGCATCTTCTGGGCACGCTCGTTCCATCACAGACCTCATCCATCGCTTTTCATCAGGCGTGATCGAGGTCAGGAGCAGGTCCGTCCAGCAATAAAAAATAAAAAAATAAATTTCAAAGCATCGCTTATCTTACCCTGTGCTTGTCTCAAGCCCAATTGACACACTATCGATATAATCATTTGAACAAACAAAGTATCGATGACCTTACAAGACGAAAAGGTTCATATACTGGCTCTGATCGCATAATTAAACTTGTTTTTCCCTCCCATCTCTCAAACATGATAATTGTCTTGCGTGTGACAGATCTATTGCCATTCACTTCATACATGAGACAATAGTGCGTCAGTGTAATGTCCTCAATGAGTGTTTGATGTCCCTAATGTTCCATTAAACAGTTTTGTTTCTTTAGCTTTAGTGACTACTGAGTAGTATCGGACAGACAGACGACAGACGGAGTAGCTGTGAATATAGTGAAACATGCAACTACTTTGTTGTTTCGAAGAATACATTAACCCCTTTCTTCCAGTGGGTCAAAAAAGGTGGATACAGATAATGTCTATCGAAAAAATTGATAGCAGCTTTCTTTGCTGTGCTGCACAGTTTTCAAAGCGTGGTCGTTATGACGTTATGCCATCAACCATTCGATGTAACAATGGGCTAGTCGAAATTTAGCAGAGGTGGTTCAGCATCTTATTAATCATAATTGTTGTAAAAGGAATTATAGTCTTCTGATAATGACAACGCGCCTGTTTTGAATGCATTGTGTTGACATTTTCTCTCGAAGCATAGATAACTCCTATTGATTTTTTACTTCTGAGGGCTGCTAAAGAGAAAATGACATACCTGTGTCACTTTTCTTTACAGTAAAAACCCTAACCCCAACACGCACGTCATCGTCCACACGTACATAATTTACAGCCGCATCTAGAATTAAAACTGCCACCTAATTGCCACGTACATATTTCTCAGCGCTCGCCCCGCCAGGAAGCGCCATGATTTATTCATCTTTCACCTCGGCGAGGCGCTAAGTGGCCGATTATTTGCTCTATCTATTATCATATATTACGTCCGTGACGTGCTATTAATATTTTAGTGGTGGCCAAAGGTTCGCTGATCAGAATAACTGGTAATTTGTGGGTTTACACCTGTTTACGTTTGTTAGTATCGGTGATTGGATGGAAGGGAATACCGTTATACGCCAACGAATAGGAACAAAAAAAGACGGGTTGCACTCCGGGAGTGCCGGCAGAAGTGAAAACTTGAATATTAACGTTGAAATAAATCAATTATTCATTGAATTTATAACAATTTTTTTTTCACTATTTCTGCGTCCCTTTTTTCATTAATAGATGCACTTTGTTCAATTTCCATATTTTAAACACTTTATATACACGAATGTTACGAATACACAGCAGCAGCGTGTCCACGTCCACTTCGACTTCGACTTCCACTTCCACTCCATCCATCCATCCATCCATTGTCGTGTGTCACTAAACTTGGTTCACTTCGGTTGGCGCCGCCGTAGAAAGAGAGGGGGGGGGGGAATCTCTCCTGACGGTCACGTGTCCTGACGCGAGTTTAACATTTTTTACCCATTACAAAAAGTGTGCAACGCCGCTAAAGAAGTTTTCACTTCAAAAATATTGCTAAAGAAATGATCACAATGATGAGCCACGCATTAATAGTTTTCATATGAAGCATGTAGGAGTAAGGGAATTTGCTGCATTTCTGAATGTCTGCTTCGATTCCCGCCAAGAACAAAATACATTGTGTGTGTAAATCTTTTGACAGTATTATCTTTTTCAGTTCTTTCAATAGACTGTCAGTAGATCTACATATGTAAACGCACAAAGACAATACTTATTTATTCTGCACAGAACACCTGATAGAATTCCTCCATACCACAATCTCTGGCACTGCACCAAAGAAATATTACATCCATTTCAACCTGACTGGAGATTGACTACTGCGCTAAACATACAAATATTCTCTCATACAAGCTCATCGGCCATGTCCGTGATTAGCTCGTGGTTTCCGTGAACGGCGCACGGGCAGCCGTAAATCAACCGTGTCCTCTCCGCGAATAGATCCAAGTTGTGTACCTTTGTTTTTGAGGGATTAGTTTTGATGCGTAGGCATGCATCAACACTCTCTCTGGTCAGGAGATGGATCTTTGGAAGGATGATCTAGTGGTTTCGAGTAGCAGCCAGCCTTGTCATTCTGAAAATCTAATGAATATAAGCCCTGTTAAATCAATAAAAAAGTTTAGCATAAAAAAAACTGTGCTGAACTGTTACAAAATGGTGCCTTGTATGAAAACGCATATTTACGAATCAACTTCCATTTAAAAGAAATGTTCGACATCTTGTATTCTGGTCTGCCTGCTCACGCAGCTTGAGGACGAGAGAGCCCTCTTGTACTTGAACTTTTTTGACAAAGACAAACGTCTATGTGGCTCTTTCCAAATCCGACTTTAATCACCAATCTAAGCAACCCGAATAATTCTTCAAAAAGCTAATACATCAACCAAAGAACACAGTCCCACTGTATTAGCATCCATATCTCAGCTCAGTCGCCAACGTTCGCTATCTGTTAACTGGATCAATTCGTTGGCGGCGCGACAAATCATTTAATTGTCCGGCTTGTTGCGGATTAGCTGATGACGTGTACAATTGGAACTAGTCACTACAAGGAGGAAGGAATGTTGGTATTCTAGCGCCTGTGTGCCTTGAGATGATTGGTTGGAACGTTGTAGTGTCTATTACCCAATACTTTTTGTAAAGGTCAAGAAACTATAGAAAGTAACGTCAATCAAGTGTTTTATAGTTGAGTTAGTTTGTTATTTAAATTAAAGGTAAATAATAGCTTGTAGAGTGTACTGTGGAGAGCCGTGGTGGCCAAGTGGTAACGGCCGCGACTTACGAGGTGTAGGTCGTAGGTTCGAACCCAGACAGGCGCTTTACTTTGTGTAAATTATTTCATCACCACTGCTCTCAAAACGGTGAAGGAAAACATCGTGAGAATACCGGCATGTCCTAGAACTAAAAATTCGGAGACCTGTGACGTCTGCCAACCCGCACTGGGCCCGCGTGGTGGATTACGGCCCACTCCCTCTCACCGAGAGGAGGCCTGTGTCTCAGCAGTGGGAACATTATATAGGCTGATTATGATATGTTATGTTAATAGCTTGTAATACGGTGTCTATTATTTTCTAGAAGGTCTTTATTATACATTTGTTAAAGTTCTAAGGTAAACTTCCACGTCACAAATTGCCTGAACGCATTTTCGCCATTTCAGTAGCAACGCCAGTTTATTCAAAATCTGTTTAACACAGATAATGCTGCTGAAAGCTGAACTTAAAGCATTGTTCAAAAATGTCAATTAAGCCTTCGGTTTATCTACACATGATTCACACCCCACCTCATAATCGCTGCGGAAACGGATGGACCGCCATACTGTATGCGAAATCAGCCGTTTGTCGAGCCTTCCACACTGTTGCACCTGTCAGTGTCCACTTAGTGCACACCCATGGAAAAATAAACCTTATGTCACATGAACTGGGGTTTGATTTCATTTGGAAGTACGTCTTAGCTTTCAATCACCACTTCACAAACGTATATCAAAGCAAAACCGAACATAAACATATCGAATTAAGCTTGTATTTCGAATGTACACCGATCGCAGGTGACAAGAATTGCTATTCCATTTTCAAAACGGTTGAGAGATCATCCCGATGCCCAGTGATTGGGCTGCAAACTGATTTCAACTTTATCACTTACATGTTTAAGTTGTTTATAAAATGAATTGCAGTCAATGCGATCTAGTTGCAAGCCCAATGGGATTTGTGCTCTATTATTTTAGATTTAGAGCGGATTTTGGAGTGTTTGAGAGTTACTAGAGGTGTACATCCGCGTGTAAAATCCGTTGGTGAGACCGCGGACAGGTTTCCGCTGTCCGCATTGTTTTCGCGTCGGAATATGAATTAATGCGGATTTTCAGGTAAAGCGTCCGCCAGATTGTAGCCGCCGCGGATGTGCGGATACGGATATTCCGCCATTGTTTCGCACGTTATTGTCCGCGTTGTAAATTGTTCAGTAGAACATCGATTCATATATTTTGAGGTAATGTATTATGCTGATATTGAGATTCCGGGTTGAGTGTTTGTTTATGAGGTTAATAGCTTATTAACATTATTGAATAACAATTCGGTTAAAGTATTAAACCCGGTACTTATGGGTACTATTGTTTATATGAAAAAAAAGAGTCGAATTTGAAAATAAGAGTACTTTTCAGAGTTTCTTCTGAATCAAAATACACTACTTTCTCTTTAGCTCTGGGATGTTAATATCCCAAAACTACATAAAACAAGACATTAGGTACACCTAACTTTGCCCATAAACCCCCTGGCAACAAAACTTTCACTTCACTGCGTATGACGCCAGCACAGATAAAAAAACCTGCCTCGTCACCTCCAGAGCAGTTCCAGTCATTGTGCACCTGCCAGAGTGACGTCATTAATTATCACCCCCTACACCCCCCGGGTCACACCCCAGGGTCACCCCCTGTCACCCACTGCTCCTGTTGTCTGAAGTAACCGTGTTGTGTCAAGGTGATTCTATTGTTTCTAGATGGTGCTGTGGCACTGTGGTGACGGGAGATCAGATTTTGCGATGATTAAGTATTTTGTTGGAAGTGGCCAAAGTGACAATTTCGATAAGCGGCTGTTAAAACGAATGGTGGAGAATTAACAAGAAGTTTGATAAAATGTTGTACTTACATAATGTTATTATCTATCTTTTGTCCATCCAGAACTTGGCGAGATTTACAGTAAAATTGCCAATATAACGTACCTACATTACCAGAGAAAGGCTAACTAAGGCATCGTATCCAAGTTTATGTCACCTTTATCGAAATCATATGGAGGTTGTTGAAAAATATTCAAGACAATTCTAAGAATAAACCGTGGCCTTACAAAATTACCTGTGTACTCTTGCTCTTTTAACCGTTACTTTAACTCACTTATTCCAATCTAATCCTTAACTACGGCTTAATCTCCAAAGTAAAGAACAATTAAGCCCAGTTCCGCCGTGCTGCCGGCCGGCGCGGTGTCGGCTTGGTAAGGTGAGTTGTCGTTGATTAACGATCTGGCGGACGTGTTTATTGTGTCACCCGGCGCTCGCTACGTCACCGTGACGTCACAGCAAGTCGCCAGCCAGAAGATATCATTAACTTTTAGACTACGAAGTCATTCTCTTAGCTTTATGTGAGCGACTTTGGAGCTAGTTACCAGTCTGTTAAAAGAAGTCCTCCTAATGGACGATATTGTATCCAAAGGTAAGGTCATACGGATTGTAAGGTGAACATAGCGATGTATCTTAAAAAAAGATCAGACTCAACATCAAGAACTTGAGATTCAAGAAGTATAATAAATAGTAATCATTAGGTATCTATGTGGTAGTGGATAAAACGTTCTGTGATAAGTGTCTTTGCTAATCTGCAAGGGGCGGACATGGACAACAAGCAATAATAGATATCTATATCTTGTTCAGTGTAGTCGTCTGATGTTTACTGTTGTCTACACCTCAACACATCTAATTAATAACACCAAAACACACACGGCATTGGAAAGTTCAGTAAACCGTTCTAAAGCAGCGACTATCAATCGCGTCATACCTCAAACACGCAGCACGCGGCGGAGATTGAAAACGAAGTTAGTTTAATGAGGTAGCTCCGTGTTGCGGCGGCGACGTGGCGGGGACGCGCCGGGGACGCGGCGACATGTCCGCGCCACCTTCCTAGGTAGGCAGACGTGGCGGTAATTAATGAGGCTGAGGTATCAGTTGGGAGGTTTTGGTAAAGTTTTGGCTTTAATAGCTGTGCATATTTGAAAGAACACTTATTGGTGTATTTTGGCCGGTAGCGACGGAAACTAGGTAAGTTAACTTTCCATAGAATGTTGAAAAAATAGACTTGCATAATATGACTTGTTAATTTTAGAAACTATTTCGTGGCTGTCTGATCAATGTCCAAGTAAACTGATAAAATATTTCCGCACATAACCACAAAATAACTAATAGTACATAACACACAATTTGTGGGTAGTTGTACTTGTGAAATAAGAGTCTATAGTAAAGCAAAGATTAATTAGAACAAAGTTCTTAAAAAGCAATGTCTTCCACAAATCCCCGGTATCCAAGACCTTCCTAAATAACTTCAGCAGTAAACTGGTGTGAAGTTGTGTGGGACAGCAGAAGAAATAGGCCAAACGCGCGGGTGACGCCGGAATGTGAGGCGTCGCACCTACAGCTCATAAATCGAGGCCGGACCTTGAGCGAACAATTAAACGTTTCTATAACTATGTGAACACGAGTTTCTTAGCGTTTGGCCATAAAGCTGACTAGTGGAAATGTATGAGTGAAGCAAGATAAAATAAGTAGGGTAGGTTGTTCCCACCAGTAGTACTATTCTGTAAAAAAACACCGTGAAAACTCAAGTGGAGTGACCTGCCAACACTGCTCATCCCTAACAGCAGGTGGAATAGCAGCTCACTTGACCTTTACAGTTTTCACTGTGAGATTTTTACAGAGCTTCTCAGAAGAGGTTAGTGGAAGAAAAGCTGTATACTGAAGACTCTTTGGGTAGAGGAGAAGAGGTGTAGACAAGGCGTAACAGCCGATAGATATTCCGCATTCAGCGTAAGAATAATTGGAGCTCTTCGAAGTACATAGACAACTACCTACAGCAGATTTATCCATATATCTCTCAGTCTTGCATAATCATACGCTAGTTTCCTAGCCATACCAGGCCTCCATCCGATATTAAGTTTAGTCAAGGTATTCGCATAGCGTGGGAGGGTTCGACGCAATGTAACGAATAAAGACGCCTATGTTACTACTACCTCTTAGATGCTGCTGTGACCCTGGTACGTTATCCTTAAATATGCAAAGAATTTTGCCCAAAAAATGGTCACGATAAAACTTTGTTGATTATATTTTGTAACCTATTTGGTTCTTTTTGTTATTATCAGTGATCGGAATAGGTAGAGCTATTTGGGTTCATTGACCGCAAACATTGATGTTAATATGGATATTCCACGGGATTCCGACTGATACTACGGGATTTTTGTCATACAAATTCGCTTCACTAACATCAACAGATCTGATGTCGAACGCTCGTTTTCCTCATATAAATGGGTGTTAGATGTAAAAAGAAATAGATTAAAATTAAATAATTTAGAAAAAATAATGGTGATTTATTTTAACTCTGATCATACTCAGTCTTCTATTGAAGCTGAAGACGAACCAGACCAATGACATTTTTTGTTTAAATAAGTGAAACATTGTTGAAGCGTATTGATTATTTTAATTAAGATTTTATTGTAAATACAAATTGTTCTATTTGATAATGTTTTGATTTTACTGAGGAATAAATAATTTGTATTACTTTTTGCTATGAGAATCTTACAGCTATCCTGCATAAAAAATTATCTAAATTTGAAAATTATTTTGACACAACAAAAATCAAATTTGACAATCGCGACTCGTCGACACGTGGTACTTATTTTCCATACCCCGTGAATTGTTTTTTAGAGCCGCAGTCGCGGAGGGGGCAGCCTTGACGTGTTTTTTAAGGAATTTTTCACTTTTTGTATGGAAAATATGAAAAATTATTACCTACATGTTGAGTTTTAGGAGTTTATGGGTTTCATAAAGGGGGTCGAAATTTTCATTATTTTTGCGATAGGACACCATTTTCGAGATATAAGCAAAAGAAAAAAAAAAGATATAGACAGTACTGTTTTTGCACCTGAAGTCGAAGTGTTGGTGTGAATTTCTATTCATGACAACTAATTTTATTCCACACCTTTTTAATCGCGATTAAAAATAGTCAGATTTAGTTCGATTTAGTTAGACAATCAAAATTTTAGGTGAAAAACGTGAAATTCAGAATAGCAAAATTGCCATCTTCATTAGATTAATAACTCAGTGCCATCTTAGTGCTGTCAAACTAAAATATAGTTAAGTTGCGTCACTTAAATCAATTTCAGAATGGGAAATCGTCGCTTGACAGGAATAAATTAAATTTTAGTGATTTTTAGTCTAGTTTAGAGGCACTTGTGACAAGAAAATCGGTACCATTGTTACGTAAAAAAATATATGTGGTTTAATGAATCAAGTTTATCTATTTATTATACTATCCTTAATCCCGCCCTTCTTATATTTACCAGTCAGAAAGGAAGTGTAATCTTTCATTAGTCCCGAAGGCGTGAATAGTTTTTATGATTTTACTACTTAAAAACCAAATCCCGGGACTAGGGGAATATCCATATTATTCTAACCAACCAATTATTCTAAGCAAGTACGTAAATAAAACAGCTCTACCTATTCCGATCTATGGTTATTATACAATCTTTCCATTCGCATCAACTATAAAATACAACGCAAAAAATGTCTTTCCTGTATACTTGTTCTTTTGTTCGATAGGGGGGAAATTAATTTACACTTTGTGCAAATGTAAACTGGAACATTGTACCTTTTCATTTCCAGACACACCTACTTTTATTGTCTACAATCCAAATATGTAAGGGGAATATAAAAATACATATTTATCACCCTTTCCCAAGTCAGCTAAGAACAACACGATGTGCTCAACATCTAATAATAGGATATGACGTAGATAACACGATTAGTGCGCGGTGAGTCGCACCGTTGTTTTCTATTATGGTGTGATTTTTCCCATCAATGCTGCTTCGTGTCAGATAATTGAATGCAGCGAAGGGCCCAACCCTTGCACGAACACGCGGCCCTATTCTGACGGACTTTTTGCTACTATAAAACTGATAATATATTTGGTAATTTGTCCCGGTCGTCATAACAATGACAATAAACTCGTATAACCAGAAATCCTCTCCTAACTTTTATGGCCTTGCCTTGGTTGGCTTGTTGCAGTTACTCTTAGTGGATTTCTTACATCTGGACGAGATTAGAAATATGATCTTGGTCAGGGATAAGAGACTCACCCATATCATCATATTTAACCAGTTTACGACGAGATGAAGACTATGGTTAACAATTTAATCTTAGTAAAAGATATTACAAAGTAAAACTTACAGTATGGTAAAGCTGTGTCCAGAATAGCGGCGCCGCCACTCCTCCGGTGTGACCGGAGACTACCGCGCCTCCCTGCGGACGCCACTCAATCTACAGGACAGATAAAATGTGGCAGTTTGATATGATTATAGATAGGTATACCTACAACTACTTCTATCATAGTACGTTCTGGGTATCAGAGAGTATTGAGATGAACCAGACATAAAAAGTACCACACCAAGTACAGGGTGGCTGGGACTTCGATGCGCAATCTGTTACCATGTATGTACTTACATGATTCTGAACCCCATCACAGCGTTATTTAAAAAAAAAACCGTGTGTGCTTATGACCACACGACTGAAGTGAAACTTCAAACGTATTTGGCTATGAGAGGAAGAGAGAAAGAAAATGTGCGCGCGCACTGCCTTCTCTTGCTTATATCCCCCACTCAACTCCCGTTCGCCTCGCCCGATCACACTTTTTGTAACACTTACGTCACGCGTTCGCTAGCTTACTCCCCAAGTCAAGCGTGCGTAAAGAAGTTTCACTTCAAAAATTGCTGTTCCATATATTTTGACCGCGTAGGTATTGCACTTTTCTATGAAACAGCTGATTTTGTATTTGATAATGGGAACTATATTTTCTATCAAAAAAATTTATATTTGTCATCAAGTTGTATCACCTAATAAATAGATCTATCGCCACGAAATATTTGTATCACCTAATAAATAGATCTATCGCCACGAAATATTTTCGTTCTCAGATAGCGGGGCTCCGTCGACATAGGATGCAAGAACGAGCGAAGGGCACCCCGAGGTTCGGTTTGGTTAGGTTACTTTAAACCCTTTACACAGAAATAGGGGCCCCGCGAAGCGGGGCTCCGTCGACATAGGATGCAAGAGCGAGCGAAGGGCACCCCGAGGTTCGGTTTGGTTAGGTCACTTGCATTGTTTGGAGACTACATTTTGGTGACAGATCTACTATTTGGAGGACAAACCCTATTATTTAAGAAACACAAAACTAATTAAATTGGTGATAGCTTAAATGATACCCTTTGATAATCGACAAAAAAAAGCATGTGCTGAATTCATGGTTACAGTTTTCGCATCGATGTGACGCTACGCTGTATTTGTGATTTGTGCCAATCAAGTTAAGCTATTTGGTTAAGATGCTTAGTTTTGTTCATTCATAGTCATCAATTCATATTATGACGACAACAATATTTAAAACTAAACAGGTTTTGCAGTGTAAAAACATTAATTTTCATGACATCGACCAAATAATCATCATCATGATCATCATTTCAGCTGAAAGACGTCCACTGCTGGACATAGGCCTCCCCCAAGCACCTCCACTTCGACCGGTTTTGTGCTTCTCGCATCCAACGAGTTCCTGCGGCCTTCACAAGGTCGTCGGTCCACCTTGTGGGAGGCCTTCCAACGCTACGCGTTCGCCACTCCAGAACCCTTCGGCCCCATCGGCCATCTGTTCTGCGAGCAATGTGCCCTGCCCACTGCCACTTAAGTTTGGCAATTCTTCGGGCTATGTCGGTTACCTTGGTTCTCCTGCGGATCTCTTCATTTCTGATTCGATCCCGCAGGGAAACTCCAAGCATAGCCCTCTCCATTGCCCTTTGGGTGACTTTCAGCCTTCTAATAAGGCCCATTGTGAGCGACCACGTTTCAGTACCATATACCGCCGCGCACAACATGGACGGAAAGCAGCAGATGATGTGATTTTTTACTCCGTTGATGTAATTGCCGTATGGCGTTCCAGTGTGAGGATAAATAAAATAAATAAATAAATGTCATCACTGGCAACACGCACTGGTCAAAGACTTTCGTCTTGAGACAGTGCGGTATGTGGGACGAGAAGATATTGCGTAGCTTCCCGAACGCTGCCCAGCCGAGTCGGACTCGACGATTGACCTCTTTCTCAACTTTCATGTTCCACGTGAATTGATATTTTAGACAAGTCGACCAAATAATGACTTGTCTAAAACATCAATTCACGTGGTTGACTCTTCGCGTGACCAGAGGGCTGGCCTATTTTTAGCCCAAAGAATAAGCATTGCCATCCAACGTGGCAATGCTGCCAGCCTTTTGGGCACTTATCCCATTGACAGCGATGCGGACGAATTTTTTGATGCCCAATGAACTCCTGTCTTTTTTTTGAAGTGAAAACTTCTTTAGCGGCGTTGAACACTTTTTGTAATGGGTAAAAAATGTTAAACTCGCGTCAGGGCATCGCGTCAGGACACGTGACCGTCAGGAGAGATTCTCCCCCTCCCCATCTCTTTCTACGGCGGCGCCAACCGAAGTGAACCAAGTGAGACACGATAATGGATGGATGGATGGTGATGGCGATGGTGATGGTGGACGCGGACGCGGACGTGGATGGACAGCTGATGGCTCGACCGTCTGTGTAGTAGCCACACTGCTGTGTATTCGTAAAATTCGTGTATATAAAGTGTTTCAAAAAATGGAAATTGAACAAAGTGCATCGATTAATGAAAAAAGTGACGCAGAAATAGTGAAAAAAACTTAGTTATATTAATTCAATTAATAATTGATTTATTTCAACGTTAATATTCAAGTTTTCACTTCTGCCGGCACTCCCGGAGTGCAACCAGTCTTTTTATTTTATTATTATTTGTATATTATAGTATATATATATTTTAGTTTGTGTGTACATATGTAAATAAACTAAATAAAACTTTAAGTAAATAAAAAACATTCACGTGGAACATGAAAGTTTAATTGACTATGCAATAGGCTCAGCTACAGACAATATTGCTTGCTACCTGAATTAATAACAACGTTCAAACACTCGCAGCCGGCGCTAGTTATGAGACCGTGTGCCCCCGCCTTACGAACAATAACCAGGTTCTGGGGAACTGCGGTGCACCGAGGAACAGGAGCGCTCTACAAAGGATAGATATTATTTAATAATACTCACTGTTCATACATTAAACGATGATTCAATTCGACATTATACTGATAGGTAGAAACTTACAGCGGGGTAATAACGTAACACACTATCAGTAGCAATGGATTTCATTTTCACACTTCAATAATGTTCATTGCGTTACCTAATTACACTGTTGAGCAGACAAACTTTTCGAACATACTGCCTAGCCTTTACCCAACTAGTTGGGTCAGCTTCCAGTCTAACCGGATGCAGCTGAATACCAGTATTTTACATGGAGCGATTACCTATCTGACCCACACAACCCAGTTACTGGATTATTTTTCGTGATAGAAAGTGTTTTACGCAATCAGGGTGCCGGTTTGGCTGTTGTTTGTGATCGCGACAAGAAACACAAAGTTTGTAGGTACCTAGCTGCTGGTACAACCGTAATAGCTGCAATGGGCCTATCTGTTGTCTCATTGCATAGCACCTAGGTGCTATTAGAGGTGAGGTGACAAGAGGTGCTATTATTAGAAAAGATAATTATTAAGTTGCTAAAATAATTCTATCTATATACACTTCCGCGCATAAGTGATACGCTGTTGTTTAAAGTCACTAAAATTGGCCAAGAGACACTGTTGTGATTTACTGAAAAGCTTTTGGGAAAGATGCAACGATGCGAAATTAAACATAGCTTTTTAATAAAGAGAAGCCACCAAAGAAACTCAAATACTTCATTACCCATATCCACTCATGTTGCAAGTTCACAAATACAAGCCGAAGAGGTAAACATGACAAAGCAGACAATTCATAAGGGCTTGCGCACACGTGCCGTTACTTACACACGCAATAACTGCGAGGTTATGCGTTTGTCCCCCACGTGTATGTAATGAATAATTCTTTAGTACAACATGCTGCTAACGTATCTCTCGAGGTATTACATTTCATTGTTATGGGTTAGGTGAACATGTTACCCGGATTTTGCTGAAAAGGCAAACAAGCAACAGAGGCCAGATTTTTCAGTGAGATCATAGATTTTTTTTTTAAAGAGAGATGTTAAAATGATCATGATTGTAAAATGTATTTGAAAATAGGGTTTAAGGCAATAGATAGGTTCATTATTGTGTTTTCTGACTATAATTATATATAATTAAACTCTCGCTTAATTTCGTATTTATGTTTAAATCTTTAACAAGGAACTAGGAATAATGTGGGGCATCCACTTTATTCCATGTAGGTATGGTGAAAGTAAGGTTTTCCACTCAGTGAGTCATCTAAATTATAAACGTAATTAGTTTATATTTATAATCTAGTTCCATTAGTTTCCTACTGAACTTTTATACAGTTCTTCGAAATCTTTCATTCAGTTTTCCAGCTTTCAGACTTTCATAGAAAGTCCCCTCTCTGAACTTCGGAGAAAACTATCACCCTATTTCCTACCACGACATAAAGTGCAAAAACTTGATTCTTACAATCACCAAATTGGTTTCCCAAAACAAAGAAACATCTCATCGACAGTATGCAATGAGACTATCCCACACTACGAGTAGGTACACAAAATATGATCATACTGTAGATGTTTGCACAGGGTGGTGGTAAAAGTTATTAGTTTCACCTGGGGGTAAGACGCACTCGCTTTGTTTGCGCACCAAACAATAGATTGAGATTGCCATGAACCCTCCCATCATATGCTGTGTGTATAGGTGCTGTAATTAAAACCTTGTCTGTAATATTTAAGTATCCACATAAACATTACATATTATATTTAATTTCAATGTTGATGTGAAAGAAAATTGGGCCACCGAAACAATTCCAATTTGATTGCATTGTCAAGTTGATTTAATACGAGTATTGTAGGTATGGCAAAAATGTGTTTACACAAAATTTTACACGCTGTAAGATAAAATGTATAGGGACTATTTATAAAAAAAAACGATTTTATATTTATAATACATGACTTCTATTAAAAAAAAAAATACATGCTTGGAACAGCCGATTATGATATTGACAACAGTTTGCCATTACCATCACTGGTCAACTGGCATAACTTTGAACCTAAAATAGAATTCAAAAACTTTTCCTCTCAAAAATCAAAAGTACAAAGGTCTAATTTGAATCAAATAAAGCAGTAAAGTTATGTGGTACCTACCTACCTATTATTATAAAATATTAAGTAGCCTTTAAGAAGTGTGCGGACATTTCATTTTAATAATGCATTTCCTCTTAGCTATTACAAATTATGGAATTTGATATTAGATACTCTTTGTTTTTCCTCCGTCCACGTATTATCATAGGAAAGAATTTCCATATAGAATATTTAAATGCATACCTTATAAGAGAATTCTTTCCTTATTGTAATATTATCTTGCTAAAGGAGCTGGGCGTATAAATCGTGATATAAAGTGACTGTAAAATTGTTGCTGTAGTTATTTTCCCCAGTGTAGTGCTTAGAAATAATGGTCTAACGTGTTTCAATTACAAATAATCTCATCAAAAGTAAATTATGCTACAAGCATGTTTCACCACTTTTTTTGAGGTTACCTTATCTGGCAGGATTCTTCGTAAAAATCTTAATTTAACTAGTGCTATAGAAACAGGAAAAACCCACTCTCATGAAGATCGGAGACGCTACACTCGAAGTCGTGGACGAGTATATTTACCTAGGACAAACTGTCCAGTTAGGTAGGTCCAACTTCGGGAAAGAGGTCAATCGTCGAATCCGACTCGGCTGGGCAGCGTTCGGGAAGCTACGCAATATCTTCTCGTCCCACATACCGCAGTGTCTCAAGACGAAAGTCTTTGACCAGTGCGTGTTGCCAGTGATGACATATGGCACTGAAACGTGGTCGCTCACAATGGGCTTTATTAGAAGGCTGAAAGTCACTCAAAGGGCAATGGAGAGGGCTATGCTTGGAGTTTCCCTGCGGGATCGAATCAGAAATGAAGAGATCCGCAGGAGAACCAAGGTAACCGACATAGCCCGAAGAATTGCCAAACTTAAGTGGCAGTGGGCAGGGCACATTGCTCGCAGAACAGATGGCCGATGGGGCCGAAAGGTTCTGGAGTCGCGACCGCGTACCGGAAGGCGTAGCGTTGGAAGGCCTCCCACAAGGTGGACCGACGACCTTGTGAAGGCCGCAGTAACTCGTTGGATGCGAGAAGAACAAAACTGGTCGAAGTGGAGGTGCTTGGGGGAGGCCTATGTCCAGCAGTGGACGTCTTTCGGCTGAAATGATGATGATGATGATAGAAACAGGTATTCAAATTCGCTTTACAACAACCTGATCAATAAATAAGTAATAGAATATAATAGAATACTCTTTATTATGTACACCATATAAATTACAGACAAAAATATAGAAACTTAAGAAATAATAAGAAGAAATAAACATTAAAGAAGGAAAAGTTTGGGGGTAGTGAAGTAATTATCTAAAACTACCCCCAAATTAACCTTACACACACTAAACAATCGAGTGTCGATGGCAAGTTACGAGAGCTCCGCAGTCCGCAGGCCCACGGTAATTACTTAAGCGTAACCCTGCAGTGTTTGTACGGGTCTCGAAGACCCGGCGATTAATAAATTTTGTCTGTTTGACTTGTACTGGGTCAACGGATTATGTTTGTGGATTATGGTTTGTGAACGATAATTAAACGGTTTCAGTATGTGGGGGTTTATTGTACCCGGAGGTGAGCGGAAGCTAAGAGGAAATCAATTTAGTGTAATGAGAAACAGTCGAAATACGTGCATAGGTACATGTTCGATCAATGGATTAAAAAAAATAAAGATACCATCTATAAAATTGATGACGTAAACATTGTCTAGAAGTCTGAGATTAGACCTAATAGAAAGAAAGAAAATAAGTTTATTTGCGCTTAATAATGCGTGACATTAAATAAAAAATAGCAGCAAATGGGGAAAATAATGCGTCACATCCATGCTTAATGGCCATCGCTCGGCATGAAGGCATATTCCAACCTAAGCGGTATTCATTGCCGCTGTGGGCAGAGGTACATACCGCGCGGGTTTCGCTCAGGTCCGCAGCTCCGCGGTGGAACTTGAATCAATCTTAATTTATGTTATTGGAATTAGATTGGATAGAGATATGTAAAAGGGTAAATTACAAAAAAAATACAACCATAGTGTGATAGTCAATTCTAAAATAAATAATCAAATCATCTATTGGTAGGTATTATTTTTGAAAATTTCTCAGGCGATAAAACGTTCTATGGCTACTTGGGAGATATTTTTATTTAGTCGGGCGAGAACCTAAAACTATTTCCGAGAATAAACCATTCACGTTGTTTATCATTGAGCAACATTTGAGGCCTCTTGAATCTTGGTGACAGTTTCTCTAAATTATGATTGAATAGCTTGCTAGCTAGACGAAACTACGAGTTATCCTGACGTAGAAGTAAACAAGACCAAAAAATTGTTTGCTCTTGATAAATAATATTCTTTGGAATAAGGTGTATTTTAAAAAATATAGAACGAATTGCTGATTAACTTCGTTCCAATTTGTATTCTGCCTTAGTTTTATTGACTAAAATAATGATTATTTATGAACCACATCGGTAAGTTACCGTTTTACAATGATAAAAATAATAAACAGCACTGCATTTGACAGGTTTAAAATAATACCAGGTGAATAGAAAATTACCCTTCACCAACAATACAAAAACCAGCACCCCGATCATTTAGGTACTTACACAAAAAACATGTTCAATTTTAAATTTTGGTCCTATAACAACATTAGCATTTCAATTTCAAGTCATCTTTACCCCTATATTATTATTGCAAGAGAGATTCGACCATCAGCGCGCTAGGGTTGAACACCTGGCGTGCTTTTGTTCGGTAACGAGTATCGAGTTACACGGCGGTGCAGCGATCGATAGCAGCCCTGGCGGACACATTAATATGTTATTACGCTTTTGTAAGGGGTAAATTAAAGTTGGAGTGTGTGCAGTCGACTGTACCTAGATAGAATGGAACTATTGTTTTGATTTCATGTAGGGTAGTAACATGCATGTTATAGGTCTCGTGGATAGGTTAGACAGTAAAAAGTTTGAAACGACTCATAAAAATTGGCACTTTTTACAAAAATCACTATCTATACATTTAAAATTCAAAGTCCTGACTGACTGACTGACTGATATATCAACGCACAGCCTAAACCGCTGGTCCTAGAGACATGAAATTATCAGGGTGTATTCTTTTTGAAGAGTAGATATCCACTAAGAAAGGGTTGTTCGAAATTCCACCCCTAAGGGGGTGAATAGGGGGAAGGTGAAATTTCACGCGGACGAATTCGCGGGCGGAAGCTAGTACTCTAATAATTATACTCTATTTGCTCAGTATGGTGAAAAACATTGCTAGAATCAGATAAGTCAGAGTAGGTTTCCCAAAACAAATGATGAAAACTACCTAAGAAATGACTAATTTTTGCAATTATAACAGCTGATTTCGAAAACTTCAATCCACTGAAATTCCTCCTTTTATAAGTAGGTATGTTGAGTATGACATAACAAAAGTATTACCTAATTACACATAATGACTTTCAACACCGAAACCACAGCATTTGTAATTGGTGTAGCATTAAGTGCCCACCGTCTGGTCCCTCATCGGGCTCAATTGCCAGCCGTCTGCCTGGACATGTCCGGTCAGTGCGATGCGGGCGGAGATCGAGATAAGGTGATGATGAGAGCTTTTAATTGCTTTGCAAATTATTGTTTTAATGTTTTTGTATTGGTCGGGATCTTTATGATTTTAACCAAACGTCAAGGGCGAATTAATTACGGATTAGGGATTGTTGTAAATTGGAAGTTTACCTTTAAAATAAATGATCTTAGGTATATTTTATTTTGTATTACAAAATATGCCCTTCCTATGCGCCTTGCTATGCGCTGCTAGACTGAACGACTCTTCGAGTGGAGACCACGGAGTAGGACAGGAAACTTTTTGGAGTTCTAGGAAGGAACAAATCACATCTTGTGACTTATCTTCGTCATCATCATCATTTGCTTAGGAATCAGACCATAGATGTGTTACTAAATACTTTTATACATATACATAGAACACTATCAAATAGCCCACTTAACTATGTACATCTAAATATACGCCATAACGTGCACACATGATACAGATGACAGTCAATTGAGCGACATTTAAGGTGATCGCCCGCCAGGTGGCCGGTGACTCAAACAACAATTTAGTTAATAGGATCCACGTGAGCACAGAGCATACCGTGGAGGTGACTTGACACTGAATATTTTTAACATCTATTAGTGTTCACTTTTTGTTTTCTTTCTTTCCACAGTTGGAATTAAAGAGGTATCACCAGTGACGTTCAGTGGATCCAAACCCGTCCAGAGTCAGTAAGCCACCCTGACAACTTTGCGGACTGTCATTCTTTTTACAGTCGTATGAGCTACTTTTTTACTTTATGTCGATTTAAGAGAAAGACTGCAGGACACAAGCTAAGTCTTTCTAACTGACAGCTAAATCCCGACGTCATTACTTTGAAGAAAGTAAGCAGCGTGTTAAACAAGACAATATGAGTAGGTAACCATGAAACCCTCTTTATTTTCCTTGGCCTAATAGGTGGCCCGATGGAACACTAAAACAGCACCACAGGAGCTGTCTGAAAACAGTTCTTATAGCAGGCTACTCCACCCCACATCTTCTTCCACTGACCCACATGTAGACCAATTGAGTCAGTTTAGGTGCTGTCAGGTACGGGCGACGCGTAGGGTGCCCGTGCGCACGAGTACGTGCAATCTAGAGGTTATTGTCTCAAGTACCTACCTTGAACCAGTGTTAACGCATTGTTTCTGGTTTGTACGGGTTTATTGGACTGAAGTTATACTCTTCTTTGATTGAATAAGTACCATCGTTCTTAGGATGCATATTTTTTTTTTTTTAGCGAATACTGGTGTTATGGTCGTGGTTTTAGCTTCTTTTCTGATAGATTCCTAGTTCACCTGTAAAAATATTAGTTCGAATAGGGAAGAAACAAAGCAACATACTTTATTTCCCTAAGCCCCGTAAAATGGCCACAAGATTTCAGAAATTGACAACAATCATTATTGAAATACCATTTTATGGATATTATATTTTAAGGCTATTGTATTTGTTGATTGATTGATTATTTCAGAGTCAATAAATATGAAAAATTAAGCTAAAAACAATGACAACTCCATCCAATAACTAATTTCAAGCCAAGACGAGACACTATCCTAATTCAACTGACCCAAATCCACCAATTGGCTGAGGTGCTTCAGGTACGTGTAGGTGCCTCCACTACTTGTACTATATCAGACGAGTTGATTGGTCAGCTGACGGGACATGGTCGGCTCACCTTGTTAAACTATCATACTTTTACGAGATTGACCAATTGTTTCTATATGGTTGGAGGACGCTCGGAGATTCCGGGTTCAGGATGACGATGGCTGCTTTTGTGTTATTGAATTACTTGATGTTGTGTGCTTTGGTCGTACGCTTTAAGATTCCATAAGCTACTATTAGTAGTTAATTAACTGTTTAAATCACATTAATACTGAACTTCAAGTTTCTCTCAATGGAAGCAATAAAATGAATAGAAGAGCAGGCTTAGAGGCTACTCGTAGTTTCATCAATCATCACCTGTTCCAACAAGAATGCAGGTAGGTACCTATTTCTAATTAGTCCCCTGTTAAAGATGGTTTCACAGAATAAACAATTACCGTAGCCACCTTAGAACATTAGCAACACTTACCACAGATTTAAATCCATTCTTCCACATGTTTTACGTACGAGCAGCAACCCTAACTAAACTAGTTATCCCTTAAAATCCCTTTGTAGCATAAAATGTAGTGAGAAATTAAATAAAGGCCGCACTTTGTAAAGGTGTCGCCCGCACAGTCTAAGGGCGAGTCCGAACTCCGACTAATAGAGAGCCCGCATACGGAACCCTCCGAGATAGTTTTAAGCGTTTTTAGTGCACATCAAAAGGTAACAATTGAACCCTTATATCGTGAGTTTGAGGTGTTTTATTTTGTGTGGTAGAGTTGTGAGGTGTTGGGTTTCAGAGGGAGCATTTTGTTAAATAATTCGTGTTTTGTACTGCCATCCAGTACAAAACACAAATTAATTAACAGTTTCAGTAAAAGTTACGGAAATGCTTCTAAGAATTTTATTAGTTCAGAATCTTATTGAACAAAAGCTTTCAAAAGTAGACAACAACAACATAATCAGCCTACAACGTTCCCACTGCTGGGACACAGGCCTCCTCTCTGTGAGAGGGAGTGGGCCGTAATCCACCACGCGGGCCCAGTGCGGGTTGGTGGATGTCACATGTCTTCGAATTTTTGGTTCTAGGACATGCCGCTTTCCTCACGATGTTTTCCTTCACCGTTTTGAGAGCAGTGGTGATGAAATTATTTACACAAAGTAAAGCGCCTGTCGGGGTTCGAACCTACGACCTACAACTTGTAAGTCGCGGCTGATACCACTGGGCCACCACTGCTCTCTCTCAAAAGTAGAATCAACAATAAATAAATGACGATCAGTTCGAGGCATCTTCATTGTTGATTCCATCAGTTCTGATTTCTTGGAAGTCTAAACTAAATCATCTTTCCAAACGTAAACAAAAGAAAGGAAACAAGGTCTCAAGGTTAGTGAGCAAATTAAAGGCTATCTTGAAGCATTTATTTGGATTTCGTGTATCTTGATTCATCACGTTGGTTTTCGCCACCGTGAGGAAGAAACGAGATATAAGTAATGTTTTCATTTTCCATCTGCGACTTTATTTGCACATATTTTCTTAACTCGTTTACCTCCATCAATACTGAAACCCTCAGGACCTCCTTACAACCTCTGACCTCCCAAAACTCATCATTCATTGTCAAAGACATAACAGCTTACCATATCCCTTTATTAAAAAGGTATTCCGAGGTAGGAGGGGACCTTTTTGTCCTCAATTGGTGTAGGTAACGTTAATAGGTCCAAATTAATAATTTCCTTACCCGCATGCTCTGATGGTGGCCGCGATAGCCACCCTTAGCCCTTTTGTTTTCTAATTCAATGTTATTTCTTTGGACTGCAGGAATTTTTGATATTTAACGTTCAAATGGTGTAGTCCATTTTAGCTGCTTTGAATAATAGAAAGGTTTTGAAGTAGATTGTGATTTTTTAAATTCCTTTTTTTTATATGAGTCTGCTTTTGTTACAAAGTAATCTGTAGTCTTCATTTTCATATCAATGAGGGTCCTGTCTGACCATGGAAGGATTGGATCATGGAGGGAGTGTCTTAAGATAACACCTTCTAGTGTAGATTTGGCCACTGTGAGATTTACTGTTATTTCTAAGACGTTAGGTACCACTTGACGTATCCCCATAGATATCGTAAGAGGCGATTTGGTGGATGGGTAACATCAATCACGCTGTCACGCAGCATCCCTTGAGTTGAGGCAACAGATGGCAGTTTCTTAGAGTGATGCAACGCCAAATCATAGATCAAAACAGGTTGTGGTCCAGACATATTATATATATCTGCCTAAATTTTCGTACAAAGATAGTGAAAATGGTGCCCTAAAGAGTTTAGTGTAGAACGATGAAAGAAAGTGGTCAGAAATAGTTGATGTAAGCAAACTTTAAAAAAAAAATATCTGTACAATCCCAGATAGTAGGAAAAATTAATGGTTGGAATAGAAAATGAATACCTTCTCACCAAAAACTAAACACAACAAAAATTATCGGAAAAAATCAGTGCCACTTACGATGCAATTTCCGTGGGATTAGCGAGTAGGGTGTCCAAGCCGCGAGCGGTGCAGGGGACGAAACAATGGACTCTCACGACACACGGCGCGTGCCGTGCGGGGAGCGGGGAGCGGGGAGACGCGGGTAATGCAATATTTGTTCGGTGACACACGGGTGACACGCGCGCGCTCTATTGTGCACCTATAGCCAGAGGTAACGCACTGATGTTCAGTTTTTTAGAACCCCTTCAGTAGGGTTTTTATAATGAATGGTATTAATGGAACTGGTTCTTACACAATTTTGATAACGGTTTTTTATTAAAGGATGATTTTGGGTAGGTATGAAAGTATTCAAAATTAATAGTATTATCACTTAGGATTTTTTTGGTAGGTATATTTAGAATCTGGTTTTGAAATAATTTAAGACATTACACTTTAAAAAACATTGATCTATACTAAAACTATGTTCGCAATAGTTTATACTAACTAAACTTTATCAAATATTCGTCAAAGTTCCCAACCTCTGTCCCACACGTTAATCCCTGCACATGGGGTGCAACGATAAAAAGATAATGTGGGTCGGAGTCGCGTGCGCATCAAAAACTTGCTTTAATGACGCACCTATACAGGCGGGCTTATCGCGCCTGCGCGCCACAGCGTCCGCTGAATAGAGCAAAAATAACAAATGAGCTTAATTATAATACCTTGGCAAGGGGTGCGCGAGTAGGGAGCGGTGTGACAAAATAAACATGCTGGCAGGAGGTCCCGACGTGTTTTTATTGGCGATGCGTGCTGAGCAGTCAATGTCGCGAGAGTAATGACGAGAATGGATTTCGGAATCCCCTGCCATTTGACGGTAATGATGATTTCTTATCTGTTGAGGAAAAAAATGTTCTTGTTTTCAATCGCGGCGTGCTTGTTTTTTATACCGTTTCGAATAATGGTAACGTAAATATCAATGTTTCTGTTTTCGAAGATATGCTTGAGAGTCGTATATCAGAATGTTTATGATTGAGAAAACGTAAATTACCATTACAGAGGATTTATTTGTGTACATGCTATTAAGATTTTTTATTGTACAAAGTTGAGATGAAACTTTCTGAGTTAAGGTACTTGTTAGTTGAAGACAAGTAGCATTCTCGTGGAGTGTCTACTCAAAAGCTGAGCTATTGAGGATAATTATTCCTACCGTGAATGAAACATGGTATAATAAGCCTTGAAAGCCCAGGAACTTTTCATCAAAAATACACTCCAACAGTTGTTTCTATCAACGCAATAAATTCAAATAGAGTTACTGTTATTTTTATTGCAATGAGCAAAGTTTATAGACGGTTATTTTTAAGTAACTTTCTAACTTAGTCATTCACTCCCAACAATGACTTAAAAAATACATTCAGCCCATATGTTTAACAATAATTACTATTCGTACATTGAAAACAACAAGCTTTTCAGTAACACCCCCAATGCTCACAGATTTATACCGTAACCGGTTAGTATTGTTCGCACGCGTTATAAATCATGCGAATGTGTCGCACGGACTAAAAATCATTGGGAGAGTAATTTATTGTAGGTGAGGGGCACGGGGTGCGGGGTGCGGGAAGGTGAGGGTAACTTTTTGTGAACTATTGTGTGCCGGTCGGATTCCGGTTAAAATCGGTGGCTTTGTCACCCTCTGGCGTGCAGACGTCATTGCGCGTCATTCGATTGTTTCATCTGCGTGTGACGCCGTCAAATGACGTTGTGTTAGTATTAGATACTGAAATGTCAATTATTATTGGTGGTGTTGATGGGAAATGTTTTGATCGGTTGTGCATTTTGTTGTGAGAATGGATTATAGGTTTTTTTGGGTTATTGTGTCCCAAAAATCTTTGTACTAAGCTGTAATAGTGTAGCTGATGATTATTTTGATTTGGTTATACGTGTCAGTGGTTCAGTTCATTGATCATATTTATTTGCTAGTTCAAACTGAAAAGAAAATAAATATGCTACATATTTTTATTGTACACCATTCCCTGACCTAAATATATTTTACAACATGCCTCGGGAATCACAAAATATACGTGTGACAGCAGATCCACACCTCCCAACATTTGGCAACAAACTCATACGCGAATGTTTTCCCATCGTCCGTTTCTTTTCGTTCGCTGGCAGGTTGGGGCGACAATCTAATAAAGTGTCCCGCACCCCGCTGAGACCGTCCGATTACGTGCTCCAAATCTTGTTACCCTACTCTGATTAATATTATGGCCGTACTCATGACACTTGACGCCCAGTTTTATAAAATTGAAAATGTAATCGAGTTACTGCGCGATATGTGTTTGGGTACCTATCGTTGTCGCTACAGTACGTACTTGATTCATAACATAATGCAGTTTAATTTCATTGTGAAAACGTAGTCGGTGCCAGCATTAAGTTGTTTTATATTGTAGTCAATAGACTCTCATGAGACGTTAGTACATCTAATGCCTTAGTCTATTGATCATGTGTGATAATTATAAACGGGTAAAAGCCCTGGTGTGTTGGTCACACACGAATATTATATTATACCTGAGCAGTTCAATCAATCAACTCTGCGAATAGAAGTTCTATATTGGATATCGAACAAACCAATAATGTTCAAATATAAAAGTCTTCTTCTAAAGGTAAATAAAAATTCATTGCAACGGCAGACTATCGATAAAGCTCAATTGACAACGTTTACGAGGTGTAAAGGCCCCGTACGACGATACCTCCCGGTGGCCTCGTATGGTGCCACCTCCCGTGCCCCGTACGGGGATGTATTGACGACTGGTAGGTATTTATTTAGTCACATATAGTTGTTTCAATTCTCTGCATACTTGTATTAAGTATGGGATTTGAATTGGGTGATAATACTGTTTATTGAGGTATTCGCGTATACCACGATTCCGGTATTTATTTGTAGAACGAATATTCCGCCACTTTTAGTGAGATTGGACTAGAAATTGATGCCAACTGTTTCAGTCACGTGAGAAAAGGTAAATATGAAAGAGATTACAGTCCATAGTTACGGCATAATCAGCCTATAATGTTCCCACTGCTGGGACACAGGCCTCCTCTCGGTGAGTGGTAGTGGGCCGTAACCCACCACGCGGGCCCAGTGCGTGTTGGCAGATGTCACATGTCTTCGAATATTTGGTTCTAGGACATGACAATTTCCTCACGATGTTTTCCTTCCCCGTTTTGAGAGCAGTGGTGCAATAATGGTGAAAGTATAGGTACGATAAAGTGATTAAATTTTGTTAAAATAATAATAATTATTATATGCCCGTATCCCTGTATACCCATAAAACTATGAATACATCAGAAAATAGTGTCATACTATGATAACTAGTCAAAACAAATTACTGTGGGTATTACTATCAATACGTCAGTGGCTGGAGCGACTGCATTACCGCGCAGGCGGTTTTTACGACAGCTTACACTGTAGTCAATCGCTGAAACTGTCGCGAATGTACGCCATAGAGTAGGCGAAGACAGTGAGTCAACAGAAGAAATAATAAAAGGATTTAAAAAAGGAAATTGAAAATAGTAAAAGCATAATTGAATAATGCACTAGTTATCCATATTTTGTATTTTCACAAATAATACGTTAGTGAAATTTCAGACCGGCAAGGCATGCTAAGATAAATCTCAGAGGTTTAGTGCCTAAAATAAAGAATAATTGTCCAGTCTATAGAAAAACTTCCTACAGTTGCTATAAAATGGTACATATGTTTGAAATTACTTTGGTTAAGTGTATGTCAATTTGTAGACTTATTTGATGTAAAACAATAGTAAAATTTTGGTTTCACTTGCTAATAAATTTTAAATTGTACAGTGATTCTTTATACCTATAAGTTTTTCAACAGCAAATCCTTTTTTATTTTGTTACCTATTTTACTGTTATACTGGTTATCACTTCTCTGTGGTTGAACGAATTATAGGCAATGCTATTTACCTACTACGCCTAAACTACTCATTTGAATATTCACAGTGATGTGAAACTGTCATAATTTATCGATATTGCTTTGGGAGTCATATAATTTCCAAATATTTTGTCAAGTTGCTCTTTCAACATAGGAAGTGTTTGTTATCAAGGAGTTTCCAATTAGTTATTTCATTAATGTGCTATGGACCGGAATGTAGTTAACATTTTATTGCCGTATGACTTTCTTCATGTTTAGGTATACGCAGGTGCACAATGTTATAACACAGACATGAGTGTAATTTTTATATGTTTATTCGTTATTCAGTATACTTGTATGTTTGAAGTTGATGCGGTAAGTTTATTCATTAAAAATATTATTATATTTGAGACGGCCAATCACGTTATCTTATTAAGTAGTGATAAAATTACCTTCACTGCAATTACTAACCATTCAAACTATTTTCAGCTTTACATTAAGGATGTTACTTGTACTATAGATGAGGTAAGACCTACTCATTTGTTTTTAGTTGATAGGTTGTAGCTGTGCCCATGACTAGTACTTTTTTCTTTATAAAAACAATGTTGTTTAACGACTCCTCCTCCATATCGTAGAAGTTACGTACGAAGCTATGAATGCTATGTAAAATTCATAGATAAAATTTCGTATTTCAGGGCCAAGAACCAGTGTGCAAAGTGTCGCCAAAAGTGAGACGTAGAAGCGTTTCCAACACTATACAACCATCTCACGACCCCTATATACCCAGGAACCACACCATCCTGTATAACTGTACCGCAATATGTACACCAGTCATATTCAGCTCCATGACAGAGCTCACTTCACCAACCTTATTCCTGAAATCTTGCTTTATAGAATTAACGAAAGAAGACGATTATGCGTGTGAAACGATAAGATATAATTACTTCAAAAACATCGACAAGTTACTGTTCTTGTCTAAGACGATACGTAACAAATCGTTTTACTTGGTCGACTGTTTAATTTTCTCAGACGGTGGGCGAGTGTGCCACAGGAAAGACGATGTAGCTCCGCACACTAAGCTGGTAAATATAGCTTCACACGCTAAGCTGGTAGATATAGGCACTCTGGTGAGACCGAACGAGACGAACGTGCTGTCACAGGATGAGTTCATTTGTGAGGAAGACGAAGCTAAGAATGTTCAATGTGACCTCAACCCTTTCGTTCCTTTTGAGGACGGATTGAAGCTGAAGGAAGTGATGAAATTCGATGATAACGTGCTACTCAAGACAAACTCTTACGTCATCGAACTGAAACGTGGATGCATTGAATCCTGGTGTGGGTATACGGGAATGATATCACCATCGCGAAGACAATTTTCATACGAGCCACCAGGAGGTAAAATATTCCGGTGTTTCTATCGTAATAAGCAGCAGATTTGCAAAGAATGGGGCAATCCTCGAGAGGTATACAACAAACGAAGTTGGCTTGATAGTTAAAGTTAAAATTAAAAAAAAATACTGTGTAATTTTGTTTCTGTCGTACTAAATTATTTGTATTTACTGTAGAGCTAATTAAAAAAAAATAACATTAGTAATTTCAGTTTCGTCATACTCAATGATTTTAGTTTCAAAGTTGTTTGCACACCAGCTATCGACATCACACTATCCCTTCCCTCACCGGTAAAGGAGTGTGTCGGCGGCAGCGCGGAGTTTGCATAAAATCCTCGTTTGTCACGCGCCTAATGCGCCGCGTCCGAAGCAGACCCGCTGCCCGGCTGCCCTTGCGTCCGTGTTGTGACGAGCCTATGTACTGGTAATGATGGCTGGTCGAGACGACCGGCCTCTTCACTGGGTTTGTCTTTGAAAGGGTTACTCACAACTGCTTTCAATAACCTGAAGACAATAATCATATAAAAAAAGTTCTAATTCAAGTTGAAATCTGGTTTAAGTGGCTATCAATTGAAAAAAACTTACAAAAATGTAGGTAAATTAGGAGGTATTCTTGATAGATTGAGACTGAGTTAAGAATGCAAACGTTTTAAATACTACGGTAAATGCCCGTCTGGTTAGTGCCCCATGATAACGTCACTGTAAATAGAAAACTAGATAAAAGGTCTCTTGATCAAGTCAGGCTTACGTTACACTGCACGAGGGAGATGGAGACTTTTTGACCTTTTCTCTTTTTAACCCCCGACGCAAAAAGTTTGACGTGTCTGTGTGTGTGTGTCTGTCTGTGGCATCGTAGCTCCGGAATGGATGAACCGATTTTGATTTTGTTTTTTTTTTTTCTTTGAAAGGTGAATTAATCGCGAGTGTTCTTAGCTATGTTTGAGCAAGCTGCTCAACGTAGAAGAAAAATTAAATTATGCTGGCTTTGCTATAGGTAGGTATCTTGTTTTTGAGTCATCTTCAATTCCTTTCAACATCACCATTCATTTTATTATATCCCGTCATTAACTAAACAAAAGCACCTACCTACTTCCAAACTAAAACTAAATCAATTAATACAAATATCAAAAGTTACTTCAAAGAGCTCTGAAGTAACTCTATTCACCTCGTCATCAAAGAATTACCGAAATATTAATTATAATACATAATCGTATTACAAAGTTTTGAACCATCACAGTGAGAAAGTTTCGTTAAGACGTGAGACGCAAATTCATCTCGTTGGTCCATTAAATAGAAGAGGCGCGACTTTGAAGACCTCCACATAAACACTTCAATAAACGCACATTAAAAGATATGTCTCCAATTTAACTTGAATTTATGGTCACCGTAACTCCTTTACTATGCATTGGGACAACCCTACTCCGTTCAAATTGCAAACAAGCTTTACATTGTTGCTTACGTTCAAGAACTTATAACTTCTGTTCTATAAAAAGTGGCGATGGAAGTTGAAAATTTTAATATTTTCTTATAAGTTTCGACACATATCATTGTGCGTTGACTTAGGTTTAGGTACTTAGTCCCCCACGAGTGTTCGGCCCATAAACTTTTAGAAATGTCCCGTTTATACTTCATAAAATTTATATGCACTTTTATTTCATCAATAAAGATCGATTTGACTATTTTGTTTGTTCCAATGTCGTCGAGGGGTAACGAAGGTACGGAGATGAAGATTTAATGTGAGGTGGAGGAACATGACTCATATTTTGATTTATTTTGATTTAATTTCAGTTTGCAATGTTTTATTTGAAGAGCGTATAATACGTAGGTACCATGTTCAATAGGGATCACTGTCATACCTTGACTCCAATAACTTAGATATGGTAAATATACAAATTTTTATTCCATTCAATTGTGGTGGTTTTTTGAACCTGTAGGTAGGTAATATTTTCCAGCCCTTTTTTCATAAAGTTGGGAAGATAACAGAAAAATTAAAACATACATTTCTGTTTTCTATTCACTAAGAAACCCTACTTACGAACTTACAATTCTAAAGTACAAAATATCTCACTGTGTTGACCAACACAGTTCACCACTTAACAAACATTCAATAAGTTTACATGCTGCCGTTTATCATTGATTCGCAATCGAACACTTACAATGTCTTCCAGACCTTGCACTACACACGTATAAATACGGAAATGTACAACAATGATTGATTTGTTATTCCTCACTCAAATTACCCATCAAAGGTCAGGTAACAAGGTAATGACACTGACATCTAATAAAAAGACCCTGACTGCTAAAAACTCGCTAGTAGGTACTTTATGAAGACCAATCAAAGGTTATGGTCAAAGTGCCCATAAACCACCTTGGTATCATTACCTCGTGCATAAAATGGCAATATTCGACACTCTGTTGTAGACAACAACCATTTAGATCAGTTTATGAGTGTTTATGTTTGAGAGGAGATTCATGTTCACTCTTGATGGCGTTATGATTTTTTTATGGGAGAATTAATTTTGGGTTCTTGGTTATGCGGTATGAAAATATTAGTGATAACCTGAAACAAGAGATTTCAAGATGTGTTGCAGATAACATCTGAGCATATAAACTAAAAAAAACCTGGAAAAGTGGATTATGTAAAAACTAAGAGCAAAAGTTGAATAGCTGCGACTATTATACTGGCATTATTTCTTATACTTGAATGAATAGAGAAAACCACTCAGTATAGCCACTATCGCATTTGATGACGCTTTTTAACAGTCGAGCAGGGTAGACTAATCTTTAACATAAAGTACTATCAAGTACACAAAGTCCGCAAAGTTAGCACGTAAAATTAAATTAAGCCTGAGACTCATTCAAAGCGCAAGGTGTCCGGTAACCATAGCAACAGATCTTAAGGAACACAAAAGCTGCTAACACACTTTCTGCTACCATTGACTCCATAACATCGTTACCTTCCCCTGGCTGAGAGAGCTGGCAGACGTAAATTAACGATATCCGTGATGTTCTCGTTTTGATTCGCTGTTGTGCTCACGGGTTTATGTTAATTTAATATTATATTTTGGAGGGTAGTCTTGTGAATGGGGTGAACACGTTAGTAAAGGCAGATTTTATACAAAGTGAAAACGACTTCACGTGCTGTTTGCTTGATGTGAATGTGTGTTATGATTATAATTATTATTGTTCTGTTATTGATGCTGAGATTTAGCAGTTACGTAAAAGTCGAAACTTTCGACGTGGAACCTGATTTTAGTTAAACCAAAAAGATGAAGTATCTAATACTAACTAGGTACTCATATTTGCTATGAAACATGCGGAGTATTCAGTGGTCGTGAAGGGGAACTAGGACATGTAAATGAGTAACCGTGGAGCTTCATGTTGGTTCTCCTCCATAGGATACGACTAGTTGCAGCCGTGCACCTAGCTTCTGACGTTTCAAACGGTTGATGCTGATTGACGGTGTATATATATATTCTAGCTGCGATCCGCGAGTTCACCCGCATAAGTTTCGATCCCGTGGGAATATCGGGATAAAAAATATCCTATCCTTTCCTAGGACTCAAACTATATCTATATCAAATTTTATTTAAATCGGTTCAGTGGTTTAGGTGTGAAAAGGTAACAAACAGACAGACAGACAGAGTTACTTTCGAATTTATAATATTATTAGCATGGATATTTTTTTTTAAATTTGGACAAGATGTAAAAACTCGTGTAAGTTTTAAAGCATACGATATGGGTACCTAAAAACTCTACCTACTAAGTATACATATGATAATGTAGATCGATTTTAGTAGTATTAACAATCAGTGCTGCAGCGGCCTGCGCCCTTCAGTCGCTCCCCTGCACCCTGCATTATGTCCCCTGCTCCCCTGGACATGTGAGTAACGGTGAGGTGAGGAAGGGTAGCTCGCGGAGTGAAGGACGGTACCTACTCATAATTATGATTTCATTTTAGTTTTAATTTTTGGAGATGCGATTAATTAGCTTGTTTTTATTATTGGGCAGACGCTTGTAGTAAGAGTGATTATAGCAGGTAAGTAATGTGTTCTATTTGTAGTGAAACATGAAGACCGAAAAACTAAAAATGAAGTTGTTGGTTTAGCTAACAAACAACTTGATGGTTGCTATTTCTAAAATTCTCAACCTGAACACGAGATCTAGGTATGAACCTAGATCCTAATAGGTGATTATGCCGACTACGACCATCGGAAACTTTGATTAAATCATTTTATAGCGGCATTAGTATCTAATTTATAGATTAGGTATTCAAGTCAATGATGTGAAAGACAGATATAAATTTGAGCATAACATAATTATTATGTTATGTAGGTAAATACGGCAGGGCAGTGGTGGCCAAGTGGTAACGGCCGCGACTTACGAGTTGTAGGTCGTAGGTTCGTACCCAGACTGGCGCTTTACTTTGTATAAATTATTTCATTACCACTGCTCTCAGAACGGTGAAGGAAAACATCGTGAGGAAACCGACATGTTCTAGAACCAAAAATTCGAAGACATGAGACATCTACCAACCCGCATTGGGCCCGAGTGGTGGATTACGGCCCACTCCCTCTCACAGAGAGGAGGCCCGTGTCCCAGCAGTGGGAACATTATGGGCTGATTATGAGGTAAATACATAATAGCATGGACAAGCCTGATGACAACGGATTGTTAAACTCGAAGTCCATAATTGTAATTAAACAACAAGGAACAGACGCTTCATCAAAGGAATTAAAGAGTCAAACCATTTATCATAACCGCATCAGTCAGCCAAACTTTACATAAAGGCGACCCACGCGACGCGCGACGCTCAGTAACAAAACTATGACCGTTACTGATCAAATCCCGATTCGAACCGAGGGCCCTCACCTCATCGCGTCAATCCAGGGGGACTAGGACAAAGGCAAGGTGCACACGATCGCCCGCGTCAAATCTCCCGACTATTGTGTCGCGTCGCATGTCGTACGTCGCATTGTGTCCGTCGCCGTCGCCCTCGCTCGCGTCAGTGACATTAAATATTATTATTAAAAGATTTATCGCGTGGAAAATTGCACTTATTGTTAGTTACGACTGCAATATTTCATGTGATTATGAATTTATTTTTATGTTAATTATGTACGTGTGTATAGGTGGAGGGTTTGCTGTGTTACTATTATCTAAACGTAATGACTAACGGTCTACTTTTTATGTACGTAGATAGTTTATTTTGTTTTTTATGTACTAGAAAAAATTATAGTGTTGCGAACGGGTGTAAAGAAATGAAATTATAACGCATCAAATGTGCTTCATTATATTTTATTATTATTCTATGTATAGAATTTTTGCAGTATGATTTGTGTGTGATAAAAAGGGTTGTGGGTGCAGTTTAGTCTTTTAAAGCACCCGATCGTATTTTGTCATTTTCCTTTTTTTTGTTATTGTATGACCGCAAGCAAAGGCTGAGCAAAGAGTAACTACATACAAACAAAGCGAGATGAGTGTTTTACATATTTACAATGTCTTTCAAATAAATGAAGCACCAATAAATGCACTACTTATAAGCTGTTCCTAATAGGTAAGTAACAATACTCCTTTTCAAAAATGTAAATACAATCCTAAAAATTTACCTAACGAAATCAAATTAACAATATTCAAATCAATCCATCAGAAAAAACAAGAGTTTTTTTAATCTCCCGCGATTCGACAGCGGCTTAGCTCCCTCCGTGACGTCGACGCATTAGTCGGACGTCAACAATGGCGGGAGACGAGAATTCGCACACGCGAACTGTTCGCAACAGTGTGGGCCCTGTTTTAGAACCGATCTGAGGTGGTGTAGAGTCAAAAGATTGTAAGAGAATTTTAGGTAACATTTTTGTTATGCGCACAAAATTAATGTATAGTTATGTTAATAGTGCAGGTTTTAACTTACGACGTAACAATGTGTATTTCACGAATCAACTTAGCCATTTTGTCCTACATTTACAGGCCAAAAAACCGCTGTCACAAAAATTAGTCAGTTCAGTTTTATTAGGGTTGTGAGTTTTGTGACTCATTTTTTTAAACACCAACTGCTGTCGCAAAAATCATTACCATTCTAACAAAAGGCAAGTTCTTAATAATTTAATTTTGCCAATAGCTAACAATTATAATTAAAGTTCATTTAAAAATAAAGTCGCGTTCACAATCAATCGCATTTAAGCCCTTTCTCTCCTCACCCATTCCACCCAATCTATAGAGATTTAAATAAGTATAAATAGTGCGTAGGTACGTCCGCGACAAACAATAGGTGAGGGTGTAGGGGACGCGCCGAGACTAATCGCCTTTTCATCCGCGCACAATCGCAGCTCTGTGCACGGCTTTATTAATAATGCGCTGTTGCTTTTTCACATGGCTGGCTATTTAAAGAGTCAGTAAGTTTTAAATATGTTTGTGTTATAAAACAAAATTTTATTAAAAGTCTGGGAAGAATATTGAAAAAGTTTTTTTTTGTTTGGTGAAGGAAATCTAGACTGTAATTTTTTATTTCTAAGATTTATTTTTAACGATGAAGGAAAGATGCTGAAGCAGGCGACGGGTATACGACCAATCGTTGATGTCCGATCTTTCAGTGTCAGCCACGCTTCATTACTCGCCTTGCTGACTTGCTAATCTGCAGGTACACCGTGCTATAAGCGTCCGTGCGTTCTTCTCCATAGTAACCCACTATACTTTAGAATGGGAAACTAGCTTCATCATCCTGACTGACCGAGCCCTTGATAATTCAATAGTGTCTGTCATTGATTTATTTGAAATAAATGCTTTGAGTTTGACATGACTGAAGAAGAAAATCATAGTAGGTATTAATCAAGTTGGACCATTTTTTAAATGGTAGCCTCCTGGAATAGCAGATTTATACGTCGGTAACTTTTCGAAGATGGATTATCGAATCCGCTGTTTTACATAACCGCTAGCTGTTTTACAAAACAGCTCCGTTATGTAAATACTAAACGACGTTTAGCGGTTTTTCATAATACTTAACTTTATCACGCAGAATTGAATAAAAGTTTTGCATTTATCAATGCAGTGGATCAACGATTAGACGTTATGTAAAACAGCGTGAAATAAGATTCAGATTGCAGATTTTAGTTCTAAGCTTTAAAATAATAATGGTGTCCGAAACATAAATAAATAAAACGAGTAATACGATTCAATTCAGCATTAGAAGCCACACCAAACGCTTATTCTGCATTACGTCTAAACGTCTGTGGCAGTTTTGTTAAACGTACCACAATGGCAACCCGGCTGAACGTTGTTCTGTTGTTTTACATAACGCAGCTGTTTTGTAAAATAACTAGTGGTTTTGTAAATAGCGGATTTATCAATCCATCTGCGACATACATTGTAAGATAACTCTATCTAATACCTACCTATGATTCAGTACTAACTAGAATGTTTCACGTCAACAACGATCCATCAAGTCTACTTTCGATCATTATCAAAGTGCAATAACATTAGGTGGCATTAAGATGCTATCGTAAAGTAATTTAGAAGTTATTCGCGCACAATCGGCGCGCATCTGTCTGCGGCATCGCCCGTCGGATACCTGTCGTGTGTGCGGCGAGCTGCTGACCCCACTGTGTACGATGCGGTGAGGAATTTAACAATAGAAAAGTATGTGAAGCTTTTGGTATTGGAGAAATTGAATTTTAAGGATTTTTTAAATGAAAACTTCCCAAGAAATGTAGTTGAAAGAATTATTAGCTGTTACCTATAATATATAATATATAGCCTTACCTATAATATTTTTAGAGTTACGACCTTATGATATGAACATATAGGGACTATAGGGACCTTTATAAGATCACTGTTAAGTCCGTCTGTCACAGAGGTCTTTTATTTATTTATTTAAATTACCATTTATATACACACATATATAAACAGATAAGAAACACAGAACAGAAAAATAGGTACAAAGGTGATGCTTATTTCATAAGAAATCTCTTCCAGCATACCTGCGATAGGACAAGAAATAAGGAGATGTAGACAGCGTGTTAAAGAGTAAAGGAGACAAAAAAAAAATATCTACATAAAATCTAAAAACAATTCACTTAATAAAACTAAACAAGTAATACGTGAATATACTTACATACCTACATACAAATAAACATGTCATACTTCTAAAATAAATATCTTTTGTGATCCTGCAAAGTCTTTAGTTTAATTTGATAGCGAATTACATGGTAACTATTTGTACTACATGATAATTTTAAAACTTACTGTTTTAATATTTATAAAAAAAATTTAAGAAAATCTATTTCGAACACAAAACTATGTACCCCCTTGATTCCCATCAGTTGCTCAAGAAAATGTTTCCAATGATTTAAATTTTCCTGAACTATACTGAAATTGTTCTTATCATTTAATCTACACCAGAATAAACTGTATCGACCTACTACTATGAATGTTAACCTTCTATACGACCGTGCCTACCCAGTACCCACCGTCCATTCCACCGCGGGTGCTATCAGCCCGTAGGGATCTTTTCATTAAGGTTATCTGGCGGCTGATCTTAAAAACGCCACGTGGACAGCCTCCCGATGTGTGCCAGACTTCAATGAGATTATGTGTTGTGTGTGAGATTGGTGATGTAGGTAGACTTTGAAGCTCGTTAGCAAGGTATAAAGGATATTGTAGTGTCTATGTAATAAATATCTAAGGTATTAAACGTCATTACTTTTAACTAGCTTTTAATAGCGGTTTCGCCCGCGTGGACGTCGGAATTTACTCCACGGAAAAAAAAGTATCCTATATGTTAAATCAGGTTATAAACTATCTGTGTGCGAGATTTCATATAAATCCGTTCAGCTGTTTTTGCGTGATTGAGTAACAAACATACAAACTTTCGCTTTTACAGTATTAGTAGGACCTATGTATATTATTATCTCTTCGAAGACATATCCAGTTTATGGATAGGTAATATGAAAAAAATGAAGAGTAACATCCGGTAAGGAGCCGAATTAAAAAAAATTGTAGGAAATATTTAGATTCTACTGAAAAACAGCACCTGGTAGATATTCATCTAGTCCATTACTGAAAATGGTGATCATTTTACATTTTCACAACAAGAAGTCTTTACTGTTAGATAACCAAATCATGGAAAACTTTTGGTGGACTCAACCGGGAATATCTATTACCCCTTTCGTTGTCAATAAACTAACCAAAATCGTTTTAAAAGCTCAAAAGCAAAAAGACCAAGATGGTCTTGAACAATGCACGTTAATTGCACCTCTCTCACGGGGTAGGGTGAGCGCACGACTTATCGGTAATTAATAATCGCACTCGCGGCAGAAACGTTTTTAATTTGCGCTACACGTGCGTACCGAATGGCGGCGCGTGCGCTCGCATGGAGGGGATGCTGTGTGGGAATGAAAATATGGTTTGTTGTGAGATACCGTAGGCTTTATACTATGCATAATTAGGAAATCGTTTATATTATGTATAGTGTAGGCGCTCTGGAAAGAATATATCTACGAAGTTTTAGGATGTTATTTTTTGGTAAATTCAAGCAAAAAAGTTACACGAAAAAAATACTTTGCCAAAACCGAAAAACGTCCGTAAATCCCTAACGTTTACACAAAAGTGCTACATTCAAACATGGACAGCACGACGAGTCGTCGAACACTTTTATCAATGTTCGCTTTTCAATAAACCTCTAACAAACTGGCCAGTTGACTCGCAGCTTTTTTACGCCAATAGAGTCGCTTCCGCCGCGAACGGAAGTGGCCCGGTTCGGCGCGACCGACAACAGGAGCGCTTACCTTGGTTTTTTATTTGTGCCTTCCTGATTTATGGTTGTTTTGAATTTGTTTGGGCCACTGTGTCCACTGTGTCCGCGCCAAAATGCTTTCGACACTTTCAGGAAATCTGGACATGCTTTTTTTCCAATCGAACTCGCGAACAAGTTGAAAATTCTAACTTGCAGATACAAAAATGAAGTAAGTTGTGTGCGTGGGTTTTTTATTACAAATAGGCTAGTTTAGCCATCAATATGTAAAACTTTTGACCGTCACTTCCGTTACATTATAACTGATGACATTAGCAAGTTGCTTTCTTTCTTAAGTAGGGCGTTTTTTTTCATGATTAATATGGGCAAGTAGGTAGGTTATATAACTTATTTGTAACTTGAACGTGTCTTTAAAAAATAAACAACTCATTCTGATGCTTAAAAACACATAGATTTTACAAAATAAAACTAAGTAGAATTCCCAAAAGTTTCACCCAACAAAGAGAAACCATTTGCTACAACCTACGTGTATATTACTAAAGCACCTAGAATACCTCACAAAAGTCTGTCTAAAGAAAACTTTGAAGCAACACAAAACCTTTCTCGCAAAGAATAAACTGAAAGAGCTCAAAACACTTTCAAAAAAAGTAAAGCGAAATATTTTTCATTAGGGCCGAGGCAAACAATGACAATTGAATCTCGCGCACTATACCTTCCGCGGATTACTGCGACTTATTGCGACTCGACAACCGTCCCGCGCTCAAAAGAATAATATGTCTTTATAACGGATCCCGTGGCTTTCCCTGCCTTACTTCTTACACATTTTTCAGTGAAATGTGAGAGCTCCTTTAGTTTTTCCACGCTCATCCCATTCGAATTTCAACTCAATTCAAAGAAGTATACGTTTTCTTTTTCTTTGGACTGTTGCCTGGAAGAATAGATTGCATTGTCTTGTGACGTAAATCATTCTGGAATAAGACGCGTCAAGATGAACACACGAAATTGCACTTTGAAATTGAAGCGTAAAGGTCAATTTACGATGATTTTTCGTAGCGTATGTGACGTTCTTGTAAGTAATGGACAGTCTCACGTGGTAAAAGGTCACTCTTCCCGTGACGGACGAATTAAATTTATAAAATGAAAGAAAGCGCCATGAGTTGGATTATCTCACTACATTTTATGGGCAAATATACATACGAAATTGTATTTAGTAAATGTTGCAGAAGCAGTAACTTTGTGATTTATTAATCCTTTTGTAACTTTAGGTGCAAGATTTATGTTATCACCGAAGTTAAATGGATGTCAATCCTTAAACAATTTGTCTTTTAATGTTTTTATTACGATCACCAAACAAAGAATGAAAAAGTATTTATAGCGACTCGTACAGGAAGATCACAAACTAAACTAAACACAGTAAAAATAAAACACCAAATTATGTTAAAAAAGAAACACAAAGAAAAATGAAACAGAAAGTGAAAAGTGAAAGAACGGTAGGTAAACTGTAGATGAAAGCTGTTTTAAACATAATGTCAATACTTTAAGTTTATTTTATTCAAGACATTATTATCTAGCTTGGAAAACCAGCGAAGCAAGGAAAACAACAACTACACAAAAAAATTTCATTACAAAATATATTCGAGATCGCAATGAAAACGCCAACAATATAAGAGAATCAGAACTTATCTCCAGGCCGGGGGATAAAGACGTAATTTTATTAGAGTATACACCTTAACTCTATAAACATAATCTTTCATTTGCACAATTGTTTACGATCTCTGGCCCACTTATTTTTCCATCCTTTTTACTCTCTGGGTTAGGGTGTATTTTTGTCTCTTTCTAAATAAAGGTGCGTTCGGTGTTGTGTTTATTTTGATCGCGGTTGACCCTCGGGTAATGATGATTGGTTCGCGCCACTAAATTGGAGGTGGCATGGACACACGAATTCACTTAGTGACCATAGTGGCGGTGTGACTGTTTTGTGGTAATGTTGCACATTAATAAGCGTCACATGCATTCGTGCATGCCATTTTGTATCAAGAGTGTAGATTACTTTTCCTTTTTTTTTGTGCACGACGAAATCATTTTGCGTATTGTAAGAGTACCTACCTATGTTTTGACAGTGACTCCTTCAAAGACCCTGGCGTTTTTAAAGTCTCAGATGGTGGAAGGTTTTTTTTTTTACTTCGGCTACATTGTATTTATTATAAAAATTACTTACATCAAAGTTAACTTAATTTCTAAGTCATTAAAAACCCCAACATCAATTTGACGACCATTTACTCTTAGCTTTCAAATTCAACCATAATAAAGATTGGTATTTCTTCATTAAACTCCGCTAACCATTCACTAGCACCCCTGTTCCCCCACATATGTTTTTATAGGCACAAACAGAAGACCTGATGAATATTTATTATTATGCCCATACACATTTCCTAATAGCCCGTGTACATATAGTGCGTTATTTATAAGCATTATGTATAGATTTATATTGAGCTCGCGTCATTACCTTCTCTTAGATGTGTTCTGTGAGAATATTTTTACATCCAATTGGTTCAGGATAGAGGCTTTGTATCGTGATTTTTATGTTTTTGTTTTTAGTTTCAGCGGCTTATTAGAGGAGTTATTTGGTATGTTATGTGGGTGTCAAAGTAGATGTCATTTCATGCTTACAGTTTTGGTAGAATCTGTCTTTAAAACTATGTACTAACTAACAGAATATTACTAAAAGTAGTTGTTTGAAAAGACCCAACATTTGCATAAAAAATTACTTTCTGGACTGGTAGTGCTGGCAACTTTTGAAAAATATTGCTAATCCATTGCTTCATATGTTCGAAAATTTTGTTTGCTAAATAACGCAATGAATGTTTTTGAACAGTCAAAATAAAAGCCGTTCTTACTGCTAGTGTGTTATGCAATGATCCCGCAGATCTACTTGTGCAATGGCCCTTTATAAAGGTGATAAGATAAGGCAAAAATCATTCTGTAATACGATACACTTTTCAAAAGCATTCTAATGATTTTCTAAATCAATGAACAGCATCAAACGTCAGCTGCAGTACTGAGAACATCCACTGACCCATCTCTCTCACAATATTTAAACAATTAATTCTTCAATTCATTGCCAGTGGAGTGGTAGTGTTGCGAATGTGGCTCAATTCTCGCACGCGTCGCTCTCGTTCCCGCACTTCCCGCACACGGTTCTTCCCTCACGTGACTATGTTTGAATGCCGTGGCTAATTGTGACTATCAACCGCCACGTGGCTTCGAGGGTAGACAGAATTACCTCTCTAGCACTGACAGCCAATTGTTTTGGGTAAGAGATTTTCAATTGTGCACGAATATGGGTATTGGGTAGGTGAAGCGGAATTCCGGACAGTAATGTAAAACCGTAAATTATGGCTTCCTAGTGGTATTGTAAAAACATGTTTGATATTATCTTTATTTAATTTTCCGAATTCATAAAACTAGGGCACTTTTTGGTAGAATGACATTTCAATATTGATTTTCTACCACTTTTGGATAGACTACAAGCTAAACCCAATATAGGTACTTTGGGAAAAGGCTTGGATGATGGATTAATATATCCATCATTTTTATGCAATAAACGATAGTCTTCGAGCATGCACTATATGGAAGGTGTTCTTTGAAGATCAGCCAAGTCAGTGTAAGATTTCCAATAATGTTCATTGCTTTTTATTCATTTTTATTTATTTATTAATATGGCACTTCAACGACTTACTCACTAAGACTTACACAAACTAAGAACACGTACAGTTTTAGAAATTGTGAATTCGTCACTTACAGAAGTGCACAGCACTAGCACAGAAATACGTTGAATTACTTAAAGCTATAACTATAGCTATAATTCATGTATTCAGTAATGGATATTTCTAGCTCAGGTCATGCCGATATCTCATTCCACCCATATCAAAGTAAACATAACATAACCTCTATATTCGCTACGAAAATATTTACCTGTCCATAAATACGTCCGGACACGTCGATGCAATATCCACACATTAAAAAAAATCCCCAGTGCCGGCCACCTATTCAGTTTTTGATATAAAACTCTGCATGCAAAGCATTTTCAACCTTATATGTTTTTATACATGTTATAGAATCCCATGTGAAAATTTTCTATATGTTGTAAATGAAGATTTGTTGCAAAATGGACTTAATATTTGAGAGGTAAAGTTGAAATTTGTGTGCATTGAAAATATGTTAGCAAGAGTATGTCCAGCAAAATGAACTGCGGAAGATGTATGAGGCAGCGGATTAAAAATATTTGTACGCGCCATTATACATGGTGTAATGAAAACCCTAAACGTGCCTCTTTATTAAGTGCTAGCTTTTACCCGTGGTTCCGTCTGTTTTATTCATATTTCAGTTGATTTGCATGGCGATGTGATTGCTTTAGCTCAAGTAATTATGAAAACCAGGAAAATAGATTTGAAAAATTTGGGATAACGAGTGGAAGGAGTTTGGTATAGGATGAATCATATACAGACACAATTGTAAAACTATCTAATGATGTTATCTTATCTTTCGTTGTTGAAAATAGTATATAGCTATCTTTAGTCAAAGATCCACAAGTTAAACAAGTTTATTGGTTGATTACAGCTTTTAAAGCACAAGATAAAGAACCCCTAAACATGTTGCAACAAACAGACATCACCAAACATGACATTATACAGGGGTGGTCAGTTAATTGAAGGCGGGGTTTCAATAAAGATCTTTTGAGGCCTGATGAAGGTCTGACGTCACCATCAAAAGATTTTAAATTTTGTAATTAGAGCGTTGCTTCATGTGTTATTGTATGGCCGTTATTTGAAACGTAATCCGCCGTGATGTATGGCATATATTGAAAAGGGAAGGTTTATCCCTGTGTGATATTAGATATTTCATCTACCTACCTATTCGTTCTTTGCTGTTTTATATTTTCGATGATAAATGTCCATCGTGAGTCAAAAGGTTACAAGTAAAACTATCAGAAGCGAAATTAGTATAGTTTTCTATGGAGTACTAAGAACATAACAGGTCTAAATTTTCTATTTGTAACCACCTGTAACTATGACTAGGTCTCGTATTAAAAGTAATGTTGAGAATGTTAAGTTAATCTTACGGTTCCAATTTATAGTTATTGTTCTAAAAACCACAGTTCTTTGATTGTAACTGTACGAGTAACACAAATACACCTCGTATTATATTGCACAGCGCGTCTTTGCACACAGGTTGCCGTTCACAAAGCTTCTGTGTCGTGCGCGAGCATTCATTAGCGCCGAGTAATGAGCCACATTCACCCACCACAGACCACCGACTTACGACACAGGTTAGAAACATACCTCCTTATTTCTATTCTCTCAGAGTGAGTATAGCCTAGCTTGGCTTCATTGAATAGGTTAATAAGAATACAAATCTTATTCTCCATAAAATAGAAGGAGAATAATTAATTGGTGTCTTATGCACAAAACATCTAAAATGTTTTGGTCTTTTTAAATCTTCTCAGTCTTGTTCAGTATCTTGCTGCAAATTTATTGGTGTAACGTTTGCTTTTTCCTTCAGTTTGACTATGCACTTTCTTCTTGGTCTTTCTCTATTTCCACTGCCTGTAATTTCCCTTTTGGTAATAAAATAATTGTTTTTTGATATTGTCAATCACACAGTCGTTTCTTCTTTTATTTTCATTCTTATGTTTTTTATATTGGTCCTTTTTCTAACGAAAACGCTTTCTTTTGCACTTGATTAATGAAAATTTTCGCATCACTGTCAACGTCGCAGTGATCGTTAAATATTCTCATATTAAATATTCTCATATTAACAAGGTTGCTGTTAGGTTGCTGCCACTGCCAGGTCTGTCGAAATTACTGTGAGCCTTATTGTCGTTACAATAAGGTGGCTGCTGTCAGAGGTAAAATAAATGTGACGTGCACTTACAGAACAGTTTAATATATACAACCTTAAATACATAGATTGTTTTGTGAAAGATGTTTACTTTCTACAAGTAACCTAATCTTTGCCCCGTACATCGGCACCTTTTAAGGCTTTTAAAACGCAGTGCGAGCTAATCACGCGGCCGCGGTGCAGTGTGGGCCCGTGGTGTGGGCGCTATGTAGATTATCTTACTCCGCTCACATTATGCACTTTTGTAACGATATTATACCTACTTATATTACGCTCTATTGGTGTTTTGAAAAGAAGGTATTTAGTACCATAGTACCCGACTTAGGAGTCGTTCTGTTCGAACCCAGACAGGCGCTTTTCTTTGTGTAAATAATTTCATCATCGCTGCTCTCAAAACCGTGAAGAAAAACATCGTGAGGAAACCCGCATGTCCTAGAACCAAAGATTCGAAGACATGTGACATCTACCAACCCGCACTGGGCCCGCGTGGTAGATTACAACCCACTTCCTCTCGAAGAGAGAAGGCTTGTGTCCCAGCAGTGGGAATATTATAGGCTGATTATGCATAGTACTGTTTTTATAATTCTGCGCTATTCACTTTTTTTGAGATTTTATTAAACTAGCTGGTTATGTTCTCTTGAAGAGTTTTTTTTGGAATGCGTTTTCTAGCTTTGGATCGGAAGTGTAGTTATCGCTTTACATTAAGTACGATTATTTCTAACTTTTGATTTTGTATTATGCAATGCCATTTTTGTGCCAGTTAACAATTGGTACATCAATGGCACTGGCGCGTGTTTACAAATGCTTCTTCATGCAACTAACCTACGGGGTTGTGCTAAAGAAGCTTTTGGGCAGACAAATTGTAAATACCTACGAGCTACTTAAGATTCCAACACATCACATGAGCTGTGTTGAGGCGAAGAAGAAAATTTCACAGTGACACAGAGAACGCATTTCCTTCTGACACAATGTTTGTGTTCTGGTTTGACGAAAATATTAAAATAACCTAGATTAATAATTAGATCAAAAATGAAACTCAATACATTTGTGATTCAGATTCTAAGATTTGTAGTAGACGCAACGTTTCAATCGATCAATGTCTAATGAAAATAACACAAAGTGTATCAAATACCCAAGCAATTTGTAAAACTCAATGATTAGAATTTGATACTACTGACGCATCCCAAGTCAGATGACGATGAGGATTAGGAAAAAACCTTGCAATTTGATCAAAAATGAGGATCGATGGATCAGATGTTATTAGGTCAGTTATTTCGAACCGGTAAATTATAAGAGTAAAATGAAAGTAGAATTTTATGTGTTGGGAGGTGTCACTTATCAGTTGGAACCTTACTTCATTTTTCATTAATTCTTCGGTAAGGCAGTTATAATACCAACAGCCTATTATTTTCCCAGTGCAGCGCAAAAGCCTTTTCATACAGCAAAGGCACGAACATTGATCTCCACGCTTGCTCGAAGATGGGTTGGCGATTTCAGACTTATACTAACTATAAGTTCAGGTAATCTTACGATGTTTTCCCTTCACCGATGTCAATAATGTCCAAGGGTAAACTCCGAATGTACTGTAGAGTATATATATCTTTTGAGATGCTGGCCGATAATATTTAAAGGTATGTTCCATTCGAACGTTTAAGCATGTGTCATAAAGAGTCGGAGGTTTGACGTGTGATATATAAGTTGAGCTAATTATATATGTTTGTTGAAATACTCCTACGAAAGCCAATATAAGTTTCTTTCAAGTAAAATAGTTCCCCCGTAGTAGGTGCTACATATGAGTCCACAGGAGTCTCCACAGTACCTACATACATATGAATTGAAAAATGATTTGCCCAGATTTGAACCCACAACCTCGTGCATGAGGCGAGGCCTTAACCACGACTCATCACGACTGTCATTTACCCAGAAAATTTTAGATTTCATAACTACGACATCTTCTTGCAGCCAGAGTTATGCAATTATGTTTTATAACTTTAGCACATCGTTAGTTTCCTGACCATTTCCCACACACTTCCCTAGAGATCTTCACCTACGGAAATATATTATCATATTTTCTGTTAAAACCTGATATATTTAACCTATATGTTTTGATGAATTTTAACGACTTCTCTAATAAAAAGCGGTCATAACTCACGGTAACTCGTTTAATTTGACAAAAATGTACGTTTGTGTATGGCTGTGACATCCTGTAGTGTTGCGAGCAAATTAGCGATGATGTTCGATCGTAAATATTATTAGGTGTGTTAAGTTCGTGTTTGACACAGTGTTAATCAGGAGGTGAGGTACTATTGGTCTTTGATACTATTTGAGTGATATCAAACAAAATAATAATGAATACCTATTCATATAATAATATGGTGATGTTGTAGGTCCACAGATTGGAAAGCTACATAAAACCCCAAGAGGCCTCCCAAAGACCCGACACTAAAATTACACTAAAATAATAAATCAGTACACAGGTGCCTATAACATTTTACATCAAAACTAAAATAGCAATTACACAGTATTCGTTATGAATATAGCCTGAGAAATGGACCTAGAACTACACCGTATGCGAAATTAAATGTATCGAGGCAAGGTCCAACGATGTTTTGAACGAACCTGACCTTTTGTAGAGCCTCCAAAAGTCTTCAAATATCTCTGCATACTTCCCACACAAATTCTAGCCTCATTCTAAATAGCGGTGCCCAAAGTTTCCATAACACAAAACACTTTACGACGTTAAAAGATTCTGACAGTTCCTTTAATACTGTCACAAATGCGTAAACTAGTAAATTCTATTCCACCTACATTCGTGTGAAAATCTTCACAATTAGCAGCATTTGATCAAAGCAGCGGATATTATATTTTACGTATGTCACGACAGTCGGACGGACTCGCCTTGTTTTATATATACCTACCAGTGTGTGTATATGTGGAGGAGATTCGACGGAAACATGTTATGATTGCAAGCATGCCTAACCTTGCGGAATTTCGATTTCGTAAGTTCGGTACCGACGTAGTAGGTACCTAACTAGGCAATGGGGGGCGATGTAGATATAGGTATTAATAATGGAATGAAATTGACTCAAATGATGGGTGACAAGAATGACTGGACTTTAAAGTTCACTGACTAAATAAAATATGCGGTTTTTTTTACATGTAAATTTTAGATGTAGTTTATAACATACCTACTTATCTTTTAGTTTCCTTGCTGGAAATATGCTTTAAGAGCAGGTCAGCAAACCACATACTTATAAAACTCTTCCAATCATTCCACCGCTACCTTACGATGTCCTCCTGAACCCAATCAGTTCACAAATAACTTGGGGCAGGCTGTTTAGCACGCTCAGGGCGATGGAGCAGACAGTTACTTCGCCCTCAAACGAGTTATTACTCTGGACATTACGGGCCACGCAAAAACGGCCGACATATTGAGAGCTCGGAATGTAATAAAGAGGGTAATGTCGCCGGGAGGGCAGGTTTTTTATAACCACCTTGGAGAGGAGTTCGAATATGAAGGTTTGCATTTGTGGTTTGGAGCCTGGTGGATGGTGCTCGTTTCACGCCTATAAATCAAGTTCCTACTACAGCCATTTAATATTATATTTACAGAATATAAGCTAACAGACTTAAAATAATAAATAATAATATGTACATGCATATAAAATAAAAAAAGGGGAAATAATTATAGGGATGAAAAAAATCTTCCGCAGCACTGTCAACAGGAAAAGTGCCCAAAAGGCTGGCAGCATTGCCACGTTGTACAGTGATGCTGATTCTACAACCGAAACTAAACTTTGATCCATAATAGATGTTAATATTTTGGTTATGTTTTCGGGTAGTTTCTTATTTAACGACTGTCTCATCTCATGGAAAGCGATAATGCACTCATAGACGATGCACTCTAGCCTAGAACATGCCAACTCTATCGAAACTTGAGGACTGACTCCTGGGTGGACGTATGAACAACTGATTTTACTGATCAGTGAATTTAAAATGTGCCCATTCAGCTTACCGTGACTAGCAGTACCTTTCTACCTCACCTATTCACAAGGATTTAGAGCACAAGTTGTCCCAGTAATCCCATCGACCTCAGCATCTCAGCCCGCAGCCAATCTGTCAGTGTAGCCAACAGTGACGATTACACTAATTGTAGTGTATAATAAAGCTATAATCTCTGGATTTTTCCGAGCTGAGTGAGCGCTAATGTGGCCTGTATTAACATTTGACTGAGGTTCCAGTAGCAGCGGGTATACTCGTATAGAGATACATTTATATGCTTATTCGCCTTTCTTACAAAGCGTGTTTTTATAGTGATACCTACTACTAAAATAACTGTTTACCAAATTAAACAGTGCTCACTCGTATAGAACGTCTTTTTCTGATATAGGTACCATTCAACATCAACTACTGCACTCTCAAAGCAAACACAATTTACTCTAAATAGTAAAGTATCAAGTTAATTTCTGAGCTCGCTGGTAGTGTGACCCTACTAATACATACCTATCTAAGAACTACAGACAATTGCTCAATTATTTCTTTGAGGTTTTGCGTTGTAGTCATAACATCATCGCTTATCACAGGATACTGTGTTGGTCAGCTTGTTTTAATCATCGGAATCATAACTATTATCTCTCAATGGTTAATTCGAAGAAATAACAGAAGGTTTTTCGTCATTTATAGAGTTAAGTACCTATGACCAAGCTATAGTGCGCGAGTGTGAACTCGCGGGGTAATTGCATAGCACACGAACAATAGCAATGGCTTTTGACAGTTCAACAACATTCATTGCGTTATTTACGTTGTTGAGCAGACAACTTTTTCGAACATAATTTTATAGCAATGGATTAGCAATTTCCTTCAAAATGATTTGGATTGTGATCAAAAATGTGTTACGCAATTAGAGTGCCCGATCTGAATGTTATAAGAGTAATATAAGAGAATAGAAAAAGAGATGAATGCAAGTATCCTCTTGATGACAGAAAAAGCTACGATACTGATAGTCTGTCGGAAATTCTGGCACCCTGTGTTACCTTAACATTTTATTCTTCTCCGAAAATTGGACTATAGGAGCAAATTGCCAATTCCCGTTTTTAAAAACATTCAGAATGTAGTCATAATCTCATGTCAGCGACCATTATTAATGTAGGTAAACGCTGTGCAATTGTTGGCATATTGACTCTGAGATTTTTGATTGCAAACGTTCTTAAAAATGCGGAAATGGACAGTGATCTGATAGTGCATCATTCTGGTTAGACTGAGAGCCGACAAACCCTTGATGATGATGTGTCCTACAATGTTCGTAAATCAAACAATAAATATAGGTATATAATATCTACATAAAATCCCATTAATCTCAGGTACAACACACACCATATTTCTAGGTCATGGAGTGCACTCGGCGAGGCAAACATTTTAGCAGAACAAACAGGGGAGAGCCGCAAACAGAGGTACCAGCGGAACGTGTGGGTTTTAAACTGGACTGTAATTTAGTTAAAGTATTTGTTGGAAGCTGTATTCAATTGTGGCGGTATTATATAAATATACCAGTTATTATACGGGAAATTAAAAGTATCAAAACCAATGTTGGAATTATTCCATGACAGATTAGTTTTGTTTTAAAAGAGAGAGATGAAGAGAGCGTGAAGATGAAAGTTTCAATTGTTTGATTAGCTACCTAAGTTCGTGCTTTTACAAAGATTAAAATCTTATAAAATACAGACATATCTTTCATAATTAAGAAGTGAGAAATAGAGAACAGTAAGTACTTCCTGACTGCTAGGTCAAGTGACAGGCACAGCCCTGCGTCATTGATAAAGATAAACACAGGACGAACCAACATTTAGTCAAACATTACGCAAGAACCCTTTACCCAGAAAAATTGCCCCGAGGTTTCCCAGAATATTAAATAGAGTCCAGAATGAGCTTTATACACCCAACAAAATTAAAAATCTCGACACACACTATGTAGGCCACCTATTCATTTTATTCTAGTTAGTTTGTCGCGAGTGTAGTGCAGATAAAATCACATTATATTTTCCGTATGTGCGTGTTCCAAAATGGGACAGTATTCACTGTATAAAATGAGTTAGAGAGTTGGAGCCGCTGACGTGACGGGGCTGCTGGTATGCTGACAGGGGACTGCGGGGAGCGGTCAGAAATTCGAGAAACAAAACATAAGACGTGCATAATTAACGTAGCTATACTAGGCTACCTATCCCACATAATATCCTTCATTTTCGAAGGGTATTGTCAAGTTGATAGTAAAGATAAGCAGTTACAATCACATTGGACTGATTACCTACAATTAGAAAACCTAAACTGTAGGTATTAGGATAGCTACACTAATTTCAACAACTGCAATGTTAGCTAGAAGTATCTAATACGTAATCAGAACAAATCCAGTTTCAGATGGACAGCTGTTTAGCTGTCTAGAACCCTAGATCAATACACATAACAACATGCCTGTATCCCCCTAAAGGGTTGGGCAGAAATATATGGTGACATCCACACGTTGCCAGTTATGTTTAAAAGTTCCTCCATCGTGGGGGTGACAGAGGGGCATTCCGGACTCTTACCGGCTAAAACCACCGCGGTGTTCCACTTCTACCTATGGCCTGGGGTGCGGGATTTGCATAAGCATTCACCGCTCCCCCGACAGACAGCTCTCTAGATCCTAAGAAAAAATATTATAGTACCCGCTTCCCGCTCCGCCTCCCACCATGTCCACTACCCGCGGCGGTTTTACGACCCGCTAGTGATAGTACGGACGATGCACATGAGTTATCGTTACTGCTTAGGTGACTTCGTATGGCCTCTGTCAACATTAAGTTCTCCCAGCGTTTCTTTTACTTTGGCTGCCAAACGAACATTTTATTGGTCTGAGCATGTATTTTATGAGGTACGGCTTAATACGTAGCCGACTGAAAATATTTAGGGAATGGTTGTGTTGATGCACATGAGGCAGTTCAAAGTAATGAATTGCTGTAGATATAACGGTAAGTGGGTTCCCACAGCCTGGTGAAACAGGTCTCTTGTGATAGCGACCGATGATTCTTGGCCATTTATACAGTGTTGTTAACACACTCGTCCTTAAAATCCTGTTTCCTGAATTTTCAGTTCCATGGCTGAAATCGCCTTTTTAACCGACTTCAAAAAAGGAGGTTATATATTCGACCCATATGTATTGTATGTATGTATGTTTGTACGTCCGCGATTTTCTCAAAAACTAATGAACCAATTTTGATAATTCTTTCACTAAAGTGATCTACATAATTTCAGGAAAGTTTTAGTATACTTACCTATAATATATTATGTAGGTAATTATTCTTATGTACGAAGTTATATGCATAAATGTACTGCATCTCCGGCATTTCTTCGCGAATTTTGATGGTTCTTCTAGTCGGTGTCTTCAATCCTTCAATGCACTAATGTTAATTGAATTTGTGTGGGGTAGGTACAACTAAAAAGTGAAAAACAAATACATTTTTACAAAAAAAAAAACAACCGACTTCTAAAAAAAATCCACAAAGTGTTAAATAACATTAATTTCGGAAGTCGGTGTCAAAAAACGAAAATGCGGAACCAACGACACCGACTTCCGAAATTAATGTTATTTATCACATAGTGTTTTTTTTAAGTCGGTTGTTTTTTTTGTAAAAAGTTTTTAGTTTAAAAAATTACCTACCTAACGAATGATTCTATGCTGGTAGCATTCGTAGATCATTGACAGTCATTACGGGTAGTCAGAAGCCCAAGTGTGACAACCAGAATTACCAAGGGGTATCGTATTCCCCAGGTTAGACTGGACGCTGACCCCAACATAGTTGAAAAAGAGCAAGGTAGATTGGCAGGTTGACTTCAATCTGCTGACAGACTTGATGGCTGTCAAAACTAGTGCAAATGTAACAAAATATTGTAACCCCAACTCTGCTCTCCTACCTTCCTTCCACTACAGTGTTTCATCTGTAACGAGAGTACAACCAGTCTAGTTTCAATTCAACTGAGGTGACTTTATAGTAGAGTCGTCAGGGAGTTTATTGTGCACTACAATGTTAGCATTTAACGTCACTTCATGGGGTTCACTCCTAACTGGATTAGAATTGGTTCCTTGATTTTATGAGTTGCAGTGAAGGGCACAAGGTAAGTCTTTGTTGTTGTTTTAAAACAGTTAATGGTCGTTAGTTTTCATTTTCAAGCTGCCAATCCATAAACCATTAAAATTAAAAGTAACCACTAGGATGTGTTGTCTTAAAACTTTCATGATTCATTTACTTAGTGGGGTAAGATTTGTCTTTGAATGACACATTCAAATTCAGTAAGTGCAAAGATCTCAGTCATCTGCTGATGCTGGTTGGGTTAACCCAACCACCACCACGACAAATAGAATATCCGATGGCCAAACAAAGTTGAAACACGATTAATCTGACTCTGTAAACCGCTATAACAAGATGTGGACCCATCAATCATCACCCTAATTAAATGGAGTCAAGTACCTACATATCGATGGCAGCAAAGTAGAAACGGACATCTACATTTTTTTGCGAAAATGCTTTTTTTTACAAAAATGAGCTTATTTCAACCCTATCTACAAGGCTGTATTAAAATTATTTCAAATTTCTTAATAGTTACGAAAATCTGCCACGTAAACAAGGACAATTTTAGTTAATTTTTACTAACGCCGCTATCCTGTAAAATTGTGATTTTGTACATATCCGTTTCTACTTTGCTGCCATCGATATTTTAGAAACATTCACGTACATACGTACTCCAAAAGCTACTTATACCCTAACCTTAATACTTGAAGCTTCATTACCAAGCCAAAGAAACCATTCAAAATTAACTACACTATTAAAACATGGCGTCTTCCTAATACCTAGCTACCTAGGTCTTATACCCCTCCCCCCACTACCCGTCTCCCGGCATCATATTACCTACCGCTCAATCTTCTTTCATAATTAAAGTGGCTTTTACCTCAGTACCCCGCCTCACCCCCTCGAGTATCCCACCACCCGTTGGCTTATTGTGATGAAGTAGAGGCGCAGAAGGTCCAGCGAAGCTGTCACCGAATGAACCATAGATAGAGGAAAATATCGAGGGGCTGCCTGTCGACACCATCTTGCTTGGGCGGATGAACAGGAACATGTTCTACAATAAATTGAGCAAAGGATTAATATACTAGTATTTTTATCTCACGAAGCAACGCGCTTGTGAACTTGTGTTTACCAAATGTACAGACGCCAGCACATCAACCTACTACAATCTGTCAAATTTCTTTAATAGATTTTCAACTTTATCACTAAAGCATTAGGTTCAAAGTTGATTGGGAAAATGTGACAGTTTCGGGTAGGTTGGTGTGCTGGCGTCTGTACATGATACGCTGTGAATGTGTGCGTAATCGCTGGAGCTCTTGATACCGTCCGAGACAATGGCGAAGGCGGAAATGTATGTGTGTGTGTTATGTGCTGACTCTACTTGTCTTCACGCACACATTCACAACATGTTTCACTTACCACAAGCAAAGCGCGCGTCACCTCGTGAGATAAAAATGCTGTAGGTACCTAAGAAATTATGATCAGACTTTAATGGGTCATGGATAGGTAGGCACTGAGGGTAATAGAATGTTCTTGAACAATGCATGATGAAGAGTCAGATAAGGTGGTACCTACAGGTTACATAGCCTCCCCGCTTTCGTCTTTGATCTTCCTAACCCACACAAATTCAACCCACAATCGTAAATCTTGGTAGGTACGAGAATTGTAGCAACTACCTAGAATGTATAGTGCTTAAAACTTTTTGCAACATCGAAGTCATCATGGATTTTGCTGCAGCCTAGGTGTCTTGAGACAGCTAGTTCTTCTGCATGAACTGCGTGGTGTCATTACCTAGGACCTGCGCGTAGGTTTACTAGAGTCGTTATGTACCCCACCTTAAAGGGGGGAGGTAGGTTGGTAGGTAATTGGCAGTTTTTGTTCTCTCTCAAGGAGAGATGTGTTGGGAATTGCGTCTTGAGATGTAATTAAACAACTTGATTAGCTTTGTATTTGCTAGTTAAAAGTTGTGGAGTTATTACATGTGGGTATTATGGGAAAGTTGTAGGTTTATTTATAATTTTATGATCATAGCATTCATGATAGCCATGGTGGTAAGTAGGTACCTATAATTTGTGGTGATAGCACTTCATAATTTATATTTTATAGATCTATAGCAGCTTCATAATTTATAGATACCTACCTACTACCTACCTACCTATTTATACCTACCTACTCACTTAGTTAAATGTGTTAAGGTTGAAACGGACACGCTCATCTTTACCGTAGGTTTTAAATACCCATAAAAGCTTTTGTCAAGGATAATAGGTTTATTTCAGTAGAAAAAAAAGGCGCAAAATATCATAATTCACAAAGAAGTCATAGACTACGTAGAGGTAAGTTAAGATAAGAAAGAATCTAAAGTGGTTTTATCAACGAAAGCATCTGAAACGAAAATCATGTACCTACAACCTTAGTACCTATCACTCGTGTTTCTACGGTTTGCATAAGTTGAGGAAGATGACGAGAACATCTGCTTAAAACTCAGATTTAACATGGATATTAAAAACATATACCTAAATAATAGATAATATGAACTAAGTACGTTTTGATTCAGCCTATTAATAGATTTTTTATTCAGAAAACTTATTTTAAGCCTCGAGAATTCCCTCGACAATATTAAAATAACTTTACTCTGAAATCCTTATTAATATTGAGTACACAAATTTCAATAGACTTACTAACAAAGGTCTGAAATATCGCTCGTACCGCGGTACGCACCGGCCGCCACCCCGCTTGACCTTCCCAAGGACGCGCCGCGCCCACCTAAGTACTAAATTTAGCACACCTCAAGGAAACATCAATCGCACCAACACATGCGCACAATTTTTCATTTTCCACCGCAACGAAACCGCACAAAAAACGTCACACCGCTCCGGTAACAGCCGCGGAACTGAGAACCGCATTCGTAATACGAAATACACCTGTATTGACAGGTGTACCTGTCCGCACCTTGCGTCGACCAATCAGCGCGCAGGTTACCTGCGCAGCTCGATAAAAAGGGGCGTGGTTTGAGCAGAGGCGGTGGGAATTGTACCTGTGCGCACCTGCAGTGTTATGAGGCAGGTGTGGGTGTTTGCGGGTTGGTCGTGAGTCTTCCAATGGGACGGCAGTGGCGCGTTACCTGAGAGGTGCGATGCGTAGGTAAGGCGGCAGGTATTGGTCGGGCGAAGTGGGTCGCGGAACTAGGTCACCGCTATGTGCGCTCTCTTTATGTACCTACCGTACTGCCGAGGACGCCGTATGTTTCCTACTGTTTTAAACTTAAATTATAGTCTTTGTTTGGCTTCCGTTTACGGAGATTTACGGGTGGAATAAGACACCTAAGCGCGTTTGTGAATGTGGTGTCTTGTGACTGCTTAAACGTAGGATTCTTGTTGATATGTTTATAGTACTAGCTTTATAATGTTATTTCAGGATATATCTAGTACATACAAAATCGTATTACCTATAAGATACGAAAAGTTTTGTCAAAATAATATGTACAGATCCCTACAGTCTTGCATTTGCCCACAACTACCTAATCCTTTAAAAAATCCTTTAAAAAACTACTAAAACCTTTGAAGCCTTTTGTAGATGTAGGTAGGCTATGTAGGGTTCGAATGTCAGCTAATGATTACTTTCTGTTCATAGACCTCCGATTTAGTAAAACTACAATAACAACACTGAATGAGAATCTACATATAACAGAAGCTTTCATAAAACCGAGAGTTCTGACAAAGAGCTTCTACATTATAGGTATAGCCCTCCACTCCGAACAGTAAATCATGAAAAATACAACATAAACATATACCGAGGTAGGTCTATATACCTACACCTTCAAGTCTACCTAAGGCGGTACAGGGGGGTGAGGGGGGGCGACTGATTACACGGGGGGGGGTTCTCCCAGGTCGAGCAAGTTTGAAGACAAATTGTGCGCTGGAGGGGGGAGGGGGGGTCGAGAGGTGGAAAAATTGTACCCCACCACCCGCCACAGCCTTTAAATATAAATAATGGAGTTTTTTTTAAATGGAACTGCGACCTTTGGGCTGAGGTCTTGTGGAGTATGTACCTATATGAGGTTGGAGACTGTATAGTATTAGGGATGCCAGCTGGCATAAGGTTTTAGTTTTCGTATACCGGTTTGTGGTCTAATTGTGAGTATAGGCAGGTCAAACAAAGAAGCAAACTCTGGGTAGCTTTAATAAGCGCGCCTTACACCTCCTCAGCACATAAAGGTTTGAAACGACACTCAGCAGTTTCCGAATTGAAAATTAAAGTTGTGATCACCAAGCGATGTGATGTGTGGCCCAGTGGTATCGACACCGACTCGTGAGTTCACAGCCAGGAACACTTAATATCGTGCCCTGCGTGTCCTGTCAGCTGCACGTTACAGGAACTGATGGACGCTAGTGATGGCGCCAAACAAGTAGCCGAATTCTGGGCCGAGTACATTTAGATTGCTATCGACACGCTAAGAAGAAGAAAGCCAGGCAGACACTTTACTTTGTGTTGTTAATTTCACCACCACTGCTCTCAAAACGGTGAAGGAAAAAATAGAGAGGAAACCGGCATGTCCTAGAACAAAAATTCGAAGAAATGTGACATCTACCAAGCCGTACTGGGCCCGCGTGGTGGATTACGGCACACTCCCTCTCAAAGAGAGGAAGCCTGTGTGTGTGGGAACACTATAGGCTGATATAAGAATGGAAAGGTCTATTTAGATCCCAAATTAATTAAATTGAAACGTGGACATCGAGCTAGTTTCCTGCAGTCAAACCAGAAGCGTTGTTTTTACTCTGAACTATAAAAATGTAAAGCAACATATTTCCAGCCGCTGCCGCACCTCGCCCGCTCGTACAGGATCACTGCGATAGGTGAAGTTGTACCTACAACTTGCGCCACAACTTCTGCAGCCTCTCGTTATAAGTTCTCGCATCCGACTGTACCGGGCTGAGATTTATATTCGTACCTTTATGTATTAAGTATGTAGTATAATAAAATTAAATATTTATAATCTATCTGTTAGATACCTAAAAAAAATGCTGTCAATGATATTCTTAATACGTCGATTGTACCATAGGTAGGTACCTAATTACAACTATCCGTATGTAAAATATTAGCCTATAATTAGTCCATTTCAACGCAAAAACCTTCTCGGTGACATAATACGTGACGAGTATTGATCACCGGCCTTTGAGGCCTACCTATGTGCAGCAGTCGACTGATTTCATTGACCACCATGCTTGCTCTTTCACCTACAGGTGATTTCAATCGGACAAGGTTTTTGGCCGATATTCTCCGTCATAAGGTACCCAGGTACATATATCCCTACCGGTAGCGATAGTTGGAAAAAATCTCCAAGTATCCCTACCAGTTGAGATATATCAGTAGGGATATATGGAACAGGGGAAAAGTTTATTATTAGGTAGGTACCCACCTATTAATAAACTTTTTAGTTTAACCCAGCATCATACAAACAACAAAATTCAGCAAAACGTCGTGAAAAACTGTCATATACCTACACCAGACACTTATTTACATACAAAACCGCGTGCGAAACCTTGTATTTTTCCATAACTTTCTCGTGTTCGGATTTCATATTCAGTTGGGGCATAGGAAAAAAGCGCGAGTTTTTAGAGCAAGTTGAAATGAATTCACGCACGCGGCGCGGCGCGGCGCGGCCGGGACTAAGTGGAGCTTGTGAGGTGACCGCCGTGATCACTGCCAGATGGCTCGCGTGGAGATGAGGGTACACTGGATGATGATATAGCTGGATTTGGCTTCAAGACTTTACCTATAAACATTGATTTTGAGAAATTTGATATTAGGAAGAGTCATTTGTAAACTCCTGAAAAGTGAATACATGGTGCTACCTCCAAGTTTTGTGGGTGAATCTATATACAGAATGCGTTTTTATGTTAAAATTGCTGTAACAGACGGTAAGAGAGACAAGAGTTAAGCACATCTGTCTTTCTACCTAACTGTCAGAATACTTATTTTTTAAGTAAAAAAAATATTCTATAAAGTTCCAGTTTTTTTTTCTAACGCTATCCGGAAAACATGTGGATTGGTAGGTACCTATGCTTTTCACTGCGTTCACACGGTTTCTACAGAAAATACTTATTGAGACTGCATACTCTTATATCAATCATGCCTCAATGGACGAATTGAACTACATTGCAAAGTTCTATGAGTTGTTTTTTTTTTGGTTTGTGATCTTAATACGTATCTACTTAGTACCTACTTACCTCACCCCCAAACAAAGCTACTTCTTACAAAGACTCCATTCGCTAAACTTAATTTTTTTTTTTAAACTCGAAATAAAAACCCTTGAAATTAAATCAAGCACAGAATTCTGTATAGTTAATTGCACCAGTTCTATAGGTATAAAACCTACAAAAAGCGGTATCATGCGATGCACCGAGCTTATTAAAACATGTCCGTGTCGCTATGTCTAATTTTCCGGTTTTGCTCGCGTAGATTGTTCGCCACCCGTGGGACGCCCGCTGTACTATGTAGGTAACTGTGGATGGATTTATGTGGACTATATTCTGTGCGGGCTTATGTTTTATAGAGAGGTTTTTGTTTTATAATACATTTGTGTGAGTTTAATGTTATGTAGGATTTCTGTTTAACAGCGCAGTAGACTATATTACGCGAAAGAGGTTTTGAAACGCACTAAAGCAATTGATGAAATTATTGAATTTACGGTTGGTTTTGATCAATTAATTAAATGTTTTTGCATTTGCACGGCATGACTTTGTAATAATGTTTTTTTTTTCTCGTAAATTCGCGATTAGTAAGTAAAGTGAGCCGTTTTTGATAAAAAACTGAGAAAAGGCAGGCCGCGTATCATTAACATCACAGATTAGCATTATACATTAGCAATTTTTAAATGAACATCCATTTCCATATCCAAAACCCTATTACCTAAATACAAACTAGAATACAGGCTCTTGACCCACACTCGTTCATCTAAATAAAGCCTAAAGTGGGCCGTGCTTTGTGCTGGGCTAACGCGGCGTGACGTCATCAAAGCTGGGCTAATGACGTGTCCTGTGACGTAATAGGCCGTGACGTGTCTCGTGCCGCCAGATGGCGCTGCATTATTTAGTGGTTTTGGACGGTAGTGTGATGTACTTAGTTCGTGTTCTACGTAGATATTCTGTTTGGTGAATTGTTAATGTGTTTTGTGTAGGTTTGTGCCTTTTAGTTTGTGATACCTTTATGGTACCGTAGGTAACTAATTGTTAGCAGTAGCTAACATGTCAAGAGGTCTCACTTCAACTAAAGTATTTCTTCCAAAATCTTATGCTAAATATAAGTATGCTTCAGCGTTTAAACTTGTCTTACTTTTTGCCTCATATAACTGTTAAATATATCTGTCTGATGATCTACAGACTTAGGTACCTTTTTAACTATACCCTTGATTTCTATGACTCATGACTCATTTCATCATGGTTTTGTTATATTGCCCACATAACTCCAAAATGTTCCTAACCTGACACTCTTCACATGTCATCACTTAGCAAATTGTCTCATGCAAATATGCCCCCCCCCATCCCTCTGTACATACCGTAAAAACAAACAACACTCTTATACTATCGCTGTAACTCCTGGACTATAACTAGGTAACAATTTATATGCAAACACACTCGTAGCTCACACACGCAATCTAGTTAGAAGGATCGCAGTGTGTTGAGCTTTGTTCTAGACCTTTGGAGTTTGTTTTTTACGAAAAGGGAAGGAAAATGAGGTGTCTCTGTTGGGCGCCAAAATATTGGTTTGGCGCCCAACCAACACGTTATTTTTTATATTGCTGTAAGTACTGCTTACTCTGCCTTTAAGTCAAGTGCTATGGCAAAGTATCATTATGAGATACGAGTATTACAGAATCTCATCGATTTGTCTGTTTTGACAGCAAACCATTTTCGAAGTTTATAAAAAAATGGGGATTAAAACTGCCAAAAGCGTCGATGGACAAAATGTATCCATTCACTGAGACGCAAAAGCTAAAATATTTATCATAATAATTCTATCTTTATAACATTTTATAGTTTCAATCACAGACCCGTCAAAGCCACATCATCATCATCATCATCAGCCTATAATGTTCCCACTGCTGGGACACAGGCCTCCTCTCTGTGAGAGGGAGTGGGCCGTAATCCACCACGCGGGCCCAGTGCGGGTTGGTAGATGTCACATGTCTTTGAATTTTTTGGTTCTAGGACATGCCGGTTTCCTCACGATGTTTTCCTTCACCGTTTTGAGAGCAGTGGTGATGAAATAATTTTACACAAAGTAAAGCGCCTGTCTGGGTTCGAACCTACGACCTACAACTCGTAAGTCGCGGCCGATACCACTGGGCCACCACTGCTCAAAGCCACAACAAACAAGAACACAGGTGTCCCTTGTGGTGAAACCCCCAACTATTGTCCATCCCAAAAATACATTTATCGAACACAAACGCCAATTTTTGCCAAACGTAACAAAAGTTGTCGGCAACATTATGATCATTACCCGCCATCACGGCTAGGTAAGGCGACAAATCCAACGTCTACACGAACTTCGCAAGCCATAAACGGATACTTGCTCGAAGTTTTCCAATCTCCCGCGGCCGACTCTGTCATATTATTTTCTAACTATTTTACTGCAGCCTGCAATCTTACACCGTAGAAAATAGAATAACTCAGTTAGACGACTATGTTGAAAGAGTTTCAGTTTTCTAGTGTCGTCGTAAACATTGTGGGAATATTGAATAGTGGATTATTCTTTGGGGAATGTTTTATGTTTAGGTACGACTTGATTGTTGAGAGTCTTTCCAGTTTGTTGTAACTTTATTTGATTTTTATTTAACTTATTGTGGAGATGAATCGTTTATTCACTCTTGTGAAATGTAATTTTGTGGCTACATATTTGGGATACGCATTTGTACCCATCTTACTCAAAGTATTTGACACAATGAGGACCATTGGGAATTGTGTCGCCTCTTATTCTCAAAAGCTTGAAATGTGACGTTCATCATTACGACATTTGGTTTCAAAAAGATATTATTCAATGTAACAAGTTAACCTATAAATCCATGTTCATAAACCTTAGTTATCATTCATTCTTAAATTATAATAGCACACTTATCGTCTTAATTATCATTTTATTAAGTTTATTGCAAATAAGTATTTACTTTTTTAATTTTTTTATTGCTGAATTGGCCCGCTCTTGACCTCGATCATGCCTGATGGAAAGCGATGGATGAGGTCTATGATGGAACGAGCGTACCCAGAAGATGCCTAAGGCACTGGAACTCCCATGCAACGACGAAACACAGCAGGCTGCTTGACGCCGGACACCGGTGAGAGGGTGGTTGCAAACCTGGCGGGCGTTAGCCTTACCACCGCAATGGAACCGGTGTTATAGCTAATATAACAAATTCTAGTATTAGGGACGAGTCTGTGTTGTCTAGTCATACTAACAACATAGTGATGATTAATTATGAATCTTCATGTTGTACGAAGGAGGGTCCACCTACAATACCAACATCTTTGGAGGCCACTACCAGTCAGATAGGGTATTCTCTTCCTGCTGGTACTCATACGGACTTCCTAGACACTTCAGTCGTAGTTGTGGAGGTCTCTCCGGATAACTCTTTAAACTAGTCAGTAAGACAACAGAAGTTACCCCTTCAAATAACCTATTACTATTCGAGAATAATAAAAAGGTATCTTCTGGCAATATTACTCAGAATAATAAAAAACCAAAGGGAGGGCAACATGTTTTAAAATTATTTAACCAAAATATTCAAGGTTGCTCTTCTAAATTACTGGAAATAGAATTGTTTTTAGAAAAAACCAAGTTTGATGTCATTTGTTTAACAGAACATTGGTTAAAAGCTCATCAAGTAATGTCAATTAACTATGAAAATTATTGTGTAGTTAGCCATTTCAGCCGAACATGTATGATACATGGTGGATCATTAATATTAGTTAAAAATTCTGTTAAATCAAAGGAACGAAAAGACATTGTCGGGCTGTCTGTTGAACACACCATTGAATTGTCCTGTGTTGAGCTCGTTAAGCATGTAATAGTATGTGTATACAGACCTCCAAGTTACCAGAATCTATCTGTGTTTGATTCTGTAATGGAAGATGTGCTAAAGAAACTTTCTGCTAGTAGTAAGTCAATAATCATATGTGGCGATTTTAATATTAATTTATTAGAAAATAACTCAAATACTATGAGATTATTAAGTCTTTTTAGGTCATTTGACTTGTCAAATGTTTTTATTGAACCCACCCGAGTGACAGCTTCCTCTGCCACTTGTATAGATAATATTTTCTGTAACTGTGATTATTTACACAAACAAATTGTAAATAAGTTGCCATCTGATCACAGCGGACAAACAATAACATTTTGCTCCTACATGCCTTTACAAAAAACTCTAATAAGGTTTAGGCCAATTACATCTAAAAATTTAGAGAAATTAAATAATTCTTTAGCAAGTAAATTATGTGTTCAGAGTTTTAATAATTTATGTGACCCGAATGAGTTCTACGCCGAGTTCTTTTCACTATTAAACACGCAATTTAATGACACTTTCCCACTAAAGACTAAAAGTATTTACACAAAGTTCTTATTTAGTGATTGGGCGACTCCAGGTATTCGTAAAAGCAGGGAAAACCTTTTTGAACTTTATGGCCTAAAGCAACATATGAATAACACAAGCTTTCATCAGTATGTTGCTACATATTCTAAGATTTTTAAAAGTGTATGCAAAATAGCTAAAGCTCTTTATATTAGCAATAAAATAAAATCAGCCGATGATAAAATAAAAACTACCTGGCAAATAATAAATAATGAAACAGGTAGGAAAAAACAGCGTAATACTGAATTTAATTTAGAAACTGCACATGGCCCCATAAACTCAGATGTAGAAATTGCTCAGGAATTTGAAAACTTTTTTGCTAATATTCCCATTAAAACTACTGAAGCTTTAAATTCCTCACCCGCGCGTTCTGCTGATTTACTTAGAAAGAATGTTAAGGCATGCCCCTCGGAGTTTAGTTTTCAACATACGAACCCCCAGGCTGTTATAAAAGCTTTTAAAGATCTTAAAATTAAATCAACAGAAGATCTCTGGGGAATGTCTGTAAAAGTTTGTAGATCTATCATTGAAACGATTGCGCCCTATTTAGCTTTCATATTTAACATCAGTATAGACCAAGGAGTCTTTCCGGATCTCATGAAACACAGTAAAGTAGTTCCTTTATTTAAAGCCGGTGATAGTAAAGAACCCAACAATTATAGGCCTGTGTCAATTCTGCCAGTTCTCAGTAAGGTGTTTGAAAAGTTGATGCTCAATCAAATGTTACGCCACTTTAATAAAAATTCCATCTTTCATGAACAACAGTACGGTTTCACCAAAGGGCGTTGTACCACTGACGCCGGTGTCACCCTAATAAAGAACATTTTTAACGCCTGGGAAGAAGCACAAGATGCCATTGGAATCTTTTGCGACCTCTCAAAGGCGTTCGATTGCGTCAACCATGAGACACTTCTGCTGAAACTTGAGCACTATGGGATTAGGAATTTAGCTCTTGATTTACTAAAGTCGTATCTAAAAGATAGAAAGCTTAAAGTTCAAGTAAACGGCGTAAACTCATTGGGGTCTGAAATGGCAATGGGCGTTCCTCAAGGTTCGATATTGGGTCCATTCCTCTTTTTAGTTTACATTAATGATTTACCACAATTACTTCAAAATCAACCGAAGATGGTGTTATTTGCAGATGACACATCATTGATCTTTAAGATAGACAGACGGGCACAAAATCTTGACGACGTGAATAACTCTATTCTTCAGGTCCAAGATTGGTTTACGGTAAATAATTTGGTACTAAATGAAAAGAAAACCAAATGCATTAGATTTAAATTACCAAATGTTAGAAGTAGCGAATGTGACATCATACTGAATGGAGAAAAACTAGAATTTGTTGATCAAACGGTTTTCCTGGGAATCACGCTAGACGAGAAATTACAATGGGGACCTCACATAACATCTCTTGCGGGGCGGCTTAGCTCGGCCGCTTATGCTGTTAGGAAGATAAGACAGTTAACAGATGTAGAAACCGCGCGTTTAGTCTATTTTAGCTACTTTCACAGCATTATGTCGTACGGCATTTTACTATGGGGTCGAGCTGCTGACATTGAATCCATCTTTATTTTGCAAAAGAGAGCTGTCAGAGCCATTTATAATCTACGTCGCCGCGAATCTCTCAGGGAACTATTTAAAAGGATTAATATTATGACGGTACCTTGCCAATTCATTTATGAAAATATTATGTATGTAAGAAAAAATCTACATCTTTTTAATAAAATAAGCGATAGACATAACTTTAATACAAGAAATAAAGATAAAATACATCAACCATTTTTCAGATTAGCCAAAGTACATACATCTTTTATGGGGTACTGTGTTAAATGTTACAATAAAATACCTTGTGATATATTGCAATTAAATGAAAGAAAATTTAAAACTCACATTAAACGTACACTTTGTAAACAAGCATACTATAAATTAGAAGATTATATCCAAGATAAGAACGCTTGGAAACATGCTGGTCCTGCTCCATAGGACAATCTAGAGTCTAGACAAAATCAAACTGGTTGCTAATTTAATTGTAAATTTTTTTATTCTTTTTTTTTACATTTATTACTCACACCCTGACTTATTACTTGTATTTTGTTTTTTAATTAAAATCGTTTTGCTTGTACCATGTTTGTAAATATGTGAGCACCATGTATCTATCAGATAATTAATTTATATGTCATGGTTTCGTTTTTAATTCTTTTACCTATTGTGGTATAGTAATTTTATTGTAGGTGCATCGTCCTCACATGTTATTATATAATTAATGTACCCATGCAAAATATTGTACCTAAACATTTTAAAAGAGTAACGGTGGAGTTTCTTGCCCGTTCTTCTCCATACGAAAACTACCTTTTGGAATGGGCGACTAGAATCAATTCTATTTTAAGATAATTTTTGACGTTCAAAAGTGCCTTTTATGTGCCTATTTGAAATAAATGCTTTGACTTTGACTTTGACTTTGACTTTGGAAGAATTGCCCAGTCAAATAAGGTGTTGGGTGTGACTGTCTAGGATGCGCCGAGCGCTCGCTGCAGTTGACAAATAACCGGCGGAGCAAACTGCGCTACACGAAGAGGCTTCTTCATGCATCCCAAAAACTTTGTTTTATATTCTACTCGTAATTTTTTTTTTGTATTCTTATATTATATGGTTTCTTTCATAGATAATTATGTTGTTCTCTTTATGCTGCGTAGTTACACCTATAATAGGCACCAGCACTTTTATTTCCTTTTGTTGGATATTAATTCCTTGTATGTACCTACTGCTGTTGGTGTACCAAATAAATAAAATATCAATAAACATAATTATTATTCGGTACGTCCTTGAATTACCGCAAGCTATACTCAACGTATTCCCAAGACATCAACTCTTAAATGTGTCCTCCATCTAAGTATAAACTTGTCGATCCTGTGGGCGTTATCGTGACCTTTCTCGGTGAAAACTGATAGGTTACGGACACATTAAATGCGTCATACACCTACTGAGATGTCAAAGAGCGAGTATAGACACAAAGTATATATTATGTATAGGTGTTATCTAGCGCGCGTAGTACTCGCAAACTATTTATACTCTGTTATAATCTTCAGGCCTTGTATTTGTATAATATATTCTCGATTTTCATAGTACCTACGCAGTTATTAAAGCATCGATTATTTATCAAAGGCATAAAAAAAATAAGATAAATAAGGCAGGATATTTTCGTACACTTAAAAGACGGACGATGCTAGCTCATCACATCATTTTTTTTAAATATAGAGCTTTATTATTGTCATTTTGAAAATTGATAGTTTTGATTTTCCAATATACATTTTTGACTTTATCCCTCTTATCATCTACTTTGCTAATTATGTCATTTCTCTATTTAAAAAAAACTACAAAGATTCTTTCCTTGATTTTAATATAGCATAAACAAAGCATCAGGCTCAACACAGGCCAAATCTTCGGCACAGTCCCATCTGTCTTTATAACACACATCCGTTACTTTAACCACTTTTTTCTTCAACTACCTACCGAACACTAGAATAAAATAATAAGCATTGTGTACATAGGTACAGCGGGTACAGCACACAATATCATGTCGGACAAGACGGCCGAGGTATGGGCCGCACGTGTGGCCGCACAAAAAACGCGCCTTAATAAAACGACGTGCCGCGGGGGTCGACAATAGGGACGTGCACCTTACTCGATATTTGTGTGAGTTTTATTTCATTGTTTCAATAATGGGACATAAACATCATGTCCCGTGTGCCCTGCCAGCATCTTAAATCATTGCTTTATTTTTAATTCTTTTGCCTATTGTGATATAGTATTTTTATTCTGGGTACATCGTCTTCACATAATATAGGTAATTAGGTATATTAATGAAAGCAAAATATTGTAAAACATTTTAAAAGAGTAACGATGGAGTTTCTTGCCCATTCTTCTCCATACGAAACTACCTTTTGGAAGGGGTGACTAGAATCAATTCCATTTTATTGTAATTTTTGTCGTTCAATAGTACCATTTATGTGCCTATAAATGCTTTGACTTTGACTTTAAAGGAACTTATGGATTCAGTTAATGATAATTCGTAGCTATATTCTTAATATTCTGATTACTGCCCCAGGTGCTAAGTACCCAGGTGCCCAGTACTGCCCAAGGTGCTAAGTACGCACGACGACATAACAAGCTATACATTTCCAGTAGATGTAAGCTGAATTCTCATTGTGCGAAAAGCTTATACAATGCGAGGTCAGCTAAAACTGGAAATTTATAGCTTGATATGGCGTCGTATGTACAGTAAATTATCGGTAAGAGAAGGTGTCTTCTCTTAACGATAATTTACTGTAAGACGTACCCCAAATGAACTAAACGACACAATACCTATATTATACGTAAAAACAAACGAAAACTTGGAAGCTTATGTATTGTTTTGTTATTCTATTAGGTATTGAGGAAATCTTTCTTAAAATATTGCTGACGAAAGTTCGTAGAACGTAGTATTTGACTTACCTAATTGAATATAGACAACGCATTAAGGTAATTTTATTAAAATGAGTCATTTATAATCTCATATGTTACCAGTTAGATGTACCCATTGGCCCAACCAGAATACTTTGTTGTGGTTGTGTTTTTTGTACGGAGAAACATATTTATTGAATACTTGAATAGGTGAATGCTCGAAGTGGATAAGTAATCATGAATATGACTGAGAAGGGGTAGGAATAAAGATATTTTGTTCAAGAATATTCTGTAACGTTTCTTTCTGAGCGCAAGCATCGGCAAGTAACAACTGAACACCGACTTATATAACAGACACACACAAATTAGTACACACTTACAACATTTTTTTTTAATGTGTCTAACTTTTCTTACTTCAAAACGTTCTTTGGCCATTAAAGGATACGTATCATAGTAGGTGTCATCATTAATCGACAATAAACACAAATCGACAGTGTCCCCTCCCTACCACCCTTGGACGGGTTTAATTACACGGCGCGGGCGACAGGTTGTCGGATGACGTCATCACTACACATGTGTGTGTATGTAAGTAGGTGTTATTATTTCGAACATTGTTTGATGTGTGTGTACTTGCAATATAATGGGTGTAATGTGTAGGTGTGACTGTATGTGTGTGTGTGTGTGTGTGACATGAAACAGTAGGTAGATTATTGTAACTATAAGTAATGGGTATTATACGGTTAAATGTCGAGTTTTTTGTTTTGCTAGAAACATGTGTCTAGACACATGTTTAGAAATGAATTAATATTTCCTTAATTCCTAGGAATTAAGGAAATATTAATTCATTTCTAAGCTACATGGTTTTGTGATGTGTATTTTAAATATGTAGACAAAGAACTTCTTAATGCAAAACTAAAGCTTAGATGTTCCTACTTTAAAACCTTATGAGTTATAATAGGTATGTTATATATGACGTGTAAAAGTGATTCCGATATCCTTTTTTATAGAATAAACAATTCAATTTCAGTTAAATGCCTCCCTTTTAATCGTTCAGGAAAATACACAGTCGGTTAGACAATTTACCATGTAGAAACCTAAAAGTTTTATTTTATTTTGGAACATGTATCTAGGTATGTATATTGTATCTGTGGGTACTGATCAATAATCACTGATTTGGAAATAAACAAGTGAGAGAAACAATTCAGTTTTTGCTCAGTCAACTCAACCGTGAAGCCTGAAACAACAAATAATATACGGTACTCGTAAAGACTACCAAAATTCCCACTTCCTTAAAACAGTGTGATGACGAATAGTTTAAACATTTTACCCGCTCACTTCGCCCACAGTTTTTTCAAAGTACACCCTCTAAGTTTACAGCCTATAGTTTATTTCTACCATCGTAAAACCTGGTTTTAAAATCTCTATTCCTCGGCAATTAACAGTAGTACTTATTTGACAACAAAGTAACCCTGTGTTCTAGCTGTTAATACATCGTTAAACTGAAATGGTTCAAGATATGGCCTGATAAGAGCCCGCAGTAAGAGAGCTGTACACTGTCGGCGGATGCTGAGTTTATCACTATTAGGTAATTAAGAATGGCGGTTACTTTGAAATAAAGCGGTTAAACACTTCATTCAAATCAACTAAAAAACTCTTTGCCAAATGTCTGGGCCGAATCAATTTGCATTACCATCGACACGCTATCAACATAATTAATCATACCAAAAGTTGTCATACGGGCAAAATTTTTTAAGGGATTTTAAGTTACAGGCCATAATAGTGTAATTGGAAAAAATTTCTTTGTGGTAGGTACCTACACAAGCAACTAACGTTATTCGACTAAGGGCTGATTGTAACAAAGTCAGATAATATCTTTTATCCGAGGAATATTAACGTCTGACAGTTCTAGTACGGAAAAACGGTCAATTATTCCAAATTTATTCTCAGGATGAGACTTATTCTAGGTATACAAGTTTGGTGAAATTCGCCCTAAGAAAAGCACGACATACTTACTTATACATTTGATACAGGGTTCAATTCCAAAACCCTGATTCCGTCCGTTATAAATCTGGGTATAGTCGGGTCTAAAAATATACAATCCACTCTTACCGTCGCGAGCTGAAGACAGAAATTACTTATAAGAAGCTGTGCTAACTAAAGAATTAAAACAAATGACTACCTACCAACGGTGAAGCCATACTCCAGTACATCCAATCAGGTATTTTCCGAGCCAATCAGCTGATTGATTGAATCCTTACGAAGACCACCTTGCCACTGCGTGAACACGTCTCGAGTAGTTTCTCAAACAAAACAAAATCAACCAATTTGCGTATAAGAAAGGTTTGGGGAATTGACGTGAAGCCTATGAGCGTATCTAGGCCTCCGTGAATATAGTGATGGGTATCGATGAACGATAAATGAAACATAAGTAGGTACCTACCTGAATATAATCCATCGAACATTTGAACTGTTATCTCCAAAATCAAAATGAAATAAGAAAAAATAGGACGTGACTAAGTTCAACGGCGTGATTATGAGAAGGTCTACATTCAGGGGTCGATGATGATAGACGACGAAGGTGAACTGAAGAAGAATGCATCACTTTCATTACAAATTGAGGGATTTTTATGTAACCTATAAAAGGAATGTGAAAAGGAATCTGCTGTATCACCCTGTATTCACGAACCTACCTGTTCTATAGACGATGTAAGAGACATCGACGTGTAAACTGTTACGATGTAGGTATATTCACCCTGTATATTTATGAAACATCTCGAAGTTTGAAGAGATAATGTGAAATTGATAGCAAAGCACTTAATTTATACTTGTCAAAAAACGGGTGTTTCAGTAGGTAATCTCAAATGGGGTCACTCACCACCTTTATCAGTCATAATAATTTTCAAACAATATATCTACGTCACTGGGCTCTTTATCATCGCACGACATACAATTTTAGTAACGGCTTGACCCCAGATAGTGCGGGGTGAGGACACGATAAAACACCTTTATTGTTGATACTTGGCATATAGGTATGCGATAGGGGATGTATTGAATGAAATAAACTATTAAACAGTTTGCAGAAAAAGTAATCATATTTAGTGGTGGTGGTGGTCTTGTAATTGCCCAATATTTTGAAATGTTACAAGGTATTTATTACATGAATTACAAATTCCATTACATGATGATGAATCATTAGGGGTCAGACTGAAAGTCACCAATAACAAGCGGTAAAATGTAGGAACCAGTCATCTCTTCGATAACAGTAACAAGTGATAAATAAATATATACCTACCTACCTAAGTAGAAATTGACAATAGTTAGTTTAGCGCGCACAGATAACCTATTTCATCGGCACACTTCCATTCTCGCCCTATTTCTCTTATAGGTTACAGCTCCAAGCTACACTGTTTACTTATTTTTAACCGACTTCAAAAAAGGAGGTTCTGTATTCGACCCGTAGGTAGGTATTTATGTATCTATGTATGTTTGTATGTCCGCGATTTTCTCTAAACTTATGAACCGATTTTGATAATTATTTTATTAATGTGATCTACATACTTTCAGGAAGGTTTTATTATATAATACATTAGGTAATTATTCTTAGGTATGTACGAAGTTATATGCATAAATGTACTGCCTCTCCGGCATTTCTATGTGAATTTTGATGATTCTTCTAGTCGGTGTCTTCAATTCTTCAATGCACTAGTGTTAATTGAATTTGAAAAAAAAACGACACTGACTTCCGAAATTAAAGTTATTTATCATTTTGTAGTGTTTTTTTTTTTTGAAGTCGTTTGTTTTAATACTTATACAAAGTGTTTAGACAGAATAATACATAGGTAGAAGAATACAACGTGTGCCAGAGTTACAGCAATACCTGAATAAAGATGAATCAGAATCCGAATCGTCTACTGAATCAATTTCAGGCATTTTTAATAGAGAGCAAGTTTGGCGATCAATCCTTTCTGTATAGTAAAAAAAAAACCTTTGTCCAGTGATGGGCTCGTCAGAAGCTGGTATTCTTATAATCAGTCAACGTATCAAGAGACTCCTTCGGATAAACTAAGCAGACATTTGAAAATTAACTTAGATGGTATTACTGACACAGCTACATCAAAATTATCAAGTCAGTGTAAACGATACCTATAACTGATTAGAAACATGATGAATGTTCAAATCACTGCTTTGACATAGACGTAATATCAATAAATAGCGTACGCATCACTTAGATACCTCTGTATGCTGAAATGCGACCTTGTCTCACTAACATCTTAGTATCGTCGGCAATACATTCCATATATTATATCGTCTTAGTACGGTAGATTGTAGGAAAATCGTGGCCCATATTGCATCATTTGGATAGGTATTGGTAGAATTCCACTACTAAAAATGGGGATCACTTAGGTACGTACTAAACTACAACGAAGCCATAAGGAATTTTTGATTCTTACGAACATTATGATCATGAGCTATACGGAAATAGAATAGTCTAAAAACGAGTGAAAAAAATACTTCTAGAAAAGCGTGCTCCATTGCATCGATGACCGCATCACCTTAACAGATAAATAGTGTCTAACGTGACCGAAACTTATCATTGTGCATATTCACGATAACATCATAGAAACAGGAAAAACGAGAAGAAAATACCTGGATCAATGGAAGGAAAAAACAAAAATGTAGGCAATTAAAGAATTATAGAGTAAAATTGCTACATTGACAAGTGCCCAGGCCGCAGCATTGGATAGGTACATGGAAGAGTGAGAGTGAACGACAGATGGAGAAATTGAATTGAACTTTAAGCCACTGGACAATTGTTTCTCAATCTATTTACACGGGTAATGAGTACTTACCTACTGATAAGGCTAGTTCCAAGGAAGTGGGGTCAGGAGTCAGGTGTTATCTGAGGTAGGTACATGCGTCTTCACCGCGTCAGTGACGCAATGGCGTTGTTGCTACTCTATCTGTTAATTAGGTAATTACGATTGTACTGGAAGATTTGGGTACAGAGATCCAGAATAACTGTTCTTTTCTATTACATTAACGTATCCTAAAGGAGAGGGGAAATCCTGGGCCCAGCAGTTAACTAGTTGAAATGGGTATTAAAAAAACCGTTATATTTTTCTAAAGGAAATCACAAAATACAGTACCATGTTTCTATCTAGGAAGCGAGAAAAATTAAACTAAGTTGTGAAACTAAATAATCGATAAATAACATGCCTGAATTCTAAGTAATCGATAGTGAATAAATCGGTAAAATCTCAGAATATGTATGAACATCGAGTGACAAATGCTTGTCAATCTTTTCGTGGAATCGATTCAAAGCGAATCGAGTTCCATTAATTTTTCTTCGGTTAGCAACAATGGTCTCTTAGTATAGTCTAAAGTAATCTGTGCTGGTCACCGACTGACAGATGACAGGTAGAAAAAAACTAATAATCTATCAAAAAGTACTCTGTTCGTTTTCTTTCGTTGTGAGTGCGCACGTATTTTCCGTTCTCAATCCGTGTCAGGATCTTCAACACGTCGCATATGGAGGCTCTCTACTTGCACTTCATGCGTAAAACCATTATACAACCAAAACCATTCAAAAATATTTCGCAAATAACATCAAAAAACTACAATGTTATAATGTAACCTCACTTTTACTACTTATATTTCATATAACTTGATTCCTGGATAGCCGAATTTCACCAAATTTTCAGTGAGGCCTTGTTATTATATCCACTTTCAAATAAAGCTAGTATGATTGAGTTAACACCTGGGCCCAGGAAACTATGGAGTCTTTCCCTTCTCCTTTATTGATATATTATACTTTAATCTCAACTTTAAATAGGTATTATAGTCTTGCCAAAATTATTTCAGCTGTGGTAATCTTTTTTTTAGCGCTTCGTCAATTTACACATGACCTATCAGAATCTACCTTCATCTTGCCTTGTCACCTGTGTACACGCTGTGTCAATATATGGAATTCGCGTGGCTGGATTTTGGGCCAAACATAATATTTGAACTTTCTCAACAACTTCCTTATCAATACGCCATAAAGATCTTGCAATGTCTACATTCAGCTTATTCATGTACCTAACTCTATCTTCTTAAAGTGTGCCAGCCCACTATAGTAAGATCACTCTTAGTCCTAATTTAGTGTCTTAATAGTTTCAGTATGGCTGTAATCGGATCAATTGATTTTGATTGATGACCATTTTGGCAGCGCATTGTCAAAGTGTGACGTCAAAAGACACAGGCTCATTGTCAGCACTTAGATCTTCTATAACAGAACCATATTACAAGTGCCTGTTTTCTTTTCTAGTTGAATACCTTATTAATCTAAGATTTCTTATGTCTTAATTTTTTTCCTTAAGGCTATTCAATACATGATCTCCCAGCCACTTTATCGCTAGATGGCGGCACATTCGCACTTCGAACATTTTCAATTTTTACGCCTAACTCAGAAAGCTTTGCGAAACAACTTTATTATATGCGTCAACTAACGCATTAACATAATCTTTTTAGATATTCACTTTGCTTGTTAACTCGTCACATACAAAGATTTGTACCCCTAAACATTTAGCCGTTTCACTTTATATCTTTACTATGTCTTTACACACACATGTACAGTTACACACTACGTGTATAGTTTTACTTGCGATATAACTAGATGGCGTTGTATTCATAAACTTGGTTTGTGAACTTGTTTTCCAGAGGTGGCGTTAATTAAAATAAAATATTTTTACGAAAATATTTTTATGACTGTCCTTCATTCTCTAAAGAAAAGCGTACTTTTTATAGTAAAAACCGAAGAAAAGAATACTTGATTGCTACAAGGGTTGTCAGTTGCTTATTCAATTATTCTAAGGGTGCTTTTGTAGTGTGTTAGGGTAGGTTTAGGTTTAAAAATAATAAAATAATAATAAATCCCCTGACCGATTTCGGTCACGGTGGCCAATTTCAAAGAAGATTAGCCAGGTTTGCAGGAGATATTATAGTGCACAAGTGTGTGCGCAAATACAGGAGAGAGAACAGGCGCAGGACCAACGGCTTTACGTGCTTTCCGAGGCACGGGGGTATTACGCCACCAATTTCCAAACTCCGGGCAAAAAAAAAAAGAAAAAGAGTAAAGAAACTCCTAACGGGAAAAACCCAATTTTAATAACACTGTCCGACCTGAGAATCGAACCCAGGACCCCGAGAACGGCAGATGCACTTGTGACCACGAAACCAACGGGACAGTTAAGATTCTTTGTATAATTAAACGCTACTATAAAACAAAATATATAAAATGTTTATTTGAGTCGTGCGCGAGAGATGCAGCCGGCGCGACGGAATTCCGCGAATTTCGGTCACTCGTAGGTATAATAATAATGTATCATTCAACCGCAGCCCAGCGTGCCCGCCGTCGCAGGCAGTAAGGCAGTGTACAGACGCGTGAAATTATTAGGCCGTGTACACACGGTTGTGGGTATTTAATTATTAGTGTAATTTTATTACTGTTGTGTGTATGTGTATGTATATGTATATAAGTGTTATGTGTAATATGTATTATGTGTTTACTATTTACGTGTGTTTGTATGTTTAGCCTAAAAACCAACAAATTCACATACACCAGCGTCCACTCAAACCAACAATTCCAATTTCAAATGAGAAAATGAAAAAAAATCAGCTGTTCCCTACATTTTGACGCATGATGATACCTATACGAACATAAATGTAGGGAACAGCTGATTTTTTTCGCGATTTCAGGTTTGGTCCCATAGTAAAAAAAATTGTTCATAATGATGAGTACAATGACCATGTTAGTGTTGTTCCAATAACCCTGTATATACTTATACTATATTATATCCATACTAATATTATAAATTCGAAAGTAACTCTGCCTGTCTGTCTGTATGTTACCTATTCACGCCTAAACCACTGAACCGATTTAGAAGAAATTTGGTAGGTATGGGGAAGGACATAGGATAGTTTTTATCCCGATATTCCCACGGGATCGAAACTTATGCGGGTGAAACCGCTGGGCGCAGCTAGTTGCAAATAAAGTTTATTGAACTCTTCTCTCTCTTCGATAATTGAGCTTTGTTGGTACCGACTTTGTTTTGAAGATTCTATACATCTTTTATTAGGTACTTATTTACACCCTAAGTTACATTAAAATTAGCAAGGAAAAACCGGCCAAGTCCATGTCGGACCACAATGAAGAGTTCCGTAGTCGAAATGAATTTATCCCAAGAACAAGCTTAACATTGTAGTTGAAAATCATGTCCTCCCATACATTGCAACTAAAAGTTGGTCGACTATTACTCGTAAAGTCTACTCAGCTGTGATTTTGATTTCGTGACATATAAGTACTACTGCCGTGAATTTTAGTATTTCTTCTAGTATTTCACAAACAATTTAGGGGATATGACATCCCCCTGTATCACCCCCCTGAGCAGTTGGATGGGGCTGGTTTTCTGATCCTGGATCTGGAAAGTCATCGTTGCAGCATCATACAAACATCTCAACACTTCGATTTAGCACCAGTCAATTCGACATCATTGCAGAGAGGCCAGAACTGCCCATACTTCGATGGAATCGAAGGCTTTCTCGTAGTCCACAAATGCCATACACAGTGGCTGACTGTACTCCTCGGTCTTCTGTACAATTTGTCAAACAGTAGGTATGTACCTATATGGTCTACGCTCGTAACTGCGTACAAAACCATCACATCGTCCGGCGTCCGTTCGTCACTGTGGAGCATTCGAGACTGTTTGTTTACCGAGTGTAAACCGAACTCGCGGGCCGCGGCGCGTAGGTATGACTCGCATAATAATATTACCGCGGTAGTAGATTGATGTACTTGCGTCTGTACAGTATTGAATTTCATTCATTTTCACCTATTTTTTTTCGCGGAACTTATAACATCAGCTTTCTGCCAGTGGAAGTCTCGTCAAAATCAGTCTAGCCGTTTCGGAGATTAGCCGGAATAAACAGACAGAGACAAAAATTAACAACAAATGTTTTTTGTTCAAAGTAGGTACCGTAAATATAAATGACTGTATTCAGATTACTTTATTTGATCAACCGCACAAAACAGAAAGGTAATTTGGTACTTGCACTTTTCATACCTACGCTCGGCGGTCGCGCTGGGGTTGTCAACTTTGGCAAAAAACACACAAAACAAAAAACACAAAAAACTAGTGTAGTAGTGGTACTCGTATCTAGTTATTTGATTCATTGTTGAGAATGAAACAGCAAGAAAGGAAATGATCGTATTTTTTTAGCTTATAGGTACTTACTACAATAAATATCTAATATAAATTGTAAAAATATTACAACGCCACAAAGTCATGTTCGCTTTTACGGCTCGGCACCGGGGGCCGGGGCGCTTACCTACCTATCTAACTATTCGAAATACAAGCAAATGCCTACTTACCTCTCTGAAACAACTGGTAGCTTAAAAAACGATAATTCATCGTAATGTTGAATTTAAACAACCATCCACTCAACAGTTACTTATAATTACTTTTTTTTTTGTTACTCCATTTTTAGGGTTCCGTAGCCAAATGGCAAAAACGGAACCCTTATGGATTCGTCATGTCTGTCTGTCTGTCTGTCTGTCTGTCTGTCTGTCTGTCCGTCCGTCCGTATGTCACAGCCACTTTTTTCCGAAACTATAAGAACTATACTGTTGAAACTTGGTAAGTAGATGTATTCTGTGAACCGCAGTAAGATTTTCACACAAAAATAGAAAAAAAACAATAAATTTTGGGGTTCCCCATACTTACAACTGAAACTCCAAAAAATTTTTTTCATCAAACCTGTACGTGTGGGGTATCTATGGATGGTCTTCAAAAATGATATTGAGGTTTCTAATATCATTTTTTTTTTTAACTGAATAGTTTGCGCGAGAGACACTTCCAAAGTGGTAAAATGTGTGTCCCCCCCCCCCTCTAACTTCTAAAATAAGAGAATGATAAAATTAAAAAAATATATATAATGTACATTACCATGTAAACTTCCACCGAAAATTGGTTTGAACGAGATCTAGTAAGTAGTTTTTTTTTTAATACGTCATAAATCGAAAACCGCAATTTACCTTTCACAAAGTTACAACGAACTACAAGAACTTTTATATTATGTTACTTGCTGCTACGGAACCCTTCATGGGCGAGTCCGACTCGCACTTGGCCGGTTTTTTGCACTTCACAGCTACGCGTGTCTCGCGCGGATGGCAGTCTGTAGGTACTCTCTATATTTTGTGCCTGTAGGTACTGCGCGGTACAAGTAGGTACTAGGTATTACATTTATATACGGTACGTACCTACATTTTATACAAGTCCGTTGCCTAATTTCAACTTCTTCAATACGTCTATTGAAGAAGTTGAGATTAGGTAACGGAACGCGGAATTAAGAATTTATTTAGGTAGGTACTGCTACTCTACTCCATAGGTAGAATAAAATTATTTACTTTTACTTTATCGTACTTTATGGAGGTACTAGATTTTTCCCGCAGCTTCGCCCGCGTGGATGTCGGAGATTATCCCACGGAATCGTACTACCGGAATAAAAAGTATCCTATGTCGTAATCCTAACCCAGCACTCTAATTACCTACGTAACACAATCATTATCAATCTCAATCTGAATCATTTTGAAGAATATTGCTAATCCATTGCTTTGCATTACCTATGTTCGAAACATATGTATATCATTTCTATGGTTCGAAAAATGTTTTTGCTCAAAAACGTAAATGATGCAATGAATGTTGTTGAACTGTCAAAATGAAAGCCATTGCTACTGATAGTGTGTTACGCAATTACCCCGCAGGTCATGGTCTACCCATGTGCCAAATTTCATCTAAGTAAATCCGTTCAGCTCAGCCGTTTTAGCGTGAAAGTGGAACAAACAAAGTCAATTGCGCATTTACAATATTAGTTAGGAACAAACATAATATGAAAAAGCTAAAGTATTTGTGTATATTATAAATAATTTCCATATAGTCAAAAATAACGCTAGTTCGGTAGGTAGGTACCTAGATTGATAAAAATTCAAACACACATCTCCCCGGCGCGGGGCCAAGCCTCCAATAGTGCCGGCCGGGCCTGCCGCCCAAAGTCCATGCTGCCGCCTGCGAGTGAGCGGCGGAAGTTACCGAACCCGAACCGAACGCCAACCGAGCGTTCAGGCGCTATCTCTCTCTTTTTGCTTTGCCTCTTTTTCAAACAATGCGCTGGATTGAACAACAAAAACAAGCTTAGCTCCGCTAGGGAAAGGTAATAGTGTTCTGTGAACAAGCTTTTGACTATGCCCGCGTTGACGATAGGATAGACGGTTTGGGAACAGTGGGAACTGGGAAGGGCTCTCTCAATAGGTACTTACCAGCCTAATGCAGAAAGATTTTTAATTCAGAAAATTTTTTGAAGACAGTTCAAGTGTAAGTTAGTACTTACATTTATGTAGGTACTTAGGTACATAAACTTAGTATGTAGGTACATACATTCATTACAGTAATATCGAACCCAGGGTAGATCGCAAATACTATCAATAAGTAGGTAAAGCATTTTTTCTCACTTCATGATTCAATTGATAAATTGATTTAATATATAACTGCGCGGGCAGAGCCACCGCGCCAGCCTTGTAAGAAATATTGCATACCTACCAACGATTTGCAACTTGTCAAAAAAAACACGCATAATTCAACGATTTATTATAAAATTGGCCAACCTGTTTGACATTGACAAACAACGCCATCTAACGAGCAAGATCAATTGTTGTTGATAACCTTAGCAAAAATTTGTGTTCTGCTTCTCGATAGTTCTTTGAAATATCCTGCAGAGGGCGTGTTCCGGCCGCGCACACATAGAAAAATTTATCGATTTTGTCAGGCCTAGATATCCTGGAAATAGTGTTTTTTTTATAGGTTTTTGTCGATATGCGTCAATAATAAGTCATAACAACTTAATATACGTGCTTTTATTCTGCAAAAATCGTTTATTTTTCGAGATTTGTACCCCGAAAGAATGTATGAAAAAGTGTCAGTATCCAATCACCTTAAGTTTTATAATTTTGGACTTTGGAACATGTCTACCTTCCGCTCCTAAGAACCCAAAATGTTATCAAATACGACCATTTTTTTCCGGTTCGGGTACAAAAGGACCGCCATTATTGTAACACAAACGCCCACACATGGCCCCACCTTGCTCAGGTAACATTATACTTACCTTTACAACCACTCCCTATTGCAACCATATAAGATTCAAAGCCGTATGTCAAATTCAATAGGGTCCATAATGAATGCTGTTGTAAATTGGACTGTATCTTTGAAGTTTAGAGTTTAAAATTAAATGGTCGTGTAGAGTAGGTGATCACAAAAAGCGTATAAAAAGCGACCTTTGTCCTGCACACATGTGGTTCCGAGAAGCGAATAATTAGCGATTGTGAGACAAGGTACGATGTGGCGGTTCACAGAAATCGAAACAATTTTTATTATCTACACATTTACCTTGTATGTGGGTGAGATTAGAATGTCTGGTACTTCATTCATATCCTGTAGCTTTAGATTATTATATATCAAGGTCTGTGTAAGTTTTTTTAAATAAGATAACATATTAGGTAGGTATCTAACTACTAAATTGCCAACCCCATCAGAGTTGGGAGAAGACTATAAGATGATGATGACATACCTACTCAATTGAATATCAAGCTAAGTAAAAATTATTCAGGTGACTTATTTACAGTAAGTAGGTAATTATTTGGATTCATAATATTGTATTGAAAGTTATACGCTAGACACCTAGATTATGTTCATGAACTTATAATAGGTACCCGTTATATAAAGCGACTATATTTTTTATACACTATTTGAAACGTACGTACCTAGGTATACCTATGTACGTAACGTACGTCTAAAACTTACTTTTACAATTAGGTTCAATAAAATACCTACATTATATATTTCACACCATTATGTGGCATAAAACAAGTTATCATAGAAGCATCCTCGTAGTTCCATTGGGTAGGTACCTACTACGAAGATGCTCTTACTACGTTACTACATGACAAATCAAAATAACATTTAAAATAACAAGTTAATTAAAAACACCGAATACGATTTAAATTTACTCAAAAATAATTCTTCTATTTGACTGAAATCTCTCAACTCTCGCTCAAACCTGAATGACTACTAACGCCATCTAGCGTCTAGTAGAATCACTAAAAACAGTTCGCGCGCCAACTCGTGAAACAACACTGTGTTTTTAGTTGCTGTCAGTCTGTGTTTACGTTTTCTAGTAAGATTTTTTTTTAAACTAAAGTAATTCATTGAAATTTTGAAATTATCGGATTTTCCATTCTAATAAGATTTTCATTTTGCGTTGAATAGTAGGTACATTCCGTTATTTATGTGGGTATGAATGTATGCGCACAGGTAAATAGATGTTCCTTGTTAATAAGTATCTTTATATAGTGACAAATACCTAATTAGTCGTGATTCGTGAAGTAACGGCCAGTTTATTCATCAAAAGTTCCTAACAGCCAAAGTTAGGTACCTACGTCACAAAAGTCAAAGTAACGGTTACTGTAGTTGTTGATGAAGAAACTAGCCGTAAGGCTGTAAAGTTAAATCGCCATACGATAAAATTAGAATCTATTACTAAATAATACCTATCCAATAAATTAGTTCTAACAATAATTTATCAGCTACTAACGCTTGAACACCGTTAAATAAATGCTTCATCACAAACTGGCTGGTACAAGACAATACACCTGTAATGTTGACTTAGTGCCAATAAACTAATTAGAGCCGCTCTGATTAGAAATTATTATCAATATGAAACATTTATTCGATGTGGACTGGCAATGCATGTAGTGCCGTTTGTTGTATCTGTCTTTTTGTTATTTCAATCGCTTTAAAAGCTTTGGAAAAGTTGATATTAAATCCAAATAAATATTCGCTTCCTTACCTACATAATTTCAGACTATCTAAATACTTAATGTTCGTTTATACCTACCTGTGCGTCACCTACGACCAGACTCCCGTCTCACCTCACCGGAAATACCTTTAACCACACACAGTAGCCACACGCATTTATTTTCGAACACAATGTAAGTAATCCTAAGAACGTTGACAATTGACGATACCAAATTGATAATGAAATAGCTGAGGTACCAGCGGAACGTGGTAGCTACCTACATAGCCGTCGCGTGCCAAATGACCGCGACGTTGAATGACACGGGCGACGCGGCGGGATTTGTTCTGCCAAAGAATATGAGCGGAATGGCGCCTCTACCTGTTAATTGAGTGGCTTGCCAACAACAGCACCTATTGCGATTTAATGACGTAGGTATTGGTAGGTATACGATGCTCTGTAATCGTCAACTGCATTGCTCAAATCTCAGATTTTCAATATCAGACTTTCAGTAAGTACGAGTAACATCAAAAATGAAGACAGATACTGAAGATCTTATGGATTTCGAACAATGATTAGATTTAAAGGGTGCATAGTTTAGTTTGACAAGTTGAAAGCTTTGTCATTAATGGAGTAACAATTTAGCTGTTTAAATTTTTCAGACTGTTGTTTTTAGTTCTCTCAATTCGAAATAGGCCTTTTGATGTCAGCCTCTATTGTGTACTAAATTTAGTATAAGTATGTGTGCAGAAGAACTTAACCGATTTTCTCGATTAGTAAAGAGGTTAGGTGAAAAAATTATAAGGGTAGCGAATTAAAAAAAAATCTTTTACGATTCAAGAATTATTTATTTGCTAAAATTACACTCATCATTCTCTATAGTATAACTCTTTTTACCAGGTATTTAGACCTAATAAATCAGTCACGTATGCCATTCAAAAAGGAAAACTTCGTACCGGAGCATCAAAATATTCCCGTTACCACGAACTTCAGCTACCTACCTAATTCAGTTCGTCTCGACACGTGTTAATCTCACCGGTGAGGTGTCCTCGGTTAATATTAGACTTGATCGGCTATTTGAGTCCGTATTGGGTTCGACATCCGACTGACTCACTCATTCAAACGAATAACAGGAGGCAAAAGGATTCTAGTTTTTAGTCCTGATGGCTTTTATGTAACTATGAATGTTTCAGTTTCTAAGTTTTTTTCTGGCCTGAAAAAGGATTTTAGAAAGATCATTTTGTTTTAAGTCTAAATATTTCTTAAGCGTGATGGACACGTTGCGATTGAATGGCTTATTCCACAAATCCCCCCTAAAATCCCCCCTGAGGGGGATAAGTGGAATCTATAAAAAAAAGTCTATAATTCCCCCCTGAGAATCCCCCTTAGGGGGGAAAAGTGGAATCGAAAAAAATACTTATTCCACAAATCCCCCCCAAAAATGCCCCATGAATGTTAAAAAAACAAAGTCCAGAATTCCCCCCTGATAATCCCCCTTAGGGGGGAAAACTGGACTAAAAATAAACAACGTCCAGAAATCCCCCCAGAGGTCTTAAAATTGGCGCCGATTTGTTTGCCGGTGCTGGTTGCCAAAATATTTACCGCGGGCCCCGCCAGATATTTTACCTAGATAACCTAGAATGCAGGAACGGGCGTAACAAACTCACTTTCGCATTTATAATATTCAGCGACCCGCGGTTTCACCCGCCCAAGTAGTGATCCCGTGGGAATATCGGGATAAAAAGTATCCTATGTCCTTTCCCGGGACTCAAACTATATACCAAATTTGATCTAAATCGGTTCAGCGTTTTAAGCGTGATGAGGTAACAGACCGACAGACATACTTTCGGATTTATAATATATAATTATTGTAGTATGAATAGCTGACCCCGCAAACGTTTTTTTGCAAAAATATTTTATATAAAAAGTGAAAAATAAAAACTTTTTTACAAAAAAAACAACCGACTTCAAAAAAAAACACTACAAAGTGAAAAATAACTTTAATTTCGGAAGTCGGTGTCATTGGTTCAGCATTTTCGTTATTTGACACCGACTTCCGAAATTAAAGTTATTTTTCACTTTGTAGTGTTTTTTTTTGAAGTCGGTTGTTTTTTTTGTAAAAAAGTTTTTATTTTTCACTTTTTAGTTGTACCTACCCCACACAAATTCAATTAACACTAGTGCATTGAAGAATTGAAGACACGACTCGAAGAATTATCAAAATTCGCATAGAAATGCCGGAGATGCAGTACACTTATGCATATAACTTCGTACATAAGCATAATTACCTAATGTATTATATACTAAAACCTTTCTGAAAGTATGTAGATCACACTAATGAAATAATTATCCAAATCGGTTCAGTAGTTTTTGAGATAATCGCGGACATACAAACATACATACATACGGGTCGAATACAGAACCTCCTTTTTTAAAGTCGGTTAAAAAAGAGTATTAAGACGCTGCACATCATTTGTTGCTCCAATATGGGCTCCAATATATACCTACAATATACCTAGGTACCTAGCTAGACCTATATATTCTTGCCTGTGACATACCACCCATTGTATCAGCTTTAGTTATTATTTAATTTAAAAAATTGTATTTATATTGAATCGATCTTCAAATTAATAACCAATTGCAACCACTAATACCTTTGGCGAGTGTGGTGATATTGCGAATTGGTCACCGTTGCAGTCTTTGGGAGACCCGCCGTCAGTAAAGGGCCCTTTCAAGATTTTTATTAATATATGCACTGTTCAATTTTGTTAAACATCTACCCATATTTTAGTCCATCACATAAGATTATGGGCCACTAAGTAACCTGACCCGTGGTGTGGATGTCAGGATGCACGCATCCGGCCGCCGGATGGCCGCTGGACGGCCGCGCATGAAAGAGCCTCTGTCTGTCCGTCGCGATATAATTCGCTTTTGAGGTGAGCGACGTTAATGTCTGTTTATTGCGAGTTAGATGCAACTACTATCGAAATGGAACTCGTGTTTGAGGTTTTATTAACGGATATCGAAGCTGTTATATTTCTGTGAAGCTCATGCCGTATCTTACTTGTATTTAAAATTTAAATCGTGCTATCCGAGTAGGTGCAACAAGGAGTAATCTAAAATACGGCGACACCGAATGTTGGTTTGCTAAATTAATTACTTAAAAAAAGTAAGCCTTGAAAAACTGACAAGGTTCTTGCTAAGCATTGCTGCAAATGCAATAGAAAGAAAGAAAATGCGTTTATTTACGTCTAATGTGAAAAAACCTCTTCATTATCTTCATCAGGCTGCAGTCCACTGCTGACATAGGACTCTCTAATTGCACGCCTGAACGGATTGATTCTCGGCAATTCTGATCCAGCTACTACCTGCCACCCTGCGAAGATCGTCGCTCCACCTAGCCCTATGAGGACTTCCTACTTTACGTTTACGTTACGTGTGTGGGGTTCCGGGTCCGATTCCCGGGTCGGGCAAAGTGTTATTGAGTTTTTCCATTAGGAATTTCTTTGTAACAGCCCGAAGTTTGAAAGTTAGCGATGTGATCCCCCATGCCTCGGAAAGCACGATAAACCGTTGGTCCTGTGCCTGATCTCTCTCCGGTCGTGTTGGATTGCCGTCCCATCGGACTATGAGTGTGAGGGTAGAGATAGTGTACCTGTGTGTGCGCATACACTTGTGTGGACTTTAATAGGTATGTACCGCGCCGAAGGCTGGTCTCCGCTGAGATTTGGTCGCCATGGCCAACATTTGGTCTGGAGGACAATTTTTTAATATTATTATTAATGCTTACAGACCACTTCATTAGAGATCTTAAACAGCATACCTACTCACACCAACAGAGTGACATAATAACCTATAAGATTAAAAAGTGCCCGAGCAGATAGCAAACAGATTCATGAAGTATATTTTTAATAGCGCGAGGATGTGCGATGATGGAGCGGCTGGTCTCGTAACTAATGGGGATAGACGCCACAACTAAAGTACCCACATTTATTCAGAGGATGGTCTCTTAGAGTGGGGGCGATGTGTTTGGATGCGAGTGTGGAGAGCTGAGAAGTTTGATTGATTGAAAATAATTACGTAGGTGGGCAACTCTATAAATATTACTTATAAGTACCTAGCTGTACAATTTTTGAAAGCTTACATCGTTTAAAAAGAAAAAAATATAAAGTATCTCTGTGTATGTTGCAATCCATCTGTTCACGTGGACAGGTGTCTTGATGGAAAAATATATTAGGTCGACTGAAACGAATATAACTAGATTTCAGCATTTTGTGGTTACTCAGCAAAATAATGGAATTTTTTTTTTTTTCAAAATCAAAATCAAAAGTCATTTATTCAAACTAGGCTGAGAATCAGCACTTTTCGAACGTCAAAATTACAAAAGACAGTCCCCCAAAACGCCCGCCCTTCGCCACTTCCTAGTGCTTTCGCTGGGGAGAAGAAGTGGCGGAACAAACTCCCCAGCAGCACAGCTGTCTGTTCAGTTAGAAAATACTTAATTTTATACAATTTAAATTAAAATTAAATTAAAATTGAAGAGTGAAAGTAGAGAAGAACAAGCCTCAAAGTAAAAAGACTTGTGATGGGTTGGCACAGCTCGGGCTATTGGTAGACAGTATCTAAGCGAATCAAGTAGAACTTGATGAGCACAGGAGCGTGGCGATTGGCACACGCAAAGAGGGATCTCCCCAGCAGTGGGTGACTTTAGGTTGAGGATGATGAAGCGAATCAAAAACAAAGCCTGAAAGCATCCACTACTGATAATGTCGAATATGAAAACAAAGAAGACCGCCGCTGAAACTTTATTTGTCCTGGAAACAGTTGTATACCTAGCGATACCCAAGGGTACCCTTAACCCTAGATGTCGGTATCTGGGAACCCTTGACCCAGGTAACATACCTACAACCTAAAATATATTTTAACCCTCATACCCACATATATTTAGCCTACCTACCTACAAACTTACAATAGTGAAATATTATTTATAAAATCGTGAACTAAGTGAGTTGTGCCGTGTGGGCACGCGGCGAGCCAGGAATAGTGCGTCCCCTAAGGTAAACATCGGTGTTGCGGTATTTATTATACCTGGTGAACAATGCCAATTTTATTTTCTTTTACAACGGAATCTGTGGTATTTTTGTTGCTATAAAATAATGAACGATTCTGTCTGGTACCTGCATGACATAAGCAGCCGATGTTTAAGTCTGTTCAAAGTCTTTTCTCAATTACTTATTTATATGAAAATGGATCGTCTTCTACATATACATCATTAAAAATAAAACTAGGAAGTAATTGATATTTAAAGTGATGTAGCGTTGATAAGTACCAGACTAAAGAATTGATATTTTTACTGTTATTTTTCGCACTTAAAATTATACATGCCTAGTAACAATATCTAGAAACTATTTTAAGTTCTTCTCGGACGAATCCGCCCATCAAGGAGAGTATAAAATTACTAGTCTTAATATTGACCTAAATACTTCGTCCCACCTTCCAAGTTCCGCAGCTAAATCAAACCTTGATGAAACTCCCAGGAGACATCCCACACTGTAGCTAAAGTAAAGATAGATGAAGATTAGGACAATGTTATTAATGCCCACAAATTACAAACAAGTAGGCAATGTTACGGTTCATTTGAAAAAATCACATTAATTTGTAATCATTAATCAATTGTCTTCTGCTCTCACAAACTCAAAGGGATCATAACTTTGAAATGTGTGAATTGATTGGTTAAATTCAAAATGTAAGGTGACGAATTATATCATATTTTTGTGGTGACGTGTTGATATAGGTGTTGTACTTATCATTTTTAATCATCTGGCAGAATCAGTAGTCATCAGATTCTAGTACAAAGTATTGTGCAATGGTTAGTTAGATTAGCATTTAGTAGTGACCAAAGTTATCTAACTTTTAAGGAAAACAAAGGAATCGTCCCATAAAAACTTAGTAAAATCCTGTTTTATATTTATTCGGTACGAACCTTTGAGTTTACTGTACATAAAGAAGCGAGTCTTTACGTAGATCAAGGTAAGCTTATTAGCACAGATTGTAGATTGTTTTAATAACGAACAATAGACTGGGAAAGCACACTAGATAATTTAAAAAAATAGATTTTTTATGAAAAACGCAATTCCTTTGTTAGAAGTTCTCTACACAACAGAACACCTCAGACGTCGTCATTATGGACATTAATGATGATCACTTTAATATGAAACACGTCCCGCTCTGCTTATCATTACGACATGAAACAGCTCTCTCATTAGCCCGACATTGCACTTGGCAGAAAAGACACATTTTTTCTATAATTTATTACTGATCTTGTAAAGACGCACTTTCCGTACTCTCTGTAATTTTTTTTCTACGTTTATAATGTTCTTTATTGAATATTTTCGTAATTTTTATGTGGATAATGTGAGGTATATAAGATTGCTGCAGACTTTGAGTTACGTTTGAAGATAATGTGCAATTAAAAGATAGATATATTTTATTTTGTTTATGCTTTGATCGGACTTACACGTGGATATTTTTCATTGTGAAATATGATGGAAAATTATGAAAAGTTGACGATAGCACACATGTGTCTTTAATGTTAATTCTAAAACATATGACAGTCGCAATAAATACTTACCTAGGTACATTTAGAATCATTAAATTATTGTGTCAGTATCAATCATTCTTCTATTACTTTTATTTCACCAACTTTTTCAGAGCACCAGATCGAAAATGCTTGAACTATTTTCCGAAAAACTATCGAGAAGCTAGTCGATGGACGAGCTAGATAACTTACAACCAAATTAAATGTTGCGCCGATCACCACTGCGCTTTTAAAATACAGAACAAAATAAATATAATAAATATTACGTACAATATTTCATTCACTTTATATCACTCCAATTTCTCAGGACTATAATAATAAGCAATCATAATAAAGACAGATTGCATTGTATAATATTTATTGTTACTCTGTATTGTATTTATTTTCTTCTCGGCTATACATTTTTTTCAGTCTATTAGCTAGATTGCGGGCTAGACACCTAGCGTATGATTTACGATATTTAGACGATTTTTTCTGCACGCCATCGGAGAGGGTTAGCAGAGCAATATCTCTGAGTATTTGTGATAAATATATCAGCTAATAAACGCTAAGGAGATATAAATCTTTTTAGCGCGCGGTACAATGTGTAGTGTAGGGGAATACAGTAGGTTGACTTTATGCAAAAATATTTGTAAAAGTAACGCGAAATTCTCACTTTAGACATGGCATGACAAATGCAAGAATGAAATGGCCAAGAATTTCGAATCCAGGAACTATTAGGAGCTTATGTTTACTAGTTACATATTTTAATGTTATTGAACATTTACACACATTTACCTGTGTGAGACATTGTTTGATCCTTTTTAATTATGCTGTTTTCCAAATGTAGGTTTATATTTTTTGTAGAATTTGCCAATGAATCTACTTATTAATGTACACTGTGGCATTAGCGAGAGGCGTGTAAAAATACATATATCGTGTGCCGCGGGCATACATTTATTATTGTAAAATATAGCTATGTTCTGAAGCGCTGGTTAATTCGCCATACTCGCTGCCGACCGGATAACATCGTATATAATGTATTAGCCCACAACATATTCATGGCAATATGGTTTTACGAATTATTTTGTATTGGAGAATGGAGAACAATATCTAAACTTACGAATTGTACGGGGAAATTACTACGTAGTTGACATACACTATCTACTGGCAATGTATAGATGTGGAAATTTTAATAATACTTCAGTCTGAACTTTATTCAACGTTATGACAGACTGTTCGCCCCGTGGTTCGCCCATACCCACTAGTAAGTAAAAGTGCCTATATGCTGGCTAGTAAGTACTTAAAAACAAAGGGAGCCCGAAGCTAGTTTTTAGCCTGGTTGTTTGCGCAGTCGCTATGCCTGTTACCACAAAGGTTTTTAACCTAAATGAAGCATCTCGTGGCGTTACACATTTAGAGTACAGGTGGGATACCACTAGTTTCCACCTCTCTAAATAATATTAGAACATAGTAGGTACTCTATCACGATCTTTAGTCGATCAGTGGCTGAGTATAGCATGTCCTTGTGACACTTGTGACCTGCCCTGACATCAAGCAATGGACAACATTGTCGAACTTTGAATTTTTTGTGTTGAATACGAGCTAGCGGCTACTTTTTATGAGTGTGTGTGCTTTTTTGTAATATGCGTCTCGTTTGTGCCGCGTAAACATTGTTTTTTTTTCCATTGTTGCATTCATAAGCTATGACTGGGTAGCCAAAATCAACAATGAACTAACCATCAAAAGCTACTGAGCATGTTATTGTATTTTTTTATTCTTACATTGAACCCAATGTTTATTTACCCAACATTTATCAAATCATACTGAACGATCTATTTATCAATTTCCAGGAGTGATCATAACTTGTGTGAATTGCATTGTTTCTACAATATCATACTTAGGTATAATTTGATTGTTGAAAATATGTTGGCGCCAGGAAGTTTACTTAATCCGAGCGTAATAAATAAAAACAATTGAATCGGTTTAGAGAAACCGGGAAATTCACGAATACACCATATCTTCCTGAAAGAACTCTGGTAACTGTGACAATGGAAACAAAATAAAATACAATGTGTAATTAGATATATGTAATCAATATTAAGAGATCTAAAGAATACAGAACCTTCTTTTTTGAAGTCGGTTAAAAAAGGCAGGTCTTTACCAACTTACACTTCATGCGACAACAAAAGACTTAGAACGTAAGAAAAGCAAAGTAAACACATCATAAAGGTTACCTAACGTTAAATAAAATAGAACATCAAAGGTCCGTTATTTCAAATTACACTTGCGTTTTTCATAAGCAAAATTACACAAAAATATACAACACAAACGATTTAACTCTATGAACGTCAACTTTCCACATAATCCCACAATGTCGGAGATTATTTACCGATACATTTATTTCTTTACCACTCGCCGCAATGAGATCACACCTCCATGCTTCAGCTTCAGTTATGAGATCATAGTCGGGTTGGCTGTTGATAAAGGCGGTTCACACGTGCGTTGACGGGCTAATGTGCGCCGCTGACGGCCAGTGTGAACGCTCCCTGTTTACCTTAAGCACAGAGTAGTGTCAGATTAGATACCTACTTCAGCATGTCTTATTGGTGGTGCAAATACTAGAGAGGATGTATAGATAGTTAACTTTTTATAATTACAACGTCAATTCTTGCGTGAGATCAAAAGATGACCAGTCCAGGTTTTATCAATGACATTTCTATTCGTAGATATTTTTCATTGCTTGTTATTTAGTTGTGGAAAGTTATCGTACCTATCTCAAAAACAAGGATTGTTTTTAATAACAAAACTGGCGTGGGTTTCACAAGCAAACCCCATTGCGTAGCCAAGAAAAGAAAACTTGTGAATTCCTCTCAGTTGTTGCACAAAAAACTACAGCAAACAACACTAATCTCTCTGTAAGTCTGTACCTCTCACTAATCTACACCCACGTCGAAAAAACGTTAGTGTTTACAAGATCGTCAAACTTATCGATACGTCTGTCGGGCATACGAAGCGATTTTTGAGTGATCCTCTACTCGTTTGATTAATACCCGCAAGCTTTGGCTCCCCGCCAATACTCTGTTGCTTTGACCCATCCTACCCACTTTTAATAACTGACGTTACGAAAACAATCGAAAGTGAAATTATTTGATGTGTTTTTGGGACGTAGGATTGGGCAGTTTTATGATGAACTTCAGTAGATTGTAGCGCGCTTTGAACATTGTTTTGGTGGTTACGAAGGAGACTAGGTTTTCTTTGGTTCGTGAGCCAAACATATAGGAAGGTAAATAACTGTGGGGTTTTTCTTTTTTTATGTTTCATGCACCTTGTGCGAGACACAAAGAAGGCGGACATATTTTCGCCACATCCGGTACGAGCTTCATAACTCACTAAACCTACACAAATATAAAAATTGAAAGCTAAATAAACATACAAAAAATTATTTACGACTTTTTATTAGACCGTGCAGTCTGCCGTCGAAACTATAAATTATTTGGTGTCAGAAGGTTAATGTCGCGAGATTTATGAGAGTCGCAGGTATTTGTTTGTACGCCTACGTCGGAGCGACGTGTAAACGTTAGGTTTGGTGGAAAAAGCGGCGACGTTTTCAGCGTATGGCGCGACAATGACGAATGTAGCGCTCGACCGCGACACGGCGCCTGCGCCTGTTGGCCAGGGTTGCCACACACACGTAGGTAAATAAGATTAAAATATCGACGAATAATTCCACATTTTTTTTCTAATTACAATCATGTATTTTACGGTGCTGCTCAAGCTTCAATCCTGATTTAGGTTTGACAGGTTACACAGTAATCTAATCAACAATAAATACACATTACTGACTAGATTTCAGCAAAGATTAGTACTAAACAATAACTTTAATTTAAATCTGAAACTACGTAGGTTACTTATGTACTTATTTAATGGGAAAATGCATTTGGGTGCTGTTTCCTCAACTTTTGCGGTACATTCTATATGGACCAATCAGAACACATAGTTTCCTATTCCATGAAATTTTAAAACTACTGAACCAAATTCGTTTTCCTGGCAACCCTAAAGTCGCGACACCTGTCGCGCCCGCCATCTGAATAGTCGTGTTTTCCCAAAATAAAGGTTGAACGCATTTTTGTGGACAAACGTATTTGGATTAGCTGAGCCGTAGTGTCGGGCATCGGAATCTTTATGTTCGGGAAATATTTTGGTAAGACATGTCTTGCAACGGAAATAAACTTGTTCTGAAGGTGGGTTTAGTTGGCATGGCAGGAATCGGAGGAGTCGCCGTGAACATTGGCAGCGATTTAAGTGTACTCTGGTATGGAAACACAGAACTTTTGAAAGGTAAGTAAGTAGCTATGTTGAAAAGAGCAGCTTCAAAAATTTTAGGTAAAAATATTGAAAGGCAAAGGTAAAAAATGTTTTTTTGTTTAGTTTTGTGTAAAACGCAATGCCTCTTTTAAACTGAAGTATAAACTAAAGTTGACCTTTGATGTCATTTAGCTGACTTTATTTTGTTTCTTCAGTAACGTCATCTATTTAAAATCCGTCCAACATCTGCCTTGTTATGTTGCTATAGAAAACGCTATGCTAATTTAAATCAAGTCACCTAGCTAATTTGGCATTAGTAAAAAAAATAATAATAATGAAATGATCTAATAAGACACAGCCAGTGATTTTGTCTGTCAGTGCGTAGTTCAGACAATTAATCAGGAGTCGCGTCGCGATGACAACCGGCTAATGACGTTAACAGGCGCAGTCGGCTGAGAAAACATACTCGTAGCTAGACATCATCTGTTTTTGTATGTGAGTAATGTCGAGTGATGGCTTTGACAGGAGAGCGGTTTGCGAAGGTCATGCTGAGTTGAATTATGAAGACGGCGGTTTTACCTAATGAGGTAGGTAGGGATGTAGGGATGTGTGTGTTCAAGATATTAAATGAAATTGATTATTTTGTAAATACTGTAGAAATTTAATTTTACAGTTTTATTGCTAAGTTACAGATACTAAAACATACTGAATTGTGTTAGACAATTTCGAGAAGTTCGTCGTTGCAGGGTCCTTTGCTACCTGATGTGTAAATCGTGCGTTTCAAAAGTTCAAAGAATTATCCTGATTGGGTTCCGAAAGATAACACTAGAATTAGGACGTTTCAAGAGTAGGTAGGTACGATAGCTTTTATACCTAAATATATTTTGTGTAATATTGATTCAAACTCTCTGGTTTTGTATAGGCGTGTTCTTGAATGACTTTCTCTGCCCCAAAACGTTTCATATCACTTGCCCACCTCATTTAATACCAATGATTTACAATTCCTACCTCGAATCTCGATAATTTCGGCCGAAACAAGTCATACATTTTCTCACCACATTAATTATAAAATTAATAACAAAACACGAACTGAATGTGCCAAAACAAACGTTTGTTCCGAGAAATCGTATAAATATGTTACAAGAACCGTTCCAGGTGTTCCCAGCGCTCTACCATAAACGTGTCCACGCTTTACTTGTGTTCATTTAACGCTTACTAACTTACAAGCAACATCTACACACAAAACAATCCAAACCCAACCTTAACAACTCAAAAACAAAGTCTGAAATACCCGTGGAACTTCGTTAACGTGGGAAGGGTAGAGGCGCCACATGTGGACCGCCTGCGAAATTGAAATAAAAATATAATTAAAAAAACGCGATGCCCGTCGACCGCGGCGGCGAGGTGAACGGTCGTGCGATGATGTACGGGCTCTTGTCGATTGATACTACTTAATGCTGCTTGTAGTGCGGCGACCTGTCAGGCGGTAAAGGATGTGCGAAAAAAGGAACTGAATGACTGAAAAGCTGTTCATTAAGCGTATTTTTCAGGGTTAATCAAGTATTTATTCTAAACTTCGTGTAGTGTTTCTCATTTAGATATTATTTAAAATGCAAATTATTCTAAGTTTTTGTTAAGTGCACATATGCACCAGAAAAGTGCTAATTTTCCTCTTTCATTTCAGAACCTTGCTACTTCTAAGAATACTGTAACCGGGCAGTATTTTTCTAATCAAAATGATAACGATCACGTGTTGTATTGATATAATAATTAAATTATAATAGTATTCTCTACATAGTAATTAATTTAATTTAAAGAAATTAAACGATCAGCCACACCGTTCAAAACTACAAACGCATGCAACAATCTCATCTCGATACACTCCGAGACCAACACATACGTAAATAGATTCAACACCGTGGGAGACACATTACACGTTATAACACCTCCTATCTCACACCTTACCAGTGAAGCAATAAGGTTGAAAGTCAAGTGCCAAGTTCAGACATGATTTCCCTATGTCACATTGAGGTGGTTTTGTTTTTAACGATGCCGAGTGACTGACGTGAGAACTGAATGGTGGCACTTTCACAGGCCAGTGGCTTTTAATTCGGTAATTAAAGGGAGATCTGAAAATAAGCTGTTAAGTAGTTCCGAATGGGCTGTAAGGGAAGGGGAATTGATGAGAAGACCACTTGGATATGTGAGATGTGAGATACATTAGCTGAAGCTCATCTGAAATAATGGAGGGATATTATAGGTCTACCGGAATCTCATGGCATAAAAAAATTTAAAAAATTGTGATTTTCATATGGCAATGTCAATTGTCATCTGTCAAATCAAATTACACGATTTGTCAACCGCTGCTGAGATTTTGTGATATCTTCTTGACAATTTATTGTTTTTGTGAAAATGTCGAAAAAGCCACTTCAATCTCAATCGAGAAATATTGTTTTTAATGTGTATCGTAAAATAAGGGAAGAAGAAGGCGTAAATCAAACACAATCTTTGATTTTAAAGCGCGTCGTAGCATTGACCGGTAAGTTAGACTGAGTTGTTTTGATACTTTTAGTTTATTTTATATTTTTCTTAATTAATTGTATCTTCTTTATTAGGGGTTTCCAGTACTACTATACGGCGAATCGTAGGAGAGGGCACATCGAATGATGGTGTATTTTCCACGCCTGGTAAAAAGAGGAGAGGGGGGAAGAAGAAAATCAACTTGGACGGTTTCGATTTAGAGTTGATTAGGAATAAAGTAAAAGAATTCTATACAGTTCGGAAGGAAATTCCAACAGTAATGAAACTGTTACAAATTCTTCGACAAGATATTGATTTCAATGGAGGGAGAGAATCCTTGAGGTAAGAAAAATATTAAGTAATAATCCCTCTCACTCTCACTCGTAAGAGGAGGCGTATAGACTGATGATGAATGATTAAGCTATTGTTTGAGTAACATGATACATTTTATTATTATTCACAGACTTATACTTAAGGAGATTGGTTTTGAATATGTTAAATGCCAATCAAAAAGGACCATTTTGATGGAGAGGGATGATATAAAACTTCAAAGATACAAGTTTTTGAAGCGTATAAAGAAAAATCGCGAAGCTGAAGAGCATAACAAATTGGATGTGATTTATTTAGATGAGACTTACATTCATGGTACATGTTCTGTGAACAAGTGCTGGCAAAGCAAAGATATTGCAGGTCCATCTAAAAGTATTTCGCTTGGAGCGAGGTGGATCATTGTAAACGCTGGTGGAGAAAAGGGCTTTGTGCCAAATTGTTGTCTGGTGTACAGGTCAACAAGTGTATCTGCTGACTATCACCATGACATGAATAAGGACAATTTTACAAAATGGTGACAGAGAAGCTAATTCCAAATCTGAGAAGACCTTCACTAATGGTTATGGATAATGCTAGTTATCATTCCGTACGGATGAACAAACCGCCCACACAAGCCAATCGTATCGCTGATATAAAAGAATGGCTTCGTGCAAATGATGTACACTATGATGATCTTTGGCGTAAATGTCAACTACTTGAAGTAGTGAAACAAAACATGTCTGCGCCCTTATATGAGATAGATGAAGTATTAAAATCGCACGGTCACGAAGTTTTAAGGCTCCCACCTTATCATTGCACATTAAATCCCATAGAAATGATTTGGGGTATAATGAAGCAAAAAGTTGCTGATAAAAATGTAAATAGGCCTGCAAGTGACATTAAATTATTAACAGAAGAAGCTTACTCCCAAATTGGTGCAGAGGAGTGGCGAAAATGTTGTGAACATGTAAAGAAAATTGAAAACGATTTTATCGAGCAAGATAGAATAATTGAAAGGCTGGAAGAGCGATTTATAATAAATACCTCTTTATCTTCATCATCTGATGATGAACAAGAAATGCAAGTGGAGTTCTTGGAATCGTTTTCTAGTTCTGAATGAGGTGATAAGTTATTAGAATGATTTAAATTATATATAATAAATTAGTACACAAAGTATTATACGATTGATTTATTTTTCATGACATTATTTTCCTATGTTAAGAACCCGATGTATAACAAAATTCTTTACTTATACACATACCTAATATACTTCATGTACATTAATACTAAAGACATAAATAAAAATTATACAGTATCAAGATCGTTTAATCCAATTTCCCCAGTATTGCACACAACAAATTTTTATTTCCCCATTTGCCATGAGATTCCGGTAGGCCTATAGTTACGACTATTTTTAGAAATAGGAAATCAGAAATCACGCTATTAGTAACTAAATAAAAGTAACTGAATTAACCTTAAGATATGATGTGTTATGGTAAATCACAGACATTTTAGTTTTGCTAAGTCATAAATTGTTATTGAGCCTTCCACTTTTACGGGATAAAACCTTTTGTATAGATGGGTAAAGTCATTTAGCTTTCACAAAGCTCTGCTCGATATTTACTTTTTTATTCAAATAGGTACCCGTATTCAGGATTTTCGCGCACATAGACGCACGTTTATCTCGGATTATTTTCTAACTCTATCGGAATTCTGATCACCAAAAAACGTTTCTACCAAAACAGAATTCCATTCCAATAAAACTTTACAGCGGAGCGTATAGCCAAAAACAATTTCATTAGACGATCCCCAAACTTACCGCAGTATAAACCGCTTTATAAACTCCTTAGCCTTCGCAATATTGTTTAAAAATGTCTCCTAGCCCGCCATGAAAAGCGTGCGGGACCCTAAACGTATGCAAATTTTATTTTTAAAAAATGCAAGTGGCCAGCCACATGTCGCCCCGGACGGTCATCGCGGCGTCCGTCTGCTTTTTATTACTTTTATTTTTGTTGTCCAAACTTACCCACCTTCCTCTCCTCTGATTTGATTGCGTATTTATTCCAAGCTGCTTTGCTACTTCAAGTTGTACGAATTGATGGTTTTCAGAAAACATACACGTAGGTACATACAGCCCACATACCTACACCGTTTTCTCTACACGAATTTTCACCGATTTTTGTGTTGTTTGTCTAAAAAATATTGTGGTTTAAGTACAGCTCTCACTTTCAAGTTTTCCCAGAGTATAAGTTACCAATACTCATAAAGTAATCAATTACGGCACCAGTATAACGTCATTACACATTTAAGTTTCGAAACTGAAATAAAATAAATGGGTTTAGATGAACTTACGTCTTCGTAGGATACGTTACCTATGTATCTATAATAATACTACCAAGTAATCTACTAGTAAGTAGTCTCTGAGAAAATATTCTGGATACCATCGCAACCTGAAGATTGATAAGCAACAATATAAAACTGATCTTTTCAGCACTAAAGATTATTTAAATAGGCTCAAATCTCCATACCTTTAAACACACAGACACACACACACACATCAAACTCCCCATTGTCCACTTCCACATAGTGAAGCTATCGCGTCAGATGATTTTTACGATGGGTGTCCACGTGACGTCTTTATTAAGGCGATATCAAGGTGGGTTCCGTGAGATTAGGGTTCCTCGTAAACGGACACCCGCTGTATTGGACGACTCTTCGTTATTATAACGAGATGGAGCGAAATTGTCAAGATATAGGGTGTGTGTCCACTTGCGAAGGGGTAGTGGAAAGTGTGTTTTTGCTCGGGTAGCTACTAGATGTCTTTTGTCGAAGATTATCCCGAGTTAACTTAGATCGGTAGATTGCAATTACCAAAAAATATACACGTAGGTACTGTTTTCATTAGCATATTTCTATGGTCCAGAACTAGCCACTTGGTTGATAGAAGGCAGTTTTGTTGGACACATTAGTATCTCGGCAACGCAACGCATTAGTTAGCATAATCAGTCTATACTATTTATTCCCAAAATTGGGTCACAGGCCTCCTCTCTGTGAGAGGGAGTGAGCCATAATCCACCACGCGGGCCCAGTGCGGGTTTGTGGATGTCACATGTCTTCGAATTTTTGGTTTTAGGACATGCTGGTTTCCTCACGATGTTTTCTCTCACCGTTTTGAGAGCAGCGGTTATAAAATTTAATACACAAAGTAATGTGCCTGCCTGGGTTCGAACTCATGACCTACAATTCATAAATCAGTGCCGATATCACTGAGCCACCACTGATCCTCGCTCACGCATTAGTTAAGCCTTAGAATATTAAAGAAACGTCATCTTCATCCAGAACCTGAACTTCAAATTATCTTTCCTTAAAGTGTGAGACTTTCATGGATTCTGTGACTCCTCTGATGCTCAGCAGTACGTGTTATTCTGTTTCATAGCTACCCCTAATGAAAAGATTTTTTTTATCCATATTTTTTTTACATCTAAAATTTCACCAAAATGATGAGTTACAAATGTAATACATTACACGCTCAAGATATATCTAAAGCTCGTCTAGAATCAAGAGGCGTAATAAATGCGGGCTGCGGGGTGCGGGGTGCGGGTTGAGGGGAGCGAGGCGAGGTGCGCGGTGTGCCGAAACATAAAATATATAAAGTTTGACCGCCGCCGGACAGTGACACAACCACCTACGGTAAGAAGAGTGTTACATGGTGACAAAGAAAAACAAAAACTTTAAAAAATCTTGGCACGTTTAAGGCAATACTAATAAGCCCACAAAAATTGTGGTATGTTTAGTAATGTTTAATGTTCGATTGTGGCGTTTTCCAATTCTACGACTAAGTAATGCTCTAATAACAAAAAAATCTGCTTAGCCTTTTTACAACTATATTGGGGTCAGTTTCAAGTCTACTGCTGCTGATCTAATCTCCACATCCCAGTTACTGGGTAACACGACACCCCTTTGTAAAACTGGTATGCTCTAATTACACATATACAAAATAAACTGAAAATGTTGACTTCATTGCCATCTAGCGGAAAAATTACCCCGAGCAGACCGTAAGTTTTACCTTAAAGTGTACCTAACAATATTTCCATGATAAAGCGAATCTTGCTAGTCTTCGAGAATTCCAAAGAAGTATCGAGTTTCTTTTACATCATTGATTCAGTAAGCGTTACTGAATCTTGAGTCCATTCATATTAAAACCATCAATGAACGGTTGTAGTTGGAATCTATTATTAAATTTAATTTAATAATCATATAAATTATGACTTATTATTAATTACGTTAGTGTTTTGGCAGTGTACCTGGCACATATGCATTAGAAGTGCCAAATGAATGCCAACTAATATTACTCTGGTAGTCATCTTCTACCTGCTACAAATGTATTTAAGCTTACCTGGGATGATAATAAAAAACACGAATGGGTGGGTGGAAACTAAGAAAACTAAAAAAAAAAAATATGAAAGGAAAATAAAAAATCATACTCAAATTAGGGTAAGAATCAACGTTGTTTTGAACGTCAAAATTACATTAGACAGTCCACCAAAACGCCCACTCTTTATCATTTCCTACTGTTTTAGCTGGTAAGAAGTGGCGCTACAAACTCCCCAGCAACACACAATAAAAGAACAAAACAAACTATGGTAAAAAATTGTTATTTTGATGGAAAATTCTCCATGTAAACCCACGCTATTCCCCAGCAATATTGTACCAAGTAGAAGTATCCACGTAGAGTCGTGTTTGTATGAAAAATATTCCAATATTCCCCCGTCCACCCTGATCGAGCCGAAATAAGGTGATCGCGACAACATGGCCGGTTATTTGAAGGGCTTAAGGTCGGGTTTGTCAAATTATATGTGTTTTTCTTTGGTTATATTCAAAGATTGGACGTTTGAAATTCGTATTGGGAATGTAATAGTGTTTGGAGATGTAAAGTGTTGGAGTTTCGGTGGTTTATCTCGGTTGGAGCAGAGAATGTTGGCATTCATAAAAGGTATAGTATATTTGATAATACGGTTGAAATAGTTAATTGCTACGCATAAGTAATAAGGTAATCGTGAAAAAAGAAATGTTTACAATAAATATTCGTGTTTCAACCCAGCAGATAACTAACATAATGCTTAGTTCGAGATGTCAAGTAAATAATACACAAAAAAGTTTTAGAAAAATTATTAACTTAATTCTCGTTTATTTCCATCACTATCAAAACATTCCGATATCTACCTACCTATCTAGAAAACACTACCTACTTCCAATTTCCACGAAAAATAAGCTATCCAGCCGGGGATAAGAGAGGAGCATAATCGTAAGGAGATCTGTGATGCGATGTGACCGGAAATTAAGACACGGGGCGGCCGCCCGCCCAGCGCCCTTCCGTTTCCGGTCGGACATCACCTTGCGCCGTGGGCGGAGGTCGTCAGATGAATAATCATTATCATAAATCTTGTGATAAAGTCGTGACCAAGCAGGTTAGAGGGTGGTGTTTACTTTGTGGAAGTTTTTTTTGTTGTTTGAAAGTGAGTGATTTATAGATGTGTGTAAAAAAATGATTATGCAATATTATTTAAGGTAAAAATCTGGCTTGATGAAAGTACATATAAGAAAAGAGCTTAGGTATATATTATTGTCCTTGTCTCGCAGGAACTTAAGCAAACAGGCTATGTACTGTAGAGACTTCTTTGAGGGTTACTGACCTCCTTGCGGGTCAGGCCGCTGCTTATATTTTTATAAAGTTCCTTTCGAACATTCAAGCAGATGTCATATGAGAGTCGTAGGTTTGACGTCTATAAAATAAGTCGAATATTATAATTATTTGTAAATGGGATAAAAGTCTTTTTAAATATATCCTAAACATATAAAAGGGATTTTGATTTAATCCCCACGTCGCCTAGGTCCGACAGTACCTACTGAAATACACGAGAGTCCTTCAACGTGCCCGATTAGTCAAATATTTGCAATATTCAAGTTCTTGTATTAAAATACAACACATGAAATAGGTAGGTACATAAGTTACCAAAAAGTTTCCAATATTTAAATGCTTCTGCTGCGTTACGTCACTACTCCTTATGTAGTATTGCACCTTGTACTTCTATGATACTTAATTGCACTTAAAATCCCCATGACGTGTGTAATCGTGTATCCCTTCAGTCCTTTTATTAATTTCTCACATACCGCAGCAGCTGTCCCACGACAATAATTACAAAGAAACACAATGTCGTTTAACTTTTTTAATGTCTACCATTTTGTTCCATCTGAATCATTAGCCATTAGTCTCTCACCGTATTCTCGTTTGATACTAATTATTACCGATATATCATTAAAAGAATGTGCTTTAATCTTCCTAATATATCACTTGAATCGCCTTTACTATTTGTTGTACATTTTCGTTCGGTTTACTAAAAGAAAAACTAAGAGCAATGTAGTCATTTTCTAAGTCAAAACTTAAATAATACTTACTACTAATACTAAGTAACTCAGTACTTTAAGCTACTTAACAAAAAGTTTTCTCTTACAGAAATTTCACGTAAACTGTAATATACGTAAATTCTAGTATATCGGTAATGTGGTCACTTTGCGGTCGTCCATCAAACGTGAACATTAGTGGGCCTATGAAAAACTAACTTTGACTATTACCGGACCCCTACCTTTTTACGCCAGTCTCCCAAACATCGACTTTTACTTAATTTCGAAATCCATTGCTGCTTACGTTTGAAGCAGGCTCATAACTGTGCGCTTTGGAGTAGTAATGCATGTTAAACAATGGAATGGCGTTCATATTTTTTGTGAGCAATTTTATTTGGTCAGAAAAGTTAGTTTATTACGTTAGAGTGGTCAAGTATTTGAGTTATTTGGCTGTTTGCAATGAAAATGAGTTTATTTTTTTGCAGTTATAATCGTGTTATTGATTCCAAGTTTGTTCAAATAGGTATCATCAGAACCAAACATAAAGTGTTTTATGTTTTTGTGTGTCATGTCATCATTGAGAACATTTTCCAGAGCATTTTCCGTTATTTTCCGACCGACTTGATTATTTTCATTACTTACATAATATTTCATTGTCTGGCTGCCAAAACTATAATCTTGTTTATAAAGGAAAGTTGTTATATCTATAGACAGTACTCTTTTAAGGGCTGAATTAGAGTTGCTGGCACGACTCAACTCAATGTAAACATACAATACCTAAAAAGTATTTGCTACGCTATACCAGCATTACAAACTTACACCTCCCATAAGTACCTATAGACGTTCATCAAAGTTCATCACTACACGCCAACACAAAACAAAGGTACCTAACCACATATAAATTCCCTCGATTAGACCTTTCCTTCTTCCTCCAATTGAGACACAACCATGACAGATAATGGTAGAGTTCAATTTCCATTGTGCTCATATAAGTCTTTCTGTCTATCAGTCCAATTGTCCCGGATGGCAACCGGACACCGCGATATGAAAGCGACAATAAAAGGTGGAAGACCTGACTCATTGATCGGTACAGTTGAGCACACAGAGCTTTCTATTTTATTTTGTATGCACTTACGTCGTTATGGTGTGGTGGCGATTCGATTCCAGGAAAATCTTTGGAAGATTGCCTCATGAAAGGAGTATAAGCCAGAAAGAAGTAAAGCTACAAAAAATACTATTAATAACTTAACTTAGTAACCCATACGTTACTTAACGAAAACGACAACAATTAGGTAGAGTAGAGATCTTTCCGATCTGTCTGGTTTCAGAATAGAACAGAATCAGGTAGTTGGATAGGAGTAGTTTACGAAATCAGGCAGGTCGTATCACAAATAGACCTAGCAATATTCTGCCTTATCGCTAAATAGACGATTTTTACGAGAAAATGAATCTTGAGTACTTGTTAGCCTTCGTAGATCCTTGTCTCTGTCACGCATGTGTCTCTTTCGTAAGCTCCATGTATCAATATCACACGAGTACCAACTGTGTGTATGCAATGATAATGCATAATCCTTCAACATTAAACAAAAAAATATCTATCTCTCCCTCACCCATTCATCTCCGATCAAGGTACCATCGAAGTTCAAGGCAGGTCACGAGGCAAACGCACCTTTATTGTGCAGCAATTGGGATGTCCGGCGAGGTCGACGACCCCTGCGCAGGAGTGCGTATACGAAGGTATGTGTCGAGGTCGGCTTATGTAGCGGTGGGTGCATTGGATCGTTTCAAAAGAGTATGGAATCAATTGAGTGGGCCTGAGGGTTTATTGGAAGTATTTTTAAAAAGACCAGCTTCAGCCCGCGGCTTGGTCCGCGTGAAATTTCACCCTCCCCCAATCACCCTCTTAGGGGTGGAATTTCGAAAAACCCTTTCTTAGTGGATACCTATTCTTCACAAAGAACACACTCCAAATTTCATGTCTCTAGGACCAGCGGTTTAGGCTGTGCGTTGATATATCAGTCAGTCAGTCAGGACTTTGAATTTTATATGTATAGATTTTGCAAAGGTTACCAGCTTTATTTGTGAGCTACAGGAAAAACTAAAAATTTTAGTGGATGCGATTAAGTCATCAAGCATTAGTAGTAAAAATTTAATGAGGAAAAGTGATAATTTCCCCCCTCGTGACCTACAGCAAGTATAGGGTAGAAAGTGGTGAGGTAAGTGATCAATAACAGCAGCTAATAGTTTATGATTACCATTCGTCTGCAGTCGATAGTGGAGGCAATTTGTCTTCAAATTATAATAGGAATACGACCAATACTCAGAAACATTGTAGATATTCCATCAGTGAAATAACAACCCATTCATAGAATCTATTGTAGTCCCGCAGGTTTTTCCCAAAACTACGGTGAATCATCTTACACATCACACTTTGTTAGGAGGTGTCCAATTTCCAGAATTCTCTATGAGTGGAAAGCTTTGGGAATTTTCACATTAAACGAACACCATTTTTTGATCACAATTTTTTCCTTTTACATAATACTTATACACATAAGTAAAGTAGACACGGAAAGTAAACAACAACACATCGTTATCTACATTCAATAAGGCAGGTCATGGTGCGAAGCGTTACCTCTAGCGTGCGCCCGCGCTTATTGGTAGCAATTGAAGCAATCAGCGCAATTGGCGCGCCTCCCCCCGCTCGTCCTGTCACCCCCGCTCTCGCCGTAATATACTTTCACTTCTCACCGGTACAGACGGCGAGAAAAGCGATACAATTTATTATAATTTTAATTGTTAGGTATCTTTAATGTCATGCATAATTATAAGACAAAAGAAAATTAAAAAGTGACTGTGAATGAGAAAACGTTGTGGAGTTACCTAGCAAGATATCGGAACGATCTCCTGAAGACGACTGCAGGGCAACAAATGGAAAGTGGAGGGAGAACGGTGTTGAAGTGACAAATTAGTAAATGTCAATGACAGCTTTCCAGTAGACAAGGAAAACTGTCTGTTACTGTTAGCCTGCATCATCCCACTGCTGGGCCAAGGCCTCTCCCCAACACTACCAGCTTCTTCGATCCAGGGCTAAAGTGGACCACTGGTCATTTGTTTTCTTCAGCTCGTCCCAACATCTAGTTTTAGCAGTCAGTAGGAATTAATTTAAAAAAAGAACGTGATTAGTTCATTATGTGGTGTCTTTGGATCTGTATTTTAGTTTTTTGCCACCGACTTCCGAAATTAAAGTTATTTTTCACTTTGTAGTGTTTTTTTGGAAGTCGGTTTTTTTTTTCTTAAAAAGTTTTTATTTCACGCTTTTTAGTGGGTCTGCTTATAATTTATCTAAGTTACAAAACAATAGCCCAGTGATCATCGCCTTTTACAAACAAAATATTGCTTTTCCCGATGCAGGGAAGTTAATTGTTGAGGAGTTCTCCAGGTCCACCATCAACTCCATATCACCATTCACATTGTGACGAGCATGAACTGCTTAGCAACCATATTAAAGTAATCGAATCGCAACCCGTGAAATACTTAGATATTATTGAGTAGTTCCGGTGGCCATCTGTGGTCTTCATCATCAGCACCACTTCACCAAATGGTGCTTTCCGAGTTACTATAAAAAATACTCAAATCGCTATAGGTGTGCCTATAATATTTGAAGAGTTCCTTCGATTTCTCCAGGATCTCATCATCAAATCCTGACCTGATGTTTTTAGACTAGAAGCTGATAATCCTGGCTGCAGCATCAGGCCAGACTTATGTCAACATTGCATTGAACTTAAAATTTAGTCCTGTTTAAAATGAGCCCAAACACGACTACGGTGCTGTTATTTCAAGGTTTGTACTTTTTCTGATGCTCCTGGCTTCAGCATCAGGTCTCTATGTACTTCGGTGTTCCTCATTAACAGTACGTTTATCCACACATCGAGCCCTTTTCAATGAGCCTAAACACGATATATCTGCTGTTAGTGTCGAGGAGTTAGGTACTCTGCAGCGTATCCTGACTGCAGCATCAGGTCATGACTTGATGATCATGAGACCAAATGTGACAAATGCCCTATCAAACATCAAAACAATTTACTAAAACAGTCCTTGCCTGTTTGAGTAACTTCTTACTGTTAAGGAGTTGTACCTTCCATCATCAGCCCAGCTACCTGAGATGGTGACAACCATACGCAAATAAACAAGATACTTCATAAAATATGCGAAAAACAATAAGTGAGCCTATAAAATTTGAGGGTTGCCCTCGATTTCTCTAAGATCCCATCATCAGATCCTAACTTGGTGACAATGGGACCACCTCAGAACTATCTACTTTCGAACAAAAAAAGAATTTTGAAAATCCATCGACAATTGGCGGAGTATTCGATGAACAAACATACAAAATAAAAATAATAATGATGATGATAAAAAAAAAAAACATACAAACAGCCGAACATAGTACCTCCTCCTTTTTGTGAAGTCGGTAAAAAGAACGTGATTAGTTCATTATTTCTATTCGTAAATTGTGCTGCAGTGGCATTTAGAGATATTGTTGCCAAGCTAATCCATAGATACTAAATCCTTGTCGAATTTCAAATAAAAGTTCACGCCAAACTTGTTTAAAAAATATTCGCGAAACCTAAACACCTAAATATCGGATGATGTCGGCTTACTTCCACACGTGTGCTAAATAAAAAAACATTATACCAACAAATAATTCGGCGCCCGCGCAGCAATGTTTGTTGATCTAGCGTCGAATTATGTGAGCCGTAATTACGTGTTCGACGTTTAAATGGCCGATGGTTCTGTATGAATATAGTGCTGAAAGAAATATTGTTGCTAATAGAAAAATATTTGAGTGCTGGATGGAGGACGAAAAACAGATACTGAAATCTTGTTCGTTTTGACGTAAATTTCCTGTGGGAGATTTCTAGATGCATAACATTACTTTTCCGTCAGTTATTGAGAAAATGTTTGAGCGGATATCACTCTAAATTGTTTTTATTTTACATCGACATTGGTATCGACAGCTGAACACAGTGCATCTGAAATTATAGGGGAGAACAGGGTAATGGGAGCCTACTAAGGGAAAATTTTCTTAAAAATCACAATTGTTAATATTCTTACCATTTTTAGTTAGGAACTCTTACATTCATTAATAACGTACATTTTAATCACAGTTATAATCAATTGCAGTCTTGTATTAGGGTACAATAAGGATTTTACAGAAAAAAATCAGTCGCTCCCATTACCCGACACATGCGGGTAATGAGAGCCCATTTAACGCTCATATGGAAAATGGGAGCCATAATTTACTCTTTCTCGAATTTAACTAAACATACTTTAAAATATGTGATCTTAGTAATTAATACAAAGAACTATTTGTAACACAAATAAAAACGTCAACTTAGTAAATAAAACAAAAAAATAAAGATAATAGAAAGATGCTAGGCTACCATTACCCGCTGACTACCATTTTGAAAAGCAATAGCATAAATATGTAATTCTACTTTCAATCTCAATTTAACCAATTGGGCTTGTTAGTGCATTTAGCTAGTGATATAAAAAGCATAAAGATAATAAAAAAAGAATATAACTTCATGCTTAACTCGGCGCTGGCAATCAGCAATTTTTATAAACGTGGAGCGAAAAACACATAATCGTCCCTCGTGACTTAACGCATGGCACTAACGGCTCGTGTTCGTCAGGCGAAGTTTCTCAATGGTTGACGAAAGCGGCCGAGTGTTTAAGATCGCGCAAATGTGCCTACTTTTCGTTCAATCACTATGGCTCCCATTAACCGACCGCTCTCATTACCCTTATCAATGACATTGATGACTTACCAAAATAAAACTTAAGCCCATTCTACATACAATAACTAAATAAGATCAATGCTTTCCTTGACTCATACAGCTTTAGATTAATTTGCGAAAATGAAACCTACCGTTGTAACAAGAAGCCCCAACTAAGTATTCTGCTTTAGAAAAGAACATCATTATTTATTTCTGAATAATTATAATATTTACATCATATACAGGGTGGCATCGACGCGCAACCCGTTACCATGGATTCGGATTTACAGTATTACAGAAGCAGCTTCCTTCACGGATATTTTTAACCGACTTCTAAAAAGGAGGATCCAGTCTACCCCAGCCACCTTCTTTAGGTCGTCCGTCCATCTAGCTGGGGGGCGTCCCACACTACGCTTGCCGGTACGCGGTCTCCACTCCAGGACTCTACTCGACAGGACAGGACTCGACTTTATGTATTTACGTTTTTTTATGTATGTACACCGATTCTTCCGTGAATTGTGGACCTACATGATTCTGGACACACATTTTGAGCTAAAAAAAACAGTTGTTACAGTTTTCGCATCGATGATGCTACCCTGAATAAGCTAATAGACTTAAAATAATATAAATATTATGTAGGTACATGAATATAAAAACAGAGGTAAAAGAATCATGGGGCTTCAAAAAACACCCGGAGATAATGTGTCTGATTGATTGCTTCAGAAAATAATTATTTAATCATTTTATTGTGACCTAATTTCGTCGCAGAACCCTAACTTCAGCAGCACCTTGTCAATAAATCAACTGAACGTTGCAATAAAAATATTTATGCTGTAATATCATACATATTATGTATATACCTTATATTTATTAGTTGTAAAGTCGATATTTTACGGAGCACACCTATGTAAACACATGGCACCCTGGTAGCGAGAAACTCATTCGTGACGGTACACAAATACTATGAGAGGGATTCAGTTTTCTCAATAAAAATAATTATTTTTTATCATAAATATTTTTATTGAAAAAAAAACTTATTTACATGTTTACTACTCAAAAACTGATAATTACTCCATGCCAGAACACCCTGAATCATTTCTATCAAGAACACTTTCAGATTTTCTTATAATTTTGTTTTTAAAGGAAATTGTTTCGTTTCGCAAGCCAGATCACACACAAAGGGAAGCATATTTACTTTAATAACAATTGCAACACAAGAAAAATGGCTACCGCCTGTAGACGTACAGTAATCACGAGACACTCGAATCTAAACCTTATTGTTAAGTAACTAGAACCCGAAATACTAGTGGTCGATTAATTTAAGAATAACATTTAGCACAACAATAGGACGGAGGGCTAAATCGTCGTATTAAACCGTTCGCATTGTATCTGTGAAGGTATTCCACCACCTTTCAACTATGCCCGTCTAAACATTAGGGATGAAGTATTGTGGATGTTTGATTTAGGTTGGCGGAATTATGCCTAAGACTGTGCTGCCTCCTGAAGGTTTCCAATATTCATGGGAAGATGATGGCGTGTGTGTAGTTGATTTAACTTAAGCTTCATGTCTGCACCTGCCTGAACATTAACGGTATATTGAGTACGAGTGGTCTGGGTGTTATAAAGTATGGTAAAAAGCAGTGGTTGAAAAATGGAGCTATGTTGGCGATGAACTTATACTATTAGGCCTTTGCATGAAGAAGAAACTACATGTAGCGTAGGTAATCGTGATCCAATCCAATACTTTACACTAACTCCACCCTAACTCCACTTTTTCACACTAACTTAAGACACATGCTTCATTAAAACACAAACACTCATGAAGATCTGATACGACAAAGAAATCTGGAAATCGGTACGGAAAATCAATTTTCCGCCACATCTGCCCACTAGTCTTTGTCCGCCTCACCACAAAGAGTCCGGTTGTTTCGCCCACCGGCGCATTGTCCTGCTCTATTGTTATTCTGACAATCTGCGTCATATAGCGCTGCCAGGGGGATAGGGGATAGGCAGACACCCTGCCTGTGCCTGATTCGGGGGAACGTGAATACCTTCGGAGGTGTCGGGTGTGAATGGTGGAAACATTGGAAAGGATTTTGGTGTTAAAGGGAATATTATGTGAAGATTGTTTTAATTTTTGACGCTTCATGAAGTTTTGGTATGACATGTTTAAATATTTTAATGAGTTTTAGGTAAATGATTTGAATTTTTTATATTTAATAAAATTTTTTATGTAACACATTCAAACACAATGTAAATTGTTATTGAATAAATGAAATGAAATAATAATTGTTGCAAAATGTAGTTGAAATAAAAATGTAAAAGTGGGTAAGAAACCAAAGAAGTGGTTACTATGTTAAATAGGCACCAGGCAAAACCTGACCCAGAATCAGTTTTTGCTACAACGTTACTCCATTCTTTATCAACACGTCGTCTACAAATAAGTAGGTACCGCACTATCACACAAACTAATGCACATTCATACGAACATATTTCTTTTGTCAAAACATCTCAGTGGTATCCTAGACAAACATTTAACACTTCAAACGCATAATCCGTTTACGAGCATTCAGATTCAGCCACAATTTATTCCGGAAAGATTTACCGGCTGTTACGAGACGGCCAGGTGTGAGACATTCCTAGGAACTGCGGAGTCTGCGGACTGAGCAACTGAGTAATCTGTCTTCGCAGTAAGTCTTGTTTAACGCGGCAGGTGACTGAAATATTCTGAGTGAGAGAGAGGGTACGTGGAGTAGGAATTGTAGATGAGGTTACTTGGAACTGGTGAGGAGTTCTGAGAAGTTTTATATGTATTGTGATTTTTCAGAAACTTACATTGAATGCTAGCATTTCGTCACATACGTCATCGTTTTCAACATAGGGCCGATTACATGCTAAATATTGCTTTTTTTCATTGGTGTTTTGTTTTGATCTTACTGTACCTATAAAGTTACAATAAGTGACTTGATTCGTACTCATTCTTTCAGCAGTTGTATTAATTATTCGTTGTAACGAAATTCTATACGTAGGTATGTGAAGTCTTGGACATCTGCTCACAGTTCATATTTTTCCCTAATACCAAAGTTAAGAAAAATGAGCACAAATCTAAAAACATAACTCATTTTTTCTCACACTTCTTTTCAACGCACCTTATAATACACAATTTTCAATAACACCTCATTTCAACTCCATTGCTCTGTCAACGCAACAAAGTATACAAAATAAACAATCATACGAGCAATGAACACTCGTCCTTTGATGTTGCTCGCTGAATGATGGCCGCTGCAGCGCTTTCCTACGTCAAAACTACACTATTTCATATAGACTTAAAAGCAGACATGAGTTTACGAGCGCTGTAAATTATAAAGCGCTTAAAGCGTTTAGCAGAAAAGTATTGTCGGTCAGGTGGATGGTGAGGGAGCGGTTTATGAGATGTTAAAGATGGTGTCGGGATGAAAGACTTGGATTAAAGAAATGCTTAATACAAGTTTTCGGTTTAAAGAAAATTTATTCCCAATAAAGTCATGTCACTTACTTGAGAACAATACTAAAAATATAAATTACAAAATTACAATATGTTCGTCATCAGTGTTACTATTTAATAGTTACCCATCCAATGCATTCATTTCTCCAGAAGTGATCGGTCCGCAATTATGTGCTGGCGAAGTTGAGTTTTGAATGCATTGTAAGAGTGTACATTTCTTATACAGGACGGTAATTTGTTATAAAGCTGGGCCCCTTCAAAAGTTAGCATTTTTTTGCCATAGTTAGTTCTTGTTTTTGGTAAAACTAGCAAGCTTGCTCGCCGTGTACTGCGTGGACTAACTTGTTTATATTGAGTGAGTGTTATGTTTGAGTGAAGGCTTTTGTTCAGAATATTTCTGATGAAAATGCACGTGTTGTAAATATAAAGTTGTTTTATGTTCATTATTTTTGTGTATTGATACATTTTTCTGGAAGATGTTAGATATTAGTTGAAAATTATTTTTGAAGTGAAAACTTCTTTAGCGGCGTTGAACACTTTTTGTAACGGGTAAAAAATGTTAAACTCGCGTCAGGGCATCGCGTCAGGACACGTGACCGTCAGGAGAGATTCCCCCCCCCCCGCCTCTCTTTCTACGGCGGCGCCAACCGAAGTGAACCTAGTGACACACGACAATGGATGGATGGATGGATTGGATGGAGTGGAAGTGGAAGTGGAATTCAAAGTCGAAGTCGAAGTCGAAGTCGAAGTGGACGTGGACACACTGCTGTGTATTCGTAACATTCGTGTATATAAAGTGTTTAAAATATGGAAATTGAACAAAGTGCATCTATTAATGAAAAAAGGGACGCAGAAATAGTGAAAAAAAATTAGTTATATTAATTCAATTAATAATTGATTTATTTCAACGTTAATATTCAAGTTTCCACTTCTGCCGGCACTCCCGGAGTGCAACCCGTCTTTTTTTTTATGTTTATTTAGTTTTCATATTTATATTGGAGATAAGTAATGAAAAAAGAAGGACATTTTGAGTAGGTCAACTGAGAGAAGAGTGACATAATACGGACTTCGATATATCCGAAAAATTTAAAGACACTTCTAAATTTGTTAAAAAAATTCCAGATGATAACCACACCAATGCAAATTCGGATTATCACAAATCCATATCCATACTATTCCATACTAATATTATAAATTTGAAAGTAACTATGTCTGTCTGTCTGTCTGTTACCTTTTCACGCCAAAACCGCTGAACCGATTTTGATGAAATTTGGTATACAGATAGCTTGAGTCCCGGGAAAGGACATAGGATACTTTTTATCCCAATATTCCCACGGGATCGAGACTTATGCGGGTGAAACCGTGGGGCGCAGCTAGTAAGAAATACTACGTTTAACCTTATTGGGAGTACTTAGTGATTGACAATTAACACAGTACCTTTACATTTTCAATCGAGTCATGAATACTAGAACTAAGAAGTTTGGCGTGCCAGAAATCCGAGGTAAAACTACTGCAAAGTCAGTAAGTACCTACTTATTATTTTGTAAAGACGATTACCTAGCTACATTGCAGTAAAATCACGAGATGTTTTGGTGATATCATGAGGAGAAAACTTTGAAATAATACGGTAATTTTAACCAACATAGATATTTCCATTCAATGCTTTTGCATCAATTTCGTCTGGGTGTTCGTTTCAATCCGCCTACACCTTGCTGGCTGGGTTATTTCAACGGCATGATGACGATGGCTATTGAGGGGATTGTGGTTAAGTAATAACAGCCACACGGGTCGATCGGGTTAAGCTACGCTTGCCTCTATCGGTCCGTAGATGGATGATTTTTACACACCGATTCCCCTCCTTGCCTCGGAAAATACGTTAAGCCTTCATTCTTGGATCATTGACAGTCGTTACGGGTCGTCAGAAGCCCGAAAGTCTGACAACCACTTTTACCAAGGGGTAAGGGGTACCCAGTAACTTCAGATGAGCAGTCGCTGCATGTAAAATACTGGTATTCAGCTGCTTCCGGTTAAACTGGAAGCTGATTCCAACATAGTTGTGAAGTAGCTCGGTAGATTGATGATGATAGCTATTCTTACAGGTGTAGTTCGTAGGTACTGACGTAAGAAAAGTGGTGCAATTTGTATGACAAGCTGAACAAACAGCGCTGGCATCATAATCTCGGCACGGCAAAATCGAACGAACCAAATCGATTCAAATATAGTTCACACTAATGTTTTTACTATGACGTCGGTAATTCAAATGCTTTGTCGACGTGACGCGACATCGCGACAAAGTTGCGCATGAGTGCATACCATGAAGAAAGAATCTGCAGAAGGTCTACGTCACTTAAATAGATATTATGCCTAATTGTAACATTAAGGTATGTGTCAAACGGAACTGTTTTGAATCTCTGCCGTTGTAAATGGCATCTTACGTCGTCAACAATCAATAATTTCATTGTGATCTATGATTGCTTCGGACTATTTTGCTGTCTAGATAAGTCCTCATGATTCCATTAGACTGAAACAAGGACTTGGAAACCAGCATGTCCAAGATGAAAAAATAATCGAACAGGGCCCCAATTTTGTATTATTCCACCGCGAAATCTTACCACGTGCAAACCACGTCAATATCGTGTCTCGTTAACGGAAAAAAATCGAAATGTCAACCGTACGGAAAACATATTGTATTTTGACAGTTCAAACGACGCCATTGTGTCATAGAGACTCGTGATTAACAAAAGAATTGACGTGGTTTCGAAGTAAGGAGTCGTTTAGTGGTCATAGTGAATTATGGCACAGATAAATGTGACAGCCACCAAACTGCAGTGGGCCCACGTGGTAAATTACGGCTCTCAGAAAGAGGAGGCTTCATATGTAGTGAGAACCAATTGAGGATCATATGTCGCTTTCACATGCCAACTAAACCTTTTGCATATCTCTATTTCGTCACCCAAACGGGAACGAACGAACACGAATGATTTATATTCCAAGCCCAGGTTAATTGACGTGCCGTGAAATAAATTTAGTACAGTGCACTGTGTATTTAGCCGTAACGTCAGGCGGCGTTTAGAAAATAATTAGTCTTGCCTACCCACGCACCGCACGGCAAGGTACGGCGGCTAATAGCTGGATGTGGGAATTGAGTGATTATAGTGCTTGTGCTAAGGTTGTGACAGCTGCCTCTCAGTGAGGTGGTTAAGATATGAATGGATCTAGTTTTCTTGTTGTGACGTTGAAGATGATAAATTTGATTTAAAGATACGTTAAATGACAAGAATTGAATTAAATAAAAATATTGGATTGTTCTGGGTGAAAAATTGTATGAGCATCCACAGCTGAAAAGGCTGCAGAAGATGAAACTGAAAATGCAACACCAAAACAATCTTATTTTCTGTTGAATACACCTGAATACAGATTAATATAAAACTCACATACTTCAAGACAATTAAACTACCGACCATTGTTAGTACCTTCTAATATTTCCAATTGGAAGAAAGTATTGAAAGAATTTACACACTAACCCCCTTATTCATAATCCTATTTTATCTCTATTTTAGCTAAAATAGGTTTATAGAACGTTTGTCTTTATCTGTCACGTTGACATTTCTGTGTGTAAGAAAGAGACAAACCCCATTTTAACTAAAATAGGTTTGATAAGTTTTATGAATAAGGGGGTTAAAATATTAACCCTCCATAAAGCAAAGAGTCGTGGAGTATTTAATTCATTCAGTACTAGCTGCGCCCTGCGGTTTCACCCGCATAAGTGTCGATCTTGTAAAAATATCGGGATAAAACTATCCTATGTCCTTCCCCGGGATGCAATATACCTTTCTGCCAAATTTTATCGAAATCCGTTCAGTGGTTTAGGCGTGAAAAGGTAACAGACAGACAGACAGAGTTAATTTCAAATTTATAATATTATAAAGTATGGATTGGCACAAATACAAATCCAATAAATCACAACAAAATACACAAAATCTTTCAATCTTTTTAAAACCACTCCACTGTATAACAATACAAAGTGTTACAACAAATGTTATTTCTGATGACAATCGTGTGGCCATCTCCCTGTCAGGCAGCAATGGCGGCATTTGTATCGCTCCATGATCGATGCCACTATTTGTTTCATCGCGCTTTTGTTTCTAAGCGAGAATGTCAACTGCTTTTGTTTTGCGGTAATGGTGAGCGAACATTTCGATGAGGTATCTTGATTTAATGAGATGGAGGTGATTTTCAAAGGAAGAGTTTCGCCAGACTGCTTTTTTATTTCAGTTGAAAATATTCCGTTTGAAATCTGAAATTAAATAGATTACTTTTACTTAAAAACTAAAAAGAACCTGATGAAAAAGTTCGTACCTACATACTTGATTTTCCCACAACTAGGTTTTCCTTTGTACGAAATAATATACAGTAAACGAAGCTTATTAACCTGGATTAATTTCAGGGAAGTTCCACAATAACTGGTTAACTGAAAAGTCCGTGAAATTAACTTCAAATCCTCGCTACACCTCATAATATTCCAAGATTCTAAACTCCCAGTTCTAGCCCAAAACCCAAATTAATCTAGCGGACGTCACCTTGCAGCGGACGTCAATCCAAAAATGACAAGTATGACCAATTTCCACGTACTTTATATATAGCCCCGCGTTTAATCAAGGTGTCCGGGGGGTAGCGGTGAAGCGGGGGGAAAGGAGACGCCCGTAATTAAAGTACAGGTTGACAGATGACAAATTGTCTGTGGCCGCTGTTCCGGTAGATATTGTATTTTGATCTTGCACAAGATTCTGGAGAGCAAGATTAGAGGGAGTCTTTAGACTGACCCAATTTTTGCTTTGAATTTGATCTGGCTTTTGATGTGAGGACAAAGGAAATGTTTGTTATGTGTCAACTGATTTAAGTTCAAAGAAACCTTTCTTTGGTTTTTTATCAATAATATATCTTCGACTTGTACTCGTACCTATTCATAGTACACATGGAAAAAAGCAAAGTATGCAAGTAAACAATGAACACGCACTGCGCAGACGAATATTATTGCTTTGGTGAAGGAGTTCTATGAAAGACAGACTTAAACTACTGACCAGATGAAGCTACATGAACAAGTCTCTAGCTGTGTCAAAAGCCTTTTAAGTAACCGGAATTCTTCAGCAAACATTTTTTTAGGCAATATCTGGCGACGGTTGACTATTGTGCTGACGCTAAAGCAGGCTGAATCAGTTGATTAGTACCTAATCATTTCAGATTTCTTTTGAGATCTGTTGCTGGTAGTGTCCGACCGAAGCTTCGGCTTCGGCTTCGGCTTCGGCCACCTTCGGCCAAAAAAGCACCTTCGGCCAAATCTTCGGCTTCGGCCAAAAATTTGCCGAAGGTTTGGCCGAAGCCGAAGGTTTGCTAGTTGTCAAAATTTGAAATTTACTGAACGATGCTAGAGCGAGACGGAGAGTGTGCAGAGCAGCAGAGTTTCGCCGCGCCGCCGCACCGGACCAAACGAATCGCAGTTAGTAAACTAAACGAGTCAATTAAAATTCTAATAAGTGTTTTGTTTTTAAATATTTCATATTTGTTATTACAAATTATTTTATTTATTACTGTGAGTGTGAGTAGTACCTGTGGTGATACGTTCATTATTGTGAGGCACTCTAAGAACCAAAAAACCGTAAGTATTGTCTGGTTTAAAATATTTTATGTTATCTAACGTTAGGTAGGAAACTAAATGGAAACAATGTTGGTATGTTTTTTATGCAATTTTTAGATAAAAAAGACATGTAAAGATTGTTTACTTTTAGTTAACTACCTAAACCGATAGGATAAGGGCGCGATATAATTTTCTCAAAAATTCCAAAAAATTATATGTAAAAAATAGATATTGAAAAAGCGTTAAACTTTGCTCAATTATTTTATAGAAATATTTTGTGTTCGTCTGATAATTAAAAAAATGTGACTGATTATTTGATTATTTTTGTTAAAATTACTTTAAGTAAATAAATATTTAATTAACATTGTATATTTGAAACTTTTATTTTAGACAATATTTTATTACCTACTGGTATATGTTGGTCACTTGGCTCGTTATTGGGCTAAATCTCTAAAGCTCTCACAATATGTATCTAGTATATTCTGAGATCAAAGTAACTATCGTATTTCTCAAGGTCAATGACACCTTCGGCTTCGGCTTCGGCCGAAGGTTTTGGTGAATACCGATTAATCGGCTTCGGCTTCGGCCAGAATTGCACCTTCGGTCGGACACTACATATAGATAGTAGCCAGCAACTAGTGTCCGACCGAAGGTGCAATTCTGGCCGAAGCCGAAGCCGAAGCCGATTAATCGGTATTCACCAAAACCTTCGGCCGAAGCCGAAGCCGAAGCCGAAGGTGTCATTGACCTTGAGAAATACGATAGTTACTTTGATCTCAGAATATACTAGATACATATTGTGAGAGCTTTAGAGATTTAGCCCAATAACGAGCCAAGTGACCAACATATACCAGTAGGTAATAAAATATTGTCTAAAATAAAAGTTTCAAATATACAATGTTAATTAAATATTTATTTACTTAAAGTAATTTTAACAAAAATAATCAAATAATCAGTCACATTTTTTTAATTATCAGACGAACACAAAATATTTCTATAAAATAATTGAGCAAAGTTTAACGCTTTTTCAATATCTATTTTTTACATATAATTTTTTGGAATTTTTGAAAAAATTATATCGCGCCCTTATCCTATCGGTTTAGGTAGTTAACTAAAAGTAAACAATCTTTACATGTCTTTTTTATCTAAAAATTGCATAAAAAACATACCAACATTGTTTCCATTTAGTTTCCTACCTAACGTTAGATAACATAAAATATTTTAAACCAGACAATACTTACGGTTTTTTGGTTCTTAGAGTGCCTCAGGGCCATTCCGCGCAATTAGGCCGACTTTTGTTTGGAAATGGTAAGGACATTTGGTGCGTGTTGATTGCAATAATAAATTAAATAAAGGTGTTATACTTTTTTAGATAGCGGCGCCATACGTAAAAACATGTAAGAAATGTCATATAAAGTAAAAAAAGAATGCAGCTATGATATTTAATTTATTATTAGCATATATTCGCCGTTACTGGATTTCCGCGGAATGACCCCTCACAATAATGAACGTATCACCACAGGTACTACTCACACTCACAGTAATAAATAAAATAATTTGTAATAACAAATATGAAATATTTAAAAACAAAACACTTATTAGAATTTTAATTGACTCGTGATTCGTTTGGTCCGGTGCGGCGGCGGCGGCGCGGCGAAACTCTGCTGCTCTGCACACTCTCCGTCTCGCTCTAGCATCGTTCAGTAAATTTCAAATTTTGACAACTAGCAAACCTTCGGCTTCGGCCAAACCTTCGGCAAATTTTTGGCCGAAGCCGAAGATTTGGCCGAAGGTGCTTTTTTGGCCGAAGGTGGCCGAAGCCGAAGCCGAAGCCGAAGCTTCGGTCGGACACTATCTATATGCAATTACTATCTATTTATGAACTTCATCAAATACAATGGGCTTCTCCTACTCAATACGGGGTATTGTACGGAAGTGATTTGTGGCGTTTGTGGCTTATAAAGCAAAAACACAAAATTATTAAAAAAAAAAAACAAAAAGAATCACACAATGATTTAATGGCACAGTGCAGGCGTTAGTCAGTAAATCAACTGCCCCCGGTCACCGTATACGCTTTGACATCTAGGAAGTAGTTTGTCAAAGTGACAAATAGGTTGACACGGTCCACGTTGCGTGCCGTATTTTTATAAACAAAATGTTATCAACATAGTAAATTCTTTTAGTGTATTTCTGCGTTTTTTGTGGAGGTAATATACGCCTATTACTGTTGTGATTAAGGGCTGCCGCTTGCACTTATGGTCGTGGAAATAGTTTTGGACGATTGATATACTGGATAATATGTTATACCGTGGTGATTATAGATTAAAAGGAGGACAATAATTTACTGCTTGTTAGGATGTGCCCTTCTTTATGGTTCCTGTATCCAATTAGTTAGTTTCACCTGGACATACATTACTAACAAGAGTTTCTGAATGTTCATCAACAATGTTATGCCGAGTTTCTAAATGCTGAGCATTTGCTTGAATATAATTTTCTTCTCTTGTGGCAAGATTAGCAGTTGGACATAGAAGACATAAACGTCTGATATGTTATTAACATAGGTAACAAACCAACATAACATAACTGATAAGTGTGAACTTTTTGTAAAATATTTGACTTCCAACTTTTAGGTAAGAAACAGTTATTTTAAATGAAGGTACCTATATACAGTAGATATCTACTCAGATACTGTTTACACCGTCATTTATACAGTTCCTAACATCTTCCCGACACAAACATACTAACATTGGCAAACGATTCCACGCGGCGGAATCTAAAGCATCCGAATGAATGTACAAATTACACTTAGGTACTATAAAATATTTATAATGGGTCACCTTGTGAGAACAGACGGATACACTATAAAACAGATGTCATAATCGGCCCTTTGAAGTTTCTGAGTATCCATCTACAACTTTATCACAACCACCAACCATTCCTCTATCTTCAGTAAGACAAGTTTGAATTTTAGTCAGCTCGGGTGTAAATAAAAGTTTGTGATTCAAAAGTGCGTCGTATGATTTACAATATGATAAACCTAGTTGGCTGAGTGATAGATGTCTCTTTGAGTTATGGTGTCCTTAAGTAGATGACAGGATTCAGGAGAAAAATAAAGGAAATTGGTGTTATTCCAGGAGCTAGGTGTAATCAAAGAGGATAATTTAAGCAAACTGGATGTATAAAAATGTTTTGTTTAATGTTTGTTTTTTTTTTGCACTTTAATTAAGACATAGCTTGCAGAATAAGCAAGCTCAAGTGGAAATGGGCTGGCAATGTTTGTCAAAAGCCGGTGGAGCTGACGAGTCCTTGAGTGGAGACCGCGTATCGGTAAGCGTAATGTGGTACCAACGCCCCCTCCCCCCCTAGATTGACCGACGACCTAAAAAAGATGTCTGGGACATAACTGGGCCATGTCCAGCAGTGGACTGCGATAGGCTCAATGTAGCTTTTATAAACTCGGTGGTCACACCAAACTTATAGTTTTTAGTAGGTAGTTTGAAATAGAAAAATCAAAAGAAAATTCTTTCTCAAGCAAAAACTATCAATTTGTTTACTACAAACGACTAAGGTTATGTCTACTGTACTCGAAATAATGATCTAAACAGTAAATCTTAAAGATAATAAAGGTAAATCGTTCAGTTTCAACGAAATACGATCTTTACGTAATCTCCCTAAATCCGCCATTCCCCCACTGACCTACTAAAGTAATCTACCAAATACATAACTAATCTATTTTGAAGTTGGCTACGAACCTATAGTACAATCAATTTTTATAGTTGCCGTATTCAAAATATAATAAAGCACAGAGGATTAGAGAACTAAGACCATCATGATGTTTATACAGGGAGCGTGCTCGATGGCCCAGGTTCGCTTCCCGGGTCGTAACTTTCAGTTAAAGTGGCAGTTTGGTTTGCGCGGATCTTGTAACCTACATTTTTATAGTTAGTTTAATAGTATGGTTTAATTTGGGGATTAGTTTCGTAAATGTATTAGGTATAGAGGTATGAGGAACAGGGTGTAACACTCATCCTCCATAGAAAAGGGAGGATCCTCCGACCAGACGGGTGTTGTGTCTGGCGGGCAACTGCCCGATGATTCATGTCGGGCCGTTGTATACAATTATGCTAGTTGCGCGGTAAACTCTGCTTGCGAGATGCAGGATTTTGTGTGACGTCAGTATGACGCGTTGTTCGCACGTGGCGTTTGTAGATACCCCTACAGTATGTTTTTTAGCGTTAAGATTATACCTCTGAATCGGTTGTCGGTTATTTGTCTGGATTTGATGTTCCAACATTTTCAGAACAGAACCCCAAAAGCCAGGTAGCTTCTGATTAGTACTGACTAATCATAGGATTTCCCACAGATTACTCTTTGTCAGTCACAACTATTTTCTGACTAGTCAAACACCTACCAAGCAGGTGTAGACTACCTGCTTGATAATGTGAAATTATATGTCAAGCCTAATTTAAAGTAAGTCATTATGGCCCTGTGGTTTAGCCGGGTAATCTTGCAGAAGGAATGAAAAGTAGATTATTGTCCTCGAGGTTAAATGTGTCTCCGTCTTGGGCACACGTAAACACCTTGCTGCACTCAGGATTCTAGTTTTAACCCTCGTTTCGCTGAGGAGTGTACTATGAATTCCTTCGTTGCGATCGGGATTCCTATATAGCGCCCCGTGACATAAACACTGCTTTATCCCCTAGGTGAATAATCTACTTAATAGTAGATTCGCAAGATAAGACTTACTCGAGTTCGCCCTAAGACTCTTTAATTCCAAGAACAGTTAAGTACTAAAAACCTTATCTATCTCAGTTAAGGTTTTAAGTAACGATAGATTGCTCGTTTGATTCTTGATATTTATTTGTCTTCAACAAAGTTTTCTGTATTGCAACTTTTACCTCAAATCTGCAAAAAACTCAATTATCCACATTAAAACGATTCACCTCGAAATATTTTCAGAATGACCGGTCAAGTATGTGCTAAAATAAAATGAAAACAAAACATTTTTACCCACTCGCTTGTAGTAAATTTACATTTAATCTCGGATCTATTGCGTATTTCTTCAGTTGCACCGTAGATTGTCACCTACCATCGTTTCGAAATACATTACAGTCATTATATGTGACGATTTAGAAGACGTTGAATAGTATATGGGATTAAGTGCTGAAACGCGTTGAATGTTTCAGGAAAGAAGTTAGGTAGGATTTTTTTAAATATATTGTTCAAACGCAAGTCGCGTTCATTTTGAAACAGGTGTAAAATAGCTAAATTATAATATGAATGCTACTTGCTGGAGAGTCTTAAGTACCCGTTCACTTGCACCTTTGAAAACCTAAAGAATGCCACTGATGCCGCAATTAACGTGGTCACCTACTATGTACCAATATGACAATAATCAATCAAAGTACCGTCGACACGAAAAGAAGGGAGAGTAATCAAAAGAAAATAATTCTAAATATTCAAGTTGAAGGATTGAAAGCCATTATTATAAAAAAAATATCGTCAAAATTGAACATTAACACAAACAACGTTAATTTCCACGTGCCACCTCACCTAAAAGTAATAGAAAAATACGTTTTATTTGCTGTCGTCACTACATAATATTTTTTTCTTTTTGCGTAGGTATAGTTAGGTACAGAATTTACGTTATTACAAGCTTGTATTTTTACTGTTTGTTTTCGACACCTCATCTTTATTGGAATATTGAACGAGCCGCTATGGTATTCATGTGTATACAGATATACCTACTTAACCCCCATTTTTATAATTTGCAGCATCATCTATCTATACTACTCGTAATTGTAAAGCTGAAGAGTTTGCTTGAACACGCTAAACTATGGAACTTCCAGTCGTATTTGATTTTTTTTTATGCATTTGATAGCCCGTTTTTTGAGGTAGGCTACTTATCATCACGCTCATACCCTTAGGAGCCGAGCAAAAACAAATAAGTCAGAAAGGACCCTAAGCGAACACGAAGTACCTAATTGCGAGGATAGGCGATTTGCCGGTGTGGGTCGGCGGAATAAGAAATTTTACGAGTACGAAGTCGCGGGCAGAAGCTAGTATTAATATAATTTAACAGAAACTAAGTAATGGTTTAACTAAATTATCTCGTTACTATTTTTCATAAAAAAAAAAAACAATTTTCTGACCACAAAAATAAAATAGCAGCAATTTTAATTTGTCTCTTTTAAATATGAACGCAGCTGTTCGAAACAAAATGGCGACCAAAATTTAGAAAAGAAATGCTTATCAACGAAACAAATAGCCTTGTCGTGTTAAACTCTCAGCGCAATAATTCACGCGTAAACAATGTCAAAGCGTTCAGTGAAACTTGTGTGAAAAGTAACCAACATCACCTGCGCTAAATCAGACGAGGCGACAAGGACACAGCATGTCACTGTAACTATTTCAATCGGACGTTTGTTAAATATTAGTTTACGTGGTTTCGGAAAGCTTTTGAAGAAATATAAGTAGGAATAGTTTCTGTTTTTTGTTTTCAGACAGATATTCTGGTAGGTATCGTCTGAGCCGTGGTGGCCCATTGGTAATGGCCGCGACTTATGAGGTGTAGGTCGTGAGTTTGAATCTAATCAAACTTTTTACTTTGTGTAAATTATTTCATCATCACTGGAAAACATCGTGAGGAAACCGGCATGTCCTAGATGCCAAAATTCAAAGATATGTGACATCCACCAACCGGCACTGGGCCACTGATTATTGCCCATTTGGATCTCACCGAGAGGAGGCCTATGTTTCAGCAGTGAGAACATTATGTGGATGATTATGCTATTCTGTTTTCGTAATCCAAGCTATCACCGAATTAGTTTAAAGGGCCAACCTTTATGAAGTAACTCTCTTTTCAACGGTGAACAAATATTGGTTAAATTACATGTTTTATAATTAAGTACATATTATCTAACAATCTCTAGTTAAATTTACTAAACTAAATATAAATAGAAATCCAGTAAAAATAATATTTACCTACAAGACAATCTAAATAACAAATTTATTCGCGGTCGAATTTAAATCAAAAAATTTCTACCTTTACAGCTAAATAACTCAAATTCCACTGAAGATAATCGAATACACTGAAATAAACAATATAAATCCGCAATGTCTTGGCATGTCGCCTAACTGTAGGTGATTACCCTATTTTTTATACGTTACACCGTAAAATCATGGGCGGCTGAACACCTGAATTTCTCTCGCGATCTTTGAACGACTAGCGCACGTCTAAAATCCACCTGACGACTATTTTTTAGAGTGGGTGTATTGATTTATATTGCGACTATTAATTTTAAGCTCCCCCCACACGGTCCACTCGCAAACGCTGACAGTGTCCGAATACAGCTACCCTTCATACATTTATCGCCAATGGCTGATGAAAGCCGTAAATGCCGTGCTTTCCTATAATTTAGATACATGCGAGATCTTATTAGACTATTATTTATTATTATTATTATTATTATTATTATATAGGTTCTGGAGTGGCGAACGCGTACCGGAACGACGTAGCGTTGGAAGGCATCCCACAAGGTGAACTGACGACCTTGTGAAGGCCGCAGGAACTCGTTGGATGCGAGAAGCACAAAACCGGTCGAAGTGGAGGTGTTTGAGGGAGGCCTATGTCCAGCAGTGGAAGTCATACGGCTGAAATGATGATAATGAGATCTATAATACAACAAAGGCTTTGTGTTAGTGCTGTGTATGTGTTTAGTTAGTAAGCCTTTATATAAATAAATAAAAACTCACTCAACTCAAAATCTAGCTGGGGGCGTTCCACACTACGCTTGCCGATATGCGGGCTCCACTCCAGGATTCGTCTGCTCCACCGACCATATCGGTCCTTCAACAGACATGGCCAGCCCCATCTGCTTAAGTGTCACAAGTGTCCGTTCACCTACACCCTTGACGTCCTGAACAACGTCTTTAACACCGCAATACCTAAACGTCACCTATTGGGCCTAAATCTATATATATATAAATAAAAACAAAAGGCCTGACTGACTGACTGACTGACTCATCAACGCCCAGCCCAAACCCTTAGACCTAGAAAGCTGAAATTTTACACGGTGGTTCCCTTTATAATGTAGACAAGGAATAAGAAAGGATTTTTCGAAATTCAACCCCTAAGGCAGTCAAATAGGGGATGAAAGTTTGTATGAAAGTCCCTCAGTTTTAAAGTTAGGATCTTCAAATTTTGTTTTTAGGCTGACTATTAAAAATAAATTTACACGTGTCTCAGCGTTTTTGATAATTCCACCCCCAAAGGGCTAAAAAGGGGGATGAAGTAGTGTATGAAAGTCCGTCAGATTAAAAGTTAGGATCTTCAAATTTTGTGTTTAGGCTGACGATTGAAAATTAATTTATACGTGTCTCAGCGTTTTTGATAATTTCACCCCCAAAGGGGTATGAACGACCTGACTGAGATATCAACGGACAGCCTAAACCGCTGGTCCTAGGGACATGAATTTTGAAGGGTGTGTTCTTTGTGAAGAGTAGGGATCCAGTAAGAAGGGGTTTTTGGAAATTCAACCTTTAAGGGGGTGAAAAGGGGGGATTTTGTTTGTATGAAAAATCTTATTCCTTGAGTTAATAACCTTGAAACTTTGCACGAATACCTATCCAAGTAAAAAACAAAGTTTGGCATTTTTCGTTTTTCTAAAGTACCCCCTAAAGAGGTAATGGGGGTGTCAAAATTGGTATGGAAGAATTTTAACGCGCTATCCGAGTAACTCGAAACTCTGTATTTATACTAAGGACTAAAAATAAAGAATAACGTGTGTCCGGGTTTTTCGAAAATCTACCCCTAACTGTGTGAAAAGGGGTAGTTAATTTTACAGGGGAGGATTTTACTGCGTGACTTGATTAGCTCGAAAATTGGCATAAATAATCTTTGAGTCAAGTTATGAACACATCCCAAAACAATTTTTTGAAATTCCACGCCTATGGGGGTGAAAAGCGGGAATACTGTTTATATGAAAAATCTTATTCACTTGGTTAATAAACTTGAAACTTGGCACGAATATTAATCTAAGTAAATTATGAAGTTTGGCATTTTTTGTTTTTATAAACTACCGCCTAAAGGGGGGTTGGGGACATCAAAATTTGTATGGAAAAAATTTAACGCGTGGTCCGATTACCTCGAAACTCAGTATTTATACTAAATACCAAAAACAAAGAATAACGTGTAGCAGGGTTTCCCAAAAATCTACCCCTAACGGGGTGGAAAGGGTAGTTAATTATACAGGGAAGGATTTTAATGCGTGGCTTGATTAACTCAACAATTCGTATAAATAAACTTTGAGTCAAGTAATGAACACATCTCCAACAATTTTTCGTAATTCCACCCCTATGGGGGTGAAAAGCGGGAATACAGTGTAATCTTATTCATTTGGTTAATAAACATGAAACTTGGCATGAATACTTATAAGTATAAATAAATTATGAAGTTTGGAAATTTTTGTTTTTCTAAACTACCTCCTAAAGGGGGATTGGGGGCGTCAAAATTTGTATGGAAGAATTTTAACGCGTGGTCCGATTTACTCGAAACTCGGTATTTATACTTAAGACCATAAATAAAGAATAACGTGTATCAGGGTTTTTCGAAAATCTAAGGTGAAAAGGGGTAGTTAATTTTACATGGGAGGATTTTACTGCATGGTTTGATTAATTCGAAAATTGGTACAAATAATCTCAAGTAAGCAAGTCAAGTAATGAACACATCTCAAACGATTTTTACGAAATTCCACCCCTGTGGGGGTGAAAAGCGGTGATACAGTTTATATGAAAAATCTTATTTATTTGTTTAATAAACATGAAACTTGGCAATATTTGGGTCAGTAAATAAGAAAGATTGTCACTTTTAGATTGAAAAAAACCCCTTACAGATGATTTAGGGGGTGACAAAGTTGATAGGTTAGAAAAATGTGTAACCCGCTGTCGGATTAACTCGAAAATCGGTACTACTAAATAAAAAATGAAACAAGTATGAGATTTAGGGTTTTTCAAAAATCGACTCCTACCAAGGTGGGAAATGGCAAGTAATAATGTTTAAGGGAAGGATATTACTGCTTGCATCCATTAACTCGAAAATGGGTATGGTCTTTGAGTCAAGTTATGCACAAATTACGAACGATTTTTCAAAATTTCACCCCTGTAGGGATGAAAAGCGGGGATACAGTTTATTTGAAAAATCTGATTCCTTTTATTTATAAACTAAAAAATTGGCCCGAATACTTATTTATCTAAATAAATGATAAAGATCATACTACATACATTTTCGAAATTTTTAGAGGAAAGTACGAATTTCACGCGGACGAAGTCGCGGGCAGAAGCTAGTAGTATTATATAGGTAGATATACAAGAAAACTAAAAGAAAAAGAAGACGAAAACTGATCGTCGCCCTCACCGACCACGTCATGAGTGGGTTGCATACGGGGAGCCTAAGATTGAAAGTCTAGGCAATTAGTCTAGTGTTGATGCTAAAATTTAAATTCCTCACATTCCGGGAGAGCTGTTATGCGCGGCTAACACCTTCCAATTTATAGGGACTATTTACAAAATAGCTGGCATTAATAACTAGTTTCTATGCACTTTATCTTGGGAAAATAGTTTTTCTTTTATTCTTAGATAATCTGTACCAGATTTATTATTCAAGATACTAGTGATAATTTCGATTTGCAAAATCTATCAACAGTGTATAAAAATGATTTATTACGAAAACATCAAAAACGATACTATTTCTCAATATATAAATCACCCAAAATGACTACATTAGAATGACATAATATATTTATTTATAAACGCTGTCACTTGACAGAAACACCGCAACAATAAACGTTAAATTATAAAAATAATCCCTACCTGACTTATTATAATGTTCCAATTATTTATAACAGTAATAGGTAACTGTAGTGTTAACTTGCGCACGAGTTGCTGGGCTTAATATACAACCACACAATAAAAAGTTCAGAAGACTCACATTATGAAAGCTACGATAGAAACAGAAGACCACAGGAAGGTAGAGAGCTCATTCGTTGAAACCAGCTTTAGGGTACTAGGTCAAGTCGAAAAGCAATGGAGTCCGGAATATACGCCTCGCCAGAGACGAGCATGGACAGCACAGTTATACCTGTTCGACAGAACTTACTACTTTATAGCATCACCTGGGACGTGATAAGAACCATTTTTGTTTAGGCACTTTATAGCTTGCAACAGACAACGAAACCTTAGTAAACGGACCTGTCCTGATCAAAGCAATCAATATTAGCAAGCCTAAAAAGATTCACTTCGCGTTTTTATGTGCGTTGGCTTGTTCATCATCATCATAATCAGCCTATAATGTTCCTGGGATACAGGCCATCTAGTGCGGGTTGGTGAATGACACATGTCTTCGTTTTTTTTTTTTGGTGGTTAGATATGCCGGTTTCCTCACAATGTTTTCCTTCTCCGTTTTGAGAGCAGTTAATACAGAAAGTAAAGTGCTTGCCTGGGTTCGAACTCACTCCCTCTCGATACCACTGAGCCACCGCCGCTCTTTCTCTGTTTGTTATGTTGTTTTGAAATTCAGCTTCTACACGTGCCTAGTCTATGGCAGAATATGTAGGAGTAATGGCCGTCGTTCGAGCTGACAAAATAATCGTAAATAATAAATTAAAGCTAAGAATCGTAGCTGAAAAATTAGTGAGCTCAGTTTGATATACGATGCGAACTCACGTGGAATTTTTTCATCAAATATTATCATCCTGTCCTTTTTGCGGGAATGAGACTGATAGGCCTTTAGTTAAAGAAGATGCAGTTTATTAATTAAACCTGACAACTGCTATTTGACTCCTGCATGCAACTCACAGTCGCGTAGATACAGTTTAAAAAAATTAAGTACCTACCTAACTGGCAAAAAACTGTCTGGCTTGTCTTGTCTTGGTGCTTGTCTTGGTAACCTGTCTGTGTTGGCTGATACCTGTTAAAGAAAAGATGGAACAATTTGAACAAACAACTGAAAAACCAAAAAGACACTTACCTGGCTGTCCAATATAAATACCCCTTTAGATCAGTGTCGCTGTTAAGCCTTAATAATTTTTTAGGAAAAAGAACATCCTAGATAACCCTAAAAGAAGGGTATTAACTATTGAAAACAAAAATATGCGTTTATTATCATCATAAAAGTAATGTTTAATAATGTGAATAACATCTGCGAGTAAAAAAAGATAACAATTAATTCGCGGCTGGAGGCGCCCGTTGAGTACAAGTGCCGGTATAAATCAACACAGAAATAGATGCTGTAGAGGTATGACTACACTAGGGTGTAACAGGTGCAGCGATTTTGATGTAGAGTTCGGCGAGCGCGAGTCGAACGCCGAATCAGAAACGAAAACGAATAGGGGACAGGAAATGAAAGAATGCATTGCAAAGTGTAAGTTATCCAAATTGCACAGCGAGGCCACTAATGACACAGGTCGATTAATGGCAATAAGGTCATTTCTAAGTGAGCCTATCACACTTCGTTAAATAAGTAATAAGTATGCAAAAGATATTGAACCTGTGATACAGGCATGCATCTACATACATAGGTAATACGGGATCACGTAATCACGTATTTTGCGTACAGGCATCTATCATTGCAATACATTTGTAAATTACTTCTAAGATTTTTTGTTAATATTGTATCAGTTGAAATTTTAAATAAATAATAAAGTATTTATATTATGTATTTACAAAAACTAGCTTATGTAATATTACTTTCATTGTTCGAGGACTTCACATAATGTCATGATTGGGTTTTGCAGCAATCAGCCCTGTCTGGGCTGATTTCCACGATTTATTCTAGTAGTCCTGCTTACTAGCTTATTTATTTACCACTGCATAAAACTAAATTATATCGGACTGACCCAAAAGAAGTGACAGTATTAGACGCCCAATTAAACAAAGCGGTAGAATTCTTCTGTTGCGATCTAGTGAGTTTGACTCCTTACGTTGACCGTCATAGACAAACATATGTGTCTCATCTAAAAATACTCTGGACAATGGCTTAAGGAAAGACTAGCTAATTATAATCCATATCGCCGTAGGAAATAATTAGTGGGAACCATTGTTCCAACGGTCGCAGGTGAGTAATTAATACAAGGAAATGTATGTTTGTTTTTAATGATGTCATCTAGGTAGACGCAGGTAGCCGAGGTATGCAAATGGAAATATGTAGTTGTGGTTTTTCATGTAAATATTGTGTAGTTATGTTAGATAGTGTTCATTGTTGTTATAGTTGCGGTTTGTTCTTCGCATCGGTAAACTTACCTTACCTACCATTTTTTTACCTTGATCTTGTTTACCTAGTCATTTGTAATTGCGATTATTGAGGGAGTTTAAAGTAGAAGCTAAAACACTAATGTAATATTGTATTGACGTGTTTATGTTTATTACGGTCTATGTGTTATTTTGTATTTATTGTAAGTTAGATGAATATCTGTACATAATAAACGATTTCATTTCATTTTCAGAACAAGATTTTGTTGCGGGGAATTGTTAGGAGCAGAAAATTCAAAGCCATTATAAGTCTCTACTTACTCGATATTATTTATTTATTTATTTAAGGACAACCAACAAAGCATACACCAAAAAATACATGTCGAAATACCCATAATATTTTACATTTTATAGTGTAGCCTTAATTAAAGGCTGCCACGGCATGCATTAAACATCTGAGTAGGAAATACAGTTACAAAACAAACTTAACTTATTATACATACCTATTAGATATATTAAGTAAATGAAAAAGACTTTCAGATTATCAGCAATATTTAAAGAGCAATTAAAATAGAATTATAATAAAAGGAATGTGTAAGGCTCGTAGCAGGTGGCGCTCTGTAGTGTCTGCCTACACCAGTGGAAGGAATGCGTGAGTTTACATATGTAGGTATGTGTATAATGACAATTTTGGACCGACTCTGGAGAGAGTTTTTCATAACGAAGGGCTATTTATTAAAGCAAACGGAACCATTGGCAGTTATAACATTTAAAAATTTAGACCGATTATCTTGGCTTCCTCCGATTTCAAAGGCAACACCAAACCTCATTTACCTAATTTTGTAGAACCTATTTTCGTGGAACATGGTGGCAATTTAGATTATCCGTATCGAATCGGAGAAGTGTTATGTTTTAGAAACAAAAAAAAAACTAGACTAGTTTTATTAACAAGAAAAACCAGATTAATTGGCTGTCGTCGGCTGCAGACGAAATAATTGCGGCTGGCCTATTTAGTACAGATAATTTATTTTATTCTAAGAAATTAGGACCATTTTTTTAATGTCTGTGTAAAAAGGAACTAGTGAAATGATGATGTACAAAAATTGGAGACAGTTAGAAATTTAGATATACGAGCAGCTAAAGGTGTCGTGATAACTAAGCTTGAAAAAACATGGCGGATTGTAGTAATCGCCTAGATCACGCAAATACAGACAACAGTGAACAGAGATGATAGAAAGACAGAAAAGAGGCAAATACCTGCCAACTTCAAGGAATTTTAGTTTACACGTGACATTACGCCTATTTTCCTCGAAGGGTTATGCAGGGGGGGGGAGGCCAGAGTTTATAAGTGTCCATGTAGGTTTATCAGAAATAATTTTTTTTTGGAGATATTTTTTTTAATTTTATTGGTTCTCCTATAATTATTGTTCACACTAGTTTTATACGAAAGGTAAGTGCAAGAATGTATATGCAACAGCGCAACAATCCCTTACAGGCTTACTCCACATGTATAAAGAAGTTGTAAAAAATATATTATTAATCAAGTTTTAAGATACTTATCTAAAAGTCTAAACAAATCATAAATAATAGTGTACATTCCAGTACACCCACATTTCGCCAGTTATAATTACGTAAGTCCCATGTATGTATCAGAGGCGCGCCTACCTCCATCAACCGGATACAAATCCAGCCTCCGGGCTGCTACTGAGGAAAAACCCAATAACACATTGCCCAACCTGGGAATCGAATCTAGGACTTCATGCTCTTCTCATGCTTAGCAGTATCGCTTACAAACGCTAGACGACGAGGCCAATTTAACTATTCAACCCAAAATAACAGATACCAATCTACCTATCTGAAAAGCAGAAAGAATCCCTCGAACAACAAGTCCCCAGTTCCTCCGCACCTCTCACGTGCCCCTATTAACATATAAATTCGTGGCTCCGTGAATAAGAACTCAATTGGTTGGCTGTTAAGTGCGACTCACGAGTCAGCCCCAGACGGCCGGGGTAGCCCCCTGGGGCTTGATTGACACGTGTTCACCTTGTTGGGGTGCAATCAAATTGTCTGCGTTTTATAAGCAAATTAAATGAGGGTTTATCTCTCGTTCTTTTTTCATTTCGTAGTTATGTTCTATTGTAAGGGATTTTGTGATGGGTTTCAAATTTAAAATTCAAAATAATAATACCGTAATTATAGCCATAATAAGTACCTATTTAATTAAATAATTTCAAATATTTTCATTTATTATCATCTGCCTTTTCCTATGTACCTATGTTGCGTTCGGCTTCTAGTCTAACCAGATGCAGCTGGATACCAGTATTTTACATGAAGCGACTGCCTATCTGACCTTCAAAACCCAGCTACTGTGTGTTACGATAGGTACCCTTGGTGAGACTGGTTGTCAGATTTTCAGGCTTCTGACGACCCGTAACGACGGTCAAAGATCTACGAATGACAGCCGGGACTAACGGCTTAGCGTGCTTTCCAAGGCACGGAGGGATCTCGGTAAGTATGTAAAGATGGTCACCCATCCACGGACCAACCTCGGCAAGCGTAGCTTAACCTGATCGATCGAACCGTGTGGCTGTTATTACTAAGGTCCTCAAATGTTTTCATTAATATTGGTCTGAAAATATAACATTTTAACTCAAAAGATTAAGTACCTACCTATCACGTTTTGTTATGCAAATGTTTTTTTTTTTTTTTTAATTTTAGGTCTTTTCATTAAAACACGTCATGACGTACTAACTACGACGAATGCATCGTGTATCTATCAAGTCTCCCATCTAAAATAACTAACATGTAGAGTTATAATTGTAGTAAAAACTTGTAAACAAGATAATATGTAATTAACTAATTACCCTACTCTTCAAGAACCCAAATCCTAGGTATGGTTATCACTCAAAGGTCCCGGCTCCCAGTGCATTTGATAATTTGAATGTCACACTTCGTAGCCCCTGTGGCCTAATGGATAAGGCATCGGCCTCCTAAGCCGGGGATTGTGGGTTCGAGTCCCATCAGGGGTAATAGCGAAAAGTGGATCTGCGAAGTTTCACTTTTTTATTTCGTCAATAAAGTTTAATTTTTTTAACCGACTTCTAAAAAAGGAGGAGGTTCTCAATTCGAATGTTTGTATGTTTTTTTTTTTTTTTTTTTTTTTTTTTTTTTTTTGTGTTTGTTCGCGCATAACTCCGTCGCTTGGCAACCGATTTGAAAAATTCTTTTTTTGTTGGAAAGGGTATAGTTCCCAAATGGTCCCATGAAAATTTTATCGAAATCAGACATGCGGTTTTTGAAAAATCAACAAAAATCTAAAAATTTATCTGCATTGTCCACATTAACGATTTTCTTGTTTACTTTTTTGTGGGGTAGGTACAACTAAAAAGTGAAAAATAAAAACTTTTTTACAAAAAAAAAAACAACCGACTTCAAAAAAAACACTACAAAGTGATAAATAACTTTAATTTCGGAAGTCGGTGTCAAAAAACGAAAATGCGAAACCAACGACACCGACTTCCGAAATTAAAGTTATTTATCACTTTGTAGTGTTTTTTTTGAAGTCGGTTGTTTTTTTTTTTTGTAAAAAAGTTTTTGATAATTTCTGCGAAAGTTGTTTTCTTTATCGATTTAAAGTGATGTCTATTACCAAAGAGTGGAGTAGGATCAATACAGCTTTAAGACTCAGACTATTTGTAATAATTAGGTCATACTTTATTCCTATAAAATCTGCCTAGCTTTTTACCAACAAAACTGGATGCAGTTGAATACCAGTGTTTGACATAGCGACTGCCTATCCAACCTCCACAACCCAGTTACTGGGTGTAACACGATACCCCTTGGGAAGACTGGTTGTTATACTATCAGGCTTCTAACTACACGTAACGACTGCCAAAGAATGACAGCCGGAATCAACCGCGCAACGTGTATTTTAATTTATTTTTAATTTAAAATCGTTTTGCTTGTACCATGTTTGTAATAAATATGTGAGCACCATGTATCTATCAGATAATTAATTTATATGTCATGGTTTCGATTTTAATTCTTTTACCTATAGTGGTATAGTAATTTTATTTTAGGTGCATCGTCCTCACATGTTATTATATAATTAATGTACCCATGCAAAATATTGTACCTAAAACATTTTAAAAGAGTAACGGTGGAGTTTCTTGCCCATTCTTCTCCATACGAAAACTACCCTTTGGAATGGGCGACTAGAATCAATTCTATTTAAGATAATTTTTGACGTTCAAAAGTGCCTTTTATGTGCCTATTTGAAATAAATGCTTTGACTTTGACTTTGACAACGTACTTTCCGAGGCACGGAGGGGTCGCAATATGTAGGTAATAGGTGGTCACCCATCCACGAACCGACCGCGGCAAGCGTAGCTTAACCTACCTTTAATCCCCACTTACGAGTCATACTTTATACTCATGAATCTAGAAAAATAAGAAAATCTTGGAAACTTCTGAGGTTTTCTGCAGCACTTCATCTAGAAACATGGGGCTAAATTAAATTTCTGTGTCCATCCACTATGCATAATTGCTAAGTGCTCTCTATTATTATTAGTTCCCAGTAGTACAAAGATCTCAATCAATAAACTATCACTTCAAAGGCCCGTAAACGCTCGCGTCGGGTGCGCACGCGACGTCGAATAGTTGCGCACTGATGCACAGTGTCCTTAGACGTTTTCATAGGAAATGCTAAAATTAATACACGGTATGAAGTGTCGTTGTTTTTCTTTGTATAATAATAAAGTACTCTGTCTATATTGGTATCCTGTCCTATCTTTGCACTGAATTCCATTTGGACGTTTCTATTTTTTTGGTAGGATAAATTGATTAGGTACCTATTTGAGTCGTTTAAAATACTCTCAATGTCTACGTAGAAAGCTAATTAGGCTATTGCTTGAAATTACAATTGGTTGGAGTACTCTTGTTTTAGATGAAAGCTAAATTGATGAAGTCGGAATGTTAACATTTTGCTAAAGTGCATCGATACAATGAGTTGGTATAGTAGTAGTCGAAGAAAGGAGTTTCGTGTAACTTTTTTTCTACGTAGCGAATTTGTGTTTAGACACATTATGGAGGGAGCAGTGGTGACCAAGTCATAACTGGCGACTTAAGAGTCTGGTCCTAGGTTGGAACTCAGACAGGCGCGCGTGCCCACACCCCTCACAGAGAGGAGGCCTGTGTCCCAGCAGTGGGAACATTATAGATTGATTATGCACATTAAGGAGACGGTGGCCTTAGGAAAATCTCTTAGGTAAATTCTGTCTAAAGTGGAACTTCTGTCTATTATCATTTCTTACCAGTAAAATACGCATCTAAACTCGTAGCCAACACGTGGATTGGCTCCTCAATCACTGTACATATTTACCTTTAAATTCGTATAAATAACCGGCGTGTAATTAATCTGAGCTGGAGAATTATTTCTAACGTGATATATTAAATCGTGCGTTACACTAATAGTGCATGCTTTCGAATTTAGTGGCCATACTTGACTAGGTAAATAGGTTTGGTTTTACTCGTGGTTCTGAATATTTAAATAGACTTCAAGGTGTTTTTTGGTGACGAAAAGTCGACAGTTGACATCGTGGATAACGTGTTCCAGCCTGGTAATTAGAGCATAAGAAAATCTCAATTTTAAACCGAGTGCGGTGCGTGTTTTATATACATAGGTATAATCAACACGCATAGAACTCGGATTTGAAACTGAGATTTTGAATTACAACATTTCCCACTTCAGCTGTTAAATATTTAAAAAAAAATCAGGCATAACGGATTATTTATTATGATAAGTCATAGATAGAATTAGTCAATAAAAATAGTTCAAACATTTGAAACTAGAATTTTGAAATCATAAATGTGACATCATGCAGCTGAAGTAGAAAATTTTCAACTAACTTTTTGAGGGCACTGTGTATTTACTATTTAGTCCTTCGAGAGTGTTTTTACTGAAGATTTACATTAAATGATGTTGTGTGATTTTGCAGTATTATTTAAAAAAAAAAAAAAAAAAAAAACCACGGCAATCACTTCCCAACCACAAAACTACCAAACATCTTCGAAGTAACCAATAAACTTCTGTAAACAGACACCTTATAGGTAGGTTACTGAACAGGTAGAGCGTCCTGTCATTACCTGTACAACCCTCGCATCGGATTGGTCATCACGCAAGACACCTGTCTCGAGCCACCTCTCAACCAATGGGAGGCGAGCGCACCTGTCCGATCGATGTTAAGGCGGGGTTATACACCTGAGCTGTAGGCGGCGATAAGGTAGCAACACCTTTTGTTGCTATAACTTAAACTTGAAGTGTAATATAACCAAGAATCTTTCGTTTAAGTAAAGTTGTGATAGGGCAAAAAAACTTTGTCTTAAAAATTTTTTGAAACAGCAAAAAAACAATGTAGAATGGAAAAACAAAGATCGAAGAAATTCTCTTATGATTCTGACAGTAGATTTCCCGGGAAGGTGTTTCTCCCAATACAAGAAGGCCAGAGATGTTGTCACTTGAGATAGAGGATTTATTGTTTAACTGAGCAAAGTTCTGAGATTTTATTTTGAAAAACCCGTGTGTTTGCTGAAAGTTGTATTTATTTTGTCAATGATAAGTTTGCAATTTTCTCGACGAATAGTAAGAAATATTCAATTACACCGTACCAATTACGTTTGAGCAGATAACTCTGACGTCAGCTAAACCCAAGGAAAAACAGAAGCGCCACTGGAAGCCCTAATTTAACGCATCAGTTCAGAAACAGCTGATGTACGAACACTTCTTCCGTCACTCCTAAAGCTTATATTTTCATATTTATTTTCTCATTAAAGCCAGGAGGAGTTGGCAAGTATTAGTATGTTTTTCAGCAGATATCTGGGGAACATTACACGGTGTTTGAGCAGTAGCGTGGCGGAAATCCGGTGCATAACGACGTGTAATGATGTGTGGACGTTTCACCTGGATGCTGCGCGCTGCTCATTAGGAACTAGGGATGGAACAGTAAAGTATCGATGAAACTGTCGATTACACTGGAAAATTACTTGTGTTAAATTTTATACGAAGTATGCAAACTAAGGATGATTTCTGTATACAGGGTGGTAATACAAAAAAAGAAGTCTAAATCTATGTAGCGTTTAGATAACAACGCAATTAAAAATAAATCGGCTTCTCACAAACTGCAGCTTATTGTGTAGCTGTATTGCGTTAAAATGTTTACGGTTATTTTAAACCATTCATTGCCACTTAAATATTAAAAACATCACCTGGGTGCCACTTAATATTTTTAATGATTACAATAGAAAATACGTAATTAAATGTGTTTTTAATTCAAAAAAACCCTAAATAAAAAAAAAAAACACTCAAACTCAACGCAAATGGTACGTTGGTGGCATGACGTAGTAATCTCGATCAACGCAAATGCTGCGTTGGTAGCAATGAATGGGTTAAAAACAGATAATAGCTTTCCCCTAACGTATATCTTAATCTTATGAAAATTTCCAAGATGAGTTTTTACTTAATTTGGAAACAATGGGAAACTATTTATCTGAAAACAAGTTATAAACCCATCTCAACACAAAACACAGAAGTCATCTTCTTCAACTATCGACAAGAACACGCCCGTCTCTACATTGTTGGTAGGCGCCATTTGCCAAAACAACCAAACTAGAGACACACTTATTGAAAGGTGTGTGTGACAGGCGTGAATACCTTGGCGGACGATATATCGCGCATTTTTAGACTTGGCACCTTTAGGATACATTGTACGCTCAGCCACACGTCAGACTAACACTAGAACTATAACAACCGCGGTTGGGGCTAAGAAATAAAGGCGCGGTCATACTCAATCTGTTACTAGGCCATGCGGTTGTCTGTAAACCCACAAATATAAGAAACGCTCGGTTCATCTCATTAATTTAATCATAAATTAATATTAAATTGCTTATTTGAATCATTTTGTGATATAATGGTCTATTATGGACTAGGTTATTCAGGTATAATCAGGTGCAGACATTTTTATTGAGAATTGTGCCTAGTTTTCAGTCTATTATTTTATTTTTTAGTGCGTGGTGAGGGATTAATTTAGAACAGTTTATTGTGAATAAAATAATATTCTTATGATGATGGTATCCGGTAAGTTTTATTACTGGGGATTATTTCTTTAATCCCGGATGTGTGAATGATCTAAACACCTACTCTTAGGCGTCTTTTTTCTATTTTTTTTTGTGTCTTGGCAATCATCACTGCACTCTAAACGGTAAAGGAAACATCGCAAGGAAACCGGCAGGTCCTAAAACTAAATATTGGAAGACACGTGACATCTACCCAACCCGCACTGGACCCGCGTGGTTGATTATAGCTCACTTGGTCTTAAAGAGAGGAGGCCTGGGTTAAAAGCAGTGGGAACATTATAGTTTGGGTATGCTAAATACTATGCACAGCAATGTAAAATTTAATTAGAACTTTATCTATTTTTTTAATTATTTTTTATTAAACCTACACCACTACCCCACCACTGCTGTAAAAGTTTAAATTCCAAACAAAATAATCAGATTTGTGATAAATAAATTCTAGTTCACTGTGAGTGTTTCCTCTGCTGCACAAGTCTTTATCAAGCTCCAATAACCATAAAATAATCGTCTCTTTTTTACACATAGGTAATATACGCTGGCTACATCCTACACGTTACCTACAGGGAGATACCCCAGATATAAATAGTCGCAGATGTAAGGGAATCCTAATTGCGTCACCCGCGGCGCCCGCGCCCCAACCTGCCTATCGGATTGCAATTTACCGGCAAAATTGGAGTCGCCGATAAAAAATATCGCGCTCAAGGGAGAGGGGTACCTTGCAATGTAAGGCGATAACATCTACTGCGTTTAATGAAAAAAAAATACGGATTTTTATGACACTGTGATACCGAACAATTTCAAAATGATAAAGTTTTTTGTTACTTAAAGAAAATGCTGATGAAACCCTTCAGTGAGGATAGCTAGATTTAAAATCAATCAATCTGCCTAGTCGACCCGTGCGGCGGTGATTATTTAGCCACGAATCCTCACGAGGATAGAATGCAAAATGAATAAATAAATAAAACAAACAGGAAACGCACATTTTATTTGACACGAGGCCTAATTTATTTCACAAAATGTGTATTCGCCTTAACAGAAAGAAAACAGTATCAATTCCACCGTTAGCCTCGAAAGTCAGTGTCAGTATTTGTTGATTTATTTATCACACAGTTAAAATAATTACCTACTGGCACGGTTGGCACCTCGCCCTCCGCGCTAATTATTCTATACACGACTTTGGAAGTCGGGAAATATCGCATAAACTCCCCTTGTTATAGACATTTTTAATAAATTAGGTACTAGTTTTAGTGAAGGAAAACATGAAGAGGAAACATATAATTATACCTAGCTTTGTAGTCATTTATAAAGAAAGTAGACCATCACTGGGGCGCCAGAGTCTGGCACTTCATGAAAGATCTGCTCCACAGGAAAATGGCGCAGGAATTACAAATACTTAAACCTTTTTGCAATTTTTTACCGGTGCACTAAATGTCATAGTTTGTCTAAATATACATGTAAATAGGTCAGTGAAGACGTTTTTATAGTCTTCAATAATTTATCACACACCTATTTTAAAAATTTGAGATAGGTACAAAAAACTCGCAAAAGAATCCATTTTCCTAAATTGATTTGAACAATTTATGATTTTCATTCATTTTCTGTGCAACATTAAATAATAATAAAAAAAACCTATTAAAAGAATAATACTTATCATATATTATCTTAAATATTAATAATGCTTAATAACTCTTTCTATTTGTCTTTACGTAATCCAGAAATAATCACAACATTATTTATTTCTTTATTACGAAAACATTCAATGACATTCGGGCAATTTAAAGAATCCCGGTAGGCAAACGTGTTTTGCATTCCCAACATTTTACTGCATTTCTATCGAACTATTTTAACCGCACGACAGATGCAAAAAGTTTGTGAAAGTCGCAAATCAACTGGCCAGTCTCACCGGGACATCGTAAAGTCAAGAAACAAATTGTTCAGAACCAACAACATTTTAACACCAATTAAGAGGAATTATTATAATCGCTAGCTTTTACACGAAACTTTTATTCGAAGGTAATAACTGTCATTCGGTATAACATCGTAGTAAATCATGGTGAATTGTACACTATTTCAGGGAATGTAGTGTATAAACACCTTAAGTCGTTAGTGCCAGAAATTTTTGGCACACCGTGTTAGTTTTTTTTTTTCTTTGCAAAATAAGCAATATTTCTCAGGTAATCTGTCGGTACAACAGCTGTTTAGTGGTTTTCTGTTTTGATATTTATTTGGGTTTCCCTCTATTTCACAATAATGTGAAAAATGCCAGTATTGTTGGAGCGATTAAAGTAATGCTTTGAGAGAGTTATTGCTGATGTTAACATGTGAGGATTATAAGCGTTAGTCTTATAATTGAGGAAATTACACTTGAACCTTATTTCGAAGTTTATATGTGGAGTTTAGAACTCAAGTACAATAATACTTTAGTAGAACTCTAGTCGTGATGAAAAAAAAATTGTATTCGTTTTTTTTTTGAAACACAGGCACATCACATACATTAGTATAACTTGTGCTAGAAATAATCTCAATAACTAAAGGACTTATGTACTTACATGTCAAATAAGGCTTACAAAGCGTTGATTAAAATATCTTGCTACCTTGAAATTTAATACACTAAACTAAAACAGACTGACGCAATTAAGACGGGTAGCATACAAAAACAAAACTAGTAAATACAAACATTAATATAAATACCATGAGTAATAGACAAAACGCCCTCCCCTTAACATGACCAATAACCAACCCGACGAGGTGTCGAGGAAACTCACAAACAAATCAGCCAGCATCCCAAACAATGAACCACGACCACAATATCAAAATTCAAAATACGAACAAGCTTTAAAAAACGAACACCACCCGAATCCCACAGTTACCGGAAAAGTGTGCAGTTAAAACAAAAGCGGAAGGTAACAATGGCGTCGCCTCAATCTGTCACCCGACGTCAGCCGTGTCAGACACGGAATGAAAGTGTACAGAAGGCCAGTGAACAATTCTTTTTCACGGTTATCTTTTATTTATGAAAATCGACCGGGGTTAATATGATTGATACACTGAGACTAAGTGCAACAGGAATTGACGTAGCTAAACATTAACGATAGGTACCTACAATTACATACACAGGGTGCAATTGAATAGGGTAGTTTCCTGGGTAAAAAAATAATAATTCTAATTAGTCCGTCAGTTAGATTATCGAAAAATAATGGACCCTTATTTTTTCTTTTGTCAATCAAACAAAAAATGAAAAAGATAAAGCGCGTCAAAATTTGGGAGTGGGGGGTCGTGACGTCACGCCGTGCTAAAAAGTGTCGCACGGCGTGACGTCACGCGGAATCTTAACAGGCGATATCTTCATCATTTTTTATATAATTGACAAAAGAAAAAATATGGGTCCAATATTTTTTGATAATCTAACTGACGGACTAATTAGAATTTTTTAGGAAACTAGCCTATTCACGGGCATCCTTTTAAGGGGTCATTGTAATCATCATTATGAACAACATTTACTCTTCCCTACATTTTGTCGAGTTATGTGAACATAAATGCAAGGAACAGCAGATTTTTTTTCGCGATTTTAGGTTTAGTCTCATAGTAAAAGTTGTTCATAATGATGATTACAATGACCCCTTAAAAGGATGCCCATGAATTGAATTTCACCCTGTATACATAAACACGCGCCTTCTTCACATGGGGTAGGCAGAAACTACAGAACTAACTAGAATTAACGGCGGTTTCATCCCTAAAATGAAGGTCGTGACTTTGTGAGTTCATGTCATTTATAAATTAAACAAAGGTTTGCCATTTTTAACCTCATTCTAGATCAAAAATTAAGCATTGGTTATATTTTTTTTTTTGCAATAGATGGTTTCGGGAAGTGCATACTTCTACTTACCAACCAAAAAATAACCGAGGTTTAATGAGTATTTTAAATCGCAAAATACCTGTATATCAGAGTGGAGCTTTTGTATCCACTTACTCTGTTGTCAGTCAGTGTCAACTGTCGTGCTGTCACGTGTCAGCCGCCGCGGCTGATTGCGGCGACACCTCGACCGCCCGCGGACACACCTGGGCGAACAAATGAGGCCGAGTGCGGTGCAAGGGGGGTTGGGTTTCTTCTGTGGACATTTGTATCGGTGGCAGATTGAAATTGGGGAGACAAAATCTTTGATGAAAAATCTTAATTTTACCGACTTCCAATTGAACATAATTATTTATGCCAATTATACCATGCATTATGATGCGTAATATCTTTTGAATTTAAAGGTGGTGGAATTTGGAAATCCAAAATATTTATTTTGGCAAGGTATACCATTTCCCCGAGTTGATATAGTAGGTAATTTGGAAAAAGTATTATAGATAATTTGGAAATGTTTGTCACGTAATAAAATCCTTCATTTTCTATCACGCTGTAACGCTGATAGAGTGGGCAGGCTTAGCGGTGGGTGTACAATTAGCAAGCCAGACTTATTGTAACAACCCTTTATTGGCCGCTGTTCATATTGTGGGGACAAGATAATTATGACTTTTTATAAACATTTTAATGATGCTTGGTTTTTGAATGGATTGGTTAATATTGATTGATTGAATTTTATCCCTATAGTTATTGAGGAAAAAAACCATGGCAGCGTATAAGCCAAACGTTCTGCAAAACTATAAACACGGAGTTTCTAATCACATCTATAAATGCGAACAAAAATGATTAAGTAAGTATTATTCTTAGTGTAATTTTCTTTGTTTACCCAAATAAAATAGATAAAATAAATTGTGACAATAAGTTTTCACCATCTACCCTCCTTGGCAGACTGATAGACAAAAGTAGTAAAAATCCCGAAATACACAAAACAGTCTTAAAGGGAATTAATCAGAAGGGCTTTATATTTCCAAAACCTCAAAAATGGAGTATCCCAATGAGCACGTTTAATAAGCTGGTCTGTTAATTACGCGATCGCGATGAGTTACTGCGGCTTCGAAGAGTGCGGACATCACTCAGGTATTACTGTGACACCTTCCACCTCGGAAAATGTGAAGTGACCTTCTTAATAAATAATGTAACTTTTTTCATGAAAACTTGCCCAATTATTTAATTCGCCATCAATTGATAAGTGAATATTACTATTAGCAGGTTTAAGATTAGAGCCAAAAAATATATAAAAAAAAAATCAATTGTATCAATGCCAAAACACAGGATTCCTTAAACAATTTAATGAAGAACTTTGCCTTAGTGAACTTGCCCTTGTCCTAACACATACACAACACACACCCACTGTAAATAACACTAAAGTAGGTGCCTGAAATATAAAAGCATATCATTATCATCATCATCATTTAAACCGAAAAACGTCCACTGCTGGACATACACCTCTATCAAGCATCGCCATGCAGGAGATGCCGCATTCATTTTAGTATGATTCATGTTTGTTAATTATGAGCTTATAATAACTTGTTGCCACGTTATCAAGGGCAGTGAAGGTCCATTCAAATAAATCATACTGTGAATAAATGAGTGGTGGATTACGGCCCAATCCCTCTCTCAGAGAGGAGGCCTGTGTCCCAGCAGTGGGAACGTTATAGGCTGATTACGCTGTATATTCATCCTGTCGTTTATGCACATTCTGAGGAAAGATTCGAAGTCAATAATGAATGCACAACATGCTTAAGGTAAACGTACCAATAGTCGTCGGGTTTTGATATTCACTGACTTTGAAGAACTGCTGCGTGAGAAGTATTTCATTTAGAATGAAACTTTTTGCACGACGAAATAGGATAATTATCCGTTATTCTAAATAAGTTGTTAATTTTTTTAATTTTTAGTGATAATAAATACTTATTTAAGCAAATGTGAAAAAAGGGCGATTTGTACCAGTACTCGCCAGATTTGTACTATTACTCATCAAAAGGACCCAGTAGTCGTCAAGTTTTGATGCTAATATGAACTTTCTGGCCTTGAACATAGAGTTCAAGATGATTACACATTAAAACATATTGTGACTGCCTTTCATATGCGTGGCAAGTCTAAGAAACAAAATGTAGGTAGAAAACCAAATCGCAAGAAATTACTAAAGGACGTGAGCTCTTAGCAGACTAGGTAGGTAAATTCTAATATATTTTAGCTTAAAAAAATAAGATGTCCGAATCACAGAATCAGTTTTTTATCAGAATAAAGGAGCCCATATTAAGTGTTTCATGTTTTTTTATGTTGTGTATTTTTGTGGAGTACAATAAAGTATATAAATAAATAAATAAATCAGCCATATTAGGCCCAAAACCCAAAATGGCCGGCAAACGAAAAAAATGTATTACCCTGGTCGAGGAAGACCTCCTTATAATTTTTTACTATTGCGCCGAATCTCTAAGACCATTTCTTCAACTTTTTTCAAAGTTGAAAAATAAAGTTGTATACATTAAAAAAATCCCGATTTTAGAACTATATAGGCAAAAAATAGTTATAGTAACACTCGTAGAGGTTTGTTGTCATTGTAGGTAATACTTGTTTAAGGTCACTTTTATTTTCGCCGATCAGTACTTAATATATTTTATTAAAATTTATAAAACTAGACTTTTTTTAACTTTAAAAAACAGCTGAAAAAATGGTCGTAGAAGTTCTAAATAGTAATACATTTTATTTCGCTGTCACTTTGTGTTTTGGGCCTGTTGACGTGAAAACGTCGTTGCACTCTGTGGTAAATTCAATACGTCTGACCGACAATAACATGTAATATTTCAGCCGCTTATAACTACGAGAATGCTTGGGTAATGATTGAGCATACAATATATGGGTAATAATTGTACCAATTTGGAAGCAGGATCTAATTTGTGTTTGACGTCACATCGCAAGTGCAGTGGGTCCGACCCTCCTTTTTACTATGCGTCGAAATTTTAATTCGCAAACAAATGTTTAGGTACTAGGTGCCATTGTCAAGAATTGACACAGCACTATTAGGGCCTAAAGAGAATCAACAGAAATATTGGCCGAGTTAAAAATGCATTTGAAGTTGACAATAGCAAAATAATTTCAAAATTGTCGTCTCATATCGGCCGTAAGTCTGGCCAAAAATGAAAAAACTCTCAATAAAAGTAAGCTTGCATCAAAAGGAATTCAATGAGCCTCAAAAGCCTAGTACCAAGCAAATACAATAGCTACGGCAGTATCAGAAAACATAAGAAAATCTGCAGCAAGTAGCATAAAAGTTAAAGATGTCGTCGCATATCGACCGCAAATCTGCTTAGAACTGAAAAATATCACATACGGTGAAAGGTATATTAAATGCAATGAGCCTTTTTTTTTTCGTGGGGAAATCCTCATGGATACCCTCAGTCTAGGAAGAACTGAGAGTTATGTCGGACTCCTACTGACTAAAACCCCACTGTTCATTCTAGTACCATGAGTCCGGGGCCCGGGAGATACTTGTAACATTCGCCACACCTCCGACTAGTATCAGCCCAGCCAAAAGCCAACCACAGAAAGTTTTAAATCATAAGAAACACAATAAGCCTACAAAATCTACTTATGAGCGAATCCAAAAGATAGGGTAGTACCTAAAATTATCGCCAACCGCCATGTTATTAATGGACGGCGCCCCGGCCTGTCATCGTGCAAGTATGTGTGAAGATTACGAGAACATTAGGAATATTCAACGGCAGAAGACTTAGTAAGAAGACACCTCTATATACGTGAGGATTTGATTGGAACTGTAATATCCACACTCGATGTGAGTGAGGTACTGTTGAAAAACTACCATCAATTATCCAGGGCTTATTACAGCTCATTATTATACCTTTCCCAGTAAGGCAGTTTAGGTTAGAACTGAGAATACTTTTTACGGGCCGAGCGATTGAGTGCGCTTACGATACAGCGTGCGAAGCGAGGCCTTCCTAGACACAAATAAGCAAAGCACGCTTAATTACACGATGAGCTCGCTTAATCAGAAGATGGACTTACTTCTCTTGCTAGTCTTAACAGCTTCTTAAACCAGCAAGTGAAGCGAGCCCATCTTCGACACGAGTGAGCCGAACGTACTTACACATGACATGAGCGAGCGAAGCGAGGTCTATCACGAGTGAAACGCGAGCACAGTTTCGTGCCGAGCTAGCGAAGCGAGCCCAATGACGCGAAGACTAAGCAGAGCACGCTTACTCAAGCAATGAGTAAGCGAAGCGAAAACAGCTTAAGAGAAACCCAGTTTTATCGTCAAATGTAGCCCAAACCTTATTATATGTTTGTACAGACGTCAGCACATCAAGCTACCCGAAACTGTCAAATTTTCCCAATCAACTTTGAACCTTATGCTTCAGCAATAAAGTTTAAATATTTACAATATGACGAGTTTAGAGGCAAGTATTAAGCGTGTCCCAGTAATCGTTAAAAAAGTACTTAAAATGACGAGATTTGGGACAAGTAGGAATTTTTAAGTACCAATAGATGTCACGTTAAATAAAAAAGACTTTTATGATAAAAGTGTTCTAAACTTCAAGTTATATCATTAGTAAATTAACTTAACTAATTCATCAAACAATCAGACTTACCACATACCCCACAGAAGGTTCGTAAATCAAAACACAAAACTACGTGCCGAGTTTGACATTTAGCAGCTAAACTTGCAAAAAAATGAAAAAATTGTGGGACACACTTTTTAAGTGAGATATCTCAGCCACCATTACAGTTAAAACTCAGTGTTTTATTTTAATTGTGCAATATGTTACCAAAAAATATGTTGCCATAAAAATGGGCCAGTTAAATGTTTAGTAGAAAAAGATATTGATGTTTTTAGACAATGTGACGACTTCTGGGTCACTGTCGACTTCACCCGCGTTTACCTTATAAAACGTCGGCACTATTTGACAGAGCATGCATCTCGGGAAATAATGTGTTAATTACTTTCATTAATCGAATTACTGTGGCTTCTGGCAAAGCAATAAGAGGCTTGTGGCTAAGTAATAACTGCCAGACGGGTTCGACCGATCAGGTTAAGCTACGCTTGCCGCGGTTGGTCCGTGGATGGGTGAACATCTTCACATACCAAGACCCCCGCGCCTCGGAAGGCACTCGTTGGTCCTGGCTATCATTTGTGGATCTTTGACAGTCGTTACGGGTCGTCAGTAGCCCGAAAGTCTGACAATCAGTCTTATTTATTTATTTAATACTTCAAGCACACAAATGTACAGAGGCGGACTTAATGCCATAGGCATTTTCTACCAGTCAACCTTTGGGTGATGCAGAGACAAACAGTGGTAGGTGCAATCATGAAAATTAAGGAATAAAATATATTTTAAATAAAAAGATAGATACGAATAAACCTATTAAAACTATGAATATAATATATAACTAATTATATATAAATATAATCTAAATCTTACCAAGGTGTATCGTATTATCCAGTAACTGGGTTGTGGAGGTCAGATAAGCAGTCGCTCCATATAAAATACTGATATTCAGCTGCATCCGGTTAGACTGGAAGCTGACCCCAACATAGTTGGGAAAAGGCTAGGCAGATGATGAGTCGAATTACTGTTGACATGTCATCAAGATAAGTCACACTAACTTCAGTCACTTATTGTGTGAGTTACTTGTCGACAAGTGCTACTATGACTAACACCGTGTTACATAAATATGAGACTATAACATTTTATTTAATATTATGTCCAAGGCACTATCTCGTTGGTGTAGTGGTCGCAACGCTACTGCCGAGCATGAGGTCTTGGATTCGATTCCCAGGTCAGGCAATGTGTCTGTTTTTTTGTGTTTTGAATTTCTCAGTAGCAGCCCGGGGTCTGGATTTGTGCCCGGGTAATGGCAAAAGGCTCGCCCCTTATTACATGGGACTTAAAAACACAACTAGCGAAATATCTAACATGTCTTTTACTTTGTTTATTCTTTACAAGAAAATGGTCTGAAGACAAATTTCATTGGATTGTCAGAAGAGCTTATTCCCATTCGCTCCATAATTTAATTCCCAGCGGCTCCAAAATTAAAAAGCAATTTATTATTGTTAAATAAAATCATTCCCATGAGCTCCAAAAATTTCAAAGTACAAGCTATCTATTCCATTCACATTAGACAATTCAAAATCAAAATAATGAGCAATGCTTTACCGCAAATCAAACTTGGTAGACAAAACAAAAACCGTCGTGGCGTCGTCATTTTCCAGTACACCTAAAGATAAGCAATAAAAGGTAGATCAGAGTGAAGTTATTAAACAATATGAAGCAGAACAATAAACTCGCTAGATAATTGGCATTCGTCGTTCAAGGTTGGCAGATCGCGCGTCGCACGGTGAGGTGCAAAGACTAACGTGTAGACTTGACTGTGACTTTGAAAAACAGCGTGCACTATAACTTTATATATTAGGACTGCAGATCTATCAGCCACTAGAGAGAGTCAGTTAGGGTCTTAGTTGGAAGAATCTCACAAATTTTAGGTACTATCTGCCGAGGTCGAGGTAGGAAACTGCTTTATGAATGACTTAGACTACAGGAGTGACCGTTCTAGGCATTCAGTCAGCTCTATTGTACCGGTTTTTTTCAAAGGGTTATACAGGGTGAAATTAAATTCATGGGCATCCTTTTAAGGGGTCATTGTTCTCATCATTATGAACAACTTTTACTGTGGCACTAAACTTAAAATCTCGAAAAAAAAATCAGCTGTCCCTTGCATTTATGTTCACATAACTCGTCAAAATGTAGGGAAGAGCTGATTTTTTTTCGCGATTTCAGGTTTGGTTCTGTAGTAAAAGTTGTTCATAATTATGAGTACAACGACCCCTTAAAAGGATGTCCATGAATTCAATTTCACCCTGTAGATGATAGAATGTCTTTTACTTGGAAAATGGGAAAACTTCTTCGTATTTGAAAAGTTGTCCTGCAACTCTGGTCTCAAAACACAGTTTCGGAAAAAGACTACTTCTCACCATTGTCTTGTTATTGTTACTTATTCTATGACCTAAGAGGCGTAAAGATCAAAGAGCGTGCGCGTGCGCTTCTCGCGCATGCGTCGTTAATGTAAACGTGTCAGAGTACTCATAGTAGCCGCTAATGGTGGGGGTGACCAATACTGAAACGGAATACAGACGTAACTAGTTATTAGTATCCGTTATGTCACGCACCACTAGTTATATGGAAGGAGGATTGGGGTTTATGAGGTTTTCGCAAAACCTATTGAGCCAATTGATTAATTATTATTATTTTTAGGCCTCCCTTTCTCCTCTCCACTGCTCTCTGTCTTGAGCTAGTGTGGACCAATCCAGTCTGTAGGCGACAAGCTTGTCTCGCCACCTTCTCCTAGGTCTGTCTCGATGTCGCGAGACGTTTCCTGGGACCCCTGGGTATCTTTAAGTGTAAGAAGGACCTTCATGACTTAAGCTTTTAAGAAATTAATAAAGTTCTGTGTTTACGTTAGTTTTATCAAGTATTTTTTAGTTCCTGATGCTTGTTTTAAAAAAGATTTTTACCGGTATTTTATTTCATACTTTTAAGCATTAGAATTTGTTTAAATTTATGTTCTACCACCTTTACTTGTAAGGTTCTTATCAAAATAAATCCAAAAGTGCCCGTGAACAACTTCCGGCTCCAGGAGACCCAGAGCAGCTCCATTGTAAAGTATTTTTGCGTTGTCACCAAAGTTATACAAGTATGCCAAAGGGATGCCAGAAAGTACTTGAAAAATGAATGACAATGCGAGTACCTAACTAGAAACACATACGAACGAAGCAAGCTAATATAAAGCTTGTAAAACTGCCCTGTAACAGCCGCAGGAAATTGCACATAGAGCCTAAAGCACGCAACAGATATCCATTTAAAACTATGAGTGATCTGTTAAAGCCCCCAAAACACGGTAATCAGTCCGAGGAGGTGTGTAGTCGTCAGGACAGGAAATACGTTGCCCCTGGGCGTCTACTTCCGGCGGATAAGTGGGCGGCTCTGACCCAATTTCCGGTTTTCACATCACATAGATGCCGCGCATGATAATTTTTGTATTACGGTTAAAGAAAGTGGGAACTGGGTATATGTATGACAGTGATGCTACCTAGAAACTACGTCTGTTTTTTTACGAGAAAACCCTCGTCATTTTCGTGTGATTTATTTTAAGACGAAATACGAGTACTTGCACTCAACTAGAATTCTAGTTTCTTAATACATCGTTGATGATCGTCATATTTGTCAAAAAATTACAAAACTGTCAAATTCACGCTAGGTACTGTTTGATAAAGCATAAAATGAATGTAATATTCTCGGATTGTTGCCTATCGGTTTTATTAAATAGGCCCCTGGAAGCATCTGAACATGTCGGAAATATAAATAGGTATCTTCTTTATATCTTATGACTGTATTCTTTACAAAATTACATCAGTCTTATACTGTCTACCGTAATTAACGATGATTACCGGTAGTTCTATCAGCCTGCGACACAAAATGTTCTCCCTTGTTCATGTTTAGTACCTCACAAACCTGAACTACGACTAAGATAACGTTCCTACCTCTCATAAACGTAATAGCATGATATACGACAGTTTCTAGGACGGGACAGAACGCACGTTTAACTCTGCAACGGTTTTATTGGTTGGCTCAGGCCGCTGTCACTTGTGCCAATAATTTGTTAGAGATTCACACTAAATGTTTACGTGTTCTGTGTAAACTGAAGATTGTCACCGTCACCTGTCGTTGTTTTTAAATACCTCCTTGTTCAAAGACCGGATGGAATACGTAAATATTTTGTTGATGTTGCACGAACTTATCCTGTATTATCAATAATAATATTTTCCTATTAGAGTTAGGCTCTGTGTGAGGCAGGTAACAGAACATGTCAGAAACCAACCAGGTTTAAACCACACTTTGGAAACCGTTCACGAGAAATTGACCAAAGTAAGCCCCCCCACCCTCCCCTATTACAAGGGACATTGGTTGTTTATTATTGTTAATTTAAATTAAGTAATACTAACATCAGGCTTTGTTATACTAACACTATATGGATTTATATGAATTAAAGTATATGATTTGAATTGAATACACAAGGATCTGTGGAACGCTATGGGGAAGACTTTTGTCCCGCAGTGGGACAATACAGATTAAAAAAAAAAAAAAAAAATTGGAAACTCAATAGCCACCACCTTCTTCAGCATGTACTAATGAGACACTAATATCTCCGGTAAAACGCGGCGGATACATTCAACTGCTGCACTTGTAATTATGGAAATCAAAGTAGTCGTCCACATTTGCAAATGCTCTGCTCAGGTACTTTACATGAAATGTGTTTGCTATTATCTATTGGGTTTCGACAAGAGGAATGTAGCTATATTTCTATTCAAGATTGTCAATGATAATAATTACCACATTAGCCTCATTTGAGTCACGGCTAATAAATTTGTCCCTTTTTCGAGTGTTTATTGAGGAACAGGACTTCATAAAGTGGTTAATATGGATAAATACCTGCTGAAAAGCATCGGAGTTACCAACATAGCTTGCAGAGTAAGCAAACTGATGTAGCAGTGGGCTGGCCATGTTTGTCGAAGGACCGATGGCCGGTGGAGCAGACAAGTCCTGGATTGGAGACCGCGTATCGGCAAGCGTGTGGGACGCCCCCAGCTAGATGGACGGACGACCTAAAGAAGGTGGCTGGAACAGACTGGATGCGAAAGGCGGAGGACAGGGTGTTGTGGCGCAGGCTAAGAGAGGTTTTTGTCCAGCAGTGGACTGCGATAGGCAGAGTTGATTGAAACAGCACCATTTTCCTACGAAGAATGTATTTATTGTAAATTTTATCAGTCTAGTGATTCACAGGCAACACAAGGACTGCCATTAACACTTAAATATGACATAACTTTAATATCCAAGTGCCCGGTTATGGAACAATCCTCCTTTGATTCTCTCAATAGTGTCATTGAAGCTATTACAACTATCAGTTTATTATTATTATTATAGATCAAAGTGAGCATGCGCCGGAGTACCCAGCGTACATAAATTAATGAGCGTTTGAAGTGACCGGATATTGTGACAACGACTTAACTACCTACATTGAGTCGTTAAATTTTATTCCACACTTGGTGCTTTACGCAAGTGTTCATTAATAAAAAATTATCAATAAAATTGTATATTGTTAGATATCCATACCATAACACAAGTATAAAGAGTAGGGACTAGTGAGACGAAACAAAAAAACCTTCAAATTACTGGGTTGCATTCATTTGAAAAGTGAAGAAAATCTATGTTATCAGGAAACTGGTGACAAACATAGTCTTGAAATGTCTTGCCAAGTACCCGGACCGTTGGTAGATCACTTGCCACAGTTAAGGTATGATTCCGATCTCGGCAGCACGCAGCAGTGCTGCCGCAGCACTGCTGGTCCCCATATAACCATTATTCATGAGAGGGTGCCGAAATGGGAATTTTTCGTAGACAAGATAAATAAATTCATGGGTGCCGAGATGGGAAGGTGCTGAGATGGGAATAAACCATATTCTCTATAGGAATGTCGCGCAGCATTGCTGCCGTGCTCGGAATGTAATCTCATATAAACCCATAGAAAATGTATGAGGACCAGTAGTGTTACGACCGCACTGCCGCGGCAGCACTGCTGCGTGCTGCCGAGATCGGAATCATACCTTTATGTTTTCATTTTTGGCACAAAATTATTTAAGACATGGACGTTGTGGTATGCCGTTTGTGTCAATATGATGTGCAACACTCATAAGATTAACTCTATTAATGGCTTTTGTGGAGAGGATTAATTTAGATTAGTTACAGTTGCAATGGCAATCATGAGCACCAGACCATCATCATCGGTTGATCATCGAAGTCAAGAGCTGGCCCATTCAGCAATAATAAAAAATAATGAAAGGTTTTTATTTTTATTATCTTATTTATCTTTTATTTTTATACTTTGTGAGAACGTTAGGCCTTGTGGGCTGCAGATTTGTAAACTATGTTATATTTTATTAGTAAGTACCTACTTGTTGACAGACCTACACATTCCTCCCATACGTGTTTACACTGTAATTTGAAAACATTGTAAAAGCTAATTATTTTTAAAAGAGTAACCGTGGAGTTTCTTGCCGGCTCTTCTCCATAGGAAACGACAAATTGAAACCGTGCACCTAGCTTCTGACGTTTCATAAGCGCCCATATAAAAAAATATTGATTTTTGATTTTGGTTTTGACTGAAGAATGTTACTTTAAAATGCGTGGGCATTTAAAACATACCAAACAAAGACGTGGTAGATAAAGTTATTTCCTAGTTTACCTAAACACCTTAGTACCGTTTCGCAAACCGCTCTTAACATAAGTGAAGTTATTATCAACAGAGCAGATTTACTATCGCGTTTACTAGCGGCACATAAATCCTACAATATTGCCCACCCTTTTCCGGGAGTCGCCGCAATGTTTCACTCACCTCACTGCCGGTTGTAAACCTGCCCACCCAAGGAACGGGAGGGATTGAAGGTAAAGAAAACGGTAATGGTGAGTCCTCTTTCTCTATGAGCAGTTTGAGACAGCAGAATTTTCTCCTGTTTCGCAAGTGTGTTTAAAACAAAAAAATATTTGATACCTACAAGAAATCCCGGATTTTGGAGTCACAGGGTTGATTCAGACAGTATAACGTATAATACGAGTATTATGTTTATGGATAGTGGGTGTAATGTTTCACTTACTTATATATAATCAACCCTACGACGCGGTAACTGAGGATGAAAAATGGTTTCCTTTTGCTGTTGCTAACTACAGGTGCACCCTTGGAAATCAGTTCTACTACCTTTAATCCACAGCACGAGTAGAGATAGATACTAGATAGATACGAGTATTTGATACGAGATAACAAGGAGTCTGACCCCAATATTTGTCAGATTCCTGTATCGAGTTGGCTGATAGTGATGATGAGAATATTAATATAATGTTTGCACAAAACGACACGTTTATGTGTTTACTTGTGCTGCTGCCGGTACGCTGTGTATTTATGTTTGTCTGTTTATATGACTGAGTTGTAGCCTCAGGAAGAGGTGAGCAGACATAAATAAAGACTGGTATTTCAAATATTTTGTAACCATCTATGTCTTCATCATCCTTACATTTTTAGCGACACTCTGAAGTTCCTAATTTAGTATATTTTTCTCACTCTAGATTGAATAATTTATTTAGAATTAAAGTAATAGGTAAGTAAATAACAACATTACACCTAATTAATTAATAAAAATAACAAAATTATATCCTAACTTAGCTAAAACTATTCACAAACTAAAATTTCTTATTTATGTGTAAAATATGTTACCATCTTATACAATGTGGCCGGAGCATCGGCGCGCAACCTGTTACCATAGATTCAGAACATGATCCTGAACCCCTTGTTGAATACATGGTTCCAGTAGCGCATCGATGTCCAAAGATTACGATCCGGGTCGATCATATCAGCCAGTAGAATAATCTCTCACTAACCACTATAATCAACGGTCAACAGGGTATCATAAGATCTATTAAAATCTATCCCACAGAGATTTTTTCAATAACAGCAGTAGTTAATTATGCCACCAGTATTTCAAACTGCTCTTGAAGAATACTACAGCTTTAAAATTAGCATCACTACAATCTTCAATCAAAATTCCCACCAAACATAAGCCACAGTTATCCGCCCGCTACACCGCGACCCACAACCACTAAACCAGAGCAAATAAAAAGCTAATTTAAATGCCATTAAAAGTGGATGCGACTCAAGATTTAAGAGCTGAGAGGTCTCATTATTTTGCTTTCCCTCCCAGAGGGCGCCTCCTCCACGTAATGCGGGAATTTTAAGCAGAGCTGATTTATACATCTTGTTTGGTATTGACTTGTATACAATTTGGGGGTGCTGGGGACAAGCTGTGCTTCGAAAAGAGGTGTGTGTGAAACAAACGAGTATAAAAGTGCTTCGAATCGCATACCGACACTGCATAGTATCGGTAAAAGCTAATCGAACCTTGAAATGTTCTTTCAATAGATCTGTTTTATTTGCAGTTGAAACCTTCAGGTGCGCAAGTATAGATAAAATTGTTATATCAGAATGATGTATAGATAACTATATGTTTTTTTTACAGCTTTATGGCAAATTTGGATTAACTTAAAACCAAACACGAGTTATTAAGAATGAAAAATAATTGTAACCTTTAATACAGAGAGATAAGATACAGTATACGAACCATACGCAAAATACACGTATTACCTACAGTATACGAATGGCCTGATAATAATAATAATTGCCATTTATTTCGGACAGAATCCATAAAAGTGTTAGTAACAATTTAAACTAAAAAAAAAAACGAAACAAAATAAACTAGAAGAAACTTCCACTAATTACAGCGCGGAAAATTAGGGCAGTGCAATGTTACGCTGCACTCTATAAAATACCTATTTACACAGCAATAAAACCTGTCAAATAACTTGTACCCGAAGACGTACTAACACCATTAAACGATATCCAAAATTACAAATGATTTAAGTCAATAACAGCTTTGGCCAATAAACAGTTTAATACCTATCATAAAACTGGAGTTTCAATCAACACTAATTCAATACTTTATGATTGTTCTGGCTAATAACTTACCTGTTTTATCTTGTCTGCCGGCCAAGATAAATTGTCCCCTAAACGTCGGGGCGTGATGCTGGGTGACAAGTGCGGAGAAGACCGGAGAAGATCGGCAACGGTGTAAAATGTATAAAATATTGACGTGCGTTACATTATGTTATTTTTGGACAGTTGGACATGGATTTGGAAACGCAGAAGGGGCACTGGATTTATATATTAAAACCTACATGAATCTATGTTTGCATTCTTGAAAAATATTATGTTGTTTGTTTAAGCTCTGCGCGCACAAAACAGTTGCAATACAATATCCCTCGTGGCAATTCCTCTTAGGACTTCGTGCTCAATCTATCAGACACTTGCCTTGTTTTAAATCATAATTATTTAGTTTAGATCTACAGTAGTGACTAAAGAATCCGACATAGCTGCAGCACCCACAAAAGATGCAACTTCGCATTTTAGTGAGCCTCATAAAAACTAGACAAAAGCTTTGTCTGACTCTAGATCATAGTTTCAAACTCATCCTGAAGTAGGAAAACACTTTCGGCTACACTTTCGCCCGCCTTCCCTGAACACTTGACCAAGTAGGCATAAACCTGTCTCTCACAAACATTCCATCTATGCGTCCAACACCGATGTTACGAGCGGAAGTGTTGCATTTCAAAGGGGCATTCTTGTTACCTGTGCACTAAAAATAATTCGTGAAACAGCCGGATAGAGCCGAGAACGACCGGGATGTGATTAGCCACGCCCCTGCCGTCGGCTTTGATCTTGTGCGCCAAATATTCTTTGTGCACTGAGGTTTGTACGCTCTGTATACGCTGCCATGTTTATGTGCTCTTTGTACGATGGTGGTGTTTGAGGTGGTAGGTAAGTTTCAGTAAGTTTAGTGATGTTTCCGTTTTGGAAAATTTATTTTGGGAGAAGGGAGAGACTGGGGCAGGTGCTTGCAGATTAGCACAAACAAAATGAGGCCTATCAGTGAGTACAGTCGGGCTGTAGATGGTGATGGTGATGAAAGCGGTCAAGTGAGTCCTTTTAGTTAGATAAGAAACATTACGAGTGTTTTCGATTGATTTGGAAAAAGGCGAAATTTTCTTTTCTTGTAATATTTGGGTAGTTTATACTTATTTTTTTTTTAATGATTTCTAAAGTCATCGTAATAATAATTATAGCTTCTGGCGTGTTACCTTCGCATATTCTCTAAAAATACCTAGGACTGTGCATCTCAAGACGCTTCGTCTGCACCATGCCTAATTGAATCATACAAAATCGAAATTTAAACAAAAATAAATTTTCACCGTTAAACCTAAGCACCAGGAATAGGTTGTGACGTCACCACGTCATCCTATCATCATCAAGAATGATGTTTACTCCGTATTTTACGACTTTTCCACGAACACATTGCGATAGGCAGGCGACAGTTCCGCGCTCCTACACTGAACCAAATGAATTACAATTCGTTTTATTATATCGTTAACACAAGTAATTTGGACTATAAAGTTATTTGGCTACAGACTGATCGTTTATATTAGCAATATCTTAATAATTAGAAGATCTATCCTAAGAAGAGGCGGTGGCATTTTCCAACTAACTGTTTAATAGTGGAGTTCGCTTTAATGTAATAAGCCTTCTTCGTCTTGTCGTGTCGATGGAAGTCATAGATATCCAAATGGTAGTCTTCCTCACTATTTTTTTTTCAACACACTTGCTCGTAAAATGGCTCTTAATGCACAGCTTTTAGATCCATAATGCAGTGTATTACAAACGCGTGCTTTTTCTTTACGTTACGGTACTTGTGCTTTATTTCCACAGATAACTATTTAATTTACTAGTCGGAGGTCGGAGAAGTGCGTTTTTTTTTTAAATCTCTTCAAAGAGACTTCATGCCAAAAAGAATCCGCGAGCCAATTTTACTTTTTTTTTTTAAATAGTCTGAATTGTCCTTGGTCCCAAGATGAACTAAAATGTATTTACCTTGATGAATGCGCAGTTGTAGCCCACGAAATTAAATTTTTCTAACGTTTTTTGCAATTTTCAGGTCATTGTCAGGTTGTATCTTGATCAAAATATGATTCGCGACTATAACAGATACGTATTTACAGAATTATAATCATTAGAATCATTAAATACATCTTTCTAAGTTAGATTTGTTCCATAACAACAAATCTCTTATGGAAAAGTTCTTAGGGAATAAATCTAACTTAAAGAACGATGACCATATTTGTATGAGACCCGTCCCCCCCCTTCAACAGAACTTTTGTATGTATTAGTAGGTTCACAAAGGTCTATAAAAAGACTAGCAACCAGTTTTAATTTCAAAATCTATGGGGTTTAAAAATAAAATGAAAATTAAAAAATCGTTTTATTATTTTTTCCTAATTCGCTAGGCCCGTCCCCCGCCCTGCAACAGATCTTTTGTATGTGCTATCAGGTTCATAAAGATCTATAAAAAGACTAGCAACCAGTTTTAACTTCAAAATCCATGGGGCTTAGAAATAAAATGAAAATTAAAAAAACGTTTTATAAATTTTTCTAATTCGCTAGGCCCGTCTCCCGCCCTGCAACAGATCTTAATTTGTATGTGCTATCAGGTTCATAAAGATCTATAAAAAGACTAGCAACCACTTTTAACTTCATAATCCATGGGGCTTAGAAATATAATGAAAATTAAAAAATCGTTTTATTCATTTTTCTAATTCGCTAGGCTCGTTCCCCGCTCTGCAACAGATCTTTTGTATGTTTTATCAGGTTCATAAAGATCTATAAAAATACTAGCAACCAGTTTTAACTCCAAAATCCATGGGGTTTAGAAATAAAATAAAAAATCGTTGTATTTATTTTGGGATAAAGTAGTGTCTTGTTGTCGCGGGCGCTATTTTGAATCCTGAACGCAACGAAGGATTCTAGGTTTGAGTTGACTCCTGAGCGAAGCGAGGGAGTTAAGACTTGAATCCTGAGTGCAGTGAGGGATTCAAGCTCGCCCAAGACGAAGACACCCGCGTCTCCGTCGTGGACGAGCATATGGCAGTTGTCCCACCGCCGGCGAGGAAGCGACTAACTGTCGGCTGTTTTCTCGCTCAAGAAACGTACAATAGACATACATTCCGTGTAAACAAAAGAGATGCATATATTAACAGTTGATCGCTGACTGTTCACACTGCCGGCGAGGACTTGCTTCACTGGTTTGTCGCTGAGCGACAAGAGCTATCAAAGATAATACTCGCCTAGCGATACTCCCTCAGTGATGGTCGCTTGGTGGTCAGAGCTCACGCCGAGAGAAACCCCTGTGAGACTAACCGCCCCGAGCGAGTGGTGCGAGTAATCGCCCGTCGCACTCGAAAACTCGCTGATAGCCCAGCGCCAAAACTATCGGAACTACACACACGCTGCTCGCTGCTCGCCAACTCGTTTTCAGTTGCTAGTTCTACTCGCTAATCGTTCATCGCCGCCGGTGGGACAACAGCCTGCCTATAGGAATAGAAAAAATTGGACGAGTAACGAATGACGTTTTCTGTTTTTTAAATGGCATCTCCTAATAATTGATCTTGAGAGGTTTGAAAATCAAAGAATATGGTTTACTTACAAACTCTTATTTTGTGCCAAAAATATTAACATTAAAACATGATTTTTCTCGGAATATCCTGCACTTTTGAGAGATATCGTCGTAGTAAAAATTGATCACCTTGCTAAGACGGTTTGAATGAGATACATTTTAAGTTTGTTGGTCGATGTAAGGGTTGGGGGGACGTTCTGACGAAATTAACACTAAAACATGATTTTATCGGAATATCCTGCACTTTTGAGAGATGTCTTCATAGTAAAAAATTATCACCTTGCTAAGACGGTTTGAATGAGATACATTTTAAGTTTGTTGGTCGATGTAAGGGTTGGGGGGACGTTCTGACGAAATTAACACTAAAACATGATTTTCTCGGAATATCCCGCACCTTTGAGAGATGTCGTCATAGTAAAAAATGATCACCTTGCTAAGGCGGTTCGAATGAGATACATTTTAAGTCTGTTGGTCAATGTAAGGGTTGGGGGGGGGGACGTTGTGACGAAATTAACACTAAAACATGATTTTCTCGGAATATCCCGCACTTTTGAGAGATGTCGTCAGAGTAAAAATTGATCAGCTTGCTAAGGCGGTTCGAATGAGATACATTTTAAGTCTGTTGGTCAATGTAAGGGTTGGGGGACCGTTGTGACGAAATTAACACTAAAACATGATTTTCTCGGAATATCCCGCACTTTTGAGAGATGTCGTCATAGTAAAAATTGATCAGCTTGCTAAGGCGGTTCGAATGAGATACATTTGAAGTCTGTTGGTCAATGTAAGGTAGGGGGGACGTTCTGACTCATCGTCCTTTATATATTAATGATTCTAATGACTATAATTCTTTAAATACATATCTATTATATAAATATACATTTTGATCAAGATACAACCTGATACTGACCTGCGAATTGTAAAAAACTTAAAAAAAAAAATTTCGCGGTCTACCACTGCGCATTCACCTAAGGGTGCATCCACACATAGCGAGGCATGTGCCGCAAATGATTTTTTTATATGTATGGTTGCCTCAGGCTGAGGCATCTAACATACAAAAATAAGCACTTGCGGCGCATGGCTCGCTCTGTCTGGATGCACCTTATAAATTTTCCGTCGTCCCTCCCGTAACCAAACGGAAAAGACCACTGGCGTTCTATTATTGCGGATTCTCACTGAATTAATGTATATTTCTCTATGCAAATAGTACTTTCTAATTCCATACTAACTAAACTACAATTTGACATACGACAACACTACGATCAGTCTTAAATCGGTTCAGTGGTTTAGGCGTGAAGAAGTAACAAACATATAAACACACACACACACACACGCACAAACTTTCGCCTCATTATTTTGTGTTTATTATATTTTTTCTATAGGCTGTATATCGGTTTTGTGTTTGCCTTTAAGAAAAAAAACGCGCGCCGCGCTAGCAATGCGCGCGCAGGTGTAGGAATGACCATTACTTACTCTATGGGTAAACCTGCGCGCGCACGTCAGCGCGGCGCGCGGATTCGCGGAATGACAAACCAAGCCCGCCATTTTCCATACAAGTTAATATTTAAGAATACAAGTCTGTTTTTTTTCCTCACAAGTGTGTTGAAAAACGTCGTATGATACGCGTGTGCATTGATAATTAAACTCTCGGCTACCTTATCGCGCTCGCCTGCGGCTCGCGCGAATAATACCGCCTCGAGTTTAATGATCAACATAGCACACATGTATCATAATGTACTATTATATAGTTTGAGCCCTTAATGTTTGAAACCATTGGCCTAAAGATGCAGTTCTTATTTAAGAATTCTGGTACCTATGTTAAAAAGTTCCCTTAAGTAAAACAAAGACCTCATCAAATGTTCACATCATACTTAAGCTTGGATTGTAGCTAGAAGTTTATTGGAATCCTTTTGAGAATTTCTCGATTAAGAAAAGTAGATAATAAGAAAAGATCTTTACCTAGCAGTATTGCAGAATTAAGTGATTGCATTAAAACGCGTTGTTCTTCATCTAATTCAGAAACATAATACATAGAAAAATCAAAACACAATATTACAGTGCACATGCACTGTAAACAAACCCGGTAAGAAGACCCAGTTAACCTATGAAATGTATTCTGCCGTAACCAAGAACCCCGTAACTGCAAACGAGTTCCGGAAAGACAATCGTCGAGCTGTCACAAGCGCTGACGGACAGACGTGCGAAAATTTATACTAATGCTGCGGCGACGTGGTCACCAAACTATACTACCATACCGCAAAGTTCAACATACATTGCTGGCTAAGTTTGAGAGACAGAATTCGACGATAGAACAAAACAGGTAATGGATATCCAACGGTCAAAGTATGTTTGAGGTTTGTTATGTTGCGTGGTAGAAAGGAAGTGTGTCTTGCACACAGAATGACAGGTGGACATCTTGCTATTAGAGCAAAATCATGTTTCTATAATAACAGAGTGTAGAGGGAAAAAAAAAAGATTTTGTTTGAAATTGCCCGTTTTGTTTTGGTGTTGGGGTCATGTATAATGAGAGTCTTGTTGTTATTCTGATACGAAGAAGATATTGCACGAGTCGTTCTTGGAAGGTAAATTGATGAGTGTGTAGGGGAATAATGCATTTATGAAAGAGAAATCAAATCAACAAATATGAAACAATGTTGTGATCAAAAAGGTTCACTTCTTCTCCACGTAAAACTTTTATTATGAACATTCACGGTGGAAACAATCTATCCTAATTTATTATTATAACATACAATACATAACTTCCAGCGCTGCACACGAATCCTTCTAATGTCTTGAATCTTACATTTTAGTGGTCATGATTTTTTTGGTACTTCCCAAGTGCTCGAAAATTTGTATGGTATACAAAATAAAATTTTTGTGGCTTATGAAAGTAGTTGAGTCTTGAGTGAGCTTGTTGCAATTTCTGGAATATCAACTATCTTAGGTAGATACAATTAATTTGAAATACCGTCTTGTTTATTTAATAAAGAACCCACTTCTATCCATCAGAGGATGAAAACCATACTCCTACGAACTTTTTTAATTAGGTCTTCAAATGAGATCACCTATGCAATAATTTCTTTATAATGTAACCCATTTTCTAAGTTTGTGTTGAATTCAACGAAACAGTCTTTGCAACCGGCAGTGAAGTCATCCAAACATCTGAAACTTGTTTATATTTTATTTCTTATAACTTCAAACATGCAAACAAATAATGTACTTTACGATTCGTTGAAGATCTTACCATAAAAATTATATTCTATCATTATTTTTCTGAAGAAAGAAAGGGATTATTTATTACTTTATTAGTTTTTAGCACAATTATTATAAATATATAGAGTAGTGTGTGTATTATTAGAGTATGCTTAGATGGTTGGGCCATGTTGAGAGGATGAATAAAAGGCGATAAACGAAAGGCATTTACAAGGCAGATTTGAGTGCAAGCGCCGGGACGGGTCTCCTTTTTTTTTCTGGTGAGCGGTGGAAATCCTCATGGACTTCCTCCATCGTGGGGATGCCGGGCATGCCGGACTCTTATCGGCTACAACCGCCGCAGTGTTCCACCTCTGCCTATGGCCGGGGGTGCGGGATTCGCGTAAGCATTCACCGCGCCAAGGGAGGGGACGCCCTTTTTTTTGTGTAGAAATCGTCATGGATGTCCATCACCCTGGGGTCTGTCAGACCCTTACTGACTAAAACCACACGGTTTCCTGCTGCTACCTTTAGCCAGGGTGCTGGAGTGCTTGCGCATTTCGTCACGCTCCCCCGGCCAGGTGTTGGTCCGCATGAACCCATACGGACCCCGTCACCCTCAGCGGCTGCAAACGGCCACCGTTCCTCTAGAGAGAGGCGCGCGCGGAAAGGAGGACACAGTGATCTTATTGGTGATGTTCTTCAGAAAGGTCAGGTGCGTAGTACTCGCAATCAGTGTGCGTGTACGACGAGATTTATGAACCTAAACGAGGCAATAGGAGTTATATGTAAGGATCGTAGCAGGTGGCGTTCTGCAGTTTCTGCCTACGCCCATGGAAAGAAAGCGTGAGTTTATGTAGGTACCACAAAAAGGAAAATATATCTTGTAACTTTTCCTGTCGTGTTGAGAAACAGCTCTTATAAAACCATGTTCACCAATCGTGGTAACCTATGTACAATACTTATGTACCAACAAGTACATTCGCATTTGTCAAAACTATCTGTGTATATAAAATTCAAAGTCCTGACTGACTGATATATTAAAGCATAGCATAATCCGTTGGTCCTAGAGACATTGAATGAAATTTGGAGGGTGTATTCTTTGTGAAGAGTAGGTAGGTATCCACTAAGAAAGGGTTTTTCGAAATTCCACCCCTAAGAGGATGAATGGGGGGAGAGTGAAATTTTACGCGGACAAAGTCGCGGGCAGAAGCTAGTCATCGTATAAAAATAAGAAAGAAAATGGTGATTCAAGTATATCGACAAAAAGAAACACCTTACTCAACTGAAAAAAACACGCGTTATACGCATTTCCTTATTAAACCCAAGTACTTTTGTCCCACTCCACAAAAGAACTCCTAATGTAAACAAAGACAAAACGACAAAGATCTCACCTAAGTCGGCGAGTGTACCGAAATACGCGCTGAGTCACGCAGCCGCTGGCCATACCTGCGATGGCGGCCATCAGAAATAATCACAAAGGAACACAAAGAAATAACTCAAACGTATCACCCTGTGATTCATTCAACGAGTTTTAATCTGATGGACTATAAATGGAGCTAAAACTGCTTTCAAGTTGGATAGGGGACGATTTTCAGGATTAAATAGGATCTAGAATGGGAAATCGTGAATGGCTGTGATTTTGACGAAACGAATATGTCTATTTAGTAAGACGAAAGACTTTTCCCAAATTCTACACGATGGAATTTTCAAGGAGTACTTACGTGTGATTGTACTATTTTACATAAGTATACTTAGGTAGTAGGTACATACACCAAAGACAGTTCTTGAAAAAAAAATAAGAGACATGAAATCAAAGCAATCTTCTTCAAAATGAACTGAAACCCATAACAACTATCTGAAAAAAGAACGCTATTCATAAATTCCTAGTATGTCAGGTTTTCAAAACATCCTTGTCTCTAGATGTTCGGGAAATGATAACTAGAATAGGAACGGAAGACGTTGTTAAAATAATTGGACCTCCCAATACTATTTAAGAACAGATTGAAATTAGTGTGTAGGTAGCACAGATTGTACGGGCGTGTACGTAGGTACATCAAGGTCGATCGTTCTTCCGGAGAGCAGTAAATGGGATGCTCATCTTGCAAACAGTAGCGGATGAGCGTTCTTAGAGAATGCTGGGAAAAGCCGCACTCATCCGCCCGTCGTAACGAGGACTTATGTATGTCTTCGAGTGGGTTGTGCTTTAAACAACATATTATAAGAGAATACAAGATATTGCCGATTTGTATGAACAAATAATCTATAAAGTTTGTTTCGTCTATGAAACTTTTTTATGAAATCAAACAATCCATCTATAGTTTTTTTATCGGGCTCCTTGAAATGGATTATTCCTTTTCAACCATAAATCAAGCAGCCTATATTTTTTCCATTGCTGGGACCTCCTCTCAGTGAGAGAGAGTGGGCCGTGATCCACCACGCGGACCCAGTGCGAATTTTTGATTATAACGATGTTTTCATTTGGTGATGAAATAATTTACACAAAGTAAAGCCCGTGACTGGGTTCAAACCAAGGACTCGACTCGTAAGTCGCCTCCGTTACCACTGGGCCACCATTGTTCGCTTTTCAACTAGCACTACACAAACATTCCGAAAGTTTTCAAATTAAAATAAAGTATGAATAAGAATTTCCAAAACTGATTGTTTAAAGAACTCAACACACGAGCCTTTCCTTTTGCTCTAAATATTATGAACGAACAGGAACAGCCGAGATTATGAACCTTATTGCAGTAACGAAGTAATCACATTGCTATAGGTCTTTTCTCCTACTTTGGTGGCAAGGTGGCCCTTACCACATACCACCATCGATAAACATCAATGCGTCTTACAATCACGTTTAACAGCCTTTCGCACTTGATCCAATGGTTCTCCGAAGCGACCACACTTCCATCGCGCAGTCATCAACACATTACATTGTAAACGTTGTGCAATACCCTCAGTGAATGACGATGCGTTTCCGGATCTCGTATTTTCATAACGACCCATATTTCTGGATATGTCATTATTAAGGTTAGTCGCGGTTGAGTAATTTCCTTCGTTTTGACATAAAATGACATGGAAATAGAGATTATATCATTAATAGTATCCGAACACGATTATCATGACATCAATTTAATTAAAACGAGATATAGGTAGTGACAGAGCTTTCACGGAAAAGCAAAGTACGTCTAATGCGCCTGGGAAGACTTACTGACTACGAAACTGACTGACTGAAAAAAATACGTTTATTTGCGGTGAACATGACGCAAAATAGAACATAAACACAAAAAATAAAATTTAAAAAAAGGCACTGCAGATGTTGTTGAATGCGTCTTCACAAACGATCATCATGATCTGCTTAGGTTTATCACAAACTATGTGTGTTGAGGTCTCTCACCTCACAGGTAGGTTCAGCTTATGCGATTGTGGGGGACAACGCGGTGATTGTGTAACACACTGCCAGCGGCAATGGCTTTCATTTTGACAGTCAAGAAAATTCATTGTGTTTTTTACCTTATTGAGCAGACTAATTTTTCGAACATATGAAGCAATGGATTAGCAATACCTTCAAAATGATTCAGATTGAGTTTAATTCTCAAACTTTAGTTATTTAAGCACACAAATGTACAGAGGCGGACTTAATGCCATAGGCATTTTCTACCAGTCAACCTCTGGGTGATGCAGAGACAAACAGTGGTAGGTGCAATCATGAAAATTGAGGAATAATTAACATTTTTATAATATAAAATTCCGGATTACATATAAATATAAGCGCAAATAAATATACATAAATACACGAATATACTAAAAAGAAATAAGACAAACTATGAAAAAACATTTCCGCTGTGATGATGTTCCAAGCTTGACATCATCTTTTTGGTAGCTTAATTTTATTACGTCCATCCTATACATTTTTGGTTTGTCCATCATTGTTATCGGTGATAGAATGTCAATTTGTTGAAGCCTTCTGCTCATTAAAACACTATTTTTATAGTATCTATCATTTTAATATCGGAGATTAGGTACCTAAGAATACCGGCCTACCCTTTCTTCATCCTTTACATTGTTAAAATTGCGCAAGTAGGTATTGAAAACTGCCCAAAAAAACAAACACTATTTAACCATCACTTAAAAACAAAAGCAAGCACTCTCTTCCTCGTTGCCCCCCATCAAGTAACACAGATATAAAGACCGACAGATGTCCACACAACGCCTGTTTGTCTCGATCAGTAAACTGCATAGATCGTAACGTATCGAATCAAAGGCGCACGCGCAACCGATCGCCGTCCAACATCGTTAATGGCCAGTAAAATGGACCACCCGCACTTTATTCCACTTTTATTGGGATGATTTTATTGAATTGATAAAATATACTTTGTAAGTTGATACGAAAGTGGCTTTACAGATTTCTTGTTTAAATCGAAATCGAATCTCGAAAGTTGAGCTACTGAAGCGTTGAAGTCAGGCTGGTCGACCATTTTAAATTACGAAATTTATTTATTTATTATGTCGTTTACACATTAATTATATTTTTAAATATTTATTTATTTATTATTATTATTTTATTTTTATTTATTTTTTCAAAAATTAGAGTATAAAAGGTATATATATATTCATTAGTTATGAAAAATATTCTATAGTAGAACCTGTAGAACGATGAAAAAGAATGATAACAATTTTAAAGTTTAAACTCAAAACGTTATTCCTGCATATTACAGCGTCCGTCTCCAAGAAATCTTCATTTCATACAATCTGAAGAAACTAAAAGTACAACAGAACAAAATAGTTATCTCCTCATTCGTTGAAAACATTCTACGTATTGCCAAATTATTTTCTCTGAAGTAATTTCTACGCAGTTGCATAAGCTCGATTTTCTGGCGTAACTACACACGTTTGACGATTCTATAAGAGTAAACAAGATTAGGAAATACCACGTTATTTACACATTACGACAGAGGTAATCAACCTTATTTCCAGAACTGCTTTTATTTGTTTCTGCACTTTTGGAAAGCCGTAATGTTTGTGACAGATGTATTATAATGTTAATAAAATTACTTTAAACACCTACTATTGTATAGAATCATGTTTTTTCTAACTGAACAGACAGTTGTCTTGCTGGGGACTTTGTTACGCCACTTCTTCTTCTCAGCAAAAGCACTAGGAAGTGGTGAAGAGCGGGCGCTTTGGAGGACTGCCTTATGTAATTTTGACGTTCGAAGAGTGCTGATTCTCAGCCTAATTTGTATAAATGACTTTTTATTTTGATTATTTTACCTATGCTTTATACTCGTATATTTTAGCACTTTGAATCCGGAATGTTTGTCTCTAATTTATTAAGGGTCAACACTGAGTAAGCCAGCTTCTGCAAACTCCTGACAGCCTGCGCTGATCAACTCGTGATTACCCCTCCTTATCGATTTCGATAACAGCGTCACATCTAATGCAATAGAGTTTACCGGCAGGGTTAAAATAATAGATATAAGAGTATAAGGAATAGGTCTCTCCTTACGTAGTTGGCATTTTTTCGGTTAGTGTATCGAGTCCTAACAGGTTGGAAGAGACTCACTTCGGTTATTTTGGCGCATAATGTCAAAAAAAAAAACTATTACCCCAATAGTCATTACTTACCTCAAATAATAATCTCTATGATAAAGATAGATTGGGTTACCTAATAATAGGATGGGATTCACACTACTGAACCTTTCACAATCCACACCTAAATACGTCACTCCACAAGTGAGCAATGCCCGAATGTTTACAATCCCTGCATTAACCGCTCTAATACGTCGGTATGTTTGCACCATGCATCTCGTAAAACTGTATTGGGCAGGCTTGTATTGCCAGGTACCTTGTTCTGATAATAAATAGTTGGGGATATTGCCGTAACTTTAGTTTATGGCACATCTCCGTTATTCTAGGCATTATCATCGTTTTGATGTAGAAGTGGCGTTAAATTTTGATGTTAAATGTATAATAAAATAGGGATCTTTAGTGCATTATTGTTGCATGTTGCTGTGAAGGAGAATGAGCGAGGATACGTTGTGGGTGGGACATGTATGTTATGTCAGATTATTTCGAAGGCATCTTGGTTTGTCGTGCCAAATAATATCGTTGAAGTCAGCTAAATGAAAAGCGATGGCGATTATGGTCCTAAATCGAATCACAGACAGCGTCTTTTGAACTGTTTTAGTATTCTTGATAATTTGTCATTAAACAGTAGAAAACAGAAACATTAAAAACATAAACATTTTATTAAACAGTAGAAATTAATCATGGTGGTGTAATAGTAGATTGTACAACTAAGGCATAAAAGAAGCTATTTTACCCCGAGACATTTATATCCACGCGAGCCGCAGGCGAGGGTGGATAGTTAAGTCGAGGGGTAAAATGGCTCGTTTATGCCTGAGTTATACACTCTGCTTTTCACTGCGATTGCGAGGAAATGAAATAGGCATAAAGTATACAGTACATAACTAATTAAAAAATGTTGCAAAGCATAGCTAATTCCCGCCACCACAGATAATACCGCCACGAAACTTTGTAAAAGTTTTTTTTTTTAATTTTCAACATTTGTCATTCGACTTGGGTACTTCATACTGCCAAAAAATGAAAACGTTTCTTTGCCTTTTTAAATAATAAATGACAACTATTTTACCTGATTTTATTAAATTAACGATAGAAAACACGGAAGTGGTATAAATTAAAGAAAATTAAATAAATCACGACTTTATGCGAAGTTTTATTGTGCGTGTGGCTGTTGGGCCTGATTACTTTAGTCTTAGAAAAAAAATTTACTTTATGCACTAGAACATAAAAAGCGATTTTATGTCGCCTAAGCACATCATAAAGACTGACTTTTAGAGTATGAGAAGTGAAAAATAATTTTTGCACCTACATACGAAATAATTAAGGAATTTTCTGTACATGTTTTGTGTAAACAATTACCTATTATTGGCTAACTTAAATAAATAAAATTTAAACAAATACTCACAACAAATAAGTCATTCAATCATTGGTCCATCAACAATGGCATCATGAAATAGGTGGCTAATAATGGTTAAAAGAAAAATAACCCTTTGCTTATTGTGGCGACAAAAACACAAAGAAAAATATTTCTAACAAAATGTATTCTACTTTGAGTTCATTTGTTGTTTTCTTTTTCAATAAGCAAAGCAAAGGAAACGGCAGTGGGAATATTTTCCAATAAGGCCCGCGGGGAGATGTTGCAGCTCAAGTGGGAAAGTCAGATATGTAGAAATTGTTGCTCATCGCTTTTTGCGCCTCGTTGCTCTTTCTACAAGCTATTGTTTTCGAACAAAACTATTCTTCTTCAAGTCATTAAATGATAAATAAATGATGAATGATTTATTTTCTGTAAATAGGTTTGTACAAACACTTTTTTTTAAACTAGATGAGGTCGGCGTTTCTTATCTGACTACTCTGAGAAGCAAGGCCGAAACAAACTCAGAGGTCACAGTCTCTTTTAAAGTCCAGACAAAATATTGGTCAGATCATGTGAAGACCATGTAGACTGGTGTCTGAAATGGTCTTTTGAGGAAAGAACCACACCGATTGGTCAATGATTTACTCCATTGGAAAATGATGATGGTGGGTTTGAATTATTTTGTTGATGACTTACTTCTTGAAGTATATCTAGCTCATAAAAAAAAAAACATAAAAAAAAAATCAAAAAAAAAAACTGTCTAGCCTTTTCTCAGTTGGGGACGGCTTCTTGTCTAACCAGATGCAGCCGAATATTAGTAGGTATGCCACATGGAGTGACTAGGCAGTCACTCCATGTGGCGCATATTACTGGATTGTGGAGGTCAGATATGCGATAGGCATCGGACCTCCACGACCCAGTTACTGGGTAATACGATACCTTTTTCCCGGCTTCTGACTACCCGTAACAGACACCGCTTTAGGTATCTAGCTTCTTATATGAATTAAGATTCTTATTTATGAGTGGTCTTTGAGTAAATATGTTTTCAATCAAATACATGTACTTTGACGAATATTTCTTACCAGAAAAGAACACGGAGCAATTTTGTTAGTCAAATATTAAAATCTCCGATGTCTCCACGTCGCAGTAACGGAAGCGAGGACAGTCAGCTGTTTAGCATTATTAAAATATCTCCCACCGTGAGAACACGACTTCCTTAGCGAACGTAAATTAATTCTGTGTTTGTTTTTATTATTACGCGATCAACAAAGAATCGAAGGTCGATAGGACCTGCATGTTTTATCCGCGTTCCTCATAATTATAAGGTTCCTTGTTTTGCACACGTGTTCAATATCGAATGTGTGCTTTTATAATTTCTAACGTGACGATATTACCGTACGACAGGATAATTAAATGTATGGAAATACGTGCACGTTGTAACGTTATTATCGTGGTACGGCAATTTAAAAGCGTCTTCATATATTTCTATACATTTTACTTCCCTGTGTTATCATGAATTCGTTATACCGTGGACGTCCACATCATCATGTTGGAAATGATAAAAACGCCAAATTTCTTAGATCACAGATAGTAGATAGGTTAAAGACTTTTAACCTTTTTTAGGTTAGAGTTTTTTAACTCTCGGAAAAGCGTGATTCAAGAAACAACAACAACATTAACAAACAACGTAATAAAATAAAAGATAAAACAGAAAACTGTAGTAATAGATGGTTAGAGGGATAGTTCGGTAAGTGAGAAGGAAATCTTTTCAGTTTGAAGCACCTTCGATGGACATAAACAATGACCTATATTTACAAATCTAACCTAAACTTGAATAAAAACAATCACATAAAGCTCACACACCTAGCACATCTCAATAAGAACATTGCACAGCATTATTTTCAACGATATAACCCACGGACTGTGAATGGGCCGGTGCAGCGCTGCAGCGATGTTGTGCAACCATTACAGCAGCATAATTCTGAACGAGCGGCATAAAAAATTAACCCTCTGGCTGTGAACGGGCCGGTGCAGCGCTGCAGCGATGTTGTGCAACAATCACAACAGCATTACCTGTGAATTACAGCCTGCGGTCAAACCGTACCGTCGTGTGCCTCTGCGGTGACCATGCTGCCACTTCAACTGGGACGTTATTGCTGCCGAAACTTATGTACTTGTGGGAGGACATAAACGCGAACCTTTGATGTTGAGAGCTTGTAGTCATAATTGTTCTGAGAATGCAACTAAAATATTATATGTTTACACCACACTAAAGTGAAGCTTTATACAAAATGGCAGCCAAATTACCTGCGTTTCAACTGCACTGATTGTGCCTGTGAGGTGACTACACGTGACGTTTAATTTAGATGTTCAACAACCAAACCACACACACTTCTCTAACAATTTACGAACACACGTCGCTTTTAATTAAGCCAAGCTTAGAACATTAACAAAATCAAACATCAAAAGGCTTTTAGTCGAATGTTTGGTAATGCACGAAATTTATCGAAATTAAAACGTATGACACATTAAAGCATGAATTATCCGCGCGACGATAATTGACGTCATAAGTTTGAACGAGATAGTGTTATTGCCAGTGATGTACATAAGCTAACCTGTTAATTAACTTTCTACCTCGCGCCGTGGTTACCGTACAGTTTGGCACGTCGACTGGCGAGGTGCCAAGTTCACTAGCTATTTGCTTATAATTCGGAATCAATATGCTAGCACACGTGTGCCAGATTATTTCACTCATAAACGTTGTAATAGTTGCTGTAATTCACGCGCAATTGCCCCCTATCCCGTGTCTAGACACGACACAGAGGTAACGCACTTCGGCAAAATTCGCCGAAAACGAACGTTTCCGAATGCCGTAAAAAGTTTTCGTTGGAAACTGTAAACGGTATTCGGTAACTAGAACATGCCGACTGCATCGGCTGATGTTCCCAAAAACGCTTAGAGCTTAGAGTTAAGTACCATATTCGAAACAACATCAAATAGAACTTACATGCCAGGAATATCAAAAATTAAAGTGGCCTATTTTATTATATAGTATCTAATGGTCACCCTAGTCGTGGGCATATTGATACATGTATACTTTCAAAACAATTTTTTACGTAAGATAAGACCTACCAAAAGTATGGTTATCTAGAACTTTACTCTAAATAAAACTACTCGCAGTTAGCCGTTCTAAAAACATTCGTGCCTCTCTGAAATATTCAGCAAAGGAAACCCAATACGATTTGATCCCAGTTTAAACCCAGTCTCAGCGTATCGAAGTATCGTGTTTTTAACAACGCATTGTTAATCGTGGCGCGACAGGTGCCACAGACTGTCCCGGTGTGACCGGAATAGATGCGCGTGCGCTCACCGCTCACCGATCAGAATACAGACAATCAAACGGTTATTTTTTTCTATTCTCTTGAATTTCGGCTTAGGAGCGTCGTTTGTCTAGACTGAAGATAATGCAGGAATTTTGTTTGAGCATGTCTTTAGTTTTGAAAATATATGTATTTGTAGTCTTGCACAGAAAGTAATTTAGAGCTTTATCAACGTTTTTGAAAATCATAAATTTGAAATAATGCATCTAGAGAATAATAGTCAAAAACATTCACAATAATTAGCGGTTATCTGATATCCTACACTGACTGATAGATAAAACCTAATTCTTGATGAACCGATACCCAGAAGGAGAGAGGTGCTTATTTCAAAACTAAGAAAGAATACTGTATCCAGATTTAACAGCTGAAAATACTTCAGCTGCCAACAACAATAAATTGACCCTCAGGTATGGCCACGATGATAGGCATGTAGCGTGTCAATTAATTTATTTATAATGTCTTGCAAATCAGCAGCACATAAATCTCCCAACGATCTGGCATGATCTATCGAGCACAAGTATTTTTCCTAACCATCTAGAGACAATACGTTCTTCTAACTCGGAGCTCGTGGCTTAATAATAACAGCCGAAAGCCAGCTTAAGCTACGTGAGCCGCGGTCAGTTCGTGGATGTGTGACCATCATTTACATACCGAGACCCCTCCGTGCTTCGGAAAGCATGTTAAGCCGTTGGTCCCGGCTATCATTCGTAGATTTTTTGACCATTGTTACGGGTAGTCAGTAGCACAAAAATCTGACAACTTTCTTACCAAGGTGTATTGTATTAACTAGGTTGTGGAGGTCAGATAAGCAATCACTCCATGAAAAATACTAGTATTTAGCGGTATTTGGTTAGACTGGAAGCCAACCCCGATGTTGTTGAGAAAAGGCTAGGCAGGTTGACGTTCTTCTAAATCTGTGCAGTGAGCCCTGCAGCCAAGCTTACTGATTGGCTAAAGGAAACCACGACCCTGCAAGACAATATTTGGAAATGCTATTATTAGACAATTGTTAGTGTATATGAGATTGGTGTTAGGTAGATACAATTTTAGCTACTTATAGAAATTTAGCGCGTACGCATTTCCGGCACAGATTTTAAACATCGTGTAGTTATGCCAAAAGTATCAGTGGTTGATACTGCCCGCTTGACAGTCCATTTTCTCTGCACTTGTGTAACAGTATATTTTTCAATCAATCAATCAGGATTATTACACACGATTAAAGCTGAATTCTGACACTTCCTCCACAATTAGCTCTAACAGAATCCAAACAATGAGCTAAATTCTATCTTTAAGAAACCAAATACACTATTCAATATTATGTTGTTAGTAAATAGTTAATAGGAATCCGCGCTGTTTACCCATAGATCACGGCTAATATACCAATGTCCCATATGTTTAATCCTATACTAGATCAAGTACCCATAAACAAAGTAGAGCTAAATGGGAAATGATTTATATACGATTAACGAAAAATATACGACTCACACGCCATCACTCTCTGCCATAGACTATTCAAATCACTCTAATTCCCTCATCCAATAAACTATGGAAAATAGTTAATAATAAACAATAAGAAAAATGTTCAATAATCTATGAAAATTCTTTATAATGTAAATATTTGTTTAGTTGTCACGATACGAGGGCGATTCGATTAATTAATTATTTTGATTAGCACGCTTGAAATCTTATAATTTTTTAACTGGTTTATTATGTTTGGAAGTAGGTACTAAAGGTTATGTACAGACGCCAGCACATCAACCTACCCGAAACTGTCACATTTTCCCAATCAACTTTGAACCTTATATTTTAGTGATAAAGTTGAAAATCGATTAAAGAAATTTGACAGATTGTAGTAGGTTGATGTGCTGGCGTCTGTACCTAATTACATGCTACGTTTTCTTTATAGATGTAAAACCGACACAATGCAAGAAAATCATTCGTGAAAATCTTTTCGGAAAATGTTAATTGTTTGTATTCAATTATCAGCGATAATAAAGATGGAAGAGTCAAAAATATGTATATTGGATTGACATAAGCTACCAAAAAGTTTACGTCAATCCTGTTGAAAAAACAAGTGGAAATCGCTTTGAAAGCAATTGCCACACGTTTAGGCCCTCTGATTTTTTTTTTTTTTAAACAGAAGCTGATTTATTCTAACTCAAAAAATCAATCATTAAAGCAAAAAAAGCTAAATACTGACAATAATAGTGTACAGACCAAGAACTGAGTAGATATTATAATATTTTATTTATTTTCAAACATTCACATTAATATATTGCACTTTGACTTCTCGTAGAAAGACGAAATAAAAACCACAATCGAGGTAAATAACAAAAAGTCGCACAATATAAATATCTAGGTGTGATATAATTTGAGCGTTTGCCAAAAGATTAGGGATGTAGTCGCGTGGGCGTTATGAACGACCGCTAACACGCTTAGGGCTTTAATAAAGAGTAAAAAAAACGCGGAAAAATAATCGTTGAGTGTTGATATTTCAATGTTTTCCATACATTCTTTAAGTCATATTTATATCATTTTTACCAACAGTGGATGTAATGGTGTTTCGGTACTTTATCACCTGTCAGAAAGGTGAATTATATTGAGTTGTTAAAAGTGTCTAGTTTTTGTGAAGCGTAGGTTCGTTATAAATCAAACTATTAAAATGTTTCACAATACCTACTGGAGATAATTATACTTCATTATTTACGAAACATACCTTTTATTTTAATATTTTCATTCACTCTGACATTTTCTTTTCTGAAACAGAATTTTCTGAATACGTGTCGTTTTCAGTAAAGTCCTTGCTACGTTGGATTCTGCTAAGATATCTGACAATATTTTCACAGCAGTTATTGCTTAGTTTACTCTCATTGCTTCATTGTTTTGGTATGGAAACCATTTGTGAGTTGTGACACCACCAAACACGCTTTGCTATTTTATGTTACCTGTAAGTAAATATTCTATATTCCGGGAACATGCATTAGAATTGGCGACAATAATATAAGTATTTTACTTGGATACAGACAAAGGACCTACATAAAAGACAAAAGAAATAATTCGCAAAAACTCACCCAATTATCACGGCTCCTGAAAATGACCTGAAATAACAAAACAACGAGTATTTTAACATCGCACATGTCCGTCCTGTCACTTTTAATTTAAAACACGTCCGAAATCATATTAATTGCTTTTCGAGCAATTTCGCGGACTGTCACCCGAGGTAACACGTTATTATAACGAGTGGGGCAAAACTTTTGTAAGGACAACACTATTCACAAATTATACATCCATTGCGCGTTTTGTTCATATCTAAATTTTACATGTGATGAAAAACCGGCAATGTATTGTGAATAGAAGAAAGTTTTGCCTGAGTGTTGTGTTTATTTTTATCCTCAGGTGTATGTGTGAGTTTTTTCAACGTAATTTGTATTGAAACGTCTTGAACGGTATGTACTGAGCTATTTCAGTAGATGATCCTCTGCCGAGTACCGGAAACGATTCGGTAATGGAAATACGGTTCAAAATAGTATTATGATGTTTAGCTATAAATATTATTTGTTTGAATGTTGTATTAGAAGAAAAATATTCAGTTATTTTTTATAGATGATGTGGTTTCCAGCGGATTTTATTCGTGTTGCAGTTTTGTTGAGAATCGCGGAATAACAAACATTGAGTACTGAGTAAACAATACACAAATGTTGTTGTAATGCAATATAGATTTAAAATAATCAAGATATTGCGATTATGGAAATAATAATGAAATATCTCTGTTCTTAGAAAATAGAAAAATAAAGTTTTAGTTAGTAAAATGAATATTGTTGTACCTACTCCTAGATTTTTACACCAACCAGTTTTTTTTTTAATCAAGACAGGAATAGATTATAGGTATCTGTCTATCTAGCCTGTGATGTCGCACTGCTGGGCCAAAGCCTTCCTAATTGGCATGTGACTGGAACATGGAATATATTTATAAGGAACTAGCGACCCCTCTACTGCTTCGTATGGCTTTGACGACTGGACAAAATAAAGACATTTATTTATAATATGTAAGTTTAATATAAATGTAATATGTAACACATAAACCTTCCGAAATCAATTCTCTAAATGATGGTGAAAACCGCATCAAAATCCATTGCGTAGTTTAGAAGATCAACGTGGTCACACAGAAAGACTCCAAAAGCGACATATTTTTTAATAGATTTAGATTTATAATAATCGCTATGAACATATTTTAATACAAGCAACACACCGGAAAAACAAATGAAGGCGCAGCAGCAAAAGCAAAAACAAAAGAACAAACATGTCTAGTGTCTACATCTATCAATTTTATAGATATTCAAATTCAAACAATAAACTTCTTGCAAACATTCAAGTAGTCGTTACATATTGAGCAGTGTGATTCTTACTGTGATTTATAGCGAGTTAACGTGAAACATGGGGTGTAAAACACACATAGGTACCTACACCTTCGCAACACCTGGAAGATATAAAAATTGAACTAAACACTTTTCTGTGAGGTTGTAAATGTAAAATGGAGTTTTAATAATGGTTGTGTAAATAAATAAAATGCGATGTGCCCAAACATCGCATTTTATTTATTTAGTTGTCGCTGATGCTAAACGAAGATGAAAAATTGCTGTGTTAGTGAGTCATTAAGAGTTCAGTATGTGCCTAAACAGTGCAATAAAAGAAAGACAGTCCGATTAAAGTTACACTGTTTTAATGCTACAACATTCTAAGAAAGAGGTAGGTACGCTGATTCAATAACAACCACTCTTCTCATCGTCATCTGCCTGCCTTTTCTCAACTATGTTAGGGTCGGCTTCCAGTCTAACCGGATGCAGCTGAGTACCAGTATTTTACTGGGTAATACAATACCCCTTGATAAGTCTGGTTGTCAGAATTTCAGGCCTCTAATGACCCGTAACGTTACGACCCCGTTAAGACGTTGGCGTCTTAACGTGTTTTCCGAGGCACGGAGGGGTCTTGGTATGTAGAGATGGTCACCCATTCACGGACCAACCGTGGCAATCGTAACTTAACCTGATCGATCGATCCGTGTGGCTGTTATTACTTAGCCACAAGCCTCTCGACAATTACGTCACTCTTATATAGTTATATTTTATAGTTTTGTTTCTCTATTGCTCAGTTTTTATCCACACAATCTGAACATTCTATTGCACAACACATCTTCCACTTACACAAGCTACCTCGATATCTAGGTATCTATACCTAGTCCACTCAGGTTGACAGACACAGATCTCGTTTAGATGTCGCCATGGTTACGACAACTGGTGGATTGCCCCGACTCGCATCGCTTCGTAGATCGAGCGTTGCGACATGACGAACCGATTTTTTGTCGAATAGGTATTTCTGATACAATCTGGTATTAGGAATCTTTGGGAAATTGTAGAGTATTGACGTTTTGGGTGGGTAGACGAATTGGGTGTTTGGGTTGTGGGTAAGGCCACATCTTTTCATTTAATTCCCTTTTCAAATGAAATTAAAAGTGATTCATTATAATTGGACCGAGTATCAGCACTTCTTGAACGTCAAAACTACATAAGAGACAGCTACAGACAGAGCCCTAAACGCCCGCCCTTCACCACCTCGTAGTGCTTTAGCTGGGAAGAAGAAGTGGCGCGATAAACCCCCGGGCAGCACAGTTGTCAGTTAAGTTAGAAGAACTGTTAAAATATGGTTCATATAAACAGTATTCTAACACTTGATTTATCTATGTGAGGTGCTAAAATAATATCTGCTACTTACTACAATATTACCCATTTAGTTATGACCACGTAAGTAATCCACAATAAACATGACGAAATATTTCAAACAGACTTCTAAAGAACTTTGCACATAATCACCAATCTTTCAAAACTCAATCCAAACAACTATCGACTTGAAACCTTTTACCTTTCAACTAAATAAAACACTAAAGCAGCGATTAATATACATTGCCGGTTTTGTAAACAGAGCGCTAGATGTATTACGTAGTGGAACATCAAAGGGTCGCGAAATGTTCTCAGTCGTCGCCTGCCCGGCCGGCAAAGCGGCATAAGTCAGATTTCCGCACCTTCATATTGACTGGCGCCACGCCCACGTACAGACATAACAATATCGTCAACGCTTAAAATAAAGCACTTAGATCGCGATCTATCAAGTCGATTTTTCTTGTAGGTTTTTGTTTTGGGTACCGTTTTAATAGTTGCGGTTTGTTAATAGACAAGGTCTTATTTTTAAGAAAATTGCCACGGAAGTCCTCAAAAAATAACCTATACGAAGTAGGAGAGGTGACAGAAAAAATCCTTAAACTTAAATCCATGTTATTCTTCGTTGTATCAACTTGTATCGATACAAAATTATATAAGCCCACAAAGGTGTTTCATAGTGCAGATTTTGCTGCAGAGACCACGACAAGAGTTGAAAAGACAACGTTGATTTCTAGAAATTTGTGTATAAATACAGGTTTAGTCTTCACACCATTTTATTGTAGAGTTCGTATCTATAGGTGCATTACTTATTATCGTTTTTACTGGTAACCAAAAATAATATATAGGTACGGAACCCACAACCATCTTCATAGCACACGTGTTATTCACGGCATCTAGGTATCCGACAGTGTGCGTCCAAAACCAACAAGATCATGAAAAAAGAAAACAAACGCCCGGTGGGCGAAGTGCTAAAGAATGTAATGATTGGCTCACGGTTACAAATAGACATCATTTAGTGGCTACACAGGATTCATTCTTCATTTCTTTACTTGTACAGACGCCAGCACATGAAGCTACCCGAAACTGTCAAATTTTCCCAATCAACTTTGAACCTTATGCCTTAGTGATAAAGTTGGAAATCTATTTAAAAAAATTGACAGATGGTAGTAGCTTGATATGCTGGCGTCTGTACATTTTCTTGCTGGTGACGTTGACTGCTGGATAGATGCAATGTCAACAACTTGTTCAAATCTCTACTTCTCTATACATAAAAGTAAAATTGTAACGACGAATTTTAGTTCGTTTGTCTGTTTGTCTAGATGTATGTTCTGGATTGGCGCAAAAACTGCTGAACGGATTTGGTTGAAATTCGGCACACAGATTTTAGATTACTTTTAATCTCGGTAGAACGTTCCCGTGGGATATTTTCCGACATCCACGAGGGTGAAGTTATAATCATTTTATTGTCAATGCAACTTCTCTTTTCGACCGCGAGGCATGGCGCGTGGTCATGGCCATGATGGAAAATCCTCTACGGTTCTAGTCGTGTAACACTCCGACTTAGCACAAGCCCTGTTGATTTCTCAAATCAACAAACATCTGAACTACCTCGATCTGCCTAGATTTTTCCAAACTTCGTTGGGGTCTGCTTCCAGTGTAACCGGATGCTGCTGAGTACCAGTATTTTTCATGGTGCGACTGCCTATCTGACCTCCACAACCCATTTACTGGGTAACACGATACCCCTTGCTTTTGGGCTACTGACTACCCATAACGACAGTCAAAGATCAACGAATGACAGCCGGGACCAATTCCGAGGCACTGAGGGGTCTCAATATGTAATAGATGATCACCCATCCACGAACCGACCGCGGCTCCCGTAGCTTAAGCTCGCTTTCGGCTGTTATTATTATGCCACGAGCCCCGAGTTAGAAGAACGTATGGTCACTAGATGGTTAGGAAAAATACTTGTGCTCGATAGATCATGTCAGATCGTTGAAAGATTAATTTGCTGCTGATTTGCAAGACATTATAAATAAATTAATTGACACACTCCTTCTTCTAGTTCAGAGGGTGGTCATTTAGGGTAAAAACTTTTCAAAAATTTTTAAGCTATTGCATAGCTTTTATCGCGGGCTTTGAGCGCGGCGACCGAATCAAGAAATTCCGTAACGAAAATAAACCTAACACCCCCCACTCCGACCGGCACAGCGGTGCGGCGTTGAAAGCCGTGCATCGTCTAACGTCGTTTCAGTTCAGCAGACTTCGGCACGGTGTTTCTGCGACTAGACGTATGCGTATAGTCTGTACGAACTTACGAAGCTCGCATAAGTTGATAAAAAATGCTATGCAATAGCTACCGCGGCAGTCCCCGAGTGCCACACGTATTTTTTGTTGACAGATAAAGCACTTAGACAATGGAAATGAGTAGAATATGCTCCTTACCCAATTATGTTCTGAATGAACATGACTCATAGATATGTCGTAACCACCAGTACGCACGTACCTACACTCACGTCAGCATCACAGGCGCTTCTAGTTAGCATACCGGTAGCGCAAGGTAAACAGTGGCCGTCAATCATGTGTCCGAGTTTTTAACGGCGCCGGATGTACGGGAACGGGGAGCTGTCATAATGGACGCAGGATTATGTAATGAGGACTTAAATTAATTTTATTTTGCTAGGTGGTGGGTGAGGCAAAATTGGTGGCACCTGAAAGTTCGTAAAGGAAAAGGTATGCTTCAAATATCCTAGAACTCAATACAAAGGCCTAAGATGTGAGGATAGTCAGTCACTTTAAACGTTCAGGAAATGCTCGTAGAATTTGCCTATTTGACAACGATGTAAGGCGGTAGCAAAAATAGTTCATAGTTTCAGAAGATATTTTGAATGAAAACTGGCTACAAGTTCGTAACAATTTATTGAAGACCAGGGAACGCTTCAAAAACTAGCATTACTCGTACATATATTTAAAATAATAAATAAAAGCTTGTAAAAACTAGGATCTACAATCATTAAAAATTAGAAATGATCATCGACTTATGTCGCTGACTGTAGAAAGAAAGAAAGAAAGTAGTATACCATAGGTGTACCAATGTTAACTTTAATGCAGCAACTGAAAATTCAATAGAATATCGTTTTTATTACCACAGTCAAAAAGTTCAATATCTTCAGCTTGTTTTGAATAGTATTGTGAATTAGATTTATTTCAAACGGTCAAGATTACTATAGGTAACTGCTGTCACTAACCTGGTTACAGGATGTGCAAAATGTCGTTTGGATTAATACTTTTCCTGTGGACAAAATAACGATGTATGAATGAGATTTAAAGACGTGTGCAATATTTTTATTTTTCCTGTAGTTCTAGATTTCAAATACCTAAATCATAAAATTACTGGCGTTTTACGTAGATACCTACCACATAGTTAGGTACATTCCAAAACATAAACTTTACCGGAAAGACCACCCATCTCCACTACTCGAAATTATTTAAAAAGAAAGTAATCACTTCTGCTCACATCAAAAGTGTAAAAGACTCTAAAACCACACTTTTATTAGATACATACGAAAATTACTGAGCAGATTGCTCATTTAGTGACATTAAATGTATATTTTTTATATCTTTCGTCATAATGAGCACCATTCGAAGACGGTGTTAACATTAAAATAATCCAAAATGGTAACGACACCGGTGAAATGTGAAAAGTGATGGGAATGACAATAATTTATCAGAAATTATGACGCTTATGACGTTTCTCGTTAGTTTTTGTGTCAATGTGGCAAATGACGCGGATTTTGATAGGTCCAATAATGATAAAACACCGGATGTCTATTTTGAAGACATTTCTTCTTGCGAAATGTATGATAGAGTTGTATTTTGATTAAATTGTTACGTAACAGGACGATGACCCCGTATTTAATTTTTTTTTGTGAATTTCAGTGCGTTATTTAAAATTGTCTTAATATTATGATTACTTTATATTAAAACTAGCTTTTGGCCGCGGCTTCGCCTGCGTGGATGCCGGAAATTATCCGACGGGAGCGTTCTACCGGGACAAAAAGTAGCCTATGTCCTTCCCCAGGATAATACCTAAACTTTTCTTTTTAATTGCCTCCTTTTTGCAACTGTTTCCTTTGTCATACACCTGCTAGTATACAGAACCTACTTAATTTATATACGATTGTATAGATAATTTAGTGGAGATTAATTCAGTACTGTTTTTAAAACCGCGGGACAACGATCGGTGACCAAACAATAGAAAATCAATTGTGTCTCATTAGCGGAGCTTGACAGATTAATGCAGAAGAAACGAAAAAAGCATCAAAATATTTCTACAAAAAGTTCCCGTCAATCAAGTGTGAAACCTGAAAACATTGTAGCTTGCAAGAAAATCTATTAAGTAATTGAGTTTTTTTTTTTTTTAATTGATTCGTTTCACCCATAGAAGGAATCCTAATGAAAATGGATCTTTTATTCAAAGTAGTTTAATTATAATTAATAAAAAACTAACTAATATAAAATCTATATCTATGGTTTTTTAAATGATGAAATGAGCATAATGAGTCGTGCACTTTTGGACTTTGCAAAATTTTTTACCATTAAGTACCCGAAAAAAAATGAAAACCTATGAATTCCATTAGGCAGATGCATCCGTTGTAGAACGGCCCGCACGTAATAACACGTTCATATTTACTCGGAGATGATTCGCGGCTTTTAATTTACCTTACAAATGCACCTTTCATACAACTGTTTATAGACGCCCACGCACGTTACTTTACTAACGTTTCCGGTACGCGGAGATAATGCTTGTGAAATATTGGGATAAAGAATCTTATAATTCATGAGTTATATTATTACTAGCGTATCTAATCATATTTTAACCAATTATGCTTATTTTTGTAATTATAATGCCTAACGCTTGGTTATGATTACTTGTTATGAATGAACCAGTGCTAATAAGTTGAAACTCACTTTCGAGCCTTGATATAACATTTTTTTTTTCGCGGTGGAAATCCTCATGGACTTCCTCTATCGTGGGGGTGACAGAGGGGCATGCCGGACTCTTACCGGCTAAAACCACCGCGGTGTTCCACCTCTACCTATGGCCGAGAGTGCGGGGTTCTTATAAGCATTCACCGCTCCGGCTTTGATATAACATAACGTAACATCACGCCTATAATCCCAGAAGGGTTAGGTAGAAGTGTATCATATTGTACACCCATTTTCAGTTCTGTTTAAGTCTCATGTAAAAGGGAGCGAGTCTATTATACAGGGTGAAATTGAAAACATGCGACAAATCGAAATGAAACATTTTGATGAGTTATGCGAACATAAATGTAGGAAACAGCTGACTTTTTTTTCGCGATTTCAGGTTTGGTCCCATAGTAAAAGTTGTTCATAATAATGAGTACAATCTCCCATTTCGATTTGTCGCATGTGCTCAATTTCATCCTGTATAGGCCTTACCTTTAGCCTGTTACTGATCACCTCTGCCTAACAATTTGGCAAAAACAAGTGTGATGTTATGTCAAAAAGCTCAACAAAAATAGAACATAGTTTTTTTTCTTTTCTCTAAAATATCACCTTGTTGTTCACATGTGACAGGTGAGGAACATAAAATTTGTTAATCGAATTAATGGCGATCGCAATAAAAACTCAGGAAAGAATTCGCGGAGTGATTTGCAACTGAAGCGGTGTGCAATTTTTACGAAAAGCTATAAAAGTCAGGTTGAAATGACAGCGAGACGGTACAAGTGGATCTAGGAATATTTTCTTGTATCCACGTAGGTTGAAATTCATTGAGTTTCTACCTGAATTATCCCAGTCGAAATTTAAGATTTTCTAACGCTCTTCCGCATAAAAATAATTTAAAGTATCTAATTATTGGTACTGGGACTATATACTCTTTTCTAATTATATATATATTTTTTTTTTGTAAAATGTTTCAATCCCAGTAAAGTACACTGTCCTTCAAGATACTGGATTTCTCTAGTTTGAGGGATGGGTTGGCTATTAGAGATGAGTAAGACCCCTGGGTCTTACTCATCATAGCCAACCCATCCCTTATTGAAACAACACTGATGTTATCGACGCTAAGTTTTTTTGGTAAATAAATGATTCTTACTTTGTATAGAATAATAAGGTTTGAAATGAAAATACAGACCTACGCATCTAAGAAAGCAAGCACATAGGTAGTTGCACAAATTCATTAGAACTTTCACATAACAGAGGGGCGATTCCCGGTTTTTTTTTTAAGAACGTTCGCCTTCTAATTTCGGTCTTAATCTGTTAAAAATAAAATCAATTTTCATACATTGTTTGTCGCTAAGATGAGATTTCGATTTGAATTTGAACGTTTTTTGAGGTAGGTACTAGAATTGCCCTTCAGATACATAAAAGTAGTTTAGGTAGGTACTTACCTAGATAATGCGTACATATAAATTTTCAGTAGCGTAAGATAGCTACCAGAGTAGGCATGCGATACTTTTAGAAAAAATTGTATGAAAGTTTGAAAACAACGCTTTATCACCCTCATTAACCTTGTTACCTTAACGTAACCAGGTCGGCTGTTTCATTGTTTCCACATTTATCACACCTGCTCTTGTTACCTACTAACAAATGCGTTACAACATTATTATCAACACTGTTTTTCTAATGAAGCACGAAACGGTTCTTTTTAATGTGTTCCGTAAGGTAATAAAGTCAAACTTAAACCATTTATTTCTAGTAAACCAGTTACAGGCACTTTTGAATATTCTCCCTGGACAATATTCATTGACTCCTTAGTCAGTCAGTCAGAAAGATGAAGCTAGGTGACCATTCCAAAGCATACTTTTAAAGCAGAGTATGGAGAAGACGGGCATAGATAAAGTTCGAGGCCCGGCTTTCACATTATTTAAAACGTAGTTTACTTTAAACGATTGATTTAGATAGTTAATACATATAAATATTTATTGAATTATCCACGATCACAGTAGGCACAAAGTTACATAATATTGTTTGTAAAATGTAGAGGATTAGTAAGTCAGTTATGGTATACTAATGACACTATAGGAAGTTGTATGTATCTCAGTCTACAATTAGGCCCTTTATACACAAACTACGGTTTATTCGCCGTGTGAAGGCACGGTTGTCAGTGTTGCCATGTTGTATGGATCACTATGGATGCTTGTTGACGGCCACGTTTTTGCTACGGCGCAGTTTATATGCCGTACTGTAAAGAAACTGTGCCGTGCACAAAGGGCCTTACGGATCACTGAACGTGAACATTTCGTATACAAGAAAAAAATATAAAAATTAAAGAGGTTTTACGACTGAAGTGAAATAGTGCCAGAAACTCGTAATAAGTAGATTAGTATCTTTTTAATTTTATTACTTAATAAATGCCGGAATTAGGAACACGATTTATGGTACGGGGTTAAGCAGGGATAAAGATGTGGTCAAAAAAATATCGTTGCCACACGAAAAAATGAGCTCTGGAGGAATTTTGAATCCTAGCGTATTAATCTAGATCTAGGAATGTATTTGAATGACTGTTTTATGATTGTTTTCAATAAAACAATGAAAAACAAAAAAAAAACTTGGCGTTAGATTCCTTTGTTTTATATAGAGAAAAGCTTATTGTCTTTGAGACGGTAATAACTCGTATTTAATGCTTTTACTATAAGACATTTGGCAAAACGTGTAAAGCTTTTTTATTTTCGACACTACTCCGCATCAGTCTACGAAAGAAAACAAAAGACAACAGCAACAGCATAAACAAAACACAAACGAAACAATCCCAAGACGAACAAGTCACAGATGTACCGACAACTCCACCCAAAGATGGGCACAAGTTTTGGCTGCGCCACCCAAAAATTTTATTAAACTGAACCTCACCACGCTATACCTTAGCGTTTGCCGTTAATAAAATACACAGGGAGGGCAGAAAGCCAAACCGTTCGCGTTTTACGAGCAGCGCCCCCTGCGGTCAGAAATATGAAACCTATCAAAATAGAAAATACACAGATGTTTTATGAAATGACCGAACGTGTTTATGTACCGCGGCGCCGGACGCGTACGTTGAGGATTTTTGTTTTAAGTTCAAGCTGAGGGTCCTTGGTTTTCTTGTTATTTTCAGAGGTATATGGTACCACCTGCAAAACAAAATTTTGAGTAAAAAAAAACAATAACTTCAAAGCTCAATTTAGCTGAGTGATTCAGATTTCAGATTACTTTAATGATTGGCAAATGGAACCTAATTATGCACCCTTTATACCTATACGTGTGTCTCTAAAGCTACTGCTGTTATGATTTTAAATGCGTGGTCGAATTAATCAAATCTATTGAAATTCGACTAAGTATGTACCTTCGTATTATGCCTTCAACCGATGCCAATAGTAGTAAAAATAGAAAATATTGGAAAACAATAAACCGAATTTGAGCATGGCTAGCTAAATATCTTCTCTTATTTCTTTATTTACCTACATTTCCTTATGTTTTCCACCGGTAGCACTGTTGGCAGTATTTTCTCCTTCACTTTTCATTTAAATTAATCTCTATCGCTTTCCAAAATCTTTTTACATAATGTTATAACAGATCAAAGAATCAATTCCAACTCAATACATACGTATAACAGGACATATCAATTTAAAGCACTTAAACTGGGTGCATTAGCGCATTGTACCGGCACTGACTGAACCCCGGACCCCCGGACCCCCGGGGGCGACCCCCGCGGGGACACCCGGGGTTCTAATGACCGCTACCTATTGTCTGTAGGTGGACGGTAGGTAGCCTGATTGGTCTAGTGGGTAGTTTATTTTTTAATTGTATGGACAATTGGGTATAGGCGAATTGCTTTTCTAGAGATTCGTGGGGAGTCCATTTTAGTAATGAAATTGTATGGAAAATATTGATTGAAATTTTATTGAACCTAATCCTTTGCGTCATGGAAAGGATTAGGTTCTTTCTTTTTATTTAACTTTTATGATGAACGTTTTCATCAAAACGAAGCTGGTGTAATCAAAACAGCGCGTTTCAAGCAAACAAGTGTTCTTAAAAATAGTATCGTAAGTTGGTATAAGATTTTTTGTGTTTCTGTTTTTTCTTCCTATAGTTTTGGCTACTAAAATATAAGTGATTTGGTCGTAAGCACTGTAAACTTATGTTTTAAACAAATGAATAAATAAATAAACGTTTTCGAAGTAACACTGTAAGTGCCACCGAAGTAGTTACTTAAAGAAGCAGTCCTTAGCGTTTGAAACCCTTTACCTACCTTTTCAAATGCTAAAATGGTCTCAAGACCGATTTTACGCGAGAAACGATAACCGTTTACAAAAATCTGCTGCTAATTGGAAAATGGGGTGCTATCAGGAATTTCCTCCATAACTCAACGGGGAAAGGAGCTATCAGAACCCATTAATATCTCAAGATCAACAAACAGTAGTCTCAGTTAACGGTACAGATAGCCACGATTAGCTTTTAAGCACATAATTTAAGAAACGAGGTCGACTCCCCAACATCCAGTTAAGGCAAGAATTAAACTGGGCTTAAAGTGAATTATTGGACACCGCGACCGCGAGATCCAAGAGTTAGCTCTTATCTTGTTCTTTTTCCTCGTTTAATAGGTCGATTTAACCGCCGTTAATATACGGTGAAACTTGCCAGATTGAAAATTTTGGATTTAGGTCGAATGTGACTATTTCCTATATCTTCGGTTTCCTCAATTTCTTTAGTGTGTTTTACCGGTGGATAAGATTTCGCAATTTTCTTTGATCAGAGACAATTTTAATTTTGTACAACCATTCAGCTAATTTAGGTTAGTCTCCATGGACGTCTAAATTCAGCTTTATTTAATCAAAGAGATGAGAAAAGCTACGGGGAGAGATATATAGGGATATATCCCTTTAAAGATCTAGTATACCAGGTCTTTAGAAAAGTCAGTTGATTCAAGTCAACTAAAGATGAGTACAAAAATAAACCCAAAAATGCGGCAAAAAACTGTCACTTAAAAACGTACAGTAACTACCATTCACTTGATCCGATATTTATATACCAGTCACTTCATACATTATGTTATAGTACAGTTACAAAAAACATTCGTCAATATAGTTAATCACATAAATAACACTTTGAAGTCTGGTAATAACTCGCCATTACCTTGTACAAAGTCACAGATCAAATAGAAACCTAACTAACCACAATAATAATAATTTCTAGCAAAAATTATTATGGTGTTTCATAAAAAAGCTTTTAGACGGCAACATCAAACTTTCCTACCTACGACGTTATTTTACTGCGTTGTCAAACTAAACATGTTTCGCATTTTTAAAAAGAAAATCGTAAAATATAAAAACACTCAGGTGACTCTGCTCTGACACAATAATTTATATCTTCGGGCTGTCTCTATGAAAACCAACTTATAAACGACACCTGAAAAACACACTATATCTTCTAAAGTAACAGTCATAGAGCGTAGTTTTCAGTGAATGTGTAGGTTAAAGGTGTAATTAAAGATGTGGTTATTAATTTCGAACGCTCGCGATCTAGAAATGAGAGGAATAATCTTTGAAATTTAGTTAATGATCAATTTTAGCGCGAGCGCACGGAGGTGGCGTCCGAAAAATTACGTAGGAAATACTAAATAAACGTAAAGACGTTGATTTATTACTGATTTTAGTTTGTTTGTAAAGAACATACAACCAAACAATCTGGGAAAGTATTTCCGTTGTTATTGCAAAATATTTGAACACCGGATTCACACAGCTTGTTAGAGAATTCCTTTTCGCTAATGTTAGAATAAATCAAGGTTTTTTGTTTTTGTGAAATATACGGGTATATTAAATAAGTTTATATCGGCTGGTTGTCATCGCGCGGTAGTTGCGCGATCAGCTGTGAGGGAAAGGTTATTGACTCGATGAGTGCTACGTGTCATTAGTTTTATGAAAGAGAGTGGTTCACTGTAGTTATAATAATAAACAAGGTGTGGAACTGTTCATGGGGTGATTGAGCACACCTACGTGACATTGAATTGAAGAGATTTTTGTTTATTAGTTTATTGAACTTTTCATTGAGATCAAAAAAGATAGGAAATAAAAATATAGAAATACGTATAATTTTTGTATATCTTACCTAGGCAAGTTCTCTTGAATTTTTCTCATCAGTTTGCCACGCAATCTATGTAGGTATACCTAATAATGAAACATTTAATTTAAATCATGAACTAGCTATTGATTTTAAGAAAACTTAAAGCAGGCAAAATAAGATAAAATCCAATCAAACTTACTTATAATAATAATAATTACTTTATTGCAGACCATAGTGTCCATTTTGTTAGTAACAATGTTCTTATAGACTAGTGTTAGTAATACTTAAAACTACCCACCACAAAACATATAAAAATAAAAAGTAAGTACCTAACTATACCTACTCAACAATCATTACCGCGCCATTCCATGAGTAATGGCGCAGCAACGACCGATGTACGCACAGTCCAGGCGACTAGCGATCATGCTCAGGATGCTGTTGGCGCTGCCGCGTACTCTACGCACCAGGGATGCGCATCTTTTACGCATCGTAGCGTAAAAGCAGTCTACGCGATGTTCAGCAAACATCCCTGATGCACTACAGAACCGCCGCAGCCCCATCAGCACCCTGAACGCATTATTAAATTGGACTCGGAGGGCACTGTAAGACTTTTGAGTATAGTCAGCCCACAGGCTGCACGTGTAAAATGATGTACAATAGGACCTAAAAAGTGTAATTTTGACTTCTGTCGAACAACGTGCAAACCTGCGAGCTATCATGTTCGCCCGCACTGCCAGCGCCCTCCGTTCCCTCTCGATGTCATCATTGTCCTTGAGGTCAGAGGTCAGCATATGTCCTAAGTAGGTACTTAAATTTGGACACCCTACGCAAAGCTGTACCATTAAGCGTAATGTTGGGAAACACATTACCTGTACTGCTTCCTCTGGCCTCAAAGACCATGACTTCACTTTTGAGTGGATTATATTTTAATCCGTGTTGCTCGGCATATGCTTCACAGATCGTTAGCATTTTATTAATGCCACATACCGAAGCACTCAGTAGCACCATGTCATCAGCATAACTTATGTTGTTTACATTAATTCCATCTATGTGACAACCTAACCGGGTGCTACTGAGTGCCACAATCAAATCATTCACATACAGGTTAAAGAGGGTACTTAGTTACTCCCAACCCAACATAAGCACACTTCGACTTCCATCACCAAATCCTTCCAGCAGCACCCATCCACTCCACAAACGGATAATAAAACAAAACAAAATGTAAGTAAACGAGAATCGAACTCATAATTAAATCAAGTTTAAATCAATCACTTCCGCGGACTATAATAAATCAAGACTCCGGAATCCCGCGCGATCCCCAAAAATCCGGAACACGGGACGTTGATTAAGATCCCGGAGAAGTAAAATATTCATTAATTGATTCCGCGCCCCTCGGAAGATACCCCTCATTACTCGAGGGTTGATTAAGCGAAGCAACCTGGATGTACGTGGGAGAATGTCTCCTGGAGCGTTTACATGCCACGATACGACGCGACGTCGTGTCGAGGTCGCAGTCGTGACAGACAATGGTGGTAAAAGCAATGCCATTCTTACTTGGCCTTAGGTATAATGTTTTTGGGCGGTGAAGCGATAAACTTGATCATTCAAATGTGCTATTGCAGAACTATTTACTAAAGAATTGAATTACAATATAAAACAATGACAAAGACCTCAGAACGCTACGCTTCGGCAGGCCCAACAAAAAGTGGCCGAGCTGGGCCTGAAAAATACAGGGCTATTAACTCTACGCCCTGTTCAATTTCTTATTTGTTTGTCCTAATAAGTTCAAAGACTACAGAATAATTTCCAAAGTTCAGTCGTCTTCATTTAATCGGGGGCTATAAAAGGGCCTGCCCTAGACAAACGCGGTGTACACGGTAGGGCGGCGCTGACTGCGCGCACCGCTAATGGGTTGATGTCATTCACTACGTTTTGATGCACAACAAACCTATGGAGTAGCACCTCCTAAATATTTTGAAGACGCAGAAAGAAAAGAGGCAATGGAATATGGAAAGGAAAAGTAGGCAATGAATTAGGTATTTTTTTACAAAAAATCTGTCAAATTATTTGATAATTGTTTTAAAATACTGACCTTGATTGCAAGACAATGTAGCTTTAAAATTATAAAGTAACAAAAGTTATTTTGGCGGTTAAAAAAAAATTTCGTAACTGTATTTATAATTATGATTAGTTTCCAATTAATATGAATCATTTTGTTTTGAAATATTATATGGAATGTGAGCGTGTGTAATGTTCTGAGAACGTTGGTATCGGTGGGGTGCGCCCACCTGTCAGCCTGAGAGAAGTGACAGTTCTACTCGTGCCAAGCATTTGTTTCAGCTGACAGTTTATTATACTTTGACATAGAATAAATATGGGACAGCCCTAGAAACCATCGGTTTGCGACAGTTAAGAATATATTACCATGTACATAAATTAATAATTTATTGATAAATTCTTGGGTGACTGAAACTTTTTACGCAGAAACCTATTTTTTTCAAACAAAACATAATTTCATATTAAAACAGAAATCTGTACATTGCTGAGTCTTGGCATTGTGAAACAACAGTTTAATAGTTTTTCATCGTATTTTCGACAAACCCAATTCACTAGGTATATAAATCATGCCGAACTAGCCAAATTTTTTTCAATTAATTTTTCTGGAAACATTTTCTTTTATTGTTTAAGGCGACTCCATCACCCTCCCTAATCTTACCTACGCGTATATTAATTAGAGGTAAACAAGTTCCTTTGTAAGATTTTCACTTCGTTCGACGACGTTATCCGAGTGATAATAACATCTAAATATACGCACTTGCTTGTTCACGTGTAGGTATGGATAGGTATGTGGAAGAAAAACATTGAATGTTAAGTACTGATGTTTATTTTCTCAGGGACTGGGAGAGGCTAACTGGCTTTTGTTGTGTTAGAACCAATTTTAATTTGCATTTCCGAGAAAATAATGGACTTATTTTTTCAGATAATTAGATGTTAGGTACGTTTAGTGCTGTAGAATTTGTTTTAGACTTTAGATGATGAGAAAGATATTCTTTTTCTATTTAGTAATTTTGGTTTTTTTCTTAATTTGTAATGACGTTTTAACTTTCAGTAAACTTCCAAGACTTTAAATAGAAACTTGAAACTGGCTTAACTTACCTACCAGGACCATAATGACAGCATAAACCGATCCCTAAGATTAATCATAATCATAACACAGGAGGTGCGACTTGCGACTAATTGGCGCGACTGGCAAACTAATTGATTATCTGTGTCTTACCGCGCCGTCGCACGGCTGAGGCGACACCGCTACTTATCTTCGACTAAAAGGCCGAAGTACGGCGTAATTTTGGATGGCATCTGTCATCTATGTTTCATTTGTGGGACATGAATTTGAGCTGTGTGCGGTAGGTAGTGAAAACTACCTACCGCACCTTCTTACTAGGTTCTAGGTACCTACTTTTCTTAATAGACAAGTTTTGCTAAACTTGTCTTTTAAGAATAGAAGTTACCTAGCAATGGTAACTCGAGCGTAAGAAAAGTCTTAACTACGTTGTAAAAGACTATTCTTGTATACACTTAAAAAACTCGTTCAAGTAAAAACTGAACCTTATTTCATGTCGAGTTCATGGAATTTGGCGAAACTATCTCTTGTCATCTTATGTTGCCAAATTAGCTTTGAACCTGGTTTCCTCTTTAATAGTACCTAAATATTATGTCCCCTCATAAGGATCTAATGGGTTATGGAACCGACACAGATCTTACTGTTTGAAAATAAGACTATCTACCTAAATCCCTACACATAACTATGAGAAGTTCTACAGCACTCCCGCCATTATTTTCATCTAATTTTGTAGTCATGTAAAAAAAAACTGTCGCTAAATGTGTACCTACGTAGTTACCTAGGTACCGTTACACTAACAATATTATATCGAAACCCAGTAACTCGTGTCTTTGAGCTAACTACCTGGCAGCCATTCAAAACAGTCTGAACTGAACACTTTTCGCTCAGGGTTAAGATTATCTAGGCAAGACTTACATCTTTATTTACGACGTGAGCTGAAAAAATTGTCTAATAGCGCTTACGACACTCGTATTTCGATTTAATTTATTTATGTTGAGAATCTATTTTTGATTCAGTAAAATATACTTGACTTCAACTACCAATCCATACTAATTTTGTTAATGCGAAAACGTGTCTGTCTGTTACCTCTTCACGCTTAAACCGCTGAACCGATTTAGATAAAATTTGGTATAGAGATAGTTTGTGTCCCGGGAAAGGACATAGAATAGTTTTATCCCGATATTCCCACGGAAAGCTTATGCGGATGAAACCGCGGGGCGCTGCTAGTCAAGTAAAGTCCGTATTATGTATGCATTGTATTACTGTATTTACATAATGTTAAATATCAAATGTTTTCAGGAGTTCTACCAGGTGAACCTTCGGATATCCGATATAGAAAAAGAAATTAATACATTTATTTAGCACAGACTATAAGGCACACAGTATAATATAGTACATCAGATAAAATGTAATACTTATTTTTGACAAATCTGTGTTGTGGGTAGGTTAATAATTGCTTTATTTTAATGTAATTCCGCCAACTTTATTAATTTAATAACCGATAAAAGGGTCTGAACGACCTTTACTAAATTCATCTTAATCCGAAAATCTCGTACAACACCAGAAAGACATTCTAACAACAACTATAAATAGTACCAAAAATATCAATCTCCGAATCTAAATAAACATCAATCAGATGACAAGATTATTTTAACAGAAATACGTTTGACACACATACATCAATACACATAAGAGATCCTTAATGTTCATAACACGCGCGGCTATAAACCGGCTATAAACGATCACTTCTAGGAATCAAGGCGAGTATAACATCAACATACCTTTGGGAAAATGGCCAAACGGCGTTCATTCATCGGGAGAGAGCGTGGGCGGCGATCGCAGCGCCTCCAGCGGGGAGTAGCGGCGACTGTGTTTCGTAGCGAAACTGAAAAGTTTTGCGATGACAATTATTTTAGAATTGCTTTAATTTTGGAATTTTTGTCATGGTTTAAAATGTTATTTTAAATCCTATCTAAAAATATTGTTTTTGTACAAAGAACATAATTTGATGCGTTTGTTTCTACGATGCATTGCAAACTGTCTTTGAAAACTTTTAATAATTTTAAGGTCCCTTTAAATGGTAGCTGTGTTTTATGTTATATTTTTGAAATAATATTATTTATATATTAATAAATAACTCAACAATTTTTTCAACACAACTTATCAACGCCAACGTCCAGACAACATCTATATTAGAGTTCATTCACTTTACAATATTCTAAATAATAATAATATAATCAACAAACTGCACAATGTCCAGCCAACATTAGCATTATCCATCACAATAATCCACTGCAAATCATAATAATACTCACCTCACAATGGAACGCAATGAGCCCATTATATTAAAAAATACAATCAAAATTTTTATTACTGGCACACGTACGAAATTTATTAACCCATCCCTACCTTTATTGCCCTGTAAGCCCGCGTGCAAATAAAATAATATAAAAGGAGAAAAAAAATGACCGTTACGCCGCGGGCGAGTTCTTAATTCAAAAAACATTTAAAATGGCCGCTGTAAGTCGCTGCATACGAATGCGTTTTTATTGTTCACGGGACGGGGATGTTTTTTATTTGGAGGGGTATATGAATTAAATAGTAGGATTGAAATGTGGGTTAATAGAATTGTGGATTTGTTTATTAACTTGCATTTTATGCAATATTTTAAAATTAGATGATCAGGTGGTAATACTTGCGATCTAAAATTGTAAGAAATGGGAATATTAGGAAAATAATAATTATGGAAAATACCGTGCTCACGTTTTAAAAGTCACACACGACGTCATTTCGTGTACATAACGTCCCCACACCCAAATACTTTTTAAAGGTTCACCTTTTAATGAAAAGATCGAACAATAGTGCTGCCCCAGTAGCCGCGGGGCGTAATAAGTGGCGAACGGGGGCGATCTCAAGTGGGAGCGATCCGCGCTGAGGTGAGCGATCGATTGTGAATTGCAATTTAAGAGGAGCACATCGTTTTGGCCAGATGTGTGTTTCGTTGAGTGGTAATTGGATGTGTGCACTTTTGAGCGCGGGCACATCATGCACGGGCGATGGATCAATGATTTGTGTGAATTTTTATTTTGACGAGGCAAACTGCATTCCATAAAATCATCTCAATATAATATAAGAACTCTGTTAATTTAATTGAAATAACTTGTTACAACTAAAATGCAATTTAATTTTTATTATAACTAAAAGGCGAAGGTAGCCTTTAAGAATAAATCATCTCGGAAAATTAACTTAAATTTGGAGAAATAGAATAGGCTTAAATATAAACATGAAATATGGCTGATCAATGATCTATATACCTTTGTTAACTAAGGTTGGACTAGTGCTAATGGAAAAATATAAAGATAAAGCATATTTGTCTCATTATCCAACTACAACTTTATACACTTTCATCTAATTTATAACACCGACGCATCTCAACGTCTCGCGTCATTGATGACGAATGTCGCAGCATCTCTTCTATTTACACAGGCAAACAAACAAAGACCTATATTCCTTTTTGTTCTTCAGTTTTCTTCAATTGGATGTAGGTTTATTGACGCTAGAAGCGATTGAGGGTATCAAATCACCTGTTGAAATGGCTGCGAGTCAATTAGAGCGGGCGATTTGAATATTTTGGCATGAGGACGATTTGAACCGATTTGTTATTGTCATTGCATCAATTCTTGTAGTCATATTGTTTATCGTTATGTTTTGCGTCATTGTAAAAGATGATTAGCTGGTTTAGTCTGAGAAACTGCGGGGCAATAGCGTAACACATTATCAATTGGAATTGGTTTCATTTTGACAGTTTGACAACATTCATGGCGTTATTTACGTGTTGAGCAGACATTTTTTTCGAACTTATGAAGCAATGCAATGCAAAATACATGCGTCATGTTCGTGAACGGGCGCCGTCAGTAGGGACTAGTCGTCTCTTTGCTGCCACGGCTTATTTTAATTTAATATTTGAATTGTTTTTTTCTCATCTTCTCATTATGGACGCTTTTAACGTTCTGCATCGTTCTCACATGTATAATATTTAACATGAATGATGTAACCAAGACTTTGTAACCATATTATTTTGATTTAAAAGAGTGTCCATGGAGTTTCTTGCCCGTTCTTCTCCATAGGTACCTACTCTTTGGAATGGGCAACTAGCTTCATCTTTCTGACTGACCGACCCCTTGACAATTCAAAAGTGCCTGTAATTGGTTTAATTGAAATAAATGCTTTGAGTTTGAGTTTGAATGGATTAGCAATTTTCTTCAAAATGATTCAGATTCCGATTAATAGTGTGTTACACAATTAGGGTGCGGGTGTAAATATACCAGCCTATTACTGTCCCACTGCCTCTTCTTATACACAGAAGGCACGAGCATAGATCATTACGCTTGCTCAAAATGGGTTGGCGATTTCCTCACGATGATTTTCCTTCACCGATGTCACGTGCAAAGTACGGTGATATTTTGCTAAGAATTGAAATGTTAACTCAATTATTGTGAGTGGTGGTGAAAGCGTTAAAAAAGGTCGATACCTTTTATAGCGCTAACCAGTACCACAGTAATTGTTTTGTTTTACAAAAAAACAAAGGAAGAAGAGAGTTTAAGAGTGTTTATCTTGCGCCGGCTGGCAACGTCACATTTCTAGCGGTTTTTCGTCATTATTTTATTAAAAATCCAAAGTACCTACTATTTATTTATAGCCTAGTACTAGATCTGTGATATTTAAAAAATGAAATACCTACACCAAAAATATCAATCAACAATATCCCGCGATTCAAACGCGCGTGCACTCAAATCCCCTTAGCTAGCCAGGTGGGGATCTATGGGGATCGGTGGGCATCGGTGGGCAACATGAGGATTAGTGCCGTGCAGTTATGCCGCGGGGGACGGGGTGATTAGATCATAATAGAGATTAGGGGTAGTTCGTGAGTGACGCGTGTGCCGTTTTTGGGAGATGAGAATTTGCGAATTTGGGCGTGTGTATTTTTTAGGGGACACGGCTAAAAATAAGTTTAAAGTAGGATAACAATTTTGAAATTACACTCATGATGAAATAAGTTTTGCCGACAAAGTAGCGCGTCATTAGATTAATGCTAAGTGGTTACCGAAGCCGAACAAATCTACATACAATACTTACTAAAGGCTTTGAAGATGCGCTATTCACCCCAGTTGAAATATCTCATGGATGCACTTACACTGACACCCATAACTACCAACCCGAAACACAGCAACGCTACCTGGCCGCAGAAATAGTTGTGGTGATAGTAAGTACTTCCCCTGAAGCTTTCTTCAAAACAAAAGTAGCTCAACTACAGGATGGATTGATTAAAAAAAGTTTATGCCAAAATGGCTCCTTTTTCTTGCTGACTGTAATTTTTTTTAAACCTGTGAATGCAGATCATAATTTCTGATAAAGTTAAGGACTATCTCCTAACTAAGACCGTTTTTCTGTAGCTACAAGGGTTAAGGTACCTGACCTTACCGTTCCATCTCAAAACTCCAGCCTGTATAAAACTTTACACGTTTCCCATTACCTAGTAGAAAAGGTACTTATCGAAATAACATTCGTCTACCTTTCACATTCAAACACGGTCAACCAAAGCCAACATCTACTCAAAAATAAATCCTTGAAAAATGAAGTACACACAAACATGTTAAAGGTGGTCGTCCACTATCCCTTTTATCCGCGCTATAATAAACTGTCGGACATTTGTCAGCGATACCTTAGGCCTGACTTCTGAAAAACAAAATTTTACGCAACACATATCATAGTGGACGGGGGTGCGCTGGGTGATCGCACAAGGTGGATAAAACGAAGCGGTTTGTTGAAAGATTGGTGATTTTGTACCGTTTTACTTAATACCTAGCTTTTTGTCGTAATTATGCGGGCAGTTTTGCATACATTATAAAAGGCTTTTTTAACGATCATTGGACATTATAAGGTATATTTTACCTCTACCACTCAGGCAATCCTAGAGATTGACGAGTTTCTCACCTATCCGGAGCAATTGTCATCAATTGATTAGTAATTTAATGCCATTGCCAAAAAATAATGGCATTCTAGCCTTGTCCAAAGACTATCAATTACTGTTCCTGTCTTAGGTGCAGATTAGGTTGACCTTTAAAAGCTAAAGATAGCATGTTTTTTTTAAACATCACTATGAAAAAAGTTTATGTCTGAGTGCTCAAAAGTTTTTTTTTGGAAAATAAATACTTACTTATGGAGCAGGCAATTTCCAGTTATCTAAGCAGCAATTTTTGTAACTAGTGCGTAGCCAAGTTAGGGCGGGCATACAGGGGGCGATCCGTGGACACGGTCAGTGCGCGCGCTCTAAAGAAGTGAATAAATCTGCCGGACGAACGACAAGGTGAATATAAATATAAAGAATCCGCGGACAAACTTCCGGACCTAGCAGGGTTGCTACGTGAAGTTATAATTTTCCAACAAGATTTTCATGTGGTTAAACCTCTGAGAGACTGGCAATGCTTGAAGAGTCCACGTTAAGTTTGTCATTTACGTTCATCGTTGTACCTACGTACTGAGAAATAAGTACTAAAAGTTAGGAAACGTGTGGTATTTAAATTAGACTTGTTACTTACATACAACATTGAAAAAAAATTACAGACAATACCTTAATCAATTCAGCCTATCGCAGTCCACTGCAGAACGTAGGCCCCTCCCTTGCTATGCCACAACACCCTGTCCTCCGCCTTCTGCATCCAGTCTGTCCCAGCTACTTTCTTAAGGTCGTCGGTATATCTAGCTGGAGGGCGTCCAACACTACCTACATGTATGATATGAAGGTACCTCATTAATTGAATTTACCTAATATTTCATGAAAATGTAAGAAAAAACATACATTCAAATTCTAAGTTATCCGCTTAAACCGGTTCACCACATAAAAATACTAAAATATTTAGGCAAACAGTCAACCCTGTTGTTTGCGACGCGGCAGAGCGGTCACCGTGAAAGGCTAGGTGATCATAAAGTCCCGCGCATGTTCTTACATAATAATATTCTTGAAATATTCCCTCGGGTCGGACCAACCTAGCCGCGACAGGGAAAACTGTGGAGGAAATGCCTTGTTTATTTCACGGTGAATTTTATTTTTAAGGACCTTTGATAAACTATGTGCCAAGTAGGTAATGATAAAAGGAATGTAGGTACTATGGGACTACTGACTGCTTATTTTTATTACTCCTTTTTACTTCTTACTCCCTGTCGCTTTTAGTACGTTACCCAGTTTAAACCACTGATTACCACGACATTTTTCAATAAAAAATGTCTGTCACCGTCAACTGATCTAGCTTTTGGTTTATTTAATTCAGAATCAACACTTTCAGTTTAATTTAGTCTAAGGTAACACGAAAAGTTCTAGTTAGGGAGAGTGTTTAACAAAAAAATTACAAACAACAGCGACTCTATCGCCTTATAACAACATACAGGAGGGATGTGCAGGAAATGGTCAGCGGAGACAAACTACTCGGGCCGCGCTGCCGCGACACGCGTCATAACGCGCGGCCTGTCGCAGAGCCATCTAGTGTGCGACGACGTTTATTTTAAAATATACCTAGTTATTATTTTTATGGGCTCATAAGTTATAAATTGGGGATATAAGGGAAACAGAAAAATTAAAGTTGGTTTTCTTAGGAGAAATCTTTAAATATTTTGGTAGTTGGTACGATCAGCTTCAGAGAAAAGGAACCCCCCAAGACTTTAAAGATTATCGCCCGAGCGCGCTCGAGCCCGCCGTCGCTCGTCGCTCGAGCGATGGCGGGCTCGAGCGCGCGCGCTCGGGCGCGTCACGTGGCTCTGGCCTCAAGCAGCTCCCTCCCCCGCTGCCGCGCGGCGCGGCGCATCCATCTCTGCCCGAGCATCCACCGATCCCACTCAAATATTATTTGCAAGTTTTTAAATAATTATAATATGGTATTTTTTCGGCTTGTTGCCCGAACCGTATCCCAAGAATAACTTAACTTACAAAAAGACACTTTCCGTGCGATTGAGGATACGAACCCGCATCACCAGGCGCCAGCCGATCACATAGACCGCGCCTTATACCACTAGACTATTGAATCAGTTAGCCATCTTAACGAAAATTTTAATAGCTTTACTCCTTTTATCGAACAAGGTTGATAACGGTCTAATCTTCTAGATATTAAGGTTTAAATTTCAACTTCCACCACGTATTATAAATACTAACACCTTACCGTCTTGTTTTACAAAATGCAATTCGTAACTCCTCAATTTACTAAAAGATAAGGTTGAAATTTGCATAGATTTCTTGTTTGGTTGAATAGAATGTGCCTGATTCCGATTGTTGCACTACCTACCGTAATTTTACTTCAGAAACTTAACTAGCTGTATGAACTGCGAGTTAAGGTTGAATTTAGAATACTTCTTCGCCTTATTTACTAAACTGTGATTGAGGGTATAATTACTTTTCAAATCGTTTCGTTTTCGTGTCGATCCGCTTGTGCGTAATTATCTTCGTCGAAATATTATCCAATTTATTAAGTGTTTGAACAGTTGATTATATTAACCGATAGTATTGTTCGATTAATAACTTTTTGAAGGCTAGAATTAAATAAACTGACGACTGAGGGAAACTGACCAGTGATACGCGGACTCTAAAATTGTTGTTCTCTGGGAACAGGAACAAAGCATAAAGAACGAGATATGGCCATAACGGTAAGATTTACGTTATACACATATATGTATTTATTGTTGCAATCATGTTGCATTATTACTGACAAGTTGGATTTTTGTATGTATTCCTAATATTATTATTTTCGTTCCAGAGAAAAACAGTTCGTAGATGGATACAAAGGTATCATGCAACTGGTGATGTGAAATGTGATCGCCAAGGCCCTCGCTCAATAATTGTTTACACTAATGAATCGGGGCGACACCGTAATATTGTGGAAGTTCACTCAGTGACACCCTTCAAAACTACGCGTTCAAGTGTGACTTCAAGAAGTGATAGACAGTGACGGCCATCCTCTCCGTTATTAATAAGCAATTTACTCGGCAGATTTATTGTGTAACTGATCTGATAAAATTACATTGGAACGTATGAGCAAGTGTTAATAATTCCCAATATTTGTGGAATCATTAATTCGTAGTTAATCAAAAATAAACAACCTTTATTATTATCAATCCAGATGCTTTTGTTTACAAGTAGTCTTGTAATGTGTGATGCACCATCTGACCTCACATATTTTTATAATTTCTAATGTTGTGTTAAATAAGGGTTATCAGAAAATGTGATAAAAGAGAAAGATGTATATTGCTATACTTTTATAGTTTAGCATGTTGGTTCTTCCTCTGTAATTCACAGGCACAAATGACAACATTTAATTTTTTAATCTTTTTTTCCGATAAGATCATACAAAGTATAAAAAATTAATGTTTTCACAACTTTAAATGAATAAATATTATTGTAGTTGTTTCTAGAAAAATCTATAAATGAACCGTTATCTAATGTTAAACATTCTAAACCTCACCCAGGGTATCTATTTTGTGTTTAGTTAATATTCTAAGTAAATAACCCCAATTTAACACACATAGAAAACTATATATTCAACCGTGAAGTGGATTCCATGAAGTCTTAGAAATGTAATTAGAGAAATAAATGAATATTGTTTATGCAACATGCCTAGATTTTCTTACAAACCTCATACCTACTTCAACATTTGATTTCTTAAATAATAATTAACAAAAATCACATAATAACCTATAAAAGAAACAAAAAAAAACAAAAAAAGAACTTCTCGTCCGAGGATTTGAACTCGAGACCATCGAATTGTTAAGCCGCTGTCTTAACCACTAGACCAACACGCCATATACAATACGTTACAAAAAACTTAAATGGGTTTAATGTCATTCCCAAAAGGGGTTCCCTTACTTTGAAGCGAACTGTACATCAGTCGACTAGCTTTTTCCCAGCTCTCAGTTGGGAATTGGAATTAGCTCCCAACTAACCTGATGCAATGCACCTGACTATCAATGTTTTACATGTAGCGAGTCTCAGTTGGCCTAAGGTACACATTGCAACCCTTGCGAAAGTTTTAGAATATTTAATTATGAGCAGTTTTGGCCTAGTGGTAACGGCCGCGACTTACGAGTCGTATCTCAGGTCATAAGTTCGAACCGTCTGAGTTTGAACCGGGCGCTTAACTTTGTGTAAATTTATTTCATCAACGCTGCTCTTAAAACGGTGAAGGAAAACATCGTGAGGAAACCGGCATTTTCTAGAACCAAAAATTCGAAGACATGTAACATTTCTGCAAACCAGCACTGGGCGCACGTGGTGAATTACAGCCCACTATCTCGCACCGAGAGGAGGTCTGTGTCCCAGCAGTGGGAACACTATAGGCTGATTATGCTTATGCTTATCAATATTTAAAATGTCACTTAGCAGTTTAATTTAACAAAGAGTAACGAGATGAATGATTTTGTTTTCAGATGGTGATGCTGATTGTCACATTCTCTTAACAACCAACATGTAAATAGGTAATCATTAAAGTAAACTAGATAAATTCTGAAATAAAACTGCCGAATAAAAATTAAGCAATATAAATTCGTAAATAGTTTATAACTAACGAATAGTTTTGTTTAGAAGTAAAAATACAGTCACATACAAAACTAATTATAATGAGCCTTTTATTTTCGAAGTAGCACTAAATCTTTTTAATAGCCGTTAAAAAAATCAGACAAAATTCAGACCGTTCGATCAAAACATTGGACATTAAAATATAAAAGCCGCCCCACACATCGGGGCGACACACAGTGGGCCCATACTGAAAATTTGTGGACTTAGGCAACAAAGTTCCAATATCGATGCGATTTTTTTTTATATGACGTGTTATGATATTCCTAACAACTTTTATTCTTATAAAATTTCGCCTAAAGTTGATAGTTTGTCTTGAAAAAAATTTATTAGTTTTTTTTGTATGGAGCGAATCACGTTTCATTTTTTTTCTTTAATTGTACTAATATGTTGAGTGTGTGGCGGTAAGTATATGATAGCTAGGGTCATTCTCTATCCATGAAAAAAAAATCAGCGCCGGCTATCTGCGGCATCGCGAGTAATCATTCGGTAAAAAAAAATTATTTTGTATGAAATTTTTGCCATTTAAAATAAATTCAAAGTATATTTTTTGTCTCATTTGGCTGTTTTGACCTTCTTTTTAGTTAAATATATAGTTTTAATAGCGCATAGTTACATATAACTAGTAATGCTGGTAGAGATTTAGTTATTATTGCATGTTATCGGTAGCACCTGCATTGTGATCGATGACTCATTTGTTTGTGCGCTCGGCTAAGCGCATAACTAATGAGTTTTAAAAAATGCTCGTCTCTGATTGGCTGTGTTATTTTTTTAACTGCACGTTATCTATTGTTGAATAAATATCGTAATAAGTTTCAGGTTATACTAATTTTGTTAATGATAGGTGAAATAATTTAAATCTGTACGGGCAAGTCATTGATAATTACCTACATAATCAAGCGTATGTATATTATAGTATAAGTTATCGTACGTATGACCAATATGAAACTGTGAAGTAATTGTAGCCCTGAAAAGGGCTGTTTGTCATATTCCTAGCCCTGATGGGCTTTTGTGGGAATAATCTAGAGCCGGATCACATTATTTCTTGTTCCAGAAGTGCTAGAGGGTCTGGCAAATTTTCGGACTCTGCTATGAGGCATTCTTCTTCCTCCATAATCTCACTGCCACAGGGAGGCTCAGTAGTCTGTAACAACTGAATTGCTTCAGGCAACAACTCATTATGAACCTTCTTCGTTATTTAAGGCCTTATGTAGGATATGTGGGGATCAGAGCTTATTAGAAGTCCATGAAGGATGTCTTCGTTTGTTGCTATTCTCCCTGTTTTCCGAGTGTGCCTCTCCCTGACGTTTCTGAAGTCCTTATTACGGGCTTCCGAAGCTTCTTCAGATAAGGTACCTAAAACGAATAAGTTATGTACATTTTAATTTCAAAACGCAATCGAGTCAAATAATACATCATACTATATTTATTTTTTACTTACCGATTGGCAAAACACCAAAGTGGTTACAGATGTCTGCACCGTGCATTAGAAGTTTATGTACACTAACTGGCATGTAGTACCACGAATAGTGTTGCACGTACACATCAGCTGTTTCTCTACAGTACCTTCTAAATTTTTCACAGTCATTGTTTTTGCCTGATGATATGGCTTGTAGAATAACGGAAAATCTGAAAATCAGATTTTCGTCAATTCCCGTTATTCTGGAAGATCTTTTGTAATCTTGAAAAAAGCGCCTCGCAGTATTCCCGTCATTTGTAGTTCCAAAACCCTAAAATGGGAAAACAATACTGTAATATACAATATATAGAGATATAATACACAAACAACATAAAAAGAGCGAAAATTAAATACATACCTGTTTGACTATATCAATCAGCATTCCAGTTTGCTCACGAAATTCTTGTTGCGTGGTATTTTTTTTAGCTTGTTTCAAAGCCTTTTGTTCGCCTCGAGCAGTCCATCGCTGAAAATCCAGATTATAAGATATATGGAGAAGACATTCTATACACCGAATCTTCATATGCAGTGAAGAAATTCCTTGTTTGTAAATTTCTTCACGAAGTGGTTTGGAAGCCAAAGCGTCTAAATTATTCATTTCGCTCGGTTTTGCCAAGCAAATGGGACACGTTGCAAATGATGGTACTTCAGCAATAATATTGGCCACTTTTCCATCAATCATGGTCATATGCAATTCATGTGATACAATAATATTTCCAAACTGTGTAGATATTCGTTCATCAATTTGTTTTTTCATCTCAGACTCTTCAGACTTTATAAAATCAGCTGTCTCTGAAGTGAAAGTAAACTTCACTGGTCGACAGTAAAGAGTTGAGCAAGGTGTGGGGTTCTCCCAAACTATATTTTCATTCCCAGATGATGGGCTAGTAGACACTAGCCAAAGAGGGACGATACTTATCATGACTACTGATGAATCATCGAACTCTGTAGCTGTGTTTGACGTTTTCTGTTTATAATTACTCTGCGACGAAGAACCATCAAGTCCCCATTTCCAGGTTAACTTGAGTTCTTCATTTTGAGACCTATCAACAGAATTCATATCTAGTAAAATCCTCTTCACAGTGTGGTCCAATAGCGCTTGCAATTTAATGTGAGCTCCTTTTTCAGTAATCTCCATACTCTCTTGTGGTGGGTAACATCTTTTCTTGGCATTTACAAGATTTGGATAAGATGGAAAGGCAGCACAGTTTTCTTCTTTCAGAAATTGTCGAAGAGCTAAGTATTTCCATTTCGAGAGCGCAAGTGATGTATAAAGAGCTAAACACTTATCTTCAGAGACAGTACTTAAGCTCTGCTTCTTGAATAGTCGCTCATCTACTTCGGATAGCGCATCTGGATTACTGGAAAGGTATTCGACCACTTTTGCCAGATTCGTTTTGCCGTTGTCTTTCAATTTTGTTATGTACCAGTGCTGCAACTCTTCCTCGGAATTTTCTTCTACTATGGAAGTAGAACGTCTTTTTTTTTGCTTATTACTTAAGTCTTTGAACGGTTTTCTGTGCTCCTTTTCTGTAGATGGTCCCGCTTCCTCAGTACATACTGCAAGAGTAGGAACATGGGAATCTATATCCACAGGCTCAGATAAGGCTGCGTCTGAAAAGCCCATCTCACTTCTCAGGTCAACAGTGTCACAAACAGGCCATTTGATGTTTTTTTCCAACCACTTGCGATTACTTTCACGGTTCATAAAAGTTTTTTGATGTCTACATGACTCTATCCACTTTTTATTTAGATTTACACAAAAAAGTCGACAGAACTCCTTGATTCGGTTCTTGTCTTCTTCAGAAACTTCGGTAGTCAAGACAGAAATGATACTTTCATATAGAAACATATGATTTTTCAGATCACCGCCACTTCTTAATTTCACAAAAAGATCTAGGTTGGTAGTGGTACAAAATCCAGCCATAGTTCTAATGTAAATATAAAAATAAAAGTATTTCACTGTGTTCACAAATAAGCGACAAGAGCGAAACTAGATGGACTTAATGAATGTCTTTATATTTATAGTCAGTGTTAATTACTCAAGTAGTGGACATAACAGTGAGTGAAAATTATTTAGCCAATCAGAGACGAGCATTTTTGAAAACTCATTAGTTATGCGCTTAGCCGAGCGCACAAACAAATGAGTCATCAATCACAATGCAGGTGCTACCGATAACATGCAATAATAACTAAATCTCTACCAGAATTACTAGTTATATGTAACTATGCGCTATTAAAACTATATATTTAACTAAAAAGAAGGTCAAAACAGCCAAATGAGACAAAAAATATACTTTGAATTTATTTTAAATAGCAAAAAATTTCATACAAAATATTTTTTTTTTACCGAATGATTACTCGCGATGCCGCAGATAGCCGGCGCTGATTTTTTTTTCATGGATAGACAATGACCCTAGCTATCATATACTCACCGCCACACACTCAACATATTAGTACAATTGAAGAAAAAAAATGAAACGTGATTCGGTCCATACAAAAAAATCTAATAAATTTTTTTCAAGACAAACTATCAACTTTAGACGAAATTTTATAAGAATAAAAGTTGTTAGGAATATCATAACACGTCATATAAAAAAAAATCGCATCGATATTAGAACTTTGTTGCCTAAGTCCACAAATTTTCAGTATGGGCCCACTGTGCGACACCGTGCCGCGTCATTGCCGTCTTGCCAATCGCGCGTTGTATTCCAAATTCAAATTACGCGAGCCGCTGACAACCGCCCGCCGTTGGACCGTTAAATGCTTTGATTGGACACATTTTATCGTCCAAAGACGACCACACGCAAGTTTGGGTTTAAATATAAAAAAGAGTTTTTTGGATGATGTCATTGGATTTTACATTTGTTGCGTAAATATGGAGCATCGAAAACTGTCCCTTGCTTAGTAATTGACGATAAATAATTCAAAAATAGATTCTAGGTACTTGTATCGGATTCGGGCAAGAGAATGACGTTGGTTGTCAGTATTAATGATAACAATTGACAACATTTCATATTTTTAACCTGCATGTATTATTACGTTATATAAAAGTAAATTCAAATCTAGGGCACCCATATTTTTTCGTTTTTCGAAATTATGTACTTTTCATTCATAATTTTAACTTTGAAATTCGGTGTATTCTAAAAAGATGTAAGTGCCAGATGACGGTAGAATGGCGATATTACCTTTGCTTTATTGTGACCCGTCAAAAAAACTGTTAGATGTCACTTGTCTCAGTCGTTGTTTTGGTTCCGTCATTGGCGTATATTTTTCATTGGGATCCATTTTATTGGCGAAATATCAATCAAAAATTGATAATATTAACAGTAAGCAGCGTGTCGAGTTGATAGGAAAAAATATTGTTGAATTCAATTCAGTTTTTTAGTTGTTTTCTAGTTACACTTCTTAGGTGACATTGACATGTCTTGTTTGATATAATGTTTTCAATCAAAGACATTGGAATGCGCAAAGGTAACTACCTCATTCCGCCGTTTATGTGACGTCATCACGTGTTTTTTTGATTTTTATTTTTTTTCTCAGAAATTTAGAAATAAAAGAATAAAATAAAAATATATTTGAACTCAGGATACGAAAATAAAGAAATAGTATTTTTGTTTTAAGGTCGTGTCAGGTTTGAAATGTTGTCAATTATCTATTTTAGTCTGCGAATCGACTGGAAAAGCAGTTTATTACGACATGATCTATTCTACAGGTAGTCTGTGTCCAAACGATAGAAGACGCCTATTTAGAAGTCAATTGAATCTTTAAATAAACAACTTAGTCTTTTGAAACTCTAGACCCATAATCCCTGACTACAACTACCAAAATAAGTCAATAAGTCCAAGCCGACATTAATAAACATTCCTACTTTTCCCAGACCAAACACGACAAAAACAAACATCTATAGAAGAGACCTAAATAAAACACCGAAGGTACGCCATCTCCCAAAACGCAATTTCCACCTTAATACCGAACAGCCTACACATCAGGTATCGCACAAAAAGACAGAAAACCTCCTCAAAATGAACATTCCTCCCGTACCTACTAATGAAACGCCTCGTTTTGCTCGCACTGCTCCGCGGCCCGCAATCACACACTTATTCAAACATTTCTCTGTTTTAATACGTTTTTTTATAAGCAAGGGTGCACGTCGCATAATAACGTGGTCAAAGGATCGTGTGTGCGAGGCGTTACACGATGGTTAATGAAAACCTTTAGCTTTTGTTTGTGTGGTTGCAAATGTGTGTTTGTGGCTTTATGTGGTTGCGGTTGAGGTCAGTTGTGGTTGATTGAAATAGTTTTACGCTGTCGAAAATAAATTTGAAGATCTAAAAGTCAACGATCAATTCTCGACAGTGGAGCTCTGCTTAAATAATAATAAAGCTAATCTAATCTTTCAGCAGCGCGGTTCACGAGGATCACTCTTTGATTATTCTTCGTCATTTTTCTGGATAATTAACTTCGGCCCATTTGAATACTCCCTTAAACTTCTTAATTACCTGTCTCATAATTATTTTACCAAACAGAACTTTACAGAAAACTCATTAGTACAAGCGACAATCTTCATTATTTACCTTGAGTTCTAATTAATTCCTTGTCATGGTTTTTGCTTCAGCTTTTGAGTTATATCTTTAGGACAGGTGAGAGAGATAGCGTGTCAATCTTTGTATGTATTAGAGCGGGATGGGTATACGTCTCCGGTAGGTACCTGATTAACATCTTTTAGCAATTAGTAAAACACACAAAACTCCACCCCTGGCGTGTTCTGATCCCCTGGTAGGTGATGCTTAATATTCACTCGTAAATTACTTGAAAACTTACCGCGAAGGTGGTTGTGGAACTGAATTTAAATGCACTTCGACTTGGTACGACGTAGATAAGGTAAGCAATGTTTTGGTAATTAATGACGTCTGTTCATTTGGCATTTGGATATTATGTTCCTCCATACCGCGCTGCTTTTCTTTAATGACTTCATGACGTAGTGGTGTAATATAATAATATTATCAGCCTATCACTGTCCCACTAAAGAGCAAGGGCCTGCAGATAGTTTCTTAAACAGAAATTATTATAATAAAATAATTAATACATTTCCAGTAGAACGAAATACTGAACCGACTGATTGACTTACTAAAAAATAATGGTGCAGCAAAAACGTTTTGGTACGTGATCATTTTTTCAAATAATGGTCAAACTCACCCTCACAAGAGAAATGACTGAACAGAAAGTAATATGTCTGAAAAAATCCTATTATTACAATATCCTCTCCCCGAATTCGGTCAAACAAAAACCCCGTAAGCCAACTGACACGCTGTATTTAATTACATAAATTTTAAACACCGACCTCCGTCCGTTTGTCCGACATATCGGCCCGATCGCGCGGAAAATCAATTGATTATAAAAGGTTTTTTCATGTAAAACATTTTGTGATGAACGTTATTATTGACGGCTGCGGTCTGTTGCGATTACGGTCGGTTTCATTTAAATTTTTGGAGCTCTAATTCAAAAAGGTATCTCTGTTGAAATGTTTGATTAATTAAATATTTAACGGTATAAAATTACATGGAGAGTTGAATCTACCGCAGTAGTCTTTGATCAAAAGTACAATGGCCAGCAAACATTCCTGAAATTTGAGGAATTACCCATTTTCAATTCTCTCAAGTTCAAAAATTCATTGTAGTTCTTGGCATGTCCTCGCCACACCAGATTAGACGCACGTTTCGTAAGTTGCAGAATTTAACAAAGCCAAATTCAACAGAATCAGAGACATTTACGCATACAGCTGTAGGTGAAAAGTTGAAGAGATTTAGATAAATAACAGTATCAAAGCTGTCAGTAGATTTTACCTACAACCATTCAACACATTCCGCACGTTACTCCTAACTACAATGGTACAAACAACCTACCCACTGCAACTGCAAACAGATTGAATGTCCAAAAAAGTTGAAGAGCATAAAGAATAGTTCGTGCTATTACAATAAACGGTATCGATCGGGCACTGAGTGGTACACCTCGCCACTTGAGCCCCCGTGATAAACTAGGGGAAGTGCACCGAATATGAGACGCGGAGAGGATGAAAGAACAGATGTGGTACCTATATTATAATATTTGTACCAGTAAGCGTTATGATAATTTGGGTATTTCGGTTCAAAATCAAATCAAAAGTAATTTATTCAAATTAGGCTTAGAATCAGCACTTTTCGAACGTCTAAATTACATAAGTCCAAAACAAAACGCCCGCCCTTCACCACTTCCTAGTGCTTTTCCTGGGAAGAAGAAGTGGCGCAACAAACTCCCCAGCAGCACAGTTGTCTGTTCAGTTAGAAAATACTTGATTCAATACAATACATAATCACATACATAATCAGCCTATAACGCTCCCACTGCTGGGACACAGGCCTCCTCTCTGTGAGAGGGAGTGGGCCGTAATCCACCACGCGGGCCCAGTGCGGGTTGGTGGATGTCACATGTCTTCGAATTTTTGGTTCTAGGACATGCCGGTTTCCTCACTACAATAGTAGGTGTGCAAAGTAAATAACATTACGAGACACAAAAAATACAGTAAAAACTATACTCGCTCAAGCAAAAAAATTATAACTGAAATGTAAACAAAAACTTAATACCTAAATAAAAGCCTCTAGGCATTAAAAGCGTGACAGCTTACATATTTATATAATACAATGCTGGGTTATGTTCACATAGCTGTCACTCGAAGTCACAAAATGATAAACTAGGAACATCGACGTAAAATAAATAAACAGTTAATTATTAATAACAACAATAAAACCATGGCCAGCAAGACGACCAGTCACCAGCGCCGGTTCTTTTGTAACATCCCATAAACCTGTGTTTTGCAAATCTGTAGATCTTTAACTGTGCCATTTGTCTAATACAGATGCAAAAGTATGGACATTGGACATTACTGTCTGTACCTAGAAGAAAATTATTGTTTTACATGACGCGTTTTTTTAACTTAATTATTGGAATAGTTCACCGTTATTGACCACCTAAGGATGGTTTAGTTCCAGAATCCATGAATTTACCATCCTTTTTTTCCAGAAACTGCCACATCCAAACCAAACACCGGGACTACTACCGCCACTACGGCACTCGATAGTGCCGCGGGCGCAGCTCAACCGATCGACAGATGCGCGTCTGTAGCGCGCTTTATTTGTACGAGTGTACCTTCTATTTGTATAGTGAAATTAAAAGTTGAGCACAATATGTTGTAAATATTTTGATATGTCTGGGATTGAGATTCGTGACCTACAAAACTACGACGAACTATGAACAAACTACGACGAAAAATAAAATGATTTCCGAGGAATCTTGTTTAGTAGAAATGGTATAAATTTAGATCAGCATTAGTATTCCGAGTAAAATTCTACATAAGAAGAGGTTATTAACAAGAGATAACTTATGTAGGTGAATATGAATTTTCATGCACGTAATGCAATATTGTCAATAGTATTTGGAAACAGGATGAAAATTTTGTAATTCGTGCACCTGAACCCACAATTAGTAGGTGTTTAGTAGAACGATAGACACGACAAACTAGATTACACCACCTCCATCAAAGTCCGGCTTGATTGATGAGCTTCCTGACCAAATGAGCCACCTAACACCACACCCTCGACCGAATCCCACCCTTATCGGTCTTCTTATAAGAGCTAGTGCAACTGCAAGTCGTAAAATTGTTTTAGATTTCTACTTTCTGCTAATCCGTCAATTCAGCAGAATCTTCTTTTGCATCACTTAGGCTAATATGCACTTTAATGTCTTGTTTTAAGGGTGGTTTGAAGTGTATTCTTAACTTTGTACGGGTTTCTACCTTCAGATGATCTGTCTTTGTAAAGTCGTTACGTTTTTGTTGGATCCAATATCTTTTGTAATAGGTGCGTTATTAGCATGGAGGTGCTACATGCCGAGGGTGGGAAAAATGGATGATTGATGACTTTTTCCTGAAGAATTTTGGATTTACATGGGTGAGGTTTGCAGTCTTCCATATACTTGGCAGTATAGAGATGGAATTGTGACAAAGAAACAAACTAAATTGCAATACTTGAGTAATAAATTTCATAATGGTAGTTAAGTAGTTAAGTAGTTGGTATAAAATGATAATGGAACAGTGCCTTGCCTACGTATGTATTGTAGAGGTTTACACATGGACGGTTTTTTCATTCAATCTCCACGAACATTTAGTGAGCTGACAGCATTTATTTGGTTTCGTATTAAGAATAGAGAAAAGATTCGAGGGTCTCCTCGGATAAGTGACAGTCCCATCTTGATGTAAAATGTAATTCTGTATTATACCATGTGGTATATTAATACCAAGATCCCAAAGAGACTCCTAAGGTCTCCTATAGTACTTTAGGGCTAAATTATATTTAAGATATGTACAGTAAACTCTGCTCCCCATCTGTGCCAGATTTCTCCCTCGTCACCAAAAGGGACAAGGTGCTAGCATGCCTGCAGGCATAAGAGGACCCCATTTCTCACCGTCTTTACAACTTTTGTGTGAAGACAGACACCTGTGTAGTAAAGCCTCTGTGCCTGAAGGTTAAGCAGTAAAAGACGTTAGGTAGGTTCCCAAATGGTGGAAAATAGACAAAAAAATATTATTGTGGCATAGTTTCGGTTAGAAAGGTATTAATTTGTATCTTTGAGTAGGTGTTCAAGGTTGCAAGCTGAGTACATTTTAACACTTAACATTTTCATTGAGTTCAGTATGTTATGTTAATAAGGTGGCAGCAGCTCCATAATCAGCCTATAATGTTCTCACTGTTGAGACACAGGCCTCCTCTCTTCGAGAGGGAGTGAGCTGTAATCCACCACGCGGGCCGAGTGCGGGTTTGTAGACGTCACATGTGTTTAAATTTTTGGTTCTAGGACATTTCCTCACGATGTTTTCCTTCGCTGTTTTCGAGAGCAGTGGTAATGAAATTATTTACACAGAGTAAAGCGCCTGCCTGGCTTCGAACCCACGACCTACAAATCGTAAATCGGGGCCGTAACCACCGCTCTGTATCATAGAGACCCATGAGCAATAAAAAAATAATTATTGAAGGCTAAACCCGAGATTGGCATTTGGCTGAAGTTGTCAAAACTTCAAAGAGAGAGCTCAACAGGTAATTCCGAAGGTGAGTCAACTAATTTAATTGACTTTCATGAAATTGAAACAAACAGAAATGCCATCGAAGTCTTAAGAGTCAATTAAGTTCACCTCAGTTGTAATTCGCTGCCGTATCGTCTAGACGCATATAAATTAGCTATTTATGTTGTGATTACACCTATAAGCATTAAAATGTTAATGGAACGGCCACGCACCGTCTCCTGGGGTATTAGACAATTACAAAAGGATACCAACTTCATTTTGCTGATGCTAAACTGCAATTGATTCAACTCCCATAGCACTATAACCTTTACTGCTTTCAAATAAAGAGGTGTAGATATTTTTGGGGTTGGCAAATGTAAGTTGGTGGGAAAGTCGTTGTAAAAACGATGCGTTTGGCGAAAACAGTTATTGGTGCCGATAAAATCTCGATATACATACAGTATTGGCAATGATTTATAATATTTTGTAGCGAAGGGGAGATGTGTTTATCGATACTGAAGTATCGAATATTGTTAAGAGTAAAGTTTTATGGAGTGGACTGATGTTGAGTTCCATATTTTTTTATTGGGCTGGTCAATCTGGAGATGCCGTAGTTAGAAGACACGGGAGACACAGGAGGAAGATATTTCGCGTCTAAAAAATTGTGTTTAAGCATAAACAGATCTGTATAATCAGCCTATAATTTTCCCACTGCTGGGACACAGGTCTCCTCTCTGTGAATGGTAGTGGGCCGTGATCCACCAAGCGGGCCCAGTGCGGGTTGGTATATGTCACATGTCTACGAATTTTTGGTTCTAGGACATGGCGGTTTCCTGGCGATGATTTCCTTCACAGTTTTGAGAGCAGTGGTGATGAAATTAAATAATAAGGTAAGGTTGATAATTATGATAATATCTCATCTCTAGAAATTCTCCTTCCACATTCATCAGTTCCACTGGTAACCTCTGACTCTGCCCACCCAGCAACAAAACTAAATCATGACCTAATAATACAAATCACGGTAAACTCAGTGACAGACACCGCTTGTCCACGTAATTAGTGCTCGCATTAATCAAGACACAAGTGCGGTGCTAATTAGCCCTTCTGGGAACAGTAGCGGATGCGTCCGATGGGCTGCCCTATATAGTGCACGGTAGGTACAGCGGTATGTAGTGTGACGACGTAGGAGGGGAATTTGGTGACGTCATTGGTAAGGAGAAACCAGGTGAAAATAGGTGCAAGGATTTACAGAATTCAGTCGCGACTCGTGTTAGTTGCAGCAATTAGCTTCTATATACTTCTGCAACCTGAATGCGTAGCACTAGTGTGTCAATAACTGTCATGATCAGCCTATTTCGTCCCCATTGCTGGAACACAGGACTCCTCTCTATGCGAGGAAGGGGGCCGTAGTCCACCACGCGTGACCAGTGCGGGTTAGTAGATGTCTGAGGTAAGTCCTATAACGCGTACCTGGCGTGTACTCACTGACGTAGCAGACAGCATAGATCTTTTTACTTGTTCTCTGAGTGAGTTCACAGAAACCACGATGTACAGAATATGTTATGGTAAATAATAAAACTGTAATTATGGCCACACTATTGAATTAGGAAATTCCTGTAATGATAGTGAATAAATGTCAAATGTCGTCGAATTTTTTTGTTCTAGGACATGCCGGTTTCCTCACGATGTTTCCCTTCACCGTTTTGAGGGCAGTGTTGAAGCAATAAATTACACTAAGTAAAGTGCCTGCCTGGGTTTGAACCCACTTCCTACAAGTCGTAAGTCGGGGCTGTAACCAATGGGCTTAAACACCACCACTGCTCTCATATAATTTATTAATCACTATCGCTTGCATTCAATGTTACAAAATCTGTTTGTAATATTGGTTCACATCTTCGAAAGATTCTTCTGCCATCAACGCATTTAGAACAAAGCAATATATGTTATTAAAATATTTTCCAAACAGAAGCTATTAGCATAATCAGCCTATAATGATCCCACTGCTGGGACACAGGACTCCTCTCTATGAGAGGGAGTGGGCCGTAAGCCACCACGAGGGCCTAGTGCGGGTTGGTAGATGTCACATGTCTTCGAATTTTCGGTTCTTGGATATCTTAAAAGCGATTAGGTGTAACGTAATTAGGTTGCAGGGTGAACGAGGTACCTGACAGGTTTTTAGTATTTGAGAGTCTTGTAAAATCTACTTTACAATTTTCACAAAATCTAGTTATACGCCCGTCGTATCGCATAAGCCGGTGCAACATAAAAGAACACACTCGTTCAAAGTTGCAAAGTGCACGTGACTTCTAATTACCCCTTCTGGGAACGCGTAATGGATGTAGTTGATATGTTTGAGGGACTGCGCCGTGCGGTGAACTCCCAGGAGACTATCGTCAGTTTGAGTATGGCCCAAGTTTTGTTACGCTATGGATCGTAAACAATCTGGCAAAATACTTTACGATTTGGGGTGTAAAACTGGTCACAAGGATTTTAGCAAAGAATCGGTTGGATATCTTGCTGGTAGCTACACTGCGATCACCAATAAGTTTTCAAAGTGATTTGTTTGACTATAATATTATGAAAGCCAACCTTCGAAATACATATTATGACGATAAAAGCTGTTAGCAAGTTGACAAGACACTGGGATTGTTTCATTATCCCCGAATGGAAAGCAATAAAGTTGAATGGATGGAAAAAGAAACAGAGTTTGCGAAGTTATTTGAAGAAATAACCGGATAGGTGCAGCAATTTTACTGAACATTATTCATAGTCCCACCGTCTCCAAGAAACAATACAACATAAACCTACACACCCATTACACACAATAGCTCCAAAGGCAGATGTAAGCCATGCATCACACCGCAACAGTTTGGCTTCGACAAATCGCATAGTCGCCGCGACATCTCCAAAAAGACACTTCAGGGAATGTCGCAAGACTAATCGGTGTGTGTATGAATTCCTTATGCTAATTGGGGTGACAAATCGTTCCTCGCCCATTAATAGGAGGAATACACTCGAACAATACGTAGGAACGGCTTCCAGGAACTACATAATGGTGTGATGGAAGTGAGTCTGGATTGTAATAGAAAATGGTTTTAAGAGATGCTTGCTTTTGATGTTTGTGGCAAACTAAACTGGTTTTCTTCTCTTTTTTAGGTAAAGCCAAAGTCAAAGCATTTATTTCAAATAGGCACATAAGAGGCACTTTTGAACGTCAAAAATTACCTTAAATAAAATAGAATTGATTCTAGTCGCCCATTCCAAAAGGTAGTTTTCGTATGGAGAAGAATGGGCAAGAAACTCCACCGGTAGTTAGAAGGAGTAAGTGAAGCAAGCGTTTAGTACCTAAAACAAGTACCTAATCACGCACTATTTGTAAGTGTATCTTTAATTTATATCTTCTCAAACAAGTAGCTGTATAGGACACCTACATAGTTTCAACCCAAAATGAATTGATACACCCACGCCACGCGAAGGCCGTAGATTTAACTTCACCTTGGATTAGACTTCTGACTAGTTTTTACCATGGTAAATACCATCTCTTGAATAAACCAAACAATTTCCTATTCTACCTAGCCAGATGTGCCCAATTTATTTTAAAATCAATAACTACCCCGTATGAGTCATACGCGTACTTGTTTAATTTATTCCCTCACGGTGGAGTGTAATGCAATCAGCATAAATTCGGCCGGACCGGACCGGGACGGCAGCCGGAGCCGGCAGCAGCGACAGATGCCGTGTAATTGTTCCTGTGACAATTTTTTTGGTCCTCCCCTCTAATGTGTGATCGAATCTGTTTAAAACGGTGAGTGGCAGTGTGGAGACGGATTTGGTTTTTGTTTTTGTTTTGTTGGAACATCGAAAAGGTTCGTATTTGTAGTAATAAAGGTAGTCATATAAATGATAAATTGATATAAACCATAGCAGTTTTCAATCCAGAAGTAATAATATCGTAAGACTAGAAAAGGAATGAAGTGGAGTGGTAAAGGAGTGAGTGGATCTTATGGAGAAATCAAGAGCGATAGAAGTTCATTGATTTTTCTAAGAACCCTTTTGTGAAATATTAAAAAAATAAGTTTTGATATTTTTTAACTGGGACCAAAGTTCTGATCAAGAATATTAAATTGACTCGGCCATTGTTAGTGAACTTTCGTACTGAACAAACTGTGCTATATCTCAATATAGCACAGTTTGTTCAGTACGAAAGTTACACCAGTTCAAGCAGTTTGTAGGACTCATCCTACAAACTGCTTGAACTTATTTAGTATATTAATCTATATCGTTACTCAATCAATCACATGGAGATGTACCTATATTATTTAGTAAAATAGTAATTCTACTGCAATAAATTGATCTACCAATCAGAACTACATAACAGTCTTATAACTATAATGAGAAGAGTTTTATTGCTCGAATGACAAAATATAACTCATATTTAGATTGAAAACAGTCTCCATACTTTTGTAGCTTCATCCCCCACAACAAACGCAAGGGTGCAGTGTACTCAGGTGTCGAATCGCGACTGTGCCGACTGCCTGCGAGTACGTGCGCACTGGCCCTTCTGTTGCGCGTGCGACTGATTGTGGTGCGAGAAATATTTTTATTATAATTAATTCTAATAATTTTGCACACTTTTTATACGTATCACCTCGTGTATCAGTGATTTGATTTGGGGAATTTAATGCTTGAGTATAGATTCGTGTGCAGTTTTATAGACAAAGATATTTGCATTTACATTTGGCATTGACTACCACCGCGGTCAACGTTGACCGCGAACAATAGATTTTCTATTGTCTCTGTTGTCTGGCAGTCTACGTGTTAATATACTTGTTCATAAAACTCAGAAGATTCCGAAGACCCTTGTAGGATTATTTTCTTGGTCTCCTTGGATTTTACATAAATTCAAATACTATCGACTTAGAGACCGTATGTAGTATGTAGTATCCCTCAAAAGTTTCGAAGAAACTGCCAGAATTCTAACCTTTAACATAGGTCCAATACGCTTGCATATTATGCCACTTCAGAACTTGCTTACAAGCATAAACATCTTAGCTTTTTTTAGCAAACGTTATTAAAAACGATGAAAAATCACAAACTAAAAAAATGTCCAAAAAAATCACGCACCATTGTACCGCACCACAATCGTTCGACAACACTATACAGAATACCTAGAGGGTGGTACTGCACGGGGGAGCAACATCCCCTGCATCGAAACTCTTTGATGTGGCCGCCGTGACCGTGAAACTGTGCCGTCGATTCATTTCAGGCAGATTAACGGATTCGTAATTGCGTTTAAATTGAGGCTTTTGTGTATACTGACTCTTTTTGATGTTCACAAAATACATTGGTATGACTAATTCGTATTATTTTCATCGGACAAACTAAAGTTAACAGTGAAAGTATGCTATCACGCATCGTCGAATCGCAAATATGGGATATGCAATGTGTTGAGTGAGTTTCAGTAGCGTTATGTCAGCGTATAATTATGAACATCGTTATTAGTTTATAATCTATTTCGCGAGATTATAAACTATCGAAAAATTTTTAACTGCAACAAATCATTTACAATTTAGCGCATTATTTTTCGATAGTTTGTTATAATCCATGCATGGTAAACCGACAAAGTGTAATCTGGTATCTAACTTGCATGCGATGGATTGCACTTTGTGCTAATAAGTACAAGCCAAGTAACTGCGACCAACTTGGAAGTAGCGCTCGCCGATGACAGGGTACCGCTCGCTTCGCTCGCTCGGTTCGCGCGTGTTTGGTCACATAATGTCGGTCGAATCACGAAAAGGCGTATCTGTGTTTTGGTAAATTTTACAGCCGAGTAATTTTTATGAAATCGTCACGTCATGTACTGTCATAACTTTATGTCTTATGATTTAATGTGCTTGGTATGATATTTATGTAAATATGTAGCTAAGACTGATTATATATTTAACTATAGTTTCAGTGTACTGTAGTTAATTATAAGGATATTTATATTTTTTTGAAAAAAGTTTCACTTACGCCTTTTCGTGATGTACCCCTAATATCAGTAATTTTACTTACGCCCAGGTAGGTATTCGTTTAAGTGAAATTAAAAACATCGGTATGCATAAAAAAAATAACTTTATTTAAAGATAACTGAAAAGAATCACCAAATAATATTAATAGGTACAAGAACTTAAATAATATTCTGTTTTAATTAATATTGCTGTTCATTTTCTTTTTATTTTAATCGTGAGGAAGATTTTCATAATAAATAACATTTTCTCTATTTCTTATTATTGGTGTATCTCCACTGCACATTTTCATGAGGTCTTCATATTTGTCTTTTGAAATTTTATTCAAAGATTGGTTTAATTGTTCGACGTTTGTCCTCAGCCATTGTGTGTTTCCTCGCCTAAGTGATATAGATCTGTATTGTGTTTCCATGTGACTTGTTTTAAAAAACAATATAGTTGGATTGTTTCGCACTACTCGGAATTCCATTACATCTGTCCACTTAAATGGCTCACCACTCTGGTCATCCTTTTTTAGCATTAGCAACTTTAATTTTGATGCAAGTTCTTTGAAATGTTTAAAATCATCATATTCAAGGAATTTAACCTCATATGGCTTTTTGCGTGCCAATCGAATGATGGGTTCCAATTGGCAGGGAACAAAGACTTGTCCTGCTTGTTCCATTGCAAATGCTACCGCGCTATGGACAGAATGGCCTTCGCTTTGGCCATGAAAGGAACAAAAATAACGCAAACTGATTTCTTCTATAGATCCACAGTTATTTATTAGATATAAAAGCATTGCAGCCATCGTGGACTTTTTATTCTGGCCTACACAGCCGTCGCTAAATAGGAATATTTCTTTTATCCCCTTTCTATCACAGTTTGATAAGAAATCATAGAGACAAGTAGATATTTCAGATGCACCTCTTTTACTGATCGTCTCATTCCATACATTGCACACACAATCTCTGGAGGCTATATCATAAATCGTGAAGTTATAATTTGCTAAACGTCTCTTATAAAAAATACTACTTTCTTTACTTTGCGGCAAATAAATGACTTGTTGTAAATCGAATGAAGCCCAACAAATTTTACTATTTTCCATTGATCGAATTTTACACTCATTTTTTATTCGTCGTACTTCTTCTTTCTCCTTTATGTGTCTCTCATATCTATCTTTTAAGTTCTCTTTTATTTCGCTTGTACCTTCCCTGTACGTATTACACAAACTGCATTGGTCTTTTTTTGGACTATGAAAGGATAAATTCATGGTAATGAATACGTTTCTATAAAGTGTAATACTAACTTTTTGGTTATAGTCCTTCATAAACATTTCGTACATTTTCCTCAATGATAGATCATGGTGCAGATATTCTTTTCTACTATCTTTTCTACAATAATGTGATTCCACACGTGGAAATCTGTTAATATGTTCAGTAATAAGTGCTCGCATCTGAGTGTCCTTTTCATGACAGACTTCTTGCCTTCCACCTCGTTTGTCTTTTTCTATTATACCAGTGGGTTGTAATTTTTGCATAGCCGTGCGAAAAGTCTTTTCTGAAATACCTATAGTTTTCAGAAACATTTTTTTACAAACTTTTTCTTTCTGTCCATTTAGTGGCAAGTAAAAGCAATGAGAAAATTTACGCCGAGATTCCGTGGCAGTAGTTTTCCGTGCTACCGGCTTTCTTTCAGCAAATCGAGTGATGTATTCTCGTTGCAAAGTTAGATCACCTAACGAATAAAAATCCTTAAATATATTTTCCCTTTCATTTTCATCAAAACGGTAGCAATGCAAGCCTTGTTTAGATTTCACTCGCGCCAAATTTTGTTACGCCTTTTCGTGAAAAAACATAATATGTATGAACAGGCGTAACTAGCGATATGTCCCTTCGTGATTTTTTGAATTAGAAAGAAAAGTAGATAGGGCTCTTCGCAACGGTTTATAAGTGCAATTCCATTGCAGTTTTGGTTACGCCTTTTCGTGACATACTGAAACTTGGCCTATAAATGTCAATGGTGCTAATATCTCAAAATCTAAAATTTTGTTGGATACGCCCTTTCGTTATTCGACCGACGAATTATGATCGGGGTGCCCTGGCATAGTTACTGCGACCAATTCAACTACCGTCAAGACTGAGTAATCAACATTTTACGGGTGATAAAATCGGACAGACTGTGAACCCTGTCGGTAAGTGCAAGTTCGTTCACAATTTACCGGTTTGACATAGATTATAAACTACCGAAAATTAATACGTTATATTGTAAGCAATATGGCACAGTTCACACTTTATCGACAGTTTATAATCTCACGAGATAGATTATATACTAACGGTGTTCACAACCATACGGTGACATATACAATCGTGAGTGACATCGGGGGTCTGATCTACATAAAGCATAGGAACTAACCTATAGATTCTGTTAGATACTCTGTGAATTACTACAGTACTCTTCTTACTGTACCTTATTACCATAACACTTACACTCGGATTTATTTCGCGATTTCTCTGACTTTATGAATGAACTTATGCTATGTTAAAAATATTAGCCAGACAGCGAGGTGGTAGCAAACCCAGGATTCTGAACGCAGGGCACGCCACGATAGTGGCGATAAGACCCCTCTTTGACGAGTGGCTAGAGAGGCGTCACGGCGTCCTCACATACCGCCTGACGCAGTTCCTCACCGGACACGGATGTTTCGGAAGTTTCCTGCACATCATCAGGCGGGAGGAGACGCCCGGGTGTCACCATTGCGAGGATCGCCCAGAGGACATGGTGGAGCACACAGTGGAGGTCTGCCCCGCTTGGGCGGAGCATCGCCGGGCCCTCATAGAGGCGATCGGCAGCGGCAGCGACCTCTCGCGTCCGGCTCTGCTTCAAGCCATGGTCCGGGGCGAGAGGGAGGCAGTCACCTCCTTCTGCGAAGCAGTCATGCTAGCGAAGGAGGTGGCGGGATGGCTGAGGGAGAGAGCCTCACGTCCCAGCCGCCGCGGGAGACGCTCCGGGTGTCGGGGGCCGCGTGACAACTCCCGGCCACCGCAGGCGCGAGCCTGCGGACGGAGAGTAATGGGTAGCTCACCGTCCGATCAGGACCAGGCCCGTGCCGGACGGCGCGTACGTGTTCCACGCGCGCCTCAAAGAGATGTCAGCATAAAGAAAGGGGCCTGCTAGGGCCGAAGCCTGCCGGCCTGTAGACTATTACAAGAATGTTTATCTATTCTATCCTACTTATTAATATTATAAACGCGAAAGTTTGCGAGGATGGGTGGATGAATGTTTGTTACTCTTTCACGCAAAAACTACCGAACAGATTTTCATGAAACTTTACAGTAACATAGCTTATACAGAATAATACATAGGATAAAACCGCTGAACGGATTTGGATGAAATTTTGCACATGGGTAGAACATGATCTGCTTTAGGACACAGGACTACTTTACTACTTTTTACACCGATACTCCTAAGGGATCAAGATCTATGCGAGTGAAACCGCGGGGCGCATCTAGACATAGACTAATACTATCACAACATTTGGTACAGCAAAGAAGAATGCTGCTGCTTATGTAGGTACCTAAGCTTGCTTGTAAAGAAAATTTACAACTCCTTTTAAAAATTGTATCACATTCCTTGGCGAGATGATGACAAATCTAAAGCCTACCTACGTACACAATTACTAGGTAAACAGCGATGTTAGCGATCAATATTGAAACAATAGGCCGCACGCCGACCGTAAATACCTGCGTTTTATCGCGCCCATGTCGATTGGGTGCGTTTACACCAGGAGAGTGGTGAGGTAAGCTACTGGTAAGGGAGTGACGTGAACTGCATCATTGGCCCCGGAACCCAAAACAGAACGGTACATAAATTTCATTTTAATTGTAATAAATAGTTACATTTTTATGAATATTATATTTTGTGGTGTTTTTCAAAAAAATCCCTAACTAATCAATTTCACAGTATGCAGGAAATTGCTCTACTAGTGGGACAAGGCATCACATTACACATCGTTGGATATAGAACAGCTCATCATCACAACTTGTTTAAAAGAAAAACTAATTTGAAGTTGGCGACGACTTTTGACGCTTTATGTCTGCAGTTGAGAGTTTGGCGATGAATTGATAATGTGTGTATCTTTGTGAGAGATAGTGATATAGTATTATTTTGATGGTCTTCCAATCGTTCCATCTGCGTAACAATCTCAATGCATATTGCGATAAAACTACGCTTAAACACTCCGCGCTTTCACGACTGGCTTACCCAACAATAAATTTAGCTTTCCACTCCACTATCCCGTCCGAACGCACACAAACCATTGCCAGAGTTACCTGCCGTGCCGTCCAGTCGTGGACTTGGCAGCCAGCCAGCCCCTACCGACGATAGCGTGATAGCGTGCAATGAGGCGTGGATATTTAGCATTAAGGGTGATGACTAGCTGACTTAGTTATTTGCTATATAATAGTGCAATTCAAACTAGTCTGCATCTGAAATACATTTGTTTGCTAATACTATTTTTTTTTTTTCAGATTATTTTCTCAACATAATTATGTCGCAATTCCTGATTCGTGACTTGTGTAGTACGGAAAAGGTTCTGACTTTTATCCCGGGATTCAATGCGTGATGAAGTCTCAGCCAAATACCATAAAAAAAAACCGAGTGGGCTTATGACCACACGACTGAAGTGAAACTTCAAACGTATTTGGTTATGAGAGGAAGAGAGAAAGAAAATGTGCGCGCGCACTGCTTTCTCTTGCTTATATCCCCCACTCAACTCCCGTTCGCCTCGCCCGATCACACTTTTCGTAACGCCTACGTCACGCGTTCGCCAGCTTACTCCCCAAGTCAAGCGTGCGAAAAGAAGTTTCACTTCAAAAATCTCAGGTGGAAAATTCGGGATTAATTATAGACTTCGGTGATAAGATGCCTCTAATCTAAGCAAAATTTCCAAGAAATGCATGTCATGTAAATCATAGGCAAAGGGATCGTATAACAACTTTGATGTATAACAAAGTACTTTCAAATGATCCGCAAACGATACGCACTGTAAATAGAAAATCTAGTGAATCCATTCATAACCCCAGTTTCTTAGATCAGCAATAAAACAGAAGCCAACCTCGTAACTAACAAATTATAATGTACCGAAAGGACATTTTATTGCACCTAGTAAGAAAATCGAGATCATAAATGTCTGTCATAATTGATACTTTAGTCATAAAACGAATTCCTGCATCTCGGAAAATCGAGACGTTATAAAGTCTATTGACCGTGTCGCTTTATGCCAGTGCGTCTGAACAGAGCACAGATCATAAAACTTAATTGATTTACTTGCATTATTTATCTGTGGCGATAATAGAGCTCGTTAGTTATTACGGGTGGTGTCCAGAGGGATTTGTCAGTTTATTGTATACCTCTGAGCTTGAGTGACGGTTCCTCATAATTTATGATTTACCTATTTTGCAGGTGTTACGAAATGAGGAGTTTCATTTTTGTTGGATGTAATCTGTTCATCAAAACAAAACTATGTTGCAAACTTGAAAATAGGTACCGTATTTTTTTCATTGCGGTTTGTTGCCATCTGATGAATATAAGCCTCTAAATACTGCATACGCGCAACGGTAAAGATGATATGAAAATAGTTCTTGGTATATGATAGGTTTCCTAAAAAACAGTAAGTATATTTCCACATTACAAAATGATAACAAAATTCCAAAAGCATAATAATTTAAAAAACATTCAGCAATTTAATTCAAGCAAAGTAAATAAAAGTACAGTCAAAAAGAAAAACAAATAGCCAATTGGACGTGCAAATAATAACATCTGTAGCATTCGGACTTTGAAAGAAGTTAGCCGGCGACCAGGTTCCCCGTAAAAGTACCGGAATAAATACACCGACGGTATTTAGGAGTCGATAGATTAACCAAGAGTGGATGATACCCACCTAGCGAATAATTTTATAAAAATTGTCTTTAACTTGCAGAGTATCTAACAGCTTGTAACGTGGGAACGTCGTTTCAAAAAGAGTCTGAAAATTAAGAATATATTAGTTTGTCTAAAGGAAAATACTTTCCTTTGTGAAAGTATAAATTTTCTGACACAAGTCAACACAACATAACGCTTATGCAAGCGTTCTACCGCTTTAGATATTTGCCCTTTTACTTGATGTTAAGACAAGCTTAAACTACAAAAAATTTAAGTTACACTGACGTTAAATATTACTTAAATTGAACTAGTTTATAATAAGTAACGGGGAAAAGTGGAACAGTGTTTAACTCATTAGTTAGATAAACATCTAATTAAAAGAATTCACTTCGCTTTATTTAGTTTTTATGAACCTAATATTGCTTCAAACAGCTCTATACAAATCCTCGAAGTACAGTCAAGCCCGAAAGTGGCACGTGCCGTCGGCGCCAGGTGCTCGAACCGCACGCCTCTAAATTTAACGTCTTTATTTGTGTTTGTGACTGTACAGCGAATGTTTTTACGCGCAGTGCGAACCCACCCTAATTGGAAGGTGGCGATTTTAAAATAACACGATTATTTCTGTGCAGGAGTTATGGTTGTTAGTTGTTGGTGACTTTAGGAACATTTTCTCTCCGATTCCAACTGGTTAATTGAACTGTTTGCTGAAAATTAAAGCCAGCTGAATGTTGGTAGCTTTGCTAAAGAATCATGTTTAGTGATGGCAGTCTTCGATTATCTGCTTGCCACATTTATTATTTCACCATCAAAATCCAATAAGACAGAGGCGGCTGATAATAATCGTCCCAAGACAGATCTTGGCCTCTTCTCTAACAAAGAAGAAACGAGCATTGACTTAGGTTGAGGCCAAACGAGCGTAATTTTTTGAGCTGTGAGTCGCGTATTTTGAGTATCGCAATTTACGTAACTTCGGTCGCATTCTGTGACATAACTGACGCTTGCCTCGCTAACCTCCCTCACCCCAAGCGCAATTCGGTTGAAATAACACGCGTGAGTCAGCAGACAACTCATTTTGCGTAGCCATGTGGTACAAACAGGACTTTAGTATGAAACCGATTGCAGCGTAAATTCCGCGACTCATTTTACGCGACTCACGGCTCAAAAAATTACGCTCGTTTGGCCTCAGCCTTAATCGCGTGTTGCCGATTGCAACAGAAATATTTTCTTGCGTCGTACTTTTTAAAACTGAAAACAATCACTTACGTAGTTATTATCTGGATTTTAAACCTAATGTTTATGAAACCAGACTTAACTCGGAAATAAGCGTATAATGTGAAAAGGTTTGTTCCTACCATTGTTCGAAGCCGCAGCTGAAAGGTGCCGATGTATAAATAGCGACATTTTTGTTCAGAGCATTTCTCGGTATTTCGGTCGTAATGCACCTGGATGCACTTAAAATGTAAATGCCTTTTGTTTTACCTTTAAAGCTTATAAAAAGAAATGCACATTTCCTTCGTCAAAGACGTGGAGTTTTTATTTAGACTGGGAATGGATGCTGTTTGAGATTTAGTTGACTCACCGAATGTAAGCATCTAATGTGACTGACGTCGGTGAAGGAAAACATCAAAAAGGAAACCGGAACTTATAGTTAATATGGTAGGTCTGGAATCGCCAACGCGTCTTGAGCAAGCGTCAATGCTAGTGCCTTCTTTGCATGAGAAGAGTAAGGACTCTTCTCACCCCTACAGTGAGACAGTAATAGATTGGTATATTATTTGGTAAAAGAGATAGGTACTTGGCAGATTGATGTCACTATGCTAGCAAGCTTCAAAACTATGAATGTGTTTTGACCATGTAATGAGTACTCCTCCAGAACGAAGTATTCCCGTTTGAGTACCTATTTTTAGAGCACAAAAGGTATTCCCATTTGAGCACCAATCAAGATTTTACCGTGGTGCTCAAAGAGGAACAATAAAAAATATTCAACTTTATAACAATACCTACTTTCTTAGAATACTAGTTTCTTTTCTTTCTTTTCTGAGATATTTTAGGAGCATTTTACTTCTCCAATTATAAATGACCTTATGTAAGTGACATATATTTAACGTTCTGCATCGTTCTCACGTGTATAATTTTTAACATGAATGATGTAACCAAGACTTTGTAACCACATTATTTTGATTTAAAAGAGTGCCCATGGAGTTTCTTGCCCGTTCTTCTCCATAGGTACCTACGCTTTGGAATGGGCAACTAGCTTCATTTTTTCTCACTGACTGACTTCTTGACAATTCAAAAGTGCCTGTAAATGGTTTAATTGAAGTAAATGCTTTGAGTTTGAGTTTGAACAATGAGGCGAGATGACAGATTATAGAAACTCCTAATGCTCATGAAGAAGAAGAAGAAGAAGAAACTGTTGGTGTACCTTAATAAATAAATAAATAAATGCTCAGCTTACAGTCCCTTTAGCAATCATTACTGCAGCACGGAATACTTGTGACATTACCATGACCTTAATATGTCTTTCCTCCAAAAACTTCTTAGATTTATATTATTTTAAGCTTAACTAGTGCTTCTAGATTCTAGTACAGCATATCATGTAACCGAGGTAACCCTCTAAAGCACGTAATACTTCCCTACATTTTACGGTAACTCAGATCAGATAGCAGCTAATTCCCAGTAAGTAAATTACAAACCTTACGATAGCAGCCCGCAGTCAGCAGTAATTACACGGACCGCTGGCGTCTTATCTGAGGAATACTTTTCCTTTTAACGCACCTAAGTTCACGTTTATCAGGTGAAACTTTAGCGGGCAAATTGAAAATTTTACGAGTTTTGTGGTGAGGTGCGAGTGGCAGCGATTAGCGGGGTTGGCAAAACTTTTAGGATTATTTGTTTAATTTGTTACAATCAGAAAACTCGGACGTCATTTTTACTACTACTACTTAGGTATTTTTGCGAAATAATTTCGTCTAAAGTTTTCGTTCGTGACCTAAATAATAATAACTAATTTATCATTGATTTTGGATTTAAATACACCTTTTCATCGCTATTTAGATAGTCCGGTTTATCTACATATTTAAATATTTCTTAAAAAAAAAAAACAATTAACATCGTGATTATTATTACGATACTAACCAGTCCATCTATTGCCCAAATTGGTTTTGAAAAAGATTGTGTGAAAATAAAATAAATCTCAGTACCTAATTGTCCTCGCCACTCGCCGACACTAGCACCGCCACCGCCCCGAGCATCAAATTAATTGTGTTATCAAGTATTAATTTGTTCTATCTTGGAGGACTTTAATCACCGTGAACCACGAATTTTGATCTATTTTGTGTAACGGTTTTGGACGGGTTTTCAGGGAATTAATGCAATACGTTGTGGCCGTGTATTTTTGGTCATTTTTTTTTAATTTGTTGTTCTCAAACATACTCACATCATTAATTTTTTTTTATTCGAAAAACTTTATATTTTGATGGCGAGAAGAGCTTGTTTTATCGAAAATAGTGACAGTCATAATAGAAACCAGAGGGGTAATTACGTAACACACTAACAGTAGATATGGCTTTCATTTTGACAGTATAACAACATTCATTGCGTTATTTACGTCATTGAACAGACAAATTTTTCGAACATATGAAGCAATGGATTAGCAATATTCTTCAAAATGCTTCAGGTTGTGCTTGAAACTGTGAAACGCAATTAGGTTGCAGGGTCCACTACTAACACTCTATCAGCAACAACCTTCCCCAAACTACCGCATAGGTTTCTGAAAAAGAAATCCAAAATTCTGCTGTTATTGAGCGATAATGTATGAAGTTGTACTTAGGTAGGTATAAGAAGGTTTTGTTTTAACTCAATATTTGCGGACCGGTATGCCTATCTATATCTATCTATCTATCTGGTAGCAGCTGGATGAGAGATGCCGAATATGTAGTTGAATGACGTGCAATAGGAGAGGCCTATGTTCAGCAGTGAACTGCTGTAGGCTGATGATGATGATGATGATTCCTATCTATCACAATGTCGGCTGCTGTGTTACACTATCATTTTAACCTTATTAATGTGGCGGTACCTATACAGGGAATACCCATGTGCAATAGCAATCTATGTCGGATTTCCATTTCCGTTGATAATATTTAATAATATAATTTGTTCTTACCTACCTTCCTTTATCACTGAATAATAGAATAGGTAGAATTGTGAGCTGCGTCACGGTAATGTTATCATTGCGGTGACTGCGTTGAGGTTCAGTCATTGTACCTACCGTTGATTGGATCACTGTAATGATCATTTTCCTCCTCTTATCCCAATTTATTTGGGATCGGCGCAACACGTCTTTTCCTTCCATACTTCTCTATTAGTCGTCATCTCGGTAGTCACCCTCTTTCTAACCATATTCACACATTTCACACAGTCCATCCATCGATTCTTAGGTCTTCCGTGGTCCGGGGCGAGAGGGAGTGGGAGGCGGTCACCTCCTTCTGCGAAGCAGTCATGCTAGCGAAGGAGGTGGCGGAACGGCTGAGGCAGAGAGCCTCACATCCCAGCCGCCGCGGGAGACGCTCCGGGCGTCGGGAGCCGCGTGACGACTCCCGGCCACCGTAGGCGCGGGCCTGCGGACGGAGAGTAATGGGTAGCTCACCGTCCGATCAGGACCAGGCCCGTGCCGGACGGCGCGTACGTGTTCCACGCGCGCCTCAAAGAGATGTCAGCATAAAGGAAGGGGCCTGCCAGGGCCGAAGCCTGCTGGGGGTGCGGGATTGTCCGAAAGGTTTACCGTTACCCCGGAACATAAAGGGCTAAGGAAGGAACACGGATGGGTTTTAGTCAGTAAGAGTCTGACACTCCCTTCGCTCCACCCAGAGCGGGAGGGGTCATTTGATGATTTCCCATCCATAAAAAAAAGGTCTTCCCCTAGTCTTATAATAAAAATATTAATATCTTTATTTCAGAATACAGTTCCATATTTACAATACAAATTAGAATAGATACCAAGATGTTAGTAACATAAACACTTAAAAACTATGTTAGTAGACATTACCAATATTTAGAGGAGCACGTAGCTGACTTAAGTACCAGATGAAAGGACAATCCAGTTTGTTGGCAATGACACTCAGGAGACAGTTGTTACTGGCACGCACCCTGTGCAACAAGGACGCTGCTCGCTTGCACTTATAGCCTTCGACATTAATACTCAAAAATTTCCTCACGACAGCCTCATTCTTCCGTAACACATGCCCATACCATGACAACTGATTTCCACACAACTTTTCTGTAACCGGTGCCACTTTCAGACTTCCTCTTATGTATCATTGTAATCGCGTCATAGTAAAATTCATTTACAGACATCAAATTAATTTATGTTCTGTCTTATTTTGTCTAGATACCCCAGAGTAGCTAGCCAATTTTGAGGAAGGATATCTGAAAATTCATCCCTGAAAGGGGTTAAATTGGGTATGTAAGTTTGTAATTTTTGCCGATGAGACATCCCGTCGGGCAGCTTGCATCCTACGAATTTTATTGGCTGCGATGGCACTTCATAACACTCCGATAGCACGCTACACTGATCAAAAGTCCTCCAATTATTCCCGCCATGTTTATTTGATAACAACTATTAATTTAATCCGATATATTTATGTTAACAGCAGTATACAAATACACGTAAATGTATTCAAAACACGGCAAGCGAATATAAACGGGGAACGCAAACGTGAGAAACGCTCCGTGGAGAGTAAACAATATTACTTTAAAATAATGTCTCACAGCTGTACGAATTATAATAATGTGTGCAAAAGGTACAGGAATGTCGAGACTATACGTAAATGGACGCGATGAAAGGAATAGTTGGACGTAAGTCCACGATTTCGCCGTTTACGGCTAATAATATTGTGGATTTTAAATATTTTGAAACCAAAAGTAAAGAAATCCGAATAACACATTGCTTGACCTAAACATCAAACTTGGTACTTTACGAATGCTCTTTAAATTCCAAAGTTTCTGTATGGATACCGTAGCGTGGAACTTTTGTATACTAATATGTACAGTTATTCAGTCCCATGTTATAAAACTTGCCCTGAGGTTTGACGTGTCCTAAAACTTAATCGGTCATCTTCGATCAAAACGAATCAACATTTCCTGCACCTCTTCTAATATACTTAATGCCTTCTAATGCTAACTATTATGGTGCTATCTGCTAAAATGGTAAGTGACAGAAAAATATCTTATTTGGGACCCGCACAGGAAACACAAATAATATATAAAAGAGGAACATTCAAAACTAACAAATGAAAAAAAGACCCGTGTGAGTCTGGGAGTTTTTCTATCCAAAAAATTTGCAGACTTGTGAAGAAGATAGAATTTTATAGTGAAAATGTATAAAAGATTTAGAATAACAGCTAAATCCAAAATTGTGATAACACCTAATCCCAACAATACGAATCTATAATACATACCATCTACAGCACAATCCAGTACAAATGACCTAATTCGTACACAAATTAGCTCAATCACCAATATAAACAAGATCGGACACCCATCATTCACACCTCACACAAGGTATTGTAGGCGGGCGGTGAGGCCCGCGTGGCACGCCGGCGCGCCGGCGACGCGCCGCCCGCGTGACGGGCACGCCGCGGGCACGCAGCGGGAACGCAACGACCGCGCGCCGTACACGCGACGACAGCACGAGGTGCTAACGATTTATCGCCGCTAAATTGTTTTGAAAAGGTGAACGCTAAATTAACTGTATGTGGATCTGGATCAAGTTGAAATACGACTGTTTCTGTTACTATTGTGGTAATGCGGACTGGAATAGCGGTAAGTGGTCGGGAGAAGTTATTTTCTCGAATTGTTGTAAATCAAACAGTAAATTGACACGGTCCTCGGTCCGTTTCTCTTATGTTCATGTAGAACGAATTACTATAATAGTTAAAGAAAGTAACACTTTTAATGCAGGAAAAAATTAATAAAAACGGGTGTAAAATATCAAGAAAAGATAAAAATAATTATAATATAAGGTCAAAGTATTGAAAACAGAATGCTGTGTTCATTATAAGATAAAGTTATAAGACATGAGTTGTGCTTGCAAGGAAACTTTTGGAAAATAATTATTTCCGGTAAAAGACTAAACTAACTGAAACATTGACGGTTAAGTGTTGTGAAAGTGAAGCTTCAATAAAAAAACTTCATGAAAATCAGGCAAACTTTTTTACTTTATCTGTTTCTTTTTTATAAACACCAGAATGATTGAGAAAACTAATTAATCCCACAAAATCACGCCCACGTGAAACCAGGTGGCGAATCGCCATTAAAGATCGGATGGTAGTAATAATAAAATCTAATCATCGTTAGGCGAGCAGCGAAATAAATAGTATGAACGAAAATAAACATACACTGGTATCGGCGCGCACGCAGCTGTAAATTACCTGTTGGTTCCACTGAAATGTTTGATGCGTTTGCGCTTGATCGACATGCGTAGCAGGACGGAATAGTTTTGGTACTTTAAGACGAATTGATTTTATTACAGTGGCGGCTTTTGGTCACTGAATTACAGTAAGTTTTTAAAACGGGAAATAAAGTTTTCACTGTAAATGAAACTGAAAACTCATGAAGAATTTATCGTCTAATAAAATGTAGCATGTATCCGTAGTAGTGTGATCATAATAATTGTGGAAGCGAAACATTGAAACAATCTCAAAACATGTAGATCTTTGTAGAAATACTTTAAAATTCTTAGGCCCATTCCTGTACAATAGATTAAATATAAAACTAAGTATTTATAAACTCTATACTAATATAGTTGTAAAAAAATTATTCTTAAATATATACAAACCATCGACTATTCACAGACAGAAGACCTACTTATTTTCTGCAAATAGAACTGCTAACATGCTATTTTACTTTTATTCATCAAATTTTAAATTTAGTTTTTACGTTATATACTCATTATTAATTTATTACATTCAGTATTTATGCACTTTCTAGCCTAAAGCACAGGTTCAACCTAGTTCAGGCAAATTATCAACATTGCGCTATTTTAATTGGTAAGGTTCATTGTAAATGTATCCCCTTTTTATAAATAAACTATTTATTATTATTAATTAAGAAAAGGGTTGGATTAGCACAATTATCTAGAAATATTACATTGCAAATAAAGTATAAGTTTAGTGTATGTAATGATGAGTGTTGGATATAAATTTGGAGAAAATCTCTCTCAGAACCAATTTTGCTATCAGTGTTTTTACAATTGTTTACCGGGAAATCTCTCAAAATTCCTCAATCATTATTATCAAGACCTCTCGTTCGTAGTAGTTCACGTAAACGCTCGGGCCATGTGTTTCACGTCGGCTGCGCGCGCGCCGCAATTCGGTCGCAATCACCATTACCTGGGCGCACGTGTATTTTTATATATGCGCTATTTTAACGCTAAACCAACTGTTTAGTTCGACGGTTAAACTTTTATTACACATATTTTTATGTAGGTCGATAATATACAGAATTTATTTTGATATGTTTTTGGAATCTGTTGAGATTATGCGTTGAATTTAGATATTTTTGGGTTTGTGTATGTTTTAGAAACGCAAACATTTGGAAATGCGCTGATATCAGACTTACTTTTGGTTAAATCAAAACTTCACTAACATAAATATGAAATCTTGCGCCGCATGCCCCTGTTACCTACTTGCACACTGGAGGACCTAATGGCTACGTCAGCAAACGGTATTCGCGTTGCTGAATTTGAGGCCAAACAAATAGGACATTTTTTTGTTATTTTTGTCATCGACACGCTAAGAGGAATAAAAATTTATGGGAAAGAAAATGTACCTACCTAAATATGAAAATTCTACCGTAACGGAAGTAACAAACCCATGCCCAGTGCCCATGATTAGTCAGAATTTAACATCAATCTACTCATTTATATACATAAGGAGGATGCGCTAGGTAGCCCGTGAAACTCAATTTTTAATCAATATGACACTGACCTGCAAATTGTAAAAAACATAGAGTTTCGCGGCGCTTCCCCCTTAAATGAAAATAAGCAAGTCGTACATTCACACTTCAAGACTATTTTCTTCTTTAGCTAATTTCCTAACCAAATGGCACACAAGAGAAAGACGCGAACAGTTCTCGGTAATCTCATGTTATCTCCTCTCTCCAACGCACAAGGTAGGTAATCACGTAAACAAAGTAAGCCATTCTAAGAAACCTTATCATCACACATTGTAACTTCACCTGCCGTATCTGCGTCATAAAGGGGTAACTCGGTTCAAATGCGAGCCACTTAAAATTTGCACTTATACCCCTTATTATTATCTGTTGATGAAGTTGGGGTAGTGATGGGCGAATGTGGTTTGAGGTTGTCGATAGATATTATGTTGTTTGTTACTTATGTAAAACATTTATCGTGTAAGTAGCGTTTGGCTCTAGTTTATACAATGATGTTTTACGAATACTTATTAGTTTAATGTCTTTCTGTAAAACTCCTTTCCGACGTAAAGTTTTAAGCCATTGCCATACTAACAAGATCCTTCTATAATCTTGTTACGAAAGTTGGTAGGAGTGGCTGATGCATGACAAAAAAAGTTCGATGACGAGGTTTTTCAAGATTTGGAGACATTTACAAATAAATACCAAGAAAATTGATAGTCAGCAGACTGTTTTCTAACCCAAAATTCATGAATTAAATTTTTTATAATAATTCATCGACAATACCACACCACTAAAACACATTAGGGTTGTCGCGAAATGAAATTATACAAAGATTCACCTACACTTGCAATAACACACTGATTATTTCCTGCAAAGTCTTGGTGCTGTTCTACCAAGCCACATTCACTCTTACTCCATTTAAAATAAAGTTCTGATTGTTGGTATAGTCTAAGTTGGTATTGTGGAAGTTAAGACAACCTGCTTCACAAGTGCGCTAATCCCTTTTATCTTGAGGTGACGTGCGCGGTTTATTATTTCGCTTCAGATATTTTGTTAATACTCTTAAACGATGTTGTATGAATAAGTTTCGGATGTGTGGCTTTTGGTTTTGTTTAGTTAATTTAATATTAACGCAGATGGGTTTGTTTGGTTTGAAACAGAATGTAAAATAGAAGTAAAAGTGACCTGAAACCATGTTATAGTACAACTTACAGTTTTTCTGAGGAGTTTTTCATATACAAAGCCTATTCTGAAAAAGATAAAGGAAGAAAACTACGTAATTATGCAATGTTGATTCTTTGACACACTTTAAATAAATAAATCGGCGAACCAGTATTTTTTTCTTTCTTTAAATTCAATTATAAAAAATAGGATTATCTTTGTGCTGAGGATGTATTTAACACTTTGATAGTTGATTTCATCGAAAATAATAATAACAATTGCCCAAAAATCAACTTTACTAACGACTTAGGTACTGCTACAATAATAATTTTATAGATCCACTTGAGAACCATCTTCAGATTACATCACCGGATCCTCATAAGAATCTGGGCTGTATGGTCGTTGAATCTAGCACAAGTTAAATAAGTGATTCCAGCAATACCAGTAAACATGTCTACCTCGTCCTGGCACATTACTCACAATACTAATATTTCAAGCTATTAAGAACATAATTAATATCCCGCCGACTACAATGTTTCAGTGGCGGTTGTTACAGTATTAGACGTGGTATTAGCAGATAGGACAAATGTTAGGTAATGATCGTATATCACATCGGAATAGCATTTAATTTTAACTCATTTAAGTGCACGGAAAGTGCAATAAAAGTATGAAGTGTTTGCTGGGCGTGATTTATAAAGTTGGTTTTGAGATCTAGGGACTATTAAGGTGCCACTATTCGATATTTTTTCCATGCAAAGAAGATCCGCCAAAATTGCCCCAGGCCCGGCGCAAAAGAAATGTATCTCAGATTTCAGAGTAATAATAGTAGAAATATTGTAAAGAATCGCTATTTCCAAATTCGGTGGCTAACATAGTTTTTTTGCCTGGTAAAGTTTCATAAACGCTAGATGTAAAAATGCATCTTTCTGTGTTCTAAGCTTCTAATATTGAAAACCGGAGTATATATTTTTATATGTGGCATACTTATGTACATTATTTATATAAAAATGCAATACTTGCTTCATAGTTTTTGCTTATGTATGTATATTTAGAATAGCTAGAGGTGTGTGCGGGCATCTGGGCTTTTTTCGTTTGAAACCTTGTATATGTATATAGAAGTATATAGATTACAATAATACCATTGCATTTCAGGTAGATATATGTATATTTTATTAAGTTTCGTTTATACATTGTTACACTTACAAGAGTTGTCTTAGTCAAGTACGTCAGTCATCCAAATCTATTAAAACATAATCTAAACCTATAGCTGGGTGGTCCAGACATGTTCATTGTTTCTAGCCCAACCCAGATAATATATAACACTTATTATATGAGCGCAACTTCCAAGTGTTCTTTTACCATGATAACAAGAACAGTAATGTTCTTAATTGCGTCAATTCCAGAAACCGCAGTGTTAAATAATAAATAGGTGTAGTACGTTTTTGATCTTACGTGGCGTGAATTTATTCTGCAGCGAATCAGGACATTGTTTGATTGCGACTGCGACCTAGCGACTTCATCGTTTACTACGACGCGTCGATTTGTTCAGAGTGTCATATACACCTCGATCTCATAGACGCCAGTTCTTTTCGTGTGTTCGCTGCAGTATGATCGTGCGATTTTCAGATGGTACGTGCCTATGGCGAATTTTACGAGTTCCTCATACGTCAGCTCCGGAAAATCTGATACTTGTTGATTGTTTGCGTCCAGGCTGGTAAATGTTGCTCTTTGTCTGTTTAAATTATTTTTTAGAACATACGCTGACAAAAGATTCGGTTTATATAAGTTGCGGTTTATGGATGCAATAAAATCATTTGTATATCTACTGTCTTCATAAGGCTCCAGAAAACGGTTTATTAAGGCCGCTGCTATTTTAAAATCTGTAAAAGTGTTTACCAGGGCGTTATTGACCATTTTGTGGCGGAAGATTGTGAAACTATTTTTGAATTTCCCATTTACGGTTTCTACGGCCCAACGACATAAGGTTATTAGTCGTGACTTATTGGACTCTTCTGTAGTGAGCTGAGTTTCACCTCGTTGTTTAGAGGGTGGTAAGAAAGCAACGTAACCGTGCTCCTCCAATGAATTTATTGCATCACGAAACCGCCTGTCTAAGATGAAAACATCTCCTTGTTCAAAGAAATAATGAAACGCGTTGTCTTCAATAGCGTCATGGTTTTGCAGCAGTTGCTTCATACTGTCCGCGTCTGTGGTTGTAGCAGCGTATGGTCCTGTTACGTCTAAGATGTGAACATCGCCACAAACCATCAAAAATGGCTTTATTAAATTGCGGTATTTATGCAAGCTGTAGCTCAATCTTTGGAACAAAAAGTTTGAACTTTTTTCTACAAATAAATAAGTAACATCGCATATAATTATTGATTTTGGCGATGCGTCGCATCCGAATATGTGATTAGGTAAAACTCTATTTCGATTAATAACATCACTCCGTGTTATGTGGTCGAACCCTATGTGCAAGGGAACAAAATCTCCAAATAAACAGGTTCTCGTCAGACGTCAGGTTTTCTATAAAAAATATAACTGCAAAATATAAGTAATAAATATATATATATATGCATATATGTATAATAAAGAGTATATACACCACATACATATGTGTGTATCACACTTTTTAACAACACACTTCAATTAACAACTTATGTTGTTAAGATGAAGTTTTTTCTAAAAGTGTAATTTTTACATTCACCGGACAAAAAAACTATGTTAGCCACCGAATTTGGCAATAGCGATACTTTACAATATTTCTACTATTATTACTCTGAAATCTAAGATACATTTCTTTTGCGCCGGGCCTGGGGTTTTTTTGTATGGGATTTGGCGGATCTCCTTTCGGGAGAGTATTACTCCACTGTTTGACATTGTACATCCAAAGTTAAACATTGTATCGTTTTGTCTAATTATTAATTGTGTCTGTACAGAAGCAGAATTGTAAAATAACAAGCCATTAAAAAGTTGTGAGCCAACAAAGATTCGTTTTTCTTGTTATTTTTAACTTAACTTTGCGTGTAAATAAGTAATAAAAGAACTGAAAAATATTAAAAAAAAACCGGCCAAGTGCGAGTCGGACTCGCCCATGAAGGGTTCCGTAGCAGCAAGTAACATAATATAAAAGTTCTTGTAGTTCGTTGTAACTTTGTGAAAGGTAAATTGCGGTTTTCGATTTATGACGTATTAAAAAAAAACTACTTACTAGATCTCGTTCAAACCAATTTTCGGTGGAAGTTTACATGGTAATGTACATTATATATATATTTTTTTTAATTTTATCATTCTCTTATTTTAGAAGTTAGAGGGGGGGGACACACATTTTACCACTTTGGAAGTGTCTCTCGCGCAAACTATTCAGTTCAGAAAAAAATGATATTACAAACCTCAATATCATTTTTGAAGACCTATCCATAGATACCCCACACGTACAGGTTTGATGAAAAAAAATTTTTGGAGTTTCTGTCGTAAGTATGGGGAACCCCAAAATTTATTGTTTTTTTTTTTCTATTTTTGTGTGAAAATCTTACTGCGGTTCACAGAATACATTTACTTACCAAGTTTCAACAGTATAGTTCTTATAGTTTCGGAAAAAAGTGGCTGTGACATACGGATGGACGGACAGACAGACAGACAGACATGACGAATCCATAAGGGTTCCGTTTTTTGCCATTTGGCTACGGAACCCTAACTAGCTGCGCCCCGCGGTTTCACCCGCATAAGTCTCGATCCCGTAAGAATATCGGGATAAAAAGTATCCTATGTCCTTCCCCGGGACTCAAACTATCTCTAGGTATATCAAATTTCATCTAAATCGGTTCAGTAGTTTAGGCGTGAAGAAAAGACAGACAGACAGACAGAGTTACTTTCGCATTTATAATATTAGTTTGGATTAAATCCGTACCGACAAAGCTCAGTTATCGAAGAGTTCAAAAAACTTTATTTGTGATAGATTTATGTAGTGGATTTTTCATAGAACTCGATTTTCCAAAGCACTTTTCAAATATTTTTATGCGCCTATCAGTTCGGAACGGTGTTTCTGTGCGTGAGAACTAGATGTTGTGCGTGTAGATTAGCGTCTAACCGCTCATCACTGATACTAGCTCCGTCAGACACGAACTACACGAAGCCAAGTTAGACAGCGTGATTTTGGCCATGACCACCAGTGAGTTCGAGCTCGCGACTAGTTTACTCTTAAGATCTATATTTAATATGTTTACCTACATAGCTCTCTATTTTTACATCAACTTGGTGATGATTTGTAAATTGACAGAAATTCTGTTAAAATATATCTTAGAATTGTCAGGATTATAATTGTAACAGAATTATGTAAATGAAAATAGTTTTTTAACGGAAAATATTTTAGTCGTGGTATGATTATTGCCAGCGGCCCTTGACGTCCAGAATAACGTTTCATTTGTAGGTTAAACTACTTATTACGTATTTTGTTGATTTCTCTCCGGTCGTGTTGGATTGCTATCCCATCGGAATATGAGAGTGAGGGAAGAGGGAGTGCACCTGTGTCTGCGCGCACACTTGTGCACTGTAATATCTCCCGCACCGAAGGCTAGTCTCCGTTGAGATTGACCCCATAACCGAAATACAGCCTGTAGGACTTTATTTTAGGTATTTTGTTGGTAAACAAATTTTCTAGGCTATGTCAAAATGTACTAAACTACACACGGGAACCGATTGAGAGAAAGCTCCTATGTTAAAAATACCTTCATCATCCTCAACATCGGTAGCTTTGTCATTCCACCCACTGCTGAGTAGAATAGGCCTCCTTCCTTTTATGCCATGATACCTTACCTCTATCGATTTATAGACTCCTTCCCAGCCCAATCAAGCAACACACACACATCCCTCACACTGCTAGCACCTTTAAATCCACATTCGCATAGCCTAAGCCGCGCTAACTTGCTAACCTGTTGATTTAATTGTCGATTAGTCTTCATTACGCGGCTCAAACGGGATCAGCCCTAATAGTTACTAATAGTATGTCGCAGCACTACAACGCGACGGCTTAGGGATGTCACTCGTTAGTTATCGCGAACCAATGTACAGCAGGTGGTTATTGTACGTTATTTGGGGACAAGCTCTATTGGGGACTTTTTGTTAGTTTGGTTAAAGTAGTCGATTAATCTTTGCTACATTGTTTCATACTCTCCTCTGGTATTATGAAAGCGTAATGTCATTTTATCTGTTTTTGATTTGATTTCTTGTGTTAAAAAATTTATCTTCTTACGGTTTCTTACGGTCAAGCTTACTTGAGAATCATTGAAATATACCGGTTGTACCGATAAGTTCAGCTACTGATTGATACTAATGGTTCCTTAACAAGCTTTAGAAGTTTGATTTTAATTAGCAGATAGATACCTACTGTGTGATCCGACGAGGCTGCGATAAGAACAGAATACTGAAGGCACTGTCCCGCCTGACTGCCTTGCGCATTAACTGAGTCAAAAAGAACAAAAAGAAAATATTGACGAAATCACAGAGAATTTTGCATAATCAGTCGATAATGTTCCCACAGCTGGGGCAAAGGCCTCCTCTCTTAGAGAGAGAGTGGGCCGTAATCTACCACGCGGGCCAAGTGTAGATGTCTTTTTTTGGTTCTAAGACATGTCGGTTTCCTCACGATGTTTTCCTTCGCCGTTGCGAGACCAGTAGTGAAAAAAACTATTTAAACAATGTAAAGCGCCTACCTGGGTTCGAACCCACGACCTACAAAACGTAACACGTAGCCTGCTCTCAGGGAGTCTTACTCTATCTTTCTCAGTCTCTCTCTGCTAAACACGGTATAAATTATGTTATATTTCATTGCACCCTAATTGCGTAACACAGTTTCAATAACAATCTGGAATAACTCTTTTAAACATTTATTGCTGATCTATTGCTTAACCGGTTGAATGCCGTAATTACAGACACAATTAAAAAGCCATTGTGTCTCGTGTAGATCTACGTTCCGGCATACGAAAGGTTAATTATGTCCAAAAAATTTGTCTGCTTGTCAAAGTAAATAACGCAATGAATGTTGTAGAGCTGGCAAAATAAAAGTCATTGCTTCTGTTATAGTGTGTTATGCAAGTAACCCGCTGCGAGCTGGTCTTTTCCAGGAACTATTAAAAAACGTCAGTAGGTAGCATTGTCACACCTTTTCAGTTCAACACAGAAATTGTATAAACAGTTTAGCACCCCACCTCCAACTAATGAACGAACTAGCCAGGTGCGACAAACACCGGGATGTGTCCGCACTCCGCAGACAATAAGCGCGTTATGACAGCGCGCCACAGTACAGGCAACTGTTCGTAATGGCCGCGCGTTACAGGCGCGCAGTTTGCGTCGTAAAGGTATGCTGCCGTGATAGTGTTGTGAACGAAATTAATTGGCGAAAAAGGTTAATGAAAAATGTTTACTAAATTATTTATTTAATAATTTATGTACACACATACATATATAAACAGACAAAAAAAGAACAGGACAATACGTACAAAGGCAATGCTTATGTCTAAAGAAATTTCTTCCAAAAATTTCTTCCAACATACCTGTGATAGGAGAGTAGATAAAAAAAGAGATGTAGACAACGTGTGTAAGAGTAGACTAAGGGAAAATAAAATACATAAAATCAAAAATACACTTAAAAAAATAAAACAAATAATATAAGTGTTATGAAGAGCTAAGAATTTTCTATGAAAGAGTCCTACTTGATGAGTTTTAATATGATCGCCAGAGATAAAGTTTTTAGAGTTAAACTTTTTTTTGAGTTGGCTTTGGAAGCCAACAGTCTCCACACAAAGGCAAGTCATGTGTCTCACGTTTTAAAAAAAAACTGTAGTGTAGTTACAAAATGCTACCATTGCAACATGACTTTTCAAAGTTCCCGCTGTCCTGTCAAATGTTATTTCGATTGCTGTAGAACGTTCACACTAAATACCTCTGTAATATGAATGGAATCCGACCAATTCATTATCAGCTTCCTCCTAGACCTTTACAAAAGCTAATTCCACGGCATTACCCATACGATCAGGTGCTACAAACATTCAGATGTTCGCAGACAGACACAATATCCGCGCGTTTAATGTCGGCGCGGCCACATTACCGACAACTGTTGGTAATAGCCGCGCTATTTATGATGTAAAGGTGTGCTGCGTTCACACCTAATTTGTGGCCGGGAGAGTGAGTTAGGAAAGTAGTGTGCAAGCGTAGGGGAAAGTGAAATCTAATTCCTATCAGCCGACCTAAACACTAATTTCAACATAATCAAAATCTTATCAGCCTAGGGTAATTTAGGAATAGTCACATGTGTATAATGATTAATCACTCTGCTTTTGACAATATTTTGACTTAATTATGACATATCAGATGACTCGATGGAATGTTGCAAAATGCGTCATGAAATTCAATAATTTACATCGATTCTCAGCATCCAAATTTATTAAGAAAAAAACGTTACGGCAGCTATTTAATACAATAAGTATGTAACAAATATTACAATCAATTAAATTTTAATTTAATAATTAATTAAATTTACTTACATAGTGAGTTTAGTCAACCCGCGCCACAGTAGACCTATCCAAAAGATAGACAACTTAGATTGGCAGAAAATATGAGCATAAACGGTTGTTTATTTTCAGCAACATAGGAGGTTTCCTACGTTGCTGAAAAAAAGCAAAAGGGCAAAACTAAGATAATATCAAATACCATATCTGCATTCTTAGTTTTGCATTATTCATAGGTATCTACATAAAAACAAATATTCCAAAAAATTGTGTTGCGACCGTGTTGCGATGTGACACTTCTTAGTGCTGACTGGGTGTAGATACCTCAGTGCAAGGGTGCGGTTTCGCTAATAATGTCGGTGGCCAGCTATTTAGAAGCAGAGGAAGGTTACATTCTATTCCAGTACTAGCCCCAGTAGACTGTCCAGTCACAAGGCAGCACCAATAAACGGCAGGTATTTACGACACTGCCTGCGTATGCCGCCATCATTGTTTTGTATTGCATTCAACTGTTTAACCTACAAATACAAATATTAGTTCGAGTATTATGGCGTTGTAATTCGATTTGCGTTATGCTGTTATTGGAATGTGAAATTTAACCTACTGTTTGTCGCATAGTTGTCCTACTTTAGTTGTTTGTGTACCTACAATATTTGCTGGATGTGGAAGGAGGTCGGAAGGTAGGATCTCAAAAGTATCTAATAAAGTTCTATGAGATTTTGACAGCGAAATAAAAACTTTTAAGTTTTAGTTTGTTGTTTTCGTTTTCCATTATTTCTACTCTAATGATGTGGTTTTTAGGTTGCCGTTTTATTATATCACATTAAAATTCATGTAATTAGGTTTCTCAACCACTTTTTTATTATTAGTACATTCGTGGTTGGTAAAGAAAAGTCGAATAAAAAAAGTGCCCAAGTGCGAGTCGCACTCGCAAACGATGGGTTCCATAGCACTGTACAATATTTAACACTATCCATTACGGTCTAAAAGATACAGCCCTGTGACAGACGGCCGAACGGACAGCGGAGGATTTGTAATAGGATTCCGTTGGCACCCTTTGGACACAGAACCCTAAAAATTACCAACTTAAAACCAAATAAATCAAAAAATAAGTAAGGAGAAAGATTTCACCATAAATAATCAAAATGCATCTCACTATTACCGATACATCAATGAAACAGTACACCTTGAAAAGTTGAAACACAAGTCGCGTCGCTTGCGCATACATTTGTGCCCGCGCGCTGCCTGCCACCGCGGTGCTATGTACACGATGAACACAATGCTACTTCCCTGTTGCTGTTGGCGTGCGGAACGCAATCCGACTCCTGCGATGCACTATGTGAATGTCGGTGGGATAGTGTGGAAGAGGACTTCGTTTATACAGGCTGATTTGTAATTTGACGTATTCCTTTCAGGACAAGAAAGTAGGTATGACCCATTTGCAACAATTAAGAATCCGATTTTCATGTATTGTTTTTTAATTGCTGTGTGTGTCCTAAATTGAAAGCTATGCCAATATGACGCCCAATGAAATGGCAACACATGAAAGGTTTGAACTTATTTTTCAGGTTGGCAACGCACACCAAATTACATAATCTCTAAAAACTAGGGAATACCCCCACTTCTATTTTCCTTACGAAATTCTGCTGTCTTTTATCTATTTTCGTTTTCATTCATTTCCATTCATTAGATAATGTAGAAACCTAGAGCCCATGCCACACTATCACGCACAAAACGCATGAGCTCGCGACAACGAAAAGCGATTATATTTAGCTCTCAACACCTAGGAAGTTCATTAAGAAGACGCTATGTTGCTAATGCGCCCCGACTCTAATTGAGCAGCTTGTCGCACTCGAATCGCAAGCGTTCAGTCGCTCGTGCGTTTGTGACTTTATGGTTATGTGTGCACTTGCCCTTAAGTGATGTTGCTTGAAAGGTTTTAAGTTTAGCTTGTATGATTCAATACGAGGTGCGCCTTCGCTTGTGTTTATTTACGTGTTGTTCTTATGATCTGCAGACAGGAATCGACGAAGGTGTTGTGAGGTTACTAGCTGCTGAAAAACGTAAATCTTTTCGATGTGTTGAGGTGAAAAAGTTTTTAATAAAATTATTAAACACATAACTTAAACATTATTAAAAGTAAATAAGCAAGCATGGCAGAAATTAATCTATATCTATTCTATATCTATACATATAATAAAACTGTAGAAAAGAAGTTTTTGTACATTAAAAAAAAAATAAAAAAATATAGCCAGGGTGTTAAAGGACAACCAATAGAACACAATTCCAGCATTTTTAGAATTTTTGTCTGTTTGTCTGTTTGTATGTTTAGTTATCCGAGCATCACGTAAAATGAACGAAATAAATGTAGATAACTTTTATACACAACGATTTAGCGTAACTTGAAGTAACATTTAGTTTTTGTTTCATTGCAATCGGTTCAGTCTATCAAAAGATTTTTGAATTTAAAGTGTACCTACCAGAAGTAAAATTAGTTAACGTGTGTTAATATGCACTTGGTCTCACAACTTTATGTTTATATATATTTGCGTTAATAATTATATAAATTGAACTAACATTGAGTTTTTTGTTTCATCGTAATCAGTTCACACACACCTAAAAATTGTAAATTAGAAAATTCTAAGTGTTTCAGAAATAAATATTAAAACAGCGCCATCTCTGGACAAAATTAGTTAATGTGTGTTAATATGCACTTGGTCTCACAACTTCACGTTTATACGCAACAATATTTGCGTTAAAAATTATAAATTGAAGTAACATTGAGTTTTTTGTTTCATCGTAATCAGTTCACACACACCTAAAAATTGTAAATAAGAAAATTCTAAGTGTTTCAGAAATAAATATTAAAACAGCGCCATCTCTGGACAAAATTAGTTAATGTGTGTTAATATGCACTTGGTCTCAAAACTTCACGTTTATACGCAACAACATTTGCGTTAAAAATTATAAATTGAAGTAACATTGAGTTTTTTGTTTCATCGTAATCAGTTCACACCAAAAAAAAGACGGGTTGCACTCCGGGAGTGCCGGCAGAAGAGAAAACTTGAATATTAACGTTGAAATTAATCAATTATTAATTTTAATTAATATAACTAATTTTTTTTTCACTACTTCTGCGTCACTTTTTTCATTTTACGTCCACGTCCACGTCCACGTCCACGTCCATCCATCCATCCATCCATCCATCCATTGTCGTGTGTCACTTGGTTCACTTCGGTTGGCGCGCCGTAGAAAGAGAGGGGGGGGGGGAAATCTCTCCTGACGGTCACGTGTCCTGATGCGATGTCCTGACGCGAGTTTAACATTTTTTACCCATTACAAAAAGTGTGCAACGCCGCTAAAGAAGTTTTCACTTCAAAAATGTAAATTTGAAAATTATAATATGGACTACATCTGGAGATCAACTACGTGCAGTATTGAATATTAATAGCACTTCGATAGATGGCGTTGTTATGGTTTGCCCACACCGGTAGTCGATGGACAGAGAGTACGTATCAGAAATTAGTTACAATCCCGTGGAACTCGAAGAAATTTTACAAAATGACTGCGCAAATTTGACAGAGGAACAGCGCCAGTCGTTTGATAGGGAATGCTGCAGTGTAGATAACGCCTCGGGTGAAATCCTGTTTTTAGACGCACCGGGTGGCACAGGGAAAACTTTCCTAACCAATGTTATTTTGGCTCGAATAAGGAACCAAAGTAAATTGCCCTTGCTGTCGCCTCTTCAGGGATAGCAGCCACATTATTGCCTGGAGGAAAAACGGCACACACAACATTTAAAATTCCTATCGACTTGGACCGTACGGAAAGCCCGGTTTGCAACATATCACGAAATAGCGATAAAGCAAAGGTTTTACGCGATTGTGTTTTAATTATTAGGGATGAGTGCACAATGGCAAACCGCAAAGCTGTAGAAGCAGTGAATAGAACTTTGCAGGACATAAGGCAAAATGACCGGCCGATGGGAGGCATTACGGTACTGTTCTGCGGTGATTTTCGGCAGACACTCCCGATAGTACCCCGAGGAACGAGAGCCGATGAAATTGCTGCATGTCTGAAGAGTTCTGTTTTATGGCGCAATATATCATCTACACATCTGAGCGTAAATATGCGTGCACAGTTAGGCGGCTGCGAAAATGCACAGGAGTTTTCCAATTTATTGTTACAAATAGGCGATGGCACATACCCCGTACAAGAAGATGGAAAAGTTAATTTGGTCGCTAATCTCTGTTCTTGCGTTACATTACAACAAGAGCTAATTTCTTCTGTGTACGGAGATTCCACAAATATGGGAAATCAAGCCGGTTCTTGGCTATGTCAGCGAGCTATTTTGACTCCCCGCAATGACCAAGCTGCGGCAATTAATTTAAAAATATTGATGCATGTGTCCGGGAATAGTAGAGAATACACCTCTATAAATACAGTTATGGAAGAAGATGACGCCACGCACTACCCGGTAGAATTTTTGGATTCCCTTAACACACCCGGACTTCCCGCCAACAAAATAGTTTTAAAAATCGGTGTTCCAATAATTCTCCTCAGAAATTGATGTCCTCCCAAACTTTGTAACGGCACTCAGCTCAAAGTCACAAATCTGCAGCAAAACATTATCGAAGCTGAAATATTAACCGGTTGCGGTGCCGGTGATATTGTTTTTATTCCAAGAATACCTATTATTCCTAACAACTTTCCTTTCTCTTTCAAACGAGTGCAATTCCCAGTCAGTCTTTGTTATGCCATGACGATTAATAAAGCTCAGGGCCAGACATTATCCGTTGCGGGGGTGGACCTAAGTATTGGATGCTTTTCCCATGGTCAACTATACGTAGCTCTTTCACGCGTAAACAACCCCAATAACCTTTTTGTGTACGCTTCAGATGGTTCCACAACCAATGTTATTAATAGAGAAGCACTAGCTTAAATAAAAAATAAAGATTTGAATCGGTATCCTCGCAGGATATTGTTAAGTTCCGACATCCACGCGAACGAAGTCGCGGGCACAGCTAGTAATATATAAAATTCGAAGTCCTGACCGACTGACTGATATATCAATGCACAGCCTAAACCTCTGGTCCAAGAGACATGAAATTTGGAAGGTGTATTATTTGTAAAGAGTAGGTATCCACTAAGAAAGGTTTTTTGGAATTCCACCCCTAAGGGGTAATGGGGGGAGGGTGTAATTTCACGCGGACGAAGTCGTAGGCAGAAGCTAGTAAAATATAAAAAGGCAAAATAAGGCTCAATGAAACTAAACTCAAACCATCACACTTGTGTTACACATTAGGGTAAACGCAACCATTGTCTGATATCATCATTACCATCCACAACTCAACTTCACTCACTGCGAGCACAGGCCTCTTTGTTCTTGTGCCAATCTGCACACTCCTGTGCCAGCATCTTATCAGTATCTAAATCAAAAGTCATTTATTCAAATTTGCAACACTTTTCGAACGTCAAAATTACATTTAAAAAGTCCCCCAAACCGCTTTCGCTGACAAGAAGAAGTGGCGCAACAAACTCCCCAGCCGCATAGTTGTCTGTTTAGTTAGAAAATACTTGATTCTATAGGTACAATAGAAGGTATGCAAGTAATTAATATTACGAGACAGAACATTAAATTAAATTATATGCCATATGTCAGCTAATATACCAACAAATACAATAAAACTATACTTAAGTAAAAAATTATAATTAAAATATAAAAATGTAAAGAAAAAATTAATATCTAAAAAAGCCTCCAGGCATAAAGGGCGTGACAGCTTACATATTTATGCAACGATGGGTTATGTTCACATAGCTGTCGCTCGAAGTCATAAATGAAGTAAAATAAAATATCTGATAAGCTAACCAATATGTTATCTAAATTTGCCATATATTCCGAGGTGGATTTACTATCCAGCAATCTAAAAGCGCTATCAAACTGCTTTAAACAAAAAGCCGGTATAGTGGTATTAAACCTACAACCTTCTACAACGCCAGTAAATCTTTGGGGCTATAAAATATGCATATAAATTATATATTATAATATAAAATATGTAGTGCAGTCCAGAACAGAGCGTGATGTATAGGCGCAGGGCAAACCGGCGTCATTTACTAATGTGATTTATGTAGTTTCGTACCTAAGGTTTTGAGTTTGGTCCAGGATTTTAGAAATGATGGCCTGGTTCAAGATGGTGTAAATTAACCAGAATAGAATTTAAAAAACAAATCTGTTAGAAAAACTTTTCGACCCCGATTATGTTGGATTTTTCTATAAAATAAAATAAATATAGTACTGTTGCACCTGCCATGCCTGCATCACCCTAAGGTTGATAGGTAGAAAATGCCCCAAGCATTGGGTTTAACTTTGTACATAATTTTTTTACATGTGCATAAAGTTATAATAAATACATAAGTTAAATATATGTATATGTTTTTCTTTTAGTAGGTAGCTATCTAGTCAGGCAGGTATCCAACAGTCTAGTGATTTCCCGAAAATAAAACCCTTTGTTAAATTAATTTACGTTGACTGAATATTTGCAAACCACTGTAAAAGTAAATAGTGCACAGCAACACAAAACATATCTATTTGCTAACTTTTACTGAATTTAATAGAGTAAATCGTAGAGGTGAGAGAGAGAGAATAAATATTTGAGCAACTAACTGAAATATTTTTTTACCCAGCTGTGTATCTACTCCAAAATAAACAATAAAATATATGAAACAATGTGAAAGCTCACATAAAATTAGAATATTATTATACTTTTTATTATTTAAAAATATGAAAAAAATGTCTAGTCTCGCCCCACATAAAATATTACAATATTTGCGTTGGCGGTTCGTCTCGGTAATTACACGTTTATGAGAGCTTTCATCTCCTGTGTAATATAATTGGGGTAGGCAGGTCTGTCATGTTCGCACCATTTAGTTATTCACGACACAACATTTATATTATGAGAGGTGGGTATTCTAAAAATTATAAAAAATCGAATAGAAAACATTTTTAGAATAAATAATATATAGGTATATTCGTAGACAGAAATTTATAATAAGCCTTCGTGTTTACGTTTTTCCTTTATTTATTTATTATTTATCTTTCAAAAAAATTCAAAATAAATGAAAAACTATGTAACCTATTTAAAGTACCTACCTAATTACATTTCATTTCTTTCGTCTTTCGTTAAGTTACGCCGCGATCTACCATCCACTATGTTAAGCCGTTGCTTGGTCCCGGCTGTCATTTGTACCTAGATCTTTGACAGTGGTTACGGGTAGTCAGAAGCTCAAAAGTCTGCCAACCAGTCTTACCAAGGGTCTTACAGTCTTACCGTGTTACCCAGTAACTGGGTTGTGGAGGTCACATAGGCCGCCGCTCCATTGTAATCAGCTGCATCCATTTAGACTGGAAGCCGACCCCCTCACAGTTGGAAAAAGGCGAGGCAGACTGATTTCGTTCTTACCCTTTTGCATATCATATCATAATTTTTTAGAAAGAATGAACATTAGAATAACGTTTGACAATCGTTCCTCGTGATAACCTCTTTCCAACCTATAACAAAATCGTAAAACCACTTTAATGCCTCTCAATATCTAATTAAATAACGTGAGAACACAACGTACCAAATATTTTACAACTTCCTGTAAAAACTATTGAGAAACATTTTAATTATGACCAACAGGCAAACGTACCGACTTCACTCTTTTTACAAGTAGTGAAAGATATAAAAAATATAAAACAGTTTTATAGATCGGAATAACTATAAAGAAATAGTAAATAGGTGCTTCAAAATTATATTGTTTTTTTATTTGAATAATTTGTTTTTTCTATGGAGAATTGTCAATGTGTGGTCTTGGGTTATAAATAAGGCAAATCGCACTCATGCGATTCATATCAGTCAGTATAGATTAAAACCTGCAACCGTATTACGTAACACACTATCGATCACAATCTGAATCATTTTGAAGGATATTGCTAATCCATTGCTTCATATGTTCGAAAAATGTGTCTGCTCAGCAACGTAAATAACGCAATGAATGTTGTTGAACTGTCAAAATGAAAGCTACTTGTACGCAATTACCCCGCTGCTCTTTTTACAGAAATACTGCTAACAAAATACACTTTGGAGCAAATAAATCGAGCCACTTTTTTTTTCACGCATAATGGTTATTATTTTTGGTATTATGGAACGTATCAATTGGACTGTTTTAACCCTAATATTTTCTATCAAAATTACCGTTTTTCTTTCAGAGCCAATAATTTATCATTAAATAAGGTTTTTATTCAATAATTTACCCTCATTATAAAGGTTATTAAATAAGCTCTTAGGCGATATATGTTTCGAATTGATACGTTCCATAATACCAAAAATAATAACCATTATACGTGAAAAAAAAAGCAAGTGACTCGATTTATTTGCTTCCTAGTGTATGTTTTACCCGAGAAAGAAAAAGGTAATGCCTCTAGAATTTGAACTGTGTGTATTTTGTCTCTTGCGACGGTTCCGAAACTGATAGCATTTGTATGCCAATGGTAAAGAAAATCCTGAAAAAAAATTTTTTTTCCACAATCGTCTTTGTAATACATTATTCAAAAACATCGAGTAGTTTAGTTTTATTCTACACACAGGCTTATAAACTGAAACAGCCAATATATATTAATTTGTTATGATTATGACTCATGATCCATGTTAACCCTACAAACGCTCCGCGCTAATTATAAGTTCGGAAAATCACTAGGTAAATATTTCCAGCTTACCTAATAAAATTAACATGCCAAGTTAAGCTGTGAAGCTCAGTAAAATCCTCTTATGAGAGAGCGATACAATGTGCACTTTACGCAGAAGTTAGTAAAAAACTAAAAGTAGGGGATTTAGCGGCGCCCCGCACGCCTAAGGTGGGTGTACACGTGAAACCACTCAGATCGCCATTAGCCGCATGCTGCGAGTGTGTACCGCGCTTAACGTTCGATTGTAAGGCTTATGCGGCTGTTTAGTGTTTTAAATTATATATTTTATGTTTATTTAACTTTATGTCGTTGAGCTCCTTAAGTTTGAGATGAGCTACTCGATTACTGACAAATGCGTGCACTGGCTGGACAGGTCCACTCAAATCTGTGTGGTTCTCTCCTCTAAAGACCATCTCGGACATTAATCTGGTCCTGGTCCTCATATGGCCTGACCATGATTATGTCTGGACTTTCTTCTCAGAATAGTTAGTTAGGAAACACCGAACTAGCCTGTACTGCCCCACTGCAGGGCAAAGGCCTCCATCTCGCTCTTCCAGACAATTCTGTCACACCAGACTAATCTAGTTTTAAAACATAATTTAATTTTGACGTGTAAAAGTGTTTTTGTACCAATTTACAGAAATAAATATCATTTATAATTTATGGTTAGCCATAAAGGCAGTCGCTCCGTGTAAAATACGGGTATTCAGCTGCATCTGCAGCCTAATTGCGGAACGCCAAATCGTCAAATGATTCTGATCAGTTGGCTTCATTTCTATCACAATTGGCTTCATTTTACGATTTTCGAATTGCGAAACTCTAGTTTATTATGAAACCAATTATGAACGTTAAGGCCCTGCGCAGAAACTAGAGTTTCGCAATTCGAAAATCGTAAAATGAAGCCAATTGTGATAGAAATGAAGCCAACTGATCAGAATCATTTGACGATTTGGCGTTCCGCAATTAGGCTGCTGGTTAGGCTGGAAGCCGACCCCAAAATAATTGGGAAAAGGCTAAGCAGTGTAATTAATTAATCATAAAGAAATAAAATCACATTTCAAACATTAATTCCTCAATCATTAAGTAAATAAAAACCCCAATTAACCTTTGTAACAAAATGTCGTGTAAAAATATCCAAAAAAATCAAGGAAACGTCAGCAATAAACATGTCGGGGGCCACGAAATAAGCGCGGTATATGAACAAGCGCGGTATATGAACAAGCGCTCGACAAATAACTTTAACGAGAATATGTAATGAAGCCAATTACGACGCGGCGTCGACTGAGCGTCGTTTTGTTTTGACAAAATGGTGAGACTTCGATGATTATTTTGTTAAGATAAATGCATATTGGGGAGATTATAATTGAGATTTGTTCACTTTTTCATTCTGATTACAGATTGAAAAATCATCTGTTACATTACTCGTCTACAGCAAGTCTGCATTTATACACAGCTATAGATCGGAGAACCGATTAATTGTTATAAACAAAGCAAGTTTTGGTATATAATACAGGAGTCCCTTATCAATAAAATTAATTTGGAAGACAACCGCAAGGTATGATTAAACAAACAAATTAATTGAGCCATCACCATACTAAAGATGTGTCAAAACCCGTGAGGATAGCAATATTTGACTTTTTAAACTTTCACACATATTATACGAATCTTTATCCACGACACTGTACACGAATCCTTTGAACAGTTTCCCTCCGTAACTCAGGTACGTAAATACGCTGTTAGGGCCGACGTGTGAGCGACGCGTGCTCGTAACTCGCGGTTTTTATGGCCCCACACCTACGCAAATACATAAACAATTACTTGTGTTACTCTTTTATGAGTTTGTCATCGCGCTGTGTCTTACAATGTTACCGATAGTGAAAGGAAAATTATGGTAAATGTAAAATTATTTAAATACCTGAGCTTTTGTTTTGACCTTTTCCATATTTTTACTTTCTTTATTAAGGTATTATTAGAGTAGTTTAAATTGAGCTCAATTATTTTTTGTTTAAAAAAATATCATGTTTGAAATTTAGATAAAACATTTCATCCATATTATCCATATTTCGGGTGTAGATACTAAGTATACTACTGAGTATACGTCGTCAGTGCCTAACCCTTCGGTGGAAACAGGCATGATGTTACCAGTATGTTAAAGCATTTTCCTGATTCTACTGTAGCAAGATAACTTAAATTTCAACCATTTTACCATATTTGTCAATCATCATCACACACACTTGTACAATTCAACATGTTATTAATTCATAATTTACCTCAATAACCCTTAAAAGCCCAAATTAAACAGCCAAACAGCATTTTTGATTGCCAATCAACGTTGCACTAAACAGAAAGTGTGAACACTATTGTGGCATATTATTAAGTGGAGGCTCAATAACACTGCGATCAGCCTGATTGGACAACCAATCCCCTGTTAATTTCGATCTACCGTCAACGGTCGATACGAAATTCGGAATACGAATTTTCAAATTTCGGGATACGGAGTTTCGAATTTAGCGGACGTAGTGACGAGAGGGTTAATTTCCGATTTTAGTGATGTTGCTAATAAGGGATTTAGTTTAGAATTAGTACGATGTTTTTGTTTAGTATTTTAGTTTGTGATGATTTGATTAGGGATTATGAGAACGAAGTTATGAGGTTAGATCATGTAGTCATTAGTAACACTTAATAGTTGTTAATCCATCGTAGTTTTGCTTTGTTTATTAAGTTACGGAAGGAGTGGAGGGAGGCTTTTGCCCAGGATTGGGACAGAAAAGGCTAGTAAAAAAAAATATAATAATTTAATCTCCGATGGAAATTAAAATGTAGGTTCTTTGACCCATTTTTGAAAAATGCTGTGTAAGTATAGGCTTTTCCATCCTTGTGAATATTTTCTGTCCATCCCAGTATGAGTCCCATAAATATAAAGTACAAATAAAGCGGTGTCGACAGCAAACCTAATTTTCGAACACCAAAGCAAACTAATGTGACCAAAATGTCACGGAATTAACAGGACAGTACAAATTAGTGGAACACACCAATATACACAAGCGCGCTATTTAAATTCCGAATGCACACCGCAAATATCCGCGTATCCGCGAGAATATCCGCGATATCCGCCACGGCCGAGTGCCCCCATACAAATAAACGGTTGATTTGATCAGCCGCTTTGCCAGAACGATATACGTTGTGAAGGACTATCGAAAAAAGGCGAATGAATCCGATGGATTGCGGATTAAACTGTAAAGGTTAATGAAATGTGTGCACTCTTGTTTGTGTGGGGTAAACTGTCCTTTTGTGTTGTGAGTGTTTCTTTTAAACGCAGGTTTCTGACCGCATTATTTGCTAAATTGTTTTTAGTGCGACGATTAAAACACGTCAGACTGCCACTTTGGTCTAGTGATCGCAAGCACTACTTACTGCTGGGCGTGAGGTCCTGGTTTGAATCCCAGATAGGGCAAAGTAGGTATTATTGAGTTTTATCATCTGAAATTTCTCAGTACCGGCCCGGGGTCATGATTTTTACCTACCTGGTTGATGGCAATTAGGCTCGCATTTATTACATGGGACGTAAACATAACTGGCGAAATGTGAGTGTACCTACTATAAATACACCTCTGCTTAACCCTTCGCGTTAAACAGACGTGATGTTATGTCATCATTAAAACACGCGAACATTGGCGGATGTTCGCGATGAAACACAATATTTATATGTTTAGTTTGAAGATTGGGTCACATGAAATTACAGAATGTTTGAATTTGAAAAAAAGGTATAATTTCAATGGTGTTACCGGTAAACCTAGGTTAGTTTCAAATTATAATTGTGGACTGTTGTTTGATGGAAGGAAGGAAGTGAAGTGAGTCGCCGTTGCGCTGCGCCGGCGCAGGTGCGGTCCGCTCGCTAGTGATCTGCCTCGCTAGTTACGGTTACATTTGCTTATTCAATTATCTGAGCGAGGCGCGAATAGGGACGTTGCATTTATGACTTCAATTTTTTTTTTTTAATTACCTATTGTGGCGTGCAAAAGCAATCCCTAATAGCACAGTCATTACCGAATCTTATAGCAACTGGAAGCAAGCAGTCTTGCAAACGGGTAAACTGTTCCAGTGTTGGGTGCAGCAACAACTCGACCATTAGAAAAAAAAAAATGCGGAGAGGAAACTCAAAATCGAGACGACAAAAAGCATGATTTCATTACCGAAAATTTTAAACTTATCATCTTATTTTGGTTGCCAGTGGACACCATGTTAATTTCCAAAGGTAGGACGGTACTCAGCAGACAGGAAAGGATTAAGAACTTCATTGTTTGAACTGGTATTCCAGAGCCAGCGAGCCACTTTTTCTAATAAGAACGTAACGGTGATTGAAATACAGTTTTTAATATTTTGACAGCTTAGATCGGTATTAAGTTGTCAGTTTTGAATGAAGAACTTGACAGTAGTCGGAATACTGTTCCAAATTAAAAAATACGTATAGTACTCGGGGACTGCCGTGGTAAAGCTGTTGCATAGCATTTTTTATCAAATTATGCGAGCTTCGTACAGTCTACACCACTGACCTCTATTATTACCACTGGACTGGCGGCTGTCAAAGTGCTTTTGTGCCTAATTGATAATCGTCATTTTGGCGCTGTTAGCCGTAGCGAGTGTCTGTGGTACTAAAACTAGTGATGTCGATATCAGCGAGCAAATATCGATAACTTTTGATAATATTTTTACATTAATAAACTCATCATAATTACTACTTATATTAACAATTTACAGGAAATAATGAATAATAATAATGGAATAATGAATGTATTAAGTAACAGTCGAAAAGGTAAAATAAAACACGTTTTATATATTTAATTTATATTTTTCAAAGTCAAAGTCAAAGCATTTATTATAAATAGTTCCCTAAGAGATTCGCGGCGACGTAGATTATAAATGGCTCTGACAGCTCTCTTTTGCAAAATAAAGATGGATTCAATGTCAGCAGCTCGACTCCATAGTAAAATGTCGTACGACATAATGCTGTGAAAGTAGCTAAAATAGACTAAGCGCGCGGTTTCTACATCTGTTAACTGCCTTATCTTCCTAACAGCATAAGCGATTTTAATTACTGACGTGCCCAAATTATTTGACGGGTTAAGAAATATCGTATACTTTGACCTGTAATTGACAAAGAGTAATTTTTCGTTGTTGCAAAAATTCTAACATCGATATAATATAATTTGTTTAATTAATACATCATAACTATTTAAAGTTTCAAACATCATTGTTTCCAAAAAATGAACGCGTAGTTCTGGAAACGAAGTATTTGATTTTGGTAGCAATTCTTTTATAACTTTTGCTGTGAGAACTGCCGGAAATATTTTTTCCACCGGCGGCTTCCCATTGGTCTTTTTGCATGCTTGTCGGAAAAGTGATTCCACTAACAAACATATAGAAACGATGCTTTGTGATGGAATAGTTAGTCCACCTCTATTTTTTTGAATAATTAGTGCGATACCGTTTCGTCGATCAGATATGGCATCGGACGGTATTGATTCACAAGCGCTCAAACAATCAATACATGTAATTTTGTTCTTGATAGATCTAATCACAAAACCTGCTATGTATCCCACACATTGCTTCGATGTTTCGTTTACATTGTTTGGAACAGCCCTACCAAAATGTAATATATGTCAAAATTAGTTCTCTGGACACTCGCTAGTGGCGCTTCAAAAAGACACAAAAAAATTGCTGTCAAACGCTTGGAACAGCCTGTCCAGTGGTAATAATAGAGGTCAGTGGTCTACACGCATACGTCTAGTCGCACGCACACAAACACCGTGCCCAAGTCTGCCGAACTGAAACGACGTTAGACGATGCACGGCTTTCAACGCCGCACCGCTGTGCCGGTCGGAGGGGGGGTATTAGGTTTATTTTCGTTACAGAATTTCTTGATTCGGTCGCCGCACTGAAAGCCCGCGATAAAAGCTATGCAATAGCTTAAAAATGGTTCCGTGGTTCCGTTTAAACCAGGGTCTGATAATGAACCTTGTTTTGTAATGACGGTTGTAGTTGCTGTAAGAATAGAGAAAACAAAAGTAGGCGCCAGTATTTGTCCATTTTCTTTGCATTATTGCAAACACGTAAAATATTATACTCGACGGTATTGATAAAATATCGGGAACAGGTCAATTTAGGCAAATCGATGTCATTTTAAATAACAGTCGTTGGTAATTAGCCATCTCTCTGATTTTAGATCCAGTTCAACAATAAAAACAATTAAAAGCGATGATAAATATTATTATACCATTTATATTAAGTAAGTATACAATATCGATTTGCCAAATTGACCCGTTTGCGATATTTTTTTTATCAATATTATCGACATTTTCCGCTTATTATAACAAAGGCACTGGGTATAAATACTCACGCTGGCGTGTGGTTCCATCATAGTTTCAAAGACTTACTGCAGCTACAACAGTTTCAAACAATGAAGTTGGTCATCCTCTTCTGTCTTCTGGGTGTTGTCCTAGGCGAATCCTCTTGGCGTCTTAATAACCAAGGTAGGAATAAGTATACGTAAGATTCCTCATAATGAACTAGCTAATACTTTTTTCATTTATACCGAGAATTAATTTATTTTCAAATCTTGGGAAAAGTATGAATATTTATTCGCTTTCAAGCCACACGTAATAGTTATGTTATAATATGGTATAAGCATTTGAGCGTGACACCTGAGATACAGGTTTATTCCTAGTTCAGGTAGTATCCAATTATATGTACCGGTAGTTAAAGGCCCTATTTGTAAATATTTATGTAAATCAGTTATTTAAATAAACAATTTCAACAATAAACAGTTGAAAACACAGGGTGGCGTCAACGACACGCTAACTATAACCATAAAATGAATTTGACCATGAGCCTCTTGTCAAAAAAGGTAAGATTATTACTAAGAAATTTCTTTTTACCCGACTGCGTGACAGCAAAGATAGGGTGTGACCATGTGGGTATCGAAATGAAGGGTTTGAGAAGACGATTCCAAATATATAACACAACAAACACTCGAAAAATAAACAATCAAAGCCATACAATGTGGCAATGTTACCAGCCTTTTGGGCATTTATTCTGTTGACAACGATGCGGCTTAATTAAGGGGCCTTTTACAGTCCACTAGCGCCGCCAATCGAAAAAATGTCATAACTCGTAAATAGAATCAAAAATACAAAATGTGGTCTATTATTACTGTAGAAAAGGCAATAACGTAATTGTATAACACATTGTCAACACTTGAAATATAGCTGTTTAGCTAAATCGTGCATTTGTAACAAAAACGGCCGTTTATGTTTTGAATGCACGATTTAGCTAAACAGCTATATTTCAAGTGTTGACAATGTGTTATACAATTACGTTATTGCCTTTTCTACAGTAATAATAGACCACATTTTGTATTTTTGATTCTATTTACGAGTTATGACATTTTTTCGATTGGCGGCGCTAGTGGACTGTAAGAGGCCTCTTAAATGAATTTTCAAATGTTCGAAAAGTCAAATTCAAAGTAATATACACTTTTCAAGCAATTAGTGACATCAAATCAGAGATTTAACCAACTGCATCATAGATACTGCCTGAAATAGTTCTTGTTGTGAATATTTTGTTTGTCATCATTTGCATAAATCTAGCAACTGTGAAAGGGCAAGCACTTTATATTATAAGGCCTCCCGCTATCTTCTCCGTAGTCTGTTGCATGATGGAACCCTGTCTATGTCCTACTCACGTAAACTTGTATTTTCGCTTACAGATGGTGGTACTGGCGAGGGTCGTGACCGAAGTTGCGTCTACGACCAGGATTGTTCTACCCTTTGCCGGTTAAGTTGCAACCCGTTGCTATATTATAACTCGGAAATTTGCTATAAAGGAGAGTGTTACTGTAGGGTGCCCCCAGCATAAACATGAAGTCATGTTATTGCCAATACCATGATCTATGCACGTTAGTACGTGCGTAGTTACTTCAAAACTTGCTTTTTCTTTTGTGTGTTTTTTTACATATTTTTCAATTAAATATTTGGTTTTTATTGTAATTTGTGTTTATTTTTTACTCTCAAAACGGTGAAGGAAAAAATATCGTGAAGAAACCGGTATGCCCTAAAACTAAAAATTCGAAGACAAATGACATCCGCCCACCCGCATTGGGCCCGCATGATAGAATATGGCCCACTCCCTTCCGCGGAGAGGAGGCCTGTGTCCCAGCAGTGGGAACATTAAAGGCTGATTATGTTATGTTTTTTTTTACCTTTTACTGCTATGCATCTAAAAATAATTGTAAGTCATTGGAAGTAAGCATTGAAAGATTAGAATAGAGCAACATGGAATAATGAGCAGAATAAAAACGAATAACATATCATATTCATTAATGGAGAGAAGCTAAAAACACATAGTTTCCAAAACTGTGTGTTTTAAAAAGAAATGTTGGATAAACCTTATCATAGGAGTAACAGAAGTGTAATAGTACACCCTAATCTCAGCAATTTAGTTCTATGTAATGAGAAAAGAGATGTTGCCTAAAGTCCGTCTCACTAAGGGGCTGTCTCCACGAGCGAGAGAATCGCGGCGATATTATCGTCGTGCCACGTATTTCTATACACTCTTAGAACGTGTCCACACGGCGATATCATCGCGGCGAAAATTTGATGGCACGGCGAGACTATCGCCGCGATTCTCTCGCTCGTGGAGACAGCCCCTAAGGAAGTCTCACAAACGCGGCGCTTCAGGTTTGCGACGGAATCATACATTTTAATTTTGTTAGTTATCACAACATCATATTACAGGCACTGGTAAATAAATGCACTATTATATTAAATATTTATATACTAAAGGAGAAACTGACTGACTGACTGACATATCAACGCACAGCCGAAACTAATGTGAAATTTTGCACACGGGTTCCTTTTATAATGTAGAAGAGCAATAAGAAGGGGTTTTTGGAAATTCAACCTTTAAGGGGGTGAAAAGCGGGGATCTTGTTTGTAAGAAAAATCTTATTCCTTGAGTTAATGAACTTGAAACTTGGCACGAATACTTATCTTGTTTTTCTAAACTACCACCTAAAGGGGGATTGGGGGGTGTCAAAATTTTGTATGGAAAGAATTTTAACACGCTGTCCGATTAACTCGAAACTCAGTATTTATACTTAAGACCAAAAATAAAGAATAACGTGTATCTGGGTTTTTCGAAAATCTACCCCTAACAGGGTGATAAGGGGTAGTTAATGTTACAGGGGAGGATTTTACTGCGTGGCTTGATTAACTCAAATATTAGTATAAATAATGTTTGAGTCAAGTTATGAACACATCCTAAACGATTTTTCAAAATTCCGCCCCTGTGGGGGTGAAAAGCGGGGATACAAATTATCTGAAAAATCTGATTCCTTTGATCTATAAACTGAAAAATTGGCCCTATTTATCTAAATAAATGATAAAGATCATAAACATACATTTTCGAAATGTTTAGAGGAAAGTTTGAAATACACGCGGACAAAGTCGCGAGCAGAGTGCTAGTATTAAATATAGAGTAAGGTGTCTGAGGTATGAGGGTTGTTGTAGGAATGTTGTTAACTACATAAACTGACTACCTGAACAAAAATCGGCCAAGTGCATGTCGGACCAGGCGGAATACCCTGATAATCGAATAATTAAAGACATCATGCTAACAATAGCAAGCAACTGTGGAAACATTTATAAAAAAACGTCAGCATTAAGTCTAAACAGCGTGAATTAAATTCTAGGTTAACTGCTTGCTAATCTTCACCACTCTTCGCTGTTGGAGGGGTTACTATTATACGCAATAAGATCCTTAAACTCTTTAAGCATATTTTGGACAGATTCAGAACCTGTCTTTCCGAATGAATTTTCCCTAGTTGTCTTAAAAAGGTAGTTGTAAATGTTGTAAGGGGATGAATCCCCTCACTAATAAATGTATTATATAAGATGAATAGTTAGATCCGATTTCTCTGTTTCAGTCGTCAGTAATTTGACTTTCGAAAGAAGAAGACAAAGCGTTGTGTAACTATACAGACGCTATGCAACGTTTATTAGTAAGGGAGCATAACTTTAAATCTGAAGGTAAAGTCGTAGTAAAAAATTAAATAACATATTGAAAGTCTAGTTAAAAGTTACTTGTTCTGTGAGACCTTGTTTCTTGCCAAATTTCTTTATGGTCAGCGGGAAGTACCATAAAGGTTTTGATTTATTTGCTTGGTCGACTGGACCCGCGGTTCCAGTTCGAGTGGGTCCAGTTGACCAAAGACCCAAATGCATTATTTAATGCGTTGACTTAGAAGCTTGTCTTTTAACACTATTTTATTATTTAGAGCTCCAAAGTACCGTAGACTAACGTATTGAATGAATGAACTGCACCGATACCAGCATGGTTAAACCAGACTCGATTAATCAAGTACTGTAGACCAACGTATTTGATATTAATTTCAACTTGATACCTCCACACGATCCTAAGAAAAAGGGTCTTAACAGACTGACAGACAGAAATGATCCTATAAGGGATCCGTTTTTTCCTTTTAATGTTTAGAAAACTAAAAAAGTTGAATATACTTAAGTATATAATAATCATTTTATTTTCCAAAGTTCTAGTGAATGGTAGGGGAGCCCAGAGGGTTTTTGAGCAAGCATATTCAGGGCGAGAAGTTGATAGCTGAGTAGGTCTGGCATGAGGAGAGAACACCGAAACTATATTTAAAAAGTTTCTGATAGGAGATCCCTGGTCAGGAGACCACTTTCAGATTTCAAAAAAGGGCCGAAATTAAAGTGATCTTCAGAGGCGTTGGTTTTGGCATGATCGGGTCTGGCCTAACCCATAATGACTTAAATAGGCAAATCTGACGGAGAAATTGTGGGCTTTCCCCAAATCTGACGACTTTGAAAACTCAGATTTGGGCCATTTCTAAAAGGATATTCAGGGCGAATGAAAGTTATTCTATGCAATAGTGTTACGTGTCCTGATAGTGAATATATAAATATCTGACGGGATGATGGAGCCTTTTGGCAAATATGAGGAAATTTCATCAATTCAGAAAATTACCCAAAAGTGGCCATAATTTTGCATTAATCCCTAAATCAAGGAATCTAGTAGCTTCGATTGCTGTTTGCATTGGAAGGTGACACGTTTGTGAAGATTTCTCCATATTCAGAAAATTGAAAATACTAAACACTTGAACGTAATGATTAAAAGTTAAGTAGCAAAATTAAAACATCGACGGAGTACACCATAAACAAAGTTGATTATTTCAATATTTTACTATGACACCAAGAAAACCAATTATTTCAAAAACATCCTCATCTTATGGGCTATCTAACGAACTAGCAACGTTCTAAAAAATATTGAGAGATGCCCGTCAATTGTTTGTTAAAGCTGGCAAAGGTGGAAAGCCATACTTACTAAAATTAACGAAAATATTAAAGTAACGACTTGTTTACGTCGTAATACTTTTCTATTCGAGGTTTTATTGTAACTACGAACCTCTGCGCTCGATATCGTTACTGATATCGCCTCCAATTCTCAGTGATAGTTCGTTATGAGAGTTTTGTTAAATAAGTCCCAACACTTCTGCTTAGGCCGCCAGCTGCTAGTTAACTAGATTAAATGTTAGATCATGAGATACAAATTTATTTCTAACCGATTTCTAAAAGAGAGAGGTTATTAGTTCGTCTGTATATACAGGATGAATGTTTCAAGTCATCATGTGGGTGACCAAATCCGAAACTATAGGTAATACCGAAAAATTCTTAAAGGAGTCACGGGGTGGATTTTGACGAATACTAAAACTGCATCATTAAATTTTTGAAAAATCAATTGCTCTAGCCAGGAATCGAACTCGTACATTTTGAAAAAAAAACACTGCCTGTTTTATTGCACCCTCCGACGGTGTCGTTAGTAAGGATCAAATTCTGGAAAGAAATGATACACGCCAAAGTAAAGGAAAGTGGACATTTTTAAAATTAACTAAAATCAGATAAACAAATTGATTCATTGTGGTTTAAGAATGAATTCAAAATATGATTTATTATATTAAAAACATAAGTTAACGGCCTAATAACTACTGCTACAGTGCAAACGAACAAATCACTTACATTCTAGATACTTAAAAACTGTTACTATCTTAAAATAATTGTTTCCTGTTAAAAATGCGCCCTTTACTTTACTTTGTCGTATACCCCCCGATGGTGTCGCTAATAAGGATCAAATTCTGGAAAGAAATGATATACGACAAAGTACAGTAAAGGGCGCATTTTTAACAAAAAGCAATTATTTAAAGATAGTAACAGTTTTTAAGTATCTAGAATGTAAGTGATTTGTTCGTTTGCACTGTAGCAGTAGTTATTTGGCCGTTAACTTATGTTTTTAATATAATAAATCATATTTTGAATTCATTGTTAAACCACAATGAATCAATTTGTTTATCTGATTTTAGTTAATCTTAAAAATGTCCACTTTCCTTTACTTTGGCGTGTATCATTTCTTTCCAGAATTTGATCCTTACTAACGACACCGTCGGAGGGTGCAATAAAACAGGCAGTGTTTTTTTTTTCAAAATGTACGAGTTCGATTCCTGGCTAGAGCAATTGATTTTTCAAAAATTTAATGATGCAGTTTTAGTATTCGTCAAAATGCACCCCGTGACTCCTTTAAGAATTTTTCGGTATTACCTATAGTTTCGGATTTGGTCATCCACATGATGACTTGAAACATTCATCTTGTATATACAGACGAACTAATAACCTCTCTCTTTTAGAAATTGGTTAGAAATAAATTTGTATCTCATGATCTGTTAACTAGCAGCTGGCGGCCTAAGCAGAAGTGTTGGGACTTATTTAACAAAACTCTCATAACGAACTATCACTGAGAATTGGAGGCGATATCAGTAACGATATCGAGCGCAGAGGTTCGTAGTTACAATAAAACCTCGAATAGAAAAGTATTACGACGTAAACAAGTCGTTACTTTAATATTTTCGTTAATTTTAGTAAGTATGGCTTTCCACCTTTGCCAGCTTTAACAAACAATTGACGGGCATCTCTCAATATTTTTTAGAACGTTGCTAGTTCGTTAGATAGCCCATAAGATGAGGATGTTTTTGAAATAATTGGTTTTCTTGGTGTCATAGTAAAATATTGAAATAATCAACTTTGTTTATGGTGTACTCCGTCGATGTTTTAATTTTGCTACTTAACTTTTAATCATTACGTTCAAGTGTTTAGTATTTTCAATTTTCTGAATATGGAGAAATCTTCACAAACGTGTCACCTTCCAATGCAAACAGCAATCGAAGCTACTAGATTCCTTGATTTAGGGATTAATGCAAAATTATGGCCACTTTTGGGTAATTTTCTGAATTGATGAAATTTCCTCATATTTGCCAAAAGGCTCCATCATCCCGTCAGATATTTATATATTTACTATCAGGACACGTAACACTATTGCATAGAATAACTTTCATTCGCCCTGAATATCCTTTTAGAAATGGCCCAAATCTGAGTTTTCAAAGTCGTCAGATTTGGGGAAAGCCCACAATTTCTCCGTCAGATTTGCCTATTTAAGTCATTATGGGTTAGGCCAGACCCGATCATGCCAAAACCAACGCCTCTGAAGATCACTTTAATTTCGGCCCTTTTTTGAAATCTGAAAGTGGTCTCCTGACCAGGGGTCTCCTATCAGAAACTTTTTAAATATATTTTCGGTGTTCTCTCCTCATGCCAGACCTACTCAGCTATCAACTTCTCGCCCTGAATATGCTTGCTCAAAAACCCTCTGGGCTCCCCTACCAGAAGTAAAATTGTATACAGTTTCTAGTAAAGGCTGACGATGAGATTCATTTGTTTGGCACCATACAGAAACAGGCGCCCTTGTAACATATAGCCATCTTCGTGTTCAGCACTGTGTCGCGGCAGACTTCGCGGCAGTCTGCATCAACGCGACACTCCTGGCCAACTATGGGAAAAAAAAACATTGTTAAAAATAAATCCACCCAACAGATGATCACAGAGGCCCACGTCTTCTGAAGTGGAGACTGCGATCGGCAAACGATAGAACCATAGATATCCAAGATAGAACGCCCCCAGGCGAGGTGGAACGACGATACAAGCAGGTCAAAGTCAAAGTCAAAGCATTTATTTCAAATAGGCACATAAATGGCACTTTTGAACGTCAAAAATTATCTTAAAATAGAATTGATTCTAGTCGCCCATTCCAAAATGTAGTTTTCGTATGGAGAAGAATGGGCAAGAAACTCCACCGTTACTCTTTTAAAATGTTTTAGGTACAATATTTTGCGTGGGTACATTAATTATATAATAACATGTGAGGACGATGCACCTAAAATAAAATTACTATACCACAATAGGTAAAAGAATTAAAAACGAAACCATGACATATAAATTAATTATCTGATATGTAGATACATGGTGCTCACATATTTACAAACATGGTACAAGCAAAACGATTTTAATTAAAAAAAAAAATACAAGTAATAAGTCAGGGTGTGAGTAATGAATGTACTCGTAAAAAAGAATTAAAAATTTACAATTAAATTAGCAACCAGTTTGATTTTGTCTAGATTGTTTGGGTGGATGGTAGCAGCTGGATGAGGGTAACCGAGGTGAGAGTTAAATGGCGTGTGATTGGAGAAGCCTATGTCATTGGACTGCTGTATACTCTCCGCAACGTAATGCACTTGCGATGCCTCTGGTATTTCAGATGTCCATAGCCGGGTCTGACAACTTACCATCAGATAGTCTGCCTGTTTGTTTAGCACACAATAACAAAGAAGGAAAACTTACGTTGACCAGTATGATGTGCTCTTGTATGCACATGAGGACGCGAACTGTCAACGCTATCATCTCCGTCTTTAGCCAAAGCAGAAGCTACTAGAAACAAAACGACGACAAACTTCATCGTACGAGCTACACTTGATTTGAACTTAATCGTTTCAAGTTATGATTGAGTATTTATAATGGCAATAAGTAGGTGTTACAAATTAACGACTCCGGTCAATTAGTTGTGAGTGCATTGACCTACATATATATAAGTAACATTACTATAATGCAATTAGTTATAGTAGCCAATTTTAGAACCGTGGCGACGAATTATCAAGAGATTTTGCTTAGTTTTTGGTCGGGGAATTTTCATTGCTTCGCTAATATACGGTGCAGGAAAATATATTCAACGTATTTTTATCAATTAATTAATTGTCTTCTAGTTTATTTGTTTATACGTTTTTATTTATTGTTAATTACCCTGTCTGACTGTATTTAAGTAACCTAAAAAAATGAATGCATGGTGTAGATTGTAGAGCTTTGCTATAATTATAAATTGAAGGTTCATATAATATATACCAGGTTCACCTTGCCGGAGTCAGCATTGTGTCTCCTGAAGAAAGCGTGAGCATAGCAACCATGATGGTAACATTTTCTAATTCTTGGCAATCAAAACAAGGCTCTCGATACATCTGTATCTGTTTAATTTACAAATGCAGATAGTAAAAAACAGTGCAAATTATTCTTTAAAAAGAGGTCTTTAAGAATGAAATCAAGACATTTAAGCTAGATTTTTTTTTTTTTTTTTTAAATTCTTTTTTTCAATTATTTAATTGTTTTATTTTACACACAAACTAAAATATATATATACACTATATACAAATAATAATAAAAAAAAAGACAAGAGTTCATTGGGCATCGAAAAATTCGTCCGCATCGCTGTCAATGGGATAAGTGCCCAAAAGGCTGGCAGCATTGCCACGTTGGATGGCAATGCTTATTCTTTGGGCTAAAAATAGGCCAGCCCTCTGGTCACGCGAAGAGTCAACCAAACGCTTGGCGATATCGCGAAATATGCGATGAGCACTCGGACCCCAAGGCCCTAGAGTTTCAACCCCAAACGGCTCAAACATATAGCACCCAATAAGGTTGTTATATTTGCGCCGTTTGAGGTTTTCTGCTCCTGCAGCAGCCGCCCCAGCACCGCCCGCCGTGCTAGGATGATGGGATGGCGCGAGGGTGTCGACACAGGTTGCATCCCACACCAAAGGCCTACCCAACTTCCAAGGCATTATGGTCATTCCATCTGGCCTCTTCCCATCGTCACGTGCCAAGCCATTGGGTTCCAAAACAGCTGGCACTCCGACGGTGACAAGAGCCCGACGGATGATGTCGTTAATGCTGGCGTGCCGTGCCATCCGACCAGCGCTCTTGCTGCAGGATAGGCCATGGTGTCCGAGGCAGTCGACTGCTTCACCGCATTGACAGCGATGTGGAGCTCCGCAAGGAGCGCCCAGACGCAAACATGTAACGAGCCGGAATGTGGTGTCACCCAGCATAGTGCCTATGTTGGGTGACGGTAGCGCCTGAAGCCAGAGGCCCGACTCCCATTCACCCACAGCCAGCAGGCGGGCACGCTCAGCAGTATTGGTGGACGTATTAATAAGTTTATTCCGTACCAACCTGCAGAGCGGCTCGTCCCACTGTCTCTGGGAAGACGGGTTCTCGGGCTGAACCGTGTCCGGGCAAGTCACTTTCCAGGCGTTCACCGCATCGGTCAAACACGGCACTTCAGAGTCAACCTGAGCAGGAATCAAGATTCGTGTGGTTAACTTTTCTGTGCTGTGGACCGAGGATAGGAACGCCGGTAGGCTTACACTAGAAATTTTTCGGACGCCGAGCCCACCAAAACGAATGGGTAGTGTGGCTTGTAGCCACGCGCGGTCGTCCAAAGCCACATTTAAAATGGATGTAAGAGTGCTACGAATAATATGATCGATTTTGTCCAAAAGGTGTGGCTGCTTCCATAAAGAGGAAGAGCGGAGAAAATACATAAAATTTGGACCGAAACAACAATATCTGATAAGGGTGAAAGCCGAATGTATATTAATTTTAGATAGTCTATCCGAAATATCGTTAAAATGATTAATTTGTTTATTTTTAAATTTAAAATTTAAAAGCTAGAATTGTTTTAATATTGCTTCCGTTTTTGTTCATTAATGAACACGCCAAAAGGATAAACAGAATAACTTATTCCTGCTAAGAGTAAGGCCCTCCACAATAAAAGCAATTAAAAGCCGTGATAAATATTATTATACTATTTCATTAAGTATACAATAGCGATTTGCCAAATTGACCCGTTTCCGATATTTTATCAATATTATCGACCATTTTCCGCTTGTTATAACAAAGGAACTGGGTATAAATACTGGCGCTGGCGTGTGGTTCCATCATAGTTTCAAAGACTTACTGCAGCTACAACAGTTTCAAACAATGAAGTTGGTCATCCTCTTCTGTCTTCTGGGTGTTGTCCTAGGCGAATCCTCTTGGCGTCTTAATAACCAAGGTAGGAATAAGTATACGTAAGATTCCTCATAATGAAATAGCTAATACTTTTTTCATTTATACCGAGAATTAATTTCTTTTCAAATCTTAAGAAAAGTATGAAAATTTATTCGCTTTCAAGCCACACATAATAGTTATGTTATAATAAGGTATAAGTATTTGAGCGTGACACCTGAGATACAGGTTTAGGTATTCCTAGTTCAGGTAGTATCCAATTATTATATGTACCGGTAGTTAAAGGCCCTATTTGTAAATATTTATGTAAATCAGTTATTTTAATAAACAATTTCAACAATAAACAGTTGAAAACACAGGGTGGCGTCAACGACACGCTAACTATAACCATGAAATTAATTTGACCATGAGCCTCTTGTCAAAAAAGGTAAGATTATTACTATGTTCCTTATAATGAAATAACAGTTTTTTTCATATACTTCGATATTGCATTTATTTTCAATTGTTGCGAAAATGTGTATGCCATAAGTCCAAACATAAGAAATTTCTGTTTACCCGACTGCGTGACAGCAAAGATAGGGTGTGACCATGTGGGTATCGAAATGAAGGGCTTGAGAAGACGAATCCAAAAATATAACATATTATATTATATATATATTTTTTCGCCAAACAGTCGAAAAAATAAACAATCAAAGCCATACAATGTGGCAATGCTACCAGCCTTTTGGGCATTTATCCTGTTGACAACGATGCGGCTTAATTAAATGAATTGTCAAATGTTCGAAATGTCAAATTCACAGTAATATACACTTTTCAAGCAATTGGTGACATCAAATCAGAGATTTAACCAACTGCATCATAGATACTGCCTGAAAGAGTTCTTGTTATGAACATTTTGTCTGTCATCATTTGCATAAATCTAGCAACTGTCAAAGGGCAAGCACTTTATATTATAAGGCCTCCCGCTATCTTCTCCGTAGTCTGATGCATGATGGAGCCCTGTCTATGTCCTACTCACGTAAACTTGTATTTTCGCTTACAGATGGTGGTGTTGGCGAGAGTCGTGGCCAAAGTTGCGTCGACGACCAGGATTGTTCTACCCTTTGCCGGTTAAGTTGCAGCCCGTTGCTATATTATAACTCGGAAATTTGCTATAAAGGAGAGTGCTACTGTAGGGTGCGCCCAGCATACACATGAAGTCATGTTGTTGCCAATACCATGATCTATGCACGTTAGTACGTGCGTAGTTACTTCAAAACTTGCTTTTTCTTTTGTGTGTTTTTTTACATATTTTTCAATTAAATGTTTTGTTTTTATTGTAATTTGTGTTTTTTTTTTTACTCTCAAAACGGTGAAGGAAAAAATATCGTGAAGAAACCGGCATGCCCTAAAACTAAAAATTCGAAGACAAATGACATCCGCCAACCCGCATTGGGCCCGCATGATAGAATATGGCCCACTCCCTTCCGCGGAGAGGAGGCCTGTGTCCCAGCAGTGGGAACATTAAAGGCTGGTTATGTTATGTTTTTTTTTACCTTTTACTAAATAATAATTGTCATTGGAAGTAAGTATTGAAAGATTAGAATGGAGCAACATGGAATAATTAGCAGAATAAAAACGAATAACATATAATATTCATCACGGAGAGAAGCTAAAACACATAGTTTTCAAAACTGTGTGTTTTAAAAAGAAATGTTGGATAAACCTTATCATAGGAGTAACAGAAGTGTAATAGTACACCCTAATCTCAGCAATTTAGTTCTATGTAATGAGAAAAGAGATTTTGCCTGAAGTCCATCTCACTAAGGAAGTCTCACAAACGCGGCGCTTCAGGTATGCGACGGAATCATACATTTTAATTTTGTTAGTTATCACAACATCATATTACAGGCACTGATTAATAAATGCACTATTATCTATACTAATATTATAAAGAGGTAACATTTGTTTGTAAGTTTGTATGTAGGGGGTAATCTCTGGAACTACCAGACGAATTTGAAAAATTCTTCTTGCATTTGATAGCCCAATTCTTGAGGAAGGCTATTTAACGTCACGCTATGACCCTTAGGAGCCGAGCAAAAGCGCTATGGGGAAACGAAGTGATAGAGCAGGAGACGCGGGCAAGTGATGCAATACGACGAGATGGGTCGAGGGAAAAAGAAATTTCACGCGAACGAAGTCGCGGGCAGAAGCTAGTATTAAATATTTATATACAAAAGGAGAAACTGACTGACTGAACGACATATCAACGCGCAGCCGAAACTACTGGGTCTGGGAATGTGAAATTTTGCACACGGCTTCCTTTTATAATGTAGGAGAGCAATAAGAAGGGGTTTTTGGAAATTCAACCTTTAAGGGGTGAAAAGGGGGGATCTTGTTTGTATGAAAAATCGTATTCCTTGAGTTAATGAACTTGAAACTTGGCACAAATACTTATCTAAGTAAATTATGAAGTTTGGCATTTTTTGTTTTTCTAAACTACCACCTAAAGGGGGATTGGGGGGTGTCAGAATTTGTACGAAAAGAATTTTAACGCGCTGATTAACTCGAAACTCAGTATTTATACTTAAGACCAAAAATAAAGAATAACGTGTATCAGGGTTTTTCGAAAATCTACCCCTAATAGGGTTATGGGGAGGATTTTAACGCGTGGCTTGATTGACTCGAACATTGTTATAAATAAACACATCTAAAACGATTTTTCGAAATTGCACCCCTGTGAGGATGAAAAGCGGGATACAGTTTATTAGAAAAATCAGATTCCTTTGATCTATAAACTTAAAAATTGGCCCGAATACTCATTTATCTAAATAAATGATAAAGATCATAAACGGGTGTTTCGCGTAGTTCGTGCAAATTCTAAACAATCCTAAATTTTAAATTTATTGTCGAGTAATTTTGTTTTCTTTAACAAATATCGTTAATATATGGATAATCTTTGAACATTTCGTGGTTTCTACTTTCTTTTTATTATCAACTTTGAAATTATTATCATTTCTAAAATCGAATTGAGACGGTAATGAGAACGATAAATCAATCACAAGATCAACCACAAGCTAACTTAAAGCTGTATGTACAATAAAGTAAAAAGGTTTTTTGTTACGGTAAAAGTGAAAAGAAAAACTCAACCACGGATAAGACCCACAATCGTTAGGTAAGATACGTCACAATTAAACAAACATACACAACAACAAACATATTCTTATTACCATCGCTTTGACCTCATCAATGTCGCTAAAAACGACGGTAAACGAACGGAATGAGGAAGAAGGTAATGAGGTTTAAATCCTTTATTCTATTTTTATTCAAAAATATCAAAATTAGAAACCTAATACCTATTGTAAACTTCGAAGGGAATCATTGAAATTGATAATAAGCTAAGTAATAAACGAACTCATATATACTCGCGTTATAATACGGACGATAGGAAAGAGAACGATTCCAGAATAATCACCACCCGTGACACTTAACACGAAAATATTTTTTTTTCACAAGCTAGCGTGCACCTGCTACGACGTTTACTGGCAAACTGAGACGTGCGCGGGGCTCGACATCGTGGTAGAGTAGCATTTAAGGTCAAGCGCAAACTATAATGTGGATTTCTTTTCATACCGAGGGTAATCAGAAAAAATAAAAAATAAACATTTATCAAATCATATTTTAATATAATGAGAAGATAGCATTATTTAATTTAGGTGCAAACGTTGTGTTTTTTAATATACTTCATTAATATGATTATTTTGTTTCTATTTACTTCGATTTATTTGAATAAAATATAAATTTATTTAGGATAGTAGTAAATGGACACCGAAGGAAATGAGAATAAGAAAAGTTTTTTATTTATAATTAATTAATTACGCTAATAATAATAATAATAATAATAATAATAATAAGTTTATTCATCAAAAAGTAAAATACAATGTGATGGATTCGGTGAGCCACAAACTAAGCATCGCTTGTATCTTGTGGCTCTGGAGTGCAATTTTACAATGTTTATGATTACATTACAGTTTGAGGATGTTAGATAGTTACAGAAAGATAAGAGTTAAAATAAAATAAAACATTCGTGCTGTTCACAAAATAAAATGGTATTGGTTTAACCTAAGGCTTGTACTATGGTGTGTGTGTGTCAGTGTGTATGTTGGGGTGTATGTGTGAGTGTTTGTTTGCATGTTTGTGTGTGTGAGGGGGTGTGAGTATGTGTTTATAGGTGCTATATCAAAGCTTCGGTGGCGTCGTATGATAGTTTTAAAAGAACTGATGTTAAGATTTTCTTACAGGTGGTGGTTGAGCAGTCTTTTAGGTCGCAGATTTTGCTAACTTTATTGTAAGTGTTGGGATGGGAAAAGTGGGTACATCGTCTAGCTAGTTCGGATTTGGCATTTGGTATGGGTACTCTGAAGATACGCTTGTTTATTATGTCTCTGTAGTCAGGCCGATTTTTTATTGTTGCATGATATTTAAGAGTTGCTTGAAGTATAAATATTTGTCTTACCCTGAGGACTTGAAATTCATGGTAGACCAGATCTGTAGGGAATCTGAAAGGTTTTTTCAATGCGACTTTGATCAGTGCCCGTTGCGCCCTTTCTAGCGTTATAAAAGTGCTCTTACCAGCGCGTCCCCAAATGCAGATACAGTACTTTATGATTGACTGGCAGAGTGCGAAGTAGACCATTCGCAAAATGTCGATAGGGGTGCAGTCCCTGAGTTTTTTCAAAACGTGTATCAGTTTTCGTACTCTGGAGGAAAGGGCAAAAATGTGGGCTTTATACGTTAGGTTGTTATCTATGGTTATTCCGAGATATTTGATCGTGTCAGTACGTTCAAGAACTTTGCATGCGCAGGGGTGGTGTGGCAGTTGTGAGGAAATAATGTGTTTCTGTGGACAGGTGTGTATTTTTAAGGACATAGTTTGAGAGGCACTGGAGGAGCTGGTTTTGGAGAAAGCAATATATTTACTTTTACTAACGTTAAGTGTCAGTAAGTTATAGTCTAAGGATTGCGCTATCTGAGAGAGGCCTTGTTCCGCTAGTTGATAAACTCGGTCCCATGACGTTTCGTGGAAGACGATGGCTGTGTCGTCAGCGTAGGAGATCACTTCAGCGTTTCTAAGAGGGAGATTTACTACGTCATTAATATACAGCGTAAACAACGTCGGGCCAAGGGTACTGCCCTGCGGAACTCCATATGTGATAGGGAGCAACCTGCTTTGGTGACTGTCTATTTTACAATATTGATACCGCGATGTTAAGTAGCTGTGAAACCATTCTAGTGGAGTACCTCTTATACCTATTGCCTCAAGTTTCTTCAAAAGCAGTCCAGGTGACACGGTGTCAAATGCTTTTGCCAAGTCAAGAAAGACACCAACACAGCATTCTCCATTTTCTATGTGGTGAGAGACCTGGTTTGTCAGAAGTGACACCGCGTCTTCAGTGGATCTTCCCCGGCGAAATCCGAACTGCCTATCTGAGACAATGTTGTGCTTCTCTAAAAAATTCATCAGTCTCTTGTTTACTATTTTTCTAAGATTTTAGAGACTATACTCAACAGGGCGATAGGTCTATAATTTTCTGGCATGTCTTTGGGACCACTTTTGTAAATTGGGGACACTGCAGCAATTTTCCAGGAGTCGGGGAAGACACCAGATTCTAAACTTAAATTAAAGATGTGCGTAAGTGGCTTGATTATACTCTCTCGGCAATTTAAGAGCAATGGAACTGTTATTTTATCTGGCCCTGGTGCGCTGTCTATTTTTAAGTTGCGTATTATATTGGAGACTTCTTCTTCATCGGTCGGATGCAGAAAGAAGGATTGTGAATTAGAATTCGGAGCTATGTTTGATTCTATTAGTGAGTGGTGAGTGGTTGAGAGTTTGTTTAGGATCTTGGCTGCGTGTTTTTCCCCGACAGAGACGAAATACTGATTGCAGTTGTCAAGTGATGATGTTGGAGAAATACTGGATGCAAGTAGGTGAGATGATAAATTATGGCGAGTATTAGTTCCACATATAGTTTTTATAGCCGTCCATAGTTTTTTTGGATTTTTCTGGTTCCCTTCGATTTCTTGTCTGTTATGTAAGTTTCTGAGTTTCCGAAGTAGTGTGCACATGAAATTCCTGTATCTGGTGTAAATTAAATGTTTTGTTTGATCGTCAGGGTTGGCTTTGCATTCAAGGTGAAGCTTGTCACGTTGCCTCATGCACCTAATTAAACCAGGAGAGACCCAGGGTTGGATGTTAGCCATTCTACGACTAATTTTAACATTTTCTGAGTGTTTGTCAGTGGCACGTGAGATAACATCGTTGAAGTACTTTAAAGCAGTGTTTACACAAGATGAGTTAGTGACTAAATCCCAGTTTGTATCAGTGATCTCACAAGCTATAGCGGTCCAGTCAGTTTTGACTCTCCAGCGTTTGTTGGTTTTAGGGCGTTCCGTTTTTATGGGAACACTACATAAGGCTAGGTCGTGATCGGTAATAGATAAGCTACAAACGAGACCAAAAGGTATTGCTGGTGATTTTATAAATATGTGATCAATACAAGCTCCGCATCTCGTTGGGAGAGTTATAGCAGGGGATAAACCGTGTGAGGCCATGAGACAAGCGTAGTTAGAAACTTGGTTATTGCTTAGGTTGTTAATGTTTAGGTTTATGTCGCCAGCCACAATTAGTGTTTGTTGGTTTTTAAGATCAAATAGGGTGGTGTCTAGGGAATTAAGAAATTGCTCTGTGTTTGTAAAAGAGGGAGACCGGTAAATGGCAAGGAGGCTTAAGTTGTTATTGGTTTTTATTAATATACTGTCGGCGTCAGCAAGGTTAGTTTCTACAGTGGCAATATTGCTGCTCCAGGCTGTTCTTGTGTAGATAACAATTCCCCCGTTTTTGTTTACTTGTTTAGATGTTCTGTATACGCTATATCCCTGTAGATCCTCTATAATGGAGCCGTCAGACAACCAACACTCAGTGAGCACTATAACGTCGATGTTTGAGTCTAACCGATTTAGAGCAATTTTAAAGTCATCAAAATTTTTCTGGTAGCTTCTGATGTTGTATGTTAGCACCTTGGTGTTGTCTTTGGAAGCATTTAAGATACTCTTGCAATTTTCAAGAGATTCTACTGTGTGACATTCTATATTAAAGGTATCATCTAGGTCGTTGGATACGCTAAGTAAAGCCATTTTTAAGTGTTATGATATAAAGATGAAAACCGAAACTCAGTGAGGTGATTTTTTGTAGAATGTTTGTTGTTGCAAGAGATTTAATTTCTTTTGTGTTACTGAAGATTCTTCCATGAGACGAGTTATGTAGTGTAGAATTGTGTGAGTGCCTTTGTAGGGGCGTGTGCGTTGATATTAGTGTGAAAATTGGAGAGTTAAGATGTGTGTGTTTGAGTACGAGCCGTTGTAAGAATTTGAGCAAATTTAGTACATTAAACAAACAATAGAAATATTTATAAAGTATAAAAATTGAAGCGAGACGTACCAGGTGCATGGGTACTAGCGCTTCTAAGTATTTGAACAAAGATATTTTAAACAAGCAATTAAAAATGTTCAAAATTGTTGTTAAATTTAAAAAGGGATTGAACAGGTGGTTAAGTCCCTGCCTTCCTGTGTATTTGAGCTTTAACATAATAAACAGTCGGTGAGAATATTGAACAATTATTTTTATAGAGAGACATAAAAGGTACTTGTGTATGTTTACAAGACCTTGTTTGTGTTCGAGCAAATTTAACGTAATAAACAAACATAAAAAGTATTTAAAAATTATTAAGTTAATAAAGAAACATAATAGATGCTTGATGGCAAGCCTTTCTAGGTATTCGACCTTTAGCATAAAAAACAAATAATAAAAATATTTAGGAAATATAAAATTCAAAGAGAAACATAACAGGTGCTTACATAGGGGCTGCCTTGGCTCGCTAAGCCTCTGTTTGTATAGTTGAGATGGGGCAATGGCGCGATAAGTCATGCTGGTTCCTAATGGCGACGGCGGGGTTTCCTTCTTGCCTGCGAATATTGACAGTTCCATTTTTGATCCAGCAATACTTGTAGCCGCATTCCTTGGAGCGTGGCTTTGCTGCTCGAAATAACTGCCGGTTTTCTTTGGTCAGTCGCTCGTTGAAGTATACAGTCCTGCGGGTACCGGGTATTCCTAGATCATCACTAGAGAGGTTGCGTCTTAGTTTCCCTGCGCGTAAAAATTCGTTCCGTTTGTTGCGGCGCAGGAACTTAACAACCAGTGGACGGGGGTGGTTTTCTACTGGGGCGTTAGTGGTATTCTCAGTGTTGTTGCTGTAGCGTGGCCCAGCTCTAGTAACGTATTCTAGATCAGAGTCTTCGAGATTTATGCCAATTTTTACTGCCGCGGTGAGAATGATGTGAACAGGGTTTTCGTTGGCAGTTTCGTTTACGCCTAATATTTCCACTTGGTTTTTCAAGTAAGCTTGGGCGTGGGACTGTACTTGTTCATTAAGTTGTTGAATTGTGGACTTTAAGTAGGGGATTTCAGATACTTTTTCCTCAAGCGCTTGGATTTTGGCTTCTGCGCAGGCCAAGCTAGCCTCAGATACTTCAAGGCGTTGGTTACACAATGTTAGGTGTTCTGTGAGCGTTTTGATGTGATATTTGAGATCACCTACGTCTTCTCGTAGTAGTTTAATTTCAGACGTTAGTTGGGACAGGCTACCGGAGTCCGATGCACTGGTTGGGGTGTTGAATAACAAGCTGTTGCTGGTATTATTAGAGTGGTCGACGTGTTCGTTTTGTTCTGGCGGCGTGCTAGAGTTACTCGAGTTGAGCTTTTTATTTCGACAACCCGCACATAACCATGTTGCTTTAGCGGCCTCTGATAATTTACGGAAGTCGGTTATTTTCACGCATAAAGGATGGTAACAGTTGTCACATTCAATACATTTAGTATAATGGTTAGCTCTTAGTGTTTTAGCACAGGTAGCGCAGGTGTTTACCATTTTGAAGTGTGCAAGTGAGTCAAAACAAAGATAATAAGAATAAAGCGTTGTTGTTTACTTGTTTTGGGATGTGTTTATTGTATTCGTGATGGATCGGAGGTCATCGGGCAGGCTCGCGAAGATCGTGTCCTTGATTTCGGCAACCGGCGCTTGCTGTCCTTCGGAGTTACGCGCGTGCGACAAGGACGAATTATTTTGATTTCGCGTCCCGTCTCTTTTCCGCGAGGGGGAGAAGAGCTTACCTCGGCACACGTGTGTTATCGGATTATTATTAATTCACTTTTTTATTTGTTTATACTGCACTCCACAATAGTTTTTATCACGGTAAATTATGGGTCATAGTTCCTTGAAGTTTTATTGTATTTTTGGGAGAGAATTGGGCACGTCCACTCCTCAAACGCTCTAGATTGACACTCCAAAATTAATACTGTAAATCTTACATGCATGATAGCGTTACTATATTACATTTGGTATTCTTTGAAAAAATTATAGATATTCATTGAATAAATCAATGTTTCTTTACTGGACGTATAATATGCACGAAAAAAAATAAACACCCAAACATACATTTTCGAAATGTTTAGACGAAAGTTTGAAATACACGCGGACAAAGTGGCGAGCAGAGTGCTAGCATTAAATATAGAGAAAGGTGTCTGAGGTATGAAGGTTGTTGTAGGAATATTGTTAACTACATAAACTGACTACTTGAACAAAAATCGGCCAGGTGCATGTCGGACCACGCAGAATACCCTGATAATCGAATAATTAAAGCCATCATGGTAACAATAGCAAGCAACTTTCGAAACATTTATAAAAAAAACGTCACCATTAAGTCTAAACAGCGTGAATTAAATTCTAGGTTAACTGCTTGCTAATCTTCACCACTCTTCGCTGCTGGAGGGGTTACTATTATAAGCAATAAGACCCTTAACTCTTTAAGCATATTTTGGACAGATTCAGAACCTGTCTTTCCGAATGAATTTTCCCTAGTTGTCTTAAAAAGGTAGTTGTAAATGTTGTAAGGGGATGAATCCCCTCACTAATAAATGTATTATATAAGATGAATAGTTAGATCCGATTTCTCTCTTTCAGTCGTCAGTAATTTGACTTTCGAAAGAAGAAGACAAAGCGTTGTGTAACTATACAGACGCTATGCAACGTTTATTAGTAAGGGAGCATAACTTTAAATCTGAAGGTAAAGTCGTAGTAAAAAAATAAATAACATATTGAAAGTCTAGTTAAAAGTTACTTGTTCTGTGAGACCTAGTTTCTTGCCAAATTTCTTTATTCTAGGTCAGCGGGAAGTACCATAAAGGTTTTGATTTATTTGCGATTATCAAAATATGTCGCATAAATGCATTATTTATTGCGTTGACTCAGAAGCTTGCCTTTTAACACTATTTTATTATTTAGAGCTCCAAAGTACCGTAGACCAACGTATTTGATATTAATTTCAACTTGATACCTCCACACGATCCTGAGAAAAAGGGTCTTAACAGACTGACATACAGAAATGATCCTATAAGGGATACGTTTTTTCCTTTTAAGGTATGGAAAACTAAAAAAGTTGAATATACTTAAGTATATAATAATCATTTTATTTTCCAAAGTTCTAATGAAGTCAAATTTTATACAGTTTCTAGTTAAGGCGATGACGATGAGGTTCATTTGTTTGGCACCATACAGAAACAGGCGCCCTTGTAACATATAGCCATCTTCGTGTTCAGCACTGTGTCGCGGCAGACTTCGCGGCAGTCTGCATCAACGCGACACTCCTGGCCAACTATGGGAAAAAAAAACATTGTTAAAAATAAATCCACCCAAAAGATGATCACAGAGGCCCACGTCTTCTGAAGTGGAGACTGCGATCGGCAAACGATAGAACCATAGATATCCGAGATAGAACGCCCCCAGGCGAGGTGGAACGACGATACAAGCAGGTCAAAGTCAAAGTCAAAGCATTTATTTCAAATAGGCACATAAAAGGCACTTTTGAACGTCAAAAATTATCTTAAAATAGAATTGATTCTAGTCGCCCATTCCAAAATGTAGTTTTCGTATGGAGAAGAATGGGCAAGAAACTCCACCGTTACTCTTTTAAAATGTTTTAGGTACAATATTTTGCGTGGGTACATTAATTATATAATAACATGTGAGGACGATGCACCTAAAATAAAATTACTATACCACAATAGGTAAAAGAATTAAAAACGAAACCATGACATATAAATTAATTATCTGATATGTAGATACATGGTGCTCACATATTTACAAACATGGTACAAGCAAAACGATTTTAATAAAAAAAAAAAATACAAGTAATAAGTCAGGGTGTGAGTAATGAATGTACTCGTAAAAAAGAATTAAAAATTTACAATTAAATTAGCAACCAGTTTGATTTTGTCTAGATTGTTTGGGTGGATGGTAGCAGCTGGATGAGGGTAACCGAGGTGAGAGTTAAATGGCGTGTGATTGGAGAAGCCTATGTCATTGGACTGCTGTATACTCTCCGTAACGTAATGTACTTGCGATGCCTCTGGTATTTCAGATGTCCATAGCCTGGCCTGACAACTTACCATCAGATAGTCTGCCTGTTTGTTCAGCAAACAATAACAAAGAAGGAAAACTTACGTTGACCACTATGATGTGCTCTTGTATGTACATGAGGACGCGAACTGTCAACGCTATCATCTCCGTCTTTAGCCAAAGCAGAAGCGACTAGAAACAAAACGACGACAAACTTCATCGTACGAGCTGCACTTGATTTTAACTTAATCGTTTCAAGCTATGATTGAGTATTTATAATGGCAATAAGTAGGCATTACAAATTAACGACACCGGTCAATTAGTTGTGAGTGCATTGACCTACATATATATAAGTAACATTACTATAATGCAATTAGTTATAGTTGCCAATTTTAGAACCGTGGCGACGAATTATCAAGAGATTTTGCTTAGTTTTTGGTCGGGGAATTTTCATTGCTTCGCTAATATACGGTGCAGGAAAATATATTCAACGTATTTTTATCAATTAATTAATTGTCTTCTAGTTTATTTGTTTATACGTTTTTATTTATTGTTAATTACCCTGTCTGACTGTATTTAAGTAACCTAAAAAAATGAATGCATGGTGTAGATTGTAGAGCTTTGCTATAATTATAAATTGAAGGTTCATATAATATATACCAGGTTCACCTTGCCGGAGTCAGCATTGTGTCTCCTGAAGAAAGCGTGAGCATAGCAACCATGATGGTAACATTTTTTAATTCTTGGCAATCAAAACAAGGCTCTCGATACATCTGTATCTGTTTAATTTACAAATGCAGATAGTAAAAAAACAGTGCAAATTATTCTTTAAAAAGAGGTATTTAAGAATGAAATCAAGACATTTAAGCTAGAATTGTTTTAATATTGCTTCCGTTTTTGTTCATTAATGAACACGTCAAAAGGATAAACAGAATAATTTATTCCTGCTAAGAGTAAGGCCCTCCACAATAAAAGCAATTAAAAGCCGTGATAAATATTATTATACTATTTCATTAAGTATACAATAGCGATTTGCCAAATTGACCCGTTTCCGATATTTTATCAATATTATCGATCATTTTCCGCTTGTTATAACAAAGGAACTGGGTATAAATACTGGCGCTGGCGTGTGGTTCCATCATAGTTTCAAAGACTTACTGCAGCTACAACAGTTTCAAACAATGAAGTTGTTCATCCTCTTCTGTCTTCTGGGTGTTGTCCTAGGCGAATCCTCTTGGCGTCTTAATAACCAAGGTAGGAATAAGTATACATAAGATTCCTCATAATGAAATAGCTAATACTTTTTTCATTTATACCGAGAATTAATTTCTTTTCAAATCTTGGCAAAAGTATGAATATTTGTTCGCCTTCACGCCACACATATATAAGTAAAGAAATATATAAGTGTGTTTATCAGTTGTCTAGTACCCATAACACAAGCTCTGCTTAGCTTGGGACAAGATGGCGTTGTGTGATAGTTGTGGAATATTATATTATTATTATATTACATAATAGTTATGTTATAATAAGGTATATTAAGCATTTGAGCGTGATACCTGAAATACAGGTTTATTCCTAGTTGAAGTAGTACCCAATTATTATATGTACCTCTTGTTTAAGGCCATATTTGTAAATATTTATATAAATCAGTTATTTAAATAAACAATATCAACAATAAACAGTTGAAAACACAGGGTGGCGTCAACGATACACAAACTGTAACCATAAAATCAACACATGGTTCTCAACACCCCAGCGAAGAATTTTTGCGTCGGATACCAAAAACAAATCAGCTGTTTCATAGAAAAGTGCTATACCTACGCGGACAAAATGTATGGAACCGCTAATTATTTTTTTATTTTGTCGTCGGACAAATTGCAACACAGGATGGTTTAGAATCTTGTTGCGCGTCTATGTCCCGCCACCAAAAATGGCAAAAAAATGGGAATAAGAAAAACCCGACTGACATGCATGACAAAAAAATAAAAACCCGGCTGCAACTAAGGAGTTCAAAACAAAAACACTTTTCAAGCAGTCTGATGCTGTTGGTGGCATGAAATCTGAGATTGAATAACTTGTAAATTATTCCATGAACGGTTAATTAATTACACACTACCGAATTGGGACACTGTACACTGTAATGATTTATGATAGCATATGTATGTAATAAATAAATAAAATAACTGCCACCAACTGCATCATACTGCTTGACAAAGTTCTTGTTGTGAGCATTTTGTCTGACATAATTTGCATAAATCTAACAGCTGTCAAACGGCAGGAACTTTATACACGGTCAAATTAAATTAGGTAGCGAAACTCCGCCAGCGTTTTGGTATCTTGATATGATCAAACAAAAAAAATATTATTTTGATGAGTTTTTTTGGGGTCATCAACGCAGGTACTATATTTTATAGGTTATAGCAATTAGCTGACCCCCCTAAAAATTACTCGATTTTGCACCCTCCTCTCATAACATTAAAGGTTATTCAATATGTATGAGTTAATCGGACTAACACTACTCGATGAACAGAAACAATAAATAATTTTGATACGCAAATTTGAGCTTTAAGATGTTGGTGTTAGGTCATTTACTATGTATGGGTATTTGTTACGCAATTTTCATTTTTAATCAGCAAGACTTAAAGGTTAGGTTAATGTTGTGATAATTTGTGTCATTGCTACTAATACCTTATTTCATCTATCTTACTCAAGTTAATCTGGTGTCGTGGTTCATGCGTAAGGCTGAGACGTGCAAGATGCGAGTTCAAATCTAGTCTCATGTTTAATTTTGTTTTCAATATATAAATTGTTCGTTAAGTATTTCTTGCATTATTGTAAAGAACAAGCATAAACAACAACGAGGGGCTTGTGGCTAAGTAATAACAGCCGCACGGGTCGATCGATCAGGTTAAGCTACGCTTGCCGCGGTTGGTCTGTGGATGGGTGACCATCTTTACATACCAAGACCCCTCCGTGCCTCGGAAAGCACGTTAAGCCGTTGGTCCCTGCTGTCATTTATCGATCTTTGACAGTCGTTACGGGTCGTCAGAAGCCCGAAATTCTGACAACCAGTCTTACCATTGGGGTATCGTATTACCCAGTAACTGGGTTGTGGAGGTCAGATAGGCAGTCGCTCCATGTAAAATACTGGTATTCAGCTGCATCCGGTTAGACTGGAAGCCGACCCCAACATAGTTGGGAAAAGGCTAGGCAGATGATGATGATGTAAAGAACAAGCATATCAATTAAGTTGATAAACGATAAACGTTTCACCTTTTTCAATAAGTGGGTAGTTCGACGTCAATATGCGTATTCAACAAAAACTGCTATTGAAATGATTTTAGGAATATGGGGTAGAAGAATAAATTGAACAAGACATTCTATGCACAAATAGCAGTGAATACGCACGAACATTTTTATATTGCCTTACTAAGTTGCGAAAATCCACGCCTTTTTATTAATTATTATTATCGGTTTTGATAGTTTAATCGTCATGTCTCAGTTGAGTGATTATTTAAAATACAAAATATTGTATTTGCATAAGGAGAATGTTGGTATTAAAGCGATTGCTAGGAAACTTAATATAGCGGTAAGTGTATTCTTTTTTATACTTCCTTAATTCGTTAGTTGGCTTAAAAACGTGAGTATAGAATAATAGAAAATTAACTGTTTCATTATGAGATCATTTATAGGTCTAATGTGGTTTATCTAAAGGTATTTTTGCAAACTTATTCGAAAAATTATGATTACCGGGTTATTAAAATTATGCTTATTGTGTTGTTTCAGAGAAATACAGTCTGACTGTGGCTAAGACGTTTTGAAGAGACAGGGAATATTCAAAAGGATCGTCCTGAACCAAAACCTGCAATGTTACTCCTGTGTCAGAACATCATCAAGCAATTGTTAGAAGGCATACTGAACACCCATTTTTGCCTACTCAATGCAGTATAATGTTTCTGTTCAGACGGTCAGAAAACATTTGCATGTTGCTGGACTGAAACAATACAAGCCAGCACGTAAAATTTAACTGACTGCTGCACATCGCCAAGCAAGGGTCCGCTTTGCCCAAGAATATCTCAATTTTAATTGGGAAGATTATGTTGTCATATTTACCGACGAGAAGTCTTTGTCAAAACCTTATTTATAACTAAACATAACTACATACTTACAAAACAAATTGATATATAGTATACCTAGTAGGTAAAACATCAACGTATAATGCTATTTTATTTAGTTCAACGATATTTAATGTGGTGATGTTATTGTTATGAAATAGAAATACATACCTATATATTTCTAAATATTATAACATGTTGATTCACTACATTAAACTCTGTGAAGTATGTAACAACGTTATTAGTAACTGTTATATCATTTACGTTATTCTTATAATAATTTTTTTTATAAAATAAAATCGTTTTTACCATCATTATCGTTTTTTTATTTTCGTTCAGCTTTTTTTTTTTGTTGCTAAAATTATAATTTATTATTTACAACTTAAAAAAAATATTATAAAACAAAATGCGCAGAAGAAAATATGTTGGTTTCGAACTCGCAACCACGCTCTTGTCAGCTCACTGCAGCTACCACTAGACCACACGAACATGGCGATTATTGTTGAAATTAGCAATAATATATTACAAGTTAGAACAATATTCAAGATCATACCTACCTTAACACTGCGTGTTAAATATCAAATTCGAATAACTGTTTTATTAATCGTAGACGTTGAACTGTTCTAGTTCGATAAGCTTACTGCTAACAAGCAGAAGGTTCAAATTCGTTTAATTTTTAAGGGGTCAGCTAATTGCTATAACAGACTGTACTGTAGTCACTTGAAATATCAGATTAAAAAATCAGGTTTTTTTGTGTAAGCTTCATAGATACGATGGCTATCGATATCTAAACACGATAAAACAATAAGAAACATATTTTCTCAACTCATAGTTCAAGTAACAAGACCACCAGTGGTCTTGTTCACCCGACAAAAAATCAGCTTTTTATTTTTATTTTGTCGCGTTTAGATAATATTGATACCCATCACGTCTGTGAAGTTTCGCTAGCTAATTTAATTTGTGAAACTCACGTAAACTTGTATTTTCACTTACAGGTGGTCGTGGTAGAGACCGAACCTGCGTCTACGACGAGGATTGTTCTTCACGTTGCAAGTTAAGTTGCAACCCGTTTGTGCTTGACACGGAAAAATGCTATAAAGGAGAGTGCTACTGCAGGGTACACAAATTACTCACCTGAAGTCATGTTGTTTCCAATACCATGATCTATGCACGTTAGTACGTGCGTAGTTACTTCATAACTTGCTTTTTCTTTTGTGTGTTTTTTACATGTTTTTTCAATTAAATGTTTTACTTCTTTATTGTATTTTTTACATTTTACTGCTCCGTAGTAGCTTTAATTTACATGTAACCTTACAAAAGAATGAATTGTAAGTCATTGAAATATTAGAATAGAGCAATATAGAAGAATGAATAGAATAAAAATTAATGGAGAGAAGCTAAAATCACATAGTTTTCAAAACAGTGTGTTGCAAAAAGATAACAATGTTCGATACACTTCATCATAAAAGTAACACAAATAGGAGTTACTTTTACACCTTAATCTCACCAATTTAGTCCTATGTAATGGGAAAGGGATTATTGCCTAAAGTCTGGCGCTTTAGGCATGCTACGGAATCATACATCTTACGAGTAATTTCGTTATTTATCTCAATATCATATAACAGGCACTGGTTAATAAAATGCACTACCTTAAATAGAGAAAGGTGTCTGAGGTAGTAGAGTTGTTGTAGGAATGTGCTAACTACAGGAACGAAAGAACTGCCTAAGTACGTGGCGGGCCACGCAGAATACCCCGATAATCGGCGAAATAAAATCGGAAAAATTTTTCGGCGGTTAAACAAAATAGTTGTTCGATACGTTTTGATCACGTAGGTATTGCACTTTTCTATAAAACACATAATTTTTTTTGAAAACCGACGTGAAATTTCTGCTCTATCTAGAATCAACAATTATAGGCCAATATCCTTAATTATCAATTTCAAAAATACTAGAGAAAATTATAAACAGAAGACTAATTAATTAACTAAAAAAAATAAACTTATCCCCTGCTAAATTTAGTTTTAGAGCCTAACTATCTATATTTCAGAAGAACTCGGCAAACAAACTATTCAGGCCCCGGAAGAATTTCGCGATTTAGCCAAGGCCTTCGACACGTGTCTGTTTCTGTTCTTCTAAACAAGTTAGTGACCATAGGAATAAGGGGGACGCTGCTGAAACTATTTTACTGACTATTTAGACGAACTTTACGATTTTGCTTACTTTTTGGTCGGAGCAATTTCAATGTTCCACTCAGATCACGTTGCAGGAAAATATATTCAGCACATCATTGTCAAAGGTGCATTGCTGATGCCACGTACATAATCGCCCAAAAACACAATTGAAATGATATTTACGATTTGCCAAATTAATCTGTACCGTAAAGGATTATGATCCATTTTTCCACATTTCAAACATACCATAGGTACTTCACAGCTGCACATATGACATTCAAATCAATAAGAAATAAACGGTCAAGGAGAACTAATCGTATCGTCATATTTATGGTTCTATTAACATTAATATAGGTAATAATTAGGCATGCAATATCTAACATGCTAAACACAACTTATCACCGAGTGAGATTAGCACACTCTAATTAGTTAATTTATACGTCTACAATCGATTACACAATTAGGCTTGGTTTTGCGTGAACTGTGCGGAAGTACATACATATTTGGAATTGCTACTTTCTTGGATTATTGTGTTTCAACCCATTGACAAATCTATTTCACATAATCTTATTTTATCGAACGTAAGATATTGACATTGCCCTCATTATACATTCTGGAAACAGTAATGTTCATTAAATCCAACTCGCATTTATTTCAGCGTTTGTCTGATGCTGTCCCTAGGAATAGACGTGATAATTTCAAACTCTGTGTTCACGGCGCTAAAACAGCCCTTATGAGTAAGAGCATCTTCTGCATGGCTCCGACCATTTTTAATAAATTGCCAAAATCATGGAAAGAATTAAATATATCTGCTCTTAAAATTAAATTGAAGAGTTTACTAACTGAAAGAGCATATTACAGTATAGCAGAATTTATGAGAGAGGACAACTTTCTTCGTTTTTAAGATGACAATGTTGTATTTTTTGACATATTATTGTACCTAATCCTTTTAATTTTTAATCTGGAATTGAAATTTTTAATGACAGTAATTTATAATTTTATTAACTGATTTATTTAATGACTACTTTGATTTTTATAATGAATAATGATGAAATGTAATTTTGATGAATACCTATATTATCACGGTTTATGCACCATCTCTTCCTGCAAATTTGTACGCCACGATATGCGGCTGAACATGTTTGAACTTTTATGTACCCCATTATTATCCTGCATGCAATTTATCATGTACACCATGTTTAAACAAATAAAGGACATTGCCCATTTTGTTAGGAGTTTTGGGCCCCTAAAAAACTTCGCATGTCACGGTGGTTTTAACTTGGTTTTGTAGACCTGGAATTACCTTTTCATATCCTGAAATCGATTTTCAATTATTCACCCTAGTTTAAGAGAAATCTTATTTTTTCGGGTGATGAAATTGAGGTTATAAAACAAAAATTGAGGTTATAAAACAAGTTTGTTTTTTGTTTTAAACATAAGTATTTGAAATTACAATAATAATAATAATGTTTTTGTATTAATATTGAGTCCAGAATTTAGAAAACACTACACAACTTCTTCTCTTGCTAGATATTATGTAAGTTAAGAACTTGCGCTTACAAATATCCCTTGCCGTGCCGGCAGTCAGCGTTAAGTAGGCTGTGCCTTCAACAATAGTGGGCAGTGTTGTTAAAAATAAATACTTACTTACGACTACAGCCTTAGGTTAGAGGAGCTCATGGCTATGTTACAACAACCGCTCGGATCCATCTCAAGTTAAGCTAAGCTGCTCTAAGGCTGCTTACTTTAAAAAAAAACAATATATAGTAGGTAAAACATTTATTCTTCAACGAATATACAGTCTAGAAAGTGCGCTGGGGCGCTTATATCATTAAAACGACCCCAACTCAAATACCACAAAACGGTCATAGTATATATAGTCATATCATCTACTTGAAATCCAACTGTCTCTCAGTAGCTTTTTCAAGTTTTGTGAAAATATCATCTACTTGAAATCCATTAAAATCTGAATATGGGGCTTCTAGTTCATCCCAACGATTGCTATGTAGATGATATCTGCAGATTCTTTCAGTGAAGGGAAATATATAAAATCAAAGTCAAAGCAAAGTTAAAGCATTTATTTCAAATAGGCACAATAAAAGGCATGTTTGAACGTCAAAAATTATCTTAAAATAGAATTGATTCTAGTCGCCCATATACATTATGATGTAACAACAAAAGTTCTTTTATAGTGCCTGGTACTAACAGACGTTCAGTGTTCGCACAACCAAGGAACAGGCAATGTTGTGAACTTGCCAAAACCCGTTTGTACTTTAGTGAATTAATTTTTGAGTATGTTCGAGGTAATTGTTGTTCCTGAGGTGGTGGAACCGGCAGTGGTAGTGGACGTGGTACAGGAATCACAGGGTCTACGATGTTATCGTCCACATCAACAGCAGACTCCACTGTGGGCCTGTTAACGCCACCAACGGCCTGACTCTGTATTCCTCTCAATGCAGCCTCCCAACAAGCACGACAAACTCGATCCAAATTCAAGACCTAAAAAGAATAAAATATTATATATTATACTATTTATTTTTGTTCAATCATAGTTATAATGCTACGATTAAAACACTTACGTGATGAGCTGGTGTCCATCTTAGTATAACATTCCTTTGAGGACAGTCTTGACTAACCCTATGCGTTCTGCGACTTGCAATTGACATGCCACACGCAAAACATATGTTGAGGTGTCCAAGAGCAGAAATACAACGGATAGAGTTGTGGTTGATGATGTCCGGATTTGTAATAATACAAAACATTCAACACACAAGATGTCATCATCGGATATCTGAAAGATAACAAAAATAAATCAGCAAATTCCTAAATAGATATTACGTACATTTATTCATGTGCTCATTGCAATGGTCTAGACTCTAGGTTTTCTCACAGATTACCATACACTGCCTAAAACGTTAATTTCTGTTATAGTGGAAATACTTAGAGATTTACAGTTGACGACCCCTTGATTGACCAAACACGGGCATCCTAAATGTTCGGACCTATAAGTTTTGTAAATGACACATTATAAACTTACCGGTGTAGGTGTTACCCAGGATCTCAGAAGGATAAGCATTGGTTCATCTAATTCTTCAATTGACAACACAAACAAGAGTCCAAGGCTCACTTAAACTAAACAGAGTCAATGTGCTCACTTGTCACTAAACAGGAGTCCAATATCTCAAAAGAAATCCATTGGAGGATTGTAAACGCTCAACTCGACAGCTTCAAATTGTAACGAACAGAAGTAAATACGAAGGAATAAATTCAACTCGATGCAAAACTAACGGCACGAAACAATTTGATTGATGCAATGATTGATTTGACATATAGATCCACAGAAAAGTGTGACCATGTTAAATATTTTGGTAATCGATTTACCCAATCGATTTGTTATAAATAATATTATTCACATAATTAAAAATATAACTTTTGTTTTTTAAGAAACTCATCAGGTATGAATGTAGCGGAATATTTCTAACAGTAGGAAATACCATGAACCATACGATAATATTTTTTTTAAGTTTATTTACTACTTTTATTTTCTGTATTTGAGCCTGCCTGTCGTCTAGTTCGCGCCTAATCAGTTACATGAGAGTGTTAGCTAGATTACGACGGGAGAAAAGCTATTGTAGCCTATCTCCGGTCATTTTAGTCGGAGGATTAGTAAAATATCGATATTTTTAATCGATTACAATTATTTAATAGACATAGTATAGTCTGTCGTGTGGCAACATTCAGGTTAAGTTTTAATGGCGGAACTGATATTAATTCAATAAAATAAATATTAATTTTGTTTTCCAATGCTAGGGTAAAAGAAATGTCGATAAAATAAACATAAACATGTAAAAATACGACTTAATTTTTGAGAAGTAAATAGTCTTGACACGGCACCAAAACTAGGGGCCCATTGGTTGTCATTCTCCTTTACTTACTTACTTACTTATAATTTATAAAAAAGCGATCAGAGCATTTTGCTGAGACGATACGTATGAAAGGACGTAGGTACGTTTTTTTTTTTCTTAAGGTAACTCATAGGTAGACTGGCTCTAGGATCTCCAGTAGAACGTATTGAATTATCTTGTAAGTATTAGTTTTTTTTTAAACCAAGGACAGGACCCAATTGGTTGTAATGGATCATGAACTTCGTAGATGAACTCTTAGGCCAGGCGCGAACGTGCCTCCGGCTGGAGACACCGGTGCCCCAGCGAGAAGCAATTCGTCGAACACGTGTGGCTGGTGGTAGCCACTCGCTACAGCAGTGCACGCCACCGCAGCAGATCGCGACAGCCACTAGTGGTTGTAAGCTACCCGTGTGTGCTTACCCTTATAGTTAGTTGGTTTTATGTAAATCTATGTACCTAACTATGAAGAAAAGAAAAGCAAGCACCTGTAGCTATTTATACTCGGTACTTTAATACGTGAGTTGGTAGGTCGTTCTATGATAAAAGTTTTTATCACATTTCATATCGATTGAAAAAACTTTATCAAGCCCAATATTAACGAACACAATGAAATAATCCTGTCATTATCCAACACAACAAGATACCTCAACTCAAACCCTTAACTTACCCACTTATTCAAAATAACCGATCCGCCATTAACAATGACGTCACTTCCGACACCCGCGTTTGATGTCACTCGAGGGGGCAGAGGGGGTGCCACTTGCGGTGAACAAAGATTTAACTAAGAAACAAAACATGCTTACTTGCGATGTTACCTATAGCGGGTGGTGACAGGGTGTTTGAGAAATTAAGCAAGAAATATTAAGAAATAAGTTAGAAGTAATAAAATAGTGATTTTTAATATAAAAAAGGGGTGTTTGGTAATTAAAGCAGAAAATTAAGGTAGAATTGTTATGTTTTGCTTCCTTTTTTTGCTATGTTACCTTAAACGTTCACGTTACGTTTGCTTAAAGTATGAATGGCATAATTTTCACTACCTACTTATACATTGCAAACCCAGCATAGTGTCAATGCTTGTAACATACCTACTATTTAAGATACTTTATTTCACTCAAAAGTAATACAATTATTCACTTGTATGAGGAAACAAAAAAAGCGATGATTTCGCCGAATGATAAAACCTAAAATTAAGTTTTAAGAAACGGTAAATAAAAACATGTTAATGAGGCAAATCTTACGCAGAGCAGTGATGGCCCAGTGGTAACTGGACTTACGAGTTGTAGATCGTGGGTTCGAACCCCGGCAGGCACTTCCTTTGTGTAAATTATTTCATCACCACTGCTCTCAAAACAGTAAAGGAAAACATCTAGAGGAAACCGGCATGCTCAGAACCAATAATTCGAAGACATGGTGACATCTACGAATCCACACTGGGCCCGCATGGTGGATAAAGGCCCCTTCCCTCTCACATAGAGGAGGTCTGTTTCGCAGCACTGGGAACGTTATAGCTGGTTATGTCATGAAGTTCTTACAATAGCTATTAAAATCCAATAATTTTATAATGTTCAGCATCGTCGCCCCCTGTATCATCCCTCTCACCTCTCTCCATTGTGGTAGTCTGTGGCAGGCGCGTCTCGTCGTCTAACTTTTTAACGAGCGCTCACATCCACTGCATCAAAATGACAATAGGTAAGTACATTGTTTGTATAAGCAGCTATGTACGAATCATTTTAACCTAGAGACAACTTGAAATAACAAAAGGAATAAGGTACTCTAAAAGTTGGCATAATCAGCCTATAATTTTCCCAATGCTGAAACACACGCTTCGTCTCTGTGACAGGGAGTGGGCCTTGATCCACCACGCGGGCCCAGTGCGGGTTGGTAGACGTCACACGTCTTAGAATTTTTGGTTTTAGGACATGCCTGTTTTCTCAAGATGTTTTCCTACACCGTTTCGAGAGCAGTAAATATAAACTAATTTTCACAAAGTAAAACGCCTGTCTGAGTCGCGGACGTTTTCACTAGGCCACCACACCATCACTGCTCTAAAAGAGTTTGTGCCTTCCAAAAATATGTTAGCAAAGTATGGTATCTACAATTTGCTTTAGTTTCTGTCTTTGGTTCAGGGACATGCACCATTGATTCATAGACCATAAGTTGTTGTTACTTTACAACGCTACAGGGTTCTTTTGACGCGTTGTCAAGATTGGAACTAACGCCGCCATCTTGATTGGCATAATGATTTCTGTGACAATTTCACAAATGTTTACAAATAACATCCTCTGATTATTTTGTTTTTTTTTTCATATCATTGTACATATTATTATAGTTTATATGTTAGCTTATATTATGTAAATATCTATACAAATAATTAAAAATTACAACATCCTCTTGTCAAAATCATTTAGGCACCAAAAAAACCTTGTACGAGTAGCACTCCACCTACAACTAAACATGATTAGCCTGCTTTGGACCAAGTTACACAACAAATAAAGCGAGACAAGTAAAATGCTGTGAAACTGTGATTGACCTACTCCCGATAGTTTATCGATATGTACGATTACCTATGTATTTACTGCATATTAAAGCACTGAGTATAAATACAGGCGCTTGCTCATAGTACTGTAGATCTACAGCAATTATAACGGTTACAAGAATGAAGTAAATAAAGAAAAGAGAAAAAGAAAAAAAAAACGTCAGTGTGCGAAAAAAAATCGCCGCGGGAAAAATGCGCCCGTGCGTACCTGGGCCAAGGGTCCACTTTGACACATAACAGGTACTTTAGGATTCTGTTGGAGCTTTCACACAGCCGACCGACTTTTATTGACACTGGTCTCTTCCTCATAATGGCATGACAATTGTCAACATCGTACCGTTTCGTGTCGTCGTATTCATATTTATCATAAAAACACCTCTGTACTATACCCATGTTTGCAAAGAAATTAATAATTTGATTTGAATAATACTATGGTTTAGATTTTTCAAGATTTCTTTTATTTATTTCCCCCATCTTTGATTTTATCCATTTTATACCGAATCCTGGATGAATTTATTTCAAATAAACCATTTAGACGCACTTTTGATTTGTCAAGGAGTAGTTCAGTCTTAAAGTTGCAGCTTGCTCCCCGCTCCAAAGCGTTGGTTCCTATGGAGAAGAAAGATTATAGATAGATTATATTAATATTAATATATTATATATAATTATATGTCGCATCCGGTCATTAGTTTGACTATTCGGAACGCCAGCGCCATCTGGCGGCGCTCGACAGAGTCTAGCCTGAGTTCGTGGGGAGTACAAGAGAGCGTGCAGCGAGGTGGAGCGGCCCTCTTGGACATCGGACATCAAACGAACAACATGCGCTCAGAAACTGTCCCGCGTTCCGTATCTGGTTGTATCGTGTGCCTATAGTGTGTGATTTGCTAGTGTGATTAAATTGTTCGTGAAATTATAATCTGATTTGAACTGCAAACCGTTTTTCTATTGCGCAATAACCAACACTATACCCATAGTTCGCCCACAGTAGATAAAATATGGCTGATAATAACGAACACATATGCCTTCTCCGTTATATATATATATATACATTCCATGCCGATTTCGGCTACGGTGACTGCTATTGTTTCCGACAACTGTAGGATACGGTTATTATCTTATTTATTACCATGATAGATTCATAGACGATTCCGCCTTAAAGTGTAAATGTGGTGCTTTTCCACAAACGATTTAGATTGCTATGGACATGCTAAGAAGGAGATGGAGAAGAACAACCAAGCATCTCTATGGGCACTCGTTTTATTTTTCTCACTGTAGCTAGCATTCTTCGCTGCATGTTGTCTTCTCCGGTCAGTCTCCCATAACGCTTCTAAGGGTGCTTGCATAAAGAAGCGGTTCCCGGTAAAGACAAGCCGGTACCGATCGGTGCGTGTAACATAGTCCGTTCTTTGTTCCGGGGTGGAAAATCTTCATGGATGTCCTTCGCCCTGGCGCGGGCGGAGGGGTCCGCCCTCCAACGACCCCCGGTACGTCTGCTGCAGGTCGGGAGAATGGACTCGACCGTCCTCAACCTTTCCGCAGCCTCCTTCTGTGAAATTACGGTTTCACAAAAGGAGATCACCGCATCCCATGACTCGGCGTTTTCTGCCGGCCGTCAATTCAGAGGCCCACATGGGGGCCCCGTACAGAGCCATGGATCACCGATGGAGAGCCGTGGATTACGACCCACTTACTCTTACAGAGAAGCCCTGTCTCCCAGCAGTGGGGAATATTACAGGCTGATTATGCGTGTACCACGTGAAGAGTTTCCCCTTATTTCTGGGTGTATAGTCTCCTTCTTTATGGAACATCAAACAACACAAACTTAATCATTCTCCCTTTTCATTCTTAATATCATCCCTCACGCAATTCGTCTACACATCCTTGCCACTTTAAGTCTTCCTGGTAATTTAAATAGGATTGCTAACGATGGTGAGCACGATACCCTTGAGAGAAAGAGGAAGAGTTATGTCAAGTTGCAAGACACCGACTTATTCATTCCCAAAAGAAACAAAGATAATAAAACAAAAGAAAACTTTATTAAGAAAACAAAACATTTTTTAAAACATTTCCCTTCTTAGTTGTCGGGTGACAATACAAGGTTAATATTGTGGATCAGCATATTTTTTGTGGAGCCTCGCAGAAGCAGGTGCCCTCATAGCACAGACCATGGTCAGTATTCATACAAGTCAGACTGCAAAGACGACGGCAGTACCCCACAGGACCGCATTTCGTGCGTCCACCTGGGGAATTACGAGTAGAAAGAAACATTAGTATATGGCGCAGACATCTTCTATCTTCTTCTCATGTGTATTATATAAAATGGTAAACTGACTGACTGTGTGATATATCAGCGCACAGCCCAAGTCGCTATACCTAGAGACTAGCGATTGTGCACATACCTTATATAGTGCAGGCATCCGCTAAGGAAGGAGTTTTGGAAATGATATCCCTAAGGGGTTAAAATAGGGGATGAAAGTTTGTATGAAAATGAAACCTGCCACGAATAATTATCTAATAAAATAATAAAGTCAGCCATTTTTATTTTTTTAACTACCCCCTAAAGGCGGATTAGGGCGTGTTAAAATTTTTATGGAAAAATTTTAGCGTGTGTTCCGATTAACTCAAAACTTGATATTTATACTTAAGGCCGGAAATAAAGAATAATGTTAATCCGGGTTTTGCGTAAATCTACCTCTAATGAAGTGAAAAGGGGTAGTAAATGATAGAGAGCGTATTTTATTGCGTGGCTTGATTAACTCACAAATTGGTACAAATAACCTATAAGTATCTAATATATCTAAAGCCATCTAGAGTTACACGTGTACAACACTATGACGTCCCGGAGATACTAGATAGCAAATATGTTACTGTTGCCATAGATACACAACAACAGACGAATATGTGTCGATATTGTAATGTGCACACATGTTAAAATTCATAGGTACCAAGCACCGACGATTGAGACCAAAAGTCAGTTCACTAGCTAGAGATTTAGAGTTCGGTAGCCACGCAGCCAATTCTGATACTAAGTAAGCCTAGTGCCTGCTTCTATAGTCTAGCAGTCTTCAGGAACTAGTCAGCTAAGGAGGTTTGAAGGGCGATAGCCACGCGGTCACTTTCAACACCTAACATAGGGTTGCCACATATAAATAAATATTATTGTAACGTGTAGTGTTAAGTTACCAATAAATTATCATACCAACACAACGGGGCTTTATTCTCACAACTAGCACCCCTACATAAGTCAAATAATAGAAACGTCACAAAAGAAAAATTTCACGCGGACGTAGTCGCGGGCAGAAACTAGTACTTAGTAAAAATCTTAAATTCACTGAGAGACAACGCACAGCGTAAGCCGCTGGGTCTACGAGAAGCATGAAATTTTGCACAACGCAGGTAAATATTACGAAGGATTTTTTATAATTCATCCCCTTGGGATTGAAGGTTTGAATGGAAAATCAATTTTTTCTTTGAATCACTAATACAGGGCGGCAGGTACATTAACGCGTAGATTGTAATCATGAATTCAACTCATGATTTCGACCCCCTAGAGTACAAAATAATCTGCTGTTTCATAGAAAAGTGCAATACCGACGCGGTAAAAATTTATATAACAGCAGTTTTATTTGGGCAGGTTCAGAATTATGTACTGAATTCATGGGAACAGGTTGCGCGCCGATGTCCGTGCCACCTTGTGTGTAGTTTCGAGGTTAGCGCTTAGTAACTGACATTAGGAAAGAGTTAAGTAAGAAAATTACAACGCAAGACCTGAAGTCAAATTAATAAGCTCACTTGTGTCACTAAAAGTCACCGCGTATCCATTCTCACTTGGAGCTTTATTGCCTCTACGCAGTGGGTTCATGTCCCAAGCTAGGACGGCACCCAGCAGACAGAGAAGGATTATGAACTTCATTGTTTGAAACTGTTGCAGTTGCACTAAATCGTTGAAACTATACTTCAAACAAAAGCTAGAGTCAGTATTTATACTCAGTTTCTTTGCTATAATATAGCGTAAAATAGTCGATGAAATTGATAAAATATCAGGAACAGGTCAATTTGGCATATCGATGTCATTTCGATAGTACTAATTAAGCGTTTTTGGTGCCATGCGGATTTGGCCACGCGGGGGGAGCCCGCATGCGTGGCACCCTCATTCAAATAGTATGTTGACTCACAATCATTTCCCGCACCAACACATACAAGCAGCAACATCTGTTGATAAGTCGCTGACATCGCTAAGGTATTATTATCAGAAATTGATTATCTACTAATTGCATCAGCACTACTTTAACTAAACCGGTCAATGCACTCAAAATCGATTGACCGGTAACTTTAATTTATAACACATACTGATTGCCCTTATAAATACTCAATCGTAGCTTGAAACCGTTAAGTAATAATCAAGTGAAGCTTGTACGATGAAGTTTGTTGCAGTTTTGTTTGTAGTACTCGTAGCTTCTGCTTTAGCTAAAGACGGAGATGATGGCGATGGCAGTCCTGGTCCTTATGTACAGACGCTAGCATATCAAGCTACCCGAAATTGTGAAATTTTCCTAATCAACTTCCAACCTTATACTTTAGCGATAAAGTTGAAAATCTATTAAAGAAATTTGACAGATTGTAGTAGCTTGATGTGCTGGCGTCTGTACATACATTAGCACATCGCAGTGATCAACAAAAGTTTGTCTTCATATGTTATTTTGTACTAACAAGCACGCGGCCCACCTGTCGGTAAGTGGTCGCAGCGCTTGAGGACATCTGTAATGCCAGAGGCGGTGGGTAAGTATACTTTTTGACATCAACAAGATTGGAGGACATGTCTTCCCCAATAATCTATCAGACTTGGGTTCCATCTTCATCATAACCCTACAGCAGAAAACTAATAAACTTGTTGACTAGAACTTTGAAAAATAAAATGTTCATTATTTTTATTTTCAACTTTTTCGTATTATCGTATTCAAAATTAACCTAACATAGCGGTCTACTTTACGCGTGGCAAGTGTATTGAGTTGAGGTATCCTGTTTTGTTGGTTGATAAGTGGATAATTTCTTTGTGTTCGTTCATTTCAGACTTGAGGCTATTTGGTCCTTTGAATAGTAGTAGGTAATGTTTATCTATTTAATTGATATGAGTACCTGCGATCAAACTATTTAACAAACAACTGATAACGTTCTTTCTCGATACTTTTCCCTTCTATGTATCAAAAAAGAAAATTGCATTTCGTCTCGTCTAAACTTCCTACCAGGTAGATGACCTCAATGTTGGTTCAAAAACATATTCAGAGTTGATTCACAAAATCAACATAACATCCGTTAAACTACCCCCCAATTTCATCAACACCAAAATAAAGCAAAAAATAATCTCAACCACACCTATATAAAGTGATCGTAAAATAAAAACCCATGTAATAAATCTGACGGCAACACATAAAATATCTCGCACCTACCTCATTCGTCATCTCTTTATCAGCAAAAAAGGCAATATCCACCTTAGAAAAATGAGAAGAGCCCGCCCTACAGGCCTTCAAGACAACTATTTATCGGAGAGAAAAAATACCCATAAATCAGGGAGCATTTTTTATCTGGCAATCTAAAAGGTGGGGTAAATAAACGATTGGTCAGGGGATTTGATTTGATGGCAATACACGCACGAGTGCGGGAATTGGATAACACTTGTTGTTGTTGTGATACATTCAGATCATTAAATGGACTTTTTCACTCTCTGAAGAAAAATGTCGTGAGGAACGTTTTGAGTACTAATGTGGATAAGAGTAGTGGAAGCGATGGACCGACTATGTGAAAGATGATATGGCTAGAAAGGGGGGTGACTACCGAAATGACGACTACTAGAGAAGTAGGAAGAGATAAGTAGAGGAGAAAGAAGATACGATTCGCTAATCACTATTATGATTGAGAGGACACGAGGCTCTTGATACACTTGGAATAAGTTACAGTGTCAGTCTGTGATGACTATAAAGTACAAAATATGTTTTTCATATTACAAACATAGATTGGAACTTAATAATAGAGGTAACAAATACACTACTCACAACATTAGGTTATGCATAATTGATAATAATATCCTGCACACAGATAATATAGACCTAGATAACGCAAGTATCACGAACTGTATGAAAACTAAGCGTGCCACTTTTTGACTACCTACTATGACGTCACAAGCTTGCGCTCTCTCGCTCACGCTCACCTAGCCAGCAGTACGCAGGACTGAGCGCGAAAGTGGTGGCTTATGATTTTCGAACGTAAGCTGGTGCGATTTTTGGCACGCGAAGTAGTTGCTCTTGCGTTATCTAGGTGTATCTATATCTGTGATCCTGCAAGTAAACCATCGTGCAATTTAGCACGCACCACAGAAATTAATTCTGAATTAAAAACAAAAGAAGGCTAAACAATCCCATAAACGATTTCTTAGTTTTCTCATCTCACTTATATTATTTTTAACATAAAATTGTGAAACTCAATAGTCTCTAATTATAACAGTAACATTACAAGCACTATTTAAGTTTATGTCATTATACTTAACCTATCTCCTCGGACTGATTTTCCTTAACACAGGTTTCCATAACCTAGCTAGGAGAGCAGTGCACACCCAGACGATTGTACACATTATTTATTATTTTGTAAAACTGTATGCTTAACATGTACTACGATCCTTTGTTTTAAGTGAATAAATATTATAATATTATATTTTATTATAATCATCACACTAATATTATAAAGGCGAAAGTTTGTGAGTGTGTGTGTTTATATGTTTGTTACTTCTTCACACTCAAACGGCTAGACTTATTTCGATAAAATTTTGTGTGAAGGTAGCTGACACCCTGGATTAACATACAGGCTACTTTTTATCCCGATATTCCCACGGGATCGACATTCATGCGGGTGAAACCGCGGGGCGCAGCTAGTATTCCATAAAAACATGACCTTCAAAAAATCTAACGATTAATATCCCCTTCAAAAAAACATTACGTTTTCCGTATCTCGTAAACTACCTATTTATCTCACAATCGGCACGTGTATCGATATTATAAACGTTTTATGACAACTTTTAATATAAATGGCTAAGGGTGGCAAATGGTAGAAAAGTTTGTATGGTATGCGAGGGGTAGAAAATGAATTGGTTTTTTGGATAAAGAGATTGGATATAAAAGGACAATAGGTATTTGAAGGGACCATGTTGTTTAAAGTCCTGCAAAAACCCTTATTTGATGATTAAAATAATATTATGTAAGTAAATAACAATTAATACCTAATCTATATAAATAAAACAAAGTCGGGTTAGTTACACCATTTATAACTCAAGAACGGCTAGACCGATTTTTATGATCTTTGAGTTTTTAGATTTGTCTCCGCCCCGAATAGCAGGATAAACACTAAAACTTGGGAAAAAATTACGAAATAAAAAAAAAATGAAGGTATTTCATATTCTGAGGCGGTACAAAGTTCGCCGAGTCAGCTAGTCAAATAATAAAAATAACAAAAGTATAATCCTAAAGCATTATTCACAAACAAAAATTGGCATAGCATCGAAAAATTCATCCGCATCGCTGTCGACTATATTTTAGTTTGTGAATAGTTTTAGTTAAGTTACGATATAATTGTGTTATTTTTATTAAAACCTGTTTCTGGTTATAACTAAACGACTTGCTAGAAGTTCTACATTTGAAAGCTTCCAAAGAAGGCATCTTAGGCATTAATTGGAACTCAAACTCAAATATTTCAATTAAACCAATTACAGGCACTTTTGAATTGTCAAGGGGTCGGTCAGTCAGGAAGATGAAGCTAATTGCCCATTCCAAAGCGTAGGTACCTATGGAGAAGAACGGGCAAGAAACTCCATGGACACTCTTTTGCCTTTAGAAAAATTAATTTGTCCTATCTTAATCATATTTACCATCGGTACTAGATTATTTGCCAATATCTAACTTTATACGAGCCATTGAAATTAAAAATCTAGTTATTAAATAAGAAAAAAAAAAATAAAGAAAGAATTGAAATGAAAATATTGTGTCGCCTAACTTACCTAATTATCTCAAACACAATGTTTCAAGCCAGTAATCACCCTACTTGCAAGTTTCCACCCTCAATATAAGTTACAGCTTGTCAAAGATAATTGATACGCGCACGGCACATACGCATCTACCCACGTACCCACACACTTACATGTTTCACCTCACAGCCTCCAGCGAGGTAGGTGGCGCCCCCTGCGGGAACTCATTCATAAACAAAAGCCACTTGATGGTCACAATTAAAATCTTAAGGTGATTGGATACTGACACTTTTTCATACATTCTTTCGGGGTACAAATCTCGAAAAATAAACGATTTTTGCAGAATAAAAGCACGTATATTAAGTTGTTATGACTTATTATTGACGCATATCGACAAAAACCTATAAAAAAAACACTATTTCCAGGATATCTAGGCCTGACAAAATCGATAAATTTTTCTATGTGTGCGCGGCCGGAACACGCCCTCTGCAGGATATTTCAAAGAACTATCGAGAAGCAGAACACAAATTTTTGCTAAGGTTATCAACAACAATTGATCTTGCTCGTTAGATGGCGTTGTTTGTCAATGTCAAACAGGTTGGCCAATTTTATAATAAATCGTTGAATTATGCGTGTTTTTTTTGACAAGTTGCGAATCGTTGGTAGGAGGTATGCAATATTTCTTACAAGGCTGGCGCGGTGGCTCTGCCCGCGCAGTTATATATTAAATCAATTTATCAATTGAATCATGAAGTGCGAAAAAATGCTTTACCTACTTATTGATAGTATTTGCGATCTACCCTGGGTTCGATATTACTGTATTGAATGTATGTACCTACATACTAAGTTTATGTACCTAAGTACCTACATAAATGTAAGTACTAACTTACACTTGAACTGTCTTCGAGAAATTTTCTGAATTAAAAATCTTTCTGCATTAGGCTGGTAAGTACCTATTGAGAGAGCCCTTCCCAGTTCCCACTGTTCCCAGACCGTCTATCCTATCGTCAACGCGGGCATAGTCAAAAGCTTGTTCACAGAACACTATTACCTTTCCCTAGCGGAGCTAAGCTTGTTTTTGTTGTTCAATCCAGCGCATTGTTTGAAAAAGAGGCAAAGCAAAAAGAGAGAGATAGCGCCTGAACGCTCGGTTGGCGTTCGGTTCGGGTTCGGTAACTTCCGCCGCTCACTCGCAGGCGGCAGCATGGACTTTGGGCGGCAGGCCCGGCCGGCACTATTGATATCTATTCTGTGATTGGAGCGCTTGGGTGGGTTAGCCATTCATTCATGATGTCGCATCGCACCTCGCATGCGCCTCGCTACTTGGCCGCGCGCATAAATGCACTAGTTTTGTAAATTGCTCTGCATGCAGGTACATATAACTACATACCTATAGTACGGACGAAGCGCTTGGCCCCGCGCCGGGGAGATGTGTGTTTGAATTTTTATCAATCTAGGTACCTACCGAACTAGCGTTATTTTTGACTATATGGAAATTATTTATAATATACACAAATACTTTAGCTTTTTCATATTATGTTTGTTCCTAACTAATATTATAAATGCGCAATTGACTTTGTTTGTTCCACTTTCACGCTAAAACGGCTGAGCTGAACGGATTTACTTAGATGAAATTTGGCACATGGGTAGACCATGACCTGCGGGGTAATTGCGTAACACACTATCAGTAGCAATGGCTTTCATTTTGACAGTTCAACAACATTCATTGCATCATTTACGTTTTTGAGCAAAAACATTTTTCGAACCATAGAAATGATATACATTATGTTTCGAACATAGGTAATGCAAAGCAATGGATTAGCAATATTCTTCAAAATGATTCAGATTGAGATTGATAATGATTGTGTTACGTAGGTAATTAGAATGCTGGGTTAGGATTACGACATAGGATACTTTTTATTCCGGTAGTACGATTTCGTGGGATAATCTCCGACATCCACGCGGGCGAAGCTGCGGGAAAAATCTAGTACCTCCATAAAGTACGAAAAAGTAAAAGTAAATAATTTTATTCTACCTATGGAGTAGAGTAGCAGTACCTACCTAAATAAATTCTTAATTCCGCGTTCCGTTACCTAATCTCAACTTCTTCAATAGACGTATTGAAGAAGTTGAAATTAGGCAACGGACTTGTATAAAATGTAGGTACGTACCGTATATAAATGTAATACCTAGTACCTACTTGTACCGCGCAGTACCTACAGGCACAAAATATAGAGAGTACCTACAGACTGCCATCCGCGCGAGACACGCGTAGCTGTGAAGTGCAAAAATGGAGTAACAAAAAACCGGCCAAGTGCGAGTCGGACTCGCCCATGAAGGGTTCCGTAGCAGCAAGTAACATAATATAAAAGTTCTTGTAGTTCGTTGTAACTTTGTGAAAGGTAAATTGCGGTTTTTGATTTATGACGTATTAAAAAAAAACTACTTACTAGATCTCGTTCAAACCAATTTTCGGTGGAAGTTTACATGGTAATGTACATTATCTATATTTTTTTAATTTTATCATTCTCTTATTTTAGAAGTTAGAGGGGGGGGGGGGGACACACATTTTACCACTTTGGAAGTGTCTCTCGCGCAAACTATTCAGTTCAGAAAAAAATGATATTAGAAACCTCAATATCATTTTTGAAGACCTATCCATAGATACCCCACACGTACAGGTTTGATGAAAAAAAATTTTTGGAGTTTCAGTTGTAAGTATGGGGAACCCCAAAATTTATTGTTTTTTTTCTATTTTTGTGTGAAAATCTTACTGCGGTTCACAGAATACATCTACTTACCAAGTTTCAACAGTATAGTTCTTATAGTTTCGGAAAAAAGTGGCTGTGACATACGGACGGACTTATTGTAGTACCTATAAGCTAAAAAATACGATCATTTCCTTTCTTGCTGTTTCATTCTCAACAATGAATCAAATAACTAGATACGAGTACCACTACTACACTAGTTTTTTGTGTTTTTTGTTTTGTGTGTTTTTTGCCAAAGTTGACAACCCCAGCGCGACCGCCGAGCGTAGGTATGAAAAGTGCAAGTACCAAATTACCTTTCTGTTTTGTGCGGTTGATCAAATAAAGTAATCTGAATACAGTCATTTATATTTACGGTACCTACTTTGAACAAAAAACATTTGTTGTTAATTTTTGTCTCTGTCTGTTTATTCCGGCTAATCTCCGAAACAGCTAGACTGATTTTGACGAGACTTCCACTGGCAGATAGCTGATGTTATAAGTTCCGCGAAAAAAAATAGGTGAAAATAAATGAAATTCAATACGTACAGACGCAAGTACATCAATCTACTACCGCGGTAATATTACCTATTATGCGAGTCATACCTACGCGCCGCGAGTTCGGTTTACACTCGGTAAACAAACAGTCTCGAATGCTCCACAGTGACGAACGGACGCCGGACGATGTGATGGTTTTGTACGCAGTTACGAGCGTAGACCATATAGGTACATACCTACTGTTTGACAAATTGTACAGAAGACCGAGGAGTACAGTCAGCCACTGTGTATGGCATTTGTGGACTACGAGAAAGCCTTCGATTCCATCGAAGTATGGGCAGTTCTGGCCTCTCTGCAATGATGTCGAATTGACTGGTGCTACATCGAAGTGTTGAGATGTTTGTATGATGCTGCAACGATGACTTTCCAGATCCAGGATCAGAAAACCAGCCCCATCCAACTGCTCAGGGGGGTGATACAGGGGGATGTCATATCCCCTAAATTGTTTGTGAAATACTAGAAGAAATACTAAAATTCACGGCAGTAGTACTTATATGTCACGAAATCAAAATCACAGCTGAGTAGACTTTACGAGTAATAGTCGACCAACTTTTAGTTGCAATGTATGGGAGGACATGATTTTCAACTACAATGTTAAGCTTGTTCTTGGGATAAATTCATTTCGACTACGGAACTCTTCATTGTGGTCCGACATGGACTTGGCCGGTTTTTCCTTGCTAATTTTAATGTAACTTAGGGTGTAAATAAGTACCTAATAAAAGATGTATAGAATCTTCAAAACAAAGTCGGTACCAACAAAGCTCAATATCGAAGAGAGAGAAGAGTTCAATAAACTTTATTTGCAACTAGCTGCGCCCAGCGGTTTCACCCGCATAAGTTTCGATCCCGTGGGAATATCGGGATAAAAACTATCCTATGTCCTTCCCCATACCTACCAAATTTCTTCTAAATCGGTTCAGTGGTTTAGGCGTGAATAGGTAACATACAGACAGACAGGCAGAGTTACTTTCGAATTTATAATATTAGTATGGATATAATATAGTATAAGTATATACAGGGTTATTGGAACAACACTAACATGGTCATTGTACTCATCATTATGAACAATTTTTTTTACTATGGGACCAAACCTGAAATCGCGAAAAAAAATCAGCTGTTCCCTACATTTATGTTCGTATAGGTAACTCGTCAAAATGTAGGGAACAGCTGATTTTTTTTCATTTTCTCATTTGAAATTGGAATTGTTGGTTTGAGTGGACGCTGGTGTATGTGAATTTGTTGGTTTTTAGGCTAAACATACAAACACACGTAAATAGTAAACACATAATACATATTACACATAACACTTATATACATATACATACACATACACACAACAGTAATAAAATTACACTAATAATTAAATACCCACAACCGTGTGTACACGGCCTAATAATTTCACGCGTCTGTACACTGCCTTACTGCCTGCGACGGCGGGCACGCTGGGCTGCGGTTGAATGATACATTATTATTATACCTACGAGTGACCGAAATTCGCGGAATTCCGTCGCGCCGCTCTGCATCTCTCGCGCACGACTCAAATAAACATTTTATATATTTTGTTTTATAGTAGCGTTTAATTATACAAAGAATCTTAACTGTCCCGTTGGTTTCGTGGTCACAAGTGCATCTGCCGTTCTCGGGGTCCTGGGTTCGATTCTCAGGTCGGACAGTGTTATTAAAAATGGGTTTTTCCCGTTAGGAGTTTCTTTACTCTTTTTCTTTTTTTTTTGCCCGGAGTTTGGAAATTGGTGGCGTAATACCCCCGTGCCTCGGAAAGCACGTAAAGCCGTTGGTCCTGCGCCTGTTCTCTCTCCTGTATTTGCGCACACACTTGTGCACTATAATATCTCCTGCAAACCTGGCTAATCTTCTTTGAAATTGGCCACCGTGACCGAAATCGGTCAGGGGATTTATTATTATTTTATTATTTTTAAACCTAAACCTACCCTAACACACTACAAAAGCACCCTTAGAATAATTGAATAAGCAACTGACAACCCTTGTAGCAATCAAGTATTCTTTTCTTCGGTTTTTACTATAAAAAGTACGCTTTTCTTTAGAGAATGAAGGACAGTCATAAAAATATTTTCGTAAAAATATTTTATTTTAATTAACGCCACCTCTGGAAAACAAGTTCACAAACCAAGTTTATGAATACAACGCCATCTAGTTATATCGCAAGTAAAACTATACACGTAGTGTGTAACTGTACATGTGTGTGTAAAGACATAGTAAAGATATAAAGTGAAACGGCTAAATGTTTAGGGGTACAAATCTTTGTATGTGACGAGTTAACAAGCAAAGTGAATATCTAAAAAGATTATGTTAATGCGTTAGTTGACGCATATAATAAAGTTGTTTCGCAAAGCTTTCTGAGTTAGGCGTAAAAATTGAAAATGTTCGAAGTGCGAATGTGCCGCCATCTAGCGATAAAGTGGCTGGGAGATCATGTATTGAATAGCCTTAACATGTAGTATTAATAAACACCACGTTTTAGGGATGGGGACGCTGATGTCGATAGAATTTTGAAACCTGATAGGTGAGGCAACGAATTTCGGTTTTCAGACTGAGATTTTGTGTAATAACACTAATAACTAACACACAACCCGAGTTGAAATCAAGCAAAAAAGAGAATTTACTTAAGACTTAATGGGAGTCAAAGAAAAAACTCTAAATACAGGTCTAAGAATTTTTTGGTGAATGTTTTTCACGACATAGATGGTCCTACTAAAACTCTGTCAAGCTTAGTTAACTATTATTGTGCCAATATTGCCACTCAGAGCTTGCAAACTGTCGACAATAACGTCACCCCATCACTTCCACCAAACACAAAGGTAGAACGTCTCAGAATTAAATTACCTCAACCCCGCTAACTCCAAACAATAATCTTAAACATTACCCCCCACCCCCCGTGCCCCCACAGTCCTAGAGCTAAGCCTTTTATGACGATATGTTGCGAGTACGTCTTGCTGACAACAGATAAGTCGATGATGAGTTTTATCGACAGCTTGCGGTATGCACTATTTTGTGTGCCAGATTTGGTACGCCTAAATTATTTTGATTCTTTGCGAACATAGAGGTTTTAAAATAAACTTTAGCAAAGTTAAACTTAAAAGAATAAGGAAAAAAAGTTCAGCTACTAGGCGTATAGGTACTTAAAAAAATATAGACTACTAGCTTTTAGCCGCGGCTTCTTCCGCGTGTAGGTCAGAAATTATCCCACAGGAACGTACTACCGGGATAAAAAATGTTAATCCCCAGGCTATAAACTATCAGTGTGCCAAATTCCATCAAAATCCCCTCGCCGTTTTTGCGTGATTCAGTAACAAACATACAAACTTTCACATTTATAATACTCGTAAGTACCTATATTATGCTGTTTGTTAAATCAGGAATCAATGTTATTCAGGCATTGCCCTGCGAATCTATCGTTAGGTTAGAGCTTAATGGAATGGTCACTTAAAAAATCTTGGAGAAATCAGCAGTTGTTAATAAGTTGCTCATGCTCAATGAAAAAAAATTCCGTTACTTTCGTGCTTACAAGATTTTGATAAGATACTTACAGCCAAATATTTTACATCTTCATTCAGCTTTTATTAAGAGTAGGGGAACAAAGAAACGGATGGATTGACTGTGTGGGAGATGATATGGCTAGAAAGAGGGGAGGCTACCAAGATGACTGTATGGAAGAAAAATACATGTTGCGCCGATCTCAAATAAATTGAGATAGGGGAGGAGAATGGTGATTTAGTTTTCATTATATAAATTCTTACTAAACGATTAATTAACAAACTGCAAGATTATAACACAACACCTCTCCAATTTAACCTAACCCTTGTAAAGTATCACTAAATAAAGGTGACCCGATATGTCCTTAACCCGTCCACAACAGTAGGTGTTATTGTTAAATTGGCCCAACAATCCCAAGGGTCTCAAAGACCCATCTTAATTATTAGCAAGGTGTTTAAGGGTTGAATTTACGATGTGTTAATACGACCCGATGTACGTCGCCTGCAATTACGTTTAACCCTAAATTAAATTTACCTGGGGTCTGTTGGACCCGCAGCGGGTACTTTGTTACAAATTGGTGTAGTTTTGGGTGCATTGTGTAAATTGTAATGTTAATGGCTTTATAATGAAATTAGTGGCCGTTTTGGCGTTTAATAAATAACTAGTTCCTTGGTAATCTCTAGATAAATTAGAACAATATTACAAGCCGAAAATTCTGTTGTGAAATATGTTTCAAAATATGGATGACTGTGCTAAGTTATCAAACAGAAAAGGTTGTTAAACATACATAGTTAGTTTAAATAAGATACATCACAATATATGGATGCAAGACAACACTTTATTTTGACTAGACAATTGACCAGGATACCGTGCAACAACGTCAAATTAAATCACGCAACCATTTTGAAACTTATTTAGAAGTGTGAGCATAGCAGAAAAGACGCAGTGAGAGGAAGTAGACGATCTCCATGAAGCTGAGAACACTGCAGCCCAGGAACAAGCCAGCCATACCACCGACAGCAACTGGGAAGCAAAAAAAACATGATAAATTGGTAAGTTTACTGAAGAGAGAGAGAGATATAAAGAAAACTGTCATACCCAACACGTCAGTGAAGCCGAAAATGATGTCCCTTCTGTATCTCATGCGTGGGTATGTCACCATCCCCCATTGTAGGTTGGTGCCCAAGAACCACTCTTGAAGAGCCTGAAAATCAATAATTATTAAAATGAGGTCGCTTCATTACGACAATTTACTTAAAAAACGCCTGTCTAATATAGGTGCATGCATCAGCAGCATGTTTGCTAAACTTGCCAATCGGTACATACGTTTGATTGTAACACATAGTTCACATCGTCGCAAAGAGGATAGCATCCACAGCTTATTTTCTTTCCACTATTGTCTTGTAACTTATACAATTCATCTGTAAAGAGATAAAATGTACATATCTATTGTAAAATATTCAGATAGTTCATAAAGTTGATGGATTTCATGCCATCATTCGAAAGCGGTGTGCCTCGATCCTCCACAGAATGTGTGCCGGTTCGCACAGCATCCTGATTCCTGAGCATGTTGTGCGGTAGGTGAGATTATCCAATGCTGCGTCACTGGGTCGGACTTCTTACGTCTACGAGTACGTATTACATACTGCGTGGATAGTTTGAAATTATTACTGGATGATTCTATGATAATTATATTATATGATTGACATTAGTTTTAAGTTTTCTTTACTAACACAACTGTATAGATCCATTGTGGTCTGACAATAAAAGTTAATTATTATGAACTTGTATTGTACCTTTATGTTTAGCCAAACAATGTAGACCTTTGATGTCGCAAAATTGTTCGTCACCTGTGAAATATATGTCAATGATATTAAAGATTTGACTATTGTAAGTAACAAACCTAATATGGATATGGAAATTAAGGATGATGGAAAGGTTACCGATCCTCCTATAGAAGTGTGGGATACACTTGCAGTACTTGAGACACAGTCGTATGCGGCACTCCATGCGACACATGGTGTACGTGTATATCGAGTTGTGCTTCAGGTTGTTCTCGTGAGGAAACCGACAGCGACGTTGATTCACGCTTAACCTGGAGACAATGAAGAGCTCTTTAGCATAGAGATTTTATTCTACAAAACCAAAAGAATTATGTTGCCTGTTGAAAAGATAAGGACGCAGTTTGGTGAGAGGCGTAATTTAATAGTTTTAATTTCAATTTTTTGACAGTAAAACAATGAAATGTTATTCCGATAAAGAAACATAAGAAAGAAGAAAGAAAGAAAGAAAATATATTTATTTAGCACAGACTAAAAGACACACAATACACTAGATACATACATCAAATAAAAACAAAAAGTAAAGTTTAATTAAAAAAAAGAAAGAGAAGATTATAAACATGATAAAATTAATCAGTAATCACTTAGCAGCTTCTGGTGAGGTGTAGACGGTGAGCGCAGTGACGTATAGCTTCATGTAGTATCCTTTAGCCGAGTGCTGGAACTTTGTCGATATGTCCGGCACTTCTTGAGGACCGTGGATATACACCTTAAACAAACCAAAACTAGCATAATCAGCCTATAATGTTCCCTATTTGTGCGGGTTGGTGGATGTCACATGTTTTCGAATTTTTTGGTTCTAGGACACGCCGCGCCGGTTTACTCATGATGTTTTCCTTCGCCGTTTTGAGAGCAGTGGTGATAAAATTAAATACATAAAGTAAAGTGCTTGCTTGGGTTCGATCTCAGGGGGCGACTACTGCTCTAAGACCAACCAAGACTATGCACTCACATGACCTCCCCCCCCCCCCCCTGATATCGTCTCAGATGTCCCAGAACAATTTTTTTCGGCGCGCTATGGGGCGTCTCGCTACTTATACACACATACGACTCGCACACAATACCTAATATATATACATATATATATTATATAAATGTATAATATGAATGAATGAGAAGCATACAAGGCATGTGTCTCCTTGTAAACAGTTTTTAACCGGTCAAGCGTCGCGGTTCGCCGATCGGCGACGAAACAATAGAAAATCAATTGTGTCTCATTAGCGGCGCTTGACAGATTAAAAATGTATTCAAATTCTAAAATGTATTAGTTTTCTTATATCTTAGTTATAAATATTTTTTTATTTCTGTTATTGCACCTACTGCGTATTGTATCTGCATCAACCTAAGGTAGACTGGTAGAAAATGCCCAAGGCATTAAGTCCGCCTTTGTACAGTTTTTAGTTGTGTATAAAGTTTTAATAAATAAATAAAATTCAATTGAAATGAGAAACAAATTCTTACATCATAAGCAGTAGAAATGTTCATGACTTGAGCAAAAACTTCACCATCTAAAGGATGGATGAACAGCGACTTCTTATCGTCAGTTATAATGTCCCAACGGTTAGCGTCTCTGTATCTGTAAGAAAAAGAGATTATTTAATGAAAGACCGTAGACAAGCTGTACCCAATATGCTAGATAAAGAAAGATAATAGCAGTCATCTGAAAACCAGTTCATCATCATTGAAAGCCTTGTTTTACCTAATTCTAAGTACTGTAAAAAAACTACTTACTCCGGAGAATTATACACAGCAGTCCTCGAATTCACAGCATAACACAGTCCCATCTCAGATATAGTAGGTACTATGGACAGCACCACATTCGATACCCCAATGGTCAAAGTCGGCTTGAAGGGAGCAGATAAGTTCATCAGGAGTTGAATGTACTTGTCTGGAGTGATGCCATCGTAGACCGGAATGTTCTCGAAGTTCTTATAGGACGCGTTGGAAAGAGTTATGACGAACGTCTCCAATTTGGTTTTATTTGGTTCGTTGGAGTTCCTGAAAATGATACAATTGTCTGACTGTTGAAACGGAGTGGAAATGCAACATCATTATCATGAAGGTAACTTTGGAAGCGTTTAATAGTCATCTTTATTTAAAAGACTTTCACTGCTGGACATAAGCTTCCCCCAATCATTACCACAACGATCGATATTACTCTGCCCATATCCAGTAGATTTCCATAAATGTTTCAAATAGGTACCAAATAAAAATAAAAACAAATTAGTCTATGTACAAAAAGAAGACAATAAAATTACACTATTACTTCAACTCCTACAAACCTCAGAAAGATATCAAGCTTCCTCTTATCAATATAGTTATTAGGGCAGACGGTGACGCACGGGAAGGTAGTGTTCCAAGCGAACATGTCTCGGTCCATGGAGACCACGGTGGGGGAGGACTGGTAGCGGCTCCAAGTCATCTGCGAGAGGTACAAGGAGCCAAACCCTGACAGGAATATGATGGTGAACCACAGGATGCTATTGAAAAGAGGTGATAAAATGATTAACAATGTAATTTCAGAAGAATTTTAAATAATTCTAATTGTGGAGGTAAACTGATCAACCGCTAATATTGCCGACTATAGGTACATACTATCTCACAATGGCTGTCAATACATAGGATATACCTACTCATCATCATTCTCTTGCCCTTTTCCCAATTTGTTTAGGGTCGGCGCAAGATGTCTTTTTTCTTCGATGTATACTTCTCTAGTCGTGAATTCGTGATCTCGGTAGTCATTTGGGATCTAGCCATAGATAGAGTATACTGTACACAAAAATTGCAACACAGCGCAGATAGTAAAAATATCGTCAACAGTTCGAATGGCATTTGTTTATTTTTAATCGTTTTTTAAAAGTCCAATACAGAATTTTACCCAAAAGACCAATAATTTAGCAAAAATAAAGAAAATCTTACATTTCAAGAACGTGTCTCCTGGCCGAAACCAAATGGTTAAGTCCATGTATGGATGATGTCTCAAGAAACAGCTTCAGATACAGTTTTGCTTTGTCTATCAAGACACGATGAAACCATTTCTTCTTGGGTTTAATGAAGACCTTTTTCGGCGTTCGTTGTATCTCATCTTGGACTATCTGAGCCTGGAAAGATCGCTCAGGGAACATGTTTTGCTCGAACTGAAAAATAAATAAATATTTAGTGTTTAGTTCACCAACTTGAACGGAATAAAACTATTTTCTTTATTTTTAATAAACTTATAATAATTTTTTTTCTTGGTAAAATATTTCTAAAAAATCATGAAAAAGGATACTCAACATCAGACCCTGTATTTTTGAACAATATTACCAGCCTTATTAATTGTTGTCGTTGCACTATATTCTTGTTCCAAATTATTTAACGTCTTTGTAATATTAACCTAAGAAGAACACGCTAAGAAGAAGAAGAATATTAACCTTAATTATCGATCAATTATCATTAAAAGCTGCTCGCTCCAAAATATTGTCACAATTGCCTTCAATCACGGTTCGAAGCCTACTCATATTGACACAGTACAAAATGATAGCTCTCGTGCCACGACTCCATTAATACGTAACATTATAAACGTATCGCTAATAAATCTGTTCGTGCGTTTAATTAGCTTCGGGACACAGGTGTGGACGAGCCAGTAAGTCAATTTGGCACAAGCAGGAGGGTTAAATATAAGGTGAAATGGAATAATAATGGAGTAATGGATATGAATTAGGTAGTTGTTAGATAGTGATGTTTGTTTGGTTAATCGAGAACAATCTTCCGCTGCTTTGTCATGACTGTCATGAGACTCTAAGGACACACTGAAAATAATTTTAAGCCAAGTTCCTTTGCAATACGTACCGTAGATTTTTGCAATTTTCTCAGAGCACAAATTCATGGTTTGAACTCAGTGTTTTTTGTCACCGTATAAGCCTCTTTCCGAGGAGGCTGTAATCTACCACGCGAGCCCATTGCGGGCTGGTAGATGTCACATGACTTCGAATTTTTGGTTCTAGGATATGCCAGTTTCCTCACGTTGTTTTCATTAACCGTAAAAGTCTATAGGATTAAATATACCGCAGTAAACTTTCACATTAACCTTCTGTCTACCCTGCGCCATTACAATAACCGTGAATATTACCGAGTTTCCACTCGGCGGGCTTCTGATAATAATCGCCGGTGATTTTATTACAGCCCTTTATTTTAATCGTTGTTTCAACAGCTTGTACCTTTGACAGGTGACATCATTACTTGCGATAACTCCATTTGATGGTGGCCTTTGTTTTGTATAATAGGTCTTAATTTTTCCAATTATATATAAGTATTTGGTATTTATACCTGAGCCGACGACGATTTATAGGACCTGGACGCGTACCGCGAGGGCTGGTTCGAGGTAACACGGGAAAAGAGTTCTTGAAAGGATTTGGGGAAGGCCTTTTCCCAGCAGTGGGACAAACAAAAAAAGAAATTAATAGCCCAGCAGTGGGACAGTATGGACACAGATAATATAATACTAGTACGGATTAAAAATAAAAGTAAAATTATAATAATTCCTCCGCCGATATATTTTGTTAAAATCTGACCGTGAAGACTTTGTTGAAGTTGTCAATTGTGTCTTATCAGGTGGAATGACAGCTCCCTTCAAGGCCACTTTACTTGAAGATTTCATTGCATTGCGTGAGATTTTTGCAGAATAGACGGGCTGGTCAGGTACTTGTAGACATGTCAACAGACTTCATGGTTGGCAGCTAGGTACTATTCAAATCAATTTTACTGTTAGCTCATCCAGATATGACTATACTAGCTGCGCCCCGCGGTTTCACTCGCTTAAATATCGATCCCGTGGGAATATCGAGATAAAAAGTATCCTATGTCCTTTCCCGGGACTCAAGCTATCTCTATACCAAATTTCATCTAAATCGGTCTAGCCGTTTGAGCGTGAAGAAGTAACAAACATATAAACACACGCACACACACACACACACACACACACTCACAAACTTTCGCCTTTATAATATTATTGTGATACACCAAATAGACATGCACCACTAATAACGAAATTGACTAAGGTAACGTAATTATTAACACTGGAAAAAATTTGAAAACTTTCCCGTAAAATGTAGATCACATGAAACAACAATACACATTTTGGGGAAATTCGTGTCAGGTACTACCCGCAGTAGTTGAAATTCAAAACTAGATGATAAATGATTTTGCTAAAGAAAGTTGACAATTACTTTAAAGCGCGGTAATTGCGTAAAAGATGACATTCACAACACATTTACACAATGATAAAATACACATTTCTAAACTGAATTTAGAATCTTAATTAAATAAGCGTGGACAAATAAACAGCCTAAAAAAAATTCAAATCTTTGCCAAAATATTTGAAAACCAATCAACACCAGGACAAATAAACATGTCAACAGAAAAAATGGCCCTGACGTCACAAGGTAAACAAGTTGAAACCTTACCTACGGAAAGGGAAGCCCTCCTAAAGTCTAATAATTTCCGAAGTGTCATGTCGCCCAGAAATAAATGAAGTGAAGAAAATAAATTTCATTTAAAAATCACGGCACACCATTATTTTCCCGAGCTTCCCCTAATTAATTTCTTGTCACCGTCTGGATCGGCCGTTGTGGCTGTGACAGCAGCTTAGAGCGGGATAGAAGGATACAAGTGAAGTGAGTGTGACAAGGACAGGTATAAAAAGGTGAGTGCGCTTCATTACCATCTTTTAGTAGTTAGCGGAAGCAGATACGAAGTTCGCTCCGGTCGACTTCTGCTCGCCTAGTACTTCTTATTAATGACCGTGAATAATAAGTTGAGGAAAGTCGGTGTTTTGCTTATCGAAAAAATATTCTTTTGACAGTAAGTACCTAAGGACCGTAGTCCGTACAACTATGTTTTTTTATGTCTGAAAATCAGTTCATCCGTCAATGCCTATCTTCAGTCTAAACGTACACGCCGCTCGCAACCAGAAAATACCGTACCGAGCGCTTTTAAAATGGCAAAATTAATAATAATTTTCTATTGTTGTAATTTTTTTATATATTGTCTTGATTTGACTTTCTGACGAGTTAGTAAGCAAGAAAGCAAGCATTTTTTGCGGTAAGTTTACCGAAGTCAGAAAGTTGAATCACGTTGTCAAAAGCAAAGATTCCTAACAACCTACAACCTGCCTCCATTTCAACTCATCGATTCACCTTATTATGCACGAATCACATACCTATACCTCGAGATCGAGAAAGGGTACGAAAGTACAGCAAGTTAGATAATTAAACAAGCTTAATTTTCTTGTACGAGTTATATTCGCGATGTTCCGAGCACTGTTTACTGAAAGTAACGGGTAAATATTGCCAACGGGAACGCTGAGGTGGAAATCTTGCGAGGGTAACAAAGTGTGGAGATGGATTTTCAATAAGAGAAATCTTAACAGTGGCCTGTCTCGTTGGTCCAGTGGTCGCTATTGCTGAGCATAAGGTCTTGGGGTTCGATTCCCGGGTCGAGTTAAGTGTTATTAGGTTTTTCCATACAGAATTTCTCAGTAGCAGCCCGGAGTCTGAATTTGTGTTAATAGACTCGACCCCTATTGCGTGAAACCTTACCATATTTGGCCAAATGTAGGTGTACTGTAGGCACACCTTTCCCTAACCCTTTGGAGAATACAGGCCTGATGTTACTTATGGTATGTGTTGACGGTGGGTTCAACGAATCTATTGAAGTTCCTGTCAGAAATATCGGCACATGGTTTGTGTTGCTAACGCAATTGGATGCAGTTTGTGTGTAATATTCGATTGCAGCATAAAATCATACTGTTCAACTTTAATTAACCAATATTTTAACCGTTTAGAATGAAGCGGTCTAATAGGAAACTGTTTGAAAATAAGGAATATGTTTAATATTGAATTAATAAAATTCATGGAATCTCACGACATTTCCCGCCATTCTTTTTTTACAGCATTTTAATTGCACGGCAGGAAAATTTAAACAAATTTCAGTCATTATTTCAGTAATAATTTCACTGTAAAATTCCTTTCCTTAGATGTCAATGTATGGCCGGCTTAGGAAAACTTTTTAAATGTTTCATAATATTTTATCTGGTGATTTAATAAAAAATATTTCCATTACGCGTAATGGAAATATTTTTTTTTTCTATTAACACAAATAAGAAAAGAAAGCTTATCGTGTTTTCTTTTCTTTCTTATAATTTCACAACCCGAAGCAGACTCCATGAAATAATACCATCGACACCGCTTAATTTGAATATCCAGCAGAGCAGTGTTTAATAAAACATCCAGTTTGATTTACATTCTAACAAATCCGTACCTTTTGCGCCGCTCGGTATAAACACCGCCTTACCGCGCCGTGTACACACGCCTTTACAATTACATTTCCTACTAAGGCATTTGAATTTTCAAATTAATTTGTTGGCTCATCTCGTTTCAGATACCTATATTGTGGTTTTATGTGGAATAAGAAATTCGTGGGATGCTCAAAATGGTAAAGGTGTTTTGCCTTCTGAGGGTATATTAATAAAATGGCTATTAATAATAAAAAATGCAGGTTTATTCTTTAGTCTTATCCTCAGCCTTCATAAGTAATACACTGGCTGTCGTCCGCAACTCCACATCAAAGCGCATATTTTGCGTACGGTATTCTCAGTCCTATGCCATTCGCGGTAACTTACTTGAAATTTTCGACGTACTCCCAATATTCCTTTTTAATCAAACGCAGGAGAAATTCAAAATACTGCCGCAGCAACACTGAAACGAATGAAGCATCTATCTATCAACGTACAAACACACCTTCTAAAACAATAAACGGTGAAAACAAACGGACCGACGAGATGAATCGTCGTGTCGACGGGATCAAACCGTTTCGGCCCAACCGTGCAACCTATGCTACAACCGGACCAATAAAGGTAGCCAAATGAGTGAGATGCAAAAACAAAACGGAACGCCAGACAGACACGGGACAATATATGGTTTCAACGGGTCGAAGTAGAGGTGATATTGCGGAAAGGGTATCGATGTTTCCTAGTTAGTCGATGATTTGCTTTGGCTCAGAGTCGGAGCTGTGAAATAAGACAAACTGTACCCGCGACTTCGTTCGCGTGGATGTCGGAAAATAATATTGTCTTATTATTATTGTTTTTCTAAAATAAAGCCTAAGTTACTCCTAAAGCCTGAGTTATTCCTTATAATATCAGCTATCTACCAGTGAAAGTCCCGTCAAAACCTGTCCAGCCGTCAAACAGACAAACGGACAGACAGACAAAAAATGAGAATGAGAGTAAAAAATGTCCATAGTACGAGGTAGTTCCTTTGACAAGGGGCTGGAACTGACCGTAGTTCCAGCCCCTTGTCAAAGGAACTACCTCCTCAAATGAAACAGTTTCATTAACAAACAATAATGTTTAGAAGACGACACTATAAGTACTTTATTTTTATACATCAAGGATACCAGTCTCTGTAGCATAAAATCTATATACTTAATGCTGAAGATTTTAATGTGTGCATTTCAAGGTATTTTATTATATTGAGTAGAAAGTGTCGATGTATTACAATCCCCCCTCTACATATTCGCAAGGTGAAGCTGGACCTATATTCGTTCCTGCTCGGCCCATTGGCGCCGTGTCGTGATGAACGGCGTCATGTCACGCGCCATTTGCAATCACTCGCATTATACATTGTAAGCTTCCTGGCTCCTCTTCGATGTTAATTAATCTGTTAAGTAATATTTCAACTATCGACAAGTATATTCTTAGATTATTTATTGGTGGAACTGTCAGCTGATCTCAACAGACCTTTTCACTATTTAAGACTGGACGTTTCCAATTAACTATCTTGAATGTCTGCAGTGGGTATTGTATTAAAATACTTGATCAAGATTCAACGTTAATCACGTTTTACTTTGATCTAATTATACAGGGTGAAATTGAAAACATGCGACAAATCGAAATGGTTGTACTCGTCATTATGAACAACTTTTACTATGGGACCAAACCTGAAATCGCGAAAAAAAAAATCAGCTGTTCCCTACATTTTGACGAGTTATACGAACATAAATGTAGGGCACAGCTGATTTTTTTTTCGCGATTTCGGGTTTGGTCCCATAATAAAAGTTGTTCATAATGATGAGTACAATCTCCCATTTCGATTTGTCGCATGTTTTCAATTACAACCTGTATAAGGTTTTAAAAAATTAACCTTAAAAACTTTATACCATCGAACTGAACAACTTTCACTATGAGACCAACTCCGAAATAACGAAAAAAAAAATCAGCTGTTTAATACAAAAGTTCAATACCTACTCGACCAAAATGTATGAAACAGCTCATGTTTTTTCGTGATTTCAGAGTTGGTCCCATAGTGAAAGTATTATATAGTTATATTTAGGTCCATTGTAATACGGGGCGAGCCTATTGCCATCAACCAGGCACTAATTAAGCCTCCCGACTGCTGCTGAGAAATCCCACCATTCCATTTCCTCTTTCCAAAATTACAATCCCAATTTTCTGGAGAAATATTTTATACATATAGAAGATTCTGCAGATTTTGAGGTCAAATAATGCCTCCTACAGGCCCCTCAAAATGGCAATAGGAATTGGAGAGCGCATCTAGTTTGGTAAAACACGGAAACAGGATGGCTTTCGATCCGGGAACCGAACACATCTCACAAATCTCCATATAAACAAAATTAAAAGTGCTAGCCCGGTAAGCGACGGTACAATAAAACTGCTTGGTCCCCTCGCGAGGTAGGCTCCTAATAAAAATTCCAGCAAATCAATAGGTTCACGTTTAACGCTTTTTGTATTGTATTTTATTTTGTTATACGCCTCCGTTTCGTGTTAAAGGGACAATACTGGGATATAGTGGATTTGTACAGCGATCTAACAATCTTGATACTTGCTACATGTTTCCAAAGAACTTATTTTGGTTTCTTTTTATGGGTTGAGTAATCTGATCAAAAGTCTTTTTGTAATGGTACCGGTAAATGAAATTCCATCAATTTATTGACACAGTACTGTTCTACGTTGAGTCAAAAAATATATGTGATAAAATGTGTAAGTCACGATATTTTTATACTTGTATGTATAGTGGATTCAGAAGTTTAAGAATTCTTACAAATTCTTGAGCTTGTGAATCCATTCATAGGGTAAAGCAGCTACTTGCGAATTTAAAGATTATTGCGCCAAAATAATTTTTTCATAAGATGTCAAGTACTTAAATCAATTAGAATCAGCTTCTTGATAGTAATTTTCCTTGTTTTTAACGCAATGCCAAGAATTAAGACAAACATAAATAATTATATCTTGTTGACCAATATCCAGATACTAGAAATGCCTCATACCTTTTTAAATTGATTTATCAATTTGCTTTTTTTGAAGTATTAATTTTGCCGTTTTGACACTCAATTCAATACCCTCTAAATGGTAAGTACGGAAACAGAATTTGTATGTACCCAACCCCTATACTAAATCATGGTTACTTGCCCTAAAATCCAGGACATTCAAATTCCAGGAATAAACATAATTTTATTTCATTTCCTTTCACTATCAAAACCAAAAAAGTATCAAAACGATTCCTGCTATCGCACAAAGCAACAGTAAATAGAATACACGTTGGATTCCCTGTTCCGTCTTTGCGATTTGCATGACCCACGTGTGTGTGCGCGTGTGTCCGCGTCCGTGTGTGTCTGTGTGTCTGTGTGCATACCGATTGACATAAAGAAGCTAAATGCCGTGGGGTGTGAACAGTTACAACCGTTTAACGTATGTATTGGCACGTAGAGCTATTGGCAAAAATTCCAATAAAAGTCCCCGGTCCCTGGGAGGAATTCCGTTGAAGAATAATGTTTAATTTGCGCTAGGAGGACCGGGTGATTTATTTAAGTAGCGTTTGTTTGACATCACGTGTTTTATGTATATTGGTCCTTTTTTTGGTAGTTTCCTTAATTTCTGTTTTTGGCGAGATTAGATCGCGATGTTAATGGCCAAGGAGTAGTTCCCAGTTTGCTTCCCTAAAAATAATAATATGGAACCTTCTATTAAAAAGACTGCGCCTCTTTTTGTGAAGTGATTCCTATTTTAGGATCCATCATGGAGGTGCTCTTTCATTAAGTAAGTAGTCATTCAATAGGGTTATATAAACTTAGAGCGTAAATACATTCTTGTTGCGGTCGCGGATCATATTTTGTTCAATATACAAATTGACACTGACCTGCAAATTGCAAAAAACGTAAAGTATCTTTGGTAGGTAAATAGGAATTACATTTAAGCTATCTCATAAAAGGTTCGCATAGGAGTTTATTTATAAACGATCAAGTTATGTGACGTTCAAACGTCAAAATAGTATGGATAAACAGTCGCTAATCACTACTTTGATTTAAGCTACGTTTATAAATAAAGGGGATTGTTTTAGAGCAGTACATGGCAGTACTAAAGATTTCCAATGCCTTGTTACAGGTAAAAGTGTGGGACTTGAAACATGGAGTACAGTTGTCGTTAGGAGTGGGGGAGTGACAGAAGTGATGGTACAAAAAAGAAGAGGTCTGTACAGTGTACTCGTCCTTTTGAGGCTATTCTACATGGGTTATCGTTCGTTAGGAAATTCCACAAACGTCAATTCCGTGCTTGTCACGGTTTTCATGTTTTGGTCAACGGTTTTAATGCCGACTGACATCTGCTCGCAGTATGTATTATCAAGGTCACATTATAAAAAGCGATGGAAGATGGAATATAATAATAATTTACCAGAGGTCCATGATGTCATGAATGACAAAAGAATTAATTTAATGATACCTACTACTATTATTTGTTTTGACGTTCAAAAGTGCCTTTCGAAAGCACCTAAAAGGCTCTTTGTAATTAATGATTTGACTTTAATTTATTAGAAGACATGACAAAGGGATTAATTTAATGATACCTACTATACATATAATAAATGCATACTAAATTGACGCTAATACCTACTGAGTGATTTTCCTTATTGCTTTTCACCCTGTAAAAATTTTATTACAATATTTTTGGGGGTTTCTCTTAACCCCGATCTAACCTGATGGAAATTGTGATAAGAAGTCATTATTACCTCATACTAGCCATTCGAATCAAGAGGTATAAGGCATTTTGAGGAGCGTTAATTCCATATAAAATTAACGAGATACCAAAGAGATTATACGCTCCCAAAAACGCCTTGTAGGTCTTGAATTGAATTTTTACCTACAACCATATGTGACATAGGTAGTGATTAATAAAAACTATGTCCATATTTATCCCACCCTTTTCATCACCTGCCGAAAAAATTGTAGCATAAAATCATTGATTTATAAGAGTCAAAAAGTAACAAACACAGCAATAACATACCCAACCTGACGAAATAATTATAATTATGTTAATGACTCAATAACAGTAATTACATAAACAGGTTTTTGCTCAACATAAATAGCAATAAAAAAATCTAAACACAATATTAGAGGAAAAACTACAGGATAAATGAACAAACTAAACGTGACTCATCTTGAACAGCCAAGTAATTATAAACATGTTTAGTTAGGTATACGCTCATTCGGGTAGTGAACACGGAACTAACAACACATACAAGTTAATATCGAGAAACCAAACTTATAGAAGAAGATTTCATTGAAAAGGAGACGAAAGTAATGGAGGCTCTATACTTTCTGCTATTAGTAGCAGCATGTCATGGAATACTAATAGATGTGCTGCAGGCGCAGGCCCCACTGCTAAATTTGCCAATCCCTGAGTTTAAAAAATTTATTTCAAAGGACGATCCTAATAATATAACCTCCCATGAGATAATCCATTGGAGTGAAGTGAAAAGTGATGATCCAGATGATCCTGTTATTGGTTATAAGGTAAGTTTAATGTTAATTAAACTAAAGTTTTTTTTATATTTGTCATATCGAAAACAAATACGAATTCTGCAAAAAATAATTAATTATGAATACAGTATTTTCATCTCACGAAACGACACCCGCTTTACTTATGGTAACCTAGTGTACAAACACGCTATGAATGTGTGCGTGAAGACTAGTAGCGTCAGCACTTAACACACACACACTGCCGACTTCGCCACTGTCTCGGACGGGTGGTCCCGAGACTCGCACTTGGTAAAGTGCGCGTCGCTTCGTGAGCTATAATACTGTATCTCATGCGGACAAATATTCTGGTATTCATATAATAATAATTGTGTTGTTAATATAAATGATGTTCAAAAATGTGAAAAAAAGATCGAATACCTTAATTTTTTATGCGTCACAAAAAACCAACATTGTTATGAGGAAAATCAATGTATTTTTTTGTGAGGCAGTGAACAGTTCACCCAAGTATACAAAATAATGAGACATTTGTATCATTGGGAATTTCCCAAAATAATTATATTTATAGCAGTCGTGATGGCCTAGTCGTTAGGGCTTCGCCTCTCATGCACAAGGTTCATGATCTGCCTGCCTTTTCCCTACTATGTTGAGGTATTGTTAACTTCCAGTCTAACCGGATGCAGCTGAATACCAGTATTTATCTGACCTTCATAACCCAGTTACTGAGTAATTCAAAACCCCTCGGTAACTGGTAGACTGGTAGTCAGATTTTTGGGCTTCTGACGACCCGTAACGACTGTCAAAGATCCATGAATGACAGCCGGGACCAACGGCTTAACGTGCTTTCCGAAGCACGGAGAGGTCTTGGTATGTAAAGATGGTCACCCTCCCTCGGACCAATCACGGCAAGCGAAGCTTAACCTGATCGATCGAGCCGTGCGGTTGTTGTTGCTTAGCCACAAGCCCCTCATGCACAAGGTTGTGGGTTCAAATCCAATGTGCTTTATTCAATAGTACAATATATGTACTTTCTGAGCGTATCATGAACGTTACTGACATCGATTAAAGAAAACATCTTTAGGAAACCTAGACTTATAGCTAACATGTGTCTGAAATCGCCAACCCATCTTGAGCAGACGTGGTGATCAATGCTCAGTCAGCTGGTATTAATTATGTTTTTAATATTATTTCAGTTAAAAGTATGGGAACTGAAAAAAATCAAAAGAACAATATACAAGAAGCAAGGCGATGAAGTCGTTCGGCTCGTAGAAGAAGCTTATCCGGTACGTCGATTTTATATTTTTTTCCTTTTAAAATGTACAACATAGGAGAGGCCGTCTATCTTTGGACTGCAATAGCCTGGGATTAATCAGGGTTATCTGAAACGTTTTATCAAACGATTCAGCAGCGCCCCGCGGCTTCACCCGCGTAAATGTCGATCTCGCGAGAATATTGGGATAAAAAGTAGCATATAGTTATGTTAATCCAGGGTGTCAGCTACCCCCATACAAAATTTTATCAACATTGGTCCAGCCGTTTGAATGTGAAAAAGATAAACATACCTAAACACACACACACACTCACAAACTCTCGCCTTTATATATTAGTGTGATACATACTACACATACAGATTCTATACATTTTTAGGCCCATTTCTATACAATAAATTAAATAGGAAATTAAGTATCTATAAATGAAATAATTACGACTGTAAAAAGATTATTCAGCAATTTTTACTTAGCATAACATACAATGAGACAGAGGATTTACTCGTTGTCTGTAAATAAAACATGTTAGTCTTTTAAGATAATATTAGTTTTTAATTAGACTTTTTAGTTTTAATTTTGTATTTTTTATTTTTATATTATAATATTCTAGGCACCTTTCTAGCCTGAAACACAGGTTCTACCTAGTTCAGGCAAATGAGCAACTGTGTCCTCTAATATAATTGTTAAGTTATATTATTGTAAATCTGCACCATTTTTATGAATAAACGATATTATATATATTATACTTATGAAAGAAATGCAATAGAGAAATCTCGATGTCTGTTAAGTTCTTAAACCATGCGAAGTAAGGGCGGGTCGCTAGTCTTTAAAATATATCTCTAAATTTTTCTGTCTGTTTCCAGAAAATAAATATCAACGAGATTCCGGACGGAGTGCTGAAGGAGATCGTAACTCCGGCCAATGAGCCGACGGCCATATTCCGTGACATGCACGTGGACGTAGCTTACCAGTTTGCTGTGCTGGCATTCACGGCGCAGGGAGAAGGACCACTGTCTGCCCCTATAAGGATCACGCTGCATCCAAGAAAAGAAGATACAAATCTAGATGATTGGGCTGACACTAAGAAAGAAACAAAATACTAATAACAAATCTGTTTGAATTATACGTTTTTTTAAACATTAGGCTTTTCGAATTGTGATGATTTTCGACCCCGATTTATTCTGGAGAGCAGCAGTGGCCCAGTGGTAACGGCTGCGGCTTACGAGTTGGAGGTCGTAGGTTCGAACTCAGGCGGGCGCTTTACTTTGTGTAAATAATTTCATCACCACTGCTCTCAAAATGGTGAAGGAAAAGATCGTGAGGAAACCGGCATGTCCTAGGACCAAAAACTCGAAGACATGTGACATCTACCAATCCGCACTGGACCCACGTGGTGGATTACGGTCCACTCCTTCTCACAAAGAGGAGGCCTGTGTCCCAGCAGTGGGAATATTATTATAGGCTGATTATTTTTATGCTACAGATAATCAACAAATAGAGGTAAATTAGGTTAATGCCAAAGCTTAATACATAAATAAACTGACGCTTTATTCCCTCATTTTTAAGTGGGCAACAAATCGACATCTACAGGTACATTTTCCATACTTTGGGAACAGATTAGTAACCTTAGGTAATTAATTATAGACTGGTTTAATTAGACATTAGGTAAATAAGTATTACCCATATAAAAAAGAAAAGATTTTAATTAATTCAGTTGGCATCTTTTCTGCATTAAGATTATTTCGAATCATTAATTTTATTTGTGTTCGAAATTCAAACATTATGGCTAGTTTTGTTGACAGTCTTGTTCACGTCACGTCGTCTTGTTGAAAGGATAAACTATCACTGTATTGAACAATCAGTATAGCACCCTAATTGTGTAACACACTTTCAATCACAACCTGAATAATTTTGAACAATATTGCTAAACCATTACTGCACAAGTTTAAAAAAAAAGTCTCAACTTCGTAAATAACGCAATGAATGTTGTTGAACTGTCAAAATGAAAGCCATTGCTACTGTTAGCGTGTCACATAATTACCCCGCAGGGATGTAAATAAACTAAATTATCTGTACAAATATCGTTGTTGGGGCTTCAGTGAACTTCAATGATACTCCCGTATCGAGGAATGGTAGTTTAACCGGTCAAGCACCGCGTGTCACCTATTGGCGACGAAACAGTAGAAAATCAATTTTGTCTCATTAGCGGAGCTCGACTGATTAATTTAGTATACGTAAACTATATCTTACAATGAAAATATGCGGAGCGTACAAGTTCGCGATGATGGTGAACATTTAGACTAATTATAATTAGTGACGGATTAAGTAAAATAAAAGTCCGTACGACGCCTGGCCTTTTAGAATAGCAAATGTGACAAACAGTGCAAGTCTTCAGAATTTATTAAAAATGCAGGTGTAAACAGTCGTTCACGGACTTCAGTGATCTAACAAATAGTGAAATGATTGTAAGTCAGGTTCTTCCAACTAAACAGATACACAGAATTGAATTTGAACAAAAACGGTGTCCGTCTATCGTCCGGTTTGGATTAGCGGGTCTTGTGCCGGACACATGTCAGCCGGCATTAGCCGAACTACTGTGTCTCTACGAGTCAGTGATAACGGTCTGATGGCTAGATAAACTAGTTTTGATGAAGGTGGACAAAGACTTTTTATCTTATGAAATGTTTGAAATGTAAGTATTTTAAACAGACTTAAAACATAGGTGAAGGCTGTCGCGGGGATTTACAGGGTAGTAGGATCTATGCTAATACAGGTTGAATCGAAATGGGAGATTGTACCTACTCATCATTATGAACAACTTTTACTATGAGACAAAAATTGAAATCGCGAAAAAAAATCAGCTGTTTTCTACATTTTGATGAGTTATGCGAACATAAATGTAGAGAACAGCTGATATTTTTTTCGCGATTTCTGGTTTGGTCCCATAGTAAAAGTTGTTCATAATGATGAGTACAATCTCCCATTTCGATTTGTCGCATGTTTTCAATTTCACCCTGTATAGGAAGACGATGTACCTAGAACAAAATCACTATACCTACTACAACACAAAGTACAAAACACAAACAAACAAAAAAGTACAAAGTACACAAAGTATTAAAAATTACGCAACTCCACACACCCGTGCATATTATTAAAGGTGAATAAATAAATAATTGTTGGAACAGTCAAAAACCCATGTCGGAGTACAAGCAGACGACTGGGGATTATTTGATTATCGCCTGGTGACAGCAAAAAGTAAGGACTACGTTCTACCTCCACTGCTGTCTGCTCAGTGCTCACCTCAGCGAAATGCAATTAGATTCGTCTCAGGAGACCGACGAGCTACCTATTCGGTTCAGGCATTTGCTTTGGAATGAAAGCTATTTGAAAAACTTTTCGTGACGTTAAGGCTAATTTTTAAACGGTAAAATAATAGAACAATTGTAGATTATCGTGACATTTAGCAGGTCTATATCGTCGCCTTACAGTGAAAACCTCGGGAATGCATTTGCATAGTTTTTTGTATGAATACCTTGTAAGTAGCATTTTATGCATTTCGGTCAATCTTCGAGAATATGACTGTTCTGGATATGAAAGCGGGTTAAACTTACCTATAAATTAACAAAAAAAAACATAAAAGACGCCGTACAAAAATTGTACAGCACGCAGTTGTATCTTCCTCCTGAAAAATTATTTCTTTTACACTTAAGAGGTTTTCACTCTAAGGCGTCGATATCTAATTCTACCTATTTTAGTTTCTACTATTATTATACTTTTTTTTTTCTCTCTGCAAATCCCCCTGCAAATGATAATATTATAAATAAATAGCATTCAAAGTCTAAAAAATTAAACAAGCTGTATTCTTGTAACAGCAATTTGTATATATGAACGGGGAAAAAATTACTTCAACCAAGTCTATAATAAATTATGACTTTCCATAGTTTTAGAAACCCAACATCAATTAGGTAAGTAAGTACAACTCTTTTTGTAAGCATGCAGTTCATAATGAAAAAAAAAACTCCGACTCAAAAAAACCGTCTAAAAACTAAAATAATAATATATATTGGGCCTTTAAGTTTAATATAAGTTGCAGGAAATAATTTGATCTAAGCGTCCTCACGTCGGGGGACGGCTTATGAAAATCCCCGTCGTTTTTGCGTCGGGAGTTAAAAATACCTGTGGGTGCCGTATTCATTGCTAAGCACATTGACACCCTACGATATTTTTATAGACTTTATAGCCATTCCAAACTTACCACTGTCAATGAATGAAAGTTGTGATTTGAATATAACTACGAACAATTTCAGTTGGTAGTTAATTTGCTTAAAAATAATTTCGTTGACTTTGCATATATTCATTTGAACAGGTGAATTCAGCTATCCAATGCTTAGTCACTCGAAAAAGATACAAGAATCTTCAGCAATAAAATATCCTACAATATAATCTTCAATTACCGAATCTCCCCGCGTCCCTACAAACAAGTCTGTCAGAACAGTCCTCCCCGCGGCCCGCGACTCATTTACATTTAAATTGCAACGACTCACGTGGCTTCTCTTACTTTTAAATGTTCTGTACCCCTGCTTCAACTAGGACCTCTGTTTAAGTTGATACATGTAAAGGTACTTACTTCTACATGTATCAACTTCAACCGATGTATTCCTAACTTACACTTATGCATGGAATTTTCTTAGTTTTTATAATAACAGCTCGTTTAAACACAAAGTAGGTAAGTAGGTACATGTTGCTAGGTAAATTACTGAAAAAACACGAGGAATTTCCATGATATACCTGTTAAAGAGTTTGTGTTACAACTTTTACAAGATTAGTTTTCGTTTTTTTTTTAATCTATTTGTTCTTGACTCCAGTCTAGGTCAGAGGTGACAGAAACAAAGTCCACGATGGAGTGAGCTTACCCAGAAGAAGCCTGTTCACTTTCACTTTGAAGATAAGATTATTCAAGAACGTAGCGATAAAGATAAAGAAATAACACAATAAATGTTCTCGTAGGTACCTACTGCAGGACATTCCAGCAGACACTTAAAAAAATATTAAACCCTCTAAGATACTTCTAACAACAGCGCATCCATCACATCCCATACAATAATTTTGTCCAACAAAAGCCATGGTCGTTGAAATATATCCCATAGTTGGTGGACATAGTAATTCAATTTGTCAAATTAGATTTTCCGTCAGTTACCTGCGTCTTCACCCTCCGTATCGCGAAGATATGGAAGTTATTATGGACAGCCAACGTTAGAGCCAGTATTGGTGAAAACGATGGCACTGTTTGACAGGGGGTTTGTTTAACTTTATGTGTATTTTATTTGATGACGGATTTAAACATTACGAAAATATTCTTGTACGATGTATATTTAGTTTCCTTATTATTTCGGGACAAATTGTACTGTCAGATAAAGAGCTGTAATATCCTACAAGAATTTGTTTTAGTTTGCATTCAATGAATAAATAATCAGAGAGATATTTATAAACTTTTTATTATATTTTAGTCCAGTGTGAAAACTACAGGTTACATAAAACTAAACACTTCACGTTTGGAGCCAAACATTGGCCCAAAGTTGTAAGAGGGACCAAATTAGATTCGTACAAGTGGGGTCAAGCGAGACGACGGGGACAATGACGGAAGAATATATGAAATGATATCTAAGAAATATCAGATAATATAAAAGAAAAATATTAAGGTAAGCGTGAGATGCTCTTAGTGGAATTATATCCTACGATGTCCACTGTTTCCTCTTGAGGAGTAGTAAAAAGTACCTACCTATACTGAGGAGTGAACATGTGTGAGACATCAAACACTCATAATTATGAATCTAACAAAATAATTATAGCAATACGTTTTATTTTGACAATTCAACAACATTCATTGCATCATTTATTCGGAGGCGAGCAGATTAATTTTTTAAACATATGAAGCAATGGATTAACAATTTCCTTCAAAATCGTTTTTCGCAATAGGGGTGCTAATACAAAATAAATAATACTGAGTTATCAGAAAATAGTTATTAAATACACTGTCAATAGGTAATTGTTTTCACAAACTACAATGTCATAACAAAGAAACTACTTTACAAATATTGCAAAGAAAGTAAATAATTTAATGATAACTAAATGAAAAGTAACGAACGTCTACAATAGCAAACAAGACTGAAAAACTCATTTACAACTTACGACTTTTGAGTCAAGTGAGTTGAAATGTACTTAAAAAGAATTCGTTCAGAAATTGTTTCATACCGGTTGCATTAGGTACTATAAAAGATGATACTATAAAATGGCAAATGACTTTATGTAATTTCTGCCCACTGCCATGGAAAATAGGCGTGAGTTAATTTATTTAAGTTTAATTAAATAATAAATTAGACACTTACGTACACCCGATTTTTGAATTGAGAATTTAAAGTTGAAATAGAACTTGCCAAACTTGCAAAAAGGTGAAAGCCCGCGTAAGTTATAATTTCTTACGTTATTTTCCAAAGAAAGAAAGAAAAATAGGCTTATTTGTCACAGAAACACGTGCATACAAAAAGATAATTAACTCCAATAATCATTTTAAGTTTTAGCATAATTTAAGTAAACCTTAAGTAGAGTTCGACAAATTCTAAACTTGAAACTCTCAATTCAGAAACCGAGTGTTAGACAATGCCAAACGAATGGTCTTCTAATAAATAAGCACAATGAAAACATTACAATCACAATTTTCATAAAAGAAAAATCGCTTCAAATCGCAATCGTATCGTGGCCGTCGCCTCTAAACCGTGTCCTCTTGAAGCATTTCTAAATCAAAACACGGCCCGTTACCCCGGAGAGTGACTTGCGGAAAATTGGAAAACGAAACAAGGTGAAAAATATTATTAAGTGGAGCACTCACCGACCACGGCACTCGAGGGAACCTCCTCGTCTTCAATACTTTAACCTGCTCGAGTTAAATTACACATTTTTATTTACTCGCCCGCTTGGGAAATGGAATGAAAGTACTTATTGAGTGCGATGCTCGTTTGGAAATTGGCTATTGTGACAGGAGGTACTGTTTACAAATCATGCTGTATAGATTTATTGATAATTCAAGCCATTACAACTACGTCCCGTTTTTGATTGAAGGATTCTAAACAACAGTCCCAGAGGCAGTCATGAACACAACATGATTGAGCACCCTTTTTTTTACATTTTTGTTGCTGTAGTGCTGTAAATCAAAAACGCAGCAACATACGACTTTTTTGAAGTGAAACTTCTTTACGCACGCTTGACTTGGGGAGTAAGCTGGCGAACGCGTGACGTAAGCGTTACGAAAAGTGTGATCGGGCAAGGCGAACGGGAATTGAGTGGGGGATATAAGCAAGAGAAAGCAGTGCGCGCGCACATTTTCTTTCTCTCTTCCTCTCATAGCCAAATACGTTTGAAGTTTCACTTCAGTCGTGTGGTCATAAGCACACTCGGTTTTTTATTAACTTGATCTGAGAGGCAACCCTCGTAATTTTAAGAACTATGAACCAAAATAAAAATACTAAAATGGCAGCCGGCTCCCTAACTATAGGACTTGAACACGACAAGATTTTCACAGCCCAAAATATTTTTGAGATTTTCGGGTTGTCTCGATAGCCTTGACTGTACAGTGTACAGCGACCATTATTTGAATTCTACTTATTTATTGGAGAAAACCAAAACACTACGAGTACTTTTCTGAAAGCAAAGAAGGCTCCAGATTTTTATTTTCTATGACTTTATTGCTTACTGTACAGGCAATATTGTTTTTTCTTTAGAAACTTCCTTCCTATCCTCTCCATTAACAAATTCATTCGTCAAAGTCACAACGATTGCTTGTGCTCACCCTAAACCTACCACATCAACCCTAATGTCGGTCCATAAAAGAGCACAGAGGTAAGTAGTGGCTACTATTCATTGATAGTCAATTGGGCCCACAAATCGTCCGGTTAACCGACACGACCGCTCTTATAAAGGTAGGGTGTTACGGTCTACCTAAGGAAGGGACAACCGTTTTTCTTCCAGCTAATGGCACACACGTTCACTTTGTTCGCCTTTTACTTTTTGACTGGCTTTAGGGAGAGGAAATGTAGTGCGATTTAAATAGTTCTGTGTATAGAGTAATACGTACGGTCAGTCAAATGAGAGTGGCAGCTGCTCAAATTAGCATGTACTATAAATACAAGAGAAAATTATATAATTATGCAGATAAGTATATAATTTTCGCGTATAGTTACGGAATCACTGGAGATTGTGCATACATAATATACAGCGTGGCAGAGACCTCGACGAATAACCCGTTACCATGGATTTAGTTTAAGATTTTTGAACACCCCTGCGTTGAAATTACTCGTCGGTTATAAAAAAAAAACCGAGTGTGATTTTGTCAAAATGTACTGAACAGCAAATTTTTGAAGTGAAACTTCTTTACGCGCTTGACTTGGGGAGTAAGCTGGCGAACGCGCTACAAAAAGTGTGATCGGGCGAGGCGAACGGGAGTTGAGTGGGGGATATAAGCAAGAGAAAGCACTGCGCGCGCACATTTTCTTTCTCTCTTCCTCTTTTAGCCAAATACGTTTGAAGTTTCACTTCAGTCGTGTGGTCATGACCACACACGGTTTTTTTTGTTGAACCGATGTCTAACCGATTTTTTTGAACCGATGAAAAATTTCTAAGCTACGAAATTTCTAGAATCACGTGCTGGATTCATGGTTTCGGTTTGCGCGTATGCGTCCCATCCACCCTGTATAAATACAATTGAGCACTTTATTTCTATTAATTTTTAGGTGTCACGAAAAATTTTGCTCTAACTGCATCTTTATGATCTGAGGAGCAAGTCTCGTATTCGTACGAACGTTCGCATTTTAATCTCAGTCCCTACTTATCTATCAAAAATACCTCGAATTTACCTACATTTTTGACAAGATTTTGACATTGATTGTGATTGAGAATTAGCCTTCTCGTCTTCTGGACTGCGCGTCCTCCTTGCAGTTTTGATGGAACCTATCCGAATAATTTTATGAACTGATAATGTCCCAATAACTACTTCTTCTTTCCTAGTACCTATTACTATTTTCACCCGTTTCAGTATGTATCGTAGGACGTTAGTTAACAGTCGATCGGTTGCCCACCTCACTTCACCTCTTTATAGCCGCGTGGCCCGCACTCTGATAGCGCCAATTACTGACCAACTGGTGAAAAGAATTGGGAGGATAAGACTCCGATCTTTTGAATGGTTTTCCGTTGTTACTATAATTAATAGCTTTTATTAACCTTGAATACTACAAAATACACAATTAGTGTGAGCATACTTTTATCTTCAATTCAAAGTTATTAAACAACGCAACAAACATGTTACCTATTTTTTTTGGAAAACTTACTGCTAGACTATTTCAATATTTGTTAAAATTAAAAAATGAACAATAAACGATATATATATGATTAATAAACTAAAAATTTTGTCCAAATATTACTCTACATTACTCAGAAAGGTCCGTACTAAAGCACAATATAAATAAAAATTAAAAATACCACACGATCGATAAATCCTAATCAATAATTATTATTTATCGATCGAAGGTACCTAAACACTTAGTTTTCTGTGAAGAAACTTTGCTTGGATCCATATTAGTATAACGTTTCTAAGCAATATAGCGGTCGGTCAGTTCCTTAGAGTTTGTTACCTCTGTCGGGGAATTGCGACCCCTACACTCATAGAGAATATAGTCTTTGCTTACACTATACGATACCTAACACTAGGTATAGTGTATGTAGGTATACTGTTACGTAGGTACGTGTAAGTAATCGTTGTCTACGAATGGAAAACTTGTTTGCTTGTTGATTAGGAACTATCTCTGATATAATTTAATACGTCTTGCTTTCGTATTCGTTAAGGGTTTTTTTACACCCGTTATTCTCTCTTTCTCGGGACCCTGGGGTCCTGGACCTTTGGAAGGCATACGAGGGGCCGAAGCCAACTCGCAGAGGCCCGTTAGACGTTTTTATGCGACGATTATCTATGCACTATGCCCACCATATTATTTATTACCACCATATAGTTATACATATTATTATGCTTTCTTAATTTCAACATTCTTAGTATGCAAGGTTATGAAAAGTAGTTTAGTTTTCATGATATTTTGAACAGACTTTGTATTGGACTATTAAAGATGACAGGGCCACAAAATCAAAAGTCATTTATTCAAACTACGCTGAGAATCAGCACTACGGAATAATCTTATTAATACGTCCACCAATACTGCTGAGCGTGCCCGCCTACTGGCTGTGGGTGAGTGGGAGTCGGGTCTCTGGCTTCAGGCACTACCGTCACCCAACATAGGCACATTGCTGGGTGACACCACCTTCCGGCTCGCTACTTGTTTGCGTCTGGGCGCCCCTTGCGTGGCTCCGCATCGCTGCCAATGCGGTGAAGGTGTTGACTGCCTCGGACACCATGGCTTATCCTGCAGTAAAAGCGCAGGCCGGATAGCACGGCATGCCAGCATCAATGACATCATCCGTCGTGCTCTTGTCACCGCTGGGGTGCCAGCTGTTTTAGAACCCAATGGTTTGGCACGCGACGATGGTAAGAGACCAGACGGGATGACCATAATGCCTTGGAAGGTAGGTAGGCCTTTGGTGTGGGATGCAACGTGTGTCGACACCCTTGCGCCATCCCATCTTCCAAGCACGGTAAGCTGTGCTGGGGCGGCTGCTGCAGGTGCGGAAAACCTCAAACGGCGCAAATACTCCAATCTCTTTGGAACTTACATATTTGAGCCGTTTGGGGTTGAAACACTAGGGCCATGGGGCCCGAGTGCCAACTTAGTATTCCAAGACATCGCCAAGCGGTTGGTCGACTCATCACGTGACCAGAGGGCTGGCCTATATTTTGGCCAAAGAATCAGCATTGCCATACAACGTGGCAATGCTGCCAGCCTTTTGGGCACGTTTCCCGTTGACAGTGATGCGGACGAATTTTTTGATGCCCTTTGAATATTTTCTCTCCCTTTTTATATACTTGTACATATTATACTTGTATGTTACATAGCACTAATTGAACGTTTAAATTACCTACACAAGACAGTCAAAACGCACGCCTTTCAATACTTCCTAGTGCTTTCGCTAGGAAGAAGAAGTGGCGCAACAAACTCACCAGCAGTACTGCTGTCTGTTAAATAACACAAAAAAGGAGTGTTCTTTTTTCAGAACCTAGAACCTCTCATTTTATAACAAATCTTGGCAATATATAAAAATCTGTAGGTAAAAAGCAGGCAACCTGTAGGTCTGCAGTAAAAAGTGTAGCCCACACTGATTCACTGGGTAATCTAAATGTTAGCGTTAACATAAAAACAAGAGCGCTTCAATCAACGTCACCCGTGATTGATGGTGTTAATTAACTAAAGACTTATTAACTCATCTGTACTCAGTATCCTCTGGAGGTATCGCACACACGTTTGTTTCCTCATAGGCATCAAGTAAGGTGCTCTAACATCCAAACATTAGTTTCGCACAATCACAGACTATTTAGTTATTATACTAACAGTTAGAATTTAAAATCGTTAAGAATCGATTCCTCGTTTCATTGAGCTTTAATTTATTTTAATCATGCCAAATGTTAGCCCTTTTAAATTAGGCAGTTTGGAACCATATTTGCACAAATATGGACTGTGTGAATGATACGAAAGAGAAGGGAGTGAATGATAGTGTGACGGTTGACAGGCAGACCCCAAGTAACATGGGCCAAGGGTAGGAAGGTGATGATGGAACCATACTTGTACAAGATGACACTCACAACATTCAATTATAATTCTCAAATTAAATAGCCATGCCCAGTTTCGATAACTTTAAAATCCTTCTCGGCTCCTAGGTTTCATAATCTTGGTATCCAGTAAAAAAAGAATCATATCAAGTACACAGTCTGAATCATTGATACCTATTTCATTTTCACCAAAACTTAACCGCCCATTTGTCATGGACTCCTGGTATTGTTCCAACGTTTAGTAACCCGATGCCGGACCAGGGGGCAACCGGATAGCACCTTTTACCGTTAGCAAACAGCTCAGGTGTTTGACTTGTTTCCGAGCTCATGTTACTGTTTGCTTTCATGGGATCCCGGTGTTTGCGACTTGTTTAGCTGTATATTGAGATATTTCGGGGAAGATGTTTTTTGTCAGATAAAATATTGAAGGGGAAATGCAATCCTCCATGCTACTGGGCGACTGCACAGGCTGACATTCGCGTGAGACAGGCTGATGGATTTATAAAACATACATAACATCACGCTTGTCTTGCCTGAAGGGTTAGGCAGCGCACCTATAGTCCATCCACATATCGCTAGTTATGGTTAAGTCCCATGTAACAGGGGGAGAGCCTATTACCATCGACCGGGCACAAATCCAGGCTCCAGGCTGCTACTGAAAAATTCTATATTGAAAACCTAATAACACTTTGACCGACCTGGAAATCGATTCCAGAACGTCATACTAGGAGCGCTTGCGACAACTATACCACCTAGGCAGTCCAAATCCATTATCATCCAGCTGCCCGGTAGTAACTGAGGATTCAGATATAAGTCTGCAATAACCCTCCTTCTGGCGCAGTCGGGTAAAAACAGTCACTCCATCTAGCCTGAGCGCAAAAAAGAAACAAATCATCTGTTCTTCATCACCATCGATCTGCCTTTTCCTTTGAACGTATTGCTTCAATTTCTATATCCTTATAAATCATAACACACCGAAGTGCTTTCCTATTACCTGTAATAATCCGCCATTACGTTCACGTACGTGCCTTTCTGGCTGCACCTCTACTTGGCGGGAAATTGATGGGCAATCGGAACGAATTGCCGCCAAAACGGTCGGCGCCATTTTAACACTTCGGTTGTTACGTTATATTTGAAATTATTGATGGAGTTTTATTGGAACCTTTACTTTTAAGTTTACGTTTAAGTGGAAAGCAGAAGATGGAAGTTACACAATAACTTTCAAAACTACGATAAACTTTCATAGGTGGTGAAGTTGGGATAGCGGCTTCTCGAAGGACCAACAAGCGTTGTGTAATTTAGCGGGAAAATAATTTTTATGCTGGATCGAATATTGGACGATACAGAAAATTTCCTAAATCCTTCCAGGCATCTTTTTCTAGCGCCACCTCGATCCAACCCTTGCGGTACGCGTCTAGGTCATCTGACCACCTCTTCCTGGGCCGGCTTCGCCAGCGCCATCCATCCTCAGGCACCCACCGTGTGGAGACTGTTGCAATTTTAATAAAAATAAGTGTTGATTCTACTCGAATATTCTCAATTTCATATAAATATGTAATTAATTGTAAGAAAACCTCCCTAAGTCCCTAAGTAAACAAATGTGTAAAACGAAATTGAGTCTTAACTTTAATTTTCCCTCCAATAATTGCTACACAATACAAAATAATATTACTGAAGTATTCTCTGCAAGTGACTGTTAATTTACCAAGTTAACTCGACACTCCTGCTATACGAATATCGCTCTTGCATCTTTTTGATAAGGGTGTTGATGTCAGCACAGGTATTTGGTCCTCGGTTTCTGGTGGAAATATCTTGAAGGTTTGTGACGTTTAATCTTGCGTGCGACGCGGCCGCCGCGCGTATCACTCGCCGGTCGTCAAATAGGGGCGGGAAAATATCGATATTATTCAATTAGTCAATTTAATTTGAAATTAATTGAAAATTACATAGAGGCTTTAGTGAGGCAATATTTAAAGAGCTTTAAACCCAGTAACTTTTACCTACACGTAGCCCAGGCAACAAAATGTATAGGCCGTCAAAAATTATATGTATTTCACAGCTTATGGCGAGTCTTTTTTGCTTCTTATTTCGTTTTTTATGTACTTAAGTACTTAAATTATATAAATGACGTCACGAAAGTCTACCCTTTTTAAACTTTTCCAGCGAACTATCACATATACACAATAAATTGTCATCTATCGACATACCGATAAGTTCGCCACATCACTATTGCCAAGCGTCTGCAGAAATTCAATTAACATTACCTCCAGTCGCGTGCACCTTTATTTCCGTTCGGAGTCACTTAGCTCCCCCCCCCCTCGCCCCCTTCCTTCCCACTACTCCCCCTCTAAGACGCCAGTAATGAGGTCCAGTGATCGTTTAGTTCGGAGGTAATGGCTGACGTGAAAGACTGATACAGTTTCTTCGTCAGAAATGGCCTGTAGATATGGACCAGGGCATACTTATACGTATTTATAAGTGCTTTTGGGCTGATAGTGTGGACGGATACTGTTATGTTGACTGCTCCTTGTTGTTGTTGATAAGGCTGATCATCTATTAACTAGGGAATAAAGTCAAGTGATTAGGTCATGCTGTCCTTTTGATTGTACGGAAAATGTTGTTCTCGAATACGTGCTCAGGTTGTCTGGTAAATAAAGTTAGATAAAGCTGTCCCAATTTTTTTTTCTCCGACGTAATTTTCCCGTAGATTTGACATTCAACCATTTACAGATATAATACCTACTACTGGAAGTGTCCTCTAATAGTGAAAAGTAGATGTTACGCCATCAATAACATATATAACGGAGAAGGCATGTGTGTCTCGTTATTATCAGCCATATTTCAACTACTGTGGGCGAACTATGGGTATTATGTTGGATATTGCGCAATAGAAAAACGGTTGCAGTTCAAATCAGATTATAATTTTACGAACAATTTAATCACACTAGCAAATCACACACTATAGGTACACGATACAATACAACCAGATACGGAACGCGGGACAGTTTCTGAGCGCATGTTGTTCGTTTGATGTCCAATGTCCAAGAGGCCATAGATCAACATACTAACAAGAGGCTCCACATCGTTCTGTCGCGCTGTCTTGTACTCCCCACGAACTCAGGCTAGACTCTGTCAAGCGCCGCCAGATGGCGCTAGCGTTCCGAATAGTCAAATTAATGACCGGTTGCGACACGGCCATCCTGCGATGCACACGTCCTCGTGTGTTAATCTGTAAACAAACATACCCGCAAAGTATCACATAGCTCGGTCACTCCTGACCTTCATGGTTTCTCACGAAACCCCACACAACACACACAACTTAATCTCTGCTCTATTTCATCAACAAGACTATTACTTGACTTTCCTCAAATTCGTCAGTAGGTAATACTCTGATCCCTTGGCATGTGCCGTAGCATGTGCCTTAGCCTCATAAGCGTACTTGATTCTACCAGAGCCATGTAATCAAACTTTAATCAATCATAGCAAAAAAACATCAACCAGAGCCATGTACCATCGTTATCCACATTAAAAATAAACTTTGTCACTAAGAGCCTTAGACACCTAGGAACCTACACACGAGTAAGCCACTCTAACGCCACGGCTCTCTTAGCCGACCAGCAATCGCATTGCTTTCACACATCCATCGCATGGATCCATGTGCATCACCCCTGTGACTACACACAACCCTACTACGGCCGATAGAGAACCCCTACTCGCGTGGTTACCACTACTTAGGCTTGCTCATCACCACTGTGATCACCATCTACTTCGACTGGTACATAACCTACTGGCATCATTCTTAACTTATCGTGAGCGTATTTAAAAAAATGCATTGTAAACTAGATTGGGCTATACCTAACATTTTAACAAATTTTTGCTATTATTTACCAGGAAAGCACTCAGTACTAGAGTCGAAACAAAATGATAACTGCTCACCAGATTCGATAGACAATAGATCTGCAACTGGTCTAATAGCACAGACATCCACTTGCTGCCACCGCTTCCCTGGCAGAAGTCGCGAAACTCTCTGCTCGAACAGCACCGTCCTTGATCAGCGACTCCTCGTACAAGAGATCCAAAGAGTGCAGCACCGTCCGACGCTGCCATCCCGCTTGTACCCGACCTTGTGTGTTAACCTGTAATTAAAAAAAACCAACAGCAGTGCCTGTTCCACTCGGCCAATTCCGACCACATTGTTATTGAAATAAAAACAATAACAATCATCGATAAGAAAAGATTCATCTAAGCCTTGGTAATCATTGGTCAGGAACTGTATCAACTTACGAGTAGATCACATACTATCATAATATTACTTTGCAAGTAAATGTCGGGTAGAAATGCAATAAAATCCCAATTTATTGCTTGCTAATCGTTACACTACATAAGAATTATTCTGTGCTGAATACACGTGTTTGACCAATACTAGTCAACACAACAACGTTATTAACACGTTTGCCGCTTAACCTCTCCTTTACTAACAAGCATTCAGCACCACAATCGTAAACAAAACAATACAGCTCACCTGTATTTTCTAACGTGTCTGGGGGTAGTTGTACGACACAAACATCCACTCGCCGTTGCTGCTTGCAGCAGTTGAAGCTCGTGCTCCACCATCCGCTTGCAATGATTGGCCGCCACTGCTCGTGCGCCCGGCCGCGATATGTCCTGGTTTCCTACTTGCAGCACACGAAGGGCTTCGCTGGGGCTGCTTGGCTCGATTCAGTCACTCCATGTCGCTGGTAGCTCCACGCCACGTCCTTGCCTTGGTATGCTATTTACAATAGCCACGTTGATGCTGATCCTTTGTTCACCGTGCAGTGAATTTTCAGTTAAACAAAAATCAGCTGTCGTACTGTGTGCTGACACGTTTGCACACGCGTCCTACCGCGTGTTCTAATTACGGGAACGGGATACGACGAACTCGAACGCCGGTTAGGGACCCGCTTGTTTTTTTTTTTCAAACATGGCGGTAGGTGATACACGCGCGTCACGTATTCTGCATACAGTCTATGCCCCTAACATCATGCACTACGATCGCGCATCCGTATCTGGTTTATCTGGGTTCAACTCGAACAGATCCACACGATTACTTAATAAGCATTCGCATGTTTGCACTTTGTTTTTCAAATGTCAACGCGTAGTTACTTTCTCATTTTGCGCATAAACCAACACGAATCCCACGCCTGATAACGGAGAAGGCATGTGTGTCTCGTTATTATCAGCCATATTTCAACTACTGTGGGCGAACTATGGGTATTATGTTGGATATTGCGCAATAGAAAAACGGTTGCAGTTCAAATCAGATTATAATTTTACGAACAATTTAATCACACTAGCAAATCACACACTATAGGTACACGATACAATACAACCAGATACGGAACGCGGGACAGTTTCTGAGCGCATGTTGTTCGTTTGATGTCCAATGTCCAAGAGGCCATAGATCAACATACTAACAAGAGGCTCCACATCGTTCTGTCGCGCTGTCTTGTACTCCCCACGAACTCAGGCTAGACTCTGTCAAGCGCCGCCAGATGGCGCTAGCGTTCCGAATAGTCAAATTAATGACCGGTTGCGACATATACGTATCTAGCACTCATGTATTACACCGAGTGGTGATTAGGTAGGTTATCACATTAAGGGCTGATTTTTCTATCGCCAGATAACTTTTATTCGAGGAATAAAATTGAAAATTAATTTGAAAATTTCAAAATTATTCCTCGAATAAAATTATCAGATGATTGAAAAATCTGCCCTAAATAGTACAGTTGTTATTAAAAATTGTTATCAGCCTGTTAAAATAATAAAATAAACTATTTTACTAAAAATAGAAAACTGAACTTTCAAACAAAATAAAAAGCGTAAAAATTGTCACGAAATAAACCACCCTTGATAATGAGACACTAGGCACGCGCGGGGCGTATCAACAATTCAACACAAACTTTATGTTATTGTTACCAAATAATCTCAGATTAAGTTTAATGTTGTTGAATACTAAAACGAAATAAAAAGGGCCCCACGGCAAGAATGTAAATTGTTATTAATTATTTTAATTGTGCATGTTTAAAATTAAGCATCACTTTTGTACCTATTTTTCTGTTCTGTTTTTTTCTTGTCTGTTTATATATGTGTGTACATAAATGGTAAAATAAATAAATAAATAGAGATAGTAGAAAACGTGGTTTAAATTAATGTGATAACCTAATCGCGACACTGCATTATCTGCGTCTAGCACTAAAGTTAAAGAATAAGATTATTCAGCTAATAAACAATAAGTACCGCTTTTAGACGATTCAAGATAGAAAACACAGTTTCCGTATTGAACTAAAATAACGCTTTCTTTTAATTTCCAAATAAGTAGTAAAACCTTATGGTTTTACTACTTATTTGGAAATTAAAAGAATGCGTTATTTGGTTATTTGGTTGCTGAGGTGCTTATGCGCCTCAGCAACAATACAATACGAAGGTAAACAACAGCTAAGTATTTGGAAGCTGAGTGACGTGGACGGATGGGCTGAAGATCATCAGCAGAGATAACCGAGTCGTTCTGGGTATCTCAGGGAAAGATTGCGATAGAGACACCTACCCCGTGTGATAGAGAATGGATGGGTTTTGGAGGTTTAAGGTAGGTTTTTAGAGGGGTTCGGTGTTTTAAGTACCTACTTATCTACAAGATTGGTACTTTGTCCAGCACATAAGATAACTTTACCAATCGTATAAAGCTTGTCATTTCAAAGTGCGTTTTATACGGGGTTAAATTAAATTAACTCCGCAGACTAGATGAAGACAGAACACAAATCATGATTACGGCCACCATCTAATTAAACACACCTGAGCTTACTAACTTACACAAACGCAACCACCAAAATATGAATTTCAAAGGAATCGAATGTCAGGTAAACAAAGCCTTCCAATAAATAACATGATTCAAGACTATGAGTGCATTCAATACATTCGCTAGCAGCTAGTGATGTAATGTAAATAGCGCAATAATTCATCGATATTCGCGAGACGCCAGACTGCATAACTCAACATATGGCCGTTTTGAGATGTCGATAGATTTTTGTCGATAAAATATGTATTGTGCTCGAATCTTCTATTGTTTTAGTTTTTTAGCTAAATGATAAATAGAGGTAATATTAATTATTCTAGTGTTATAAAACTTCTATCAACTTTCAACAGATTTTATGAAGCTAGTACTACAATATAAGAGAAAGGACATCAGCATGCTACATTGAGTTACAATAGCAACAATACTTGTTCACTGGTTCTTCTGTAAAGCTTGGTTATTATGTAATGTGTATGACTACTTAGTGTAATGTTCAATGCACGGATAATGATGATTTTGAGTGCTTCTGCGTGGCATAACTGCCAAATAATAATAATTATGTAATAATACCAGCCTATTATTGTCCAACATTATTGTCCACTGAAGGGCAAAGACTTATTCTCATACAGAGATGGCACGAGCATTGATCACCACGCTTGCCCAAGACGGGTTGGCAATTTTAGGCTTATAACTATATAAGTCCAGGTTTCCTATGTTCCCGATTCACCTATGTCAGTAATGTCCTTCGATGAACTCAGTACATAGGAATTGAATAATTCACATTCTTACTTGCTTGGATTTGCCACACACAAGTTTCTGCATGAGAGGCGAGGTCTTAACCTCTGGAACATCACGACTTTTAAGTCAAATACTAAATTATTTTTAATTTAATTATTTGTTTCCGTAGAAATCAACAAAACATCGACATCACTGGCCCATCCCTATCGCCTCGCGGGTAACAAATGTTATAGACCGGTGGACCGGGCGCGCGGGATGTCTCTAAACACACAATTTCACTCTTATTTTGCAAACTAATGTCTCGATGTGCAACTCATTTTTACTCCTACCTAGTTTCAGGATAAATGAGTAACGGATAAGGAAGAGAAGGAAGGTGATTGATAAACTTGTGTATGTATTTTAGTCAAGCAGAACAGCCGGTCTATTTTCGTTAAAATCTCACCGTGAATATTGAGTTTTTTTTTTTATCTACTCACAAAATAATTATTGTACAAACTTCTAGTTTGTGTAAAACGAGTGTTTTACACAAACTAGAAGCCTATATTGTTGAGTAACAATATAGGCTTATGTTATGTTATAAAAGGTAAGTCTGTGCGTTTGACTTCATGATTATATCAGGAGCCAGCACTTTTAATCATTTCCGGCGTAATGATGGAAACTATTTACTTTGGAAAACACGGATCACAACACACACTTTGACACCTGAAATAAACATCCAAATAATCGTGCGCGCAACATAAGTATGTATGTTGCGCGAGCTCTAGTTTTAATACTCTCATGTAAGTGAATTATTGTATTCTTAAGAGAATATCTCAAACTTCATACTTTAGGTGAAGTGAGCTGTCATGCACTATAGACAGCTCAATTCACCTAACTTATCACGGTAAGTTTTTTACAGAACAAACCAACTGGTTTTTATAATTTTCAGGGTGAAGTATGAAAGACTGTGATAATCCTTTCCTGAATGAAAATACTTAAAAATATTAGGTAGCATCGAGTCTACAGATTGTTAATGTGCAGCTCAGCTGAATATCTACAAGCACCCACGAGGTTTTAAGTAAAGGCATAAAATATTCGTTGTAATCGAAAATGATGTATAACTTTCTATAAAGATGCAGTGATACCTGCCTATGGAAGATCCCTTGGCAACGCAACACGGAGAAAACCCGTAAAGACTATTTTAAGAATTCCATTTTTTGCCGTCTAAAGTTAAACTTTAATTGGTGAATGGGAACCCTCTGCTGAAATGGATCGTATTTTTTACTCGCGATGATAAATCAGTATAATGAAACACCTTAATCTCTCCGGAATCTCGTTGCAGAAAGACGAGATATTGCAGTATTAATTACTTGTAAGGGGTAGCCCAGACTGGCTATTAGAGGCAAGACATTTTATTCGGCGTTTTCCTTATATAGGTTAGTAAACAACAACAAAGAAAAACACACGACTAAAGAGTTGTGTTTTTCTTTATGCAGGCTGTCGAACTTATATGAATTTGTATTTTCTTTGAGATATTCACAAACATTTAACGACAGACCACATACCTAATTGTCAGCTGGAAAAAGGACCTCGTTTAATACCATAAAAGTAAAAATGGACTTAAAAAAAGAATATTTCGATAACAGTCCCATTTTATACTCAAAACATCCCGTTTTTGGGAAACAATCATAAAATAATATAAGTCACGCAGAACACATGCTACTCTAAACAGAACAAACACAAAAACGCAACTACAACGCACCCCCTCGTCTATGCGCCCCCTAACTCAGCCGCCTCAGTTTTGGTCGCGGCAGCAGATTTCTGAACGCAGTCAGACTGCTCTTAATTAATTGGCTTGCATTCGTTTGCATGAATTAGCCAGGTACAAACCCCTTTAGGATATTTTTACCACCCTTTTTCGGCCCCACTCAAAGGGCCGTAGTTGTTGATAGAGGAATTTTTGATGAACAAAATGGCGCAGGCAGAACTAAGAGTTTTAATAAATGAGCAATGAACAATTTTTTATAAGTTGTGCTTGTAATCCCCGAAGGGTTAGGCAGAGGTGGACCTATACAACATTATTTTTAGTATATGCGAAACCCGAAACACGTGTCTAGTATTTTTATGTAAAGAATCTATGTACAAAATTTCAAAACTGTATCATGAATAATCACCAAGTTATAAGCTTGTTATGTTACCTGTTTGTCCGTATGAAATCATGGGCACCGCGTGCCTAAACGTACCGCGCGGCGATTGTATTGTAATTAACGGGTGATAACATTTTCCATCACACTTGCAGGCTTTGGACTGTCGTAATGGTCAAGTGTAGGTAGTTATTATAATGTACTTTATTCGTAAATAAATGCAGCCGTAAGCTACGAATAAGTAATTACTTATTCGTAAGCCGTAAGTGATACAATGTAGTCAATGCGATTTATTCAAAGTGGATGAAAAGTGTTAAACATCGCATTACTTAACCACAGCAGGCTGTAGGTACAAATAATAACTTTCTACAATTAACCATCTTGGCGTGTTTAAAAATGTTAATCATCACGGCAAAGCATTGTGTTCCACGATACTCTGATTGCTCCTCGTACCGCCGCACTGCCAGGGATACGTTATCACTGTTATCGTTGTTTCTGTGTACTGGACGTTTGTGTATGAGAAAGTCATGGTTACACGACACTTTTTACATACGATAGGTAAGTACACGATCAACCGAAACACAACTCGGCGGCCGCGCGCTCGCGATTATGCAGTTGGACCCACGCGACACGTGCGCGCCAACCAGTGGTACCAGGGTGACTGAGGTTGCTGCACCCCCGCCCCGGTCGCCCCGTTCGCTGTGCGTCCGCGCCGCGCCATTGTGCGCGTATGGTAGATAACTACCTACTTAGTCGCTCCTCGGGGCACAGTATAATATACTCGGGGTGTCCAACTATTAACCTTTTTTAAATATTTTTGGGCCAAAATATAACATGGGGTAAAAATTATTGGAATCGATTCAGTTACTTATTCTGAACAAACTATATTCAGGTTTCGCATATACTAAAAATAATGTTGTATACAGGGTGAAATTGAATTCATGGACATCCTTTTAAGGGTTCATTGAACTCATCATTATGAACAACTTTTACTATGGGACTAAACCAAAAATCACGAAAAAAAATCAGCTGTGCCTTGCATTTATGTTCACATAACTCTTCAAAATGTAGGGAAGAGCTGATTTTTTTTTCGCGACTTCAGGTTTGGTCCCACAGTAAAAGTTGTTCATAATGATGATTACAATGACCCCTTAAAAGGATGCCCATGAATTCAATTTCAGCCTGTATAGTACGCCCACATTTCGCGTGTTATGTTTAAGTCCCATGTAATAGGGGGTGAGCCTATTGCCATCATTCGGGCACAAATCCAGACTCCGGGCTGCTACTGAGAAATTCCAGATAGAAAAATCCAATAACACTTTGCCCGACCCGGAAATCGAACCCAGGACCACATGCGTAGCAGTAACGCTTGCGACCACTAGACCAACGAGGCAGTCTAGTGCAGAATGCAGTAGAGTCTATAAATCGTATGATACTCCACAGCTACAAAACCCACTTTCTTAATTTCAAAACAAAACACAGCACAGTTCCCACGAACCCCCAGTCTTATTCAATAAACTTCTCTTCAGAAAACTTTTAAATCCTAACCAAATAGGTAGGAAACTTTCACATTTTCACATGAAACTCAGGCAGAGGACACACTGCCAGCATGCAAAGTAATGAAAACAGAAGGACCACTAACTTACTGACATTCTCTGATCGTAATATCGCTAATGTGCAAATTTAATCTGCAACATATTATTGAAGTGAAACTTCTTTACGCACGCTTGACTTGGGGAGTAAGCTGGCGAACGCGTGACGTAAGCGTTACAAAAAGTGTGATCGGGCGAGGCGAACGGGAGTTGAGTGGGGGATATAAGCAAGAGAAAGCAGTGCGCGCGCACATTTTCTTTCTCTCTTCCTCTCATAACCAAATACGTTTGAAGTTTCACTTCAGTCGAGTGGTCATAAGCACACTCGGTTCTTTTTTTTTTGTTTATTTTTTAGAAGCTTGCTTTTTTTCTTAGCGTTTCGATGACAAACTAACTACTATAATTATATTGTTGCGGCGTAGAACTTGGCCACTTTGACTTTGTAAGTTAATTTTAATATTTCAACAACGGCAGCGGTAGTGTATAAAACCGTGTTACCATATACTCAGAAATAAATTTATTTATTATTTATTTCCTTTATAAGTCAACATAGAAATGTTTTGCAGTAAATTCCTCGGGGCTTCTTGAGTTCTTGCTGGACAAAAGTCTCCTCCGAAGCCTTTCAATTTTCCTTTTTGTTGCATTTACTGGCCAATCTCCCTGCAAGTCTACATGTCATCATACCAGCGTTTCATAGATGTCCATCCCGGAGACGACGCTAATATTTGCGAAATAATAATAGGTACATAATCTGCTAAAATGTTTAGGTAGTACTCGTATGTTCGTATTCTTCTCGCATTGCCAGAAGTAGTTCTTCTGTTCTCTTATTTAGCGATGTCACGAAGCCGCCGCAAGTCGCCGCCGGATCGTACCGGATCAGGTGGACCGGATTATTCCGGTTCGGTGCGGTTCCGAGCGGATCAAACACGATTTTAGACTTACGGGTAAGGTTCCCAGCTTATGTGAAGGTGGATAATGGGCGTCTGTTAAAATGTGATCCAGATTAGTTAATTATGTTTATATTGACTAGATTAGGGTGATACAATTCCATCGGAATGACGTCATGGTTGAGAGAAAGAAAGTTTTAGTTTTGTATTGCTTTTGCATTATTGCTCATAATGAAAAACATTATGTCACACAGCAGAATAATTTGAATACCTATCTTAATTTTGAGTACCTACTGGGACTATTAAAAAAGAAATCGGGCGTATCGTTTATTAAATCCCGTTTTTTTTAAGAAATGAAATTTAAGCACCCTCTAGCGTATTTCCCTCTCTATGACTAATATAGCTGTACCTACCTACCTACCGTTGGTCCTAGTGAGGATCATTTGTCAGCGGTGGGCGGCTGTCAAAAGTTACCAAACTTCCTCGTCGTCCGCCAAGTTTCGATTAACACCTGTACTGCCACGTGCGGGAGTTTTATTGATATTATTTTCAGCAAGTCGCGTGCGCTTAATCAGAATATTTCAATGAATATTTTCAGAAAGGTTAGAAGGTCCTACAATGGATAGGTTTATCAAGCTACACGCCAGACATGGGGCTTGATAAACCTTCCTGTAATTGGGTGCTTTATATTGTGTTTTTTTTTTTTTAATTTAAATCAAGTTAGATTGTAATTGTGTGCCAATTTTTTTTTATCTACTACCACTCACATAGTTTTTTAAGTTACTTGTAATACTAACACGCTATGGGCCTACGATGCCTGCCAATAAAAGATTTTATTTATTATTATTAATTCAAAATATAGCTTTTTTATTAATAAGAAAACGTTGTCTTTCAATAAATAATTAGAGAAGAGCGAGGTTGAGAACTCGAGTATCATACTTGACGAAGTTAGTATTATATATCTAAGTCGCATAACTATGGTCATAATCACTTGCTACTGTCAAGTTAGGTATATGGAAAATATAATGGTTAGCTGCAAGCATTTGAACTATGTGTCAATCGTAGAAAGTCAGTTATTAGTACCACGTCAAGAATTTAATATTAAAAACTCATTTTGAAGACTATGAACACAACGTTGTTCAATGTAGATTATAGTTTCACCTCCTGGGCGGGGCGGCTGTCATAAGTTACCGAACTTGGCGCAAGTTGCCGGCCAAGTTTCGATTAATACCTGAGCCCGGTACGAGAGTGTTTCCCAATATTTGCCTTGGCTATCAAATACATATTAATGGTATAAGGGACTAAGTATTCATACAAAACAGGATTGTGAACTCAGAATTCGAAAGCTTATTCAATGAAATTGAAGAAAGACAGAGAAAGAAAATACGTTCATTCTCATTAGATCCATTGGCCAGATCCATGATGGATCTAGTGAAAATTGTTTTCGTTACGTTTATTAGCGGTAAACATGACGCAGAAAAAGAAGAAAAAATATCACAAGTTGGGGGAAAACATGCCTCACATCCACGCAAAACGGCCATCGCTCAGCATAATGCTTAAACCCGAAGAGAAATAATCCAAAAATAAAAAAATAAAATTTTTTTTTTCTTTTTTTTTTATCGAGAAATTTTACTGTCCCACTGCATAGCAAAGGCCTTCTCACACTGGGAAGGCACGAGTACCATTGGTAGTCAATAGATAAGTATCTGAGAGCTAATACAACGGACTTGTATGTCTTGTTTCTATGTATTTCTTTTGCTTGTAAAATTCAACCTCAAAGTTTCTATATTTTTTTCCTTTTATTATCAAAACCGCAAACAAAATACCACAAGTTAGAGCATAAATTAAACATAAAAGCAAATGTTTGGAAGTGTCTCTTCCTCAAATATGCGAAGGTAATGATGTTACCAAAGTTCCCGGGGGCCGGGACCCCGGACTTTACAAATTGAAATTATTTTTTCATTAAAATTCCCAACTAGAAAGTTTTCAGGTGGAAGTTTCTTGAGTGGCCAATTCACGGCGCACTTTCAGTTAAATGATTCTTTCCAACTTTAAATAGATGTCTAGGTGGGTATTAGGTAAGTTTGCGGCAGATCTCTTAAAGTTAATGACTAGTATTTAAGTTCACGTGAGGATTGCACTTAATGGGAAGGAAAGTTAATTAGCTTTTGCCTTAAATTATTAAAGTTACAGAATTTTAAAAGTGCATTTAATCTTAGTGTGCAAGATAGCTTAAACTGTAGAAGAAATTAAGTGTTTTCATGTGTTTTCATTAATAATTATAATGTTACCTGTACCTAGTAAGGAATGTGAGTTTAAACTTTATAATCAACTAGCTGCGCCCCGCGGTTTCACCCGCGTAAATGTCGATCCCGTGGGAATATCGGAATAAAAAGTATCCTATATGTTAAACCAGGGTGTCAGCTACCTCCATGCAAAATTTAATCAAAATTGGTCCAGCCGTTTGAGCGTGAAGAAGTAACAAACATATAAAGACACACGCACATACACACACTCACAAACTTTCGCCTTTATAATATTAGTGTGATTCATCAGGCATCCTAGAACAAAAAAAAAATTATTTCACCAAATAGGTACCTATAAGTTTTCTTCTAAATCGGAAAACTAAATATGTAACATACAGTCCACTAATATATCATCGAATCAAACGACAAGCGTATCGTATCGCGACACGGGATAACAGGGCAGTCCCGCGGACCGGGATCACCTTAATCCCGCAGGTGAGCCGGGATTACGGGATCACGGCGCAGCCCGCCCCTATCTATCTTGATGATGTATTATAGTGTTAAGTTCTATCGACAGATGTCGCTGTTAGTTTGTGATGTTAGTTTTAAGTGGAGGTATTAGTTAAATAGTTCTTTATTGTTGGTAGATCATAATTATAACAATGTCTTATAAAAGTAAAAGTAGACAATAAGATGTCCTTTATCACACACACACACACACATACAGATTAATGTGTGTTGTCTTTGGTCCCTGGCCCTGAAATCAAGCAATAGACAAAATTGTCAGGCTTTTCTTTTCTTTTGTTTTAAATACCAAAAGGCTAAAGGGATTTTTCTTTCTTCTATTAAAATTCTAAAAAATATTAAATAAACATAATGAAAGCAATACCTACCTTCCATTCCAAAATTCATAATGAACCATACAATATTAACAACCCCACCAACTAACAACAATAAATAAAACACCGTTAATTACTAAACAACGTTTACAAAGAAAATTAAGGTTTACTTCTCCATTCTTGTTTCGTTCAAGAATTTTAAAGTTGCGTCTCGTCGCGCCGGGACAAATTACCGGGAACACCGGGATACCGGGACACGGGACAAATAAAATTAATTACTTATTCGCAGCACTACCTGGCTAACGAGGGGAGTCTTGTTGCAGCTTTGTTGCTTCTCTCGGTCCAACGACGTGACGTCAGTTTTTTAATGAAAATATGCGGCTGGATTTGATAAAATAAGATCTTTTTATAATCTAGCCTGAATCTGTATCAAGTTTTTACTAGAAAGTAGAATTATTACAATAATAAACTACCCACTCTGTAATTCCCTTTTTTGTGTTCCGTTTTTGAAACAAAAACAAGGTTCCCAAATGCGTGCAATATCTACCTTTTTTTTGGCCCTGACATCAAGCAATGGACAAAATTGACAACATTTTATATGCTTGAGTACGAGGCTTTTGACTCAGTTGTTTGTGTAAGTATATTTTGTCTTTTTTTGTTTGTGCAGAATAAACAAATTTTCAATCAGAATACCAGCGCTACGGTCTTTGTGTTTCAAATATCGCAGCATCACGCTCAGATAGTAGCCTTTTTGGTCTCGCACAGGTCTTCCTTTGTTTTTTTTTTGTGGTTTTCACCATTCTGTTAGTTTTAATCATAATTAGATATTATAATTAGTTTAACTTAAAAGTTTGAATTTTCTTTCTTTATTTTATTTTTTATTGTTTAGATTTCCTGTGCGTGTCCCAAATAAAATGTTTCTTTCTTTATTATTACAAGTTGGTAAATACTTGATCTAAGTATGCCTATTTCTGGAGTCAATACTATCTTCAATTATTCACAATGATGCGTACTATTAAGTATTCTATTTTGCTGCTTGTAAGTTCATCAGTGTCTAAACTGACCACGTCAAGCGTCAACGCTTAATAGCCTAATTGCAAAACAACAGCAAGCTAATTTATTGGTCATTAGCGTCTGCGTCGACCTGTAAGCTATACATTGTAATGATCTACTACACTCGCTTCTTGGCATCAATCCTATCAGTCCAATGAATAAAACAAAACAAAGGAAAAGTGCCAAAAGATCGAATCGAATCGAGAGAAATGCCATTGTTAAAATTTTAAATGATTTATTTCTGTAAATTGGTATACAAAAAACACTTTCACATTAAAACAATGAGTGTAGTAGTAGGTAATGAGACCGTTGTTTTCTAACCGACTCCTCTGAGAAGAAACACTGAAACAAACTCTAAGGTCACGGTCTCTTTTGAAGTTTTAAACAGTTTCTTGGTCAGATCTCACCATATCCAAGACGAAGCAAATTAAAAGAAAAAAAAAAAAGAACAAAAGAAAAACGTCAATCGATACCGAAGTACCCACGGCGTTTACCTTAGGCCTTCCGGTCCCACTGACCAATATTCGCCGACATTTGTACCCGTCGCGAGGCCGACCCGGGTATTACTCTGCCGGATAATCCCGGTCCACTATTAACCGGTCTGGAACCCCAGGGATGTAATGGGGTTTGTCGAAGGAAGTGAGTGGCTTTATGCGTAGAGTGTATGCAGCGGTATTAAGATTAAGTTTTCGGTAGGTACGTATTTGACTTTCTTCCTTCTTTTGTATTTTATGTATTTGACTGCGTCGTTGGTCTAGTGGTCACAAGCGCTACTGCTGAGCATGAGGTCCTGGGTTCGAGTCCCCGGTCGAGCAAAGTTTATTTTGGGTTTTTCCATCAGAGATTTCTCGCTAGCAGCCGGATATTACTTGGGACTTAATCATAAGGGGCGAAATGTGCATGTTACTATTACAGGCGTGACGTATGTTATGTTTTAAAACAATTTGATCATTCTAGGACGTTTTGTTTGATTACATTTCAGTAGATAACGAAAATCATTACCATTTTTCAAAAACCCAGCAGATCAGACATTGCGAGCTACATTAGGGCTCTGTTCATTTAATGACAACAAAGCAAAAAATCTTGGTTTGTTTGAAAATTTATTTCTAAACTATAACAAAGTAACACCCGGAGTCCCCAGTCCTTATTCCCGCCGTTCAACCGTAACGATTCATACATTTTCCTTATAAACATACGTATAATAAGAATAAACAACGTAAGCATGCCTTAATGCACTCACAATATTAATTTCACCCGAATCCGTCCCTTTGTGACAAAGAAAAATTGTAACGAATTGAGTGGGACCCTAGAACAACCTGTGTGGAAAACCTTTTAGTATGGGTTTAGTATTTTGAGTTCTATTAGAAACATAATAAGGTTGCGATTGCTTTGATTTATAATTGGGTTACCTTGAGGCTCAAGTCGTAAGAAAAGCGCGATCAAAATAATAATTGATTATTGATGTTATTGTCATAAATACATATCGCTCAATTGGAGAAACATTGAAGTAAATGTATTTTTTTCCCAAAAATGAGTTAAATATTCCAAAGCACTTAGAAAGCGTATTTACGTTAGGAAAGCAGCAAAACTTAAAAAAAAAGTAGCAGTTACGTCGATGTTTCTCCAAATGAGCGATATTATATTATAGGTACTAAGGAGATGCTTATTTCTGAAGAAGTCTCTTCCAGCATACCTAAATTGTTATACCCTCTGTTGATTTTTAATTATATGTATCACATATTGTTATGTTGTAAGTGGCTTTTTTATTTAGAAGGGATTATAAAGGAATAGCATTTATTAGTACTTAGAGAATCCCCAGCATAGGGGATCGTAGTGGAACGTTGAGTGCTGTGTAGTCCCCTAGGGGACTGGTCTAGGGGATTTTAGTGGAACGACTCAAAGTTTGTTGGTATGCTACGTAAACTCGCTATCCGGTTACCGCTTGGCCCCCACAAAGGTACTTGCAAGGTAAGTCAGTCAAGATGGCTGTCATTAATAGAGCTGCGAGAGTAATGGCGCCCTGTAAACGTACAATAATGCGCTTGTTAGCTTCGAATGGAGTGATTCATTCCTTTTGTGGCGCTTTTCTACTGTGGCAGGTTCGGTTATTATTGTATGACGAGAAATTGATGGAGAGTGTTGTAGAAAGGACTTGGAGGTAATGCTACAGTTTTGTCGGTACGGTCGCCACATAGTGTCCGTAATATACCGGCGAATGACGTCACTGAAACGTTATTCATGAAAATAATTTGATGTATTTTCTGAGGCGCTCCACACACTGCACCGCGCTCCGTCGCGGTGAGCAATAACGCGCCCCCGCGCGTGAGCGCAGGAGTTGAATTTGTATGTAAAAATCTGCTCACCGCGACGGAGCGCGGTGCAGTGTGTGGAGCGCCTTAGAGAGCATATTTTGACACCGCGTCGATCCCATAATTTTCATGAAAACCGTTACTGCTGCCGTTATGTGGTGTCTTCTGAGAAACTGTAGCATTAGTGAAACTATTAATCTGCCAAGCTCCGCTAATGAGACACAATTGATTTTCTATTGTTTCGTCACCGATCAGTAACGCGCGGGGCTTGACTGGTTAGGTTTCCAAAAATTATGAATTTATGTTATCAAGTATCCTTAGGTACTGTTGAAAAAATAATCAAGAACAAAAATCATTTAACCACAATGTGATCTTAATTTTTCCGTGACAAATGTGACAATGCTACTTTAATTTAAAATACAGTCGATTGTGCTGTAGAATAGAGGTATTATTTCGATACCGGAAATATGAAATAACGTAAGGGACAAAACTAAGGTTTACAGGAGAGCAAAAATAAGATATTTTTTTACAAAAACTGACTATAACTTTTTAACTATATGTTTTATGTTAAAAGTGTCTAGGACAAAGTTTCTTAGATTTCTTCATTCTTTTAAGCTAAAATAGAAAACATTGATTAAAACCTATAGTTTTAAAGATAGCATGTCCCTTACGTTAAATAATAATGAATACGGGTGACATACGTTAACAAAATTTGAGATGTAAATTAACAGCATTGATGTAAGGGACATTATAGGAAATAAACAAATTTTTTTTTTTTGATGTAAGGGACATTATAGGAAATAAACATTTAGTGTTTTTCAAAGTAAAGGTCTCTTTAATGGTGTACTCTTTATTGCTTATGCTGTTAATAAATTTTAAAAACAGAATTTAATACATTCAGGACCTACTGCGCCTATCAATATAGTTTAAACCTAGTTGCTGACATAAAAGGATAAAAAATAAACGAATAAAATAGATTAAAACTTTTATTTGTACTCACTAATCCTCTCTTTTATAAACGCAAATAACTCGCTATTTATGCGAGTTATTTGCGTTTGCTAAGTACAACATAATTGCTCGATAAGCAAGAGGACTTTTTCTGGCTGATTCCATAAATGATGGCCACTGGAAAGGTCCCCAAACCATCAGTTTTTTAATCTCCCTTTGAATGATAACATGCATGCTGTCTATTCATCCTGCGTTAACTGCTTAATAAGTTGTAATTTTTACAAGACCTACTTACCAATATTTTACCTATTGGAAGGTATGTTTTTATTAGGATTCGAATTATTCTATCTTAATCAATCAACTCAGCCTATTACAGTCCACTGCTGAACATAGACCAGGCTGCGTCACAACACCCTGTCCTCCGCCTTCGGCATCCAGTCCGTTCCAGCCACCTTTTTTAGGTCGTCCGTCCATCTAGCTGGGGGGCGTCCCACACTACGCTTGCCGATACGCGGTCTCCACTCAGGACTCGTCTGCTCCACCGGCCATCGGTCCTTCGATAAACATGGCCAGCCCACTGTGTGAATGGGGCTGGTGGGGTGGCAACTGTTTACTCTGCAAGCTATGTCGGTAACTCCGGTTCTTTTCCGGAAACTTTCAATCCTGATTTCATCTTTCAAAGAGACTCCAAGCATAGCTCGGTCCATAGCGCGCTGAGCGACCTTGAATTTGTGGACCAGCCCGACCGTCAGTGTCTACGTTTCGGCACCATATATCATGACGGGCAAAACGCACTGGTTGAAGATCATAGTCTTCAAACACTGCGGGATAGGCGACGAGAAGACTTGACGGCTTCTTTCTCAAAGTTGTGTCTACCGAGCTGGATTATTTGCCCTAGGTAGACATAATCCTTCAGAACTTCGAGAAGCGACCCTTCGATGTAGATTGGACTCGGCAAGACGTGCGAATTGTACATGACTTTCGTCTTGTCCAAATTCATGCCGAGACCAACCCGCCGAGGAGCTACATTTAGGCTGTGCAGCATTTGGTTTAGCTGTTCCAGCGTCTCTGCCATTATGACGATGTCATCGGCAAATCGAAGATCTGAAATGTACTCGCCGTTCACGTTGATAGTCCAGTTCAATCCAGCGTCTTGAAGACGTCCTCCAACGCATTTGTAAACAATTTAGGGGATATAATATCCCCCTGTCTCACAACTCTGAGCAGTTGGATGGGTCTGGTTTTCTGATCCTGGATTTGGACAGTCATCGTGGCAGTGTCATACAAACATTTCAACACTTCGATGTAGCGCCAGTCAATTCGACATCGTTGCAGAGGCCAGAACTGCCCATATTTCGATGAAGTCGAAGGCTTTCTCGTAGTCCACAAATGCCATACACAGCGTCTGATTGTACTCCTCGGTCTTCTGTTCAATTTGCAGAACAGTATGGATGTGGTTTACGGTGCTGAAGCCTTTTCGAAAACCGGCTTGTACAGGCGGCTGGAACTCGTCAAGTATTCTGGCGGAACGGTTTGTGACGACCCTCGAGAACGCTTGTATACGTGGCTCAGAAGCGAGATGGGTCTATAGTTCTTCAGCAATGATTTAAGGTTTTATTCCATCTAAATAGACCAATTTTTTTAATTACTGAACTCCATTTATGAGTAAACAATAATTTACCAAAAGTAGTAAGAAATAATTACCTGTTTATGTGATTCCTTTTATGTTCATAAATTTTTGCCTGCGGGCTAGAGAAGTGAAGATAACTTTTCATCACTCATGTTTAGAATCCAGATAAAACTTTTACTAGGTACTTGTAGTTAGATCAATGAAAACGATGATGTGTTACTTAAATGAAGATGTGTAATGTCACAAACAGTGTTACGAAATACTAAGTAAGGGTCACGACCGCGCAGGTAAAATCAAACACAAAATCCGTATTGTTATCTAGCTCAGACATGTTGCACTGTTTTGCGTGTGACAGAGACGTACAATAATATTCGTTTAGATAAGTTTTAGATGTAAAGGACAGGTCAGTTATTTTCGATGCTGAAAAATTAACGTATGGGTCAATATGATTATGATAATTCGAGCCACAATTTAACGTAAGGGACATGGTATTTGCAACTACTCAGGGAACACTAATGTATAAGACCTGTTGTAAAATGATCTCGATTTTTTTTTAATGTAAATACCAAATACTGTGAGTAAAGAGACTTACATTAGTTTTTATAAAACTATTAAATTAAAACGTCCTATACAGCCAGTTTTTGTAAAAAAAATGGTCTAGACCTTCGGAAAATATGTAATGTAAGGGACATTTTTTTTTAGATATTGAGATTTTAAATATACCAATCGATAGAGCAAGAAATTACGAATCCAATGATATATATAACTCATTTTCGACAAAATGTCCCTTACGTTATTTCATATTTCCGGTATCGATTTAGTAACAAGTAAGGTTATAGCAGAACCTCTCCGCCTCTGCAAATGCGGAACTTCGCAAGAAACCGCAACCAAATTTTTAAAAGCAAAAAAAAACTTATCGACAACGAATGTCTACTGAAGAAAATTGGCTCCAACTAAGCGAAGACCCTTTAATGCGGTGGCGATATACATATCTCAACGTAGGAGACTTCGACCGAAGCCTGGTTATGAAAATCTGATACTTTTTCTTATCCTGGTAAGTTCTAAAGAACATCAGCAATAAACGAAGCACAAGGAGTATGAAAAGATCGTAGCAGGAGGCAGGTGGCGTGCTTTTCTGTCTGTCTCTATTTCTGCCTACTCTCATGAGAAGATAGTGTAAGTTTATGTATGTATGTAATGAATTATTCTAAGTAACAAGTCACTAAAACATTCCCAGAAAACAAGAATTTTCCGCGAAGATGTAAAATTAAACACATTAGCCATAAAACACGGTTAATGTGCACAATGCAAATGCGGTGGTAACTATAATATCCGGGCAGAGTGTGGAACGGCACATAAATATGTGACGCGCCTTCCTGTCCTACTGTTTTAGCTAAATTTTATGTTGAACTTGTTTAGGAGCGTGTGAATTTATGGTAAACATCGGGTCATAACGGCAGTACAGTACCTACTAAGTAGTAAAAGAATAAAGGAGTTTGCGAGTCAGTTTGCGATTTAGTTCAGCAGCTTGTGGCGATGCCAGTCAATACTGAATTGTCTTCAAATCATTGTATTCTATCTTCACATGATTTGACCAAGATTGTCTGGACTTTAAAAGAGACTCGGACCTCTGAGTTTGTTTCGGTGTTTTTACTCAGATTATGCAGATAGAAGACAACGACCTCATCTAGTTTCAAAAAAATATTTCGACATGTAAAGTCTTTGCTAAAATTTAACCAATTTACAAAATAAACAGTTTATCATTTCGTACATGAGGTTTTCTGATGTTTATGTTTTGTTTTATACTGTAGGTAATTTAAACTTTAACAAACTGTCAACTGAACTGACTCGCAAACTGGCCACGTATCCGGAGCCCATAAGCGTAAACACGATTACCTATCTAAAAAAATAATGTCCCAAAAGATGCTTATTTTCAGAGTTCTTCCACTGAAAGTCTGCCCCAGTGCTCACTAAAGTCCTCCCCACAGTCCTCCCGCTAGTACAATCGACAATGAGGCGCAATGAGGGCAACACTCACTCTGTACCTTTGTTTCATTTCCTGATACCAACTTATTTTTTTCACATTCTAAGTCGATAGCTGTGTTAGGGTGGAAAGGGCTCGGGGTATTTTCTAACGGTATCTAACGAAATAATATGTCTTTAAACAAAACAAAGTTTCAGAGAAACTTTTACTGACACTTGGCAATTAAAATGTAATGGGATGTATTAAAAAGTTTATAAAATAATATCAAACACCTAATTTCGCTGAAGTTGTAACACCGCCTAACTCAAGAGTTCTTTCTTATTGGCTCTAACCATTCGTTGTGATTGGTCAAACGATAAGTTTTTCGAATCGAATGACATGCATAACCCAAAGCAACTAGTTTTTCAGTTACGCTGTAAAGAAAAACTTCAGCGATGCTGCTATGTAAGTTGTCTCAGAACATATTAACAATTATAATATTGCTGAAACATACAGTATTTTGTGTTACACCCACGGTTACAGCGTACCAGTCAGTTTGCCAAAGGACAGTATTATCAGATTTCTATGGGTTTTTGTTAGTCGATTTTTAGGGAGCCGTCTCCTTCCTTTACCCCGATCACGTTATTAGGTATGAGCGTTCCAAAGCCGAACTGCGGATTTCAATAAAGCGCAACCTTTTGTTACGTGTGCTACCAATATTTGAGCCAATATTTGAGCCCGGCTCGCAGCTGCGATATTAAAAGATTCATTTCACAATGAGTTCGGAATCATCTTTGTGATGCTCAGGGTAGGTCAGGTTGGACGGGAAGTGATACGATTCTTTGTGGAGGTTTTATTTTAAGAATGGGTTACAACCTATTCATTGCTTGATATATGTTGTAGGTGTCTATGTGGGTGCCTACATTAAGACTATTTTTTACTAGCCTACGCTGTCCCACTCCTGGGCAAAGGCCTCCACGCCTTCCATCTTTCGCGAGCCCGCGCGTCCTCCTTCCAGTTTTGACGGAACCCATCCAGCTCGACCTGCCATCTCCTACGTGGTGCCGCGACCCCGCCTCTTATTTAAGTTAAGACTACTATTTAAATAAGTTAATACCTATTAGGGACTAGCTTTTGCCCGCGGCATCGCCCGCGTAGATGTCGAAAGTTATCACACGGAAACGTACTAACGGGAAAAAAAGGAATCCTTGTCCTAAACCAGGTCAGGTCGCGAACGCTGAAAACCAGCGCTGGGGCTCTGTCTTGTACAGTGTCTTAGCATTATGCTGAGCGATGGCCGTTTTGCGTAGATGTGACGCATGTTTTCTCTCAAATTGTTATTGGTTTTTTGTGTTTTTTTTATGCGTCATGTTTGCCGCAAATAAACGTATTTTCTTTCTTTCTTTCATGATTCTGTGTACCAAATTTCTTCGAAATCCGTTCAGCCGTTAAGGCGTTAAAAGGTAACACGCAGACAGACGGACTAACTTTCGCATTTATGGATTTTTCACTAGTTGAGACTGACTAAGTACTTTAAAAATTCTTCTGGGGCTTACCACATGTGACAAAAATGTATTAACTGCCCCATGCGACGACCGTAGTTTTAATCACGGAACAGGTTAAATTGAATGATTCTTATGCCACCCTACACAAAAACTTACAGTAAAATAAACCAATCTGTATCAAAAACAAGCAGATCCGTCGCTAGCACCTGACCCTAACAAACTTCTCCCAATTACAATGAATACTTTATTCATACCGCGCAACTTAGCCTGTTTCCATGATTTTTATACTTACCGCGAACTTTCTACAACATTACCTATGCATTGTCTCTGGCGACGGTATACTTATTTAATTTAACGGTAGGGGGGGCGCAGCATCTGTGTGGCAAACTTTCTGGATTCTTGTTTGGAGTTCAAATTTTAATGTAAAAGTACGAAGATACCTGGTTGATTTGTATTTGATTGTCTTTGTACAGTTCTTTTTCTTTTGAGGAAATATAAAAGTATTGAAATTAAATGTCGTCTTTTAATTTCTAATTTTATGAATTGAGTTGTTGGTTCATCATCAATTTCTAAGTAATACAACACAGCCAACCAACCAACCAATGTTTTACTTTTGTTAAATAAACATGTTTTTGTTGGGTTTAAGATGTGCTTTAGACCATCGAACTGAACAACTTTCACTATGGGACCAACTCTGAAATCTCGAAAAAAAAATCTGCTGTTTAATACAAAAGTTCAATACCTACTTGACCAACATGTTTGAAACAGCTGATTTTTACTCCCGCTGCTGGGACACAGGCCTCCTCTCGGTGACAGGCACTAGGCTGTGTCCACCACGCGGGCCCATTGCGGGTTGGTAGATGTCGAATGTCATCGAATTTTTGCATCTAAGGCATGCCAGTTACCTCACATGTTTGCCTTCACCGTTTTGAGAGCAGTGGTGATGAAATTATTTACACAAACTAAAACGCATGTCTGGGTTCAAACCCATGACCTACAACTCGTAAGTCATATGCCTAGTAAAGTGATAATAACAAAACTTATTTTTGAAGTGAAAACTTCTTTAGCGGCGTTGAACACTTTTTGTAATGGGTAAAAAATGTTAAACTCGCGTCAGGGCATCGCGTCAGGACACGTGACCGTCAGGAGAGATTCCCCCCCCCCCCCCCCCCCCGCCTCTCTTTCTACGGCGGCGCCAACCGAAGTGAACCAAGTTTAGTGACACACGACAATGGATGGATGGATGGATTGGATGGAGTGGAAGTGGAAGTGGAAGTGGAAGTGGAAGTGGAAGCGGAAGTGGAAGTGGAAGTCGAAATCGAAGTCAAAGTCAAAGTCGAAGTCAAAGTCAAAGTCGAAGTCGGAGTCGAAGTCGGAGTCGAAGTCAACGTCGAAGTCAAAGTCAAAGTCGAAGTCGAAGTCAAAGTCGAAGTCGAAGTCAAAGTAGAAGTCGAAGTCAAAGTCGAAGTCGAAGTCAAAGTCGAAGTCAAAGTCGAAGTCAAAGTCAAAGTCGAAGTCGAAGTCAAAGTAGAAGTCGAAGTCAAAGTCGATGTCGAAGTCAAAGTCGAAGTCAAAGTCGAAGTCAAAGTCAAAGTCGAAGTCGAAGTCAAAGTCAAAGTCGAAGTCGAAGTGGAAGTGGACGTGGACACACTGCTGTGTATTCGTAACATTCGTGTATATAAAGTGTTTAAAATATGGAAATTGAACAAAGTGCATCTATTAATGAAAAAAGGGACGCAGAAATAGTGAAAAAATGAGTTATATTAATTAAATTAATAATTGATTTATTTCAACGTTAATATTCAAGTTTTCACTTCTGCCGGCACTCCCGGAGTGCAACCCGTCTTTTTTTTATTTTCACGTCACTAAGCGCATTTTCACCATACGTCTCATTCAAGAGCTAAAGTGTTTCCGTACAACACCTATTCATTCAAATATATGTGATATGATCATTTGATCATACCAATAATTTTTACATTCTACAATATTCCTGAATAAATCAAACCACTCTAAAATAAAAATTGACCTGTTCTCCTGAAATGGTAATGTCAATGAAATATTCAGCCGTTGACGTGCAGGTGGCTGCGCCATTGCGGCCGGTTTCTTTATGCATGAGAGCCTCTTGTGATTCGGAACGCACGTCCTCGATATGTAGCCCAAGAGTAGCCAAGTAGTAGGAGCAGGAGACGAGGTAAATGCGACGGGGTTGTTGCCTACGGAGTATGTCAATGGTCCAAGATTGATGTAGTAGGATAATTCATGAAAATGGTGTAAAATGGTGCCATATTTTCGCACATGATAAAATATCCTCTAACATTAAACAGTAGTAAGTATTACAACATTGTTTAACTTTTTCTGAGGCTTTTTCAGTCTTAGGAAAAATTAGTGACATGAACATTAAAAACTTTTTCAAAGCATATAGTCCGTATAAACTTTAAGCATATTTTGTAACAGCCTACATACCTAGCTGAAATCTACTGTATAGTAAAAAGCTCCCTTAATTGCCTATTTTAATTTCTTAAAAACTACTTTCTGACCTCCCAATAAATCGTAAACCAAACTATAGTTTCCAGATTTTATTCATTTTCTTCACAGAAGGTAACTCAACACTTACCTACTTACCTCTCTGCATACCTATCAGTTTGGGCAGAGTACCTCAAGAACATTTACATTTATATTGGCCAGAGACGACCAGCGCCCTCTTGAGCACTCCTCACGAACGGTGAGAGGAATCAATTCCATTACAATACTTTCTGGTGGGGTTCTCAAAATAGCTGGTATTTTGTTACCTTTGTTCTAAGATATCTTACATATAATTCGAAGGAAACTTTGTCTGATTTAGTCTTTTGCAATTAATTGCTTGAAATAGACTCGTATCTTGTTGCGCCGCAAGAAAGGTAATGTAAAACTTCAAAAAAAAAGACGGGTTGCACTCCGGGAGTGCCGGCAGAAGTGAAAACTTGAATATTAACGTTGAAATAAATCAATTATTAATTGAATTATTATAACTCATTTTTTTTTTTCACTTTTTCTGCGTCACTTTTTTTATTAATAGATGCACTTTGTTCAATTTCCATATTTTAAACATTTTATATACACGAATTTTACGAATACACAGCAGTGTGGCTACTACACAGACGGTCGAGCCATCAGCTGTCCATCCATCCATCCATCCATCCATCCACGTCCACGTCCACGTCCACGTCCACGTCCACGTCCAAGTCCACGTCCACGTCCACGTCCACGTCCATCCATCCAAAGTGTGCAACGCCGCTAAAGAAGTTTTCACTTCAAAAATAAGAAAATAATTTTATCGATAGATGAGCTTAGATCCTCATGAGCATCCCATTAGACCTGTTATCATCATGCAATAGTTTTTCCTTTACACATTTTCATGTTGAAATTATCTAAATCACATCCCGCAGGCTTGTCACTCTTGAAACAACCGCATTTAACAAGTGCTTAAATAAGTCAAACCAACCCAACCAAAATCTAACTCTACCTTTCCGATTAATCTCCAACGTGATTGGTATTCAAACAGCATTTACATCCAGACCAATCTTCTTAACATCTTTCAAACTTAGGACTCTTGCGCACCGTCCGCCTGCAGTGTACCTTCGATTGCCGTCAAGTGAGATGAATTATTCATTAAGGGAAGTTTTGTTGAAGGAGTTTACAATACACCCCTGGAATTAGAAGATGTGGGAAAACAATGAAAAATTAACGACGCGATGGTTAGGTAAAGGTGTGCCTTTATTAGAATGTTCTGTAATACATTTAAGTCTGGCACCACAAAGTTAAAAATACGTCAATATTTAGGTATTTGTTGTTATGTTTTCCGCAAATAAACATATTGTCTATCTTTCCTAGTCTGCTTTGCAGTTTTAATAAGTTTAAAGTTTTCTATACAGCTACGGTTTGCTAAAAGAGCAATTCCGTCATAGCATAACGACTGTCATAAAAATCTGTCATTTTCACCAGTTTTTGACAATGTGTCAGAAAACCATCTGTATTTGGGCAGCCGTTATTGTGTGACCGTTCATCGCTTTCGAAACCAAAGCTTTAGTGTGCTAAAAGCAACGCACAATCACTTGATATTTTCAGTAGTCTCATCTAGTGAAAGCCATGAAACGTACCTTCTATTTAAATTTTCACCCTCAATGGGTGAAAATTTAAATAGAAGGTACGGCAGAGCAAAACACCGCACCGTCAGGCTTCAACTTCCATTTGGAAACATTTTAACGCTAGCTGTGTAATCAAAACAATGCTATTATTACATATTGACCAGGCGTTTACAACTTATATTCGAAACATTGCTAAGACACATTGGCTAGGCGTTCCTCTACATATTTATTACCATAAAAGTCCTTCATCATCCTAACAGTTTCCAAGCATGTGAGGGTAGTCTAAACATAGTAAAAAAGCCCCCATTGATCATAAATTTAATCACACGTAACGATAGCTCGCCCATAGGTAGGGGATTATTAGGGCTTCGGAATGAGGGATCGAGGTGAATGACATTGATTGATTCACCTTCATTCATAGACGATTGTATCGACACACCTCACCAATCTATTAACTACTGGATTATAGAATTTTGTACCTTATATGGGGAAGAATAAGGGCAGTGTAGCTAGCATAATAAGTTGGTAAATAGAAGAATAGCTCCTTGAATTTGACAGTAAAACGGATTGATATCTGGGAGGATTTATCATAAGCTTAGTTTCATAAAGCAAGCACCTTGGTTAGATGTTTGCATAGAGATATTGTTAAGAGTAGGTAATAAGTACCTATTCTCGAATAGTATTCCGTAATTCCACATAAGATAAGATAGCCGTGTCATTGGCAAATGTCTGTGGTCAATCTCCTTTTAATATTTATGGTGTCAGGATTAAAAAATTCGCCTCGATTCCATTCTTTTTTGCCGGCTGTCGCTGAAAACCAGCGCTGGGGCTCTGTCTTGCATAGGGTCGCAGCATAATGCTGAGCGATAGCCGTTTAGCGTGGATGTGACGCATGTTTCCCCCTACCTTTTTTTTTTTTTTTTTTTGTGTTTATGTTTATTTTGCGTCATTCTCATCGCAAAAAAACGTATTTTCTTTCTTTCTTTCCTTACAGTTTCGGCAATGATTGCTTTAAAAAATTTTCCCCATTAAGAATGATTGGTTGTTTGGCATCTCTTACTAAAATCTTACATTAGTTCACTTATTCTTTTTAGCGTGTCGGTGGCAATCTGAATGGACGCCGCCTAGAATTCGGCTACTTGTTTAGCGAAAAGCTGAAATTACCTTCACGGTGTTCAAATACGAAATCGAACCTACGACCGGACCGCAGAGCAGAAAGTCAGTCGCTAAACCACTCTACTAGTCGCGTTTACAAAATGCTTTAGCGAGTCTTCATAATAAAAGCCCATAAAAACACAAAATATATTCCTTCCAATTCCCCCTTTATTTATACCTAAACAGGGTCCAGGGGCTTTAGTGGTAATCCCTTAAATTGGACACAGTTTCACCTGTCCGATCGCGCGGCTTTTCTCCGCGTAATGAACTAAAACAAAAAACGTTAAAAGTTAATCTCTTATGTGTATAGACTTTGGACGCTTCGTTTATTTATGTTGGGGACTGGAGCCTTCATTATTTGTCTATTTTAACGGTGTTTAAGAGTAAGCTTTTTGTTGGATTACAATTTGGAAAAGATTATTATGAAATGGATTAGGTTTAGGTCTATAAAACTTCCAGCCATTAGAGTATTTAAAAAATATGTAGCTACTCGGGTAAAGAAACCGAACTTGTTTTATCTTGTCAAACTCAAAAATTTTATTGCCCTTGCGTGGTTTATAGTGGGTGTACTTTTCAAGAGGTCCAGCACCTGAGGTAATTTAGGTAATTTTAAGAACATTTACATTCTAATTTGTCACAATCTGTCAACGTTACCTACATTTTTGACATTTGATTGTCACCGAGATAAGATTTTGAATGTTTTTAATTACGGGAATTGGCCTGCTGACATCAACCCTGTAAGGACACAGCAATTTATAAAGTATTTAAATAACTTAATATTTATTAGACTAGTAAAGTGAAAAAGCAAAGAAAGTATAGCACTGATGTCGTGTTGCGTTAACAGTCACTTCATGATTACCTTATCAGAAAAAAAATGCACTTGTAGCTATAAATCAGAACTTTTAATTAAAACGAAGAAATATCAACACGCACTTTTCTAAACGTCTCAAGAACGTACACACTTATCAATCGGTTCCCTGTGTTCAACAAACAATTTATTCCAAATAACTAAAATGCTAAATCTATCACATACAAAAATAACTGCTACACAACATTGACCACCGATCGAGCACCACAACTAATAATTCATTAATTGTCGACGTGCTGCGTGTGCGCCACAATTCGGACTTTATTCTCACACAAATCCCTCCATACATTTTTATTGGCTCGTCCACCTTCAGCCCTCAGATACGTGAGCCGACTTTTTATATAAGGGTCGAATGAGACTGGCGGTTAGAACGCCGCGTTTCTTGTAAACTAAGAGATACATGCGAGGTTTCTTCAGAAATGAACGTTTTAATAAAGTGAAACTGGCTTTAAGCTCATTGAAAAAGGACACTGGCCTAGAATAAGTGCCTAACAAGGTAAGGTCAACAGACACATATTTCTCCAGTTATGTTTAATTTACCTATCTTCTCATATTAAGTGAATAAATGTTTTGATTGGATTCGATTCAGAGTGAATTACAATTAACCGGGCACAAACCCAATTATTACGTAGCTATTTAGTAGTCTTTGGTTGTGAATAATAAGAGCTAAGTTTCATAATAATTTCTCGTTTCTTCAGCACAAATCCCAGCACTATCCCTATTAGCTACGCCGTAGCATGTAGCCCGTAGACAGTTCCCAACTTTCAGCATCTAGAAACGCGACGTTCAAACCGCTACGCGAGTGCTACGGCGTAGCGCGTGCCATGTGAACTGTGTGATTTGTTTCCGATTCCACCGCGAGCAGGTAAACAACCGTGTTACACACTATTATTTGTTATTTTGTACTTTATTTCCTTTTCCAAGGGGAAAATTCTTGAATGTTAACTTCGATGTTTGTTTTGTGTTATATTGGAAGAAATGTAGTTTGTAAGTAAACTTTAATACTTTCTCTTGAGCCTTTACCAGTTTTAATAATTAAGGGATAGGTGGCAATTGCTTGGTTATTGATAAGTTAAAAATAACATACTGATTATATCTATACATATAGTATGATTACCCAATGCGTTGTTCATTGTTAAACAAAGTACATAAATGTGCATACACACGAGCGACACGCGAAGTCGGGTGACGCCGACAACATACCGCTCGTGTATTTGAGCACCGTACTAAGTACACGAGTTACACGTTTGTTGACGACTGCCGCCGACCCGCGGCGACGGTTGCAGTTGCCTCTGTAGTCGACGCGTGTCGTTCGTGTGTAATAATATTATAAATATCTTGGTCCACATCTTTATCATCATCTGCCTAGCCTTTTGCCCACTACGTAGGGGTCGGCTTCCAGTGTACCGGATACAGCCTCCATGCCTGCAGGGTGTACATCCTTATACCATTCATCAATAACATTTCCAATCAATAAAATTCCTTACAAATCTCTATTATCACAACTCTATAAAACCTGACAGTCAAACCAATTATCTTGGCGGCATCCTCAGAGGATAATATTTTAATTAAACCTCTCTCAAGTTATTACTGTTTGCCTCAACTTGCTCACCTCGCAGGATTAATATGTATGATTGCCCTTTTTACATTTATATAGGTTGAAATATTGATAGAGGAACTCATAAAAGTTGAGCATTGCAGCAAAAATATTAAGTGGGTAATTGCGGTTGGTAATTTTAATTATACATATTAATTAAGCACACGATTCTACACCTTCCCCCTAGCGTACCCCCTCCTGCTGTTTCATAGAAAAGAGCAATACTTATCTGCTAAGTGGTTTAGAATCATCATGTGTGCTGAATTCATATGTACAGTGACCGATTTCGATGTCTACCACCCTGCATTTGTTGGCACATGTTATCTTTTCTTGACTTGGTAATGATTCAAAATATGTGTGTAAGTGTGTAATAAATATTGAATGGGAATTGTAAGGTAAGAGATATTTCCGATTAGATTATTGAAATAAAGTATCTAGAAAACGGACAATTTCTTATTTGCTGTGCCAAACGGCTATCACTTATTTACAAGAACTAGTGTGTCTCATAGAGTTTCTCAATTTTCCCAGAAGGTAAGCTGCAAACAGAACATCTCTCTTTCCCTTCTAACCCAGAACAATAAGTCTAAACCAATATTCTATAAAACTTTACCTAACTGCGTAAGTTTAGTTCAAAACTAACTTCTATAATAATAACACGATTCCATCTTTGATTGATATTTCTGTCTGAGTCCATAACAAAACACCTAAGTTGGACGCAAACCCGAATCGAAATCTATTCAAAACTCAAACTGATAACTTAAAGTTTTACGTTTTCGTTTCATCGGCGGAAAGTTTTGGGCGCGCTTGCCAACTCGGTGTTAGTTTTGTGAGTTTACTTAGTGCCTAAATAGTTTCTGGCTAAGTAATTGCTGGTATAACCAAGGTTGCTTGGATATCAAAAAGTTTAAGGGTTTTCGTAGATTTCTAGAGCTGAATTTTGCTAACCGGCTCAAGTCAAATTCGGAGTAAATTGATGGATCGTCTTATACCCGTATTCACAAACATTACTATGAGGTCTTACAGTGCGCGCAGACGCACAGGGTTCCAAAAAACCTATTCCTAGACAACACTTGAGTGGCGATCGGCACTGTGTCCCTTTAATATTTATGAATTTAAAGGCTTGTCATATGGATTGAGAAATGCCTTACTTCGCATAGTATTACGACTTTACTTAGACAAGTATTGTTTGTAAAGAAAGGTGTTAGAGGATGGGCTGCAGAGGTCTCATGTTTGCTGGCAACAATAAACTATAATCATAAATACTTCTTTGTTTTTAAATAATAACACACACCATAACATCACGCCTGTAGCCCTCAAAGGGTTAGGCAGAGGTGTACCTATAGTACACCCATATTTCGCCAGTTATGTTTAAGTCCCACGTAAAAGGGAGCGAGCCTATTTTTTTTTTAATTTGAAATGGTCTTACTCTTGACTCTAGCCTAGGTCAAAGGTGACAGAAACAAAGTCGACGATGGAGCGAGCTTACCCAGAAGAAGCCATCAACTGGGCACGAATCCAGACTCCAGGCTGCTGCTTAAAATAATAAAGGCTTATTACTCAAACTCTAACATGAACATTATTCTAGCGATCAATCAAAACCTTCACTGTTCTAATATTCTAACAAAAACCCAAACAAAATCGCGACAGATCACAAAATCGCTGCAAAAAACGACATCAAATAATGACAGCAACTACGAAAAGCAAAACCTGTCACAGCGCACAACCAATACACATAGTGCCAAATAAAAATGGCCACACATTATTTTTTGTCCGGCTGTCGGCACGTGAGGTGAATCCAATCGTTTTTTCTTATTTCCCCGATTGATTGGACTGTGCTGTTATTTTTTTCCGTTTATCCCCTCGCAAACAATGCGGGCATCGGGCAGGTGAGCTAAACGCTTAAGGGAAGCGAAAGATTTTGTGGGATTTAACGATTGTCGCTGCACATTTGTCAAACTTGTTATATCGTTGTGGTAATGGGATGGTGAAGATATTGCTTTTTTCCGCATTTTTCTCGGTGTCTGAAAAACTGCGGAATCAGAGTATCATTATTCTGGTCACTGTTATTTGTGTGTCAGTCTAACGACATTTAGGTTTAGAGTGTAAAAAAACGAGGCGCTTAATAGTTTCTTATTCTGAGTATAAAAATGCTTACCTACAATTTATATCCACGGTGTAGTTCGTTTTAGAAAACCAAATGTTTTCTTTTACAGCATTTCACTAATTTAAATGCTCTCTTAATTCGCCGCAGTGTAATTATAATAAACAAAGCGCCACTAACTCAGGTGTTCGTGCGCCGACTACGTGTGCGTTTTATTTGCACCAAAGTGTAGTTTCTTAGCGTAAACGCATTACCTCCCTCAGGAGCGCACGTCGGCCTGTTTATAACGGGAACCGACTGAATTTTGATTACATTTAACTGCATAAAACACTGCAACACTGCACTTGCAGTTTTATTTATTTATTTGTGTAGAAAAGCACGCTACTGAAAAAAAATATCAGTCATCACTTAGTAGTGATTACTTTTATGATTTTTTAATAAAAACAATTCGGATGTTACTTTTTTCAACACAAAAATAAATAAACGTCCTAAAAACCAACTTAAATTGTGTAAATATTTAAATCACAATTGTGTGTCTTTGGCAGTCGTATGCAACACGGCAAATTGACGTCAATTTGCCGGAGAAAAATATTTTTTTTTTCGGAGGGAAATTAATGGCTAAGCAAATTGACACACTACGTAGTGTGTCAATTTGCTTAGCCATTAATTTCCCTGACTGTATAACCATTTATTGAAAATGGCTTTATTTACGTCCAATCTTCAAAAATCTAAATACGTCAGGAATGATGTAGAAATTTATTTGTGTACATTACCAGCTCTTGGCTAAAAACTGTATAATTTGATTCAATATGTTTCTGTGTCACTATCAGAAAGCCTCTCCATCTAAACTCGCAAACTCCCATCAAATCACTTACCCATCAGCCAAGGACAGAAAGCACCTAATTGCAGCCACCGTACCATGAAATGACCTGCAAAGTTCTCAATACCGGCCGGTTAAAGGGTTGCTCGTAAATCCGGGGCAGGTGGTGTTCCTGTTCCATCAGATCGAGTTATTGAATCCTTAATCCTCTTTTATTACTTTTCGTGTCGTAATAAAAGTGCAGACGCGGGTAATTGTGCAAAATTGAAGAGCTCTGCTGAAGGTAATAATTGAAAGAGTTTGAGGACTTTTGAATTAGGTCGGGTTAATTTTGTGGATTATGGAGTTGGTTAGGTTGGTGTCGTGTCCTGTAAAAGTGTTTCTGGCTCTAGTTAGGTACTGCAGAAGTGTCCGGTATAGAGGAAATGTATAGATATGAACTAATGAACATTATAATGCACCACTCACTTATGTACAAAAAACACAAGTAAACATACCACATCGTCCACAGAACATTTCAGCTGTTGGTAGATGGCTTCAGTTTCACCTACCTGCTTTTATAAGACAAGTGAAACATTCGAAGTTTTCTGGATAAAAAACCTCTAATATGACTTACACATTTGGAATCACATTTTAGCTTAAGCATATCTTACAAAAACCCCTCGAAAGGCTCCTTCTTTCGGCCTGATACAAAACTTCGCTAAATACATTCCACATAACTACCCATAAGTACCTAGCCTGCCCATCTTCCCACTAATTACTGTGGTACACATTTCTTGAGTTTTTTCACATTTTTCTGTAACATTAAACAGCATCCCGTCAGCGCAGACAGGTTTTTAATTAACAAACCCCAAACACTTGCGACTTTCACAAAAAATAAGTAAAATCCTTAACGAGTTTACTCACTGCCCGTGTTCGGATTACGAGATTTTATTTTAAGTCTACAAAGAAATTCTAGCACCTTCTATTTTTTGTTTGTAATGATTCCAACCTTTCTTTTACCATAACTGTCTTCTATAATCATGAATATTGTTTAATTATCTAATAACGCCAGAATCGTCGACAAAAGAGAATGTGAGTAATCATATAGATTGATTTTGTTAGTTTTCTTTTTACATTCGAGGTATAGCCAATGCCATAATTCACGGAATAATAAAATTATGTTAATTATATGAAAAAATATGGCACGTGAGTAGCAGGCTATTATGCTACCACTAGCAGCTCCCCGCGGTGTCGCCCGCATAAGTGTCGATCTCGTGGGAATATCTGGATAAAAACTATCCTATGTCCTTTCCTAGGACTCAAACTATCTCTATACCAAATTTCATCTAAATCGGTTCAGCGGCTTAAGCGTGAAGAGGTAACAGACAGACAGACACACTTTCGCATTTATAATACCTACTAGCTGCGCCCCGCGGTTTCACCCGCGTAAATGTCGATCCCGTGGGAATATCGGGATAAAAACTATCCTATGTCCTTTTCCGGGACTCAAACTATCTCTATACCAAATTTCATCTAAATCGGTTCAGTGGTTTAGGCGTGAAGAAGTAACAAACATATAAACACACACACACACACACTCACAAACTTTCGCCTTTATAATATTAGTGTGATAGTGTGATTAGTGTGATTATATTATGTATAAATATGGATGCCTCATATTCCTTTAAAATCAAGTTAAATAAAATCAAACGTCTACAACAGCGGGAGTGTAAGTACTTTAAGATTTATCAGACAAGAAGATATTGCTTCTTGCCTCATTCGAGATATGTTCATGACCACGTATACATCGGGTGACTTGCCTTTCAACACATCATCCCGTTGTACCGTATGCACCACTGACCTGCACCATCGATGGTGCAGCGGAGACGTAGGTAACTAGTTTCAATCATCTGCCTAGCCTTTTCCCCCAACTATGTTGGGGTCGGCTTCAAGTCTAACCGGATGCAGCTGAATACCAGTATTTTACATGAAGCGACTGCCTATCTGCCTCCACAACCCAGTTACTGGGTAACCCCTTGGTAAGATTGACTGTCAGACTTTCGGGCTTCTGACGACCCGTAATGACTGTCAAAGATCCACGAATGACAGCCGGAACCAACGGCTTAACGTACTTTCTGCGGCACGGAGGATCTTGGTATGTAAAGATGGTCACCCATCCGCGGGCCTACCGCGGCAAGCGTAGCGTAACCTGATCGATCGAGCCGTGCGGCTGTAAACACTTAGCCACAAACCCCTCCAACTACGCGGACTTTTTAAATAAGACTTGTTAACCGTAACGAGTATGGCAGATCATGTAGAATCCTTCAGAACTCGCTAACTAAATTATAGAATCACCTCCCTCTTCTCCAACCAGCACTATCGTCTTCAAACTTATACCAAACAAGATAATACTATAATCGAGCTCACTAACATCACAAACTTCATATCTGAACTCTGTAGGGGCGCTCACCTGCGAGCCTGCGACTAAGTTCAGTAGATTTATAGTCGCGAGTGTAAGGCGCATCTTAGTAACTTTGTGTGCCAGTTCACTGGGCTGGGATTGTGTTTACCTGGTTAAGATAGTGGGGCTGAGTTTGCATTTAAAAGTTTTTCTTAAGAGTAAAACTTTCAGTGACTTTAATTATGGATCACAGCCTTTTAAGGTTATTGAATAGGGTAATATTAATACTTCGTCGATGGTTCTTCTTTACTTTCTGATGTCTCCCGCTTTGTTCTTACAAAGCGGGAGACGGAAGCGGGAGCGGGGAAATTGTGTATGCGTCACTACAAAAAAAATATGACCTATGTGTTATGTAGCCCATCTAGTGACAGTTTCAAGCAATTATTGTTTTATCTATTTATGTTACTCTTGTAATAATTTTTTTGTAGTGACGCATACACAATTTCCTAGGCAAAGGCTTGTTGTGGTGCAATTTGGAGAATGCTTGAAACAAGGCTATGACGTTATGAGCTTATTGACCAAAGCTCTATCGTTATAGGGATTTACGAGTAGGTTTCAAAGTGATCAAGAAAGCTTTCACCTTCTCCAGAAACAAATAAATAAATATAGAACAATACGTAAATACTTCCGTGAGCAACGTTTCGCGAACGATCGCTCACGGAGCGGGCCGCGCCGACACAACCATTTGTCTTGGACCACCTTTAAAAGCTATTCACGACCATTTTTCTTTTTTAAAAACCTTCAGACACTTCCTTTTCGTTTTTCAATCGCCCCCGCCCCGGGCGGAGTTATCGCGATAAATGCTTTTGTTTGCTAGACTTTGGGGATTTGTATAGAGTTGGTGATACCGTGAGGTAAATGATCTGCATATTTTTATGTAATCAGGAAACTTATCATAATTATTTGAAGTGCACGAGAATCAAATTGCCGTTTTGGGTATGTCTGCAAACATATCTATTTATAACAGATCACCTGTAAGAAATAGGTAGATCTTTTAAAAAGTACTACTACACCTGCTCCACATTTCACTAGATGCTTTGAAAATTGTCTTAAAATTTGCCTTGAGTCCGAAATTATTCTACATGCAAAACGGTAAATTGTAAAAAACGATCTATTATTGTAATACTTTTGACTGTCTCTTATAATTTTAGCTAGTGAAATGTGGTTTAAGTGTTGGCAGTAATTATCAGATCTTCCTAATTCTAAGAAGTAATTAGGCGTAATAATGTTTATGTCATGTGAAAGTTAAGAAGAGAGTAGGTACCAATTATTTTCGGAGTCCAGATTTTTTTCTTGCATTGTCCTTCATGCTTCAATAGATTTACTGCATTAGCCTGCACACTGTTTTGCAAACATGTAATTCTTATTTTCCGAAACGTTACTTTCTGACTATCATCTCTATATAGATCCACGGTATCGGGCCGAAGCGTTGAGCCGCCTGGACAGGTGAATAGATGTCTCGACCCGTTCGCTGGCAATCAGTCACAAATAGCATTCTTTAGCATCATTCCGAGGTACGAGCGTACAGCGGAGAGGGAAAACATTGCAAACAGTGACAGATTGTACCTTAGACGAATTTTCATTTAGTTACTGTAAAATTGTTGAATCATTTATCACTGTTTGGAATCTAAGAATCTTTACACTATACCTAAGTTTGTGGATGCCCAGCCAATCTTTTTGTTTGTACAGACGCCAGCATATCAAGCTACCCGAAACTGTCAAATTTTCCCAATCAAACTGGAACCTAATGCTTTAGCGATAAAGTTGAAAACCTATTAATGAAATTTGACAGATTATAGTAGCTTGATGTGCTGGCGTCTGTACGGGTCCGTGGCTTAGGCCCCCAGTGGTCGAGGCACCTGTGGCCGACGCCCCCGATTCGATTAATTTAATATCTTTATTTTTTTGTGCTTTTCCACTTAGTACAGTAAATGAGAAAAGTGTTTCACCATAATAATAAAGTATTTTGCCTTGTTAAACAAAAGTTATCTATCAAATAGCAGAGAGAATAAATTGCCACTTAACCTTATCCTTACACACCTTTTTCTCCATTAAAAGCATATTTATTATGTACAAACATCGGAAAAATCAAAAATAAGTACTTCATATAAAATGTTAGTGAATGTTGTTAATAAACATTTATAATAAATTAGGTACCATTATGGAAATTTTATCTTTCAACTTCAACCAACTCGTCAACTAACTGAGCCAAACCAATTATTGGTAACAATCAAAAGTCCGTCTTTTTATCCACAAAATTGAAAACAATAAGGAAGTATGAATAAATATTATATCTATCTCTTTCATACCAGAGTCAAGTTATTGAATATAGCAATATGCAACAGATAAGAAAGTTTAGTGTGTCATCTCACAATGACAAGCGAAGGTCCTTCCCAAGGGCTCTTGCGAAATAATTACAATGTAGTTAAAAATAGAATTGGTGAAAAAAATGTTGTGCCTAACAGTACATTTGATCAAAAATTGCTTTGAATTAAATTAATCGAATCGGGGGCGTGGGCCACAGGTGCCTCGACCACTGGGGGTCTAAGCCACGGACCCGTCTGTACGTCTTTGTCCTAGTGACACACCCGTTCATTGCAATGCAATAGCAGGTTCTATTTAGATGGAAAAATACAGTAATTTTTTTTTTTCATGTACGTTATAAGAAAATAAAAGAAACATTCATAAGGATAATAATTATGTAATTAGAGTTACATATTTTTCTAACACCAAAGGGTCATCATAATATTGTATCTACAACAACATTACCCGTCTTTCATCTTTCACATCCCGCTCTCGCTTCCTCCCATCCCCTGCCGCCATCCAACAATCACAGAGTCTACCGTTACCCTGGCACTACCCTGGCGCTACCCCAGTACCCTGGCAGTAGTCCTGCAATTAATCAAGAGCTGATGCTTACCCTCTAATTGAATGCTCTCTTCAGCGCAGCGTTTATTGTCATCATCAATATGGACTCACGGTTGTTGACACATTTCTTTTGCCGCCATTTGTTTTAACGCTTTTTCGTTTGGATTTAAATTGCTGGCTATATTTTATTGTGTGTCGTCCTTTTATATTAGCAGGGTATGGTAGGCTGAGCTGATTGAACACCTTCCCGAGGCAAAATTGAAATGTTTAGCTTACAACAGAAACATATTATAGTAAAGAGGAATAAAGAATCACCAAGCCATATAGCGGTGTGACAGCATCTACAAATAAATTCATATTTGAGGAACTAAATCTAATACCTAAGACCGCCCATTGTGTCGCCTTTTATAAAATTTCTACATTTATATCTGTAATTTATATGGTGTACATTCGGATACCTATGATCGACAACATACGCAAAGACGACATTTATACCCGTCGTCAAAGTATTAGAACTTTTACGCACGCATTGAAAAATGCATAGGCATGAGCTATGCACATCCCGTTTTTAATTTCACCGATTTTTTCCAATGCCAAAACCGAGCTCCTAAAGTTCCCATTTCACAGTCGGAAAAAGGCAGACAGGCGCTTGCATAGGAATCAATCATCGGTCACCATCGCCATAAAGGCTGCAATAAATTCAGGCGAGCTTACGGCCCATTTTCCACTTGTTTTCACCTCAACGTCGATTTTCAGTGCGACTGAAAGCGCTCATTCACCCTCGATTTTGAATTGGGCGTATTTGTCATTTTCTGATGTATTTCGCTTCGGTGTTTGGCCGTATTGCCCTTTTGTTGGTTCTGATTGATTGTATTGATTTTGCCGACGATTTTATTTGGTGGTTTAATTGAGAGAGAATTTCTGTTTTACTTTTGTAAATAGGGAATTGAAAATTAAAACATTTTGTGTAGTTTGACAATTAAATCGGCTAAGATACAACGCTTTTTATTTAATTCTCCCAAAATGTGTTACGCGGAAAAGTAAATAAAGAGAACCATATTTTAACTTGATTAATTAAAACAAAATGTTTATTTATTTTATTCTGTTCAGACAACTTACCTACAGCTAACATACCTATTACAGTGCTCTTGAAAAATATGAAATTGAAGGCTTCTCTAAGCTAACTATTATTTCAAATCTCTGATGAAAACCCTGATTTACCTATATAAATGCCTACCTTCACCGATACACCCATGTTACAGACCAAAACCCAATTCAAAAACCTGTCCCCAAAAAGTTTAGCTTGCAGATAATACTGGTATGTATGAGATGAGACGCGAGGTCATTTGTCACGCTGCGCATTAAGCGGCGGTTAACGTGACGGGCTATAAAAAGCGTGTAAACACGTCACCTGTCACGTGACGTCAGCGACGTCACGACGTGACGTGACGGAGCTGTTCACGTGCGAAGATGTGGGAAGGGGTTGGAGGCGCTAGGTGCTGTTTGTTTTTATGATTTTCAGCGACACATTCTGGATACACACGTAAAAATTATGCTTTCATTCAAGATCAAATTAACACATTATAATTATTATAGTGACGATAATTTTGAAGAATATAAAGTAAAATATTTGTGATGGCATTTTTGCCCTGCACTGGGTCTGTTCCCGTTGGCTGGTATTTATTGTACAAATAAAAAGCAACTCGAATAACTTTACATTTTATAATAGTTTTAGAGAATCAGCGTGAGATCATTTTGGTGTCATAGTGAGTGTGACCTAAAAGTCCCCTGTTGAACTTTACGTCACAAAATACAATAATAACAAATCCTATGGAAATATCGATTAAACAGCAATACTTTATTTTCATACCTTTTACCTTTTCAAAAATGTTGGAGTCAATTTCCAAACTTGATGCAGGTGTATTTGTTACCATGGATACAGATCATGATTCTGAACACCAAAGCAGTGAAATTTTTCGTCAGTTAAAAAAAAAACTGAGTGTGCTTATGACCAAACGACTGAAGTGAAACTTCAAACGTATTTGGCTATGAGAGGAAGAGAGAAAGAAAATGTGCGTGCGCACTGCTTTCTCTTGCTTATATCCCCCACTCAACTCCCGTTCGCCTCTCCCGATCACACTTTTCGTAACGCTTACGTCACGCGTTCGCCAGCTTACTCCCCAAGTCAAGCGTGCGTAAAGAAGTTTCACTTTAAAATATTGCTGTTCCATAACTGACCGCCTAGGGCAGGGTAGGTATTGCACTTTTGAAATGAAACAGCTGTTTGTTTTCTATCAAGAATCACATGCTGAATTAATGGTTCCAGTTTGCACGTCGATATCCCTGCCAGCCTGTATAGTGTGTTTCTCCAACTCAAAATATCCGGTTTTTCTTGAAACTGCCACATCCAAACCACTTTCCACCTCTTCGCCGAGGCAGCGGTATGAAAAATGACACGCTGTTCCACCATTGACACACCGTTCGGGACTGTATTGAGGAGCGCTCACGATGATGCATCGCTTTGGAAACGCCTCGCTACATGGACGTTTTATTGTGTGTTTAAAGTAAGTATCAATATTTGCTGGATGGTTTACATTTAGGTAGATTCTATGAGTTTTATTTAGGTCTTGGCCATCACTAACTTTAATTTGTTCTAAAAAATCTTGTTCTTATCTTCAAGACGTTTCAAGAATCATCATCATCATCATTTCAGCCGAAAGACGTCTATTGCTGGACATAGACCCCCAAGCACGTCCACGTCGACCGGTTTTGTGCTTCTCGCATCCAACGAGTTCCTGCGGCCTGCGGCATTTCAGGAATACTTACAAATAATTATGAATTCCATGACTTTTACCTTGGCCAGAGGCTAAGCATTGTCATACAACATGGCAATGCCACCAGTCTCTTGAGTACATTCGACAGACGGCGATGCGGAGGAATTTTTCGACGCCATATTTTAGTTTTTTAATAGTTTTAGTTAGGTTAGTTTATTATATTCTAATTTTAATAGAAAGTTCTATTTCGAAAGTGAATTCAATGACCTAATGTTTCAGAAATATTTTCCGGGCTAGCTTGGAAAAATGTTATAACGTAACACATTACATAACACATATTATTACGCCTAATTTTCTCGAAATGTTAGGCAGACGCACCTTATAGTACACGAATGTTTCAATAAAAATAAAGTTATAATTTTCAGACGATTTCTCCAAGAAAAAAATCTCCACTAAAATTCAAAGGCCCCGATCCCATCGTGCTCACACGAGTATGGTCCACATAATCGGTTTAGTTCACAGTCACCTCTGATAATAAATCATTGGTAAGCCGCACCTGCCACCTTATCGCAGTACCCGGGTATCGAGGGGGGACGGGAGACGGGAGGAGGGGGGCTGCGCATTGCCACTCTATTGGGTTTCTTTCCGATATTTATACCGTATTGAGGGTTATTACTTATTACTGATGTTCTTTTTACGGTGCTTGTTTCTGGTTAAAGGGGTGGAGGAATATCAATTGTTTGATGAACGGTTCCTATACCTAACAACGGATAGTTATTTCTATACGTCTCATTTTATAGGTATTATTTTACCTGGTTCCTCAAAGATACTGGTGGCAGGTGATGTCTCCTGTCCTGTCTAAACAGTATGTAAATAACGTAAATAACGCTATGCTTTTGGTCCATAATTGGTTTACTGTAAATAATTTGGTATTAAATGAAAAAAAAACTAAATGCATTAGATTCGCTTTACCAAATGTTAGAAGTAGTAAATGTCACGTTGTATTGAATAAGGAAATACTTGAATTCGTCGAAAATACGGTTTTCCTGGGGATTACGCTTGACTCAAAGCTGCAGTGGGGTCCGCACTTAACATCTCTTGCAGGGCGGCTAAGTTCAGCCGCTTACGCTGTTTGGAAAATCCGCCAATTAACAGACGTGGATACCGCGAGACTGGTCTATTTTAGTTACTTTCATAGCATCATGTCTTACGGTATTTTGTTGTGGGGACGGGCTGCAGATATTGATTCTATCTTCATCCTGCAGAAGAGGGCTGTCAGAGCCATATACAAGCTCAGCAGGCGTGATTCTCTAAGGGAACTGTTTAAAAACATTAACATCATGACGGTTCCTTGTCAATATATATATGAAAACATTATGTACGTTCGAAAAAATCTACATCTTTTTAGTAAGATAAGTGACAGGCATAATTTTAACACAAGAAGTAGGAACAAATTAGATCAACCGCGTTTCAGATTGTCTAAAGTAAAAAGTTCTTTTATGGGTTACTGTGTAAAATGTTATAATAAAATACCACTCGATATTCTTCAACTAAATGAGAAGAAATTTAAAACATGCATTAAACGCACACTATGTAGACAAGCATATTATAAGTTGGATGATTATATTGCAGATAAAAATGCTTGGTTAAATGCTTGTCCTGCTCCACAGGCACTTGAGCTCACTAGTTAAAATTTCAATATTTGGAAGAGGTGCTTCCCTTTTTCTTTTTTAGTGTTTCTGACATTACGATCTTAATATTTATTTTTATTTTATTCAATCATGTTTTAATTGTTAATGCTGCAATACTAAACACCTTTTCTTGTTTGGTAGGTATTAAAAATTTTATTCATCTCTTAAATAAATTGCAATCTATAGTTTTGTATAATTTAGAAGCATTTTTTCAATTTTGTAAATGTAAGAACCATGGATCCGTTTATTATGATTTTTTGATGTTGACTTGAAAGAGCATGGCAGTTGAGAATGTGTCATGCTCACTTAAATGTCTCACTGATGGTGGCGCGTGTGTTGGATCATTCGGTTCCCTACAAAATGGTTGAGCTGGATGGTGCTGATCCATGCGTCATGTTCGTGAACGGAAGCCGTCGGTTGAGACTGGTCATCTCTTAACTGCCAAGGCATATTTTTAATCTTATTTCTTGTATTGTTTCTTCATTTGTGTGTTTTTTTTACATTGTTCTCACATATAGAAGCAACAAGAATAATGTACCCAGGATTTTGTAATATCTTGATTTAAAAAGAGTGTCCATGGAGTTTCTTGCCCGTTCTTCTCCATTGAGATCTACGCTTTGGAATGGGCACCTAGCTTCAACTTTCTGACCAACTGACCGACTACTTAATTTTGACAATTCAAAAGTGCCTGTAATGGTTTAATTGAAATAAATGCTTTGAGTTTGAGTTTGAGTTATGAAAGGGTCTTATGACGTCGCTTCAGAATCTACCTATTTGAAAATCATATCGAACGAAGATATAGAACTCAAGAATAAGTATGTAGAATTGTAGAGCAGTAGATTCGAACCCAGACAGGCGCTATACTTTGTGAAAATTATTTAATCACCGCTGCTCTCAAAACGGTGAAGGCAAACACCGTAAGGCATGTCCTAGAAACAAAAATTCGAAGACATGTGACATTCCCTCTCACATTGAGGAGGCCTTTGTCCCAGCAGTGCGAACATTATAGGCCGATTATACTATGCTTGTACATATTCATCTGCCTGCCTTTTCCCAACTATGTTAAGGTCGGCTTCCAGTTTTGCCGGATGCAGCTGAATACCAGTATTTTACACGGAGCGATTGCCTATCTGACCTCCACAACCCAGTTACTGGGTAATACGATACCCCTTGGTAGGACTGGTTATTACACTTTCGACCTTCATGCTTGTACAGACGCACATCAAGCTACCCGAAACTGTCAAATGTTCCCAATCAACTTTGAACCTTATGTTTTAGCGATAAAGTTGAAAATCTATTGATTTGACAGATTGTAGTAGCTTGATGTGCTGGCGTCTGTACATAACAGGGTCAAATTAAATTAGCTAGGGAAACTCCCCAGACTGGATGGTTAAAGCGTAACAAACAAAAATAGAAAAAATCAAATCTTTCCTCTTTATAATATTAGATTATCTCGCAGTCTTCAATGACCTAATAATTTTCACCTAACCTCATTTACAGAATCACTATATTATAAGCATTAAAACACAAACGTTCGTCCCGGCGGCGTGTTTGAACTAGTGGCGACATTACAGAAGTTCACTAATGCCTCAACTTAACTAAGTTACGACTATCGGGACACCTTTCATTAACGTTAACTCTGTCGGTGCCTGGATTACTCTAGTTCTTGTTTCAGTTGATTAGGCTACGTTTTAGAGGGTAGGTCGGTGAACTTTAATGTTTGTTGTAATTTTCCTGTAGTGCCATACTCCTTAAACATAATCTATCAATTCCTAAATCCTTTGGAATATAGATACAGTTATTACGATACTTCTTCATTTTACGCATCCAAGATTCTCCCAGATATTTTGCTTGAGTTCTCTTCATTACTTTTTAAATGCCTATAAAAGGCTTGCTGAATTTGTGCCTTCTCCAGTGTTTTTTGAACCAGCTCCTGAAAATATGAGACTATTATAGCGTAGTGGGCATGTATGTAAGTATCTTAACACAAGTATTATTTATTTTATTTTATATATATCATGTTTATAAATGTCAATGTCCTCATTACATAGACACCACATTCCACCAATCATAAACAATTACCTACTTAATCAAAATCACCTCACTGCCAACAAACAAAATACAAATCGGACTAACTCGTACTAGTAGGGTAGATGTACCAACACTCGGCTATACGTCCCCGGGGCGCACTTGCATCGCCACGGAACCGCGGCCCGAATACCGGCGGAATTGCACGACCGCTTTTATTGTTAGTTGCCGCCATAACTCCGAGCTAGTTAACCTGATACAAGGTGGGATTTGGAGTTGCTGAACACTTTATTGTGTAAGGTAGGTATGAGTGGGTTTGAGCTGTTTGTTTTATTGTAAATTGCACTCCTAGTGAGATTCTTTTAGCAAATAATGCTTAACAGGAGTGTTACTAATTTTTGTGCAGGATATCTCAAGGATATCCTGCACAAAAAGAGGATATCCTTATTTCTTTTAAAATCGATATGATTCCGTGGACAATAGTGTGGGTTGTGCGTTTGTTTAATATTATACCTAAGCTAACTATTAATGTTGTAACGCATAACTTTTTTTTGTCCCAAATAAATAAAATAAATAAATAAAAGTAATACTAAACAACCATAGTTACAAGTCATTATATTTCTGTTCAAAATTGTATTATTTATAATGTTCAGCTATAATTATTTGCAATTACATGACGACGCATCGTTTTCCATTCAATTTTGTTAAACGAAGAGACCGATTTTAATCTAAGTAGGTATCTACATTCTCTCAAAAGTCAACGGAACTCTTGTAACAAACTTAAACATTTTATTTCTCCAATCCTAACACAAGACTTTATCTAACAAAGAAGTCAAACAAGTAAACCCAATAGGTGTAACAATATCTGTCCGGTCCACAGAGACCACTCACGAAGGTGAAAGCAAATATTGTGAGAATCGCAAACAGTGTTCGACAAAGAGTTTAAAAAGTGCAGTTTGAACTAACGCGATGTTGCGGGTAAGTGGGGGGGGGGGGGGAGCGGGGGTGCTGGACAGTTACAATTACAGCCACCCTACTGTCTGAGGGTGTTGTGTTGAAGATTAGTGCGATATGGAGTTTGGTTATTGAAATTAATTCAATTATCAGATAGGTTGGGAAACTATTGTTAATATTGATTTCTCGTGAACGATTTTCTAAAAAAAAGGATTTTTGTTGAACCAACGCTCGTCGCCAACGCCTCTCGTTCCATCATAGACCTCATCCATCGATTTCCATCAGGCGTGATCGAGGTCAAGAGCGGGCCCATTTAGCAATAAAATAAATAAATACCATACATTGCCACGAAAATTATGCTAATTCGAGCAGGACTGAGCTTAGTTATTACTGAATTATCAAAAATTATATTGGCGATTCCAAATTTTTCAGTATAGATTTATTCAATATGTTTTCTTGAATTGTAACCAATGTGTGCAAGATTAAATAAGCGCAATCTGTACCATACCTTTTGGTTGTAAGATTTATTTAAAGTAAAAACAAACTTCTAACAGACTAAACTCCGACTTGCAGAGGACTGCGATTGGCCGAGTTGATTGAATGAACTTTAAACTTTCTTTGAGAATAGTTCTAACCTTTAGTCTGAACAAATAAGTAAGACCTCATCACAAAGTTTCAGTTCAGGTTAAGTTAAACGTTTGGTCTCCTGCCAACAAACGGGCCGTGCTTTACTTACGACATTCTTATTTACGAGGAAAACAGAAAATTTAATAGTTTTACTAGGTCTTTTTCAAGGTTTTGATAATTTTTATTAATTTAATGGATATTCATTGTACGCCAGACGCCAGCACATCAAGCTACCCGAAACTGTCAAATTTTCCCAATCAACTTTGAACCTTATGCTATAGCGATAAAGTTGAAAATGTACAAAAAAGAAATTTGACAGATTGTAGTAGCCTGATGTGCTGGCGTCTGTACTTATGCAATGAGGATTGGAAAGATATGTCGACAAATTGAAAAAAAAACAATGTTTTTGTTTAAATAATATGCGCACCAAAACCAAGATCACAGACGTTACTCAGAAACCCGCTAAGCTTAAGTGGAACTGGGCCGGACATGTCTGCCGCATGTCAGATGACAATTGGGCTAAGAGAACCACCGATTGGGTCCCACTAAACCATCGCGGCAGGCCGAGACGAAGATGGCGGGACGAGCTTGACTCCTACCGAAAGGACTGGCCTAGCAAAAGACAGAATTGTGTGCAAAAGGAAGAAGGAGGCCTTTGATGCACTGTGGCGTAAGAAGTCTGCTTCGCTTCTCCGGAGGCTGCGTGGCAGTCCCAACACTATCCTGCATTCAATAGCCGCCCGGGCAGATAGCCCGCTAGTGTGGGCGATTACAAACCGGACCCGTTCTGTTTTAGTTATTAAGTACTAACATAGGCTAAGCTATTTTGTTACTAACACTATCTAATAGACCATTGTAGTCTGTTTCAATAAATAATAATAATAATAATATTGCCCCATCGCCGTATCTCTACGTTGATGTCGTGGTGGGGCTTGCGCGCTCCGAACTCTAAGCCTGTGACGGAAGAGTTTACTTTACCGGAACAGGTCTAGGGTGAGGAGCCAGACCAAGAGAGATACAGAAACCCGCAGGGCAGTATGTGGCGAGCTGTTGGGCAGTAGCGACCCCACGGACCCTATCTCCCGGGAGAAGTCTTGTTCCTCACCTCTGGCTTGCCTTTATTGGCCGGCTGGAGTGAACAATGACGAGGAACAGAGCTCCCACCTCATTCTTGCCTTTATTGGCCGGCTTGAGTGAAGATTCGCAAGAGCAAACGTGCTCGGAGGAAGGAAGTATTCCAGTAAGATGCTGGTAGGGATCTTGACCGTACTTCCGGGATTGTTGTGATAGCCGTGCAGTACCTCTCCACTCCTCATAAGCACTTCAGGACATGTTGCCCCCTTGTCGCTACGTCACTATGTGCTGGCGACCGTTTCTGGGGGCCCATTATTGAGTGTGCAAGTCACCCCCTGCTATTTTATCCGTGTATATGTATATAAAACATTGATTAGGCAGGGGTCATAGTTCTTCCATAGTTCTTGGTGACCAGTCCACTTTAGCCACCTAAACCCATAGCCCAATTTTTTATTTTTCAATATCCTGCAATAGTCCTACACCAACCGGGGGTTGTCCTTGGGTGCATTTGCATAGTGCATACAGGGATAATCGTCTGTTGGTGCCACATTTCATTAAAATTTCCTAAGGGGCCACTGCGGGTTGGCTTCGGCCCCTCGTACGCCTTCCAAAGGACCGGGACCCCATGGTCCCGAGATATTAAAAAAATAAAAAATAATAATAATAATTTGCCTCGCAGTGGGAAAATAGAGGTTAGTTAGATTAGATTTTCTGAACAAGGAGATTAGCGAAAGAATTCTTGTATAATCTTTAAAAAAAATACCGATCTTTACTTGTGCTCAGGTTAAGTTATCATGGCGGTGCCGTGGCGTCTGCCAAGAAAAGCGTTGCACGAATGCACGTGCAAGTAGATTTTCCTCACTGTTGGCTGGCTCATAGACAAAAACTGAGGAACTGAGGACTTTCACCTATAGCAACTAGCAAGTGTTATTAGGTTATCCGTAAGGAGATCTCATTAGAAACTAGATAACATTAACTAGTTAAGGCCGGCTACCGAGACAGATTTTTTTTTTTTATTAATGTTCAAAAAAGTATATCGCAGAGTTTAAATGATAAAATACTAAAAACCACAGAAGCCTTTGATGGCTTATACATATATGGCTAGTGAGTTCAATTGATTTTCTATTGTAATGTGCCAACCAGTGGTACGCTCCGGGCCGGAGCGATTAATCTGAAACAAGTATTTGGCAAAAACAAGAACATACACTTGTACTGCGCCCTCAAGTCATAATCACTACGTTACCAACTCAAAATACAAGCATTCACTCAAAACTTTGCCAAAAATCCAACACTGTAAACAAAAATAATCCACCTCCAAAGAAGCACAAAGTTAAACTCCAACAAATCAATTTAGAAAATCTCCCGCACGTCAGCGCAAACTCCACCGCTCCACGTAGCGATCACACGAATGGCTATCATAGCTCTCGGCAGATGAGAGTGTGTCTGGACCGCGGTAGGTGTGCTGGGAAAACATCATATTTCACGGCTTAACCCTTCAGGGGAAGCTTTTTGCTTGATCAAGTTCGTAATGAAAGTATTGGATTGTTTCTGAGATTGTTTGAGATGAGACGAAGTAGTATTCCCAGTAATTGTACCTAGAATTGGACGCGTTTGACGGAAAATTGATTTGGTTTAAATAGTTTAAGGTGATTGGAAACTGATGTTAGATAATTTATTAAACAATTTGAAAATGAGAAGCGCATCCCAAACCAATTATGTACCTATTTCAAGTTAATAAAGTGCTAATATTACTTTTTTAAGCGAAATCGTAGAAACAAAATCAGGCTTCGACAAAAAAATATCCCTGAGTAAACGAGATGAATCTACTGCATAATTTGCTACTTTTCATGAAAATCTTCAATAAAAAAATAAACTTCATAGTTTTTTTTTTTTTAATGTAAGTATTTGTATTAATAAACCGGTAAATAACTATCACTTAATGACATACAGACTTGCAAAAATAACTCTTTTAGCATTTTTTCTACAAAATGTTCGTCTCAAAACGGTCGCCGAACACATAGGCGCCATCACCTTCCTCATACGTTATCAGAATTCCCTTCCAAATCACATCTTTATGCAACTCATACATACATACCATACCCTGCAAAGTATGTCCTTCAGATAGCCCAACGTTCTGTCCCCTGTGGCCGAGTGATCTTGCTTGCATAGCAGATGTCCCCTGACAGGCCCCGGGCTGAGGTGCCCTCCACCTAGTTGATAGAGTGATGAGTCAGCTCGCATGTGTGAGTTACGATCAATGTCCATATTTCTGAGGTCCGTGTGGGACAGTGAATTTTTGTGTCAAGATTTTCTATATACAGGGTGATGGATTTACGTTGTAATTGTAGATGAGTTGTGTATGTTTAATAGCACTAACGTGTACAGGACATTTCATTCTATAAAGCAAAGTCAAATTATCGATCCCAAAATCACTAAATAGGTCATCCTAACTAAGTAAAGGCTTATGCTTAACTTATCACCAAATAAAGTAAAATATAACATCATAAAAACACTTTTTACTGCCAAAAATAGTTTATGATCAGCAAAATTAATTTGTATTCTCATTCGCTCGCTCTTGCATCCTATGTCGACGGAGCCCCGCTTCGCGGTGCTCCTATTTATTTCTGTGTAAAGGGTTTAAAGTAACCTAACCAAACCTAACCTCGGGGTATGTACCCAGCTAGAACTATTGTAATTTTAGACTTCATTTTTTTGTGTTCAATATATTTTTTGGTGATCATTATATTTAACCCCCTAAGTAAATAATAACATCATAAACAGCTAGGTACTTTCGTGTCTGCATGTAAAATGTAAAAGGACACTTAAATCATCAGATTTGAATGTCCTTTTTGATAATAATTTTGTACGTACGTAGGTAATAGGAGGCTGCAAGTCGGTACAGAAAAGTAAGATTTTAAAAAACCTGCACTCACCTTTAAATCAGAATATCGATAAGATTAAGAAATAAGAGCGCATCAATTTACATTAGCAAATATAGCACCAATTCCAACTTTCTAATAAACAAAGATTTCCACGAGAACCTCTTAATTATTGCAGCACACAATATCTTGAGCAAACAGCATGTATATCCGACGTCCATGCTTACCCAACCAAAGGTGACAAACAGACAATTTTCTCTCCTGTCCAATGCAAATGAGACCATCTGGCATAACCTGAACAAACCACGTTCATTTACTATCAAATAGGACCTTAAAACAACAGCATAAAGCTTATTTTTGCGTTTTAAAACCAAATGTTTAATTTGGTAGAAAGTGCTGCTAGACAAATTTATTAAATTCGTTCTTTTTAAACCTTATCAAGTCTACTAAAGGTCTATAATCACATACACCAGCTTCAAATACTATGTTTGTATAAGAGGCTGGCCTCACGTGGGATTCCAAAATAAAGTGATGACCCTAAGCGTTGGCGTGTGAGTTATAGGGATGTCGCTTGTATGAACTTTGTGTTCCTGCGTCATATTAATGTTAATACATTTGTGAGGTTTTTGTGGGGTCTGTGTTTTGATTTAATTTTTACAAAAACAAAGGGAATGGGCCGTAATCCACCAGCACCACGAGGGCCCAGCGCGGGTTGGTAGATGTCACCTGTCTTCGAATTTTTTGTTCTATGACTTTCCTCCCGATGTTTTGAGAGTAGTGGTGATGAAATAATTTACACAAAGTAAAGCGCCTGTCTGGATTCGAGTTGAGACAAAAAATATTGCAAAGAAGCGAACAGGCTTACTTTAATGATTTATTGTTTAAGTACTCATTTTAATTAACTTTTGATTTATAGGTTTATATCATAATTAAATCAGTGTCTATTTATGTTGATTTTTAATATCTTGCTATTTCGTCGGTTACTAACTAAATACATATGTTGATTATTTTATTATCACAACTTTATTGATTGACATTTAGAAGTTACGACTATTTGACAAAAGTAGGTTTCCTTGAGTTGTTTCGTCATATTAAATGACATATTAAGAATAGCTTGATGCAATATACCTGTCCTCTTAAACAATATGTTTCCCACGTGTCAACAGTTTCAAAGTAGCGCATAACATCACGCCTGTAAGGGTGTAAGGGTTAGGCAGAAATGCACCTACAGTACACCCACATTTCGTCAGTTATGTTTAAGTCCCATGTAATAGGGGACGAGCCTATTGCCATCAATCGGGTATAAATCCAGAACACGGGCTGCTACTGAGAAATTCTTGACGGGAAAAGCCAATGAAACTTTGCCCGACCGGCGGGGCAATTGCGTAACACTTTATTAATCGGAATCGGTTTCATTTTGACAGTTCAACAACATTCATTGCGTTATTTAGGTATGTGTTGAGCAGACAAATTTTTCGTACTTATGAAGCAATGGATTAGCAATTGGCTTCGAAATGATTCTGATTCCGATTGATAGTGTGTTACGCAATTAGGGTTCAGGGAATCTAACCCAGAATCTCGTCGACGTAGATACACGTAATGTAGCCGAAATATTGAAACTATCACTGACTATGAGCATAATGTTTTAGGTGCTAATTATTATTATTATGTTGTTGTAGTTGTTGATGGTTTGTTTGGGAAAAGTTGGTTTTGTATGAAAATGTTCAGCAGTAGCGCTTGCGACCACTAGCCCAACGAAGCAGTTTCAAAGCGTCTTGATTCACCTATGTAGGTACAGTCAGCCTCAAAAAGATGTTTACATTGACAAAAATTCATTTGATTGTCTACAATTTGTTTCTTAACACTGTATCAAAATGTAACTAAAATTAAGAACCCAATGTTTAAAATAAAGCATTTTAAACATTGGATGGCTACAATTTTGACACGATTAAATGGAACAAAGATTGTACACAAATAAATGAATTCATGTCGATGTATACATACATACTTTTAAGACTACTTTACCTCCCTTCAAAGCCCCAAATCAGAAATATCTTAACTCATGTGAAACTCTCTCCCATAGCTTTTATGGCAGGTAGGACGCTATCACAGCGGCGCCATGCGCCATTGACTCCCGAAGGTCTACGGTCACCTTTACTCACAGAACCAATTTATTACTATCTTTTCGCAGACGACTTGGCAGGAAAGCCGTTACTTGTCACAGGTATGATTTAGGTCTCCCAGGCAGACTTGGGCACTAAATTAAAACCTAGGTCTTCTGGAAGTAACGAATTTGGTAAAGGGAAATTGGTTTTGTCTAGGAGATAGTTCTTGGGGGAAGTATGTGGGTTTGTTAACCTGTGTTTGTGTATTTTAGGCAAACAACACCGTCTCATACTTTTATATTACGACCCTTGACCTTGAGAAACATTTTGTTTAACACATGATGTGATTTTGTATGATATTTATGCGAAATCACACCATGCAGCATGTATCGTGATATCAAATTCAAAATATTTATTGTGGATATATGTGTTCATAAGATGGTGTGTTAGTTACAGGTAAGTCTGCTATGTCCCGCCATTGAGGCATACAAAATTCACATTACAAGTTTAGTATATGATTAAAATACAATACATCAAATTGTCATGTAATACATTAAGATTAAATTAGTATAATATTTATGTCAAATCATAAATTAGTCATGTCACAAAATAGTATGATTCAATGTATTATCATTTAGAAATTCTCTTATGGAGTTATAACATTTACTTATCAATAATTCGTGTAGTTTTTTTTAAAGGTATTTATACGGTCATAGTTCTGAGAATCACTGAGTTATCATAATTATTGTGACTGAAAATTTCAGTGAAAAATGTTCATATAAAAAGTAAGGAAATTGTGGAATATAATAAATTATTGAGCAGGTATTGAGTAAGCTTCAAAGCTTACTTGTCTGACGTTTTTGACAATCCCGCAGCTGTAAGTCCTCCATGTTCTAAATATTATTAATGAATTAAAGAAACTTAAGGCTTACTGAAATCGGTAAATAAATATACTAATATTAACTAGTTTTGACTTTTTCATTCAATGTCACACCAATTATTTTCAGAAAATGTAACCTTCTAACATAAGAAAAATCAGATCAATCATTTTACAGACATAACTCCATCACCATGAATACAACAAACAACGTGCTAAGCGGACGGTTAATTACCCACTCACGAAACAATAAAGGAATCACCTCACACTAGGGTAAACACACCAGATACCGGCTATTGGAAAAGTTCCGCTGAGTCAATAACCTGCGCCGGAACTTTTTCGATTAGTACCTGCCAGTAATGGGGCGCTTCACCCTACCAACTATTTGCCCTTATTACGTCTTTGGTAATTATTTTAACCCTTGCAGAGCGGTTTAGTGGTTATGCGAGTAGTTTGGATTGAAACTGTGGGCTTCAGGCGCTTGAGGTTAACGTACCTACTAAACTATTTGTTGTATAATCGTGTCGTTGTCTTTACTGTCAGTTCTTCGAAGCTTCAGGGTAGCCCGCGAAATTCCAGAAATAGTCATTCAATAGGGTAATATGAACTTAGAGAGTTGTATTACTGATTCTAATGATTATAATTCTGCAAATTTGTTATGCTCGCGAATCGCGAAACCTGACACTGACCTGCAAATTGCAAAAAACGTACCTAAGTAAAGAATTTCGGGGGCTACCTTAGCACATCCCCCTTAATGACACCTGTCTATATTTCCATGACTGCCGGCCGGTAAGCACATCACATAACTATACTAGCAGCGCCCCCACGGTTTCACCCGCATAAGTCTCGCTCTCGTGAGAATATCGGGATAAAAGTGTCCTATGTCCTTTCCCAGGACTCAAACTATCTCTATACCAAATTTCATCTAAATCGGTTCAGCGGTTGAAGCGTGAAGAGGTGACAGACAGACACACACACTTTCGCATTTATAATATCAGTATGGATTATTTAAGTTTTCCCCATCCTCCTATTAAACACTAGTTAAATAACGTCCGCAGTCTAGAACTATCATTAATATGCAGTATACATCTCCGGACGTGTATCACACCGCGGTCTGGACTACTAAGTAGACCTCTATGTAGCCATCATCACGAATTACCGATCGAGAGGTAGGCAGTGATGTCATTGTCACCATGAATCGTGAGAATTTTTGGTAGCTTGATGAATAGAATTTGTTATTCTAATTCTGATTCCGGCCAGGAATAGGCCTATGGGGAAAACAGGCAGTTTATTTTTTCTGCGGTGACTTATAACAGTGATGCCAGCATGGCCCGGTTGATTGGCATATTTAGCACCGATTGTTCACTTGTTGTTAACAACGGTGCTAAATATGAATCAGTAGCACCATTTCGCCCTAGCAAAAGTTATGATTGTAAATAATATCACTACATATTTTTTTAAACACGTTTTTTGTATGGAAACCCCCTTTAATGTTTAACTTTATTTTTTTATTGTTATTTGTTGTTAAAGCGGGAATAGAAATACGGTTCATGAGATACAGCCCGCTGACAGACAGACGGACAGCGTAGGCTTAGTAATAAGGTACTGTTGGCAGCTTTTGGGTACGGTACGGAACAATATAGACAACCATAAAGTTGAAGTGAAAACAAAAGCAAAAGGTGTAAACGTAAACATTGTACAAAAAAAGGTTAGTCGTAATCTTATAAAAAAAACTAACATGACTTAATTGGTACTTAGTTGGTATAAGCTTACCTACACTTCACCAGTATCTCATCTGATGGTGTGTGGAGATGCAATCACCTAATTGTATTATATGTAAGTACAGGTAGTATCTTTTACCTTTAACTGCGTCTCTCTTTCTGAAAAGCAATTAGGTTGATGAAAGATATCTTTTCTCTCATTACAAGCTGATAGAATAAAAAGCATAGAACCTCTGTGGCAGTTTGAGTAATTAATGCGGCCTACCCAAATGTATTTTCTTTGGTATTAAATTGTTCATCGGAACAGGACACGATGGTGGCGCATGTGTTGGATCATTTAGCTTCCTTCAAAATGGTTGAGCTGAATGGTGCTAATACATGCGTCATGTTCGTGAACAGGCGCCGTCAGTAGGGACTGGTCATCTCTATTCATTATGGACGCTTTTAACGTTCTGCATCGTTCTCACATGTATAATTTTAACATGAATGATGTAACCAAGACTTTGTTACTATATTATTTTGATTTAAAAGAGTGTCCATGGAGTTTCTTGCCCGTTCTTCTCCATAGGTACCTACGCTTTGGAATGGGCAACTAGCTTCATCTTTCTGACTGACCGACCCTGTGACAATTCAAAAGTGCCTGTAATTGGTTTAATTGAAGTAAATGCTTTGAGTTTGAGTTTGACAGGTCAACTCAATCTGTGTGGTTCTTTCCTTAAAAGATCATTTCAGAAACCAATCTACATGGTCCAAGATTATGTCTGGACTTTAAAAAAGACCTCGGAGTTTGTTTCAGCCTTTCTTCTCAGAGTAGTCACATAGGAAACGCCGATCGCCATCTTGTTTTTAAAATATAATTGACGTGAAAAGTGTTTGTATAAACCTACTTACAGAAATAAAATCATTTATCATTTAACCTGTGCGACTAGCGTTGTTATGCCGCGTGCGTCACACATAACGGCTCGGTAGACTGTTAATCAGAACTAATTCATTTGCATTCACCTGTTATTTATTGTGGGATTTTTAACGGGTTTTCCGCAGCCCGACAAAAACGAAATTAGTAGAAAAACCAGAAGGCTAATTTTCGTAATAACTATAAAACGTTCCAAATCTAGTCGCAGTCTCATCTCAGCGACAAACAAATGTCAAAAACTTGTCAAAATGAAGGGAAATTATAGGTATTTTTGACAGATTGAGACAGATAAGACTGTGAACGTTCTTAAAATTACGAGAATTGCCCGTCAGTTAGTTTGTCAAGTGGTCAATATTTATTTTGAATTTAATTTTTCCAACATGTGTGGTGTTACACGAATGTATAGAATAAGATTTGAGAAAAGAAGGAAGAAAAGTCTGAAAGTGGCACCGGTAACTGAAAAGTTGTGTGGAAACCGGTTGCCATGGGATGGGTATGTGATGCGGAGGAATGAGGAAAATGTCGTGGGGAAAGTTTTGAGTATGAATGTCGATCGCTATATGGTACGGGAAGACCAAAAATTCAATGGATGGGCTGTGTGTGTTATGATATGGTTAGAAAGGGGGTGACTACCGATATGACGACTAATAGAGAAATATGGAATAAAAAGTTATGTTACGTCGACCACGAATGGTGATAAGGGCAGGAGAATGATCATGAATTTGCCAACAAGTCATAATGGTTTTTATAGAATAATGCATTTTTTGCTTTGAAAACGAGTAAAATTACATAAACTTTTAAAAGGTGAAGTTGTAGCTGTATCTACAACGCCACATGCGAACAACACGTCATACTGACGTCACGCAAAATCCTGCATCTCGCAAGCAGAGTTTACCGCGCAACTAGCATAGATACAAAGGCCCGACATGAATCATTGGGCAGTTGCCCACCAGACACAACACCCGTCTGGTTGGAGGATCCTCCCTTTTCTATAGAGTATGAGCGAACTTTACACCCTGTTCCTCATACCTCTATAGTGTTTCGTAAAACACCGTGACAGTAAACTTAAAAAACTAACCTCTTTTTATCTCCTACACACAATGGCAAAGTCTGCACTAGTTAATGCGACCCATCGCACTATCATTACAGCGCGAAGCTGACCCCAGTCAATAGTTCAATATTTATGAGAGCGGGGTCAGCAGAGATTTATGTGCAGGACAAGTGGCTGCGCAGGTAGACTGATTTATTGTGCCATCTGATCGGATGGGCTGGAGGTAATAGGGGAGAGGACAAGGGTTAGTGAAGATAGGAATGTTTTGTGGTGCGTATTTAAGGTTTATTAACTTCTTCTTTTGATGGTTTTTATCGATCGTGAGCGGAAAGTTTGTTCGTATTATTTTCTTCACAACTCTAAATTCCTTAGCTGCCTGCACTTTTTCAACCCGATAACAGTCCTGTATTTAAGGTACCTCTAAGATCAAATTAATGGGCTATTCGAAGCGTGTCAGTATCGGTGCTATTTTCATTGATAACTCCTTTTTCATGCTTCTGTAGTAAGTTTTCAGACATTTTGTGTCCTAAGAGTTGTACTCCCTGATAGTGTTTTCCGTCTAATGTTTTTAGCATAAGCTAGTTTCCACTAACTTCAATCAGTAACACCAAATAATTCCACTTTTCTTATAAATAGAAGTCGATTACACTACCTTCTCTCAGCACAAAAACACCTAATCAATAGTAACAAAAAGCCAGCGGCATCCACAGGCAGGGGCCGCCAATACCGGGCCGCAGGAGGGTTGGTAATGAGCTTCATCTAATTATCGCGACGTCTACGTGAGGCAGTTGCTAACACCTGTATTATGCAGCGTCTGCCGCTTGTCTCCAAGTACCCGGTGCTAACGCCTGTAAACGTGTTTATAGGGCGTTAATTTTGAGAGGTTGAGCATGTCTGGCTTTCCACATTACTATGTAAGCATAATCGTACCTACGTCGAGACAGAGATATGATATTACAAGTATTTTTTCTCCTGTTGATAATTTCGAAGATAGAATTTAAGTGAAGCTCTAATTGTTAAATTAAAGAGTCTGATCTGGATTACCGACTCATATTTCTGTCTTTAAAACATTACCATTGTGATGTACGAAACAAGTAACAGCTTTGCGGGAGGGGTTTCAATGGTACCCTAGTTTAAAAACGATAAGTATCTTTAGACAACTCTATGAAAAGCATTACAGGCTTCAGCTTTGTCAACAAGATACTCAAACACAAAAGTAATCTAAAAGCCCTATAAAGTAACTTAAACATTTACCTAAAAGGACGTGAAACATTATTCACGTTAAACGCTAAGGCCCCTTCACAAAGTAGTCTAAACGAAAAAATACAATTTATTAATTTGCAAAAAAACGCTCGCGACGGGCGTCACCTGTCACGCGGCGTGACAACCCCTAAGAAACAGCGACGTGATGAATTGTTGAAAATAAAAATTACGACGTAACCGGCTGGAGGGAGGGGTTGAAACACGTTTAATTTTAATCGACTCTTTGAAGAAGGAATTTTTGTAAATCTTGTTATTTGAGTTTTAGAGTTTTTTGTAATGGAGTCATTAGTGAATTGTTTTGGTAAACTTTGTTATGTGGTTAAAGAAAGGGTGAAAAAAATTAAAAGTGCTGTAACAATATTGCTATTGTAACTTTCTGGTTTGTGAAAAAATTAAAACCTTAAGTTCATTATCTTACTGAATACCTAATCATTCCTTTGTAACTGAAGTTGATTTAAACAATTATTTTAACTAAACCCAGCTAATAAACACAACTAACGATATCACAATTTCTCAAATATTTACAAAAAATAAACAAACAAAAAACACTTTAAAACCGCACACATTTTTCTTTAACAACACGCTAAAACACGCCGTGTCACGTCAGCCCGCGTCACGTGACACGGCGTGACGTGCTTACACGACAGGTAACAACGTTTGCCGCCAATTTTTAACGCGCCAACATTTAAATTAAATTCCGGCGCTGCACGTCGCGCCGCCCGCGCTTAATTCAGCCAATTACGTGGAAATGCTTATCTCTTACTTATGCTGTTGTGCAAGGATGGGCTGTTTTGTGTATGGGTATTGTGTGTTTAATGAAATGACAATGAAAGTTGCATTTACCATGAATTTTCTCACTCTTTTTAAAAAAACTCTGTATTCGAATTTGACCAACGCGTTTTTGATTTAATTTTCTTTCTACAGTACAAATCTAAAATCCATTGATTCAAGTACTTCTTCGTATGTAGGTGGGTAATAAATAATGCTTTCATCATCTAATCCCTTTGTTACGGACCAGCGGGGCAATTGCGTAACACATTATCAATCGGAATCGGTTTAATTTTGACAGTTCAACAACATTCATTGCGCTATTTACGTATTGAGCAGACAAATTTTTCGAACTTTTGAAGCAATGGATTAGCAATTTGCTTCAAAATGATTCTGATTCCGATTGATAGTGTGTTACGCAATTAGGGTGCTAGCCTTTCAATGTCCTACAATATATACCTTTAGTCCACGAAATTGCAATTAACTGAATCGATTGATGCCGTACCTAATTGGCCATAGGTGGGTAATTAAAAATCATATAAAATCATCACTCAATAATTTAAACTTTTAGTTATAAACGTCGTAATAAATGATCGTCAGTACATTACTTTGTTTGCGCCTAACTTTGTTCAAGAATAAGCGATACTTTCTAAGTTTTTTCTCGTAGGTATATATTTACTTGATCCTTTCTATGTAATTGGTGATAAATCTTTATCTATGTTTGTTGTTTCATGGTGTCAGCTGTTTTGTTTGCTTGCGGAGTTATTTGTTTTTGCACGGTTATTTACTCAGAGTTCAGATAAGTAGGTATACTTATTTCAACCTAAACCTACCTATCGCATTACCCAGTAAGTATACAGTTGCTCTATGCAAAATACTGGTGTTCAGTTGGGAAATGACTAGGCAGATAATGAATTATTTCAACCTATTCTATGTACTTTGATTGGATCCATTTTAGACCATAACTGATGCAGTGTTAGCTTTACATCATCTATGCGTTTCTTAAAAACAGTTACTGAACACTCATTTATTTCATACAGTATTAATGACCGATATCCGTTTTGGTGAAATCCGTATTTTAATTAAAAAGCACAAGTGATGGCAATCAAGATTGTGAAAGTCTCTTCTCTATACCTTGTTGCTAAAACAAATAGTTTACTGATCCTTCCTCCTAGATAGTCGAGATACATCACGTCGCATCTAGAGGAGTAGAGAGGGTACATACCATAGATACGTCGGTACGTATGCAGCGCCACTGTGGCAGGTTACTTTGGCAATGTTCCCTGCGTAAGATAGGTGTACGACTTGGACTATGTCAAGCTGGATATTCTATAGTTTAACGCATACATAGGTACCTGATGGATCCCGTGCCGGACGGCGCGTACGTGTTCCACGCGCGCCTCAAAGAGATGTCAGCATAAAGGAAGGGGCCTGCCAGGGCCGAAGCCTGCCGGGGGTGCGGGATTGTCCGAAAGGGTTACCGCTACCCCGGAACATAAAGGGCTAAGGAAGGAACACGGATGGTTTTAGTCAGTAAGAGTCTGACACTCCGTTCGCTCCACCCAGAGCGGGAGGGGTCATTTGATGATTTCCCATCCATAAAAAAAAAAAAAGGTACCTGATGGATAGAATCATGTATCGTTTGGTAAAGTCACAGCAGCATCAAAAGAAAGTTATGTGGTTCAGTTTTATGACGTCGATTAAAGATAGATCACTTCAAAATAATCGACTGTATGTAATTATATCTTCACAAGTGGACCGACCATAGCAGCCAGCTACTTTTTAGTTTGACAAGCTGTTAATAAAAATAATAATCATTTATTTCCCAGATCAATACCATCCAACTTATTAGTAATTACATAAACCACTTAAACACTAGAGTTAGTACATTTGTTACTCAATTATTAATTAAGCAAACTCAATGGATCGATGTTTCCACCTAGGTACATTATTATTATTGTAGGAGACTCCTTATCCACATTTCAATAATCTTCGAACGCAGTTAGTTGGTTTCAGCGCGGCCATCCCGTCCCAAAATAAAGAAACACTTGGAGATATATTTCAGCCGGATTGTCTCGTACTGTCCTTGTACACCGTTCTGTTAACTTGAGTAAATATTGTTTTAAAATATCGTTGTCACTTTCATGACAGAGATCTCATATAAACCTAACCTAGGTAACTTTGTTTGTTGTACTATTCCTCTTTCGTTTAATGTTTCAAGTATAAGTCTCACTTGCACTACAAATCACTTAAACATGACTTAATGCATTCATCGCTAAATTAATCTAAAACATCGTTCTATTTCTGTGAATCGTTTGAAGGTCACAGAGACAATGATGTCTTAAATATGTTTAGTGTTAAATACAATTATCCAACCCTAGGATATCTAAGTAACTGAATAAATTATGGGATTGAAAACATAACTTTGATCAAAGAAGCGTTTGTACAAACCCAAAAAAAAAATATTTTCGATTTGCGAAAAACAAGTAGCAAACCCATTTAAAATGAATAATTTCTTAAAATGTTTAGACATGTTGTTTGTTTTTGTTTTTTGTGATGCCAACATATTATTATTTTCCAACAAATTGAATTGATTATTATTTAGAATTTTAAGACCATTTTAAACTTTTATTTTTATCAATCCCTCTAACATTTAGTAGACAAATAAATCGCACCCAAAAACACAGTATTTTCTTGTAAGATGCAGGGGCATGGAAGCTGGAGCCAAATTCTTTAAAGATAAGGTAGCACCTTCGCGCTAAGTCACAATAAGCGAACCATTACTACACGTAGGAGTGAGATATGGCGCAGCATCCAATGAGGATCTAGTAAAGAGTTGTTGGAGTGAAATGTAGGAAAATGAGGGCTCAGGTCCTCATGTCACCCCGTTGGTCTACCGGACCGAGGGTAATTGCATAACACACTATCAGTCAATGGCTTTCACTTTGACAGTTTAACAACGTTCAATGCGTTATTTACGTTGTTGAGCAGACAAATTTTTCGAACATATAAAGCAATGGATTTTCCTTCAAAAAGATTCAGATGGTGATAACCCGATACAGTTCACACAATATATGAGATTTAACTTTTAACATAAATTATCGTCGTCTGATCGATAGCATACCTACATATTACGCAATTAGTGTACGGTAAAGCATGGAATAAAAGGGAGGAGTCCTATACTCAGCAGTATATAGAACAAGACTGCCGATAATAATAATGATGATGATGATGGGCGGTGAGTTACGTAAATTCAAGCGAAGACTTCATTCATAAATACGAGTGACAATGGTGCTTTTCGCAAAAATGTAAACCAAAATCCTACAGGATAGTTGTATTTTCGATTACAAATTCGGTCTAATTTCGTCGTCGAGCGTTCGATTACAAAGTTTTTATTGAGAACTGACAGAGGAACAGTGAAATGAATTTTGTGAATTTACAATTCGAGGACACAGTAGTTGTTGTTTTTTTCTACACGCTGTACTTATGTCAGCCATTATATAATAGTAATTGACTGTTTAGTATTTTAGCATCCAAAAATTCATCTGTATCTAACATCCCCGTAACTTTGCTCTCACATCAACTTACGCTTAAAACTACATAAATTTCTAAAATTAATTTTACTATCATCACGTTAGAAGTTATATCCTCAGCTGTACTCGTATTGGCAGTTGCAAGTGCCGTTTCAATAGCCAACACAACACAAAACCTCAACCAAATCATACACTACCCGCGTCCTGAACTAACGATCATAATACTACATTAAAGCCGCAGAACCTAACAAAATAAATATAAGCCGGTAGCTACGTACTCATCCCCTCACATATTAACCTTTATGATCTAATTTGGCAATGGTCGAGGCTATTTGGCAGAGGAACCGTCCTCTCATCCACAATATTACATTCAATGTCCCGTGCGCCATACAACAGGTACTGTAGGAAATAAAACTCAATATGGGCTATGAATGACTTTGGATGGCCTTAAGTGGGCTTGGATGACACAGTTTTTTGTTTAATATTTTGGTAAGGAATTTTAGGATTAAAGTTTTGAGTAAGAGTGAAATGGGGATAAATAGTAAGCCTCTGTAATTTAAATTGGCAGTTGTATTGGATGTAGTAGAATTTTGAAGTTTTCTTTCTTGATTAGAGCTTTTCCGTTTGTTGTTTTTTAAAGGTCCTGAAATAAATTAGCTGATTGTTGGCAAATGCACGTTTATATTACTTGTCTTTTGTGACTTAAAATATTATTGGACACTTGTAAATACTTTGGTAGGAAAAATCAATGAAAACTAAAACTCAAACCTGAAATAAATAGCTCACCAAAATTTGCGAACTACTTATTATTTATGAATCGTAAATATCTATAAATTCAATACCAGAATAACATTTCTTCCACAAAACCATTACAGCGCCATCGCCACCACAATTCACTATTATTCGCCACTCTAACAATTCAAAGGCAGACACAGTTTTGAACTAAAACAGTAATTTCCTATACAAAATAAATCTAGAACGGAGTAGGTACGTGGCAGGCGGCTTGACAGGTTACTTTGGCAAGGTTCCTGCTGCAATCGTACGCTCGTACCGGTGCAGGGCGGCGGCGGCGGCGCTCTGTGGACGCACCGAAATGAAAATGTTGGCGTTAGAATACTTGGGAATGTAGAATTGTAGGTAGTTTAAGTTTTGTGCTGGGTTTTAGTGGACAAATGTGTAATATTAAGCAATTCAGAATTAACTATTTAGTCTTTGTAGTTAGTGTGTGAGCAGACTTGTAATGAGAATCAATGTTAGTAAACATTTATTATTTATGATAAGCCTGTGTTGTGCCACTGCAGGGCAGAGGCCCTCCTTCCCTCTTCCCAATTTCCTGGTCTACTGCGATTGCGGGACAATCCTTTAAGAAGGAGTCCAGCTCATCCCGCCATCTCTTTCGGGGCCTGCCGCGTTGTCGTTTCCTGCTATTTGGGATGAACACTTTTTTTTGTTTAGCCTGTACTATCCCACTGCTGGGCAAATGCCTCCCCCAAGTCCTTCCAGGAGCTCCTTTCCCACGCCACCTCGAACCAGCCCTTGCGGTACGCGTTCCACACAATGGGTGCCCGAAAATGGACGTGTGGCGAGATGACCTGGATAAACATTTATTGCATTAAAAATTTATAATCAGTTTATCACACACAGCAACGAATTTGACCAGTTTTATTACTTATCTACTCACCAAACCAACTAAAATCAAATTAACTTAACCAAGTAAAATATTTTCATAATTTCACCAAACCCTGCTGAAAAACTTTATTTCGCGAGACTCATCGTTTGTACGTCCTATGATAGATTTTAAGATGCAAGTTCTCTTTATCAGACTATTCATTTGTTCCCCTTGACATTTACAACAACAAAAGCAATACAAATCAATAAGCCAACACATCAAAACAATCAATCTTTTACTATCTTTTACCCTACCTCACTTTATTACCGTCCAATTGTCTCGACAACCACTTCCCTGTCCACACGCAGACGAGCCCAGACGTCATAAAAAAAGAAAAACAAAATAAAGGTAAACAAGAAAACTGTTACCGGCCGAAAGTAATTTTGTCAGAAAAAAAAAACAGTAGCCATTACCATCTTTATCTAGGGTAAGTCAATTTTCCCCACTCTACCCTAAACGTGCAAAATTACTAGGCAGTCGAATCAAGCGATTGTCGACTTTACAGCAGAAGTAATAGAGGTGATGCTGAAGGTAAGAATGGTGGATATCGGTAACAATGTCCAACCTGTGTATGTGTAACGTTGACAAGGTGGAGGATGATCGTATAATCCCCATAAAATAAGGTAGCGAAAGAATTCGGGATACACTGGGAGCAGATACGGTTTTCTTACGGATATTTTCCTTTATTGTTAAGGGTCTCCTTGCAGAATGTTACAAACCTTCTTGAACTTCAATTACGCCTAAGGGCTGATTTTTCCATCGCCAGATAACTTTTCAAGGAATAAAATTGACGTTTGACAGTTTTTGTACGCAATAACTGTCAAAATGTCAAAATTATTCCTCGAATAAAGTTATCAGATGGTTGAAAAATCAGCCCTAAATTTAGTAACATTAGTACCGTAGATAACTGTCATATTTAATAATAATAATAATAATAATAAACCATTTATTTTCAGGTTACAAAGACCCATAGATACATACCTTAACCTAAGTATACATAATAATATAGTAACAATTTTGTTAGTAAATAAAACTTAAAAACTATGTTAGTATCACTTAGTTGCACTAAGTCTTTGTGCGTTCCGGTGGCACTTGTCCGCGAAAGCGGCGGAATACCACATCCTGCGGCCAAAAGCTTTCTTCCATCACCAGGTGCAAGTAGCATGTTGGTATGCGCACCACAAACGCCTTAAAGTTGACGTTGCGACGCGACTCTAGCAGCTGCACTCTCGGCGCGTACTTCAACCTTTGGCGCACGTACGTCACGATGTCTTCCGCGTCAGTGGTGTAGTGGAGGCGGGAAATATACACCGGAGTATTCGGCTTCGCAGCACGCAGTTTTTCGTTGGGCTCCGTAGGAGCCTTGCCACAGCGGTTCTTACAGCTACTCTGTCGGCGCTTCCTTCTTCGCACCGTCACGAAGCCGTCATCATCAGCCCGGCCCGCTTCTTTTATAGGCACAGGCTCTGCGGGGGGAGCAGCGGGGGTGCTCACAGTGACCAACGGGTCAGATGGTCGCGTCGGTAGGGCATTTAACTTCATAGGAAGAAATTCAAGTGGCGTACCCATCCAACCCGAATTTTCAAAAGTTTCAGTATTAAACTGAATCGATTTGTATGCTATTTCGTCAATTATGACATGTTCAGTTTTGATACAGCTACAAGTGTTAATTAAAATTTTCAAGGGCACTATACAATAAAACTATACAATACAATATAACAATAAAACTTCTATCGTGTCGTATCATCATTTACTGCGCTGGAACCTGTCAAAAAATGTATGTGTCTGTAAATCGAACAACCATTGCGCTATCCTTGTGTTCTAAGTCAGGTAGCTCTACTTTCTACCGATTATCTCATTAATCCAATACCTACAAAAAGACAAACAATCCTCAATGAAAGAAAAAAAGATAAAGAAAAACCCCTTTTCCTTCTCCTCCCGGTGTGCCCGTCCGACGGTATAATCCTCGGACCCGGTATCTCGGCCCGGCCGACCGGACCGGTTCGTTTACGGCGCACGTTAATGGCAATCGCACCTCGGACACGCAGACCTGATCGTTTTCCTATATCTGTAAGTTACATAAATTCTTGGTATACCTCTAGCTTTTATTTTTGGCGATATCTTTGTGATATGGGTCTCTTTGACTAAGACAGGGACTCATAAAATGAACCGAAAATCTTGACGTTAGAAATTGGAAGTTCATTGAAAAAATATAAACTAAACTATTACATAAATTGCAGGTCAGATTTACAGGATATTCAAAATAACTTGATAAAGTCATCGCATACATCTATATAAATAAATAAAATTTAAGTGTCTGTTTGTTATATCAAAATTTTCCGAGTATAGCTTTTTAACTGCGTGTCCAATATAATAATGCACTCAGGGTACTGTTGGGGCTGCCTTGGCGTTGCAGTGCGTCAGGGATGTTTGCTGAGGCGCGGGTGGATGGCTTTGCTGCTATCGTTAGGAAAAGATGCGCCTCCCTACTCGCTCGCGTTCGTGGCAGTACCAACACTATACTGGGTGTTTTTACTGATCGGTGGGAGTCCCCCATGCTGCAAAGGTGGGTGCGACTTCATGTCGTTATTTAATTTTGTTACCAATACTAACATCAGTTTTAAGTACTTACATTGTTACTAACAAAATATGGACCTGGTCTGAATTAAATGTTTATTATTATTATTATTAAATGCATATAGGTACTCGTAAAAGTAAGGTACTTATAAGAAAAAGAAACCATTTTAAAAAATTTTGTCTGTATGTTTGGTCCGGCTAATCTTTGAAACGGCGAGACTGATTTTTACGGGAATTTCACTGGCAGATAGAAGATGTTATAAGTAATAACTACTCTTACTTTAGAAAAAGAATTAGTAAAGAGCACACAGCTACTACATAATATTATGTGCTAAGAGATGACCTTTTTTAGTGTATCATCATATCCTACTTCCTGGAGTGTCCTCAAGTGGTTCACTTTCACCTTTAAAGACCTGAAGAATACCACTGATCTATCAACGTTACCACCTACCGGACTTAAACAATATAAATTAGTTACAACAAAGTTCCATCGACACTACCTGTCAAAAAGAGTAACCGAGATAAAGTGGATAAGACAGAGATTAAAACAGAAGAAGAACTAACAGGGTATCCAGGGGGGGTGGAGGGGGGCATCAAGGCATCAGACCTGAATAAATCGAAAATAAGAAGACACTACTTTGTCACAATACAGGAGAGTATTATATTATCTGTGACACAGAGGTAACAGTAGTATGACAGAATCTTTAATAATGGCACTTCCCTTCAAAACTAAGTATTTCTCATTCAACTATCATTTCCAACCGTCTGAAACTTAGTCCAATCAATTCAAAGCCACTGTAGCCAATTGACAAAGGTAAACTCCGGCCACGAAGATGAGTATAAAGTTAAACTACTAACTATTAACGTGAGGTGAAGTCAATGAGATCGGTCGCTCGGCGGCGGATCTCTTCAGCCCCTAATAGCGTTGTCCGAACGAGGCTCCTAAGATTCATTGGAGGCGCGTTCCATTTGCATCGACATAATAGGTAACTACTGACAAGGGCAGGAAATTGATGTGTAAAATAAGATCAGGATCTCAATAACAGATCAGATCAGGTCTCTGCAACATAGCTTTTCTTAATTTCTATTGTTATTACTCATCTTACAAACCTTTGAATTTAAATTGTTTCATGGTTGAATTTAGGTTGTTGGTATCCTTGTCTGTGTCGACTCAAATGGACAACTACGTGGCATTAGTGTCTACCTCAGAACTAATCCTAGTCGTTACACCTCATTGAGTGGCCACGAAATACAAGAATGCTTTTGTGACTTACGTTTGCTTTATTAGATCACTAAATTTAGTTTTTTCATTGCTTCTAATTGCAAATCATAATTTGATCAAAGAAGCCTACCTTTGTTTGCAAAAGTAGGCAAGGACCTTAGAAGTTTTTCAAAGAAATGTAATGCTTTTTTAAGAAATTCAAGATTTTAATTAAAATGACAAATTGACAAAAACTGTCGAATTCTTTTTGTGAAAACGTAATGTGTTTAGTTATTTTATTTCGTTAAATAATGGTGGTTTGTTATGGGGATAGCGCCAGGGTAGCCCGCGAAAATCAAATACATACTTGTCAAACTCAAAGCATTTATTTCAAATAAACCAATTACAGGCACTTTTGAATTGTCAAGAAGTCGGTCAGTCAGAAAGATGAAGCTAATTGCCCATTCCAAAACGTAGTTGGTACCTATGGAGAAAAACAGGCAAGAAACTCCATGGACCCTCTTTTAAAATCAAAATAATATGGTTAAAAAGTATTGGTTACATCATTCATGTTAAAAATTATGCATATTGTGAGAACGATGCAGAACGATAAAAGCGTCCATAATGAAAAGATAAAAAAAAAAAAAAAATTAAATTAAAATAAGCCATGGCAGCAAAGAGATGACCAGTCCCTTCTGACGGCGCCCGTTCACGAACATGACGTATGGGTTAGCACCATTCAGCTCAACCATTTTGAAGGGAGTTAAATGATCCAACACACACGCCACCGTCAGTGAGACATTTGAGGGAACATGACATACTCTTAGCCGCCAGGGCACATTCAAGTCAATGAAAGACGTACCCAGTAAATGATAGCTTTATAGTATGCACATAGTACTCACACATGTGCTATGCAATTATACAATACTATGAGATTGAATTTATATAATGCAAAAATAGTATTTTAATTAAAATCTTCAGCAGCTCCAACAGTACTTTCCAATGCTAATCAATTTATTTATGCGTCCTTATGGAGCAGGACCAGCGTTTAGCCAAGCATTTTTATCAGCGATGTAATCCCCCGATTTATAATATATGCCTGGCTGCATAGTGTGCGTTTTATACAAGATTTAAATTTCGATTCATTCAGTTGAATTAAGTGGGAAGGTATTTTATTGTAACATTTTAAACAGTACCCCATGTAAGATTAGTCTACTTTAACCAGCCTGAAACCTGGTTGAACTAATTGGTCCCTATTTCTAGTTATATAATTGTGTCTTTCGCCTCTTTTACTAAAAAGATGTAGATTTTTCCTTACGTACACTATTGCTACGCTCGCGAATCAAATTTTGTTTTGTTTTTTGTTGTTTTTGTTTTGTTTTTTTTTTTGTTTTGTTTGTTTTTGTTTTTAACCAGACGATGACCTGCAAATTGCAAAAAACGTAAAAAAAAAAATTATTTCGCGGTCTGCCCTGGCGCTTCCCCCTTAAGTATTCCGACTTATGAATTTGCACGTGCCACTGTAATCTTCTTCTTGAAAATTTCACTGGAATGCAGCCTTCACCATCTTCAACATTATATACGCTGATGTAGGAGCCCCACGGAACCCATTTGCAACACTATCGTCTTAAGAGATTTCCTGCAGGGTCGGTACGAACCCGTACGTATTCGTACGTATTGTGTGCGAGATTTGTGGCTCAAAGTATTGCGCTAAGTGCCCACCTTGATGGCGCAACTGATTCACGAATAAAACGGTGAGCGTTTGTTTAGTGAAGTATTAAGTGAAGAAAGATGCGTTCAAGTTAATTTAGAGCCAAGTCGAACGTGATCTTGTTCACCTTAGAACTTTTATACTCGTACATTTTATAAATTAAAGTCGCTTTTCGTGTACGTCTGTGACCGTGTCGTTCTTCTAAACTATGCAACGGATTTTTATGCCGTTTTCGCCATCATTTAAAGAGTTTATTCCGGGAGGTTTATGAGTATCTAAAATATATATTAATTTAATGTCTCAATGTTTTGTCAAGTCATAAGAACCGTGCAAAGCAGTTTTTTATACCGGATGATTTTTTTTACCGGTTCCAAATTTTTACACGGTGTTCTACCCATGAATATGAACAACTTTCACTATGGGACCAACTCTGAAATTACGAAAAAAAATCAGCTGTTTAATACAAAAGTTCAATATCTATTTGACCAAAATATACAGGGTGGTACGGAAAGGGTATATCAATACAAACGGGTTGAAGAGTGTATCTGGTCTAGAATCTCTGTACAAAATTTCAGCTCAAAAGCAGTAACTTTGAATATGCTTAATATTTTTTTATTTCGATAGTTTATTAAATTGAAATCATAACAAACGTGTCACCGCACTACGAGGGTCATTATCCATTATCTATAATGTGTCTGTGCGCCTAGTACACGCACATCACGTCGCCGCGCGTCAGTGCAGTGCCGTGATGTCGAAATAAAAAAATATTAAGCATTTTCAAAGTTAATGCTTTTGAGCTGAAATTTTGTACAGAGATTCTAGACCAGATACACTCTTCAACCCGTTTGTATTGATATACCCTTTCCGTAACACCCTGTATGAAACAGCAGTTTTTTTTTTTCATGTTATCAGTGTTGGTCCCATAGCAAAAGTTGTTCATATTCATGGGTAGAACACGCTGTAAAAATTTGGAACCGGTAAAAAAAATCATCCTGTATAAATAGCCATTTTCATGCATGAAAATTATAAGATTCTTGTTAGAAGTTCTTCAGTAGAAATTAACGTTCACTTCTTAAAATAAACCAAACACCTAAAAGATTGTCGACGTCTGTTATCATTTCCATTTTTTCGTACAGTAAAAAACATAAAACTCAAAAGCTCACCCTACGTTTTCAGCACCTCGACCCCCAAACATTAAACTATAATAATAATAAATAACTTGGTAAAGGTCGAAAGCCGCGTATTTTTTCAGGGCGCGCAGGTGAACGTAAATCACCTGTCTAGACGAGCTTTATGGCTGATACACGCACTATAATGCGCGCCAGTGGCTCTCAAAGTGCGTAGGGGGGCTGGCGGGCCGGAAAAATTTTACAAGTATTGGGCAGAAGGAAGAATATGTTTGAGGGTTTTTATAGAAGCTTGTTGTGGTAAATGTTTATGTCTTAAAATGATTAGATTTTAAAGGTATCAAAGTCATCATCATCTCAGATCTCCAGTGTGTATGCGGTGTACCTCCATCTTGCACTGCATGTCCTATCATCTGCACACGTGAGGACCTAATGGCCGCGATAGTGAGTGATATCTGTGTTGCTGAATTTTGGGCCAAACAAGTTAAAAAAAAAACTATGTTTATCTTTCTATTTTGAAATCAACACGCTAAGAAGATCATCATCATCATTTTCCTGAACTTATTCCAATCTATTTGGGGTCGGCGCAACATGTCCTGAAAGTATTGAAGTTATACATGTGTGGTTGGCTAGTGATCATGAATGACAAAATGAGCGTCCACAAGGAACAGAAAAATAAAGATAACGTGTATTTTAGAGATGTGCTTAAAATGAAGTTTATTTTGTTGGGTAAATTTCCTTATTGTTTTAGTTTTTCAGGAAATTTCTACAACATAGAGAAACTAAACACAAAGTTGGCACACATTCCTCTACCGATAGTTTGGATACTTCTTTTACGTTTTTGTTTTTCCATTGCATTCCAATATACACGTACAGTCTTTAATTAATTCGGTGTGCCTTAAAAATACCCTTTTTTGTGCAACTTTTCAGGCCATGTGTTATTTCAAAAACTAGATAACTAAAATGCATCAATCTTTGAGAATCACAATAAATATAAGCACTTTATAGTATTGGTCTCAACATAGGTATATGTCTAAGATTGGTTTTCCTCAAAACCTAAGTTTTTGTTATTATTTATTATCGTGCGGTTTGCCGTCTTCAATCAGATTTTATGTACGCTTGTAGTTTTCATTTAAGAGAATATTTGTATTGATCAATCTTGTTCATCAAGGTATTAAAAAGGTCGGGCTTTCATCGGCATAAACAATTGAAAATGTCTATGAAACTTGGACACCATTTCACTAATGAAAAAAAAAACTTAAAAGAGTACCTATTAGGTTTTTATTTTAGAGTTTCTCAGAAGGTAAAAGGAAAGCCCATCAAATGTTTTGAAACACATCAAAAATATTGATTGCTTACCCACCAAGCATTGCCTTATTGGCGTGATTTCTTTGATTCAATTTTTTTTTAATGTTTTCTTTTAATACTGAATCCATTGCGGAATTAATATTAGGTACATAAATTATCGAATCCATTGACATCCACTGCGGCAACTATGTCAAAGTACACCTACAAATTACTAATATTGTAACTTTTAAATGTATTTTCATTATGGCAACTGAATGCATTATTCTACTTTGGCAACACTTAGAAATCACGGTTATATTATCGTTATTTCCGGGTGGTAAAAAGTAATTTAAGTGAAATTGCGTTTCATTGTGCAATTTATTTATTTATTATTTATTAAAACTTTATGCACAAGTAAAAAAAAAAATACTGTACAAAGGCGGACTTAATGCCTGAGGCATTTTCTACCAGTCAACCTTAGGGTGATGCAGAGACAAAACATGGCAGGTGCTACATACAGAATAACTAGCTTGGAAATGACTATAAAATACAAGAATATATACATAGATAGGTACATACATATAAACCAAATGAACTCTCAGGGGAGAAATGATTGGTAGAGGAGAAAACGAATCCAGCAAATCAGCGCTGGGATGTTACAGCCATAGATATCCGAGAGATATGCCTTCACTGCATATTTGTTCAAGTTCAAGTGTCGCCACATTTTCCCACTCCGGAAACTCCCACAAAAACAAAAGAAATAGATACGGCACACATGATCAAATTGGGCGGCTTTTTTGGCACACACGCAAGAAAATAAGCGTAACACTTGCTGCACACATGCTCAAAAGGGGCGGGCACTAGAAAGTATAGACACAGTCACGGAATGCACACATGCAACTCTAGCATCAACTAGGGAAGATGGGTTAATATAAATATTTGATCGATAAAAATATCGATAGATATCAACTACAAAAAAGAGGAGTGTTTTTGGGTGTATTTTGTATTATTTATTTTTCCTGCTTTCAACGTGGTATATTAATAAAAAACCAATAAAACCAAATCACGTAATAATATAATATATTTGTTTGCAAATGACATTTAAGTAAATAAGTAGTTTCTTTAGTTTCTCTCTTACGTAAAATTAAAACTATTTAACTATCGATTATAAAACAACAATTCAAATAACCTATTGAACATTTAATAAAAAAACGTTTATTAAAATAAACAGGTTCTTAATAATTAATTACAATCTAGCCTATAAGACTTTTTACATAATAATTATTACCCGAATGCTGCGAAGCCCAAAAGGAGGGTTATTTTAACCTTTTAACCGCTTACGTCGGATTAATCCGACAAATATTTTCGTGTCCATTCCGCCAGAGTCGTATATATACGACCAAATAACACAGCTCGTTTAATCTGTATTATTATTACATCATCACAGCTCGTTTCATCGGTATTTATTGTTCGTTTTTTTTTTGTCGGGCGCTGGGGGCACGACAACTGATATAAAGTCCGGCGGTTAAAAGGTTAAAACTTAGAATAGTGTTGATTATTGGTACTTTACAAAAGTACAGAACAAATTACAGATTGGTTTGAGGGAAACCAATTATTTTTCCTGCCTGTTGCATCTATCCATTTATTTTTAATTTCTGGATCTTTCGGGAAACTGAAAAAAATAATTATTAATTCTTGTAAAATTACAATTTATCGATAGCAATATCTCAGCGCTACGCATCACTAATGCATCATTTGACACGATCCATGTCAAATGACGTTGCTAGGCAATTTTCTCATGTCATCACAATAATATTTCACAACGAAATATTTGTAAAATTCTTAAATAATATAATTAGTGCAGTGATTTTTTACTTACCGGTGGTAGGACACGCCGCTTGTCTTAAGGTTTGTTGTGACTGATCTATTTTTGCAAATAAGGACGGAACAATTCGGCATTTTGTAAAAATACGAAATGACACCACACGTTTCGATACAAACATATGACTACGGCGCTTACTGCCGTCGCGCAACTCGCGCATCTAACATACGCCCAGATTACAAGTTATGGCCATGGTACTATATAATTGTACCATGGTTATGGCCTTTTATAGAGGCGACGTGCGCCACGCCTCCATGCCATATCCCTCGATATCCGTGGTTACAGCCAACTTCTGCCGAATATGTTCACGTGCCTTCACTTTAAAAGATAACCGACCGGTTGCCGTCCTGATGTTCAGAGGGAGCGCATTCCATATAAAGACCGCCTGGACAAAGAAAGAAGAATGAATGAAACCAGAACGGTGAGAAGGACATCGTAGAAGGCGATTGTTGGTGGAACGAAGATTTTTAGCTTGGGCAGAGCATAAATATTGAATTTGGGAAGTCATGTAAGAAGGAGCAGTGGGTTTGTCAAGAATAGAGAACAACGTAGTCAGCGCCCTCAACTCTGCGCTGGCGAATGGGTAACCATTTTAAAAGCCGCCGGTGCTCGAAAACATGGTCATACTTACGAAGATTGAAAACGAATCGAATGCAGTTATTGAGAAGACGGTCAAGTTTATTGTTTCAACATAATCAGCCTATAACGTTCCCACTGCTGGGACACAGGCCTCCTCTCTGTGAGAGGGAGTGGGCCGTAATCCACCACGCGGGCCCAGTGCGGTTTGGTGGATGTCACATGTCTTCGAATTTTTGGTTCTAGGACATGCCGGTTTCCTCACGATGTTTTCCTTCACCGTTTTGAGAGCAGTGGTGATGAAATAATTTACACAAAGTAAAGCGCCTGTCGAGGTTCGAACCTACGACCTACAACTTGTAAGTCGCGGCTGATACCACTGGGCCACCACTGCTCCCCAGTTTATTGTTTATTGCAATTAAAAAGCATTAGCAAGAAAGGATCTTGTATCTAACATCATACAATTGATTATAATTATATTGTTTTGTAAGGTCCGCTAACACCATAATATAATTCATTACAGTAGGGTATATATCATCTCTCAACGCCGTCAAGGTTGTAATCACTACTTTAGAATGGAAAACAATTTTCTTAGTGGCGTCCGTAATGATATTCAATAAGTCCTTACGTAGATCTTCGATCTTAGTTCTCAATTGAACATGTGACGACAGAATATTATGTGCTGTAATCATCTTCATCTTTAAAGGTAATTCAGCGAATAGTGTAGACATACTTAAGTCACGGGTGGTGTCTATAAAATTCTATTATTATTAGTTTAGACAAACAGACACCACCTTATAAAACAATAACATCCCTCTCCCTACACCCTTAAATCTTCCGCCATCCATCCAAAATCCAGCCATTTGCAAATTCAGTACACAGAGTAGTCATAAACCGAGTCTCGGTCGCAAGGTGTGTGGTATAAAAAAATAGTGGCATTTATTAAAGGGTTCGTCCTTAGCACCCCGGACACGTACCACACGGGGTTGTAGGACGTACCTACGTATAGGTATCCCTTTGATATAAAGTTTTTCTATCCGATCCCCTCTCTCTATATTGAAATCGTATAGATTTGATTTCGTACGTGTTTTGTTTGGAGCTTGTGGTCAGATTTGTAAGGAATACAGGTTTTTTTGTAAGAATGTTTGGTGATAGTGTCAGGAAATATATGGATTCGTATAGATCCCGAAGTATGTAGCAAGAAAGCTGATAGATATTCACTCTATAAGTGACCATGGTCAACCTATACATTAAGAAAGCTTTTTAGAAAAAAAAAGACAAGTTATTTCTGGTCCAGCTTTATATTCAATTTCAACAATAAAAGAAAAAAAAATACAACACTTTTGTGTATAGCATTTAGCAAAACATTCACGAATAACGATTACTTCTCAACATACCTCCAGACAAACAATTATAATCATTAGTATATTCTCATATTGTATGTTTATATTTAAATTAGAGATTTTTATTGTTTTGATTTTATGTATTTTGTTTTCCCTTCTTTTACACACATTGTCTACATCTCTTTTTATCTACTCTCCAATCGCAGGTATGCTGGAAAATATTTCTTTAGAAATAAGCATCACCTTAGTACCTATTTTTCTGTTCCTTTCTTCTTATCTATTCATACATATATGTGTACATACATGGTTAAATAAATAAATAATCCTCATCAACTCAAACACCAAGATTCCGTCACAACAGATCGAAAAAAAAATGAAATTGATTCCGCCAACAGTACCTATTCCACTATCTGTCAACAGCATTATCTTAACCCTGCGCTCACTGTGTGGGTCAAAATGATCCGCGTACCTGATGCGCCGTCACGTCGTCCGCTTTGAATGGCAAATCACGAGGTAGACCTTCGGGGACTAAGAGACCCCGTATGAAAATAAAATGATTGCGAAGGGTCGGAGGGCACTGTATTAAAATATTCCCCGAGGTTGCGCACACCTGATGTTTGTGAAATAGTTGTCTGTTTATTTTGATTTTTATCTGTGATAAATTGTGTGTGAGCGAGTTTTATGTTGTGAGCTTTCGTGGAGTGAAGTTTATGTTTTGTAATAGGGTTTTTCGTTTGGAAGTTTTTGGTGTTTAGTTATTTTTTTGTCAGAATGAATCCCCTTAAACTAGTGAGTCTCCTATTTGATAGATTTATATATTCAACAGAAATGAGTGAGAGTTTGCTGTAATTAAAGTTTTAAAATCAGAAAGTCGCATGAAAACGCGTGTTTTTCCCATGAACATTTGATTTCCCATCACTATGCAGGCACAGATTGGTGATTGCTTTTACTTTTTACCAGCAGACAAAACGACTATAAAAGGAATAACATAAATACAATTATTTAATTCAGGCACGAAAAAAAAAAATAGATAAAAAAAATCACAATACTGTAACAGAACAAAATAATATGTCAATGCAATAAGTAGCTCTAGTCATAAGCATAAATATTAAATATAATACTATGGACCATATAACTGCCCATTCGTCTTATTTTTCAATCACCTTTTAAATAGATCAGCCTCTCTTTGTAAAGGACAACAAGAAATATTGTTTGCTACCTAATTTCAATTATCATTATAATAAAGGCACTATTACCTACTACAAGAGACACAGTAGGCACCTCAGTACCTGCCTACCTCAGTGAAGGGTTGTCATAATGAATCGACGGTAGCATTAGTTAGCATTAACTGTGCCAGATTAATGAAGATATCGCTCCACATTTAAGACTAAAATACAGGCTGTTCGGAAATGTTCTATTTTAAAGTGAAATAATTTGTTGAAAGCTGATAAATTTTGTTCTCGTTTTAAGACAACTATTGACTGCAGATTGAAGTACCTAAATAAATCCAAGATAACTTTTCACTTCAAAGAGACTCTACCTATCCACATACCATTTTATTTCTGTGACTATTATCTAACTGACATCAAATACCAGACAAAAATAAACAAACAGTCGTACTACTCCCCGAACTACTATAAAACCACACCGTGTACCCTCACTCACCTCACAAAGGTACGTCCTAGTTCGTCCCCCGGTACCCGAATAAATTGCTCCGAATAATTCCACAATTAACATTTTTAATCTCGATGAGATGTTACGCGAATAAATTAAGAGTTCCCACCGCTCGCAGATCGTAGACGGAGATAACTGGTCGCTTTATCTTTCCTGTGCGGTTAACGTAATAAGAATTATCGTAATGTGGGAGAAGCTTTATAACCAGCTCTCTGAACTTCAAGTTCACCTGCGTTTTTTCAGCCCATTGCAGGCACAAGAGGCTTAAATATACCAAGTGTGTTGTAAAAGCCAAAAAGCCTTGTGCTTAAGGTGGACTAGCCTTATTTTCATAGCCTGTAGATTTCTCTTTCCTCGAAAAAAGTTCTACATTGTCAATTTAAGGTGCCGTATCTGAATTGAAGGGCGGTTTGGATCACAAAATCAAAATATTTTATGTCACATAAACCTACATGGGCACTTATGAAACGTCAGAAACTAGGTGCACGGTTCCAATTGGTCGTTGAGGTACTCGTAGATTCTATACCAGATTCGTGCCATTGCCTTTTTGTTTCGACTGTATCCACGGGTAGCTTTAAACAATAGATATTTTTAATTTTAAACGTGGGTCCAGTTTACCAATAAAAGTATATAAAATCAATGATTTGGTCAACTGGACCCGCGGGTCCAGTTCAAGTGGGTCCTGTTGACCAAAGACTCCTATGGAGAAGAGCTGGCAAGAAACTCCACGGTTACTCTTTTACTTTGTCACAAATCGCTAATACGTAAACATAGCTCTGTTTCTCTCAATCGTTTAAAGATGACAGTTACAGAATGATGAATTAAATATGTTTAGCGCTAAACGCATTTAGTGATTTGTGGTGCAAGTGGGCTAAACTATTCAATTTTACGGACATGAACCAAATGATAAGAAAACGAAAAATGCATAAAAGTGTAATTTTTAATACTACTGAAAGCCGAATGTTTCAGGTGTTTCATATTGTAACCCAGTGCCCCGTTGAAAAAACGCATAAAATTGCAAAACAAATAATATAATTGACTCCATTTCATCGAGACTCGTTTATCTAACCCGCTATCAAAACTATTCGGCGCAGTAAAACAGCGGCGCAATAACACGCGCCATACATCACGCCCGCGCCCCACGGCACCCGGCAGGTGACTGATTCACTGGACACAACAACCGCCTGAAATATGGTAATGGCGGACGCGGTCGCACGACCTGACTAACAAATATACCTCTAATTTTACTATTGTGCGCGTTTAGGTTTTTGTTTTAGGATGTAGGGGTAGCCTAGAATGTTAATGGGCAGAGAATCTGTAACCAAAACCTTTTCAGTTTCGTATCACTGGTCAAGCACCAACGAAGAACGAAGTCTAAAGGTTCGGACGAAGATGTTGTTTGATACGGTTACAAAATAAGACGCTAGTGTAAGGCTTATTTTATTATATGTTATTTTTATCTCAATCATTATCTGCCTGCCTTTTCCCAACTATGTTGGGGTTGGCTTCCAGTCTAACCGCATGCAGCTGAATACCAGTATTTTACATGGAGCGACTTCCTATCTGCCTATCTAATTTTTATCTCAATAACTTAAGAAAAATAAGTGTCCATAATACGATAAGTCCCTATCCTTTAAGCTCTTGAGTATTGAGAAGTGTCACATCAGTACAACCTTTACATTCCTTGAGTGAACTTCTCCCCTTCACACCTAACCTAAGCACCTTCCAACCATACCCACATTTTCCCTAACCTCCAACAACTATGAATAATAATTTACCTCCAATAAAATCTATTCCGTACTAAACACAAGCAACAAGCCTTTGTCCAAATAACGAAATCCACGTACGATACGTTGCGATGTGGCGTGTAAGCGCGAATTTGTATGCAAATTGACGGCGGCACAGCAGGTGGGCCTGCACGCGGTGCGCATCCGGCACGGTTCGAGCAAACCCGGCACGGTGCTAACCGAAAACGAATGCACGAAGTGAGCAAGGGTAAACGTTTAGATTTTGTGACAAAAAGATTAAAATAAGTAACGTAAAGTTTTTAATTTATTGTTATCAGATACCTAATTCTTTATTTTCGTTTCCTAAGAATATTTTTCATAATTAACATGATTCAAACTTTAACCGTTTGAATTTTGTTCATAATCTAGTGTTAATGACTGAAGCAAAACAATTGTGAATAGGTTCACTTAATAAAACCAAAAGCAGTTTTTTTTTCGCATTTCACGGAATTCTTTTCCAGGATAACAAAACAGAAAGAAAACACTTAAAATTCTTAACAAAAATAAAAGCAAATTGGTAAAACTACTATCTTCACGTTAAGGCGTGCGTCGGTAACTGCCGAAGTACTGAAACTGCTATCAAGGTGGACTTCGGTAACGACGCTCGTGATAGGGATGGGCAGAGAATCATTAAATTCAAATCGGTACCGATACCACGCTTTTCTTCCTTTGCCTCAAAATATCTGTTACTGATACCACTGTTATTTAATTGGATTTAAAAAAAAGTCAAAATATAAGTAGATTGTAACTAAAAGATATATGTCAGAGCAAATACCTAAGGTGGCATTTAAAATTCAAGGATAGATAAGGGTAGTTTAAATATTATTAAATAAAAATAAAACAATAATCCCTTTGCAATAAAACCCATCTCAACACAACTTCAATTTACTTCTTAAATACAAACACAATTTCAAGAGAATCACATAGAATCGTCTCTCCTCGTGTCTCAAATCAAATTATCGATATTGATTGGTATCGGTACCCGCGGGCGCGTCCCTAAATATCAAAAGGGAAGCGAGAGTGAATTCCTTTCACCTGATAGAACGGTTATTAGCCAATTCGAAGCTCATTCCGATCCTAATAGAGGTGTAATAAAAGGGCCTTCTCTCTCTATTTTTTCTTTTATTTGTTCAAAAGGTAAAAATAAAAATTTTCTTATTCAATTTGCTTCGGCTCTGTCGTTTCGGTTTTATTCTTTTCTACCTTCGTGTATTTTTAGGTGTCTTTATTTTGTAGCTTCTGTGTCCGTCTCTTGTCGTTTCTTAGGTTTGCGATCTGAGTGTTTTTCTTTTTGTTTTTAACAGATTTCTTTACTGCGTTACTATTGTCATCAAGCGGGCACAAATTCAGAGTCCTGACTGTACTGAGAAGTTCCTGATGGAATTCAATAACACTGCTCGACCTGGGAATCGAACTCAGGACCTCATGCTCAGCAGTAGCGACCACTAGACCAACGAGGCAGTTTAAAACAATAACCAAGTTAATCATAATCAGCCTATAATGTTCACTGCTGGCACACAGGCCTTCTCTCTGTGAGAGGGACTGGGCCGTAATCCACCACGCGGGCCCAGTGCGGGTTGTTAGATGTCACGTGTCTTCGAATTATTGGTTCTAGGACATGCCGGTTTCCTCAAGATGTTTTCCTTCACCATTTTGAGTGATGATGAAATAATTTACACAAAGTAAAGCGCCTGTCTGGGTTCGAACCTACGACCTACAACTCGTAAGTCGCGGCCGATACCACTGCATGGGCCGCCACTGCTCTTTAAAGTTAATAAAATATCTAATTTAATATCCCTTATTTTCATCATTTTCCCTACAAATAAGACAATGACACAATATTTTACGCCACCCATATTCTAACACGTGGTTCATATACAAATTCGCTTTTCTACCTTTTCCTACACTCGTCATCTCCCCTCGAATCGAAACCTATTTTTGATCGTTCTTGCATCTCTTTCGCACACTTTTTGCACGCACCGGTGTTAAGAGGCCTTTAATGACAGGAAAATTGAAACTTCGTCGTTTACCAGAAAAAGTTGGGGAGCTGTCGTAAAAAATGTGCTTCCCAGATGATGTCGGAATGATGTGTTTTGAGGTAGAAATTTCGGTGAAACTTGGTCAAGAGAGAAATTTGCAAGGAATATTATGAGCGTTTTACGGAGAGGTATATTTTTTTATGATTAGTCAATAAGAGTATGAACGAGATCCACGGACACATCGTCGCTGGCGTTCATTCCTTATTAACGTATTCCTCTATTTTCTCCCTGGTATATGGATACTAGTCTAATTTTACGATACAATGTATGTATCCATGTAGGTACTACTGCCATGTCCCTGTTTTGTTTTTTTGGGTTAATTATATTTTTCTTTTAATTACACATACATTATATCGTTAAAAAAAATACATGGATTAGTATCATTAACCAGGGAACGTAAGTATGGAATGAACGCCAACGACCATGCGTTTCTTCTTAATTTTGGGACAGACATATTGTGTATCCTGAAATGCACAGCTTATAAAGATGATACTTTAAGCGCTACCCAAAGATAGACACCATAAAACGCTCAGTTTTTGTCGCACAGTAAGGGGTATTGGTACATATTACAAGCCAGAAAAACTTTAAGTGTATTGTCAAATGTTCATAGAAAAGACGTATTCAAAAATATTTTAGTTAAAACTGCTAAACATTCCATTCAACTAACATCAAACTCAAACGCATAGCTATTTTGAACCATATTTATTGCCGCGATGCGCTATTGTCCATTACCTGAAAATTTTCTTCTAGTTCGGACTCACGATGCAAAATGTAATAATCACCATCTTGAATCAGATTATCATGGTACGTAACAAACCATTGCTGCTTTCACTTCTACATTAGTCCCTTCACATATCCATCCCCTAAAGGAAAAGGCACTCCACACACGGCAGGCATGTTACCATAACCCTGAACCTTACAACCGAGAGGTAAGAAAGAAAGATAGAAAATAAATGTTGACCCAAGTTAGGTAAAAGTGTAAAGTTATTGAAATTCATAAATCACGCGTCCGTGCCCAATATACAGGGTGAGCCGTGCTCGATATACAGGGTGTTTAACAAATATATCGCGTGTTAGAAGAACACGTTGAGTCGGAAGAACGCGTTGGCGGGGTGTAGTGCAAGTTACAAGATCTGTGTTCAGTTTTAAGGGAAAATATTGGAGTTTTTCTTCTGTGAATATTTAAATAATCAATGCAAGTGTAGCGGTATCTACAAAGCCACATGCGAACTACGCGTCATACTGACGTCACGCAAATCCTGCATCGCGCAAGCAGAGTTTACCGCGCAACTAGCATAGATAATTAGATACAACAGCCCGACATGAATCATCGGGCAGTTGCCCGCCAGACACAACACCCGTCTCGTCGGAGGATCCTCCCTTTTCTATGGAGGTTGAGTGAACTTTACATCCTGTTCCTCATACCTCTATACAAGTATATTCGTATTATCTTTGCAGCATAGCTATTCACAACCGTCGTATCGCAAATGACACATTTCCGACTACCAGATTTGCCTTGCCCCCGACAGGACAGCTGTCAGGAGATTAGCAGTCATCTATTTGCTATATACTTACAACATTTTTCAGGTTTTAGAGCAGCGTTTAGAGGCCTCTCTTGGTAACATTGATTGATGTTCGATTCGGCACGGAAGCGGATCAAAATGTAAAACAAACCCAGATCTACTAGGTACGGTACGGTATGTGTCATTATAGTATGTATGATGTCACACTGAAACGAAACCTTCTGTATTCCAACTCCATGAAAAGCAACGACGCAAAAAGCCAGATTGAAGAAAAAATATGTTGACCCTAATATTTCTCCAAAGATTCTTTCTCAAATCTAACCCGCTAACCCGCTGCCTCTTCCCACTTGCTCCACCGATCACGTAGCAGCAATAGATCAAGTCCACCTGTAATATTAACGCCTCACTATCAGCCACACATGGCGACGCCGCCGCTCGACTAACAAAAAGTATTTGTCACACACTGATGTTTGTTTAAGTACAGTGCGTGAGTTCTGCGTTGTGTTTGGATTCTTGAATTATTTGGATGTAGGTAGATGCGTTTGTCAGTGAAGAAAGCGACCCCTGTGGCAAAAACATGGCCTGGAGTTGGCTGGTTTGCGGATTAAGGTATCGATATGCAATTCAAAAGTGGCTGTAAATGCTTTGAGTTTGAGTGCACTGTTAAAGTGAGAGCCTTCATTAAAGAGTATAAGGTTTTTATTTCGAAAGTTAATTCTAAATCCTTCAATGAAAATACGTGCGAAATTCTAAGTCTCATTAGTTAAAAAAAAAAACCGGCCATGTGCGGGTCGGACCACGCACAATGAACGGTTCCGTAGTTGGGATTAACTTATTCCAAAAAACAATGTAACATTGTAGTTGAAGACCATGTTCTCCTATAATATATCCAACTGCAAACGTAACCTTTTATAATCACAAAAAAAAAATTGTCCACTCTACAAATTAACGATTTTCGGACTTTTTCCCGTACTTGTGCTGCGAGACCTTGCTTCTTGCCAAATTTAATTATTCTAGGTAAACGGGAAGTGCCCTATAGGTATATGTTTTGATTTATTTGCGAGTGTCAAAATATGTCGCATAACTGGCTTTTTTTTGTGTTGACTTAGAAGCTTAATTTTTTAGAGCTCCAAGGGACCGTAACCTACGTATTTGATATTAATTTCAACTTGATACCTCCGTTGATACGCGTTCATAAGAAAAAGGGTCTGGACAGACTGTCAGATAGACAGGAGAACAACGAAGTTATCCTATAAGGGTTCCGTGTTTTTCCTTTTGAAGTACGGAACCCTAAAAACTAGAATAGCTTGCAACCAATTTTGCAACTTTTTTTCAAGCTAAAAGACAACATAAAAACATGACGTATTCTTTAAAAAAAACAAGTCTAGCATAACGAGCCCAAAAGCTGCTAAAGTGAGTAACTGCGAAGAAAAACCTGAACGCCACCTTACCCTACATTTACACAATAACATTGTGAACATTTCTATCTTCAATCGCTCACATAGGTAAGCCTGGCAGTAATACAGCCGTGCATTAACACCTCGGAATCAAAGCGTCTTTGAGCCGGCGCGTAATCTCGCCAACACGTCTGGTTATCTGCGAACGATGGGAAACGTGCTCTACTTGGAATTCTCTACTTGGAGTACTTTATTCCGCTGCGAATTATTGGAGTGTCGTCAGTACAAGCCTTCGATCTAAAATCTAAGTTGCACATCTAAGCGTTAAGCAATAAACCCACTGTATTAATACTTTCTGCGGAGTAATTACGTAATGCACTATCAGTAGTCATGGCTTTCATTTTGACAGTTCAACAACATTCATTGCGTTATTTACGTTGTTGAGCTGACAAATTTTTCGAACATATGAAGCGATGGATTAGCAATATCTGTCAAAATAATTCGGATTGTGATTAATAGTGTATTACGCAATTAGGGTGCTGGTCGCGAAGCAGACACAATCGCGTGTGATTTACGAAAAGCGCTATCATTTTAGAATTCAACCTTACTACTACAAAACAGTTTTTATCAGTTGTTTAGGCTAAAAACCTTGTAAACACGACATAATTATGTAGACTTTGACGTAACGTTGACATTAGACACGCTTTGAATTGAACAAGTGCTTCAGTTTTTATAGTAAGACCCCAAATGTTTCGCAAGTAGAGCACATGTCCATCACAACACAGCACAGAACTATTTGCCACAATGGAACTCCTTTTTTGGTCCTTTGTGGGGCTAGCTTTGATTAACTTTGATGTAGGTGAGTGCTCTGAAGGTAGTCTGCTATCAGCTAATGGATTGTCTCACATACACTCGTTGTTCTTTCAAACGATACCTGAAACCCTTTGACATTCTATTTCTTGCTTTGAGCAGTGGTTCTTTGACGGTTCTTGTGCTAGTGTCTTTGTGTGTGATGATGTTTTTAAATTAATTTGTTTTTTGCTGTTGTTTGCGTATTTATCACAAATATTGTGTACGATATCATGGATTAAGGGCGGTTCAATGAAATAGTAATAATAAAATCAAAAACGTATATTTACTATCCTATCCGCTAGTAATGTGCAAGAGTTTCAACAAAACAAGACGATCAGTCAACAACAACATAGTTCTCTTGCACGATTGTTCAGTTTAGACTAGATTTGAGTAGGTTGGGGTGTTGGCTTAGGGAGCAACGGGGAGGTGAGCACCCTGGGGCTGGAATCCGTTCTCGTTGGAGATGTAGTTGAGGGAGTAGGTGACGCCATCGGGTCCGGTGTAGGAGAAGGAGCCGCGGACCTCAAGAGCCTCGTTCTCGGTGCCAACGTTCTTCAGGGCACCCTGCTCTTCGGCCTGGATGCCGTTGCTGGTCTGGACACTGTAAGAAAAGCGAAAGGGTTTATTAACATACCACTAAATATACCTTCTTCGAACGATCAGGCTAACCTGGCGATGTTGCAGATGTTATTGTTTCCTTTTCCTCCTTATATTATTGCAATTCTGTTATGTCTTTTACCGAAATGTGCGTCTAGTTTCAGATTGCGTGTTTGATCCCTAGATACGGTTGTGTAAAAATCAGCAGTCGGCTAAAACCTTATGAGGCAGTAGGCACTACCAAAATGTAGTGGCAATCTTTTCCGAAAAAATTGTATCTATTGAAATACTCTTGACTACGGTTTGATCAAATATTTTTTTATACTACAACGCCATAGGTAGATACCTACGTTATAAAAATAAAATAGTAGTAGTGAACTTACGCGTAGTTGTATCCATCAACTCCGATGTTGTTGTTATCGTAGGCGGTGACGACGGCGTCCCTGTCGACCGGGTTGGCCATGGCGACGGCGACGCACAGGGCGAGGACAATGAACTGCACAAACATACAATTGTTAGAAACCTTCGGTTTATCGAACTTCTCTGAAAAGTCCACTTTCTAGTTTCGTTACACTTAACATGCCCCGGCTCAGTAAGTATCACTGATTTACTTAGTTTTAATTAGTAATATAAGTCACATTATTGGACTAATCTGACAGTGTTATGTTATTACTTTAAATACATGACGTCACCAAAAAATGCGCTAGCCATTAGTATGCCAGACAAGTAGTAAATTTTTCTTGCCAATGACGAAATAGTAGAGTCATTGCTGATCGCAATTTATATTCAAAAACGTTGATGATCTATCGGATTCTTACTAGACATTTATATATAGCGACATAATTAAAAGGAGCCGCAAATGTCAAGGTTGAGAGGGTAGTTGTGATTCAAATAACAATCCGTAACATCATCTAAATGATAATGAAATAGATCGCACAGTTGTGGAATATCGATATAGAAAGGAGCGGGATTTTCACATTTCTAAACGAGGTAACAATACTGATTGCAAATTCACCGATGGATATGATGTAATTCTGCTGAGTGTATAAAATATGATAGAGGTAACTAATAGTAATAATACCAAATGAATCATAGATTGTTATGAGACATGTCATATATTCTACGTTATGTCACTTTAAACAAAATCGAATCATAATCGTAATCGTTTCGCGGTCGCATATGTTGACATTTTGCTAGTTTGTGCCACGCCTGCGTCTGTGCTGCTTGACCCGGAGGATTCCACTTAAAATGATGGAGCAAGGTAATTTGTAAATATTTGCAAACGTTGTAATACAGTTAAAATATTTGCCTTGCTAATAATAGAAACGATATTAGAATTAAATCTGATTCATGAAATGTAATGGGTTTCTTAACAGTTAGGCTAAAAGTGGAGTTTTGTAGAGATGTTGGAGAGCAAATTAATGTTTAAAATTTAACTTGAAACATTGCTAATTATTGAAAAAGTAAAACTTGAAGCAGGAGTCACTTGGCGATATAATTTAATGAAATCGAAACCAGATAATGATAAAGTTCAATGAACACTTACGGATTTCATTTTTGGGTTGGAGAGGTGGGTATGGGTCGTTGTGGAGAAGAAGAGGATGGTCCGGTGACTGTGATTGATCTCGAAATTTCGCACATTTATATACTTATACGTGGTGCGACTACTTTGCATATATTTGAATGCTAGCTTTTGCCTAATACTTTAAACTTTATCTAGCCTCCGTAATTTGGTGGATTATCATTTTCTGAATAATAGGGAATGTAAATATTATAATGAATCGTGCGAGAACCTGAAATGATGATTTTGTGTCGTGAGTATTGTCAACGTTTGTGATGAATAAATAACCTTATTAGCAGTGACATAACTGTCAATGTATTACGAACATAATGATTTTAGAATGTGGAACTGAGATTTTATTGTTTCATAAAGGTTATTCTACAAGTGCTACACATTGCAAACCAGATTATTTCATCAACTATATAATTCCATAGTGTGTTTCGTACGTGTTCGGTTGTGTGGTTCTATTAGTTCTTTACTTAAAATCTTTGCATACATAAGTACATTCATTATCAGGTACTCCTGTATTTGTTGTTTGTCTTTAAGTTTGCACAGACAATCCATCCTTAATATTATAAATTCGAAAGTGACTCTGTCTGTCTGTCTGTATGTTACCTTTCACGCCTAAACCGCTGAACCGATTTAGATGAAGTTTGGTATAGAGATAGTTTGAGTCCCGGGAAAGAACATAGGACACTTTTTATCCCGATATTCCCACGGGATCGAGACATATGCGGGTGAAACCGCGGGGCATAGCTAGTAAGCTATAAAAATAGAATTTGGTTTGACTGAAATGAACTCTTCAGAGATGCTGTTTACTTAAGATGTTCACCACATCCATCCAACTATGGCTTACACTGTCCTCCCATACCTATTCATACGGTAATTTTAAGACATTGTAAAAGCCAATAGGTACTTATTTTTAAAAGAGTAACCGCGGAGTTTTTTGCCGGCCCTTTTCCATAGCAATTGACCAATTGGAACCGTGCACCTACTCGTAGCTACTGACGTTTCTTAAGCACCCAATATTTTGATTTTTGATTCTATGGAACTTGAATGCAAAACAAAGTTAGTTACTACAGCAGTTAAGATCAGAAGTTAAAATCCTAATTGCTATTGTTCAGCAAGGTTATCGAAAGAATATTTCCAAGTGCACTTCTGGACCCACTATTAGAAACTTAATCCATCCATACTAATATTATAAATTCGAAAGTAACTCTGTGTGTCTGTCTGTATGTTCCCTTTTTACGCCTAAACCACTGAACCGATTTAGATGAAATTTGGTATAGAGTTAGTTTGAGTCCCGGGAAAGGACATAGGATAGTTTTTATCCCGATATTCTCACGGGATCGAAACATATGCGGGTGAAACCGCGGGACGCAGCTAGTATCTTATGTTTCTATTTTAGAGAGATAGCTATGGAACAACTAGTTGGTGGCAGACTTGGAATGACCTATTAATAAATCACGGACGCTGCTGTACCAAAAATACGTTTATTTCGACCAACAAACCAATTATAGTAGACCCAAAATTAAAAACATACAATTAAAAAGACTTTACACAAACATATACAAAATGCGATTGCTCAGTACGTGAACCTTACAACAATGGTTCAGGTAATGACAATCGAACCTCAGCGCGAATGTCCTCAGGATGCCGCTGCAGCCAGCCCAAACCCTGCGGACTGGCGGGATAATTGCGTAACACATACAACAGTAGTTTTTCACACAAATTTTTCAAACATATATGAAGCAATGGATTAACGATATCCTTTAAAAAACTTTTTTACAAAAAAAAACAACCGACTTAAAAAAAACACTACAAAGTGATAAATAACTTTAATTTCGGAAGTCGGTGTTCCGCATTTTCGTTTTTTTGACACCGACTTCCGAAATTAAAGTTATTTATCACTTTGTAGTGTTTTTTTTAAGTCGGTTGTTTTTTTTTGTAAAAAAGTTTTTATTTTTCACTTTTTAGTTGTACCTACCCCACAAAAAAGTAAACGAAAAGATCGTTAATGTAGAAAATGTACTTCGATTTCGATAAAATTTTCATGTAACCATTTGGGAAGTATACCCTTTCCAACAAAAAAAGAATTTTTCAAATCGGTCCAGGCGTCTTCGAGAAATCGGGGAACATACATAAAAAAAAAAAAAAAAGATTCCGACGAATTGAGAACCTCCTCCTTTTTTTGAAGTCGGTTAAAAATGACACAGATTCCGATTGAAAGTGTGTAACGCAATTAGGGTGCTGGAATGTGCATCGTTTCCGCACAGCAGTATAAGAACAGTCTCCTTGCGACTTGGCGGACATCCCTGAAGTAAACTATGTAGATCAATCACCATGTGAAGCTTGCACAAGCATAGATTGTGTAATAGCTCAATATGGACATAATATGTCCATATTGAGCTATATTCCATATATTATATGGAATAAAATCTATAGTTACACAAGGAAAAACAATATAAATGGATCCACTACCAGCCACTTAAGATATAGACAGCCTTGACATTCACTTTCCATGTCGTTCGATAGAAAACGAGATGATATTCATAAAATTATTTAACAACTCAAGAAACCGGCTTTGACGATACATTATTATGGTAGAAGACTTTAGAGAGTTTGTGTGACGGGAGCGACACGATATCTTTAGAGAGTGCGCGTGACGGGGGCGATACGATATCATTATTAGAAAGAAAAGAAATAAAATACGTATATTTGCGGTAAACATAACGCATACAAAGAACAAAAACAAAAAATAATAACAAGTTGGGGAAAAACTTTCGCCACATCCACGCAAAGACACCGCTCGGCAGTATAGTAAAAAAAATATAAAAAATTACTATCTTTGCAACTAAACTATAAACATATATTATTATAAAAAGAATAGATTTGATTCTTTGCATATGTTGAAAACCGCTGAATGAATTTGGATGAAATTTGGTACGAGTAGACCATGACTTAGATTACGATATAGGATTTTTATCATTTTATCCCGATATTCCCACGGGATCGGGACTTAGCGGGTGAAACCGCGGGCGCAGCTAGTTTATAATCAAACTAACGACCCGCCCCAGCTTTGCACGGATGTTGACTTGACAAAACATCGAGTTTTCTTTATTATGTGTAAGTTAAAATGAATGTATTATGGAAATAAACCTTCCGGAATGAATTCTGTTAATGATTATGAAGGCCGTATCAATGAAATCTGTGGCTTAGTATAGGAGAACCACGCGTTCACGCAGACAAACAAGAAAAGCGAGTATAGGTTAAGCTGTATAATATACTTAATACTTAGCTACCACAGTTCAAATGCTTCAACTAATACCTTTTAAGTGCAACGAAGTAAGGTTTGACCTTAGCATACGAAAGTGAACCCAATTCTTACAAAATTCTCTTATTTTCTCCTTTTATCTGACACTAGCTGTGCCCCGCGGTTTCACCCGCATAAGTGTCGAACTCGTGGGAATATCGAGATAAAAAGTAGCCTATATGTTAATCTAGGATGTCAGCTACCTCCATACAAAATTTTATCAAAATTGGTTTAGCCATTTGTGCGTGAAGAGGTAACAAACATATAAACGCACACACTCACAAACTTTCGCCTTTATAATATTATTAGTGTGATTAGTACAGTACTTGTGGTGTAATCATCAAGATTTTTTGAGTATGTTTTTCTTAGTTATAAATGTATTAATGTATACAGCGTTATACAAATTGGCTAGCTAAGCTCCGCAGACGCAATGGGTATCGATATCTAAATACGATAAAATAAATAAAGTTTATGTTTTTTTGGGAGGTCAACGACCGCTGTTATCGTTGTTACTCGATGTAAAATAACCCTGTATATGATCTAGTGAAATGCAGAATCAGCCTATATTGTTCCCACTGCTAGGACACAGGCCTCCTCTCTTCGAGGGAGAGTGGGCCGTAATCTACCACGCTTGCCCATTGCGGATCGGTATCTACATCTAGTGCCATACGAAAAGTACAATCGTTTCACGAACGCTCCCGTCGCGTTGGTTCTAAATAAAGAGTGATGGCCCCTGCTCTCATATAAATCGTAAAAATGGATCGTATATCCTTAACATTTTAATATGAACGAAAAGAAACCTGTCCTACCTACCGATGTTTTAAAAACATCTAGTTTGGGACGCAAATTAATTCTCTAAAGTCGTATCTCTTGTGACCTACGATAACTTTACGTTACGGTATTTCTATTTTTCTTTTACTATCGGCGATAATAACGGTGCCTGTAGTAGAAATTCCACTTTTTGTGCGATAGCTGTTTCTTCGTCGTGAATGGTTGTGATTAATACTTGTACTTGTATTATAAACGTGCTATTTTTTGTCTGTTTTTTTTTCCAGTAGAGTAAGCTTTAATTCATTCATAATACTTGACATCTAGTTTTTTCAACTGAACAAACAGCTCTGCTGCTGAGGAGTTTGTGGCGCCACTTTTGTGATGAAGGGCGGGTGTTTTGGGGGTATGTATTATGTAATTTTGACGTTCGAAAAGTGCTGATTCACAGCCTAATTTGAATAAATGATTTTTGATTTTGTTTTATTGAAAACTATTGACTTATCATTAGTAAATTGTTTGGATTGTCTGTTAAAAAACAATAAACATTGTGTAAATATGTAATAAACATTGTGCATTTGTTTCATGTGAAACAAATTAATTTTATTTCATGCGTGTTAGGTAATGGTCAAATCCATTTGATTACACAAATCTTCTAAAAAAGCTTTATCTACATTAGGTACAATAAATACAAAATTCTCCTTCAGCATCCGTTTCTATTTCCAGCTAAACCTAGACAAGATCTCTGTCTAGATCAAAATACCACCTCAAGTCCTGATACAGATCTTCACCTCTACTTTAGCCGGGTCACCGCTATTGTTTAAACTAGCTAAACTATCGGTAAACAAGATAAGTTTGGCTGTAAAGTTCAAATCTAATAACATCTTGTAGCAACAATCAGCATCTCTGAGGTACTCGCGGATAAATAGATACGTCTTTATATGAGTGTTTAAAGCTTGCTCTTCAAGTGACGATCAGAAATATTGTTGGCCGATTTATTTGAATGGATTGAGATAAATTATGTTGATAGGGTCGAATATAGGTATATAGGTAGGATGCCCTCAGGCTAGGTGGATCTACGATCTTCGCATTTGGCTGGTAGCATCTGGATGAAAATTGCCGAAAATCGAGTTCAATAGGAGAGTCCTATGTTCTGTGTAGGCTGTTGTTGATGATGTTAGAGCGTATTAGACCATAATTAACACTATTTAACACTTTATCCTCTCTAAAACTATACGGATACAGTAGGTATGTCGTCGTGCTTCGTAACATGCGAAGTCGCATACCTAATTGCAGTCCATTCAGAGTCGGGACAGCTGTAAAGTTCAACATTGTCATGCAGCTCGTCGTGTCGTGCATAGGTCACTGATCATGGCGCCGTTATTAACCCATTTTTTATAAACACCACGATACTAAAAAATGTAGTGTTTTTAATGATTTCAAGGGTGTTCCCATAGAAAAAGTTGTTCAGAATGATGAGTTTTCAGGTTTTCAAATAACTGATCTAAACCTTGTATCACGAATGTGGCTTGTTTTCGACAATCAAAATGTCAGACTACCTACCAAAAGACCTATAAAGTGATTGTACGGATGGATGGAAACGATATCATCTAATTGGTAATCGGTTAAATATTATTTATTTTATTTATAAGAGGAAGAAAGAAGAACAAACAATTAGGTGTGTCACAGTTGGTCCTCTGGAACGAAAGAACTCAGGTTTCTTAAAACAATGTTTTTAACTTTAACGTTAAAGTGTCTTCCAAAAACGCGTTTACTAATAGGTACTAATTTTGTAGGGCTGGCCTATTTCTTGACCTAAGAATTAGCATTGCCATACAACGAGGCAATGCTGTCAGCCTTTTGGGCACGTTTCCTGTTGACAGCGATGCGGACGAATTCTTTGATGCCCTATGATTATTTTGTTTATTTTTTCATATAATTGTACATATTATTATAGTTTATATGTTAGCTTATGTTATGTAAATATCTATACAAATATTTTCCAAAATAAAAAAAAAATACTTTTGTTATTGATTAGAGCTTTTTAACTCTATTGTATTGTAGCAAACCTATCAAAACAAAGTTTTTATTTCAATTCCTAATTCAATTAGTTTTATGGATCAATCTGTTTTTACCAAAAACGATAATTTGATCATATTCCACAAATTGGTATTATTAAAATCACATCCATATGAAATCGAATAAAAAATTAATCGTATCGACCTTACACCGAATGGATTTATATATAATTGCTATTCGATAAGTTGGACATCACTATAAACTGGTTTAGCAAATCAAAATTGTATGCGTCTCGTTGAGTTAAGTTTCTTCTATGCGACCAGTGACTGCGAAAGCTCGCCGACTAGACGTCTAGTCGCTGTCGAAAAGTTCTATGCGCCGCACACTTGGCGTCGAGTTGCAGAGTCGCAACAACAGGCTCTCGCTCTCGCTACTTGTCGCAGCGACTAGGCGCACGGTACACCGACGACAGTCGCATGTGACAGGTCAGCGTCAGTCTTGCTGTAAGGGCTGAGGAAGTGCACGTGTTTGTATTGCCTCCTTGCTTTCGCATGATAAGCACAAAGGCAAGTGCAACCAAAGGCTCCATATTCACACACAAGATGTACCTACAACACGACGTCTTCTCTCGAATACCCAAAGAAAATGGTCGCTTCATACACGTCTGTCGTAACAACTAGTCGCAAACGCAAACAAAACCTTACCCACTACTCTGCGTCTAGTCGTATCGACAAGACGCAGATGCAAACGACAACTCTACGTTGTCACAGCGACAAGTCGCACAGTTTGCGCCGGCACTTAGGAGCTATATCACACATGCTATTTCCCCCTAATAATATAGGCAGAGGTCGAATGGCATTTAGACGAGTCACAATCGAATAGTTAAAAGTCGCGGTTACCTAATCGATTTAAAGGGCTTATTCCTGATGTAATACTTACAGGTACTTACTGCATAGGTTTTTCTTAAGGTGATCGATTATTTTTGACAGCTACAACATATACTTGCTGGTTCTTCGACCTTATGGAACAAGTAGAAAGGGTTCCTTCGAGTCTTTGGTCAACTGGACCCACTCGAACTGGACCCGCGGGTCCAGTTGACCAAATCATTGATTTTCTATATTTTTATTGGTCAACTGGATCCACATTCAAAATGTCTCGTGTCGTCTTGAGCTTGACAGAAATACGTCGGGCCCGTCTAGATATTAGCCCAATAGTAAGGTTGGTAGCGCAGCTTCCTGACCAGGGAGAGAAGACCTTAGGATCAACACACATGAACTGGATTGAATATATTCTCCATCTACTCTTAAGCTTCATATTCCGGAACATCAAAGTTCTACATATTTTAGTTTCTTCAAATAACTTGTTCCTCCTTCATTAGGTACTTACATAAGTGAAGTGTAATTCTAAGTAGGCAATATTTAGTTTTAGTTCTCACTAACTTAGCTTACTTTAGTGTCGCTGATGCAAGTATACATACTGATTAGAAGTCCATGTCACACTGTACGCGGTGAGCGGAAGCGATTTATTAACCTCAAGCGATCTATTAAAATCAAATAAATGTAATATTTCTCTCTTTCTATCGCATTTTGCGGTAAATTGACAATGTAGGAGGGTGCCAATTAACCGATCCGACCGCTTATATTTCTTTTAAAATTTTCAAATTAACTGCATGAAAGGTATGAGATATGAAATACATTTAAATTGTATGTTTAGTACTATAAAATAAATTGTATGTAATTTTTTTCAGCTGTGGGTACATTTCATTACAAAGCTAAGTAGGTATTGATTGTAATGCTGTACAATACGATCAAGAATCTGCGATATATTATGCTTGCTTAAAATAAGTACCGTCAAAATCATACTTTTCGTATAAAAATACTGTTATCAAACAATTGCCAACCGCCCCGCTGCCCGCTTACTTGTAAGCGCGGGGCTTACGATGCACGATGTAACATGAGCGCGCGGTCAGGTGTCGTAACAAGGTGAAGTTCAATGGGTTTCCACATTCCGCGAAAGGTTAACATTTGCGAAAACCATTTGATAAATTATTGATCAAAATTAACACTTTTGTTCATAAAATATGGATTTCGTGCAAATTTTTTTTAAATTAAAATTGGCTAATCGTCTTCGTGTCGCCATAAATCGTAATCAGGGACGGTTAATTATAGTTTTGTGATACATATGTCACCGGTTTTATAGTCGTGATGTAATGTGTCTATTTACGAAAATATATGGTGGACCTTTGACAGTCGTTGCGGGTAGTCAGAAGCCCGAACATCTCACAACCAGTCTTACCAGTATTACCCAGTAACTGGGTTGTGGAGGTCAAGTATTCAGCTGCATCCGGTTAGACTGGAAGCCGAAAAGGCTCGGGAGATGATGACTAGGATGTAGCTGGTATCGGAAGATACAAGAGTTGACAGCAGTAAAGTAAAATAAAATATAGCCTTATATAAATTTGGTCTACGAATAAATATGCGTAGAATACATAACCTATTTTAGATCTTGACCAAAATAATAGGCAGAATATTTATAGCAGCATTTTTTTATCGATTTCCAAAAAGTTGATGCGCAATTCGATTGTAATATCAATCAGCCAATCAAAGTGGCCGTGGTCTTTACATTATGGTTAGTTCCCCACGACCACATCAACCTGCCGGACACATCATGCAATTACACATTTGTACAAATTAATCGTATATTCTTACATTACAAAATACATATTGTTGCGTCATGCACCTCTGACTTTTTGGTAGTGATGCATTCACGGGGAATTTGTGACGTCACCCTTGGAGAATGGTTCTGACAATATATTGTGTGAAATTTACGTTCACTGGAAAAGGACAATTTGTAATTCTGGATGAATGCGTTCATAATATATTTATTAGGAGGTTTCGGACTATGAAAGTGAGGGAAATCTGCGTCTGCGCACACACTTGTACACTATAATATCTCCCGCGCCGAAAGCTAGTCTCTGTTGAGATTGGCCGCCATTGTCGCAATACACTCTGGAAGACTTAGTATTATATTACGGAATCGGAAAAGCATGGTATTGATCTTCGACATATTATATTTTCCGCAGCTGTTGAGTAATTAGCTATTTATATTCTATATTAGAGAGCAGCAGTAGGGAGCAGTGGTGGCCCAGTGGCAGCGGCCGCGACTTACGGGTTGTAGGTCGTAGGTTCGAACCCAGACAGGCGCTTTACTTTGTGTAAATTATTCCATCACCACTGCTCTCAAAACGGTGAAAGACGCACGTTGTATATATAGACTTTCTATAGTCCTAAATAATCAGTTCACTTTAGCCACCCAAATCATAATCCAATATCTTTGTTTCCATGTCCTGCAAACATTGTGAGGAAACCGGCATGTCCTAGAACCAAAAATTCAAAGACATATGACATCTACCAACCCGCACTGGGCCCGCGTGGTGGATTACGGCCCACTCCCTCTCACCGAGAGGAGGCCTGTGTACCAGCAGTGGGAACGTTATAGGCTGATTATGTTATTCTATATTAACTTTGTCGGTAATTTATTTTCGAGCCTTTAGCAGTTGAAACCCTCATACCGGTCCAAGTGCATGGTCTGTTCAGTGAAATCTTCAAACGGCTGGTTGACACTTCCCGTGTCCCAAGGGCTGCTTTTTACCTTGGCCAGAGGTGAAGCATTGCCATAATTCCCTCCAAAATTTTCGACGCCATATTTTAGTTTGTTTATAGTTATAGTAAAGTTGGGATATTTTTTTTTATACCTCATAAAAAACAAATAAATAATTTATTTTAGACCAAACACTTATACACATCACGTGCGTTGCGTGTGATCGTTTTTTTTTATACGTTGTTATTTATGTAAATCCTATTTTTATTAATGTAGATTGAGGTAAATGTGCTTACTAATATGAGCTTGTCTACTTGAGAGACTGGCTTTGTGTATCTTAGAATAAAATAAAACCATTGCAAAGGATAATTTTCAAGAAATTCTTTCAAGATCTTTATTAAATAATTTTTGAATTCCTTAGCAAGCATAGCACGTGCCATCTTATACCTTCATAGGTCCTTCATAGGTCAAAGTTTAAGTACCTGTAAATATTGAAGGTACAGACGCCAGCACATCAAGCAACTACAATCTGTCAAATTTATTTAATAGATTTTCAACTTTATCGCTAAATTATAAGGTTCAAAGTCGATTGGGAAAATTTTACAGTTTCTGGCAGCTTGATGTGCTGGCGTCTGTACGCGTGACCTGTGACCTCCTAAATGGATGCAGCAGAATAAGACGCAGAACCTACTTCTAAAGCGTTTAGACCGCCATCAAATTAGCTATGGTTTAATCGGTAATTCTAACCGTGAAATACCCATAGCGGATTCTTCAATTACACTTTTTCAATATGGAGTAAGTCAACGTACAATCAGGTTCGATATGAACCATTTATTGGTAGACGAGTAAGCAAACTGAAGTGGCAGTGGGCTGGTCATTTTTGTCGGAGGATCGATGGTCGGTGGAGCAGCCGAGTCCTGGAGTAGAGACCGCGTATCGGCAAGCGTAGTGTGAGCCGCCCTTCAGCTAGGTGGACAGATGACCTTAAGAAGGTGGCTGGGACAGACTAGATGGCGAAAGCTGAGGACAGGATGTTGTACCGCAACCTGGGATAGGTCTATCTCCAACAGTGGGCTGCGATAGGTTGAGTTGATTAATTCATTGATGGCTCAGAGGTAACGAGTCCACCCAATGGTCGTGAGGTCGAACCCAGCGATGTACTTAACTTTCTGGAGTATGCAATAAAACCGTCAAAGGAAAATGTCGCGAGGAAACTGACCTAGACGACACATTCGAAGATATCCGTTAAAAAAAGCGGGAACCCACGCGGTAGAATACGGTCCAGCTTTTCAGAGAGTATATAACAATAATTTCAACATAGATGATGGAACCAACATTTTGATTTAAAAGAATATTCATGAAGTTTCTTGCCCGTTCTTCTCCATACTAACCTACTACGCTGTGGAATGGGCAACTAGCTTCATCTTTTCAACCGACGAAAAAACGGAGGATGTTCTCAATTCGACGCGTATATTTTTTTTTATGTATATTAATTTGCTTGTTTGGCGCCGACTCAAAATTACTTAGGTATACTTACATTAGTTCAAGAACTTATTTATTAAGAGGCTTACTAGAGCTAAGTGTCCTTGAAAAACGCGTGCACACATATGCAGAATCGACGCAAACGCCATCTAACGACGACGCCCATCACAATTATGACATAAAGCATACATGAGATTTAGAAGTAACGGTTTTGTGAGATTACGCCCTAGTATTCTAATAGATGGCGCGGAAACGATGTGCAAATAAGTTAAAGATCTAACAAACAAATTATGTAGTTATGTGTGACAACATAATAAATTTTATTCGTTTTGAGTGTGACTTGAAAAACTTAAGGATGTGGGTGATTTTGAAATAAAACTGATTCAATGAAATTTAAAACATTTTTAACCGACTTCAAAAAAGGAGGTTGTGTATTCAACCCGTATGTATGTATGTAATGTATGTATGTGTGTATGTTTGTATATATATTTGTAGATTTTCTAAAAAACTGATGAACCAATTTTGATCATTCTTTCACTAATGTGATCTACATACTTCCAGGAAGGTTTTAGTATATAATACATTAGGTAATTATTCTTATGTAGTATGTCCGAAGTTTATATGCATAAATGTACTGCATCTCCGGCATTTCTATGCGAATTTTGATGATTCTTCAATGCACTAGTGTTAATTGAATTTTTGTGGGGTAGGTACAATTAGAAAGAAAAAAAAACAACCGACTTCAAAAAAAGCACTACAGCGTGATAAATAACTATAATTTCGGAAGTCGGTGTCAAAAAACGAAAATGCGGAACCAGCGACACCGACTTCCGAATTAAAAGTTATCACTTTGCAGTGTTTTTTTCTAAAACTATGAATTTTGGAAACATCTAAGAAAGTGCAGTCGGTATTTTCGACTCCACGTACAACTGTCACAGTGACGTATGTGGACGACGTGTAGATTTGTATTCGAGAATCCCCGGGTTCGATTCCCAAGGTTACGAAATGGAATTTTCTATTTAAATGTCATTTTGAATTTTTAAATATATCTATTAAATATTTTTATAAATAACTAAAAAAAGTCGGCAGGAGAAAGAAAGTCGAAAATATCAACACGGAAGTTAGGTATTTCTAATGCGCAAGTACCTACACGTTATCTAAGCTATTACAAAAATAAAAAAAAATCTGACCTAATGTTTTTATTAACAGACCGCGACTTATTGATAATGGGCATAATGAAATAGGTAACAGATTTATCTGAAAATTGCGATGAAAATGATCAAAAGCAAGAAATTAGATTTAAAATAGTACATAGTACATAGGCACCGCGGGCGGCGCACAGTGGTCTGAAAATCGAGCTCCATACTCATAGAAACTTAAAGTTCGGAAATAAAAAAACAAAAATTGTAATGGGTCTAGTATACCTCCCTTTACGTAATATTAACGTATGGATGGTATCAGTCGCTCCACGCGTGAGAAAAAAAAGTTTTTTATTTTTTTTGTATGGGAGAAAACACTTAATGTACATTTTTTTGAAACTGAATGGAACTGATAGGCTGGAGCTCACACGAGCTATTGTACCATACACGGCCATCAAGATGACATACAATTCATGCACCGTTGGGCGCCGCTTTGCACGTAGCAAATTTTTGAAATTTTGTGTTTTCGATATGTGATTTTTCAAATCTTTGACGTGAATAAATGAACTTGCCGATCGATTTACTTATACTATCGTTACTTCTAGCCTGCTTATGACCTTTATGATGACAACAATTAAAAATTATGTTGATTATAAGTAAGTACCTATACGTTTTTTTTTAAATTTCATTCCAAGAACTACTTAACTCATTTAATCACCGTTGTAGTGTATCTATTAAATAGATATGTAAACACTGTCTCATTCACACAAGCGGGGTAGCTGCTGTCAGTTATGTTATGTCATCTCTCAGTTACGAGGAATGGCGGGAAACAGACAAAGTGAAGCAGGCTATATACGATGGCGCTTGGTGTGGTAGTGAGCCAGTGAAGTGATATGTTCAACATAAGTACGGAATCAACAGGATTCTACAACCGTGATTATGGTTGAGTTATAATTAGATACTGCTTCAATCTGAGCCTCAATCAGAGCCTGTTCTTCCACGATGTTCAACTTGTTTTCGTTTGAAAACTTAAAATAAATTGGTCAGCAGAACATTGTGGAAGATGGCTTTGGATTCTCCCATACCTTTTCTTCGCCACAAACTAAGCGCAGAGGCACAAAAGAACACATAAACATACTGGAATCGTCTTCGTCTGCCATAGTTTGCTTATACAAACTTTGCCCTGAAGCACCATCAAAGCCATACTTGCATATAATTGTTAACTCTTTGCCATCCAGCGAAGGTTCCACACGTAGGAATTTTCCAAGCTTTGCACAGTTTTATCCAAAATTTAGCTTTACTTTTACCTCTCCTTCCGTGATGTACAATGGTAACTTTTGGAGGGCAGCAGTCCTTCTTCGCCTCAAGGATGGCAGTATAAGAAGGACACAGTGGTACTCCTTCTTCTTTTGCACAAAATCTTAATGTTATATACTGCCACTTCGAAAGCTTCAATGAGGTCAAAATAAATAAAGCTTTATCAGCGGAATATATAGGCACAGTTTCCTTGGGCTTTAACAATTTATTTATCATTGTAGCCTCTTTGCTCCGAGACTAGTTTAACGATATCTGCTATATTCTTGTCCTGTGCTTTCAAACCGGTTGCATGAGCAAGGCTTTCAGTGCTATACGTTAGGAGGTCTTCCGCTCTCCTTCTCTTCTGTAGCGGGCTTAGCTCTTTAAATGGTTTTCTCGGCCTCACAACTGATGTTGATGTTCCAACACTGCACGTCTCCGGTGTGTAGGATGTTGATGCACCCTCATTTAAAACAAAGTCAGAACTGGAACGGGTTTGCTGCTCTACTGACACTAAATAAGGGGTCATCTTTCCTTTCATGATCTCAGGCCATTTTATGTTCTCTTGCAGCCATGTCTCATACTTTGTTATGTATGTACGTCTCGTGCGATTACACGAGATCCATTTGTTCCTCAACGAACAAACATAAGTCTGACAGAATTGTTTCAATACCCTCTTTTCATTTTCTGACAAATCAATAGTATTCTCAAAAACTTCAAATAAAACATTGGGCTGTGAAAAACAATTGACAACATTTCAAACCTGACACGACCTTAAAACAAAAATACTATTTCTTTATTTTCGTATCCTGAGTTCAAATATATTTTTATTTTATTTTTTTATTTCTAAATTTCTGAGAAAAAAAATAAAAATCAAAAAACATGCGATGACGTCACATAAACGGCGGAATGAGGTAGTTACCTTTGCGCATTCCAATGTCTTTGATTGAAAACATTATATCAAACAAGACATGTCAATGTCACCTAAGAAGTGTAACTAGAAAACAACTAAAAAACTGAATTGAATTCAACAATATTTTTTCCTATCAACTCGACACGCTGCTTACTGTTAATATTATCAATTTTTGATTGATATTTCGCCACTAAAATGGATCCCAATGAAAAATATACGCCAATGACGGAACCAAAACAACGACTGAGACAAGTGACATCTAACAGTTTTTTTGACGGGTCACAATAAAGCAAAGGTAATATCGCCATTCTACCGTCATCTGGCACTTACGTCTTTTTAGAATACACCGAATTTCAAAGTTAAAATTATGAATGAAAAGTACATAATTTCGAAAAACGAAAAAATATGGGTGCCCTAGATTTGAATTTACTTTTATATAACGTAATAATACATGCAGGTTAAAAATATGAAATGTTGTCAATTGTTGTTTGTCACAAACATGACAATGTCCAAATTGGTATCACAACCTTCCATCACAGCACAATAAAAAAAATAACGTAATAAGTTAGCGCGCACAAGTACTGAGAGCTACTGATAAAAGTAAGCTCAAACGTCCTATTTTTATACAACTACCCTCATTATCGTTCGCTATTCTTTAATTAGGTTTTACAGACTTTTAATATTACAGACAATAAAATTTTATTGTGACTAGGGCCCATTTGGCCCTGCTAGAGCTGGTTGATGCTCATGTCATTAGTATATAATTATAACTCAACCATAATCACGGTGATTAAATGACTTAGTTCTTGGAATGAAATAAAAAAAAACGTATATAATCAATATAATTTTTAATTGTTGTCATCACAAAGGTCATAAGCAGGCTAAAAGTAACGATAGTATAAGTAAATCGATCGGCAAGTTCATTTATTCACGTCAAAGATTTGAAAAATCACATATCGAAAACACAAAATTTCAAAAATTTGCTACGTGCAAAGCGGCGCCCAACGGTGCATGAATTGTATGTCATCTTAATGGCCGTGTATGGTACAATAGCTCGTGTGAGCTCCAGCCTATCAGTTCCATTCAGTTTCAAAAAAATGTACATTAAGTGTTTTCTTTTCTCCCATACAAAAAAAAAACAAAAAACTTTTTTTTCTCACGCGTGGAGCGACTGATACCATCCATACGTTAATATTACGTAAATGTAGGTATACTAGACCCATTACAATTTTTGTTTTTTTATTTCCGTACTTTAAGTTTCTATGAGTATGGAGCTCGATTTTCAGACCACTGTGCGGCGGCTCGGCGGCGCCGGCCGTGTGTTCATACAAATCCAAGGGTGACTGATGCAGCGGCGCCGCGGCGGCGGCGATGCCGCTGCAGCTGCGGCACGATGTGTAACTGTAAACGGCCTCAAGGATTAGGTACTCGTACCTAACAGTCATACATAATTATTATGATTTCTATTTATTATAAACACAATCAATAAAAATTAAACTCTTGCTTGTGATAATTTTCATCGCAATTTTCGGATGAATGATGAATCTGTGATTTCTTTATGCACATTATCAATAAGTCGCGGTCTGTTATTAATTTAGGTTTTTTTTATTGTTACAATGGCTTAGAAAACGTGTAGGTACTTACGCATTCGAAGTAACTTCCGTGTTGATATTTTCGACTTTCTTTCTCCTGTGAAAGATAATTACATTGTAGACGTTTTTTTAGTTATTTATAAAAATATATTTAAAAATTCAAAATACATTTAAATAAAATTAAATCGATTTCGTATCACTGGGAATCGAACCCGGGGACCCTCGAACACAAACCTGCGCGTCGTCTACATAAGCCAATGTAACGATTGCGTATGTCGTCGAAAAAACTGAGCTTATGCGTAATAAGTGCATTTTCTTAAACTACCAAAATTCATAGTGAAAAAAAATATTCAGTAATAATAAAATGCTCTTACTTTTTAATTTCGTTCATTATGTTCGGCGTTTGTTTTATATGAACGTTTTGTAGTCCTCCTAAGGGAATGTTTCACTTTATTTCCCATATTTACAAATGATATAATTGATAGCAAATTATTACGCTATTTTAACTTAAAAGTATTTTATATTTACATGAAATAAAAATATTTACAGAAAGAAGATATGCAAATAGTAATAATAAACAATGAATGTATGTACAGACGCCAGCACATCAACCTACCCGAAACTGTCAGATTTTCCCAATCAACTTTGAACCTTATACTTAAGTGATAAAGTTGAAAATCTATTAAAGAAATTTGACAGATTGTATTAGGTTGATGTGCTGGCGTCTGTACAAATAAATAATGCGGCGAAAAGAGCGACACGTCCATATAGTATCAGGCCTCAGCCGGCATTATTGCTACACGGGGGTTTACCGTTTACGTACACATGCGCACTTATTATGTTCGGAACTATGAATATGCTATTTACAATAAAACTATTGTTTGAAGTAAAAAAATAAAACACTATTATTTTGGTATGTTGCTTGTAGAATGATCTGACAAAAAATCAGAATGATTGTATGTATATTAGTAGATATGGTTTCTATTGTAAAAAGAAAGTTTTTAGAGGTATCTTCATGATTTTTTTCTATCGTACCAAATTAGTTGTATTATGTTTTCAAAACACTATCTATATAAAAATTCAAAATACATTTAAATAAAATTTAAAAAGAAAGTATGATTTCGTAACCTTGGGAATCGAACCCGGGGACTTTCGAATACAAATCTACACGTCGTCCACATGCGCCGGTGTGACATATATACGCGGAGTCGAAAATACTTACCTTATGCAAAATGACTGCACTGTCTTAGATGTTACCAAAATTCATAGTTTTATTGCAAAAATAAAACTATTCAGTTGAAAATAAATTGCTCATACTTTTTACTTTCGTTCATATTATGTTCGGCTTTTGTTTTATATGAACGTTTTGTAGTCCTCCTAACGGAATGTTTCACTATATTTCCCATTTATTTACAAATTATTACCCTATTTTAACTTTGTTATGTTACGCGGACCACTGCCGGGAGACACAAGTGAAACGCCCGGGAGTTGGGACTCGCCGTACAATAGATGGCGCGCGCCTTGCACCCATACATAACAAACTTAAAAGTATTTTATATTTACACGAAATAAAAATATTTACGGAAAGAAGATATGCAAATAATAATAAACAATGAATTTACAAATAAAACTTAACAAAAACATAACAATCTTGACGGAAATAGTGCGGCGAAAAGAGCGACACGTCCGTATAGCATCAGGCCTCGGCCGGCAGTGTCGCTACACGGGCGTTCACGCACACATGCGCACTTTTTATGTTCGGAACTATGAATATTCGATTTACAAAAAAACTATTGTTTTAAATAAAAAAATAAAACACTATCATTTTAGTATGTTACTTGTAGAATAATCTGACAAAAAATCAGAATGATTGTATGTATAGTAGTATGGTTTTTATTGTAATAAGAAAGTTTTTTAGAGGTATGTTCATGATTTTTTTCTATCGTACCAAATTAGTTGTATTGTGTTTTCAAAACACTATCTATCTAGCATATATCCTGAAGAATATCATATATTTTTCTGATTTTGTTTACTGTAGGCCATCATATACTTTTATTGTTTCGAAAACTACCGTTTTTTTGCGTTTAGCTCGTGTAAGCCCCTTAAGGTTAAATAAAAAAGATTTATTATTTTTTGCTTTTCACTTTTTTCGGAGGTTTAATTTTTGTGTTAAAAAGTTTATGTGACTGACCGACTCCTTGACAATTCAAAAGTGCCTGCAAATGTTTTGATTGAAATAAATGCTTTGAGTTTGAGGTTTGAGAGATGAGAGTAGTCGAGGAGCGAGCGTTTTTTACTTACGCTGACGTAAGGAAAAAACATTATGATCTTCACGCCCTACTTTAATTAATGGTGCCGATATTGTTACAGCCCACTTGTCGCTATAAAGTATTGGACTGAATGATAACATCTCACACCTCTTCTTGGAATGGCAGTGGGCAGTTCTGTGAAAATGATTAGCTCATAATTAAAACTGCTGAGTTAAGGTATTATTATGGATAAGTAGTAGGTAGCAAAAAAACATAAAACAGCCATATGAAGACCAATATGCTAATCGAAAACCTCATTAAATTATAAACTGCATCCAAACAATCGGATAATGACTTGCACATCTCATGCCAAACGCAAACGCAACCAAATTAAAACAGCACAATCTAAATCCATTCACAAAATACTTATTCCATCTAGGATCCATATTGACAACGCAATACTTAAAGAAAGGAATCATGTGAACTCGACTCGCATTCAAGCGATTTACTTTTCATGGTAGTCACGCATCGATTCTTGTAAAGATCTCCCTAGTATGGCGCCCCACGCGTTTTATGGAAGCTAATCGACAATTATACCATTATAGTCGATCGTCTTAATGAGCGAATGAGCGTGTTAGTTTCTTTTCTAGTTCGGTGTTTAGTTAATGAAACATAAAGCGGTCAAGTTGAAGTAACTTGCGGTTACCACAAGTGTTGCTAACTGCAAAGCGTCCGAGGCGTTAACAGACAGTCAGACACTTTGGTTATGTGTATATATAGATTATATAGATTAAGCAAGGCACACAAACTACGTATTTACATGGATAGTCACAATAAGTAATCACGAGCCTTCAATACTGTGTAAAAACATCAGTTATGGGCATGCACACCATTCTTATTAAAAGGTGAACAATTATTTGATTAAATTTTTTCATCTTACATCATGGGATGTCTCATACATATATTATTTAATTAGCCCCTGCTTCGTATGACTTGTGTCTGGCAAGATATCGAGACTCGTTTATTATATTCAAGTAATAAATTATCAAAATAATGACGAACACCGCATCAAATCAATCAATTTGTGCAGTTAATTTAGAATAACTAAGCGCTCACATAAACACGAAAAACGAGTTTATTTCATAATTTATGCTCCGAAGATTGCAAGATTGTTTAAATAATGGTGCTAGAACTCTATTATAAGATTATTAGCCCAAGCCTTCATTTTCCCATATTTTCCCTGTTCTTGTTTTAGTGTTTATTTTTATTTCTTTGCGATATATTTAACACAAATTCTTCTTTATTTCTCTTTGTGCGATCTGGGTTAAAGCTCTTTGAGAGTTGAAATGTAAAGAAATAATATTTCTGTTAGCGTGATTCATTCAGTGATAGCTCTATGAATCTTTCATCACCATCTCACCAGTCTTCATATAAAACCTGTTTCTGAAATACTTTCACTACCCATTCATAGTTTCAACACTACGGATGAACTAAAAGGCGTGGGCACACACACACACTTAACTCCCAAACCGATAAACTTGTAAGGTTAACACCCGGTCACTTGCTAAATACCAATAAAACCTTATAAGTAATACATTGCTGCATCTGCGATTTACTTTAATCCGAACATAATCAATTTAGGATTCCAAGGATGGTAACTTTAAAAATTATAATAAGAAGAACATCAAACCGAAACGAGCCATCATGTCCCGAAGGTCGTGCTGCTCGTAAATTAACATATTTCTAAGCAAGCTATTGTGGAATCTTTAGATACATATTTGGGCCCCATTGCATTTAATTTGCCATTAACGACATTTGTTTTCGATTGATTTGAATTCTTACTGCAATCAATCATTTTATATTTATGTATCTTAATCATGTTTGAGCTAATTTTGAAACTATATTTATTTGCTTCAATGATGTGTTTTAAGTTTTTCAAATCTTTAACGTTATTGTAAATGTAATCAAGTTAATCGATCTTTGAATCAAAAATATTTAAAAACGATTGCGTTTTAAAATGATGACACGAGTCATCTCAGATTGTTATGAAAAGGCCACTTTACATTTTATTTCAACAGTTTAGTAATCCTTCAAGCTTTTATAATTTTGAAACTTTGATAGGAATATTTTAAGAATGTCATTGTGTCATAAGTCGTGGTATAGGTAATGAAACGAATATGTAAATTACTATAACATAAATTGTTTTATTAACAAAATCGTTCAGGATCATATCACAGATCGCTTGGAGTGGATAAGTAACAAAGGAAGGGAATAAGGTTAAGGATGAGTATTTTTTGGACTAGATATTGGGATTAGTGGAGTAGAATTAAGGGGCAACGGGGAGATGAGCACCCTGGGGCTGGAATCCGTCCTCGTTGGCGATGTAGGAGACCTGGTAAAGGACGCCATCGGGGCCGGTGTAGGAGTAGGAGCCGCTGACCTCAAGAGCCTCGTTCTCAGAGCCAACGTTCTTCAGCTGACCCCTCTCTTGCTGGGCGATGCCGTTGGAGGTCTCATACCTGTGGGTTATGAAAAAAGTGGTATTAGTATATTGTGGATATAACTAATAGTGTTTATTAGGTTCTGAGCTTGACAAATTAGAACACATTAATCAACAACTTTAGCAAAGGTCAAATCAAATAGGGGGCTTTTTCAAAACTTACGCGTAGTTGAATCCTTCGACTCCGATGTTGTCGCTGTCGTAGCGGAGGATCTGTGCGTCAGCGTCGGGGCCAGCGGGGGCGGCGACGGCGGCGGCGACGAAAAGGGCGAGTACGATGAACTGTTGGCAGAAGACACTACTGTTAGAGACCAGCCAGAAGACCAGCTATCATCAAAACTTGATGACGATCGATCGGAAGGATCTTGAAATATTTTTTTTGTTTCACTGGAAATGTTGATTCGAAAAACACTTTTTGTTTTGTAACTTCAACGTACCGATTTCATTTTGGATGGGTTTTTTTTGTTTGTCCTGGAACTGTTGATGATTGAAAGGCAATCGAGCGACTGATGCCTCTGTGTTGTCGCTCTGGCTATTTATAGTCGCCGGCGCATCGTTGCGCGGCAAGGACGCGCTTTGACATTTGAACTTAGAATCTTCTTCGGCCACCGATGCTTAGCTAAAGGTTCTTTGTGACATGTCCGGCTTGCTTAGATGGCTCATATTGATATCATATGCCGACCTAGATAGCTTTAATGATATGGTATTTTAATATAATAAATATTTGAGTGAACTAAATAGTTATATCTAATAGAAAATTTACAGATATTGGAAAGGGTTCTTACTATTACAAAAGGATGTTCTACAAAAGCAATTTCGCGTCAAACGTTTCATGAAGGTAATTTTTTATCTAGATTGGAAAATAATTTTGGTGAAGCATTCCAACCCTGTTGTGTCACTCCTAGTAAAACTTCTATATTTATATCTGTAACATTTATGGTGTATGGTACCTACATAATAAAGAGTATTCTGTCTTTTATCTATCCATACTTCAGTAGGTCAAATACCTGAAAATTGCAGTTTCAGAATAAGACTCCTATATTTTTAATTTCGATTACAAATATCTAAAGGCAATAGCTACCTACTTATGTGGGTAACTATTGCCTTTAGATGTTTGTAATACTTACTCTTCATTTACCATTTTTCAATCCGAAAATATGCCAACTGATTTTAAACTTATAATCGGTAGCTTATGTACCCTCTTATGCAGCTGGTAACAATATATCATCATCCCAAGACTCAGATGGGCAGGCAGAGATAGTGTCATTTCTCTCCCGACACATTAATCGTGGGTATCGGACAATCGCACGCGCAGACCGTTATTTAAACTTTTCTTACAATACTTTACACCTTGTTTCACTGTAACGCTTCTGCCAGTATTAAAATAATGTTCAGTTAAACCTTCATGATTTACAACGGGAAAGTTGATTGGTTTAAAGTAGGTACTATTTAGTAATTTTAATGTATACAAACAAAGAACTTTGTAGTGTCTGTTTGTGGTACCAAAATAACAGCTTTATACTAACTGCAATTATGAAAGTATATATTACGGTATTTATAAGAACAAAACAATTTTTTTTTTGTCTGTTTGTTCCGGCTAATCTCCAAAACGGCCGATTTTGACGGGACTTTCACTGGAAGATAGCTGATCTTGTAAGGAGTAACGTAGCTTACTTTTATTTTAGAAAAAGGATTAGGGTTCCGCGCAAAAAATAAATTCCATGAAATCCAATTTGTTTTTCGACGTGCAAGCGAACGAAGTCGTGGGTACAGCTAGTTAATGAAAACAGTGTATAAAAAACTTTAGGTACACCTCTGTCTCACTCTTTGGGGATTATCTAATTTATTTTATTTAAGTTTGCATACACACGCACGCACGTTAAGCAGTTGGTCCCGGCTGTCATTCTTGGATCTTTGGCAGTCATCAGAATCAGGGTTAGAAGCCCGAAAGTCTGACAATCAGTCTTACCAACGGCTATCGTATTACCAAGTAACTAGGTTCTGGGCACTTGTGGGGTCAGATAAGCAGTCGCTTCATGTAAACTACAGGTAATCTGCTGCATCAGGTTAGACTGAAAGCCGACTCCAATATAGTTGGGAAAAGTGTACGCAGATGATACACATCGACAACTCACACTTCAGGTCCAGTTGAAAACCGGCGTCAGGCACTAGTTGTCTGGCGTGTTTGCTGAACTGGACCTATTTGGCGCATCATTGAGGCATACATTCCTGTTAATTTCTAACACACTTTACACTTTTTATTTGCAATCATACGCTGTGTATCTTTTAGTCTGTGCTAAATAAATGTGTTTTCTTTAGCGGCAGAAATAAAAACAAGGCTAGTAAGTACAGACGTTGTACAATCAAACTTAAATTAAGTTCTTCTGCGAAGTTCACAACCGGTCAATAAAGTGCCTATGTTCGTATACACAATGATTGGCTCCATTCCACATTATTGTATAATAATATTAACAATTTGCAGAATTTGGCTCCGAAGTCTCGCCTGTACCGAGAGGAATTTAGCCACGCTATAATTTTGGAAAGGGCACGCTAGCAATTAACTAAGCGCATTACAAGATGAGGTGGATGTATCGCCTGGGTTCCGCAGAGGGGCCAACAGGTACATGGCCTATAATAATTCACTGTGACACATAACACGCAGGTAACCCTCTGAAATTTTAGAGTGTCCCGAATTTGACATTTATGTTATAACTAGCTGCGCCCCGCTGTTTTACCCGCTTAAATATCGATCCCGTAGAAATATCGGGATAAAAATTAGTCTATATATTAATCCAGGGTGTCAGCTACCTCCATACAAAATTTTATAATAATTGGTCTAGCCGTTTAAGCGTGAAGAAGTAACAAACATATAAACACACACACACTCACAAACTTTCGCCTTTATTAATATTAGTGTGATGTGATAGTGTGATTATCAAAAGTCCTTTACAAATAGCACAACCATGATTATAATGCATTTTATGACAGTACCTACTGTTTATAGTTGTCTATTACATCAGAACCCTTTTGCACACATTGTGTTTCGTCACAGACTGTGATTCATTCTTATGTAATAGGAGGTAAGCCTACTTTGTTTTTGAGCAGTGGTGGCCAAGTGGTAACGGCCGCGACTTGCGAGCTGTATGTCGTAGGTTCGAACCCAGTCAGACGCTTTAATTTGTAAAAATTATTTCATCATCACTGCTCTCAAAACGGTGAAGGAAACCGGCATGTCCTAGAACCCAAAATTCGAAGACATGTGACATCTACCAACCCGTACTGGGCCCGCGTGGTAGATTACAGCCCTCTCCCTCTCAAAAAGAGAAGGCCTGTGTCTCCGGACCAACACTAAGAATATTATAACTCGTGCCAGATTCCTTCAGAAGAGTTTATTTTTAAAGGCTACTGAATTCCAAATTACGAATTACAACGTCGATCACTTCAGTAATTAATTAACATTTGAAGATCATTCACTAAAACTATTCAATGAGTTAATTAATTAAACAAGTGTTATTTAAAAACAACATTCTAATCGTCTTTGTAATGAACTTGTAAAGCTCATAAATTCAATTTCTGTGTTAATTTATGTCAAAAAATCATGTTTTAAAGTCAGCATTTAGCTATTAAGGTGGGTGGACCATGGAAGACAATGCTCCTTCGAAGGAAAATTATTAAAAAGTCGTAGTTATTGACAAATTCCTTCTATTCACACTAACACACATCGAACTCAAGGACGTGTCCTTGAGTAATAATTGGCCTTTACACGTGCAGAGAGCGACATTGCAAGCAGGTTTATTTTTATTAACCGACTTCAAAAAAAGGAGGAGGTTCTCAATTCGTCGGAATCTTTTTTTTTTTTTTTTTTATGTATGTTCCCCGATTTCTCGAAGACGCCTGGACCGATTTGGAAAATTTTTCTTTTGTTTGAAAGGGTATACTTCCCAAGTGGTTGCATGATCATCAGGTCAGGATCTGATGATGGGATCCCAGGGAAATCGAGGGCAACCTTCAAATTTTATAGGCACATAGTACCATTTTCATATATTTTCTAAAGCTGTTTAAGTATTTGCATCTGATATTCATCATCTCAGGTGGATGAGCTGATGATGGAAGGTACAACTCCTCAACGGCTTGGAGTTAAAAGAAAATTCTTTCAAAATTATTTATAGTAACACTCGTGCATTTGCTCTCGGAAAGCACCATTTGGTGAAGTGGAACTGTTGATGAAGACCACAGATGGCCACCGGAACTACTCAATAATATCTCCGTACTATTTCACGGGTTGCGATTCGATACTTTAACATGGTTGCTAAGCAATTTATGCTCGTCACAATGTGAATAGTGATATGGAGCTGATGGTGGACCTGGAGAACTCTTCAACAATTAACTTCCCTGCATCGGTAAAAGCAATATTTTGTAAAAGGCGATGAGAAAGTTGACACTAGGCTATTGTAACTGAGATAAATTATAAGCAGACCCACTCTAAAAAGCGTGAAATAAAAACTTTTTAACAAAAAAAAAACCGACTTCCAAAAAAACACTACAAAGTGAAAAATAACTTTAATTTCGGAAGTCGGTGGCAAAAAACTAAAATACAGATCCAAAGACACCGACTTCCGAAATTAAAGTTATTTTTCACTTTGTAGTGTTTTTTTGGAAGTCGGTTTTTTTTTTGTTAAAAAGTTTTTATATTCTACAATTACAAGCGAACCCTGCTTCGCAAAGTTTCTACGGCTTCACAAAACATCAGTAAACTAAACCAATGTTCTTCTGTTCTTTGTTACTGTTCCTGTTGACAGTGATGTGGACGAATTCTTTGATGCCCTATGATTATTTTGTTTATTTTTTCATATATATGTACATATTATTATAGTTTATATGTTATCTTATATTATGTAAATAAATATAATAGTTTTATATAACTAATGTTAATAACAATGTAATGTAATGTTATAACGTGCTGTGTTTACTATGTGATGTAAACTTATATACCTACCTATAAACCTTCCGGAATAAATTATCTTCTTCTTCTTCTTTGTGTGTCGATGGTACTCTTCTTCAATATTTTATATTGTTTGGGCCCAGTAGGTGGCCACGTTGATTGCGGCTTCAAGGCATTCATTTAGTCATCCAAGGTGCAGGTGAACGGGTACTTAGTAACGGTACACTTATAAATTCTCTAACTGATGGTAAAAACCTCATTAATATTTATTGTGTAGTTTAGAAGATCCAAGCGATCACACAGACAGACGCTTCGTGGATGAATTTTCAGATATCCTTCTTTAGTGCTTACTCTTGTTGTAAAGGAAAACATGCCCAAAATTTCATACTTCTAGACTAGTTCTAGACCCACAAATTTACGCTGTGTTGTCTGTCAGTGAACTTAAGATTTTTCTTAACGTAACTTCTACCAACCAGCTCGTTGTGTGGCCTGAGGCTAGATTAACAAGGCTCTGAGGACCAAACAAAAGGTCTTTTGGCCCTCAGAGCCTAGTTAAGCTTACCTGTCATGAGGTAAAGCCAGAGGATGAACTTGCAACTTTTTTTTGTTCATGGCTCTTCCCATAGACGTGCAAATGTGCAAATACCACAACCTAACCTTTCATTTTCAACAGAATTTTGCGTTTAATTCTAGACTTCCTGGAGCACTGTCCTCTAAGGAAAACCGCATAGATCCTTCGAGCTAAACAAAAAATATAGAGACCTTGAAACAAGTTGAATCAATTTTACGGATACAATAAAAACTTTTTAAGAAAAAAAAACCGACTTCCAAAAAAACACTACAAAGTGAAAAATAACTTTTATTTCGGAAGTCGGTGTCTTTGGATCTGTATTTTAGTTTTTTGCCACCGACTTCCGAAATTAAAGTTATTTTTCACTTTGTAGTGTTTTTTTGGAAGTCGGTTTTTTTTTTCTTAAAAAGTTTTTATTTTACGCTTTTTAGTGGGTCTGCTTATAATTTATCTAAGTTACAATAGCCTAGTGATCATCGCCTTTTACAAACAAAATATTGCTTTTCCCGATGCAGGGAAGTTAATTGTTGAGGAGTTCTCCAGGTCCACCATCAGCTCCATATCACCATTCACATTGTGACGAGCATGAATTGCTTAGGAACCATATTAAAGTAATCGAATCGCAACCCGTGAAATACTTAGACTATATTATTGAGTAGTTCCGGTGGCCATCTGTGGTCTTCATCATCAGCTCCACTTCACCAAATGGTGCTTTCCGAGAGCAAGTGCACGAGTTACTATAAAAAATACCCAAATCGCTATAGGTGTGCCTATAATATTTGAAGAGTTCCTTCGATTTCTCCAGGATCTCATCATCAAATCCTGACCTGATGTTTTTAGACTAGAAGCTGATAATCCTGGCTGCAGCATCAGGCCAGACTTATGTCAACATTGCATTGAACTTAAAATTTAGTCCTGTTTAAAATGAGCCCAAACACGACTACGGTGCTGTTATTTCAAGGTTTGTACTTTTTCTGATGCTCCTGGCTTCAGCATCAGGTCTCTATGTACTTCGGTGTTCCTCATTAACAGTACGTTTATGCACACATCGAGCCCTTTTCAATGAGCCTAAACACGATATATCTGCTGTTAGTTGTCGAGGAGTTAGGTACTCTGCAGACTATCCTGACTGCAGCATCAGGTCATGACTTGATGATCATGAGACCAAATGTGACAAATGCCCTATCTAACATCAAAACAATTTACTAAAACAGTCCTTGCCTATTTGAGTAACTTCTTACTGTTAAGGAGTTGTACCTTCCATCATCAGCCCAGCTACCTGAGATGGTGACAACCATACGCAAATAAACAAGATACTTCATAAAATATGCGAAAAACAATAAGTGAGCCTATAAAATTTGAGGGTTGCCCTGGATTTCTCTAAGATACCATCATCAGATCCTAACTTGGTGACAATGGGACCACCTCAGAACTATCTACTTTCGAACAAAAAAAGAATTTTGAAAATCCATCGACAATTGGCGGAGTATTCGATGAACAAACATACAAAATAAAAATAATAATGATGATAAAAAACATACAAACAGCCGAACATAGTACCTCCTCCTTTTTGTGAAGTCGGTAAAAATAAATAACTCCCAATCTGATGGCATTATACTATTAAGATATTATCGGTTCTAAAGGAAGATCGTCCTTGTTCCATTTCGGTATATTTTAATCTATGACCCATCCTTAATTTTGCATTACTGTAGCATAGATAGATAGAATACTCTTTATTAAAAACACCATAATTATACTGGTATTTGGTTGATGGCAATACACTCGGTCCCTAATCCCATGGGCTTTAAACGTACCTAACTAACGAAATGTGGGTGCACTGTACTATCTAGGTAGGGTGAGGCTGAGGTGTATCTGCCTCACCCTTCGGAAATTAAGGGTGTGATGTTATGTCATTCATAAAGGTAGCAATGACTTTCATTTTGACATTTCAACGACATTCACTGCGTTATTTAAGTTGTTCGTCAGAAAATTTTTTCGAACATATGAAGCAATGGATTAGCAATATCCTTCAAAATAGTACGGATTGAGATTGAGTGTGTTACGAAATTAGGGTGCTGGTTTAAAGGATATGAAAGCCGATTACAAATAAGACATTTTTATAGTTTGCAACACGACATCAAACCCCTTAAGGAAGGTCTATAAACGGCGGTTACCACTTCACGTCAGATGAGCAGACCATTACATAAAAACTAGCTGCTAAACAACATCAAAATGTAACCTGCTAAGAGAAAGCAAGCACTAAACAAAAGAATGTCATAGCAAGTAACATCACTACTCCATAATATATCATGATTGCGAGCACCGCCGCGGGCGGCGGCTAGTGTAAGGTTACGTCACAAGACGATATTAAACAATAAACTTTTGATGCGCCCGCGTTTGTTCTTCCCAATGAGAATGTGCAGAAGGACAAGTTCTGACAACAGCATATACGTTCCGACTGGTGGGACACAAGCCTCTTTTCTTTGTGAAGAAGTGGGCTACAATCTACCATGCGGGCAGGTTGGTAGATGTCACATGTCTGCGAATTTTTGGTTCTAGGACATGCCGGTTTCCACACGATGTTTTCCTTCACCGTTCTGAGTACCTACTGTGGTGATGAAATAATTTAAACACAGTAAAGTTAAGGGTTTGAACCCATGACCTTACAAATAACGTCGACACCGCTATCATTATGCCACCACTGCTAACAACGCTTACGAAGAAACTGTCACATTCACACAACCAATGCGGTATAATATAAATCTTTACCAGACCTAGCCTTCTGTCCCTATTATTGTTATGTTGTTGGACATACTCGTTGTAAAGTATGCGACAGGTGCACTTTTTACTAGTTTCTCATACTTCAGAGCGGACACACAACAGTTCCAGCAAAGAGAAGTCCTGAGCAGTGGTGGTCCAGTCGTAACGGCTAAGACTTACGATTTGTAGGTCGTGAGTTCGAAGCCAGGCAGGCGCTTTACGTTGTGTAAATTATTTCGTCACCCCTGCTCTCACAGCGGTGAAGGAAAATATCGCGAAGGAACCAAAACCAAAAAATGTTACACCAAAAACAGCATGTTATACCAAAAAATTGAAGATATGTAATATCTACCAACCGGCACTTAATCCGCGTGGGGCCACCACGCGGATGCACTCTCAAAGAGGAGGAAGCTCGTGTCCTAGCGGTGGGGATATTATAGGCTGATTATGATACACAATAGACGTCCACTGCTGGACATAGGTCTCCCCCAAGCACCTCCACTTCGACCGGTTTTGTGCTTTTCGCATCTAGCGGATTCCTTGTCAACAGTTACATGCAATTTAGTAAATGTTGTTCCGATACACGAATGCTATCCTGCTGACTGGCTAATATTCTCCGCCTCTGAACTTTTGAACATATTAACGTAGATTGCTCTGATAAGAGAGAAGACATCAAAAGGCTAAGAACTAACTAATCGTAGGTTAACTAAAGGTTTGATTGCGATGTGAAAAGTTACACAAATATTCCCTTACGGAATCGATTACTGAGATGGTCCTGTGATTTATACTGATGCACTCACGGCGACCTTTCGACCTAAGGCAGTTTATGTGCTGGGTTTGAATAGACGAGTTGGTTGGATTGCATAGAACAGGGATGACGAACTATGGCAAAAGGGCTACGATTGCCATGCGACTAAAAAGTCTGGGCACGGTAGGTAGGTATTGATTTTAGTATGTTTTCTATGTTCATCGCCTAGACGCCTACAGTGTCATCCTGATACTGAAGAATTTTGGTGCAATACGTTTTATGACAATAACAATTTATTTATTTAAAATTCTCGCACACAATAAGGTACAAAGGTCGACCTAATACCTTAGGCATTCTCCCGTTAACCAAGGGTAGTGAAGAGATAAGAAAGCACCTGCCTTCGTATCTTCTTAGATGTCACATGTCTTCGAATTTTCTAAATTCTTATAAATATTTAAAAGATAGCATAATGAATTATAAATAAAATAGGTATACAAGTACAATTTATCACCTTACATTTTTCAAGAATCGGTGGACAAGTAATATACTTACATAGAAAATATGGCACACATTTATAAAAGGTTCTCCGTCTCTGACATAGACGTATATTTAAACCGAAACCTAGGTGTTTGAGTAAATTCCCAACATTTTAATTATAGAGTATTAACTAGGTAAATGCAACTTAAAGGTGGAGACCTCATCGTCATCTTGTAGATGATATGATGTCTTTGATGTAATGTTGTTTTTGCTTCGCTTAAACCATTTCATGTATATTCAAATATTTTGTTCTTGATATATGACGTATGCTAAAATCCAACCTACTGAATGATTTCTGAAAATTTTAAGAAGTTTTTTTCCTTAATAATTTTAATAGTCAAGCAAAGGAAAAAAATATTACACCCATCATCAGAAATAAATAATATTAATTAAACATCATAAATTGTAATTCCGACGAAGATCCAAATACAATTCATTTTAAATAATGACCTCAGGCCGTGATAAACACAGAAACTAATTAAAATCATAAGCATCAGACATATTTTTATTATTAGTTGAGACATTAACTGGTTGTGACTTGTAAGTTGTAACAACTGGTGAGACAGGGGTCGCCAACCTTCGGGTCCACTGCCGTAGATGGGCATACAGGTGTGTTTGCATAGAAATTATTTAGTGGAATAGAAAAAGATAAAGATCTTGTTAACACCAACTTAACCAGTCCGCAAGTAAATATTTTGATTTTACTCAAATGGAGTCAAGCTAAAGCCTTAAAGCATTTAAGAAAACACAACAGTTTCCATGGTCCTTTCGGACAATTGCCAAAAAAACACTTAGGTGGCCCTGTATATAGGCGGTGGACGATGGCACGATTCTTAGTGAGAGCATAGTAAAATCACATGAAAAAAAATAAAAGACACAAATTTCACCTTTTTTTTGTTAGCCTATACTGTCCCACTGCTGGGCAAAGGCCTCCCCCAAATCTTTCCAGGAACTCTTTTCCCGCGCCACCTCGAAACAGCCCTCGTGGTACGCGGAGATTCCTAAAAATAAACCAAACCTATATAAAAAAATTTGGCACACAAACTACCTGCTATCGATTGTTAAAAATTCGAAACATCGTCAAAATACGAAAAAATACGCAAATAACAAATATAGAAGTTGATGACAATTGGCGCCTATTACATTTACATGGCACTTTAACAAAACTGGCGAAATGTGGGTGTACTATAGGTACACATCTGCCCAGCCCCTCGGGTAATACAGTCGTGATGCTTTGTAAGAAAGTTACCCAAATAATAAATTTTAACCACCACTAAACTCTACGCCCGAAGGTGCTCCACCTCTGCAACAGCATAAATACAGGTGTCATACGCGCCGACAAAGGCAGGCACTCATCTTCTTGCGACAATGTTGCTGATTCATCTCCACTCGCAGCTTTCAACGGATGACTGTTATGACTGGGAAATAACTCAAGGTCGTGAGAAATAAACTGGTGGTTTAAAATGAGGTAAAAGTGATGAGTAATAAGGTAAAAACTGACAAAAAAAAACAAACGACTTCCAAAAACACCACTGCGACGTGTGAAAAATTACTTTACCTAAATTCAAAAGTCGGTATCTTTGGTTCTGTATTTCGTTTTTTTTTTTTTTTGAACTTGCCGAATACGTAACCTCCTCCTTTTTTTGAAGTTGGCTAAAAAGAGGTAACTAATCGAGTTATGTTTAAGTCTTATTTATGGGCAAGCCTATTTTCGCAAACTAGACACAAATCTAGAAATCTGCTTTAAGAACTATAATCTAATTCTAACAACTAAATTAACTACCTTTTTTGTGATGGATACTGAACCGACGCTTATCAATCTGCGAAGCTAGGTAAGTGGTTTTCCGATGCGTTGCCAGCGTCAAGAACAATGTCCTATGTGCCAGTAATCTTACCAGCAGTCATGTCATGTCCTAACCGAAAGCGACTGTCGCGCGAGTTGGCGATCGTAGCGCATTATATGACGTACACGCGCGATCAATCAAGTTACGTATGTACGTCATAATTCATTTAAACGATCACGTAATCGCGTATTTGCTCGACAATTTCGTTCGGTAAGGACCACAGGGTACGTCTTCAAAGCGGTCCATAACAATGTTGCTAAAACTGCAGAAATATTTTGTAGACTTATGCATACTTCCAAAAACTTCCCAAAATATCATTACCTATGTAAATATAAATACGAACATACTGGTACAACAACCTGAAGTGTATACCCAGTGGTATGTCATTAACATAATATTATGGATACGATTAGCCAGAACATGTAGTCGTGCAATCATTAGCAAAGGCTCTATTAATTCCATGATCCGTTTTAGGACTTAATTTCAGTGGAGAAGCATACTTATTGACCCATTGTTCTGTTAGCTTGCGGTTTCATAATTAAATACCTTAGTCCTTTGTGATAGTCTTCTACTGTGGCCGTTATCCTTTCACGTGCGCGTAGAATCTAGGACTAGCCTATTTAATGGAAAACTTAACTAAAGGAAAACGTGTATTTGACACCAACGAACACAATATACACACGCCACACACAATACACAAACACACACCTAACACTCACATCACACACACACATAGACATTACTTTTTTTTACTTCACGTGTGTGTTTTCTAATCCATCTAATTAGCCGGAAAACATCCCTGCATTCATTGGAGGTGTAGGTATCCATGAAATCTAAAAGACATACGAAGTGTTGCTTTTTATGTTTTTTGTTATAAACTTTTTATTTGAAAATATAGTGGGTATAATAAAATATACCTTAATTTACCAACTCTGTACACCCGGCGCCGGCGCATCTATGCAAGGTAAACGAATTATAATAACTTTTAAGTAATTGGTATAATATAAAATGTATGATTAATGATAATTAATATAATATAATGTAAACTGTATAACTGCAACAATGAGTATGTACTTATACTTTTTTAATTGATAACCATTTAAATTGCAATGCCTTAACAGGCAACTAAGTTCTAAGAACCTACCTACCTATTGTTAACATCTTCGTAATTATGTACACATAGTTCGGAATGAAGAATTTGAATTTGAATTAAAATCTATCTAGTATCGACACAAAAACCCGAAGCTAAACTAAACAATACCTACTCCAATATTGAAAAAATGTTAAAGCCTTTCTTTTTTGTTCAGAATCCTAATTATACGAGTACCTTATACGTTGTTCAGCCGTCGTCGTCAGCGCAACATTGCAAGGTAATCGAAGTAAAATAAGTTTAATTGAATACTAAAATGGTGAGCTATACAAAAACCGCAAAAACACAGGAACTAAACAATACTCCAATAGTAATTGTATCGTTACGTGGTTATTAGGCCATTGTATGTGCTCGTATGTATTGTATGCAGTACATACGAGTAACCACATCGTTTTAATGACTTGAAACATGTTATTTTATTATTTTTTTCTCAGATAGTTAGCGATGTTTCCTGGATTATAATTCACTGGCAGTTCTAAAGATCAGGAATCATTAGATGTTATAAATATGTATGTTTTATTTTTTACTTCCTTTTATATGAGGTCAAGATATATCAATTAAATAAAAATGTTACATGGGCTTTTATTAAGGTATGAAATCAGAAGTTTCAGTGCTACGGTTTCAGTTCAGGGATTTTCTTAGAGTAAATTCTAAAGAAAAAGAAACATTATTCAGGTTTTATACATAGGTATAAACCGTAAGCCGAGAGCCAAAGAGTTTCCGAGAAGCTCAAAACCGGTCAAAGTTACTAGCTTGGGGGAAGTCTATCCAGCAGTAGACATCTTTCAGCTAAAATGATGATGATATAAACAGTAATAGTTTTAAATAGGATTTATGAGCTTATCTTGAAAAGGTTAAGCCGACACAAGAAATAAAAAAACAGCCAATAATTTATTAAAGGAATTGTTTTTTTTTATTAAATAATAAGATTACCTACCTTTTTTATAGACTAATCATCTAATGCCTTTCAAATTAATGTGTATTTTATAAATAAAGATTTTGCAAGCAATCCGTTATCACATTACCGTTGACCATGATAGTAACAAATGGCAACCTTCCGACTCTTCACTTGTATACCGAAAATATCGACATCAATAATTTTCACATTAATTTCCAAACAAATTCATTAACAACGCATTTTATAAATATATTTAGTTATTTCTGCCCTTCACAAGATGACCACGTGAACTTATGATGTTAAAATGCAAGGTTTCCAATGTCAGTTGTATGGTAGCTATAAATATTCTAAACGAATTTTGATGAGTTTCAAGAATGTAAATTATTGGAATAATTTAAATTCTTGCAGCTCATCATCATCATTATTTTTTACGATTCTGTACGGCCTATTACGACTACGATCTGCTCAGATTCAGATATTAGTAATTGCTTTAAAATAGAATCAATCAAGATTTAAAACATGAAACTCAAATGTCATCCAAAAAAAAATGTAACTCATAAAATAATTTTCCTAAATTAAATGATCTAACAAACTCTTCATATCACCTCGTTATTCCAAATTATCAATTAGAGGTAACCTTTAAAACTTTAATTGATAAAAACGATTTGTTTTTCTTTTATCTGTAATGTGAATTACAACAGACTTCATTTATCAAACATAAAGTTGGATTCATTACATTAATATTGTGTTTGTCTAAACATCTAATACTATAATATATGAATAATTAATTAATGATGATGATCTATTGGGTCATTTGAAATCGGTACAACATCGAAGTCGCATCATAAGTTACGTCTGCCGCGTAAAGATTTGGACGGTAGTTTTTGTGTTTAAAAGTATACCTCCTATAGTCCATGATTACCACAGTAGGGTAACTAATAAAAGGGTTTTATTCAGGTCACAAAACTGGACTTAAGCCTTATGTACACACTGCAAGTTTCTTGCCTATGGCATACAATTCAATTGAAGCAGCAAATTCAAAACACTGTTTAGACGGTGCAACTTTTATTGTTGCTTATGGTTGGCCACAGGCCATTACCATAATCTATACTTTCATACTTGATATTATAAATGCAAAAGTGTGTCTGTCCGTCTGTTACCTCTTCACGCTTAAACCGCTGAACCCATTTAGATGAAATTTGGTATAGAGATCATTTGAGTCCCGGGAAAGGACATAGGATAGTTTTTTATCCCGATATTCCCACGGGATCGAAACGTATGCAGGTGAAACCGCGGGGCGCAGCTAGTCAGTCTATAATGTTCCCATCGCTGAGACACAGGCCTCCTCTCTGTGAGATGGAGTGGCCAAAATCAGGCCTTAATTTATGTCTCCGCCACACAAGTACTTATACCACTACTGCCCAGCATAATTCCACCCTTCGGTTTTGATCCTAATCACATAATGCAGCAACGACTACGTGTGAATTCTTCTGAAGGCTTAGATCGCCAACTCAAACCTCCTGACATAGTAGCATTTCTTAGGAAAAGTTTCGGAGCTTGCAGTAGAGCCAACATGACCCACATAAACCGTTTAAATCCCTTGTTTCTTTAATAGTTGGGCCTAATCTAATTACGCATAATGTCCGTCGTTTATTAAGACGCACTTTGTGGTTCTATAACCTTATTTCCATATTAGTGTTGACCGACCTTGTTTCAAACTACGCAATAATGTACGTTCATAATCGGAACTTGAGGTTTTCTTGAATGCTGTTATTTTTGTGTGTTGATGATATCATTCCGATGTTCTACATTCTGAACACGATGCATAAAACTTTGATTTTGTTGTACGAATGTTAGCAATGAGTTAGGAATTTATTGTGATTTACCAAAGTGATGACTTCTTTAACATGTCCTTGCCCAATCTGGCTTTTTTTGGGAAAAATGCATTGTTTGCCCTAATGGTCGGGCAGAGGTTTACCCAATTGTTCCAGTTATGTTTAAGTCCCATATAATAGGGGGCGAGCCATCACCTGAGCACAAATCGAAAATCCGGACTCCGGGCAATAACACTTTGGCCGATCTGGGAATCGAACCCAGGACCTCCTGCTCAGCTGTAGCTCTTGCGCCCACAACACCAACGAGGCAGTCGCGAGATAAAACTTTCGTCGGTTTTTTACTTGGATAACGTGTGTGTAAAGAAAAGATACGGAAAAAAGAGAAAAAGAGTTTGAGTAGAGGTAGAGCACACACTAAGCCAATGTGTATATATTTTGTTCCTATAGTCCATTTACTATAGCATTAGACAGAAGTTAAAAAAGGCTCTTTTAGGGGCACACTTTGTAATAAAAGAACAAAAAACATTATTACAGTCAAGATTGATGTCTAGTTAAATATAATCAATTTAAATAACAGCAGTCACACTTAATTGTACTGATTTAACCTATCTACCTTCTGAAATTACAAGACTTTCATCTAATATTATTTAGTTTTTACATAAAATATTGTCGTGTCAATGCTTAAAATCTAAAAGAAGCAGGGGCGGACAGTACCGGGAATGTTTTTCATGTCACTATAACTCTACCAAATCTAGAATGTTACTTATTCCCTTCATAAGTTATGGCAGCAAGTGTTATTTTTATTTTGTCGGTTTATGAAGTCCATCCGTCAAATTGCGTAAAATATAATCTGCAGACTGGAGTTGTCATTCACTTGTGGATACTTGTGAATGCGACGCCTTTTCTCGTTGTTATTGCTGAATTTTCGTGGTTTAGTTGTTATTTGTTACTGTTTTTCTGTTGTTATTGTTTTGGTGTTGTTTTGTTATCGTTATTAGTGTTAGTTTTGTGTTGTTCGTACAAAGCGGTACGTTTTGTTGAACTATGGAGAGGGATGATCCCGGTGCAGGCCCGAGTGGCTTGCAAGCGCAACATGTACGCTCTGAAACTGCTGGTGGCGCTGATCAGTGTCAACAGCGTAAAAAACGTGGCCCCAACATTGATCACGTGGTTAAAATATTTTCTCCCAAGAAAAATAGAATAAAGCAAACACCGCTTCGTTCTACAGAAAAAAGAACAGTGATAAATATTTATAAAGATGTTAAAGGGTCCTGGCCCGAAGGTACTCCTGCTTATAGAACGCATTTAATTAACAAAACTGCAGAAATTGCAGGTAAGGATCATAAAATTATTACTATAAAAAAATAAATGTATTTGAAAGTAACATGCATTGTGAAGTAACATTCTAATCTTATTTTATAGGCATATCACGTGCAACAGTCTATAATGTTCTCAAAGAGTATAATACAAAAGGTCGCCTGCTATCGCCCCCTTCTCGCCAACGGAAATACTCAAAATCTGATGATTACGATGATATTACGCTAAGTGGAATACGAAGAAAAATTCATTCTTTTTTCTTTGATAATGAGTTACCAACGTTGGACAAGATTCTGGAAGCCGTTAATAGCGATGAGTCTCTACCTAATTTCAAAAGAAGCACTTTATACAAACTAATCAAGAACAAATTAAAATTTACCTATATTAAAAGAAGTAGAAAAAGTGCCCTAATTGATAAACAAGAGATTGTATTGTGGAGGGTAAAATATCTCCATGAAATTAAGAGATTAAGGAACGAAGGAAAAAAAATATATTATTTAGATGAGACTTGGCTAAATGAAGGTACAGTGCTGCTAATATTTATAAAGTCTTTTTTTGCATGAAGGGGGTTTTACATAACTTGGTAAGCTATGTAAAACCTCCTTTATGCCAAACAATACAGTGAAGTATTATTAGTTCAACATAAGTCGGTATAATATTGAATTTACATCTATAACTTTTATTATACTTACAGGACACACGAAAAGCAAGGTATGGCAGGACAACACTATTAAGTCTTCAAAGGAAGCACACCGGGCAGGATTATCAACTGGTTTAAAGAGCCCAACCGGAAAAGGAAAACGGCTTATCATTGGCCATATTGGTAAATGTATTTCTTTTGAGATTACTTTACAATTGTCACATTACCAAATCATGAATAAAATGATCACTCCGTTGTCAGTGAAAACTGGTTCAGTCTTAATGCCTCCCCTCGGAGAAAGATGTTTATGGTTGTAGATTAACCTATTCAAGGACAGTAATGATGCAGTCAATTTCGTTTTCTATTTAAAGGTTATTCTCTTTATTTCCAGCAGTCAAGTAATCTATGCCCCTGGTATACAAATATTGATTTGCTTTTAATCATTTCACAGGATCAACAGAAGGGTTTTTAATGGATGGTGAATTAATATTTGAAGCCAAAAAGGGTGATGGAGACTACCATTCTGAAATGGATGCACACAATTTTGAAAAGTGGTTCAAATTAATATTGTCAAATATCGAGAGTGGAGCTGTTATTGTTATGGATAATGCGCCATATCATTCAAGGAAAGTGGAGAAGCTGCCAACTACAGCCACACGAAAGGCAGATATTCAAAAGTGGCTAAAAAACAAAAATATTCCTTTTGAGGAAAAAGACATTAGGGCCACTTTATTAGAAAAAGTGAAACAAATAAAACATTTGTACCAAAAGTTTGCTGTAGATGAGATGGCTAAAGAAAAAGATATATTAGTATTGCGCCTCCCACCTTACCACTGCGAGCTCAACCCAATAGAGTTAGTATGGGCTCAAATGAAGAGGTATGTAGCCCAAAACAATAAAAGTTTTAAATTAGAAGAAGTGAAGCGGTTGCTCCCTCAAGCACTCGTAAACATAACTGCAGAGAAATGGCAATCTTGCATTGCTCATACAATTAAAGAAGAGGAAAGGTTTTGCCAACTTGATGGTATAATGGATGATGTTATAGAAAGATTTATTATTAACGTTGGTGAAACTTCATCATCATCATCATCATCAGAGGATGATGAATAATTAATTAGGATTGAAACATCTATTATCTCCATTATATCATTAAGGTGGCAAAACCTTTTCTCTTCTTTAATAGCAACAAATCTCATGTCACACTTCTATGTCTCTGGAAAATGTTTTTATTGTTGGTATTTAGCTTGCGAAAGTGTATTTTTGTTAATAATTTTAACTGTAATAATTTTGAATGCCTAATGCCATAGTAAATAAATGATTTGACTTTGAGCAATGACTAAATTGTTAAGTGGTGTTTTGTGTTGTATTTGTTTGGTTTGTTGAAAACAGTCCATGCCATTGTGATAAAGTTATTTTTAATAAACTGATTCTTACTAAAAATTGTTTCATTTCATGTATCTATCCAAGCATCGTGACGAGTAGATAGATAGAATATGCTATATTGTATGCCATACATTGTTACTTACAAAAAAGTACATACATTATTTATTAAAATTGTTTGAACTTAACTTGAAAATAAAAGGTTTCATACTTCTGCTTCTGCGAGCCTCTTTTTTCTAATGTTATAATAAATGGACTATAGGTACAGTCAAAAAAAGAGATAAGTATGCAGGATCGTCGGATATAGTTGAAGTTTAGCAAGAAACCGATGGATGTTGTCGACTGAAATTTAATTTAATAAATGAGCTGCTTGTTTTCTATTAATAAAATTAAATTTTTAACCCCCGACGCAAAAACGACGGGGTGTTATAATAAGTTTGACGTGTCTGTGTGTGTGTGTGTGTGTGCGTCTGTCTGTGGCATCGTAGCTCCCGAACGGATGAACCGATTTTGATTTTGTTTTTTTTTTTGTTTGAAAGGTGAATTAGTCGCGAGTGTTCTTAGCTATGTTTGAAGAAAGTCGGTCCAAGATGGCCGCCGCCAGAAAATGGCGGATTACATATTTTTTCACAACTCCCTCAATATGGGTATCAAATGAAAGGGCTTGACAAATAGAATACCAAACACTATGATAAATTTCAAAACCAAGATGGCCGCCACCACAAAATGGCGAATTATATTTTTTTTTTCATAATTCCCTCAATATGGGTATCAAATGAAAGGGCTTGACTAGTAGAATACTATACACTATTACAAATTTCAAATCTAAGATGGCCGCCACCAGAAATGGCGAATTCACAGAGGAATACGTTAGTATGGAATGAACGCCAACGACCACGAGTACCTAACTAGCTTCGCTTCACTGTGGTAAAAAAATACGTACAGGTGCGCAGATTTCGGCTAATCACATGTGGATCGTATAGTATGTTTACTAGTAATATAATATTATAAAGTTTAAAAAGCAAGAAATAAAAATTAAATTAAAAATTTAAAAAACCCCCGACTCAAACAAAAACATCTAGAAAGTAAAATAATAATATATATTAGCCCTTTAAGTTTAATATAAGTTGCAGGAAATATTTTGATCCAAGCGTCCTCATGTCGGGGGACGGCTAATGAAAACGCCAAACAGATGAGGCTTAAACCCAGCAATAATGAATGTAGCTATTGTAGAAACATAACTGCTGTTAACTTCCAATTTTCATTAGCCGTCCCCCGACGTGAGGACGCTTGGATCAAAATATTTCCTGCAACTTATATGTATTAAACTTAAAGGGCTAATATATATTATTATTTTACTTTTTAGAGGTTTTTGTTTGAGTCGGGGGTTTTTTAAATTTTTAATTTTATTCGAGAACATCCATCGGTTTCTTAATAAACTTCAACTAGGTATATACGACGATCTTGCATACTTATCTCTTGACGTTGACGTACCTATTTTATGAAATTCTGCACAAAATCCGTGACATATTCTCTAAACAGCTCTGTACGCATCGCAATTACAACTTGTTGTAATAGGTACCTACTTAATTATTTTACGCCTTTGACAAACCCAAATAAACTAAGGTAATTAAAATGTTCACCAAATTAAGTGCTTAACCTCTTTACAATGTAATAACGATAAAATATTTCGAGTTTTAAATATCAAGTCGTAACCAACAGTTAAACGGCTGCCGACCCGTTTAACTTAAACGCCGTAAAGAAGATTTAACCGCATTCCCAAAGTGATCGGAACCGCACCCTGATTGCGTAACACGGTTACAATCGTAATCGCAATAGCTTATATTTTGACAGGTGAACAATGTTCACTGCACTTACATTTTACGTTGTAAAATGTGTCATGTTCACATTAAGATGAATGAAGTGATATTGTTGAACTGTCAACAGAATTGCGGTGGTGTTCATAAATATTTTGTTAATGGTAGGTAAGTCGTCAAGTTCGTTTTTAACCGACTTCTAAAAAGGAGGAGGTGCTCAATTCGAATGTTTGTATTTTTAATATTCTTTTTTTTTTAACATAACTTGGGGACCTTATAGTGGATACTTCTTCAGGCTGTCGAATTGTGCTATCTCATGGGAAACCAAGAAGCAGGCTACTGTGGCTCTAACCAGCACAGAAGCTGAATACGTGTGGTCCATGATTAGGTTTACTACACATCAATGAAATCGAAAATGGAAGAATGCTTCCCAACTTACATATCTTTTTTGTCTGGCTGGCTTACCCACTAAATCTTTGTTTATTCTGTAGTTAAGTACTAGGATTAACTTTTGTACCCATTCCCTCAGAGAGGACGAGAACAAAGTCGTTTTTACCTACTAAATTGACACAGTCGCACTCAGCACATAAAAACAGAGGCACCGGGATCTCTAATAGAACATACGGTCTATTCATAAAATATCCTTCCCGTTGTCCCCATTGATGCTTTGACGTTATGGGGACAACGGGAAATCATAAAATATCCTTAATTTTGTCTCCATTGACGTAACCATAGTTTATATACATACAAATTATTTATGCATAATATGGTTTTTAATAAAATGTGGAAAAGTGTAATAAAAACACAAATACAACCTTAACGTTATAAAAGAGTAAATTTAACACAATTATTTAAGCATCTAATTACTACCTACTGCTACTGCATACTGCTCTTTGTCCCAGAAAGAGAAAATAATAAAAACATAATTAAAAACATAAATAAAAATAATAACAAGCCCTAACCACCGCGCACTGGTAGCTTGGTCCCTGCTCCCGATACCGGATGACTACTGTTTTTAAATTTTTTAAATGTTTTTTTTTTATGTATTTTAAAAAAAGTATTTAAAAATGTTTTTAATAAGTGAGAAAATAAATAAACAATAATAATATTTAAAATAGGCTAAGTATTTTAGAAATAAATAAATGATAATCACACTATCACACTAATATTATAAAGGCGAATGTTTGTGAGTGTGTGTGTTTATATGTTTGTTACTTCTTCACGCTTAAACAGCTGGACCAATTTTGATAAAATTTTGTATGGAGGTAGCTGACACTCTGGATTAATATATAGGCTACTCTTTATCCCAATATTCCCACGAGATCGACACTTGTGCGGGTGAAACCGCGGGGCGCAGCTAGTAATAAATACATCAAGGTAGTTTCCAAGGATATCCTAAAAAAACATAGGATCCGTATAAAGAGAACCATGTAAAATTATGTAAATTAGTAACTTTTCGTCACTCCATCATAACGTGTCACTCGCCCGCTCTTTCATAACGTAAGTTTATTTTACACCATCTTTAGTAACTCTAGGTCATCTCTTACAAAACGGTTTCTTACTTGTTTATATTCTCAGAAATACCTTTATATTGTAAGTATGAGTATTAAAGGAAACCCCTCAAGGTTAGCCGGTATTGTCCGGTAGAAAGTTATCATTTAACAGTTTGGTGAGAAGTTGGCAAGCCTTATGAAATGATACTTGTAGTGAATCATTTAGTTGTGAGCATCATCGTTTCATTCACGCCTTCTTCGTGTATTTTTAAACATGTATCCATGTAGGTAAGTAGGGTTATTTTTAAGCACGTAACATTGCAACATGGGATTTATTTTCGTTTATTTTTTTTTTTTTCATTTATTTTGCGGGATCGGTAAATGGGGGCTCCAAGCTAGCGGTGACCAATTTGGTAATTGTATCGCAACTGCAGACGTTTTGATGTTTTAAATGCATTACCCTCCTTTAGGGATTCAACGCAGTCGGGCAAAAATAAATATTCCTGTCAACCCATTTATATTATGCGAAAGTCTTCCTAACGAACTTAAGAAGTCTGTCTTAACGGCTGAACGGATTTGGATAAAAAGCACACGGATAGACCATGGCCTCGGTTAGGATAAAGGATTCTTTTAAGACAGATAGATAGAATACTCCTTATTATGTTCACCATTAAAAATACAAATATACATGTAGAAATATTACTAATAAAGCAATACTTTTTATCCCGGTACCTACCTACGTTCCTACCTACGTTCCTACTTCTACGTTCCGTTAATTTTCTACCTACACGCGGTCGAAACAAAAGCTATTGATTTTATGAATCCATGGACAATACAGAACCTTTACGTACCATCATCTCAAGGCTGCATTCAAAGAAATAGTGTCAATGGTTCACTGCAATGGTAAACGGATATTAACGTTAAGTATATAATTAAATAATTGTAATTATATTAATATTACATGGGGCTTTCTGACCTCTGCCCGTCGTGGAGTATGTAGCACACTCATCGTTATGCTATAATAATATATTTAGCACTTAGTGTGATGCAAAGGAAGGTACTCGTATCACACATCAAACATTGAAGCTCTTGCTTCTATTTAAAACGTTGTTTAGACTTTTATTGGGAACTTCTGATTACAAAGTGGGTTAGGTTAGCATGAGGTCCTGCGAGGCAATTGCGTAACACATTATCAATCGGAATCGATTTCATTTTGACAGTTCAACAACATTCATTGCGTTATTTACGTGTTGATCAGACAAATTTTTCGAACTAATGAAGCAATGGATTAGTAATTTGCTTCAAAATGATTCAGATTCTGATTGGTAGTGTGTTAAGCAATTAGGGTGCTGGGTTCGATTCCCGGGTCGGAAAAGTGTAATTGAGTTTTTCCATTTGGAATTTCTCAGTAGCAGCCCGGAATCTGGTTTGTGTCCGGTTGATGGCAATAGGCTCGCCCCCTATTACATGGGACTTAAACACAACTGGCGAAATGTGGGTGTACTATAGGAACACCTCTGCATAACCCTTCGTGGAAGACAGGCATGGTGTTATGTATTGGTGGTATCACCAGCCCTGATGAAAACCTCTATAACTTCCGTTTCTCTAGATCTTTTTTGCGCGACTCATAATGCGAAAAATTAGAGAGTGCTGTACGATCGATTTTTTTTTTTGCCTCCTTTCTGCAACTGTTTCTACTGTTATACTCCTGCTAGTACACAGAACCTACTTAATTTATGTACCATTGTATAGATAATTTAATGGACATTATTTCTGTACTTTTCAAAAATTAATTTAATGCAGTAGAAACGATAAAAACATCAAAATATTTTTAATTTTTTTCCGATCAATCAAGTGTGAAACCTGAAAACATAAAAAATGACTCAATTAATTGATTTTTTCGTAGCTCGCGAAAAAATCAATTAATTGAGTAATTTTTTTTTATAGCTTCGTTTCATCTATATGAGGAACCCCATCCATGAGGAAAATGGCTATTTTATTCAAAGTAGTTTAATTATAATTAATAAAAAAACTAACTAATACAATATATATATATATGGTAATAAACTATGGCTTTTTATACGATCAAATGAGCATCATGAGTCGTCCACTTTTGGATTTTCCAAATTTTTCTCTATTACGCTTCTTCCCGCCAATTCCTAAGGGCCACATCTATTTATATAGATTTGTTATATATCTGTCAGATCAACTAACATACTTATTTATGTTAACCAATAGTAGTTGACATTTTTTATACAGCGATAAATTACCATTCGATTTATGTTTCAAAATTAATTCATGATAAATTATTTTCCACTAATGGTAAAATATGCGTTTATCAAAGGTTTTAATCGGATATCAATGGTTTTAATTCTAACAAAATGTTAATCCGTTCCGCAATTTTTTTAAGCAAAATGGAGCCTAGTGACTAACACTAGTTTAAAGTGTGATAAAAGAAGAATCTAGTTAAAAAAGTATGTGTAAAAGTGTCTTAACCTTTCGTATGCCGGAACGTAGATCTACACGAGACACAATGGCTTTTTAATTGTGTCTGTAATTACGGCATTCAACCGGTTAAAAGATCAACTTATAAACATTATTTCATCATTAATACCAATTGCATTACTTTGGAGCACCATCATCATTTCAGCCGAAAGACGTCCACTGCTGGACATAGGCCCCCAAGCACCCCCACTTCGACCGGTTCTGTGCTTCTCGCGTCCAACGGGTTCCTGTGGCCTTCAGAAGGTCGTCGGTCCACCTTGTGGAAAGGCCTTCCAACGCTACGTCTTCCGGTACGCGGTCGCCTCTCCAGAACCTTTCAGCCCAATCGGCCATCTATTTTGCGAGCAATGTGCCCTGCCCACTGCCACTTAAGTTTGGCAATTCTTCGGGCTATGTCGGTTACCTTGGTTCTCCTACGGATCTCTTCATTTCTGATTTGATCACGCAGGGAAACTCCAAGCATAGCCCTCTCCATGACTTTAGATTAGTTTAACTATTTCAGTGCACAATTTACTACTATAACAAGTGTTTACTCCAAATAATTTATATTCACAATCTATAAAGTGGAAGACCTCACCCACATTCCATTATTTTTATAACAGGCTGAATCACCTTGATCAATCAAAATGTTTTGGTCCACAAATTAGTAACATCACCGGATGTTGTTACAGATAACATTTAATTATCTTCTTTTAAATCGACATAATATATCTATACTAGTAATAAATCTGTAGAGTTTGTTGGTTTGAACGCGCTAATCTCTGGAACTGCGAGTCGGATTTGAAAAATTATATTTGCATTTCATAGCCCAATTCTTGAAGAATGGTATAGGTTATTTAACATCACGCTAAGACCCTTGGGAGCCGAGCAAAACGAAAAATGTCAGAAATAACGCTAAGCGAAAATTGAAGTAAAAGCGCGGCTAGGCAATGCGATGCGACGGGGTGGGTCGGGGAACAAGAAATTTCACGCGGACGAAGTCGCGGCCAGAAGCTGGTTATAAATAACGTAGATCTCCCTAACCTTGTATACGATACGACTCACTGCTTCATCCCTCCTTATTTAACTTGCTCGTTTTTTTTTTACAGTCTCACTAAATTTTTCTCCAGAATTCCCAGTCTAACCACGAAAAATACCAGAAAAGATGCAAATAAAACAACTAAAACTCTTCATAGCGTAGCGTATCATCGCTTTCCCCACTGGAACACATACATTCAACGAGTTCATAACGCAAACTTAATGTCTAATGCGTTTAATTACCGCGTTATTTATACGTTCGTTTGGTAATAAATGTCAAATATTTCACGCCTATTTGAGAGGACAGGGAAAGGACCACCAGACTACCTTCAGTTTGTATTTTTATTCATCTAAGTACCTAGTATGCGTGCCAACACCTGGCCGGGGGAGCGTGATGAAATGCGCAAGCACTCCAGCACCCCGGCTAAAGGTAGCAGCAAGACACCGTGTGGTTTTAGTCAGTAAGAGTCTGACAGACCCCACCCACCCCAGGGTGGTGGACATCCACGAGGATTTCCACACGATAAAAAAAAAGGTACTAAACGTCGTCTTCGTACAAAATATTTCTTCATTCAGTAAAGCAATCTATTGATTATCGTTGGTCTAGTGGTCGCAAGCGCTACTGCTGAGCATGAGGTCATGGGTTCGATTCCCGGGTCGGGCAAAGTGTTATTGTTGGTTTTCTATCAGGATTTTCTCAGTAGCAGCCTGGAGTCTGGATTGTGCCCGGTTGATGGCAATAGGCTCGCCCGCTATTACATGGGACTTTAACATAACTGGCGAAATGTTTGTACACACAGCGACACATCAAGCTATACATTTCCAGTTTTAGCTGACCTAGCATTGTATAGGTTTTTCTTACAATCAAAAGTCAGCTTATACTGGTTGTGTATAACTTGATGTGTGCGTGTGTACTATAGATACACCTCTACATCTCCTTCGGGGAAACAAGGCGAAATTATGTTATGTGTTGCACATTCTATCACTATTACACAATGCGAAGCTGGTATTGACACAAAAGGTATTCAAGGTAGGTTGGTAAGGTAGGTTTTGGTGGTCTGGTATTGAATATGGGTGCAAAATAAAATTAACAGGGCCAATCAATTTACCTATAATATGTATGTATTTAGAAATATATAAGTATGTTTATCAGTTGTCTTAGTACCCATAACACAAGCTCTGCTTAGCTTGGGACTAGATGGCGTTGTGTGATAGTTGTGGAATATTATTAAAAAAAAAAAAAAAAAAAAAAAAACACTGACCACATCCCTGTCTTCTTCTGTGTCTTATCTCGAAATATTGGTTGCGATACTTTTTTTGTTCCTTGGTTTACAAGACGGATTTGAAACTCGTAGAGACTATACCGGCAGACTTGCATCTGCATGGATATATTTTTCTATATTACCACGTAGTACCGGTATTTCAGGGTAAACGTTGAAATTGTAACCACCTGTCTCTCTCCCAGGCATCACACGGCTTGAATTATTCATCACATTTAACGGATTTCCTTACTTTATTTTCCCTTCATGTTTTAGACCACAAAATCTCATTTTTACATTTTCGTATTGTAATACCTCACGTCTATCCGGATATGTTATAGGCTGCATGCAAAGTTCTTCAATTCCTCATTCAATAATCCTGTGAACTCGGTCAACAATCAATCAACTCAGTCTATCGCAGTCCACTGCTGGACATAGGCCTTTCCCAGGCTGCGCTATAACACTCAGTCCCAGCCACTTTCTTAAGGTTGGTCGGTTCATCTAGCTGGGGGGCATCCCACGCTACGTTTGCCGATACACTGTCTCCACTCCAAGACTCGTCTGCCCCTTCAGCTTACTCTGCAAGCTACGTCGATAACACAGGTTTTTTTTTCGGTTTTTTTATTTTATTTTATTTAAAAAAACTCCGAGCATACCCTGCTCCATAGCACGCTGAGTGACCTTGTACAATTTGTACATATTTGTAGACCAGTCCTTTTTAACTGTTAGTCTCGTGGTTGCTAGCGTGACTTCTGAGGTTAGGCAGAGTGTTATTAGGTTTTTCAATTAGGAAGTTCTCAGCACACCCAAACACGCATAGGAGACACGACTAAGCCCCTTCGTGCACAAGGCTACTCAAATCTTAGATACTCAACGATTTTAGTCTTCAAGCGACAAATCTATACAAATCCATTGAAGTTCATACACGAGTCGCGTCGCCGACATTTTCAACTTAAGGCGACTACACGACCTAAAGCGCGGTCACTGTCGGACTGCATAGAAAAGAAAGAGAAGCGCGATGACACAACCGTGGTAATTTATTGCAAATATGAAGCAATTATCTATTTACAAAAACTCTCAAACACCAAACAAATAAAAACCGTATACTAAAATTCGGAGAATTAAATTGTCTTTTAGATGGTGAAAGTTTTATGAAAATACACCCGATAGTGTTTGCGTGATTATCGTTTTTATGTCCGCGGTAGACATTACTTTACAAATTAATTACACTATGTTAAAAAAATATAATTGCAAATATTCACATATCAAATTACGAAGCAAATGGTCTAGTATAACATTTATTTTTTTCAAAGAAATCAGTCCGGTCGATTAGACGTGATGTTGAATTTAAAATCATTAGAAGTCGTATATCTGCGCCTTAAATGGATTTGTATGGCGGCAGTCGCTTGAAGACTAAAATCGTTGAGTATCTAAGATTTGAGTAGCCTCGTGTACGAAGGGGCTTAAGGAACACATTGGAACAAAATTAAAAACCTACATTACGTACAAATATAGGAAAAGATAGAAAGAGTTATGAAAAAATATTCATATTAATTAGAAACTTTTATGGTTTTTTTTTTAATGCAAATCGTCAGTGTGAGCAATGGTGACTTGTGTGTTTAGGCCGTGACATGAGCCGGGGGTGCGGGATTGTCCGAAAGGGTTACCGCTACCCCGGAACATAAAGGTCTAAGGAAGGAACACGGATGGGTTTTAGTCGGTAAGAGTCTAAGACTCTCCTTCCGCTCCACCAAGAGCGGGAAGGGCCATTTGATGATTTCCCATCCATAAAAAAAAAACAGGCCGTGACATGAATTAAACTCTTGATGATGAAACGAATCTGATTTTCGAGAAATTGTAGTTTCTTAAACACATGTCTTTACTTTAGACCTTGAGTACTTGTTTCATTTTTAGGGTTCCGTACCCAAAAGGTGCCAACGGGACCCTCTTACGCTCCGCCCGTCCATCCCTCCGTCCGTCTGCCTGTCCCAAGGCTGTATCTCTTGACCTGCACTAGGTAGACAGAGTGTATATACAGAGTATATATGTTATGGCCGCTATAAGAACAAATAATCAAAAATTAAAAAAAAGTTTCAAATTAAAGGGTTATTAAGGGGACATGCCCGTCTGCTCACAATGTTTTCCTTCACCTTTTTGAGAACAGTGTTGATGAAATAATTTACACAAAGTAAAGCGCTGGACTGGGTTCGAAACTACGACCTACAACGCGTAAGTCGCGGCTGTTACCATTGGGCCACCACAGCTCCTCAACCTAGACTAGTACCTAGATAATGTGGGTCCATATTTTTTCCACAAATCAAAACATTACACTACTCCAAAGAAATCAATACATTAATCACGCTAACAAAAGCTCCGTAATTTCCAATAAAGACTGTTTACCCGTTTAGATATTCAGTCACTTTTAACGAAAATATTAATAACATAATTAAATAACTTAATCCACACGTCTTCATCGACCCCGTGTCATTCCATCACTATAATTCGCTCCGACGCAAACTATTGACCTCTAACTTTTGCACAAATCCTATTAAAGCGTGCTATTGCAAAGTTTCCCACTCCTGCAGATGGTTACCGTGAACACTATCAACAGGTGTGAGCTATTGCTTAGGTACCTGCACATATGTGTGTGTGTGTGTGTGTGCAAGTGTGTGATTAGGACAATGATAGGACTTCATTGTGTAACAGTGCTAAGACATGCTTGCACCACAAAAAATCATCCGTCGATCGGTGGAGAACGATGTTTTAAATACGTTTAGCGCTAAGAAAGAAAAAAAAGAATAAAGAAAATTATTATTTTTCTACCAGATAAAGCTTATTATAATTTGAATTAGTTTTTAGATGAGAGATTTTGATTATGTTTTACTAATTAATTATTTTGAATGTTCTTATAATATTATCATGACATTTTTAAGTAGTTTGACTGACATTTGGAGTGACATTGTAAATTATCGGATTGATATTTGCATGCCATTGTTTAAGACAAACTTGACGATTTTTTTTTTACTTTATTTTAACCTCTCTTGCATGCTGAGAATGCGTGATGTATATATTGTACTCGTGTTTGAGGAATTAAATGATTATCGTATCTTATCATATCTTAAATGTTTTTGTGATTTGTGGTGCAAGTGAGCCTTAATGTACGTAAGTTCATTTGTTTAAAGCTCCCACAGAAAGTCGCGACGCGACAGCGCGACACGTCACTGGTAGAACAATTTCTTTAAGAACTTCGTGGAATTTGTTCTACCAGAACCGCGTCGTGCCTGTCTGCTGAAGCCCTTATTCGGGAAGACGAAACTAATAAAGACCATACCACATAAAAATGAAACCCGAATCACTGAACCTCCCCCTAATAAAAGCAAACGCGGAGTGTACTCCGATAATCGGGTATAAATCTAAAAAAGAAACCTATGGGTAACCTATTATTATATTCATCACAAATATGTAAATCTAAAACCTGCTTTGCCTTCATTACAATCTGACCATAGTGATGCAAGAAATGTTAAGCGTGAAGATTTAATTTAATTAAAAAACAAACGTGATATGCTTGCTATTTTTTTATACTTGATTCGAAAACATCAATTATTTAATAAATCAAAAGTATTTCGAATCTAATTATATTAATAGTCTCCGTCAATTACTCAAGGTTACTTCCCGTATGCATTCCAAAGTAATTGCAAACAATATGACGATTAGCGTTGTGCCAATTTGTCAAGTATCCATTTATCATTAATTTAACTGAGGCCAAGTAAAACAGTACTGATAAACATGTATTTAATTAAATCGCCCGTTAAAATATTGCCGAGTTTGAGGCAAGGGTTTTACACGTAATATTAGACTAAAAGTGAATGATGCTGAATCACTGCTTCTCATTTTTTTCTGATTGTTCTTTCGAAATCTGAGAGAAACTGTATAGTGTCGTCACTTCGCAGACAATCGTCTTTCGTCCATCTGACGTCATTTCACCTGTACACAAGAAGATCTATTAACATTAGAAATGGTTGAGAATAAATAATTTTAGTTCAAGAGTTTTTTGAAACTCATCATCTGCCTGCCTTTTCCCAACTTTGTTGGGGTCGGCTTCCAGTCTAACAGGATGCAGCTGAATACCAGTATTTTACATGGAACGACTGCCTATCTGACACCCACAACCCAGTTACTGGGTAATACGATACCCCTTGGTAAGACTGGTTGTCAGACTTTCAGGCTTCTGACGACTTATAACGACTGTCAAAGATCCACGAATGATAGCCGGGACCAACGGCTCAACGTGCTTTCCGAGATGATATAAAGATGGTGTTTCACAAGCTGATAACATTAAATTTTAAGGTAAGTACCACCTAAGTACACATCGTGGAATGCAATCGTTTGAGTATTGAGTATCTTATGACTGCGGAGATAGGAGGTCACGTTGCTGAATTTCAGGGAAAGCTTTGAACTTACTTATTTTATTATTTCTGCAATCGACGAGCTACTTTAAAAAGAAGAGGAAGCCAAAGTGAAGGGCCTATTACTAAGGTTCAGGCGTACCTCCACCTCATTTCTATGAGGATGAATAAATAATCATAAATTAATAGCTGACTGCATTCTGTTAATTTCGCAAACACGGTCAGGCACTGCCGGAAATCTGTATGATTGAAGGGCTATTGTGCCGTCTCTTGCACAGAATACATTAGCTCATATTGAATTCTTGCAAAAGTTTACGTCCAACCTGTCATACATCTATATGTTACCAAATACATATATTACCGACAGATGTATGCGGGATCTATTTAGAACCATCTTCTTGTAATCGGTAACGCAACGGTACATGAGTAGAGATACAACAGATACCCAACTTTACTCAAACGCTCATTGATCGGTGCTCTGGCTACCAAGTGTCCCAGCAGTGGGAACATTATAGGCTAGATTATGTATGAAAGATGTGAGACGTTGCATAGGCACGGGTATGAAAAGTAACCCATAATAAGACCCGTGTATGAGGGTAAAAGTGATACAAATTAAATACTATTCGGTGGTAAGCGCATCACTTGAAAACGGCTGGACCGATTTGGGTATAAGGAAACAAATATTGAAAAAGGTACGGAAAATTGGAAAAATGGGAAATACTGAAAGTCCTTTTTTCTACGGGACATAGTCTGTGTCGGGTCAGCTAGTTCTGTATAAAATTGGCCACTACGTACTCTCGACAACTCGCTCAAATTACATTTATTTTCTCTACTCTTTTATTCTGTAGCTATGAATTGTATGAAGCTCTGCCTCTGTTGGCTATCTACTCCTGGCAATTGATCGCAGTCGCCGTGACATTAGCAGTTGCGATCGACTACAGGTTGCATTATGTCGTGTTATGTAAAGTGCAGTCAATAGAAAGCTGAATAGGTAATAATGGTATTTGTTTACCTTAAGGTCAGATGGAAGTCGGTCAGACTTGGCAACTGCTTGCTTATTATTAGGTATGTCGTTTAAAAAAAAAACAGCCGAAAGATATAGGTCTCCCCCAAACATCGCCATTTCGTAGGTTCATTTAATAGGGTCCTCCCATAGAATCTGTATATAACAGATATTTATTTTTACAAAATAATGGGTACGAGTACAAACAACTAATAATTTAATTATTATGAATAAAATTGATAGTTTTTATAAAAATTTTATTAGTTAGTTGCGATTTGACTGAGCTGATTCCGGTGAAGCACGAAAATTAATTATTTTTAGGCCGAATATGAGTCAGCGTTTTTAACCGACTCCAAAAGTTAGAAGTTTTCGTATTTAACTATTTTAATACCTGGTTTTACTAACACTAGGTGACACGATGGATGCGATAAAAGCGCGCTTATGGATTTTCAACTTTCGGCATTGAACCGAGCGTTGAAAAGCTTAAAAGTTTAGTAACCTAACCAAATCTTTTAAATATTTTTTTTTCTAACCATGCCGAAATCAAATGGTTTAATTGATGAGATTATGATGTTTACTTTTTAATCCAATTATCCACATAGGAAAAACAAACCACAAAATGACTGTAACCTTCAACGAAAAAGCTGTTTATAAATAAAGACTTAATAAATAAAACATTTAACATTATTTATAAACTAAATTATACGTTTAGATGCAATTTATTTGGTGACGTGGTGCGTTGCATGGTGTTTCCGCAAGCTAAGTAAGAACTAATAGCTCGGCCTTTTGCGAGAGGAACGAGCCTTATTTAAACAAGACAACAAAGGACTAACTTACTTAGTTTCTTTATTAACTTAATTTTTGATGTTAAAGATGAATTTATTCAGTGAAATATTATGCAGTTTATTCATAAAAACTTTTTTACAAAAAAAAAACGACTTCTAAAAAAACCACTACAAAGTGATAAATAACTTTAATTTCGGAAGTCGGTGTCAAAAAACGAAAATGCGGAACCAATGACACCGACTTCTGAAATTAAAGTTATTTATCACTTTGTAGTGTTTTTTTTTAGAAGTCGTTTTTTTTTTTTTTAAAAAAGTTTTTATACACATTACCCTATTACATGGGACTTAAACACAACTGGCGAAATGTGGGTGTACTGTAGGTACACCTCTACATAACCCTTCGGAGAAAACAGTCGTGATATTATGTTATGTTATCCAAAACTTTTTAGTTATCCAAAGAACTTTTGACTCCTCTAAACGGGCTTGAAGGATAATTTATTTAGTCATACAAGTACGACTGAATGAACATATTAAACAGCGTACAAGCGCAATCAGCCGCAAATCAATAATCTCCAACGTTAATGTTAACAAGGTAATAGCGTTACGAGATAAAGTGATGGTAATGAGCTTTGAACAGCTGATTATATTACTATCTCAGATGTTATCAAAGGTAATTGTGAGCTACTTTGACAGGTTTAAATATGAAACAGACAGATCAAAAAGTTCACTCTGGCAACATGGAAAAGTCACATGCAAATGTTAGAGATTACATATGTCGGGGGTTCGTAACCAGTGGGTAGAGACATCGTTGTAGTTCAGAAACAATACTCGCCAAACTTTGGTTTACAGTTGTATTTACTTAATCACAAACTTAGAACATAAAATAATCTTGGATGCCTAAGATCTAGATGGATTAGAAATTAGGAACGCGGCGAAGTCGGACGTAGGTTGGCTACACTTGTTTCCTCTGCTGTGTCTGTCACCAAAATGTCCCTTGACAGCTCCACGTTCGCTTATAAATAGCATCAAATGACATTGACAACTGTCAGCTGTCAACCTCAGTGTTGCCCGCTATCGTATCCGAATACGCCCAAATCGATTAAGATTTGACGTTCCGTTTTCCAATCTCCGACACATATAATACATACATATCCTCACGCCTTCTTACCATGCGGGTAGGCAGAACACAGAACGTCACCTGCTACGATTCTCACATACTCGCATCGCTTCTTCCATATAATAATAAATGACATAACTTAGGTAAGTTAGTCGTGTATAGGTAATAATTCTGGAGGAGATGAAGAGATATCTTGAATTTACCAAAATATTCCATACTGGACCTCCATTTGATCCCACTTCATGGAGTTTCAGAATTAAAACTATATTTCTGAAACTCTTTTACACCATTACTAAGCTCACGCTATGCTTCGCCAAAGACATACTAATTTCGCTTTACTATCAATCTATAGATGCATTCACGAGGTTCAGCTTTAATTTTGCATCATAAAACAACAAATATAAGTTATTTGTTTGCACCTAACTTACGTAATTTTGCTTAAAGTGGGACTTCTGAAGCTTTACTTTATTGTAGATAATAAATGTCAATGTGAATACATTTGTCATTCATTAAAAAAATCTTATTCGTTTGATTATTTTTAAATGTTAGACTTTAATGTTGTCTCAGAGATTGTAATATTTTATGTTTCAGACATTGATGCGACTGAAGGTAATACATAAAAGTTATTGCTTTATTCATTCGATTTTGCAGTTGTAAATTTGTTTCTAATAGCAATCTTCAATTATGTATTGTAGCTTCGAATAAGTATCCTTTCTAATGCCGTAGTAGTAAATGAAAGATTACTATTTTTTCTTTTTTATTTTGTATGACGATAGATGGGCTATAAGATGACTTCTTGGATGGGATTGGTTGGCAAACACACTCGCTGGGCGGAAGAGATCGTGCGAATAGCTGGATCACGCTGGATGGACGTAGGGAAAGATAGAGAATGGTGACATTCCCTGGAGGAGGCCTTCAGGGGTTCTCGAATAAAAACATATTTTTTTTTTATTACTTATTGATAAACACTGTAAAAAAAGAGAAATATAGATAAGGCTTTTTATTTTTTTTATTAATTTTTATATACATAGTTAAACAATTAAAACAAATTAAAATAAAATTTATTTATTTTAGCTCGGGGTATATGCAGTCTATGTGCAACAGTGGACCACCTTCGGCTAATGATGACGATGATGAATCGATAGGTAGAACCCATCCTGAAAAAATTAAGGTTCTGCGGAGTTATTTCGTAACATACTATCAGTAGCAATGGATTTCATTTTAACAGGTTAACAACATTCATTGCGTTATTTACGTTGTTGAGCTGACAAATTTTTCGAACATATGAAGCAATGGATTAGCAATATCATTCAAAATGATTCAGATTGTGATTGAAAGTGTTTTACGCAATTATGGCGCTGGACTGTCTTACTTTTAACATGGATTCAATCGATTTTGCTGAAAATTACAATTTTACAGGCACTTACTCATTTTCTGGGCCAAAGGGTAGAGTAAACTTACCAATAACCATTTATTGCAATATTCTATGTATCCGTAAGTTGCATTAAACCTGAAACAAGTTAGGTAACAACCTACTATTAACTCATACGCAGAACGCAGTTAACGAAAGGTTAGCCGATTCCTTTTAACGCGTGTCAAATAGTTAAGTAGCGAGGATTACTGTAGCTAATGTTAACAATGTCGAACTCACGGTTTTGTTTGCAAATATTTTGTAATTTTGATACTGGCATTGTCAAAAGTCTGACGATTGAAAAATGAACAACGAACATTTTAAAGTCACTTAACTTAAGGACGATTTTAAAAGTATTTCCGTCACTACAATACATTTTAAAGTACCAGCAGGAAACTTTACGTGGTCGCTAAGTTACGTTTGAGTATTCCGCTGTGAGATTTTACGCGTGACGCTATTGTATATTGCCATGCTATTACATACATAATCAGCGAATAGCAATCAATTAACATTGTTAATGGGACAGTACCTAATCATTAAAAATTGCTAGTAATCATTTTAAGGATGATGCACTAAGGCAGTCTGTGAAATTCAAATTTTCTTACGTTTTTTTGCAATTTGCAGGTCAGTGTGCACACTGACCTGCAAATTGCGTAACCAATATGACTACCCAGCGCATCTCCCTTAAAAAAAGTAATTTGATTGACTTTTTTATTTGTATAATTTTTTAATTTGTAAACACCTGACTTGGTTTCCGTACGTCATTTTTAGGGTGACCGATGAAAATCAACGCTGTGCTGTAGGTCCCCCATAGCACAGCATCTTGCTGAGTGGAAGCCTTCTTGTCACAGTCATGACGTGCAGCTGCCGACGTCTGATTTTTAATTTTGTTTTAAGTAGTAAGTACGTATATTGTGTATGTCCGTGTTTCTGTGACCAAATAAACATATTTTTATTTTATTTTTTATTTTACCATTTATGTACACACATATATAAACAGACAAGAAAAAAACAGAACAGAAAAGTAGGTACAAAGGTGATGCTTATTTCATAAGAAATCTCTTCCAGCATACCTGCGATACGACAAGAAATAAAGTGATGTATACAAGAGATGATGTGAGAGAGAGATGTGTTAAACAGTAAAGGAGACAAAAAAAATACAAAACATCTAAAAAACAATTCACTTAATAAAACTAAACAAATAATACAAGAATATACTTACATACATACTATTAACCCGCACTGGGCCCGCGTGGTGGATTACGGCCCACTCCCTCTCACAGAGAGGAGGCCTGTGTCCCAGCAGTGGGAACGTTATAGGCTGATTATGTATACTTACATACATAAAAATAAACATACATACTTCTAAAATAAATATCACTAGAATGTAAATAAAATAATTAAAAATACATACACAACTATGATAGGGTAGAGAGATAGTGTTCTTTCACTCTATCACACATTATATTTTCTTCCTACAATACCTTACAATCCCTAAGCCTTTATGCATACGATTCGAAAGCCTTCCACCCGATATCACACATAGAGGAAGGATTTTGGTTTACAAGGGTATTGTGAGAGACAAACGCACATCGACGGCTTCAGTAACATAGAGCCAGTCAATACATGTTAGTTGTACGTCAAACTCAAAATGTACTTACTAAATATATATTTAATACTTTAGCCTTCTCGTGAATTCATTTGACGAAAAGGCACCAGTAGACCTGTTCTGTAAAAATGTCACCGTCAAAACTTAGGTAAAGTGAGCTGTCCAAAGTGTCAATCCCAAGAATTTGGAATGACAGCTCACTTGAAGCTCACTTCATACAAGTTTCCACAGTGAGATTTGTACAGAATAGACCCGCTGGAACTACAAAAACTCACAATACTTAATGGCACTTTAAATACGCGTCCATTGTTCCTATGTCTGGTTCAAGCTAACTGGTTTCACGAATGATCTTGTCTTATGTAACAATGCGCAAGTAGGCATTACAGGTTGTCTAGTAACCAGTCTACAGTGACTCATAATATAACGTACTGCCGCGGACAATGGCGGTCGACCACTTTTCATCCTTATGCCCTTGGTAATAAGGTTGAAAAGTGGTCCACTGCCAGTGTCCGCGATGGTACCTTTACGAGAAGGTACAATTGTATAGTTTGTCATTCGCGTTCAAGTAGCATCATAAGACCTAACATTATCTTTTTATGATGAAAGAGAGAGGTGTAAAGCTTTTAATAATTAAACCATTTATAAGTTGCATCGTTGCATTCGGTAACTACAACGTGCTTTTAATTACATATAAAATCAGAAACATTGTTAGACTTGAGCAATTCTGTGAAAAAACAAACGCGTGAGTTAGGCCATTAGAAACATGCAATATATTACGTACAGTATAATAATTATGTACCTACTAACTACCCAGACAAGAATCTCAATTACCAATAAAAACCTAATCTCCCACTCATCCACTTTTATTTAACTATATGATCTATAACAAATAAAATAGAGTTGCGCTTGCGCGCGGTATCGTGAAAGCTTGACATTTGCACTTGACTCATCCCAAATGCCACAGCCGTTTCGACAGTCAGGTGTCGCAAACACTAACTAGTAATGACACGCGTTCTATATGGTGGATAGTTCGCGCTGCGATAGATCACATCACGATTATTAGGTATACGTAATTGTGTAGGAAAAGTTATTGTATAAAATGTTGACTGATATTTCGAATTGCAGGGTTTGCAATTCTAGATTTCATTATGATGGTGGTTAACTATATTTAAATTATATTGTATGTAACCACTTTCTAAATTTTTAAATATAGGACAATTTGTATTGAAAAATAATTTTCAAGTGACAAGACATAGGTAATATAGAATAGATACGTCAGTTTTAACACCTCGGCATGAGCTTTCGTCGTAACATATCGCACTACTAAACAAAGAAAATTTGGAAATGCATCTCTACCGGTAAGTAATTTTAAAATAGTTTTCCTAACATAAACGGGGTCGAAAAGTTCGGCTCATGGGGCCGGAGAGCGCGTCTACTTTTTCTCGCCAACTGGTCACCACTTCACGTGACCAGAGATGGCTGGCAGGCTGGCTGGCTCGATCTTTGGCTAAAGAATTGGCATTGCCATTCAACATGGCAACGCTGCCAGTCTTCTCGGCAGGTTTCCGGATGACAGCGATGAGGACGAGTACTTCGACACCTCAGTGTCCTTTTGTATAGTACCTAAGTTGTTTAATTGAGTACCTAGTGTAAATAGTTAGTTGTGTAATAATTTTATATAAGCACTGACGTCAATAAACACAAATGGCACTCTATCACGTGATCTGGATCACGCACTTCCTCTCACCTTACGATTATCTCACGTGCCACTCGATCATGTCCCGCGAAGTATGAAGTATGTATGTGTGTCTTAGATCACAGATCACATGCGTGTCGATATGTCAGCGCCTCATTATAGATGTGGCGGATGATTGATGACATTGTGATAAAAAATAATGATGACAATTTATTGCTGCATTTTAAAAGAATGTGTCATAGGTAGGTAGGTACTCGTCAGTGCAAGTACTTGGCTGTCATCTGTCATCTAAACTAAACTCTGATTGGTAATTTGCTAGACCAAAATGGCAGCTAATATAAATACTCGTAGATATCCGATTTATACTCAATAATGACATGTTGACAAAAAAGTTCGACTGCAGCTGTCAGTTTAGTACTAATATTATAAAGAAAAAGATTAGATTTTTTGTTTGTTTATTGGTTAAGCTTTCACGCTATAACGGCTGAACGGATTTAGATGAAATTGTGCACATGTCCTTCTACAATTCATGGTCTACCTAGACCATGAGTTGTAGAAGGACATGGGCTACTTTTTATCCTGGATCGCAGGCGAAGGCGCGGCTAACAGGTAAGTAGTCAAATATAATACACAAACCAGATACACAGGATGCAGATCGATGGATCGGCAATTTTTTTTTATATCCGACAATTTTTTTTATCGCAGTGGGTCATGTAGATTGCGCGTCGATGTATTTTATCAACGGTTTCTTTATAAAACTGTCCTCCATCCGAATTTTTCAAAGAAAGATAAAATATAGGACTGTCACTGATAGATAGATCACAAACTACACTAAACACACTCATAAAAACATACAAAATAACACAAAAGTAAATAAAAACAGAAGTCCTGTTTTTAGCCTTGGCCTATAAAACTAGAAACCTAGATAACTAAAAAACAGGTCATTTTAACGAGCTCTAAACCCACGTTTTTGCCCCATAAAGGCATTTAATATATTTTATTATAATACCCAAAAAATTTAAATTAGATATCATCTCGTTCGTCAATCTGCCCCCACACAAAATTAGACTCAAAATATCTCACAAAGGACATAATTTCAATATATATAATCTAAAAGCTATCGCTAAAAGGTTAATCTGGACATTATTTACATTTCCATATTTATTTAGTGTTAATAGTGTAGTGGGTCTAGCGACCTGGTTGGCACAAGGTCCTCGGTTCGTGTCCGGCCGTGCGTGTCTTTGTCCGTGTTATGGGTATGTCCATAGTTCTGGTAAGACTTCTTCTGCTATGGTGTACAATAAATATTACCTATTCTATCTTTTATCTATCTTCTACATAAAGCACACCAAGAGCTGTGGTGGCCCAGTGGTAACGGCCCCGACTTACGAGTTGTAGGTCGTAGGTCCGAACAATAGAAATTCGAACCCAGACTGTCGCTTTCCGTCCTCAGTCTATAATGTTCCCACTGCTGGGACACAGGCCTCCTCTCTGTGAGAGGGAGTGGGCCGTAATCCACCACGCAGGCCCAGTGCGGGTTGGTAGATGTCACGTGTCTTCGAATTTTTTATTGTAAGACATGCCGGTTTCCTCACGATGTTTTCCTTCACCATTACTGGCGCTTTACTTTGTGTAAATTATTTCATCACCACTGCTCTCAAAACGGTGAAGGAAAACATCGTGAGGAAACCGGCATATCCTAGAACCAAAAATTCAAAGACATGCGCCATTTACCAACTCACACTGGGTACTTGTGGTGGATTACGGCCCACTCGCTGTCACCGAGAGGAGGCCTGTGTCCCAGGGGTACATTATAGGCTAATTATGCTACATAGCGCAAAGAACTTAAAAAAATATTTGACACAAGTCATGACTAAACTCTGAGTCTCATCAGGATTATTGTCTTTATGAATCTACTTCATAGAAATCAGTGCTGACGTAACCTAACAAGTTAAGTAGGTACTTGTCATAGAAATGCTTTAGGTAAGTATTTGCAGGCAAAGAAAGATTAATTTGAAGCTGAAAACTCTCATGCAGGTACTAAATATCTCTTTAGATATCTTCTCCTCTGGGTCGTAAAGATTAATGAGCTTTAACAAAATAAATAATTAGTAATAGAGTGCTAAAACCTGCACTTTGTTGAAATGATGTCATTTCTGTATGAAAATATACTTGATTGCATTTCTCGCACATAATAAAAGAAATGGTCAAAATTCGCACCAACTTACATAAATCTTAGATAACTCTTAACAAATCAACTACAATCGAATGATGTCCTTTCTGCATAGTTTGTGTTGGAATCATATTTATTGGTTTGGCAAACTAGTTTATTAACTTATATAACACGACAATACAAAATACTTCCTGCTAGAATTTTTTTGCTAATACGTAAAATATTTAACAATTTTCATCGGTTACAATCAACAAAGCAAAAGAAACTTGATATTTTTAAGTTAACATTCTTATTTTTTTTTTTTTTTTTTTTTTTGTTTGAAATGGGCTTGCTCTTGACTCTAGCCTAGGTCAAAGGTGACAGAGACAAAGTCGACGATGGAGCGAGCATTTCTTATTTTTTGGTAAACGTATAAATATTATACTTAATTGTGAAAATGAATGATAGTGATAATGTACGGGCTTAAATACCTCAAACTTAAGACCACAGAACGAGTCGCGAAGATGTTACAAGAGCAAGATTTATTAAGCACCTGTCTGAGATGAAAACATCGAATGAACTGGCTTAACAGAATTCAAAGACACCGATTCTCTATTATGAAGCAACTGTTGAACACAACGCAACACATAATAAGAAAATATTTGATTCGCCTGGTACGTATCTACTAATTACAATCAACCTATTAACATTTGATAGATTGCAAAAACCATCGCAGAATATACAACACAAATGCAAAACTAAACACAGCATTTGCAAGGCTATGCCACCACTAAACACCATACCATTGGCTGTTGATCAAAAGTAATAACATACAATTATAAAATTCACAGAGACAATAACAGACAGTCACTTTGTCAGCCCATCACTAACGCCCACAAAATTGAGTAACATGTATAATTTCTATGTTACTCCACTAAAATACTACAAACTAACTTATTCACAATTTAAAACCGCCAACATAAAAAATCCATTAAAAATTCTTCGCGCACATCGTAAAACAATTTAGATTCTTGATTGTCTGACGCTTACAAAAAACCCTAGTGCATACAGTATACAACCTTGCAAGCTTTCTAGCATATAGGAATACTATCAAAAATTTCTTACAACACGATATAAAGGCTAAATCACGCAGGAATGCCGCGATTTCACGGCGCGTCGCGGCATCCGACGCGTTTACCTTGACACGGACCTAATGTCGCGCGTCTTCGTATAATTAGATAAAAATAAAAGTATAACTCGCTTAGATCGCGCGTTTTGTTAACTCATCCACTCGCTGGACGCGTGATATCGTATGGTGTGTGCGTTGTCTGATGCAGCACGATATTGTTGATCAGTTATTTTGTTTAATTAACTCGGTAAATGTCCAAAACTTTGTAAAAAGCTTTAGAAATGTGATTTTCCTGTCTAACCAATCAAAAGGATTGTGTTTCCAGATTTGAATGACTATTTTAATCTCACATGTAAATGCCCTAAGTGTGTTACTCTGCTGTGCTATGCGGGATGGGCGGACGATATTGTTGCCATCGCGGGTGGAACCTGGATAAGGCTGGCACAAGAGCGTGGAGAAGGAAAACGTCGTGAGGAAACCGGCATGTCCTAGAACCAAAAATTCGAAGACATGTGACATCTACCAACCCGCACTGGGCCCGCGTGGTGGATTACGGCCCACTCCCTCTCACAGAGAGGAGGCCTGTGTCCCAGCAGTGGGAACATTATAGGCTGATTATGTATGTGTTATGTAAGAGCGTGGAGATTGGCACATGAAAAGAGAGGGCTATCTCAGCAGTGGCTGAAGTCTTACGTGTAAGTGTCCTGTGTGGAATTCCATGACACATTTTACCTCTTTAGACACATTTCACCCTTTTTTAACCTACAAAAAAAATATTCTCACGTCGACACGTAGATATATTTTTTAACTTAAGGTGAATGCGTAGTTGTAGCCCTCGAAATTCAATTTTTCTTACATTTTTTGCAATTTTCAGGTCAGTGTCAGGTTGTATCTTGATCAAAATATCGATACCTTTGGGTAGAAAGGTCGTATAAACCATTTTGGCCAAATTGAGTTATATATACCATTTTTCTCAGAATTTTTTTCTCTATCGATCTGTATATACGAAATGCAGAAATTCGCACAAAAATGGTTAATACGACCCAGAAATTTTCGGTCATAGCCTCTTAAAAAAGGTAAATTTTCAATGTAAAAGCCGAATGTTTTTTTTTTGTAGTTTTGTTATGATGTAATGACCATAATTTATATTAACTCAGGGCGTAAAAATAGTCGTTAATTGTAAATGGTTTATACGCCCTAACGTGTTAAATGCATTACCTAAACATAGTTTAAATTCGACGTCGTAAATCCAAAGGCAGTTCGCGACGTTGGTGTATAAACCATGTTCATTGCAAGAAGCACTTTACGACCGACACACAAGGCTCGCATTTGGCGCGCAGCGACAAGCAGAAGAGCGAGCGGGATCGCATTTGTTTACTCGATACCTTTGGGTAGAAAGGTCGTATAAACCAAAACCCGACTTTTCAGGAGAGCAGAAAAACTATTCTTTTTTTAAATAAAAATTCATAACTTTTTTGTTTTTGAAGTTATAAAAAAATGATCTATGAGAAAGGTTCTTACAATTTGCAAATGAAAAAAGTTAAATCATCAAAACCTATCTATCTTCTTTAGTTTTAAAGTTAGCTTGGATTTACGCCTAAGAAAAAATCAATTCTTGGTTAATACACCCCATGAAAATGTACTTTAAAAAAACTGTATAAGTCGTATATCCATTTTTGGTAAGCTTATGGTCACATTTACTGTCGTAAAAACCCATATATGTAGTTTTTTTTGTATTAAAAACCATTTATAATCATAGATCAATTGAATTCTGACTAATAAACAATCCTGTTACCCTAAGAATTAGTAGGAACTCAATTATTATTATTATAATACCCAATAACGGTCGATTCAAATAAAATAAAACTACCTGAAATACGAAATCAACATTTATTAAGTATTACAATACCTTCTAATGAACATTTACTATTATTTCAATAATGGTACAACATACCTAACAGGTTTAACATTTTTAAATTGAAAAAAATATTTATAACAACTTAAACTGAAAAGTGAAATAAAAAAATCTACTTAATCATAAAAAAACAAAAATTATTCTATTAAAAATTAACTTCTTCTAAATTAAAGTAATCAGGCATTTTAGTCATTTATAAAATTATGACTTGATCGTTTTTTTAATTTTTGTACATATTTAGATGTACTTAATTCAATAAATTATTGAATTAAGCCTTTGTACTAAGGCTTAATTACTAAGTAATTTATTGAATTGCAACTAAATAATAAAAATAAAACAATCAAGCACTAAACGTAACTTATGTACTAAAAAGTAACTTATTTATGATATTAATTTGTACCAATTCATAATTAGTTCAAAATTATTTATGAATTGTTACTATAAATTATTTTAATTATTATTATAAATTATTTTAAAACGAATTATGAATTGAGAAACACATTTTCAAAAAATAAATTTAGGTGACAAAGAATACAATCATTTAACATAGTCTTGTTTTTTTACTAACCATGGTACCACCATGATTATTTAAACTTACCCCATGGAAATGTGGCTGACTCTCTTACGCTAACCGACGAAGAAGACGAGGAAGAGCTAATTGAATAATACAATTATTACTATAACAGAATAATAACTTTTCCTTTTTACGTAATTTCACATTTCGTTCGTTAGCAAAATATTATTTAGTAAAAAAACAAGACTATGTTAAATGATTGTATTCTTTGTCACCTAAATTTATTTTTTGAAAATGTGTTTCTCAATTCATAATTCGTTTTAAAATAATTTATAATAATAATTAAAATAATTTATAGTAACAATTCATAAATAATTTTAAACTAATTATGAATCGGTACAAATTAATATCATAAATAAGTTACTTTTTAGTACATAAGTTAGTTACGTTTAGTGCTTGATTGTTTTATTTTTATTATTTAGTTGCAATTCAATAAATTACTTATTAATTAGGCCTTAGTACAAAGGCTTAATTCAATAATTTATTGAATTAAGTACATCGAAATATGTACAAAAATTAAAAAAACGATCAAGTCATAATTTTATAAATGACTAAAATGCCTGATTACTTTTATTTAGAAGAAGTTAATTTTTAATAGAATAATTTTTGTTTTTTTATGATTAAGTAGATTTTTTTATTTCACTTTTCAGTTTAAGTTGTTATAAATATTTTTTTCAATTTAAAAATGTTAAACCTGTTAGGTATGTTGTACCATTATTGAAATAATAGTAAATGTTGATTAGAAGGTATTGTAATACTTTAATAAATGTTGATTTTGTATTTCAGGTAGTTTTATTTTATTTGCATCAACCGTTATTGGGTATTAGAATAATAATAATTGAGTTCCTACTAATTCTTACGGTAACAGGATTGTTTATTAGTCAGAATTCAATTGATCTATGATTAAAAATGGTTTTTAATACAAAAAAAAACTACATATATGGGTTTTTACGACAGTAAATGTGACCATAAGCTTACCAAAAATGGATATACGACTTATACAGTTTTTTAAAGTTCATTTTCATGGGGTGTATTAACCAAGAATTGATTTTTTCTTAGGCGTAAGTCCAAGCTAACTTTAAAACTAAAGAAGATAGATAGGTTTTGATGATTTAACTTTTTTCATTTGCAAATTGTAAGAACCTTTCTCATAGATCATTTTTTTATAACTTCAAAAACAAAAAAGTTATGAAATTTAAAAAAAAAAAAAAAATAGTTTTTCTGCTCTCCTGAAAAGTCGGGTTTTGGTTTATACGACCTTTCTACCCAAAGGTATCGATATGATTCGCGACTATAACAGGTACGTATTTACATAATTATAATAATTTGAATCATTAATACATGTTTCTAAGTTAGATTTCTACCGTTAAGAACAAATCTCGTATGGAAAAGTGTTTATGGTAGAAATCTAACTTAAAGACATTTATTAATGATTCTAATGACTATAATTCTGTAAATACATATCTATTATAGTCGCGAATCATATTTTGATCAAGATACAACCTGACACTGACCTACAAATTGCAAAAAAAACGTTAGAAAATTCGGATTTCGCGGTCTAACACTTCACATTCACCTTAATTATCCTACTTCATTAATTTTAATCTTTGTTCTTCCTGATCAAATAACGTGTGACTGTGTACCCGCGCACTCACCATAGATCAACAGGCGACGTCGGCCGAGATGTGACCAGCGTGAAGACGCCCACTCGTGGCTTATGGTCATCGTTACCACACCGTGGTCCCACGTGGCTCTTAACGATGGGTTACACATCTAATTATATGCTTTGCCGGTGATTTAGACGCTACTTTATGTTGACGACGAATAATGTGGCGATGTAATGAACAAGATAATAGTATGTGGCCATTATTATTTCTTGTAGAGACGTGAGTTTGAATTTACATAAATAAGTATTTCCGTTATATTACTATGAATGTACTCATCATAGTTTACTTTCTTCTTAAATTGTAGATTTTTAATTGGTTTTCTTAATTTGATTTCTACTTTAAGAATTAATTAATTTTATACTTTTTGCTGTACACTTTAGTTTTAAGCCATTTTAACGCCCCAACTGATCCTTAGCAGCTTTGAACAGAGAGAAGTGGAAAGATAGTAGGGAGGCCTTTGCCCTGCAGAGGGACATCACAGGCTGGTAATAATAACACCCGTAAACATTATATTATAGAATGCAAATAAAGATATGAATACGTAAAATGATTTCCTGATACATAAATCTGTTGATTTTTCTCTAAATTAACGTATTCTAATTAGTTACTCGACAAACACTAAAAATAGTTGATAATTATACTATAAAGGTGAAGCACGGGTCCGACCCCAAATGGTAATTTCTCCTGTATTTTTGGAACCAATTTTCGCATTATTAACGATGCATCAAGCTGCATAATGGGTTATGTGTTATAAAAGCTTTACATAAATTATGATACTATTTATAACTTGACATTTTCAATGATCCTACTAACACAAAAGTGACAAAAGATCATGATTATGAACGTAATATGTTTAGTCGGTTGACAGCTAAAGTCGAGAGAGCCAAAACCACCTATATTAAATCATCAATTTCTTAACACGCAAATTCTTTATTTATTATGAAATGCATGTATTTACGTTAAGTGTGGGCCGATATTTATACAGCCCAATCTCCTTTATTGAGAAATGGACAAACAATGGACGCTTAGCTTATGTCACTGGGTTTATTGCTTAAATATTTTAAAAGCAATCTTTCGCCATTACATTTGACAAGTTGAAAGGTAATGCCGCGAGCGAAATTGTAGAAATAATACAAACAATACGTGTCATCTGTGAGTGATGTGTGATTTTAATTTTAGATTTGTAGACGACACATAATTAAAGAGATGAATGCTATTATTTTATTGTTACGTAATTAATTGAAACAAATGGCAATGTGGTCGATGGAGTCATGGTGAGGCCCTTGCTAACTGCCGTGGGCCATTGCCTGATATTATTATGAAATAGAAACAGTCAACAAGAAAATGGGCAGTTTTCACAAATAACTTTTCTTTTAACCAGTTTCTTATACCTAAGGATCAAAAAACTCTACAGGACCAACTGAGGTTTGAGTACTAGAAAAGTTAGAAAAACTTTTCCATATTTGCAGATCAAAAAAAGTTAAGGACAGTCTCCTAAGACCATTTTCTTGTAGTAACAACGGTTAAGGTCCTACTGCCCCATCTCAAAAATCTGCCCTGTATAGCCGTGTAGCCGTGTAAGGAATCCGAGCTGGGGTCCAAAGTTTCATGAAACGAAATCGTGGGTTTAACGAAATAGCTTTAATACTAACAATCAATGCACGACAAAACCTAAGTACGAAGTATTTAAGTACGAAAATTCTAATGAAACATACAAACAAAATGATGTCAATGTAAATAGTTTAATGTACTTATTATTCCGTGGAACGGAGCGATCTTCGGAAGTATTAGAATTAAATTCCGTAATATATCTAACGTTTGCCCTTTGAACGAAGATGAGTTTGTCTCAGTAGGGTTGGCACTCTTAGCGAATTGCTGGAATCCATACTTTCATTGGGGTATTCCTATGAATTTACAGAATTAAATAAATATTGAGTAGTAGCCAAGTAGTAACGACCGCGACTTACGAGTTGTAGGTCGTAGGTTTGAACCCAGACAGGCGCTTTACTTTGTATACCTTATTTCATCACCACTGCTCTCAAAACGGTAAAGGAAAACATCGTAAGGATACCGGCATGTCCTAGAACCAAAACATTCAAATACATGTGACATACATGTACTCGAATGTTTTGGAACATAATGTTGCCACTGCTGGGACACAGGACTTCTCTTGGTGAGAGGGAGTGGGCCGTAATCTACTACGCGGGCCCAGGCAAAATTATGTTCTGATGTTACTATGCTAAATAAGGCAAAAAGCGCCTTCATCCTGTCTCCTATTAAAAATTAACTGCTGTGACCGACAGGGTCCATAATTGATTCGATATTATAAAATACCAACTGTCATATGTACACATTATGGAATGCAATAAAGTACTGAGTATAAATATTTGGATTCCTTCTCTTCATTACGTATCGTGTGTGTATCGATTAACACCTTAGGAGGTTCTTTATTGATTGATTGAGGTGATAATTTCTCAATATAAAGATTAAGGAGAAATTCCTTTCTTTACAGCCCTCATAATATATAGAGATTTTCAAAGGCTTGTACATACGATTATCGACGGTTCCCCGACTATTTGATCTATGCGACATTTTTTTGCGAAATTGAGTTATACACATAATTGGAATCAGAAAAATTCGCTGATTCCAATTATGTATATAACCGTCGATATGTATGTCTTTCAAAGGTTTTTTTTTTTTCAAGTCCTTTCAGCCCTGCACTCCTAGCAGTCCGGTATGGGTTACATCCCACGACCCGCCGCCACTCACGACGCCATTATTTTATTTGACGAGGACTCTGAATACCACGGTGATTGTTGCACGCCCATCCATTTGTCTAGGGCTCTAGGCTCGTGTGTGACCTATCATAAGTTCATTATTATGGTTACAGGAAAGGTTATGGGTGCCTGTCGGTCTAGTATAAAGGCTCGAGAGTACACGATGGTCTGTGAGACTTTCTGTTGTGATGACATTTTAGAATGAAGTCTCATACGAGTTTTAAGTAGTAATTTAACATGTCCATTTCCATCTTTCTAGGCTTACGTGTGACACCCGCTGAGGAACAGCGGGTCGAGGCCTGTCGGGGGAGCGGTGAATGCTTATGCGAATCCCGCACCCCCGGCCATAGGTCGAGGTGGAACACCGCGGTGGTTTCACCCCCACGATGGAGGAAGTCCATGAGGATTTCCAACCCAGAATAAAAATAAAATAAATGCTAACGTGTGACTACAAATAAGTTTTCAAATATTATTGTAGAACACACTATTTTTTTGGGCGAGTGACAGTTGTGTAATTGCGTGGTTAACCGAAACCAAGAAAATATTTTATTGGTAGGTATACACTGAAACATTTTATGTGTGACACTGCCTCTACCTGTAGGTACTTACGTACCTAACTCAGCTATAAACAACATTGATGCGGTATCCTTTCACATCATGCTAAATAGGAAGGCTTAACCAAACCAAAAATACATATAAGTGAGGCTAGCCACGGTAATGTTATCTAGCCAACCTAACATCACGATTATGCTATGTCATAGTCCTGCCATCTGTAACATCTCAGGACATACATGTGTATTTGTCAGCAGTTAGCCTGACCCTGACCTTCACACACAAACAATGCTCACGTTTCATCCTGTGTTCGAAAGGAATGACCTGATTATGTCAGGTGTACAGAATGCCTTCGTCTGACGTCACCAACTGTATGACCTATTGGACTTGACATTATAGCCTATAGGGTGGGAATTGTTTTTATGATTTGTTATTGTTATTGATTGAGATGATACAGTGATGAGTCGACATTCCAATCAGGTCAGATGAAGTTGTTACTGCATAATGTTACTTTGGTTTATAATACGAGAAATAAGGAAATGTGTGTTCTTCAAATCTTGCGTGTACTCATTTACCAGATATCAGTTCATTATTTTACACGTCACTCCTTGGTTTAGTAAAACTTTATTTACATAAAAAGAAAGAAAGAAAACACAAATTCAAAACACCAAAGTTGTTTCCCGAAGCTTGTTAGGAGACCCACATCAGCAAGCATTCTAGAATCCAAAAAGAAAAATAGTATCAGTAATAAGTAATTAGTTAAAGTCATGATAGTATACAAATACATCATCTGCCCAACTATCAAACACTTCCATATCATTATCTCCACAAATAGACAAATACAGTAACTCGCACGCGGAGCCCTTAAGACATCAACTACAAAGGGATGCGGCACACTTTGTGCGCGGCACGCGTCGTGAGATCAAAGAGCAGCCGTTGATTGTCACCGTTACACCTAACGATGCTAATACGTGTAATTGTGTGAGAGGAAGTGTTGTGTACCTTAAGGGGTAAGCAGACGTAGTAATTTCAAAGTAATAAAGGATTTGAAATGATTTGATTTGGTTTCAGTAAGATCACAATAACTTCGGTATCGTATTACCCAGTAACTGGGCTGTGGAGGTCAGATAGGCAGTCGCTCCATGTAAAATACTGGTATTCAGCTGCATCTGGTTAGACTGGGAGCCGACCCCAACATAGTTGGGAAAAAATAACTTTAATTTCGGAAGTCGGTGTCAAAAAACGAAAAACCCGGAACCAACGACACCGACTTCCGAAATTAAAGTTATTTTTCACTTTGTAGTGTTTTTTTTTGAAGTCGGTTGTTTTTTTTGTAAAAAAGTTTTTTCTCTACTTTTTGTTAATTATTAAGATATCATAGAAACACACGATATACGACACGATATGAGACGGCTGTACCTATCTCTTTGTTATGTTCTCTAAAAATAATGTGTAACTACTCTACTTTCAGATTGTTCACTAATAATAAGAAAATGCTGTATTTACCTATAATTGTATTGTTACATGTAATTCTGTATTTTATGTTGTTTGTTGTGATTTCTTTAGTGTATACAAAAGTTGGTAAATCAAAAATAAAATAAGGTGGAAGATGACAAGCTACGTTTGGATAGGTTAGGTTAGTCAGGATAGGTAGATTTCGAAATCTGCGTCGAACACGAGAGATGAACGACTTATCTAGGTACATGGTAACTGTCTTACCTACCTACTTTTAACAGCTGACTTAAGGTGCCACTAGTCGATTTTTTGTTCCATATAAATTTCGGGAGAGTATTACTCCACTGTTTGACGTTGTGTATCCAAAGTTAAACATGGTATCGTTTTGTCTAATTATTAATTTTGTCTCTACGAAAACAGAATAGTAAAATAAAAAGCCACTAAAAAGGTATGAGCCAACAAAGATTCGTTTTTCTTGCTATTTTTAACGTAACTTTGGGTGTAAATAAGTAATAAAAGAACTGTAAAATCTTCAAAACAAAGTCTGTACCGACCAAGCTCAGTTATCGAAGAGTTCAATAAGCTTTATTTGTAATTGATTTATGCAGTGTTTTTTTCATAAAACTCGATTTAAGTACTTTTCGAATTTTTTTACGCGCTTTTCGGTTTGGAACGGTGTTTCTGTGCGTGAGAACTAGACGTTGTGCAGTGAGCAGTTAGACGCTAGTCTAACTGCTCATCACTGATACTATCTCTGTCGAACACGAAGCAAGGTGAGACAGCGTGCTTTTTGGCCATGACCATCAGTTCGAGCTCGCGACTAGTTCCACCTTAAGATTTGTCCTTCATCAAGTTAACTGATAACGATCGGTTAACTATAGAACCGCGTATTTAAGTAGGTAGATATTACGAATGATCGATTGATATGGTTCATAAAAAAAGTCATAGTTAGACACTGGTATTTAGGTCTATTTACGATACCTATAGAAATGCTTTCAATATTGGACATAAAAGCAAAATCATTGAATAGTAACCAATTATTTGTCGATTTCATTCGATAACCGATCACCATGTTTTGTTCATTGTAGGTATTGTTATTTTCTTTGTCTCAATTTACCTTTGACTTTCTCCCTTTGTGGAACTCGTCTATATAAAATCGTTCTTTTGTATTTATTAACGAATTTAACATTGTAGGGCAACTGACTCAATCCTCAAGCAGGTTTTACTGAGACGTCCAATTAAGGACTAGCAGGCTAGCGGGAATATCGGGATATTAATGTAAAGTTTCATCAAAATCCGTTCAGTAGTTTTTGGATGAAAGAGTAACAAACATCCGTCCATCTATCTTCACAAACTTTCGCCTTTATAATATTAGTGTGATTATTAGTAGGAAAAAAAAACCGACTTCCAAAAAAACACTACAAAGTGAGAAATAACTTTAATTTCGGAAGTCGGTGTCTTTGGATGTGTATTTTAGTTTTTTGCCACCGACTTCCGAAATTAAAGTTATTTCTCACTTTGTAGTGTTTTTTTGGAAGTCGGTTTTTTTTTTCTTAAAAAGTTTTTATTTCACGCTTTTTAGTGGGTCTGCTTATAATTTATCTAAGTTACAATAGCTTAGTGATCATCGCCTTTTACAAACAAAATATTGCTTTTCCCGATGCAGGGAAGTTAATTGTTGAGGAGTTCTCCAGGTCCACCATCAGCTCCATATCACCATTCACATTGTGACGAGCATGAATTGCTTAGCAACCATATTAAAGTAATCGAATCGCAACCCGTGAAATACTTAGATATTATTGAGTAGTTCCGGTGGCCATCTGTGGTCTAAATCATCAGCTCCACTTCACCAAATGGTGCTTTCCGAGTTACTATAAAAAATACCCAAATCGCTATAGGTGTGCCTATAATATTTGAAGAGTTCCTTCGATTTCTCCAGGATCTCATCATCAAATCCTGACCTGATGTTTTTAGACTAGTAGCTGATAATCCTGGCTGCAGCATCAGGCCAGACTTATGTCAACATTGCATTGAACTTAAAATTTATTCCTGTTTAAAATGAGCCCAAACACGACTACGGTGCTGTTATTTCAAGGTTTGTACTTTTTCTGATGCTCCTGGCTTCAGCATCAGGTCTCTATGTACTTCGGTGTTCCTCATTAACAGTACGTTTATCCACACATCAAGCCCTTTTCAATGAGCCTAAACACGATATATCTGCTGTTAGTTGTCGAGGAGTTAGGTACTCTGCAGACTATCCTGACTGCAGCATCAGGTCATGACTTAATGATCATGAGACCATTAATGTGGCAAATGCCCTATCAAACATCAAAACAATTGACTAAAACAGTCCTTGCCTGTTTGAGTAACTTCTTACTGTTAAGGAGTTGTACCTTCCATCATCAGCCCAGCTACCTGAGATGGTGACAACCATACGCAAATAAACAAGATACTTCATAAAATATGCGAAAAACAATAAGTGAGCCTATAAAATTTGAGGGTTGCCCTCGATTTCTCTAAGATCCCATCATCAGATCCTAACTTGGTGACAATGGGACCACCTCAGAACTATCTACTTTCGAACAAAAAAAGAATTTTGAAAATCCATCGACAATTGGCGGAGTATTCGATGAACAAACATACAAAATAAAAATAATAATGATGATGATGATAAAAAAAAACATACAAACAGCCGAACATAGTACCTCCTCCTTTTTGTGAAGTCGGTAACAAACAGCCGAACATAGTACCTCCTCCTTTTTGTGAAGTCGGTAAAAAGGCTAGGCAGATGATGATGATGAAGATAACTTGGAAGGGTAATGAAACGGTGAATAAAATATTCGATAAATATAAAACCCAGGCAATTGCGTGTTGTACCACAATATAGGGTTACGTATGTTCTGATGAATAACTTTTTTTTTATTCTATAAACTACACTTTAACTACACCATTGTTTAGCGGTGGACACACCTTTCCAATTTTCATCGATATAGTGAAAATAGTCTCCCAGCAAAATGAGCGTCTCACACCCGACAGACGAACATGACGAAATTATAAGGGTCCCGCTTTTGCCAATTGGCTACGGAACCCTACCCCTAAACTGTTTTGGCTGAATGGATAAGAAAGGCTTTAAAGCTGTTGTTATTTACTATTATTATTATTTATACATACAGTCTTTAAACAGGTTCAAGTTTGTTTTACAGCATTAAATCAGAAATGGTTTGTATTGGTACTCGCAATCGCTATAACAACACTGCTTAATAACTACTAAGCAAATAATGTACATAGGTACATGAATAATATTTACACGTAAAACGTACGTGAGTCACATGTAATGGTTCAATCTGAGCTGGTTGCAACTCGGCCGCTCATTAACTAGAACTAATGAGAGGCTACTGACCGATGAAAAACGAAGTTCACCGAATTAGGCATCATCATAGAGGAGGAACACTGCCGGTCCTCTTGACATTATCCTTTTGTGACCTTTAAAACAATGCGACCTTAAACAATACAAAGCACCTTGAGGTCACCAGTTCACGGTCCCTCTCGTTGCGTGATGGTATTTATCGTAAATATTCATAAATAATAACTGCGAATTAAATTGTAATCACCTAGATACATACATTTCGTATTATTTTACAATAGTTATTATAATGTGTTGGCTAGTTGAACGTTGTAATGTATGTGCCAATGTGGGTCAAGTGTCATGATAACAGTCTATGTATGCATAAGTGCATTTTAAGGTTTTAGTAATGACATTGTATTGATAACTAGCTTCTGTCCGCGACTTCGCCCGCGTTGTAGTCAACTATACCATAAATCATAATACCCAATGGCGCTCAGTAATAGTGTATATTTCTGCCAGGGATAGAATTTTCGAATAAGTACTTCCAGAGATTACCTCCTACATCGAAACTTACAAACTACATTCCTTTATAACGTTAGTAGAGACTATTTTTCAGTGTGTTTATGCGCGGAGTTGATTGATTATAGTCTCTGAGATTCTATTATATTTGAGAAAAATCTTTCTCCAATATACTATTCCAATAATAGCCTCCCGAACGATTTCGGCCACGGTGGCCAATCTCAACGGAGATTAGCCAGGTATTCAGGAGATATTATAGTGCACAAGTGTGTGCTTAAACACAGGTGCACTCTCTGTTCTTTTCCTCTCATAGTCCGATGGGACGGCAATCCGACACGACCGGCGAGAGGACAAACGGCTTTACGTGCTTTCTGAGGCACGGGAGTATTAAACCGCCAACTTCCAAACACCGGACTGTTACTAAGAAATTCCTAATGGAAAACCCAATAATACTTTGTCCGACCCGGGAATCGAAACCAGGACCCCTCGCTCAGAGACCAACGGGGCAACCACTATTATTTCAATAATACATTGTTATCGAATAGACTAATGGGGTGATAAAAAGCTTTTTTTAGACACAGGTTATGCACAGGCAGGCGCACCTACGGTACACACACATTTCGTCAGTTATGTTAAAGTCCTATTTAAATAAGCGGCGAGCCTATTGCCATCAACCGGGTACAAATCCATGAAAATTATTGTACTAAGCTTGAGAATATTTCAACACTCACAAAATATCATATAACCAGAGGATAAGGCGCAACACAGTCACAATATCGCTACCCGTATTCCCCTCCGAACAGTTTTTACACTGTTACCTAGTTCGCCCCAACTTTCTGCTCATAGGTGGAAAGTTTCACCGATACCCGAGTGTCGGGTGTTTGGTGTCGGGTGTCGGGAGTGTCGGCGGTGTCCGACAGTTTTTGTGGAAGCACGTGGAGTGTTATTAGATTCGCAACTTTGCATGTGAGGTAAAAAGTGGCGCGGACGGCTAGACTGGATTATGTGCACATGTTAAGGGTTTGTTGGGTATTGTTAACAATTACGGTGTGTTACCTTCATTACTTACGTGTGGTTGTTTGTGTACTGCTCACCATTAACCCCTTGTTATGTAACGTCAGGGAATTGGTAAGCAAATTGACTTATAACTTAAATTATCCGTATCTATCTTACCTTTATGCAAATCTCAACTGTAATTTTCTGTCAGTGGTATTAAATGGCTATAACATGGTAATTGACATAAGTTGTCAATTACAACAATTAATTTCCCTGACTGTACACCAATATATTGAATCCGAACTATTGCTTTCCCAAACAAAAGATGGATGGAAGAGGACAGGTTTACATGAGATAATTAAGTTTTTCTTCAACCTTTTTAAATGAACTTCGATGCTTGATCCTAAAAGCAACCTTCATGATCGTTCATGCAAATCCACGCAAACTATAACAAAACTTCCAACAATCAGGCAATGTTTTACTCAGAAAAAGTCTCGCAAAAGATTCAACACAAAAAGAATCACCTGTGACAAACAATACCAAATGTCCCATATTCACAGCCATCAAAAAAGTTTTTCTTAAAAAAAAAACTCCAATAACTATCCACCACCCACCTGTCCCCCTGCCTATCCTCTAACCCATAAACACACCATAACAGCCCTAAGTCACAGATGATGGAGGGTCAGGCCGCGGCTATAAAACTTATGAATTTATGGGAAAAAAACACCATCGTCGCCTATTGTGTGCGGCTGATGGGTGAAGCATAGTTTTTGATAAATAATGTTATCGGTCAACTGTGGTGGGGGAAATTATTAGTTTGTTCGACCAAACTAATAATTTTCCCTCTAAGTTTTACGTACTTAAAGGATTTGTAAAACAAACACCTGAAATTGCGAATTTATGGCCGGTTGTTAGTATCGTCTACCCCATAGATATCCGAGACTACCCCTAATAGATAATTTCAAAAAAAATATAATCCAGATTTTAATTTATTTATTTATTGGTCTATCTATAATTGATAACAATTGAACTTGAATTTGGTTGAACAGTATAAACTGTTCAACCAAATTAACACAAGCAAACACACAAGCCTAGTGCACAATATTAAGCGATAGACACAGCATGCAAAAACAATAATATATTTAAAAAAAGCACAAAATTACAATAGGTATAAGGTACAGAATTGACGCATAATTTTTACACAATTTTAACACGAATAGTTGACAATAGTTGTGGAAATCGTGCGTTACGTACAAGGGCCTTCGCCCACTGACGGTACGGCACGGCATGGTATTTTTATGTCACAAATAGAAATATAACTTAATAGTTATGGCAATAAAATTGAAATTTCAACGGCAACGATGCCGCGGTATCCTTCGACATGCCGCGACGTCGTTTTATTGTCATACATATAAGATATATTCCTATTCGTTTCATAAAAATCCCTTGCCGTGCCGTGTCGCCAGTGGGCGCAAGCCCTAATGGTTGTCTATTTCGGTGGACTTGGCGCTTGATTTTTTGAAGTGAAGTGCAACAAAATAATATCGATCCCTTCTTCACAATTGTTAAGAAGTCTGCAAATAAATAATAAACAACATAACATGGCCCCTGAAATGGAAGGGTTTAGGCAGAAGTGTAACCTTTCGTACACCCATATTTCACCAATTACCTTTAAGTTCCATGCAATAAGGGGCAAACCTGCAAACTGAAGACATATTTAGTAAACAAAGCATACTATAGCATTAACGAGTTCCTAGAGGAAAGATTTGTGTTGACATAGTAGCTTATTAGATTTGTTTTTTTTTTTTTTGTTTTGTTAATTTACAATGGAATAGTTTAATTATTTGTTGGATCTTTTTAGTATTTTTATCTATTATTATTATTACTTTCTAATTACTGAATTTATTGTTATTCTATTATTTTAAGAGAATGTTTTAATTAATAATATTTCTTGACATTTGCACGTCACATCATGTGGCAAACATGACAGTACCTAATAATGTTGTTACCATCTTGCATGCATGTAATTTCTTGTATGTATCACACATGTTTAAGCAAATAAATATTATCTTATCTATCTTATCTTATCTTAACCTATTGCCATCGCCTGGGCGCAAAGACTCCGGGCTGCTACTGCAAAATTCCAAATGGAAAACCCCAATCCGGAAATCAAACCCAGGACCTCATGCTCAGCAGTAGCGCTTGCCACCAGACTAACGAGGCAGTCAAGGCAGGTTTAAAAACCTCTCCAACCCCTCCCAACCCCCCCTAACCCCTTTCCCTTTCCTTTCCAAACCTCTTTCTTCTTCTTAATCTTTTATAATTATATTGCCAATGTCACTGACACTGAATAATTTTTAAGAAATATCCATAAAAATTATTCAGAAAGCTAATTATTTAATTGCTAATCCATTGCTTTATATGTTAAAAAATTTGTCTGCTCAACAACGTAAATAACGCAATTAATGTTGTTGAACTCTCAAAATGAAAGACATTGCTATTGTTACTATGTTACGCAATTACCCCGCTGGATCTTAGTATTATATTGTAAGTAAATTCGTAAAAAAACGACTGTTTCCTCAGAATCAGATGTAAAGTTAACAACTAATTTTTGCTACCTACTTCTGCACGACACGAAGTAAATGTATTTAGTTAGTGTACACTACTTACCTCGTTCACAAAGAAATTGCGTACACACAAACTGTAACCAAAATGAAAATTAATCTAAACTAGCCAAGAAGTCCGCTACCGGAGCACTTAGCATAAATCTAGAAAGAAACAAAATAAAAAGAGCCGTGTGTAGTGTTAGTAATAAGTGTCAAAATACAGCAGTTAATTCTTCGCGAGGTGGCTGACTAACGAGCCTGGCTGAAACATTGCTTAGGGCTTGTGCAGCAACCAAGGCTTCGCTATAATATGAAGTTATCCTCGTAATCTCGAGTTTGTTTAGTGTTCCAGTTGCATGTATGGCTTAAAAACTGCTTGAGGCCCGGACTCCACTGAAGCGGAGCTGTGCGGAGCGGAGCGGAGACGCGCAGGAATCGTCCAATCACAGATGAGACGAGTGACGCGATGAGGATTTCAACCATTGTGATTGGTCGATTCCGGCACGTCTCCGCTCCGCTCCGCCCAGCTCCGCTTCAGTGGAGTCCGGGTCTTAGACTTGTGCCAGAGATCAGTCAGAAGTTACATCAAACTATAAAAAACAAACTTATTGTGAAAATAATTACCATCATAACCTAAAACTAGCAAATTGTAGGTGTACTATATACATCTGATTCCTTGCCTACCCCTACAGGGAATATACAGGTTTTAAATCGTATTATTTCTATGTCAAAATACACCAAAATAATTCTTAGTGCGTTCAGCAACCTCTCAATTGCCGTTTTCCAATAAAGAACATTCATTTTGAAGCGATATTTTTTCCACAGCTTCGCATCTTTCATATCATGTAGTGTAGCATCCCCTTGATTCCACGCTCACCGCTCACAAAGCAATAAATAAGCGAAGAGACAACACCTTGTTAACTGGTAATAATTAACGACGGAAAAATAACGCCACTGGACGACCGGCTTTATTGTCTTATGCTCCGATGAGCTTTACATAGTTTTCTATTAATTTTATTTTGTTGACAATTTGAAGGTAGTTTTTTATTTATTTATTTATGTAGTTAGTGGGGACGTGGGTAGGTTTTATTGAACATGGTTAATAATGAATTTAAATGTTTTGTTACATACTTTTTTATTTTTACTTTGTTTAATTATATATCTGTGTTGTGTTAATTAATGAATACTTTATCTAAATCGATATTTCTGATAAAGTAGGTCAACTCTCTCCTAAGTAGTGAAAGTTCATTTACTTAATTGGTACTATGGAATGCGTTCATCGTGAGGAATCTTAGACTTATAATTAATATAAGACTGAAATGGCCAATCCTCTTGGAGCAAGCATGCTGATCAATGCTCATGCCTCCTTCGTATGAGAAGAGTCCTTTTTCCTGCAGTGAGACAATAATAGGCTGGTACCTTTAATTATAATTAGGAATATGTTAGTTGAGAGCAGTGGTGGCCCAGTGGTAAAGGCCGTGACTTACGAGTTGTAGGTCGTAGGTTCGAACTCAGACAGGTGCTTTACTTTGTGTAAATTATTTCATCACCACTGCTCTCAAAAACGGTCAAGGAAAACATCGTGAGGAAACCGGCATGTCCTAGAACCAAAAATTCGAAGACATGTGACATCTACCAACCCGCACTGGGCCCGCGTGGTGGATTACGGCCCACTCCCTCTCACAGAGAGGAGGCCTGTGTCCCAGCAGTGGAAACATTATAGGCTGATTATGTAATATGTTATCAACCATTGTACGCACCTATAAAACTAGAAATAGTTCTACATGACAAACTGTTTTTCTTCCAAAACAGAAACTTGTAAAATCCCCAACTAAATAATATTCACATAACATTTTCCTCATACACACAAAGCTAATCTCCCCACATTTCCATTCAACCTCATATCTCGAATAACAAAATAAGGCTACACTATAATTACACTAGAAACTTTTCAACTCCGCCGTCAATAGCTACGCCGTAGCCCGTAGCGCGTAGCCCGTAGCATTGTAGTGCACCCCCGGCTACGGCGTAGCGGCTCGGGGTTGTTTACAAAAACAAGATGACTGGCTTAACGCGCCCTCCCGTGTCTTTATTGGCCCTTGTAGGCTTGTCTGACATTGGATGACTGTATACCTCAATGTGAAATGAAAAAAAAATGGTTTTTATTTTACCTGGTGGTTATTGAAATTAGTTTTTTTTTAAATAATGAGTTTGAATAAAATAATTGCACCTACCATTTTTATTTCATTACCTTATGGTTGACTGGTAGAAATGGAATAGAATAAAGCATCATATCTAAGAAACTTGGTATAAATAAATATTGCATTAATCTTTTGTTACAAAATAAAAACCAACTTTATAACATTGAGTAAAACCAAACAAATTAATATTGATCAACGCTTAAGTAAGAACCAATCCTTATGACGCGATGTTTAAATTCACATACAAAAAAGGAAGCCCAAAAATTCAAGGAAAACTTTTCTATTGCATTCCACTAACACACTTAACCAATCTTTATTTCCATTAACCAACTGTAAACCCAAGCAGTTCACATACAAACTGAATTGCAACACTGTATAACGCGGTCCTAACACAACAATGGTCGGGTAAACGAGGGAGGTAATGGCGCGGCGCCGGTTAACTTTTACATTCAGGTGCTTGCAGCGTAAACAGGCCTTCGCAGGTACACTTAGCATACTGCAGGGATAACAAGAGTTGGTTCTGGTTAGTAGGTTGTAACACATTTGGAGTGTTTAGGAGTTAGATGCTTTGGTATGTAGGGCAACTAACTTGTTTGACTTTTTGTACAGTGATGGTTGGAGCAAAATGAGATTAGCTCCTGCTGTTGTAAATGTTAGTTTTGTAATGGTCACACTCACTATACCTCGAGTCTGTTGTCCTGGTCGACCAGGGTCAGGTTCTAAACCTGCAATGTAAACAGTATACAAATTGTTATTAGTAGTACATTTAATGTCATCCAGTGTTTTAGATATACTTACCGCAATAAAGACCAGGTAGCTATTCTATATTGTAATGCATTATGCAGCTGCGGTAGGTAAGTTTAAACTTCCCGAATGCAACGTAATTTATTATTCCATAAAAATTGGCAACAAAAAATACCTTTTTATTTTATCTGCGCAATAACAACAAAAATGCGAAACATTATTTCTTTCACGGTGGAAGCGCAGGAATGTTCGTGAAAATTTTCCACCTTTTTTGTGATTCATGTTTTAAAAATTATAGCGTCCTAAAATACAACATGGCGGGTGGTTTAAAAATCTTGCGCGCGCTATCTGCTGGCGGCCGGCCAAACTACCTGCACAATAAATAATACAATCTGAGCTCGCGCGCCCCACCGACCACACCTGCGACTTTTTGTCGCAAGTTGTGTCAACGGGAATTTCCTTGAATGTTGTTTTAACGCGATCAACGTCGACATTCAAGAGATTTCTTGTGTTATATTCTCATATTCGCAAAATCACACTAAACAAAAAAACTGTGTAATTAATTGTTTTTAAGTCCTCCCTTTTTCGTACCCCATTTCAACTGGAATACAATCACTCTAATGTCTTTGTCTTTTTTCACAAAAAACGGAGATGGTTTTATACATAACGGTTTTATCAAGCTATCCATCAGCTGTTTATCTCTCGATGTAACGTTCTGCTGGCCTTGATGGCACAACCAAGGTAATCACTGTCTAGCGCATAGCTTTAAAAAGTCGCTCGCCTGCACCACACACGCGCTTCGCCGCGAGCAACCGGCGACGATAACTGCCATTGTAATAGGCGCGCATATTTTTAGGCGCACTTATTACAAACAGTAATGACACAAGTAGGTGGGCTGTGCGTGAAATATTCGCGCGTTAGTGTGCGCTGATTCATACCGAGCGATTATTTTAATGTAGCTGTTTAAAAGGGTAATGGTAAGGGTAATGGTTTTTCTGTGAACTTCATGTTGACTTCACGCTAGGTTTTTGGAAAGAGGTATGCAGAGGAGGGTTGATTTTTCTTGTGATTGGTTCCAAGTGATAGTTGTCAACTTAGTGCAACTTGAATCTGCTACTTGTCAAATACAAAGGCATTTGCCGGTAGCATACCTACGAGTACATAAAATTGAAGCAACGAATGACTTCTGTTTAGACGGTGCAACTTTTAACTTTGCTTCAAGTTATGGTATGCCACAAGCAATTAAATAGCACTTTGATATCCATATGTGATATTTCGCAATGAAAAACTGGTACTTTCGGACTGATATTTGGACACATAACTATGAAAGCGCCCTTCCTCTTTCCTACTTATTTAAAATGTTGCTATGCCCGACAGAATCCATAATTGATTCTATTCTACCACCTATAGTAAAAAAAAAATAAACCATTTATTTTCAGGTTACAAAGACCCATAGATACATACCTTAACCTAAGTATACATAATAATATAGTAACAAGTATAAGTGTAGTAGTAGTGTATAAGTGTACATTATGGATGCAATAAAGATTGAATTGAATTGAACACTTGAACCAATCTCGCTACTTTATCTCATGCAAATGTTACTCAGCCATTAGGTATAGTCGAAGAACCCACGAGTTCTTAATTTGAAATGCATCAAACGTAGCTATAAAACCGTACTTTATAAAACACCTGTCATTTCGCACATAACGGTCAATAAAACTCGTAAACCTGTTATAAATTCCCCTAAAATCGTAAAAACGTGTCTCATCGTACTCTTTGAAAGCATTTAAAAATTAATTGCACGCCTTTCGAACTGACGAAAAAATCTCTCTAACTGAAAAAGTTTTCAAGCACTTTTTAAAATTTTTAAGTGAACTTGGTTTGGACAGGGATTAAAGGTCTCAGCTTTTAAAGATTCCTTCTCATTTATTATGTTTGTAATTAGATCCTAGAGGCAAAATCTCGTAGTTTTGTAGGTAAAGATTTATAGGAGTTTATTTATTCGATGATTATTGTATTTTGAAGTAGATAATTTGGTACTTTTTGTATCAGGTATTGACTGAGTTTCAAATAATATTATAAAAAGTTCTTAATTGTTGCCCTATGATGGGCAAAAGAAAAAAAAAGAAAATTCGTTTGTTTACGGTAAACATGACGCAGACAAAATATAAATACATAGATAATAGAATAGAAAATATTTCTAACTTTATAACAAGGAAAATTAATAAAGCGCTCTTCCTCTCTCTTACTTATCTAAAAATTTGCTGTGCCCGACAAGGTCCATAATTGTTTCTATTATTTTTTATTTACCACCTGTATTGTACATTATGGATTGCAATAAACGATTTGAGATTTGAGAAATAATATAAACATTAAAAAAAACAAGTAAAGAAAAAAAGATTCATAGCCTTTTTCATCCATCCTTTAACAGCCAGTTTGTCATGACAACATCATTAATGGAATATACATTATTCACATAGGTATGTACAGCTACAGATATCCCAAGATAAGATAATCTTATATCTTCGGAAATACAAATACACGATGATGAGATTGCCTATGTTGAACTACCATGATTACAAAATTATAGATTAAGAACTTTATGCAATTCCAAAAAACTTTTATGTGACAGATGATGATCAGAAGGCCAATTCTTGTAATTTAAAACGTTCAAAATTTAGTCGCAGTCTCATCTCGGCGATAAAATAATGTCAAAAACTTGTCAGAATTGCCCCTCTGATCGACTGGAGTTAGTAATCCGACCAAGAGAAAACATCATGCAAATGATAGGTGCACTACTACAAAGCGCGGCAGGCAGTACAAAACTTATAAGCTTTACCTCTGAGGGCTTTCTCTGTGTCGCGACGTCCGTGCTAATTCGGTAAAACGAAGATCACCGAAGTGCATATCTTCTCTGGTTTACCTGTAGCAGCAATTATAGGTAAGCATTTTAATTCACCTCAACATCACACAAAAGCGCTATCATTCTTTTTTTGTTAACGCTAACCAAACACTAACAAAACTGCAACTTTCAAACTACATCCAACTTAAGCTTACAAAATGTAACAATAAATAAAGAAAGTAAACTAAAACAAAAGCGTATCGGAAGGCGAGCAGAGGGTGTAAGTGAGCAACACATTGATTCACCCTCGACCCAAGGTGAGTAAGGTGAGCGGGCGAGCCGATAGCACGCCCTCCCATTACGTATTGTCTACGCGTCTGGATGTATCGCGGAGTGGATACCGCATTTAGTTTTTATATTAGAATATATTTTAAAAAGACTCGTCGAAGTCTTTTCATCATCATTTGATTTATTTTTGTTCAGTTTACACCTTAGCTAAATCTGTCTTTCATTTTTTCTATAAGTACAGTCAACAAAAGAGATAAGAATGCAGGATCGTCGAATATAGTTGATGTTTAGTAAGAAATGTTGTCGAATAAATTTAATTTGATAAATGAGCTGCTTGTTTTCTATTAATAAAATTAAATTGTATTCGAGAACATCCATCGGTTTCTTACTAACTTCAACTATATCCGACGATCCTGCATACTTATCTCTTTTGTTGACTGTACATACTCACATGGTACACGTAGACATTTCAGAAGTCTCAGAAACTAAATTATAAGTCTCTCATATATAGTTATTCGCGACACAAGAATATGTTATCTAAACGCTTTGACGTCTTCAATGATCTTCAGTGAACTCTACTCTGACTCGACTTTGATGGCCCGTGGTGCACGGCAACATGTGACCACTGATCACTAGCTACGGTCCTCTCCAAGATTTCCACTTGCAGAAACTATTGTTTGTCCAATACAACCAAATATCATGAGATGCACCGTCTTCCTACATCCCTGTAACATCTTAAAGTCATACAAGGGTGAAACTGGACCGAGCATGAGTCAGGTACTTTAGATTAAGCGTCTAGACGACCGTGTGTCGCGCGCCTTATTTATGACCCTAACACACGTGTTTTCAATTTAGATACACCAGCGTTTTTTGGATCATTTTAGACATATTGTTCGTGCTTGTTTAAATTATTGCCCTGTTAGAATTTCATCTGTTCTTGAAATATTCGCAGGTACATGAGAGGTTACCTAAGTACCTAAGTATATTTATCTTGGCACTGTTTCCTTTTAATTTAAAAAACCCACCATCTAATGTGTACTTGTTACCTACAACTTTAGGGAACTGAGTTAATGTATGAATCTTTTGTCAAATAAAATATTATAATATCGTTTTTTAGTCAAAATAAAAACATTATGCTAACAATCTTAAAATAATAATATGTACAAGTATATAAAAAGGGAGGGAAAATAATCAAAGGGCATCAAAAAATTCGTCCGCATCACTGTCAACGGGAAACGTGCCCAAAAGGCTGGCAGCATTGCCACGTTGTATGGCAATGCTGATTCTTTGACCAAAAAATAGGCCAGCCCTCTGGTCACGTGATGAGTCGACCAACCGCTTGGCGATGTCTCGGAATACTAAGTGGGCACTCGGGCCCCATGGCCCTAGTGTTTCAACCCCAAACGGCTCAAATATGTAAGTTCCAAAGAGATTGGAGTATTTGCGCCGTTTGAGGTTTTCCGCACCTGCAGCAGCCGCCCCAGCACAGCTTACCGTGCTTGGAAGATGGGATGGCGCAAGGGTGTCGACACACGTTGCATCCCACACCAAAGGCCTACCTACCTTCCAAGGCATTATGGTCATCCCGTCTGGTCTCTTACCATCGTCGCGTGCCAAACCATTGGGTTCTAAAACAGCTGGCACCCCAGCGGTGACAAGAGCACGACGGATGATGTCATTGATGCTGGCATGCCGTGCTATCCGGCCTGCGCTTTTACTGCAGGATAAGCCATGGTGTCCGAGGCAGTCGACACCTTCACCGCATTGGCAGCGATGCGGAGCCACGCAAGGGGCGCCCAGACGCAATCAAGTAGCGAGCCGGAAGGTGGTGTCACCCAGCAATGTGCCTATGTTGGGTGACGGTAGTGCCTGAAGCCAGAGACCCGACTCCCACTCACCCACAGCCAGTAGGCGGGCACGCTCAGCAGTATTGGTGGACGTATTAATAAGATTATTCCGTACCAACCTTATGTTATGTATGAATCTGCCTAATTTATAATTTCATAATGAAAAAAAGGACTTGGGGGAGGCCTTTGCCCAGCAGTGGGACAGTACAGGCTAAACAAAAAAAAAAAAAATGAAAAAAATACGATTTGAAATGAGAAGAATCAAAAACAGGTAAAAGATCACAGAATTTTATCCACCTCATCACTTAATTCCCTAATTACAAATCAATTTTCCTTTTCCCTTCTTTAAATTGAAAATAAAAACCAAGCTGTTGTAAGTAACATACTCTTTTATATTCAAACAACATCGTAGAATTGCCGATTCCCTCCCAATTGCAAGTACTCGAAGCGAACTATTTTCATTTTCGCACCTGAACGAGCGATTCCGTGCGATCGGACGCGCACTGAGGCGAACGCTAGCGAATGCCAAATCACTACCCAATTCCGGTGCAGTATCTCAGAAAAAAGTATAGAGTTTTACCTACTTTGCTTACGAGAAAGAAGACATGAGGTATTTACAGTGCGGAGGTGTGATGCATTATTATGTAGTTACTTAATTCAATTAAGAGGTAGGTATTAAAGGTTAGCAGTGGTGGCCAAGTGGTAACGGCCGCGACTTATGAATTGTAGGTCGTAGGTTCGAACCCAGACAGGCGTTTTACTTTCTGTAAATTATTTCATCACCGCTGCTCTCAAAACGGTGAAGGAAAACATCGTGAGGAAACCGGCATGTCCTAGAACCAAACATTCAAAGACATGTGACATCTGCCAACCCGCACTGGGCCCGCGTGGTAGATTACGGCCCACTCCCTCTCACAGAGAGGAGGCCTGTGTCCCAGCAGTGGGAACATTATAGGCTGATTACAATTAAAGGTTAGCCAATAAATAACCCAGAATTTGCTCTATGTATGTGACGTCTCCTTTCATATCTCGCCTTTTCAAATCGAAGATCTTATCGCATTGCTACTGTGTGTGATTATATCCTACTAATATTATAAATGTGAAAGTTTGACAGATAGTTTATGACCTGGATTAACACATAGGATACTTTTTTATCCTGGTAGTACGTGCCTCTGGGATAATTTCCGACCTCCAAACGGACCTCTGACCGGCAAAAGCTAGTTTTATTATAAATCAAATAGGTACTGTTTTACCTCTTAACCGCTGCGTGTTTTCTAGTAGACCATTAATGTATTTCAACCTCTCATACCCTCTTCAAAAAAAACCTTTCTCTACAAAACAAATGCACCTCCTATCCTCTTCAAGCCCTCAATACTCACCTCAATATAATCGCCGCTCTCCACTCGTGCGCACCGGACATTACACAGTCCGGAAACGTGCGCCATTTCCCCCACCTGTCGCCTCGTCACTTCCGGTCGGGTCCTTGAAACTTGACCGCTAGAATGGACTGAAAGGATTTATGTTCGAGAACAAAATAACTGTCTTCACACTTTCATTTCCTGGTGAGAGATTTTCGTGGCAGGGCGGCAGTTATCGCTTTGAGGTAAGTGGTTTTAACCACGTTTTTTATGGTTCCACAAAAGGTCTGTAAAACAAAAAGTTTAAGAAGGAATTATCTGCCTTTATGCACTGGGACGTTATACATTTCTGGCGAAATGTGTGTGCACCATAGAGGCACCACTGCCTAACCCATCGGAGAATACAAGCGTGAACGTCAGTCAGAGTCAGAGAGAGTCAGTCGGTCTTCAGACTTGACTCCTGACAGAGCACTAGCTCCCGACAAACCTGTCGGCTTACTAAAGTTTATTTGGGTGGCTCAGTCACTGGACGAACAGTAATCATTCAATCAATTACTTTGTTACTGTACATAATTATTTTTCTGTGTATCTAGTTGTGTCGTGTACCTACAGTACGTGATTTGCTAGTGTGATTAATTTTTTCGTGATATTATAATTTGATTTGAACTGCAAACGGTTTTTCTATTGCGCAATAACCAACACTACCCACAATACGCCCACAGTAGTTAATCAAATATGGCTGATGATAACGAGACACAAAAACCTACTCCTGGTCCGAGTTACGTTATAAGTTGCACCGACGCTTATAGAGACATACCCTTAATTGCACACAATGAAAATTGTGTGCAATTAAGCTTTGCTTTGTTATCGCACAGCAAGAAAGTCAAAGTTAAACTACCTAAATATTTAATGACATTTAAATACTTAGGTAGTCTGAAGTTAACTTTGGCCCTACCTTAATAAAACTGCGGAATAAAACAATAAACTCGTAACATTCAACAATTTAAAACATTAAAAACAAAGTTGTAGCGAAAACAAAGGGACGTAACTCAGAAGTCGCTGCTAATAGAAATGAGAAACTAACTAGACGTAGAAAAATAATCTTGCTGTCTGTACGTTGGTGTGTGCATATAATATAAATGAAATTAAAAACATAAATCCATAATGTCTTTCAATAATTGTAAATGAAACTCTTGTTTTATAAGCAGCCATATTCAAAAATTTGAAACATAAGATAGAAATAAAAGTTTAATTCCCATATCTCAATTTCTCTTGCAATTATTTATGATTTCATTAAAAAGTATCAATTAAGTCACCCAAACCCGGCTCAAAACACGAGTGCTATCCGCACCCTAGCCACGTGACTACAAGTACACAAAATAAACGAGTATGTTCACGCTACACAGCTTGGAAGGCGGCCAGACTTCGCGACGACTACTTACCTGTTACTACACTTAATTTTATACACTTTTTGTTCATTTACTAAGTTGGAAAAGTCTTGTTGGTGTAATGCCTTTACGTGATATTTAATTAAAAAGGAAACAATAATCCATCCATACTAATATTATAAATTCGAAAGTAACTCTGTCTGTTTGTCTATATGTTACCTTTTCACGCCTAAACCGCTGAACCGATTTCGATGAAATTTGGTATAGAGATAGTTTAAGTCCCGGGAAAGGACATAACATAGTTTTTATCCCGATTATCCCACGGGATCGAAACTTATGCTGGTGAAACCGCGGGGCACAGCTAGTATACTATATTTGTCCCGCGCAGTTTAGATAAAACTCGATAAAAAATAAGTTTATTCTCAAGAAAGAAAGAAAATCAGAAAATATTTAATCATTCTTTCTTTTTTAAGACGTTTCGTTTAGACCAAGCGAACATAGAACCAGAACAGCGGGGTAGTTGCGAACCGTAACGCATAACAATAGTAATGACTTTCATTATGACAGTTCAACAAGATTCGTTTCGTTATTGACGTTGCTGAGCAGACAAATTTCCCGAACAAATGAAGCAATGGATTAGCAATATCCTTCAAAATGATTCAGATTGTAATTCAAAATGTATTATGCTATTTGGACTAAGAGCATTACTTTCTTGATATTCTTTACATTCGAGCTCCGCTAATGAGACACAATTGATTTTCTATTGTTTCGTCGCCAATAGGCGATGCGCGGTGCTTGACCGGTAAGTATGAATGGACTAACGAGAGAATACTCTGCCCTATTTACACAAAAATAATTCAGTAGAGTTGGGATAGAATTCGCTCGTTTCGTCTAAACCAACTTTTACGTGCGTAGCGGGTCGAGCGATTGCTGGCTGAAAATTTCAGCTACCTACTACTACTACTACACATACATATCTACATCTTCCACTATGCTTGGAGATTAAGAGAAAAACTTTTAATAGTTTTAAATATATTTTAACAAAATAGGTCTCCAATTATTTTCCTGAATATTTCAGTTTTCAGCAGTAGTAGTGGTAGTGAGTGGCACACCTCACACTCACTATCGGCACTAACTCATAGTGTAGGTGCGACTGACAGTCGACACACGCGCCTTCTGATTTATAGCGCTGTCCTTCACTGGCATAGATTAATAGGGCAGACGCGACAACGCGAGCTCTGGAGACATACCAACTTGCCAGGCCATATGCCTTAACCCTTCGAACGTGGATCCGCGCGAGACACAATGGCTTTTTAATTGTTTCTGTAATTACGGTATTCAACCGGTTAAATAGGCAGCAGCGTCAGTGCGGTTAGTGGAAATGCTCAGGTGCGGTTCGGGCAAGTGCGGTTGAAATCAGTGCTCTGAGTGGAATACCTCTCTTGTCTTCACGTTAACGACTTATGAAAAGAAGACAATGACATCTTTAAAAACTTTAAGTTCATATATAGCCTTGAAACCCTTTTAGATATTTAAAGGTTTCCCGAAATGATAAATTGCAATTGACAAATTGCAATCAATTGCTATTGTAATAATATTGTCAATCTTATAAATATTGACAACTACATCTTATGTGCCGTAATGCTAATTAATGCATTGAACGTATTATGTAGGCTTCGAAAGAAAAAAAAAAACATCCGTAAACGATATTTATATCGAAAAGACAACTTTAAAATGTTAATAAATAATACATATTAATTACTACTTTGTATTAAAAATAAATATCTAGCAATCTGTCATCTGCAAGGTTTGATTCAACATGAGGCATTTAATAAAAATGTTAATTAAAATAATACCATTTTCCCACGACTTATAGCCGACATTAATCTAATACAAAAAAAATAACTTCTAATAATTATATTGCCTGACCTAGACCTATCCAGATTTAGCTAGACCTTCTTTACAAACTAATAATTAGTAATTTAAATGTTAAAGACAAACACGGTCAAGTGCAAGAGTCATACAATTAATGTATCGCTCATTATTTAAGAAAGAGACAACGCATCACAACGTGTGTGACGCCATCTCTTAAATACACAAGATTAATTATAGGTATTATTTAGATTAATTTAGCCGATGCTCACGATTAAAATGACTGAACTTTTATCTAAGTAATTGAATACTCATCAATCACTTAGACAAAAGTTCAGTCATTTGTGATCATTAGTGTTTGTTTATATTTATTTTTTAAACAGATTGTGATATTTAAAAGGTAAATAAAACAGCTTCCTGTTTTTAATTTACCAAAGCTTCGTATTTTAAGGCTAAGACTCCCTTGAACTATCCGCCTACCCTCCCCGAACTTTGTAAGTTTTGTAGACAGTAGGTTTGTAGACTATTCATTTATTAAATACCTAGTAATTGTTGACAGGCCTACGCTGTCCTCCCAGACCTATTGTGGTCTTCACTATGATCTCTTATTAAGGGCTTAGGGTTTAGAATAAAACCACCGAATTATCAGTAAGTACACAATAACCCAAAGGGAACGTCCAGTCGCCACGGGGGCTAAAGCGTAACCGACTGACTGTGTTGCCAGTGAGTACGTTACACATTACATTATTAGTGAGTACATTACACATTACATTATTAGTGAGTACATTTAATAGTACATCACACCTATTAATACTTTAATTTGAAAACATTGTAAAAGCTAATTATTTTTAAAAGAGTAACCGTGGAATTTCTTGCCCGCTCTTCTTCATAGGATACGACCAATTGGAACCGTGCACCTAGCTTCCGACGTTTCATAAGTGCCCATGTAGGTTTATGTGTAATAAAACATTTTGACTTCATTGACTTGCACCACAATTCACTAAACACGATTAGCGCTAAACGAATTTAAAATCTCTATCACAACGGAAATCTCCCAACAAAGTGTCACATCTATTACTTATACAATGTTAGTCTGTGGCGCTGAAGCCCAACAAATCAACGCTATGCATATTGCGCGGTCACCGGTGTCGCTGAATTTCATACATCAACACGTTTTTTGTGCTTTGTTCGCGAATTTATTGAAAAAGTCCTAAACATCTCAATATTAGACTACGATTTATTTAAAACCTTAACTAGCTCTTTCAATGTCCTCCGTGGCTTCGTTTTAAAAATAAGACTGGCAATAAATTTTCATTTACTAGTCTTTAGAAATGAAAATAAAGGAGATGACCCATTTTGTTCGGTGACTTGAGATAAGTTTTAGGTGTACTTTAAAAATATGTAATTATCATAGTTGGTCGCAAAAAAAAAATCCCAGAATGGGTGATATCCTTTGCGTAATTGATAAGGCAAGAAAATATCTATCGATGCAAATAGGCTGAGAATCAGCACTTTTTGAACGTCAAAATTACATAAGGAAGTCCCCCAAAACGTCCGCCCTTCACCACTTCCTAGTGCTTTCGCTGGGAAGCTTGACTCTGTTCAATATCATTGCCTAATGTATATGTATAAATAAATGCCTCATGTCCCTTGCTTTCCAACTGAGTACTAAAAATTTCCAACAAAGCCTTTTAATATATTTTTATCAGAATTCCTAACCCTCCTTACCCTCGATATGAAAACATTTACCGGTCACTAACCAACAAATCATCTAAACTGTGCCGATCTCATAAAGCCATCTTCCATACCACCGTGACACCAAGAAAATAAGTACAGAATGTTCAATTCGTATGACAACTGCAACCAGAACCTCAGGAAAGCAACCCACAGACGAAATCAAAATTAGCACATTATACGCAAGTACATTCGGCTGCTACAATTATTCGAAGCTGCGTCATAATACTTGTAAACATACTCGTAGTGATTCACAATCCGCTAAACTTCAGTGCAGGACATTTATTAAAAAAGTTTCTAGATACTGAGCAAGCCAGATAATGACTGCCGTCACTGGTGTGCTCAGGGCACTATTGCCACTGGGTGAGGGCTGGACTTGCTCAAAGCTGTGTGGAAATCTGGCATGTCGGCTGCACGCTGCACTCAACACTGTAAATAACATAAAATCAAGCTTTTTTGCAAAGGTGTACCTATAGTACATATAGTGTCCCATTTAAAATATGATTGTCGTGTAAAAATCTTTGTACATACAAACCAACTTACAGAAATAAAATCATTTATCATCCTATTGTATAATAGGGGCCGTGCCTATTGCCATCGACCGGGCACAAATCCAGACTCCGGGCTGCACTGAGAAATTCTTGATCGAAAAACCTGCACGACCTGGGATAATCGAACCCATAACCCTATGCGCAGTAGTAGTGCTTGCGACCACTATCCCAACGACGCAGTCAAAACAATCCAAATAAATTGCGTACGCGGCGCAAAACGTTTATACTTTCTAAAATAATTGTCCTTACTTCAAATCGTTGGCTTTTTGTATGTTTCTATACTGTGGTACTATCGTCTAGACCGAGTTAATTTTCTGAATACCTGCGCACAATGCCCGCCCGGCGTCGCTCGGCGTCGTCGTGGAAAAAACACGGCATTTTCTTGACAACAATGGCGGGCTCTTTTATGGGATCTTACGTGGCATTTAAGTTATTGGTCGAGAGCAGGTGGACGGGGAAGATATTAGGTAATGGGTTCCGATGATGGGGGGCTCCTTGTTGGACTTTGAAAGGAAATATTTTTAGTTTAAGAATTTTAGGAAATGAACTTTGGGGGTACAATTTTTGTACTTTTAGCTTGTTTGGTCTCGGGGCTTGTGGCTAAGTAATATCAGCCGCACGAGTCGATCGATCAGGTTAAGCTACGCTTGCCGCGGTTGGTCTGTGGATGGGGTACCATTTACATACCAAGACCCCTCCGTGCCTCGGAAAGCACGTCAAGCCGTTGGTCCCGGCTGTCATTCATGGATCTTTGACAGTCGTTACGGGTCGTCAGAAGCCCGAAAATCTGGCAACCAATCTTACCATTGGATTATCTTATTACCCAGTAACTGGGTTGTGGAGGTTAGATAGGCAGTCGCTCCATGTAAAATACTGGTATTCAGCTGCACCCGGTTAGACTGGAAGCCGACCTCAACATAGTTGAGAAAAGGCAGGCAGATGATGAGTTTGTTTGGTCTCGATATACCTAGTCTTTTATATTGACTGGTGGTTAGGTGCCACTACACACAATAATCATAATTACTCTTGTACCATGTTTACTGTGAAAACAAAGAAGCAACTTCTTTAGGTTTGCTGAATCAGCAATGAGTTGGGAACACTTTTAAAATCTTCCAAAACGTCAAATGAACTTCTATCAGACAATTGAAAATCGCTCCTCGCACACAAAGATTTTCTCCTACATTCACTTCTCAAGCTATAAAGTTTCCCTTAGTTATCAGTATTTCCAGCTTAGTGCGGCTAAGTTCCGACGTCACCTCTGAGGTGAATTTAATTGTCCTACGTCTATTATGTCTATAATGGCGTCTTGACTGCCACTGTGCCGCCTGTCGATTGCATGGAGTTTTCCAATGGGTACGACACACATTTTCCAAAAGATATCTACTGTTTGTTACTTATCACTTATTTACAGTCACTTTTTTATGTTTGTTATCTCATACTGCAATCATTATTTTTTATCAAAAATATTTAATCTCACTAAAAAAGGTCAAGTAAACATACAACGTATGTTTATTCAAATAGTAAAATAAGCAAATGATAGCTAATTAAATAATAAAAATAACAAAATTAAATAAAACAAAATGCGGATGAATTTTTCGACGCTATATTTTAGTTTCTGTATAGTTTTAGTTAAGTTATGATTTAAAAATACAACGAACATAAAATGCTCAAAACAAACGAACTTCGTTGCCAAAAAAAACTACAATAATCTGGGCCCTACTTCTGTATGACCACTTAATGATTCCTTACTTCAAATCCACGTTTGAAATCATGACGTATCATGACGTGTTTGTTTAAAATTATGATTATAAACAGGGCTAGAGAACTTAAACTCGTCTCATTCCTACTTTAAACTTGCAAGAGAGAATAAAAGCGAACTGTCGTACTAAGTGGGAAAAGCCCACCGTTCACCCCAGATCGTCTGTAAGTGGCGGCGCTAATAAAGTCGTCTCATAGTAACTGCGGCTAATCTCACCCGCCGACCCGCTAGTGTGCGCACACCTTAAAGACGTGCTTTAAGAAGTAGAAGGGGGCGGAAACAGTATAAAGGACCAATAGCAGCATTATCAGTGTGTGAAATTACTCCTACTATGATAGTTCTTGAAAGTGCTAGCGTATGAGTTATACGCAGGTAAAAGTCCTGTCCATGTTTTTCGAGAAACAATGGAGCAATGTCAATTAGATTAAGCACTTTTGGACTGTCGAGACGTTGTTTACCGTTTACAAAGCTTGGGCTATAGCAACGCGTCTTGTGGAAAATGGTTGAGTTCAAGAAATAATTGTAAAAATAATTTAAGATATCAGAAGGCCAATTCTCGTAATTTAAAATGTTCAAAATCTAGTCGCAGTCTCATCTCGGCGACAAACAAACGTCAAAAACTTGTCAAAATGTAGGGAAATTGGAAGTATTTTTTGACAGATTGAAACTGAGATCAGACTGTGAACGTTCTTAAAATTACGAGAATTGCCCCTCAGTTTATTGTTAAATGAACGAATGAATGAACGATGATGATGACGACGACAACGACGATGATTGATGATGATGTTTGATTGTTTATTGTTGTGTGTTGTTGTTTATTGTTGTTTGTTATGATATTGACAGTTTGTTGGTTGTTGTTGTGTTTATGTTAATATCTTGAATGTCCCGCTTCTATCTTACACCTTGCACCAAGACATGTCCAAGGATCGGCCAGACGAACGGTTTAAACTAATCTTATTATACTTGAAAGCGTTTATGGGATCATTGTGGCAGTGGCAGGGTAGTGCCAGGGTACGCCAGGCTAATGCCAGGGTAATGTAGGGTAACGCCAGGTAAAGGCGTGTGAGCTTGAGATTGTGGGTCTATTGGAGGTCGTAGAACGTTTATGTATGTAGTAAAACTAACAAATTAGACGTCTTGGTTTTCTTAACATCATGAGTTGGGTATCTCTTTGTGACTATCTACATATATCTACGTATATCTCTTTGGGACATGAAGTACTTGTGTATCCTCTGATAATGGTAGCCAGATGATCGTGAAATCGTTTTGTTATTATTTATTTCAAATAACCAGTTAAAAACCCACTAAAAGCTTTTAACTGAACAGTTACCTACTTTTTACATTTTGGCCTTTTTTCACACAGAACACATCCTCAATCCACTAATTGAGATATAAAGTGACATGGCTACATACTTTTTTATCTAAAAATCCACCTATCAATCAAGTTGAATATAATCAAGAAATGATGAATGGCGTGGAAATGTTCTGTGAGACTACTCCTGCGGCGTCATCTGTCAGGATTATACCGACTTACCTATTGTACACCTTGACGTGTACTGGAGGTTTTATTACCAAGAGGGTTATTGCTTCTGAAACCAGAATAAAAATATATGGTGGTGGGCTATATGAATGCTAGGAGTTATGGCACAAATGTAGGTTTAAGAGCATATTGACGTACCTACAATAAATGTAATGACTCCATGACATTGTCTCTATGTTATCAGATCGCGGTGACTACCCGATTCCCAATAACCCTATTACTTAACTGACCTCAAATAGGTACCTCAATTCACCTTATCTAAAAAATAACGATTGCAATCACTCCACCCAGACTTTACTCCGATGCTCTTTGCCCTCCAGATATAAAACGTCCATAAATCTTAGCTCTTACTGTCTCAGTCATAACATAGTAGGTGGTGCGTCCATTTGCACAAAATATTTGTATGTAAAGCAGAAGAGCAATCCACTTACAGCGTCTCTTACCTGCACGATGCTCGTCTGTTACATTCTGCTACTAACAGATGGATAGTTGAAGGTGTGGAGAGGAATTGTGCTGTTATTTTCGAACGTGAAAGAAAATTCAGTCAAGAAATGTACCTTTTTTTGTTTTCGGGGGGATACCTTCATAAGGCAGTAATAACAGCCGCACATGTAGATCGATCAGGTGAAGCTACGCTTGCCGCGGCTGGTCCGTGGATGGGTGACCATCTTCACATACCAAGACCCCTCTGTGCCTCGGAAAGCCCGTTAAGCCGTTGGTCCCGGCTGTCATTCGTGGATCTTTGACAGTCGTTACGGGTCGTCAGAAGCCCGAAAATCTGACAACCAGTCTTACCAAGGGTATAGTATTATTCAGTACAGTACCCGGCGATAAATATTGCACATCGACCTTTGGAAAGAAACAATCGGCTAATTTCGGCTTCGTAATGCGTTATCTCTGTCGCACACTACCTATGTGACGTTAACTGACGTTTTGTCAGTCGTTGTTCAAGTGCGATAGAGTGCGGTCGCGTCCAGTTCAAAATATATATCTAGAGTTGTTAACACCCTCAAATTTAAATAATTTAAAGTTGTACTATGGCATCTTTAGGAAAAATAGGGGAACCTTTTTATTTTACCCCAACCTAAAGCAATCATTTATAGAAAAATTGGTGTATTTTATACAAAGAATAAAAAGAATTATCAAAAGAAGCAAATCATAATTGTTTTAACAGCTCCTAATAGATACCGGACTGTTTGTATTTCTTGCGACAGAGATAACGCACTACGAAGCCGAAATTAGCCGATTGTCTCTTTCCAAAGATCGATGTGCAATATTTATCGCCGGGTACTGTAACTGGGTTGTGGAGGTCAGATAGGCAGTCGCTCCATGTAAAGTACTGGTATTCAGCTGCATCCGGTTAGACTGGAAGCCAACCCTAACATAGTTGGGAAAAGGCTAGGCAGATGATGACCTTCATAAGGCGCCCGACCTCCGAGAAGGGAGGTTGGGGAGTGTGGGATTTTTACCTCACTAAAACCATCCTGATGATCACCATCAGCACATAGGGGTGGTCCCGGTTCCTCTTAAAAGACCAATTCTGGAACCCCCCGTGCAACGCCTGTAAGGCACATCCTTGGGGCAAGAAATGTACCTACTAAACTTATAAGTTTTTTTTGAAGTGTAAACTTCTTTAGCGGCGTTGCACACTTTTAGTAGTGGGTAAAAAATGTTAAACTCGCGTCAGGACATCGCGTCAGGACACGTGACCGTCAGGAGATTCCCCCCCCCCCTCTTTCTACGGCGGCGCCAACCGAAGTGAAGTGACACACGGACACAATGGATGGATGGATGGAAGTGGAAGTGGAAGTCGAAGTGGAAGTCGAAGTGGAAGTGGAAGTGGAAGTCGAATTGGAAGCCGAAGTGGAAGTCGAAGTGGAAGTCGAAGTCGAAGTGGAAGTCGAAGTGGAAGTCGAAGTCGAAGTGGAAGTCGAAGTGGAAGTCGAAGTGGAAGTCGAAGTGGAAGTCGAAGTGGAAGTGGAAGTGGATGGATGGATGGATGGATAGACAGCTGATGGCTCGACCGTCTGTGTAGTAGCCACACTGCTGTGTATTCGTAAAATTCGTTTATATAAAGTGTTTAAAATATGGAAATTGAACAAAGTGCATCTATTAATGAAAAAAGTGACGCAGAAATAGTGAAAAAAATGAGTTATATTAATTAAATTATAATTGATTTATTTCAACGTTAATATTCAAGTTTTCACTTCTGCCGGCACTCCCGGAGTGCAACCCGTCTTTTTTTTAGTTATCAGTATGTTTGAACCACGCTCAATTTTGTTAAGATTACGATTTAGAACTCATTTATTTAAAATACGCCCTCCAAAACCAAGACCTGTGACCGCTTCCTCCTAAGCAGAAACTGGAAATAACCCCAACAATACTCTCGTTACCTTCAAAACGAATGAAGTACTTTAGTTATTATGAAACTTTTATATCTATGGTCTTTTATTGCGTTTTCCGGGTCCGTGGTCCAAGCCGGATTATAGATGAAACAAATTGTCCTTGGGGAATGTTCCTTCTAACCATTTGGCAAGTTTGTACTAACAATTGGTGGTGGTGCCTGTCAAAAAAGTTTGAATTCCAAATCCAAAAGCCAACAAAACTTTAAAATTTCTCACTAACGAGAAGTCAGAAAATTTTACTATCTAACACCGACTCCACGCCACACACAATGCACAATTTGCCAAGGACTTACCTCTTCATAAAGAGGGCTGGAATTTTTCTTTATTGTCGGGATTATTTGAGCGCCCTCTCGTGAGAGGTTTACGCGATCTCAAGATGACTGCGGCCCTTTTACGACAGTATCAAACTGCTATTCACCTTTATACTTTTATATTAAGTTATTGACGATCAGATTCTGCAGGCGTAAGCTTTTTACTTGGAGTTTATTGCTTCGGTGAGGTGGAATTAGATCGATTTGGGACTGAAACTGGAACTTATGTGTGGAGCAGTAATGAGGACATCGCTTTCGAGAACGTGTAGGTGAAAACGATGTCTTGACTTACATAACACACATACACATAATCAGCCTATAATGTTTCCACTGCTGGGACGCAGGCCTCCTCTCGGTAAGAGGAAATTGGGCCGTAATCTACTACGCGGGCCCAGTGCGGATTGGTAGATGTCACATGTCTTCGAATTTTTGGTTCTAGGACAAGCCGGTTTCCTCACGATGTTTTCCTTCACTGTTTTGAGAGAAGTGGTGATGAAATAATTTACACAAAGTAAAGCGCCTGTCTGGGTTCGAACCTACGACCTACAACTCATAAGTCGCAGTCGTTATCACTGGGCTGGCTGCTCTCCTGTCATGACATGTCCTGACTTATTTGCAAGTATTTCCTGTAAGGTTTCTAAAGAACAGTAGTTTCCTTATACCAACATGGACCCTATAAGTAGTGTACATAACATAATTAGCATTTAAAATGTACCCATCGCTGGCACACAGGCCTCCTCTCTGTGAGAGAGAGCGGGCCACAATCCACCACGCGGGCCCAGTGCGGGTTGGTAGATGCCACGTGTCTTCGAATTTCTGGTTGTATGTTGTTTGTTTGGTTGGATGTTTTTCCTTCACCGTTCTGAAAGGAGTGGTGACTAAATGATTTACACACAGAAAGCGTCTGTCTGGGTTCGAACCTACGACCTCGTAAGTCGTAGCCGTTATCATTGGATCACCACTGCTCTGCTGCTTTCTCCGTAAATTGTGTGGTAATAGTAAATATCATTATTCTTTAAACTTTTTTTGCAAGACCACTGAACTTTTCAATAGACACGCAATAATTATTCAATAATAATTATTTCAAGCGTTTACTATCCACATGAGGCAAAAATGAAAACGTAGAGGGAAACTCGCATGTTGCATTTTTCTTTCGTTCCCAATCAACATTCCAGCAAACTGTGCTCCAAATAAATAGTGACAGAGGTACATACTCAGTTGAAAGTTTTCGTTTCCAATGTGCAGCGGATTCCTGAGCTGAGCGCACTAGACAACGCGAACAAATAAATTATCATTAGTGTATGTAGCTCACGGCAGATGCACTCGCCGCTGAGGGCAGAAGTGTGGATGTGGCATGTATGGTCCTTTTCTCACCTCATCTTTCTATTTAATAGGGCATGGGAAGCCCCTACCTTCAACCTTGAATAAAATTAGGGACTCCAACATAAAAGAAAAAATCCATGGAGCTTTTGCAAAGAATGCATACCTATAGGTAAAATATTTAGATGTGTATCATGTCGATTCTGGTAATGACATCCAAACTCTTGCTCCTTGTAACTTATCAAACTTTCTGTAAAGTGACTGTTACAGATCGAATGGAGAAGCTATCGATTATGGTTCCTCACTATCTATACTAATATTATAAATTCGAAAGTAACTCTGTCTGTCTGTCTGTTTGTCTGTATGTTACCTTTTCACGCCTAAACCAGTGAACCGATTTAGATGAAATTTGGTATAGAGATAGTTTGTCCCGGGAAAGGACATAGGATAGTTTTTATCGATCGAAACATATGCTGGTGAAACCGCGGGGCGCAGTTAGTTACAGATAAGATCGTCAGTAGGTATGTTACTTTCCAAGGACTGTCCCGACCGTCTGAGATTGTATGATATTCTATCGGCCGTTTCTAAAGAACATTTTTTCACCGATTCCCACCTGCCTCCTCCAAATCTTCAACAAGAACCCCGATATTTATGTTCGCACGTCCACGCCTGGTGACACAGTGTGCACACATTCAGCCAGCACTTACGGTGAGACGGTACAAATTGAAAACGCGCTCAACGGTAAACGACAGTGATTTGTCGACCGTTTCCTACTCTCCTCGCACATTCTAGCTAAGACTCTGTCTAGCTCTTATGAATTACTAGGTTTTGTTGTAATTCCAACAAAAGCAACTAAAATAAAACTATGAAATAAACCTTTTATATAGCTCTAATCTAAATTGACAAATTAAACCTATGTGAGAAATAGTTTTGCAAAATATCGCCCACGATGTTGAAACAGAGTTATTGATGGCTACCGCTTGACATAATTGTTAAACCTACAGCATTTTAGTAGGATAGGATAGGATAGGTAGGTCTACTTAATCGGTCAAGCTCCGCTAATGAGACACAATTGATTTTCTATTGTTTCGTCGCCGATCAGCGAACCGCGCCGCTTGACCGGTTAATTACCGTAAGTAAGCCTAGGGGCTAGAGGGGCTCGTGGCTAAATGATAACAGACGCACGGTTTGATGCCGCGGTCTGTTCGTGGGTGGGTGACCATCCATTACATACCAAAAATATCCCGGCTGTCATTCGTAGATCTTTGACAGTCGTTACAGGTAGTCAGAAGCCCTAAAGTCTGACTACCACTCTTACCAAGGGGTATCTCAGTAACTGGGTTGTGGAGGTCAGATAGGCAGTCACCCCATGTAAAATACTGCTATTCATTCAGCTGTATCCGATTAGACTCAAATTCGACTCAAAATAGATGGTAAAAGACAAGGCAAATTGAAGTAAACCTATCTAAGGAGGTCTATTCCCGTTGTCCCCATTAACGGTGTCCCCATTATGGGGACAACGGGAAGTCATAAAATATCCTTCCCGTTATCCCCATGGATAGCTCTTAGCTTAGTGTTCATAATAATATGACATGAAAATAAATAACTTCTTGACCTTCATTTCCATTTCTTCCACTTTGTTGGTAATCAAATAACTCAATAAAAAGTACTTGCAATAAAACGACATTTACTATCAGCGTCATCTATAAAAAGCCTTCAAAGCCTCTCTGCCTAGACTGTCAAACTAATAACAAAGTCCCGTCAGTCACTGCTAAGTTTCAGGTAAGTACGATTTTTTATCAGCTTCAAGTCGACTCGCAAGTAATCGACACTCGAATTAATGTGGCGTCACTAACTCGGCCGACGCCGGCGCACTTTTAAAAATCTCTCTTTCTTAATTTTTACATCGTTGCAAGGTGTTACTTGTAAAGGGATGTGGCAATTTTACGTGAGAGATGTCGATTGAATTATGTTTAGAGGTTTTTATTTGGGTGAAATATTTTCGTTACCTAAAACCATTTTCATAACTGTTGTGCGAATTCATGCTACGAACTTACTCGTATACTCGTTACTTACTCGTATGTTGATCTGTTGCTGGAACGATAAATAGCTGCAACTCCATCACGGATATAAGCAATGCGAACTTACATTTGCCTACTGCACATAAGCAATGAAGCGAAATTCTGTAAAATTTTCATACGTCCAGAAAAATTGTATCGATAACTTTCTAAAGGTGATTCTTCCACACTCTACCCATGTCTACGTAGAAACCTATTAATAATTTGCGGGTGGCAAAGTTTTTAAAAGTGTTTTCCCCGGTCGGCACCTTGTTGGCCGGGGGTGGGCAAAGAGAGGGCCCATTAATTACACCACCTCACTTGCTCATGATATTGTCGACTTTTTATAACCACGGGGTGTTCATGAAAATTGTTATGTTGGCGCTGAATACGCGTATTCATCCCCCGCTTGTTTAGATTTTTTTGGGTCAAGTAAGTTGGAAGATTTTGTGCATGTTTTTAGGAAAGTGATGGTGCTCTCAATTTAACGTGTCAGGCTTAGAACGACGTGATCTATTTATAAAGAATTTACGGATAGGTACCTTCCAGGCCTCTCTTCTAAGAAGAAATATAGAGGCTAAATTATTCGTTAATTATTCGTTTCGTTTCGTATATATTAGTTATAGCTTAAGGTCCATTAACGAAGGTATGTTGAAACAATCCGAAAAATAAGATGACTTTATGGAACATGGATATCAGCACTAAGCAGATAGGATATTATCACAATCTGAATCATTCTGAAGGATATTGCTACCTAATCCATTGCTTCATACTCGTATGTTCGAAAAAATTCTTCTCAGCAACGTAAATAACGCAATGAATGTTGTTGATCTGTCAAAATGAAAACCATTGCTACTGCTGGTGTGTTACACAATAACCCCGCTATGCTTGTGTGAAAAGTATATTTTAGTGATTCCCTGAACCGTCGATACAGAATAATTTCAAAGGTCAAAAGGTTGTCTAATTCCATAAGCCTCTTCAGCTCCATCTCAACATCAGCATCATCTCTCATTTAGCTTCTGCCTCCGCAAAACATCACTCAAAAATTCCTACCTCATTTTTCTCATTTTTCGCCATAACACTAAGTTTTCGTACGCAATTACATCACCTATTCATCTCTCTGGAAGGGAATAGGAAATTGCTCAGAAACTTTTATCTGAGGCAGAGCCGTCACTCAGGGCGCGTGGCCATTTTTCAAAACTCTCTCGCTACTGAGGTGTGCTTGCCGCTGGCGGTGAAACTTGTGTTTTACGAGTTTTTTGTGTCTCCCTGTATTAAAAGTAATAATAGAGGGATCTTTTTCTTATAGGGTAGGTAAGATTTGATTCAGTAGCACGATCTGAAACTGAATTTGTGCATTTAGAACAGTGTACTTAGGAGTGTTGAGTATTTAAAACAGCAAGAAGGGAGTGTTACTTCCTTTTCGCAGTCATTACAGGGTAACCGGTAAGCCGGTGGTGTACCAAACTAAATGCATTATTTCAGGTACCTATTCGTCTTCAGGCATTCAGTTTTTTCAGCAATTTCTTTGGATACGAATTTTTCCTCATTATGAGTTAACAAAGTCAAAGCATTTATTTCAAATAAGCACATAAAAGGCACTTTTGAACGTCAAAACTGCAAGCGCTTTACCTTCATATAAATTCTTTAAAATAATATAAGACCTGGCATAAATTAATAAAAAAATCACTTAACAACTTTTTTACAACTAAGAAGAAAACCTCCAGTTTTTACGTCCGTCAAAACAGGAAGTCGCCTAAAGCGCTTCCGGCCGATAACAACATCCGGTGCGAAGTTCTGTCGAACTTTCGGTAAACTTTCGACAAACTTTCGGCAAGTTTCGAGCGAAGCAGGTGCTCTTTTCGGATAAAAAGTGGCACCTTTTGTTGAGAAAATCTTTTTATGTGGAACTGAAACAGATAGGATTTTACGACAAGATCATTGTGGAGCCCTTCGAGTGTGCTAATCTGTTCTTAAGAGTTTGTGCAGATGATAGCGTGACGGGGAGAATTTTTTAAGTAACTTTATTAGATGTTGAGAGGGTCTTAGCGGTTGTAAAGAAAAGTTCGGATTATGTCGCTGAGATGCGCACTGATTGTGTTTGAATCAGTTGTGAAAATAATTTATGAGTAGGGCTGAAAGAATTGTATGGATCCACAAGCATTAAAGGGTTGTACAATATTCTGGAGGTCGAGAATCTATGGAAGAAGCCTCGACCTAATCTCAATTCGATATTTTCTAGGAAGACTAGCTTCTGCCCGCGACTTCGTCCGCATGAAAATTTCACCCTCCCCCCATTCACCCTCTTAGGGGTGAAATTTCGAAAAACCCTTTCTTAGTGGATACCTACTCTTCAGTAAGAACACACCCTCCAAATTTCATGTCTCTAGGACCAGCGGTTTAGGCTGTGCGTTGATATATCAGTCAGTCAGGACTTTGAATTTTATATGTATAGATAACTATCAGAAATTCAGAAAAAACTGACTGCCTGAGTTGCTCTACGGTACAACAAACTTCAGCAAATCACTGAAAAATCAAACCTACAGCATTACTAACGCGAACAAAGTATCACATTACCATTCCCACACACAATACTTAGGTACGTGCTTACAAACATATCGTATGTCCACAAACATTTACCTTAGATGCTCCCAAAACTCTTGAAAGTAACCCTTTCTGTCTCGGGGGCGTGATGGCGATAAAAACTGATTGCAGCGTGTTTACGACACCTGACGTGATGCCGTGACACCTGAACACGGCCCTCCGAGGGACGTTTAAAGGGGAAGGTTGCCCTTTTTAAGATGGGGATTTTAGGGAATTCGTGGAGTTTGAAAAGTTATACTGGGTACCTACGTGAAGAGAGTATGCTATAGAATGATTTAAAATGTGGCAATGCCGTCAGTCTCTTGGGTACATTACCATTGCAGTCGACAGCTATGCGGAAGAATTTTTCGACGCTATATTTTAGTTTGTATAGTTTCAGTTGATTATGGCGAATAGATAGCAGTGGCGTGCATTGGTTTTCAGAATAGGTAGGCACTAGGCCGGATCTAGTCTAGGCAAACGCGGTCTCTAATCAGGAAAAAAAGTGAGGTCAAAAGTGTGGTTATTTGGGTAGGCATGCCTACTTAAGGGTGATACATTGCGAAGGTCTAACGTCATGGTATTACGCGTGAGACGTACGTATTTTTAATTTTGTCGTATTAACTTGAACGAGTAAAGACCAAAGACAATGTGCGAATAGTACGGCAGCCGAGTAGGCTGTCTGGCTACTGCCTACTGCCGCTCGTGCTTGTATGAAAAATTTTGTTTTTTGTTAGGTATGATAATTTAGTAGGTTTCTTGTGGGGCACACACACTAAAATGTAATTGACAGGCTTTTGTTGATATATCGAGGTAGGCACTGCTTATATGCCTATATGCAATGCACGCCACTGATAGATAGATACCTACTACGGCAAAAACGGTTGTACAAATTGCACCTTTCCTTTTGGGCTTGACCTTTCCATGTGTCATAGAAGTCAATTAGGCCAGAATTAATCATTATTGACACGGTAATACCTACACATTATAATGACATGATATCTGGGATCATCACTTTTGGAATATTTGAAAATAAGCCCATATCCACATCTTTTCAAGCGACACGCACCATTGTACTCAATTAGATTATTGAGATACTTAGCATTGACGCTTCCATACGATAATCACACACATTAATACTGTTAGCCTTTCAATAAATACATAGGTACATCAAAACGAATGTATACCCAGCATCACACTACCAATTCTGCCAAATCACAAGGTGTGTTTGCGACACAATGCAGAATCAAAGCGTCCCTGTAATCAAGGCGCCCTGTAATCTTACTGATTAGTGATTACAGACGGCACGTGGGAGGTACGAGGGTAATTATTATATACCGCATAATACGTAATTATGGTGAATGTGTGGCAACGTCAAGTGTTGTGTTAGATTTAGTAGGATATATAGACGTAGGTAAGGGTGAAATGGTTGGTATGGCGCCATGGATTGTTTGCGATTCTCATATGCCCATTATATGTATGTCACATATGGTATGGCTTGGAAAAGTTCTTCTGAATCTGGGTGTTTATTCTTAAGATACCGAAGAAACCTAAGTGTGCTAAGATTTCTTGTGCATCGTAGATATAACTATTGTTCTCAATTCTCAATTCTGAGTCTTCTGGGTGTTGTTGTGTTTTAGGTCCTTACATATGAAATTGGCGTTTTGTATGGAAGGAACAAAAAGTCGAATATTTTTTAATATAATATATTTAATTAATCAAAGTATGAATCATTGTTTTCAATGCACTTTTGCCATCTTATAGGTAGTTCATTGATCCCTTTACTAAAAAAACCAGTCGGACGGGAATCAATAAAATCTTTGAAGGCGATTTGGACTGCCCCATCGGAGTTGAATTTTTTCCCTTGCAAAAAGTTATCCAAATTGCGAAAAAAATGGTAATCTGTTGGAGCAAGGTCCGGGGAGTACGGAGGATGTCTAAGACATTCCAATTCAAGCTCTTCTAATTTGGTAGCCGTCTGTTGCGCAGTGTGTGGTCTGGCGTTGTCGTGAAGCAGCAGTGGCGTGGAGCTTTTTAATCTTCCCAATTTGCTTCAAGTGAATTAAAACAGTTTTATCACTAACATCGAAGCCTGCAGCTAACTCGGACGTGGTTTGCGATGGGTCCGCTTCCACAATAGCCTTCAATTCTCCATTATCAACTTGGGTCTCAGGCCGTCCACGGGGCTTGTTCTGCAGGTCGAAATTTCCAGAACGAAAACGTTGGAACCAAAAACGAACTGTGTTTTCTTTTGCAACATGACCGCCATACACATCATTCACCCTTCGAGTCGTTTCCGCAGCACTAGTGCCACGGCGGAACTCGTACTCGTAAATAATGCGATATTTTAAATTTTCCATTTTGTAAAATGAGTGACGCAAACAGAAAAAACAGAAGAAAAAAAACAAATGAATGACGGTCATCGAAGCACAAATACATGAGTAAATAGCTGTACAAATTTGAATTTGGAATTCCTTACCAAAGAGGAGAAATTCGTGATTAAAGTGGCCAGTACGAAAAACGCCAATTTCATATGTAAGGACCTAATATAAATACCTATGTATGTAGATATGATTTATAACTTCAATATGTACCTACGAACAAATCGACAATGCCAAAGGTTAAAAAGGGTATATTCAAAAACACCAAAGCCATTCTAATTAGAACCAGCCCGACAAATCTGCAATTAAAATTCAAAAGCCACCGCAAACTTTCCTTTAATTCTACACCAAAAATTGCGGCAGCCTCACAAACTCCATCGATTCACATAATCGGCTCAGACAGGTGTACCACGTCGATGCTATTTTAATTTCCAACTAATTTCGGCGCTCGTCGCAAAGCGGATTGCGAAGTTTAAAATGAAGCGACAGTGCCGAAGTTAGGGCCGCGGCCTGGCGATGCTAAATTCCCTGTAAATCTGTTTGGAGTTGCCGAGTGCCGACTATTGGTAATTACGTTGCGACGTCGAAGAGACGGTAAATGGGCTATGATTGAGTTACTTTACAATACTGTGATTGGGAGTTGAGGGAGTTCGGAGAAAGGTGTTTAATGAACTGATTGATTTGAGATTGAACGTTTAAGTTGCTTGTTTTAGAGTTCATTAAAGTTAGCAATTAAATAAATTAGACTATTATATTATACTAGCCGCGCCACGCGGTTTCACCCGCGTAAGTGTCGATCCCGTAGAAATATCGAGATAACAAGTAGCCTATAGGCTACTGCCTGGATTAACATATATGTTAATCCAGGGTGTCGGCTACCTCCATACAAAATTATATCAAAATTGATCCAGTCGTTTGAGCGTGAAGAAGTAACAAACATAAACACACAATCACAAACTTTCGCCTTTATAATATTAGTGTGATATTACTATTATTACCTTACTCAACTCATAGTCTAAGAACAAGTTTTTTTCAACTAATCATATCTAAGCTGTCCTCTGACTCGGGCGAATACCATAGTTAGCTCTCTTAGCTAATTATTTAATTGAAGGATTTCGTAGCACGTCGTAGCTGTGTCGTAGCTTCCGCGTAGCAACGCTCTACAGGACCAAAATCTTACTATTGTACAGTCAACATCAAAAGTCGATTAACACTATCATTTTTACATGTTATTAAATTGACAACAACTTTTTTCAATAAACTGGTTTTTAGCTTTTCACATAATAGACAAGAGTATATATACTAAAACAAATTCTTCTGCTGCAATTTTGAACAAATATTTTGCTCAATAACTAAGATTTGAAAAACTGAAGTGTTAATCAACTTTTGATGCTGACCGTACACTTGGTCTGTTTATAAATATTTCATAGATTTAAAGATTTCTCTCATCTGTTTTTGAATTCTGCTAAACGGGAATAATACAGTAAGTTGCAATTTAGGTATTCTCCATACTACCTAGATAATTCCCAATACATTCAGCCTGAAATGTTCCACATGAAAGCTCAGCATAACTGCAAAGAAAACGTCTCCGTTTACTTTAGTGTTGTGTAAGTTATCGACGCGGGAAGGTGCTCCACGTTAAGACGGCGGGCGCTTGCCGCGGCACGCGCGCTTATCGACACCGCCCAACGTGTAGGGAGGTGAAATATCGACAATTATTGATCTCTATTTTACAGTTATAGTTCCACGATGAATAGTGAGTGGCCGTAAAGTTAGTTTTGTTTTGAAGATGTTTCTAATACGATATTTTGAAAGGGCAAGCAAAGGGGACTTTATTTAAACATTAAGAACTTTAAATGTGGATTGCAACTTGCACAATTTAATAACGATGTTAAAGACAAACAGGTAGGTGCAATTTATCGAAATCATGACATCTCGCGCGATACGAGCCCTATCGATTGCCACCCCAAATCAAACTTACCTAGGTACTCTAATTTTTTTTTCGCTCTGTCTATAATTACAAGTTCACAATAAACAAACATAGCCAATAAGATAATGTAAAACATTATACAGATTGATAATTATCCAATAGGTAGGTACTTACACATTTTTTATTATTGTGTTGAATCTCTATAGAGCATGATAGGTACCTAGTATGGATAAAGTGCTTAATAAGGAATGAATCACTCACTGCCAATAATTAATCTTTATGTTGCACACAATGCACATTTCATGGTTCAAGACTGACTCAACAGCTCCGACATTTATCGACTCATTACAAACCAATAACATTAATCACATAATCGACACAACAATCGACTCAGCCCATCACTAAAGCTGACACCTTCGAATATATTACTCCGTGCCACTGAATCTAATCACGATCTGACGGATTAATATCTAATCGTGTTCCCGTCTGCTGGCTAAACCCACCGGCCATTTTGTGCCCCATTACTTAAACACCTTTAATCATACCACCTTAACAACCTGACAATACAGCCGAAAATTGAACGTACAAAGGTCAGGCTAATCTGGTAGTTTAAAATATTGAGTGGGTTACATCCAGGGGCAATTGCGAAGATTTATTATTATACCTGCGTATTGTTTGAATTGTTGTTTAATATTGGATTAGAAGACTGATGGATTTAATGAAGGAAGTGATGGATAGCGACGGTAATGCAGTGCGGTGTAGGTATTGGTGGAAGCTTTTTATTATTACTTTCTGATTATTTTGAACTTATAAGGCTGTTGTAATTTTAAGTTTGTAACGTTTGGTACTGGTGGTCAAAACCTACTTATATTTATAACTCGGTTAGCATTACTACCATACTAGCGGCGTGGTACATTAGATACCTACCAGACCAGACCAAAGAGCACAGAGCGTGTCAACACCCTTCAAGATTTTTCTGCAGGAATACCTACTTAAGCGCTTATTACACTATCCGAGTTTAAGGAAGGCTAACTAGGAAGTAGGATAGGAAGCTAGTGATCACACTACACTAAATTGGATTCGTAGTGTAGTGTGATCACTAGCTTCCTACTTCCTAGTTAGAGTGTTCCTAGTTGCCTCTGGTGTCCGACACTCGCCAATCTACTACCTACCCGAATGTGTCATGCCAGATGCTCACTCAACTTACTACGCAGAAGTGTCTGACACTCATGAGCTACAGTCCGGCCGTCGAGAATCCTTTCCTGACACCTGTCAGTGCGACAATTATAATATAGTGAAAATGAAATTCGCAAAACACGTATTAGTTTATTTGAAACTGACGGGGTGTCAAGAACGCAACTCTCGTCGACCGAACTGTAGGATGTGTTTTTTAGAATAGCTTGTTGAGAATGAAGTTAGGGTTGCAATAATTAGGAGCTTTACGCTAGGACATTCAAGCCATCGTTTGTGAAAACGGGCATCACAGATACGTAGGTAAGGAAGTCTCTTGAGTATTTTACGAAGACTTAGGCCGCTATCCCACTGGCGTTTTACGAGCGTCGGCGTCTCTCAAACGTCTGCGCAGCGTCGTCGCGTGACAAGCATTAACGTCCGCTGAACGCGACGTCATCGTCGCGTCTGCGCAACGTTAACGTCGCGTTTGTTGGCAACAGGTACAATCACGCCGTGTCTAAATATTGTTTGTCACTTTGAATCACTTGTAAAAGTTCGTCAAATGTAGTCTTTGGCATTCGCAAATATTTATAAAATTCCGATTCATTATTTTTAATATTATTAGAGTACAGTGCGAAATATTCACTTTCTTGTGATCGATTGGACTATAAAGGGTTTTCCCAAAATTGACGATTAGATTTTCTTTTTCTTTTACGTAGTTTTCGTCGAAGTAGTAAAGCCAACAGTAGTGCTTCCTCGTCAGAATCCATTATGTTTCTGATTGTACGCCTCAAATTGTATCATGTGCGCGACATTAACGTCGCGTTCAGCGGAAGTTAATGCTTGTCACGCGCAGACGCCGCGACGTTGAAGACGCGACGTTGACGTCAACGCTCGTAAAACGCCAGTGGGATAGCGGCCTTATTGTGGCCATAGGTTTAACCTTGGCAACGACTAGTGACGTATGTACCTACATCGTTACCAAAGGTCAACTAAAATATCGATCAACGACCAACTTTCTCTGCTATTATAAAAAGCGTTTATCAAAGGCACCAAGGCTTGCCCTCCAACCTAGTGACCCAGTAATGTGCACTAGAACTAGATGCTCGCTAAAAGGTGTGGAGTGGTGGCGCGTGCTCGACAGTCGATGTATCGACGTTTCAGGTCAAACGACCACTGAGTGCGACTTGATGTGGGAAGTAGGGAGGGGGTGGTGTCGATAATTTTGAAGAGGTAATTACCGGTGATAATTAGTGACAGGTGTTCAGAAGGCTGTATTAAAGCTTAGAGATTAACTAAGTGGATTTGATCAGCATTGAATTTATGATGATTACTAGCCTAAGGCATTGAGAGGACACGTAACTAATGTGTGCGCAGAGAAACACCTTGGTAATGTTCGATCATACTCATTAATGAATTATTAAAAAAATTACTTAATCTCGGCTCAAACGTAACCTGTAGCCAAATGTAATGCGTAGAAAAAAACAAAAATAACTCGTTTGCCGTATAATCGTGGTTAAAAACATTTTTTTTTTTTTCAAATTAAAAAAAAAGATTTATGTGTTTAACAAAGATTTGATTAGAGAATTTGAAAATCGGGTAAGTTAAAAGTCTCACAGGTACGAATTCCTATATTTAACCTTGAATCCTAACATCGATACATCGATACTAACTGCGGTACACCCTAGTGATCGCTGTCTAAGTGCTAGAGGGGCGGCACCACGGCAGTCAGCGTTTTGCAAACGGGTTGAGTGTCCAGGTGCTTGGCTGAGTGTGGCGCGTGGCCGGATGTGGGACAAGCCGATAATGGGCCACGCCACGTAAGATACACTTCATTGGGGTTACGATGCTTTTTAGGGTCAACTCACACCGAAAGAGCGGCGAAGGGCAACGAAGCGCGGAGTCACGGAGTCCCGCGACATCTCGAGCATTCCAGCGACTTCTCGAGCAGTCGCGGGAATCCGCGCGCCTTCCCGAGCCCACCCGCGATGAATTCATGGGTCGCTCTCCTATGCGCAGTTCAATTTCAACAAAACTCGAGGAAACTCAGTGAAAATGGGTATTTTGGATTTAATTATTATTGCACATATAATTGAAGAAGAAGAGGAAGAGGCCGAAGAGATAAGGAGGGAAAGATTTAAAAGAAAAAGAGACGCGCGCGGGGAGCGGGCGCGAGGGGCGGGATATTGCCAGCGGCCGCTCGCGACTGCTCGAAGATTCTCGGGACTTCCCGCGACTTCTCACGCAGTCGCACGGCTCCGTTTATGGAATTCCCCGGAATTCCTGCGGCGCCGCGGGCATCCGCGCGACACGTTCGAGTTTCTCATGCGATAATAAGTATTATGGTAATGATAATAAAGTTGAAATTCATATGAAACTGAAACTGCGCTCCGCTTCGTTGCCCTTCGCCGCTCTTTCGGTGTGAGTTGACCCTTAGAGGTATTATAATCTTTCGAAAAATAAACATAGCATTTCTTTTTTCTCTCGAGAAGACACGTCATTTTTTATAGCTACAAGAATAAGTTTAAAAAAAATTGGTAAAAAATATTCAGCCTAACAGCGAATTTAGACCTGTCTGCAAAGGTTGCTGCTATAAATAAAAAATGCCTCATCACTCTTACTGTAATCAACAGTTGCGATTTTAAAGTCGGCAAGTTGTGGTGGCCCAGAAGAGCAGTAGTAACGACCGCGACTTAAGAGTTGTAGGTAGTAGGTTCGAACCCTGACAGGCGCTTTTCTTTCTGTAAATGATTTCATCACCACTGCTCTCAAAACGGTGAAAAAAAAATCGTGACGAAACCGGCACGTCTTACAACCAAAAATTCGAAGACATGTAACATCTACCAACCCGCACTGGGCCCGCAGTAGGGTAAAATTGGGGGACCTGGATCAAGGAAATCCAGGTCACCCCAATTTTATCATTCATTTCATCAACATTCAAATATTATTTCATACTTTCTATTCTAATTGATTATTTTTATATTCATTAAACTCAATCATTTACACATGTGCTTAGTTTCGAGTATCTAATATTATTTTAGCTAGCAAAAATTTGATACTTGATCTGCTCAATGCAACTATGATCTCGTGAATGGACGAGCATTGTTGCTACGTGATATTTATAACACACTGTTATGACTAATAGATTTTTTTTCAATGAACATTATTTGCTGAATGACATTAAAATAATGAGAATATACTTAGATTCTTACGGATGATTTAATTTTACAGCTTTTGAAATGAAACTACATTATTGTAATGAATAAGCAAGTATTTATTAGTTCATATAATTACAAATTAAATAAACAATATAATTACAATTAATTAAACAAAATAATTAGGAATTAACAGATGCCGTAGGTGATCTAGGTGCTTGTAGGTGAGGTCCGTTTTTCTTTTTACAAGGATTGATAAAAAGTATTGTTTAAATATGGTAGCATGTCTTTGACACGTAAGTAGATGTTATCAGTGTAAATGTTCTTAACAACATGCTGAACACATATTTCAGCACTGCACTGGCACATAGAATTACTTTCAAATTGGTTTGCATCGTAAATTTCGATCCGTATAACTTTAGTGCCACCGGTCGAGACCGTTTTGTAAAAACTTATCAACTCCTTATTATTAGTTGTATTTGGAACACATGGGGTTCGTTGTCGTTCTTCCTCATCCAAATAATTTACGACTTTATCAATCACGTCAGGTTCTATCATTAACGGAGGTGAAGTTGGTGAATAAACCCAACTCGGTATCTGAAACAGAATACATACATTATTTTTTATTTTCACTGGTTTAACACATTCTATATAATTATTATTATTATAATTAAAAGTAAAATATTTTGTAAAATTAGGTACTTACAGACATTGTAGAATATAACAGTAGCACACTAAAGGAATGGAAGAACTGAAGTGAATTTGTTTCTTATTTTATCCCGATTTATATATAAAATATTTTGTTGCTGATAGAGTTCAAAATAACGTAATGCTGAGTTGAATATATTTATGACTAGGAATTGCCCGCGGCTATGCTCAAAAAAAATATTGTTTTTAGCAGTAAAAAGTCATAGTTAACACAAAAGAAACATCTAAGTAATCTGCTGTAATGTGGAAGCAAACCATGGGGAATTTGTTAGTATGTATCATCAAAATTAAGGTGGTCACTGGTCAACCGTACTTATTAATTTATTATACACGTATAATGTAATACAATAAAATATGATTAAAATAAAGTGTAGCAAACAATGTGCCCTTACCCTAATGAATCTATATTTGGATAAAATGCTGACAGAGTTCTACTATTACTTGATGCTAAAAGTAAGTCACTATATTGATTATGGTGTCGGTTGATTTGTTTGTTTGTTGAAGTTTTTTATTGTATGAAAAAATGCAGGTACGATAAGTAATTAGAATGAGTGAAGCCATGGTATTTGCATAGTATAACATAATCAATAACTAATATATTTTTTTTGGATTGGTTAATATGATATCTTGTTTTGCAATATAAGCATTACATCTTCTCGATGACATATTTGGTAGTACAACGTCATAATTTTGCTGTATATAAAGTGCATCGATGCCAGACAAAATCACAAACTGCTCTCCCGAGGGAAACAATCATCACCTTCAACCTTCAACGCTATCGCATCTACGCTTCAACCAGAATCCAGAATCTTCAAAATGTAAGTAGATCATAATTAATATTTTATTTATTATATGTGTATAAATGTGTCATCACAAGGTTTATTCTATGAATGAGTGAATGATCGAATGTATGTATGAATGAATGAATGAATGATTGAATGAATGCATGTATGTATGAATGAATTAATGAATAATTGAATGATTGCATATATTAATGAATGAATGAATGCACAAATTATTGAATAAATAATTGAATGAACTTATAAATGAATTATTGAATGTAGGACAGAACGAACGTATAGATTGAATGAATGCATAAAAGAATGAATGATACAAAATATTTTCTTCCTATCCGACCATAAATAAATCCCACCATTAATTTATTTTTGTATTCAGGTTAATATAATATTTCAAATAATATTGTTTCAGGTCCAAGCCAACTTCATCTACGTTGCCTCAGCTGTTTTCTTCGGATGAAGAGTCAGAAATTGAGACGCAGACAAAGCAGAAATCGACTTATTCTTCGACCCGACTCGAAAAATCGACAGCAAACAAGCGGCCCAAAACCGATCGAATCGATGGATCTAAGACGCACGGATCTAAGAAGCCTAGGATACAACCGGTGCCGTTAACCAACAACAAGCTAACTGCACGGGACCTATTCGGTAGTGAGAGCGATGAAGAGGATTCGTCTGTGAAGCCGTCCACATCAACTGGTAAAACACCGTCTCCTCTTCATTCTTATTTTACTAAGAGGGTTAACAAAGGCTATGCCAGAAAAATAAGTGAGACAAAGCAGGGGCCGTATTACGTAGAAGTAAAAGTTTACAATTGTGATGAAATCGCAGACATACCACCAGTAAATAGGTGGCGCCATTCAATAGTTACAATTAAAAGAAAAGTTGATACGGACACGGAGATGTGGCGCCATCTAAAAGGATTTACGTCCTCAGTTGAACAAGATTTTCGTAATTGTCCAACTACCCTTATAAATTCTTACTATTAGTACTTACTATGTATTCTTGCTAGTTTTTATACAAATATATGTAAAACATTTAATCATTACAGAATAATACCTATACATACATTATATTATAAGTAATCTTTATAATATCTAAATACTTGTACCTAAATAGCCAATTGATAAATAAAATATTATGCTATTTAAATCTAATGTATTATTTCACAGTTATACAGTCCAGAGATCGCAGAACACCATTAACAAGACCTCGTAGTAAAATTGTGAAGTGTACCAAATGTGAAACTGAAATACCACGAAACCAATATGCATATCATAAGAGAACTAATATACACAAGACAAATAGCTTATTGAGTACTGAATTCAAAAATGTTTTTATTGTGGCAACAGCATTTAAAAATAGAATAGTAACTTTTCGTCTGAACTTAGCTCAGGATGACGAGCACCTCACTCGTGAGGCGATCCCGAGTAATAGTCAGACATGTATACCTCAGGATGACGAGCACCTCACTCGTGAGGCGATCCCGAGTAATAGTCAGACATGTATACCTCAGGATGACGAGCACCTCACTCGTGAGGCGATCCCGAGTAATAGTCAGACATGTATACCTCAGGATGACGAGCACCTCACTCGTGAGGCGATCCCGAGTAATATTCAGACATGTATACCTCAGGATGACGAGCACCTCACTCGTGAGGCGATCCCGAGTAATATTCAGACATGTATACCACAGGATGACGAGCACCTCACTCCTGAGGCGATCCTGAATTCTGTACATCCAGATATTGATAAATTAATAACTATGATATTGAAAAAGTATGATTGCATAAAAGTAAATTTTGAGCTTTTTGCTAAGTTTCTTCTGCTAAAATCTGACGACGAACAAGTAGAACTGAAATCATTTAACACTAAGTATGATATTATCTATAAAAATACTGATATACACGAGTTCTTTTTGAATAAAATACATGTACTTATGCGCAAAATGTCTGAATTTGAACATGTACAGTCAGGTTGGACATATCTTTCGCTAAGTCATATTGAGATTAACATATGTAAATATTGCCCCATGAGAGGCGGCACGTACATAGAGTTGCCCTCAGTAATAAAAAATACTAAAAGTTGTTTGAATTTACGTAATGATGACGAGTATTGTTTCTTATGGTGCGTCGTAGCCGCATTATTTCCTCGTGAAAATAATGTGTGCAGAACGACATCCTATCCTCATTATAGCCAAGTTCTCAATATTCAAGGAATGTTATTTCCTCTTTCACAGAATGACATCCAACTTTTTGAACGGTTAAATCCTACAATAAGCGTTACCATTTATGGGCTAGATAGCAAATACGTTGTTACTGGCCCGTTATACATGACGAATAAGAAAAAAGAAAAACACGTTAATTTATTATACTTTGAACGGAATGGTAAAGGACATTACTGTTTGATAAAAGATCTTATACGATTAGTGCGACGCCAGGTTACTCATCATCATGGCAAAGTTTTTTTATGCGAATCATGTTTACAATTTTTTACGAATGAAAAGAAATATGTTTCTCACACTTGTTCTAAAATACTAACTATACTACCGGAAAAAGATACCATATTGAAATTTAAACATTATGAAAGAAAACTAAAAATTAATTTTATTATTTATGCTGATTTTGAGAGTTTGCTAATAAATTGCAATGAAAATAGTTCTAAAAATACTAAGACACTAAAAATGCATCAACCTTCAAGTTTTGCATATTACATATGTTGTTGTCACGACAGCAAACTTAACAAGTTTGTCACGTACAGAGGCATAGATTGCGTCGAAGTCTTTATTAAACGTTTAGTAAAAGATGTAAAGCGGATAAACAAAGTTTTGTCTACTCATTTATCAATGAAAACTTTAACTTATAATCAAGAACGAGAATATCGAAATACAACTAAGTGTCATATATGTAATCAGTCATTGTCTGGAGATAAAGTTCGAGATCATGATCATATTACTTCCGAGTATAGAGGGGCAGCGCACTCACATTGTAATTTGATGTATAAAGTGTGTCCATTCATACCGGTAGTATTTCATAATCTAAGTGGTTATGATTCGCATATATTTATAAGAGAGTTGGCTAAGTATGAAGGCTCAATTAAAATAATACCAAAAACTAAAGAAAAATATCTTACAATAACTAAGCTAATTGAGACAAAAAAAGGTACTCGTTCAGTACAGATTAAGTTTATTGATTCATTTCATTTTCTTAGCTCAAGCTTAGATTCTTTAAGTAAAAGCTTGTCAGAAAAAGACTTTGTTCATTTGTCAAGAGAATTTACGGATAAAACTAAACTTAATTTATTACGTAAGAAAGGTATTTATCCATATGATTATATGGACGACTGGTCAAAATTTGATGAAAATCAACTACCCTCAAAGTCCAGTTTTTATAATAGTTTAACTATGGAATCTCTATCAGATGACGAATATGCTCACGCCCAAGATATTTGGAACAATTTTGAGATAACAACGCTTGGCGAATACAGTGATTTGTATTTGAAATGCGATGTTTTGCTGTTATGCGACATATTTGAAAAATTTAGAGAGACAAGTTTACATTTTTACAAATTGGATCCTGCTCACTATGTGACTTCACCTAGTTTGAGCTGGGATGCTATGCTTCTGTACACTAACGCTGAATTAGAGCTCATTAGTGACTTAGAAATGTATACATTTATTGAAAAAGGTATACGAGGGGGCTTGGCACAATGTTTCCTCCGTCATGCTAAGGCAAATAATAAGTATTTACCTCATTATAATCATTTAAAACCCTCGAGTTATTTGACATATTTAGATTGCAATAATCTTTATGGTTATGCAATGACTAAAAAATTGCCTGTTTCGGAGTTCAGATTTTTAACTCAAGATGAAATTGACAACTTTAATGTATTGCATGTTTCAGATGACAGTCCGTATGGTTTTATTTTAGAAGTAGATTTATATTACCCGGATTGTATTCATGATCAGCATAAAGACTTACCATTTGCTGCAGAGAAATTTGTACCCCTAGGAGCGAAATCAGCTAAGTTGATTGCTAATCTGTATGATAAATCAAATTATGTTATTCATTACGTACATTTAAAACAATGCATAAAAAATGGTTTGGTGTTAAAAAAAATTCATCGCATACTAACCTTTAGACAAGATGATTTCTTAAAGAAATATATAGATCTTAATACCAATCGGCGTATGGAATCTAAAACTTCTTTTGAAAAAGATTTTTTTAAACTTTTAAATAATGCGATATTTGGCAAAACTATAGAAAATAAAAGGAAACAAGTTGAGATAAAACTGGTAACCAAATGGGATGATAAGAAAAACTTCACGAATAAGAAACTTTGTGCACAGAAATTGATTTCAAAACCTAATTTAAAAAGTGTGTCAATATTCGCAGAGGATTTTGTAGCTATACAATTGAATCGTGAAAAAATAATATTAGACCGACCAATTTACATCGGATTTACAGTTCTGGAGTACGCCAAAGAACATCTATATCAGTTTCATTATGATTTTATAAAACAGAAATATGGAGATAAAGTTGAATTATGTTATACAGATACTGATAGTTTACTTTACTTAATTCATACAGATGACTTTTATCGTGATATGTACGATAATTTAACATATTTTGATACTAGCAATTTTTCAATAGATAATCAATATAACATACCAAGAATTAACTCAAAAATCCCTGGCCTATTTAAGGACGAAATGGGGGGTGATGTAATTACAGAATTTACAGGTTTACGAGCAAAACTGTATTGCATTAGCAGTTTAAACACACGGATAACAAAAGCGAAAGGTTTGTCTAAATCTGTTACTAAGCATTTAAAACAAAGTAATTACAACGATTCTTTGATATTAGATAAAAGTCAATCTTTTAAAATGAATATTATAAGATCTATCAAGCATATATTGTACTCACAACAAGTTAGTAAGCAAGTACTAAATAGAAACGATGACAAAGTTCAGATACTTTCAGATCAAATTCACACTTTGCCTTGGGGATTTTATGATGCGATGATCTAAACCAATGTTCGTTTCACTTTTTATTCAACTTATTACGTTTAAATTGAGCACCAATTAAATATAATCCACATCTTGAGAGCCACTGTTCTAAATTATATTCATTTGAAGTATATGATTTAAAATACTAAAATAAGAATAAATTAATGTATTATAAAGAAATGATGTATGATAATTATTTTAGAATAAGTTATAACTTATAATAAAATGATATGTCTAAAACAATGGACTTTTATTCAAACGTATTCAACTTCCTAAACGTCATCATCAAGTTCACGCTTGTTGTATGATGAGGTTCATGTAGTAACGACTATATAAGTGTATGTTAAGCGGTAATTAGATTAATATGCACTATGAAGTTGATCAAACAACCCATATCTCTCAATGTTAATAATATAAGATTAAGTGACTCTGTTCACCGCATCAGACATAGCGCTTTATTGCCAAATACCATTCGTTGTATAATATGCGGTCCATCAAGCTGTGGTAAAACGAATGTTATGATTAGTTTACTGCTGCATGAAAATGGGCTCAAATTTAAAAATCTGTATCTTTACTCTAAAACTTCTTTTCAACCAAAATACCGTTTCTTGACCGAAGTATTAAAAAGAGTGCCACAGATAAACTTTTACGAGTTCAATGATGATAAAGATGTCATTTCTCCGAGTGAAGCTTTAACAAATTCTGTTTTTATTTTTGATGATGTTGCGTGTGAAAATCAAATAAATATCCGCAATTATTTCTGTATGGGTAGGCATAAGCAAATAGACTGTTTCTATTTATCTCAAACCTATTCTAAAATTCCGAAGCAATTGTTACGTGATAATGTTAATTTTCTTATTATATTTAAACAAGATGATGTGAATTTAAAACATATTTATGAAGAGCATGTTAGTTCTGATTTACAATGGAAAGAGTTCAGGAACATTTGTCGAACTGTTTGGAGTAAACCTTATAATTTTCTACTTATTAATAAGGAATCGTCATTAAATAACGGAAGGTACAGACAGAACTTTGATATGTTTTTTAAATTCGACTGACTGTTTATAAGTACATATAAGTAATTAACATGCAAAATAAAATTCAGTATAATTTGTACTATAGCTGGACGCAGTTGTTATAATATAAAATGGAAAAAAACATTAAAATAGAATTAATGAAGTCTGTAGACTCCATAAAGAATAAAATAAAACAAATGAAGGATCAGGAACACTCAATGAACTTGTCACTCGATAAAATGCTAAAACCTGTCACAGACCCCCTTAAAACTCTAGTTGATTCGAATATAACTATGGAAAAAATAAAACATTTAGAAAATACAACACTTACTAATTCTGGAGGTATTGAATTGGATGAAATGGATACTAGCTCATCTACAAAGTTTGTGGACTGTTACGAACCAAAACCTAATTCTACACAATTGGTTAAAGAGTCTCCTGAAATGGTATTGCCAGATGATTTAGAGATATCATTAGAGGGTCAGGATATCTATGATATTTATGACGGTGTAAATATACCGTTTGGAATAAGAAGTGAAAACCAAACTTTATTGATGGGGAATTCAGTAGTAACATTTTCTAAAATTGACGGTTTGAATAATGAAAATGTCATTTTGATTAAAATCGGTGATAAATCCTACAATTTAACTCCTGGGCTGAAAGAACTTTTACTTCGAAAAAAACCTGATTTAAAAGTAATATCCAACAAAGATAAACTTGTTTACAAGGATATATTGTATTATACAAATGTTCATAAGAGAGACTTCAATCCTAGAGGTCAAATAAAAGGTGATAAAGGAATAAAATATCGTGAAATAATCAGACCATTGTTTTCCGAAACATCAAACGATAATATTCACACTAAACTTGGGGGATACTTGCCAATGTTAAAGAAATATAAAAAAAATACTGACCTGGTATATTGGGATGACCCAAACGAATTAGTTGAGAGATTAAAACTATTAGTTGCTTCAAAAGATGCTGGCAATACGAACCATGATAATGAAATACTATCGATAATTGAAGAATTAAAAGAAGCTAACATAATTAAAGAATAAATAGTAGCAATAACATAATTTTCATTCAGTATCATTTCTGGATTCACTACAAATGTTTATATACTGAGTTTTGAATATGAGTAAAGCTGATGTGGTAAACGAAATTCATAAAAATGCGAGGGTAAACTTTCCACGAAGACATGTTATTATGAAAGATATAGATGACCTTTGGCAAGCAGACTTAATTGATATGCAATCAATTTCCAAAGAAAATAAAAATTACAGATTTATTCTTACTGTTATTGATACATTTTCGAAATACGCTTGGACCTTTCCTTTGAAAAATAAGACAAAAGATGTTGTATGCAACTCTTTCAAGATTTTGTTGGATAAAGGGCGTGTCCCCCAAAATCTACAAACGGATAATGGAACAGAATTTTATAATAATAAATTCCAAAAACTTATGAAATCTTATTGTATAAACCATTATTCAACTTTCTCAACAAAAAAGGCATCAATAGTTGAGCGTTTTATCAGAACATTAAAATCTAAACTATATAAGGAATTCAGTTTAAAAGGTGACTATAATTGGATAGATAATACCCTCAATAATGTTATCTATAAATACAATCACACCTATCATCGGACAATTAATGAAATCCCGGCAAACGTGGACAATACTAATAAAACACGCATATTAGGGAGATATTTCAGGTTGATAAAAACCGATACTACAAAAAGCAAGTTTAAAGTGGGTGATTATGTACGTATCAGTAAATACAAAGGAACATTTGAAAAGGGGTATACTCCCAACTGGTCGACAGAAATATTTAAAATTAGAAACATACAAAATACAACTCCTATTACCTACTTAATTGAAGATGCAATCAGAGGCCAACCCATTTTAGGTGCATTTTATGTGCAAGAGCTGCAAAAGACGAAACATCCCAATTTATATCTAGTCGAGAAAGTTCTTAGAAGTAAAGGAAATAGAGTTTTAGTAAAATGGTTAGGTTTGTCTTCATCTGAAAACAGTTGGATTGATAAATCGAATATTTATTAAATGTTCAACTCATGATACATCAGTCTTATGATGGGTATTGGAGAGAGCAGTATTCTCAATTGGCTTATAAATAATTTACCAATTGAATTACATTTACCAGGATACAATTATTGTGGGCCTGGCACTAAATTAATTAAAAGGCTTACTCGTGGGGATAAAGGTGTTAATAAATTAGACGAATATTGTAAACAACACGACATTGCCTATCACAAGTCTTCAAACTTAAAGGATCGCCACAAGGCTGATTTAGTTTTGTTAAATATGGCTAAAGAGCGAGCACTTGCCTCAGATGCGAGTGTAGGGGAAAAATTGGCAGCGTGCTTAGTAAGCAGCGCTATGTCAACAAAAGTTAAAACTGGGTTTGGCCTAAAAAAAAAAAATAGCAAAAAGTGTTCTCCTAAAATTAAACCTGGAAAAGGGTTGAAAAATAAATTTAAAAATGTTATTAACAAAACGAAGAGACAGATGGAAAAATTAAAACCGAAATGCAAGAAAATGGCAATCGAATTAGCTATGGCCGCTGTCAGAGAATTAGCTGATGATTCGTCTATAAAACTTCCTCGTGTAATTCCTATACCAAAAACTGGTGGAGTATTGCCTTTGATTCCAATTTTTGCGGGATTATCGGCCGCAGGGGCACTAGCAGGCGGTGCAGCTGGTATTGCTAAAACCATAAATGAATTCAAGATGGCTAAAAAGTTATTGACTGAATCGAAGAGACACAACGAAAAGATGGAAGCTCTGTGCATCGGAAAAGGACTACACCTTAAACCACATAAAGCTGGGCTTGGAATTTTTGTATCGAAAGAAAAAAACTAAGATATCGGCTACCCAAACGAGCCTTGAGTAATTTAGACATTTTGAAGTATGGAAATAATATTCCCTATTTCAGAGGTGTCTTTATGAGAGATAAGCTCCCTAAACACCCTTTTAAAAAAGAATGTGGAGTTATAAATTTAGATAGCTCTAAAAATCCTGGTTCTCATTGGGTAGCCTATGCAAAATGCAACGATTATATTGAGTATTTTGATAGTTACGGAAATCTTAAGCCTCCAAAGGAATTTATTAAATACTTGGGATCCAAAATTAACTATAATTATGATAATCTTCAGCGTGATCACCCTTTTAATTGCGGACATCTTTGTTTAAACTTTTTGAAGAATTTTTGGTGTAGTGAAGGAATAAAATAAACAGGATCTTCCGAAAGAGGCCAGTATTGAAGCATGTCTGCTACGGTTACCATCTCTGGAAATAAATCGGAATTGGTTTCATACTTTCAACCACCACTGCATTTGTCAGATCAATACGAGTGCGGTTTGATATATTTTTCAGTATTAAAATCAAGACCAAATATTCCCATTATTAACAGAGGTCTGTCTGTAATCAGAATCGAATGTGATCTTGTTCACGGTTCGTACTGCAACGGATTACCAACTCATTTTATTCATGAATTTGTGTCTGATACTACTCCAGGTCATCAGTGCATGGAAATACCACAAAATGTTATTTACTTTCCAGTAAATAAAAATATAATTTCATCGGTATCTGTTAAGATTGTAGATCAATTTGGTCACTGTATTAACTTTGGAGAGGAACAAGTTCAGTTACGTCTTCATTTAAGAAAAACAAAATGATAGTGTATTATAAAAACACCCAAGGGAATGAAAAACGTCTTAGTTCTTCTGCGATTGCTAAGGTGCAAAGACGTAAGAAAAAAGTTAAGAAATTGACTAAAGCAAATAAAGATTTTCTTAAAGCCCTAGGGTTTAAAGTATGAATATACTACAGATTACTGAATTACCGCACTACGACACTTCGATTGAAAGTTATGAAGTCCATTCATACAATCCCTACAATAACAGCTTTAGAGAAAACGATGAAATCAGAATTCCCATCCACCAGCAAGACATATACGTGCTACCATCAGCCAGTTCAATTTACGTCGAAGGACAAGCGAAGCTCTTCGGTAAAGATGGGAATCCAATCAAGAAAACTGTTACGTTCACTAATAACCCTGTTATGTATTTGTTTCAAGACATCAGATACGAAATGAATGGTATTGAAATAGACCGCATAAAAAATTCTGGAATAACATCAACAATAAAATCATACATCTCATTAAATGAAGCAGAAAATAAAGTTGCTGCCCTATGGGGTTGGAGTTTAAAGGGATTTCAAAGTGATGGGCGTTTTAGTGCTGTGATACCATTAAATAAGGTTTTAGGGTTTGCAGAAGATTACAATAAAATAGTGATAAATTGCAAACATGAACTTATATTGAACAGAAGTAACAGTAACTTAAATAGCGTTATCCTTACTGATGATATTGTTCATTTTCAAATAGATATACAAAGAGTCCAGTGGAGGGTGCCACACATAAAAGTATCAGACCGAGAACGACTGACACTTTTAAAACATTTAGAAAGAGATAAACCTATTCAGATGGCGTTCAGAAATTGGGATTTATATCGATGCTTCCGGCAACAAATATCGTAAACGCCATTTTGGCGAAAATGAGTTAAGAATGCAGCCCTACTTAATTTTTGGCGCTGCGTCGATCTAAAAATGTGAAAAAAATATTCGCCTAAAAAAAATACTTTTACACCCAAAATTTTTACTAGTGTAATCAAGATTTTTTAGAAAAGAGGGTATGTATAACTCATATTGCTTAGAACCGAATAACCATGCAGGTCGTATAATACAACGTACAAACAGCTGTCGGTCGTAAAAACATGAATACATAATTAATTGTAGTTACACCCCACAATCATTTTTAAAACGTAAGCTCTGCTGAGAAACAATTGTCGTAATGTCACTTGGTCTTGGAAAATTGGTTTGAAAATTGAATTATGTAGGTCGTACTCCTAATTTTGTTAATATTTTCATACTAAAAAGGGGTCGTAACACAAAAAGTATAAATATGTCGCAATTACACCCCGTTAAGAAATTCAAATGTTTAATTTTTCTGAGAAATAAATGGCGCTACTCACTGGTGTTTTACGTTCGTATCTAATAATTCAGAAAAAACATCCATAGATAATTATTACGGCCTGCTTTGGTCAAGACTATTATTGAGGTACAAAAACCATCCGATGATGTAAAGCACATTTCTAGTAAATATCTGTGGTGTAAATCTTTGATAGTATTGCTGCACTTGTCTTTCGCCGAGTATAATTATGGAGGAGGAGGAAATTTCTTTTCTAGTAAATATCTGTGGTGTAAATCTTTGATAGTATTGCTGCACTTGTCTTTCGCCGAGTATAATTATGGAGGAGGAGGAAATTTCTGGTTAATAATCTTCTATTCAATGCCAAAGTGGGATTACAAGAACGCGGTGAATCTAAAGTCGGACCGTTCGGTTTGGGACGCAGGAATCACTGGGGGCAAATGTTGGTCAACTTTTTGGTGTCGCAGGGGCTCTTCTTAATGAATTCGTTTTTCGAAAAGAAACCCCAAAGGAAGTGGACCTGGCAAAGCCCCGATAACGTGACAAGGAACGAGATAGACTTCATCATGACGGATCGGAAGCATATATTAGGTCCTTACATATGAAATTGGCGTTTTTCGTACTGGCCACTTTAATCACGAATTTCTCCTCTTTGGTAAGGAATTCCAAATTCAAATTTGTACAGCTATTTACTCATGTATTTGTGCTTCGATGACCGTCATTCATTTGTTTTTTTTCTTTTGTTTTTTCTGTTTGCGTCACTCATTTTACAAAATGGAAAATTTAAAATATCGCATTATTTACGAGTACGAGTTCCGCCGTGGCACTAGTGCTGCGGAAACGACTCGAAGGGTGAATGATGTGTATGGCGGTCATGTTGCAAAAGAAAACACAGTTCGTTTTTGGTTCCAACGTTTTCGTTCTGGAAATTTCGACCTGCAGAACAAGCCCCGTGGACGGCCTGAGACCCAAGTTGATAATGGAGAATTGAAGGCTATTGTGGAAGCGGACCCATCGCAAACCACGTCCGAGTTAGCTGCAGGCTTCGATGTTAGTGATAAAACTGTTTTAATTCACTTGAAGCAAATTGGGAAGATTAAAAAGCTCCACGCCACTGCTGCTTCACGACAACGCCAGACCTCACACTGCGCAACAGACGGCTACCAAATTAGAAAAGCTTGAATTGGAATGTCTTAGACATCCTCCGTACTCCCCGGACCTTGCTCCAACAGATTACCATTTTTTTCGCAATTTGGATAACTTTTTGCAAGGGAAAAAATTCAACTCCGATGGGGCAGTCCAAATCGCCTTCAAAGATTTTATTGATTCCCGTCCGACTGGTTTTTTTAGTAAAGGGATCAATGAACTACCTATAAGATGGCAAAAGTGCATTGAAAACAATGGTTCATACTTTGATTAATTAAATATATTATATTAAAAAATATTCGACTTTTTGTTCCTTCCATACAAAACGCCAATTTCATATGTAAGGACCTAATATTTAGAGATGTCTCCGTGATTAGTAGGTTTAATACCGGAAGCGATCACAGGCTTGTCCGAGGCACTTTGAATATCAATTTCAGAGCTGAGAGACTCCGCATGATGAGGCCTACACTCCGACCTACGCAGCTCCAAGCCGCTCTAGGATCCGAAAAGTTCCAACTGGAACTTCAAAATCGATTCGCCCTGTTGGAAACCACAGGCAATATTGACGAGAAAGCTGACGAGGTGGTCAAAGCACTACGCGACGTGTCCCGCAGGTTTTTCTCGTCGCAGCGAAAAAGTAAGGTGTCTAAACTTTCCTCGGAAACTCTCGGACTTATGAGGGAAAGACGAGAGTTGCAATCTATGCAGCCGTCTTCGTCAGATAAGAGGGCCTTAAACCTAAAAATTAGGAAGTTGACGCGACGAGACCTTCGGTGCTCCAGCACCCGTGACATTAAGGACGCGATTGAGCAGAACCGAGGGTCGAAACTGTTCGCTCAGCAATTAGGGAGGTCCCATCTGACGAAACTAAGAACTGCGGATGGCCGAATCGTGACTTCGAAGTCCGAGATACTCGAGGAAGTCGAGGATTTTTATGGGCACCTGTACTCAACACGGACGATGAAACCAGCGGGGCATAGTGCAGATGACCATCGAGCCGAATTAACGCGCCACTACACGGAGGACATCCCGGATATCGACCAATGCGAGATTAGGGCGGCTCTCGAGCAGTTAAAGAACAACAAGGCACCTGGGGATGACGGAATAACGACAGAGCTCCTTAAAGCGGGCGGGGCTCCAGTCCTGAAGGAGCTAGCGAGTCTCTTTAATTCCGTTATCCAAGAGGGTACAACGCCCGAGGCGTGGAGCAGAGGTGCGGTGGTTCTGTTCTTCAAAAAAGGTGACAAATCCTTACTGAAGAACTATAGACCCATCTCACTTCTGAGCCACGTATACAAGCTGTTCTCGAGGGTCGTCACGAACCGTCTCGCCAGGAGACTTGACGAGTTCCAGCCGCCAGAACAAGCCGGTTTTCGGAAAGGCTTCAGTACCGTAGACCACATCCATACTGTTCGACAAATTGTACAGAAGACGGAGGAGTACAATCTGCCGCTGTGTATGGCATTTGTGGACTACGAGAAAGCCTTCGACTCCATCGAAATATGGGCAGTTCTGGCCTCTCTGCAACGATGTCGAATTGACTGGCGCTACATCGAAGTGTTGAGATGTTTGTATGACGCTGCAACGATGACTGTCCAGATCCAGAATCAGAAAACCAGCCCCATCCAACTGCTCAGGGGGGTGAGACAGGGGGATGTAATATCCCCTAAATTGTTTACCAACGCGTTGGAAGACGTTTTCAAGACGCTGGACTGGACTGGACAGGGTATCAACATTAACGGCGAGTACATCTCCCATCTTCGATTTGCCGATGACATCGTCATAATGGCAGAGACGTTGGAACAGCTAGACCAAATGCTGCACAGCCTAAATGGAGCCTCCCGGCGTGTTGGCCTCGGCATGAATTTGGACAAGACGAAAGTCATGTACAATTCGCACGTCTTGCCGAGTCCAATCCACATCGAAGGGTCGCTTCTCGAAGTTGTGAAGGAGTATGTCTACCTAGGGCAAGTCATCCAGCTCGGTAGACACAACTTTGAGAAGGAAGCTGACAGAAGGATCCAGTTGGGTTGGGCAGCATTTGGAAAACTCCGTCAAGTCTTCTCGTCGCCTATCCCGCAGTGTTTGAAGACTAAGGTCTTCAACCAGTGCGTCCTGCCCGTCATGACATACGGTGCTGAAACGTGGACACTGACGGTCGGGCTGGTCCACAAATTCAAGGTCGCTCAGCGCGCTGTGGAGCGAGCTATGCTCGGAGTCTCTTTGAAGGATAAAATCAGGAATGAAATTATCCGGAAAAGAACCGGAGTTTTCGACATAGCTTGCAGAGTAAGCAAACTGAAGTGGCAGTGGGCTGGCCATGTCTGTCGAAGGACTGATGGCCGGTGGAGCAGGCGAGTCCTGGAGTGGAGACCGCGTACCGGCAAGCGTAGTGTAGGACGCCCCCCCGCTAGATGGACGGACGACCGCCGTTGGAGGTAAGCGTTTGTTACAAGATGCCTAATTATTAGGCATCTTGTAACAAACGCTTGATTAAATTATACGGGACGATGCCTATAATATACTTACTTAAGTGTATTTTTATACCTTTAGGACCTGCCAGGTCCTAAAGGTATAAAAATTTCGAGCCGCGACACAAACAATGATGATGAATGATGATTGATGTACAAGATCCGCTAATGGAAATTTAAGTGATTGGTTTAGAAATTTTTTTACTTTGAATTGGTATTAGTGCCTTGCTTAACCATTATTTTGATTAAACGATGACGGTCAATTAATAAAAAACCTTTTTTAATTATGTCAATTTGTGTTTTATTTTATTGTTTTTATTACAAGTAATGAAAACTCAACTTACAGTCTTAAATTCATTGATTTGCTTCAGATATTTCCATGTTTGTTACATACCATCGCATCAGATCGTGGTGTTTACACTCATTTTTATTTCAGTATGTGGTTTTTAAAACCAAACCCAGAACTATTGTATTTAAAAACTGGTGCATACTTCTAACTTCCGTTAGACAAATCGTTCTCCATTGATTTGTTAGTGGTCGTAAATACCAACTTCTTGAATTTTCTGGGGTGTATGTCCAAGCTAACTTTTAAAATAAGGCTTTGACATAAATAGCAATAATATATTATGAAACACCATCGTATTTTACGTATTTCTTGTATAGAACACAATTTTACAACTTTTAAAGTTAAAAAGATATAAGCCAAAAACGAAATTATTTTTTGTTTTTCGTTGATTACCAAAAGTGCTATTTTGGTGTTTACGACCTTTGTTGTCGGAAGCATCGATATGAGTATCCGTTACTGCCTAAAACCACAAAGCATTCTTGGTCAGTTAAAACTGCTTCACAGTTGGAAAAACCCAGATATGTAATTTTTTGTTTACAAACCAATCGAAAAAATAATAAAACTAAAGACAGTTCAGTATTCGATCATTGTGAAGTAACAAACCTTACGCTCTTTTTGAATTCACAATATTATCCATATGAACCTTTAGGCTTAAAGTTTTCTGAGAACAAATATAGTATATTATACGAAATGTTTGTGAAATTTCGTCAGTCGTATTACAACTGTCCAGTAGACCCGTTGCTTGACCTAAAAGAGTTCAAAGAAAAAGCCCCTCTCTTTATCTTAGACTGCTCAAGACAAAATGATAGCCTAAAAACAGGTCCAGTGGACGTGAGGTTGGAAATTGAATGTTCTACAGAAATACCAGATAATACGACTGCATATTGTTTGATTATAAACGATCGACTTGTGGAATACAAACCTCTCAGCAACATTGTGCGCAGGTTATCATGATTGCTATTGTGGATGTTCAAGGCTTCAAAACAGAAACAAATGAATTTATAATAAAAGAAATCGCTATATTGTATAATAAAACATTACAAGTGTTTTTAATTAAGCCACCATTTTCATTTGGAAAATTAACGAAACAAGAAAAAAAACAAGTTAGTTGGATTGAACGTAACAGAAAGATACACTGGCGTGAAGGATTTGTACCCTATTCTAATTATCAGAATTTGGTTATAGATATTTTAAGAGATAAATGTATCTACGTCAAAGGTTCAGAAAAAGTGTTGTGGTTAAAGCATATTTTAGAAAATAGTAATTGTAATGTATTCAATTTAGAAGATAAAGGTTGTCCTAGTTTGATAAGTTTATACGATGAATATAAATATTCTCAAGATTTATATAACTGTATTTATCATGACTCTGTATGTGCTTTAAAAAATGTATTGTGTTTAAATAAGTGGTGCTTTGATAATAAAATTTTAAAATAAATATTTTCTTGTTTTCTTTCTTTATTTAGTTAAAACACATCTTAGCGTTTTTTATCCCCACCTCTGTCCGGTCTTTATAAGTTGTTGACAACAGCGGGACGATATCATTATACGTTTATAATTGAATAAGAAGTAAATAGAACATGTCTCAAAATGAATACAAACCTCGATATGACATGTATAACACGTTTAAAATGCGTGAATTTTCATTTAATTATTACTGGAGGACGTTTAATAAAAAGAAAAGATTAGTGAGGGAAATGGCTGACGCAGGATTTTTTTATTATGGAAATAGTATAAATGATATTGCAGCATGTTTCTCATGTGGAGGTGTTATCGAAGATTGGGAGATTTATGATGATCCTTGGATGCAACATGCTATACATTATCCTGAGTGTTTTTATTTGAACGCTGTGAAAGGAAAGGAGTATATAATTAAATACGCATATCTCCATCACAGCATTAAACTTTTAGCATTGTAGTGTGATGGTTCGATCTTAATCAACGCTTGCTTCATCATGAGAGAATAAATTAATATTATTCACATTATGCTCCATTCATCGAAATTTGATTTGGAGGGCATTTCTAAACTTATTTTCAAGAATGCTAGTGGTGAGATTCTATTTAGTCAAGACATAGCTGACCAGAAAATAATTAACACCAGTTCATCAAAACTTCAGGATAATACAAACAACACAGAGCAAAACTCAGCAAATTCCACCTTTGAAAATATGCAATATCTTACACTCAAGAGTTGTCACAATGAGTTCCTTACATTTGCTCGAGTTGGCAACGCACATCCTGGTCCTGAAAAATCCTCATTAGAAGTCGTTTCATGTGAATGAAAAGAGCAGTCAGTGTAGTTGATAGAGCAGTTAATCATCAACACTTATAGCGACAACATGTATCAGTTTATACAACCATCATATACTCCATCGATTCCACTCTTGCATTTTGAACTTTGCAAGTATATGTATCAAGTTTCCAGCTCCACGATTCCATATATTAAAACATATTTGAAGCCATCAAATCAAATCAATGGATTACTGGAAGAGTGCATTGATATTGCTAATAGGATAACATTAAGTAAAGACGAGTGGGGCATGATATTTATGGAAAACGCCTCTGACATATCAGGATTCTTCACATCTGGTTCAATTCCTTTACCAAAGCAGCAGCCGCAACGAGAACGACAAGTGATCAAGTATATAAACCTGCCTGAACATGAAGAAGGAAGCAAAAAATTCGTCACAATTGACATTGGAACCAAATCGATCGTCATCTGTTGTGAAGAGTGGTGGTGTCTGAATCATTTACTGAATTGCCTTGATTCACGTTTACGTCACTTAACTAGGGTAAAGGGTTACTATGAGAACCGTATTAATTTCTTTAGAAAACGATTCAAGCTCGCCCAACCGAAATCAATGTCTGAAGCCTATGCAATTATGGAAAATGTCTATGATGAAATGTCAACAGTGGATCAAGAAATCAAATGTTTTGTAATCGATTATTTATTCTTCTCATGCTTTTTATGAATAATGATAATAAAATGTGTTACTTAGTTGACAGCATACTTTGTTTCTTTTTTCACGATACCAACCACAAACCAACCACAAAAAAGTAAAAAAATATTATAAATTGATTATTCAAATCATTCAGTTCCTAATACAAAATAACACTAGATCAGTCTTTCGAATAGAATGTTGAATAGAAAGTATGAAATAATATTTGAATGATGAAATGAATAGTAAAATTGGGGTGACCTGGATCTCCCTGATCCAGGTCCCCCAATTTTACCCTACTGCCCGCGTGTTGAATTACGGCCCACTCCCTCTCACAGAGGCCTGTGTCCCAGCAGTGGAATTATGCTATATAATGCTAAGTTTTGAAAACTGCAACATGACACTTTTACACTTATCTGTAATTTCGTAGGTTACAATAAAAACAACAAAATAATGTATTTGTGGAAAATTTATTCGTGATTTTCGAAGTAGTAAAATAAAAACTCTACTATCAACACGCTACATAATAATCAGTGATTTAACTCTATGTGCCTTGGCTCCGTTGTGATTACTGATAAGGCACAAACACCTTATATTACCGCACAAACCCATTTCTAACCCTGAATAACACTTGACCGGGAATTCGAACCTTAACTTCAACATATACAGTTCAGATTCCATTGCAACTTTTTTGACGGTTACATTTTGAATAATTTTTTTACATCTTACGTCGATTTTATATTGTTACATTGCAATAATAGTATTTGCATTTGATGTCTACGTCGAATGACATTTATGGCACCGAGATAAAGTTCAAATTGGAATGATTGAGACACCATAAATGCAACTACCATAGTGTTGTTCACCTGCTAACTACGATCAAGTAACATTCATTAAGACTGAGGAATAATCGTGTCAATTATACATTTAGAAACTGTGATCTTTATGTTTCCCTGGTTGGTTTAATATGGGCCAATAGCCTTATCATGATATATAGCAATGTATTTAGACTTCGAAAAGCTGCACTATTTAAGCGTTTGTATAGTTAACATGATTAAAACTTCGTCTCCATTTCTTTCATTACATAAACAGAACACACCCTATCTAAATTAACGTAACCCTCAGATTTTGAAAGCTTGTAAATGATTGACTGTTTGGATAGCCAGTCGGGGCAGTTTACGTGAGATCTGGACCAATCACCTACTTGTTCAAACTTTCAAAGACCGCGGGTTATGTGACGTCATATAACATTCCTTAAGGTTGATAAAGCAATGACATTAATTCATATTTTTATTTGGAACTTTCGAGAGGAGCTTACTAGTGGAGTACACAAACTTATATTGTAATACAAAAATCATACACACGTTAAATAATTTGTATAATTATAAATTAAATATAAAAATTATACACACCGTAACTTTTACATGAGTTACTTTAAAGAAAATTCATTAAAGACCTTGCATATTTTAATTAGTATGAATGAGTAGGAAATGTACTACATTTTCTTTATATATAGTTTATTAGGTAAACAATACATAATTTTACGTAAATTCAATTCATCACGTGTTTATTTAATTCATCTACTATTCGTCCCTACTAGTCAAAATACAAAAACGCCTTGCCGAATGGAAAGAAAATGATCACATCATTGTTAAGTAACAAAAATACCATTTTGGACGGAAATAAAATAAAATAAATGTTTCCAACGCGTTTTGACTTAAGCTAATAATATTCTATTCGCTTATCCGTAAGCAGTCTAAGTAAAATAAACTTCTATGAAAAAGTTATAAAACTATAAAGAACCTAATTATAATCTTACGACTAATTTGTATGATTGTATTTTTTTTCTTGTCTTGTTTAAAGCGATAAATGACCTTATGCGTGAACAATTACCTACATTCAATTTTATCCTAATGTCGTGTGAAATATAATATATGAGTATCATTAATACATACATGGATCATGGAAGAATTAAATCGTTAGTAACAAGAATATAAGGCGCATTTATTTATCGTGATAGGATTATAGGTGAAGTTGTAACTCTTATCCTTATTGCGAAGATGAAAATAATTCGAGAGCCGTGAATTATGAGATTCATGTCTAAAGTATGTATAATTTACACGATAATTGAAATAAAATGAGAGCATTACAAGTAAGAGATTCGTTAGAGATAGCTTGACGCCTAGAGAAGTGACAGCAAGTAGCCAGATGGCACTTAGTGGGAGAAATACTTTAGAATTTAATGTAGGATTAATTATTTCTGACAGTCAGACATTTCTATGTTATAATTTGCTTGAATAACATTCACGGTTAAGGATGTGAACGGTTTTACTCGCATGCGTGTTGCGAGCCGAACTCGTTGTTCCAAAAGACGAAACTTTTAGGCCTTGCACCCGAATAAAACCGTATAAGTCCATAGATATCTTAAGGATATTTAAGATTACAGGAAGAATTGATTTAAATCTAGATTTTTTAGTCATAACATGACATTGGAAAACGCAAATATTGTCCATACAAATGTTTTTTGTTGTACTAATTTTGAACTATTCTAGACGAGAATATTGATAGTTTTCAAACAGGATAAATATTTTGGATATTCTACTTTATGTAATGCTTAGCAAAATACATTTTTGTAACAGTAATTTATAAGATATCGGAGCTTATGTGTTAATGGCTGCGTTTTAGGCTTTTTCAGTAAGCAATGTGTTTTATATTTTTTTTGTGAGAGTGCTTAGGTATAGGTAGAAATTGATGCTTTTCGTTGTGAAGTTCGCCTGTAAGTGTCCTTCAACTGTATAGTTCATTATAATTATAAATATATTGTATAGTTTTTTCAGTATGCACTGGGTCACAAAATAAGAAGGTACAGAAAATCCACTGATATAATAATGGAAAGAAACTCCCAAAACTAATCGAAAAGAATAAATTAGAACTGTTTGAACCACTGATGATTTAGTTTTTTTGCGCAAGCGCAATGTTAACTAAAAATATGATTAGCGTTACGTATTCGATACTGTGGATTATAAGTACCTATTTTACTTTGTTTTGCATTTTAAGAACATTTTCACTGTCACTATTGGCTTCAAATATTTGTGGTTTTAAACGGCTGATTTGATTCACTTGTTATTTCATTCATTGAATATGAAAAGCTAATAATTACGCGGGTAGGTCGTAGGTACATCGTCCCCGGGCGGTTCTTACGTCACGACATAAGTGCACAGTGTTCGGTCCAGTACTACGTGGGCAGGTATATGTCGTGCCCGGGCGGCTCGGGCTGCGCGGGCGCGCACTAGATGAAGAACTCTCGGCGCTTGGTGACGCGCGGGCCGGTGGCCGCGGCCAGCGCCGCCGCGTCCGGATCCAGCGCGCCCTCCGCGCCGCGCTCCTCCTGGGGGGGAGGCAGTTTCGGTTAAACCAACACGCCAGCGACGAGCTTTACCATTTTAATAATTCGAAAGCAAAGTTCGGTAAAATATAAATACAGGGTGAAATTGAACACATGCGACAAATCGAAATGGGAGATTATACTCATCATTATGAACAACTTTTACTATGGGACCAAACCTGAAATCGCGAAAAAAAAATCAGCTGTTCCCTACATTTTGGCGAGTTATGCGAACATAAATGTAGGGAACAGCTGATTTTATTTTCGCGATTTCAGGTTTGGTCCCATAGTAAAAGTTGTTCATAATGACGAGTACAATCTCCCATTTCGATTTGTCGCATGTGTTCAATTTCACCCTGTATACAGAGTGGATTTTTGAGATGGGACAGTAAGAGCAGAGGTACCTTTATTTTTGCAGGTACAGGGAAAAGGAATTAGGAAACCGTCTTAATTTTTTTTTTGAGAACAGTTATTATTTATTTATTTATTAAAATCTCCCTTATCACTATCATTACAGATGTATACCTAATGCGATAGCGTGGTCTTACAATTATTTTAAGTACTTACAATTTAAAACTATGACAAAAGTAAAAACTATTAGTACTTATAATTATAATTATCAAAAAATAATATTGTTCCCTAAATAAAATATAGTACAATATAAAACAAAATAACAAAAGAAAAACAACAACATATTATAGCCTACTCTAATCTACATTATAACATAAAAGGAACATCAGTATTTTTGCGAGTTCACTCAAATGGCATGTAAATACATCGATCTTCACGTGAAGATCGTTAATAACCCGAATTGAGCGGGTCAATGGTGTTTTGGCGAGAAGGTTGGTCCTGTCCTGGCAGCACAGTTAATTTAGAAGTTTTGAAAAAAAAAAAATCAGTGTACAAGAAAATGAGCCATTTTCACAAAACCTGTTTTTGATGCCATCGATCCTGTTTTTTGTGACCAACTGAGGTACCAATACTAAAAAAATCAGAAATCGCAAAAACCTTTTCCGATACATTTCGCAAGAAATAGGACTTCCATCCTACTTTTTTACTATGGACAGACTGGCCGCTTTTCTGTAACTACAACCTAGTACATACTGTAGCGAAATGTAATGGAAAGACACTTCACCGACAAACACGTTTAATTTTTGTATAAAAAATCGAAAACACAAATAGGAAAAAATATAAAAATACAAAAAATAAAAACTAAATATGAAAACTTGTCACATGGGTTTTAAATAATAAGAAACTATTGCATTACATTTTACATTTAGGTTTTAGTATCAAAAATAAAATTTAGGTTTTCAATACGACGGGACGAGTCTAATATCGATTGCAATCAATATTGATCCACACCAACGTGGTTGAAAATAAGTCCACAAAAAGATACCAACCTGCTATAGCGTTAAAGGAAAAAAATATTAGGTCTATAACAACAGGGTAAAAAAAAGGTAATTGGGGAATCGATCTTAGTCCTGGAATACTTGCGGACTGCGGCCTGTGGCTCGCGTGGTCGGAAAGCAGCCAGCCGGTCAGGAGTCCAAATACAAGATGTCTGGGTGTGTGGATGGAGCCGAATAAATCGGCTCGCAGAAAATTCGGACTTCTATCAGATAATAGGATTCAATCAAACGTGAAATGTAGTCTTCCGTCGAAGATGTGGGGAAACCCCGAATCAAATAATTAATAACACGATGAACATGCACGATCCAATAAATTATAATTTGCTGTTTTAGTCAATAAATTTTGGTGTTTCTTTCATGATAAATAAAAATTCCGGACGTCTTATGAGAGAAAATATAGACAAGTGAAGTATGTCTCCAGGAAAAAATCTCATCTGACGTAAAAGAAATTATTTCAAAATTATTATAAAAAATAAAGGTTTTTGATACAGTACAAAAAGACGTTGATTATAATGTTGAAGAAGGACGAATGGCGAAAATAATCAACATGCAGTAACTACTAGTGCTGCAATACCTACCTTTACTACCCCGTCACAAATATCCACCCTATATAGTGGACTTTTAGAATAAAAAATAACAAGAAACGGAAACATATGACTATCGCGTTGCTTGTTAAAAAATCAAGGCTTTGCATTTTCCGTCATAAACCAAAAGTATTTGTAATATACGCGTTTTTAAATAACAAGTTTTTTTTTGTATGACTTGTTTATGTGTAAACAAGTCATACTTTAATTTAATTCAAAATACTCATTAGAAGTAAACTGACCTGTGTAAGATATTCTCCCTTATGTCTGGATAGCGCTCGCACTAGCACAATGGCTACTATGATCAGCAACAGGAATATAAATGCCAGAACAGCTGTAAATACACAACTTAATTAGCAATACAATCATAGACAATTTAAAGGTTTTTACTAATCTTAATATGCAATCATCCTAATCAAATTCGGTCAATAAATGAAGGTTAATAATAAAAATTTAAACAAAAATACAGTGATGATAATATACGTTCAAAGGGTTAAATTAAATTAGCTAGCTAAACTTCGCAGACGCGATGTGTATCGAACTATCGATATCTAACGAGTTCAATCGATGTTAGTGTTGTTACTTGAAGTGTGACTTGAAAACACTGTTTTCTTATATTTTATCGTGTTTAGATATCGATACCCATCGCGTTTGCGGAGTTTAGTTAGCTAATTTAATTGAACCCTGTATAGGTTTGGATTTCATGTTGTACATTATACAGAATATATGTTAGCAGTACTCACTGCCCAGGATGGCCTCGTCCGTGTTGTGCATGTCGAGCTCGTGCTGCAGGTCCAGGTCGGGCGGCGGCCGCGTCTCCAGGCGCTCGGGCGGGTGCGTCACCGGCTCCACGCCGCAGAAGTCCTCGTTCAGCACGCCTCCTGCACGCAACATTCAAGCCGCCAGAATCAACATCATGTCGCTAAACACTTACAAAGCTTCATCATAAAGACCAATCGGTTCATTGGTACAACGGTGTAGATATCAAGAAAATAATTATAACAGTTTTACAGCCCCTAAAGCCTATTTTATTTAATCTGTGGCTATGACTCTGATCATGTGATTTCGGCCGATGTTGCTACGGTCAATCAATAGCAAATGTGCAACTACTAACAGATAATAGATTTACTGGTCAGTCTTGATCCTTTCAAAAACGTCACACGCACGTCCCTGTCCCATTTATTGAAGTCAAAACTTCTTTAGACGCACTTTGTGCTCTTTCTAAACAGTTAACGAACGCTGAAACGCGTATAATCGGCGGTGAATCGCGTATACTCGGCTCCAGTCGTCATCAGTTTAAAATTAGAAAATCATGTAAGTTTTTACTTGTATCATGTGGTCATAACCACAAACCCTCTTTTGTTTAGTGAAATTTTAAGGACAAGACATTAATTGAACTATCAAGTTTAGCTACAAGTATAACAAAGTTCCCTCACCTCCCAAACTCCTAACATTAGGCGGCGGGTCCTGTTGGAACAGTAACTTCAGCGGGTAGATGTCGTCAAACTCCACGCGACTGACACATCCTACAAAACCTTCGTTCATGCTCTCGTTGCGTCCGATGTACATGTACTGGATGTTGTTGAATTGTGCGTCCGCGGAGTCTTTGATGTCAAAGTTGTACTCTTGGGTCTCGTAGCCATCGACCTGGGAGTAAGTGTAACGTCATTGTATAAGGCAGTTCATGTTTGAAAACAGATCGATAGATGATTTTATCTAGTGATGTGAAAAGAATGTATCGATAATTATTTCTAGTTTTGTGTATGAGTACGTCGATATTGTTTAGTCATGTCATAAAAATTTTGTGTTGTAATATGAATTTATCGATATTTTCTAGTGATGTAAAACAAATGTGTCGATATTTCTCTAAAATTAATTTGAAAATAAACTACAATTTATGAAAGGAATTCCGTGTATTTATGATACTATTTTCGGTACAAAGAAGTCCCTTGAAACATGTTTGAACAGATTTAGGACAAAGATAATGTGTACCTGTAACACCAGAGTGGCTCCACTGTTCTTCCTAGAAAGTCGCACATCATGGTACTGTCCTAACGCGAAGTGTTTCCCTTGGAACACGATCTCCTGTCGCTCGAAGCCGAAATCAAACACCACACGAAGATGACCTGTATATTACACAATATCATTATAGCTGAGCGGTCGCTGGATAATGAAAGAGAAAAAATAATTATTTATAAAAAACTCAGTGCTGGATTTAAACCGATCAAAAACTAGGAATATAGCCGACGCTATTATAAGCCGCAAAATATATATTTCTCCGTAAAACATGAGTACTGTGTAGCGTTACTTATCCATAACTCTTCTGTGACTCAGTTCGGACTTGTTTCATTCTAGCATATTAATTATCAATCATCTCCAAATGTTACATCAGGAAACTCGAGAAGAAGTATTTTTCAAGTTTCAGGACCAGAATGCCATCTTCTCTGCTTTGTTGGAACGCGGGCCTGAACGATATGTATTCAGCCAAATCTTGACAAGTGACAGAAAAGACTTTTTAGTCACAAATGCTTGCGCTATATAATTTGTAGGACTTACCAGAATTAGAAACCTGCAGCGTCAGGTATTCTCCAGAGATGTTGGAGTAGAAGCCCAGCAGGAAGCCCTTGGGGTTGGTGGTGGTGAAGCCGACGCGGATCTTCTCTGCGATGGTGGAGCGCCACGAGCCCAGGAAGTCGTACTTTATTATAGAGTTCGGTCGGAGGTTCACGCCGATCTCTGTGGGGAGGGTAGCTTAGTTCAGTGGGGCTGAGGAATCAACACTTTCTAAAGTGCCCCATCATAGTCAGAAATGGGCACCATGATGATTTTGTAACTGGTATTGAATTACAGGTGATCATATTATATCGTCTGTTAAGTGGATTAAATAATATTTTCAGTTTGTTGCTATAGGTATTGAATTCAACAACGTTTGGCAATGATTTTGATGATTTTTGATCTCTTATTATTATCTATCTAGTATGCAGTACCAGGCCAGGGCGAAAGGTCTCGCTCTCCCTTTTCCACACATCTTGTATCAGACCAGTCCTTTTTAGTAGGAATCGCCATCTTCGCTTTAATCTACCACGACGTAAAAATACGTTGTATTGCAATAGCGTTCAATGAAAGATTATGTTTTATTGGTGTAAACTTACCGTCAGCACAGATGGGTCCCTTGAAGGCGGTCCAGCGACAGTCGCAGGAGTACGAGTCGAAGCCCTCGAGACACGTGCCGTTGTTCAGGCACGGAGACGACGAGCACTTGCCCTGGCAGCCCTCCGATACGCCGTACAGACCTGACAGGAAAATATATTTCGTTGATTTGTATGTGCAAAAGTAATAAATGGTATTGATAATGGTATGAAAGGCAATTTTTTTCTCTAACTCATTATTATTACAAGGTGTTACTAAAAACCTCTAAAGGGGTCATTGTTGCCATAATTATGAACAAATTTTATCTAAGAGATCAACATGGAAATCGCGAAAAAATGCAGCTTTTTCTCTAAAGCGCGTATCAGAAAGGTGTAGATAAAGGGTATAGCAATGCGATAAGGTTTCCCGTGCGACGGGTGACGCATCAATATACATTTGTAGTGAAAAGGGCTTTCCTTTTATCAGATAGCATCCAGTCTTCGTAAACAAAATCAAACAACATTTCTATGTTTACGCATAGTAGGTACAACCTGCTACCATTCCATAAAAGCACACACAAAACTATTAATTTTCATCGTCTTGCCAAGATAACAAAAGAAGAATATTTCCTACCTCTTCTAGCATATCCCCTGAGGTCCACAGGTCTCCCATTGAGCAGCAGGGCCCTCATGCAGCCCACGAAGCCGTCCTTCCGGTCCAGTGCGGCCCCCAGCGCCACGCCCGTAGTGAGGTGCAGGGCCCGCACGGGCTCCTTGGCGGTGCGGATCTCGTTCTTTAGAGCGCCATCTACTACCACGCGGGCTTCTTTCCTGTGAGAAGAAAGACATTATTAGATAGGCAGATTAGATGACATTGTCTTCCATAAAATATGGGAAAATTACTGTTCCTGCAAATAAACTCTCTATTTATTTATTTATATATACTTTATTGTACACCACAAAAATATATAGCAAAAATAAAAAAAATACTTGGGCGGCGGCGCTTTCTGCGATCTCTTCCAGGCAATCTTAGAATGGACAGTTATTTTTCTGGACTTAAAATGGAGCTGTCATGTATTCTAATAGAAAAGAAACTTCGCGCGATACGAGATCAAGGTTAAGGTAAAAACAATCGACGGGTCGTCGTTGTCACAATATTTACGGCTAGAGAGAGTAAGATACTATTATACGATCCGAATTTTAGTCCGATTGTAGTACATTTTAGAGCTAGTTCTAATGTGGTGACCTTCGTTTTAGCCTTTCCCATATTATCACATTTTTTATTTGAACCCTAAAGCATTCCAAGTTCCAACATACCTGTTCCTCTCAATACTGACGGAGTGCCAGTTGTTGTCGGCGAGCCGGTTGCTGGTCTCGACCGACACGCCGAGCGGAGTGTCGCCCACTTGGAACTGGAACTGCAGCTGGTCTCCGCCGATGATGGACAGCTTTATGTAGTCTTGAGGACCCTGACCAAGAAAGATAGAAATTATACGGATAAACGAGCGGTAATTTTTAAATGGCTGGACATGTGCTGTTTTCCAAACATAAAATCCGCATGCGGGCTACGGGATCACATCTTTCAGCTATAGGGTTTCGAAGGCATAATGTGGTATTTTCGTAAAACTTTTGTCAAATGCGTTTGTGCAGCAGCAAATTAAGATGAGCCGGCCATTATTTTTTTTTATATTTTAACCTCAACTTTATGATTGTTGCCTGAAACCTGGAGCTCAAAAAAAAAAATTCTTACCTTAGAATGTAGTAGCACAGCATTTTCCCTGGTGGTCTTGAACTCGAAATAAATATCGCCACTGTGTCCGAGGTCGAACATAGGCAGCGTGATGATGGCGTCAGATATACGGAACGTTACCGCGTTGCTGAACAAATCTGTTGTAGAAACATGGTGTTTAGATATTTTAAATTTACTATATTTGAGAACACAACCGTTAGAGATGGGTGTATCGATCTTGTCTAGCGGCTGTCTTTAACTCTTGAATGTAATTGGTCGATGGTTGTTTTATACTAAAGTAAAATGAATAAATAAAGAGGCAATCGTGTATTATCGCGCAATCATATCGCCATGTAAGTAATAGATATATACAGGGTGTCCCTGGAAGTATGGATCAAATCGAATAGGTCATTTCCAAAAGTTTTAGCAAAAAAAAAAAACTAAAAAAAAAGAGAAGAGAAATAGAATCGTTTTAAAAAAATCTTTAAAAAATCTATCAGGGCTATCAATTTTTTTTTTTTACATAGCCCTGATAGTATATTTTTCATGATTAATTTTCTTTAAGCACTATGTGAAGTGATTGAAAAAAAAGAAATATAGGTCATAACTTTTGAACCATAAAAAAATTCACTGACATTCTCAGGGTTAAAAAGTTTGGAAATAACCTTGCCCACGCCCCTATTCGATTTGATTCATACTTCCAGGGACACCCTGTATATACAGATAAACCCATAAGCTACATACCGTCTCCTTCACACAGCAGCGGTCCGAGTGTGTACCGTCCTTCTTTCTCGTCGAGATGTGAGCCGGTGTCACCGAACCGCAGTTGTTTTACTGGCAAGAATTCTTTCTCTGTGATTTCACCGCCGTCCACTTGGAATTCTGAAGAATATGAAAAATATTGAATAAAGAATTATGATTTTAAAGCCAACTTGTACCACAAATCGCTACGTACGTTTATAAACATCGTTCTGTTTCTAACAATGGTTTGAAGATGACAGAGACAGAATACTGTTTTAAATATGTTTAGCGCGTTGTGATTTGTGGTGCAAGTGGGCCTAACTCTGCTATTGGAGATTATTGCACATTGAATGTGAATTCTGTACAATTTTGCGCAGCCAGGTAGCCATTTTTAGTTTCGTGTGCAGTAAAAAGTATTGTTATCATTTGACAACGTTTTTATTTCGTAGTAAAACAAACTGTTTTCGTCGTTTAAATATTACTCCTGGCGTGCGGTTAATTGTTATATTTTGAATGCCACCAGATGTCATATTTACTATCTAATATTAATGACATATAAAAAACATATATGTCGGAGACAGTTGTCAATTAAATTTGAGGGATAGTCAACAGAATGTTATGATTTGTTTTCTTATTAGGATTTTGCTATCAATTATTATGTAATAAATCGGAACATAATTTATTGAGTACTCAGTGTACGCGCTTATTGATTTTAGCAACTTATTTTGATAGTTGTAACCGATGGTTTTGTTCAAAACAATTGATGACATGTTACTTTGATTTTAAAATGATTTACTTTGTGAAATCACTATTGTTTATTTAAGACAATTATTCTTGTTGAATTATTCGATTACTTTATAATGTGAGTCTTATTAGATTTAGCACATTTTAATGTTTTGTATCAAGTAAACACGATGACGTATTTCCGTACGCCATTTGGACAGAGTTGTTGTGGGGCGAGTGCGTAGTGGGGACAAACCTTTATAACTGAGCGCACTCGTTTGTGCTGGACAGTCAATAACAGTCAGTGACAGTCGGTCACAGTCAGTGACAGTTAGTGAGAGTCAGTCGGTGTTCGGACTCGACTCCTGACAGAGCACTAGCTCCCGACAAACCTGTCGGTTTACTTGGGTGGCTCTGTCACTATACGAACAGTAATCGATCGTACGATTTGTTCGTAATTACTTTGTTACTGTACATAATTATTTTACTGTGTATCTAGTTGTGTCGTATACCTACAGTGTGTGATTTGCTAGTGTGATTAATTTGTTCGTGATATTATAATTTGATTTGAACTGCAAACGGTTTTTCTATTGCGCAATAACCAACACTACCCACAGTATGCCCACAGTAGTTAATCAAATATGCCTGATGATAACGTGACGCCTGTAACCTACTCCTGATCCGACATCAGAAGTGGGATGATATAATTTGTGTTGGTTCATGCGCAAAATGAGAACGCTAAAAGTGAAAGTGACCGTTGACATTTGAAAAACAAAGTGTAAACATGTGAACGCCTATTAAATAATCGTGTGGATCTGTGCAAGTTCGACCCAGATAAAGCAGATACGGATGCGCGATCATGGTGCATGTTGTTTTCGGCATAGGCTGTATGCAGAAATGTGTTTGCCTAGCGACGCGTCTGTTGCGCAAACATAACTTATCAGTGCACAACAGCTGATTTGTGATTTGCTGAAAATTTACTGCAAGGTGGACAGAAGAGCAGCATCAACGTGGCTATCGTAAATAGCAAATAAAGGACGTGGCGTGAAGCTACCAGTGACGTGGAGTGACTGGATCGACCCAAGCAGCCACGCAACCCGTCAGCGAAGCCCTTCGTGTGCTGCTAGTGAGGGATTCCAGGACATATCGCTGCCCTCCATGAGCAATAGCAGCCAAGCAGATGGTGGAGGTGGAACATATGCTGGAAGCAGCAATGGCGACTGGATGTTTGCGTCTTACACCTACCATCAGACACTTATAAAATAAAGGTGAGCTGTATTGTTTTGTTTACCATTCTGGTGCTGAATGCTTGTTAGTAAAGGAGAGGACTTAGAGATGGGCGATTGTTACTGATTCCAACAATCGATCGCTAGTTTTCAAATTCGAATAAAGCCGCTAGCTCATTCATTTACTTTACCCTTGCCATACAAAATTGGGCTGTTTACACGTACAATAAAGTCTATTTTCAATTGATATTCGTAGCAACAAGTAACTGATTTGCGAACCTCTAGTTCATTCGTTCAGTTTGTCATACAAAATTGAGTTTAGATGAAGTTACGGATATTCGAATGTATGAACTAGTAATAATAATGAAATTTGAATCGGAAGGAATGACACAACGCAATACATTCTTATTTCTCATCCGTTTTCAAATTCGAATGAATTGTAAGGTTGTTCGAATAATTTGAATGACTTTTACAATCGTATCATTCGAATAATGTCATTCACAATCGCTAATCGCTAGCTGAGAGGTTAAGTTGCAAACGTGTTAATAACGTTGTTGCGTTGACTGAAGTATTCTGTGGTATTGGTCAAACACGTGTATTCAGCACAGAATAACTCTTATGTAGTGCAAAAATTGAGATTTTATTACATTTCTACCCGAAATTTACTTGCAAAGTAATATTATGATGTTATATGATCTACTAGTAAGTTGATACAGTTTCTGATCAATTATTACTAAGGCTTAGAGGAATATTTTGTTATCAATGATTGCTATTGTTTTTATTATGCGTTTCGATAAATGTGGTCAGAATTGGCCGAGTGGAACAGGCACTGCTGTTGATTTTTTTGGTTACAGGTTAACACACAAGGACGTGTGCAAGCAGGATGGCAGTGGCGGACGGCGCTGCACTCTTTGGATTTCCTGTACGAGGAGTCGCTGATCAAGGACGGTGCTGTTCGAGCAGGGAGTTTAGCGACTTCTGCCAGGGAAGCGGTGGCAGCGAGTGGATGTAGGTGCCATTGGGCCAGCTGCAGATCTATTGTCTACCGAATCTGGTGAGCCGTTTTCATTTTGTTTTGACTCTGGTACTGAGTGCTTTCCTGGTAAACAATAGCAGAAATGGTTATATTGTTAGTTATAGCCTAATCTGGTTTAACGATAAGTTAAGAATGATGCCAGTAGGTCATGTACCAGTCAAAGTAGATGGTGATCACAGTGGTGATGAGCAAGCCTAAGTAGTGGAACCACGCGAGTAGGGGTTCTCTATCGGCCGTAGTAATGTTGTGTGTAGTCACAGGGTGATGCATACGGATCCATGTGCTGGATATGTGACAGCAATGTGATTGCTGGTTGGCTGGAGAGCCGTGGCGTTAGAGTGGTTTACTCGTGTGTGGGTTCCCAAGTGTCTAAGACTCTTAGTGAAAAAGATGGTTGTTATTGTGGATAACGATGGTACATGGCTCTGGTTGATGATTTTCGCTTTGATTAGATAATCAAAGTTGGTTTACATGGCTCTTGTAGATGATTTTTGATGGCAAAAGTTTATTATTAAAATTTTGTTAACATGGCTCTGTTTGAATTAAGTACTCACATGATTGTGTAAAAAAAAATGCCTGAATGTCTAGTTACTGTTAATGATGATGTCAATGATGACACTGATGATGATGATTCATCTGGTACTGACATACTATAGCTGGATTGACAAGTTGTCTATGTTGACTCTTGTTTGGTTGTCTATGTTGACGCCTGGATTTGGTTGACTCCAAATTATTTGTCGAATCCCATGGTGTGATTTCGGCTGGGAGACTATGTCTCTACTTTAATTGAGCTATGTATTGTCTGCAACAGTATGGTCATTTTAGAATGGTTGCGATGCAACTGCTTTTGATGATAATTTTATTTGACTACTTCAGGATTTTTATTTTGTGATTTGTGCTTTTGTGCTTTTGTTGGTCAGAAAGGCCGATCGATATTCACCTAAAGATTTTTTATCCCAAGATTACACGAGGACGTGTAGAACGTCAGTTCTGGCCGTGTCGGAGACAGTTGTCAATTAAATTTGAGGGATAGTCAACAGAATGTTATGATTTGTTTTCTTATTAGGATTTTGCTATCAATTATTATGTAATAAATCGGAACATAATTTATTGAGTACTCAGTGTACGCGCTTATTGATTTTAGCAACTTATTTTGATAGTTGTAACCGATGGTTTTGTTCAAAACAATTGATGACATGTTACTTTGATTTTAAAATGATTTACTTTGTGAAATCACTATTGTTTATTTAAGACAATTATTCTTGTTGAATTATTCGATTACTTTATAATGTGAGTCTTATTAGATTTAGCACATTTTAATGTTTTGTATCAAGTAAACACGATGACGTATTTCCGTACGCCATTTGGACAGAGTTGTTGTGGGGCGAGTGCGTAGTGGGGACAAACCTTTATAACTGAGCGCACTCGTTTGTGCTGGACAGTCAATAACAGTCAGTGACAGTCGGTCACAGTCAGTGACAGTTAGTGAGAGTCAGTCGGTGTTCGGACTCGACTCCTGACAGAGCACTAGCTCCCGACAAACCTGTCGGTTTACTTGGGTGGCTCTGTCACTATACGAACAGTAATCGATCGTACGATTTGTTCGTAATTACTTTGTTACTGTACATAATTATTTTACTGTGTATCTAGTTGTGTCGTATACCTACAGTGTGTGATTTGCTAGTGTGATTAATTTGTTCGTGATATTATAATTTGATTTGAACTGCAAACGGTTTTTCTATTGCGCAATAACCAACACTACCCACAGTATGCCCACAGTAGTTAATCAAATATGCCTGATGATAACGTGACGCCTGTAACCTACTCCTGATCCGACATATATTTAAAATGAAAACTTTCAAGAAAGTAATATTTTAGCAGCATTCTCATAGTGCCCCATACCATCCGGCTTCCCATGCTCCGCGTCGCAGTTGCACCACTTGGTGGGGTCGGCGCAGGCCCCCAGCACGCCGCACGCACACATGCGCGAGCCGGGCGGGGCCCCCGCCCAGTAGTCCATGCGCTGCCCCGAGCGGGACACCCACCACGCGAACGGGTGGAACGACGACTCTTCGCCTGAGGAATTAACCATCTTATAGTCAAGAGAAACCTGACAATCTGCTCAATACCAGTGCATCTTCTGTCAAAAACAATTCTCATTGCATTAAATCATTTTGTGGATAAGACTTCTAAATTTTTGAGCAGAGACAAAAAAGAAGTTGATGTCTTCAAAGATCTTGTTGCATTGATTGGTAAGGCAGCGTAGAGGTGCTCGCAAGCCTACGTTTGTACGACAAGAACCTACTGCAAATAAAAGTCTTGCGAGGACCCCACGGCATATCGTTATTCTGGGTACTACATAGCTTATTTTGTTGCGAATATTATGTGTACTAAACTTATACCTACCATACTTTTCTGATAGGATAGCTAACGAATGAATAAACAAATACTTTCCTACATTATTAACCTTTTGAACGCCATTGTCACATATATGTGACAAACGAAATCTTACCCTGAATCACAACATGACAAATATATGACAAAATACACCCGTCCGTCCGTCTATATTGTATTGCATGAAACTAATATAAACAAAGCACCAATATCGAGAAATTCGTTGTTTTAAGTGTGTGTGTTGTTGTGTTGTTAAAGTGGCCTGGCGTCAGGGGTACGGCGATACGTTTATACTCTGGCATTCAAAAGGTTAAAATGACACTTACTAGGCGAGTTCAACAGCCTGGAATGCTTGCACATGTACTCGAGGTGCTGCATGCAGTTATGGGAGCGGTTCAGCAGCGCCTCGAGCTGCGCGCGGCCGGCGTCGTACGAGATGTCCTGCCGGAAGCTGCCCGGCTCCTGGTAGCCGTCCACCAGCGTGTTCTGCGACGACGAGTGCTGCACCGCGGTTATTATGCGCCCGTCCGCTGTTCAAGGACATTAGGGGGTAAGATTAGAAGCTTCAATAAAGAAGATAAGAGTACCTTCGCAACTGGCTTAGGAAAAGCGTAGGCGTTCGCCGAAAGTAAACGCTGCGTGACCACGACGCTAACGCCGCCGTAACGCGACGTGTATTCTATATAATTACGAAATTGTCAAACAATCGTCAATTTCGAATGCGTCATGCTTATTGACATCGCGATATTTTATTTTTAAAGTATCTGATTTGAAAAAGGATTGGCAATTTGCGTACTACTGAACATGTAAGGCAACATATATTTTCTTCCAAGTAACGTGACCATCACGCCAAGGCCGGCCCAGAAATAGATGGCGAGATGACCTGGACGCGTACCACGAGGGCTGGTTTGAGATGGCGCAGGAAAAGCGTTCCTGGAAGGATTTGGGGCAGGCCTTTGCCCAGCAGTGGGACAGTATAGGCTAACAAAAAAAAAAACGTGACCCTTATTCAAATGAATAAAGGTCACGTTTTTTTGCAATCAAATGACTGAAACTAAATAACTTAAAGTAATACTTACAATAAAACTCGCAAGTAACGGGGAAGGCGGGGAGTGGTCCTGAGCCGTCCACGTCGATGTGTATGTCTGCTGAGCGCGACACTGCCTGCACGTTCTTGTACGCTTGGCATGATAGCGGGTGAACAGCTGAAATAATTAAATGGTTTAGCATACTTACTGGTGTGGCTGGCCCAGTGTAATACATAGATAAGAAAGAAAGAGAAAAGAAATTCAGGACTACTTAAACTAAAACGAGACGACTACATCCTTCATTAATCACTCAAAACTTAGAAAAAGATTGTCACACAGACAGATGACGCAGCAAAACATTACTTTTTAACTAGATGTGCCGTTTTCACAGCCGCTACTGCTACTATACTTCGAGATACAGTATTATAACATTTAGTAGAAAACTAGTTTATTTTGTAAGTACTTACAGGTATGACATACGGCCCCGGCGTATCCAGTTCCTTGACAGTTGCATGTAAACTCATCTGCCGTTTGCGTGCATACTCCTCCGTGCTCGCAAGGATTAGGGTTGCATCTATACCAAAAAATAATACAGTCATTAAGGACATATGTACTGCTTTAAATTAAAGGAAGTCAAAAGAAATCGGTTGGATTTTCAGTGGTAGTCTGGACACCGAACCACTGCAAGGTTATTGGCGATAAGTTCTCCAACTTTTACATGAGACGTTTGATATAACTAACGAAATATAAGTGGATTATTCACCTTTGCGGAACCCCTTCGGTTGTGTTACATGCTTACAATTTATTTGCAAGATTCGGTGAGACGTCATAAAAGTATCCCAAAACCTTTTAACATTTCCCCCTTTATTCATAAACGTTAATTAAGTTCTTCTTGGTCGCGTACTTCATTCCTGAAGGTCGTGTCCCTGAAAGGGCTTCGTGGCTTTATGCACGATGTTCTTCCACTTCGTTCGGTTCTCAGTTTCTCTCTGGGCGGTCGTAACAGAGTCCAGTGACAGTTAATTAAGTTAAGTGACGTTTAAACGTCAAAAATGTATGTTTAAACAGTCGCTAGTCACTACTTAACTCTAAGCAACTTTATAAATAAAGGGGTAAATCTAACCATCATTCTCAAAACCTTCACCATGAATTGAAGTTAAAATCAGATTTATTTAATAAATTCAGTGAATAGTATGTGAATGTTACCTGTCAATCATCTGACAAGCGTCGAACACAACTTCGTTGGGACAGCAGTACTCTTCCTTCTTCCAGTCGGTCGGCAGTCGGTAGTTGCCATCTACTGCGATCTTGCGCATGCAGCCGATGAAGCCGCGCGGAGGGGCCTTTCCACCTAAAGGGTTACATTTTTTTTTAAGTTCAAGCGCAGCAATTAATATAATACTGTTGATTCCCGAGTGTATTCTGCGGTCGCAAAACACATATTTTTTTACATTTTTGAAACCTATTTCAAAAATGTAAACAAATATGCGACTTTTTCAATAGTACTACTTACTCTGAAAAAAACTTAATAATAATTGATACAAAGTTAATATTTGTTTAAATGGAAATGAAATCAATTGGAAAGAATAATGATTTCAATATGGAATAGATACGTCACTGCACGCAATATTGCTTGACTTTTACAACAGCCTGTAAGGCTAGTCTATACAAGGTGTTTTTTTGATATCCCATAACTCTAGGGGATCATTGTACTCATCATTATGAACCACTTTTACTATGGGACCAAACCTGAAATCGCGAAAAAAAATCAGCTGTTCCCTACATTTATGTTCGCATAACTCGTCAAAATGTAGGGAACAGCTGATTTTTTTTTTCGTGATTTCTGATTTGGTCCTATAGTAAAAGTTATTTATAATGATGAGTACAATAACCCCCTAGAGTTATGGGATATCAAAAAAAACACGTTGTATAGTGTTCTTTGTGCTGAATGAGACGATTTCGAACCAAAACACTGGCTCTGGAATCACACGGTTGCCAAAATTACCTTTAATTAAAAACAGTCCTTACCAGCAATATAATAAGTGCTCCCAGTCATAAACCTCAACTTCTTCAAGGTCTTCACAGGCCGGTAGTCTACGGCCAGGGTCAGGCTGTCAGTAGCCATGGTGAGCAGCAGGGAGTGCCAGCGACCGTCGTTGAAGTCTTCCGCGTAGTTATCCAGTTTGACGCGGGGAGAGCCGGGGGTTTCTAGTTCTACTTTTACTCTGCCTTCTTCTATGAATATCTAGACCATTTTTAGGAAGTCATTGTGGGATCAATATCGACAATTGGCTATTTGACAGTTGTAACGATAAAATATATAATATGTTAGATATAGTAGCATATAGGTTCACAATAATCATACAATAGGTTTTATGCATTAAAATAAATTGTAAATATTTTATTTTTGAAAAATAAATTAGAGATTTTTTATCTGTGGATTACAAAAACTGAAACGCGAACGGCCATGATCGAGCATCGTATGACGTCACATCACAATAAATAAAACGTTGTGTGTTACTGTGTTTTATCATCGTTGGCAGTTTGCTGATTTTCCACACAAAATATACTTTTTATGCAACTTTTTATGCAAACTTTCCACACAAAATATGTTTAAGAGTTGAAGCGTCGTAGTTAGCTTTACTTAGTTTATTGAAATGTGACGTCACAGCCATAAATGTCACGTGATCGGCTGTTTCCGCGCGAATTTCAAAATACGGAATGAAAAAAAACATTTTTTTTCGAATAAACAACGCTTTTTTAAGAAAAAAATAATTGTAAGAGGTATAAAATAAACCTACGTATATTTAAAAATATCTTTTCGAAAACTGTCAAATAGCCAATTAGTAGAGGTTAGAACATGACGCATTGGAGTTTAGGGTTCTTGTCGTAATATGGGGCGATACCACAGAAATCTTAATAATAAGGCAATAGAAGTCGCATAGACGCGTGACCTTGTCGCCGCGCTTATGTGTTGGAGTACACAAGTGCACGCGGAGCGTTTGTTGCGGTTTCTTGTGTTATTTGAGACGCGGAGAGGTAAACATGGTGTTTTGCAGCATATCCAACTGCGGAAACTCGTCCAAAACTTGTAACTTAACAAATAAAGGAATAACATTTCATATGTAAGTACTTAATTTTTGAAATATTGTCGTTTTTTAGCAAATATAGACAAATCAAATATTTTCACTATCACTACTACGATTTATCACAAAAAACGATTTTTTTGTCAAATCAATAACCATTAACGCTTAAGCTTATTCATGTCTACTATTACTACTGCTAAAAGCAGCAATGAAATTATAGTCATACGCAATAAACAAAAATCGCCGTTTGCGTAAATTCTAGGAACAAGCCGCATGAGTTGGCCGCAATTTAGTGACGTGCTACTACTATTCTGTATCGATAATTATTTACGTTCAGCTTAATACTTCGTTTTACCTTTACCAAAGACAACTTTTAAATAAATTCTTACATTTTTCAGGACAGTAAATTCTATAGGGGAGTTGTTTGATCAACATAATATAGAAATCCCATACATTTTCATTTTAACAAATAGTTAGTTAAGACTAGAAGCGATTTACATAATATTAATACACGTAATAAGCATGAAATTGTAACACCCAAATGGAGGTTAGCTAAGACAAGCAAGTCGTTTGTCATTGACAGCATACGTTTTTATAACAAGTTACCTTTAGTTTATTAAGTATTTATAGTCCACCACTACACTAACTACCTCCCCCTTTTATTCTAAGTTCATACACAATCCATCCTATTTGATTTGGTCATTGTTTTTACACGACTGTTTTTTACTGTAAGGTGAAGTATTGGAGAGCCTTTAAGATTTGTATAATTATATAATAAACTAAATGTACGTACACTTATTGTTTTATTGTATTCCATTTCCTCATAAATAAATCGTCTAAAAGGGCGTTGACGAAAGAAATACTTTCAATAAAATTAATTATGTATTGTTGCTGGACTCCTTGGAGATTATTAACACTCAACGGAAAAATATAATTTATCGATATGAGCTCGTAATAGTTTGCACTGCACTATTCTTAAGTGAGAGTGAGCACGCAATATCATTTTTTGCTTTTCGCACACGTTTCTTATTGGCTGCAGGAGTCGCGCCCCCTGACATTATGCGTTTATAAAAAATATTCCGTAATGTCATCGCATAAAGTTTAATTTTGTAGCAGTAATGCAAAGTGCATTTGTAGGTGTAATTGTGTATCTATTTTTTGTTTATGTAGTAGTAGCTGTGACCCGGCGACACTCGTCCCGATATAAAATTTAGTACTATAGCATTTCTATTGCCTTATTATTAAGATTTCTGTGGGCGATACTAATGAAAAAACGCCAACCTGACAAAGTGCAGCACAGCGTGCAACCATAGCCCGAACATCATTATAGCGGAAACAACCACTTGGTTAAGTTTAGTCATTTTCGAACTTATTTCAACTTCGATACAGTCGATATTTATTCGGCAGCTCGGCTGTGCAATCTCAAAACCTAGCAACTGACATTAAAAATAAAAACGTGGTTTTTAAACCACCGATTATAAAAAAAATGTCAGTTGCAAGGGTTTGAAATTGCACAGCCGAGCTTTGGCAGACCTGTGCCCTATCAGACAAGGACGTTCAAAACGGCTAAACGTCTTTAAAATTATAATAATCGTTACCTTCACGTGTCCCTCGGTGTTAAACTTGTGGTATATGAGCAGGCCGTGCAGCTCATAGGTGCGGAACTCCAGCGAGATGTTGAGCGTGTTGCCTCCCGAGTAGCCGCGCAGCTTGGCGTAGGAACCCTCTTTTAGGAATGTTATGGGGACCACTGGTGGTTCCTGTAAGGAAGGTGTAGAGTTATTAGCAGTCTGGCACATTTGGGTGAAGTTTTCCTATGATCTTTCTACTCTTGTTAACTAAAAAATTATCAACTGGGCGCTATGCCATATTTTTTTTTAGATATCGTCAAAAAAGTATTTTAAAAAGAATGAATGATGAAGATGAAAACATCACCCACATACACTGATACATACTGGAAGCATATTTTTCGACATTAAATTTTATATTTCTTGCGACATGACATGAATTTGCTCCTTCCTTGCACGAATAAAAAAAAAACTAAACGTAGGTTGGGTAAAGAATAAATACGCATATTTCTTGAGTCGAGTGAAAAAACTTGATCAAAGCCGCAAAAATATAATTGGAGGATAAGTTATAATACTATGTGCATGTGCGTGCACGCCGAATTGACACATGACTAAGTATGTCTCGATTTAGAACAAGATAATGCGACGACGAAGTTTGGTCGTGTTGCTCATTGAGGTTCAAGTAAAGATTGTTGAACACTTACCGGACAAGCATAAAGTGTGTTAACTTTAGTGAACTTGAAGGGCTCCCCGGTCTCGTAGCCTTGCTTCAGGTCCTGGATGACGTTGGTAGCGTTCAGGTACATGTTCTCGATGCAGCCAGTGAAGTTCTGGTTCACCACCAAACCTTCCTGGAAGTTTGGTACACCTCCTATGTAGAACTGAAATAGAATGCAAGGTTGTAGAAAGGGTTATATCTTAATGCCTGAAAAAAAAGATGAATACGAATGAAGGAAGATAAAATGCTGTTTTGTGACCAAAGACAATATAGCCAAAGACAATATATATTATAGGGAAAAATACAAAATCTGAACTAACAGCAGCCTAAGTGTTAAAAACTGAACTGCAGCATTGAACACTATTTCACTTAATAATGCAGGCTGTTAGTTAAGAGGTAATATGGGTCACAGGAAAAGTTCCACTCCCCCTTTCTTGTGTTCCCTTTTTCTTTTTGAAATTTATTCATATCAGATGTTTTCTAGTAGACTACTGTATAGCAAGTGAGTCATACTCACAGCCCTGTTGAGGTTGAGTCGCGAGAACTCTCCCTTGATGCGGTCCTGCACGATCACCCGGTCCACTGAGAAGATGACGGAGCGTCTGTTGCGGGATATCACTACGTCGTGCCAGATGTTGTCGTCTAGTAGACTACCCACTGATAACGACGTTGATGTTCCTGAACCTGTTGATGAATATTTTGTTCATAATCACATTAACCCGCATTGGGCCCGCGTGGTAGACGGCCCACTCCCTCTCATTGAAAGGAGGCCTGTGTCCCAGCAGTGGGCACATTATAAGCTGATTATGATAATCAATCAAATTCTTGATTCATGGGATCAGTAACCAGTTACATAGCCTTTATACAGTTAGGTAGATAGAACTTCTCAAGTCTCAACCTCTAAGGGCCAAAGCACACACGCTACTTTTAGCATCGGCGATCGGCGGTTTAGCAGCTTTTTAGAAGCTACATGCAGCGACCAATCATTCCACACCGTACACTTAAAACGCCAAACGCGGCGATTCAGTCGCTTTTCGGAAGCTCGACACAGCGGCTGAACGCTACACTCCGCACACATTTGGATGACGGTCGCAGCGATTTGGCATCTGCGCCAGCATCGGAGCATGCTTGTGTGCTTTAGCCCTTAAACATGAACACTTTTCCGAGAAAGCATGTCATAGTTATTGTTTTATTTAAATATCAAAAAACATTTTTTTGCAGACTTAATACCAAAAGGGATTCTTTACTAGTCGACCTTTGAGAAATGCAGAGATTAAATAAGTATATTTTAAACATATTAATCTGGTTGTCTCTCACCTCTCTCTCTCTATCACTCAGTCATTAGTTTGTGTTGGTAAATAAATATTCAGTAGTCAATATAACAAAATAAGCTATAAAACTTACCCAAATCAATGTTCAGCACAAGTCTATTATCCCTCAGCTGTAAGGCCATGTAATCTCCTTGCGTTCCCCTGGAGTACATGAGGGCTCCTGATGCTGTACTGGTCTTGAACCGGAAGCGGATGACCTCGCGGGAAGCCGAGATGGGGTCGCGGAGTAAATCCATCTTGACGATGGAGGAGCCGTTGAAGTAAAGTGTGTCGGCGACTGGTGGGAAACGATTGTGGTTATTACAGATTGCGAAAAATTACTTCCCTTAGATCAGTGATTTTTTTTTCTCTAATAGGTACTGTCCTCCTTCCAGTTTTAACGGAACCTATCCAGCTATAGTCCCGCCATATCCTACGTGGTCTGCCGCGACCCCGTCTCACTATCTCAGGGCACCAGCTCCGTGCTATTTGGACCCACAGTTTGTTCGACATGGGTCAAAATCTTTTGACCCGTAAAAAACATAATTCTTAGTATTTTCAATGGAAAAAAAAAAATTAACTGGTAGGCACTGTGGACCCTTGAGAAATTCATTGGAGGTTACTAATATAACTACACACGCGGGCGGGGCTGTGAGCAATGCTAGTCAAGGATATTTAAGATATTTTATAGCTTTAACCTTCCAGTGAGTGTAGAGCACTTGAACCTGAATATCTTTTATAGCGTATTTTTAATACTCATAAAATATAACACTAGAATAGCATTGGGCGAAAGGTGTTTTAATTTTCATATTTATAGCGCACTCTAAAGCAAGTAGTTAAAACGATTTATATAAACCGGCCAAGAGCGTGTCGGGCCACGCTCAGTGTAGGGTTCCGTAGTTTCCCGTCCGTCACAATAAGTTTTCCCACGTACAATTCGATAATACCCGACCCAATGTAATAAGTACCTACAGCGCCATCTCTCGGGGAATTGGGTTACTAATTAATACATAGACGTGCCAGAAGTTTTCGGTGGTCATTTTGGATTGCGAGAACCGATTTTAATCATTCTTTTTTTGTTTGAAAAAAGATACGTTCAGGATAATAAAATATGTAAACGAAGTTAAAAAAAATGCTTGCATATACGATTATACTACGAACTTAGTCCAGAAATGATTTTGTACAACTTTTTGTCTTTTTTGTACAAAAACTGTTTTTTCTATCAAGTTCAAAATAATTTTCCTAGAAAGTCCTTATAAAGTTCTACTTTTCAGATTTTTTTCATATTTTCTAAACTTATGGTTCAAAAGTTAGAGGGGGGGGGACACCTTGTTTTTTACTTTTGGAGCGATTATTTCCGAAATTATTGACACTTATCAAAAAATGATTTTAGTAAACCCCTATTCATTTTTAAATACCTTTCCAACAATATATCACACGTTAGGGTTGAAATTAAAAAAAAAAAAACACTTCCCACTTTACATATAGGGAGGCTACCCTAATAAAACATTTTTTTCCAATTTTTATTTTACCACTTTGTCGGCGTGATTGATATACATATTGGTACCAAATTTCAGCTTTCTAGTGCTAACGGTCACAGAGATTAAGCGAGGACGGACAGACGGACGGACAGACAGACATGGCGAAACTATAAGGGTTCCTAGTTGACTACGGAACCCTAATAAACGTCTAACTCAAGTTGCTAGAGGCAAATAGAGTCGCAGAAAAATTTTGTGACCTCTAAAATTGATGTAGAAAATTGACACAATAATGACCTCTATTCCTCTAAGCATACGCACCATAATCGCATCCATAAACCTCGACTCTCATGGAGATCTTGTCGCGCCATCGCATCGGGTTGATCCGTATGAACTGCGCTATAATAGGAACTTCGAATTCGTTCTTCTCAACCGTGTTGCCATCGTGGTTGCCTTCGAACATCTGTTGGAATATGAACTCTATTGGTTAGGTGTTTAAGTTCAATTTGGCGTGTATTTATGAGATATGATATAAAAAATAACTAAAATTGTGTCGTAATAGCGTGTCTATAAACAGGCAGTTATGACACTTCACCTATATCTATATGGGTTAAGTATAAACAAGTACTGTACTTGTTTACTAAACCATGTCAACACAGCCAAGGTTCATGATGGTTTTCAAATGACTGAAAAAGTCCGTACAGCATTGAATACTTTACCCACTCATATTGACGTTATATTAATAAATATAAACACAACATCGCGCCTGTACTCCTCGAAGGATTAGGCAGAGGTGATCTATAGTACACCCACATTTTTTTTTGGGAGTTAAATTAATTATCACCACTTATCGAGCTTGCTGGACATAGGTCTCCACCATAGGCAGACCAATATAACTAATATTAAAAGGAGCATTGTATTTGGTTTAGACCCGAATAATAAGCATCAAAGAAAGCAGAAATTCTATTTATATTATTATTCCTATGAATATAAAGCAGATATCAGACGTTTCACTTTTTGTTCATTTTCGTGTCATTCGGCATCTTTCACTCGAAGTAAAACGTCTGACCACAAAATGAATCAAAAGTGAAAAATAAATTCGTTAGTTATTCGATCTAACGATGTTGGATTTCGGCATTCTTCCGCATGGCAAAAAAGCACTCTTCCGCATCTTTCCCTCGCCTGTCAGATGATCGTAAAATGAAATTAAAGAAGCAGACCAGCGTTCATTCCTATGTAATTTTGTCGGAGTCGTTTGAACGTGGAATGAAACAAAAATTAACATTCATTCGAGTGAACCATTCACTCGAGTGAAGTGTCTGATATCACCTTTAGGAAGAAGAGGATGTTAAAATAAAGCTATATTAGAAACGTCACCCCAAGCCACCCTACCTGCGTATACCCATCTTCAGTGGTCACGGGCCTCCAGCTCTCCCCATCATCCGAGTACTGCAGCATGTACTCGGTGACATACTCGTCAGTGGCAAAGCGGCCTCGCGTGGCGATCCCGCGCATCTCCCGCCGCTTGTCCAGTTGAATCGTCAAGTGTTGGTAATACGAGCTCTCGCGGGCCGTCCAAGCTGCCGTCCCTTCACCGTTATTTGTTAGTTAGTGCTACTCTTGCAAATATCATCAACAAAGAGTAGGTATATAGGCAACCTGGCTAACTCGCAACTACTATTTGTAGGCAATTCTTTGACATCGCTGTTCAAAAGTTTCTTAGGGGCGCTACACGCACTATCTTTTTGAGGTCGGCATAATTCGGCACAGACAAGCGGAAAAATCAAATATGTATATTGCGCCCCGCTATGCCAAATTATGCCACCCCGAACGAGTGTGTAGCACGCGTTAGGGCGCGATGATTTGACCATGCAGCCTTATTAAAGGCAATCGGAAATGAAAATATGAAGTGTAATGGAATGATTTTTTTTTGCCTGTATACCTAACTTTCTTGTTCATTGTACTAAAGTGATTGTGGATTGCATTTCAGAGTTCACATAATTGTATTGTATCCCTCAAGGGTTTCGATTTTAGTTCGTTACTTAAAATGTACCTAATATGAGAATGGATGGATGTAGGTATCTATTACCCTTCTTGGCCGACCCCAACATCGCGATTTAGAGTCAACAAATCATCGTTTGGAAAAGTTAGGATGATAATGAATTATCTGAATGAAACATAACTGTTGGTATGGTATCCATGCAACTCAATAGCAAGGATATTAAACACAGTGAATGACAAGGTTCAGCATCAAAGCCGTGGTTTTGTTTAGGTCCACAATGGATACATTCAATGAGAGTAGAATCACAACACAATATGTATGTATATGGTTTCGTGCCATTTGAATATCTCAGTAAGTACATTAGTTAGGGACACAATCATCTTTTTTGCAAACCACAATCAAATTCGTACCATTTAGACGTGTAAATTAGTCGAAATTGTTAACGTTTAGTTAGAGAAAAGAATGAAAATATCAGCAGTCTTTTGTATGTACAACTGTGTCGAGTTATTACAAGCAGCCTTAGCAGTTTCTTCTAAAGGACAATCATGTTTGGGATAAGCAGTGTTTTCATTTAAGCTTCTGAACGATGAGCAGAAATAATAAATGGAATGGCAATCAAAATAAAACATTGAATACTTAGTATGAATATGTATAAAAGAGCTTTCACTAGCGTAGGTCACTTTGAAAATAACTACACGAAATAAGGAGTTTTAACATAGAGCCAATTTTCCAAGGGGTGGCAAATTTTAGTTTACCTCATAAACTCATAATAGTTCTGTCACAATTTATTATTCTCCTTTCGTCTATTAGGTATTTATTTTAATCAACGCAAAGCCCAGAAAAAAAACAAAATGCCAACAGTTTACCCCACCACCACATTTGAAAAGGATTAGTTTTAAAATCAAAATAAAAACTCATCAAAAAAAATATCTACAAAGGGGAAGAACCAGCAAACTAAACACTACTCTCAAATTAAATTGAATGTGACTATTAAAACGTGACGACACCACACAAAAACCAAACAAATAAAAGAAGCTACCGCATGCAAACCAAACCTCTCAACCTGTAGTCATATTTTAATTATTTCATCTTATATTTTTACCTTGACTTCGCCTCCAGCTGCCTTATACTGAACGTAATCGAGTCCGTTGGACCCATAGCTGATATGATACTCCTGGACAAACTCCTGGGAGTGTGCGCGACCCTGTGTGGCCACCCGCGTGATGTTCTTTACGTTACCGAGGTCAATGACCAGCTGCTGGTCGAAGTCATTCTCCGACGCCGTCCAAGCGTTCAAACCTTTTCAATGCGGGAAAATTTGCCATCTTTATTTCAACGTTGCTTGCTTTACTTTCATTAGTAGGTCAAACTGTTAGTTGGTTAAATAAGACGTTACTGTTATTGAAATAGTCATTTATTTGCCTTTGCCTGAACTTCTAACAACTAAGTTATATGATCCTAAACCTATGTAACATCTATATAATCCAAAAGCAACCCAAATAGTAAAAATATAACATATTAGAAGTAAATTAGCGAAATTTCAACATTACAAGATTATGAAAATATTGTTTTTCTTTCACAATAAATTCGAGATTCACTTTCAACCCTTCTTGATCTAAAAGTGTTTCATTTGCTTCTCTACAAAATCGGAACTGAAATTAAAGTCCGGTTCATGCAAGGGTTTAGCATCTTCCACTATTTCATCAAAGGTCAGATAAGCATAAGGCGAGGGTACATAGTTTCCATTATCTTCAACTTTTAAAGAAACCGCCACAGCATGTCTGTCGTCCAATAATGTCTCTTCAAAGATCCACCCTTCTTTTAGATCATTTTTCACATGCAACACCGTATCAGTTACTAACCTCCCCACTTCCAACTTGCGTGTTTTTAGCGAAAAACTTATTTCGTCCAAGGGCACAGTTATACCAAACCCTATGTTCTTCACGTAACTTTCTTTGAGACACCAAATGCGATAGAAACACGCGATCTGTTCCATTTCCGTGGGAAAACTTCGTATCGTCGCCCATTCGTGTCTCGAAAACTGACGCGACATAATACGAAAGAATTCGGGGATGTTCTTATTTGCTGGTGGTTCTACTTTCATAACATCAATGCCAATATTTCGGTCTTTATTACCAGCCAGTACTACAAAGTCTCCTTGGTGTGACACATTGAATGTTATTGGAATGTCTCCACCCTCCACTAAGTAGGGCTTGCCTTTTTCGTCTCTGCTGAATCTTATTTCCTCATAAGGAATGGTAGTTGTTTCACACACAAACTTCCTCAGCATCAGGCGTCCAACAAGTGATGACTTAGCATCATTCTGAAATACAAATCTTGCAATTCTTTGCTTCTCCTCTTGCTGTATGTAACTTGAGGCAGCTGTTATTTCCTCCTGGGTAGGTTTCCATTCAGTGGCATTGAAGGCCCATCTGACATTTGAACTGGCCATTTTGGTACTAAAATCTCTATTTAGTCTTGTTACTGAGGTCCAACTATATAGTGTTTTATATTGATAACGGACCTGCAGACGAATGAACCCTGTTACTTTGTCTTCGTTTGATTTATTTTTGAATATTTTGTTTACAATTCACAGGTTAAGAAGCATAAACTATAATTCTGGCAACTGAATCACGAACACAACACACAGCATGCAAAAATAATGGCATGACTTCATCTCTAAGTGAAAACAAAATCAAATGATCTAAATGTTGCCATCGTAGCTGGCACATGTCCTACAGCATTCTCTAGCATTGTCGTAACTTGAAATGATCCATAACATTTTAGTTCAGGAATATAAATTTACCAACTACTTTAAAAATTCCACAAATGTTATGAAACACTACAGGTGCAGCAAAGGCAAAATGATAGTGACAAAAAACAAATATATTTTCAACATATAATTATTATTTGCATGCTAACATGATCTGACAACGCTATATCTAAACATTAGGCTATTGTAATGAGTTCTATTAACAGTAATTCAAGGCTTTGTAGTTAATATTACTGATAACCTAAGATGATTATTGTATGTTTTAGCATATCAAGTTTTATTTTGTTTTAATAGCCATTATCAGCATGTCAACATGTTTCAATAACATTCATTGCAGGTCCCAATCATGACTTTAAACTGCAGAGAACATTTCAAAGCATTCTTTCAATTTTTCCCACTTCATAAAGTACTATTTCTGACATGTATGGGCGAATTACTACTTAGAACAATATTATAGGCATAAAATATTATAGGAAATCTGAATAAAGCTAGTTTTAAGTAAGAATTCTTCCTTCATACAAGCCAAAACTTGGTGTTTTCAACCCAGGTCCCATACTTACCATATAACTTAGCATTCTCTGGTCCTCTGTCTCTTAGGCTGGAAGTGGCGGTCAACTTAGCGTTGGCAACGAGGGGCTCATTACATTCGTAGTCGTAATAATATCTTACTGAGTCTGAAAACAACACAATTACATAGTTTAAACATCGTTTTGGCCTTTTACAGTACGAAAATAGTAACTGGCACAGTTCTTTTCAGGGTTGAATGAATTTGTAACGAAGTAAACAAGTATGACTGAAACGTGTAACACTTTCTTTTGCAAACAAAGCCCAAATATATATTTTATTCATCATGAGTTTATTTGTAACACAAAACCAAGTTTATTCTTCGACTAGATATACGTTAAATATTTGAATATTATGAGGGAATACAGCCAAAACTTGTATTGGAATTAATCGTTAAACTAACCTGCATCAGATTTCGTAATGCTATGGCAAAGCAACACAAACAAATAATACACGAAACCACTCATCATAATTTCATAGCTATTTTAGAAATACTACTAATAATAAGAACGTAATGTATCAGTCAGAAAATCATTTAAAACTGTTTGATCATTACGTTAGCGTTGTTACAATCATCAAGCCGGACAACACCCAAGTACGTTTTAGCCAACCAATACGTCAGATCCAGCTATATATTCAAATTCTTATTGGCTCATTTTGTTTCACAATGCTAAATTAGTTATTGTCCACCAATAGTAACAATGACATTTATAAAAACATGGAGAACACACTTGCTTTTCATGCGTTTGAAAACTGTAATCTTTAAAAACTTCTAAGTTAAAAACATTTGTTAGTTCGTCAAAATTGACATAATCAACAAACTAATAGTTTATTGATTTATTACAAATTAATAGATGATTTTCATTATAATTGATCATTGAAAGAGGAATTATCAGGAATAACGATCACACTTTGAAAGCAGCTTTTTGAAATAATTTTCGAACGCTCCCTTGATATTATCAGATTTTATTGCCACGTTCAATTATCTAAAACTCCAAATAAGTGGAAGTTTGCTGGACTATTTTAAATCTTTTATACTAATAATAAATATGGATAATGTAATAAAATAACACCAAAAAAACTAAAACGCAATTTTCAATATCATAATTCCTAAATTGTCCCCACTAACCACGGTTTATGTTTTCAGCAAATTACACAAATGAGGAAATTACAACAACCATCGTTGCAACACTAAGATTTTCTGCCGAAACAGGGGAATTGTGTTGATCGATATATTTTCGGTATTTTAGAGATAATTATGCGTATTTTGTGAAAAGTTTGTGATAAAAGTACCGAATAAAGTTAGTTAATTAACCACTATACGATTCCACGGCGTTACCGGGTCATTTGTTGTTATTGTATGGAGTGAAATCCCGTTATACATATTTTATTTCTGCCACGTTTTGTGTGAATATTTCGTGATAAACTTGTATAAAAATGTTTATTTTTGTTTGAGGAGCAAAGTATATAAGCAGGTAAATGTTGAACTATGTTTAAAAACTATTCCCAGTCGTTGACAATGAATCACCTGCCCCCATGACATGACATCAGACATGTCCTAATAGGACAAAAAATTGGTGCCTCTAAGAAAAAATAGCCTGTTTATGTTTACCATTAGAAACATCAATAAACTAGTTACAAAATTTTTAATATTGTTAACATTTTTACATTTTTAGTTTTGCACACCTACATACAACTTTATTTTTATTTTTAATGAGGCAATTTCTGAATTCATAAATAAATTAACTGAAGATAAACATAACTAGGAACAACTATGTATTGGTTATATTTATTTCAACATTTAGTCTATAGGGACTATTATTCATTGAGCCCCAATTTCATACATCTTTTATCATTAAAAGATTAATTGAATACCTATAATGTATTTCAACAGAAGCAACAATGTCAAGCATGTCAGACCGTAAGGCAGAGCTGGAGCGCAAGAAGGCGAAGCTCCAAGCTCTTCGGGATGAGAAGGATCGCCGCCGCAGAGAGAAGGAACAGAAAGATGCTGAAGAAGCCCTGGTATGTAAATGCCTATGTTATATTTTTATTAGACACACAATAAAACAACATTTAAACATTCAGCAAACTTGGTGATCAGAGCAGACACTAGCCTACTCAACATGAGACATGATAGAAGGTGATTAAGCTGCAACATTGCTCAATAATATGACTAGCTGCACCCTCGGTTTCACCTGCATAAGTGTGGAGCCCGTATGAATATCGGGATAAAAAGTAGCCCATATGTTAATTCAGGGTGTCGGCTACCTCCACACAAAATTTCATCAAAATTGGTCCAGCCCTTTGAGCGTGAAGAAGTATCAAACATATAAACACACACACTCACAAACTTTCGCCTTTATAATATTAGTGTGATGTTGGTGTAAATTTAAATAAATAAACATTACTATTTATTTTCAATAGAATTCACGAGTCTTTATTGCATTCCATAATATTGGTAAAACAGTTTGTAGGCTTAAAATTAATGGAACAATAATTATGGACTCTGTTGGGCAAAGCATGGTAAGAAAGAGGAGGAAGAGCGCTTACCCATCTGTGTATCCCAACATCCCATGCAAATAAAAGTGATTGGTTTTAAACTATAGCTGCAATCTGTTTGTGTAGCTCACGGAAAGCCAGATAGTCAGTATTTTGGCAGATTAGGGAGATCATGTAATACTATCTTATCAGCATGCAACCTTCAGCCTATCCAGTCTGTATCCAATCTTTTCAAGGCCATGAAAGCACTAGAGTCATCATCTTCCTGGCCTTTCCCAAGTATATATGTGGGGGTTGTCTTCCAGTATAACCAAATGCAGCTGAATACCAGTATTTTACATGGAGCGACTGCCTATCTGATCTGCAGTTACTTGGTACCCCTAGGTAAAACTAGTTGTCAGACTTTCAGGGTTTTGACTACCTGTAACAACTGTCAAAGACCTACAAATGACAGTTGCGACCAAAGGCTTACCATGCTTTCAAGGCACAGACAGGTCTTGGTGTGTGGATTGTCACCCATCAACAGACTGACCTTTGCACTAGAGTAGCTATCATTCATGAACTGATCTATTTTATTCCAGCAACGTGCCTCAGCGGCCTCCAGCCTGGACAGCCGTCGCGACCTGGACGAAATGCTGTCATCTCTTGGAGTGGCACCTGTGAAGGATGTTCTCTCTTCACTCTCGTCAATGACGTCATTAACTCCACCGCAGACTGCATCGCCTGATGCTAGTCTACCACACACTGATAAGTCCAGTTTACCTGCACATGGGTAAGTGGATATTTATTATATTAACATGAACTATTGCAGTGAGGACAGACACAGAGTTATGAAAGGTGTTACCCATATTTTGAACTGAGAAGAAATATATTGTGAAAAAATGCACCAACTCCTCTTTTTTCGTCATCAATATCAGAACTTAGCAAGAAAAGAAAAAGTTGATAATATTTCTGAGCTTCTTCTTTTCGTATCAACAAGACATCTATATCATACTGTTTGGGCCCAGTAGGTGGTTTATTGCGGCGTCGATAACAAATAAAATTTTCTAGGCTAAGTCTCTTAGATATAAAACGCACCAGTTCTCCTACTATGTTAAAAAATTTCTCAGTATGGTACAGTATATGTAAAATATTCACATTCAAAACCAGCGGCCCGAAGAAAGCGCCTGCATTGCAAGTGGTATCGGTCCAGTCTACAGACATTCCGCCTAAAGAGAATGTTACCTACGCGAAGCAAACTCAGACCACGGCGACAGGTGTCAGCGAGCTACGCGATGGTAAGCTTTACGTGTAGTCTATGTAGCTAACACTTTTGCTAGACTTTTTATTTTTTTATACTTTTTGAGTTGACTGTCTTTGGTTTCATTTTATCTTTGATTTTTTTGCAAACACTAAGTAGTAGGTTTTATGCGAACATTAAATGTATGTACTTATGTTTGTTTTTGAAACTATTTAAATGTCTATGTCAAGAGCAGACATTGATAAATTCTATTTAACCTCCTTAAATTAATGCTGGACATAGACCATAGTTTCGACTGGATTAGTGATCACAGTTTGATAAATGAGCAAGCAATTTAGAAACATTTAACATATAGATTTTTATTACAATGGGAAACTCCTTTTATTATAATATTACACTTTTAATTACTTCAGATAAAAACATTACAAATAAATTAATAGTGGGTTTTGGATCGTTTCTGTGTGTACTCACATAATTATTTATGTTTGTCCAATAACATAATTTGCGAGTTTGCATACCCATTTGAAACATAATATAATTTCGTTTAACTGTGATGTCTGGGTGTTGGTTTAACTATACTTTGTCATTTTCAAATAATAAATTATATTTTAAGTATCTTATTATTTTAAATATACTACATTATTTAATCTAATAAAAATTTCCCTTAATTACAAAAAGCCCAAAAAATAATTAGTCAGTAATCGACAATAATCACTCTGAAAGAAATCAAAATCTTATCCAATATCATAATTTTATATTTTATCATAGTGTTTTGGAACGTATTTGCAAATGACAAAAGCCCCCTGTAACCAATGACATCCCTGTAGTTTTTGAAACAGTATTTACTTTTCACCCATCTATTTTAATTTGGCCTTTGATATGCTGTCTGAGTTTATAATTAATTCATTTGTTTGAAGACAAAAACATTAAGAAGATTTACGTATTAAATTAATTATATTTTTGTGTATTTCTGCCCTCCCACTGGGTACGCAACGTCGTATGCAGAAATAATATAAACATACCAAGTTGCTTTAAAAATAGAAAATATTAAACAACTTCATGTAAAAACTGACTTTTAAAGCGATTTTTATGCTGAATATCTTGTGAACAAATAAACTGCTTCTTATCTATTCTTCTGTTCAATTTTCATCTACAAATCTAGCTTATACTGTATTTGTAAACCAAAATAAATTCAGGCAGCATTTATTTGCGAAAATTTTATTTATTTTCTGAGCTTAACATGTTGTGTCGTCTTTCATTACCCTTCTAATTAATTATTAATGATATAAATTAAAAGTAAATACTGTATGAGACTTGTGGTGCAATGTTTGTGTTTGTGCTACCATAAAAAAAGGCTGCTCTTCCAATGCATCACCGCTTGCAGGATACATGGAGGACTGGTGGCGGCCGCGCAAAGGTAACTTGTACCTTATTAACATTGTTTTACAGTATATATTTGTTTGTCCACGAATATGCACTGTGATTTTTCTAACGTAAATAGTTTTTTGTTTATAGGTAATTGTAATAATAATTAAATGAAACCATAGACTTGATAAGTAAATTAAATGTATCAACTTGTAGAGTTAAATTCCTTGAGACATTTTTAAGACGAAATTGTTTCTATTAGTGCATGGTTATTTTAAAATATTTTGTACCATAGAAAATTGATTGAAGTATATATTTTGTACTATAGAAAATTGATTGAAGTATATTAATTTGTACCATAGAAAATTGATTGAAGTATATATTTTGTACTTAAGAGTAGATCATCTGCACAAATAAAATAGATTTTAGAACACGTTATTTTTATGTTAGTGTCATATTCGTGGACAATAAGATCAGTCAGCCCACACACGGGCGTAAATATGCAATGCATGCACAGATATTTGTTTACGTGAAATGGAACAAAACATATTCATTTAGACACGTAAAAAATGTTCTATTTGCGAAACAAACCCCATTGGCTTATTAAAAGAACACCGTATTATTATTATTTTTTATTTACTTTTGAAAACAGTAAACCACCATTGGCCGTAGAAAAAGTACACTATCTATATTTTGTTCTCATTTAAATTATATTTCATTTATTTGAAATGGATTAAATGGTATTAGACTTACAATAAATGTAATAAGTTTTGTTCCATTTGAACTTGTAACTAATACACCTTTTTGCGATATTGTTTGAGAGCGTAGCCAGATGAAAAAGACAAAGTAAACTCTATGAATAAGGCATAGAGTTGAAAATTGAACAAGTTATGTTAATACCCCTGGCTACGCCCAGTTTGAAGCGTGGGTTTTGACCAAGTTTGTCCGAGCATGTATTAATTATTGCCGTCAAACTAACGTCCAGTGTGCTGCACTTTACTTAACACTGACCGATGATGTCACTGACGCTAGTTTGAACATTTTAAGGCCCTGGACTCGGGAATAACGGCATATCGTGATCTGTTTGTTTGTGCCGTTATTTTGTACTTGCCGTATTCATCTAGGCCATGGCCACATAGGACTTGCATGTGCTCACTACAAACTTAATGGACTAATATCAATTCATTGTGAATACCATCCATACCATTTGTTCAAGAATCATTTACATAGGTTTATGTAAATATGAATAGTAGATATATTTATCAAAACAAAAATATTCAACGGTTCTTAAATATTATATATCTAGATAGTATTGTAAAGATATGTATTTTATCACCGAACTATAACTGACAGAATATTTTTATTTTTTGTCCTTTTCTAGCACACGCAACCGACTACTACGGTAAGTCATTATTCCGCCAGGACGCTTTCTGTCGTTTACCCTTAACACTACCTCTCTCTTATCATGTCGGTTAACACGGTGTCGGTTGTATATTAGTCCTCATCTCGGTCTAGATCTGTATATATTTAGTGTAGGTTATCCTTACTATCACGCTTCTAGTTATTTCCTACTAACAAATAGGTGCGGTACTCAGATTACTTGATAAATAAACTCAGTTTAGCCGAACATCTAGACCATTTAATCCATTTCATTTTATCAAGAAATCTGTAACGTTTAGTCTTTAGAGGGGGGTTTGAGTGACACTACTCAACTAAAATATCATCATTTGATGCACGTTTAAGAGTTTACACGGAATTGTGGCCTTCCAGAGTTCTCCACTAGGTCTCCCGCGGGAACCTACATAACGGCCGCAGAAATATACAGAATATAATATGTGTATATGAATTATGGTGGTATTATGGGGTCGCCGTATCATTTCACGCTGTTTTACCCTTCGAGTCGACTAACATACACTGCACAGGTCCTAACACGCGGACGCGCGTTGCGTGGCCGCGCCTGTTGCTGCAACAAACGATACAGCAACCACGCGACCACGTAACGCGACACGGTCATGCTGTAAAATATATAAGCACTAGCTATTTCTATGTATAGTTTGAAATTTTTATTTATATATTATGGTCGAAAGATACTGACATTGTTTTTTTGTTTTTTCCTCCCTTTTCAAGATGAGTACAATCTAAACCCGGGTTTAGAGTGGGAGGACGAATTCACAGGTAGGTTTCAATTCCGAATCATACAAACAATCATTTTAACTAAATATAGCCCTTCGTAGAGCTGAGCCTATCACCTAGCATGGTTTGTTGTCTATCTATTTCTATTATGTAACGCTATTTATGACAAAGCTAACAAAAACATAACGTAGCATATATTTGTGTGTGTGTTTTAATACAGGATCCTTCATTTCTAATTTAGTTGACGGTCAGTCAGTAACTTGCCAATAAATAATCGTTTTATAAAATATCTGGACCCTTGAAGGACTTTGAAATATAAATCAAACGTAAAATATATAAATGAAAAAAATGTGCTTATCAGAAGTATTAACACAGCAAAAATACTATACTTTTTACTGCTGACAGTCAGCTGTAAATAACCCACAAAATTCTCCCTGTATTACATTACATACATTCCGAATTAATTCTTCATTATTTATAAATAATACATTTAAATCCATAATGCATGTGACAGAAATACATGTTGTGTATAAGTACCTATGCATGACAAATAACGTCATCCATATGTTGGTAATAGACAAGTATTATTTTTATTTATTTTTTTATTATGATGAAACATGTACCTCTCTTGTGGAGAGCTCGGGAAGTTATTTTGCATTTTTTTAAATATTCCAAAGCTTTCTGTCACCAAATGTTTAACGCTTTTAGGAATTTGCGTGTTTTAGTTGCACAGTTTTAGAGGAAATAAGTAGATCACATATAGTTCATTAAAACAGGTTGATTTACTAGCTTGTGTATGTGTAATAGAATAACTTTCAGTTTCTCTTAAAAATGAAGTATTCCTGCCGAATATATTAACTCAAATTAAGTTAAAAATTTAAAGTTTAAGTTAAAAATTATGAGTTGCAACTGCATGGTAAAAGAGTGAAAAATAATTAGAATATGTATAAAAGCCTGTGGCAACGTCCATCATTTACCATGATTGTGATCATGACAATCTTATTGCCTGTTTCCCAAGTTGGCATACAGATTAGTAATTACAGTAAGTTCTTATCAATACATCGACAACTGCAGAAATAGTATGGATATCACACATAGTAATTTTCACTTCACAATTTCTTTTCGAGAAACTGAAAGCTTTGAGAATATAGTTACAGTAATGCTTTTCTCTTTCTACGCTGCACATAGAAGGTATTTTAACAAACATGGTATGAAATACGAGGTCCTTTATACGTGTGCATGAAATTATTGTTTTATTTAAATAGATACTTAATTAATGTAGATACTTCTAGATTTACGCTAAAGCCCATCGTCCAGGACGCTACTCTAAAGTAACCAGTTACAAACTCAAATCATCAATGAGTAGCCAGAATGTCACAGCACTAAAGCCTGATTCAAATTTATGGCGGCTCGGACCATGAGGCGAGTCACTGCGCAGTAACATATTCACCTGTCCGCGGGGTTCAGAGCCACCATAAAGTTTGCATCGGGCTGTATTTCAATTGCGGCTCGTACACGACGCAACCATCGCAAATTAGTCAATAACGCGTTAATAAGTCGCAGCGCGTAAGGACCACTGTTGAAATGTATTGAGAAATTCTGAATGCTCATTGTTGATTTAAGCTTGTAACTGAGTTATAGGTTAGAGGGAGTTACTTTTAAGTAGCGTTGTGAACGTTGGCCTTAAGAAAACTGAGGGTTACATGTCTAGCGTAAAAATCCTATCTGTTTAGCAGCATGCGTTCCGAAATTTTATAGATTTTTTGATAAATGCGACAGTTATTTTCAAAATTATGGTTCTGGTTTCTAGGGTTTAGTTCAGTATTTATAGGGTGATGTATGTTACTTATACTTACTAGAGTTTTACGTTTTTATAATCAGAGCGGAAATAACAGAATAAGCTCTATTTACGTGATAGTAAAGTTTAGGTTGGTATAGCATCGTTGAAGTTTTCATAACTTGTTTTAAAAGAATTTCTATATTTCCCTAAAAAATAATTTAATTTAGAAACTTGCTGTAACTGTAGTCTCATGCCATTGCTTTAGGGTTGAAAACCGCATGATTTTAGTTTGTTAAAATATTTGAAGCCTTAACAAACTTCGTCATGTGGTCGTGTGATCATTTAACATGTAGTGATGACGCTTATTATAGCTAATATTCATGAACAGATTAAAATATATCATTGACTTACAACATTGTTCGTCTTAGTAACAGTACGTGCTTTTGATAAGAATGAATAGAAAATTGGATGACAGTTTATTTTAGTAAAAGAAGAATTTTAAACATTCTGTGTTTTAAAGAAAATATTTGTGTTCATCCTGCGTTTCTATTCATTATTTGCTAGCGTACTCATCAGTTTTCAGTGCCTTAAATATGAGCAGCTTGTTTTAAAAATAATTAATTGTTAATCAAGTAACCTTACTGACAACTGTGTTATTTTAATGACAAATTAAATAACTAATTATTAACTTGTAAATGCCAAAAAATAAACGAACTTTGGAAGACCAATGCATAGCGTTCCGTGTTCAGAAAATCAAAATTGCTGCTTATATTTTGGGTATTAAAACGAACTAGTAAGACATCCATTTACACTCAGTAGTTAGGATTAGCTACACCAGTAGAGCAGTAGTTATATCTATCTTCAGAACTCATTACATTATTTGTTTCATGAAGTTATAATAATTATAGAAAAAAAAAAAAAAAAAAACTCATGAAGATTATATGTATAATTGACATTGACAATAATAAAAAAACTAGCCTAGAACATTATTGCAAATTCTCTGAGAAACCGAAAAATAACTTCATGAAATACATTTTTAACTCAAAGTACGGCTGATTTATGAACCGCTCTTGCGAGCGCGTTGTTAACTTTTTTTAGATTTTTAAATATCAATTTGAGATGCTGATACTTCTTTCAATACTGGCATGAATTGTAAACTTTCTCTTCAAAAATTAATAATTAAAATTGCCGAAATTCTATGTTTATTGGCGTTTATCCGTGCGGGATATTTCATTAATTTCTGCTCTCTTCAAAATTGTTATCAAATTAAACATTTTAAAGTTCCAGCTGTCTTGCCTTTATCCAATCTTCCACAAAGTGTCCACGTCAAAACGTTTCTTGCCAACACAAAATAACATGCAAGTATCTTCATCAAGCATTTTATAACTAAAATGTATCAAAGTTCTACAACTTCAAAAACAAGTACACCTCAAAGAAATAAATCAGCCATACCGCACACACACACACCCCCCCGGCAAGGGCCATTCTTATTCACCGTCCAGTGCTTACATTCGACGGCGACGGCGCGCGGCAAGGCGATGAGGAAGAAGCGGCATTCCACGGCAAGCTTCCCCCCGGCATACTGCCGCACGGACTGCCTACTGTGAAGGAAGTGCAGCCGGCTGTGACAGTGGAACCGCAGGAGAAGAAAGATGAGGAGAAAGAGAAAAAAGGTTGGTGTGACAGTTCTAACCCGTTATAACGCCAAAAGCTTTTGTGCTACAATTGCACGCGGTTTCTGAAAGCCTACAATGCTGGCAATGAGAATAGTTTTTATTTTGACAGTTCAACAATATTCATGTGTTGTTTACAATGGCATTCACATTGTCGAGCAGACCAATTTTTAAACAAACGAAACAGTGGATTGTGCATTTTATTCAAAATCCTTCGGATTGTGATTGTAAGCGTGTTACGCAAGGTCAATTTAACTTGTCATCAAATATGATTGGCTGTAGTTATTTTGCTTGAGCTTGATTGGTTGAATAAACCAAATACTTAAATCAAGAAATTATGAGTGCTATTTAAGTTTTACCGGTCAAGCGGCGCGTGTCGCCCATTGACGACGAAACAATAGAAAATCAATAGTGTCTCATTAGCGGAGCTAGACAGATTAAGGAGCTTCAAAACCAGGCATAAATTATATTATCATGTTATCTGTGAGACAAAATGTCCTTACCGATCAATAATGACCCTACATGTCAATGTAAACCTTTTTTTTCGTTCACGATTGCGATTTGCTACTCTTGCAGTCAGTCTCTGAGGCAGCTCTTATATGTCTGCCTCTTTTGTTTTATTATAATATGCCTTGAATGTTAGTTCGCGAGCTGAGCGCGGACGAGAAGCAGACCATCATGCTGTCGTCGGAGTTCCAGCGCTTCATGTCGAAGGCGGGCCGTGTCATCGAGCGCGCGCTGGCCGAGTCCGTCGACATCTACACCGACTACACCGGCGGGGGAGACGCGGAGAACGCGCTGTGAGTACCTTACCTAGCAAGATTCTGGTGGACTACAGATAAAACACCCGGTCTATTCTTTAAAAATTTCACCGTGAAGTCTGGAAGTGATATGACAGCTCACTTCCCCTCAGATTTTTACAGAGCAGATTGGCAGACTATATACAAAGGCTTCATCGAAATTGCATCCGCTGATGCTGAAGGAGTTGTTTATTGCTACATATTTTTTATTCTAATAGCACCAAATCTACACCGGTCCAGTGTCTCTCAAAGTCTTGAATGAGATTTCATATTTTGACTTTTGGCAGCTGCATTGATTTGACTATAATAAGAATGTTTTTTGTAGGTATGACGATGAGTATGAAATATTGGTAACGTAGATTTGAAGTGAACCTAACGTTTCGCGTTTAAAAACTATATGCAGTTCTTTCTTTTCAATTAATTTAATAATACCTTTTCCGAAGCTTTAGATAAGCTAAACTTGTTGCAATAGCTGACAAGTCTTTTGATAAACTATAATGTATTAGGCGAAGGTCACACAGCAGTACAGTCACTTGGACTTTACTTGTAAAGTGTAACTGCGCTGTGAGGATCTCGCCCTTTGTAATTTTGGGAGAAACATTTGATAACACTTTTGGGAAGTTTTTATTTTACTTGCTGTGTTTTTTTTTTATTGATTATTTTCAACTTAACAGAAATACTCACAAATAGCGGCGAGATGCCTCCGATTCCACCATAACTTCATAACACAAAAACATACAAACATTTATGGTCAACCAGGCTATTTTTTTACTGTTTTCAACTTAATTGAAATACTCACCACTGACACTGAAACTGTTTATTTCCTACCTAACATAAAAACTTTCTAAAATCTACCTACCTGAAGATAACCAACAAGCAATCCACAGCGACGACAAGTCGGACGCGCGCCTGTCGCTGGTGCGTACGTTCTACGACGAGCGCTGGTCGCGCGGACGCTGCGTGACGTGCCTGGACTGGTCGGCCGCGCACCCCGAGCTCATGCTGGCGTCCTACCACAACAGCGACGACGCGCCGCACGACCCCGACGGCGTGTGTCTGGTCTGGAACACCAAGTTCAAGAAGACCACGCCCGAGGATATCTTCCACTGTCAGTCGCCGGTTATGAGTGCTACTTTTGCTAGGTGAGATGCGCTGACCTTATAAGAACACTAGCTTCTGCGCGCGACTTTGTCTTTGTTTGTGTTTTGAAACACTAAAAAAAAAGAAACATGTTAAAACAAATCTCAGGCTGAAGATTATGTCACACAAATTAAGCCAAAATAGTATTTGGCATTATTAATAATTATTTTTGTGATTTCTTCTTGTTTTTTTTATTTTTGTTCAAAGTGACTTGAATACTTGATAAATTTACTGCGATCGATCCCCAGCACAAAGCATGTTTCAACAATTTGTTTTTGATGCCAGGTTCCACCCCAACCTGATCCTGGGCGGCACGTACTCCGGTCAGATAGTACTTTGGGACAACCGCGTGCAGAAGCGCACGCCCATTCAACGGACACCGCTGTCTTCACTCGCACATACCGTACGTATATTTTGGGATTTTTACTAGTTTCTTAAATGTTAATCTATGCTACAAACAATGTTTTGCATAGAAAGTATCGCCGAAATTAATAAAAAAAAAGCAGGGTTAGAATGGACAGTCCTATCTCGAGCGCGCATAACACTGTTTTCTGTAGGCCTAAGAGGGATTAAATGGGGGCTTTTAAAGTAATATTAGGTCCTTACATATGAAATTGGCGTTTTTCGTACTGGCCACTTTAATCACGAATTTCTCCTCTTTGGTAAGGAATTCCAAATTCAAATTTGTACAGCTATTTACTCATGTATTTGTGCTTCGATGACCGTCATTCATTTGTTTTTTTTCTTCTGTTTTTTCTGTTTGCGTCACTCATTTTACAAAATGGAAAATTTAAAATATCGCATTATTTACGAGTACGAGTTCCGCCGTGGCACTAGTGCTGCGGAAACGACTCGAAGGGTGAATGATGTGTATGGCGGTCATGTTGCAAAAGAAAACACAGTTCGTTTTTGGTTCCAACGTTTTCGTTCTGGAAATTTCGACCTGCAGAACAAGCCCCGTGGACGGCCTGAGACCCAAGTTGATAATGGAGAATTGAAGGCTATTGTGGAAGCGGACCCATCGCAAACCACGTCCGAGTTAGCTGCAAGCTTCGATGTTAGTGATAAAACTGTTTTAATTCACTTGAAGCAAATTGGGAAGATTAAAAAGCTTGAAAGGTGGGTACCTCACGAATTGACTGAAGCAAAAATTACAAAAAAAAATTACAACAAATTAGAAGAGCTTGAATTGGAATGTCTTAGACATCCTCCGTACTCCCCGGACCTTGCTCCAACAGATTACCATTTTTTTCGCAATTTGGATAACTTTTTGCAAGGGAAAAAATTCAACTCCGATGGGGCAGTCCAAATCGCCTTCAAAGATTTTATTGATTCCCGTCCGACTGGTTTTTTTAGTAAAGGGATCAATGAACTACCTATAAGATGGCAAAAGTGCATTGAAAACAATGGTTCATACTTTGATTAATTAAATATATTATATTAAAAAATATTCGACTTTTTGTTCCTTCCATACAAAACGCCAATTTCATATGTAAGGACCTAATATTTGTAGTAGTATTTACTAAGCTAACATCGCTTGAATGCCATATATAATTAATTGTAATATCAGGAGGTTCGCCTTGCGGTGTGCTGGTAGAGATTACCGAGCCGTTACGCAAGTTGCTACGTTTATCAAATCTGAAAGACTAGAAGCGTGTTGGGGAAGCACATTTCTGGATTTAAAAGTCAAGATTCTTCATGTGTGAATGAAAAGAAAATTAATCACAACCCTCTTCATTTCCAGCACCCAGTATACTGCCTCTCCGTAGTAGGCAGCCAGAACGCTCACAACCTGATCTCCGTGTCAACAGACGGTCGCATGTGTTCCTGGTCTTTAGACATGTTGTCTCAGCCTCAGGAAACCTTAGACCTGCAGCATCGGCAGAGCAAGGCAGTCGCTGTGACGTCCATGGGCTTCCCGCATGGCGATGTTAATAACTTCGTGTTGGGCAGCGAGGATGGGAATATTTATACTGGTAAGTTATTAACATGTGCTCCTGGTCTGGTCAATTCATCATGGCACCAAAACCGAATAGCTTCCTACAACCTGGTATACTAATGTTTATTTTCCGTTCCCCAGGCTGTCTGTACGGCCAGCGCGCCGGCGTGACAGAATGCGTGGAGGGTCACGCGGGACCCATCACAGGAGTGTCCTGCCATGCTGCCGCTGGCTCCGTGGACCTGTCGCATCTGTACCTCACATGCTCCATGGACTGGAGCGTGAAGCTGTGGAGCCAGAAGGTATGATAGACTGTCTGTACTGAACGCGTGGAGGGTCACGCGGGCCCATCCTCATATTAGTCAAATGGTATGATTTTATTTGGACATACTGCAGTCTATCATTCAAATAATAATAATTATGATTTCATTATACTAAGCGCAACTTTACCCAGTCTGATGCTTGCCTTGTAAAGGTCGCAAATGATGCCTACTGCATCTTGTGTCTCTTACCATGTATTAAAGATGTGTTTTAATAAGGTGACACCGGCGACGGTTGTACAACGTCCTTTGGTGAAATCATACTGTAGAGATCTAGAGATCGTGTAGGATGTTATAACATGCTGGCTAAAACTAAAGAGTTAGATATCAGCCAATCTCTCGTAAAGTATAAGAAATGTTTAAAAAATTTATTGTGAATGCTTTTTTTTTCTTTTTTTATGTTAATGTTAGGTATTTTATTCTTCTATGTTTCAATTTTTTACAGAATTTATTATGTTTTTTTTATGTTCTACTGTCAAAATGTTTTTCTTTTATTATGTATTAGGTATTTAATTTGTTAGCTTAGTTGTTCATTTTATTGTGCATGCTGTGGTCTCCTGTAATTGAAAGAGTACACCTACCAAATACTTTGTTGTCCATAACCACATAATGTTTTGTGTATATCTTTTGTTGGAGATCCTAAAATAAATAAATAAATAACGATTAAAATGGTTGAAAAATTGATTTAACGTCAGTTTTTTCAAACACCTTGCTGAAAACTGGCAAAATCGATACGGGTCTATAATTATTAGTGTATTTGCTGTACCCTGATTTGAAAAGTAGTTTGTAACCCACACGCGTGGTCCCCAGGAGAACAAGGCGCTGTACTCGTTCGAGGACAGCGGCGACTACGTGGTGGACGCGCGCTGGTCTCCCACGCACCCCGCGCTGTTCGCCGCGGCCGACGCGGCCGGCCGCATCGACCTGTGGAACCTCAACCGCGACACCGAGGTAAGCACAGCCCGGTGACACTTCACTGTACTTCAATAATAACTTTTATCGTACCGTCAATCGCACATACTAATATGCGATTAACAGTACGTCTACTGCTGTAGTGTTACTAATGAGTAACACTTCAATTTTAAAACCAGCTACGACATAAAGACACTTTCAAAGTCAATCTGTTACCGTTTTGATGGCTCTATAATGTCAGAAATAAAACTTGATCAACGTTGGAGACTACCCCAATATATTGGCTACATTACACTCTGCGTAATAGGTGTGGTTTGCCTCTAAAGCAGGCTTAATTTGACTTTATCGTGTAATAAATAAATGTATTAAACTTTTAACCGCTTACGTCGGATTAATCCGACAAATATTTTCGTGTCCATTCCGCCAGAGTCGTATATATACGACCAAATAACACAGCTCGTTTTATCTGTATTATTATTACATCATCACAGCTCGTTTCATCGGTATTTATTTTTCGTTTTTTTTTTTTTCTTTGTCGGGCGCTGGGGGCACGACAACTGATATAAAGTCCGGCGGTTAAAAGGTTAAACATATGAACCTACATTTCTTTGTAACCCTATCATTGTAGAATGATAAAAAGTGTCCAGTTTCCTCCAACTTTGATCGAACTTGAACTTCAGTTGCTTCCAAGTCAAAACTATATAAAATTAAATTAGATCAAGCTTAAATGGAACCACAAAGAGACTGTCACCAACCATTCAACGGTTTCACAATCAAAATAATGTATAATTATCCAGGTGCCAGTAGCATCAATCCAAGCGGAAGGTGGCGTGGCGTTCAACCGCGTGTCGTGGACGCCCTCCGGCACACACATCACCGCTGGAGACGACGCTGGCAAGATATGGGTCTATGAACTTGCTGAGGTATGTAGGAGTTTTGTATGTCTAAATGTCTGATGACTAGTGGCTGCACTTACGGCTTGAAGGGCATTAACCTGATGTAACCAGATGAAAATGGGAGAATCAGTTCAAATCCATCTATACTGCTTCGTACTTGACTAAAAATAAATAAAGAGAAATTAGTGCAGAATTGTAGCTGGTGGAATTCTGTAGCTTTTCCCAAACCCCTTGGGATATAGCCATGATTTAATTTATGCATGAGAATGGATCTATAGAGATTAGGGAGGCTTGTGTCTTGCAGCGGAACGCGTCAGCTTTTGAACAATATTAAAAGGCTCATCAATCTGTATGAGGAGGATGATGGAGGACGTTCATGAGCATGGAGTGCTCCTGTTCCTTTTAGTTTCTAGTTAAAGTAAGAGAATGGTTCTCTTACTTTAAAACAATTTCTTCACCATTTCGTTTGATTATGTGCCTCTTCAACAGTCCTAATGTCTTCGTTTAATAAACAAATAATTTATCACCCACAGCATGTCTCCCAACCCCGTCATGACGAATGGTCCAAATTCGTCTACACTCTCCAAGAGCTGCGAAACAACCAAGCCGATGAGGAGACCGACCGGCTGAGCCTGGCCGCCAGTGGGCCATCGTCGCTCACCAGCCTCACCAGCCTGGCCAGCAATCCTTTGAGGTAACTGCTGGGTCAGCAGGCAAGGCCGCATTGGCCCTTGTGAGTGTCCGCTTTGGATATGGTAGTGTGATGTTGAGATGAGGATGTTGAAAATTATGTGGTAAAGCCATATATTAATTGTAAACAAATGAAAAACACAAGCATTTTGCTAGAACATAATACTAGCAACTCAACAAGTTTCAGAGTTCCTATCAGCATGATGCTGTTCTTATGCGGACTGGCAACATTTGAACTGGAATCTATCAAGTTGAGCAACTATAGCTAAGCATTTGTTTACCATGAATACTATGGCTGCGTAGTGCGATGCATAAATAAAAAAGATGAACTTAATACTGCTGCCAAAATGTTTGTTTTATGTATGACAGCGAAAAGGCGGAATACTGTATAAAATATAGATAATGCATCGCACTACATATAAAGACCCTGATGAGATTTGTATGTGTCTTAAAAGAAGGTTTAAGTGAATTGGCTGAATTGTGTATGGCTGTTACATTGATTAATATAATATGTACGATGGAGATACAGGATGGGTACTGATCTAATGCAAATAAAGGAAGAAATTCAATATTACATTAACATATTCAAAGCTTATTCAGAACTGAATGTGATGTACAGACAGATTGAAGAATTCTCTTGAAGCAATGGGAGGCGAGATAAATGTTTAGTTGCAATATACAAATATATATAACTGCACAATGTTAGATAGAACATTATTATGCATTGTTGATACTTAGAACTCTGCTTACTCCATAAGAGAATTCTTATACATAGATAAATGAGTATTTTGTCGATCACTTATTAAATGCAGGGGCTGTAACACGCAATTCTTGTTATATATAATTACTATCATTACTATGTAGGTTACTTGCATATTAGTAAAATATTTTGAATGTTGTAACTAAACATGTATATTATTTTAAACATCTCTCATAGAGTTAGAAGAACATTATATGTATATTAGAACTTATAATAGAAGCAGCTGATAAAACCTTATTTATGTAAAATTGTTATTATGACACAAAATAAAGGTGACAAATATTATTATACTCTTTCTGAATCTGGAATAAAGTAGCTAATACAATATTTCTTTAAAGGCTGATTTTTCAATAGTCAGATAACTTTTACCTAAGGCATTTATATTGCGGTATGACAGTTTTTATATAGAAAGTATGTCAAACTGTCATTATTATTCATCAGATAAAAAGTTATCTCACTATTGAAAAATCTGCCCTAAGTATATCACAGTCATAGATTTTATAATAATGCACCTATTATCCAAGAAGAAATATTAATCTGTCAAGCTCCGCTAATGAGACATAATTGATTTGCTATTGTTTCGTCGCCAATGGGCGACGCTCGCTGCTTGACCGGTTAAGTACTTAACATTTTAAACCTGTAACTCGTTCCTGCCACCTTTTATTTTGTGTCCTCATTAACTAAAGCAAGTAGGGATATTTGTATAACTGCTAATTTAAAGACAACATGAGAATGTGAGAGGTAAAGCTAAGTTAGTTTTGTGTTATATAACTAGTTATCTCTATTCATATCGCTAATATTTATTAAGTACAGGTACCTATTTATAGTATTACTCAGAACTAAACAGATATTGCTTTATTGTAAAAGTTAAATCAAATAAACAATTGCTTATATAAAAATGGTTGTTCATTCTTTTGTGATCTAGCCCTTGAATTAGTTTGCACATTGATACAACTTTTAGGCAAACTTAGTCACAAATTAAGTGAACTTACTTATGTTTACTTCTTATTTAGTGTACCTTCGTTTGTTATTGTCTGTTCCCCACCGGTTGTTCAAAAAGTGTAGTCCTCTATTGAACAATTTTTTTTTTTTGTTCTTTCTGGTATCTACGATCAGTGAACGATGAGCAGATGTTTTGAATGATGTATTGGCGTGAGAGTGTGCTCTTCAGTAGGAGCAACCCCTCTAATGAGGGAAAGATATAATTTCGTAAACCAATTAATATTGGTTTACGAAATTATATCTTTCCTCTTGAGGCGCTTCACGTAGCTGCGCATTGTGAGCTGCGTTGCCAGTGTATTGGGGTGACTCTTTAGTCTCTCCCTGTATCTTTTAGTTACGCTCTGGACTTCCTCCCTCACTGTTGTAATCTCAGCATGCTCATGGAGTTCCGCGACAGTAGTAAACCATGGTGCAATGCATATGGTTTGTAGGATTGAGTTTTGCATCCTTTGGAGGCATGTTATGCTGGATTGCAAGCACTACCCCAGAGTATTGAACAATATAAGCAAAAAATATAAAAAAAGGAGGATGCTATTTAAAAGAAAAATAAAATAATACCTTGTTCAATAAATACTTTACTGTGGACTAAATGGTATAACAAGTTTCCCTTTAGACATGTTAACTTCTTCCCAACATGAGCATGTCAACGTCTTCCTGTCCATTATGTCTGTGTATATCTTGCCATCCAGGTGATCCATCTCATGCTGGGCTATTCGTGCAGACCAGTCTTTGAACACTTGTGAACTCTCCTCTCCTTGTGCGTTTAGACCTAGAATGAGTAAAATATTTTTTTTTTATAATTTATTTATTTATATTTTTTTACCTTAATAAAAAAAATCCTATGAGGTAATAAAATCAACTAAATTCCTGTGGTGTGGCATTTTTTGACATAGTAATTCATAAGAAGTTGATAGAAAAATAAATTAATGTAATTATAAATACCTGCAACTTGAACTGCCTTATATCTGGGTACTTCAGCCAGGTATCCTTGAACACTTTCACACCCCTCACTGTGAATTACTTTCTGGTAGTCAATCACCTTTAGTTTGGGGTTTATGAACACCTGAATAAAACGGGTATAAATAGGTTTATAGAACTGCCTGTTGGATATCATCATAGAAACTCATTTATTGCACTACCTATTAAAAACAGAATACTCACTAGTCACTTACAGTGAAAGGTACAACTTCCATTCCTCTTAGTGCAGCTATTTCCCTCGATACATTCGCAATTTGCTTCACTGTGTGTCTCATAGCAAATATCCTCAAGTTCACTCCGATTTGTGGCGCCGACATACCGAGGCTACCGTACTTATTGATTACATACTCTAGTTTCTTGATAATGGTTTGTATTTCATTCGATTTAATTTTATCGAGAGGAACGGGCTCGGAAACTTTACGTAACATTGGGTCACCGATTTGCACGACATGTTCATACGGTGGAGTTGATTTGCCGTGCGCGGGGGCTAATCTGGCATACCAATTGAGTACTTTTCTCGTGACACCCATCTTATAAAATGCTTATCCTGTTTATATTTGCAATTTACAAGTCCAAGCCTACTTTAACCTTATCAATGTTTTTACTTTTTCAGGTTATAATATCAGCTGATTATCGCAACTGCCGAAACATGTTATGACATCTTTGTTATTTTCCCGTAGGTTTTTTTTTTCATGATTGAAGAGACGCGTTCACATTGGTTCACATGGATTGAAGAGGCATACTCGATCACAAAATGATAAATGGTGCAGAAAATCCTTGCATATTGAAATGAAAACAAAATGCTAAATTGATTCCTAGTCTACTTCTATTATTGTTAGTTGGTGACGGTGACGATTCAGCCAGCGGTAAAATAGCAACTTAGCGGCTGCAGTATGCAGTGCTGGACTGAATCTTGCTCAACATCTATGCAGTGAATCGCTAAGTTCTACTGCAAAGTGGGATTCTAAAAGAGTTTCTGGGATCAATGATAACACTGGTCAACACTAGTTTTGGTGCCAAGAAGCTGTATTATTTTTTTGACTTAAGACCATAAACTGATTACATTAATAGCAAAAAGATATTTATCCTACGTGTAGTTTTATAGATTTTGTCTTGTAAAGAAAAAAACAAATTTACATAAAAAAAATATTTATTACAATATTAATTAAATAAAAATTTTCTTTTTCGCGAAAGACCATAAACTGATTACATTAATAGCAAAAAGATATTTATCCTACGTGTAGTTTTATAGATTTTGTCTTGTAAAGAAAAAAACAAATTTACATAAAAAAAAATATTTATTACAATATTAATTAAATAAAAATTTTCTTTTTCGCGACTTTCGAGTATGAGGTGTGGTGGGACTATCACGTTGCATCCCCCAGCAATAGTCAGCCATCATATGCCGATCCCATCGGCCTTGGTACCTGTCTTCCATAGTTTTTAGGTCCTGGTGAAACCGCTCCCCTTGTTCTTCGCTATAGGATCCAAGATTGTCTGGGAATTTGTCAAGATGACTGTGAAGGTAGTGCACTTTGATGGACATGTTACATCCTAAGTTTTTAAAATTCTCTAGCATACCATTTTCTTCAAATGATGGTTCACGAATGGAACATAATGTTGGAACAGGTATTTCCTCTGAATGTGGCAAAGGTCTTCTAGCCGACTCCAAGTCAGGATAAGTCATTTTTTTAACATTAACACCACGCAAATTGACACAGCAGAAGTAACAGTCATCGAAGTGATTTTTTTGTTCTTTCCATTGCATAGGCACTCCGAACCTCATACGACTTCTTTGACCACTGATCCACTGTCGCAAATGTTCATAGCATGTTTTACAAACAATTTGAGGTGTCCACGGCTTGTATTCATCGACAATTTTGGACTTAAAGTAAGAAAAATAAGCACTTTTTATAAAATCTGTTATTGGTTTTCTGAACTTTTTAACTGTGTATTCACCACAAATGTAACAAAACACATTTGGGTCATTGAGACAACTTCTTCGCGATGAAGACATGATATAAAAATCATCTTATTTATAGAAATGTATCGATAAGATAACAAATCATGCACAAGAAAGTACTGATTATTATCAATATTTAAAACTGCGGGTAGATCAAAAATTACACGTAGGAAAAAAAGATAAAAAATATGTTTAGTGTTGCCAGTGCATACCTAATACAAAACCACTAACAATATCTCGGCACCAAAATTTTTTATTTTTTTTGTTGACTTGTGTAATCAGCCTTACTTGTTAAACAGTCGTTCGTGTAACAGAAGGATTTATTGATGTCAAAATGTATTGACATGACATTGACACGGGAAAATAATAAATATCAAATATGTCAAACACGAATTTGGTCTTCGTACCGGACTGACTGGCACGACCGGTTTCTGGGTAGATTTATTTATTTTAATATTCTTCACTCTTCATTATCATTTCATAATTTTCATACGAAGCAGCATATTGATCGCTAACTACTTTTTACGAGTGTCGGTGATCTTCTAAATGAGTTGCTGTGTTAGCATTAGATAAGAGACGTAGTTTTGGCTAAGTTATATTTACAGATAAGGAACGCTGTTTTCGTACGTCCAAAGTAAGTAATTATGCAATTTATGTTATCTGTAACGTAATTATATTCCATGTGCTGTATATATTTATATAATAAAAGGTATTTTGTTAATAAATGTCGCTACAGTGTTCGTTTCAACTATTGAAACTTTGTTTTTCTGTCTGTTTGTGATAAAAGGTTATTAACTCCAATTTTTTGTCAATATGGAAATATAATCAAAATTTATTTTTCACACCATATTGTTCTAATTGAGAAATCTTCCTACTATGGTAGTAGGAAGATTCCTACTAAGTAATAAGATAGATAAACTTGCCCGATTCATAGTAGTTCCACAAAGGCTATAAAAATACTTTTAAAATTAATTTTTAGTGGCTGCACATTATGCCGAAGTATTTGTACCACAGGAATAATAATAAACTGGTTTTATTTTTTTTTTGCTGTAGAGCTTATTAACAACCTGTGACAATTTTGCATTCCAACTTGTAAGTTAAAGATAAGTTTGGAGTCAATAGAATCTATAAACTAGTGTAGTAATTTAGTATTTATTTGCATACAATGCAGTAAGTTATAGGATCACCTTGATTTAATTTTTTATTTCTCAAGAAATTAAACAAAGCAGCTGTTCCTTTGGTAAATCAAACCAAATAAATAGAATATCATACTAATATTTTGGATTTTGCAAGTCTGAAATAAAATTTTTGTTTACTTGGTGATGGTACCCATTGGTAATGGCCATTATGTAAAATGTTTTCTTTTTGTAAGTGAATATTTGTCATTCAACTGAATGTAATCTATAATACCAACCCCTTTCACAGATGTTTAAGCTCAGTGTCAATCTAACACGCACGGCGTCACACTATATAAAACGCACAATGTCTAGTCAAGAGCAAGACGTAATTTTTGAAACGCTTAACAATGCAGGGATCATAACTCTCAACCGACCCAAGGCCTTGAACTCCCTCAATACTTCAATGGTAACAAAACTGCTACCACAGCTCCAAGAATGGGAAAGTAAGAAGACATTGGTGATGGTCAAAGGAGCTGGTGATAAAGCATTCTGTGCAGGCGGTGATGTAAAAGTTGCCATAGATAAAGTTGAAGGCCCAAGGTTCTTCCATACTGAGTACAATGTGAACTATCTCATCGGCAAATATAAGATTCCCTACATCGCTGTAATGAATGGCATTACTATGGGTGGTGGCTTAGGGCTGTCAGTTCACGGCAGGTACAGGATAGCTACGGAGAAGACTGTGATAGCCATGCCTGAGACGAAAATTGGACTGTTCCCTGATGTTGGAGGTTCATATTTCCTACCGAGGTTGCAGGTCAATTTAGGTTTATATTTGGGACTGACTGGTGAGTAAACTTCATGAAGTAAATCTGGTTTTCATTAATTTACAGGACAGCAGATAGGTTACATGCTGTTCTACCTAATGTGAATGCGTCTAAATTAGCCTTAATTGATCAATTATGCAGCAGCACATGTTTGTGTTCTATTTGCATACTTCCAATTGCAAATATACACAAATGCTATAGTACAAAAGAGTACAAAATGGCCTTAAATAAATGCCACAATTTAACAGCTTACATATTTTTGGACAACTCATAATTTTCATAACATTTTCAGGTGATAGACTAAAGGGATGGGATGTAGTTAAATCTGGCATTGCCACACACTATGTACCCAGTAAGAGGCTGTACGAATTAGAAATTTTGCTGTCGCGGGCTGCTGATGAAGGAGAAATCAGCAACCTCCTGAGCAAGTTCCATGAGCCGTCAGATCAGTTCACGTTGGCCGATAACATTAAACATGTTAACTATTGCTTTGCTGCTTCATCAATAGAAGAGATTGTTGAAAGGCTAGAGAAGGTTCAGAATGATTGGTCTGTGAAAACTTTGAAGGTGAGAGGTTACAATATCATACTATTATTATCAATACTTATACAGGCTTGTTTTTTTATCACCATCCAAATTTTTACAGGGTGTTCTACCCATGAATATGAACAACTTTCACTATGGGACCAGATCTGAAATCACGAAAAAAAAATCAGCTGTTTCATACATTTTGGTCAAGTAGGTATTGAACTTTTGTAGGAAACAGCTGATTTTTTTTTCGTGATTTCAGAGTTGGTCCCATAGTGAAAGTTGTTCATATTCATGGGTAAAACACCCTGTAAAAATTTGGATGGTGATAAAAAAATAAGCCTGTATAGTCTATTCTATTTTATCAATCGTGATCATTGAGGGACACGGAACGAGACACTTTAGAAGTTTTATTGTTATTGGGGTTACTGGGGGTGTTTTGTGTCCCACAAAGTGTTAACTTGCCAAAGAAATTTGATTATATCTATCATCCATCACCATAATATTAGCCTTAAATTAACTACAGAAAACCTGTGAAAAAAAAAAAAATTCACATGATATCCTCTAGTTGAGTAAGCATGTCCTCCTTCCATACTAACATCTGTATGTTTTCCAGACTCTGAGCCAGATGTGTCCTGGTTCCCTGAAGATCACGCTCCGTGCGCTACAACGCGGCGCACAGCTGGACCTAGGACAGTGCCTCAAGATGGAGTACCGCGCCGCCTGCCGCGCCACTGAGAACCATGACTTCCCTGAAGGTATGACAACTATAGACTATGAACTCTCATATAGATTGTTTTAGCTTATAAGATACACTAAACTTCAGTGGCAGTGGCAGTCGAAAAATGCGAGTAGGACAATGAATATTTAGTTTGAGATTTCATAGAACTCTCGTCACGTGTCGTCGTCTTGCTTTTACGTTTCATGACCGCGGGTTTCTATGTTCTATGTTATGGGTTTGGTTTCCGCACTTAGTCCTTCAAATGGACCATTATGCGTGAGCCATGGCGGCCGTCGGTGGTTATTCCAACCAGCCCACCTCCCTCCAGAAGCTGACTAGGTCTCCTGGTCTGTTGAGAACATCTGTGAATGATTTGGGTATCCCGAGGGTTTCTGATCTAATCTGGGTGACGCCTGTGCACTCAAAGAGCACATGCGCAATGGTTTCATCAGCCTCCATGCAAGCCCTGCACAGGGGACTGTCCGTTATGCCTATAGTGTGGAAGTGTTTGTTCAGCGAGCAGTGTTCCGTGATGGTCCCCGTCACCAGGCACAGGTCTTTCCTGTCCAGTCGTAGTAAACGCCTGGTTAGCTTGGCATCCAATAATGGCATAGCTTCCTTGTGACCGCGGGTTTTCTTTACAACATTGCAATATACACATTGTTTGCTACCTAGGATAATACCTTAGAGATCCTTAAGACATAAAGGTTCTAATCTGCTCACTATCCTGAAAACTTCCATATAATAAAATGTCTCAATATCACCCCTCTTTCTAGGAGTGCGAGCCCTCCTGATAGACAAAGACAACAGCCCCCAATGGAAACCCAAGACCCTCACAGAAGTAACCGATGAATATGTGGAAAGCTACTTCAAGAAGCTGCCTCAGGAGAAGGAGCTGCAGTTCTTCGACTCCAAGCTGTAGGCTGGTCTGTCACTACAGGGTGTAAGCGAATTTATATTTTGTTAATACTGTGGGTACTGATATGTGATATTTTAGGTTTTTTTGAAGAGTAACATCTAGGTATTACGTTATCAGCCAATCAAAAAGAAAGTAGCCTGATGCCTGCTGATTGCCTTGAGAGTTGTATTGATGATTCTAATGATTCTAATCCTGAACCTAAATAAATATTTGTTGCGGTCGTACGGACTACAAATTCCAAAAAACGTAAGAAAATTTGTATTTCGCGGGCTACCTTCGCGCATCCCCCCCTTAACACATTGAATGCCGAAGTTAACCGTCAAACCACAATCGATGGCCACCATACAAATGGCCGTCTACGTAATACTACGTAGTTGGCATCACGGATACCAATTTATTCAGGGATGCCGTGGTACGTAATCTATAGGGAAGACCTACGTAATAATACGTAGTCGGCATCTGCCATTATTACCAGCTACGTAATATTGCGTAGTTGGCATTCATGTGTTAAAGGGGAAAATAAAAATTATAATTCTAAATCCACAGCAATGCTTTCCAATGCATTAAGTGTGCTTGTTTTTGTTAATAATAATACTCCTGACGTAACATTTGGTGTTGGGATTAATTATTTGCATAGGAAGAAGGCAGTGGAGAATGCATTATAATCATTATTTGTCATTGTGATGCGTAACGTATGGTAGAGCATTGTTAAAAATTCAAATTAGTCAATACAAATGCAATTTATTCAAAAATAATGGCGTAGTGTCTGCACGCCTACAACCTGTGTCCTTTTATGCCCTTGCATTTTTTTTTTGAAGTTTTTAAATATATGTTATTATCATCAATCATATATGATCGAAGTTAATAATTGATTGGTTTATATTGATTGATATAATTTTAAGAAAAATCGTGCTGCCATGCCGTTTCGATCGAAAAGATAGCAATCTAATCTCTTATGCCGAGTTTCCTGTGTCAACTTGCGGGGTACTAATTGCGTAACACACTAACAACAGCAATGGCTTTCAATTTGAGAGTAATTCAACATTTATTGCGTTATTTACGTTGTGGAGCAGACAAATTTTTCGAACACATAAAGCAATGGACTATAATAACAATATTTTCTTCATATATTTCTTCTTCTTCATCATTATGGATTGCAATAAACGATTTGAGATTTGATCTTTCAAAATGATTCAGATTTTGATTGATAGTGTGTTACGCAATTAGGATGCTGTTCATTCTTCTTTTAGTAAGTACCTAAATAAATATACACATATCAGTACCCACTGCCTTCGACTGATAAGAAATACGGTGCAAGAGGTAATGCAATTATAGCCATTTAATTATAGACCCAGTGTATTTGTAAGTCTTCCATTTATGACAGTTCCTTAATGTTTTATACAACGATTTAAAGTTGTTTGTCGAAAATATACGAAGAATATTATATGACTACTGCCTATCATCTGCACTTCCGCAAGTCGTAATATATTTGTATACATTTTATTCTGTCAGCGGTAGTGTATAGCTCGTAATTGCTTGACCACCCATCAGCATGATTGATGAGCATTGTTGAGCATGATTGTGTATTTAATCCAGCCTAATAAATAAGCTAAAATAAGCTAATCGCATTACATTATATGCCTTAAACCCCATTTACACGGTGCAAGTTTCCGGAGCGTTCAAGAGCAAGAATCGCCTGCCATAAAGCACGTTCAATTATTGCCATTCAAAAATTGCATGCAAGTGTTTCACGCGTGCGATGTGCATAAAATGGCATAAAACAATTTAATGCAAGTTTTGCCATTCAATAAAATTGCTTGCATGAGACTTTACACCAAGGCAATAAAATTGCAAAAACATGCAAGTTTTGCCTTGTGTGAACACAGAGTTGCACGTCCGTGTACAATTGATTCAAGTATTACCTGTATTTGCGCTGCCAAATATTTAATTAAATTTTATTGAACGTCTACCTACGATTATTTTTTACTTGTTACGTTCGCTTATGTTTGAATGATATAAAATTTTCATACCAGAATTGAATGCGATTTTATAGCACGTGCGATTTTATTGTACGTGCTGTTTACACCTAACGGCAAGTAAAATAACTTGACATTATCATGCGACAATTGCACGTGTTGTTTAGATGGTGCCTGTCAATTGTTGCTTGAACCGTGTGAATGGAACTTTAGTATTTAGCTTCCAAGTGCAATTAGAATATGAATGTCCTTAGTAAGCTGTACTTTACACTTTTATACTGGTTATAGTTATATACCTATTATAGTCGTGAAATTAATATGGAATAGCGAAGCCATATTGTAATAAGAATGTTTAATGTAATCTTATATAGAAAAGGCAACTAGGTTTTATAACCGAATGAATAACTTAGCTAATTCGAGAAAAAAATTATGGCTTTTGAAAATGTGCCTTTTTGTAATGCTGTTTAGTAATTGTTTATACATAATAATAATCATGTAGAAGATTGGCAAGTAAAGCAAATCTACTATGGTACTTTTGCTTGCTTGCTGCTTGTTATTGTTAAAATTCTCACACAAAATATCTCATGCCTTTATAAACCAGTAAAATCAACATGCCTAACTGTAAGGACAATACAATTATAATGCATTTATACTGTTTTTTTTTTTTTGTAAAATTATACAAAAATCTTTCTATGTAAGTACTGTATTTGGATGCATATTTTGTGTAAAAATGTACATTCAATGTGTTTGTTGTCTGTTACTGAATTAAAGAGCAAATTATATACTTTGTATATTTTCTTTTATTTTAAAGTACTTACCTACCGTATTAAGTAAATAAAAACAAAATATTCACAATTTTTTTTGCAGTGTTATCAACGTAAAAAATGCAAAAGTTAGAAGCTGTGAGATTTGTTGCATTAGCCAATATCTATGAAAAAGGTTATAAAATTGTTTGAATGTGCAGCGACTCCATTTCTCAATATAGCACAGAGAAGACTGAATAAGAAGACTTCACGATCTGAAAGAGAAGAAACAACATAATTATAGTTACCATTAGTATCTAACATACCTAGTTATAGAAAAAAGTGAACTCACAGACACGTAGGATTGGTACGACAACGCAATAATCCCGAGACCCGTCAGAACCACTGGTTTCTGAAAATAATAAGAATACGTATAATTTAAACATCAGCCACCAGAACAAGCCGGATTTCGCCCTAGCTTCTCAACAACCGACCACCTACAGACCTTAAATCAGCTACTTGAAAAATATTATATCTCAAAAACGTCAGCGTTAAAAACCGTATTATCTGCATACTATGGATACGTTGATTCTGTGTTGAGATACGGTCTGATTACCTGGGGCTACTCAACGGAAAGCCAAAGAGTTTTTATCGCACAGAAAAAATGCATCCGCGCCATAGCGGGAATACGTCCATGGGAATCATGCAAGCCCTTTTTCAAAAAGTTCGAGGTACTAACCTTACCTAGTCTGTACCTCTTTGAATGCGCGAAATTTGTTAAAATGCACCCAGAACTGTTTAAAAAAGCTCATGAACTGTATCCAAAAAGTTCTAGACACAAAAATAGAATAGTTTTGCCCATAATTCCTAGGACAGCACTCTATAGTAAGAATAGCTATGCAATGTGTGGTCGCATATTTAATGCTATACCTGACAGCATTCAAATCCTACCAGCTAATAAATTTATGAAGTGTCTTAAAGCATGGTTAAGGGAAAAGAATTTCTACTCGGTAAACGACATATTTAATAAGACATTTAAAAATAAATAACAATTATAATAATTTAATTAACACTTGACATTTCTCTAATAATAACAATAATGCTATTCAATTGTAATTTTAATAGAATCATAACTTATTATTTATTTTTTTTATCGATTTCTTATATGATTAACTAAAAACATAAATATTTGCATGTCACAGTAATATGACTAAGTGTTAAGGATCCATAATAATAATATTATAATATATGTTAAGACCAATATTGTACCAACACTTATTGCAAATAAATTGATTTGATTTGATTTATTCCGAATTTAACCTTTTGAACGCCAGAGTATAAACGTATCGCCGTACCCCTGATGCCAGGCCACTTTAACAACACAACAACACACACACACACTAAAAACAACAAATTTCTCGATATTGGTGGTTTATTTATATTAGTTTCATGCAATACAATATAGACGGAAGCTTACTTTTAAATTATATAAATAAAAACACACAAAAGTAATGATTAAATTGTTTATTTCATAATATGGTGCGACGTGTATTTTGTCATATACTTATTTGTGACGTTGGCGTTCAGGGTAAGATTTCGTTTGTCACATATTTGTTACAATGGCGTTCAAAAGGTTAATAAATCACTCTACTTAGCCTTCGTTGATTATACGAAGGCCTTCGACAGTATCAAACACTCCGAAATATTTAAGTCTTTTAGAAAACCAAGAACTGGGACAGCAATATATAGACCTAGGAAATATACACCACACAACAACAGCAATGCAGACATCAAACTAAGTACTATGGGCCCGTCGTTTAGGATACAAAAGGGTGTCAAGCAGGGTGACCCACTGTCTCCGAAATTATTCACAAGCACTCTCGAGGAGATATTTAGAACACTGGCAGTGTCATGAACGACTAAGGGCATATTGAAGTCGGGAGCTGGAGGTTGACAAACCTCCGATTTGCCGACGACATAGTCCTTTTTGCCCACACAGCTCTGGAACTACAGACTATGCTTCAAGATCTAAGCACGGCAAGCCTCAAGGTTGTACTTGCGATGAATCGGTCTAAAACAAAAGCCATGACCAACAGCAATAAGCGTAGGCTAGGGTCGAGAGGTAGATGGGCACGAAATATATTATTATGTCGAAGAAACTAACTGGCCCAAGTAGATGTGAGTAGGTACCTACTCACATCTACTTGGACCAGTTACTTTCTTTCAAAAACAGGCAAGAAAAGGAAATCCATCGCCGCGTCGTAAATGCACAAAAAAGCTACTGGTCCATGAAGAATCTAATGAAGAGCGATCTACCGATCTAACTGAAGTGAAAACTCATCGATATGTGTATCCTTCCCGTCCTAACCTACAGTGCTCAGACGTGGTCCTGGTCACCGAGTCGCAAGAGTTCCGTTTTGGGGTTTGCCAAAGATCAATGGAGCACAGCATTCTAGGCGTTAAACGAACTGACAGAATACGAAACACCTCGCTGCGCTCTAAAACGGGGATCCAAGACGTATTCAAAAAGGCTCCCAAGCTGAAATGGGATTAGGCAGGTCACATTGGCCGCATGTACAGTGACCGCTGGCCAACATCTCCAAACGGTGGGTGCCTGAGGGTGGACGGCGCCGTCGAGGCCGGCCCAGGAAGAGGTGGTGAGATAACTTAGACACGTACCGCCGGGGTTTGATCGAGGTGGCGCTAGAAAGGGATACCTGGAAGGATTTGGGCGAAGCCTTTGCTCAGTAGTGGGACAGTGTAGACTAAATAAAAAAAAATCTGTGATTATTATTTAATATTCCGTGGAAAAAGTATTTATGTTAAACGGCGGTACATCATCCTACCTGTGCCTGTAGCATAGCAATGACGATCAGCTTTCTGACGCGCACTGACGACTCGAGCCAGCAGTTCTCCCAGCCCGAACCGAACATGGCGGTCGGGAGGACTTCGGCCTGAATAAGGAAACCAATTTAGTCCCAAGTTTTTATTAAAAACTTTAGACGAGCTTCGTCTTATTACAAAACAAGTTCTAACTTTATCGAAGCCCATAATTTCGCGCCAGTTATTTTATTCAGAGCACGGTAACTTAGACTCGGCTTTGGCGTCAGTTTTTGAAATTAGAAGTTTTAGAACTACCTATAACTTTGTTCAAATAGAGTTTGAAATTCAAAAATTTTCTCGATGGTTCAAAACTGGTTCTAGAGATAGTACTTCTTTTATCTGTTCTGTGTTATTATTCTTGTTTATTTATTTCTTAAAACTCAACTGCTACTACTACCTATATATACTTGTTTTACATACTTTATGTTTCTAAACACTAAAAAGGTTTCTCCTATGAAAGACGTTTTCGCTAGAAATCCCTATTACCTACTTCGTTTCATCTGAGAGAATTAGCAGCGTCTTACCTCGACGGTAATATCACCAGCGTTCCACATGAAGAATCCAGTGCTGCACAGGATCGTCAGCGCCGTCACCACTATTGTAAAATCATTCGTCAGGGTACGAGCCGAATTCTGAAAGGTTTTTGATATTTCAGAGTTTATTGTTAAACTAATGTGTTTATTATGGTGTTCTGAATTATCGGTAAGGCCGGTTTGTCCAGATATTTTGTTGTCACTATTTTTTATCTATCAATCAAATTCCTTAGAGATGTCATCAAATGAATTTATCTGATACGTACCACCATTTGGTACATCAACAAGATCAGCATGGTCAGATTGTATATAATCTGTCCACTGAACACGTCGCGGCATATTCCTTGTATCTCACTGGTACACCTAAGAAAACAACACACTAGGTACCTAAGTTGACTAAAACTGAGTTGGTCTCAACTTGACACCAACTTAGTTTGAGTGTTCTCACTTGACACAGGAAGACAAGCGAATGGTTTTCTGTGAAGTAAGTAAAAATACATAATATTCGCAAAAAGCAAGTAGTTCCAAAGCGACAGTAATATAACCAGCACACTAGAAGAGAAAACTTAAATAAAAATGGAATAAAACATGTAAGTACGTCAACGTTTCCGAATGCATTTGAATGCCTATTTTGATAGCTCTCTCATATTCCTGCTCTTTCTCCCTCTGTGTCAATTGCTCGTCTTCAAAAATACTGCTAAGGCTTCTAAAGTAGCTGTTCAAGTTCTTGAACTGGTGGCTGACAGCGATGGTCAGACATATCACCAGCGAGTAGACCGCGAAGATACGCGACAGATAGATCCACCAGATGATGTAGAATATTGTTCTCCCGACGTTGCTTAGTGTCGATATGTCGTCGACGGCAGGCCAGGCAGGGATTAGTGTGTTGAATGCTTCTCCTAAAAATAAATATTATTTTCAAAGGATTTATTGCATCCCACTTTTTCTTTATCTTAAACTATTAATTCTATATTTCTTGTTATCTCCACGCACAACGGACTAAATGAGAGTCTAAGTGCGGAAAAGGGAGCCCCATGATCATCATCATCTATATTTCTTATATCAGATAACTTAGTATTTTTTTTTAACTCAGGATTTTTAATATCGTCGTCATTCGAATTTCTGTCGAAACGCGACCACTGCTGGACATAGGCCTCCCTCAAGCCCCGCCACTTCGACCGGTTCTGTGCTTCTCTCATCCAACGCATTCCTGCGGCATTCACAAGGTCATCGGTGCTCCTTGTGGGCAGCCTTCCAAAGCTACGTCTTCCGGTACACGGTCGCCACTCCAGAACCTTTCGGCTCCATCGCCATTGCCATGTAAGTTGGCCAATTCTTCGGGCTATATCGGTTATCTATGAATACTAATAATAAAGCTGAAGAGATTTTTTGAACGCGCTTATTTCTGAAACCCCCGGTTGGATTTAAAAAATCTTTTTGCATTTGATAGCCTAATTCTTGAGGAAGCCTAATTCTTACAAACACGCTAAGTATGAGCCGAGGAAAAAGAAAAATAGGTAAAAAAGACAAGCAAAAACGAAGTGACAGCGCGGGCAGACGATGCAATGCGACTGGGTGGGCCGGGGGAACAAGAAACACGCGGAAGAAGTCGCGGGCAGAACTTAGTTTATAATATAATTAAGTACACACATCAAAAGTGTCTAGGGATCAAGCATTTTTATGCGGATTTCTTGAGATTGAGATGTGGCTTTGTAATAAATTTATGATTTTATAAATTTATATGGATCCTTTTTGGTGCATTTCATAATTTGAATCAGGAACTGTGAATCAAATTCGAGTAAAAGATGAAAATCAGCTGTCAATATTTTCCCTATAAAAACATACAACGCATTGAAGACATATTAGTGCTACTGTTTCCCTACTACTGATTAAAACCAACGTTATTATGGAGCGGCGACGTCATTTAAGCAGGGAAGAAATGCTCAGAGCCGTGGGAATGATAGAAGCTGGTTCCCGGCAACGTACTGTGGCTTTAGCTCTGAATACAAGTCAGAGTGTTATCAGTCGACTTTGGACACGTTACCGAAGCACTGGTACCGTGGCTGAGCGCCATGGAGGACGGTATCGCTGCACCACACGGAGACAAGACCGATACATTCAAATCTTAACTCGAAGAGCTCCAACAATAACCGCCATGATGTTAGCCGTGAGGCTTCATCACTCTTCAGGGAACTTAATTAGCGACCAAACAGTCAGAAACCGCTTGCATGAAGTGAACCTTCATTCCCGAAGACCGCTACGGGTACCACCTATAGCAATGCACAATCGTAGGATTCGATATCAATGGGCTCTTGAACACAGAAATTGGGCAGAAGAACAATGGCGTTTCGTGTGCTTTTCTGATGAGTCTCGTTTTGGTATGAGACCGGATACAAGACGTATACGACACTGGAGAACCCCTGGACGCCAACAGCGATTAAAATCCTGCCAGGAAGTCCATCCTTATAGTGGTGGAACCATCATGGTATGGGCGGGTATTTGGATCGGCGGAAGAACTGAGTTGATTTGGATCAGAGGCAACCTCAACGCTCAAATTTATGCTGAGACGATTGTATCAGACGTCATCGTTCCTCTACAAGTGCAAATCGGTCCCTTATTTCAGTTAATGCATGATAATGCACGACCGCACACCGCAAGAGTTGTAAGACAGACTCTCGCCGCAGCTAACATCAATGTCCTGCCCTGGCCTGCTCAGTCGCCAGACTTGAACCCGATTGAGCATGCATGGGATATGCTACAGAGAAGAGCTCTGCCGAATATGGAGGGTATCCAGTCACAAGAAGACCTTTTTTTGTTGTTGCAACGAACATGGGCGGCCATTCCACAGCGTGATTTGGATGAACTCATTTTGAGTATGCCAAACCGATGTTCTTGTGTTGTTAGTGTTCGCGGTAGAAACACGGATTATTAATTGTTTAAGTTACCCAATAAAATTTTAAAGAAAACTGTTATTTCAGTCTTTTTTTCGAACTTTTGTGTTAGTGGTTCAAATGTCAAAAATCCCTTTATTAGGAAAATGGCAAATTTCTTTATTAATGCAAAGGTGACTTGGTTTATCGTTACTGTGACAAACGAAAACACTTTATTTGATGAATCCTTAAAGAAAATTTTAATTAATATCAATCAGGAGAAAAGTTATTGCAAAAATATATGTTGATCCCTAGACACTTTTGATGTGTGTACTTATAAAGAAAACTATCAAGCACTCACCTGTGCGAATTACCCTTAGAACAGCTTCTAACGTGTACATAGTGACAGACATCACACAGTTCAAGATAAGAGCCCAAGAGAAGAGCTTCGACCTCTTGATCATCTGCTTCTCAACCTCCACATCACTGTAGATCTCCTTCAGTTGTATCCCCAGCTTGTACAAGACATCTCTTATTTGGTTCTCTTGATGAGTCATATGAACTCGAAAGCCAGTGATGATAGTATGAGACATGACAAAAAGAATCATATCAGAACTCTGTCGGTTTGTCAAGTTCTTCTGCGTAACAAAAGCGCAGTATTCCGAAATAATCATAGCGAAAACTGACCAGTTTCCAATTTTGCTTAGCAGTGGGATTATTTTCATTGCCGACTTCGGAAAGTCTAATTCCTCCACCCAAAAGTTTGGAAGGCCGAATATGAAAACGAATTTGTTCAGATTAATCAGAAATTCTGTTGTTTTTGTCGGCCTATAGCTACCAGAATAGTTCTCCATTTTGGTTTTGGAAAATGATTTTTTTATAGGCTTGAAAATGTCCCGAGTCTGCGAATTTGTAGCCATTAACTTACAAAACATGTCTTGTGCAGCACCGCATTCATAATTACTGCAATTATATTTCTAATGCAGACACGTATTCGGTAGGCTAGGAAATTAATTAATGGTGGAGGCAAACTTATAACGAAAGCCTTTATTGATTGCCTATATGGCACCTTTTCTTTTGGTAATATTATAAAGTGATGAAGGGTAGTCGTTTTGGGGTGATTGTAACATTTTGCTTTTCCAAAAAGTGCTGATTCTCAGTAAGCTGCTCGGTAGACATAGCGACATTGAGTACCTAACATAACCAAAATAAACACAAAACTGGGAGTACTGAGTAGTGAAACAGACTTCAGATCTGATATTTTATTTTGTTACCTATTTATTTATACATATATACTTTATTACCACACCAGAAAATTACTTACAACAAAAAAAAATACATTAAACATGGGAAGAGACCAGACGGCATGACGTTGTTGCCTTGGAAGGTGGGTAGGCCTCTGGTGTGGGACGCAACATGTGTCGATACCCTTGCGCCATCTCATGTTCCTAGCACTGCGGGCTGTGCTGGCGCCGCTGCTGCAGCTGCTGAGACCCTCAAACGGCGCAAATACTGTAACCTTGTGGGCAACTACAGCTTTGAGCCGTTTGGGGTCGAAACGCTCGGGTCATGGGGCCCGAGCGCGCGTCTCCTTTTTAAGGAAATTTCTCGCCGGCTGGTCGATACTTCACGTGACCAGAGGGCTGGGTCGTTCTTTGGCCAAAGAATTAGCATTGCCATTCAACGTGGCAATGCTGCCAGTCTTCTGGGCACGTTTCCGGATGACAGCGATGCGGATGAATACTTCGACGCCTAAGTTTTTTATTTTTATATATTTGTATTGTAAGTTAGTTAGTAATTTATTATAGTATCTAGTGTACATTAAACACCACAAAACGTACAAAGAGCGGCCTTATAGTAAGCTATAAGGCCGCTCTTTGTTTTAATGAGTTAAGACGATGATGTCGTGGAAGTGGCGAAGTTTTGGGCCCCAACCATTTTTTTTACTGTCGTGGAGGTGGAATTGGGAGGGACAGGTCTTTAGATACCTCCCTGTAAACCATACGTATCAAGCGACATTCTAATAACACGAAATCAATTATTTAATTAGATCATAAGTAGGCACAATTGCAGGCGATAATTACACTAACGTACGAATATAACGTCTGTGGTAAAACTTGATCTACAAAATTCGTCCTTATCCCTACGATACAAAGGCGCTGTCAATGTCAATTTTTTATCATGGACATGTGGGTTACTTTACAGTAGGTAATAGGTAACGGAATTTGTATAATTACTCATGTCATTTTATCATACATTTTACATATGGAAAGGGTTGATAATTAGAAAAGCTGCTTCATTTGCGATCAATTATATTTAACTATGTGATTGCTATTAATTTCTTGCCTTCGTTACCCATTAGAATTAGGCCGTATCCTAATACATAAGCGATTGACGCGTTAATAAGCGATCTCTGATATCATTTGTCACTCATTTGTTCGGAAAAGCGGTGGCGCCACATAGCGTTTGCAATTTACCTGCGAATGTCGTAACTGAAACGTTAATTAAAAGTAAGTTGGTGTGTTTTCCTAAAGAGTTTTTTGACACCGTTAACGGTCCTAAAACGCCACATATACCTCGGTGTCATGACAACCGTTTTATGGCGGCCTCCGCTCTCCTAGGGTAGGTACTGGCTTTAGGTAGGATGTGTTTACATGAAAAACCACACGGCGCGTGCTTTGTAGTTGAGCGTAAAATTTACAAGTTCAGGAAATCCAAAGGCCTTCAAAATTATTCTTAAATAGTTTTAAAATACAATTCTTGAAATAGGAGCTGACTATTACACAAAAACAATGTGAATCTATTGCAGAGTAGGTAGATACTGTTTTCATATAAGTAGGAAGTCTTGCGTCCCTGAATAAGGTTCGGCGCAGACCAAAAAAAAGAAGTTTGATGAATCCCGAATCCTTTTATGAAGACAGTGTTTTGTCTCTTATGTTTTAAATTTTTCCCGCTACCGCTCTTCGCTCGGTCCCCATCCACAATACGCAGAAAATGTGTGATAATTAAAAGACGTTATTGCATGTTGAATTCTACTTTATTTCTCTTATACGATGACGATAGAGTTTCAAGCAGCAAACTACCTTTATATGAATACCCATCATAAAACATTGTTATTTATTTATATATACTTTATTTTACACCAGAAAATACATAACAAAAACTACGATTATCACTACAAAACATGCAATAGGCGGCCTTATTGCTACACGCCCATATACGAGTTGTGATACTTGTTTTAAAATTGCTGACCCATCCAACACCAGTGCGAGTGCGGTGCTTCTGATCAGACCATGTCCCACTTGCTGGAGTGTACTGTCCTAAGTGCCCGTTCTCCTGCACTTTGGATGACCTAAAGAATGCCACTGATGCCCGGAATCAACGTGGCCTCCTACTGGGCTCAAACTATATGTATATATATATATAAAAACAAAGAGGAAGAGTACCATCGACACGACAAGAAGAAGATAAAAAGGCTTGTCTGACTTGACTTGTAAAAGACTTAATACTTATGGCCTGCATGTTCATAATAGTCCTTCAGACCGTATTTCAGCCACAGCGGTTAATCTCAAGGGAGATTAGCCAGCGGCGCGGGAGATATTATTTTATTTTATTTTATTTGGGAAACAAACAGATGCAATAACAAACATAAGTAAATATACAATTAGCTCAACACAATCCAGAAACAGTTTCCACAGATAATTATACAAGTAAATTATATGTGACTAAATGTAACAACAACCAGATATTCACACCGTTAAAATTTACAAAATTTACAATTTAATATTAACATATAACATTATTATTATTTAAATTTCGATGCCAAAATATTATTATTATTATTTTTTTTTTTTTATACTCTCACTCTCTCTTCCTCCACTCTCATAGTCCAATGCTGCCCTCGTAACAGCAAATGCAGTACTAGCAAAATGGCGGTTTCGAGAAAAACGCGTTTAAGTGTTTTTTTTTTCAAATTTTTTCAATTTCATCATGTACCAGCAATAGAAAAAAAAAAAAAAATCTACGTATAGCTTGAAGTCTCATTTTTAACAAAAATGGAAAATCGTAAAAATGTCGATTACTGCATTTGCTATTACGAGGGCAGAATGGTACAGCAACAGCAAGCGTACATATACCTACTACATATATTGACATTGTTTCAGACACGTATTGTTTACTATTTACTTCACATTTTTTATATTTGACGAGGTACACAGCTAGTCTTTACTACTTGGTTTTAGTGTAAATGTAAACGATAATCGAAAACAGCAGTCGACACAACATGTAGAAGTACATTGGTGTAAAAGCGGGGTTAAATGCAGAAATTAAAAAAAATATTGGTAAATATGTGGCTCATTTACCACTTTTTATTCTATCTTTACTGTATTAAGGTAGATATGAATGTAATAAATCTTCTAAGTGGTTAATTTACTAATCATCTTTACTCATTTAAATACAGCACTGAGAATACGGAGTACGACGACTTTACGATCTGCAATAAATAACAAAGTGTCACCAATTGATATTTTAAAATTAATCTTAGTATAGTTTATTTCCACTGCTGGATATAGGCCTCCCCCAAGCACCTCCACTTCGACCGTCGACCAGTTGTGTGCTTGGGAGAGGCCTATGTCCAGCAGTGGACGTCTTTTGGCTGAAATGATGATAGTTTATTTATTTATTCAGCTTTTTACTTCAGTAATAGTAATTTTTATAGCTCAGTCATGATTATACTCACCCTAATATATGACTGATACGAAAGATCTATGTATCCAAGGCCTTTAAGAATCACAGGACGCTGCGAACAAAATTAAGCTAAAATTACGTACGTATCTCTTGTACCTAGTGTGTTAGTTAAAAACTATAAAACTGAAAATGATATAAGAAAAAAATAAGTTTTAAAAACTAAACCCGACTACTGAAATGGATGAAACAAGAAAGTACCTTCCCGTGGTCGCATGCTACCATAGCTTATAATGTGTTAGTACAGCGGCATGCGATCACGGGAAGGTACTTTCTTGTTTCATCAATTTCAGTAGTAGTCGGGTTTTAGTTTTTAAACTTATTTTCATTTTATTTAATTATTTCGGGGCTTATTTCAGTAATATTTATATTTTTTGAAATGTGCTTCTTAAGCCCTTTCATTAGCACACGGCATTATTTTAAAAAAAATTTTTAGATCATGACTATGTCCGCTAGAGGGCACCATATTCAATTTATTGTGACGTTACATAGCCTATCCTAGCCAGCGGACGATCAAGACGCTTCCAACGATACCTCATTTGTCCAATTATGACAAGGAGTTTAGAAGTTATGAGGGAACAGATGAACATTACATACATACATACCGGTCAAAATCATAACCCTCCTTTTTGCTTCGCTAAGCTACGCTTCGTAAAGTTTGAAAAGCATTGACTCAGGGTGGCACATCTCTATGGTGGTATGGTTCAGACCCACCCTACCCTCAGGGGTATGGTGGGTCCCGAGTGTTAGGAATGAGTGAAACGAGGGACCTAGACCTATTACTAACTAAACCTTCTAATTAAAGTTCCAGCTTACCTGGGCTAGCGACATAGTGATTACAACGAGTTTTCTGATACGCACTGAACATTGTCCCTGGCAGTGGTACCATCCAGAGAAATATATCGCCGTGGCCAGGTGGGAAGCCTGAAACACCACACCATGTAGATGTAGAATACTGTTGGTTAGAATCTGAAGGAAATAGGATAGGAATAGGACGTATTGGAAAGCAATGTAGGGGGATATTGCTGATACATATTATTATTACTTAAGTAAATATATACTCCTTCATTTAATTCTGTATGTATACACATGTTCGAGCAAAATAAAATTTTCTTTCTTTCTTTCTTTATAGGGCACCACGGCATGAATAATAAAGTTAACAACTAAACTAGAATAATACTTTTAAATGTTTAAAGAGAAATTGAAACAGTTTTGGTAAACTTTGAAAAACGTTTCATGCATAGCTGAAGTCAAAAGCCAGGTGTACTTAGTTCCTGCCGGGGGTGCGGGATTGTCCGAAAGGGTTACCGCTACCCCGGAACGTAAAGGGCTAAGGAAGGAACACGGATGGGTTTTAGTCAGTAAGAGTTTAACACTCCCTTCCGCTCCACCCAGAGCGCGAGGGGTCATTTGATGATTTCCCATCCATAAAAAAGGTGTATCTACTTAGTAGAAAAAAACGTGCAAAATAAATAATCAATTTGGCGTTGTCGATCCACAGGATCTTTAGGCTCCTCTATATCAATTTTTAATCGGTGAAGTACTGAAAAATTTATAATTCCACAGAACCAGGAAAAAATAAGAATACCTAGTACCTACCTACCTATTTATAAGAATATCTGTCGATGTGATTTCGCAGTGCGACTAACGGTCTAGGTCTACTCAAGATAAGCGGGAGCATCCATCGAGATTTTTATAAATACTGTAATAGTCAACATGCCTTTACAATTCGTCAGTAATATTGTGTTGAGCTTACCTCCACGGTGACGTCTCCAGCGTTCCACATGTAGAAGCCACTGCTGATAAGCACAGCGGTCGCAGTAAATACCGCGGAGAATAAGTTCACAAGCGTGCGCTCCGAATTCTGAACAAAATAACAGTGTTATTATATTGGATAACTTAAAAAGAAAGACGTATTAGGTAAACTACCCGCATCTCCTGCACGTCGCGCACAATGGTGATGGCTGCCGAGAATTTGAGATCAAATGAAATGTCAGTCCAAGATACCAACATCAATGAACTCCACAAATTTGAAGGCTAACAGAAACGAATGCGCTGGGTCTCTAGAATCATCTGCTGAATTCATGGTAATAATTTTGCGCGATGGCCATACACCGTGAATGTATTATCTATATACAGGTGGCAGGGACATCGACGCAACCTGTTACCATAGATGCAGTACCGACATAATAATAATAATTTATTTAATAAAACGTTTACAAAAGGTGTAAATTTAGCCAAGAGTAGTAATTTTACCATACAATTATAGTGTCTAAAATTAAACTAAAACTAAAATATGGTTTATTATACGAGTAGTGCAAGTAGTGAATGGTTCGGAATTAGAGTGTTAAGTAGCGACCCGCCCGAACTAGGTTTATCTGAATGACATGATTCATAGAAACATGATTCTGAACCCCCCTGCGTTGCAACTTGCAGCATCATCTACTGCATTCAGGGTTACATTTTGCGCGCGATGACCCTGCTCCCTGTATATTTATATTATACCAATAATAAAGCTGATGAGTTTGTTTGTTTGAACGCGCTAAACTCTGGAAGGCTACTAACGTATCACGCTAGGACCACTAGGACCCGAGCAAAAAAAAAAAACCGGTCAAGTGCGAGTCAGACTCGCGCACCGAGGGTTCCGTAGGTACGTAAATAGTTTATCACGGGGTTTTTTTTTGTAATGTAACTACATATTTACGGTTTTCGGATTTTTTCCTTTACTTGTGCTACATGACATTGCTTCTTGCCAAATTTCATGATTCTGGCTCAACGGGAAGTACCCTTTAGATTTTTATTCTGGAACATAAATGCCCGTATCTTTTGATAGTGCTGACTTAGAAGTTTAATTTTTTCACTGCTTCAAGGGATTGCGGCGCTAAGTATTTGATATTAATTTCAACTTGCTAACTCTACGCGTTCCTGAGAAAAAGGGTCTTGACCTAAGGACAGACAGGCGGACAACGAAATGATCTTATAAGGGTTCCGTTTTACCTTTTGAGGTACGGAACCCTAAAAAGTCAGAAAGAACGCTAAGCGAAACCGAAGCGCGGGCAGGAGATGCGACGGGGTGAGTGGGTTGGTGATAAAACTTCAAGCGGATGAACTCGCGGGCAGAATAAGCTAGTTGGTGATAAACTTTGAGATTTGAGTACATACCACCATTTGGGCCATTAGCACAACCAGCAGAGTGATGTTGAAGATGATTTGTCCGCTGAACACACCGCGACACACAGTTTGTGTTTGCTGAGTGCATCTGGAAATTAAATGACTATAATAAATAGTGCCATTTTTACTGGCAGATGTAGCTATGGCCTAGCAAAGGAGAAATAGCGAATGAAAGAAAAATTAGAAGATAGTATGATCCATTAAGCAATGGAAAGATAACAGTTAGGTTACAATTAGGCGGGTGGTCTGAAAATAGTACCTACAGGTTTGTAAGCTCGCAATGAGTAACGAACGGTAGACAATACGGAATCAAAGAAGCTGTTCATGCATTTCTTAAAAAGCCTTTCTTATATTTAGGCCAAGCTTGTGAAAGTGAGTTCTTCAATATTTACCGTAATGTATCCGCATGTGCCTTAATCCCAACTTTGAACCCAGCTTCATACTTTTCCTCCTTCTCTGCTTGACTTAAGTCTTCTCTCTCAAATATTTCGTTAAGACTTGAGAAGTAGCTCTGCAGGTTTTTGTACTGATGGCCGAGGCAAGTGCTCAGGGGGATGACCAGCATGTATACTGCGACGATCCTGGTGAGGAAGATCCACCAAACTATGAAACAGAGGGCTCTCACGACGTTAGCCAGCACAGACCTGTCGTCGACATCTGGGTATGCAGTCACTAAAGTCGTGAAAGTCTCGTCTGGAAATAGAAATAGTGACGTAAAAAATAAGCATTTTTTATTTTGTATTTTCGATTTTTTTATTGCGCTATTTTTGTGATCAACGTGATATCATGATTTTTTTCTATTGTAAAGGAGACTGTTAAAATTTGTATGGGAAGTGGTCTATGATCCAATAGCGATACTGTAGAGGTAATTCTGAGGGAATACCTCAACTATACCCTTGTGCAAAGGGGCATCAAAATCTAACCCGGCAGTTTTGAGAAAAATAATAATTTTAAAATTCACATTTCTTGCTACATTTTTATATTTTAAAAACGTTTTAACGGGTATTTCTGCCATTATACTACTTTAATTAATGTGGTTTTCTGCTGAACAACGACACTTACCACCTCGATAGTGCTGAATTTCAGTTTTTTTTTTTCGTTTTTAACCGACTTCAAAAAAGGAAGGAGGTTCTCAGTTCGTCGGAATGTTTTTTTATATTTTTAATATTTATATTCACCGATTTCTCGAAGACGGCTTGACTGATTTAGAAAAATCTTTTTTTGTTTGAAAGGGTATACTTTACCAAGTGTTCCCATTGTCACCGTCAGGTTTGAACGGGTATTTCTGACTTTATTAATGTGTTTCTCTACTAAGCAAAGTCACTTGTCCCCTCAACTTTTTTTTTGTACTTACCGATTTTTAGGCATTTTTTAAATATTTATGTAGGAAGGATACGTCTTAACATAAGAAGGAACTCTATTTGTAGCAGCGGAAAAAAGGGTGTATGTAAAAAAAACTTTTCATACATCACTACATAGTATAAAACAAAGTCGCTTCCCGCTGTCTAGCCCTATGTATGCTTAGATCTTTAAAACTTCGCAACGGATTTGGAGTCGGTTAAAATCGAAACAAATACTAAAATCTAGGAAAGAAACACATTAATTAAGTATTGTAAAGTCAGAAATACCCTTTAAAACGTTTTTAAAATAAAAATGTTATCATGAAATTATGTATTCTAAAATATTATATTTCTCAAAACTGCCGGGTCAGATTTTGTTGCCACTTTGCACAAGGGTATAGTTTAGGTATCCCCACAGAAATGTCGTAACAGTATCGCTATTGGTTCATAGACCACTTTTTAATGTTAGCATGAAATTATGTATTCTAAAATATTATATTTCTCAAAACTGCCGGGTCAGATTTTGATGCCACTTTGCACAAGGGTATAGTTGAGATATCCCCACAGAAATATCGTAACAGTATTGCTATTGCCATGGTTCATAGACCACTTTTTAAGGTTATCATGAAATTATGTATTCTAAAATATTATATTTGCCAAAACTGCCGGGTCAGATTTTGATGCCACTTTGCACAAGGGTATAGTTGAGGTATCCCCACAGAAATATCGTAACAGTATCGCTATTGGTTAATAGACCACTTTTTAATGTTATCATGAAATTATGTATTCTAAAATATTATATTTCTCAAAACTGCCGGGTCAGATTTTGATGCCACTTGGCACAAGGGTATAGTTGAGATACCTCAACTATACCCTTGTGCCAAGTGAAGTGTATTGCCATGGTTCATAGACCACTTTTTAAGGTTATCATGAAATTATGTATTCTAAAATATTATATTTCTCAAAACTGCCGGGTCAGATTTTGATGCCACTTGGCACAAGGGTATAGTTGAGGTATCCCCACAGAAATATCGTAACAGTATCGCTATTGGTTCATAGACCACTTTTTAATGTTATCATGAAATTATGTATTCTAAAATATTATATTTCTCAAAACTGCCGGGTCAGATTTTGATGCCACTTTGCACAAGGGTATAGTTGAGATATCCCCACAGAAATATCGTAACAGTATCGCTATTGGTTCATAGACCACTTTTTAACGTTTCGGATGATGTTTTTTTTTAATTCCAGCACCGTAATTGCGTAACACACTATCAATCGGAATCTGAATCATTTTAAAGCAAATTGCTAATCCATTGCTTCATAAGTTTGAAAAATTTGTCTGCTCAACACGCAAATGAAGCAATGAATGATGTTGAACTGTCAAAATGGAACCGATTCCGATTAATAATGTGTTACGAAATTGCCCCGCAGTTTAGTTTCGAGCGAAATAACAGTTAGGTGTTTTTGTGCGGCAAACAGGTTCCCAAACCCAGTGATATTCAGTAAAATATTGGGCATCGGAAGTAACGTGCGTGCAAAGTAGCGTGCCATACCATATCGATACACCTCCCAGACTCCAGCAGCCCCATACATGACCATAGACAGCGTGCAGCTGAACAACAACGCAAACAGGTACATGTACGTGCTTGTGAGCATCTGTCTCTCGACCTCCGGGTCGTTGTAGAACTTTAGTTCAACGGTCAGGTTGTAAATCACCAGCCTCACTTTGTCCTGAAGCCTCGCCATCATCAGACGAAAACTGTACAGCATCGGATGCGAGAAAGCATACACTATCAAGTTAGATTTCTGCTTCTCGGTCAAATTTGTCTGCGTAAAGAACGAACCCAACTCGAAGAGTATCAGCAAATATATCAAGCCATTGTTGAATATTGTAAACTTGTTGTAGATTCTAACAAATCTTTTGGATAACTTCAGGTCTTCTAACCAGAAGTTGGGAAGACCGAATAAGTAAACTATATAGCATAGTTTGTAGAAGAAGTCGGTTGTCTTGCTGCGTTTGTACGTCGTGGTCTCCATGGTTGATCTTTCGTGTCTGAATGACCAGGTAACGAAGATTCACATTTTGTTATAATGAATTTCGTTATTGAAATAATTAGCGTCGTTTTTGTAATTAATAATGGCTTCCAATTAAAGGGTTTTAGGGTTGTCAAAAACTATCTATCCCATATGTTACTATTTGATAAGTAAAAAATATTGGTGTACATAGTGTGTCGTTCATTGCTATTTTATAGTACTGAAATGGGACACAGAGCCCACAGTGTTTATGAAACAAACAAATGTAAGTATTCGATGATTTACATACGCGATATCGCGCTGAAAATACATAAATTTAACCAGTCATATGACGACATTACCACATAATTTAAGAGTCTCAACGATTGTTTTGTTAAAAAAAAATGTATAAGATGGGCAGAAACGAGACCATTTTTTACCCGCGACGGTACGGAGTAACGGAGACTGTATATGCATTTGGGGTGAGAGGATGTGTGTTTGTTTGTGCAAACCAATGTTGCCATTTATCTCCAAAACTACTAGCCCGATTTTGATGCGGTTTTCAATAATGGGTTCAGGTTTAATTTGTGCATGTTCTTAGATAGGTGTTACGGTGACAACTTGCCAGGGAGCGCTACAGTGAACATTTGTTTGTGCAAAACCGAAACTACTAGTCCGATTTGGATGCGGTTTTCATCATCAATAATGGGTTTGTGTATTATTAGTGAGGATTCTTAAATAGGTGTTACGGTGCAAAATCACTAGGAGGCACTGCAGTATTATATTTTTGTGTATAATAATGAACCTTTAAAAAGTTGTAATAAAAAGCAAAATTAAAAATTTTGATAAAACCCACAAAAAATTTAATTTAATTGAATAAAATTAATTTAAAAAGGATAAAACAATTTAAAAACCCCCGACTTAAAGAATTCATGTAACGAGACTAAAACAGATAAATTCATATGGAAGTCGGGGGACCGTTCTGTGGAACACCTTCTATTCTAAGAGGTCCCCCGACTGCCATATGAATTTATCTGTTTTAGTCTTGTTACATGTCGGGGGTTTTTAAATTATTTTATCCTTTTCCAATTACATTTAACCGTATTGGGATTTTCAAAATTTTTAATTTTGCTTTTTTAATAATTCATGATTCCAAAAATTAGTAATTGGGAAATAGGTACGACTTGCAACTCACAACCCTAGACAGTTATCAGGCAAATTGTTAGATATTCTCAATATTAAATCATTTGATTGATACATTTTGATAATTATTCAAGAGCTTCGTAATAGAGCAATTTTGTGTTATTTCATAGAAAATGACAAATTATGTAGTTATCTACAAACTATTTGATGAGTGAGTCGATCAAAGGGGTAATAAATTAATAATGCAGTTTTGCTACACAAAGGTTTAGGAATTTTATCAGTTTTCAGCGGTAATTGTTTGTAAGGAATTAGATAGATTTCAAGCAATCAATTCAGCCTATCGCAGTCCACTGCTGGACATAGGCCTCTCTCAGGTTGCGCCACAATACCCTGCCCTCCGCCTACCGCATCCAGACCGTCCCAGCCACCTTCTTAAGGTAGTCGGGCAAGTCTCCCAGTTCGGAAGATCCAGTTGGGTTGGACAGCATTTGGAAAACTTCGTCAAGTCGTCTCATCACCTATCCCGCAATGTTTGAAAATTATGGTCTTCAACCAGTGCGTCCTGCCCGTCATGACATACATACGGTGCCGAAACGTGGACACTGACAGTCGGGCTGGTCCACAAATTTAAGGTCGCCCAGTGCGCTATGGAGCGGGCTATGCTCAGAGATTCTTTGATGGATAAAATCAGGAATGAAGTTATCCGGGAAAGAACCGGAGTAACCGACATACATAGCTTGCAGAGTAAGCAAACTGAAGTGGCAGTGGGCTGGCCATGTTTGTCGAAGGACCGATGGCCGGTGGAGCAGACGAGTCCTGGAGTGGAGACCGCGTATCGGCAAGCGTATTGTGGAACGCCGCCCAACAAGATAGATTTACTTTCTAACTAACATTGTTCCAAAGTCTAAACTATGGGAACTTGTCACATGTACCATATTAAAATGAATCTACCAATATTAATCTGTTTGTCTAACGGCGTAAGTAGTTGATTAGCCTGCATTAGGCTTCCTTTTTTTTCTATTGTTATACTGTTCAAACAAATTATTCAAGCAAACATACAAGTCAAGTGCACAATATTAGGCGATATACACAGCATGTAATATATTTATAAAAAAAAAACACAAAATTACAGTAGGTACCTATAAGTACAATAATTGACGCATAATTTTTACACAATTTTAACAAGCATAGTTGACAATTTAGTTGGGGAAATCGTGCGTTGTGTATAAGTAATGCTTATCTATTTCGGTGGACTTGGCGCTTGAATTTTTGAAGTGAAGTGCAACAAATATCGATCCCTTCATCACAATTGTAAAAAAGTCTCGGGACTGGGTTTCTTTAACGAATAAACAATTTATTTCCGCATTAAACAATACTTTATTGCTATTGCTATATTATAAAATGAAGATAATGGTCTGCACCGCGTCGGTTCCCATGTGCTATGGAATTATAATAAACAATGTTGTAAACATTAGCTGACCTTGTTGCATGTTTTCCTTCATGCCTACTCAGAAATTATACATTTTTAATTGGACTCTATATAGACCATGTTTCATAATTTTTCGTTCAACAATTTGATAAAACTGAAAATATTTTACCCCAAACAAATAAAAAACAAAAAAATACCTCATAGTATACTCCTTATTTATGGCTTATGTTAGTGAAATATCTATATTACGTCTATAAATATATCTAGTTTTCTTCAGAATGCCTTATTTGTAAACATAGGTAGAGAAATAGTGGAAAGTTACGACAGAAAGTGGCCATTTTCACCTCACTTTGGGAAATGTGTCCGGTAAATAAACTCTGTAATAGACAAAATTAATAAATATAAAATAGTTAAATATACCATACTAGCTTCTGCCTGCGACTTCGTCCGCATGAAATTTCTTGTTCCCCTGATCCACCCCGTCGCATCGCATCGCCTGCCCGCGTTGTTACTTCGTTTTCGCTTAGCATTCTTTCTGTCTTTGTCTTGCTCGGCTCCTAAAGCTCCGAGCGTGATGTTCAATAGTCTTTAGCTTCCTCAGACATTGGGCTAGCAAATGCAAAAAGATTCTTCCGACTGGTTGTTCCAGAGATTAGCGCGTTCAAACAAACAAAAACTCTTCAGTTTTATTATTAGTACAGAAAGAACAGCGTTGGGTTCGCATTTTCGTCTTTGACACCGACTTCCGAAATTAAAGTTATTTAACACTTTTTAGTTTTTTTTTTTTAAGTCGGTTATTTTTTTTTTGTAAAAAAGTTTTTATTTTTCACTTTTTAGTTGTCCCTACCCCGCACAAATTCAACTAAGATAAGATAAGATAAGATAATTTTTATTTGTTCAAAACATGAGTATACACACACATAGCATGCAAGATGACAAAGGACATGTCTGGTGGAGCAATGGGCGAATGTCTAGGCAGTCAAAGAAAATGTTCAGTAATGATTGTTATATTATTGTAATCGTCGTATTTTATAGTTTATTAATTAATAAGTTTCAGGAGTCAGGATCTTGCGTAAACTGGTCAAAATAAGGATTATACGCAAGGGATTTTTCTTAACTTTGTTTAGTATAATGACATCTGTGATCGAATACAGGTACTAATTGGTGGTATGTCTTTGTGAGGTTAATGAAACATTTTGTTGGTCTGAGATCATATTCTACAGTTTTTTGGATATTTCTATTTGTGTAACAAAAATGTTAAGCACCTATTGTTTGTCACAATATTATAATATTATATTGGCATCATCTTTAATTCCGTATTTTGGTTTCTATTTTCAATACCCATAATATTATTTATATGTAGCTACTTGTTGATACTGAATTGCGATTATAATAAATAAAACTATGTATGTATTTATTGCAAAACAAATTATTTTATTGTAGATACATTCTTAACTAAAATGATAAAAAAATAAACGTCTTCTAGAGACACCAAAACATTGTCCAAAAATGTAGCTGGTGCTAGCACGTTATTTTGATGCCTTGCCCAGCCAAGATACCATACTAGCGTCATGACGTGGCAGACCATTGTATGACCTAGTAATCTCTCATTGTCAGCAGCTTTGGTATTTAATAAATTATAACAATCATGACACTTGCGTATCCATCTAATGGGAGCTGGAACAATAAGACGTCATTGTATTTTTCAAATTATAACACAACTGCTCAATGTACTGCCTTTCCTGCATGGTTTACACGACTGCCGTAGTATAGAGGCCAACCTGATTTGATAACCATCGAGCAATCTCACTTGCAGGGGTAACGCCAGCCTTGACACGATATGTCTGCGAATCCGCAGCACAGCGATGCACCTCATCATAATATCCAAATCGAAAGGAAAAGCAGAATCCTATAAGTATAGCAATAGTCATCGTGTCTAGATGATGTCACTCCGTGTAGAATAGCAATGGTCGTTTAAAGAAAATATCCATAACAGAAAATAATCGCATAGTAAGCAAGGAACGCATACACGCAACTTGGAATTGACAACCAAAAAATAAATGTCAATGCCATGTCAAAAAAAGTAATAAATACTTACCTTCATGTTAGGAAGTGGGTATCCGAAGAAAAACACGTTTGATGTGTACACTAAAATATTTTAGTAATATTGTCGTATTATATACGCAAATACGTTAATATATTTCTTTCATCTAAAATAAGCGGCTTATAATTATTGCTCACACTATTTAAAGATAATTACGGGATAAAATGGAACGTCAAACACATTTTTAGTACTTCCCGTTTAAAATGGCAAAGCGGAAGCTACGATTGAGTACTGTTTTTTTAAGAATTATGTTACGCAAGTAATACTGAATTAATTAATCCATAGTAATTTAAATCTTAATATTTAAATCTTACTGAAAAACCTTAAATCATGAACATTTATCTATACCAGAATTACCAGAGGGCAGAAACTGGACATGTCCTTTAATTTTGTGACTTCAGTCATGTTTTGCCAAAACGGCGTACAAATATGAGACTTCAAACTCTACACAGCATCAATTAATTTTAAAATCGTTCATTAAATGGTAATTAACAATCAAATCCAATCAATCCAATTTAGACCATACTAAAAACCAAATAACACTAGTCCATTGAAGAATTGAAGACACTGACAAGAAGAATCATTAAAATTCGCATAGAAATGCCGGAGATGCTGTACATTTATGCATATAACTTCGTACATAAGAATAATTACCTAATGTATTATATACTAAAACCTTTCTGAACGTATGTAGATCACATAGTGAAAGAATTATCAAAATTGGTTCATTAGTTTTTGAGAAAATCGCGGACATACACACATACATACGGGTCGAATGCAGAACCTCCTTTTTTGAAGTCGGTAAATAAAAGACGTTTATGTGTGTGTTTAATTATAGATTAGGTGCTACCCATTCTCCTTCCCGATGCATCATCCATCATGTTAACGCCTTTATTGAAAGATGAAGTGGCCTAGTCCTGAATAAAGCAAAAATGTTTAACCCTTTAGCGATAAAATACAAAAGCATTATTTTATAAACAAGACGCCTTACAAGCAATTAATTATTCAATACAATTGTTACCCCCTTATTCATAATCCTATTTTATCTCTATTTTAGCTAAAATAGGTTTATAGAACGTTTGTCTTTATCTGTCACGTTGTCATTTCTGTGTGTAAGAAAGAGACAAACCCCATTTTAACTAAAATAGGTTTGATAAGTTTTATGAATAAGGGGGTGAGTATAAAACAACTTCTAAGCATTTTTATTCTTTATAATTGAGTGACTGTATCGTCAAGACAGCATTGAAAATAAAAATAAACTTTTTCCTTATGACAATGAACATCTTTAAAAGTAAACCTGAATTACTGACAGAGCCCCTGATATACACAGAGACAGAATCAACGAAATTGATCGAGAGGTACAGCAAGTTCTGGTTCCTATGCTGTTGTCCAGACTTCTGGGTCAATAAGGTCGACTTCTCCGATTCTTTCGTCAAAGTGTACCGACCGGCAATGATCCTCATCCACTTAGTTATGGTGATATTCTGTACCTCTTGTTTCGTGTCTCTATGGACACAACACGACCTGTCTCAAAGCCAAGAGTCGGATAGACTGGCCTATGCGGTATCCACTCCAATCATCACGGTACTCTACCAATTCGTGATCTTGTTTTACACCAATAACGTCAAAAAAGTGCTGTATACACTAGCAGTGGTGCTGAAGGTAGATCACAATGATAGGGAAGCTGAACAGGAGATGATAAAGAAGTCTAAACTGCACAACGGGATATTTTTCTCGTCATGCGTCTGCAATATGGTGCTGGTCGGGTTGTATAATTTAAAGCAGGCTATTACTACGGGTATGTATTTATTCCCTTGGTCACAGCAGAGATTATACTATTACTGTTTGCTCTCGATCAAACAAGTGCGAACAAAAGAAAAACCCAATTTAAGGGTTTTTTTTTCTGTATTAATAGATCCATGTTTTAAATATCCTCACTCTACACAAGAATTAACATATTCCCGTAGCGGAACTAGACTACACTAGGTCTTGTAGAGGAACTAGACTACGTAAGGTCTATCGTAGCTACGTCGTAGCTCGTAGCTGCTCAGGACTACGCTATGACGTAGCTCGTAGCTGCTCAGGACTACGCTACGTCGTAGCTCCTAGCTGCTCGGGACTACGCTACGTCGTAGCTCGTAGCTACTCAGGACTACGCTTCGTCATAGCTCGTATCTGCACAGGACTACGCTACGTCGTAGCTCATAGCTGCAAAGAGGAGCTTAGCTCGTAGCCATACGCCAGACGTAACACCATCCTATGTAGCTACATAGCACGGTGTTACGTCTGGCGTATCTTGTAGCTGCAAAGAATGATGCTACGTTGTGTCTCGAAAAATTAAATGAAATCACTAATCACCAGAACTGGTACTCTGGTTGTCAGACGCGACGTTCATCACCTGTATATCAGCATGGCCGGACATCGAGGACCGCTCCACCCCGGCCGGGGTCACGCGGGTCATCGTGTACTTCATCTGGTTCCTCCACGTGGTCCGCAACATGGGCGTGTTTCTCATCATCCACACTGTTATCCTGTGCTTGAGCCAGCAGTACAAGAACCTTCAGAGCTACTTCGAGGATTTGAACAAGATTTTTGATGAGGGAGAGTTGAGTCAGAATGAGAAGGAGTTGAAGTTTGAAGTGAAGTTTAAGAAGGGAATTGAACAGCATGCGCTTACATTGTGGTGAGTTGTTGTGTCAAAGTCAAAACAAAACGCTTTTTATGAAGATCTGAAGGAAGGAGCACCTTCATAAAAGCCAGGAAAGCTACCAAGCAGTGCCAACAGCATTCCCGCATCTCGTTTCAAAACGTGTGTAATTACAAGCACAGGAGATATTAATTTCATCTTTGTCTCAGAAGCATATTGCGATACCTCTCATATTATAGATGTCCAGCGGGTGATAATGCCATACTTCTTATATTTCGTTAACTCTTAATTATTATTTTTTTCATTTTCTAGAAGCTGTTGTGTGCCTTTTAGTCTATGCTAAATGAGTAAATGTACTTACTTTATTTTTAACCGACTTCAAAAAAGGAGGTTCTGTATTCGACCCGTATGTATGTATGTTTGTATGTCCGCGATTTTCTCAAAAACTAATTAACCGATTTTAATAATTCTTTCATTAATGTGATCTACATACTTTCAGGAAGGTTTTAATGTATAATACATTAGGTAATTATTCCTATATACAGTTATATGCATAAATGTACTGCATCTCCGGCATTTCTATGCGAATTTTAATGATTCTTCTAGTCGGTGTCTTCAATTCTTCAATGCAATAGTGTTAATTGAATTTTTGTGGGGTAGGTACAACTAAAAAGTGAAAAATAAAAGGTTTTTTTTTATATGATTGTTTATAGGTGTGTGAATGAGTCTCAGCGCGTGTTTCAAATAACGTTCAGCTCACACGTGCTGCTCTGGTGCGGACTGCTTATTTCCATTCTCCCTGAGGTGATGGTGAGTACTGCTGGTAGTGTGATAATATATTCAAACCACAGATATAGATACACCTAGATAACGCAAGAGCAACTACTTCGCGTGCCAAAAATCGCACCAGCTTACGTTAGAAAATCATAAGCCGCCACTTTCGCGCTCAGTCCTGCGTACTGCTGGCTGGGTGAGCGTGAGCGAGAGAGCGCGAGCTTGTGACGTCATAGTAGGTAGTCAAAAAGTGGCACGCTTAGTTTTCATACAGTTCGTGATACTTGCGTTACCTAGGTCTATCTATATCTGTGATCCAAACTAACGTGCATGGCTTTTTTTAGGATAACAATAACTTAATGGAGGTCATTTGTGTTTCATTGACCATAGTAAGTTTTATTTAATTAAAGCAAAAACCATTAAAGACTCAGAAATAAGATTGGCCGTTCAATTGAGTATTTTACGAAAAACATATTCTTGCTTATTTTATGTGTGTGTGCGTGTGTGTGTGTTTAAGATTTCGTGTTGTTTCCCAGAACAATGATACTCACTCGTTGACGATGCTGGTGTCAAACGCGCCGCGGGTGGCTGCTGCGCTCGTCGGCCTCGGCTATTTCATGTGGCCTGCCGGGGACATTACTGTTGAGGTTAGTGTGTTTTTTTTATGTTAAGGACTTCTGACGACACCAAGATGAAAAAAGGAAAAAGGATGGGTAAGATACCTTACAGTAAGGCGCCTTGCTCAATGCGATCTCCCGAAGAATGTACAGGGTTAAATTAAATTAGCTAGCGCAACTCCGCAGACCTAATGAGTATCGATATCTAAACATGATAAAACAAAAAACAGTTAATTTGGTGACTTTTTTGTGGGGTCAACGACCGCAGTTGGGGTAGGGGACACTTGTAATATAAGTTTAAAAATACAGTTTTTTTTTATGTAAACTTCACAGACGTGGTTGGTATATTTTCTTATCTCATACTTCAAGTAACAACATTAGAAGGGGTCGTTGACTCCAAAAAAAATACATCCAAACTGTTTAATTGTATCGTGTTTAGATACCTATCACTTCTGTAGAGTTTCGCTAGCTAATTTGATTTGACCCTGTATAGTTACATCCGATAAGTCAGTATTCCAATAATTAACTGGGTCATTTCTGAAAGAAGGATGTACAGACGCCAGCACATGAAGCTACCCGAACTGTCAAAATTTCCCAATCAACTTTGAACCTTAAGCTTTAGCGATAAAGTTGAAAATCTATTAAAGAAATTTGACAGATTATAGTAGCTTGATGTGCTGGCGTCTGCACTTTAATCTTATCTGACAAAACTGTGTACAGTCACCAAAAGAGATAAGTAACCTGGGTCGTCGGATATAGTTGAAGTTTAGTATGAAACCGATGGATGTTTTCGAATGTAATTTAATTTAATAAATGAACTGTTTGTTTTCTATTAATTAAATTTAATTTTATTCGAAAACATCTATCGTTCTCTTACTAAATTTCAACTATATCCAATGACCCTGGTTGCTTATCTCCTTTAGTGACACTCAGTCGCATGGTGTGGTGCTTTGAACGTTATTCTTGTTTTATTTAATTTTCCCAGATATTTAAACTTCTTCTAATGATACGTTTAATTTTAGGCATCTAATCTGCCCCACGCGATGTACGGGTCCGGCTGGCAAAAGTTGCCACAACAGATCCTCACGAATCAGGAAACTGGTCGTTTTGGCTATGATGCAAGCACAAGTGAGTACTATTAATACATTAAAATATTTTAATGAAAATATTTTTTATTTAATTTTATTTTATTAGGGAAAATAAACGGTTACACATTATAATGTAAGGTATAGAACTTAAAATTAAAATGGGAGTATACTCGTAAATGTATAATCAATAACATTTTCCACAAAATATTAAAAAGTTAAACAAACACGAACGTCATGCGATATAGATTACATACATTGAAAAGAGAGTATCGTAAAATACTTAAAAAATATGGCCCAACAAGTCTGAAATCGCTCGCTTGTCCTTCTGTTTAAGAGAAGAGGCCTCTGCCCTGCAGTGGAACTATGATATGTTAGTATTGTGTTGTTGTTGTTGTTATATAGTCGAACAATACACAAATTGTTGATAAAAGCTATAGCCCTAACAATAATGTCTCGCAGTTTGAAAACCTAGTTTTCAAAAAAACAAAAATGTTTTAATTACACGTTTTACATCATACATTTGGTGGCGTCCCCTTTTAAGCATATGAATGCCTGTTTTGTTGCAGAGATCCATAGAATTGAAGGCATTTGGACATTTGACATTGTCCTATGAAACCTACGTATCGGTGAGTACGGTTTAAACTAAGGAAAGTTTAAAAAAAAACGTTTATTCATTTCAGAATTCCTTTGTTTCAGATTGTGAAGATGTCATATTCGCTTTTCTCTGTTTTGTATTAAACTTGTCTAACAGACTTATTTTTTACATTTTAATATTCAAAAAATCAATCAACTCAGCCTATCGCAGTCCACTGCTGGACATAGGCCTCTCCCAGACTGCGCCACAGCACCCTGTCCTCCGCCTTCCGCATCCAATCTACCCCAGCCACCTTCTTTAGGTCGTCCGTCCATCTAGCTGGGGGGCGTCCCACACTACGCTTCCCGGTACGCGGTCTCCACTCCAGGACTCGTATGCTCCACCGGCCATCATTCCTTCGACAGACATGGCCAGCCCACTGCCACTTCAGTTTGCTTACTCTGCAAGCTATGTCGGTACCTAACTCCGGTTCTTTTCCGGATAATTTAATTCCTGATTTTATCTGATTTTATTTTAATATTAATGTCACGTAATAATGATTAAGGTTGAGTGACGTTTAAACGTCAAAAATGTATGGTTAAACTATCGCTAATCACTACTTAACTTTAAGCAACGTTTATGAATAAGGGGGTTATTTGTCAGCATAACGGTTCAGTCAACAAAAGAGATAAGTATGCAGGATCGTCGTATAGTTGCAGCTTAGTAAGAAACCGATGGATGTTGTCGAATAAAATTTTATTTTATTAAAAGAAAGCAAACAGCTCATTTATCAAATTAAATTTCAGTCGACAATGTCCATCGGTTTCTTAGTAAACTTCAATTATATCCGACGATCCTGCATACTTATCTCTTTTGTTGACTGTACATTATAATATGGTCTTGGTGTTTTAAATTTTATATTTTATTTTATTATAAGATCACCCTTAGGAAACATAATGTTCTGTCATTTAATTTTAGTATGGCTTCAAATTAGTTATCTAGCATGACTAATAGGTACTTAGGTTAACTTTGTATGTTTACAAATTGATAGGTTTTGTTGTAAGTTCTTTCACGTAATTGGAAGCCATTGGAACCATTCGTTTGAAGTTTTAATTAAATATATGAGAAATAGTTCATGTAGTTTCACATGTGCATTTGTTTGTCCAGTATATTTATGAAAGAATTAACCACAATATTGTACTTGATACGACGCATGACGCACGTAAAGTTATACAAAATAAAGACGTAAATTCACAATGGATCAACCAATGAAAATAACCAAATCAAACGAAACGACAAAACTGTTAGATAAATTAAACACGATTGGTTTCCTGTTCGGGATGAAAGTCTGGATTACAGATATCAAGCTTTCCAAAAGATTCATTTACATCTACAATAAAGTCGAATACGTTATACATATTATCAATTTGTTTTTTGTTATGTCCATTTTAGGAACTTTTTTTACTAAAAATGATTTGACGGATAAGCAGGCTATGGATCGGATTATGTTCAGTATAATACTTCCTGGCAACATGACTATGTACTACACCTCATTATTTTATAAGCAGGGGAACAGGAATCTTCTGTATCAACTAGCAGTTGTCTTAAAGGAACGCCAGAACGATGCTGACTTGGAACGCGAGATGATTAAGAAGATAAAAGTGTTTTCGATAAGCCTAAATGGGCTTATTTGGACGACGTATGTGTTGTATGGTTTACATGCTCTGTACCGAGTCGTTACTGCAGGTGGGTATTATTTTTATTTCGAACTAGCTGCGCCCCGCGATTTCACCATTATAAGTGTCGATCCCGTGGGAATATCGGAATAAAAAGTAGCATATATGTTAATCCAGGGTATCAGCTACCTCCTTACAAAATTTTATTAAAATTGGTCCAGCCGTTTGAGTGTGAAGAAGTGACAAACATATTATAAACAGTAAACACACATAAACACTCATAAACTGTTGCCTTTATAATACTCGTATTAGTGTGATTAGGAACGTTTAATAGTGCCTCTTATTAGCTTACTTGTTCTAATGCTTGCAGTACCATATATGTAAGTTAAAGTGTACGCTAGTAGAATAACTATGACTTCCTTAGAGAGAATCTGGACATTATATTATTATTTCATTCTAATAGTTCATTGTTATTGTCGTGATGGCCCAGTGAGTAAGGCATCGCCTCAAACACGAGGTTATGATTTCAAATAGGAGAAGTACCTACCAATGTGACTTTTTAAATCCATGGAAAGTACATTTTCCAAGTACTAATTCTAGGACATCAGTGAAGGGAAACATCGTAAGGAAACGGACAACAATATAAGTCTGAAATCACCAACCCGCTTTGAACAAGGGTGGTGAACAATGCTTATGACTTATCTGTGTTAAAAGAGGCCGTTGCCCTTTAGTGGGACAGATAGACTGATGTTATAACCTATGTAATTACTAGTTTTTATGAAAACTTTATGGCGCGTTGGGCATTTTTTCACATGGGAAAAAACCAAAGAACTCGCGACACTGTTACCGTAACTGACACCTCTTTAAGTATATACATAATTATATTGTGTATGTACGTACATAGATACACATGCATGTTGGCATTTTTTGAGATGGGAAAAACCATTGAACTCGCGACACTGTTACCGTTACCGACACATATTTCGAAATATTGCCCGACGATTCAAAAAATACACACGTAATTGTTTAAGTTTTCACTTATGTCGGCACTCTCGGAGTGCCACTATTTTTTTTTCAGGTGAAAACTTCATCACGATACCTTCAGTATGGTCGGACGTCCACGACAAGTCCACCGCAGCCGGAGTGATGAGGGTCTTCATCTACTTCTGGTGGTTTCCCGTCATAGCCATGATCTTGACCACGTTCCTTATTATGGTCACTAAGTTGTTAGCCATTTGCTACCAGCTCAAAAACCTGCAGATTTATTTCTACAGTCTTGATGACATATTCAGCGATGTAACGTTGAGCCAAGCGGAGAAGGAAATGAAGTATGAACAAGCATTTAAACTTGGGATTCAGATGCACTCGCTCACATTGTGGTATGTAAAAACAAGACGATTATTTCAAAAACACAAAACGATCCCAATTACCACACCTAACGACACAAGGGAGACCAGCACCAACAAAGCGATATGTTTGACTAGTTGTTGATAATGGCGAAATCCTGCTAACACTTTCTTTTTGTAAATTATATTTTTTATTTTTGTCGTCAGGTGTAAGAAGCTGCACGAGCATACCAGTAAGGAGATGTTCGCAACACAGATCATAGTGTTCCTCAGCATGATGTTGATGTATCTTGCTATTTTGCTGGTGGGTCCCGTGTGCAGAACCCCGTAATTCCTGGCCTTGCATGAGCTACGCCGTGGGACTGCTACGTGCTGCTACGCCGTAGCACTGCTACGCTGTAGCACGGCTGCGGCCCCATATCTTGGCGCTTTAGAACTATTTTTTTTATCTTTTGTTTTATAAATACACGCAAATCAATTTGTTTTAAGAGCAGTCGTGGGCCAGAGGTAACGGCCCCGACTTACGAGATGTAGCTCGTAGGTTCCAACCCAGGCAGGCGCTTTACTTTGAGTAAATAATTTCATTACCGCTGCTCTCAAAACTGTGAAGGAAAACATCGTGAGGAAACCGGCATGTCCTAAAACCAAAAAATCGAAGACATGTCACATGTGACATCTACCAACCCGCACTAACCCGCGTGGTAGATTATAGTCCTCTCCCTCTCGAAGAGAGGAGGCCTATGTCTGTGTCCCAGAAGTAGGAACACTATAGGCTGATTATGCATTTGGTTTTACTAATGCCCGACTAAGCGCACTGTTGGATTTTCAACTTTTGGCTCAGCGCCGAGTGTTGAAAGTGCAACAGTGCGTTTTTATGAGGCAATACATTTAGGAGTCGCGTAGTGTTGCTGAAAATTGGCGTAAAATTCTTCTTAGAGCAATGTATTATGTAACTTGTTGTACCTACTATGATAGATCGATTGTATGTGTAAACTTGTTATGTTATTTTAGGGTGGTGAACGTAATTTAACGCAGCTGTTCACGATAGTGTTATCGTCTATAGCAAGTTGCTTGTCCCTGGGATTCTCCATGTGGAATGGTGGTGATATTACTATAGAGGTAAGTGAAATGCTACATACACTTATTACGTTACGTTGGTAATTTCTTTGGGAACTTCCGCAGGTTACTTAATTAATATCTATTGTTCTTATTGTTACGCAACATATTGTTTCCAGTTCAACCGACTTCTAAAGGAGTAGTTTCTCAGTTCATGAGAATCTTTTATTGTTTGTTTTTTTTTACAAGATACTGGTCTACATAATTGCTGTGATTTACCTCCTCACTTTTAACTTTTTTCAAATGAATAAAACGTAACTTAAATTTGCAGGCGTCCAAGCTATCAGAAGCGATGTACAGTTCGGGCTGGCAGAACTGCTACGGACCATCTTCTGTTCGCATCAGGAAGCTGGTGGTCAACGCCATGAGACAGGCTCAGGTGGCCCACAATTTATCATGTTTGTGTGTCGACTGACATCGACGTCGGCGGTGTCTTCCTCTTGCTTATTACTGTTACTGTTGGCCTGCATCATCCCACTGCTGGGCAAACGCCTCTCCCCATGACTTCCAGCTCTTTCGATCCAGGGCTAAAGAGGACCACTGGTCGTTTGTTTCATCCAGCTCATTCCGCCATCTTCTACGGGGTCTGCCGCGACGCCTTCTAGCTGTGTCAGGGCTTCGTGTGGTGGTTGTTTTGGCCCACAGCTCACTAGGCATACAGCACAAGTGGCCAGCCCAGTCCCACTTCAGCTTAGCGGCTTTTTGAGCAAAGTCAGTAATCTGTGTTTTGGAGCGCAGTGTGGTGTTGCGAATATGGTCTGTCAATTTGACAAATAGAATACTGCGCTCCATTGCACGTTGGCAAACCTTGAGTTTTAAATGTTGGTCAAAGACCAAGTCTGGGATCCATAGGTCAGAATGGGAAGGATGCACAAATGCACAGTCCATAATTTTTCGCTTTAGTGTCAAAGGCAGATTTTCTTGCTTATACAAAGTCAAATTAAATTAGCTAGCGTAACTCGACAGACGTTCTGGGCACGCTCGTTCCATTATGATGCTCCATCAGGCGTGATCGAGGTCGAGCGGGGCCATTCAGCAATAAATATGTAACTCGACAGACGTTCTAGGCACGCTCGTTCCATTATGATGCTCCATCAGGCGTGATCGAGGTCGAGCGGGGCCATTCAGCAATAAATATGTAACTCGACAGACGTTCTAGGCACGCTCGTTCCATTATGATGCTCCATCAGGCGTGATCGAGGTCGAGCGGGGCCATTCAGCAATAAATATGTAACTCGACAGACGTTCTAGGCACGCTCGTTCCATTATGATGCTCCATCAGGCGTGATCGAGGTCGAGCGGGGCCATTCAGCAATAAATATGTAACTCGACAGACGTTCTAGGCACGCTCGTTCCATTATGATGCTCCATCAGGCGTGATCGAGGTCGAGCGGGGCCATTCAGCAATAAATATGTAACTCGACAGACGTTCTAGGCACGCTCGTTCCATTATGATGCTCCATCAGGCGTGATCGAGGTCGAGCGGGGCCATTCAGCAATAAATATGTAACTCGACAGACGTTCTAGGCACGCTCGTTCCATTATGATGCTCCATCAGGCGTGATCGAGGTCGAGCGGGGCCATTCAGCAATAAATATGTAACTCGACAGACGTTCTAGGCACGCTCGTTCCATTATGATGCTCCATCAGGCGTGATCGAGGTCGAGCGGGGCCATTCAGCAATAAATATGTAACTCGACAGACGTTCTAGGCACGCTCGTTCCATTATGATGCTCCATCAGGCGTGATCGAGGTCGAGCGGGGCCATTCAGCAATAAATATGTAACTCGACAGACGTTCTAGGCACGCTCGTTCCATTATGATGCTCCATCAGGCGTGATCGAGGTCGAGCGGGGCCATTCAGCAATAAATATGTAACTCGACAGACGTTCTAGGCACGCTCGTTCCATTATGATGCTCCATCAGGCGTGATCGAGGTCGAGCGGGGCCATTCAGCAATAAATATGTAACTCGACAGACGTTCTAGGCACGCTCGTTCCATTATGATGCTCCATCAGGCGTGATCGAGGTCGAGCGGGGCCATTCAGCAATAAATATGTAACTCGACAGACGTTCTAGGCACGCTCGTTCCATTATGATGCTCCATCAGGCGTGATCGAGGTCGAGCGGGGCCATTCAGCAATAAATATGTAACTCGACAGACGTTCTAGGCACGCTCGTTCCATTATGATGCTCCATCAGGCGTGATCGAGGTCGAGCGGGGCCATTCAGCAATAAATATGTAACTCGACAGACGTTCTAGGCATGCTCGTTCCATTATGATGCTCCATCAGGCGTGATCGAGGTCGAGCGGGGCCATTCAGCAATAAATATGTAACTCGACAGACGTTCTAGGCACGCTCGTTCCATTATGATGCTCCATCAGGCGTGATCGAGGTCGAGCGGGGCCATTCAGCAATAAATATGTAACTCGACAGACGTTCTAGGCACGCTCGTTCCATTATGATGCTCCATCAGGCGTGATCGAGGTCGAGCGGGGCCATTCACCAATAAATATGTAACTCGACAGACGTTCTAGGCACGCTCGTTCCATTATGATGCTCCATCAGGCGTGATCGAGGTCGAGCGGGGCCATTCAGCAATAAATATGTAACTCGACAGACGTTCTAGGCACGCTCGTTCCATTATGATGCTCCATCAGGCGTGATCGAGGTCGAGCGGGGCCATTCAGCAATAAATATGTAACTCGACAGACGTTCTAGGCACGCTCGTTCCATTATGATGCTCCATCAGGCGTGATCGAGGTCGAGCGGGGCCATTCACCAATAAATATGTAACTCGACAGACGTTCTAGGCACGCTCGTTCCATTATGATGCTCCATCAGGCGTGATCGAGAACGAGCGGGGCCATTCAGCAATAAATATGTAACTCGACAGACGTTCTAGGCACGCTCGTTCCATTATGATGCTCCATCAGGCGTGATCGAGGTCGAGCGGGGCCATTCAGCAATAAAAAATATAAAAATATGTCTACCTACGGAGTTTTGCTGCCTAATTTAATTTAGCCCACTATGTTAAGAGCACGTCGATACCTTTGGGTAGAAAGGTCGTATAAACCAAAACCCGACTTTTCAGGAGAGCAGAAAAACTATTTTTTTTTTACATAAAAATTCATAACTTTTTTGTTTTTGAAGTTATAAAAAAATGATCTATGAGAAAGGTTCTTACAATTTGCAAATGAAAAAAGTTAAATCATCAAAACCTAGCTATCTTCTTTAGTTTTAAAGTTAGCTTGGATTTACGCCTAAGAAAAAATCAATTCTTGGTTAATACACCCCATGAAAATGTACTTTAAAAAAACTGTATAAGTCGTATATCCATTTTTGGTAAGCTTATGGTCACATTTACTGTCGTAAAAACCCATATATCTAGTTTTTTTTTGTATTAAAAACCATTTATAATCATAGATCAATTGAATTCTGACTAATAAACAATCCTGTTACCCTAAGAATTAGTAGGAACTCAATAATTATTATTCTAATACCCAATAACGGTCGATTCAAATAAAATAAAACTACCTGAAATACGAAATCAACATTTATTAAGTATTACAATACCTTCTAATCAACATTTACTATTATTTCAATAATGGTACAACATACCTAACAGGTTTAACATTTTTAAATTGAAAAAAATATTTATAACAACTTAAACTGAAAAGTGAAATAAAAAAATATACTTAATCATAAAAAAAACAAAAATTATTCTATTAAAAATTAACTTTTTCTAAATTAAAGTAATCAGGCATTTTAGTCATTTATAAAATTATGACTTGATCGTTTTTTTAATTTTTGTACATATTTAGATGTACTTAATTCAATAAATTATTGAATTAAGCCTTTGTACTAAGGCTTAATTACTAAGTAATTTATTGAATTGCAACTAGATAATAAAAATTAAAAAAAAAACAATCAAGCACTAAACGTAACTAACTTATGTACTAAAAAGTAACTTATTTATGATATTAATTTGTACCGATTCATAATTAGTTTAAAATTATTTATGAATTGTTACTATAAATTATTTTAATTATTATTATAAATTATTTTAAAACGAATTATGAATTGAGAAACACATTTTCAAAAAATAAATTTAGGTGACAAAGAATACAATCATTTAACATAGTCTTGTTTTTTTACTAACCATGGTACCACCATGATTATTTAAACTTACCCCATGGAAATGTGGCTGACTCTCTTACGCTAACCGACGAAGAAGACGAGGAAGAGCTAATTGAATAATACAATTATTATTATAACAGAATAATAACTTTTCCTATTTACGTAATTTCACATTTCGTTCGTTAGCAAAATATTATTTAGTAAAAAAACAAGACTATGTTAAATGATTGTATTCTTTGTCACCTAAATTTATTTTTTGAAAATGTGTTTCTCAATTCATAATTCGTTTTAAAATAATTTATAATAATAATTAAAATAATTTATAGTAACAATTCATAAATAATTTTAAACTAATTATGAATCGGTACAAATTAATATCATAAATAAGTTACTTTTTAGTACATAAGTTAGTTACGTTTAGTGCTTGATTGTTTTTTTTTAATTTTTATTATCTAGTTGCAATTCAATAAATTACTTAGTAATTAAGCCTTAGTACAAAGGCTTAATTCAATAATTTATTGAATTAAGTACATCTAAATATGTACAAAAATTAAAAAAACGATCGTCATAATTTTATAAATGACTAAAATGCCTGATTACTTTAATTTAGAAGAAGTTAATTTTTAATAGAATAATTTTTGTTTTTTTATGATTAAGTATATTTTTTTATTTCACTTTTCAGTTTAAGTTGTTATAAATATTTTTTTCAATTTAAAAATGTTAAACCTGTTAGGTATGTTGTACCATTATTGAAATAATAGTAAATGTTGATTAGAAAGTATTGTAATACTTAATAAATGTTGATTTCGTATTTCAGGTAGTTTTATTTTATTTGAATCGACCGTTATTGGGTATTAGAATAATAATTATTGAGTTCCTACTAATTCTTAGGGTAACAGGATTGTTTATTAGTCAGAATTCAATTGATCTATGATTATAAATGGTTTTTAATACAAAAAAAAACTACATATATGGGTTTTTACGACAGTAAATGTGACCATAAGCTTACCAAAAATGGATATACGACTTATACAGTTTTTTTAAAGTACATTTTCATGGGGTGTATTAACCAAGAATTGATTTTTTCTTAGGCGTAAATCCAAGCTAACTTTAAAACTAAAGAAGATTTTGATTTGAAGGTTTTGATGATTTAACTTTTTTCATTTGCAAATTGTAAGAACCTTTCTCATAGATCATTTTTTTATAACTTCAAAAACAAAAAAGTTATGAATTTTTATGTAAAAAAAAATAGTTTTTCTGCTCCCCTGAAAAGTCGGGTTTTGGTTTATACGACCTTTCTACCCAAAGGTATCGAAGTAAACAAATGCGCCGGTATCTGTCTATCCAGCTCGCTCTTCTGCTTGTCGCTGCGCGCCAAATGCGAGCCTTGTGTGTCGGTCGTAGTGCTTCTTGCAATGAACATGGTTTATACACCAACGTCGCGAACTGCCTTTGGATTTACGACGTCGAATTTAAACTATGTCTAGGTAATGCATTTAACACGTTAGGGCGTATAAACCATTTACAGTTAACGACTATTTTTACGCCCTGAGTTAATATAAATTATGGTCATTACATCATAACAAAACTACAAAAAAAAAACATTCGGCTTTTACATTGAAAATTTACCTTTTTTAAGAGGCTATGACCGAAAATTTCTGGGTCGTATTAACCATTTTTGTGCGAATTTCTGCATTTCGTATATACAGATCGATAGAGAAAAAAATTCTGAGAAAAATGGTATATATAACTCAATTTGGCCAAAATGGTTTATACGACCTTTCTACCCAAAGGTATCGACGTGATATGACAGTGAGCTGACTAATCTGTTTTTACTTACATTTCTAGGATCCGGTGGTATACAAGACTTTAGGAGTCGTGGATTTCTCATACGAGTCATACGTCACTGTAAGTACCTACACATCCGAGGCCTCACTCTAATCTTTATTGTCTACTGCTCTCTATACAAGGTCAAATTAAATTAGCTAGCAAAACTCCGCAGACGTGATGTGTATCGACATCTTAACATGATTTAAAAAAAAACAAATTAATTTGATGAGTTTTCTTGTGGGCCACCACTTCACCCGCAGGTGTGTGTGTGTGTGTGTGAAATAACAGCTTACAAAAATTCGTATTTTTTGTGTAAACTTCACAGACGTTATGGGTATCGATGTTTAAACACGATGAAAAATAAGTAACGGTTTAAGTAACAACACTACAAGCGATCGTTGAACTCCCATAAAAAATCATCAAATCCTTTTTGTTTTTATTTGGTCGTGTTTATTACTCGTACTTATTGATACCTATCACATGTGCGGAGTTACGGGAATAGACCGCTAAATTAATTTGGCCCTGTATAAGAGTAAGTACTTATAGCTATTAAATACCGATAATGATTCGCCTGTATTTTAATTTCAGCTTGTCAAAATGCCGTACACCGTCGTGTCAGTTTTATACTGAGTAATTACAGCAGAAAATATAACTTGAACTTCTAGGAAAATAGAGAATACGCAGTGGTAGCCCGCAAAAACCAAATTTTCTTAAGTTTTTTGCAATTGCAGGTCATTAATATATCTCTTTAATTTAGATTTGTTCTAATTTAGTTCTAATTTAGATTTGATCTAACTTAGAAGATATATTAATGACTCTAATGATTATAATTCTGTAAATACATACCTGTTATAGTCGCGAATCATATTTTGATCAAGATACAACCTGACACTGACCTGAAAATTGCAAAAAACGTAAGAAAAATTTAATTTCGCGGGTTACAACTGCGCATTCACCTTAAATATTATGCTTTTTCTCTATTTAGTGTTAGCTCCTGCCCACTCCCACTACTCTTTGTCAAGTACATAATAAGTATCAATAAACTTTATTCGAATAAAAAAGATGTTTATTTTATTGTGATAGAGTGGATAGACATTAGTGATTAATTTGAGTACCTAACAAAATGATCAAGAGGGGAGGACCTAGTATTGAACCTTCAGGGACACGATCAATCGTAAGAAAGACATAACCACGAAATAAATATATAGATACCTACAGTCCAACAAATAACACACTGAAATAAGAGTAGGTAGGTAATCTATTTGTCTCTGGAAATAGTTCTTCTGTTCTTCCTGTCGCTAGCACGAAAAGTATTTCAAATTTTGCTGGCCCAAAACTTCGACACTTCCTCGACGTTGTCGGTGGCGGCGACGCAGAGGTCACTTTGACCACATTTTTTGGGACGCAGTGGGCAGGATAGGAGGTGAAGCATTGTTTGCGATACAGTGGCTCCACATTCCACACTCTGCCGCCGTTCCGTCAAGGTAGCCCCACTTGACGAGGTTGAAGTTACTTCTTAACACATGGGTCCTGAGACAAAGACCACGAAAGATTCTACCACCACGAGAGATTTTTTTCTGCAGGAAGATGGAAGTGATGATCGTGAGGGATGATCATGGACCATAAACAAACTTCTTGAGTCTATAGCCATGAGCCCATGACAATGGCCTCATTTATGGACTGGTAGCAGTAGGAAGTTCATGTAATCAAGTTAGTCATACAAAGACTTCCCTGAACTTAGACGGGATCTGCCTGGTGCATTCTGAGAATGGTCCTTCCAATCTCGTAATTTAAAACGATCAAAATCTAGTCCCAGTCTCATCTCAAACAAATACCTACGTCAAATTTTGTGAAAATGTAGAGAAATTATAGAATTGCCTCCCTCTGATATCTGATATTCAATTCTCGCAATTTTAAGAAAGTTCACAGTTGATCTCTTTCTTAATCTTGCTCAATCTGTCAAAAATAAAATGATGGGATCGAATGTAATCGCTTCAAATATCATATCGAAAATAATAATTTCATATTATAGGTAAATCAGTATAGAGAAACCTTGCATCCAACTCAACAATGAATAAAATGTATAAATTATTTTCCAGGATACGGATTTGCCACCATAAACAAGATGTTAATGTTTTATTTCGATTTTAAGATGTTCATAAAATGTTATGCATAAAAAACGGTGTGTTTTAATATGTAGTAAGCCCCTTAATAGGCTAGTTTCCTAAAAAATTCTAATTAGTCCGTCAGTTAGATTATCGAAAAATAATGGACCCGTATTTTTTCTTTTGTCAATCAAACAAAAAATGACAAAGATAAAGCACGTCAAAATTTGGGAGTGGGGGGTCGTGACGTCACGCCGTGCTAAAAAGTGTCGCACGGCGTGACGTCACGACCCCCCACTCCCAAATTTTGACGCGCTTTATCTTTGTCATTTTTTGTTTGATTGACAAAATAAAAAATACGGGTCCATTATTTTTCGATAATCTAACTGACGGACTAATTAGAATTATTATTTTTTTACCCAGAAAACTACCCTATTATGTGTGCGTCAAACCAGAGGATATTTTATTTTTGCGCTTATTTCTGCTATAAAACCTGCTTTAGACTAAAGTAAACAAAGCGTTTATTTACAAAGCGTGTATTTCGCATTTAATAATAATAAATACAAACATACAAAAATAAAGAAACCGCACCATTTTTAATTCGATTATTCGACAGCAGAAATAGATAATCGATACTACAAACTAGTTCATCACTATCACTAGTTCGATTGTCAAAAAAACCGGCCAAGTGCCAGTCGGACTCGCCCATGAAGAGTTCCGTAGCAGCAAGTAACATAATATAAAAGTTCTTGTAGTTCGTTGTAACTTTGTGAAAGGTAAATTGCGGTTTTCGATTTATGACGTATTAAAAAAAAACTACTTACTAGATCTCGTTCAAACCAATTTTCGGTAGAAGTTTACATGGTAATGTACATTATATATATTTTTTTAGTTTTATCATTCTCTTATTTTAGAAGTTAGAGGGGGGGGGGGGACACATTTTACCACTTTGGAAGTGTCTCTCGCGCAAACTATTCAGTTCAGAAAAAAATGATATTGGAAACCTCAATATCATTTTTGGAGACCTATCCATAGATACCCCACACGTACAGGTTTGATGAAAAAAAATTTTTGGAGTTTCAGTTGTAAGTATGGGGAACCCCAAAATTTATTGTTTTTTTTCTATTTTTGTGTGAAAATCTTACTGCGGTTCACAGAATACATCTACTTACCAAGTTTCAACAGTATAGTTCTTATAGTTTCGGAAAAAAGTGGCTGTGACATACGGACGGACGGACAGACAGACAGACAGACATGACGAATCCATAAGGGTTCCGTTTTTTGCCTGAGGCAACGGAGGACCCGTCCCAGACTGAGTGTTTATCTCAAGACTGTATCCTTAACCAAGGTGTATCTGATATAGTACAGGATCTATCTCCAGTGATACAGCTTGAGGTTAGTAGTTGTCCATCTTTCAGTAGTCATGATTGTTATGATTCAGTTATGTTCTCAGATAGTATAGGAAGAGGTTTAGGTAAATTAATTAGTAACAACCTGAGTTATTCTACTCAAAACAATTGTATGCCAGGGTCAACCTACAAAGAAATAATGGCATCAGTAACAGGAAATGTTTTTAATCCTAAAACCAACATTACTGTATTTGTAGGTAACAGTTCTAAGGTCAAAAAATATGAAATAACTGACTGTGTAACTGAGTTGTTAAAGTTAAATTGTAATAAAATAATATTGTGTGCTTTCCCATATTTTCAAAAATTGACAAACAGACAAAACAATTATATTCATATGCTTAATAAGCATATGCACTTTTTAGTTAGTCATTACAGTGATAAGCTTGTCTATTTTGACACCAACAATTTTATAGAAAGTTTAAAGTCGACTAGGGGTACTGTGTATCTGCCTGTTAGTTTTAGACACATAATAGCAAGACTATTAGCTTTTTATATAAACACAGACATAAGTATTATGTCGAAGTCTTGTATTATTAACACCACAACAGTTAGTAATAATACTAATAATAAGGTGGTTTGTCTAAATGAATGTAGCTTAAATGCTATAAATATTTATACAAATTGTACGAAGGAGGTTCCATTTCCCTCACGCACTATGAGTTCACTGCCTGGTGATGACATTGAAGATTGATCAAAAAGGAGATCAGCAGAATGCCTTGAAATTATTTCATCAAAATATTCAAGGCATTTCTTCCAAATTATTAGAAATTGAAATGTTTTTAGAAAAAACAAAGTTTGATATTGTTTGTTTTACTGAACATTGGTTAAAGGATTTCCAAATGTTAATTAATTATGAGAATTATAGTGTGGGCAGTTGTTTTAACCGTAAATCTATGCTGCGTGGAGGTTCCCTAATCTTGATAAAAAATTGTTTAAAATCCAAGCAACGAAATGACATAGTGGATTTATCAATTGAACATTGCATCGAACTGTCTTGTGTTGAGCTAGATAAGCATGTTGTAGTGTGCGTTAACAGACCCCCTAATTATCAGAACTTTTCTGTATTTGAGTCAATAATGGAAGACGTCCTTGCGAAACTGGCATCTAATAACAAAGCCGCAATTATTTGTGGTGATTTTAATATTAATATTTTGGAAAATAATTCAAATAGCTGTAGATTATTAAGCCTTTTCAAATCGTTCAATTTATCTAATGTTTTTACAGAACCGACTAGAGTAACTCCAACTTCTGCAACTTGTATCGATAATGTCTTTTGCGATTGTGATTATTTAGATAAAGCCATCGTAAATTATCTGCCGTCTGATCATAGTGGACAAACGGTAACTTTTAACTTTAAAACACCTTTGCAAAAAGTGCAAATACAATTTAGACCAATAACGACTGGTAAACTAAAAATATTCAATAGTACCCTAAATAATAAGTTAAATGATCTGGGCCATGATATGGATGATGCAAATAAATTGTACGAGGATTTCTTTTCAGTAGTTCAGACTCAATTCAATAAAACTTTTGAAAAGAAAACAAAAAACATTTGCCCTAATTTTATATTTAGTGACTGGGCGACTAGAGGCATTAGGATAAGTAGGGAAAGACTGTTCGAGCTGTATGGCCTTAAGCCTTACATTAATACTGTTACTTTCAGCAAGTATGTTGCTACATATTCCAAAATTTTTAGAAATACTTGCAAAATAGCCAAAGCCCGGTACATTAGCAACAAAATCGAATCGGCAGAAAATAGAATAAAAACGGTTTGGAAAATTATAAATAACGAAACTAGTAGGAATAAAAAACGAAACACTGATTACACGTTGGAGACTTCACGTGGTGCCATAAGCTCTAACTTAGAAGTAGCTCAAGAATTTGTAAATTTCTTTACTAATATACCATCAAAAACGACGGAAGCCTTAAATTCCTCACCCGACGTATCAATTGATTTATTAAGAGCGAACGTTCAAGCCTGCCCGGTTGAATTTCAATTTAAACATATTAACCCTGCAGTAGTAATAAAAGCTTTTAAGCAAATTAAAATCAAATTGACCGAAGATCTTTGGGGAATGTCTATTAAAGTGTGTACCTCCATAATTGAGACTATTGCGCCTTACTTAGCCTTAGTATTTAATTCTTGTGTAGATCAAGGAGTCTTCCCCGATCTAATGAAATATAGTAAGGTAATACCACTTTACAAATCCGGGGATAGTAAAGACACCAATAATTATAGACCCGTATCCGTGTTGCCGGTTTTCAGTAAGGTGTTTGAAAAGATAATGCTTAATCAGATGCTCAATCATTTTAACACGAATAAAATCCTTCACGATCAACAGTATGGTTTTACCAAAGGACGTTGTACGACCGACGCCGGTGTAACCTTATTAAAACACATTTTTAACGCGTGGAAAGAGGCTCAAGACGCCATAGGAATCTTTTGTGACCTCTCCAAGGCATTTGATTGCGTCGATCACGAAACCTTGCTTTTGAAACTTGAGCATTACGGACTTGGAAAACTTGCGCTCAGTTTAGTTAGTTCTTATTTAAATGATAGACAACAGCAAGTTCAAATAAATGGTGTCAATTCACATGGCTTAACAGTAAAAATGGGTGTGCCACAAGGCTCGATTTTGGGTCCTTTCCTCTTTTTAGTGTATATAAATGATCTACTCCATTTATTAAAAAACCAACCACAAATGGTGTTATTTGCTGATGACACTTCTTTAATTTTTAAGGTAAATAGACGTGCTATAAATTTTGACGACGTAAATAACGCCCTACTGCAGGTCCAAAATTGGTTCACTGCTAATAATTTAGTATTAAATGGAAAAAAAACTAAGTGCATAAGATTTTCTTTACCAAATGTCAAAGGTAGTGATTGCGAGATAATATTGAATCAAGAGAAACTAGAATTCGTCGATACAACTGTTTTTCTAGGAATCACGCTCGACTCAAGGCTACAATGGGGTCCTCATTTAACATCTCTTGCAGGACGGCTAAGTTCAGCTGCTTATGCTGTCAGAAAAATCCGTCAGTTTACTGATGTAGATACCGCGAGACTGGTCTATTTTAGTTACTTTCATAGTATCATGTCTTACGGTATTTTACTTTGGGGACGGGCTGCAGACATCGATTCTATTTTTATTCTGCAGAAAAGAGCCATCAGAGCCATATATAATCTTCGCAGGCGCGATTCTCTAAGGGAACGGTTTAAGGAAATTAACATCATGACGGTACCTTGTCAATATATCTATGAAAACATCATGTATGTAAGGAAAAATTTACATCTTTTTAGTAAAAGAGGTGAAAGACATAATTATAGTACTAGAAATAGGGACCTATTAGTTCAACCAGGTTTCAGACTAGCTAAAGTAGACTCATCTTTTATGGGGTACTGTTTAAAATGTTATAATAAAATACCTCCCCACATTCTTCAACTGAATGAGACAAAATTCAAGTCTTGTATTAAACGCACACTATGCAGGCAGGCATATTATAAGTTAGGGGATTACATCGCGGATAAAAATGCCTGGCTCAATGCTGGTCCTGCTCCACAACCACAACTAATTGATTAACACTTGAAAATACTGTTGGAGCTGCTGAAGATTGTAAGTCTATCTTTGCATTGTATAAATTCAATCTCCTAGTATTGTATAATTGCATAACACATGTGTGAGTACTATGTACACACTATAAAGCTACCATTTACTGGATACGTCTTTCATTGACTTGAATGTGCTCTGGCGGCTGAGAGTATGTCATGCTCACTCAAATGTCTCGCTGATGGTGGCGCATGTGTTGGATCATTTAGCTCCCTTCAAAATGGTTGAGCTGAATGGTGCTGATGCATGCGTCATGTTCGTGAACGGGCGCCGTCAGTAGGGACTGGTCATCTCTTTGCTGCCATGGCTTATTTTAATTTATTATTTGAATTGTTGTTTTTTCTCATCTTTTCATTATGGACGCTTTTAACGTTCTGCATCGTTCTCACATGTATAATTTTTAACATGAATGATGTAACCAAGACTTTGTAACCACATTATTTTGATTTAAAAGAGTGTCCATGGAGTTTCTTGCCCGTTCTTCTCCATAGGTACCTACGCTTTGGAATGGGCAACTAGCTTCATTTTTTCTGACTGACTGACTTCTTGACAATTCAAAAGTGCCTGTAAATGGTTTAATTGAAATAAATGCTTTGAGTTTGAGTTTGAGTTTGCCATTTGGCTACGGAACCCTAAAAACGGTATTTTAACGGTTTCAAGGGAGAACAAAAACCGTACATAAAAATTAAAATGTCAAAGATTTGTCATTGTTTCAATTGTCAATGTCATCAATCATTGTCACATTGTGTCAAGTCAATGTCAAATCATTAATTATTGAAAAAGGCCGCTCGTGTTAATGAATTAAATCAAAATAAAGCAGAAATCTATCGATTATTTATTGCTTTGATACTAACATTGATTCTTAATTTTTTGTGTCCAAATATCTTCTAAAAATATCAGATAGTTCGAGAAAAAAATTGAGGTTATATTATTGTTTTAAATCCAAAACATCGACATTGCACTAGAATCATCAAATTCAATATTTCTTTTTAATAAAAAGTGTTAACCTTTTTTGAACGTGAAATCTAGCAAGAATTAAAAAAAAGAAACTATAGAAACCAGAAGTAACTCCAAGGAAAAAAAAGTGATTCTTAAAAATCTGCTAGATATTGCTGTGTACATATTTCTCTAGCTTTTACCATGATGCGAACGTATACCCGTAAGAGACCGCATCACGAGTTGATAGACGATGTCCAGAAGCTGTGTAGACTGTGCCTAAGTAAGGCTGTAGAAGCCATCCCCATATTCACTGAGAACCCAAACAACATCTGTGCAACATTAGCAATGAGGATCATGATTTGTGTGGGACTGGAGGTAAATAACATTGTTATTAATCTAGGATACATCCTTTCATCATATCACACTAATATTATAAAGGCGAAAGTTTGTGAGTGTGTGTGTTTATATGTTTGTTACTACTTCACACTCAAAGAGCTGGACTAATTTTGATAAAATTTTGTATGGAGGTAGTTGACACCCTGGATTAACATATAGGCTATACTTTTTATCCCAATATTCCCACGGGATCGACATTTACGCAGATGAAACTGTGGGGCGCAACTAGTTGATTATAAAAAAAACAAACATAATTATAGGTTCCATTCATTTAGAAAACACTAAATCCTTCATTTTGGAGTTATGCTCAATCAAGTTACGCTTGAATCTAGTTTTTAATTGAGATTCATGATTAAGACTCACTTACACCACAAATCATTAAAACCATTTTAGAACTAAGTACAGGTTGGCGAGGATTCAGTGTCATATCCCTGCAACCCTGTATTTGAAAACATAATTCTGTATCTGTCAATAGTTTGAAGATGATAGAGACACATAATAGTAATATAGCCTGTAACTGCCCCACTGCAGGCAAAGACCTCTTCTCAAGCGCCTCAAGAGAGTCCCGCTGTATCCCCTGTGGTGACTAGACATTCCCTTTGAGTACTTACTGATAATTTAGTGGTTTTACTCTAAACCCCAAACCCCTAATAAGTTATTCTAGCGAACACCAGCCAAGGCACAGGCATTAATCACCACGCTTGTTTAAGTCTGATTGGCTATTTCAGCCTTCTAATTATTAAGTATAAGTCCAGGTTTCCTCACTATGTTTTCTTTCACCAATGTCAGTAATATCCGATATATACTAACAAATTACATATGAATTGACAAAGTCATATTGGTACTTGCCCAGAATTTAACCCACAACCTCGTCACGTCACGTCAGAACGTGATGGTCCATTGTTCTCATGCAGTCTCTGGACTGAATGATGTTTTAAATGCATTTAGTGATTTTCGGTGTAAGCAGTAAGTGGGCTACAGTATGTTAGAAAAACTAAAAATGGGTTATTATTATAATAATGGATTCCCTTTTTGCATTGTGGCCCATGGGTTGTCTGAACAAATATCATAAAGAGAAAAGAGTAGATTTTTTTGTATGTTTGATTGTTATGCGTTCACGTTAAAACGGCTGAACAGATTAACATGGGGCACATGGTAGACCATGACCTGGATTAGGACATCCTTACTCTTTGTCCCGATATTCCTGGGCGCAGCTAGTATTTAATAAAAGTTTGAGAATATGGTCTGCATCTACATAACAATTATTTTATAATTTCCAGGTGAAAAAAGAAGAATGCTTACCAAATGTAATCTGTACCAAGTGCTTCAATGAACTCAATAAATATTACGCATTCAGGAAGAGATGTGAAGTGGCATATCAGAAACTTAAATCTCATGTTCTAGCCTATCAGGAGAATCTGTACAAACAAAAACTATTAAAAGAAGCAGAACAGAGAAAAAAATTAGAAGAAGAAAATGAAAATGGATTGAAGTTCATAGTCACATTTGAAAATGACCAGTTCCCAGAAGTCAATGTGTTGAATCTGAATGGTGTAGCACAAGTAAATAACTTTTCAGAAGTATGTTCATATGATTTTTTTATGGAAATTTTATTCTGGGTGGTGAAAGATAGAAAGTAATTTTTTTTTTGTTTTTTTAGCAGAAACTACCTGAACCCACAAAAGTAGACAGCTCAGTGGTAGAAATTAATGTGATAGATGAAACTGAACAAGTAAGTACATATTTATACATTAGTCTGAACTGTAGAGCCACTTCTGAAATAAATGTCTTTTAAAAAAGTGTCTTTATGTTATGCTATAATCACGCCATACTTTTACTAATAATCTGTTGCATGAATCCTACAACAGTTGCAATATAATCCCACAAAAATTGTGCAAGAATCACACAACTGTTGCACTTCAAACGCACAACAGTTAGGTACACTGCCTGTCAACGTGTCTTTATTTATTATTCTTTAATTAACTTAAAGGTAACTTAAGGTAGACCTTTGTGAAGGTGGGTAGATTTAATTTAAGTTACAGTGGGTGGCACATGGACAAGAACAGCTGGTGACAAAAATCTTTGGAGCCAATCGTTGCAGGCTATTGCCTTTGATAGCAAACAAACAAGATTGTTGAGAGAAAAAAAAACAAAATTAAACCAAAAAATAAGTAGAACAGTGATAGTGAAATTATTTTAAAGAAACATATGTGTGTATCCTATATTTGTAGACATGTATGAATAAAGGCTTATCACACTAATATTATAAAGGCGAAAGTTTGTGAGTGTGTATGTGTGTGTGTTTATATGTTTGTTACTTCTTCACGCCTAAACCACTGAACCGATTTAGATAAAATTTGGTATACAGATAGTTTGAGTCCCGGAAAAGGACATAGGATAGTTTTTATCCCGATATTCCCACGGGATCGACATTTACGCGGGTGAAACCGCGGGGCGCAGCTAGATGTTATATAATTATTAACTTAAATCTTCTATTTTTTGAGCAGTCACAAGATGGTGAAACATACAGCCCAGATATAACAGCATTCTTATCGACCATGCTCCTAGAACTGGGCATTCTGACGCAGCAAGAAGATGGCCTGGTGCACTCAAACCAGAACATTAGATCTCTGGAGTTGGAGACCGGGGACGGCAGTCAGCTCATGTTGGAACTGATGGAGGAAGATGATATGGAGGAACAGGTACTTTTGCATGATTATTTAATTTTTTATGCCTGCAATAGGTAGGGGATAAGTGGAATACGGGAAGGGAAGCCTTGCTCTGCCCTGCTTTATTGACAATAATTCTTTAATAAATACATATCTATTATAGTCGCGAATCATATTTTGATCAAGATACAACCTGACACTGACCTGCAAATTGCAAAAAACGTAAGGAAATTTAAATTCCGCAGTCTACCACTTAATAAATTCACCTTAAGATTTAATTTTCTACCAGGATCTTGGATGATCCTGGATTTTGCAGTCAGCTTGTATCATGTTTGTCATTCGCTCCCGTTTGCCAAATTCTAGGTACAAGAGGAAGTAATGGAGGAACCTCAAAATACATCGAAAGAAGTAGATGCGTCAACGCAAGACAACCATTGTATCATAAAATATACTACGCCAAAACCTTCAAACCGCCGCGGTCGCCCCAAGAAATTAGAGAAAAAGGGGTAAGTTCACACATCCTTATTTTTTTTGTCAGTCATCACGGTTAGTCAAAAGCCTGAAAGCCTGACAACCAGTCTAACCACGGGTCATCGTGTTACCCAGTAACTGGGTTATGAAGGACAGGGAGTCGCTCCATGTGAAATACTGGTATTCAGCTGCAACCAGTTAGACTGGTTGTTGACTCCAGCATGGTGGGGTAAAGGCCAGCAGACAATGATATCCTTTGTCTCAGTTTCTTTAAAAAACAGTGAAAAAAATTGCTAGATTTTTTTAATGACAAAATTTTCAATTTTATTTTGCTGTGTGTGCAGCAATTAGGTAATTTTTGTATTATTTTATCACTAACAGCGCCCCGCGGTTTCGCCGCATAAGTGTCGATCCCGTGGGAATATCGGGACAAAAAGTATCCTGTGTTAATCGTGGTTATAACTTTATAAGCTATACATATATGTGCCAAATTTATTAAAATCCGTTTAGTAGTAGTGTTAGCGTGAAGAAATGACAAAATACAAACACACTCATAAACTTTCGCCTTTATAATATTAGTGTGATAGTTGTAATTCTGTGTCTTTTGTGTTTCCTCTCAATCAGAGCCCTGATTCACAACCATACGACAGGCTATCGTATCGAAAACCTGACATTTCGATAACCTGATTTGACTTCCCCTCAACAGCAAATAGCTGTTGGAAGATTAGCGGGCGTCTATTTGATTTAAACTGACAAAATTTTCGGGTTTTGGACTTGTAAACAACATTGAGAAGACTCCTACGATAACAATGATTAATGTTCGATACGATACGGAAGCATATTGAGTGCTTGTGAATAAGGGGGCTGGTCTTCCCCGTGATCTTTAGTAGTAGTAGTTGGTCTGCCAACGCTCCTTCTTCCGTTCCTCGGCAACCATTTCGTTAGGGCTCTGCTCCACCTGCCATCACCACGTCTAGCAGTGTCCTGCCCAAAGTGCTCTGCTCACATTTTAGGAGTAACGGTGGAGTTTCTTGCCCATTCTTCTCCATACGATACTACCTTTTTTTCCAAAAGGTAGTATTATAGGTAGGCGATTAGAAACAATTTTATTTTTTTTGCAAATTTTGACGTTCGAAAGTGCCTTTTATGTACCCATTTGAAATAAATTATACCTATGACTTGAATTGCTCATTTATAAGCAAATAAATGATTAGTATTGTTCCCTTGCCGCCAGACCGGGCGCGTGGTGCTCCGAGTGCGGCAAGCGACTGGCCACGAGCGGCGCGCTGACGCGACACATGCGCACGCACTCGGGCGAGCGGCCCTACGCCTGCGACACGTGCGGCCGGCGGTTCGCGCAGAAGGAGGTCATGCTCAGGCACGCGCTGGTGCATGAAGGTATGTCCACTGTCCTTACAAACTTGCATATATTATTTGTATACAAGTCGTGTGCCCGGTGGAATTTACCAATGCGTAAACGTTAACTCCTCTGCCTATTCTTTGGGGACCACAGGCGTGATGTCATGTTTATGATAATGGATCTTACCTTTTTTCTAAGTACAGATTCTTAACTTATTAATTGCCTGCATTATGTTTGGAATGTATCTCATCTCTCTCGTAAACAGAAGAGCGGCCCCACAAGTGCTCGGTCTGCGACAAGAGCTTCACACAACGCGGCGCGCTCGTGGCACACGCGCGGGCGCACGCCCCGGCCAACGCGCGACCGCTCGCGCTACACCGCTGCGACCGTTGTCCCAAAGTGTTCCTCTACGCCTCAGGTGAGATGATCTTTCTTTACTCTCAAGTAACATGTCTGTGTGACTACATGTGTATCACCCGCGCGGCCGCTCGGTGCTTTTATATGTACAAAAGCAAAAACTAACTGAGCTGATGAGACTGGCTAGTCTTAACACTTTGACAGCGGATCACGTACTAATTAATACTAATAATATAGGAATAAATAAAATGCTTGGCTGTCAAAGTGTTAAATGTTTGGGTAAAAAATCCCTTAGAAATTCTATGGGATTTTCACCCAATCAATCTGCCTAGCCTTTTCCCAACTATGTCGGGGTCAGCTTCTAGTCTAACCGGATGCAGCTGAATACAATACTAGTATTTTGGATATAGACCATTGTTTCATATATGCGATTTTCAATCCTAATTATTTATAAACACATAATAAGAGTCGGGCGTTGGTATCTTCGTTTAACATTGTTTATCTTTGCATATTTATTTTTTGTTAACGAATATCATTTGGACTCCCCCGCCAGGTCTCAGCCGCCACATGATGATGCACAACGGGCGCGTGTACGTGTGCGGCGCGTGCGAGCGACAGTTCAAAGACAAGAGCTCGTTACTGCGACACCTGAAGAACGCCAACCATACGACGACCTGACACGATTCGCCCGCTTGGTACATGTCCTCTGAAGGAAATGACTTAAAGCTTCAGTAGTTGATTATTTCACAAGTATTTGTTTTTTGTGATAGAACTACACTATTTGATCGCCTCTTCAGGTCAACTTTTGCGAAGTACAAACGTAGTATTTTTTTTTTTAATTTTACCATACGAAACGATACGTTTGGTTACAGCAGACCGTTGGCTGCGGTTTTAAGGGGTAGTTCAGTCTTTTATCTCGTTGACGATAAGTTAGATGTGACGCTTATCATTATATTATATCCATAAAGATCGAATTAAATTAACTAATTAAATTATTTAAGCAATGTGATCTAAAATGTAATCGTATTAAAGAATTTATTGTGACAAATGAATTCAAAATATAATTATAGTAAGATAATCAAATTAGTAGTGTGTAAGAGTAATGTGGATTGCAATATGAAGTGTATGTATGTATGTGATCATACAGTATTTTGTTATGGAAGGGAATATTTTTAAGAAATAAAACTAATTTATTTACTTAAATATTTTTATTGGAAAAAAATTTATATTAAATCCAAGGCAACGTGGTATTGTAAAATTTTAAGAAAATAATGACAAGAAAATATCGGAATACTGGTGCAAGGCCGCGGCGCCGCTCGTCCGACCGTCGGGCCGACCGGCCGACCGGCCGACCGTCGGGCCGACCTCGGACCTCTGACATGTGACGGATGGCACTTATATTAAACAAACAATTATATTTTCATAACATTTTAATTTTCATAAAAACCAAGTCGACGCCACCGCATTGTAACTTATGGAATGCCTTCTATTCACTTAAAATTATATACTCCCTACAAGCATACATTTTAGTATCTATTTCAAATTTTGTTCAAGAAACAAGTGGGAACAGTTTCGTAGGCCGATACATTTGTGTCTCCGGATGCGCCACTCGACGTCACCGACTATAATATAACATACATAATATATTGGTCGCGCGATCACTGTCTCGTATATCATAATATCAGGATAACAGACCGACGTAATAACCGCTGAAACTGAACTGAAAATAATAATTACACTTGCAGCTCTAACTCCTACATCTAGATTATAAATGATTATAAAAATAAATAAGGGGCGTCGCCCCCTCCCTTTCACCGCATCGCGTTCGACTACACACGCAGGACATTGTTATAGTTTGAGCAAAACTCGTCACGTTGTGTCTGAACAACGTTACAGATGTTTGTCGCAGTGCGTAGCGCAGGTTAGCGCACTGAGCGCAGTCAGCGCACTTAGCGCAGTCAGCGCACTTAGCGCAGCTAGCACAGTCCGCGCAGCTAGCACAGTTCGCGCAGCTAGCGCAGACCGCTAGTCCCGAGTGCCGAGCGGCGAGCCACGCTCCCGTCTGTCCACACCTTCACGCACACATCCGCCAAACACTAAAATAATCAACAGACAAATTATAATAACCGAATCAACTACCACAAATAAAAATATAAGCCGCAGCACACAGCAACTATATGACTCGTACTAGGTCCGTCCGGTACGACACAACTATACATTTAGATGAATAAAATCCAAATTATTTTCAAAAATGATTATTATTAATAAAAACAATTCTGTGTGCTTTGATTTTATGATTTATCTGGCTATTGTTAAACATACATCGCTGTATCAAGTGATTCCTAGAATGTTCACTTTAATAGGTTATAGCACAACGGTCTAAAATAAAATTACTAATAAGTAATAATAATCAATATTTACAGTTAGTTTCGACTACGACGCCCGACAAGTGCGAGTGTTCGTACGTGCACATACATATATGTAAGCACCGCTGAATCATTTGACCCTTTATTAGTTGACAATCTCTTGACGACGGCAAAAGATACATATTGCCTGGACGGTGTATAAAATTATATAAAAATATCGTTCGATCATCAACGTACTATCACGATCGTCGCTCGCACGCGACCCGACGCGCGGCGCGTCACTGTCACTAATCAACCTCAATATTACAATGAGCGTTTTGATTTCGCGAAATAGAACGGAATGTTTGTAAATACATTTTTGGCACTTCAGATTATGAATGGGTCGGCTCGCGTGCAGAGCGCGACTCAATTATAAGCTTTACGCGTTCGGAGTAAAGCCTATAATTGCTACACTTATCCGCTTACATCTTAGACGGCCGTCCACGACCTGGGGCGACTCGAGAGCTGATCTATGAATGCGTAGACAATTACAGAGTTAGAATTACAATGTTATTATACAAGAATAAGGCAAGTAGTAGGAGAGAGGAGAGGATGGGAGGAGGGGGTGGAGTGATCAGCCCGGGGGTCGCGTGGGGAGGTGTCTACATGTTCTCGAATTGGTCGACGCGTCGCTTGGTGTTGCCCTTGCGGATCTCGCGCAGAGTCTTGTATTTGTCGCGGCCCTGGCGTACGTTCTCGCGATGAATCTTGTCCATGGCTGTCTCCATTGTCTCGTCGCGAGACTGCGCTAAGTCTTGCTTTAGCGCCTGTGGAGAACGAAATTGATAAAAATTAGAACATTAAGTAAACACCAAACTATTAGGCTGCGTTTACACCACAGATGAGCGAGGATATGTGTGAAACTAACCAATAATATCGCTTCATTTTATGGCCTGAGCTTAGGGAGTGTTTTTTTTGGTTAGTTAATCACAAACACCTCGCTATGTACGCATCTTTGGTGGAGGCGTACCTTTACATAGTTGTGGAATTAGTATAACAGTTTTGACCGTTACCTTGAGCTGGTTGTGCAGACGTTCGTTCCGCTCGGCGAGCGTGCGGCGGTCGGCCACGGGGTCCACCAGGTCGTCGGGCGCACGCGACAGCTCGCCGCCGCCCGACTCGGAGCCCGCGTCCGAGCCCGCGTCGCCCTCCGCTCCCTCGGCGCGCTCCGCCACGTGGTGGTGCTGCGGCGTCGTGGCGGCGGCCAGCGCGGCTGCCGCCTCGTCCTGCGACACGCACGAGGGTCAATAAACATTCCTACACCGTGTAGAGAGGTCACGAATGCGTGCCGGACAGATCTTCAATAGACAATTTGGTCTTTTATCTACACCCATGCTATAAATCCTCTATAGTAACCATAATATCATCCAAACGAGTGTTCTCAGAAAAGTCGGATAGGAAACAACAAACTCATCTAGTTTAAAATAGTAGATTGTACAACTAATGCATAAAAGAAGCCATAGTCGAGGGGTAAAATGGCTCGTATATGCCTGAGTTATACACTCTGCTTTTCACTTCAATTGCCAGAAAATGAAAAAGGCATAAAGTATACAGTACACAATTCATCAAAAATGTTGCAAAACATAACTAATTCCCGCCACGAAACTTTTTAATTTTTTTTTTTTTTTTTTCAATTTTCAACATTGTGTCATTCGACTTGGGTACTTCATACATACTACCAAGTCATAAAACCTTTCTTTGCGTTCTTAAATAATAAATGACAACTATTTTATCTGATTTTATTAAATTAACGATAAAAATCACGGAAGTGGTATAAATTAAAAAAAATGAAATAAATCACGACTTTAATCTGCGAAGTTTTATTGTGCGTGTGGCTGTTGGGGCTTATTACCTTAGTCTTAGAAAAAAAACTATGCACTAGAACATAAAAAGCGATTTTATGTCGCCTAAGCACAACATAAAGACGAACGTTTAGAGTATGAGAAGTGAAAACATAATTTTCACTTATCATGCTCTAAAAGTCCGTCTTTATGTTGTGCTTAGGCGACATAAAATCGCTTTTTATGTTCTAGTGCATAAAGTAAAATTTTTTTCTAAGACTAAAGTAATCAGGCGCAACAGCCACACGCACAATAAAACTTCGCAGATTAAAGTCGTGATTTATTTCAGTTTCTTTAATTTATACCACTTCAAGGTTTTCTATCGTTAATTTAATAAAATCAGGTAAAATAGTTGTCATTTATTATTTAAAAGCAGTATGAAGTACCCAAGTCGAATGACAAATATTGAAAATTAAAAAAAAAAACTTTTAAAAAGTTTTGTGGCGGTATTATCTGTGGTGGCGGGAATTAGCTATGGATGCAACATTTTTGATTAATTATGTACTGTATACTTTATGCCTGTTTCCTTTTCTCGCAATCGAAGTGAAAAGCAGAGTGTATAACTCAGGCATAAACGAGCCATTTTACCCCTCGACTTAACTATCCACCCTCGCCTGCGGCTCGGGTGGATATAAACGTCTCGGGGTAAAATAGCTTCTTTTATGCCTTAGTTGTACAATCTACTATTATTGTTAACGAAGAAAAGTGTTTTTTTTTAAACCAATTTACAAAAATAAAATTATCATTTATCATCATAATAATTATATTGTATAAAGTAAACACATGACTAATCGACTAATCATTAGCTGTAAGAACTTGCTATAGACCAATGAGTAAACACCTAGACAATATTTCATGAGTTACCATCGTATATAACTCGAAGTTAACTCTTGGTGGAAAAGATGAATTATTTAATTAACCCTGAATTAGCTGTTAGAATAGAATACTCTTTATTATGTACACCATATAACTCAGAGTTATTTAGGATAACCCATGAAAATACAAGTGGGCCTTAGAGAACTTTGTCCTAAGACTGATTTCCACGCCCATATTCCACCCAGCACGGCACTAAGGCCACGCCCGGGCAACAGACGCTGCGGTAGTTCCGCGAAATCAACAGAATCCGGTCTTGGACAACAACCCTTATGATTGATCAATAGATTGATGGCCAAAAATACAAAATATTTGGAAGTATTGAAAGTAAATGTGTGGCACGACCTAACTATTGAATATTGTTATTTTTAGGATTCCGCATAAAAAAGAGTGAAAACAGAACCCTATTACCAAAGTCAAGATACCATGCCGGCTTTCACTTTCTGATTTCGAATGTAATTGTATGATTTTAGGGAATGCTGATACAAAATGAGGTCAATATAAAAATCCAAAATGGCGGTCAACAAGGAATGCTGTTTTTTTTCGTCATGGGTGTCATTTTCACAGTTTTTAGAGGTCAGGATAACAATAATTAGATCAAAATAAAAATCAAAAATGGCGTTTACAAAATTTTGCTAACTTATCGTCATGGGTGTCAAGGTTTTCACGAATGCTGATTCCGAAAACGAGAAATCCCATAAACCGGTCACAAATATTTGATAAAATTTCGAAATTGGTTTCTGTGTACTAATGCCGAATGGCAAAAAAAAATATGGTAACAGCATGTAATTGTTGTATATAGGCTACAAACCAGTACTTTTATTTTATTTAGTTCTCTAATAATTCCTTGTATGTACCTATTGCTGTTGGTGTACTAAATAAATAAATAAATCATCAGCTCGCGAACTCGTCTCACCTGCTTGCGCCGCGCCTCCTCGACCTCCTCCTGCAGCCGGCGCGTCTCCGAGTCCTTGATCTCCACCTCCTGCTGGATGCGGGACACTTCCTCCTGTTTGGTGCGGATCTCGTCTTCCAGCTTCTGACGCTCAGCGGCTTCCATGTTCTATTGGACATTTAATTTTAGTTAGTTTTCTAGAAATATTATCTGAAGCCGACTTCAACATAGTTGGGAAAATGCTAGCTAGGCTTAGGACAAGTAGATGAGGATGATCATACCTTAGTCTCCTCAAGGCGCTGCATCATAGCTTGCAGTTCATTCTGCCTCTGTTCCAGCTCCTCCTTAGCGGCCTGCAGCTGGCGCAGCTGTTCCTCCAACCTTCGGATCATGTCCTGCGCTTCCATAAGGTTCGCCTGAGAACGTTCCATCTCTTCCTGCATCTGTCGCAGTCGGTCCTCGTACTCCTGTTGTTTCTTCTCCGCGCGCTCGCGGGCTGCGATCTCCAGTTGGAGTTTTTCTCTGGAATTTGAAATGTTAATGTTTATTTTATTCGGGAAACTTACAGCTAATTTATGCAGTGTTCAAATTGAAGACCATTAATTTTACAAGTTTCCACTGATAATATTGTGATTACTGTCAAGTTAAACTAGAAAGTTCATAAATACTGACCTCTGCGCCTGCTTAGCCAGCTTCTCCTCCCTGGCCTGCGCCTTCATCTGCTGCACATCGATGGTATCAGGCTTGCGCCTGCGCATGTAGAGCTCGTGGTTGCCCATGCACAGCGCCAGGATGCGCTTGTTGACGCGCACGCGCGGCGCGAAGAACACGAAGTCCGGTGCCTTCTTGTCGATCGGCTTGATTATGAACTTGCGGTCGTTGAACGAAATGTTCCGGATCTCTGACCAGGGGAAACCGATTTTTGGTGTCAGTCTGGAAAGTAAAAAAATGTAATGTTAGTTTTTTAGGTTTTATGACAACTGGGGAAAAAGGATTTTTTATCTACAAACTGAGACTACTCATCAGCTGAAGACTGAAAGAACGCTAAGCGAAAACGAAGTAATAGGCAGGCGATGCGATACGACGAGTTGGGTCGGGGGAACAAGTAAATTCATGCGGACGAAGTCGCTTTAAAAACAGTAATCATTTCCAGCCGTGGCTGATATTTTTCAGAGTAAATTGATAGCTACAGTAACTAAATGCACAACAACTGTCGGCCGGACTCTTAAACTTATAGAGGAAGTACTAACTTGTCATCCTTCTCGTAGATATTGAGCCCTAAAGCGTCGACTCCTAGCCACAGCTCGGTGTTCTTCTTGTTACGGATCTCGAAGTAGTTGACGCCGTACATCTCCAGGTCCTGCGCGATCTTCAGGTACTCCATCATGGCGTCCTCGCGCAGCATGCCGCGGTGCTCCTGCCACCAGTTCGTGATGCTTTGCTCCCACTCCTCGCGGGACATCTGTATAATAACAAGTTATTATTAGTTAATTTGTAAGTGTATACAACAATGGAGATTGCGACCGATCGATATCGATCGATAAACGCAATCCTGATCCAAATCAAAACAGAATCGATGATATCATTGATCTGTTCATAGATGAACGGTTGAAAGGACCAAACTACAAGCATAAATTCCTTGGCCTAGGCAGCGTCGTCTTCAGCCCGAAAGCACTTTAGAAATGTCATCTAAATGGGAAAAGCCAGTCGATTCAAGGATCAAGTCTGCGCAGCTTGTAGAATCCCCGTTTCCACCATTTTTGGGTAAAAGCATTATTGATAAAAGCATCTTGCAGAACCCTTGCCCGATTTTAAACGGAGCAAAGATTAAGATATGTTGGAAACATATCTTGTAAGCCTATAGTATACACACCTTGTGCTGGTCGGTGACTCGCTGCGGAAGCAGACGGTCGTTGGCGAGGAAGCCGGGCCCGTGCATGGCGGGGTTGTGGTCGCCGTGCCGCGCTTGTACCGCGTACGATGCCAGGAGCACTGATGTCTCCGGCGGGCAGTATATCTCGTCAGATAGGATCGCGTTCTTGACCTGTGGGATATAGGAATATGTTAGAATAGGGTAAAAATTTGCAGCAGTTTCTGGAGGTACTTCCGAAGATAACTTGAACTAAAGCCAATCAAAGTCAGATCTTGAATTAGGTTTTTGTGGCGATTCAGGAGACACACTGCATCATGGTCATCCTCCTGCCCTTATTCTATACCCATTTCGCGTCTTATTTGAAGCGAAACGCCAAATTGATTCAACGACCCCGCATCGATTTCGAATTAAGTCCCATCTAATTGAGAACTTCCTTTTAGAATTTTGAAAGGGTCCAATTTAATTTGCCAAATAGCGTGCTATCCTGAGAAAGGGGTTACACAAATTGCTACCGTGCAGTGTAACCTTTGTGATTGACCCACCATACGTACCCATCCGTGCCTCAGTGATCACGGAAACGGCAACAAGTAGGCAATTACGAAGAATATACAAATACTTAGTTGGAGGCCTTTGTCCAACAATGGGAAGTAGGGCTAAAGACTACAATCGAAGTAATGGCAGGTTGCGAGCCCTGACCCTTCAGACATTAACTATAATTTATTGTGTCGGTAAACACATAAGTGGATTTACCACATAGAATTATTCCATTAAGTTTGCTTTACAGATGTAAGCAAGATGTTTCTATGCCTGCTGATTGTATTGTCAAATAAAACAACGCTAGCAGACTACAGCAACACCTAGTATGTCGTAGGAGTTCTTGAGGTAAGAAAGAGTACATTTTTTTCTTTAGTTTTCAACTTGAGTCTACATGGATGTAAATCACGTAAATCTTTGCAAATAATAATTAGATAAACTAAACACCGAGTCACCTACAAAGTCCAAACTCTTATCAGCTTGACAGTATTCATCATAATAATTGCAAGTAATTTCGCAATCCGACCACGTGGTGTCCCACGATCATAGATCCCACACTACAATTATCGGCAGTAGAGCGTTCTATTTCAAATGTTGTGAGAAACTATACGTTGTTTGCTCATTTCGAACAGGTGTTCCTGTTACGGGCGTACAAATTTCACATCGACTTTTAATTAAGAGACTGGCCCACAGTTATCATCACAGAGACAACGCACAGCCAAACTTTATTTAAACTTCTAAGTGCCATATTTACGGCTCGGTACAGTAAATACTGGAGCAGTAAGTTATATAGCTCTCAAAACTGTGGAGGAAATCGGCATGTCTTAGAACCAAAAATTCGAAGACATGACGTGACATCTAAAAATCCGCACTGAGCCCGCGAGGTAATTTACAGCCCACCCCCTTTCGAAGAGAGGAGGCTTGTGTCCCAGCAGTGGGAACATTATTATAGGTTGATTATGCTATGCTAAGGTATATATTTTTTCTTACCTGAAGGTAGAACAGTTTAAGTGTGATCTCCTGGATGAGTTCGTCAGCGACATCCTCGGGGTAGAATTTGGCGCGGAATTTGAACTGCAGTGGGTTTTCTTTCTTTACGTCTTGTTGCATCACCTGTAAAGTACATAGAACGTTAGGATAAGAGATAAGTCATAGGCACGGCTCCAAGGCCAGTAGGACGAGGTTGTTTAAGACATTTTATTTAATGAAATATTACGAAACTACATACGCTATCGCCGTCGGTACATCATGTACGTCAAGTTCTTCAAAAGCTTATCTCATTTTAAAATATGATGGGTAAATATTTTTTAAGACGGTGTAAATCTATAAAGATGAACACAGATAAACCGAGAAACTCAGTTGCTTGCAGTTTTTCTGTATTCACCCTCTAAGCACACTGGACACACACACAAAATAAGGGGTGAACTAATGCACGTATAATCTTACCCATCTCGAGAACGGTAGCGACCCTGACTTCGTTGTGTGCCACGTAATCCAGGGGAAGCGTTAAAAAGGCAACAATTAATTACAATTCATCGCCACTTTCTGGCTTTTATTAAATTTAAAACACACAGAAAAAACGAGGGATTTAACTACTTTATATTTAAAGGAAATATTTATTTGTTTAGCGTAATAATTAGCAAGATACTACGTCATAGTAATGTCATTAAATAATCTAATATTTATAATAATACCTATTTATATTTGTATAATATTTTCTCTTCTATTTAATAAATTAGCCATAAAAATGTTGCTACGATACGGAAGGACCACTTATTCAAGGCAAGCTTGTTCTTAGCTTTTCTCACGATGATAAAAATGTTAAAATTATGCAGTAACACTTTTTTGTGCTCATACTTTATTAGCAAACTTAACTTTGTTAACTAATAGGTAGTAGATTATTTACATAATACAAAATAACCTCATATTTCGTTCTTCATCTAGCTAGCATCATCAACAAATTAATCTTCAACTACTTTACCGACACTTTGTCACATGACCAAGAGGCGTTTTGTTAACTGTACCAATTAAAGCAGTTTAAATGCAGTATAAGAACTTCTGTGTACAACTTCTGAGTCACTGTACTCCAGGGACCTTTAACCGACTTATAGAATGCTTAATAAATTATCTCAGTTTACCAGAAGGGTGACCATACCGACCATCGTCTTAATAAATCATCCCAAGAAAGTGTCCATATGAACAATAGCTATAATTGCCAGTGAACCGTTTAAATAATGTAGAACGAATTGCTAATGGGTACTCTTTTACACCCAGCTATAGCTACGTCAAATTGAAGGTACATTCTTAAGTGGGTTAATAGAATTTCATCGTTTAAGATTTCTGTTAATGAAAGGTCACTGACCGCTATGGGACAGCTGTAAATTTATTGATGTCAGCCCTGAACATTTTTGAGGAGTACTCATAATTGCTTTTGCCCTTATTTTCTCTGAGCGGCAAGGAACAAAATTGGTGTTATGTTGCGGGGAAATAAGTAGGGGTTTTCATATAATTCAGTTTTTTATAATTTAATTTTCTCATGAATGGAGTCTATATACCAGAGTTAGCTTTCAATTAGTTCGCTACACTATAATCCAATAACGTCTGAACTACATACCCGGCTATGTAATAACTTGTTAATACTATTGTATAATACACGACGAGACATTGTGTAAAATGCCTACAAAGAAAAAAAAAGAAAATTAATTTCCCAAACACTTCAAAGAAATACTTAATAAATACACAGAACAGAATTCCGGCACATCATAACAACCAAGATCAGCGATAAGATATAGCGTGGCGAGATATGAAACACGACTACAACGAAATGTTAATAGCTAAATAAATATTACTTCACTTTGCTCCCAATTGGAAACTATGGGAAAGCCGCTGATCGCGAGTTCGTGACCCAAGGTTTTGGACGATAAGTTGTATGTTCACCTAATTAATATTTAAAAAAATTGGGTTAATACCGAGATTAATTGAGGAAAACTTTATGAATATGCAAATAGCTAAAGGCGTATGTTCAAGTAAAGTTCTACAGAATTTTTGACGTTCAAAAGTGCCTTTTATGTGCCTATTTGAAATAAATGCTTTGACTTTGACTTTGAATGTAATTCGGTTTGTAGGATACAAATTGAAATAAAATACTGTAACTAATGTTCGTTTTTATAATTTCTAACGTGACGATATTATTGTGGACGTTCACGTGCATAAAATGTGTGGAGTATATGGAAATTCTTACACGTTATAACGTTATCTTGGACGGAAATTTAAAAGCTTTTTAATATATTTCCAATCTTTTACTTCCCCGTGTCATCGTGATGCCGTGACGTGGACGTCCACGACAATATACAAAACATGTACAGACAACAAAAGAGGTAAAGTATGCAGGATCGTCATATATAGTTGAAGTTTAGTAAGAAACCGATGGATGTTCTCGAATAAAATTTAATTTTATTAATAGAAAATAAACAGCTCATTTATGAAATTAAATTTCAGTCGACAACATCCATCGGTTTCTTACTAAATTTCAACTATATCCGACGATCCTGCATACTTATCTCTTTTGTTGACTGTACATAACTGACATAGACAAAGCAAAATGTGTTCCGAAGATTTGAAAAAACTAGCTAATCGTTCTTATAGAAACAATTATATTGATTTTTTTCGTGCCTGTGTATTTAGCATTAACTATCAATATTCCCAGACTTAAAACATTCCTCAGTGAAGGAAAAGAGTTGATAACTTCGGTTGATATCTCTTACTCATGCTAATATACTTTAGATCTGTTACTACGTCAAGGATTAGTCAATAAAAGAAGTTACGTTTTTAATATTTTCGATAGATAGCGCTAAATTAATGTTATTTTTGCAGACGTGAGCGTAGTAACAACAAATAGTAAGTTTACATTACAAAATAAATACATCAGTGCAAATGTTTTCTAAATATGTTTTAAGAATATCTGAGAATTCGCACGTTCACGTAAAATAACTTATAATAATAACACAACTTTTTCAGGAGTTGAAGTATCAACCTTCATAGTAACTAATGTTTACAATAAGTGGTATAATTAACATTGATATTGTATCTTGTACATCAAAATAAAGCTGTAAAGGGGCAGTTCGTTCTTTCAATCATAGTTGCAGTTATCTATATATATAAAAATCAAACCCGTTTTCCGTTGTCACGACATAACATGAAAACGGCTGGACCGATTTCGATGAAATTTGGTATAGAGATAGTTTGAGTCCCGGGAAAGGACATAGGATAGTTTTTATCCCGATATTCCCACGGGATCGACATTTACGCGGGTGAAACCGCGGGGCGCAGCTAGTTAACAATAAAGATATTTAGTATCAGTACTAGCTGCGCCCCGCGGTTTCACCCGCGTAATTGTCGATTCCGTGGGAATATCGGTAGCCTATATGTTAATCCAGGATTTCAGCTACCTCCATACAAAATTTTACTAAAATTGGTCCAGCCGTTTGAGCGTGAAGAAGTAACAAAAATATAAACACACACACACAAACTTTCGCCTTTATAATATTAGTGTGTGAGAGTCATCACACTAATATTATAAAGGCGAAAGTTTGGTCATCACTGATGACCAAGTCACTTATCTCCATCTAATTCAATTCATATCGGTGATGATGATTATTAACGAAATCATAATCTGTCTTCATCTGATCGATTTCTGTGCTTTTTAATCTTTCTTCAGATAGCAATACATTTAGAAAACAGTATGAAGCCGACGTATTCTGTAAAAATCGCACCGTGAAAACTTAGGTGAGGTGAGCTGTCAATCCCTAGCATCAAGGAAGGAAAGAAAAAAGTTTATTTGGACAATATTCGTGAAACACAAAATACAAAATTAATATAATAAAAATAATCTTTCAAACAACTGTGGCCTCACGGCTGCGCCAAACAGGTTCATTTCAGCGTTAATGCCAGACAGATGCTTTCTGACGCTAGTTTTCTAATGAACCTTTGCAATCAGGTAGAATGACAGCTCACTCCAAGTTTACTTCATCTAAGTTTTCACGTTGATATTTTTACAGAATAAACCAGCAGCTTCATGTAAGAACCTGTCAATGGTTTTTTTTAATAGGATTTTCTCTATTATTTTCCTTATGGGCCTAGGTTGAACCACCACATCATCTGAGTTGAGAAGTAAAACCTCATTAAAACATACTTCTGCATATGCTCATGATTTTCGACAGCTGCAAATATGGCCTTCCACTGAAAAATTTGAAGCGTTTGTTACCGGGTTCAAATTCCAGTGGAGGGTAATCTTTTTGCAAGTTTTTGTTTCTGATAACATGTTTATTGCTTTATTTACTTGAAATTTAAAAAATACCTGCTCGTACTTATGTTATTCATTAAGTATATGTAATAGATTTGAATACGTTATCCCGGAATTAGTGGTATCATTGTTTCGAAATAAAATTTAAAGCAAGCGTTGTTTTTTCTGATGCATTAACAAACTCTAATATCCCAAGCCTAACAATAACAGTCATTTACGAAGTTGTAAACATTAATAAAAAAACTTCATCAGATCCCCATAAATTTTCCGAAAAGTATCCATTTCTGAACGCATTCCATAGATTTGCAGATTGACCGAACAGAATCACCTAACTAAACGTAACGAATCGACTCAGTTATGAATTGGTACTATTGAATTATGATCAAACGAAAATGATACTTATTAGGTTACAAGTAATTTAATATACTATAGCGAGGAATGGTGCAGCTGCTACTATTACAGATGTATTAGATCTTATAGAGACCTTTGATATTGAATCAGAGACGCAAACGCAAATGAAGACTCTTATAGTGAAGAAGTCTTGCTAAACTGTAATAGAAAATTGAAAAATTACGCACAGTTTAAAATTTCGAAACACATAGAAAGGCAGAATATACATATTTCGATAACAGTAGATAAATCCGCCTTAAATAATATTGACGTAAGAATTGACGTCACGGACACATACGATAATTCTACTTCTACCACACTTGATACACCCAGATATAGCTTCTTCAAATTCAAGAGCATGGAGTACATTATTTTGATGTAGCAGTACTATACTTTATCTACTATTTCTAGCTTTAATACCGAGATAGTGTAGCCTTGAGTGGTTCTAGCATGGTCGTCTACATTTCATCTAGCTTCAAGATCTGGTCTTACCAGATCATCTGCTCTGTCGTAAGCAGCTTCTTCATCTTCTTCCTCGGGTGTCATTAGTTTCTTTACAGCAGACGAAAGAACCTTGCCCGTTTTCTCCACAATCGACTCAGGCTTGGAAAGAATTTGATGAAATCGATCAAAGCAAGTCCTAAAATCGTATTTGATATCCACCTGATATATTCAAATCAAGTTTTGCAAGCTCCGTATAACATTGCAATCTTATATTTATATCATAATTTTTACGATGTCACTCGAGCTTGCAATTTGGAAACACATCAAGATAAAAATGTGGTAAAAATACTCTTCAATGTCAAAAAGATGCGAACATTACGAGAGTCCTCAGCGGCCAACTGCCACGACACTTTAGTTAACGATGTCGAGCCGCTAAAATGGCTTAGCACAAGTGTGTATATGTGTTCTAAGACTCAGCGTTGTCTTAAGAGGCTCGTGCGTTGAGCAACGAGCGTCGTGGGAGCGGCGAAAGTACGGTCGTCGACCCCGTCAATGATCGGCGCACAATCAGCTGTTCTTGTGCGCGAATACCGATGATAAAGATTGTATTGGTGTCAATCAATTTTAATGGAATGTTTGGATTGTCACAGGCGGTATCAGATCAACAAAACACAATCAAGCATATGCTGGTACTATGGTGCAAATATTTGACGTATGGGGATGGGAAGCATTGCGTTCGTTTGGTTTTCTGTTCAGCGACATAATATAAATCAAAATGTCATATCCAATACCTCAGAGGAATGTTTTCTATGGGAAAAAGCAAAAGTTTAATAAACGAAGACGCTGATATAGCGTGAATTCCCCGCAAACGCAATGCGTACGTGATTACATCAACGACAGATTGGAAACGAAAGCGGCTCTTAGATACTCCTCAAACTGCGTGTAGATGTGTGTGTTCTCGCCTCGATAAGGAAACTTTGTGAAAATTATTTACGTCAACATTGATGAGGTCATAATACGTACCTACGTTTATGATAATTGGATCGGTACTTACATTGACCACGATTGAGAATTCTTACTACAGAATACAGATACTTCGAGAGAACTTAAATGATGCGGTTATAGTACAAGGAAAAGTAAGAAGTACGTGGGTAAAGTTGGGGATTTATCAATAAGGTCTAATAATGAATGCATTCGAGCACGCATCTCTGTGTCATCCAATAGGCGAGGTGTTAGATAAAGAGGACCATGCCGTTGTCTCTGTCTAACATAACCCAGTTCGCGGACGACGCCATGGCCCGCCACCACTTTGCTCGACCCTTCTCTCAAGTTTTACATTGGCACAATTGCGTTCATTAAGAGGAACATTTTTTAATGTGGTTTTTAGCTGGAATTTTGTCTTTCCTTGAAGTGAACCGGTGAAATACTGGTCAAACATACATCGTACCTACCACAGGAAAAACTGTTTTGAAGGGAAAAATATTTTTGGGGAAAACTCGAAGTACAAACGGAAAACTTTTAGATGCTGAGTGCTTGTCTACCCAAGTTGAGGTAACTCTTTGTTTTTGCTCCTTCAATACGTCATGAAAAGCAGCAGCTGCAACATTATAAACGTTGTAAACATGGCTGAACTCGATACCACGTGAAGTTCACAGCTCGCCCCAAGTACACGTCGACCGCAAATCGGGTTCTCTATACACCGGGTATGACACCCGAGACTATTGTTATGCATTAAGGAGACAGGCAAGGTCGTCTACTGATGCCGTCATGGCACTTTCACCCGTCTACCGTACCAACTTATGGAAAACCTCGTTAACCTACTAAATGAAGTCATCAAAACTGTGTCTCAGGAGATAATTATTTGATGTAACTGTGACGTGTCATCCATCAGTTCGTGAATAAACTTTTACATTGTTAAATTTTGCATAATGAACACCTGTTTAACGTAGTCAAGGGCATTGTATTGTATGGTGGATAGTCGTGATGATGGCACCTGGTGGCTGGCATTCGGCGTGGGAACGAGGTCACGCGGGCGCAATGTTGCGCTTGGCTGACCGCGCTTCATGTACGTTTGAACCTGTCGACTGTAGCCCCGATATAATAACAAACATACTCTTCAAGTACTAATAAGTAGATAATTGTATAGTTCAACTTAAAATTCTCAAGTCCAGTCAAACGTCAGTAGGAATTCCGCCGACAAGTGTAAAGAAAGTGGGCAAGCAAAGTCGGCGAGCGGTCGAAACGGAACTTCGTGAGTTAGCAACCGGCTGACCTAGCAACGTGTCAGCGTTGATGTATGATAAGAGAAGACGTCAGCGAACAACCAAAGAAAAGGCCACCATGAAAGGAATTACTGAATAAGAATCAATCAAACCAAGTTCTGAATGTTCTGATGATACAGAAGTTGAATTAACTGAAGAATCGGAAGGAAAAGGTCACAAGACAATTAGAGAAGTATTTGTGCATTGAGTCTATCACCACACCTTTTGAGTACATGAATGCTCATTATTACACAAAACATGTACCTCCACTAACTTCTCAACGGATAGGAGTGTTTAACCACTTCAAAAACAATATCGCAAGACTTATCAGAACTCAAGACACGGTCGAACCTGCTACTTTTGCATCACACAACCGATTACCGAAAACGTCTTCTGGATTCGCAACGATATGCTTCAAGGTTAAGCCGATAGGAAGGCAAATGATTAAGTAATCGTTGGATTCGAGGCACACTTCAGTATCTATGATAACATTCCGGCGACGCTTGGCGTCGTGTCGTGACGCAACGTCGGCGTCACCGCACCACCGCAGGGATGGCACATGCTCACGTAATACATTTTCATTGATGTACTCGTAAGTACGCTTTGTGATAAAATGCAAAAAATCTTTGTAGCGAATGCAAATATTTAACACTGAAGTCATGGGAACAAGAATCCAGTAACGAATCAGTATGAGAGGTTCCAAAAACTTGAAGCTTCCAAGGCAAAAGTTTTGGAAAACCTGGATTACAAGTTTTAGATAGAGCCAAACTAAACCGACCGGTGCGGTGCGGTCGTCCAAACCTTATCTTCCGAACCCGATGACATACCGTTTAGACAGCCCTGCAGATATCGGGGCCATGTCTCATACGCGACGATAATCATAATGATCGGGTGCGACAAAAAGCAGCATTCCAGGCACGTCGAGAACGAGATCGCGTGCCGTGGACGTAAGTCATGCTGCTGTGCGAGATATTATAGTCTTTACTATCAACTCATATTTTAATAATTAGATAAAGAATCAACAAGCACCATCGAAAAGCATTCCCAAAAAGAAGATATTATTTAAAAGGTAAGCTAAAAAATCGACCACTTCAGCAATCACAAAATAATATGTCATGTAAGTGACTAGATAAATAGACAATGTTTATTTTTAAAATCTGTGTTACTACGTGCCACATCTGAGATAATTGTAAAGACTATCAATTTATTTTAATGATGCGTAATGGCCAAAAAAAATACTGCAGCGTCTCATTGCGAGCATCGTTTGTCTCCCACAACGACTGTTTAATGACGAAATGATAACAGAATAAAGGTTTTATTATGATAATTTAAAGATTTTTATTGCTTTTAGAAAGCGAATTGCGAATAGCAAAGTGTAGATTTTAATAGCTTGAGTTGATGACTCTTATACATGTAAAATTTGGTCACATTGTGTAAGTAGACTCGTTTTTTGTTAGAGAATGATCTCACCGACATGTGGACTCGGCTAGACATGGTAAACCGATTGTTAAAACAAATAAAGTCACATTGGATGACTTGGAAAAAATATATGGGCAATATAATGATTCAGTAAGTCATACAAGTGATTTAGACTACTGAGAATTCATAAAGCACAATTGTAATGTTACTCATGCAAATATTCAAGGAAATAGCAAGTTGATAAATTCACCCATTTCAGTGCAATGCAATATGATAACGAGGGATGCGATAAAGATAAAATGCATACGTATAGTCCGAGTACTTATAGAACAATGACTTGGCAGCTTAACGTTCCTCATATTTAATTATGAACATTAAATTCAACGTTATTACCTCCATTTATTACTTCTTGAACATCTCGTGTTCTTGGTACTTCACTCACTAGGGACATTAGATTTCACATACGCGACAGTTGGTAGTATCGTTGTCAAATAAAATTCAAACCTTTCTTGCCAATAGTTTAGGAGGAGTGCTTGATACAAACTCTCGACATAGCTATAAGACGTATAAAGGCACATCAATAGGCGTACCTACGCCAGGCAGGCGTTCGACCGTGGCATTTTACCTATGAGAACCGGAATCTGACACATGAATGACTATGGCAAACACGAGACAGATGGGTGATATAATATGAAGATACCGATGACTAAACCGACGGCGACGTGTGGGAGGCTTTGTACACAATATATGTGCAAGCTATAAGGTATAAACTGGAATGCGCGTGTGATCCCAATCTGATCAAACCTTTGCAAGTGTAAACACGTGCAAAAACAATTTGCGACTAAAACCGTATGATAGACTCATCGATTTAAATAATATGGCGGAAGAACTTCAGCTATATTTTATCATTAAACTCATTAGAGTCCAATTAGATCATTGAGTACGGTGACAACTCATATGTAAAATTGCTACTATAAGGTTTGCTATCAGGTAGGTTTCATGAGAAACACTCGAAAGAAATCAGATAATCGATGCAGATAGAAGATTTGTTGATATAACTAATTAAATTTGTAGCTGTAGTATTAAGACTTTATGCAACAACAGATAAAAATAATTTAATCTAAGATATTAAACCAATAAGTAATTAGGGATAGTAGGGAGGGGCTTGTGGCTAAGAAATAACAGCCGCACGGTTCGATGGATCAGGTTAAGCTACGCTTGCCGCGGTTAATCCGTGGATGGGTGACCATCTTTACATACCAAGACCGAGCCGTCCGTGTCTCGGAAAGCACGTTAAGCCGTTGGTCCCGGCTGTCATTCATGGATCTCTGACAGTTGTTACGGGTCGTCAGAAGGCCAAAAGGCTGACAACCAGTCTTACCAAGGGGTATTGTATTACCCAATAACTGGGTTGTGGAGGTCAGATAGGCAGTCGCTCCATGTAAAATACTGGTATTCAGCTGCATCCGGTTAGACTGGAAGCCGACCCCAACATAGTTGGGAAAAGGCTAGGCAGATGATGAAGTAATTAGGGATAGTAATGCAGGCAGATATCAAAATAAAAGTAATTTCCAAGACTAATACCTAGCATGTTGAAACAAATCGAGTAACGAAAATAATTTAATTTCAGCCGAAGTATGACTTGTTAAGTTTAAGCAGCCTAATTGGAAATAAATGTATATTTTATCGATATGACTTCCTCTATTAATACTCAGCCTGTAGAATTCTTAGTACAATCAGTTACTGGTATTGAAGAACTATCGTGAGTAATAATTTTGGAATTTGTTTAATTAATACAGTTCGGAGTATCAAAGTTATCAAGCAGTGTTTAGTCACAGCGACTCGCGCCGCGCGCCGGAAGCCACCAGATTAATCAACACGCCCATGCAAATATGTTCAAGTTAAGTAGATATAGCATTGTTTGAAATAATAAGTGAACCCTCAATATGTTTTTATCCAAGGCAACAGTGGCTTATAAGAAAAATAAAAAAGGTAAGACACCGGTATTGAAAAAAAAGGATATGGTAATGTAACTGCACATAATAATAAATCAACACACATGCGTCCAATAGCACTCAAAACAAGTCGGCAGAAGAAAAGAAAGCGAAAGATACAAGTTTCTTAACACGCCCAGCAAGATACACAATCTGAAAACCTCCTCCTCAACAGGAAACTCGAGGAAATAAGCAGTACCTACTTATTTGTTATTTTCCTACTAAATTCTATATTTTAATTCCCCCAGTACAAGTAATATATGGGGGTGACATCATGAGAACGTCATCATCATAAACATCTTGAGTCATTTATTCAGCCATGTTATGAAGTGTTGATGAAAATTAACAAGACGCTAAGGAAGATAAGATTACAGATTATATAAATAGGTTTAATAGATATGGGAGCACTCTACAAAATGAAGCAGAATTTGGAGATGCTAAAATTATTACTTACTGAAAAATATTGGTCTTTGGAAGTTGACGTTGGATAAAATGCGAATATTGAAGTAGTTGATACATTCAGAAATGGAAATCTTCTACAACTCAGGGAGAGAATATACATCATAGAATACTCCAAAGGGTGGGGACGTAAATATGTCGAGTAGAAAAGCGATTGCCACACAATGATTATCACATGTCGTGCGAGGCCGCAGGTACCGGTTACGTAAGTGCGATACACGACATGTCTTTTTAATATAGTATGTGACTCCACTGCGTAACAGCGGAAACCCTTAAACAGAGTGACATGTCCAGGTGAATCTAGGTTGTAGCACTTGTAGCTTGGTGGTGTGAAGGCTAGTCGGACAAGTACCTTAATAAATTGTATAGATTGTGTAAATCGTACTGTTCAAGATAGACGAAGGAATGGTGTTGATGATTTGAATTTAGATGATTCAAAAGACTTAGTCCATCTTAAACAAGTTTCTGGCCATATCCTACAAAGTAACCTTGAGATACTCGGATCCCATGGCAACAATCGATCGATTCAAAAGGCATAAGTAGTCAACTTTATTCTGATTTACACACCCTGTGTTGCTAGATGATTTGGCAAAGAGAAAAACCTGAGCTAGCTTCCCGCGCATGTAATAGAATAGAGTCGCAGCGTTTGTAGGCAAAAGATATTAAGTTGTCACTTCTTGCATACTATTGCAATCTTTCTATCTAGCACGTTGCTGTTTTGAAACCATTTCAACATTAGGATTAACTTTACTATCGATGATTATCATAGGTCATTCCTAACGACCAAACGATAATTTTGATTAGATATCTTTAGCCCATTTAATATATCCATTCATATTATATATTTTTGCCTGCTAAAGGAAGTATACGATAATATTATTACTGAATGTATTTAAAATAAATGAACCAAGCGGAGGCCAAGGATATTTCCATGGCCCGATATAATTATTGTGATGAGAGCAATAAAAAAAAGTGTTCATTTGAATAACTAGTTTTATCTCAAATATTCAGTTTCTTATTCAAACAGCTTTTAATAATAATTATAGTATTAATAAACATCCCAATGATGATGAACAAATTAATATTACAAGTGAAAATTTACAAAATCCAGTGAAAGGACAAAATTACATAACAGCCTTATTTTTTGCAATTAACTATATTAAAAATTATAAATCATTGATAGCTGTTAACTTGCTTTCGAACTAGTCACACCACTGCCGCTTTAGAAATGAGCACTCGTCACATACGGCGACACATCAAGCTATAACTTTCCAGTTTTACCGACCTCGCATTGTATAGATTTTTCGTACAATCAGAAGCCAGCTTAAACAGGTTATGTACAGCTTGATGTGTCGCCGCGTGTATGTGGTAGAGATACAAAAGAACTCAACAGCCAGTTCTAAAACTAAAATTGTTTCAATATTGAAACTTTATTGGCAAGGTTTTATTTAAGAAAAATACGGTATACAACAAAACAGTATCACGGAATTATGTACTTAGCAAATACATTCTTGATGCTAGCCAATCTGGAGCCAACACGGCACGCGAAATATCGATACTTGAGCAAAAAAACCCAGTGATGACGGGGAACAGAGAGATTTGTTATCTACACTATTTTTGGGCTCATATTGTGATTATTTTTGTAATAATCAGCGTCATTGACATTAGCAAAATTTTCCGTCTGCCTCGCACATGTATCAATTATAGTCAGGATCCGATAGCGACGCGATTGCCGGCTTCCGACCATGACTCATTCTACCTCGCTTGCCTACAGCCAGCCAGTCCTTGTGGGAATATCCAACCGTTTTTTAACAATACTTTATAAATTACATCATAGTTTATGACGGTTTAAATCAGGCTTTAACGGATATCTTGTCCCAATCCAGATGTGCGGCGCGATATTCCAGAACAATTCAGAAGTTTTAAGTTTCGTAAGTTTTGCTCTGCTTTTTTCAATAGTTATTCAAAGTATACAGTACGTTTAGTACTATTATATATTCTGTGTCAGAATGTATTCTATGTATCAGTTATAAAGAATGCACAATTTTTTATCTATAAATCTTTGCAACAATGGGTTTCAGGCTATACTTCAGCGGCAATTCTATCATGCTTTAACAAAACCTGCACTCTAATTGCGTAACATATCAATCTCAATCTGAATCATTTTGAAGGATATTGATATCCATTGCTTCATATGTTCGAAAAATGTGTCAGCTCAACAACGTAAATAACGCAATGAATGTTGTTGAACTGTCAAAATGAAACCCATTGCTACTGAAGATAGTGTGTCATGCAATTACCCCGCTGATAATATGAAGCCTTCTAGAGTTCAATAAATTGTTCTTTTTACTCGAACCAAGCATTTATTCTACCTGTTCGGTTGAATGGAAAGCCGGTTGCTCACGTTTTCCTGACTCACACCTCGATTGGTTATAGAATATTTGATGTAGGTGTAGAGAAACAATCGTTCACAATAAGCATTAAAGGTCGATAGCAATAATATTATATTGATGTTATGTTCCGCTCGTACTTTATTCCCAGTTTTATGTGTTTCAATTGCACAAAATTCTTTATAGCTATTTCTATAGCCACAAAATATTTTTTAATACCTATCTTAGCGTAGTTATCTCCAAATGCTACATCAAACCTGTCAGACAGTGACACTTTAACCAATATTTCATTACATGACATACAATTGTCCAAGATTTCTATTTCCATGACAAGTATTTGCTGCAATTACATAGTTTTAGTCAAGTTTTCTTTTTGCCAACAGTGAAAACCGCTAATGTTAGCTAAACGAGTAAACGACTCCTTCCTATCACACATGTTAAGATGACCGTATGACAGAGAGGGATAGCCACATATACATCTGTTTACATTGCTGACCGTGTGCATAGGAGAAATTAGCGACACGCAGCCGTTCAAGCGAAAGGTTTGTAAATGTGATTGAAGTAAGTAAGGCCGAGTGTCCATTGAGTCGTATCGTCAACTGCGGATGAATTAAATGAGAGCGAATATTTGAATAAACTGAATCATAAACATGGGAATGTTGTAAAATTGAATATGTTTAAAACCTTCCTGTGTGTCTGAAGTTCTAATTTTCTCCACACACGAGCTGTCATACAAAGCCATATTCGTGCCAAAGTTAATAGTATCAAGCTTTTATGGCGTCGGAACATGCTATAACAATGCGAATAACAATGCAGATTTTGCGTCGCCCTTGTGACGAAGGACATAAGACTTCGGAACATAAATTACAGAAGGAGGTCGACAATTTTGCCTACATACCAGGTGCCAGAGACTGGTTCTTGCGCTACATAATGAGAGGGCTATAGATAAATAAGATTAACTATAGTCAAAGCTGAATTTAGCGTTAGAGGAACTTGTAGACCTAAAAAAAGCAACTTCGGAAGACTGAATACGGAATCATGCAACTTTAGATTTTAAATTCCGTTTTTTTTTTAATATTTTCTTCTACAGCCATGATTATAACGACATACACGTGTCCTGTAGATTTCCCATCTATCAAAGATATAGTAATGACTTCAGTGGGCAGTGTCCCTAAACATATTATTTATCAGCATGCCAACAGTAACTATCGGTGCGACAATTCGGTTTATCAAACATTGTCTCTCAATGAGGTTGTTTACATTCAGGCACGTGTGGGCTGCCGGATAACAACCAGAGACAGGACGGTCGGAGATTTCGACTGTGGGATGATTCGGGCCTTTGAACGGAGATAAATTGCCGACGGTTAACAAGATTTAAAGTGTTATTGATCTGAGTATATTGAAGTATTTGCAATTACAGCGCGATAATTTTGGCAATGAGATCATTCATATGAGTTAAATAAATGTTAATATAGTTTGAGCGCGTAAGAAGTAGCGTACTTTCCGAATCAGGGAAATTATGAATGAAGTTTTTAGAAGTAATTCAAAGGCATAAGGTGCATTATTAATTCTTAAAGACTGATAGTGTATAAATTACTTCCCGGATCATGGCATTCGAAGAATTTAATTGAATGAAGACATTGAACATTTAATTATAGTTTTGAAAATAATAACCGGATAGACAATCCCTATTAGTTCGTGTAATCTTATCTGAAACTATGTAACGCTAATAGCACAGTGATAAAGGGCGCTCCTAATTCCTTTTGACATAGCGAAAATAAACACAAATAAATTTATAACAGAGGTGACTCCACAATGAGAATAGATGTTGATGTACAATACAATCATGAAGTTAAATTTCAAGTTTTAACCTTGCAGTTTTGAGTGCTGCAGACAGCAAAAAATGGAGTGCTTTGTGCGAGGATCGATTCGAACGGGAGATTCAAATGAAGCAAATTACCTACTGAATAATTCATCGATGTGATTGCTAAACGCTTATTGAACGGAAAGAAAGTAATATGACCTTTATGAATATTCATGATTTATAGAGTTGTGCACTTAAATTCAACCAGACGACCTTTCTGATAAAATACGTAGGCTCTGTAATGATATATTCGGTAATGTTGAGCACACGTTGACATTGCAATACGGGGTCAGTGTCACGCTGAGGATAAGAGTAAAGGAAAAACAATTTCACAGAATCGTTTGTTTGTAGCACAGCATGACGGAAACGTGTTTTGAATGAATGAGAACTGAACGTCACCAAGGCAGGCGAAAGGAAATGGACTTTTGTGCACATCGACCAAGACTATTTGGAGAACATAATTTGTTTGATGCAATTAAAATGGTGATCGCGGCATCAGCATTCATCAAAGAGAAAGAAGAAAGACCAGTTTATCAAGCGAGTATCTCACAAATAACAAGAGAAACAAATAAGAAACAAAACGATCTTGAACTTGTTTGGAGCACTGGTTGTTCTAAAAATAATCGTTACATAGCATTTGGTTCGCGGCGGGCAATAGCCGCCCCCTCACGACTTGCAGAAAACACACACAATTTATACGTTAATGCAGTATCCAGCCACATTAGTGATGGTTCTGCAACGCAAACAAACGCAGATTCATCTGTAATGTATGTAAACGGAGCGGCAGATTCAAACGATGCTACAGCTAGTATTTCTTTCACCGCTTATGATGTTTATACTGTTGATATTTGCAAATTAATATTAAGCAACTACAATTTACGATTCTGGTCTACTTCAGACTGCTATCGCTACTACGACATCGCGAATCTTGTTTCGATTATGACCGCATTAATTATTACCTCGTTATGTAATCAGGCTCCATTTTTATGAAATACACACATCAAAAGTGTCTAGGGATCAAGCATTTTTATGCGGATTTCTTGAGATTGAGATGTGGCTTTGTAATAAATTTATGATTTTATAAATTTATATGGATCCTTTTTGGTGCATTTCATAATTTGAATCAGGAACTGTGAATCAAATTCGAGTAAAAGATGAAAATCAGCTGTCAATATTTTTCCTATAAAAACATACAACGCATTGAAGACATTATTAGTGCTACTGTTTCCCTACTACTGATTAAAACCAACGTTATTATGGAGCGGCGACGTCATTTAAGCAGGGAAGAAATGCTCAGAGCCGTGGGAATGATAGAAGCTGGTTCCCGGCAACGTACTGTGGCTTTAGCTCTGAATACAAGTCAGAGTGTTATCAGTCGACTTTGGACACGTTACCGAAGCACTGGTACCGTGGCTGAGCGCCATGGAGGACGGTATCGCTGCACCACACGGAGACAAGACCGATACATTCAAATCTTAACTCGAAGAGCTCCAACAATAACCGCCATGATGTTAGCCGTGAGGCTTCATCACTCTTCAGGGAACTTAATTAGCGACCAAACAGTCAGAAACCGCTTGCATGAAGTGAACCTTCATTCCCGAAGACCGCTACGGGTACCACCTATAGCAATGCACAATCGTAGGATTCGATATCAATGGGCTCTTGAACACAGAAATTGGGCAGAAGAACAATGGCGTTTCGTGTGCTTTTCTGATGAGTCTCGTTTTGGTATGAGACCGGATACAAGACGTATACGACACTGGAGAACCCCTGGACGCCAACAGCGATTAAAATCCTGCCAGGAAGTCCATCCTTATAGTGGTGGAACCATCATGGTATGGGCGGGTATTTGGATCGGCGGAAGAACTGAGTTGATTTGGATCAGAGGCAACCTCAACGCTCAAATTTATGTTGAGACGATTGTATCAGACGTCATCGTTCCTCTACAAGTGCAAATCGGTCCCTTATTTCAGTTAATGCATGATAATGCACGACCGCACACCGCAAGAGTTGTAAGACAGACTCTCGCCGCAGCTAACATCAATGTCCTGCCCTGGCCTGGTCAGTCGCCAGACTTGAACCCGATTGAGCATGCATGGGATATGCTACAGAGAAGAGCTCTGCCGAATATGGAGGGTATCCAGTCGCAAGAAGACCTTTTTTTTTTGTTGCAACGAACATGGGCGGCCATTCCACAGCGTGATTTGGATGAACTCATTTTGAGTATGCCAAACCGATGTTCTTGTGTTGTTAGTGTTCGCGGTAGAAACACGGATTATTAATTGTTTAAGTTACCCAATAAAATTTTAAAGAAAACTGTTATTTCAGTCTTTTTTTCGAACTTTTGTGTTAGTGGTTCAAATGTCAAAAATCCCTTTATTAGGAAAATGGCAAATTTCTTTATTAATGCAAAGGTGACTTGGTTTATCGTTACTGTGACAAACGAAAACACTTTATTTGATGAATCCTTAAAGAAAATTTTAATTAATATCAATCAGGAGAAAAGTTATTGCAAAAATATATGTTGATCCCTAGACACTTTTGATGTGTGTAGTTGTTTAATAGACGAATCCTCTATTCTACTTATCCTTAAATTCATTTCTCTATAGATTTCAAGATTCATGTTCTACTTTCAAAAATGTGACGTAATACCTCGTTTATATATTTTGAGTCAGGTAGAACTAGCTACTAACCTTTTTGTAGAGTTTGATCCAGGTGAGGTCGCCTTTAGAGTCGGTGTACTGGAGGCCGAAGAACCAGACCTCTCGCAGGCCGATGGTCTTGACGACCTGGTCAAACAGCTGTTTGCCAGTCGTCGTCTGCTGGATCGCGAACTCCAGCTCCGCGTCCATCGTCGTCACACGGACGTTCATCTGGAAATAGAGAGACAGTTAATATATGCTTCAAATAGGGTCTGAACGCAAGATGTCTAAAATTGTATATGAATGATCTGATCCTAGCGGATTAAGGCATTATAGGGTAAGGAAAAAGGTTTACTGGTTACTCATACGAAGAACATCGGTAGAATACACTTTCATAGATACACAAACAAACAATGTAAGTGATGAAATGATTTAGGAGACACTTTAATGTTCATCTCATCTCCTAAAAAACATCTTGAGTGAGTTACATTTGATAATTACTCTTGAATGTGCATCAATATTAATTTACGCGTGAGTCGCACATATTTGGCATATTTAAGCAACACTAGCGCGAATGAACAGCGCTTCGGAGAAATCTTTAATCTGATGGGAGATTTCTCCACACATTCAATATTAAACGAAAAAAATAATAATTTTCTATTAAACTATATTACTTGTATTTGTTGTTTTCATATTGTATAAATGGATACGTGCGCCCTTGTTCCGACGTAAAAGACCTTAACTGTCAGATCGAATATGGCAAAGAAAACAGTGGAACGGACGCAAACGGCATTGTATACAACAGATGTGTGCCAACCGACTTTGTTGTATGTAGCTAATAGTGCGTATAATGGAACAAACAACCTTTAGGTAACTTGATATATTGAACAGACGATATTGATAAAATGAGTAGCTAATAAGGGCTAGAAGGAATCGATTCCAGTGCCGACAAGCATAAAGTAAGGAAGGCCACTTTTGGATTGATATTTTAGTGAAAAAAATCTCTTAAGTAATTATGAATTTGAAATTCAAACACTGACAAAATATATGTATAACTTTGATAATGTGAATATAAAAGTGTTTACTGACACAAGTTGATTGACTCTATAATGACTAGGTAGGTCCTACATGATTTTTTTGTGGTTTGTCTTCAATTAAGTATTGATTTTGTCGATAATTTTATAACGTTTAAGTAATTTTCACTGAGTCACGATTTACATTAAAGCGTATACCTATTTATCCGGAAATACCTATTCACTTCAGCTCCGTCGTAATCATAACATCATCATCATCATCATTTCAGCCGAAAGACGTCCACTGCTGGACATAGGCCTACCCCAAGCACCTCCACCACTTTAACCGGTTTTGATCATAATATACACTGACAATAACATAAGGTCAGATGCGTTTATCAAATATATCGCCAGATGCACTTATGAGTATGACAACAAATTACTCATCACTATCAGTAACAAACAAAGAACTAGGAATATAAACCATATTAATTTTTTTTTCACTTTTTAGAGGTTCAGTTTGTAATTTATCTAAGTTACAATAGCCCAATATCCTGCACATCACCTTTTACAAATTTTATTGCTTTTCCCTATGCGATGCGTTAATTGTTGAGGAGTTCTCCTTGATTGAGAAGTCACCATCAGCTCCACTTCACCAAACGCATTGTGACGAGCATAAATTTCTTAGCAAGCACATTAAAGTACCTAATCGAATCGCAACCCGTGATATACTTATTATTGAGCAATTCCGATGGCCATCTGTGGTCTTCATCATCAGTTCCATTTCACCAAATGGTGCTTTCCGAGAGCAAATGCACGAGTTAGTGCACCTACTATAAAAAATACCCAAATCGCTATAGGTGTGCCTTTAAAATTTGAGGGTTTTCCTCGTTTGCCATGGTATTCCCTCATGAGATTCCGACTTGGTGACAATGGGACATTCAAACAAACAAAAAATTAAAATAGGTCCACAATTGAAGGAGAAATCGGTGAACATACATTAAAAAAATCATACACAAGTCGAACATAATTATAACCTCCTCCTTTTTGGAAGTCGGTTAAAAAGAAGATAAATATCAAACCACACCGCAATAAAGTTTCATTCATGGAAACTGAAAAAAACAAATAAAGAGAATCATATCAGAAATAGAAGAAACGTAAACGATGCTATCTAATATTGTACAGTTGGTGGCATGCCAAGCGGATGCGATCTTCCGGGGCGATTATGTCATGGTATTACACTGTCGCACTCTATCAGCGTCCTTTTATGATCTCCTAAAGTGTAGTTCGATACTTTATTTTTATGGGCACTATGAAAAGAGGATATTAATGTTACTTGAAAGGGTTGCTTGATTCTATAGCTATGATGTTATACATTTTTGTCCTGTGACGGTGGTGTAAGAATGTCTCCAATCGTTAGGTTTAGACAACAGCTTTGGTCGAAATTGGCCAAAAACTTGTGTTTTTGAATATCTGAAGGTTGCGGTAGACGACAGTCATTCCACGAAACCAATTGTACTTTAAACGAAGCTTTTTAGAGGTTTTACGAAACAATTCTAGACAAACATCCATAAAACATATTCAAATAAAAATTCATGCAAACGATCGCAATCCACGCAAATGAAATTGCTAAACAAATAGTTTCTATTTATTTTGCAATTTCTCAGAAAACGCTACAATATTTTTTCATAATGGCCAAGGTCTTGGTTTCCTAGAAATTCTACATTTATCTACTACTGAGACAGATGGGAAGGGGGACGGGCAGAACAATGGATGGGGTTGATGTGACCGTGAAGTATCGGGAACTAACGACAATCCTTGATCTAGAATATGTCTAATCCTAACATTCCTAACTAAGTAAAGGTTTTTTGATAAAACAATGAAAGAGAAATTACAGTTTACGGAGGAGATAATCGTTAGAAGAGTATTTTGTTGAATTAAAAACCGTGTGGATGTCATGCCATTGCTTGTGTTGAAGAGAATAATGTTTTATAAATAAATAATAAGTTTATATTTTTACTAAAAATATCTGAGTTAAGTCATAGATCGACGTAGGGGAAGCCTTTGTCCAGTTCGCCTAACGCAAGAAAGCATACATATTTATAAATTAAAGTAAGCGAGAAGATATAAAGTTATAAATAAACTTGGTACAAAAATAGACTAAAGTACCAGCGCTAAGGCATTCGCAGTAGCCGATGACTCTACATCGGACCCTAGTAATGAAAACATGATTACACTAACAATGCTAGCTAGCTGCGGATGGAGATATTATCTGCAAAGTGGTAACAACTAACAATGGATGTACACACCGACCATTCATAGTACAGCTCAAAGTACGATAGTAATGGGGAAAAAATAAGGTTTTAGTAATATCGATCAATGTCCACTTGACGATATCATAAACAGATAAATATAATTTCGTGTTTGATGTTGAAGTTGAGACCGCAGATAATTACAGATTTAAAATTTCCTTATGGGAGAACGTAGAAGTAGTAAGCAATCGATTAGGAATTCATTATTTAATTATTTATCGTCCACTTACGAATCATCATGACTTAACCAAGATAATAAAATATCTTGAATTGATAACTTCATGATATCTGTAATCGATTTTTAAGTACATGATAACATAAATAAATACTTTGAGTGAAGGTCAAAGTTCAAAGAGCTGCAGACCGGAATATAATCAGAAAGCGCCGCTTGGAGTCGTGCCAGCGCAGAACATAAACAGCAAATAAAAAGCAGCCAACCAGGATCTTTCATGTTTACGTTCATGAGTGGGAAATCTCGTTACCACTGATTTAATACTAACTTTCGTTATTTTATTGCTGTTTAGTCTTTTTACTAGTACTTTGAAGATGTTCATATTTTTCACGATCATCCAGAGAATATATCGAATATTTATCACAACCATCGATAACGATACTTGATTCTAGGCTATTATTCAATTTCAACCTCGGTTATTCTCGTGTTCCCCTATAACTCATAGCTTATCAACTAGCCCGCATGGTTGATTATTTAAAATTGTAACACAACCTCTCCTAACCTCCAGTAATAAGGTTAAGGAAAGGACAATGATAGTGTTCATAAAAATAACTTGAATGTTCTCAATGTCGTTAATTTAAAGTGAACTAGTTTCTACTGTGAAATGCATGTAAATGTGATCGGTGTAAAGTCGCGACTTTGCTCTACAAATGATGCATATTTTACACGCTTGGAGAGGATTTCTAGACAATTCGTCATCATTATGTCAACACTTGTTTTAATCTGTTCTTGTGTGTTCAGTAAATCCTGGCTAAAGCACAAAATATATGAGCTGTGTGCAGTAAAGTAGAAATAAACTGACACATACCCCGACAGCCGACTAGCTCCAAAATTAAATGAAATGGCTAAAATAAGATGTTACTCGAAGTACGGTGCCGTGAAACTGATCAAGTGTTACTTTTGTATGATGTAACTCAAAAGGTTTACGTAAAGAAAAAAAAGTCAGAAGGTCATCTGTCACTTTGAAATATTTCCTCTACTACAAACCAAGTTAGGAAACCTGTTTTATTCATAATTTTAAATATAATGGGGACACGAGAACACGAGTAAAGTTATACGTTCATAGATGCGTGTAACTAAAAGCCTAATGTCACATGCTGATGTGGTCTACAATTTTGGATACACAATATCGAAAAAACTGTCGCAGGGCAACGGAGACAGACGAGACAAGTCCCAATAGATAGACGAATCTAATTGGTGTAAAACCTTCCTGTCCGTTCGATATGATTTACGTTAACGGATATAGTCCCTAAAGATCAGGTTTATATTTTTGAAGATGGTTTCGTTTTCGCTGTGTCGATGGTTTGATAGAGCAGCTAAGCAATAGCTAAATCTAACCACATTATAACACACTTTCTAGCTTACAAAATTCAGGCTTCGTTTTTTGGAAAGTAAAAAAATATAGGCATTCCGAGCCCAAGGAAGGCAGGCATGATAATGAAGTAGCTCGTAATGCAGCTGAGTCATCTGGGCGAGATTGAGAAACTAATGCGAGATAAGAAGGCGGTGTTGCGACTAGAACGTTATCGCCTGTGTAAACGACGGATGTTTGTATAAGCTACGACCAATTTGCTCGCTTTGCTTTGCACGCGAAACTTGCCTTCATGAAAGTGAGCATGTAATTTCTTAGATCTATTATTATTATGAAGAAACATGTGTTGGAGAGTGAGTTTTTGTTTTGTTTAGAACAGATGCTCATGATAAGAAATATATTAATACTGATGCGAGAACCTAAGCTGAAGACGTTTCGCCGGCAGATACAAAATACGTTGAGCATCTTGATAAAGAAACCTGTTTCAAACTCTCGCGTGTTGGATATTAGTAAAGAGCTATGGCTATGAGATGCGCCATTAGTTCACTTAATGTACGACCATTACTTGATTAGAAAATCTTGAATAATGGTAGACATAAACCACCAATAAGCAGTGAAAATGATTTCGTATTATAATCACGGTCCCAGTTAGTGTGTCATGCGGCTTGCGACAGGAAAATGACCGCTCGTTAGTAGGAAACAGACAGACAACAATTTGTTGGAACAATATGAGAATATAAGTGATTTTATAATAATATTGGTCATGGAAGCACCATGTTTATATTTGGAAAATGAGTCATGTACTATCGGCAATAAATGAGGTCTACAGCTTGAGAGGTCAGTGTAACATTGAATAAGGATTTGAATGCAAATCTTTTTATAAATTGTTATATTGTCAATAAAAATGAATATGGTTTTAAGTATTGTGAGCGTGCGTGTATTACATGTTTCCATTTTCCTTTCGTGATACTAATACGAGTTGTTGAGTGAATCGATACTTTAAAGGCCATGTTGGGAAGTAATCACGTATTAACTGTAAATCCAGTCGCATGTCAAGGAAATCCTACCCATATTCCGATCATTTCTTGATATCCTATGAATAATTCGTTTTGGCTTCATGGTGTAGCAGTTGGTGATGGATTGGCTTAAATTCTTGTAATTTCTTTAGGGTTTCCCGATGTTATGATTGTTAAAATTAATCGATAAATTAGCTTATCGTCCACATACACTACAGTTATCCATTTGAATTCTTACAACTTCGCGGAATTAACGATTATCTTTTACGATCAAAAAGTTAAATGGAACTATATCATAAACAATGCCAAAGAAAACTCTATCATCATAATCATGTATAGTTTTTCGCATTTTCGTCCAGATATCAATCGAAACCACGATATCTACCTGAAAATTATAAATAACTGTTTCTTTACTCTTCTGCCGACGTTTGGTGATGGTCATGACCACATCTCTACAAACTAGGGAGACATTACATCATCTAAATACACAAGTAACGTAATATAGATCTAGTGCTATGATAAATTTGAAACGCGTATGGTAACCGTATGTGCTGCAGATTCTATAAATAGAAATACAAGCGAAGGATTGAATAATGCTTAGAAGACGCTTATTATATTTATGCCTAAGTTGGAAGCTGCAAAGGTCGCGTTGTCAGTCTCGACATTTTTTTTAATTTTTTTTTTATGGCAATACGCACAGTCTGATTCAAGATGCAATGCAACCAAAGTATGGAATAATATCGCAAGTAAATCTATGATTTGCGTTATTATTCCAATGTAAGTATGGATAAATATTTATCAGAATTTCGTTTTGTATATTAAAGTTATCACAGTGTACCTTTGTCAACGGATACTAGGTCTCTGACCTCATGATCATGATCATATTATTTCATTTTAAGACGTGGTAGGCCTATTCCTAGACGAGGACCACACGCCTTGTTCTCAAGATTATTTAAATTAAGCCATTGTATAACATCTGCTTCCAACATCGAAACAACATGTTGGCGTCAACATCTCGCTCCAAACAGAAGCGAATTTTGTTTTCATCTCAATACTACCGTGAAAACCTTATTATACATTTATTTTAAATACACCTGCCAACCATATTAATTATAATAACATTTTCACAAAGACATACTCTATTGTTTTACAGAAAAATATTCAAGAATCAAAAATATGATAGAATTATGTCCTTGCTGTATCTTAGCTAAGTAGGAAGTAACATGAGGTGACCAAGGTGAACTGATGATAATTATTAAGATATGTACATTAAATATACTTGTTGTAGGTACATTTGACGACATAGTTATTAACTTTGAACTAGGGTCGGGAGGACGGCGCGCGGAGGTAAAAAGTTGTAAGAACTGGGTATTTTGAATAAGTACTTGTACTTATCATAATTACAAATACGGAAACTAGGAGATTAATAAATTAGATATTGATTTTTTCAATGGTACCGCAATATTTGAAGGTGACTTTCCGAAAAAACATGCAAGCCATTAGAATTACAGACTTGTATATCCTAAGATTCAAAGTCAAACATGTTAAGCTAATGCAGATAAGCCGCTCGGTGCACAAAAACATGCCGACATAAACGTACCTTCAAAAGCTAAGAGATGATAATTAACACATGAGACTATTAAGACAACTACTGAACGATTACCAGCATTACAGGAAAGGTAATAGAGAACAAAGTTGAATGTGAAGTAGTGTGGATAAAAAATCCCGCCTTTCTGAAGCAGGAAGGTGGCAAAGGGGATAGAGCGAGGGTGGCGTAACAGGTGCACAGACAGATGGGTGTAACACGTGGCTAAAATGTATAAGTTCAATGCTGATGTAGCACCTTGCGGAAGATCCTATATCCTATTGTTTTAAAATACTGAAGTCATTTTAGGTATGGCGGATCTGTACAAGAATTGCTTTTCTGACGTCAATCGCACCGTAACTATTTAGTAATCTGTGCCGTTTATCAAACATATTAGATTTATTTGGTATTGTGTGCTTTGGATTCTTATAGAACCAAAGTCCAAATTATACTTCAATGTGTCAAGTGAAAACTTAACAAAATGTTCACGATCTTGCTACTTGACTCAATTAAAATGCTACACCTCCGCGAATCTCACGAAGTTTCGTCAAAAGCGAGACTCGAAAAATCCGAGGTGATAGGAAAAGAAATTCCGCTGTGCTTTAGAAATCGCAATAGTGTGTGAGTAAGTGAAACGGAGTGAAACGGCACTACATGGTCATGGAGCATATCGACCGTCAAATTAAATTCAAGTACAGTCTGTAATGAATGAGGGGCTTATGGCTTAATGGCCTCCGTGAAGATCGATCGGTGTATCAGGTGGGGGCCACGTTGCTTTGAGTCAAGACTTGGACGGATCGCTTCTTTTTAGAGACCTCATTGTGACTCAGGGAACATGTTTAGCTCTTGGATGACCATGAACACGTTAAGGATAATCAGAACCCAGAAAAGCGGGATCTCTACTGTGTTACGGATGTCAGAATTATAGAAGTTGCTCTTTGCCTTACGTTGATCAGTGTCTGATTAAATATGCATTCAAAAATAAACTTGTATAGCTATAGAACTTATTGTAAAGAATAAGTGAAGTCGTGAAGTCACGTGGAGCCATTGTGATAACGTGATGTTGCAGGTACTTAAGTATACAGGTATCAATTATTGTCTCTAGGTTGCATGTCTTGTTACTAAGTAAGGTTCTATCTATTGTATGTTCATTAAGAAAAACATCAGCGGCTGACCTTTCTGTTCAGGACCTTATTGTTCTTCTTCGTTCATCGTTCAGTTCTGATTGCTGTCTTGCAATATTTCAATCCAACGTTAGTTTGGATTTGGCCTTTATTTGATTAGATTACAACTATTCCTAAGCTGCATGTTTATTTTATCGCAGTCATAAAGAACTGCCTTAATAAATTGCTTCCCTTCTACACCACGATATGCAGTTAATTAGCATTCCTAAGCTTTATTAACATTCCATACATTTTTTGATAAATCGAATTCGTTTTTATGGTTAAACGTGACCGAAGTTACAGAGCGAGGTGGAATGAAAACTGGCAGAGTAATTTAAATTTTCAAGGCTCTAAGCAACAGGACAGCTGAAAAGTAGTTTAATGATCTGATTTTGAATAAAGAAAAACTTACACGGTCACCTGGACTCGACAAAACTGAAACTAACGATCCCGCGCTTACGCGAATCTAAAATATGGGGTAAAGGTTTTTGGTCCTTACAGAAGAAAAAAAGGTCTAGCTTAGAATCTTTCTTAGATTATTTAGCGTGTCAAGTCTCTCCGTGCTAAACTGCTTAAATTATTTAATTTCGAAGCTGAGCAGAGTCAACAAAAACTACTTTAATAAGTCTAAGATGGTAAAACAAGAAGTGATTAAATGTTTTTTCTAAACCCCAACAATCTTACAGATGAGGAAAACCTTGAACGTCTCTTCATACATTAGTAGTACGTGATTTAAGTGGCGCTGATGGAGCAAGTTTTATAATCAACTAGTGTTACAATGCGCCTAACGCTGTAATGAGCCATTTTAATGATAAGTCAGCATCTGCATCGCGTGACGCAGATACACAGGTAACGTTTACGTGAGATCTAGTAGCACTTCTATGTATTTTTAACAATTTATTGAGCAGTAGGTAACCAAAACGTACAGCATAATAATGGCGATAAGATAAAATTCATTATAATAACTCATTGTGTTAATTTCGATAAAAGTAATCGAAAATTCACACGTTTATATTGTACTACATTCGTATCGGTGATAAACACATTGAAATTCTTCTTAGGGTTACCTAGTCATAATTTACGAGCTAGGTCTATAAAAACATTCGAGAGTACAATGTTAGATTTTTTCATCACGAACTTGGAAGTTGATTCAAGACAAAAGAATCCAACGAAAGCGAGAGCACCAGACCCTTGGCGAAACAGGAAAGTGATTCTATCTCGCTCCGATACGCAGGGGGGACAGGGATGGGGAACAAAAAGACGGTTACGACCGTTTGCATGATGCAAAATAAATAATAAAGCCATGACCGACTCCATCTTGGAGTTTGCGGGTTTACGTTGCGATGACATCACCGTAACTTATGATTTCAGTCAACATGATTCTCGGCGATCTGTACACTAATGTAATTTATTCGTTTGACGAAACGTTCGGCCAAGGTGGCTCCGGCACCTGTTGCTATGCTGACTTCACACTTTTTGTGATCTTGATAAGCTGTGACGCATACGTCCAATTGTGTGAGGTGTTACTTAATTATGCAGAACAGGTGCAGGTGACTAAGGCACCTTGGCAGAATCCCCTTAACTTAGGTAGGAGGACTTTGAAAGATGTAAGTACTTAATGAGAAACCAGTTTTACAGGAGGACTAAGGCTCGAAGGATTTTGAATTGCATTAAGCACTAAGTATAAGATTCTCTCTGCGGTTTTTGCGGTCTTGACAAAAACTACTTCAGACGTCATCTGTCGCAAATAGTCGCGATAGTAGAGTCGTCCTTTGGTTATGTAACTGACCTGTTTGCCGCCGGCAACCATGGTGGCTGATTTTAGGGTCACACGCACTGGGTAATGTCACAAACACAAGGTTGTTTATAAGATCCTGTGGTGAAGCACATGAGCCGCGTCTGTCGGACGCGGCGGTACAGTTTGAACTGAACGGTCGCGGTCGCCGCGGGGATGCGCGCGCGCCCCGAGCTCAAGGCCGCCGCACGCGCTCACCTCACACACACCTCACCAACCAGCACACCTCACTCATACCGCCTACAGTTTCGCTACTTTTTTTCCTCACATCTAAATTGAATAGTGATCCAATCGATGAGTCTACTTACGACATTACGTGTAGTGCAAGGCGCGTGTTTGTAATGTGCTGAACTCAATATGTAAGTAGTTTAGTATGCAAATATTTCATTTGTCTATACAAGTGATAGGTATAAGAACCCTAATTACCTTTATCTAGCTAATTTTAAACACCTGTGTTTGTATACTTTTTTATGTAAGTGCCTAAGTTCATCTGTGCGCGAAGGTTCTATTGGCTCCCCCATCGTTTAAATTATTTCATATTTCCTAAGTGCCTATTCTTGGTATACAAGCTAAGCATGCCTTTGCTAGGTGTTAATTAAGAGCTAATTAACACATACATATTATGTAAATATTCATAGGGGGCAACAAAGCAGCAGTTTTTTGTCACATGACTAAATTAGGATTTATGCCATATTTCATTAATAATTAATTAACAAAATAATTCAAACTAAATCATTACTTGGTATCGGTAAAAACATTTATAGGTAAGTATACTAATTACCAATGTTTGCATACTAATAAATAACTTTTCATTTTCATATTAATAATGCTTAGCTTAGGTACCTAAATAGTATGTAACAATAATTGGTTCCTAAACCACAATCCATAATGGTAGTTTAATAGTTCAATCAATATTTTACAGTTTTCTCGATTTAATGTATGCATCATACTTTAGTGCGTGGTATAAACATTTTTTTTTTATTTCTTTTTTTTTGTGTAAACACGAACTACATATGTATACGAAACATTTTAGGCGAAACTTTAAGTCTCTCTCTACCTACCTACCTACTCCGTGAAAGTTTTCTTTTTTTTTTGAGCATTTGTAAAATGTATTACTTTATAAATTTTAAATTTTGGTTAACGTGTTCGATTTTAACGTAAATTCAATCTAGTAAATTCCGATTAATATGTATTTTTAACTACCTACATTCAAATTAATTATTTTTTATTTTTCGATAAAATGTTGTTGAAATAGAAATAATGAGCACACTCACATTATTCACACTTGGTGACAACTTGATGTTGCCTTTTTTATCCACACGATACGTAGACATTGTTGGAGAATTGGAGAGCCTTTCTTTCTCACAGAACTTCAGAAACTTTATAATACTTAATAGACACTTGATTATTTCAAATTAGCACTCAATTTCGACACCTACACAGTTTTGTCATCAAAACAGTGCATGTAACGAACTCGGGAACTCATTAAACAAAAATCTCCCGAATAAAATAATATCGGACTGGGAATTGTTGCTGCGTTACAGGACCGTTGACGACTGACATATTTTCCTGAACTTCTGTACAATGTAGATCATTATGCTAAAGGAAACAGAACATTTTTTTCCCTTACTGATTGTTCATATTTCTAATTATAGAGCTTAAAGTATTGTTTATATTTAGTATATACTTAGTTATGACATAGCAACCAATACTGGTTATTATGTCATAACTATTTTTTTTATTGCTGAATGGGCCTACTCTTGAACTCGATCACGTCTGATGGAAAGCCATGAGGTCTATGAATGCACAGATGCCTGCTCGCTCTTGCTTTGAAGGCTGACGGGTTAAATGTGGGAACATAGACGCTGGCAGAGTTCCACACTTGGCTGTGTTTCGTTTCGTATCACCATCAGTAGGTACTATTATCTATTCTGTGGTATTCCCGGCAATACCACGGGGTTGCTGATACGTTACTAACCTCAGGCTCTAGAGACAGCGTTGGTATGTCTTAAGTAAATGCCTGTAGTTGGTTTCTAGTCTTTGAAAACCATTGAATCTAAGTATTACAGTTTCAGTTAAAAACGATATTTTAATTTTCGCCTTTTAATGTGACTCTCGGGCAGCTTTTGATCAATGCAAACATTTCACCCGCTTCTTGGGTTCAACGCCCGCTTTCAGCCAAGATAACACGCTCTACTTCACATCTTCAGTGATCTGGCTAACGTAACCTTATCGGTTCATACTGAACTGTAGGCACTTAATTTTGTAAGTCAAATGAAAATGCCAAAAAAGAGGCTAAATCACTTGCAAATAATAATAAAAAAGTCCAGACAATATAGATTATAATCTTTTTGAAAAAAAAAAACCTTTTTCCAAAAATCAGGACAGTCCGGACGTGAGGCCAGAATACCATGTTCGGTTCGGACAAATCAGTTCGGTTGATGAAATTTTGATCCTACATGCACCCAACTTTCAGTGGTAGTCTCACATGAAACTATATTTACTAATGTCTTAAACTCGTAATCGGCGGAAATGAATCGCGGGCGAAGTTGGCTTATCTAGAGCCGTTCAATGAACGTTCGTTGTTGGCAAAATACACACAGAACATTTACATCACGCTTGTATTTCTTGAAGGGTTGGACAGAGGTGTGGGTGGGTGTGTCTATTTAGCAAGCTGGGGGGTTTTAGTCAGTGTGAGTGCGGTGCTCCTGACCAGACGATGCCACGAATCGACTATGTGCCAGTTGTTCGAGTGCCCAGTGTCCACCAGCACTTTGGATGACATAAAAACGCCACTGATGCCGCGATTAACGTGGCCACATGACACAAGTCTGACTGATTCTTACCCTTCGATTCGAAAAGAAGATACACCCACATTGGTTGGTTAGCATATTGCTATTTTGTTAATATTGTAGCGTAAACTATCTCCATGTTAGTTGGATGGTTCTAACTCGGCTAACAGGTAGGTACATAGCATGGTTCGTGGTATGTGTCGCGGGTGCACCGGCCATCGTCCGCTAACCAGATAACGCGCGCCCCACTTTCCCGCTTCCTTCCTATGACACACTTGAGCTAGGCTTCTCTTACTTACATTATATCACTTGTTATTAGATTTACGACTGGCAACACGCTTCGTGACACAAACTAACTTGCATTTCTTTTAGTTTGTAACAAAATGGAACAAGTTTTGTAACAAAATGGTCCAAGTTTAGTTAGAAAATGGAAAAACATAAACATAACACCACGCCTTATTTTCCCGATGGTTTAGTTATAAAATGGAACAAAATAAACGTAAGACCGCGTCTTATTTTCCCGAAGGGTTGGTTAGAGCTGTACCTAAAGTGTACGCACATTTCGGCAGTTACGGTTAAGATTAAGACTTATGTAATAGGGGGCGAGCAAGCCTAATGCCATCAATCGGTCACAAAATGGAACAAGTATGTTACAAAAAGGAAAAAGTTTGTAACAATATGTTACTAAGTTTTTGTAATCTGCTAACGGAATATTGATAAATTATTAATATGGACGTCACACAAAACTTACACACCATGCATAAAATTACTATTCCATTCACACTCAAATAAAGACAGACACATTTAGTAATGATAGCTACGGACAGACCACTACATTACTGAATGAGTAATTAATTGGTTCATGTCTACAGCAATTGTGAAGACATCCATGATCACATTTCGTGATCTTTTACTTTATGGAGGATTTAATACACAAGTCTCCCTGTTTCTTATAAGCTTTATCTATCACACAAAAATTAGTTAACAGATTGTCAAACGCGAGCTCATGTGGACTACTGCCATTGGGTGACTGAAATAACATCAAACAATCAAAATTGCACTCAAAACGGTAAAGGAAAATATTGCGAGGAAAACTGCATGTCCTGGAAACAAATACTCGAAGACATGTGACATCCACCAACCCGCACTGTGACCGCGTGATGGATTACGGCCCACTTCCTCTCACAGAGAGAAGGCCTGTGTCCCAGCAGTGGGAACATTATAAGCTGATTATGCTGAATCAAAATGATATCACTTCCCATAAGTTTGACAGTCTGTTAGCTAATTTTAATGTTAATTAGCTTTCAGAAACTGGATGATTATAACATAGGAAAATCTATAAACCAATGTAGGTTCTCACAAGTCACCTAGAATGTTTCACACACCATAAAAACCAAGGAGAGCAAACTAGAATCTAATGCAATCATGCTAATGGAATTTATTTCATATACATAACTACATTACATTTTAATAGTCACACTCCATAGTGACTTGTGTCGAATGAATGGTGGAGGTGACCTTCCATGGTTTCTATGTATTTCACTGAACCTGGGACTATATTATTGTGTGTATTACTATTAGGAAATCTTGAAGTTTTATTGAAAACTAGCCATACCATTTATAATAAAAAAAATTGGACAAAATACTCTACTACAATTATTTTAAATAAATCACCACTGCTTCATAAATAATCTAATTAGGAAACATAAACCAAACCACACAGGGTTGCAAACAAAATAATTAGCTACAGGTTAAAAAAAAACTTTAAAAAGGGAAAACCAAACGCAAACATTTGGACTAACCAAGGCATTATCATTTGCGCCTAAATCAAGCGCGTTGCTAATATAACCCAGTATCTGGAAAAATAAATGAATACAGAAACAGGGTTAATATTTTTTTGGTTTCACATAAAAATATGGTTTCAATAAATGAATAATCTGTGAAACAAAAATAGATGGATGGCGATAACAAAGGCAACACAAAAAAAAATGGTTGACATAAATTCATTCTTTTGATTGAAAACTCTTATCTAATTTTGTGTTTGAATAAAAAATAATATGAAGTTCTGGGCCACGCTATTTTTAAAATAATTATCTATATTAATGTATCCATGGGCCTTGAAAGGAAGAGTATAATCACTCAGTGTCAACCAGGATGTGGTGATAACAGAGTCAATGTCATAGAAAAACTCATTACATTATTGAGGCTGAATCACAAACGCCTAGGCCATCTCATTTTTGAAACCAGGCTTTATTTTTTAGTGCTTGAGTCACAGTTCCATTTTTAAATGTGCCATGTTAGTGTTACCTTTACTTAAAATGAAATTATTTTTTAATCAGTTAAATGAGGTTTGATCATATCATAGTCTTTGAAAATAATCAACACTGGCACTTTTTTACAATAATTTACAACTATGAAAAATTGAAAGATTTTTTTTTTAGTTGTACAGAGTATGTACAGACGCCAGCACATCAAGCTACCCCGAAACTGTCAAATTTTCCCAATCAACTTTGAACCTTATGCTTTAGCAATAAAGTTGAAAAAAAAGTTGAAATAAAGTTGAAAGAAATTTGACAGATTGTAGTAGCTTGATGTGCTGGCGTCTGTACCTACTTAGGAATGAATCATTAAAACTCATCAGTTATTTATGGCAAACAAAAAAAAAAAAGAATCTTAATCATATTTAAAAGCTTTTCTAAACATTTTCAGTGTTTATGAGACAAGTAGTTTGAGTTCTCAATAACAAAAAAAAAAAAACATAAAAAGTGTGATTGTATTAATTTTAACACAACATCAAATAGACTGAATAGGTAAAAATTGACACACTTCCTTACTATAACAAATTCATTAACTTCCTCAAGGTCATTGGTGATAACATCTTATACATTCTTTCTTTCTGACAAAATAACTTTTTTGATGGTGGATGCAAAACAACTAACAATCTATAAAAGATGAATCATACCAATTGAAATAAAGTGCACTTTTATATGTTATTTTATTATAACTTTCTATTGTTGAATATCTAAAGCATTTACAGGTTTATATTGAAAGTCTATAAAATGTATAATTTATAATATTTTTTATGTTCGCATATTATGTTTCATAATTGTAATTTAAACCGAGTAATGATATTAATACAGGTACCTCCTATTTATGTTATTATAATCTACAACTATTTCTTACTGGACAAGATTAAGATTTCAACAATACTCAAGCAACCCAATATGTACTTGGTGTTATCACAGATTTTAAACAAGATAACCCATAATGTAATTCCTTTATATTACGAAATACTCTTATCTTCTACACTAGACAAGTACTTTTACTTTCCAAAAGAGATATATCATAAATATTTATAATTTCACCTCAATTCAATCAAGAGTTACACATTTATAAGCTATAACAACAGTTTTTGCCCAAATGTTTGTACTGATGTTATTTGTTGAACATTTTCACACTGTTATCAATGTAGAAAGTCAATTTTGTATGAAAAATGTCTCCTCAAAGCTTATACAGCGTCATACATGTGTCGTCTGATCACATTGCGATGGTGAAATCAGTGGGCTCACGTACCCACGACAGACATAAACTGTACAGCTCAGCACACAGTAACATAACTCAGTTATAAACAAATCGACGTAAACACGAGTACTCACCGATTTCGGCATGTTGGCGGTTTGGGATCACAATCTGCAACGAGACAGAATACATGTAACGATAATTTTGTTCACGTACGTTTCCACCGCCGCTGACGGGTCCTCTGCCGCGTGACATTACATATGAAATTGTGACTGAACGCCTACTTGTATGCACGCAGAACGTTCAGTAAACGCACTATTCAGTGCCATTCTATACATTTTCACACAAAATAATCATAATCGGACGATGACAATAAAATTGTAGTCACCGGGCGGTCGGCTGAGCTCAGAAAAACGTTAGATAAAAATTTGGAATGTTACCCCGGAATATGAAAGTCGGGTTTTGGCTGCATATAAAAAATATGTTTAGATATTAACTTACCCGGTAAAAAGATGAATATCACCTAATAATCCACATAAGTAGAACAACACACATAAAGAATGCACACACCCTTGAGTCACAAAAATATCGCGATGTGACAACTGCCTGCGTGACGTGGTAGCCGATGTTGTTATAAAAAAACTGTCATAATCTCCTTTGCTTTTGTGAGAGAAAATTATGGCAGCTTTGACAGTAGAACAACTTATTTATAACCACTCAGATTCTAACTTAAAGCTGCATTTAGAAAAGATATTAAATGATGTTGAATGTGAACTGTAGGAAATTTTAAATCTACCAAAGGTTTCATCTTACTCTGCTGTGGCAACATTGTAACATACCTACTAACGCAGCATGTTATATTATAAATGTTTGAATTTTTCTTTGAACTTTTAACCTATTTTCTTTTTAAATCTTTTATTTTTATGGTTTTATTGAGCTAAATTATAAAGTATCATTATAATATCGCTTTTTTTTTATTTGCTGGATAAACATTTGAATTTTGCCGTGGTGATGATATCACGTTCAATAGGTTATATTGCGTTTGTTGAAACGGCCTTCATTTCGTTTAGAATTTCTAACAGATGGTTCGCCAACTATAACGGATACGATACTGCTTCTTATTTGTTTACAGAAATGGACCAATTTCCTATGCAAGTATTTCTAACTCGGGACGCCGAAAACGAAGCAAGTTCGGACTTTGTTTGTGTGTGTGATTAAAGAAGTAGGAGAAAGCAAGATTTAATTTCATCTACAAAAATCCGTACAAGATTGTGCACAGAGTACTTTTTGATAGACTAGATTGTGGTACGGTACGAACTAGACCGAGATGCCACCAAATAGTTTTAATTATTTTTATACCTGGTTTTCGACCCTGGTATTTTTACATACTTGTACTTGTAAGCCCTGCCCTGGTATTGAATTTTGCAAGTATATCTCATCCCTAGTTAACAGCTAGTAAGCAAAATATCTAGTTTTACCATAAGTATTTGTATTGATTCTTGGTTTGTAGATTATTCATCTACCATTCAATTTATTACAATTGTTTCAAAACGTAGATGTAAATGTCTATAAAAAAAAAACAAATGTCATCAGTCATTGTCACAGTCACAGGTCATTGTCATCTATCAAACGTTAACAAAGCGTTTCAGTTTCGGAATTCGTAAATAATAAAATATTACGTTTGTAAATGAAAATAAAATAATATACAAGTTTATTATGTGTTAATTTGATGTTAGTTTTACATTTTTTATAGGACATAAGTAGTCGGTAACCTCAACTAAATGGCATCAACGCCCTTCCGCAGATTGTTCCATTGGGGTCCATTATCGGTTTTATGTGAGTTTTACACTATTTAATTGCAAAATCTAAATGGTTCATTAGCCTGTAAATGTACTTGAGAAATACCTGATACTTCCTAAAACTGAATAAGAATAAGTTACGTGCATTATAACTTATCTTACTTTCGTACCTATACCGGGAACTTGTGAATGTATGAGAAGACACGAATGTAAACAATCGTATGCTGTTGCTGCGGGTGTGTGTGTCATGATGATAGCTTTTTAATCAGATTTTTTTATAGTTGATGTCTTTATTTCCGTAACAATTGTCAATTATTGTATGTTTAGTTTGAATGTCATAAAGTAAAGAATGCTCAACATACACAGAGTGATATAAGGGTAATTATTTGAAATTTGGTTAACTTGGTGTTAGCTTCAATTTTCACATATTAATATTAATTTTATCCAATGTTTGAAACTACTAAGCGATGTTATAAACTCCCTTAAATTTGGTCACTCATTTCGATAATATATCAAAATATATTTATTTCCGAAAATTGCCACTTCTTACTCCAAACATCAGGCCCTAGCCATGTAAGATCTCCCGAATTTAGTATTCATATCAATATAATTATAAATCTATAAGAGTAAATTGATTGAACTTCACTTTATACTTGTTTATTATACATTACTAACATTGTCATTACAATTTAATTTAAAATAACATTTTATTTCATCACATTATTTCAAGTCAAAAAGTGTAAGCGATAAAAAATATCAGGCCCTAGTCATTTACGAAATTCATAAATACGCGCCATCCAAGCGTATGGCATTTTCATAACTCATTCAATTCGATAGCATCGGCGTGAAGTTAGTTACAAACACAACCCACGCCGCGGCAGCCATCTTGTTGTTAGTGCGATCGCCGACTTTGTTGTGCAAACACGTGCTGTGCCAGTCAAACTCTCAGGCCCTAGGTAAGTAGTTTTAAATATAGTTTATAACTAATTGATTTCATTACTTACTGTCAATATGAGTTTGGGCTGCCTTGTTATTGTGACTGGCTATTGGTTTTGATATTGATTTTAAATAAAAGGATTTATTTGATTTTGTTTCGATTCGTCAGGCCCTAGTCCGTCAGGCCCTAGTCATAATAAGAACTAGGGCCTGACGCCACATCTAGGGACTGATGGTTAAGGGTGTGGTCCATGGTTTTAACATAATACCACAATGTATTTGTTGCAGAATATGGCGCCTAGAAGGAAAACTACGTTGTCTAAAGAGGAAATAGCAAAAAAAAAAGTCAGAACAGGCAAAGAGGCGATTGGAAAAAATAAAAAAAGACCCTGTTTTGCTGGCCGAGTATCAAGAAAAGGAGCGGATTAAATATTTAAAGAAAAAGGAAAAAGGACAACGGAAATGCGTGAAAGATATGACTCCGCGTGAACAGAGAAAGGCAAGAAAGAACTGGGTAGCATATTCAACAGATTACAGAAAAAAACAAAAAATTCTTCAAGATACTCATAAGTACGTGCACCAAAATACGCCGCCATCATCGGAAGATGAAATTATTCCTGAGGTTCCTGTATTAAATAAGGAAAGAGAAGCTGAAGCAAGAAGGAGGAGTATAGTTCAACGGAAAAAAAGAAACAGTATACTGAAGAGGAAGGATTTACTCATTGAAAATTTAAAGAAAAAACTTGCCAGCGAACAACAGAGAAATAGAAGACTGAAACAAAGAATGATAAAGAAGAAAGCACTTACACCAAAAAGTAAAATTTTAGAAATGGCCAACGACCCTAATCAAAGAGTAGAATTGGTAAAAAAAGCGTTATTCGGCGATGTTATTCAGAAGCAAATTTTAGATACAAAGATTGAAACACAACAAAGCAAAACCAGTTTGAAAACGATTTTGTCCAGTCCGCTTACACGTAAGTATAAGATATGGAGACTTGGAAACGAAGCCATTACATATAAAAAGATGGGATTTAATCGTACAAAATATGAAGCTAAGCAAAATAAAAAGAGAGTTGAAGAGATCATTCACAAGTTTTATGAAGATGACAGTAATAGTCGATGTGCGGCAGGAAAAAAAGAATGCATCACTCGCAAAAAAGTTAAGAAACAAAAAAGGTATTTGCTGGATTCCTTGAAGAACTTGCATCAAAAGTTTCTAAATACGAGTTTGGTGAAAATAGGGTATGATTCGTTCTGCAAATTGCGTCCATTTTGGGTTGTTGTGCCTAAACTTACAGACCGTGACACATGTGCTTGTGTTACTCATGAAAACATCAATTTAAAATTAGCTGCCTTAAAAACTACAAATGTTCTTGACTTTGCTACACATCAAACTGCGCTGGAATCACTGTGTTGTGATCGTTACTCGGAAAAATGCTTATCTAGAACTTGCCAGGACTGCTCGATGAAGACTTTACCATACAAAGAGTTTGATAATAGTATGGACATTGCAGTTAAACAATGGAAACATGTCAAGGAATTGATTAAAGACATCAAAACTAAACAGGATCGATATGTTACAAAGTACAAGAAAGACATGATCGCCTTAAAACCTCGTGATATAGTTATGCAGTTAGAAGAGAGTGATCTTCCAAAACTATTCCAACATGAACAGAACATCGTCCATCAATACAAAACTATTAAATATTTGAAGGAGTCGCTTACTGATAAGGATGCACTAATTCACATGGACTTTTCAGAAAACTACACTACTAAATGCAACCAAGAAATTCAGTCATATCATTTTGGCGGCTCCAGAACTCAAATTTCTTTACATACAGTAGTGGTTTACACAAAGGATAAAGTTACATCTCATTGCACTGTGTCGTTAAATCTATCTCACAACGCTGGAGCCATTTGGGCACATTTACAGCCTGTCCTTATAGGATTGCCGTCCTCTGTAGAAAACCTGCATTTCTTGAGTGACGGTCCTGTAACCCAGTATAGAAATAAAACAATGTTTTATATTTTGGGTTGCAGAATCCAGGATTTCTATCCACAGGTTATGAAATACACGTGGAATTACCATGAGGCGGGACATGGGAAAGGGGCACCAGATGGCATCGGAGCTACATGCAAACGCACTGCAGACCAACTCATAGCTCAGAGAGGCGACATTACAAACTTGTACGACTTTGTAGCTGTGCTTCGAGAAAGGTGTCCAAATGTACAGATTTCTGTTATCGAAGATGTTGACATAGAAAAAGTTAACAAGATGATCAAGGAACACGAGGAAGAGCAGAAAGCATTTAAAGGAACTCTTTTAGTGCATCAAGTCTCGGGTCATATTTATAACCCTAACAAACTTGTCTTGAAGTCACTAAGTTGCTTCTGCGACAATGTTGATTGTATTGATTATAACTTGGGGACTATAACTTACCAAACCAATACACAGCGGCTTCAAGTTTCAGATATTTACACGGATTCTGAAGATGATATGCCGTTAGCAAGTGTTAGCCACATTGCGCAAGAAAAGTCTAAAACAAGCTATGGCAGTGGAGACTATGTTCTAGTTAAGTTAATAATGGGGAGAAAAGAATACCGATACGCCGCAATTTGCTCAAAATATGATAATGATGATGGAGAGCTGACAGTTACATTCCTTAAAGTTTGCAATGAAGATGGTACGGAATTTAAAATAAATGATAATGATATCGCCGACGTGCCTTACGAAGATGTCATAAAAAAACTGCCAATTCCTAATCTAATCGTCAAGAGAGGAACAGTATTATACAAATTTACAAAACCCGTTAATGTTTATGAGAAGTGAAACAAATAGTGATAAAAAATGAATACGAAGTATTACATAGTTAAAGTTTAAATATTTGTGATCTCATACTAATTAATGAAAGTCTGATTATTGTGTTCAAATTCATATTTAGTTACTCAGAACTTTAAAAGGCTGATTATTAATAATTGTTAATCACTTTAAGTACCTATTGAACTCAAAGTACGAAATGAGTGCTTAGAAATATTGATACTTTATTTTTGTTTTTTATTACCTAATTAATAAGAAAAATGTTGTGTTTAAAAGTTCATAGAATGTGTGAACTCAAGAGATAATTTGTTATTGCAGTTGATTTTTCAATAAAAATTTGATTTGATTATAATAACAGTGTTTGTCATCAGTCCCTATACAGTCCCATCAGTCCCTAGATCACTGATTTTGAAAAATCGTATATTTCTCGAAAAATAACCAGTAAAGTGACTGGCCCTATTAGATGCAGCAAAGTAGATGTTATATACACAGCATAGAATATAAATTGTGCATATTTTTAACTAAAAACACCACTTTCAAAATTAGGTCAGAAGTTAACCAAATTTCAAATAATTACCCATAAAATAACGTGACAAAGTAATTTAATCTACTTAGACCATCCTTTTATCTTGTAGAGCTGACATGCACATTTCCTGTAACCTTTTAATTGATTTAACTTCATTCAAACCATCAAGCTTAAAAGATTAAAATATTTTTTTGAGTTTAACCATTTATATTCACACAATAATTACAATTGCATAAAACAAAGCAGTTTCAAATTTATTTGAACAATTACAAAGTTGCAAAACATACTTCCTATTTTGATAATGGTTAAATTATCAAATACTTTCTGGGTGTGTGTGTGCCAATTGGACTCATTTCAACATTTTTTCCTTACGTTATTATGAAAGAAAACATCTCTGTGTGTGCCTGTCCAATTGTGTGCATAAAACAAAAGAATCACTCATTCAATTTGCCTTTTTTCATTTCACAGAAAAAGTTCCTCTGATTAGGATATTTACAGATTATTGTTACTTGCTTCTTCTGTGTGCAAGTAATAATAATAATTATAATCCTGTTAATTATTGCAGGTATAATAAAGCTAGTAACATGGGCGATGGTACACTTGCTAGGCATGTGGTGGCCGCCACACACCTCGTTGGCCGCAGCTCTTCACGCAGCACTCTTCCTAGCATTGGCAGCTTCCACTCTGTATTACTTCATGCAGTCACTACTTGAGGGTCCGGGGTTCGTTCCACTGGGATGGAAACCTGTGAGTATGACTAGAGAAAGTAAAAAAAATAAAAATGTAGTCTAAAGGTGCTTCCTCACTGGGAGCATTTGCATGTAATGTAACGTTTACTCACAACCTAGCCTTGTTACTACTACCCATTATATATATTTATTAACCTATCCAATTAATTATTAAAACTTTATGCAGAAGTAATAAAATACTGTTCAAAGGCAGAATTAAAACCTTTCTTTTTTTTTTAATGCCTGAGGCATTTTCTACCAGTCAACTTGGTGAACAACAAGGTGATGCAGAGACAAAATATGGCAGGTGTCTTTATCGCTCTACATTACCTAGAAGTTGACAATCTGATCAGACTATTTGCAAAACTCCGGCCGTCACAGTGGAATATTGAATTGTTACAATACAGGCGATTGCTCCCAGTTAGGGAGTGCGTTTGAATGGTTAAAATATGGAAGAGTCAAGTCAGAATAACTGGCTATTTATTTAGGCAAAATGATCTGTTGTTGATTTTTTTTAATACTAATTCTTGTTATTTTCAGGAAAAAGGAGAGGACACACATAACTTACAGTTCTGCACAGTTTGTAAGGGATTCAAAGCACCGAGGTCACATCACTGTAGAAAATGTAACTATTTTCATTGTTGGAAACAATTTTGAGTACCTAATTGATTGAAAGTTTAGACCCTGTGATTTTTCATTTGTCTATGTTTACCTGGACATGCCTCATTATTTTACCCTATACCACAGATTACTTACAAAACAGATACAATCCTACAAAAGTCACAAGCCAGGGACACAAGACAAATATTCTAACCATATAGGTCTGTTTCCTAAACATAGCACTGTATCTATTGTTTATTGTAATGATTCTAATATACTGGCTGACTTCTTTTACCATCTGGACAAAAACATGGTATAAAAGGTGAATGGAGTAGAAGCCTATGGCATTTTTATCTGTTTGTTTGTCCCGGATAATCTCCATAACGGCTGGACCGATTTTGACGCGATGTTTTTTGTCTCGATAGTACGTTCCCGTGGGATAATATATTAATGAACTAGCTTCTGCCCGCGTCTTCGTCCGCGTGAAATGCGTACTTACCTCTAACAATTTCGAAAATGTATGTAGGTATGATCTTTATCATTTATTTAGATAAATAAATATTCGGGCCAATTTTTATAGATCAAAGGAATCAGATTTTTCAAATAAACTGTAGCCCCGCTTTCCACCCCAACAGGGGTGGAATTTTGAAAAATCGTTCGTGATCATAACTTGACTCAAAGGCCCATACCCATTTTCGAGTTAATTGAAGCAAGCAGTAATATCCACCCCTTAAACTTTACTTGCCCTTTTCCACCTTGGTAGGAGTCGATTTTTGAAAAACCCTAAAACAGATAAGTACTTGTTTTATTTTTTGTTTTGGTAGTACCTAGTTTCGAGTTAATCCGATAGCGAGTTACATATTTTTCTAACCTATCAACTTTGTCACCCCCAAAATCCTCTGTAAGGGGTTTTTTTTTAACTAAAACTGACAATCGTTATTATTTACTGACACAAATATTGCCAAGTTTCATGTTTATTAACCAAATAAATAAGATTTTTCATATAAACTGTATCCCCGCTTTTCACCCCCACAGGGGTGGAATTCATTACTTGACTCAAAGATTTTATTATTTTTATCAGCCATTTCTGTCCCACTGCAGGGCAAAGGCCTCCCTTCCTTTCTTTCACTTATCCCTATCCAGTGCTGTTACACGCCAATCTTTGTCGAAAGAGTCGAGTTCGTCCCGCCATCTCATTCTGGGCCTGCCGCGTTGCCGTTTGCTGCTGTTTGGGACCCATTGTGTGGTTATTTTAGCTCATAGCTCCTCCGGCATGCGACAGATGTGACCAGCCCAGTTCCATTTTAGCTTGGCAGCCGTGTGACCTACATCGGCAATTTTCGAGTTAATCAAACCACGCAGTAAAATCCTACCCTGTAAAATTAACTACCTCTTTTCACCCCGTTAAGGGTAGATTTTCGAAAAACCCTGATACACGTTATTCTTTATTTATAGTCTTAAGTATAAATACCGAGTTTCGAGTTAATCGGACTGCGCGTTAAAATTCTTCCATACAAATTTTGACGCCCCCAATCCGCCTCTAGGGGGTAGTTTAGAAAAAAAAAATGCCAAACTTCATAATTTACTTAAGTATTCGTGGCAAGTTTCATGTTTATTAACCAAATGAGTAAGATTTTTCATATACACTGTACTCCCGCTTTTCACCCCCATAGGGGTGGAATTTCAAATAATTGTTTGGGATGTGTTCATTACTTTACTCAAGGATTATTTATACGAATTGTTGAGTTAATCAAGTCACGCATTAAAATCCTCACCTGTATAATTAACTACCCCTTTTCACCCCGTTAGGGGTAGATTTTCGGAAAACCCTGATAGACGTTATTCTTTATATTTGGTCTTAAGTATAAATACCGAGTTTCGAGGTAATCGGACCACGCGTTAAAATTCTTCCATACAAATTTTGACGCCCCCAATCCGCCTCTAGGGGGTAGTTTAGAAAAAAAAAATGCCAAACTTCATAATTTACTTAAGTATTCGTGGCAAGTTTCATGTTTATTAACCAAATGAGTAAGATTTTTCATATACACTGTACTCCCGCTTTTCACCCCCATAGGGGTGGAATTTCAAATAATTGTTTGGGATGTGTTCATTACTTGACTCAAAGATTATTTATACGAATTGCTGAATTAATCAAGCCACGCATTAAAATCCTCACCTGTATAATTAACTACCCCTTTTCACCCCGTTAGGCGTAGATTTTCGGAAAACCCTGATAGACGTTATTCTTTATTTTTGGTCTGTATAAATACCGAGTTTCGAGGTAATTGGACTGTGCGTTAAAATTCTTCCATACAAAGTTTGACGCCCCCAATCCCCCTCTAGAGGGTAGTTTAGAAAAACAAAAAATGCCAAACTTCATAATTTACTTAAGTATTCGTGGCAAGTTTCATGTTTATTAACCAAATGAGTAAGATTTTTCATATACACTGTACTCCCGCTTTTCACCCCCATAGGGGTGGAATTTCAAAAAATTGTTTGAGATGTGTTCATTACTTGACTCAAAGATTATTTATACGAATTGTAGAATTAATCAAGCCACGCATTAAAATCCTCACCTGTATAATTAACTACCCCTTTTCACCCCGTTAGGGGTAGATTTTCGGAAAACCCTGATACAGGTTATTCTTTATTTTTGGTCTTAAGTATAAATACCGAGTTTCGAGGTAATCGGACCACGCGTTAAAATTCTTCCATACAAATTTTGACACACCCCGCCTCAATCCTCCTTTAGGGGGTTGTTTGTAAAAACAAAAAATGCCAACCTTCATAAGTTACTTAGATAAATATTCGTGTCAAGTTTCAAGTTTATTAACCAAATGATTAAGATTTTTCATATAAACTGTTATCCCGCTTTTCACCCCTACATGGGTAGAAATAGAATTATGAAAAATCGTTTAAGATGTGTTCATAACTTGACTCAAAGATTATATATGCCAATTTTCGAACTAATCAAGCCACGCAGTGAAATCCTCCCCTGTAAAATTAATTACCCCTTTTCACACAGTTAGGGGTAGATTTTCGAAAAACCCTGATACACGTTATTCTTTATTTTTAGTCCTTAGTATAAATACTGAGTTTTGAGTTAATCGGACAGCGCGTTAAAATTCTTCCATACAAATTTTAACACCCCCCACTACCTCTTTAGGGGGTAGTTTAGAAAAACGAAAAATGCCAAACTTCATAATTTACTTAGGTTAGTATTCGTGCCAAGTTTCAAGGTTATTAACTCAAGGAATAAGATTTTTCATACAAACAAAATCCCCCCTTTTCACCCTCTTAAAGGCTGAATTTCCAAAAACCCCTTCTTACTGGATACTTACTCTTCACAAAGAACACACCCTTCAAAATTCATGTCCCTAGGACCAGCGGTTTAGGCTGTACGTCGATATCTCAGTTAGATCGTTCTTCCCCCTTTAGGGGTAAAATTATCAAAAACGCTGAGACACGTATAAATTAATTTTCAATCGTTAGCCTAAATACAAAATTTGAAGATCCTAACTTTAAAACTGACGGACTTTCATACAAACTTTCATCCCCTATTTAACTCCCTTAGGGGTTGAATTTCAAAAAATCATTCCTTATTCCTTGTCTACATTATAAAGGGAACCATTGTCTAAAATTTCAGATTTCTAGGTCCATGGGTTTGGGCTGGGCGTTGATGAGTCAGTCAGTCAGTCAGTCAGTCAGTCAGTCAGTCAGGCCTTTTGTTTTTATTTATATAGATGACTGCAGTATTTGTTTGCAACTATAGTTGAATAAAAATGTCAAGTATTTGTCAATGAGCTTTATAACTAATGTCCTCAGGTGGGTACTGTGTAAAGAAAATGGATCACCACTGTCCGTGGATCAACTGCTGCGTGGGCCACAACAACCACGGGTACTTCACCATGTTCCTCGTCTCAGCCGTGCTGGGCTGCTTCCATGCTTCTGTTGTAAGTCACCGTCGATAATAATCCAAAAAAGAACTTGATCCTGCATCCTAACCATAAGCGATTCTCGCGCGAAAACGCGAATACGAGATCGATCGTTTACCTAAATAATGACGTATATACGCGACTTGATTGATCGCCCGAGTATGTCATATTCGTAATAAAGAGCGCGATTAGGCAGTTACTCGGGCGACAGTCGCTTTCGGTAAGGACGCGGCCCGACACGTCTTACGAAGATGGTTAAATGAAAACCTTTCAGTGGAAAAGTCCTGTTTATTATGCAAACTTTTCACACTATTCGGCACCCTGCAGCTATTGTAGTGAGTTTATAACTAGTCGCTTTGATTAAATATTTATGCGCGAAACAACACAATAGTATTTTTATTTAATTTCCGATTTATATATTTACTAGCTGCGCCCCGCGGTTTCACCCGCGTAAGTTTCGATCCCGTGGGAATATCGGGATAAAAACTATCCTATGTCCTTTCCCGGGACTCAAACTATCTCTATACCAAATTTCATCGAAATCGGTTCAGTAGTTTAGGCGTGAAGAAAAGACAGACAGACAGACAGAGTTACTTTCGCATTTATAATATTAGTTTGGATTTGGATTTACTGTTGTATTTCTAGGTGCTATCAATCTGCATGTACCACGCAATAAACCGCGTGTGGTACGTACTGAACGGCACTGGCCGCGAGCCGATGATCTACCTCACGCTCACCACGCTGCTGCTGACGCTACTCGCCATCGGCATGGCAGTCGGCGTCGTGTTAGCTGTAGGAGTACTGTTGTACTTACAAGTAAGTCTTAGTTGATAATATCAAACCTTAGACTAATTTATAAGGGGAAGATACGTTACTTGATCACAGCGCGCGGCCCTATTAAACTAAGTCCAATGGACGTAGTCACATGTAAGTACAGCTAAAAATTGTATTTATGGTTGTCTTTGCTATTGTTGAGAGAGTCAGTTAGATATTACAAAACAGACATGAGAGAAACGCTGCGGGGTCGCGCGATTCGTACTATCAAAGTAAACATTCAGCGGCTAACGCAATTGCGCTCGCATGACTGTGTCGGGTCCTATCTTTGTGCTCGTCTATCGGTAACCGTAAGTATGCAACTGTGATCACAGATCGCATATCTTCGGTTATACAGTTGTGAGTTGTTGTGTATCTTGTGCACCGAGCCCTGGTTTAGTGATTGCGATGTTAGAATGTAATGTATCTTCCCCTATCTAAGTATCAAACTAAAATTCTCACTTCAGGACAAATGCCACATTTTTAGACAAAGAAGGAACGAACTAGAAGTGTTCACCATGTTGCTTGATTGCTTTGTTTCACACCATTACCATTTACTTAGTCATAGATCAGCTATTCTTAATAAAGTTTCCTTTATCGGCTAATGTGCATAGTTACTAAGTTCAATTTAGAATAACAACAATTATAGAGGAGATCTTAAAACAATATGAGTTACAGTTCAAAACTGAACTTTTCGTGATTGAAACAAAGTTACTAATCCCAAAGCATATAAATTATTATTTTATCAAAAATAAAACTCTTAAAACAATTTCAGTTAAAAAAATTCGAAAGCACTACATTGTTTATTTTCAAAGGTCCGCGGCATCCTTCGAAACCAAACAACAATAGAAGACTGGATAATGGAGAAGGCAGTGGGCCGGCGCGAAGAACAGGGACTGCCTGAGTTTGTGTTCCCGTACAACGTGGGGTGGAAGAATAACATCAAACAGGTGCTGTTTGGAGCTAAGTACGATGGCATCAAGTGGCCTTTGAGGGAAGGGTGCGGGGAGTATGATCTTACGGTGAGTGAAAGTCCTATTTTGTTTGGTTTTAATTTCATGTATTGACATGTTTCCAGAGAGGTCTAGTAATTTAGGGGGCATTTAGGGTACCGTGCCCAAGGGGCCAACGGGATGCTAATACTAAGCTTCCGTTGTCCGTCTCTCTGTCTGACAGCGGGCTGTATCTCATGAAACGTAATAGGACGTAATAGACAGTTAAAATTTTCACAAAGTGTGTATTTCTATTGCTGCTATATCAACATAATTATAATAAAAATAAAATACTACTACCTACAGTATTTGTCTGTCCTTCCCTTTTTAATCCATCCAAAGGTTGTCTTTAAAAGATCGCTCTTAGCGATAAGACTGCCCATTGTGTCACCCATTGTAAAGTTTCTATATTTATGTCTGTAATTTATATGGTGTACATAATAAAGAGTATTCTATTCTATTAAGTTAGAATTTAAAGGGGGTGTCCTTGTGATACGGAACCCTTCGCGTGTGAGTTCGACTTGCACTTGGCCGCTTTTTTTAATGGAGTTATAGTAAGGTATAACATTGGTTATCTGTTTTTGGGTGCTCACAAATTCTAGAACAGCCATAGATATCAACAGCATAGCATAGCTAATCTATAGCAAGTCATGTGAGGTTAGTTCATTTGGTTGGTAATTGAGAGATTTTCAAAGTAAGACTAGACTAGACTCAACATCCAATATATCCTTAGAGAATAAAAAAAAAACTAAAATAAAAGTACATAAAATGTGATTGTAATAGACTTTTACAGTCCTAAACTTCTGAAGACGTACTTAAACTATTGATCAATATCTATATTGACCCTTGTGGTCAAAGAAACGTGTGTTGGTCTGTCACAGTCACAAGATAAAAAACCTTCAAAATTGTTGCCAATCCATTCTGCGTCTATCATTGCAATTTAATCCTTATGTCAATACCTATAAAAGCCTCATTTCATTCCCAGCGTGAACAACAAGCCCAGAAACAAGACAAGCGGGTCCGTTCCCGCCTGTACACCGCTACAGAGAAGTACTCGGGCCGCTGGGTCCCCATCTGCAGTCGCCCGCGGGCCGCACTCAACGCGCCCTGTACGGACGAGTCCAGGTTGCCGCTAAAACCCGGGGATGTTATTAGAGCTACGAGACAGAGGCGGTAAGTTATACATGGATTAAAGGGCTTTTTAATGTTGAAAGTAATGTTCGTAGTTGCTCGCTTGTTAGGGGACTGTTATTCGATAAGGTGACTTCGAACAGTATGTTTATTCAAAACGTGGCCTTACTTTGAAAAACCTCGTCAAAAATTACGAGTTAACTATTTAATATGCTGGTGATTAAGGCAGTTTCATCGAATGAAAACGGCATTGAATGAAAGCTGGACTGGAGTTCTTCAAATTGCAATAGGTACTACTATAACTTACGGTCTTCTAACCAGTTACAGAAATCTGCCTCGGTTAATATCAAGCCAACCATTTTTATTAATCGACATCCTGAATTGGTAGGTAACAGTTAGCAACGACAGTTTTACAACGATAAAACGTGTAACGTGTGTAACAGTGCCTTAGTTAGCATCTAATAAGTTAACTCATTCCACGTGGGCTACAGCCTACACCGACGTTTAAAATGTTAGTGTCAATAAAGATTTTAACAACACACAACATAATATCACGCTTGTGTCCCTCGAAGGGTTAGGTAGTGTACCTATAGAATTTCTACGACGTCGGGGACAGGGCGATGCGCCTCAGTTGAGTTGGGCAAGACATCTAGCTAGACGAGGAGATAGCCGATGGAGTAAAGCTGTGACTGAATGGTGATCAAGGTTGGCCAAAGAAAACAGGGCCGTCCAAAAGCGCGCTGAAAACACCGTGTCGTGGGAAACACCTGCACAGCTATTCACAACCATACGACATGATATCGTATCGAAAACCTGACATTTCGATAACCTGATTTGACTTGCTCTCAACACTAAACAGCTGTTAGAAGAATAGCGGGCGTCTATTTGATTTAAACTGACAAAATTTTCGGGTTTTGGACTTGTGAACAGCGTTTAGAAGACTCCTACGATAACAATGATTAATGTCCGATACGATACGGAAGCGTATCGAGTGTTTGTGAATAGCTATGCTGGATGAGGAACGCACGGGAACTGGGAATTATGGCAGAAGAAAGGGCTATACCCAGCAGTGGGTGATTCCGGGCTGAAATGATGATAATGATGCATCTATAGAACACCAATATTCCGTCAGATATTGTGTAAACATTTTACTAGTGAGAGCAGTGGTGGCCAAGTGGTAACGGCTGTGACTTACGAATTGCAGGTCGTAGGTTCGAATCCAAACAGGCGCTTTGCTTAGTGTAAATTATTTCATCACCATTGCTCTCAAATCGGTGAAGGAAAACATCGTGAGGAAACCGGCATGTCCTAGAGCCAAAAATTCGAAGACATATGTGACATCTGCCAACCCGCACTGAGCCTGCGTGGTGGATTACGGCCCACTCCCTCTCACTGAGAGGAGGCCTGTATCCCAGCAGTGGGAACATTATAGGCTGATTATGTTATGTATTTTACTAGTACATTGTATTATTTGATTTACTCCACAGACACTGGTTATTCGGCGAGAAGCTCGTCGGCGACGGCGAGTGTCCCCGCGGGCCGCGCGGCTGGTTCCCGCGCGACGCCGCGACGCCGACGGACCAGCTGCACAAACACAAGCCCGACTAGCTGCAACTGTACTCGGGCGCGACCGACTGCTGTGATGAATGTGTTTGTATGGAATAGGGAGTAAGTGGAGTGCATTTTCGTCTAGGTCAAAGTCAAAAGGAAATGTTAGTCTAGTACAAATCCTTGTAAACGTAATTTTCTGGGGAAACTGTTAGGCCCGGACTCCACTGAAGCGGAGCTGTGCGGAGCGGAACGGAGACGTGCAGGAATCGTCCAATCACAGATGACACGAGGCACGCGATGAGGATTTCAACCATTGTGATTGGTCGATTCCTGCACGTCTCCGTTCCGCTCTGCCCAGCTCCGCTTCAGTGGAGTCCGGGCCTTACAAATAAATAATATCATCTCTATTTTTGCAGTTTAGAAGCATTGCTGTGTTCTAATTGGAATGGTCAATTAAACGGTTAATTATACATGAGCCGTACCAGCCCTGTTAGAGCCATTATTGTATCTGTGGCTGAGAAGTAGAGATGTGGATCTATACAGGATGAAAATAACAAATCCTTTTTTGGATTAATGATGATTTTTGCAATTCTTACTACAGCTTATAAAAATGTCAGCTTGTATTCTGCGTCACAAAATTAACTCAAATGTCGCATACGCATATAACTTCGCCCCAGACACTCAGCTCTGGTCATACATTTTGTTCAAAAATCAGCTGTTTCGTACATTTTGGTCAAGTAGGTATTGAACTTTTGTATTAAACAGCTGATTTTTTTTCGTGATTTCAGAGTTGGTCCCATAGTGAAAGTTGTTCATATTCATGGGTAGAACACCCTGTAAAAATTTGGAACCGGTAAAAAAATCATCCTATATGTGATTTTACTACTGCGCCGATTCCGTCGCTTAGTTATATTATGTGGGACAGTCACATAATATGTAGTCAGGCGTCTGACCCCTAAAATACTCCATTTATTAACTATTCTATGAATAAATGAATGTACATGTATCATGTTAAACATGATTAGAATTAATTCATGGTTAAGTCATCATAGTCATATTTTATAGTATTTGTTTATAGCTAATTTACATTGGCATCATACAGGGTGAAATTTTAACCACCGTTTTCCTCTTACGGGGTCATTGTACTCATCATTATAGAAAGAAAAAGAAAGAAAATACGTTTATTTAACAACTTTTACTATGGGACCAAACATGAAATCGCGTTAAAATCATCTTTTCCCTACATTTTGACGAGTTACGCGAACATAAATGTAGGGGACAGCTGATTTTTTTTTTCACGATCAGGTTTGGTCCCATAGTAAAAGTTGTTTATGATGATGAGTAAAATGACCCCTTAAGAGGAAAACGGTGATTAAAATTTCACCCTGTATACAATGCCTGAATCATGCTCGCCATTTTTAATACGGATATTATTTTGCGTATGCTTTTTTGAAATGAAATTATTTTATTAACAACATCAGCGCTGATATTTATGAAATATTCGTATGATTGAATCAACTGAGATTGCGTAAAAAATAATTTTGTTAGGGCCAAATATAACTTCAGAAAATAAATGTTCCTGTTTCCATTTCAACAAGCGATCATTTTCCAACATTAAGATCTCAATGCGTTGAATTTATTAATTTTACTTTTCACTTGCTTTAGAAAAACGTATTTATGTAAATAGCTAACGGACTATGCATAGTAAAAGGTCACAATGTAATGGCCTCGCAAAATTATGAATGTCTATAAATAGACAAAAAATCTAAATTTTGTGCATCCGATTTAGATTTAAATATCTCAATCGGATGCACAAAATTTGGATTTTATTGAATCCTTTATGATTTCATAAATAATGTATTCTTAACATATGAGTTCTGTGACTAAACTCCAGAAATGGCTTGACAATTAAAAAAAAAATTAAGTATCAATTTCCTAAATTACTCCGACATTGAATATTATGAGCCATTGATTTTTATAAAAGTAATGACAAAGGTCAAGAGATGGCGCTACAAGCGACTGTACAGACAACAAAAAATATAGATATGCAGACTACTTACTTACGGCTTCTTTAGGCATTTTTTTTACTTATGTGATGAGTACTAAATTCATAGACTTAGTTGGTTTGAGTGAGTCTTCTGTTTAAATAGTTATTGTGCACGATATTATAACGAATATTGCCTGCAAAGTTAATATCTTGTCTCCATACCAATATTTTGTGTTAGCTGCATTAATTACATTGGTTTTGATAATTATATCTACGCGGCTACGTTCAAATTGATAGTTGTGATGGCATTTAACTATATAAGATCTTTTTGTAACAATTTATCAGTCATAGAATATGAAAACATGTAATTGTTATAGGAATTTTTACGGTTAGGGTCCTATAAGGTTGTTTGTTATTTTGAGCAATTTTATAATATTGATATTGTGACTTAATAGTTGTGATTGTAAACATAATGTTTTGTATATGAATAAAAAATGTATGTAATAATGTTGATTTTCATTTAGTAGGTAATGAGAATCAGAATAAAACGAAGGCGTTCTGTGTAAAAAAATCTTTATTGTGCATTAAAAATAAATGATTATTCTCAAACACACAAATCCACTTTTCCGAAGCATAAAATTAGTTGTCAATAAGTTAGCTTACGATATAAATGATATAAACTATACATCTAACTCCCAAGAATGTTAGATTATCACGAATTCCTTTTTAAATTAATAAATGCAAATTATTTTGTTACACTCACAGAATCTCAAACTTTAGTTTCAACTTGTTGAAAGTTATTTTTCTCAAAAGTTTGTACTGACCTCACACTCGACCAAGCTCACATTCTTAGGTACTATATTACGTATTACATTATTATAAAACTTATTATTTTATTTTGACGGCATCGAGTTAAAAATATATTGATGGAATATAAAAACGCCACGATTGAGTACACTCTTTGATCGACTAAAGTTGGTATTGCTTAACCGACTAAAAGGACCAGATGATAAGAAGCTGTATATTTCCAATCAAATACCTAAGGTATCAGTAAAATTCTATCAAAAGTTGGCCTTACCTCCTTATCCAAGCTATAATTCACCTGGTCCTTCAGTCCAAACTTTGTAGTAAGACTGGACATACAACAGATAATATAAAAATCGACTAAACAAAGATGACAAGACAATACTTCTAAAACGCCGTACATCCAGACTGAAGTCGACCATTTCTTCAGGTTTCTAGTACTCATTATCCTCGTCGAGTTCTCCCTCGGTGGAGTCCACTCCGACCTCTTCATAGTCCTTCTCCAACGCAGCCAGATCCTCACGAGCCTCGGAGAACTCTCCCTCTTCCATACCCTCGCCGACGTACCAGTGGACGAAGGCGCGCTTCGCGTACATCAAGTCGAACTTGTGGTCCAGTCTGGAATGTTCAAAGTCAGTTAGAGAGTGTACATTGAAGTGTAGAGTATTGTAAGAAAAATATATTATAATATTTTTTACAATAGAAATCCTTGACAGGCCTAAAGCAACGGCAATTCAGGATTACATCAAAGTAAAACAAAATATAAAAAGTTCAAAAATCTAAGGGGTATGATGCGCCAGTTTAGCTCTAAACATATCCGTGAGATTAGAGCTCATGATTAACGGCAGCGAAATTGTTTGATGAACTGGAGTATGGACAACATACATATTCCTAACTTTAATTCACTGTTCATAAAGTAGATACATACCTAGCCCAAGCCTCTGCAATAGCAGTGGTGTTGGACAACATGCAGACGGCACGCTGTACCTTCGCCAAGTCACCTCCGGGGACGACGGTCGGGGGCTGGTAGTTGATGCCCACCTGCACGCAAACACATTATTCAAACTTAGCTCATAATATATTAGGTATGACTGAATAGTGCTAAGTAGATGGTCAAATTATAAAAACGTATAGCGATCTGCCCCTGCCTCACACGGATTTATCGGAGTTGTCAAAACATCGAGATTTGTGTAATTATGTTGTTATTAAATATTAATGTATTATACAAAAACCTGCCAGCTTAAATTTTCAAAATTATTGTCCGCAACAAAATCCGTTGCGTGGTCTGTCTGAATAAGATTGAAGCTGCAAAATCAAGTCGTAGGTACCTTGAAGCCTGTGGGGCACCAGTCCACGAACTGGATGGTCCTCTTCGTCTTGATGGTAGCGATGGCGGCGTTCACGTCCTTAGGGACGACGTCACCTCTGTTAAAGAAACGTTTAGTATTAAAATACTTAGTGCTTTATGGAATGACCGTTGTTCGATCGAACTATTTACAAAACTCGTAATTACCTGTACAACATACAGCAGGCCATGTATTTGCCGTGACGGGGGTCGCATTTCACCATCTGTAACAAATAGAAACAAAATAATGTAAAACTTAGAATGAACCAGGTCGAAAGTAACTACTTTTTGAAACGAACGTTGGCCAAGCATCATTCCAAATTCAAACCCATATGATTTCGGCTTACTTCAGCTCAAAGTGCCGCTGAAGATAAGGTAAGTGGTCCTTTACCTGGTTGGCTGGCTCGAAGCAAGCATTGGTGATCTCCGCAACAGTGAGCTGTTCATGGTAGGCCTTCTCGGCGGAGATGACGGGCGCATACGTGGCGAGAGGGAAGTGGATACGAGGGTATGGCACCAAATTGGTCTGGAACTCCGTCAGGTCCACGTTCAGCGCGCCGTCGAACCGGAGGGATGCGGTTATTGAGGACACGATCTGGAAAACAACACACGGTTAGCTTATGGTTACAATAACATGAATAGATTGCCATATATATATATACATATCTGTAATAGGCGTCTAGTTCTGGAAATGATTGTTACAGCAGGCGAATCTTTTAAATAGGTAAGTAAGTATATGACGAATTCCAAGACTTGACATGAAACACATTCAGAAAACGTTAGTATATTTGATACGGTGTGCTGAAGAAAAGACAAGCGATTGTTTTAATACTCTTGAGAAATTAGCTGCATATGGCCCCCAACGAAACTGAAACTTATTTTGGTGTACACAGTAAAGCATACCTTTTCTATATTTACAAGATATTAAGTTAGGTACCTTAAGGCCTATTTTACAGTAAACTACATTTTTTACTTCAAGAATTATTGTATCTATTAAAATCTAAGTAAGAGTGTTCCCGTCAAGGTCGATCTTTCTGAATAGCTGGACCAAATAGGTAAGTACAAAACATCTTTCTCCCTACCTGTCCAATAAGCCTGTTGAGGTTGGTGTAGGTGGGTCTCTCGATGTCGAGGTTCCTTCTGCAGATGTCGTAGATGGCCTCGTTGTCGACCATGAAGGCGCAGTCCGAGTGCTCCAGCGTCGTGTGGGTCGTCAGGATTGAGTTGTAGGGCTCCACTACTGCGGTGGACACCTGATTAAGACGTATAAATAAGTGATTTGCAAAATAGTGCTCTTACTGTGTTATATTCCAATTCAAGTTTAAGGGCGAATTTCACCAATGAATGTGAACGCGATCACCATATATAAACCGCATTCAAGAGTTGCCAATACCTGAGGTGCGGGGTAGATGGAGAACTCGAGCTTGGACTTCTTGCCGTAGTCGACGGAGAGGCGCTCCATAAGCAGCGACGTGAAGCCGGAGCCGGTGCCGCCTCCGAATGAGTGGAACACCAGGAAGCCCTGAGCAGAAAGGTAACGGTTTAATTTTAATTCTTTATTGAAGGATAGGTACAAAGAGAAAGAAAAGTACGGTCTACATCTGGAAACTGCATTCATAAAATAATGCGGTCCCTACATCTGGACCGTGGTCTATATAGGTAGCTAGCTAAAGTAAAGACATTATGGAATTTTGTATTATTTTTATAATTTCCCCGAATTCTTGCAAGATAACGTAACTTCACTGAGATATCATTCACCTTTCGGAAGCCATCGCAAAAACCGCCCCGATCACTACAGCATTTAAATGTGTTGGCAAAAATTAGATCATAGTGTTACTGATATAGGTATGTGATGGACGGAGGCTTACTTTAGCAATAACCAGCCGGAAAGTCTAATTAAATCCTTCCTTCTTATCTTCTCACCTGAAGTCCAGTACATTGGTCAGCGAGTTTCCTGAGCCTGTCGAGGACAACGTCGACGATCTCCTTGCCGATGGTGTAGTGGCCTCTGGCGTAGTTGTTGGCCGCGTCCTCCTTGCCAGTGATAAGTTGTTCCGGATGAAACAGCTGCCGATAGGTGCCGGTGCGGACCTCGTCTGGAAACGGGGGGTTGGATGTTAGTGGTCTCACTCTAGGTACAAGAGTAAATTATTTGATGATTAATGATTTGATGGCGATGAAAATGGCCAGGCTGCAAGGATTGCTCCGAGACAGCTGTGAGAATTACACCAACTTTGACAAAAACTGAACAGTCACGAGTTGTTTTGCTTATTCTAAACTTCGAAGACTATTATGACTCATCTTTATCGCGTAGGTTAATACAGCCAGAACGACACAGCTGCTTTTAAAACATTTCTAAGAACATTGAGTCCTCATTTTACAAAAATAATGATACAGTTCAGACTGAAACCTAATCCCGAAAAAAAACAAAATAAATAAAAAGAAATGATTCAGGCAACAGATGGCCCAAGACATAAGTTTGACTCACTTTTTGAGTCACCAAAAAGTACAAAATAGAAAAAAACTTGAATATAATTGACATGAATGCTGTATGAGCTGTACCTACCACTTGAGGGCTAAATAATTAAGTACTTTCGACCAAGAACGGTTGCCAAGATACGATAGCAAAGAGCTTCTTAAGTGTAAGCTCTTACAATAATATTATAACTTCCTGTCTTCAAATGTGGAGTGGTTAATCATAGAATACTTATTATATTTCGTTTTAGTTGGCTTTTGACTCATCTTCATATAATATTGCGTGATTTGTCTATTAATGTAGGTAGGTATCGCTATCTAGAAATAGCAAAGAGCGTGAGAGAAAAGAGACTCAAAAGGACAACATTTTCATTCAATATTTTAATCGTAAGATATCAATTTCCTCGTGATATCGAACGTACCTATTCTTGAACTAAGTCAAGTCTTCCGAGTTAAAGACCAATTGTTAATTCAAAGAGGTCAATTTCAGTCGGATGTCAACATCTAGACTGAACTATTACAATCATTTGTCTAGCCGTTTTTCTGTAGGTCGTACATACCTCCACTTACGTTTAATTTCATGTTATTATACTGACATTATGATTTTACAAATGTATGATGTTCGGTTTGACGTCAGACGATAATTCTAGATTTCTAGATACTAATTCGAGGTAGATACATTCATGTGTGTTGGTTTGCCGTCTCTTGACCGCGATATTGAGTCCAGTACGTAAGGTTCTGGGTTTGATTCTCGTTCGGTGGTGCCAAGATTCTATTTGAAGTTTTTTTTTTTTCAAAATTCACAGCCATATGTCATATAATTCGCTTGGTCTTTAGGCACATCATTCGAACATTAATATTGAAAGTTAATAGCATCCTCCTTGAAAGTTAACCCACGAGATCTAACCAGAAGCTAAAAGAATTGCTAATTTCCTTGACAGATGTGCTTTTATAGTGCTGCAGCGTAATGATAGACCGTCACTCGAAGTAATAACGGCGCGGGCCGGGGTTCAATACCCGCCAGCTATTATAAATTTATATTACAAGCGACGAGAAGCCTTCAATTTAGAGCCTCACGGTTTCTTTAACATGTTTTTTGTATAGGTCTTATTTTTACCGGGATTAGTAAGCCAAGAAAATGTAGGATGGCTAGTCGTTTAGACAATGATGCTGTAGAATATTCATTAAATTCAGATTTAAATCTTGTAGGTAGGTAGGAATTAACCCTTTAGAATAATACCTAAAGGTATTTGCATGATAGACGAAAAGAACTTTGCATTGTAGACAAATTAAAATATCCATGAAAAACAAATTGGAGACTGTCTGCCAATTGATTAACCAAATCTGGTCCTTTTGGAGACGGGAGTAGCCTAGGCTCCGTAAGTCCGTACCTATTATCATCTAAAAATCTATTAACCATTGCAAAATCTTTTCCCTAATCTTTTTTTTTTTTCTTTTCTCGTCTTTTTCTTTAAATATATTTTTGTTTATTTTATCATCAACCAGACCCACTTTCCATTAACTTCTACCTACTCACCAACAACAGTAGGTTCCAAGTCCACAAACACAGCCCTGGGCACATGCTTGCCGGCGCCGGTCTCGCTGAAAAAGGTGTTGAAGGAGTCGTCTCCGCCGCCCAGAGTCTTGTCCGAGGGCATCTGGCCATCGGGCTGGATACCGTGCTCCAGGCAGTACAGCTCCCAGCACGCGTTGCCGATCTGGACGCCAGCCTGGCCGATGTGGACGGAGATGCATTCCCTCTGAGGAAAAAGGAAGAAAAGGATGTCATTAGAGCTTATGTAGGAAGATCCGGCTTAGTGACAGGCTGTCTCTTTGTTTAGACACGTATACAGGGTGTTACGGAAAGGGCATATCAATACAAACGGGTTGAAGAGAGTATCTGGTCTAGAATCTCTGTACAAAATTTCAGCTCAAAAGCAGTAACTTTTAAAATGCTTAATATTTTTTTATTTCGATAGTTTATTAAATTGAAATCATAACAAACGTGTAACCGCACTACGAGGGTCATTATCCATTATCTGTAGTGTGTCTGTGCGCCTAGTACACGCACATCACGCCGCCGCGCGCCAGTGCAGCGCCGTGATGTCGAAATAAAAAAATATAAAAAATTTTCAAAGTTAATGCTTTTGAGCTGAAATTTTGTACAGAGATTCTAGATCAGATACACTCTTCAACCCGTTTGTATTGATATACCCTTTCCGTAACACCCTGTACAAAAGGACCAAAATACTGTGGTAGAAGCAGGAGGATTATCAGCAGCATCTCCTGCGATACCGGGGATTAAGAATAGGCTAGTTTCCTAAAAAATTCTAATTAGTCCGTCAGTTAGATTATCGAAAAATAATGGACCCGTATTTTTTCTTTTGTCAATCAAACAAAAAATGACAAAGATAAAGCACGTCAAAATTTGGGAGTGGGGGGTCGTGACGTCACGCCGTGCGACACTTTTTAGCACGGCGTGACGTCACGACCCCCCACTCCCAAATTTTGACGTGCTTTATCTTTGTCATTTTTTGTTTGATTGACAAAAGAAAAAATACGGGTCCATTATTTTTCGATAATCTAACTGACGGACTAATTAGAATTATTATTTTTTTACCCAGGAAACTACCCTATTGGCAGAGAATCACTGGCAGTTACTTGGCAGAAAGGTCTCTAATATTGATGGAATGTAAAAATATTTTTGCGTATTCTAAACTTTGCGAATTGTTTCGTCTACTATACTAGGGTCATATGTCCAACAGTTAACCACTCGTACGCAGTTAGCCATGCCTACAATTGATAAATACGACGTTGCTTATTCGTGCTACCAAGCGACATAGACTGCAAAGCGGATACCCGCCCCGCTCCCCAGTCGGTGGCGAGCTCGCGCTCACGACGGTCGAGTGACAGGTGATTGTGTGTGTGACACGTGGCAAAACTTAAAAAAAAATGTAAGTACTTTTTCGTTTTACATCTTTTTGTTAAATATTACAAGAATCGTAATATGTTGACTCTTTATGTATACTTAACGAGCTTTTTTAGACATATGTATTGTGTGTGTAGTGTTCGTAATTGAAAAGTTATATTAACCGAATTCTTGCGGGAGGTGGGTGGTCTACAATTAACCAAATCACTTTGTCTAACAGTTAACCATGATTAACTGTGTACCAATCCCTGGTTAATTGTGTACCAATTCTGGATAAAATTGAGACATATTATATGGGTTGCTTTTATTGTTATTATTCTTTGTATTTCAGATGGGACGAGCTAAAACGACAGCTAGAAAAAAGGGAGGACATACAGAAGACTCTATGAGGAAGGCAATTTGATCGTCGTCTGGCGGAGAAGATTTAATGAGTGAAAATGAAGCTGACGATGGCGGAATCATCCTCGATGGTAACTTTTTACCACTAGCTCGAGATCCAAAGGAGCAAGAATTCGTCATCGTATTATTTCCATTTAAGAAAACTTCTGTCTTTTACGTTGCTAAAATATTAGAAATAATAGACGACAACGACGAAGATTCTAACTTTTTTGTGAGTTTTTTAAGGCTAAAAAATAGAACACGTCAAACATTTTGTGAGCCTCTTGTACCTGATACTGCGGGAATACAGGTAAAAGATGTTAAATATATATTACCAAAACCTAAAATTACGGGCAGCAGCCGAAGGCAAGCGTCTTTTTCATTTGACGTGCATTTCAACATGACTTTGTTGAACTTACGTTAAAAACTGATGACGATGTTTGATTATAAATACTGAATATATACTTATTAGACGTAAGTACTACTTTTCCATTTGGAACGTTGAGACTGATTTTTGTGCCAATTTTAAAAACCTAGTTGTAACTACATAGTACCTACTTAAGTTAAAAATGGATCTCCCCTCATTATAATTTATGCTGCAGGACAATTGTTTTGTTTGTGATGTAGGTAGGTACATACTACCTTCCTACCTACTACTTTAATGTTTTATAATTATTTTGTGTTTTAGTTATTATTAAAAAAGCTGCTATCTTATTTTCATAAGAAATATAAGTACAAATTAAAGGTTGTGATTTGTTATGTTCTGCTTTTGTTGATTTATCTCTAAGAACCATAAGGGAAAACAAATATTTTGTTATATTAAACATAAGTTTACTTCATTATTAAATAAAAGACTGATTTCTAACAACTGGAGTTATTATTTTTGAAAAATTTAAAGTTTTTATACTCAATGGTTAAATGTGTACACTATGGTTAACTGTAGCACCACCCCCTGGTTAATAGTGTACCATGGGGTGGACACAGTTAGCCAAATCCCATTTAAAATATAAAAATCGTTTCTTTAAAATCTATTAGTAAATCAAATGTTGTTTAAATACAAATACGTAGCCAAGTAACCTACTTCTTCATAATTGCAGATAAAAGTTAACTATGAACAAAAAATTACGCGCTATCGTGGTTAGAAATTTAGGTGGTTAACTGTTGAACAGGTCACCCTACTTATAGGTAGGTATTGCAATTTTTCTATGCACCCAAGTCGCATAGCAATAGACTACGAGCAACTTCTTTCAACAAAACGTATGGAATTAGGGCACGCGGTGGTGGCGATCCCATCAGCACTCACGGGGGCTTTAACCTGTACCTATATATATCATTAAGGGTACTTTAACCCCCATTGCTATAAACTTATACCTACATACACTGAACCCAAAGTATTCTGTTGACAAGTTTGCCGTATTTGTGAAAATATAGCCACGATAATGGAAAAATTATAGTTGGTTTAGTGACCTTAATCTAGTGAGGTGAAAGACTTCGTCAAATTAAAAGTTCAGGTTCTATTTAGGTTCATAGCTTAATCAATCATGAATTTTCATGATTTATTTTTCATGTTTTATACTTTTACGAATAGACAGATTTTCTAGCAGAGGCTAGAAAATCTGTCTATTCGTTAAAAGTATAAAACCAGCTTCTTTCAAGTAAGTTGTTGGTATTTTTTTCTGCAATTCATTCTACCAATTCGCCTACTAATACAATATCAATTTTATTTATTCCAAAAATTAAATATTTACATAATATAAGCTAACATATAAACTATAATAATATGTAGATACAATTATATGAAAAAATAAACAATAATTATAGGGCATCAAAGAATTCGTCTGCATCGCTGTCAACAGGAACAGTGCCCAAAAGGCTGGCAGCATTGCCACGTTGTATGGCAATGCTAATTCTTTGGCCAAGAAATAGGCCAGCCCTCTGGTCACGTGAACAGTCGACTAACCGCTTGGCGATATCTTGAAAGACCAAGTGGGCACTCGGACCCCATGGCCCTAGTGTATCAACCGATTTTACTAATACAATTGGAAAAATTACTCATAACGCCCTTAGAAAACCAGATTTTTTCATTTTCAAGTAGGGTAGGCAGTGTAGGCACCCATGAAACAAAATCTGGTTTTCTAAACTTGTTTTGAAATCGAACAACGCACAAGGCATCATAAAATGGTGTCTACATTAACATAGGCCTCCTCACATGAACGAAAGCTTCAGAATGATAAACGTTGGTTCGTTCGCCACACACAAACCATAGACACGCGCCAATTACTTGAATAGACGCCCTATTTGTGATTGATGGTATCAGACTGTAGAGATCTAATGTAGAACTACTAAATTGAATGTTTTCGATACGCTTCGCAACGCACCATTAGTATCTACTAATGCGCCAGAGTTCCAATACCATGTGTGATAGAAACTTACCTACATACCGTGTTTAGTTCTAATTGAAAAAAGGTGTTGACTCATCATTATGTCTCGCAATGGTTTTTTGGGTCTATCCATACGTGATGGTATGTTACAAAGTTCCGAAAGCACAGATGGAAGTTTTTCTAAACATTTAATTTGAATTTGTTATTGTACCAACCAACCGAACACGTAAATGAACAAGAAGTTTAACTAGTTGCAAGTCTATATATCAAACCTTCATTTTTACGTAACATTTGGATAGCCAAATGTTACGTAAAAATGAAGGTTTGATATCAGACGCGACATTCTGATTTTTATTTGAGGAAGACCCTCAATATTTAAGTACTAGCCAGGGGTTGGAATGCTATACACACATAGGTATACAATATAGAATTATCCAACACGTATCCAGACTTTTCCCCCTTCGATCATAAAGCAAGGATTATCTTGGCTTCCAGGGGAAATTTTTATTATCCCGAACACGCGCAGTTATAAGTTCAAAATTATTTGCATGTTTCTGAAATATGTGTCGATGTTGACGTAAACTGTTTGGGTTCACAGGCAAAAGATCGATCTAAGCATAAAAAAATAATTTTATTAGTCTGCTAAGGTAGGCAATCTCATATGAGTCACTGAATTGTCTATTTGTACCTTTACCACATAGATGGATCTCTGCCAACGATAGCTTAATAAGCAGCGCAATGCTGCAAATTTTCCCGTTCAAACTAGGCTTAAACTTAATGTATCGTTACATAGAAATATTCTTAAGTTTCAGTAATTATTGAGTTAATTAAAAGTAATTATGTTTATTCAAAGAATCACAATACCATAATAGGTAAAGGAACTAATTATTCAATGTGTTTGAGTCGTAACGCCATATTTGGATGAAGTTGCAGATTGGGTTGCTCCAACTAATTAATGCGTAGGTGCATGTAGTAATCAAATACGATATTAATACCTATTTTATTGAGAATCGTAAATGGAATCCGTTATAATATTATAAGATTTAGAACATTTTGTCCAAAAGATTATTAAGCATTAGGTAGGTACAGATACCTACCCTATTATCTACTTATAGTGACGGGCATTAGCGATGCCACTTACCTTAGTTTTTAACGATCTATCTTGTGTTTGACCCCAAACTGTCCCTCAAATAATAAATCACAATCTTTTCAAGCTGAAGTCAAGTTCCCCTGAAATCTTTAATTTAAAATAAACCTCCTTTATAGTTCACAATGCTAATCGTATAATGTTCGTGGAATAGGGGGTTTTAAAAAGAGAGGGCACGGTATGGTACGGCTCACCATAAATGAAGGAACATCAATCAGAACTTACAGCCTTCAGTGAACGACGGTAGTTTGATATGTGGAGCCGTGGTACATATGGTACAACATGGTATCAAAGTAGGCAACTCCCTAGAATCATGGTAAAATGATACATGAGTTATTAAAGAGCACTTTGCAAGATCGAGTTCAAACATGACATATTGTGGACAGTAGAATTGTTTGGAAAAAATTCTTCAATTAGATTTCCTTTTATAATTAATCAACATCAAAATATGGTTTAGCTAGGGATACAGGTAACTCTACGGAAAGTAAAGTTAAAAGTATAACATAATTCTACAAAAACGAGGACTACGTACGGAAACCAGAAACAAAGTCAAACAGAACAGAAAAGCACTGGCTGGCTGTTAATAGCCTGAAGCAAGCCAAACAAACATAGGCACTGAACAACCCAAATTCCACAATGACATAGACACCTTGTATACTGCAGTTAATTCATATCTAAGCGAAACCGTGTAATTTGTACGGTATGGCAGGAAATATTTCATGCAGTGCAGTGTCATTACCGCGATAATAGCCGCCAATCACCGCCCGTTACCCGACGTGACACTTGACGGCATAGATATGCACTGTGGCGAGATTTCAACGATAAATGCATCGATTCCATGGATAAATGCTGTCGTCGATATCTGTGTTGGGATTAGCAGGTGGTTTAAAAACAAATAAATATCGTGTGGTATGCGATCAAAGAAAGCGTTTGTTGTGTATCTAATTCGTAATTCACGATTTTCTTTGCCAGTCTCGATTTAGTAGATACTTACAAAGAAAAAAACTTTTTAAGAAAAAAAAAACCGACTTCCAAAAAAACACTACAAAGTGAAAAATAACTTTAATTTCGGAAGTCGGTGTCTTTGGATCTGTATTTTAGTTTTTTGCCACCGACTTCCGAAATTAAAGTTATTTTTCACTTTGTAGTGTTTTTTTGGAAGTCGGTTTTTTTTTTCTTAAAAAGTTTTTATTTCACGCTTTTTAGTGGCTCTGCTTATAATTTATCTAAGTTACAATAGCTTAGTGCTTATCGTCTTTTACAAACAAATTATTGCTTTTCCCGATGCAGGGAAGTTAATTGTTGAGGAGTTCTCCAGGTCCACCATCAGCTCCATATCACCATTCACATTGTGACGAGCATAAATTGCTTAGCAACCATATTAAAGTAATCGAATATAATAATATAAATACTTATATATTATTGAGTAGTTCCGGAGGCCATCTGTGGTCTTCATCATCAGTTCCACTTCACCAAATGGTGCTTTCCAAGAGCAAGTGCACGAGTTACTATAAAAAATACCCAAATCACTATAGGTGTGCCTATAATATTTGAAGAGTTCCTTCGATTTCTCCAGGATCCCATCATCAAATCCTGACCTGATGTTTTAAGACTAGATGCTGATAATCCTGGCTGCAGCATCAGGCCAAACTTATGTCAACATTGCATTGAACTTATAAAATTTAGTCCTGTTTAAAATGAGCCCAAACACGACTACTGTGCTGTAATTTTAAGGTTTGTACTTTTTCTGATGCTCCTGGCTTCAGCATCAGGTCTCTATGTACTTTGGTGTTCCTCATTAACAGTACGTTTATCCACACATCGAGCCCTTTTCAATGAGCCTAAACATGATATATCTGCTGTTAGTTGTCGAGGAGTTAGGTACTCTGCAGACTATCCTGACTGCAGCATCAGGTCATGACTTGATGATCATGAGACCAAATGTGACAAATGCCCTATCAAACATCAAAACAATTTATTAAAAACAGCCCTTGCCTGTTCGAGTAACTTCTTACTGTTAAGGAGTTGTACCTTCCATCATCAGCCCAGCTACCTGAGATGGTGACAACCATACGCAAATACACAAGATACTTCATAAAATATGCGAAAAACAATAAGTGAGCCTATAAAATTTGAGGGTTGCCCTCGATTTCTCTAAGATCCCATCATCAGATATTGAAATGGTGACAATGGGACCACACGGGAAGCACCAGCTTTCAAATAAAAAAAGAATCATGAAAATCGGTTCACCCAGTCGCAAGTTATGAGGTAACAAACATAAAAAAAAAAAAATAAAAAAAAAAAATACAGTCGAATTGATAACCTCCTCCTTTTTTTGAAGTCGGTTAAAAATTGATGGGCCATGGAACTCGAATCATGAACAATGTCCACCATCACAACGTTGACTCATGCTCATGATCGAACAATAAATTAAAACAAAATCACATAAAAGAGTACCATGCAGGTAGATAGGGTAAGTTGTCTCACATTGAACCAGGTAAATTTCAAAGTCTCATAGTGCGCTGGATTTTCAATGAATGCCTTTAATTTTTTGTGTATAGTTAGCATATTTATTTAGCTTCAATATTGTAAAACGTTAATTTCTCATATTCCTTTTAGTTTCGGTGTAAAACAGGTTTTTATGAAAAATGATTTTTGGTTCATAGAGTACTACAGGTGGTACACATTTAACCAGGGTATCGTCCACATTGAGCCACCTTATTAACTACGTCTTCTAGTTCAATTTATAAGGCAAATACTTTTTAATGATAATAATAAAAAACAGTAATAATAAAAATCAGCCTTATATTTATTAAAATCACTTTAAATCATATACAATTAAACCGACAGTCTTTTGTGGTCAGTCCGTAAAATTTTAGAGCACACTCCTTTATGTAGTCTTTATAAATGTCTTCTTGTTCTGCAGTAAAAATTAAATGATTTTCGTAATTCGGTACTAATCTCTTCTCGGCAAGATCCTCTGTATTGACGTCTAAGTTTTGTGCTACGTACCGTCGTAAGGTTGGGTAAGCAATATTGTAAGTTTTCGCTGCTTTTCTGATACTTTCACCTGATCTGTGCAGTTTAAGGGCCTTAAGCATGTTGGCAGCCGAATGCCCCCCTCTTTTTCTTATCATCACCTTGTTTCGCGCCATTCTATAACAAATTAAAATAATTAACACTCATTTAACGACTGGGGTGTACACAATGAACCATGGTTCAATGTGTAACACCCTCAGGTGGTTCACTGTGAGACACACCACGTTTTGATAACTAACCTCGAAATTTTACCGACAAATCAATGTCTTAAAAACACGGATTATAGCGCTTTTAATTCCTAAATAACTGTAGAAAACAGTGTACATATAAATAAATTGATATTATTTAAACGAAAAAAGCTAATAAAGAATGAAATTGGCAAAAAATACTTACTTTTTGAGTCAGTTTGCTTTCGAATGCTCCTCACACAACCACTTTGCACGCGATCGCCACGCAAACTAGTGGGCACGAACGGAACGTAAATACCCCTCTTTCACTCATATTAGCGCGGTTTGGCAACGTCGCATTTTCGAGATTCGGCGGTGGTTAAATGTAGCTGCCTGGTTCACTGTGAGACACCCGACCCTACCTAATTATTTTGGGAAAACTAAGTAGAATGACCATTTAATATACAATAAAGAAATCCCACGCGAGTTACTGAACAAAACGTTTCGATTATTCGTCCAATTACAATGTAATTCAATTCAACGATTGTTTAATGGAAGTATTATTGGAATCGAATTGCTACAATAAATATCTGTAAAAGGGAAGACATTTGTAGGTGGTTAATTACGAAGCCACGGAGAACACCCACTGTTGGGGTTAAGTTAACTAGAACGTATTTATGGCACCTACATCGTCAATTATTTGGTAGTCTACCTACTGAAATTGCTTTAATTTAATCAATTTCGGACCGGATTTTACATGAACTTAATTTCTATAAAGTTTATAATAGTTTCTACACCTACATCTGTACATATTATAAATTAAAGTCGTTTTTGGTGTCTGTCTGTATGATCGCATAGTTCTTCTACGAAACAGATTTTGATTCGGTTTTCACCATCATTTGGAGAATTTATTCCGAAAGGTCAATGTGAATAAAATATGTATTAAACTACATATTAATAAAGAAATATTGATGTTTTGTCAAGTCGTACAACTGTTTGAAGCAGTAGGAGCGGGTCGCTAGTACCTACAGCTACATAAGTGTGAAATTAGCAATAGGTTACAGCCTCACTGACTAATTTCTTAAACATTGGTCTGTCGCAGTATCCTGTGGGAATTTAGGTAAATGGATGGATTTTACATATTAGAGACATATTTAATTAAACTTCAACATATTTAATTAATTCAGCACATAATTCTAGGCCCCCTAGCGTAGAAATTATTCGTCGGTTAATCAAAAATAAAAAACAGCTGTTTCATAGAAAAGTGCAATACCGCGGTAAAAATGTACGGAACAACTAACGAAAATTTCAACACAGGGATGTTCAGAATTAGCTCACCGTCCGATCGGGACCAGGCCCGTGCCGGACGGCGCGTACGTCTTCCACGCGCGCCTCAAAGAGATGTCAGCAAAAAGGAAGGGGCCTGCCAGGGCCGAAGCCTGCCGGGGGTGCGGGATTGTCCGAAAGGGTTACCGCTACCCCGGAACATAAAGGGCTAAGGAAGGAACACGGATGGGTTTTAGTCAGTAAGAGTCTGACACTCCCTTCCGCTCCACCCAGAGCGGGAGTGGTCATTTGATGATTTCCCATCCATAAAAAAGGGGTGTTCAGAATCATGTAAGTACTGAACCTATGGTCACAGGTTGCGTGTCGTTGTAACTGTCACCTTGTAAGTATATTCGTTTTAAATATTTTCACTTTTTCGATACGAACCCAAAGAAAGTTATAACCGAAAGTATTGCTCTACATTTCACCTATTTAAATAAAGCTTTTATCATGAAATGAACCTTGTCCGTGATCACTGATCGTGTCTTCGAGACAGAAGTTCAGCGGTCATGCTACGATTGACAGAAACAATGGATCCGTCCGATATCTCAATGATCCGTAGATCCTTGACGATCGATGAAGCGTCCTGGTATTTATATCTTGTTGTCACTGAGAGTGATTGCTTTGAGTGATCGAATGTAGGTCATGGTATACTGCGGTTTGTACTTTTTTCAATTATGTACTTAGGTTAATTATTGGTTTTTTTTTATCGTCATCCTCAAGAAGTCTAAATATACTTACTAATATAGGTACAGACGCCAGCACATCAAGTTACTACAATCTGTCACTTTATTAGTTTTTATCTTTATCGCTAAAGTGTAAGGTTCAAAGTCGATTGGAAAAATTTTACAGTTTCGGGTAGCTTGATGTGCTGGCCTGTACCTACCTAATATAGCTGAAGTTTTTTTGTTTGACCGCGCTAATAAATAATCATTGGAACTACTTACCTGTCGATTTTGCATTTGATAGTCCAATTCTTCAGGAAGGCAATTTAACATCACGCTACGACCCTTAGGAGCCGAGCAAAACGAAAAAAAGTAAGAAACAAATATTAAACGGTGGGTGAAACCGTGGGGCACAGCTAGTCTATTATAATAATTAATATAATTCTCAAGTTTGTAATTTAGGTATAAAGACATGATTTTAAGAGCTAACAAAAAATAAAACAACCCAAAAAGTAGTTTTATTACAAAAAACTCGTACCTAATGCGTCTGTTTGCTATCTAGTAAACGGGTCTATATAAAATCCGCACAAAAAATAAGAAATACAGCTTTACAAAGCGATGCCATCCGTTACAGTCGATTATTTCAATTAAATAAACTGTAATAGGAATAAAAACCAACACTAAGATATAAAAAGAACGCATAAAATCCAAATAATCACGGCATCGACACGACAATTCACAAATGTGGCGGATATATCCGCATTATATTAGTGCAGCCCTATGCTTGCGGATATCAGTATCCGCCCTCAGGAAGTGAGCTTTTAGGGCCTCGCGGAAACTAACCCTTCATTAGCACTTAAGTTTCCCGCCTGTTATTAGCTTACAAGTATTGTCTGTCGAAGGATTAGTTTAGAAGGGAATTTATAGTTTTACACTTTAGGATTTGAAAAGGGCTCTACGCGTTACGGTATTTTGTGGAGTTGGAAGCATTGAATGAATAGGTACCGAAGAGAGTAGGTTTTATTGCTTTTTATATCCTCTACTGAAGTAAAGAAGGATTCAAAGCTCAAGGAAATCGCTACAAGGAACATTTAAATTGGATCACCGGTTCCGAGTCGAGATCACCAGGCTTGGCAGAGGGATTTTGGTAATCAACTAATCATAGGAGATGCCGCTATCGTCCTAATTCTTCCTCTCATCTTTATGAGTCTATAACATTTTTATGACAAAAACATAAGTTTCCACCACAGGCCATTCGACCATATGTTCAAACCACAATTTCAATACCAAACGCATGCCCCACGTATCAGCAGACGGTATCACAGCCTATCATTATCAACACGATTGCAGTCGACACGCTAGGCGTCGGGTCAATAAACCCACACTAATTTTCTCCGCCATTTTGTCTAGAAACAAAAAAAAAAATGACCATTTATAGTCTATGGTTCCGCAGGACATTGGTTTTTGTTTACTGTTTTGAAGTTTGTTTGTAAACAAACGCCTTGTTTATTTATTAGAGTAAAGACCGGTTAGTAGTCGACGAATTTTTGTTTTTTTTCTATCTTCTATGAATTGTTTTTGGCAGCATCTACTTACTTCTTTTGTATCTAATTGCAAAAAGTAGAGAGAGTTTCTGTGAGCAGTGTTGGCCCAGTGGTATCGGAACCCGGAACCGACTTACTAGTCGTAGATCATGAGTTCGAACCCAGGCAGGCACTTCACACTGTGTATTTAATTTCATCACCATTGCTCTCAAAACGGTGAAGGAAAACATCCTAAGGAAACCGGCATGTCCTAGAACCAAAAAAATTAAAGGCATGTGACATCCACCAACTCGCACTGAGCACGCGTTTTGATTTATGGTCCACTCCCTCGCACAGAGAGGAGGACTGTGTCCCAGTAGTGGGAACATTAAATTGGGAATTTATTAACATTATTACTAGGTATCTAAGTGTTCGTGCTAAAAATGAAAATGTTATGTTCCCATGACCACGGAACTCCATTTAAAAGACAAAAAAAGGTGAAGACTTAGCTCATTGCGCCGACATTGTCTGCAAAGTCACGGCCACCGGCAGAACTGTAGGATTGCGCAATGGAGACTGACTCATTTGGCTACTGGTGCTTTTGTAGGTAATGGCAAAAAATCCCTTGTCGAAATTTTCTTTCTGTTTTACAGCTGTTTGTCATGAAACAGAAAATTTGCGGTCTTAGTGTATATTGCTACTTACTATGTATTAGACCGTTTTTCGAGAGGTAGGTACAGAGCCTATCAGCCTACCTAAAGCCTAAAGTATATAAAAAAGGACACTAGCGCACGGAAGTGATAAGATTTAAATATTATAAAACGTCTACATTTTTCTTAAAACTTCATTGCAATTGCCTAATACATTTATCTGGAGTTTTCGATTCGCCCACAAATAAATTCACATCGTGCGAGTCGCCTATAGAAAAAAAACAAATATTTAAAAGTGTCGATACGCCCGTTTCGGGCGAGTGAATTCGTGCGAATCGACTAATAAGCCTTTAATTCTACTTTGTCATTCTACGGTCTGGTTTTAACCTCAATCCCTAAAAAAAAAATTAGTGCAAAAGTCGTAATCAAACACGCAGCAAGAAAAAATAATTAATTACCGCATTATGACGTCACAATTCCCAGTGTTGTTTAAACATGGTCTCGTATTACCGAGGGATGTAGGTATGACAGGGAGGGACTGATGACGTCACCGGCGCGCCCGCTGTGACTCAGTACCTAAAAGCTCTAGAATATGTGCTAAATATGCGATATTCAGTTTCAGCTAACGAGATGCTGAAACTTTATTATCTATACTTATAATAAATCTGTAGAAGTGAATATTCTGTACATTGAAAATATCAAAAAAATAAATGACAGGGGGTGTTACTAGACCGACACCGAACCCAAAAATTTGATTAAAAAAATTTTTGTCTGTCTGTCTGTCGGTCTGTCTGTATGTCTGTCTGTGTGTCTGTCTGTCGGTCCGTCTGTCTGTCTATTTGATCAGGCATCACGCAAAAACTACTGGTTCGATTACGATGAAACTTGGTATAATTATTTTTTAATATCCTGGGCACCACACTGGGTACTTTTTATCTCGGAAAAGTATATACAGTAAAAAACAAACTTAATATTGCGGTTCGATACCTAGACCCGATTACTGTACCAACCGCAAATAATAAGTTTGTCGTAGGTTACGTGGAGGGTGTGTTCTTTGTGAAGAGTAGGTATCCACTAAGAAAGTGTTTTTCGAAATTCCAACCCTAAGAGGGTGAATGGAGGGAGGGTGAAATTTCACCGGACGAAGTCGCGGGCAGAAGCTAGTAGATAATAATAAAGAAATCATTATCAAGGCACCAATGAAAATCTATCAAAGTTTACCACTGACCATGTAAAAATTTCCCGAAATATGACACTCGTTAAGCTTATGCTGAAAAAATCTTGCAATGTTATTTTGTTAATTTATTTGTTTTAAATACATGATAAGCTATAAGCTATATAAACAACAAATTGCTCATTATGGATACATCCATACTTCCATACTTAATATTATAAATTCGAAAGTAACTCTGTCTGTCTGTCTGTTACCTTTTCACGCCTAAACCGCTGAACCGATTTAGATGACATTTGGTATAGACATAGTTTGAGTCCCGGGAAAGGACATAGGATACTTTTTATCCCGATATTCCCACGGGATCGAAACTTATGCGGGTGAAACCGCGGGGCGCAGCTTTTTACAAATAAATGAAAACGTTATATTAGAATTGGTATATAGCTACAAGAACCCTCAAACACAACAACACTTTACTTGCTAATATATTTTTTTAACGATGATGACAATCTTATTCTTGAAGAATTGTCAAGCAGCGCGAATAGCTATTCCAAGTAAGTAGGTACGTAGATGAGATTGCTAGAATCTAGTGCATGACTATATTAAGAATACGGTTCTCCTATTTCAGATTAGGCATGAAATATAAGTAACGGGACTTAAATGACGTCTACAATATTTACATTATCCATCCTTCTGTATTCATGTATCAAATGACTCACCTAACTTTATGGTCTTTAACATTTTTTAAAATAAAAATAGGCACTTAAATTGTTCTGAGAAAATAGGTTTTCAGTGGGAACCTTATGGTGAGCAGGACAGCTTTTTTAACTTTTATAAATTTTCATAGACATATAAATTTTTTTTTCCCGTAATCTGAAAACTAATGGATCGAATTGACTGTCTTCATGGTAATTCGCCCTATGATAGCTTAGTTTAGTTAATATAAAACAAATTAATAAAGAACTGTTGAAACTTAAAAATAAAGGTTTACAACAAAAGGCTGTTGCTACGTTGGATATTAACAATGCCTACCAGGCAATGTGCTGTTTCCCTTGTTTCCCTTTGAAGATTATTATCAATGAATTAAACTGAAAGGCGTGTCAAAATTACGCCTAATTCACTATTAAAAAATAAAGCATAGAACAACATAGCAACATGCTTAGTTAACAATGTACAAAGTATTAATAATTTGGTAATTTATGTAAGGTCAACGTAGCATGAAGATCTCATTTTCATATTTCGTCAAAAATGTTTTGTATTTTCCGTAGTTGTACCAAATAGTCTAAGCATTTGGTATAGTTAGGTAGCTACACTTACTGGTTAATTAATAATAGTCTAAATTAGCCTAAAACAATTACCCGCCCCAACTTTGACGAAATACTCAGTAAGTATTTGTGTCAAACTACATTTTAAACGTTCTTAACGTGGTTATAATTACATAATTATAGTAATTTTCGATTCACAAAGCTTCTCGTATATGTATCGTCATACCACAACTTGTAATTGTAATTTAATATCTAAGGCTTTGCATAGTAAAAAGAGTCCATCTGTTAGTTGTGTTTGTGTACCACGGCGAGTCAGTTTTTGTATGTAAAACGATTAACTTTTAATAAGAAATGTTATCAATAGCAGTATTAATGAAATTGTATTATGTAGAGAAATGAGGAAAATGTCGTGAGGAGAGTTTTGAGTATGAATGTCTATGGCTATGAGTAGGGGAAGACCAAAGAAACGATGGATGGACTGTGTGAATGATGATATAGTTAGAAAGGGAGTGGCTACCGAGACGAGGTCTAATAAAGGAGAATGGAAGAAAAAGACATGTTGCGCCGACCACAAGTAAATTGGGATAAGGGCAGGATGATGACGATCAACAGCTGTATGAAAGTAAAAATTCTGTTTTGTTGAAAGGTAAACAGATGGTTACTTAGTTGTTTTTTTTTTTAAGTTAACCTACACTGTCCCACTGTTGAGCAAAGCGACCTCTCTCCTTCCACGCTTCCTTTCGCAGCCACCTCGATCCAACACTTGCGTTACGCGACTAGATCTAGGTATCGTTAGTTGGTTTATTGAAGAATTTTATTTGCCATAGAATTGCCTTTTTTATCTGATTTTTTGCAATGTTTCGTTGACATTGCTGTCATAAGTATTGTGCATAGCGTGCACCTTCCCGCTTTTTCAAGGTAGGATAATTTCTATTGAAAGTTAGGTATAGAAAGTTTTCTTAGACAGTTACTAAAAATATCTGTCATTTACCATTTCATGTTATCTTTGATGGCACAGTTCCAAGTTTAAAATTAATATTCCGTAAGGGAAAATGGAATCTATAAAAGGAATAGTTTCATGAACATTACTTAGCATTAGTCAAACATTCACGACATGAAAACGCAAAAATAGTTTCTCCATCAAGAAATTCAGTAGCCAAGGTTTGTGCCCATAGCTCGCCCCGTATTACATAGGACTTTTAACATTACCTAATCTATACCTATATATAAAATTCAAAGTCCTGACTGACTGATATATTAACGCACAGCCTAAACCGCTGGTCCTAGAGACATGAAATTTGGAGGGTGTGTTCTTTGTGAAGAGTAGGTATCCACTAAGAAAGGGTTTTTCGAAATTCCAACCCTAAGAGGGTGTGGAGGGGAGGGTGAAATTTCACGCGGGCGAAATCGCGGGCAGAAGCTATTGGCGAAATATGTGAGAACATGAACAACAGGAGCTGCGGTGGCCCAGTGGTATAGGCCCTAACTTACGAGTTGTAGGTCGTGAGTTCGAACCCAGACAGGCACTCTACTTTGTGTATTTCATCACCACTGCTCTCAAAACGGTGGAGGAACAGAGCAAAACATCGTAAGGCATGTTCTAGAACCAAAAAAGTCGAAGACATGTGACATCCACAAACCCGCACTGGGCCCATGTGGTGGATTTTGACCTACTCCCTCTCACAGAGAGGGGGACTGTGTCCCAGCATTGGGAACATTATAAGCTACTTATGCATGAACAAGAGGTAGTTAGGCACGTCCGCCTAACCCTGTGTGGCTTAGGTAGGTAGAATAGAATACTCTTTATTATGTACACCATATAAATTACAGACATAAATATAGAAACTACCGGAGTCATGTTATCAGCGACTCTATCAAAATTGGTTCTTGTTAACCTTATTCCAAACCATATTATGTTTAATTCAGGCTTACATTATGGTGTTTTTTAATGAATAGCTGAACTTAATTAGTGTTAAGCGTATAGCAAGTAATTAGACGCGCCTATTCGGTTCACTCACCTTTTCTATTACATTTAGTTTTTAGTTTTAGTTGACTACAAGGGCAATAGTCATGGTTTGGGTGTGTCGTTGTATTGTATTGTGTTTTATTACAATTATGACCTAAGCATAATTAACGAATTATTGTGACTATATTGGAGTATCTACATATCTTTGCAAGGGCGGCGAGTTGGAATTAATTTAGTACTTATCGGAATTCCGATTCTAAATGAATCCTAGTTCGTTTGCATAATAAAATTTTTGGTTAAAAATATGATTTTTCGGTTTTCAAATCTAGTTTAAAGTCACGACAAAAAATCTCGGTACCTACCTACACTAAAAAAGTAGTAAGAAGGTACTTGTCTAACAATGGGTGTATTGCTTTAGTAAATGATTCAACAAAAATGTTATGTTCGATCATCTCAAGGAATAACAATCAGTATCGCTCCACATCCCTACTATGGAACAGGGTGAATCATGCCACTAATAGGATAATAGCGGGATTGTCTGCCCGTGCGCCTACGCATCGATTGTTTTAATCGATGATAATAATATGATGCTGATGAGGTCTACCTACCTGCATTGTATTCAGTTTTTGTAAAGCTTCATTAAAATCGATTTCTTAAACAAAGAGTACTAATTAGTACTAAGTCAAGCTTGAAATCATAATACAATTATACAAGAGAATGAAAATAACTTTTTGGCATATATATTTACTTATACGTTGAAAATCATCTTTTTACGTTATTTTAAGACACGTAACAGACTGCAATTACCTATGATTTTTTGTATAAACTTTCTAGTATTACTGAATTTACTGTATGCCTCCTTTCTCCCTTAAAAAGATTAAAACTAATTAATTATCGACACACGCTTATAAACAGATTTTTTTTACAAATGGAAGAGGCAGTGAAAAAATCTCATAATACTTAATTTTTATTTCTCTAAAAATTAAATATTTACATAATATAAGCTAAAATATAAACTATAATAATATGTACAATTATATGAAAAAATAAACAATCATTATAGGGCATCAAAGAATTCATCCGCATCGCTGTCAACAGGAACAGTGCCCAAAAGGCTGGCAGCATTGCCACGTTGTATGGCAATGCTAATTCTTTGGCCAAGAAATAGGCCAGCCCTCTGGTCTGGGTCAAGAGTCGACTAACCGCTTGGCGATATCCCGAAAACTTACTTAATTTGATTTGATTGGCAGGTCTAGTGGTCAAAAATCAATGTCGAGCGGGGTCTTGGGTTCGATCTCCTACTACACGTTTAGAATGTTAGTATCAGCTTGACTGTGTGCCAACATAAAACGGGAAGTTTAGGCTACACAGATTCAACAAAACCTAATAAGCAATTTTATCTCTTAAAATACTTCTCGCAGATAATGTCGACTGTTACCTAGACTTAAATTGTGTACAATTACAAGCCCGTTACATCTAAAACCACTAAGTTACGTTCCGTCCATTGAGCTGTTGAAAATAAAAGCCTTCGAGAGACGCGACGGTTCCACTACAGCTAGTACCGTTGGGTAGCCCGCTATGATTTGTTTAAGTTAATTGAAGTTGCTATTGATTAACCATTTAAACCTCAACTCTTTATTTTCATTTCATGCTTTGATTGGACAATCTGATCATAGTAACATGACTACAATTTGTTTTGGTCCAGTTAAGATTATAAGCAAAACAAAGAATTTTCTTTCGTTTTAATTTATTTTATCTTAATTTGAATCATCCTCATAAACATAATTATAGTTCTGAGTAGACTGAATTAATCTAATTCCAGATAACAAAAACATACAGATCATAATCATTACTTTTCATTCATCCTCTACTTTAAAATTATAAAAACAAGATACTTATAAATAAAATACCAAAATTATGTCGATCCATAATAACTTATCTCAGCTGAACCATAACTATAATAAAAACAAAACATAACTCTATCAATATAATAATATCTACGATCAGAAACGCGTGTTTTGTGAATTTGAAAGAATAGCTACCTATAGAATTTGTTATGGTACAAGCATTGGAACTATTTAATTTTTAAGTGTACTACAATATTGCATTGGGTCTAGCATGTAAGGGTATTTTTATGTTTGGAGTGAAAAAAATAAGTAAATAAATGTCACATTACTAGCCAGTGGGGTGTCATCGATATGGAAATCACATATTTATCGATGGTGGTTCTTATCACATCAGCATAGAAATAACGCTACAGAATAATATGAATATGATAGGGTTCCATGATATTGAAATTAGTAGTGTAAAATTAGATCAGATACCTAATAATTATCTATGATTTATTTTGTTACACGAAATTGGACATGGCATAACCAAAATTCAAAGAGCAATACAAAGCGCAGTTTTTTTTTATTATTATTACCTGTCAGCTTTATTGAGACATCTTCTTTTAGAAGCCATATAAATTAATTGGCTAAAGTTTTTCCCCAATAGTAGCTACCTACAGCTATCATCGATAATAATTGTAAAAGTAGGTACCTACTTACTTACCTAGTATTGAAGACAAGCCTGCAACTAATGCAAAACCTCACTGAATATTCTGAATAGACAAAAGCCTTCACCTTTTCAATTGTCCGTAACAGTTGGCCCCACAACAATTAATATTGATCGTTTGAATCAATAAGTAGCACGTTGGTCAGCGGCTGCATCGATGCAATATGTACAGCACTAGTTTTACTTTTAAAATTATTAATGAGTCCAATTTATAGTTGAATTATGTACATGAAGTGACAGATCAATAATGCAAGTTTTGGTTTAAAATTACTTGGTCCAATAAGTGAAAAAACTATAAACTTGCTGTGCTTTTCCGTCAGAAAAGTTATGCTAGAAATGTTTTAATTTTTTAGCTATTGCTCCCAAGTTTAAACTGCAAACAATAAATTGTGATACGTATTTTTTTTTCTAGTAGTTACATATTATTTTTAAATGGTGTGAAGGAATATGCTTAAGACACTTCACACAGTTCATTTCCAATTTCCTTATGAAAACATGGCTGAATATTATCATTCGTCTGTCATACGCGTTATCAACGTGGGAGAGCTAGCTAATGTCTTCTAATTACTCCGCCATCCGCCACATACCACGACACTTGACAATCGTGGATCGTTAACAAAACGTGACAATTGTTAAAATACATATATGTTCGATAAATAATTAATAAGCTGCAGCTTTCCCGTGCGATAACAATGCGAGCTTGCATGGCGGCATGCAGCATGCGGCATAGCAATGTTTATAGTGCTTGTAGGTATACAGGTTAGTAATTGTTTTGGTGGAAATGTGTGCAGCTGTTGTCATTGATAGGTACGATATTGTACATGGTTAGGTTTTTATTAAATGTATTGTCATATATTATAACCAGCATTTAATAAATCCTCGATGGATATTTGAAAGTTTGAGGAAAGATGAAACGCATATTCGATAATAGGATTTTAGCCATTCCGATGACGCCTCTTCAAATAAAATAATTGTAGATATCGGTAGTAATATGTAGGTACAGCTGTTGTCATTGATACAAATTAGACTAATATTCCGTTCATGCTTGATCTAAAACATTACCTATTGTTGGATAGGATTTACATATTTTACTGGCTTGAATTACGAGCCTACGTTCTAAAAAGTACGTCAAGTACAATACTTTTACGTCGATGATCTATAAAAACAGTTTCGTTTTCTTACCAAGCAATCAAATGTGTGCAATTAGAACCTCTTGCAATCAAAACTTTAATCAAGTTTTACTAGCTTCCATCAATTTAAACTCTCTTCCTTACAAAACCTTGGATGCCAGCCAAGTCAAGTGAATCCAAGTTATAATTACTATCTCCACTTCACAGCAGATTGATTCAGATTACTTTAAGACCTGGTCCAAGTACCGATGGTCGTGGACCGTGGAGCTTGCGGTCAGCAGCCGGCAGCCGGTCAGCCGTGACCGACCAGCTCAGGTTATAATGTCACTTGGAAACTGAGATTAACTAGAACCTTGTATAGAAAGGATATTTTGAAGGATCGATTTTCATTGGGTGGAGAATGTGGAAATACGTAGTTTGATTTTTAAAATAGTATCTACCTACAGTTTGCGGATGTACAATCAACAAAAGAGATAAGTATGCAGGATCATCGGATATAGTTGAAGTTTAGTAAGAAACCGATGGATGTTCTCGAATAAAATTTAATTTTATTAACAGAAAACAAATAGCTCATTTAACAAATTACATTTCAGTCGACATCTTTACAGTCAACTTGTAGACATCTCGGTAAATCGAATTATGCGGAAATACATTGGCAATTTTTGCATAGCTATGGTTTTCCAATATTGTTGCAAAGTTTTCATCATTTCACATTCTTTTGATTTTTTTTAAACTCATGGTTGTAACCAATTCTTCGGTGCTGGCTCTACTTATTCTCCTACCCAATGTAATATCATCAATTTCAGGAATAGGTACTGACATTCAAAGCCTATAAACGTATTTTTTTAAATCACGTACATAGTTATAAAACCAATAGCACCTACTAGGTATACCTAATAAGTAGATATATTTTTCCTTGATTTGTTCATTATACATGTGACAATATGGGGATTTCCTTCGGATCAAAACCGCAATGGATAAAAATATATTCTATAAGTACCGTGGAATTATTTTAATCTACCTTGTTTAGAAATATGTAGGTACCTACTAGCTTTTAATAATAGGTGCATTATTTTTTGTTTCTTTTTCCGGTTTCCTGTATTTACCCATTCGACGTTATTTACGTTAATTCTATTTAAATAACCATTTTTTGTTACTGGGTGGCTAAGTATTAGGTATTAAATAAATATTCCTATGTATTGAAAAACTTCTCGGAAAGTTATCTTCTATGTTTTTTATTAGGCGATATAATAAAGATTATCATGAAAAAAAATAAAACGAAGTCGTTACAGCTTTAGAGTCCTACTACTCGTAAATATCAATTGAAGCAAAACGTTAAAATAAATCCATCATTTCATCCGTGCTACAAGTTCAGTTTGGCTGTAATTCGCAACATGAAGATCGCTTCATTACTAATCCTCATTTTGACGATTTGCATGAAACTTTTCCTTGAATTTCTTTCAGACAAATGTACCTACACTTTTTTCGTGACTGATAGTGATTTTGAGTGTCTGTTACTTAATTTAGAATTATCTTGAATCGTGATCGTGAATAATAAAAAAAGTTTTCGAAGAACTGTTTTGTTACGTCTATATTTTGAACCGAGTTTTGTTTTGGATATTTTTGAAATGACATCGAAATCCAAGGTTTTAATAAAAATCTTTTGTAATAATAATAAAGGGAAATGCCAGGTGATTAAAAAAAAAACAAAACAGAACTGCGCTAAAAACCAACTAGTCTAATCCTGAAATGTAATGAAAAGTATAACCAACCTACTTTCTAAAGTAAAATTGGGTACCAAACGGGTAAAATAGCTGAATTAGCGAAACATTTGTAAAAATCGGAAAAGTTCCCGAAAACGCTCTCAAAAAATATCCAAACACCACCAAGTAACTGTCATGATCCCGTCAATTTCATAAAACCGCGTTTTTTATTTCAGCAAACCTAAATAATGTTACAAATTAAAAATATCAAAGGACTCACCATTGTTGAAGTTAGGTGGAGAAGTTTACAAAAAAACGTGAAACAGGAGCGTGTGGCGTGGCGAGTTCGTGAGGCAACGCGCTGGGCCGGACTGTGCCTGACTAGGCCTAAACACCGCTTTTATATGCCAAGCTATGCGCACACCTATTCTGGAGAACCTATAAAACTACAATATGGAACAGAGATCTTGGGACCACTCCTTGTGGTTTACATTTTTCATTTAGTAGCTGAATTTTAAATGAGAATTGTGTCTGTCTGTCTGTCTAGCATCTTCGGTTAGGTAGATCTTTTTTTGTTTTGCGACTTGCCTTTACGTGTTCTTCGTGTACGTCTTTATCAGAATGTATTATAATTCAAAACACTTCTTACACATAGGTATGTTATGTTCCGATTTTGTTCCTAAGGATGGAACCGACTTTTTCAGTTCTCTTGTTTTTAGGGTTCCGTACCCAAAGGGTTAAAACGGGACCCTATTATTAAGACTTCGCTGTCTGTCCGTCCGTCTGTCTGTCACCAGGCTGTCTAGCTATCTAGACAGTTGAAATTTTCACAGATGATGTATTTCTGTTGCCGCGCCTCTATAACAACAAATACTAAAAACAGAATAAAATAAATATTTAAGGGGGCTCCCATACAACAAATGTGATTTTTTGCCGTTATTTGTATGTAACGGGTTCCGTAACACCGTTCCGTACGGCGGTACGGAACCCTTCGTGTGCGAGTCCGACGGCCGGTTTTTCAATCAATCTATGTTGTATGTTTTTCCTGTAGGTTCATGATGTAAAACATCAAAGCTTGAGTTATATGAGCTTTTACCTTCCAAAGTTAGTTTTGTGTCATGTCTGCCTGCACCCTATAGTCACACCAGCCAGATTTTCCTTTGGTCTTATGGTTTCGAGATCCACGGAAGGTTTTATTTTACAAATCAACATGTTAACAATCGTCACATTTGTGAATTGTGATGTATCAAGTTCAGTACCTAAGTACTTAATTATAAATACTGTATTGCAAATATTCAGTCAAACGATCCAAAATCTTATTTTCCGAAAAGCTCTTCCTGAAAGTTTTTCCTAAAAGTTCATACCTACTACTTAGTTATTTTCGTTTTTCTTACTAAAACTTTCATACTAATCGACTTCATTTACAATATGGTCAATTGGTCATCGTATCCAGAATAGGTCGTCTGATTCACACCGCGACAGTAGTGTGTCCAGACGGAGCCCAATTTTTCAGTCTTAGTCTCAAACAGAAGCAGTGAGCCAATGACAAAGCCCCGTGACTAATGATGTACACAAACATGAGATTTGAATGTCAAACTAGTGAACTGTGGAGTTCTGTCTACGATAGAGACAAAGGGTTATTAAAATTTACTATGGGTGTATTGACGTTTAAAAACTAGATGAAACTAATTTCAATTCAATTTTTTCAATTTCTTTTGATTGCTGGATATACAAATGGGGAAAATATTTTCAGGTAGGTATAGGGGGTTTCTCGTTTTCCGAATTATTTTACAAGTTTGACTAACCAATATTGTACACTAATTTACGCCATATGAGATTTTATCTGATGTTGATATACTGAAAGTTTATAGAATTATTACATACTGAAACGAACTTTACCTATAACTTATTTTGCACTTACGGATTCAATTACAAAATTAAATCATGGACTTCCTATTCATAGGGTTGGGATGAACGGGGAAGGGACCACACGGGGGAACCTTGACCCTTTGCCAGTTTTGTGTCAGATGGTACCTACAATGCACATTTTTAATGGAAAGATAGATATAGAATAGATATTTTTAGCTCCTAGTAAATGGGTGCATGTTTGTGCTGCTGCACTCCAACTTTTTGTTTTTATTTTTAGTATGATATTTATTTATTAGATACTTTTTCTGTTGGTATCTGAAATCATTTGTTATTTTTATGTCATAAATTTATTGTTTCGGATGACTGTTACCAGTACCTACCACCTCTACGGAATTAAGGGTGGCTGAAGTTTTAAGTATCTTTAAAACAGGCAAGTAATCGTTATAGCAATAAAGTTAATACGGTTGTTGCACAAGTCAATTAAATTAAATAAAACTTTATTTCAGACTAGGTCCATAATTTTCTTAGAAATTATTTTGGTGTTAGTAATGCTTATGTAAATAAGTTTATTAGTTTTCAAACAGTAATTGTATAATTCAGAAAACATAAGCTAATTAAATAAAAAGATAAATTTGGGGTGTATGACCACACCCTAAAGCCCCAGGCAGTCCGGTGCAATTAACCGAGGGTTGTTTCATTATCTAACACAACTACAGAGAGAGTATCGTACTTATATTACCTATACTGTTAGCGTGTGTTTTAAAAATTAATTCCTCTCATATGTAGGTATATTGATTAAGACATTCAATGGTAAAGATTTTGTTTTTATTACCTAACTAGCTGACAAAGCTGACTGATGTACGAGAAAATGATTTAGTAGGTACCTTTATTTAATTTCGTGAATTTTTCCCATATTTTAATAGTCATTCTGCTATTCGGGGCGGAGACAAATCCAACAAAATAAATATCATAAAAATCGGTCCAGCCGTTCTTGAGTTATAAATGATTGTGTAATTTTGTAATTTGTTTCATTTATATAGATTACCACACTAAAAGTTTTCCCATCGTTGATAGAACTCAAAGCTTCACCATTACCTCCACTTGTACGTCATTACCTATATAGGTATACCTACCTAAACAAGGAAGGTACCACATTCTACATCCTAATTTCTATCCGCCATACTTTCAACGTTCCCTTTTTCCTATAGTTTACAGGCAATTAATCATTGGAACAGGCACAATACATTATCTGTAAGCTACTGTTAGCCCGATCGCCTAGAGATTGGTACCCATTGTACAATCACTGACCCAATTGAAGTTTTACCATCACGTGCAAGAAGGGCCGATACTTTACCAGCGAAAGTGTAGGTCAAAATAAAAGGATAACTATTTAGAAATAAAAATCCACGTACATGATTGGATAGATGATTGGATCCCTTTCCTTGGCCTCATAACTCTCAGTAAAAGGCATATGTATCTGCTCTGTGTTGGATCATGTCAATATTCAGATTACATTTATGTACAAATATTTGCCTATGAACGCTAGTCAACCATAACGAACTCGTACCTATAAGTAGGTTTCGACGAAACCTAACATTTGGGAAGCTGTGCTGAGAATTCGCCCATGGGCTTTGTGTACCAACCAAGGAATTCTATACGTTCCGACGAAACACGCTCCGACCTACCAATTTTTTAGAAAACGTACTGACCTCCTCTAGGTAAATTTTTAAACAGATCGCGTTCGTATATTTCTCTAGAAGCGATGAAAGTACTACGTAGGTACAAGGTGTTTATTATATTCATAACCTTTACATTAGGGCCGATTTTTGAAATGTCAGTTTTTTTTTATCTGAATAATAAATATAACTGTTTGGCTTATTTTCTATACAATAGATGTCAAACTGCCATAGTTATTCCTCAGATAAAAGTTATCTGACGATTTAAAAGTCAACCCTTAGGATACATCGAGGTAGGCCAATCGGTAAGCTATTTAATCGATTGCAACGGCAACATTTCATAGACACAGTAGTCTTATCAGAAGTTAATAACTTAAAATTACGTGATACAGTATAACAGGAGCGTTTTTATGTTTTTAAATGCCACAAACTGGAAACACGTCACGCAACCTCTGAAGGCGACTGGAAATAAAGTAGCTTCTTATCCCTGAAACCACGCAATGTTCATGAGAACTAATAATAAAGCCTGCTTTTATGTATTGTTTACTTATCTATTTTTATTTCCTGAAGGGGAAAGAGGAATATTTTTATGATAATGTTTCCGTGGATCGATGAAAACTTCAAACTAAACTCAATGGAGATGGATGTAACTTCGACGTGATTATAAATCGCAGTGACTATTTCAAGATATATTTCCTTGTCTTTCTTACGTTGACCATAGTTAACGGGTGAAATTACAGGCAAATGAGACATTAGAACTTTGTCCCAAGGGTAGACAGCAGGCTACCTGCGAATATTTTGATATTGCATTAAGCGATGGTAATCACTTATCACCTTTAAAACCTCCTTGTGAAAAGACCTCCTCAAAGCAAAGACCTAACATTTAACTTCCAGAAGTTGTTCATAGATTGATCGGCATCATATCTTGTTCTACAATATGGATCTGCAAGTATCAATAAAGAGCAGCAATTGATTGTACAGATGTCAAGCGCCATGTGCGGACCGATTGAGCTCGTTTGGACGATGCTGTGCGGAAGAGTACAAGTTACAAGGTAGTAGCGAGTTAAAAGGATCTGTGTGTTGGATCTGAAAACTAACAAAGAGTAGATTCTCGAATGCCCAATAGAATAAAGTGTATCACGCGGCTTTGAGCAGGATTTTTCCTATTTATAAAGGGTATCGGGTAGTCATCAGAATTCATCATCATGTAGCCGAAAGACGTCCACTGCGAGATATACCTATACCTCCCCAAGCATCACCACAACGACCAGTCCAGTGCTTCATACATCAAGCGGATTCCCAATGGTTGGCCTATCCACGCTGCAGCTGCATCAGAAGTTCATACTTCCATACTAATCCATACTAATATTATAAATTCGAAAGTAACTCTGTCTGTCTGTCCGTATGTTACCTATTCACGCCTAAACCACTAACCGATTTTGATGAAATTTGGTATAGAGATAGTTTGAGTCCCGGGGAATTAGGTACAAAGGATAGTTTTTATCCCGATATTCCCACGGGATCGACACTTATGCGGGTGAAACCGCGGGGCGCAGCTAGTATTATAAATTCAAAAGTAACTCCGTCTGTCTGTATGTTAACTTTTCACGCCTAAACCGCTGAACCGATTTAGATGAAATTTGGTATAGAGATAGTTTGAGTCCCAGGAAAGGACATAGAATACTTTTTATCCCGATATTCCCACGGGGTCGAGACTTATGCGGGTGAAACCGCGGGGCGCAGCTAGTCGGATACAAATAATTTCATGATAGTGAGCTGTGCATCAGTGACTTTGCAGACCACTTTTGTGACTAAGCCTGTCTGAAAATCGCTGCTCACTTTAGACTTGAACCGCTCACTTTAGACTTGAACCGCTCACTTTTACAAATACGGCAATATTTCAGTGGTAACTACATAGTTTGCTGTTTAAAGTCTGTCTGTAGGTCGTTGCGTACTAATTGCACGCCTACCACAACACACTGTGGTCATTTTGTGGTCACACTGATGACGTGGCGCGCTTGGTGCTACCTTGTTAGGAACTTTGGGTTTTCTAAATTAAATTGTTTAAGAGTTTAGTTCTAAAAATAGTTGTCGAACAATATTGCTCTGTACTCTAATAATATACGAAGCTTTGCCAAGTATTTTGCTATTGTAGTGAATGTTATGTTGTATACAATTGATTTTGTATTGTTTCGTATCAAATAGGATACACGCGGAGCTTAGTAATTATTTTATCATTTGTGCACCTCTACTGCTTTATCAACAGTCATGCATCGATCTCTAGACTTTATTAGTGACTTAAAAGTAAAAAAGTAAAATCGTTTATTTCATATTTCAAAATTACAGTATGGAGGTATTGTTGGTCCCACCCACTAGGCACAGCCTATGTCTTGGGCACCATTGAAAAAACAAATGAACTGCGAGAGTGAGTATCTACACTTTCAAAAATATTAATCTCGAATAATGGAAGAAATACAAAATTATGGATCTAGTTTGAAAGTATGTCGCGCATTTACCCCTCCACTAGATCACATAAACGTAATATAGCGTTCGACGACCCTTATTTACTTACCTAAATTGGATTAGTAACCAACCATGAATAAGTAGTAATAAAAAAAACAAATCATCAACACACGGTCATTAGGGTAATCTTTCCCATCATTACATATTTCAGTAACTAGGGCAGAAATAGAATGTTTCAGTTACCATCAAATCAATATACCCGATATTGAAAAGGGGAAAATATTTTTCATGAACTGGAACTACGTACTTACTTAATATCATTTTGTCACACTTACTACATTGTATGCACGCCTGTGTAATAATTCCCTGCACCCAAACTGTTGCTAAGCCAGGGTTGATAAACTTTATGGATGTATTTTCAGCAGTTTCAGGCCTTGCGATTCGAATATTTTATTATTGAGCAATTGATAACCTTGCTTGATCAAACGATGAGGCACAATTACTACGACAGTTAATATGACGCTGAAATAATGGCAATGTGTGTACTGAAGCCTTAAAGAATAAAAGAATAGCCCTTTTAAATGGCCGCTTATGTCATCAACAGTTCAACACGTGATTACCCTTGGGAAAAGAATACTTTATGTCCGTGGAGGCTAGCATTTGCACTTATGACTAGTTGTGAAAAAAGAGTTTTCTGATGAAAATAATTGTTGCTACCAAAGGTTGGCGATCCCTGCTAGCCTGTAATCGGCAATCGTATTGTTTCATGCGCGATGCCCAGCGCTGGGCTCGGCGGTACCCGGCCGTGAAATCACCGATGATATCAACCTACAGACATATACCCATAGGTATACCGAGGGTATGTAGACGTCGGTCGCATGCCGCAAACAAACGAGCCTATTATATTTTTGTTGTTTATTTTGAAGGTTGTTATTATTGGCTATAATGTACCTATATGCTCTATATAGGGTGAATTTTCCAAGTGGGCGTGGATGGTAGAAATAGTAGCGCCTGATAGAATGATGGGACACGCATTGGTATCACTAAAAGTGTAGGAGCTGAGATTACTCTAGCTTGATTATTATTTCACTCTCCTCGCCGTAGTTTGTCGTTAGATATCTTAAAAATTTTTACTTTTTAATTCATTTTCAGTTTTAGCAACATAATCAGCTTCTAATTTTCCCAGGCCTCCTCTCTGAGAGGGAGTGGGCCGTGGTACGCAGGCTCAGTGCGGATTGGTAGATGTCACATGTTCTTCGATTTTTTGGTTCTAGAATATGCCGTTTTCTCACGATGTTTTCCTTCACCGTTTTGAGAGCAATGATGATGAAATTATTTACTCAAAGTAAAGTGCCTATCTGGGTTTGAACCCAGTAGCAGATCACTACAATCAAGAGCTACATCAAAGCAATATTATTTTATTAATGAAAGGTAAACCTTTAGCTTTAAATTGGGATATGGAAAAGGGGACAACATAAAATGCGAAAAATAGAACAAATACATTTATTTATTCTTAATATAATTGGAGCCATGTACCGAAAACTTATAGTAATTTGTTTAGGTAATTTTCGCTTAAAATAACATTTGGTTCAGAGCGTAACGTCAATGGCACTAACAAGTGATATTAAAGTTACTAATTATGCTAAACTTTACTTAGTCTTAATTATCTACATCACAACATTGAGCTATTGTTAACTTCAACTTATTGTCAATCTTTAGTTAAGAATTAAATTATGTAACATACATTCCAATTTGGAACTTGTAAGTGTATATTCTTAAGACCTAACACAAGCTAGTCGAATGTACCAACTTGATAAAGGGCGAGTTTTTTTAACACTCCAGCCCCCTTATTCACAAACACTCGATATGCTTTCGTATCGTATCGAACATTAATCATTGTTATAGTAGGAGTCTTCTCAATGCTGTTCACAAGTCCAAACCCGAAAATTTTGTCAGTTTAAATCAAATAGACGCCCGCTATTCTTCCAACAGCTATTTGCTGTTGAGGGGAACTCAAATCAGGTTATCGAAATGTCAGGTTTTCGATACGATAGCCTGTCGTATGGTTGTGAATCAGGGCTCTGTAACGGTATGTCGGAACACTCGGCGAGTCGCTGCGCAGTACAACACTCACGTGTCCGCGGGGGCGGGGGGGGGGGGGGGAGGTACTGCGCAGTAGCGCACTTCAGAGCCGCCATAACGTTTGGATCGGGCTGTATTTGCAATTTTACTGCTGCTTACACAGCAAACTACATGTCTCTAGCAAATCCGATTAGGCAAAATACTCGTTCTTTACCAGACTAACTCGAAAAAAAAAGTATAGTTACAATTTGTCGAAATGATGGAAGGTTAAATAAACTGGACCTTGGAAACAAAAGCCAAGGTTTGTCATACCTTCTTAGGTAACTATGAGGTCTTCATATTTAGTAGGTATATTATTTAATATCTAAGTGTCAACAAAACATGACACTGTTATTTACAATAATAATGTAATCTCCATCTAATTATGTAAATTTTTTTTAATAATAAATCTACTTAAAATTATTTGACAAGTATTTTTTTCGAAATCCTTAAAAAACTGTCACCTAATGCTTCCTTGTCATAGAAAAGGTAACTTTAGAACATATCGGAACTTCTTTGTAGGAGTCGCAAAATTTATAGAAGAATATGAGTGACAAAAAATTACAAAGTTGGTTTTCTGACTCCCCAAATGTTCTATTTTGTATTTCTTGAGCGATTTTTACCACCGAAACATGACTAACTACATAGTTAGCAATTTTTCACCCGAAACGCCAAACATATTTGCTCTCTGTATCGACATGCGAGAGCAGAACTCTTCAAATACGATCGAAGAAAACTCTAAGAGGAAAAATATAAATATGTATTTGTAAAGTCCATTTGGAGCACCTTTGAGTCCCCTTAACCAAAATAATTTATTTTAACTTCTTATTTTAAGAAGACACTGCACGGCAACACAAATGTTCTTTTTCTATGCTGCTAGAAAGACTGAGTACTTTCCATTCAGCATTAAAACACCGACTTCATTAAAGTTTTTCCTATATAATCCTCCAAAATCTTCCCATGCAGCACTAAAACGCTGACCGCGCCCATTTTTTCCTAAAGAATCCTCCAAAACCCCTTCATCATAGGAACACATCATCAGCCCCCTCCTGCTTGCCGTTGATCATGTAACTCCTGGAGTTCTTGTACGTGAACAGGTAGGGAGCCTTTCGTGAAGGACAGCGGAACGACCGCAGCAGGACAGGAGGCTCGTTGTCTGACTTGTTGCCGACCGGTTCCAGCAGGTTGTTCCAGAGCAAGTTGGCGGCTGGAAGTGGAGAGACAGAAATTAGGATTTTGTTTATGAGCTATGTAATACTAATTAGATTTTTTTGGCACTTTTACCCGTGGAACACCCAGGATATACAATACCTAAAGCGTGGCCCTTTTGTGAGAAGTGGAAGCAGTCGTGTGTGATGTACGACTGGTGGATGACGAGTGGCAGCGGTCGCGTGGGCGGCAGGGGCGCGTTGAACAGCCGCATGAAGGGCTGCACTATCACTGTGAAGTCTTCTTTGGTGTCGTAACGACCGCTTTCTATCTGAAATGTTATAGCAGATTCAATAAAAAGTGATCACAGAAATAAGGCAAACGACACAGGCTTAACACATAACACAGGCATAACACAGGCTTTGAAATCAGGATCCAATGAAAAAACAATCGTCACTAGATCCAACATGGATCTGGCCAATGGATCTTCTGAGATTGAACGCTTTCACCGCCGAAGTGCTAGTTTTGCCAATGAAAAAACAACCTTAATAAAAATATTTCATGTGTTAATAACTTTACCAGTACCCTAAACTCTTTCAACCAGAACAATGCAATGTTACTTGAGAATATTTGCACTAAGGAGACTTAAAATCTTAGTAGCAATCTATCCGTGTCGAAGCCTTGTCCTCCCTTCTATACTTATGAGCCGACATCTCAATAGTCATCCCCTTTTTAGCTATAATTTTATAATCTTTCACACAAACATTTCCTTTTCTTCTTCCCCTCCTCAACATCATATTGGCAAAAAACCTTCTCTCAGCACTTGTGATGTCAGGTTCTCAGATCCATAACCTTGGTGTCTTACCAATGCGACTTCAGCTTTCTGGTACAGTCGTGCCATGCGCACGAGGTCGTACAGCTCGTTGCCTCCCTGGCGGTGGAAGCAAGTGCAGAACAGCGAGTGCATCAGGCGGCACATCATCGGGCGCAGCACGCGGATCGATACTGATACATCTGGAATATTCAACATACAAGGAAATATTTTTTTGCCAGGATCAAGTACTTTGGTGAATAATGTAGGATTTACCGTTCTTCTCTCAGGTCTACCCAACAGCTAAAATTATTATTGACTTATTAATAGCTGTAGGAGTGCAATAGCTGTAAGAGTGTAGGTGTGACCTATTCATCAAGACATCAAAAACAGTGTTTAATAACAGATAGGTGTTTTTCCAAAGGCGACTCGACCACATTTTAACGTCCGGTGCCGTATTATGACGGTTTAATGCCATCATGATTCCAGTGTAAGAGAGAGACGGAGCTATACATGACCGATAGCACAATCCCTTTTTCGCACTGAAATCATGATGGCATTAGTACTTCGTAATACGGCCCCAGATCATTTGCAGGAGGGCAAAGATCGTCCTCCGATTGTCAAGTCGTTATTTATAGAATGACTAACTTCGTAATCTGTAACGAAATAATGCCAACTCACCTAAAACTGGTACCAAGTTAACAATAGTTCTAGGCAGATGTTTCTGCAGGTAGTCCAGCGCTACCGCCAGCTTCTTGGCATGAGCAGCCGGAGACCAGGAGACAGGGTTGAGACAGGAAGCTGAGCACAGGTCGTTGGCGCCGATGAATACTGTGACCATCTTCCAGTCGTTCGCGATGTCTATGTCCGGAGATGATTTCATTCGAGCTACTACGATCTGGAAAGCAGAGTGTGATTTTGATTGGTTGGTTTTAGTATTATTATGTTATGATTAATTTATCAATCTAAAAGTAACTTTAAAACTTAGGAGAAGTGAGCTTGAAATGAGCCTTCAAGCTCACTTCACCTAAGTCCTTACAGTAAGATTTTTAGAGAATAGATCTGCAGGTTTTGACAGGGTGGAGGGAAATCGACGTACAAACTGTAACCATGAATTTAGCATATGATTCTAGACCCTAGAGCATACATTCTTCAATGGTTATCAAAAAAAAAAACATTTCCAATTTTTTTTTATAACCTTCTAAACATTTCAACAGAAGCGTGTTCAGAACCGTGCACTGGATCCATGGTAATGGGTTGCGCGTCGATCCCTGCCACCCTGTATTTTATTGTAATGTTAGTTTAGGTAAGATCTAGGAGAAACTTTATAAGGCTTATTCTATAGTATCGAGTTCGATACACGATTTTATTTTGACACATTCGGAAATATAAAACCTAGAACTGAACACCAACAGTTTGGAGTGTACCGGAAGATTTTTTTATCACCATTCAAATTTTTACAGGTTGTTCTACCCATGAATATGAACAACTTTTACAATGGGACCAACTTTGAAATCACGAAAAAAAAAAGACGGGTTGCACTCCGAGAGTGCCGGCAGAAGTGAAAACTTGAAAATTAACGTTGAAATAAATCAATTATTAATTTAATTAATATAACTCATTTTTTTCACTATTTCTGGGTCACTTTTTTCATGAATAGATGCACTTTGTTCAATTTCCAAATTTTAAACACTTTATATACACGAATTTTACGAATACAAAGCAGTGCATCCATCCATCCATCCATCCACATCCACATCCACGTCCACGTCCATCCATCCGTCCATCCATCCGTCCATCCATCCATCCATCCATCCATCTATCCATCCATTGTCGTGTGTCACTTGGTTCACTTCGGTTGGCGCCGCCGTAGAAAGAGAGGGGGGGGGGATCTCTCCTGACGTTCACGTGTCCTGACGCAATGTCCTGACGCGAGTTTAACATTTTTTACCCATTACAAGAAAGTGTGCAACGGCGCTAAAGAAGTTTTCACTTCAAAAATCAGCTGTTTAATACAAAAGTTCACTACCTAATTAACAAAAATGTATGAAACAGCTGATTTTTTTTTCGTAATTTCAGTTTTGGTCCCATAGTGAAACTTGTTCATATTCATTGGTAGAACACCTTGTAAAAATTTGGATGGTGATAAAAAATCTTCCTGCATAATATTCCTTGCTTACTCCAAAAATCTTAGAAAACGATTACACTTACAAAATCAGCATACACACTCTTGTATCAAACTTACAACATGTGACCTGCTTGTGTCACGTTCACATTAAATTAAAGTGATCAACCACTCGTTTAAACATCACTTGACGTTGTGAAAAAATGAGTAATCTACACACTCCACAGTACGTTACCAAATCCCAAACATTTAGTACAAAAACACGAGAAGATATGCAAGTTTATTACTGACGAGTATAATCACTGTCGTCTATTTGTTAATGTTAATGGCTTAACAAACAGGCGCAAACGTGTTGACCTGGTTCCACACAAAAGCTCGTGTCATCAGGGTCATGGTGGTCGCTTACCTAAAGTATTTCTTTTGTTAAGATGCTTTATTGCGGGAAAGGGCATGTCCTACTGAGAGGAAGATACGATTGCTAAGATTTAAAAGTTACGAGGTTTTGAGGAACATTGGAAGTGAAGTTTCCCAATAGGAACTGCAGGTAAAGGTGTGGAAACAGTTAACATGTTTATGATGGTAAATAATGGTTTCCTTTAGTGTCTTTGGTTGGATGGTTTCAATATCTAATGAGGAAAACAAAAAAAATACATAACGTTGTTTCGAAAGTTATTGCATGTTAGTTTTTGTTGGGCAACTGATGCTGGTTTCGATTTTGACTTGAATTTGAATCGAGCCAGGATCAAATTCGGAATTTTAGGACTACAGTTTTACTACAGCTCTGTAACTAACCTAATCTGAAATGCTGCACATTGTTCTTTTCCTTCCCTTCCCGATGCTAGTGTGTCCGTGCATGATCATATCTATAGCATCGCTTCACATATACGACAGTGATCTAACAGACGCACATCATTAATTTGTGGGCACACAAAATGTGGTAATGTTGAGGTTTGTGTCACGCTCCATAAGTTAAACAAAAATAATTACTGACACGCATTTGTGTGCGTCCAAATTGGCAAATAAGTACACACTCGTATGTGTAGATTTAGTGATAGTTTGAAGTTTCACACCTAGATCAAGTTTACTTAGTTTACGCACCAATACATAAGTTAAACACACTTGATCATTGAAAGGTTTGTGCAATGTGCCGCAGTATTTTTTTTTTCTTTTTATGGATGGGAAATCATCAAATGAGCCCTCCCGCTCTGAGTGGAGCGGAAGGGAGTGTCAGACTCTTACTGACTAAAACCCATCCGTGTTCCTTCTTTAGCCCTTTATGTTCCGGGGTAGCGGTAACCCTTTCGGACAATCCCGCACCTCCGGCAGGCTTCGGCCCTGGCAGGCCCCTTCCTTTATGCTGACATCTCTTTGAGGCGCGCGTGGAACACGTACGCGCCGTCCGGCACGGGCCTGGTCCTGATCGGACGGCACAGTACAGCATAAGTACCTATATACTATGGTAGTTCTTTATAGGACACAAATCAGAGGTGGCCACTTAGGTATCCGCTTCATCCTATCTCTGCAACATAGTTTCGTGTGAAATCGACGTGCTTACCTTAGCCTGTTTCAAGGCATCTTCATCCGACGCCACAGGGAAGGCCACGTTGAACTTAGCGTTCCTGGTGAGCCACTCTCCTGTCCCTGTGGAGTAGCCTCGCAGGTTGGGGTTGAACTCCTTCAGGATGTTGGGTAAGGTCAGATACTCCCGCCATGATGCGTCGCCGCCTGGAAAATGATGAATGAAAATATGTAAAGAGATTGGTAGAGGAGAGTTCTTTTATGAAGCTTTATCCGGATGAGCAAACTTGATGTAGACTGAACAACGATTTGATAAGCAGGACCTAGGACTACTGTTAGCCAACTTAGTTGTGTCTAAAAATGAATTCAGAATGTATGAATGTACATAAGAATCTAATATTTATCTAAGAAAAGTGTTATGTTTGTTAAAGCAGTGGAGTAGAGCCACGACCTTTTGCTGTCTAGTCTGACAGTTAAGAGAGATGCGCTAGGTAGCTCAATATAATCCTATTGATTGATATTTCATGAAATATCAATCAATCTATATATACATATATATAAAATTCAAAGTCCTGACTGACTGATATATCAACGCACAGCCTAAACTGCTGGTCTTAGAGACATGAAATTTGGAGGGTGTGTTCTTTGTGAAGAGTAGGTATCCACTAAGAACGGGTCTTTCAAAATTCCACCCCTAAGAGGGTGAACGGGGGGAGGGTAAAATTTCACGCGGACGAAGTCGCGGGCAGAAGCTAGTAGGATTATATTTATGAACTTAGAGGGTTGTATTAATGATTTTAATTCTGTAAAGTCATATGTGTTACACTCGCAAATCATATTTTAATTAACATTAAACACGACACTGACCTACAAATTGAATAAAACTTAAGAAAATTTGAATTTTGCGGGCTACCTAGCTAGCGCATCTCCCTTAAGCTTATGCGATTCAATATTCAGTTTGACTGGTGCAGCGTGATACTACTGTATCACTACCTGTACCATGACCTATCCCAACTGTTACTTATAATGTAGAAACGATTACTTACCTTCATGACTTAGTTATTATTCAACACGCACAATTCAATATAACACTGCAAACGCAAAGGAAGTGTTTAAAATGCATAGATCTGCATAATGTGATGTCAAAGTGCTTTTATGTAACATCTAGTAACTCTGGTTACATCTTCTATAGTTCTCTAGTTTACATATTTTATATTTAATACAAATCACAGCCTGATGAACTGTTTGTTTGTCCGTACACTTACTTGGCTTAAAGCCATCTTAGGCTTATATCAATGCAGTCAGTTTCATACAGGTGCTGTGGTCCAACTATTTTTAAAGTTGGACAACTGCCCCTAGTAAAGACCCATGGTCCAACTAGTTGGACAGAGCAGTTGGACCACTGCCCCGGACTGATATTTGGAGAGTTTTTCAAATAAATGAAGAAGCTGTACTACCGTTAGACGTGACATTCTGTGTCATCTTCCATTCTTCTGGATTTACAATCTCTAAAATAGGTCACTTCGTTTAACGATTATGGTTATGAGCGGTCAATGGGCAGTTGGGTAGTGTGTTATCGCATTCAGGAAATCGCTGCGGTCAGGAGCGGTTTAAGTTAACCACAGGCACTAGCAGGCAGTAAACTGATTGAATGTTATGGTAAATCGTATTGCCTATGTTAAGTACGTAACAGACAGACATCTGAAGTAGGTATGTTTTGAAACCAGTGTTTCATAAATGGCACAGTCCTTCAATTAAGGTGAAAGCATTACCTAATGCTTTTCACAGCACAGGTATCTACCTATACGTCCTGTGCTGTGCAATACTGTGCATATTGAAGATACAGCGTTGTGGCATAACTATTTTCCTGAATGCCCTCCATGATTTAGGTAATTCAAAAACATTGCAGCATCTTTTTCACAAACTGTATCACAACCAGAAGACTCCTCTCTATCCTCTTTACCCCAAGCGCTAATAGTATATAACAGTGAGCCATGAGGATATGAAAATGAGCCGACGCGTTTGCAAGCACCTCTATCGCTAATATAACATAATGAAACAAGACTTACCAGCACACCACGAAACTCCTCGATACTCCACAAACGCTCCTAGCGCGAACTCTTCAAGCGCCCCGCTACCAGCTACCAAGGAGTCTCCAATGGCTGCCACCACGTCAATGTCCCCGGGCCTCAGCCGGTGGACCGACGTGGGGCGTTGCGGACTGCGGCCCCAAGAGAGAGCATCCTCACAGGGGAACGGTATGGATGAAGGTATGGCGCGCTGGCGACGGACGTGCGACTTGCGAGATGGGTAGCCGACGTGCAACTGGAAGTAAAAGATAGTTTCATTAGGTAAGGACAAGAACAATTATTTGGGAGTCGATGGCCAACTTCAGTAGGTAATTAGTTAGGCACCAGAAAATAATGAATAAGTAATGTTTATAGAATTCTTGGTCCATATCCTCTTACTGGACCTGAGTCAACCTTTGTAGATGTTGGAATGGAGCAAAAAATGCTAATTAACCAAGACTTGGAATTATTTTACTTTGACAGTGAACTGATGCTAACCCTTCGGGCTTGTCAAGTTCACTTCGAGCATTGTATTGTGCAAATGTGCTGTGTCTTCTAATTATAGTGAGTTCGTTAAGTATTGACATATGACACGCCTATATGCACATCACATAGACAAATGTTTGTCTTGACTGTGATTGCGTAATTTAAGCACATTGATTCATGTTTTCTTTTCATTACATAACCAATTAACATTTAAGTACTTGTAATTGCGAATCATAAATCCTATTCACGTAACGTGGTGCTGCTAGCCGCTAGGTTAACGGCCCTAATAATGTAATTTCACACTAAATGACAAATAGACTATAACATAATAGACAGAAGTAGACCAAACAATTCATTAAAGACGATTTATATTACAGTGGCGAGCAATATGCAAGGTCGGTCATTTCATTGCCGCGTCCTCATAGCGCAGTTTTCCAGGCCTCAAGTGTAAAGTTACGGTAACAGCATTGCGTTGCACACAATCGTGCGCACATTCAGCGCGGCGCCTATATTGAATTTAAAGTAGAGTTACGTAATTGAACGCATTAAATTGTGAATCCTTGGGTTTTTTATGTTGAAGGATTTGCAAACGAATTGAAGTACTTGTTGTCTTTTGAAAATATGTATCTGGAACATCATTACATGGTTTTGTATTCTCTTATTCCATACCTACTGCCTTTCAATCGTGATCTTTTAAATGTTTATCAACTTCGCCGTTTTGCACCTCTTCAGACCTCTTGTAATAAAAGAAAGGTATTTCGTTTTGTTGTTACACCGTAGAAGCGTCAGAAGGCAATTATTTGCTGCTATGTATCCGCCACATGTAGGTACCGGGTACAGCATCGCCTTTTCAGTATTTTTTGGTTTTAAAGTTAGATACAATCTATCATAGCCCATAACACGTTGTTTTCACATTACATGTGTGACCATTGTAACAACCATGAGGATGTATTTTAATTTTAATCGTTAGACTATAAAATTTAACATGCGTTACGAGTAATAAAGATTTACAGTTGTAATAAATTATTAAATTGAATACGCCCTGACTGTGAAGAGAATTTAAATGTTAACGATTTGTATTCAGAGGGTTTTTGTGACATAAGGACCTACAAAGATCACGGCAACCTAGGAATATGGAAAATTCTACATAGCATCACGCCTTTAATCCCCAAAAAGGGTTAAAGTAACTGGCGAAATGTGGGTGAACTATAGGCAGTACCTATTCATTTCGCCAGTTATGTTTAAGTCCCATGTACCTAATAGGGGAGGCAACCAGACACAAATCCAGACTACGGGCTGCTACTGAGATATGTCTGATGGAAAAAACACTATAACACTTAACTCGACCTGGGCATCGAACCCAAGACCTTATGCTCAGCAGTAGCTCTTACGACCACTAGACCAGCAAGGCAGAGACTCTACCAAGCGTTTGATGAAAACCGATCTAATCTATAAGAACAGCAGTTGCTTTTTTTGTAAATTACATTATGCTTTAAAACGAGCTTGACGTCTTAACTCTTTAAAGAGTCCATTAGCTAGACAATTAAATTTCTAAAACACCGATAAGCTTGACATATCGCTCATTTGGAGAAACATCGACGTAAATGTTGTCTCATTTTTTCCCAAAAATGAGTTAAATATGCCAAAGCACTTAGAAAGCGTATTTACGTTAGGAAAGCAAAGGATTAAAAAAAAAGTAGCAGTTACGTCGATGTTTCTCCAAATGAGCGATAGTTATGTTTATCTGTTGCTTTAACTCCTACCTACTTAAACTGAAGCCACAATTGCCACAACAAAGCGCTATCAACCCGAGCCATAAATAACAAAAGTGTGCAAACAATGTGGCACATGCATGATAGTGTTGCGAACTATTATTTAAGATAGGTATACGTGAGATGACTCCGACACCCGCGTGTTTACATAAATGCCGAGCTTTTTACCTCGCTCGTGAGTCGTGATGGCACTCGATGTATTTGCCAATTCTCTTTTAATGCTACGAGGAAGTGTGCCACATTTGAAGGTGAAGAATAGCGTAGATAGATACTCCCTTTTGCCAACACTTGGCACATTTAGTAATGCTTGAAATATGGTAACTAGAAGCCGTTGACACTGATTTGTGTTCTCATAATGTTGTTATTGCGTTTGAAAACAAACTTATTGATGTAGCAGAGTTTTAGGATAAACATTGCATTTGGTTAACTAATGATTTTGAAGTACAGGCCCATGTGTATTTTGGATAAACCACTGAATAAATGGAGTATTGTTTTCAATCTCGTTGCAAAATGTAAGGCTAATGTAAGCTCTCTCTCTCCTTATGTCAGTGCAGTATGAATCTCGTAACTGAATTTTGGGCCAAACATATTATACAGGGTGAAATTAAATTCATGGGCATCCTTTTAAGGGGTCATTGTATTAATAATTATGAAAAATTTTTATTATGGGAATAAACCGAAAATCGCGAAAAAATTCAGTTGTTCCTTGCATTTATGTTCACATAACTCGTCAAAATGTAGGGAAGAGCTGATTTTTTTTTCGCGATTTCAGGTTTGATCCCATAGTAAAAATTGTTCATAATGATGATTACAGGATGCCCATGAATTCAATTTCACCCTGTATAAACTTTATTTCATCGATACGCAAAGACGAATATATAGCTCTCTGTATTTTTAAACCTAGGTAGTGATTTGCTTCGGACCTTATAAACTTGATCATTGAAGAATTGCGACTCTACAATAAAATCTCCTTGACCAGCAGTGCTACAATAGATATTAGATTAAGAGTCACGAATGACTCTCCAATCATTCATTTGCTTCTATAAAACCTACTAACCAAACTTGCGCGGAATAACAAACATGACAGACTTGTGCGGATTCATTAAATTCACTTTAATCCAATCCTCAAATCAATTCAATCTAATCTACGTTGCGCCTGACTCGACTTCGAATCAATATTTCATTCAAAAAGCAATTACTCTGCCTTTTTAGATGCCATCTAATTCCTGACCACATAACATTCAACTAATTGTCACTTACTGGTTCGTATGTTGAAACTCGTGCGCAAACTGATTGAGATTCATTTGGCGCGTAATGAGAAAGCGTGCGGCTATCAAGCGACGCTTTTAGATGCGCGCACGCAATGCGCGGACGCGAGCAGACCGACAATTTTTTGTGGAAGACGCTGGGATGGCGGCTTGTGTTTTAATTGATGACATGCATATTAAATTATAATTATGTAAGTAACTCTTCAAGCTTCTGTTAATGATTGCCAAGTTAAATCCATCTGTTAGTATACATAGGTATCTACTTAATTAGTTAAATAAATATCTAATCATGGATACCTAACTAACAGGTTTGAAGATAAATATCACTTTAACGCGATATGTGAAAGTATATGAAATGCTCATCACTTGATATTATGCCTATTGCCTGCGATTCAAGAAGTGTTTATAAAATAACATGAGCGTTTTAAAAAAACGCAGCGTTTGGAACTCCCGTGTGTAGAAATCCGTTGGCCGAATTTAGTGGGTCAATAGACCTGACATGTGGGTAAATCGTTTGCTCGATGAGACATAACTCAGCCGAGTGTCACAGGGCTGCGTTACGAGTACATGATATGCAAACATAAGTTTATACATAATTTATAGTATGATGTCTGAAATAAGATTAATGACAGAGACAAGGAAAATCAACTTTCCATACGAATACTGACTGATGGCCTACTTTTGCATAGTGATAAACTGATAGAGAGCCTGTCTCGTGGGTCTAGTGATCGCAAGCGCTACTGCTGAGCAAGAGGTCCTGGGTTCGGTTCCTAGGTCGAGCAAAGAGATATTTGGTTTTTCTATAAGGAATTTGTCAGTAGCAGCCCGGAGTCAGGATTCGTGCCCGGTTGATGGCAATAAGCAGGCGAAATGTGGCTGTAGGTACTATAGTAACACCTCTGCCTAACCCTCCGGGGATTGCAGGCGTGATGTAATGTTACCTATGTTTAAACTGATAGACAATAAGGTTTCTCAGGTGGCCAACATAGGCCCATGTTAACATCGGTCCACTGCAACTGCTTTATTCCATGACGGTAAAGTATATTCCTAGTTCCATTCGTACGCTAAATTAATAATTGAAAGTTCAATCAAAGTTACTAGTACTTAATATCAACTTCAACGTTTATTGCTTCAACATTGAACCTCTTGCATCTTATAGCAGTTTTTAAAGTTCCAATCCATGGCTAAACCATCACGTCGATAACTCTAACACCGTTGGAAACCCTACACTTGGCAAGTCGACGAATGCAATTAAATGCGTACCTGCCTAGATAATATTTCAATTACGTGATGTCAGTTACATAAGCCTTACTACAAAGAAATAGTATGATGTACTATTGACCTTCTAGCCTCTTGACTAGCCAAGAGGCTATTTTACACCGAATGTAGGGGATATTGATAAAGAGCTCGCGTAATAGAGAAAGCTTGAGGTCTTTCTTATTAGGGTTTATCCGATAGACAAAAAGTGCTTAGATTGAAATTCTAGAACTCTTAATAAGCAGGTACACCAGTTTTATCATCTCCATGCACGGTCTTCCGCTTTAAGGATGCTGTTCTACCGTCTTTATGCCAGAAAGGTAGAGTCTGGGAGGAACGAAGGTGCAAGGGACCAAAAAACAGGCCAAAGTAATACTGTTCTTGTCATTGTGCTGTGTATCAAGTTCATGAGGTCTTGATCAAACAAAGTAGGAAGTAAAATAAGTTGAGTTGATCTGACCTCAAATGTGCAGAATTCCCTCGCTCTCATTACAGGTGGATTCTATTTATTAGGAAGTACACACCATGGTGATTATTAATGGTAGTCAGTAGGTAGGTGGTACGGGCTCATCAATATTAATATTTAATTAAATGTCAGAGTTGTGGTTCATGTTGACACTTGATTTGTAATTGTGTTTTGTTTAGCTTCTATTCTCAAAGCGAGGAAAGTCGTTAAAGTAGGTAAATATTTCCGGGACTGTTAGAAAGGAAGATCTTAGATAAGCGACACTGGTTTAAATTAAAATAGAGAATGATGACCAAAGATGACTGAATCATGTGAGAGTCAGAGGAACAGAAATCTGGGGTGAAAACATATCGTGCTATTGGTTGCATATTGTTATAAATACTGGTGTTGAAAATCTATCGAGATCGAAAGCACAGCAAAGCTGTTAGCTGGAGCCGAAATAAAAGCTTTTACAGAGAAGAGGCTGGAGTAGATGGATGAAGAATGAAATAACGAAGTTTATGAATTAGTATCAACTATACCAAGAATTGAGTGATTAAGAAACTGCGAATTAGCTCACTAATGCAAACGGTTCTCTGAATGAAACGTTAAGTTTTTATTTGCTCGATACATGCAACATACAGTCACGAAGCAGTATTGTATGAAAATCACACGCATTTTATTGAAGTTTTTATTAATAATTAAGCTGTTACCTATCAACGCTAACGAAGTACATTGGCTCCATTCGAGGCTTCGACCAACGATTTGAATGAATCAATAGTTGAGCCTTGGTATGTGACTGACTATACTCTTCTTTGGTTGTCGAAACATAAATAATACCAACTGTCCCAGATTGCAAACTGCCCCACATATAACAAAACGTTCAGTTCCCACACTGGTCGTCAGTCAATCTTATATTGCCATAGACGCTATTGCCTACTAAACGGTTACCATAAAAACATTCAGTTGGTAACCAAACAGTAATTGTGATTGTAGGGTTTTCGCGAAAACCCGAACAATCACAATTACGCAACAATATAGTTCACCAATATATTTATACTTCGGAATAGTTCACATAGGAATATCTCACGTATATTAAAAACGACTGTTAGTTTTGTGAACAATTGTTGTCTTGTCGTTAACCAATACGCCAGTTTCACACGATTGCAATACTCAATAGCTATAGTATAGGTAATCCATGAGAAATACGATTGAGAAAATAGTAGAACATTTATTAATTTCACGTGTCTTGCAATGGTTGCTTAGCCGCTCCGGTGATTTGAATTGTATTTTATCATGTAGGAAAGATTTTGCATCAAAAGGGTGATGTTCGCACAGTCTCTGTACCTATGTTTGTAAGTCACGATACTGCTCACGACTACAGTGAATTGGTTGTTCGTTCAGCAGTGACAGTAGAAAACTGGAGTATCATCGTGATTTGTTCTTGTCTCCGGACTTCCTTATACAAATGAGAGAATTCTGGTGCTATATAACGTGGATCTAGATAAGCGATTAGTAAATCTGAAGCTACTTACTCGACTATTCACCGTGTCAAGGTTAATTTTGAGAGACCCTATTTTAAAACCTAATCTTGGTATGTATCATGCAGAAAGCATGATCGTGCTTCCGAGATGGCACGGAATAGACAATAGTTTTACTTAATAGGTTAAACAGACAAACTCCGACATTAACATTTATAAACAAGATTCTCATAAACAATGTAATTTCTTCAGAAACATCATGAATACAAGCAAGTAGCACAAACTTACAATATTATACCTCATAACTACTTGCTGGTCACTCACCCCGTGGGATCGAGTTCCATTAAAAAGTTATTACCTACAACAAAACAAGTACAAGAACAAGAACGGAAACGACATTGGCATGTATTAGCAAATGCTTTATGTAACTGGTCAAATATTTGCTCAAACGTAAGAAGAACTGCGGATCTGTGTCGATGGCCAATAATAATTATTCATGTAACATTAGATAAATCTCGCAAATCTGTTTGATACAGATTAACGTAGACCGTGAAAATATTAAACACATGAATGATAACGTGATTGTAATTGTACAATCACGACCGTGACCTATAGAGGTCACCTCTGCCTAACCCTTCAGGGAAACAGGCATGATGTTATGGTTATTTGCCTTATGTTATAGGAATGATTGAATTTTAAATAATAGATAATATTGATTAATTTGGTTAGTATGAGAACCTGACCATGACAGAATTAGGTAAGTAATTAATACAAAAGTAGAAAAGAAAGTTCAAAGTTACTAGGTCAAAAACGAGATGCGGCTATCTGTTAACTAAGTAGACTAGATGAGGAAATCTACTTCAATAGTAATTCAGTCGCTGGGGAAAAAATACAATGTCGAACAAATAAAGGTCACAACAACGGAGTTTTCGTGCATAAGGAAGACAATAAGCATAATACACTAGCATTAATGAAGCTGTAAGCAATCAGTCACCCCGTGAAAGCTGTCGGTGGGGGCGAGAGGTGAAGTGGTACGTTGGCAATAGGCTAACCACCTTTGTCGTAATCATCGCGGTGGCGGTGCTGGGTTAGTGGTTAAAGATCATAACTTTAACCCCGCACTAGGAAGAAAACTTAACAGCAATCTACATAATATAGTCATCTGAATTTTAAAGAAAATTCAGAGAGACTAGTAGATATTATACATTTTTTGATGAAAATTAAATAATGTAAGTACCAAAAAAAAGTCACAAGATTTTCTAACAAAAAAACATACAGATACAGACGAAAACATGGAGTAAATTATCAAAACCAATATAGGTTGTTCCACAGGAGCGGTCCAAACAGTGACCCCTGCGGGATCCCACTCCCTGAAATATTAAGGAACGCAGCTATCCCTCAACATATCGAATGTTTGATAGCAATCCAAGCTTATTACAGCTACTTTCATTGGTTGATTGTTTCCACATAAAAGCTTTTGGAGGGTTTGAAGGAAGCTTTTGCATTTGTAGAAATGCTTACAACACGACAATTCTATCTACAAATTCACACAGTTTTTAAGTATATATACATTAATAAAAAGTGCTTGACAATTTTGTAGGTACACCATGTTAACATAATAATGACTAGACAAGAGTGTAATCGTTGGAATCAGTCACTTAAGTGTGTTAAGGTGTGGTATAGTCACAAGTCACGTACATTGCCGTAATAAAGACGTGATTCATCTGTTTATTGTCAAAAATTGAATCTCACAACTAGGACACGGAACATTTTATGCTCCACGATGTAGGTTACATCCTAGAAACCGCAGTATGTCTTGCAATATCTTAGATAGAGTTGGTAAAGCTCCGTAAACTTAATTAACATTGTTTGGCAAATACGGATGTTTGTTTTTTTTTTTTCACACATTCGGCTTTCCCACATATTATATCTAGATCAACCTGTATCGCAATTGTTTTGCCGATTGAAGAACCAGTGCAGTGCTGCAATAAAGTAACTCGCCTTATTGTAGTCCTAGATAAAGGGATCATCGCAGTTTGCCTCAACATTCATATACTCGTATATATATTACTATAGCTTCAGCCCGCGACTTCGTTCGCGTGAAACTTCTTGTTTCCCCCGAGCCACCCCGTCGTATCGCATCACCCGCCCGCGCTATCACTTAACGTTCTTTTTACTTTTTTTCTTTTTGCTCGGCTCCTAAGGGTCATAGCGTGATGTTACATAGCCTATAGCCTTCCTCAAGAATTGGGCTATCAAATGCAAGAAGAATTTTTCAAATCCGACTGGCAGTTCCAGAGATTACCCCCTACATACAAACTTACAAACATACAAACTTACAAACTTTACCTCTTTATAATATTAGTATAGATAGTATAGATATGCTTCCGCGTTGTGATGTGAATTTTGCCGGCGGCGGCGGCGTCGGTTCTGTCTACAATCGTTTCGTAGAATATGAGATGGATACATAATCTTCCTACTGCGTTTAAACGAAGTCATTATTGATCCTTGATTAGACAAGTATAAACTCGTACTAGTCATGGTGGTGAATACAGGCTTGGCCATTGCTTAATTTAATTCGCAAAAAAATTTAAGCTATGCAACAATCTAAAACCACTACATTACTCAAATATTTAATGAACAACTTACTGTCCTTAGATAAAAAAACCGGTCAAGTGCTAGGTGGACTCGCGCACCGAGGGTTCCGTACGTAGGTATGCAATGTAACTACAAATTTACGGTTTTCGGATTTTTTCCTTTACGTGTGCTACATGACATTGCTTCTTGCCAAATTTCATGATTCTACGTCAACCCGTATCTTTTTATTGCGTTGACTTAGAAGTTTGATTTTTTCACTGCTTGAATGGATTGCAGCCCTGAGTATTTGATATTAATTTCAACTTGATAACTCCACGCGTTCCTGAGAAAAAGGGTCTTGACAGACAGACGGACAACGATTTTATAAGGGTTCTGTTTTTCCTTTTCAGGTACGGATCCCTAAAAAGGCCTACAATACAAAATCTTATAAAATATTCAATAATTCAAATTACTTTGGAGATTTCATAATTGCCTCTAATTACTGTTGCGTGCACGCGTCGGACCAAACTTGCTAGACACACAGTCGCCAGCAAAACTGTGCTCGTAATATGCAAATGGAGAAGTGACGAGATGACGAAATACCCGACCTTGGCCAGTGATAGGAGAAAGGAAGCGCGCTGAACTCTATCCTAATCTTAGTTTATACTTGAGTAACATGTGCTACGGATATTTCTTCATGTACGCTTTAGTTTATATTTTTGCATTCGCATTTGAAATCTGAAGGTCAGTGTTGCCAACAAGTGATAAAAAATAGTAATATACAGGTGTCTGTAATGTAATAAAAGAAGGGGTAAAAAAACTCGGTTTAAAGTGGTGGCCATTTAGTTGATTGAAGCTAACCAGGAATGGTAACGAATAACACATTAAAAAGAAATAGAATAGCTAATACAGGGTGAAATTGAAAACATGCGACAAATCGAAATGGGAGATTGTACTCATCATTATGAACAGCTTTTACTATAGGACCAAACATTAGATCGCGAAAAAAAAAATCAGCTGTTCTCTACATTTATGTTCTTATAACTCGTCAAAATGTAGGGAACAGCTGATTTTTTTTTCGCGATATCAGGTTTGGTCCCATAGTAAAAGTTGTTCATAATGATGATTACAATCTCCCATTTCGATTTGTCGCATGTTTTCAATTTCAAACCTGTATAGTATAGGCTTCTGGCCATTTTGCTCAAGGATAATCTTTCATTGCTTTATTCAAATAACAATAATTTTCTAAATTATCCGATAGTAATATCTGATATTTCAGTTTCATTACTCTCGCCGACTTTATAAATTCCTCTAAGCATGTCGATGGAGATTGCGCCTCACGCGTCATTTATCGTTAAGTTCAAAACTGGTTGGATTACAGTTCACACACTAGAACACGTTTCTTTAATCGACCATCGCATAACGTTAACTCAAATGCTCCAGTTAAACAGATAAGTACAATATTTGCATCTTGCGTCCAACACCAGAGAAATTAAACCACAGAGTGGGTTCTCCAGAAAACACAAGAAGAAGTTTATATAAAAGCAATAGTTATTGATTGCAGGAAGCCAGCTCTTCTAGACTTTAATAATATTCAGCCTGTTGGTAATTGTCCCGTAGGTAAAAACTAAAAGCTGAGACTTCTCAACTAGAGATGGAAGGAAATAAGAAAGTTAGGGACAGTTCAGAAGATACTTATAAAGCATACCTACTTAAAGTAACATTGATCTTGCTATGTTTGGAACACATACCATTGCTAAGAAGTGGGTCAGGATTACCAGGACGTTTAAGTTAAAGCTTTAAGCTGCCGAGAAAAAGCAAAACCGAAGCGAAGAACACACTGTCCTTAAACTTAACATTCCGCCAGCCTCGAACCCCGGTCCTCTCACAGACTTATTAATCGATTCAATCAGTTACGAAATTGATTTATATGCTTATATTGAGTTGAACATTAATGTGATTAAAATAATAATGAACATCAATCTCGAAATGAAGAAAGGTTTTCATTTTTTGTACATACTAAGTTATAATGGATATACCAAACACTTTGCAAACAATCTGTACCTGGAATTCTACTAGAACTAGACTTATGAGAAAGTGTGGAGACCACTCGAGATGTTGAGAATAACAAATACTTAACATTATTCAATAATTACATGAGAATTTAAAACAAACTTTGACACATCAATTAAATTCAAGCTTGTTGCATCTCAGTATTTAAAACAGCATAGTAAAAACAATTACATCGTAATATTTTAATGATAATATTCAATTCCGAAGACGTAATACAAAAGATTACAAGATAATGCTTTGAACATACAACGTAACGTGAGCTGACACGCCTGACACATTGTTCACACGCTTGAAATCACTTAAAATATAGAAAATAAGCTATCTACTTAATCACTTAAGGCTTGCAAACCAGTCACAAGAACTAATGACCCGATTAAATGGGATTTCCAATCGCACGACCACAGCCGTAGCCATGTAATAATAACAAATAGGATACACCTGACGATTGACGAGGTAAAATATCGAATTCCAAACTTACATAACAAACCAATGGAACAAAAAATAATGTTCGGAAATTTCAATCATGACGGTCATTTGTTTGTTATACAGATACTACTAAGTACCTACTTATTCATACAAATTGTGTGGCAAATGTCAAAGAACAGTCGGTCAATCAAGAATTAGCGTTTGAAAGGGCATTGGTAGTAAAAACAATCATTACACTTGAGAATAAGATGTTTTATTGACCACAGTGTGCCTTCGACGCGGGCCGGATTAGGATAAGATACAAGTTTAGATAAGTGATAGACACGCTGTGTGCCGCGGCTGTGGCCGTGAGATTGTATCGCGTTTTTTGTTTAGATTGTTTTTACGTTCGCGTGATTGCATCTTAGACACTTGAGTGTACATAGTCTCTGGGAGTGTCCAGCATCTTAATTTATTTGTAATAGAATGATGGAGAGTTAGAGTTATCACTTATCAGTAATAATTATTAATTCTTAGTTGCCGAAAAATGTGTACTTTTGGCGACTACTTTCATAGAGTCAAGAGCTCTACCTAACACTGAAACTTAATTCTAGAAAGGCAAACAAACAATCAACGTTGTCCTCCATTGCGTACATTTTAGACCACACACTCAGGTAAAAGCATCGTAAGCATGTCAAGTAGATGCTTATGACTAAAGCTTTTATTTGCTGTTCAGAACTCTGTACCAATAAGAAAACTAATAGTCATACCGTCGCAAATCCGGACTCTACAACAAAAGTGGAACAAGCTTGAACATTAAATCAGGAAACGAAAACTCTATTAAACGTCCCAATAATTATTACTTAAACTCTTGATTTGTGGCTTGTGTGGAAGTAATTATGACCACAATAATTTACCTTATGTAGTCGCACAGTGGTACACTTGAAGGACTAAGTGCGGATACCAAACCCATAACATAGACCATAGATTTACCTTATGAAATGTTTGTTTAATTAAAATTGATTGAGAAAACCAACGGGTTAACAATTTTAAGGTCTCGAAAACTTTCTCAAAGAATAAGACTTTAATAATAATAATAATAAACCATTTATTTTCAGGTTACATAGACCCATAGATACATACCTTAACCTAAGTATACATAATAATAGTAACAATTTTGTAGGCAGTAGGTAACTTGGCATCCCGCGCAGATGACAATGGAAAATACTAATTGTGAGTTTAGCGACTACTTTTTAGATTTCCTCAAAATTATATATTTATAGCCTGTTAAAGCCACATCACTTGCCAAACCAAGTCTAGGGCTGCCATCAATTAGATTTCTAAGTACAAAAAGATAGATAGACAGACAAAATTTTGCTATAATTATCTAACATTCTTTCTCCGTAACTTTGACGCGGTACTTACGCAAGCCCTCAGCATTTTTATTGATACGCGCTTAAAATTACGAAAAAAAAGCTGGTTTGTTGGTCTTATTACTGTTGATACAATAAAGGTATATATTTTGAGACTTCCCGTTTTACCGGTCTTTCACTGTGTGGAAACATTGAAGATGGAACTTATTTCATTAATTGAGTAATAAAACTGTAATAGGCAGTTATGAACTCCATATAAAATTACGTTATGAATGTAAATTATAGGAGTAAAAAGTGTTTAGTGTCCAAAGAAGATTAATCATTTATGTACAGATTAACATGTATGTACAGTGTTACGTTGAACATTTGCTACTACGTGGCCGGATCGTAATTCTTCATCGTCCGTGGGGTTACCGCAGCATTAGCTTCTATCGCTATTTTGTGCTTCTTCATACGTGTATGTATGCTGGTCAATTTCAATTCCATCGACATCCACAGCCGAATTATTATAATCTTAAGACGTTTATCAAGAAGTAATTTGTACTTTTCTTTCCAGCCAACGGTGCTTGAACTTAAACAACGCCTATTACTTCCCAATTACCTATAAGTTTCGGCCTCGTTACTTTTACGACATGGAGTCATACATTTCTATTCAGCGAAACACATAAAGCTTCTTTGTTGGAGCTTTCAGAATACTTTGAAACCTCTTCATCTTGATAAATACAGACTGACCTATAACACGCGTTTAATCCGCGGCTCGATAACGTAACGTACGACCAGTTTATATTAGATAAAGCATCCAATACGGACGTTAGAATGTAGGTCGAGCAGCCGGCCTAACTCGAATGAGGCTGTTAGCCGTTGGACCTGCAGTGGACCTACTACTGTGTTGCGTTACCAATCTGTAACAGCCCTATTACTTTCTTTATTAAAACTGTTTGAGTGATAATAGCTTCATGGTTGACAGTTTTTGCTGAAATGTTATTAGAGCAGTGGTGGCCCACTGGTAACCCCGTGTGCTCCCGGTGGCCCCGACTTACGAGTTGTAGATCATGTACTTTACTTTGTGTATTACCACTTCTCTAAAACGATGAATGCAAACATCGTGAGGAAACCGGCATGTTCTAGAAACAAAAACTCGAAAACATGTGACATCCACCACGGCTCGGTCCACTCCCTCTCACAGAGAGGAGGCCTAAGTCCCAGCAGTGGGAATATGATTATGGCTGATTATGTAATTTACAATGAAAAATAATCTTTTTGTGCTTCAATCACTACATGGCGCTGTTTCCACATACCACTGTGTGGCATTTCAGCTGCCTCGTTTCTTCGGATTGTCTTCAATTAGAAAATTGTAAGAGATTGCTTTGAAAAACCCAAAGCGTTGCAATACGCAGTCGAAACTCCGAGATCGCTTTGACCATGACTGATCCATTAACCTTTGCTAACCGTTCATTATAACTATCTATGTTATATCGGTGTACGAGTATTAACATTTTAACATTGGCTAAGAAGTTCTGGAAGAATTAAATTCAAGGATACTATGAGCTTTCTCTTTTATTTCGTTTAAGACAATGTCTAAGCTAGATTAAGGAGATTCACGTTATAATATGGTATGATAAGGAACAACCAGTCAAAGCTTATAAACTTTTTCATAAAGGAGAAGATCTAGCAGCCCTACTACAAGCCCTATGACAGTGTCGTAAGATGCTCAGCGGACGTCGTAGCGTAGGACAGTTAAAGTTACGTGGTCCATTGTCGGCGTGGTCATAAAATTTAAATTTATTATCTCCACCCGTATCATTATTTGCTAAACTACACTTTTGCCAAGTTGCCACATAGTCGTTGTTGAATATACATAATTTAATACCAAGGTACTTCAAACATGGATTGCAAAATTTTGGTTTTTTTGGATCCGTTTTTCGCCTCTCTAATCTTAATGTTTCTGTGCAAATTGCCTAATTGACATCTAAATAATAATTAAAAGAAGAATTTTAATTTCAAATGTCGAGGTTATGGCTGACGAAAGACATCAAAGTAAATAAATAGTGAATGTTCTGCGTACAGTGACAATTACGACAGCTAACAATTTGTTTGTGAATCTCAGCTGTTGGTTTACGAACATTTTCTATGCCTACAGGTCCAGCAATTAATTTCACTAACGAGTCATCGATGTAATAGCGAAGATTCGTGAACAATAGCTTTAAGTAAACAAACAAGCACTTCATTTTAAAGTTTTGTTGTAAATTAATGTTTTCCGACATCGCATCGGCATGTATCACTTTGATAAAATTAGAAATGGTTATAATAGATAATATTGTAGTCACTGAAACTGAAAGAAAAACTAAAAAAAGTAAATGGCTAGGTACCGACATTCATACTTCCGTAGCTATATATTTAAAATCGTACAAACTTTATCACAAAGGCTTTACTAAAAGCTTTTGACGCTATTTAACAACGACTCTTCGCCCCCATGGGACTAAGTAATATGTCAGTTCATCTTGCTGACAGCTTTCCATCCTATCCTGACCGTAAAGCCTATAGAGGGCATGTATGGATACGCTTTTTTCGGGAGCCTTACCTATACTCTGGATTTCTGCCTTGTTGGTAGCCTTGGCCCCTATTACATAGTGCGATAGGTAGGCACCTATACCTCTGCCTAACCCTTCGGGGAATACAGACGTGATTGTTATGTTATGTTAACAACGACTTTGTTGCTTTTTCAAATTAATTCTATTATCCAAAGCTGTACACACTCTCGTGGAGAAAAATAAGTGCAAGCTTTTCTTAATGAAGACAGGATATCCTAAGGTATTTTGATTACGCGTGGGTGCTAAGAAATATATTTTCTTTATTATTATAAAATAAAGTCGCTTTTTATGTCTGTCTGTGTAACCGCGTTTTTGTGCACTACGCAACGGATTTTGATTCGGTTTTCACATTCATCATCATTTAGAATTTATTCCGGAAGTTTTACGTGTATAATCATAAAGAAAGCTTTTTTTTTTCAAGTGGTAATGCAAATAATGAATTAATAGTGCTGAACAAAACATGATCATATAAGATAATCTCAGGACAGCTTAAAAGCTATTTTAAACCGCCAAAAGCTTTTCTGATGGCTTTACATTAAAAGTTCGATTCGGCACCTTGCTTGCAAAGCTTACAGCTTTTTAGACATTAAAATGTTAGGTGTTTGTACTATTTGCAAAAAGATTTTTTAGTTAAACTTTGCTAAAGACAGTACTGAAAATTCTTATAGTATGCACGTGGTATATGTAGGTACGAGTATATTGTTAGTATATTGTATATATTAGTCGCAAGTTACAAAACACTCATTTATTTACTATACGCAACTCTTTAAACTAGAAACAATAGTTAAAAAGTTAAAAAAGTATACCATTTATACAAAACTAAAATTAATTGAGTCTAACAGCGCTCAAGTGTGAAGATGGAACCTGTGATAATGTCGCTTATTTCTCTTAATTAACGGGGGTTATTGCTCGTAAATATTATGTATTTCTAAAGAGCTGCAATAAAGCTGCACTTATATTCAAATTCTGTCGTAAAATGTATGAAAGTGTATTCATAATGTAACTTACCACATCGCTGAACGGCGCGATCAGGTTGCTGATGTTGAACGCGAAGGCTTCGCTGACCAGCAACAGATGAACCACGGCCAACCACATCGTGGTCACATCACGTACCACTCATCACTACACTACACTGTCACCACACCTGATTACTATCCTGGATTTAATTAGATAACTGTTCTTCCATTTTGATGCAAACTATTAATTTAATTTAACAAAAACATTTTTTTTTAATTTTGCTATAATTCCACTTTTTAATTTTGTTTAACCATAAATAAAAAATTTGACACAATTTTTTTTTTATTTTGTTTTTCGTACGCGTCTGGACGCGTGCGGAGTTTGGCGGGAAAATGTAGGCGCATGCGCGGCGGCGCACCGCGCGCCTCATATTGCACAATAGATTAACGTGAGGCCGACCTTAGAACTTGTCCCCTAAAAGGCTCCGCGGAGGAAATTGTGTTCGCAAGGATTGACTAATGTGGAGCGCCACTTACGGGGTGGCAACCTGTTTCTAGTACAATCTAAGAGCGTTGACATTTTACCACTATCCACTGTTGCCATTTCTGGCACACGCTGCGTGCGCGCTTCATACTAATAAGCAAATAAGTTCATAATGCCATTGCTATGTTATTTTACTTTCAATAGCAAACAAATAAAACAAGCTCTTTAAACTGGCGAAGTTATTTTCAATTAAAAATGTATTGTTAAGTATCTAGAGAAAGTAGGAGGTTACCTACCTACAGCAAGTCAAAAAGTAGACAAGATAAGATAAACAATCGCTATGACAATATGCACGTAGTGAATTGAGGAAAACATAAACGAACGGCCTACATGCTGAATGATTACATTTTACCACCTCTACCTATTCTAACTGAATCTCTGCCTTGGTGTAGTGAGACCATAGAACATATTTCATATATCTATGAGTGAGACCCTACCCTACAGCCTCATAGTAGCATGCGAGGTTGGAAGTCTGGTCAGTGGGTCGTCATAGGGGTCTGGATCATTATCTATAAGATTTTTTTCGTTTGCTTAACAAAAATGTTTATAGTAGTAATTTTGCAAAGCAGTAACCAGTGTCCTAATAAGCTAGGTTTGCACAAGACAAGTCGTAAATTGAGTTGTAGGGATACCTACTTTACCACGCTCATTAATTAGGACAAGCGTCACATTTTGTAAATACCTACGACAAATATTGTTAATTAGACAAAGTAAATGTACACAGCCATAAAATTGTGATTTACTTATTTGGATCTCCAAGTTCTCCAACAGAGGCAATTTCATGCAAGTTTACAAGAATAGGGACAAACACTAGTGTGTGTGCGTGTTAATTTTATTATATAACAACGGATAGGATTTCCGGTCACACGGCTTTAAAAAAATTACTACCAATTAAGCTGCCAATGAAATTCGCAAGTACCAGTGGGGGAATAGAGAGCGGAAATTATAATGTAGGTAGGTACCTACATAACTAAAATGAAAAACGATATGAATAATTATCCCTAATAACTTTTCTCAATGATATTATTTAATGACTTTTAAAAGTTCTACGTGAAATAATGTGTTCTCTTCATTAATTTCTTTTGCTTAAACTAAAAGTGGGAGATGAATTAAAAACTTCTTTTGTTTTTAGTCTATAAAACAGTTATAAAAATAAATTCTGTTTTAAATATATTAAGGTCTACGAAAAAAATACGAGTACGCCTTGCCGTCTACCCGAATCGGTTATCGGGAGAATAAAAACTAAGCTAGAACAATTTTTCCGATTTAGGAATTGAAAATCAGCCCTTATCGGACAAATAATTTGGTTATTTAACGGTTAAAGAGGTTTAACCTTTTTCATTTTTTTCCAGTGTCCTCCGTTGAAAACTACAACTTGTCGCCCAAGAGACGATCCTGAAAGAAACGACCTAATGTTTAATTTCAGTATTTCGTAGCCACAAAATGGATTTCAGGCGTTTTAACTCCGTTCAATACCTAGTAAACTATAGCGCTAAGATTTTGTGCGATTATTTTGATGGATAACTAGGTAGGGTACCTAGTTTAGAAATGAGTAGCATAAAATTATCCATTATACGCACTCTGGCATTACCAACTATTTCGTATGATTAGGTGTAAAATAGCGAGTTAACACTGGCGAGAAAAACCAGTTCGAAATTCGAACATAATGATGGATTACTTGAGCCCTAAGCAAACCAGCCAGTCTGTAATTCTATACCGACTCCACTCATGTCTATGGTTTCCGTTCATAAATAGGTCTACCGGAAAAAGGATAGCTTTCCGTATTTGTCTTAGGTCTGGTTGGCAATGTTGGCATGGATTTTTATGCGCCCGGTTGATAAACATCAGGCTCACTTTTACATTACTGGCGAAATGGTATGGAAATGGCAAAGGTATAGCTGTATTACAACTGACTACAGGTATAGGTACCTCTGCCTAACCCTTCGGATATTACAGGCGTGATGTTGTTATGTTACTTATGTTATGTACCTAAAGTTAATCGAGTTTGAAATGTACGTCTCTGGCTTACAAGCCCGATGCCGCGGTGAGGTGAGCGCGCCAAGAGGTGAGTCACGAATTTGGAAGTTCTTGTAAGGTGGGTCGCGGTCCAGTCAACTTTGGAAACCACTGGTTTTTATACACATATACAACGTGTAACGTTAAATGCGCAAAACCTCAGACACCCCAACTGATTCTTAATTCAATTGACCTATTTCAGAAAGAAAAACAATCATTAAAAAAATTGTAAAGGTTTTATGTGCTGTTTTAGTTTTACTGGCAATTCTAATCGTTTATTGCGTCTGCGACGACGCTCTATTGAGGGTGGAGTCGTCACCGGGCCGCTGCGCCGCCGCGCCGCGCTGCGCCGCGCATTATTTACCATCTACGCTCCTAAAAAACATAGGTTATCTTTGAACAGTGATTTAAATGTTTCCATCACACTTTTCCAGGCTTTGGCCAAATTAACGTTGTCATTACAATGCGCCAACATTCTCACCATTTCACAATATTGAATGTTTGTGTACAAAAACGTTGCAAAATTCACGCGCACGCGCCGCCTCGCCGGGGTAACGGGATAGAACAATTACACCTGTGACGCATGTGCTGGCGCCGCTCAGACCATTTTAGTTACTATACTCTATGGCTCAGACTGAAGTAAACACGGCCGCTGTCACGTATTTCGCACGCCCCGCCCCCGTGCAGATCCTCATTTCTCTTTCTAACCCTTAGGTTAAGTTTATGTTAAAATAAGATAGATAGCATTATTGTTTATTTCAAATTGTCTTATTCATGGTACTTACTGTACGGAAGATTCGTATTTGCAATTTGCATTGAAATAAGAGCTACTATTATCCCGCGTATGGGAAAATTTAAATTGGTCGACAACAACTTGTGTTTGTTTACCTATTTTGGCGGGTTTGCGCATGATTGTGATGGCTTGACTTATTAATAAATAGACACGGCAACGTTTTTAATGAAGATTTTTTGAAAAATGTGACCTAGTTATATTAAAAAGTGGTTTAATTGATTCTGCTCGTTATTCTGATCAAACTATTTTCAGGTTTTGCGCATTTAACGTTACACGTTGTATAAGATGATATAACATTTACAATGTTAATGTTAAGGCGTAGCCAAACCGGACATCAAATACATTTTAACCTCTCCTAGTCATTCTTTGAGTCATTCACTTTACTTGCTTATTAGTTAAAATTAACATTTAAATCATTTCGAAAGTTACATAGTTTCAAAATATGGCCATGAAACTTAAATCCTATCCGCTTACTCCATTTGCAATGACAGCAGTCTTTGGATGCCTCCATTGTGTCATAGCTGTACCAAGTTTGAATCATCTAACCTTGTGGTGGTTAATCCTAGGTTGCGTAGATATGCCACAAGGAGGTAACGAAAGAAGATATTTGGGTTTTTTTAGTCCGTGTGCAGATTTTATGATTACATAATCAGCCTATAACGTTCCCACTGCTGGGACACAGGCCTCCTCTCAGTGAGAGGGAGTGGGCTGTAATCCACCACGCGGGCCCAGTGCGGATTGATAGATGTCACATGTCTTCGAATTTTTGGTTCTAGGACATGCCGGTTTCCTCACGATGTTTTCCTTCACCGTTTTGAGAGCAGTGGTGATGAAATTATTTACACAAAGTAAAGCGCCTGTCTGGGTTCGAACTTACGACGACCTACAACTCGTAAGTCGCGGCCGTTACCATTGGGCCACCACTGCTCTTTTATGCTTAGAAATCTGATAATAAATCATCAAATCACCTGCGATAAGGTAGCCCAAGGAAAATGTCAGATTATTTGGTAGGAAATACAGAAACCAGCACCGCTAATATTTTACAGACATAAAACTCAACTACTGAAAAGAAAGAAAATGAAAATACATGAAAATAGGTACGGTCGAACAAGCTATTTGGTATACAGGCAGAAATATTCATCTTTCAATATAAATATTGGCAGTGTAGTGGAAAGATGTTTTATTTTGTGCGTTATTACTTTTTCAGCTTATGGCATCCTTAATTAAATAGAGTGGTATAAAAGAATTGACTAACTCGACCATTGTTTAAAAGCAGTTGCAAGTTAGCTGCCTGTATACTAAATAGCTTGTTCCACCGTACCTTCCCGTGGTCGCATGCCGCTGTACTAACTTACTTATAAATAAGCTATGGTAGCATACGACCACGGGAAGGTACTTTCTTGTTTCATCCTTTTCAGTAGTCGGGTTTTAGCTTTCAAACATATTTTTTATTCAATTGTTTTGGTGCTTATTTCAGTAATATTTATAGTTTTGAAATGTGTTAATTAAGCCCTTTAATTTGATACCCAACACGGCATCATTAAAATTTTTTTTGGGTCATGACTTTATTTCCGATAGAGGGCGCCATATTCAATTAATGTGACGTCACATAGCCTATAACTAGCGGACGATCAAGACGCTTCCAACGATACCTCATTTGTCAAATTATGACAAGTAGTTTATTTAGAGGCTATGAGGGAACAGATGAACATATCGATCAAAATCATAACTCTCCTTTTTGCTTCGCCTTAGTCGGGTAAAAAATTCAATTTCCTGTGTTTACCCAGATTTTAGAAATTTAACCAACAATAGAACGTAGGTACTTGCAAAAAAACCGCTTCCTTTTATCTTTACCTAGCTAACAACGTCATAACGATCATCGGCTAGGATTATTGACACAACATGACGAAATTACGCGTTTTGAGGTTTTTAGCAAACTACGCGTATGGTAGGTAATTGTTTCCGTCACTTTAGATATAATGTTAGGTATTACTCAATCATATTGAATTTACCCGAGAGATTTGTTATAAACCATTTTATAAAAATAAAAAACGATAAACTACATGGGTGCCCCCATGGATATCGAGGTACCCCGTAGGTACATAGCTTGTCCCTAAAACTAGCAAACGTATCTACGTGGTATCTACTTAGTGGGTACTAGGTATACATAGCACCCATATTTGATAGTTATACGTAGGTATGTATACCATTAGCTAAGTGGGCAAATCCAGACTCGGCGTTGCTAGGCTGATTAGTACTGAGAATTGCCTAATATAAAAACCTATTACGAGACATATTGAGGTCTTGCCAGCAAGCTCAACAGCTGTGCATGGGGTCCTTGTTCAACTGTCGGATAGACCCTACATGACCCCATGTATAACACAGTCGCGCTTGCAACCACTCTACACCGACGACGCGGCGACGACGAGGCAGTCAAAATCTACAATTTAATCTTGTCAGTGATTTGTTTCAAACTCAAACTCAAAGCATTTATTTCAATTAAACCATTACAGGCACTTTTGAATTGTCAAAATTAAGTAGTCGGTCAGTTAGTCAGAAAGTTGAAACTAGTTGCCCATTCCAAAGCGTAGATCTCTATGGAGAAGAACGGGCAAGAAACTCCATGGACACTCTTTTTAAATCAAGATATTACAAAATCCTTGGTACATTATTCGAGTTGCTTCTATATGTGAGAACAATGTAAAAAAAAACACATAAATGAAGAAACAATACAAGAAATAAGATTAAAAATAAGCCTTGGCAGTTAAGAGATGACCAGTCTCAACCGACGGCGCCCGTTCACGAACATGACGCATGGATTAAGATTACTAAAACGTTTCGTAGGTAGGTAATGAATGATGCTGGACGCTAATAAATAATGCTGTTGCAACTAATTACCATTAAAAAGGCGAGTGTACACTGTACCAACATGTGCCAACGTTGAATCGCAAGGATTTCTCATTACATTCTCTGTGTCGTGATCATGGGTACTTACTACTTTTTCACAGTCGCAGCACGTGCACTTTCGTGCATGTTTCGAATGTAAAAAATAATATGAGTTCAAAGTAGGTTATGCAGATACACCAATTTTTCCTGATAGCAGATACCTACCGTGAGGCCAAAATATCTTGAGCTCTAATTACCTAATGATGACCAACATCATTATTGTGCTTTGCTTAGTCAAAATTTACAATGATCGTATGCGTCAGGGATGCATACAAGTCATACAACAGATATAATAAATAAGTGCAATTTGCAAAAGACCTCTATCTTGTAAGAGGACTCTATCAAGCGTTTGGCAAAAGCCAAATAATTGCCTTAGATACTCTATAGCAGTCGACAGAAGGTGAAACAAGGCTCTCTATCTCATCTCAGTTGGGATGCGCAAAGCGGAAGACTTAGGTAGTAGTGCAACTTCGGATGGGTAATTTTAACCACGATAGAGCCTGACTGAACTCATTCGCTTCCTGAGGCTGCAGCCAGATAGTTCAAACGAGCCTAGAAAATAATTTGAATGTGTCTTTTGGTAAATAACACGTACCTACTATTCTATTTCTTCTGAGGAAAATCATGATTGTAATGATTGTACACAATATTTATGTATTTAACTGTACCTACTAATTACTTATTAATTAAGAAACTGCTTGTTTTAATTTACGTTAAGCACGGCAAACAGCGCTAGCTTGGTCGGATCCAAAGAAATATAAAAAAACGTCGGGTGAGTCGGGTCACATCGAGGACGTAACGGATTGTTGTAATGTCAACATTATGTCACCAACATAACGGACTTACGGTCAAACACTTTTTAAAACATTATTTATGTAATAAAATACGTTTACCATGCGTGGTGGTGGTCAGGTGGTTAACCACCTAGGTACAATAGGTAGGCTGTACGTCAGTCAGTAGTGGTAATATTATGATCATAGCTTAGCGCTACTACGCTGGGCCAGCTCATGGTTCTAATTGCGGAGTATTCCCGTTTGAGCACCTATTTTTAGAGCACCTAGGAGTAGAGACCCTATCAATGGAAGAAAAAATATATACGATTTGAAATAGGTGCTCTAAAAATAGGTGCTCAAACGGGAATACTCCCACGTTGTGGATAAAGCTCCTAATTGCGTAAAACACAATCAATCACAATCTGAATAATTTTGAACGATAATTCTAATCCATTGCTTCATGTGTTCGGAAAAATTGTCTACTTAACAACGTAAATAACGCAATGAATGTTGTTGAACTGTCAAAATGAAATCCATTGCTACTGAGAGTGTGGTACGCAATTACCCCGCTGGTTTTATTACCACTATTGTGCGGCGTGTCGTAATTTCAGCCATATGGTAAGATCGCCAGTCCATTGCCGGAGAGGTCGTGGACAATTGGACATAAGGAACCTCTTGTTCAACTGTAGATATTTATACAAGCTGATATTAATGTATCCTGGAGCGCAAGTGCATACAAATGCATTTGAAACTCATGTAATGAAGTCATACACTCGTAACAGGTATCCAATAAAGGGAATGTAAAAGTTATGAATGTCGGTCCTTGGCATCTACCATTACCATCATTCATTCATCGACAGCCGACATCCTATCACCATCCGCTTCTGGACATATTATAACATAACTTAACGCCTGTTTTCGTCGAAGTGTTAGGTAGAGGTGTACCTACCTACACCCATATTTCACCAACTATGTTTTATCATCAATCACCGCCACTTCGACCGGTTCTGTAGTTCTGGCATCCAACGGATTCCTGCGGCCTTCAACAGGTTGTCGGTCCACCTTGTGGGAGGCCTTTTATGTTTAAGTCCCATGTAAAAGAGGGCAAATTTATTACCATACCATCACCCAGGCATAAATCCAGACTATATGTAAGTCTGCCGAAAAAAGAGTCTCCATGTATATATGCCTTTCACTGTAGGCTACACGGTCAGGATCCTGGTCAGCAATTCGGCTTTACCTACTGCATGAATTCTTTTTTTCGACGGGCTATCACCGGTAGGCACAGACGCCAGCAAATCAAGCTACCCGAAACTGTCAAATTTTCCCAATCAACTTTGAACCTTAAGCTTTAGAGATTAAGTTGAAAATCTATTAAAGAAATTTGACAGAATGTAGTAGCTTGATGTGCTGGCGTGGTAACCAAGCAACAGTAAAGTTGGTCTAGTGATGGCAAGTGCTACTGCCGAGCACGAGGTCCTGGGACCGATTCCCAGGTCGGGCAATGTGTTACTGGTTTTTTCCATTTGGGACTTCACAGTAGCAGCTCGAAGTCTGGATGTGTGCCTGGTCGATGGCAATAGGACCGCCCTCTATTACCTAAATGTGGATGTACTATAGGTACACCTTTGCCTATAAACCCTTCGGGGGCTTCGGGGCAAAAACCGGCGTGATGTTATGTGTGTAGTAAACTTTAAAAATAAATCAACTGCGATAAAGGTGTCAGCAACACGAACTGCACAGAGTACTCTTTGATAGACTGACGAACTGACTTATTATTACTTAAAAGAAAAAATACGGTCCCACAATTAATTTCTTTAGCTGCAGTCTAACCGGATTCCGATTCAGAAAAAGGGCATTTAATCACAAACAACGGTGTTAGCAGTAATTAATACATGACATAAGTGTTCCATCGATCAGTTTCGCAATACATTACGCCATTAGAAAGCAGCTGACAGGCTGGACGGGGTTCCTACTTGCATACCTTAAAAGACCTAAAGAGTTTGCACAGAGATGTACTCGAAGGTATCGTGTTCGTGACAATCATAATGGCTGCAAATAAAAAAAAAACTAAGTAGGTAAATAAGAACGGTCTAGTTTGAGGTTGTTTTTTTTTTGCTTGTAGTGTTAAATTTTCTGTAACCAAGTAGGTAGGTACAGGTACCTAGTTCTTCTAATTTATGCAAAATTGAGATAGGCCCTACTCCAGGGCCATGTAGCCTATTGCAGTTACGCAGTTTTTTTTTTAATAGTTCGACCTGATTATTTAATCCGAAATCGCCAAGGTATGCTGACTACCACTTGAGCCTAGACCATAGATAATTTCTATGGCCTAGACCAACCACTAGCCTGGATGTCGAAATAAAATAAATATCAATCATGATTGAGTTACGCCGATTCACAGGCCGAGTGTTATGCACGATAAAAGAATAGGCTAAGACATCGTGGCAGGCATTAAAGATGATCACTATATCTATTATTAACATTAACAACAGCTTTAACATTTAATTCCATAAGTCACCATCTTTGATATCTACAAATTATGAAATGGCAATTATATTAAATACATAAGGTGATGTCAAAAGAGCAAGTGTCCAATTACATAATTAGCGAATCAATCGCGAAGAGATAAATGGCATTATAACGGTTTGGTGTTGTAGTTAATAATTATTGGTTTGTTTGAGCATTCTAAATCGTCTTCCTTTCAAGAAAGGTTGGTACCTATTTGAAGAAATATTGGATTTTTTTCACAACTTTGTACGCGTGATTACTATGTACCTACCTGCAACCAGTACAACCATTCCAAATTACAGCTTTTTAGTACCTATGGTCTCTGAGTTAAGCCGCGGACAGACAGACAGACGGACTTGACGAAAATATAAGGGTTCTTTGTTTTACTAAGGAACTAAGTCGGTCTTTCATGATTCATCTGGCCAACCAGATGAAAGATTAAATTCATGTTTGCTGAACCCTACTAACCTGAAGACCTACTATGACTGGTGTTATTTAGGTACACTGGATTAATAGTTGGCAATTTCTTCTGGCGCCTAATTAGCGGCCGTCCTCAAGCCATCCCTGCCTCGTCTGTTAACATTACACGTACCACGGCCTTGCGTGTGAAGAATCCACTCATTCATTTTGATTTTTCGGAAACTTCTTGACATATCTAGGTTAAACGTGGGCTGTGAATCAATTTTTCTAGACAATTATTTCAGGCTGAAGCCTTCTTGCTTCATATCACAGGGTAATAACACTTCCTTTTACCTACTGCATGCCTTCTAGATTCTATGTTTCTGCTAACCCGAGCGTGAATAGTGAAAAATAAATAAATCAGCAGCTCTAGACTTCCCTTGCTGGTCTAGTGGTTGCAAGCGCTACAGCTGAGCATGAGGTCTTGGGCTTGATTCCCAGGTCGGGCAAGGTGATATTGGATTTTCCATCAGGAATTTCGCAGTAATTCTAGATTTGTGTATAATTCATTAAGGTTTTGTGTAAAATTGGCTGAAATATGACAATAAATGTTGAAGAGGTCGGAAAAAATCATGCTGACAGGAAGCTTTACTAGCGATGGCGTGCGCCGCGTAACAATTTATACGAATAGATTTAATATGAAAGCCCCGGTAAAAATCTCGGTAGTCCCGGTAGTACGTTCCCGTGGAATATTTCCGACATCCACACAGACAATGCCGCGGGCAAAAGCTAGTGTCTAATATTATACAACTTATTCGGTGGCCGCAAGCTTATAAGATGACGAATAAACGAAGACGACGACGAGTTAGGCGGCCCGTACACAGTCAATCTCGATTGATAATGTACGAATTAGATTGACGGATTGATGCATTTGATCACAAAATATCTAGATATTTTGAAATCCAGATTGCGATCCGCTGATCATGATCAAGATTGAACGTGTAAGCGCAAGATCGCGTCAGTACACGCTGTGCGCTCTGAAAATGGACGATGATGACACGCGCTCCTCGTCTAATAGTAATAATAAAATCTTCAAAAAATCATGTTTTTATATATTTTTTATATCCTAATATTTAAAAATATAAATTATATGTAAATAATGAAATAAAGGAAATCTTCAATATTTCTTCCAGTAGCAAGATAACGTAATGTTACTGCAAGTTTTTCTTCAGGTGTTATTGTTATTCTTTTCCTCATACAAGTATCTTGTAGGTTATACAGGGTGTCCCTGGAAGTATGGATCAAATCGAATAGGGGCGTGGGCAAGGTCATTTCCAAACTTTTTAACACTGAGAATGTCGGTGAATTTTTTTACGGTTCAAAAGTTATGACCAATTTTTATTTTATGTTCAATCACTTCGCATAGTGCTCAAAGAAAATAATCATAAAAAATACTATCAGGGCTATCTAAAAAATGATCCATACTTCCAGGGACATCCAGTATATGGAGTTATCATTTGTAGTAACTCATCGAAACATTTTTCCCCCATCCTGAAGTAGTTTTTATAATCGTCAACTTCAGCAGTTAGTTGGATTTCATTTAATAGATTTAAATGAGTGTACAGACGCCAGCACATCAAGCTACCCCAATCTGTCAAATTTCTTTGATAGATTTTCAACTTTACTACAAAGCAATAAGGTTCATATTCAATTGGGAAAATTTGACAGATTGGGATAGCTTGATGTGCTGGCCTCTGAACAATTCTCTTTAAAGTAACCACTGTTTAACTCAGCGCCTTTTTCGAATCCCTTTCTTGACCGTTAAGGCCAAAACAAGGGACAATACTGCTTTAACTTTATTAAAATCCATGACGACAGATGTTAACGCGGCAGTTACGATACACGGACTGAAGAAATCAAGATTGACTGTGTAATGTTGTGACGAGATCCTGTGATCCGAGATCACGATCAAAGCTTCACGATCACGATCGAGATTGACTGTGTACGGGCCGCCTTATAGATGCATTTAAAGGCGCCGTTGCCTGAGGTAGCAGCGCGGTGCGGGAGGGATGTGGTGACGTGATGCGAGAGCTCAGTGATTCGTCAACTTGTGATAACTATCACCCCTCCCGCACCGCGCAGCTACCTCAGGCAACTAAAAACAAATGTTAACCGGTCGATCTTTTTTCGATGATAGGTACCTACAGTCAACAAAAGAGATAAGTATGCAGGATCGACGGATATATTTGAAGTTTAGTAAGAAACCGATGGATTTTGTCGACTGAAATTTAATTTGATAAATAAGTTCATTTATCAAATTAAATCAGAACATCCATAGAACAACCATCCATTAGAACATCCATTGGTTTCTTACTAAAATTCAACTTTATCGACGATCCTGCATACTTACCTCTCTTGTTGACTGTACATAATATACTACTTGCTTGTACAGAGGTACCCACCCAGGCAATAATTGGGTACCCAATGATTTCAAAAGAGATTCCCTCAAAGAACTGTGCTGTGACTGTGAACATAACAAAAACACAGGTTTATATATAAGAAGTGTCTATGTACAACTAGCTAAAGCAACGGAGGAGCTAGCTGTTGCTGATGGGATGGGACTGCCTCATCAACCAGTTTAGTTCATACGGTGAAACTCGCCTCATCGCCCGGAATAGATACCCACAGCCAATGCCCTTTTTCATTAATTCAATAGGTATGTACAGACGCCAGCACATCAACCTACTACAAGCTGTCAAATTCCTTTAATAGATTTTCAACTTTATCACTAAAATATAAGGTTCAAAGTTGATTGGGAAAATGTGACAGTTAGGTGTAGGTTGATGTGCTGGCGTCTGTACATAGCAAGAATAACTTTTTACAAAGAATGCCGAACCTTAACGAAGTTCATAGATAAATGGTGTCAAAATAGATTTTCACGTTATGTTTATAACAAATATATAGAACTCGAACGTTTTTGAGCTTTGTGATCGTGTTTGTGATAAATTAGTTTCTGAACTTAAAACCAATGACGTCAACTGTCATTGTCAAAAATTTGTCATTGAAATGCTAATGTCACTGAATCACTGACTGAGCTACTGAAGTCATATTTGTATTTGCCTAGATTTTCTTAGTTTTCTAAGCTAAAATAAGCGTAAAACATGGCTTATTTAACACAGCCAGATTATGTGAAGTATATTTGTTCGTGTGGACAACTAAAACCCATTACAAGTCTTTATTTCTGCAGACATTGCTTGAAAATACGTTGCGGTTTCTGCATTTGTCATGAGGTAACCCACTTTTGATGTATTTTACTGCATAAATACATAATAAAATTTGCAATTTTTTATTATGATTATATTAGAAATATGTAGGTTAGTACGATTAAACGTAACATAAGCTTTAAATGTGAGTATTTATTCTGAAATTCTTCAACTTGACACACCTTTCCTTTTTGTTACTAGAACAGTGGTTTATTATGATTTTGTAATGATATCCAACAATCGGCAACATTTCATGTTGGATTTGAGCCATAAGAGCCAGGTTTCAACTTGTCTCTTCATTGATTAAAATATCTTACATTGCACATCCCACTCAAATTAGAAATGACAGAATCATGAAACAATCTGACAGGTTCATAAACGATGCAAAGTTTGGCTTTTTGCTCCTCCATATTTGTTGTAACAGCATAGTATTATTTATATATGAATATATGACAGAACTATTTCATAATAATATTATGCATGCCAAGTTATCTAGTTTAATTTTTTTAAACCCATGTCACATCTAAATTAATTTATGTCACTAATTTATTCAAAGTTCCAAATCTTCAATTTTTCAATGTACCCACACTTATTAGTCAGATTTTAAACTACAATGTTCTTGACCAGGTGGACTCCCACTACTGTGCAAACTGCCTTGAGAACATGCCATCATCTGAGGCTCGTCTTAAGAAGAACCGCTGCAGCAGTTGCTTCGATTGCCCCAGCTGTTTCCACACCCTATCCACACGGGCCACCATGGCCCAGCCTCGCCAAGTGCTTCAGGACCCAGCAGCCGCTGGAGATACCAAGGTGGAGAGCAAGCAGCCTAAGAAGATGTACTACTTGTCTTGCTTTAACTGCAGGTGGACGTCTAGGGATGTTGGGATTCCTGATCAGCCAGTTGGTAAGTGAGGTCCTTTTAATATAGGTTTATAAAAATTATATGAGTTTTGGCCAGAATTCAGCCACATTGGCATTAATAAAATTCGCTTTTTTATTGTTCATTTACAAATATGGGTATTATGATTATCTATCTGCTGTACATTACAATGGATTATCATATCCATATTTGTGCAAGCTGTGTACCAAATGCCTGGCAACAATAGATTTTCGATTGTGTTCACTAGATGCCATTCAATGTCTTTAATTATGTGTTACTGCAGTTGTTTAAGACGCTACAGCTCTTTCCATAAAAATTATAATTTATGTCCACATACCAAGCTGTTTCTCTGATAAATAAAATAATTTGATCCTGGATACAAGCTGTGAAAATATCTTATTGTAGTCTAAATTTCAACTTTTAAATGTATCATTAGATCCAAAATAACTCCAAGCTGCTTTAAGTATAAACAAATACTAAAGTCATATTCCATAGTTCCAATTTCCATATCACAGACAAGCAAGTCAAACAGAAATCACATATTCACATATAATCACACTAATCGCACTAATATTATAAAGGCGAAAGTTTGTGAGTGTGTGTGTGTGTATGTGTGTTTATATGTTTGTTACTTCTTCAAGCTCAAACGGCTGAACCAATTTTGATAAAATTTTGTATGGAGGTAGCTGACACCCTGGATAAACATATAGGCTACTTTTTATCCCGGCATTCCCACGGGATCGACACTTATGCGGGTGAAACCGCTGGGTGCAGCTAGTAATTAAAATAATTGTTCAGCATCAGGAGGCTGGCCAGAGCGTACCAACCCGCACACAGCGCGCGTCAACCAGCTGCTGGATTACTACAAGGCAATTGCTATGCAGGAGAAACAAGAGAAGATCGAGCGGGAGAGGAAGAAGTTCAACATCCGAGGGAAATATATCACTCTTACTGTAAGTGGAGTAGCAGCATTGGGGGATCCTGTGCTACAGAAGTAGAGTCGACAGACTTGTCATTGATTGATTTACGAGAACATTTTTTATTGCAGTAGTTGTTGATAGAAAAACATGAATAGAATATTTTATAATATTTAGCTGCTGCAAATCAACGAGAATATCTCCCCTACTCTTAACTTCTTTCCCATTCATATTATGATGGAGCTTCTTTTTATACAAATCAAACAACGTTATAAATTAGATTTGTTCTTTACGTAAAGATTTTCAAACTCAAAACTGAAATACTATTCAACTCCATCTACCATCGGTCACAAATCCATTGCAAACCCTTGTTAGAGCCCCTTAAACCAATTAAAATGCAAATACATCGACATCTAGGACAAGACGGGGCTCACAGGCGCGATGGCGCGCAACATCGCGGGGTTACCGTCCAGCGAGAGCTCCTCGTCAGCCATCGCGAGCTTTGTACCCAGTCAGGCTACCGAGGAGGTCGATGAACTGCCTGACGATATCTTCACTAAGGAGGTCAACTTGAATCAGAGTTAGTACATATTGTTGTATTGATTGATTTGTCTATGTAAAGATTTTAACGTCTCGCCGAAATATGGAACCTATCCCTTTTTACTGAATTTTATCTAAATGGTATAATAATTATATGAAATTAATCATACAAATCTACCCCTCTGCGGTTTACACAATCTAGGCTACGACTTAGAGGGGAATAACTTGGCTATGGTAAGAAGATTAGTCCAGGTACGCACGGGCAATTTTTCATTTTTCATGGTGCACTGTATTTTGAACTCTCGATATTGAGCCAATTTCAGGAGCTAAACAGTAGGTACGTTAAAAATTTATTGCTCGAAAGAAATCGCCTGTGCCTACCTGGGGTTAGTCAGTAAGTTTGGACGTTAGGCCGCCCAGCGTAATGATGCACAAATTGCGCCAGTCGCACATTGGAATGGAACCGGAGCTATATTATGTTTGTCACCCTGAATGTAGGTCACACAATGACGCGTACTTGAATGCTTGATGATTTCTTGTACTGCTGGTCGCAGTTTTATAGAATTAATGGCCTTAGTTAGACTTATCTTCAATTACCAGTAACGAGCATGTCGCAACGCCTGGCGTCTCCCGAGTGGCAGCCAGTGTCGGTGTCACGCCTGCACCCGCTCGCCAAGCTGCTGAGCGTGAAGCGCAGCCAGCGCTGCCGCGCCTGCGACCACAACCTCACCAAGCCCGAGTACAACCCGGGCTCCATCAAGTTCAAGATCGAGTTGCTGGCTTAGTAAGATATAATAAAACTAATAAAAGCATAAACAATGCATTGATATGGCCAATGTTAAAGCAAATAGCGCTATAAAGTTTTAACCATGTGGATGTTATATTTTTATGCAAAGTATTAGTGCTCTTTCTAAGATAATAAATTCATCCTCAACCGCAGCATTTCAACCGGCGTTTGTATCTTCTCTTAAGAAGAACCATACCTAATAATGCAGTCTCTCACTAATCTGTATTTCACTTTATTAACTCAGTCTCCCACTAATCTATGAAAATGATGATCTGGGACTCATAATTTAGACATTCTTCCTATAGCTCCATCATCATCATCATCAGGGGCTTGGATACTCTTCATGCGTTTTAAGTTGACGGTAAGGGAGCTTCACGTAGTATTCTAAGTCTCGCTCTCTCTCTCCCTCTTTTACTGTCAACAGTAAAGAGGAAAACATATCTTAGAATCTAAAAAAAACAACCCTACAAAAACCTCTAACAAACCCTTATCCACAGCTACCACGTCCCCGAAGTAAAAATAATCTCGCACGAGCCGGTCAAACCTGGCCAGAAGTCAGCTCTTCTGCTGAAGCTGACCAACCCCACGGGACATGAGATGCAGCTGCGACTGCTGCAGCCCGAGGACATCCCTCCCCAGGAAGAGAAGGAGGAACCCAAGAGTATTGAGAAGTCGCTGGAAAGGTCACTAAACTTAGAGAAGGCGAGTTTGTTTATATATCTTGAATTTTAAAGACACAAACGGAAACCACATAGAGAAAGGAGATAAAGCCATTTTTTTTTTAAATAACTTTATTTCTCTGTAAACCAAACTAAATGCATAGCATAATAAATCAGCATCCTGTACCCACTGCTGGGACACCGGCCTCTTCTCTATGAGAGGGAGTGGGCCGTAATCTACCACGCAGCCCAAGTGCAGCAAGCAGGCATCATCTGTTGGTTGTTTCTGATGAACCAAAACCTTTAAAATGGTTACATGCGTTGGCCACACAGTACATGTACGAGATGAATTACGTTCTTGACATGGCACGAATTTGTATGGTTAGACCTTGATTGTAAACAAAAGGATCTTGTGGTTGACATTAATAATCATTACGCGTGCATCACTATTTCAGGACACATCATCTTTCAAAGCCATCGAGCGAGTGCCGGTGTATGAGGCGACGAGTTACGTGACGTCACCCGACGTGACGCTGACGTTAGCGCAGCGGGACGACGCCGCCGAGTACGATGATGACGCTCAGCACGATACTAATGAGTGAGTGTTCATTATTTATTATTAAAACCTGGCGAAACTTCACAAGCGTCACCGTCTGTGAAGTTTCGCCAGCTTAAATCACTAAAGATGCATTCACACCAAAGTTACTTTTTGTGAACAAACATTTGTTAGTGTTAGTGGGCAACAATGGATAAAAAAGTTATTTAGTAACATTTAGGTACATTTTGCAACATATTCTATAACTTTTAGTAAGTACTAAAAGTTATAGAATATGTTGCAAAATGTTGCTCTACAAAAAGTAACTTTGGTGTGGAATACCATTACCCATCAAGTATCAATGTCTATACAAAATAAAACAAAAAAAAATGGATTATTCCACTTTGCCCCACCGGCCGCCCCACTGGTGGGGCAAAGTGGAATGTCAAAAAATTTGCAGTGGAATCTGCCCCACTAAATCGAAATAGTGGGGCAGATTCCACTGCTTTAAAATCCTGTTGGATTCTGCCCCACTAGGGTTGGCGCCTTAGAATAAACGTACAAACATTTTATTTTCGCAAACTTTTATAGATAAAATATAACTATGTACAGTAAACTTTTAAAATCACAGATATTATGCGATTTTAAATTAAATTAAATTTTTAAATTAAATTAAATATTTGTTTATTAATGGCAACTAGATTTGTTTTTACTACTTTATTTAAGCTTAAAATCACAAACTGAGGACGATTCGTCCCCGTAAATAGAAGACAAAATGCTATTTATTCTAACTATTTAACTATTCAAAATCACACATTAATTATCATTTGGTATGGCATAATACAGCCTTATGATTAACTTATAAATAAGAAATAACTTAACTATATACAAACAGCCACTAAACTACTTTGTACGATTCGTCCCCGTAAATAGAAGACGAAATGCTATTTATTCTAACTATTCAAAATCACACATTAATCATCAGGTTACGGGGCCGGCCGGCGTGAAATCGGCGTTTCTTTTTAAGTTTATTTCACTGGCTAGTAAACGCCTAATAACATTTATCACATGATTGTGTCAGGTGCTTTGCTTGATCCTAGATTTCAGGGGCTACCTACTCGTACATGAAATTGATATTTACCTAGAAACCATTGGCCAAACCAGAGTGTCATATTTTTCGCGACTCCCATTATTCCCAAGAATGAAAGTCGATCAGAACCTCAGTTATTGCTTGAATTGTCCAAAAAACATTCTTCCACGTCATAGTATAGATGCTGTTACGGATCCAATTGAAACGGAATGTTAGAAATACTTCGCGGCAGTGGATGCTGCATCGAGGGTTCTATACGAAAACGCCACTATGTCAGTCCGACTCCTGGATCAGACCTCTAAACCTATCCTTCTGCAGAGAGGTGTGAGACAGGGAGACGTTATCTCTCCAGAACTGTTCACTGCTGCACTGGAGGATGTCTTCAAGGTTCTGAACTGAAAAGGGGCTGGCATTAGCATCAATGGCGAGTACCTGTATAACTCACCTTCGGTTTGCGATGATATTGTAGTAATGGCTGAGACTATGGAGCACCTCAGTACAATGCTCGATGACCTCAGTAGAGCCTCCGAAAGAGTGGGTCTCAAAATGATCTATACTGATAAGAAATGCAAATGGCCAAATGCACGTCTATTGTGTAGGTAAATAACGGTTTGGTCATTCTTACACCAACGCTGCATGTAACAAATGCTTGTAACAAATCGTGTAATTAATCTGCAATTTACATCCCTTATCCTTCCAGAAACAACTAGGAAATACAAAATTTGCGAAAATAAAATGTTTGTACGTTTATTCTAAGGCGCCAACCCTAGTGGGGCAGAATCCAACAGGATTTTAAAGCAGTGGAATCTGCCCCACTATTTCGATTTAGTGGGGCAGATTCCACTGCAAAATTTTTCACATTCCACTTTGCCCCACCAGTGGGGCGGCCGGTGGGGCAAAGTGGAATAATCCAAAAAAATGTTTTTCTAAACTCATAATTATTATTAAGTTACTACACGACCCACGGTAATTGACCCCGTAATCAGATGTGCAGCATTTACACAATAAAAATGTGAAACAATGCAATTTACAACCTAAAGCACACGCAATTTAAAAATGTCATAAAATACCCAAAAACCGTTGACATTAATGCAACATTAAAACTAACCCCAGGACAATTACTTTTAAATAAGTAACGTATTTATGTGCATTGCGTGTAGGGCCTTTGAATAAGAGAGTCGACTGCGTTTGGTAATACTCAGACAATCCCGGAACGTGGACGTGATCAAAGCTAAGCATAGACCAAATTGTTTTCGAAAAACCTTGAATATTTCGACGTAAAAAACATACTTAGTAGTTTTGCAATCTTTCGATATATTGTGAAAATTTGTGTTCAGTGCCAACTTTAATTAACAGTGCAGACTTTTGAAAGTGAAAAATTAATAATTTAATGATAGTTGATACTTAAAAAAAAAATCTACTCCTAAAGTAACTTTGTTTAAAACATCTCGTAAATTACCACAAAAATGCAGAACAAACAAGAGTTGGTTGTTAGTAAAAAGGATCGGTAACTATGAATAATTTATACTTTACTACTCTAACCGTCATACACTTAGGCTAATAATGCGATAACAACAATTATCTCTTTGCTTTGTCCATTCAGTCATTCTTATGAGTTAGGTAACTAAAATACAAATGGGAATACTTAACTTTTATTTGCCGTTATTATCAGATAAAATACCACTGCGATCTAGGGAGTGTGCCTTCGTCTTTAACAATACCACAACATACATATTCTTACCGAGGTACAGTCAGCATCAAAAGTCGATCAACACTATCATTTTTACATGTTATTAAATTGACAACAACTTTTTTCAATAAACTGTATTTTAGCTTTTCACATAATAGACAAGAGCATATATTCTAAAAAAAAAATTTTTGCTGCAATTTTGAACTAATATTTTGCTCAATAACTAAGATTAAAAAAACTGAAGTGTTAATCAACTTTTGATGCTGACCGTACCTACCACCCTATCTCGTTCAAACGTTTGTTCATCGTCATCATTCTCTTGCTCCCAATTTATTAGGCGTCGGCGCAATGTCTTTTTTTCCGCCACACTTCTCTATTACTCGTCATCTCGTTGATCCCCTTTTTAGCCATATTAACTTTTCTTAAAGTCCATCCAATTTTTTTTTTAAACCACCCTGTTTCCTTTTCAGCATAATAATGTGGCGCAAATCAAACAAGCTGGCGCTTCGTCTAGAAGTGGTGACGGACGAGGCGGCAGAGGGCGGCACTCCTGCAGTGGCCCGAGTGGCCCTCCAGTACTCGTACCGCAACACCGTGCCGCCCGCCGCAGCCGCGACACAGCCGCGCGACCACACGCTCTACACCACTGTGTTGTTGGACCTGGGCACTGTTAGCTCTAACTAGTCTTAGATTTTATTTATTTATAAACTTTATTGCACGGGTCAACCGTACGTCTGTATGTAGTAACAATAATTTTTTCACTTTTTGTTCATTTTTGTCTTTCACTCGTAGTAAAACGTTTGAATACAATTTTTTTTTTTATTAATCAAAAGTGAAAAATTAGTTCATGTGTGAACCGATGCAACGATGTTGAATTTCGGCATCTTTTCTTCGAACGCCGAATGAACAAAACATTAAATGAAAATTGCAGATTTACGTTCATTCCTATGTAATTTTCTCGGTGTCGTGTGAACGTGGAATGAAATAATGAATTAATGACACATTCCCTCGAGCGAACCATTCACTCAAATGAACCGTCGAAGTCAACTTACTGCTACAAAATAAGCTTGTGCTTTGAATGTCTGGTTGTTACCATTGACGCACGGTTGCCGGTTGACAATACACTTATTTTGTTATGTATGATTTAACGGCGTACATTGAAGAGGATATATCTGCTACGTTATTCCCACTTATTCAAAAACATCTTATTAATTATAATACTCCATTGCCATAAAATGGCAAGGATTAACCAGTATTTATAAATTGTTAAAAATGTAAGTTGTTCATGAACGGGGAGGGTAGCTTTATTCTGCGGAACATAATAATAAGAATAAAGCATCATAATTCTTTTTGGTTTAAATTGTGTTTACTCAGTCTCGAGTTATAGCTACCGAATTATTTTTGTTAAGTGTGCAATGTATGTAAGTATATTAAGGTTAATTGATAAGTTTCAATAAGCCACATCTCACTATATCTACCCCTAACAGGGTGAAAAGGGGTAGGTTGTTTATTTTACAGGGGAGGATTATACTGCGTGGCTTGATTAACTCAAAAATTGGTATAAATAATGTTTGAGTCAAGTTAGTAACACATCCTAAACGATTTTTCAAAATTCCGCCTTTGTGGGGGTGAAAAGCGGGATACAGTTTATTTGAAAAATCTGATTCCTTTGATTTATAAACTGAAAAATTGGCCCTATTTATCTAAATAAATGATAAACATACATTTTCGAAATTTTTAGAGGAAAGTACGAAATACACGCGGACGAAGTCGCGGGCAAAAGTGCTATCTCACTATAATATTATAAATAAAAGAAACCGAGTGTTTGTTGCTATTCAGACAATCTGCTAAGTCATGCGAACTTCTTGACCACGAACAAAGAATCGAGAACTGAAAAACCCAGTTATATTACATTTTGTTTTAATATTCACGGTCATTGTGGAATGTTAGATGACCCCAAGATGTCAACTCAAATCGATGTTTGTTTGCAAAGAGTTTTATCATTATGTAAGATTGATTAGAATTTTTTTTTTCAAGACATTTCTAAAGTTTTAGTTAAAAATTCCGCCTAGGTTTGCTTTTGAAACAAGAACATCAACATATATTTATCTGCTTGTGATGTAAAAAGTAGCAAAGTATGGCTTCCAAATGCTAATAAAATTCGTCGCATTGATTTGAATCAATTATGTTAAAGTTAAAAGTGAACATGACATAAGTTACTGGAAATAATATTATTAATATCACCATTAAGATAGCTAGAAGTTAATACAATGTGGCAGGGACATAACGCACAAGCTGTTACCATTGATTCAGTACAAACATGATTCTGAACACCCGTGTTGAAATAGTCGGTTATTAAAAAAAAACATTTAAGCCATTGTAACAAAAATTACTGTATTTGCCAAAGAGGTTTATATTTTTGTTGTTATATTTATTGATTTACACTTTTCAAAATGTTTTATTTTTATTATACAGGGTGAAATTAAATTCATGGGCATCCTTTTAAGGGGTCATTGTACTCATCATTATGAACAACTTTTACGGGACTAAGCAAAAAAAAATAAGCTGTTCCTTGCATATATGTTCACATAACTCGTCAAAATGTAGGGAAGAGCTGATTTTTTTTTCGCGATTTCAGGTTTTTTCCCATAGTAAAAGTTGTTCATAATGATGATTACAATGACCCCTTAAAAGGATGCCCATGAATTCAATTTCACCCTGTATAAAGCCGTTTCATGGAAAAGTGTGAACAGCAAATTTTTATTTAAAAACCGACGAACAATATATTTCTACACAGGGGTGTTCAGAATCTACTGATCATCCATGGTAACTGTTTGCGCGCCAATGTCCCTACCACCGTGTATAACCTACAAAATGAATACTAAAACACTTATAACAAGTATAATTATTAATTGTATAATATCGAATATGATGCATTTGAATGCATAGAGCAGCTAGATACACATAGATATACATATTGTGCCTAAAGTTTGCTTTTAGAAACTAAATGAAATTATTCATGAAATTCCAAGTGTTTGGAGATTTTAGTTAGTTATTTATTTTTATAGGCTTTATTCGAGGTCAAATTAAATTAAGCTAGCGTAACTCCGCCGACATGATATTGACCACCCCAGTCGGATATTAACGACAAAATGTTATTGTGCCCGACCGCCTCAATCGTATTTATACGACTGAGAAGCTATGTTAGTTATTTATGTATTTCATAATGTATGTACACACAGTGGAATACATAGGGACAGGGATAAAGATAAAGATATTTTATTTTGATACATAGGGTTCGTTTTTTATTTCATTGCACGGCCCTATTTGTCGATTTATGAGTTGGGCGCTGGAGGATCGGTAATCAATATACAGGGTGTTACGGAAAGGGTATATCAATACAAACGGGTTGAAGAGTGTTACTGGTCTAGAATCTCTGTACAAAATTTCAGCTCAACAGCATTAACTTTGAAAATGCTTAATATTTTTTTATTTCGACATCACGGCGCTGCACTGGCACGCGGCGGCGTGATGTGCGTGTACTACACTATTTGCGCTGTAGCATGGTGCGGGTGACAGTTGCCCGTATGACGTTGACATTTGTCAGTACCACATGACTAGGGATGTGAGGTTATGCAATTCATTTTTATCGCTAACGATACTCGCAGCGTGAATCTAGTTCTCTTTAATATTGTTATGAAAATTAGTGTATTATTCAGTTGTGCAGTGTAACTACGTGTGTGCTACGTGTATAAACTTGTCAATATAAATGTTTTATGGCTACATAATTATCTTTGTACTTATATAAAATAATCAAAATCGGGTTTATGTTTTTTTTTTCGTGACAACATTTTTGCTCTATGGTGCATCGGCGCGGCGGCCATGTTGTTTACCCGTGCGATGCTGTGAGTGCGAGTACGAGTGCAAGCGCGTTATATTGTGACTTAATGTGACACGTATTACGATTTCATTGTTTGTTTTCATTTTTGTTAAATTGTTATTTGTTATAAGTTTGTTGAGTTTGTTGTTATTACCATGCCTAAGCATACAAAAAAAACTGTTTTGGGTAGTCAGGCCAGGGAGCTTGTTGTTCGCCTCCGAGACTACTTTGAAAGAGAACAACAAAATAATGGACCGTTGTTACCATTGAATCATATTGTAGAACGAGTAGCCGAAGCTCTTGATATTGGCCGCAATACTGTTTCGCGTATAACACGTGAGAAAATTGGCCAAGATGGGATGTTTGAAAATAAATTATCGACACCCAACAAAAAGCGGACCAAGGTGAAGCCAATCACAGATTTGGATGATTTTGCTAAGGTTGCTATTAGAAATCATATTTATGATTATTATAGAAGAATGGAGCTACCCACATTGCTCAAGCTTCTAAAATCATTAAAAGAAGCTGACTTGTTCAAAGGAGGTATTACTTCGCTACGGCAAGTTATAAAAGATATTGGCTTTTTTTACAAAAAAGTTAACAAAAGAAAGATTATTATGGAGAGGACTGACATTGCCCTAGCAAGATGTAGATTTTTAAGGAAGGCCAAAAACATAAGTGATTGGAGCAAAGTTGTCTTTTTGGATGAAACGTGGCTAAACGCCAACCACACAGTGGGTAAAAGTTGGACCGACGATACGGCACAATCGTGTACCAAAGTGCCGGAAGGCAAAGGCGAACGCCTTATTATTTGTCACGCAGGTACAGCAAGTGGATTCGTCCCTGATTGTTTGCTGGCTTTTAAGTCAAAAAAAACTACGGAGTATCATGAGGAGATGAATTACGAAAAATTTAAAGATTGGTTCATAGGTCTATTAAACAATTTAAAAGAGCCTATGACCATAATAATGGACAACGCACCCTACCATTCGGTGCAAGTTAATAAACCCCCAAACCAATCCAACCGCAAAAGCGAGTTGGTGAAGTGGCTGAGTGAAAACGGAGTTACAGCAGATATAAAAATGTTAAAGACGGAGCTTATTGCCTTAGTCCGACGCCATAAGCCACCAACTCCTACCTATGCTCTGGACGAGATGGCAAAAGAAAAAGGCCACCAGGTCCTTCGACTACCACCCTACCATTGCCAGTATAACGCTATTGAGCTGATTTGGGCCCAAATAAAAGGTATGCTTTTAATTTCAATTCCCATTTTGAAGCTTTATAAAAAAATCAGCTTTCCGATCGTAGCATGTACCTAGTTTAAAAACATTACCAGATACTAGATTAGGCTGATTGATGATTATTTGAATACTTTTTTTTATAAGTTCGTTTATTTTTAGGTTACGCCGCAAGAAATAATACTTCGCCGCCATTTACGGCAAATAAGATGTTGGCCCTATTACAAGAGGCCATCAACAATGTTCAACCTGAAGACTGGTCGAAGGTCGTGAATAAAACAAAAAGGGACATTATGTCTGATTGGGATCGTGACATACATATTGACAACATAATTGAGTCATCGTTAATAATATCCGTCACAGATTCAGATGATGAATTGAGTGACAATTCAGATGTTCCTGACTCTGATATGGGTTTAGACGAATAACATGTATTTTTTTTTAGCAACCTTTTAAGCAACCTTACCCTATAAATGTTCTGTTGTATAATTAGACCTTTTAAAAATAAAAATTGACCTACGCACAATATACGTTTTTTATTATAAAAAATATCGACTATCCATCGTAGCAGTACATCCCATCACTAAATACGTCTATGGCGTTACGTTATACGCATAACACTTTGCTTAATTTTTCATTCAATTTGATTTTATTTCTTGATTAGAACATTCTGGTTGGGTTTAATTTAATTTACTACAGTTATTAATTATTTAATATATTACGAATGTGGTACAACTGAAATACTAAGTCATAAATTGTAAATCGCGGCAACTTTCAAGAGTGAAACGAAATGTTACTGAAACTGTCACCCGCACCATGCTACAGCGCAAATAGTGTAGGCGCACAGACACACTACAGATAATGGATAATAACCCTCGTAGTGCGGTGACACGTTAGTTATGATTTCAATTTAATAAACTATCGAAATAAAAAAATATTAAGCATTTTCAAAGTTAATGCTTTTGAGCTGAAATTTTGTACAGAGATTCTAGACCAGATACACTCTTCAACCCGTTTGTATTGATATACCCTTTCTGTAACACCCTGTAAAACCAAGCGGCCAGTAAGTTAATTTGATAAAACGAAGAAAATATACGATGCCAACACGTCTGCGGAGTATCTCTAGCTAAATAAACTTGACCCTGCATATTAAGAATAAGATATATTATACATATTAGGTTAAGAAGTTCTCACTAATAGATTATTGTGCGTATAACCATTAGCTTTTGAAAGTTTGCACATTTTGTATAACATTCTACTGCAAGTATTACAACTTGCTTGGATATTATGTTAGCTGAAATAAAATATTTTGAACAGAAATTCATAATATTGTTTTCGTTTTTCCCTAACTAATAAAGATCACAGTACTACAGCAGCCCTGTTGGACTCGTGGTCGCAAGCGCGACTGCTGAACGTGGGGTCCTGGGTTCGATTCCCGGGTCGGGCAATGTTATAACAGCCTGAAGTTTGGAATTAGGCGCCGTTGCTCCTACGCCTGATTTCTCTCCGCAACTCGAATTGCCGTCCCATACGACTTTGAGAGTGACGGCACCCGTGTCTGTGCACACACTGGTGCACTATAATATTCCTTTCCACTGAGATTGGCAGCCATAGCCGAAATTCGGTTTGGAGGGCTATATATTTTTTTATTTAATCCAGGAGTGCAGTGTAATAACAGCAGAGAAGGCTGTGCGGCAAAATTAAGAAAACAATTGGGAAATCCAAAAGTGCCAGCATGACTCATAACATAATGCTCATTTGATCGTTAAAAAAATGATTAAACTATTTTGAATAAAAGATCCATTTTCAACAGGGTTCCTCCTATGGGTGAAAAAAATATTTTGACTGAATTAATTGATTTTTTCGCAAGCCATAATATTTTCAGATTTCAAACTTGATTGAAGGGCATTTTTTAAGAAATATTTTGATATTTTTTTTCGTTTCTACTGCATTAAATGAATTTTTGAAAAGCACAGTAGATATTAATGTCCTTTAAATTATTAAGTAGGTTCTGTATAATAGCAGGAATATAACAATAGAAACAGTTGCAGGAGGCAAAGAAAAATCGGTCCTAAAGCACTTTCAAATACTTCACACATGAGTCGTGCAAAAATACTTAGGATGAAACTATAAGGAATTTAGAAATGAAAGATGTTGGAAGATACGTTAAAATTCGCAAAAATAAATAGAATAAATCCATTTAATAACAAAAAACATATAAAATAAATGCTATTTTTTTTAACCACGAGGCCCACGAAATTATGGTGAGGTTAAATGTTGGTTGGTATTTTTTTTTGTTTAGATATTGTGAAAACCGCTCAAATACTGTAACTACATACTCTCTTAAGTTAAAATTTGTCAAAAGTAAATGCTTATCCTGTGCAAGGACTATCTTTAACTTGTTTCTTAGCTGAGTAAATGACGTCATTCATACCTACACCATCATAACTACACCCAACAAGAGATATCGGCAAATTGTTTGCTGCTATATACTCCCGAATCTTATCAACCCTCTCATAGTGCCCTACTACATACTGAGGTATACAATTTTTCAAAATATTTACATGTGACGCAGTGGGCTTAACTTTAATGTTCAATATCTTCCCTACCTCACGCATGGCTACTCCTAATAATGTGTCCTCGGAGACATCTTCCCCAAACTTCTCCTTGAACCATCTACCTCCAAGCATAACGGTTAAAACAGTTCCATTTTGATCTGGCATACAACAAGAGTCAAAAACAACTCCTAGGATAGGAGAGTTCTCAATAGGTGGCACTAGGAATCCAAATGCAGGTTGAATAGGTGGTTCTACTCTATCAAAATACAAGTTAACTATTCCAACAGTTACAAATGGAATGTTATTTAAATTACTTGCCAGCTCTGGATGTTGTTTCTCCACTAGCGTAGCAAGAGCATAGGCTGGTAGGGAAGAGTAAATGTGATTGGCTGTTAAAGTAGTTCCATTCAAATTTTTCAACAATGCAGAGCTTGAATCTATAAACTCTATTTCTTCAACTTGTGTATTCATGTTCACTGTCACATTATTTTCATTCAAATAGTTATGTAAAGTGTCGGGAAAAGTTTCTAGGCCACCTTTGATTGTGTACACATTCCATTTTTCTTCTTGTGATTGTTTGGCTAACTCACTTATCTCCATATCTGAATCAGATTTCGATTGGAACATAGACTTCATCAACCCTTTCACAACTCCACCATGGGTTTGCTCATACTCAAACAATGTTTTCATTAGAAACTTTACAGATATTTCCTTCGCGTCTCCGGCACAAATCCCACATATCATCGGCGCGATAGCGTAGTCTGCTATTTCTTTACCAAAACGTCTCTCAACAAAGTTGTAAATTGAATCATCTTGTAATTCTTTGTAAGGTGATTTTATATCATTGAACAGTGCATAAATGAGAGGCTTTGAGAATGGCTGATTTTTCTTGAAGACACTTATTAAACTTGAAGGTAAGATGTGTAGGTTGTTGCGCACGTAAATCATTCTGTTCTTAGCCGCAGGGTGGTCAGGCTTGATGGGCACGATGTGCTCACTCAGACCTAAATCCTGCATCATATTTAGGGTGTTCAGTCCCTGCAAGCCCTTGGGTCTGATAGTTCGCGGCCCTTGTTCGAATACATAGTCCTTGGTACGGATAGATTTGATCCACCCGCCGCAGTAATCAGTCGCTTCGAAGAGAAACAGTTTTAATTTATTGTTGCTGTTCAAATTATTTTTAAGTAAATAATAACCAGTAGAGAGGCCTCCTAGCCCTCCGCCCAATATAGCAGCCATGGTTTAATACACGTAATCTTTTTGAAAACTATAAAAAGCTAATCACTTTTCTTTCCAAAACAGTTTGTTTTGACATTTATATGCTTGTCATTATGAGTTGACATTTTATTTAGAAATGACATATTGTGACAAGCCAAAACAGCTGAGAACACCATGGACTTATGTTGATCTATGTATTATATTACAATAAGTCCAAGTCCATATAGAGCATAGAAAACACGGAAACGGAAAATGGTTCAAAAGTATTTTTTTATTCTTTTGTAAAAAATATTTAGACTCAATTTAACTACGCTTACAAATTATGGCTCAAAGAATCGCCTTTGTCGATTCGCTGGGCCTTGTTTGAACAGCATATTCCATTCTTCCTCTTCTCTCTTTCAACTTACATTGTCATGATTTATTTAGACACTATTTTAGAACACTTGTCATCATAAATCCTCTGCGTAAACGCTCATGTTTCGCAGAGGATATGATTTTTGTCGTTTTGCGCAGTTTCCTGGCATGACCTTTTAAGGAAAAGAGAGAAGAAGATTACGTTTTCTCGGTAGGATCCCGAAAATGAGGATTCCAGAGCCACTTTAACCCGCCATTCCACGGAAGACCTGCCAGAAGTCAGCTAAGACGAAATCGAGTCGGCTCTTAAACAATTTAAAAATGGAAAAAGTCCCGGTGAGAACGGGATTACGACCGAGCTCCTCAAAGCGATAGGAAATCCTGCAATGAAAGAGCTTCGGGATCTGTTCAACTCTGTCTTGTTCTCGGGGAGAAGTCTATAGAAGCATGGCGAATGAGCGTGGTCGTTCTTTTCTTTCAGGGTGATAAGGCCCTTCTAAAGAATTACAGACCCATTTCGCCCCTTAGCCAGGTACCTATACGTACAGGTTGAAATTGAAAACATGCGACAAATCGAAATGGGAGATTGTACTCATCATTATGAACAACTTTTACTATGGGACCAAACCTGAAATCGCGAAAAAAAAAAAACAGCTGTTCCCTACATTTATGTTCGCATAAGTCGTCAAAATGTAGGGAACAGCTGATTTGTTTTTTGCGATTTCAGGCTTAGTCCCATAGTAAAAGTTGTTTATAATGATAAGTACAACTATGCGGGGGCTCGATAGAGTCAAAAGTTAAGTAAATATTAGCTATTCACAATCACTCAATACGCTCCTGTATCGAACATCAATCAATGCTGTTATCGTAGAATCCTATGTAAACGCTGTTCACAAGTCCAAAACGCGAGAATGTTGTCAGTCAAATAGACGTAGTCGTACTCAAGTAGAGTCAAATAGATTCTCAAAGTTATTTGAGAGGGAGGCTAACAGCATAATTCAGCTGAGCTTCGCAGCGTTTGCTTCGTCGAGTGTTCTCGTCGTGTATTCCACAGAGCCTAAAGACTAAGGTCTTCAATCCAGTGCGTCCTGCCTGTTATGACTTATGACTAACGGAGCCGAGGCGGGGACACCCACGGCTAGTCTATCAATTCAAAGTCCAGGTTCGCTCAGCTAAATATGGAAGGAGCTAAGCTTGGAGTCTCTGAGTCTCTGTCTCTGCGAAGGTAATCCGGCAGAGAACCAAAGTTGTCGACATAGGTCACAGAATAAGTAAGCTGAATTGGCAATGGGCCGGTCATATTAGCCGGAGAACCGATGACTGTCCGACCGGCCGACAACTCAGGTATAGACGTGTTCTTGAGTGAAGACCGCGAATCGGCAAACGTAAGGTAGGATACCCTCAGGCTTGGTAAAGTGACGATCTTCGAAGGATGGCTGGTAGAAGCTGTTCGAGAACTGCCGAAAATCGAGTTGAATGACGTGCAATAGGAGACGCCTATCTCCAGCAGTGGACTACTGTAGGAAGATGATGAGTCACATAAAAACTACGATTAAAGTAGGTAAATTCTTCATTTAGTGTAAAAAACCAGTAATGCAAAAAAAAATGTTTTACCGAACCAAGCCCCAATATTATTGAAACGATTCACAAAAGAATATCCAACAACAAAAAGGGTTAATCGCCATCGTGTCACCGCAAGCATGAGGCGTGTAACGAGGACACAGTTGCTGCTCCGCGACAGATAATGAATTCCAATTTCATACCTATTGCACCCACAACGCATTACTTATCCTATACAAGGGGACACACATAGAGTGGCTCATACGAAAACTATTTGATTTTAAATAAGTAGACAGGAAGTATACACGTTGATAGTGGCGCAAAGTTCGACGTCGCCCAGCTGATACAGTGATAATGATGACCTATAATATGTATTTCTTTTTTACCGACAAACGACTTTTCCTTGTCCTAGTCCCTTGTTTAATTATATGGTGCGCTCAACGAACATTGGCCGATGGTGTCCGTTCAAGTCTGTTGAGTTATACTATAACCCCCTTACTAATAAATGTACCTACATAATTATTATAACAGATGAATAGTGACACATCGATTTCTCTCTTTCCATCATCAGTAATTTGACTTTCGAGAGAAGAAGACAAAGCATTGTGTAACTATACAGACGCTATACAACGTTTTTTAGTAAGGAGCTTAATCATCAATCAATAAAATGTCTAAATAAAATGCCTGCTCAAAAGATTAGAATACCTAACTGAAAATGTTAGCTATAAGAAACGTGCTCTTCAGAATAGTGTAGGTGCTAAGTACGCTCCGGTCGAGACGTGGTAAACTTTGCAATTACTGACGTATAAAACGTTCTATTTTAGGAACTCTCTATAAATCCGATTATATTGCTCAAGCTCTAAATAATTTCCATCCATCCCTATAAATACCGTTGGATGGCGACAAACCCCTTTCATTCCATCCCGTGACTCGCAACAAGTCACAATGAATCAAACTATTCGTTCTAAAACATGCGCAAAAACTTACAAAACAGCTGAATTGAAAGTTATGAAAATACTTAATAAAATCGACAGTTTGAAACTTAGTAATTCGTATATTTCGCGTCTTAAAATTCCTAGGAATAGTGAAAATAAAGTTTTCGGCAGGAAATCCACGGGTTACGTTTTGTGGACTGCGGTTCTAACATTCGTATTTTTTATCAGTGCACGATGGGTTTATGTGGAACTACTGGGAAGTAGGGTAAGTTGCTATAATATCATGCTTTTACTCAGTTTCAAGAATCTACTTTCACAGTAATTTTTTCCGTAATCTTTCCCACCCCGCCTTATACTTCCAGAACTGCTTATTAGAACTACCGTCATTCTCCAAGTCGGTCTTCCGTCCGCCGGAAGACTGTTCCATGTGCATAGGAGTTGACGATGTGGTGCGCCTCGCCAACACTACTGCCGAAGAGTTCGAGAACAGGTACGCGTACAGCACCACACCGGTCATTATTACTGATGCTACGCACGGATGGAAGGCGTTGAGGGTATGTTGTTATTTTTTTTTGACATGTGCAATTTATGCAAAATGAATTGGAACAAAGGTGAATCCTATTTCACCAATCCCTTATTTAGTATTTTTATCAAGCGAAGCGACGTGTGCTTTACTTGTGGTAACCAAGTGTAGGTACCCACATGTGTGATTGTGTGCGTGAAGACGAGAAGCGTCAGCACATACCCACACAAATACACTTCCGACTTCGTCATTGTGACGGACGGCACCGAGACCTCCAGCGCTTACACATTCACAGCGTGTTTGTATACTTGGTAACCACAAGTAAAGACCGTTTCGCTTCGTGAGGAATAAATAGGATTTATTTTCGACTAATCATCTTATGGATGCCTTGACTCGTGTCTCGTGTCGCCACGAATTTTTTAACTGAAAACTCATGCCGTGGTAAAAATGCTGGCCATTCAGCAAGTTGGTAGAAAGCATAAAGAGCGTTTAGTTAGTATCGCCACTTGGTTTGGGCCATTTTATTCCATCCCATGCAATATAGCAACAAAATGACATTCTCATCCCTCAGGAATTCAACTTTAAATTCTTCGCCAATTTCTACAACGACGGAAAAATGGGGCAACAAATCAACGACTGTTTCTACTTCGCGTACAAATCGGGTCTGAACTCACTGCAAGAAGTGTTCAGTATGGACGAAGCTAGGGCCAACCTGTCTGGTCAACCCTGGTACGTGGGTTGGAGCACTTGCTACGACCAGGAAACGAGGAAGTTAAGGTCATACTATGACAGGCCCTACTTCCTGCCCAAGACTGCTGAAAGTGATATGGTGGATTGGATCTTTATGGGCGGACCGGGGCAGGGTGCTCATATGCACGTGAGTAATGACATCGATATTTATCCAAACTATTCCAAACTAATATTATAAATGCGAAAGTAACTCTGTCTGTCTGTCTGTCTTTTCTTCACGCCTAAACTACTGAACCGATTTCGATGAAATTTGGTATAGAGATAGTTTGAGTCCCGGGAAAGGACATAGGATAGTTTTTATCCCGATATTCCCACGGGATCGAAAGTTACGCGGGTGAAACCGCGGGGCGCAGCTAGTAAAAACATAAACAGTCCTAAAAACTTTCATTTTTTCGTTATGCTTTCGTTTTTTATTAGTCAGTCGTTTCAGAATAAAGGTTTTTGCCGTGGAGATATCCTCATTGATTCCCTTTGTCTGGAGAAAAAGGAGCGCACAAGCGCTTTGTGACTTTGTCAGACTCTTGACTGACTAAAACTCCAGGGTTGTTCGTAAAGACATTATAAGTGAAGCGCCAATGTTAAAAAGAAAAGGTCGAATTTTTCCTTTTTAATTAATTATTAATTAACAACTACTTTCAAAACTGTTTGTATCCAGGTGGACTCGGTGAAGCACATGTCGTGGCAGGCACAAGTGCGCGGCCACAAGCAGTGGCAACTGGCTCCTCCGCCAGAGTGCCTGTACCAATGTCGATGGATTACATTCACTGTCTCACCGGGAGAGATATGTAAGTCAGTTGTGCTGTAGCTTCACTTTAACTATCCCGGCATCTCCAGTTAATACGGAACCCTTAATCCTTGATTTCGGGCGATATTTTTATGTTTTATCCATATAATGGGTTTTTCCGTATAAGCGGAAACGCATGTCCGAAAACATTAGTTGGATAAACAGAATTTATAGGTTTAGGATGGATTTTTAGACATGGGTTTCGGCGTCCGCCTTAGGGTAGATAAACGGAATAACCGCACACATTATTACTATTACAGAAAAAGAAAATGCATATATCTATTTACCTATCACAGGCGACCAACTCTTGGTTTTATTTTAGTACTAAATGATTCCATACTTAGTTACTGCTTAGGTTTAATAATTTTCCTGTCTGTTTGCAGTGGTGGTTGACACAAACCGCTGGTACCACAAGACGAACGTGCTGCCCGGAGATATAAGCATCACCATCGGCGCTGAGTACGACTAAGTTTAGACGAGGTTCCATTATAGAAGTAAAATAGAGAAAAGAATAACCTTCTCCCATTTTATGCACCAAAGTGTGATAATGTATAGCAGTAACTTGTCTGCCTATTATACCATTTGATCTACTGATGTTACGGGAATTTAAAATGAAACGACCAGTATAATGCTACTAAAAACCTTTAATCATCACCGTAAAACTATATGCTACGCGACACTCAGCGAAATACTAAGTTGATAACATTGAATAGACTGGAATGACAATCAGTAACAATACAGAGAGCGTCTGACATAAACAATTATACACTTTGGATCTACAGTTATACAAAATGGAGATTTCAACACTGCAGCTAGATATCCTTATTGTAAACAAATTAAATAAATAATTATTCTTATAGTTTGAATAAAAAAACTATTTTATCATATTATGTAATTTATTAAAAATTATTAACTTAAAATTGCTATCTATCAGCACTGCAGAAAATTATTATATATAAAATCGATCGAATGTTCACGGAATACGGAGGTCGACATAAAAATATTTTAAGTACAACAATTGAATCTTATACTGGGTTAGACGAAGAGTGGCCGTTCACACTTTATAACTTACAAAAAAACTGGATTAAATAAAAAATGTTTATTAGCTAGGAAAATACAAAAGAAAATGATTTATTTGTAATCTGTACCCTTGATGTTGTAGTTAATAAAGTTTAATGAAGAATATTGGAATTTTCTTACTTACATGGCTAGAATTAAGTAAGTTTTGATACAAGAAAAGCACTGGATATGCTTGACACTACAGAACACTTATTATTAGAACAACTCTTACTAACGTAATACAGAAGACAATATGATATTTTATCATATATAAGACCAATAAATACACAAGTATTTAAGCTGCCCGGTCACACATACTATCATAATATTATATTGTGACGTAACATCTACTACAAACAGTTAAACGGGTACATAATTACTCGGTCTCATTTTGTCGTGGTTACTCTTCGGTCGTGCCGGCCGAGTCCAGGATGACCTCGAACGAGAACGGCTGGAAGAGGTAACCTTCACCTCCGTAGAACTTGCTCTGGAACTCGACCCTGCGGAATAAAAATACAATTTGAATAATCTCTTAGGACAAAAAAAAACATGGCATGAACAGAACATCTAAAATATCTAGTAGCCACAGCCTATCTTCTTACTTTTTCAAACAAATCACCACTTTTGACACCAGACCATTGTCAAGCCAGATTCTTATCATTTGCTTGCCTTTTTAACAGACTTCTAAAAAAGGAGGAGGTTCTCAATTCGGATGTTTGTATTTTTTTTTTGTGTTTGTTCGCGCATAACTCCGTCGCTTGCCAACCGATTTGAAAAATTCTTTTTTTGTTGGAAAGGGTATACTTCCCAAATGGTCCCATGAAAATTTTATCGAAATCGGACAAGCAGTTTTCGAAAAATCAACAAAAATCTAAAAATTTATCTATATTGTCTACATTAACGATCTTTTCGTTTACATTTTTGTGGGGTATGTACAACTAAAAAGTGGAAAATAAAAACTTTTTTTACAAAAAAAAAAACACCCGACTTCAAAAAAAAAACACTACAAAGCGATAAATAACTTTAATTTCGGAAGTCGGTGTCAAAAAACGAAAATGCGGAACCAACGACACCGACTTCCGAAATTAAAGTTATTTATCGCTTTGTAGTGTTTTTTTTTTGAAGTCGGTTGTTTTTTTTTTTTTTTAAAGTTTTTTTCGATATTCAAGTATTATTTTCGAACCACCAACCAATAATCAGTTTCAGATTATATAATTAAGCATGACGAATTATGAAGTAATAACGCCACAATTTTTCAGTGTGTGCGGGGGACGGATATTTTATTTTATTCATTAGGGACAAAAAACAGTTAACATGCTAAAGAAAATACAGGAAATCCTAACAAACATGTAACCCACACCATTGTCCACGTATTTATAAAAGAATTTCAAAGAAGTGAAGGACTGTGATTAGATCTACAACTTTGCTTCTTAGCTGAACTCAGTACATTACAATAGGTTTTATATCATCAGTACTAACCAGTGCAAACGCAGCGTGTGCAGGAAGGCGGACAGTCCCTCCATGAGCACGAGGATGGCCACGGAGATGGCTGCCCAGCCCGCGAATACGACGTACAGGAAGATACCGCCTTGGAAGTCCGTTGACATTAGACCTGTAAGGAATATTATCGACTTAAGTACACTGTATGGGCAAGATAAATTAATCGGGTAAAATATATAAATACTGCATCTATTTACAATTAGAATTTCAGGTTTAAGTATTCATAGACAATTTGTAAGTGGTACTACAAATACAGGTATGAGGTACGTTATCTAATACATTTGATAACCTTAAATAAATAACCTTTTCATTAGATATTTTTGGAACAGCCGATAAGTACTAAACCTTGTGGATGCTTTCATTTGTGAGATAACCTTTATTTTATATTGCGATATAATATGAACATAAACCCGCAACGAATAGACAAGCAAAGAGTGCGATACTAGAATAAATTCCGAAACCATTTTGGAATTGTAAGTATAATCTAAATCCAAAATTGGTAAACACACAAGATCTGATATATCACAATGCGACACGTTTTTAACCTCTTTTCGTAACGACTTTCGATTAAAAATACTTTAGTCTTTTAAAAAAGAACCAAATATCTCACCTTTCCTAAGCAGCATGTTCCAGGCGACCTCGGCGAGCTGCGCGTGCGCAAGCGACAGCGCCCACAGACGTAAGTACGACGCCGTGTGCGACACGGAACCCAACACGTACTCGATCGTGTGGATGGCCTGCCAGCAGTGGGTATTGTTACAATGTGGGAACAGAAGTATATATTTAAATAAAAGTCTATGTAGTTATGACACTGATATACTAAAAAGTTAAAATAATAATTCATGTAATGTCGTTAATCAGCTGAGGATAGATGTTGCTGTTGGAGAGCATTCCAAATAGATTGTAGATCATTAATACACAAAACGAGATACTTTAATCATCTAGTACTAAATAAAATGTACCTAAAAAACTACGGTACCATAAAAAGTACTCGACACGGACTTATATGTATATTATGATTTTTTACAGATTTTACGAATGAATCTCTAGCACTTTTAAAACATCCCTTACTGTATTTCTGTCAATTGTTTGAAAATGACAAAGACATGATGTTTTAATAAATATTATGTTTAGCGTCAAACATGCTTAGTGATCTGTGGTGCAAGGGAGCTTTAGTTGTGTCCTGATTGCAGGATGAGTGTACCTGGTGAATGAAGACCTCGGTGATGTCGTCGTCATGATGCGACGCGGGCGGCGCGGCCCCGGCGGCCCCGGGGGCCCCGCCCGCGTTGCCGTTCTCGGCCGCGCCCTCCGCGGGCTGGTGGCCCTGGCGCTGAGGGATACATTCTGAGGTTACTTTTTTAACAGACACGGAAGATTTTGATGTGGAATTCTTTCCTTTTTTTTACTTTCAAATACAAATATTTTAGGAAATTCTATGTCTAAAAAATATAACAATGTAGAGTTAATGCTTACCGCCAGCTATCCATGAAAGGAGCATTGAAATAATAAAATGTATTTGTGAAGTTATTTTTAAATAGACAAGTGTATCCTAAAAACTGACATTTGCTTGAAAATATTCACATTACATAAGGATAACAAGGGCTATTCCTTAGATAAGAATGGGCTCTAATTTTACATAAATATAACCTTATTGATTCAAATATTTTCGATAACAGGAGGATAATTGGAGTTGTACTTACAGCCCTCTGCTTCTGCTCCTTCATGACGAAGTAGGGCTTGCCGAACAGCATCACTGGCACGCACAACAGGGCCAAGATTACGAAGAACTGCGCAAGAAATAAATATTAATTGAAATGGAGTTTTTCCAAAGTATGTCTTATGATCAGAAAACTAGAAGTTTTTGATATGTTCTGGTTAGGTTTAGTACACTATCGGTAAATTAGGAGTTGTTTTTCGGCGATAATGAACCATAAGTTGCACTGCAGACTTATGAATAAACACCCCATGATTGACGCAACACTGGGACATAGCACTTTACTTTCTAGTCTAGACCATTTTGTCACAGTCGCGACGCAGCTGTCGACTATTTTTCCGTTCTTTTAATTATATATACTTTTTTTCGTTGTTTTAATTATACATCTATATATTTTGTTTTGTTCTTAGTACTAAGCAGGTACAGTCAACAGCAAAAGTAGATGATGAAAATCAGAAATTCAATACTAATGAAAGGAGTTCGCGTCAGAACTGTGTGGCGTCGAAGTGATTCAAAAGTATGTGATTGTAAATTATACCAAACATTTACTACTAGTACAGCTGCTATATATGACGCGAACTCAAACTCAAAGCATTTATTTCAATTAAACCATTACAGGCAATTTTGAATTGTCAAAATTAAGTCTCCGTTCATTAGTATTGAATTTCTGACTTTCATCACCTACTTTTGCTGTTGACTGTACTTATATAGCTTGTCTTTTTTGTATGCACGTGTTTCTATGACAAAATAAACAGTTCTTGTTTTTTTTTTCTTTTGTTTCTAGTGAGCAAGCATGGTACATAAGGATAATTACATGCCGAAGATGCCTCACTGCGATACTTCGCGATCACGGTTGCCATGCCAGGCATCGAGGTAAACCCCCAAGCCGCCCACAATGTATCGCAGACAGGTATCCTTCGGCATGAGCGGGCTAAACCGCAACCGCGAGGTGTCGCAGTGAGGCATCTTCGGCATGTAATAACTAACCCTTATACATCGCGTCCAGCCCCTGCAGTCTCGACATCAGACAGCGACAAAAATCGGTCGCTAAGTCGTATCGTTGTCATATTCCTTTAATAGATTTTCAACTTTATTTCGAAAGCATAAGGTTGAAAATGTACTTATTAAAGAAATTTGACATCGATTAGACTTAACGACCGATTTTTGTCGTTATATTTGTCGAGACTGCAGGGCCCGGTTTTTTTAATGCACTCCTTCGCTGCAAGTAATAAAAAGTAAAGATTCTCTGTAATGTGTTATTAAGCGAACGCACCTTCTGTATGCCCTTCTGTCCCGCGTACATAGTGTCGTCGCAGACAGTCCGCAAGTTTTCGTCCTCTTTGAACAACATCATATTGATGAACGTGATCAGGATTGAGGGCGCGCAGTATGCACTGGTCTTCACGATCTCTGTACAGGAAATAATGTGTTATTGGGGAGATGTCACAAGGACATACGGGTTGTCATGAGCGGCTGTCACGTATCTGGCGAAATATGGGTGGAAAAAGACCCATCACATAGCCGACAACTACGTATTCTGTACATCAAATGGAACGGAAATTAATTTTATTTTCGGAGTGAAAAATCGCTGTTTACGGTAGTGCGCAACATAACGCACGCAAAACATTGTGCTTATGGTACATGGGTCGTGGGGGTATTTAAAGTTGTGTTATTATGAGTTTATGACATTAAAAACTTGTTTTCGTAAGAAAACCTACAGTATCTCCGAAACTAGAAGGTTTCCAGGTATGATCTAGTACAAAAAAAAATAGTACAATGACGGGGAGTATACAAGTGACTCTCGGATTCGTTAAGTGTCTATTTACACCCGTTATGTCTATAGGTACACCTCTGCCTAGCCTTCCGGACAACACAGGCGTGATATAATACTGCTGCTATAGAATGCTGCGATGGAGTTGTGTTTCTCTTGTTACCGTCAATCACAGCGTTATAATAACAAATGTCGGCGCTAATCGATGCTGTTTTGTCATTATTATTAATTTTTGAACTAGCCCCCCGGTGAACCGTGCCCGTTGGGATTTCCCATCGGGAAAAATGACGAACTTCTATACACATACATACCTAATTAACCCCTTGCGGGGGTGATTTTTTAAAAACCCTTCCTTAGTGCTGACATTCGCTATTTAAGAAACTTTTGTGCAAAATTTCATGCATCTAGACCCAGTTGTTTAGACTGTGCATTGTCTGTCAGTAGTGTATGAAAGAATAAGATTTTTATTAAGCTGATTTTTGAATTACTTGGGTTCGCCTGTGACCTTGAGCCCCTAATTTCAGTTGTATATATTACCACTAGATTTTCTATTGTATCTGTTGTCTGGCAGTCAACATGTTCAGAATATTGAACACAACTCACCAGGGTCATCACTTCCGTAGTAGGGCGGCGTGGATCCGTAGGTAGTCCACTTGATGAACATGAGCAGCACCATGTAGAAGAACAGCAGTAGGAGGAACGCGATCTGCGGGATGAACTCCACGTAGATGCTGATGCGGCGCTTGAAGTAGCTGGGGAAGGAAGCCATCAATAAATACAAGCTACACTACATTTTTTAAAAGACAGCTATTGGAACAATAGTGGCCTATTCTTGTGTACGACAGGTTGCGGCGGAAAGAGGTTTTTATTCAAACTTTATGGGCACTCTGAACTTAGCTATGTTATAATCTGTGTAACCAATCAGTAGCAAATTTTTAACAGATTTTGCCTCTTCTCGAACGAACGTGCAATATACATCATCTGACTGGTGATTTGGACGAAAAAAGTTTAGATATCCTCTCGATTTTTGCCTTTACCATTACTAACATAAGATTGAAGTGACATTGGTACTTGCTTAGTCGCCGGTCACCACGACGTATTTTTGTGGTAGGGTATTATAGCCGTCACACTGGGTGACGGCGGTGAAGCCTTGGGCATAGTATATAGATGACAATTACATCAATATTAGTATGACATATCGTCCCCCGCATGACTAAAAGTCCTATCTCATTTTTATCTGATTCGAGTTAGGACAACTACATTTTTCTATTTGTGATTCTTTACGTTTTGTTGCCTTTCGAAATGGTAATATTTTGAGATGCAAATAACATAGAGATACGACGGTTAGTGAAAAATGTAAAAAAAACACGAATAGAAAAATGTAGTTGTCCGTAGGTACTCGAATCAGATAAAAACAACCGACTTAAAAAAAAAAAACACTACAAAGTGATAAATAACTTTAATTTCGGAAGTCTGTGTCGTTGGTTCCGCATTTTCGTTTTTGACACCGACTTCCGAAATTAAAGTTATTTATCACTTGGTAGTGTTTTATTTTTGAAGCCGGTTGTTTTTCTTGGTAAAGTCTTTATTTTTCACTTTTTAGTTGTATCTACCCTACATAAATTCAATTAACATTAGTGCACTGAAGAATTGTAGACACCGACTAGAAGAATCATCAAAATTCGCATAGAAATGCGGGAGATGCAGTACATTTATGCATATAACTTCGTACATAAGGATAATTACCTAATGCATTATATACTAAAACCTTCCTGAAAGTATGTAGATCACTTTAGTGAAAGAATTATCAAAATCGGATCATTCGTTTTTGAGAAAATCGCGGACATACAAACATACATACATACGGGTCGAATACAGAACCTCCTTTTTTGAAGTCGGTTAAAAAATGAGATAGGACTTTTAGTCATGCGAGGGACGATATTAGTATCATGCTAATACTAAACACCCCCTTTATTGAAAAACGTTGCTTAAAATTAAGTGAACTTTAGACGTCTCTTAACTTTAAGTAACGATTATAAATAAACCCCAAGATGTGTACTCTGCCCTCGTAATAGCAAATGCAGTAATCGACATTTTTACGATTTTCCATTTTTGTCAAAAATGACATGGGGAGACTTCAAGCTATACGTAGAATTTTTTTTTTTCTATATCTGGAACATGATGAAATTGAAAAAATTTGAAAAAAAAAACACTTAAACGCGTTTTTCACGAAACCGCCATTTTGCTAGTACTGCATTTGCTGTTACGAGGGCAGTACTGTGCCTTGGCTCGGGCTAGTTATAATAACTCACATGTGGTTCCAGAGGGACATGCAGACTCCGAACAGCATGTGGAACACGCCGATGATGATCGAGATCTTCATTTTGTACGCGTTCATGAAGATGATCTTATTAGCTTCTGCGAGCTGTTGGAAAATCATACAATGTAGTAAAATAAATCTTAATACGGAATTTTATAAGCCTAGCTATTTACATTGCGGTCTCTGGTATAGTCTTGGTCGGAAGTCGGTATGTGATTTTGCAAAAATCTAATTAGATAGTAGCTGTTAGCCGCGACTTTGTTCGCAAACAAACTTCAATTCCTCGTTGATCAGAGCAGAGGTAGACTATCAAATAATGCGGGATATGAAAAAGGGATGATCTTATTACAAATAAATAAAATTTAAGTGTGTTTGTAATGTCAAAATAACAGCTTTTTACTAAATCCATATGAAAGTATATACGGTACTCATAACAAAAAAAAAACAATTTTTATACTTTTTGACTGTCTGATTTTGATGAAATTTCGAATGGAGTATACTTTGAACCCTGGGGAAGGATATAGGCTGCTTTTTATGGACATACTATGCGGTCGGAAGCTAGTTGTATTATAATATAGATCGCAGGAGACAAAAAAAATAAAATTATGTTTATATACAGTGTAGACTGTGCATTGTCTGGCAGTCAATCATTAAGTCCATACAATCTCATGGACGGTTTCCTATAGTGGCTCGTTAACCCATAGAGGGCTAGCTTGCTACCTCTTCAAAGACTAAAACCGTTTTATAAGAAAAAAAAAAAGTAAACCTCTCACCTGCCAAACCGGATCAATACCAAATGGATACGGGGCCTGCACATAATCAATCGAATCCGGGTTAAGTTGTAACAACTTATTAGACATCAGCGTAGACTCGTTGTAGTTGTTCCGCCATGCCGAGCCGAAGATGTTCAGACTCTTGGAGAATATGTCGTTGTAGATCAGACCCGTGTACATCGAGAACAGGCCCATGAGTAAGACGATGTAGCGCCCGCCGAAGAATATGTTCCAGATCTGGTGGGGGGAAGAGGAATTGATTAGAGATGGGGTGTGAGTGAGATCAGAGGAGCAATACTCGTATTTTGAGGTCTCAGACTCGATCTGTCAAAAATACTTTGAAAGTTTTTAATTACGGGAATTGGCCTTTGGAGGGGTAATTTCCGAATCGTATTCTAATCTTACCACAGATATAGATATACCTAGATAACGCAAGTATCACGAACTGTATGAAAACTAAGCGTGTCACTTTTTGGCTACCTACTATGACGTCACAAGCTCGCGCTCTCTCGCTCACGCTCACCCAGCCAGCAGTACGCAGGACTGAGCGCGAAAGTGGCGGCTTATGATTTTCGATCGTAAACTGGTGCGATTTTTGGCACGCGAAGTAGGTGCTCTTGCGTTATCTAGGTGTATCTATATCTGTGAATCTTACTCTTAATCTGTCCAAAATACCTCTAATTTCACCACATTTTTGGCAATTTATTGACATTGATTGACGCTGAGGCGCAAAATTCACCGCATTGTGTGTTTCTGCGGTTTATGTTAATTTTGTTGTTATTTAATTAAAATACACAATTAAAATAAATAAAATTATAAATAATTATTTGTACAAGCCATCGATGTTTTTAGCACAAGAGCATGAGAATGATGAGAATAATCGATGTTTAACACTATTCATACACGAACAAAAAAGTAGCTTTCTAATGCATATAATTAAACAACACCTAACAACACCTCTACAACATTACAGAATGCAAATAAATATGAATACCCTTTTCTACAAGGAAGCTATGCCATTTTTGGATGGCAAGCTAACCAGGCGTTTACTACGACTGGACAGGAAAGGCCTGCGCCTGGTGACGGGGACCATCACGAGACACTGCTCGCTAAACAAACACTTCCACACTATAGGCATAACGGACAGTCCTCTGTGCAGGGCTTGCATGGAGGCTGACGAAACCGTTGCGCATGTGCATTTTGAGTGCACAGGCGTCACCCAGATTAGATCAGAAACCCTCGGGACATCCAAATCGTACACAGATGTTCTCAACAGACCAGGAGACTTAGTCAGCTTCTGGAGGGAGGTGGGCTGGTTGGAATAACCACCGACGGCCGCCATGGCTCACGCACAATGGTCCATTTGAAGGACTAAGTGCGGAAACCAAACCCCTAACATAGAACCCTTTACTATCGGATTGGCACGAAATTAATGAGACACTTGCGAAACATCGTGAAATATAAGCTTTCATTTGCATTGCTTTCAAGAGGATTCTAGTATGTTGTAGAACTTTCTAGAAGCTTTCGCACCGAGGGTATATAAGCGGGCTCCCACTAACGATTAACTCAGTACACGCAATAATGGACGAGCGACAACTTCGAACTCTGTACCTGTATGAATTTCTGTCAGGCCACAGTGCACGTGCCGTGACTGGGGATGAATCGTGGATACTTTACAAAAATGTTTCACATCGCGTCGTGCCTATTGGTTACCTCGACATGAAGAGCCGCCACCTCAACCAAAACCGTATAAGAGCCGCGGCAAAAAAGTTTTACTTTGTTGATTCTGGGATGCAGAGGGCATGCTATATTACGAGTTGCTATACAATGAGACAATAAATGCCATTAAATATGCAGATCAGCTCAGAAAATTATCCACTGTTATTAAGGAAAAACGACGTAGACGTGCCAGTGTTGTTTTCTTACACGATAACGCTCGCCCTCGTGTTGCCTCGACCTCTCGCCAGCAGCTGCAGGACTTGGGTTGGGAGACGGTGCCTCACCCACCGTATTCTCCTGACCTTGCACCATTTGATTATTATTTACTCAGGGCTTTAAAACATGATTTACGCGTAAAGCAATTTAATCATTTCAATGAAATTGAATCCTACCTAGCCAGCTTTTTCGACTCGCAGCCAAAAGAGTTCTGGGCTACAGGCATCCAGTCTTTGCCTAGTCGTTGGCAAGAGGTCTTAGATCGTGAAGGTAAGTATATAACTGATTAAGTCTTTTTTTATTTAAAAATAATAAAATGTACAAAATAGTAAACAAGTGTCTCATTAATTTCGTGCCAACCCGATACATAAGTACGTCTAACGTCTGTTTATCTCACCTCGCTGTCAATCTTCTTAGCCTGCAGAGGTTTCTCCTTGTAGCACATCCAGAATCCGAATGCGGCCATCAACGCGCCGTGTCCCAGGTCGCCGAACATCACCGCGAACAGGAACGGGAAGGTTATGATCGTGTATGGAGCTGTAGACAAAGGAATAATAATAAATACGAGATGAATTCTGTATTTTTACCCGACTACGCCAGAAGGAGGGTTATGTTTTTCGAGAGTATGTATGTATGGATGTTTGTTTATATAATTGTTTGGCACGCTCTGTGGCCTGAACGGCTCGATGGATTTTAGCTTGAGAGGTGTCGTTAGATTCGTATTGACTGTGAAAGTGACACTGGGTATATCTAAATAAAAAAAAAAACAAAATGGCGGATTTTTGGCGCCATATTATTTTAGGAATAGGACGGTACTTTTTGTCCAATGCTATGCCCGGTGGTTGAAATTGTAGTTTTTATCAAAAACAGTTCTATTATGGTACGATAAAACAGCGTGTTCCAATGTATTTTCAAACTAGCAACAAACTTTAGTGATATACTTTAATAGATATTATAATAGACAAAAGGGTCTTGAAAGACGACGGACGGACAACGAAGTTAACTTAATAGGGTTTCGTTTTTCCTTTTGAGGAACCCTAAAAATTATCTTGCTCATTTAATTTTCCTATACTGCACCCTAATTGCGTAACACACTATCAATCGGAATCTGAATCATTTTGAAGCAAATTGCTAATCCATTGCTTCATAAGTTCGAAAAATTTGTCTGCTCAACACGTAAATAACGCAATTAATGTTGTTGAACTGTCAAAATGAAACCGATTCTGATTGATAATGTGTTACGCAATTGCCCCGCTGTTCCACTGCTGGGCAAAGGCCTCCCTCATATCCTTCCAGGAACTCTTTTCCCGCGCTACGTCGAACGATTATTGCTCATTAACATGAGAAAACTATCTCCTCCTTTAACGTGATACAATAGAATTACGTTACTCGTAATCGTACTTGAAAGAACGTACAAAGACGACTTTTTCGGAAATTCTTTATAGTAAAGAAGCACAACATACCAGGGTTGACCTCGCGGTAGGTGGCGACTCCGTACGCGTAGATGAGGTGCTGGAAGGCGGATGTGAACTTGTTGGTGCGGTTATACGTGGGGGGGTCCTCGAGGGTCTCCATGCGGTTCAGGATGGGTGGCACTGAACTGCCGCTGCGCTCCTGTACGACGAATAAAGGGTTATTGTAACTATGTACTGTGGCACCTAGGCCACGGGGGGATTAAATTAAACTCCCTTTAGAGTTTACCAGGATATACTTTATGAGTCTTTTTATCATATTATATAATTATCGACTTAAATATTGGACGTCAAACCTACGACTCCCTATGACACATGTTGGACGTTCGAATCGAACATACTTCAAATACAAGTAGTCTGACTCGCAAGGATTTCAGAATCTCTCAAAGAGGTCTCTACAGTACCGTCTTTCTAGCAAATAAACTACTTCGACTTTAATGACGATTAGTAATCTTTTGGACCGAGCATACTTCTTATGGTGGAGAGGTGATGTAGTGTTTTAAAAGCTCTTTTTTGTGTTCTTAATTGTGTGCCTTACTCTGGGTCAAATAAATTTATTTTCTTTCTTTCAAGTTCAAAAATCATTAACTGACGACACATTTTGACGGATGATGATCCAAAGACATCGAGAAACTGGAATGTCGGACCGGTCACAGTTCGGTGCCGTATTATGAGGGTGAAATGCCATCATGATTGCAGTGTAAGAGAGAGACGGAGCTATACATGACCTATAACACCATCCCTTTTTTTCGGACTGGAATTACGTCATGATGGCATTATTAAATTCAATTCAATCTTTATTGCATCCATAATGTACACATACAGGTGGTAAATATAAAACAATAGAATCAATTACATGGACCCTGTCAGGCATAGCAAAATATTTTATAAGTAGAAGAGAGGAAAAGCGCTTTTATGGTTTTCATCAATACTTCGTAATCGTAATACGGCCCCAAGGCAGGACTCACGTCCGTCTCGTGTTCGGCTTATATGAACAGTATTGACCTTGCTTTCTTCTGCATGAAATAATGTTAATATTGTGAGATATCTAGTGAATCATGATTAAGATTATATACGTTGTAGTCACCTTGCACGTTTCGGGATTATCCCATGATATGCCGTAAGCATTCATAATGACGTAACTGATATTTAACAATGAGTAGTAATAATTTGCATACATACTGTGTTAAGAGAATATAACAGAGATCGAGCTAATTTCAATTTTTATAGATCGACGTTAGTAGAAAGGATATGAAAAAAACTCTGACTTCGAATGAAATGGCGTCTTAAGGCGGTACCCCGACCAAAACCGCGTTTTTCTTCGTTATTAAGAGGCTATAACTCAATAATTATGAGAAATAAACTACATCTGAAAGCACATCATTAATGTTCGATATCCTATCATCACATTGCACGTTATTATTTGTTTTTATATGTTACTAATACATTTAAAACCTCCTTTTAAAAAAGTGACTAAAATTATTGATTGCATGCATCTTTTGCTAAATTTGACGTTCTATTAATTTGAGGATTTCACCAATGGGTAGATAATTTAAAAATCTAAATAATCCATGTTTTAATTTATTTAAAAAGATCGCTATTCTTTTTTTATTAAAATAATTCTAAAAATTGTGCGACTTCTATGATAAAGGGGCGCAGGGTACGCTGCATCCCTTTCGTACGAGGAAGTCATGTCGCTCTGTCTCTGTCGCAATGCTCAAGGTTATTCGGTCGGGGTACCGCCTTAACAAGTTAACACACAAAGTCTTCCGTAAAAACTAGAATACAAAAGTTGATCTACAAAAGCATCTTTCAAACTCACCGTCCCCCTTCTCAAAGCCAGCTGTATAGTCTCCAGGTCAAGTGCAGGCACCCAGCACTCGGCGATCAAACACTTCTGAGTGACGTCCAGATTGAAGAGGTTCAGGGTGTGGTAGATCGCCTTGATCTTGCGCACTTTCACGAACCAGTTCTTGATGTTCTTCGCTGCGGCTACCAGGACCCGGTGACGGTGGTCTTGGGTCTGGCCTAGAACCTGGAGGAAAAAATACATGGAATTAGTTTGGTTATAAGACTTCTGGTTCCCTCTATTCAAAGTCAAAACGTTGCACTATTTACAGAGATCTTTTAAGGCGTGGACAGTCCTCGTTCATATGTGTACATACAAATGTGAACGAGACTTACATATATCTTTATAAATGAAACTTCAACTTTAACTTTTCTTGATTAATGTTTTTTTTTATCTTTATAAATGAGCTGTTTGTTTCCTATTACATAATAAAATTAAATTTTATTCGAGAACATCCAACGATTTCTTACTAAACTTCAACTATATCCGACGATCCTGCATACTTATCTCTTTTGCTGACTGTACATACGTTAATATGTAGTTTGTAGTGTGTAGTTCGGGCCTTTTACTCATACGTAGGTGGTAGTCTCTTTCTATGCTTGTAGCTAAACACACATGTTATGAACAATCTGACTCCTCTAATCTAAATCTTTAAACCTGACTGACACCCGCTGAGGACCTCCCACTTGGACATGAGTTACCTTGGGTAACCTGGAAGTCTTTAAACAGACTCCGGACCCAGGTTGGCCGAAGCAAGGAAAACCTGTTCAGGTGGAGATTTATAGACGACTAAACCTTGGAGTGTAAATGTGGTGATGTTCCACAAACGATGGGACACTTAATATCGTGCCCTGCGTGTCGTGTCAGCTGCACGTTACAGGAACTGATGGACGCTAGTGATGGCGCCAAACAAGTGGCCGAATCCTGGGCCGAGTACATTTAGATTACTATTGACACGATAAGAAGAAGAAGAAACTGACTTGGTTTCCGCACGTCGTTTTCGAGTGACCACTAAAAATCAGCGCTGTGCTGTGGGTTCCCCATAGCACAGCATCATGCTGCAGCATAGATAGTCGGCAGCTGCACGTAGTGAATGCGGCGAAAAGGCTTCCGCTCAGCTTTTCGCCGACTATTTAAGTTCTGTGCTCGTGATTATAGTTTTAATTCACGTTAATTTATCTTTATTGCATGCACGCGCGTCTGTGACAAAGAAACCTATTTTTCTTTCCAACTCTTCCAAACAGTCCTCCAGACCAAATTTCGGCCATGGCAGCCAATCTCAGTGGAGACTAGCCATCTACGCGGGAGATATTATAGTGCACAAGTGTGTCCGCAGACAGGTGAACACCCTCTTCCCTCACTCTCATAGTCCGATGGGACGGCAATCCGACACGACCGGAGAGAGATCAGGCGCAGGATCAACGGCTTAACGTGCTTAAATCTTCCAAACATACTACTAATGATGCCAATCTAACAAGTGTCCTTGACTCCAAACTACAATTGACAAGACACATATTGCATCAAGTTGTACATTAATGACGACTTGATGATCCCCTGCAGATTAAGATAATGACTTATTTAATCGTCGTGTTACTCGGCGGGTGATCAACTGATCATCTTTTTTAATGATACGTCATAAAAAGAACAGCTGTTTTGTTTCTTTTATGATATCTTACATCGACACCCTAACCTCAGTTTATTTATTTATTCATTTTATTGGTGTACCAAAAGCTTTAACACAAGACTCAACAATAACAAACACACATAAAGGTGCTGATATGTTTGCTTATAATGTGTTATCTCATTTGCTAGTGTGTTTTTTATATGTTCTCTGTTCAATAAATGTTATTAAAGTAACAAAAAATACCTAATCGCCGCCTCCGCATATACCGGTTTGGTGCGACCTCTAAAACATTCCATGATATTGCAATTGATAGCGGACGTTGACAGCAATACATTTAATACGTTCCCAAAATGGAAGTCAAAAGGCGTAAATAAAATATTATGGAATAGATATCTGAAAAGATATTAGGTATTGAAGACTTTTGTTCATAATGTGTTTGTAATAAAATCACAACGATACCACATCTAGCACTTGATAAAATCCCAGTTAATCCCAGGAAATATTTGATTTAGGTATCAGGTAGATACAGGTATACATCAAGTTATCTGTTAAAAAAGATTTCTATAGAAATCTAATGATATTATCAAAACTTTCCGATCTTTATCATCAGGTCGTATGAACTCGTATCATTGTAGATATGCCTCCCATACATTCGAGCAAAACTTTATCTATATGGGACACAATCTAGCAAAGTCCATAAATGGCGTCGATAATAAACGTCAACGTTATGGTTTTATTACAATGGCGATGGTCACCAAAACCACAAAGGTACCAGACAATAAACGATAAAGATACTAAACTTCCAAAGCCTGTGTCGGTCAACACAAACATATTCTTATTGTCTCAAATATGTCCCCAGTCCTCTTAGTTGTTCCACGCTCTTGATATGAATTATATGAGAAGAGGTACACCTGTGCCCAACCCTTCGGGGGTTACAGGCGAGTTGTTGTTGCTAGGTCAAAAGCCGTAGTTGGAATAATAGCTAGACACAAGGTCGTGTTGGAGCTGAGTGCTCATGTTGCGTAGTACTCAGGACACAGTTAAGGGGGAAGGGCCAGGGTAGCCCGCGAAATCTTCTTACGTTTTCTGCAATTTGCAGGTCAGTGTCAGGTTGTACTCGTATATTGAACAAAACATGATTCGCGATGTAAGAATATTTGAATTTCGCGGACTGCCATCTTGTTTTGTAAAGACTATTTTAATTGTTACATCCTCTCGGTTTCTTGTTGCAATCTGTGTAAATGAGACCTGTCTACATATGTATAAGTTCAAACTGTCGAATGTAAAAGGAGCTTGGTTCAGAACAGTAGGTAATTTGTGATAATGGATGTGTTGCCAACACAATGGCTAAGGCTGGAATTAATGTTGCTGTTGTACTATTAATTCGATGCAAATTGTTGGGTCAGATAGGCAGTCACTCCATATAAAATACTGGTATTCAGCTGCATCCGGTTAGATTGGAAGCCGACCCCAACATAGCTCGAAAAAGGCTAAGCAGATGAGGTATGACGACGCTCTCATCCAAATAAGGCATCAAATGTCAGTATGACACAATTGGCGTCCCAATCACCGGCCATCGCTATATGATCTCTATATTAACGTGCTAGTTACACATCATTACAATGATTATAGTGCAATCTTTAGCCTATTACCGCGGTATAAATAACTCCATCAGTGTGGGCTGCACGCGTTTAAACGTAACGGTTGTATAGGACATGTACGGGGAGTCCTTTGACCCACAGTTATCTGCCAATGGGTTTCCCCATATGGTTTCCGTAATTATTATTTTTTTGTATCTGAAGATAGATTTATTGACTCATTCTGAAGAATGAGTCAATAAAGGGGAATAAAGTTAAAGATAACAATAATAGCAAACCTATTAGCAATTGTAATCCAGAATCCTTAGGTAAATTACACTCCTTTTTGGGCAGTCGTGTAATAAGGAAAGTTTAAAATAGATACTGTGCTATAATTACGTTTAGCCTAGAGCCATGTTAGGCAAAAATCTATTAAAATAATTATAAATATTCATTCTCTTAGGGAAAAATCTATTAAAATAATTATAGATATTAATCCTATTAAGGAAAAATCTATTAAAATAATTATAAATATTAATTAATTCTCTTAGGGAAAAATCTATTAAAATAATTATAAATATTCATTCTCTCGTATCGGCAAAACAATACAAGAATAGCTCATACTGAGGTAAAAGCAATTTTAAGCAATTCGCAATATGTTAAAAACGTATAGTCGATCTCGTAAGTGCATGCACATCATTTTGACAAGAATTCCCACTATAGAAACTTCACTAAGGTTAAAACTATCTAACTGTCATAATAGTAAAATAGACTTTATCGTTTTACGATGTGCAGGTGACAATTAACCTTAGGGTGATAAATAAATTACGACGTCGACGTCATTTAGGTATCGCCACTCGTGGAGGGTACCAGACAAGAGACAGCAGACTCTTAAAATCAAGTTAAAAGCAGTTCTTACCGTGTTCAAATCCTCGATCCTGGTCATAACTCCCATGGCCATCTCTCTCCTGTCTGCAGGGGCTTCAGGGCACGGGTACAGGGTCGCGCGGAAACCTTCGCAGATCTTCTTGACGCGCGTCTTGAGCTGGTCTCCTTGGAAGAAGATGATGAACACAGACTTGTACACCTGGTCCGACTGGAAGGAGAAATGGAGGTCTTTGGACATGGTTTTTGAGATAAGGACAAGATACATAAGCATTATACAAGCTTATTAATTGGATAGATACGCATTAAAATACACGAGGAAAATAAATTCAGGAGCTCGTAATAACTAAGAGTTTAGTACTGGTTTCTAAAATGTCTCAGATCTTGAATATCAACTCCTGTTCAGGCAAAACGATAGCCTTTCTAACTGAATACTGACATTAGGTTTTCCAAAATGTAGGTACAGTTAGCACCATATCCTATGGTTACCTATCATTTTTCTCATTAAGCCCGACTATTGTACCCGTAGCAAATAAATTGCTTAAGTGCCTCTGTAATTGAGGAAACATACTTCTTACAGAGATCGATAAGCGACGGTCCGTTCCGTTGTGAATCAATTCCATTTATTAATTGACACGGTGGACAAGATCGAGGACGAAGCTGAACAAACTAGGAAGCTGCTTGGATCTACCGGCTGTCTAAATGTTATCCGCTCACCTTAAATAACAGAGCCATCCTAGATAAAAGGAAGACTAACTAAATAACTTACCAATTTATATTCAAGGAAATAACACCTGTAAGGGCCACAGCAGACAAGCTACTTTTAGCATCGGCGATCGGCGATTTAGCCGCTTTTTAGAAGCTAATTGCAGCGACCAAACATTCCACACGGCACACTTATAAACGCCAAACGCGGCGATTGAGTCCCTTTTCGGAAACTCGACACAGCGGCTGAACGCTACAATACAATCCTCTCGATTCCAATACCGCGAAATCGCGATGCAGCATCGACAGAATCTCTAAAACGCGCGGTTTTAATACTGCAATGGAACGCGGAGTCACCAAAACGCGACGCAGCATCGATACAGTCGCAAAATCGCAGATTGCCGATGCTAAAAGTAGCGTGTGTGCTTTGGCCCTAAAAATGACAGCTAAAACGTGATTAGAAATTATTATAAGGTTAGAATACTTACGGAAGAGGGGTCTTCCAATGGTGTGTCGATTTCGGCCTGACGGAGGAACACATTGCCTCTGCAGGCGCGCCATAACATGCGTTCGAAAGCAGGGATTCGCTCACGAAGGATCACGCCAGCCACGAAACTATACAAAAAACCGAATTAGCAATAGTCCATGGTTGTCGCAGCAAAAAAAGCGCTTTACAAATTATTTTGCGAAAACTCAAAAGCACAAATTCTGCTGCGGGGACACAACTATTTGCAGATTTGAAATATGGAACCATCGGTCTAAGGAATACGGTTCATATTTCGCAAGCAACTATTGACCTCAGATTAAGTAAAGGGTATCACGGATCAGTGACGAGAGAATTCCGTGAAAGAAACTTTGGTGCACGAAGATAAAGTATAAATACAACAGACGTCTCCGATACTATTGCTACATTGACTGATTATATATAATCAAATCTTCCACAGACGTAACGCACTAAGGAGTTTCCAGAAACAATAATAAACACAGTCTTATTTATTTTTCAACAAACGAGAGTTTACTTGAAAGTGAATACGATGTGGGGATAAATAAAACAAAACAGCTGAAAGTCTTTAGCATTAATTATACAAAACACGTTGATAAGGTAACTTTCACGGTTGGTGAAATGAATAACTAAGAAAATTAAAAACCGCGAAATATTAAAGAAATTCTCTCGTCATCAGAACGTGAGTCAAATGGCAATGAATAAAGGAAAATTACGCCCAAATATACAATAGACCACAATGTGGTGAAATTTTGATGATTTTTGAAGGACCACACTATCTACTAGTCTATAGGTAAAAAATCAAAATAAAACGCAGTCTGTAAATAACTTTTGATAAATTAGTGACAATATTGGAACGAAAACTGAAAAAAATAAAACTATCGTCAGAGGGAAGACGGAGTCTGGCTAGAAAAGAGGTACGGGGAGGAAGCTCCTCGTACGATAAACAATACCCCCAGACTCCGCCTCTCATGACGTACTTGAAACGTGAAACATTCTTTTCACGTAACATGAATTATTTACAAACTGCACGAGCAGGAGACGTTGATATTACACAAAGTGTACAACAAACGTATTACGAGATGCATATTGAAATAGGTCGCACGTGTCTCATTTAACATGTTCCCGACGGAAACCGATCCAAAATAACGCAAGTATTTGATTGTTTGCTGTTTAAATAACGGAAATGTTTTGTGTATAAGTACCAGCTGTACCAGAACTGAAGGAAACCGAAGAGCTTACTCTGCCCACTGAAAAGTATCAACGAACTTTGCCCGCATAATCTGTTTGGCTACGAAAGCGGTAGTTAAAACATACAAGTCTAAAATAGACTGAACTAAATAAAGATCCTGCAGTTATATCATTATCAATAACTCATTGAAATTTCTGTTTTAGATTGTTTATAATAAAGGGGATTCCCGATGGAATACTGCACTACTACCTTACATAATCTTGTACTATTATATGTGTTATGTTATGTATGACTTATGATCAATCTATCGTCTACTTCCACACCTATTTTTAAACACAGACGCTTCGCCGTGTCTACGCATAGCTGGCCATTTTAAATATAGCTCGTACAAAGAACTTTTAATTTACTACTCTACTAAACATTTTTCAATTGAATTATGACCTTTTAATGTTGCCATCCTTTCTGTTTTATTTTTATAGCCCTCATAACTGCTGTGATAAAGTTTAATCAGTGCAATAAAACCTTATTGTACTTTGCATAGAAATGCGTCATTAAAATTAACAATATTAACATGCTTCTGCATTTGTTTAAGGACGAGTCAAGGATCAACAATATTGTTGATAATGTTATAAAAACGAAAGTTGGGATGGCTATAACTAAACTGACTGATTGATAAATACATGCCGATGTGGTGTAAAAATAATTGAATACAATATTCAGGCATATATAAATGAGGAACTATTTAAACAATGGGAGTTTGGGAGCCAATGACGTTGTTCACAAAAAGAATCAAATCATGTCTCTTGACATAAGAACATATGAGACTATCATGCAGCTGGGTTGTGCTATTAGCTACAATTCGAAGATAAGATACAAATCTCACCTGTCATCATTTTTCCATTGCGAATATAAGCGATAATAGAACAATCGTAATGGGTATCGTATCATCAAACAATTCATCTGATAAAACTATGCGGCAAAATCATTCTTTACCAAAAATTATTTTACGGTTGATGATGGAAATAAATAAATAAGATAATAAATTATTATGAAATATGTAGTTATAAAAATTAAATTGACGTAACTCCCGACAGCTCATATGTATATTTATATCACTCATATGTTCATCATCAAACAGACGCACGCAGCTCGTCGTCATTAGCAACACTAATCCACCTTGAAGTTTTTACTGCACTTTTTACGGATTCGTTTCCAAATTGAACCAACCTAGAGACACAATTATGGAATCACCATTTTGCACAAGTTTCTATTCACATACAGACTCTTCTGAATTTATTGTCTCTCAGTAAATATACAAAAAGATTAGTATCCTATTTGTTGTTCGTGATTAGAGCATGGCCGTTCCGTATAACGTTATGGTTGGCCTGAGAGCCATGATGTACGAGTTTTATAGCTCCTAACAATGAAATATAAGGAAAATACAGAGAAACTGTTCGCGAAGATTTACATTTATGCTTATGAGTAAAAACAGAACAGAACTCAGCAACTATGAGTGCGAAACTAAATTTAGATATGCATTTACTTGAAGAAGCTTTAAAATGCATTATGTCGATGAAATATTGCCTTTACACTTGATGTTGGCGTTGTTCAGGTCAGGGTGAAATCGATTGTTGTTCCATAACCCGTATTGTCATCTATCATGGACATGACCATCGGAGCATAAGTAGTCAAGATTAGAACACGCCTGCCTGATCATGCAATACTGTAGCTGTGTAAATATGAAACCATAATTATGGAGCATTTAGCGAAACACGTTAATTCTCTAACATTTCATTTTCAAAGACGTAATCAAATAAGTCAATTCAGGATCCTCTAATTCAATTGTCCATTGTCACGCATCAAATTATTACTGTTTCGCACTATCATTAGAAGGCGTACGGTTCTCCATAATAGGCGTGTGAATTCCTATACAATTGCTACAATTTGTACTTCTCATTAGCGCTATATTAGTTTGTCATTCGGTACTTTAAATTGTAGGAAGTTTTAAGCGACACTGCGTCTCGTATTTCCGAGAACTCGGATTGTAGTCTAAACAAGTTACTGAATACCAGTAGTTTTATTTTATGTGTTTGGTATCAGCCAGTACCAGTAGTGTAAGAAGATAAATTTATTATTCGCATCTTGGTTCATTTACCCTTTGAGGAAACTTTGTTCGTATTATGCTTGTCTGTAGGCGTGGGGTTTATGTCTTCAGACAGTATGCAGCATGCCTACTGTCAGGACTTCCCCTTAATCAGAACCACTAACGTCATCCATCGTGTTCGTGCCTCTCCAATGTTTGCATGTAGTAACTACCTCAATTATTTTTTTGTTAATAATAATAATAATAATAATATTCCACAACTATCACACAACGCCATCTAGTCCCAAGCTAAGCAGAGCTTGTGTTATGGGTACTAGACAACTGATAAACATACTTATATATTTCTAAATACATACATATTATAGATAAATTACACCCAGACACAGAACAAATGATCGTGCTCATCACACAAACATTTGTCCTGGGTGGGAATCGAACCCACGACCTCCGGCATAGCAGTCAGGGTCACTAACCACTAGACCATCAGGCCTGTGTGTTGTACCTACAATTGAAAGTAAATGCTTCATCGCTCTTTGTTTTGTCTTTGTCATTCATTATTCTGTTCTAAGTCTATTCAGAATTAGATATTTGTGTTTTAGCATTATTTTAGGTAGTATCTGCTTCTATTCAGGAAATGTATGAGCTATGTGTAATATTTCTTCCACAGAAATCTATAAACCGAGTACATACCTACATTACGTAGTTTGTATACTTATATTATGTTCGTAAAAACCCCAATTAAATATTTTATAACGATAGGTATATAATTACGGTAGGTACCTATTTACTCTTAAAATTATATAGATATACTGATCGCGTCTGTATTTTAGTCGTGTGTAAAAAAATTCGGAAACAAGGAAACTCTTTGAGCATGCAGACTGTCTTCGAATGGAAAGAGTATTTCAAGGGAAACCAGTGTCATCAACAATGTTGGTTACATTTGAATATTTAATTAGCACATTTATTCACTATCACGTGAAATGAATGAGCAACGTCTGCAAATACATACTTGGAAACTACGGTCGCGTAATACAAGTGGTAAATATTTCACAAACATCAAAATTGCACCTAATGACGATGACTTAAAGTGAAAGCGTTTAACCAACAGTCTTTTGGCTTTGGACGAATTTGGTGTTCCGTGTCAGCCACGTAGAATAAGAAGTTATCGTAAATTGAATTTTATCATGAAGTGTAAAGGAGTAATTTGATTTATCAAGTATTTTCACGTAAAGATGATGTAAGAGATAGTGGCGCCCGTCACCTTGGCGGAATACCAAAACGTCTGTCCGTCTGTATATGTAAACGATGTAATTTACAGTTCTGGAGTCTGTCTGTAGTGTAGGATGTACAAATATACCTGATGGTTGAAGCAGATGGAGTTTTTCCCGACGATATCTCGTGACGCCTAATAGTAACAACAAAAACAGCTAGACTTCTCAGATTTTTTGTCTAGTTTCTAGAATATAAAAACAAGCATTTTACAATTTAAACACGTAAGTGAATATTTATTAAAATAATAGCATCTTATAAAATTTTGGGTAAAACTTGAGTGTACCAGAACTTATACAAGTACAGGTAGCAACAAAAACATGGGACGCTAAAACAGGTAACAGCACACGGGAAACATCGCAACCGATTTCAAATGCATCTCTTGTCATCAAAAAAATATTCAATGGTAGGAACGCATATTATCTTCTAAAATTTATAATCTGCAGTAAACTTAAATCAATGTCTCCGCACTGACACTGAAATAGGGGTACACTTAAACTCGTGTTATTCAAATAAGCCATAAAATAAGTCGATAGCGCATAATTTATTACAAGACATGTGCCTGACTGTACCATTGTGATTTAATGTTATTTACATGAAGTATAGCGTAATTGAGGGTTATATTCAATCTTAGCCAGGTGTGTAATAGGCAGTCAAGGTTTTTTAATGAATAGACCAGGCTGATGGTGTCCTTACACAATATGGTCGGGCCGCAGGTACATAGTTATTGAACGTGGTCGATACATACTCGTTAAATACATAACGGATCGTATATTCAATGAGGGATATCGAGAGACCGCTAAAATTAACGGTCTTGGGATAATTCCATATTTAGAACTCTGCTGACGGATTTGCGAGCCGAGTAAGATGTCAATAATCATCAATATGAGGGTATTATGAGCGATTATATCCCTATCTGATCTATAGAACCTCTAAAGTGCAGCCAAAAAACCGGCTAAGGTCGACTCAATAAAAGTAATTGCAAGATCGTCAAAAATGTGTATTCACTCGAGCCAGTTACTCACACAGCTAGATCTATCACAACTCACTCATCCATTTTGATAGGTATTCTTCACAAGCAAGGAAAAACAAACGCTTAGAAGATTCCTTTAAATTCTTGAATTTGCCTAAGAATTCATAAACATATTCTTCTTGAAAAATATTGTACGAAATATACTGGGCAAACATTTAATTGAATTCTTGGGCGAAGCAGACTGGTCACCCAATACAAGGAAAAAGGGAACACTGCATTTTTCGGAAACTACTCGAACAAATCATTTATAAGTACATTGAACTCCTATAAATTAAAACATATAAATATCACGAATTCAATGAATGTATCATTGGGAATGAGTTCAAACGATGATAATATTTTAGCATTCGATAAAATGAACTTAGTACAACTGATTGACAAACTTGAGGATATGATATTACAACTTTAGAAGGCAATCTTCATTGAAATATGACGGAGTCATCATATTTTAATGAAGAGCGTGATTACTTAGGCTCAAAAAGAGATCGAAGTTGCCAGAGCTGACACTATTTATAGTATTTTTAATAAGAACATACTTATCTAACACTTATAGCACAACTGTACGGAAGAAGGATGTCACGAACACACTCAAGTGCAATCAACGTAATCATTACAACTAATTTGTACTTTGATAATTATTGTACAACAAACTTCTATAATACAATTTATTACGCTATAGTTATATAACAATGCTTCTTCAACGAATCGAGGTTATCAGGAATGTTTGAACAACGATAAAAATATTGGAAAGGAAGGAAAAGATTTGTTGAAATATCTGAGAAGATTTCACAATTTCTGTGATTGCGGTGCCATTTCCTTCGGAAAACGCCATGTTGACCCAGATCCGACGATTGGTTTGCGTCTTACAGAAACGGTTAAAACGAGTCTTAGCAAGAAGAATCGTTTTCAAAAACAATGAATTCTCAGTTGGGATTTGGATTAACTCCATCACTTACCCAATCAACAAAACTTACGACATCTCGGTGAAAAATTATATGCATTGTTAAATGCATCGAGAGCGTCGTCAAATTCAAGAATAGTCAAATCTCCGGCCATATTATATTCGTCACAAAAATTGTTGCAGCACTACCAAATTTTCAAGATCAACCAACCGGTTAACACATCAAACGAGTCGGATGGGTTTCTAAGCAAACAAGTCGCCTAAAGGCTCCCGTCACCGTGAACTTGATACAATTCTGTCAGGCAGTTGATACTTTTCGCATCAGCGGTAATAAGCCAGTCACGAGAGCTTGTGGGTCGACGTACTAGTAACGGTACATCTACATATAAATATTGTCCAAGTATATGTTTACGAGAAAGCAGATGTGCGAGAGCTGCAGACGGTAATTGAAGTAATTACTTATTTGCAAGTGACACTGTTTTCTTTTCTGCATATAAAACTGTTGAAGACATGATTAATGTTGGTTCTGGATTTGCTCTTAGGCGGTGAAATGATAACCGGATAGAAAAGGAAGTCTAGGCATACAATATTATTAACGGCGTTCAAACGACGACGGCCACTGTTGAGTTGACGAAGAGCTGGGAATTTCCCAGTGCACATTCAAATCCAAAGCAGGATAAAAAAAATTGCCTTAAATTAAAATTAACAAGGGAAAAATATGCAGTACAACTAAAGACTGCTGCTTTAAATCTATTAGTTCAAATCCGCCTAATAAGGGCAGCATACCGTATATTTATTTATCGGTTCACCAGAATTGTTTACACTTATAGATAATCTGAACGACATATTTATCGTACCTACTACTAACAACAACCTACTACTATCAACATATGCATTTACTAGCGTCAAAACAGTACTAGCATAAACCGATCAAACTGGCACAATAAACAATTAGCCAATCAGAGAAACAATATGGAGATTGGATGGCAACAACCAACAGCCCATGACTCAGTCAGGGGGAGTACAACTAATGTCAGTTTATAAACTTGGAGTGAAATACATCGGCTAGTCGAATCATGTGATGTGACAACGGTTATGCAGAATGCGTCATAGAAGGATATTCCTTTGTTCTGAACCGGGAAACTAAAAAACATGGCTGCATTTGACCAACTGATAAGCACACCTAGCTAAATTAGGAATTAATTTAGTACATAAGTATGGCTCTTAGAAGGAAAATAAATATAATATAGTTTTGGTTTACTTGAAACACGTGATTTTATTACGCTCTTGTACATCTTTTTCGGAATGTGATACGAGCACTTCGTCCTAAAACACTAAGGAGGAGTTCATTATTTGGAACCCATGAAAAAACTCGTGGTATATTATGTAGTTTGGCTTGACATAATGATTAACGACCGTAGATTTTCATTACTAATACATTACTGTTTAGAAGTTTATTACACTGCTTATACAAGGCAAGCCAACATCTGTAAAATTACATCCATTACTTGACTCGTACGCAGAGATCCGCCACAGTAATTAGTAACGGAGCAATGAATTTTGTGTGCTCACGCCACCCAAGAAACAAACACAATGTAACGACAGTAATTCTGCCTTTCTTCACTGCTTATATGAAGCTTGGCATTGGATAAACCGGGACTACCCTAACCAACTGCTACCACATTAATCTTAAATTAATTAATTTTAAACCAAGTCGATATATGACCTCGTGTTTTGATATGTAAATCCGTCGCCGTGATTTATTGCAATCCAGATTTTATCTCGTCTAAGTAAGACCTCCCAGATAGTAACAATCTCCAGACAAAAACACTGTTTATCAGACATCTTAATAACATTCGATAAGTAAACGTATTGAAATGAACATGAATGAAATTTATCTTCGAGAAAGCTTGAGAATTTTGTTGGCATAACAAAAACATATCGTGCGGCGAGATATTAAACAACGAAATATCTTCACGTGTTGAATTCAGGAAGGAATTGGAAAATACATAACTGTTTGCAATAATAATGTTCATTGATAATATTGTTTTAAGAGTGTGGGAATGAAGTCGTGACGTGATCGTCGTGTGATATCAGTGACAAGGAACTGTGACATCTTTGAGCAGGTATTGTGATGTTAAACATGCGTTTAATAAACATATGTGTGTTCCAAACGGACTGCGGCCATGGAAATGGTTTGTGACACGAAGAATTGTAGACACCGGTAAAACAATGATACACCGGAAAACCAATGAGAACAATGGTAGAACACTATTGAAATCTTTAGGAAATTGTGGCTTAGTTGATCTACATTCAACACTATTATTGGCATTTCAAGATAGATGTACTTATAAATTCTTTTTACTCCTATTATGCAATATACGAAATTACTCGAGTAAGGTCGCCGTTCAATATGCCGTATTCGCTCGTAAACTGTTGATACACTTTGTAGCAACATTCAATTAGAAACAACCTCAATGACGTAATTGATACCTAACAAGCCCATATTGTGTTAGACAGCCAGCATTGTGTTACACAATGTATCTACTTGGAAAAGGCTAAGCAAATTTATCACAGCCATAGTCGATCGACTCAAGGTTGATACGGAAACACCGTCTTTGTTAGACTTGTTAAAGACAAATTTTAAATCGCTTCAAATACCCTAAGATTGAATATAAACACTTTTTAATTAAGGGGCCGGCGAAGCATGCGTAGTTCATACAAACGAAATACCAAAATAATTTGTAAATCGAATATATTCTTAATGTAGTGTGTTCCCAAATATATATTTTGAAAGGACTCTGATATAAAGACGACATATGAGGAATTTCAAAATTTCTATAGAATATATTATTTTTCTCATAACTCGTCTTTGAATCAGTGTCCATTCAAAATATGTATATATTTGTGAACCTAGATATTCTGTAATCCAATCGGAATAAATACACACTACATTAAGAATATGTTTGACTTACAAATTATTTTGGTATTACGTTTGTATGAACTACGCATGCACCGCCGGCCCCTTAAGTATTGGCACACGGTAAGCGGCTGTTGGCTCTAAACCAAGCACAAGTTTTCTTGAAGATTAGTCTGGCATTAGAAACATGTTCTGAATACTAGATTCTTGAATTAATTACACTTTTAAAGTTAATAAAGCTTCTGTCCTGAATGTGGACTTTAGTAAGCCGTTTTAAACCCTTGATAACAGGTTTAAATGAATAACACGAGTTCATAATCAAACTAAAATAAGACACAAAACATAAATTATTATCTAAGACACTCGTACCAAGACGCTGTTAGGATTGTCTATGTTGAAAAATATCATCGATCACGAAACTTTTCCCATTCGCGCGGAGTCTGATATAACTCTAGAATGGCGTCCCGCAAGGAGCACCTCTTGGTTCATTACTATACACACATTATATACATACTTGGGTATAATAATACATGTAAGATATTATAAATTACACGTTTCTTTCATTTTAGATAATTATACATTTTTTGATAAGAACTGTTTACCAAATAAGAAAAGTTTGATCACGAAGTGCCGTGTAATTTCAGCATTTACATTTTTCGCACCTAATTCCATTATCTATTCTTGAAGTCCAAGTTACCTTGACAACGCACATGAAATCTAACGTTCTTGTAATAAAACAATACTGTGATATTGAAGTGAATGTTAGTAAGCAAGTGAAGGGTGCTAGAATTGAACTGTATGTTCACTTTGTTCCCAAGTAGTGAGGACAACATTGAAATGAGTCACGTTGATTTCAATATTGTCTGTCACAATGTTACTGTTGAGTCTGCAACCATACATTTATAACATATACCCGAGCCATATCTACCTCTATACCCATCTACAATATAAAATACAAATATACACTACTAACCAAGGCAGGAATTCCAGGGATTCTTGTTTATCCCGCAAACTAGGGAATAAATCAAGCACAAATGTTTAGCAATACTGTACAGATAGGACTACAAGTTAATATAATAGTCTAATTATTACATCAACGTGTTGGTTATTTAGTTCAACAACTTTGTAATCTTCTTTAACATATTTTAGATGTACAATTTGGAGAGGATTTCACATGCATTAAGTTTGACAAAGGGATTTTCCGAGAGTTTATTACTTTTAATTGCAATAATTATTTTTACTTCATGAGCGCTAAGCGCGCGATCTGTAATAACAAAATTTTTTCGAAATTTAATTATTATACTAAGCGGGAAATATTCGTCGTGTATTCACGTGCAATTAGTTCGATGAAAATGTTCACATAAACCGCAAAATTGAGAACTCACTTCAAGCAATTGATTTGTTGACATTGTAAATATTTACAAGATTCTTCGTCAAATAATAAAAGTGTCAAGTTTATGTGAACAACGTGATTGATTGCATCGTCTTTCGTGTAGTACGTCACTGGATCATTATTCGTAGGTAGCAGATTACTAACGCAGATATTATGATTAATCAGTAAAGTTAGTACGGCAGTAAGTGTATCTTTCGTGATAATAACGTACGATATTTTATGATTGGACATACATTTTGACACGATAGACATACAAGACGAGCAACCAACAGAACCAGTAGAGAGTATAGCAGCAGCTGAACTGTCGGTGAACAGCCCAGCCGCGTCGAGTATCGGGTGGTGGTCAGTGTCACTCCAGTGCGTATGTACACACGCATACATACCCTAGTTGGACGTGGCCGATATGTCTGTTCGGGTCGTCGGATATGAGGGCGCGCGTCATCGACTCAGTGGTATTGGCACCACCCTCGTGCTACACGGAGGACAAACATAAACATGTAGACAAACATTGCCCATATGACGTCACAATGAACGCGACAGTTACGACATTTACACCACACGATGCACACTGTTTCCTTGCCTGTTGTAGTAAAAAAGTAGCGCCATCGAGTCACTGCAAACACCTCATTCTACGCGGTGGTGTGCTGGTAATTACCTAGCTACCAACAAATTATATAAAAGCTTCATATGCATTGTTAGTTGGTGACTACTTCGTATTGTGTTCAAATTACAGTGTCGTTTATAATAAACTAAAGAAAATATATACTCTATAACTCTGACTCGTCGTGATCTACATATGACATGAACATATAAAAATCATAATGGCATGCATAAAAATGACAAGTACAGAAAGCGTGGATGACTTTATGATAACGGAAAGAAACTATTTTGTAAACCTTGTCGACTCCGATAGCTGGATACGTTTGCAGATGGACTTCAAAAATAAATCATGTCGGAAACATTGTTAGTTCAAAATAAAAATTAAAATCTCACTCAGGCAGCAATTGGTTAGCACGCTCGGCAAGGGAGTCAGGAGTATTTCACTAAGCTTTAGTAGACTGAGACGGTCTGGACCGGGCTGGTTGCGGTGCTACAACTAAGCTCATTCCATCACACAAAGAAGTCAAAGAGAGGTGTTATGTTGATGATATACTATAAACCGGCCGACTCCAATGCTTGCCTGAGTGGTGATCGGTAGACTCCAGAATCAGCGTCACAGTACAAGCGCTGTAAAAATAATAACGCTCATGTGTGTGCTTTGATTTCCATTGACAGAAATGGAAATCAAAACGGTCCAACGAGCGTGTCGTAATCAATCTGAGCATACCCTAGCTTGAGAGCTTGCCCGCCCGCCATGAGCCCCTCCTCCCCAAGTAGGGTCACCTGTTCCTCCTCGCGCGACGGGTCCGCCATCTTGTGCACACACACGCCAACATGGCGTCAAGGTCAGACAAACGTCAATGTCAATGTCACATTTGGTACGACTTACGACCGTGGAGGATTCGATTTGTGACCATGAAATCATTTCTGTGATAGCGCCAAGGATAAATTGGATTCTGACTGAGATTAGAAATCGTTTATGTATCCTAGCACGAGTACAATCAAAGCAGACAGTAATGTATGTGTGCGATCAATCAGCTGCCGACAATAGACGTACAAAAATGTGACATTGACAATACGACGTCATTATTTCAAACAATATACCGAATCTAAACGTTTCAATTCATAAGCTCGTTGTTTTTGAAGCCCACTTCGTCGTATACATATAAAATTATTTTATAAAAATAAATTATTTAAGACCCACGACCTTCGTTTAAGGAAAATGTTAACTTAAAGAATATTGGAAAGTTGAACATTAATTAGTATTTTGATATTGTTGTTATTGTGCTTTAAGTTATTTAAATAAAATTAAATACTAATATTTAATGAGACACTGATCCAAAAAAAGGGAAAATTAATAAATAATAAACGATGATAAAATAAATAAGGACGACTTGAACATTGCTCGTGGAGCTATTTTTTTTCTACAACAGCATGAATTTGTATCGGCTTCAAACCTTTGCTATTGTGTTTTCAAGCTGAACTCTATCCAATTGATTAGAACGTATCTATTGACGACATTTCCTTCGTAAACTAGTTTCAGTAGGTAATTACAATGACAGTCCACATTGACATAGTATAAAGGATGACTGCAATAATGTCATCTGACGCAATTGAACAAACACTAATAGATTACGTTGATAATTAATCGACATTACACATTTTGCGTAAAACATCACGAGGACATTAGCAGTGAGCTATCTTATTGTTGGAGTCTAATACATTTGACGAAGCATCTACTAATTACGTTGGTACGTAAACTCTTTAGTTATTTAGTGAATTTGTTTGAAGGCAAGATATAAGGTGGTTGTATTCGTGAGCTCTTACAGTACTGTGGTTGTTTCAACTTACCTCATCAAAGAAAACTTGTGTTTTTCTAAGTATGTGCTTGAGTTCTGTAAGCTCAAGGTAATTTCTCTTGAGAGCTTCGGCATTCTGGTTTACCTCGCGGAGTTCATTCTCCAGCTTTTCGAAGGTAGCCTTTGAAACGAAAATTATTTTATAGGTACATTGGGATGTTCTACTACTAAATCTAGACAGAAAAGATCAATTACTGGACCTGTTTAGTGGCTTTGATGGATAGCTACATCCAACTCCACTCTGAGGCATATTTGTATGGTCACAAGGATACTGGCAAAAGTAACCTTATTCAATAAAAATAAAAATGTGGTAAAAACTCCTGCTCACCTCAAGATCAATCATTTCCCTGGGTTGTGGGGCCTCGGGACACTCGCCCGGGATCTCCAGCATCGGGATCCCATCCCGACGGATTTCTTTCTCCAAGTAACGGAGCTTCCGCTCCATCTCGTCGCACCGTCGGACCTCATTGACGAACTTGCGTTGGAACGCGTTCACGTCTGGGTTTAACTGAGGAGAGAAAGTTCTGGGTGAAGTATTGGTTCAATTTAAAATTGGATTGATTAAGTGTCGTTATGTTAAGTTTTAAATGCATGGATATAGGTATTTCATGATTGTATGGCTGCACAGCAGAGCCTGTAGAACGACGTGCAGTTTTACATAACTGTATTGGTTTGTCTATTTGAAGTCAGACTCAAGTGGTTATTGCTGTCTATAGCCAGGGCAATCAAATAGTAATACTTATCTAATTCCCTTCAACAACTACTCTCAATAGAATATCGACCCATGCGGGCAGAGCACCATCTCATTGAATATTGTCTGTTCAAGACAATGTGCTTGGTAAGTAAGTGGCTTCTATTTAAAGGATGGTTATTATTATGGCCATTTATCGTCGGTTTTCCTACTAGATGTTTGACATCTTTTTACCGCGAAATATGGAACATTTTCTATCAAAAAGGGTTTTATGAAATGCATGTTTGCGTGGTTCTCCCCATTTTCATTAAAGTTTCCGTTTGAAAAAAATACATGAGTGTTGTTACGATTGTCGTAACTTGCCGATGCTCAGGAATGAATAGAGCTGAGGGGCAATTCTCAGGCTGATCTCAGTCTCAGTCTGTCAAAAACACCTATAATTTCCCTACATTTATGACAAGTTTTTGACATTGATTGTCGCTGAGATGCGATTGCGACTAGATTTTGAACGTTTTTAATTACGGGAATTGGCCTTCAGATACCACGTGTGAAAAAAAATAGCAATCGTTTTAATTATTCGCTGGCTATTGTGATTATGATGGCATTCTTCAACTCCCCATGGTCATTCACTCATTCACTCGTGATTGACTGGATAGCGACCATGATAGTGATGGCTGATGACCGCTAAGGTTATTAGCATCTGTTATCTTTACAACCAACTTGAGTTTACGTCTAGCTTTTTAGGTTGTCGCCAAAACACCAGTTTCTAGGACTTCAATAAGAAATCCTCTTCTAAATACCCTACTTAGATAAAAACCTCAATGATGTAAGTCGAGTGATTACCGTAATTTTTCTGTGACATAAGAAGATCAAGTGTTAAAGATTTATCAAAGTAGTGTGTCGGAAAGGACACTCAATCTTGTACAGATCTGTTACGCCAATTAATTCTACGCCTACGAAAGTACGAAGCAACGCCCGCCATTAGATAATAATAGAACTTCTCGCTTAGATATTATAGAGTGTAAATCAAATAGTTATTAGCAGTCAGGTGAGTGCATTTCTCTGTAACGTCAAGAGACAAAGGAACCAACGAATGGCTTTGTCGCTGAAAGCATTCATCTTCCTGTGTTGGACGTCAACCCGCTGTGGAGGAACAATACCTTTAGAATGAAAAATGTACGGTGTTATCTCAAGAAATTTGAAACAATGGGGTGGTGAAACTAAGATGATTCAGTTTAGAATATTGGTTCATTCTAGATTTCGATGAATAGAGAAGGTCACATTCTTCGTAAATGTGGATATTAGCCGCAGCAGGGAAATCTCCGACCGCAAGATCACCATGGGAATGTCTAGCCAGATAAATGAATTGGGTCGCAAACATTGGTCCACCAATGTGCGCCAATACTGCACTCTTTCCGAAAGAGGTTTCAAATTATTGGGCCATGCAATTTGTTGGCATTGGCAGGCTAATATAAGTTACGATGTTCCGCAACGCGGTATCGACGCGGTGTGGGCACAATTGGCGCACGCGCCGTAATGCATGCAAATTGCCGAGTATCATCACATAGGTACTTATTTATTTATTTATTAAGGTTATTTATTTATTTATTTATTAACCTACACCAACAGCTTCCATTTATAATTTATCTTAAGTACTACAGATCACAATAGTCTCACATACATTTCGATGCATTTTATTGTTTTATGTTGTTAATAATATTGATCTTAGTAGTCAATAAAATAAACAAACATCACTAGTAAGTAATATGATAATAAGGTGTTTTGCATATTCTTGTGACTTCACCTAATAGTTATTATAAAACCTTAATGATGTACTTGTTAAAATGAAAATTGTAATTCAAATGTTATTAAATTAAATAATAGCCAAGATAGTTTTAATGAAAATGTGTTGAATTTTTATTGAAAATTGTACTTATTAAGTATTTTTTTATCTACAGTTTATAAATAATGAAAAAAATTAATGCTATCCAAAAATAAATTAAAACAATACTTTGTGGTCATGTGCATTATGTATCTGTGATTCATATACCTATATGAGATAGTTTAAATCAATAAAAGGCTCAAAGAAAGTAGGTACAATGCAATGTTCAGGATAATAAAAATCCAATAAAAAATTAGGTCCCAAGTTTTAGGTCAGTATTTAAATTGCAGTGTCTTATGTAAGAACAAGCCACTTTTCATAAGGCAGCAAAATAATGTATTATAAGGTCTATCTTGCTAAGAAGAATGGTTTATGTTGTAATGTCAAGAAAATATTTTGTAGCATCTTTCAGTATTGTGATAGTGACCATAAATTTTTTGTTTTTGCCTTAGTGTTACAATGAAGCTTGCGGCCCACCTGATGAAACATGGTCACCTGCCTTTGGACCCCAGCAATACCAGGGGTATTATTATTATAAGCTGCACAATTGACTACACCAAGGATGCTACTGTTCTAGTACTAGTATAAGGACTCCAACTTGGATCCCCAAATCGTTTATGACCAGACATTGCCTGTATTGTCTAAACTAATAATTATAAAGACAAAAGATCTCAATCTTTGTATGTTTATTTGTTAGACTTTTGCATTAAAATGGCAGAACAGATTTGGATGAAATTTGGCACATGCATAGACCATGACCTGGAGTAGGACATAGGGCAGTTTTTATCTCAATATTCTCAAGGCCGGGATCGAAACTTATGTTGGTTATACCATGGGGCACAAATAGAATTACATAAGAATGAACAAAGCTGGTATTTAGGTAAACCTTTAATTCATAAATGATAAGATATAATTTAGAACACTTTTAATTATGTTTCTAGGTGTGACCTTATCAACAAAATAATACACTTTATCAGAGATTGTAATGTAATTAACATAATCAATCATAAGTAATAACAATCACATTTTTTTAATCAATCACATGACTTTTTAAATTGGAAGTTTTACGTTGGCACTCATGACCAATGGAATCAATTATGAATGTAAATGTTCATAAAAAAGATAAGAATTAGGTTTTTAACAAGTTTTTAAAATCATAGTCACAGCTTTTTAATACAGCAATTAGTTGTTAACTTGACTTTTTAATTGACTATTTTGTAAAAACCAGATGGTTACTTTACTGATATTAATAATATTATGAGTATAAGTATGTCCACAGTCTCTGGCTGGAAGAGCTTATTCCACGTTGGCAAGAGATGTTGTTACTATGGGTTTGGTAAAGGAGCCCTGAGTTCTTTTAACTGATGAAATACCTATTCCAATATTCCGACTCCCAAGATACAGGCAAATGCCTAGTTTGGAGGTCCCCATACCAGCTATTCTTGTACAATATGATTATTAATCACACTATCACACTAATATTATAAAGGCGAAAGTTTGTGAGTGTGTATGTTTACATTTTTGTTACTTCTTCATGCTCAAACGGCTGGAACAATTTAGATCAAATTTTTTTTGGATGTAGTTGACACCCTGGATTAACATATAGGCTCATTTTTATCCCGATATCCCCACGGGATGGACATTTACGCGGGTGAAACCTCTGGGCGCAGCTAGTAAATTTGAAAAATGGGGTTACCCATTGAGATATAAATGAAGGGGTTCCATTAACTTTTGAATTGTTAGTGATAACAATTAGCTGCCATATTATTTACATAATATATACTCTTATAAGTGTACTCAATAGGAGGGTTCTTAATTTGACACCATTGTCTTCAAAGACTTGGGTTTCTCCAAGATATTTCTACTATCTGTAGATAGTTCAATCTTTGTCAACAATACTCTATTCTAGTAAACTATGCCACTGTTTAGAGAATTCCTTTTGAACAATCAATAATAGTGCTTAGAGGAAGCAACAATACATAGCTAGATACTGTCACAGGATATCATGTTCTCTAGTGGTGATAACACATTATCAGAACTAAATATTCCAGTAACTAGACTATCATATGACTTTAAAATAATTAAAAAGACATTCATTAACAGAAATTCTATTGGAAAACCTTCAAAGCTAATCCATTTTGTAAGTATTGTAAAAGGTCTGTTAGATAAATCAGTATTATCATGAAATCAGGGCATGAAACTTCGATCAAAAGTGAAACGAGGTCAGAGATATCCTATTATGTTATACCCTTATCGAAACAATGCAGGCTCTCGCAAATGACAGTGATGATATTGAATAAAAGGGGCGTTTAACATGATCCACATGGTGGCAATACTCACGTCTCGGAACTGCACGAGTCCCAGCTCCCCGAGCTCAGACACGCATGCATACGCGGCTTCGCTCTGCAAGAAAAGTTGACATAATGTCATTTCTTCACTCCTAAACAACGACCCCATCTTGCACGGTTTTTGCAACACAAGTCACAGCACAAAATAAAAATTTAATCAACTACAGAAAAAGGCTCCGTCGCAGTCTGCGAGCAGACTTTGGCAGCGACGAAACCAAGTTACGTGTGGAGACAAATCAAATCAATCGATATGAATAACTTTCAGTGAACATTAGTCATCGTGCGTGCGCAACGCGGACTGGTTTAGGGATACCCTCGCAAAATTTTGCTTTCCTATCAACAGCTGTCAATCACGATCCGTGTCACGCACGAATAAGTCTGCTATAAGGGAACTAATTATTAATTATTATTATAAAGTAAGCAAAATTCTCACAACAAACGTTCCTACCTCTGAGGTAGGAGACCTCAGACATCTTTCACTATTTTAAATTTTGCATTTTAATGTAATATTATAATGTTTAGATAAAGAAAGATTTGTGATTCCCGGAATACATCTGCGAAATTTTTTTGACTTTGAAGTCAAAGTTTTGACTTTGACTCTTTAAAGTCAAAGAAATTTCGTCAGTTTAAGACACAAAAATAATCAATTATGTCATAGTTAACAATAGGTTTTTTTTTTATAATGCTCTGGATTAAGATCCACTAATTAGATTTACTCATTGTTCAGCATATTTATTAACCACAAATGTGAACTGAGGCGGTAGAACACGTGATCATTACAAAGACGTTAACATTGTGGACCCTGTCGGGCACAGCAAAGTAGGAGAGAAGAAGAAGGATTTTTTTTATCTGAGAATAAGGGATGCTGTTTATACCTGGCAATACTTTTTACTTCTTTCTCTCTTCTTGAATAGAGACATCTCTTTCACACCATTGATTAGAAGATTTACATTTATGAAGATTGTGTTAACATAAATAAAGATTTGAAAATCAGGATAGCACATGTTTTTTATTTTGTATGAGTTTTCTATTCTTGCAAAGGATTTTTTGTTTCTCAAATAGGGATTAGCGAACTAACAAATATTATTTTGACACAAAATCATGGAATGAAACTTACTGTAGAAACGCACTCTCAATTAAAATGCAACCAAAATAAAAGGCGTGATTTTGACAGCAGCTTTAGGCGTATCTCTCCCTTACTCTTTTAGTCTGAAAGTGGTCTGAATGTATATCTACTCCTTTCTCTCGTTATGTATCCATATTATTCTCAATTTTACTGCATAGTAATGAGTGGGAGTAAAAAATTGAGGTTATAGATTTAGCTTGAAACGAAAATAATTTAGCAAATATAGACTATGAATAGACATAAATGTGAATGAAAATCCAGGCGAAATGGTGTGTAAACTTGATTTATAGATCTAAAGATAGATTCCGTGCACAGTTCTGTGGATCATTGCTTTTCATTTATATTCCAGGCACTGCTCGGCGCTCAATTAGTTATTACACTGATTATGGTATCAGTGATACAGAAGTTGGGAAGTTATTCGTTTGCGAGATGGTTATTATGTTCACAAAGGCTGTATAGGTATCTGTACCCTACTAACAGCGAGTTGAAGAGTTTGGCGGGAGTGCCGAAGGAAACTTCGAAGGGAAAGAAAGGCGGTAAACATGAGTCGAATGGGAAGCCGGAGACGTTTCATGTGCCTCGAAGCCTGGACATCCAGCTGGAGACGGCGCCCGTGACGGCATTAGACGTGGTACACTTGAGGTTCTACACTGAGTATCTATGGATAGTGGACTTCTCACTGTACACTGCTATAGTTTATATTATGTCAGAGGTAGGTGTTAATTTTCTTGCCCTAGTAATCTTATATTCTACTGACACTTGCTTACTTGTATTACAAGCTATCCTCTAGACCTAATAGTTCCAAAAACTTGTGAAAGTTCTATTAAACTTTTCAGTCTATTTGGCTAACTTTAATGTAATTAAGCACTTAATCTTTCAGGTGTACACATCAGTATTCCCGCTGAAGGATGAATTCAACTTGAGCATGGTGTGGTGCCTCCTGGTTGTACTATTCTCATTGTATCCTTTGCAAAGAATTTACTTAAGAGATTCATGAGCAATATTATTTGAAATTAATTTTATATTAGATAAGAGACTACACTTTTTATTGATCTACAGGATTCATATTGACTTTCCATAAATCTCCCTATGTATCTAGGAATATGTGTAAAAAACTGATTGAAAACTTTGAAAAAAGTTACTTACAGCATTATAATTGTTAAAATTCTAAATTTTGACCAATATTGACAGTATTAAAGTATTTTGTTCATCCATAAACTCTAGGGCTCCACAATTTTACACCAATAACTATTCCGTAACTCAAAAACCACAGCAAAATCCTCCTAAGCCTGACAAAGCAGTACTTCACAAGTGAGGAGTCAATTGGGGAGCGTTCCACCTGCATTGTGGCCTTCTGCGTGTTCCTGCTGATAGCCATGATGGTGCTCATTGTGAGTGAGGGCAACCTGGAGGTCGGAGTAGACCCCGCCTATGACAGTTTCTATGAAAATGCCTCTAAGTTCCTTGAGAATCAGGGGTTGTCTTCAGTGTAAGTATTGTGATTTTTACTGGTACACTATTTTATTTGAGAAAGTAAAAGGCTAAAGATTCTGTGGCTAATTAATAACAGCCACACAAGTCGATCGATCAGGTTAAGCTACGCCTGCCGCGGTGTTTTCGTGGATGGGTGACCATCTTTACATATATCAAGACCCCTCCGTGCCTCGGAAAGCACGTTATACTGTTGGTCCCAGCTGTCATTTGTGGATTTTATGTCAGTCATTATAGATTGTCAGAAGTCCGAAAGTGACAACCTGTCTTACCAAAGTGTATTGTATTACCCAGTAACTGGGTTGTGGCGGTCAGATACTCAGTTGTTTCATGTAACTACTGGTATTCAGCTGCCGGTTCTTGTGATACTGGAAGCCATCCCCAACAGGTTAGGCAGGTGATGAGGTATAAGGCTTAAGAAAATGCTATCTACATTGAGATGATTCATTTTAGTTATAGATAAGAATTTAGGCAAGCAGCCAAGTTCCCATTGAAATAATTCTCTATTTCAAATATACTAAAAATATGTTTTTGTAATAAATTCATCATTCATTCAATGAGAAAACTGAAGGTAAATAAAACCTTCTGTCATCATGCAGTTTATCATGAAGCTTCAGATCAGGAATTCACCATAATTTTAATAATTGACACATTTTTGTTTATAATTTTCAGGGGACCAGCTTCAAAACTGATATTAAAGTTCTTCTTGGCTGTGTGGGCAGCTATCATTGGAACTCTATTCACCTTCCCCGGGATGAGAGTGGCCAGAATGCACTGGGACTCACTTTTGTAAGTTCTGTTCATGTTACAAAATCACGTATTTCTTGAATTTTGTTGTACTGTTGCTAACCCTTAAGCCTTAATGTTAAGGCACTATAGGCATTTAAGCAGCTTGACCCCGCGTCGTAACAAAATCCATAACATTATTCTATCTTTCTAGATACTACGGAGACAACAAAGTGAAATCTTTACTGCTCAACTTAAACTTCGCAATGCCGTTCGTACTAGTGCTGCTGTGGGTGCGACCCATCACCAGGCACTACCTTACTGCTAGAGTCTTCAGCGGTATGGAGAAACCACTGTGAGTGTGTTTAAACGATTGAATTGGTAATTTTGGCAGGACTATGATAATGTATGCCATCCATCATCATCCACAGCCCAAAGTTACCCACTGCTGGGCATAGGCCTCTCTTTTCTTGTGCCAATCACCACACTCCCGTGCCAGCCTCATGCATGTATGCCATTCTTGTAGATAAATTACATGCAGGATGCATTAAGGGGAAAATGCCAGGGTAGCTAGCGAAATTCAAATTATCTTACATTTTTTGCAATTTTCAGGTCAGTTGATATTTCATTCAATAGGATTATATGAACAGAGGGTTGTATTTAATGATTATAATTCCGTAAATACATACTTTTTACAGTCGCAAATAATATTTTGTTCAACATACAACCTGACACTGACAACTGCAAATTGCAAAAAATGTTAGTTGAATTTCGCGGGCTACACTGGCGCTTCCCCCTTAGTGAGTTTAGCTACGAGTATGGTTTACACCTGTCACATGCCCTGCTGTGCCTGGTGAAGATTTGTTTTATGTCAACTAAAAGAAAGCAGTCAGGTCCAAATTTTTCTGTCAAGAAACACCCAAGTGATGAGATATTTTAGCTCTAATAAATAGAGTACTTAAAACTACTTTTACTATTTTTCCAGCATGACCTCAGAAGCCTACGACACCCTCCGTCTGATCCTCGTCGCGATTACAGTAGTCATTCGCCTAGCGTTGATGCCGCGACAGTTGCAAGCGTACCTCGACATGGCGCAGCGACGACTCGACGTGCAGAAGAAAGAGGCTGGCAGGATCACCAACATCGACCTGCAGAAGAAGGTACGAAGACAAACAAGCATCTGGTCTTGTCCAAAAAAAATCGCAATGGTACTGTATTATGTACCTGTGCAGATAACAGATAAAGGCTTTCTATTAGACTGATCTCGTCGTTAATCTAATCGTTGCTTGGTATAGTAATTACTAATTTCCAATTTCAGTCTAACTGTCGCTAGGCAGTTTCTTATCAGTTAGTATTTTAATCAAGCTGATATTGAAAAGAAACTGTTGGTTGCCTTCTACTGATTAAAGCAAGTCATTAATATAGAAACACAAGTACTGGAAATATGGCGTCACAAACCTTCCGAGTACTGATAATGAGTCATAATCGGCCAAGTCGAAGTACCAGCTCAATTTTAAGAGGAGGCTCCCTAAATTTTACGTTAATTTGCATTAATATTCTGAAAAAGTCACACATACAATCAAAATGGAACTTTAGTATATGATTCATTGGATCTTTTTCTTTCCATGTACAAGACAGTTACGTAATTGTAACATTTTCGCTCGATTCATATTTTATTAAAAAATCATGTCTTTTTTAAAGATTATTACTTTTTTTTTCAAGATTGCTTGGCCTTTATGTCTAAAATAAATGTTAACAGTAAGAAAATATAGTTTACTATCCAGCCACAAGATATTTTTTCTCTAGATCAATTATTACTTTAGTTATAAACAAAATAAGAATTGAGACTTACGACATTTAGTTTCGAGCTCGAACGCGATCAAAGAGCGCACGCGGTATTCAACCTTATTACGGCTACGTTAGCGTCTTTCACCATAGCGGTCTAACCGGTCTCTCATCTCTCTCTCTCTCTCATGCGTAGAAATTATTCTAGAGTGCCTGGTCTTAATGACACAGTGAAGACACTCATCAAAATGTTTACAAACTTAAATCACCTGCCTGCCTTTTTCTAACTATGTTGGGGTTGGCTTCCAGTCTAACCAGATGCAATCTGACCTCAACAACCCAGTTACCCACATAAATAACATTCCTTAATCTTCCTTCCAGATCGCCTCAGTATTCTACTACCTCTGTGTGGTAGCTCTTCAGTACATCTGCCCCATCATAATGTGTCTCTACATGGCTCTCATGTACAAGACCCTCGGCGGCTACACATGGACAGGACTGTTCTATGAAACGCAGGGAGTTTGCGCTGTGGATGACAAGGCAGCTGGAGCGACTGACAGTGTGGAGGGCGATGGTATTGAGCAGTTCCAGTTGGCTTGGGAGAATCTCAAAATGGTAACATGGCAAAAAGTTATTCTGTTTGTAAAATATTTTTGTGTAAATTTTCTCAGGGAGGACTTGTAAAAGACGAATATCCATAAAATGGGCAGCCTTTTCCAATAGGCTAAGTGTTCGTACACACGTGAGTGACACGCGTCGACGGCAGCCGTCAACACCCGTCGACCCTCGCTGAAGACTACGGGGCTTAAATACACGAACGGCATGTTGTCGAAGGCAGCGTCGACGGGTGCAGTTGCCGCTGTCATCGACGCATGTCGTTTGTGTGTATGCGCACTAACCTAACTAAGCTCGCGACATAAGTAACATTAGTGGTCAATGAGACAACTCTGTTTAGCTCCTCTGTCTGTACCATACAGACACAATAACATTTTATGCAATTTTAAATTTAACCTTTTAACCGCCTACGTCGGATTAATCCGACAAATATTTTCGTGCCCATTCCGCCAGAGTCGTATATATACGACCAAATAACACATCTCGTTTAAACTGCAGTATTATTATTATATCATCACAGCTCGTTTCATCGGTATTTATTTTACGTTTTTTTTTTTTTTTTTCTCGGGCGCTGGGGGCACGACAACTGATATAAAGTCCGGCGGTTAAAAGGTTAAAGTGGGCAAAGTAACCATCGCCCTAATTACTACGACATAATATTAGAAACAATCAAATAAGTTGGAATACCATTAAAGACGTTAACATTCGATATGGATATGATTACATCCTGCAATGGGAAAATACAAAAGTCAACAGTACCTACATTATTAGTGTCGGGAGATTACATAAACCCAGCAAGAGGATAACGGCACTTTTATCTATACTAATAAATAAAGCTAGAGTTTGTTTGTTTGAATGCGGTAATCTCTGGAACTATCTTTTTGCCCAATTCTTTAGGAAAGTTATAGGCAACAACATGATGCTAGGAGCTAGTTATTAAAATAAGCCTGTGTTGTCCCACTGCAAGGGAAACACGTCTCTCTTTCCACTTTTATCGGTCTACTGCGTTTGCGGGCCAATCCTTAAAGGAGTCCATCTCATTTCGCCTTCCTCATAATCATTTCCTGCTATTTCGGATCCACTGAGCGGTGGCTATACTTATACTTTTTTATAATTAACTGTATTTTTTCCTTCCCTTAGGTATTCACAGTGGACGTGTACCGAGGCGTGTTCGGGTTCGCCACGTGGTGGTGTTGCTTCGCGTGGTTCCTCACCACTTCGCTGGGGCTCGGCTACCAGACCTACTTCAGGATCTCGTGATACCCCCACACCGCAGCGCTTAGAGTTCTAGTCACAAGTTGAAGTTTGAGCGGGAAAATAACAAATTATAATTGGTTGTAATAAATTGTAAGACTAAATCAATATGGTCCGCTGTGTATTGTGAAGTAAAAACAGATTTTTTAAATGCTATGCTGCCTTCTCTTATTCGCCGTAATGTACAAATAAAGTTACGTGAACTCTAGATAAATAAAATAAAAAACACAATATGCCACAATGTTAATACTTTTTCAGTGTAAAAAATGCAAATTGGCAGTCAAAGTGGGAGTTGGTAATCTTCAAAGAATTTAAAAATAGAAACTCTACAGTAAAAGACTCCTTGACCCAGTATTGAATAAAATATAGTTATAAGATGTAAAAGATGTTATTAAGTACAGTTCGACACAAATTAGATGTAGCATCGGCAAAATTCGTAAAACAGATCACATCCGAACTAAGTGCGCCTTCAAAATCACCAAACTTTATTACTTTATTATTATCTTTATTAATAAAGATTTACGAATACGAATTACGAACGTTTTACTAATTTTGCCGATGCTACATCTAAGTTGTGTCGAACTGTACCAGTTTGTTACCATATTTTGTTTTTTTTTTTATTTTTCTGTTAAAATTTTGTAGTGTGGTTATTGAAGACACATTGCACAATAATTATCAATTTATATTTTAGTAAGTAAAGGCGGTGGGATATGTTTTCAAATGTGACTCTGATTTGCAATCGACGAAAAGATGCCGTAAAGTATCAATAATTGCACTGAATCTATTATTTTGTTATTATTATAGAGATAAGATTGTTGATTTGTTTTTTTGAGCATGATGCAATTTACCATACATATTGATTCCGTTAGATTTTTTTTATGATGCCTCATTTATTCAATTTATCATTCGTCATTTTAACCCAATTCGGCTGAGAATTTATTAAAAATTTCGAATTATCTGTACACCAGCACAAAATGCTTTCAGAATGAAAATAAAATAAGATTTGACAAATAGAATTTAGGGCGCATGTTGATGTTGGAATGTTTTATTTATTTCTTTGTATTGTATTGGACTGTTTTTTAATAAATATTGAAAAGTTATGTTTTGAGTTTTATTTGATGTAGTCATAAAATTAAATATACTTTCGATCAATGCTCCGGTCTTCTCAGTATGAGAAGAGGAAGAGGCCTCTGCCTTGCAGTGGGTCAGTAATAGGCTGGTATTATTACTACATTTTTTCTAAAAAATACTCCTTTTTCCGACACACAGAGTACTTTTTGATAGTGTTCCGACAGTTGCGGAAAATAATTATATCCTTGGAAGTTCCGCATTTTGGCCATCCTGGTACCGGAAATTGGGAATAATAATTATTGATTGCCCTTTCCGGATTACCAGGTAAACTTATAATTTGTGACTCTTAGCTTACACAACAGAGGGCGGTATTGCAACCTCATCAAGAATTTAATACAATAACTAATTTTACTTTTATGCTGCAATAACAATATATCGACTCATTTATTTACTTGCTTTACTTCTTTTATATTCTAACATATTTAATTTATTCAGGAAAATATTTGGTTTGTAACACTGATATAAAGCGCCACTTGTGCGTGCAAGGCCAATCCTGTTTATCGATATCGACAATTTATGATTATAAATAAACCGTAAACCTAATCTCAAATCTCAAATTGTAAACCTAAACTAATAGTCATCCTAATGTTTAAGTTTCCAACAAGACTGATTCTAATAACTCACTTATATGATAAACTGTTACAAACACACATGAATTTAGAAGTAAAGGTCACTTATATAACCACGTGCGTGTTAACGTGTACAACACGTGGTTTTTAATGGCATTAGAGAGTGTGGTAGACTGGTAGCATACTATTTATGTACTCTGTGAAGTATTAGTTAAGTACACATTTTTCTAAAGCAAATGTAAGCTTGCACAGTGTAGTGCATGCCTACATTGAAATAATAATAATGAGCTTAGGTTATGTCTAAGTATAAATATTTATAAAAACGTGGAGCTGTGATTGCATTGTTAAACAATTAGTCGAAAAAGCGGTAAAAGACGCACCTATTCTTAGTAAAATTAATATTTATTACTTATACTTAAATCATAATAATTACAACTTTAGGTTCAGGGAACATCCTATGTACTGTGGTTCTAACTAGAACTTTCAATCTTCCACTGTAACGTGGTGATTCCAACTTTCCAACATTAAATAATAATTCTAAGAAAAATATGTAATCACACGACGACATTCAAAAATTCATAATTATGGTTAAAAACAAATGCAGTTAGAACCTGACATGTGATCCCAATGTATACCAAATTGAGTATCATATCGAACTAACTGGTCAACACCGTGTGTACGGGCACGGTAATATTATATACAGTATAGTAACTCGGCCCTGTTCTAGAAATAATTACCTGCAGCCGCGCGGTACATAAACACGCGATAGGGCTGCCCATGTTATACATCAATGGTATTTTAATTTCATCAACCTACTTGAGTTTCTTTCTTTTGTGATTGAAATATTATACTTTTTATTTTATTTAAAAAATGAAATTCGTTGTGAATGAATCAAGAAGAGTTCAATAACAATACATGTTGTGTTTATTGATTAGTACTTTGTATGAAGATGTTTTATTTGTCTTTGTTTTATAAGATCTGTGACCGTTTATTAAAATACTAAGTAGGGTTATTATTTTAGTCCGTGGACCATAGAAATAATAGAAACTAACAATAAATAAATTACAATTAATATCACGTTTATTGTGCTATTGAATCTTCTAATAAAATCCATTAATTTCCATCACACACCACAAGAAAATATCCATATCTTAATCTTAACCAGGATTTCTAAACTTAATTGCATTTTTCAAATCACCAAAAAGTTACTGCTAAGGCTAACACAATATTCTGTCGATATAATAGTCAACCACACCCATCGATACACATCACTAGACAAATTACGCATGTCAAAAAACGCTGCAGATGTCAGTTTTCAACCAATGACAGAGCAGCACGCTAGGAGGGAGCGATTGCTATTGGTTGATACCGGGAATATTCCAGAACAACCGAGTGACGTCGAGTGACGCATCCCCGCGCATATAAACTCCTTGTGAAATTCCGACGCCATTATTATTTCGTGAATAGACGCCGTCAATCGCGCACCTTTGCTGAGTTACTCTACGAGTTAAGTCAACGACTGAGATAGTTATACATAAAAAATCAAAAAGTAAGTACTCACGATATCTTTGATTTTAAAACTAGTCTGTGTGATTAATTAAAAACTGTGTAAATATTAAATTGCCGTGGTAAATTCGGGTGGTTGCTAATGAGAGATTATGCGGCGGGAATTTCCTTCCCCACGTTTCTGTTCTTTTGTGTGATTTTTCACAGAAACTTCCCTTAATCATAATGATTTTAAAAGGAATAACGTAGATATCAAGGTTCCGTGCGTGTGAAAACTTCGATTTCTTTGTTAAAGTAGGGGAATAGGTAGGCACGTGGTATTACTGGCAGGTGTTTTATTCCAAGGTGTTCATTATTCACGTTCTAATTACGACGTTATTGAGTTTTCTGCATGTTGTATCTTCGTTAAAATTTCCATACCGCGTTCTGGAACGTTCCGTCCCCGCACCGTATCGATTTTTCGTGTAATGGCCGCCGATGCATTTTCCGCCTTGTAATGTTTAGCCAGTAGTGCAAAAAGAACCTGTAGAAGTTATGATTGAAAAACTCTTAAATTTCTCATACCTACAGATTTTGTTTCCCACGTGTAAATTCAAACGTTGGTTCTTATTAGATAAGCACCTACCAAAATGGCGGCACTTAACCTCTAAATGTGGTTGTCTCGATGACCATTTATGTGTTTCGGTGTAAAGGTCGTGTGTCATTCAGCGTACTTTAACACTAGTATTATTTGTTACAGATGGCAGCAACTAAAGCACCCGCTGTAGGTATTGACTTGGGTACCACTTACTCATGCGTGGGAGTTTTCCAGCATGGTAAGGTGGAGATCATCGCCAACGACCAGGGCAACAGGACCACGCCCTCATATGTCGCGTTCACCGACACCGAGCGTCTCATCGGAGATGCCGCCAAGAACCAGGTGGCGATGAACCCTAACAACACAATTTTCGGTAAGTTTCTGTCGTTGCATACAAGTTAATAGGGTCTATGACCGATGGTGTAGGCTTGGTACTGTTTGGATCAATTCGAAACTAGGAAAGCATTCCGACCGGATAACAACCATAAAAAATCCCAATACCTATTTTACATAGGAAGCGATAAAGTAATCAGTCAGTTCGGCAACACGTGAACCGCGTGTGACTGGCCCTCGCGATACGGGCGCGTCGCCGGGTGATTTACCCGACCGTTGATAGCATCCTAGTTACAGGAAATGGGTCACGCGATCAATACAGACAGGACCTAGTTCATTCAACTACCTATGACGTCACACTGATGAAACTGGGTCTCTAGTTCACCTGCATTTTAACAAAGAAACATGGGAGACAAACTGAGTTTAGTTTGTCAATTATTAAAGTTGGGCATTACTGAGCCTCTAACACAGCCTACATAGAAACAAGGAAACAACAATAAAATTAATTTGTGGGTGTTAAGTAGGAGTCATTGTCTCCATAAACAATGACTTGTATCCATAACACCTACAAATTGATGAATTAAATGATCATAAATTCAGTATCAATGACTAATCTCCCACATCTGGGTTTTAGAAATAATATTGTCGTTTATAGATAATCTATCCTAACTACAATTCGTAAATGATGAGTCATCCGAACTCTCGCGTAGGGTAAAGTCTAGAAAGGTCATCTTGTAAAGAGCAAGGTCAGACAAAAACATGCAATAGGTATAAATATCTTGTAGGTATGTTAGAATAATTGCTTTTCGTATTTACTGCATTTTCATGATGATATCCAATATACTAGACTAGAGTCTCTGAACATATTGAATGATAAAAGTATTCTGAGGAATTATTTCACAATTATAGAATAAACATTGAATTGACTAGTGTCTTCAACAGTTTCTTTTGCTTGTTACAGATGCCAAACGTCTCATCGGACGCAAATTCGAAGATGCCACCGTACAAGCCGACATGAAGCACTGGCCCTTCGAGGTAGTCAGTGATGGTGGCAAGCCAAAGATCAAGGTTGCATACAAGGGTGAAGATAAAACCTTCTTCCCTGAGGAAGTTAGCTCAATGGTGCTCACAAAAATGAAGGAAACAGCCGAGGCATACCTTGGCAAAACGGTGCAGAATGCAGTAATTACGGTTCCAGCGTACTTCAATGACTCACAGAGGCAAGCCACGAAAGATGCGGGTACCATCTCTGGTTTGAACGTTCTCCGTATCATCAATGAACCGACTGCTGCTGCGATTGCGTACGGCCTTGACAAGAAGGGGAGTGGAGAACGTAACGTATTGATTTTCGATCTCGGCGGCGGTACCTTTGACGTGTCCATCCTGACCATCGAGGATGGTATCTTCGAAGTAAAGTCCACCGCCGGTGACACGCATTTGGGAGGAGAGGACTTCGACAACCGCATGGTGAACCACTTTGTGCAGGAGTTCAAGAGGAAATACAAGAAGGACCTCGCTACCAACAAGAGGGCCCTTAGGCGATTGCGCACTGCTTGCGAAAGGGCGAAGAGAACTCTCTCCTCGTCCACCCAGGCTAGCATTGAAATCGACTCTCTGTTCGAGGGTATCGACTTCTACACGTCCATCACCAGGGCTCGTTTCGAGGAGCTGAACGCCGATCTGTTCAGATCCACCATGGAGCCTGTGGAGAAGTCCCTTCGTGACGCGAAGATGGATAAGTCGCAAATCCACGATATCGTACTTGTAGGTGGTTCTACTCGTATTCCCAAAGTGCAGAAGCTCCTTCAAGACTTCTTCAATGGCAAGGAGCTTAACAAATCCATCAACCCCGATGAGGCCGTAGCTTACGGTGCCGCCGTCCAGGCCGCCATCTTGCACGGTGACAAGTCTGAGGAGGTACAGGATCTGCTGCTGCTCGACGTGACTCCGTTGTCGCTCGGTATCGAAACCGCCGGCGGTGTCATGACCACCCTCATCAAGCGCAACACCACCATCCCCACCAAGCAGACCCAGACCTTCACAACCTACTCTGACAACCAGCCTGGAGTACTCATTCAGGTCTTCGAGGGCGAACGCGCCATGACCAAGGATAATAACTTACTCGGAAAGTTCGAGCTGACTGGCATCCCTCCCGCGCCGCGTGGCGTGCCTCAGATCGAAGTCACCTTCGACATTGACGCTAACGGTATTCTTAACGTGTCTGCCGTCGAGAAGTCTACTAACAAGGAGAACAAGATCACCATCACCAACGACAAGGGCCGTCTTTCAAAGGAGGAGATCGAGCGCATGGTCAATGAGGCCGAGAAGTACAGGACTGAGGACGAGAAGCAGAAGGAGACCATCCAGGCTAAGAACGCTCTGGAATCTTACTGCTTCAACATGAAGTCCACCATGGAGGACGAGAAACTCAAGGACAAAATCTCCGACTCTGACAAACAGACCATCCTGGACAAGTGCAATGACACCATCAAATGGCTGGACTCCAACCAGCTGGCTGACAAGGAAGAATACGAGCACAAGCAGAAGGAGCTGGAAGGCATTTGCAACCCTATCATCACCAAGATGTACCAGGGAGCAGGTGGTATGCCCGGCGGTATGCCCGGTGGCATGCCCGGCTTCCCTGGCGGCGCTCCCGGCGCTGGAGGCGCGGCCCCCGGTGGCGGTGCCGGCCCTACCATCGAGGAGGTCGACTAAACATTCCAACAGATTATACAGCAAGCTTTTACTGATATTGCAGCATTCAACTACAGTACAGTGTCTCCAATAAATGATTGAAACTGACTTCAGTATTTTTATCTAATTTACCTTTACTTTCATTCATAGAGCACAAAATTACACACGATAATATCCAAGATAGCTAGGCCAGTAGAGCAATGTTTAGAAATACCGCGGTTCACACCACACGAACGCAGAACCTATCTACATACTTTGGACACCGCGATATGCATAACATGCCCCGATTCAGTTTCGTCAAGGCCCTGATTGAATACATGTCCATTTCAGTCAATGTACTTAATTAGGCATTTCCGCTAGACCGTTGCGTTGGCGCCGCGTCGATCATTTTCTTGTTCAGTAGCTGGATCCACACCGGATGATCCAGTGCGCTCCAATCGGGCGCGGCAAGAACAATGCGCGGTCGATGTGGAGGTGCCGCGCGCGATCGGAGCGCACTGGATCGTCTGGTGTGGATCCAGCTATTGACATCAACACGCATGTTGGCTGACGACATTACCCCATTCTATTCGAGAGCTGAATGTACACTGGACTCTGGCCCAACAAAATCAGATGTTTTGGTTTTTGGTAGATATTAGAAATAGAGTTATGTATGATACAAACTGTCGAGCATTGCTCGGTGAGTGCAATTATTGACAGTTGTAACTTAGAATGTTGTTATGTCTTAGGTGATTTCAATTCGCACCCAACGGAACTATTTTATACGGAACTCTCAAGTTTTTGTGTCGAACAACAATGGACATGCATTGACACTGAGTTGCTGGGTCTTAGTTCGGATACCCACACTTTTATTAGTGATGCTCATGGATCGCAAAGGTGGCTTGATCATTGTTTAGTCACAACGGCGGCTGTGCCTACTGTTATGCATTCTTATGTAAAATATGACGTGCAGTGGTCTGACCACTTTCCGTTGATTATTGTGTGTGACCTTAGTTTTGTTCAAATTCAGCAACCAAATGTTACCACTGAAGTGAATAGAGTGATCTGGGGAGAAAGAAGTCAAGAACAGATTCAGGCCTATAACAAAAAATGTCATGAGAAATTGCGACTAATTGACTTCCCGGATGACTTTAGAGAGTGTAGTGGTCAGACTTGTAATGACCCTCGCCACTTTCGGGTAATAGAATCAATGTATGGTAAAATTGTTAGTGCATTGTGCGAGTCGGCTACCGAGACAATAACGTGTGGGAGAAGTCCTAGAAAGCAAGGAGCAGTCGTGGGCTGGAACATGCATGTGAGCGGTGCGCATAGGGAGGCTAGGCGTAATTTTTTATGCTGGCTAGATAACGGTATGCCGAAATCGGGACGTATTTTTGATGAAATGCGTGAAGCTAGAAGGATATTTAAGTCTCGGTTGAAGTGGTGTCAAGATCACGAGACTCAAATTAAAATGGATATTCTGGCTTCACAGCATTCAAAGAACGATTTCCGATCGTTTTGGAAACATAAAAATAGACTAAAGGGCAAGTCTAGCCTCCCTGTTTGCGTTGATGGCGTGAGTGATGCTAGACAAATAGCTGACCTTTTTGTGGCCCATCTAAGTCGACGCTCAATGTTGAGCCACGAAAAGACCTAGGAGTTAAAATTACTGCTAAAATGCTCTTGAACAGAATTAACGCGATGCGTCGAGGAAAATCTCCTGGTCATGATGGTCTCAGCATTGAGCATCTCCGATTTGCTGGTCCACATTTGCCAAGAGTGTTGGCTATGCTTTTTACCTTTTGTCTGGGTCATGCTTATATGCCGAGTGACATGATCAAGACAACAGTGGTGCCTATCGTCAAAAATAAGACTGGTGACATGGGCGATAGGAACAATTACAGGCCAATATCTCTAGCCACAGTCACGTCGAAAGTGTTTGACGGTGTGCTCAGCGCTCAACTTAGTAGTCATATACGTGTTCACGATAACCAATTCGGTTTCAGGTCTGGATTATCCACTGACAGCGCTATATTGAGTGTGAAGCACACTGTGAAGTACTACACAGATCGCCACACTCCAGTTTACGCATGTTTCCTTGATTTGAGCAAGGCTTTTGACTTGGTTTCCTACGACATTTTATGGAGAAAGTTGGAAGAGGTTAATTTGCCACCAGCGGTGACAAATACTCTAAAATACTGGTATGGAAACCAAGTCAATTAGTGTGAGGTGGGCTGGTGCCCTGTCTAGGCCGTATGGGTTGGAGTGCGGGGTGAGGCAGGGGGGGTTATGCTCGCCTACGCTATTCAACCTATACGTGAATGATCTGGTTGGCGCGCTTAGCAGCATGCGTGTCGGGCGGGTGTCATATTGATGGCGTGTGTTGTAATAACATTAGCTACGCAGACGACATGGTGCTGCTGAGCGCGTCAATCTGCGGGCTTAGGACACTCGTAGCCACTTGCGAGCAATATGCCAGACTACATGGTTTGGCATATAATGTTAAGAAGATTGTGGTCATGGTCTTTGGGGCCAGGGGTAAATACCCGGAAGCGGTACCTTCAGTTAAGCTGAACGGTATACCCCTTGTGAGGGTAGACCGATTTAAATATCTGGGTCACTTATTGACCACTGGCCTCAAAGACGATGAGGATATTGACAGGGAGCGGAGGGCGCTGTGTGTGAGAGCTAACATGATTGCCCGCAGATTCAGGCGTGCCTCTAAAGAGGTTAAGCGCACTATATTTAGTGCTTACTGTACGTCTTTTTATACTTGCAGTCTGTGGGTTCATTATACTCAAAAATCATACGGCGCCCTTCGCATCCAATACAATAATGCATTCAGGGTGTTGATGGGGTTGCCCCGGTACTGTAGCGCGTCAGGGATGTTCGCTGAAGCTCGCGTGGACTGTTTTTATACCGTGATGCGGAAGCGGTGCGCATCCTTAGTCCGTAGGGTGCGGGGCAGCGCCAACAGCATCCTGTCTATGATAGCGAGCAGGCTTGATTGTGCTTTTGTGAACCACTGCTGCAGGGTTTCGGCTGGGCCTGTCACCGTGCAGCAGTGATGTCGCAATCTGTTTTCTGTGTTTTGTAAGTGTATTACTAACTTAGTTTGTAAGTATATTGTTACTAACACTATGAGTCTTTGTTACTTGCAATTAAATTATTATTATTATTGTCGTGGACGAATAAATCGACCGAAGCGCCACTCCAGAATTTTCTTGACGGATAAAAAACGTTCGCCTTGCACTTTCGTATCGTATGAAGAATAATAGGACTAAAGTCGTGTGCGACTTACATTAGTTGTATTTATTTATTATATGTACCTAACAGCAACCTGTTCATACCTAAACTTAAACAATGAATGAGAGACCTGCTAGTTTGCTAAATGCTAAGTAGGTACCTACCATCTATCTCCTATGATAGACGAGTCAAAGATCTCGTTCATGATTCATGCTTCATGAGACAGTGTTACATGCTCTGTTGGAGACGAGGCAACTAAGTATGTAGGCAGGCAGCTCATTAATTAATAAAATACCTAGTGAGTAGCCAATGTAAAGGTCGATGGCGCTTTGAGGGTAATGCCTCTCTTCCGTCATTGATGTTAATTGCAGTATCCATCAATGAATCATCTTGTTTGTATTTATCGCCGCCCTTCCACTTCCACGTTGGAGTTGGTATGTTATAGATAGGTAGGTACTTCGGTAGCGCTCTAGGGTTGAGTATTGGTTTTTAATTACTCTTGCCTGCCTGTGTCAATGTTGTTTTGCAGTGCTCTGCCTAGTGCTTATTGGAGAATAAAGTTGGGAAATGGCAACTACAGATACGTTACCTAACTACCTACTACTACCTCTGTCTGAGTAGGTGTTAGTTAAATAATTATGTGCCTAAGGACATTTAGGTCTTTATATTAGAATCATCCTTTCTAAATTTTCTTGTAGTCGGTACATGGAGGGTGTCTATGTAGGTACCTACTCTGTATTGTAATAGATAACACGAGTATAATTATGCGTAAATGTTATTGTTAAAAACAGTAATAGGTATATTATTTTTTCATCCCACCATCTCGGAAAGAGTATTTTTAATCTTCAATATCTGAGTGGAAAAGCCTATTTTATTCTCTAGAGGATAAAGTAAATTGAATTTAGAACACGTGTGCACTAAGTTTGTGAATTAAAAATTTTTCTTAATTATACCTTAGTATTATTTTGTTATAATTTAAAGATTATTCTGTAATAAGTACTTACATAATGTAGTAATTAATACCTAAACTGAAATAAAAGTGTACCTATCTTGTGATTGTAAACGTTTTTTTTTTGCATTTAGTCATTTCCTCGCTGAGGTGGAATGAAAAGTTACGTGTTGCACTCGAGTGCAAAGATTTTTCACCTCGTGCTCTTTTGATTCCCTCGCTAACGCTCAGGATTCTAATTTTGAATCACTCGCTGCGCTCGTGATTCAATTTTAGAATCCTTCGCTTGCTCGGTCATCAAAATTGAACACGCGGTTAAAAAGCAACTTTGCACTCTTGTATAACAAATAACTATTATATAAATAGAAGAACAAGCAAGGTCGAGAGAATACTCGAGATTGTCATAGTCTGTTAATCTCTGCGATACCTACTTACACGAATAATTAAAATATACTTAGTTATTTATTTATTGTTTTATACCCAACTAGGTTCTGCCCGCGACTTCGCTTGTTCCCCCGAGCCACTCCGTCGCATCGCATCGCCTGCCCGCGCTATTACTTCGTTTTCGCTTAGCGTTCTTTTTGACGTTTTTTCCTGTATGCTTAGCTCCTGAGAGCCCTAGCGTGATGTTGTATAGCCTATAGCCTTCCTCAAGAATTGGGCTATCAAATGCAAAAATAATTTTTCAGATCCAAGCGGTAGTTTCAAAGATTAGCGCGATCAAACAAACTCTTCCGCTTTATTTTTAGTACTTTTATAGATTATAATGGATATATTGTGGATGTACACATAATATCACGCTAGTGGGTATTATGCGAGAGGGTAAACAGAGGAGTAGGTATAGACCAAGGCATTGGACTTTATATTTGGAATTCATTTAATCTCTATCGGTGGGAGAGTGTCCAGTCTGGAGACGATGTCTACAGAGTCGTACGGGGTGGGGTGCGGTCTTCCCTATTAGGGGGAACCGACCTAAACACTAATATTTAACATAATTAGGAAAAACGAAAATTTTATCAGCCTAGGGTAATTTAGGAACAGTCTGTATAGTAGTTAGGTACGTACCTATCCTACGGCTACCATACTACATAACGCCAGATGTCGTATTAATATAACCCGAAACAAATCCAGTCTACGAACTAGCAGGCGCTAGGCTAGATTTGTGTGCTGATTATCGCACCTCAATAACTGCCTGATCTGGGAATCGATTTGACCCCACGTTCATGCAGCCACAGTTGCGACCACTAGACCGCAGAGGCAGCTACAGGAGATGACAGCGGGGGTCAGCACCCTAATTGCGTAACACACTATCAATCGGAATCTGAATCATTTTGAAACGAATTGCTAATCCATTGCTTCATAAGATCGAAAAATTTGTCTGGTCAACACGTAAATAACGCAATAAATGTTGTTGAACTGTCAAATTGAAACCGATTCCGATTGATAATGTGTTACGCAATTGCCCCGCGGGACTCAGGACTGGAAAACCATGAGGATTTAGTTACAGATTAAAAGCACCTAGGGCTCTATCCGCTCTATATCTAGTGGGACTCAAAATAATGTTATGGATCTTGCACAGTTGGAAGCACGGATATCGAAGATACTCGGAGTACACGAACAGAATCACAGAATATCTCCAATCTGTTGGCTATTTATCACGAGAAATACCATCGGTTTAACAAAAATAAACTCATTAATTTTCTGATGACGTCTAAAACTTTCCAGGCAGCGGTTATAGTTGTTTAAAAATTAAAATTATAATATCAGTAGAATCTTCTGGAAACGTACCTAATTATTTATAGCATTTCTGAGAAATTTAAACATCGGGTCGTCTAAAAATAGTGCAGAATAGCGATTACAAGAGATATTCATTGTATTAGAGCTAGGGGTTCTTGCTTTCTCCGTAAGTATGTAGGTAGGTACAGTCAGCAAAAGTAATTTTATTAATACAAATTAAATTTTAGTCGACAACATCCATCGGTTTCCTACTAAACCTTCAACTATATCCGACGATCCTGCATACTTATCTCTTTTGTTGACTGTACTTCTATTATCTCAATACCTATGTAGGTACTTACTGTTATGTCTACGGCGACCACATCCCACTGATATGATAAGCCTTCTAGACCTAAAATTATCAGTAAAAACTGAGTCATAATAATGTTGTGACATTGAAGTTGGTTATTGCGAGATTGACTGTTTAGGGCACTCTCCTCGCTTTTAGGGCTAGGCCTTCGCCTCTCTGTATCCCTTGCCAGCTCCCTATCCAGAGCCCTGATTCATAACCATACGACAGGCTATCGTATCGAAAACCTGACATTTCGATAACCTGATTTGACTTGCCCTCAACAGCAAAAAGCTGTTGGAAGAATAGCGGGCGTCTACTGACAAAATTTTCGGGTTTTGGACTTGTGAACAGCGTTTAGAAGACTCCTACGATAACAATGATTAATGTTCGATACGATACGGAAGCGTATCGAGTGTTTGTGAATAGCTATGCAGGTCCTTTGGGCGTTCTCGGCCGACATCTTTGATGTAACGTAACATAACATGAAGCATGTACCTAATCTCCGAAGGGTTGGGTAGAGGTGTACCTATAGTGCTTACTTCCAGTTGTGTTTAAGTCCCATGTAATAGTAATAGAAGGTGAGCCTATTGCCATCTACCGGGCACAAATCCAGACTCCGGGCTGCTACTGAGAAATTTCTGATAGAAAAACCGAATCACACTTTGCTCGGCCTGGGAATCGCACCCAGGACCTCATGCTCGGCAATAGCCCTTGCGACCACTAGACCAATGAGGCAGTTTAAGGTAACATCGTCGATATAATGTAGGTATATTCAATTATATTCAAGTATTAAAAATTCAAAATGACTACACCAGTGTGTCATGTGCAGCGGTCATGGTTGCGAGTCACCCATGTCGTTGACCTAACGTCGTCCATTATAACATTATAGCGGAAGCTGCAATATCCCGTTTGTCTCAGATGACTTCTAACGCGTGAAGAGTGAAGAACTACCGCCCTGCTACTACTACGAGTACAATAATATTGTGTTATTCAAATACTTACGAGGTAAACAGACACTAGATAGTGTTACGTTACTGGCAGTACGGAATAGTTTTGCTCATAATGCGATAACTACGATGCGGTAATAGAATGGAAAAACTCCGCGAATGAATTTCATATTTTTTTAACATAAAACATCACGCCTGTTTTCCTCGAAGGGGTAGGAGAGGTATTGTTTTCGATACCTGCCATTCACGTCTGTGTAGTTTCGTCAACTAGTTTTTGACCCTGAATAATTGATTTTCTTTGCTGACCCTGACCGTCGACACCTACTTACTCAATGTAAAAATGCGGCGGTGGCGATGCTGTTGACAATAATCCTGTTAGGTATACCTAGTTAGATGTAGTGTGGGTATAAGGAAAGTCCTTGATTTTTTACTTTCTGCGTATGACTAAGATTTAATGGAAGTCAGTCATTATATGACGAACAGGTACGCAATCAAACAGTCATCATTCAAATATTGTTTGATAACAATACAAACAAATATAATATTTGACACATACATGATACACTACACCACACATACTTGGACTGATGTCCAATTACTTAGTATGTTTTATTTATCTACCAGGAATTAAAACATACTACCTACCTACCTAGGTATGTACCGTACTTAATTCTAAACAAGTTCTTTGAATAGCAAATCGTGGAGATAAAAATGCAATGACAGTTGTATATCAGTATACTTAGTTAATCTACTGATATTCAATATACGTCATTGCTGATATTCAATTCAACTGCAGAGCTAGATATCTTTTACTATGTATTGTGCTTCAGTAATACTTACGTATTTTTGCCACTTAGTTTATATCAAATTGATGATGTCATAATAACCTCCTGTCACTAATATTTACACAGCAAGTAGTGTTATACAATGACGTATTCATCATTGGTGTTATACGAATTTATGTGGGACATAAACGTAAAAAATAAAAAAAAAATACAAAAAAACAACCGACTTCCAAAAAATTAAGTACAAAGTCAAAAATAAATAATTATAATTTCGGAAGTTGGTGGCAAACAACGAAAATTGCGAATCCAACGACAATTAACGACTTCCGATTTTCCGAAATTAAAGTTATATTTGACTTTGTAGTGTTTTTTTTGGAAGTCGGTTGTTTTTTTTTTGTAAAAACGTTTTCTATTTACTATATATCAACTCAAGAATACTTACTTAGGGAAAAATCGAATTTTGTGCTTTGGAACTGGTGTTACCGAGTCTTCTTTTTAATGCGGCCTGCTACGAAGTTGACATCGATTTTCTTAATAGGTTAGATATACTTACTGGGATTTGTATATTGGAAAGAACTCTCTGCTATCATTATTTTGCTCACATATCATAAGCAACTGATGCATCTATAGGGTACTGTAATCTACCTATTGTCTACAATACTGTTGACAAACTACAATTAGGTAATTACTGTTGTTGGTGTTGTATTCGTAGTACCAAGTGGAGAGTTGTAATTGGCCTTCATTGCATTTACCTAATACCTACTAAAAACTGTATTAGGTAAACCATTCTGTGTTAGCTGTTAGTTTTCCTAAGAAAATAAAATGAGTGATATGATAAGTTATCACTAATTTTCTAAAATCGGATATTTACCTATAGGTACCTACACCTTTATCATCATCATCATCATTTTATTTTATTATCAGGCAACTGAGGCCCATAGATAAAATACACAAAATAATCTTATGCTATAATAAACTAATACATATTAAAAACCTTAAAGCTATGACTATACACGTTACCTTGTCGGCGTCGTGTTTCGCTGCGTGGTGTCGCGTAACCGTCCTCGGAAACGTCGATATACGACACCTTTCGGCCAAAAGTCCTCTTTCTGGCAGGCCAATCCTAGCTGGCGAAGTCGCGAGACAAGGACCTCTATCGATTCATATAACAATCCTACCTCACCACAACATAACTGTTATAGCGAGGCATCCAGAAGAAGCGCTGAAGGTGAATCTCACGATATTTTTAAATGAATGAGTAATTATAACGAGAATGGTCACGGAAGCAAGTTGTTTATTTTCTCATTATTTCCGCGTTGAACCAGGACGGACGACCAGACATGTTTTCTCGCTGTGAATCAGTTCAAAACGCGTGTCTAATATTAGGGAAGATGAAAAATCTATTCAGTTTTTCCTACTTCCGTCTTCAGAAAAAAACTCTGTTATTTGTAAACAAAACGACCTTACTACATACCTAACTATATATACAGGATATTGAATACGTGCCAAGATATACTTATCTAAGGGCTTAAGTCCTCAAAAATCGGACTGACGATGTATGAAGCCCTTCGTGGTTTTGTTTGTAGGTAGGTTTTGTTGTGGTGATAAATAGGCTTTTCATTATTTTAAAAAGCATTAAAAGATTGAAACGTAGTTCAAAGTTGATGAATTGGTGCCAAAGCTGGCTTTTGTTTAAGTACAAAATCGCAAGCAAGTCTGTACCTATATGGTTATTGTCTTCAGCGTAGGCACTACGAGTCTATTTATGGGTTGCTTGTTGCTTGAAGTGCCTAACTAATTACATACGTAGGTGCCTATTCATTTTGAGAAAAAGAACCCAATGACCCTTAGAAATAATGCAACTACCCCCTTTGTGGTGCCCGTAAAGCCACGAATCCGAGAAAAAAAAGCCATCAATTTCCTATGTCTGACATTTAATTGATCTCTTCCCTTTTGTACTAAAATAAATAAAACTACAACATATCAGTTGACATTTTTATTTTGGCAATGCAAACAGCGATAACACAACATACCCGACGTCGAATCCATAGTATTGTTAGAACCGCGTTCAATTTGTGCTATTACAAAACAACGGGATACTCGTTAAATGACTACAATTTATTATCACGATTACATAATTTGATCGAATTCATCTTTCACTGTCTGCTCCTAATGAAAAACATCGAAAGATAGAAAATATTAATAAAACAAGCAGCCTTATTAGGTACACATATCCAGTATTACCTACCTAATAAAAGAAATGAAATTGTTTCCCAGGTATAATAAAAAAAGAATCAATAGCTTACCACAGCAAAATGAGAAGATAATTAGATTCGTTATCCTATCTAATCATAATCTTCAGTTCTATCATTAGAAGTGATGCTATTTTAGAGTCCAACCTTAAAAAGGGTATAAACAGGTTCACCCGGCTATCATGTGGGATTTACAGTCAGGAAGTTAAGAATCTTAACCTTTACTGATTAGGCGCAATAGATGTTTTGAGAACGAGTCGTGAACATACATACAAGACAGAGAATAAGGTAAATACTGTAAAACTAGATGTTAATTTGACAGAGGACATGAGAGAACAGAGACATAAGGACCAACAAGATAAAATCAATGATTTCTGAAAATTCGTGGAAGAGAAAAGAGAAGATGAATAGGTAGTACGAGTAGAATATTCTCCACTGGGTCTAGCTCACCTATTTATGAGTGACCCTATAGATATATTCAATAGTATATGGTCATCATTTATGAACGAGATATTTAAATATTCCACATTAGAAACAGACAGTGGCAGACAACCAATTTCAGCAAGCGAACACTAAATTAACTATTTTTTCGAACTATTTATTTACATTACGAGTACAAAATGTTTTGTTACTATGCATCATCAATCAGCACATACGTCCGTGTTCCAGTTTCCTGAACTATAAGGCCTGGCCGGAGCCACATCGCAACCACTCCATACCTATATTACCTTAAATGTACATGTTTAGCATAAAACTCAATAATACAGTTCATTTTTAAACGGTAGTACAAAATATAGGCAACAACTTTGTCTAACGACACATTTAATTTTCATGCACTGTCTGTTCTGCATATTCACCAGCTTATTCAGCAAATAACTGTATTATTGACCTTTACCATGACATTTATTAAGCCTAATTTCTTGCTAATTTATTTAATAAATAAAAACAAATGCATTGAATTCACTTATAAATCAAACCAACAATCAGGTACATTAGTTAATAGAGTAGATAATAATATAAAAATTATTATAGCCGTTGCTGACAGTCATATTATATTTCCTTATAAAACGATATGTTTCAAAAATAATCTGAAAATTCTGTCACTAACAAATTAATTCATTAATCCTACATATTATAATAATAATTAACAAATGAATATATATTTCGTTTTAACATCAACTTATTGCGTACATTTATCTAAAAATCTAAAGTTCACATTTAACTGATACAAATCATATAAATGCGCTTATAACAACTTTTTTTGTTATATCTTTACAACTCTATCGTTAACTAGTCTTATAATGTTATTTTATGGAGGATTCAAGGCCCCGTCATATGTCACTTGATTTCACATTGATGTGAAAGCCTTACATACATACCTTCACTCGCTAGTGCTTACTATGCCCAAGTCTATTTCCAAAACTTTCTTCCCAGTCGGTATAACTATTTCATAACTTACTTCCTTCCTTCTTCTTCATATTGAAATTAGTTCTTAAATGTTATAATGTGCGTTAAACTTGACCTCAGCTTGAGTGGGTTGGGGTAACAATTCCCGGTCAACCTTGAAATTCCTAGCTATTACCAACTCACAATATCAAACAACATATCAACGGTACCGGGAACTCCTCTTGATCTAACCTAACTATAAGCAATAAGCGTTTACTTACAATATCAACAACTGGGATGTCATCAAGGCTTACGATTATACCTGACGCGGATTTCTTATAGGGGTCATTATCATCATTAATTAGTTCTTTAGAAACACTTGATACGTCTCCTATTTACATACGATTCTTCGATGGTCGTACACTAAACGTCTATATGGGTAATACAGTTCAGTCAATCCTTGTGTTCGGATGTTCCGACGGTTTACATCCAGGCGATGGCCGGTGACCCGTCTGACGACAGGGAGTCCAGGGACCTCCTGGTCGCCTTTCCGTGGGCCTGGTGTCAGTAAAGCGAGGAACTGGAGCATGGGCCGTCCACTCCTTGCAACTGTTGTTCCGGGTTCGTGATCAACTGAAATGGGGAATTTCGAGAAACAGTTTTGTTAGTTCTTTATTCTTAAATAGAAAGAAAGGTTCTGAGTTTCTTAGTTGTTGAGTTAGTCTGTTTTAATTGCGGATAGAAGGACCGACAAAGACTGGTCCTTTTGTGAAGGAGACAAAAATGTATTACACAATTAGTGTGTTATTATTGTCATTGGAGTGATTAAAATTAATATGAATTGATCAAGCTGTTTTTCGAGTGAAGCTCAGATATGGCATTGATTGATTCTAATGGAGTAGGAGACTATCTTACGATGCCGATGCCCTGATATAGTAGCTTGCCTAATTTTACTACAGGTGAACTAAACAGGATAATACTTCAGGAATATACGATATGACTGCACATAGAACTACAAGAAGGTTTTTAATACCAAAAGGTTTTTATCAAATCTGGGTCAAGCACAAGGAACATACTGACTCAGTTATCCTATATGGGAGCAAAAATGTGAACGTTGTGTAATTTAAGGGTCTAGCTTTACCTATACGGAGTTGTGGTGTCAATACCTACTGTTGTGGACTTGTAGTGAATGTGTAATAAATGTCTAATTTCAAGAAGTGTGCGTGTGTCATCGAGTTTATATTCAACGAGAAGTAAAATATTTTGCGAAGTTCTAAAGGGGCGGTGTTAATCGTCTTAAATTGAGCATTTTTTCTGGCCATCTGTTGTATTTAGGTTTAACAAGATAGTCTGATCTCTGAGTTCTTCTCTATTACCTTTCACTGACTTAGGTAAAGGACATTTTGGATTTTTTACTTCCTTCGTGAAATTAGACATTTCATCTAACCTTCTTTCGTCGTCTCCACTACTAAGGACAAGAGGAATGATCATACTTCTCTAATTTCACATACAGACGGTAGCAGTCCATCTGTAGAGTTGTTCGGCGACCTTGGCGACGGCGTGGGCGCATGCTTCGGCACTTCTCGGCCTGCCGCCATCTTGTCGTGCAACTGAGCGAGACGCATGCTCATCTGTCTCCTCTCCTTCTGTTCCCTCTCCCTCTCCCATCGCCTCGCGCTGTAGCTTCGGATAGACGATGAACTGCTCTGCACAGAGGTTAGACTTGGACGTCGCGAACCTGCGCAAAAATGACTGAATTAGAACTTCTTGTATATTAGAAGGTGACAGGTGATGCGTGCGATCTATGATGTATTAGTATCCTTTTGTGTATTGTGAGAAGCGATTGTTGCTTGTTTCTTTTCAGAGTTTTTGGAAATGTACAGCAGAAGAAACTTGTGGAAGCTTATTGTCATCGTTATAAGTTGGATCAGACAAAATTTTGGGATTGTTTTATTCACATAATATTTTAATTTTACTTAATTATACAGATAACAACATGTACGAACAGATATAGCAAAGCAGTGTAGCAATGAATAAAATACCTATCTACATATGTATGAATACATGGGGAGACAACACTCAGTAGGTACCTAATCATTACGTCATGGAAGTTAAGTTTAGTAAATGGGTGGAGAGACAAATATTTGAATTTAATTTAAACAATTACCGCTGGCATTGTAAAAAAGGTGTAGTCTAAATACTTAAAAAAGACACACGTGTTCCAAGGATCCATCTAATAATTACTTACGGAATGGTCGGAGGAATTACAGAAATTGCAAAAATACACTAAGTATGTAAAACTAGGAAACCCTCTTATATGCCCCTTTTAGTCCTGTTAAATTTTCAGGTGTCACTGTGGTAGTACCTGTTTGTAGTATCTATTGTCAAAGAGATGTCTGAAAATAATAATGAATCAGTTAAATGACGTGTTTTCTATATAAAAAATGGGTCGGTTTAGGTTGTGGTTTTCCATTATTGAAAATTGTTCAAAAGTCAGTCGTCTGGAATCAGAAGGAACGTAATGAAAGTCACCAAAGTCCAAACTCATCCATCAAAGAAATCAATGTGTTAGTCAGTCTGTACTGTTGGGCTCCATAAAACACATACGTGACTGAAAGCAAACGCTTACATGCACAGCCAGTGAGGTGTCGACAGATACGAGTATAAGCGAAGAAGCAGTGCTGCCCACCTGGACGATGTCACTTTCCACCATCATTAACGGTATAGAAACGTCAAAAGTATAGGAAGATCTTCAAAAAATTTTCACATTTCTTCTACCAGTAACAATTTTAAAGAGTCGGATCGTCCGGGGAACTGGGCCCATGAAACTGAAGCTTTCGCCCACTTCCGATTGTGCTTGCGAACAGTACTACATGTATGTTAATCGCAGAAAGTGTGATCTTTGAGGTAAACTGCAAAGTTAAGCGTGTGAACTGTGACGTATTTCTGAATTGATTGCATGATTCTGGACTCTGCGTTCATGTGTGGTTGATTGAGTTTCAAGAAACCAAAAGTTTGTGTTAAAGTGTTTAACAATTGCTATTAAGTAAAAAAGATTTTTAACTTTCTGTGTTCCTTTATTCATTGTGTTAGGTAATAGAAAATGGAATTTGTCGAAGCGATCAACTTCCATGCAGCACTGTGTGAAGTGTTAAGCAAATTCAAAATACATACATTTAATTCTGGCATACACTGCCATCTTCAACCCATGTTTTTGCACCTTCAGTTTCGTTAGCACATACAAATAAGGCGTGTGGGAAAGAGATAGACAGAAAGGACCATGGCCATCTTGCTCGCGCCGCCAAAACACTTCATCCTGCGACTGTCGCGCCACGTTTCCATCAAGCCCAGCCAATCACTAGTAAAGCCTCACACACAGTAAGCTGTACTTACGCCAGAAATGTCAGGTACCGAATGTGCTGAGAAGAGGGAGCTAGCTAGCTATTGGGAAAAATAAATAAATTCTAAAAAGTGTTTTGGGACACTGCGGACCGTTTTATTCGAAATCGTATATTTGAGGGGCGCAAGGACCAACTTTTGGAAAATATTTAATACATAAGTTCCAGGGGAATAAACACTAAAAGGATATTAGGTACTTAGTAAGTACATTCATTGAATTGTGTATTTAAATCTAATTATTTTTAAATAATATATGTAATGTGGATAAACAGGAAATTCCATGTAATTGTTATTGCTTAAAAGGATAAATGATGTATGTAGGTGCATTTAATAAAATAGACAAATTAGTTACAATTTTCCTGTTTAATTAGTAGGTAATTAATTAATTAACAGAGTGGAATATTTCAGGATTTTAAGATAGTTTGTTTTATTTTAGGTCATTCGAAATTCTGGATGAAACCCCAGTTACAAGAAAATCTTGTTCAGAATTTCAAAAAGAAAAAAGGACACTTATAAACTTGTGATTGTAATATCAGAACCTATCTTCAGAAGGTTTATTTATGACACATTATTCAAAAATAGTGGAATAATCAGGGCCAAAATCATTGAAACAAGATTTAGCATGTAGCTAACAGTTCTGTTATGAGGATCGGGACAAATTCAGCACATTCGGTGGTAGAGTGGTGGATCAGTCGCAGACTGGAGTCAGTCCTGGTCGCTAACACCGAGACGCAACATCTAACGGACACGACCGACGACGACCTCTCATGCGCCCGCGACCCTCCTCAACGCTAGCCTGCTCCGCTCGATAGTGATGGAACATGTGGAAAGATAGACAAAGTTTGTGGTTCATATTGGTAACATCCTAGATCGTTTTAACTGTGTTGTACTGCGGTTTGTGCGTTTCGGCTAGAATACTGATGAGCGGAAATCTGTTCCAGCTTCTTTTAGGGTATGTGGGAGATAACATCAGAGTCAGAGATTTTTATGCTGTTCACTCGCTGTATTCCCCGATATCTTTATTTGTGCATACAATTTTGAGTTGATAAAGTCAGTAATTCAAGTCCCCTGCGAGCGGAGCAGGCCTGCCTTGCGGGCGGGCGCGGGAGGCGCCGGCGGCCGGACACCCAGACGTGCAGATGATGGGAGCGCGCCGCATACATTATCCAGATCACCTTTGGCGGCGCACTTAGGCGGGTGCGCGCCGCCGTCCCGCCTTACGGCCTTCAGGTGGCGCGAGATGAGCAAGATGGCCGCGGTGCGCGCCGCACCTGCGCGCGACGCCGACACCGCCACGCCGCCGCGCCGCGACGCGCGCCGCGAGCCGCCCGAGCTCTCCAGCTCCAGCGTGCCGCTCGTGCAGCCCGAGCGCGACGACGCGCGGGACGACGCGCGCGTCGCGCTCAGCGTGCCACCTGCGTGCGACAGACGTACCGGTGCAACACGACCATACACGAGCGAGTAGTGCAGTACGACATAGCTTATAGTGGGAAACTTACTGTTACATTAATGAAGAGGGGTAAGAATCTTGACAGCAAAAACTTTTAAGTTAGGACGGCTTAGCGCTTCAATCATAAATCAATATTTGGTCTAGCTCGCGACCTCTGTGGACACCAAGACTTGGTGTGCGCAGAGCCATAAAGTCTGTTTCTTTTACGGAATTAGTTGGATTTTTGACATAGTCTATATCTAGCTTAGCAATACACTGAGTCATGCAGAAGATCTAAATCTTACCTGTGTCATTAAGCGAGTACAGGCAAGGCGGCGTGAGCCTCGCGTCGGCCAGGTGTGTGGGGTGGTAGCGCGCCTTCGTGTACAGGTGCAACACCATGCACAGCAGGCCTCCTAGCACGAAGATACCCGACGCCACGCCCAGCAGCGTCGGCATGTCGGCCGTCAGCAACACCAGGTCTGGAACCAGCGGAATTATTAAAGTAGGTGATAATATTAAAGGGAGGGGGAGGAATTTGCCCAGCATTGCGACAATACACAGGCTAGTTAGATAGATAAAATCGAATAGTTGTTTCAGCATCAATGTGGGCAGGCAGAAAAATAAGACATGCGCGGCTTCGAGAAAGATGGCTCGACGAGATCGAAAAAACTGCGGACAAAATTGGCCTGCAGCAGCACCAGACTGAAAAGAATGGCAAATAAAGGGGAGATATTTAACCAAAGACCCCGGCTAATGATTTATTATTAAGTATTCACAGTTCTTATAACAGGATTCCTCCTTACTTATGATGCTATTGTTAGCAAAGTCTATTGCATTGGTGTGCATAACATTGGACAAACAGTTCTTATAATGGACTTATTAATGCTACTAAAGGTTAGAAGGGTCTACTATACACTTCTTCAATTAGAGACTATGTTTTATCCTTGGTGGGGGGGTGGGGGGGGGGGGGCTTGTGGCTAAGTGGCTAAGAAATAACAGCCGCATGGTTTGATCGATCAGGTTAAGCTACGCTTAGGCAGTCGCTCCATGTAAAAAACTGATATTCAGCTGCATCCGGTTACACTGGAAGCCGACTCCAACATAGTTAGGAAAAGGCTAGGCAGAATGATGATGATGCTTTATCCTTGATAGGTTGGAAGTCATAATTGTAAGCTTAAACGGTTGCATTGCAATATTATTCTAAGTTCTGATCATCGTCATCTTATCAGCCGCTTCTGAACATAGGCCTTCCAAGCATCGACGATGACGATTCCCTTCGCGGTTCGATCCCCAACGGCCTTCACCAGCTTTTCCGCATCATCATCATCATCATTTCAGCCGACAGATGTCCACTGCTGGACTTAGGGCTCCCACCCAAGCGTAGCCATATCGACTGGTTCTGTGCTTCTCGCAGCAGATCCCAGGGTTGCATAGTCTAACATTATTCAACACCTCCAACAGATTTATGCCAGTAAATCTAATCGTAAAAAGTTATTATCGAAACAAACAACAAACCACTACCTTCGGTACAGAAGACCCTCGAGGTCGGCCTGGTGTGGCTGGTCTGATGGTAGCCGGAGTCACACTGGCAGTACGCATTGTGGTTGACCTGCACACACGACGCGTGCGTGTCGAATGCCTTGCACGTTTCGCGGTAGAAGCACTGCTCACCCAATTTCTTAGCTGGAAGGTGAAGGGTGAGCTGTTCAGGATATATAAAGTATATGTATTTATAATTGATGATGACGATTGAGTCAGTGGTTCATGGAATACTTTTATTTAAATGGTGAATACAACAAAAGATTTGAGTAGTCCATGGAAGCATTGAAATCGAAAGTAATCATCGAATAGATAAGTAATCTATTACAGCCCACCACGTTCCTAAATACCCTTACATAAAGCCAAACAAAAACAAATATCCAATATTCAAATACAACGAAACACAGAAGTTCCGACGGAAGCCAACAAAACATGATATACTTGTACAACTTAGTCTATCACTTGCTCACCCAAGTTTCGAAACTTGCTCCAAAAGGAATAAAAGGGGACCTTGAAAGCACCCGACTCGAAGGCGATTGATCAATTTTGATCCAGCTGCGTATAATTTTAAGGTTTCAGTTCCAAAGATACACGTGCCCCTGTTAATATGAAGGTTGTATTTGGAAACGTGATGTCAAAATGTCACATGTCTTTTGTTATAATTTTCTGATATTTGATGCTATTGTGCTTAAATATGTAGGTCGATGAAACGTTACAAATTCAATGTTATTTTTACTCACACGAATATATATGAGAATTATTACAATAATAACGTGAATTCAAACTTCAAAGATGTTCATTGTATGCAAATACTTTTTGGCTAACGTTAACCTCACAGACGAGGTTTATATATTTTAGGTACAACAAAAATACTTGTTTAAAGTAGAAACCGCCTGTGAACATGCTTCAGTTGCATGTTCGGTCCTATTAATCACGGTTCTACTATTTCAAGTCAGTAAATTTATTTTGGCGCATCATAACGTTTTTGGTCCTAACACGTGTCTTAGTCCTTTGGTTCGCACGGTATACAGAACATGCTTGTTAAGCACGTCGTAGAACATCCTTATGCAAAGTTAAACGTGCTGATAAAATCGGGAGCACTGCATCCAGATCAGCTTACAAAAGATACAGAGTTGATAATCTTAGCCTTTACATATTATAAACAGCTAATATCTACTAGTTACCTACTGTCAGTTTATGGTTATTAGATTGTACGACTCTTTAAAAACGCAACAGGGTGTTTTGGGTGTACTGTACGCTTTCGAGTTAACAAAGTTACGAGGTATGTGATCTCCTTTTCTACTCTCGCAGTAAATCAATGCTTAGAGGTTCGACAGTGGTATTCGTGGTGGTGGTTGCAGTAAAGCAGCCTAAGGACCAATAAAACTGCTTACCTTTAGCGCATCCCTGGGCCACACCGACGGAGACAGGGTGCTTGGGGTCACACTGGCAGGAGGCGCTGGTGGGGTCGCAGAACACGTGCATGAGCTTGGGGTTACAGGTGAACTCGCAGGGCGAGCCGAGGTACATGCCCTTCTCTGAAAACAGAAAATATGGTTGGTTAGACGAGAAAAACATATGGACACTTGAAGTAATGTAGTTAAGAAACTATGAAACTTCTGGGACCGATATTAATCTTAGTTCTCGGAAGAAAGAGTCACCCTATCATTGTAATACCACCGTGGGACACAAATCCAGCAAAATTTTGATCATTCCTCTCCATAAGCAATTTTATTCTAACTATGACTACTGAAGCAATAAGATTATGTATGTCCCTTTACCGGCTACAATAGCCACCCAAAACTCAAGATTGAGGCCGGGAGATAAGCTTAGGCTAGGCTTTGAAGTAAATTGCTATGTGGAAATTGATCTAAGACTGGATCCCCCTTATGCAACGAAGCATTATTGGCCGTTTTCGTAACTATTGATGGGCGATTATGATCCGTTCAAACATATTCACCAAGAACTCTTTTATCGGTGAAGTGGGATGAAACAAGGAATCTATACTAATAACCTTGGAGCTAAAACCTTGAAGAAACTTAAGCAGGCAGTATCTATCTGCGTCATTTGATTATTTGAAGGTGTTAGTTAAATGAGAACATCAAAGAGAGAAGTTTCCTTATTACCAACACCGGCAATGCGATAGTGTTGTCACCGTGGAAACTGCTCACGAACAAAAGTAATTATAATTTTATATCATCACCAACATTTATGAAATTTAAAAAGTTTTTTAATAGTACCAAAGTAAGGGATATTGTCGTTTGAACTTTGTTCCATTCTTTCTCCTGTGAAAAAAATAAATAGTAATAGTACCTCGCTAGATTTCACAAGATACGCCGGCTATTTTTATAAGTTGGAGATTTATTTTGAAACCGAGCTCGGGAAAAATGTCGCGAGATTATGGTTACAGGAATAGAAACATACCTCAATCATGCGCTTCTCAAAATCTTTTTAAGACAACTCAATCAATAAATAAAATCATCATGATAGTGACAAAATTGTGTGGCAACGGAGAGGGAGGTCTATACCTTGCAGTTATACAATACAGGCTAATTAGATTAGATCATAAATAAAATTCCAGTGTATGTATCTCCGTAATTAAAAAAAAATTGGCTACATAAGCCACATGCGAGCTCACGAACGACAACCACTGCGGACTTGAAGCAATCGCCCTGGCCGAAATCGGTCGGATCGCATCACCATCATCATAATTATGTAACTTTCACAACACTCAATTCTCAGACAATATCGACATGTCTACACCTCCTTAGCATCAATTCCAATTCCGAGTCGACATTTGTCCTGCGGCTTGGTCCTTAGAGGCATTCCAGCACATCCAGTAGTTGCATTCACGTTAGATTAGTTGTGAGTTTGCGTCTATTTGTAGTCGTGCTTTGGTCTATTTCAGGATGTTATGCATCTAATCAGATTCTATTGTAGATCTTGTCCGCATTTAGACCGCCTTGCTAGTTGTTAATCCTTTATAACCGGCTTCAAGATAAAGAGGAGGTTCTCAATTCGTCGGAATCTTTTTTTTAATACAATTCCTCTTAGTTGGTCTTGTAATGGCGGGTTTGTTTGCTGTTTGTAACGTCTTAATTCTAACTCATACGACTCCCACATAACATATGACTACTATGTTGTACCAGTAAGTCTTGTTGAAAACTTTCACACTGTTGAAATAACCAAGTATTCAACCAACAGAAGTTTCCTTATTAGGTACCATCGTAGAGCTGAAACCTCATCGGGAAGATGTCATTCGGCAACCGAGTCACGCATGACCTTCCAATGCCCTTGGATTGGAGAGATAGTACGTTCGGAACTTAGGACCAAAAGAGGGTGTTAAGTCGTGAATCAAGTTTGAACCATTCTGAATCCTTTCGCCGAATGCGACTGTTTCATTAGCTATAGGATGAAGAATCTCTTATATCACACCTAGTCGAACATTATAAAGGATTTAAAAAAAGTCGACTTCTCCCTAAACTTATTTCTTTAACGATAACGACTAATAAGCTTGTACAAACAATTATTTAAAAACGGAAAATTCCTCAGCAAAAGAAAAATTTCAAGCAAATAAAACACATATACAATTGCTAAGTTAATTCAACATAGCTTATGATATACAAGTAAGGCGGAAACGGCGTGGGAGCGGAAGTAGGCTCCACCGGAAGCGAACTCGACGTTCGATTGAGGACGCCGCCTCGCCTTGGAACTTCTCCATTTGTTCTTTTTTTTTCTCTCTGGTTTGAAGTTTTGCTACAAATAGGTCGGCTATTAAATGTCACTATGATTGAACTTTTAGTGGGTTTTGAACTGGACTTAACTAAAAGACCGCTTTTAGCGATAAGACCGCCCATTGTATAACACACCGCTAACCCTATGTAAAATTTCTACATTTATATCTGTTACCCACATGGAGTATAATTATAATAAAGAGTATTCTATTCTATTCTTGATCTGAGAGAATTTCTCCTAACTTCAATTCACTAAGGGCTGATTTTCAAATAACTTACCTATGTTCGAGTCCATGAGCTTTCGAACCTGTGAGGCAGTGGAAAAATAATTCGCAACAGCGTGTGTCGCAACAGCGGCGTTCGAAATAACACAGGGGACCCGTCTGAGGAATAATGAGAGTTTGACATAATTCCTACACAAAAGCTGCCAAACCGCAATATTTATTCTTCGGAAAAAAACATCTGACGATTGAAAAATCAGCCCCAAATGTTTTAATTTGAAACTATTTTCGTCATGGTAGGACTTCTTATTTCGTATTTTAATGAAAACTGCATCCATCCATTATCATAACTTCGTAACCTTAACAATTGCATTGGCATCAGTCAGCACCTTAATTGTACGCAATTACAGACGGTGGGGTCACACTATCAAACATAATCTGAAGCATTTTGAAGCAAAATGAAAGCCATTCCTACTGATAATGTGTTACGCAATTACTCCGTTGAATTCCTAAAACTATTGTATTCAAGTATCAGACATCAAAGTTATAAAAAAACCTAATAAAACAGTCGAAGATCACAACAGGCAGCAGTAGGTAACCTAACATCACCTTTAACTTTTCTGGAAAAATAACAAGAGCTAATTTAGTTCGTTATAAAATTCCAATAAACTGTTTGCAGGCAAATACTGGTGTTAAATTTCCGCCAGCACTTCTAGGAACCGATAACTTCTAGCTCGAAATATTCTGTTTGCACTAAAAAAATACGGTACTTTCAATAACATCCTAATAAAATAGTTCAAGCTTTTCCGGGAACCAATAACTGTACGTAGATCAAGATATTGTACGAGTATAAACTGTACTTGAAAAATGTTGTTTCTCGATGGGTGACAAAATATCGCCAGACCGCCTTTCCAGACTCTTTTTGTGTTTGTATTATTTTTATGCGGTGTGTATTTTTATGCGGTAAGCCTATAAGGAGTAAATATGATATTCTATTTCTAGTCCCTTTATATATCTGAAGTGTCAAAGTAGAAAGGGTCAAACGTAATCTGCCCACCTTGCTCGAAAAAGGCGTGGAGCGTGGGTGTAGGGATTATGGCGCGTAATACGGGGAGCATTTTGCACCTGAAATCTATACTCTAGGGATTTCGGTCTCGGAAGCATTTTCAGTCCCGGGACCAGTCTCGAACCTCGGAAGCTAGTCCCGGGACTCCCGGGAAATTCGAGACCCACGTGTTTTTTATATTAGAATGGTTTTTTACGGATACGTTACGTTATGGATGGAGGTATTGCTGGTGTGCAAGAAAATGGTGATTTTAATATTGTTTTGGAAGGTAAACTAGACTTATTTTGGTAAAAATAAAAGAAATGGCAATGACATAGTTTGACTTAGTAAATGATAAACTATAAGAGGGTGAGGGACGTGAAACTGACTGAAGTGAGTGGTGGTGAACTGTGAAGTAAATGATAATTACGATTGTAACTGTTTATAAATCACATTTATTACAAATTTACTCTTTGATCAATCTGACCAAACCAAACATTACAATAGAATATTATAACAAATAGAAAAAAATAAGATAGCAATATTTGAAGTACCTAATTCAGACTTTCAGGTTATTACTTAATTCTTTATTCTTAATTCTAATGTTTAGTCTTTTTTAATTAGGAACTTTGGTAAAAAAAGCTTATATCTAAGTAGTCGTTTTATCTAGTAAAATATTAAAAATATACCCTTTCCTTAAGTTTCGGTAATTTAGGTATAAATAAACTTATAAATGTCGATTGACCTGACCAAACATTTAAACAAAACAAAACGAAAACTCTATAATTCTTGCACTAGAATCTTATGACTTATTAATAATTATAATTACTCTGTGTATACAAAACAAAATTCAAATTAAAACAAAACTTCTCATAAAAATCAACCAATCGAAAAGTTACATTCAAACAAAACAAAACGAAAATTTAAAATTAGTTATTTCGACTTATTAATATTAATTAGTCTGTTTAAACAAAACAAAATTTAAAACAAAAATAATCTTCTAATAAAAATCAACCAATTGAAATGTGTTAAATATCTTTTTTTACACTAGGTACTGTCATAATCACTCAGTTAAGTCGCTTTCCAGATAGATAGTATGTTCTTAAAACACTTAATGCAGATATCATATCATCTGACAAACGGGATCTCAGGCGGTTACAAAAGTATCCTGCTATCGAGAAAGCACGTTCTGCTTCTACACTAGTAGGAGTTATAGTAAGAAGATACTTGTAACTAATGTTTTTCTACCGAAACATTTGGTCTCGAAATTCCCGGGAATTTTTATTAAGTCTCGGTCTCGATGATAAAAGTGGCGAGACTCCCGGGATTTCGAGAATCGAGACTCCCGGGGCGAAATCCCTAATACTCACCCTTAACATGATATTGATACTGAGGAAATCTGAGTACTCTATGAGGGGCAAAGTTGAGGAGATCCCCACTGAACTTCGACAGTTTCGTTTGTTGACTGGATTAATAGATGAGCGATATGTCACTGGTTACTGAAAGCCTAACCAAATCTGCGGTCAGTTGATCAGTTCTCATGCGAGTTGAAAGTTCGGTTAACTCAAATATTTACAGTCCATCAAATGGCTACTGTGGCATAACGCTCTGTTTAATAAAATACAGGGTAATCCGTAAAAATAATGATACCCGTATTCACAAACATTGCTATGAGGTCTCACAGTGCACACGGATGCACAAGGTTCCAAAAACCTATTCATAGACAATACTAGGGTGGCAATCGGCATTAAGGGTCCCTTAATATTTATGAATTTAAAGGCTTGTCATATGGAACGCGTTGAGAAATTCCTTACTTCGCATAGTTTTGCTACTTTACTTAGACAAGTGTTGTTTGTGAATACAGTTGTAAGTATCGGCGTTACTAATTCCATGGCTTATTCTACGGAATAGATATCTATCTATTGCGTGGCCTAATCATATTGTGCACACATTATTTATACCCAAAACGAAATTTCGACGAAAGCTTTCATTACCACCGTGGAGGGACGTGCCTAATTAAACTTCCATTATATCGTTGGTTTTACAACTGAAAATTAACGTCAACGAGGAAAATTTAATGGGTTATAGACGATTTGTAAGTAGGTAGTGGAGGTCATGTAGGTAAAATACTGGTATTCAGCTGAATCCAGTTAGACTGGAAGCCGACTCCAAAAATAGTTAGGAAAAGGCTAGGCAGATGATGATGGAGTATAGTAAAAAGAACATTAAATATTTTTGAAAAGTAATTGCTATTGCTACGAGGCGTACGAGTCTGGTGACGAAAATATAGTTTTTAGAATTTTTGTGCGTTTGTCTGTCTGGACATCCAGACACGGATACTACGGAGATGTTACGGATTCAATCATGACTGTCTTAAGTACCTACGGCTATTTTACGAGTAGGTAACTTTCAACAAAGTGAATAGCTTAACTGCTCGACGACAATACTCTCTGTATATTTCGGCTGCTGAGACCAAAACTACAGACGTAGTATACCTATAAATAAGGAAGTTATATAAAAAATTTGGCTGTTGTTTTAGTATATTGTGGTGTCTAAGGACTTTCCAGGCAAACGAAGTCGCGGGCAGAAGCTAGTTTCTTATATTTACAGATAGCATCATACATGCATCATGGTCCTGACACTATCTTATTTATTTTGGGTCAGTGCAGCAGGCCATTTTCTTCCATAGGTACATCTCCATCCGTCTTCATCTCAATTTACGTTAATTCAACTTATATTCTAGACAAATTCGTTGTATGGTTAGGATGCGGCCGCTAGCCATATGGTGCAAACAAGCGTTCCATGTAGGTATGTATGAATAGGAACCAGACCATATCTGTGTTCACAAGGTTCCAACACCGCAAGGCAGGCTGGTGCATATGAATACATAATACAGCAGACACGGATTATGTTACAATATCTGCAATGAACGAGGTCCTTATTGTGAGCACCTCTTCATTCTTCATTACATTAAGCCTTTTTAACCCAAAGGATTAGTAGAGGTAGCTATGAAGTTTTTCGTCAGTTATTTAAAAAAAAAATAGCTATTCCATACGTTTTGACCGTGTGGGTATTGTCTTCTATGAAACAGCAGTTTTTTTTTATAACTGACGTAAAATTTGAATCTGCCACCCTGTATAGTATAGTGCCTAAACACACATTTTGCAGTTACCTATTATACATATGTATAAGTCCGATGCAGTGAATCTATCCAATTGGTATTGACCGTGCAAGAATACGAACTCCGAGCCGCTACTGAAAATCTCGTAATAAAACCAATTCAACCCAATAATAGTTTGCCGGATCCCAGGGATTGCGTCCGGGATCCCATGCCAAAGGATCAGGCTGTGAGTAGGTACCTCTTCCGATACTTATGTTAAAAAAACACCTTTTCAGCGAATGATCGTGTTGAGGCGATTGCCCGTAAATCTCGATTGAGTTCCCCAAATCAAGTTCTATAAATAGAGCTTGTCGTACGAGTAGGTTGGCCATTTTTTATAGACGGTCAAGGGTAAGGTAAGCCTTAGGATATGGGTCACCAAATCAGTCTATTTTGGGATAAATTGGGTGTGGAGAAAGCATATAACACGGGCCAATATAAGTATTTAACAAATATACAGCTTGTAAGCCCAATTCTGTCCTGAGTAAATAGACACCAAATATTTGCTCTTTTCTTTCAAAATCGACTTTTTTTTGCAAAAGGGACGTAGTCATAGGCGCAATCCGTAGTTAGGCATTTTTTATTGTTGCAAATGTATTATCTGGAAAAGCTCAAGTTTAATTCCTTTATATTCAGATTACAATGCAACGAAGCGTCAAAATAAAAACTCACTTATTTAACTTATGCAATTCACAAAGTGAAACGAAAATATAACTTCATCCACAAACTCATCGAAATTATAAACTCCCGGCAGTCAAACAAATCTAGTGCCGACAACTAATCTACAATTCGATTTAGCTGCCCTAACTATAGCGCTGTAGTGTAGCTCGTTGCAAGGTCAGCAGACCGCGAGGTCACCTGTCATACCCGACGCCTGCTGCGGAACTGTTAAGGTTATAAGCTGATTTCTATCGGCACTTAGATTATGGATGCTTTTGCGGCTTCAAAAAGGGAATAGCCACAAAGCTTATGAAAAATTTAGCTTAACAACAATCATTATTTGAACAATAATTGATTGTGTTAAAGCTAAATTCACAAATTAAACTATGTAACAACTATTATTTGGTATTTATAAAACAGTAAAAAACTCTCTAAAACATTCTAGTTTAGAGCTGCTGTCAAGTGTTAAACATCGATCTGTGTGATTTAATTCATAAATATTATATTTTCTCAATATAAGTGGCCAAAAGTACACCAATAACCATCCAATAACACTCTAATAAGTTTGTGACTTCTGTGACAGTGTTATCAAGCCTTCGAGCTGCAAATACGCGTTGAAGAAGGTGATAACAGTACAAATATGTGTTCACATAACAATACAACAACTCCATAAAAACCAGGTTTGGGCGGTAAACTATTTATATTCATAAGTCTACGCGCGGAATACTGGTTCATAATAACAACAATTGTCAACAAGAAACAGTCGTGGGTTTTTTTTTTTTTATAACTTAAACAAAGAACAGTTGACTCATTAACGGTGCATTTAAACAGTATAACAAACCATTGACCAATCACACAAAGTTGACTCATTGACTGTGACGTGACATAAGAAACTTCGTTCGGAAACCTGATTTTACCATATTGAATACCTGCTTTTTGAGACAACGTTCCGCTACACGAGAGTTTATAAAATTTCGTTTATTGAGATTATCTTAGTTTTAAAAATGGAGGCATGCAACAATATCACATATCGTAAAATACAAAGAACCAGTTCTTTAAATGATGTCAGCAGAGACAGTTCAACACTATTTGATGCGACTATGACCAGTTTGCCAAACACCTCATTGAATACTAGTCAAACTGTAATGGACTTGGTCGAAAAAGTTAAGCAACTGTCGGACGATTTAACAATAGCTCACCAAGAAATTGAGAACCTTAATTCTGAAAACTTTCAATTAAAATTAGATCTGCAGAAATATTCTAAAGTTATAGATGCATATAAAACTATAAATCAAATAGACAAAAATAAGGTTACACCTCGATCTGGACAAAAAAGTAAAATAAAACAAAATACTGTCAGAACACCGCGACTACAGAAAGTACCATATGAAGATGACAGGACTACGCCCGTAATAACAGACTGTAATCCGACTTCAAGCACTGAATTTAATTCAATAAACCACAACATAGCCACCAATTCGTCGCCGCAAAAGGAAATTATACCTCTAAACAGCAAGCAGACAATTCTTAAAGATATCAAGCCTAGAAAATTGTGTGTGCTGAGTAACAGCTCACAGAAGGGGAGGCTACAAGCTGTAGAAGATAACTTCGCCAGCGACTTTAATTATTGTAGTTACTCTTTACCTAATTGTAATATAAAACATCTCTTAACTGGCATAGAATCAAAATTAAGAGACTTTAACTTAAATGACTACTGTATAATAGTATTAGGAGAAACTGACATCAGAGACAATGATAACTTCATTGATTTAGTGAGAGAAATCAATGAAGGTTTAGCAAATTTAACACACACTAATATAATTGTCAGTGTGCCCACGTATATACGAGGGGCACTCATTTATAATTACAAGGTGGAACTATTCAATAACCTCCTTTGCATGGACATACAATATAATAAATACGCATATTTTTTCGACTCCAACTGTGGACTAACACTTGACATGTTTTCTAACACATCAGGTAAATTAAATAAAGCTGGAACACTACGGATGTTTAAAAACATTATGGATAGAATTAAAATTGATATGAAATTGTTCCCTGTGGACCGCCCACTAGACGATAGCACAACTGGGCAAAATTATCAGTTTTTTCGTTCATAATAATTTTGATAATAACTTACTAATAACAATTCTACATCAAAATATAGTCGGAGCCTTAAGCAAACGTGATGAAATTTCGTTTGCCATATTAGATTTGTTAAATAGCGAAATCAGAGTAGATGTACTGTGTCTTACTGAAACATTCTTGCTTGAAGGTACTGAAAAAAACTTTCGCCTAAAAGGCTTTACGACTGCAGCCTACTACTCAAGGAAAACTTCAAAAAGAGGGGGCGTTATTATTCTTATAAAAAACGAAATTGAATTTAAAATAATACAGGAAATACAAAAAATAAGCGAAACATGTGTATTTGAATGTTGTGGTTTAGAATTAACTAAATACGGTATATTAATAATATGTGTATATAGAACCCCTTCGTCAAATGCAACGATCTTTCTTAATAAACTTGAGACTCTACTGAGGACATTGTGTCGTAATACAAGAAAGAAAATTATAATATGTGGGGATACAAATATCGATATTTTAAAACAGTCAAAGGAAAGTAGGGAATATAATTACTTGTTAACTAGTTACAACATAAAACATGCTATTTTGACACCTACTAGAGTAACAGAAAAGACAGAAACTTGCATTGATCACATCATAACCAACATAGAAAAATGGGTTGCAAAAGTACATAACTTAGGTTTATCGGATCACTCAGCCCAATCGTATTCTTGGGCTGTTACAAAAATACATCAACCTGTTTCAAAATGGTGGTATCAATTTAAACGAGACTATAGTCATGAAAATAAGGAAAAATTTATAAACTCAATCTCATGTCTGTCTTTTAGTGACGTATTTGAAGAAAACTCAACAAACGAAGCATTCCACAAATTTATCGATACATTTCTACTATTTTATAACTTATGCTTTCCTACAATTCGAGTAAAAGTCACAAATAAAGCATTAAACAAATTAAAATGGCTTTCTAAAGGTATAAAAATAAGCTGTAAGAATAAAAGTAAATTACACTATAAATTAAAATATAAAAATAAGGAATCTCATAAAAGCAAGTACAAAAACTATTGTAATTTATTGAAAAAATGCATTTTAACGTCTCGGAAAAATAATAATACCAAATATATAAACAAAGCTCAAAATAAGTGCAAGGCAGCGTGGAATGTAATAAAAAAGCATACCGGCGCAGATTTAAAACGCTCCTGTATTTCAAAAATTACTATTGACAACGGTGACTGTATAAGCCCTGATTCTATTGCAAATCACTTCAATAATTTTTTCATTGATACGGTTACCAAGAATAATAACCTTGATAATGGAGAAGATTCAAGATTAAAACAAATGGATCATATTGAATCAATCAGTAATTCAATATTTTTGTACCCACTGGATAGTAGTGACCTTAAAAAAATTGTGATGTCTCTAAACGATTCCAAAGCTAGTGGTTATGATAATATTCGCACTGACATCATAAAACTGGTAGTCAATGTAATTCTAGAGCCACTTTTACATGTTGTTAATCTCTCTCTAGAACAAGGAATATTTCCCGACTTATTAAAGATATCAGTAGTAAAACCAATATATAAAAAAGGGGATAGCACTCAAATGGACAATTACAGACCCGTGACTTTGATACCGATATTCTCTAAAATATTTGAAAAGGCTTTTCATAATAAATTAGCAAATTTCATTGAGAAGCACAAGATTATTAAGGATGAACAAAATGGGTTTCGTAAAAATAGAAGCACATCGTTAGCAGCCTTTCAATTAATAAAAGAAATAACAGATTGTATTGACAAGAAGATACCTGTTACAGTTTTATTCATGGATATGAGTAAAGCTTTTGACCATGTCTCTCATGAACGATTATTGGAAAAGGTATCCAGATATGGAATCAGAGGAACGGCATATAACTGGCTGGAATCTTATTTGTCCGATAGAGTACAATCAGTGGAAGTGACAAAGTATAACGACCAAACTAAAACGTTAGAATCACTCCAATCTACATTTATGTATAATAGATATGGCGTGCCCCAGGGCAGTATTTTAGGGCCACCAATGTTTTTGCTCTACATAAATGATTTTCCAGAAGTTATAAATCATAAATGTGTACTGTTTGCCGACGATACTACAATTATAATCAAAGGACAAGATAAAAATTCGTATGAACAAGAAATAAACATTGCTCTTCAAAAAACTATAGAGTGGCTAGAGGCTAATAATTTAAAAGTTAATATTAATAAAACAAAATTTATGCAGTTTCATACATGTAGATCAAAACCGCTGGCCCTGAATATATCTTATAAAGGGGTCGCCCTGGCAGAAACTGACTCGGTTAAGTTTCTTGGAATAAATTTAGATAAATTTTGTTCATGGAAAAATCATATTAATGACATTTGTACTAAAATAAATAATTTTATATACCCTTTAAGGCGTATAAGTTGCGAGGTATCTAGAAATGCGGCAATAACGGCTTTCCATGGCTATATAACCTCCACTCTAAGGTATGGTATTATCCTGTGGGGTCGTTGTGTGGAGATTGATCAAGCATTCGTTATGCAGAAAAAGTGTCTAAGAGCTATATTTGGATTGAAGCAAATAGAGTCATGTCGTCCATTCTTTAGGAAATATAAAATATTAACTCTGCCATCTATTTATATATTAGAATCCTGTATATTTGTTTCTAAACATAAGAGACTTTTTCAGCAAGCGACAAGCTACTATGCCCCACGATCTATGTATACTAACAAGTTATTTCAGCCGAGGACAAATCTCGCATTTACAGGCAACAACAGTTATATTATGTGCATAAAATTGTACAACAAAATACCAAATTCTATAAAAACGCTACCATTTTCTAGATTTAAAAATAATTTGACGAGGTTTTTAATTGAGAAATGCTTTTATAGTGTACATGAGTTTTTGGATTATAAATTGTAAGATTTGTAAGTTTTATAAACTGCACGATTATTTTAAATTATTATTGTATTCTTATTACTATTGTGTGGCGAATCTCTTCCATTATTGACATGATTATTACTGACATTTATGATTATTATTTTTACTATTTTTTTTTTTTTTTTTCATTATTATAGTGACATTTATTTAAGTCAAAGATACAAATTTAACGGGATTATCTGTTTACTGACTGCATGGCTATGAGCAATAATTAAATTCAATAAAGTATGTAACCTTATTTTATATTTGCACGCCGAAGTTAAAGGCAGAATAAGAGAACAATAAAATGATGTACCTACATTTTACCAACCTTCTGTACCTTATTTATGCAAATAAATGATTTTTTTTTTTGTTTTTTTTGTTTTTGTTTAGAAATAACTGAACGCTAAACGTTTTATTTTTAACAGCGACTGCGAAAAACAAAACCGCCATGGTCCGCTTAACGGCGATATTGCTATAAAATTTTATGTAGGCGTTTCGTTTGACTGCATTATTGTTGTACTAACCGTATATTCGGTGGCAAATATTAAGTTTATAGCGTTTTACTGAGTGCAGGAAAATGGAAAAATGATGTCGAGAAATCGAATATTTGAGAACCATTTTAGGTAAGGCGCCTAAATGTATTAGGTATATGTATTTAAAGTCCCCGTCACGACTTCACGAGATGCTATCTATGTAAACACATATTCAGGGGTTCGCAACCTTTGTATCAAATATAAAAAAACAGTTTTGTAATGATTTTTATTTTTAGGATATAATTAATTGGATTAACTACTGTCGTCAGACGATCCCGAGTATTCTGCATATTATGCATTCTGCAGCATTGACAGCGTCAGCCTGAACTTACTTCAAAATGGCGGCCCAAATGTTTACGTTCCATGAGTCAGACGCGTTCCAGTACCACAAAACATTAGACGACAGCGCTTTATATCGCTAAAATATAACTCGAACAAGTAAAATTGCTCGTTAGTTTCGTATTACACGTATGTTACTTGATTGAATTGTCGCATCGTAACTTAGCAGAAGTTCTTTAGTTACAACATTTTATTTATAGCTTCTCGTGACGGGGACTTTAGCTTATATACCTTAACCTACTTAAATGTTGTGTATGACATCCATCACTATGAGTTATGCTGCTACTTTTATCTTTAACTGACTGCAGCGGCGTGTGCATTAGCCTACAGTTTATAATTCATTGCCATTTAAAAGGAAAAATCTACGATCTTGTACCTACATTGGCGCATACGGCATACCTACACTTGCTTGAAAGTTATTTGAAAAAGCTATGCATTTTCCATACTTCTGTATTGCAATCAAAGAAAAGAATTGCTTCAGTGATCCCAGAGGTTGGTTACGTCTTATATTTTCTTCTCATACCGAGAAACTACCAACGCTACGTAGCTTAACTACAAAAGACTTTTCAGACGAGATGAGAAACCTTAGGAACCGTGTATCCAGTGTTACTTCGACGTAACATATACCTACAGATGTCCAAACACAGCCATGTTTTCTTCATCAAGCCTTTTCCAGTTTCATAAAACAAAGGCTTCGTCTCTTGTAACACCCTTTCAAATGAGTCTACTTGAACCTGCGCATACTCTACCGAAAACACACTTTATCAGACAGACATAAAGTTCACACTCCTTTGTCTGTAAACAAGGAGATATATTATATGTCTGGAACTGTCAGTTAATTTACGTGGAAGACGAGAAATTCGCAATATAGGAGAGTAACATTTTCCACTTCGAGGGGACAGAATTTCAGGTATTCTATAAGAACACACGTGCGCCGTTTAAAAAAGACGAGCTTGATATTATAAATTCTTCTCTAAGTTTAAGAGGGGAAGTTTGAAGTGGTCTTGAGTGGGTAGTCGAACAATGTTGGTATTATAATGTGGGTAGGGATGCGCCTATGTAAGAGTATGCTTAGGTATGCTTCAGTTGAGTTTCGAAAGCTAAAGATGACAGGAAAACACGAGATTAAACTGAATCTAGAAAACTCTTTTTCTTAGCTGTAGCGAAAGATTGGTAAATAGGTACCAAACTTTTGCCACAATAAAATAAATTCAAGTACACAACTTAATAGTTATTAACTGAATCCCTCGAGAACGATTGGAACCGTTCAAACGAAGCCCCAGTTAAAAGCAACGAATACTGTGGCTCGATAGTTGCGAAAATACCGACTTAAATACATTTTGAGATTAAGTTTACCTCATTCCAGAAGCCAGGGCAATTTTGTGGATTTAGCGCGAATTTAATTACTTGCTTAGAACTCAAAGAACAAGTTATGAACGGAGAAAAATCTTAAAATGAGTCATAAAAGCTGAAATGAAAGTAATCTTTAGATTCTTCGTAATTACGATTTCCGAGAATTCGATACTGATAGAAAAATACTAGTCAAGTGCGAGTCAGACTCTCGCACCGAGGGTTCCGTATAAAGGAGAGGGGAAATCCTGGGCCCAGCAGTTAACTAGTTGAAATGGGTATTAAAAAAACCGTTATATTTTTCTAAAGAAAATCACAAAATACAGTACCATGTTTCTATCTAGGAAGCGAGAAAAATTAAATTAAGTTGTGAAACTAAATAATCGATAAAGTACATGCCTGAATTCTAAGTAATCGATAGTGAATAAATTGGTAAAATCTCAGAATATGTATGAACATCGAGTGACAAATGCTTATCAATCTTTTCGTGGAATCGATTCAAAGCGAATCGAGTTCCATTAATTTTTCTTCTGTTAGCAACACTGGTCACTCAGTATAGTCTAAAGTAATCTGTGCTGGTCACCGACTGACAGATGACAGGTAGAAAAAAACCGGCACCTATCAAAAAGTACTCTGTGACCGGCACTCGTTCGTTTTCTTTCGTTGTGAGTGCGCACGTATTTTCCGTTCTCAATCTAAACGTGTCAGGATCTTCAACACGTCGCACATGGAGGCTCTCTACTTGCACTCCATGCGTAAAACCATTATACAACCAAAACCATTCAAAAATATTTCGCAAATAACATCAAAAAACTACGTTATAATATAATGTAACCTCACTTTTACTATATTTCATATAACTTGATTCCTAGATAGCCAAATTTCACCAAATTTTCAGTGAGGCCTTGTTATTATATCCACTTTCAAATAAAGCTAGTTTGATTGAGTTAACACCTGGGCCCAGGAAACTATGGAGTCTTTCCCTTCTCCTTTGTAGGTACGTAAATAGATTATCACGTTTTTTTTTAAAATGTAATAACAAATTTACGGTTTTCGGAGTTTTTCCTTTACTTGTGCTGCATGACATTGCTTCTTGCCAAATTTCATGATTCTAGATCAATGGGAAGTACCCGGTTTTGATTTCCTTGCGAGTGTCAAAATGTGCGGCATAAACGGAACATAAACGCCTCTATCTTTTTATTGCGTTGACTTACATGTTTAGTATTTTCCCTGCTTCAACGGATTGTAACCCTGAGTATTTGATATTAATTTCAACTTGATAACTCTACGCGTTCCTGAGAAAAAAGGGTCTTGAGAGACGGACAACGAAGTGATTCAATAAGGGTTCCGTTTTTCCTTTTGAGGTACGGAACCCTAAAAACGGTAATTTAGCAATGGAAGGAAGCATTTTCTAGATATTATCTGGCACGATATGGACGAGTTAACGATCTATGGATGAAAGAAAGTTTATAGTCTTTTTCGAGCATCAATGTCCCGCCTCTGTTGAAAACCTAGCAAAATTAACCAGTCATTAAAAAAACATGGAACAAAACCCACTCCATTATTGTCGTTGTCGCAGCGGGTTAACTTAAACCACATAAAATATAGGCAATCATAGCTGAGAAACTGCCAAAAAATACAGCCAAACAAAATTTAAGCGTTCAAAATATGCCAGTAACATCTGGCACGGTTGGCATCGTGCCAGCCCAACATCATTGGCACGCTCAGACCTGCCAAAAGTACCCCATAATAATAAAGAGGACAATAGTATTATTAAATAATTTATTATCGAGCCTACTTCAGTTTTACGAGGTCGAGATTACATCGCCGAAGATTGGTGTAATGACCTTATTTGATAACAACCCATAATTTATTAGGCAGGGTAGACAGTTGAAACTAGGATCTCGCGCGTATCTTGGAAACAATAAATAACTGTATCTTTAGTTTGATCTCAAAGGGAAACAAGAATTTAAAGTTAGCTTATCCCCGGAAAAACGCAGGTGGAATAGAGGCTCCACCCGGTAATTACCTACTGATTACCGGGAGTCACGGTAAGGTTGCATTAAAAGAGCTTCCACCAGTGAAGAGATACTTAATTACGGCGCACCCCAGGGCCATAAACGGCTACAAACCTTGCTACCTGGTAAACTTTTTTTTGCAATGCTATAGGTAGGTACTCTTGCTGTTTTAAAAGAGGAAAAATGTAAAATATATCTTTACTTTAGGTACATTAATTTAATTACATTTATTACGTTTTATCGTAGCGCTGTTTTACGTTATAATAGATAGGTAATTTTAATCAAAATTCAATACCCGGAAAATTATGATAAATAATTACTAAATATAATTTAATAATTTGAAACGTCCTTATGGCTCTTGAAATTATATTTGATAGAATACTTTATTCAATATAAAGTACAAAATAACAGCTTCGTGGTAGCGTCACAAAGTCCATTAAAAGTATAATAGTGAAAATAGATTTCTCATACCTAGGGGTATCCGTTCCGCGATTTTTGATAGTTTAGGAGATATGAATATTTTTTTTAATTTTTGGAGAAATTCTTCGGGGACATCTTTAAAGAATTGCTTTTTTTCCACAAGCTCTTTTTATGATTTTTTTTTGCAATGGGACTATTATGAAATACCCTTTTATGTGTAAAAAAATATCTTCCTAACATTAGTGCAAGATATAATTTTTTGTTATCGAAAGTGAGAAAACATTGATTCGCTTTCCTGAGAAAAAGGTCTTGATAGGCGGAAAACGAAGTGATCTTATAAGGGTTCCGTTTTTCCTTTTGAGGTACGAAACCCTAAAAAGAACTGTTTGTATCTATAAATGATTTTTTTCTTTACTTGATGAAATTACCATTAAATGTAATTAATATAATTAGCCCATACAGACGACCGTCGGACAATAAACCGCTCCTGATCTCCTGCGCAGTACTACGTGACGGCACATAATTAGGGATTCCTGCAGAATCACAAATTAATCCTCATGGAAACGTGTGAGTTACGAGGAGGTAAATGGTATAATTAGAATTTTCCTTGTTATTACGAACAATACCCAAGTATGGGTATCTTGAACACATGTTTTGCACATGTGGGGACAACCCTGATATCACATTTCCATTCAAAGTCAAAGTTAAAGCATTTATTTCAAATAGGCACATAAAAGTCAATTTTGAAAGTCAAAAATTATCTTAAAATAGAATTGATTCTAGTCGCCCATTCCAAAATGTAGTTTTCGTATGGAGAAGAATGGGCAAGAAACTCCACCGTTACTCTTTTAAAATGTTTTACAATATTTTGCATGGGTACATTAATTATTATATAATAACATGTGAGGACGATGCACCTAAAATAAAATTACTATACCACAATAGGTAAAAGAATTAAAAACGAAACCATGACATATAAATTAATTATCTGATAGATACATGGTGCTCACATATTTACAAACACGGTACAAGCAAAACGATTTTAATAATAATAAAAAAAAAACAAGTAATACGAGTAAGTCAGGCAGGGTGTGAGTGATGAATGTAAAACAATGTAAAAAATAATAAAAAAAAATACAATTTTAGCAACCAGTTTGATTTTGTCATTTTTGACACGCGTTATAAAAGGCTTGTAATTTGATAGGCAGGGTGAAATTAAATCAGCTAGCGAAACGTCGCAGCCGTGGCGTATTTCCCTTTCCGTGTTCAACTGGCGACATCGGTCTCGCGAAATCAACACGCTTTTGTTTTACTACGGAATCCTACGAGTCCGTGTTCAATTCGCGTCAACTGAGCACGCCTTTGTGATCAAGTGGCGCTGGGTAAGGTTTAACGCCATAGGATGCAAGGGCAAGCGAAGGGCACCCCAAGGTTCGGTTTGGTTAGGTTACTTTAACCCCTTTACACAGAAATAGGGGCCCCGCGAAGCAGGGCTCCGTCGACATAGGATGACATAGGATGGAAAAAAAAGTGTTTATCATATTAGACTAAATAGGTTTTATGTCTATTGAGTGGTATATCACAGGTTAAAAAACCGTGTTCAATTCAATTGCACACTATTTTGTAAAACTTCTTTTAACGTTGCTTGATTGCAAAAGCGTGCTCAGTTGACGCGAATTGAACACGGGCTCGTAGAATTCCGTAGTAAAACAAAAGCGTGTTGATTTCGCGAGACCGGCGGCGTCGCCAGTTGAACACGGAAAGGGAAATACGCGCAGCCGTGATAGGTGTCGATACTTTTAGGATGTACATATACGAGTACATTTACTGTGCGGACTATGAGTCTGCAAACAAACAAATATTTTGAAGTTAAGTTTTAAACGAAAAGTGTTTACAAGAAAATATTTTTTAAGCTTTAGGTAACTACCTAAATAGCATCATACCGAAAAACAGTCTAATGCTAGATTTATATCCGAGTTCCCTAGCTCTAATTCGCTGTAATGGTCGAGGGCATTTAGATCTTTTATTATAATTTATAGGATTGTATTACTGTTGAGAGCTAACGTGGGGTGACTCAGCTATATCTTCATTTAGAATAATGTAAGCAGCGCAGGCAGCACTATATTTGAGTCTATAGTCTCAGAAGGTTCGCATCGGATCTATTCTGTACAAAACTCATCGTGAAAACTTAGGTGAAGTGAGCTTGAAGAGTGGCTATAGTGGCAATCCCCAGCACCAGGTGGAATGACAGCTCACTTCTATCTCATTTCACCTAAGGTTTCACGGTGATTTTTTTTCAGAATATACCGCCAGGATTCAGAATCTGATCTTGGTATGTTTGAATGTCATGGTAGGTATTGTATTTTTTTTGTTTACATGGTTAACTAATTGTGAAGGAACAAATCGAGAGTAAACCCAGACCTATGGAAATACTAGCTGCGCCCCGCGGTTTCACCCGCATAAGTTTCGATCTCGTAGGAATATCGGGATAAAAAGTAGCCTATATGTTAATCCAGGGTGTCAGCTACCTCCACACAAAATTTTATCAAAACTAGTCCAGCCGTTTGAGCGTGAAGAAGTAACAAACATGTAAGCACACACACATACAAACTTTCGCCTTTATAATATTAGTGTAATGTGATTTTGTAATGATTAAAGCAGAGCGCGTCATGATAAATGTTCAATCCTGCTCTGTTAGAAGAGACCTTTGCCCAGCTGGACACAATTACACCCTGGCTATAAAAAAAAAACCGAGTGTGCTTATGACCACACGACTGAAGTGAAACTTCAAACGTATTTGGCTATGAGAGGAAGAGAGAAAGAAAATGTGCGCGCGCACTGCTTTCTCTTGCTTATATCCCGCACTCAACTCCCGTTCGCCTCGCCCGTAGCCCTTAGACATGGGTCGTACTTGCAAAATCGAGTACCAGGGCTTCCAAGTACGTCCACCTTAAGAAACCAGGGCCTAAAACCAGGGCTCGAGATACTTTCAAGTATTTTCTATCTGCATCGAAAACTGATCCATAACTTCATACAAATAAGAAGTACAATCGCGTAATCAAACAAAAGCCCTGTTGGAAGTAAAAAGTACTTGCATAGGAAATTGATCCGTGAATTCCTATAAATAAGGAGCACAATCGCGTTTACAAATAAATACTTTTACAAACCATTAAAGTAAAAATACTTGCATACGAAATTGTTCCGTAGACCCTTACCACACCTCGGACACTCCATACAACGCTCGCAAAATAATTACCTATTACTACTACATAAACAAATGACGTTTGTATACGTGCAAATGTATGCGTGAAATCTAGTAGCGTAAAAAAAAATGGCGCGGAAAGCAATTTGTGTCGGGGAACCGAACGACGTCGGCGGCGGCGCTGCCCGAACGTGTGCATTATTATGAAGTGACCATGTAGTTCAATTATTTATTTATATAGTCGGGTTCGTAATGAAATAAAAACACTAAAATAGTTTAGTTTAAATGACTTATCTGTAAATAATGGGTTATTAAATCGCATGTTATTAAAAATGCGAAATCATACAAACAGTATATGTAAATACGAATTCGGAAAAGCATCACAATATCCAACCATCGTGATTAAAACTCAAATAAAACTTTTAAATCGCATAATGTGTGTCAGCAATACAGCGCTGCGGTTCGCGAGCGCCCTTGCTAAAGAGTCGGCGACGAATACCTCGAAGTGCGGGGTGAGGTGCGGTATCTGATATGAGGGCGAGGAAGGGAGTGTCCTTTCTGTACGTAGTACTATTAAGTATTCTGTGCTCTTACTGATAAGGAGTATGATCGCATTTGCGAAAACAAACGCGGTTGTTGAACTATTTGAGTACCTACGTACTCGAGCGTCGAGGCACGACGGAGCGAGATACTTTCAAGTATTTTCTATCTGCATAGAAAACTGATCCATAACTTCATACAGATAAGAAATACAAACACGTATTCAAAAGCCCCGTTGGAAGTAAAACTACTTGCATAGGAAATTGATCAATGACTTCGAATAAATAAGGAGCAAAATCGCGTTTACAAATAAATACTTGTAAACCATTAAAGTAAAAAAAACTTTTTAAGAAAAAAAAACCGACTTCCAAAAAAAACTTTACAAAGTGAAAAATAACTTTAATTTCGGAAGTCGGTGTCTTTGGATCTTTATTTTAGTTTTTTGCCACCGACTTCCGAAATTAAAGATATTTTTCACTTTGTAGTGTTTTTTTTGAAAGTCGGTTTTTTTTTCTTAAAAAGTTTTTATTTCACGCTTTTTGGTGGGTCTGCTTATAATTTATCTAACTTACAATAGCCTAGTGATCATCGCCTTTTACAAACAAAATATTGCTTTTCCCGATACAGGGAAGTTAATTGTTGAGGAGTTCTCCAGATCCACCATCAGCTCCGTATCACCATTCACATTGTGACGAGCATAAATTGCTTAGCAACCATATTAAAGTAATCGAATCGCAACCCGTGAAATACTTAGATATTATTGAGTAGTTCCGGTGGCCATCTGTGGTCTTCATCATCAGTTCCACATCACCAAATAGTGCTTTCCGAGAGCAAATGCACGTGTTACTATAAAAAATACCCAAATCGCTATAGGTGTGCCTATAATATTTGAAGAGTTCCTTCAATTTCTCCAGGATCCCATAATCAAATCCTGCCCTGATGTTTTTAGACAAGATGCTGATAATCCTGGCTGCAGCATCAGGCCAGACTTGTCAACATTGCATTGAACTTAAAATTTAGTCCTGTTTAAAATGAGCCCAAACATGACTACGGCGCTGTAATTTCAAGGTTGGTACTTTTTCTAATGCTCCTGGCTTCAGCATCAGGTCTTTATGTACTTCGGTGTTCCTCATTAACAGTACGTTTATCCACACATCGAGCCCTTTTCAATGAGCCTAAACACGATATATCTGCTGTTAGTTGTCGATGAGTTAGGTAATCTGCAGACTATCCTGACTGCAGCATCAGATCATGACTTGATGATCATGAGACCAAATGTGACAAATGCCCTATCAAACATCAAAACAATTTACTAAAAACAGCCCTTGCTTGTTCGAGTAACTTCTTACTGTTAAGGAGTTGTACCTTCCATCATCAGCCCAGCTACCTGAGATGGTGACAACCATACGCAAATACACAAGATACTTCGTAAAATATGCGAAAAACAATAAGTGAGCCTGTAAAATTTAAAGGTTGCCCTCGATTACTCTAAGATCCCATCATCAGATCCTAACTTGGTGACAGTGGGACCACCTCAAAACTATCTACTTTGGAACAAAAAAAGAAAATTTGAAAATCCGTCGACAATTGGCGGAGTATTCGATGAACAAACATACAAAAAAAAAAAACATACAAACAGCCGAACATAGTACCTCCTCCTTTTTGTGAAGTCGGTAAAAAATACTTGCATACGAAATTGTTCCAAAAGGAGCATGATCGCATTTGCGAAAACTAACGCGGTTGAGTACCTACGTATTTGAGCGAGTAGCCGTATAAGATACTTAATAGTCTTGCAAGTATTTTGAGTCGGTACCCGGTGTGCGTACTTGGAAGCAAATACCTGGTGTAAAAACCCGGTCGCATATTTATGCGACCGGGACCGGGTTTTTACACCAGGTATTTCCAGCTATTTTTTACGTACCTTCCCTACTCGCGATCACACGTTTTCGTAACGCATTCGCCCCAGTTTACTCCCCAAGTCAAGCGCGCCTAAAGAAGTTTCACTTCAAAAACATAATGAGTTAAAGCTCATGGAGCAGAAAAAACAGTTTAAAAAGCCCGCTTGACATTGTTGTGGGAATAAAAGGTTTAAAAAGTACTGTGTAGACAAAAGTGGGTCGAAACGGAAAATTGTAACCAACGCGGAACATAACGCGGTTTGGGCTTCTCTACATTCCTGTGGGTTTAGCGAGTTTGTTTGCTTCCCGGCAGCCATATTAAAAATTAAGTTCAAAGTAGGTATGAATTAAGTATAATAATATATAAATTAAGTAAAGTCAGGGAAATTTATTGTTCAGCAAATTGACTACCAACTTTAACCTTTTTACCGCTTACGTCGGATTAATCCGACAAATATTTTCGTGCCCATTCCGCCAGAGTCGTATATCGGGTGGTGAGGATAATACGACATTAATTGAAACCACATACTGGGCATCGCGTTAGTAGTACGTATACCAAAAATTATCAAATTATAATCAAGGGTATAGTCGCAGGAATTTTTTTTTAATTTGACAATTTTAACACATGATGTGAATACGACGCAAGTTCATTCACATCAAAACAATTTCATTTACCTACTTGCGTAACCAAAATTGGCGATTGAATTTAGACCTAATAACCATGACCATAAAATTCCTATTATCATAAGCAAACAAAGATTGCCGAGGGCCATTTCCTTTTGTAAACAAAAGAAAGCGACGTTGCCAATTCGACGTTTTTGTTTAAACAAAGTAAGTGTAGGGACTGTAGGGCAACAATAGTTCACTTCTGCATTCAAAAGATTTATTGTGCAAGAAAAGGAAAGAAATACATCTAGGGTTTTTCCTGGAATTTGCTCCTGGCCATCTAGTGCGTGACATGCCACCCTTGTGAAAGCATGTTTTTGTTTTAATTTCGATGCGTAAGAGTGGTTTAGCGCATTATTAATAATTTTGTGTAAAACTGAAAATTGTTTTGTTGCAATTTCATACAGTGCAACTGTTGTGTTATTGATAGATAATGCGATTGTGTAATTTCGTAGGTTACGGTACATACCTAATGTGTAAACAATAGTGTGATAGTTACTTTGTGTTATTTGGTTGTAAGTTATAAGATCAGAATGCCTCGTTTCAATTACAGTGCTATGGAGTATACCGATATGATATTGATTTATGGTGAGTGTCAACGAAACGCGGCCCTAGCTTTAAGAACATATCGTCAAAGATATGGTGACTCCCGTAGATGGTACCAGTTAGACGGAGCACCTGCACATTCTGTGGTGAGAGCCAGAGAATGCCTCACTGATAATATGTTTGCACAGCAGTGGATTGGCCGATATGGACCTCGCCGATGGCCAGCAAGGTCACCGGACCTAACTCCACTGGATTTTTTTTTATGGGGATTTAAATGGTTGACAATTTCAACAATTAAAAATTTAAAAGTGTATTAAAAGTTTAATTGTGTTTATAAATCGTGAATCTACTGGTAGAAAAGTCGCGCGGGAGGCGGCGGGCGAAGCGGGGATAGATGCCGCGTGCCATTTTTTTTATATTTGTACCTACATGAATGAAACTACCCCTCGGGAGCGACGTTGCCGCTCTTACGTACAGTCCCTACAAGGTCAGATGAGGTTAGTAGACAATATTATAAAGGATGTTGTTTTAAATTTTGATTATTTTCGCATTTAGTTTGTTTGAAAAAATAGATTTTTGAATTTTCATGTAATACTTAATTTGATCATTTTAAAGTGTTTAGGTTAACTAGTGGAGGTCGTATTTTCATTTAATGTCGTTATGTCGTCACCACACTGTATATACGACCAAAGACCAAATAACACATCTCGTTTAATCTGTATTATTATTACATCATCACAGCTCGTTTCATCGGTATTTATTTTACGTTTTTTTTTTTTTTTTTCTCGGTCGCTGGGTCAAAGTCAAAGTCATCCAACTGTCATTCCTTGACAGTTGTATGTAATGGCTTTAAGACGGCTAATTGACGTAGTGTGTCAATTTGATAAATAATTAATTTCGCCAACTTTACAATAATTATGAAAAAATGTGGGAGGTAACCTTTTCATATGTTCAAGATTTTCCACGTGTTTTTTTCTTTTGCTTACCAAAATAATTATGTGTGTAACAAGTAACAAAGATTTAACACAGCGACCTCTAAAGTTAACATGTTTTTATTTACTTTGATATTTAATTAAAAGAATTTACGATAAAATTCTGGGTCTTTTTGATCCTTTAAAAATGGTCTCTGGTAGTTATTTAAAACGAATAGCCACGCTATTATAAATCTGTTGCAAAGTTGTTAATAACAAGATTATTTAACTAAGGCTATGTAATATATCTAATTAGGATTGTGTAAAACTCCAGTACCTAAGTTTCGACAATCCATGTTGCTTGTTATAATGAAGGATCAACCACAGACGAAAGCCAACATGACAATACAATGTCAATGTTTTCACCCACACAGGGAATCACAAAACACGAGACAAATCACAAAAGGTAAATTAATTAGAGTCAAACAACGACATATCTCGATTTTCTTTCTTTTTTTCCCTATCTACTCTGCTGGATGAGGTAATACAACTGCCCAATATACTTCGATAGACAACAAAATAAACAAGTTTAAATAACATAAAGGACGATGCTTAGAAAACCCTAAATATACGTAGAAACAAGCAAATCTGAATGTGGGTTAATTTGAGTAAAATTATGAACATATATTCAGGAAAAATGAACATAACTTTTCGTTCACGTTACACGGTAAATTTATACTTCTGTCCTGTCGAAGATGGACCTACCGCTACAACAAACATAGGTAGGTATTTCAAAAGTAACACAATTACCTAAACATCATAAAACGATATCTCCAATATATTCTTCCATTGGAATACCAAATATATCTGCTATTAATTGGTTCTGTCTAACGAACCACTCGACGTTCGAGCTGCACACCTTCGTCTATCTTGTCTTTGAATAATTAACATGGTCGCCACGTTCGCTTTTTGAACGTTGTATTAATTGCTTTGAAGAGACCTCAGAGACCAACGTACTACCACAGAATAACTAAGTACTACTTAGATACAAGATATGATACGGTACTTTTGTCAAAGAAAGATTCTTGGAGATACCTACCTTGAGAGTTCGTGTGGTTTGTAGTTAAGAGTACCTACCTAGAGTATCTACTTCAGATTTCTTTGTAAGTGGTGTGATATTTTATTTGGGACAGATGAAAGCTGCCTGCGCCATCTAGCTGTTTGGTCTTTTAGTTGCAAATGCGATAGTTGAGATTATTAATTATTAAGTTTAAAAAAAGATAATATTATCTTTTTTTAAACTTTTTAAATTTTTAAATTTAAAAAAGATAATATTATCTTTTTTTACATGTATACAGGGTGAATTTTTCAAGTGGCCGTGGATGGCCAAATTCTAAACTATGAGGAATAGCGAAAAGTACTCAAAGGAGTCGCGGGCTCGATTTTGATGAACACTAAAACTGCATCATTGGATTTTTGAAAAATCAATACTTCTAGCCAGGAATCGAACCTGTTGATTTTGAAAAAAAAAATACACACTGTATTATTACACCATTCGATAGTGTCCCTAATAAGGATCAAATTCTGGGAAGTAATGACATACGGCAAACTAAAGGAAAGAGCTCATTTTTAACAAAATACTTTTTTTTATTTTTCTTATGTTATAAATACCTCATCATCATCTGCCTAGCCCTTTCCCAACTATGTTGGGGCCGGCTTCCATTCTAATTCTAACCGGATGCAGCTGAATACCAGTATTTTACATGGAGCGACTACCTATCTGACCTCCACAACCCAGTTACTGGGTAATACGATACCCCTTGGTAAGACTGGTTGTCAGACTATCGAGCTTCTGACTACCCGTAACGACTGTCAAAGATCCAGGAATGACAGCCGGGACCAACGGCTTAACGTGCTTGCCGAGGCACGGAGGGGTCTCGGTATGTAAAGATGGTCACCCATCCACAGACCAACCGCGGCAAGCGTATCTTAACCTGATGGATGGACCTGTGCGGCTGTTATTATTTAGCCAACGGGTTATGTTACCTACCTTTTAAACCTTAACTGATTAATTGTTCATAATTATGACCATTGTTTTCAATACATAGCTGGATTCGATGTCTCAAGGATTGTACTGCATTGAGCATTACAATATTATTGATTCCACTAGAATATCTTCCAAAGATCGTAATAGAAATTTGAATTTAGAACATAATGTTGTGAAGGTGAATGCGCTGCGGGTGTGTTAATAAAAATATTGAGCATCATTTTGAACAAGGTACGTAATGTAGGTATGAATACTTTAAAATAAGAAGCAGTTTATTAAAATTCAACATTTTCCCTATAAAGTTTGCCGTAAGTATGTCATTACTTCCCAGAATTTGATCCTTATTAGGGACACCATCGAATGGTGTAATAATACAGTGTGTGTTTTTTTTTTCAAAATCAACGAGTCCGATTCCTGGCTAGAAATATTGATTTTTCAAAAATCAAATGATGCAGTTTTAGTTTTCTTCAAAATCGAGCCCGCGACACCTTGGAGTACTTTTTGCTATTCCTCATAGTTTAGAATTTGGCCATCCACGCCCACTTGGAAAATTCACCCTGTATAAGAAAGAGGGGAAAGAATCATATAGGGCACCAAAAAATTCGTCCACATCGCTGTCAACAGGAAAAGTGTTCAAGAAGCTGGCAGCATTACCACGTTGTGTAGCGATGCTGATTATTTGGCCATAAAATAGGCCAGCCCTCTGTTCACGAATCGACCAACCGCTTGGCGATGTCTCTAAAAACCATTTGGGCACTCGGACCCCATGTCCCATACTATTTCAACCCCGAGAGATTTAGTTTGGACTCCTAGATTGGAATAGGTAACTATGTGTTTCATCCCCTAGTGTTTTCGTTGTTTTTGCGATGGTCGTGGATTAGACTGTGAATAAAGTTCTATGTTACATATAATTGTTTTTCTCTGTAGCAAACCAGAAGGCCAATTCTCGTAATTTAAAACGTTCAAAATCTAGTCGCAGTCTCATTTCAGCGACAAACAAATGTCAAAAAATTGTCAAAATGTAGGAAAATTAGAGGTATTTTTGACAGATTGAGACTGAGATCAGTGTGAACGTTCTTAAAATTACGAGAATTGCCCCCCTGATTGTTTTGTAAAATAGTTAGCAATACTTTCGCTTTTACTATGAAAGACTGAGATGTGTATAAGTTCATAGTTTATATTCAGAGACGACCTCTATATCGTGTTGCGTTACATAGCCGTATGATGGATGCAGGGTGTCCTCTCGAAAATAGTTGACTTTGCAAGGGAAGCGGATCTCGAGGATGTATAGCGGGAAACGCCCCTTAGGAACAATGAAAAATTTTTTGAGGGTGCTTGTACTGTAGTCGGATGGTGAATTTTCCTTTTTGGTGAGTCCAGTGCAAGGTATGTCTTGTATTTTAGTGTCGACTAGGTTGTGCTCGCGGCTTCGCCCACGTGGAGGTCAGAAGTAACCCCACGGGAACACTCTATCGGGATAAAAAGTCTAAGTCCTAACCCAGCGGGGTAATTGCGTAACACATTATCAATCGGAATCGGTTTCATTTTGACAGTTCAACAACATTCATTGCGTTATTTACGTGTTGAGCAGACAAAATCGAACTTATGAAGCAATGGATTAGCAATAATGGCTTCAAAATTATTCAGATTTCGATTGATAGTGTGTTACGCAATTAGGGTGCCGGTTATGGTCTACGTGTGTGCTAAATTACATTGAAATCCGTTCAGCCGTTAAAGTGTGAAATGGCAACAGCCAGATGTCAGAGTTTTTTTTTTTATTTATCCTCCTACTGGAACGCCATACCTACAGCAATTACACCAACGGAGCAAGAAATTACATCATGTGCTGTTTTCATCCATCCTGTGCGCGGTGGGCATCGAACGGGCGGCGATGGAACGCGCACGCTCACACAGGCAGCGTCAGCTCTAGAGTTAATTTCGTATTCACAATTTTAGTATGAATGGATATGCCCAAAAAATAGTGATATTGTTATTCATTAGAAAATTCCTAGTAACAGCCTTCACTCTGCATTTCCGCCCTCTAAATGCTCGGCCCTTATTAAATGATGAAGCTTCTAATAAAACTGGTGAATGAGACTGAATACACTTCTACCTAACCCTTTTGTGGGACACAGGTGTGAAACTTTAGCAGAGGATCGAAGTCAGGACCACAAAATATATAGGTATACAGTTGCGTAACGACAGCTATACTATCCCTATAGACGGGGCGTGGGAAATAGGTTACTCTTGTATATAAACGCTTCCCATCAATTGAAATACAGATCTATACAGTACCTATATCCATACTTGTTTTTTTTTTTTATGGATGGGAAATCATCAAATGACCCTTCCCGCTCTGGGTGGAGCGAAGGGAGTGTCAGACTCTTACTGACTAAAACCCATCCGTGTTCTTTCCTTAGCCCTTTATGTTCCGGGGTAGCGGTAACCCTTTCGGACAATCCCGCACCACCTATATCCATACTAATATTATAAATTCGAAAGTAACTCTGTCTTTCTGTCTGTCTGCCTGTATGTTACCTTTTCACGCCTAAACCACTGAACCGATTTAGATGGGTATAGAAATAGTTTGAGTCCCGGGAAAGGACAGGATAGTTTTTATCCCGAGATTCCCACGGAATCGAAACTTATGCGGGTGAAACCGCGGGGCGCAGCTAGTACACTATATAGTAACTAGTAAACGGTGACGTAATCGCCTATCGCTACTTCCTGAAGTCCTTTCGTTTACTATCAAGTGCTACAAGCTCCAATGCCGCTAGTTTTCGACGGATCCGAGTGATCCCATGTTTTTCCATATCACGATACCGACGGATTGATAAGCCTCGGGCAAAATTGTTATCGACATTGTTATAGGCAAGTATAATCATCATCTGCCTAGCCTTTTTTGTATATTGGGGACGCCTTTTCCAGTCTAACCGGATGCAGCTGACATTGTCATAGGTACATTGCGACATTACGTTTCCTTTGTTAGATTTTTTGGGTTATCCCTGCAGTATTTGTATTTATATTTTGCTTTACTATACATATAATTTATTGTAATACACAACAGATTTTACTTTAAGAATTGAACACGAGGACAAGATATACATATTTACTAAACTATAATATTATAAAGAGAAAAGATATGGATTTTTCTATCTATGTTTGTTTGTTACGCTTTCCCGCTAAAACGGCTGAACGGATTTGGATGAAATTCGGCACATGGGTAGACCATGACCTGGGTTAGGACATAGGATACTTTTAACCCGATATTCCTACGGGATCGAGACTGATGCGGGTGAAACCATGGGGCGCAGTCTCTAAGACTATGGTTTAAATAACATAACACACATCTCTTTATTTCTGGTCCTATCGCAGGTATTCTGGAAGAGATTTCTTATGAAATAAGCATCACCTTTGTACCTATTTTAACCTATTTTTTTGTTCTGTTTTTTCTTGTCTGTTTATATATGTGTGTACATAAATGGTAAAATAAATAAATAAATAAACTAGATTAAACTTGTGTTTTGGGAGCCAGGGTTTAAGTATCTCTGGTATGAACGATAGACGAGGAGTTTTTGAATGCATATGACAAAAATTTTGTAATATAAAGACAAACTAAAGACTTGGTTAAGCTTATTTATTTAGGTAGATGTTAAGTTTGGGAATATATTTATGTAATAGGAGGTACACAGTCCAAGAAGTGCTGATAACGATACGAACATCTGAGTGCCCATTGCGGTGAAATATGTCATAGATAGGTACCGTCGAATTTCGAGAGATTTCGGTGAAATCGTTAATTGGATTGAGAGCTACATGAGCATTCCTCTCATGCGAAATGTTCATTCAGAGAGATATCACGAGTCAATTTTAGCAGTTAGCCCCAATTCACCTTGACGACTCGATGGCTAATATTGTTAAGTTAGTATAACTCAGGGCAACGTGACGAATGAATGAATGAAATACACCAATCCCAGCGTGGTTTGACCAGACTCGATTAATCGAATGAACTCCAAGATTCGCACTAGCCCCAGGCTTAAAAACGAAAATTCTCAAAGAAACTTCATCAATAAAGGTTACTCTAATTAATCTTACATTATTAATTTGTGACTAAACATTGTAAATTCGTTGTTCCACCGTCAAAGCTCCTAATAATTCATTCACGGTCAAAGGCCGTTGTTGTTTCACGAGAAAAATTAATAATTCTCTCATGCAACCAAAGCATATAATTAATTAAAAACTTAAATTATTACCTATATCATTAAAATTTCTTAAGGGTAAACAAGGTATTCGTATCAACGAACAAATTAAATTATGAATATGTAATGCCTGACCCAATTTTGCTAGCCAGCTAGGCAGTTTTTATGCGTGGTTGGCTTCTGAAAGCGGGTCCGAACCAATTTGGTGCACAGAAATAATTTTTAGCGAAACGAAACGTTTCGGGGATCAGTTAGCAGCCAAAGGGCAATATATGGGTAGGTAACATGTAAATATTCAAACATCGTTTTAAGATTTTTCATTTATTAAATAAAAATTTTAATATGGACGTTCAATATGTATTTTTATGAGACCTTCCACTAGTCCAGCAGCCTAATTGCGTAAAATATAGGATCTATTATCTGTGAAATAAGCTGTCATGTGTTTGATATAATGTCAAGATTGTTAAAATAACTCTTAATTCCGAGTACATACATTTAAAAGTCTGACTGACAAAGGAAACTCGCCAATCTTCTCCAAATTAAAAATCAACGTGAATCAAAGGAAAAAACATCAAAATGATATTTCAAGCGAGTTATAATTTTCCCGTTTCAATCATTCTTTGAGTCGCATTCGTCTCTGATTTCCGATCAATATTTACAAGACGCCAATATTCACGAATATTCACGATGGCAGGCCAAGGTAAAGAGGCCAGGCTCAAGGGCGCAGGCGGGAGCGGAACCCACTTGCTACTTTCTGAAATAAGAAATGGTGCTTCAGAGCTAAATGGTCCTTCTGGTTTAGAACTTGTTTAGATATATTAGAGGTTTTTATTGTACAAAACGTTGCGTAAAATATTTTGAAACATGACTTTCATCGTAGGTGTCTTTCTTACTAGGATTTTTTTAAATTGCTGAATAGGCCTGCTCTTGTCCTCGATCGCGCCTGATGGAAAGCGATGGATGAGATCTACGACGAAACGAGCGTGCCCAGAAGATGCCTGATCACTCTTGCTTAGAAGACAGATAGGGTTATACGTGGAAGGGAACAAAGACGCTGGCAGAGAGTTCCACACTTTGGCTGTTCGCATGTCAAATGTGGAGGAGACGCGCTGAGTACGAATCGTCGGGATATCAACCAAGTGTGGATGGTACCCTGCAGTACGTCTGATAGTTTGGTAGTAAAAGCACACTCTCCGAAGTACAGTCTGTAGAAAACCGACAGGCAAGCAACATTACGTCGAATCATGTGCTCCTATCAGGTACTTAGGTATTATTACGAAATTTACCAATAATTATGGAATTATTGGTATTAACCGGAATTGGTGGTGAAACAGGCACTTTGCCTTTTTTTAGCACTTTTATTTAAAAAAACTCATATTTTGTCATCCTCCAACGACCATCTTATTTTCTAAAATAAGTTCGAACAAATTCACGAACATTTTTTTGTAAATAGAACGTGTCCTATTCGGGTCGCATCGATAGCGTATCTATTCAGCTATTGGCCGTAAAACATACTGGGTCGCCGCTTCCCCAGCGACTAAGGACACCATGCTACAGTAAATCTTGGAAATGCTCGAAAAGCTAAAGCACGCTCACATTTCCCGGGAGTAAGTGTTTATATATCTCACTGGATAACTGCACAAATCTCGGAAGAAATATTTCTCAGAAAATCCTACTGCAGCATGTACAGTTTAATAAATTATTACTGAACGCTTCGTATACTACGAAGTACCTACCAAATATCATATTTTGTCGTATTTGCAGCGCTACTTGCAAAGAAAGATAGAGTTAGTAATTTCTCAAGTTCAGTACATCTAACTTTAGTACTATCTTTTATATCCAGGCAGGGTGGCTTCTAGTATACTATGCATCATGGGGCTCATTAAATGTACAAAGTTACGTGAGTGAAATACAGTAGGTATATGGCAAGGTGTCAAAGCAATCAGCTGGTGTTGATTGAAAGATAAGTGGCTATTTGGAGTCGACAATCAGTGGTCTGATTGCCGACTCCAAATATACACTTATCTTTTTAAATTCCATCGTAAAATTACGGAATTGAATCGTAGAGCGAGTTCCCTTTAATAAAATTGCGGACGGTCGTTCGTCGGTCAAGCGCGACCATGAAGATGCGATGATGGATGAGCCTGTAGTATATTTTATCGAAGTTTTAATGCACGGTATGAAGATATAGAATGTATAAGTTTTTGGCTGGTTGTTCACTAAATCTGAAACTAAGTCTAATGACTATTTGATTTGTAAGAACTATTTAAAAAATATATTAACTCAAAGCATTTTGTTTCATACAGGGTGAAATTGAAAACATGCGACAAATAGAAATGGGAGATTGTACTCGTCATTATGAACAACTTTTACTATGGGACCAAACCTGAAATCGCGAAAAAAAAATCAGCTGTTCCCTACATTTATTTTCGCATAACTCGTCAAAATGCAGGGAACAGCTGATTTTTTTTTCGCGATTTCAGGTTTAGTCCCATAGTAAAAGTTGTTCATAATGATGAGTATAATCTCCCATTTCGATTTGTCGCATGTTTTCAATTTCAACCTGTATAGATGAATTACGCACTTTTGAATTGTCAAGGGGTCGGTCAGTCAGAAAGATGAAGCTAGTTGCCAAAGTGTAGTAGGTTCCTATGGAGAAGAACGGACAAGAAACTCGTATTGCTTTAATGCTCATTACTTCCACAAAACATAAACGTACCGACCTAAAGTTTAGCAAACGCTGTTTTTATGTTGATGTTCTACAGAATACAATGAAATGCATAGCACAGCTACCACATACATATTTCATGAAATAACCGAAGTTCTATGTTTAAAGGTTTTCTGCCTATTCATGCACTCGAGTAGAACAGCAGCAGTAATTCTCATCAGGCTTAAAAGGTAGACCGAGCAAATCACTTAATCAGACGTTGTTCATGGGGAAGCCGCAATGCGCCAGCTTTTATTTTAGAGGCGTGACGTTAATTTAAAAGGTTTATTACATAACTCACATTTGCCCCGATAGTAATATGCCTAACACAAAAATATGCAGAAAAAAAAAACGTTTTTAAACAAGCAATTTTTCCACAATTTTTTTGACACATGCCAAAAACGTTTGCGTACCTAACGGGAAGTGTCCGTGTGATACAAACCGCTGTGTCACCCTCGTCGCGTTACACAAACCTATTTGTTAAATCCGGCGAGGATTTGTAGCAAAAATCCCATTTATTACGAACGGCAAATTAATATTATGGGCCTAATAAGCTAAAGTGTAAAATAATTACAAGACGTAAAAGATTTTTTTGTAAAGCATTTGAGAAAACAACACGCTAGCTAGCCCAGCAGCACAGAATACTTAAAGTACTACGTAGATTGAAACTCCAGGTGAAGCAAAAACACAATAAGTATCTCCTTTGATTGAAATACACAGAACATTCAAATTCCTTTTTTTTGATAAAGCCATGTCACCATTGTGTTGTTTCAACGTACGCTCCGGTTTCAACACCCAATATTCAACTTCATTTGTTTTTATTGAAAGCCGACACGGATGTCACTGTGAAAGGTTTTTTTGCAAACAATAAGTACCTGAAGCTCAGAGGGGAAATTCTCGTAATTTTAAGAACGTTCACAGTCTGATCTCAGTGTCAATCTGTCAAAAATACCTCTAATTTCCATACATTTTGACAAGTTTTTGACATTTGTTTGTCGCCGAGATGAGACTGCGACTAGATTTTGAACGTTTTAAATTACGAGAATTGCCCCTCTGGTATCAACACTTCGTAAAATATCTAGTTTAGCACTGGAATGTCCAATTGTACCTAGATATCGCTATTGGAAACTCAAACTCAGAGCACCAATTACATGAGCTTTTGAATTGTCAAGGCATTGGTCAGTAAGAAAGAGGAAGCTAGTTGCTCATTTCAAATGGTTAAAAACGGGCAACAGATTCCTTTAAATCAAAAATATTCTTCTAAAATATCACATCGTTCATGTTGACAATTTCCTTTAAACACTTATCTTTTCTAGGACGCGCGGACTTACAATATTCAATCGAGACGCAATAACTGCCGAGCCTTGGTATGCATTAATCTGGTAAACAGGTAATTATATTATTATTAGACACAGTTCTTGGTATTGCCTGGATTGTGCTTCATAAATGACCACAAAATAATATGAACTAAATATTACGAATCCTTGAAAATGTTACCTACCTACCTTACGTCAACGGTTATTATCCTATAAATAGGTATATGATTATTGTGGTTATACTTACGCCCCAGTTTCTACAACTTTGTCGATTTTCTCAGTAAGTACCTAAATCTGTTGTAAATTACCATCGAAGTCGAAGTCCATTCAGTCAAAGTTGAGTTTCAGTAAATGAATCGATCTAATATTGTACAAGTCTTTTTATTCATAGATATAAGGAACAAGTTTTTAAGTAATATTTTTATGATTTTTATTATCTCACGAAGCGACGCGCGCTTTACATGTGGTCACCAAGTGTGCAAACATGTTGTGATTGTGTACGTTAAGACAAGTAGCGTCAGCAGATAACACACACACATACGCACACACCCCCACACACATACATACTTCGACGATGAAGTGACAAGAACCTTTATCTACCAGAACATAATTTTACAGGAAACGAAAAAAACGTTTTATTTATTTTAAACGCAAGGTATGAAAAATATTATTCTTGGTTATATATTACTAGCTGCTACCCGCGACGTCGTCTGCCTGAAGGCTCTACAGCACCAAAAATACCTAAGATGCCAGTGTCGCTATAGCATTATAAGTAAACAACTTTTAAAATAGCATTAAAATATAAGTTTTTTTTTTGCAAGTGAAGCAAGTGAAGAGAGTTATGTGGGAATCCTGCTGAGTTCAGTGTGGTGTGGGGGATGTGACTGAAGGAAATAGAGAAAACAATGCAGGAATACATTCCAGGACACAAAAGAGTAAAAATACGTACAAAGGCATCATACCTTAAAACACTTCCCTATAAACAACGTTGGTAGTTATGCTGACAGGAGCCAAAATGTAAAGAGAGTCAGGACTGGTGACGCGGGAGCAAGCGACGTACAGTTGTCCGTGTGAGAAGCAACTCGTCCTGAGGTCGACACCTGCTGCCCTCAGTGTCTGCCTCTATTACTGGTTATCGCGAAGCAAACACTCACGGGGAACTGTACGCGCTTGAACTGGAACGGGAAGATATGAGGTATGAGGGGAATGCGTGGTATAAATACTGCCTTGCCAACGCCACAACCCGTAAGAATTTCCGCCTCAATGGTGTGTCTGTAGAGCGAGATGACTTTAGGGTGGGTCCCGTTACACAACTTCAGAGGAGATAGGTTCCGAAGAAGCATAATCGGGACACCGACCTTCAGCTTGATTGTATGCGCTGGAAGTCCACTTGCTGACAGGGAGTTCAGAAATTCCACGGGATAATGTGTGGCGTCATCTTGCTCGACAACAGTGTTTATCGAGGTGTAGACCACTTCATTCCCCTCAATTTCCGAGAGAATGCATTCGTTAATTGCTGCAGCCTGATCATTTTTGGACGTCAAAATGGCCCGCTCACACACCCAAGAATTCTGCAGGTGCAGTATACGACTGATGTCCCCGTACACACAGCAAATGAGTTCTTCTAAGCTGGATAACACTCTACCGAGAGACTCTAGAAGCACCACCTGTCCACCTTTCTCTTCTGGTAGAGTGCCTTCGCCAAGATTTAGAAGGACATTGGAGAATTCTTGAGCACGTGCATTGCCGCCGAGCCGAGCTCTCATATTAATGGTCAAGCGCAGCGTACGAACTCGTGACCACAACGAAGATAGTTTCAACGAAGCATTCACCTCGTCAGCCCTCGATCCCCGTGTCACCACGGGAAGCGTTTGCCGGAAATCGCCACTGAACAGAACAGCTGTGATACGACGCATCCAATGTTCGTTCCTGCGGATGTCCTGCAGGGTTCCGTCCACGGCCTCAACTGCCTTCCTATTGGCCATCGTACACTCATCCCATACGATCAAAGAGCAATCCTTGAGCACGTGTCCCTTATCGCTGTTACGTGACACACCACAAACAGGCGTTTCGGCGCTCTCTAAATCGATAGGAATTTTAAACATGGCATGTGCTGTCTTGCCACTCGGAAGCAGTGTGGCAGCGATTCCCGACGACGCTACAGCAATAGCAATTTTGCCTTGCCTGCTGACCTCTGCAAGTAAGTAAGTTCCACCAGACGCATTCCAAGAAAAACATTTGACCCTGGTTTTTTCCCAACGCTTTCAAGGACGGTGTCATAAATTTGTTTTTGCTCTGAAGAGAACAAAGCGACATGGTCATTTCGTCCGGATCGTAATTTGTCTCAGCGTTATACTCCCGATTTACACGGTCTTGATGCGGTGATGATTGGGGAGCTGGTAACCCATATTCGATCAGTGGATTGCCGCCGATAGAAATGACCACATCTTGAAGTGAACTGAGACAGGTGTTCAGCACGCGTTCATCAGTTACTCCGACTTCGTCTCCAGTAGAAACATAACTTTTTTGTAATACTTAACACCGCATTTTTTTTTTAATTGTCGTCCTCAACTCTGCTCAAGATTTTAAGGGTTTTGTTGGAACTTGAATTTGTCAAAACGGACTAAGTATACTATACAACTTTTATGAAGAAAATGCACATTGCCATCTATGAATTTTAAGAATAACTAACTACTAACCTCGCCAACATGATCAAATTTAAATTATTAATTTCCAAAAAGTGTCAACATGTAACTTGATTTGATTTTTATGAAATCTCATAGATGGCGCTGCTTCAAAATTTTCTTTATACTACTAAAATTCATTAAACTATGTTTTTTCTGCCCAAGTTACTTAAATGGCGTAGTTTTTATAGTGTAAAGCTAGATAATAGCATGGCTTACTGAAAAACAACATTTAAATATGCGTCGTTAGATTACACGCTGTCACAGAATGCGTAAGAAAAATAAAGATTCACAGCTCCTCCCCCATAGGTGATAGCGTGATAATATGTAGCCTATATGTTGACCCGACCTCTTAGTAATATTCATGCAAAATTTGAAGTAAATCCATGCAGTACTTTTTGAGTTTATCCCGGACATACAGACAAACAGACAAACAGACAAAAATTCTAAAAACTATATTTTTGGCTTCGATATCGATTGTAGATCACGCCCCAAGTATTCTTTTAAAAAAATATTCAATGTACCGTTTTGACTTTCCTACGATTTTATTATATGTATAGATACAAGAAGCGGGTATAGGAGGATATATGAGACTAGTCTAGTGTATATACAACGATTATTTAAAGTCTATCTACGTAAAAAAAATAAAATCGCAAAAATGTCACTTAGGAGTTCTTGTCACTTCATCGTCGACTTCCAACTTCGCCACTGTCTCGGACGGTGCCTAGAGCACCTGCGCTTACACACTCTCACAGCGTGTTTGCACACTTGGTAAGCACAAGTAAAGCGCGCGTCACTTCGTGAGATGAAAATACAATAGCAGATTTTTTTAAATAAAAAATAATATTATTACTTTTTATAATTTGAACGATGTTTCTCCAAGGAGGAACGTGTTTGTATAAAACATAGGTACCTAGGTACATCTTTTGTAGAAAGGTAGCTTCTATATGTTGTATCTATATATATTTGAAACATTTTATTCAGTGAAGGTCGTCCTAAAATACACGAGACAAGTCGCGAGCAGCAATTGAAAATGAAAAATATTTTGTCCAAGTTATGAAATACGCGTCGAAAATGCAATTTGGTACATTTGCATAATATTGAAATGTTACTTCGTTAACATTTCCGACTCTTATCTCGAGGATTTTAAGTTTAATTAGTTTTCAGAGTCAGCTGGGACTTTTTTCAGTGGACTGAGGTTGTATTCAAACTTTGGTGAAGGCTTCAGTTGGCACTTTTTTTATTTATGTTCTACTTAATGGAAGTTTGTTGCGCCATCTGCTATGAGCAATGGTGTCGGAAAATGAACAAGAATGTCTACTCCTAGAGGGATCTGTTTATAGACATAATTTGAAATAACATCTCAGAAACAGTTCTTCAGCAAATGTTCTTTGATTTCTCAAGAAATTCTGTCATTGTCGATGTTTCTATCGTGTTTCGTAGAAAATCTAATAAACTTTTTCGAATAAAGGTAAGAAGGGCAATATTTTCTTTTTGTTCAAAAACTATCCTGCGATAACACACGGTGGTACATTATTAGTTTAACTTAATAACGAATTTTTTAGAAACATACCTACATTACGTCTGTATTTCTCGGAGGGTTAGGCAGAGGTGTACATTTTTAACCGACTTCAAAAAAGGAGGTTCTGTATTCGACCCCTATGTATAATGTATGTATGTTTTTAATACACCCACATTTTGCCAGTTATTTTTAATAGTTATTATGTCAGCCTTTAACAAAATTGTCCTACAGAAATAAGGGATGAAAGGCCTCTTTTCACGCAAAGAAGAAAAGAAGAAACGGGCATTTTTCATTACAGTCGCTCAATGTTACACGTAAGTCACGTAACACACCTCTCACTGCACGATGGCGATGACTAAAGTCAAAGTTGAACGTGTGTGAACGTAAACGAAGCAAAAGGAGTATACAGGGTGTTACGGAAAGCGTATATCAAGACAAACGGGTTGAAGAGTATATCTGGTCTAGAATCTCTGTACAAAATTTCAGCTCAAAAGCAGTAACTTTGAAAATGCTTAATATTTTTTTATTTCGATAGTTTATTAAATTGAAATCATAACAAACGTGTCACCGCACTACGAGGGTCATTATCCATTATCTGTAGTGTGTCTGTGCGCCTAGCACACGCACATCACGCCGCCGCGCGCCAGTGCAGCGCCGTGATGTCGAAATAAAAAAATATTAAGCATTTTCAAAGTTAATGCTTTTGAGCTGACATTTTGTACAGAGATTCTAGACCAGATACACTCTTCAACCCGTTTGTATTGATAAACCCTTTCCGTAACACCCTGTATAAGGATCGTAGCAGGTGGCTTCTGTAGTTTCAGCCCGCTACGAGAGGGTCCTTGGGGAAAAAGGCATGTATTATGTATGCATGTTAGTCCAGAGGGTGCCAGTCACGCTAACAGTAACAATGGCTTTCATTTTAACAGTTCAACAACATTCATTGCGTTATTTACGTCGTGAGCAGACAATTTTTTCGTACATGTGAAACAACTAGCAGCGCCCCGCGGTTTCACCCGCAAAAGTCTTGGAATATCGGGACAAAAAGTATCCTATGTCCTAATCCAGGTGCCAAACTTCATCTAAATCGGTTCAGCGATTATTGATTCCCCATACAAATTTCCACCCCCCTTTTCACCCCCATAAAGGAATGCGAAAGAGTGTCTGTCTGTCTGTCTGTTACCTCTTCACGCTCAAACCGCTGAACCGCTGAATTTAGATGATGATTTGGTATAGAGATAGTTTGAGTCCCGGGAAAGGACACATATTATAGTTTTCATTCCGATATTTCCACGGGATCGACACTTATGCTGGTGAAACCGCGGGGTGCTGCTAGTTACTATTAAATGTTACAAAGCTATAACCACCTATACCTAGGTACGATTGTCAACCAAGACATACATAAATACTCGTAAATGTGTCGTGTATCTAATGTTAGCACGTTACGATACCGCGCCGGTCGTTATAATGACACCGGAGTTTGCCTACAATAGACACTTATCCGTTCGTTGGCTAGGGATAACAAGCAATCGATGTGCGATGACCCGGTCGCGTTTATACCTTCGCTCACGAAGTCGGGGAGGTGGGCCGAGTATTATAAGGCTATTTAAAAAGTAGAATGCAATATTAATAGCATTGTTGAAAGTTTACAGTCTTCGTGAATCCACACTAATCTGTGCTAATAGTAATAATATTTTATTTACTTATTATTTTATTTTTTAAGGGGAATACGCCAGCGTAGTCCGCGAAATTTAAATTTTCTTACGTTATTTGCAATCTGGAGGTCAGTGTCAGGTTGTATGTTGAACAAAATATGATTCGCGACCGTAAAACATATACATGTATTTACCGAATAAAAATCACCTATACAACCAGTTCATATATTATATTACATGGGACTTAAGCATAACTGGCGAAATGTGGGTACAATAATAGGTACTCCTCTGCCGAACCCTTCAAGGGTTCAGGTGCGTTGTTATGTTATGTATTTCTTAGTTTAAATTAACAAAATCAACTGATGTTGCCGAGGATATTACGAATTGACTATGCTATGACAATACACACCACCTTAGGTACTATACCACCACCACCACCACCACCATATACTTCACCTTCCCATTAACTTATACCCAGTAAAGCCACGGGAAGGTACTATCTTGTTTCATCCTTTTCAGTAGTCGGGTTTTAGTTTTTAAACTTATTTTTTTAAATAACTAGATAGTACTACAAGGTTGAATGGGGTAGAGAGAGAACAAATGGCATGACTTGCGATCTGTTGGCTCAGTCTGATTGGATAATCTTTTCAAGTTCCACTTAGGTGGGATGAGCTAGCGTCTCATAAAGCTCGATTGAAAGAAAACAAGTGAAGGAAGCGCCGCCACAAACTCCTCAGCAGGTCACACTTTAATAAAGATGGGTAGCAGTGCGAAGACTTAAATCGTTAGATTATCTCTCATCGTACTTAGTCGCGCGAAAAAGTGCTTATACTGAGAAGAGTGAGTTTCCATGACAATCAAGTTAAGTTACTGCGCTATTGTGTGTGTGTGAGACGTGTCAAAACGAAACAGAGACGCGACCATCTCATGCCGCGGTATAGCGAATCTAAAGATTTAAATCTTTGTAGCAGTGTCCTCCAAGTACCTACTTACTTACCTATATTCGTAAAAAAATGCAACTACCAGCTACCATACATGGAACCACATCGTTTGAAAAAGGTAAATATACCTACTACGATTTTCAGTCCAATTGCGTAGCTGTTATCGACTATGGCAATAGTAAGTCCCACTGGACCAATCATACAAGCGTTGAGCTTTCAACTAAACCTAAAAGCCAAATATTAGTGGTCTTCAGAAAATTCGGAATATTTTAAGCTAACCAAACAGGACTAAACCATGTGGGAGAGGAGAGATATTGTAATGTTTTCAGTAGCTTAGTATAATTTGACTGAACGGATGTTTAAATTAGCATAATTTATACCTACTTCCGAATAATGAATTATGCAAGCTATCTTTCCAGTATGCAATTTGGATTGAAAGATCTTTCCTTATCCATTTTCCGATAACCCGGAAGTTTTTAAAGCAGCACTTTCTTTAATCTCGAAGTTATATTTTGCTAAAACATGCACTTCTTCTTGTACAGTAATGTAAACTTAAAAAGCTACGCTCGTGTCGATGCAACACCTTGCAACTATGTCTTGAGGCCGATTCCTTGACCGGTTTATAATTCGTGACATTCACACTTCTTTGTGTCATTTATATCTTCTCTACGGACACAGGTCTCACCGACACATGCATAAAACCATATAGGCCTGCGCAATGCGACATATTTGTCAAAATATGACAAAATTTGTATTTTTACGGCAGGTATATGAAAGAACAGAGAGTTGTGGTGGCCAATGGTAACGGCCTCGACTTGCGAGTTGTAAGGTCGTGGGTTCGAAAGAAGGCAGGTGCTTTATTCTATTACTTTTAAATGCAATTATTTTGTTTATTCAATTATTTTTCACTGTGTTTAAATAATTGTTTTTTTGCACCGGACGACGTCATTACGTCAGCGCCGGCTGTCGCTGAAAACCAGCGCTGGGGCTCTGTCCTGCATAGGGTCGCAGCATAACGCATATTTCCCCCTACCTTTTTATTTTATTTTTGTGTTTATGTTCTTTTTTGCGTCATTTTGATCGCAAATAAACGTATTTTCTTTCTTTACTTTGTATAAATTATTACATCACCACTATTCTCAAAATGGTGAAGGAAAACATCGTGAGGAAACCGTCATGTACCTGAACCAAAATTTCGAAGACATGTGACATCTACCAACCCGCACTGGGCCCGCGTGGTAGATTATTAGCGAGCATCTCTTTTTGGAAGTAAACCTGAACCACGTGAAAGTTCTTCTTGGCGTTTATTATAGCCCATCGTCACGTATAAATTTCTTGTCTTCCTTTGAAAAGATCCTAGAAAACCTAACACCCTCTTACAGTCATACAGTCATTATGGGGGATTTCAATACTTGCCTATTGAAAAATGATTCCCGCTCTTCTTCTCTTCAATCAATAGTCCAGTCGTCGAATTTATCAATTCTCCCTTTAAGCGCCACACACCATTTTCCAAATTGTAATCCTTCACTTTTGGATCTTCTCATTGTTTCCTCTCCTCAACATGCCAGCAAGCATGGTCAATGTCCAGCTGACATGTTTTCTTACCATGACTTATTATTCCTATCCTATAAAATTCGCCCACCTAAGGCAAAACCTAAAATTCTCCTGCAGCGCAATTTTGGTGGTATGAATACAGATGATCTCCGAAAAGATGCTAACAACATTGACTGGGCTCCTTTAGTCAATGTTGAGTCAATAGATGCTAAAGTCAATCTGCTGACAGATAAACTTGTGCAGCTGTACGATATTCACGCTCCCATTCGTGCAGTGAAAATCAAACATCTTCCGGCACCATGGCTTACAGACGATATTAGGGTGATCATGCACAGAAAGGCTGTAACCAAAACGAAATATAAGTGTCGGCCCTCGCCGTCGAACCGAGAGATCCTTGTTGATGCACGCAATCGCTGCAATAAGGTGTGTAGAGATGCCCAACGCCGCCATATCCACACCTCCGTTGAAAACGGAGACCCAGCAAAAGTCTGGAAATTTCTTAAGTCCATGGGAGTTGGAAAATCGCGCCAAGAATCGATTCCTAAAGACTTAGATATTGATCTACTGAATCAACACTTCTCATCTTCGTCCCACAGTAATGGGACCATGAAGGCAACTACTGTTAATTATCTTTCAAACCTTCCAACTCCCGACCATCCCCCATTTATTTTTAGTCAATTCTCTGATTGTGATGTTAAGAAGAGCATAGTTTCAATCACGTCTAACGCAGTTGGTAGTGATTGTGTGAGTCGAAAAATGATACTCCCTGTCCTCGACGAAATCCTTCCTATCCTATGCTATATCCTGAACTACTCTATATCCTATGGTGCCTTTCCATCGATGTGGAAAGAGGCCAAAGTTATACCATTACCCAAAAAATCCAATCCTACTTCCTTTTCAGAATACCGTCCTATCTCCATCTTGCCTTTCCTCTCCAAAGTCCTAGAACGCCTTGTCCACAATCAGCTTAGTACTTTTCTTTGTAAGAATAGTCTACTGAATCCTTTCCAATCCGGTTTCCGTCCTGGTCACAGCACCACTACAGCCTTAGTTAACGTCACTGATGACATACGGTTAGGCATGGAGGGAGGAAATCTGACAGTTCTCTGCTTACTAGATTTTAGTAATGCATTCAATACTGTCGATTTCGATATCCTGCTTGGCATGCTTCGCTCGATTAACATATCTCCAACGGCGATTGACTGGTTTCGTAGTTACCTGTATGGCCGCCGGCAACGTATATGCATAGAAGAGTCTTGCTCTTCGTGGTGTAATACTTCTGCCGGTGTACCTCAGGGTGGCGTTTTATCTCCTTTACTTTTCGCAATATTTATAAACTCCATTACCAAAAAACTTCTTTCTTCCTACCACCTTTATGCAGACGATTTGCAAATTTATAAGCAAGCTGACTACTCGAATTTGGCTGATGCGGTTCATATTATCAACAAGGATTTGGTTTCAATCTGTGAGTGGGGTGAGGCGCATGGTTTGCAGGTTAACCCATCGAAGACTCAGGTAATTGTTGTTGGCAGCTCAAGGATGATCCCCAAGATAAACTGGGCTCAACTACCCCAGGTTCAATTTAACGGAACTGCTATTCCATTCAGCGAAAAGGTTAAGAACCTTGGGGTTTGGATCGACAAACATCTTTCATGGGATCCTCAGCTACAGGACGTAAGTCGCAAAATTTTCGCATCTGGTAAGTCACTGAGACGATTGCGGAACTTTCTTCCAACTGCCACTAAAACTGCGCTTGCACAATCCCTTTTACTTCCCATCCTTGACTACGCTGATGTCAGTTATCCAGATCTTACTGAGGCACAACTAGATAAGCTTGAGCGACTTCAAAACTTTTGCATAAGATTTATATTTGGCCTGCGCAAATATGATCACATATCTGAATTTCGTACAAAGCTCAAGTGGCTTCCCATACGTCTTCGCCGGAATTCCCATATCTTGTTTCAGCTCTACAGTATTTTGTTTAATCCTAAAACCCCCACTTATCTTAAAGAACGTTTCAAGTTCCTTCATGACACACATAATAGATATCTGAGGTCATCGGAAAACCTGAGACTAGAGATGCCGATGCATTCCACTAGTTTCTATGATAAATCTTTTACTGTGCAAGCAGTACGGTTATGGAATGACTTGCCCGTGTCGATAAGGCGTGCTCAATCTTTGTCCACTTTTAAGACTATGATAAAAAAGCACTTTCTCTCTCCTTAAACATTGTCATTGTATTTTCTTTGCTCCTGTTTCATGTTTGTTATTATGTGTATGTATATATTTATATAGATTAATAGTACTTTATGTATGTATATATTGTATTGTGTAAATGGTACACCACAGACTACCTACAGTATTTGTCTGTCCTTCCCGTTTTTAATCCATCCAAAGGTTGTCTTTAAAAGATCGCTCTTAGCGATAAGACCGCCCATTGTGTCACCCATTGTAAAGTTTTCTATATTTATATCTGTAATTTATATGGTGTACATAATAAAGAGTATTCTATTCTATTATTAGCCCAATCCCTCTCGAAGGGAGGAGGCCTGTGTCCCAGCTGTGGGAAATTTATAGGCTGATATGAAAGAAAATTGTCGCCTGTGATCTGTCGCCTGTCGGTTTTATCAAATAAGCCCCACGCTGCAGCGCCATGTTAACACTCGCAGCAACTTAAAAGAGCAATACCCAAAACTTTTGAAACGTCTAAAATTCAAAAAAGATCGATCTTGACACAAGTCACGGGGTCTCGGAGGAGGGAAGGGCAAAGGGGGCGGGGTCACATCAATTCAGCAATTTCATTATACATGATTGGAAGGCTGTTTGTTCGTGGCTGGCGTGCCGCCAACCCGCTTGCATAATGTCTCGAACACCGCCACTAAGTGCAGAGGTAACGAAGGTCGACTCGGAACAATGGCTTGTAACTAGCTCACGGATCACGGCATGCAGTGTTAGACTGCTTTGTTTGGTAACCATTCGCTTAAGCTTTGAAAGCTCTGGACAGCATATAAAGCTTATCTTTGCGTGCTTACGGACACGAAGACAAAAGGCGATTTTATCCGCCGCTGGCCACAATTTAGTCGCAGTTTTTGGTAGACAAAAAGCCTTTGTCAGTTTCTGCCTTAGTAGCCGGCCATATGTCTTGTGCCTATGGACCATTCTAAGCTTTTTACTTGAGGTCTATTATCTAGCTGAACAACTTCTTCGTCCAAGTTGTGGTCTGAAGGTGACAGTAACGTGTGCAATCTGATGACATTTATACCAAGCGTACCAACAGTAGTCTTAACATTTTACCTATGCAAGGTGGATATTTGAGATGTTGGTCCAGAAGACTTTTTTAATCCTTATACGAAACTGCATTGATGAGCAGCATTTTACCGAAATCTGTGAATAAAATTAGCAATTACTCAAAAAGTTGACTGCCTCATAAGGCCGTTTCCCAGTAGGTACTACGGTTACCTTACAGTCCCAGCTAAAAAATCCACGCTGTATTTATAATTGGCACTATTTTCCTTATCTAAGGAGTTCACCTTCTGTGTTTCCCTTTACAATAATGTTTGAAATACGACTGCATCGTCCAAATGCCCCGACCCGGCTATCGTCGTGAACTTCTACGTCTCTGCCCGGGCTTCTAGTCTTTTATGCAAAGTGTCGTGTACGACTGCGACGTTTATTTCCGCTTTATTGTTTCATGTGAATTTGAATTTGAGGTTATAATTATTCAAAGCATTGAATTAGAGATTTTCGAAAGTATTATTACTTAATTAAAGGTACCAGTTCGTAGCCGACCGCAGACAGCAGCAGCAGACGACGTGACGCTACGACACTACTGGTTTGTATGTATTTCTATGGAATACCTATCCGCAGCTAGCGACACGTCGCCCGACTACACGTCGCACGGCCGCAGACGTCGTGTCGCCCGACCGCAGATCAGTAGTGTCACCGACCCTGGAGCAGTTGGGTTCGAAGTCATGTCTGCAGCGGCATGACGCTGCGACGTGTCGCTACGACATGTCGCAACGTCACGTCGTCTGTTGCTGCTGTCTGAGGTTGGCTACGAACTCGTACGAAATAACTAACGTGTCGAAAAAAAAAGCAAGTTGACAGACGGACAAAAAAGGATTCGGATTCATATAAAATGTAAATAACATCAAAAACTTTGTAATCGTTTAGGTACCATAAAATGTTTGTTCAACTGGCTGATATGCATGTAAAAAAGACAGGACAGCCATTACTTTACCGAAGAAGAAAAATAAAGAAAAAAACTTTAATGGCATCTCTATTTTTTTTCTACCGCAAATTGCCTGTAACTGTTTTTATTTTACAATAAGTAGCATTAAAAAGTTTACATTGTATAATTTAAATAAAAATCTCGTGTCACAGTGTTTGTTATCGAACTCCGAAACGGCTTGACCGATTTTTATGATTTTTTTTGTATATATTTGGTAGGTCTGAGAATAGGTCGTAGACCTATTTTTTATACCCCTAGGCGATAAGGGTGGCCCTCACCAGACAATTTATGGAGTCGAAACTTACGCGGGTGAAACCGCGGGGCACAGCTAATATGAAATAATATTGTAGCCTTTTGTCCCAGCATAGCAACACAAGAAAAATACACGAGACGACGTGTAGCATAAAGATATAGTCATCATCATCAGCCTATAATGTTCCCACTGCTGGGACACAGGCCTCCTCTCTGTGAGAGGGAGTGGGCCGTAATCCACCACGCGGGCCCAGTGCGGGTTGGTAGATGTCACATGTCTTTGAATTTTTGGTTCTAGGACATGCCGGTTTCCTCACGATGTTTTCTTTCACCGTTTTGAGAGCAGTGGTGATGAAATAATTTTACACAAAGTAAAGCGCCTGTCTGGGTTCGAACCTACGACCTACAACTCGTAAGTCGCGGCCGATACCACGGGGCCACCACTGCTCACCTAAAAATATAATACTGTTTTAATTTAATTTACCCAGTACCTATGTAAAACTGAACAATGATTTGGGAACAATTTATTACTCAGAGAAGCGCGACGGAGGCCTTTGCCCTGCAGTGGAACAAAACAGGCTAGTTAGATTAGATTATTACTCCGATCACTCCCTGTGTCTGCATTACATTATTTAATTGTTAAAAATAAGTACTTAAATCTCTACACATCGTCCTTCACAAACTCCAACAGAGAGCTCTAAAGAAAAGTCTTTCAAAAGCCTACAAATGGCACTAAAGAGCTCACAACTAGCTCCTGACGTACTTTAAACTGCACTAACCCAGTTAATGTACCATTGTTTCAACTTGCACTAAACAGATTAACTTACTAATACCTAGTAATGCCGCCACTGCATCGAGTTTGTGAAGGAGGGAGGAAGGGGAGAGGACTAAGTTCTACGGCACTCAGTGTATATGAATATTTTATATGTTTATATTTGTGCCGTGTTGACGTTGACACAAGAAGTTTGCTGGCTCTCTGTCTAGGGAATTTATTTGCAAAAGGTGTTACTATTCAGATGCGTAAATTTATGACTTGCTGTATGTAGATAAGCGTTAGAAAATAAGTAGTAGCTATAGTGCAGATCAATAGTCGTTGGTGTCCAAATCTAAGCATTTATTTTCTCAGTTATTAGACCACTAGCTTCTGTCAGCGGCTTCACCCGCGTGGAACATGCTCCCAGGACAAAAAGCCTATGTCCTTCCTCAGGATGCTATCTATCTCTTTGCCAAAGGAGAATGCCATGGGACCGTACCAACTTGCGAGGGAGCGCGTCACAACCAAATGTAGTTCATAAAATTACTCCTATTTTTTAAATTATATTTAGATTTTTGTTATGAAAAGGATTTTCGGATTTCGGACATCAAAAATAAAAGTATTTTTATTTACTTTTGTACGCATTTTCTCTTACATCACTGCCATTGCACTTGTTTTCCGAATGTTGCTACTACGTAAAAAATATCAGTACCTGCCAACAAATATTTTTATGAAGAATATAATTTGTCAGACCGACACCGATTTACTATTTACTATAATATTAGGCATATTTGTATGTGTCAAAAAATCTTTAGGTCACGCGCTGCGTCGTATTTATTTAAATTATTATTTTGGAATACATTTTAAGCATTTAAAGAAAAGAGGACCGATAAAAAAAAGTTTTTATTGTGACGTTTTGCATTTGTTCTGTGGCGCCCGTCACGGATACTTTCAATATTGGTTTCATCTGAACTACATTTAAAATCTTTATTAACGAAAATGTAGATAGACCATTATTTGTGCACAATAAACAATTTTTCATTCTTCTTTCTATGCTAGTCACTGACCTGAGATATTGATCCGCTCCTCATCGTAGTAATCCAGTTTGTGCAGGTCCTCATCATCGTCAGGCAGTACGGGCTCGTCGGGCAGGTCGTCGGGCCGGCGCGCGCGCGTCGCGTTGGGCGCGGCACTCACCAGCACGCACACCACCGCCAGCGGCAGCACAACCTCCATGGCGACATCACCGCGCACCGAGGACTCACGGACGCTGCTGGGGATAGAAAGATAGCGTTAGTGTGACACGCGCTTTAGAAGACAGTTGGAGGGTAGGTGATAAAAGACCTGTCACATAGCCGTTATCTACGCATTCAGTAAGTACATCGAACTAAATTACATTGAGGTAAAATGATTGCTGGAAAACGAATTTTATTTCTGGTTTGAAAAATGGCTTTTACGGCAGCGCGCAATTTCAGAAAGATCCTTTTAATACCTTTGGAAATTACTAATATGCCACTTTGATTTTTGATAAAACTTGCATTGTATTTGATTAATTTACGTTCATGACACCAAAAAGTTTATGTCTGTTCGATTCATAAAAAAGATAGCCAGCAGGACAGCAATTATTTTACAGAAGAAGAAAAATAAAGAAAAAACTTTAATGGCATCTGAATATTTTCTTAACCACAAATGGCCAGTTAGTGTATTACTATGTTGGGTACAAGGATATTTGGTCGCGTAGCCAAAATCGGAACTAACGCCGCCATTTTGTTTTTCATGTTTATCAAGTTCAACTCCCCTGTCAATGTCACTCAAGCGCCAAAAGACCTTGGATGAACTGTAGGTGTGAGAGACAATGGCGACGCTCTACATAGCCTAAGCTTTACTGTTCACCTTTTGAATACAAATGCCGGCAGTACAAAACTTTTAGATTAACCCCCTTACTAATAAACGTATTATATCAGATGAATAGTTACACATAGATTTCTCTCTTTCAGTCGTCAGTAATTTGACTTTCGAAAGAAGAAGACAAAGCGTTGTGTAACTATACAGACACTATTAACGTTTCAGAAGAAATTATTGGTTGCCAATCATTTATCAATTTTAAACGCTTTTTGCTGTTACCTGTACATTTTAAACATCGACGTGCTATGTACGGAATCTCTTAAGTAAGTACAGCAACTAGGTTAGCTGCGAAAACAGACAGACGGACTCGTGGAAAAATGTATTAGTAATTGTTGTCTAATTAACTTTGTTACCAAGGAGAAAGAATAAGAAAAGTGGAAGAAACCAATCAACCGTGCCCTATTTCCATTGTTGTTCAACTGTGTTCTTTATATTTTTAGAAATAAATTACTTCAGCTAAAATAAAGTATTTATTTTTACTGCTTCTACCTGAAATTATATTATTATATGAAGGTAAAACTTCAATGATTAAATTCGCTTTGATGGAATAATTCCAGTATTTTAATCTTAAATTGTCGAAAACGGTAATTAAAATCCTCGTCGGTGAGCAGAAATAAAATTGAATGAGATTTGCTTCGCCACGCCGACTGGCAGCCGGATAATAATCCGATTTGGTGGTAATAGTGATTATGGTAATATTCGTACTTTCTTACTAAAAAATAAATCTTAGGTAAGCCTTAGGAGCTTAGCCTTATGTAGCTGTATAAAGCTGACTCCCGTACGGAAGCAACGAGATCTCTGGTGTGCATATACACGAGCGACATACGTCGACGACAGAGGCGACTGCAAGCGTCGACGCGACGGTGACAACCGACCCACGCAACGATTCGCTCGTGTATTTGAGCACCCTACTCAAATACAGGCGTAGCGCTGGAAGGCCTCCCACAAGGTGGACCGACGACCTTGTGAAGGCCGCAGGAACTCGTTGGATGCGAGAAGCACAAAACCGGTCGAAGTGGAGGTGCTTGGGGGAGGCCTATGTCCAGCAGTGGACGTCTTTCGGCTGAAATGATGATGATGATGATGACTCAAATACACGAGCGACACGTTTTCGTCGGTTGCCGCCGACGCGTTGACGTGTGCAATTGCACTCGCCTCCGTCGTCGACGCATGTCGCTCGTGTGTCACACTAACTGGCACACCTCTAACAGTAAGTTTAAGTCTACCTAGAGCAAGTAATCTCTCGAGTTCTATAGCTCTATTGCTGTGGGTATTGTGTACGAGACACCTATTAATGGTCAACACAGCATAACAACAGACGCACGCTGTAAGCTTGTAAGGCAACAGTGCGGTTCTGACACCTGTCCAATTCGGAACCGTTCCAACTGGCAACCGGCCTGACTGGAACCAAATTAATTACACTCATATGCCGAGAATTTGTAACACTTTGTTACCGTTTATCCGGCAGATTTGTTGAAACGAGGGTAAAATGTTCTGCGTTCTGAAGATGGAAGAGTGAATATTTAGTTTTGGTGAAGAAAACAACGGAGGGAGAGCAGTGATGGCCCGATTGTAACGGTCCCAACTTACGAGTTGTCATGGTTTGGAAATCAGGCAGGCGCTTTACTTTGCGTAAATAATTTCATCGCCATTGCTCTCAAAACGTTGAAGAAAAACATCGTGAGGAATCCGGCATGTCCTAGAACCAAAAATTCGAAGACATGTGACACTCCCAACCTGCACATCGCGTGGTAGATTGCAGCTTCCTCCCTCTCGTATAGAGGAGGTCTGAGTCCCAGCAGTAGGAATATTGTAGGCTGATTATGCTAAACAACTTAGGATGGTCTATTGCTATATGAAAGATGAGCGAGATGGGTTACTTTTCTCCCAAAATAACAATTTTCTCTCTTGTTTAATATTTCAGGTAAAATAACACACATAACATACACGCCTTGTTTCCCCGAGGGATTAGGAGAGCGGTGTATACCTATAGTACACCCACATTTAGCAGGGTAATGTTTAAGTCCCACGTAATAGGGGGCGAGCGTACTGCCATCAACCGGACACAAATCCAGTATCCGGGCTGCTACCGAGACATTTCGAAATAAGATAAGTAAACCCAATAACACATTGCCCAAAAAAAAGTTAGTATATCAAAATAAATACAGGGTGAAATTAAATTCATGGGCATCCTTTTAAAGGGTCATTGTACTCATAATTATGAACAACTTTTACTATGGGACTAAACCTAAAATCGCGAAAAAAAATCAGCTGTTCTTTGCATTTGTGTTCACATAACTCGTCAAAATGTAGGGAACAGCTGATTATTTTTTGCGATTTCAGGTTTGGTCCCATGGTAAAAGTTGTTCATAATGATGATTACAATTACCCCTTTAAAGGATGCCCATGAATTCAATTTCATCCTGTATAATCGCAATATTAACGACATTGTTACACTTATAATTGTTGACGTGTCTGCAACTAATGTATACGGAAATATAGCTGAAAGCTACCCGAAAGTTAACTATTACAAGCAATTATAATTTTGTCGCCGCGTAGTAATGACTTACAACTGTTGATCACGCATGGGGCTGGAATATTTTTAACAGAATGAGTTTTTTGAACTTGGGACGTATTTGTGAGGCTTTTTTTTGTGTACAAAATTCTTATAAAAATTCTCCTTACGGTAAGCGGCGCGCGGCGTGGAAATGACCCAGTTTATGATTGAAACCACACCGCAATAGGTATGTACTGGGATTGTGGCTTCATTTTTATTATACCTCGTTTAAGGGGTTTGAATATTTTTGTATGGAGGGTGGCCCTAAGCACAGTAAATATACAGTAAGTTATCTAAGGCCGCCCGCCGAGTTATTAGCCTACTCTTGCGTTGATCCCCAGGGTTTTCACTTTTACTTTTAGTTAATATTTTCGAACAAGCAGCACTTGATCTAAATTTATGAAATAAAAAGCATATTATGATTGAATATTTTACCAATTTATAAATTTAGTAAAAATAATAAGCCTTTATTCACATAACATTTATTATACTAAGTTACAAAGGAGAGGGGAAATCCTGGGCCCAGCAGTTAACTAGTTGAAATGGGTATTAAAAAATCCGGTATATTTTTCTAAAGGAAATCACAAAATACAGTACCATGTTTCTATCTAGGAAGCGAGAAAAATTAAATTAAGTTGTGAAACTAAATAATCGATAAAGTACATGCCTGAATTCTAAGTAATCGATAGTGAATAAATCGGTAAAGTCTCAGAATATGTATGAACATCGAGTGACAAATGCTTATCAATCTTTTCGTGGAATCGATTCAAAGCGAATTGAGTTCCATTAATTTTTCTTCTGTTAGCAACACTGGTCACTCAGTATAGTCTAAAGTAATCTGTGCACCGACTGACAGATGACAGGTAGAAAAAAACCGGCACCTATCAAAAAGTACTCTGTGACCGGCACTCGTTCGTTTTCTTTCGTTGTGAGTGCGCACGTATTTTCCGTTCTCAATCCATTTCAGGATCTTCAACACGTCGCACAGGGAGGCTCTCTACTTGCACTCCATGCGTAAAACCATTATACAACCAAAACCATTCAAAAATATTTCGCAAATAACATCAAAAAACTACAATGTTATAATGTAACCTCACTTTTACTACTTATATTTCATATAACTTGATATCTAGATAGCCAAATTTCACCAAATTTTCAGTGAGGCCTTGTTATTATATCCACTTTCAAATAAAGCTAGTTTGATTGAGTTAACACCTGGGCCCAGGAAACTATGGAGTCTTTCCCTTCTCCTTTGATACCGAGAAAATTTTTCTCCTGTTTCTGCACGTCCGGAATGCTTTATTATTAATTTTGTTAATGTAAAGTAAATTCTCATTCTTATGTAAAGTTTTTGTAAAAAGCTTTTGGGAAAGCATGGACAGGGCATCTTAAATTCTATATCATTCAGTTGATCGTAAATTGACCGGCCAATTTTAATGTTGATGTGGTCCTTTTCGAACGCTTTGCGAAACACCTGCTCCATCCTTTCTACATTATCGACAAAATCATCAGGTGGGATCATGAGTAAATTTCGATCTTTGCCGTAATTCCTGTAATGGGTGTATCTAGATTCTACACTTAAATTACACGCTCGTTGATTAACGTCGACGTAATTATTTAAAAAATCGCAGTTCTTATGGTAATCAACACCTTTTTTTAACAAAGCGCCACAAACATAAAAAAATGCATTTTTTTCCGGTAGCTCATGTTGTATTGGTACATAGTCAGAACGTAAGATTTCCGACAAAATATTTTCATTTCCTTGTGTTTGATTGCTACTGGTAACTAACTTTAGCTCTAAACATAGTATTCAGAAAGTAAATTAGGGAATACATTTATATGGAAAAATGCGACTCGGCTACGCTCTTAATAAAGCAAATAAACTTTGAAATAAACAATACAATACCACATTTTCTAATAATATTTAAGTATAAGTAGGTACTTACATTTCTGGTTGAGTAGGAACTATGAAGAATGATAAGTCCGGGTTTGCGAAATCATTATTGAGGCACCCGAAAACACTACAATATTTTTTTCCCCTTTTTGAAGTCATGATACTCGTAATGTTGACGAACGCAAGCGGTCATGTAGCGTACGCGCGTGCTCACAGTCGCGCTGCACAGCCCGCACTGCCGCCACCTTATTCCCTCATATATTATGCTAGCGTGTGCGTGAAATCGCGTGCCGACATGGCGCGCGGCGCGCACGCACACATTCAAACCGAGAGCGGCACGTTTGTATGAAGACGTTCTACTGTATATTTTACTGTGCCCTAAGGTCGGCCGCCATTTTGATTTTTTTTCAGAATCGCGGTGCACAACAAAAGTTATATATTTAGATAGAGGACACTTATACAAACAAAAAATGTTATGTAACATAATGTCCTAAAGCGTCAGGTTTCGGAGTTATTCACCGAAATGTAAGTCGAAAACAACAAGGATTTTTTTGTTTTTTTCCCCTACAGGTAACCATATTGAACTATTGAGGTAATAGAAACGTTATAAAACCTTTATGGAGAAGAAACAAATGAAGAATAGATATTTTTTTAATAAATAATTAAACACGGCAATTTATTGATCCTTTTTTTAATCCCAGAGACTAATCTGACATTTAAGTCTTTTGTGTTTTCGTTTTTTTTAGTATAGAAGTTTGACATAACACTTGTCAGATTAGTCTCTGAAAATCCCTGTACCTAGGATAGAACTATTCAGGCGCAGCTGCGTATATATGGCGCCACTTATATATAACTCATTACCTATCTGGATAACAGAACTACCTTACAAAAAGTTCTGTGTGGTTTTGAAAAAGTGGTTGATTTCACATAGTTTTTATTCTGTCGGCGAATTTCTGAACAAAAAATGTTGTCAGTCCTACCACTTCAGAAATGCATTGTAATATTTTTTTTAATTATTTATGTTAATTTGCTAATTTAATTAACTGTACAATATTATTATGTTACTGCATGTTGTTAATACCTACTTCATGTATTAAATATTTGCATGCCATCATTACATGGCGGAATGTGTCTTAGCACTACAATATTACGTTATCATCTTTTGTACCACATTTTATGCAAATAAACGATTTTGATTTGATTTGATATAAATAAACCCCTTAATGTTGAAACTAGATTTTGAAGATGACGCCACGTGGTGATAAATAAAGTAAATGTAGAGCAAACTCCATTAGGTACGGTCTATAGATACACTAGATAGTATATCTATATAGTGGAAACAAAGCCATTATAATCTATCTTATCGATCTAAAGCGCCCCAGATAGCCTTCATAGAGAAATATTCTATGTCCATACAAATTAAACAACAGTAAACTATGTAAAACCGTCTAAATAACTACAAACCTTTACATTGGTCACAGAAAGATCCGGAAAATTTTCATTGTCGTGTTTCAAAACGGAAGTTTGATACCTTTGGCTCTTGGTCGCACTGGCTGCGGGCACAGTCGTATTGTCGCCAACAAATTGACAATTTAAAAATGATATCTCCCCCGACCTTTTCCGCCTTTCCTGATTATTTTTTCCACGTTTTGAGGAAATATTCATTGAGATTCTTTTTACGTAATTTGAAGATGACTTTAAGATAAATACGGGGAGTGATGTCGGGTCTGCGATTTATTGAACGGAAAAGTTTGTAAACGGAATATTATTGACTGAACGTGGGTAATCAAGAAATAATTCAATAAAGAAAGAAATATGTTATTTATTAGTTCTTTGTGCGTACTGCGTACATAAATATTTGTTCTAAGACACCAGGCGATCATTTACTGAGTAAACGTTATAAGTTATAATAAAACATCGTATGTTACCGCGTTTCTCGTAGACAGACGTCACTCCTTATTCCCAGTGGGATACCTTTAGGTTATCGAACCTGCATGAACGGATCACCGGCGTTCCTTAATACGTCATACTGACGTACCTACTCAGTTATATAAGGGACGTGCCCATCGCCTTTATCGGACATTACTCCAATCTGGGGCTATGAATAAAGGGTCTCTTCCCACAAAAGGTTCTCCTTCGTTGTTTTAATATAATGCCTGGAGAGCTGCCTTCTTTATCGAAGAAAGCCTCCGCTCTAGGCATTTGTACCTACTAATGGGACTTTAGATAAGGAAATTAATGCGTTTAAATTAAGACAATATGCGTCTCAATTCTACTGTTTCTGTTACCTAAGTATAAGAGATAGGTTCAGTTATCCCCATAATTCCATATATGCATTTATTTTGACATACACGCACAATGATTGTGAGAACTTCAGCGGTGTTATTGTGTAAAAAGATCACCGTGGTAACTTAGGTGAAGCGAGCTTAAAGTGAGTTGTCATTCCACCTGATGCTAGGGATTGACATTATTGAAAGCTCACTTTGAGCTCACTTCACCTAAGTTTTCACGGTGAGATTTTTACAGAATAGCATTACAGGAGTTTAAAAGACCATCTGTGAGATCCATTGTTCTATTCTATTTTTTTTTTTTTATATGGCTAGCAAAGCCGATGTCGACAATTTTCCCAATGTCTAAAGTGAATTGGACTCAATTGGAAGAGCAAGTGTGCATTGTTATAAATCATACTAATCAAACTAATATTATAAAGGCGAAAGTTTGTGAGTGTGTGTGTGTGTGTTTGTGTTTGTGTTTGTTACTTCTTCACGCTCAAACGGCTGGACCAATTTTGATAAAATTTTGTATGGAGGTAGCCTGGATTAACATATAGGCTACTTTTTATCCCGATATTCCCACGGGATCGACATTTACGCGGGTGAAACCGCGGGGCGCAGCTAGTTAAAAAATAAATGTAGATCTTGTGGGCTTAGTAGGTACTGGAGAGCTCCATCGTTGTGAAAATAATTTCGTGGAAATCTCTAAAAGTAGACAGTAGACAAGTGAATTGAGTCTTTAAAGCCAAAATGTAGGATGGCGTTACTTTGTCAAATTACGTCACTCGTCGTAAACGACATTGTCATTCATTATCGCGGGTTGCCGGAATCTAGCGTTCGCTGTTGTTATTCGCGGCCGAATTTAGCTGCTATATCGAAATAATCCCTATTTCAAATTGGCTGCTAAATTCGGCCGCGAGGTTTGAAATCGTAAATTAGAATAAAATCCATTGCTGACACTAACGCGTTTAATTATTGACAAACTCTACAACCAATTAAAATAAATAAATACATAAAGAAAGAAAGATGTTTATTTAGCACAGTGGGCACCGTAAAGAAGGAACACATTTGAACAAAATTAAAAACTAACATAAAATAATACTTATTATTCATTATATTTCAATTAAATATGTACAGGGAATAGATCATCTTTATCAGAAGAGGCCATGTTGCGTGGGTTTGCGGGCGAGGAGTTGAAAGTATTATGAAAGTCTTTATGAACAATCACAGGATGTCTAATCCAATTATTTAATTAAAGATAATGCATGAATGACATTCCACCAAGTACGTGGCAATCAATTTACACACAATTGGATATCATAGCACAATTCCTCCAATCAATATCGTCATTTACGATCAACCCATGTGAATGTATCCCTCACTTTTCCCTTGTTCTTATAATGGCGGGCCGCCTCCCCAGTCCATGGTGTTACGTCAAATTGACAGTTGACATATCTTCTAAAAAAACAATATTAACCAAAGAGGTTGGCATCACCGAACCAATTCTCATTTCAGCAATAATGCCAGACAGATGCTGTTTGACGCTGATTTTGCACACATTTGTCCTGAAAACCATACACACTTCAATAATTACTTTCACCTACTATTAATTAACGATTACACTTTAGCAAGGGTTCAATACCCTCGCCCCAATTTAGGTTTCAATTTCATTAATGAAGTTTGCTAGACCGTAAAAAATTACGTATAGACCGAATCTACACGGTGTATCCCACTGGGCTACCTTTAATAGTAATTTTTAAACCGAGTTATTGCCCGCAACTTTGATGACCTCCAACAAGTTTACAGAACATAACATCACGCCTATATTCGTTGAAGGGTTGGGCAGAGGTGTACCTACACCTAGTACAGTCACGTCTATACACTTGACTTTATTCGTCTATACACTTCTACGTCTATACACTTGACTTTATTCAAAGGCGACTTTCTCCTTTATTTTTGAATAAAATCTTATGTTATTACGAAAATAGTATTTTCGAACCCATAGGTTTATGTTAAGGTTGCATTCGTTATTTCACGAAAAAATCGCAATTGAAAATTGCCAAGTGTATACATACTTTTAGACGTGACTGTACACCCACATTTCGCCAGTTATGTTTTTAATTTTTTATTGCTGAATGGGCCCGCTCTTAACCTCGATTACGCCTGATGGAAAGCGATGGATGAGGTCTACGATGGAACGAGCGTGCCCAGAAAGTGCCTAAGACACTGGAACTCCCACGCATCGACGAAACGCAGCAGGCTGTTTGACGCCGGACTCCGGTGGGAGGGTGGTCGCAAACCAGGCGGGCGTTAGTCCTACCACCGCAAGGGAAGAATTGGCCAGTCAAATAAGGTGTTGGGTGTGACTGTCCAGGATGCACCGAGCGCTCGGTTCAGTTGAGTAACTGGCGGAACAAATTGCGCTACACGAGGAGGCTTCTTAATGCATCCCAAAATATTTAAGTCCCATGTAATAGGGGGCGTGCCTATTGCCTTTATCCGGGTACAAAAAAACTTTGCCCGACCTGGGAATCTAACCTAGAACCGCATGCGCAGCAGTAACTACAGTCTAAATTCCTCCTTCTATCTCCAATGGTTTGTGTGGTATGTTGTTTGTCAGTCAGCCACAGTACTGTTTAAATGTATGCCTAGAACAAAATTGTGTCGTCACAATCAATAACACAATTCCCCTCACTCCATCAGCATGCAATTTAGGCGCTAATAAATACAATCTAACATGGGTGCGGTATGTCTGACGTCACGTTATTCCAGTGTGATTCGACGTCAGTCAAGCGTTGACGGCGACCGGTCCGCGCGTTGGGGCAGGCAGTCGGCACTTTGTCGATGACGTCAGGTAAATCCATTGCTGGTTGTGATATGCTTTGTTAGATAGAGTGGGGTTAGCGTGTCTGCGCCAGGAATTTCCTATGGTATGGATGGGATGTCACAATTTGTAATTTATTAGTCTCGTCGGGAATCGCGTATGCCGCGAAGAAAACTCAGTGTAGTGAAGATAAGAACACCCCCATTTCGGCAGTTATTTTGTAAGTTTCATGAAATAGAAGAAGGCGGCCTTAGGTTGGTTGCAAAGGCAAAAAGTGCTGTTCATGCGTTCAAGTATTAATCTGTCAAGCTCTGCTAATGAGACACAATTGATTTTCTATTGTTTCGTCGCCGATCGGCGAACCGCGCCGCTTGACCGGTTAAATACAGTGTGAAATTTTAATCACCGTATTCCTCTTAGGGGTCATTGTACTCATCATAATGAACAACTTTTATTATGGGAACAAACATGAAATCGCGAAAAAAAAAAATCAGCTGTTCCCTATATTTTGACGAGTTATGCGAACATAAATGTAGGGAACAGCTGATTTTTTTTAACAATTTCAGGTTTGGTCCCATAGTAAAAGTTGTTCATAATGATGATTACAATGACCCCTTAAAAAATAAAAACAGTGATTAAAATTTCACCCTGTATAATAAATCCAAAAATACAATTTATATTAGATTGTTCTTACGTTTGATAGTCTATGCAACTTATGCACAAAACGACACTGTAGAAAGAAATCCCTTCACCGGAAATTACATGCCATAGACATAGGCATGTGTCGTTTCCTTTCTATGTTTCTCGACACACTACACGTGTGTAAACCCACGTTCTCATAAATGCATATATGTATATGTAGTGTTGGAAGGCTATCGGAGACGCGAAGTCTTGGATAGTTAGAGATAGTAAGTTTGGGGTATAAAGTTTTAGGTCAGTTGAAGTTTATATTTTTGTTTCTAAGAGAACTCCGTCTGAAGGAGTTTTTCTGGGAAAATAAGAAGTCGGTAGGTAAGTACCGCAATCTAGTCATGCTTCCAAACTACGTAGCATTTGTAGCGTTGGTAATGCTAGGATTTATTGATGCACGTTCAAAAGAGACACTGTTGGACGTTTGTGTGTAGTACGGTGCTCAAATACACGAGCGGCACGTTGTCAACGGCTGCAGTTGACGAGTGTCCCTCGTGTATATGAGTCACTTCTGGACGTCAGCCACTTTCACCAAATGGGCTATCGTAAAATACCTGAGCGGTTAAGACAATATTGTTCATATCAGTAATAAAGTTTACTACCATAGTTTTTAAATTACGAGTAATGTTACTAATACTACATTCGGTTTAAAGAAATTTATTTCTCAAAAAGAACATACATAGTATCCAGTGGCGAAGGGTGATTTTATAACAGAGGTAATCCGGAGCAAAAAAAATATGCCAAACAAAATTTCAATTATGAATTGACTATAGTATGGTTATGTTCTGAATTTTCGAAGGGAAGCCGGTGGGAATCGAGTTGTATGGTACCTTCGCCACTGATAATAGTATCTTAAGTAATAAACATAATTGTCGTTCAATCTATCGAGTACATATAGTAATGATTTATTATTGTTGGCTAGCCAAATACAACTTTAACCTATTCTTAAAAATGTTCACTGATGAACAATCTCTTATTTCATTCGGTAAATTATTGAAGTGAAAACTTCTTTAGCGGCTTTGTACACTTTTTTTGTAATGGGTAAAAAATATTAAACTCGCGTCAGGACACGTGACATCGAAAATTCGTAAGACGGATGGAGAGTAGATAGCTGGCGCGGCGTAGGAGAGGAAGTCTCTTTCTACGGCGCGGCGAAAATGTATGCCTGCTGTTTCGTTTAGGCGGCGCAGGGCGCTTGCGCGAATGTTCGTGTGTGTTTATGTTACAGCGTGGCACGCGCATCCATGGATGGTGACAGCTGATGGCACGACCGTCTGTGTAGTGGCCACACTACTGTGTATTCGTAAAATTCGTGTATATAAAGTGTTTAAAATATGGAAATTGAACAAAGTGCATCTATTAATGAAAAATATCAAAAATGCACAATGTTAATATTCAAGTTTTCACTTCTGCCGGCACTCCCGGAGTGCAACCCGTCTTTTTAGGGTTCCGTAGTCAACTAGGAACCCTTATAGTTTCGCCATGTCTGTCTGTCCGTCCGTCCGTCCGTCCGTCCGTCTGTCCGTCCTCGCTTAATCTCTGTGACCGTTAGCACTAGAAAGCTGAAATTTGGTACCAATATGTATATCAATCACGCCGACAAAGTGGTAAAATAAAAATTGGAAAAAAATGTTTTATTAGGGTAGCTCCCCTATATGTAAATTGAGAAGTGATTTTTTTTTTAATTTCAACCCTAACGTGTGATATGTTGTTGGAAAGGTATTTAAAAATGAATAGGGGTTTACTAAAATCATTTTTTGATAATGTCAATAATTTCGGAAATAATCGCTCCAAAAGTAAAAAACAATGTGTCCCCCCCCCTCTAACTTTTGAACCATAAGTTTAGAAAATATGAAAAAAATCTGAAAAGTAGAACTTTATAAGGACTTTCTAGGAAAATTATTTTGAACTTGATAGAAACAACAGTTTTTGTACAAAAAAAACAAAAATTTGTACAAAATCATTTCTGGACTAAGTTCGTAGTATAATCGTATATGCAAGCATTTTTTTTAACTTCGTTTACATATTTTATTATCCTGAACGTATCTTTTTTTCAAACAAAAAAAGAATTATTAAAATCGGTTCTCGCAATCCAAAATTACCACCGAAAACTTCTGGCACATCTATGTATTAATTAGTAACCCAATTCCCCGAGAGATGGCGCTGTAGGTACTTATTACATTGGGTCGGGTATTATCGAATTGTACGTGGGAACACTTATTGTGACGGACGGGAAACTACGGAACCCTACACTGAGCGTGGCCCGACACGCTCTTGGCCGGTTTTTTTTTATAAAGCTACGCTTCCTCAAAATGAATAGTTGTTCTTCCGTACAAAGTCCTAACTGAACGCAGTTCTATACTAGTAGTAGTGGTGAGTTTTGTGACATTGATAGTGAGTAGGTACTTGTAGTCAGAAATAAAGATTATATTATTATTAACAACGAGGTCTTATTACTAATAATGAGTCTGGTAAACATCAGATTTTTAGCTGGATCATGAAATAAACTTATAAATCAGAGAAAAAAAAACGACCAACTTCTGAATGATTGATGTGGGAATTTAATTTAATCATAAAATAAAACAGTAGGTAGTGCGTTACAATTATTATGAATGTAGGTGTTAAAGTGCGGTACACACCAATTAGTAATCTTGTTCGATCAGGGCGACACGCGATACCAGTGTTAACTAGTTTTAATACATGAATTATTAAACGTACTAAGTACTATTAGGTACTACGATTAACACAAGGATAATAGATATTTCATGTTAATTACAGAAAAGTGCTGTGTGATACCAATAAATATTATATTATGACCCATATTGTTGCGTTTTAATAATGTCAGTCTTTTGTGGGGTCACTAGATAATAAATTATTTATTGTTTGACCAACACCATGTTGTATCGTTACTTCGGCGCCGTCATTTCTTTGCGGGTAACGTCCCGGTGACGGCGGCGGTGTAAAAACGCCTTAAGGTTGAATCTCACTTGCACGTCCTTAAAGTTAAACATGACAGTGACAAGGTGGTGACAGTTAGATAATTTCAACCTTAGCGAGGTTTGAATTTACTTACTGGAAATTGTTGTAAAAATTGGTAAAGCAATTACGAGGTCTACTATACCCACAAAGACAATGTCGGTGACCATACCCACTAAATGTCTTGTCATCATTGCTTAGTTTACACATTCAAGTTCTAATTCAAAATATTTTATTTCATATAAACCTACAGGGACACCTATAAGACGCCAGAAGCTAGGTGCACGATTCCAATTGGTCTCCATTGGAACTCATCGGATACTTTTTCTTTTATATTTGGCTTTTACAATGTTTTCAAATTACACTGTGAATAGGTACAGAGGCCAGCAGCACATCAAGCTACCCCAATCTGTCAAAGTTTCCCAATTTTGACGGCACGGTTGGCGCAGTGGTTAAGCAAGTGACAGCTGCGTTGCGTGTCGCCGGTTCGATTCCCGCACGGAACAAATATTTGTATGACCTACAAGTAGTTGTTCCGGGTCTGGCTGTTTGTGTATGTGAGTTTAAATGTTTGTAAACGCACCCACAATACAGGAGAAATTCCTATTGTGGGGCAATGTTTAAAAAAAAAGAAATTGAATATGAACCTTATAACTTTGTAGTAAAGTTGAAAATCTATCAAAGAAATTTGACAGATTGGGGTATCTTGATGTGCTGGCGTCTGTACTTATGAAAGGCCAGTGGAGGCCTGTCAACAAGTCTAGAAGATAGTCAGCAAATCGAAGCATCTATGAGTCTCCAAAACTTCCAGTACTTTAAACATCACTGCCAACCCCCTGCTACAACAGCCCGTGAACCCTCTTTCATTCTCCAGAGCTCGTCTGACCTCCTCGGCTGCGAACCAAACATTTCATATTCTCAAGCGGCGCCGGCGTAAAGGAACGTTTTCTTTAAGATTCTCTCCAATTAGCGAGACGGATTTAGAGCACGTTTTATAGCCTGGGATTGGATTAGACAGGGTTGGGGTATTTAAAGCTGGAACGGCAGCTCATTTTTGTTTATTTATTAACTTGCATACTAAAATCCTGTAGGTATGTAAAATCCATGGTCAAACACTCAATTTGGTTAATTAAGTCTTAACGCAGGTAACCATGCAACCACGTCTGCATACAAATTGTGAACAAGAAAGCAGTAATCTCCTTTTCCAATCATACTAAACTAAATAAACGAAAGATTGTCTGCTACGCGGGCAGACGCGTAGACGCGACGTAGCAGTGACACGCGTAGCACTGAGTCGGGGATGATCTCGTAGCAATCCGCTACGAATTGGATTGGAAAAATGTCTTGAGGTGCATTCAGATGTAAAGATATAATAAAGACCTACGGAAGTTGTGTCAGTAAAGGCAAATGTTGGACTTCCATGGGGTTTAAGCTGTGTTGCAAAATTAATACATTACTACAATTATGAAAGGTTTTCTTACCGTATTTAAAGTTCAAATAAAAATCATCTGAAAAGGCTCATTATAAAACAAAGTTTAAATCTTACTATCACCTATAGATAACTTAATATACAAAATTAAAAAATAAAATAGGGACATTGCTAGGGACATTTGATCCTTATGATTAACTCTATTGATTGGTGCCGTAAAAGTATAGGATGCTATTTTGCGGATTTATACGGTTCGATTCCCGAGTGTAGCAAGCGTATTTCCAAAAATATTTAAATGCAGTTTTGCTTCTTTTTAAAAATAAAGGAATGTTTCCTTTGAGTAAAATTTGCTGTCTTCAGTATTTAGAGCACTTTTCCTCCAGGTACGCTTCGAAAATTCCACTCTGTATACGATATAAAGAAAAAACTATTTTAAACATTTTTGTCTGTCTGTCTGTTTGTTCTGGCTAATCTCTGAAACGGCTAGATCAATTTGGCGGGACTTTCATTCGCAGACAGATGATTTTATAAGGAATAACTTAAACTTAATTTTTAAGAAAAATAATTAGGGTACCACACAAAACTATTGAAGCCCATGAATTGCCGACATCCTCGCGGGCGAAGCCGCGGGCACAGCTAGTATATAAAAATATAAGTAAAAAATTCAAAGCATGTTAGTAAGTTACGCTAAGGTAGCGTGAGGTAAAGAAACCTATGGAATTTATTTTCGCCCACAATGATTAATAGTCATGGCAAATGTTCGAACAGCTTAGCTCGGCTTATATTTACGACTATCGGCTATGTTGTACATTTTATGCTTTTTTATGGTACCTGAACAATAGGTAATGCTGCTGTATTTTTGATGTATGTCGCTGTGATTGATTACAATGTTTCCTTTACTCGATTGTTTCAGATTAATGGTTTATATTCTTCAAAGAGTGCCAGTAGGTATACAAGGTGGAGACGGCAGTAAAAGAAAACACTAGAATTATTATAAATCCTAATATCGAAGTAGATGGAAAGAAAGAAAAAGTATTTATTGCGACTCGTACAGGAAGATCACAAACTAAACTAAATACAGTAAAAAAATTAATAAAAAACCAAGTTATATAAAAAAAAGTAACAAAAAGAAAAATTAAACAGAAAGTCCTATACGAGGCCAAAGGGCTCCTATCTCAAAAAATTAAAAAAAAATCAATTTTTCAAACAAATTTAATATTAGTCAGGGGCCGATTATATGTTTTACCGGTCTTTGACTAGCTATAGTGATCAATCTATTGGATATATTTGAATGATTTTTGTAAGCAGACTGGGAACGTCCTAATTATACGAAGTTTAATTTAATGTTGTATTGTCGTCTCCAACTTGTATAAAAATTCCCTGTCAGATAGAAAACCTATCTAGTTAAAACCTGCTTTTTCTACATATCCACGATTGATGAGTTATGTAATTCTGCCAAAAATTACACAAAGTTTTAAAATATGCGGCCCATGTTAAGTATTTCATCCTAGATCGCACACAAAGTCGAGGGTAAAAGCTAGTATGATTATAAAGCTAGGCAACCAAGCGATGACATCAGCAGATCACGTTTATGCTAGTTGCAAGAACAAAATATAACTGTTGGCGATGATATAACCCGTTGAATGCCGTAATTATAGACACAATTAAAAAGCCATTGTGTCTCGCGTGGATCCACGTTTAAGCATACAAAGGGTTAAACATAGGTAGTACATAATATGTCATACATATTTATAACGCTGTGTCCGCGGTTTCGCTTACGTGACTGTATTTTATTGGCATTATAAATTAATAACGGGAACGTGAAGTCAAAGTATATTCGAATATCCTCAGCAACATGATCTGTTAATTTAGTTAATTTAAACTAAAACTTGTTAGCATTTTCCAACTAAAGTAATACAAAATTGACAAGTGTTTGCAACAGCTCTAACTTTATTATAAGATCTTTTATAAAGAAAGCATAAACTGCAGTATTCCTGTTATTTTCAAAGCAAACTGCTTTACGTCACATTACACAGTTATATCAGCACCCTAATTGTAATTGCGAAATACACTATCAATCTCAATTTGAATCATTTTGAAAGATATTGCTAATCCATTGCTTCATATGTTCGAAAAACGTATAAATTGCTCAGCAACGTAAATAACTTAAACTTAATTTTTAAGAAAAATAATTAGGGTACCACACAAAACTATTGAAGCCCATGAATTGCCGACATCCTCGCGGGCGAAGCCGCGGGCACAGCTAGTATATAAAAATATAAGTAAAAAATTCAAAGCATGTTAGTAAGTTACGCTAAGGTAGCGTGAGGTAAAGAAACCTATGGAATTTATTATCGCCCACAATGATTAATAGTCATGGCAAATGTTCGAACAGCTTAGCTCGGCTTATATTTACGACTATCGGCTATGTTGTACATTTTATGCTTTTTTATGGTACCTGAACAATAGGTAATGCTGCTGTATTTTTGATGTATGTCGCTGTGATTGATTACAATGTTTCCTTTACTCGATTGTTTCAGATTAATGGTTTATATTCTTCAAAGAGTGCCAGTAGGTATACAAGGTGGAGACGGCAGTAAAAGAAAACACTAGAATTATTATAAATCCTAATATCGAAGTAGATGGAAAGAAAGAAAAAGTATTTATTGCGACTCGTACAGGAAGATCACAAACTAAACTAAATACAGTAAAAAAATTAATAAAAAACCAAGTTATATAAAAAAAAGTAACAAAAAGAAAAATTAAACAGAAAGTCCTATACGAGGCCAAAGGGCTCCTATCTCAAAAAATTAAAAAAAAATCAATTTTTCAAACAAATTTAATATTAGTCAGGGGCCGATTATATGTTTTACCGGTCTTTGACTAGCTATAGTGATCAATCTATTGGATATATTTGAATGATTTTTGTAAGCAGACTGGGAACGTCCTAATTATACGAAGTTTAATTTAATGTTGTATTGTCGTCTCCAACTTGTATAAAAATTCCCTGTCAGATAGAAAACCTATCTAGTTAAAACCTGCTTTTTCTACATATCCACGATTGATGAGTTATGTAATTCTGCCAAAAATTACACAAAGTTTTAAAATATGCGGCCCATGTTAAGTAAGGAGTTAGAAAACAATAGTAATTAACTGCCCTCAAACGATATGTTGATGTCCAGTTAAAAACCATCGTCAGGCGCCATTTTTGCTGAACTGGGACTTTTTGGCGCAGCCGTGAGGCACACTTTCCTGCTAATTACTTTACACTTCTTATAATTTGTTTTTATCTGATGTATGTATCTGGTGACATTGTGTGTGTTGTAATTTGTACATAAATGTGTTTTTCTACATAAATGTATTTTTAACCGACTTCAAAAAGGAGGTTCTGTATTCGACCCGTATGTATGTTTGTATGTCCACGATTTTCTCAAAAACGAATGAACCGATTTTGATAATTTTTTAATTAATGTGATTTATACAGGGTTATTTGAAAAACATCAACAACCTCTTAAGAGGTCATTGTACTCATCATTATAAACAACTTTTACTATGGGACCAAACCTGAAATTGCGAAAAAAAAAAAATCAGCTGTTCCCTACATTTATGTTCGTAGAACTCGTCAAAATGTATGGAACAGGTGATTTTTTTTTCGCGATTTCAGGTATGGTCCCATAGTAAAAGTTGTTTATAATGATGAGTACAATGACCTCTTAAGAGGTTGTTGGTGTTTTTCCAATAACCCTGTATACTTTCAGGGAGGTTTTAGTATATAATACATTAGGTAATTATTCTTATGTACAAAGCTATATGCATAAATGTCCTGCACTTCAAACATTTTTCTTTCTTTCTTTCAACTACTGTCCCGCTCGTCGAACCATCGACACGAAGAAGAAGATTACATGAGAATATCCTTGTCGGGAGAAACGACTACTATGTATGCTAAGCTAAAGCTTTATCCCGATCAAGTGTTCTAACCGAGGTTCAAACTTATACATTTTATATGAGAAGGAAGCGACGCACTCAATGAAATAACAATGTGGGAAAAATGGAGGATATAAAATTAGAAATACTTATAATGTCACCGTTATTCAAATTGTGGGTAAGTATAAAGTCTATTTTTAAATAGGCGGATTTTTCCCATAGAATAACTGTTCGGTACAAATATTGGCAATCGAACAGTTCAGCACTTTTGCCTGCGTCCGTTTTCATAAATACATATATCGCAACTATCAGGCCCTTTGTACACGGCACGGTTTCTTTATGGTACGGCGTATAAACCGCGCCGTAGAAAAACGTGTTCGTCAACAAGCTTCCATAGTGATCCAACAACACTGACGACCGTGCCCACACGACGTGTAAACCATAGTTTTACACGTCAAAAAAAAAAACGTGTGTGTATAACTCAAACCAAACCAGATCAAATCTTTAGTGCTAATTTAGCTTAAATATACAATTTGATAATTACCTAGTAGCCTAAACCATATAATTTCGTATCATTAAACCATGTGATCGTAACCAATTCATACTTTATACCAAATCAACTAACCCAAAATTTTGTGCTAAACCACGCTAGCTAATCCTAAATTCTACATGGTCCTTCGAGCCGCATAAAATATTAAACATTATAACTATAAGCAGTACAGGAACATTGTCACGATTTTAAATATTCTACCAAATAAACCTTTCAACCACAACTTTTAAATTTAGCATGGCAACAAAATTGCTAAATCACTGCGCAGACTAAGTAACACTGGATGTGTCACATATTAGAAGCCTGACCACTATATTGTGACCTCTCATATTGTGGTTGGAACCGGTCGTATGTTCAGGAATGTTAGTAATAACACTCGACTTTGATTAATGCGACTATGAAGTGCTGTGACGGATAGTAATCTATTGGTTAGGAAGATCTAGTTGGAATGTTTCATAATGTTATGAAATGGTAGTTTACCATCAGCTAAACCGCCACCGTCGCTTCGCAACTTTGACTTGACAAGTCATGGTTGCGAGGCGACGAAGGTCAAAAGGACTTAGGAAGGTCAAGGAACTCTTTGGCGAACAATCAGCAATTCTGTAGAACATTTTTCTAATGTAATACGGGGGTGCATTAAAATAGCCTCAGAAAATAGACCAGTGGATATGTACGTGGTCCTGGGCGGTTCAACCTGCTACCAACTTGCCGACTCAACATTTTTTTTACCACGGCATAAACTGCTTTCTTATCGTTTTTTTAATAATATTGTAATTATGAATTTTATAAAGAAAAATAATTTAATGACAGAATAAGAAGCTAACAAGCACGACACAAGTATCACTTCTGTCTGATACAATGTACTCTGGTTTGATGATAAACTCGAAAGAGCTTTGATTTTCATTATGGAAAGTCACGTAGTCATATCCAGCAACTCTACATCTACTATGTATATATATATATATACTACAGTAAAGTAACTATTCTTGTAGTGCCAACCACGTTCGCATCTTGTAGAATTGGTTTCTACAAGATACGAACACAAGACCAAATATTCAAATGTGAGCGTTTTTTTTCGTATATTTTAAACTACAGCCGTTTATTTGAAGTACAAAATTGCATAGTTCTGCAGTGCGGTGTTAGTGGCGCAGTATATCTGCAGTTAAATGCCCGGGATTTTATGAAATGCCTACTTCTACAAGTTCTTACACACGCATTTGACGGTGAAATGTGAAAAATACTCGGGTATAATGTAGCATTTTCACTCGCTTCGTTGCTTTAAACTAGTTGGGAATGAAAAGGCATAAAAGGCACAACTACCTTTTGTGTTTTGAAACTATTTTGTTTGTGTGGTAACAAAACGTTTGTTGTGATATTTGAGCGTAAAAAATGTGCATTATGTTAAAGTTTATTCCTGTCTGTTGCTTCAGGGTGAGTCGTGGATGTTTGTCGAAGGAAACGCGACGTCAAGGTGAAAGCCTCGCTCTGAGGATGCAGCCTTCAATGTATTTACGTTGTCTTATTAAACGTTGCGACATAGGAAACTTATTTATAATGCACGTTTATTTTTAAAAAACCTCAGTTATTTTAAGATATATTAAGAGCTTCCTTTCTCGACGTAATTAGAGTTTGTGTCGGAGTTAAGTCAATGTTTGTCCTAATCCCAGTGTTTTGCCCAGATCCGTTACACAACTGTCCCAATTATTAAATCAGATCAAACGTTTATTTGCTAGAAATACGAGGAGAATGGGAGGGGGGGAAGAAGAAGGAGAAAGGAGGAAATGGAGGGGGCGAGGAGGGTGTAATAGGAGGAGGATTTAAAGGATACCTATCTTAATATTCGAGCAAAAGAAAAGAAAATAATATTAAATGTAATGGAAAGTTTTCGAGCAATAATTTCACAGTGGAAATTCCCGTTTAAAATAATATTACCAGTTGGAAAGTTGGAATAGTTTTGGTATCTTAAGAAAATAATATATTTAACGTGATAGTTATAGTAGAAAAGATTATAATCATAACAAAATTAAAACAGTTGGCACAAGTATGGTAAAGTAATTGTATATTTTATCTTACAATGGGGACAATGGGAAAGAAATTTTATGACTTCACGTTGTCCCCGTAATGGGGACAGCGTCAATGGGGACAACGGGAACAGACGATTATGTTCATATTAAGTTATTATGATTTTAATTGGAATAAATTGTATTTTATCCCCAATTTTACCAAAATACCTATTATTAAAGCATTTTCCTCCGCCGGATATTTATATAAGTTAACCGCTATATTTACAGTGGTGCCGATTCCTTTGTTCACAAACTAAACAAAATTTAAGATCAGTGCATCTTTTCTTTGTATTTAATTAAGAAAAGGACAAAAGATAAATTTTAGTTTAGTCCTCTTAAACTAATCAGTGCCTGGCACTACTCCATACAAGTTTAGACGTGATTAAGAACTTGCTTAATAAAATTACGTCAATTTACGTCAGGCGGCGATTAATTTGACAGGACTAAACTAAAATTGTCCTTACCCAGGCTATATTTCATCCTAGATCGCACACAAAGTCGAGGGTAAAAGCTAGTATGATTATAAAGCTAGGCAACCAAGCGATGACATCAGCAGATCACGTTTATGCTAGTTGCAAGAACAAAATATAACTGTTGGCGATGATATAACCCGTTGAATGCCGTAATTATAGACACAATTAAAAAGCCATTGTGTCTCGCGTGGATCCACGTTTAAGCATACAAAGGGTTAAACATAGGTAGTACATAATATGTCATACATATTTATAACGCTGTGTCCGCGGTTTCGCTTACGTGACTGTATTTTATTGGCATTATAAATTAATAACGGGAACGTGAAGTCAAAGTATATTCGAATATCCTCAGCAACATGATCTGTTAATTTAGTTAATTTAAACTAAAACTTGTTAGCATTTTCCAACTAAAGTTATACAAAATTGACAAGTGTTTGCAACAGCTCTAACTTTATTATAAGATCTTTTATAAAGAAAGCATAAACTGCAGTATTCCTGTTATTTTCAAAGCAAACTGCTTTACGTCACATTACACAGTTATATCAGCACCCTAATTGTAATTGCGAAATACACTATCAATCTCAATTTGAATCATTTTGAAAGATATTGCTAATCCATTGCTTCATATGTTCGAAAAACGTATAAATTGCTCAGCAACGTAAATAATGCAATGAATACTGTTGAACTGTCAAAATGAAACCCATTGCTACTTATAGTATGTTACGCAATTGTCCTGCTGCTCTTATTTTCAACCAATCGTTTTGTAATCTAAGTAAAAGTTAGGAAAATCTGTCCGAGCATAAAGTTTAATATTTCATAGATACAGTTAAAAACATAGTCCTTTTATATTGAGTAGATACAGTCACGTCTAAAAGTATGTATACACTTGGCAATTTTCAATTGCGATTTTTTCGTGAAATAACGAATGCAACGTTGAAATACGACACTTAACATAAACCTATGGGTTCGAAAATACTATTTTCGTAATAACATAAAATTTCATTCAAAAATAAAGGAGAAAATCGCCTTTGAATAAAGCCAAGTGTATATATACTTTTAGACGTGACTGTACAGTGCATCTTTTTGTATTGAGTACAGAGCACAGCAATGGTAAAAATTTGACGTTGTCAGCGTCTTTTTGACATGTCCTAGCAGGGTAATATTCGTAGTGCAACAGTTTTCATAAACGTGCAGTTGACTTTACTTACATATAAGTACTCCATTCATTATAGCACTAGAAAAATAACGGCTAAATAACGAGAGTTATTGTGTAATATTGTTGAAATTACTGCAATTTAGAGAATTAAAAAAATGTAAATGGTATTTAGACTATATTGCTTTGTATTTATCGTGTAATCACTGAGCTTATAATACGTTTACATCGAAATAACGAAAGGGTTATCACATTTATTTGTCTAATGTTGTAATAAATGGAGAATAGTACAAATGGAAACTAGGATATCCTACAAATGAGAGCTGTTTATTAGAAAACTAGTAAAAATATTCAACAGAACAAGCTATTACGTGGTGAGAAGTAGTAAAATGAACCTATTTATCTTCGTTACTTAGGTTAGAGTAACCTAGTTTAAATGTAGTATAATACCTACTACACTTAGAGCATTTAGTAATAAAAAAGCACTTTTTTTATTTCTTACTGGGCCCGCTCTTGGCCTCGATCACGCCTGATGGAAAGCGATGGATGATGTCTATGATGGAACGCGCGTATATAATTATACTGGCAGACCAGTAGTGGTCTAGTGGTAATGGCCGCGACTTACGAGTTGTAGGTCGTGCGTTCGAATCCAATTAGGCATTTTACTTTGTGAAAATATTTCATAACCACTGTTCTTAAAACGGCGAAGGAAAACATCGTAAGTCCTAGAACCAAAAACTCTTACAAATGTAACATCTATCATTCCGCACTGGACCCGAGTGATAGATTATGCCCCATTCCCTCTTACAGAAAGAGGAGGTCCGTGTCCCAGCAGTGGGAACTTTATAGGCTGACTAGCTGCGCCCCGCGGTTTCACCCGCGTAAATGTCGATCCCGTGGAAATATCGGGGCCTATATGTTAATTCAGGGTGTCAGCTACCTCCATAAAAAATCTTATCAAAATTCGCCCAGCCGTTTGAGCGTGAAGAAGTAACAAACATATAACACACACACACACATACAAACTTTCGCCTTTATAATATTAGTGTGATGTCATGAGATAGTGTGATGTGATTATACCATACTGGCTGGTGAACGTATCCAAAAGTACTGAAAACAATGATATAGTGACAGTCAAGACAGAAAGAACCTAGGTGTTCCTTATGTCAATCTTGTTGAAAGTCGTTGTAGAAAAGAAATATGAAACGCCTTGAAAGTGATTGTCACTTGTCTAGCCCGTCTTTACGGTGCTTGCAAGTCGCGGGCTCCCGATGAAGACAAGTTGATAGCGATCGGTTCGGGTAAAATAGCCCCGTCTTTACGTTAATGAAAAGATACAAGCGGGTAATATACAGGTTGAAATTGAAAACATGCGACAAATCGAAATGGGAGATTGTACTCATAATTATGAACAACTTTTACTATGGGACCAAACCTGAAATCGCGAAAAAAATCCTGCTGTTCCCTACATTTTGACGAGTTATGCGAACAAAAATGTAGGGAACAGCTGATTTTTTTTCGCGATTTCAGGTTTGGTCCCATAGTAAAAGTTGTTCATAATTATGAGTACAATCTCCCATTTCGATTTGTCGCATGTTTTCAATTTCACCCTGTATAATATATTGAAGATGAATAACAGATGTGAAGCATAAACGAGTGATAAATATAAAGGTACGAAACAGTGGTGAGGAAGGAAAAGGTGTACCTGAGACGTTAGATGTGAAGGCGGAAAATAAAAATACAATAATTAAGAAAATATCAGCAGTTTTATTGAAGTAAAAATTGAGCTAATCTCACATATTATATAACATTGAAACCGTTTGTTTCCGTATATCAACCTGCAGCGATATGTACAGTAAACCCCGTTGATTTATGCATGTAGGTACCCTAATGAGTTAACCCGCGGACAATGACTAGTCGCTACATCATCCTCAAACTAATCAAATTATTTCCCCAATACGTCATGACATTTGACGGTAATCACATACAATTAACACTGCCACCCGTTTTCGATAGCGTTTCAAAAGGGAATGAATATTTAGCGCGCGCCGTTAACCTAGATACGCACGCGACGGTATCGAGTTGCTTTTGCTTCGGTTTGCCACTGAAGCACGGTGCAGGAGCTTCTTATAACTTACGGTCATAATGTTCTTATGATATTTATCTGATGTGGCTCTGTCTTGCATAGGGTCACAGCATTATGCTGAGGGATGACCATTTTCCGTGGACGGTGGACGTGACGCATATTTTCCCTCAATTTATTCTTTTCTGTGTTTTTCTTTGCGTTATGTTTTACCAAAAATAAATGTATTTTCTCTTTATGCATATTACAAATTAAAGTAGCTTTTCGTTTCTGTGTCTTCTACCACGTTGTAAAATTAACGCAGATATGATCGCTGATGGACCATTATGAAAACATCACGTGTTAAAATCATGAATTCATGAAAAACAGTTGCATAATTATCACGATATTTCAATGGAATTGCGTCTGTAAATAATTAAAGCCACTACATTGATAACTGTATCTCATTAATTTTAATCATTTTAGTGCTGCCTTTTAATTAAAACACGTTATAGCACGCAACGCTCTGGCATATAAAATGCGATGTACTTATAATATATAATACGGAAATCATTAACAGTTCCCTGAGGCGTTCTCGAGAATGATACACAAAATTGTTAAAAAAAAATGGAACTGAAGTACGTCGGTACTCATCGGAAGGTGGTAGAGGCACCCTATTGTTCAGAAACAACTTGCCCGCGACTGCTAGTAACTTTCAGGCAGGATTTTTTTTAATAGAAAATAAGTATTGTGCAAAGGCACTTAATTTTTTTTTTGCTTTTAATGTTGGTAGACAAATTGATAAAAGAGTATTTTCTTAATAGTAAGTAAAAAGAGACGCCTTTTGAACTACCCTCTGGTGTGCAGAAAAAGAAAATTATATTAATCCGGTTAGACTGGAAGCCTCAACATATTTGGGAAAAAGGCTAGGCAGATCATGACGATTTAATTATCAAAAAAGGCAAAATAGGAGAGAATGGAAGGGAAAAACTTATCGCACTAACGCCAAACAACACAGAACTGGCAAAAGAATAAAATACATGATACAAGTAGGGGTTAGGAAAATCGATCTCCTATTAAGAATATCAAGCTTGACTATAATGAAATAATACCAGTAGGTATAGTAGAAAGCAAACCTCTTTAGGTAATAGGTATCGAACTACCGATATACCTAGCTCGGCAGCTTATGTGATGCTTTCCCATATCGTTTACTAGAACGATATTCGTTACTAGATTGTGATCGGTTGGAAATTAAAGTTAAATTCTTTATAGCCTCGATTTGAGGAAACCTCTCCTCCAACATAATATACATCTTCATCATTCTCCTGCTTTTATCCCAATTTAAATTTGGGTCGGTGCAACGTGTCTTTTTCTTCCATACTTCTCTCCATGTCTTTTTCTTCTCTCGTCTTTTCTTTTTCATTCTTCTCTTCATCTTGTAGTCACCCCCTTTCTAGGGATATAATCTTTAACACAGTCCACCGATCGTTTCTTTGGTCTTCCTCTACTCTTATAGCCTATATACATTCATACTCAAAAATTTCCTCGCGGCATTTCTCCGCATTACATGCTCATACCATAAAAACCGATTTCCACACAACTTTTCAGTCACCGGTGCCACTTTTAGACTTCTTCTTATATATAGGTACTTACTGATTTTTTATTCTATCTATTCGCGTAACATCAACCATCTCTCTTAGCATTCTCAATACACACTCAAGACACACATAAATAAAATAAAAAACATATACATAAGACTAATAATGATACGGAAAAGGGATCAATAGTACCTAACAGTGGAATTTGGTGGCCTTCGTCGAAGCTGCAACAAAGGACTTATGGGTCGATAGTTTCTAGGGCACAAACAAAAAAACCCAGGTTAGATTAATGTTCCCACACGGCCTGAGTGGCGGGCCGTCTATATATGCGATTTATATCTACACCTGACTGATTCAGGTTCGAATATTTTTTCCTGGTATTCAGCTGGACTAGGTCAACCAATATCAGTTGTCTATTTGCAGAATTAAGTTGATATAAACATAATAAACGCCTGTAGACGATGGTAAGAGACCAGACGGAATGACCATAATGCCTTGGAAGGTAGGTAGGCATTTGGTGTGGGATGCAACGTGTGTCGACACCCTTGCGCCATCCCATCTTCCAAGCACGGTGAGCTGTGCTATGGCGGAAAGGTTCACGCACATTTCGCGAGTCCCATGTAATAATAGGGCGAGCTTATCAACCATCAACCAGCACAAATCCAAAACTCCGAATGAATGTATTGCGATTAATAATAGTACAGTGGATTGTCTGATATATGCATCAAAAGATCTTCTTTTGGATGAAACTAAATGAATCATCATTAAATTTTAATTACGCGAGAGGGTATTGCTTATATTTGGTTTGTCACTAGAGAGAGGGTTACCAGACTATTGTGTTGTACTTTTACCTGTTGTGATATACTTAGTAATTTTATTTTAGGTGCATCGTCTTCACATGTAATTATATCATTAATGTGTACAAAATATTGTAAAACATTTTTAAAAGAGTGGAGTTTCTTGCCCATCTTCTCCATACGAAAAGTAGCTTTTGGAAGGGGCGACTAGAATCAATTCTATTTTTTTGTAAATTATGACGTTCAAAAGTGCCTTTTATGTGCCTATTGATTTGTTCTACTTTATGTAAGTTTGTTCCTACTCTGACCCTGATAGGGTTACGAGCAGCACTAACTGCAGCCTAACATGATTTGTGCCACCCGTCTTACGAAGTGCATCGGCCATCCCAAAGGGGTTGATTGTGGCTTCGTGTTATCTATTTGGGTTTGACTGACCGTCCCTAAATAAATTATTGATAAGGTTTGTCGGTCTAGGCGAATGTTTTAGTTGCCAGTGACAAACTGGCCGGTGGGTTCAGGAGGAACTTCAATATTTTCTACGGCTAATACGTTTTCATTTAGCCACTGATTTTATAGAATCAGCTTTTAGGTTGTAGAATAGAGCAAATACAGTCGTATTCTCATCTTATTTCAAATAATGGACCATCTCACCATCACAATCGACATCATCATCAGACTGCTTACCGCTGCGTATTCGTCTCTCTACGGCATGCTTCACGGATTTGTGCCTACCATACCATTATTATATTAGTATAGATTATATACTTAATAACCCTTCAAACGCTTGCCTACTAGAAGCATGTAAGCACTATTACAGTTTTATCGATTATATTTGTGGTCATTTCGAGTGTAAGTTCCTGTGAACAATCGCTGTTTAATATGACATTTCTCAGGTTAATATAACCACACCAAGTCACGTAATGCACCCTATGTCATAATAATACGTTTTCATCAGTGTTTTTTTTATAGTTTCATTTACAATCATACACGCCTCTATATTAAATGACAAGTATGCTTGCGCTTGAAGCTCACAAGTTATCTCGAGCTGTTAGTGATGTCGTTGGAACAAGTTTACGCGCCGGTAAAGTATACTTGTGCAAGTATGAACATAAAGTGACTATGATGTTAAGCAGTTATTTAGAGTCTCCTTAAGTTAGGGACGTATTTAAGGCTTTGGGTCGTATGTTAAGTTTCATGTAACATACTTAATACCTACTTAAGATATTTTTGTGGTCCCAATAGCTAAATAATAACTGCCGTACTCGTCGAACGAAGGTGGAGCTACGCTGGCCGCGGTCAGTTCGTGGATGGGTGATCATAAATTATATCTCGATACCCCTCCGTGGCTCGGAAAGCACTTTCAGTCATTGGTGCCGGTCCGTACTTTATCGTAGATCTTTGACAGTTTTTACGTATAGTGAGAAGTTCAAAAGCCTGACAACCAGCTTTACCAAGGGGTATCATGTTACTCACTAACTAGGTTGTGGAGGTCTGATAGGTAATAGCTTCATGTAAAATACTGGTATTCAGATGCATCTGGTTAGACTGGAAGCTTAACGCAACATAATTGGAAAAGAGTAAGCAGATTGATTGATCTAGACCCCAATATTTAGGCCGCCATCAATTTGGGGAACCTGAATACTTAGAAAAAGTGACATTCGAGTAGCGATAACGGTGATGGAGTAGTCAAAAATATATGGGACTGACATAAGTTACTGAAACATTCCGTTACAAAGTGCCGTAGGAATACGAACCGTTTATTACAATGTTAGCTACGTTACTGATAAGAAATCAATAGTTGGGTAATTAAAATACTATATCAAAGGACAAATTAACTGATTAGAGAATGCCTATTTCACCGATTAAACTTTTGATAGATGCGAATAACAAATCTAAACTGCATTCAAGAGCTGTCAGAGTTCATTTTCCACAATGATGACACTGGACAGCTCTTGAATGCGATTTGGAGTAGTTTTAAACCATTTTCACAGTCATGACCATCGGGAATCGATTTCAAATCAATATTATTTATCTGTCTGTATGTGCATGAAGTACCTAAGTATGCAAGTCCAAGAATAGGTAGGTAATGCTCCAGTATTTTCGCCGACATTTGAAGGCGTTAAGCGGAAGCCTTTTTGTTTAATTGGTAAGATTAAGTGTTAAGCTAATTGCGATGAAAGTGCGAAAGACGGTAGGTATGTGTAGTTTGACGAACATCTGTAGTAATTCAGGTAACACTGTAGTAAGACCACAATTAGTATGGACACCCCCGTACCCTTCATTTTTTCTTTCCCTTCCCTTCACTTTACATATCAAAATCCCTACGGGCTCGGCAGTTGGTCCCAGCTGTCATATTATGTGGATCTTTGGCAGTCGTTACGGGTCGTCAGAAGCTCGAAAGTCTGACAACCAGCCTTACCAGGGGTATCGTGTTATAACCCAGTAACTGGGTTGTGGAGGTCAGATAGGCTGCAGTCACTTCATGTAAAATACTGGTACAAGCTGCACCTGATTAGACTGGAAGCCGACCCCAACATAGGTCGGAAAAAGGTTTGGCAGATGATGATGCCCCCCGTACTCTTCTGAAATATAATTATTGCATTCTTCTTCATTTTTTCGTGTCGATGGAATTTTACTTTTATATTGTTTGAGCCTTTGAGCCCAGTAGGTGGCCATGTTGTTTGATCATTGCATTCAAATATTATGTAATTCAACTTTGTAGTATAGTTTAGCTATACCTTCATCGATCATCACCAGAGATCGCGAGTGGATATGAAAAGAAAATCTGCTAATATTAAATCTAAAACCGAGCAAACGTTGACCCGGAACAGGTCAACGATTGCTGATAATGGACTAATGGATCACAGGACTACAGGAGTACATATTATGAAAGAAAAACGATACTTACTTACTGATTGGTTACGCAAGAAGCTTATCACATCACCAATTTATTTATGCGACCTAAATAACTAATGTTTTTTAGTCTATATTAATAAAAATAATAGGATATCAAAATAAACACTGATTCAAAAAAATAATTCCAATTTTGAAAATCACAGCACTCTTGCAGTCATTGTGTCACTGGCACACGAACAAAAAATATAAATTTGAAAATTAAAACTTTTCCTAAGATGGCGGTTTCACTTCATTTGTTGAAAAATTGCGCGAGTTTTTGTGATCGGTTGTTATAATTTGTGATATTTAGTGATTTTTTGTTAAATTAATTTGTGTGAATGTTGGTTGTCGGCGTTGTGCGGAGCGCGTGCATTCGGCCGCTCGGGCAGGGGCGGCGGTGTGGCGGGCGTATCGACGGGGCGCGCCGGCGCGGGCGTTGCACCCCTACGCGCAGGGACGGACTCAAACACAAATACGTGCGATATTGAGTGACATACATTAACAGGTTTAAATTGTTGGCATGGCTTGCTTCATCGATAACTTATAATCTGGTTCGAGATTTCTCAACTATGTTGAAGTCGGCTCCTAATATTACCATTTGGCTGAATTAAAGTATTTTGCTTTGAGAAATCTCCATCTGACCAGCAAACCGAATTACTGTTTTTGTAATTACAGTAGGTGTTATCCTTCATTATTTCTGGCATTTTAACTCCACAGGCTGCTCCTTAATTACCCGTCATTGCTTCTCCCGTCGCGTCGTCTCGGTGTAGGATGATAAGCCTTTAATGTTCCCACTGCTGGGACACAGGCGTCCTCTCTGTGAATGGGAGTGGGCCGTAATCCACCACGCGGGCCCAATACGGGTTGGTGAACGTCATCATTTTGTCGTCGAACATTTTTTTTGTTCTAGGACATGCCGGTTTCCTCGCGATGTTTTCCTTTACCGTTTTGAGAGCAGTACAGATTCGAACTCACGACCTACAACTCGTGAGTCGAGGCCGATACCACTGGGCTAACACTGCTCTTCTCGATGTAGAAGAATTGTATACCAACGCGAGATAACAATCATTTGAGCAAATCCAATAAAATACTGATACTATTACATAACATTTGAAACCTTCAGTAAGGATATATAATTTCGTCCCCAAATTGGGCCCCTGCCATATGAAAAACTACGAGGTTCCACTTGCAACGGAAACGCCCGAACCTTCCCGAGGTTCGCCGAAGTCCGACCTGTCTGAAGTTGTTACGGTGCCCAGTATAAGTTCAGCTCCTTCCCCGCCCTTAACATCTCCTTTTTTTGGTGCAAAGAACGTAATAATGTTTGACATTAGAGTTCCCTTTATCATGGTTAGGCACAACGGAGCATGCGCGTCGTACATCGATGGATCGGGTGAAGCCAGGTGTTTGGAGAATACTAGTCGTTTATTGTGTTTAAATATAATCATATTTGGATAAGGTCCAATTATAGATACTCTTATAACTTTTGAAAGAATCCACCGCAAAAATGATTCAATAAACTAACATAGGGAAATACTAACATAGGGGTAAGGAATATTGTTACTAACACAAATGAGTCTTGTTACTTGCTGCAATAAAGATATTATTATTATTATAAACCCGAAGCAAGAGAGAACCGTAAATAATTATTGCTGCTGTTCATAGTGGTTGCCTGAAAATTAATTATATCGCGTAGGTAACTCACCTCGGCAAATAAATTTTTTGCTTGGCAACTGCTGCAAGGGTTTCTAGTGGATTAGTAACAAGAAATGTTCTTTTGATTAAGTTGGCCATGCAATGAAGTCGTTAGGTTATTATATTAAAGTTTATTTTTATCTGTGTTTATGCTAAAATAATTACAGGATACTTCTCGCTTGCTGGTGTTACCTTGTTACCGAAATACGAGTACGTACGTCAATCGAGCCTAGGACACTTTTGGCTGGTAATATTTTTAAGCAAAGAGCCATACTCTTACACCTCATGCCTAACGCCTAAAAAAATGCTAAACAAACAAAGAAAACATCATACATACCCCAAGTGTATTATTTTTTATTTTACATTTTTTATTTATTTTTTATTATACATGCATGTACCTATACACTACACTAGCTACTACTTCTGCACTTTACTGGGTAAAGGGAATATGACTAATAATCAGAATGTATAAGTAGTTATGAAATAATTCTTCTTATATACAATTTATCAATAATTAATTAAATAAATATTTTAAAACGCCGTCTCTTCTTCATTTGGCGGTTCTCTCGTGGGAGCCAGATCTGAAATCATCAATTGGTATAAGATACTTGTCTGACAGTTCTGTGATAATTATCTTTAGGATATCAGTATTACAGAGCTCAGAAAATATGATGGCACGACTGCCACGAGCCGTCGTACTTTCGGAACTGTCCACTATGCTCTTCCACCCGTGCGGACTGTTTTGCACGACCGACACGGAGCGACCTCTGCCGGTAAAACGCTGCATCTGGTTGGGTTAGATGGAACACCGACCCTAATCCAGTTTTCATAATGCTAAGTAGATGTAGTGATGATAAAAATCATTACTATGATATCTAAAGACGACCATTGTCTTTATGTTCATGATAACGTCATACTGCAATCACCATACAAACTGCAAGTGTCGCAACCGGGACAACACATTGAGCATAGACATGTCGATTTAAATACATACATGACAAGACAGACCCAGGAAGTAACAAAGAAAGTAATACATATAACCAACATAAGCTGACCTCTTATTCTATTGAAACTCTGTACAATGCTGCAATACCTCTGACAACTGTGACTCCGCAAGTTTTTCATTATCAAAATATCCTAGATCCTATAATTGTATAATACTTTGATAGGATTACTTACTGTACTCTCTTTTGTTGGAGCATGCTCTCAACGCGATTACTATCAGTATGGCGACACTAGTGACTGTCAAGAGTGCTATTAGCAATATCCTTTCTGTTTCAGGGTTTGCTACGGCAAGGTAGTTTTGCCCCGCGCCATTAGGGATCTCTTTTTTTCTAGAATAATTAAGGGTATTCGAATTTTCGTCACTTTCTGAAACTTTTTTTTGCACTTCTTTATTTCTAACTACTTTCGTGTTATGTTCATTACTTAAATTGTTGTTTTTATTTATTTCTGTATTTACTTTGGTTTGGTTATGATTTTCTTCGATCGTTTTTATATTTTCTTTTTTCTTCTCTTTATTTGCATTTAACTTTGATGTCGGGATTACATTTGTAGTAATTTCTATGCCAGTTATATTATATAAATCCAAATCTATGGACTCACATTGTAGTACTGTAGTATTATAATCAAGTTCAGGGTGATCACATCGTAGCAGTATTCTTTGTTTTACATTTCCCACTTTTGCAGTTCCATTGAATTGTTTTAGATTTGCATCATTTAGGGATTCATTTTTCAAAATAATAGTCAGTTCCACCTTCGAATTAGGTTGTGTTTCGTTATTGATGGAAGAATCTATATCTATACAGCTGAAGAGTTTCAATTCTACGATATTATTTTGTAGCAATTTCTTTTCAGTATTATTTGCGCCTAAGTCAATGATCTTACCTTCGTCAATGTTTAAAGATGGGTTGTTGCTACAATTATCTGCTTTTTCCGTTACGACAATTTTAATCATATTTTTTGGACTTTTGCGTGACAAATTATCTGTGTTCAGTACTAGTTTTCCACTAGGCAATTTTGTATTGTTTCTTTTAATACCATCTTTTGTACTATCGATAGTTTCAGTGGTAGTTATAATACTATCAATAGGTCTGTTTTTACTATCAGAAATTGGCGTTACACTATAGTCTCCAGATTTATTTTTGCTATCATTGATATTTACATCGTTAGCACAGTTTTTAAAATATAATTTGCTCTTTTCACTGTGTTGTTCATTGAGAGATAATGTGTCATTTAATTCAAAAATTTCACAGTTCCAATTCGACACCTCTTGTTTTGTTTTAGATCCGTTTGCAGTTGTATTGTTTGATGTTTGACTTAAAGGTGTAATTTCTATGCCTGTTATGTTATACAATTTCAAATCTATGGACTCACATTTTAATACTGTTCTGTTACTACTTAAATCAAGATTAGGATGATCACATCGTAGTAGTATTCTTCGTTTAACAATTAAATAATCCGGAGTTCCATTGAAATGTTTAAGATTTGAAGTATTTAAGGACTCATTTTTCAAAATAATGCTTAGTTCCGCCTTGGGGTGAGGTTGCGTTTCGTTAATGGTAGAAGAGCTAACATTTATACAATTGGAGAGTATTAATTCTACATTATTATTTTTCAGAATTTTCTGTTTATTATTGTTGATGCCCAAGTCAATGATCTTTCCTTCGTTAATATTAAAATATGAGATGTCACTGCAATTATTTGGTTTTTTTGTTATGAGAATTGTTATAATATTTTCTGGATTTTCTTGTGATGAAGGATCCTTGTTTATTTCTTCTTTTCTTGTAGACATTTCTGTCTTGTTCATTTCAATACGATTCCGTGTTAAAATATTGTAAATATCCGAAATTGATGTAGCATTAATATCTTTATTTTTATTAGTACTTATATTTGTTTCGTTGGAACAATTGATAAAATGTATTTTGCTGTTTTCACTGCGTTTTTCTTTAGAAGATAATGTTTTTAATTCTGTAATTTGACAGTTCCAAGTCGATAATTTTGGTGGTGGTGTCGGCAGAGTTTGTACAATATGTGGATTATGTTTAGCAAATAATATATCTTCGAATTTCAGGTCCAGTACATTTTCTGAAGTAATTGAGTTCTTTGTACAGTTAGGATATTTCGTTATTGTGTTATTCTCGATGCAATTTGCTTTAATATATACATTCATTTGTTTTGAAGACTTATTCTCAATGTTTTGTTTGCAATTTTTGTATTTTAGAGATGGACAAGATAAAGACACGGTTTTGAAGTCTTTAAAATGATTTTTATAATTTGTAGAGCTATCGTTTGATAATTCAGAAAAGTAACCAGTAAAAACTGGTTGAACTGGACTGGTTTCATCTCGATTTATTGCTATTTCAAGTTTGTGAATATTCTTGACGTCGCTGCTATAATTTTCGGGTTCCTCTCCATCAATACAAACAGTTTCGGCATAATCACAGTACAATGTACAATTCCTAACCTTTGTCTTTGAACTGTCTTGTATAACACTGTCTTTCATATAAATTAAATTGACATCATATGTTGAAGTATTGAGTTTTTCATCCACCGTGTGGAGCGGTTTCTCTTCTACTGTAACATTGCTTTTTGGTACATGAGTAATATTGCTTTTTAGTACATGAAGTGCTTCAGTTGTGCTTTTAATCGGTTTTGCTGTGAGGTTGTCTATGAAGGAATGGGTTTGATGGTTTGCTATTTTGATGTGTTTTTGACAATTACGCTCGGTACCCAAGCATTCGAATTCTGCAACGCATTTCTTCTTTCCAAGATTTTTTTCCGTAGAATTGCAAGGGTAGGTTACCTTATCCCAATTTATATCTCGTCTAAAACAAAAATTAACATTTAATCCGTCTGCCTTCAAAGCAAGAGTGAACAGGCATCTTCTGGGCACGCTTGTTCCATCATAGACCTCATCCATCGCTTTCCATCGGGCGTGATCGAGGCCAAGAGCAGGCCAATTAAGCAATAAAAAAAATCTCATATAGAAAATAAATAATCTTTTTGTACAGACATACTTTTAGCAAAGTGCGGTATTTCGTGGGACTCGAACATAACTGGCGAAACGTGGGTGTACTATGTCCACAGGAAAGTCCACCTCTGCCTAGCCTTTCGGGAAAAATAAGCGTAATGTTATGTAAACAACATCACGCCAATATTCCACGACGAGTCAGGTAGAGTTGAACAAATCACCAGTTATTAGTTTAAGTCCCAATAAGGGGCGGCCCGGGCACGAAGGCAGTCTGGGGCTGCTACTGCGAAATTCTTTTTAAAAAACTGTTAAACCCTTTGCCCGACCTGGGAATCGAACCCAGAACTACATGCTGAATGAAAAATAAAATAGAAAGAAAGAAAATACCTACATTTATTTATCACAGACTAAAAGACACACAGTACGCCAGAGACATACTTGTACATCAGATAAAACAAATAAAAAAGTGTAAAGTCCGATGTAAGAAATTAGCAGATAAGTGCAAATAGGTTCATTGTTCACTATTACAAGAAACTGCTAAGGACATTCAAAATGGTGCTGTAAAACGGTTGCCTGTGTCAAACCAATGAAAGTGGGAACTTACCTTTTTAGAGGTTTTAACATAACATGGCCATGACAAGTAGTTTCTTCAAATACAACAACGTATTCGTCGCATTCGGCGTCACAAACGTCAACAATGTAGATGATCTGTAAATAAATAGTATTTATTTACTAAGGGCGCATACCACCAAGCTTTTATATCTAGAATAAGTCTTATTATCTTGAGAATAAATTTTGAATTTTTGACTGTTTTTCTATACTAGAATTGTCAGACGTCAATTTTATTCCACGACTAGCTTCAGCCCGCGACTTCATCCGCGTGAAATTTCACCCTCCCCCAATCACCCTCTTAGGGGTGGAATTTCGAAAAACCCTTTCTTAGTGGATACCTATTCTTTATAAAGAACACACCCTCCAAACATGTCTCTAGGACCAGCGGTTAAGGCTGTGCGTTTATATATCAATCAGTCAGTCAGGACTTTGGATTTTATATATATAGATTAAAAGATATCTGACTGGTAAAGCCCTAAATACTTTATTCTACACCACATAAAACAATAAAAACTTTTTTACAAAAAAAAAACAACCGACTTCAAAAAAAAAACTACAAAGTGATAAATAACTTTAATTTCGGAAGTCGGTGTCGTTGGTTCCGCATTTTCGTTTTTTGACACCGACTTCCGAAATTAAAGTTATTTATCACTTTGTAGTGTTTTTTTTAAGTCGGTTGTTTTTTTTTTGTAAAAAAGTTTTTATTTTTCACTTTTTAGTTGTACCTACCCCACAAAAAAGTAAACAAAAAGATCGTTAATATAGACAATGTAGATAATTTTTTAGAATTTTGTTGATTTTTCAAAAACCGCTTGTCCGATTTCGATAAAATTTTCATGGGACCATTTGGGAAGTATACCCTTACGAACAAAAAAAGAATTTTTCAAATCGGTTGGCAAGCGACGGAGTTATGCGCGAACAAACATAAAAAAAAAATACAAACATTCGAATTGAGAACCTCCTCCTTTTTTAGAAGTCGGTTAAGAACCTCCTCCTTTTTTAGAAGTCGGTTAAAAAGAACAAACACTGGGTCTGCCTCTATTTATGTATGTGATGAAATAAATATTTTTGTATTTAAACATATAAACTCTATATACTGTACATAATCAGCCTATAATGTTCCCGCGGCTAAGACATAGCCCTGTGTCCTCCTCACGATGTTTTTCTTGTCCGTTTTGAAGACAACGGTGACGAAATAAATTAGACAAAGTAATGCGCTTGACTGGGTTCGAACCCACGACCTATAAACTTGTAAGTCGGGACCCTTACCACTGTGCGCCCACTGAAAGTATCCATAAGTAATTTCCGAATGCTTACAAAACATTCCAACAACTTATATGGCCCATTTGGGGTTTTCTAAAAATAGAAATAATATCATAAACCTCCTCGAACATTATTATAAACAGCTTAAACATGCAAGAAAGAGGTCATCTACATACCTATACTCCTTGTCGTCTATACAATAGTTATACCACCCAAAGACTCCCCTGAAAGGGTCAACATCTTTTGGTGTAAACACATTTAGCAAAAACAATTAAAAAACTATGTACACTTACGAGCGTAAGTACCTCACTCTAACAGAATCAAAAACATTTTTCTCCTAAAGTATTGATTGATAATACCGATCATTTTTCCCCTGAGAGTTCATTTGGTTTATATGTATATATGTATGTATCTATGTATATATTGTATTTTATATTCATTTCCTAACTAGTTATCATGTATGTTGCACCTGCTATGTTTTGTCTCTGCATCACCCTAAGGTTGACTGGTAGAAAATGCCTCAGGCATTAAGTCCGCCTTTGTACAGTATTATTTTTTTACTTGTGCATAAAGTTTTAATAAATAAATAAATAAATAAATAATATTGTGTGGTGTTATGAACGAAGTTTTGTACTATTTACCGTTTATTGCCCGTGGTTCGATCGCGTAGTTCTACTAGTAGGACCAAGGGCATTTTTCTTTTCGGTGGTTCTATCAATCGGACCATGGGCAAATCAAGTTCTATCAATAGTACTAAGGGCAACTTCGTTTACCCGTGGTTCTATACTATAAAATTGATATTTTCTTGAAGTCAAAGTTTTTATTTCGTGAGAAAAAACGCTTTTGAATTTTGCGTGACTTCAAGGTATTTATGCTCGTGACTGTACTTAATAGTCATTCTCGTAGAAAACAATTATTTACGACAAAAGCACGTGGGAAGTTTTGACTGAGTCAAGGCTCGTTTTGAAGTGGAAACTTCTTTATCCGCGTTGGGCATTTTTTGAGATGGGAAAAAACTATGGAACTCGCGCCACTGTTACCGTAATCGACACCGCTTCGGATGTGTTCGGCTGTCCTCGGGATGTACTCAGTTTTAATGTATATCCGATATATCAGTGAGTGATGGAAAAGTATTCTGTTTGCGTTTTGTTTTTACTTCTGTCAGCACTCTCGGAGTGCCACTGATTTTTTTAATATAATATGACGTGTAAAATCCGATATCCCATTTACAGAATAAATAATTTCATTTCATTACACTTACCATCAAGCAAAAAACTGCACGTAATCCACGCATATTCATTTTGCACGACACCGTTACCACACACCACGATAGTTTAAGAAACTTAAATCGGTATATTATAGAAATGAAATAAATTACATTTTAACAAATCCACTGGTTAGTCAGCCGGTGTTTCGGTCACAATGATATAAATGCTTCAATATTATGATTCATATTAAGTAACAATAACAAATATATATGTATATCAATTCGCATATTCACTGAAGTGATTTCCTTCTTAGTTTCCTTAACATCCTAACCTTGTTAGTTAATCGGTTGGTCAGGAATAGAAATAAAACTGTCATAGCATAATCAGCCTGTAATCTCACTGCTGGGGCACAGGCCTCCTCTCTGTGAGAGGGAATCTACCACGCGGGCCCAGAGCAGATTGGTAGATGTCACATGTCTTTGAATTTTTGGTTCTAGAACATACCGATTTCCTCACGATGTTTTCCTTCAACGTTTTGAGAGCAGTGGTGATGAAATAATTTACACAAAGTATGCGCCTGCCTGGGTTCGAACCAACGACCTACAACTAGTACCTAAATACCATTAACACTGGGCCACCACTGCTTTACTAAACTGTCATAGTAGTCTTCTGAAAATACCCTCACCGAAATATGCACCGTGAGCAGCAGCCAATCAAATCGAGTGACATACACATATAGGTACCGTACTGATTTCAGTCTCTCAGTCTTATTGAATACTTTATCCGATACGTACCCACTTCAGTAGTATCCTGGATAGTAAAACCAAAACAGAGGGGCTGTTCTCTTATTTTTAAGAACGTACGTATTCTACCTCTAATTTTTCTACGAGATGAGAGAGCGACTTGAATGTTTTTTAAGTAGGTACAAGATTTGATCTTCTGCTCGCGTTTGACCACTAAGTGTGTATGCACACTAACTCACCTGATAGTAGGTGATGATGCGGTCGACGATGGTTCGCGCTTGTCACGATTGCCTGGTAACGTATACTCCAAAGACTTCCAGGTATTAGCTGTCTGGAAATACAGACTCCGGTCAGAAGTTCCGCTGTAGCTGTACGCACAATGTACGAGTTTCCGTTACTTTTTGTGCGTCGCAGCCATTATCAACAGCTTCTTGCCCTCAACCCAATAAAATTTTGGGTCTACACAGCATGTATCCTTTTCCTGCGTATCTCTATTAGCTAACATTTCTGAATGAGACGAAATTTAAATCTTGTATAAAACGCACACTATGCAGCCAGGCATGTTATAAATTGGGGGATTACATCACTGATAAAAATACTTGGCTAAATGCTGGTCCTGCTCCATAAGGACGCACAAATAAATTGATTAGCATTGGAAAATACCTACTGTTGGAGCTGCTGAAGATTTTAAAATACTATTTTTGCATTATATAAATTCAATCTCCTTGTATTGTATAATTGCATAGCACATGTGTGAGTACTATGTACATACTATAAAGCTACCATTTACTGGGTACGTCCTTCATTGACTTGAATGTGCTCTGGCGGCTGAGAGTATGTCATGCTCACTCAAATGTCTCGCTGATGGTGGCGCATGTGTTGGATCATTTAGCTCCCTTCAAAATGGTTGAGCTGAATGGTGCTAATACATGCGTCATGTTCGTGAACGGGCACCGTCAGTAGGGACTGGTCATCTCTTTGCTGCCACGGCTTATTTTAATTTAATATTTGAATTGTTTTTTCTCATCTTCTCATTATGGACGCTTTTAACGTTCTGCATCGTTCTCACATGTATAATTTTTAACATGAATGATGTAACCAAGACTTTGTAACCATATTATTTTGATTTAAAAGAGTGTCCATGAAGTTTCTTGCCCGTTCTTCTCCATAGGTACCTACTCTTTGGAATGGGCAACCAGCTTCATCTTTCTGACTGACCAACCCCTTGACAATTCAAAAGTGCCTGTAATTGGTTTAATTGAAATCAATGCTTTGAGTTTGAGTTTTCCGTATCCGAACCCTTTTTGGTAATATCATCTTTAACACAACCCCTTCATCGTTAGATAGATAGAGAGAATACTCTTTATTATGTACAGTCACGTCTAAAAGTACGTATAGACCTGGCAATTTTCAATTGCGATTTTTTCGTGAAATAACGAATGCAACGTTGATGAAATACGACACTTAACATAAACCTATGGGTTCGAAAATACTATTTTCGTAATAACATAAAATTTCATTTAAAAATAAAGGAGAAAATCGCCTTTGAATAAAGCCAAGTGTATACATACTTTTAGACGTGACTGTACACCATAAATACTTCAGATATAATCGACATAGGGTGACACCGATTAGACCATTGTATCACCCACGGATATCGATCCGTGGGTGATACAATGGTCTAATCGCTAAAAGCAATAGTTTAAAGACAACCTTTGGATGGATTACCTAAGGGAGAAGAAGAGACAATACTTAAGGTAGTCTGTGGTGTACCATTTAATATTCAATAAATACATACACACCTAAAACATATTACATATACTTATTATCGTATATTTCACAGAGTATGGATCATCGCCTTCGTGGACGAAGTTGCGGAAAACAGTAGTGTCATACATACTGTAAGTACAAAATATTACTTTAATATTAGAAATGCATTTACATGTTATGGTCATTCATAGATGGTTATTCGCAATTTATGAGGAGGAAATATATTTTTTCTATAGGTTTCCTTCTGTAATATCTATAGCATTGTGACAATAGTTATTTGTAGGTATAGGCATTCCACCGGGAAATCGCTAAGTTAGTTTACTATGATTTACAACATTTTCATACAAATAAAATAATATATATATATTTTTTTAAATAAAAGAACTAAAGCTGCTAAAATAGGTATCTGAGTATGTTTTATTAACAACTAGCTGTGCCCGCGACTTCGTTCGCGTGGATGTCGGAACTTAACAATATCCTGCGAGGATACCGATTCAAATCTTTATTTTTTATTTAAGCTAGTGCTTCTCTATTAATAACATTAGTTGTGGAACCATCTGAAGCGTACACAAAAAGGTTATTGGGGTTGTTTACGCGTGAAAGAGCTACGTATAGTTGACCATGGGAAAAGCATCCAATACTTAGGTCCACCCCCGCAACGGATAATGTCTGGCGCTGAGCTTTATTAATCGTCATGGCATAACAAAGACTGACTGGGAATTGCACTCGTTTGAAAGAGAAAGGAAAGTTGTTAGGAATAATAGGTATTCTTGGAATAAAAACAATATCACCGGCACCGCAACCGGTTAATATTTCAGCTTCGATAATGTTTTGCTGCAGATTTGTGACTTTGAGCCGAGTGCCGTTACAAAGTTTGGGAGGACATCAATTTCTGAGGAGAATTATTGGAACACCGATTTTTAAAACTATTTTGTTGGCGGGAAGTCCGGGTGTGTTAAGGGAATCCAAAAATTCTACCGGGTAGTGCGTGGCGTCATCTTCTTCCATAACTGTATTTATAGAGGTGTATTCTCTACTATTCCCGGACACATGCATCAATATTTTTAAATTAATTGCCGCAGCTTGGTCATTGCGGGGAGTCAAAATAGCTCGCTGACATAGCCAAGAACCGGCTTGATTTCCCATATTTGTGGAATCTCCGTACACAGAAGAAATTAGCTCTTGTTGTGATGTAACGCAAGAACAGAGATTAGCGACCAAATTAACTTTTCCATCTTCTTGTACGGGGTATGTGCCATCGCCTATTTGTAACAATAAATTGGAAAACTCCTGTGCATTTTCGCAGCCGCCTAACTGTGCACGCATATTTACGCTCAGGTGTGTAGATGATATATTGCGCCATAAAACAGAACTCTTCAGACATGCAGCAATTTCATCGGCTCTCGTTCCTCGGGGTACTATCGGGAGTGTCTGCCGAAAATCACCGCAGAACAGTACCGTAATGCCTCCCATCGGCCGGTCATTTTGCCTTATGTCCTGCAAAGTTCTATTCACTGCTTCTACAGCTTTGCGGTTTGCCATTGTGCACTCATCCCTAATAATTAAAACACAATCGCGTAAAACCTTTGCTTTATCGCTATTTCGTGATATGTTGCAAACCGGGCTTTCCGTACGGTCCAAGTCGATAGGAATTTTAAATGTTGTGTGTGCCGTTTTTCCTCCAGGCAATAATGTGGCTGCTATCCCTGAAGAGGCGACAGCAAGGGCAATTTACTTTGGTTCCTTATTCGAGCCAAAATAACATTGGTTAGGAAAGTTTTCCCTGTGCCACCCGGTGCGTCTAAAAACAGGATTTCACCCGAGGCGTTATCTACACTGCAGCATTCCCTATCAAACGACTGGCGCTGTTCCTCTGTCAAATTTGCGCAGTCATTTTGTAAAATTTCTTCGAGTTCCACGGGATTGTAACTAATTTCTGATACGTACTCTCTGTCCATCGACTACCGGTGTGGGCAAACCATAACAACGCCATCTATTGAAGTGCTATTAATATTCAATACTGCACGTAGTTGATCTCCAGATGTAGTCCATATTATAATTTTCAAATTTACATTTTTGAAGTGAAAACTTCTTTAGCGGCGTTGCACACTTTTTGTAATGGGTAAAAAATGTTAAACTCGCGTCAGGACATCGCGTCAGGACACGTGACCGTCAGGAGAGATTTCCCCCCCCCCCCCCCTCTCTTTCTACGGCGCGCCAACCGAAGTGAACCAAGTGACACACGACAATGGATGGATGGATGGATGGATGGATGGACGTGGACGTGGACGTGGACGTAAAATGAAAAAAGTGACGCAGAAGTAGTGAAAAAAAAATTAGTTATATTAATTAAAATAATAATTGATTAATTTCAACGTTAATATTCAAGTTTTCTCTTCTGCCGGCACTCCCGGAGTGCAACCCGTCTTTTTTTTGGTGTGAACTGATTACGATGAAACAAAAAACTCAATGTTACTTCAATTTATAATTTTTAACGCAAATATTGTTGCGTATAAACGTGAAGTTGTGAGACCAAGTGCATATTAACACACATTAACTAATTTTGTCCAGAGATGGCGCTGTTTTAATATTTATTTCTGAAACACTTAGAATTTTCTAATTTACAATTTTTAGGTGTGTGTGAACTGATTACGATGAAACAAAAAACTCAATGTTACTTCAATTTATAATTTTTAACGCAAATATTGTTGCGTATAAACGTGAAGTTGTGAGACCAAGTGCATATTAACACACATTAACTAATTTTGTCCAGAGATGGCGCTGTTTTAATATTTATTTCTGAAACACTTAGAATTTTCTAATTTACAATTTTTAGGTGTGTGTGAACTGATTACGATGAAACAAAAAACTCAATGTTAGTTCAATTTATATAATTATTAACGCAAATATATATAAACATAAAGTTGTGAGACCAAGTGCATATTAACACACGTTAACTAATTTTACTTCTGGTAGGTACACTTTAAATTCAAAAATCTTTTGATAGACTGAACCGATTGCAATGAAACAAAAACTAAATGTTACTTCAAGTTACGCTAAATCGTTGTGTATAAAAGTTATCTACATTTATTTCGTTCATTTTACGTGATGCTCGGATAACTAAACATACAAACAGACAAACAGACAAAAATTCTAAAAATGCTGGAATTGTGTTCTATTGGTTGTCCTTTAACACCCTGGCTATATTTTTTTATTTTTTTTTTAATGTACAAAAACTTCTTTTCTACAGTTTTATTATATGTATAGATTTTAGGTAGTTTTACTTAGACACAGGTAAAATTAAAAAAAAATTAAATACATTTTAAAGTTAGGTAGGTACCTAGTACCTACTTATGGAAAAAACTCAAACTCAAAGCATTTATTTCAATTAAACCAATTACAGGCACTTTTGAATTGTCAAGGGGTCGGTCAGTCAGAAAGATGAAGCTAGTTGCCCATTCCAAAGAGTAGGTACCTATGGAGAAGAACGGGCAAGAAACTCCATGGACACTCTTTTAAATCAAAATAATATGGTTACAAAGTCTTGGTTACATCATTCATGTTAAAAATTATACATGTGAGAACGATGCAGAACGTCAAAAGCGTCCATAATGAGAAGATGAGAAAAAACAATTCAAATATTAAATTAAAATAAGCCGTGGCAGCAAAGAGATGACCAGTCCCTACTGACGGCGCCCGTTCACGAACATGACGCATGTATTAGCACCATTCAGCTCAACCATTTTGAAGGGAGCTAAATGATCCAACACATGCGCCACCATCAGCGAGACATTTGAGTGAGCATGACATACTCTCAGCCGCCAGAGCACATTCAAGTCAATGAAAGACGTACCCAGTAAATGGTAGCTTTATAGTATGTACATAGTACTCACACATGTGCTATGCAATTATACAATACAAGGAGTGTGAGGAATCAAATTCAATCAAACTCAAAGCATTTATTTCAATTGAACCATTTACATGTACTAATAATGTCAATGATTTTGTCAGATAGTCAGAAAATTGAAGCAAGTTACCCAGTGTGTCAAAATTTTAGTATGACATAAATTATCGATAGAATGGTATTGTGTTAAGAAAATCTTCTACCTCTTAGAGAAGTACCGTATAGTGCACTGTCTATTGCTACAGATGGACCAAGCTACCCGAGAACAATGTAATCAGTTTACAGGTGGATAACCATGCATATCAGCTAGAGATTTGACTAGATACTCTGATGCATGTGTCAATAATGTAATTTTAACATGACATAAATGATAAATGATTTTATTTCTCTAAGTAGGTTTGTACATACAAACACTTTTACACGTCAATCATATTTCTTTAAAGCTAGAGGTCGGCGTTTCCTTTTTGACTACTCTGAGTAGAAAGGCCGAAACAAACTCAGAGGTCACAGTCTCTATTGAAGTCCAGACAATATCTTGGTCAGATCATGTGAAGACCATGTAGATTGGTGTCTGAAATGGTCTTTTGAGGAAAGAACCACACAGATTGAGCGGACCTGTCCAGTCAGTGCACGCATTTGTCAAAAATCGTCAAACTGCCAGATCATGATTAAAACTAACTAAGAAGGAAAAAAGAAATACAGAAAAAAGAAATGACCCACATAGTCCTCACATTCACAATAATAAAATAAAATAAAAATTCTTTGCAAAGTAAATATTCATGTCATTGTATATGTATATTCATAAAATATGTCAATGGGTATATAAAAAATCCGGTCATAATCTTTGAGGACCATGTAGATTGGTGTCTGAAATGGTCTTTTGAGGAAAGAACCACACAGATTGAGTGGACCTGTCCAGTCAGTACGCGCACATAGCTCCAAACATCGAGATCCTTCGAGATATTCCTTCCTTCCAGAGTATTTTTTTTGTCTTGAATTATGTACTGTTCAGTGTCGCAGTTTTAGGAAATCTTCATATTGAATAATTTTAATCGAAAGTAGCGATCGTTGGTACTCTTACTTGTTGTTTTTAATTTTTTTTTTTATATAGTTTGAGCCCAGTAGGTGGCCACATTAATTGCGGCATCAGCGGCATTCTTTACGTCATCCAAGGTGAACGGGCACTTAGGACAATCCAGCAAGTGGGGCAGGGTCTGGTCAGAAGTAGTAATTAGTGTTTAATATGTGGTGATAGATAACCTTGATAAGGATTCCGTGGATTATCTTTGCGGTGTCTTAAGTGTTCTTCTATCAAAGTCATTCCCAAATGAAGAATCGTATTAGCATTTATCGATATTTTGTGCGTCGACATTCCGTATTCTACTCGAAAAAAGATATAGAGTGCGCGCAAAATAACTCTGCGCGCGGACAGACGTTTGATCTTCAAGATTATTTTATTTATATGGTGTACATAATAAAGAGTATTCTATTCTATCCCTACAAGCATTTTTAATCACTTTCGGCATAATGATGGCGATTATTTACTTTGGAAAACACGGAACACAGCACACTCTCCACTTTTGGTTTCATTATAAAAGGAAATTAGGTATCTATACTTATATGGCTTTCGTTTGTTTTTCCGTATCTTCGTCTATTTCTTAGTCACGATGTAGAGATAATCATTTAAAAAGTAAATCGATTTTCGACGCGTTTTTGTACAATTTGCGGAAAAGAATACCAACATAATGCAATATTGTTCATCCCCTATAGCAAATAGCGTGATAGTTTATAGCATGCTAACTGAATACACATCTAGGGAATATCTATGCAAAATTTGAACAGAATCTATCCAGTAGTATTTGCGTGACGCTGCAACATTCAGACAAAAATTCTAAAAACTATATTTTCTGCTTATGAAACGGTCCCAGACCTCGTAAAAATTACTTTAAAAAATCAATGTACATTTTTCCCTCCGCTACAATTTAATTATAGTTAGTATAATAGTCAGCAATATATATTATATACATATATATTATGTAGTCAACAATGTGATAGCGGAGTTAGCTAATCTTTTTGAGCTTCCTGACTATTTTAGGTCAATATTAAAGAGGAAGACGATTACCTAAATAGAAGGATAAACAATTCGATAGCACCATTAACATTAAGTTAAACAGGCATTTCGCAGGACTATGATATTATAAATATTTATGTTTTATCAGCAGCATCCGTCACATTTCACTGAGGGTGTCATTGCTCTCGCGAAACGTCACTTTCTGTGAACCATACGCATATTAAACGTTTACGTGTTTGTGTTTTTGTATTGTAGTAAAAGTAATTTACAATATTTGGCCCTTTTTGCTTGGAACTTGTAAACTATCTGGCAAAATTTGGATGTACTATATACACCTGTGCGTTTACCCTTCCTTAAATATAGGTAATGATAAATTTTATATCATAAAACATCTACCTGCCCACCCAAATCTCTCGTTTAAATATAACCTGGATTTTGATAAGTTGTAGTTATTTCGGAAAACCAGTTTGATCAAAATACTGAAAACCGAAGGTTAGCCTGAGTGCCTTAGAACATCAAAAATCAAAACATCCTTCACGATACTCGTGTCTTTGATGTCGTAAGTGTTTGACGAATCGCACGCTGTTGATCGCTGATGATCGTACAAGTAAAAACAATTTGAAAATTCGTTAGTCAGGTACATAATAGAAATATGCATCTGACTAATAATTAGGGTAATTACATTTTAATGAACTAGCAAAGAAAACCTACCAAAATATTAATTACCGACTTCTGTTAATTTAATTTCTTCCAGTGAAATTCTATAAATAGACAAGAATAAAAGGATAATGGCTTGCATGCAAATCCACAGGACGCACACTCATTGTCTGGCGCGGAGGCCCTATAGACAATAAGAGCCTTGTGACTAAGCGATATAGGGCGCAAATTAGCAAATTACAAATAATAATTTTAATAATCATAATGATAGAAGGACATGCCCCATTGCGAGCGACAAGTAATTTTATAATATTTGAATGATTTTTAAATGAAGAAGTGTCTACTGATAGCGTCGTGAGACTTGTCGTTGAGATCCCTAAAATAGAGTTGAGCTCCACAATGACTGATGCATGCATGCCGTCTGTTGGGTCAGGTCAACTCAAAGCTGCAATGGCTCTTTCTTCAAAATGCCCTTCAAGACATGGCCCTGCATTGTTAGACTCACATAAAATCCTTATAATATAATGTTAGGAGTTTTTTTCGGCATTTCTTCTCAGGGGTCAGTTAGCTAGAAAATGCCATCTAGTTTTAAAATATTGACCAACAAAATAGTTGACGAATAAAACTGATTTAAAATCTCTACTTACAGAAATAAACATTTCGCTTGCGGCCCATTACTATAGAAAATCAATTGTGTCTCATTAGCGGTGACTAAGCGATTAAAGTGATCGGCAACCTATTACAGCCATCAAGTTGTTTCACCTAATTAACTTCACAGAAGGTGAGTCTATTGACTAATTAGTGTCCGTCTCATTAGCAGTTCTGCAAAGCTTGTGTAATTACTTATGAGTTCAACTTGAAGTTCTAAGTATCTAAATCGCTCGCAATGGCGCCTGCGCCGATATTACGAGTATTGTGTGTAGTTTAGGAGATAGCGCACATCATTATATCGTAGTTGACTGACTGACACAGTGGTGTGAAAACAATTGGACAAAAAAAATACTCACCCTTAAGAATTTTTTGTAAATTAATTTTGGTATAAAATAAAATTAGGAACGTAGCAAGTATGTGTTTGAAAACGATAGTGTTTTGTTTATTAGTGGTGTTGCTAGTGGAATTAGTTTGTTTCACGGAAGCTTTAGATGAAAATGGTGAAGGAGTGTGTATAGTAAAGCTCAGGTAAAAGATTGGTCGTGCTGTGGATTAAAAAAAAAGGGTCTATGAAAATTAATTGTATTTTTAATGTTGAGTTAGAAGTTTTTTTACTGTTTGTAATACAAAAAACCCTTGTCTATACTGCTGAGCACGAGGTTCCGCTTTACGCTAAGTAATGGCAACAATATTAGATATCAATATTTTTGTTTTCAATTACTTAAATAAACCTGCTGGAGTTTCACTCTCAACTTTATTTGAAAAGTACTGAAGATTGCGATAGCGCAAGGTTTAACAATAATATTTGAGCTTTTGATAATTTTCGAATAGGTATTAATTATTATGTTTTTATGTAGGTTAGACGTAGTAATTTCTTTCTTAATTTTTTCTAGTTCTCGAAATCGACGAAAAAGGCCATATAATGTGGCCATCAACAAGTGGTGCGGACGGAGAAAGTGTGTCGTCAAGAAATATAGATTCGAGGTAATACTACCCACATCGTCTTATTTTGATGTAATTGTAGAAATAACTGTATTTTCTAATAAATCACTCCTTATTTATAAAATCTAATCTTATTCCAGACATATTTAACTTGGACGAACCACACGGTCTGCTGTAATGGCTGGCAGCACGAGAGCGAGCTGGACATCTGCGAGGCCATCTGCAGCACTGGCTGCTACGGAGGCAAGTGCGTCTCCCCAGACCAGTGCCAGTGCCTCCCCCCCGCGTACCTCGACCCCGAACGACCGAACACCTGCACCACCCCCGTCTGCAACCCAACCTGCGTCAACGCCGACTGTCATGCTAACAACACCTGCGTCTGCAAACCGAACTACACGCCTTACAACTCCACGCATTGCTTCAAATGCGATGAGGGCTACACTGCAGATGAGAACCTCAACTGTGTACCTATCTGCGACCAGACCTGCATCAATTCCACCTGTACTGCTCCTAATACTTGCACCTGTTCTGACGGCTACAGACAAAAGAACAGTTCCGTCTGTGAACCGATATGTGATTGCGTGAATGCCGACTGTGTTGCTCCCAACACTTGCTCTTGTTACAAAGGCTACCTGCCTGTTAACAAGACTGTGTGTACCCCCAAGTGTAACAGCTGTTCCCATGGAGACTGTATTGCTCCTAATAATTGCACCTGCCACAGTGGCTACGTTAAAATCAAAGGTGTTTGCAAGCCCCAGTGTTCAAAGACCTGTGTTAATAGTTTCTGCACCGCGCCAAATTTGTGTTCGTGTAAGAACGGTTACGTGAAGAGTAATAACAGTGACAATGTCTGTGTGATACCGTGTGATAAAAACTGTAAGGGGTATTGTGATGATGATGGTGGGTGTGTCAAGTGGAACTGCTCCTCAACGCCGATTCGGTGAGTAGGTAACATTTATTCGGAAAAAGTATATTTGGAAATGGCTTCCTCCAAAATTTTCAAAGATATGTGATGATGTGACATCTATCCCGCACTGGACCCGCATGGTGGATTACGGCCCATTCCTTCTCACCAAGAGGAGGCCTGTGTCCCAGGAGTGGGAACATAATATTATCATGTTATATTGAGACTCCTGTGTTGCTATCAGGTAGAAGCTTGGTAGAAGGCTGGTATGTAACTATCTCCTGATAAGATATTGCAAAAACTAACGTATTTGTCATACACTCATACCCATCATGAATGAGCTGTCCTCGAACTTCGAATCTCGAAAACAAGGCGACAACACACAAAGATGAGGCGAACGCGATAAACGATCGTAAATCACTGCAATAGCAGAAACAAATCAAAAGCGAGCATTGCACACATTAGGAAGTGCACTGACAGGTTCATTCATCAGTGCATATCAGATTTATCGCTTGACAGGACGTCGGTCGATATTGTATGCATGGCCACGTATGACGCGGGTCCGGTGACTGTGTACACTAGCCTTTACACGCGGCGGCGCTTGCATTTTTATTCGATGCCAAGGAAGGAAGCGCTGACTCTTTTGAATACTTACTTATTTGTGGTTTGAATTTGCGTGTGCCGCGTTATTTGAAATTATTCATTAATAGATCTGAAGATCAATTCCCGTACTTAATTAAAAACGAATAAAACGGTCGCAGTCTCATTTCAGCGTCAATCAATGTCAAAAACTTGTCAAAAATGTAGGTCAATTAGAGGTACCTACATTTGACAGATTTGAGACTGTGATTAGATTGCGAACGTTCTTATAAATAGGTACGGAAATTAATCCTCTGGTAAATCAATCACTTTATTTAAGAAAAAACACAGCTAAATGTTTTTCTTGAGATAAAATCTTCATCTAATTAGTTCTAAACTAAACGTTTATTATATGTAGCTAGGTATAGGTACGTGCTTTACCCCCAGTCTCATATTTTAATGGGGAGTTTGTTGCGCCACTTCTTCTCCCCAGCGAAAGCACTAGGAAGTAGTGAAGGGCGGGCGTTTTGGGGGACTGTCTTTTGTAATTTTGACGTTCGAAAAGTGCTGATTCTCAGCCTAGTTTGAAGAAATGACTTTTGATTTTGATTTTTAATAGTATCTAAGTATTATGACGTATTAAGGAAGCGGCTATTATATAAAGATAGTATTCTTCCATTGGATTAATATTATAAAGTATACATTTAATTCTATTACTGAACTTCAATTTAAGAATTATTAATATCAAAGTGCGTATTTTAATTATAAATACAAGTAGCGCCATCTATATATCGTTGGTGTTCGACACATTCGAGATCAGTTTGTTCACGGTTTGCACTAATTCTAGAGGGAAATACTAGATGGCGTTAGTAGTATCGGTTTTCATTTGGCCATGTTTATGCGGTGACTTTGATGGTATGGGCTTGTCTTTAGAGGTGTTTATTTTTGATGCAGGTCGATATCTAAATATTTGGATTTCATACGTTTGTCTTAATTTTAAATCCATAAGGATAAAAAAGCCTAACAGAGAGATATAATTTTATGTATTGGTGCTTTTTGTTTGGTAAGTAGGTATTTTAAGAATCTTGAAATGCTATCCTTTTGCCATTTTATACCAAGACCATAATATTCGATACTACTTACTAATCGCACTTCCAAAATAACAGGTAGGCATGTACCGTTCGTTTTATGCATATCTTTTTCGCAATATTTAAATTGGGGACTCCATATTTAGCTTTGCCGGAGCTAGGTTCGATAAGCCATGTGAATGAATAACAATTTGCGAGTCCCGCCATTTTGTTTTGTTACATAAGCACACATTTTGGGTTGTCTATGTTTAGCAGTTATAATTTTAATTATTTAAATGGTGTAGGTAGTGTAGTGTTGTCGTTTCAAAGTAAGAACGGTTGGTTAGTCACAAGGCAGGCAATCGAAAGAAAATATTGACGGATTGTGGGAAAGATGATAATTAAGTATCTGTAAAAACTCTAAAAAGGAAGTGAACACGGAGATTTTTTTAAATTATTTTTTGCTTCATTTTAGAAAAAAATGTATAAGTAATAATAAAATTAAATAGGTATGCAAATATATTGCTACAACAGAATCCAGATACAGTTTCCTCAAATTACTCGTATGCAACTAAATTCAATGACAAGAATTTTATGGAAATTAATGAATAAACAGTAAAGTAGGTATATGAGGTATCATAATTAAGATGAAAAAAAGTTATGTGTTAGTGTTTAAATTACGTTAATGAAAACTCATTAAAGTAGATACCAAAGATTCGTTCGTGGCGGCCTTTAGCGACAGTAGGGAGAAATGCGAATCCATATGAGATACGGGAAAACTGTCTTAGGAAACATGACACAAAACTCTTTATTTACGAAATAAAAAAATTGCCATACCTACTAACTTTTTGGTCAATTGCGATTATCCATACAAATTACGAATTAAAATATGTTGACAGAATGTTGACCTATTTTTTTTTAATGCGCTTCTTCGGTACTCTTCTCTGACGCAAATGTTTTTTCCAGCACCCTAATTGCGTACCACACTATCAAGCACAATCTGAATCATTTTGAAGGGTATTGCTTATCCATTGCTTCGTAAGTTCGAAAAATTTGCCTGCTGAAGAACGTAATTAACGGAATGACAGTCATGTTGTTGAACTGTCAAATTGAAAGCCATTGCTACTTTTAGATTAGGGTGGTAGGTGAGATGACTATTGTCCTAGTAAAAAAAAATATTCATCATCATCATCTGCCTAGGGGTCGGTATCCAGACTAACCCGATGCAGCTGAATACCAGAATTTTTCATGAAGCAACTGCCTATCTGACCTCTTGGTAAGGTTCTCAGACTTTCTGGCTTCTGACTACCCGTAACGACTGTCAAAGTTCTAGAAATGACAGAGGCACGGACAAACTAGTCTCTATATGTAATGGAGGGTCAGCCATCCACGGACCGACCTCGGCAAGCGTAGTACCTTTGATCAATGTGGCTGTCATTATTTAGCCACGAGCCCCGGCATGTAGGTACAGACGCCAGCACATCAACCTACCCGAAACTGTCAAATTTTTCCAATCAACTTTGAACCTTATGCTTAAGTAATAAAGTTGAAAGTCTATTAAATAAATTTGACAGATTGTAGTAGGTTGACGTGCTGGCGTCCACGCGTCTGTACGTAGGTCCCTATGGTTCTATAAATGTTAAGTAATAACGAGCACGTTTATTTTGACGTTGTTATCAGATTAGCCCTGACTATTATAAACATGTAGTTTCCATGTTTGTAGAATGTTACCAGTAAATTATTATTATTAATAATAAGTAGGTAGGTACCTAAGTAGGCAATGAGTAACCAATAGGTAGGTGTCCATTAAACGTTTTGTGGTTTATAAAAACTCTAATATTCAGAGAGTGTGGAACTTTCAGTAGTCTATGGGTACCTATGTACAGACGCCAGCTGCACGTCAAGCTAATACAATCTGTAAAATTTATTTATTATATTTCCTTCAAGGTTGATTGAGAAAATTTTACAGTTTTGGCACAGAATACTTAATAGTATGTTTTCGGGTAGCTCGATGTGCTGGCGTCCGTACCTAGGTTAAGTAGGTTTTCAACACTATTTTTTCAGTTCACTGCTAGATGGCGTTGATGGTGCCATTTTAATCAGATTACTTTTCTCCGTTTTAATGACCACAATAGCGAGCGTCTAATCAGGCTACAATTTGCCCCCTTGCAGTGTCAATAGTCTCATAAATATGTAATTAGTTGTTATCACATATGTATGCTTACCACAAGCCGACAACGCTGCGTGGGACGACTTCCGTGCTAAATGGACCGTTGACCCATGAAGGTCGCAGAGGCCACTGTATGTACAGACGCCAGCACATCAACCTACTACAATCTGTCAAATTTCTTTAATAGATTTTCAACTTTATCAGTATAACATAAGGTTCAAAGTTGATTGGGAAAATTTGACAGTTTCGGGTAGGTTGATGTGCTGGCGTCTGTACATAGATACAAACACAAAATAATCAGCCTGTATTGTACCCACTGCTGGGACTCGAGTCTCTCTGTGAGATGGAGCGTCATCCACCACGCAGGCCTGGTGCGGGTACCCCCCTCACAGAGAAAGGTCTTGAAACTCGGCCCCCAAAACACAAGCAAATTGCGTATTGTAGGTAATAATTAATAATAGTACTTATGTGCGATGCTTAGTGAAACCACACTACGTGTGCTTGAGAATAAACATTGACCATAATTATGAACCTTCAAAATTATCCATAATATGTACTTTTAAAGTACATTTAGCAATGTTTATGTTTACGCGGTCACACTGTAGGATCCTCGATGTGTGAACGCAAGTGATGCGTCAGCTGTGATTCACGTGGCCACAACAACCATCATGAAACTGTAATCAGCAGTATTCTGTTCGGGGTGTGTGGCAACATTTCCGCCCTGGGCAGGCGTGGCGCATTACGACCACATTATGACCCCTTACCCCGTGGTCACGAGCGAAATACTCAAACGACACGCGTTTTGCTTCGGCGACTGCGGAAAAACATATGAAAGCATGCCACGAGTAACCGCGACGCGACGAAACAAGGGTCGCATCGCTCGAGGTAAATGGACCCTCATAGGATTTGTAGCACCAATGTTACCCCTGTAATTAACCGTTTGACCCAGCAAACGCCACTGACCCAACGTGCACAACCATGCACACATCTAGCCTAGCCTTTGGAGTTAGTTTCTGTGTTTCTAATTTTGTGTTTAATCGTAACATTTAGCTTGGCTTTTACGGTACATTGTGATACAAAGAAGTTGCATTTATCACATGTTGTTTCTCAGAAACAGCGGATGTTACACAAGATAATTTTCGTAACACGATGATTTGAACATACTGGCTTGCGGAGTGATTCGTATCCTCCTAAAAAAGGGCAACAGTCAAAAGTTTATGATAAAAAAAGACGGGTTGCACTCCGGGAGTGCCGGTAGAAGTGAAAACTTGAATATTAACGTTGAAATAAATCAATTATTAATTGAATTAAATCAATTTCCATATTTTAAACCCTTTATATACTTACACGAATTTTACTAATACACAGCAGTGTGGCTACTACACAGACGGTCGAGCCATCAGCTGTCCATCAATCCATCCATCCATCCATTCATCCATCCATCCACATCCACATCCACATCCACATCCATCCATCCATCCATCCATCCATCCATTGTCGTGTGTCACTTGGTTCACTTCGGTTTGCGCCGCCGTAGAAAGAGAGGGGGATACTTAGTAGTTAGGAGTAGTAGTTCTCCCCTGTGTAGTCTCTCCTGACGGTCACGTGTCCTGACGCGATGTCCTGACGCGAGTTAATTTTTTTTTACCCATTACAAAAAAGTGTGCAACGCCGCTAAAGAAGTTTTCACTTCAAAAAATAATCGCATGAAACAAAAACGGATGTCCTTCAATTCTATTGTACTACAATGATATCAAGGGCTACCTCACAGCAAGGTTCAACAACATAAATAGCGTAATATTATCCACATTTTACGGTTATAAATAACTATCCTTGTTCGATAACTTCACTGAGGCTTTGTTCCTATCGACAATAGAATGTTATCGTTATATGCGCAACAAAGTAATAGCAATTAAAATGTATAAACATGTTAACAATAAAAAAAAATGCATCTATGTAATTAAGTCAATGGAAAGTTTCTAGTTTATGGGGATTTTTTTATGGGGAATTCTTTGGGTTGTTCCACTGCGCTCCAGGAATTTATACAACTGAGCTCCAAAATAAAATATCTAGAATCAGCATAAAGGCAAGCCATAAGTTGTTTGTTGCACACAAATATAAATATCGGTAGTATTTTTTAACCGACTTCAAAAAAGGAGGTTCTGTATTCGACCCGTATGTATGTTTGTATGTCCGCGATTTTCTCAAAAACTAACGAACCAATTTTGATAATTCTTTCACTTAAGTATGTGATCTACATACTTTCAGGAAGGTTTTAGTATATAATACATTAGGTAATTATTTTTATGTATGAAGTTATATGCATAAATGTACTGTATGTCCGGCATTTCTATGCGAATTTTGATGATTCTTCTAGTCGGTGTCTTCAATTTCTCAATGCACAAGTGTTAATTGAATTTGTGTGGGGTAGGTTACAACTAAAAAGTGAAAAATAAAAACCTTTTTTACAAAATAAAAAAACAACCGACTTCAAAAAAAAAACACTACTAAGTGATAAATAACTTTAATTTCGGAAGTCGGTGTCAAAAAACGAAAATGTGTTTTTAAAATTTTTTTGTAAAAATAGTACATTATGATACATGTGTGCTATGTTGATCATTAAACTCGAGGCGGTATTATTCGCGCGAGCCGTAGGCGAGCGCGATAAGGTAGCCGAGAGTTTAATTATCAATGCACACGCGTATCATACGACGTTTTTCAACACACTTGTGAGGAAAAAAACAGACTTGTATTGTTAAATATTAACTTGTATGGATAATGGCGGGCTTGGTTTGTCATTCCCCGCGCCGCGCTGACGTGCGCGCGCAGGTTTACCCATAGAGTAACACCTGCGCGCGCATTGCTAGCGCGGCGCGCATTTATTTACTTAAAGGCAAAGACAATACCGATATACAGCCTATAGAAAAAATATAATAAACACAAAATAATGTTAAGACTGATCGTAGTGTTGTCGTATGTCAAATTGTAGTTTAGTTAGTATGGAATTAGAAAGTACTATTTGCATAGAGAAATATACATTAATTCAGTGAGAATCCGCAATAATAGAACGCCAGTGGTCTTTTTCGTTTGGTTACGGGAGGGACGACGGAAAATTATAAGGTGCATCCAGACAGAGCGAGCCATGCGCCGCAAGTGCTTTTTTTTTGTATGTTAGATGCCTCAGCCTGAGGCAACCACATATATAAAAAAATCATTTGCGGCACATGCCTCGCTATGTGTGGATGCACCCTTAGGTGAATGCGCAGTGGTAGACCGCGAAATTTAATTTTTTTTAAGTTTTTTACAATTCGCAGGTCAGTATCAGGTTGTATCTTGATCAAAATGTATATTTATATAATAGGTATGTATTTAAAGAATTATAGTCATTAGAATCATTAATATATATATTTCAGTTAGATTTGTTCCCTAAGAACTTTTCCATAAGAGATTTGTTCTTATGGAACAAATCTAACTTAGAAAGATGTATTTAATTATTCTAATGATTATAATTCTGTAAATACGTATCTGTTATAGTCGCGAATCATATTTTGATCAAGATACAACCTGACACTGACCTGAAAATTGCAAAAAACGTTAGAAAAATTTAATTTCGTGGGCTACAACTGCGCATTCATCTTAAGGTAAATAAATTTTAGTTCATCTTGGGACCAAGGACAATTCAGACTATTTAAAAAAAAAGTAAAATATGGCTCGCGGATTCTTTTTGGCATGAAGTCTCTTTGAAGAGATTAAAAAAAAAAAACGCACTTCTTCGACCTCCGACTAGTAAATTAAATAGTTATCTGTGGAAATAAAGCACAAGTACCGTAACGTAAAGAAAAAGCACGCGTTCGTAATACACTGCATTATGGATCTAAAAGCTGTGCATTAAGAGCCATTTTACGAGCAAGTGTGTTGAAAAGATTTTTACCGTGGATCTCGTGTGTCAAAAACTTTCAAGGCCATTTCTCACTTTATGGCCCTACCTAGTGTGACTGAAGAAACATATTTGATATCCATTTTTTCTTTTTAACCGACGAAAAAACGGAGGAGGTTATCAATTCGACGCGTATATATATATATTTTTTTTATGTATGATCACGCATAACTTTTTACAGAGCAGTCCGATTTTGATAATTCTTTTTTGATTAGAAAGGATATACCCCGAAGGTGGTCCCATATTTTGGAAAAAAAATCCAACTCTAAGGGTAGGAAAACAGGGGATGATTGATAGTTCACTCACTGATTGTAATGTATGACCACGCATAACTTTTTACAGAGTAGTCCGATTTTGATAATTCTTTTTTTAATGGATAGAACATACCTCGAAGTTGGCCCCATGTAAATTTGGAAAAAAAAAATCCTACCCTAAGGGTGGGAAAATAGGGGTGATTTGTTGTTCATTCACAGATTTCAATGCTGAGCTGTGTATTACAATTCAAATTAAAGGCCTATCTATGTTGGTATATAAAGCCTGTTTTTTTTAAGTATTTTACTATACAAAAAATAATAGTTAAAGTAGGATTATATAACGGTTAATATCTAAAGTAAGGTAGGTAGCCATTTTAAAAGTAATCAAAAATTAAGCATGCAGTAATAAGTAAATTATAGCCTCAAAAAATTATAAAATAAAAACTTTTTAACAAAAAAATTAAACCTCCGAAAAAACTGAAAAGCAAAAAATAAAAACCTTTTTTATTTTACCTTAATAAATAAGTTCTTAAACTAATGCAAGTATACCTAAAAAATTTTGAGTCGGCGCCAAACAATCAATGAACAAAGATCACAAAATTACCTTAAATTTATAGAAATAGCCAAATCAAATTAATAATGCAACGTGAAATCTCCAGCGCTAAATATTAACATTCCAAACAAAAATGCGCTCTCCGCACGACCACTCGCAACGATATTATGCTTGTTTGGCGCCGACTCAAAATTAGTTAGGTATACTTGCATTAGTTTAAGAACTTATTTATTAAGGTAAAATAAAAAAGGTTTTTATTTTTTGCTTTCAGTTTTTTCGGAGGTTTAATTTTTTTGTTAAAAAGTTTTTTTTTTTATAATATTTAATATCATGTTTCAGGCTTAGTTTATTTTTTTGCTAACTCTACTCAACATTTCTTGGAGTGCAGTGGAATCAATGTGTGAACATTAAAATTATGAGAACAATGGGTTTTGGAGCGCAGCTCGCGCAGTGAAACAACCCAATTCTTTGTAGCTAAGTACAAATTCAGTAATTGGTGATAACATTTTATTTTATAGCTTTTAGTTTAGTTTTGTTTTAGATTACTGTTCTTCTAATTAACGATTAACTTCTTCTTTTCGTGTCGATGGTATTGTTATTCCGTTATTTTTTTATAGGGTTTGTGCCCAGTAGGTGGCCACGTAGATTCCGGCATCAGTGGCATTCTTTAGGTCATCCAAGGTGCAGGTGAACGGACACTTAGAGCTATTACGCACTGTCGACTGGTCGCCGGCGACACGGTCGACGGCAACTGTGACTTACTATAGTTTAAATAGGTGTTTACGCACTTGGTCGCCGGATAATGCCTATGTTTTGGTCGCCGAAGGACCGAGTCGCCGGCGACTAGTCGACAGTGCGTAATAGCTCTTAGGACGCTCCAGCAAGTGGGGCATGGTCTGATCGGAAGGACCGCACTTGCACCGGGTGTTGGATGGGTATAATTTCCCACTTCGACAAATTGAGTCTGCGGGGTGAACCGTTCGATGTATTGTAGGTATAACTACCGGTAAGTTAGTCATTTCAGCTTTGGAAGTAAGGGAAGACCAAAGAAGCGATGGATGGACTGTGTGAAAGATGATATGGTTAGAAAGGTAAGTTAAACCTAAACGGTAAGTTTTATCGTAAAAATAGGTGACACAAAATTGTTCATCATGCAATTATCTACAAAAACTGTTTTTACACTTTTTTCCTAAGAATTACCATTTCGGACATAGCGATGCAAAAAATTTAAAAAGTTGTGAAGTTCTCCGATGACAGAATTTGCAATCGTAATTAAACTTTGTGTTATGAGTGTTAAGGTTTATAATAATCTGAAATTGTTAATATTATTAAATGTTTATGTGTGTGCAAACGTGGCCACTTTAGCGACTTATTTTTGTTCCTAATCATTAATCTACTGCTGTTATTAATCGAAGCTAATGAACGAATCCACATAGGTAATGGAAAAAGGTATAATTGCCTGATATCATTGTCAGATTATTATGTTTAGTTGATTAAAACTTTAATTTCTAATAAAAATGCACCAGTTAATTTGTAATTTTGTTTTTATGTTTAGTTGATTAAAATATTTTTTCTAAAAAAATGCACCAGTTAATTTGTAATTTTGTTTTATTACTTTATTCATCAACATTATTTCACTACATTAGTTTTTAAAAAAATGTAAAAAAAAATAATTAATGAAATCTCTGACTTTATATTAGTATTTTGTCATATCACTAGATACTTTTAGTAAAAAGACTTAATAAACAAGAATATTCGACATCTACCGGGATTTCGTGATATCTCTAGGGATTTCGTGAAATCCTTGTTATTCTCATGTCCGTTGCGACATATACAGGTTGAAATTGAACATATGCGTCAAACCGAAATGGGAGATGTACTCATCATTATGAACAACTTTTACTAGGGGACCATACAGAAATCGAGAAAAAAAAATCAGCTGTTACCTACATTTTGACGAGTTACTCGAACATTTAGGGTAGGTAGGGAACAGCTGAATTTTTTTTTTGCGATTTCAGGTTTGCTCCCATAGTAAAAGTTGTTCATAATGATGAGTTCAATCTCCCATTTCGATTTGTCGCATGTTTTCAATTTCACCCTGTACATATAGACAGCCCTTTGAGACCGACCTGCCGGAATATTCTATTAGGTCCTTACATATGAAATTGGCGTTTTTCGTACTGGCCACTTTAATCACGAATTTCTCCTCTTTGGTAAGGAATTCCAAATTCAAATTTGTACAGCTATTTACTCATGTATTTGTGCTTCGATGACCGTCATTCATTTGTTTTTTTTCTTCTGTTTTTTCTGTTTGCGTCACTCATTTTACAAAATGGAAAATTTAAAATATCGCATTATTTACGAGTACGAGTTCCGCCGTGGCACTAGTGCTGCGGAAACGACTCGAAGGGTGAATGATGTGTATGGCGGTCATGTTGCAAAAGAAAACACAGTTCGTTTTTGGTTCCAACGTTTTCGTTCTGGAAATTTCGACCTGCAGAACAAGCCCCGTGGACGGCCTGAGACCCAAGTTGATAATGGAGAATTGAAGGCTATTGTGGAAGCGGACCCATCGCAAACCACGTCCGAGTTAGCTGCAGGCTTCGATGTTAGTGATAAAACTGTTTTAATTCACTTGAAGCAAATTGGGAAGATTAAAAAGCTCCACGCCACTGCTGCTTCACGACAACGCCAGACCACACACTGCGCAACAGACGGCTACCAAATTAGAAGAGCTTGAATTGGAATGTCTTAGACATCCTCCGTACTCCCCGGACCTTGCTCCAACAGATTACCATTTTTTTCGCAATTTGGATAACTTTTTGCAAGGGAAAAAATTCAACTCCGATGGGGCAGTCCAAATCGCCTTCAAAGATTTTATTGATTCCCGTCCGACTGGTTTTTTTAGTAAAGGGATCAATGAACTACCTATAAGATGGCAAAAGTGCATTGAAAACAATGGTTCATACTTTGATTAATTAAATATATTATATTAAAAAATATTCGACTTTTTGTTCCTTCCATACAAAACGCCAATTTCATATGTAAGGACCTAATATAAAATTCTCACCGTGAAAACTTTTGGTGAAGTGAGCTTTTAGTGAACTGTCATCCCATCCGATGCTAGGGATTGACACTATTGATATCTCACTTCAAGTTCCCTTCAGCTAAGTTTTCACGGTGAGATGTTTTACAGAGTAGCACTACAATACAGGGTGGTATGGACATCGCCGCGCAACCTGTTACACTACTGTAGATTTTCAGTACATGATTCTGAATCCCCTGCAATAAAATTTTTGTAGGTTACTAAAAAAAATTACACTTTCGACTCCGCATAAAAGTTGCGACAAACAAATACGCGACAAATGTTAGGGCAATAGTACGATATGTCGACCATCATTCGTAGGAATCAGATGAATTTTGCTGTAATAACCGACGAAAAATTTCGCTTGCCATCGCCAGCCTGAATAAAACTGTCAAGGTTTGCACTAAGACTATGAACTACCCATGTTAACAATGCCCATAATAAGACTAGTCGAGGTCTATAGGTTAATCTAATCGCCGTTAGCACCAGGATGGCATATCCTGTTAGGAAGACAATAAAAGTGCAGCAGTAAGTAATAAAGCCGAGCTATTCAAGGACTTACCTTCCTGTCACGCGCTTGGTACAGTACATTCTAGTCTACGAAGAAAGTATGATGCCTAGATTTTGTCAGTACCGAATATTAGGAACGTGACGGCCGAGCATAGTCGTGTTCTAAATTGAAAATACTCGTTTCGCACATAATAGACACGGAGTATTCCCGTTTGAGCACCTATTTTTAGAGCACCTATTTCAAATCGTATATATTTTTTCTTCCATTGATAGGGTCTCTCCTAGGTGGTCTAAAAATAGGTGCTCAAACGGGAATACTCAGTTTTAAGACTTATCATCATAGTCATTATCCTGCCCTTATGTCAATTTATTTGCGGTCGGCGTAACATATATTTTTTGTTCCATACTTACCTACTTCTTTCTCTATTAGTCGTCATCTCGGTAGTCACCCCCTTGGGTGCGCCAAAGTTCACCTAAATTTTCAACTCCGATAATTGGAAATCCGAAAATGTTCTTCCTAACATTTTTCATCCTAACAATCACAATTCCTAACTACTCTGTCTCTAATGTTCTAATTCCGAATCATTCAACTTCATAATGTCAGTAGCAATAAACATCTATTATACTTTTATTTGTTTTCCTATATTTTCTCAACATAACCATCTTTTACACTATTATTCAAAGTCATATCTTTTTTGTTTAGATCGTCAACATAGGATGCAAAAGCGAGCGAAGGGCACCCCGAGGTTCGGTTTGGTTAGGTTACTTTAAACCCTTTAGGTACACAGAAATAGGGGCCTCGCAAAGCGGAGCTCCGTCGACATAGGATGCAAGGGCGAGCGAAGGGCACCCCGAGGTTCGGTTTGGTTAGGTTACTTTAAACCCTTTACACAGAAATAGGGGCCCCGCGAAGCGGGGCGCCGTCGACATAGGATGCAAGGGCGAGCGAAGGGCACCCCGAGGTTCGGTTTGGTTAGGTTACTTTAAACCCTTTACACAGAAATAGGGGCCCCGCGAAGCGGGGCTCCGTCGACATAGGATGAAAAAAAAAGTATTTATCATATTAGACTAAATAGGTTTTATGCCTATTGAGTGGTATATCAAACGATTTTATATGAATTGTCTGTTATTCTTATAGAAATTAGTTACATTACAATTATATCAATCGTTTATTATATTAACTGATCATTATATCAAATAAAATTATAGGTTCCGTTGTTATATCTTGTAAAAATTAGAAGTTTTGTAATTATATCATATATTACTTACCCGTATAAACTCCCAGGCCATGAAAATATTATGGTAGTTATGTTTAGGGATAAAAGCGTTATGATAAAAAACAGTAGGAGTTTAAAATATTTACATTAATGATATTATTGATTACAATTTTCGGAAACATGATTGTTATGAACATCGCCGGTAGCACTACAAATAGTATGAATGAAAACTTTAGGATGAAAAATTTTAGGAAGAGTGATCATTCGGATTACAAATCGTTAGGAAGAACAATTTCGGGTAAAGAACTTTAGTTGAGCCAATATGGACCCCACCCCCTTTCTAACCATATCATCAACAGGATTGATATACGTTTTTCAGTACCTTGTGTTACTCCTATACATTTCTAACTTTTCAGTCATCGTTACCGTTGATAGAATATCACTTTGTCCAGTTCGATTACCATTTAGCTGACTGGCTCTCATTCATTTTCATTCTTATACGTTAGGTAGTGCCTATACAAGTTCAAGTTCTGAGTTGAGCTACACGATTACTGACAAATGCTTGCACTGACTGGACCGGTCTACTCAAACCTGTGTAGTACTTTCCTCATAAGACCATCTCAGACATCTACATGGTATTCACATGATCTGACCAAGAGTCTGAACTTTAAAGGAGACTGACCTCTGAGTTTGTTTCGGCCTTTCTTCTCAGAGTAGCCTGATAGGAAGCGCCGACCTCATCTAGCTTTTTTTTATTTTATAATAGACAAAATCAAACTGGTTGCTAATTTAATTGTAATTTTTTTTATTAGTTTTTACATTCATTACTCACACCCTGACTTATTACTTGTATTTTTTTTTAAATAAAAATCGTTTTGCTTGTACCATGTTTGTAAATATGTGAGCACCATGTATCTATCAGATAATTAATTTATATGTCATGGTTTCGTTTTTAATTCTTTTACCTATTCTGGTATAGTAATTTTATTTTAGGTGCATCGTCCTCACATGTTATTATATAATTAATGTACCCATGCAAAATATTGTACCTAAAACATTTTAAAAGAGTAACGGTGGAGTTTCTTGCCCATTCTTCTCCATACGAAAACTACCTTTTGGAATGGGCGACTAGAATCAATTCTATTTTAAGATAATTTTTGACGTTCAAAAGTGCCTTTTATGTGCCTATTTGAAATAAATGCTTTGACTTTGACTTTGAATATGACGTGTAAAAGTGATTAGGATATCATATCTACAGAATGAACAATTTCATTTAAAATCAGAAGAATAAACTTATTCCTGGCAAGATTAGAATTAGAATTCATCATCATCTGCCTAGTCTCTCCTCAACTATGTTGCCTTCGGCTTCCATTCTAAACGGATGCAGCTGAATGCCAGTATCTTACTTGGAGCGACTGCCTATCTGGCATCCAGGACCCACAACCCTGTCCAGATTTGAACCTCAGACCTATACTGAACTAACAGGGTCATGTATCACTAGTTTAAGTCTAGCTTGTAACTGTGGTTAAATAAATAAACTACGTTTCAGGAATATATTCCTAGTTTAACTAGAACCTTCTGTTTACGGTTTGTCCTTCTGACGCCATTGTTTATCACCTTGAAGCCTAGCTATTTACAGTAAATAGCAACAATATGCATTAGCTACTAGTTATTTCCCTGTAATGAGTGCGGTTATATGCAGCTAGTTCATCGATAACGACTCCTGCGCAGCTGAAACACGTGACAGGATGGAGGGTACTAGGATTGATTCGGTTGTTGTTTTCCTATAGCATACCGTTATATATTTGTCCCTTTGTCTTATTTATGTTTATTTTTCCTGGTTTCCGTTGCACCGTTAGAAGACATTTTTGAATAGCTACATTAATTACCTTATTATGTGCCTTATTAGAAGGCTGAAAGTCACCCAAATGGTAATGGAGAGGGCTATGCTTGGAGTTTCCCTGCGTGATCGAACCAGAAATGAAGAGATCCGCAGGAGAACCAAGGTAACCGACATAGCCCGAAGAATTACCAAACTTAAGTGGCAGTGGGTAGGGCACATTGCTCACAGAACACATGGCTGATGGGGCCAAAAGGTTCTGGAGTGGCGACCGCGTACCGGAAGACGTAGCGTTGGAAGACCTCCCACAAGGTGAACCCACGACCTTGTGAAGGCCGCGGGAACTCGTTGGATGCGAGAAGCACAAAACCGGTAGAAGCGGAGGTGCCTTGGGGGAGGCCTATGTCCAGCAGTGGACGTCTTTCAGCTGAAATGATGATGACATTAATTACCAATGGACTTCTTCGGTTTTCCCAAATTGTTTTTGTTTTTCTTTCATGTTATTATTAATTGAAAATGGAGAAAAATTAAACTTTCAATTTGTTTAATTAGCCACTGCAATGTCTACTTTATTGAAAGTGGTGATCAGGCTCAAGAATGGGGACGTCATTACACGAACAAAAGATTGCAACAATGGCGTCGTATTTTGGCACACTGGAAACGGCCGCAATGCATGTCATGCGTTCTTTTGTTATTTGTGCACTAACTGGCAAAATGCATTTTGCCAATAATGTAATAAGTCCCTGGACTGCATTCCGCGCCAACGAGTCCATCTTACGCGAGCTCAGAATAAAGACCAGACTCTCTACGACCTGTCGCCGCAGAGTTTTGGAATTTTTCGGCCACATAGCGAGAAAAGATTGCAATAACCTCGAACAACTGATGGTTACCGGCGAGGTGGATGGTAAACGACCAAGAGGTCGCAGCCCTTTACGATGGTCCGACCAGATAAGCTCTTCTCTTGACACGAAATTTCATGATGCGCTTTACTTGGTCAAGGATAGACAGAGATGGCGAAACATCGTCAGGGGAAAGAAGTTTTCAAGGGAGGATCACGACCCTCAGTAATGAGGAGTACCTACGATTTGAGGAGGAGGTAATAAGTCAGCATACACAGCATAATCAGCCTATAACTTTCCCACTATTGGGACACAGGCCTCCTCTCAGTGAGGGGCAGTGGGCCGTAATCTACTATCTAGGTAGATGTCATGTGTCTTAAAATTTTTGGTTCTAGGACATGCCAATATTTTTCTTTTAATATGAACATTATTAGCAAATATGGAAAAATATTTATCCTGCGGAAACTTGTCAACTTCACAGTAGTTTCCTTGTAACTTCCTCAAATGGATAAGCTGCCAATTCGTACATAAATAATCTAGCCATACTTACCTGACATATTTGTTTAATGCGCAAAACATCCTTAATTTTTTAATTGACACTATTTCCTTAGTTTTAAATTAAACTTACATTAGGTATCGTGCTCCATATTGAAATTCGGTTCTTTGGCGTTCCTTCCTGAAGATCTCAAAACCATTTTTGGCAGACTATCCACTGACCACATGATTGAGGCCAGGTGTACCTACTGAGGTAGCGTAAACATATTTATGGCCCTGTGGTCCAATCATCAATCAGATTTTACCGGTCATTGAGATTTTTAGCTAACTTAGCCTAGCATTAATTAGACAATTAGCAAGTTACGCCTAAACGGGCTTATTAGTCAATTGGCATGAATTTTCTCGCTTGAAACGTGCGAATCGTCAGGATTAGTCGACTTGTTACAAATAAATTAATTTCGTGCGAGTCACCTATACAAAAAAACACTACAAAGTGATAAATAACTTTAATTTCGGAAGTCGGTGTCGTTGGTTCCGCATTTTCGTTTTTTGACACCGACTTCCGAAATTAAAGTTATTTATCACTTTGTAGTGTTTTTTTTGAAGTCGGTTGTTTTTTTTGTAAAAAAGTTTTTATTTTTCACTTTTTAGTTGTACCTACCCCACAAAAGAGTAAACAAAAAAATCGTTAATGTGGACAATGCAGATAAATTTTTAGATTTTTGTTGATTTTTCAAAAACTGCTTGTCCGATTTCGATAAAATTTTCATGGGACCATTTGGGAACTATACCCTTTCCAACAAAAAAAGAATTTTTCAAATCGGTTGGCAAGCGACGGAGTTATGCGCGAACAAACACAAAAAAAAAAAAAAAAAAAACATACAAACATTCGAATTGAGAACCTCCTCCTTTTTTAGAAGTCGGTTAAAAAATAATAATATTTATAAAAATGACGAGGACGCAAAAAAAAAACACAAACATAATTATTTCACTATTTGCATACATGCATCTACAATTAATAATTTCCATAGCTCTTTCGATTAGTTAGGTACATGTAGGGTTTTGGCAAGTCACTGCAATTTTCTTTTACATTACTGACACAAACATTGATGTTTACAATGCCCTCCAAAAGTTAGTGCACACTTGTCCACTTTATATGTAACGCCACATTATTTAAAATTCTAGTTTCAATTAATGTTTGAACTGTACACCGTTTTTAGGGTTCCGTAGTCAACTAGGAACCCTTATAGTTTCGCCATGTCTGTCTGTCCGTCCGTCTGCCCGTCCTCGCTTAATTTCTGTGACCGTAAGTACTAGAAAGCTGAAATTTGGTACCAATATGTATATCAATCACGCCGACAAAGTGGTAAAATAAAAATTGGAAAAAAAATGTTTTATTAGGGTAGCCCCCCTATATGTAAAGTGGGAAGTGATTTTTTTTTTTATTTCAACCCTAACGTGTGATATGTTGTTGGAAAGGTATTTAAAAATGAATAGGGGTTTACAAAAATCATTTTTTGATAATGTCAATAGTTTCGGAAATAATCGCTCCAAAAGTAAAAAACAATGTGTCCCCCCCCCTCTAACTTTTGAACCATAAGTTTAGAAAATATGAAAAAAATCTGAAAAGTAGAACTTTATAAGGACTTTCTAGGAAAATCATTTTGAACTTGATGGAAACAACAGTTTTTGTACAAAAAAGACAAAAAGTTGTACAAAATAATTTCTGGACTAAGTTTGTAGTATAATCGTATATGCAAGCAATTTTTTAACTTCGTTTACATATTTTATTATCCTGAACGTATCTTTTTTCAAACAAAAAAAAAATTATTAAATTCGGTTCTCGCAATCCAAAATTACCACCGAAAACTTCTGGCACGTCTATGTATTAATTAGTAACCCAATTCCCCGAGAGATGGCGCTGTAGGTACTTATTACATTGGGTCGGGTATTATCGAATTGTATGTGGGAACACTTATTGTGACGGACGGGAAACTACGGAACCCTACACTGAGCGTGGCCCGACACGCTCTTGGCCGGTTTTTATTTACTAATACAACTACCTATGATAGGGGATTACTTACCTGATATATATAACGGAGATGGCATGTGTGTCTCGTTATTATCAGCCATATTTTAACTAATGTGGGCGAACTATGGGTATGTGTTGGTTATGGCGCAATAGAAAAACGGTATGCAGTTCAAATCAGATTATAATTTCACGAACAATTTAATCACACTAGCAAATCACACACTATAGGTACACGATACAACCAGATACGGAACGCAGGACAGTTTCTGAGCACATGTTGTTCGTTTGATGTCCGATGTCCAAGAGGCTCCACATCGTTCTGTCGCGCTGTTGTCGACCCCCCACGAACTCAGGCTAGACTCTGTCAAGCGCCGCCAGATGGCGCTGGCGTTCCGAATAGTCAAACGAATGACCGGATGCGACACGGCCATCCTGCGATGCACACGTCCTCGTGTGTTAATCTGTAAACAAACATATCCGCAAAGTATCACATAGCTCGGTCACTCCTGACCTAACCCATAAAAATCAGTTAAAACTCTCTCTCTCAAAACTCTTTATTTCATTTGAACTAAACTGGGAACCTTATTACTAACAATCAATGACTAATTAGAAGAAAATTAACATCTGACTACACATTTATCGCGCTATCTCACAAAAGACACAACCAAACCAAATTAATCAACAGACTTAAGCTCTACATGTGATTTTTAACCATCTTTCTTTTGTGCGAACCCCCACGGGAGCGCCGAGTCTCTCCTGGACTCTACGGTTTTCACTAAAACCCGACTACTGCCAGAGTTGACTGCTTACCGCTACACGACAACCTCTGGTACGGTCCAATCATAATGCAAACTTAATGACTCTCCTCATTGTTACTACTACTTTGCTCAACCTCAATTTCGTCAGTTATACTCTGATTTTCTGTAATTTTTCGCAACCTCGCATATGAAGACTGATGAGATAATTAAAAGGGACTCAACTCTTTAAAATCTGTTTTATATCACAATCAATTTGCAAGAAGCATTCAAATTAGAAACCAAAAATTTGGATAATCTAAGAATTTGAACTATCTAGTTTCGAGATTACCGAGACCAAGTACAACGTTTTCACATTACTTTAATCAAAGAAAACAAAACCACAGGTATCCCATTCACGGTCCCACACATTTTTCACATACGCACTTCCCGCAGGAATGCCGAGTCGTCACTGACTCTACGGTCTTAGCTTCAAGGCTAGACCCGACCATACTACCCAGAGCTACCGCGTACTACGTACCGACGATACTCTGGTACGGTCTCTGAGTCATCCTTGACTCTACGGTCTTGGCTTCAAGGCTAGACCCGACCATACTACCCAGAGCTACCGCGTACTACGTACCTACGATACTCTGGTACGGTCTCCGAGTCGTCCTTGACTCTACGGTCTTGGCTTCAAGGCTAGACCCGACCATACTACCCAGAGCTACCGCGCACCACGTACCCACGGTCTACCAAGTAGATGCCGATTTCTAATGGGCTATGGCTACGATACTCTGGTACGGTCTCCGACCCAATGAACCGAGAACCTGAGTACACAAACCAAAGTGATGCCAAATCATCATCAATATTGTCCACAATCTCAATTGGTACTTGGCCCTCGGGCATCTTCCGAACACAGACATGGAGCGTATTTAAAAATTGCATTGTAAACTAGATTAGGCCATACCTAATAATGTAACCATTTTTGCTGTTGTTTACCAGGAAAGTACTCAGTACCCGAGTCAAAACAAAATGAAAACGGCTCACCAGATTCGGTAGACAACAGATCTGTAGCTGGCTTAATGATACAGACATCCACTTGCTGCCACCGCTTCCCTGGCAGAAGTCGCGAAACTCCTTGCTCGAACAGCACCGTCCTTGATCAGCGACTCCTCATACAGGAGAGTGCAGCGCTGTCTGACACTGCCATCTTGCTTGCAGACGTTCTTGTGTGTTAACCTGTAACCGAAAAAATCAACAGCACTGCCTGTTCCACTCGGCCAATTCTGACCACATTGTTATCGTAACGCATTACTTAACAAAAAATTAAATAAAGACAATAACAATAATCGATAACAAAAGATTCTTCTAAGCCTTGGTAATAATTGGTCAGGAACTGTATCAACTTACGAGTAGATCACATACTATCATAATGTTACTTTGCAAGTAAATGTCGGGTCGGGTAGAAATGTAATAAAATCTCAAGTTATTGCTCGCTAATCGTTACACTACATAAGAATTATTCTGTGCTGAATACACGCGTTTGACCAATGCCAGTCAACGCAACAACGTCATTAACTCGTTTGCCATTTAGGTAACCTCTCCTTTACTAACAAGCATTCAGCACTAGAATCGTAAACAAAACAATACAGCTCACCTTTATTTTCTAACTTGTCTGGGGGTAGTTGTACTACGCAAACATCCAGTCGTCGTTGCTGCTTGCGGCACTTGAAGCACGTTCTCCACCATCCGCTTGCACTGCTTGGCCGCCACTGCTCATGCACCGAGCCGCGACATGTCCTGGTTTCCCACTTGCAGCACTCGAACGGCTTCGCTGACGGCTCTGCTTGGCTCGATTCAGTCACTCCACGTCACTGGTAGCTCCACGCCACGTCCTTGGTATGCTATATACGATAGCCACGTTGATGCTGCTCCTTTATCCACCTTGCAGTGAATTTTCAGCAAAACACAATTTAACTGTCGTGCTGTGTGCCGTTACGTTTGCACACGCGTCCTACCGCGTGTTCTAATTACGGGAACGGGATACGACGAACTCGAAACTCGTTAGGGACCCGCTTTTTTTCAAACATGGCGGTAGGTGTAACTTGCGCGTCATTCGGCAAAGGTATTTCTGCATACAGCCTATGCCCAAAACAACATGCATACGATCGCGCATCCGTATCTGGTTTATCTGGGTTCAACTCGAACAGATCCACACGATTATTTCATAAGCGTTCGCATGTTTACACTTTGTTTTCAAATGACAACGGTTACTTTCACTTTTAGCGTTCTGATTTTTCGCGCATAAACCAACACGAATCGCACTTCTGATAACGGAGATGGCATGTGTGTCTCGTTATTATCAGCCATATTTTAACTAATGTGGGCGAACTATGGGTATGTGTTGGTTATGGCGCAATAGAAAAACGGTATGCAGTTCAAATCAGATTATAATTTCACGAACAATTTAATCACACTAGCAAATCACACACTATAGGTACACGATACAACCAGATACGGAACGCAGGACAGTTTCTGAGCACATGTTGTTCGTTTGATGTCCGATGTCCAAGAGGCTCCACATCGTTCTGTCGCGCTGTTGTCGACCCCCCACGAACTCAGGCTAGACTCTGTCAAGCGCCGCCAGATGGCGCTGGCGTTCCGAATAGTCAAACGAATGACCGGATGCGACATATATTTTATTGATGAGCGGTTTTTAGTTGTCAAATACATGAATCCCAGTCCCCAAAAGTTACTTGACGTTTATAATTTCTATGGAATTACAATATTTAAGTAGGTACCGGGTTGTAATATTATATGAATAACATTCTTAGTAAAATATCAATATTTTTCAAATAAGATTTATTAATTGCCATGACTTTTAAAGCTTATTCTGAAAAAATAATGGCTTCGAGGTGAAAACTAACCATAGGTACTTACAAGAAAGAACATAGGTTATGTATGATTATTAAAAATTAAAAAAATGGTTCTGTATATTAACTGTTTCAAATCAGCCTTGAAGGGGTCAATAACAAAACAACGTTTAAAATTCTTTCACTCACTCTTTTTTTCTATTATTTACGCAGAGAGAAAACTTCGTTTCGGGCGTCTATTGTAAAGTTTCTATATTTATGTCTGTAATTTATATGGTTTACATAATAAAGAGTATTCTATTCTATTCTTTTTTTTATTTCCGACGAATAGTGCGTTAGTGCAAAATCAATCCCAAGATCGTTGTATGAAGGATTAGAGAACTTTTACAAGAAGTCGGAACTTCAAACCATCAGACGAAGCCTGCACAATACTAATTTACGAGATCTCGTGGCCAGAAGAAAACATTTGTAATCATCGGTTCGTAAGATGACTAAATTCATTTAAAAAATAGTGCCTACGGAACCCACGGTACGTTATATTAGTACGCTGGTTAGTATGTGGTTCCTAAAATGGACGTCAATTTAATGTAATGCTACCTATATCCTAACATTATCCTTAAGTTGGTGATTCGAAGTGGATACCCACAGTGTTTTTTGAAAATTCAAACTAGTGGAATTAACTTCAAACAAAAAATAATATTACATAAAACACAAAAGACAAAATTCATACGCATAATTAATATGTATTATATACTTATTTATAGATAACACATAACATTTTAGTGAATTATTTGTACAAAACAAAATACCTAAATTATTATGCCCGAATGTGACCGCTGGATGTGTCTGATGGAACCGTGAAACTTAAGGCCCCAGATAATGCGTTTTCTTGTTGTGTGTTGCATGCCTTGGTAAAAAGTTGACCATCATCATCATCTTAAAATCTAACCGTTTAAACGTAACGTAAAATCATGTAAGAACTGCTATCGGACAACCTTAAAGGAATAATACGTAAACAACGTGGTGTTTAGCAAACGGTTATGTGATTCCTACAACGTTGTAATTAGCCTATTCTTAGTGAAAAGGATGGTGGAGAATTTCTTGACACTATCGTTGAATAAGGGTGTGGTTTATTCAGTGGCGTAACTATAGAGTGGCATTTCGAAAAAATGCCACGGGCCCCCAGCCAGAGGGGTCCGGCGGCCCGAGAGGGCCATGAGGATCATAATACATATAAGTATACAAGGTCCCATTAAAATGGACAAATTTTAACACAGCGCTCAGTACGTCTAACTAAATATATCCAAGCAAAAAAAAACACTGATTAAAGTGATTTTATTGTGACCTAAAATAATAAATTGCATTAGTGTATTTTCGTTACTTATTTTTTTTTCTTGTAAAGTACCTTTTGCGTCTTTCTTAATTTTTTTTTTACCATCTTCCTTATTTTGGTAGTCTGAATGATTTCTAAAAGTTTGTCCACCTATTTTAATGGGACCTATAAAAGCAGACTTTTCTAAAAATTTTTAACAAAGGACATCATTCAGGTTTCGAAAATTTTGTACCTTTTTCTCATTGTTTGTCTAATTTTTTGGACAGGACCTCATGCTCAGCAGTAGCGCTTGCAACCACTAGACCAACGAAGCAGTCAGGTGTTACATTTTGTAAGGGAAGATATGAAATCTACGTGATAGTCGCGGGAGAAGTGCTAGTAAAAAAAACTATAAAGTTGGTTGAGTTTCTTTACATTGAGGCAGGGCCCCATCCCTTGAATTTTCCGCGGGCCCCAAACGGTATAGTTACGCCACTGGATTTATTGTATTCATTTTGACTGCTGCATGTGAGATCTTTGAACGTGTCTTGTGAAAACGTGTTCTGTTCAGGAGGCCTAATCTCTAAGACCGTCAACGAAGATACGGGACCCTTCAGCCGTTTAATTAACTTTTTCGGACGGGCAAAACCACATCGGGAGTAGGGACGAATGTCAAACCGTGGTCAAAATTCGCCAAAATCTTCACGTTTGTGTTGAACGGAATACTTCTTGTTACTCGGGTCTGTGAAAATCACTAATAAAATTCTTTGGCGTCTTTTCAATACCCACGTGGTAGCTCATTCTAGATGCATTACACCCATAATACGTAGTGATAAAAGTGAAGATATTTATTCGTGTTGCAAGGAAATATATTTTGTACAGATGTCAGTGTAGAATGTTGATACGTCTTTTCAAGTAGGTGAGATAATCTTGCAGTCTTTGCCACTGCTTTTTGTCATCATTAGCCTACAGACAGAAGTCCACTGCTGGACATAGGCCTCTCCTATTGCACGCCATTCAACTCGATTTTCGGCAACTCTCACCCAGCTGCTACCAGCCATCCTGCGAAGATTAGCCTGAGGCAGTCCTACCTTCCATAAAACCTATCCGTCGTACCTGTTTTTCTACCTACTGTAATTCTGCTTTGACATATTAAAATATACCCTATCTACTTCAGTGCATACCTAGGAGCATCTAATGGGATTTCCCTGAAATAATTTGTAATGTAGACAATGAGAGCCTGCTCTTTAAAAAGTCCATCGTTCACGTGATACTGAAAACCTCAAACGGCAGGAGTACCTTATTGGTAATTATATTGACGAGCCGTTTGGGGTTGAAACCCTCGGGCCTTGGGGTTCGAGTGCTCATTGTCTTTTTAAGGAAATTTCGAAACGGCTGGTTGACACTTCCTGTGACTCAGGGGCTGGCTTTTACCCTGGCTATAGGCCAACGCTTGCTTATGACGTTCAAGTATTTTCAAAGTCAATCAGAGCATTCGTGCATGTACTTTATCGCTGCACGACCAACACTGCATTAACAATCAATGTTTTCCTGTTTAAAAATAACCAAATAATTCTAAATGAGTCTAAACTGGACATCTTTCGGAAAACATAATAATGATAAAAATGAATATTCATCTTTGATTAGGTTCCAAAAATATCATAGCATAATCTGCCTATAATGATCCCACTGCTGGGACACAAGCCTCCTCTCTTTTAGAGAAGGAGTGGACCGTAATACACAACGCGGGCCCAGTGCAGGTTGGTAGATGTCACATATCTTCGAATTTTTCGTAGGTAGGACATGCTGGTTTCCTCACGATGTTTTCCTTCACCGTTTTGAGAGCAGCGGTGATGAAATTATTTACACAAAAAAAAAAACAGTAAATTCGTAAGTCGAGACCTTTATCAATGGGCCATCTCTGATATAATTTAAGTGTTTTTAAGAACAATTGAAGAGATGCAAGTAATAATAACTCGAGGCGGAGGTATTATTAAGGAGCTTGTAGCAAGAACAGTGTTTAGTATGTATGTAAGAAAAGAAATAAACCATACAAAAGACGGATAGATTTTGTGAATGATGATATGCCTTAAAAGGAAGTGAACTCTGATATGACGGCTAACAGAGACGGGAGAACAAAACGCGCTGTACCAAACACAAGTAAATTGGGATACGGACAAGAATATGATGGTCAATACTAACCCATGTTGACATTACTTACGTAACTTTGATAAATAGTTAATTAAGCTGAATATAGTCATACCTTGTTATAAACTATGTAGTTAACTGTTACGAGGAAATCGTTATTGTAGTACAACTGATACTGAAATGAATATACAGGTTGCTCTATGTTTGACGTTGCAAAGTGATGCTGTAATATTATAACTTTTTCAGTGAACATTTTCTACTTATTGGTGTTTTTGCCCATGTTTACATTTCTATATAGCTTTGGCTTTGATAAGGTCTGAGACCGATATCACATTAATCTGTCGAGCTCCGCTAATGAGACGCAATTGATTTTCTATTGTTTCGTCGCCACTTGGCGACGCGCGGTGCTTGACCGATTAAAGTAATAAGATAATCATCTAAGGGCAATGTTCCATAGCTGTTTAATTTAAGATTGCAGTTTAATTTAAGATTACAGAGGAAAAACGAGTAATGCCTAATAATGTTGATTGTGTTCTGATAATGAATGAACGTGGTCGTTTCGGAAATGACAACCATAATTATCGTCATTTTAAAGGCGGATTCGATGTAACGTGTACTGGAAAGGCCTAGAGATGGCGCTCTAAATAGACACACACATACCCTATTAGTAATGTCTTCAAAAAAGCTTGCATCCGATGCCGTTTATGACCAAAATTTATGAATGGGACGAAACAATAGAACGTCTACGTATACGTATTTTTATTATTAATTACTTATTGTTAGAAATCGATTCAATATAATTTTTTATTTGTTTGTCATTAGGTTAATGCGTTTTATTGGGCATTGTCCTTTTATTGCTTATGAATAATTGAACCACTACAAATATAAATTTGAATTGTAATGTATGTATACTTGTGTACAATTAAAGCACAGACTGATAAGAATATTAATTCAATTCGTCAGTTTAAAATCACAGTTTCATTTGCCGTAGCGGCGAGCAAACGTGACATTCAGTCTTCACCCTCACACAATAGTGTACACAGTGCGTTTACATATTTATTACTAACATAGCGTTGTGATTTTTAAATTATGTATTCTTATCCCGACCGACGTCACGACGAAAATTTATTACAAAGCGCCGGACGTCTATAAAACTGTCTAACGTTATGCAAAATGGCATTGTTCGTCAGTCGCACTCCGCATTAAGATGTTAAAGTAATCGACATCAAGTGTTTACCGCATTACACTCGTGAGCTTTCGTCGTGCGCGCATCAAGCACATTCAGCTAATACCGTATATACGTCATTGCAACAAAACAATCAGCCTGTATATCTATAACATTTCAACCTTTAATTAGGGATTTTGATTTCATGTGTTTTAACTTCACAGTTGTTCGGTTGTCGTTACAATAGACTTGATGATCAAGTTCATCAAATCACAGTTGTTTATTGGACAGACATTGTGGGCAAGCACCCTGCGGGAAGTGATTATTGTTATCACTCATTACTCAACACTCAGTGTTCAGCAGAGTGGTACTTTAATGAGTTATAAAATAAGGGAAATAGAATAGCAACTTGCAGTTGCATAGGAACCGCGGACGTAAGATAATACCTATGTGAACAAAATGTTGGAACGTTACTCCGTGCGTGTTGTGATCCTATTGGTGCTAATAGTTCAGGTGTTTGAGTTCTGTGAATCTTTGGATCGAAAAGACAAAGGTGTTTGTGAAGAAGTTGTCCAGTAAGACGTTTTCTTTATTTCTTTATTCGGAGATTTTTTAGAATTCAGCTGCAATTCTGCAGAATCTTCCAGTCCTAACTTAAGAACATGCAGACAGTTGAACATTATTGAAACAATATTAAAACCTAATATATTGTATCAAATATGACGACATTATTTACAAGCATAACTAACATAAAACAATTAGATATGTATTATTCAAATATTAACAATTATTATATTAAAACACTAGTTAGAATGTAGGACTTAAAATATACACAAACACACAACACAAAATAAATAAAATAATCGATTGTTTCTTTAGTGATGTCCCGTGTGAACTAACTAAGAATATGAAAGAATGTGAAATTAGGAAAGCTGAGGCGCTGAGGTAAGCAACAGGCAACTGGTCACCACATTACTATCATTAAAATTTATTCTCAGTAAAACAACCATTCCGACCAATAATCTTCGCTCCGGGGTTCCTATAAATAACCGAAAGTTATCTAATGCATATCATAGAAATATAGCCTGCAGCTTCGGGCATATTAACATTGCTCAGTTCCTTTTCTAAACCTAGTAATACTTATCCTTCGATATCCATACATACTTTATTGTTTAAAAAATTTAACCAGTAAATAAAGCTTTCAAAAAAGGGATATTCCGATGGGTAAAAATAACGATCCGTTACTAGTGGGACCAGGTGTACCAAAGGGTAGGATTGGCTGTCTTATTGCGATACACATGGCACATACCAACACTGTACATATATGCGCACTTTCTTTCATAATTATCACACATATTAAACGACATCAACATTATTATCACCCGAATGATTCACCATCCGACATACTTCTATAGATCTCTGACTTGGGATCAGTTAGCACTTGTAAAATTTTTTTTTTTTTTTTTTGTGCACTAGTAGGTAAGTGATACATGCTTCACCCATGGGAACACCGACAAGGAAAAATGACTTATTTCAGGAATAAGCTCCTTCAATCTATCTACAAAACTACGATATCACTCTCGCGCCCTAGCTAGAATAATCGCGATCGAACTAGAATTCGAGCTCTGACAGATTCATCTCTTTGATGATACGCAGGCTCATCTATTAGGTCCTATTTGTTTGGACTTTGGAACCAACTGCTGAGACTCAAGCCTCTCCTCTTTGTGAGAGGGATTGGGCTGTAAATGCTGCAATCCACCACGCGGACATGGATATCACATCATCGATTTCATTTGAAATCAAAACTGCATAGTAGGTACAGTAATTCACTGCTTATCTGACTTTTCGTGAGCATGTATTAATAGCCCGGTATTTCCAAACTGTCAGATATACATCAAACGGCACGAAGGAGATATATAATTGTATTATACCGTACTAAAAATAAGTGTTTTCATTAAGTAGACTACATCAGGTTTAGGATTCAGATATGTTGTATGTATATACTATAATGTTCAGATGCATCAAGTAGGTATCATTGTTGGGAAATATGATGCAATGACGTACATCCGGCTGTCCAGCTAAGAGATATAGTCCAATGTCATAATTAAAACTATTTATTTTCAACGATAATATTGTTTTATTTTACGAAATATTCCATGACATATCTGAATTCGCGATAAATGTTGATAACAATGGTACGTCAATATCGGGAGTCTAATGTCCTGTACATGAAACAGACGAGGCTTCGGTTATTTCGTCTCAGAACCTACGGGGTATAATAATTTTTGGTGATTGCATAACACACTAACAGTGGCAATGGCTTTGATTTCGACAGTTCAACAACATTCATTGCGTTATTACGTTGTTGAGCAGGCAAATTTTTCGAACATATGAAGTAATATACTTCAAAATTATTCAGATTTTGATTTGAAGTGTGTTACGCAATTAGGGTGCAGTTATAAAATATCAATATGCCTCAAATCCTCATTGACCAACTTTTAAATAAGACTGGTCCAATTACTTACATGTTCATAGTTTACGAAATTGACTATTGTGTCACAAACGCGAGCATAAAATCCCGCTTACCGACATCTGAATAAGATCTTCCGGGGCCATAGACGCTGAAGCAACTGATAGTCGAGTTCCGGAATTTTACTATCCGGACTTTATGCAGGAGTTCGAAAAAAGCTCTTGCAAAGTGGCATCTCTGGGTTAGAGTGTATTATCAAATCAACGAACTCAGCCTCTTTCTGGATAAAGCCCTCATCATCCACGTGTCGCTGACGGCCATGATAGTTTACAAGAGCTGTAGTTATTATATCCTCATGTTGTTAATTTATAGTTTCGTTTAAGAAAAACTCAAGTTTATCGTTTCTTTGATTATCACTTAGTTAGTCTTCAAAATAAGAACAAAGAGGAGTGGCAATGACCTTGAAGTAAACACCCCTATGTAGGGAATATTTCGGGAAGCCCTTGAATAGAGGATTCTAATTTTTTTTTATCCTGGATATGATCATTCTCTAAGGAGTAGCTGCTTTTATGGATTCAGGTCACATGGTCTCGAACATGACATGTAAAGTATATTCATACATTGTTTTTAAACACCATGCCTAATATACAGTTTTATTCCTTTTCAGGGCTAAAGGGAAAAATGGTCGCACAAAGGTATGTTTGGCTTAGATACTTTCTATTCACATTATTTCTAACTTCATTTTTATTTTTATCTGCTAAGTATATTTTAAATTAAATGATGATTGTATACATTTTAACATGTTCAGCAGTGTCGAACTTTATTTCGACAGTTGAGTAAAGTATTTGTCTATCTAAATAGAAAGCTTTACTGGCCAAATAATGTGACAACAGAGTCTAAACTCTATTGTCACATTATTTAATCAGAAAAGCTTCTAAACGTCTCCCCCTCCCTTAACGTCTCCTTCTTTTGTGTGATAAGTCATTAAATGTTCTTTCACAATCTAATATTACAGAAGATAAGAAAAATTGTGTGCTGCAACCAGTACGAGTACGACGCTGACCTCGACCAGTGCTTGCCGATATGCAGCCAGGGATGCGTCAACGGCGTCTGCACCGACGTTGACACCTGCACGTGCACGCCCCCGCTCACACTCGTCGGCTACACCTGCGTGCCATCCACATGCTCCAACTGCGAACACGGAAACTGCGTCGCGCCGAACGACTGCAGGTGCCATGAAGGCTACATGAGATTGAACGGCACTTGCACACCGATTTGCTCTAAAGTATGCGTGAACGGACAATGCGCCGAGCCTAACAAATGCAAATGTAATGACGGCTATAAAACTGACCCCAACGATGCATTTAATTGTATCCCAATTTGCGACCCCGAGTGTGTTAATGGATACTGTAAGGCGCATAACAAGTGCATTTGTAATGTGGGATATGAAAAAACAGAAATCAATTCAGTTTGTAAGCCTACTTGCGTCGGATGCGATTTTGGACAGTGTATCGCGCCAAACAACTGTACCTGCTTTGAAGGATATGTACGGACAGAGTCGACCTGCAAGCCGAAGTGTAGTTCTTGCAGTAACGGCGACTGTGTCGCGCCAAACAACTGTTCCTGCCATAAAGGATATGAACGCATTAACTCAACTTGTGTGCCAAAATGTAATTCTTGCAGTAATGGTGACTGTATCGCGCCAAACCAATGTTCCTGTTTTGATGGATATGAAAGCATTAACAACACCTGCAAGCCGAAATGTAGCGCTTGTAGTAACGGAGACTGTATCGCACCAAATAAATGTTCCTGTTTTGAAGGATATGAACGCGTTAACAACACCTGCAAGCCGATATGTAGCTCTTGCAGTAACGGAGACTGTATCGCACCAAACAACTGTTCCTGTTTTGAAGGATATGAACGCATTGACTCCATCTGCAAGCCAAAGTGTAGTTCATGTAAAAACGGAGATTGCGTCGCGCCTGGAAAGTGTCAATGTCACGAGGGATATGTCCTAACACAGGAAGTCTGCTCACCAAAATGTTCTCCACCCTGCACTAACGGGCGCTGCTTGAAACCCGATCAGTGCTCCTGTAATGATGGCTATAACCTGACAGAAACAGGCTGCCAGCCCTATTGTTCCAGTCCTTGTATTAATGGGGACTGCTTAGCTCCTAACTCCTGCACCTGTATCAATGGTTACCAAAAGGATGACTTAGACCATAGCAAGTGTTACAAGCCTTGCGACAAGCAATGTTTAAATGGCACTTGCAATTTGCACGGAGAGTGTATATGCTTTACCGACTTCGAATATAATAACGACACAAAGACATGTAAACCTGTTAAACCGTAAGTAGACTTAGCATATTTTCCGTTTTCAATACAAAATATTGTAGATAAAATAAATTTAACACATGTGACGTATTTTGTTTCAGGATCGACTGCGACTCGTGCAATAGCGGATACAATTGCTCCGGAGATGATGAGAAGAAAGAGTGTCGATGTGAAAACAAAACACTTTGCACCTTTGGAAGTGCTGAGCACCCCCCGGAGGAGATTGTTTCAGACGTCAAGTAAGACATCACTACCATGTTGTATTTTGGACATCAGCAACAAAGTTGGCTGGCCTAAAACAAGAGCTTATTTTTGTTACGCCACTTTTTCTTCCCAGCTAATGCACTAGGAATTGGTGAAAGGCGTTTTGGGGGACTGTCTTAAGCACATTGGATTTGTGTTCTAAATGGAAGTAATTCTGCAGATTCCCCTCTTTTCTTACACTTTAAATAAGTTATGCCTTTTGCAACTGCCCATCCCACTTTTGCTAGTTTATCTTCTCTCTGAGTTCCTTTTCTTTTTGTAACCCACTTCTGACGAACATTTTCTGCCTATGAAGTACCTACTAAGATGTGATTTATTGTAACTTCCAGAATGGCCAGTATGAATATGACGATGATCGCGATAGGCGGTGCCTGTCTGCTTCTCCTCATACTGGTGGTGGTCGTCATGCAGCGAATCTGGCACAAGAGGAACGAGTACGGCGAAAGCAAGACTACTAATGATAGTAAGTGTTAAAATTACGAACCATCTTAGTATTATTATTATTTCTTTTATTACACGTAACGATACAAATTATTTTTTTATATATCTTCATAATAGACAAAAATTCAAATAAAAATATTTAAAATATATATTATTATGAGCCTGTACTATCATACTGCAGGGCAAAGACGTCGTTCCCCTCTCGTTTCCCTCTTTCCACTTTTCTCGGTCTACTGCAGTCACTTTTAGTTGGTGTACTTAGATACCAATTTTCAATGAGCTAAACGATTATTGACAAATACTTGCACTGACTGGACTGGTCCACTTAAATCTATAAGGTACTTTCCCCAAAAGACCATTTCAGACATAAATCTACACATGGTCTTCCTATGCTCTAACCAACATTATGTCTGGTCTTTAAAACACTGTGACCTTTGAGTTTGTTTCCGTCTTTCTTCTCATATAGGGTAGTGAGTCGAGTCAGATAGGAAACGCCGACCTTATCTAGCTTATTTTTAAAAATATAATATGACGCGTAAAAGTAAAAAAAAACAATACCACTTCACGTTGCAGCCGTTTCGTCGCCTTTCTACTCTGTCAAAATCTGACCTTGAAAACTTAGGTGAAATGAACTTGAGTCATAAGCACTAGTTGTTTCAACTACATATCAGTACGACGAAAATATTTAAAACTGGAAAGTGCCACGAAACGAAATCAGTAGTCAGCGTCATTTCCATCACTGATAGGAGACCGGCGGACATGTTGTCGATAAAGCATTCGCGTCAGGAAGTGTACGTTAAACGTGCGTTGATACACATATTCATAGATACATTTTGAACTTATATGAAAATTTATAATACCTCTCACGACTACTCTCACGACAACCGGGGATGGCGATGCATTGTTAATCAAGTAACTAAGTTTGTTATCTTTCTTATTATGGTCAAGCGTTTAAGTGGCCAATGCACTGACCTCTATTATTACCACTGGACAGGCTGTTTCAAGCGTTTGACAGCAATTTTTTTGTGTCTTTTTGAAGCGCCACTAGCGAGTGTCCAGAGAACTAATTTTGACATATATTACATTTTGGTAAGGCTGTTCCAAACAATATAAACGAAACATCGAAGCAATGTGTGGGATACATAGCAGGTTTTGTGATTAGATTACTCTTTGGAATGGGCAACTAGCTTCATCTTTCTGACTCACCGACCCCTTGACAATTCAAAAGTGCCTGTAATTGGTTTAATTGAAATAAATGCTTTGAGTTTGAGTTTGAGATCTATCAAGAACAAAATGAACATGTATTGATTGCTTGAGCGCTTGTGAATCAATACCGTCCGATGCCATATCTGATCGACGAAACGGTATCGCACTAATTATTAAAAAAAATAGAGGTGGACTAACTATTCCATCACAAAGCGTCGTTTCTATATGTTTGTTAGTGGAATCACTTTTTCGACAAGCATGCAAAAAGACCAATGGGAAGCCGCCGGTGGAAAAAATATTTCCGGCAGTTCTCACAGCAAAAGTTATAGAAGAATTGCTACCAAAGTCAAATACTTTGTTTCCAGAACTACGCGTTCATTTCTTGGAAACAATGATGTTTGAAACTTTAAATAGTCATTATGATGTATTTAATTAAACAAATTATATTTAAGTATATCGATGTTAGAATTTTTGCAACAACGAAAAATTACTCTTTGTCAATTACAGGTCAAAGTATACGAAATTTCTTAAAAATATTATCAAAAGTTATCGATATTTGCTCGCTGATATCGACATCACTAGTTTTAGTACCACAGACACTCGCTACGGCTAACAGCGCCAAAATGGCGATTATCAATTAGGCACAAAAGCACTTTGACAGCCGCCAGTCCAGTGGTAATAATAGAGGTCAGTGGGCCAATGGAATATTGATTTCATAAATGTCATATTTATTAAGTCAGATCTTTTCCCGCATTTTTCAGTTGGTGATAAAGAGGGTCAAGTGAAGATTTGAAGAAAAAAAATTAAATTTAAAAAATCAAAAAACCCGACTGCGGTAAAAAACATAAGTTAAAAAAAACTGAAAAGCTAAAAACAAGCCCATTTTAAATTAAATAAAAGTTGGAAGCAGGCGGGACCCATTTGAGTTTGAAAATATAAAAGTGGTATGGGTCCCGCCTGCTTCCAACTTTTATTTAATTTAAAATGGGCTTGTTTTTAGCTTTTCAGTTTTTTTTAACTTATGTTTTTTACCGCAGTCGGGTTTTTTGATTTTTTAAATTTAATTTTTTTATTTTATTCTTTTTAGTTATGAGTTGTAAATCCCACTTAAGTGTGATAGTTTTCCTTTAAACTTCGTAATATATAGGTACTACTGCCGTAACATTTAAATTTCTAACTACAACCGTTTAGTTGGTAGAGGGGGGGACTGATAAGTAATCTATATATATAAAAATGAAACCCGTTTTCCGTTGTCACGATATAACATGAAAACGGCTGGACCGATTTCGATGAAATTTGGTATAGAGATAGTTTGAGTCCCGGGAAAGGACATAGGATAGTTTTTATCCCGATATTCCCACGGGATTGACATTTACGCGGGTGAAACCGCGGGGCGCAGCTAGTATATGATATAATTACAAAACCTCTAATATTTACAAGATATAACAACTGAACCTATAATTTTATTTGATACTAGCTTCTGCCCGCGACTTCGTTCGCGTGGAATTTCTTATTCCCTCGACCCATCTCGTCGTATTGCATCACTTGCCCGCGTCTCCTGGTCTATCACTTCGTTTCCCCATAGCGCTTTTGCTCAGCTCCTAAGGGCCATAGTGTGACGTTAAATAGCCTATAGCCTTCCTCAAGAATTGGGCTGTCAAATGCAAGAAGAATTTTTCAAATCCGACTAGTAGTTCCAGAAATTAACTCCTACATACAAACTTATAAACAAATTTTACCTCTTTATAATATTCGTATAGATAAATAAGGCTACACTATAGAATGTTAAATAATATGGAAATTTCAACATGTATTTTTGGTCAAAGTCAAAGTCAAAGCATTTATTTCAAATAGGCACATAAAAGGCACTTTTGAACGTCAAAAATTATCTTAAAATAGAATTGATTCTAGTCGCCCATTCCAAAAGGTAGTTTTCGTATGGAGAAGAATGGGCAAGAAACTCCACCGTTACTCTTTTAAAATGTTTTAGGTACAATATTTTGCATTTTTGGTGTATGCTTTGTTGGTTGTCCTTAAATAAATAAATAAAAAAAAGATCAGTTAATATAATAAACGATTGATACAATTATAATGTAACTAATTTCTATAAGAATAACAGACAATTAATATAAAATCATTTGATATACCACTCAATAGACATAAAACCTATTTAGTCTAATATGATAAAAACTTTTTTTTCATCCTATGTCATCCTATGTCGACGGAGCCCCGCTTCGCGGGGCCCCTATTTCTGTGTAAAGGGTTTAAAGTAACCTAATCAAACCGAACCTCGGGGTGCCCTTCGCTCGTCCTTGCATCCTATGTCGACGGAGCCCCGCTTCGCGGGGCCCCTATTTCTGTGTAAAGGGTTTAAAGTAACCTAACCAAACCGAACCTCGGGGTGCCCTTCGCTCGCCCTTGCATCCTATGTCGACGAAGCCCCGCTTCGCGGGGCCTCTATTTTTGTGTAAAGGGTTTAAAGTAACCTAACCAAACCGAACCTCGGGGTGCCCTTCGCCCGCTCTTGCATACTACGTCGTCTATTGCGTTCGTTGAGTTCGGGTGCGGTAACGGTAACGGAAATAATTCGGAAGCCACGAAGCCACGAAGGCTTTCTAACCTAAGCTGTCCGAGTCGGATCGCTCTGAATCGGGGTGTTAACCATAATGACGGTATCAATATATATTTAAACGATAGACCTAATGATTTTCGATTAAATAAACGTTATATCCAATAACGTTATACGAAGTAAGTTTTAGACATTTTACATTTCTATGGTTTTAGAGTAGGTATATAAATGTTATATGTAAAGAAATTATATCAACAGTTGGTATATCTCACGTTTATTATATCTTGTGAACGTTATTGAAATGAAAATATACCAAATAACTCTATACCTACGATATGAGACGCGCCCGGGGGGGACACTTGATTCTAACGAAAATTGGTACTTTAAAGCTTGATAAGTCACGAACGGTTTACTTAATCAAAAAACGGTCTTCCCAAACCACTAATATTTTTAAAAGACCTATTCAACGATACCCCACTTGACATAGTTTGTTGACTTTCATTTTTTTCATTTTCACAATATGGCGTCCAGTAGTCGCCACTCCTTTGCGTCGCGCAGTCGGGTAAAAAAATAACTTTATCTCTAGTCCTATCAGTGTGTCTCATCTGAATCCGTTAAGCCGTTTAGACGTGTAAAGGCGTTTATAATATCTATGGATTTCAATTTACCCTGAGATAGATTTTCGCGATAATACCGCTCATTATAAATTAAATTAAGAGATTTAGATTTTCCTCAGGAGTTCCGTTCGTGTGCAGATAAAATGTGTAATGATGATAGTCACAAATTGATATTAAGAAACTTGTACTTAGATATTGTGAATATTCTATCGGAAGCTGCTACGAATAGTTATATAAATAAGCACAGTAAACGAAGGTCTGTACCTGGATGGAATAAGTATGTGAGTGAAGCACACAGGGAGGCTCGACTTTGTTTTCAAATGTGGCTATGTTACGGTAAACCAAAAACAGGACAAATGTATCATGATATGTGTGAATCGAGAAAAATATTCAAATCTAAATTGAAGTTTTGTCAAGACAACGAGCAACAGATTAAGATGAATATTATTGCTGAGCAACACAAAAAGAAACAATTCGGGAAATTTTGGAAATCTACTAAAAAGCTCAATCCAAGGTCGGGCCTGCCTGTGAGTGTCAGTGGTCTACATGACCCACGCGACATAGCTAATGCCTTCCAGCAGAGTTTCAAAGTGGACCCACCTCCTGTACCTCCTGCGGTATCTCAGATGCTCGAGACTGGGACTCAAGGTGATAAAGTTAGATTAAGATTCCAGGCAAAGGAAATATCTAATGTTATTAGTAATATGTCTAGAGGAAAGTCTCCTGGACACGATAGTCTCAGTATCGAGCATCTGAAGTACGCCGGTATCCACTTGCCGAGGGTGCTTGCTCTGTTCTTTAATTTGTCACTTTCGCATAGCTACTTACCTGAGGAGCTCATGCGTACACTGGTTGTTCCTATAATAAAAAACAAAACAGGTGATCCGTCGGACCTGTCGAACTACAGGCCTATCTCACTAGCCACCATAATTGCTAAGGTTTTGGACAGCCTGCTTGATAAACAGCTGGGGAAAAATATACATTTACACGACGCACAGTTCGGCTTTAGACCAAACTTATCTACTGAAAGTGCTATTTACTGTCTCAAGCAGACTGTTCACTACTACACAGCAAGGAACACACCTGTGTACGCATGTTATTTAGATCTCTCCAAGGCATTTGACCTTGTAAATTATAATGTTTTATGGAGCAAACTTCACAATGTTGAGGGGCTCCCTTCTGAATTAATTTGGTTGCTTAAATATTGGTACAGTAATCAAGAGAATACTGTTCGATGGGCAGGCACTTTATCTGAAGTGTACAGGTTGCAGTGTGGGGTGAGGCAAGGGGGGTTGAGCTCACCACGCCTCTTCAACCTGTATATTGATGGTCTGATTGAGGAGCTCAGCGGCACCGGTTTCGGATGCTCGATAGATGGAACATGCATAAATAACATAAGTTACGCCGACGATATGGTGCTGTTGAGTCCCTCAGTCAGAGCTTTGAGGTGGCTTTTGAATATTTGTGAGGCGTATTCGGAGGCTCATGGGCTGAGATATAACGCCAAAAAAAGTGAATTTATGATATTTAAGGCGGGAAAAAAACAATATCGTGCGCCCGTGATCACTCTTGGCGGCACACCACTTTCACAGGTGAGTAAGATTAAATATCTTGGTCACTGGGTCACCGACGACTCATCGGATGATATGGACATTGAGAGGGAACGAAGGGCGCTGTCCGTGCGGTGTAATATGCTCGCTCGTAGGTTCGCACGTTGTACAAGAGACGTAAAAATTACTTTATTCAAGTCGTACTGCCAGACACTGTACACGTGCGGGCTATGGGTGAATTATACGCATCGCGCGTACAGTGCCCTTCGCGTCCAATATAACAACACCTTCAGGGGAATGCTGGGGCTGCCGCGGTGGTGCAGCGCATCTGCCATGTTCGCAGAAGCGCGCACACAGGATTTCTTCGCTGTGATGCGCACGCGCTGCGCTTCATTGTTGAGTCGGATACGGATCACCTCTAACGTTCTCCTGAAGACCTTGTCTGAACGGTGGGATTCACCAATGCTGCAGGCGTGGATGGGGTGGCACTCTCTTTGCAACAGGAGATGAGTGGTTCTCCTTTCAGGCCTTATTTGCCCTAGTTTAATATTTTACGTACTAACATTATTTTTAAGACTGTAATACTAACAAAATGGAACCTGATTTCCGAAATAAACGATTATTATTATTATTATTATGTCATCCTTTACAAACTCCTTTTTTATTTTTGTTCGGCTCCTAAAGGTCCTTCCTCAAGAATTTGGCTATCAAATGCAAAAAGTTTTTGAAGTGAAACTTCTTTACGCACGCTTGATTTGGGAAGTAAGCTGGCGAACGCATGACGTAAGCGTTACAAAAAGTGTGATCGGGCGAGGCGAACGGGAGTTGAGTGGGGGATATAAGCAAGAGAAAGCAGTGCGCGCGCACATTTTCTATCTCTCTTCCTCTCATGGCCAAATACGTTTGAAGTTTCACTTCAGTCGTGTGGTCATAAGCACACTGGTTTTTTTATATCCGACTGGTAGTTCCAATTCTTCAGCTTAATTATATTAGTATATTAGCTTTCGCTCGCGACTTTGTCCGCGTGAAACTTGTTTCCCCGAACAAACCATCGCATCGTCTCTTTGTTTTCGCTTAGCGTTCTTTCCGACTTTTTTAGTTCCAGAGATTAGCGCGTTCATATAAACAAACTCTGCAGCTTTATTATTAGTATAGATGTACAGTCAACAAAAGAGATAAGTATGCAGGCTCGTCGGATATAGTTGAAGTTTAGTAAGAAACCGATGGATGTTCTCGAATAAAATTTAATTTTATTCAAAACAGCTCATTTACAAAATTAAATTTCAGTCGACATAATCCATCGGCTTCTTATTAAACTTCAACTATATCCGACGATCCTGCATATACTTATCTGTTTTGTTGATTGTACATAGACAGGTATATAGACGTACTTAGATGATGTTCATTAAAATATTAAAATATATTTTATAAATTTCCAGGTTCACCCTTCGGCGGTGGCAGTGTAGTGTACCATCACACAGCTGCTAATACGCTGATCTATCCGAGAACGAGTGGAGATTCCTTCAAGAATGGAGGCTCTGCCGACGAGGAAACCACGACCGACACCTTGATACGACGCGAAGCTCAACTACCTTAGAACGTACCTGCCCCCATCGATGTCATCGGTGACTTAGTTAAGACATATTTAGGTTCAAAGGAAGATAAAGAAGTTATTACTAAAACTGTTTTTTTTTGGCACATAGTTGTTTCGTTCATTAATCTAAGTGGCCGTTAGTGTGCATACACACGAGCCACACGCTTCGGCGACAGAGGCAACAGCAAGCGTCGGCGACAGCATGCAGCTCGTGTATTTGAGCATTGCACCTACTCAAATACACAAGCGACTAATTCCGATGTAGCCTATGTATGTATGTATGTTCATTTGAAGCACTATACAGACCAAACGCCTGGGCCGATTTTTATGATTCACACGTCAATCGATTCCTCTTAATCCGGCGAGTGTCACTAAAGACATGACGTTAAAGAAAATTCAATATGGCGACTACTGGACGCCATATTGTGAAAATGAAAAAAATGAAAGTCAACAAACTATGTCAAGTGGGATATCTTTGGATAGGTCTTTCAAAAATATTAGTGGTTTGCGAAGACCGTTTTTTGATTAAACCGTTCGTGACTTATCAAGCTTTACCCTTTTGAACGCCAGAGTATAAACGTATCGCCGTACCCCTGACGCCAGGCCACTTTAACAAAACAACACACACACACACACACTTAAAACAACAAATTTCTCGATATTGGTGGTTTATTTATATTAGTTTTTAACTTTTAAATTATATAAATAAAAACACACAAAATTAATGATTAAATTGTTTATTTCATAATATGGTGCGACCCGTGCGACGTCTATTTTGTCATATATTTGTGACGTTGGCGTCCAGGGTAAGATTTCGTTTGTCACATATATGTGACAATGGCGTTCAAAAGGTTAAAGTACCAATTTTCGTTAGAATCAAGTGTCCTACCAACTAAACGGTTGTACCTAGTTAGACATTTAAATGTCACGGCAGTAGTACCTATATACATATAACGAAGTTTAAAGGAAAACTATCACACTTAGATTTACAACTCGTAACTAAAAAGTTTAAAATAAAAAAATAAAATTTAATAAATCAAAAAACCCGACTGCGGTAAAAACTTAAGTTAAAAAAAACTGAAAAGCTAAAAACAAGCCTATTTTAAATTAAATAAAAGTTGGAAGCAGGCGGGACCCATACCATTTTTTTATATTTTCAAACTCAAATGGGTCCCGGCGTTGTAAAAAGGCGAGAAATAAAATGTTAGAATATTGCAGATAAGTAAGATAATAACTCGAAAACCAATAAATACTAATACATAGATACATACTTACATATAATAAGAATAAACTTTTTATTTGTTACTGCAAGAGATAAACTAATGAAGGGTGCCTTACAAGTATTGGCCACAACGATCAGCGAAGTATAACTTTACTTAAACTTACAAGTATTGGCCACAACGATCTGCGAAGTATAACTTTGCTTAAACTTACAGGTATTGGCCACAACGATCTGCGAAGTACAACTTTACTTAAACTTACAAGTATTGGCCACAACGATCTGCGAAGTATAACTTTCCTTAAACTTACAAGTATAAACTTATAAACTTATTATCTGTTACTGCAAGAGATAAACTAATGAAGGGTGCCTTACAAGTATTGGCCACAACGATCTGCGAGGTATTACTTTGTTTAAACTTACAAGTATTGGCCACAACGATCTGCGAGGTATAACTTTGCTTAAACTTACAAGTATTGGCCACAACGATCTGCGAAGTATAACTTTGCTTAAACTTACAGATATTGGCCACAACGATCTGCGAAGTATAACTTTGCTTAAACTTACAAGTATTGGCCACAAGGATCTGCGAGGTATAACTTCGTTTAAACTTACAAGTATTGGCCACAACGATCTGCGAGGTATAACTTTGTTTAAACTTACAAATATTGGCCACAACGATCTGCGAGGTATAACTTTGTTTAAACTTACAAGTATTGGCCACAACGATCGGCGAGGTATAACTTTGCTTAAACTTACAAATATTGGCCACAACGATCTGCGAGGTATAACTTTGCTTAAACTTACAAGTATTGGCCATAACGATGTGCGAGGTATAACTTTGCTTAAACTTACAAGTATTGGCCACAACGATCTGCGAGGTATAACTTTGCTTAAACTTACAAGTATTGGCCATAACGATGTGCGAGGTATAACTTTGCTTAAACTTACAAGTATTGGCCATAACGATCTGCGAGGTATAACTTTGCTTAAACTTACAAGTTTTGGCCACAACGATCTGCGAGGTATACCTTTGCTTAAACTTACAAGTATTGGCCATAACGATGTGCGAGGTATAACTTTGCTTAAACTTACAAGTATTGGCCATGACGATGTGCGAGGTATAACTTTGCTGCCGGCTGCTGCTGGGTGCGATTTTGTTATAAGTTTTATATTTAAACATTTTCTTAAACAATATTACTGCTGGCATTATACGGCTGAATTAGGTATAAAACCGAATTCGTGCATTAAATAACAAAACCATATAGCGCTTTAATCGGTGCAGCAAGGAAACAAGATTAAAATCATCTCCCTGCCCTTATCCCATGTTACTTGGGCTCGGCGCAACACGTTTTCTTCTTCCATTCTCCCCTGTCAACCGTCACGCTATCATTCACTCCCTTCTCTTTCATATCATTCCTCACACAATCCATCCATCTTTTCTTCGGCCTTCCTCTCCCTCTCCATCCATCAACATGTATATTCATCACTCTTTTAGTCACATGCGTTTCGTCCCTTCTCATCACATGCCCATACCAAGCCAAACGATTTCCTTTCAACTTTTCTGTCACTGGCGCCACTTTCAAACTTCCTCTTATATACTCATTTCTTGCTTTATCCATTCTCGTCACTCCACACATCCATCTCAACATTCTCATCTCCGCTGCATGCAATCTTTTTTCATCCGTCTTCTTCACAGCCCAGCATTCAGAACAGTACGACAGGCCGTATCACAGACTTATAAATTTTCCCCTTTAACTTAAGGGGCATCCGTGGGTCGCAAGTTATGTTCCTGTGACCTGTCGCCATTTCATCCATCCTGAGTTGATCCGGTGCGTTACGTCTCGGGTCTACTTCGCCATCTCCTTGGACAAGCGACTCGAGGTACTGAAAGTCGGAGCAGATCGATATGGGCGTTCCGGCGAGAGATATGAGCACAGGACTGGAGAGACCGCCAAAATTGCAAAACAGATACTCTGTTTTGGTCCGACTTACTCTCAGGTCAACGGTCTCGAGTCTTTCCCACCACACCTCTAATCTGCTCTGGACCTCTAAGCCGTCGTCGGCAATCAGCACAATGTCATCGGCGAACAGCATACACCAGGGAGCCTCTTCTTGGATATCTGATGTAAGGGCATCCGTTATTAGCACGAAGAGGTACGGGCTGAGCGCTGAACCCTGGTGCAAGCCGACAGCCACATCAAAGCTGCCAGTAGTGCCCAATGTAGACCGGACTTGGGTACTGCATCGACTGTACATCGCTCTAATCAACTGCACATACTTCCCTGGCACACCTTTCTCTTTCAGCGCCCACCACAAAACTTCACGAGGCACTCTGTCGTATGCCTTTTCGAGGTCAACAAATACCATGTGCAAGTTTTTTTGTGCAACTCTGTATTTCTCGCACAGCTGGCGGCTGGCAAAGATGGCATCTGTTGTTCCTCGACCAGGCATAAAACCGAATTGGTTTTGCGAAATTTCACTCTCTTCTCTCAGTCGCCTTTCAATAACTTTCTCCCAAGCCTTCATACTATGTGACATTAGCTTTATTCCTCTATAGTTGTTGCACGCCAGCACATCACCTTTGTTTTTAAAGATGGGCACCAGCGAACTGTTACACCATTCGTCAGGTATGGCTTCTTCCAGCAACAACTTATTGAAGAATAAAGCTAACCACGTCCATCCATCTACCCGTAATAACTTCCATACTTCAACTGGTATTCCATCTGGACCTATTGCTTTACCATTCTTCATCCCAGTTACTGCTATTCTCACTTTATCCATACTAATCATTCTCACTAACCCCTTTACTGGTTTATTCCCAAGCACACCACTCCAGTTATTCTCCTCATTCATCAGTCTTTCGAAATAGCTCTTCCACCTATCCTTAATTTTCTCATGATCCGAAAGAACTATTCCAGTTTTATCCTTTATACACTTTATCTGACAAATATCCCTCGTCTTTCTCTCTCTAGCTCTAGCAAGCCGGTAAAGATGTTTTTGTCCTGCTGGACTATCCAGTGTATCATAAAGCTTGTCCTGGGCTTTTGCTCTTGCTATGGCCAAGATTAAAATACTCACTATTAAATATAATAAGCCGATTACTCTCTATACCCAATGCATCATTGATAACACTTTGTAACTTTTTGAACAATCATACCTTGTTGACTGCAATCTTTTGAGCACGTCGATGGCAATCTATTTTGAGTCTTCCCAGAACTTAGCTACGAATTTGAGTCATCAGTAGCGTCCATCAATTCCTGTAGTATGCAATTAGATACAGGGTGTGGCGTAAATAGTGGTCCACCGTAAAGGATTCGATATACCAGACAATTTACTATAACATATTACAATTTTAACCATTTTAGTAGTACAGTTTTTTTACAAAAATCTCCCTTGAATTTGCATGATTATGTCAAAAATTAGGGTTAAAATAGCAAAGAACTAAGTTTTTCTTCAAAAGCTCTAAATTTACATAAAAAACATAATTTTACACGATAGCTCTAGTATTTAGCAGTAATTAACAGAAATCAAAATGAAAAAAAATATGGTTTTTGTTGAAACTACAACCAAATTTGTAACAAAAGGTAGAAATTTCGTAAATAAAAAACGAAAAATACATATTTTCGGAACTCTTGGGTAAGAATGAATGAATGAATGAATTGCACCGATCCCAGCATGGTTAAACCAGACTCGATTAATCGAATGAACCCCAAGATTCGCACTAGCTCCTGTAGCCTCATGTTCATGGTGCTACAGCGACCATTGCATATCAAGGAATAGACCGGGGGGCGCGGTAATGGTAGGGAAGACGTGCCCGAAGGATAGGTAAGGATTTAAGAGCCTACCGGATATGCATCCTAGAGCAAGCATTGGACTAGTGGAGAGATAGGTAATTATATCTATGGATGGGCATCTTTTAACGACCTTGCCACCAGGTTGGTTAAGGTCGAGCTTCATCTTTGAGTCTTTTGGCGGGGTTCTACTGCTTTCTCGGTTCTTTTGTATGTCGTTGCTCTGCTGTGTTGTGTTAGATGTTGCTGTTTTCAATGTTATCGTCAGAGGTTTCTCTACTATTCATTTCCGGTATTTTTCTTCATTTTTTCTTCGTTCTTCGTCTAGGCGTAAAGATCTGGTCGTCTGTTGATCTGTTGTTTAAAAAGGCCGTTTTTTAGTTGCCTAATTCCGTTATTATCTCATCTAGTTTTTTAAGTACATAGGAGGCGTAAATTCTGTAACCCGTATTGCAAACCGATATGCGGCGATATTCATTCACATCTTTAGGGTTATTGTTTTTTTGGAATTGGTGCCTGTACTGTCTTCAGCCACGTGTCGGGTGCTTTGTTCAGTGTCCAAGCTTTGTTCACGTGTTTGGTGACGGGTTCTTGTATTATTTGGGGCATTGCTTTGTAAAGCTCGATTACCACTTGGTCAGTTCCGGAAGCTGTCCCGTTCCGTATTTTATTAATGATTCCCATTACGTCATCCGCAGTGGGTCCATCACACTGTACTTCGGCTATCGGCTTTTTTATATTAACTGTTGGTATAAGATGGCCCTCGGATTTTTTTTTTTAATATTTGCTCCCATTTGGTCATCGTTATATAAGTAGATCTTTTTCGACGTTTGTTTCTACTGTAAAAAAGTATAGCATCTACATGCGTTTTGCAGGGGGTTTTTCCCCAGTCCATTGAGGCAGGCCTTGCACGCTTTTTGCTCTTCCTGATATTTAACCTTTTGAAGTGTTGCCCAACGTTCTTTTACTAGGTTGTGCCTATTTGGATTATCTGGTTGCCTACTTTGTAAGAATTTAGCCTTTTGTAGGTTAGCAAGAGCTAGTCGATGGTCTCTGTAGAGAACTGGCTGAAGAATCAGAGTTTCCTGGGCAGCCGCTTTTAATATTTCCGTTATGGTATTCCAGGGTATTTCGATGTTTTCTTCCGTTGAGTTGATTCCTATATCTTTTAGTTTTTTTGTTATGCAATCTTGGTATTTCGTTTTCGTGAATTTACTATTATTGAGGGCGGCATGATAGCACTGTTTATAGTTGAAATCCTTAGACGCAATTGTTGTTTCCTTCGCAGCTTGCTGTTGTCTTAGTGTATTGTGTTTTCTTTTTTGTTTGAAATTCGGTTTATTATTAGCAGACCCCAGATTATTTTATGGTCGGATGTGCCCCTAGCGACCCATTCGCCTTTAATAAGTTCGAAGATTTTTTTGTTGCATGTGGCGTTACAATGTGGTCCAATTGAGATTTCTGAGTGCCTTTTGACCATGTTATCCTGCATGATGATCGCAATAAATAATACGCAAGTCTGGGCAAGTATGTTTTATTGCGGTAGACGGCTGATTTCTAAGTATTGTGAGCCCAGTGACATCTGCAACTATGTTTGATAACTGTGTATACATTGATGCCTGTTGTTCATACTGTGTTAATGAGCTAGCTAATTGGGGGCTGTTCGTTTGTGACTGGGGCTTCGTGGGTTGACCTTGCTCTTCACGTGTGTTATACTGGTTAACTAAAGGCTTGTTATGTTGTGTTGTTTTGCCGTTGTTTGGTTCTTGCATTAGATCTATCGGGTTGCTGTTGTAATGTTCGTCGTCGGTCACGACCCAGCTATCATAGTGCTGGTCCTTGTAGAGGATGTGTGTGTTGCCGGGTACTGGTTCGCTGGTAGGTGAATACACACGTATGTGTCTTGTATCGTGTGCACGTGCAAATTTACAAGATAGAACTCGGACGCGGCGATTAGAATATCTTCTCCTCCCCAGAACGTTTGGTTAAACTGCGTGGTTATGTTTTTGTTACCCTTTGTTCTTGGGATAGATTGCTGTTATGGAGAAATTCTTGTATTACTTGTATATTATTTAGAAGTGCTAGGTGAATTCTGTCGTCATCTCGATGCTCCAAAACATATGAAGCGAGGTCTTGACGGACAGACACGTGATCAAAAGTTAAGCCCATTACATTCTTTATTTGATGGGCTTATAGCATTTCTCGTCTTTTGTCATACGTACAATAACCATTTTAAAAACCTTTTGTTTTATGGTGTTTCAAGACCTCAGCACATGTGTTGGGTTTGGGAATCAATATAGCTGACAGGCGAGCGTAGGTACCGCCTGAAATTTATGAACTTCGCACTTATGAAATCTTTAGAAATATTTTTTGTTACTTAACCTTTTTTTTTGCACCTCGTGTCCAATTTGGCGCGCCCGGGTACACGAACTTGACTTACAAGCTAGGCAATAATTTAGTACAATGTTAAATTACCAAAATCGTGAAATACGAATTCTAAAGCGATACCGTATTTTAGGCTAGAATAATAGACTGTATTAGTTTATCCCACCCTCCTATATATAATATAGGTACAAACGTTTCCCTAAAGCTTAGCTATTTATAGCTTGCAATGGTGTTAATTCGCGTGTGACTTCAAAAGTCCAAATTATCAAACCAAAACGCAGCCGGATACAGCTTTCAATGGAGATCCCTGAAATATACGGAAAGACCTCACCAGATTTTCGACGTCACCAAGATCCTCGGCCAGCAGGTCTAGGCCTCGGGCTTGTAGATCAGGAACACACGTTTGCCACTTTACCACCGTTTTAAGGTGTTTTAATTTTCACCCACTACAATTATTGATCGAAGACTACAAACAACGAGCGCAACACCGTTCGTATTTCAAATTCGAGTTTCAAACTCCGAGTCAGCCATGTGTTGTGCACATTGCATCAAATAAAAACAAAGGCGGGACGCGACACGTCAGTCCTCTTCGGCGGTCACTATGCGAATCTTCAGAACTCTTGGGTAAGAATGTTTAAAATTGTAATATGTTACAGTAAATTATCTGGTATATCGAATCCTTAACGGTGGACCACTATTTACGCCACAGCCTGTATATCTAATTATCTACACTTCTACAGTTCCTGATACCTGGACAATTATTTTTTTACAAAAATAGCAGGTTAACTGCGGGCTAAGCATAAATCCATCGATTGGGTACCTGGGTCCCATTAAACGCTACTCGACACCGACAGCAGCACAGACGGCAGCGGCACAATAAGGGTCTTCCCAAATTTATCGACGCGGAATCGGCTAACGCCGGTCGAAAAAGCCTTTATGTCTACGTAATATAAGGGCGTTACTAATACCATTCGCATCGGCTCGGCTCGGACGACGCGGCGCGACGCCGATCGACGGCGAAACGAGCCGTTTGCCTATTAGCTCGGCGATAAGTCGAGTAGTTTGGTGATACGCACTCGGCTTAAGCCGATTCCGCGTCGATAAATGTGGGTACACCCTAAGGCGAAGATGGCCGACCAAGCGAGAGAACTACCTTGCTATAGCAGAGAATTGAAGTGTGTGGGAAGGCAAAGGGTAATCGGTTACATATTATGTTTCACAGCTTCATTCGAAGCGATTTATTGTTTACGTATTGTAGCAGCGCTTCCATGTACCAGCCTTGCACGGATTTTTAGAGGTAAGTAAAAGTTTTTTTTTTTTTTTTTTTTTATCTACTGGCAACACTGTATCCTTTTACCCCTACTTTGCCCCCACTATACTATTTCTCTATAACGCTCAGCAGTCATTTTAATATCATTCCGCGTTTCCGTGCTCAAGCCTTCGTACGTCTCCGCTCCTACAAATAGATCCAGTTCCTCAAAATGGGCAAGAAAAGGAAGACTGAAAAAACTGAAGAAGAAATACTGCGAAAAATACAAAAATTGCAAAATAAACTGCAGGCAACGGCTAATCGCCGTATTAATTCTTCATCCGAAGAAGACTTGCACAGTAAGTTACAGAATTATTATAAAACTATTATCAGTGATGCGAGGTTACCAAATTTGGGTCTCCTCTGTCATTATATTATAAAGTGATGCGTACTGCCATACTGGGGCTGATACTGTCACATAATACTTACTTACCTAAGTAATGCGAGGCTACCAAGCTTGGGTTTCCTCTGTTACGTTAAAAAAGTGATAAATATTGCATTTATTAAACGTATTCTAAAAGGAATCGTTTTTCGCAGATTTTTCACACCATCAACTAGAGGTGGACTGTGGTATGTCACAAAATGAGGAAGCCTGCTTGTTTCAAGCTTCACCGCTTCGTGCCTCGCCACGTGGCTCGCCACACTCCTCGCCACGTGCCTCGCCACATGCGTCGCCACGTGCCTGTTCACCGTGCCCTGCATCGCCACCACCAGCTCCACCACCGCTATGCACCGCGCCTCTGTCGCCTACACCCGGCACCTCAGCAGAAGCACAGCCAGAAGTGATGGAAGACCAAGACTTGGATGAAGACACCCTGCTATTACTCGGCGATGCTCCAAAAACAGACATAACCATGGGTCCGTCTGTTCATAAGGACATTGCCAACCGTTGGCAAGACATCCTAACTAAGGGCTTGGTTAAGGATGTAAAAGAAAAACTTTTAAAAAGTTATTCCGTCCCTAAAAATTGTGACCTACTGCTAGCGCCAGCTCTCAACCCGGAAGTAAAGGCAGCTCTGCAGGATACTCTAGTGAAAAGAGATTCGGCCCTCATGTACAAGCAAAATCAGCTTGGTATAGCTTTGTCAGCCTTAGCGTCCGCTACTGACATGATTATTTCAAATGAAACGTCAAAACAAAAACTTTTAAAACCAATCAGTGACGCTTGTCGTATATTATGCGACAGTCATTTTTGGGAAACAAAAACAAGACGTAACTTTGTAATTTCATCTATTAATATAAATTTAAAGGACGCCTTGCTTGAAACAAAAAGGGGCAGTTTCTTATTTGGGGAAAATGTTACCGACAAGGTTAAAGCCGCCAAGACAATACAGCAATCAGGAGATGCCTTGAAACACGCTTTAAGACCAAAATATAACAAGCCCAAAGGTATCCCAAAAGGTCCAAATAAGGGTCATTTAAACTACAACCCTCAGCACCGCAAGACGGACAACAAGCCGAACAATACGAGGCGAGCGCCTCGGCCTGCGTTTCGGCCGCCGCCACCGCCGCAAACCAGCGGCAGTTCGCGCCGCTACACGTCCCCGACGAGGCCGCATCGAAAGTAACGGATCAGGTACTAACCGCTGGCAGGCTCCAGCATTTTTTCAAAAAATGGTCAATTATCACTACTGATAAAACGACCCTATCCTGGATCAAAGGGTACCAAATACCTTTTAAATGTTTACCATATCGTACTGATTCTCCTAATGTTTTCCCTAAGAATATTCAAGAAGCCCAAGATTTCGATAAATCAATCAAAAACCTACTAGATATAAATGCAATATCTCATTGTCATTCTGTTAAAGGTGAATTTATATCGAGTGTGTTTTTAGTGCCAAAACCAAACGGCGACAAGAGATTCATATTGAACCTTAAATGTTTAAACAAATTCGTAGAGACCAAACATTTTAAGATGGAGGATTATCGTACAGCCTCAAAGCTAATAACAAATAACTGTTATATGGCGTCAATAGATCTAAAAGATGCTTACTTCTTAATTTCTGTACATAAATCTCACCGAAAATACCTCCGTTTTAAATACAAAAATACCCTTTATGAATTTAACTGTCTACCGTTTGGTTTATGCACTGCTCCATATGTCTTTACAAAATTATTAAAGCCAGTTATGGAATATCTAAGAACCCATGGTATGATATCAGTTGTATATATAGATGATATTTTTTGCATTGGAACAACGTTTCTTGAATGTCAAAATAACGTTGACTTAACCATAACATTACTTAAAAACTTAGGTTTCATAATAAACACAGAAAAAAGCTGCTTAGAACCGCAAACACTATGCAAGTTTTTAGGTTTCGAATTCGACTCGAAAAATATGTTATTAAAATTACCCGATATAAAAAAGTCAAAAATAAAAGAATACATCATCATACATCTTTTGGGGCAACTGCACCGAAAGGGAGGAGATTTTTAAGGCTCAGAAACGGTGTATACGATCAATGTCAAGACTTAAGTCAACAGACAGTTGTGAACCTATGTTTCGATCTCTGAGGATACTAACTTTTCCTTGTTTGTACATATTGGAGGTGGCAGTTTTTGTCAAAACTAATTTAAAATTATTTCCGTCTCTCACTGATAAAAGAACACGTACAGGCCAGTTGAGATCCCAATATAAAAACTTATTACACACAGTTAATTACAAAACAGCACTGCTCAAAAAAAGTATAATGTCAATGGGACCTGTTATTTACAATAAAATACCGCATAGTTTTAAAGAGTATTCGGTTCACATTTTCAAATCTAAGTTAACAGCACTGCTTTTAAAAAAATGTTATTATTCAGTGAAGGACTTTTTGAATGATTTGACTTTGGATAACGAATGACTGAAATTATTAATTACATATTATTTGACATGCAATAATTTTGTAAGATAATTGTCTGAATATTTTTTATTTTTTTATCGTTGACAATTTTAATTTTTCTATTTTATCTATTATTGTAAGTAACTGATTTTAAGTGCTGACATTTTTAATTTTAACATTATATCAATTACTGTACAATTTGCACGCCGTAAGGTAAAATGTAGCTGATCTCATAATATAATTACCTATGTCCATCTTATACTGTACCTACATTTTGAGCTAATAAAATTCTGATTCTGATTCTGATTCTGATACATTTCTAGCTTCTTGAAAAAGCGTAAATGTAAACTTCGTGAATTTGCTCGGTTCATAGGGTTATTAATTTCAGCTTGTCCTGCAATTCAATATGCATGGCTTTACACTAAACTTTTTGAACAATTTAAATATTTCTGTTTACTTACCAACCCTAGCTACGAACAGTCAGTTCAGCTCCCCAACAGCTTACATAGTGATATGTTGTGGTGGTTAGATCATATTGATCATGGTTCATTTTCTTTAACTTGTGATCAATATGATTTAGAAATCTTTTCCGACGCGTCATGTACGGGTTGGGGAGCTTATTGTAACAGAGACAAATATTTTGGCTATTGGAAGGATAATGAAAGAACCGTACATATTAACGAATTAGAGTTAAAAGCAGCTTTTCTCGCACTTAAATGTTTTGCCCACGAATTGTACAATTCAAAAATACTATTACGAATTGATAATGTAACTGCCATATCTTGTATAAATCGCATGGGCAGCATTCAGTTTGAACACTTGCATAATATCACCAAAGAAATATGGCAGTGGTGCGAAAGGCGTAAAATAACAATTTTTGCATCTTACATAAACACAAAAGATAATTGTGAAGCAGATCAATTATCGCGCATGAAATTTCAGGACACTGAATGGGAACTCAATGACGATGCATTCAGCCAAATAACACATTATTTTGGATACCCTGAAATAGACCTTTTCGCGAGTAGGTGTAATGCTAAGTGTCCCAGGTACATAACTTGGAAAAACGACCCTGACGCTTATGCAATCGATGCTTTCACCATTTCATGGAAAAATAAAGTGGCGACCGTGACAGGACACGATCACTAATCCGTCCGCCTAGTTTCTGTCCAGGAGGAATCAACCTGCTAGTGAAAACTACAAGGAAGGTCCGGATCACCAAGCCAAGGGTGTTCTGAAGCTGTGTACACCCCGGAGCGGTCTACATTCCGGAACGGCCTACGACTTTGCTGTCTTCGTCCTGGAACCACGCTGCGGGCCTATTGCTACCTGCTTCGCACGACCTACCGACCTAACTGTGAGCCCGTTCCTATCATATTTTCCTAGACTTTTCCTCTTCTATCTGAGCTTACTACATACTAGGTTCAATGCCGAGTGTTTGGTGATATAACCTAAACTATTTCAAATCCATTTTTACCTAATCACATCGAATTTCTCGTCATTTTCTTCAATATTAAAATACTTAGCCGATTTTGCCAATCTACCTACCTACATCTTTCATAATTTTTCTCGTCATTTCACGCATTTTGCGAGCCGCAATAACTACTGCTTATATGCATAAGCTACTATAGCACATCGCCCCGCTCGCACGCTTATTGCTGTCAGCTGTTTAATTGGCCGTCTTTTGGTAAATTACAGGCGATCGCTGCACTGAGTATATCGGCGGGCACGCGACGTCACCCATTGTCTACGCGCTACTTGCCTATCAGCTGTGCAACCTGTCTTCGCTGACGGAAACCGGTCTCTGCTGCACAACGGACTGCGAAACGAGGAGCTTTCAACGGCCGGGAGGATGTCTACGCCACTGCTCGACCAATCAGCAACGCTGGAAATCACGTCGTGTCTGCGGCGCATCGGTTGACCAATGACCGCTGCCGAATATGGCGTCATATTCAACAGCCAATCGTCGTCGCCGATTCTCACGCGATCGCAGCTCTCAAACGACACTTCCACACACAACTTTTTCCTACATACCATACAACGCCACATCGGCATAAAAATCCAAAAATCTATTATATTAAAAATACTGTAAAATTGCTAACTTTCAAACTAATAATTCTAAATTACCCATTGTAAAATCTTGCTAAAACTATTATACTTATTAGAATCAAAAACAAGTGTTTCTTTTGTTCCATCGCGAACAAAAAGTTCAGTTCACTGAGGTCATTCGTACATTGTGCGCGCGTATTGTCGATCGCTGGTTCGCACTCGCTAATTGGTCTGGTTTTTGCACGTTCAGTTGCTCTCAACATTTTAAAGTTTTTCGTCAATCCGCTGTTATGATGAAGTGTGCTAGTTGTAATGTCGACTTCAATGATGGTGTTCAGTGTGCGTCTTGCAAGAGACACCTTGACTATGGATGTGCCGGTATTACCGAGACTGGCTGGAGACGGCTTGGATTAGATAGAAGGGCCTTATGGAGATGCTCAACATGCAAAACATCAGCATCCTCTTCCCCGACTCCATCCCCGACCCCCTCTCCAGCGCCGACTCCGGATCCAGTATCACTGGAAGTTATCCTGATGGAGATTCGAGATCTTAAGATGCAGCTGGCTGGTCTGCCTACGCTGTCTGAGGATGTTAAATCTATGAAGGAAGAGCTTCGAGAACTCAGAACTAGTTTCGAATTTGAAGGGAATCGGATTGATGACTTTTGTACCAAATTGGCCGGCATGGAAACCAGAATCACTAGTCTTGAGCGTCTGCAGGATTCAGTTCTCACCCTACAATCTGATGTTGATTCCATCAAGATGGAACTGTCTGCTAGTGACCAGAGGTCTAGATTGAACAACGTAGAAATTAAGGGCATACCGCTGAAAAAGGAGGAGAACTTGTTTGACATTTTGGGCAAGCTAAGTGAAAAAGTGGGCTTTACATTTCCAAAGACCCAGGTTAATTATATATCCAGGATCCCTTTGTTTAACTCTAATGATAAATCAATTGTGGTGAGTTTTCTAAATAGATACATCAAAGAGGACTTTATTGCGGCTGCTCGCTCCTTGAAAACGTTGTCAGCCTGCGATCTTGGATATGTGGGTCATTCTAACCGAGTGTATGTCAACGATCACCTCAACCCTAACTCCAAAAAACTGCTTAATAAGACCCGAGCATTAGCGAAGGAAAAGGACTTCAAGCATGTATGGGTTAAACATGGGAAGATTCATGTCCGTAAGCAAGAAGGATCAGCTGTCCTCATAATATCCAGGGATAGTGATTTAAACAAATTAAATTAGGGTACAGTCCATTATTTCTCGTATCATTTAGCCGGAATAGTGTTAACATATTTTTCGTTACAATTCAAACGTGGGTGTATTATACACCTCTGCCAGATCCCTCAAGGAGTTTAGGTCCTGATGTTATAATATGTTATGTTCATTATTTTCAACATTTACCAGTTGTTTACTTTTTTATTACTTGTAAAAGGTTTAGCGCCTCTGCTCTGCTTTATCCTTCGTCACCTCGCTTTTGTTTTCGCATACGGGCCTTTTGTGTTGCTTATCGCGCTGTTCAATTCATTAGAACATTGCAAGGTATGCTTATCTCGCTCGCACTCATTATTGAACCTATCTACTGCCTGCCTCATCGCACAGCTATGTGTGAGGAGGTTGCTAGTTACCGCCTATTTTTTATAATTTATAAGTTCAATGTTTACCTGACTATTTTAAAAATAATTTTACTAATTCTTATAAATGTGCCTCGTAATGGTTACAGTTGGTTATTTATTATTGACGTTGCGGTTGTTATTATTGCAATGGTTAATTATTTATGGTTGTGTTTGTATTGTGTAGTTGTTAATTTCGTTGCTATATCTTATTTAATTTACCAATGGCGTTGAATGAGAACAAAACCCTGCGTATCTATTACCAAAATGTTCGTGGCCTCCGTACTAAGACCGAAAATTTCTATCGACAATTGTGCTTATCTGAGTTTGATGTTATTGCCTTAACCGAAACTTGGTTAGTAGATAGCATCACCGATACCGAGCTTTTTGGTGATCAGTATATGGTGTGGCGTCGCGATCGGGATTACTGTCTTACGGGTCAGACCCGCGGGGGTGGTGTATTGATAGCAGTCCGCAAGTGTATCTCTGTGATTCCGCAACCTTTATTTAACTCATCAGCTGAGGACTTGTGGGTGACACTGAATTTACGGCAGCCTAATAATAGAAACTACCTCAAGTTACACGTATGTGCCATATACCTATGTAAGCAAAACCAGGGTTATTCTTTCACTGATCAACTAACAAATTTTTTAAGTAACTTACATAAATCGGTGTTGAGCAATCCAAATGACAATTACTTAATTGTTGGTGATTTTAACTTGAGTGGTATCTTGTGGCAACTTGATAATAATAAAGTATTAATTCCTACGAACGTGTGTGGCGGGGATGGGTTAATGCTGATGGATGATTTGCGAGTGTTAGGGCTTAATCAATACAATGCAATATTAAATGAATATGGTAAGATCTTGGATTTGGTTCTGTGCAATGATTTTGTTTCAGTATGTGAGTGTGGGACGCCGCTATCTCCTGTTGATAAATATCACCCAGCACTTTGCGTTGACGTAAATTTTGCGGAATATCAGTATTTAAAGCCCGCACCTTATACCCGGTACTTGTTTAATAAAGCCGACTTTGCAGCTATCAATAGTGAAATATCAGCAATTGATTGGAAGAATATTTTTGTTGACAAATCCCTTAATGACGCTATCAAATTTTTTTATGACACTATTGCTGATATTCAGGGTAGGTTGGTTCCTACAATATCAGTCTCTCATAGCTCTTATCCAACCTGGTATACCCCCTCACTTAAGCGTTTGTTGAAAGAAAAGGCTAAATACCTTCGTAAATTTAAGTTGTATGGTGGACTCTCTGATGCAGCAACTTTCAAACATCTTCGTGAAAGGGCAAAAAATCTTGAACAGGTTTGTTACTCTAATTACATCGCAGCTACTGAAACATCAATAGAAAAAAACCCGAAATCGTTTTGGAGATTTGTTAAGCAGCGTTCAAAGTCTAATGTCTTACCAAACTATTTCAAATATAATGACGTGTCAGTATCTACTCCTGAGTCCATTTGCAATGCTTTTTCTTCTCACTTTTATTCTACGTTTCTTAACCCTGGCAGCTTCTCAGGCCCACCCCATAGTAACCATAGTAACTGTTCTTTCCAAACTACTTCCAATCCTAATTTACTCTCTGATATCCATTCCATTGAAATTAATATAGATGATGTAGGGAAGCTACTTAGTAAACTAGATCCCTCAAAATCAGCAGGACCGGACCATTTATCACCTTTGTTCCTGATTGGTTGTGCAAAAACTATTGCCTTACCGATATCGCTATTATTTAAAAAATCCCTATCAACTTGTACGGTGCCCCATATTTGGAAGTCTGCCTTTATTACACCAGTCCATAAAAAAGGGCACAAAAACGAAATAGTTAACTATAGACCCATTTCCAAACTGTGTATACTGGCTAAAGTTTTTGAACGATTGGTCTATGACCAGGTCTACGCTGCACTTAGTTCATCTTTTAGTTCTTCACAACACGGGTTTTTGAAGGGTCGTTCAACAGTCTCCAACCTAGCACTGCTTAATGATTTTTTAACGCTTAGTATGGACAGGGGGGCGCAGGTCGATGTCGTTTACACGGACTATAGCAAAGCGTTTGACAGAATTGATCATGACTTACTTAAAGCAAAACTCTTTAACATCGGTATTAGAGGTGACCTACTTCGCTGGTTTTCGTCTTACTTAGATAACAGGTCTCAAGCTGTAGTTGTCAGCAACTACATTTCGAGCTGGGTTTCGGTTCCCAGTGGTGTTCCCCAGGGTTCCCTGATGGGCCCGTTACTCTTCATTATTTACGTGAATGATATCGACTCGTGTTTCCATAACTCTAACCTTCTTTGTTTTGCTGATGATATGAAGATATTTACTTCTATATCGTCGTTTAGTGATATGGATGCTCTCCAATCTGACCTATTGAGACTTGATGAATACTGCCGCGTCAATAAACTAGACCTGAACCCTACTAAATGCTCCGTGATTTCGTTTAGCAGAAAACGCTTTCCACTTCATACCTCCTATAGTCTGAAAGGGCAGCCCCTACAGAGGTGTGACGGAGTTCGTGACCTGGGCGTATACCACGACTGTAAACTTCAGTTTAATGTTCACGTGGAGCAAATAGTGGCTAAAGCATCCAGAGCATTAGGTTTTCTAATGAGACTGGCAGCGTGTTTTAAGAAAGTGAAAACTATCAAGATATTGTATTGCTCATTTGTGAGAAGTCACTTAGAATATGCTTCTCAAATTTGGAACCCGCGTTATGGCGTGCACATCGATCGCATAGAGGGTGTGCAGAAAAGATTTGTTAGGTTTCTGTGTTATCGTTTGCGGTTGCCATATCACAGTTGTGACTATTTGAATCTTTGCAGGAAATTTCACCTACAACCACTTATTAACCGTCGTCGATTAGCAGACTGTACATTTTTGCTCAAAATTGTATCCAATGAGGTTGATTGTCCGCAGCTTCTACGTAAACTGTATTTTAATATTCCCCAGCGATTACTCAGATTTAATCCACCTATCGCTATTCCGTTATCTTCTTCCAACTACAGGCAAAACTCATTTTTAGTGCGAGCGAGTAAAGAGTAAAGACTTTAATGACTTATGCAAGCAGTTCTCTTTTGACTTATTTTCAACGAAAGGCTCAAGCGTACGCAATAGGCTGAACCTTGATTTCTTTAAAATTCATTATTAAGTGTTAATAGTTCTGGTAGGTACTTATTTTATTTAATTATATTGTAGTTTATCCCTCATCTTTTGCGATACCGTTTTGATGACTGGTGCGCTTATGTTATTGTTAATTTGTCGTGTATAAGATCTCTTTCTGTATTATTGTTTAGCTAGCCGTGAAAACCTATAATTGGCTTCATGTTTCTTATTCCAGTGTATTTATTGTATTTATGTAAAGCTGTTGGTTTTCCATGAGATAAATAAATAAATAAATAAATAAACTATTCTACGCATTTCCACCGTTTTCACTTATCACAAAAACAATGCAAAAAATAATTAATGACAAAGCAAATGGCATAATAGTTGTACCATATTGGCCAACACAACCCTGGTTCCCTGTTTTCCAAAAATTAATTTGTTCTAAACCAATCTATTTTGAACCAAACGTAAATTTGTTAACTTCTCCTTTCAGAACGCCTCACAATCTGCACCGCACCCTGAAATTGGTTGCCGCGAAGCTTTCAGGCAAACATTATTGAAAAGACATTTATCTAATAAATCCATTGAAATTATGTTGTCATCATTATCTGATTCCACTTACAAACAATATGATGTTTGTATAAAATCTTGGTTAAATTATTGTAATAAACATGGTTATGATTATTCCTCGGTTTCAGTTCCTATAGTTATTCATTTCCTTACCACAATTTTTGAAAAAGGGGCAAAATATGGTACTGTCAATTCATATAAATCCGCATTAACCTTGTTGTTAAGTAATGTGGCAAACGATGATAGAATTAAGCGATTTATGAAAGGAGTTTACAGATTAAGGCCTAGTAATCCAAAATATAATTTGACGTGGGATCCATCCACTGTTCTAAATTATTTAGCACAAAAATGGCCTAACACAGACCTTGATTTGGAAACTCTTTCTAAAAAGACTGTAACTCTGTTGGCTTTGGTGACTGCACATCGCGTTCAAACATTTTCATTAATAAAATTGGGCAACGTTCAAGTAAATTCTGCTATCGACATAACTATAACAATAACTGAATTGATAAAAACTTCTAAACCTAATGCTGTACAACCAGTTTTAAGATTACCTTTTTTCGACGCTCGTCCTCAGATCTGTCCTGCTAAATGCTTAGAGGTTTATATAAATAAGACCCAACCACTTCGCAAAAATGATTATTTATTTATAAGCTTCAAAAAACCACACTCAAAAGTTTCATCACAAACACTTAGTCACTGGATAAAAGATACACTTTACAGTAGCGGTATAGATACGTCCATATTCAGTGCACACAGCACTCGTCATGCAGCCACATCCTCTGCCAATAGACTTGGAGTCAATATTGATCTGATAAGAAAAACTGCCGGATGGAGTGAATCTTCTTCTGTCTTCGCAAAACATTATGATAGGCAGGTTGTAACTGATCCTCATATTTTTGCCACTACAGTACTTGCTGGTGGTCATAATCTGTAACAAAAACCTAATATTAGATTATAAATCAATGTAAAATAAAGTTCAGTCAATGATAAACAGTTATAATAAAAAGCACTTGTGATTACTCACCTGTCTTGTTTAATTTCACATTTTTGTCTCTGAACATCTACAATACGTAAACAATAAATCGCTTCGAATGAAGCTGTGAAACATAATTAAAAATCAAACGAACTTACCAAGTGAAGTTCGATGATAATTATGTGAACAGCTTCATTCGAAGCGATTTATACCCTCCCTTGAAAAGTTACCTACCCTACCCTAGATAAATAAAAATGTGAAAGATTATTTTATTTGCTTTCAACAAAATGATATTAAAATGACTGCTGACCGTTATAGAGAAATAGTATAGTGGGGGCAAAGTAGGGGTAAAAGGATACAGTGTTGCCAGTAGAATAAAAAAAAAAAAAAAAACTTTTACTTACCTCTAAAAATCCGTGCAAGGCTGGTACATGGAAGCGCTGCTACAATACGTAAACAATAAATCGCTTCGAATGAAGCTGTTCACATAATTATCATCGAACTTCACTTGGTAAGTTCGTTTGATTTTTAATTATAATATCTAAAGTTATTCTACTTGTTAGGTTATTAGTTTATTGAACTAACGGACGATTCACCTACTGTTGGTTTTTGAACAAAAACCTGATTTTTTTTTTAATTTTTATTTAAGAACTTCACATACCTACTTAATCCTTTTTCTAATTTAATCCTACCCGATAAGTCTTATCTCCGAAAACAGGAAACCAGGCGTTCTGAAATAGAAGCAGGTAAAAAACAATATGTTATTATATATTTGTGGTTTTTGGTTGCTATTTATTATGAATAATCCTGTATTCTTTTGTATAAATGATAAATAAATAAAATAAAAAAGAATAAAAAAAAATGTTATTTCATCTCTTAATGATTCCTTATCTTTCAGGGTACGATTATTATCCATACTCATATTTACCCGGAAAAACACGGAATCAGTAGGTACCTAACAGGTTTTTATACAACGGAGAACAACCAAATTGTGAACAATATGTTCTCAGGAAAAGGAACACGTGTTGTTCTTTTTAAGCGATTTTTATTGGTTCAGTGTTTCCATTACTGTGCTTCCTTGGAAAGGCATAGTGAAGGTGTTTGTGAAGAAGTTGTGCGGATGCGGATCCTGGGTTCGATTCCCAGGTCAGGCAAAGTGTTATTGGAGTGAATTTGTCCGGTTGATACAAGGGCGGATTGATAAGTCTGTAATAATAATAATAATGGATTGATTGCCAAGAGCCTCAACCGACACCTGAGGAGGCTCACGTTGGGCAGCTGGATCAAGGGCTTGATTCAGAAAGCGGTACTTCTGGACACGGATCGCATTGTCAGGAGGTTCCTCTCTCTGGAGCCCTGACCGCCGGTAGCTTGGACCCTGTTCCCGATACCGGTGGGCTACTATTTTTTATATTTTTAAATGTTTTTATATATTTTTTATACTAATATTTAAAAATATAATTCATATGTACATAATGAAAAAAGGATAATAATAATAAATTTATTTCAGACTCATCCTCAGATTACATACATATTTGTTAGTACAATTACGAGTTTAAAGACTATTGTTAGTAATGATTAATAATAATAATTTATTGGTTGACACACTAATACACTATACGACTGCGTGCAGCCGTATCCAGCGAGCCAGCATCGGAGAGTCCCACCAGTCCGCCAGCGCGCGCATGATGGTGTTGGGACTGTCGCGCGAGCGGCGCATGATAGAAGCGCACCGTTTGCGCATGATGGCCGCAAAGCCGTCTGTGTGAGTCATCGCGAACATCGCGGAGGCGCTGCAGTGGCGCGGCAGCCCCATCAGCACCCGAAACGCATTATTGTATTGAACGCGCAGATCGCTGTATGTCCGCTGTGTATAGTCTACCCACAGGCTGCAGGTGTAAAAGGACTGACAGTACTCTTTAAAAAGCGCAAATTTGACCGTCCCCGTGCACCGTGCAAACCTGCGGGCCAACATGTTGCATCGGGCAGACAGCGCTCTGCGCTCCCTTTCCATATCCTCACCATCCTTAAGGTCCTCAGTGACCCAAATATTTAAATTGCTCGACTTTGTTCAGAGCTGTACCACATAAGGTGAACTTCGGAACGTAAGTGTATCGCTTGCTGTCCGGCCTGAAAACCATTATTTCACTCTTCTTCGTGTTTTATTTGAGCCCATGAGTCACTGCATAGGATTCACAAATTTTCAGGAGCCTTCGTAAGGCACCAATCGAAGGGCTCAGCAGCACCATATCGTCTGCGTAGCTAATGTTATTCACACGCACCCCATCTATATGGCACCCGATGCCGGTGATGCTGAGCTCATCGATCAGTCGGTTGACGTACAGGTTGAAGAGCGTGGGAGAGGTCAACCCCCCCTGCCTCACCCCGCATTCCAACCTGTACTCCTCCGAGAGAGCGCCTGCCCATCTTACAAAATTCCTTTGATTACTATACCAATGCATAAATAATAGTACAATCTCCCTAGGTAGACAAGTTTCATCCCTTAATTTACCCCATAGAATATCGTACGATGCAAGATCGAACGCTTTCGATAAATCAAGGTAGCATGCGTATACAGGGGTCTTTCCAGGGGTCTTTACTCGTACAATACTGTACAGTCTGCTTAACCGGTTGAATGCCGTAATTACAGACACAATTAAAAAGCCATTGTGTCTCGTGTAGATCTACGTTCCGGCATACGAAAGGTTAAGGCACAGGATAGCACTCTCGGTGGAAAGCCCGGGCCTGAAGCCGAACTGCGCGTCGTTTAGCAAGACGTGCTGATCCAGGTGCTGACCAAGCAGACTGTCCAGCACTTTGGCGACCACTGTGGCTAGAGAGATCGGTCTGTAGTTGTTTTCATCTGATGTATCACCAGTTTTGTTCTTGATGATTGGTACAACTACAGTACGCATTAGATTATCGGGCAGATGGGAGTGGCCTAAACACAGGGTAAAAAACATAGAAAGCACTCTGGGTAGGTGTACACCTGCGTGCTGCAGGTGCTCGATGCTAAGGCTGTCGTGATCCGGGGATTTACCCCTCACCATGCTTTTGATCACCGCACACACTTCCTTCGCAGAAAAACGAACACTACGCTCACTACCTTCCTCAGCATCGGGCACCTGCCGCGCTAGCCCCAGAGGAGAGTCCACCCTAAAATGGTGGGAGAACATAGTGGCGAACTCGCTAGGCTCGTGCATTCCTGCCACACTGACGGGGAGGCCCGGCTTATGATTCATTTTATTGGTATTTTTCCAGAACTGGCCAAATTTTTTGTTAGAGTGAAGTTCAGCTAGAATATCCATTTTTATCTGTTGTTGATTATTCTGACACCACTTTAATTTGGATTTAAAAGCGCGCCTAGTTTAACACATATCATTATAAAGACGGCCGGCCCCGGGCTTACCCCCATATAACCAAGCTTAAAAACACAGCCGAGCCCTCCCATGAGCGCCACGGACGTGCCTATTCCACCCTGCAATGTATTTACGAGTACCTGTACGCTTTTCGGCAACATTATAACTACATATAGCAGCCTCCGAACGTATACAAATAATGTCGGCATACATGTTATCTAACAGGATTCTATTAGATGACTTTTGTTACAACACATAGGTATTATCTGCGCAGTTTCTTAGTTCTGAAGGAAAATCAATTTCACGAAGTCTAAAGTGGCATATATTTTTAAATTTCGCTATCTGAGTCGAGTCACGTTCACCCCAGACTATTCTATTTACACAAACAGTAGGTACACAAATAGGCTTAACTAAATTAAAATTACATAGTATGGACACAGGGTAATGACCAGATCAGTAGGTATCGTATAACACAGAGGCCGCGGACACAGGGTGCCGCGCGGCACTAGTCACAAGACAGTGGTCGACTGTCAATTATGGCTGTCATTTCACTGAGACACTGAGAATTCCACTAGGTTTTCATTGGCCTCGATAGGCATATAACGTAAATGCTCCTATTACCGCCAGTTTTAGCTGTCTTAGGATTCACTTCACAAAAAAAATTAAAAAACCCCCGACTCAAACAAAAACCTCTAAAAAGTAAAATAATAATATATATTAGCCCTTTAAGTTTAATATAAGTTGCAGGAAATATTTTGATCCAAGCGTCCTCACGTCGGGGGACGGCTAATGAAAATTGGAAGTTAACAGCAGTTATGTTTCTACAATAGCTACATTCATTATTGCTGGGTTTAAGCCTCATCTGTTTGGCGTTTTCATTAGCCGTCCCCCGACATGAGGACGCTTGGATCAAAATATTTCCTGCAACTTATATTAAACTTAAAGGGCTAATATATATTATTATTTTACTTTTTAGAGGTTTTTGTTTGAGTCGGGGGTTTTTAAAATTTTTAATTTAATTTTTATTTCTTGCTTTTTAAACTTTATAATATTATATTACTAGTAAACATACTATACGATCCACACGTGATTAGCCGAAATCTGCGCAGCTGTACGTATTTCTTTACCACAGTGAAGCGAGGCTAGTTAGGTACTCGTGGTCGTTGGCGTTCATTCCATACTAACGTATTCCTCTGTGAATTCGCCATTTCTGGTGGCGGCCATCTTAGATTTGAAATTTGTAATAGTGTATAGTATTCTACTAGTCAAGCCCTTTCATTTGATACCCATATTGAGGGAATTATGAAAAAAAAAATATAATTCGCCATTTTGTGGTGGCGGCCATCTTGGTTTTGAAATTTATCATAGTGTTTGGTATTCTACTTGTCAAGCCCTTTCATTTGGTACCCATATTGAGGGAGTTGTGAAAAAATATGTAATTCGCCATTTTCTGGCGGCGGCCATCTTGGACCGATTTTCTTCAAACATAGCTAAGAACACTCGCGACTAATTAACCTTTCAAACAAAAAAAACAAAATCAAAATCGGTTCATCCGTTCGGGAGCTACGATGCCACAGAGAGACACACACACACACACACACCCACACACACAGACACGTCAAACTTATAACACCCCGTCGTTTTTGCGTCGGGGGTTAAAAATAGATATAAGCTGATATTTTAGGAAAGATGTTATAATTTATAATTAATCTCAACGAAGTATTCTTTGCAATTCAGTACTTAAATTCAATATTCAATAACACAATAGTTACTATATATTTATTTAATCCAAAAGAGTAGTTGATTCTATTACCGACCCATAGAATGCGGCAAGATTCTATTACCGATATTTCTACTTCTTTTACCGACCGCTACGAAGTTGTCACTTCTTCTATACTATTAAATTAAATAAAAAATCGTTTTTAAGGTATTTATTATATAATAACAATAGTTATGAGATCAACATTATTACAATAAGAACATAATTATTTATTGCAACGCTTAGAGCAATTATTTTTTTGTTATTTTAATTAATAAAAAATATAATCAGTCTCAGAAAACCAACGACCATACAGCCCATAGACGCCTAATAACAGGCGACCGATGTCTGTCAACACATCAGACTTATAGATCTGATACAGGGTACTACTCAACAACTTCGATTCAGTTTCGACCACTTCTGTGAGCCGTAAACACTTCCGCGTAAGTCAATAAAAATTGGTGAAAATAAATATTATAATGGCCCCTTGCACAATACGTTGGTGTGGTAACAATAGCCAAACTTCGAGTTTCCGGAAAGATGGCACAACATTTCATCGGTAAGTTAATAGTTACATAATCCTAATTAAAATTATTTTCTGATATTATAGGCCGTCGGATAAAGACATTAAATTCGCAAAGCGTGATGTAGTTCTGCATTTTTGGTATGTTGTATGGGTCTGTTAGGGTAGTGTAAATTCAAATTTGCAACTTCGAAAAACTTGTGGAAACTGAGAAAATCGAGAAAAACTTCGAAATTTTGGGACTTTTTTCACTATTTGCTCTCCAGGGCCAAAACTATGCATTTTTTTGCGAACAATGTTCCGTACACTTATAAACTGTATTAAATTGCCTACAATTTAAGCCCAAATGCAGCTCTATTGACCCCAAAGGAGCCAAGCTATGGCACTTCGAAGATGACCAATTTTTCTTGAAAATTGACATTTTCAGGTTTTCCACACTTATTTCGCGAAATATTGGCAAAACCACTTGCCCTACGACGAAAAGTTACTGAAAATATTTTGTAGTACATTTATTTAGCTTTTATTAGAGTCCAAAACGAAGTCTGTGAGACTAGCAGTTCACTCACAATCTCAAAAAAACGAAAAGAAGGTATAATGGGTTATAGAGACAAAAGACATAAATATAGGGTTATTGGAAATTATACAGGAATTTTGGTGGGAGGTCACTTGCAATAATCTCGCTCGAAGTTTGATTTGGAATCTAAGTTCTAGGCAAAACATAAAATCAATGACCGAATTAAAAAAAAAAACAAAAAATCAAACCGAAAAAACGACGATTCAATCGTCGTTTTTTCTTTGGTTGGGATTCCCTTTCATCGGGATGGTTTTCATTTTGAGAAAGATGAAAAAGAATGCGCTCGTGTTCTTCTTCCTCTTCGTGTCTTTCTTCATCATTCTGAGGAAGAAGTCCTTCTTCATCTTGCTCTGAGTCGTCGCTGTTTTCGTCAACAAAAATCAACGCGACGTTATTACTGTTCTTAGTCAATCGTCGTTTTTTCTTTGGTTGGGATTCCCTTTCATCAGGATGGTTTTCATTTTGAGAAAGATGAAAAAGAATGCGCTCGTGTTCTTCTTTCTCTTCGTGTATTTCTTCATCATTCTGAGGAAGAAGTCCTTCTTCATCTTACTCTAAGTCGTCGCTGTTTTCGTCAACAAAAATCAACGCGACGTTATTACACCACTTTCCTCCGCAATTCAAACAAAGAGCCGAGCATTTCAGCCCAGCTTTTAAACAACTACATGCCCCTCTACATCCCTTTTTGCATTTGCAGGCTATCATTTTTAGAAGCTGTGCGGGAGCTGACTCTTTGTTTGTTGTGATCGGGATTAGGCCGCGGCAGCTGATTTCCCAACCCCACTCGGTGGGATCCTTTTCTACCCCCAGCCATTTTTGTACTTGGTGGTAGGTGCGAAACGCATGAAAAGAGGATGCCTCGGTAGTAGGGGGCAAACGTGCCAGATTCACTTTTGCGCTTGCCGCTGTCTTCACAAACAACTGGAAACGCAGGTCGTGCAGTGTCTGAGTACCTGCAACGCCTCCGTAAAGAGCCACCAGACACTTTACGCCAGCTTCCGCAATATCCGCATGCGTTTGGAGGAAGATGGTAGCCAGCACCCTAATTGCGTAACACACTATCAATCGGAATCTGTATCATTTTGAAGCAAATTGCTAATCCATTGCTTCATAAGTTCGAAAAATGTGTCTGCTCAACACGTAAATAACGCAATGAATGTTGTTGAACTGTCAAAATGAAACCGATTCCGATTGATAATGTGTAACGCAAATGCGCCGCTGGTCTACTAGGTCTTGCCTCTTTTGAAATTGACCCCACAATTTCTGTTTTCCTTGCCAGAAAAGGGCGGACGTGGTATTACACCCAGTAAAAGCGTGTATAAACAGTTTAAATCCATTGGGCATTTCAACTTCTCCTCGGTTAAACGCGCCTCATGTCTGTTGTAAATGTAACGTATCCCTGCAATAACCACTTAAAATTAAAAAATGTTAACCATTAAAGTTAACTTCAATGGTACATTAGTGAACTTAACGCCATCAATCCAAATCCACACAACAAAGACAAAAGAAAGAGTTCTACGATTTACAAATCTTTTTGCTATGGACAGAGAGGTTATATTACTTTGGGGTCAATATTGTTGCAAATGATGTCCCCCATCGCCCCTTATAAGATTCCGGTCTAATTTCCAATTACCCTGTATACATTAACCCTCTTATTCATAAAACTTATCAAACCTATTTTAGTTAAAATGGGGTTTGTCTCTTTCTTACACACAGAAATGACAACGTGACAGATAAAGACAAACGTTCTATAAACCTATTTTAGCTAAAATAGATAAAATAGGATTATGAATAAAGGGGTGAGTCTTTTGCCTCTATAACCCATTTTACCTTCTTTTCGTTTTTTTGAGATTGTGAGTGAACTGCTAGTCTCACAGACTCCGTTTTGGGCTCTAATAAAAGCTAAATAAATGTACTACAAAATATTTTCAGTAACTTTTCGTCGTAGGGCAAGTGGTTTTGCCAATATTTCGCGAAATAAGTGTGGAAAACCTGAAAATGTCAATTTTCAAGAAAAATTGGTCATCTTCGAAGTGCCATAGCTTGGCTCCTTTGGGGACAATAGAGCTGCATTTGGGCTCAAATTGTAGGCAATTTAATACAATTTATAAGTGTACGGAACATCGTTCGCAAAAAAATGCATAGTTTTGGCCCTGGAGAGCAAATAGTGAAAAAAGTCCCAAAATTTCGAAGTTTTTCTCGATTTTCTCAGTTTCCACAAGTTTTTCGAAGTTGCAAATTTGAATTTACACTACCCTAACAGACCCATACAACATACCAAAAATGCAGAACTACATCACGCTTTGCGAATTTAGCCACTTTTTTGTCTATTTCCGACGGCCTTTGTCGGAGTTCATCTTATACTGGTCATTCTTGTAGGTGCAATGTCTCTCGTTGATGTCTTTTATGTTTGCGTCCCTTTCTTCTGAACGTAATTTTTTAGCTATCTCTTTTCCTCTATTATTTGGTAAACATTACTAGTGTAGTGATACACCTGCAAATCCTATGACACAAATTATCGATAAAGCAAAAACCTATACCAACTATTTATACGAAGATCTATTGTATCACTAATTACAATAGAGACATTAAATTAATTGTGATTTTAGGTACCCACAAGATCCTGATATAAAAAAAATGAATGATTATAGAAACCAAACGAGAGAACTAGTTCCCAACAACACATAGTGTAATATGTTCACGGCATTTTACTGAAGATTGTTTTATGCCTATGAAAAACCGTCGCCGACTCCACGTTACTCTTTTAAAACGTTATGTTACGTTTTTAAATAAATACGAAATTGTATTATTTTGTTTTAATTTTTTAGATTTATGTTATTACTTTAAGTATATTCATTACATTAAGTACATGTTAAAATAATATTAAGAAATAGGAAGGTATAAAAAACTAATTAAAATATAGGTATTAAAGGTAAGGTATACAAAAATATCGATACCTTCGTGTTTTATTTAATCCTGTCCCATCTCTAGGGAGACGTAATGACCTTGGTAGGGCCAATCAGAACGCAGTTCCCCACTTCCTCATACCTCAGCTAGTTGACAGAATTGTTTTGGTGCGTAAGATCAAGGATTAGGCGTCTACGGGCTGTATGGTCGTTGCAGAAAACAGTCTTCAAATAATTAAATGCTTACTTTTTAATTACCTACATACCAATTAGATATTATAAATCAGTAACAAAAACATTTCTTCCTCCTTCGTAAAAACAGTTTGTTTTCCACAATGTTTATTTACATATTTATTATTTCTCTTGTCATGCAGAGTTGTCCTCGGTATGCCATAGGTTTTTGAAGCTTCGTATATGCTGGTCCCTTCATTTATAGCTAGAAGCGCAGCTTCTAGTTGAGCAGAGGCGTACTGCTTGCGCTTCTGCGGCTCCATGGTTCTATAAAAGAACACAATCTTTAAAGAGATATAGAATTTAATTCTTCGAAAGAAGCTTTAAAAAGTTACATGACCCCCATTCCGTCCCGCCATTTTTATTTGATTTGAACACATATGAAATATAGCCAATGCCATGAAGCCATGAATGAAACTAGATAGCAAATATTATTTTACATTAATAATATGTCCTGTGACAAAACTCTCAAAACTTATGCAAGAAATAAGCCAATTTGTTCAAAAATATACATTTTGTTTTTGTGTACTATAATATTACCAAAAATATCGTCACAGCTGTGAGTCGGTAATAGAATCAAGTATGAAGGTAACAATATTCTATTAGCGACCAATAAAATTAATAATTAACAGATAAAATATCCGCTTTATGGAATACTGTTAAATTCGATCTCATTGCTATATTATTTTTTTTAATGTCAGTTAGTCTTTAATTCAGATAATAAAGGTTATTTACAGTACAATATTATAATAATAGGGATATTGTCTAACGTTGAATCGAGTTTTACACAAAAACTTTCAGAAATAGCTTTGTCGTTAATAGATCTAACGAAGTAAAATAATTTTAAGAATTGAACCAGAAAAAAAAAATCAAATGAGGTAGTTTATAATAGATATAATTATTTTAAAATATTAATATTCTCAAAATTTAACAACGCCATGGGTCGTTATTAGAATCAAGTTTTGATTCAATTACCGCCTTAAATTAAAACATGATTTTATAACACAAAAACCAATAAAAAGTATTATATTAAGAGTTAGTTTAGAAAACGAATATATACGTTACTGTTGTAATGTGATAGCAAGAAGACAAATCCATTTTTGGTGTGTTATTTTTCTTAAGTAATATTTAGGTGTACTTACGTGTCTGGAGACGCGACACTATGAAAAGTGCGTCCGCTTCGGGCGCGTCCCACTCACTGTCAAGTTATTTCTTTCACTGGCTATTTAAACTGACAAACTTTACTCTTTTTGTTGTCCAACAAAAATACGTAACAAATTTTTAAGGTATGACTTTTCTGGAACCCTATAATATGTCTAATATGAGTGATTTAAAAATTAGATCGTTAATAGAGTACACATTTTAGGCGGTCGTTAATAGGAGCTTTTACGTTACACAGAAAATATCAAAATGGAACGATCACTGAGCTCGATTTTTATCGCGGCGAGACGCACACTATTGCACTTCACTACGGTTACCATCGGAAACGCAGCCTTTCTCCACAGTAACTATATACTATAACTCCGCCGTAGGGCAACTCCGCCGTAGGGCAACTCCGCCGTAGGGCCTACCGCGTAAGACCCCTGCCGCGACATCCACTGCAGAGGTACCCGTGCAGGCGAAGCCGTCGTCTATCGCAGCCAGGTACCCGAGGTCATGCGGCAATAGCCACGTCTCCTGCAGCGCCACAACGTCAGCCGAGCGACAAAGCTTTCGCACACATTCCACTGATCTCATCACACTTTCGCAGTTAAAACTTATTAAATTGACATTATTCATAATTACTTAGAACTGCCAAAATTCTCGCCAGTCACACGGAAATTTTCCACACATCTGATGATGTTAATAAATCGACGATAGGCCACTCCCTCTGGCCAGAAGTCATCACTAGGAAATTTATTAAAGACCGTTTAGGTACGGTTATTTTGTATGAGTCGTAATCCTTCGCTAACTTCATGTCCATTTTTTCAATTTTAACATCAATATTAATCTTCTTCATAATGCAGGTACGGATGTCACACACGGACACGTCCTTCGCCACGTTATAAATGTACATGGGAACCTTAGTTTCCGCTGCCATAAAACTACTTCCAGGCTCCGGAATTGCTGTTCCTCTCTTCCCAACGAAACGGTTTCGTGACCTTTTGTTTTGGACACGTACCCACTGTTCACTCGGGGCCTGTGTCTTCCATTTCCCTTCTCGAACAATCTCCGCCAACGATTTCTGCTTAGGTGCGATAGAGCCGGATCCATATTTGTCGACCGTGTGTCCCACAGCCGAATCGGGTGGTGGAGGTATCGGCACGACACAGGCGGCCGAGCTCGGTAGCAGCTGCAGCGGGGCGTGGGGCAGAGGACCGCCCCGCCGGTCACCGCGAGAGACGGCGGCGGCGGCGAGGGGGGCGACGGCGATGCCCCCCTGGCTGCACCTTGCGCCGGCGGAGGATCGGCCGCAGGCTGCGCGGGAGGAGACGCGCGCGACTCGATCAGCTGACCTGTGACGTGCGTCATCGTAGCCGCGTCTCGTAGTTCGACGGTAGGAACGCATTGCTTATTTTGCGGCGCTGCTTCACCACTACCCTCCGATGTCTGATGCTCAACAATATTGTGAAAACTGGATTTTAGTGTAGATTTCAATGTAGTTTGTTGTTGATAGCATTCACTAATGCCTTCATTGCACTCTAGCGGCAATCCCATGAGACCACTATCGCACTCAAAGCTTGAGAGTCTTGCGACATATGCACCTCTTCTGGGATTTACATTGCACCATCCCGATGAAAGATGCTGCACCTCACTTTTCAACTGGTCCATCTGCTTAACTGTAGCATAGTCCTCTTTCACCATGTCGAGATCATGCCGTAGCTTAACAATGTCTTTCAAAAGCCTCGTCACGTCGACATGGTCGAACAGAACCGTAACTAACTTCTAACTGGTAACTTCTCTAAGTCGCGGGCCACGAAGACTGGGATATCCTAGGAGTCGGTATCGCGGATCAGACAGATGATGTCGTCTATGTCTCGAACATTTTTCCCCGCCTTCCTCCGCGTTATCTTACGTTTTGTTGTTGGCAAAGATTCGAACAACAACTTCATCGCTGTTACAATTTCACTTTCGGAGAAAGCGCTCGCACAGATTCTGCTAATACTTTCATCGTCCATTACAGATATTTTATTATGGACGAAGGCCAAAACTTCGTTAATCACTACAGTGCAATTAGCACACTTAACCACAGAGGACTTTTTTAATTCCCCGATACATACCGTCACGCACAATATCCAACCGTTCGCATGCGCGCACGTGACGTGACTGTAACTAATATTTCTATTCCTGCTGTCGATACTTTTTAATTGGGCCAAAATAAACAAAAAATTGAAGTGAGGTCAGATTCTTTTTTTGGAGTTGGAGAAACCTGCGTTTGAATTTTCATGTCTCATTTATACATCACTTTTTACAAAGTAAAACAGATACGAAGAGGACGACAAACTAAAATCCATACTAATATTATAAATTCGAAAGTAACTCTGTCTGTCTGTTTGTCTGTCTGTCTGCCTGTATGTTACCTTTTCACGCCTAAACCACTGAATCGATTTAGATGAAATTTGGTATAAAGATAGTTTGAGTCCCGGGGAAGGACATAGGATAGTTTTTATCCCGATATTCCCACGGGATCAACACTTACGCGGGTGAAACCGCGGGGCGCAGCTAGTAAAATATAATTAAAGAGAGTATGCTCCGTCTTGTAGAGTGGTGCACAAGTGTTCCCCTTTCTGACTGACCTCAAATAATGCCTCTAAATAGTTTAAACTTTTAAAGGAAGTACACTTGGGAGCAAATAAATCGAGCCACTTCCTTTTTTCACGTATAATGGTTATTATTTTTGGTATTATGGAACGTATCAAATCGAAACATATATCGCCTAAGAGCTTATTTAATAATCTTTACAATGAAGGTAAATTATTGAATGATAACCTTATTTAATGATAAATTATTGGCTCTGAAAGAAAAACGGTAATTTTGATAGAAAATTGTCAGTCCAGAAAAAAACAATTAAAAACAAAATTATGGTATAAACTTATTCTTAATATCTTGTATTACCCCCCCTTGCCCTGATTTCGATAGATTTTCTGGACTGTTTTAACCCTACAATTTTCTATCAAAATTACCGTTTTTCTTTCAGAGCCAATAATTTATCACTAAATAAGGTTATCATTCAAAAATTTACCCTCATTGTAAAGATTATTAAATAAGCCCTTAGGCGATATATGTTTCGATTTGATACGTTCCATAATACCAAAAATAATAACCATTATACGTGCAAAAAAAAGCAAGTGGCTCGATTTATTTGCTCCCAAGTGTATATGCTTTGAGTTTGAGTTTGCACTGAATTTCTTTGTGCTCGTCCTTATGAGCTGATGACAAAGCCTATTTTGAAGTAGCTACTGAAGGTATCGTAAAAAAACACTCGATTTTGTATTGGCAGACCATCGAATGAAGACAATCGCAATAGCTGATGCTGTACCCATCTCGACTGAAAGAGCTATTTATATTTTGCACGAAATCTTGTGGTCAAAAGCGGTCGGGAAAATGGCTGAATTTCGGCCAAAAACGAAATCACGTCTTGGTGTAATTTCTGACCCCGATTCACTAGATTTGGCCCCGTGTGACTTTTGCCTCTTTCCAAATATGAAGGAGCGCCTTTTTGGATGAAGATTTTGGATTTTGTAGATAAACAAGTAGGTATACAGAATGAATTTTTCAAGTGGGCGTGGATGGCCAAATCCGAAACTATGAGGAATAGCGAAAAGTACTCAAAGGAGTCGCGGGCTCGATTTTGGTGAAAACTAAAACTGCATCATTGGATTTATGAAAAATCAATATTTCTAGCTAGGAATCGAACCTGTTGATTTTGAAAAAAAAAACACACTGTATTATTACACGATTCGATAGGGTTCTTAATAAGGATCGAATTCTGGGAAGTAATGACACACGGCAAACTAAAGGAAAGAGCTCATTTTTAATTACTCAATACTTTATTTGCATTCCACAATGTGTACTTAATTAACAATATACTAATTCATTTTTCTTAAGTTATCTACCTCATCATCATCTGCCTTGCCTTTTCTCAACTATTTTGGGGTCGGCTTCCAGTCTAACCGGATGCAGCTGCATACGAGTATTTTACATGGAGCGACTGCCTATCTGACACCCACAACCCAGTTACTGGTTAATACGATACCCCTTGGTAAGACTGGTTGTCAGACTTGCGGGCTTCTGACTATAACGACTGTCAAAGATCCACGAATGACATCCGGGACCAACGCCTTAACGTGCTTTCCGAGGCACGGAGGCGTCTCGGTATGTAAAGATGATCACCCATCCACAGACCAATCGCGGCAAGCGTAGCTTAACATGATGGATTGACCTGTGCGGCTGTTATTATTTAGCCGGGCCCGGGTTATGTTACCTACCTATTAAACCTTAACTGATGAATTGTTCAAAATGATGACCATGTTGTTTTCAATACATAGCTGGATTCGACGTCTGCTTTTATTGCACTGCATTCAGCATTACAATATTATTGATTCCATTAGAATATATTCCAAAGATCGTAATAAAATTTGAATTTAGAACTTATGTTCTAAATTCAAATTTTATTACGATCTTTGGAATATATTCTACACACCCGCAGCGCAGTCACCTTCACAACATTATTGTTGTGAAGGTGACTGCGCTGCGGGTGTGTATAATAATAAAAATATTGATTCGAACAAGGTACAGGTAATGTAGGTATGAATACTTTAAAATAAGAAGCAGTTTATTAAAATCGAACATTTTCCTTAAGTATGCCGTATGTCATTACTTTCCAGAATTTGATCCTTATTAGGGACACTATCGAAAGGTATAATAATACAGTGTGTTTTTTTTTCCAAAATCAACGGGTTCGATTCCTGGCTAGAAATATTGATTTTTCAAAAAGCCAATGATGCAGTTTTAGTTTTCAGCAAAATCGATCCCGTGACTTCTTGACTAATTTTTGCTATTCCTCATAGTTTCGGATTTGGCCATCCACGCCCACTTGGAAAACCACCCTTGGTTAAAAAAAAATGTAATATAAATTTTAAAATGAAAATATTTTATACGAAGTTGTATGGTTAAGAGGGTTACCATCCGTCCGAATTTGTCTGGACATGTCCGACTTTCTGTTGTTTGATGTTTTCGACAGGCATAAAAATCTGAATGATTACATATATTTTTTTATTAAAAACGCCATTTGGCAGTTCGAGTACTTAATGAGGGCTACCCAAATGTCCTTGGTATTGTTCCTAGAGTCATTGAGATCCGTAATTTATGAGTTGAGCTAAACGATTTGCATTTGTCCGTACAAATTCTTGCTCTGATTGGACAGGTCCACTCAAATCTATGTGGTTCTTTCCTCAAAAGACCAACTCAAACATTAACCTGCACGGTCCTCATAATTGGCCTGAAAAAGATTATGTCTGGACTTTAAAATAAAAGAGACTGACATCTGAGTTTTATTTTAGCCTTTCTTCTCAGAGTAGTCAGTTCAAACTATACTTACGCCTAAAATTATTTTATTTAGGAAACAAACAGATGCAATAACAAACATAAGTAAATATACAATTAGTTCAACACAATCCAGAAACAGTTTCCACAGATTACTATACAAGTAAATTATATGTGACTAAGTGTAAATCTATTTTACTTTGTTGAAGCCTGTCTATCCATGGAATGGATTAAATTCGTCGTCTTTTCTCTTTGAGAGGGTGGATTGGAAAATGACAGTTCGCGGGTGTCGAATCTCCATTTTATTTATTTTGAAATTATTATTCACTATCCGACCCGACAGACGTTGTTCGGTCTAAATTTCAATAATTCGTACAAAAATTCCATAGGAAAAAATATTATCAATCAAAGTCAAAGCATTTATTTCAAATAGGCACATAAAAGGCACTTTTGAACGTCAAAAATTTTCCCGAATTTTCAAATTTTACTTTCCCTAAAAATCTTATTCTAAATATAATGATAAAAGTGTGTTTAAAAAGAAAATAAGCCAACTCGGTAAAACCGTGAACTCAAGTGATGCGCTTAACGAACAGCATTTCATTTTTATTGATATACCTAGATTGATAAAATAATTAATGAAAAGTACGTCTTGTAATAAATAAATTCAAAATATTATATTTTTAATATAGTAGCTATACATTTTAATTTAATATAGTATTATTAGTAGGTAGTAGGTATATAGGTAAGGTGTAAAAAAATTATTTTCATACAAAAGTTCAATACCTACTCGGCCAAAATGTATGAAACAGCTGATTTTTTTTTTCGTGATTTTGGAGTTGGTCCCATAGTGAAAGTTGTTCAGTTCGATGGTCTAAAGCACCTCTTAAAGCTCTTGCAGTTAATTTTTTTACACCTTATATAGTAGTAAGTAGGTATATTTATAGTTGTCAGGATCGGGAAGAAGAATTTTGTAGGTAACGCGCATTAGCAGTAACGTTAAATTGATTTACGAAAACCGACTTGACGTCTGAGAAAAATAATATTCGAGACCTCAAAATCAAATCTGTATTACAAAGATTTTCCTTCCTTACTAAAAATTAAAGAAAAGTGCCTGAGACCAATTAATATTTAATTATGTAAGGAATTTATAAAGCTGTGACTAAATTGACCACACCAAAATAACCCTAAGAATGAGTTGCACCAAGTAAGCGAAATACGGGTTGCACCTTTTTAAAATTGTTAAAATGACGTCACAAATAACGATAACATTAACCGCTCAACTTCGGGTGGTTAAGGGCTATAGGTACGGTTTGTGTCATCAAGTAGTGGTGCGTAATTTAAATACCACACGCATAGTGAATAATCCCGAAGAAATTAGTTTGAATTTGGTTAATTTTGGAAGTGTGACACAAGATTGGTGTTGCCCTTGTCTAAAAATAATACCCCCGAACGTTTTAGGGAAAAAGGACGTCTTGTCACTTTTCACTCTATTTTAACTTTAACTTATACATTTTACATGATGGTGCAACAGTACTGTACTCAAATTCTATGGTCATTGTTAATGTTACCGTAAAAAAACTTTTTTTTAACGTAGTCCTTGGTGCAACCCACCCTAAGAATCTATTTATTGGTTAATGTCTTACGTGTTCCAATACTTTGAGTACAAATAATGTTGTTATTTAAGTGATGAGGCTAATTAATAATAGTAAGTAAATAATTATTTATTTTACTAATTAACTTAGCCTAGATAACATCAGTGTTGTTTCAATGAGTGATGCAGATGAAAAATCAAGATGAAGAATCTTTATAAGCCCCCTGCCCTTCAAACTAGGTAAAACCTGTAACTTGAAGGACAGTGTACTTTTTTTATAATGCATTATTTCGACTGCTTACATCAGTCCTTTGCAATGCTAAAATTGTGTTCTAATTTTCCTGGTATATTGATACTGTATTGTAGGAAAATCGACCTGCAGCTATTTATTTTAGTTCTAAATATAAATATGAAATAATTAGCAACTGTTTTAATTCGCAGGAAAACCTTGACTAAGTTGCTTTTAGTTTTAATTATAATACTTAACTCTACAGTTTATCGAAAGGTTTTATTTTTTGAAATTCTAACTGACTCTTTTATCCTTCCTATTCATCCCCGACACAAGACAAGCATCTAAGGCAAAACAATTGTCATAATGGAGCATTTAATAACCGAAGGTCAAGAGGACGACCAGGATATAGAGAGGGAGCGCAGGGCTTTAGCGGTCAGAGGTAACATGCTGGCCCGCAGATTCTCCCGCTGCTCTGAGCAAGTAAAAATAACTTTGTTCAGGGCATATTGTCAAAGCTTTTATACGGGAAATCTGTGGGTCAGGCACACCAAAAGATCGCTGGATGTCCTGCGCATCCAGTATAACAACATCTTCAGGATGATGTTGGGGCTGCCTCGCTTCTGTAGTGCGTCAGGGATGTTTGCGCTGTATCGGACTGATGGCTTTCATGCAGTCATCCGCAAGAAAACTGTATCCCTGATCTGCAGAATGCGTGGCAGCTGTAACGGAATTCTGAAGCCTGTAGCTGATAGGATCTCTTCTCCGATATGGAGATCCTTTATTAAGCGGGTAATTTGAACTGAATGTATTTTAATTTATAATTTAATTTTAATTTGTAATTTAACTTAATTTTATTTATTGTAATTTTTAATCGTTAATTTTAATTATGTATTTTATTGTAAATCGGACTGTATGGAATTATGGATCAATTAGTTATCTAAAATAAATGATTTTTTTTTTATATTTTTTATTTTATAATGCGATTAATTCTGAAACCCCATGAGATAATGTAATGTCACCTTTTCTTATCGTGCGGGGTCAGGGTTGCCAACTGTTTTGTATACCAAATATAGTTTCGAAGCCATTGCCTGTAAAAATATAGTAGATGGTGAAAAAATATATAGGTACTAGGTTTGCGCTCATTTCGCCATTTTGAATTCAGCACTCAAACTATGCGCCCAGTAAAAGCTGAAGTTGCTGATATAGAAAGAAGAAATTTTACTATTTTTTTAAATATTTGAAAAGTCAAAATCACTGAGCAAAACTTGTTGCCATTTTTCAGCAGTCTACTGAAAAAAAAAAACCGGCCAAGAGCGTGTCGGGCCACGCTCAGTGTAGGGTTCCGTAGTTTCCCGTCCGTCACAAGTCACAATAAGTGTTCCCACGTACAATTCGATAATACCCGACCCAATGTAATAAGTACCTACAGTGCCATCTCTCGGGGAATTGGGTTACTAATTAATACATGGACGTGCCAGAAGTTTTCGGTGGTAATTTTGGATTGCGAGAACCGATTTTAATAATTCTTTTTTTGTTTGAAAAAAGATACGTTCAGGATAATAAAATATGTAAACGAAGTTAAAAAAATGCTTGCATATACGATTATACTACGAACTTAGTCCAGAAATGATTTTGTACAACTTTTTGTCTTTTTTGTACAAAACTGTTGTTTCTATCAAGTTCAAAATAATTTTCCTAGAAAGTCCTTATAAAGTTCTACTTTTCAGATTTTTTTCATATTTTCTAAACTTATGGTTCAAAAGTTAGAGGGGGGGGGGACACATTGTTTTTTACTTTTGGAGCGATTATTTCCGAAATTATTGACATTATCAAAAAATGATTTTAGTAAACCCCTATTCATTTTTAAATACCTTTCCAACAATATATCACACGTTAGGGTTGAAATAAAAAAAAAAAACACGTCCCACTTTACATATAGGGGGGCTACCCTAATAAAACATTTTATTCCAATTTTTATTATACCACTTTGTCGGCGTGATTGATATACATATTGGTACCAAATTACAGCTTTCTAGTGCTAACGGTCACAGAGATTAAGCGAGGACGGACAGACGGACGGACGGACAGACAGACATGGCGAAACTATAAGGGTTCCTAGTTGACTACGGAACCCTAAAAACCTATGACTAATCTTCCTCTACCTATCAATATCACTGTTTTATGAAGGAGCGTTCCTTTTACTGTGATGATAAACCTTTCAAAGTTATTGAGAAGAAGGGTCACGTCCCATAGAAAATTTACCCTGGCCCGACACAAAAGGAACGCATCTCAGTTAATTTGTTATATTATAATATTATATTATTATTATCTCCTTTATTTCATTACGTACATATAAATTATATTTTTAAATATTAGTAAGTATAAAAAATATATAAAAACATTTAAAAATATAAAAAATAGTAGCCCACCGGTATCGGGAACAGGGTCCAAGCTACCGGCGGTCAGGGCTCCAGAGAGAATAACCTCCTGACAATGCGAGCCGTGTCCAGAAGTACCGCTTTCTGAATCAAGCCCTTGATCCAGCTGCCCAACGTGAGCCGCCTCAGGTGTTGGTCGAGGCTCTTGGCAATCAATCCATTGGCTGTGACGACTATCGGCACAATGATTGCTGAGTCAACATCCCACATATCGACAACCTCGCGAGCCAAGTCAAGATACTTTATTTGTTTATCTTTCTCGGCTTTCACGAGGTTCTCATCATGCGGGACGGTTATGTCAACAATCATTGCGCGCCGCTCTAATCGATCCATCAGCACTATATCAGGCTTATTGGCAACAATAGTCCTGTCAGTGATGATAGATCGATCCCAGTACAATGTGATATTTCCATTTTCGAGAACTGGGTCGGGCACATACCTGTAGTACGGCACCTCCGATTCCAAAAGGCTGTATTTCAGAGCAAGTTACTGATGGATTATCCTGGCTACAAGGTTGTGTCTATGCAAGTACTCTCCGTTAGCTAGACGAGAACACCCGGAGATAATATGCCTGATTGATTCTCCCGGCCGGTGGCATGCCCGACAGATGTCAACCGTGCCGTCTTTCACAATAAATCTCCGGTAATTGTTCGTCATCACAACTTCGTCCATAATTGCACAGACAAAACCTTCGGTTTCTCCAAAGAGATCACCGCAACGTAGCCAGTCTACGGACGCTAGTAGGTCGACATCGGGTCCATGAAGGGCCCGGAAAAAGCGTCCGTGAAGCTCCTTACTCTGCCATACCTCCATGCGATCATTAGTGTCAAGCACTACTGGTTTGCGCCAGTTCTCTTTCGCCAAGGAGAGCGGGGTGAGGCCCTTGTCCACTATGACTACATCTCGATGCATCCCCACGTCGGTTTCTTGGAAGTATTCCCTGAGATTGCATATCTCGCGGTTGTGGAGGGTCTTAGCGTTTAAAAACCCTCGACCTCCACACTTTCGCGGGATATACAACCTCATTACCGATGACCGTGGGTGATGCATTCGGTTTGCAATCAACAGTGTACGGACCCTCCTATCCAGGGCGTCGAGTTCGGTTTGAGTCCATTTGAGTATGCCAAAAGAGTACATCAAAACCGGCATGACCCAACCGTTGAAGGCGCGCACCTTGTTTCCGCCTGATAGAAGACTATTAAGTACTTTTTTCAGGCGGCCAAAGAAGCGCTCCTTCAACGATTGCTTCATGTCAGTAACATTGATGCCTAACGCTTCCGACATACCCAAATACTTATAGGTTTCGGATGCGGAGAGGGCTCTAAGGTTTGTAGAATCCGAGAGTTGAGTTCCCACGGATTCCACAATCTCCCCTCGTTTTACATGCATGACCGCACATTTGTCCACACCAAATTCATGGCGTTACTGAAAGTTTGAGTTACTTTCAGTAGCTCCATCAGTTGCAAATTGTTGGGGGCAAAGAGTTTTAGGTCATCCATGTAAAGGAGGTGGGATATAACATGACCACCTCTCCTCAGCCGATAGCCTAGACCTGAATCCTCCAGCAGTGTGCTTAGAGGATTCAAGGCTAAGCAGAACCATAGCGGGCTCAAACTATCACCCTGAAATATGCCTCGCTCGATCCTTATCGGTTCGCTATTCCTCTGAATATTTCGACATCCTGGATAGCGAAGGACCGTCCTTCTTTGCCCCATACACGACATCAGGAAGGTGCGCAGAGTTGTATCTACTTTATACAACTCCAACACCCTCATGAGCCATGTATGTGGCACCGAGTCATAGGCCATCTTATAATCTATCCAACATGTCGACAGATCCTTACGGAAGCGACGAACCTGTTGGCTAATGGCCATATCAATGAGGAGTAGCTCCTTAGTGCCGCGGGACCCATTCCTACATCCATTCTGAGAGGTAGACATGATGGAGTTGGTGTCTATATGTTTGTTAATTTTAGTTCTCAAAATGGATTATTATTATTATTATTATACTAGCTGTGCCCGCGACTTCGTTCGCGTGGATGTCGGAACTTAACAATATATTTTGTGTGCGTCGGTATCCTGCGAGGATACCGATTAAAATCTTTATTTTTTATTTATGCTAGTGCTTCTCTATAAACAACATTAGCTGTGGAATCATCTGGAGCGTACACAAAATGGTTATTGGGGTCGTTTACGCGTGAAAGAGCTACGTATAGTTGACCATGGAAAAAGCATCCAATACTTAGGTCCACCCCCGCAACGGATAATGTCTGGCCCTGAGCTTTATTAATCGTCATGACATAACAAAGACTGACTGGGAATTGCACTCGTTTGAAAGAGAAAGGAAAGTTGTTAGGAATAATAGGTATTCTTGGAATAAAAACAATATCACCGGCACCGCAACCGGTTAATATTTCAGCTTCGATAATGTTTTGCTGCAGATTTGTGACTTTGAGCCGAGTGCCATTACAAAATTTGGGAGGACATCAATTTCTGAGGAGAATTATTGGAACACCGATTTTTAAAACTATTTTGTGGGCGGGAAGTCCGGGTGTGTTGAGGGAATCCAAAAATTCTACCGGGTAGTGCGTGGCGTCATCTTCTTCCATAACTGTATTTATAGAGGTGTATTCTCTACTATTCCCGGACACATGCATCAATATCTTTAAATTAATTGCCGCAGCTTGGTCATTGCAGGGAGTCAAAATAGCTCGCTGACATAGCCAAGAACCGGCTTGATTTCCCATATTTGTGGAATCTCCGTACACAGAAGAAATTAGGTCTTGTTGTGATGTAACGCAAGAACAGAGATTAGCGACCAAATTAACTTTTCCATAATTCTTTGCGAACTTAAGGCGCTCCACACACTGCACCGCGCTCCGTCGCGGTGAGCAGATTTTTACATACAAATTCAACTCCCCCGCTCCCGCGCTCACGCGCGCGGAGCTGAATTTTTATGTAAAAATCCCGCTGCACCGGTGCAGCGTGTGGAGCGCCTAAGCGCGAATCCCTTTCGGTGAAAGTCTCAGACTCACGTGAGAGGGCGTTACGCTCTCGGTTAGCCGTCAATCTCGCTTCACGTTCCTCCAAACTCTCCTGTGATCGAGAAACTGCCGTAAGAGAACGCTGTATACTAAGTCGAGACTCACGTTGGGCAGGCGTTTCTGACGCAAGAGTTCTGACTTTACTTGCTCGAATTGCTGCTAGCCTCACTTCATGTTATTCTTCTGATTCCTGGGACCTACTTAATCTCGCCCTTTTCGCATCTCGGCTACGCTGCGAAAGGTTTGTTTTTTTCTAGAAGGCATTTACAGAAAAAGAACTGAACCAAACAAATAAAATATTGAACAAAACACAAACATTAAAAATGAGAATGAAGACAAATAAAATTTCAAACTACGAAGTAAATAAAACTACTTGACTCAAATTGCAAGTTATTATTTACTTCGCACTTTAAAATTTAAATCAAACGAATGTATCCAAAACTAACTACGAAGGTACGATACGAAGTAAATAAAACTACTTGATCCAAATAGCAAACTATTATTTACTTCGCACTGCACTAAATTATCGAACGAATCTACCCAAATCAAAATTTTCGAAAAACAAAACCATTTAACGTACGATTTACGACACTATTTAGACCTTTTAAAAACGAACTTTTTGAAAGACAGGACTTTCAAGACACTCAAAATTGGCCGATAGAATTGGCGAAGGTCGTTCTTTCAAGGAAAATCTTAACACCGCGATTTAAAAAATGATGTCACAGCACAACGCCATCTATCGAAGTGCTATTAATATTCAATACTGCACGTAGTTGATCTCCAGATGTAGTCCATATTATAATTTTCAAATTTACATTTTTTAGGTGTGAACTGCTTACGATGAAACAAAAAACTTAATGTTACTTCAATTTATAATTTTTAACGCAAATATTGTTGTGTATAAACGTGAAGTTGTGAGACCAAGTGCACATTAACACACATTAACTAATTTTGTCCATAGATGGCGCTGTTTTAATATTTATTTCTGAAACACTTATAATTTTCTAATTTACATTTTTTTGGTGTGAACTAATTACGATGAAACAAAAAAACTCAATGTTACTTCAATTTATATAATTATTAACGCAAATATATATAAACGTGCCCGCAACCCGCAACCCGCACTGGGCCCGCGTGGTGGATTACGGCCCACTCCCTCTCACAGAGAGGAGGCCTGTGTCCCAGCAATGGGAACGTTATAGGCTGATTATGTGCAGTTGTGAGACCAAGTGCACATTAACACACGTTAACTAATTTAACTTCTGGAACACTTTAAATTCAAAAATCTTTTGATAGACTGAACCGATTGCAATGAAACAAAAACTAAATGTTACTTCAAGTTAGGCTAAATCGTTGTGTATAAAAGTTATCTACATTTATTTCGTACATTTTACGTGATGCTCGGATAACTAAACATACAAACAGACAAACAGACAAAAATTCTAAAAATGCTGGAAATGGGTTCTATTGGTTGTCCTTCAACACCCTGGCTATATTTTTTTATTTTTTTTTAATGTACAAAAACTTCTTTTCTACAGTTTTATTATATGTATAGATAAGGTGTAAAAAAATTAACTGCAAGAACTTTAAGAGGTGCTTTAGACCATCGAACTGAACAACTTTCACTATGGGACCAACTTTGAAATCACGAAAAAAAAAATGAGCTGTTTCATCATACATTTTGGCCGAGTAGGTATTGAACTTTTGTATGAAACAGCTGATTTTTTTTCGTGATTTCGGAGTTGGTCCCATAGTGAAAGTTGTTCAGTTCGATGGTCTAAAGCACCTCTTAAAGTTCTTGCAGTTAATTTTTTCACACCTTATATACATGGTGTTACAGACAGGGTATATCAACACAAACGAGTTGAAGAGTGTATCTGGTCTAGAATCTCTAAAAGCAGTAACTTTGAAAATGCTTAATATTTTTTTATTTCGATAGTTTATTAAATTGAAATCATAACAAACGTGCCACCGCACTACGAGGGTCATTATCCATTATGTGTAGTGTGTCTGTGCGCCTAGTATACGCACATCACGCCGCCGCGCGCCAGTGCAGCACCGTGATGTCAAAATAAAAAAATATTAAGCATTTTCAAAGTTAATGCTTTTGAGCTGAAATTTTGTACAGAGGTTCTAGACCAGATACACTCTTCAACCCGTTTGTATTGATATACCCTTTCCGTAACACCCTGTATAACAGAAATAAAGTAACACTATTCTGAATATCAGTGGCTATCACCCATAATTGCCATTTGATTTTGGTAAGGCAAAATATTTTAAAATAATTTTTTTAATGAATAGCAATTATATCCATTTAAAATGACGACAATTTAGATAAAAAAACTTTTTTACAAAAAAAAACAACCGACTTAAAAAAAAACACTACAAAGTGAAAAATAACTTTAATTTCGGAAGTCGGTGTCGTTGGTTCCGGGTTTTTCGTTTTTTGACACCGACTTCCGAAATTAAAGTTATTTTTCACTTTGTAGTGTTTTTTTTTTAAGTCGGTTGTTTTTTTTTTGTAAAAAAGTTTTTATTTTTCACTTTTTAGTTGTACCTACCCCACACAAATTCAATTAACACTAGTGCATTGAAGAATTGAAGACACGACTCGAAGAATCATCAAAATTCCCATAGAAATGCCGGAGATGCAGTACATTTATGCATATAACTTCGTACATAAGAATATATACCTAATGTATTATATACTAAAACCTTCCTGAAAGTATGTAGATCACACTAATGAAAGAATTATCAAAATCGGTTCAGTAGTTTTTGAGATAATCGCGGACATACAAACATACATACATACATACGGGTCGAATACAGAACCTCCTTTTTTAAAGTCGGTTAAAAATACATAAATAGACAGCTGGAGGCCTTAATATATTGAGGCATCCACAGGCAAGCCCGGTTAGGCAGACGAACCTCAAAGTTGAACTGCGAGATGTCATTAAACAAATATAAAATAAAATTGGCTTTGTGTTGAGATCGTTTTGTAAGTTTTGTAACCGACTTCAAACAAAAAAGGAGGTTCTGTATTCGACCCGTATGTATGTATGTACATATGTTTGTATGTCCGCGATTTTCTCAAAAACAAATGAATCAATTTTGATAATTCTTTCACCAGTGTGATCTACATACTTTCAGGAAGGTTTTAGTAATGCATTAGGTAATTCTTCTTATGTACGAAGTTATATGCATAAACGTACTGCATCTCCGGCATTTCTATGCGAATTTGAATGATTCTTCTAGTCAGTGTCTTCAATTCTTCAGTGCACTAGTGTTAATTGGATTTGTGTGGGGTAGGTATAACTAAAAAGTAGAAAATAAAAACTGTTTTTTTTTTTCTAAATTCTATAAAAATGTATAATAAACATAAATATTATATTTTACGACGATTTTTTTTGGTTTTCTCTTTACTGGACTTGATTATTTGCTTTGTGAGTAGTTCGTTGTTATGGCTGATGATAATAATTGTGCTGCGTGTGAACGTTTGATGAAAATATAAAGGAATAAATGCAATAACAGAATATTACTGCACGTACGCTACCACGGTAAAAGGACGCTCGGAAGTTGCGCACACGTCATTTGTGTCGTGTATTATTTGGGGTGGGCTAGACATCAGGATCACGTTGACTATCCCGCACTGGGTATGAATTATGTTTTAAGAGACTTTGACATTGAATAAAACAAACCATGATTTCCAAATATTGGTTTTATTTCTATTTCACAAACGGCACTCAAAAAGCTCAAACTCGGTGTGTTTAGTACGTAACTACCAAAATATTCCACTGTCTATCCAGCTTCTTAATGACACCCTAATCTCTAATCTGCATAAATCACCGATTAAGACGATTTTATGAACTCTAACTCGATTGTTATACTAGAAGCTTATAAAATACATAATCCAATTCCATCACCGAGTTTCGACAATTCCATAATTATTGTATCGTCATTGAATTACATACAATTACGAATTTTGTAGGTAAATAGGTATTAAAAGAAAATTGTATATCGCCTGTACAAAAACATAAGGCAATATTTTGGTGTTAGCCATTGATTTCGAATATAAAAAAAATATATTTTAGATATATTTAAAATAACAAAAAAACTGAGATATGTCTCTTTCGTGTCGGGTCTGGGTCACAAATGACCGTTCTTCTTTTATTCTGATATAAGGATCCATAGGTACAATTGCAATATTACAAATCTAATTACCAAAATGGAGATTAGAATGAAAATAAAAATGGAAATTAAAATTATAATTAGATGACTGACTTAACAAGGGACTTCTATAGCGGAGATGATATCCTATCAGCAACAAAATATATTCTTACATGCAATTAAGCTGTATCCAAATTTTACATGCTTAAGGGGGAAGCACCAGGGTAGCCCGCGAAACTCAAATGTTCTTACGTTTCTTGCAATTTGCAGGTCAGTGTCATGTTGAATGTTGTTTAAAATATGATTCACCAGCGTAACATATATGACTTTACAGAAATGTAATAATTAAATTCATCAATACAACCCTCTAAGTTCATATAATACTATTTCGAAATATCAATCAACAGGATTATTAAATACGTTCAACATATTATAATCTTACATTGACCTGCAACTTAGCGCATCCCCCTTAAATAAAAGTATTATAATCAGTGATTTTTGAATTTTGTAAACTACTTTTTCATTCGATGCTTTTATACGCCATGTATTATATATAACCGTACAACCTTCTTTTCGTTCCATCAAATGCTATACATATTAAATTAAGCATAATATTGTCTGCATTTTGTGTCATGGTGTGGTGACACTACTATGTCCAAATTCATAGAATTACTACAATAATCTTATCATTCTCAGTTAAGAGGTAAACAATACACAGTTTTAGTTTTCTATTACTCAGTAGAAACTTTTCACTGAAAGTTATTCTTTTCATCAAGCAGCTAGCACATGCACACATATATTATGTCAGTGGAGGTGAGGTTTGGAGGACTTGTTTAAATAATCGCTATCTTCAAGTTGCGCCGATATTTTAGCTCCATTTATTTTTTACAAAACATTTTAAAACTTCTATTAAAACTATACGTAGAAAAAGGACGGTTTTATTTATTTCATTCGGAAATATACACAAAAATATTTATCTTTGTTGTGTGGGCTGAGGAACTACAGGTTAGTCGTTATATTTTTTTAAAATCTTTAATGTTTTGTGGTCTGTTATTTACCTTTAAAAATTCTTTACTAAATGTCCGTAATCACAAAACTTTAATTTTTAAGATAATTTCCAAGATTTGGGTGATGGTCTGTGAGAACTGAGGGACCACACTTTAGGGGCTGTAGTTCTTAATATATTTGTTTACAAATCCCCAGATTAGTACTAAAATTGTTTTAAGTCTACTACTAAGTCCTAGCTAGGCTGTTTACTTTGCGATATCCCAGTATGGTCCCTCCGTTCACATGCAGATCAGGGCCTTAATTCACACTATGACCACTTAATGATTCCTTACTTCGAAATCATGATAATTCCTTACCTAACCAAGACATCTGCTAATAACGTATTCTCTGACACAATGAACGAAACTGCGCGAAAAAACGCGAAGTTGGCGTGGCTTGTACGGTCAAAATCCTGCGCTTGACAACCGTACGTGGTTTGCACGTTGTAAGATTACGCAGGGAGTAAAATCCGCCCCTAAGACGACCCACTGACAATAATTACCATGCAGAATTGGGGCGAGCAGGCTTCCTCTTGATCTTGAAGGTAAATTCCTAACGAGGTGCAAACAGATTAAGTAATCCTTACACACGATGAAAAATATGATAAAAATAAAGAAACAATTGCAACTTAATATAAGCTCTAAAAGTCTAAGCTAAATATATAATGCACCTGCCTACAGTATACAGAACCCTGTAAAATAAGTGCAAACATATTGATATCAATCCAGGAAAAATGTGGGTTTTGGCACTTATTTATACATAATTTGTGGTTTTTTACTATTGTTATCACAATACTATAAGTACATAAGCGTACATTCAGGCTCAGGCGTCGCATTGTATTAAAGCTACATATTAGTGAGTTTACATACGTACTGATTTCATTTCGTGTAACGCCTCCGACCCTAGTGGTCGTTTAAAATTTCAAAATGTATTTATATCATTTCTCATTTGTGTTAATTTCCAGTTTGGTGAGTGAGCTTTTATTTTATCCTTGTGCAATTTCTTTTATTTGTCCAAATTCTTGTTTTTTTTTTATTGATTTTGGTTTTTCAATTAGGGATGTCTCAGTAAGGGCCTGGAGTCGGGATTAGTGCTCCGTTAATCAAAGTAGAATCGCACCTTACTTCATAGGTTTTAAACATAATAATATGCGTCTATTATACACTCCTGCCAAGTTGGTCTCGTGGACGCAAGCGCAACTGCTGAGCGTGGAGCCCGGAGTTTAGAAGAAGGTAGTGTGACAACTTGAGCCTCGGATAGCTCGTAAAACTGTTGGTCTTGCGCCTGATCTCTCCCCGGTCGTAAGGTATAGAGAGTGCACCTGTGTTTGCGCGCACACTTGTGCACTATAATATCTTATGATTTATTTTCGTTGAGATTATCCGGCGTGGCCGAAATTCGGTCGGCAGGATATTATTATTATACTGCTCTGCCTAATCCACCGGGGAACACATCGCATGCTTAATGGAACAATGACCCATTAGTAGATAGGTTTTGAGTTACGGAATTGTTTTTACTCAGATCTCATCTATAGTTAATCATAGACGTTCAAAATATAAGCATTCATGATTAACCGGGCTGGCCATATCTGTTGCATGTTGGAGCAGCAATATGCTCAGTGGATCCCCAATGGCAGGAAACGACTGCGCGGCAGGCCCAGAAAGAGATGGTGGGATGAGCTGGACTCCTTCTTAAAGGATCGCAGTAAACCGGGAAAAGTGGAAAGAGGGAAGAGAGGCCTTTGCCGTGCAGTGAGACACAACAGACTTATAATAAAAAATAATGATTAATTAATTATCAAATCAAATCAGTTTTAATTTTATGCGTCAACAAGTAGGGTAAGTCCTCAAAGCAAGATCTTCTTTTGCGATGTCCCAAAAATCGTCTTTTTTGAGTTAAGTCAGTATTCCACTAAGCATGTGAACATGTGTCATACATAATGATAAGATATGTTCATGTACAATTTCCGGAAATTTTAGTAGTCAAAAGTGATAAAAATGTAATACCTACTTAACTACAGACGCCAGCACATCAAGCTACTACCTGTCAAATTTCTTTAATAGATTTTCAACTTTATCGCTAAAACATAAGGTTCAAAGTTGATTGGGAAAATTTGACAGTTTCGTACGTTGGGGTTGGCTTCCAGTCTAACCGGATGCAGCTGAATTCCAGTATTTTACATGGAGCGGCTGCATATCTGACCTCCACAACCCAGTTACTGGGTAATACGATGCCCCTTGCTAAGACTGATCATCAGATTTTCGGGCTACTGACGACCCGTAATGACTGTCAAAGATCCACAAATGACAGCCGGGACCAACGGCTTAACGAGCTTTCCGAGGCACGGAGGGGTCTTGGTATGTAAAGATGGTCAACCATCCACGGACCAACCGCGGCAAGCGCAGCTTAACCTGATCGATCAACCCTTGCGGCTGTTATTACTTAGTCACAAACCTTATATTGTCAATTTACATTCATTGACAATACAGGGTGTTACGGAAAGGGTATATCAATGCAAACGGGTTGAAGAGTGTATCTGGTCTAGAATCTCTGTACAAAATTTCAGCTCAAAAGCATTATCTTTGAAAATTATTTCGACATCACGGCGCTGCAATGGCGCACGGCGGGCGGCGTGATGTGCGTGTACTAGGCGCACAGACACACTACAGATAATGGATAATGACCCTCGTAGTGCGGTGACACGTTTGTTATGATTTCAATTTAATAAACTATCGAAATAAAAAAATATTAAGCATTTTCAAAGTTACTGCTTTTGAGCTGAAATTTTGTACAGAGATTCTAGACCAGATACACTCTTCAACCCGTTTGTATTGATATACCCTTTCTGTAACATCCCTGTATAAGTCATTTTAGAGTTCATATCATATCTATATGTCACCGGAAAATAACAAGAACCGCAAATTTATAAATTTTCTAGGAAATTTATAAATTTCCGTAGAATTCTAAACGAGAGATAAATTGTATTATTTTACGCCCACATTCTCGCAAATTGATAAACTTACCGAACTCACGCGTAAAATAATAAGTAAGCAATAACCAAACGCCATGTGCGCTCTGATTGGTTGAATATGTCACGTGTTCCTTCTCCTTCCTCTCCAACGCCATTGTTTGCCGTGGAACATAAACAAACCATTTGTTCGTGTGTTTTTGTAAAGTTTTTAATGTTGTAACTGTGTTGGAACTGAAAATAGTTTTATTTTGCTAAGGTTACTAAACTAGACCCATAATTGTACGTAAGTCTATGGACACAATCATTGCCATTGTCAACATCGACCAATCAGCGAGCAGTGTGTTATTTTCCTTATTTTAAAAAAGCGTAAAATTAAATGCTCTTCTGTGATTGGTCGAACCGTTTAGAATCTTACGAATAGATATCCGTTAGATTATAAATTTACCACAAGACGTCGCAAATTGATAAATTTGCGAAAATGTGGGCGTAAAATAATACAATTTATCTCTCGTTTAGAATCCTACGAAAGTTTATAAATTTCCTAGGAAATTTATAAACTTGCGGATCTTATTATCTTCCGGTGACATATACATATTATAAATTAAGGTCGCTTTTTGTGATTGTCTGTGTGACCACGTTGTTCTTATAAACTACGCAACGGATTTGGATGCAGTTTACCATGACTTAGAGATTTACTCCGGAAGGTTTATTTTTATAGTACCTACTTACATTAATATTAAACTTACATATTTAAAAAAATATCAATGTTTTGTGAAGCTTGAATAACCGTGCGGAGCAGGGGTAGGTCGCTAGTGCATAATATAATAGATAATAGCCTCCCAACTGTTTTCGGTCACGATGGCCAATCTCAACGGAGATTAGCCAGGTACGCAGGAGATATTATAGTGCACAAGTGTGTGCGTAAACACAGGTGCACTCTCTGTTCCTTTACTCTCATAGTCCGATCGCACTGCAATCCGACCCTACCGGGGAGAGATCAAGCGCAGGACCAACGGCTTTTACGTGCTTTCCGAGGCACGGGGGTATTAAACCGCCAACTTCCAAACTCCGGACTGGTACTAACTAGGTACTATGATCAAAAATAAAAATTGATTGATTGATTTCTAATAAATTCCTAATGGAAAACCATAAAACACTTTCTCCGACCCGGGAACAAACCGAGGACCCCTCGCTCAGCAGTCGCGCTTGCAAACACGAGATGAACGGGGCAGCTAAATAAAAAAAAATGTATATGTTACTGTAAAACCCCGAACTGCGGTAAATCTTAGGATTTACCGGTAAATCCCAAGATTTACCAAGTCTCACCGGTAAAAGTCCGAATTGTTATATAATAATATTTAATTTCCGACTTTTACCGGCATTCAATCGGTAAATCCTAAGTTTTACCGCAGATACCGGTAAATGTCCGAAATCAATTCTAAATGCTATAATAGTTCACCATGTTCCAACAAGTAAAATCCTTATTTTAACTCATACTAATAAGAACGTTTACCTTACTCGTACCTAGCCAAAGTAGGTGCTGATTAGTGAGAAGTATTTTTTTTTGCATTTTGTGTTTCTAAATCATGTTTTAAGATTTGACTAATAATAATAATGATTGTACCGAACAACGAAATCCTTATCAAAAGACTGTTTTGTTTCGTTATTTTTTAATTGTTATTTTTTATGCATTTAATTTTTCTAAAGCATGTTAAACATGTTTTTAGACTTGACTAATAATGATAGTAATGTTGACTAAATAGTTTCTGATTATTAAATACATTGTTTTACTCTGAAAACTAACATTTACCGGTATCTGTAGTAAAACCTAAGTTTTACCGACTGAATGCCGGTACAAGTCAGAAATTGATGATTATTATAGAACAATTCGGCCTTTTACCGGTGAGACTTGCTAAATCTTAGGACTTACCGGTAAATCCTAAGATTTACCGAAGTTCGGACTTTTACAGTAATATATATAATAAATATATAATAATAATGTATCACAGTTTATTATAGGTTCCAATTCCCTATATAATTAATGCGGATTAAAATTGTTTCTAAATGTGTGATTAAAATTCTATTGTCATCAATTATAATTAAATCCTTTTTCAGACCTTGACTCATTTCGCTTAGGGAAAAAGACCGAATATAGGTACCTACCTACTACAGCTTGTGTTAACAAATAACGTTTATAGGTAATGACTGTAGAGCAATAATTCCGCTTATGATTTTACCTGTTTGTGTAATTTATTTAGGGCTGATTTTTTAATCGACGGCTATTTTTTATGTTTGAAATAAAATTTACATCTGACAGTTTTTGTATGGATGAACTGTCAAAAATTGGAAATTATTCCTCCGATAAAATGATCTGGCGTTGGAAAAATCAGCCCTAATGGAAAACTAAAAATTGGGATGAGGTAAGTGATTTAAAAAAATCTAAAAAAACATTTTTTTACACACACTATTTAGTTTTAGCCACACAACAAAAACCTCTTAGGGTTTATCGGTGCGTGTGCGAGCCGTTCATTAAAATTACAAAAATGTTAATTACAATGATTCACCATGACACCCTGTATATAAAAAAGAGAGACATTGGCACAAGAAAAGAGTGCCCTATGCCCAACAGTGGGTGAAGTTGGGCTGTGGATGATGATATACGTATATAAAAGGAGACCGTGACTGACTGACTGACTGATCTATCTACACATAGCTGTCACCACTGAACGGATCTAGGGCTGAAATTTGGCACACAGATAGTTATTATGACGGAGGCATCCGTTAAGGAGGGGTTTTTGGAAATTCGACCTTCAAGGGGATGAAAAGGGGGGATTTTGTTTGCATGAAAATTCTTATTTATCAACATATTTATTTATTTATTAAAACTTTATGCACAAGTAAAAACTGTACAAAGGCGGACTTAATGCCTTAGGCATTTTCTACCAGTCTACCTTAGGGTGATGCAGAGACAATACACAGTAGGTGCAATAACAGAAAGAAAAGATAAGAAAATATTTATAACTAAGATATAAGAATAGATATAATAATAAATACATATATACATACATATGTACAACAATATATATATAGACATAGTTATGAGACATAAATAAGAAACCCTACAACAACTTAATTTTGAGACGAATCTGCCAACTTCTTGTGTATGTGTTCTCGAGCTTTCACTTTAAACGTGAACCGATTGGTTACCGTCCTGATATTCTGAGGGAACATATCTGAATTAAATTATGAAACATTGCTCTGTATTGCATTTAAATAGATAAAACAGAAATTGTACAAGGGGTGACATAATGGGTGGTCTAAAAATATAAATATGAATTACAATAAAAAAAAATAGCAAAAAAAAAGAAAATAGCAGGAAAGTGTGCCTCACTGGTGTATTGTGTGTCTTTAAGTCTGTGCTAAGTAAATATATTTTCTTTATTTCTTTCAATATTAACATTGAATTATATGCTGTAGCAGTTTTAGGTGTAAAAAAGCAAACAACTACTTAAATATTCAGTGTTACCTACACGGATTCTATGGTTGCTTACGTTATTAATTATTTATTCATACTCACTTTAGAATGCACTCTCATGAGATAAACTTTTGAATCATAGCTTTACAGATGACATACATAAAAAAGCTGCATCTCTTCCATAATTAACTTTTTTTATAAGCCTGTGATTTCCAATTGCTGGACAAAGGCCTCCCTACTCTTTTTACACTTCTCTCTGTTTGAAGCTGCTAAGGACCAGTTCTTGTTGAAGGAGTCCTGCTCATCCGCCCATTGGTCGACTGACATGTGGCCGATGTGTCCAGCCCAATTCCATTTTAGCGTGGCAGCTTTCCAAATGATATCAGGCTCTATCTTTGTGATGGAACGGATGGTCGTATTCCTTACCTGCACCCTAATTGCGTAACACACTATCAATCGGAATCAGAATCATTTTGAAGCAAATTGCTAATCCATTGCTGCATAAGTTCGAAAAAAAAATCTGCTCAACACGTAAATAGCGCAATGAATGTTGTTGAACTGTCCAAATGAAACGAATTCCGATTGATAATGTGTTACGCAATTGCCTCGCTGCCGCTGGTCTGTTAGTTCGATACCCAGAATACTCAAAATTAACTTGTACAATTATTTTATTTCAGGTAGCAAATTTAGCGCTGGCTATAAACCTCCCAGACGAAAATTGGGAAAAACTGTAAGATGTTTTTTTTTATTAATTTTAATTGTGGTTTAAGATAACGTTTGGGTAATTTATATTTTACTAATTTATTTTATGTTTTCTTTTACAGTTTGGATTCAGCTAAACACCTTTGCGCATGTTCAAAGTGAGTACTTAATGATTAATTATATTTTATTTCCTGTAAAAGTCAACAAGAAATAAGCCTTCTCATTTAAAACTTAAGGCACTGTCCTAATAGGTCATAGTCTCGTTTTATGGGCCGTGCACGAAAACTGATTTTGATTAATTACATTCAGTGTTTCTTAGAAAGGGAAAAATTTATTTATACAAAATTGTTTGTGATTTGTAAAGTCGAATTCTTAGTTTTACAGCTTAAATGGATTTTTGTATTTAAATAATTTAAGTGATACCGGAAAATCACTAACAAACGCGATACATTAAACAATATCATCGACATTATTATATAGTCTACTTGTAGGTGGCTTGACGACTATCATAGCTTCGATACAAAATATAGCAGAAAAACATGTAGTAAAAGCCTGCTTAAAAAAAAAAACAAAAAAAATTCCTCATTTTTGTATTATTATTTAGCAAAGTCTTAAAATCATAAATTAATCTTCAGCAATCCTTTCATGAAAATATAATATCGGCAATAAGTAAATAAAAGGCGAAATTAACATTTTTTTTTGAGAGTGCATAAGTGATGAAACTATTAACAGGTTCTACCACTGACACAAATGATTTTGCGCCACGACCACTACTGATCTATATTTTTAAAATTATTTTTAGCATACTCCCAATTAGGTTACAAATTGACAAATGCGGGATTTTTTCGTGCACGGACGCCTTTTTTTTATGGATGGGAAATCATCAAATGACCCCTCCCGCTCTGGGTGGAGCGGAAGGGAGTGTCAGACTCTTACTGACTAAAACCCATGCGTGTTCCTTCCTTAGCCCTTTATGTTCCGGGGTAGCAGTAACCCTTTCGAACAATCCCGCACCCCCGTGCACGGACCCCTAAGACGAAAGCGCCAGAGTAGCCCGCGAAATAAATAAAAAACAATGTTTATTTTAATTACATCATAAGACATCTCCAGAATGAAAAATATTAATATTCATTTTTTTTATGTTTCAGTTATACTTTTGATACGTCCATCTCGGTGAGTCCAATATTTCATTTATAATTATTTTTACTTCTGTCATTCTTAAATGTTTTAATTTGTCATTATTTAATTCATGATTCTGACGTTGCATACGTAGGTACCTACTTAATATTTTACTATCAAAGCGATTATTTATCCATCTTTATAGAATTTTATACAGGATGAAATTAAATTCATGGGCATCCTTTTAAGGGGTCATTGTACTCATCATTATGAACAAATTTTACTATGCGGCTAAACCTGAAATCGCGAAAAAAATAGCTGTTCCTTGCATTTATGTTCACATAACTCGTAAAAATGTAGGGAAGAGCTGATTTTTTTTTAGCGATTTCGGGTATGGTTCCATAGTAAAAGTTGTTCATAATGATGAGTACAATGACCCCTTAAAAGGATGCCCATGAATTCAATTTCACCCTGTATAAATCTGATTAAGATTGCCACTTGCTTGGACTGATGCTAACGATGAACGAGTTGTAGTAATTCTTACAAAAAGAGAAGTCAATATTATGGTAAATAAGTTCTTGTGGGTGATACTATACGGTATCGCTCTGCTTCCCTTCGTAATATGGACCGATGTTACAATAAAGTGTTGTATAATAAAATTCACGAAACAATTGTAACGTAGATAGGTAAAGCGCATAACATTGTAGTACACTGTTTATTCATCATAATTTCCTCATATTGATAACCAAACAATGCAGACCGTTAATGACGCCATTAGGTATTTTCGATTTCAACGTTTTTTTATAATTAGATTATGCAGTAAATAAGGATAAAAACTGGCCAAGCGCGTGTCGGGCCACGCACACAGTGAAGGGTTCCAGGGCACAGTTTACCAACCGCAAAAATAAGTTTCTATTTCTTGAAAAAAATATGATATACAAAGTTATTTCCACGGTTTTACTCAACTGAAAACATCCCATATCTTACGAAACATCGTAATTTTACTATACAATTGTTTAGCGGTGCACGGAATCCACCTTCTTTCTAATTTTCATCGATATAGTGCCAATAGCTTCCGAGAAAAAATGTTGTTCGACTTCCGATGGGACAGACAGACGAAGAGAAGGACGGGCGGACAGACAGACGGGCAGACGGACAAACAGACAGACGAACATGATGAATTTTGAGGGTTCCATTTTTAAAATTTGGCAACAGAACCCTAAAAAATTAAGACTATTACGCAATCGCAATTTATGAGTTTGCCGATGAATTCTATCTAATCAATGTGGAATTCGAAAACTCGAGTAATCCTAGGCACTTCTCGTTCATGTCCGTTAAAAAAGTCTATAAGTGGCTCGAAGAACCAGAGAAATGTAGCAAGCCTCTTCAATACCTTCACCCAAGAAGGTTGAATAGCAAGAATATATTTTTATAGTATTTAAGTAGTTGGGGATATTGTTAAAATATGTATATTTTTTTTTTTCAGTGCGACGATCCGATAAAAAATCTGGGTTCAGCGCAGTGAGTATTATCAACATGATTTTTGATGTTATTTATAATAATTTTTGTTCCAAACTCAAACCATTTATTTCAATTAAACCATGTTCAGGCACTTTTGAATTGTCAAAAACCTTATCTATCCCCGGTGTAGTCAACTCGCTCACTATGTCGCCATAGACCGATATTACCTACGAGTAGGTATGTCATGCTCACTCAAATGTCTCGCTGATGGTAACGCGTGTGTTGGATCATTTAGTGCCCTTCAAAATGGTTGAGCTGATTTTGCTGATCCATGCGTCATGTTCGTCAGTTGGGACTGGACATCTCTTATATGCCACAGCTGATTTTAATTGTTCGTTTTTTGTTCCTTTTTGCTGTACTCTGGACGCTTTAAAATTACGTGTTTTTTACATTTTTCAAACATACATATATGTAGGTAATTATAAATTCAAAATTAATGATGTTACCAATTTATAGTAACATTTTGTAATAATATAATCTAAACTAAAAGACTCTGGAGTTTCTTGCCTGTTCTTTCCTATCATCATTTCAGTCGAAAGACGTCCACCGCTGGACATAGACTTCCCCCAAGTACCTCCACTTACTTCCTAGCTACCTACATACTTCGGAATGGGCTATTATCTTCATATTTCTGAGTGACCGACTCCTTGACAATTTAAAAGTGCCTGTAAATGGTATAATGGGTATAAATGCTATGATTTGAGTTTATGCCACTAGCGGCATAGACCAGCCCCTATTTGCGTAACAGACATAAAATGCCAATCGATTACAATCGATCGCAATGTCCTTCATTTTGCCCTCCATAAACATGCTTCATAGGTTTGAAAAATTTGTCTGTACAACCGAGTAAAGAAGCAATAAGGCTGCGTTTCCACCAGCAGATAGCAGATGAAGGGTGACCATAATAATATGTTTTATAGTGTTATGTTTTTTGTTTTGTATATTTTTGGTGTACAATGAAGTATAAACATCGTGTCCCAAAATTCAACGATAAGCGGACACCAGAGGATGGTCCTGCTCATGACTCCTCAAGAAAAAAGAATGAAAAACAAAATACTTAACGTTTTTGGAAATTAAAAAAAATACTATGAAATCCTTTGAAAATTGACACCCTTTCAAATATGTTTAACTACTATGACCACAATTTTCAAACATTTCTGTTTTTTTTTGTATCGGCAACCTAAGTAGCACGGCTATCCACTACAACCCTTAAAAATCCTAGAATGCCCGTAGTTTTTGCACAAGAATCAATTAAAAATTTTCAAAGTTTTTACTTTCAGTTCACTTTGTAATTACCAAAAAAATTTAGATATCTTTTTCATTATTTTTTTTTCGAGTAGTCATGATCAGATCCACTCTCTGGTGTCTACTTATCGTTGAATTTTGGGACACGTTGTATATAAATAGAAGGCGAGGCAAATGATGATGAAAAAGTTAGATGAAAAAAATAATTGTGCGGCAACAAAAAACCTAACATACAAAAGTGGACATGTAGGTACACTAGGCCTAATACGAACGCTATGGTAAACTTACTTCAATTTGAGTGATATTCTAATTGAATTTTCTAATACAATTATGCAAACGTGCTTTGTATCACCCATAGTTAAGAATAAAGTCTTATTGTAAATAACTATACAGGGTCCCATTAAAATAGATGGACAAATTTTAACACAGCGCTCAGTAGGTCTAACCAGAGATATCCAAGCAAAAGGAAACACTAACTAAAGTGATTTTATTTTGACCTAAAATAATAAATTGTCGGCACATTAATGGATTTTCGTTAGCTGATTATTTTTCTTGTAAGTATCTAATGCGTTTTTTCTTATTATATTTTTTTACCATCGTCCATAATTTGGTGGTCTGGATGATTTCTAAAAGTTTGTCCACCTATTTTAATGGGACCTTATATATTTATATAGACAATTACAATTTATACTTACAATTTATATGGTGTCCATAATAAAGAGTATTCTATCTATTTAAAGTCTTCAATTTGAGTAAATATTATGTGCGAAATGAGTATTTTCAATTTAAAAGTTCCCTTACGTTCAAATTGGTAATTAGTACATTCGTACTAGGCCTTCTGTTCACATATAGGAAGTTTTCGGCAGACTGTAAGGTAAACGTCCTTGGCCGTATTCACACCAAAACACACATTTGGCCAACTGACGACTGCATGTTTTGGTGTGAACGCAGCCTAACAATAACTAACAATAAGAAAAAAAATACAAATTCATACAAAAACAAAAATCTTTACAGGGTACCCAGAATAGATGGAGTTTGTCAAAATATTAAGTAAGTACAAGAATATAATTACGTTTTCATTTATTATTTTATAAAACTAAAAAAGAGAGGTAGTCACAAAATCAATCTTTTTTTTTTAGAAACATCGTTGGTATGGTCTCTACACCGCCTACAGGAGATAAGGGTCTATCTGCTGTCATAATTGACAAACCCGCGATGTCACCTAAAGAAGGCGATGCCAAGGACAAACCCGTGACGCCGCCTAAAGAAGGCGATGCCAAGGACAAACCCGTGACGCCGCCTAAAGAAGGCGAAGCCAAGGACAAACCCGTGACGCCGCCTAAAGAAGGCGATGCCAAGGACAAACCCGTGACGCCGCCTAAAGAAGGCGATGCCAAGGACAAACCCGTGACGCCGCCTAAAGAAGGCGACGCCAAGGACAAACCCGTGACGCCGCCTAAAGAAGGCGAGGCCAAGGACAAACCCGTGACGCCGGGTAAAGAAGGCGATGCCAAGGACAAACCCGTGACGCCGCCTAAAGAAGGCGATGCCAAGGATAAACCCGTGACGCCACCTAAAGAAGGCGATGCCAAGGATAAACCCGTGACGCCACCTAAAGAAGGCGATGCCAAGGATAAACCCGTGACGCCACCTAAAGAAGGCGATGCCAAGGACAAACCCGTGACGCCGCCTAAAGAAGGCGATGCCAAGGACAAACCCGTGACGCCGCCTAAAGAAGGCGATGCCAAGGACAAACCCGTGACGCCGCCTAAAGAAGGCGATGCCAAGGACAAACCCGTGACGCCGCCTAAAGAAGACGATGCCAAGGACAAACCCGTGACGCCGCCTAAAGAAGGCGATGCCAAGGACAAACCCGTGTCGCCACCTAAAGAAGGCGATGCCAAAGACAAACCCGTGACGCCGCCTAAAGAAGGCGATGCCAAGGACAAACCCGTGACGCCGCCTAAAGAAGGCGATGCCAAGGACAAACCCGTGACGCCGCCTAAAGAAGGCGATGCCAAGGACAAACCCGTGACGCCGCCTAAAGAAGGCGATGCCAAGGACAAACCCGTGACGCCGCCTAAAGAAGGCGATGCCAAGGACAAACCCGTGACGCCGCCTAAAGAAGGCGATGCCAAGGACAAACACGTGACGCCGCCTAAAGAAGGCGATGCCAAGGACAAACCCGTGACGCCGCCTAAAGAAGGCGATGCCAAGGACAAACCCGTGACGCCGCCTAAAGAAGGCGATGCCAAGGACAAACCCGTGACGCCGCCTAAAGAAGGCGATGCCAAGGACAAACCAGTGACGCCGCCTAAAGAAGGTGATGCCAAGGACAAACCCGTGACGCCGCCTAAAGAAGGCGATACCAAGGACAAACCCGTGACGCCGCCTAAAGAAGGCGATGCCAAGGACAAACCCGTGACGCCGCCTAAAGAAGGCGATGCCAAGGACAAACCCATGACGCCGCCTAAAGAAGGCGATGCCAAGGACACACCCGTGACGCCGCCTAAAGAAGGTGGTGGCAAAGATAAAATTCTCCCACTACCCATAGATGCACCCAAGAATGAAACGAACAGCAAAGGAAATACGTAAGTTAACATTACATTAGTTATAAAACAAGCAATTGAAAAAGACTGGAGCTCTGACTTTACTAGTAATATGTAAGTAAGCGCACGTTTGCACGGACGTAAAAATATCGCGGCGGGATTTTATCGCCACTGTATCTTCAGCTATAAATAGATTCCATTTAACAGCTGTACCTTCATTAACATGCTTGTTATATTTTGCCGAGCGCTCTAGATGGGAAACCCTGTATATTTCATGATAGGAGAATCTTGAATCATCGTGGAGATTAACGGAGATTTTTCTCAGACCATTGAAATATGTTTACAGGCATATTTCATTATCAATATTATAAACATTGTCAGCCGTCCATCAGACCACCGAACATGTTATATCATTTGTCATTACTCGTTTACTAATCGGAACTGTGTTATTATTTTTCAGAGCTACAAATACAGACCGTTTGGAAAAAGTTCCACCTAAGAAAACCAAAATGTATTCGTTGCCAACTCTGCTAGCAATACTGTTTTGCTCATTTGGTGCTGGTATTATTTTTGCCGTTGCAGGCAAATTAGCATACGATCGCTACAGGAAACGATCTTACGGTATGATAATTAACCATATTGCTGAAAATGCATTTTGAACTATTTTATTACATTTATTTACTACTATTGCCATCTCTGAACTGCTACAAAACATTATCATACAAGTTTCAAAAAGACAGACTCCTTCGTAATTTGAGTGTAGTTATTGACAGACGGCATGTGAATCATAGTTGGTATAGTCTTACTAAAATAAAAAATCTATCTTAGGGTGTGCTCACAACCGGGCTTAGTGGGAAAACACATCACGAAGAAAAATCAGCAAGCAGGTCCTGCCATCGGGAAGGGTGTAGAATCTCCTTAATTAATTATGTCTTTCAGCCAGTATTACGACTATTTAAAAAAACTTAGTGTAGTTATGAATACATTTGAACCAAGTTAGTTTACGTTCACGAATGAGGCTGCCTTTTCACCAAAGATATACGAGGTAGTTGATATTATACACATCCATCGGTGCGCAGTTTAGCACAGCTTTAGTGGAAATGTTAGAGAGGATGTCCATATGAGTTGAGTAGGAATTAAAATAATAAAAAAGCGAATCTTCTCAGTGCACCGGTTTCATACATTACAACTCAATTTTTACCTAAAGCAGTAGTAAAAATATGTACGAAGCCCCACATGCTTATACCACCCCCTAATGTTGCCTTAGGCATCAGGAACTTTATATGTATGTTTTTTGTATATAATGTCCATCATTTCATGCGTCATCATGACCAGTGTCCTATTCCTCTTCTGTTTCCAATAGATTACCTCTAACATTAGTTAAATTATATCTATTATCGCCTTTCATTCAATCACTTCCTCATAACCAATCATTTATATCATTTGTATTTTCTTTTTGTTTCAGTTATTCCACCGGAACAAGGCATGCAACTGTAAACTGGATTTAAACGCAGATTTTTATTAAATCTACATAAACTACTAAATTAAAGTTATAATGACGGGTCATTTTTGTAAAGTTATACAAATAAGTTTAGATTTAGTCATGAAAAAATCCGTGAGATACTTTAATTAGCTAATTTGTTATAAAATTGAAGATTTAAATGCATATGTAAATAAGTAATTTTATGAATTATTTTATTTTACCTGATTTTAAATTAGTTTGGTTTGTTGTAGGTTATAGCAGTTTTGTACACGCTTTTGTGCATTGTCAAATATGTAAAGAGTTATGAATACTTATGAGACATTGAAAACATACCTACATATTTATTTATTTATTTAATACTTGAAGCACATACATGTACAGAGGCGGACTTAATGCCGTAGGCATTTTCTACCAGTCAACCTTTGGGTGATATAGAGACAAACAGTGGTAGGTGCAATCATGAAAATTGAGGAATATATATTTTATATAGACTGCCCCGTTGATCTCGTGGTCGCAAACGCGACTGCTAAGCGTGGGGTCCTGGGTCCGATTCCCGGGTCAGGCATTTCTCAATAGCAGTCCGGAGTTTGGAAGTTGGTGGTGTGACATCCCCGTGCTTAGGAAAGCACATAAGGTCGTTTGTCCTGCGCTTGATTATTCCCCGGTCGTATCGTATTGCCATCCCATCGAACTATAGGGAAGACAATCTTTGGATTATGAAAAACGAGCCGTCCTTCCTTTGCTTTATATCTGACTCGAGAGAGAATAAAGCTGGTTTGCTTGTGAACTTGTGACCAGCTAAATCCTTTTGAAGTCAGTGATGAAATTATTTGCAGTTTTAGTTACTCGCTGCAGTTAAACAATTTGTAAATAGCGGTGAATGTAGGGTGGCAGTGGTGATAGATGGTGGAAATGGTGGTTGTTTGATGGACGTCGATTATCCCTCGCACGCCCGAGGAGTGGCGTTTCCATGTTCCGTGGTCAGCCACTATTATAATCGAGTAGATGGTGCCACAAACTTATCTGAACCGGTGGCCAAAAAGTGGAACTAACGAAATCACTATGACCGGAGTTAAAAAAAGTTACTTATTTAGCATGAGCTTTGGCTAATAATTTATAATTAATCCTATCACTGTCGCACAACTGTCAAATTAACAATGCAAGAGACATTCTGCGTTCCCTTCCACATTTAACTCGCCTGCCTTCAAAGCACGCTCGTTCCATAGTAGACCTCATCTATCGCTTTCCATCAGGCGCGATCGAAATCCAGAGCAGGCGTATTCGGCAATTAAAAAAAAATTAGTAACGTTAATTTATCTCGATCTATGAATTGTTTGCACATTGTGAGGTAGACGAATAATACAAAATATTTAATTAAAAAATATACTAAGTATTTATTAATTATATACCTACGCCATAAAATTAAAAATAGGGAATAAGATTATAATTATATTAATATTTAAAATGATAATGTGAACGAGGTGTAAAATCAGGCAAAAACTAAAGTTTCAGTACCTAAGGCGGCATTGGAATATTGATTCTATTATAAATTATTCATTAAAAGATAAATTTAATCATAGCTGTATGGATAGTATATTTGTAATAAATAACTTGACGTGAAAAAGGTGACGTCACAGACGTCAAGTTGGTTGGTACCATATATCCAACTTTTCTGGCACCACAACCCAGTTACTCGGTAATACGATACCCCCTTGGTAAGACTGGTTGTCAGACTTTCGGGCTTCTGACTACTCGTAACGACAGTCAAAGATCCACGAATGACAGCCGGGACCAACGGCTTAACGTACTTTCCGAGGCACGGAGGGGTCTCGGTATGTAAAGATGGTCACCCATCCATAGACCAACTGCGGCAAGCGTAGCTTAACCTGATCGATCGACCTGTGCGGTCTTTAGCCACGGGCCCCTCCAAGCAAGCAGCATTATGTACGAGTTTTGGCACAAGTTAATTCAAACGAATGAATGTCTCAAAGATGTAAGCAATTAATATTTTTTATTAGATTCTGGATGATGGCTGACTGATGACTGCGGACTTTATCTCTACCGCCCGCACTGGATTTATCAAATATAATTAGCGCCACGAAAGATGAGACTTGACACACCACGTGGTTTGACATGCGCAGTACACGATTTTTATTGTAAAAAGAAAGTTTTTTAGAGGTATCTTCATGATTTTTTTCTATCGTACCAAATTAGTTGTATTGTGTTTTCAAAACACTATCTATCTAGCATATATCCTGAAGAATATCATATATTTTTCTGATTTTGTTTACTGTAGGCGATCATATACTTTTATTGTTTCGAAAACTACCGTTTTTTTGCGTTTAGGTCTTGTAAGCCCCTTAAGGTCTCTTTAGCGGTATGACATAGGGGCGGCGAAAAGAGCGCTTGGGTCAAATCTCGTCTTTCGTGGCGCTAACTCTACGCCTCCCTATTTCTAATACAAGCGCGACACCTTCATCGGATTTCGTAGAAATGTTACAGGTGCTTTCTTTCAGTAGTATCTTTTCAAAGAAACCCTTCTGGTTCTATGAAAGAACATCATTCAAGTGTCGAACATTTTATACTAAAAAAAGTCCGGCCAGGAAAAAAGGTACTGTTTTCTTATGGGAAATAATATCTTGAGCATTTTTTACTATTAGTTACAATGAAAGTCTACAATTAACACCCCGGCTGCTTTTTGATATTGAAAATGTCAAATATTATTTTTTCTTGTCATTGAATTCAACCCTATGAGGAATAAAGGCGTGATATTATATGGGTATGCATTGTGTTATTAGATATAAATAATAAATGATAATTTTTGACAAATTAAGCAGGTAGGTACTTTTACTGATGCAGAGCGGTACTCTGTTTGTAATGCACACCGGCTGATGATACGTCGCTTTCTGAAACTGAAAAAAATATACATTAACTATGGTCCATTCATGAAGACGTGCGAACGCTATCTTTAGAACTTACATAATTATAAAGTAGATTACTATTATTACAGACTATGCATATATGCTTGAAGTGCGCTCGGCGCATCCTGGACAGTCACACCCAACACCTTATTTGACTGGCCAATTCTTCCCTTGCGGTGGTAGGGCTAACGGCCGCCTGGTTTGCGACCATCCTCCCACCGGAATCCGGCGTCAAGCAGCCTGCTGTCTTTCGTCAATGCGTGGGTGTTCCAGTGCCTTAGGCATCTTCTGGGTACGCTCGTTTCATCATCCATCGCTTTTCATCAGGAGGGATCGAGGTCAAAAGCGGACCCATTCATAAATAAAAAAAAACAAAAGCTAACACAAGGTTGATTCTTGAGGTCTCGTTGAGGTGTGAGTGAAGTGAAGGTTGGTTCTAGTAGGTAAGGTACTTACTATGTGCACCGAATATGTTTTTGTTCAATGATTTAAAATATTTCCTTTTCAAAATCGTGGCAGCCATCAGAATTATAATAATAAATATAAAAATAGACCCCATTGCGTAGCTCCAGTTGGAATTATACCTTAAAGGAGAAAAAAAAAAAAGGTTAAAGTGCTATCAAGAAAAAAACGGCGTTGGAATTTACAATGATTAATAATAAAGTAGATTAATCAGAAAAATACTAGCGTATAATTTTGAACCGATATCATTAAAATTACACTAAAAATATGTTGCTCACCATGACGACGCTTTCTCAATTTTCAGTTCATTATGATCGCTGTGACCACTTTCAACAGTACTATCGTCATCAAACACAACTTCAGTTGTACTTATTATAACAGATGACACTGTTGTATCTTCAGGGGTCTCATCTATGTCATAATTAGTTACACTTGCTAAAGTAGTAGTCATCAAACATTTTGTTTTTTCACATTTATTTGCGCCATCGGTACAGTTGTTTACACAGTCACACGGCCCACCATCTGCGTTAACGAGCGTCATTTCTTGGTGCGGCTCACACATGCATATATCAGGAGCAACGCAGGAACCCTCGCAATCATTACAAATTGGGACGCATAGAGCAGCTTTATTTTCTTCCGATTTATCGAGCTGGTAACCGGGATAGCACTCGCAGATGTTAGGAGCAACACACGTGCCGTTCCCACAGTTGTAGTCGCAGTGCGCAAGGCACGTGCCACTTGACTCCATTTTATACCATCCCGGATCGCAAACGCATGTTTGTGGACTAATGCAACTTCCATGCACACAGCCAAAAGAACAGTAAGGTTCGCATATATCATTTGCGGACTTCTCGTACCCATTTAAACATTGACATGTATCAGGTGCTATGCAAGTACCATTGGTGCAAGGTTCTGAGCACACTGGCTCGCATATTTCAACCGGACCCTGGATTATTTTGGTCCATCCGGGCTCACAAGTGATGGTGTTTATACACTCGCCACTGGCGGTATAACTAGAGCAGAAAAGTTCGCATGTGTCGCGTTCTGATTTTTCGTAACCTGGAAGGCACTTGCAGGTTTCTGGGGCCACACAAGAGCCGTTGAGGCATGGTTCGGAACAGATTGGCATACACACTCCGTTTTCGAGGTTATAACCTAAGTCACACAGGCACGTGTTTGGCGCGGTGCAGGTTCCGTGGTCGCAACCTTTAATGCACAGTGGTGAGCAGATGTGGCTATCAAACACGTCCGGCAGGTAGCCAGGGTTGCAGGCACATGCTCCAGGAGACTTGCAGTAGCCATTCACGCAGGACGGTGAGCAATCCGGCTTGCAGTGAATACTAAAATAATTGATTTAGTGAGATTAGTAAGTAAGGAAGATGAGGAGTTCCGAAAATATTGATAAATTGGTAATTTACCTATTTTCGTCATTGTTTTCATCTTTAATGTAGCCATCGCAGCAAACGTTAATTTGTTCTGGTAATAATTTCTGAAAAAAAAAAATATTGAAATATTAGAAGCTCTTTAAATAGCTATTCTAGTTTCGATGAAAACCATGTTTTTTTGCGTATTTGAAAAAAAAGAAGATTAAAATCAGCTGGCGTATTATGCCTTAGGTATTGATTGATATTTAGTATAAGTATTCTAATTTGAGCTCACCCGAACCGTCCTGGTTCCCGTCGCAGTTGCCACTCTAGTTGCGGTGCACCAAAAAAGACAATCTGTCTTTTCATAAGCCTCCAAGTAGGTATATAAGAAGGTTTCAGGAACATCGCGGTAAGTCCTAGTAGGAAATAAGACGATATAGTAAAACTGAGAAAAAATCACGGTGAAAATAAACAAAGATAAAGAAAATGTTTTTATTACTTTGTGCTAAATGGTTGGTTGGTTCAATGGTTTCAAAGTAAAAAAATAATAAAAAAAAATTTTTTTTTGTTACTCACAGTTTTGTTTCCACACATACTTGACCCAATGTTTTTGTTTGTATAATAATAATATGCCAAAATAGAATTCTAAGAATATCAGCCTTCTGTGTCATTTTTAATTATTTCGGAAACAGTAAATTAAAAAAATACTGCACATCACAATATTATGTTAAAAAGACATTATTCACTCATAATTATTAAAAGTATCTATTGCCGCAAAATTCGTCCTACGTCCTACTTGACCACAACATTAGCAAAGCCGCAAAAGTAAAAACCTAAAAAGACATAGGTACTTAGTTCATTGTTTTTACGCAAAACAATAACTACATGTAACATAAATTCAAACCCGACTTAAAACAAAAACAATTTGTTAAATGGTACAGTCAACTGCATAAGGAAACATAAAAGTTAGTCGAAATAAAAAAAAGGCCAAAAAATACTAAATTGAGTGCTTGTGCTACTAAGTAAAGAAATATTTTTTTCACTTCTCATGCTCTAAAAGTTCGTCTTTATGTTGTGCTTAGGCGACATAAAATCGCTTTTTATGTTCTAGTGCATAAAGTAATTTTTTTTTCTGAGATTAAGGTAATCAGGCCCAACAGCCACACGCGCAATAAAACTTCGCAGATTAAAGTCGTGATTTATTTCATTTTCTATTATACCACTTCCGTGTTTTCTATCGTTAATTTAATAAAATCATGTAAAATAGTTGTCATTTATTATTTAAAAACGCAAAGAAACGTTTTTACGACTTGGCAGTATGAAGTACCCAAGTCGAATGACAAATGTTGAAATTAAAATAAAAAAAACTTTTAAAAAGTTTCGTGGCGGTATTATCTGTGGTGGCGGGAATTAGCTATGCTTTGCAACATTTTTGATTAATTATGTACTGTATACTTTATGCTTGTTTCATTTTCTCGCAATCGAAGTGAAAAGCAGAGTGTATAACTCAGGCATAAACGAGCCATTTTACCCCTCGACTTAACTATCCACCCTCGCCTGCGGCTCGCGTGGATATAAACGTCTCGGGGTAAAATAGCTTCTTTTATGCCTGTAGTGTATCTATTAAATAGATATGTAAACACTGTCTCATTCACACAAGCGGGGTAGCTGCTGTCACTTATGTCATCTGTCATATACGAGGAATGGCGGGAAACAGACAAAGTGAAGCGGGCTATATACGAAGGCGCTTGGTGTGGTAGTGAGCCAGTGAAGTGATATATTCAACATAAATACGGAATCAACAGGATTCTACAAGTGGCGACGAGGATAAAGGTCAGATAAAATTAACAAAATTAGGAGAAATTATATGTAAGTACCTACCGATACTGCTGACCAAGAAAAACAAAACACTAACGAGGTAAGAACTTGCATAACTATTACCCAAACTAATGTATGTATTGTAAATTGTTAGATTTCGCATCTAGTAACAAAGTATTTCAAGCAGAAGTAAGGATTCTGACGGTGTTTTATTGTAATACACTGTTACTAAAATTGTTACGAAAAAAAAAAAAGTTGAAAGAGATGGATCACTCAGGATATCTATAATTTTATGTTGCATCGTGTTTGGCCATCACAAAATGACTACTACACCCAATATAAAAGTTAGGAAAGAATACAAACCACAGTCATTAAATTACTAGGAGTGCTAAGTACTGCAGTGGGAGTCGTAGCAATGGATGTGCTGACGACATATAACTAAAAGGCGTTAAGCTTTGTATAGTATTTATTGTTTAAGAGAAGCTTATCGTACAACGGTAAATTCAACACTGCTTCTAAAATAAGAAAAAACACTAACAGAATATTTGACACACGCTTGAACGTTCAATTGGAACATGCCTCCAAACATAACCAGCCTGTCCTGCAAAGGTGTGGCTTTACAGCCAGACTCGCTTTACAGCCAGTCTCCACAGTACTCAGGTGCCTACCTACTTATTTGAAACAAAACAAAAAAAAAAGGAACTTATCCACCTGCAGAATAAACTGGATTTGCTCCCTTCCTTATCGCTGGACAAGGGCAAGAGGATGATGATAAACTTTGTACTTATTTCATATTCATGAATCTAATGTTTTTATTAAATCATTAATTATTATTCTATTTGCTGTTATCAGCGGGCTTGGACAAGGCAACAGCACTCAAACTATATTAGTAGGTACCTTGTAATTTTCAAGAATAAAATGTATATAAGCTAGGTATAACAATGATGATTCCTTTAACTCTGATTTTGGTTTGTAATGTTATCCTACCTATTCATTAAAATAAGAATACTTAATTATATACTTGCCTGAAACGGTATAGGTATCTATGGGTCTATGAAATTGGACACAAATGGTAACAGAAATACAAGCAGTGATCTGGATTAGGTTAAGCCGCTTCAGATCTTTGAAGAAAAAATACATACTAAAGCTGGCTTACTAAAAAAAAAAAAGGGGGTATTAGGTACTGATTGTAGTAGAAAGTCTCATAGTGTAGATCTGTTCCGCAGAGGATAATTTCCTGCATGTAGCAAGAACTAATGAGTACTAATGATAACGCTTAACATGTATTCCAGTTCTAGGGTGACATAATTTAGATTGGTGTCAACAGACTAAGGAAAAGCTATGTAAATTTTACTATAATTAATTAATACTAGTACCAACCAGTAAGTTAAAATAATAAGCATACATATTTACTTTGAAATAAAATGTATGCAAAGTGAAAATAAAAGTCACAATAACAGTAAACTGCTGTTTGATGTTATTGCAACGATTAATTAGAATAACATAATATTTTCTTATGATTGATATGAATGAATAGGTATGTTAATTGGTAAATCAATTTTGTTTGAGAAGAAAAGTTCCCTTCTGTTGGAGTATAACTCCTTAATGTGGTAGGTACCTTCAGAGGTCACTAAGTTACTGGTGCCAATTTACATAATGTGAAACCAAGACATATAACAATAAAGATTACATACATATTCACACATAGATAATTATAAGTAGGTACCTACATAAATGTGTCTGTGAGAGTGTCTAGCTGTTAAGATTTTCATTATCTTAATATTAACTAATTATTATAATTTGTGGTCTAGTGGTTGCAAGCGCTACTGCTGATTGTGGGGTCCTGGGTTCGATGCCCAGGTGGCACCAATGTTATGGGGTTTTTTCCATCAGGAATTTCTTGGTGGTGACGTTGGCCTTAGTCAGAATTTGTGAAAAATTTATGGCTGTAGACTCGCTGTCCCTGTTGCATGGGATCTGGCCAGGACTGGCTAAGGTAAGTTAATTATAAAATACTCTATATCTCTGTCTGGCCCTCTGGTGGGGACAGGCATGATGTTGGGTTATGAAATTATAATTCTTATTTTATCACAAACTTGGTAATACTGCCCTCTGTGGGGTCCTGTTACCAGTATTACAATGGTCTGTGTGAAAGTATTGAAGCCTTTGTTATGCGATCTGCACCATCTTATGTATTGTTTGTCACATTAGGAATCAGCATTTATTGCTGGAAGATTACCTAGTTCAAACTCAAATTAAAATTAAAATGTATTTATTTGTACACATACCTATAGTAAAAGTGCGCACCCCCACCCTATTTCAAGTTGAACAATTATCAACTTTGTTTCAGTGGAAATTGGGTCGATTTCAGAGTGACTGGCTCTAAGGAGGGAGTTGTGGAAGTGTTTGGGGTTGTGGAGTAAGCTGGACTTTGTTGTGTAGGAATAAGTTGCTTCTCCATTGATTTATGTTTGTTTGCATTTTTGGCGAATGGGTCGCGAACACAGATTAGGTATACCATAGTGGTACATGATGGTATAAAATCAAAAACTATGTTGTGTCACCATGTGTTGCCTTGCAAGGCGTGTAAGTATTGCTTACACAGTAGGTAATAGGTGTACAGATCTATATAATTATAAAAATACTCCTAGTTGAACTAACTTCAATGTGTTACTGAATATGCAAAAATTTCAAGGAAACATTTTTATAATATCATGACTTGGGTTTTAGACGTAATTAACAATTGCACAGTTGTTATAGTAGGTAAGTTGGGTAGGATGCAGCTTTACCCAGTATTCTGGAACTTGATACGATTGATATGATTTTTGATGATTCATTGCTTAATAAAATGGAAATTAAATCACAAACGTAAATAAATAATAAGATTATTTTACCTACATGAAGAATATACCTTTGTCCGATTAAACTTCTTGAAGTACCTACCGGAAATGTTTTCAAGTGGTATTGAAGTTGATAAAAATAATGATACTACTGAATTAATTTTAATCCTGAAACGTTCGCATTGACTCGTGTAATATCTTCTTCTACATCAATTATTGTTCAAAAAAAAAAAAAACAAAGAAGGAAGGAAAGGAAGAATAATTACAATACGCGCATGTTCAGAGATAACTTAGTACTGTAATAGATACACAGTTTACCTAGTTATATTGAAATATTGGAAGCTCTTTAGTACCTACTTCTCGGAAGTTTTAACCGGTTGAATGCCGTAATTACAGACACAATTAAAAAGCTATTGTGTCTCGTGTAGATCTACGTTCCGGCATACGAAAGGTTAATCAACCGAGTAATTAGAAAATTCTGTATTTTGAATTCAGAATGTCAGATAATTATCAAGTTTTGGTAACACAAACTGAATGTCATACCTTCATGATAAAGTTCAAATTCCATGGCAACTGTTGGGACCATAATATAGTAATACAAGCTGTGAGTCTAAAGGTAACTTAGACTGGTATGACATACCTACAAGGTAATAGTTGATTAACTACATGTGAACTATCTAAGATTGATTATTCAATTACAGGTAGGCTCTTGAATATGGAAAGAAACGAAGAAAGATATATTCGTTAAGAAGTGTAAGGGCACAACAAAAATGACAGAAGTAAAATAATAGAGGAGAATGAAAACCCTCGCATGCACTCTGCGTGGTGTCATTGGGCTCGTGTGAATTTGAAGAAGATCTAAACCCTACACATAATTATAGCATTACATTTCAGCACGACAGTGGTGGTGGTCTAGCCCGACTAAGGTCGTGGGTTCGAAACCAGGCAGGCATTTTGTGTATTATCACTCATCACCACTGTCCATCAACGGTGAAGGAAAACACCGTGAGGAAACCGGCATGTCTGAGAACCAATACTTCGAAGACATGTGACATTACCAGTACGCACTGTTTACGCGTGGTAGATAGGCATCCATTAAATTGGACGCATAGGCATCCATTAAATTGGACGCATGGGCATCCATTAAATTGGACGCAATGGGCATCCATTAAATTGGACGCATGGGCATCCATTAAATTGGACGCAATGGGCATCCATTAAATTGGACGCATGGGCATCCATTAAATTGGACGCATGGGCATCCATTAAATTGGACGCAATGGGCATCCATTAAATTGGACGCATGGGCATCCATTAAATTGGACGCATGGGCATCCATTAAATTGGACGCATTGGGCAACCATTCAATTGGTCGCATTTGACATCCATTAAATTGGACGTAACAAAATGGTGAAGGAAAACATCGTGAAGAAACCAGATGTAACACTCCATTAAAATGGATGTATCAAAACGGTGAAGGAAAACATCGTGAGGAAACCACGTGTAACACGGATGTAACAAAGCGGCGAAGGAAAGCATCGTGGGGGCCGGCGTGTCCTGGAGCGACTACTTCGGGGACGTGTGCTTCTATTGACGCGCGGTGGGCCCGCGTGATGGTTTGTAGCCTACTATTTTATTTTATTTAAACATGAATTCATGTCCCTCTTGGAAATTATGCTTGTGTACCAGTACTGTGGGAGAGGTATATCAATAAAACAATATCTTTCAGATAAAATAATTCTTACGGAATCGTTTCATGTTTTTGACATTTTTGTCCTTGTTGAGTCTTGTTTTAGCTTGTCAGCTAAATCTGACGCCTACTGTTTTCGCGTTTTTTCTGGAGTAATAGGCCATTAACTTGTGGTTACCTGAAGGGTTGCATGCCACAAACCATGATCATAATCTCTACAGTAATTACCTTAAGGGGATGTTATAGGCTGAAAAAAAAATTCTGTGGGTCTTGTGTTGTACGGTTGTACCTACGTAACTTTTTTATTTACTAAGGTGACTTTGTTACGTGATAGAATTATTATTATGAGCTGTTACTGAGGGAGGAACACGTACCTAAACAAAACATTCAAAAGACACATTTTTTTAATGTGGCAGAAGCATGTAAAAAAAATGAACGAAAACGTTTTGATAAAATACCTACTAATAGTTAAACATCGGAAAAAAAAAATTGATAGGTGACCATTATAATAAACCAAATTATAGAAATATGTACATGTATGTCGAATCCAGATACGTTGGATTGTGATCAGACATACTTAGGGACATACATAGTGTCAGATATACAGTCGTGGGCGCAGAATTGGGATACGGGTAAACGAGAGAAATAGCTCCTTTAATTTCTACACAGTTTATTGTTACAGACTCAATTACTAACACTACTGTACTAATTAATACTCTGAACTTAAAAGGAAACAAGGATACCTAGGCCAGTATGTGTCGCGACCACGTCTACACGATCACTGTCGCTCCATGGCCCATAAGGTCCGTAACTCCGTATCGGACACCATACTTAATCCTAGACTCCGCACAACGCTAAACAAAGGCGCTTGTGTCTCATTTTAAGTGCATACTTATGAAAGATCCGACATATTATATTTAATCGTCTGAGTTGCAACTTGCAACAGATGATTACGATAACGGGCGAAAAAAAAAAATTTGTTGATGAAAGGGAAACGGATATCGGAGGACAATAGCTATCGATTTGGGAGTCACACAAGGTGATATGGCTTAGGTAGAGAGGGAAGGATTGAATCCCATTTCACACGACGAAGAAGAAGCTAATGAAAGGGATGTGATAGATAAGAGCAAGGAAACTGGACAAGCGATGAGATTAAATAAAAAGTCCTGGTCCGTCATGTTCATAAATGCAGATGATCAGGCTTCTTATGCTTCGGTTTACTTCAATTTATTAATGCTTTAATTTTATTGGCAGTTGATTGCAAAAATGTATAGTTGAAATAAACATGTTTGTGATTTTGATTTTACACGATTGTTTGATAACGTGTTTAGAGTTGAACAAATAAAAAATATAATAAGAAAGGGATGTAGTGTATCTATTAAATAGATATGTAAACACTGTCTCATTCACACAAGCGGGGTAGCTGCTGTCACTTATGTCATCTGTCATATACGAGGAATGGCGGGAAACAGACAAAGTGAAGCGGGCTATATACGAAGGCGCTTGGTGTGGTAGTGAGCCAGTGAAGTGATATATTCAACATAAATACGGAATCAACAGGATTCTACAATGCCTTAGTTGTACAATCTACTATTACTTTCAACATGTCTTGTTGGAACATCTGGTGAAAACAGAGGAGCAATCCTTGTATTTTTAAGAACGTTCACAGTCTGATCTGTCAAAAATAACTCTAATTTAACATTTTTGACAAGTTTTTGACATTGATTATCGCTGAGATGAGATTGCGCTAGATTTTGAACGATTTTAATTACGAGAACTGGCCTTCTGGTGTCGTAAAAGTTGTCTGCCACGCATCCCATCTGCAGTTTTAGCCATAAACAGTAACTACTTATGTATTATACCTAGTTCATATAGCCAACATACTGATAGATAGATAGATAAACCATTTATTTGGCGCACACAAAAAGACAGCACAACATACAAAAGTACAACATTAGATGATAACCAATTACCCACATGAGCATAATATAAAAACAAGGTACCGATACAAAAACAAAAAAAAAAGGAAAACATACATATCTAAATAAAAATGACACTAAAAACAAGGTACCGATACAAAAACAAAAAAAAAGGAAAACATACATATCTAAATAAAAATGACACTATGAGTCTATGACGAATTTTTTAAATAAAATTAACAACGAAACACACAGTGCGGTGTGCGTCTCACTGCTACTACTGCCTCGTCGATCTAGTGTCGCAAGTGCTACTGCTGAGCATGAGGACTTGGATTTGATTCCCAGTTCAGCAGTGTTATTGGGATTATCTATTTGGACTTTCTCAGTAGCAGCCCGGAGGCTAGATTTGTGCCCGGTTGATGGCAATAGGGTCTCGCTCTCTATTACATTGAACTTAAAGACATAACTGGCGAAATGTGGATGTAGTAAGGATACACCTCTGCCCAACCTTATGGGAAAACAAGGCGCAGACGCCAGCATATCCAGCTACTACAACTTTTCAACTTTATCGCTGTAGCATAAGGTTCAAGGTTGATTGGGAAAATTTGACAGTTTCGGGTAGCTTGATGTGCTGGCGTCTGTGCCTTCAAAGTAGGTAGGCAGGCACTAGGCCACCTGGTCTAGTTCAGGCAGACAGACGCGGCCAGTACTAATCAGAAACATAACAAAAGTATCTGTTTTGAATGTTCAAATTATGTTCTTACCCACTATGTGCCTTCTATGAACTTTGAATGATAAGCTAATGACACATTCTACAGCGTTATTTTAATGTTTCATTCAATCATTCATTCAGAATCATTTTGAAATGCCGATTGAGGAATCTTATTTGCTACTTGGGTTACATGTTGATAAAATAAAAAACCAAATGACAATAAAAAAAATTAAGTCCTCCAGACCGTATTTCGGCCACGGCGGTCAATCTCAACGGAGACTAGCCTTCGGCGTGGGAGATATTATAGACACAGGTGCACTCCCTCTTCCCTCACTCTCATAGTCCGATGGGACGGCAATCCGACACGACCGGAGAGAGATCAGGCACAGGACCAACGGCTTAACGTGCTTACCGAGCCACGAGGGTATCACACCGCCAACTTCCAAACTCCGGGCTGTTACCAAGAAATTGCTAATGGAAAAATTTAATACTTAACATTTTGCCCGACCCGGGAATCGAACCCAAGACCCCACGCTCAGCAGTCCCGGTTGCGACCACTAGACCAACGGGGCAGTTTGAAATGACAGTAGGTAGGTATAATTATGTATGTGCCGACTGTACTTGTAAAGATCACGTTTTGTTTTAGAATCCTCTACGTGAGGTTGCCTGAAAACACATGTTTTGTAAATCATATTCAATGTTATTTTAAAATACACGTCTTTTAAATTAGAAAAATCTATTAAGAGGAATGCGCTAAGATTGCCTGCGAAATTCAATTTACTTACGTTTTTTGCAATTCCTCGGTGAGTGTCAGGTTATGTCGATACCGGAAATATGAAATAACGTAAGGGACATTTTGTCGAAAATGAGTTATATATATCATTGGATTCGTAATTTCTTGCTCTATCGATTGGTATATTTAAAATCTCAATATCTCAAAAAAAATGTTCCTTACATTACATATTTTCCGCAGGTCTAGACCATTATTTTTATAAAAACTGGATGTATAGGACGTTTTAAATTATTATTTAAAAAAAAACTAATGTAAGTCTCTTTACTCATAGTATTTGGTATTTACATTAAAAAAAAATCGAGAACATTTTACAACAGGTCTCATACATTAGTGTTCCCTGAGTAGGTGTAAATACCATGTCACTTACGTTAAATTGTGGCTCGAATTATCATAATCATATTGACCCATACGTTAATTTGTCAGCATCGAAAATAATTGACCTGTCCTTTACATCTAAAACTTATCTAAACGAATATTATTACATCTCTGTCACACGCAAAACGGTGCACCATGTCTGAGCTAGATAGCAATACGGATTTTGTGTTTGATTTTACCTGCGCGGTCGTGACCCTTTCATAGTATTTCGTAACACTGTTTGTGACATTACACATCTTCATTTAAGTAATACATCATCGTTTTCATTGATCTAACTACAAGTACCTAGTGAATGTTTTATCTGGATTCTAAACATGAGTGATGAAAAGTTATCTTCACTTCTCTAGCCCGCAGGCAAAAATTTATGGACATTATAGGAATCACATAAACAGGTAATTATTTCTTACTACTTTTGGTAAATTATTGTTTAGTCATAAATGGAGTTCAGTAATTAAAAAAATGGTCTATTTAGATGGAATAAAACCTTGAGCCCTTGCTGAAGAACTATAGACCCATCTCACTTCTGAGCCACATATACAAGCATTCTCGAGGGTCGTCACAAACCGTCTCGCCGGAATACTTGACGAGTTCCAGCCGCCAGAACAAGCCGGTTTACAAAAAGGCTTCAGCACCGTAAACCACATCCATACTGTTCTGCAAATTGAACAAAAGACCGAGTAGTACAATCAGACGCTGTGTATAGCATTTGTGGACTACGAGAAAGCCTTCGACTTCATCGAAATATGTGCAGTTCTGGCCTCTCTGCAACGATGTCGAATTGACTGGCGCTACATCGAAGTGTTGAAATGTTTGTATGACACTGCCATGATGTCTGTTCAGATCCAGGATCAGAAAACCAGCCCCATCCAACTGCTCAGAGTGGTGAGACAGGGGGATATTATATCCCCTAAATTGTTTACAAATGCGTTGGAGGACGTCTTCAAGACGCTGGATTGAACTGGACTATCAACGTGAACGGCGAGTACATTTCAGATCTTCGATTTGCCGATGACATCGTCATAATGGCAGAGATGCTGGAACAGCTAAACCAAATGCTGCACAGCCCAAATGTAGCTCCTCGGCGGGTTAGCCTCGGCATGAATTTGGACAAGACGAAAGTCCTGTACAATTCGCACGTCTTGCCGATTCCAATCTACATCGAAGGGTCGCTGCTCGAAGTTGTGAAGGATTATGTAGGGCAAATAATCCAGCTCGGTAGACACAACTTTGAGAAAGAAGCCGACAGAAGAAGCCGTCAAGTCTTCTCGTCGCCTATCTCGCAGTGTTTGAAGACTAAGATCTTCAATCAGTGCGTTCTGCCCGTCATGATATATGGTGCCGAAACGTGGACACTGACGGTCGAGCTGGCCCACAAATTCAAGGTCGCTCAGCACGCTATGTACAGAGCTATGCTCGGAGTCTCTTTGAAAGCTAAAATCAGGATTGAAATTTTCCGGAAAACAACCGGAGTTACCGTCATAGCTTGCAGAGTAAACAGTTGCCACCCCACCAGCCCCACACACACAGTGGGCTGGCCATGTTTATCGAAGGACCGATGGCCGGTGGAGCAGACGAGTCCTGAGTGGAGACCACGTATCGGCAAGTGTAGTGTGGGACGCCCTCCAGCTAGATGGACGGACGACCTAAAAAAGGTGGCTGGAACGGACTGGATGCCGAAGGCGGAGGGCAGGGTGTTGTGACGCAGCCTGGTCTATGTTCAGCAGTGAACTGTAATAGGTGAGTTGATTGATTGAGATAGAATAATTCGAATCCTAATAAAAACATACCTTCCAATAGGTAAAATATTGGTAAGTAGGTCATGTAAAAATTACAACTTATTAAGCAGTTAACGCAGGATGAATAGACAGCATGCATGTTATCATTCAAAGGGAGATTAAAAAACTGATGGTTTGGGGACCTTTCCAGTGGCCATCATTTATGGAATTAGCCAGAAAAAGTCCTTTTGCTTATCGAACAATTATGTTGTACTTAGAATAATTTATGCGAGTTATTTGCGTTTATAAAAGAGGATTAGTGAGTACAAATAAAAGTTTTAATCTATTTTATTCGTTTATTTTTTATCCTTTTATGTCAGCAAGTAACTTTTACGTAAAGTATATTGATAGGCGCAGTAGGTCATGAATGTATTAAATTATATTTTTTTAATTTATTAATAACAGCATAAGCAATAAAGAGTACACCATTAAGAGACCTTTACTTTGAAAAACACTAAATGTTTATTTCCTATAATGTCCCTTACATCAAAAAACATTATTTGTTTATTTCCTATAATGTCCCTTACATCAATGCTGTTCATTTACATCTCAAATTTTGTTAACGTATGTCACCCGTATTCATTATTATTTAACGTAAGGGACATGCTATCTTTAAAACTATAGGTTTTAATCAATGTTTGCTATTTTAGCTTAAAAGAATGAAGAAATCTAAGAAACTTTGTCCTAGACACTTTTTACATAAAACAAATAGTTAAAAAGTTATAGTCAGTTTTTGTAAAAAAATATCTTAATTTTGCTCTCCTGTAAACCTTAGTTTTGTCCCTTACGTTATTTCATATTTCCGGTATCGATGTGTTGATTACTCGTAAAACATGATTCGCGACCGTAACAAACATGACTTTACAGAATTATAAACATTAAACTTAACATCTGTAACTTATTACCTACTTTCATCTGCCTAGCCTTTTCCCAACTATGTTGGGGTCGGTTTCTAGTCTAACCGGATGCAGCTGAATACCAGTATTTTACATGGAGCGACTGCCTACCTGACCTCCACAACCCAGTTACTGGGTAATACCACAGTATAAATATACAGTAAAACATCTTCATACAAACGTGCCGCTCTCGGTTTGAATGTGTGCGTGCGCGCCGCGCGCCATGTCGGCACGCGATTTCACGCACACGCTAGCATAATATATGAGGGAATAAGGTGGCGGCAGTGCGGGCTGTGCAGCGCGACTGTGAGCACGCGCGTACGCTACATGACCGCTTGCGTTCGTCAACTCTCGCCGGCGGCGGCCACTTAAATTACGAGTATCATGACTTCAAAAAGGGGAAACAAATATTGTGGGTAGTGTTTTCGGGTGCCTCAATAATGATTTCGCAAACCCGGACTTATCATTCTTCATAGTTCCTTTCCTACTCAACCAGAAATGTAAGTACCTACTTATACTTAAATATTATTAGAAAATGTGGTATTGTATTGTATATTTCACAGTTTATTTGCTTTATTAAGAGCGTAGCCGAGTCGCATTTTTCCATATAAATGTATTCCCAAATTTACTTTCTGAATACTATGTTTAGAGCTAAAGTTTATTTTAAGAAGTCTAGTTTTACTATAAAACAGAGGATTGAGTTCGAAACATCGTTTAGGTAAACGTATTTGTCGCGTATAGATGTAATAAGGGCAATTTCACAATAATTAATATTACAAATTAATTACTATTGAAATTATTATTTTTTCTATTGTCTGATGTGTTGTTCAATCCAAATATGGTGTCTTATACACCCATTACAGGAATTACGGCAAAGATCGAAATTTACTCATGATCCCGCCTGATGATTTTGTCGATGGAGGATGGAGCAGGTGTTTCGCAAAGCGTTCGAAAAGGACCACATCAACATTAAAATTGGCCGGTCAATTTACGATCAACTGAATGATATAGAATTTAAGGTCCATGCTTTCCCAAAAGCTTTTTACAAAAACTTTACATAAGAATGAGAATTTACTTTACATTAACAAATAATAATAAAGCGTTCCGGACGTGCAGAAACAGGAGAAAAATTTTCTCGGTATCAAATTTGTAACTTAGTATTATAAATGTTATGTGAATAAAGGCTTTTTATTTTTACTAAATTTATAAATTGGTAAAATATTCAATCATAATATGCTTTTTTATTTCATAAATTTAGATCAAGTGCTGCTTGTTCGAAAATATTAACTAAAAGTAAAAGTGACAACCCTGGGGATCAACGCAAGAGTAGGCTAATAACTCGGCGGGCGGCCTTAGATAACTTACTGTATATTTATACTGTGGTAATACGATACCCCTTGGTAAAACTGGTTGTCATACTTTCAGGCTTCTGACGACCCATAACGACTGTCAAAGATCCACTAATAAAAGCCGGGACCAACGGCTTAACGTGCTTTTCGAGGCACGGAGGGGTCTCGGTATGTAAAGGTGGTCACTCATCCACGGACCAACCGCGGCAAGCATAGCTTAACCTGATCGATCGACCCGTGCGGCTATTATTACTTAGCCACAAGCCCCTCATCTATAAAATGCAATATATTGGACTCGTCAAAACAAATCATATGACCTCAAACTCGAGGGGTTTACTATAGTAGCCCCTTAAGATTTCCACTACCCACCTCCTGGCTCCATCACTAGATCAGCTCCAAGATACCTAATTATAGTTTTGTCTTCCAAAACACATACAGGGTGTTACGGAAAGGGTATATCAATACAAACGGGTTGAAGAGTGTATCTGGTCTGGAATCTCTGTACAATATTTCAGCTCAAAAGCATTAACTTTGAAAATGCTTAATATTTTTTTTTATTTCGACATCACGGCGCTACACTGGCGCGCGGCGGCGTGATGTGCGTGTACTAGGCGCACAGACACACTACAGATAATGGATAATGACCCTCGTAGTGCGGTGACACGTTTGTTATGATTTCAATTTAATAAACTATCGAAATAAAAAAATATTAAGCATTTTCAAAGTTACTGCTTTTGAGCTGAAATTTTGTACAGAGATTCTAGACCAGATACACTCTTCAACCCGTTTGTATTGATATACCCTTTCCGAAACATCCTGTATACATACAACGTTTCATTTTGATATGAAAATTAGAAGTAGGTTAATATTGACTTCTAAGATTTCGTTACATTGTTAAGTAGTTAGATACAAGTCATCATCATCATTCTCCTGTCTCTATCCCAATTTACTTGGTGTCGGCGCAACACGTCTTTTTCTTCCATACTTCTCTATAAGCCGCCATCTCGATAGTCACCCCCTTTCTAACCATATCATCATTCACACAGTCCATCCATCGTTGCTTTGGTCTTCCCCTACTCTTATAGCCATCGACATTCATACTCAAAACTTCCTCACGACATTTTCCTTAATCCTGCGTAACATAATGCCTTTACCATGACTACCGATTTCCACACAACCTTTCAGTTACCGATGCCACTTTCAGACTTCCTCTATGTAGGTACTCATTTCTTGTGAAGCTAATAAAAAGCGGGTTAAAAAGGGTCAGTGACGATCTTCGATAAATTTCCGGATGAGTGATAAATTTCCGGGAAGCATACCTCCGGTCAGACACACTGGGGTACCTATGGAAAAGGTTGATCAGTTTACATACTTGGGGCATGTTTTCAATATCGATCTCAAAGATCATACTGACATGGAACAAGCGGAGGGCGTTGTCTATAAGAGCCAATATGATCTCCTGCAGATTTGCGGGGTGCAGTGCGAAGTTTTTTATATTTCGTACCTTTCTTCCACCAATTCCAGTTTCTCTACTGCCATGTGATACGATAAACGAATTGCACCGCGAATGACTTCATTTGACGGCATATTCGGGGAAAAAAAGCATGTAAAGCGTCTGAAATCAGCTAAAACGCTCGATTTATGTCAATTTGAAACAATAATAAATATATAAACTTATCAACAGATGTTTGCCTTTTGATTTGCTAATACTTGTGTGTTTCCGGTACTTCAGTGATTGCGGATTATTCCATTATTATCAGTCATCCTGTTAAAAAAAAATATTGACGCAAAGGATTCATCATCAACGATGATAACTTGAGTTGACATAAAATCCTAAAATAGCTCGAGCGCCATCAGTATCACTGAATATTCGCGATAATGGGGACTTCGCTGTCCGTTTATTTATTTTTAATTGTTTTAATACAATTGTTTAATGTGCATCAAGCGGGTAATGGTGTTTGTACCAGATGGCAAAAGTAAGTGAACGGTCAAATTAGAATTTACTTAATACTAATTTAGGAGAAATATATTTAGCTTTATGTAAATGAAAGTTATCGTGTCGGACCTTCAAGCAAAGCCGAAAACATCTGACAAACACAAGGAAGTCTACTATGCTTTCGTTGACACGGATAAGGCCTACGGAGGGACGGGCTGTGTGTGGTATGGACTGGTGCTTAGTGCGGGCACAGAATACAGATGCAGCAGCAGTTCTTGTGTTAGGAAGATTGGGACATACTCGAACAGGTTTTACATCTCAAGACATGGCTGCTGTTTAACTTGTACATGGATAGTTATCTGACAGATTGAAACTATCAAATCATCACGCAGGTGATCAAGTTCTCGAATGCAAGACATGGTACCTAACTGTAGTGAATTTATGGAGCAATAACAGTGAAGGGGATGAATAAAATTGTGAACAAAGTGAAAGTTACGGTTTTTAAAGAGAAGAGGATATAGGTATCGGGAAGATAAATTATAGAGGTGTGGAACAAGTGAATGCGTTGATGAGTAAGTCTACAAGAGATGGGAAGACTGAAGCAAGATGTGATGCGGGAAAAAGAGTAAACGATATACATATTTTGACTAACCAGTCGATGTCCAAAAACGTTCGGCTGCTATCCATACTGGTGGGGTTATTGGCTGGTGGCTCTTATATGAATGTATTGAACTTAATGTAGGGTGAGGAAGAAGAGGCATGAAAGTAGAATAAATGCTGTGGAGATGTGTTCCTTGCAAAGTATCTGAATGATAGGTTAGTGGGTCGTCTTAGTAGACTGAATAATCACACTAATCACACTATATATATATTAATATATATTATATAAGTATATCAAACTATCACACTAATATTATAAAGGCGAAAGTTTCTGAGTGTGTGTGCGTGTGTGTGTGTTTATATGTTTGTTACCTCTTCACGCCTAAACCACTGAACCGATTTAGATGAAATTTAGTATAGAGATAGTTTGAGTCCCGGAAAAGGACATAGGATAGTTTTTATCCCGATATTCCTACGGGATCGAAACTCATGCGGGTGAAACCGCGGGACGCAGCTAGTGATGTGATAAGACAGTGTTGCGATTTATAAGAAGATGCACCTAATGTCAGAAAAAGTTAAAAGAGTAGGTTTAAATAACTTAGTCATGTTCAGAGGAGAAATGAAAAGCGATTAACAAAAACTATCTACAAGACGGATGAAAGTGGAAGAAATATGTATAGGTATGTTACCGGCAATCTGTATAATCCAGTATTCTATACAATACCTAGGCAACGTATAGAATACCTGAGGCATCCAGGCGATTGTACATATACTGTGGATAACGGCGCGAGTTTCACATTTATATAATATCTTTGTTTATATTATTTGCGCAGATATAATGTGTTACTGTTTGTTTGTCCCAAATAAATAAATAAATATCATTCGGCGTTTGGCCATATCATGAATTTAGGGTTCGCATAATACTAAACGACGTCAGGGGCACCCCGAGGTTCGGCTTGGTTAGGTTCCTTTAAAGCCTGCAGACAGAAATAGGAGCAAACATATTATTTGTCCGTCATTTTATAGGTAAGTACTAACTTACCTATAAAATGACAGACAAATAATATGTTTGCTCATGTTTGCTCAAAATTAACTTTATTAAAATTAACAATCACTCATTAAAAATAATCTTTATAAAAAAGGTAGATAATACTTATATAATACTTTTTTTACAGTAGAATAAGAATTATTACACTCAATAATATTTATTAATGGTCTCGTGAAGTTTACTGCCTGCTCGCACGTCTTCCACTTCCCCGCTTTCTTCTTCTCTCACATTGCCGGCTGCGCATTCGGTACTGTATAGAATGCCTAGGCAAAGTATAAAATAAATATTATTTCATACATTACCTAAACGTTTTAGGTATTCTATACATTGCCTAGGGATTGTATAGAATACCGGATTATACAGATTGCCGGTAACATATACACAATAATAAACATACCTATATATAAAATAGAAATCTTGATGTTTTGTCCAGTCGTAGAAACCATGCGATGTAGTGGCGGCTCGCTAGTTTATTATGGCTCTGGACACAATTAAGATAGTTTATGACTTATATCAGGGTATTATTTAGGGGCCACGTACCCGGGGGATTCCGGGAAATTACAAATTATCTATTTCTGGTCATTAACATCGGAATTCCCCGGGATGTCCCCTATCGGGTATACCTACAGCTTTGGCCTCTAAAAGTTAGTTGACATTTTTCCATGGGGAAAATTAGGGCTAATTGATCGACCGTCAGATAACTAGTATCTTAGGAATAAATATGGTTCCGGCGTTTGTATTGAACAATTATGTCAAACCACAATATTTATTGTTCAGGTCAAAATTATTAAGAAAAAAAAAAGAAAAAGATAAAGAGATAAAGAGACAAAGGTCAAACGAGGGTTGATAAAGAGTATTCTTTTCTATTCTATCTGACGATTTAAAAAACAGCCCTTAGTTATGATAACATAATTATGGCCTCAGCAGACATGCTGCTTCTAGCATCACAGTCAGATATTTAATCTGTCAAGCTCCGCTAATGAGACACAATTGATTTTCTATTGTTTCGTCGCCGATCGGCGAACCGCGCCGCTTGACCGGTTAAACACTTATCGGAAGCTTTATGATACAACACCAGACAATAACCCATGGATAATAAATGCGCAATTTGATATCGCAATGCCATTGACAAAGTTGCAAAATTACCGATCACCGATGCTAAAAACAGTAGCGTTTTTGCTAATAAAGATAAAATGAATTGCTTATAACGCATGTAACTTTTAACATGACGTGGTTTTCTTTTTACAGGGGAGGTTACCAGCGTGTTCCTAAAACTGTATGGCGTGTAATCTGGTCCAACGGCCACCGTAGAAGTGTTAGCGTCACGATCGGCACGACCAAAGTCAGTATTTATATTAAAGAAGGCTATACATAATAGGCTAGTTGGCAGTAAGAACAATACATTATTAATTTTGTTTTGTACAGACGCCAGCACATCAACCTACTACAATCTGTCAAATTTCTTTAATAGATTTTTACCTTTATCAATAAAGAAAAAAGGTTCAAAGTTGATTGGGAAAATTTGACAGTTTCGGGTAGGATGATGTGCTGGCTTCTGTACAATGATTGTGAGCTAAAAATATAAAACTGCTTTCCAAAAAAAAAATACGCTAGTCATCTGGAAGGCTGAAAAAACGTTAATTTCCAAAGTCGGTGGCAATAAAGGCCAATAAATAAATACCATTGCTTAAATTGTGTTAAAGCATAGCAATATTGGTTTAGTTGTTTTATGATTTATTATCAATGTATGTTTTCCAAGTCGTGTTGATTTAACCAAAGGCCTAGTTTTGTGTTCTCCATTTTAGCAATCGTATTAACTTAATACTTGGATTAATAAAGTTTCTTCCCTGGTTAAAATTCATGATACGACTTTTTCTTTGTTGTTATCGGTTAGCCCGACTGCCCGACCGACCGGTTGGTTGATAGAAGGTGTCTGACAGGGCGGCGGACATAGGCCTCCCCCAGGCTGCGCCACAAAACCCTCTCCTCCGCCTTCCACATCCAGTCTGTCCCAGCCACTTTCTTTCGGTCGCCCGTCCATCTAGCTGGGGGCGTCCATCACCACGCTTGCCGATACGCGGGTTATAATGGGCTAACAAATACAAAAATAATTTTAAGTAGGTAGTTCCAGAAATTAGCGCGTTGAAACAAACAAATTCTTTAGCTTTATTATTAGTATACAGGGTGAAATTTAATTCATGGGCATCCTTTTAAGGGGTCATTGTAATCATCATTATGAAACAACTTTTACTATGGGATCAAACCTGAAATCACGAAAAAAAATCAGCTCTTCCCTACATTTTGACGAGTTATGTGAACACAAATGCAAGGAACAGCTGATTTTTTTTACGTGATTTTAGGTTTAGTCCCATGGTAAAAATTGTTCATAATAATGAGTATAATGACCCCTTAAAAGGATGCCCATGATTTTAATTTCACCCTGTAGATTTTCATCTATCGATTGATTCGAATTTGAATAATATTATTTCAATAGTTTACAGCTTCCTTAGCAATCCTTGTATATGAACCACAATATGAACATATCTCATAATTTCATCCTTTTATCTTAATTTGACCGAGATCTATCTTTTGAGAGTATTTGTACGAATGTACTCGATGTCTAAATGCGACAGCCAGATTACATGGAGTCTTGCCATTCATCTTTAAAAGTAAAAAGGTATCTTTAAATATTATGTCTAGTAAGTATTTATATCTTTTTCGGTAAACCTAATCTCTGTAAAATTATACTGATGTAGACAATGCTTGAAGGCCTTGTATTGTTTATTGAAATTGAAATTGTTTATTGAAATAATTGATTTACATAAATATTTACAAAATAGGGCCTTAAACTAGAGGTAGGTAAGAAATGATTGGATTCTACCTGAACTAGGAATAAACCTGTATCTCAGGTATCTCACTCAAGTGCTTATACATAAATATTAGGTATCTGAAATTCCTATAAATAGTAAATAATTTATCTACTTTAATTATTATGATTATGTTCAAATTGAGCAAAATAGTAATACTTTTTGCATCATCGTAAGACATTTTGCAACCTTATTCTGTTATGATTTTTGCAATGTTACATTTTTAATAAGGTCGCGTTTACTTTGTCGTACAGAAAAATTTTCCGCGTCAACAAAATGTTACGATTACATGTTTACTTATAATATACCTAAATTGTAAAAACTAACAAAACTAAAATTAATTTTACGGATTGTAACTAGTAAACGACAAAATAACAATAATTATATAACATAAAGTAAAAAAGGCTTATAGATAAGCATTGGCAGTCTTACGCGACGTCATTATAATCTATAGAATTGATGTATCTTGTCTCAGCTATTTTCTTTGCGGGGCATTCTTGATCGCCTGTTTTGTGGTTGCTCGGTTTTTTAAATCGCAAGCATGTTGCACAATGTGACGGTTCAGCATGTTTAGTGCACTCATTCGCCTGATGACCCTGTTCCCCACAATGTCCACACGTATAGGTAGTCTCCCGACAAGTCTTTGCAGCATGTCCATACTGTTGGAATTTAAAGCACCTGGTCACAATTGTGAAGTCCCTCACTGGGCAGGAAGTCCAATTAATGAACACTCGTGTTTGATTTATTAGCGCCTTTCTTATGCTAGCAGTAACTTCAAGAATGAAGTTGCACGTAGGTCCCTCTTTTTTACCTGACTTGTGACTTAAATTTATAGAGGCCAAAAAAGAGTCACGGGACAAACTAGGCAGCTTCTCGGCTACATTCTGCTCGTAAATGCAATCATAAACTTCTTGATCACTTAAAACGGTTGGTACTCCTATAACCACAATTCTTGGTCTTCTCTTATGGGGCTCTTCCACTTTCAGGCCAGAACTACTTAGCTGGGATGACTTTTTAAGTTTTTCTATGTCGTCTTTGGTCTCCGTGCTGATTATAACGCCTCCGTTTTTAGTTTTGCGCAGTCCTCTAACGTGCAATTTCATTTGTTCAGGGCATATCATTTTTTGGACAAGAGATTTAGTGTCCTCACTAGATTTTAATTTATCCGCTGGATAAATTGCAATAGAACTGACATTATTGGGGCGCAAGTAATTATTTTTATTAGTTTTTACCATGTCAGCGAACGAAACATTTTCTGCCATCGTTGGTTTAGCGCAGTTTTCTTGCATGGTTTTCCTGATATTTTCGAGGCAATCAGTGAGGTCGCTTTTTTCTTTCAACACTAGTTTAGAGTTTTGTATTTCTTGCGCTTTTAGCTTCAAGTCCTGGTAGTAAACCGCCATTTGTGAAACGCCATGTCCAACCTTGCGCGATAGGGAATTGATCCTCAGCTTTTGTTCGGAGTTCAGCTTTCCTTCCTGAGCAATGGTACATACTTCATTCAGGCATGATTCAATTGAGATCAACCAGTTACTAATGTCCCTGATATCCACTGCTTGAATTCTTCCTTCAGCCGCATGGTCAGGTATTTGAGATTTGCTGGCAGGGCTGCCTGGTGGTGGGATACTCCGAGGGCTGTTTTCACTATTTGACATACTTAAGTCTTAAATGTTTCTCATAATTAAATGTTGTTCACTAAATTAAATCACTAACGTAGCAGAAAAATGTGCGATTCGCTTTCTAGGTCACAGATCACTCGGAAATATTTTAACGACATATGACAAATAATATTGCTTATAAAATTATACACACGTCTGCTCTACTTGAGTGTCAGTAGAGTCCCCCTGTATGGAACAACTTTGAACTCTTTTGTGTGGGCTGAGGCTCGCGGTCAAGCTCGCGCCTCTAAAATCGTGCCAACTAACTAGACTACTTATCTGACACAAATCCAGACCAATTTATGTATATTTTCATGTGATCTGTTTCAGAAATATATTCCAGCAAAAAGAATACAGTTCTGCTGTTCCTTTTACAACAAAATCAAAGATAATCCGTAAGTCAATACAACTACTTACATTATTTTTTGATAATATTAAAATAAATCCAATTTCAAAAGTACGGGTTAGGCTCACTTTATATTGTTATGTTGCGAATGAACGCTTAAATAATTATTCTTAATAATAAGATCTATATTATCATACTTACTTAATAAATGTAAAAATTAAATATATATTTATATTTTTCAGACTCACCTGTGTACCAAAATGCTCAAAGCCTTGTACGAATGGCTTTTGCCGTTCTCCCGAAGAATGTGGATGTAACAGTGGTTATATGTTGGACCTCAAAAATAAATACAACTGCCTGCCGATATGCTCTAAACCATGCGGGAATGGTACCTGTATAGCGCCGGAGAAATGTCTGTGCACCAAGGGATACACATTTACAAATGGATCTTGCCAACCAGTTTGCAGTAAACCCTGCGCCAATGGTACATGTATCGCCCCAGACACATGCCAATGTTTGCTGGGTTATAAAAAATCAGACAAAGACAAAAACATCTGCAAACCTTACTGCTCCAGTGGATGTCTCCATGGCAGTTGTATTGGGCCTGAGACATGCAACTGTGACTCAGGATGGAAAATGGTGCAATCACTTGGCACTGCGAATAAAACATGTAAACCAATTTGCACGAAACCTTGCATACACAGCACGTGTGAGGCGCCAGAAACCTGCCAGTGCACAAAAGGGTATGTGAAGTCAGATAAGTACAGCTGCAAGCCTTACTGCTCCAGTGGATGCCCACATGGCAGTTGTGTTGGACCTGAGACATGCAACTGTGACTCAGGGTGGCAAATAATGCAACAATTTGGCACTGCGAACAAAACATGTCAACCAATTTGCACAAAACCCTGTATCAACGGAACGTGCGTGGCTCCAGAAACCTGCCAGTGCACAAAAGGGTATGTAAAGTCAGATAAGTACAGCTGCAAGCCTTACTGCTCCAGTGGATGTCCACATGGCAGTTGTGTTGGACCTGAGACATGCAACTGTGACTCAGGGTGGCAAATAATGCAACAATTTGGCACTGCGAACAAAACATGTCAACCAATTTGCACAAAACCCTGTATCAACGGAACGTGCGTGGCTCCAGAAACCTGCCAGTGCACAAAAGGGTATGTAAAGTCAGATAAGTACAGCTGCAAGCCTTACTGCTCCAGTGGATGTCCTCATGGTAGTTGCGTTGGACCTGAGACATGTGTTTGTGATATAGGATGGCGAATGATTGTAACAAATATAACAATGAAGGAAATCTGTCAGCCAATTTGTAGCAAACCCTGTGAGAATGGGACATGTGTAGCCCCAGAAACATGTCAATGTTTGCCGGGTTATAAAAAAAATGAAAATAATATTTGTAAGCCTTACTGTTCAACTGGATGTCTCCATGGAATTTGTATTGAGCCTGAGACTTGTGTCTGTAATTCAGGATATCAAATGGGAAATGATAATAGAACGTGTCAACCAATTTGTTCCAAACCTTGTGTAAATGGCACATGCATCGCACCAATGGTATGTAAATGTTTGCCTGGTTATAGAGTATCTGGAAAATTCACATGCAAGCCCCACTGTTCCAGTGGATGCCTACATGGTACATGTGTAGGCCCAGAAAATTGCGTCTGTAATTCAGGATGGCAAATGATTCAATTAAATAGCACAAAGACCAAGTCTTGTCAGCCAATATGTACCAAACCCTGTATTAATAGCACATGCACAGCCCCAGATACTTGCAAATGTCTTGCTGGTTATGTACAGTCCGAGAAAAATGTTTGTCAGCCTCATTGTTCAGATGGGTGTCCTCATGGCGTTTGTGTTAGTCCGGAGACGTGCATTTGTAATTCAGGGTGGGAAATGATACAAACTAATGGCACTATGAACAAAACTTGTCAACCAATATGTAGAAAACCCTGTGAAAACGGCACTTGCATTGGCCCAGAGACCTGCCAATGTTTGCCAGGATATAAAAAATCTGAGAACAACACATGCAAACCGCACTGTTCAACTGGGTGTCCTCATGGAACTTGTGTTGGACCGGAGACTTGTTCTTGTAACTCAGGATGGACAATGATCCAAGTCAATGACACCACTAACAAAACCTGTGAACCAATATGCAGCAAACCTTGTGTCAATGGCACTTGTATAGGCCCCGAAACTTGCGAATGCCACTCAGGCTATGTAGAATCAGAAAAGAATGTTTGCCGGCCATATTGCTCCAATGGGTGCCTTCATGGTGTTTGCATGAGTCCTGAAACGTGTATCTGTGACTCCGGGTGGAAAATGACTCAAACACAACTCAGCACAAGTGGCAAATTAATATGTCAGCCAATATGTACCAAACCCTGTGTGAACGGTACATGTGTTGCCCCCGAGACTTGCAAATGTCTTGCCGGGTATACAACATTAGAGAAGAATATTTGCGAGCCACATTGCTCGGGCGGGTGTTCACATGGCAGATGTGTGAGTCCTGGCACTTGCATTTGTGATCCAGGATGGTACAAAAGTAATCTCAATAGCACGTGTGTGGCTGATGCTATTGAATTCGATAAACATACTGGCGTGAAAGATTGGTGAGTAGATGTTTTGTAAATTGTTTGGAAATCAGTCGTCAAAATTAATTGATCTGCTTTTACTGACGCAAATCTGTAAAAGTAAGTACTGTTAAAAATGTTTGACTACATTTGTGTTCCTTAAGAATGTGCACTTTGGAAATATCTTCCTAATTATTTATTTTTCTAAAGCAATGATAACAAAACATTCGTGAACAAGTCGTTTATCTAATCTCATGTCGTAAAAATTCTTATTTTGAAATAAAAATAATAGTATTATGACAGACTTTCGACGACGATTACAATGGGCAAATTAACATTTGGCTTGGAACGATCGCCAATGGGCTAGAGTATTATTTTCTGATGAATCCCGGTTCGGCTTTCATCCAGATACACGAAGATTTCGTTTTTTGCTAGTATCTGGACGTGAAAGCCGCTTGCAAAATCCCCAAGAAGTCCATCCATACCAAGGTGGAACAATAATGGTATGGCCGCCCATACCATTATTGTTATATAATACGCCTAGCATTTTCATTACATTACGAGTATGTTATAAGATTTTATAAGTCGTTTCTTTTCAATACATAAATAACTAAAGTATCCCTAGATTGTATTGATACATGTAAAACGACGTTTTTCAGCACACTTGCGACGAAAAATAAATAAAAATTCTATCAAATATTTGTGCAAAACACTTATTTAATTTCTTCTTGAGCCTTGCTTTCTCATTTTGATGGAGAGAAACTGATTCGAAAACTGAATATGTTTGTATATCGAATACAAAATAATAATAATATAATATTAGTTTGTTGACAAATATATATAATTTAATTAAATATAATGTTTGTTATTATTTACACAGTTTATATTTTCACAATTATATGTATTTGGCGTTAGAAGTCAAGATGGTTTATGCTGATATTTGAAAAAAAATCATTTCTGACTAGAATACCTATACCTAGTTATATGCGGCTCACTAGTGCGAAACTACAAAGTTAACAGCGCACGTGTGCAACAAAAGCCTTATTAAGAGCAAGACGCGCATAAGGTCTGTCATTAAGGTATTATTTTTGATTTCATTTAAAGAACTTTACAATTAAGTTTTATTATGAGCCTATATTGCACTGCAGTTTCCCTTCCCTCTTTCCACTTTTCCCGGTCTAATGCAATTGTGGACCAGTCCTTTCAAAACGAGTTTAGTTCATCCCGCCCTCTCCTCTTGGGCCTGCCGCGTTTTCGTTTCCTGCTAGTTGGTATATGAATGTAAATAGTAGCATTTTATTTCACGTTTTCAGGATGCAGTCGAACTGGTTATATGTCTTGGCAACTGCAATCAGCGTTGTGGTGATGATACTTTTTATAATTATTATAATGCGCTGTAAAAGGAATAAGTCTTATGAAAATGGTAAGTTCCATTTCTTGAAAAATAGGTAAAAACTGAGTGTGTGGCTTAAGTTGATGACTTGGATAAAAGTGAAGAAGACCAAAGCCACGATGGATGGATTGTGTGACGGTTAGAAAATGAAAGGGGTGATTACCGAGATGACGACTAATAGAGAAGTATGGAAGATAAAGACATCGTGTTGTGCCGACCCAAAATTAATTGGGATAAGAGCAAGAGAATGATGATGCATCAAGATACCTATACATCATCATCTGCTTGCCTATTCCTAACTATGTTGGGGTCGGCTTCCAGTCCAACCGGATGCAGCTGAATACCAGTATTTTACATGGAGCGACTGCCTACCTGATATCCACAACCCAGTTACTAGGTAATACGATACGCCTTGGTAAGACTGGTTGTCAGATTTTCGGGCTTCTGACGACCCGTAACGACTGTCAAAGATCCACGAATGACAGCCGGAACCAACGGCTTAACGTGCTTTCCGAGGCATGGAGGGGTCTTGGTATGTAAAGGTTGTCACTCATCCACGGACCACCCGCGACAAGTACCTATCTACACATACAAATAAATAAAGTTGAAGTGTCTGTTTCTAATGTCAAATGATCTAGGTTTACGGAATCCTGTGTTTTAGGCCATCATATTGGGAAATAATAACCAAGTTTTTCGGGAATAAGTCTCATTAGTTAACCTCACTTGTTGCAGTGGAGTAACATCTGATGTAGTAACAAGCTATATCAATGAGATTTCCCATCGGCAAAAATGACGACCATAATATGATCTCCTATTTCCCTTTCAGGAATGAATTCTCAACAATCCTTCCTTAGTGCTCACTTCCGTTCTTTATGGAACCCTTGTGCTAAACATGCTTCTAGACCAGGGATGCACAGACTTATTGAGACCATGGGCCACTTAGGCAAATAATGAACTATGGCGGGCCACCAGCACAAATTAAAAACATAAAAAAATAGCCAAAAATTTAATTTAAAAAATAATATACTAGTTTGAAGCGTGGCACTGCGTTGTGCTTACAATCTTTTTAACATTTGGCTTTTTAATTTTTAACTTCAGCAATATTTTTCCTTCAAATGTACGAGGGAATATTTTTAGTCAAAGTAGTGGCGGGCCACTGGCATAATAATATTGCCGGGGGGCCGCATGCGGCCCGCGGGCCCCGGTTTGTGCATCCCTGTTCTAGACCAAGTGGTTTAGGCTGTGCGTTGTCTGTCAGTGAATGAATAAATTTAAGATTGTTAGCATTAGGTATAAAGTAATCTGCATTCGCGATTTTTTTGCCAAAAGTGTAAACAAATATGAGTACATATATAGAAAAATAACTTTAAATCCTACACACTAAGTTCAGTTTACGCTACAACTTCAAACATTTTTATAACTGTTTAAATAATGCTAGTCACTTATCTAACAAACGTTGTATAACGTCTGCATAGTTATGCAGCACTTTATCTTCTTCTTTCGAAAGTCAAATTACTGACGACTGAGAGAGAGAAATCGGTGTGTAACTATTCATCTGATATAATACGTTTACTAGTAGGTACGGGGGTTAGAAATCAACTTAATTACCATTAGAATAAAGTTAATATTTGTTTAACTTGTAATAATATTCATTTGAAACTTAAGTTTGATTAGAGTCTAGATGTGTTCTTTTTTGATGACTCGAAATCAATCATTCTTAAATTTCGTTTATTCTTACAGATGGTGCCGTGGTAGTTCCAGCCCAAGAGTTTAGTGCAAGAATGTTAATTGTGGCGAAAGCCGAGTACGATATCTGCAACCAAAACTCAGTGCTTTAATGTTTTCTAGTACTACATGTTTGGCTCTATCTATATTTGTCTGTTTTACGCATTCGTATTTAATTAAGTAAACTATGCATTTTTTTAAACCAATTTTTGCAATTGTATTATTTAAATAAGTATAAAAAACATGTTGTTTGTCAATAAAGTATTGTTAGTAGATCTCTTTTAAATCTTAATAAGTATTTATTTTAATAGATTTTTCTATTTCAAAAGACATGTACTATGAAATAACATTGAATATGATTTACAAAACAGCTGCTTTCACTTTTCAGTCAACCTCACTCCCTCCTCTTTAAGCAAAACGCGATCTTTACAAGTACAGTCGGCACATACATACACCTACCTATTGTCATTTATTTATTTTTTTAAGCAACGATTAAAACGAGTCTATATGCAATAAGATTCCTCGATGGCATTTTAAAATGATTTGAGGTAGGTAAAACATAACATCACGCTAAGTCTCCCCGAAGGGTTGGGCAGAGGCGCACATACATATATTACACCCGCATTTGGCCAGTTATGTTTTTAAGTCCCATGCATGTAATAGGGTGCGAGCCTATTACTGTCATCCGGGCACAATTCTAGACTCCTATTGAGAAATTCCAGATAGAAAAACCTAATAACACTGCCCGAACTGGGAATCAAATCCAAGACCTCATGCTTAGCAGTAGCGCTTGCGACACTAGACTGACTGTGTGCACAGACGCCAGCAAATCAACTTACTACAATCTGTCAAATTTCTTTAATAGATTTTCAACTTTATCACTAAAGCATAAGGTTCAAAGTTGATTGGGAAAATTTGACAGTTTCGGGTAGGTTGATGTGCTGGCGTCTGTACCTATTTGCAAGCATCCATGAGACACACATCTGATAACACAGCAGAAGCGAGACTATGTTATCTGAGTTATCAGACGTGGGTGTCTTAGGACTATCTAGATCTGGCGGGCAATTCTCGCACATCTCGCATTCGATTTTTGGCCAGGAATAAAATACGGTACGTTATAAACTTATAACTTTTATTGTTCACTGCAGTTACACTTGCAACTTCACTCAGTGTTCCGCCATGTTTTTATTTATATTAATCTATATGTTCCACACGGCTGCCCATGGTGGCGGACGGGACGATGACAATGTGGCCCATCACTCGTAGTGGGGGTTTTAATCAAATTGGTGGTTGAAATCAAAAACAAATCAAATAATTTACTTTGACAAAAAAATTATATTACAAGATTATTTATACAAATTAATGAAAATTTGTCGTTAAAAACAGTTATGCCGTGGCCACACTAAACAGGAAACGCCAATAATTATCGCGATAAGTTGTGGTTCATTGGCTGACATCGTAGGTCCAGCCAATGAGCTACAACTTATCGCGATAATTATCGGCGTTTCCCATTTAGTGTAACCACGGCATTAATAGTTATTTGTTATACAAGAGTGCAAAGTTGCTTTTTAACCGCGTGTTCAATTTTGATGACCGAGCAAGCGAAGGATTCTAAAATTGAATCACGAGCGCAGCGAGTGATTCAAAATTAGAATCCTGAGCGTTAGCGAGGGAATCAAAAGAGCACGAGGTGAAAAATCTTTGTACTCGAGTGCAACACGTAACTTTTCATTCCACCTCAGCGAGGAAATGACTAAATGCAAAAAAAAACGTTTACAATCACAAGATAGGTACACTTTTATTTCAGTTTAGGTATTAATTACTACATTATGACAGGTAAGTATTACAGAATAATCTTTAAATTATAACAAAATAATACTAAGGTATAATTAAGAAAATTTTAAAGTAACGTTGCTACAGTTATTTAAATTGAGTGTAATATTTTTGTTTGGTACTGTAATATTGGTGTTAGTCACTTGTGTACTGTTTTTCGGTAAACTATCTGTCATACTTAATAGTTGTACCGATTCATCGGATTCCCTTGGCGTGAATGTTGGAGAGAGAGGGAGATGGTTAGGTGTTTCATAACGGCTTATTTTTGATGTAGAAGGGCCAGTCCAAAGATCCGATTGAGGCTCTTTCAGTGTAATGGCTCCTACGATGCCTTCACATATTTTAGACTTATTTTGGATGGAATCCTCTATGTATCCCTCTACAACTGCATTGGACTTCCAGCCTCCGTGGCGCTTAAGGGACAGGAGATCAGCTCCGGAATCAGCCAAAAGTGTGGCTGAAGTTCGTCGGAAACAATGACCCGTGTACAACAGGGGTTCTGGAAGTTCAAGAAATGTTGCTATTTCTCGTGGGATACTGCCAATTTTATTAGTACCCATAGGCTGTCTAACACACTTTCCATTGCGATACTGTAGAAAAAGACGGGTTGCACTCCGGGAGTGCCGGCAGAAGTAAAAACTTGAATATTAACGTTGAAATAAATCAATTATTAATTTAATTAATATAACTCATTTTTTTTCACTATTTCTGCGACACTTTTTTCATTAATAGATGCACTTTGTTCAATTTCCATATTTTAAACACTTTATAAACGAATTTTACGAATACACAGCAGTGTGGCTACTACACAGACGGTCGAGCCATCAGCTGTCCATCCATCCATCCATCCACTTCGACTTCCACTTCGACTTCCACTTCCACTTCGACTTCCACTTCGACTTCCACTTCGACTTCCACTTCGACTTCCACTTCGACTTCCACTTCGACTTCCACTGCGACTTCCACTTCGACATCCACTTCGACTTCCACTTCGACTTCGACTTCGACTTCGACTTCCACTTCGACTTCCACTTCGACTTCAACTTCCACTTCGACTTCCACTTCGACTTCCACTTCGACTTCCACTTCGACTTCCACTTCCACCCATCCATCCATCCGTCCATTGTGTCCGTGTGTCACTTCAATTCGGTTGGCGCCGCCGTAGAAAGAGAGGGGGGGGGGAAATCTCTCCTGACGGTCACGTGTCCTGACGCGATGTCCTGACGCGAGTTTAACATTTTTTACCCATTACTAAAAGTGTGCAACGCCGCTAAAGAAGTATTAAAGAAGAGTGGGATAATATCCTCCAGGTGGTACGAGGACTAAAACACGGTGACTTGATTATAATGGACTGTATTTTAAGCTCAACAGTGAGAAAACAAACGGTAAAAACAATGGTTTGAATCGGCGAGAAACAATCGCTCAGTAGCGAGGACGATGACGCAGTGCTGTGTCGGCCGGTGCGCGCCCGCACGTCGAGCGCCCCCTCCGCGACCGCAGCTCACCGCCCGCGGTCGCCCGGCGCGGCGTGGTATTCTCGACATGCTCCCGGCGTTGAAGACTTGTCTTCAATGATTATGCTGGAAGAGGACAGATGGTGTTGTAAGCGCGTCGGACTATTCCCTTTTTGGTTTTTACGTCTGCGACTCTGCTTATGCCGTCCTTCCCAGGTATGAGACGTACGATGCGACCCAGTGGCCACATGAGTGGTGGTGTCTGTTGTTCCTTGAGTACCACCATGGCTCCTTCTTCGAGCACCCCATCGGAGTCCGTCCACTTGGTTTTCTGTTGGAGGTAAAAGATATACTCGTTAGAGAATCTATTCCAGAACTGTTGCTTCAGGTGCTCGATACGCTGGAAACGTTTTAGGCTGGAGATGTTCTGGTTGATGACTTGCGGATGCGGCAGGGATGTGAGAGATCTCCCAATAAGGAAATGTGCAGGAGTTAAAGGGTATAGGTCTGATGGATCAGTGGAAAGAGGAGTGAGAGGACGAGAGTTTAGTATTGCCTCAACCTGAATCAGACACGTAGACATCTCTTCGTAAGTGAGATGTGCGAAGCCTAATATGCGCCTTAGGTGATGTTTTATGGATTTTACGGCAGACTCCCATAAGCCACCGAAGTGTGGGGTGTATGCCGGAATAAAGTTAAAATTGATACCTGCGTCTGCCATTTCTGACGAATAGTCCTGTTTTAATATGTCAGCTATTTCGTTACAGGTGCCAATAAAGGTTGTACCATTGTCGGAGTAAATGTTCTTTGGTTTACCACGACGAGCAATGAACCTATTCAGTGCTGCAATAAAGGCATGTTTTGTTAGATCTGAGACAAGCTCCAGATGAACCGCCCTTGTGGCTAGACAAACAAAAACACATATGTAACATTTAACTAATCTACATCCTCTACCTTTGCGGTCGGCTAGGAGGATGGGTCCGGCATAGTCTGTGCCAGTTTCTAAGAAAGGAAACTCTAACTGAACTCGTTCCTTAGGTAAGTTACCCATGATGGGTTGAACTGTTCTACCGTTGAATCGCTGACATTTTACGCACCTATGGACAGTTGATTTAGCAAGGTTTCTACCACCCAAAGGCCAATACTCATGTCTGATTGTAGCTAAGAGTAACTGTGGACCAGCATGAAATAAGCGTAAGTGATAGGTATTAAAAATTAGTTTAGCTAAGTTATGTTTGCTGCAGATAATAATAGGGTGCCTGACATTATAATCGTAGCAAGAATTATCTAATCTGCCTCCTACTCGTATAATACCAGACTCGATAAAGGGTGATAATTTCTTAAGGCGATTTTTATGTGGTAATGGTTTACCTGATGAAAGTAGCTCGTACTCTTCAGGAAACATTTCCCTCTGAACTGTTTTAATTATGAAATCAGCGCTGTAGGACAACTCTGAATGAGTAAGAGTGAGACTATGATTATGTACCCTTTTAGAACGATTAATGAATCTAAATACGTATGCTAGTAGACGTTGTAAATGTGAATAATTAGATGAATTATTAATTAAAGTTTGAAATGAATTATTGTGAATAGGATTAGTGATAGGTAATGATTGATTATTAATGTTAATAGAATGTGATTTTAATAGTTCAGGTAGTATTGTGTTCACATCTGTGTTAGGCATTGAAGGCCAAAGAGCTGGGTCTGTAAGTAAGAATGAAGGCCCTGACCACCACATAGAAGATTGACCTATGAGGTCGGCGCTCAGACCACGGGAGACAAGATCTGCAGGGTTGTCCTTGGACGGCACGTAGCGCCAGGTATAAGCACCAAACCCTTCCCGTATCTCCGAAACTCGATTCCTTACAAACGGCTTAAGCGAGCCAGGTGAAGCAGACAGCCAACCCAAAACAATCATTGAATCACACCAAAATATGCATTTGTCTGGTTTAAGTATTAACGATTCCAGTACTTTTGCACACAACCTGGTCCCTAATAAGGCACCACAAAGCTCTAGCCTTGGTATTGTGGTAGACTTGATTGGTGCAACCTTACTTTTGGAGGTGAGCAGATGTGTATGGACGGTGCCGCTACTTGCTACAGAACGAATGTATATGCAAGCTCCGTAAGCCTTTTCTGATGCATCCGTAAAAATATGTACTTCCACGGATAAAGGACTATCGCTCACTACCCAGCGTGGTATGCTGAGATGATTAAGCTGTGGTAAAGTCTGTATGAACTTCAGCCATAGCTTTTTAATGTCCACGTTAACCTCGTCGTCCCATGCACACTTGTTTATCCATAATTTCTGCAATATTATCTTGACCTCGATAATACACGGACAGACAAGACCAAGTGGATCGAATACTTGCGCTATTGTAGAAAGTATGTGTCGTTTTGTGATTGTAGTATCTGTATGTTTAGGTATATGAATGGAGAATGTAAGACAGTCAGTATGACAACGCCAATTAAGACCGAGGGTTTTACTTGGTTCGTCAATACTCAGGCTGACTGTGTCGGGTGTGTCTACATGTGTTGTTGTGGATGTGATATGAGCGGGTGAATCAAGGGTGTTTGTAGTGACTGCCTGAAGTATTTGGGTGTTGTTAGACTGCCACTTGCGAAGATTGAGTTGTGCACTCTGTATGCTGGTTACATCTCTACACAGCGCTATAGTGCTCTCTATAGAGTCACTTCCCGACAGATAATCGTCGACGTAGAAATCGTGTTGTATAGAGTGTTGTATTCGTGTGTGTGTTGCCTCCTTTGCCAACTGAGACAAACATCGTGTACTAATAAACGGAGCGGATGCTGTTCCGTAAGTAACAGTGTTTAATGTGTATGTTTTAAGTGGTAATGATGGATCAGTGCGCCATAATATCTGCTGTAGAGATCGCTGCGATTCGTCAACTAAGATTTGTCGAAAGAACTTCTCGATATCTGACGATATGACGTATTTGTGCTGCCGGAACCTCAACAATATAGATATTATGTCATCCTGAACTACAGGTCCTACGCATTGAATGTCGTTCAACGACTTACCAGAAGTTGGGACGGCTGATGCGTCGAAGACAACTCGAAGCTTGGTCGTTGTACTGGACTCTCTGAAAACACCATGATGTGGAAGGAAATATGCCTGAGAAGAAGAAGGCTGAGATGCTTCACTCATATGACCTAATGCTTCATACTCCTGCAAGAACTCTACGTAGCGATGCTTCAGTACTGGGTCTCTATCAAGTCTACGCTCTAGCGACAGAAAGCGACGCTTAGCCATCTCAAAGGAGTTACCCAATGCTTCAGGGGATTCCTTTAAGGGAATGGTGACTATGAAACGACCATCAGCACTACGCCTAGTTGTGTTTATGTAGTTCTGTTCACATGTTCGCTCTTCGGACGTGAAATTGAACTTAGGTGAGATAGAGTCAAGTTCCCAGAATCTTGAGAGATCCATGGGTGCTTGCACGTGTGTGCTGTGCTTGTCATGCGCGAACATACACACTGATGAGTTGGTTATGTTAGGTTGAGGTATAGCACCTGATATGAGCCATCCGAGCTTAGTCTCAAAAAGCGTCGGCATATGCCTACCTAACTGTATACGATTGCGACCAATCACACTCCAAAAGATATCGGCTCCAACAAGTATGTCGATGGAGGAAGGGACATCGAAAGATGGATCAGCCAGACTTATGCCTGCTGGTAGTTGCAAGTCACTTATGTCTATGTATGTATGAGGTACATTAGTGGTTATGTTGGGCAAGACAAAACAATCAATGTCAATGTTATAAGACCCATCACACGATTGTAAGTGTAAAACACATGATTGCGTAATGGTAGACACTTGACTGTTTATGCCTGCAACGTGTGAGCTTACACTACGAATAGGTAAATGTAGCTTACCACAGAGGTCCTTAGTCACAAAATTGGCCGTGCTTCCATTGTCAAGCAAGACTCTGGCGCTGTGCGGCATCCCGGAATGGTCCGTGACTCTTACCAATGCTGTGGAAAGCAATACATGACGAGATGAAACACCATAATTAGTGCCCGCTAAAGTTATATGCTCCCTATTAGGGCTAGGATCATCATCATGAGAATGTAACATTGTATTATGCCTTTTTTTGCAATACTTGCAGTGACCAAGTGGACAAGTTGCCTCTAAATGACCTGGGCGTAAACAATTCAAACAAAGTTTAAATTCTTTCGCTTTAGATACGCGTTCTGCGATTGTAAGCGCCTTAAATTGATCGCAACTAAATATGTGGTGACCTTGTTTACATAGGGGACATGAATTATTAAATTTTCCCTTACTTGTTAAGAAGCTTTTTGGCTTACTGTGCGATGACTCTGGCTTCGACTTTAAATTCTTAGCCTCCTCAAGCGTTTCTAAAAGATTGCAACGGTTAGAAATAAATTTTGTAAACATGTCTAAGGATGGATACTCAGAGTATTCCTATGTTCTTCCCACTGTCTGCTAGTAATCGGGTCCAACTTCGATGCCATTAAATGTATAACCATTTCACCCCAATGGTTCTTGCTGGTTACATCAATAATCTGGCGTAAACCCTGACTACTCTCCCTTTGAAGTGGTTCTACATTAAATAAGGCTTGAATGTGATTATTTATTAATAATTGCTTGTTGTCGTACCTCTCACACAACAACTGCCATGCGTTGTCGTAGTTGTCCCCTCTGAAATCTAAACTCTTAATAACAAGTGCTGCGCTGCCATTAAGTGACGAGCGTAGGTAGTGAAATTTATTGATATTATCTATACCTTTCTCCTCATGAATCAACGAAATATAAATATCTTTAAACTCCAACCAATCCTTATAGCCGCCGCTAAAGTGAGGTAAATTTATTTTAGGAAGTCTAACATTATTATGTCTAGTAACCACTGAAAGTTGCTCATTGGAGCTTACCTTAGACGCCAGTTGAGCGCGATGCTGCGACAGAAGCGCGCGAGCAGTTGCTAGCTGCCTGTAGTAGTTGCTCTCGAATTGCTCACGATCAGAAAATTGCTCGTCGGGCTTGGCGGACAGGTACTCCAATTGACTCTGAAACTGATCATATGTGGCATATAAGGTAACCATTTTCTCAATTCTTATCTCTAACTCAACTAGTTGTTCCTCACTGAGCTGTTCGCAAGATTTAGAGGTAGTCATGAAAGTTGTGAATTGAGTAAGCTGAGATTTTACTGAGGCACGCTTCTTTGTAAGCTCTTTTATCTTATTTCTTCAGCCATGGCTAAATAGGAAGGTAGCTGTAAGCGCTAAAGGAAAAACAAGTAGGCAAGAAAAGACTTTTTAAAGAATAAATGCTAAAAGCACTGAAATAAAACTCTTATAATGCGCCTGTAAAACAACAAAGAGCAAACAGCTGATCGATGAAACGTTGCTATTCAAAACTGGTAGGCGGTTAGAAAAAATATTTGAATAGAAAAATGTTAAACTGTCAAGAGGAAAAAAAAAAAGTGTACCCACTTACGGCACAATATTAAAGATGTTATAACTAGATTAATAAGCACTTATTACTAATTATTAATTAATGGAGTTCTACTTTACTGGGAATGGGACAAGTCTACTTGAATGGGAATGGGACAAATCTACTTGAATGGGTTGATAGTTGACACTGGTCAGAAATAAAAATGAAAATAACAACACAGAATGAAAGCGTATGATTGATTCTACTGGATAAATAAGCAAATAAGTAATGTTATGCGATAGATAGTTATCACTAAGACGAATAGGTATCTACTAATGTATGATTCACTGGTCTAATGCACTATGTACTACTCTTGTGGAATGATAGTTAGTATATGAATATGTACAAATGTTAGTAAGATTATGGAAAGATCTCACAAAATCCGTTGACTGCGAGTCCAAACTGAACGTCTTCTGGCTTCAAATGGATTGCGATGTCCTTGGGCACTGCTTGGGCTGCTACGCTGCGATGACCCAGCTATGATGACCACTGAAGAACTGCTTGCTCCAACAAACGCGCCTCTTCACAAAGGTGCTGAAGATGAAGACTGGAACCAGGTTCGCACGAAGGGCGAGAAGAAGTCTTGACCTTGAATTCGTTTTCTAACGGCCGTTTTCAAATTTTGAAAAAACCGCTTGTCATTCCCAGTAACTGGTCAGTTACACGTCGAAGGACCATAAAGAAGAGTGGGATAATATCCTCCAGGTGGTACGAGGACTAAAACACGGTGACTTGATTATAATGGACTGTATTTTAAGCTCAACAGTGAGAAAACAAACGGTAAAAACAATGGTTTGAATCGGCGAGAAACAATCGCTCAGTAGCGAGGACGATGACGCAGTGCTGTGTCGGCCGGTGCGCGCCCGCACGTCGAGCGCCCCCTCCGCGACCGCAGCTCACCGCCCGCGGTCGCCCGGCGCGGCGTGGTATTCTCGACAAGTATACACTTCAAAAAATCGATTGATTGGAGTGTTAGGCGGGCGTAAGGCTGCCTGTCCACCGGAGCGGAGCGAGGCAGCGGAGCGGAGAAACGGAGAAATATTAACCAATAGGATTGCACAAAGTCTCCGCTCCTCTTCTGTCCAATTTTTGTATTGGTTAATATTTCTCCGTTTCTCCGCTCCGCAGTTTCGCTCCGCTCCGGTGGACAGGCAGCCTTAGGCTTGATATTTCTCAACAATCGTTACGTATTCCTTGCGAATGACGAAGTTGCGGTCTCTTTTTGTCTTTGTATTAGGTAAATTAATTAATAGTAAGTCATCTGAATGTTTCTCAATGTTTTTGACATTAAGTTGTGTTAGTTCATTAGTTCGACATGCTCCGTTTATTCCAATAATAAGAACAACCTGTAACGTAAAGAGTATTGTAGTAGATAAATGAATAAAATTGATATGAACGCATAATTATGCCTATCAACATCTACTAAGTATACTATTTAATTGAGATTAATATACTTAAGTAGATACTGAATGTGCAACTGACTTACTTTTGCCGCCAAATATACGGAATCGGGTGCTTCGTTAAGAAACTTTTCAATATCAGATACTGTGAAAACCTTCGATTTTTTTGGTTGATGACCAGATGAGGCTCTTTTTAAAAATGCCACTAATTTAGGATAGGTATCGATATGTTTGTCTTTTTTCATCTTTATTGTTGCTTTTAGCATCGAATACGTACTCCATAGAGTGCTTGCTTTCTTGTTCTCGGATAATTCTATAAAATATGCCAGCAAAACGTTTTCTGAGAAAGTTTTGGCTCCTTTTGCTAGTCGCCACGTGTTGAACATATCGTACTGTTTTAAATACTTCTCGCGTGATTGTTGAGGGAGAAAGCTCATTTGCGCATTATTAACAGTTTCAGTCAATTCTGTTGGCGTCAAGCAAACTTCCTCGTCGCTAGAATCACTCATTTTAGTTTTTTCACTTGTTTTCAAGTTTCTTGTTTTTAATATAAGGTTTAACAATGACGTGAAAAAATGCCGCGTAAAGAACCGCGTACAAAACAAATTGAAAAAAGAACACCAAGAAGGTTCCGAGTCTGAGTTTTTAACACATTAAAAAAAAGTTGTATGATATATTCGGCACCATAGAGGTAGCAGTAAATAGGTTTAATGTTTTTTTTAATTCACAAACTTAGTGCACACGATGTTCTAAATTCAATTTACTTTATCCTCTAGAGAATAAAAACGGCTTTTCCACTCAGATATTGAAGATTAAAAATACTCTTTCCGAGATGGTGGGATGAAAAAGTAATAAATTCATGAGTGCATGACTTCCTGACACATCAATAGACTAACATAAAATAATAATAATAATATTTATTACACAAGAAAGTGGTTACAAAATAGTGTGAAGTTCCTGACTCCTGTGCTAGGTGATATACCTGTGTTACAAGAGCCAGTGCCCTCTCTCAGTAGGAGACATTACAGAATCTTATGCAAAAAGATTAACAAAAATAAAAAGAATAACTATGGTAACAACAAAAAGTAAAATATACTAAAAGTGGTTTGAAAGAAGCCTGTATTGAGTTTGTGAGTGTTTGTGTGAGTGTTTGTGTGTATATTTGTGTGTGTGTGTGCGTGGGTGTGGTGTATATGTGTGTGTGTCAATGATTAATCAGTAGGGGTTTTAATGTTACGAAATAGATATGATAACTTCCTCTGTTTCGTCATAGTTCAGCGTGCGGTACGTCGACATTGGACAGACTCACAGATAGGAAAGCCAATCCGCCGATTAGATAGCTTGCCATCTAGTGGCATCGTGGAATGGCGGCGCAAGATAGATCGGAGGACGTATAGTTTCCTCACCGTTAGTACTTGGGCTTCTGAGTACAACTGAGCTGTGGGGTAATCCCTTTTACGGAAATGCATTACTTTGAGAACAGCCCGCTGAGCTCGTTCCACCCTAAGCATCATTGTTTTGAAGGTACCACCCCATACCGGGATGCAGTAAGTAAGTATCGACTCGCATAATGAACGGTTTACTAATGATGCTGTTTCAATGTAATTACTTTCAATACGACTTAACACGTTATTGTCGTTCGATTCGTACTTTTCTCGCGTAAGTGAGCATTACACGAGCGACACGCGTCGACGACAGAGGCAAGTGTCGATGCGTGTCGCATGTGTGTATGCAGACTAAATAAAGTTTGTATTCTCGGCATGTCGCATGTCGATTCGAGCATTTCTCGCAGGAAAGCCACGTGACATGGCTTGTTTTGTCTTTAAATGCGACATGCAAAGCGTGGTCGGGTCCAGTCGACACTTACATGACGGATTGCGGAAGAAATTAAGATATTTCCTTTACGATTTCATAAACATCTTAGAAAACGCTGCGATAGTCTCAACAAAGAAAACAGACGAAGAAAATTTCAGGACTCCGCCAAAGTTCTCAAATATCCACTGTTTATGCGGTGTCGATGGATGAGACATATCTGAGTGGAGTGATATGAAGTTTCGAATGACGTTGTTTCGACGCACGCTGTTTCGAAAAACTTTGCGAGTAGTTTGAAAAGGCATTGAATCGATAACCGCTATATCGAATGACGTTTTTGCGATTTCGCGAACACGCTGATGCGAAAAATTGTTTGAATGTTACGCTAGTACGAAAGTAACGAAATTCACATTTACTTAAAATTTTGTCTGGGATTCGAACTCGCGACGAGCCTCGTCTAGGGATTGGGATGGCGGAGTTGTGAGATATTACTCAAAATTCTCTCAATTGTATGGTTTTATTCTTTTTTGAGGAACTTTCAGATACTCTGTCAAGCAAAATTCAAATTGAGGACACCTTTATAAGAGATGCCATTCCTGCAAGAATAAAACTGGAGATACGGATATCTTTTATAGCTCTACAGGAACTAACATGCTTCAATGTTTCGTTTTCAGATAGTTTACGTGATATTTAATAACCGACTCTAAAAAAAAGAGGAGGTTTTCAATTCGGTTGATTTTTTTTTATTTATACCTACCCCACACTAATTCATATAACACTACTTGTTATGTAAATATCAGTGACAGGAAGTTATTAAAATATCATCAATATAACCGAAGTAAAAAATATCGTATTGTTGAAGCCAACTCTAAAACTACCCAAGCAAAGTAATAAAACCTTAACCAATTTTGCGAATCTGTCTACAATAATAATATGACGGAGTTATGTGAGTCCATTGTGATTAACACCGACGCAGGCCAATTTCCGACTGATGACGCGTTGGTTCGCCAGTGGGCGCGTGGATACACGAGAATGCACGCGCACGCGCGCGCACCAATCAGCGTTGTTCGCGCGCAGACGCGCGAATTCCGACGAATGCGCGCGTCTTTTTAAAATCTCCGAAGTAATGTGTGCGTTACGCTGTGGAGTTAAGGTTGAATTTGTTATGTTTAGTTTTGGATAGACGCTTCGATGCGCTTCGACTCTGCGCTAGTATAAATCGACCCTTAATTGAGAACCGAGTCGAGTCGAGTGTGTTGAGTCGGTTAAAAAAGATTTTAACCGACTTCTAAAAAAAAGTAGGTGCACAACTACAATTAAAATTATACAATTAAGATTACAACTTGGTACTTTAATAAAATAAAAAATAAGTTTATTTCGTATCATTTTGGCTTACATTGCATGACGAGGTGTCTCCATTTAGGCATAGAAAATGCCTGTAGTTGAAGGCTCCGCTCTTCCCTTACATTATAAACATACAGATAGGTAAATAACGACAATAGAAAAAAAAAATTAAACGATCAATTGTGTAAGTGTGTATGGGGGTGTGTAGTGTGTACTTTATTTCTAGTATTTCAGTATTTTTAATTAACATTAGGTTGTGTTGTTTCAAATACTTAATTCTACTATTACCTAAAATTAAATAAGTTAAATAATTAAATTAAGGTCAAGTAGAGGACATACAATAATCGTTCTTAATTATTACATAAACTCACGCCTTCGTGCCATGAGGGAAGCAGAGACTATAGATATATTGTTTTTAACTTAATTATTTATTAATAACTAGCTGCTGCCCGCGACGTCGTCTGCCTGAAGGCTCTACAGCACCAAAAATACCTAAGATGCCAGTGTCGCTATAGCATTATAAGTAAACAACTTTTAAAATAGCATTAAAATATAAGTTTTTTTTTTGCAAGTGAAGCAAGTGAAGAGAGTTATATGGGAATCCTGCTGAGTTCAGTGTGGTGTGGGGGATGTGACTGAAGGAAATAGAGAAAACAATGCAGGAATACATTCCAGGACACAAAAGAGTAAAAATACGTACAAAGGCATCATACCTTAAAACACTTCCCTATAAACAACGTTGGTAGTTATGCTGCCAGGAGCCAAAATGTAAAGAGAGTCAGGACTGGTGACGCGGGAGCAAGCGACGTACAGTTGTCCGTGTGAGAAGCAACTCGTCCTGAGGTCGACACCTGCTGCCCTCAGTGTCTGCCTCTATTGCTGGTTATCGCGAAGCAAACACTCACGGGGAACTGTACGCGCTTGAACTGGAACGGGAAGATATGAGGTATGAGGGGAATGCGTGGTATAAATACTGCCTTGCCAACGCCACAACCCGTAAGAATTTCCGCCTCAATGGTGTGTCTGTAGAGCGAGATGACTTTAGGGTGGGTCCCGTTACACAACTTCAGAGGAGATAGGTTCCGAAGAAGCATAATCGGGACACCGACCTTCAGCTTGATTGTATGCGCTGGAAGTCCACTTGCTGACAGGGAGTTCAGAAATTCCACGGGATAATGTGTGGCGTCATCTTGCTCGACAACAGTGTTTATCGAGGTGTAGACCACTTCATTCCCCTCAATTTCCGAGAGAATGCATTCGTTAATTGCTGCAGCCTGATCATTTTTGGACGTCAAAATGGCCCGCTCACACACCCAAGAATTCTGCAGGTGCAGTATACGACTGATGTCCCCGTACACACAGCAAATGAGTTCTTCTAAGCTGGATACCACTCTACCGAGAGACTCTAGAAGCACCACCTGTCCACCTTTCTCTTCTGGTAGAGTGCCTTCGCCAAGATTTAGAAGGACATTGGAGAATTCTTGAGCACGTGCATTGCCGCCGAGCCGAGCTCTCATATTAATGGTCAAGCGCAGCGTACGAACTCGTGACCACAACGAAGATAGTTTCAACGAAGCATTCACCTCGTCAGCCCTCGATCCCCGTGTCACCACGGGAAGCGTTTGCCGGAAATCGCCACTGAACAGAACAGCTGTGATACGACGCATCAAATGTTCGTTCCTGCGGATGTCCTGCAGGGTTCCGTCCACGGCCTCAACTGCCTTCCTATTGGCCATCGTACACTCATCCCATACGATCAAAGAGCAATCCTTGAGCACGTGTCCCTTATCGCTGTTACGTGACACACCACAAACAGGCGTTTCGGCGCTCTCTAAATCGATAGGAATTTTAAACATGGCATGTGCTGTCTTGCCACTCGGAAGCAGTGTGGCAGCGATTCCCGACGACGCTACAGCAATAGCAATTTTGCCTTGCCTGCTGACCTCTGCAAGTAAGTAAGTTCCACCAGACGCATTCCAAGAAAAACATTTGACCCTGGTTTTTTCCTAACGCTTTCAAGGACGGTGTCATAAATTTGTTTTTGCTCTGAAGAGAACAAAGCGACATGGTCATTTCGTCCGGATCGTAATTTGTCTCAGCGTTATACTCCCGATTTACACGGTCTTGATGCGGTGATGATTGGGGAGCTGGTAACCCATATTCGATCAGTGGATTGCCGCCGATAGAAATGACCACATCTTGAAGTGAACTGAGACAGGTGTTCAGCACGCGTTCATCAGTTACTCCGACTTCGTCTCCAGTAGAAACATAACTTTTTTGTAATACTTAACACCGCATTTTTTTTTTAATTGTCGTCCTCAACTCTGCTCAAGATTTTAAGGGTTTTGTTGGAACTTGAATTTGTCAAAACGGACTAAGTATACTATACAACTTTTATGAAGAAAATGCACATTGCCATCTATGAATTTTAAGAATAACTAACTACTAACCTCGCCAACATGATCAAATTTAAATTATTAATTTCCAAAAAGTGTCAACATGTAACTTGATTTGATTTTTATGAAATCTCATAAATGGCGCTGCTTCAAAATTTTCTTTATACTACTAAAATTCATTAAACTATGTTTTTTCTGCCCAAGTTACTTAAATGGCGTAGTTTTTATAGTGTAAAGCTAGATAATAGCATGGCTTACTGAAAAACAACATTTAAATATGCGTCGTTAGATTACACGCTGTCACAGAATGCGTAAGAAAAATAAAGATTCACAGCTCCTCCCCCATAGGTGATAGCGTGATAATATGTAGCCTATATGTTGACCCGACCTCTTAGTAATATTCATGCAAAATTTGAAGTAAATCCATGCAGTACTTTTTGAGTTTATCCCGGACATACAGACAAACAGACAAAAATTCTAAAAACTATATTTTTGGCTTCGATATCGATTGTAGATCACGCCCCAAGTATTCTTTTAAAAAAATATTCAATGTACCGTTTTGACTTTCCTACGATTTTATTATATGTATAGATTATACGCGCTGGTATGGTTAAATCACATTCTGCCCAGCGCGTCATAATGAAATTCAGTACAATATTAAGGCCCGGCTAGTCTTAAATGACATGCTTTATGTTAGGTTTGTATGACATATAATTTGACATTGGTGGTGTGATAATAGAAATATATATTCTACTCTGTTTTTATCGCGGCCTTTTTATAATTGCACTCATGGACGTGTATTACTTAGGTACGATTTTAACAAATCCGTTTTATTCAGTTTGCCAATGATCAACGAAATCAAAGGCATCAGGCTCATGTCAAGAAAAAATGCTACCACGGGCACGGGTAAGTTGTCATTGTCATTTTTTTGTACATATCTTGGGAACCTGGGGACCCGGACCTTTGGAAGCTATACCAGGGGCCGAAGCCAACTCGCAGAGGCCTCTTAGACTCATTGTCATTATTATTACCTCAGTTATTATTTTAATATTATAATAAACATGCCAAAAAGAAGGAGTTACTTTTCGGGAATTCATCATAACATCATTACGAAAGACTCGCTATAGCGCGTAGACAGACAGTCACAGAAGTAACCTTAGTTATAGATAATAGGTACCGACATGTAGATTAAGATCAATTTTTTACAGGGAAATAAAATAGACTTCCTAACTAACAGACCTACTGACATTTCAATATTAACATTATATACCTGGTAGGTGTAGGTAGCACATTTTGTACATTATGGTTTAAGGCTGTGTCCTACTATAAGTAATCGTTAGATTTATCACAACAGATTTTAGGTTGTAACGCTCACTTACCATATTTGGCGGGTGCAAATTTGGCTTTCCACGTAATTTGTAACATTGCACAATTGTAATAACACAATTATTAATAATGACAACAGAGATGCCATTCCCACGCACATTCTGTGATGAATGGCGCTTTAAGGATTTCAATGATACTATCAACTCAAGTTATCATCTTCCTGTGAGTAATTATATTTGGCTTATTCCCAATGGCTCCAAAATTTTATTCTCAACGGCTCCAAAAATAAACCCAAATTTATTATTATTAAATAAAATCATTCCCATTGGCTCCAAAAATTTTAAAGTACAAACTGCAAAAAAAATTGTATATTTACAATAACATTAATTTATGATTCAACAAACAAATTATCCGTTAAGTCAACATTTGAAAGATTCTACTTTTGACATCATAATCTACTACTGACAGATGATATATTTAATAGATTCTGCATTTGACAAATTTTGAAAAAGTGAGACAAGTAAGGAACATTTTCGCATCAAAAATAATACTATATAGTTATCACTATATACAGGGTGTTACGGAAAGGGTATATCAATACAAACGGGTTGAAGAGTGTATCTGGTCTAGAATCTCTGTCCAAAATTTCAGCTCAAAAGCATTAACTTTGAAAATGCTTAATATTTTTTTATTTCGACAGTTTATTTTCTGGTCTTAGAGAAAAAAAACTGCAATAAAGTATATAGACACATTTAAATCATTCACAAATAAATAATGCAATTTATTTCATACTTCATATTTTTGTATAATCAAAATAGCCTTATTTAGTTTAGTTTTATTTGAAAAGTACTAGGGTAACAGAAGTTAGTAGGAGGTTGTATAATACGTAATGCGTACCCCATGCATAAGCCGCATGTTCTTCATGAGTTTTATTTTAGCAGCAATCTCTTGCATACTTCTGCTACCCTAGTGCTTTTCAAATAAAATTACAGATAATAAAAAGTAAAATTAAGTGGTCATCTTCGGTCCACATCCGAGAGAAATTCAAACTAATACCTATTTCCGTTCCAACCTTTTTATTTTTCTTTTTAGAATAAAAAAAAATGAAATTCAACAATTTTATGCAATCTTAAAATAAAGTTTGAAAAGAGACTACCCATGACTGTACCATAAGTAGGCGCGACGTTGTGGGACTTACAGTAAGGTGAAGAGCGATGTAATGGGAATGCAAGCAAGACGTCTGTTGAGGAGCGACATTATGAGAAGCGACGTTCAGGGAAAAAATCCTTAGCATAATATATTGATTTGTGACTACCTTTGTACTGAAACTATTTACCACGAAATTATAACATTAATTTTAGCAATTTGTGTTTTGTTGACCTTACGCGATTTGTTTTGGAGCCGCTGGGAACGGTTTTAATATTTTATTATTTTAACTACTAAAATTATGGAGCCCTTGGGAATCAATGTATGGAAAAAAAATTTTTGGAGAACAATAGATTTGGAGTTCGTGGGAACAAGCCTTATATTTATAGGGTTTCGTAACTGAACGCTATTTATCGCTATGTCTGTTTGCTCATCTTTGCCTATGGCCCGTAGTTTGTAACTATTAAACTTCGCAAAATAAAAAAACATTGAAAAAAAAAAACTTACTAAGCGACATAGGGCTAACAATACACGAGAACAGTTTAAAGGAAACTTTTCAGAAAAAAATCATTATAAATTCAGAATATAAAATAATATTTCAAAAACAGCAGCAGTGCAGAGCAGTGGTGGCCAAGTGGTAACGGCCGCGACTTACGAGTTGTAGGTCGTTGGTTCGAATCCAGACAGGAGCTTTACTTTGTGTAAGTTATTTCATCACCACTGCTCTCAAAACGGTGAAGGAAAACATCATGAGGAAACCGGCATGTCCTAGAACCAAAAATTCGAAGACATGTGACATCTGCCAACCCGCACTGGGCCCGCGTGGTGGATTGCGGCCCACTCCCTCTCACTGAGAGGAGGCCTGTGTCCCAGCAGTGGGAACATTATAGGCTGATTATAATATGTGTTATACATTTCAAAAACAGTACGAATTACGCCTGTAGGATGATTACAAGAATTTGTATGATTAGTTCTCCTGTAAAGTTAGCCCTATGTGTATGTCGCTTAGTCAATTTTGCCTTCCAAGCGTCGATGTGTTCTGTCAATCTTTGCAAAAGCGTAGGTACTACTTATGAAACAAAATTGTCTGCGGACTGCCCTGCAGTAAAAAAAAAAGACGGGTTGCACTCCGGGAGTGCCGGCAGAAGTGAAAACTTGAATATTAACGTTGAAATAAATCAATTATTAATTGAATTAATATAACTAATTTTTTTTCACTATTTCTGCGTCAGTTTTTTCATTAATCGATGCACTTTGTTCAATTTCCATATTTTAAACACTTTATATACACGAATTTTACGAATACACAGCAGTGTGGCTACTACACAGACTGTCGAGCCATCAGCTGTCCATCCATCCATCCATCCACATCCACGTCCACGTCCACGTCCACGTCCACCATCACCATCACCATCACCATCACCATCACCACCACCACCACCACCACCGCCATCACCATCACCATCACCATCACCATCACCACCACCACCACCATCACCACCACCACCACCACCACCACCACCACCACCACCACCACCGCCACCACCACCATCATCATCACCATCACCTCCACCACCACCACCACCACCACCACCACCACCACCACCACCACCACCACCACCACCACCTGCTCCACCACCACCACCACCACCTCCACCACCACCACCACCACCACCATCACCATCACCATCACCATCATCCATCCATCCATCCATCCATCCATTATCGTCTCTCACTTGGTTCACTTCGGTTGGCGCCGCCGTAGAAAGAGGGGGGGGGGAATCTTTCCTGACGGTCACGTGTCCTGACGCGATGTCCTGACGCGAGTTTAACATTTTTTACCCATTACAAAAAGTGTGCAACGCCGCTAAAGAAGTTTTGACTTCTTATGCTCTAAAAGTTCGTCTTTATGTTGTGCTTAGGGGGTGCGCCAAAGTTCACCTAAATTTTCAACTCCGATAATTGGAAATCCGAAAATGTTCTTCCTAACATTTTTCATCCTAACAATCACAATTCCTAACTACTCTGTCTCTAATGTTCATAATTCCGAATCATTCAACTTCATAATTTCAGTAGCAATAAACATCTATTATACTTTTATTTGTTTTCCTATATTTTCTCAACATAACCATCTTTTACACTATTATTCAAAGTCATATATTTTTTATTTAGATCGTCGACATAGGATGCAAAAACGAGCGAAGGGCACCCCGAGGTTCGGTTTGGTTAGGTTACTTTAAACGCTTTACACAGAAATAGGGGCCCCGTGAAGCGGGGCTCCGTCGACATAGGATGCAAGGGCGAGCGAAGGGCACCCCGAGGTTCGGTTTGGTTAGGTTACTTTAAACCCTTTACACAGAAATAGGGGCCCCGCGAAGCGGGGCTCCGTCGACATAGGATGCAAGGGCGAGCGAAGGGCACCCCGAGGTTCGGTTTGGTTAGGTTACTTTAAACCCTTTACACAGAAATAGGGGCCCCGCGAAGCGGGGCTCCGTCGACATAGGATGCAAGGGCGAGCGAAGGGCACCCCGAGGTTCGGGTTGGTTAGGTTACTTTAAACCCTTTACACAGAAATAGGGGCCCCGCGAAGCGGGGCTCCGTCGACATAGGATGCAAGGGCGAGCGAAAGGCACCCCGAGGTTCGGTTTGGTTAGGTTACTTTAAACCCTTTACACAGAAATAGGGGCCCCGCGAAGCGGGGCTCCGTCGACATTGGATGACATAGGATGAAAAAAAAAAGTGTTTATCATATTAGACTAAATAGGTTTTATGTCTATTGAGTGGTATATCAAACGATTTTATATTGTCTGTTATTCTTATAGAAATTAGTTACATTAGTACTTATGTTTAGGGATAAAAGCGTTATGATAAAAAACAGTAGGAGTTTAAAATATTTACATTAATGATATTATTGATTACAATTTTCGGAAACATGAGTGTTATGAACATCGCCGGTAGCACTACAAATAGTATGAATGAAAACTTTAGGGTGAAAAATTTTAGGAAGAGTGATCATTCGGATTACAAATCGTTAGGAAGAACAATTTCGGGTAAAGAACTTTAGTTGTGCCAATATGGACCCGTGCTTAGGCGACATAAAATCGCTTTTTATGTTCTAGTGCATAAAGTAATTTTTTTTTCTGAGACTAAGGTAATCAGGCCCAACAGCCACACGCGCAATAAAACTTCGCAGATTAAAGTCGTGATTTATTTCATTTTCTTTAATTTATACCACTTCCGTGTTTTCTATCGTTAATTTAATAAAATCAGGTAAAATAGTTGTCATTTATTATTTAAAAACGCAAAGAAACGTTTTTATGACTTGGCAGTATGAAGTACCCAAGTCGAATGACAAATGTTGAAATTAAAAAAAAAAAAAAATTAAAAAGTTTCGTGGCGGTATTATCTGTGGTGGCGGGAATTAGCTATGCTTTGCAACATTTTTGATTAATTATGTACTGTATACTTTATGGCATTTATTAAAAACTGAAAAACCAATTAAATTTGAGAAGGAGTTAGAATTTTTAAAGCCACACCTTCAAGACAGATCACAGACATCAAACCTTGATTTTTCTGATAATAGTTTAGACGTGGACACTGAAGACATCTCAATTATAGAGTCACAAACATCTGACGTCGGGGAAAGTTAACGCTCTGATTCGGCATTATTAAATCATACTACCAGAAATAAAACACTACCTCTATCGCAGAAATTATTCAGACAATATGTCGAGGCCAAAGGAAAGGAAGAAGATCCATTATCTATGAGTAAATCAGTAAAAAAGATGCCTATACGAATTCAAGCTGAATTAAAACGGGCAATACTTGGCCTGGTTACTGACGCAGAAGTAAAACTTGCCTCCGAGGAAAGTAGCGATACTCCATCATCTATGACTAACTGCTATGGAACACAACAACAGCAAATTTATTCCTCACCAATCACCATCAACTTCAACTTACATCCCATCCACTACTTATTGTCCACCACCTACTTCAACCACGCCACCCAACCATACAAATTACGGCACTATATCCAACACAACATCATCTGCTCCACCATCGCCTTGCATAACCTACTTCGAGAACACAGCAACAGCGGCAATCGAAGTTTGACGATTTCGAAGAATTTACTTATAATGACTGATAATAATGATTAATGACCTTAATAACTGTGATTTCACATGGTGAACAATTATTTCAAATTTTTAAATAAAGAGTCTTGAAATACAAGCTTGTTTAATTATGCTATTCTATCTAAGGCATGAAAATATTGATATTTATGTTGAACAACCAAGAAGTGTTTAACACCTTGCGTGTAAGTTCATAAAGTGCTACAATCGTAAGAAAGCATAAAACTCACCTTAAGCAGACTGATATTCGCTCTGCAACGGAAATGGGTATCGTTAAAGAAGAAGGGTCACGTCCCATAGAAAATTTACCCAGGCCCGACACAAAAGGAACGCATCCCAGTTATTTTGTTATATTAAATATAACAGAAATAAATTCACACTATTCTGAATATTAGTGGCTATCACCCATATATTGCCATTTGATTTTGGTAAGGCAAAATATTTTAAAATTATTTTTTTTAATGAATAGCAATTATATCTATTTAAAATGACGCCAATTTAGATAAAAATACAAAAATAGACAGCTGGAGGCCTTAATTTATTGAGGCATCCACAGGCAAGCCCGGTTAAGCAGACGATAACCTCAAAGTTGAACTGCGAGATGTCATTAAAAAAATATAAAATAAAATTGGCTTTGTGTTGAGAACTGTGCGTTTTTTAACTGACTTCAAAAAAAAGGAGGTTCTGTGTTCGACCCGTATGTATGTATGTATGTCCGCGATTTTCTCAAAAACTAATGAATCAATTTTGATAATTCTTTCACTAATGTAATCTACATACTTTCAGGAAGGTTTTATCATATTATGCATTAGGTAATTATTCTTATGTACGAAGTTATATGCATAAATGTACTGCATCTCCGGCATTTCTATGCGAATTTTGACAATTCTTCAATGCACTATTGTTAATTGAATTTGTGTGGGGTAGGTACAACTAAAAAGTAAACAACTTCAAAAAAAAAACACTACAGAGTGATAATTAACTTTAATTTCGGAAGTCGATGTCTAAAAACGAAAATGCGGAACCAACGACACCGACTTCCGAAATTAAAGTTATTATTTATCACTTTGCAGTGTTTTTTTTTTTGAAGTCGGTCGTTTTTTTTTTTGTTATTTTCTAAATTCTATCAAAGGGTATAATAAATATTCTATTTTACGACGATTTTTGGCTTTCTCTTTACCGGACTTGATTATTTGCTTTGTGAGTGGTTCGTTGTTATGGCTGACGATAATTGTGCTGCGTGTGAACGTTTGATGAAAATATAAATGGAATAAATGCTATAATAGAATATTACTGCACGTGCTACCACGGTAACAGGACGCTCGGAAGTTGCGCACACGTCATTAGTGTCGTGTATTACTTGGGGTGGGCTAGACATCAGGATCACTTTGACCATCCCGCACTGGGTATGAATTATGTTTTAAGAGACTGACATTGAATAAAACAAACCTTGATTTTCAAATAGGTATTGGTTTTATTTTTATTTCACAAACGGCACTGAAAAAGCTCAAACTCGGTGTGTTTAGTACCTGACTACTAAAATATTCATGTATATCAGAACCGCGGGTGTACTTTTCAGATCTGCCTAAATTTATTGCAATTATTTGGTACCTTCTGTGTACCTTTACGTACCTCTGTTGAAAATCTGTGTACCTACACCCGTACAGTGATATTTAAAAAAATAGGTACACCCGCCATCCTGATGTCAGAACCGCGGGTGTACTGCTAACCCATATATGTAGCTAAGTACACTCTATACGTAGATTTGGTACCTCTTGTGTACCTGCAGAAACAAGTAATAAATAAACAAAATACTGTCAGGTTGCTGCGAAAAGTAAAAAAGAAACAATTTTCTTTCTTTGACGTTCTTAATATTTTATAAAAAATATAGTAACGACGTCAGAGAATAAATAACAATCTTCGGTAATCGAACCCAGAACCACCACGTTAAGCATGTATTGTGGCCATACCAGGAATCCCGAATCCAGAACCTCCGCATAACATTTAGTCACTACTAGCTGCGTCCCGCGGTTCACAACCTTTCGCCTTTATAATATTAGTGTGAGTGTGATTGTGTGCCTATACCGGGAATCAAAACATGAAATTAACGGACACAAATTATACACAGACTCAGGACAATACTTTGTGTGATCCGCAAATTGTTGTTCTCTGTTGGGATCAAACCCACAACATCGTGTTCAGCAGTCGTATTACGACCACTGAACCACCGAGGCAGTCAAAACTAATTTTTTTTTGGTTGCATTTGTATAACTCTGGTGCAAGGACGCAGTCATTATATTCCCTTGTTGCCTCTGTTTCCTTTCTGATTATCCTGATATCAATAATAATAAAATATGAAATTATTTCCATTCAGTTCCAAGACCGAAATAGATACATACCAGTATTTAAATATAGATAATAGATGCATATAATTTTGTTGTTGACATACTTGGCTTATCGTTTCTCACTATTTTCTAATGCTGCCGTGCGATTCTGTAACCGTCTCACCGTGAAAACTTAGGCGAAGTGAGCGTGGAGTGAACTATCAGTGTCATCCCATGATCCCACCTGATACTAGGGATTGACCAAGCATACATTTACAATCATAATCGAGATTTTAATAATAATTTTTATGCTAATTCTATTGATCATTTTATATAATTTCAAAGCTAGTAGGTATTTTAGTGGTCAAAGCATTCATATTTTGTGGGGTTTTACAATAAAATAGCAAAACAGAAACTTAGCCAGAAACTCAATGTTGCTTTTTTTTTTCTTTTTTTTCCTAGACTGACTAGTCAATACAGCCTGAGACGCGAGCTTTGATGTGGATCGCGTGAAGTGTTCACTTCACGAGATTCACGACATTTAATGTCGTGAATCGAGTGAAATGAACCTTCACGTCGCGCTTGCGCGTTAGTCACTGTCATTATCACATTGGAGATTATTTTGATGTGGATCGCGTGAAGTGTTCACTTCACGAGATTCACGACATTTAATGTCGTGAATCGAGTGAAGTGAACACTTCACGCCGCGCTTGCGCGTTAGTCACTGTCATTATCACATTGGAGATTATTTTGATGTGGATCGCGTGAAGTGCTTGCGCGTTAGGCGCTGTCATTACTATAAGAAGATTAATTTATATAAGTCTTGTAACAAATTATTTGGCCGAGTTAAACTCTCTCTTGTTTCATTTTGATTCTGAAAACACTGACAAACATCTTAATTCTATAAATCCTTCACAATTCTGAAATAGGCAAACTGTTGTTTGTTTTTCTAATAAGTTTTTTAAATATTTAAATTAAGTTATTAATACTGAAGATTGTTTTTAGGGTTCCGTAGCCAAATGGCAAAAAACGGAACCCTTATGGATTCGTCATGTCTGTCTGTCTGTCCGTCCGTCCGTATGTCACAGCCACTTTTTTCCGAAACTATAAGAACTATACTGTTGAAACTTGGTAAGTAGATGTATTCTGTGAACCGCAGTAAGATTTTCACACAAAAATAGAAAAAAAAGCAATAAATTTTGGGGTTCCCCATACTTACAACTGAAACTCCAAAAATTTTTTTTCGTGAAACCTGTACGTGTGGGGTATCTATGGATAGGTCTTCAAAAATGATATTGAGGTTTCTAATATCATTTTTTTCTGAACTGAATAGTTTGCGCGAGAGACACTTCCAAAGTGGTAAAATGTGTGTCCCCCCCCCCCTCTAACTTCTAAAATAAGAGAATGATAAAATTAAAAAAATATATATAATGTACATTACCATGTAAACTTCCACCGAAAATTGGTTTGAACGAGATCTAGTAAGTAGTTTTTTTTTAATACGTCATAAATCGAAAATTTACCTACAACGAACTACAAGAACTTTTATATTATGTTACTTGCTGCTACGGAACCCTTCATGGGCGAGTCCGACTCGCACTTGGCCGGTTTTTTTTTAAATAATAACAACGTCATAGAAAGTAAATTATTTTTTTTACTTTTCGCAGCAACCTGACAGTATTTTGTTTATTTAATACTTGTTTCTGCAGGTACGCAAGAGGTACCAAATCTACGTATAGAGTGTACTTAGCTACATATATGGGTTAGCAGTACACCCGCGGTTCTGACATCAGGATGGCGGGTGTACCTATTTTTTTAAATATCACTGTACGGGTGTAGGTACACAGATTTTCAACAGAGGTACGTAAAGGTACACAGAAGGTACCAAATAATTGCGATAAATGTAGGCAGATCTGAAAAGTACACCCGCGGTTCTGATATACATAAATATTCCACTGTCTATACATACAGCTTCTTAATGATACCCTAATCTCTAATCTGCATTAAATCACCGATTAAGCCGATTTTAATGAACCCTAACTCGATTGTTATACTTACTAGAAGTTTATAAAATACATAATCCAGTTCCATCACCAGGTCACCTCGATAATTCCATAATTATTGTATCGTCATTGAATTACATACAATTACGAGTTTTGTAGGTAAATAGGTACCTATTCAAAGAAAATTGTATATCGCCTGAACAAACACATAAGGCAATATTTTGGTGTTAGCCATTGATTTCAAATATAAAAATATATATTTTAGCTTTATTTAAAATAACAAAAAAACTGAGATATGTGTCTTTCTTGTCGGGTCTGAGTCACAAATGACCGTTCTTCTTTGTTTCTTGTTTCTCAATGTGTGGTCTCAAAATATTGACTAAGTTTGTAAATTGATCGTAGTCCATTTTATAATAGTCGTAAAAAAAACTCGGGTATCGATGTAAATCAACGCAAAAAGTAGTAAATTCACCACAAATACGTCTTTTCTTCCACAAATTGTGAACACTATAATTCCGCTTTCTTTTTCTTCTTTCTTCGTTTTCTTCTTCTTCAACTTCATATATAAGTAATATCATAGCAAAATCAATGTCAACCATTTTACACACGTTTCAGCTACGAGAGTCAACTGGCAAGTGATTCAATAGCTCTGCTGTTGATGCCCATTACTACACGTGAGAGTGCGCGCGTATTCTGGCGAATACGCGCGCATTCGTGCGGCTTCGCTTTAGTTGTAAAAAATTTGACGCTTCGATGCGCTTCGACTCTGCGCTAGTATAAATCGACCCAAGTTAGTTGACATTTTTCCAAGGGGAAAATTAGGGCTCATTGATCGACCGTCAGATAACTAGTATCTTAGGAATAAATATGGTTCCGGCGTTTGTATTGAACAATTATGTCAAACCACAATATTTATTGTTCAGGTCAAAATTATCTGACGATTTAAAAAACAGCCCTTAGTTATGATAACATAATTATGGCCTCAGCAGACATGCTGCTTCTAGCATCACAGTCAGATATTTAATCTGTCAAGCTCCGCTAATGAGACACAATTGATTTTCTATTGTTTCGTCGCCGATCGGCGACACACACCGCTTGACCGGTAACACTTATCGGAAGCTTTATGATACAACACCAGACAATAACCCATGCATGGATAATAAATGCGCAATTTGATATCGCGATGCCATTGAAAAAGTTGCAAAATTACCGATCACCGATGCTAAAAACAGTAGCGTTTTTGCTAATAAAGATAAAATGGATTGCTTATAACGCATGTAACTTTTAACATGACGTGTTTTCTTTTTGCAGGGGAGGTTACCAGCGTGTTCCTAAAACTGTATGGCGTGCAATCTGGTCCAACGGCCACCGTAGAAGTGTTAGCGTCATGATCGGCACGACCAATGTCAGTATTTATATTAAAGAAGGCTATACATAATAGGCTAGTTGGCAGTAAGAACAATACATCATTAATTTTGTTTTGTACGGACGCCAGCACATCAACCTACTACAATCTGTCAAATTTCTTTAATAGATTTTCACGTTTATCGATAAAGAAAAAAAGTTCAAAGTTGATTGGGAAAATTTGACAGTTTCGGGTAGGTTGATGTGCTGGCGTCTGTACAATGATTGTGAGCTGAAAATATAAAACTGTTTTACAAAAAAAAAACTACGCTAGTCATCTGGAAGGCTGAAAAATCTTTAATTTCCAAAGTCGGTGGCAATAAAACAAAATAAATATCATTGCTTAAATTGTGTTAAAGCATAACAATATTGATTAGGGTTTGATGATTTATGGTCAATGTATGTTTTCCATGTCGTGTTGATCCAACCAAAGGCCTAGTTTTGTGTCCTCCATTTAAGCAATCGTATTAACTTAATATTTGGATTAATAAAGTTTCTTCGCTGGTTAAAATTCATGATACCTACGGCTTTTTCTTAGTTGTTATCGGTTAGCCCGACTGCCCGACCGACCGGTTGGTTGGTAGAAGGTGTCTGACAGGGCGGCGGACATAGGCCTCCCCCAGGCTGCGCCACAAAACCCTCTCCTCCGCCTTCCACATCCAGTCTGTCCCAGCCACTTTCTTTAGGTCGCCCGTCCATCTAGCTGGGGGCGTCCATCACCACGCTTGCCGATACGCGGGTTATAATGGGCTAACAAATACAAAAATAATTTTAAGTAGGTAGTTCCAGAAATTAGCGCGTTGAAACAAACAAATTCTTTAGCTTTATTATTAGTATACAGGGTGAAATTTAATTCATGGGCATCCTTTTAAGGGGTCATTGTAATCATCATTATGAAACAACTTTTACTATGGGATCAAACCTGAAATCGCGAAAAAAAATCAGCTCTTCCCTACATTTTGACGAGTTATGTGAACATAAATGCAAGGAACAGCTGATTTTTTTTTCGCGATTTTAGGTTTAGTCCCATAGTAAAAATTGTTCATAATAATGAGTATAATGACCCCTTAAAAGGATGCCCATGAATTTAATTTCACCCTGTAGATTTTCATCTATCGATTGATTCGAATTTGAATAATATTATTTCAGTAGTTTACAGCTTCCTTAGCAATCCTTGTATATGAACCACGATATGAACATATCTCATAATTTCATCCTTTTATCTTAATTTGACCGAGATCTATCTTTTGAGAGTATTTGTACGAATGTACTCGATGTCTAAATGCGACAGCTAGATTACATGGAGTCTTGCCATTCATCTTTAAAAGTAAAAAGGTATCTTTAAATATTATGTCTAGTAAGTATTTATATCTTTTTCGGTAAACCTAATCTCTGTAAAATTATACTGATGTAGACAATGCTTGAAGGCCTTGTATGGAACAACTTTGAACTCTTTTGTGTGGGCTGAGGCTCGCGGTCAAGCTCGCGCCTCTAAAATCGTGCCAACTAACTAGACTACTTATCTGACACAAATCCAGACGAATTTATGTATATTTTCATGTGATCTGTTTCAGAAATATATTCAAGGAAAAAGAATACAGTTCTGCTGTTCCTTTTACAATAAAATCAAAGATAATCCGTAAGTCAATACAACTACTTACATTATTTTTTGATAATATTATAATAAATCCAATTTCAAAAGTACGGGTTAGGCTCACTTTATATTGTTATGTTGCGAATGAACGCTTAAATAATTATTCTTAAAATAATAAGATCTATATTATCATACTTAATTAATAAATGTAAAAATTAAATATATATTTACATTTTTCAGACTCACCTGTGTACCAAAATGCTCAAAGCCTTGTACGAATGGCTTTTGCCGTTCTCCCGAAGAATGTGGATGTAACAGCGGTTATAAGTTGGACCTCAAAAATAAATACAACTGCCTGCCGATATGCTCTAAACCATGCTGGAATGGTATCTGTATAGCGCCGGAAAAATGTTTGTGCACCAAGGGATACACATTTACAAATGGATCTTGCCAACCAGTTTGCAGTAAACCCTGCGCCAATGGTACATGTATCGCCCCAGACACATGCCAATGTTTGCTGGGTTATAAAAAATCAGACAAAGACAAAAACATCTGCAAACCTTACTGCTCCAGTGGATGTCTGCATGGCAGTTGTATTGGACCTGAGACATGCAACTGTGACTCAGGATGGAAAATGGTGCAATCACTTGGCACTACGAATAAAACATGTCAACCAATTTGCACGAAACCTTGCATACACAGCACGTGTGAGGCGCCAGAAACCTGCCAGTGCACAAAAGGGTATGTGCAGTCAGATAAGTACAGCTGCAAGCCTTACTGCTCCAGTGGATGTCCACATGGCAGTTGTGTTGGACCTGAGACATGCAATGTGACTCAGGATGGCAAATGGTACACCAACTTGGCACTGCGAACAAAACATGTCAACCAATTTGCACAAAACCCTGTACCAACGGAACGTGCGTGGCTCCAGAAACCTGTCAGTGCGCAAAGGGGTACGTTAAGTCAGATAAATACAGCTGCAAGCCTTACTGCTCCAGTGGATGTCCTCATGGTAGTTGCGTTGGACCTGAGACATGTGTTTGTGATGTAGGATGGCGAATGATTGTAACAAATATAACAATGAAGGAAATCTGTCAGCCGATTTGTAGCAAACCCTGTGAGAATGGGACGTGAGAATGGGACATGTGTGGCCCCAGAAACATGTCAATGTTTGCCAGGTTATAAAAAAAATGAAAATAATATTTGTAAGCCTTACTGTTCAACTGGATGTCTCCATGGAATTTGCATTAAGCCTGAGACTTGTGTCTGTAATTCAGGATATCAAATGGGAAATGATAATAGAACGTGTCAACCAATTTGTTCCAAACCTTGTGTAAATGGCACATGCATCGCACCAATGGTATGTAAATGTTTGCCTGGTTATAGAGTATCTGGGAAATTCACATGCAAGCCCCACTGTTCCAGTGGATGCCTACATGGTACATGTGTAGGCCCAGAAAATTGCGTCTGTAATTCAGGATGGCAAATGTTTCAATTAAATAGCACAAAGACCAAGTCTTGTCAGCCAATATGTACCAAACCCTGTATTAATAGCACATGCACAGCCCCAGAGACTTGCAAATGTCTTGCTGGTTATGTAAAGTCCGAGAAAAATGTTTGTCAGCCTCACTGTTCAGATGGGTGTCCTCATGGCGTTTGTGTTAGTCCGGAGACGTGCATTTGTAATTCAGGGTGGGAAATAATACAAACTAATGGCACTATGAACAAAACTTGTCAACCAATATGTAGAAAACCCTGTGAAAACGGCACTTGCATAGGCCCAGAGACCTGCCAATGTTTGCCAGGATATAAAAAATCTGAGAACAACACATGCAAACCTCACTGTTCAAGTGGGTGTCCTCATGGAACTTGTGTTGGACCGCAGACTTGTTCTTGTAACTCAGGATGGACAATGATCCAAGCCAATGGCACCATTAACAAAACTTGTGAACCAATATGCAGCAAACTTTGTATTAACGGCACTTGTATAGCCCCCGAAACTTGCGAATGCCACTCTGGTTACGTGGAATCAGAAAATAATGTTTGCCGGCCACATTGTTCCAATGGGTGAATTCATGGTGTTTGCGTGAGTCCTGAAACGTGTATCTGTGACTCCGGGTGGAAAATGACTCAAACACAACTCAGCACAAGTGACAGGACGTGTCAGCCAATATGTAGCAAACCCTGTGTGAACGGTACATGTGTTGCCCCCGAGACTTGCAAATGTCTTGCCGGGTATACAACATTAGAGAAGAACATTTGCGAGCCACATTGCTCGGGCGGGTGTTCAAATGGCAGATGTGTGAGTCCTGGCACTTGCATTTGTGATCCGCGATGGTACAAAAGTAATCTCAATAGCACGTGTGTGGCTGATACTATCGAATTCGATAAACATACTGACGTGAAAGATTGGTAAGTAGATGTCTTGTAGATTGTTTGGAAATCAGTCGTAAAAATTAATTGTTCTGCTTTTACTGACGCAAATAAGTACTGTTAAAAATGTTTGACTAGATTTGTGTTTCTTAAGAATGTGCACTTTTAAAATAACTTCCTAATTATTTATTTTTTTAAAGCATTGATAATAAAACATTTGTAAACAAGTCGAACATGTCGAATATGTGAGTGAACATGTAGTAAAATTCTTATTTTGAAATAAAAATAATAGTATAATGACAGACTTTCCACGACGATAATGGGAAAATTAACATTTGGCTTGGAACGATCGCCAATGGGCTAGAGTATTATTTTCTGATGAATCCCGGTTCGGCTTTCATCCAGATACACAAAGATTTCGATCTGGACGTGAAAGCCGCCTGCGAAATCCCTAAGAAGTCCATCCATACCAAGGTGGAACAATAATGGTATGGGCGGGAATACGCCTAGCATTTTCATTATATTACGAGTATGTTAGATTTTATAAGTCGTTTCTTTTCAATACATGAATAACTAAAGTATCCCTAGATTGTATTGATGCATGTAAAACGACGTTTTTCAGCACACTTGCGACGAAAAATAAATAAAAATTCTATCAAATATTTGTCCAAAACAATTACTTAATTTTTTCTTGAGCCTTGCTTTCTCATTTTGATGGAGAGAAACTGATTCGAAAACTGAATATGTTTGTATATCGAATACAAAATAATAATAATATAATATTACTTTGTTGACAAACATATATAATTTAATGAAATATAATGTTTGTTATTATTTACACAGTTTATATTTTCACAATTATATGTATTTGGCGTTAGAAGTCAAGAAGGTTTATGCTGATATTTGAAAAAAAATCATTCCTGACTAGAATACCTATACCTAGTTATATGCGGCTCACTAGTGCGAGACTACAAAGTTAACAGCACACGTGTGCAACAAAAGCCTTATTAAGAGCAAGACGTGCATAAGGTCTGTCATTAAGGTATTATTTTTGATTTCATTTAAAGAACTTTACAATTTAGTTTTATTATGAGTTTATATTGCACTGTAGTTTCCCTTCCCTCTTTCCACTTTTCCCGGTCTGATGCAATTGTGGACCAGTCCATTCAAAACGAGTCTAGTTCATCCCGCCCTCTTCTCTTGGGCCTGCCGCGTTTTCGTTTCCTGCTAGTTGGTGTATGAAAGTAAATAGTAGCATTTTATTTCACGTTTTCAGGATGCAGTCGAACTGGTTATATGTCTTGGCAACTGCAATCAGCGTTGTGGTGATGATACTTTTTATAATTATTATAATGCGCTGTAAAAGGAATAAATAAATAATAAATTAAATTAAATATAGGTAAAAACTGAGTGTGTGGCTTAAGTTGATGACTTGGATAAAAGTGAAGAAGACCAAAGCCACGATGGATGGATTGTGTGACGGTTAGAAAATGAAAGGGGTGATTACCGAGATGACGACTAATAGAGAAGTATGGAAGATAAAGACATCGTGTTGTGCCGACCCAAAATTAATTGGGATAAGAGCAAGAGAATGATGATGCATCAAGATACCTATACATCATCATCTGCTTGCCTATTCCTAACTATGTTGGGGTCGGCTTCCAGTCCAACCAGATGCAGCTGAATACCAGTATTTTACATGGAGCGACTGCCTACCTGATATCCACAACCCAGTTACTAGGTAATACGATACGCCTTTGTAAGACTGGTTGTCAGATTTTCGGGCTTCTGACGACCCGTAACGACTGTCAAAGATCCACGAATGACAGCCGGAGCCAACGGCTTAACTTGCTTTCCGAGGTATGGAGGGGTCTTGGTATGTAAAGGTTGTCACTCATCCACGGACAACCCGCGACAAGTACCTATCTATACATACAAATAAATAAAGTTGAAGTGTCTGTTTCTAATGTCAAATGATCTGGGTTTACGGAATCCTGTGGCCATCATATTGGGAAATAATAACCAAGTTTTTCGGGAATAAGTCTCATTAACCTCACTTGTTGCAGTGGAGTAACGTCTGATGTAGTAACAAGCTATATCAATGAGATTTCCCATCGGCAAAAATGACGACCATAATATGATCTCCTATTTCCCTTTCAGGAATGAATTCTCAACAATAATTCCTTAGTGCTCACTTCCGTTCTATAAGGAACCCTTGTGCAAAATTTTATGCTTCTAGACCAGGGATGCACGGACTTATTGAGACCATGGGCCACTTGGGCAAATAATGAACTATGGCGGGCCACCAGCACAAATTAAAAACATAAAAAAAATAGCCAAAAATTTAATTTAAAAAATAATATAAGTAATAGTTTGAAGCGTGGCACTGCATTGTGCTTACAATCTTTTTAACATTTGGCTTTTTAATTTTTAACCTCAGCAATGTTTTTTCTTCAAATGTACGAGGGAATATTTTTAGTGGCAGCCACTGGCATAATAATATTGCCGGGGGCCGCATGCGGCCCGCGGGCCCCGTTTTGTGCATCCCTGTTCGAGACCAAGTGGTTTAGGCTGTGCGTTGTCTGTCAACTTGAATGAATGAATTTAAGATTGTTAGCATTAGGTATAAAGTAATCTGCATTTGCGATTTTTTTGCCAAAAGTGTAAACAAATATAGTATATAGAAAAATAACTTTAAATCCTACACACTAAGTTCAGTTTACGCTACAACTTCAAACATTTTTATAACTGTTTAAATAATGCTAGTCACTTATCCCCTTATTTATTTACTTATTTAATACTTCAAGCACATAAATGTACAGAGGCGGACTTAATGCCCTTACTAACAAACGTTGTATAACGTCTGCATAGTTACACAAAACTTTGTCTTCTTCTTTCGAAAGTCAAATTACTGACGACTGAGAGAGAGAAATCGGTGTGTAACTATTCATCTGATATAATACGTTTACTAGTAGGTACGGGGATTAGAAATCAACTTAATTACCATTAGAATAAAGTTAATATTTGTTTAACTTGAAATAATATTCATTTGAAACTTAAGTTTGATTAGAGTCTAGATGTGTTCTTTTTTGATGACTCGAAATCAATCATTCTTCAATTTCGTTTATTCTTACAGATGGTGCCGTGGTAGTTCCAGCCCAAGAGTTTAGTGCAAAAATGTTAATTGTGGCGAAAGCCGAGTACGATATCTGCAACCAAAACTCAGTGCTTTAATGTTTTCTATTACCTTCTTTGGCTCTATTTATATTTGTCTGTTTTACGCATTCGTATTTAATTAAGTAAACTATTCCTATTTTTAAAACCAATTTTTGCAATTGTATTATTTGAATAAGTATAAAAAAATGTTGTTAGTCAATAAAGTATTGTTAGTAGATCTCTTTTAAATCTTAATAAGTATTTATTTTAATAGATTTTTCTATTTCAAAAGACATGTACTATGAAATAACATTGAATATGATTTACAAAACAGAAGCTTTCACTTTTCAGTCAACCTCACTAAATAAAAAGAATAACTATGGTAACAACAAAAAGTAAAATATACCGTTAAAATATACCGTACTAAAAGTGGTTTGAAAGAAGCCTGTATTGAGTTTGTGAGTGTTTGTGTGAGTGTTTGTGTGTATGTTTGTGTGTGTGTGTGCGTGGGTGTGGTGTATATGTGTGTGTGTCAATGATTAATCAGGAGGGGTTTTAATGTTACGAAATAAATATGATAACTTCCTCTGTTTCGTCATAGTTCAGCGTGCGGTACGACATTGGACAGACTCACAGATAGGAAAGCCAATCCGCCGATTAGATAGCTTGCCATCTAGTGGCATCGTGGAATGTCGGCGCAAGATAGATCGGAGGACGTATAGTTTCCTCACCGTTAGTACTTGGGCTTCTGAGTACAACTGGGCTGTGGGGTAATCCCTTTTACGGAAATGCATTACTTTGAGAACAGCCCGCTGAGCTCGTTCCACCCTAAGCATCACTGTTTTGAAGGTACCACCCCATACCGGGATGTAGTAAGTAAGTATCGACTCGCATAATGAACGGTTTACTAATGATGCTGTTTCAATGTAAATACTTTTAATACGACTTAACACGTTATTGTCGTTAGATTCGTACTTTTCTCGCGTAAGTGAGCATTACACGAGCGACACGCGTCGACGACAGAGGCAAGTGTCGATGCGTGTCGCACGTGTGTATGCAGACTAAATAAAGTGTGTATTCTCGGCATGTCGATTCGAGCATTTCTCGCAGGAAAGCCACGTGACATGGCTTGTTTTGTCTTTAAATGCGACATGCAAAGCGTGGTCGGGTCCAGTCGACACTTACATGACGGATTGCGGAAGAAATTAAGATTTTTCCTTTACGATTTCATAAACATCTTAGAAAACGCTGCGATAGTCTCAACAAAGAAAACACACGAAGAAAATTTCAAGACTCCGCCAAAGTTCTCAAATATCCACTGTTTATGCGGTGTCGATGGATGAGACATATCTGAGGGGAGTGATATGAAGTTTCGAATGACGTTGTTTCGACGCACGCTGTCTCGAAAAACTTTGCGAGTGGTACGCCAGTTTGAAAACACATGGTAACCGCTATATCGAATGTCATTCTCGCGAACACGCTGATGCGAAAAATTGTTTGAATGTTACGCTAGTACGAAAGTAACGAAATCCACTTTTGCGTTATTTTTTGTCTGGGATTCGAACTCGCAACAAGCCTCGTCTAGGGATTGGGATAGCAGAGTTGTGGGATATTACTCAAAATTCTCTCAATTGTATGGTTTTATTCTTTTTTGACGAACTTTCAGATACTCTGTCAAGCAAAATTCAGGAGGTGCCATTCCTGCAAGAATAAAACTGGAGATAAGGATATCTTTTATAGCTCCACAGGAACTAACTTAAATTGCTTCAATGTCTCGTCTGTTACGTGACATATTATTTAATAACCGACTTCAAAAAAAGAGGAGATTTAAATTCAGTTGATTTGTTTTTTTATTTGTACCTACCCCACACTAATTCATATAACACTACTTTTTATGTAAATATCAGTGACAGGAAGTTATTAAAATATCATCAATATAACCGAAGTGGAAAAAATTCGTATTGTTGAAGCCAACTCTAAAACTACCCAAGCAAAGTAATAAAACCTTATCCAATTTTGTGAATCTGTCTACAATAATAATATGACGGAGTTATGCCCGAACATACATAAAAAAAATATCTTCTAAATTGAGAACCGAGTCGAGTTGGTTTAAAAATATTTTAATCGACTTCTAAAAAAATAGGAGGTGCACAACTACAATTAAAATTATACAATTAAGATTACAATTTGGTACTTTGATAAAATAAATAATAATAATATTTGATAATTTCGTATAATTTTGGCTTACATTGTGTGACGAGGAGTCTCCATTTAGGCATAGAAAATGCCTGTAGTTGAAGGCTCCGCTCTTCCCTTACATTATAAACATACAAATAGGTAAATAACGACAATAGAAAAAATAATAATAATTAAACGATCAATTGTGTAAGTGTGTATGGGGTTGTGTACTTTATTTCTAGTATTTCAGTATTTTTAATTAACATTAGGTTGTGTTATTTCAAATACTTATTTCTACTATTACCTAAAATTGAATAAGTTAAATAATTAAATTAAGGTCAAGAAGAGGACATACAATAATCGTTCTTAATTATTACATAAACTCACGCCTTCGTGCCATGAGGGAAGCAGAGACTATAGATATATTGTTTTTAACTTAATTATTTATTAATAATACTAAGGGCTGATTTTTCAATCGACGGATAATTTTTATTCGTGGAATAAAATTGACGTCTGACAGTTTTTGTATGGAAGAACTGTCAACAATTCAAAATTATTCCTCCGATAAAATTATCTGGCGTTGGAAAAATCAGCCCTAAAATAACTTAATTAATATAATAAAAAGGAATCAGAATCCCCCGAATTTAAAGTTCCGAATGTTTGTTGAAGACATCGTACTGGTGTTTCGACTTGTTTAAAACTTTTGGAGCCATTTCCAGAGCTGGAACTGCCACAGAACCATCTGTAACGAAAATAGATCAAATAATCATTTTAAAGTTGCAAAAACAAAAATAATTGTTGCCATTGGCCGGTATTCGTTTAGTAATAACGAATATAGGAGATACAATTTTTTGGGCCCCCTGTATTGTAATAAAAAAGTAACCAATTTATTATTAAAAAAACTTTTTTACAAAAAAAAAAACAACCGACTTCAAAAAAGGAACTGCAAAGTGAAAAATAACTTTAATATCGGAAGTCGGTGTCGTTGTTTCCGCATTTTCGTTTTTTGACACCGACTTCCGAAATTAAGGTTATTTTTCACTTTGTAATTTTTATTTTTTTCACTTTTTAATTGTACCTCCCCCACACAAATTCAATTAACACTAGTGCATTGAAGAAATGAAGACACCGACTAGAAGAATCATCGAAATGCCGGAGATGCAGTACATTTATGCATATAGCTTCGTAAATAAGAATGATTACCTAATGTGTTATACACTAAAACCTTCCTAAAAGTATGTAGATCACATTAGTGAAAGAATTATCAAAACTGGTTCATTAGTTTTTGAGAAAATCGCGGACATAATACGGGTCGAATACAGAACCTCATTTTTTGAAGTCGGTTAAAAAACCGAGGCGCATCACTGATACTGTCAGAAACACAAGTGTCAAGTGACAACAACACTCTTCATACATATTATTTTTTCCGTTTCTTTCAAATTGTACTAAATTGATAGGTACATATTTATGTTTTCCTGTGTGTACCTAATTGAAAGATTAAAATGAATATGGAATCTTCAAGATGGTACAGCATTTACTCCAGAAAGATGTTGTATTATTTGTTCAGAATGATTGTAACGCAATGTGTGAAGTCATGTCCATGACTATTGCAGATGTGCGGTAACTTGTGAACGCATGGATTTTTCGTTTGTCAAACCATATATTATAGATGCAGTTTGAGAAAAAGTGCGTATTGATGATGCAAGAAGGTATTGAAACTGTTTATTCATTGTAGAGATTTGGTTCCAGGAGTATCCATATTAATATACTAATACTAATAATATTATAAATTCGAAAGTAACTCTGTCTGTCTGTCTGTATGTTACCTTTTCACGCTTAAACCGCTGAACCGATTTCGATGTTTGGTATAGATATAGTTTGAGTCCCGGGAAAGGACATAGGATAGTTTTTATCCCCATATTCCCATGGGACCGAAATTAGTGTACACATTTTAAAAATGACTTTTTGCTAAATAGACGTTCTGCTATACAGACCATTTGATAGTTCGACGTTTTGCTACATGGACATTTTGCTAATTAGACTTACTGCTCATTAGACATTTCGCGCTGTTGGACATTTTGCTACTTAGACCTTCTGATCAGGAGGGCAGTCCAGCATACCAAAGAGAACAATAAGACTATTAGAATACGCTATTTTTTAACCGACCTCAAAAAAGAGGACCAGTATGTATGTATTTATGTAAGTATGTATGTATGTTTGTATGTCCGCGATTTTCTCAAAAACTACTGAACCAATTTTGATAATTCTTTCATTAGTGTGATCTACATACTTTCAGGAAGGTTATAAATTCTTCTTGAGTTTTATATTATACTTTCTTCAGTTCAGTACAACAGGTTAAAACTACCATGAATGATTTCTGCCCAAGGGTATCACCCTTCTACACTACCTTCTACTTACCATCCTCGAGAGATTTATTTCTTCTGGAACGCTTAATATAAATGATTATAAGTAGCATCAGCACCACCATAATGCTGACGGTGGCGAGGATGTACATCCAGTTGGAATGCGCCCTGAAAACATTAATAAAATAATTTTTATCACAGCTGCAGAAGAAAAGAAATTGAGAAGTTTTTTGAAAGAACGAGCGGTGTGAAATTCGCGTTTGAGAGTAAAACACTCAAGTTAGCTGACTTAATTAATTCCATTGGTTTAATTAGAAACAAGCTTTACTCAGTCGTTAAGTTCGCCAGGTTCGCCCATTATAATTATTATTGGCGAATCCGGCGACTGATTTCCAGCAAAAGCTTGTACCATCTGAAACCAACTTTTTAATATTTTTTATACACTTTTTAAAAAATAGCTTAAAAGTAGAAAGCTACATACCAATTCCTTCCTCCAGAATTTTTACCGAATTTAATCGTATCAGCCACACATGTGCCATTGAGATTATTTTTGTACCACCCCGGATCACAAATGCAAGTGCCAGGACTCACACATCTGCCATGTGAACACCCGCCCGAGCAATGTGGCTCGCAAATGTTCTTCTCTAATGTTGTATACCCGGCAAGACATTTGCAAGTCTCGGGGGCAACACATGTACCGTTCACACAGGGTTTGGTACATATTGGCTGACATATTAATTTGCCATTTGTGCTGAGTTGTATTTAAGTCATTTTCCACCCGGAGTCACAGATACACATTTCAGGACTCATGCAAACACCATGAAGGCACCCATTGGAGCAATATGGCCGGCAAACATTCTTTTCTGATTCTACATAGCCTGAGTGGCATTCGCAAGTTTCGGGGCCTATACAAGTGCCATTGACACAAGGTTTGCTGCATATTGGTTCACAAGTTTTGTTAGTGGTGCCTTTGGTTTGGATCATTGTCCATCCTGAGTTACAAACAACAAGTCTCCGGTCCAACACAAGATCCATGAGGACACCCACTTGAACAGTGAGGTTTGCATGTGTTGTTCTCAGATTTTTTATATCCTGGCAAACATTGGCAGGTCTCTGGGCCTATGCAAGTGCCGTTTTCACAGGGTTTTCTACATATTGGTTGACAAGTTCTGTTCATAGTGCCATTAGTTTGTATCATTTCCCACCCTGAATTACAAATGCACGTCTCCGGACTAACACAAACGCCATGAGGGCACCCATCTGAACAGTGAGGCTGACAAACATTTTTCACGGACTTTACATAACCAGCAAGACATTTGCAAGTCTCTGGGGCTGTGCATGTGCTATTAATACAGGGTTTGGTACATATTGGCTGACAAGAGTTAATCTTTGTGCTATTTAATTGAATCATTTGCCATCCCGAATTACAGATGCAATTTTCTGGGCCTACACATGTACCATGTAGACATCCACTAGAACAGTGGGGCTTGCATGTGAATTTCCCAGATACTCTATAACCAGGCAAACATTTACATACCATTGGTGCGATGCATGTGCCATTTACACAAGGCTTGGAACAAATTGGTTGACACGTTCTATTATCATTTCCCATTTGATATCCTGAATTACAGACACAAGTCTCAGGCTCAATGCAAATTCCATGGAGACATCCAGTTGAACAGTAAGGCTTACAAATATTATTTTCATTTTTTTTATAACCTGGCAAACATTGACATGTTTCTGGGGCTACACATGTCCCATTCTCACAGGGTTTGCTACAAATTGGCTGACAGATTTCCTTCATTGTTATATTTGTTACAATCATTCGCCATCCTATATCACAAACACATGTCTCAGGTTCAACGCAAGTACCATAAGGACATCCACTGGAGCAGTAAGGCTTGCAGTTGTATTTATCTGACTTAACATACCCCTTTGTGCACTGACAGGTTTCTGGAGCCACGCACGTTCCGTTGGTACAGGGTTTTGTGCAAATTGGTTGACATGTTTTATTCGCAGTGCCAAGTTGTTGCACCATTTGCCACCCTGAGTCACAGTTGCAGATCTCAGGATCAACACACCTGCCATGTGGGCATCCACTGGAGCAGTAAGGCTTGCAGCTGTACTTATCTGACTTCACATACCCTTTTGTGCACTGACAGGTTTCTGAAGCCACACACGTTCCGTTGGTACAGGGTTTTGTGCAAATTGGTTGACATGTTTTATTCGCAGTGCGAAGTGGTTGCACCATTTGCCACCCTGAGTCACAGTTGCAGATCTCAGGATCAATACAACTGCCATGAGGACATCCACTGGAGCAGTAAGGCTTGCAGTTGTATTTATCTGACTTGACATACCCTTTTGTGCACTGGCAGGTTTCTGGAGCCACGCACGTGCCGTGTATGCAAGGTTTCGTGCAAATTGGCTGACATGTTTTGTTCGCAGTGCCAAGTTGTTGCACCATTTGCCACCCTGAGTCACAGTTGCATATCCCAGGGTCAATACAACTGCCATGAGGACATCCACTGGAGCAGTAAGGCTTGCAGCTGTACTTATCTGACTTCACATACCCTTTTGTGCACTGGCAGGTTTCTGGAGCCACACATGTGCCGTGTATGCAAGGTTTCGTGCAAATTGGCTGACATGTTTTGTTCGCAGTGCCCAGTTGTTGCACCATTTGCCACCCTGAGTCACAGTTGAAGATCTCAGGATCAACACAACTGCCATGAGGACATCCACTGGAGCAGTAAGGCTTGCAGCTGTACTTATCTGACTTCACATACCCTTTTGTGCACTGGCAGGTTTCTGGAGCCACACACATGCCGTGTATGCAAGGTTTCGTGCAAATTGGCTGACATGTTTTGTTCGCAGTGCCAAGTGGTTGCACCATTTGCCACCCTGAGTCACAGTTGCAGATCTCAGTATCAATACAACTGCCATGAGGACATCCACTGGAGCAGTAAGGCTTGCAGCTGTACTTATCTGACTTCACATACCCTTTTGTGCACTGGCAGGTTTCTGGAGCCACACACATGCCGTGTATGCAAGGTTTCGTGCAAATTGGCTGACATGTTTTGTTCGCAGTGCCAAGTTGTTGCACCATTTGCCACCCTGAGTCACAGTTGCATATCTCAGGATCAATACAACTGCCATGAGGACATCCACTGGAGCAGTAAGGCTTGCAGCTGTACTTATCTGACTTCACATACCCTTTTGTGCACTGACAGGTTTCTGGAGCCACGCACGTTCCGTTGATACAGGGTTTTGTGCAAATTGGTCGACATGTTTTGTTTGCAGTGCCAAGTTGTTGCACCATTTGCCACCCTGAGTCACAGTTGCATGTCTCAGGTCCAACACAACTGCCATGTGGACATCCACTGGAGCAGTAAGGCTTGCAGCTGTACTTGTCTGACTGCACATACCCTTTTGTGCACTGGCAGGTTTCTGGCGCCTCACACGTGCTGTGTATGCAAGGTTTCGTGCAAATTGGCTGACATGTTTTGTTCGCAGTGCCAAGTTGTTGCACCATTTTCCATCCTGAGTCACAGTTGCATGTCTCAGGTCCAATACAACTGCCATGAAGACATCCACTGGAGCAGTAAGGTTTGCAGATGTTTTTGTCTTTGTCTGGTTTTTTATAACCCAGCAAACATTGGCATGTGTCTGGGGCGATACATGTACCATTGGCGCAGGGTTTACTGCAAACTGGTTGGCAAGATCCATTTGTAAATGTGTATCCCTTGGTGCACAGACATTTCTCCGGCGCTATACAGGTACCATTTCCGCATGGTTTAGAGCATATCGGCAGGCAGTTGTATTTATTTTTGATGTCCAACATATAACCGCTCTTACACCCACATTCATCTGGATCACGGCAGAAGCCATTTGTACAAGGCTTTGAGCATGCCGGTTTACAGACGAGTCTGAAAAATAATGTTGCAGTAATCATACTCCTGTTATGCTTATATTTAATGATTACAAGTTACAACACAACAGATGTTCGATACGATAAGTCTGTAATAAGTTTGGTGATTACTTTATTTTAGCGAAGAGTTCACGAGTTGAGTATTTTGAATGCAAAATAAATACATAAGTGGATATTTACTTACGAATCAAAATTATAATCTTTCTTATAACCAGTACAGCATTCGCTTTTCATTATGCTCTTTTCCCTCTGAAATAAATATTAAAAAAAAATTAAAAAACGCCTGCCTTGAAGAAACGTGAATGAAAAAATTTTACAAAAAAAAAAAAAAAATGAGCTAAATGATTTTAGTGTTGAATGGGCACGTTAAGCCGTTGGTCCCGGCTGTCATTCGTAGATCTTTGACAGTCGTTACGGGTAGTCAGAAGCCCGAAAGTCTGACAACCAGTTTTACCAAGGGGTATCGTATTACCCAGTAACTGGGTTGTGGAGGTCAGATATGCAGTCGCTCCTTGTAAAATACTAGTATTCAGCTGCATCCGGTTACTGGAAGCCGACCCCAACATAGTTGGGAAAAGGCTAGGCAGCCTATGTTACCCGAGATAACGCAACGCTTCTGACGATACCACATACATTGATATCGGTTTAGCCGTTTAGAAGTTATAGTGGAATAAAGAAAATCACGAACATACATGAACCCTGAAAACATAACTCTCCTTTTTTTGGGCGATCGTGTAAAAAAAACGCTGGGGCGTTATCGATGTATGGAATGAACAATGAGATAGAATACAAAGTAGGTACTTCGAATCTGCGTATGTGTCTGAAATTCTGATTGGGGAACTACGTGAAGTTTTGTTTAGGTACATTCGGCAGTCAGCGGTAGTGGCATCAAAGTTAGCGGCCATTAGGACGGCTTGTTCTATAGATTGGTACTTCATGACAAATAAATTATTCCTGCAAAAAGTTCACCAGTTCAACTCACCCGAACATAATGCCAATCTCGATAGCGTTTAAGTTGTTCTATTTCGTCGCACCAAAACCAACAGTCGGGATCTTCCTCCATGACGCTGTATGTGTGCCAGTAAGATTCACGAACATGTTGTACTTCCCTGTAAAAAAATAAAAACTAGGTCAAAATCGATTATTCTCAACGACTCACACTGTGATATGTTAATACAGTGTGACTCGTTAGGAACAATCGTCAAAAAAATACGGACGGATCTGTGAGTACTGTGTACACACTATAAAGCTACCATTTACTGGGTTCGTCTTTCATTGACTTGAATGTGCTCTGGCGGCTGAGAGTATGTCATGCTCACTCAAATGTCTTTCTGATGGTGGCGCATGTGTTGGATCATTTAGCTCCCTTCAAAATGGTTGAGCTGAATGGTGCTAATACATGCGTCATGGTCGTGAACGGGCGCCGTCAGTAGGGACTGGTCATCTCTTTGCTGCCATGGCTTATTTTTTTTAAATTTATTATTTGAATTGTTGTTTTTTCTCATCTTTTCATTATGGACGCTTTTAACGTTCTGCATCGTTCTCATGTATAATTTTTAACATGAATGATGTAACCAAGACTTTGTAACCACATGATTTTGATTTAAAAGAGTGTCCATGGAGTTTCTTGCCCGTTCTTCTCCATAGGTACCTACGCTTTGGAATGGGCAACTAGCTTCATCTTTCTGACTGACCGACCCCTTGACAATTCAAAAGTGCCTGTAATTGGTTTAATTGAAATAAATGCTTTGAGTTTGAAAACATTCTAACACGTGTCTCAGCAACCGTTCAGCTGTTGAGATGACATGCCGCCATTACTACTACCGATAATGTAGAAACAGCGGTTGGCCGAGTCTATTATGCTATAATTTCGGACTTGCCCATATAAAGAAAACAATTACTGGGACACAGGCGTCCTCTTAGTGAGAGGGAGTGGGCTGAAATCCACCACGCGGGCCCAGTGCGGGTTGATAGATGTCACATGTCAAAATTGTTGGTTCTAGGACATGCCGGTTGCCTCACGATATTTTGTCCGTTTTGAGTGCAGTGGTAATGAAATAATTTACATAAAGTAAAGCGCCTGACTGGGTTCAAACCTGCGACCTACAAACTCGTAAGTCACGGCCGTTACCATGAGAAAAATAATGGCTAACAAAGTCACAATAAAAGCTTTGCTAAATTTTTCCTGTTGTAGAAACTAAAACCTCTGTTACAACATCCAGGCTCATTTAGTTTACATATCAACTTTTTTATTGTTCTGGGTTTGTTGTGATAAGAACAGCGCGCAATTTGCTAACATAAAAAAGTTCTTATAGATAACAATAGTACATTGTTTTTTTAAGAAAGTATATTTTGATGTAATATTGAAGTCTAATCTAACAAAATAAATACTGTTATAATAATAATATGTGCATTGTTATTTTAACTACATTAACTAACTTGGTTGAGCCGTAAATTTATTACAAGTGTGCAACAAAGTTAATTTGTTAAGTTGTCTTTGTAGCACGAACAATAAACAATTAGTCTCTGCCAAAAAGTTCAAGTTATTTTGTTGTGATGACAGGATTATCTTGTGAAGTTAAATAAATGTGAAGTAAATACGGTAACAAAGTCAATACATCGAAAGCGTTTGTTATGGAGTTCAAACGTAAGCTGTCAATTTAACAACGTACAATATAAACGTTGTTGTGATAAAAATATTTGACGGTATGCGGGTAGTAGCGGGGAATGGAAAACTTTGTTATAATATCTGTGTGTGCTTAGAAAACTAGTTTAAACTAGTCAGTCGCGAACGAACATCGCACGCGCGCGCGCGTCACGCGCAGTTAGTTCGTCTTCAGATCTCGTATAGCTTGCACGCTGCACCTGGCTGCACCCGACGCGATCTCGCCGTAGCGAGGCCTCACACTTTTCAACATTTAACTCAACTGTTTCTCATTTACCCCGACTAATCGCGTACCTGCGTGCTGTACGCAACAATATCTATTTGGCATTCATTTGTTTTACGGGTGCTCATGAATACGCACGGAAAAATGAGTGTAGACTGTTTATATGAAGAATTAAGGGACTTTTTAGTGAAAATTGGTGTTACTGAAAAGTGCATTGATCATATGATCGGTAAGTATCCTTTTATTTTTCTTGATGGGGCAATTGCGTAACACTTTATCAATCGGAATCGGTTTCATTTTGACAGTTCAACAACATTCATTGCGTTGTTTACGCGTTGAGCAGACAAATTTTTCGAACTTATGAAGCAATGGATTAGCAATTGGCTTCGAAATGATTCTGATTCCGATTGATAGTGTGTTACGCAATTGGGGTGAGTACAAACAGAGTTATAAGCATTTTTCTGTCGATGGTTTGCACTTTTCTGTAATAATGTACAATAAATAATAAGTAAGTAGTAGTATGTATAATTAATATACAACCGAAGTGCAACTATCCACAGAAAAATGCTTATAATAACTCTATTTATACTTTCCCGACATTACTGCTTTCTCCATAATACGGTCAAATTGTAACTTATCTAATGTAAACTCACGATTTCAAAGCTAGGTGTTATTTATTAGGCTTTTATCTACACCTATGCTATAAACCTTTTATAAAAGTTTCTGAAACAGTTAGCTTATTGCCAACATTAAAACAACCCGCAGCCTAATTGCGGAACGCCAAATCGTCAAATGATTCTGATCAGTTGGCTTCATTTCTATCACAAATGGCTTCATTTTACGATTTTCGAATTGCGAAACTCTAGTTTCTGCGCAGGGCCTTAACGTTCATAATTGGTTTCCATAGATTTATAATAACGAAATCTATGTTGGTTTCATAATAAAATAGAGTTTTGCAATTCGAAAATCGTAAAATGAAGCCAATTGTGAATAGAAATGAAGCCAACTGATCAGAATCATTTGACGATTTGGCGTTCCGCAATTAGGCTGCCGTGTCATAGTAACCATAATATCATCCAAACGAGTGTTATTAGTTATAATATTGTACTAAATTTCATTATGCAACTCGTTTTCGAAAAAGAACATTGTCATGCACGCGCGTTTCACTACCACAGCGCCGTAATTAAAAAAAAACCGGCCAAGTGCGAGTCGGACTCGCGCACCGAGGGTTCCGTATAAAAATTTAAGGTTTTCGGAATTTTCCCTTTATGTGTGGTATAAAACATTGCTTCATGACAAATGTCAAGATTCTAGGTCGACTGGAAGTACCCTTTAGGTTTTGATTCCCTTGCGAGTAGTTGCGAGTTTGAAAATATGCGGCTTAAATTGCCGTTTCTTTTGATTGCGTTGACATAGATGTTTGATTTTGTTACAGCTTAAAGGTATTATAGACTTGAGTATTTGATATTAATTTCAATTTAATACCTCTACGCGTTCATGAGAAAAGAAGTAGTAACTTTAAAGTTTTCAAAAAGTTTTTTTTATATGATGTAACTAAAAATTTACGGTTTTCGCAATTTTTCCTTTATCTGTACTATAAGACGTTGCTTCGTACCAAATTTCAAGATTCTGAGTTCACGGGAAGCACCCTGTAGGTTTTGATTCCCTTGCAAGTGTCGAAAATTTGCGGCATAAACGGCTGTATCTTTTGATTGCGTTGGCTTAGAAGTTTGATTTTTTCACAGCTTCAAGGGACAGTAGACCTGAGTAATTGATATAAATTTCAGCTTCATACCTCCACGCGTTCCTGAGAAAAAGGGTCTTGACAGACGGACGGACGGACAGACGGACAACAAAGTGATCCTATAAGGGTTCCGTTTTTTCCTTTTGACGTACGGAACCCTAAAAAAAGAACATAGGTTAGCATAGGTTATTCGAATTCACGGCGTAAGCGTATGCCGCCGGCCGCCATATTTGTTCGATATTAGTATTGCAAAAAACTGTTTCAGAAACTTTTATAGAGGATTCATAACATGGATGTAGATACAAGTTTGTATGCAACTGTACATAATAAGGTACTTATTAAAACACTCATGTGACACTTTTAATACCCCTTATAATACGACAGTTGCATAAATAACTATTATTCACATACTCTCTTGTTTTCAGACTAATTTGAAAGAAATGGCGAATCCAATAATATTGGCATCACCTTCTGAAAATTCAACAAGTGTCGCATTACCTCATAGACAAAGTGCTGTTATTGAACCCATAAAGGAGAAAGAAAATGTATCACTTCAGGTAAAGTACAAAACAGTAATGTTCGTATTTATTTGCATTTTTTAGTCATGTATGTTAAACGTAAAGTTAAGCCCCCCAACATGTTTAAACTGTACCTAACTTAACTAATGTACAGTCACACGTCATTAGGTTGTTTTTTTTTTTTTTGTTTTTTTTGTTTTATCATATTATATTTAGCCTTTTATTTCCATACTCTCTTGTTTTTAGACAAGTTTGCAACACATTGCGAACCCAATAATATTGGCATCAGCTTCTGGAAGTTCCATCACAAGTGTCGCTATACCTCATTGGCAAAACACTGTCATTGTACCCAAAAAGGAGAAAGAAAATATAACACTTCAGGTACCTACCTAAACTTTAAAACACAATGTTCTTATTTACTTGCAATTCAATTAGTCATGTATGGTCAACTAAACTGTTACATAATATAAGACAACTAAAGTGAATTGATTAATTTTTAGTCACTAGAAAATGGCCATTGCACAATTTATTAATTGTTATATGAAACTAAATTTAGCAAGTTTAATTAACTTAAGTTTTCATGGCATTTCCAGGACGTCCCATCCACCTCCACTAACCCAGTGCTAACAAACGAAAAAGAAACCCCAGAGACTCATGACCTAAGCTTCGTAACTTTGGGTCAGGTAAACGGGTGCTTAGTTTTAAAATTATATTAAATTGTTGGTAATATATTTTATATATATATAATAATGATTTTATCTATTTCAGGATATTTCATTTTCACTGGAGCCTGAAGCAGGATTCTTTGACAATGCAGATTTTTTTTAAAATATAGACCCTATTCAAGACACAAACAAAATCCTACGACGTCTGCTAAATGCAGAAACAACAGACAAAAAATTGTTAGAAACATCAGAAAAAGGCGGCGGCTTGAACTCTCGTGATCGGGCTTACATTGTTAAACGCATTGTCCAATCAGAACTTAAAAAATTGGAGAAATTGAATTCTACTATTCGAAAAGATGTATGGATGCCATGGGCTCATGAGATAAGTCAAGAATTTAATGGTGAAAAAACTGAGTTATACTACGTGCCATACAAAGTCATCGCAGGAAAAGTGATTCAAGCGAGTGGCCTAATACATAACCGACTTATTACGCACAGAAGATCATTGGCTCCTGAAGGCTGTAAAAGAAAAGGCAGCACCGGTAGTAGTGAATGCGACAGTGGTCACAGCTCAGGGCAAGCTAGTAATTGTGGAAATAAAAGAGTTTGACCTCTTCCTGACGGTTTTAAAATCACCTCTTCCACTGAGAATTCATCTTTAGACGAGCAACTAACTTGGCTACAAAGTTCTTCTTCTCCGCCCGAGGTGGTGGTTGAAAAATGGAAAGCTACTTTAGACCTACGAAATAAACTACTCGTGACACTTTCATTCGAAGAATATTTTAACACCTTTCCCGCACTGGGATTACCTAATGGATATAAATTGGTGAGTGACACCGAAGCCTTCTTTTTGAAGCTACTTTTATTTACCTACCTTAGTAGGTAGGTGACAAGTACTTACCTGGTTTTAATCAGTTTTTAATATTTTTATTTTATTTTTCAGCTTTCCGAAGATTTTGAAATCATCAATCCTGGCGCAAATAACAAGTTCGTAGAGAAATTTCCGTTAATTAAAACAAAATTATCACAATTACTTGCCGCTAAAGGGGAACTCCCGAGAGTCGACCAACCCACATTAGATTTATTAGAATTGGCATCTGGTGAGTATAGCACAATTTCTAATTGAACTTATTCTTCTTCTTCCTTGCCAAAACAAGTTATTATTATTATCATGTAATTTAAAAAGTACGTATTTTATTTTTATGAAAACAAGTACCTATTTTATTTTGTTTTCAGTGGGAGAGGAGCAGGCTAACGTCGCTGCATTTTTATCAATAATTACTCATCTACGACAGATGCCTACCATCTGCATGCCGCGCAAAAAAGTGTGGAAACTTTCGAGAGAAGAAGTTCGGTCTGATTTTCTCGGGCGTGTTGCAACTGCTTCAGACGTCGAAAGGTACTGCAGTGACAGAGAGGCGTTGATTAAAGCTAGAGGTATACCAAGCCAGCCTTAATAATATGTCATTTTGCGTAAGCCACTGTAACCTTTTTATGATTGCTTATTATTGTATTAGATACTAAGTAATTTAGTTTAGTATACAATTCTGAGTAATTCAGGCCCACTTGCAGTAACATTAACTAAATCTCGATTTTATTAAACCTAGATGTAGCCCTTATGAAACTGTCAAAATATTAAATGTAGATTTAAAAATTTGACATTTTCGTATGAGCAAAATCTAGGTTTAGCAAAATCGAGATTTAGTAAATGTTGCTGCAAGTGGACCTTAAAGTGTAAAAAAAATGTTTGACATACTGTGAAATATGAATCATATATTTTTTTTTACACTGAATAAACTATAGTGATTTGTCATCACGTTTCTCAAACCTCTATAATTGCTAGGAGTTTTTTTTTTATACAGGGTGTTACGGAAAGGGTATATCAATACAAACGGGTTGAAGAGTGTGTCTGGTCTAGAATCTCTGTACAAAATTTCAGCTAAAAAGCAGTAACTTTGAAATTGCTTAATATTTTTTTATTTCGATAGTTTATTAAATTGAAATCAAAACAAACGTGTCACCGCACTACGAGGGTCATCATCCATTATCTGTAGTGTGTCTGTGCGCCTAGTACACGCACATCACGCCGCCGCGCGCCAGTGCAGCGCCGTGATGTCGAAATAAAAAAATATTAAGCATTTTCAAAGTTAATGCTTTTGAGCTGAAATTTTGTACAGAGATTCTAGACCAGATACACTCTTCAACCCGTTTGTATTGATATACCCTTTCTGTAAAACCCTGTATATTAGTTAGATTATAAGAACTTTTTAGATATAAGTACTTAAAGTTGTGCATCAACCACGAAATCATCTAAAATATTGAAAACACTGTTTCTAAAGTAATTAGACATTGTTTATAAGCATGTTGATGACTTCCATGCTAGAATTTTGAGCTGACGCTCAGTATAGGTTAGGAAGTTTAGGAACTAATATTTTTTTCAACACACTTGCTCGTAAAATGGCTCTTAATGCACAGCTTTTAGATCCATAATGCAGTGTATTACAAACGCGTGCTTTTTCTTTACGTTACGGTACTTGTGCTTTATTTCCACAGATAACTATTTAATTTACTAGTCGGAGGTCGGAGAAGTGCGTTTTTTTTTTAAATCTCTTCAGAGAGACTTCATGCCAAAAAGAATCCGCGAGCCAATTTTACTTTTTTTTTTAAATAGTCTGAATTGTCCTTGGTCCGAAGATGAACTAAAATTTATTTACCTTAAGATGAATGCGCAGTTGTAGCCCACGAAATTACATTTTTCTAACGTTTTTTGCAATTTTCAGGTCAGTGTCAGGTTGTATCTTGATCAAAATATGATTCGCGACTATAACAGATACGTATTTACAGAATTATAATCATTAGAATCATTAAATACATCTTTCTAAGTTAGATTTGTTCCATAACAACAAATCTCTTATGGAAAAGTTCTTAGGGAATAAATCTAACTTAAATTTATATATTAATGATTCTAATGACTATAATTCTTTAAATACATATCTATTATATAAATATACATTTTGATCAAGATACAACCTGATACTGACCTGCGAATTGTAAAAAACTTAAAAAAAAAAATTTCGCGGTCTACCACTGCGCATTCACCTAAGGGTGCATCCACACATATCGAGGCATGTGCCGCAAATGATTTTTTTATATGTATGGTTGCCTCAGGCTGAGGCATCTAACATACAAAAATAAGCACTTGCGGCGCATGGCTCGCTCTGTCTGGATGCACCTTATAAATTTTCCGTCGTCCCTCCCGTAACCAAACGGAAAAGACCACTGGCGTTCTATTATTGCGGATTCTCACTGAATTAATGTATATTTCTCTATGCAAATAGTACTTTCTAATTCCATACTAACTAAACTACAATTTGACATACGACAACACTACGATCAGTCTTAACATTATTTTGTGTTTATTATATTTTTTCTATAGGCTGTATATCGGTTTTGTGTTTGCCTTTAAGAAAAAAAACGCGCGCCGCGCTAGCAATGCGCGCGCAGGTGTAGGAATGACAATTACTTACTCTATGGGTAAACCTGCGCGCGCACGTCAGCGCGGCGCGCGGAATGACAAACCAAGCCCGCCATTTTCCATACAAGTTAATATTTAAGAATACAAGTCTGTTTTTTTCCTCACAAGTGTGTTGAAAAACGTCGTATGATACGCGTGTGCATTGATAATTAAACTCTCGGCTACCTTATCGCGCTCGCCTACGGCTCGCGCGAATAATACCGCCTCGAGTTTAATGATCAACATAGCACACATGTATCATAATGTACTATTTTTTGTTTTGCGTTATCGAAAAGTTAACGTTTTTGTCTTCAAGTTCTGTTAGATAATTATATCATGGAGTTAATATTTTCCTCAAAACTGATTACACTTTACGAAGAACAGACGAAACTGCGAACCGACGCAGGAGATGTATATTGTGCCGTTTTGTTCTATGTCGATCGATGCGCGGTGTGACTAGTGTCTGATTCTCGCTTCACTTTCTTTTTGCTGCACTTAAAAATTGTGCTGGTTTTTGAACCTTTTCATGTACCTACTTATGTTAAATGACGGGATCCACTCTTTATTAAATATTTCTTGTGTCTAGGATTTAATTCACAATTAGTACGATTTTATTACTTTACAGTACTTATACAAATATTTAATAAAAATGAATAGGTATTCAACAAAGATGGTGGGATTGCCATTTTGCTGTAAAAGTGTCGGGACCACCATCACTTAATGAAAATAACATTCTGTAGCCCCAAACTAATACCACAGAATACTTAAAGCTAATACTTCAAATTTTAATACCAATTACTTAGCGTGGCTTGGTCTGGCATGTAAACTCTGAAATATATTATTACTTCTATAATATACATGAGAGCATTGGTGTGTTAAAGTTGATACTACAATAGGTAATATATTATGGTGATCCCACCACTTTGACGAAGACATGTCGACCTTTTTTGTTGAATATCTTTTTATTTAATGTATTAAATGTACAATTTCACAAGAAATTTAAAAAAGCATGGGTCCCGCCATTTTGGTGATCTATGTCAAATATTTTCTGCACTGATTGTGATTATGTTAGATAAGTCTTTATTTGCCATAAACATGGTATAAAGTTGTTACAGTCAGATATTAATCAAAAATGTTTAGCTATACAGGATATGTATCAATTGCATGTAAAATAATGATTAGTTAAATGTCACAGGATCAATACAATAATATGATACTTTTATCTCAGCATTACAAAAGTCCAGTAATTTATAGTACTTATATTGTTTAAAAAATCTTTAATATCATAACACATATTATGTTGAATAAATATTTTAATTTGCCTATTTAAACTTTCTTTTACTAAAAACCTTTATATTATTTCCCACAGGTAATGGATTGGAGACGGCTACTACCGCGACAGTGGCGTCACTTCGTAAAATTATTAACTACTTTCTGAGAATCAATTAAAACCAAATTCTATCTAGAAAAGCACTTAAGATTATTTAGAACCAATACAATTATTGAAACAAGACATTTTCCAGTTCTAGTGTCAAATCACACGAGACTCATTAGTATTTTTCTAGAAAATTTGGTTTTAATCAGTTTTCAGGGAGTAGTTAATAATTTTACGGAATGGCGCCACTGTCGCAGGAGTAGCCGTCTTAAGGTATGATTCCGATCTCGGCAGCACGCAGCAGTGCTGCCGCGGCAGTGCGGTCGCAGCACTACTGGTCCTCATAATTTTCTATGGGTTTATACGAGATTACATTCCGAGCACGGCAGCAATGTGACGCAGCAATGTCGCGCAGCATTGCTGCCGTGCTCGGAATGTAACCTCATATAAACCTATAGAAAATGTATGAGGACCAGTAGTGCTGCGACCGCACTGCCGCGGCAGCACTGCTGCGTGCTGCCGAGATCGGAATCATACCTTTAAAACTGCCACAGTAACAATTTTCCTTTGCTAGAGTAGCAAAAAAAATTTGATAAGAATACAAAGTTATTTTGTTACTGTAATGACATTAATTTAGTACTGCAGCAAAGGTCAATATTTGCTACGGTAAACTTAATTTGTTAGGATAAATTTATTCTGTAAAAAAGTTGATAAGAATACAAAGTTACTTTGTTACTGTAATGACATTAATTTAGTACTTACAAATATCCTAACAAATTAAGTTTGCCGTAGAAAATATTCACCTTTGCTGTAGTACCAAGTTAATGTCATTACAGTAACAAAATAAGTTTGTATTCTTATCAACTTTTTTATGTGACGGTAGGTGCAAAAACAAAGGAAAAATTTTTACTCTATTAAAGCTCAGTTGTTATAGGAACATACTTAAATTAATGCCAAAACATTTTTAAATTGTTACAAGATCAGTTTATTGACTGTTGCGATAACAATATAATGGTTTTGTTGGTCTAACAATTCCTTCCGCAGAACGATAACGTTGTTAATGTAACAAAAACCAGATAACAATAAAAACGTTGTAGTGGTAACTGTCGACCTTAAACGGCTCTCCCCTGTTAAAGTTTTATTGTTACACCCAACAATATTTTTCTCTCAGTGCACTGGGCCGCCATTACTGTCGATCTATTTAATTAATATATTATTTTATTAATGCTACTTGCTATTCTGCTACTAGCTTCTGCCCGCGACTTGGTCCGCGTTAAATTTCTTATTCCCCGAGCCACCCCGTCGCATCGCATCACCCGCCCGCGCTATCACTTAACGTTCTTTCTTACTTTTTTTTCTTTTTGCTCGTCTCCTTAGGTCATAACGTGATGTTATATAGCCTATAGCCGTTCTCAAGAATTGGGCTATCAAATACAAAAATATTTTTTTCAAATCTGACTGTTAGTTCCAGAGATTAGCGCGTCAAACAAACAAAAAAACTCTTTACCTTTATTGTTAGTATAGATAACATATCTATTAAATTGTGCAATTTCATTATTTTGTTCGTCAACAGCAACTAAAACCTATGCAATGAAGAGAGCTAAGTGATCGAGCTGTATTTTAATTGAAAAAAAAAAATTGTGGTCAAAGTTTTCATATACTTATATTTTTTAATTATACGCGCTGGTATGGTTAAATCACATTCTGCCTTCAATTCAGTACAATATTAATGCCCGGCTAGTCTTAAATGACATGCTTTATATTAGGTTTGTATGACATATAATTTGACATTGGTGGTGTGATAATAGAAATATATATTCTACTCTGTTTTTATCGCGGCCTTTTTATAATTGCACTCATGGACGTGTATTACTTAGGTACGATTTTAACAAATCCGTTTTATTCAGTTTGCTAATGATCAACGAAATCAAAGGCATCAGGCTCATGTCAAGAAAAAATGTTACCACGGGCACGGGTAAGTTGTCATTGTCATTTTTTGTACATATCTTGGGAACCTGGGGACCCGGACCTTTTGAAGCTATACCAGAGGCCGAAGCCAACTCGCAGAGGCCTCTTAGACACATTGTCATTATTATTACCTCAGTTATTATTTTAATATTATAATAAACATGCCAAAAAGAAGGAGTTACTTTTCGGGAATTCATCATAACATCATTACGAAAGACTCGCTATAGCGCGTAGACAGACAGTCCCAGAAGTAACCTTAGTTATAGATAATAGGTACCGACATGTAGATTAAGATCAATTTTTTACAGGGTAATAGAATAGACTTTCTAACTAACAGACCTACTGACATTTCAATAGTAAAATATATACCTGGTAGGTGTAGGTAGCACATTCTGTACATTATGGTTTAAGGCAGGCCGTGTCCTAATATAAGTAATCGTTAGATTTAACGCATCAGATTTTAGGTTGGAACGCTCACTTACCATATTTGGCGGGTGCAAATTTTTCTTTCCACGTAATTTGTAACATTGCACAATTGTAATAACACAATTATTAATAATGACAACAGAGATGCCATTCCCACGCACATTTTGTGATGAATGGCGCTTTAAGGATTTCAATGATACTATCAACTCAAGTTATCATCTTCCTGTGAGTAATTGTATTTATAGGGTTTCGTAAAACGCTATTTATTGTTATGTTTGTTTGCTCATTTTTGCCTATGGCCCGTAGTTTGTAACTATTAAACTTCGCAGAATAAAAAAACATTGAAAAAAAAACTTACTAAGCGACATAGGGCTAACAATACACGAGAACAGTTTAAAGGAAACTTTTCAGAAAAAAATCATTATAAATTCAGAATATAAAATAATATTTCAAAAACAGCAGCAGTGCAGAGCAGTGGTGGCCAAGTGGTAACGGCCGCGACTTACGAGTTGTAGGTCGTTGGTTCGAATCCAGACAGGAGGTTTACTTTGTGTAAGTTATTTCATCACCACTGCTCTCAAAACGGTGAAGGAAAACATCATGAGGAAACCGGCATGTCCTAGAACCAAAAATTCGAAGACATGTGACATCTGCCAACCCGCACTGGGCCCGCGTGGTGGATTGCGGCCCACTCCCTCTCACTGAGAGGAGGCCTGTGTCCCAGCAGTGGGAACATTATAGGCTGATTATTTATTTATTTATTTGAACTTTATTTATCCTCTTACTGGAACGCCATACAGCAATTACACCAACGGAGCAAGAAATTACATCATGTGCTGTTTTCATCCATCCTGTGCGCGGTGGACATCGAACGGGCGGCGATGGAACGCGCACGCTCACACAGGCAGCGTCAGCTCCACAGTTCCACTACTCCATCCAAATTGCGCACATTCTTTGAGACTCAATGAACTTTTGAAAATAAATACATTAAAATTATATAAAAACAGAAAATTTTGATGTTATTATTATGTGTTACTAGCTGCGCCCCGCGGTTTTACCCGCATAAGTCTCGATCCCGTGGGAATATAGGGATAAAAAGTACCCTATGTCCTTTTCCGGGACTCAAGCTATCTCTATACCAAATTTCATCAAAATTGGTCCAGCCGTTTGAGCGTGAAGAAGTAACAAACATATAAACACACACACTCACAAACTTTCGCTTTTATAATATTAGTGTGATGATTATGTGTTATACATTTCAAAAACAGTACGAATTACGCCTGTAGGATGATTACAAGAATTTGTATGATTAGTTCTCCTGTAAAGTTAGCCCTCTGTGTATGTCGCTTAGTCAATTTTGCCTTTCATGCGTCGATGTGTTCTGTCAATCTTTGCAAAAGCGTAGGTACTACTTATAACAAAATTGTCTGCGGACTGCTCTGCAGTAAAAACAAGATTGCATTCAGTAATAATAAGGTGGATATGAAAAAGTCGCTAGTTTGGTTTCACGAAAGGTAGGTCGACGACTGACGCGGGATTAAAACTCATCAGTCACATTTTGGAATCCTGGGAGAAGCCCCAGAATGCAATTGGCATACTCTGTGACCTCTCAAAAGCAGTCAAAAAGTAAACGTTAGCGGAGCGACGTCTTCGTGATTTTTAGTTAAGATGGGTGTGCCTCAAGGTTCAGTTCTTGGCCCTTTCCTATTTCTAGTTTACATTAATGAGCTTCCTACATGATGGCTAACTTATCGGATATAATTTTATAAGCTGATGACACTTCTCTTATTCTTAAAATACATAGGAAAGATACGGATGTGTTACATGTTAACGATAGTCTGATTTTTCTTCCAGAAAGATAAGAATGAAAATAAATAAACGACATATTTATAATTTAGTTATATATTCCTTATTTTGGACCAGAAACATACAAGTACACAATCCATAAAGTATTAGTATTAAACTTAAAAACAATGAGCTCTAAAAAATGTTTTCATTCCTCAGTTTTAGAGTAGTGGTGATGAAATAATGTACACAAAGTATACCGCCTGTCTGGGTTCGAACCTACGACCTACAACTCGTAAGTCGCGGCTGTTACCACTTGGCCATTGTACCACTGCTCCCTGCTGATAGGCAATCGCTCCATGTAAAATACTCGTACTCAGATGCATCCGGTTAGACTGGAAGCCGACCTCAACATATCTGGGTAAGGGCTTGGTAGATGATGATCTTATTTATGTCTCATAACTATTTATATATATGTCGGAGACAGTTGTCAATTAAATTTGAGGGATAGTCAACAGAATGTTAAGATTTGTTTTCTTATTAAGATTTTGCTATCAATTATTATCTAATAAATCGGAACATAATTTGTTGAGTAGGTACTCAGTGTACGCGCTAATTGATTTTAGCAACTTATTTTGATAGTTGTAACCGATGGTTTTGTTCAAAACAATTAATGACATGTTACTTTGATTTTAAAATGATTTACTTTGTGAAATCACTATTGTTTATTTAAGACAATTATTCTTATTGAATTATTCGATTACTTTATAATGTGAGTCTTATTAGATTTAGCACATTTTAATGTTTTGTATCAAGTAAACACGATGACGTATTTCCGTACGCCATTTGGACAGAGTTGTTGTGGGGCGAGTGCGTGGTGGGGACAAACCTTTATAACTGAGCGCACTCGTTTGTGCTGGACAGTCAGACGTGACAGTCAGTGACAGTCAGTCACAGTCAGTAACAGTTAGTGAGAGTCAGTCGGTGTTCGGACTTGACTCCTGACAGAGCACTAGCTCCCGACAAACCTGTCGGTTTACTTGGGTGGCTCTGTCACTATACGAACAGTAATCGATCCTACGATTTGTTCGCAATTACTTTGTTACTGTACTTAATTATTTTACTGTGTATCTAGTTGTATCGTGTACCTACAGTGTGTGATTTGCTAGTGTGATTAATTTGTTCATGATATTATAATTTTGATTTGATCTGCAAACGGTTTTTCTATTGTGCAATAACCAACACTACCCACAGTATGCCCACAGTAATTAATCAAATATGCCTGATAATAACTAGACGCCTGTAACCTACTCCTGATCCAACATATATATATATTGTTGTACATATGTATGTATATATGTATTTATTATTATATCTATTCTTATATCTTAGTTATAAATATTTTCTTATCTTTTCTTTCTGTTATTGCACCTACTGTGTATTGTCTCTGTATCACCCTAAGGTAGACTGGTAGAAAATACCCAAGGCATTAAGTCCGCCTTTGTACAGTTTTTACTTGTGCATAAAGTTTTACCTAATAAATAAATAAATCATGACGTACCCACGCATAGGCACCAGCACATAATAAACTAACTGAATTATTAAATAATTAGTTATTTTTGCACTAAGTATTATGGTATCTAATATCAAGTATATATACCATATTATCTTAGTTACTTATCGTTTTGGCTAGGTTAGGTTATTATATTTTTATTTAAATAGTTTATTAGTTAATATAAGAAGTTTACCCAGTATATATATTTTTATCCTCTTTAGTAAAGTTGCGTAAGATACCAAGTTGCAACTATGTGCTAAAATGACATCATGATGAAATATACAGTGCAAAGTGCAAGCCTGTCTTATCAAAATGTAGTATTATTCCGTTCTCAGTACAGTTTCCGTTATGCTATGCGAATAGCTACCGGGAATGACCCGTCGAAAATCATTATGTGTTGCTACTTTTTTAAATATTTTTTTCTGCTCATTAACTATTACGAAATTAATTTGTTGAGTGGACATTTTCATGAAATCAGTCAGTAGCGGCTGGGAACAGGTAGGGCTTGTGACTTCTTAATGGAAGTCCCTTTGGTAATTGAATACAAACCAATACAAAATTGTAGGTATATACCTCCACAAAAAGGTAAGAGTTTATACTTGTACAGTAGGTAGTTTAAAGACACACGGACGCGATGATAAGAAGGTAATGGGATGACAAAAACCTGCCATATTTTTTACTGATATTTCAACAATTTGCAAATTCTACCTTAACGCCAACATCTTCGAGTGTTTCTCTTGGGCATTATTTCGGGGAAAAGTGGAAGGTACTCCGCCTGTCTCCTTTTACGTGTATTGGAACAACAGGCACCTCTAAATATTTTATAAATATTTTTGTACTTACTATTGGAACGTTTTAATAAACGAATACAATTTAAATAAATGTCACTATAGTTTGAAGCGTGTGACATATGATCTCTGTCATGGCTTGCTAAGAAAAATTATTGTATTGCTCTCTTGATTAAATCTCATTCAATCAGATGTATTGAGCTTCCTTTTACTTAAAACCATCACTTACCTCTTTCGCTGCTCATTAAAAGATCATGTTTTTCCCTGTAATTAGTAAGCTTAAGTAAAGTAAATAATTTATTGGCTTACAAAATGTGTACAACAAAATGAAGCCCTGACTCCTGCTGCGCTAGATACCAACATCTGTGTTACAGGAGCCGAAAATATCTTAGTAATGAGATAATTGGTTCATGTACTATGATTTTGAAAAGCGTTAAGTATTTTGGTTACGGTGAATACATTAACATCATTCTATTTTAAATGTGGCCATGGACGACCGAGCTTGGACACAAGCTACTCTTCCCATTCGTATGGGGGGCCTCGGCGTCCGCAAAATTTCTAGTATTAGTTTACCGGCTTTCATATCCTCGGTCCACGGCACTGATAAATTAATCAGGAAAATCTTAGCCTCCACACTGATTAATTCTGATGTGCCGTGTTTCACCGAGGCTATGGATGCCTGGAGACTCGCTTGCCCGCATACAGATCCACCCGACAATCCATCTTCCCAGAGACGGTGGGATGAGCCGCTCTGCAAAGTAGTACAGAACAATTTACTTGACTCGTCTGCTACTTCTGCGGAACGTGCGCGCCTGCTGGCTGTGGGTAGATGGGAGTCGGGACTTTGGCTTCATGCACTACCTTCTACTTTTCGCCTCGCTGCTTCCCTGCGACTAGGCACTCCTTGCTGTTCCCCTCATCGCTGTCACTGTGGCGAAAATGTCAACAGCCTCGGACACCACGGCCTGTCTTGCAGCCGAAGTGCGGGTCGCTTAGCGCGCCACGCGAACATTAATGACATCATCCGACGAGCTCTTGTTACCGTCGGCGTTCCAGCTGTATTAGAACCCAATGGCTTGGTACGCGACGATGGCAAGAGAGCGGACGGTATGTCTCTATTTCCTTGGAAGGTGGGTAGGCCTTTAGTGTGGGACGCAACTTGTGTCGATACTCTTGCGCCATCCCACCTTCCTGGATCGGCATGCTGTGCTGGCGCTGCTGCTGCGGCTGCGGAAAACCTCAAGCGGCGAAAATATAATAACTTTATCGGAAATTATATTTTCGAGCCGTTTGGGGTTGAAACCCTCGGGCCGTGGGGTCCGAGTGCTCATGGTCTTTTTAAAGAAATTTCAAAACGGCTGGTTGACACTTCCCGTGACCCAAGGGCTGGCTTTTACCTTGGCCAAAGGCTAAGCATTGCCATACAACGTGGCAATGCCGTCAGTCTCTTGGGTACATTACCAGTCGACAGCGATGCGGATGAATTTTTCGACGCTATATTTTAGTTTTTGTATAGTTTTAGCCTCCCACAAGGTGGACCGACGACCTTGTGAAGGCCGCAGGAACTCGTTGGATGCGAGAAGCACAAAACCGGTCGAAGTGGAGGTGCTTGGGGGAGGCCTATGTTCAGCAGTGGACGTCTTTCGGCTGAAATGATGATGATGATAGTTTTAGTTAAGTTAGGTTTTAATTATGTTATTTTTGTTAATTAAGACAATAAATATATTTACTTATTCTGAGCTAAAAAAAAAAAATCTTAGGTTTTCTCGAATCCCACGAAATTTCTAAATGGAATGTTGAAATGCAAAGGGGTCACACTGAAGGAATACGTCGAATTCCAGTTCTAACCGGTCAAGCGGCGTAGTTCGCCGATCGGCGACGAAATAATAGAAAATCAATAGTGTCTCATTAGCGGAGCTTGACAGATTAAAATAAAATAGAATGATGAGAATATCGAGAATGCAAGACCTATTTAATTAATATCTTGGTCACACTCTCTCTTGAAGTGTCAACACTATCGCTGTCAATGTCATTGTCATATTTGTCCATTCTTTCTGTCATTTGTCAATCTTTAGAAGCCCAACAATTTGTTTGTTGCTATTTATTTGCTAATGCTATGCACAAGCTGTAAAGCAGAAAAAACAAAACAAAGAATCTCACTTTAAAATCTTGAACCAATTCATTATTAAAACAAACTATGTTGGTATACTGTTCATGATAACGACATTTCTTACGTAAAGTAAGTAATAATGATTGTGTGAGTTTTGAAAATGTCTCGGCAAAACATTGAGAATTATCTTTATTAAAAGTGTAAAAAGCTCATAGAAGCGTGTGGCAATAGTATTCCAGTATATTACTTGTCATGGAGGAGTTTATCGACATGATCCGACAGCTACCTTGTTTATGGGATACGGGATGCAGGGAATACCGCGACATGAGAAAAAAAGATGCCGCTTGGAAAAGAATTGTAGCTGAATTAAAATGCAAAGATATACCTGATGGTAAGTTAACACTGAATATTTTTATTTAAACCTATAGTGCTACCTCCGATCTTTTAATAAGTCCTATCTTCGGATAATGAAGTGGACTGCAACATTACTACCTAAACTTTTGTTATCCTTATGTACTATATACGTTGTAGTTGTTTATTATCTCTTAATAAATAAAATAAAAAGCACCATTGACAGACAACAATTCATTAGTAAACATTAGTATTCATGAAAACAAATCATGCACTGTACACCCATAAAAGGCAGTCTGTCACCGGGAGCGCTCCCCTGTAATGTAGCCGTTACCTGCAAGAAGCTGCGTTTCTTCTACCTATTTAACACATTGAATGCTGAAGTTAACCGCTAAGTTACTACTTTTTTATGTAGTGTATTATTTAAGATGCTAAAGAGTATAAAAACGTCCATTCAAGGAGGCCGAATAACACAGATTACCAAAATAATAATCTGTAAAGAAGACCTACATAATAATACATAGTCGGCATCTGCCATTATTACCAGCTATGTAGTATTGCGTAGTTGGCATTCAATGTGTTAATATGTATTAACATATCCTGCTGGTTTCAATTATCTCTGCTGTACCTAACAGCTGTGTGTACACAGGTACCTGTGGCCTGTGCAGTCTACTTGCTAAGACCTAGCCGTTACAGTGGAATCTTGGCTTGTTACATTACAGGTGAATGCTCCCAATGGGAGCACTTTCATGTTAAGATACCATGCTAAATGCAGTGCTAAATGTTAAAAATTTAATTTATTTATTTAAGTCAGACAGTCGTCATCTGCTTTGCCTTTTTCCAACTATGTTGGGATTGGGTTCCAGTCTAACCGGATGTAGCTGAGTACCAGTATTTAATTAGCATTAGTAAAAAAAAAAAATGATTGAGGCTTCCTGATAAATACTTTGGTACTTACATAAAAATATGTACAGGCTAGTAAAGTTAAATGTGAATTTATAACCTAGAAAAGAAGTCTCGTAGAATAGATTTGCTGCAAAAAACAACAAAACATTATATTTATTGTTTATTCTTATAATTTTCAGTTAAAACTGCAAAAGCGGAGTGGAAGAAACTGCGGGACAGTCACAGAGATTCTTTAAAAAGAGCCAGAGCAGTGGCCAACGGACAGGACATGGTCATCAATAACAAGTGGAAGTATGCCGAGATAATGGATTTCCTTCTCCCCTTCATGAAAACTAGGAAAAGAAGACGAAGCCTAACAATGTCCAGTGATGATAACAAGGACTCGTCACCATCACCTTCGGACTCCTTTTTAGAAGTCCAACCATCTACTTCAAATACTGACACACTGAATTTCACATCAGAATCTCAAACAAACAAAGTGGACACATCCCTGCAAAGTGAACACATGTTCAGAAAAAGAAAAATTGATAAAGAAATTGGCGAAATAATGATTGATATGGATGATAGAAACAATTGTCATTACGGCGACCGGAACAAACATCCCTTAGACTCATTCTTTGAAAGTATGTGTGAGACAACCAAGCAGTTTCCAACATGGTTACAATATACAGTGAAAAGAAAAATATTTAATGTCATCTCAGAAGCAGAGGACACATTTGAATCTTACAAATCACGAGAATCAATTTTTTGATACTCTTAATTTATTATTAATTATACTTTTTTTTAGCATATTATTCTCCTTTATTTCATTTAAATACTTATAAATTACTTTTTTAAATATTTTTATAAACAAAAAGATAAAAAAAAAACATAAAAAAATAGTAGCCCACCGGTATCGGGAACAGGGTCCAAGCTACCGGCGGTCAGCCCCCTTATTCACAAACACTCGATATGCTTCCGTATCGTATCGAACATTAATCATTGTTATCGTACGAGTCTTCTCAACGCTGTTCACAAGTCCAAAACCCGAAAATTTTGTCAGTTTAAATCAAATAGACGCCCGCTATTCTTCCAATAGCTATTTGCTGTTGAGGGGAAGTCAAATCAGGTTATCGAAATGTCAGGTTTTCGATACGATAGCCTGTCGTATAGTTGTGAATCAGGGCTCAGGGCTCCAGAGAGAGGAACCTCCTGACAATGCGAGAATATTACTTTTATTAATATTGTAGCATATTCCCAAGATATTGTTTGGGCAGTTGGCGAAGCACTGGGCTTGTGAATGTTACAACCTGCCTATCTTTACGGCTTTATTACGTAGCTGTAAGGACCGTTTTCGTTGTTCAAGTGTGACCAGTGAAGTGTGTTACACTGTACGCGCCGCGTGAATGGAAAAACGTCAGTGAGTGCACAATCTCGTTATTTTTATCTCACGATGCGACGCGCGCTTTACTTGTGGTTACCGAGTGTACAAACACAGTGAATGTATGAGTAAGCGCAGGAGCTCTTGGTCTTGATACCATCCTAGACACAGGCGAAGTTGGAAGTGTTTGCGTGTGTATGTTACGTCACAGTTTAGGTACGTGCTGACGCTACTCATCTTGATGCACACAACCACAGCGTGTTTGTACGCTTGGTTACCACAAGTAAAGCGCGCGTCGCTTGGTGATAAAAATACTGTAATTTACGAACACTCGGCGACACGCGTCGCGGTGTGTTGTCATTCATCGCCGGTTGTAGTTGCCTCAGTCGTCGACGCGTGCCGCTCGTGTGTAAGCACACATAAACGAAAAGGTTCACCATATAACGCAACCGTTCGTACATGGAGCGATTGGAAGAAGATTTATCATCGAATATCATTCGCTACAGGCGTCTAAGATTATGTCAATAGAACTGAAGCAACACATCGTAGGTGCTTTGAGAAGAATGCCTGTTCATTGGAGCGGAACGAGTAGGCGTAGCGGAACGAGGGAGCGGTGTAGCTGAGCGTAGCGAGGGAGCTGTGTTCTCTACGACGTACGGTCAGCATCAAAAGTTGATTAACACTTCAGTTTTTTTAATCTTAGTTATTGAGCAAAATATTTGTTCAAAATTGCAGCAGAAGATTTTTTTGAAGTGAAACTTCTTTAGGCGCGCTTGACTTGGGGAGTAAACTGGCGAATGCGTTACGAAAACGTGTGATCGCGAGTAGGGAAGGTACGTAAAAAATAGCTGGAAATACCTGGTGTAAAAACCCGGTCCCGGTCGCATAAATATGCGACCGGGTTTTTACACCAGGTATTTGCTTCCAAGTACCAAGTACGCACACCGGGTACCGACTCAAAATACTTGCAAGACTATTAAGTATCTTATACGGCTACTCGCTCAAATACGTAGGTACTCAACCGCGTCAGTTTTCGCAAATGCGATCATGCTCCTTTTGGAACAATTTCGTATGCAAGTATTTTTTACCGACTTTACAAAAAGGAGGAGGTACTATGTTCGGCTGTTTGTATGTTTTTTTTTGAAGTGAATATCTTTAGGCGCGCTTGACTTGGGGAGTAAACTGGCAAATGCGTTACGAAAACGTGTGATCGGGCGAGTAGGGAAGGTACGTATTTATACGACCGGGTTTTTACACCAGGTATTTGCTTCCAAGTACGCACACCAGGTACCGACTCAAAGTTTAGTACTTGCAAGACTATAAAGTATCTTATACGGCTACTCGCTCAAATACGTAGGTACTCAACCGCGTTAGTTTTCGCAAATGCGATCATGCTCCTTATCAGTAAGAGTCTACGGAACAATTTCGTATGCAAGTATTTTTGAAGGGAAACTTCTTTACGCGCGCTTGACTTGGGGAGTAAACTGGCGAACGCGTTACGAAAAGTGTGATCGGGCGAGATGAACGGGAGTTTAGTGGGGGATATAAGCAAGAGAAAGCAGTGCGCGCGCACATTTTCTTTCTCTCTTCCTCTCATAACCAAATACGTTTGAAGTTTTTTTTTCTTTTGCTTATATCTCGAAAACGGTGCGTCCTATCGCAAAAATAATGAAATTTTCGACCCCCTTTATGAAACCCCTAAACTCCTAAAACTCAACATGTAGGTAAGCATTTTTCATATTCTCCATACAAAAAGTGAAAAATTCCTTAAAAAACACGCCAAGGCCCCTGCGACTCTAAAAAACAGTTCACGGGGTAGGGCAAATAAGTACCACGTGTCGACGAGTCGCGATTGTCAAATTCGATTTTTGTTGTGTCAAAATTATTGAAGTAAAACTTCTTTACGCACACTTGACTTGGAGAGTAAGCTGGCGAACGCGTGACGTAAACGTTACGAAAACTGTGATCGGGCGAGTAGGGAAGGTACGTATTTTCGCGACCAGGTTTTTACACCAGGTATTTGCTTCCAAGTACGCACACCAGGTACCGACTCAAAATACTTGCAAAACTATAAAGTATCTTATACGGCTACTCGCTCAAATACGTAGGTACTCAACCGCGTTAGTTTTCGCAAGTGCGATCATGCTCCTTATCAGTAAGAGTCTACGGAACAATTTCGTATGCAAGTATTTTTTACTTTAATGGTTTGCAAGTATTTATTTGTAAACGCGATTTTGCTCCTTATTTATAGGAAGTCATTGATCAATTTCCTATGCAAGTAGTTTTACTTCCAACGGGGCTTTTGAATACGCGATTGTACTTCTTATCTGTATGAAGTTATGGATCAATTTTCTATGCAGATAGAAAATACTTGAAAGTATCTCGCTCCGTCGTGACTCGACGTTCGAGTACGTAGGTACTCAAATAGTTCAACAACCGCGTTTGTTTTCACAAATGCGATCATACTCCTTATTAGTAAGAGAGCAGAATACTTAATAGTACTACGTACAGAAAGGACACTCCCTTCCTCGCTCTCATATCAGATACCGCACCTCACCCCGCACTTCGAGGTATTCGTCGCCGACTCTTTAGCAAGGGCGCTCACGAACCGCAGCGCTGTATTGCTGAACGAACACACTTATTATGCGATTTAAAAGTTTTATTTGAATTTTAATCACGATTGTTGGACATTGTGATGCTTTCCGAATTCGTATTTACATAAACTGTTTGTAAGATTTCGCATTTTTAATACCATGCGATTTAATAACGGATTATTTACCGATAAGTCATTTAAACTATTTTAATGTTTTTATTTCATTACGAACCCGACTATATAAATAAACAATTGAACTACATGGTCACTTCATAATAATGCACACGTTCGGGCAGCGCCGCCGCCGTCGTCGTTCGGTTCCCCGACACAAATTGCTATCCGCGCCATTTTTTTACGCTACAAGATTTCACGCACACATTTGCACGTATACAAACGTCATTTGTTTATGTAGTAGTAATAGGTAATTTTTGCGAGCGTTGTATGGAGTGTCCGAGGTGTGGTAAGAGTCTACGGAACAATTCCGTATGCAAGTATATTACTTATTTACTTTAATGGTTTGTAAAAGTATTTATTTGTAAACGCGATTGTGCTCCTTATTTATAGGAATTCACGGGTCAATTTCCTATGCAAGTACTTTTTACTTCCAACATGGATTTTGTTTGATTACGCGATTGTACTTCTTATTTGTATGAAGTTAAGGATCAATTTTCAATGCAGATAGAAAATACTTGAACGTATCTCGAGCCCTGGTTTCTTAAGGTGGACGTACTTGGAAGCCCTGGTACTCGATTTTGCAAGTACGACCCATGTCTACGGGCTACGGGCGAGGCGAACGGAAGTTGAGTGGGGGATATAAGCAAGAGAAAGCAGTGCGCGCGCACATTTTCTTTCTCTCTTCCTCTCATAGCCAAATACGTTTGAAGTTTCACTTCAGTCGTGTGGTCATAAGCACACTCGGTTTTTTTTAGAATATATACTCTTGTCTATTATGTGAAAAGCTAAAAATCAGTTTATTGAAAAAAGTTGTTGTCAATTTAATAACATGTAAAAATGATAGTGTTAATCGACTTTTGATGCTGACTGTACCACGGATCTTTGTCTATGAAGTTAGCCGCGGCTAGTTTTGTTGTGTTCATTCATAGGTATAAGAAGGAATCATTCCACTTTGCCACAACAAGTTGTCCCACCAATGGAACGAAGTGGAGTCTACACAAATTTTGACGTCCACCGTGTCTCACTAGTTAATTTTGGTGAGGCAAATTACACTTGCATAAGCTCCGAGTAAATTTTTTCCCACTAGGGCTGGCACTGCGCAAGTTAGGAGTTTGTTGCGCCACTTCTTCCCAGCGAAAGCATTAGAAAGTGGTGAAGGGCGGGCGTTTTAGGGGAATGTCTTATGTAATTTTGACGATCGAAAAGCTCAGTCCTCCTAGGATTGCAGGTGCCCATATACGGCAGTCACCTTTTAACATCAGGTGAGCTTTGAGTCATCCAGTAACATTAATAGAAACAGATGGTATAAGTAGGGACCTAATAAGTTACTGACAGAATCACAATCGGAATATTCAGCGTTAGGTGGTAAATAGGTGCCTAGCAAAATAATAATAGCAACAATGGTGCTTACAGAAATTATAGCCAATGATTTTTATAGGTACATTACTTGAAGTTTTGTTTGAAACTTATTTTGTAATTTTGTGTGTGTTATTCAGAAATACGCTTTATTTAAGAGTGTAGGGGACATGAGCAAATACCCTGGGTCTATTCCTCTAATATTTGCAACTTCAAGTTAATAACGCAGACTTGATTAGACTATTTTTTAGAAGGCGTTTTTTTGTGGCTTACAAGTGGCTCACTTGCGGTAATTAGTGGTCACTGCCACTAATAAATGTAAATATAGAGATTAGAGACATCTCTGACATGTCTCACATGCACAGCTCACGTGTCTTCGTTAGGTACTCTCATTACATGAAAATACTCCCCGATTGTGTAACCTCCTTTTTTCGAAGTCGGTTAAAAGTAGGTATCTACGGCGTTATCACTTATCACATTCACAAATGATGGATGCTGTAGCTTGAAGCGGATGTGTGGTTCGTCACCATAGTGGGTAGGTACCTACATACTTCGTACTGTGAGTGTGATGTTTGCAACTACTGTGACCAATGCTTGACTGTTATAGTAGGACGTTCCTAATTAACCTTTTAACCGCGTATGTCGGATTAATCCGACAAACATTGTCGTGTGCACTCCGCCAGAGTCGTATATATACGACCAAATAACACAGCTCGTTTAATCTGTATTATTATTACATCATCACAGCTCGTTTCATCGGTATTTATTTTTGTTTTTTTTTTTTCAGGCGCTGGGGCCACGATAACTGATATAAAGTCGGGCGGTTAAAAGGTTAAGTCTACAAGGTTTTCCTCATACCTATGTTGGGCCTGGTCGTAGAGCTTATAGGAACGGAGTAGTACTGCCGCGGAGCTTGGAAAACATCAACCAGTTGGTAATACCTACTTCCCTAAAACTTTAGTAGGTGGAAGGTAGACTTGCCATGGTTTGGCTGTTTGGCAGCTTGGCTAGAAGCAAGGGAGTGGGAGAGATCGCGAAATTATTGTACCTAAATATTTGGCACCTTATTTTTATACCAAAAACGAAAATACAAAGACATCTTCTATTACAAAATTACAACGTTTTTGATGTTTCACATTGACAATAAGTACCTACCTACGTACTGCTACTAACTTACTGTGTTATTTTAGAGACTTCTCCAAATGTTTTCGTTGAATTCTTGGACTTATACTAAAACATGTTTTTTTTTTAGAACCAAGACTTCGAAAACCTTTCCACAGGTCAGACTTAGAGGAATGCCTTTAAAGGCCTGCGCAGACGAGGGACTTTCGTTCGCGGAGAAATTGTCCGCAAAGATAGAATGTATGGAAATCCCAGCAGTCTACATGTCCTTCGTGTGCGTTATTGCATAGATTTCCATACGTTCTATCGCGGTTCTGTCCGTCGTCTGCGCAGGCTATAAGTATGGTCACTATCCTGGGGCACTGGGTCACCGAGGACCTCTCAGATGATTTTGATATTGAGCGGGAACGTATGGCATTGGCAGTGAGATGCAATATGCTGGCGCGCAGGTTTGCACCGTGTACAAAAGAGGTCAAAATGTCTTTTTTTAAGGCATTCTGCTAGACATTTTATACCTGCAGCCTGTGGGTCCGTTATCGCGTAAATTCAAAATCAAAAGTCATTTATTCAAACTAGGCTGAGAATCAGCACTTTTCGGACTTCAAAATTACAAAAGACAGTCCCCCAAAACGCCCGCCCTTCACCACTTCCTAGTGCCTACTTTCGAAGATCTTTCAATACCCTAAGGGTCCTGTACCTACATTTGTACAATAATGGTTTTAGAATGCTGTTGGGGTTGCCTTGTTTTTACAGTGCATCAGGTACGTTTGCTAAGGCTGGCTCCGTGCTGGCACGGAGTGCTTTGGGGTGATTGTACGGAAAAGAGTGGCTTCCCTGATGCGCCGCGTGCGAGGCAGCACCAACAACCTTCTGAACATCATATTGGGCAGGGATGATTGGCCGGTTGTGAGGCACTGGAATACCGTGCACGGATCTGGAGGTGCTCGTTATAATTTTATATAGAGTAATTGTAAATAATAAATACCTAATATTTTCAGTGTAGGTATCTACGTAAAGCTTGTCACCCTACGTTTGCATCCTATACCTACCTATCTACTTGTTCGTTCATAATAAAATAATAAATTATGGTCATTTATAAATAAATTATAGTTCACAGTGACTGAACCTAAAATTAAACGTTTCGACAATACAGAGAAAATGATGAAAAAACGGTTTGTGATTTACTTTTGTGCTATTGCTTACTTCTTAACTGGAGTGGATGCAAAGATATGTGAGCGAATTGCAGCGTAAGTCTTTACATAAAATAATGATGATTATAATATTTCCTATTAAGTAGACTTGAGCAAGTGTTTGAGGGAGTGTCTTGCGTGTTGCCGGACTTAACGAATTGCACCACCTCATTTCGTCGTGTCGTATTTTTAACCATACTGCGATAGCCAACCCGTCTGCCAAGGGTTGCGATTATGGGAAGGGAACTCCAACCCCTGCCCCCCCCCCCCCATTAGGCAAGCGCATAGAACAAAATCACCGAACTCGAGGAACAATTGAGCATGTTACGATGGAGTATAGTAGGGTTATTTGAAGTCCGAAGAGAGGGTGAGGACTCGATAATCCTGAAATTCGGAAAATTGCTATATTTCCGGTAGGGCGACCAGTAGTCCCAAGGTGGTGTGTGGTTTAACGTCCATATAACCCCTTGTGAGCAACCATGTTCGAAACTATCTAAACTGTCAGGATTGGTATGGTTCAGTTTCAGCCTTAGTCAAGTTTTAATTTCGTGGGAATTGTTTTCAAACGTATACCTAGTAGTAGTACCTCGTAGATATATTACCTATCTACGAGGCCGACTTTACCTGCCTACGTACAGACGCCAGCACATCAACCTACCCGAAACTGTCAGAATTTCCCAATCAACTTTGAACCTCATGGTTTGGTGATAAAGTTGAAAATCTATTAAAGAGATTTGACAGATTGTAGTAGGTTGATGTGCTGGCGTCTGTACAAAATACCTACCTTTTTAAAATTAACTTTTTAAAAATCTCATGTACAGACGCCAGCACATCAAGCTACCCGAAACTGTCAAATTTTCCCAATCAACTTTGAACCTTATACTTTAGTAATAAAATTGAAAATCTATTAAAGTTTGACAGATTGTAGTAGCTTGATGTGCTGGCGTCTGCATTTCCGGATGACAGTGATGCGTAGAGTACTTCGAGGCCTAGCCTTTTGTTTTTTGTATTTATTTGTAGGTAAGCATATTTAGTTAGTAAGGGAGGTTATTATAATTATCTGTGGTAAGGGCCAATTCCCCCAAACTTATAAGTACCTACCTAGAATAAATCATAACCTGAGAATAAATTTTGAATTTTTGACAATTTTCCCATACTAGAACTATCAGATGTCAATTTTATTCCACGGATAGTTATCTGACTGGTGGAATCAGCCCTTAGTCATTTATTTTAGTAGATACCTAAGTGTAAATAGTTGCGTTACCTATATATTTTAGGTACCTACTTATATAATACTTGTGTTTTTTTCCTTTCTTTTTAAAGTGTAACGAGTATGGTAGAAGAAACCTTCAGTACCTCGTACATTACGACCTACAATGGCCAGTGTGATTATGGGTGTATTAAAACACGGTGGGCCACTTCTGTAAATCGCAGATATGTTCCGGTAAGTACTTAACACTTTCTAAGAATTAAACCTTGTTCTAAACAAAATGTTGACGCTGGCCCCACAAGTAAAGTTGCTACTTGCGATAAATAAGGTTGGTATCTATTTTATTTGATACTAGCTTCAGCCCGCGACTTCGTCCACGTGAAATTTCTAATTCCCCCGACCCACCCCTCGTCGCATTGCATCACCTCTTTTTTTATCGCGTTGGAAATCCTCATGGACTTCCTCTATCGTGGGGGTGACAGAGGGGCATGCCGGACTCTTACCGGCTAAAACCACCGCGGTGTTCCACCTCTACCTATGGCCGGGGGTGCGGGATTCGCATAAGCATTCACCGCTCTCCCGACAGGCCTCGACCCCTCGACCCGCTGTTCCTCAGCGGGTCTCACCTCCCCGTGCGCCCATTCCTATAATGGCCGCACCCAATCTCGAGTGGCGCGCGTGGGAACACTACAGCGCCAACTCGTGCCTCTCTCTGGTCGGATGACAGACGCCCCTAATCCGCCGACCGCAGGCCACCTCTTATGGAGGTCGCAGATCGTTTCGATCGTGCGTCTCCTGCGGGAGGGGAAAGAGAGAGAGAGAAGACCTGCCCCAGCTTTTAAGTACACTACCTACTTCGTTTTCGCTTAGCGTTCTTTCCGACTTTTTTCTTTTTGCTCGGCTAAGGGGTGATATTATATAGCCTATAGCCTTCCACAAGAATTGTAGTATAGTTCAGATAGATACCTACTTTTTGATGTTTCAGAAAAGAGAATGGAAGACTATCAAATACTGCTGCCGCGGCTACATGAGGACAGATGACTCATCCAATGACAGGTACATACCTACTAAAGACTACAAGTCAGCTAAACTGAACTGTTGTGGAAGACTTGCTACAAGTGTGACACTTTCAAACGACTTTCTACTAACGCCGCCCTAATGATCATTTATAATTGCAGCGACATTGTATGCGAGCCAATCTGCATGCCAGCTTGTAAGAATGGACACTGCAGAGCCCCTGCAGAATGTGCTTGTGACACGGGGTACATTCCCGACCCTAAAGACAGTCACAACTGTTTGCCTTCGTGCAAGAAAGTCTGTGACCACGGCGCATGTGTGGCTCCGGACACATGCCAATGTGACTTCGGATATACGCTTGTAAACACCACCTGCCAGCCTGTTTGTACTGAGCCATGCCACAATGGCACCTGCGTAGCTCCAGAAACATGCGAATGCCTCTCCGGCTTCAGGAAATCTGAGAAAAATCTCTGTGAGCCGTATTGTTCTAACGGTTGTGACAATGGATTCTGCACTGCACCCGAAACTTGCCGCTGCAATTCTGGGTGGCATATTCAAGAGAGTCCAGATGTTCCAAATAAACATTGTGAACCAATGTGTTCGGAACCTTGTGATAACGGAACCTGTGTGGCTCCTGAAACTTGCGTATGCAAAGCTTCGTACAGAAAATCGAAGAGCGGTATCTGTGAGCCGGTATGCGCACCTTCGTGTGGCAACGGTACTTGTATAGCCCCTCAAAAATGCAGTTGCTTTCCTGGATACCATATTATTAGTATTACTAAGCTCTCTTCAATTACTTTATTGCGTGTTTCCCATGCGTCAGTATGTACACCAACTTGTGCTCTTTGCAAAGATGAAGATTGTGTTGCTCCAAACAAATGTCTGCCCTTAAAAATCCTCAGAACCACCCGGCAATTACCGGACAAGGGAGACGACTACGACATATTTGATGACGAACTTTCGTATGATGATTATTTTCCTGACCTTTTCAATTCGTACTTCGAGAAAAACAAAAGAGTCACGAGTAAAAGTGCTCATTCAGATGACACAGTAACGGAAACAATAAAAAGTCCTTTTCATAGAAGTACACGCTCCGATGGCACAAACACGGATATAATGGATGGAACAAGCCCTACTGATGATATAAATACGAAATCAATGAAAATTGATTTTGATTTAAATACACGCTCTCATGATACAAGTACGAAATCCGTGGATTATCCTTTTACTAAAAGCACACGTTCTTATAATACAACTACGGTAACGGGATCAGTGAAAAATTCTAATAATACAAGTACACACTCCGATGACACAATAAATACTGGACCGAGGAAAAGTATGTCATGGTAAGTGAATTCTTAAGTAGTATACCCCGTAGATGCAGCTGAATACAAACTTTTTCTTAAAAATGGTGTCTTGTCCTCATAATCGATCCCCTCTCAGCCCTATACACTTCCCTAGCTATCTCTTCGGTATTGTAATAAATTATTGTTCACTTATATTCCAGGTTACAGCAACATTGGGTGTCAATTTTCATCCCAGTATTGGTCATAGTAATGGCTGCAGTCGTCATGCTACTAGTTTGGCGTTGGGCACCTATTATCATTTTCTTTAAAGGGAGGAGTTACGTTGTGGAAGGTAAGGTGGTATTTTTTATTTCATTTTAGCAAATAGTTTAGGTACTGTTTGCTGGGCAGAGGCCTCTCCCCAAGACTTCCAGCTCTTGCGATCCAGGACTAATGTAAACTAGTTGGTAGTTTTGCTCGACAAAACAAACTATTTATTAGATAAGAATAAGAATTATTTATTTGTACTCGTACAAACTAAAGGTGTCACCAGTTGAAAAAATTGGTGGTTTAATGTAAAGTCACCAAAAGAGATAGTTGAAGTTTAGTAAGAAACCGATGAATGTTTTCGAATGAAATTAAATTTGATAAATTAACTGTTTGTTTTCTATTAACTAAATTCAATTTTATTCGCAAACATCCATCAGTTTCTTATTAAACTTCGAAAATATCCGACGACTCTGGTTACTTATCTCCTTTGGTGACCGTACATACAGTCCATATTTTGCCTGTTTACATGCAAATTAATTTTACATGAGTAATTATTATTCTTAGGTGACCCTGTGGACAGTAATGGCCAGCGCCCATTCGAGGACATACAGATTTCAGCAATTAACGAAAAGGAAAAAACAGCACAAAAATAACAAATTATGAAGAATATTTTGTGATTAATACATATAATTATTTTGCAATTTGTTTATTATTTATTTTGTGGGTGTGACTCACGAAATTAGCAAATTTGTCGCAGCTTTCAACAATTAAGTAGCAACATTGACGGCAGAGCAGTTAAGTAATTAGGTAGTTAGGCCTATATCAACGCCAAGTAAGAATGCATCCATAGAAATGATCTATTAATGCATCAATGCAATGCATACAATACATGTGTGAGAGTGTTTGTAAAGTACAGATTTTGCAATTGTTTTTTTATTATATCTGCGCCTGCGCCTATTGTTTTTAAAAAGTAAATTGTATCCATGGGTATATACGGGTGTATGAGTGCTAGGCACTTTACTTATGGGTCTTAATGAGCGGACGACTCGTTAGGGTCCTAATTCAATACGACGACTTAACGATTCTTTAGTTAGTCGAAACTACGTCGATTCCTTCGCTAATCCCGCCATTCTAGCGTTCATTTCGCGCGGTTTCGTTCATTGTGTCATAGAGAATAAGGCCACAGCTGAGATGACCTCAACTTGGTTTAGTATGGCCCCCGGCGCGTGCGACGCGACACGTACCAACAAAAAATTAATCATTACGTCTACTGTTTTTTGTTTTGTCTGACGTTTTGCCCGTATGTGTTTTTAAAGAACTGGATACTTGCATAGTGTTATTTACTTTCAACGTTTATATTACTTCGCACAGACCAAATTAGCAGACGTTCCTACCTAGTTATTTGATTCTAAATTAATAGTATAACCTAAAAGACTCATCTCATGGACGCTACGGACAACGCGAAGTCATAGCTAAATTCTGAGCTGGCATAATTTGATTGCCCACAGACAGACCACAAAGAGACTCTACTCGATTGCCTTTGGGAAAGCTAAGGAGGTAACAAAATTTCTCGAAGTAGATAGGATGGAAGAAGTACGAATCATAACTACACAGAATTCAGTGGGTTATACCAAATACCCATTAGATGGAGATTCGAAACCAGTGGAAGAGAAATATTCGATTAATGACTCTGATAAATTGGACCCCCTAGTGAAAGAAATTTCAAACGCATCGAGTGATTTAGATGATAGAGGCGAACAGAACTGTTGCGTTGATTGCGTCGGACATTGCCTTTATTGCTGTGATTGTTCTCTTGTCTGTCATTCTCTTTTAACTTGTATTACTTTATGCTTAGTTAATACACTTTTGTGTCATTAAGTTTTTATTTTATTTTCTTTAAAATTTGACAGTGTCAAATTAAATCAGCGATCGAACCTCCGCAAACGTGATGGATATCAAGAAAATAAGGCAATGACCACCGCCGCCGGTAGTGCAGTTATTTATGAGTTGTTATGAGTTTAGAAAAACTGTTTTTTTTTTGTTTTATATTGTTTAGATATTTATACCATCAGAGAAATTTACATTTGGATAGGTATTTCAGATAACTACTTACGCTACCGGTCGCTTACTCCAAAAAAAGAATTAGGTATAATGATATCATATCGAAAGCCATCACGTCTGCGGAGTTTAGATATACCTTGACCTTGTATTTAGTATGATTTTGTTAAGTGCGTGCCGTTTCCGCAACAAAAATGATGCAGTGCCTACACGGCCAAGACAAGTAAGGTAAACAACCAGCCAACATTGTTGCTGCTGCGTTGCTGTTTTGTTCCCTTACACCTAGAACCCATCAGCCTTCAAAGCAAGAGTGAACAGGTATCTTCTGGGCACGCTCGTTCCATCATTGACCTTATCCATTGCTTTCCCTCAGGCTAGATCAAGGTCCAGGCCCGTGCTGTATTAAAAAATATAAAATATTTTGCCAAACCATATTGAGCAATATGAGGCAAATAGTGGCAAGCAATAATTGTTGGAGTGCTCAAAGTGTCCATACCGAGGACCTCAAACACGCCACTGATACCGCGATTGGCGTGGCCACTTACAAACCAAGATTGATTGATATTTCAAGAAATATCAATCAATGGGATTATAATGGCAATAGAATGTCAATGTTACTGCTGCGTTCCAAATTTCGATTAAATATTCTTATCGTACAAATATAATCGTCGATGGAATAAAAATAGATTAGATTATTAAAGAGGTTTGTTAATGCATCACACAAAAATGCCATTTATTTTCAAATCACAGTGACTGACACGGTAGCAGGTGCAGTAAGCTTAACCAGTAACTTTCTGCATTTATATAGACACAAGATAATTTCCATTGTGACTCGGCTTAACTCGGCTACTATAACGGATCAATTCCATTGACAATTCCATGAACGAAGGTTTAATTTCATGAACGTAGTGTTAATTCCATAGACAACAGATTAATTCAAAATGGTGGAAAATATGTCAATGGGTGGAAAGAACGATATTTGTCGCGGACCAAGCTGGAGTCATAAGAAAAGTTTTAGAAGATGATATGGAATTATATACTGGATCAGCAGAAACCGAAGATTTTTGTGCGCCGGAGAGTTGTTGTTCTGCATTCTGTTGTTTTACATGTATGTTGCGTTGTTTATTTAGACTAGTAACGTGTGGAATTGTAGAGTGAGAAAGCTAGACCTACACATCGTTTAGATTCTGTCAACGTTTGAAAAAAAAACATGAATTCTAGTTTGTTTTTGAATTTTTATCGTTATAATGATATTTTGTAAGTGCGTGTCGTCGGACCGCAGATTAGAACATAAGATAATGGTATGCTGGAAGAGATTTTTTTAGAAATAAGCATAATTTTTGTACGTATTTTTCTTAATCCTTAATAAATAAATAATTTTACATTGCCTACTTGATTATCTTAAAATGTTTTCATGAATAGTGTTTCTGCTTGTTATTAGTGCGTAGTATTTGGTTTATGAAAGTAACTGTTGTGGTTTTAGTAATGTTAATTATGGCGATGGAACGCCGGACAAGATAGTGACTTCATTATATTCTAATCGTCCAAGTGATTGATAAGGTGACTAAACAGATAAGATTAAAGTTGATAACAGTTAAGTGCTTTCGTAGACATTACTCTAATAAAATATGATCTAAGTACTAGCTTAGCAGTAGGGAGGCCTTTGCCCTGCAGTGGGACGTCTCAGGCTAATAATAAATAAGTACTAGCTTCTGCCCGCGACTTTGTCGCGTGTTTCTAGTTCCGTCGATCCACCCCACCTCGTCGCATAGCATCAACTGCCCTTGCTATCATTTCGTTTTCGCTTACCGTTGTTTCCGACCTTTTTTCTTTTTGCTCGGCTCCTAAAGGGTACTTTAGTAACATCTTCGTGACTCTTATTTACCTTTCCTTTTAGTCCATACCGTAAAAACAATACAAAATCTTTCTTGATTATTTTAACTACTCCGTTGGAGTAGTCTGCCTCATCTAGTGGACAAAGGATATTCAGAAGTTGATGGAGTTGACTTTTTATGAGTTGCAGGGTAGCACAAACTGCAATATTGTGTGAAACCGAGCAAATGCAATGATATACCATAACTATAAAAACTAATTAAATAGATATACGAGTATATAATTTTATAAACATATTTCTTACCTTTAGTCTATATCTTGTGTGTGACTATCTGAGTCTGCTAGTACGCTCATAATTTGCTCGTCTTCCTAGTTTAGCAGTCAGGGCTAAATTTCTGTATTGATTGCACTTTACCCATGTCTTGTACACTATTTGTTAATTTCTCAGGCCCCAGTGACTACTATGTGTATTAATGTGTCAAACTTATATTGTGCTAATAAATACTTATTATTATTGAACTGAAAACTTCTTTAGCGGCGTTGTACACTTTTTTTGTAATGGGTAAAAAATGTTAAACTCGCGTCAGGACATCGCGTCAGGACACGTGACCTGATCGAAAATTCGTAAGACGGATGGAGAGTAGACAGCCGCCGCGGCGTAGGAGAGGAAGTATTTCCCTCCCTTTCTACGGCGCGGCGAAAATGTATGCCTGCTGTTTCGTTTAGGCGGCGCAGGGCGCAGGGGGCGCTTGCGCGAATGTTCGTGTGTGTTTATGTTACAACGTGCCACGTGCATCCATGGATGGTGACAGCTGATGGCTCGACCGTCTGTGTAGTGGCCACACTGCTGTGTATTCATAAAATCCGTGTATGTAAAGCATTATATAAAGTGTTTAAAATATGGAAATTGAACAAAGTGCATCTATTAATGAAAAATATCAAAAATGCACAACGTTAATATTCAAGTTTTCACTTCTGCCGGCACTCCCGGAGTGCAACCCGTCATTTTTATTATTATTATAATGTATCTCATTTTTGTCTATCGCGGTTCTTTATAATCTTCCCTATAAATTGACAGGCCTGGCTCTTGTGATAGGAACTCCTAGTACAAGAACCAGAAGGCCAATTCTCGTAATTTAAAACGTTCTAAATCTAGTCGTAGTCTCATCTCGGCGGCAAGCAAATGTCAAAATCTTGTCAAAATGTAGGGAAATTGAGACTGAGATCACACTGTGAACGTTTTTAAACTTACGAGAATTGTCCCTCTGGGCTACACTAATGTTTGTGTCTTGAAGTGAAAATAAATAAATGATTAAAATTAAATTATGAACTTTCGGCGACTTACTTCGACTGGAGGTAATTACGCAGTTAGGCTGGGTTACGTTTATCTCTTGGGGTTAGAACGAGACGCATGATGACGACCAATCTCAACCTTTCTCAGCTTTCTTTTTGTCTCAGCCTTTTTCCGACTATGTTGGGATCGGCGTCCAGTCTAACCAGATGCAGCAGAATACCTACCAGTATTTTACATGGAGCAACTGCCTATCTGACCTCCACAACCCAGGTACTGGGTAACACCTAGTATTGGGTAACACAATACCCTTTAGTAAGACTGGTTGTCAAAGGTCTACCTCTACAAAAGACAACCGGGACCAACGGATTAACGTTTCTTATATCTATGGCTTAACGTGCTTTCCGAGACTGGTTTAGAATGAATGGTCACCCATAAAGAACCACACCATCAAAATCTGAGAATGTAAGCCTAACAAGAGAGTCGCGAGAGCGCGTGGAGTCTTCTCCTAACAAACAAGAATCATGTAGTAATGTCTCACTTGAAATAATTATGAATACATTGACCGCTATGAAAACACAACAAGAAGTGACATTTGCCAAAATCTTCTCTGAAATATCTGATGTCAAGGAAAAAGTACACCAAATACAAAAAACCAATACAGAAATTGAGAAGTCGATGGAGTATATGAGTAGTCACTATGAGGACCTGAAGCTTCAAATCCTAGACCTTGAGAAGACCCCAGACGATAATGCAAAGACTATCTTCAAGCTCGAGAGGCAACTCCAAGATATCAAACTGAGTTCGAGGTCATCTACTGTCGAAATTAGAAATGTCCCGAACAAAGAAAACGAATCGGTTGAAGAGATGATTAGTATTGTGTCTCAGATCGGCAAAACTATCGAGTGTGAAGTATCAGCGTCGGAAATACGCGACATATATCGTCTACCAACCAAACCTGGGACGAACAAAACTATTGTGGCCGAGTTTTCTACTGTGCGCACAAAAACCAACTACCTGTCGGCAGCTCGCAACTTCAACAAAAGCCGAAAACTAGAAGACAAATTAAATACGCAAGTAGTAGGCATACACGGAGACAAAAAATCGATATATGTCGACGAATATCTTCCTGGCTCAAAGAAGAAACTATTTCTGCAGTCTCGAGACTTTGCCAAAAAGAGCGGGTTCAAATTCTGCTGGATTGCGAACGGTAAGATTCTGTTACGCAAAGGCCCGGATCATAAAGAAACTTACACTGTTAAGACGGAAGACTGTCTGGCAAACATACTGAAAAAAATATGACTGTTCGACCTGTACCTCTTAATTGCTCTGCCACGCTTGATAGCTATCTACTACTTAAAAATACTATGTAAATGTCTTACAACACTATGATTGTGAACATTTTTAACATAAGACGTAAACATCGCACACACTACACTTTTCTCACACATCACTCAGCTTACACGCACTTACACGATCTTTCACACATGAAGCCTTACTCTACTTACTCTAATACACGTACCTTCTCTTTACAGAAGCTAACGCAATTACGTTCACAATACACTAAATCAAAAACGTTAACGCCGAACATCTCAACACTAAATACACATCAAATAGCCAACCATTCCTTTAGACCTATCTTTATTATATCTACTATACATTATAAATGGCTTGTATAAATGATATTTTTGATGAAATTGATCAACACAGTGTAGCTACTTTTGAAGTCTGTGCCCCACAGGCATACAATTCTTTACAAAAGGTAGCGCAATCGTCAATTAAAATAATTCACATTAATATTTCGTAGTGTTCACAAAAACCTTAACAGTTTTTTAACAGTTCTCGCACAGATGCCAATACAATTCGACCTTATAATACTGACGGAATGCCGGCTGAAAAATGCTGGCCCAATACCTAATATAGACGGCCATATTACATATTCCACTATAAATAACCCAATTCAAAATGATGGAGTAGTACTCTACGTTATAAATAACCTACAATGTACTGTAACAGAACCATCTTTCTTTGTGGACGCAAATTGCCTAATCTGTTGAACACAAGGTACTGCAATCATTGGCATATATCGTTCACCTTCCTATACCAACTATAAATCTGTTATTATAATGGGTGACTTGAACGTTGATATTAAACCTGGCAACAGGGACCCAGTCTCACACGAATATCTTCTACATACAGCGACACTGGGCCTTGTGCCAGCCAATCTACATCCAACTAGGCCAAGTTCAAATACTTGTCTAGATCATATCCTACTAAAAACTAAATCCCCATAAAACTCCTTCTTATTGGAAACGAGTGTCACTGATCATCATGCTACGGCTTTATGTATAAACAGAAACAAGATGAACCGTAATTTGCTCAACAGACAATAACACGTTTAAATTATACTAATGCTGTAAAAGAAGTAGAAAACGCTGACTTGGCCTCCGTGATGGACGCTACTGACGCTAACATTGCTGCAGAAAATTTAATCACTATTCTCAAAGACATTGTTCTAACACATACCTCACGTGTCAAAATCTCAAGGAAGGCTATAAAATAATCAAACCTTGGATGACACCCGGTCTTATCCGGTGCATCAAGAATCGAGACAGCATGCATTTAAAGCTTAACTCAGATCCGCATAACACTGTTCTCAAAACATCTTATACAAGATATCGAAATTTTTGTAATCGGCTTATTAATAAACTCAATCGATCTTATGAAAAACTCCAATTTACCAGAGCCGGAAATAATAGCAAAGAAACATGGAAGGTCGTCAAAAAACTCACTTATACAGAAAAAAATAATCAGACAGCAACCAATCTCTTAACATTAACAACGGACCCTTTGTCATCTGTTAACTTAATCAACAAATATTTTGCTGATATAGGTAAGACGTTGGCATCCAAAATAACTACCTTCCCTTTGGACAGAGATGAGACATCCAAACACAGTATGCTAAACTCAATCACGCTTTTCCCGGTTAGTGAAAGTGATGTCGAGACAATTATAAAAACCCTTCGGGATGACTGTGCCACGGGATGGGACAATATACCAGCCAAATTGATCTAGATGTCGTGTAACGTTCTTGTACCTTCGATCACACACATCTGCAACCTTGCTATATCACAAGGGGTATTTCCGTAGGCGTTTAAAACGGCGTTAGTCACCCCTGCTTACAAAACTGGAGATAAAGATCAGATCTCAAACTATCGTCCCATCTCCGTCTTAAGCGCTCTATCTAAAATCATGGAACGAGTTCTCAACAACTACCTAATTATTTAACGAAATTCCACATCCTAACTAACAACCAATATGGTTTCCGACATGGCATATCTACGGAAGATGCCGTGGTCGACCTTGTACAGTCAGTGGCTGACAAACTAGACAAAAAATTTACATGCTATAGCATTTTCCTAGACCTGAGCAAAGCATTCGACACTGTCTGTATTTCTAAATTAGTAGAGAAAATAGAAAATGTGGGTATACGTGGTCTAGCGCTTGACATCTTTAAAGATTATCTTTCTGACCGTAGACAATCTGTCAAGATAGACAATATAAATAGCGCAGAGGAACAAGTAACCTTTGGAGTTCCCCAGGGAAGTATTTTGGGTGCAACTTTCTTCCAAATTTATATAAACGACCTCTGTAATCAGCATCTCGTCAACTGTGATATCTTCACTTATGCAGACGACACTGCACTCGTGGCATATGGTGAGAGTTGGAATGACGCCAGAATGCACTCTGAGGAAGCCTTACGGAGAGTAATGCATTGGTTAGCAAGTAATCTTTTAACCTTAAATGTTACAAAAACCAAATTCTTAAGGTTCATTCTACCGCATACATCAAAACCAGCTGAAGAAACCGGACATATAAAAGCCCACAACTGTCCGCAAAACACTGAAGCTTGTACTTGTCTGTCGTTGACGATGGTAGAATCCATAAAATATCTCGGTGTGTTCGTCGACGAGAAACTGGACTGGACCACTCATTTGGAGTCATTGACTTCTCGCACCAGAAGGCTTATATACATATTTAAAAACCTAAGGTTTTCAGCGGATAAAGACACACTCCGAATGGTTTACTTGGCCTTGTGTCAATCAATCCTGACGTACTGTATCCCGGTGTGGGGAGGAACTCATAAAACTGAGCTATCAAAGCTTGAAAGAGCCCAAAGGGCTGTACTAAAAGTAATGAACTTTAAACCACGTGACTACCCTACATATATGTTATATTCAGAATGCAATGTCCTAACTGTTAGGAAATTGTACAGACGCCAGCACATCAACCTACTACAATCTGTCAAATTTCTTTAATTGATTGGGAAAATGTGACAGTTTGGGGTAGGTTGATGTGCTGGCGTCTGTACATCCTAAGATCCATCCTCCGCAAGCACTCTATGATCTCGTTCAATAAGCAGCTAGTCAGTCAGCGGCGTTGTGGCTTTCCTTTATGTCCAACAGTCTCTTGTAGGACTGCTTTCGCTAGACGACAGTTTAATGGCCTAAGTGCTAGGCTTTATAATAAAGCCCACAAACAATTAAATATCTACACCTTGACTAAGTATGAGGTAAAGCACAAACTTAATTCCTGGCTACAGACGTTAACATATAGTGATACCGAGGAGCTTTTAATCACTGTACAGTAAAGCACCAATTATTTTGTAACCGTCACTAAGACCCATTATAAAAGGATACTCTTTCCTAAGATACAGACAGGTTTTTCTGCCTAGTTTAGGAAAAGGGAGTCCTATGACCCCTGTTATTGTTGTACTGGTTTTTCTTTTAATTACATTTTAGTTATAAAACAACTCTGTATGCCATGTACAAACTAGTTATAAATAAATTTATTATATTATATTTATTATATTCTCCGACCTCAGCAAGCGTAGCTTAATTAACGTTATCGATCGACCCGTGCGGCTGTTATTAAGTAGTACATACGACGCCACGATAGCCACGAGCAAGACGACGTAGTAATTAACAATTTACCTATATTATTATGTTTTAATCAACTTCATATTTTGCGGTACATATTACTGCCCTAAAAGGAAGTAGGTACCTATTACGTCAAAACAGCAGATAAGTAAAATATGCTTAGTTTTCCTAGAAAATCCATGTAGTTTCAAATCATTGTCTAATTGTGTCTCAGTCGAAGTAGCAGTGTAAAAATGGACAATAATTTGCTTCCGAGAAAGTCCTTTCAAGTGGACGAAGCTGGGGTCATACGTGAAATTATAATTTACCCAAGAGAAGACACCACTATCGCTATTGCTAGCAGCGAAGAGGAATTTAGTTTCAGTCACTGTTTGTGTGATTTTTTGCTTAGTCTCATTGGACATATTGCCATCAGAATTTGTTTGTTTGTAATCACTCTTGGTATGGTATCATTCATATTCTGGATTTTCAAAAAATAATACCTGTATACAAATCAAATCACTGCTCAACACATTCAAAATTGTGTGCGTATAATATGATACCTATGTCTCAAAGTACAATTCAGAATTCAGTGAAATATTCTAAAACCCAGTGGATGGACAACTTTGAAAGATCTTCGTGACAAACAAAATATTTTTGGTGGAGCCATGATTTTGTTGTCCGGTGATTTCCGTCAGACTCTTCCAGTTATTCCTCGATCAACTGTAGCTGACTGAACTAAATACGTGTTTAAAATCATCAAATTTGTGGCGGCATGTGAAGACACTCCGATTCACGACTAATATGCGAGTGTTTTTGCAACAACATCAAAGTACAGATGTGTTTTCCGAAGCAATTTTTACACATTGGTAATGGCAAAGCTGCAGTTGACTCCTCCTTTAGTGAAATTAGTGATATGTGTTACGTAAGGCAAAAGTACGATTATGGCTCAACTTCAATTCTTCACGACCTTATTTGTATACTTACCTGCATTCTATCAAATAAATAATTTGATTTGATTTGATTAAATGAAAGATGAGTCGATTTTATCTGAAATGGCACCACAAATATAATTATTATTGAAATTTTGATCTGACATATATATGTATAATAATGACATTTTTGAATTTGACATTCTATTGTTTGATGTAACTCATCATCATCATCATCATCATCAGCCTATAATGTTCCCACTGCTGGGACACAGGCCTCCTCTCTGTGAGAGGGAGTGGGCCGTAATCCACCACGCGGGCCCAGTGCGGGTTGGTAGATGTAACTCAATTTAAAATTTATTTTGTACCTAATATATTAATTTGCACACCTCAGTAGGTTATAATACAATGTACTTTTTATACTTTTAAAACCTTTTTAGCATGTATTATGCAAATAAATGATTTGATTTGATTTGATGGCTGTTATAAATTAGACCTTATAGTGAAAGTGACGGAACGCGAGATCGTGAGTGACGCGAGTGAACGAAAGAAGTTGCAAATCGCTGCATACAATGTTTTGATTGTTGAGATGCAATTGCACAGTGCATTCATTGAGCGTTTTAGGGCGATACAAGATGAGCATATAAGGCTATGAACCTGAATACTGTCACTCGGAATGAATCGAGTAATGAGTGGTTCTTGAATTATTGCTGAAGAGCGTTCATCCCGCGCGAGCTGGCAAGTATTAGATCGTTGGTACCTATTTATAATTATTTTTGAGACTCTTAAATAAAAATATTTACTTAATCATAATAAGTACCTATTGCAAATAGAAAAGAATTGACCACATGTCAATTTTAAAATTACTGTAAAAAATATAGTATATAGTAATATATACTTTCTCACCCGTTTATTCGAAGCTTCACAATTTTCAACATAATATACAAAAACAACACATTTGTAATGACAACTTAGGATGCAAGAGCGAGCGAAGCGAGCCCGGGACTTCTCGGGGCAGGTTAGGTTAGAAGGGGATGGCGGGGTCTAGTGAGCGAGCGCAGCTAGCGAACAGACCCCGCCATCCCCTTCTTGGTTATTTTTTTTAGACATTAGAGCCCCGCTTGCGGGGCTCCTACTACGCCTTTTAAGCAACTTTAAGTGTTTTGAGGTTAGGTTACAAAAAACATTGGGATTTTTTTTCTTGGCCACTATGGTTTTGCGAACTTTGCGGTTTTCAAATTTACACTAAAAAGGGTCTATTCTATCGAAAAAAAATAGCTACTATAAAAATCGCAGGTTTTCAGAAAAAAATATACTGGGAATTTTTTTCTCGGCCCCTATGGTTTTTCACAATTTGCGGTTTTTAAATTACACTAAGTCTATTCTATCCAAAAAAAATACCTACTATAAAAATGCGCCGGGTGAGGAAAATTTAATCAATAAACCACTACAAATGCGACGTTGCCAGCCCGCGCTGGCTAAACGCTCTTAATTGAGTTGCCACTCTTAGGAGCAACAGATAAATTAACTGTTCTGTGCTTAAGAAAAGATAAGATAAGGCATTTATTTGTAGAAACATGAGTATACATACAAGGCATGCCGGTTGTTCATAAACAAAAGAGATCCGTCATGTTCGGCCTTTGTGGCATACAAATATAGGTAAGAAAAGTCATTTATAGGTATACAAAGCTAAAAACATTATTAAATTTTCACATAAACTAAAAATTAAATTTAAACAATAAGTTATACATTTGAATTAAATTGCTCTATAATCTAATCATAAATTGCAAAATTATAAAATGTCAGTATATATTTGTTGAATTCGTAATATTACACTTTGTCATTTAAAAATTCTAAAATACTGTAGTATGCTTTTCCAACTAGAAATACTTTCACTCGCTTTTTTAGTATGTGTGCGCTTAGTTCCCTCCATCCCTTAGGAAGCTTATTAAATAGGTATTAAAGGCGCCATGCAAAATACACTTTTCCGCATTAATGCTGTTTTGGAACCATGTGAGCAAAGCATAGTGTTATCACGTCTGACGCGACTGACTTTGTCAGCCATGGGTGGAAATAATTGCCGATGTATGTACAGAGATGGTAACGTCAATACGATTTACAACTGTCTGTCGATCCTAATTTAAACATCGTCCTAATACACCGTTTTTGGGCTTTGAAAGGTATATCCTTGTCAGTCGAATTGCCCCAAAGGATAATTCCATACCTTAGGTGCGACGAAACTAGGCCGTGATAAGCTGTTAGCAATGCGTCAGTGTTAAGCAAAGGAACTAATTTGTCTAAGGCATAGGAAGAGTTACAAATTTTTTTATTTAAAATTTCAAGGTGTTCTTTCTAATTTAACTTTTTGTCAATAGTTACACCGAGGAATTTAGCAGTGTTGACTTCTTCAATTATTTTGTCATTATATTGAACATTGAGAGTAAAGTTGGTAAGCGTTGACTGAACTGCATAATATTAGTTTTATTGAGATTTATCCTTAAATTATTATTATCCAAATATTTTATTATTTTCACTTCTCATGCTCTAAAAGTCCGTCTTTATGTTGTGCTTAGGCGACATAAAATCGCTTTTTATGTTCTAGTGCATAAAGTAAAATTTTTTTCTAAGACTAAAGTAATCAGGCCCAACAGCCACGCGCACAATAAAACTTCGCAGATTAAAGTCGTGATTTATTTCATTTTCTTTAATTTATACCACTTCCGTGTTTTCTATCGTTAATTTAAGTAATAAAATCAGTTAAAATAGTTGTCATTTATTATTTGAAAAGGCAAAGAAACGTTTTCATTTTTTGGCAGTATGAACTACGAGTCGAATGACAAATGTTGAAAATTAAAAAAAAAAAAACTTTTAAAAAGTTTTGTGACGGTATTATCTGTGGTGGCGGGAATTAGCTATGGATGCAACATTTTTGATTAATTATGTACTGTATACTTTATGCCTGTTTCATTTTCTCGCAATCGAAGTGAAAAGCAGAGTGTATAACTCAGGCATAAACGAGCCATTTTACCCCTCGACTTAACTAACCACCCTCGCCTGCGGCTCGGGTGGATATAAACATCTCGGGGTAAAATAGCTTCTTTTATGCCTTAGTTGTACAATCTACTATAATGTCAGAGAATTATTAATGTCACTTTTATATTTGTCTTTAGCATCACATTGAATTGTTATGGTACTGTCGTCAGCAAAGAGGGTCACAGGTTGATCAACAAATTTAGGTAGGTCATTTACTCGTATATACAATATGAATAGTGGAGGGCTCAACACACTGCTTAGGAGTCGCTTGTTCAACAAAATGCAATATTGTGTGGAACCGAATAAATGCCAACGTTATTATTCCATCGATTCATTTTGAGTAGAGGCATTACTCTGGTAGAGGTTATAATAACATTGGGTCTAAGCATAAGTAGAATAAAGAAGTTTTCACTTCTCATGCTCTAAAAGTTCGTCTTTATGTTGTGCTTAGGCGACATAAAATCGCTTTTTATGTTCTAGTGCATAAAGTAATTTTTTTTCTGAGACTAAGGTAATCAGGCCCAACAGCTACACGCACAATAAAACTTCGCAGATTAAAGTCGTGATTTATTTCATTTTCTTTAATTTAATAAAATAGTTGTCATTTATTATTTAGAAACGCAAAGAAACGTTTTTATGACTTGGCAGTATGAAGTACCCAAGTCGAATGACAAATGTTGAAATTAAAAAACCTACACACGTCGTTGTCTCCACCTGTGTCGAGGCAGGGACGGCCACGGCACGCGTTGCAACGCATGCATTCTCGGCAGCTGGTGACGCATTCGAGCCCGCAGACTCGAAACTGCAGATGGAGGCATTTTGTGCCCCGCGACGCGTGTTCACATTTGTGGCGTCGGTAGGTGACCTACTTGCAGAAATTGCGTTGCGCAAGCGCACTACTTCTGCTCGTAGATCACAGATGGTGTTGTTAGACACATCCAGCTTATGCTGCATCTCGGCCTGGCTTTGCTTCAGGCATGTAACGTCCTTCAGCAGCCTGGTGACGTCTACGTGGTCGAACGTGACCAGAGGCAGCTTATGCAGATCCTTCGCCACGAAATCAGGAACGTCGTCCGGGTCAGTCTCCTTCATCACCGTTACGATGTTCTGGAGACTCTTCTCCGTACCATCCCTTCGACGAGACGGCATCTGGCTGACTTTGCCGAGCGTTGTGAACAGCAGCAACTTGGCACTGCTAATCTCCTCCTCCTTGTATGATGACTTGCAGATCTGCAAGATGCTGATCTCGTCCATGTAGTCGATGTTGTTGTACTCGTATAGTAATTTTATTTTAGGTGCATCGTCCTCACATATTATATTATATAATTAATGTAGTACCTATGCAAAATATTGTAAAACATTTTAAAAGAGTAACGGTGAAGTTTCTTGCCCATTCTTCTTCATACGAAAACTACCTTTTGGAAGAGACGACTAGAATCAATTCTATTTTTAATGTAATTTTTGACGTTTAAAAGTGCCTTTCATGTGCATATTTTTTTTACATCCAAATACATTTAATTAATAAATTTACATAATTTAAAAAGCTAATAATCTTAAAATAATAATATGTACAAGTATATAAAAAGGGAGGGAAAGTAATCAAAGGGCATCAAAAAGTTCGTCCGCATCACTGTCAACAGGAAACGTGCCTAAAAGGCTGGGAGCATTGCCACGTTGTATGGCAATGCAGATTCTTTTGCCAAAAAATAAGCCAACCCTCTGGTCACGTTAACAGTCGACCAACCGCTTGGCGATGTCTCGAAATAAATAATGTCCTATTTGAAATAAATGCTTTGACTTTGACTTTGTAGTTTTAGTGTTAGTATTGGTTATAATTGTATTGTTGCAAAGTAGCGAAGTTTGTCAAATTAAATATAAGACCTAATTTATGTATCTAAGAAAGATAGGGATTTGTAGTGGACAAAGCTGGAGTCATACGAGATATTACATACCAAGAAGGACCTCTTGACACAAAAATTTATATATCTACGGGAGAACAGGAAAATGTAGCAAGATATATGTATATTATTATATAAGTACCAAGATATACACAAACACCTCTAAGACAAAATATCTATGCTTTACTAAGACTAGAGCAGAAAGCCCCAAAAACTTTAAAATTGACAGCCACACGTTTCCTTGCAATAGGAATAGCAACAACTTTTCCTCCTGCACTTGCCCCAAGCTAGACAGAGTGAACTTTTATCAAATATCTAGGAGTAATCGTTAATGACAACCTTAAATGGATACAACATATCCTGGTTACCGCCAAGAGAGTGCGCAAGTTGATCCATATCTTTAAAACCCTGAGACATAATATTGCTAGTCTAAAACTTATGTTTATTAGGCGCGCGCTCTTTCGGTACAGCGGATATAAAGCCTTATGTCATTGTGTCTTGGGATACGCTAATTGCGCTTGGGGTGGGACTGGCAAGACCCACATGATCGAGCTGGAACGGGCTCAGCGTGCGGTGCTAAAAGTACTTTTGTCACTGAAATCCCGGACGCCCACGACCGAGGTATACGGAAAAGCCAAAGTACTTAGCGTCCGCAAGTTCTATTTTTACGAAGATACCACCGATACGTCATCCATGCAGCGGTTGGTCTGTGGATGGGTCACCGTCATCTTTACATACCGAGACCCCTCCGTGCCTCGGAAAACACGTCAAGCCGTTGGTCCCGGCTGTAATTCGTGGATCTTTGACAGTCGTTACGAAGACCGAAAGTCTGACAACCAGTCTTACCAAGGGGTATCGTATTACCCAGTAACTGGGTTGTGGAGGTCAGGTAGGCAGTCGCTCCACATAAAATACTGGTATTCAGCTGCATCCGGTTAGACTGGAAGCCAACTCCAACATAGTTAAAGGTGATGACGACGCGTTGATGTAGGTACCTGGTGCGGGGGCACCTTTGCCCGTATTGCACAGGCCTCCATCAGTTTTAGACGGGAATGGCCAGGTGTTCCCGGCCATTCCCGTAGCTGCCCAACCTGGGGGGCATGCGGGGCCCGCCAGCTAAGCGGGCATGCGCCGGGAGGGTTGTGGAAGTAAAGGCTGAGCCAGTTTCCCATGGCCCTCCCATCACGGCGATGCGGGAACACCGCTGAGTTTTAGTGGGTATACTGTCGGTGGTCATTCCGACAGGAGTCCCACATACCCCATCTCGTCCCCCGCGAGCGGGGACGCGTAATGCATTTCTCAGCGGAAGAAAAAAAAAGGATTCGTGAGTATCTCGAATACTTTAAAAATCTCAAACGACTATCTAACAACTGTGAATTTTGATTGCTTCTATCATTTTATCCTTATTCATGACAGCTGAAAATACTTTATAAATGAGATTGATCTGAATGACTCTTAAGAGAATTTGAAGATAACAAAAAAAAAAAACTGAGCAATTTAACTTTAATAACTTAAATTAATTAGTATAATCGTCAGGTATTTCAAACACAAGTAGATCAGCGACATTGACGGGCTCCGACGTGTGTGCTGACCGCCTTATGCGGCGCACACATGAAGTCTTGCCTTTGACACTGAAGTCTTTGAAGTAGCCAGGGTTACAGTGACACACGTAGGGAGACACACAGACTCCGTTCGAGCAGCCTGAGCAGTGGGGCTCACACCTGAGAAAGAAATTGAGTAGGTAATTTGAAATTGATTGCCTGGGTCTCGTGGTTGAAAACAACTACTGAGTGGGGTCAGCACCTAATTTCATAACATACTTTCAATCACAAACCACGGGTTTTGAATGAAATGCTTCATAGATTTGAAAAATCCGTCTGATCAACAAAATAAATAACACAATGAACGAGGCTTAACCTTTTAACCGCTTACGACGGATTAATCCGACAAATATTTTCGTGTCCATTCCGCCAGGGTCGTATATATACGACCAAATAACACAGCTCGTTTAATTTGTATTATTATTACATCATTACAGCTCGGTTCATCGGTATTTATATTACGTTTTTTTTTTTTCGGGCGCTGTGGGCCCGACACCTCGTATAAAGTCGGGCGGTTAAAAGGTTAAGTGTCAAAATGAAGCGATTTGCGATCAATTATTGTCATTTTATGTGTTACCTACGAAATTAGCATACAGGGGCACAAGGACCTGCCAGGACCGAAACCTGCCGGGGCGGGGGTGCGGGATTGTCCGAAAGGGTTACCGCTACCCCGGAACATAAAGGGCTAAGGAAGGAACACGGGTGGGTTTTAGTCAGTAAGAGTCTGACACTCCCTTCCGCTCCACCCAGAGCGGGAGGGGTCATTTGATGATTACCCTTCCATAAAAAAGAAAAAGAAAGCGACACAAGGATTGAAAGTGTGTTATGAAATTAGAGTGCTGAGTGAGTAAATACCATAGAAATGTAAAAAATAATATATCTATGGTAAATACGTTAAATATTATTTAAAAAAAAAAACATAAAATAGTATACCTCGATGTGTCCCCAGCAATGGGCACGTATCCCGTATTACAAGCACACATATCTCTTCCAACACAAGTTCCATTGATGCAGGGTACTGAACACAACATTTCCACTGCTGACATTTGGCTGTCCGGGTAAATATGCTGGTATTCGGATCCTGGAGTGTGCGAAGGATTGTGAGGCTGGTTCGGTTGATTCGGATAGGTATTCTGGTTATAGGGATAGTTTTGCTGACCCGGGTAGTATTGGCTATTCGGGTACATAGGTTCAGCGTTGTTCGGCCGGTTAACAGGCTGGTAACCAGGGTTGGGATTGGGACGCTGCTGGTCTGGGTAATATTGGTTGCCAGGGTAATATTGACTACTGGGATAAGACGCTCCACCATTTGGCAAAGGCTGACTTGAATTGGGGGAAAGGTTGCCCGGATTGGGACGTTGGTCCGGGCCGAGATGTTGACTATCAGGGTACAGAGATGGCTGGCTGCCAGGAATATAGGCATAAATAAGTTGTCCATCTGGACTATATTGCGGTCTTGGACTGGAGTTAGAAGGGTGTTGGTTGCTCGAGTTGTATTGATTACCTGGGTAGTTAGATGGCTGTGGTCCAGGTTGGATATTTTGTGGATTTCCAGTACTGTTAGTTGGTTGATAACCAGGGTATTGATTTTGACTTCCTGGAGTATTAGGATGTGGATAACCTGGATAGTTATATTGGGGACTTCCAGGATAGTTTGACTGCGGGCTACCAGGGTAATTTGTCTGTGGGCTACCAGGGTAATTTGTCTGTGGGCTACCAGGGTTATTTGACTGTGGGCTACCAGAGTAATTTGACTGTTGTCCACCAGGGTAATAGTTTGGTGGACTACCTGGGTAGTAAGATTGTTGATTGGCAGGATAATTTACTTGTTGATATCCTGGGAAGTTCTGTTGTGGATGGCCAGGGATATTAGATGGCTGGTTGCCAGGGTAATTCGATGGTTGGCTGCCAGGGTAGTTAGGGTATTGAGGCTGCTGACCATAAGGGACTCCACTTGGAATTTGGTTGTTATGATTTGGATGTTGACCGTAGGGTGAAATAGTTGTAGTGGTGGAAGGATTTGAGGGATTTGAAGGGTTGTCGCACACATTCGGAGCTATGCAGCGGCTTGGCGGCGTGCAAGGACTGGAAAATAAATATTAAGATATCACATACCTAGAAGGCACATTGTTATTAACGGATGAATTTATTTATATATTTAAACTTCTGGCACATAAATAAGGTACAGAAGCGGAATAAATGCCTTAGGCATTCTCTACCAGTCAACCAAGGGTGGTGGTGAAGACATAAGATGGCAGGTACTCTGTTAAACAGGAGTTAATAACAATGATAAAAAGATAACACAGTAAATTATAAATTTTGATTAATGATACTCTTTTGTAAAAACCTTAGAAATCATGAAATAAAATGCATGCCACTCAAGTTGCGCGGCAAACTCTGCTTGCGCGATGCAGGATTTTGCGTGACGTCAGTATGATGTGTAGTTAGCATGTGGCGATGTAGATGTTGCCACACTGTGTGTAATACTTAGTACTTTTAACTATCTTATAGAACTCTTTTGTTCGCTAACTGTACTAAATGAAACTTTTGGAGCTTAAGTGGCCTAAAAGGCATATAAGCAACTTACATTGAGCACTGTGGGACACAGTCTCCGTTCTGATTCTTCGAGAAACCGTAAGAACAGCGGCATTCGTTAGGACCCACACATTCGCCATCCTTGCAACGATCACAGGATGGTTTACATGACCCTTCGGGTGTCGATTTCCATCCATTGTTGCATTGACACGTGTTTGGGGCTGTGCAGTTACCTGAAAGGTGAGGAGTATTTGAGTAATTAGGGGAGGCTGCAGGCTAATGCTTAGTTAAGAAAGACATTTGAATATTTGTACACAATATGTTGTGGTAAAATACTATATTCTTACAAATAAATAAATTTTCTGATTCTTAATGGCAGCTAAGGAGAACCTTTGGAACCTTTTTTATTTCAAACATTTTTGAGTGAGAACATAAAATCAAAATGCGTAGTGAAGTAAGAATATAAAATATTCAAAGCTTGACTGCTAAAGTGGAATCAATTAATAATACCAATTCAAACAATATGTTCAAGGTTCAACGAGACATCTGGATAGTGATCACCTTATTTATTTCTATCGCCATCTATCTGTCACATCGATAATACTGCCATACTCAATAGATGTCGCTACATGACTCCTTTAGTTGAAGTAAAACAAAAGACTATCCTTACCTCGTCCCGCACCACCGCACTGTTCCCGACAATACGGAACACAGAATTTGCTTTCCGAATCTAATTTGTAGCCATCCTTGCAAATGCATTCGCCTCCGGCACATTGTCCATTTTGGCACCCGATCGGGCAAGTTGGTATACAAATGCCAGCCAAGTTCTTGACATGGTCAGGGAAACAGGTGCACATGTTGGGTGCACTGCAGAGTCCATTGATGCACTCGTTGGTACATACTGGGTCGCAGATTCTGTAGTTGTGTATGTTCCTGGTGTAGCCGCTGCAGCAGCTTCTGATGCGGCTCAAGTCTGGACGGGACTGGGGAATTTGTACATTTTAAATACATGTTACATTTAGTGGAGCTCTAGGCATTTGATCTAACAGTGTTGTTGTCTCAAATGGATACGGACATAACGGCGAAGAAAATATACGGTGTTTCTTCTATGTTATGAGAAGTGGTTCCCGCAGCCTGTGAACCTACCATGCTTTGTTGACTATGGATCAACTTGACCCGTACTACAAAGAAGAGGGAAAGAGGGCACTGAATGCAATTATACTGGTGGTCGCAATATTGATAGCAAACCTAGGTACATGAAACTTACGGTACACCGATGAGAATTTCAAATTAGTGTCTTAGAAAATACTTACTCCGTTGCCAGCAGGAACATGGGCAGGATCTCTGACCAGGGTGGCTGTTCTGTGAAAAGTGAACAACGTATTTTGAAAGCAAATCAAATTGGGGATGAAACACTGCCTGGTCTTGAATTTTCAAGACCATATTATCATATTTGAATTTGAACTGTTCTTATAATACTCCATGTTAATAAACAAGAGGAAGGGATAGTAAGATTTTACTTACGGAACTTCAATATAACAGACGCCCTTTTCATAGTTGACCTGCTCCGATTGATTTGTCCTTACTGCATACCCTCCGTAGCCTTGGTGTTGGGTGCTATTGTTGTAGTAATTACTGTGAACATTGAAGAAAACGGATATGAAGATACCCTTCAAGAATACAACGCCGTTACAATAACACAAATTAATACAGATGACAACATGGATAAAAAGGTATTGTTAGATCCTTGTGTTTAAATGTCATTACCATGTTTAGACCATGAATGACAATGTATGTCTTATTATGCATAAAATATGATGTTATTCGAAGCAGACTTTATCCTCATACATAATAGGTACATTGTGCGAAAATTGGAGAATTCATGACTCTTCTTCGGACTGTTTTATCGCAAGTACGAGATGCTTGCGATAAGAAAGTCCTTTTGTATTGTCAGTCATTAGTTTTTACTGGCCTTAAGTCCCAAGTGGGAAACGGTATTCCAGACCTCGATTGATAGGTAGAAAAATAATCGAGTGATAGACGAGAACCTTTTCATTTTTCTAGGAAACAAGCTTGAAGTAATAATGCAACGGCACTATCTAAAAATGATGTCTTCTAGTTCAATTAACAGTGGCAATGGCTTTCATTTTGACAGTTCAACAACATTCATTGCGTTATTTACATTGTTGAACAGACAAATTTTTTGAATATATGAAGCAATGGATCGGCAGTATCCTTCTAAATGATTCAGATTGTGATTTATAATGTGTTGCGCAATGGCTGCTGATCCCTAAATATCGTGAACTACAATTAAATGTCCAACAAAGACTTTGTTCCTGATGAAACAATTTCTAGAACAGAATTTTCAGAACTACCTTGAGAGTGTACCTACCATCTTTTTTGCTCATGGCCATTGGTACGTCGTCTGAACGATGAACGGCATTGTGGTGATTTTATCTATGATCTAATAGGCTGTGCTGGGAGTGATCATTAGAATATATTTAAAGAGGTTACGTCACTTGAGGAAGTACCACCTAACTATTCACTAACTTGTAGGTACGTAAACGTCGATATAGCCCATAGGTAGGTACCATAAACTGGTTTGGAAGTTGACCACAGAATAATACTAAGGACAAGATTCAGTTGACATTTATCCTTTTTTATTTAATCTGGACATGTTTTTAAGGTCAATTGATGGAGCTGACAGTCGAGAACTTAGTCTATTATGTAAATACAAGTAACGAGAGCCTAAAGTAAGAAAGTAGATACCTAAGTACGGTTTTAAAGAGAATCTAACATACACTATATACAGGGTGGTATTGACATCGAATCGACGCACAACCTGTTACCACAGCTGTTACCGTGGATTCAGTACATCCTAAACCCCTGTGCGTTGAAATTTTTCGTCTGTTATAAAAAAAAATAGCTTTGCCATACATTCTGTGGTGTGCCATACAACAGTGGGCCAAACTTACGACCCAATGGGTCCCTCTTAATGGAAAACGACATCGTGGCAGGCCCAGACGGAGATGGCGGGACGAGCTGGACTCCTTCAACAAGAACTGGTCCTTAGCACCTTTGAACAGAGAGAGGTGGAAAGAAAGTAGGGAGGCCTTTACCCTGCAGTGGGACGTCACAGGCTAATAATAGGTAATACATTCTGACCGCGTAGGTATTGCACTTTTCTATGAAAAAGCAGACTTTTTTTTTGACAACTGGCGAAAAATTTCTGTGCTAGGGGGTCTAGAATCATCAGCTGAATTCATGATTACAATTTGCGCATTGATGCTCCTGATACCATGTAGAGTGTAGAGTTACCGTGAGACTCAAGATTAGAGGAATGTTTTCGAAATCATCTATAAGCTAATTACAAGTTGCAACTAAGCTGGATGTAGAAGTATCGGTCGCCAGACGGCAAGATGACCAGACGGCATTGTTGCCATCACAACAAGATGAGACTAGTACCTATAGGAGCGTGGAAATTGGCACACGCAGAGGTACTAAATCCAGGTAAATAAAGAATGGCTGGGGATACCTAATGATGATGGACAAGTAATATTAATGATCCCAGGTCTTAAACGCATCTGAGTAAAAGAGTGATGAATCCTACATGTTGATGGATGGAGAGGGAGAAGAAGGCCGAAGAAAAGATGGATGGATTGTGTGAGGAAAGAAAGAGAAGGGAGTGAATGCTATGGCGACGGTTGACAGGGGAGAATGGAAGAAGAAAACGTGTTGCGCCGACCCCAAGTAACATGGGACCAGGGCAGGAAGATGATGATCCTAGGTTTTAAACACTCACTGGACTAGATTCTCTCCACCCTGGTACTGGTACCCGCGACCACTGTATCCACCCTTCACACCCGCATTCTTCGCATACTGAGGGGTTGCGCTTGCGCATAAAACTGCTAGCGCTAGTATTAACAGTTGCATTTTGACCTGAAACGCCAGATTAAATAGATAATGTTACTTACAGCGTAATTTTACAATGTTGTAAGTATTAGGTATTAAGTACTCCTTATCTAAAACGAATGCTTAAAGTTAAGTATTAGTAGTTAAGCATACGCTAATCAGCGTATGCTTCACCTTGCGTGTTTTGAAGTCGCCTCTTATCTTTAAGCAACGTTTATAAATAAGGGTTTATGATGATGAACTTTTACTAATACTTTCATTTAACAAAAGCAAAAATTGTGTTGTGCCATTAGTGAGTTTTTTTTTTTTTTTTAATTTATGTGATGTAATAAATGAATAAAGAGGATAAAGAGTCTGTCTTTTTTTAGAATAGGTTAGTAATTTAAAAGAATAATAAAATTAAAAAAATATAATGATAGTACAATAAGAATAAATCATTTACCTACTTGCATAAAACATGGTATTGGAAATGGAACAAACATGTTCAGCTAGGATAAAACATAGCATGCAAAATCTCAGGGTTATTCAAAATGTTACAACTATCAGGGCGTCAACATAATATTTTACAAAATTTACTAAGCGATATCATCATCATCATCATCATCAACCTATAATGTTCCCACTGCTGGGACACAGGCCTCCTCTCTGTGAGAGGGAGTAGGCCGTAATCCACCACGCGGGCCCAGCAAGCGATATAATTATGATATAAAAAAAAAAAACATAAAACAAAAAAGGGCATATAAATTCTGATTCAGATGATAAAATAAGATTTCCAAAACAGTACCTAAGAATAACACCTGTGGGTTGATTACAAGGGTTTATATACGATTTTTTTTTCTGAAAAGTTAAACTTTTAACTGTTCTCCTGTTAAGTTAGCCCCTATGTCGCTTAGTCTCAATTTTGCCTTCCAGGTTAAGCTCTTTAGTTAGCTGAGTTGTGCTTAGAACAGCAACTCAAAAGTTATTTAAGAAAATTGAAAGAAAGTGAATTAAAAGAATGAATTAAATGAAAGGTTTGTTACAAAACATTGTAGTTACTTTTACACATTTTCACCAATCACCAACAAAAATACATATAAAATATTCAAGTAAAATCACATCTTGCATGCAAATTTGACCCGCAATGATACGCTATCTCTTTGTTCAGTACCTACCTAAGAAGACGAGTATAAAATAAACTAATGTATGACATAACGAACTTGACTTACCGACGTATCTTACTTGTTTGTCCCACTGGTCTTCATGGCGCACTGACGCTAAAATTAGCACATACTGCTGTACTAGGATATGTAGGCGAGAACGGGTTTGTAGCTTTGGGTTCTGCATAAAGTTTAGTTTGACTGGTAGCTCTTCACGCTCACCTCACCTAAGTTTCCACAGTGAGATTTTTACGGAATAGCACTGCAACACTAATTGTGTAACACAGTAAAAGAAATAAAGCATGAAAGGGTGTGAAGGATATTGGTAAACATGTTCCAATTTTGTCTGCTCAACAACGTAAATAACGCAATGAATGTTGTTGAACTGTCAAAATGAAACCCATTGCTACTGATAGCGTGTTACGCAATGACGTATTATCATTGGTGTTACGTAATTACCCTGCTGGGGCAGTGGGTGTCCAATCTATCACACGAGACACTGTTCGGAAAATCAATAATTCATTCACTCCATTTAAAATAATGGTATTCAGCTGCATCCGGAAATACTGAAAGTTAACCCCAAGATAGGTGAGCAAGCCGAAATCTGCCGGGGGTGAGGGATTGTCCGAAAGGGTTACCGCTACCCCGGAACATAAAGGGCTAAGGAAAGAACATGGATCAGTTTTAGTCAGTAAGAGTCTGACAGTCCCTTCCGCTCCACCCAGAGCAGGAGGGGTCATTTGATGATTTCCCATCCATTAAAAAAAAAAAAAGATAGGTGAACAAGGACTAGGCAGGTGGCTAAAAGCCGACTTCAGCATAGGCCATGGCTAGGCAGGAGATGATGATGGTCAGTAGGTCTTTACTGAAAGTAATAGTGTTGCTTCTTTATTTCAGATTCACCTATTTTCTTAATACTATTGTACTCGAGGTTCTCTTGGTCATTGATTTTATGAAATATAATTGCCTAATCAGCGTTCTTCTTTCTTATAATTTTCTTTCTATTGTAATTTTTTCTTTTTTCTTATAATTGTCTTTCTATTGTAATTAGGTATCGTATAAGGTCCTTTAAAAATAAATAAGCATTAACTACTATTGTTTATTTAGGTACCTACATTTACCTCACGGTGATTGTTTATTTAGTTATGATTATTTGAGAAAAACATGCACAACATTACAGACATAATCCGAGTTATTACACAGTTCAATTAAAAAAGACATAATTTACACTGTGAAAGGAAAACTGCTCGAACTATCGACAGTAAAAGTCCTAACTGCTCAGATTCAATATTTCACCACTGAACCCCAATTAAGTAGATATCGTCATTTGTCGGAAACGATGAGATAATGCATGTTTTGCAATATTTTAATGAATATAAAACAAAATATATGTAATCTAGCCAAGTGTCTCTCTTCGAAGAATTTGACCAATCTATTTGCCTCAGTAATTGTCTATGAGGAAAACTATGATATTTTTTTAATACTTAGGTAGGACAACATTTTTTAGTTGCTGTTCAACAAAATTATTTTTTTTGTTTTTTTTTTTTTGTTGGCCGTGATTCATGGAATAATGAGCTTCCAATGAAGTATTTGGATGAATAAGTAGGTATATACCTACTGGTCTTTACCGACGGATATTATTGGGATTTCATCATTATTATTTTTTTATATGATAGTTATATCAATGGGCCTGCTCTTGACGTCGATCACGCCTGATGGAAAGATGGGTGAGTCTATGATGGAACGACTGTGCCCAGAAGATGCCTGTTCACTCTGTTTTGAATGTGGAAGGGAACACAGACGCCGGCAGAGCGTTCCACACTTTGGCTGTGCGCATAATAAACGTGGAGGAGAAGCGCTGAGTACCTACGACTAGTCGGGATATCAACCAAGCGTGGATGGTACGTTGCAGTACGTCTGGTGGTAGCCCGGTAGTCAAAGGGCGACGGTGAGATCAGGTCGTGGAGCACCTGCGCACACTCTCCGAAGTACAGTCTGTAGAAGACCGACAGGCAAGTAATATTACGTCGATGAGCCAGGCTGTGAAGCCTGGCCACCTACGTGTTGATCCATTTCATACTAATACCTATATACTTACAGACATACTTCCATTATAATAATATCATCAACATTATCTGCCTAGCCTTTTCCAAACAATGTTGGGGTCGGCTTCCAGTCTAACCGGATGCAGCTGAATACCAGTATTTTACATGGAGCGACTGCCTATCTGACCTCCACAACCCAGTTACTGGGTAATACGATACCCCTTCCCCTTGGTAAGACTGGTTGTCAGACCTTCGAGCTTCTGACTACCCGTAACGACTGTCAAATATCCAGGAATGACAGACGGGACCAACGGCTTAACGTGCTTTTCAAGGCATGGAGGGGTCTCGGTATGTAAAGATGGTCATGGATTGACCTATGCGGCTGCTATTATTTAGCCGGGCCCGGGTTATGTTACCTACCTACTAAACTTTAACTGATTCATTGTTCAAAATAATGACCATTGTTTTCAATACATAGCTGGATTCGACGTCTCAAGGATTGTATTGCATTCAGCATTACAATATTATTGATTCCAATAGAATATTTTCCAAAGATCGTAATAGAAATTTGAATTTAGAACAATGTTGTGAAGGTGACTGCGCTGCGGGTGTGTTAATAAAAATATTGAGCATCATTTCGAACAAGGTGTACGTAATGTTGGTATGAATACTTTAAAATAAGAAGAAGTTTATTAAAATTCAACATTTTCCTTAAGTTTGCCGTAGGTATGTCATTACTTCCCAGAATTTGATCTTTATTAGTAACACTATCGAATGGTGTAATAATACAGTGTGTTTTTTTTTTCAAAATCAACAGATTCGATTCCTGGCTAGAAATATTGATTTTTCAAAAATCCAATGATGCAGTTTTAGTTTTCATCAAAATCGAGGCCGCGACTCCTTTGAGTACTTTTCGCTATTCCTCATAGTTTAGAATTTGGCCATCCACGCCCACTTGGAAAATTCACGCTGTATAAATGCGAAAAGAAGCTCTGTATGTCTGTCTGTTACCTTTTCACGAACTTCGATGAAAGCTGGCACACGTGTATAGAATACCATGATCGTGGTTAGATTAGGAAGTTTCCGTGGGCGAATTACGTCCCTCTAAGCGGGCGAAACCGCGAGCAAAAGCTAGTTAATAATAACAGTAACACTGGCCAAGGCGTTCGGTCAAGATCTCGGGTTTTCTTATCTTGTTGTTTTGGTTTAGATTATTCAATGAAAATACTGTCAATAACCATGTCTAGGTACCTAAAATATGACTTTCGCTTTGTTACCATTTTTTAGTTTCATAGTCTGTTGCAACGTGCAATCCACACTGGGCATGTTCACACGGGCCTTCCCAAAGTTCCTACCTAGCACTAAATATGTGTGATAACACAGCCTCTTTCCCACAGATACATACTTAGGTAGAATAGACAATCAACTCAACATACTGCAGTCTGGACTGGACAATGGCCTCTCCCAGTCTGCACCACAAAACTCTGTCCTCGGCCTTCCGCATTCAGTCTTTCCCAGCCTTTTAAGGTCGTTGGTCCATCTAGCTGAAGGGCGTCCTACACTACGCTTACCGATACGCGGTCTCCACTCCAGGACTCGTCTGCTTCACTCCACCGGACATCGGTCCTTCAACAGACATGGCAAGTCCACTGCCACTTCAGCTTGCTTACTCTGCAGATTGACGATGACTCTAGGCAGATTGACGACGACTCTAGGCAGATTGACGATGACTCTAGACAGATTGACGATGACTCTAGACAGATTGACGATGACTCTAGGCAGATTGACGATGACTCTAGGCAGACTGACGATGACTCTAGGCAGACTGACGATGACTCTAGGCAGATTGACGATGACTCTAGGCAGATTGACGATGACTCTAGGCAGATTGACGATGACTCTAGGCAGACTGACGATGACTCTAGGCAGATTGACGATGACTCTAGGCAGATTGACGATGACTCTAGGCAGATTGACGATGACTCTAGGCAGACTGACGATGACTCTAGGCAGATTGACGATGACTCTAGGCAGATTGACGATGACTCTAGGCAGATTGACGATGACTCTAGGCAGACTGACGATGACTCTAGGCAGATTGACGATGACTCTAGGCAGACTGACGATGACTCTAGGCAGACTGACGATGACTCTAGGCAGATTGACGATGACTCTAGGCAGATTGACGATGACTCTAGGCAGATTGACGATGACTCTAGGCAGACTGACGATGACTCTAGGCAGATTGACGATGACTCTAGGCAGATTGACGATGACTCTAGGCAGATTGACGATGACTCTAGGCAGATTGATTGACTGTTAGATAGTATCCACCTTAGTGAAGTTTCAATTTAGTGGTCAATTGTTGTCAAAAATTACAAAGTACTTACGAGGTCGACTATACCTACGTACTTCCTACGTCACATTACGTAAGAGTTATTTCGGTCCGATCCCCTGAGCCCCCCCCCCCCCCCCCCCTCCTCGATCAAGTATTTATTTACTGACACAAAAATGATTATAATTATTACTGATTTCTACGAAGCGAAAGAATAACATTATCATCTTATCAGTCGGGTTATTACTAAAGTCAAAGGGTTATTGTAGTTACTGGTGAACCAAATCTTGACCCAAGTAAAGCTCTTTCTAAAGCAGGATCATCCTACTTAGGTAGGTACAGCAGACCGCATGCCGGTGGTACGTGACACTTTGAGCGTGACCTGGCCTGGCCTACACGGCAAGGAGTTTCATTAGAATAGGAGGCTAAGAGGGTATAGGTAACCTTTCGTGGTTCATTTGGAAGTCCCTGAACCGTTTCCGAACATAAGTGGGAAGATGTAACTCCAACCTGATAAAGCGTGGCTAACTCGACATAACGACAGTAGTGTGTAGATGTGGAGCTATGTCGCAAACCATGCTCCACCTAATATCCTACCCTCAGTGTCCCAAAAGAGGCAGTCAAAGTGACCTCTGCGCTGCCACCGACGACGCCGTGGAAGTGGCGAAGTTTTGGGCCAATCTAAGATATGAAGCAGTACAGTCGTGCCAGCAAAACAAAGAAGAAGAATAAGAGGCCATTTTGTACTGGCTTTGTTACCTGGCTGGCGTTCGGCCTGTTTCTTAATTTGCCAAAGATGTAAACAACAATGGCCGCTCGAAATTAAATAAAATCGATATACAAGAACATGTTTGTTTTCGTCTAAATCTATGGAGATTTAGACGAAAACAAACGTCACGCCGTGCGACAATTTTTAGCACGGCGTGACGTCACGACCCCCCACTCCCAAATTTTGACGCGCTTTATCTTTGTCATTTTTTGTTTGATTGACAAAAGAAAAAATATGGGTCCATTATTTTTCGATAATCTAACTGACGGACTAATTAGAATTTTTTAGGAAACTAGCCTATTGACAGCAGCAGCAGGCGAGTTGTAGGTATTTTATTTGTAGTATGTATGTTTGATCACTAGGTAGGCTTATAATATCAAACATGAGTCGTCTACGAATATAGGAGTCGTCTTATTAGAGACTAGCTAATGCCCGCGACTTCGTCCGCGTGGAATTTCTTCTCGCTTACAGTTCTCTATTACCTACTTTTTTTCTTTTTACTCGGCTCCTAATTGTCCTAGCGTGCAAGAATTGGGCTATCAAATGCAAAAATATTTTTTGCAAATCCGACTGGTACATAGTTCCACAGATTAGCACCTTCAAACAAAACTCTTCAGCTTTATTATTAGTACAGACGCCAGCACATCAACCTACCCGAAACTGTCACATTTTCCCAATCAACTTTGAACCTTATGATTTAGTGATAAAGTTGAAAATCTATTAAAGAAATTTGACAGGTTGTAGTAGGTTGATGTGCTGGCGTCTGTACATAGATAAAGATGGGTAGTAAGTAGCCTTGTTGGTCCAGTTGTTAGAAGTGCGACTGCTGAACGTGGTTTTGTATCTATTTGATACCCGAGCAGGGCAAACGTGTTAAATAGTGAGTTCAGGGTCTGTATACCTTAGCCTATATTTATAATAGATACTTGTGATTGTTCAAAAATTTAAAATAAGTAGCTAGAAAATATTAACATCATTATGATGCCTCGTAGTTCCCATTATGTAGTAAAAACGCAAAATTAGTGACCCCTGGCTGGCTAGATTCTGGCTACAATGATTGCAGCTGTAACCTATTTAATACCTACCTACCTATAAAGATAATTGAATAATTAATTCGTGTTTTGCGAAATCTGTCCCAACACGAAACATAGGATGTCAATTGATAACAGTAATACCCACGCACTTTAACCCTGATAATGTTTATCTCATTATTAAACGGGTTCCACGAAACAGCTGCTGCATCAATTCATAATAACTTTTATAAAGTCTGTATATTTTCCCCCTTACGGAAATGTAAAAAGAACAGAATATAATTTTAACATTATTTAATTACGTTCCTAATACATTCATTATTACATAAAATTAATAATTCACACAAAAATCTTTGGTAGTTTAAACTCAAACTTTCATACAACGCCATCTATTATAACAATTTAGAACTACTGGCGAACCTAATACTTTGACCTAAACATCGCGGTCATAATTCAGTTACTGCTTCCCCATTCAGGTTCATGATTTCAATTGCATGTTCAGAAGGTGGCCGCCAGCAAGGAATTTCAGCGTATAGTGGTTCTGATGTTGTATTATCTATTACGTCCAATTTGGCTTCGCACTTCAACGCTTCGATCGTGGACTCAGTTACGCTAGCTCGAAGTTGACGTAGTTCACAACAGTCGCTCATAGATGGCGCAATGGAGGAACGAGTTTGTATTGTTCCAAAATCGTTGCTTCTTCTTGGTAAATGATCGTAATGACATTCTAAAATACCTGAAATAATAAACAAATTATTTAGAATAAGTAAACCCATTTTTATAAAGAAACGAACTAATTGATTCTGTTTTTACCTCTGAAATTTTCCAGCATAATAGGAGAAATAGTTTGTACCACAACAGGCCTCATAAATTGTTTGAGATTACGATCCAACGTTGATATTGGTTGGTAATGGCACTTTTCTGAAGTAGGCGGATCTAGAAAAACAGTACACAATGAATTACAAAAAAAAACAAAAAGATTTCGTGGCCCATGAGGGGATCGAACCCGCGACCTTCGCGTTATTAGCACGACGCTCTAACCAACTGAGCTAATGGGCCGATGAGAACCATTCCGAAAACACGGTACATGTTCCTAAGAACGATTTAAATAATGCAGTGAGAATCCATCCAATCAGTAAAAATTGTTCAGTTTGTTTGTTATCATAAAAATTTACTCTCGAGCAGTCACAACCAATGACGAGTTTCAAGCACCGAATGTTTTGTCCGTTTCGCCCTAAAGGACTTTCAAAGTTTTACAGCTTAATAGATTTGAGAAATTTTTAAGAGAAGGGCTACACGAATAGGTATATAATTTTTTCTTGGTCTATTTATAGACCTAGACGGTGTTAAAGATCATGTAACATCAATAATATATTATTTTACTAACGAACACTATTATTTTATTAACAAAGACTATTTCGGAACGATGAAAATTAGAAGTAAGTACGTAACCTATAAAATGCCGGTTGCCTTTTACAAATGAATACCTATATAAGCTCCGGCTGCGCTAAATTTTCCAAAGATGTAAACAACAATGGCTGCTCGAAATTGAATAAAATCGATATACAAGAACATTAATTTTTTTCGTTTAGTTAGCTCGGAGATAATTATGATCTTGTATATCGATTTTATTCAATTTCGAGCGGCCATTGTTGTTTACATCTTTGGCAAATTTAGCGCGGCCGGACCTTAGTTACTTAATTTGTAAAGTACATACCAAGTCTGTTAGAGTCAGATTTCAATTGTGTTTTGAAGGGTTATGTTAGGGCAATGTTAGTATTGAAAGGTTTTTTTTACTGTTTCCCTGTACGTGTCCTAAATAAAATATTTTTATGTCTTTCTTTCAATTTAAAATTGGCCTGGTTGTTGCCTATTTATCTTTGCTGTAGGTACTGTCGGTTTTCGTACACCTATCTATCTAGTGACTCAAAATAAAGGGTAAATATTACCCGGACATTGAAACTTACCGGGTAATGGTGTGTGGAAAATGCTTCTCACATACGGCGGCGGTACATCATTATTATCAATCATAACTTGCATTCTAATATCATTGATCTTCCTCACGTCCTGGTACCTCGGCTTCTTGCACCTCTCTATCATCACAATCACCACTGCTACGGTGATGACTGCCATCATCACGCCTCCTGCTATACTTATCACCGATACCAAGTCTACTGACGACCTCTCAGTTCCTTTCTCCCCCATAACGGCAGTTATATGTTCGGGCTCTGTCAAAATATGAAATTCTTCATCATCCGTCGGTCCATCTGTTGTAACTTTAGCAAGACTTTTAGTAACGTTAACCTTTTTGAACTCTTTGTCTACTACCACTGGTGGATTAGTTGGTTTATTATACGTTTTTGTTACAGGTGCAACGTTCACTTTTTTAGGAATCACATATTTTATCAAGTGCTTTGTTGTCTGCTCCGTTGAGGACTGTGTTGCACTTGAAGTATTTATAGATTTAGTAGTAGGAGTCGTAAGTAAATCGTTCTGTTTCAGTGTAGTTCTTGTTGTAGAAGAAGTAGTTGTTATAGAAGTAGAAACATTCTTGTTAATATCAGTCGTCATGCTGTTAGTTCTATTAATACGAGGCATAGTCTTAGTAACTTCCGAAGGTTTCGTTACTAAAGTAGTCAATATAGTTGAAGAAGTTGTTTGTTTTGGAGTTACAGAAGTGCTTGGTACTAGTGTTTTATTTATAAAGTATGATGTAGCCAATAAGTCTTTTCTTGATAACGGACTCAACTTAACCGGCGGTGTCGAAGTTTCAGTCAGCATTGGCTTTGTGAATTCATTATCAGTTTTATTATACGACTGAGCTGTCGAACTGTTCTTTGCCGACATGAATGATGAAGTAAAAGCAAACTTTTTGAATGTTGAATAAGACACCGATGTAGGGATTATAGACACAATAATCGTTTTTGGTGTTGTTACAGCTGGTGTCAATTCTTTGTTATCTTTGTTATTAGCACTTCTGTACCTTGGAAATTCATGAGTAGTTTTAATCTTTGTTTCTACTATAGGGGATTCACCTTTTTGCGCTGGCCTTATCCATATTTCCTTTGGTTTAAATTTTACTGTAGTTGGAAGTATTCTTATAGTGGTTTCTTTTTTCGTAGTCTCTTTTCTTAATATCGTTTCCATAGGAGTGGTTGAAGGTATAGTGGTGAACATCTCAGTCGTAGTTACAACTTCAGAAGGTTTCTGTTGTACGTTAACGCTAGGAACAGTCTTTATAACCATAACAGGTTCATTAGTAGTTTCCAAAGTTTCCGTTCTATTAAATATTTGTTCAATGTTGACCTTTTGTGTTACTAATTCAGTAGTAGTTCTGGCGCTTTTTGAAGTACTTGTCGTAACAAAAGTTGTATTATCATACATTTTAACGATTGGTATTTCTACAGAAGTGAGAATTGGTGTCCTTTCTTCAGTTTTCTCTTGATTATCCGTAGTAAGGATTTTAGAAATACTTGACGCAGTATCCGTATTCATAAAAGTTTTCATTGATGGACTAGTAGCAACTGCTGTTGTGGCTTTGGTCGTACGTGTTTCTGTAGTTGTAGGAGCTGCTGTAGTTGTAGGAGTAGCGGCAGCAGTAGTAGAAGTTGTAAATATCACAATAGGAATTATAACTGTAGTTCCAGGCGTTGTAACTGTAGTTTTAGGTGTTGTAACTGTAGTTCTAGACGTCGCTACTGTAGTTCTAGGAGTTGTTACTGTAGTACTTGGCATAGTTACTGTAGTTCTAGAAGTTGTTACTGTAGTTCTAGGCGTAGTTGCTATAGTTCTAGGAGTCGCTACTGTAGTACTAGGGGTCGTTATTGTAGTACTGGGAGGTGTTACTTTAGGTGTAGCAGAAGTTCTAGGTTTAGTAGTCAGTGCTGTTAGTAGTTCTTCTAACGAAGGTGTAGTTGTCGTTGGTGGCATGCTCGCATCACAACTGTAAAATGAAATAGAAAATACGTTTATACATATTATACACTTTACAATAACTTTCTGAAGAATTGCAACCAGCAACAGGTAATTAATTTGAAGTGAATGTAGTTAATCTGTCAAGCTCCGCTAATGAGACACAATTGATTTTCTATTGTTTCGTCGCCAATGGGCGGACCGCGGTCCTTGACCGGTAAAGAATATTTTGAATATAACAATAGTGTTTGGAAATGAAATAGTAAAAAATAATTTTGAATACACACTTGCTACTAAGCAAACCTACTACAACGTCAACGTTATTGTCATTATTTTGGTAAAAAGAAGTCTTGAGCTATACTGTAGCCACTATCCTTTAGTTCTTGGCTTAAATAAATACTAAATCTAGGCATATCAAAGTGGCCACCCACCTCTCACCTTGCCATCCGTCCAAGCATTCGCATTCGCCCGTGACGGGTGAGCAGAAACCCTTCTTACAACGTTTACATTCGTTGATACAGTTCGGACCCCATTTGTTGTCCGGGCAGTCTGAAATACGGTTCAGCAGGTTGATTATATTGACTGATGCATGGATCATAGCTAAATCATCAAGTCAAACATTTTAAATTAACTTGAAACTAATAATTATGCTCTACTTATCATTATTATTATTTTTAAACCCATTTCTAAAAGAAACTCATTCTTTTATTTCATTGCCATTGATCATTACCAACGTTATCTTACCTTCCGAGCATCCAGGGCCAGTCTTCCCCAATGGGCAGATAGGGACGCAGGACACATCCCTCATCTTGTACCCTGGACAGCATACTGCTACCTCCGCCGTCCTTTCTTCTGTCTGTAACATTCGTATCATCATCAATGTCGGTGTGGTACGTACCCGGATTGTAAAAAGCTATCAGCATAGCTATTTACAACCATTCGACGGGCTTCTGAGTCGAAAATGACACATTTTTGGTTACGCGATTTGCCTAATCCCTGACCGCAATAGCCGAAGAAAGAATAGTGGTTATCTATTATTTAGTTTAACAGTTTTGGATTTCGAATTTGTGAACAGTGTTTAGAAGTGTCCTTCGATAGCATTGATTCGGCAAGGAATCGTATGGTTTGGTTGTGAATACTTATGCTGATCTCTACAGAAATATAAACATCTCAGGCAAGAAGATTGCAGCAGCAAGTCAAGCAGGGATTCTGATAAAAATATAAACAGCAGAAATTTTCTTCATAAATAATACAAGCGACAATCGATCGGGGCTGCAATTCAAGCAAGGTGAATTTCCAATATGATATGGAAAGGAGAAAATGACGCTATCCTAATAGAATTTTATAGCTGATGAATATATTTGTTTATAACTTATTTTAAGCTTGTCACCTTGTAAGTGATCAACTGCTCAAGTAAGATGTATAAACAAAACATGAACTTGAAGCAACTTAAGAAAGGGATCTCATTAGAATAAGCCATAGCATGATCCACGATCGTGTAAATATAATGATTGTTGGTTCACTTGGTAACGGTAACGGATCACACGTAACGGTTTATCAGGAGACAAATCTGAGGATTAAATCTGACAAACACCAAAGGAGTAATTCTCGTAATTTTAAGAACATTCACAGTCCGATCTCAGTCTCAATCCGTCAAAAAAAATACCTGTAATTTCCCTACATTTTTGGCAAGTTTTTAATTACGAGAATTGGCTTTCTGGTCAAAATAGAACTGCAGGAGTGATTAAACTGTGCACTGTGTAATGGTTGGTGAATCAAGGGATCTCTACGAGTAGGTACATCTGTCAACATTTCAGGGTCTAAATAAACCACTTAGCGCAGTTTAATTACATAATTTAATTTAAATGCTAGTCCCAGTTAATCTGTCCGATGACCAATATACTAATTCGTAAGATCTGTCTGAAGATACAAAGTGTAGTGTATGTGTTATACGAATGCAATGATATAATTAAGGCTAGTAGGGACAGTCACTTCACAATCGACGATCTAGTTTTTCTCAAGGATAGCCCTAGGTAATAAGTTGTTGACATCTAAACTGTATATTTTCCTCATTAAGTCATAGGAATATTTAAATTTAATTGACGTGACGCCCTAGCTCTTGTAGCCTTCATTATTTAATTAAATATTAAGCACAATTTCTTGGCTTTTTTAGATGTGTTTTTAGAAATTTACAATGTGGAGGTCCAGGTTTTTGCAGATGGCAATCTACCTTAAACTTAAACATTATTTCGGGGTCCGGTATACGGCGCCAAAGTTGATATATCAGCATAATAATATTATGTTGGAAGAAGCTGACGTATTCTCTTTGTTATCTTTAAGATTACTTTGCGTGTCAAGAAAAGATGGAAGTTTATTTAAAATGTAACGGTACGTAATATTTTCCGGAAACCGGTGTTTGGATTTTTTTTAGGTGATTTTTTTTCCGGTGGTATTTAGTAGAGAAATGAACCTCCTTTGTTACTATCATCAAGTATGATAGACGTAAATAACTTTTCAACATTAATGTTCTGTCCAATTAGTATGTACCGAATGATGAACAAACCTCAAGCCTGGTTAAGTCCCTCATCTCTGTGTTCCACTTGGAGCACCTCGGCGGCATGGAGAAGCACCACTCGTAAGTCCTGACCGACATCGGCGCCCGGTACTTTACCCTCTTCGTTATGTTGTATCTGTGGATTTAAAATATTGCTGTCAATAATTTGGGCTAAGTCGTGATGGCAAGCTTGCTACATATAAGTAATCTGTGGTGATGGCTCGACCGTGCTTTCAGATAATGTTGCTTATTTGATTATTGTTGATAAACATGACATTATTAGTAATTATTACCAAAATTTACCAAACCAACACTAGTGTTTAAGTTGTGTATGCAATAATAAAAAATTGGATTGTATGATTTGGAAATTATGTCAGTTTCATGTTTTCGTTGTCCTTTTTAGAATATAACTTTTTTTTTATATTTCTTAAAATAAAAATATATTAAAAACATTTGAAAATATAAATAATAGTGGTTCGCCGGTGTTGGGAGGGTCTAAGCTACTGGTCGTTAGGGCTCCAGAGACAGGAATCTCCGCACGATGCGAGACGTATCGAGGAGTAGTGCCTTCTGAATCAGGCCCTTGATCGAACCGCATAACAATAGAACCTCGAGAGATGTTAATCGAGGCATTTGGCCATCAGGCCATTGGCGGTTACGACAATCGGTACAATGACAGCCGAGCTCATATTCCACATGTCAACAACGTCGTGTGATAAATCGAGATATTTATTTATAACATCAACAATCATTGCGCGGGGCGATAGTCCATGTATCACCACTACATCAGGCTTATTGGTGACAATATCCTATATACCCTCTCAGTAGTGATTATTATTATAATGAATAGGTACGCAATGACAAAGCTTTGTGATCAAGGCTAGACTTCCTTCTCTGTTTAAGAAAAGAGTTTCACTTCACCATGGATAAAAAAATTGAAGTTCGTAAAGAGAGATTCGACACGATCAAAATCACGAATTACCTATCAACAAGTTAGATTCACCCTTACATACACCGTATTATCTGTGTCTCGCTTGATGACAGAAGGACACTTTCCTTGAGTGCGAATGTGCGATACTTAGGCATGTGCCATCTTGGGCTATTAGCCAAGTTACAAATATTGCTGACTGGATCCTCTTTACCGCGATCCTCTTTAACATGAAATCTTTTCCCCAATGGGGTGTTCTTTTTTATGGGGTCATGGGATAGAATAGTATACTATTTATTATGTATGTACAGTCAACAACAGAGTTAATTATGCAGGATGGTCGGATATAGTTGAAGTTTAGTAAGAAACTGATGGATGTTGTCGATTGAAATTTAATTTGATAAATGAGCTGTTTGTTTTCTATTAATAAAATAAAAGTTTATTTTAGAACATTCATCGGTTCCTTACTAAACTTCAACTATATTTGACGATCCTGTATACTTATCTTTTTTGTTGACTGAACACCATATAAATTATACAACATAATTATTAATGTAGAAATTTTTCATTATGGTGACGACTCAATGGGCGGTCTTATCGGTAAAAGCGATCTTTTTAAAGACAACCTTTGGATGTATTTCGATGGACGATGTTTTGCAGGTGAACGCAGCAGCTTTTGAATGCATTGCAGCATACTTAGTTTGAAAAAATGTAAGTACCACCTAACCTTTTTCCAAGGCACACGGTGCTTTACTTCATTTTCTGGAATTTCTCGTACATCCTGTCTAACTAATAACTTTAGTGGCAGGAGTAATATTACAGAAGGTACCGGTAAATCGGAAGCTCATATTTATGTAACAGTTCTCCAATTTAATTTCTTAAGAGCACTTACAATCCGTTTTACCGCAGCACCTCCTCCTCTGAGTTCCCTATAAACGGGTTACCTAGGTAGAAAGTGGTAATTAATTATATCTATCAGGATAAGTAACGCCTCTGCAGAATAGGGTTCTCAGATACTAGAGCACTCATGTTTACTTAGGAATGTTCAAGGTTATTGAAGTGAAACTTCTTTACGCACGCTTGACTTGGGGAGTAAGCTAGCGAACGCGTGACGTAAGCGTTACGAAAAGTGTGATCGGGCGAGGCGAACGGGAGTTGAGTGGGGGATATAAGCAAGAGAAAGCAGTGCGCGCACACATTTTCTTTCTCTCTTCCTCTCATAGCCAAATACGTTTGAAGTTTCACTTCAGTCGTGTGGTCATAAGCACACTCGGTTTTTTTTGTTTATAATTTACTACCTTCGGTCTGCCACCTCGTCTGCATGAAATTTCGGAATCGGATCAGCAGTTCCGAAGATTACCACCTATACAGGATGATTTTTTTAATGGTTCCAAATTTTAAAAGGACGCTCTACCCATGAATATTCAGAACAACTTTCACTATGGGACCAACCTTGAAATCACGAAAAAAAAAATCAGCTGTTTTATACATTTTCGTCAACATAACATGCATAATCAGCCTATAATGTTCCCACTGCTGGTGCGCAGGCGTCCTCTCGGTAAGAGGGAAGTTTTCGTCAAGTAGGTTAGGTATTGAACTTTTTTATTAAACAGCTGATTTTTTTTTCGTGATGTCACAACCACACACACCTAACAGCTTTTTGCCATCCCTGTTAAAACAATAACAAGATGTTAATATTCCGCTACTGCAGCACTATTTCTTTGTTTAAGTGAATGCTGAATGATTGAATGTTGAAAAGCATTCGATAAAGCTGTCTATGTGGAACGTAAGTATCTAAGGACCCCGAGGCCTGAACGAGAGTGAAAGGACCAGAATTATTTACAACTAGCTGCGCCCCGCGGTTTCACCCGCGTAAATGTCGATCCCGTGGGAATATCGGGATAAAAAGTAACCTATGTCCTTTCCCGGGACTCAAACTATCTCTATACCAAATTTCATCTAAATCGGTTCAGTGGTTTAGGCGTGAAGAAGTAACAAACATATAAACACACACACACATACTCACAAACTTTCGCCTTTATAATATTAGTGTGATTTTGTAACACAATAATGTTTAGGAACAATTTGAAGTACTACTGCTTATATATCTCTCGATTATTCAGCTTTTAGTTAATGTCATCGGTGGATTTTTGACAGTCGTTACTGGTCGTCAGTAGCCCGAAAGTCTGATAACCAGTCTTACCAACGGGTATTGTATTACCCAGTAACCGGGTTGTGGAGGTTAGGTAGGCAGTCGCTCCATGTAAAGTACTGGTATTCAGCTGCATCCGTTTAGACTGGAAGCGGAACCCAACATAGTTGGAAAAGGCTAGGCAGATGATGATGTTAAAGGCGATATTATTTGCACTTTTTAATTTTAATCTAAACTAATAATTAAATTGAAGAGTTTGTTAGTTTGAACGTGCAATCTCGGGAACTACCAGTCGGATTTGTAAAATTATTTTTGAATTTGATAGTTCAAACCTTGCGGAAGGTTATAGACATTATCATCACCCTACGACCTTAAAGAGCCAAACAAAAATAAAAAAAAGTCAGAAAGGATGCTATGCAAAAACGAAGTAATGGCGCGTGTGGGCGATGTGATGCGACGCGGTGCAGGGGCCGAAAGAGTTTAATAATTATTTTTTTTAGTATACTGTGTATCTTAAGACTTCCACGCGGACGAAGTCGTGGGTAGGAACTAGTGTTAATAACAAAATCAAGTCTTCTGAATTGTTTAGAGCAAAAGTAAAAATATTAGGTTTTACATATTCTAACAGCGATAACGATGATGGAAAATTCAAAAATGTATGGGTCTTTCATAATCTACCGAAAAGTTTATATCAGTCCTTATAAAGGTCGTTGTAGAAATATTAAACCCTTGGAAAGCCATTGCCACTTGGTAGACAAGTGGCAATTGCTTTTCAAGGGTTTAATATACCCTCAGCTTACATAGGATGACGCGGCCCACATTGAGACGTGGGCCACCCTTATCAATAACTATCTTCTGCCAACGACTTCATCCGCGTGGAGTTTCTTGTAACCCCCCACCCACTCCGTCGCATCGCCTGCCTGCGCTATTAAATCGTTTTCGCTTAGCGCTTACTTTTTTTCTTTTTGCTCCGTACCTCTAGCGTGATGTTAAATAGCCTTTCTCAATAATTAGGCTATCAAATGCAAAAATAATTTTTCAAGTTCGACTGGTAGTTCCAGAGATTAGCGTTCAAACAAAAACAAACTCTTTAGCTTTATTATTAGTATACAGGGTGAAATTGAATTCATGGGCATCCTTTAAAGGGGTCATTGTACTCATCATTATCAACAACTTTTACTATGGCACCAAACCTGCAATCGCGAAAAAAAATGAGCTTTCTTTTGGTCTCCATTTTCTTTGCTACGCATTGTGTTTTATTTTGCTGCCTACCCAATTTAAACCTGTGGAAGCTATGTTAACTTACCTAATACAGACATTTTCAAAATAAGGCTGGATATCAGACCTAAAGGAAGAGGCCCATAATTCTGGTAACCAGTCTAATTTAGTTTTCCATACAACTTGACTTGAGCTTTTGCTTTTTTTGCCTTAGCGACAGGGTAGACCGCGTGATTATTTTAGATTTGATTTTGCAGGTCAGTGTCAGGTTGTGTGTTGATTCGAGAAAGGACAAATAGATAATATGTATTTACAGAATTATCTTAATTTGAACTATTAATACAACTCTCAGTTAGAATTCGCCTCAAATGTCAAGATTTCATGAAAAAATCCTTCAATAGAGCACTTTGAACTTACAGAGTTGCAATGATGACTTTCATGATTAAATACGTAAGCATCGCAACACCCGACGCGATAAGGTAGCCCGCGTTAATGAAGGTATAAAATCCACTTACTTCTGTTTCACCATGCAGACGTTATCTCCGTTGAGGGCTGCAGCTTCCATGACGATGACCACAGCACACACTACCACGGCACACCATGCTTTAGTCTTTATAGTCCTTAGCACTTTGTCTATAAGCACCCACATTTTAGCACTGTCTCCGATCCATGGTCCTAATGTCGTGCAGTCATGTTCCAGTGGTTATGGGTTCCTGTTGGTCAATGAGTAATTTAGAATTAATATTCAATGATGGTTCGTTTCGAAAGATCGGTAAGAAATAGTTCGATAGATTAATTTTGGGACACAAAATAAAAACTAGGTCCTAATTTCAGGTTAAATGCTCGTGTAGTAATAATTCTGTGTCGTATGTCGCATCCAAGAGACGGAAAAAATTAACTACCTAATTATCGAAATTAAAAGCAGACTGCCAAATAATTTTAAAGATGTGACTTGTAGCTTTTTCGTGCCGTTAATCCTGCGCCTGATCTCACTCTGATCGTGCCGGATTGCCGTCCACCTGTCTACGTACACACTTGTGCATTATATATCTCCCGCGCCGAAGGCTAGTCTTCGTTGAGATTGTCTGCTGTGGCCGAAATTCAGTCTGGAGGACTATTATTATTGTAGCTTTTTAAACATCAAACTGTCTGCATACTATAACAAGTGTTCTTAATTTTGCAAAATTATCAATAGTCAGGTTCTCCTATTAACTCCTAACACCAACCAACACAATAACGCAAACCAACCAGACCTTTATTATGAACCTTTTTCCTCTCAACAATGCAGAGAAAAAAAGAATTCCTTTCTCTTTGATGCATCCTCACTTTCTATTAGCCGAACAATAATTTGTCCAACGCGTGACAGAATGGCAGGGCGTCGGGTCAACTAACCGTCCGTCGGGGGAGGAGAGCAGCTGAATTAATTGTAGCAATAACTGTGTGATACTGGGAATGTGTCGTAATACGGGACGTTGATCAGTGGTGGTTGTACGTCGTGTGGATCCAATGATACAACGTCATAATCGTTTGTAATGTAATGAGAGATAGCGAGCAATGAGAAAATTTCACAACTTACAATACAACTGGAGAAACATATTCTGCACTCAAATTAAAGATTTGAAATAAAAAATTACTTAAGACAGAACAAATGCACAAAGATGGAATGAGGGTATTTGGAAAAGAACTGGAACCTCAAGCAAGCTATGTCAACGATATAGCTTGCAGAGCAAAGCAAGCTGAAGTAGCAGTGGGCCAACCCTTTGTCGAAGGACCGCCAGCCGTTGGTGCAAACTAGTCCTAGAGTAGAGACGCGTATCACCAAACGAAGCGTGGGACGCCCTCAGCTAGATAGACCGGTGATCTTAAAATGGTGGCTGGGGAACGGGGTGTTGTGACGTATCTTGGCAAGGCTTAGCTATGTCCAGCAATTGACTATTATATAGGGTGGAATTTTGTAATGCCACTTGAAGGAAAAGATTGTTTTACTCAAAGAAAACATTCCTTTACTTTTGAATAGATAGAAAACTGCATTCAAAGATTTACGAAAATTCGCTTGCCACACCCGGGAATCAAACCAACTTAAATCTGTAAAAATTACACCCTGTACTTTTATTGCATTGATAGTTAGGATCAATTATAAGGATGAAATCTCTTTTACAAACTTGATAAATTGAATGATAGGAAAACCATGAAATCTTAAATGATTTTAATTATGAAATAAATGGTAAACTAACTAATTAGTGGCTCAAAATGAGCTCCATGTTGTTTTTTTATTGAAATACTGAAATGGTAATGACAAAACGTTACAATTACGAATGACTAGGCGACCTTTACCCTTCACATAATTGAATAAGTTTCCAACTTACCATCGTGAGTTACTATCAAGGTATTTTCATAAGAAACCTGATTATTCTATTTCAAACCAATGATTTATAATGGATAAAGTGTGACCTGCTCATGAAAGGAATATGATTTCCACATTTTTTTTTATAATTTAAATAGAAATAGATGCTGCCTTTGTTCCATATAGCCGCCGCTTCCTATACATCCACAGAAGGAAATATAAATATACTATACAGGGTGAAATTAAATTCATGGGTATCCTTTTAAGGGGTCATTGTACTCATAATTATGAACAACTTTTACTATGGGACTAAACTTAAAATCGCGAAAAAATCATTCAGCTGTTTCTTGCATTTATGTTCACATAACTTGTCAAAATGTAGGGAAAAGTTTGTTTTTTTTTTCGCGATTTCAGGTTTGGTCCATAGTAAAAATTGTTCATAATAATGATTATAATGACCCCTTAAAAGGATGCCCATGAATTCAATTTCACCCTGTATACTCACAGAATAAAATAAATGGCGTCTTTTACGCGTTGTTTAATGAAATATGTGATCAAATAAAATATCTCATTTACATGCAAATTAATGCAAATGAGTGAGAATTTTTGTTGTATAATTATTTGAAACGGTCTAAAAATGGGTCAATGTGAGCTTTTTACGCCAGTAATAAGCAATAATGGTGGCGTAACTTCAGACAAAAATAGATTCTATTTCAAAACGACGAAAAGTCAAAGTTCAATGTCTAAGTAATTTCTTTCATTCATAAAAGACATTTTAGCAACTGTTGGCCTCGGTTCAGCATCCAATGCTGTTTCAGTAAGCACCAGAGTGTTTTAAAGCGTTTGGAAGCAAGCAATGAAAGATACAAAGTTGGTGTGTGCTAGAGCTATTAGATACAAAAGAGCTGTTTGTTTGTAAGAATGCAACGGTACAAAATACGATAACTTGATTCTCAAATAGTAGAAATATTGAACTTGAAATACTTTCAACTCACATGACGTTACTAATTGATTGCACATTGTGTGTATGTATCGTTCATTCACACATTCTTTGATTATCTCTGCATGAATGTCATCATAATGTTTCATTCTTATTTTATTTTTATGGACCACCATCAGCTATTTTTTGAGCAACATGTGCACGGAACACCCTTGCTGCATTTAAATTCGAATTCAACGTTTAATGACGTCACGTTTTTTTTTCTTTTTGTGTTCATTGGGATAATGACCTCACTTGAAAAACTGTATGTTTTTCTCTTTTTATTTTCTAAAAAAACAAAGTTAGCACTTAATCTTCATCAACATCTAACAGGCCATCGTAGACCACACACAAACACTCCTCAAACAGATTTTAAAACAGCAAGAACGGCACTTTTGAGTTTTTCGAGACATAGAATTGTATGGATATGTGCACCCATAGTTCCACCCCATGCAGTGTTCTTTTAAAACGTCTCCTACAAAGGGAATTCTTCTCCTACACATCTCATTTATGTATGTGTACGCACGCGGCCGCGTCGTTTCGCATGCGTGCGCGCAATTGGGCAGGATGCGTCGATTGGCGCGTCACAACTGCTTTATCAATAGTGCCGTCGACCTCTTTCTGAATTGTGAATGAAAGCCAGCTACCCAACTTAACTTGATTTGTTAAATTGATAGAGATGCTAACAAGTGTCGAGTGGTATTTCAAGATCTTTGTGCTGTATTACTCTGAGCTCTGACCAAAAATCTTGCTTTGCTGCTTGTAATATGTATATGGTATAATGCTACCTTGAAATTTTATGAGATAGGTAAAGATGATTCAGCAGGATTAGAATAACTTGAGTGTGCTCAAAATTCAAGATAGTAATTCAAGCTGAAATATTGGCTAACAGCGTTTGAAGTTTTTTTTTTTTGTTGTCTGGGAGACGGAATAGTAGCAATCTTGGAAAGGACCAATTTCCAGATCTTTGACAGTCGTTAAGGGTAGTCAGAAGGTCAAAATATTACCATCCAGTCTTACCTAAGGGGTATTGTGTTACCCAGTAACTGGCTTGTGGCGGTAAGATAGGCAGTCGCTGAATGTAAAATACTGGTATTCAGCTGCAACGGGTTAGACTGGATGCCGACCATAACATAGTTGGGATGAGGCTAGGCAGATTAATGTCGCTTTAGATGATCATTGCAAGGGGCAAGTCGAAGCATGTGTGAATTAATACAATACAATATTACCACATTTACTAGTAGCCACATACAACGAGATTAACCGGGAGTGAAGGGGTACCCATTTATTTTATGAGCACCGCGTTTGACTACCGGATGAAGATTGTTTGGACCGAGGGGTCCATCAAATAGTTACAGTAAGTGTTCGCTGACAAAATATTATAGATATTTATTGTTAGCAACTGATTGATTGAACATCAAATTTTATGTGTTTTGCTATGGCAGGTTGAAAACACTGCGTTATGGGGGTCTTCCTGCCCAAGGGGTATAATGAGGACAGAATTAGTGAAGTCTTTGTTCGAAACTGTTTAAGGAGTCGTCAGCCTTTCAAAGAAGGTGCATTAATGCCATTTGCTTCTGAAAATAAGTTTTCGCCAAATAAGTTTCGCCGTGTTTTTTATCTTGTCATTATGGACGCTTTTAACGTTCTGCATCGTTCTCACATGTATAAATTTTAACATGAATGATGTAACCAAGACTTTGTAACTATATTATTTTGATTTAAAAGAGTGTCCATGGAGTTTCTTGCCCGTTCTTCTCCATAGGTACCTACGCTTTGGAATGGGCAACTATCTTCATCTTTCTGACTGACCGACCATTTGACAATTCAAAAGTGCCTGTAATTGGTTTAATTGAAATAAATGCTTTGAGTTTGAGTTTGAGCTTAAAACTTTTATCAGATTGCTATGCCATTCTGTGTGTGATCATGTGGTGTTTATGCACTTAGAAAGTAACCGCCTTATACTAATAAACGTATTATATCGGATTAATAGTTGCACACCGATTTCTCTCTTTCAGTCGTCAGTAATTTGACTTTCGAAAGAAGAAGACAAAGCGTTGTGTAACTGTACAGACGCTATACAACGTTTATTAGTAAGGGGGTAAGTATTTAATTACTGTACATGCAATATTTAAATACTATTTAAATGCAGTTGCGTTTATACTGAGATAGGAGCCTTTTTGGGATTGCACAAGTCTTCTTTTTTTTTTTAAATGTAATTTTATTAGTTTTAAATGCTCCTTTTTAACTGTTTGTATTTACTGTGCGTGTCGAAAATAAAATATTTTTCTTTCTTTCATTCTATATGTTAAAGTTTTCAAGCTAACACGACAGAACAAAACTAATCCATCAACACACTTATCTTTTATCTTATTTTCTAGCCAGAAGTGCAACGAAATGATTAGTTAATGTGTACGTACAGTGTTGCTATCGTAAAGGATGTGGACTATTTAGATAGGTGCACAAGTTGCGCAGTTGCGTGCGGTTATATTATTTCGTTCAACATGTTATGAGCTTCCATTGAGTTTGGTTTCCGCCTGAGATGACATAATACCTTACTGGCTGAAGAATTGATGACAGGATGGGCTGCATTATTTCCATACTTAATATTATAAATGCGAAAGTGTGTCTGTGTCTGTTACCTCTTCACGCTTAAACCGCTGAACCGATTTAGATAGAATTTGGTATAGAGATAGTTTGAGTCCCGGGAAAGGACATAGGTTAGTTTTTATTTCGATATTCCCACGGGTAACTTATGCGGGTTTTGTCAGTGTCGGGATTTGTCAGTTATGTTTATGTTCCATGTAATAGGGGGCGAGCCTATTGCCACCGACCTGGAACAAATCCAGACTTCGGGCTGCTACGAAGAAATTTCAGATGAAAAAACTCAATAACATTTTGTCTGACTCGGGAATCGAACTCAGGACTTCACGCTCAGCAGTAGCGCTTGCGTCCACTAGACCATAGAGGGAGGCAGTTCATTGCCATTGTTTTTGCCATTTTTTGTTTTTGTGTCATTGTTTGTTGTTGTTTGTTTATTGTTGGTTTCTTCATTTATTGATTTACTCTTACTATGCTTTCTGTCCACTGAGTTGACAAAACTCATGGTATTTTAGTACATCGCAAAATAATTCTTTGGTCCTTGTAAATTAGGGGTCTGACTACAAAGTTCGTTGCCATGGAAAATATCATATAAAACGGCTCCTTCTGCTCACCCCTTTTTAAGGACCCCCCGGAAGAGTTAAGCTATGCTAACAAAGTTACGTAGCGTGTTAATGCATCGGCTACCCTCGTTATTGACTCTTCAATAAGTATAATTGATTACTTGGCAAGGGAATGTAATTATAGGGGTGAACGCGGTGCAAGATTTTGGTATTTAATCCTCCATCTTATCCTCCAACCAACTGATATGAATTTGATTCTGTTTATCTTGAAGTATGGGCAAGAAAGTTATAAAAAGGCTGTGATGACCGCTAAGGACGCCGAACGAACATTTAAATAAATTAGGAATCACAATTGCAATGGTCTCGAATTAAAGATAATGACAATGTATGTGATCAATTCAACTTCTAATCCTAACTCCCAAGATCTAAACACCGAAACTTTAGACAATCCTTAACTGGCCCTTTGATAAAACTATGTCGGGACTGTTATCTTCAATGCTGAAAACTCCGCTCCAGTCGGTATTGGTGAAGATAATGAGAGTTGGTATTGTTTTAGGACACTTTAGGATAAAGTTAGAGATAAGACAAATACATCGAGAGATCAGTTTCCATAACTGCCTTATTTAAACTAAAGCTTCAAATTAATTCGCAAGTTTTAATGGTGTCGCCACGCCACGCGCCAGATCTATACAGGGTGAAATTGAATCATCATTATGAACAACTTTTACAATGGGACCAAACCTTAAATCGCCAAAAAAAAAAAAATCAGCAATTCCCTACATTTTGTCGAGTTATGTGAACATAAATGCAAGGAACAACTGATTTTTTTCGCGATTTTAGGTTTAGTCCCATAGTAAAAGTTGTTCATAATGATGAGTACAATGACCCCTTAAAAGGATGCCCATGAATTTAATTTCACCCTGTAGCAAAATACAATGTTCTAAATATTTAACAAAAAGCTTTGAATTTAATACACAAAGCAGATGCTATTTGGGTCAGCTGCGTACTGAACTGAAGATTAATTGGCTTAATGACTAAAGCATACATTGTCCACTCAGAGCGGGTATAAAAATTATCGTGGTAAGTTCATAACCATTTGAGTATTATGTATCACGAACGGGGAAGAATTTTAACTTCTTTGTCATTTACATAGCATTGTTAATCTTTGAATTTAATTAAGTTGTAAACATAAACAAACAACTGTACGTTTGAATGCCTAAAGGCAGTTTTTTGATCACGAAAGTTCATCTAATGTAAATTGATTGCCAAATATTAAAATGTATAATATAATATATATTACAAAAATAATGTGTCTTAATATCTAACATTTCCGTTGTTACCTCACTTTATCAAGTTCATAGTGCATAAGGATAATGTTGCGAAGCCAACTGTAAATTGATGAATAAACAAATAAATTGAAAATCGGAGATAATTTCTCATCCATCAGATAAATAATAAAATCACATAAAAAACCTAATTAACCGTAATTTTTGAATAGAATTTCAATTATAGTTTTATTGTGTACTCACAGAAAACAGCCCAAAACCACATGAAACTAACACACACAAGTTCACAAATGTACCAGGCGATCAGAAGAGTAACGGAGCGCGAAGCACATGTGACGCGCGATACAGTTAGGACGCGACTGGGATACGGGACAGATGGGACATGTTTAGATAAAAATATCGATAAGTAAGGGTTGTTTACTTCAAACAGGATTTTACACCAATTTTAGAACAAATTCGACAATTTTACGGTATGCTTGTTTAGGATTTGAATATTGGGGTTGTTCTATAAATAAATTCAGGGTGGTGACATTGTCAGGAGATTTAAATGTTTGAATGTTCGGCGAAGATAACGTAATCCATTATTGGTCTTTGAGCTGAATTAAGTTTAACTAAAGGATATTTTGTGACAGGCCTCTTTTTGATTCAGTTAAGTGGGAATGCATGTCATGTGGCAATGCAGAATGTGTTATGTATTAATATTCAACATAGAAAATAGGTAATTCAAAGTCTACCAAGAAACATAAGCACTTAAGTAACTTCAAAAGTGAACATAACTTTGTGGTAAAAAATACCACAAAGTCGAAGAAGATTGACGAAACGAAGTAAAGTTGTTTGATTTCCAAATTCAATACGACCAAGCGTAATCGATGTGGCATCAGCGTCTTTTTGTATTGGTACATACTTTCGTAGCCAGCAGAAGTCAATATGAAATTCTAACTTTGTATTTTAGTTCCTGCTTTTACAAATTGTCAATATCCTTCAATTCTGTTTGCCAACGTGAATTTCCGTTCAATACCTTCCAGAATTCTGCGGGAAAGAAGGAGAAATAACGCAACGCACTGTTATAATGATAGAGCAGTGGTAACAGCCCCGATTTAACAGTTGTAGGTCGTGGGTTCGAATACGAACCCAGGTTGGCGCTTTACTTTGTGTAAATAATTTGATCATCACTGCTTTGAAAACGGTGGAGGAAAACATCGTGAGGAAACCGTTATGTCCTGGAACTAAAAAATTTGAAGACACGTGACATCTACCAACTCGCACTGGGCCCGCGTTGTAGATTACAGCCCACTGAGGCCTGTGTGTAGTGGGAACACAGTTTTATTGCTCATTGCCTACATTATTACATTATGCTTTTAATAATTTAACAAACTTAACTCCTATTCACCAGCAATTATTGGTTAACAGTTAATTTTATCAATAAGGCTTTGTGTTAAGTGAAGTTTTACTTAAATATTCATAAAAATTTGATGCACTTCTTCTAAAACATTATTCTTTTATACCTACTCTATTCTTCTATATATAAAGAAACCAATTACTTAATGTCAACATACAAGAAATACCTACACGTAACTGAAGATTAAATTGCACCCATTTCTTACTATCTTCCTGAGTTTGATAAACAAGCTCGGCGTCTTATTGGCGAGCTCGGGGGGCTAGGGAGTTCAATTGTTTACGAAAACTACAGATTATTGCTCTCGCGAGATTGAATCCAGTCAACTTTCTATTAGGGGAACATAAATGGTGAGCGAAATTCATAGTCCAAGTCCTGGCAATTTGTATTATAGTAAGTAATAAAATAAGAAATAAGTAATAAAAGCACTACCTGGGATGCTGGTTCATATATTTGTCCTAAGAGTCAAAAGACATCTTAAGAAATTTGTTAAATAAAAAGTTAGTAAATATGTTTAAAAAATCATAATTATGTAAGTACTGTAATTTTGCACCCGTCATTATTAAGATCTCAGAAACAAAACAGCTGATTAATTCACCCTAACGCCTCTTTAAGCATCACCTAAGCAGCATATTTAACAACAAAAATGTACCAGGCGCCCACGAAACCAAAGAGACGATGCTGATCGTGGGTAAAGTCGGCGTCACAGTGGCGGGGCTTCCGCCGCTGCCCCTATATCTTCAAGTGTTGACACGCTAATGTTATCAGCAGGAGATTGTTCGCTAGGGGATGCAATGTTTGTTTGTTAAAGAGATATTAAAGACGCGTTTGAGAACCATTGTGTGTCACACACAAAAGCTTGCAAAATTGCAAGCTTTTAGAAATGATTGTTGGATATGCCTTACTATTAAATTATTCAGAAATGATTATGGCTTTGTGAAACGATTTAATAAATAGCTTAGGTATTTTTAAAAAATGCTGTAGGTAGCTGGTAGTGGGTACACATAGTCAATCAAAGAGCTACTTATAATTTTTTTTTTGTAAACTACGCTGCGAAATGAATAATCCCATAAGTACAGTATAACTTTTTCAAACAAACACAATATGTCTGGTACAGCGTGATTCTATAATAATAAACTCAAACTCAAAAATCTCTTCAAATAAACCAATGACAGGCATTTTTGAATTGTCAAGGAGTCGGTCAGTCAGACATAAAAAATACAATAACATAAACTACAAAACTATTCATATGGCATCATAGCTACCAGGCAGCCAAGCCCCGTAGAAGATGTAAATAGTGGAAAGTTACGTCACTAGAGCACAATATCGAAACAATTTCTGAAGTACTAGGCGACCAAGAATTGTAAGAAGTGATTCTATTCTAACTCTGGGCGCCGCTACGTCGGAGGTTGCATAGCGCGGCCCCATAGCTAATGGAATCAGCAGGGGACTGTAGATAGGGTGCATTATTTACTATGCATGCCTTTGTGGAACATTTTTATTGATAATATTTTTATTTTGATGGAGTTTTGTCCCGCTACGAAACTTTTGTTACTTTTCAAAATGTAATTACTTACTGTGGTAAAGTGATTTTTTTCCTCTGTAAAAATTAATTAATAACTTAATGTATATGAAAACAAAGTTTAAATAAAGTGCACTAATATTTAACATTATGTCTCATAAAAAATAGTGAAGTAACAGGGTATTAGTTCGTTCGATCGGTATCAGAACTACCAGGCTATCAGCTACCAAGACTTATTTACTTGTATTATGTGCCATCTTTCCGAGGACAGTGGCCCTTCCCGTCACGTCAATCAACTGTAAGCAACACTATGTAACAATGTTATCAACGAAACAAGTCAATGACTTTGTAGAATTCACAATATACCCCTTTGATTATAATTATTTCCAGAAAATTATCAAATAATACCAATGTCATATACATGAGCATAGTCAAGACCAAAAGCTTGGAAGAAAAACAGTAAAATATTCGTAAGCAGCCAATCTGCATTACAAGACAAAGTTAAGCAACCCGTGGAAGTGGTTTACCAGAAATTGATCAATACTAATAGGACCACAAGTACCAGGATTCGAGAAATGGAAAGAGATTAAACGTGGGCGCCTGTCAGTCGGCGAACATGGTTATCGTCATAAAATATTCGTGGCTCCGGCTTGTTTGTTGTGCAGGGACATTGCTTGATGCAACAATTTGTTAATTCAAAAGACCTACATTATTTCTTCTTCTGCTTATATCTAGTAGAACAAAAGAAGAAAAAACTTTAATAATAATAAAATTCTCCGACCACAGATAACACAGAAAAACTATGGTTCAAGAATTTTCTTCACAATGTATTGAATTGAAATGCAATCAGAGGTACTAGGCGCCAAGAAATTCGAAGAGGCTTCGTCGAATTCAATTTAATGGAAAAGGCGGGGACGGGGCTCGCCCATGTGTTTAAAATACAAAGTGACCGCTACTGTGACTAATTATTAATTTCTTATGAACTGGCGGAGGCTTCCAATAATAAAGAACCGTCGCCCTATAAAAACCTGAATAATATTGTATACGATGTAACATAAATATGCTCACAAGACATACAGGGCTACATACCAAAGTTGTGATACTTACCAACTTATTGATTAATTAAGGTTCAAAATGATATATGTTATTTGGATTTTCTTTCTATATTATCTGGCAATGTTCTATTACATAATATAACAACATTACGTTTCGCCAGTTATGTTAAAGTCCCATGTAGGTAATAGGGGGCCAGCCTAGTGCCATCAACCGGCCACAAATTCGGACTCCGGGCTGCTGAGAAAATCCAGGTAGAAAAACTCAGTAACACTTTCCATGACCTCGGATTCGAACCCAGGACCACCCAGGACCTAATGCTCAGCAGTAGCACTTGCGATCACTAGACCAACGAGGCAGTCAATATTCTATCAGTGGGTCCTCTACAGCAATCGATTCTTTGTACAGACGCCAGCACATCAAGCTACTACAATCTGTCAAATATCTTTAATAGATTTTCAGCTTTATCACTAAAACATAAGGTTCAAAGTTGATTGGGAAAATTTTACAGTTTCGGGTAGCTTGATGTTCTGACGTCTGTACTCTCCAATCCAATTATTATTGGTCGTTCGACTCGATCCCAATCTGAATCATTTGCACCTACTGTGTATTGTCTCTGCATCACCCTAAGGTAGACTGGTAGAAAATGCCCAAGGCATTAAATCCGCCTTTGTACAGTTTTTACTTGTGCATAAAGTTTTAATAAATAAATAATGAATATTGTTAAACTGTCAAAATTAAAGCCATTGCTCCTGTTAGTCCGCTTCGAACGCAATAGTACAAATAAAATTATTTTCAAAAGGAAGGTACATAGTACATACTGATTACAAACACTAAACGGTTTATTTTGGCAAGTTCCTGTGTTTGTGAAACGGCGGTGTTCTGAAAAAAATACGTGTAGTTCGTCTAAACAAACATTTTTGAAGTTCAAAGGGATTTCAAGGAAATAAATACTTCGGTTTACCAAATGTAAAAAGCCCTGCTGATTCTAGTTCTCGGGTTTCTTTTCATATGAAGTTTTTTAAACAATATTAAAATTCTCCAGGCCCATCGTTGTACTGTAGTCGAGCTTTTGTAAGATGTGGTTGTTTTTACCTCAAACACGACTAGCCTTTAAGTTTATTTTTGTCCCGTGACAAAAGGTATACCTACTTTAATTTTAAATCCTAAAGGTGTGACCTAAGGCTGCCTAGCTAAAATGGGATTGTCCTGGCTTTTGCCGTAACTCCGGTGAACTGCAGGCTGAAATTATGTGCACTAAATGGAATCCTGAAATAACTAGATAGCGTTGCGGCAGACTACTCGTATGTAGAAAAGGTTACAAAGATAATTATTTTGCATTTTTCATAATGACTTATATTTGAAAAAAATGTTAACTGATAATGAGTATCCTAGTATAATATAATAATAGTATAAATGTGAAAGATTGCGAAGATGTTTGGATGTTTGTTAGTCAATTGAACAGATATGGATGAAAATTGGCACATAGATAGACCATTACCTGAATTAACACATAGGATACTCTTTTATCCCAGTAATGTGTTCCCTTGGGATAATAGTTCAAAATTACTTTTTACGCGGGCGAAGCCGCGGGCAGAAACTAGTTATTCTATATATCTGCATGAGTTTTTTTGAGAAAAATAATTTCATTTAATTGTGATTCGATTTAATAATATTGCTTATCCAACATGGTTACTGGGTAGACGGTAGTGATTAGCGTTTGCTTAACCATACACTTTCTGACGTTTAACGTAACTTTAAGCGACGTTTATAAATAAGGAGGAATAATTTATATAAAATATTTCTATTTCTTCTGTATCTTAAAATATGATAGTCAACTCGAGACTTTATCTAAGGGCTTGATCTCAATTGGAACTCATAAATAAGTCATTAAATCGGAGGGTCAGACAAATTGGTGGGTCCATATAATATACTCAATTAATGACATAATCTTTTGTGCTGAGCCCGCATGCTGTGGTTGTGGTTGATTGCTATCTTAATTTCTTTTATTACCTATATAGTTTTCTGATACTCTTGTATACAGGGTGATTAATTATGTTCGTTGTATCGGCTGTTGCCGCTGTGTATAGTTATGCTTCGAAATGATAATGGACTGATGGTTCAAAAATCTGTAATGTATTTTAGTTTGATTTAATGATGACGTGACGTCTGCAATGTCGACGACGACGAAGACGATGACTGGCCCCCTGGCGGCGCGAAGTGGAGATGCGGTATGGCTCCGCAGGCATGGTCGCAGAACGAAAGAAAGAAAGAGTCGCGTCCTGCCGTGCGCCATCTGGCGGTGGCGAGGCCGTAACATTCGTGGCAGACTGGATGCGGAGGACAGGGTGTTGTGGCGCTGCCACTGAGAGGCCTATGTCCAGCAGTGGACTACGATAGGCTGAGTTAATTGATCGAAGAAAAGAAACGAAATTAAGAACTATTTTTGTTTTATTTTATATCACAATAACACACTAAAATCTCAAGTTAGTTTAATGCTATTTACAAAAATATATAAATTCCTTAAACTCTAGACTTGCTTAAAACTAATAATGTTTATAATTATAAATCTTTAATTATGAACCCTGAGAGAGACGAGAGATTGAAAGGAGAGAAGAAGAGAGATTTAATTTTAATTAAAGTTAATTCTAAAATATTAGACACAACGTATAAAATAATTATTAACAATAAAAGATAAACATGATGAAACCGAATTGAAAATGAGAGAGATGATAAGTGGCCCTGTCTGGCCATAACGGTGTTAAATCCGCGATGGTTTGTATGGTATGTTTAAAGGTTCAACAAATGCTTTTAAAATGTTTTTGATTAATAAACAATTAAAAGAGAAAAAAAAAATTAAAAAGAAACCGAGAAAGTACGAACAAAAGTAACCAAGTAATATATTTTTTTGTATCGTTGTGCTTGTAGTATAGATAGGTACACCACTGCCGAACCCTTCATGGAGTATAGGCGTAATGTTATGGATATTATTTATATAAAATATTTTTTTATCTTTTTCAGGTTTGTATGGTATGTTTAAAAGTTCAACAAATGCTTGTAAAATGTTTTTGATTATGATTAAATTAAAAAGTTTCTACAAGCAAAAGCATTTTTTTTTCTAATTACCTTTTGTGTCTAACGCATTAAAAAAAAATACATCGTACTGATTGCTTTACACGAACTATTATAAATCATGTTCTTTTAAATGGATTCCATAACGTTACGAGTTTCTATATCTTTACCGCCAACGCATAGTAAGAACAGTGGTAAGTACAGATGCTAGTAAGATAGTGACGAAACTGGTGACGTCATAATGGCGATAGGCTGCGTTGTAGAAACCACCGTACACTTGGAGGCCTGCTGTCTCGATACTGAAAAAAAAAGGAATATTTTTTTAATGATTTTCATAACGGTACAAACTGAAGGATTTTTTTTAGGTTTCGTTAAATCACGAAGTATCATTTGTTATAAGGGTAAAAGGACCACCAAGTTTGTTACAATTTTTCTTTTGATTTAGGCCAATCACAAAGCGGCTTCGTGTACAGATGTTGAAAACGAACCAACGAGAAAAAGAACCACAAATGAAAAAAAAAATAAAAAGAAACCGAGAAAGTACGAAAAAAAAAGTAACCAAGTAATGTATTCTTTTGTATCATTGTGCTTGTAGCATAGGTACACCGCTGCCTAACCCTTCATGGAGTATGGGCGTAATGCTATGTATATTATTTATATAAAAGAATCTTTATTTTTATAATAAATATTTTTTAAATAAATATTTGAGACCAGCACCTCAATTGCGTAACACACTATTAATCTAAATCTGAACCATTTTGAAGGATATTGCTAATCCATTACTTCATTTGTTCGAAAAATGTGTCTGCTGAACAACGTAAACAACGCAATGTATCTTGTTGAACAGTCAAAATGAAACCCATTGCTACTGATATGGTGTGTTACGCAATTAGCCCGCTGAAATTCGAAATTGCACGGGTGACATTTCGAGCACAAAAGATCGGTATATTATCTTACCTGACATTTCGAGCACAAAAGATCGGTATATTATCTTACCTGAATTTACAATAATCGCCATCGTAACTCCAACCCAGATATTCTCCGGTCCTCAAGTTCTCACTCCTCAGCCAATCTTCCAAAGGTCTGAAGTAGTCCCGGAGGGCTTCTCCGTTCAGTCTGCCTTCGCCAATGGTCTCTTGAAGAACCTGAGTCCAGGGCGCTGAGGATCCTCGCTCCATGATGCGTCTGGAATCAATGGGGATATTTTGAATATATGTAAAAGAGTTGATGGTTTGTGTGGTCTTCGCAGCTTTCAGATAAGGAGTTCCCGAAAAGGTCCAAAACAATAAAATAAACCATTAAGACAGGTTGAAGTATAGTTTAGTTTTACATTAAAACGGTTCTTAGGTCGTATTGGTGCAAAGCTTTTTAGGGCTATGAAATTTTTTTTTTCACGAATGTGCTGTGAAAAACAAAACGAGGCAGGCAGCATGGACTTGTGGAGGATACCTAAATTCTTTAATTTAAAAAATCTTCACCATCCAAATATCCCACTGACAGCAATGCGGACGAATTGTTTGAACTCTTCCCTTGTTTTTTTTTAGAATATACCTACTTGTAAATAATAGGTATATATATTTTAGTATTAGCTTGTATATTGTAATAAAGTTTTGTCAAAATTACATTAATGTAATACATTCTCTGATGCTGATCATCCATTCGTCTAATAATGGATGGTGATTTTAATATAGCTATTCGTTTTTGGAGATATGTCTTAAAAAACTGTAATTAGAGCACCTTTCCGCATTTTAAGGATTACAACCTGAAATATGATGAACACCACGATCGAAACCAGAACCAAAAGACTCCGTAACCTATAGGTAATATCGGTTTACTTAAGCCTGTCTGACTCACATAACAACCTTAATTCAGGTAAGGTGTCAATTGTAGGTAACACGAGACCAGGAACCGAGTTATATAATTCTCCACGAAGACAATGTGGAACTAGGGCTACCAAACCAAATTGTGTAACGGAGCAAGGCTTCCTACATTCAGATTATGTGTGCACTGGACCTTTCCGGCAGTTGCGGGTATGTGGACTAATTGGGACTTTCGTGGTTATTTTTGAAGTGAAAATTTCTTTAAGTGTGTTGGAAATTTTTTGAGATGGAAAAAAACCATTGAATTTGCGCCACTGTTACCGTAACGACACCGCATCGGATGTTTTCGGCGGTCCTCGGGATGTACTCGGTTTTAATGTATATCTTATAATATGTCAGTGAGTGATGGCAAAGTATTTTGTTTGTGTTTTGTTTTCACTTCTGTCGGCACTCCCGGAGTGCCACTGCTTTTTTTTTTTATAGAAAACAATGTTTGACCTCTTTTTCAACGTTTTTGGGCTGCATAGAAAAACTAAGCATAGGTTTCGCCGGGCGCGTTATGCCCGCGGCTATTTTTTTCGCGCACTCTATTTCCAACCCTCTTCTTAGTGCCGAGAGTTTTTTTTGACGTGCAGAAGTGCTCATGCAGTCTGCACTACCACGGGGAGACAGTGCAGTTATGTGGGACTCTAACCCACTAAAACTCCACGGTGTCCTCCTCTGCCGCTTACGGCGGGAACACGGGCACGCGTTAGCACTCATCCGTGAACCCGCCGCGGCTGTCCGTCACTGGACCTTCCTCTGGGGAGTATTCACCATCACCGGCGCACCAGAATACATAGCACGCCGTGACCACCCCAGGGACCAAACCAGCACATGAGCATGAGCGCCAGACGACCCCATGTCTGGGCACCCTTGGTCCCCCTGCGACGGATCAGGTCATTGGCCCCGTCACCTTTGGCTTAGAAACCTGGATTGACTATTGAGGAAGGCAGTGTTCACTGTTTGTGCAGTTAAATTGACGATAGGTAAACCAGCTGGTTTCCAGTCGCTATCTTTGAACCATATTTGGTTACTAGCCTAAATACCTCGACATATCGAGATCTCGCAAGACACTCGAGGTATCTTTATGTCAGTTTTATTGCTGTAAAACTCCTAATAAAGACGTTTTAACAATATATTTGCATATATTATTATTACATAAAGATGCAGTATGACTCAGATTAATATGCATTGCGTATAGATGTAACTTTAAAATAAGAAATTGCTGTAAGAATAACAGAGGACAGTGAAGGTAATGGAAATGGACTTTAGATAGTAATAGTGGTTGATGGAACGAAATAATACCTTAGTTTAGTGTGATAAAAGGATTTTAGTCGGAAAAAATTTAAATATTACACAAATCGGAAAGACAAATCAAACCTATTGACGATACAAAAAGAAGCAATGAATAAAAGAAAAGAATAACATTACAATAAAAATGATAAAAAACTTCTAAAAAATGTTAACCACAGCTAAGGAGTTTGAAAAGTGAGGGACTCGATTTTGTCGAAATGTTAAACACATTTTCGCAAGGACGTCGTTCTATCTTGGTTAAATGTTTTGCAAAGTGATTAATCATTGCGAAGACAATAAACAGAATATAATTCTTAAGGGACTATGAGTAAGATTGATGCTGTATTAATTCTTTAAAAGGTTTTTCGTCGAGAAGCATCTATCTATTTTCTGGAAAGGTTAAAAGGTCAGTTTCATAGAGTTCGACATAATTCAAAATTCAATTGAAACAGAAATTTGTATGAGATTATATGGGACTTATCCGGAGTGATTATGTGGCATATAAGTTGTTCAATGCGTTAAGCACAAAACCAGTCGAAGTGGAGGTGCTTGGGGGAGGCCTATGTCCAGCAATGAACGTCTTTCAGCTGAAATGATGATGATGAAGTTGCCCGAAACTCATCCGGAAATGGTTAAACAGGTCATCAAAAAACCAAACTTGACCATGCCAGAGATACTGAAACTATATGAAATAAAATCTTTCACAAAACTGAACACCCATCAAATTCCATGCTGCAGTGAAGTAGCTTAACCTAAATTACCTAACTCCTCTACAGCCAGGTACAGCATGATTCAATAAGATTCTCACAGCGCAATAGTAACAGCTACTATAAAACTGATTTGAATCTGCATGCGGTTACATAAGTGTCCAGTCTATGGGATAAAATGTAGACTATGCGGACGGAGGACTAAAATGCTGCTTGTTCAAGTAATACTACCAGCCTTTTTTTGACCCACTGCAGGGCACGGCATTTTCTCATATGCTCATAACGCTTGATCAATGCGGCCAAGTAGATATTGTATCTATACAGGGTGAAATTGAATTCATGGGCATCCTTTTAAGGGGTCATTGTAATAATTATTATGAATAACTTTTACTATGGGATCAACGCTGAAATCGCGAAAAAAAAATCAGCTCTTCCCTACATTTTGACGAGTTATGTGAACTTAAATGCAAGGAACAGCTGATTTTTTTTCGCGATTTTAGGTTTAGTCCCATAGTAAAATTTGTTCATAATGATGAGTACAATGACCCCTTAAAAGGATGGCCATGAATTTAATTTCACCCTGTATAAGATTCAAAGTCCTGACTAACTGATATATCAACGCACAGCCTAAACCGCTGGTCCTAGGGACATGTTTGGTTGGTGTGTTTTTTGTGAAGAGTAGGTATCCGCTAAGAAAGGGTTTTCGAAATTCCACCCCTAAGAGGGTGAATGGAGGGAGGGTGAAATTTCACGCGGACGAAGTAGTTGTATTATACTCTAATTGGGGTGTATGAGGTCTTGCGTTAATTATGTTACATTATTGCTTATACAATTATTCATGAATCAGTATCTATGCGTAGCATTAATCATAAGCCTACAGAGCCCACCTCCCACATTATTCATGATACAGTAGCTAGGCCTCGTGATAAACTGAGCACATTTGTTTGAATAATACACCCCATTCTCCGAATGACTAGGACATTACCAGCTACACAATATTGCAATTTAAATATTTAACACTTGGTGCTTGAGAAAAATGGGGCAAAAATGTATAACATAACTAGCTGCGCCCCGCGGTTTCACCCGCACAAGTCTCGATCAAGTGGGAATATCGAGATAAAAAGTATCCTATGTCCTTTCCCGGGACTCAAACTATCTCTATACCAAATTTCATCTAAATCAGTTCAGTGGTCTAGGCGTGAAAAGGTAACATACAGATAGACAGACAGACAGAGTTACTTTCGAATTTAATACGCAATAATATTATTACGCAATTACCCCGCAGAGGTATGTTATTTTAAAGTAGGTACAGTATACATTTTAGGCACCCAATACTTATGTCCAGCGTGATTTTCGCAACCGCTCCGACCTATATGCCCAGGCTTCCTATATCTCCGTGTAATGATAATTAGAGCAGCGACGGAGTCACGATTTTGGATTACAATTGGATTTTACGTCAGCGTGAATTGTACGCTGCCGTATTTATTATGTTTTATGTCAGTAGGTACGGAACGTAATGTTGTATGCTTTTGGATTGTTGCTTTAGTCTTGCAAATGGAATGAAAATTAAAATCTAATTGGAGAGGAAAAGTAGAAATTATATCTTCTGTTTAATGGACTGCGGACTAATGGTCGCAAGAGCATGAGGTCCAGGGTTTGATACCCAAGTCGGTTCAAAGTGTTATTAAGTTTTTCCATTAGGAATTTCTCAATACCAGTCCGGAGTCTGAATTTGTGTCCGATTGATGACGATACATAACATACATATTCAGCCTATAATGTTCCCACTACTGGGACACGGGCCTCCTCTCTGGGAGAGGGAGTGGGCCGTAATACACCACGCGGGCCCAGTGCGGGTTGGTAGATGTCACATGTCTTCGATGATGATGTGTTTCTGGTTCTATGACATGTCGGTTTCCTCACGATGTTTTCCTTCACCGTTTTCAGAGCAATGGTGATGAAATAATTTACACAAAGTAAAGCCTGTCAGGGTTCGAACTTACGACCTATGTCTCGTAAGTCGCTGGTCCCATGTAATAGGGGGTGACCCTAATACATAGGACTTAAATATAACTGGGGAAATGGGGGTGTACCTACTATGGCTACACCACTGCCTACCTAACCCTACTGGGAAACAAGGCGTGATGCTATGTTATGATACGGACAATCTGCCGGAGGTCGATACATTTTATTGTGCAAAGGATGAGGTCTATGGATCAGTCGAAAGGACGATGATTGTAGAAAAGAGTTTTTATCTGTTTGAACAAGTCCGGCTGTTTATAGAGCTTGATAAATAACCATGGCCAGGTCATTTAATAATCAAGGTAAAGCTTAATTGATGTTATGGCAACGGGCAAATCTAAATACAGCAATTTGGGATTTTGCCAGATCGTAGTAGCGTAGCTTTGGGCTCGGAACAGAGCATCAAGAGGCTTTTAGATTAATAGTCCTCAAACAGACAAATCATTGAACGTTCTTTGTTAATTCCTGTAATTTTGTAAACAGTGCTTCGAATTTTTAAGGTATTTTCTCGCGTTCAAATACGCAAATAACTACGAAAGATGGCGTTTGTGGCCATTATGTAAACAGTGTAACGATATCGATGGACCGCGTACCTATCTGCTTGTGAACGCGTTACGCTTGCTGTAACTAGACTGCTAAATGTACCAGGCTGCCATAGTACAGTAGGAGGTAACAATGTTACAACAGTCGTTGTACTTGCTTTGGGTCCAGTTGGTAAACTAGTCGATGCACTAGTTGATTTCAGAAATGAGATTTACCAAGACTTTATAACTGTAAGGTGCTAAGTAAAAACTACGCTTGAATTTGAATTTTCTAAATTTCACCCAGCTTCAATATTGACAAACATAACATCACGTCTGTAATTACGAAGGGTTAGGCAGAGGTGTTAGTACATAATTATAATACACTCAGCTCATATTTCGATTGACGAGTTCGAGTTTGAGTCTGCAAGAAAGTTGGATTTATTAATAAATTGTTTCTTCAGCGCCATTTAACAATTTTATTTATCAACAGAAAAAAATAAGTTGTCTTAAATTTCTCAAGCTCGGTATGTGTCCTAACTCGGTCAAAACCTAAAAGTATAAATCATCTGAATAAACTGAAGTTAATAAATTCAGTCTATATTAGCAATAAAAAATTATCTGTTTCAAAAATCAAACACCAGATTTATCGTTTCGTTTAGAATTTTAACATTTTAACGCGTTATTTCGTAAACAATCTAGATCTAGTTGACATCAACAAGATCTAATCATGTGATATTTGATACTCAAGAACATTCTTGAGTATCAAATATGATTTGAAATTCGGCCATCAATGACATGTTCATGTTGTTTGTGCAAACAACTTTAAAAGAAGAATTTATTCATTTTAAGATAATATTCACATATATGTATATAAGCTAACAGACTTCCTCACAAGTTTCCTCACGATGTTTTCCTTCACCGTTTAGAGAGCAGCGGTGATGAAATGAAATACACAATGACACACATCACTGATGCAATAAGATCTCATTAACATTTCTAAAATTATATGCTTCATAAAGTTTGTCAACCTAAACTACAATGCTAATTAACTTGCAATGTAGTTAAAATTACAGTTGACAAATTTGTTTGAAACTCGTCACACATTAGATGGAATTTTAACCAAATGGAAGGATAAAATTTCGTTTTGATCTGCACTTAGTGAGATGTGGGATGGCCTTAATTACTCTGTCAGAAACTGAACTATTTTAAGTATATGCCTATGGTATTTGCATGCTTTACATATCGAGACTCCACCGTGTCTCAGAAACCACATAAAGCTGTAGGTCTCGGCTATCATTTGTAAATGTTTGACAGTAGTTACGGGTAGTCAGAAGCCCAAAAGTCCGACAACCTGTCTTACCTAAGGGGTATCGTGTTACCAGTAGGTCAGATAGGCAGTCGCTCCATGTAAAATAACTAGTAAGTATTTAGTTGGGATATCCAACATAGTTGGGAAAAAGCTAGGCAGATAGATGTTGTATTTAATTTGCATAACTTGTGGTCCCTGGTCAAGAATTTGTCTATTGATCATGACTCCTCACTAGTCTTGCTAGTTCTTGCTGTATTGCCTTAGAGATAAAGGAAAGGACTGCAATATAAACCAGTATGATTCCATTGTTCTCAAAATTGGCATGAATAGGAATCAGTATCCCAACTACAATGTAATGATTATTGTCATTCATTTTTGTTTTTTTAGATAACTGTCTACGTTTTTGCTGTGGAAACAGATAGGAGTAGAGAGGAAAAAGGGAGGAATTTGGCCAACAGTGGGTCAACATGGTCTAAACATAAATAATACTTTTCTAATGTGATATACAATGGAAAGTTTAGGTTTTAAAACAATAGAACACAACCTAATGTCTAAATCTGTCCTTAATGTGATTACTTATAATGGATGGAAGATTCTTAATACCAAGGGTACAATTTATCACTAGCTTCAAAACTAAATTCAACAATGTAACAATATTAACGAATAAAATTTAATAATGCAACCCGCATCCATAGCGTCAAGTGGCCACATCCGTGCGGAGACGCGCAATTGTCTGCACCATGCTTTATTTTTATACCCACTAGTTAAAGGAATTCCAGCTCTACATTTTTGAAATAGAGTTTAAAGAAGAAGGGTCACGTCCCATAGAAAATTTACCCAGGCCCGACACAAAAGAAATGCATCTCAGTTATTTTGTTATATTACATATAACAAAAATAAATGAACACTATTCTGAATATCAGTGGCTATCGCCCATAATTATATTGCCATTTGTTTTTGGTAAGGCAAAATATTTTAAAATATTTTTTTTTAATGAATAGCAATTATATCCATTTAAAATGACGCCAATTTAGATAAAAATACAAAAATAGACAGCTGCAGGCCTTAATTTATTGAGGCATCCACAGGAAAGCCCGGTTAAGCAGACGATAACCTCAAAGTTAACTGCGAGATGTCATTAAAAAAATATAAAATAAAATTGGCTTTCTGTGTTGAGATCTGTGCGTTTTAACCGACTTCAAAAAAGGAAGTTCTGTATTCGACCCGTATGTATGTATGTTTGTATGTCCGCGATTTTCTCAAAAATTAATGAATCAATTTTGATAATTCTTTCATTAATGTAATCTACATACTTTCAGGAAGGTTTTAGTATATAATGCATTAGGTATTAAAAGAAAATTGTATATCGCCTGAACAAAAACACAAGGCAATATTTTGGTGTTAGCTATTGATTTGGAATATAAAAAATATATATTTTAGCTATATTTAAAATAACAAAAAAACTGAGATATGTCTCTTTCGTGTCGGGTCTGAGTCACAAATGACCGTTCTTCTTTCTTTGAGAATTTATTCTTTTTTGGGACATTTTCACCCGAATGAAATTCAACTCTCTGTGAAAGTGGTACAGTTGAAATTAGATCGGATCTATGTTCTATTTTGGGAACGATATTACTAAGTGAAGTAGACTGTATTTCGAAGGAGTAAGTGCGGTATTACATTGAATGAAGTGCGTGTAATTAGTGATACGTTGTATAATTAAAATGCATTTTTCTGTCACACATTTTTTAATGTTGCAACTTGTCATCAAGGACATGTACGTTAGTACCAGTGTCATAATCACATTATACAATATTCAAGGTAATTAACATTTTCTCGAAAATTAAAGAGGTTTTTACAATAATAATTTTTAGTCAAATAGTTAATTAAAAGCCTTTAACATCATGTAGAATTAGGTAATCAATGAAATAAATTAATTCCGTCGTAAAAAAAACGAATGATTTAATACTAATAATTTAATCAATACCAGAAAGGAGTGCTATAAATGAACTATAAAAGCTACCAGGGTCAAAAAGGCAACAACAAAACAAAAGAAAAACAAAACTTAATCTTAATGGTATAATGTGTCTATATGTCGGTTACTGTCGGTATGTCTTTATGTTGCAGAAACAGTAGCTGTAGTTACACGAGTACCTATTTGTTGCATGAAATAAGTACCTACTTAATTTTGGAAAAGTAACCCGAAGAGAACACATATAATATGCCTAGCCTTTCCCCAACTATGTTTAACAGGCTTCCTGTTTAACTTGATGCAGCTGAATCATCATCTGCCTAGCCTTTTCCCAACTATGTTGGAGTCGGCTTCCAGTCTAACCGGATGCAGCTGAATACCAGTATTTTACATGGAGCGACTGCCTATCAGACCTCCACAACCCAGTTACTGGGGTAATACGATACCCCTTGGTAAGACTGGTTGTCAGATTTTCGGGCTTCTGACGACCCGTAACGACTGTCATAGATCCACGAATGACAGCCGGGACCCACGGCTTAACGTGCTTTCCGAGGCACGGAAGGGTCTTGGTATGTAAAGATGGTCACCCATCCACGGACCAACCGCGGCAAGCGTTGCTTAACCTGATCGATCGACCCGTGCGGCTGTTATTACTTAGCCACAAGCCCCTCATGATGCAGCTGAATATCTACCAGTATTCTACACGGAGCAACTGCCTATCTGACCCCCACAACCCAGTTACTGGGTAACACGAAACCAAAGCGACCAAAAGAAAAGAAGAAGAAAAAGAGATTTTATTTTACTAATAGAAAACAAACAGCTCATTTATCAAATTCAATTTCAGTCGGTAACATCCATCGGTTTCTTACTAAACTTCAACTATATCCGACGATCCTGCATAAGTTTATCTCTTTTGTTGACTGTACCTACAGATTTGCCCATTGCTAGACAAAAGACGAGTGATATTCAAAAGCAAACTCGAACGTTATCTGGGATTTTGTCCTAGACAAAAAAGCAGAAGCGGCAGCTCGAAGTCTGGATTTGTGCCCGGTTGATGGAAATTGGCACGCCCTTTATGGCACAGGATTTAGGCTGGCGGAATGTGCGTGGTACAGCTTTGCCAAACCCTTAGTGGAAATAAAGGTACACGTATCAAATTAGATGAAAAAAAAATATCAGCCATACCCGCTAAATTCAACTAGTCTCACAACGGTATAGCACAACGTATATAATTCAAATGCAACCGTTACGGTCAAGGCCGCTCTGCTTCACGCTCCGAGATTATATCTACGAATTATGTAAAATTTACATTATTATACATATTATATTGATCACTATCGCTTTTTATTGAGCTGGTTATCTATTTGTGTCGCATTTAGAATCTTGGAGATTTTAGAGATTAGCTACTGGATAAAAGTGAATGTTAAATTATGTTCTATGTACTCATTCAGATGTTGATGGCTATAAGAGTAGGGGAAGACCAAAGAAATGATGGATGGACTGTGTGAATGATGATATGGTTAGAAAGGGGGTAACTACCGAGATGACGACTAATAGAGAAGTATGGAAGAAAAAGACATATTGCACCGATCAGGAGAATGAAGATAATGTATTAAATGTAAGATAATTTTATTTATAGCGTATGTTAATGATATGCCCAAATCCCTTGAATCTCCAATAACTATGTTTGCAGACGATAGCACTGTAACAATCCCATGTAAAAGTACAAATACATACGAAAATGACATAAATAATTCTCTTGACGCACTAATTAAATGGCTAGACGAAAATAATTTAAATATTAATTTAGGTAAAACAAAGATAATGCACTTTAGACAACGTACTCCCGGCGGAACTAATCTCAACATTCATTATAAAAATGATAAAATTGAGGAAGCAGAGGATACCAAATTTTTAGGTTTGCAAATAGATTGCAACTTAAATTGGAAAGCACATATAGACAGTTTGTGTAAAAAACTGAGTTCATCCGCATATGTGTTATATAAATTATCCTCAATAGTAGATGTCAAAACACTTCTTACGGCTTACTACGGAATAGTTGAATCGCACTTGCGCTACGGTATCATTTTCTGGGGGAACTCAACTGATCGAGATATAGCTTTTAAGGCCCAGAAAAGATGTCTCCGATCATTGTTCAAACTTAAATCGACAGACAGCTGCGCGCCTTATTTTAAGTTACATAAAATCTTGACACTTCCCTGTATCTATATTTTCGAAGTAGCTATGTTTGTCAAGCAAAATCCATCTCGTTTTGAGCGCCTGGCTGTTGTATTCCCAAGGAATAGGCGTGACAACAGCAAATTATGTCAAGTATCATGTCGAACCACTTTAATGCGTAAGAGCGTTTCTTGCATGGCCCCAATTATTTACAATAAATTACCGAGTAGTTGGAAAGCTTTAAATACAGCACAATTTAAGAGCAGATTACGGACTTTTTTGGTAGATAAAACATACTACAGTGTAACTGACTTCCTATCGGAGAAAAATATTTGTTAATTAATGACATCTTGATTTTTTAAAATTTTTATATGACATTTTTTTATTTTTGACATTTTGATCTTTGACATTTTGATTATTGACATTTTTATATGATGTAATGATAATGGTATGATATTTGTAATAATAATGACATGATATATAATCTAATGATACTAATTTATATTTTCCTTTTAATACAATCATATATTTTTAAATTAAGTTGATGATTTAAAATTTTTATAATAGTAATTTATAAATTGGTCTGAATAAGTATAATAATAATGATATAAATAATTTCAAATGTTTGCATGCCGATTGGTAAAATGTGGCTGAGCTAAATGTTATCTTAAGAACTATTATGTATTACCCATATTTGCAAAATAAAATTCTATTCTATTCTATTCTATTCTGTACAGTCAACAAAAGATAAGTATGCAGGATCGTCGGATATCGTTGAAGTTTAGTAAGAAACCGATGGATGTTGTCGACTGAAATTTAATTTAATAAATGAGCTGTTTGTTTTCCATTAACTAAATAAAATTTTATTCGAGAACATCCATCGGTTTCTTACTAAACTTCAACTATATTCGACGATCCTGCATATTTATCTCTTTTGATGACTGTACCTATTCAGATGTTGCTGATGGACTGGAGGTGGTATTAGTTTCAGCTGAATTGAAGTATCAGGAATGGTCCATGGTTTTTCGAAACGACATCGACATCGGGAAATAGATAAGACTGAACCTTTTTTTTTTTTTTTTTCGTCGCGGTGGAAATCCTCATGGACTTCCTCTATCGTGGGGGTGACTCTTACCGGCTAAAACCACGGCGGTGTTCCACCTCTACCTATGGCCGGGGGTGCGGGATTCGCATAAGCATTCACCGCTCCCAGATAAGATTGAACCTGCGAGACTATACTCATCTGCAGAATTTCAGACCTTGGTTTCTGGTTGAAAAGGCGACAGATGCTTTTAGACGTAACTGAATTATCTACATTTTGTTGATTGCCCTTTTTCCATATTTTATATCCTGGATAGTACTATACTTTTAGTTATGCAGAAGTTGCTCCTTTACATTCATGATGTGGCTTTCTAGTCGATTCGCACGAATTCACTCGCCCGAAACGGGCGAATCGTCACTTTTAAATAATATAATTTTTTCTATAGGCGACTCGCACAAAGTTAATTTATTTGTGGGCGTAGGTAATTGGCACATTTTGAATTGTATGCAATCGAATCGACTAATAAGCCACATCATGCACGCCGCCTACAAGTTTCTCCATTAACTCAATTAAAAAATTATCAAGATAAGGTACTCACGTCAGAATCTTCCCAGCCTCAGGATTCCTGTAGAAGTCACATTTGTGGAGAGGTCGTGATGGGTCCCCGGGTATGAACTGACCGGTCCGTTCGCATACTGCCCGGTAAATCTGGAACTGTAGAACTGTGCTCACGAAGTATCTGTAAACAAAAGAAAAAGTGGCTTTTAGTGAACTATATGGGAGGAAACCGGTATGTCCTTAAACCAACAATTCGAAGACATGTGACATCTACCAACCCGCACTGGGCCCGCGTGGTAGATTACAGCCCACTCCCTCTCGAAGAGACGAGGCCTTGTGTCCCAGCAGTGGGAATATAATAAGCTGATTATGCAACTATATGGGATACTTGTTTAATGGCTCTGATAGATTTTTCATCGAAAGGAAAAACTATGTGAAAGATTTGAATCATGGTTTTATCCAAAGGCAAGCAGATTTTGGGAGACAGAAAAACTCAGAACAGAATTTTATTTTATTTTTCAACTAGCTGCGCCCCGCGTTTTTACCCGCGTAAGTATCGATCCCGTGGAAATATCTGGATAAAAAGTAGCCTATATGTTAAACCAGGGTACCAGCTACCTCCAGACAAAATTTTATCAAATTGGCCCAGCCGTTTGAGCGTGAAGAAGTAACAAACATATAAACACACACGCTGACAAACTTTCGCCCTTATAATATTAGTGTGATATTGGTGAACTGAAAGGACATTTGGAAGGTGAAGAACAATATTCCTCTTGTCTGCTTGCAAAAAAAAACCATCAACAATGAGTCTACCAAGATTGTAGAGGTGATTTTGGCAACACGTTCTTGGCCTGTCTCAGGTCAAGTAATGGACATTTACAAGCTAACAGCATATGACGAAATATATTGGTGATCCTGATATTTTGATCAACCTTGATACTCAGTGGTAAAGTGCACCATTTAAGGCGAGGTTAACGAAACTAGATTACCAAATACCTGACATACAATTTGATTCCGTGATCTAATGACAGTTTATCGCATTCAAACATCTAATAATATTCTCATGGGAATTCAGCACATTACGTAAGTCATGCTAATTTACGTTGATAAAACGTCGGTTCAGTGAATTAATACGTTAACGACAACTTAACGGTCGTTTAAATACAGCGGTTAAAGGAAGTCGAGAGATAGAAATGATTGGTTTGTCTCGTTTCTGTAGCAACCGGTAAATGGGTCAGTTTTGTTAGGTAATTAAAATGTACTGAGAAGGGCTATTTATAGAGCCTCATCTAGAATTTAGATTGTATAGAACATGTAATTTTGACTCGTAATGACCGGTTTCTTTAACTTTGCTGATCGTTATCGGGTAAAGTTAAATATTACAATTTGCATTGTTCACAAGTATTTTTGAGTATGCAAGAAGAAGATTTATACGATACCCATCGAAATGATATGAAATAAAATTGTTTATTTTGTAAATAGGATAACGGTATCACTTTGAAATGTCTTACTATAAAAAAAAAATAAGCTAGATGAGGTCGGCGTTTCCTATCCGACTACTTTGAGAAGGTAGGCCGAAACAAACTCAGAGGTCACAGTCTCTTTTAAAGTCCAGACATAATCTTGCTCAGAACATGTAGATTGATGTATGAAATGGTCTTTTGAAGAAAGTACCACACAGATTTGAGTAGACCAGTCCACTGTCCAGTCAGTGCAAGCATTTGTCAGTAATCTTGAATTTCGGCTAAGAGCTCTTGAGGAGCTCAACGACTCGACGAACAATAACAAAGAAAGGACATTAGAGTAGGCCACATAAGGTACTAAAACTGTCAGACCAACATTAAAAGTAAAAGTATCGAGTGGTAGCCTTTTTTAACCGACTTCAAAAAAAGGAGGAGGTTATCAATTCGACTGTTTTTTTTTTTATTTTTTTTTTTTTGTTTGTTACCTCATAACTTGCGACTGGGTGAACCGATTTTCATGATTCTTTTTTTATTTGTAAGCTGGTGCTTCCCGTGTGGTCCCATAGTCACCAAATCAGGATCTGATGATCGGATCCTGGAGAAATCGAAGGAACTCTTCAAATATTATAGGCACACCTATAGCGATTTGGGTATTTTTTATAGTAACTCGTGCATTTGCTCTCGGAAAGCACCATTTGGTGAAGTGGAACTGATGATGAAGACCACAGATGGACACCGGAACTACTCAATAATATCTAAGTATTTCACGGGTTGCGATTCGATTACTTTAATATGGTTGCTAAGCAATTTATGCTCGCCACGATGTGAATGGTAATATGGAGCTGATGGTGGACCAGGAGAACTCCTCAACAAATAACTTCCCTGCATCGGGAAAAGCAATATTTTGTAAAAGGCGATGAGCATGTTGACACTGGCTATTGTAACTTAGATAAATTATAAGCAGACCCACTAAAAATCGTGAGATAAAAACTTTTTAACAAAAATACAACTGACTGTGTGTGACTGTGTGTGTGACTGTTGTATTTTTGTTAAAAAGTTTTTTGACAGCAAAAACTGGTTTTAATTCATTGACTGTCTCGTTGGGATAATGGTCGCAAGCGCCACAGACTGTTGAGCACGACGTCTTGGGTTCGATTCTCAGGTTGGGCAAAGTGTTATTGGGTTTTTTTTCTTCGGGAATTTTTCAGTAGATATCCGGGGTCTAAAGTTGTGTCCGGTTGATGGCAATAAGCTCGCCCCCTATAGCATGGGACTTGACCATAACAGGCGTTATGTTATAAATAACTTATTTAGTTGGGTTGTGGTCTCCTAATTTATGTAATTATTACTTACTAGCTGCGCCCCGCGGTTTCACCCGCATAAGTCTCGATCCTTGTCAATGTCGATGTCCTTTCCCGGGACTCAAACTATCTCTATACAAAATTTCATCTAAATCGGTTCAGCGGTTTAGGCGTGAAAAGGTAACATAGAGTCAAACAGACAGAGTTACTTTCGAATTTATAATATTAGTATGGATTACTATGACAGATTGCTAAATCTTGCCTTCGACCACTTATAATCTAAATTGACGACATTGTTGCACGTCAAGCTTTTTGTAACCTTCGACTAGTTCAAGAGCTATGTTTACAAACAGCGGTTGCATAAGAACTGCAAAATGCATTTAAGTAGCAACTGTATTTTCTATATTTTATAATCGCGTAACACACAATCAATCTTCATCTGAATAATTTTGAAGGATATTGCTAATCCATTGCTGCATATGTTCGAAAAATTTGTCTTCTCAACAATGTAAATAACGCAATGAATGTTGTTGAACTGTCAAAATGAAAGCCATTGCTACTGATGGTGTGTTACGCAATTACCCTGCTGAGTATGAGGTTCTGGGTTCAATTCTCAGGTCGGGCAAAGTTTTATTAGGTTTTCTATTAGGAATTTTTCAGTTGCAGCGCGGAGTATGGTTTGCCCGGTTGGTCGCCGGCAATAGGCTGGCCCCCTATTACATGAGACTTAAAACATAACATGTGGATGGACTATAGGTACACCTCTACCTAAACCCTTCGGGGATTGCAGGCGTGATGTTATGTATGTGTGTATTTTGAACAGTCAGGCAGTCGACAGTCATATTCATATGAGCACAGCTGCGGTTAACAAAGGGCAATGAGTAAACTTGTATAGGAAGTTGTCAGTGCCGCAAATGAGCGACTGTTTTGCAGTAACGATGCACTGTCGTGCAGTTGTTGCAAAAGTTACGTGCGATTTTAAACTTAGTGAGCTATGCAAATAGCAAGCATTGTCCGTTGTGTGAGAGCAGAGGGGCAATTCCCGTGTTTTTAAGAACTGTCGCATTCAAATCCTGAGATACAGGTTTATTCCTAGTTCAGGTAGAATCCAATTATTTCTTACCTACCTCTAGTTTAAGGCCCAATTTAGTAAATATTTATGTAAATCAATAATTTCAATAAACAATTTCAATTTCCATGTCAATCTGTCAAAAATACCTATAAGTAATTCCCCTAAATTTTTGACAAGTTTTTGACATTGATATCGCTGTGAAGATAATATTGCGAATTTATTTTAAACGTTTTTAAATACGAGCCTTCTGCTTATGTCCAGGGACCGTATTACGAAGTATTAGTGCCATCATGGTTCCAGTGCGAAAAAGGGATGGTGCTATCGGTCATGTATAGCTCTGTCTCTCTCTTACACTGGAATCATGATGGCATTGCCGTCATAATACGGCACCATAGCACTAATTCACAACCATACGACAGGCTATCGTATTGAAAACCTGACATTTCGATAACCTGATTTGACTTCCCCTCAACAGCAAATAGCTGTTGGAAGAATAGCGGGCGTCTATTTGATTTAAACTGACAAAATTTTCGGGTTTTGGACTTGTGAACAGCGTTCAGAAGACTCGTACGATAACAACGATTAATGTTCGATACGATACGGAAGCATATCGAGTGTTTGTGAATAAGGGGGCAGGAGTCATTTGCATAAGACAGAATTGACAGAGAATTATAAGTGTAGTCTGTCTGCATGCACGCTACTAGTACCTATCTATCTATACAAATAATAAAGCTGAATAGTTTGTATGATTTTTTGTTTGTTTGTTTGAACGCGCAAATCTCAGAAACTAAAAGAAGGATTTGAAAATTTTTTTTTTGCGTTTGACAGCCTCATTCTTGTGAAAGAATATAGGTTATTTTTAACATCACACTAGGACCGCACATATAGGAGCCGAGCATAAAGAAAAAAAAATCAGAAAGAACGCTGAGCGGAAACGTAGTGATAGCGCGGGCAGACGATGCGATGCGACGGGGTGGTTGGGGAAACAAGAAATTTCACGCGGACGAAGTCGCAGGCAGAAGCTTGTTACGTACAAAATTAATTAGCCAAGTTACAAATCCGCTTAAAATATGTAGGTACACACACATGCAAATACATTTCTTAGATAGAGTCCTGTGACAGACGGTTAGATATGAAACTAATTGCAGGTGATAGCAACGCGGAACCCTAATAAGAAATTATTACCAATAACCAGTCCGATTAAACACTAAGTTGTTTCGACTCGACAGGTTGCTAAAACTAAAAAGTAACTTTAAAAAAGGGTGTCAATCATCAAAATTACATACCAAACTAAACCTGTCTTCCGAATCAGTCCAATAAAACTAATAGCTATAAGGCTATGTGTAGACTGAGTTAAGACTTTAAGGCTGTTCTAACACTTGATGAAATCGAGTATATACCTACAGTGGTCTCCAAAAGTTAAGGTATGAGTTCGTAGCCGACTGCAGACAACAGCAGCAGACGACGTGTCGCTACGACACTACTGGTTTGTATGTATTTCTGTGAAATACCTTCCGCAGCTAGCGGCACGTCGCCCGACTACACGTCGCACGATCGCAGACGTCGTATCGCCCGACTGCAGACCAGTAGTGCTACTGACGCTGGAGCGACAACACGTTGAATCTCTAAAAATAAGTCATTGTCCTTTTCTTTCACTTCTAACAAAAGATACAAAAGTTAATCGCGATCACTAATCCCAAACAGGTCAAACATCTTGTCTCACGGAACATTCAGAACTAACGGGAATGTGGCGCTGCAGTCTGCTGCAAAATCAAAATCAAAAGTCATTTCTTCAAACTAGGCTGAGAATCAGCACTTTTCGAACGTCAAAACTACAAAAGACGGTCCCCCAAAACGCCCGCCCTTCACCACTTCTTAGTGCTTTCGCTTTGGGGAAGAAGTGGCGAAACAAACTCCCCAGCAGCACAGCTGTCTGTTCAGTTAGTGCAGCCATATGCAGTTGGGTTCGGAATCATGACTGCAGCGACACGACGCTGCGACATGTCGCAACGTCACGTCGTCTGCTGCTGCTGTCTGCAGTCGGCTATGAACTCGTACCTTTAGTTGACATTTTTCCACTTCAGCTGTGATATTATGATTAAAAAAAAAACAGCTACTCCCGCTTGATTATTTTTTTATGATAAGTTTTATGTGGTTATATTTTCTTTGGTTTAAAGATAGTTAAATTAGTCAATAACAACGTTATAGCAGTTCAAACATTTGGATCACTAGAATTTTAAATCATAATGTGGTGTATTCGTTTGTATGAAACTAATATATAATAATTACTAGATCCCACGACACAGGGTATCCTAGTTGGGGTCTAGCGCTACTTTTTTGCACTATATCTTTAATATTCTTATTATTTTTTATTATACTATCTTTTGTTTGTTGTGCTTAGCATTTCATCAAAATGTGTCTAAATAAATTTTATTATTATTATCTCCTTTATTTCATTATGTACATATTATTATTATTAATAGGTGTCAAGAACACATTCTCTCAATGGCCCAACTATACTTACACTGTTTTAAGCTTAATTAATCTGTCAAGCTCCGCTAATGAGACACAATAAAATTGATTTTCTATTGTTTCGTCGCCAATAGACGACGCGCGTTGCTTGACCGTGATGACGACTGAATAGCGTGTTTTGACAGAACCATGTTTGCATTGTCTATGGTAGACAAACCTTTTGTTGTTATTAGTGTGCCCACTGTCTTACACTTAATTAGCGAAGTCATTTCTCTGGTTCAATAAGTGCGTGCGACCAGTGTGTTAAGAAATTGGCCCAGTTTGCATGTCAGAATTGTTTCGAAACGTTATGGCTGTTAGATCGCGTGTTTTTGTAATAGGAGCATCGGTAGTGAGTAAAATGATGCTTGACGTGGTAGTAATAATAATAATATTAAGTGTCGTATCGTGGCTGGCTTGTAATGTAATAAAGTTCGACGTGATACAATTTTGATATCGAATCATTATGATGTTATATTTCTACTGTTTTTGAGAGATGTTGAAGACGGTGCGTGTTTAGTTTATTAAAAAAAACATTGGCGACCGTCTTTTTGTAAAAAGTTTTTTATTTTTCATTTTTTAGCTGTCGTATTCTACCTAGAAAAATTCGTATACCACTGCTTGCTATGTAAACAATAGTGACAGGAAGCTTTATAACATCCTTAACATACGCAAACGTATTAGTGAAGCTAATTCAAAAACTAATAAAGCAAACTTTATGAAATTTATATGGGACTATCGCGCGTGCTTCTTCTATCGAATGAAGAAAGAAATTTCAAAATCAGTCCGCAATTATTAAAGATTCAAATATTTACATAATTTAAAAAGCTAAAAATCTTAAAATAATAATATGTACAAGTGTATAAAAAGGGAGGGAAAATAATCAAAGGGCATCAAAAAATTCTTCCGCATCACTGTCAACGGGAAACGTGCCCAAAAGGCTGGCAGCATTTCCACGTTGTATGGCAATGCTGATTCTTTGGCCAAAAAATAGGCCGGTCCTCTGGTCACGTGAAGGGTCGACCAACCGCTTGGCGACATCTCGAAATATTAAGTGGGCACTCGGGCCCCATGGCCCTAGTGTTTCAACCCCAAACGGCTCAAATATATAAGTTCCAAAGAGATTGATGAACATATAATACACACATAAAAAACTGCATACAGACGAACATAGAATCTCTTACTTTTGTGAAGTCGGTTAAAAAGAAAAAAGAGGTATGATCAAATGAGTGAGTAGGTAGTATGAGTAAGTAGACAAAAAACCACAATAGAAATCGTGCTTATTGGTATAAGCACGACTATACTCATATTTAGTCTTATATTATTACAAAACACTTATCATACCTAATTTTCAAATCAATTAAGTTATTAACATAACCAAACATTTTGGTTTTGCAGATAGCAACTCATCAGGTCATAAAAAACCATCCATGAAACCATCGTAATCGCACACAAATGAAGCAATTTTATGAACTGTTCGCGCTCATTAACACGCTATACGATGAATATCTGAATATAATTACCGTTTCATCTATTTATCGCCAGTTTTTTCTATACATAGTGAGAATTCTCAGCAGTAGGTAGACTACGTTTGCGATTGAATTTCCAAACATGTAAACCACTTTACACATCCCCCTTCCTCTTCCCTCCCCTCCCCTTCCCCCCTCCTCCTTCCTTCCCTTTTCCCTTTCTTTGTAAACGTTGCTTAGGTAATGACTAGCGACTGCTTATACATACATTTTTGACGTTTAAATGTCTCTTTTATACATAAAGCCACCAGTGTTCGGTTTGCATTACAATTTCAAAAAAATTTATGAGTTTTTCAATAGTACTAGTCATTCGGAAAACCACTTAATTGACACTAACATACTGGGAATATCGTCAATTGGAAATTAAAATTTGAATATACTTTAGGTATTTAATTCAAATAAAGCGATTGGTTGAAATGCGAGTGATGTGGGTTTACGTGGGTGTCTGATAATAATGGCGGTTGACAACTTGATTGATACCGGTGTCGTCTCGAGAGGCTCAATAAGCCATTTCCTTTTGTTGACTTTCTTGAAGATACTGGCCACATTAACAGACAACCACACATCAGTGGTAATGAAATGATGAAATGAAACGATGAAATGAAATGATGAAAAGAAATTATGAAATGAAATGATGAAAAGAAATTATGAAATGAAATTATGAAATAAAACAATGAAGTGAAATTATACTTATTTATTTCTGTGAATAGGTTCAGAAAACGATGAGTTCGGTGCTTCGTATCTGACTAGAAGAACGGCCGAAACAACCTTAATGTCGCAGTCTCTTTTCCAGACATAATCGTGGTCACACTTGCACTTGGAGAATAACTCTTACAGCTACGTCATAAAGGCGCTATCACTGTCAAATTGTTATCACTAATATGCGGTTGACTGTACCTGCCTCCCATATATAAGCGATCAACGGTAATCGATCGACTTTGCCTTCTAGATTTAAAAACGTAAATTAAACCAACGGAAATATTTACGAATACGAAATGCAAGTAATGATGCACATTTAAATAAAAAGTCCAAAGAAATATAGTTTTCCTTTATCTTTAGATCTTACCCTAGATAGATTAACCTACTATTTTATACAAGAATATCCGATATTGTGTGATGTACTTACATAATTATGTACACAATGTGATGAGCACATTGGGAAAGAAACAGTGTCACTAGTCCTGTTGATTCTCAGAAATCAAAACACTCGTATGTATATACGATCACAGAACAGTAATTAAAAGAGTATCTGTTCTGTGTGTACGGTCAGCAACAAAAGTCGATTGACACATCAGTTTTTTTAATTAATCTTGGTTATTGAGCAAAATATTTCTTCAAAATTGCAACAGAATAAAAATATTTGGAAATAAATTCTTTGCTATTATGTGATAAGCTAAAAAACAGTTTATTGAAAAAAATTGTTATCAATTGAATAACACGAAAAATTACAGTGTTAATCGAATTTTGTTGCTGACTGTACAATAATATTAGGTCCTTACATATGAAATTGGCGTTTTTCGTACTGGCCACTTTAATCACGAATTTCTCCTCATTGGTAAGGAATTCCAAATTCAAATTTGTACAGCTATTTACTCATGTATTTGTGCTTCGATGACCGTCATTCATTTGTTTTTTTTCTTCTGTTTTTTCTGTTTGCGTCACTCATTTTACAAAATGGAAAATTTAAAATATCGCATTATTTACGAGTACGAGTTCCGCCGTGGCACTAGTGCTGCGGAAACGACTCGAAGGGTGAATGATGTGTATGGCGGTCATGTTGCAAAAGAAAACACAGTTCGTTTTTGATTCCAACGTTTTCGTTCTGGAAATTTCGACCTGCAGAACAAGCCCCGTGGACGGCCTGAGACCCAAGTTGATAATGGAGAATTGAAGGCTATTGTGGAAGCGGACCCATCGCAAACCACGTCCGAGTTAGCTGCAGGCTTCGATGTTAGTGATAAAACTGTTTTAATTCACTTGAAGCAAATTGGGAAGATTAAAAAGCTTGAAAGGTGGGTACCTCACGAATTGACTGAAGCAAACCGGCAAACGCGCGTCGACTGCTGCGTTACATTACTGAACCGGCACAACAATGAAGGTATTTTAAACCGAATCATTACCTGTGATGAAAAATGGATTCTTTACGATAATCGGAAGCGCTCAGCGCAATGGTTGGATCCTGGCCAGCCAGCCAAATCCTGCCCCAAGCGAAAATTAACCCCAAAAAAGTTACTTGTAAGCGTTTGGTGGACTAGTGCCGGTATTGTTCATTACAGTTTTCTCAAATCTGGCCAGACTATTACAGCTGATGTCTATTGTCAGCAATTACAAACCATGATGGAAAAGCTAGCGGCTAAACAACCAAGGCTGGTCAATCGCTCCACGCCACTGCTGCTTCACGACAACGCCAGACCACACACTGCGCAACAGACGGCTACCAAATTAGAAGAGCTTGAATTGGAATGTCTTAGACATCCTCCGTACTCCCCGGACCTTGCTCCAACAGATTACCATTTTTTTCGCAATTTGGATAACTTTTTGCAAGGGAAAAAATTCAACTCCGATGGGGCAGTCCAAATCGCCTTCAAAGATTTTATTGATTCCCGTCCGACTGGTTTTTTTAGTAAAGGGATCAATGAACTACCTATAAGATGGCAAAAGTGCATTGAAAACAATGGTTCATACTTTGATTAATTAAATATATTATATTAAAAAATATTCGACTTTTTGTTCCTTCCATACAAAACGCCAATTTCATATGTAAGGACCTAATATGACATGGATGACGGATGACAGCGATGCGGACGAATACTTCGATGCCTAAGTGTCCTTTTGTTTTTTGTAATATAGACCTAGTGTAAATAGTTGTGTTAAATAACGAAATAATAACTTAGAAAAATACATTCAATAATATTATTTTCCCACTCAATATTTAAACAAACCAATACAATCATTAGCATTAGTAGTTCTTAATGTACTAATTTAAAACTAGAACAAAGACGTAATTACACTAATAACAAACAAATCGGCCACATACTTTATTGCGTTGTCATAAATATGAAACTAAAAATGCGTTGCTGCAACATTTTAGGCGCCAAGGTGAGAAATAATGGCGAATAATTATACCATTAATTAACCGGTGGTTTTACTTCGAACATAATAACCCTAATTTATTGGAAACGTTCCTAAAGTTAAACCAATGTGAAATAAGGGTGATGTGTGATGGAATGGAGTTATTAAAGTTGCATTGTTTAGTTTTTGCACATTCCGGTACATGCTAATTGAGCTATTGTACGCTTTTGTAATTTCTACCGTGACGACATTATCGTGGGCGACCACGTCAATATGCTTCGTTCCTTCGCGTAGTTCCTTTGAAGGAACTACTGAGAACTTTTGGATCAGTAGTTCCTTTGCAAAAGCTGAAGGAACTACTGAGACTAGATAATTCCTTTAGCAGTTCCTTTGAAGGAACTACTGAGAACTTTTCGATCAGTAGTTCCTTTGCAAAAGCTGAAGGAACTACTGAGACTAGATAGTTCCTTTGAAGGAAATACATAAACATATAATGCTGCCCGCTGCTGCCGCATGTAGGACCGTAGGTTCGCTCCATGTACTAAGTAAGTAAATATAACTCTTTTTAGGGCATATTGCATATTAAATACATTTTCCAATTTCGCTTCTTCAGAATATTAAAATTTTTATGTCCCCATCATAATAGTCGGCAAGCAAGAATTTATCGAACTTTTGGACTATTATGACCGACTTCTGAATAACGAAGAAAAACGCGGTTTTGGAAGGGGCACAGCCTTAAAATAAATTGACATACATAGTTAAATTTTAATTAGCGATAAGGCCGCCCATTGTATGTTTTGTGGTGATAAATGTGTTTTTTGTTATGTACTCGTATTTTGTGGTGTACAATAAAGTATATATAAATAAATAACTCTCCAATAAATAAGATTTACGCAGTCCTAGAAAAGGATTAGATAGAAATCTAAATTAACTATCTTTATTAATGATTTCCGTTTTCAAGTATTAAAGTCTATAAATCCTACGCATCCGTCAGTTTGCGAAGGAAACTCAAAAATTTTGTAACAGTTGTTACTGCATAGGAGGTACACCATCAATCAGTGGAAATTATTCAACTCCTTGGTAATGATAGCCAAGAGTTATTGATAGTGTGTAATAGGCTTTATGATGTAACGTGGGAGGTGGTGTCAGTTATAGCGATTTAGAATGGGCAACTATTTTCTGACTGACCGACCTCTTGACAGTTCAAAAGTGCCTGTAAATGGTTTGACTGAAATAAATGCTCGGAGTTTGAATTTGAGCGATTTTTATTCGAATACTGACACTGGAAGGGCCGTTGCTGCGCCCTATGTCACGTCATTATTACGACAACAAATATTAAATTTCTGCTTGAAATTCTCAGACAGGAATATCGTTTGAATATTTCAAATATTTTTATTTAGATACGAGCTCTAGAATTTCTTCTAATCGCTGATTACAAAATGCTTTCAGTAGACTGAATTTCATAATTGGGATATGACAGAGAATTTCTTATTAGAACAACCATCACACTTGCGACGAATAGACAGTAAAAAAGTTTCATGAGTTTCATTATTTATGGTCAATAACTCCGCATAAAGACTCCACGTTTACCTGCATAGAATAGGTAGGAAAGTGTTTATTATGTACACTATGTAAATTACAGATATAAATACCCAAACATAGGTAGGACCAAGACAAGGATTCACTTATCATATATCAATATAGCATTGCAAGTTTCCCACGATTCAGATGCTATGTTGTTTTCATTATTACTACTATGGTGGAGTTTCTTGCCCATTCTTCTCCATACGAAAACTACCTTTTGGAAGGGGCGACTAGAATCAATTATATTTTAAGGTAATTTTTGACGTTCAAAAGTGCCTTTTATGTGCCTATTTGAAATTAATGCTTTGACTATTCAATAAAAATCGCTTACACTTGCACCAAACCTCAACCGATTCATTTCAATTAGGTCCGCTGAGGCGCATTACAGTAATAAATTAAGTACATTACACTTACTCCACGGCTACTGAATCAGAACCACCGAACCATACTTCAGAATGTAGTTGACGAACATACTAAACAGGCATTCACGCCTCAACACTTTTTTGGGTGAGCAGACTTCTAGCTGTCATCAAAGTTGATGTATAAACTTGTAAGTGTCAAAATTATGTGTAATGCCGATTACGTAGCTTGAAGAACGTATTTGGTGCTACATGAGCAATTTGCAAGTCATCGTATTGCAGGATATTTTGACAGTTGGCATGCTGATATAGTTTGCGATTCAGGTTCTATAAATAACGACTAGACACGACTCGTTCGTCATTCATATTATGACTGTATTTGGGCTCAGTTCCAATGGCAATGTGGCTTTTCAATACGTTCGTTATAGGTACTTTCTAAGTTGCTGGATTCTTAGACGCTATTATGTACTCGGATCATCATATTATTAACTATCATCAGCCGAAAGACGTCCACTGCTGGACATAGGTGCTTAGGGGAGGCCTATTATTATCTATATTATTAGATAATATTAATGTAGATTCCGATAGAACCAAGTAGGTACATTCTATGTTATCTTCAATCGTCTCTATTAAATCCTAATGTAAATGGTTTCCCGATACCAAACCGAGCCGCGCACAAAAACTGCAGCACCTCGAACAGAGCCAATTAACTGTTACGTCCATTTGATTTGTTGGGATGTCAGCAGAGTATGTGGTCGTACAGGATCCGAGCACAAACATTACTTTGTACCACCAAATTTATATAGAAGGTGAAGAAATCTATGATGATAATATATTGATAGATATGATAGTAAACCGTATACACCTCTTGCTAGAGACGGCAATATAATCTAATTTGGGGATTTTTTAAAGGCTCATCTATGTACACATACATAATCAGCCTATAACGTTCCCACTGCTGGGACACAGGCCTCCTCTCAGTGAGAGGGAGTGGGCTGTAATCCACCACGCGGGCCCAGTGCGGATTGGTAGAAGCCACGTCTTCGAATTTTTCGGTTCTATGACATACCGGTTTCCACACGATGATGTTTTCCTTCATCGTTTTGAGAGCAGTAGTGATGAAATAATTTACCCAAGAGCACCTGTCTGGTTTTGAACCCCCAACCTGCAACTCGTCTGTCGCAGTTGTTACCACTTGGCCACCACTGCTCCCAATGAAATAAATGACGATGATCAAATCAATATAGATGTTTAGTTTGGTAATGATGCGAATATAAATAAGTAAGAACATGAGGAGGCAGACAAAGCGAAACCAGGTTTTGAAGATACACTCGCAAGGCACACAGTCCAAAAGCAGATATACCTACACAAAAAAATGACATGTAAATCAAAGAAAAGACCAATAAAGAAATCTTTGATCAACTTTAATATCGCCTGATGTAATCACGGATGACGATGATTTTAGTGATGCTAAAGAAGTGGATGATCTGGACTCCTTTAATAAAGATTGATCCTTGGCAGCTCTAGACAGAGAGAGGTGGAAAGAGAGTAGGGAAGCTTTTGCCCAGCAGTGGGACATTAATCCTACTATATAATATTATAAATGTGAAAGTTTGTGAAGATGTTTGGATGTTTGTTACTCAATCACGCGTAAACCGTTGAACAGATTTGGATGAAAATTGGCACACAGATAGTTTATGACCAGGATTAACACAGGATACTTTTTATCCCGATATTCCTACGGGATCGAAACTAACGCGGGAGAAACCGCGAGGTGCTGCTGGTGTCTAATAAAACTATAGAAGCACTATCAGAAGTTAACCTTCTGCTCATACTATAAGGTGCACACTTACAAACACGGCACTCCACAAACATCCACCATTGAAACATGTCGGTCGCAGTATTCTTATGTAATAGAGAAGCGTTTACGCACAAACTTGAGCTGAACTACGATGGAAACCGGCCAATGGGACAGGTTGACGTTAGTGGAGATTTTTAGAATAGCTCGCTGTTTTATTAGGTCCTGTTTGAGTGTCTTCATGGCTTTTTAACGATACAGTAAATGTAGTATAGTCAGAGAGATATTTTTTTAAGATTGGACTTACACTGTACGACTATCTATGTACTTCTTGGGAAAAAGTATCCCAAATTAACATGCGTATTGGAAAGATTACAAGTAAACTTCAACCCATTCTTGTATTTTTGGGCACGTTTGACAGGTTTTTCTGTCAGACGACCCTGGGCCCGCGGACACCAGTTTAATTTTAAATATGGAATGCTGACGATCTACGTCAATTTGTAGTGTTATAGTCAAAGAATGACAGTTTTGATTTGAATATAAGGACAATTTGAGTTGGTAGTCGACGTGACTTTACTTTATAACTATGCAACAACAGTATGGACACTTGGAACAGACCAAAGAAGTGTTGGTAGAACGGACGGTGACATTGTAAATATTAGCCAAAAAAAGACAAGTGAAAGAGACAGTGGTATGAATATGAAAAAGATAGATTCTGTACAACTGACAGATTATATAGGGAAACACCTGGATGAGGAACCCACGGAACCGGGAAGTATGGCAGAAGAAAAGGGAGGCCAATTCCCAGCACTGGGTGATTGAAATGATGATGATAATGATCACACTTATATATATCACACTAATATTATAAAGGCGAAAGTTTGTGAGTGTGTGTGTGTGTGTGTGTTTATATGTTTGTTACTTCTTCACGCTCAAACGGCTGGACCAATTTTGATGAAATTTGGTACAGAGATAGCTTGAGTCCCGGAAAAGGACATAGGGTACTTTTTATCCCGATATTCTTACGGGATCGAGACTTATGCGGGTAAAACCGCGGGGCGCAGCTAGTTAGAAATATTTGGTTTACAGATTAAGAATTACGCAAAAGGTATCGTAACTATACATTTAAATAAGAATAATCATACATGATTGCGTGTAGGTCAATGTAGGCAGTTACTCATTGACAGATCGAGAAGATTTAATGCGGCTAGCAGACGAGTCGTTACGAAATAACTTGGGTAATCAGCTGATCTGTTAATAAGCAGTGTATTTGCATTTAACTGGTGTTGGTTATGTTAATTGGTTTAACACGCGTGTCAAGATGATGGGCAGTGGTATTCAATCAATAATGCGAGCATCAGTTGTCAAGAGTGTTCAAGGAATTTCTACACGTTTGTTCTTCTGCTTCTTAGCGTGTCGATAGCAATCTAAATGGACTCGGCCCAGAATTCGGCTACTTGTTTGGCGCCATCACCAGCATCCATCAGTTCCTGTAACGTGCAGGTGAAAGCACACAGGACACGATATTAAGTGTCCCATCCCACCCCTTTAGAATCTATGAAAGCACGTTAAGCCGTTGGTCCCGGCTGTCATTCGTGGATCTTTGACAGTCGTTATACGTTGTCGTTGTCAGAAGCCCGAAAGTCAGACAAACAGTCTTACCAAGGGGTATCGTATTACCCAGTAACTGGGTTGTGGAGGTGAGATAGGCAGTCGCTCCATGTAACATACTGGTGCCTATTCAGCTGCATCCGGTTAGACTAGAAGCCGACCCCAATATAGTTGGGAAAAGGCTAGGCAGATGATATGCAATCAGTCTGTGAGATAATATTTTACCTCATCAGTTATCTTCGATTGACGTTACCTAGTTTTAGCTTTTTCAAGACAAATTACGAACCAATTACGCAATCAAGATTTTAAACACATTTCTACGCAACTTTTCTAAGAACCAATAGATTTGCATGTCGCATGCAAATTCTGTACAAGTAGGCTTTACAAAAATGTTGTTTACTAGTAACAAGTACTAGTTAACGCTAGCAGATAGTAAGTTGGATACTAACACTGGTTATCTTATAAAATACTGGAGAAAATAGAGGAAAATGTATTTAAATTGCCCTGTTTAGCTGTTCAACTTCTTAATCAATATTTATGAATACTTATTATTCAATAGATTCCTTCCTTGCTTATGATTTCTATATGTGTTGAGCAGACTAATTTTTCGAACTTATGAAGCAATGGATTAACAATACCCTTGGATAGAGTGTTACGCAATTAGGATGCAGGATCTCGTGATCAGCAGTAACGCTTGCGACCACTAAGCCAAAGACGCAGTTAGGATATGTACAGTCACCAAAGGAGATAAGTAACCAGGGTCGTCGGATATCATCATCATAATCATCATTTCAGCCGAAAGACGTCCACTGCTGGACATAGGCCTCCCCCAAGCACCTCCACTTCGACCGGTTTTTGTGCTTCTCGCATCCAACGAGTTCCTGCGGCCTTCACAAGGTCGTCGGTCCACCTTGTGGGAGGCCTTCCAACGCTACGCCTTCCGGTACGCGGTCGCCACTCCAGAACCTTTCGGCCCCATCGGCCATCTGTTCTGCGAGCAATGTGCCCTGCCCACTGCCACTTAAGTTTGGCAATTCTTCGGGCTATGTCGGTTACCTTGGTTCTCCTGCGGATCTCTTCATTTCTGATTCGATCCCGCAGGGAAACTCCAAGCATAGCCCTCTCCATTGCCCTTTGAGTGACTTTCAGCCTTCTAATAAGGCCCATTGTGAGCGACCACGTTTCAGTGCCATATGTCATCACTGGCAACACGCACTGGTCGAAGACTTTCGTCTTGAGACACTGCCGTCGGATATAGTTAAAGTTTAATAAGAAACCGATGAATGAATTTACTTAATAGAAAACAAAGAGTTCATTTATCAAATTAAATTCATTCGAAAACATTCATCGGTTTCTTACTACACTTCAACTATATCCGACGACCCTGATTACTTAACTCTTTTGGTGACTGTACATATGTTATACATATTATTGGGTCAAGAGAGGCTCAAATTACACCGGTTGCCATAATGTTGGCTAAATCAGTAATAAATCACATAAAGCAAAGAGACTCCATGTTGCGGTTAGCAACCACTGTCAAATTAAATTAATGAACATCCCAGCAAGATTGATTATAATTTGCCAAACTGTCGCAATCAAGATCATCTCAATTACTAATTAACATACATAAATAATAATACTTGTTATTTTATAGTAGGTACAGTCGAAAACAGAGATAGGTAACCTACTCTATCTTGTTAACAACTTTGTACTATGGATTAACTTATTATACAAAAAACAAAATGTCAAATATTTAACTAATACCATAAGTATAAGCATAATCAGCCCATAATGTTCCCACTGCTATGACACAGGCTTTCTCTCTTCGATAGGGAGTAATCTACTGATAACATTACTGCTAAAAGCAACTGATACTAAGTGGTCCAAAACGCCTATGTATACCTGCGGGGCAATTGCGTAACAAATTATCAATCGGAATCCGTTTCATTTTGACAGTTCAACAACATTCATTGCGTTATTTACGTGTTGAGCAGACAAATTGTTCGAACTTATGGAGCAATGAATTAGCAATTGGCTTCAAAATGATTCTGATTCTGATTAATAGTGTGTTATGCAATTAGGGAGCTGTAATACGAATCGTATCTCTGGTCTGTAAGATAGGTAGTCATCCTGCAGACAAGGCTAAAATATTTTATTTGTGTAATTACACCGCTTCACCTTGCGTTCCACCCGTAAAGCTACGGTTTCTTAGAAGAACGGTGGCCGCCACATAGCGTTCGAAATTTACCGGCAAATGACGTCACTAAAACGTTCTTCATGAATGTAAGTTGGTGTTCTCTAGAGAGCGTTTTTGACACCGTAATGTCAAACCGCACTGCTATAATCTTCTTGACAGCTGTCACTGCGGCCACCGCTGTCGTATGAAATCGCAGCACGTTTGGTGGCAGAAATAGTTATGGTGGTAGTAAGTATTTCCCTGAACGCGTTCCTTCACAAGGAGCTCTACTGCTACTAACAGCTACATGGTTACTAATCTCTTTTGTCGCCTGTACTTACGTGTGTAAAAATTTCACCTGCCGAAATAAGAAGCGGCCTTGAGTTGAAACTGGATCTTGTTGAACTAACGCACAATTTCAAGATGTTACTACAACATTGTGTCATGCGTGTATTTGCGAAATTTACGACTACCCTATAATTATGTGTGTCGATTGTACCCGGAGGGAATGTGCATAAACAACATAGCATCTTGATATGTTGTTTTGTAAATTATTTTGTGATCTGCCTACTGTAAAAGTTGTCTACAAATGTCAACCTTATGTTATGCAGGCTGGCAGAAAAATAACTCTGGTTGCATTCGACCATTCAAGTGAATTGAGAATGAGCTTTCAAATTATTCCTGGTAAAAAAGGTAAATAGGTTCGTTGAAGACATGTGACATCTATCAGCCCGCACTAGGCACGCGTGGTTTACCATGTAATTTATTACAGCAAACTTCCTACCGACGAGAGGAGGCCTGTGTCCCAGCATTGGGAACATTATAGGCTGATATTAACATGCCATAACCCTCTACGCATCTTCCGCAATGAATCTCCGAATGTCATTCAACCCTACTTGCTTCACAACAGGCTCAGCAGTGAGCAGTAAAAAACGTTGCGTCACAAATGTCGGAAAACTCGCGTTGTGCAATTATCGCGGGATGCCGCGTAATACTGCGGGCTTGTGTTTGTATGCTCTAGGCTATTGCAGTAGGTACAGCATGGACTTCAAGTGATTTGGTCATCGGGAAGCAAGATTTGACTTACTGGTTTCCCTTACTTTCGTGTTCCATTAGTAAGTTGACAAGGGCTGTCAACAAAAGCAAATTTTGGCGTCTTGATGGATCCCTTAGTAGCATTTTTATACTAAGATAAGATTAAGTCCCATGTGGGTGCGAGCTTATTGCCATCAACAAAATTCCAGATGAAAAAACCAATATGTAACACTTTGCTCGACCCGGGAATCGAACGAGGCGCTCTTGCTAAGCAGTAGCGCTTGTGACCACTAGTACAACGTGATAGAAACTAGTTAAGTATCTTTAAATTACAATTTTGCTACTTAGGTATTACTGCTCCAAATTTAGACCTACCCAAATTTCATACAATTTTGCTCCAGGCGCCTTCTTATCTGTCTGCTCCCTAACGACCAAACCGTGAACAACGTATTATATCTTTACAGCAATAATAACATAAACAGACAATAACCGTAATAATTGTACATTATTAAATACTCAGGTCGACTGTCCTTGCCTTTCGCAAACACACTCGTTAAGGGCCGAAGCTTTGTCGTTCAAAAGGTTCTACGCTAGAAAGAGATAAACACACCCTTCGTCATACACCAGACAAGGATAGAATATGTCTTTTAACAATGGTAATTAAGGCAATAATGCGCAATGTGGATCTTTTTGGGTGGCCGCAACATTTTTAATAAAAATCTTAAAAGGTGTTTTCGGGTAATTTATGACAAGCGGTTTTTTAAAGAAAAAGAAGGTCTTCTTTTAATGGAATCATATTATTCTTAACCCGATAAGGTCAAAGAAAAATATAAGGTAATCGATGCGCAAACTCTGTAACACGGGCAGCACGGGCGAAAGAAATGTTACGCCGGTTATCAACTGCTGTTTCATAGAAAAGTACAGACGCCAGCACATCAAGTTGCCCGAAACTGTCAAATTTTCCCAATCAACTTTGAACCTTATGCTTTAGCGATAAAGTTAAAAATCTATTAAAGAAATTTTACAGATTGTAGTAGCATGATGTGCTGGCGTCTGTACAATACCTACGTGGTCAAAATGTACGGAACAGAAAAAAAAAAAAAATTGCAGCCGTTCAGAATCATGTGCTGAATCCATGGTTGTAATGAAAACCCTGTAATCTGTATACCATGTAGGTATGGAGATGCTTCTAATGACATTCTTGAACTCGACAACGGGCAGTATCGGATTGTAAAATATTCCTGAGGCCAAATCTAGTTTTCAAAAAATAAAGTTCAAATTGACAGAACGTGAGGCTTGAGCGATAAAAATGCTTAAATTGCCTTTTATCGTCGTTAAATATTTATTACTTTGATTACTGCCTAGGTCCTGTTTTACGATTTTCCGGCATGTGTTGGCAAAAGTTTACAGCGGTAAATACTGCAATATAATTTATAACCTTTTCGGAAAAAACCAAGATCGAAAGTTCACGTTTTCTTGACAGAGTTTTGGATTTTAAAAAATAACGTGCATTAATTGTGTAAAGAAACAAATCAAAGAACTAATTCTTGTATTTAGAATTCATTTAATTTCTTGCTAAAATCTTTGTTCCATAATATTGTATCAATGTGTAGCCACAAAACATTACAAACTAGCATCCCGTGGCTTCGTTTGAGTGGATGTCGGAAAATATCCCACGGGAACTTACTGCCGGGATTAAAATACCCTACGTGTTAATCCAGGTTTCAAACTATCTGCGTGCCAAATTTTATCCAAATTCATTCAACGGTTTTTGCACCAATGCGGAACATATATCCAGACAAACGGACAAAAATTATATAAACAAGAGAGAGAACTACAAAGTAATGAGACTTTTGTAAAACAATTATTACTTTATGGCAAAAATAACCCAATTTTTAAGCGGTATTCACATTTAAGTCACACATAAAATTATCCATGTCAATGATTTAAGTCATGGCGTTTTATTTTAAAATGTTAATGATACAATAATATTAAAAAAAAAACAAAAACAGAATAAATATCTTGAATTGAAAACTTGGGAATATCATTGATATTATCTACATTGATATTATTAAATGCAAAAGTTAATTCGTCCCCTTTTAAGCAATATTCCGTAGAAACGCTTTTAAAAGGAGAACGAGTAAGACCGTACCCAGAGACAAAGTTAATTGTAGCATTATGGACTATGTCGGTATTTGTTGACCTCATGGAGTAGTTTAATTAATCCTAAGACAGCATGTCTGAATTCACTTGGAGAAAAAAGATATTTAAGGAAGTTAAATTGGTTTTGAGAAGACGGTACCCAGAGACAAGGTTAATTGTAGCATTATGAACTATGTCGGTATTTGTTGACCTCATGGAGTAGTTTAATTAATCCTAAGACAGCAAGTCTGAATTCACTTGGAGAAAAAAGATATTTAAGGAATTTAAATTGGTTTTGAGAAGACGGTACCCAGAGACAAGGTTAATTGTAGCATTATGAGTTATGTCGGTATTTGTTGACCTCATGGAGTAGTTTAATTAATCCCAAGACAGCATGTCTGAATTCACTTGGAAAAAAAAGATATTCAAGGAAGTTAAATTGTTTTATTAAATAGAATAAAATAAAAGAATAGAACGTTATTTATTCTCATTAATTATTATTTTAACTCCTTTATTTCATTATGCATGTTTATACAAATTATATTTTTAAATATTAGAACATAAAAACTAAAAATATAAAAAAGTTGTAGCCCACCGGTATCGGGAACAGGTCCAAGCTATCGGCAATCTGGGCTCCGGAGAGAAGAACCTCCTAATAATGTGGGTCGTGTCGAGAAGTTCCGCTTTCTAAATCAAGTCCTTGATCCAGCTGCCCAACAAGAGCCTCCTCAGGTGCTAGTCGACGGTTTTGGCTATTAAGCCACAGGCTGTCACGACTATCGGCACAATGATCGCTGAGTCCACATTCCACGTTTAACAACCTCGTTGTTAATATGTTTATCTTTCCCGGCACACACGAGGGTCGCAATCATGCAGTGGCGTGCACAGAGATTTCAGACAGGGTATGCACAAAAAAAAAACTACATCCATCAACCGTTTGAAAATGTTTCTATTGAAACATACTTCACCAGCAGGTCTCACAGGTATAATTTTCCATTTTTACAATAATCTTACTAAATAATAATTACTCGACAGTAAATCACTTGCGCCATATCTCATATTAGGACTTGGTTCTACGCATACCTCTATTGGGTACCTACATGACTCTTCGCAAATGCTCTGACACGTATGATTTTGCGAGTTTTAATTGGTATGTGCCTAAACTAAACAAGATAAGTACCTCCTCGTTGAGGCTAGGAAATGGTACATCGCTTTCTTCCATCGTTGTGAAACGTACCCTTTGGCGGTTGATATTACAGTCCACAACATATTAGTCATCAAACCTGTTGGAAACGTTAATTCTGTCTTCTATTATTTCGACAATGTTGTAAGCGTGTGGATTATTCTACAATGGATCACGGAACGTGTTCAATAAGGCTCCAGCGATTTAGAAAATTAACAGAACTTGATTAAAAATTAATTAAAATTGATTTAGAACTTGTATTGTTTTTATTTCTTTTCTGTATCTAATTTTATGCTGCATTGTCGGTTGCCAGCAGACATGCTGACTAAGGATTAATTAAACTACTCCATGAGGGCAACGAATACCAACATAGCTCATAATCTCTCCCCGAATAGCAGAATAGCTATTAAAACATGGGAAAAAATTAACAAAAAAAAAAAAAAATATCTTTATATCCTTAAATATCTTTTTTCTCCAAGTGAATTCAGACATGCTGTCTTAGGATTAATTAAACTACTCCATGAGGTCAACAAATTCCGATATAGTTCATAATGCTACAATTAACCTTGTCTCTGGGTAGGTACCGTCTTCTCAAAACCAATTTAACTTCCTTAAATATCTTTTTTCTCCAAGTGAATTCAGACATGCTGTCTTAGGATTAATTAAACTACTCCATGAGGTCAACAAATACCGACATAGTTCATAATGCTACAATTAACCTTGTCTCTGGGTACCGTCTTCTCAAAACCAATTTAACTTCCTTAAATATCTTTTTTCTCCAAGGGAATTCAGACATGCTGTCTTAGGATTAATTAAACTACTCCATGAGGTCAACAAATACCGACATAGTTCATAATGCTACAGTCATCTTTTTTTTTGGGTACGGGGCCCATACAACTTTACCCATTGTTCTTTAAGTTCTTATATGTTTTTTTTTATTATTATGCTGAGCTGAGATATCCCAAGCTTCGATTGGCGAATATTAATGATACGTATGAGAGCGGGAATTTTAATCAATAAAGCCTAAAATGAACATGGCATCCTTGTTTCTATGTAATTTCTTTAATAGATTTTCAACTTTATCGCTACAACATAAGGGTCAAGGTTGATTGGGAAAATTTGACAGTTTCGGGTAGCTTGATGTGCTGGCGTCCGTACCTACTACGGTTAAGACCGGTATTATTGTGTTGGTCGTTGGTCTATTGGTCGCAAGCATGAGGTCCTGGGTTTGATTTCCGGGTCGGGCAAAGTGTTGTTGGGTTTTCCATCGGTGTATCTAATCCTATGTTATATGTGTTATTCAACTAATATTGTTCAGAAAACATTTTACAAAATTATGAAAGTAATCTTAAAGATTGATCGAGAACAGTTTATATACCTACCTAAATTATGGTCAGATTAACATAAAAAGGTGTGAAGTTGGTTAATTAATAAGTAATTAACAACAAGATGAAATTATGATAACACTAACAAGTTGCAAGCTGTCAGTTATCGTAATAAACGTATGTTAGAATTTTGACACTGCACGTTTTCTCTTAACACATTTGACATTGGCTGAATTGTCGACATCGGCACCATTGTAATAGAGAAAAATAGAATAGAATAGAATTTTGACAGTTGGCATTAGTTGTTAGGGCCAAAGCACACACGCTACTTTTTGCATCGGCGATCGGCGATTCAGCCGCTTTTTAGAAGGTAAATGCAGCGACCAAGCATTCCACACCGCACACTTAAAAACGCCAAACGCGGCGATTCAGTCGCTTTTCGGAAGCTCGATATAGCGGCTGAACGCTACACTCCGCACACATTCGGATGCCGGTCGCAGCGATTGGGCATTTGCGCCAGCATCGGAGCAGCCGCTAAAACGCGCGATTCCGATACTGCGTCCGAACGCAGAGAGTCGCCAAAACGCGATGCAGCTTCGGAGCAGTCGCTAAAACGCGCGATTCCGATACCGCGTCCGAACGCAGAGAGTCGCTAAAACGCGATGCAGCATCGATACAGCCGCAAAATCGCCGATCGCCGATGCAAAAAGTAGCATGTGTGCTTTGGCCCTTAGAGGTGACAACTGTCAATGTTAATGGTATAATGTACGTTTATCCAGATTATAACTAGAACAACATGGGAGGTGGTGGTAACAACGATTTATTCTGGTCTGATCCCCTAAATCCCCCCCTCCCCCCCTCCTCGATCTCCTGCTAGTTCGTCTTCTGTTTTAAACTTTGTCTTATCCACTTTATGCTTAGTAACAATTGAACATTAATAAAGTCACTCAGTTTCATTTTCTGTAGCTCTTTAATCTGATGTTTCCCTGGTAAGACTTGCCCAGGAAGAAAACATTGATTCTGAGCTCTCCTGTAATTGATAACTGCTGAAGAAAACGGAGAAGAATCATCAGCCTTATCATCATAGGCCTATCCTTCCCCAACTATGTTAAGGTCAGTTTCCAGTCTAACCATCCATGTGATCAGCTTCAGATACAAAGATCCCTCTGTGTCTCGGAAAGCACGTTAAGCCGTTGGTTCCGGCTGTCATTCGTGGATCTTTGATAGTCATTACGGGTCGTCAGAAGCCGGAAAGTCTGACAGCCAGTCTTACCAAGGTGTATCGTATTACCCAGTAACTGGGTTGTGGAGATCAGATAGGCAGTCGCTCTAAGTAAAATACTGGTATTCAGCTGCATCCGGTTAGACTGGAAGTCGACCCTAACATAGTTGGGAAAAGGCTAGGCAGATGATGAGATAGCCCACAGAACAGATAAAAGAGGTAGCCAGTATGGAATTCTAGATATCGTAAGAAACTTGGCGTTGTTCTCGCTCTTTCTACATCTTTTAAAATTAACGGTCATCACGGTCAAGTTTAAAAACAAAATCGGACCGTCATCGTGTGGCAATAGTTTCTATAAAAAAAAAATAACTGCGTGCGTGCTGTATGCGTAATTCCTTGAGATTTAGTAATAAGTATGAAGATGAAATAGTATGTGTTTAAGGTCAGTGAAATTGTATAACAAGATATTACAAGAGGATATTATTAACTTTACGGTATTTTACTAACTAGTGACCCGCCCGCGTCCTTGCTTTGCACGGGTGCAATCTAGTGATGTGGCGATATTTCGAAACATGAAGATTTTTGAAGTGAAACTTCTTTACGCACGCTTGACTTGGGGAGTAAGCTGGAGAACGCGTGACGTAGCCGTTACGAAAAGTGTGATCGGGCGAGGCGAACGGGAGTTGAGTGGGGGATATAAGCAAGAGAAAGCAGTGCGCGCGCACATTTTCTGTCTCTCTTCCTCTCATAGCCAAATACGTTTGAAGTTTCACTTCAGTCGTGTGTGGTCATAAGCACACTCGGTTTTTTTTGCAATATCTAAGTTACATAATAATAGTCTTCCAGACCAAATTTCAACCATAGCGGCCAATCTCAACGGAAACTAGTCTTCGGCGCTGAAGACATTATTGTGCACAAATATGTGCATAGACACAGGTGCACCCATTCTTCCCTTACTCTCATCGTCCGATGGGACGGGACGGCAATCCGACACGACCGAAGAGAGATCAGGCGCGCGACCAACGGCTTAACGTGCTTTTCGAGACACGGGGGTATTAGGTACACCGCCTACTTCCAAAGTCCAAGTCCAAAGAAAACAGTATGTAAAAAGAAAGTAAGTAAGAAGGAAGGACGTATGTTACATTTTGATGTATTAAACACATAAACCTTCCGGAATAAAGGCTTTGAATGATGGTGAAAACTGTATCAAAATCTATTATGTTGTGACGAATATCGAAGCGGTCACATAGACAGTCACGAAAAGCGACTTTGCTTTATAATAAAGAAGATACACAGTGCACACATACCTTTGTACTTACACTAGAAGTACTGGTACTGTACGCACAGGCTCATTAGCCTAGTGGTCGCTAGAGCAGCTACTCACCGTCTGGTCCAAGGCACGATAACCCAGGATTTTGTAATATCTTGATTTAACAGAGTGTCCATGGAGTTTCTTGCCAGTTCTTCTCCATAGAGATCTACGTTTTGGAATGGGCAACTGGCTTCACCTTTCTGACTATCTGACCGACTATTTAATTTTGACAATTCAAAAGTGCCTGTGGTCAACTGGACCCGCGGGTCCAGTTCGAGTGGGTCCAGTTGACCAAAGACTCTGAAGGCTTTGAGTTTGATACCTGTTAGAAGATTAACTGTTTTAAGATTTTTGCACTGCGAAAATTCTGTATTTTTTCCCGGATTAGAATAATCTCGCCCCTTTTATCATGTAGGTGCACTTAACACACCACTGCTAACCTCTTTTAGAATACACGCGTGATTATATTATGTACATACCAACAATCATACATGATAATCATAAGTATTACTCAAACTTGGCGGTCTAGATAAAAGTGAATCAAAAGCAGTTATAATAAGTTGTTGCACACGTCGGACTGTTTCTTAACATTACTTTGTATTGAAATCCAAGCCTTTTTATTTAGACTACAACGATTGCCCTCAGACTTATACCTAGTTCGTTGAACTTATATTCTTCGCGTAGCCAAGTCTTCAATTGACTATTATAACATGATAAGTGCGATATCCGAGATGCGGTCAACAACCCCGACATCTTGCAAGGCGGTTCAATGATATCAGCTCATAATAATTCACTTATAGGTGGGGTCCTTAAAGTCCCCTAAATAGTGATATTTATGAGAATTATCGGGGGCTTATCGCAATGGCTGGGCGTTTTTTATAGTTCGTAATGACATGAGAGAAGAAAAAGATTAAGAGCCGTGGCTATAAAATAATGGTCAGTAATCTGTCACCTTCAGAGGAATGCATCGCGTCCTTAAAATGACGACAGGGTCAGGCTGAACGCAGAAGGAGGGTAACTAATATTTGTTCCAAAATAACTGGTGAAAGTGTAAATAAACCCAACAAGGCAAGTAGTGACACATTCATCTATATTAAAAAGGTTTCAATTTTATACGTCACCACTGTTTCCAACAATTATTTTTTTAAAAACATTACTAAATTGCGAAAATTGAGGTAATAAAATTAACCTCAAAGGTCAAATGAAAAACATCTTAAACGTGATATTACATTAGAATTTCGGGCTTAAGTAATTAAATAATCAAATCAAAGCAAGTAAGTGGCACTGAAATTCATGCGTCCACCGGTTTTCTGATCCATTTGTTTACATTTTTATCAAATACTTTTGGAACAGAGCATAGTTGTTGTTGCGCAACCTGAGGAAGAGACCTACATATTATGTCCAAGTAGAATGCGATAGGCCAAGTTGATTAACGGAAATTAAAATCAAACAAACATTTATGAAATCATCTACATTACTTTAGAAACCATCGAAGTTAATTAGTTCAAGGCTACAAATGAATGATTTACGATCCGTATACGTAACACCACATACATCTATTTTGACACCTTACACCTAGGATAAAGATGTGAGAAAACTTCGACTTTGTAGTAGTTCTTAATATATTTGTTTAAGAGTAAACTAAACGCGAGCTCGAACTCACTGGTGGTCATGGCCAAAATCACGCTGTCTAACTTGGCTTCGTGTCTGACGGAGCTAGTATCAGTGATGAGCAGTTAGACGCTAATCTACACGCACAACATCTAGTTCTCACGCCCAGAAACACCGTTCCGAACTGATAGGCGCATAAAAATATTTGAAAAGTGCTTTGGAAAATCGAGTTCTATGAAAAATCCACTACATAAATCAATCACAAATAAAGTTTTTTGAACTCTTCGATAACTGAGCTTTGTCGGTACGGATTTAATTTTTAATATTTTTCAGTTCTTTTATTACTTATTTACACCCAAAGTTACATTAAAAATAGCAAGAAAAACGAATCTTTGTTGGCTCATAAATTTTTAATGGCTTGTTATTTTACAATTCTGCTTCCGTACAGACACAATTAATAATTAGACAAAACGATACAATGTTTAACTTTGGATGTACAATGTCAAACAGTGGAGTAATACTCTCCCGAAATTTGTATGGAAAAAATATCGAATAGTGGCACCTTAAGTAGGGTATTGCTTCATTTCTGTATGTGTTTTTTTGGCAATTTGGCGACCTCGTTATTGCAGGTGACGTGCGTTTGATTTAAAACTAATATTGAAATAGTCCGGAATGGTATTTTTACGCATCTCATGCAATGAGTCAATATAGTGACTTTTAAATTGTAGCAGATATTTTTATGGGATGGGATTGGCCCACAATCGCGGTAGACCGGGAAACGTGGAAAGAGGGAAGGGAGGCCTTTGCCCTGCAGTGGGACAATACAGGCTTATAATAATAATAATAGTTCTGACTTTTCAAACTCATAATTAAGTTTTGCTTTATTTAAAACTACGGACTAGATACTATAACATACATAACATAACCAGCCTATGATGTTTCCACTGTTGGGACACAGGTCTTTGTGGGAGGGAAGTAGTTACTATGATTTTCCCTAAAACCTATTGTGACTTTAATGTTGTACCAGTTACTTTGATGGGATGGTTCTGATTTTTAAGGCCCATTACTAAAATTATTTTTTTTTCTAAACTGAGGACCTCTAAAACCTTTAAGGTTCCAGGTATGTTTTGTATAAAATCTTAGCTTCTAAAAAAGTTAGGTACAGTAAAGGCAGATGAAGTAAGAGCTCTTCCTCACCGTGAATTTTTAGCAAAGACGCAAAGAACTTTTTGTTTAAAATATTTGTATTTTCTTTAAATCATCATCGAGGTCAGCAATAAAAAAAGTCTACATGATTGCTTTTTCAACTTTAAGTGACATAAAAGCACCATATGGCACTTGCCAAAAGATCATCAAGATCGACCAAAAAGATGGCGAAACTACAACAAATGACACACTGATCTCAAACACGGCCGACAATTTGTCAGTCTTAATATTACACTTTCCTTAAACGTAGCAGAAGTGTCAATTTAGTGTCTTCGTTGTTTATGTAATGCCAAGTAACGTTACTGTTAACTGCGTAACGAAGCGCGGCCAAACGACCGGTTTTAGGCCGTATTCCCAAAGCAGGATGGGCTGAAAATGGATTTTATTTTTTGGCCGAAAAGAAATTCGGCGATACTCATCAAATCTGCGGAGTTTCGTTAGCTAGTTTAATTTGACCCTGTATAAATAATGACACAAAAAAACGAGAAGAAATAATAAATGCTGATAACATACAATGTTTATCAATGCATGGAATTAAATATGCACATACAATTAAGGTGAATGCGCAGTTCTACAACTGCGCATTCACCTTAATTTTCATTCGAAATTCAATTTTCCTTACGTTTTTTGCAATTTTCAGGTCAGTTGCAGGTTGTATCTTGATCAAAATATGATTTGCGACTACAACAGGTACGTAGGTACTTACAGAATTATAATCATTAGAATCATTAATACATCTTTCTAAGTTACATTTGTAGCATAAGAACAAAATCTCTCATGGAAAGGTGCTTACAGTACCTACAAATCTAACTTAAAGATATATTTTAATGATTTTAATTTGGCAGGCATTGCATTGCGCTAATTTGTCGCTTAGCATACGTTCTTTGCTGGAGGCAGGTCATTAGAGTACCAATTTATTTAAAATAAATTTCTAATAAATTATGTATCCTGACAACGATTAAACTTTGTATATCATCTTATATAACATTTCGCAATACATTTCTTTGTAAAGGCTCTCGCAGACAGGCGCGACGCGACGGTTTTACGCGAATCTGATAGAACAGTTTCCATGAAGTTTTCATAGTAATTGCTCTACTAGAGTCGCGTCGCGCTGTCGCGACGAGCCTGTCTACATGAGCCTTAACATGACTCTTCTCTGCATTACAACGTTATTTGGCCTGCTTTTGTTTACAAAATATTAAGAAGAAATAAATAAAAAATAAGAATGAGAATATTAGGATTTTAAATGTATAATAATGGCATTTGAATGATGATTTTAATGTATTTGTATAATATAGTCATTTATTTTGATTATTTGGGAACATTTGGTTGCTGCAAAATGGATTTCTGATTTTAATTGTTGCAATACTATACTTAATATTATAGATTTTTAGGCTGATCATAACGTAACATGCAAACGATGTAGTTTGGCCTAAAAAACTAGTTTATCTGAATCGTGTTTAAACAAACACTAGAGACCATAAATCATCAAAAAATATGCAATCAAATATATTACTTAAAAATGTATAAATGCGAAAACACGTTGTTAGTTAGGCAGACCACCAATATTTCCGCTTCTGTATCTTGCTAAATAATTAATTTACATAACATCACGCTTGCTTTTCTACAAACGGTTAAGAAGAGGGGTACCTATAGTACACCCACATTTCGCCAGGTATGTTTAAGTTAGGGCCTTGCCCCCTTACTAATAAAAGTTGAATAGCGTCTGTATAGTTACACAACGCTTTGTCTTCTTTCGAAAGTCAAATTACTGACGACTGAAAGTAAGAAATCGGTGTGTAACTATTCATCTGATATAATACGTTTTTTAGTAAGGGGATTTCTATTTCTTACTTTCATCAACTGGGCACAAATCGAGATTCACTCCGCTTCCGCGGCAAATCGCGGCGGAGCGGACAGACCTCCGGCGCGATCTCATGGTGGCATGGAAGGAGCGACTTTCGCAACCCAGCGCAGGGCACGCCACGATAGTGGCGATAAGACCCCTCTTTGAGGAGTGGCTAGAGAGGCGTCACGGCGTCCTCACCTATCGCCTGACGCAGGTCCTCACCGGACACGGATGTTTTGGGAGGTTCCTGCACATCATCAGGCGGGAGGAGACGCCCGGGTGTCACCACTGCGAGGATCGCCCAGAGGACACGGTGGAGCATACGGTGGAGGTCTGCCCCGCATGGGCGGAGCACCGCCGTGCCCTCGTAGAGGCGATCGACAGCGGCGGCGACCTCTCGCGTCCGGCCCTGGTTCAAGCCATGGTCCGGGGCGAGAGGGAGTGGGGGGCGGTCACCTCCTTCTGCGAAGCAGTCATGCTAGCGAAGGAGGTGGCGGAACGGCTGAGGGAGAGAGCCTCACACCCCAGCCGCCGCGGTAGACGCTCCGGGCGTCGGGAGCCGCGTGACGACTCCCGGCCACCGTAGGCGCGGGCCTGCGGACGGAGAGTAATGGGTAGCTCACCGTCCGATCAGGACCAGGCCCGTGCCGGACGGCGCGTACGTGTTCCACGCGCGCCTCAAAGAGATGTCAGCATAAAGGAAGGGGCCTGCCAGGGCCGAAGCCTGCCGGGGGTGCGGGATTGTCCGAAAGGGTTACCGCTACCCCGGAACATAAAGGGCTAAGGAAGGAACACGGATGGGTTTTAGTCAGTAAGAGTCTGACACTCCCTTCGCTCCACCCAGAGCGGGAGGGGTCATTTGATGATTTCCCATCCATAAAAAAAAAAAAAAAGGTAGCTACTGAGAAATTCTTGATGAAAAACCCAATAACACTTTGCCCGACCTGGAGACCAAAGCCAGGACCTCATGCTCAGCAGTAGGTAGTGCTTGTGACCATGAGAGAGGCAGACAAGTGTTGCTTAATAATTAATTAATTAATAATTATAATAAAGTCAAAGTCTGAGGGCCCGTGGCAAAATAATAACAGCCGCACAGGTCGATCGATCAGGTTAAGCTACGCTTGCCGCGGTTGCTCTGTGGATGGGTGACCATCTTTACATACCGAGACCCCTCTGTGCTTCGGAAAGCACGTTAAGCCGTTGGTCCCGGCTGTTATTCGTGTATCTTTGACAGTCGTTACGGGTAGTCAGAAGCCCGAAAGTCTGACAACCAGTCTTACCAAGGGGTATCGTATTACCTATTAACTGGGTTGTGGAGGTCAAATAGGCAGTCGCTCCATGTAAAATACTGGTATTCAGCTGCATCCGGTTAGACTGGAAGCCGACCCCAACATAGTTGGGAAAAGGCTAGGCAGATGATGATGAATAAAGCCAAAGTCTCTGGTGGCACAGGTGTAGAGCACAAGGGGCATTGAATCTAGGGACTATAGATTCTATGCTAGGGACAGACAGCCAATTACTTAAAAATGAAGCCTTTACATCAATAAGGCAATAGTTATTTAGGTCTGAATTAATACATTTAATATATGCATGGAGAAATGATTTATCGATTACGTAAGCAATATGTTAAATTTAACATAACCACCAATTAATATCAATAATTTATTTGTATATTCACGCCACGTCTATTTTGTAGATTGCCTAGATTGCACGCATATAAATATTGCGGGTGGAATCTGGTTAATTATTGTCAGTAATAACCGGTTAGTGTCGTAAAATACCCTAATCCATAAAGCTGGCATGTTGCGGTTTGTTTTGTAAGATATGATGGATATCTTTATTATTTCATGTATGCTTTGATGGCTAATCCGCGGATTAGCTATCGAATTTTTACAGTGTTAGCCGAAGCAAGAGAAACCTGCTCAGGTGGAGATTCACAGATGACTACGCCCTGGAGTGTAAATGTGGTGCTGTTCCACAAACAATGGGTCATTTGATATCTTGTCTAGTTTGTCCTGTTGTGTGCACGTAGCAGGAATTGATGGAAAATACTGAAGCTGCCTAAATCGTAGCCAAATTCTGGACCGAATCTTTATAGATTGCCATGGACACGCTAAGAAGTGCTTGAACCGTTTATCATTATTATTTGTGCGTAACTTAAAATGAGTATTACGTAGGTAATATTGACGCTGCGAGAGCCAATCAAAACGCGGAACTCAAGCTATGTGCGTAAGTTGTGTTCAGTCAAGTGTTATTAAACTTGAGAAGAAAATCACATTTGAATTTCCTGATGTGACATGTCATTTAAACGCGGCTTGTTATTAAGTTATTTTTTAGGCATTTATTTATGTTAATATTTCTGAATTCAATCATGTCTGTATTTTTGTCTGCAGCCTGGCAGAAAAATGCTATTGATCACATAAGAATCTTATTTTATCTTTTTGGTAAAATTGTAAGAAAAACCATACAATCTACAGTTTCGTTAAGGAATTAGACGAATTAGTTTTTATGATAATCGAACAAGTAAAGGCATCTTGGCCACTTGTAACTAACTCTTCTTTCGGTCACCAATCCTCTTGAAATGCGTGGTGACAACAGTGTGATTATATTAAAAAAGAGAACTCTTTCTTGCCGTAGGATCCGCGGTTGCCCAACTCACGTCGTTCGTTGCCAGAACAAAGTAAAGTTTTAAGACAAAGACGTGAGCTACATAAGTTACGAGTAGAACCTACGTTGACAGTGCTTATAGGGCTTAAACCTACAACCTTGTACATTTGAGGCAAAGCGCACAATATGACATTTGCGGGCGTGTCAGCCTTGATCGTTGACATATACCACGGCTTATGAGGTCATTGACATTTATCTTTTAATGCACTTTCATTCACTTATGTATACTTTTGATTACATAGTTGTTTTATGGAGTTACCGCAAATAGGTTTGTGAAGGTCCGATTAAGCGATCACCTATTCTGTCAATCAGACGGGCAAATCACGTAATTTTAAGAATTTTGACAGTCTGATTTCTTTTGACAGACAGAGACACAGACTGTGAACGTTGGCCCTACTAATCCAGCAAGATAGTGAGGTCCTAACTAGACAGAAAAGGGCTAAGTTTCGTAACCCACTGTATCAACCACCCTATCATAAAGATATTTATAAGAAAAATGTGTTTAATATGTGTGTCTTAATTTATAATAACTTACCAAGCGAGTTAAAATTATTACAGGGGAATGTGTTCAAGACAGAATTGACAGAATGGCTTCTAAAGTGTTGTTTTTATAGTGTTAAGGAATTTATGGCACATAAAAATTAAAAATTTGTAGTTATAATTATTTATTTGAATGTTAACAATATAAATGAGTAAATTAATTAGTGAATAATTGCATGGTAATAATGGACAATAACAATAGTAACATAATAGAATGTATGTAAACATGATAATATTTGCACGCTTGCTTGCAGGCAGAATACAATGACAATTAGGTTATAAGATCTTACCTTTACCAAAACAATGTATTTCTAGCAAATAAATGTTTGATTTGATTTGATTGATGAAGATCTAGGTACGGTAGGCTGCAAAAGTGCATGGGTAGTACAGAAACAAAATCGTATGAAGCGAGAAATGACGCCATCTAGCGTAAAACCAGTTAACGACTAACAAAATTGAATTATGCTGTTATTAGATGGCGTTGCTTTGCTTTATATGATAAAATATTTTTGCAGTTTCTTTTTGTCTCTTCAAACATTCAAACAATTTATAATTAATAGTTTCTTTTAAAGAAAATTGATCCTAATTATTAACCTACTGTGTTAAAATTGAATATCAATTTATAAGTAGGTAGGTATCTGATTTTCTAAGTTTTAGTTTTCAAACTTGAGAGGGTAGGTTAAATATGGATTTATAAATAATTGGTAGGTGGTATGAATAATACTTAGATCGAAGACTTATGACAGCTCAATTGATCGTTCGCTAAGTTCATTTCGATTACGTCGTTCGAGTGCCTTTTGTTCAGTATTTATTTATAATCAGGCGGATTACTTATTTTACCAAAACGAGCACGAGTTATAATATTGATTTCGTTACAAGAGCTCAAATTTAATAATTGCTTTGAATAATCAAGCCAAAAACTTGTCAGAAATAGCCAGAGACCGGTGTAAACGTAAGTAGTGTTATTTTTACACTTTTATATTAAAAACTGCATTATTTTTTTGTTACTATACTACATAAATAATCATTATTGGGTATTATATATTTCTGTTTTATTGTTGCAGAGAAAAACAGTTGTTCTTTGAGTACGACGATTTGAAGAGGAGGGTTCTTTGAAACACCATCAAAGAACTGGTAGACCACGACTTATAAAACACATTGCAGCATCAAACCGTGATAAGGCAGTATGAAGAAAATGGATTTCTGCCGCCGAACCACTATGCTGGTTTATTTGACACAAATTTTGACACGGAGCCGCGTCAAAACTTGTGCCGCGGAGGCATGCTGTGAAACCCTTGCTCACGGAAAACCATAAAAGGGCAAGATTACAGTTCGCTTTGGATCACATAAACTTCGATTGGAGTAATGTCATCTTTACAGATGAAAAAACTTTTAAGTCCAGTGAACACGGACGCTTATGTTTGTGGCGTCGAAATAATACGCGATACACAAGTGGTTACGTAGCTACGAGCTAAATAATTATACTTAGACAATATTATTTATATTGACTGGAGACCTGGTTATGTGTGTATAAACTATAACTTACGTATTTTTAATAATTTAAAAAGTTATGAACACTTTAAGTTTAAACAACATAGTTTTTAGTTTTTTATGTTGCCTACTAACCATTTGATATGTTTTTGTGCAATTTTGTAGTTTTAGCCTACTTATTTAGTATCCATTTAATGCGTTTGACCTTTGTAATAAAATAACCTTTTTTTTTTTTTTTTTTTTTTATGGATGGGAAATCATCAAATGACCCTTCCCGCTCTGGGTGGAGCGAAGGGAGTGTCAGACTCTTACTGACTAAAACCCATCCGTGTTCCTTCCTTAGCCCTTTATGTTCCGGGGTAGCGGTAACCCTTTCGGACAATCCCGCACCCCCGGCAGGCTTCGGCCCTGGCAGGCCCCTTCCTTTATGCTGACATCTCTTTGAGGCGCGCGTGGAACACGTACGCGCCGTCCGGCACGGGCCTGGTCCTGATCGGACGGTGAGCTACCCATTACTCTCCGTCCGCAGGCCCGCGCCTACGGTGGCCGGGAGTCGTCACGCGGCTCCCGACGCCCGGAGCGTCTCCCGCGGCGGCTGGGGTGTGAGGCTCTCTCCCTTAGCCGTTCCGCCACCTCCTTCGCTAGCATGACTGCTTCGCAGAAGGAGGTGACCGCCCCCCACTCCCTCTCGCCCCGGACCATGGCTTGAACCAGGGCCGGACGCGAGAGGTCGCCGCCGCTATCGATCGCCTCTACGAGGGCACGGCGGTGCTCCGCCCATGCGGGGCATACCTCCACCGTATGCTCCACCGTGTCCTCTGGGCGATCCTCGCAGTGGTGACACCCGGGCGTCTCCTCCCGCCTGATGATGTGCAGGAACCTCCCAAAACATCCGTGTCCGGTGAGGACCTGCGTCAGGCGATAGGTGAGGACGCCGTGACGCCTCTCTAGCCACTCCTCAAAGAGGGGTCTTACCGCCACTATCGTGGCGTGCCCTGCGCTGGGTTGCGAAAGTCGCTCCTTCCATACCACCATGAGATCGCGCCGGAGGTCTGTCCGCTCCGCCGCGATTTGCCGCGGAAGCGGAGTTTCCCCCCGGCTCAGTGCCTCCGCGCGCCACTCATACAGGCGCGCGAGGACTATCGCCTCCAGATCCCATGGCGGCAGTCCGGCAAGGAGGCTTGCCGCCTCGCCCGAGATCGTGCGGTACCCCCGGATCAGCCTTACGGCTACCACCTTTTGGGGCGCGTTCAGATAATGGGCGGCTCGCCGCCGCAGAGAACGCGCCCACACCGGGGCCCCGTATAGGGCCATGGACCGCACGACCCCCGCGTAAAGCCTCCGGCAGGAGGTGTTTGGCCCCCCCAGGTTGGGCAGGAGCCGCTTGAAGGCGGCCCCGGTCCTCTCCAGTTTGGGGGCCAAACGTCGGAAGTGTTCGACGAAGTTCCACCGGCTGTCGAGGACGAGACCCAGGTATCTCATTGTTGCCTCGACGCCGATGTGAACCCCTCCCACCGTTAGTTGGGATCCCGATGGTGGCCCGTTCCGAGGCCCATGGAAAGACATGGCCTCGGACTTGTGCAATGCCACCTCGAGACCCAACCGCCGGATTCTTTCCACGACTATCGCAACCCCGCGTGTCATCGCGTCGGCCGCCGCCTGATGCGACCTCCCTTGCGCCAGGACAAGCGTGTCGTCAGCGTAGCAAACCACGCTGACGCCATCAGGGAGGTCGGCCCGCAGCACCCAGTCGTAGCCGATGTCCCACAGGAGCGGCCCCAGAACCGATCCCTGTGGGACACCGCACGACATCTCTCGCCGGTTCCACTCCCCGTTGCGACCGGGGTAGATGACGGCTCTGTCCGTCAGATACGCCCCAACTACTCGACGGAGGTAGGTCGGCACCGGGTGATACCGGAGTGCCTCCCCAATACAGCTCCAGGGCAGGGTGTTAAACGCGTTGGCGATGTCGAGTGACACCGCCACGACGACCCCACCCCGGGTCACCGCATCCCCCGTCGTGAGGGCTCTCACGCGCATGATGGCATCCACTGTCGAGCGCCCCTTGCGGAAGCCAAACTGGCTATCCGCAAGATCCGGCCCCGTCCTCACTAGGTGCCCGACGAGGCGGCCTGCAATTACTCTCTCAAAGAGCTTGCCGACCTCGTCGAGCAACACTATGGGCCGGTATGCGGACGGAGAGTCCGCAGGGCGCCCTGGCTTCTGAATGAGGACCAGCTTCCCCGTCTTCCAACGGAGTGGAAACTGGCCCCTCTCCATACATGCGCTTAAGAGCGCCTCTAGTCGAGGCCCGAGAGCCCTCGAGGCCAGGACCCAGACTTTACCCGGCAAGCCGTCGGGTCCTGGGGCGGTATTTTTGGCCTTCAGCCTGCCTACCGCCACTCTCAGATCTACCCCGGTCACTTCAGGGATGTCGTCGTCGTCGTCTTCATGGTCCGCTTCGGGCACCGCAAGTGGCGGAGCCATGGGCGGGGGAGTATGCTCCCCCCGTGAAGGGAACAGAGTGCTCACCACCTCCTCCACCAGCTGTGGGCGGAGACTCTGCGTCAGCGGGGGGGCCCAGGTGCGGAGTTTATTCCGCACCATTTTGTAAGGGCGCCCCCATGGATCTCTGTTCAGAGTCTCCACCATCTCTTCGCGGGCCGTTTCCTTGGCCCGCTGGACAGCCCCTTGGAGGGCGGTCTTCGCCGCTCTGTACCCCTCGTACAGCTCCGCCTCCGTGGCTTCCGCATCCGGAGGGCGGATACGGAGCCTGCGGTGCCTGGTGTACAGGTGCCGCGCGTAATAAAAACCTGGTCTCCTGTTTGTTTTTATTGACGTTACATAAGCTTCAATCCTCTTTCCGATTTTGGAAACGAATACTTAAGCTATCGCCTCAATAACTTCATAATATTATAATGTTATACCCTATTATACATAAACTGACTATTAAATTTGAATAATAAACTGTAAGAAATAAACCTCTATAATTTTTTATAGTGCCTTTTTTTGCGAGCCCACAAGGCGAGCCTGTTTACCTGCAATGAATCTGCTCTTTTTTCCAGTTGCTAAGTAACTACCTACCAATTCGAATATTAAATTAATTATTAAAATACCCACTCGTTAGCTTAATAAATATATTCCTATCGGTTTCTATTATTATTTTTATCATTTAAGCTACGTATGCTGGTAATTGTAATGTAATAATTAGATAAATGTATTAGCCTTGTAATTCCTTCGTTTCTTCCTAACTCCTTACTTACGTTTCGTAAATTAGTCATAGTTGTGAAGAAACCAACGCCATCTAGTTTATTTTCGAAAACTTGAATTCAAACGTTCACGGGAAAATAGACACTAAGGTACCCATGCAATTTTGCTGGCGACTGTACATTGTATCAACTGGATCAATCAATTAATTTTATTCGTTTAAAACCTTTTTTCTCCTTTCTTTTTTCTCTCATGCACACTCGTTCTTCCAGCTTACTTCAACATTGGCAGAATAGTGGACATCTACTTTGCTTGCCATTTATTAAAAATAGAATAGAGTAACGTGGGCCCTACATTTTTGACATTGATTGTCGCTGAGATGAAATTGCGACCAGATTTTGAACGTTTTTAATTACGGAAATTGGTCTTCAGATTTTCCTTCGAAATGTTTTGTTTCCATTTTAGCCTGGAAATGTTTGAGTACTGCTGTATAAGAACATCGCAAACGAATATAATTAAACTAATATTTGCGTCATCAATTTTGATGACGTAACATTTTTAAAGCTGGGAAGGGAAGAAGATTCTAGGCATCAAATTGACAGACCAACACCACACTGCGCTCCAAAACAGATTAGGTACTGACGTTGTTCAAAAAGCCGCTTAGCTGAAATGGGACGTAAGTGGCACGTGTGCCGTATGCCCAATGAGCTGTGGGCCAAAATAACCACCACATGGAGCTCTGACACAGCTAGAAGAAGTCGCGGCAGACCTCGTAGAAGATGGCGGGACGAGCTGGACAAAACAAACGACCAGTGGTCCACTTTAGCCCTGGATCGAAAGAGCTGCAAGTCATGGGAGTTGCGCAGCAATGGAATGATGCAGGCTAACAGTAACAGTAAGTTATAGTAAGGGAAGGGGCCGCTGCTTCCCTAGTTGTCATGGGAATGGTCAATTGTATGAAAACCTCTTGGCTACTTACGCAACATAACATCACGCCTTTATTTCGCGAAGAAAGAGAAAAAGAGTAACGGTGGAGTTTCTTGCCCATTCTTCTCCATACGAAAACTACCTTTTGGAATGGGCGACTAGAATCAATTCTATTTTATAAGATAATTTTTGACGTTCAAAAGTGCCTTTTATGTGCCTATTTGAAATAAATGCTTTGACTTTGACTTTTTTTTGAAGGGTTAGGCAGACGTTTAGGTATCTATAGTACACTGACATTTCGTTATGTTTAAGTCCCATGTAACAGGAGGCGAGCGTATTGCCAACAACCGGGTACAAATCCAGTCTCCGGGTCACTACAGAGAAACCTCCGCTTATCTGCTCCTCTAATAAAAGAGATCCAGAAATAATAATTGTTTATCGTTAAAATCAAAACAAGATGCATTGTTTCACTCTTTATTGATATGCAGGGTGACAGGTACATCGACGCGCAACCTGTTACCATGGGTTCAGTACATGACTGTGAAGCCCTCACCCCTAAAAAATTGGTTGTCTGTAAAGTCGGTTTACGGACGATAATTTTACATGATAACGTCATAAGAAAACAATGCGTCACAAGCCGAACGCTTAGGCCGATCGTACCTCTCTATTGCTTGTTCCGCGCTCTCGCTTGCACGCTCGGCTCAGGCTGAACGTGTCAATGAGTCATGCTTTTACGTGCGTGCAGCCGGCATTCATCGATTTATAAGACGTTAGGTATCACGTCGCTGTTCCATACATTTTGACCGCGTAGGTATTGCACTTTTCTATGATACAGCAGGTTTTTTTTTATAATTGACCAAATTTTTTTACGCTGGGAGGTCTAGAATCATGTACTGAATTCATGGTTGTCACCCTGTATTTGTAGAATAAAGGTTGACAACTTTAATCAAAGCAACAAGTACCTATCTAAAAACTGACTTGATTTTTTATATGACCCTGTACCAAAACCCAATGTAACCTAATTTAGTTTCAATATCTTTCATCTTACACACAGCGGATATAAATTATCTATAGATCAGAATGTTTCGCGAATATATCCGTTCAGCCATCACGCGAGGACAAACGCATTAATGTATGTAGATCTAATTATACGCACTTGTTAATTATTATTTCTTGATTAATTAGGTATCAAATAAAATGCGTAGAGCCTCAAAGGTTGCAAAGAAGTAGGACAACAGCAATTTGCGGTGGTAAAGAGTTTAAGTGGATGCTCTCAGTCGGCATACTGGAGTACAAGTCTACAAGTCTATGTTACACGTCTGACTAACCCTTCAGGGTAAAAAGGCGTGAATGTTATGTTTATTTTGTGTAAAAAAGATACCTGTAGTTTTAACGATACATGAAGTTTTAACGGGAAGAGAAATTAATATGAAATTAAATTAATGAAATGATTATTTATGACGTCAATATTTTAATGTCATTTTCTCGGAGGTGTCGAAAACGCAACGCAGGTAATTTATCAAGAAGATAACCAGTGGCTTTCCCCTGTATGAGACTAATTTAAAAAAAGAATATGTGGCGGTGCGGAGGCCTAAACCAGCAATGGACTTCTTTCGGTTGAAATTTATTTATTCATTTATTTCAGGCCACACAGGCCCATAAATACCTTTACCTAAACATACTCGTACATTTTTTTTATTATAAAATAGTACTTCACTTCACTAGCTTGCTTGTGCTGTACTTGTGTTCTGTTGTCTTGTTGTCGTGGTTTTTGTCTTGACATGATGATGTGGTTGTTGTATTGAAAACAAAAACAGCACCCTAACCTACAGCTCTTTTGTATCATAAACGTAGAATAGGACATTTCTGTATTAAAGGAAGGCTAAGCTACCTAAGTACTACTCTTGCACTTTTAAACAAACAAACAGAACTCGACTTCCTTTTAGTTCACTCGTGATTTATGGTCCGTGATTGTCTTATCCTGGCCGTATCTTGTGATCTATATGTGAATGAAGTTTTAATTATTTCGTGTTGTTGCAATGTGTCATACTGGATGCGATGTACGAAGGTTGTGTCGGTTGGAGTAGTCAAAGCATGAACACGTTAGTGACGAAGAATTGCTGTGTCGAAATGACATGCATGTCTGGCTTTAGTGACGAACGTCGTGCTTGTAACAGTTGCAACTTGCCCATGGAACTCTATATCTGAGTTTAGACCTTCGACTAGACCTATTAAAGTTCGCAATTCATGGCAAAACTAAACAGCAATCTTCTCAGGACTGGTTCTTAAATAACTAAGTTCTGAGTTGAGCTGCACGATTTTTGACAAATGCGTGCACTGACTGGACAGGTCCGCTCAATCTGTGTGGTTCTTTCCTCAAAAGACCATTTCAGTCTTCACATGATCTGACCAAAATTTTGTCTGGACTTTAAAAGAGACTGTGACCTCTGAGTTTGTTTCGGCCTTTCTTCTTAGAGTAGTCAGATAGGAAACGCCAACCCCATCTAGCTTTAAAAAAAATATGATTGACGTGTAAAAGAGTTTGTACAAACCTACTTACAGAAATAAAATCATTTATCATTTAAATAACTTCTACAAAACACACCATCTTATAAACCGGATCCAAGGACCAATGAGTCAAGATTGGTCCTTCGAGCTATGTACTCGAAAAATTGTGGCAGATGACTCTTCTATTACTTTTGACCCCATATATGGCCCCCATTAGTAGACAGAGGGTTTTTATGGTATTGAATAGCAATCAAGCTGACCGACAGCCCACCTAATGGTAAGTGGTCATCGCTAACTATTGGCATCTGCAACACTAGGGGCGTCGCAGATTAAATGCCTTGACAGTATATTTATTTGCAGCTTCCTACCCATTCTCGGCTAGTTAACTAAGCTTTTTGGTGTTTTTAATAAAAAACCTTTGTGGCATACCAATGCCATATCCACTATCTTCTCGGCTCCTGTCGGTTGCAGCTACCGGAACTGGCAGCCGGACTCGTTTGAAGGGCGCGCGATCGCCTCTCTCCGCCTCGACAAACTGCGTGCTAACACACTACCTATTTTTTACATTTAGACATGCATTTTCAGGTGTTTGGTTGTTGTATTTTATTTAGATTAACTGTTGACTGGTAATGTAAAAAATTCGATCATGATCGATGGGGTAGTTGAGTGCATTATATTGGGAAAAAGACCAGAAAGTATAGTGCATTAGAAACACCAAAGCAGGGTTTAATGGTAAGGCAATTTTGGGCAAGTTGAGGAAAAAATCTTTGGTTTTTGAACCGACAATAGATAATGAGCAAATGATTTAGTCCCTAACTTGTAATTTAAACCACTGTTACTATATTTATGCCACTAACCCATCAATTCCAAAATCAAATCAAACACCATCACAGACAGTATGTCATCACGACTGATAATCGCGTCGCAGTGGCGCGTGCGACTAATCCCTGCTATACGCAACGTCGTGTCGCAAGCGGAACACGGCTCGGGAGAAGGAAACTGCGCGTTAAAATGCCTGACCATTGCGACATTAGTGACACTGGCGATTTTGTGCCGACAAGGGACATTCTGATTATAATCAGTTATCTTTTTCGATCACTGCTGGGTGCTGAGAACTGCAATGGCGGCGAGTAACACAGCTGTGCGGAGCCAGAGCGATAGCTCTAAAAAGATCCGTTTGCTTTAAAGTTACAAGGAACTGAACAGCTAGATATCTCAAAGATGGCAGATGGAATATGGAGGTGAGTGGTGACCAAGAATAGGTCACTAAAACTCTGGCACTTGAGGGACAGAAGATATCTATTTGATTTGAACTAGAAGGAACGGAACAGTTATACATGTCTAAGATGGCAGATGGAATATGGAGGTGAGTGGTGACCGAGAACAGATCACCAAAACTCTGGCACTTAACGGAGAGAAGATATTTCAAAAATAGACACAACTTGACCGGAGAATGATGTGCAAATATACCTACGACCTCCTACGAATTATTAAACGTTTATCAACCCACGCGAGTAAACTAATCGGAGGGATTCAAGTAGTTAATCATGATTTATGTAGGCTATAATACTACAGCGAATATTACCAAATATGCGGACTAAGTACAAATAGATCTGAGCTGAGTTTCAATATTATGCTGTGATGTAAGTCTTATAATAATAATAATAATAATCATTTTATTATCAGGCAACTAAGGCCCATAGATAAAATACACAAAATAATCTTATGCTATAATAAACTAATACATATTAAAAACCTTAAAGCTATGACTATACACGTAACGTTGTCGGCGTCGTGTTTCGCTGCGTGGTGTCGCGTAACCGTCCTCGGAAACGTCGATATGCGACACCTTTCGGCCAAAAGTCCTCTTTCAGGCAGGTCTGTAGATGTTGGGTTGGAACTCGTACCACGAATGACTTAAAGTTGATGTTGTGGCGCGATTCCAACCTTTCGACCCTCAGAGTCCAGTTGGTCTTCACCTTCAAATACTGCACTACGTCCTCAGTTGTCGTGGAGTGATGCAGACGCGAAAGGTACAGCTGCGTCGTAGGCACAGCAGGGCGCAGCAACATGTTGGGTCCACTCGGTGCGGTGCCACACAGGTTACGAGAAAAGGGCTTCTTTTTCTTCCTTTCTACTTTCGTGAAACCCTCCTCATCAACCTGGCTGGCTCTTGGCAAAGAGCTACGGACCGCAGTCAGGGCAGGTTGAGCACCCTTTATCGGTTTGTCCCCTTTTTTAGTTCGTTCGTTATCAATGTGTTGGTTAAGAACGATACTACAGGATGTATAAAATCTATCAGTTTTCCTTCACGGTAAACATGAATTCAAGAGCACCTCTTCTGTTATGAGCCAAATACATCCTTGGGTGTTATTGCCCCATACATAACTATCATAATTTTCCCACTGATGGGACACAGGCCTCCGATAGAGAGAGAGAGGGGTGTGAGAGGGAGGCGGGTTAGTGGATATCAAATCGATCACTATTGCATCATTGCCAAATTCATACCACTAAATCTGGTTTTTCTCACGAAGTTATCCTTCATCGTAACACAACGGTGTATTTGATTGTCTAAGAAAGTTGACCTAACAGACGTTGAAAAGTTACCCGTCAATTAGATGGCCCTTAAAATATTTGACGACGGGGACATTTTTAATTTTAAAATTTTTAAAATTAATATTGTCACTGGCGAAACTACGCAATGAAATATTACTAGGTATATGGCACCTGTACCTACTTATAGTAAAGTTTAATTCACAAATCGTAGGACTAGTAAAAGTATGGTGTGAATGAAGGACGTTTGGCCGGATGCATTGCGATATCACCCGATGGCATATACTCGTAATGGACTGGGTTATGTAGTAAGCCGGGTCGCACGGCCTTTGGGCCTTTAGACGAGGCGACTTTTTGCCGGGACACTGTCGCGACACAATCAGGACCCAATTTTATATAACTGATAATTCGACATTATGTATTTGTAAAAAAAAAAAAACTACAAAATTGTCACAAATTTTCACGACAGATGTAGACAGGTACGAGCAAGTAAAGGTTTTTAATAAAGCCCAAATGTATGAAAGAACTTGAAGAAGTTGTCAAATTGTTGGAGTGTCGCCTGCGGGTTTTATCAAATAGGCCCCAGGACAGCCCTGCGCTCTTATTAATTTTTTTTGCACTTACACACACGTTCATAACCTTTGTCTCCAGAAACTATAAAATGCCACCAGCTATGATTAGATGCTCCTTTTGCCTCGTTTAAATATGTGTCTTACCATAAAAATAAAAAACAATTAAAAGCCAAAAATCTAATTTCATACATTTTGGCCGCTGTGATTTGGTTGTGGTAGTGACTAGTGACATGTTTGAACTAACTCCTAACTCTAAACCCTATCCCCTATTATAGCGAATTAATTTCGTCTTAATCCAGTAAAAACATGAATATTTTTCAGAACTTTGCTCTTGAATTACGATTACATCCGTTTTTTATTTAGAAAAGTATTTATTTGCTATTTCAAACCATAAAATAGTATTTGAAATCAGAAAACCATATTTTATTGAATTAACATGAATACACACACGGTGCAGTCACAAAACAGTCTCCCAACAAAAAGTTGCCATGTTTGTAGACCACAAGGAATTTGGACAAGTAGCCTGCTTACCTTGTCCAGTGGTTCTCGGTTACGGGCACAAGCGGAAAGGACCCTTTCATGGTGTCGTAAGAAGTGACTAAGGGACTGCGAATTTGAAATAATGATCATTTTGAATGCCTTTGCTACAGTGCGCCCCTTCGGGACTGTTTCGTAATGTAGTTACGTGATATTAGAGCAACAACAGCCTGCATTATCCTATGAAATTCTTAGATTGTTTGGGTAACAGAATTCTGCCATGATCGGAAGAAGGCTCGTTTTTCTGTATTTCTTTTCTCTGTTTACCTTCTTAGTTAGTTTTAATCATGATCTGGCAGTTTGAGTAATTTACGCGGCCTACCCAAATGTCCTTTCTTTGGTATTGTTCGTCGCATCGTTGAGCTTCTCAAGTTCTGAGTTGAGCTGCACGATTTTTGACAATTGCGTGCACTGACTGGACAGGTCCGCTCAATCTGTGTGGTTCTTTCCTCAAAAGACCATTTCAGACACTAATCTACATGGTCTTCCCATGATCTGACCAAGATTTTGTCTGGACTTTAAAAGAGACTGTGACCTCTGAGTTTTTTTCGGCCTTTCTTCTCAGAGTAGTCAGATAGGAAACGCCGACCTCATCTAGCCTAAGAAAAGTATGATTGACGTGTAAAAGTGTTTGTACAAACCTACTTACAGAAATAAATAATTTATTATTTATCATTTATCAATCCAGTGGCATTCAGCATTAAAAATAGTGATATATGTAACATAACAGAACATAATCGTGCCTGTAATAATATAAATGTTAACAAAGGTGTACCTGTAGTTAAACTACAGGTACACCCATATATGTAGATTAACCCCCTTACTGATAAACGCATTATATCAGATGAATAGTTACACACCGATTTCCACATAGATATCCACTGCTCAGTCACGGGCTTCCTCTCTTCGAGAGGGAGTGGGCCGTAATCCACCATGCGGGCCCAGTGCCCGCCGCCTTTTCTAAATCAGTCCAACCGTCTTCGAGTAATCGGTGAACATAAAATAAAAGTTTCCGACGAACTGAGAACCTCCTTCTTTTTTGTTGAAGTCGGTTAACAAAAAAAAACCTGAAATTCGATACTGTCAAGGTAGCATGTCACTGTGTCTAGCAGAAAAACACATTCTAAGTATTATACAGTCAGAAATACCCGTTAAAACATTTCTATAATAAAAAATGTAGCGATGTGAATTATAAAGTATTAATTTTCTCAAAACTACCGGGTCGGATTTTGATGCCATTTTGCACAAGGATATAGTTGAGGTGTCTCCACAGAAAAAACACTACAGTATCGCTATTGGTTCATAGACCACTTCCCAAAACAGTCTCCTTTGTCCGAACCAGATTTGGTGTCTTTTAAATATGTTACAACATTTGCACTTTTTTGCTTATAAAAATTTACAAATATAAAACGTTTTAATAATTACCAGATTGCCATGACAGTAAAATAACAAAACTAGACCTATTAGTATGTGCGCTCAGCATAAAAAGCGGCCGTTACACAAAGTTCTAAAATTGTTAATTTGTAAAAAGCTATTATAAAAAATAATGACATTAGGTATGTTTACCGGTATATCTACCTATGAAAAATAACAATTAATTATAGAGACATTATTACGACATGTTAACAATCTACATTAAAACATATGGACACGATTAATACATCAGTTAATCTAAATAAATTAATACATACAAAGAATGTTGCAAGCATGTGTGAAAAATTATGATAATTTAACTGAATGCGGAAAATTATTTACTACCTTGAAATTTACCATGTATGGTTGGACTTTATTAGATTTAATTACTGACGTAAATTGTAGCCATTTATGCTGGTGTACGCTTGCCTGTCTTTCAAGATACGTCAGGTAGGACGGTGAATGGACTAAAAACGAAATCATGCTTATCGAAAAACCACAAAAAAATGTGTTTTGCAGGATATGATTACCCATATCCTGCCAAACACATTTATTTTGGTTTGAAATATAAAATATATTTTACTTACGTAAGTAAAATATAATATTTTGTATATTTTACTTATATGTAAATAACTTTGCGAATATTGGAATAGGTATTTCCCAAAGGGTGCAGGCACCTATATTACATTTACATTTCGCTTTCAGTACCACAAGGCTCAAGGCTTTTGCTATTGACCGTGCAAAATCATAACCGGGTTGTTACCGAAAAAAATCCTAAAAATATGAAACCCAATAATACTTTACCCGACCCGAGGATCGGACCCAGAATCCCCACGCTCAGCACGTAAACTATAAGTAAGTGTACAACCAGGATAAAATATTTTTGTGTGGCAAAATCCTCCTTACTATTTGTCACGTAAGCTCGTAAACGCTCCTTCGAATCAGTCAGTATATTGGTTTCCTTCCCTACTGACATATTACCGCATATTTGTGTTACTTTCACAAGACAAAATACCTTTTTTGTGTGTAAAAATTTACCCGGAACCCTTCTCTTGACTACCTGTGAATTTACAACCTTTCAGTTGTAGATTTATACCGTTATCTGACCTCGGTTAATAGCGTCATTTATTATTTCTTATTGCGCTGGATTTGTACTTGCGACTAATCGTTTGTTGTTAAGAATATGTATTATTTCCTTTTGCCAAAAATGAAATGTAAGGCGACAATTTCAAGGAAACTACAAACCTTGAATTTCAAATGTACTTTTGGTCTTAATATAATAATTATATCCTAATTGATAAACAATCTTTTGGATCAATTTTTACGGCGATCCCCATTTGAAAGCTCGGGAATTTTTTTTCTTTCTTTAAACTTATTATCACTCATTAATCCCCTTTTTTTATCGTGTGGAAATCCTCATGAATGTTTACCACCCTAGGGTGGGTGGAGGGGTCTGTCAGACTCTTACTGACTAAAACCACACGGTGTCCTGCTGCTAACTTTAGCCGGGGTGCTGGAGTGCTTTCGCATTTCTTCACGCTCCCCCGGCCAAGTGTTGGCCCGCATACCCCCTGGCATGTCAAAACATCAGGATTTCTCTTCCCGGAATAAATGCTCTAAATGACGGTGGAACTGTATCGTAATCCATTGCATAGTTTGAAAGAACTAACCGGTCACACAGAATACATGAAAAGCGCTTTGTTTTCTACTAAAGTCTATTCAAATTAATTTATCATTTTAAGTTAAACAAATATCAACTTTATTTCAATAAAAGTTAAGTTGATTTTTGAGTGACAAGCACTATTGAAAAAGTTAGAATTTTTTTGAAGTTGTAGCGTAAACTGAGCTTTATTTTGTAGAATTTAAAGTTATTTTTCCATAAACTCATATTTGTTTACATTTTTGGCAAAGAAATCGCGAATGCAGATTATATATGTTTTGTACAGTAGGTACGCTAATGGTTATTTTTAGTGTCATGAAAACTTAACATACCCATGACGTTTATGTTATTGGAAGACAAGAGATGTTGCTGCCTTACCTGAAACAATAAAAGTACATACATTAAAAATAGTGCAACATGATTATCATCGTCAACGTCACCGTCTCTTCGAGTTTTATCAAATGCCTGATCTGTACCTACCAGGCCAGTACCTAACTACGCTTGAGACAAAAGTTTATTTACTTTTTTTTTTTAGTTCATTGTTTTAATGAGTAAGATCATATACGGTCACAGTAGGTAGAGAGCATGTCGGGATAAGTTGGGCACTGGGGTAAGACCGTACAAATTATATCGATCATATTCCCGGCTAAGGCAACATTTTTGAACGGAAAAAAACAATGGTGTCATTGTTTTTTTTTTTATTCGAAATAGGCTTGTTCTTGATAGAGTCAAAGGTGACAGAGACAAAGTCGACGATGGAGCGAGCTTACTCAAAAGAAGCCTGTTCACTCTCACTTTGAAGAGATTCGGGTTGTATGCGCTCGGAAAAACAGATGCAGGTAGAGAGTTCCACTCTTGCTGTGCGCATTATAAAGGACATTTGCAAACGCTTAGTGCGAATTGGTGGAATAGCAACCAGGTAGGGATGTTAATTTGCAGTGCGTCGGGATGTCCGAAGGTAGAAGGGGGCCGGTAGAATGAGGCCGTGGAGTTCTTGGGCACACTCACCGAAGTACAGTCTGCGGAAGTGTTTTGAAGAAGTGATTGTGATCTGCACCATATTTGTCTGTCCCAACCATCGACAGAATAAAATGGCGCAGAATATCATTCGTACGGTCTTATCCTTGCGCTAAACTTATCTCAACATCAACATCGTCTTCCTTTCCATGCCCCATGTTAGGCTCGGCTCAATATACAACACATAATTTGTTTAATTGGGGATCAAACCTTTAGCACAGGAAACCAAGCCCTTGGCCACTGTCAATCGAGTCATTTACATACATAATTTTTCGATTATATTATGACTAATCCATATCAACATTTTCTTGTTTAAGAAAAAAAAACAAAATCACAACATACTTATCATACCGGTTACCGGTTTTCCTTTTCCTGGGTTATAAGCGACCTCAATTAAAATAGTGACAGGTTTTACGAACTATATTGGTAAACACAGCATAGCAACAAGAACAGACGGTTTTGACATTTCCGAACTATGTGCATACTTAGTGAATCTAGCCGAGGTTACAGAAATGGTATCGAAAGGATTTATAAATAAAAACAGGAAATATTTTACATACTTAATCCTCTAAAATCATTTTGACCTTCTCATGATGCAGATTTAAATTAATGATTCTATGGCCTTTTCTCATAGTTAATCGCAGTAACCAAGTTAGAAAACCTGATCAAATGGGTTAGGTTAGTTTAGAACTGTAACCCCGCGCAAGTCGAGCTGCATCTATAGACGCTCGTACGTAGATGCAGTTACATCCAAGTTGGTCGCAGTTACTTGGCTAATTAGTACCTATATTTAGGATCTCAAAATAGGAAGTATTTGATGTTCATAAAAAGAGATGATTCATTATATTCGAATGTTCATTAATATTATTTGGAATGCAAAATGGGAATTATCGAGGATTGATTAAATACATATCAATAAAATCTGGTGTCATGATTGTCCAAGTAAAATTAATGCTAATTTAATAAAGAAGCTGCTCCATAAATAAGCATTATATTTTTCCAATTAGATAAGTGTCACGTGTTTATTAGGATAAAGCACGTCACTCTTATCTAATTGGAAACATAATGCTTATTATTCAATTTTTTGTTTCGTTTCTTGTGGGTTCATCTATGACATTTATGAGGTATACATATATTTGGTAAGTTGAGGTAAACTAACCGGACCAAATTACTATTTGAGAGATCTTTTTTAGAATCTAGATCAACAGAATTTGAATTAATTCTTTGAATTCGGGTATAAGCTTGCATATTTTTGTAAGAAGTTGAGGAAATTCTCAATAACATCGGAGATTTGGGTGCTCTAAATATTACAAATACGTGGTCTCTCAAATTACCGTCATCTGTAATGAAATATGTTACACAGGACTTATTTATGATTGATTCTCATTAAAAAAACAATTCTTTAACCCAGAATGTCTTCTTCATTACCTAATTTCCTAAGGCTAATACCATAGGTGCCACTTTCAAGTTCACGAGCACCTCCTTCATTCATGACATTGTGCATAATATCTGGTTTTACGAGGTTCAACCTAACTACAGCTCAGGTTCTCATCTAAGACTTTGCGAAGGTTATAGAGGTCAGTACCGTATTGCGAAAGTCTTGCTTTCACAGTGTTTTGTTATTGTTGTGTATTGGTTTGTTGTTATCTTAGTAATTAAGTAGTTGTGTTCGTGGATTTAAATATAATCAGCATGTTATTTTCGCAATGGGACTCACTGGCTCAGAGTATCACATAATATCAGTGCGGGTTGGTTGATAGGTATCCCATATATATCCTATGAGTGTTTGTACTTTTTGGTAAAAGGAAAGCAAAAATGAAATGAAATTATTTATTCTGTAAATATAGGTATCAGAATCATTTTTACACGACATATTTAAATAAAAAAAGAAATAAGCTAGATGAGGTCGGCGTTTCCTATCTGACTACTCTGAGAAGAAAGGCCAAAATAGACTCTAAAGTCAAAGTCAAAGTCAAAGCATTTATTTCAAATAGGCACATAAAAGGCAGCAGTTTTGTACAGTTTTTTTTTTAGTGCCTTAAGCATTTTCTACCAGTCAACCTTAGGGTTATGCAGAGACAAAACATGGCAAGTGCAACATACAGGATAACTAGCTAGGAAATTACAATAAAATACAAGAATATATACACAGATACATACATATAGGTAAACCAAATGAACTCTCAGAGGAAAAATTATCGGTAGAGGAGAAAACGAATCCAGCAAATCATATAATAATACATATGCTACGCCAACCCCAAATAAATTGAGATAAAGGCAAGAAATTTATCATCATCATCATCATTTCAGCCGAAAGACGTCCACTGCTGAAATTTATAATGACTACAGATTTAGCAAGAATAATTATAAGAAGATGGCCTATGCAGTATCCCATTTCCAGCAGTAGATATCAAAGCAAGACTTTGATTTATATTGAAAATAAAGCATTAAAAATCCATAACATATAAGATTTTGCATATTAATCTGGGAACACACTGGCCCAGTTTGTGAAGGTTCCATAAAAACAATAGCTTCAATTTTCTTTGTTATTCATAATGTAGATTTTCCCATATTGATTGCTTTTGTTGCTAGCATGATTGATCGGACAATTTGGCTGATAGACCGATATTTATCGGTAGTTGGTATTTGCTAAGATATTTCATGAATGAAAATTGTCCTTGTCCAAAATATTTTCATGCTAAAAGGTGTGTTTTTTCGTTGCTTTTTATTATCAATTAAGACATAATATATTCGGATAACATATATCACTAATTTAGACTTTTATTGCATTTATCTAATTAAGATCCGACAAGTTTCCATCCAACCTTTTGATCGGAGGTGAAACAGTTTTATTACTTAACTAGCTTCTGCCCGCGACTTGGTTCGCGTGGAAGTCGTAAGACACTACATTTACAAAAAAAAAACAGCGACATTTTTATAAAACTTTCCTGTATTTTGTGGTTTTTTTCTCAGCAGCCGAAATATGAGGAGAGTCAGGAGTTAAAGAAAGAAACAAAGAAAATACATTTATTTCAGAGTTCAAGACTGGTGACGCGGAAGCAAGCGACGTACAGACGCCAGCACATCAAGCTACTACACAATCTTATCTTCATTTAGACTCTAATAAATCAATCCAATTGTTACAATCAGTAGCATCTAATTTAGTCTAATTAGTATTTATTTACATGTTTCAGAAAACTGGTTGACCAAGATCTTAATCTTATGTCATTATCATTTTAAAAATTAACATTATAGTCTTCAAATTTCATTAAAAATAAAATGTGTTTAATTGGACCTTCTCCGGTTCTTATACAAGACCAAACATACAGTTGTTCCATAAAAAGTGGGCCTATGGAATAGAAGCCTTAAAAAACTCAAGGTATGTCGCCGTCCCACTGCAGAGAGAAGGCCTAATGAGGCCTTTATAAAAAATTAAAGTTGAGTAAAAATCGCAATAGACTGGGAAAGGTGGAATGACACTTTTTCCAGACTATTTTTTAACTCACTCCTTTTAGAAAGAGTCCAGAAGGCCAATTCTCGTAATTTAAAACGTTCAATATCTAGTCACAGTCTCATCTCAGCGACAAACAAATGTCAAAATGTAGGGAAATTAGAGGCATTTTTGACAGTTTGAGACTGAAATCAGACTGTGAACGTTCTTAAAATTACGAGAATTGCCCCTCAGCTCGTCTTCCTATCTCTTTCTGGGCTTACCCCTTCAATGTGAGATTCTGAGAAGTGGTTTCATTGGATGGAGAGTCCACCATTGCTTCACGCAAAGTCTGCAACCAACCCAGTGCTAAATACATCCAAAACCACCATCTATAATTTATAAATACAATAAAATAGTAACGAAGACAAAATTGTACCTACATTGAATATTTACGAAAACAAAGTAAGTAATTGCTACAAGTCTGATGCAGAAAATATATTTTTTAGAATTTTTACCGTTTGTCTAGATGTATGGTCTGGATTGGAATAAAAACGGCTGTACGGATTTGGATTGCACATAGATAGTTTATAACATGGTTGAACACATAGGTTACTTTTGATCCAGATACGTTCCCGTGGGATATTTTCTGACATCCACGCGTGTGAAGCCTCGCGTGCAAAAGCTAGTTTGTCATAAAACAGACAGATCTACTCATATAATTTAAAATGTGCGTTTCATGGAGTGAAGCTTACATAGTTTGCAAAGTCGTGTGGCGTAGAGTGTGGGTGACTATTACATACACGATATGTACATCTTCTGCAATGATTACTTTTGTCTTACCAGCCAAGGTCTTAAACTTAATTGCACCTATATAATATGTGAACATATATTATGTAGGTAGGTATATGACCCAGTTTTGAGTGCAGTGATTATCTAATTGGTTTAAAACTAATTCAATTTATGCTTTGTTGTTTTCTTTTGTTAAGATGAGGAACTATTTTTATTTTATAATTAATAGTGTTGGTGCAAGGTGAACGTATGTATTGCATTGTACCTAGTGCTACCTAGTATTTATGTAATGCTGAAACCAATATTAGACGCTTCACTTTTCGGTTCTTTGCCTTACATTTGGCATCTTTCACTCGAAGTGACACGTCTGAAGACAAATTTAATCAAAAGCGAAAAATTAAACCCATATTTCGCCTGAGCAGTGGTAGCCCAGTGGTAACGGCCTCGACTTACGAGTTGTAGGTCGTGGGTTCGAATACAGCCAGGCGCTTTACTTTGTGTAAATAATTTCATTACCACTGCTCTCAAAACGGTGAAGGAAACCGGCATGACCTAGAACCAAAAACTCGAAGACATGTTACATCTACCAACCCGCACTGGACCCGCGTGGTAGATTACAGCCCACTCCTTCTCAAAGAGAGGAGGCCTGTGTCCCAGCAGTGGGACACAGGCCACTAGGTCTGAGACTGATTATGATGGGCACACATCCAGACTCCGGGCTGCTGGAAAAACCCAATAACACTTGGCCCGACCTGGGAATCGAAGCCAGGACCTCCTGCGCAGCAGTAGCGTTTGCAACCACCAGATCAACAGGACCGTCCAAATAATGCCAATAAACTATTAAGTATCCATACTTAATATTATACATTCGAAAGTAACTCTGTCTGTCTATCTGTCTGTCTGTATGTTACATTTTCACGCCTAAACAGCTGAACTGATTCAGATAAAATTCGGTATAGAGATAGTTTGAGTCCCTGGAAAGGACATAGGATAATTTTTATTCCGATATTCCCTCGGGATCGAGATTTTTGCGGGTGAAACCGCGGGGCGCAGCTAGTTTCTAATAATAAAGTCCCGCTCACATTAACTACACACTAATAGGTCAACAAAGTTCACAACTCAGCTAAACCAAACAATGACATTTGAACTTATATTAAGAGCAAATCTCAAGGTGCACCGATTACATCTTGAACTTGAATGTAACCTTTCTAATCTTTGACATTCAAGCCCCATATTTAACTAATGCTACGTAGCAATGTTGCTGCAACAAGATTTTGTGTTGCTCGTTACATGTTGCATATTGTACGCGGAGAGCTAATAACGTATTATTAAATTAGCCTAATTTTGGATGCAGCAACACAAAAACGTGTTGCAGAAACAATGTTGCACACGTTTAGTGTACAATGAACACAGGGCAGGGATACTTCGTTTAGCTCACCGTCCGATCAGGACTAGGCCCGTGCCCGGACGGCGCGTATGTGTTCCACGCGCGCATCTTTTTGAGGCGCGCGTCAGCATAACGGAAGGGGCCTGTTAGGGCCGAAGCCTGCCGGGGGTGCGGGATTGTCCGAAAGGGTTACCGCTACCCCGGAACACAAAGGGCTAAGGAAGGAACACGGATGGGTTTTAGTCAGTAAGAGTCTGACACTCCCTTCCGCTCCACCCAGAGCGGAAGGGGTCATTTGATGATTTCCCATTCACAAAAAAAAGGGATACCTCGTTGGGCGAGTATTTGCACGCGCTGCTGAGCATGCAGACTTGGGTTCGATTCTCAGGTCGGGCAAAATGTTATTAGGTTTTTCCATCAGGAATTTCTCAACAGCAGCTGGAGCAGGAATAGGAGTCCGGATTTGTGCCCTGTTGATGGGACTTCATCATAACTGGCGAAATGTACCCGGATATACTACAGGTACAACCTGCTTAAATCTTCGGGGATTACAGGGGTACACAGTATGCAGTCTTATAGCAACATGTTTCCAACCATACAAAAACATGTTGCTGCAACAGTGTTGCACAACTTTGCCACTGTAAAGGTTACTAATAAATTGACGGGAAGTAGTATAATTTTGTTGGAAGCTGTGCGTGATTGAGATGTGTGTGAAAATGTTTAGCCCCATTTTGTAGGAAGTGGTTGGGTAAGAGCGGATTGAAATGTCTTTGCGAAATGAGTCATAGATGTAAACTTTGTTAACTTATTGTACATACGAATGAGATCTTCGCGTCTCAAAGAGATGTCAGCAAAAAGGAAGGGGCCTGGCAGGGCCGAAGCCTGCCGGGGGTGCGGGATTGTCCGAAAGGGTTACCGCTACCCCGGAACATAAACGGCTAAGGAAGGAACACGGATGGGTTTTAGTCAGTAAGAGTCTGACACTCCCTTCCGCTCCACCCAGAGTGGGAGGGGTCATTTGATGATTTCCCATCCATAAAAAAGCCCTTCCTATGAAATTAATAAAGTTACTCATTTTATATTTTGAATTGAATAAACTTTTTTGAACGCTTTTGATATAAAATGATGATGTGGTTGACGATGGTGTACGCTTACCTAGAAGAACCGACTCCCCAAGTGGCTTGAAGATTGAAACGGCTTAGTCAAGCTAGCTTTTTCCGTTTGGCTCAGGATTACTTTGAGTCTTGTACCCAGGTACAGAAAAATATCTGCAGAAAATCTTAGATAAAGATTAAGGTATCCAAGTTTCCATCCAAGTTGGACGGCAGCTGTATTTTCCATGGACTTATAGCCTCCCCAACTTGAAAGTTCAAGTTCATTGCATTCATATACTTATAAACTAACGTCATTAGAATTGAGTGTTATGATAATGACACTGTTTTAAACCAAATTATCTTATGATCTGTTTCGATCTATATTTGGATTGGACTGTCCATAATTCACGCTTAGGTAAAACCTGACCTTACTAAAATTAGGTGAATGTCAAGTAAATGAATTTACAGCGAACTTAATACTAATGCTGTCATATCGAATGTTTGACCCCGATATATGATAATTTGTGAACTGATTAGTGAAACAAATAGAGCATAATATATTTCTTAAAAAAAAAAATTCGTTAAAAGGTGGAGTGTGCTAAAATACTTAAAACGCTTTCAAAGGAACGAACCTATATCACGTTGTGTGGACTTGTGTGCTATCTACAGCGAATACGCTTATATGTTTATAATTATCTCCTAGAAAGCATTGTCCTCTTGTTTTCTATTAACCGGTCAAGCAGCGTGTTTCGCCGATCGGCGACGAAACAATAGAAACTCAGATGTGTCTCATTAGCGGAGCTTGACAGATTAACATCATACTGTAATAAACTGACCACCTATTACAAAACATGATAATTCATTAACACGACTGATCCTGGTAGAAAGGTACTCGTTCTTGTAAAAGGCTCATCATCTGCCTAGCCTTTTCCCAACTATGTTGGGGTCGGCTTCCAGTCTAACCGGATGCAGCTGAATACCAGTATTTTACATGGAGCGATTGCCTGTCTGATCTCCACAACCCAATTACTGGGTAATACCATATATACTATTAAGTATTCTGTGGTAATACGATACCCCTTGGTAAGACTGGTTGTCAGACTCCCGGGCTTCTGACGACCCGTAACGACTGTCAAAGATCCACGAATGACAGCCGGGACCAACGGCTTACCCATCCACGGACCGCGTCAAGCGTAGCTAAACCTGATCAGTCGTCCCGTACGGCTAGTGTTATTTCTTAGCCATATGCCCCTTAGATTTTGCTTAATATTCCTTTGGGGTATTACCTATTTACATAAACATTACATACACTCTACTATATAATATCTCTTAAAATAAAAGAACAATACACTACCTACTATATACATAGTAACGACTCATAATAAATAACAACATAAATAAAGAATCAATGTTGTTTTATTTTGTTCGGCGACTCGTTCAATGCACCAGATTTAGGGTAAATTCGTTCGAGTTCAAGGTCGCCGGACACCGGAACCGGTCGGCGAATAGACACGGAGCTGGGGTTGCAGAATTTTACATCACTGATTTTTTTTTTGGTATTAGATACCTATGTTATGGAATTATGTACTACTTACTATTTTTATTATGACAGGTTTCAGTTTAGAAAAATTTTTGTGTGTTTATTTTTTATTTGTTTTTTATTATTCACTAACATGAGCATTTAATGTTTAACATCATAATATAATCAATAAAACTTCATGTGCTGCTTCAATTAACAAATTATAAAATCTAACATGCAACATTAAGATTCATATAAATCAATTGTTATAATCTATATCTTCATGTATCTTGACATTTACAAAATACGACACGATTCGATAATCGTTATTACTACATTAATATTTAATTAATAGATGCTTTAACTCAAAATTATCTGTTTATGTAAATAGGTTTTAAGTTCAAGACTGGTAACTACTTTAATTTATGATACAAATAAAATGTTTGATGTCATTTCCTAGGTAAAACATCTTCAAAATTAGTTTTGCTAATTTGTATACTTGACTTATAGTATTTTGTTAATGCACATTTTATACGAATTCACACACACTTTTAGTTTTAAAATATTATGGTAGGCATTTACTCGAGATAAATAATGTAATGAAGTCCTAAATGTTCACCCAGGCTCCGAGCCTACAATAAGATTGTACGGCACGCTTGATCGACTTGAGCCTTTCCAATATTCAGTATAATTATAGATACTTATTTATGTACCTGAATGTATACTGTGTGGCATGCAAATCGATTGATTTTTATCCAGCGATCGAGAGCGGAACGGTCTAAAACCGTATTTAGAATTGCATACGATTTCTTTTGGGTGCTGCTATTGTTTGCTTTGTGTTGCTAAGGTATCCATTCACCTTTTTTTAACTTACTGATTGCTTGAAGCAGGTAATCCACTAATTCACAACTTCTAAAAGGAGCAACTTCTAAATAGAGGTATTGAAGCGTCTTAGAAAAGCTGCCAAGTGCGATTCGAACTCGCATACGAAGGCTTTCGTGCTCCGTATTTAACACTACACATAGTAAGTCAGTCAGTCATTTATTGAGTCAGTTTCATCTTTTATATATTTATAGATTATTGTTTCACAAATAAGTTTTTTTTGTCTGTGCTTTAAAAGTTTTTGTAATTTGGAACGAAACACAACTTTTATAGTGATATGGGACAAACTAAGAATTTTTTGGAATGTGGGAAAAAACTTCAGGACGAACGAAGAAGAAACCATTTTAAACCCGTTAATTTTTAACTTTATTTAATTTTTATTATTTGTTGTTATATCGGCCATAATAATACACACTCTGTGATTTTTCAAGTGTCTACCTTTTTTACGGCTTAAAAGGTACAGCCGTGTGAAGTACGGACGCACAGCCTTTACCCGTTTGGTGTTTGATGTACGAACCCTTAAAATTATATTTCACTAGCTGCGCCCCGCGGTTTCACCCACATAAGTGTCGATCCCGTGGGAATATCAGAATAAAAAGTAGCCTATATGTTAATCCCTCCTTGCAAAATTTTATCAAAATTGCTCCACCCGTTTGAGCGTGAAGTAGTAACAAACACATAAACACACACAAACTTTCGCCTTTATAATATTAGTGTGATAAAGATATGCTTCCACCAATAGTAAAACCGAGGTAATTTTGACAGGAACCGCATGGCCAATCAATGTCAAGAAACAAATCATTACCTATAAAATACAATATTATATTTCCTAATAAGTTTTTGATGATATAAATACGAGCACGCAGCCAATTCAGCCTTCAATACTTTATACATCTAAGGGCTACACACGATTTCAATTTACCTTTAATAGTACCTAATAATAATGCCACTTATTATTATAACTATTAAATTAAAAAAGGAAGTGACTGGAAACATTGGCACTGTTGTAAAGGTTAAAAATCGTATCAAAACGACCACGACTTCCATTCTGGGTCAAGATTCGGAGCTGATTACGATAAAATGGAACTGTACTTCCTTATAAGCGATTGTTTACAACAACATTAACAAATTCTTGCGGTGAATATTTTAAAGTAAACAATAATATTTATAAACGGCGGATCTATTCTGTAAAAACCTCAACGAGAAAACGTAACTGAAGTGGGTCTGACGTGGGCTTTTTGAAGTGAAACATCTTTACGCACGCTTGACTTGGGGAGTAAGCTGGCGAACGCGTGACGTAAGCGTTACGAAAAGTGTGATCGGGCGAGGCGAACGGGAGTTGAGTGGGGGATATAAGCAAGAGAAAGCAGTGCGCGCGCACATTTTCTTTCTCTCTTCCTCTCATAGCCAAATACGTTTGAAGTTTCACTTCAGTCGTGTGGTCATAAGCACACTCGGTTTTTTTTTTTTACCTGAAGGCGTTGTCAGACTTTTACTGACTAAAATCCACCCCGTGTTCCGTCAGTTGCCTGGGCAGGGGCCACGGTATCTCTTTCGAACCACCCGCGACGTCTGACGTGGCCTAGCATCAGTACCATCCTGATGGGATGACAGTACAATACACCCGGTCTATTCTGCAAATATCTCCCTGAAAACTTAGGTGAACTAAGCTGTTAAAAGCGTAAATCCCTAGAATCAGATGTAGCATGACAGTTTACTTCAAGCCCTCTTCATCATCTGCCTAGCCTTTTTCCAACTATGTTGGGGTCGGCTTCCAGTCTAACCGGATGCAGCTGAGTACCAGTATTTTACATGGAGCGACTGCCTATCTGACCTCCACAACCCAGTTACTGGGTAATACGAAACTCCTCGGTAAGACTGGTTATCAGGCTTCAAGATCTCTTCACCTCAGTTGTCACGATGAGATTTTTACAGAATACCACTAACAGGTTTCAGATATTTACGAAAACTTTAGTTGTGGCTACATCCTTTATAATTTCCTACATTATTTTTGTATATGATATATAGCATGATCAGCCTATAATGTTTCCACTGCTGGGACACAGGCCTCCTCACTATGAGGGAGTGGGCCATAATACACCACGTGGGGCCAGTGGAAGTTTGTAGGTGTCACATGCTTTCAAATGTTTGGTTCTAAAACATGCCGGTTTCGTCACGATGTTTTCCTTTACCGTTTCGAGAGCAGTGGTGATGAAATTAAATATACAAAGTAAAGTGCCTGTCTGGGTTCGAACTCACGACCTACAACTCGTAAGTTGGGACCAATACCACTAGGCCACAACTGCTCTATGATGTATAATTATACAAAATTATCATTATTCTGTTGAAGTTTGATACATTTGATAATGCATGTGCATCTGGTAATGAACTTCTAATGATGACACAAACATAGGACTTCGATGCGCTGAGAACTGATTTAGCACAGCCCAAACAAGTAGCTGAACTATTGATGACACAAATATTAAATAAATAGAACTTACATGGATTGATATTTATTACTTACTAGCTGCGCCCCGCGGTTTCACCCGCGTAAATGTCGATCCCGTGGGAATATGGGGATAAAAACTATCTTATGTTATTTTCCGGGACTCATACTATCTCTATACCAAATTTCATCTAAATCGGTTCAGTGGTTTAGGCGTGAAGAAGTAACAAACATATAACACACACACACACACACGCACTCACAAACTTTCGCCTTTATAATATTAGTGTGATTTCTGTAAGTAGGTTTGCACAAAAAGTTTTACACGTCAATCCTTCGATCAATAATAAGCGTCAATCATATTTTAAAAACTAGATGCGGTCAACGTTTCATATCTGACTACTCTGAGAAGACAGGCCAAAGCAAAGTCTCCTTTAAAGTCTAGACATAATCTTGGTCGGATCATGTGAAGTACGTGTATAATGATAATTGTAGATTAAAGATCAAAATAATGCAGAAAATGTGGCATAAGAAATTATCTAGTCATCGGTTTTACTCATTTCCACATTGTAAAAGGTTCAGCACAAAAGTTTCATATGTAGGGCAAAGCTCAACATTGATACATATAGTCTAACGAAGTACGTACGCAGTTATGCGCTAGTAGAGACCTAGGTTTTAGAAACTATTTAATTACTCAAATAATCGAAACAACCTCAGTAGTCATGTTTATTTGATTCTTCAACTACTTATGATTTATGAAGGTGCTAACCCGAATACGTCATATCACAACGAATTATAGTATTACCAACATTGTTTAACAACATAATTTGATCAAATTGCAGGCACATCAAGTATTAGATTATGATTTATTTTTACCTAACATCCGGTTTATACCTAAAACGCTATTAGCAAATATCCTTAAAGAAAATAGCATTTGGATTCCGGTATGACTCAACATCGAGATATCCTGTTATACAACATTTCGCCAGTTATGTAATAGGGGGCGACCCTATTGACACGAACCGGACACGAATCCAGACTCCGGGCTGCAACTGAGCCCAATAACACTTTTCCCTACCTGGGAATCGAACCTAGACATGCTGAACATGAGCTCAGCAGTAAGTAGCGCTTACGACCACTAGAGAAACAAGGCAATCGATTACAAAAATCGGTAATAAAAATCGATAATAACAATGGTGTAAGAATCGATTTTATTTCCGCGTGGGTGGCGATTTTTATCACATTTTAATACAGGCAAGGACTGGATACCTTTTCAATGTACTCGATAAAAAAAGTTTCCTGTATAATTATCGCATATTATTTTATGATTTATTGCAATATAATTGAGTTCTCGCGAGCAATACGTCATTAGCTTGTAATTAACAAATAAGTTGGTACGGTATGGTCACCTCATTAAGTCGCATTATATCGATTTATCGATGGACGTTACTTATGTAACACTTATTAACTTAGGCAGTTAGGCATAACACTGAAAACCAGTCTACGTATTTTTCAGTACAAGTAGGTTTCGACTGAAAAATATAATAATGGTTTTAGTAGAATACTAGCTGCGCCCGCGGTTTCACCGCATAAGTATAGATTCCGTAGGAATATCAGGATAAAAAGAAGCCTATATGTTAATCCAGGGTGTCAGCTACCTCCATACAAAATTTTATCAAAATTGGTCTAACCGTTTGAGCGTGAAGAAGTAACAAACATATAAACACACACACACACACACTCGCAAACTTCACTTTATTAGTGTGATTAGTGTGATAGTGTGATTAGTGTGGTAGTGTGATTAGTGTGATAGTGAGATTTGGCCTTCGTTATTTATTGTGATGCAACAAGTCAAGATTCATTTACAAAAAATTGTTCTCTATGATTTCCCTTACATTTTTATGATAACTAAAAATTCACAAATTATATAATATCTACTTAGAGGGGCTTGTGGCTAAGTAATAACAGCCGCACGGGTCGATCGATCAGGTTAAGCTACGCTTGCCGCGGTTGGTACGTGGATGGGTGACCATCTGACCCCTCCGTGCCTCGGAAAGCACGTTAAGCTGTTGGTCCCGGCTGTCATTCGTGGATCTTTGACAGTCCCGGAACTTTAGAAGGCGTATGAGGGGCCAAAACCAGCTCGCAGAAGCCCGTTAGACGTTTTTAATTAAATATGACACCAACCGACGATTATCCATGTTCGCACTAGTGCATCTAAGGACGGAAGATGATGATGATAACCCTCCCCCTCCCCCATCCCCCTTCCCTACCCCTTCCTTTACCCTATATAATAGGTACACCCACTTACGTGACTTTACGGTTTAATAAAACTCTTTTGGTGTCCGTTTTCACGACCTTGCCTAACCTAGCTAGTTTCAGGTGGTTTAAGGCTATAAACTTCAACCCATCTTGTATTTCCATTCTAGCACCTGTACTTATGGGTTTGTAGAGAAAACCATGAACATTCACAGACTAAGGTCTCGGGTCATAAGTCAATGGGAATATAATCATACCTATGTACAGGCAACAAAAGAGATAAGTGTGCAGGATCGTCGGATATAGTTGAAGTTTAGAAAGAAACCGATGGATGTTGTCGACTGAAATTCAATTTGATAAATGAACTGTTTGTTTTCTATTAATAAAATTAAATTTTATTCAAAAACATCCATCGGTTACTTATTAAACTTCAACTATATCCGGCGATCTTGCATACTTATCTCTATTATTGACTGTACTATTGCGTAAATCAAGTGCATTAAGCTTTCCTATTTTATGTACGGTAAATATTATTTTATGGCAAATGTAAATATAAATACATAAAGGTTCTATGTACGTTTTCATTATATAATTCGTCATTAAAGTTAATGAAATGATGATTCACGTTTTTAATTTTTGACAGATTAAAAAAATATTTAGTAGGTATGTCATGTATGAATGCTGATTTATAACACGTGCACTGATTCAGATACTGTCAACATCCTGGTTTCTAAATAATTCGAATTCAAAAGCCTGGATAATTTTATCTGTGGTCCATTCTTATGACAAGACAATGCTTATACCTATCATCGAATGAGATAACTCGACCAATTGTAACAGCTATACCTACCTAGATTTCACATCAGATTCAACCTACGTTATTACCTACGAGAACATCGGGATTAAAGGTAACTGAAGGTAGATAAAGATCATGTAAAAAACTAGCCTATCCATCTAGGTACTTAAGTAAACAATACACAACATTGTCATGTTTATTTTTTAATAGGAGCGCCCCGCGGTTTCAACCGCATAAGTTTCGAAAGAGACGTGGCGCCATCTATTATCATAATAACGTTATTGTTGTTTTCCTCGAAAACAGCACTTTTTTCGGGATGAAAGATACCCTATGTCCGTTTCTGTACACCTGACAACGTATATGCAAAATTTCAGGATGATCGGTACAGTGGTTTAGGCGTGAAAAGGTAACAAACAAACTTGCTTTCGCATTTATAATAGTTAGGATTTGAAGCTATGTATATTACTCGTAAATTATAAATATAATCGTGAGGAAACCGGCAAGTCCTAGAACCAAAAATTCGAAGACGTGTGACATCTACCAACCCGCACTGGGCCCGCGTGGTGGATAACAACCCACTCCATCTCATCGATACGAGGTCTGTGTCCCAGGAGTGGAAACATTATAGACTGAGTATGCTATATTTAATTAACATCATATTATTAAATCATTTTGAAGGACACACGCACAGATAAGAACCTTTAAACGCAGTAAAGCCGAAGCCCCATAAAACAACTGATATATAATGATATAAGAAATTACAATAAATGAATCAGTATTCGATCCAGGTCATGGTTGAACCATATTATCTAGTAGATAGGTACGTACCTATTAACGCATAATTATGTCAACCGACCTGTCATAATAGGTACAACGTATTTAGAGACAGCTGCATTAATTAAGTATCTACCACATACCTTAAAATTACACAAATACCTTGGGAAAGGTGGTAAAAGATTAATTAAGTTGACACCTATATTTAACTTACGATCCCGCGGGGCAATTGCGTAACACATTATCAATCGGAATCGGTTTCATTTTGACAGTTAAACAACATTCATTGCGTTGTTTACGTGTTGAGCAGACTTTTTCGATCTTATGAAGCAATGGATTAGCAATTTGCTTCAAAATGATTAAGATTCCGATTGATAGTGCGACGCAATTAGAGTGCTAGTCACCCAGTTTCCCGTGACGCAACCTAAAATATCGACTTGATAAAAGGTTAGAAGGTACACTAAAGTAAAGAATCTACTTGTCCCTTACAGGAGACGAGTCGTGATCATTCGTTTAGAAAGATTTATGTCAAGCCTGCGACCTATTACATGTCTACAGAATTTTGAACGTAAATGGAGAAATGTGGATGTACTATTTAAGCATTATCCTTTTGAAGAAGTTTATTTTTTATTTAGATTTTTTTGTTTGTCTTGTATAGAATATTGTTTATCTTTTGTTTTTTTTTTCATTGAGTTAGCCCTGTTACAGTTAAAGTTTGCTAACAGCTTGTTTTTTTTATTATATAGTAATCTGAGGAAAATGTTATGGGTAGTATATTTGTTAAGTTAAATTTTAAGACAACACTGTTTATACTTAATATACTTCTGTTTGTTTTCCCAAATGTAATAAACAAATAAATAAATAAGAATACGGGTATGATGTTAGGTTATAGTTTATAGGATGCCTACAGAACATATACTTAGGTACTGATTAAGCATTTAAGTTTCCGGGTTCAGTCACTCTTTGTCAACATATGTCTTCATCTTGTCTATCCAATAAGGGCAGATTTTTCAATATTCAGATAACTTTTATCTGAGGAATAAATATTGCGGTTTGACAGCTCTTGTATTGAAAATATGTCAAACTGTCATAAATATTTTTCAGATAAAAGTTATCTGACAATTGACAGCTCTAAGAGGACAAACCTCTTCTTGTATGTAGCACCTTTATGAAGGTTGAAGTTTACCGGTTAATCAAAACATTGAGTCAAAGTTCTACACCTTGAGAGAAAGAATTAACAACACTGATTAAATCATTGCATAATCATTTAATTGCCTACTCTATCATTAATTTAATCGAAGGAATTCATTTCAGAACTTGTTTTAACTTGCCTCCCATAAAACTGTATTCTAATTGATTTTATTATGTTTATCACGTATAGGCCTTTCGGATAAGTTGGTCTTTGTATCATACAATAATGAAACATTACTTACCCGGGAATCGAACTTAGAAACTAAGTATAACAATAACAAAGTGTGAAGGACTTTGATTCAACAAAGGGTAAGCAATATGTGGACGAAAGAAGCAATGATATTCTTGTTTTAATCAGTTAGATTATTTATAGACCGAGCTATGTGTCTGATATGTATTTCAAAACTAATGACGTCACCAAAACCCAAAATACATTTCGAAACATTTTGGGTTCTGTTTCATAACAAACACTCTACGTTTTACACACAAAATCCCATAATTTATATCTAATTTTTTATTTATTTAGGTAGGTACCTCATATCGTCCACTTTGTTGACTTAATCAAACAAAAAGTAGAACAAACAAAAGGATATGAACTAATATCGTTACTCGTAAACAGTTAGACATCGAGATAATTTACGATCTAGACTATTACCGACATACGCAAACTACAATTATTACGGACGAAGCTGTAATCTTTGTACAGGATGCCGACCAGAATTAAATATCAAGCGGAAACACTAATATTTACTTCAAGATACGCAATTGCAAAATACACGTAACTAAAATATGCAGCGATTTAAAATCCGAAATTCAGCGCATGAACACACGGAACGATTATTATCGAATCTCAGAAAAGCATTGACTATTATTGAATCGAAAAAAAAACCGAGTAATTAGAGCGAAGAATTATTTGAATTATTTTTTTTTTAATCCGAACGCGCGGCGCGTCTGTCTTCTGTCCGACGGCTAGCCGAATACGAAGGACTCGTACACAAAACAGCCTATTCCCGCTAGGGGGGCAATGGCGAAAGTATCGCCAAATAACCACCTATAAAAACACACAACACACTCAACACAGTATCCAGTTCGATTCCCGACACCAACCACCGTTGAAGAGGCATTATGAAAACAACGGTGAGTGTGTGAAGTGCAGTGCAGTGCAAGTGATGACTTCAAAAAAGTGATACAGTGTGTCCCGTGCTTTGTGAAACAGTGATGCGTAGGGCCTGTTATACCATTGTTTACTACATACGGTTAAAATTAAAGTGATTTTTCTTAGTCTCCGAATTAATGTTCAAATTAATTTTTGTTTGGACAATGGCGAAACAGGTCCTACGTCAAATATCACCAGAATTTACGTGTGCAAAACGGGATGTGACACACTTTTTTGAAGTCAGCATTTTGCTATTAGTTTTAATACCAATTCATCAGTAATAAAAGTATAAAAGTACTACAAAACGTTAACGGATAATTACAACATTTATCATCGGAAAAAAATGTAGATAAAAATAATCATTTAAATGTAGAATAAAACCAGAAAATACTAATTTACTGCAACATTCAGAAGCCTGATTCAAAAAGATCTATATAAAAAATCTAAAATAATTATTTTTCCATCATCAAAATTTTAACTCGCAATAACACAAAAGACCTCGAACGACCTACTGGTAATGAAAACAAAACGTCAAGCTACTATAAGACAGTTAGCTACAAGAAAGTCTAAATCATTGCTTGCATTTCTGATGAGTAATCTCATGGCATATTACATCACAATAGAGTATTCACCCTCGATCAAGACAAACAGGTTTCAGTCCAGTTTAACTAGGAAGACAGTCCAGGAAGGCATACGTCAATGCAACGCCCAGTTAATGCGTGAATTGCATAAAGGCACCCGAGGAAATAACTAGGCAGAAAAATAAACAAGACGTAATGAGAGAAACGGAACGACATGAAAATATACAGAAGGATTTTTACGAAATAATTAATTAAAAGAAAAATGAAAATCCTAAGGAAAATCTTCGAAGTTTATTTAATAATAAATCTGATATAAAAATAACAACAGGTTCTTAGATGGAGTTATGAAAATAACATGACACCAGTTTTTCAAAGCAGTGAGAAAATTTTACGCAACAATAGTTTTGTAAATCGAGCCGTGAGAAAACGCAACAGACTTGCTAGTTACATTCAGAGATTGACTGCTAAATACAACGTTTCAATGTTAATTGTAACACTTAAGATAGCATCAAATAAACTCGGCGTTTAAAAGTTCAACAAATCGCGATAGTACCTACACCAAATTCTGTTTTGTGATTTATGAAAACACACAGTAATTTATTTTGGCCGGTGCCGCTCTCACATGTTATTTTCTTTTTTTAAAACGTTGAGCGTTTTTTTTTTCATAAAGTTTTTTTATTCGATAGCCCTATTAAAAGACACATAGATAATACAGATTTTCTAATCTAGTTTTAATTTAATATAATCTAGTTATAAAAGCTATTTACAGCTTCCTGATCAATTGATTAACTTTTAATTACTGCTAGAACAGAGAACATATTTATAGGCTCAGTTTCAGCGTACGTAGTGAAATAACTTATTCAAAGGCAAGCGCCAACAGAATTGCAAAGCCGTTAATATTTATTAGTTTCCTGTATAACCCGGTTTGCCTTATAAGGTTTATGTTATTAGTCCTAAACTGGCAAGTTCTTAGATCTATTTTTGTTTGAAAACATACGTGAATCGGCGGTTTGAGCGATGCCGGAAGTCTTGGAATTAGAGACAGAAAAGCTGATATAATAAAATTGTAATGATGGATATTAAAATGTTTGTTCCGTTGAGTTTTTAAAAAAGGACGTTATATTTATGTAGTTCTGCTACTTTAATGTCCAAAAGGCGTTCCAGGATATAGTGTTTCCTCATATTTTCTAATGTTTCTTTATTTTATTTTTAGACTAGAGCAGAAAAATAAACAGACATGATTATGTTATATTCAGCTCAGTATACCCAAAAAACCGTCGCGTCCCCGCCCACATTTCTAAGCCGTACATTTTCTTCACCTCACGCTCTGCTCATCAGCGTGTTATCTCGCAAGTTGAATTAATTTTAAAGATGTGCACAAGTCCATGTCATAATCCCCAGGTCAATGTTTACAACCGTAGTATTACGTGTTACATAAGAACAGTAAAACTGGCACATTTTCTGTATTAGTGACCCGCAGCTTACGATCTTTGGCCATGTTTGGTAGCAATAATTCTTGGTATTATGTTGACGCAAGGCTTGATACAAACCATGTGCCTTTAAGTACTTTGGTTGGTATTGCTACTACTTGGTTTCTAATGGCTTTAAACCCAGAAGAAAGATCTAGAATTAAAAGTAAATTAAAAGATAAAACGCGTGGCCGGGAGTTGTAGTTTCTGCCCCATGGGAAGAAAAAGTAAGTTTATGGATGTATGAGTGTAAAAACATTAAAGTTAATAATTTTGGTAGGAATTAGGATATTAAAAACAACGTTTAAAAATACCATTAGGTGCATTGCTCAAAGTAAGTTCTTTGTTTATAAAACTTCAGAACACCACAAATTAACATATCGCAAAAGTTGCAGTTAGGTAAGTATCTGCGACCCATTTCCTAAGTTACGAAACCACCATAGAAGTAATATAATCCCACGAGTCACTAGCCGAGGCAACCCGATCGCCGACCGACCTCGTTCTCTTTCTACTGATTAGCATCTTTTCCGTCAAAACAATGCGAATGAAAATGTTTGCGATACAATTTTCAACTATTGTTTTAATATTGAGAATCGAATAGTACGTAAATATCGATTGCTTCTGTTAAAATATTATACTGTTTTATCATTATAAATCTATTCATAGATAACGATCTTAGAACCATCTTGAGTCATAATGGCAAAAGAATTTATTACACATCTGCCAAAATCTGAGTCGCATATTACTCAAATGTAAATTTAAATAAAAAAAAGAAATCTAATAGTCATAAAAACGTGCCGTTTACATACAAATTATGTTTTAGTGCTACCACGTGCCAAAGAGGTCATTCTTACGACGTTGCAAGAGTATGAAGCTGTCAGATGACGTCACAGAGATGCGTTCCAAACTGCGGTTACAGTGTTCGTGATACTTTTTCGAATAAAGAAAGATTTTATCAGACAGTTACGTACTATGACGCGTTCGTGTACGTTGCGGATTATGTCGTTGTAATGATACGTTCTCGACAAGTGCTCGGGTTTTGTAATAGTAGATGTGTAAGTAAATAGATCTACTAGTTAAGGTGTTCATTACGCCAAATATATGGTACTGAATAGTGCACGTTACTCAGATAGTTTGTATTGGATCAGTTAAGGAAAATAGTTACTAAACGTATGCAGTTAATCTTTGTAGAATAATTTATACTAAGATCAGTAACCATAATTTGTTGAGTAAAATAAAACCTAAACTACCACCAACGCAATTTTTTTTAATGTCTCTAGAAAATTCATTACTATTCAAAATTCGAAACAATTGAAAGGTCAGATTTGTGCAATTTTTGTTAATTTTTGTTAACGAAAATAGCACAAAGAAAAACAAAAATGCTGGGAAAAATTTGAACAAAGAATGTTCGATGCAGGCCGGATTGCACCACAGAGGTTTAACTTAGCGATTTGTGACCGACGATTATAGAGCGGTTACCGAGTCGTTTGGTATCTAGTGTGATATTATTTAAATGACTATTGCAAATAGATGTACGGGTTTACTGCAATATTTCTCAACTTCTTGATTTATTTGCATGTTTTTTATTGGGAATTAGAATGTCAGACGGGAAATGTGTAGGTGCTATAAGTAAGTGATTGGGAACGTAGACGACAATGTTAACGGTTTCAACAAATCTGGTTTTCATAGACTTGCGAAGGCCAGACAATAGTCATGTTCTCTGAAAATTACACGGATACCACCTATTAAACTTCTTTGTATTGAGTTTTCAATTCTTGAGCTTTACTCAGCTATTTTCAACACCAGCCAGTGACTTTGCAGATTTTTGTTTACATTCACCAAGGTCATTGTTGCGACGTAACTTTCAATTACCCATTTAACAACCGGGAAATAAAATCTGGGTGAAGTTGATGTCTCATCAATCTTGATATATTGTCCGGGTATTTTGCAAATCGTCCAAACAACATACAAACCACATGTTTCGTTAAGTAATATGATCTTCGCGACCTTAATTGAACGGTTTAGTATAAGTAAAGCTTAGATTAAAGTTTTGTTCACTTGTTCGAAAGTTTACTTACGTAATGAGTTTGAATAGGATTACTTTTGTGAAATAATTTGCTTGTTTATAATCATCCGCGTAGGCATAAGGATAGTGATTTTAACAAGAGAATAATTAATCGTATGCATTACGAGTACATTTAATTTTAATAGAAAGCTTACAGAGTCCTATATGATGTTGTTAGTTTAGCCTGAACGTTCTTTAGACTTTTATGGGACTATAGAATAGATATAAATAACCAACTACATAGATATCGCAATACAAGTTATTGATGATAGTCATTTCCATATCACCTGGTTGCAAGAACGGTTGCAATACCATGATAAACTATCTATTTGCAATATTGTAGTGAATATTTAACGTTCGTCAACGATACGTTAAACTCTCGTTATATAACAACGTGTATTGACACGATTTGCATCGATGCTTCTGGTTCGATTACGACAATAATGAATTAATAAGGCATTATTTGGGACCGTTGTACAGCATTAAGTAATTTCGTTGATTTAACAGGCTTCTTATGCAGCTATTATTTTGTAAACTAGTTTTTACAATAGCCTATACTGTAAAAACTACTTTTTATTAAACAACTGACATTTGAATTGAGTTTTCTAGATTTTAATAATTTAGTATGATAATAGTATTGTAATTTCACTTGACATTGAAATGGATAATCTAGTTCAAACGTCAAACAAACCAGATTCGTCCCGGATAAAAGTAAACTGGAATCAATCATCACCACCATGATCAGTAATTTCAATTTAAGTGCAATTATATCTCTCGGCTATAAATAAAAAAAATGCTTATAAATGCGCACCCGTACCAATTATTTGTCCGTATGTTTCCATCATACGCATGTTTTCTTTTTAGACCACAGTCGTTTTCCTCTGTTTTTTCATCAAATTCTTCTCCACACTTGAGTAGGCTTTACAGTCGCTAATTGACATTTTAATACGATAATACATTGGCACAATAATTACGGAACAATTATTACATAACGACTAATTGTAGGTAAGAGATCCAATTGATTGATGACTACGTTTGTTGCCTTGTCGCGCGTCGGCATTCGCATGTGTAGGTACGCACCATTTAGTTACGGTCTTCGGGCAAAATCTCTGCGCATAGCAATGTAGAATACATAGCAATAGGCAAAATAAAGTTGGTGTATCAAATCTTAACAATTGTTCTCCTGTCTCCCAGGTCTGCTTAGTTTTCCTGCTGGTAGCAGCCGCAGCTGCCAGCGAGAAGAAGACGACAGAAAAGAAAGCGGAGCCATTGGACAAGAAGTTGGACAAACGTGGACTCTTGAACCTCGGCTATGGATACGGCATCCACGGGCTAGACATCGGCTACATCGGCAGCGGCCACGGACTCGGCGGAGCATACAACTTAATCGATGACCACGCCTACAACGGCTACGGATCCTACGACATCGGCCAACACACCCACTCCGACACCACGAGGACCATCACCCTCGTGAAAGGCGTCCCCTACGCCGTGCCCGTCGAGAAACACATCCCATACCCCGTGGAGAGACCCGTGCCTTACCCCGTGAAAGTGCCCGTACCACAGCCCTACGAGGTCGTCAAACACGTGCCTGTTCACGTGAAAGAGTACGTCAAAGTCCCAGTCCATGTGCCCGCGCCTTACCCGGTTGAGAAGAAGGTACCTTACCCCGTCCACGTTCCCGTCGACAGGCCCTACCCCGTGAAGGTCCTCGTCCCTCAGCCCTACCCCGTTGAGAAACACATCCCCTACCCCGTCAAGGTGCCAGTCCCCCAACCCTACCCCGTGGAGAAACACGTGCCATACCCGGTTGAAGTTAAGGTTCCCGTTCCCCAGCCTTACCCCGTGATCAAACACGTTGGTGTCCCCGTCAAGGTGCCCGTTGACAGGCCCTACCCCGTACACGTACCTGCTCCCTACCCCGTTGAGAAGCATGTCCCGGTCGCTTACCCCGTTGAGAAACCAGTGCCAGTGCCCGTCCACGTTCCCGTCGACAGGCCTTACCCCGTCAATGTAGACAGGCCTTACCCTGTCCCCGTGAAGGTGCCCGTGCCTGAGCCTTACCCCGTCTACAAGCACGTCCCATACCCAGTAGAGAAGCCCGTGCCCTACCCCGTGAAGGTGCCCGTCGACAGGCCTTACCCTGTCGAAGTCGAGAAGCACGTCCCCGTGGCTGTTGAAAGGCCTTACCCCGTCCCCGTCAAGGTCCCCGTCTTGGTCAATGAACACGACCACGACCACTCCAGCCACTTGAGCTTTGGAGGCTCTTACTACAGCCATTAGAATAATACTAGCTTTAATATAAAAAGTTTTCATCCGCCAAGCGATCATTGAAATATTATTTATAATCTCGCCTAGTTATGGCCGGGACACCAGCAAAAAGAAAACACTTCATTTTTGTATATTTATATGTAAACATGTCTTGCATGTATGAGCGTACGTGTACGTAGTGATACAAAGGTTACCATTTTAGGTTAAGATGAATGTAAAAAGTATGAAAAAATTAAATAATTAATAATTATTTCCTTTGTTTGAATTACCCAACAACTAACCCTGCTACATACTCGTACAGACAGAAAAAGTAAACAGATCTCGAATTACACAGATATTCAGTCACAAAAAAATAATAATTAAAAAATGTTTAACTTTGAGTTCTTAAAATTTATAAAACATAAAGTTACCTTTAATTAATAAATAAATAATTGCATAAACACATTTAAATTGTCGTTGGTTAAAAATAAAAAACAATGGCCACCAATGGTTTCCACTAAAAAAAAAAAACGCATTTTACGAATTCGACCTCCAAAATCACAGGCCTTTTATTTTTTTTAAAGGAAATAACCGATCGATTGAGGAAATGAACAAACGCAGTGTGAGCTGTAGCTAAGCAATCATAAAGGATGACCTTCACTGACTGCCTCTCGAATCTATAATAATATTTTATTTAATTCGCGGGAATTGCGGCTATATATAATAGCTGCAAAAGAACGAACTCGGTAGATGTGGACTTGAGACTTTTTGTAGCAAAAACTATGTATCTAGAATGGCTGAGGCCAGTCAGGTACCTACTCGACTGTATTTTAATATTTTTTAAATGATTAACCATGAAATTCAGCGGGGTAATTACCACACTAACAATGACGACACCTTTCATTTTGACAATTTAAGAAACTCTTTTTTTAAAGTCGGTTAAAAACATTCATTGCATGATTAAAGTACGTTGTCGAGCAGACGAATTTGTCAAACATATGAAGCAACTAGCAGCGCCCCGCTGTTTCACCCGCATAGGTGTCGATCCCGTGGGAATATCGGAATAAAAACTATCCTGTATTCTTTCCCGGGAGTCAAACTATCTCTATACCAAATTTCATCTAAATCGTTTCAGCGGTTTAAGCGTGAAGAGGTAACAGACAGACACATACACTTTCGCATTTATAATATTAAGTATGGATGGATTAGCAATATCTTTCAAAATCCGTCGGATTATGATTCAAAGTGTATTACGCGATTGGGGTCCAAGTACCCGAATGTATTATTTATATTATTCAAGATGAAATTCAGTCATTGCAGTCTATAAAATCCTTTACACGTGCATAGATAGTCTTTTGTTTTTCAAAAATAGACAAAAGTGAAGCTTTCTGTCAGTCATACTGAGACATAGAAACTTATATAGCATAGGTAACGACATTCATGAAACAGGGTTGTATCTACATATAAAGCAACCCTTTCAACATAAGCAAATAATGATACGAAATTCTCAGAAGATATTTAACTTAAAGAAGTTCTTAAAGTAGTTCTCTAGATGGATTACACTTTGAAGTGAGAGAAGGTTCCTAATTGCTTAACACACAAACAATCACAATCAAAATAATTTTGAAGGATATTGCTAATCCATTGCTTCATATGTTCGAAACATGTGACAACTCAACAATGTAAATAACGCAGTGAATGTTGTTGAACTGTCCAAATGAAACCCATTGCTACTGAGTGTGTCACGCAATTACCTCACAAGGTCACAGAAAAATAAATCGTAGTAATGCAACAGTAACAGTAATAACACGTAGATAATGACAACTTTATCTGAGACTTGGCATTGTGAATATATGTATTTAAGGAAATTACATGTTCTTTTTAACAAAACATCACGCCTTGTGTCCCCGGAGGCTGGGCAGAGGTGTACCTAGGTATAGGACACCCTTTCGCCAGTAATATTTAAGTCCAGGAGGCGAACCTATTGCCATCAACCGGGCACAAATCCAGACTCCAGGCTCCGAGAAATTCCAGATAGAAAAACCCTTTGCGCGACCTGAGAATCGAATCCAAGATCTCGGATCGTGCTCACCAGTTGCGCTCGCGACGATTATCCCAACGAGACAGTTTCATGTGCTTTTTTAACTACCTTATTGAAGTGAAAACTTCTATAGGCGCGTTGGGCAGTTTTTGAGCTAGGAAAAACCATTGAATTTGCGCCACTGTTACCGTAACCGACACTGCTTCGGATATGTTCGGCTGTCCTCGGGATGTACTCGGTTTTAATGTATATCCGATATGTCAATGAGTGATGGCAAAATATTCTGTTTGTGTTTTGTTTTCACTTCTGTCGGCACTCCCGGAGTGTTTTAATAAAAAAAAATTCTCATTAATTTGATTTCAAGTCGCCAGTCACCGTGGTCGTCCGTTATGTGAGAATCGCTTTTACGTAAGATGGTTAAGGTTAAAAAAAGTGGAGTAAGCCGTCCATTTTATATTATCTACTGACCTTGTATTGTATGTGCTTCTAAAATTTTGACACGCTTCTTTAATTCGGTCAAGTGCATGTTTGTCTTATGGAATTATGTTGGTTGGTCATATTGGATGCAAATTAATGTGGTAGTATGCTAATCGTTATCGTCGTGGTATTTTAATTTAATACACACTATCTGACCCGACAGAAGTCCTATCCTAATACAGACAAAGAGGAACATTCAGTTTTTCCCGAATTTGGAAATTTTCCAGGAAACTTGTCTGTGACTATTACGAACGTTTTAAATAAAATAGAAAATAGCCTAATCGGTCCAGCGGTTCTTAGTCCTCTTGTCAGAATCTGATCAGAAAAACCACATACTCGTACAGTCAACAGCAAAAGTAGATGATGAAAATTAGAAATTCATTATTAATGAGCGGAGTTTGTATCAGAACTGTGTAGCATCAAAGTGATTCAAAAGTATGTGATTGTAAATTATACCAAACATTTACTGCTAATAGAGTTGTCATAATTATATTCGTGATCAGTTTTGACTCCAAAAGTTATAAACTTAATTATCATCTACTTTTGCTGTTGACTGTACTACGTGGATTTGTGAATATAGAAAAATGTTTGATTCTTCACACTAACTATTATATTACATTACATGCTAAAATAAATCACCACTTTTGAAGTGAAGACTTCTCTTTCTGAACAGTGAACGAAACTGAAGCGTCACGCTCGTGTCGGTGACGCTGAATCGGGTACACTCGGCTCTTGTCGGTCGGTTACGCTGAATCGGGTATACTCGGCTCCAGTCGTAAGATTTCGCTTATGTCATGTGGTCCCAAGCACACGCCCTTTTCTATCTTCCACACAATTCTTTATCGATGCAGACAACAATATAAGAAGTGTTAAGTAACACAAATTACACAGTTTCTCAGCCATTGCACATCTAACTTCAACTTGCATGTTCATGTGTATGTACATATGTATTAAAATGTTACTACACGGCACAAAGCATTCTTTGTCCCATTGTTACTTACGTGCTCACACGCAGTCGTGAGCACACGAGGAAGAAAAAACGTGCACACAATAGAGTAAAAAAATATTTTCATAATTACATTTGAATATTAATTAGGCTTTTAATTGGACATCTCGATTAGTGCAGGATAATAATTATGCAATTGTCATTAATTTTGCCACTGCTCTCCAAACGGTGAACGAAAACATTTTAAAGAAACCAGCATGTCCTAGATCCAAAAATTCGAAGATATGTGACATCTACCAACCCTCACTGGGCTCGCGTGGTAGATTATAGCCCACTTCCTCTTGAAGAGAGGAGGCCTGTGTCCCACCAGTGGGAACATTATAAGCTGATTATGCTAATAATTTGAAAATCTAATTCTAAAATTCTAAATTTAATTCTTCTGTATTTTATTCTATTCTATTTTATTTTTTTGATTTATTTATATCAACCTTTTTGTTTTCTTTCACTATTTACGTAAGATTAAAAGAAAAAGGTAACTACTAGGTATGCTCATTTCCTTTATTAGGTTAGCACTTAATTACCTAAATAGCCTTATATATCCCAGTCTATTTTGTAATAACAAGACCACGAAACAAATTATGATCCAAATTCTACAAACTGTTGACTTATCTACAAATTACTGCAAACAAGGAAATGAAAAGTAACTTTAATTACTCGTATCAAACTGGAATCAGCCGCAAACCACATTGCCCAATGACAGACAGAATGCAACTGTAATTGGTAGTGTGCAAAAATTATAGTGTATACCTCGCATTGTCCGCCAGTGTAGTGTATTTGCAAGTTACATGGGAAAAGCTTTAATTCGTTGTTTTCATTGCGAAAGAGGTCGGTAATGCAACGTGATAAAGTAAAGGCAGACGGTTTTATATGCGCTGAAACTGGGGCAGGGGAGCTGAATGAAGGATTTTTAAGCCATGAGAAGTATTTTTATGAACTTGAGTAATGAGACTTAAGGTGAATGCGACATGGTAGATCGCGAAATTTAAATTTTCTTACGTTTTTTGCAATTTGCAGATCAGTGTCAGGTTGTATCTTGATCCAAATACGATTCGCGACTATAATAGACATGTATTTACAGAATCATAGTCATTAGAATCATTAATATATCTCTTTAAGTTAGATTTCTACCATAAGCACTTTCCCACACGAGATTTGTTCTTAACGGTAGAAATCTAACTTAGAAAGATGTATTAATATTTCTAATTATTATTATAATTCTGTAAATACGTATCGGTTATAGTCGCGAATCATATTTTGATCAAAATACAACCTGACACTGACCTGAAAATTGCAAAAAACGTAAGAAAAATTGAATTTCGCGGGCTACAACTACGCATTCACCTTAAGGTTTGCTTTCTTAAGAAAACGGTGAACGATTATACAATAACGGCTGTCTTTGCAGAGCGTTTTTTAGCATCCTAATGTTTAATCAACATCTGCCTAGCGTTTTCCCAAATAGGTTGGGGTCGGCTTCCAGTCTAACCGTATGCAGCTGAATACCAGGATTTTACATGAAGCGACTGCTTATCTGACCTCCACAACCCAGTTACTGGATAATAAGATACTCCTTGGTAAGCCTGGTTGGCAGACTTTTGGGTTTCTGACTACCCGTAACGACTGTCAAAGATCCAGGAATGACAGCCGGGACCAACGGCTTAATGTGCTTTCCGAGGCATGCAGCGGTCTTGGTATGTAACACCCTAATGTAAAATACTGGTGAAAATTATACATTTTTATGAACGCCGTTGTAATATGACAGAACTGTTTTGCTAGGAAAGCAAAGCTTTATACATATAATATACGAATATTAAACGTATCAAACTGTCACTCACCAATCGAATTATAACACAAAATAGTCCTATATTAAAAAAAAAATATATCCCTAAATATTCCAAATAAATATGTCCAAATATTCTCTACCAATGGAAAAGATCAATTAGAGGTTTGTTCCCCAATCTTACTTATATCTTTCTAGGACTGAAACCTTAACCGGTCAAGCGGCGCGCGTCGCCGATCGGCGACGAAACAATAGAAAATCAATTGTGTCTCATTAGCGGAGCTTGACAGATTAAGATGCATGAAAGGGGTTAGAAGATTTTTGCATGGAGGGTGGCCCTAAGGTCGGTCGCCATTTTGATTTTTTTTCAGAATCGCGGTGCACAACAAAAGTTATATATTTAGATAGAGGACGCTTATACACACAAAAAATGTTATGTAACATAATATCCTAAAGCGTCAGGTTTCGGAGTTATTCACCGAAATATAATTCGAAAACAACAAGGATTTTTTTGTTTTTTTTCCCTCCAGGTAAGCATTGAACTATTGAGGTAATAGAAACGTTATGAAACCTTTATGGAGAACAAACAAATGAAGAATAGACATTTTTTAAATAAATAATTAAACACGGCTATTTATAGTTCGTTTTTTAATCCCAGAGACTAATCTGACATTTGAGACTTTTGTGTTTTCGTTTTTTTTTTAGTATAGAAGTTTGACATTACACTTGTCAGATTAGTCTCTGGGATTAAAAAACGAACTACACACATCAACACGGTCTAGGGATATTTCATACTCAATTAAATAACTCGAAAAGTACTGGCCGCATTGGAATCTTTTATACACCGATTTGTTTGTAATTTATCTCAGACTAATTCCAAATTTAAATTTTTGAAAATTCTTTTGTTTCGGTGGCAAAAAATGTCTTGATGTATAGGAGAGGGAATTTTCGTTTTTGCGAAATTTAGAAAACAATACGAATTACGTTTAGTTACAGTTTTTTTTCATTTTTAAACAAAAGATAAAGTTAAAATTGAGGTATTGTAGCCATGCAACGCCGACATTTGACGAGGGCGGAGATGTTACGAGCTGTGGGAATGCTGGAAGCTGGATCTGTTCAGCGTAATGTTGCTGAGGCCATAGGGACCCATCAAAATGTAATTTCAAGATTGTGGACACGCTATCGTGCCACAGGTGAAGTAGCGGAGAGGCACCGGGGGCCAAGTCGCATCACTACCCCCAGACAAGACCGATTTTTGCAAATTACTGCGCGAGCACAACCAAATGCAACGGCGACTCAATTGGTCCAAAGGCTGCGAGTGGAACACCAAGTGCTTGTGAGTGACCAAACTGTAAGAAGGCGACTGCATGAAAGCAATCTACGCTCTCGTAGACCACTCCGGGTCCCACCTTTACGGAGAGGCAATCGTGGACGACGATTAGAATGGGTTCGGAACCACGTGGACTGGGGCCGTGAGCAATGGTCCAATGTGCTGTTCACGGATGAATCCAGGTTCGGCTTCCATCCAGATTCATGAAGGACGCGTGTTTGGCGAGTTCCTGGACGATGGAGCCGTCTCCAGAACCCTCAGGAAGTTCACCCATACCAAGGAGGAACAATTATGGTTTGGGCAGGAATTCGTCTTGGAGGACGGACGGATCTCGTTTGGGTGCGGGGCAATATGACGGCAGAACGATACGTCCAACAGGTGCTGGGGCCCGTAATCTTGCCCCACAGAACACAAATGGGGCAAGATTTCCTGCTCATGCACGACAATGCCCGGGCACACACGGCGAGAACGGTAGCAGCTTGGTTACATACACATAATGTTAGGGCCTTAGACTGGCCTGCTCAATCGCCAGATCTAAATCCCATTGAGCATGCGTGGGATATGCTGCAAAGAAGAGCTCTGAAGGAAGTTCCTGAAAATCTGGCTACAGAAGATCAACTTTTTGCGCACCTCAGAAGGACATGGGACAATATTCCGCAGCAAGACATTGACAACCTTGTTCTGAGCATGCCGAATCGTTGCCGATGTGTTATGAACATCATGGGCGCTTTCTCAGACTACTAACTTCAAGTTTATAAACACAAATGAAATGATTTTTCTATTTTTTTCAGTTTTTACTCACAAATTAAAAGTTCATTCATATACGATTTCCGTCTATGCTTCATTTTTTTTCCATAAAATCCTGAAATTTTAATCTAAGTACTTTAACCATTATTAAAAAATGGTAGAATATTAAATAACGTATCTTTTAAATATATACATGTCATATAAATAATTAACACATTGATAGTAATTCGCTTTTTTAAAAATATCCCTAGACCGTGTTGATGTGTGTATAAATAGCCGTGTTTAATTATTTATTTAAAAAAATGTCTATTCTTCATTTGTTTGTTCTCCATAAAGGTTTCATAACGTTTCTATTACCTCAATAGTTCAATATGCTTACCTGGAGGGAAAAAAACAAAAAAATCCTTGTTGTTTTCGACTTATATTTCGGTGAATAACTCCGAAACCTGACGCTTTAGGATATTATGTTGCATAACATTTTTTGTTTGTATAAGTGTCCTCTATCTAAATATATAACTTTTGTTGTGCACCGCGATTCTGAAAAAAAATCAAAATGGCGGCTGATTTTACGGCCAAAACCTTCAAACCCCTTTCTCAGCCGCACAACTACCTGTCTTAATCCGCGACTTCTACCTTCCAAGCGAACGTGATGTACTCTAAGTTATATTTACAATATTTTTTATTATTCATTTATTTAAGGAACTTTATTTAAGACAGACACAGAAGTGCAATACAGTTTAGTTAGAAAGATTTACAACCAGATTATTTTTATTATTAATGTGTTTATTTCATGTTATGTATTTTTGTGGTGTACAATAAAGTATATATAAATAAATAAATAATTATCATCTATACAAAAAAATAAAATTGGAGTGCCTGTTTGTAATATTAAAATAACCGCTTTTTACTAAATGCATATGGATGTATACACGGTACATACACCAAAATAACATTTTTTACAATTTTTGTCTGTCTGTCTGTTTGTTCCGACTAATTTCTGAAACGGCTGGACCGATTTTGACGGGACTTTCACAAGCAGATAGCTGATGTAATAAGGAGTAACTTGGGCTACTTTTATTTTATAAAAAGAATTAGGGTTCCGCGCAAAAAAATTAAAACTTTATCCATTATGCACACGAACGAAGTCGCGGGCACAGCTAGTTTAAAATAAAAATAAAACTTGTATCATAAATACGTTATCCTATAAAGCACTCTCAATTACAGATAATCACAGTTTACAATTTCTTGACTGAAGAAAACCTCATTCCTTTCTTAAAACTCATTGCTATTTTATTTTCTAAAGTACATTTAATTTATCCACCAACTGTTTTGCCTACCTCCTAACCATTTTGACTGTAACATTCTATGTACAGCGCCATCTACGTAAAGTGCTTGTAAACATTAAATTCATATCAAGTTAACGCCAGCACGAGGTTTAGAAAGTATAGATGACCGTGTTTCTACGCAATTTAATAGTTCTTGACGACAACGGCAGAGGGCGTAACTGTCGGATAGTAATTAAAATTGGTTTATACAAGATTAGACCTAAATAGTCTTTTCGGGGTCGATTTTTCAAACTTCAGATAACTTTCATCTGTGGAATAAATATGGCGGTTAGACAACTTTTGTTTAGGAAATATGCAAAACTGTATATATCTACCTAGCCTTTTTCCAACTATGTTGGGCTCGGCTTCAAGTCTAACCGGATGCAGCTGAATACCAGTATTTTACATGGAGCGACTGCCTATCTGACCTCCACAACCCAGTTACTGGGTAATAAGATACCCCTTGGTAAGACTGGTTGTCAGACTTTCGGGCTTCTACTATGTGAAACTGTATACATATTATTTTATTCTTCAAATAAAAGTTATCTGACTAGTGAAAAATCAGCTCTCAAAAGGTAGACTTCTGTTTGCCGCTGTAGAAGTGCATTAAAAAAGCTTTCATAAGAGGTGACATGACAGCAGTGCTGGCCCAGTGGTATCGGCCGCGACTTACGAGTTGTAGGTAGTAGGTTCGAACCCAGACAGGCGCTTTACTTTGTGTAAATTATTTCATCACCACTGCTCTCAAAACGGTGAAAGAAAACATCGTGAGGAAACCGGCATGTTCTTGAACCAAAAATTCGAAGACATGTGACATCTACCAACCCGCACTGGGCCCGCGTGGTGGATTACGGCCCATTCCCTCTCACCGAGAGGAGGCCTGTGTCCCAGCAGTGGGAACATTATAGGCTGATTATGTAAGAGGTGACATGCATAACGTTTAGCGCATCAGTCCTGCGCAGTCAGCCTCGCTACCACCTGACTGCTGTCAGTTACAGTGTTGATTATAATAACAGTTTTCGTTTTGAGAAGTGGGCATTCTGCGTCTAAATCTTTTTTCTATTCATAAAAGTTCATAGTGCTACGAGAAGAGAAGTTCGTAGCTGCGTAGCATCGTAGCGCGTAGCATTGTTTTTTTTTTTAGATATTTTGCTTCGGAATAGAGCTCCTCTAAGAATAGTAGGTATGGTTTAAAAACTAAGACTGCGACACTATTGCAGTTTTTAAAAGAAGAGTGAAATAACACTATCTCTCCACTCAATCATAGTTGTTTATTTATTTATTTATTTATTAAAACTTTATGCACAAGTAAAAAAACTGTACAAAGGCGGACTTAATGCCTTGGGCATTTTCTACCAGTCTACCTTAGGTTGATGCAGAGACAATACACAGTAGGTGCAATAACAGAAAAAAAAAAAGAAAATATTTATAACTAAGGTATAAGAATAAATACATATATATGTACATACATAGGTACAACAATATATATACATATATATAAATATAAAACAAATAGTTATGAGACATAGATAAGAATCCCTACAACAACTTAATTTTGAGACGAATCTGCCAACTTCTTGTGTATGTGTTCTCGAGCTTTCACTTTAAATGTGAACGCATTGGTTACCGTCCTGATATTCTGAGGGAGCGCATTCCAAAGGAAAACCGCCTGGACAAAGAAAGAAGACTTTATAAAACCAGAGCGATGAGAAGGACAACGAAGAAGACGATTATTCTCGGACGGTTTATGTATTTTTTTTTTTTTTTTTTTTTTGTCTTTTTTACTCTTTAACACGCTGTCTACATCTCTTTATTTCTTGTCCTATCGCAGCAAAAAAAAAAAAAAAAATCTGTTCTGTTTTTTCCTTGTCTGTTGATATAATATGTGTGTACATAAATTGTAAAATAAATAAGTAAGAATATTTTTTAAAGAACGTGTACACAATTGCAAAAACTTCGATATCATTATTTCGCACGTAGAACTCTAAAAGCGATCTCCTATGCACGTTCTTGTATCAACACCCTAACATGCGAGAACTCGAAGATTCGCTTTCACTTTAAGAATAAGTTTAATTATTATAAAAAGAAACATTCAATTTTAACAGTCACACTCGTAACTCATACATAATTACACAACATTTTTTACTCTTAAATAATACAAATGATGATTTGAGTAAAACGTGAAACGAATTTATGACATAATTATATACTATCAAATCAGGTATCAGGTTTTAGAAGAAGGAATAGAGATACGCCCGCGCACCGTCTACTACGTAGGTACGTACTACGCGTACCGGAAAGCGTAGTGTGGGACGCCCCCCAGCTAGATGGACGGACGACCTAAAGAAGGTGGCTGGGGTAGATTGGATGCGGAAGGCGGAGGACAGGGTGCTGTGGCGCAGTCTGGGAGAGGCCTATGTCCAGCAGTGGACTGCGATAGGCTGAGTTGATTGATTGATTGAATAGAGATGTTCACCATATGCAGTCTTGCATTTGTGACAGACTGCTTTCCATATATTTTGATTGATAATCCTAACTTATATTATAAATGCGAAAGTAAGTTTGTTTGTTACGCTTTCACGCTAAATCGGCTGAACTGATTTGGATGAAATTTTGCACACAGATAGACCTTGACCTGGGTAAGGACATAGGCTACTTTTCATTCAGAAAAAGTCGCGGGCAACAGCTAGTTAGCTATAATTCCATCATAGAGATAATTTACATAGAAATATACAAGGCAGTTTTTCTTTCCATTTCCTAGCTAATTTGAAATAATTCAAAGAGAGTCTGTGGAGTTTCTTGTCCGTTCTTCTCCTTATGAACCTACTACGCTTTGAAATGGGCAACTAGCTTCATCTTTCTGCCTGACCGACCCCTTGACAGTTCAAAAGTGCCTGTAATTGGTTTATCACACTTCACACTAATATTATAAAGGCGAAAGTTTGTGAGTGTGTCTGTGTGTGTGTTTATATGTTAATTCTTCACGCTCAAACGGCTGGACCAATTTTGATAAAATTTTGTATGGAGGTAGCTGTCTCCCTGGATTAACATATAAGCTACTTTTTATCCCGATATTCTCACAGGATCGACATTTACGCGGGTGAAACCACGGGGCGCAGCTAGTTTAAAATAAATGCTTTGAGTGTAAGTCAATTCACTTTTTTGCAAAGAAAAAGAAAGAAAAAGAAAACCGAAGATCTGTACCTAGTTGTAAAGCCTAATGCTATACAATAAAAGTGATCAGCACCCGCTAGTTAAAATAAATACTATATTTAAATCTTCATCACTCACTCACAGCCTACTGAACGTGAATTAAACTTCTGTCTTCACCATTATCCACATGCTAACGTGAAAGGCGTCACAGACAAAAAAAAAATGTAGCTATACCTATATAATTTATCACTACTTGTACAGTTGCGTACAAAAACATGTATACTATTAGCTTCTGCTCGCGACTTCATTCGCATGAAATTTCATCCTCTCTCCATTCACCCTCTTAAGGGTGGAATTTCTAAAAAACCTTTCTTAGTGGATACCTACTCTTCACAAAGTACACCTTCAAAATTACATGTCTCTAGGACCTGCGGTTTAGGCTGTGCGTTGATATTTCAGTCAGTCAGGACTTTGAATTTGATATATATAGATTAGAGAAATTACGAAGCAATAGGATTGAGTAAGAATGGTACTAAGTGGCTTTCGGTAGTTTCTGCGTACCTCCATGGGCAGAAGGCGTGAGTTTCTGTGTGTATGTAATTTAAAAAAAAACAAGCTTTTACTCGTAGAATCTGGACGTTAACCCCCTTATTAATAAGCCCGGAGTTATAGTCTAAAGGACAAAAATAGTTGAAAATGTGGCACTGAGTTGAGTTGCACAGAGAGCCATGAGTCGCTCCATGCTCGGCGTAATACTTAAAAGGCCGAGTTCCAAACGTCGACACCCGAATACGTACAGAAACGCCAGCTTACAAGCTGTCAAATTTCTTTAATAGATTTTCAACTTTATCGCTAAGCTCTAAGGTTCAAAGTTGATTGGGAAAATTTGACAGTTTCTGGTAGCTTGATGTGCTTGTGTCTGTACGACAGTATTCTTTATCGAAAAACGAGTTATGGCATTCATACAGAGTTGGGCAGGGCATCTGGTAAGGCGTAGTGATGACAGCTGGAGTAAGGCAGTGACTGAGTGGCATCCAAGGTCTAGGAGACGAAGTGTCGGTCGTCTGGTGGCGAAATGGGCAAACGTTATAATTACCATCGTGGCATAAGAGCGTAATGCTTCAGGTGGAAATATTTGATGAATTTTATTAAGAAGAAACTTCTGCACGTGAGTGTACAGTTGTGCAAACCAAAAATGTGTGTGTGTGTGTGCAATAATTTATTAATATGTGTGCTTAACACTACTGATACATTATAATAAAGGCGGCTTGACGCAAGCAGTTACGACATGTTGAAACAAAAATTGTATGAGCTACATTTTTTTTTTTTTTTTTCATTTTGTTGTTGATGTTGAGACACTAACTGGTTTTTTTTTTACTAGAAGGTTTATGTTGCAAATATGCAATATATAAATAGTAACCGGTGTTGATTGAAAACTAAAGTGATAGGATTAAATATCCATTACAGTCCGGCTGTCGTATTCTAGTAGCCAATAAAGATCAAATTCGCAAAACACGTATACGTTTGTATGAAACTGTCAGGTATCGAGAATCATGTCTAGAGTAAATCATTTTATTTGGTACGATGCTGGTGACTGGAAAAAAAATTATTATTTTAACATTATCGTTTCGTATCGTCGAAAAATAATTTGAATTAAAAATTATTTACATAATAACGTTGGAACTGCGGGTTTTCTTATTACGGATTCTAAAACGAATACAATATTTTAAGACAACACTCAATAATCTTGAGATTTGAATTACGACTCAGTATTGATAGATTAGGTAATGGTGTAAAAAAAATTCTACTCGTCGTTCGTAAGCTGAGATTAATTATTTTCATTAATTTGGCTTCATGATTTATAATCACAAGATATAAACCATTCAAACAAAAATTATATCAAAATCAATTAATTTAAAGAGCTGAACATCCTTTGAAGTCGTAAGCGGCTTTGCCGTTAGATTAATTAAAAGCTTTATTTCAACCGGAACATTTAGAAAGTATGCACCCACGCCTTCTTTCTTCCTCTCTACACACAAAAGTTAAGTGAAGGTGTTATATCAAAGGTCCCTTTTGCATGATCTAGCAATAATAATAATAAAGCCAGTTCTAGATTGGCCAACTGCAAGGAAAAAGCCATGGTGGAGCCTGTGGAGCAGTGGTGGCCCAGTGGTAACGAACACGACTTACGAGATATAGGTCGTAGGTTCGAACCCTGACAGGCGCTTTACTTTGTGTAAATTATTTCATCATCACTGCTCTCAAAATGGTGAAGGAAAACATCGTGAGGAAACCGGCATGTCCTAGAACCAAAAATTCGAAGACATGTGATATCTACCAACCCGCACTGGGCCCGCGGCCGCGTGGTGGATTACAGCCCATTCCCTCTCACAGAGAGGAGGCCTGTGTCCCAGCAGTGGGAATATTATAGGCTGATTATGTAAGGAAAAAGCCAGGAATACCCATTGCTCATCAGTATTGTAGTCTCTAATTCACATTTATCTCAGGAACTTTTACCTTACCTTAAAGGGGATGCGATAAAGTAGCCCGCGAATTTAAAATTGACTTACGATTCTTACAATTTGCAGGTAAGCGTCAGGGTTTATGTTGGTAAAAATATGATTCACGACCGTATCAAATATGACTTTAAAGAATTATCTTCATTAGAATCAGCAATACATTACGATTTTACTATTACAAATTTTGAATATTTTGAATTATATTATTATCTGAGGGGCAATTCTCGTAGTTTTAAGAACGTTCACAGTCTGATCTCAGTCTCAATCTGTCAAAAATACCTATAATTTCCCTACATTTTTTATATGTTTTTGACATTTGTTTGTCGCCGAGATGAGACTGCGACTAGATTTTGAACGTTTTAAATTACGAGAATTGGCCTTCTGGTATTTGAAACTTTAACCCACCATTTAACTTTCTTACTGCATAAGCTTTGGTTTCCTAAGAAAGAAGTGAACAGTCACACATAACGGCTGTCCAAATACGGAGCGTTTTTTGACAGCTTAACAATGTCAATTACTCATGACAATGTCAGCCACCATGTTAATTTCAGCAGCCATGTTAATTTTGACGTGTAAAAGGGTTTTTTGAACCAATTTATATAAATAAGTATCATTTAATAAATTTTGCGTTTAAAATTTTTACTCCTTATCTCTAAACTAGACTAGGTAGACTGGTATAAAATGCCTAAAGTATCAAGGCTGCCTTTGTACAATTATTTTAAACTAGCTGCGCCCCTATGGTTTCACTCGCGTAAATGTCGATCCCGTAGGAATATCGGGATAAAAAGTAGCCTATATGTTAATCCAAGGTGTCAGCTACCTCCATGCAAAATTTTATCAAAAATGGTCGAGCCGTTTGAGCGTGAAGAAGTAATAAATATATAAACACACACACACACTCACAAACTTTCGCCTTTATAATATTAGTGTGATGTGATTGTGCATAAAGTTTTATTAAATATTGAACTGCAAAATCATCGCCATAGGCTTCATACAGACTTCCCTGTACTTTATCACTGTGAACTTTAAGATGTAATAGTAGTTTATGTAATAATTTCCATTGCTTCTGTATAGTGCTTTAGATTTCCTGTAAATTGTAGGAAATCTATAACTTACAAGATCTATCCGAACTGAGTTACGGTTTGGATTTCTCGGTTATAATTAAAATGGTTTTAGATAAGGATTATGTTGAAATGTTCTACTTAGAATTTATTTAAACTAAGTAAAAAAACCCAAGCAGGTTACTTTGTGTCCATAATTTCATCATTACTGTTCTCAAAACGCTGAAGGAAAACATCGCGAGGAACCGACGACCTACAAATCCCATGTCGCGCAGTTACCACTACTGATCTTGGAAAATCGATTATTCGATCCACTTAACAATGTAACAATTATGCACTTTACAAGCAAACAAATCAATAAATTAAAGAATAGATTTACCATACAATTAGATCCAATAAAGGTTAAGTATACATATCCATGCAAACAGAAGATCAAATTAATTGCTCACACGAAGATGTTAATTGTTATGGTGATCAAACGGATACACTAAATTCTTCGACACTTAAAATCCAATTAATATGCAAACAGTGGCCTTAACATGTAATGCTAACATGTGATTCATTCATTACTAATAGGGCTGACACGCAAAAAGAAACAATGGCTACGGTGAAAATTAATGGTGTATGTATTACTTTTCTTTAATCCCACTGTCTCCTGACGAAAAAGGCTTTTGATTACGACCATTTAGTAAACAAAGCAGTAGTTACATTTAAACTCAATATTTATTTTACTCTTATTTATTTACCTAACTATTTATGTATGTACATACACAAGAAAAAAAAATCAGAAAAATACGTACAGAAGCCAGCACATCAAGCTACCCGAAACTGACAAATCCCAATCAACCTTGAACCTAATATTAATAACAATACAGTTGAAAATCTATTAAAGAAATTTGATTGTCTATACAAAGTCAACGCTTGCTTACTTTTGTTACCTTTATCTGATGTATTGTACAGAAATAGTCGTCATCATCATTTCAGTTCGGTATCACCCACTGCTGGGCAAAGGGCTCCCCTTTTTTCTGCCATACTTGCCAGTCCCGTGCATCCCTCAAAAGTGTGGCCAAACGGTGGCCAAAGTTTGGCCAAAGAAAACATGGCAGTCCAAAAGCGCGTTGGCTTTATAATATTGACAAAGTGGCGGGAAACGCAAATAAAATAAAATGATCATATGATGCGATACTAGCCATTATACCTCCCAAAAGTCAAGTAATAGGAGATTCTATAGTTAATCCTAGAATTTGTAAGCATTATTCGTAAGACATCATTCTCTCTGAATAACTCATTTTTTTTCCCAACAAAGCTCAACTTAGGTACGAGTACCTACACAACTTTAGAAACTTGGTAGCCCTATTCCGCTATTAAGTAAATCACTATACTAAATAGTGAGCTCGAATGTGTAGCGCCATTTAAAAGGAAAAGGCCTCAGACAGACGATAAACGCATTCACACCAGATTGCTTATGGTAATGTTATTGTTTTAATTAATTTATGAACATGATTTACATAAGTTTCGCGTGAAAGAGGTAAATTAAGTCGTACGTAAATGAGTTTTTAGTATGAAAAATTAAGCAGTTTGCATAAATTGAATGAATTTGCGATATGTTACCAAGATAGTGTATGTCTATAGCCAATGTGAGAAAATATGCCTAATTTCGATTTTGGTGAATCTCATTGAAAACTCGTATTGTATCATGCAGGATTTTTTGTTTCTTTTTTTTACCTATCTACTTCTTTACTGGCCAGTTTCTGTCAAAATAAACGTGGATGCCATTAATATTTTCTTTTTATTTTGTTTTTCTTTTAATTATTCGGCTTTTGATCACAGTTTTTCAAACCAAACAGCCTGTATTTTCTGTTTTATAGTAAGGCCAACCTTATTTTTAGTTATTAATGTTAGGATAGATTTGGTTCAAACTTTTTAGTTGTATACTTTTTGCTAGATTGTGGTAGATGTAATATTTGTTTGAAATGGACATTCTTTAATCTTCCAGTGGGGTTATTGCATAACACACTATCAGTAGCAATGGCTGTCATTTTGACAGTTAAACAACATTCATTGCGTTATTTACGTTGTTGATCAGACAAATTATTCAAACATATGAAGCAATGGATTAGCAATATCTTTCAAATTAATTCAAATTCTGATTGATAGTGTGTTACGCAATTAGGGTGCAGGTACCGTTTTTTCTGAATTTAGTAAGAAATGTTATTTACTTATGTGTAAAATTAGATAAACACAGGTTAAAAAATATTAAAATAAGCCGACGTTTTCATACGATATAAGTAACACACGTATTAAATATTTAATAAATAATTAAATACTTATAGCTTTCCTCGAGAATTGGGCTATCAAATGCAAAAGAGTTTTTCAAAACCGACTGGTGGTTCCAGAGATTAACGTGTTCAAACAAACATAAAAGCAAACAAACTCTTGAGATTAATTATTAGTATATACAGGGTGTTACGGAAAGGGTATATCAATATAAACGGGTTGAAGAGTGTATCTGGTCTAGAATCTCTGTACAAAATTTCAGCTCAAAAGCATTAACTTTGAAAATGCTTAATATTTTTTTATTTCGACTTCACGGCGCTGCACTGGCGCGCGGCGGCGTGATGTGCGTGTACTAGGCGCACAGACACACTACAGATAATGGATAATGACCCTCGTAGTGCGGTGACACGTTTGTTATGATATCAATTTAATAAACTATCGAAATAAAAAAATATTAAGCATTTTCAAAGTTACTGCTTTTGAGCTGAAATTTTGTACAGAGATTCTAGACCAGATACACTCTTCAACCCGTTTGTATTGATATACCCTTTCTGTATCACTCTGTAGATTAGTATATTCTTTATCTTGGGAAATAGTTAAAACTACAAGTGATATTACCAAGTGTAACAACGCAAACTTCATGTAATCCTTATGTAATCCATTTCAATACACTGACCATGAAAAAAAGTACTAAAAAGTTGAAACATGCATAACAGTATGATTATGCAGATACATTGCACACCTAACCCAATTCGCATGCTTACGCCAAAAAGTATGCTTGCATTCCACGATAACACACCACGTAACTCTTATATTGAAGGCATAAGGTTTAGATTGCAATGACATTTGTTGACAGATGTTAACCATATCATTGCTCCTCATTTTGGTGTGAAATTGACAAAATACCCTTTTAAAATGTCGCTCATTGAATTACTTGCACTTGCACAATGGGGGTTATTATCTTAATGTACGCTTTTTGCCCGATTCGACGAATTACCGCCTACATACTTGGATTTGCGGTTTTTTCGGTTCTTAATGGAGATTGTCAAATCGGTTACGAGCTTACGACTTTTATCTTACTGTGCAATTTACTTATTATGTGATTTATCACGGTTAACAGAAATTCCAATGATTTTTTGTCTGATTAGGGATCGTGTAATCGATTCATGTTAAGGCTCCGGTGACAGGCGAGGCGCGACAACGCGATGTGACTCTAGTAGAACAATTTCTATGAAAACTCCATGGAATTTGTTCTATCAGAATCGCGTCGCACCGTCGCATCGTGCCTGTCTGCGGGTGCCTTTAAGATCACTTGCACAATCCGTAGGAAGCATGCGTAATACCTATACATGACATATGTACAGTAAAACGGGGCTAATTTGACAGGCGGGGCTACTTTGACCAGGTCAATCACAACGCTATGACGCGTTCCCCACAGCCCGCGCCTCGCGCAATATTACTCGAGGTCACGCACACTTGCTGAGCACACGTGAAAACCGATTTTGGCGCTCTGTCAAAGTAGCTACAACATCTGTCAAAGTAACCCTGGAAGTCAAAGTAGCCCCGTTTTGCGGTATTACATAGACCATTTTTACTGTCGAAAGAAATTTTGTAGCTCATCATAAAAATTGTTTTTTCACATTTGATACCCTATCTTGTTAGATGAGGTGCGAGGGTTTGTGGCTAAATAATAACAGCCGCACGGGTCTATCGAATATAATGTTGCCAGTTAAAAATGTTTGGAAATGAAATGATCTCATTCAATGCTATGCTTGCCGCGGTTGGTTCGTGGATGGATGACCATCCATTGAGACCCCTTCGTGCGTTAGAAAGCACGTTAAGCTGTTGACCCCGGTTGTCATTCGTACGTCTTTGACAATAGTTACGGGTAGTCAGAACTTCAAAAGTCTGACAACCAGTCTTGCTAAGGGGTTTCGTGTTACCCAGTACCTAACTGGGTTGTGGAGGTCAGATAGGCAGCCGTTCCATGCAAACTAATGGTATTCAGCTGCATCCGGTTAGACTGGAAGCCGACATATATGGGAAAATGTTAGATTGATTTTTTGTTAAATGATTCGACTATATATTTTTGTATGAATCAATCAACTAATCCCTTTACTTTAGTACTTTTTGGAATTCTGTATCATTAGAAATAGAAGGCTCGTTTATGACTTTAATAGAGGAGAATCATTTCAAAGTGTTTGGACACTTGAGCATAATTTGGCAATATTTCTATTCTAAGTGAAAGAATACCTAGGATAAATTGCTCATTGTTTTTAGCAAGTTGCAAATGTCAAGAACTGGGTTACTTCAGTCTAGTCATTGTAAAATAACATTTACAGAACAATGACCTGACATAGGTAAGTATTGTAATCTTTAAGACAGTATTTTTGAATGTATATATATGATGGCAAACGGCGAAACGAAAAACCGAAAGAAAACTGCTTACCACCGACTATAAATAGGTAGGTTTGTCCCACACTACGCTTGCCGATACGCGGTCTCCACTCCATGACTCGTCTGCTCCACCGGCCATCGGTCCTTCTACCAACATGGCCAACCCACTGCCACTTCAGTTTGCTTACTCTGCAAGCTATGTCGGTAACTTCGATTCTTTTCCGGCCCCCCAGCTAGATGGACCGACGATCTTAAAAAGGTGGCTGGGACTGACTGGATGCGGAAGGCGGAGGACAGGGTGTTGTGGCGCAGCTTGAGAGAGACCTGTGTCCAGCAGTGGACTGCGATAGGCTGAGATGATGAATAGGCTTGTACAAACACTTTACAAATCATACTATCACACTAATATTATAAAGGCGAATGTTTGTGAGTGTGTGTGTGTGTGTTTATATGTTTGTTACTTCTTCACGCTCAAGCGGCTAGACCAAAATGATAAAATTTTGTATGGAAGTAGCTGACACCCTGGATTAACATATAGGCTACTTTTTTATCCCGATATTCCCACGGGATTGACACTTATGTGGATGAAACCGCGGGGCGCAGCTAGGCAATCATATTTTAAAAGAGATGAGGTCTAGATTTAGATAAGGTCGGCGTTTCCTATCCGAGTAGGTACTCTGAGAAAAAAAGCCGAATGAACTTTAGCCAATAGGATGGTAGTGGTATCTGCATGGACGAGTCCTTTCACAGAAAACAATTGAATGAGATAACCACACTGATACCGTTATCAGACGAAGTTCAGGCAATGTCAGTGACGTCATACAGGTTAATATCTTGAATGAACAAGTCGTGCGCCTGCTAATAACCGTGCCGCTTCTGAATATTCTTACATCAGACACTCGGAGATGCGTGACTTACTAATTTATTCCATGAATGAGCGTCACTACCACCGCATACAATTTTTTGCAATGAATTTGAGAAAAAAGTACACGTTTTATAATACTTTTAATTAATACTTTGTGTGTTAACGGGGCGTGTTCCCTTTTCCACACGGTAAAGCTGATTTTAACTCTAAAATTAATATAATTAGGAAAAACAAAAATTTTATCAGCCTAGGGTTATTTAAGAACAGTCATATTAGTGTCCTTTTCTGTACTTATACTTTATTGCATAAAATTCAAAATGTTCCAATTGCCTAATACATATTCCTGGAACTGTCGACTCGCCCACAAATAAATTAACATCGTGCTAGTCGTCTATAGAAAAAAAAATTAAAAGTGACGATTCTCACGTTTCGGGCGAGTAAATTCGTGCGTATCGACTTATAAGCCGCTGCTGTTGGCAACACAGCAGGACAAATAATGGACTGGTTTTTTCGCGAAATGTCATTTTAGATTGATGAGTGCATTTGGCCATGCTGCAATATGTCATCCAGTTAATATTAAACAAAAAAAAAAGTTAATATTTTTTTTGTATTAAATAAGTGTTGAAACTTCTTATAAGGTAAGTTTGCGGTTTTAGCTATCAGTGAGTTGCACTTTTACTGAATAATCTTCGTCTTTGAGAAAATCCTGAGGTCAACCTTAACCTAGTCACTTTCAAAATGTACAAAATGCCAATAGTATCACACATACATGTCTAGAATTATGAAATGTATATATAATATTATCTATATCTTCTATACATATAGAAAAATAGTAACGAAGAATTTTTGTCCATAATCAGCCTTTTAATGTTTCTACTGCTGGGACACAGGCCTCCTCACTGTGAGAGGGAGTGGGCTGTAATCCACCAAGCGGGCCCAGTGCAGGTTGATAGATGCCACATGTTTTCGAATTTTTGGTTCTAGGACATGCCGGTTTCCTCACGATGTTTTCCTTCACCGTTTTTGAGAGCAGTGGTGATAAAATTATTTGCACAAAGTAAAGCGTGTGCCTGGCCACGTTCCAACCCACGACCTACAACAGAAGTTAGAAGTCGGGGATGTTACCACTTGGCCACCACCAGTGCCGTTTTGTCCAATTTTTGTCCTTTTATCTGGATTTGCGCAAAAACGGCTGAATAGATTTGGATGAAATTGGACACACAGATAGTTTATAACCTGAATTAACACATAGGATACTTTTAATCCCGGTTGTATGTTTCCGTGGGATATTTCCGCCATCAACGCGGGCGAAACCGCAGGCAAAAGCTAGTTGATAATAAAACTTGAACACATTGAAGACTTTTACGCAATAAACAACTTGATATTAAAGGTCACTTACTCATCTCCGTTTCAAAAGTAAAGCAGGTTCTAAATTAAAATCTAGTTATGCTTGGTACCTATATCTTACCGACTCAATTGTCAAAATTAAATAGTCGGTCAGTTAGTCAGAAAGTTAAAGCTAGCTAGTAGCTAGAAGTAATTCAAAAAATAAGATGAAAAATACGCCTTGGCAATTAAGAGATGACCAGTCTCAACCGACGGCGCCCGTTCACGAACATGACGCGTGGATCAGCACCATCCAGCTCAACCATTTTGCATTGTACATGAAGCGACAGCCTATCTGACGTCCACAACCCAGTGAAAATCAAACTCAACTGGGTAATACGATACCCCTTGGTAAGTCTGGTTGTCAGACTTTCGGCTTTCGACTTTCTATATCTGGTAAGATGAACATGGAGTTCAAGTGAGAAGTGAGCTCGTAGGTAGTTATGCATTATAAAGATACAAAATGATTAAGAGTGTCTGCCAAACTTACCGATTAAAATCTCCATTCAAAATAACAATTAAACATTTCTAGCAGTACAACAAAGTCTATACTAATTAAGTTCAAAAATAAAACAGAAATAATAATTTTGTATGAGCGCACGTAACACCCTCTATGCTATGTGGGGCATAATGACTTTCGTAATTATAATGATTCAGTATCAAATTATTGTAAGGCTTGCGTTTATGAGAGGGTGTATGGCGTAAGTAAAAAGCGAGTAGCGATAAAATATGGGTAATTTTCTTATATCGCACTGCTAACACAAGACTGTATCAACTCAAAATGAAGCTTTTTTCAGAAATGATGGAAAACTGATTAGTCGTTTCCTGTTAACGATTGTAAAAAGTGAACACTGTTTTAAAATTTGTGATAAAATTAAGGGGTTTCTTTAATTATGAGTAATTTCAGAGATTGTCTCCGCGGCGAGTTCGCCGCGCGCTCGCTGCGAATTTGCGGTGAGCTCGCTCGCTGCGTACTCGCCTCGCTTTGGACTCGCTTGCCAATCGCTAGTGTGATAAGGCCCTAATGAATACTCATGAGGGCCTAGGCAAAAAAAAAGACAGTCAAAAAGCGTTCCCTATTCCTGCAAAGATTGTCAATATGATTGACATAAGCTCTTCGGTATATTATGTCAGTTACATTTTTTTTTTACTTTTCCATTATCGTTATCACTGATAGAATATCTCACCAGGACCGCCAATTGTGACACCTTATGTAAAATTTCTACATTTATATCTTGAATCGAAGGTGTACATACCTAAAGAGTATTCTATTCTATTCATGTCACTTTGTATAGGCCATCAGGAGGTGTCACGTCTATTGACGGATGCTTGTAGCTTTATAGTGCGTTGCAACAAATAGTTCCTATGTTATAATGTTGGCTCCCCTGTCCTCCGCTAGGAGTATATGTGTTTTGTGCCCATGTTTGTCAAGATCGTAGTAGAGTATGGGAAGACGATTCTGCGGTTTTTTTAAGACTTATAAGGTGTCCGTGTTAGAATCATGCCCAAAACATTAAGGAGTGGTGGAGAATAAGAAGTGGTATACCTACATTGTTGCCAACATAACGGCATAGGAACTATTTGTTGAAACGCACTGTATTGCTTTCTTTACACCTTGCACCACAGACCTACTACAGCTGGATGTCCGTACGTTTTGCTCCACATACGTAATGTGGACATCTTACTGCGACATTGCGTCAAGGCATTTTTCTCAACGTGAAGGTAACGTTAGGAAATGTATACATACTGTATTACTTTGTGGAGTAATTGATCATGAGAAGGCATTAATTGAAGCTGTATAACTTAGAGGAGGTCTCGTTAGTAATGTTTATTGCGAAGAGTTACTGTCAAAATGCGAATGGTTTGGTCTGACGTTTGTGAAGAAAATTATGACCACACGACTGAAGTGAAACTTCAAACCTATTTGGCTATGAGAGCTCCCGTTCGCCTCGCCCGATCACACTTTTCGTAACGCTTACGTCACGCGTTCGCCAGCTTACTCCCCAAGTCAAGCGTGCAGAAAGAAGTTTCATTTCAAAAATATTTTCATATTTGTGTTCACGCTTATTGAATGATTAATTATTTATGATTATTATTTAGTAGCTTCTGTCTGCGACTTCGTTCGCGTAAAATTTCTCGTTCCCCCGAACCTCGGCGCTGCGTCGCGTCGCATCGCCCGCCCGCGCCATTACATACTTCGTTTTCGCTTACCTCAAGAATTGGGCTATCAAGTGCAAAAAGATTTTTTCAAATCCTATTGCTAGTTCCATAGATTAGGGCGTTCAAAAAAAAACATACTCTGTATATAGATATAGAATTAACACTTTTTTTGTACACCATATAAAATTAAAAGAACAAACATATTTAAAAATAGCTGCGCCCCGCGGTTTCAGCTTCATAAGAATAGAATAGAATAGAATACTCTTTATTATGTACACCATATAAATTACAGACATAAATATAGAAAACTTTACAATGGGTGACACAATGGGCGGTCTTATCGCTAAGAGCGATCTTTTAAAGACAACCTTTGGATGGATTAAAAACGGGAAGGACAGACAAATAACAAGACAAGTGTCGATCCCGTGGGAATATCGGCATAAAAACTATCCTATGTCCTTTCCCGGGACTCAAACTATCTCTATACCAAATTTCATCTAAATCAGTTTAGTGGTTTAGGCGTGAAAAGGTAACATACAGACAGACAGACAGAGTTACTTTCGAATTTATAATATTAATTATATATTATAGTATATTATAGTATGGACTAGTTTGCAAAGGGCAGTCTAACCGTAACAGGAAATCTTTTACAGGCAAGCTTTGGATGACCTGAAAGAAAGGAGACACATAACAAAGAAGTTACATACAAACAAGCATAAACTCACGCCTTCATCCCAGGGGGGTAGACAGAAACTACAAGACGCTACATGCTACGATTCTTACATACTCCTTTGGACAGGAAGTTGTCCTTCAATCATTCTTATATAGTATGTCCCTGGAAGTATGGATCAAATCGAATAGGGGCGTGGGCAAGGTCATTTCCAAACTTTTTAACCCTGAGAATGTCAGTGAATTTTTCTACGGTTCAAAAGTTATGACCAATTTTAATTTTTTTTTCAATCACTTGGCTTAGTATTCAAAGAAATTAATCATAAAAAATTGTATCAGGGCTATCTTAAAAAAATAAAATTGATAGCCCTGATAGTTTTCACGAATTCGATCTTTCTTCTCTTTTTTTTTAGTATGATTTTTAATAATTTTTTTTGTATTTTTTTTTTTGCTAAAACGTTTGGAAATGACCTTGCCCACGTCCCTATTCGATTTGATCCATACTTCCAGGGACACCCTGCATACATAGAGCTTGCAAAACCTAGAAAGTGTGTATACAAAGCAGCCTGGCTGATCAAAACAAATGAAAGTGATTGCCATTTCAAGTTTTCTGGATTACGCAATGACACTGCTGGTTATTTAAGCAGTAAGCAGTGCTAAATCATATTACTGTGATAGAAAATCTTCTAACTAACTTTCAATCGGACACACAAATTCAATCTACCGTTTGCACACTATAAAATGCTAATTAATCTAGATTTTTCTTATAATTATATTCTAATGTCAATTTTAACATGTTATCTTGTTAATTTTTTGATTGGATTTTGAAATAGAAGCCTTGTCGACCGTAATCATAATAAATCAAATACATCTGATACAAATAAATAAAATTGAAATGTGTTTGTAATGTCAAAATAACAGTTTTTAATAAATGTATGCATGAACGTAATACGGTACTTATAACAAAAAAGCACTTTTTAAAATTTTTGTGTCCGTCTGTCTGTTTGTTCCGACTAATTTCCGAAACTACTGGACCGATTTTGACGGGACTTTCACTGGCAGATAGCTGGTGTTGAAAGGAGTAGGTATCTTAGCTACTTTTATTGTAGAAAAAGAATAGGGATACCGCGCAAAAAAATTAAAACCCATGAAATCCAATATGCTAGCGAACGAAGTCGCGGGCACAGCTAGTCTCAAATAGATTAGTTGGAATAAATTAATAGTTCCGTGGGAACAAATACATTGAAATATTCTCAATGCTATAATTGGAACAATGTGAAGTATGCAGGCTTTAAGATGTTTATCCTACTTAGTGAAAGCTTTAGGCCGTTCACGAGGCTTGCAACGCACATTAAGGAACTGAATTCAAATAAATTCTAAGCAAATTAATTGTCAAATGAACCACCTGAATTTTGGGGCCAAAAATGATAACACAAGCACCATAAAATTTTGCGTAACACACTTTCAAACACAGTTTGAATCATTTTGAAGGATATTGCTAATCCACTGCATCATAATATGTTCGATACATTTGTCTGCTCAACAATGTAAAAAAAAATATATAAATATATATTTTTAAATACACATAATTATATTCAAAAACAAGATGGCGGCGGTAGTTCCGGTTCTGGTTGGTCAAGTGGTATTTCACAAAACAATTCCACAAATGTTTATCAACAGTGGCAATTGCTATTAGCGGGTGCAATGCAGACTCCGCGCTTCTACAGTAAATTTTTGTACAAGCCATTTTCGAACGAAAAACCTTGCAGTCAGCAATCGCCCTTGTGACTACTAGACCAACGAAACATAACGGTAACATGAGTTACAATAAAACATACAAACGTAAACACACGAGTTACATTATAAATGTGAAATTGGGTATAACTTGCACAAGCGCATACGTGTCGGGTCAAACAGCATATAATTTGAAATGAACATACACTGGGACATAAATCTTTGGGTTATACAATATGAACTGTAGATTCTATTGCAATCCACAAAGTCCACTTTCGTGGGATGTTAAAAACGGGAACATCCCTTCCATGTTACAAAATGGTGTTTCCAATATTAAGTACTAGCAACCCGCTCGCTTCTGCTTCGCATGGTTTTTTTACGTCAATTTTCTTTATATGTCAGTTTGATACTAATGTATTAAGTATACACATAAATCTTTCGTCATCCTAAGGAATCAATTTTATCAAGTCGGGAAAATCTACTACGCCGCGTAGCAAGGCTACGACGTAGACTACGAATTATAGTAATTTTGATAACGTAATTTTATATACATATGTACAAAAGCTATCATTTTTGCACGATTCATAAAGCGAAGCATTAGAGAGTGCTTTACGATCGAAAAAAATTTTTGGCTCCTTTCTGCAACTGTTTCTATTGTTATACTGCTGCTAGTACACAGAACCTACTTAATTTATATACCATTATATAGAAAATTTTACACTTTTCAAAAATTGATTTAATTCAGTAGAAACGAAAAACACATCAAATTATTTCTAAAACAATTCCCGTCAATCAAGTGTGAAACCTGAAAATATTGTAGCTTGCGAAAAAATCAAATTAATTGAGTCAAATTTTTTTCACTCATAGAAGGAACCCTATTTAAAATGGCTCTTTTATTCAAAGTAGTATAATTATTATTCATAAAAAACTAACAAATATAATATCTATACTTATCTATAGTTTTTTGTACAATCAAATGAGCATTATGAGTCGAGCACTTTTGGATTTTCTAAATTTTTTTTCCGTTTGCCTGTACTGTCCCACTGCTGGGCAAAAGCCTCCCCCATTTTCTTCCACATTTCCTTGTACTGTGCCTTCTCCGTCCAGTCGGTTAGGAATGAGTCTAAATCGTCACGCCAGCGTTTCTTAGGCCTGTTTTTTAATTATATACGATTTGGGTGTATTACCTGCCTGTAAATGGAATGATGTCTTACATTTTTTTGTGCGGCTTACCGTTACATAAATATCTCGAAGAATAAATTGATTTGCTAAATAAAATCACCTGAAAAATATGCAGGTTATTACAAACATTATGTTTGAATTAGTGTATTTAGTTAGTTACGGAAGCGAACAAAATAAACAAGACTTTAATGTAATCGATTACTCTTATGATTACATGAGTACATAAATATAGATGAAAAATGTACGCCACCGAATATTTGACTGAAATCATGGAGATTCCAAGAGTTGCATTGTTTTTCACGTTTTTATTGGTAATGGAATTTGCGTCTGCATATCACTTTTATTATTTGAGACATGTACCAGGTATGTATGTATGTTTTTATAATTCTCATTAATAATTATAACGTTTGAGTGTTTAACCGGTCAAGCGGCGCGGTTCGCGGTTCGGCGACGAAACAATAGAAAATCAATTGTGTCTCATTAGCGGAGCTTAAAAGATTGAATTAGTACAGTTGCGGAATGAAATGATTAAACCACTTTTATTTGCATAGTGCATGAGACAAGGTGTCATTTGGGAATGGAATATTCTTGAGAATTTCGTAACCTTTACCTTCCACGACTGCGTGGCGTTGCTTTTCTTTAAGTAAGATAAAATTACCAGAATACCACCTTGAACCACCACCCGCACTGGGCCACCACGCGGGCCCAGCCGCGTTATGGATTACGGCCTACTCCCTCTCACTTAGAGGAAGCCTGTGCCCCAGCAGTAGGAACATTATAGGCTGATTATCAAGTGCTTGAATCCATGAAACAACTTAGAAACTTTTTACAAAGGCAAATATCCTGGTGGAGGGGAAAATTGTAAACAAAGAAGTAGATAGTCAGTACAGTTTTGTATCGTTTCCAGAATGTTCCACTGACCTGATATGCATAGAAGAATACGGTTCGGGCTGTTACTGTCTCTACGGGAGTTGTCAGTGCTACGCTGTTGCTTGAAGACAAAACAACTAAAGGTGCAACTAGATTGCGGTGCCATCGACCGTTCAGGGCTGGCACCCTTAGGCTGGCCCCATACGTCCGGTTTCCTGTTTCGGAATTGAGATTCGGGGACCCTGAATGCACGCATTTCATACAAAATCTTCTCTTTAACGCACACGTTTTTATATTTTCCGTCAGGGTCTCCAAACGGAAAATATAAGAACGTCTGCGCTAAAGAGAAGATATTTTATGAAATGTTTGCATTCAGGGTCTCCGAAGATGAATTCCTGATTCGAAACCCGAATCAGGAAACCGGACATAGGCCGCCAGCCTAATTGAGTAACACAGTTTCAATCACTATCTGAATAATTTTGAAGGATGTTGCCGATCCATTGCTTCATATGTTTAAAAAAAATCCACTCAACAACGTAAAGAACGCAATGACTGCTGTAGAACTGTCAAAATAGGCTAGTTTCCTAAAAACAAAAAATGACAAAGATAAAGCGCGTCAAAAGGAGACTGTTAAAATTTGTATGGGAAGTGGTCTATGATCCAATAGCGATACTGTAGAGGTATTTCTGTGGGAATACCTCAACTATACCCTTGTGCAAAGGGGCATCAAAATCTAACCCGGCAGTTTTGAGAAAAATAATACTTTAACATTCACTTTTTTGCTACATTTTTATATTTTAAAAACGTTTTAACGGGTATATCTGACTTTATACTACTTAATTAATATGGTTTTCTGCTAAACAAAGACACTTTTTTTTCGAAAAAATAGCACAGGATGGTTGCAGATCAAACAAATCACATCACCTCTGGGTCGAAACATGATTTCATCATTCAATATTTTTTCATTTTATTTTGGCGATTTATTTATAGCATAAATTGCTTAGCAACCATATCGAATCGCAACCCGTGAAATACTTATTAATGAGTTGTTCCGGTGGTCATCTGAGGTCTTCATCATTAGTACCACTTCACCAAATGGTGCTTTCCGAGAGCAAATGCACGAGTTACTTTAAAGAATACCCAAATTGTTATAGCTGTGCCTATAATGTTTGAAGAGTTCCCTAGATTTCGCCAGGATCCAATCACCAGATCCTGACCTGGTGACAATGGGAACATTTGGGAAGTATACCCTTTCAACCAATAAAATACTTTTTTTAAATCGGTCTAGCCGTCTTCGTGTAATCGGTGAACATAAAAATATTAAAAAAATGTAATTCCTACGTACTGAGAACCTCCTCCTTTTTTGAAGTCGGTTAAAATCAAAGCAAATACTAAAATCTAGGAAATAAACACATTCATTAAGTATTATAAAGTCAGAAATACCCTTTAAAACGTTTTTAAAATAAAAATGTTAAAAATGTTAAATCATGAAAATATTATGTATTCTAAAATATTATATTTCTCAAAACTGCCGGGTCAGATTTTGATGCCACTTTGCACAAGGGTATAGTTGAGGTATCCCCACAGAAATATCGTAACAGTATCGCTATTGGTTCATAGACCACTTTTTAATGTTATCATGAAATTATTTATTCTAAAATATTATATTTCTCAAAACTGCCGGGTCAGATTTTGATGCCACTTTGCACAAGGGTATAGTTGAGGTATCCCCACAGAAATATCGTAACAGTATCGCTATTGGTTCATAGACCACTTTTTAATGTTATCATGAAATTATTTATTCTAAAATATTATATTTCTCAAAACTGCCGGGGTCAGATTTTGATGCCGCTTTGCACAAGGGTATAGTTGAGGTATCCCCACAGAAATATCGTAACAGTATCGCTATTGGTTCATAGACCCCTTTTTAATGTTATCATGAAATTATTTATTCTAAAATATTATATTTCTCAAAACTGCCGGGTCAGATTTTGATGCCACTTTGCACAAGGGTATAGTTAAGGTATCCCCACAGAAATATCGTAACAGTATCGCTATTGGTTCATAGACCACTTTTTAATGTTATCATGAAATTATTTATTCTAAAATATTATATTTCTCAAAACTGCCGGGTCAGATTTTGATGCCACTTTGCACAAGGGTATAGTTGAGGTATCCCCACAGAAATATCGTAACGGGATCGCTATTGGTTCATAGACCACTTTTTAACAGTCTCCTTTGGGAGTTGGGGGTCGTGACGTCACGCCGTGCGACAATTTTTAGCACGGCGTGACGTCACGACACCCCACTCCCAAATTTTGACGCGCTTTATCTTTGTCATTTTTTGTTTGATTGACAAAAGAAAAAATATGGGTCCATTATTTTTCGATAATCTAACTGACGGACTAATTAGAATTATTATTTTTTTACCCAGGAAACTACCCTATTAAAACCATTGCTACAGTTAGTGTGTTACGCAATTACACCGCGGATCATGTTTATCGATCTACCATCGATTAATTATTGTTTTGAGGCGAATAAAATTGATTGCTCGGCATCGATTAACCGCAGTCTAGTAGATCCTTAATCTTGTGCAGAAATAGTGGAAACAATAATAGTTGTTTACGTTTAGTTTATTATTTCAAAAAAGTTCATAATAAAGTTATTTTTACCAAACTCGTTTTTAGTCTTATTATTTTATACCTTGTTCTTATTCATTTTTTATTGTTGCAGGAAAAGGCTTACAGTTTAAGTTCCTATTTAAACTGGGCGATACAAGTTCCAATGAAACTCAGAATTATGATGGTGAAAAATACAATGTACAGCAGAGACATCATTTTATTGAACAAAATAGGCCTCAACCGAAATATCAAAATTATTTTATTAAACAAAATAGGCCTCAAACAAGATATCAACATTCAGGTATTGGACAATATAGGCCTCAATCCAGATATAGCAGTTCTTGGGTACAAAATAGGCCTCAACAAATATATCGACATTTTGGTATAGGACAATATAGACCTCGACCAAGATATATCAATTCTGGTATAAAACAAATTAGGCCTCAACCAAGATATATAAATTCTGGTATTAGACAAAATAGGCCTCAAGCAAGTTATATAAATTCTGGTATTGGACAATATAGGCCTAAACCAAGATATCGACATTATAGTATCGGACAAAATAGGCCTCGCCCAAGATATAGCAATTTCGGTTTAAAACAAATTAGGCCTCAACAAAGATATCGACATTCTGGTATTGGACAATATAGATTTCAACCAAGATATATAAATTCTGGTACAGAACAAATTAGGCCTCAACCAAGTTATATAAATTTTGGTATTGAACAAAATAGGCTACAACCTAGTCGAAACTCTGGTACTGGACAAAATATCGCTCAAGCAAGATATCAAAATTCTGGTATTAAACAACATAGACTACAACGAAGATATCGAATATCTGGTATTGGACAAACTAGGCTTCAACCAAGATATAGAAATACTGGTATTACAAAACACAGACAACCACCAAGATATTACTGGTAAATATGTATAATAATACTAAAGAACACCAAAAAAAAAACTATCGTTTCATGTAAAACTCATGGATATTATTTTTATAAAAAAATGTCAATAAACAGTCATAAGGATGGCTGGATAACATTAATATCAATTATTGATAATAAAGCTGAAAATATACCTAAAAGGTACGAATGATTGAAAGTTCTTGTACTCGTTTCCGACCACATTAAACAGAAAAGAAGCCTACAGGCAAGAATAATGAAGTTATTATCAATGGAGTACAGTTAAATTATTGTAGATATCACTTTCGTAACCCACGAGTGGGGGACGTGCTCAGAAAAAATGATGCCGGTAATGTGACGGCCTGACAGCGAAGGGCCTCGTCATGCCGAATACGGCTGAGTGAACTGCTGAAGAAGGTAGTCTACCAAACTGCAGGTGACTTGAGACTACTTAAGGAATAATTTTGATGTAAATATAATGTGGATACGCTCTTCCTAACCCTTCGGAGAATAACAGAAGCAGCTTACATTCTTTTTGCAGTTTATCACTTATTTTTCTTTTATACACGATGATTCTTTTTACCGTTTCCAAATTTTTACAGCGTGTGGTACCCATGAATTTAAAAAATTTCACTATGGGACCAACTCTGAAGTCACGAAAAAAATCAGCTGTTTCATACATTTTGCTCAAGTAGGTATTGAACTTTTGTATTAAACAGCAGATTTTTTTTTTTCGTGATTTCAGAGTTGGTCTCATAGAGAAAGTGGTTCATATTCATGAATAGAACAGCCTGTAAAAATTTGCAAGCGGTAAAAAGAATCATCCGGTAGTTACGACAATTAATGTTATTAAATATTATAAGTAGCAACAATTTTTTTTAATAAATATATTGATTGGAGCTGTTTTAATATGACGAACCTACGATACATAGTTTTACTAAGACTGGTTGTCAGACTAGGGCATCTGACTACCTGTAACAACTGTCAAAAATCTACGAATGGCAGACCAACGGCTTAAAAAAAAAAGATAGACCTGCATATAAAATATTAATAGAATAAGTGAATAAATGGAAATATAAATACATAGTTAATAGGATAGAAAATATTTCTATCTTTATAACAAGGAAAATTAATAAAGCGCTCTTCCTCTCTCTTACTTATTTAAAAATTAGCTGTGCCCGACAGGGTCCATAATTGTTTCTATTATTAACCGACTTCAAAAAAAGGAGGAGGTTCTCAATTCGTCGGAATCTTTTTTTTTTTTTTTATGTATGTTCCCCGATTTCTCGAAGACGCCTGGACCGATTTGGAAAATTTTTCTTTTGTTTGAAAGGGTATACTTCCCAAGTGGTTGCGTGATCATCAGGTCAGGATCTGATGATGGGATCCCAGGGAAATCGAGGGCAACCTTCAAATTTTATAGGCACATAGTACCATTTTCATATATTTTCTAAAGCTGTTTAAGTATTTGCATCTGATAATCATCATCTCAGGTGGATGAGCTGATGATGGAAGGTACAACTCCTCAACGGCTTGGAGTTAAAAGAAAATTCTTTCAAAATTATTTATAGTAACACTCGTGCATTTGCTCTCGGAAAGCACCATTTGGTGAAGTGGAACTGATGATGAAGACCACAGATGGCCACCGGAACTACTCAATAATATCTCCGTACTATTTCACGGGTTGGGATTCGATACTTTAACATGGTTGCTAAGCAATTTATGCTCGTCACAATGTGAATGGTGATATGGAGCTGATGGTGGACCAGGAGAACTCTTCAACAATTAACTTCCCTGCATCGGCAAAAGCAATATTTTGTAAAAGGCGATGAGAAAGTTGACACTAGGCTATTGTAACTGAGATAAATTATAAGCAGACCCACTAAAAAGCGTGAAATAAAAACTTTTTAACAAAAAAAAAAAAACCGACTTCCAAAAAAACACTACAAAGTGAAAAATAACTTTAATTTCGGAAGTCGGTGGCAAAAAACTAAAATACAGATCCAAAGACACCGACTTCCGAAATTAAAGTTATTTTTCACTTTGTAGTGTTTTTTTGGAAGTCGGTTTTTTTTTGTTAAAAAGTTTTTTTTTATTCACCACCTGTAATTGTACATTATGGATTGCAATAAACAATTTGAGATTTGATTTGAACGTGCTTGCTGAGGCACAGAGGGGTCTCGATATGTAATTAATGGTAACCCATCATCGAACCGACTGCGGTAAGAGGAGCTTAACCTTCGAGCAACCTGTACGGCTGTTATTATTTAGCCACGAGAGCCAACTCATGCATCATCGAAGTACTTACAATATTGTCGATCGACCGTGGTCTGGGTGCAAGCAACGAATAATAACACACACAAGCATCAATTTACTAGTAAGTACATTATGTACTCAACATTTAGCAACATAACGCAACTGAACTCAATATAATTATACAGCATAATCCTAATAAAAATAAGACAATTTAAAAGAACAATAAGGACCTTGGCATGACAATCGCTTCACGAAAACCGTTCGGTGGGAAACGTTTGCGAAATAACACTTAAGAATCGCTCGGATCTAAGGTGTTGCCGCACTGGTGAGAGAAAACGCTGCGGTTCGAACGCTGCGTTTTGATTCACACAGTTACCATGCTGTAATTACAAGTGTCGGGCGAGTTATGGTCGGAACGTTATGATACGCAATGAACAGTTAAAATATATCTGTCTCGTATTAAATTTGCTGATGACCTATTCAAGAATTGACTGACCTTTAAGACAAAAAATATCTTGTGAATAATGATAATGTCTGTGGCTTGATGATTGCATAAAGTTGTTTCAATTTTATAAGTGTACCCTAGTACAACCCGGGTTGTTACTAAGGAATCCATTTCATAGCTTAACAGTCCGGAGTTTGGAAGTCGGCGGTGTGATACCCCCGTGTCTTGGAAAGCACGTCAAACCGATGGTCCTGCGCCTGATCTATCTCCGATTGTGTCGGATAACCGTCCCATCGGACTATGAGAGTGCACCTGTATCTGCGCATATGACTTCAACATGAAACTACAGACGCTAAAAATTCATCTGAAATACAAATACTATGAAGTCAAAACTTCATAATATCTGGGAGCCTTTAATCAAAGACAACAAGAAATAACTAAGGATGTAATTATAAAGTCTCTGAGCTTCCAAACATAATACGTAATGTATATCCACTAATACTTAAACAAAACACTTCCGAAATAATAGAACTATGATAATATAAATTCTTATCTGTAAAACGAATATTAGCCATGGGAACCCTGTAACTGCCCATTTTGAGAGCATAATGACACCATACAGTAGAGGAATAGTTCACACACATTTAAATAATGTGCTTATTATCATTTGAGATACTGCTACTTGCTATCATATCCGCAATAAATCACAGACCATGAAACTGCTGTTTGCAGTATGATGATGCATTCCAATCCAAGAGTAGAATGGCGAATATGCCATCGATTCCCGAAGCCTTGATTAAGGATATTTAGAAAAATGCCACGGATGGCCACGCCATCGACGTAGCCACCAACGCACACACTTTCAATCACAATCTAAATCATTTTGAAGGACATTACTAATCCATTGCTTCATATGTTCGAAGAATTTGTCGGCTCAACAACGGAAATAACGCAATGAATGTTGTTTGAACTGTCAAAATTAAAGTCATTGCTACTGTAGTGTATTACGCAACCAGCTGGTCTCAAACAATGTAAAAACGAAGAAGACTACCATCGATACGAAAAGTAAAAACAAAAATACTGTGGAAGATTTATCGGACGTCACATAGCTCCCCCAACTCCACCATCCAAATTCAGTGTTTACACAAAGCTCATAAACAACGATTAACTAGGTCTTTCTAATGAATCTCTTTGCAACGAAAGACCTTGGCAGAAATGTTCTAATCAGCATGCCAGGCAGGTGGACTCTTGTTTCTAGTTATGTCATCAGTGTAAGTTTCGATAAGCAGTGTTGTTCTTTTGTTTGATAGTCATGGATGCCTTTTATTGCAAGCAACTAAGTTTAAAAGATTCAATTACTTTCTAAATAAGTAACTAACTATATACACTAGATACTAAAGTAAAAGACTAACTAACTAACTATACAAATAAATAAAAAAGAAAACAAAGGACAATTAGGCATCGAAGTATTCGTCCGCATCGCTGTCATCCGGAAACGTGCCCAGAAGACTGGCAGCATTGCCCCGTTGAATGGCACTTTCTTTCTGTCAATAATTAAATCTTTGAGATGATGTTTCTGATGATTTGTGATGTTGCTGGCATACCCGGAACAACCCAGCTGATCAGGCAGCTAACTATTCCAGAACAGCCATTCTCTTCCATCAACTTCGTGCACACATAATAGATAGTGCCATCCACGGAGACGCTCCCCACTCTTCTTACTAATCACTAGTAGTTATCGCTAGTTAATTCCGCTAGTGTTTTAGTTTTCTGATACACACTAATTACCCACTAATGTAATTACTGTGTATCGACCAAACTAAAACACTAGCGGAATGTTGCACACTTGTACTGCAAGCGATTAGGAAGAAGAGTGGGGCGCGTCTTCGTGGATGGCGCTATCTATAGTAAACTACTTCAGATCTTTTTCAACAACTTATCCTCAAAACCAACCTGTCCCGCAGTGCCAACCCTACCCCGAGATCCCCTGAATCCATTAATGTAGTACCACTAGAGCTCGACGATACTTGTATGGGTTAGAAAGCGAGTTACTTAATTTAAGAACCCTGATTCGTAGGCCTCACTTAAATGTCTCACTGATGGTGGCACGTGTGTTGGATCATTCGGTTCCCTACAAAATGGTTGAGCTGGATGGTGCTGATCCATGCGTCATGTTCGTGAACGGGCGCCGTCGGTTGAGACTGGTCATCTCTTAACTGCCAAGGCTTATTTTTAATCTTATTTCTTGTATTGTTTCTTCATTTATGTGTTTTTTACATTGTTCTCACATATAGAAGCAACAAGAATAATGTACCCAGGATTTTGTAATATCTTGATTTAAAAAGAGTGTCCATGGAGTTTCTTGCCCGTTCTTCTCTATAGAGATCTACGCTTTGGAATGGGCAACTAGCTTCAACTTTCTGACCAACTGACCGACTACTTAATTTTGACAATTCAAAAGTGCCTGTAATGGTTTAATTGAAAGAAATGCTTTGAGTTTGAGTTTGAAACTACAGCAAATGTCGTTTTGTCAGAAGTAGGTGCTTCCCTTATAATGGTTGTACAACATAGAAAAAGAGACGAACAAATCCTCAGCCATATGTAAATTACAACAACAAAGTACACTCTTACTCAAATAGAATCACGTAAATGATGTCAATTGAAACAACTTACGGCATAATCAAGTAATAGACATTACTATTCAACGTTAGATGAGTCTGCCTAGCTGTTTCGAATATTACGCGCAAACAAACCCATAAATTAAGGCTATTCACGCGCTTGAAGACGCGTTAAATACATATGTATGTGGAATAAAGTTATGTATATAGAGCGTGGACTATTTATGACATAAACAATGTGCTATTATATAATACTAGCAACGCCCCGCGGTATCACCCGCATAAGTTTCCCGTGGGAATATCGGGATAAAAACGATCCTATGTCCTTTCCCAGGACTCAAACTATTTCTGTACCAAATTTCATTTAAATCGGTTCAGCGGTTTAAGCGTGAAGAGGTAACAGACAGACACACTTTGTCATTTATAATATTATAAGTAACTATGGATTTTTTGTTGCTGTATTGAAGTTGTTACCATAATTACCTTTGCCTAATCCTTCAGGGATTATTGGCGTGATGTTACATATTGTTAAGTTATCTCTAAAAAAAATCGAATTACCTACTAAAATAATAAATTGCTCATCCACGATTTAAAGGCAAAACAAGAAAGACCTAGGTTCTGAGGTATCTTTTCCCATCAGCTTGGCCATCAGTCAAAAGTCAGTTGATTTCGTTGTTCATTTTTGTTCATACACAAACCATTAATACACACATTTATTTAAATCTAAGCTGTCAGAAATAATCACACGAGAATCATGTGCTATTTTACTGATTATCCTTTAAATGGTAGATCATTCACAACGTTTCAATACCTTCATTAAAAAGTCGCGTCGTTAACGCCTAGTGCGAAACTTGGGAGCCTATTACGAAAACTTTATCGCGGCCTATCCATAATAGAGCAAACGATCGATAGTCTCACGACGCACTCGCCGTGGTATTATTATTGTTATGCTACAAAGAGAAATTTCTATTAATTTATAACAGTGAAAAAAGAGTAACGGTGGAGTTTCTTGCCCATTCTTCTCCATACGAAAACTAATTGTAATTTTTGACGTTCAAAACTGCCTTAGTGTCTATTTGAAATAAATGCTTTGACTTTGAATATTTCAGCAAATATTCGCACCTTCAGAATAGTAGTGACTTAACTCAAAAATCTAAGAAATCGAGTTACGAAAGAACCGACGTTTTCTTTTAATATTCACCTAAAAGTGCGCACCTTTTAGTGACCCTCTATGATCGTAACTCGATTTCTTAGATTATTCTGAAGGTGCGTTATAATCACTAGTGACTTTCGGAAAGAAAATTATTTCTTGCTATTTTATCTAAATATTTTAAAGCGTCATCAGCTTCACCACAACTTCCTATTTATGTGTTTAGAATTGTAATAAAGTTGTTTATCCTGATATTCTTAGGTCCTTCGCATTAAAGGAAATGTGACGTTAAAGGTCATTATAGATTCATTTTTCTATAATTTTACTCTGGAAAACTTGTATATGAATGGATTGTAGGTTGCAATAACAATTTATATCTACGTCTTACATGTTTATTATTTACTATAGCTTCTGTCAGCGACGCATCCGCGTGAAATATCTTTGTTTTCCCCGACCTATCGCATCTCATCACCTACCGTATTACTATGTTTTCGCTTAGCGTCCTTTCTGACTTTATTTCTCCTTGCGTGGTTCTTACGGGTCCTAGTGTGATATCAAATCGATGGCAGCAAAGTAGAAACGGACATGTACAAAATCACAATTTTACAGGATAGCTGATTTAGTAAAAATTAATTAAAAATTGTCCTTATTTACGTGGCAGATTTTCTTCATTATTATGAAATTTGAAATAATTTTTATACAGACTTGTAGATAGGGTTGAAATAAGCTCATTTTATGAGCAGTGGTGGCCAAGTGGTAACGGCCGCGACTTACGAGGAGTAGGTCGTAGGTTCGAACCCAGACAGGCGCTATACTTTGTGTAAATTATTTCATCACCACTGCTCTCAAAACGGTGAAGGAAAACATCGTGAGGAAACCGGCATGTCTTAGAACCAAAAATTCGAAGACATGTGACATCTGCCAACCCGCACTGGACCCGCGTGGTGGATTACGGCCCATTCCCTCTCACTGAGAGCCTGTGTCCCAGCAGTGGGAACATTATAGGCTGATTATGTAAGCTCATTTTTGCAAAAAAAGAAGCATTTTCGCAAAAATGTAGATGTCCGTTTCTACTTTGCTGCCATCGAAATAGCCTGTAGCTTTTCTCAAGAGTGGGTCTCCAGTGGGCTATCAAATACAAAAATCATTTTTCATATTCCACTGGCCGTTCCAAAGATTAGCGCGTTGAAACCAACAAACAGACAAGCTCTTCAGATTTAATATTACTATTGCTCATTATAAAAACTGAACTGTAACCTAAAAAAATCAAAGCCTGACAAAAAAGTACTATTTAAGTATTTGTTTACCTAAAAATAAAGATACCGGTAGTTAGCATGCAATTTCCTGATTGCATTTATTTAAAGAGGTTTTTTCTCCAAATTAGTCGGACATACATAAAGTAGCGCTTTATTTGCCGTGAAATTATTTTCTGTTGGGTTTACCCTCGTCGCTAGGTGTTGTGGCCGTGAACTTACAACTTAACTTTTGGCGTAGACAATGTAAAAAGATAGTATCTGTTCTTGCTGTTGTTTTAGAAGAAAAAGGTGTTGTTTGTATAGGTGCATTAAACATTTACTATGGTCCAGCAACATGAGCTCGTATGGCTACAGTGACTGCCGCTAAAACTATTGACCCACATAAAAGTAGGCGTCTATACTCTCACAGATAATGTCAGAATAATTATAGACTCGACCTTTTGGTATTGCAAAAATTAAACTTCTGGAAAGCTCCATAAATATTAAATCCATAGGATTAGGGATTAGGACCATAGGTTCTCATTGTGGACGATAACGCCCCCTCGTGGGCGTTTGAGATTTTCAGGGGGCAGTAGAAGACCCAAATAAAATTATATATCCTATCTTAGAGCTGATTTTACCAAAGTTAGATATCTTTATCCGTGGAATAAAATTGACGTCCGACAGTTCTAGTATGGAAAAACTGTCAATAATTCAAAATTTATTCTCAGTGTAAGACTCATTCTATGTATAAAAGTTTGGTGGAATGCGCCCTTAGTCGTAAGATAGGATATCGCAATATATAATACTAGCTGCACCCCGCGGTTTTACCCGCGTAAATGCCGATTCCATGGAAATATCGGGATAAAAAGTAGCCTATATATTAATCCAGGGTGTCAGTTACCTCCATACAAAATTTTACTAAAATTGGTCCAGCCGTTTGAGCGTGAAGAAGTAACAAACATATAAACACACACACACACTCACAAACTTTCGCATTTATAATATTAGTGTGATTACTCGTTTAAATATAATCGTGGCAATAGCTGTTTTTGACGATTCGCGACAGACGGTAAGTTAAAAAATTGGGTTCTCTAGAAAAAAATATATTCTCTTTCTAGATTATCTCTCTCTCTTCTCTCTCTCTCTATATGGGCAAAATAAGGTTAATAACCTATGATACAGACAAAATTATACTATTCAGGTTGAAAATGATAATATGCGACAAATTGAAATGGGAGATAATGATGAGTACAATCTCCCATTTCGATTTGTCGCATGTTTTCAATTTCACCCTGTTTAATCATGTGGCTATAAATACTGCTGAAAATTCAGTTTACGTAAACAAACCTCTTGTCTTTGTAATCAGTCGCAGCGTGAGGTTACGCTGCAAGTAATTTCCACATGACCCGACCTGAACCAACCAACTTAGGTCCAGAAATTCAAACTAGTTTCACAAAGATCAGACATCTACGGCGTCCGACAAAGACTATAAAATTATACAGCACGTAAACCAGTTATTTTATAGGTGCAATTATAATATAAGCCGCCCACTGCTGTCTACAGGTGACTCGGGTCATGTTACATAACACAAGAAGCCAAGACCTGACTGGTTATGATGAATGACGACATGTAACGTCAGTAAAAGGGCACGTACCTTTACAGGGTGACGTTTGACACATAGCGGTAAGGGAGTCATTGATTGTCACGTCTCTAGTCTTACGAAGAACGCGTGGTACTTATGAGTTACTAAAGAATTTAATCGCGTTTGATCATCATGTATAATAATAGTGCAGAGGGCAGAGGTGGATTAGTGATAACAGCCGCGACTTACGAGTCGTAGGTTCGAACCCAGACAGGCGCTTTATTTTGTGTAATTTATTTCATCACCGCTGAGCGTTGCTCTCAAAACGGTGAAGGAAAACATCGTGAAGAAACCGGCATGTCCTAGAACCATAAATTCGAAAACACGTGACATCTATCAACCCCACTGGGCTCGCGTGGTGGATTACGGCCCACTCCCTCTCACTGAGAAGAGGCCTGTGTCCCAGGAGTGGGAATGTTATAGGCTGATTATGCTATACTACAGATCAACCCGCTATTCAATTATTGCAAGCTTTATATTAATCAGTTTTTAACACTCTTCAATTATTAATAGTTAAAAACTATTATTGTAGCGTAAACAGGCTTTTATTGTAGTCATAAGATGAATAATACAACTGATAGAACTCGACATATTATATAGAGAAACTTGAATCAAATTGCCTTGAGTTGATTTAAATTAATAGCATCCTCAATAAAAAATGATGCAATTTGACTGCAGTTCTTCAATAATATAATTGATTAATGGGCATAATCTATGTACTTATGTGTATTTATTTTTTTATTTGTTTTGAAGGCTGCTGGGATATACCCATAATATGCACGCCAGTGTATTGAGCTTTAATCTGTCAAGCTCCGCTAATGAGACACAATTGATTTTCTATTGTTTCGTCACCAATGGGCGACGCGCGCCGCTTGACCGGTTAATATTGTAATTCAAGTCATTTCTAATGCCTATTACGAGAATGCAAAGCTCATTCGTTTTAAACTATTAGTACCTAATATGGTACCTACCTAATAGATCTGAAGGCCAATTCTCGTAAATTAAAACGATCAAAATCTAGTCGCAGTCTCATCTCGGCGACATACAAATATCAAAAACTTGTCAAAACCTAGGGAAATTAGAGGTATTTTTGACAGATTGAGACTGAGATCAGACTGTGAATGTTCTTAAAATTACAAGAATTGCCCCTCAGATCTCCGGTGTATATGCGGTGTCTCTCCACAAACAATGGCTCAAATCTCAAATCATTTATTGCAATCCATAATGTACAATTACAGGTGGTAAATAAAAAAATATAGAAACAATTATGGGCCCTGTCGGGCACATCAAATTTTTAAATAAGTAAGAGAGAGGAAGAGCGCTTTATTTTTAAGAGCGCCATAATATTTCACCTCCCATTTTACCTGTTCACGTGAGGACCTGGAGGGCTGCGTCAGCGAATGGTATACACGTTGTTGAATTTTGAGCCAAACAAATTTATAAACCGATAATTATTTTTTCGTGCTATTTTTGCCATCGACACTAAGAAGAAATACCTAAAAGCGTATTATGAGTACAAGTTTTCGAAAATGACTTCCCTACGTATTGATAAATCCTGTCTCAATATTTTTACCCGACAGTAGCGAAGCGCAAAAAGAAGGTAATGTTTTAAAAAAGACTTATCTATATATTAAGTTCAAAATAAAATAAATTTAAGTTTTAAATTAATCTTGCATCAACGTGGCTACACGAAACAAAAAGTCGACGCCTTCATTCAATGTCACATTTCTGAAGATCCTAAAACAGATACCATCGCAGGAACAAGATGGAAAGATAAAACATAGTCAAACGTATGTAAACTATTCGATAAAAATATAACTTCCGTTCGTAAAACAAAGAATTTTCCAAATTCACAAACTAATTCAAAAATATAAGATACAATTAGCAAGCATGCAAAAGTCATATTAAACGTCAAAATCGAAATAATTTATGTTCATTTTATACATAGTAAAATATTTCGTGAAAATTATATTTACGAAAGAGATTATGCATTCATGTCCCAATGACATCTTGTCAACCCAATCGCTGGGGTTGACCAGCGGGGTAATTGCGTAGAATAGAATACTCTTTATTATGTACAGACGCCAGCACATCAACCTACTACAATCTGTCAAATTTCTTTAATAGATTTTCAACTTTATCACTAAAGCACAAGGTTCAAAGTTGATTGGGAAAATTTGACAGTTTCGGGTAGGTTGATGTGCTGGCGTCTGTACATCATATAAATTACAGACATAAATAAAGAAACTACAATGGGTGACACAATGGGCGGTCTTATCGCTAAGAGCGATCTTTAACAACACACAACACATACACAACACACACACAACACACACATACACAACACACACACAACACATTAACAGTAGCAATGGCTTTCATTTTGACAGTTCAACAACATTCATTGCGTTATTTACCTACGTTGTTGAGCAGACAATGTCAAACATATGAAGCAATGGATTAGCAATATCCTTCAAAATAATTGAAATAATTGATAGTGTGTTACGCAATTAGGGTGCTGATGTCATTGGGACCTGAATCATTTCGGATTTCTGCACTCATAAAATGGATTTTATATTTCATAACCTATTGATTTCCATCAAGCGTGATCGAGGCCAAGAGCGGAACCATTCAGCAATAAAAAATAATTTAAAAAAAGAATTGTCATTTTTGCAGATGTGTCATCGTTAATCTCCCAAATAAATTATGCATGTTAAAAGCAAGGTAAGGAAAAAAATAAATGAAAAATATTTAACAAAATAATCGGGCACGGTAGCTGAGCTGACTGCTTAGATTCACCGGACTCAATAGCATCCCTTACGTGCAGGCTTTGCCATACCAATTTGAAGTGGCGTAGCACTTCAGATTAGTAATCTTTTATTCGTGGGTTGCAGCTGAAAATCAGCGTCATGTGGTACACCTTGTGTTGTCATCTGAGGTTAACTGAGCTGAGGCTCTTTTGGCATTATAATCTTTGTTTTCTGTTTTTATAGTTTTAAGGTCTATTTATTTTGCTGTAATGCCAATAAACGCATTTTTCTTTCTTTCTTTCGTGATCTCTTTTGCATATACATATTTTCTGCATATTGGAGACTGGGTAATAATCCTATTATAATATCGGCCTATCATGTTCCCACTGCTTGGAACACAGGCCTCCCCTTGGTGAGCGAGAGTGGGCTGTAATCCACCACGCAGCCTAGTGCGGGTTGGTAGATGTCATATCTCCGAACTTTTTGGTTCTAGGACATGCCGGCTTCCTCACAATGTTTTCCTTCAACATTTTCAGAGCAGTGGTAATGAAAAAAAGTAAATCGCCTTTCTGAACTCGAACCTACAACCTACAACTCGTAAGTCGCGGCCGTTACCACTGGGCCACCACTGCTCTATAGTATAACCTTATTGTATGATATGAACAGTCAACTAGAAGATCCTGTTATAGTGCTCATTTTGTCAATCCTTCCCCATAGAAGTCTTCAAATTATTTTCCTTATATTCAGCAGATTTCCACTGCGATGCTGATGTCAATTGGATTAGATCTAACGTCCAATAAATCACACATTCTATGTCAGAATCTATACTATTATTTAGATTACTTATGCTAATGCACGACTCCGCCCATATTTGTCTCACATTTATTTAACGAAAATCTATAAAACGATGACTGCAGTCCACCTTGACATAAAATGCCTTCTCAAATTTTTCGAAAAACAAAATAAATGTATAATGCATTTTATTTTATTTGTCTGCTCCATTGACTAGTCTAGTGATTTAGTATAAGATCATGGTCTTTCTTATCTGATTGTTGTGTATATTATGTTACATGTGCATCACGAGGTCAAAGCATTATAAATTATCGTTAAATCAGGTCCAACATCCAGTGCTGAAAATAACCAATTTCCAAAACATGCAGGTAACATTGGGGCATTTGGAGAAATAAGTACGAAAGAGTTAGAAAATAATTTAAAGTAATTAATTCCGTATTTACGTAACATAAATCTAAAGTACACGATAAACAAGTAGGTAATAAATTAACTGAAACTATCTTACCCAATGTAGGTAACATAATTAATTACAAACCAAATTCACTATCTAATTACGAAACCCTACAAATCTAGGAATGGAACTAATTAAAATACAGACATGCATTTGTTTATCATACCGCACAAGTGGCTTGTAGACTGCAACTTGTTCCAAGCGTAGGCTGCGATGTGCGTTTAAGCAAGCACCCGAGTACCCGTAGATACTATCATTTCACCCGTTGTAAACATAGATTTATGAAGCATGACGTTACAGACAAGTGACAATGGAACCTGGTGTATACTTTATGTAGGCATTCGAACTAATCTGCTAAAATAATACTGCAGTTCACTGTTTGTCATTGAGTTGTATATAAGCACCTCATTATCCGCATCTTGTATCGAATCCAACTAAGATGAAACTTTTGAAAAGTTTTTGAAAGTTAGACCGTTCTGTAGAAATATTAAAATATTTCTTGTGGACATTATTAGCACGATTGACAAAATGTCATTTATTGCGTTATTAATTCTGTTGAGCAGACAAGTTTTCGAACATATGAAGCTAAGGATTAGCAATATCCTTCAAAATCATTCAAATTATGATTGAAAGTGTCTTATGCAATTAGAGTGCTAATATAGCTTTGGAATTCAGTCAATTGGATTATGAGAGCGATCAAAGACTATCATTTTGAAAGTCATGGTAACTAATAGAACTGACGGCATATCTTCTTAAATTCTATAATCCGTGTTGCTGTCACAAAACTGTCCGATGTTGCGATCGACTTCAAGATAGCTATTACTCATTTACTTACTTAACATCTGGTTTACGTGCCAAAGCTCTTGTTGTGGTAACTATAAATTAGCATTTTAACGGAATCATGGTGCTTGATACTGACAACATATTTATTAAGCATGTGTCGGATATAAGAAATAGAAAAAAACAAAAGACATACAAACGCAGGAGAAGAAAAAAAACAAGACAGTACACTACATTCTAGCAGTTGATGATTATAAGCTGAAGATATAAGAGCGTCCTTCCTTCGAGTTTCTTGCCCGTAATTCTCCCTAGAGTTCTACGTTTTGGACTGGGGAACTAGCTTCAACTTTCTGACTAGCTGACTGACTCTTTGACAATTCAAAATTGCCTGTAAATGGTTTAATTGAAATAAATGTTTTGAGTTTGAGTAACCAATAGCTTCTGCTTGCTTATTTATAGATGAGACAAATCAAAGTCAAGTCAGAACGTAAAGCTAGGTAATTTTAGAACAGCCCTTTCACATTTAGTATATCTGTAAAATGAACAGCTCCAAGCTCATCATAAGTGATTCAATCTAAAGGCCATATGTGATTGAATGCTATGCAAAACCCTGTGCCTTTATCAAGGATGTGCCCTACGTTTCATTGAATTGCGCCCGTCACCCAGAGGCAAAGTTGAAAGTCTCTTGCTAGTAATCCTTGTGGGTCCGTCCAACTAGGGCGTGCCCTACGAGATATTGTTATAATAGAGGCCACTATTGAACATCAGCTGAACTAAGCGCCATTTCCTTCAATAATTCATCGATCTCTTACATGTCCAAAATTTTGATTTGCCTGCCTTTACACCCTTCTATATTTTCTTCCATTTTTTTCTATCAGTCATGCCTTCCATAATTCTCTATCAATATGTCAGTGTAACGCTCTCTCTCACTTGTCATCCATTATTGAATTTATCTTTGTTTTCTTTTGTCAGTCTATTTATAAAAAACTAGCTTCAGCCCGTGGCTTCACCCGCATGGGTGTCGAAAATTATCCCACGGGAACGTGCTACCGGGACATTAAGTAGCCTAAGATGTCCTTTTCCAGGATGCCATGTATCTTCTTGCCACATTTTATCGTAATCCGTATAGTGGTTTAGGTGTGAAAAGGTAGCATACAGACAAATAATATTAGTATGCATAATAGTTTAAATTCTAAGCTTTTTGGGGTGTGTCAATTATATAATTTTCTTCACAACATACTATAATTACTAAATCTGATTAAGTCATTATTACAAGTACTGAGTTGCTCAGCTTATTAGCGTCATAAAAACGCTCTGCATGAAATAGCCGAAATCCTGTAATGATACCACAAAACTGCAAATATATGCTAATATAACTATAATGTTGTTGTATGTAACTGATATGCATGTTTTGCATGCGCAAACATGAAACGAACATTTACTCGTATATTCTTAGTCACGAGACATTAGAGCAAAAATAATCGATTATTTAGGAACTGATAAAGATATTCATGTCAGTAGCCTGATTATTGCTTGGATAATCTTTTTTTATAGCATGCAATGCGGAAGAATGAGGAAAATGTCGTGACGAAAGTTTTGAGAATGAATTTGGATGGATATAAGATAGGAATTACAAAGAAATGATGGATGGACTGAGCGAAAGCTGATTTGGCTAAAAAGGGGGTGACTACCGAGATGATGACTATTAATAGAGAAGAATGGAAGAAGACATGTTGCTCCGACGCCGTATAAATTGGGACAAGGGCAAGAAAATAGAATATAATAGAATACTAGCTGCCCATAAGTCTTAATCCCGTGGAAATATCGGGATAAAAAGTATCTCATGTCCTTTCCCGGGACTCAAACTATCTTTATACCAAATTTCATCTAAATCAGTTCAGCGGTTTAGGCGTGAAAAGGTAACATACAGACAGACAGACAGAGTTACTTTCGAATTTATAATATGAGTATGGATAATACTCTTTATTATGTACACCATATAAATTACAGATATAAATGTAGAAATTTTACAAAAGGTGACACAATGGGCGGTCTTAGAATGATGATGAATAATATTTTTTATTGGCAAGATCCCATGTTTTCGAACAGTGACTTTCAACAAGCAACGCAAACAATGAATTTTTGCATAATCTGTTGTAAGTTTTAGGATAACCTACTTGCAACCCTATGATTCACTCAATCTGCAATTTAAGACCTCAAATTACGTAAATTGTATTTTTTTTGGGATATACCCATCCCAAAAAAAAAACAATTTAGTATAATATTGTGCATGCATGACCGTACTATTATTTACTTACGGATGTCTCAATTCTGCCCTTCACATCTAATTGTATGTCTTCAAGGACTCTTAATAAAATGATCCTCGTCGTGTCAAAATTATTAACTATCCATACATTTCTTCAATGTTAAAATGATACTGACACGTAACGTTAATTTTAGAAATTCTATTGTAAGCTTTTATATTTCTGTAATCTTAATTAGTTACTATGACTACATTTTTAAAGTAATCCAATGTACGCCAATTAGTCAGCGAAATATTTTAGCAAATAAACAGAATGTATTAGAATGATCATTATCTTTCGTAATTACACCCTCTCAAAATTTTTACGTTTACTGCCTCACACGTTAATATCTAAATTTAATAAACACATAATCCACATAATTTATTGATAAGAATATTCACCTCATTTATAAAAACAAAAATTATTCAAGAAAAGTCCAAGGATTACATTCAATACAAGTTAAATCAGACGAAAAACGTATAGAACAACCGACTACGTATCCACTAAACTGCAACATACAAGCCAAACATGACCACAGCAACCTTGAGGCCTTACAAAGGAAAAGCATTCACAGATCGCCATTAGATGATTACGTTAATTATATTTAAATTATATCATTGCTAGCGAACCGGTCGCCACGAATCTCGGCGTAGACAGATATAGAGCATTTCGGCTCGCTCGATTCCGAACCCCCTCAAAAGCGAAAGTGTAACATGGTCCTATAGAGTGCTGCCATTTTTTTTTCTTCGCTCGGCCGCTCTTACCGCATATATATAGCGAAGCTACGAACGATCACGCATCATTCGCATTCAGGACTTCGCTGACTTCAGTGCAACCTACTAGTGCAGCATCATGAGGCACATGGTGTGTTCGAACTTTATAATACTCAAAAATAACAAAAATAATTAAGTGACAGTGCAAATAATAATTAAAAAACCCGTAGGGTTGTGACAGTGCCTGGATATGCAAAACCCCCTTGTAACACTTTTATAATTTTACGCAACAAGGAAATTGCGTACTTAGTGTGTAGTTGTCTGTGCCGATGTTAACTCGACCACTCATTAAAACAACGAGCCTCGAAGCATATTTGCACCAGATAATTAGTCAACTGCGATAATAACTTTCGATTCTATTCTTACAATCACATTCGTTCCAGTTTTTGATACTAACCTTTTCCTTTTTGTTAACAGCTCGTGGCCGCCAGTCTGGTGGCTCTCTTGGCCTTCGCTTACGCCGAAGAAGCCAAGGCAGCAGAAAAAGAAGTGGCAGTGACCGATAACAAGGAAGCTGCGGCGGACGACAAGAAGCACGAGAAGAGGGGAGTGTTCGACATCGGACTCGGCTATGGACACGGTGGTGGACACGGAGGATTCGGCGGTGGGTTCGGAGGTGGTTACGATGGCGGCTTTGGCGGTGGTTACGGTGGTCATGACACCCACTCCCACAAAACCATCACTGTGGTCAAGAACGTCCCTGTCCCCTACCCCGTAGAGAAGCACATTCCTTACCCAGTGGAAAAGAAGGTTCCCGTACCCGTTAAGGTGCACGTTCCCCAACCCTACCCTGTCGTTAAACACGTCCCTTACCCAGTCAAGGAGATCGTAAAAGTACCAGTGCATGTGCCCCAACCCTACCCAGTTGAAAAGAAGGTGCCCTACCCCGTCCATGTGCCCGTAGACAGGCCCTACCCCGTCAAGGTGTACGTACCTCAGCCCTACCCCGTTGAGAAGAAGATCCACGTCCCTGTCAAGGTTCATGTTCCCGCTCCTTACCCAGTTGAGAAGAAGGTACCTTACCCCGTAAAGGTCCCCGTACATGTGCCCCAACCCTACCCCGTGTACAAGGAAGTGCCCTACCCCGTCAAGGTTCCCGTCGACAGGCCTTACCCCGTGCACATCCCCAAGCCTGTGCCTTACCCAGTTGAGAAGGCCGTACCCTACCCTGTAGAGAAGCCTGTCCCCTACCCCGTCAAGGTTCCCGTCGACAGGCCTTACCCCGTGCATGTTGAGAAACCCGTGCCCTACCCCGTCAAGGTGCCCTACCCAGCGCCCTATCCCGTTGAGAAACTCGTCCCATACCCCGTAGAGAGGAAAGTGCCCTACCCCGTCAAGGTCCCCGTCGATAGGCCCTACCCCGTCCACATCGAGAAACACGTGCCAGTCCACATCGAGAAGCCCGTGCCTTACCCAGTGAAGGTACCAGTCCCCGTTGTTGTCGGTCACGGACACGGCCACGGATACGGCCATCATGATAGCTACTAAGGCTGCAGGGAGCAGTTACGTCTGAATGTGATACATAAATATAAGCTTAGCACTAATACGAACGGGGGACGTGAAATACCCCGGCAATGGATAGTGGTCGTGTTACCAGATCCAAGGAACTTGTATTCCACGACCCACGATCGAGCGCACTGACCTAAATACTCTATTAGTTTACATTTTTGTTAATTTTTTTTTTAATCGGTTGAAGTTACGTTTGAGTTTATGTACCTGTTATTGTAAGACGGAAAAATGATGTTTTTTGAATTTCCCTTAATTTTGGATGAACGAGCTGACTGTGAAAATAAATGGCCACGCCAATTATGATAATTATGTCCGTTGTTTTAATTCGTCCATTGTCCCTGTGTAATTGGGTGTAACGTTATGGGTCTGTAAGTAAGTTTTACGAAATGCGAAATAATATGACCCAGATAGAAGCATCGCAAGCGGATAGCCGCTACTTACGCGTGTGACGAAACCTGGTACATTTTCACTCCTGACTATACACCAGGGTGTTACGGAAAGGGTATATCAATACAAACGGGTTGAAGAGTGTATCTGGTCTAGAATCTCTGTACAAAATTTCAGCTCAAAAGCAGTAACTTTGAAAATGCTTAATTTTTTTTTATTTCGATAGTTTATTAAATTGAAATCATAAAAAACGTGTCATCGCACTACGAGGGTCATTATCCATTATCTGTAGTGTGTCTGTGCGCCTAGTACACGCACATCACGCCGCCGCGCGCCAGTGCAGCGCCGTGATGTCGAAATAAAAAATATTAAGCATTTTCAAAGTTAATGCTTTTGAGCTGAAATTTTGTACAGAGATTCTAGACCAGATACACTCTTCAACCCGTTTGTATTGATATACCCTTTCCGTAACACCCTGTATACACGCGGTACGCGATCTTTGTTTTGCGTAATTCGCCGCGATATTACGCGAGCGTAATCTCACACGATTACAATTAACTACAATGTTCTATTACTATTTATTAGCGCACAGCAATCAATAACACAGAAACCTGTTTCAGTCGTGGTAGGATCTCTCTCTGTGATCATAAATTCATTGCATAAAATTACCAATTCGTTGAACATCCATTTGTCAAATTACAGATTGATTACTAACTTAACGCTGATCTTTCAAAATCAGTATTAGGTACTTGATTTACAACGCATGTTTTATGAGTATTAAGTATTGCAAAATGTCATTACATGCGGTGGTTGTTTACTGTCAACATTACAGCGACAAAATGTACGCTCGGCGGGCATTGCGAAAATATAAGCCTCATTTTACGTAAGCTTTATTTTTAAATGCTCGAAAACAATTCCATTGGTATCAATAAAAATACTTTTATGGTGTTATTGGGAAATAATTGGAGTTCAATATTAGCATTGCAGTTTTGGTAAATTATATTAAAAACTTTAAATGTGGTGGTGAAATGGAAGACTGTGTGTAATGCGAAATATTTGTCATCCCACACACGTAGAAGTAATTTAAGTGGAATAAGCGACTAGTTATGTACTTATTCGCACTTGCGTGAGACATAATGCAACTTGACGATACAGTGTGCATTCTCACAGTATTTAAAATTATGTTAAGCGGCTTATGTATTGAGATGAAATTGACAGGAAGTCTTTAAGCAAGGAAATGTTGCCAGTGACATGATTTTATTTATTCATTTTGGTTAGCCAACAACTGTTTACACAAAACATTTACAGTAAGTTGGTTAATATGACGTATAAGTGCAACAATTACTTACAGGCTAACACACCAACAAATATTCCAGTTTTTATTTAGAACTAAAAATTACGAATTAAAAAAATTAAATCGACTTCAAAAGGAAACACCGTGTCTTAGGGTCTGTATTTTAGTTTTTTACCACCGAGTTCCGGAATTAAAGTTATTTCATAATTTTGAGTGAATTTCCTTTTGAAGTCGATTTAATTTTTAAAAATTATATTATAAAGCTTAAAAGCATAGTTAAGATTAAAATTATATTTGGTAATTCGTGTGTTAAATTCAACATTAAAATAACAGATTGAAAACAAAATGTTTCTGGTTTTTCTAATGGCTTTATTAAAACCAATGTCACCTCAGCCATAAGTCTAGAAAATAATAACATCAAAAACGATGTGTCTTAGTTTCCATGAGCGATATTATGTAATTGGCTTTGAAAACGGAATACGTGAATAATTAATTATGAATAAATTATTATATTGGCCGTAACCCTGAAATTATCGCCCACCAGATACCAATAAAGACATAATAATAATTCTTTTTTATTATGTAGATACGATATCTATTAATACACTTAATTTCAGATCCGTTATGGACTATAATAAATGCATTCCTAATTATAGTTGAGTGATAAAAATAAGATCAATAATACTAATAACACTACTATTATACTAAAAACTAACTCTTTGATTGAATTTACGAATATCTAGTGATTACATCCATGTTATATTCAATATTAAATTTTGTGCACTTAACATAAATAGTTAGTAATTGCTACTGCGTTTCGTTATCGATAAATTTTCTAAATATTATTCATTGGAGCAGTTTTGATAATTTAGAATCAAAATGTTTCAAAATATTTGCATAGTTTCAAAAACAGCACAAACGCGTCTGGCTCGTAATATTATATACTAGCAGCGCCCTGCGGTTTTACCCACGTAAGTTTCGATCCCGTGGGAATATCGGGATAAAAACTATCCTGTGTCCTTGCCCGGGACTTATACTATCTCTATATCAAATTTCATCGAAATCGGTTCAGCGGGTTAGGCGTGAAAAGGTAACCTACAGACAGACAGAGTTACTTTCGAATTTATAATATTAGTATGGATATGTACATTGCAATCATTTTCTGATCCTACTGTTCACAAGTATGTAAGATTCATTGCATCTTCACTCTCGTGTTTTTTGGTCTATCACTGTTTTATTTGATCAACAAGCAATACCCGTTTTCGTACTAATTATTAGAAAATTCTTTTAAGCTAAGCATCTTCGCCCATATTTATGATCTGTAATAGTACTAAAAGTTTTAAATAGACCGGCTAGCGAATCGTGTGTAAGAACAATAGTATTAAATTATAAAATGCCATTAGTTTATGCTTTACGATGCGTTCTTCGATATTGCCAAGTAACTTTTGTATCTTGAATGAAACCGTGCAAAGTCAATTGTCTAAAACATTCTAACTGTAATTTTGACAGTCATTGTATTTTTGTTTGTTTCAGTCCAGTACATACCACACAATATCTTGTATCATCAAAGATTTACCAAGAGGTCCCGGCTGTCATTCGTGGATCTTGTCACCCATCCACAGACCAACCGCGGCAAGCGTAGCTTAACCTGATCGATCGAGCTGTGCGGCTGTTAATTACAGCACAGGTTTTATTGACTCCTTTTGTGATATCAAAGAAACGTTGAATACCCGCGGATCGAGTGAGGCAACAGTATTAATCATTACCTGATATTTACCGTTTTGACATATTACACATCATTATTGACAGACGTTATTCTGAACCATGTCTGTTTGTTTATGACCGTGAAGAGTTTGAAAGGAATCAAGTCAAAGAAGAAGTAAAAAAGGCAGTGAATGATATTATGATTAGAAAGCGGGTGACTACTAAAACAGAGATGAATGAAAAAAGAAGACATATTGCACCGTCACCAAAAATAAATTGTATAAAATAAAATAATAAAAATAAACTTTTATTAGCAGGCATCGTAGGCCCATAGCGTGTTAGTATTACAAGTAACTTAAAAAACTATGTTAGTAGGTAGTACATTAAAAAAAATATGGCACACAATTACAATCTAACTTGATTTAAATAAAAACACAATAAAAAGCACCCAATTACACTAAGGTTTATCAAGCCCCATGTCTGGCATGTAGCTTGATAAACCTATCCATAACCTATAATATATCCTATGCTATTCATATAGGAGCAAGAGGATAATTATGATGAAGAAGAGAAAAAAACAAAACAGCTCAAGAAATTACAGTTTGTGGAAATAATCCCAACAAGAGAGAGGAAGACATGTAGACCTCATTTGTGCGAAAAGTGGATAAAGATTTGAGAAAATAGCAAGAAACAGCTCAGAAGTGGTCAATAATAACATTTTCTCCGCTTGTGTTTTGGTCAAGAAATGGTTTTCAATGAGACAAGATTGGTAGTAGAGAGCCAGAGACCACCGGACGTATTGACAGGTTGAATGACGTAATTACAAAAAAAATTAAAAAGCCATTGTGTCTCGCGTGGATCTTTTGTACGTTCCGTATACGAAGGGTTAAAACAACATCACACATAACATCACGCCTGTATTCAAGGCTGCATCTACAGTACATCCACATTGCATTAAAACAAATATACGTTTTCCAATATGTCCCTAACCAATGCAAGTAAAACCGTTAAAGTCGCGTGTAATCACACTATCACACTAATATTATAAAGGCGAAGTTTGTGAGTGTGGGGGTGCGTGTATGTGTTTATATGTTTGTTACCTCTTCCCGCTCAAACGGCTGGAGCAATTTTGATAAAATTTTGCATGGAGGTAGCTGATACTCTGAATTAACATATAGGCTACTTTTTGTCTCGATATTCCCACGGGATCGACATTTACGCAGGTGAAACCGCGGGGTGCAGCTAGTATTTTATACGAAAAATACGACTGCACGTATTATGCGTATGTTCGACCATAAATGATTTTGATTTGATTTGATTTATTGCTGGTGGGTTCATTAACCTTATCCTTTTCTTAATGTCAACAGTCCACACCTTGTGTGGTAGGTATATCGTGGGGCAGGCAAAAAGATCATTCAAGGAATCTTTCAAACAACTATCTACACATTTTAGACTGTTACTACTTAGAACCGTAACGAATGGATTTAATTATATTTGGCAGAACGGTGTAGTTTTATTTATTTTTATTAACGATATGCCATCCAAAAGATAATTTACTTAAATCGACAAACCAGGGAACGATAATAAATAATTGAAACACCACCACCGTCATCTAGGAAACGTGAACAGAAAACAGGTCGCTGCTGCCTCTCCTATGGACATGATTAATTCTTTTACATCAACTAAGGACCTGTCCTTAGTTGATGTAAAAGAATTAGTCACATGGGTCATGGGTGGGTGGTTATGTCGCATGGGTGACATCATGTGTATGCGATCAAAAGATGAATACCATGCCAATGTCACATTTTTGGGACTCGTACTCCTTCAGTTCACTAACCTTCAGACGCCAAGTCATCAAACGTTCTAGGTTAGATTAAAAAATAAAAACCAAGGTCTAACTACTTACGTTTCCGAAATGTTTTGGAATCACATCGTCACCTTGACAAAGCTTATTTAGAAACGATTTGAATTAGAGTTTTGCAATTTAATAATAATAATAATAATAATAATAATTTATTTATTTGTTAACATAGGTGAAAAATACAGGTTTTGTGTTTGATGAACAGAGCGCTATGTTATGCCATGAGGCGTACAAATATGATTAATTTTTTACAAATAACATTTTATTAAAATCATGCATAGCTATGGTATTAAATTAGAAAATTAAATTAGCAATATTACAATTTAATTAAGAGGATATGTCAAATCTAGATGAGGAATTTAAAGAATTAAAAATGTCAAAAATAGTTAATGTCAATTTTAATCATTGTAAAAATGTCAAATTCGTTAAATGTCAAAATTAATCATTTTAAATATCTACTACTACTATTCTGATAAATTGATTCGTCATTTAAATATTCCTCAATAGTATAATAGCATTTATCTATTAAGAACAATTTCATTTTCTTTTTAAATAATGAAAGATTCAATTCTTTTATGGCGTCTGGAATTTTGTTATAAATACGTGGAGCCATACCTAGGACACTTTTTTTTACTAATGCAGTGTTACACTTGTAATTACTCAACGAATTTTTGTATTGACTACGGATTGGAACATTTCGTACCCTAGTAACTTTTTCAAAAAGGTTGGGATTTGTTTTTACGAAGGTACTAATTTCTAATATGTATATCGCCGGTAGCGTGAGTATTTTTAATGCTTTAAAGTAGGGTGCACAGCTATCATCAGTTTTCAGACCACACATGGCTCTAATGCACCGTTTCTGTGCCTTGAATACTAAACCCTTGTCCGGGGAATTACCCCAAAAAATTATTCCGTACCGTAAAAGCGAGGCTACCAAACCATGATAAGCAACAAGTAACGCGTCTTTATTTACCTTTCTAGCCAATTGAAAAAGTGCATAGGCAGATTTATTAACTTTTTTACACAGCTGTTCTATATGAGCTTTCCAATTGAGGTGATTGTCAATATGGATACCTAAAAATACACTTGCTTTTACTTCTTCTATTTCGTTACCATTGTAATTGATAAAAGGTTTTGGGGCTTCGATTTTTTGGTGGAAATGCATTACTTTGGTCTTCTTAAGGTTGATTATTAAATTATTCATATTAAGCCAATTAATTATGTCAGTAAGAGTATTATTAATGTCAAATTGATAAGTATTTAAGTCATTACATTTTACTATGGCAGTGCTGTCGTCCGCAAACAAAACCATTTGTTGTTGTGTCACTTTTGGCAAATCATTTATGTAAATGAGAAATAAGGGTGGCCCAAGCACGCTACCTTGGGGCACTCCATATTTTATATTCCTGAAATTTGATACATAAGTTCGTTCCATTTTGATTTTTGCGCACACTCTAGTGATTTCAGTACATTGCAATCTATTACTTAGATATGATTCTAGTAGTTTTAAAATGTTCCCTCTGATGCCATAGCAATGCAATTTGTCTAGAAGGATTTTGTGATCAACATAATCAAAGGCTTTAGTCATGTCTGTGTAAATAGCGCAGATGGGAGTCTTTTTATCGACAGCATGCATAACATTCTTTAAAAGGTCAAAAATAGCCATATTTATTGTTTTATTTCTCCGAAAACCGTTTTGTTCTTCACACAAAATATTATATTTGTGAAGATATTGGTATAGCGAGTTGTAAATAACTTTTTCAAATACTTTGGAAAGAACTGGAATTTTGGCTATGGGCCGGTAATTTTTTATATGTATTTTTTCTTCCTTTTTGTGAAGCGGTTTTATTATGACTTTTTTTAAGCTTTCGGGATAGACGCCTTCGCTAATACCTATATTAATAATATGTGCTAGAACAGGTGCTATATGCTCTATTACATATTTAATTACTTTTGTAGTTATACCGTCATAACCTACCGTGCTAGTATTTTTAAGCGTCTTTGTGGCTAAAATAATATCGGATTCTAGCACAGGCTGCATAAACATTGATTGCATTGTCAAATTATCTAACCTATTGTTTATTTTAATGTCATTTATTGTATTATTCTCAATGTCATCTATAAAGTAGTCATTGAATGCATTCGCTATGTCGTTTGGATTTGTGTAAGTCGAATTCCCGGTTTTTATTGTCAGTATCTGTTCTTTAGGTAGGTTAATTTTAGATCTATTGACTATCTGCCATGTGGCTTTAGATTTATTTTGCGAGTTGTTTATAAAGTAGTTATTTTGTGCCTTCTGAGTTAATCTAACAATTTTTTTATACTGCGTAGTGAATTTTTTTAAGTCACTTTTAGCTTTTTTTGATGGGTGTAGTCTGTAAGCCCACAATAACCGTCTCTGTCTTTTACTACATGTTTTTATGCCATGAGATATCCATTTAACTTGTTTGTTTGTATGTATAGTTATTATTTTCTCTGGGAAACAGAGATTGTAAAACAATGAGAAAATATCAAAAAAGGCTTTATAGGCCTCATTAACATCATTACTTTCGTAGACTTCTTTGAAAGATAATTTTTGTATGCATGACTTAAATTTATCTAGGTTCTCTTTGGAGTAATCTTTTTTTACCGTTTTCCAAAATTTTAGGCGACACGTTTTATTAACCGGTATTTTAATTACTTGTGATGTATGATCTGATAACATGAGGTCAATAACTTCGGTTTTCCATCCCTTGTCTAGATTATGTGCAAAGTTATCAATGCATGTATTGCTATGAGGTCTAGTCGGCTGGTGTAAAGCTAGAGTCAAGTTATAGTTAAGTAGGAAGTGTTCCAAATCCAGAGTAATCTTATTTCTTAACAGTACATTAATGTTAAAATCACCGCACAACACAATTTTTTTGTTCGATAAGCAAACTTTTTTTAATACAATGTCAAGTTTTTCGTAAAAAGTCAAGTAATTGTATTTTGGTACTCTATACACACATATAACTATAATTGAAAATGATGTCAATTCTATAGCACAAATTTCAAAGACGCCTGATACAGACTGTTTAGCAACATCTGGTAGTACTTTGTATTGGTGTCCCTGTCTTACAAGAATACAAGTTCCACCCCGATTTGTGCTTTGTGAAAAAAACGCGGTTAGATGGAAATTCGGGATATGTAATAAACTCTCATGTCCAGATGTTATGAAATGCTCTGTTAAACAGAGTACATCTACAGTGGTCCCTTGATTTTCTAAGACTTCTAATTGTACAGTTAACATGTCTGATTTGTTTAACAGTCCAGCAATGTTTTGGTGCATTACGTTAATACGACTAAAGAAAAAACTGCCCCGTATCCTCAGATTCAGTTACTATCTTTATTTGGTTATCAGGTTGTTGAAAGTCACAATTTGATGATTGTATCTCTATAGTCATTTTGAAAACATCCCTGAAGATTGCTTGCATTCCGGAGTAATTAATTGCACCCGTACGTTTGTTGAACATAGTGTCATCATAGTTAAGGTTCATGTTGCTGTCCAGAAAGTAAGCGTGACCATGAGTGACAGTGTCTAGATATAATAGGTTATTAAAGGTTTCCACTCTTGAGTTATATAGGTAGTTGTTTGTGAAAAATTTGTATGTCGGCGTGCAGATAATTATATTAGTATTCAAGACTTCTTGCAATACTTGCCTAATTGCTAAAATGCTATCAAAATATTTATTTGTTATTTTAAAGTCTTCCTCACCTATCAATATTATACAAAAATCTTGTAGAGTGAACTGTGACAACTTTTCTTTTATACCCTTCAACAGAAGTTCAATAGTTCCATGAGGGGTGATGTAATGGCAGAGGGAGCACTTCTCAAAGGTGTTTTCTGCAATGTGAAGCAATTTATTTTTGTTGTCTGTACTTATTATGCAAATTTTTTTGCACTTCGACTGGTTTGCGTCTGCATTATTTGTGCATTGATTTACTGATGGTGATGTATTTTTATTGCTGTCTTTCACCATTTTTGGGTTTTTGTGTTTTTTTACTGTAGTGTTGCTATTTTTTTCCTGTTTCTTTGTCTCTGTTTGCGTGTGTTTATGATTTTTGTTAGGACTTTTTTTTGCCTTTTTTGTGCTAGGTGACTTTATTTTTGTTGGACTGTATGTGACTTTCTTGTACAGCTCGTTCTGTTTGCTCAGAGTTATATTCATCGTTTTGAGATCATTATTTTCCATTGTCAATTTATCAATTTCTAAGTGAGCGCTTTGCAGGTCAAGTGTGAGGTTAGTAATTTGATCTCGTAGTTTCTTGATTTCTTCGTCATCGTCGTCGGACATCTCCGGTACACTAGTGACGGTGTCATTTAATGTTGCGCGCGTAGCAGCTACCTCACTGTCGCTCAACATTGAGTCCGATTTAGTCCTAGTCCGCCGAAACGTAATATTTTCTAGGAAATTCATAGTGGATGCAGTAGGATTTGAATATGTACGCGAAATTTAGAAAAAGGTTCTTCACACAGTGGATTCGTTAGATGACGTTGTTACCAATTACGTAGCGCGATCATCTAGGTCATGTAGTCGCGCGAGTTATGCACAGTTTTCCACTAAATTAGAAATTTTTATTATTGTGGTATCACTCCTTTTTTTTTTATTTATTTTCCCAAACAGCAACACTATTACTAATGTCACTAAGTATAGTGAAACGTGAGCTCCTCGATACTAGATGGCGCTTTCTGCAGTATCAGGATAACTGATTATATTTTATATAGTGGCAACTCGTAACGTAAGTGTCACAAAGTATCAGTGAAACGTGAACTGCTCGATACTAGATGGCGCTTTCTGTAGTTTCTGGATAACTGATTATATTTTATAACATGGCAACACGTAACGTAAGTGTCAATATTAGTTTAGCTACTCAGCACTAGGGACGCTAGTTGTTTATAACTGTCAATTTTCAAATAAACACTTTATCGTAACGTACGACAACGAATTGTTTATTAATTTTTGTCACTATTAATTATCTATTTTGAGTCCACTGTCATTCGTGAGGCTATATAAGGTTAAAAACTGATTTTTATTTGTCCAAGAATGACACTTATTGATTATATTGGAGTTTTTTAGGAACTGGTCACTGTATTTCTTTTACACACTATTTTCCTTGTATTTACGTATTAACTGTAACCACAAACAATTTCACGGGAATAGTTCACTATATACTCTAGATTCAATTACTTTATATACTGTATTATCACTTAATGCAATCCAAGTATATACACGAATAAGGATTTGAGGATACTGATATTGATGATATTTATAAGAATCAACTGGTTAAAAGAATGGAGTGACCATTCTTCATGCATCCGATGTTGATTAAGTACATAATTTTTAACTCTCCCTCTCTCTCTCTCTCTCTGGAAATTCGCTTATACTTAGCCCCTACATACGTCCAGTAATGGCCTTAAGAGCCTATACTACCACAGCTAAAATTCACTATTTATCTCGCTCATACGATACTGCTCGCGGACTGAGTGAGAGCGAGACAGAGTGCGGTGCTGGGCGGCAGGCAGCGCCAATAGTTTAGGTATTTGCTTTTTGCAGTGAAAATAATGGTAATTATGAAAAAATAAATAACATAAGACCTGCTTTAAAGTAAGTTCAGTTAGTATGCAAAGTTTCATGATCTAATTTGAAGTATTTTTTTAATACCAGCGGTTTATTGTTCGGGTTAGAGGTAACTTTGGATTTTTTTTCTATCGAGAAAATTTTATGGAATCGTGTTTTCGTCTAACATAGGACTTAGCATTAATCCTCAACTTTACCATACACACATACCACGCTAAGCCATTTGAGGTAGTATAGGCTCTTAAGGATTTTATAACCTACTAGCTGCGCCCCGCGGTTTTAACCGCGTAAACGTCGATCCCGTAGAAATATCAGGACAAAAAGTAGCCTTTATGTTAATCCAGGGCGCCAGCTACCTCCATACAAAATTTTATCTAATTTGGTCCAGGCGTTTGAGCGTGAAGAAGTAACAAACATATAAACACACACACACACACTCACAAACTTTCGCCTTTATAATATTAGTGTGATTCCAAAAAAAGGCCATTTTGGGTATAGGTTTCCAATTGCAGTGTTTTCATTCCGCTTTCTATAGACCACTATAAAGAACTATGAACTATTGCGCCAACCAACTACAACCAATAATTAGTTAAAGGAATTTGTAGTAATACTCATACAACCCACACACTGAAGGTCTTATATACAATTACCTGTTACAGTAATATTTCATTTAGAAATAAGCGACAGACTGTTTGCTAACCGTCACCGATTTTAGTAATAATGGCAATAAATCATGTCCTACGTCCGTTTGTTAGTAGTCTATGAGAAATCCTTACGAGTATATACAGCATTAGATGTTTTCGGGTTACAAAGAACATAAAATATGACAATTTACATACTTATTTATCATTTATTTATTTATTTAGGTTAGCCTACAATTGTTTACATTTTACATTTCATTTAAAAGTAGGTACACGGTATACATTCATAAGTTCAACAATTACTTACAGGCTAACACCACATGCACTATTTTATTAACATTATACATTTTTTATTTTTTCAATTACTTAATTATAAATAAATTTTGAATGATAATAAAACAAGGCATAAATCTTACAATTTAAGAAACAAACGAAAATATACGAATGTATTTTGAGAATAAAGTTTCATTATTTCTAAATCACCTTTTCGAATTCTATGTACGTTTTTGTGTGGTCCAATTAGGTGGTGAAATACCAACAAATTAATTCAAAACCAAAAAATTCAAAAGTTTAACTTGTCGAAATCATTAAAAACTAGCTGCGCCCCGCGGTTTCACCCGCGTAAGTTTCGATCCCGTGGGAATATCGGGATAAAAACTATCCTATGTCTTCTCCCGGGACTCAAACTATATCTAGGTATAGCATTTCAAACTAAATCGGTTCAGTGGTTTAGGTGTGAAAAGGTAACATGCAGACATACAGACAGAGTTACTTTCGAATTAATAGTATTAGTATGGATTCAGAACACAACTATTCTAATAGTATTAATTGACATTACTATAATTTCTGTTTTGTTTTTTTGACATGCTTTTGTTTGTATTTATTATTTTGAATTATGTTATAATTTGCACGCCGTAAGATAGACTGTAGCCGATCTTTTTAATTTATGTACAACATCTTATACCTGTACCTACATTCATAGCAAATAAAATTCTGATTCTGAATATCGGCTGCGGCCAGACGATTATGAAACGCAACATAAACTGGTTGTGCCCAGACAATCAGATAGCCCCGCATTATTAGACTGTGTGCCAATGCACTTACTGGCCGTCACACATCTGCAATCATGTGTGACTCCTTCCAATATAGAGCTATTGTACACTGGAGTAAACAATTTTATGCTTAAAACGAGGTTGCCTTGTAGACTTCATTAAGTTTAGAACCAAAGAAAATATAATTTCGAAAGGTCATTTTCTTGTCCTCGTCCTAATTTATTTGGAGCCGACGCAGCATATACATGCTGAATTTTTCAAATGAGCTTGAATGGCCAAATCTGAAACTATGAGGAATAGCGAAAAGTACTCAAAGGAGTCACGGGCTCGATGTTGATGAAACCTAAAACGGTATCATTGGATTTTTTGAAAAATCAATATTTCTAGACAGGAATCGAACCCGTTGATTTTGAAAAAAAAAACAAACTGTATTATTAGAACACTATTTACAAAAGTAGAATGCAATGGCATGTTGTTTCAAGAGATGCCATTTGAAAATCATCAATTTAAAAATTAATACAGACTTTTGGAAGATCTTTGAAAAGTAAACGACGAAAAGACACAATGCCTGCATTGTGTTTTTTAGCATTGACTTATGTACCTGTGCCTCGTCTAAAGTCAACTGACCGTGGCAGACTCTAATCTAAACCCTCCTTTACCGCTATACAATTAAGCTGTTGCTAACTAGCATTCCTTGCATTCTAGTTGTTTGAAACTTTACTTCTACTAATACAAGTATTTCTAGATATTTTATAAATCCACTAGGTAGCTTCTTATGAGTATTCGTTACCTAATCATAATTCCTATGTTATGTGTTTGACTTTCCTTTAAATGTCATATAAGGTAACACAGAGGAATGTGGAGCAGGTATTCTTTGTAAAGAACCTGATATTAGTACTAATATTACAAATGAGGTGGTATTGGCAATGTCTTGTGGGACTGTTCCTCATAGTCAGTGTTTTTTACGTAGTTGTAAAATGAGTAAAAAGTAGAACTTGGCAATTCTCAATCTCTTCAGATTAAGCAGTTAGATGAGGAAAAGAGTTTGGTTAGTCTATGGTTGACATTTAAAAGCTTATAATATACTCAACTAGCAGCGCCCCGCGGTTTCACTAGCATAAGTATCCCGTAGGAATGTCGGGATAAAAAATAACAGAATCAGAATATTTATTTGTGAAACATAAAAAAAAAAGGTATTTACATAAAGGTCTTTGGTTAATAACATGGGCGCTATATTTTGCCGTGAAGGCGTACAAATATTGGAGAAAATAAAAGTAAACAAAAAAACAAAAACAAACTATCAGAAAAAAACAAAATTAAATAGGTAAATAACAAGAGCAAAATAAAAAAATCCTATGTCCTTTCCCAGGACTCAAACTATCTGTATACGAAATTTCATCTAAATCGGTTTGGCGGTTTAAGCGTAAAGAGCTGGTAACAAACAGACACACTTACGCATTTATAATATTAGTATAGATTTTAAACTAGTTTGAATTACAAGAAGTAAACATTTCAATTTGAAATTTTGTTCATAGTAGGAATACTGTAGTCAATAACTGCATTATTCCTACATAAGATAAATGGATGAAAGGAATTTAAGATGAAAGATTTAAAGTAGAAGTGACTGCTAGTAACTTCTCCTTTGTACTAAAATTGCTTCATCTTTTAATAGAACCCATTCAACATAATTTTCTCATACCTAGCTAGTTACGTCGAAGAAAAGACTTCAACGCGCGAGAATTTAAACATGAAGCAGTATAAAGTCATTTAGTTGAAAATAAAATAAGAAATTTAGTTCTACATACCATAACATCACGCTGTTTTTCCTGAAGGGTTAGGCAGAGATGTGCCTATAGTTCATCTACATTTCGCCAGTTGTGTTCAAATCTATCCATGTCCATGAGATTTGAACACAACAGAGTGGCCCAATTTGGCAATGGGCTCACCCTCTACTAAATGTTTGTAATATTACCAAGTTACTTCTACAATCCATACTAATATTATAAATTCGAAAGTTACTCTGTCTGTCCGTCAGTCCGTCTGTCTGTATGTTACCTTTTCACGCCTAAACCAATGAACCGATTTAGATGAAATTTTGTATAGAAATACATAGTTTGAGTCCCGGGAAAGGACATAGGATACTTTTTATCCTGATATTCCTACGGGATCCAGACTTATGCGGGTGAAACCGCGGGGCGCAACTAGTGTGATAAAAAGCAAACGATTATATCAATCAAACAATAAACTAGACACAAATAAAGCTACAACCCCATAGTCACACAAACAAAACTCCAAACATTAAAAACAAAACAAAACGACCTCACAAACGAAACCCATTCACACCTTTACCTCTTTCAACAAAAGCGAGAGTAGTACCCATCTTCAAGGTCAAGATCACGTCACGACAGACTCAATGAGACGACACGGAACGACAGCGAAAGTTATGTCATAACGGAACGCGCGCGCAACGGATCCGATGCGCACGAGTGGGCACGGTCGGGTTTTTGAGGAAAAACCTGCTAAGCTACGTGATATGAGTCGGGTGGATCAAATGAAATATTATACTGGTGCAGTTAGTATTAGTTTTAAGTTGATGTAATGAAGGATTGGGCGTGTAATGCGAACGGTGACATAATGCTCGATTGGGATTAAGTCTCACTTGTAATTGTTTAAAACGACCGTTTTTTGAACGTACAAATGTCCAATGTTTTTGTCTAGGTCAGTTTTGCCTTGGCTCTCGTAAGACCACACTGACTCAAAGTAGGTTGTCGGTATGTCAAAAACCTCATATCTTCCAAAATTGACGCGATCAATTAACTGATGGTGATAAATGATTTATTTTCTGTAAATAGGTTTGTACAAACATTTTTACACGTCAATCATATTTTTTAAAGCTAGATGAGGTCGGCGTTTCCTATCTGACTACTCTGAGAAGAAAGGCCGAAACAAACTCAGAGAATCTCAGTCTCTTTTAAAGTCCAGACAAAACCTTGGTCAGATCATGTGAAGACCTGTGAGTCTTTTGAGGAAATAACTACACAGATTGAGCGGACCTGTCCAGTCAGTGCACGCATTTGTCAAAAATCGTGCAGCTCAATTTAGAACTTGAGGAGCTCAACGATTCGACGAACAATACCAAAGAAAGGACATTTGTTCGACGTCTGGACAGTTGTTCTTTTAGAACACGTTAAATATAACCTCTGAAAATACTTAGAACAGAAATTCAAAAATATGTCAGTACCAATATACACCATGCCATCTCGGGATGATAGTATTGGTAACTGGCAGTCTCATGTCAAATGGCAGACGTTCTACGTAAAATAATAACCTCAATGCCCGGTTTTAAAACTAGGCGACACCTAAATTTATGTCTAAACAAAAGCGGGTGGTTGGATTTTACACGCTCGGCTCAGCGACGAAAGTTGAAAATCCAACAGCGAGCTTTTATTTAGGCATTCATTTAGGTGTCGCGTAAAGTATTTGTGAAAACGGGCAGGAGTCGTAATATTATGGCAGTACGTCAAATTATGCCTTTCAGCCGCAAGTGGTTATACACATGTTTGGGTAATGATGACCGATTTGTTAATTTTAAGTCCATGAACGTAGTAGAACATTCTTGAGTAAACATTAAGCAACAATGTGTTAGTTTTAAACCTAAGTATTGCAATGGGTGTCGTGATAAGTGGCAGGTTACTGTCACCTGGACACCTCAACAACTTATTTCCTTTGCTTGATTCGTATAATTTCTACAGGTTAATGAGTATTCATTATAATATGACAGCTGGTTTAATTGAATTCTCAGATAGAAAGTAAGTACAGACGCCAGCCCATCAACCTACCCGAAACTGTAAAATTTTCCCAATCAACTTTGAACATAAATAAAGTTGAAAATCTATTAAAGAAATTGACAGATTGTAGTAGGTTGATGTGCTGGCGTCTGTACATATTTCAAAGTATTGGCAATGTGCTACAAGATAATTGGAATATTTCATACATGGTATTCATTCTTTTCGTTTTGTCAATTACTAAAAAAAAATGTTAATTTTGTCAGTGTTATATGCTCCTTTTTTTACAATTTTTATTTCCTACTTGTCCAAAATAAAATATTTATCTTTCTTTCTATATGGTATTTTGAGGAAGGAAACTAGTTAGTTTTGTGTACTTAATATTTTTTCGGGAATGTTTGCCCTATATTTTTTTAGCTTCTTGTTCGGTAAGTCCTGAGTCGAACTGTAAGCTCCTGAATATTGAAAAATATTTAAATATATTAGTGTGTTTTTCATAAAGAATAAAAAATATTTGGATATTATTAACGTTCTCTTTAACAAAATCCTTAAACCGAGTTATGAAAAGTTATTTGGTGCGAAAATGAATTTTCGCTCATTCTCGGTAAGTTTTCAAACTTGCACTATCGTTGTGGCGTTAGGTAGATACTCTCGCTTTCAATACAACTCGGACGTGGCCTTGATACTTGATGGGAATTCCTTTGAGATTGATAATAATTATTGGGCCATAAAACCTATAAAATGACCGTGTATTATAATGGTGGACTGTTTATGTAATACCACCATAGAATGCGACTGATTTATGAAATACATAATTATTATTACATACTATCGAAGCATGTCAAATCCAGGGTGAGCCTGTTAGGCCATTCTAATAGCTGATAATTTGAAATAATTTCCTATTAAAAACGCCTTTTTGCGAGCAAATTCTGAAGTTCGCGAAATCTAATTTCAAGACATCTAGTGTTCCTTTCACGTATTAGTAAAAGTAACAGTATCAACGCGCATACGCAGAAAAATATAAAGCAATTTAAATTTAACTGGTCGAATCAGGAACTATTTATATAGCGCCATCTACAGAATCTCCGCTGCACTGCTAAGTGAGTGACCGCCAGAAAAAAACGAAAGTGAAAGGAAGTTTATTTATTAATTCTTTCAATAGTCTGCACAAAAACGTAATAGTTCGGCGTTCGTCCGCTTATTAGTGGCGGTAGTGTGCTGTGGTTAATGGCGGGTTTATGTATTTCTATAGTTCATGGAAAAATAGACAAAAAAAACTTGATTTTAAAGAAACAAATCGGTAAATTTTATCAATTACAGTTCAATATTTCATTCTTTTTTTTATTATGGACAATAGAAAGTGAGTGCACTTTAATACCTGAAAATTCTTACTGCTCTGATATAAGCATAGAGATACTTACAGTTGCAACATTTCCCGGAAAATCACTGAATAACAGCCGACTTACCTGAAAGAAAAGCAAAATACGTGATTAGAATTCGCACAGACATCATAACAGTTTCACCGAAAAGTTTTATAGGTTCAATAGTGGGAAAGAAAAAGATGACACCTTCCAACAAAGAAGCTTTCTACCAACTTTGTAGGAATCGGCTTTCAGACTAACCAGCAAAAGAACGCAAAAAAAAACAAACAAAAAAAACGCAAATAAACGCATTTTCTTTCTCTCTCTCTTTGTAAAGCCCACCAGACTGAGTGTAGAGTATACTGAGTGGCAGAGATGTAACCATGAATTCAGCACATAATTACCGTAGATATTTATCGTCAGTTAAAAAAAATCAGCTGTTTCATAGAAATATGACACATGGCAGCTGTTATATTTGAATTCTCAGGTAGAAAAACTTACGCGGTCAAAATGTATGGAACAGAATTTTTTTTTCATATATAACTGACGAAATATTTCAACGCAAGGGGTTCAGAATCATGTACTGAATAAGATAACAGGTTACGCGTCGATGTCCCTGTAACCCTGTATTTGGAACCAAGCTCAATAGTACTATTTTATAAGCATAAAGTTCACTTTGAACCTCACTAACGTGACTGCCCAAAAAAAATTAAAACAAATGAGGTCTAGCCTCATTTGTTTTCATTACATTTCGGATCCACTCCTCGACACCGTTCGAATTTTGAAATGATGTTCAGAGAGTAAGCTCCATAGTGTAAAATAAACTCGCTTTAGGTAAATAGCCCATAGATAACGGGATCTGGGCCCAAAAAAAATTAAACGTTCCGTCACCACGATTGAAGAATATTGCCAACAAATGGACCTTTCTTTTGAAAACTAGTTTTATATGAATAAATAAGCCAGCAGTTTATTATAACATGGTACACACGCTGTTTAACAAGCGGGGCGTCACGATGTATTGGCGAGGGTAATCACTCGCGTACAAAATACTTTACGTAACGCATCATTCTAGCACACCTGATTATTACTATAGTCATGCTTGTTAGAATAGGAGTCGGCAGAGATTTAGGTTTTAAAGATTTGGAAATTTAAAGTTGCTAATGAGCAAGTAGGCAGTACTACTTAGGGTTTATTTTTGCGATTCTAATAATTAGAGTTATGTTTGTAGAATTCTATTTTCAAATTGGTGAAGTGATAGATTTTATTTTGTTTCTATATCATCATCCAAAAGTGGCATCAAGGATTATTTTTAAATTAAGTATAGCATACTATTGTTGTATAGAATCAAGTTCTTCAAACAGACAGCTGTGCTGCTGGAGAATTTGTTGCGCCACTTCTTCGCAGCTACAACACTAGGAAATGATGAAGAGCGGGCGTGTTGGGAGACTGTCTTATGTAATTTTGACGTTTAAATAATGCTGATTCTTAGTCTAATTTGAATAAATGACTTTTAATTTTAGGTTTTGCCTCCCTGTACCCTAAAGGTTCCTGGTCACACGTTTTATGCTAACCTGCTAACGTAACAAACCTTTACAACAAAATCATTATTCCTTTACATAATTCGGAAGGTAAGTAAGCTTGTCAATAGCTAAATTATTCAAGCTCAACCTACACTATGATTTGCAGCTAATACCCAGGAAGCTGGACGTTTTGACATTACACAACTCTGATAACCGGTAAAGTTGCATTGCTGAAGTAATTTAAATGAAAAAACACCTTGTATCAACTCAGTTATGCTAATCTGGTAACTGATAAATGAAGTGTGAAGATTGAAACATGTAGATGTCATTATCACATCTATTAATTAATTGATATTTTGTAATAATTTTAGATTTAAAAGAGTGTCCGTGGAGTTTCTTGCCCGTTCTTTTCTATAGGTAGGTACCTACTACGTTTTTGAATGCGCAACTAGACTCTTGACTCTTTCTGACTGACCTACCTATTGAAGACTCTAAAGTGCCTGTACTGTTGGTTTATTTGAAATAAACGCTTTGAGTTAGAGTTGAGTTTTGAGTTTGAAAAAACGTTTAGTATGGAAGCAAAAAAACATCGGGAATCTTCGGCCATTAAATGGTGGTTGCTATTGGTAAGACCTTAGGCGATAAGACCGCCCATTGTGGCTCACTATGTAAAATTTTTACTTTTATATCTGTAATCCATAAATAATTAGTGCTGGGCGGAGCGGAGCGGAGACGTGCAGGAATCGACCAATCACAATGGTTGAAATCCTCATCGCGTCACTCGTCTCGTCAGTAATTGGACGATTCTTGCACGTCTCCGCTCCGCTCCGCACAGCTCCGCTTCAGTGGAAACGCACCCTTATGGTGTACGTAAACGTAAGGTAGGACGCCCTCAGGCTAGGTGGAGCGACGATCTTCGCAGGATGGTAGGTAGCAGCTGGATGAGAGTTGTCGAAAATCGAGTTGAATGGCGTGCAATAGGAGAGGCCTATGTCCAGCAGTGGACTGCTATAGGCTAATGATGATGTTGATGACGATATGATGTACGCAGCGGAAATGGCTAGTGCCCTATCTGACGTGAAAACGCTAACCTTCACCTATTCCCAACGTCATCTATTAAGTCACTAATGGCGTTTCATTCAGAGACAAGGATGGGTATTCTCATGAATATGCATGCTATTTCACCAACTCTGCCCTTCAAACAGAAAGACATACATTCTGCTTTGCGACAGAAATAGAAATGGTGAAGAAACAAACTATTTCATAAGAATCATCATCTCCTGCCCTTGTAAAGTCAACAGCAAAAGTAGAATAGAATAGAATACTCTTTATTATGTACACCATATAAATTACAGACATAAATATAGAAACTTTACAACGGGTGACACAATGGGCGGTCTTATCGCTAAGAGCGGTCTTTTAAAGTAGATGATGAAAATCAGAAATTGAACACTAATGAACGGAGTTCGCATCAGAGCTGTGTGGCGTCGAAGTAATTCAAAAGTATGTGATTGTAAATTATATCAAACATTTACTACTAGTACAGCTGCCATATATTCGTGATCAGTTTTGACTGTAAAAGTTATAAACTCAATTCATCATCTACTTTTGCTGTTGAATGTACCATGTCACTTAGGGTCGGCGCAACACGTGTTCTTCTTCCATTCTCCCCTGTCAACCGTCACGCTATCATTCACTCCCTTCTCTTCCATGTCATTCCTCACCAAATTCATCCATCTTTTCTTAGGCCTTCCTCTCCCTCTCCATCCATCAAAGTCAAAGTATTTATTAGTGCGATTTTTGGTCTTAGAGATATTTTATAGTAACTCAAAAATGTACCCTTTACACTATTAATTAAACAATAAGTATTAGAAATTAAATAGAAAATTATATAAGTACGATACAATTCTATTAAAATAAAAGTCTTTAGATAGGAATATTATATTATAAATACAGGATCAGTCACAAGAAATTTTGTCAGCAAGGAATTCGTCGGTAGTATTTATCTATTAAAAATTCATTTAGGTTGCGTTTAAACTTTGAGTCAAGTTTAAATCTTTTATTTCATTTGGTAGCTAATTAAAAATGTTCGGAGCCATGCAAAGCATGCTCTTGTACATATGGGCGGTTTATGATCTTCTTAGGTATAATTGATATCGGTACTTTGGTCTTATAGATCGATTTTCTCTAAAGCTTTTTTAAATAAATCACCGTTTGTTATACGAACAATAACATTTATATTCATCACTCTCTTAGTCACATATGTTTCTACCCTCCTGACGCATTTGACTATTTTACAAGGAGTTATATGGTAATATGCGTATTTAAAATTTACAGTAGGCATAAACAATTCAAACATGGTCTTAATAACCCACTTAAAGCATTGCGTTTATTAGATGCACGTACATAACACTTTATTTATTATTTATTTATTTTATTTTTTATTTCCAAAACTCTTAATCTAAATTTACATTTTGGTTTTAGCCACACAACGAAAACCTCTCAGGGTTTATCTGTGTGTTGGCGAGCCGTTCACATAAAATTTTACAATAAAACAATTTTACACAAAAATATTAATTACTAAAATGAAATGGTGAATTGATGATACATAAAATATTTTATAATAATGATGTTAATAATGATTTGTGATAATGATAACTGATGATAACAAAATAGAGTACGATACACTGTATGCATTATGAGAAATTTTGTGTAAGGAAACGTTTAGATTTGTATTTATAACTTTTCGAACTCTTTTGGTATAAGGTTTGCAAGTCTTCTGGAAGTTTATTAATAAAAAAAGGTACCAAATATTCAGCAACCCTCATCCCGTACACGTTGTTGAATTTTGGTAGGATGTATTTATTTTTAAGTGGTATCGTTCTCAGAAAGTCTGGTCTTGTTTTTTCGGTTAGCAGCTCCGGTTTATTGACTTCCGCAAGAGTAAAATATTCAACTTTATTGAACACATTCATAACATTACAATATTTAAAAAGGTCGTCGTCACTGTTTTTGAATTTCTTGTTTATATGTTTTGGCGTAATTACTTTTAATATTCTTAGTTGTAATTTATATATATCTGCCAGGTATGTATGATAAGTTCTCCCATAACTGCTGAGTCCGTAGTTGATAACCGAGTCTGCTAGGGCCATGTATAACATTCTAAGTGTTTTGTAAGGCAGTTTATATTTAAGTATACTAAGCTTACCTAGAATAGATCTCAGTTTGTTGCATACGTAATCTTTGTGCGGTCCCCAACAGAATCGGCTATCAACCATTAGACCGATATACATGTGTTTATCAACTACTTCTAATAACGGACATTTGCAAGTCTTTGGCGAGCTATGTAAGCAAGTGTGTTCGTGTGCTATAATTGTAGGGATAGTGGAGCATTTATTGTGTGATGAATGTATGTGAACAATTTTTGTTTTTGTTGCGTTTATTACTAATCCTACATCATGAGCCCATTTACACATTTGGTCGAAGTTACGTTGTAGGGAATCCTCAGCTTCATGCATATTTTTGTTAGCGACCATTATACACGTGTCGTCTGCGAATTGGTATACAGAACCTGAAGTTATAACATTACTCATGTCATTGACATAAATTAAGTATTCTGTCGGACCTATAATTGAACCCTGGGCCGTTCCCTGCGTGGATGGAAGCTTTGTACTATACTCATTTTGTATTTTAACCATGTTGTATCTGTTTGTGTGATAGTTTTTTAATAGTTGCAATAGTGGCCCTTGTATTCCATTTTGTGACAGCTTATCAAAAAGTGTATCACAACGGAGCATATCGAATGCTTAATAACAGTTATTTTGTAACCGTTACATAGAATTTATTCTAATAACATCCCGCTGTTATAAAATACCTAATTAATGCTTTGGTTTTGATTATTTAATTGCATTTTGGTTAAGTAGGATTATGATTTCATTTTGATGTAGTTGAAATTAAGATTTTAATCAAGAGGAACATGCGTGTTTGAGTATAATTTAAGTTTTTGTTAACCTGCATGCACGGTGTTAGGATAAGGTGCCATTCCTGGCATAAATAAGATCGATTAGTGCTTAAGTATAGAAAAGATATAAAAACTTGAGAACGACTACGATGCTTCCCGCTGTCACGTATGTCTCACAAGCGACACCTCGTTATTTACTTGTCATGTTGAGTTGCGTCACATTTTCTTCCAAGTAAAGAAAACGCTTTTCATCCACCACTCAAAGATGTTGTAAAAAGCAACTTAAGGCGGTACTCCGACCAAACCGCGTTTTTCTTCGTTATTCAGAGGCTATTAACTCAATGATTATGAGAAATAAACTACATCTGAAAGCACATTATTAATGTTCGATATCCTATCATCACATTGCACGTTATTATTTGTTTTTATATGCTAATAATACACTTAAAATCTCCTTTTAAAAAAGTGACTAAAATTATTGATTGCATTCATCTTTGGCTAAAATTGACGTTCTATTAATTTGAGAATTTCACCAATAGATAGTTTAAAAATTTTAATAATCCTTGTTTTAATTTATTTAAAAAGACCGCTATTCTTTTTTAATTAAAATAATTCCAAAATTTTTGCGAGTCTTACGATAAAGGGGCGTGCGCAGGGTACGCTGCATCCCTTTCGTAAGAGGAAGTCGTGTCGCTCTCTGTCTCTGTCGCGAATGCTCAAGGTTATTTGGTCGGGGTACCGCCTTAAGCTCTGACCATACTGAGGCGAATCCCGCGCGGGATGCGGGACGAAATCGCTCGCTCGCGCCGATTGTGTCAACTAAAGCCGTGTCCTATTTAAAACCGGGTAAATGTTTAAACTAATGTGAGTAGTCGCTTGTCTTCCCAATTTTTAAGGGCTGATTTTGCCAAAGTCAGTTAACGTTTATCCGTGGAATAAAATTGACGTCTGATAGTTTTAGTATGGAAAAACTGTTCAAAATTCAAAATTTTATTTTTCAAATAGGATTCTAGGTATAAAAATTTAGTTAAATTTGCCCTAAAACAATCAACACGGAGTCGAGTCCCGAATACTGCGATGGATTCAGTTGGAATAGTACTTAATTAACCGCAGCGTAGCTTCCTGCTGCAAAACTAAAATGCTGTATTGCAATCATTTATCTCTGCCAAACGTGGTGATTAAGGCAATCTCCTATGACTTTTAATTGAAGCGTTTAATAAAAAATGACAGATAGAAGATTTACAGTTTGAATTTCAAATGAGATGTAGACACACTAATCAATTCGCAACATAAATATTAACATAGTAAATCAGATGAAGAATAAATCAGAATAACCAGAAAAGATGAAATAGGTGATCAAATCCGGAAATAGTGAAGTGACGCGTCATAAAAACACAGTGGTTATTATCGATAGATGTGAACTGTCATCGTGTCGTACAATGATCGATAAAAAATGGGGAAGCATGTTGCGCGCGCGCGATATGTTGTGGTTGTGCGCGGGAGTCGACGCAAAGAAGGGTACACTCGTAGAGTAAATTACTATTACAAGTTCTTTAGGTTTGAATAATTTGTACCGAAAAATGTGAATCAATGAATAAGTCTAGTATCTTTAATTTTATTGAGTATTTTTCATTAACGCTTTTTGGAATTTTGCCCATGTATAACCTTCTTATAAGCCAGTATGGCAGTTGTTTCATTTTAGTCTCATTAATTTTAAAAATGCAAATATCAACAACTTGTGCAAGTTTTTCTGGGGGCATGTAGGGTCCGTACCACCCATTAATATTAATGTTTTATCCAATTTCATGGATATGAACGTAATCATTTAAAATTATAAATATTTACTTAGTGATCTTTGACAGTATATTGCGTAAATGCGAATCTTGTGTGAGTTAGACAATTTTATGAATATTTATAATAATTGAGAGCAGTGGTGGCCCAGTGGTATCGGCCGCGACTTACGAGTTGTAGGGCGTAGGTTCGAACCCAGACAGGCGCTTTACTTTGTGTAAAATTATTTCATCACCACTGCTCTCAAAACGGTGAAGAAAAACATCGTGAGGAAACCGGCATGTCCTAGAACCAAAAATTCAACGACATGTGACATCTACCAACCCGCACTGGGCCCGCGTGGTGGATTACGGCCCACTCCCTCTCACAGAGAGGAGGCCTGTGTCCCAGCAGTGGGAACATTATAGGCTGATGATGATGATAATAATTGAGATGCCTGAATACTATATTCAGTTATGTACCTAAACATTTTAGATTAAGCCTAATTGTATTTGTCCAAGTGTAAAAAAACAACACACGTCTGGAATAACAAAAGTTGGAAAGTATGTCGAAGTAGTTACATAATCAAGTTTAAAACAATGACGATTTGAAATTCCTATCATTCTTTAGAATATCGAACCATCAGTGAAAATACCATATTTATTGGCATGAATGCTGAAATGAACCTTTTTGGTGCAGCCGTGAGGCACACACTGTAGTTGTTAAAACATTATTTTCCCTTTTTTATTTTAATATTTGTATTTTGTGTTTCACGAACTGTGTCCACATAAACGTTATTCTTTATTTATTTCTTTACTTTCTAGGTAGTTACCAAAATTAATACAGTTTTCTTTCAAATTTTCCTCTTCACAGTACCAAGCTAGTGCAATTAAATTAAACGGAAGAGTGAGCAATGGCCGCGATCACACAGCTTATGTAACCACTAGTGTTGTTACTTAATCGATAAAATAATTTATCTTGATAAGAATGCATAGCTCAGTAATTGGATTACTTAAGCGTTGTTTGCTCTGTATTGCGATATTTTGTTAGAAATTGATACTGAGAGAAGTGTTTTGCGCGTAGCAAGTTGGCACTGTACGTTTATAATATGATTGGAACTTGTTTAATGAAACAAAAAAAATATGTACGTATAATCCTACTGTTATTGTTGTATTGTACTTTACTATCATAAACCTATGTTATTTCAGCTGAGACGCATTAATTCTGTTTCACAATAACGTAAATGCTCACTTAAAGCTTTCTATTGTCCTTCAGCGTTAGAAAATCGTGTCGAATAGAAATAAAGGCTCATTGAATAGATATAGCAATGACCGCCCAGATTAATAACGATTGGTTCTATCGGATATAGGGCTAGTTACGACAACTTGGAGTAATTAATAATACGAATTGAGTATAACTTTCATCAGACCTTGTTACGTAAACTTGTTTGAGAAACGGTTCACTCGTAAAGTAGATGTGTTTATTGTATTTGATTATAGTGTTTGCTAATCAATGAATAATTAATATAGGGAAATCATTACTAAATGTAGTTATAATAATTTTCGTTTTTATCAGTTTCCCGACGCATTTCTTGTAGTTACAGATAATTTTGCATTACAAATCAGTCAATTATAATTTCAGCAAAGCAATTACCGCATTCCAAATTTTATTTTTTAAACACCAACCTAGTATTTAATTTGAAATAATTTCCGTTTATCGATACTCGATATCTTTTCATCGCATCGCGCCCATCACTAAAAGTTACGTTGTATCAGTGGAGATGTACACGTTTTTCATATTCGATAATGTTTGCCGCTAGTTATGTGCGTGTGTTATTATTTGTTCGTTTCTCGTTAGTGGGTGAGCAGAGGCAAGGGGCTTAGTGACAATAATGTTTGATAATGATCACGATCGATTATGTAGCGATATGATTGTGTCAACATCATTGATGTGAAGAAAATGTGACAAGTGTGTGAAGTTTGCATTGTTTGTTTTAGCTTTTTTGTATCATTTTAATTTTTTTTAAACCAAATTAGACTGGCTACCAGAACTCTTTAAAATAAAAAAAAAATAAAAAATATATACGCGTCGAATTGATAACCTCCTCCGTTTTTTCGTCGGTTAAAAATAGGTGTCTTCAAACATCTTTTTCTATTCATTTTTTCATTCCGTTATTCAATCAATCAACTCAGCCTATCGCAGTCCACTGCTGGACATAGGCCTCTCCCAGACTGCGCCACAGCACCCTGTCCTCCGCCTTCCGCATTCAGTCTGCCCCAGCCACCTTCTTTAGGTCGTCCGTCCATCTAGCTAGGGGACGTCCCACACTACGCTTGCCGGTACGCGGCATTCCGTTATTAACAATTATATATTTCTAAATACTTATCTCAAAAGTGAAACCTATTTATAGTTTACTACTGGTTGTATTAATTCCTACATCTAAACTTCCTACTTATCACACTAATATTATAAAGGCGAAAGTTTGCGAGTGTGTTTGTATGTTTGTTTCTTCTTCACGCAAAAACCACTAAACGGATTTGGATGAAATTTGGCACACAGATGGTTTATAACCAGGATTAACGCAAAGGATACTTTTAATCCCAATATTTCTACGGGATCGAAACTTATGCGGGTGAAACCACGGGGCGCGGCTAGTTAATATTATAAACGCAAAAGTTTGCGAGGATGGTTGGATGTTTGTTACTCTTTCACGCAAAAACTTCGAAACGAATTTTGATGAAACTTTGCAGTAATATAGCTTATACATTAGAATAAGACTAAGGATACTTTTCATCCTGATATTCCTACGGGATCGATACTTATGCGTGTGAAACCGCAGGGTGCTGCTAGTAATATTACGCATTTGTTTGTTACGCTTTCACGCTAAAACGGCTGAACGGATTTGAATGAAATTTAACACATAAGTAGACCATGATCTGGATTAGGATATAGGGTAATTTAATTCCGATATTCTCACGAGATGGAGACTTATATGGGCGAAAACCGCGGGGCGCAGCTAGTTTAAAAATAATTTCAAACGTTGTAAGAAAACAGTAATACTAAGACAAACTGGTACTAAGTAATTACTTTAATATGAAAGATTTATTGCTTCGTCAACCCGTTTCTATAACTTTACGATTGTTACTTAAACTGATGTAATACTTTCGATGAACTAACTCTTGTCAATCCTCTTTTAGTGTGTAAATGCTCTAAGAGTCTCGATTAGTAAAACCTAGTAGCCTCATTCATCTTATAATTTATATCCTAAAGAATAGAATACTCTTTATTATTTACACCATATAAATTACAGACATAAGTATAGAAACTTTACAAAGGGTGACACAATGGGCGGTCTTATCGCTAAGAGCGATCTTTTAAGACAATCTTTGGATGGATTAAAAACATCCTATCTACAAATAACCTGCCTCATTGGTCTACTGGTCGCAAGCGCTACTGCTGACCATGTCACATTGCCACCCTTGCAAAGGAACATTGTAGGTGGTTGGGATTTGTTTTACGAAATGCTCGTGACGTGGATGAGGTCTATGATGGAACGAGCGTGCCCAGAAGATACCTGTTCACTTTTGCTTTGAAGGCAGATGAGTTAAATGTAGAAGGGAACACAGACGCTGGCAGAGAGTTCCACCTGGTTTGAAAATATAGTCATATCTTTTATCAGTAGAATAAAATTGTCGTCTCGAAATGCAGCAACGATGAAACATAGAGAAGAGCGTGAAGGATTCGTAATAAATGATATTGATAGACGTTTTATTTGGTGCGATTCAAAGTTGGTGCGTTTCGAGGAATACCCCAATAATATTACATTAGATTCAGAATCCGTGCGGACGAAGTAGCAACGAAAGCTATAGTCTCCCATTCAACATTGATTGGAATCAATACTGCTGACTGAGCTCCGTGCCTCCTGGAAACGTGTTCACAATCCTTCGGAAGCCGTATCGTAAAGTAAACGCTGATGGAGAAGCGATTTCATAAATTTTAATGTTAATAGCGCATTAGCGATTTGCGTTCGCGGCTGTTGCGGCCTTAGGGCTGGGTATGGTTGCAGTGTCAGCGAGGATTAGACAATGATTTAAAGACTGTATTTTTTACTTTTCATGTTAAATTTAAAGATAGTCCAATGGGACAGAAACAAATGAGATACCAAGTCTCATTTTAAGCGGAAACAACAATATAGGAACGTTTTTTTTTATTCTTTATTACTCGGGAGGGTTTACAAGTTCTGTTAATTTTTATGCTTTAGGTACATAGTACACATAATCAGCCTATAATTTTCTTACTGCTGGGACACAGGCCTCCTCTTGGTAAGAGGAAGTGGACCGTAATCCACCATGCTTTTCCAGCGTATTGGCGGATGTCATAAATCTTCGATTTTTTGGTTCTAGGACATGCCGGTTTCCTCTCGATGTTTTTATTCATGAGTCTGGGTTCGAACCCACGACTCGTAAGTCGCGGCAGTTACTACTGTGCACTGGGCCACTTTTATGCTTTGAAAAAGTGCAATTGTTTCCGAGCGGGAAGTTTTGTATGGTTCTTTCATTGAATAATTCTTGCAAAATGACAGTAAATAAAACCTTGACATGAATTACAACATAATGTGTCATGCATGAGAGAAAAACTCTCATATACGCACCACGCTTTTAAGTAAAAAAAGTAATTTAAAAAAATTAAAAACCCGACTGCAACCTTGTAATAAAACTAACTGAAAAGCTAAAAACAAGCCCATTTTAAATTAAATAAAAGGTGGAAGCAGGCGGGACCCATGTTTTTTCCGAAATTAAAGTAATTTATCACTTTGTAGTGTTTTTTTATTTTTGAAGTCGGTTGTTTTTTTTTTTGTAAAAAAGTTTTATTTTTCACTTTTTAGTTGTACCTACCCCACAAAAAAGTAAACAAAAAGATCGTTAATGTAGACAACGTAGATAATTTTTTTGAATTTTGTTGATTTTTCAAAAACCGCTTATTCGATTTCGATAAAATTTTCATGGGACCATTTGGAAAGTATATCCTTTCCAACAAAAAAAGAATTTTTCAAATCGGTTGGCAAGCGACGGAGTTATGCGCGAACAAATATAAAAAAAATATATACAACATTATTTTTAGTATATGCGAAACCTGAATATAGTTTGTTCAGAATAAGTAACTGAATCGATTCCAATAATTTTTACCCCATGTTATATTTTGGCCCAAAAATATTTAAAAAAGGTTAAAGCTTGGACACCACGAGAGCGACGCGTTCGAGGAGGTATATTATAGTGTACTCTGTGTTCGAGGAGCGACACTAAGTAGGTACAACAATAGCGGCGCGGGCGCACAGCGAGCGGGGCGACCGGGGCGGGGGTGCAGCAACCCCTTCAGTCGCCCGGGTACCACAGGTAGGCGCGCACGTGTTCGCGTTCCCGTCCAACTGCATAATCGCGAGCGCGCGACCGCCGCGGGCCTTACAAGTTGTGTTTCGGTTGATCGTGTACCTATCGTATGTAAAAAGTGTCGTGTAACATTTTTAAACACGCCAAGATGGTTAATTATAGAAAGTTATTATTTGTACCTACAGCCTGCTGTGGTTAAGTAATACGATGTTTAACACTTTTCATCCACTTTGAACTTTAAGTGGTTAACATAAGGTGCAACAAATCGCATTGACTACATTGTATCACTTACGGCTTACGAATAAGTAATTACTTATTCGTAGCTTACGGCTGCATTTATTTACGAATAAAGTACATTATAATAACTACCTACACTTGACCATTACGACAGTCCAAAGCCTGCAAGTGTGATGGAAAATGTTATCACCAGTTAATTACAATACAATCGCCCGAACGCACGCGGCGGCCGCGGCGGCTTGGATGACCATGTTTTTGTAAGGACAAACAGGTAACATAACAAGCTTATAACTTTGTGATTATTCATGATACAGTTTTGAAATTTTGTACATAGATTCTTTACATAAAAATACTAGACACGTGTTTCGGGTTTCGCATATACTAAAAATAATGTTGTATACAAACATTCGAATTGAGAACCTCCTTCTTTTTTAGAAGTCGGTTAAAAAGTGAAATATTTCGCAGTCGATTTAGTTCTTGATACGTGTTTTTTACGATTTGTCACTTTGAATTACTTTTAACCATATAAGTTGTATATATTTTTGTAATCACCTTTTAAAACCCTTTATTTTGATACCCCACTCGATAGGATATGAGAAAAAAAAAATTTTTTGAAGGCATAATATGGCCCCAAAAATCCGCCATTTTGGTTTTTTTTTATTTTGATATACCCAGTGTCACTTTCACAGTCAATACGAATCAAACGACACCTCTCAAGCTAAAATCCATCGAGCCGTTCAGGCCACAGAGCGTGCCAAACAATTATACAAACATACTTACATACATAAATTTTCAACTTTATTGCTAAAGCGTAAGGTTCAAAGTCGTGTACATACATACATACTCTCGAAAAACATAACCCTCCTTCTGGCGCAGTCGGGTAATTAATTTGAAAGCTCACTCTAACTTCGCTTGAACGCTCGAACAACTAGAATAATTAGACCACCAGATTGATTAGTTCAACCAGATTTATTTTGCCACCAGCCTGCACAACATAAGGTCGACTTTTGCAGACAACCTTTACAGTACCTAATACCTAGAGACCACTTTTCCTCGCTACGCCACTCGCCACCACTAGGGCCACACCCTACCGTAATAAAGTAAGTGAGCTTGCACAACGCTGTTCCGCATTCGAGAGAACATTCTAGATGGTTACAGAACACAAACACGTGCCTATCTTGAGTCTAATCACGGGGTAAATAGATCGTGAGCGTTTTGTCTAACTGATTGATCTTCGGTGATGTCAACCGGGTCAAACAGATTAGGTGGTGTTGTTTATTAATTTTGTTTAGTAGGTACTGAATTTTGGGGAAAAGTTGTATTATAGTGAGTTTTTTCATCAGTTTCAGCTCGACTTTTTCATGGTCAGAAGAATTACAATTTTGTTTTACTGGAGGATAAAAAGAATGATCTGTTTGACGGGATATTGTGATTTTTTTTATGACACAAGCAACACAAAGAAGTGCAGAGATCATGGTAAGTTTTAGATTCTCATAGCCCCATGAAACAGTCACCTATACCCTCGAGTTAGAACACACTATTGCCGCTTGGCGTGAGAGAAAACAAATTCACAAGGCGAACTATAACCTGAAAAAAAAACTTAAAATGCAACCATAGCGACCTCTGCTCTGCCGACGCCCTAAGCCAAGGTCTGTACCCCACAGGGGGTGCCCTTAGCGTGTAGTTCGCTTAGTTTTTAAGCCCTGGCTGGAGGCCTTAATTTATTGAGGCATCCACAAGCAAGACCGGCAACCGAAAACCTCCTAAGTTGACCTGCGAGATGCCATTTACAATAGAAAAAAACTCTGTGTTACCACTGACTATGCCATAGAAGTGGCAAAGTTTTGGGCCAACAAAAATGTTATACACTGCCGTGCCATCGACACGACAAAGAAGAAGTGTGTGCTAAGACCGTAATACATTAAAATTCTAATACATGGACCAGTTTTATAAATTACTAGTGTGTTGAAAAAAGACACATCTTAAAAAATAGACTTAATCTGCATATTTAATCAATCACAGCGGCATTTTGTATAGGCTGTCTAAATAAAGCAACACACTGGTTACCAATCTTGCTCCGAGCAGATTTTACAGATGCCAGCACATCAAGCTACCCGAAACAGTCAAAGTTTCCCAATTAACTTTGAACCTTATGATTTAGTGATAAAGTTGAAAATCTATTAAATAAATTTGACCGATTGTAGTAGCTTGATGTGCTGGCGTTTGTACCAACAAAATAATTACGTATGGCTATTAAAAAATATCATAATTGCACATGTTGAAACAAATTGCTATTTCGTTAACTAGAACCATCGCTGTGGCCTACATTATTTATATAATTATCTCATATGAATTTCGTGCTTTGATAACCCCATAAGATTTTGTTGAAAAGTGACCAGTGGCATTACTACTGGTCGTACTGTAATGAACTAGCTCTAATGGAGCTAGTTTATTACAGCATTACAGTTTGACTAGCTCTAACGGAGCTAGTTCATTACAATTTGACTAGCTCTAATGGAGCTAGTTCATTACAGCATTACAGTTTGACTATCTCTAACGGAGCTAGTTCATTACAGTTTGACTAGCTCAAATGGAGCTAGTTCATTACAGTTTGACTAGCTCAAATGGAGCTAGTTCATTACAGTTTGACTAGCTCCACTAGAGCTAGTTCTTTACAGTTTGACTAACTCTAATGGAGCTAGTTCATTACAGTTTGACTAGCTCTAATGAAGCTAGTTCATTACAGTTTAACTAACTCTAATGGAGCTAGTTCATTACAGTTTAACTAACTCTAATAGAGCTAGTTCATTACAGTTTGACTAGCTCTAATGGAGTTAGTCCATTACAGTTTGACTAGCTCTAATGGAGCTAGTTCATTACAGTTTGAATATTCTTTTGTGCTGGAACAACAACATAATCTAACATCAGGCCTGTGATCCCGGAATGGTTAAGCAGAGATATATAATAATAAGTACAACTGTCGCCAGTTATGTTTTAAAAGCCATGTAATCCATTGACTCAAACCATCATGGACATGACCTACAAATTGGAAACCAGCAACCTTTTTCTACATAACGTTGCTAGTGTCCCATTTGTAGATCATTATGTAGGTACATCTAATAAAGCGTGTATCTCTCTTAGTATGGAATGTAGGTGCCTTTTGTTTTTGCCATCGCTGACACAGTTAACATCGACATTAACGTCAATCAAATAATCAAACGCCATTAAAATCTCGTCAAACGTCAATTTAATTTTGAAGTTTCGTCAGACCATTGATTACACTTCAATCCAAAATTATTTTCCCACGAACAATAAAATGTCAACTACAAAATTTTGTTTAAGATAACAAAGGAAACATAAAAAACACTACGCAATGATCTTAATTCTTGTTGTAGTGTTTGCAAACGTGTGGAGAAAACAAAATGAACTTAAGTGTATCCGGCGACAAAAGTGTGTCCTTAATAGCGAATGGTATGGCGAGCATGGTAAGGTGGTTTCGTGTAATGAATATTTTATTTTAATACTTTAATTTCAGTAGGGTAACTGGCAGATATAAGTTACAAGTGTCCATTAATATTGTTTATTCGTTACTTATATAAGTTCACTAAATAGTTATAGATAAATAACACCTTAAGACCTTAACGTAATTGTTTACAATAATAAAGAAGTAAATTACTTAATATCATATTTTTAGCAAACAAAAGCAATCACTAATTGAAAAAAATGCAACAGTTAACTAAAGAAAAATAACGTAAAAATTATTATTTTAATGAGTATATTTGTAGTCATGTATGTACTAGGTACCTAAGTAATTAGCCAGATTAAAATTCAGTAAAACTTAAATAATTATATTTACATCACAGCTGAAACGCTACTTTTCGCTTACGTTACTTAATCAGTCTTTCATAGCGGATTGTCTGAAACCAGTTACCTAATTAGTATGGTAATTACTTGCTTGTTACCTGCACTTGCAATGAGTTTTGCTAAATGTAGCATGAGTTTTGCTAAATGCAATGAGTTTTGCTAAATGTAGTCAATTTATAAAACTGTTTGATTTTATTTTCAGAATTTACACTATTTGACTATTAATTAAAAACGGAACAACACACACAAATGTGTTATCTGTAACTTTGTTAAGCCTAACCTAGCTTTTATAACAATCAAATTATGAAACAAACATGATCATCAACATCTAACATGTCTTAAAACCCATTAATTAACACATAAGTACTACTATTACTTAAACACAAACAAGACAAAAAATAAAACGCGCAACCATAAATAAGAAAAAAATAACATTCCCGCTGAGTCAATAAATCTGCCACTAAGTGCTCATCGTTGCGTACGCATCACCGTACACTCGCGACTATTACGTGTTTATCTAGGCCTGCAACTGACTGACGGACATTATGCATTGTAATTTATAATGACCGGTTTTCGTGGCCACCAGTGTATGCTAATGAGAGCTTATTAATAAAATTGTAATGATTGTTTTCTTTAAACTGTAATACCGTTGAAGATTATTCAATGCAGTTATGAGATTTAATGAAGCAAGCTGGAAAGTAAACTGGTAGGTACTTATTGAGAAATGTCGGATTATATTGCGTATATTGTATGCAACTAGTGTTAATCGAGATTATGGTTAAACGTAGTTTATTGATTTAAATGTCAGTGGGTATAAGACGTATGAAAATCATGGTAGTTAAATGGTAGCCGTAGCAATGTTGGCCTAGCGGTAACGGCCTAAGTTGTAGGTCGTAGGTTCAAATCCCGACAGGCGCTTTACTTTGTGTAAATTATTTCATCACCATTGCTCTCAAAACGGTGAAGGAAAACATCGTGAGGAAACGACATGTCCTAGCCAAAAAAATCGAAGACATGTGACATATTATTTTATCTTTTTTTTATTGACGTAAAATTCCATCGCTGAGGAGTCCAGAATCATGTACTGAATCCGTGGTAGATGGTTGCGATTCGATGTACAGCCGCGGACAGTGGCGGTCGACCACTTTTCACCCTAATGCCCTTGGCGATAAAGTTGAAAAGTGGTCCCCCGCCAGTCTCCGCGATGGTACCTCCATCTCTTATACAATATATAATCGATGTTTAAACAAATGATAAAATGTATAACGAAACATATTCCATTTCTAGATCGACATGGAAATATATTGCAATGTAACGCAATACTTATTGTAATTATAATGACGTGACGGTTGCAAGCTCATTGCCCCCAATTACTATCGCGTATGGTTTCCTATTGCAACTTGCGTTTGATGGGAAAGAAGAGGACAATTGAAAAGTATGTTTTAAAGATTATCTGATTCCGTATCAGCCGAGTCTCTTTCAAAATGATAATAACGGTTCAAAGTTATGCCACAGACTAAATTTAATAATGCTTTTTTTTTCATGGGCAAATTCATATCATGGTTTTCGAAGGTCAAAATGAACATCCCCGGTACCCTGGCTATTTCGGAGGAGGCTTATGTTTGAGCATGACGAAATATTATTCAAGATGTTTTATGTTCCATCAATAATACTGGTATTCCACTGCATCCGGTTAGACTGGAAGCCGACCCTAACATAGTTGGGAAAAGGCTAGGCAGATGATGATGAGACAAACAGATTCCATCCATAAGATAAACTTCTTTATTATTATTTTAATACAAGATCTAAACTAACTAGTAACTGCAACCTGGTAAAATAGGGCTACTTCGACGAAATGGCAGTAGGGTGTGATTGTGGAGCTGTGCCGCAAACCATGCTCCACCTCCTATCCTGCCCTCTGTGTCTCAAAACATCATCTGCCTAGCCTTTTCCCAACTGTGTTGGGGTCGGCTTCCAGTCTAACCGGATGCATCTGAATACCAGTATTTTACATGGAGCGACTGCCTATCTGACCTCCACAACCCAGCTACTGGGTAATACGATACCCCTTGGTAAGACTGGTTGTCAGACTTTCGGGCTTCTGACTACCCGTAACGACTGTCAAAGATCGACAAATGACAGCCGGGACCAACGGCTTAACGTGCTTTCCGAGGCACGGAGGGGTCCAGTATGTAAAGATGGTCACCCATCCACAGACCAACCGCGGCAAGCATAGCTTAACCTGATCGATCGACCTGTGCGGCTGTTATTATTTAGCCACGGGCCCCTCTGTGTCTCAAAACATGCAGTTTAAATGATCTCTGCGCTGCCACAGACGACGCCATAGAAGTGGTGAAGTTTTGGTCTAACAAGATCTAAAATACAGTTGTGCCAGCGACACGAAGAAGAAGAAGAATACAATATCAATAATTCCAAACGTTTCAAAAACTTTTTAATCTTCTATTTCCTTTATATACTGGAACCAACTTAGGCATAAAAGTGAATAAATACGAACTTTTGAATCTTTATTCATAATGTTTCTCTACGATTCAGTCTATTAACATGTTCATTAATTTACTCCTCAACTTGTACGATTTCTTTGCAAGTCACTAGGTAACATTGTGTAAGGAAGTCGACCAACTTAAAAAAAAATATAAACCTACACCATAATTACCTACTCTATGGTATAAAGCTTTGTTCTACATAAATCTCGGATTATATAACGTATGTATTAAGTAAGTGAACTATCTACGTCCCTGACCGACTGAATTCGATCACGGTGAACGATATCCTTCCTTTTACAATCAAATCAAAGCAATGGGTAATAAATAGTTTGTATGAATGAACTGGCCGATTGAGCAACATCGTTCAGTTCAGTCAAGGTCGCCATTTATTATTTCAGCCATATTTGGACCACTTTCGAATGTTTCCTGTCTGTATGTTTGATACGGTTTTTATTGTAATTCGCGTGATTACTCATTGATTTGTCGCGGAGAACTGTATCTACCTACGCGTAGGTAGATACAGTTTTCCGAGAATTTTCTGTGAATGGTTTATTTTTAAGAAATGGTCGCTGCCACCAATGCTCGTGGTTCTACGACTTTTTTGTAGAATACAAAAAAGTTAAGTTTGCCAAGCCTACCAGATATACCTACTCGATGTTTCAACAGCAGAGTAGATATATTAATATTTGATAATCTTATTGAGTAAGCTATTTAAATAACTTATTTTATCGAGTGTCAACACACTATGATATACGCATGTTGGAAAAAAATACTGCGCATCTCGCAAGATACTTAATTCACACATACCGAAGCTGTCCCCAAAAAGACACAAAATATTACATAACATTCATAACCAGCCTATAATGTTCCTACTGTTGGGACACAGGCCTCCTCTCGGTGAGAGGGAGTGAGCCGTAATCCACCACACGGGCCCAGTGCGGGTAGGCAGATGTCACATGTCTCCGAATTTTTGATTCTAGGACATGCAGGTTTCCTCACGATGTTTTCCTTCACCGTTTTGAGAGCAGTGGTGATGAAATAATTTACACAAAGTAAAGCGCCTGTCTGGACCTACAACTCGTAAGTCGCGGCCACCACTGCTACCAAATATTACATATAACAATTTTATATTTAAAAAGCTAATACAAATTTTAATAATCAAAACAAACAATAGTATTCTATCACAAAGTCAGGTTGTTGACCGCGATGACCTTTACAGCGCGAGGCGTGAAGCGTCAAGGGCTCAGAGCCTTATAAGGTTATCTCAAGGCAAACTACTCACTGACTAAGCTTAGAAAGTCACTAGAAAAGCTTATTTAATATCTAATTGATATTTGGACAAAATTTTAGGGTGTAGCCGATTTTAAGGACATATTGTGTGAAAGACAACAATATTGCTAGAAAGGGGTTGAAATGCGTGGAGGAAAAAGACGCATGGCTCCAACCTTAAATAAATTAGGTTAAGAACGGGAGGGTGAACCTTACTTTTTTTTGTTTTACTTTGGTTTTTTTTTTACTTTTTGTTTTAGCAATATAAGTCATTCATAATTTTTAAGTAAACAAAGTAATCAAAATATAAAAGAATTATAAAATTCTATCGATTCGTATTCTAAAAAAATATCTGCCTAGCCTTTTCCCAACTATGTTGGGGTTGGCTTCCAGTATAACTGGATGCAGCATAACAGTATTTTACATGGAGCGACTGCCTATCTGACCTCCACAACACAGTTTCTGGGTAATACGATACCCCTTGACTTTCGGGCTTCTGACTACCCGTAACGACTGTCAAAGATCCACGAATGACAGCATCTACATGGTCATCAACAAGTTCAGTGACTTATTAAAGTGACGATCATGGTAATATAAACTCATACATGTTGTGGTTTAGACTTTAAATAAATAAATAAAAGCCTATCTTGGTTAAGATCTAGCTTTCAGTAAAAAAATCCCTTCCAGGATTTGACGTTGATAAATGATATCACTGGAATAACACGAGTCAAATGTATTACTCAACAAATTACATTAATTAAAACATTTTACTGCTCAATCTACGTCCCTGACCGACTGAATATTTTCTTTTACTAAGTAGTCATGACCCAGAAATTCCTTGATTCTTGTAAAAATAAAACATTATGACATGAAGATCAAGTATATTGTATACGGCATAGGTGTATGATATTTAAGCAAGTTAAAAGTTCTAGGATTCTGAGTGGTAATGAAACAATACCAATATTATAAGGAAAAAAACCGGCCAAGTGCGAGTCGGACTCGCCCATGAAGGGTTCCGTAGCAGCAAGTAAAATAATATAAAAGTTCTTGTAGTTCGTTGTAACTTTGTGAAAGGTAAATTGCGGTTTTCGATTTATGACGTATTAGATGGAAGTTTACATGGTAGGTAATGTACATTATATATATTTTTTTAATTTTATCATTCTCTTATTTTAGAAGTTAGAGGGGGGAGGACACACATTTTACAACTTTGGAAGTGTCTCTCGCGCAAACTATTCAGTTCAGAAAAAAATGATATTAGAAACCTCAATATCATTTTTGAAGACCTATCCATAGATACCCCATACGTACAGGTTTGATGAAAAAAATTTTTGGAGTTTCAGTTGTAAGTATGGGGAACCCCAAAATTTATTGTTTTTTTTCTATTTTTGTGTGAAAATCTTACTGCGGTTCACAGAATACATCTACTTACCAAGTTTCAACAGTTCTTATAGTTTCGGAAAAAAGTGGCTGTGACATACGGACGGACGGACGGACGGACAGACAGACAGACAGACAGACAGACATGACGAATCCATAAGGGATCCGTTTTTTGCCATTTGGCTACGGAACCCTAAAAATGATTCAGAGCAGTGGTGGCCAAGTGGTAACGGCCGCGACTTACGAGTTGTAGGTCGTAGGTTCGAATCCAGACAGGCGCTTTACTTTCTGTAAATTATTTCATCACAACTGCTCTCAAAACGGTGAGGGAAAACATCGTGAGGAAACCGGCATGTGCTAGAACCAAAAATTCGACGTTTATGCTCACTAGTTCCTTCTCGTAGTTCCTTGAAGACATGTGACATCTGCCAACCCGCACTGGGCCCGCGAGGTGGATTACGGCCCACGCCCTCTCACTGGAAGGAGTCCCGTGTCCCAGCAGTGGGAACATTATAGGCTCATTATGTTTGAAAAATCGCAAGTATGGACGGACTATAAACCATAAAAACAATAAGAGATTAATAAATTAAGAAAACAAATATTTATTTCGCTGTTTTTGGTCATGATGCGTCGATTGCTAACTGAGAACCAAGTCAAGGACGATTTTCCAAAATGATGTTAATAAATGAATATTCACAATTTTGACATAATCATTAATCCTTCAATGATTGGCCAAGGGCAAATTGCCACAATCAAAATGAGAAACATCGCACCTGGAAGATTGATTAGAGATTCCAATTTGTTTTTATTATTAACCGACTGCAAAAAGGAGGAGGTTCTCAATTCGACTGTACCTTCTTTTTTTTGTATGTTACGCGATATCTCAGGAAATTGCAAACCGATTTCATAAATTATTTTTTTAATGGTATGGGAATGCTTCAGGGGTGGTCCCATATATTACTTAACTTTACTTGGGTAGTTTTTCAGTTAGCTTCAATAATACGTATTTTTGCAACTTAGTTAAAGTATATTGATGATGTTATAATGACTTCGTGTCACTGATATTTACACAGCAAGTAGTGTTATACGAATTTTGTGGGGTAAGTACAACTTAAAAGTGAAAAGCAAAAAACTTAGAAAAAAAAAATACAACCGACTTCCAAAAGAGACACTACAAAGTGAAATATAACTTTAATTTCGGAAGTCGGTGGCATACAACGAATATGCGAACTCAACGATACCGACTTCCGAAATTAAATTTATATTTTCACTTTGTAGTGTATTTTTTGGAAGTCGTTTGTTTAACAAGCTATACTTCTTCTTAAACCCGGCGTAACGCTTAAGAGTTATTCAATGGAATTTACTTTAAAACATACAGAATTATCATATCAAAGTTTACTCAAAGTAGTTTTAAAATTAATTCATTTATTTTGTTAAAAAAGGAGTAAATTCATTTTGGTACATACGTCGTTTTATTCCGAGCGCACGCACATTATAGCCTCACCACAGTAAATATACAGTAAGTTATCTAAGGCCGCCCGCCGAGTTATTAGCCTACTCTTGCGTTGATCCCCAGGGTTGTCACTTTTACTTTTAGTTAATATTTTGGAACAAGCAGCACTTGATCTAAATTTATGAAATAAAAAAGCATATTATGATTGAATATTTTACCAATTTATAAATTTAGTAAAAATAAAAAGCCTTTATTCACATAACATTTATAATACTAAGTTACAAATTTGATACCGAGAAAATTTTTCTCCTGTTTCTGCACGTCCGGAACGCTTTATTATTATTTGTTAATGTAAAGTAAATTCTCATTCTTATGTAAAGTTTTTGTAAAAAGCTTTTGGGAAAGCATGGAAAAATCTTAAATTCTATATCATTCAGTTGATCGTAAATTGACCGGCCAATTTTAATGTTGATGTGGTCCTTTTCGAACGCTTTGCGAAACACCTGCTCCATCCTTTCTACATTATCGACAAAATCATCAGGTGGGATCATGAGTAAATTTCGATCTTTGCCGTAATTCCTGTAATGGGTGTATAAGACACCATATTTGGATTGAACAACACATCAGACAATAGAAAAAATAATAATTTCAATAGTAATTAATTTGCAATATTAATTATTGTGAAATTGCCCTTATTACATCTATACGCGACAAATACGTTTACCTAAACGATGTTTCGAACTCAATCCTCTGTTTTATAGTAAAACTAGACTTCTTAAAATAAACTTTAGCTCTAAACATAGTATTCAGAAAGTAAATTTGGGAATACATTTAAATATGGAAAAATGCGACTCGGCTACGCTCTTAATAAAGCAAATATACTGTGAAATAAACAATACAATACCACATTTTCTAATAATATTTAAGTATAAGTAGGTACTTACATTTCTGGTTGAGTAGGAACTATGAAGAATGATAAGTCCGGGTTTGCGAAATCATTATTGAGGCACCCGAAAACACTACAATATTTGTTTCCCCTTTTTGAAGTCATGATACCCGTAATTTAAGTGGCCGCCGCCGGCGAGAGTTGACGAACGCAAGCGGTCATGTAGCGTACGCGCGTGCTCACAGTCGCGCTGCACAGCCCGCACTGCCGCCACCTTATTCCTTCATATATTATGCTAGCGTGTGCGTGAAATCGCGTGCCGACATGGCGCGCGGCGCGCACGCACACATTCAAACCGAGAGCGGCACGTTTGTATGAAGATGTTTTACTGTATATTTATACTGTGGCCTCACTCTTCTTTTGCGTTTCAAAAGTAATTGCATCACTTTCGAGGATTTTAGATTTTCGAGGTAGCACCTTAACAAAATGGGATCTTGTAAAGTTCCTTCTAGTAATTTAGAGATACGTTAGATGTTGTGCACGTAACGGACAACTTAAAGGACACGATCAGAATGCTTAATGCTGCTCTTATAAGATTAACTGTAATACTTATTGGCAGTTTATTGTCTTTACTATTCTTCCTGTTTCAGATCTTTATCGTGAAATTGTTACATCTACACTTTTATTATTTCCGTACTGTTTCTATAACTTTGATAATAATATCATATTTCTGGTTGTTGGGTATTTTATATGGGAAATATTTAACTGATCCTTTAAAAAACTGATTGACCTTCTAATGATGAACACTTTTTTCTATAAGAACTTCTGAGTTTCTAGTGATGCACATATATTTCTTATGGCTTTTTCTCACGGCTGGTTGCAGTAATTAAGCTAGGATACCCCAACCAAACGGGTTAAGCTAGGTTAAAACTGTGTCCAACCAGGCGCGGGTCAAATTGGTCGCAGTAACAAAGCTAGGGCACCCCGAAAAAAGGGGTTAGTTTAAGTTAGAATTGCGACCAAGCGAGCGTTACATCCAAGTTTGGCTCTTTAGTAATTTAGGTAGAAAATAATTATTAGAGGTTCACAAAAAGACGCGCAATCATTATATTAGACATTCAATAACATTTTTAGAAAAGCAAAATGGGACTTTTTGTGGTTCGAGTAAATACAAGCTCTTGCTAATTTTTAGGGATTATTGCTTACACCAAGTAGGTAACTAAAGGGTACATGGTATATATATCCTACTAATATTATAAACGCGAAGGTTTGTAAGGATGGATGAATGGATTTTTGTTACTCTTTCGCGCAAAATTTACTGAACGGATTTTGATGAAACTTTACAGAAATATAGCTTATACATTAAAATAAAACAACAGGATACTTTTAATCCGATATTCCCACGGGATCGACACGTATGCGGGTGAAGCCGCGGGGCACTGCTAGTTTTATTATATAATTTGACGCTGATTAACCTAGGGTCAGCCAGGATTATCTAATACGATAATAATCGTTCTAACATTTACTTATAGCTAAGTCATCGTTTTACATGTTATGCCCACTCAATCATACGTTACAAACCATTTAGTTTTTGACTGTAATTAAATTGTTACAACCAAAAAGAAACGACGGTCGTGGCATAGTAATGTTGTTGAAGTATCACTATCATCAGCCTACAACAGTCCACTGCTGGACATAGGCCTCTCCAAACATCCACGACTTGATTCTCGGCAACTTTCATCTAGCCACTATCAGCCACCCTGCGAAGATCGTCGCTCCACCTAGCCTGAGGGCGTCTACGTTTGGCGATTCGCGGTCGCCACCCAAGAACATGTCTACCTCAGCGGTCATCGTCGGTTGTTTTAGTATGATTAAGCAAAAGTACGAGGTACTACTCCTATATCAGTTAGGTGAGTGTTATGTAAAAGAAATCTCCTAACTTTAGTGAAAAGTTGGCTATTGGCTGGTGCAGTTTACTGTTAATTAGTACTCAATGATAGTGAACTGTACTAAACTTCGCAGAAGACACTCAATATCTATACTGCTCTAGACACAGTCCTTGATAAACCAGACAAAGTCAGCTGGATATAATACCACAGAAGTTAGGCAAAGGTGTACCCACATTCAGCGGGATTGTCCGAAAGGGTTACCGCTACCCCGGAACATAAAGGGTTAAGGAAGGAACACGGGTGGGTTTTAGTCAGTAAGAGTCTCACACTCCCTGCCGCTCCACCTAGATCGGGAGGAGTCATTTGATGATTTCCAAAACGCACAAAAAAAGAAAAATATTCGCCAGTTATGTTTAAGTCCCATGCATGTACTAGGGGACGAGCCTATTGCCATCCACCAGTCAAAAATCCAGACTCCGGGCTGCTTCTGAGAAATTCCTGGCAGAAAAACCCAATAACACTTTGCACGACCTGGGAATCGAACCCAAAACCTCGTGCGCAGCAGTAGCGCTTGCGACTCACTAGACCAAAGAGGTAGTCGAGGCAATAATAATTTATTATTGTAAAAATGAATTATTATTATAATAAGCCTGGATATAATATTTTTTTGAAATAATACCCAGGGAACATCTCTATGATATTATTACTACTCCAGCAGTTCGAAGACATGTGACATCTACCAACCCGCACTGGGCCCGCGTGGTAGATTACAGCCCACTCCATCGAAGAGAGGAGGCCTGTGTCCCAGCAGTGGAACGTTATAGGCTGATTAGGATTATGCAGTAGTTCTGGCTTTGCCACTATGACTGACCTTACTAATCGTCTATGATAAAAAAAAAGGAGTGTGCTTATGACCACACGACTGAAGTGAAACTTCAAACGTATTTGGCTATGAGAGGAAGAGAGAAAGAAAATTTGCGCGCACACTGATTTCTCTTGCTTATATCCCCCACTCAACTCCCCTTCGCCTCGCCCGTAGCCCGTAGACATGGGTCGTACTTGCAAAATCGAGTACCAGGGCTTCCAAGTACGTCCACCTTAAGAAACCAGGCCCTAAAACCAGGGTTCGAGATACTTTCAAGTATTTTCTATCTGCATAGAAAATTGATCCATAACTTCATACAGATAAGAAGTACAATCGCGTATTCAAAAGCCCCGTTGGAAGTAAAACTACTTGCATAGGAAATTGATCAATGACTTCCTATAAATAAGGAGCAAAATCGCGTTTACAAATAAATACTTGCAAACCATTAAAGTAAAAAATACTTGCATACGAAATTGTTCCGTAGACTCTTACTGATAAGGAGCATGATCGCATTTACGAAAACTAACGCGGTTGAGTACCTACGTATTTGAGCGAGTAGCCGTATAAGGTATGTACTTTATAGTCTTGCAAGTATTTTGAGTCGGTACCTGGTGTGCGTACTTGGAAGCAAAAACCTGGTCGAGTAAATACGTACCTTCCCTACTTGCCCGATCACACTTTTCGTAACGCTTACGTCACGCGTTCGCCAGCTTACTCTCCAAGTCAAGTGTGCGTAAAGAAGTTTCACGTAAATAATTTTGACACAACAAAAATCGAATTTGACAATCGCGACTCGTCGACACGTGGTACAGACGCCAGCACGTCAACCTACCCGAAACTGTCAAATTTTCCCAATCAACTTTGAACCTTATTCTTTAGTAATAAAGTTGAAAATCTATTAAAGAAATCTGACAGATTGTAGTAGGTTGATGTGCTGGCGTCTGTACTTATTTGCCCTAACCCCGTGAATTGTTTTTTAGAGCCGCAGGCGCGGAGGGGGCGGCCTTGGCGTGTTTTTTAAGGAATTTTTCACTTTTTGTATGGAAAATATGAAAAATGATTACCTACATGTTGAGTTTCAGGAGTTTATGGGTTTCATAAAGGGGGTCAAAATTTTCATTATTTTTGCGATAGGACGCACCATTTTCGAGATATAAGCAAAAGAAAAAAAACTTAATACGTATTTGGCTATGAGAGAAAGAGAGAAAGAAAACGTACGCGCGCACTGCTTTGTCTTGCTTATATCCCCCACTCAACTCCCGTTCACCTCACTCGATCACACTTTTCGTAACGCGTTCGCCAGTTTACTCCCCAAATCAAGCGCGCGTAAAGAAGTTTTCCTTCAAAAACATACAAACAGCCGAACATAGTACTTACCTCCTCCTTTTTGTGAAGTCGGTAAAAATTACTTGCATACGAAACTGTTCCGTAGACTCTTACTGATAAGGAGCATGATCGCATTGCGAAAACTAACGCGGTTGAGTACCTACGTATTTGAGCGAGTAGCCGTATAAGATACTTAATAGTCTTGCAAGTATTTTGAGTCGGTACCTGGTGTGCGTACTTGGAAGCAAATACCTGGTGTAAAAACCCATTCGCATATTCATGCAACCGGGACCGGGTTTTTACACCAGGTATTTCCAGCTATTTTTTACGTACCTTCCCTACTCGCCCGATCACACGTTTTCGTAACGCATTCGCCAGTTTACTCCCCAAGTCAAGCGCGCCTAAAGAAGTTTCACTTCAAAAAGTGACAATCGAACAGTGATCGACGCGATAATCGGTGACCATTAGCCTTAAAAGTAGTTTGTTTACTTGCCACAAAGATATCAGGCGTGAAGTGATTGAAGCCTTAATTTATAACCTGCCAGAGTTTATGGCAGGCATGCTCCGATTGTTCGGATGCGTGGCAAGAATGCCGCTGGGAAATAAATCTAGTACAGTGATATAATTTTGTTTTATGAGAGCGATTTTTGAGGTTTTATTTTTTGTTAATTCAGCTCAAGAATGATTGAAAAAGCCGAATACAGTCAATTTGGATTTCGATTTCGATTTGGATTTCGTATTACTCTATAATAAATCTGGATAGTGAACATTGATTTTGATCTAAGATTGCGATCGAAATGGAGTGTGTTAAAGGTGCCATAGAGGCGTTTTCTCCTTGCGTTTATTTTTTTTTTGGTTACCGTTTAAAGTTTTCCAGCTCACAGAAGATTGGAAAAGCTGACTACTTATAAAAAATTAAAGATCAACAAACAACGAGTATCAAGTCACATGATGGAATTGTTTAGGAATAATTGCAGCTATGTAGATGCGAAATTGCTTTCTTCCCTTATTCCCTTCTGTTGTACTCGTTTTTTTCGTATAATTTAATAGTTTTTATTTCCATTAATAGGTAGATATCGTGAATCAAAAAGTGAAATTTTGGAGAGGCATTTTTAATTGCAAAGAATTTTTGGAATTCAACTCTCCTAAAATCAATTATTTTAAATTGCTTGCAAAGAAACTTTTACTAAGCCTGTTCAATATGTATATTGACGCAACATATTGTTTTGTTTAACACCGTCTAGACGTTTTCCATCACGTTGATTATCTATATTATTATTTTAAAACAATAATTTCATAATTGAAGGATTTAAGACTCCCATAGGAAATATTAAAAAAAATGCTTAAGCTTATACTTAGCTAGATTTTGTTTATGGTCAGTCAACATAAATAAAGTTTGTTTTATTTTATTTCACATTTTTTCAGTTAATTTAGGTATAAATTTTAAACCAATTAAACAAACCGCACTTGGTGTTTGTAAATATTTAAAAATCACATCATAACTTATTCTTGACAAAATACATCGTTCTAATCTATCAATTAAAGTTACTAAGCAGGGCACGACCACGTCCCATCTTCTTAAAAAAAAACCAACACCCACACATCGAGCCGTCACTCACACTAGCGAAAGTGTTTGCAACATTCGTACATACGAAACTACTTGCATGAGGTATAAAACGTGGTAACTGGCGTGATAGAAATACACTCACGGCGTAACATTCGCTGAACAACAAGCGAAGCGAAAATGAAGCTACTGGTTAGTAACAAATTCAAAAAATTCTAGTGTCAGTGTTCTATGTGTGTGCAGTTCGGATGTCAAGTGTCATTGTGGTTTTTTTTTTTAATGTGGCAAAGGAATTCAGATCAATCGATTTGAAAAAAATTGAACCGATTCTTTTTTTATAATGTCATCGATCTCCATTGTTTTACCGGATATGTCATATATCGTAAAGTTATTAATCAGTCACGTTATCTAAGTGAATGACGCATTACTAGATCAATATTACGTAAAGATATTTCCTTATTCGCATAACTAGTCGTTATGAGTTGTCCCATAATGCTCGGAAAGTTCTTGTGTTCACTTCCAGATAGATTTCACTGGTATAAGTTAATTTCCCTTTTCATTTAGCGTTTCCTATGTCATTTTAAATCCGTGTTTGATCTCAGTTGTTTTTGATAAGTTGTAGTGAATCTTTACAATAATCCACATTTATACACAGTTTCTGCTCATCCACGAATTAAAGTCAGAGAGTACGATAAATAATAGATTTCAATTTTTGTCCAAAGAAATATTCTCATAGACACACAGTTACCGCTAGTAGAATAATTTAAGTTTAAATTATGAATAATACAGGATAATATTTGGTTTTTTCAGAGGTCTTCCTTAATCCTGGCCGTGGCGTTAAGCCTGGCCACGGCAGAGGAGAAGGCAGAGAAGGACACCAAGGCCGAACCAAAAGCCGCAGAGGAAACAAAGAGACAAGACAAAAGAGGACTGTCCGAGTACTACGGTGACCATGGAGACTTCGGTGGTGGCGACTTCGGAGGTTCCTTCGGGCATGATCTAGGAGGCTCCATCGGAGGTGGTGATGAAGGACACTCCATTGGCCTCGAGGATCATCACGGTGGACATGAAACCCACTCCCACAAAACCATCACTGTGGTCAAGAAAGTTCCCGTTCCCTACCCCGTCGAGAAACAAGTCCCCTACCCAGTGGAGAAGAAAGTGCCCTACCCCGTCAAGGTGCACGTACCACAGCCCTACCCCGTCGTCAAAACCGTCCACTACACAGTCAAGGAATACATCAAAGTACCCGAATACATCCCCAAGCCGTACCCCGTGACGAAACACGTGCCAGTTCCCGTGAAAGTTCACGTCGACAACCCCGTCCCAGTGAATGTGTACGAACACGTCCCTTACCCAGTCGAGAAACACGTGCCTTATCCCGTCAAAGTGCACGTGCCGCAGCCCTACCCCGTCGAGAAGAAAGTGCCGTTCCCCGTCAAAGTACCAGTCAAGGTGCACGTACCATACCCCGTCGAGAAAGTTGTCCACTATCCAGTGCCGGTGCACGTCGATCGTCCCGTGCCCGTACACGTTGAGAAGCCAGTTCCCGTTCACGTTGAAAAGAAGGTGCCTTACCCAGTTGAAAAGGAAGTGCCTTACCCGGTCAAGGTTCATGTTGATAACCCAGTGCCAGTGCACGTCGACAAGCCAGTGCCTTACCCAGTTAAGGTGCCCTACCCAGTTCCCTACCCAGTTGAGAAAGTCATCCCGTACCCTGTAGAGAAGAATGTGCCCTACCCAGTGAAGATCCCTGTTGACAGGCCATACCCCGTGCATATTGAGAAGCATGTCCCTTACCACGTTGACAAGCCCGTGCCTTACCCCGTGAAGGTGCACGTTCCTATTGTGCAGCATGAGCACCATGAGGAGTCACATCAAGAAATCCATGGTGGTGAGGGCGGAGGCTACGGAGGTTTCGAGGGGGGTCATGAAGGAGGCCAAGAGGGAGGCCAAGAGGGAGGCCACGGAGGGGGTTTCGAAGGCGGCCAAGAGGAGCACTACCACCATTAAAAAGAACTGATCTCTTTATTTTTTCTTTAGCTTTAAAGTGTTATCTTGTTTAGTAATTGTTTTTTTTTTTTTAAATAATGTTTTGTGACTGCTATGTACGTACCTGTGACGATGTAAATAGTAAACGAAAGTATTAAAAAAGTGATATAAAATAATACTATATTTTTGTTTTATTATCATCTTGAGTTATAATTATTATGATCTTCCATAATTTATCTTGAAATGAAAGGAAAACATCTATAAGGCCATGACTAGACAAATCGGAAACGCTTTACGTGTAACTTGTTTTAATATTATTACATTACAACTCAAGATTATTTTCCTGTATGCAGCCTACCTACATAATAACTTACCGGAAGAAACTGAATTCCATTACATTGTAGAAGCACAGTTCATCTCTTTCAACTCACTCGAAACTTTACTCATTACATTTTGCGTGAGATTAGCCAGCACTAGGTATCTAATAACCCATTTATTAATAACTAGCTGGCCCGGCGAACTGCGTACCGCCTCAGATTTAATAAAAACGAATGTATGAATAAATTAACTATCTTCTTTTTTTGTGAATTTTTCCCATGTTATAATAGTTATTCTGCTATTCGGGGCGGAGAAAAGCAAAAATCATCAAAATCGGTTTAGCCATTCTTGAGTTATAAACGGTGTAACTAACCCCGACTTTGTTTTATATGTATACAGATAGGCTTACCCCCTATTACATGGGGTTTTAACATAACTGGCGAAATGAGGGTGTAGGTACCTACTCTAGGTACACCACTGCCCATCCCTGCGGGGAAACAACGCGTCAGTTTATGTTAATAGTCAGATTAAAGAACTTAAAGGCTTATTGTTTAATAGTCAGATAACTTTTATCTGAAGAATAAATATGACAGTTTGACATATTTTCTATACAAAAGCTGCCAATTCGAAATATTTATTCTTCAGATAAGATTTATCTGCCTATTGAAAAATCAGCCCTTAGTCAAATTGACAGCAAATAGCAAGACCAGGCCCATTCAGAAATAAATATTTTTTTTATTTTTTCATAAAAAAAAAACTTAAGATTCATCGATTTCTTTGATAGAACAATGACTTCACAGCATCGAAGGAAATCCAATACAAAGCTACACAATCCTAAATTATTCATATCAAGTTTTTTAGCAGACAAACCACTTTCACTACCCAACCTAGTTACTCTCGAAGTATACATATCGTGCCAAATGACAATACACCTTGAAAAGTAGAGATACAATAATAACAGTAACATTTTGTGAGAATTCGTATGCTGACTGCCTCGTTGGGCTACTGGTCACAAGCGCTATTCTGAGCACGAGGTTCTAGGTTCGATTACCAGGTCGGGTAAAGTGTTTTTACAAGTGGTTTTACAGAATAAACAATTTCATTAAATTTCAAGCAACGCGAAAATACCTCAACATGTCTTTTCTTTTATTAAGAAAATGTATTCTGTTAATTCTGTATCTTGTAATGATAAAGCTAGAAGCTTCGCAACAGAAAGTGAAACTGCTTCCTCCATTGGTCGGAGGACATCCAAACAAAATCTTCTGTTTATTCATAGTGTAAGTTGTATTTATGTATACGACATATCATTTAACAGACAGCTGTGCTGCTGGGGAGTTTGTTCCGCCACTTCTTCTCCCCAGCGAAAGCACTAGGAAGTGGTGAAGGGTGGGCGTTTTGGGGGACTGTCTTTTGTAATTTTGACGTTCAGATGTGCTGATTCTCAGCATAGTTTGAATAAATGACTTTTGATTTTGAACGATGACGTTTAAACGGTATGGCCAATTTTAGCTGGCTATTTCATGAAACATAAACATTTCATGAAATTACCGAAAACTTAATGAAATGATCAATTCTAAGACCTAGCGACGACATATACATAAGTTTTGGCTTTAGTTTGTGTGTAGAATTTTGGTCCGTCAATCCAATACTAGAACGCAAAGACCGGAAAAATCACGTTAATGGAAGAAAATTGCTTATCACGGTACATGACGACGCAACTATAATCACGAGTGTCGGAAACTTCACTAGATATTGCGTGGTTTTTTTTCTGCTATATTTTTCTACTGGCTTCTACCCGCGATTTCGCCTAAGTGGTATTCAACTATATTAAAAAAAAAAAACATTTATCCACTTCCATTTTTTTATTTTTGTTTATTTATTTATCTATTTATTTCAGGTGACGCTGGCCCATACATAAATACCTTAACTTAAACATACATATTTTTTATTATTATAAAACAGTACTTCACTAGATAACACTTGTGCAGTTATGTGGTAGGTACTCGTCTGCGGAAGCGATCAAACTCTATGCAAACCCTATTTCACTTGGTAATACTACGAGTAGTATAACTTTCTGCCAGTGAAAGAATTTTCGATAAGTATCGGATCAGTACTTCCAAAGATTACTTACCTCCTACATCCATACTAACAATCTTAACCTCTTTATAATATTAGTGTAGATATAGCACAGTTCGTTTACAATTATTTAACCTGTGACAGGAGTCACCTAATAGCAACCTTATTACAACGAGAATAAAGATCAGAATGATTTTGACAGACTTATCAGGTTACTGCCAGCCACCCGACAGCAACCTTATAAGTATGAGAATAAAGATCACTGGTAAAATATCTATGAAATGACTGTAAGTATTGCAGCTATAACTTATCGAAATCGTTTTTGACACAACATCTCTCGAAGGGTGCCATATTTTACGATGGTTTCGACAAAATTATTTATATTGCCTAATCAATTATAATTATGAATCTTAGGCAAAAAAGGTAAATAATTAATGGGTGAAAATATGTGTCGATGTCAATTTTATCATTTAAACCTTGACATGGAGTGTACTGTTTCGAAATTAGAATATACGGATTTTCTAATCGTTTAAAGAATCCATAATCTAAACAAATATTAAGAAAACAGATTCGATTTTTTGTATATATATAATGTTACGCTTTCACGCTAAAACTGCTGATTGAATTTGGATAAATTTTGCACATGGGTAGACCATGACTTGGATCAGGGCATATAATAGTTTTTATCCCGATATTCCTACGGGATCGAGACTTATGTGGGTGAAACGGCGGGGTACAGTTAGTAATATAATGAAGCTGAATAGTTTGTTTGTTTGTTTGAACGCCCTAATCTCTGGAACTACTAGTCGGATTAGCCCAATTCTTGTGGAAGAAAATTTAACATCACACTAAGGACAGAACCGTAAGGAGCCCTGCAAGAATAAAAAAAAACTCAGAAAAAACGCAAAGCGAAAACGAATTAATAGCGCGAGTGGGCGATGCGATGCAACGCGATGGGTTGGGGGCCGAAAATTCAAGCGGATGAAGTCACGTATTACATACAAAAGACAAGCCAGTACAGATAAAATAACGAAAATTATCTGAAGAAATCACGCTCAAAGCTCTCATTCCAAAACCCAAGACGTCATTCCAGGTAAGCTCCGTAAGTCGACGAACAAAATATGTAATTAGTCTTTACGCCTACCCTAAAACCGCACTAAACTTGTATAAACCATCAACTTCCTGCACACCACTGCGCGTCATTAAGGAAACCGCGTGGCTTGCGCAAGAGCAACACTTACATAACTAACTTCATCGGCCATCACGTTAGTATCAGCCTTATTCATCCCCGGAGAGCTAATGAGCTTGAAGAAAATCTATTTTGTTCTTCAGCTTTCTATTGCATTTACTACAGGGTGAAATTGAATTCATGGGCATCCTTTTAAGGGGCCATTGTAATCATCATTATGAACAACTTTTATTATGGGACCAAACCTGAAATCGCGAAAAAAATCAGCTCTTCCCTACATTTTGACGAGTTATGTGAACATAAATGCAAGGAACAGCTGATTTTTTTCGCGATTTTAGGTTTAGTCCCATAGTATTTGTTCATAATGATGAGTACAATGACGCCTTAAAAGGATGCTCATGATTTTAATTTCACCCTGTATAATTCTCATGCATAATCAGCCAATAATATACCCATTTCTGGAACACAGGCCTCCTCTCTTCAAAAGGCAGTGGGCTATAACCTACCATACGGGCTTAGTGCGGGGTAGATGTCACATGTCTCCGAATGTTTGGTTCTACGACAAGTCGGTTTCCTCACAATGTTTTCCTTCACCGTTTTGAGAGCAGTGGTGGTGAAATTATTTACACAAAGTAAGGCTCCTGGCTGTGTTCGAACCCATGACCCATAACTCGTAGGTTGGGGTCGTTACCACTAGGCCACCACTACTTTATGCATTCTCTCTCTCTGTCTCTATCTCTCTATCATTCTCATAGTGAGTCTTACATAATTTTTTAATGGTTTTTTCAGTAGTTTTCCGATATTTTGGAGACAATTTGTTTAGAAACTATCTTTTTTTTCTAGCATTGTTTAAGTCATCGTGGCATACAGCCTTTTTCATTATCATCATTTACTGCACTTATCCCAATTTGTTTGGAGACGGCACAACATGTCTTTTTCTTCAATACTTATCTCCTTAAAAAAGGTGTGTATGTGGTGGTGGCAAGCGATTTTGGCCGATCGTAATCATTACAAAGAAAGCTCACAATTAATTACATGACTCCTCTTCTAAATTCAAGCTTTAAAAGTTAACCCTTCCATCTTTTAGAAGCATTAAATTCCGCATCCAATAAACATAGCACGTTTAATACTATAACGTAAGCAGAGTCCTCATTCCCACTAAACAAAGTACTTGCTTCCTATAGAGTATTATACAGGGTGTCCCAAAACTCAACGTCAAGCCGAAACGGGGTGACAGGATTGATCATAACCATCACGAGAAAAATCTGAAAAAAAATCTATCCCATGCAGTTTGAAAATTATGGGCATTTTAAGAAAAACCTAGAAATTTGATCAAACTGTACCATTTTTCGGTTATTGTGGTTATTATTTTTTATTTTTGTTCATTTGAACTTTAGAAACGTAATCCTAAATAACATTTCTAGAATCCCAATAAAAAATAATGACACAATTGCCTTAAGTTCCCGAGAATTGAGACTATTTGTTAAACTACGAATTTAAAATTTTCAAGATTCGTCGACTTTGACAGGCCCTCCTATAAAAAAAATGTACTAGAGTGCCTTGGCAAGTAGCATTAAAAGTTGGCGCATTTAATCAGAATTCTAAAATGGTACAATACTTGTTAGTTCCATACAATAGAAAAGAGTAAAAAAATTAAAACATCAAGTAACCCGATTTTTGCTATCAGATTTTACTCAGTTAAAATGTTTTTAATTCGCACAAGCTCTAGGTAGGTTCTTAATTTTAAGGCAAAATGATGAGAGAGATGGATAATGGGTATGTTTGCCATGAGTGAGCGAGACAGATAGTGACGCCACGCATTGAGACGGAGATGCGTCGTTTAAACGAGTGCGAATGAAACAGATAGATGCTATGGCATCTATCTGTTTCATTCGCACTAGTTTCAGCCAAGCAAATGGCTACGCTACCAGTCCGACACCAACCAGTTAGTACGTTTCGCTCATTCGTCTACTGCGCACGTTCGTATTCGCTTGTGTTGATTTAGTACTGACAACTTTGGCTTCTCTTTTTGGACTTGAATCTTTGTGAATTGGACTTGTTGATAACATACCGGCAACTTTGGCTTCTCTCTGGATTTTTGTGTTGGCATCCTTTTTATCTACCATGCCTACGCGCTACACTTCACAAGAATATGCGAACATGCACCTCATTTATGGGGAATGCAGATGCAACGCAAGTGCTGCCGCTAGACTTTATCGTGAAAGATATCCAAATTTAGAGCGCTACCCGGATCACCGCGTGTTTGTTAATGTGCACCGTTCACTCACAGAGGGCGGCCATTTCCCGAATCAAATACAGGCTGGAGGTAGACCTGTGTTTCCTTTCCAGGAAGAAGTATTGCAAGAGGTCGCACGTGACCGAAGTATTTCCGTACGTGGAATTGAAGAAAGAACGGGAATACCGAAAAGCACTGCTCATCGTATTTTACAAAGAGCCGAAATGCATCCGTTTCACGTACAACGAGTTCAAAGTCTTCTACCTCGAGATTATCAGGAAAGGATTTCTTTTTGTAGAACAATGCTACAGAGGCATAATGAGAATCCCCAATTCATCCAAAAAATTCTCTGGTCAGATGAATCGACATTGAAAAAAGATGGTTACATGAACTTGCACAATTATCACGAGTGGCATGTGGAGAATCCACATTTAATGCGAGAAGATAGATCCCAGTATCGTTTTAAAGTAAACCTGTGGACCGGAATTTTAAACGGTAAAATTATTGGGCCTATTGAACTGCCTGAGAACTTGAATGGAACTAATTACCTATATTTTTTTAAGAGAAGATTTACCAACCCTGTTAGAGGACGTACCACTAGCAGATCTTCGCGACATGTGGTTTCAACAAGATGGCTGCCCAGCGCATTTCGCAGTGCAAGTAAGAGATTTCCTTGACCAGGAATATCCGGGAAGGTGGATTGGACGTTCGGGCACTATCTCGTGGCCCGCCCGTTCACCAGATTTAAATCCCCTGGATTTTTTCTATTGGGGAGTTCTCAAAGAAAAAGTTTACTCAAAGCCCATTGAGAACGTAGCCGACCTGCGTGAACGCATTTCTCAAGCAGCTGAGGCGATCAACTCTCGAAGATATGCCCGACTAATAAGTAGATCTTTTTTAAGAAGATGTAGGGCTTGTATTGAGGCTGATGGTAAACAATTTGAACATTTATTGTAATAAAAAACGTTATTTCTCTATCATCAGACTTTTATTCCAACAAACCTAATTATTTTACTAATTTTACTAACTTTTTTTCACTTTGGTAAAAGTGGCGTCACTATCTGTCTCGCTCACTCATGGCGAACATACCCATTATCCATCTCTCTCATCATTTTGTCTTAAAATTAAGAACCTACCTAGAGCTTGTGTGAATTAAAAACATTTTAACTGAGTAAAATGAGATAGCAAAAATCGGGTTACTTGAGGTTTTAATTTTTTTACTCTTTTCTATTGTATGGAACTAACAAGTATTGTACCATTTTAGAATTCTGATTAAATGCGCCAACTTTTAATGCCACTTGCCAAGGCACTCTAGTACATTTTTTTTATAGGAGGGCCTGTCAAAATCGACGAATCTTGAAAATTTTAAATTCGTAGTTTAACAAATAGTCTCAATTCTCGGAAACTTGAGGCAATTGTGTCATTATTTTTTATTGGGATTCTAGAAATGTTATTTAGGATTACGTTTCCAAAGTTCAAATGAACAAAAATAAAAAAGAATAACCACAATAACCGAAAAATGGTACAGTTTGATCAAATTTCTAGGTTTTTCTTAAAATGCCCATAATTTTTAAACTGCATGGGATAGATTTTTTTTCAGATTTTTCTCGTGATGGTTATGATCAATCCTGTCACCCCGTTTCGGCTTGACGTTGAGTTTTGGGACACCCTGTATACGTATTCAAAAGCTTGTCTCGAATACCTCTACGCATATAAAACTAAAATGTACACGCAACACCGTGTGAACGCCGGTAGTTGTCTAAAACTGTATCGGACATGAATTACTGGCAGCGTGACACGATTCTGTGGTTCAGACGCCAGCACATCAAGCTACCCGAAACCGTCAAATTTTTCCAATCAACTTTGAACCTTTTTGGTCTAGCGATAAAGTTGAAAATCTATTAAAGAAATTTGACAGATTGTAGTAGCTTGATGTGCTGGCGTTCGTACATTCACCACAATAAACCTCGACTGTCCATTTATCCCTTTAAGGAATGGTGTAATAGATTGTGCAACACACTGTATTTGTGTTTCGAGAAATAAATGGTGTGAAATCGCTTTGTGAAGAAGTTGGAGAATTTGCAAAAAGGACTGCGAGACTTTCAAAGATTTTGTTCTCGAATTCTACTTCAAGTTATAGATCAATTCTATACTAGGAAGGTACATGTACTAGGTAGGAACATGGAAGATAATATTTACATTATTCAAAATCTAGCCGCTCTAAAATAATAATATTATGTGCATCTAAAAATTCGCACTATACCTTAATGCATGATCATGAAATCATTGATCTCTTTCTTAGCTCCCAATAACTCGAGATGATCATGAATTATGCTCACTAAAACAATACATTACTTTAATCCCAATTAGTTGCTTTGCTCTTTTCTTATAAAAACTCACAATAAGAAATAAAGTATTTAAAAATTGGACAGTTTAAGGGCCACAACACACCACATCGCAGTGACAGTGGTTGCCTCGTGGCTGCAACGTGGCTGCGATGTAGTCGGTATCGCCGACACGGTTGATTTGGGACGGCTAAATGTGGTCCGAGAGAATGAATTACTCATTTTCATACAAATTAGCGCCCGTCCACGTGCTGTCGTTATGGTTGAGGTACGTATGAACGGGCCCTAAATGCAACTTATTTTGAGTGTACATTAGGTGAAGTAACCGTTTTTTTTTAACTATACATATATTACCAAACAAGCCCGACATAAAAAACGTGATGACATTTAAAACAAATGAAAGCGCTGACGGATAGTTGCACTGCAAACTAAATGCCATCTAGATAATATTATAACTGAAGCTTATACAACCGGAATACAATAAAATAAGCAGTAACTCGATACATTTCTTAACTTAATCTCCTTATTACTTGTGAAGTAAGAAACACTGATCTTATATTACATTATATGACGCGATTTTCACAACAGGGACCTTATTCTTTCTGACACAATGAACGAAACCACGTGAAATGAACGCGAGATTGGCGGGGATACCTAAGGGGCTTCGAAGTAAGGAATCGTTAAGTGGTCATAGTGAATTAGGGATGTCAAACTGTTTGGGCAGAAGAATTTGGTGTATTCCATGGACGTAATCTTCGTAGTTTATTTTTTAAACTTCTCATACACAAATAAAGTATACAGGGGGACTTAATGCCTTGGACATTCTCTATCAGTCAACTAAGTGTGGTGAAGAGATAAAAACGCAGGTGCTCAATTTGAGAGGAACATAATATTCAAAATATATCTTATATAATTATAAATAAAAATAGGTAAAGGTGTATAATTTATCATCACTGTAAGTAAGAATATTTGTAGAAAAACTATCTAAATTCGAAAGTGACTTTATTCCATACGACGTTATAGCCTAGACTTACCTTATGTACGGGATGTTGGCAGGAATGTGGTACTTGGAACCAGGATCGAAGTCCAGCTCAGAACGAAGTACTGGAGGCTTGATGCCTTGGTACTGCTCCCTGTGAAAAAGAATAAGGAGTTAGAAAAGAAGCTGCAGAAAGTAAAGAGATTAGTTTTATCTGAAAAGTTGAGGCCGAAGTCGCGAATAAAAATTCAACCGTCTCATACGTTTAGGTCGAGTAGGTATTGAAGTTTTCTATGGGATAGTTGATAAATATTACGCGATTATGATGTTTGTCCCACGGAGAAAGTTGTTCAGTTTGGTGGTCTGTACCACACTCTTAAATTTGGCTGGTCTTTGTAAACTAACCCTGTATATGGCCTACATTACGCTACAAAAAAAAAAAAAACAGTGGCACTCCGGGAGTGCCGACAGAAGTGAAAACAAAACACAAACAGAATACTTTGCCATCACCCACTGACATATCGGATATACATTAAAACCGACTACATTCCGAGGACAACTGAACACATCTGAAGCGGTGTCGGTTACAGTAACAGTGGCGCGAGTTCAATGGTTTTTCCCATCTCAAAAAATGTCAAACGCGCCTGAAGAAGTTTTCATTTAAAAAAACCTAATTTATTATATTATTTTGATTGGCCCATTCAATCAGTTATTTCTCCTAATCTTGACATTGCTAAAGGTACGTATTTGTAACATAGGTACACAGTGTAATATGGACATAAGTGTGTTATTAAAAGAAATTAGGCCAATTGGTTACACACAAGATTTTGAACTTATATAATCTCAGAAATGCATTCTGTAACACAGTATGTACTTTTAAGGTAGGGGTAATAGTAATAAGAGATAGCGAATTGTAGGTAGTTTACTTTCAGCGATATATAAAATAGCTTTAAAGCTCTATTTAAAAAATTATGTTAGTTGACAGACGTATTTCTAGTTTTTGGGTGAGATGAAATAAGCGTCAGAATATAATTATTTTCTATTCTAAAATAATCTACAACGAATCTATGCAAGGCAAAAATAATTTTCTATCTTTCTTTTGAGGACGAGGGTTTGCATCATTGGGTAGTTCTGCCTCAATCCCTTTCTTATTTTTCGTCAGTTCGAAAATGGTCCTTATTCCTGCATTTACATCTGCCATAATATACCGTACCTACTACTTGTACCTCCGACATTTTTGTTGATAGACCACTTGTTTTTGTGTTTGTCTTGGAGAATCCCTGTCCAATATTTATTAAGCTTTAATCATACTTGAAGGCGGCGCAGAAAGGACTTCGGGACTGCCTTTGCCCAACAGTGGCACAGTATGTAACATATAGGTAGAAACAACAAGAATAATTTACAGAGGATTTTGTAATATCTTGGTTTAAAATAGTGTCCTTGGAGTTTATTGCCTATCTTCTCCATAGCGATCTACTTTTCAACTTTCTGACTAATTGATAATTCCCTTGATAATTTAAGAGTCTGTAAATGGTTTAATTGAAATAAATTCTTTAAGTTTCAGTTTATGGGGCAGGTTACGCTATAAAATAATCATTCCCGCTACCGCTCATACACTGCACACCTACAACTCTTGCTTTCATCGGAGATCTGAACTCGTTACCGAGTCAAGGCCGACGGACGACCGCAATCCCATCACGACGTGAACCACTTCATTTGCGTTCTTGCAACCGGTAGCAATCGCTTGATATGGTGCTTTTTGTTTTTTTGTTGAACGCTCTTCGGTGCTTTGCGAAATTCAAATGTTTAATCAAGCTTTCCACTGACGATGAAAATTCATTTTTATATTTCAGTTTTCATTTATTTATATCATCTAAAGAAAAAAAAAAGAAATAGAGAAAGTTGTCTTGTATACAAGAGACCACTTTTTTAAAAGGCAAAACCAGATAAATGCCCGTAATCAACATCATCACACATCAGACTTATCATCACATCATCGTACATAGGACTTTACACTTTTTTATTTGATTTCTATTTGTTTTTATCTGATGTATGTCTCTGGTGTACTTTGTGTCTTTTTAGTTTGTGCTAAATAAATGTATTTTCTTTTTTTCTTTTCTTAAATTTTACTTATTTTTTTCTTAAATTTTTCTTAATTTTTTCTTAAATTCTGCATATTATAAAAAAAATCCCCACGCTCCTGTGGCAGCCTCATCCAAGTTTTACCCGCGACGGTAAAAATGTCGTCCGCCCATTTCATCATCGCTGGATGAAAAGAGAGGCCTGTGCTCACCAGTGAGTAAAGTCGGGCGGTAGATGATGATGATATAAAAAAAACTTTTTATTTTTTAATTATATTTAGTGACCTCATTTCTAAGCCCTCTGATTACGTTAAGGGGACTACATGACCTAAAGCGCAGTCACTGTCGGACTGCATAGAAAAGAAAGAGAAGCGCGATGACACAACGCCAGTAATTTATTGAAAAATATGAAGCAATTATTGTCTATTTGCAAAAAAATCTATTGTATGGACTAAAAAATTAAAACACTAGTGCTTTAGTATGTTGCTTGTAGAATAATTTGACAAAAAACCAGAGTGATTGTATGTATATTAGTGTGGTTTTCATTGTGAAAAGAAAGCTAAAGAGGTATCTTCATGATTTTTTTCTATCGTATCAAGTTAGTTGTATTATACTGATTTTCTCAACACACTATCTAACTAGCATATATCCTGAAGAATATTATATAATATTTTTCTGATTTTGTTTACTTTAGTCGATCATTTATACTTTTAGGCAATATAAAACTTGCGTTTTTTTGCGTTTAGGTTCTATAGTCCCCTTAACTAGTGGTATCGCCATCTTTTACTACTTGAAGATTTGTTTATGTCAATTTAGCATACAATAAAATTTAATTCTATGTATCCACGTCTATTTGATGACATATTACTATAGCCTTATAGCCTGTGTTATGGTTACGACGTCTATTTAAAAATAAATAATAGCTCTGCGAAATGTTCTACACTATCATTCAGCATATTAATTACTATGATCAGTTTGGACATCAGTATGTTGCCAAAACTCTGTATCTTGTCTAAGAAGATTAACATAAACATACAAACGTCAAAGTCATTGATATATTTGAATGAAGTAACGCTATTTCTAGATAATTTACTATTCTGACCTAGAATATACTTGTGTTCGCATATTCTAACTGATCGCCGGAGCGTTAACATTATGTCATGTAGTTGCGTGCGTTTACTGAATTATCTAACTGATAATGAGTGAGTTAGTTATTGCGGAGTAAAAAAGTGTAATGCGTAATGGAGGATGTGTGAAGTGATTTAATTTTGTTATTGTCCGTGTGTTGCGTTTGAGTGAGCATCATCAGCACAGCATCTGTTTCCAATGTATCATCATCTTCTTCCTGTCCTTGTTTTATTTTACTTGGGGTTGGGGCAACTTTCTTCTTCCATTCTTCTCTACCGTCACACTATCATTCACTCCCTTCTCTGTCATGTATATAGATAAAAATTTAAAGTCCTGACTGACTGATATATCAACACATAGCCTAAACCGCTAGTCCTAGAGACATGAAATTTTGAAGGTGTGTTCTTTGCGAAGAGTAGGTATCCTCTGAGAAAGGGTTTTTCGAAATTCCACCCCTAAGAGGGTGAATGATCGCGGGGAGAAGCTAATTAATATATATGAAAGAGAAGGAAGTTTCTGTTTCCAATATTATATTGTTTGGCATATAAAGCATTATGGCCGCAACGCCAAAAGTAACGTCCTTCTTATTGTTAAAGAATACCTTAGAGTACTTAATACCTAACATCGAGACCATTTAAAAAAAACGCATCACCCATTTTTCCAGCTTTTTTTAAACTGATTTGGTTGACAAAAAGTATAGTTCATGGTTTTTTGCGTAGACGAAATCTCATTGACAACCTTGAGAAACATTTTTCACGATCTATTTCTGCCCTTTTATGTCTGTTCTTTTTGCCCAAACCTCCCAATATCCTTAATTTAATTCCTTAAACAAACTTGGACTTTTTACCAGTCTTGTTATTTTTCCATCCCTCATTAAATTCTCATCGACCAATTAAATTTGGAAAGCAAGTCTGACCACCAGTTTTGCCAAGCGACATCGCATTACCCAGTAACTGGGTTATGGAGGTCAGGTAGGCCGTTGCTCCATGTAAAATTTTTGTATCCAGCTGCGTCCAGAATGGAAGGCGACCCCAACATAGCAAGGCAGATTCATTCCACCCATTAAATTTCTGTTCTGCATTCTGCCTTCTCACAGCAACAAAATCGAGATTACTAGGCTCGGTATGTTAGATACCTACACTACCTACTACTTAATTCTATGAAGATACTCAAGATAACCAGTGTATTCTGCAGTGTTGTAATAGCCAGCTGAGGGTGACCGTTACTTAACTCGGCAGCCGATGAGCAGTGGTTACTTGCGTACGATCTTACACCTCGTTATATGTTATGGAATGTTGAGATTATGATCTGATTGCATTGTGAAATAGTATTGATTAATTTACAGGAAAAGAACACCAAATTGATTGCTTTTGGCTATTGTATACTAACAAGAACCAAACCGCTGAACCGATTTACATGAAATTTGGTATACAGATAGCTTGAGTCCCGGGAAAGGACATAGGATACTTTTTATCCCGATGTACCCACGGGATCGAGACTTATGCGGGTGAAACCGCGGGGCGCAGCTAGTAATTAATAATGAACGAAGGCCTAAGTAAACTGTCGAAATACTCGTACAATCTCCTAAATATAATTTTACTGGTATGGGTATTACATTCGACCTTATTGAAATGAAAGCGCGCATGGCTGTTCCTGTAATTATGGTAAGCGGTCCACTTAGTAGAGCTTGCAATTTTTGTCCCGGATTACCGTCGATTGAAAGTATACCTATAGTAGTCGATTATGTTAAGTACTCGTCTCGAAATACCATCTCCCGTTCATTTCTTTAATTCTTAATCAAGAAATAGTGATGTTATGACATCCTTCAATGTGGCTTTGACTAAAAATATAATAATAATTAAACGGCTCCATATATTACCTGAGTCTCCACCAATGACAGTTATATTGTTCTTTCCTGACGTCTCCGGTAAACACATCCCACCTCCACTTGTCCATCACCAGCGCAAACGGTAAGAAGGCTAGTTTGTCCATCGCCTGGGTGAAGAGGTAGTTGATGTCGTGTGCCGTGTCGTCCACCGACCGTTGGACCAGGCCCAGTGTTTGGAGGTGGCGAGGTGAGGAGACGGAGAGGGCGATTGTCTCGCCGATAGCTTCGTGGAAACCTGTGGACGAAAAAATGATGAGTTTCATACTGAATATAAACATCCCTGGGAAACCAATACACTTTCACGATTTTAGCATGGACGTGAAGTGGACATTAATTTGTTTATGGATTCAACCTTAATGTTCCTTGTTTTTAATTTCATCTGTGAGTAGGTATATATGTATATACCTCATGTTCATTGTCTGTATATGTACAGGGTGTATTTTAGGATTGACAATATAGTGGAGGCCCAGAAATTATCAACTTTAGTTGTACCAAGTGTCCGTAATTACTGTCTTCGGAACATCTCACGTACCTTCTCGTATGTCAACCAGACCGCCAGCTGGCTGACGCATGAAGAGGACAAGCCATGCAAATATTATTTTTTGACTAAGATATTTTTGCTGTCGAATCATGTACCATTCATCAAATCAGAGTTCAGAAGCCCTCAGCATCAAACACAGAAATCCCCAATTACTTCTCTAACTAGTGCGTTACTTTCCTCCGCTCAACACCGTGAAGATTTAATTCAGTGATTGTTCTAGACGTTTCTGATAGGTTTGGAAATAAAGGTCTTAAATGAAACAATAGTATAGCAATATTTCTGCAAATAGGCTGTAAACAATATGTTTGTGGCGAAACAATGAATGTATGGAAGCTCGTAACTTGAAAATGTATGGACCAAGTAATTAAAATTACTAGCTGTAAGTAGAGAAAGGAACATTTAGATTTTATTATCTTGTAGAAATAGCAAGTCTGGTCATATCTGTATAAGGTCCGATAGCGATGGCCTTCGGAATAGAATGGTCATTGATTAAATTTGCTTTATAGTGTACCACCATATTCATCATCTGCCTAGCCTTTTCCCAACTATGTTGGGGTCGCCTTCCAGTCTAACCGGATGCAGCTGGATATCAGTATTTTACATGGAGCGAATGCCTATCTGACCTCCACAACCCAGTTACTGGGTAATACGATACCCCTTGGTAAGACTGGTTGTCAGATTTTCAGGCTTCTGACGACCCGTAACGACTGTCAAAGATCCACGAATGACAGCCGGGACCAAAGGCACGGAGGGGTCTTGGTATGTAAAGATGGTCACCTGTCCACGAACCTGATCGATCGACCCGTGCGCCTGTTATTACTAAGCCACAAGCCCCTCAGTGTAACACCATATTGATGGTGTTTATTGGCATGTATAGGTATTCACAACCACACGACAGGCTACCGAGTCTGCCGAATTTGCCGGGGGTGCGGGATTGTCCGAAAGGGTTACCGCTACCCCGGAACATAAAGGGCTAAGGAAGGAACACGGATGGGCTTTAGTCAGTAAGAGTCTGATACCACCTTCTGCTCCACCCAGAGCGGGAGGGGTCTTTTGATGATTTTCCATCCAAAAAAAAAAAGTCTACCGAATCGAAAATGACACATTTTTAACCGACTTCTAAAAAGGAGGAGGTTCTCAATTCGGATGTTTGTATTTTTTTTTATGTTTGTTCGCTCATAACTCCGTCGCTTGCCAAGCGATTTGAAAAATTATTTTTTTGTTCGAAAGGGTATACTTTCTAAATGGTTCCATGAAAATTTTATCGAAATCGGACAAGCGGTTTTTGAAAAATCAACAAAAATCTAAAAATAAATCTACATTGTCTACATTAACGATCTTTTCGTTTACTTTTTTTGTGGGGTAGGTACACCTAAAAAGTGAAAAATAAAAACTTTTTTACAAAAAAAAAAACAACCGACTTCAATAAAAAACACTAAAAAGGGATAAATAACTTTAATTTCGGAAGTCGGTGTCAAAAACGAAAATGCGGAATCAACGACACCGACTTCCGAAATTAAAGTTATTTATCACTTTGTAGTGTTTTTTTTTGAAGTCGGTTGTTTTTTTTTTTGTAAAAAAGTTTTAGCTTACTTGATTAGCCTCGTCCTCGTCAGCACCTAGCTCTCGGAAGAATAGCAGTTGGCTATTTGGTTTAAAGTGGCAAAATTTTCGGATTTGTGAACAGGCAGCGAGGACTCCTTAGAGGACTCCTTCGATAATATTGATCGGTGTTCGAATCGGCACGAAATCATGTCGAATGGCGTTGTTTTTGAAAAGCACTTGAAGCACTCATATTTAATGCAGAAGGCAATAAACCGGGTGTTGCGATGCTAAATGCTTAAGTCTAACATCATGTCTTTTTCACTGATAAGCCATTGATTTATCATTAAATGAATCGCATATTTATTACTAATTAATTCAGCCCCAATCAAATTAACTGTATCTAAAACCACACAATCTGTAATCAATTTAATTTATGCACCAACAAAATAAACAGACCTAAGCCATTTATATCTATACTAATAATAATTATAAAGAGGTAAAAGGAGAAACCCGGTTCTGGGCCTAGCTGTTCCACGAATCAGATATGTACCAAAAAAATCGTCGGTTTTGCTTGATTAACCCATTTAAATCTTAGCTTCATTAGCAATGGCCAAGTGTAGAAAAAATGTAGATTTCTATTTTATTGTTCTAAACAAGCTTTGTAAACTGTTACAACACTTATTTCATTATATGTCACTAACTTCACAAACGCTGTCATTATATCAATAGAGCGTACCCTACGAAATGAATATGATCGATGTAGTGGAAATCGATACCGTTACAAATAATTAAATAATACTTCATTGTGTTAGTGTGATTGTTTTAATAGGTATTAAAATAAATGTAAAATAAAAATCTGGAATCTATTTGGTTTTTAACGTAACCAACATTTAACCGATATAGCAGCTGCTCCCCACATTGGCGACACCCGGCCCCAACCGTCAGGCAGCGCGTTCGCCGATCGGCGGACGCGGCTTCAACCTCTATTATTACTGCTAAATAAGGTCTAGTGGAAATAGATACTGTTACAAATAATTAAATAATACTCCTTTGTGTTAGTGTGTTTGTTTTAATAGGTAGTAAAATAAAAATCCGGAATCTAATTGGTTTTTAACGTAAGCAACATTAAAAAATTAAAGAAAATATTATCGATAAAATCGGCTGCACCACGGAATGCACTGATACTGTCGACGTCTGTCAATTGTCATATTTGATATTTGTCAATGTCATTATTGTCATTCGCTTTTCGTATTTTTGCGCAAGTGAATGTGTTTTTCCGTATTTCTCGAGATTTATTATATCATAAGACCTTTGATCGAATACTGGACTCCGAAATTGATTGCCTTCTGACTGACCCTCGCTTGAACATTGGACACCGTACCCTGCCACCCCTGCTGACCTTTGCTGGAAAACCGGATCTGTATTTTGCTCTTTTGACGACGGCCTATAACATCATGAGTCTGTGCATTAATTGCGGAATAGCAACGGGCCGCTGCAATACAATAGGAAGGCGAAGATCGGAAGACGAAATGATTCTTTCAATTGTACAGGAATGGGTCGCGCCTCAAACGGTTAGTATCCGATATTTCTATTTAACGTAACGCGTTATCGCTTACGTTTAGTTGTCTGTTGATAGTTGTATTTTATTTTATAAAATGATACCATAATGTGCAACAAATTCATATTCAACATCACCAATCCAGACTAGCGATGGGCGATTCCGAGAGGTTTTAACAATCGAAAGAATTTAATAAAACCTTTCGCCATCGCAATTCGCTAATGCAGACTGAACCTTCATGGTTAATTTCGGCTTATTCCCTCTCTCAGACAGGAGGCCTGTGTCCCTGCAGTGGGAATGTAATAAGGGCGCTTATGTTTACCCAAATATGCCACTCAGATGTTTATTGCTAAACGCTAGTGCTAGACCCTAATAGTCAAATGTTAAATGTTTGCTTCAGGTAAATGAAAATGACTTTATCTGCCAAGCTTGCTGGAATCATGCAAGCTTTATCTCTTGATGAAAATAGACCAGAAGAGAGTGAACAGACCCCTATTGGACACCGGCGCGTGTGTATTCACTGTGGACGTTCTCTTCTGAGAAGAATTCGATGCCATAAACTTAGGACTGGTACAATGCAAGAACGCAGAATACACGAAGTTATAAGAGTATATATTATATGGTATGGTATCTTGGTTGGGCTCGGCACCAGGGCAGTCAATTGCCTCCTGCACAGTTTCTAGATACTGTATTATTATGTTATGATAATCCGAATGAAGAAGGTGATTAATAAAAACATTTAACACAAATGTGTTTTTTATTTTAATATATTATTGCAATCTCAGATTACTGTAATACGAGATTGCTTCAAATCCTAGTATATACAATATTAACAAATGCAAGCCAGTAGTTATGTACTTAAGTGGGCCTTGTCTAATAAACATAGTTTTCAGCTGAGGTTTTAAGTAAGATCCATCAGATAAATCTGAAGTCGCCCCGTAAGCGCTTTTTATATACCTACTTACCTAAAACCTCACCGTGATAAGTACGCTGCAGCACAGCACATGGGCCTTCCAGATTTACGTAGGAAACAAAGCCTCGAAAATATCATTTTAATTTACATAAATAACTCAAATAATAAAAATAACCTAAAATGTAAACATTGTCTGATTTTATATATTTGGCCATTGCTGGGAGACGTGAAAATTAGGCTCGTGAAACCTTACTAAATGCCCTAATTTATGGCCAAATTTCAGCCCTGTAACGCCAGGCCCACGTTTCTATGGAGTTTGGGTTTCTCCTTTGTTTGTAAGTTTTTATATAGGGGGTAATCTCTGGAGCTACCAGTCGGATTTGAAAAATTCTTCTTGCATTTGATAGCCCAATTCTTGAGGAAGGCTATAGGCTATTTAACATCACGCTATGACCTTTAGGAGCCGAGCAAAAAGAAAAAAAGTCAAAAAGAACGTTAAGTGATAGCGCGGGCGGGTGATGCGATACGACGGGGTGGCTCGGGGGAAACAAGAAGTTTCACGCGAACGAAGTCGCGGGCTGAAGCTAGTTATTTGATATAGCTACAGTATCAGATTATAAACAGGAAGTAGCAGCGCGAAGGGAAAGTGATACTGTTACTAAAATAGACTGGAATAGTTCCTGCAAAATATCATAGATTCCTGTTACCTTTTATGGTCGTTTAATGTGTCAATAACGTTACGTGACTATGTTACTAGGAAACTAGTTGGAATGCTGTTCTGGATGTGGCCCTTGTTGTTAAAGTAGGTAGGTGGGTACTCTGTTAATCGAGAGAAATCTATAGGCCGACCGCTTTACTGAGACGTTGCCTGAGGTAGCTGCGCGTTGAGGAAGGGGTGATAGTTGTCACAAGTTGACGAATCACTGAGCTCTCGCATCACGTTACCACACCCCTCCCGCACCGCGCTGCTACCTCAAGCAACGTCTCAGTTAAGCGGTCGGCTTATAAATAATAGGTGGTTTTTTTAATCTATATTTTTTCCCCTCATTTTTTACAATGGAGTACCTTTATTTTCATTTTTGCAGATTGTGTTCCTTTTAATCTATCCATACTTACCACGAAAGTAACTCTGTCTGTCTGTCTGTCTGTATGTTACCTTTTCACGCCTAAACCGCTGAACCGATTTAGATGAAATTTGATATAGACATAGTTTGAGTCCCTGGGAAGGACATAGGATACTTTTTATCCCGATATTCTCACGGGATCGAGACTTATTCGGGTGAAACCGCGGGGCGCAGCTAGTGTTAAATAATTGTATTTTCAAACAATGGTTCATCTCCCATCTTGTACGGCATGCATCACCTGCACACGTGAGGACCTACTTGTTGCGTTGGCGAACGGTATTCGCGTCGCGGAATTTTGGGCCAAACAAATTTTAAAAATTATAATTTTTTCTTCACATTTTTGCCATCGACACGCTAAGAAGAAAATTATATTTTCTTTCTTTCTTTTGTAACTTTATACCGAATGGATGAAAGAAGAGGTTAGCAGTGGTGTTTTACAATAGTACCTACCTAAAGCTTCAAAGGCTTTGAATCATCAAAATTAGGTGAAGGGATTAGCCAATCAACAGAAATCGATTGCACAGGGTGCACCTGCCGTAACAAAAGGTCGGAGGGTATGACCCTTGGGAAGGCTTCTTTCATACATCCCCATTAGTTACTGTTACTGATGGAGGTTGTACATGTATACCTACATGACAGTGCTTGAAGATTCGAGTACAACAGTTTAGAATCTGTCACTACAAAACTGATCCGCCAAGAAGAAAAAGTCGCTGTGTATTTTATTGTTTGTGGTGTTAATAAATGTGTTCCATCCAAACAGCTCCTTGATTTTAAAAGTTACCAACCTACTGTTGATGATTTAAACTCATGTAGGTTAAGGCACTACCTCGCAAATCAAAATCCTCGAAAACCTACTAAGCGAGCGAAAGTGATGCAATTACTTTTGAAACGCAAAAGAAGAGTGATGGCTATAATGTGCGTGCGCTCGGAATAAAACGACGTATGTGCCAAAACGAACTTACTCCTTTTTGAACAAAATAAATGAATTAAATTTATAACTACTTTGAGTAAACTTTGATATGATAATTCTCTATGTTTTACAGTAAATTCCATTGAACAACTCTTAAGCGTTACGCCGTGATGTCGAAAAAAGTAAAAAAATAGATATAACTTTGCAATTTTATTGCATCGAGAAAAATTCATTGAATCGTGTATGAAATTCCTTTTACTTGATACTAGACCAAAGAGTCAAAAAACATATACCAAAATGTTAAAACCCTATTCCACATATATAACAAGTTACACGAAATAGAAAAACCAGATTTTTTTCAACATATCACCTAGCATAGGGCTTCCAACGACAACTACCTTAAACAGTCGTTACGTAAAGTTAGCATAAAAACAGAAAGACGAAATGCTGTAGATTTCGCTTTTTTTGACGTATTTATCTCTCCAGATGAGTAATTATGATGGCACAGAAACCGTCTCTACAAAAAAAATATGTAACACCGTAACACCACTTAACCAACAGCATCAAAAACATAAAAAAACCTGTCACGTGCGAGTCGGACTCACGCACCGAGGGTTCCGTACAAATTTGTAGGTACGTAACTACTTACTACGGTTTTTTGGATTTTTTTCTTTACTTGTGCTATTTTGCGGCATAAACGGCCGTATCTTTTTTTTACGTTTACTTAGAAGATTGATATTTTCACAGCTTCAAGGGACTGTAGACCGGAGTATATGGTTTTAATTTCAACTCGATATCTCCACGCGTTCCCAAGATCTTGACAGACAGATAGATGGACAACAAAGTGATCCTATAAGGGTCCCGTTTTTTCCTTTTGTGTTACGGAACCCTAACAACAGCAAAAATCTCACGCATGCGTACAAACAATGTGCACTAGTCTGTATTAGCGCAATCAGCATGCGCACAGCGGCACAGCTCCCAATATGGGTGACTTCCGACTGCTCAGCAGGTAATAAAGAGAGGTTATGTAATATGGCTATTGTTTTGTAACTAATCCGGTCATGGGTTGAAGATGTCCTTGTTTGCATCTTTGTGGGTGAGATTTACCAAAAAAGGAAATTTTGGATTGTTGTAGCGGGTGTGACGTAAATAGAATGCGTTTGATTTGATTGGAGAGAAAACCGGAACTGTAAGAACCGGAATTTCTTTTATACCTGGGTACCTTCTTAGGGTAGGTATAGAAGAAAATAGGGGGGCCCGTGGCTAAATAATAACCGAACCGTCGATCGATCAGGTTAGGCTACGCTTGCCGCGGTTGGTCTGTGGATGGATGACCATCTTTACATACCGAGACCCCTCCGTGCCTCGGAAAGCACGTTAAGCCATTGGTTTTGGCTGTCATTCGTAGATCTTTGACAGTCGTTACTGGTAATCAGAAGCCCGAAAGTCTGACAACCAGTTTTACCAAGGGGTATCGTATTACCCAGTAAGTAACTGGGTTTCGGAGGTCAGATAGGCAGTCGCTCCATGTAAAATACTGGTATTTCAGCTGCATCCGGTTAGACTGGAAGCCGACCCCAACATGGTTGGGAAAAGGCTACGCGGATGATGTATAGCAGAAAATAATTGAAGGACGCTACAAAACGATATTTGCATTTACAAAAATCTTAATTTATGTAATTATTTAAACCACAATAAAGCACCAAACTAATCAATAACTTCTTGAATAACAAAAGAGATGCAAACGACTCGCGCGGGTGAAAGCTGCGCACACGCGGATGTTAACCTGCTCCCGATTGATAAACTCGAGCGCAACAAAATGGCGGAAATAAAATCCAGTATTGGTTGTATCGGTGACTAGGTTTTACCTGCGACCACGCTTTCTGATTTTTACCTTCTTCGTCTTAGAATAATATTCATATTACAAGATGCGGCTACGGCTTAAAGCGAGTAACCGAGCGATTAAGTAACTAGCAAAACTTAGAGGACACGTCCTATGTTTCTTGCCCGTTCTTCTCCATAGGTACCTACTACACTTTGGTTGTCTTTAAAAGATCGCTCTTAGCGATAAGACCGCCCATTGTGTCACCCATTGTAAAGTTTCTATATTTATGTCTGTAATTTATATGGTGTACATAATAAAGAGTATTCCATTCTTTGGAAAGAGCAACTAGCATCAACTTTCTGACTTGACAATTCAAAAGTGCATGTAATTGGTTTATTTGAATTAAATGCTTTGAGTTTTATGTGGTCGCGATCCTCAGCATTTACGGAACGAAGAGGAAAAATTAGGAAAAATAACCCTCATTTTTGCTTCGCCGTAGTCGAGTAAAAAACAGATGACTGACTGATGACCCGACGCTATATTTTAGTTTGTGTATATTTTTAGTTAAGTTAGGTTTTAATTCTGTATTTTTGTTCATTATTGACTGCATCGGTTATAAGTACTAATAAAAATAATAGACAGATTGACCAACAAACTTATTGGTTATATAATGATTTACGTTTCGGTTAGTATAAAAGTTTATTTATGTTTGTTTACATAATTTGAAACTGATGACTGTAATTAAAACATAATTCACCGGTTTTTATACCACGTGCCATCTTAGGTAATAACTTAATAAGAATCGATAGCTGTATAATATTTTGGTATTTAAAGACAGTTATTTAGTTTCTTCTCTTGAGCCTGCCTCAAAAACGCCTTATGTAATTCTTATATTTATTACGATAATAATTGTATTCGTATTACACTTTCTAGTTGTTTTCATAAAAATGTTAGTTAAGTTTGTTTTTTTTTTCCTGTATATGCCTAGAATTATTAGTTTCTAAAAGATCTACAATTATTCAGCCAAGTTTTTTTACTTAAAAACATGTCAAATAAGAAATTACATGCCATGATAAATACCTAGTGTTAAAAAAGAATCTGATGTTTAAAGTCATGCATTTTATATCCCAATAATTTCGTTATGCCTACTACCCAACACTATTTACTAATTGAAAGGCGCAAAATTGATGAATCAGATTTGTTTGAATAATAAAATCAGTGTTGATCTCTAAAAAATCTTAGTCATAATAAATACGGAACCGTGACATTTCACATTTCATAGAAACGAATCTGGCGCAGCTCGAACTTGACCCCGATGAGCGCTCGCGCAGATAGACGTACAAAAAAAAAAGAATTTGATGATACATAGAAGCAGAACAATCTAGAAGTGACTTCGGTAACAATAAAGTATAACAACATTGACTAAAGCTACTTTAGTTAATAATATTGACCATATAAAACGTAAGGAAGATACTAGAACGAAGGTTGTAGGGACGTAATTATGTTAATTATCTACCTTAAATATTTGCACGGCCGAAACGTCGCATTGTGACGTTTGATAAATTTCTACGTGTAATAATTAATAAATATTGTAGCAAATGAAGAGATCATTCATTCATGCATTCAAGAAAAACCAAATATATGTAATATTCCCCTAAATTAGAAATAAAATCAGCAAAATGGTTTTAAATCTCTAGCACACAAAAATATGGAGAAGGCATCTAGGCTAATAGTATAGATTAGAAGACCACTTTAAAGTTTTAATTAAACACAAACGCTAACTGCATAACTAGGTTTTTCTTATTAGATCTAGGTATAGGTATAGCCAAGATCTCTCTTTATGTTTCATAAATAAAGGATCCAATCAATAGTTTTAGTTTTAATATCCTAAACGTTGAATCTCCTTGTCACTTCCATACACTATACATCTGTTGTAGAGGACGCACGCGGTGAGATGCGCGTGTGTTGCGTAAGAGAGCTCCGTAATCGTTAGTATTAATTTCCGTGAATTTCCTGCACCGCGTGCGGCTTTTTAATGTGCAGTTTTTTATTATGGTCAACTCATTACTTTTAATTATTATTTTTTTCGTTTCTTTTTATGTTGACATGGAATTAATTAGTTACGGTTACAGCATATTCTTGCTAGTCACACTCGCTTTTATTCACATTTTTTTAAGGTTTTTAAAATAATTAATGGCTTTTACGTACACGAAGAAATGCTGTTAATCCGGTAACCTAATCGGAAGAAGCTCCTGAAGGTCTCCGCCTTTAGTACCACTGAGAAATAACCTAGCTAGACTATAGTGCGCGAGAGTACAGGCCGCTTTCTATTATTTCCATGGTGTAAATGGGAAGTTGTAACAAAACAAAATTTTGAAAAAATAGGAAGAAGCATTTTCCTCTAAGGGTGCCTATTTATCAGGATATACTCGTATATCTAGTGATTCGTTGTATTTCATATTATAGTATTCATTCAAAAATAACAAGTCCAGCAGTTACTGGTTTGATGATGATAGAGTGAAGATGACATATTTGGATATGGCATCTTATTTTTTTAATTGTTTCTTCGTTTGTGTTTTTTTTTTACATTGTTCTCACATATAGAAGCAACAAGAATAATGTACCCAGGATTTTGTAATATTCTTGATTTAAAAGAGTGTCCATGGAGTTTCTTGCCCGCTCTTCTCCATAGAGATCTACGCTTTGGAATGGGCATCTAGCTTCAACTTTCTGACTAACTGACCGACTATTTAATTTTGACAATTCAAAAGTGCCTGTACATGGTTTAATTGAAATAAATGCTTTAAGTTTGAGTTTGAGCAGCAACTACCAACGGTAATTCGCAGCAAAAATGAGCTGATCTACATTCTTGTCGTGTGTACACAACGTCTATACCCGCCCGTCGTGTGTACACATCTTAAGTTTCTCGAGATCCATCCTAACCTGTCGTACGTGTTAGAATTTTGCGTCTATTCATACAATTTCCCAACGCGGTGTGTGCCACATTTCGTATCGTCGTAACTACAGTTTAGATTTAATTATTATGTAGTATGTAACGCAGTCGTGTTTGTTATTTAACTATTGTAACGTTTTCGTGTTGGATAAACACCGGGATTTAATAATAGTGTGTAACATCTTTGTTGAAGGTGCGATGTGAAGACAATAATACGGTTTAGGACATTTATTTCTCATAAACAGAATACAATTATTCACTTGGAATGAGAAACACCGGTTGCATACATATAAACGTTCATTGGAACGAGTATCGGAACGGATATGTTTAATGTTAGACATAGGTACAATAATTATTGTTAGTTAAGTTAATAAAAAGCACTGTAATGACATTATTGTATTGCATTTATTAATACTGAGTGAAAAATATCAGCTGCCCCATACAAAATTTCAATACCTACTCGACCCAAATGTATGGGACGGGGCCATAGATATCCGAGGAATGGCTGATTAATTATTCTTTCGCGGTTACGATGTTCATGTAGAATGCTATTCAATTTGATGATCCGAACAGTATCAGATACATTCTGGATACGAATGTAACACATTCGTATATACAGAATGTATCTGATACTGAGCGACTCACAACACCAGAGATTAGGTGGAAAGCATTACTTCGATACTTTCTTGGTACAACGCCCAGAAGACCAAAAAGAAGATTACTTCCACATGAAGACAAAACATCTCAAGACCTTGTTTCAGTTGGTAGAGAACGGTAGAAGCCTAAAAATTCCAAAACACCGTGCAATAGAAACTCCGGTTATCTTAAATCTATAGCAATGCTCATAATGGACCACAGATAAAAAATACCCTTCTTTACCGGGTATTAATAAAAAACACCGGGTAAAAAACGAGTACTGTCTTTATATTATTTAAATGGCTCCGTCATAAAATGAATACTGTCTTTATATTATTTAATTGGCTTCGTCGTCAATACTACGATCACACATGTGAAAATGCTGACAAGTAAAAATAATATCCTGTTTATGAAGTAATTTAACAGTACTTTATTATTTGGTGGACTGGTATCGTGTCAACTACATAGTACAGCAGTCTTCGCTAATCTAATTACGTGTCGTCATAGATATGTAATTCAGTTCCCTTCCACCATTACCAGTGTTCGGAGTTTTCAGGGTGTAGTGATGAAGTCTTTATCTAAATCTGTTGCGGTGTCGTTAGTAGTCAGTTTGTTGCAGTGTGTTCAGTATGGTGAGTTGATTAAGCATATTTGGCGTGCAAAAATATTATATGTGTGTCCCTGTTTTCTATTTTATTTTATTTGCTGCATAATCCACACTGGGTTGTAAAAGGATGCTATGTGCAAATTCATATAATATTATTTTCATATTAGAATGAGACGCGAGCATCATCTCTTTTAATATTTTACTTTAAACATGCCTGTTTAGATGCAGTATTTAGAGGTCGTTCTGCCTTAGCACATGTAAATAAAAAAACCTTGCTTTCGTTCTACTAAATTTTATCTAGCTTCCGCAACTCGGCAATTATTGGTGCTCTTGAACTCCTATGTGTCCTATTTGTATCAAAATCAATCAACTCAGCCCTATCGCAGTCCACTACTGGACATAGGCCTCTCCCAGACTGAGCCACAGCACCCTGTCCTGCGCCTTCCGCATCCAGTCTACCCCAGCCACCTTCTTTAGCCTTTTCTTTCACGAGTCCTGGAGTGGAGACCGCGTACCTACCGGCAAGCGTAGTGTGGGTCGCCCTCCAGCTAGATGGACGGACGACCTATTTGTATACCTTTCTTTAATTATCGTGCATAGTGCTCAGTATAGCCATGATTTTGTATTTCTTGGCTACGGAATGGAACAGACAGGTCCATCGTTGACGTGTATAAGAGCCTTATATGTGCCGTAATATGCCTATTTGAAATAAATAATTTTACTTTGATTAAGACTCTGACATCCTTTCTTGAAAATCCCACTGCTTCTAGTGACATGAGACATCCAGCAATGAATGCCTTCACATCATCATAACCGTTATTTTGCGTCCACTAATGGATAAAGATCCTTTTCATATTGTTCGTAAAATTATTTTGCACCAATTAATTTTCTTGGGCTTTCAGATTGTTACTGGTTCATACTTCCAGTTAGTTGTAATGGATGTCTTTTTTTTTAATAGCCTGCTCTGTCCCACTCCTGGGCAAATGGCCTCCCTCCACTCCTTCCATATTTCGCGAGCCCGTGTGTCCTCCTTCCAGTTTTGACGGAACCTATCCAGCTCGAAATAAATAATAATATAACCTATGTCCTATGGAGGTCTTATACAACAAATTTTTATTTTATTTAATAAATACTATGTACTTTATATACGCTCAAACACTAAAAAAGTTGGCAATGAGGCTCATATACATATATTAATTCTCGCATCATAAAATCTTGTCCCAAATCTATTGATTTCTATGTAGGTCACACGACACCTGAAACCGTACAATGTACAACAAAATTGGATTACTGACCGCTAGTAGCTGAACTTGACTCAAATCCCACTGAAAGTAGATTATATATTTTCATATCATGTTAAGAAAAAGGCCCAATTATTTTCGTATCTTATGCTAACACGATGGTTGCTTGAATAAGTCCTAGATTTATCAAGGTTTCAAAGTAAATTGAAATGGATAAGTTGCAAAAAGACTTGCTCAGGTTGTAACTTAATATTGTAATAATTGACTCTTCACGTGACCAAATGACTGGCGTATTTCTTGACCAAAGAATTAGCATTGCCATACAACGTGGCAATGCTGCCAGCCTTTTGGGCACTGTTCCTGTTGACAGCTATGCGGACGAATTCTTTGATGCCCTATGATTATTTTGTTTATTTTCTCATATAAATGTACATATTATTATAGTTTATATGTTAGCATATACTATGTAAATATTTACAGAAGCAATAAATGCTTAGTATTAATATATAGCTCGTATTGAAATATTGTAACTACCGAAAGAATTCTCATAAAATTGGTTACCACGGGACTATATTGAATGAATAATTCTGCCTAGGTAGTGTAACATAGTTACCTCGATTCATTGTATGAATGGCTTCCTTGGATCTTCTTAAAACCAGTCTGCAGGGTAATTACGTAACTCACTATCAGTAGCAATTGACTTTAACTTTGACAATTCAACAACATTCATTGCGTTATTTACGTTGTTGAGTAGACAATTTTTTCGAAAATATGAAGCAATGGCAGCAATGTCCTTCAAAATGATTCAGATTGAGATTGATAGTATGTTACGCAATTATGATGCTAAATCCCCTTGAAATAAACTTCTAAATTATTTTCTCATTCCAGCCTCTTCAATACTATGCTACGATTGCAACAGTGCGTATGACCCTCGCTGCGGCGTGGAGTTCGACTCCTTCAGCCTGGGTATCGTCAACTGCTCCTTGAGGGACCCACCAGAACATTTAGAGCCTATCGAGCCCACCTTCTGTCGATCTATCAAGATGGAGAGTGAGTATCAGATAAATATTTACCACTAGTTTTTTATTGGATCTCCAACATAAAGATAATATGTGTGATAATGCTACGGTAAAACTACGACCTCATAGTATCCGTTTTGATCAGTAAATATGCACATCAATATATTTTTGGTCAGTAGGTCGATTCATTCTCTTACCAAAAACTGCAGTCACTACTACATGGTATCTTGCAGAGCAGAGACTACTTGGGAGACTGGTCTCTGGGTATTTGGCATTTCGGCTGAATTGTCATAGTTAGCCCGGTGTCAGCCTTGCAATTCAGTGGCGCTTAGCTAAAGGTCACTTGGGAATCTATACTCTTTGTTATCGTTCTGAAATAGGCTTCTAATAAAAAATTTCTCCACAGTCTACGGGAAGGTTCGAGTGGTCCGCCAGTGCGGTTACTTAGCTGATGACGAGATCAAAGGCCAGTCCTGCCGGCGGGTCTCCGGCAACGGCGACGTGTTCGTCACCTACTGCACTTGTAACACGGATCTGTGCAACTCTGGAGTTGAGAAGATCTACCCACAGATGGCGTTTGTGTGTGCATTGTTGTTTTTAGGGCTATGGTATTAGAATGTTGATAGAAGATATTAAATGGTGGTAGATTGTTGTTTTTTTAATTTTTTGTGTAATTTAACTCGATGTTTTTGCTGGTAATTATGCCTACTTCACTATAAAGCTTTGCTCAGTTACTGTTACAAGCATGACCGTGACTGATACCATGTCATAATAATATGTAGAACATATTCTTAGAAATGCAGGGCTGATGTTAAACTTTTTTAAAACATTATCATTTGGCCATAGCCCAATAACTGGTAAAAGTAAAGAATTCTTAAATATGCTAGGACAAAAACTGTTAAAGCTCCCGCAGACAGGCGCGACGCGACTCTAATAAAACAATTTCTGTGAAAACTTTATGCAAATTATTCAACTAGAATCGCACCGTTCGTGTTGTGCCTCTCTGCAGGAGCCTTTAAGATAAATTGTTTTCTCATATTTTAATCTTCGTGTTATATTGATACGACAGTAGATTACCTATCATCAAGAGAAAGCAATCTCATGTACATACAAGACATAGAATTTCCTGATACTTAAGATTAATGCACTCGTACATATTGATTGACATGCGCTGACTAATAGCGCCTGCACCGGAAAATATGACGAATGATTATTTTTTGTATAGAGAAATCTACTTGTAACTCAACCAATTACCGTTATTGGTAAACTACCTCGTCATTCTTTCTAAATGGCGGACACACTTAATTCTTATACTGTGACTTGAATATAGCAACTTGCAGCAAGTCACTTTTGGTCAATACACATTATCACAATCGTTGTCTCCTCATCTCCCTTATTTTTACGACAGAGTACCATATTTACTAAAAAGTAAGAACAACTATTGGTATTCCCGCATTCGTATAGTCAGCATCAAAAGTCGATTAACAGTATCATTTTTACACGTTATTAAATTGACAACAACTTTTTTCAATAAACTGATTTTTAGCTTTTCACATAATAGACAAGAGTATATATTCTAAAAAAAAAATCTTCTGCTGCAATTTTGAACTAATATTTTGCTCAATACCTAAGATTAAAAAAACTGAAGTGTTAATCAAATTTTGATGCTGACCGTACGCTTCCGATCCCAGTGACTCAACTGTCGTCCTTGACTAGAACCTCACTTCCACATTATAATTATCTTTTGTCAACACTAGTCAGCTTATCAGAAGAACCAGAGTTACAATCCTAAATCATTTAGGTTTGCACATAAAGAAGAAGCTGATAATTGAATAATGCACTAACCTGGGTTAGCACCATCACGGAACACCTTGGGCAGGTTTTTGTAAGCTAGGAAGTACTCGATATGAGCCATCTCGTGATGTGCGGTGACCAAGTCTTTCATATCCACGTGAGTGCACATCTTGATTCTGAAAAATACGGACAGCATCGTTACTATTAAGATATCTTTATTGTAGTCTATACATATAAAATTCAAAGTCCTGACTGACTGACTGATATATCAACGCACAGCTTCAACCGCTGGTCCAAGAGACATGAAATTTGGAGGGTGTGTTCTTTGTGAAGATTAGGTATCCACTAAGAAAGGGTTTTTCGAAATTCCACCCCTAAGAGGGTGAATGGGGGGAGGGTGAAATTTTACGCAGACGAAGTCGCGGGCAGAAGCTAGTTAAGTATACGAACAAAACGATCTGAGAAAGAGCACCTCAGTCGTTACTTTTTGATCTTAACAAACAAGCAATTTTGACCCAAGCATATCAGGTGAATGAATTTCAGTTTTCTTATAATAAAACAAGCTTTTCCATAATATTACATTAATATACAAAGTAGTTGTCGTTTGCTAATCGGTAATACTATTTTTCATCACAGATAAAACAGTACCAATCCTTAGATTGGGATTCAATATCTTCATCGGTTCATCAAAGAGCTGCAGTCTGATTATGCATCCTTAAAATCATCCTAATGACCTTGTTGTACAAATAAAACCAACAACCTTACCTATAATCATGTCTGTTACAAAAGTCCCAGGCAGAAGGCTGGCAGTGTATGTGCCTGTCTGCAGGCTGCTGCAGCGCACTCAGTGCCCAGAAGTCTTGCGGCATCGCAGACATGTTCATTGACACGAAGAACTCTTCAGCCAGTTGGAAGATTGTGAGAGGAGTGTAACCCTGGAAATTTAAATGTTGAATTTAGACTAGTGTTGTCTCGACGCGTATTGGAAATGGCACCCAGTTGTTTCCTTCATATTTTAAAAGTATTGTCCAAAACTATGTCCGGGAACATTATATCGAATGGAATCTCAATGGAATTTCAATGTCAGTTTAAAGTATTTATGCATAGCAGGAATAAAATACATTAGATTAAAAGATTCAATCCTCTAAGATCATATAGATTAAATCCGATTAAGTCGACGCGTGATAGGCACACAAGCACTTAGTAAAATGCAGAAAATGCTTTGACTTAAGTTTCATCTGAATAAATTAAATCAATTTTTCAGGCAACATACTTCCTTAACTACTGCTGCCTAGGTTGATTCCAGGTTTAACATAGGCTGCTAGTTCAAGATTCCTGTAGATCACAGCCTCTTATTTTATCATACCTGCTGAACCATCTCCGGCGTGACATCTACTAGGGTCTTGCCCGGGTATGGCAGGGTTACGGGCACGATGCCCGACCAGCTCTGTCCCCACATGTCACCAAGGATATGGGCAGGTAGGGGGGCCGAGCGGGAGATGCGCTCAGGACCGTAGGCTTCACGAAGACGACGACGGACGTAGGCGTGGAGAAGCTCATATAGGGGTTTGATCTGGAGAAAAATAATTATAGATACGTTAATAGTATGTATTATAGTATAGGAAAGGTCTGTTGGGGTAAGTTCGGCGCTGATGTAAGATCGTATGAAACAAATTCCCGGCTAATTTGACAGTATTTTGTTAATGCTGGCAACATTGTGTTTTATCCCATTTAATCGGCCATAAAATGGCGCAGAGTATAACAGCGCATAATTTGATTCATACGGTCTTACTCCTATACACTCTACATAAATATATTTCCCTACACCAGCCACAAATCCAAACTGAGGTGATACGGAAAATCTGTGATTACCACACTTATTCGAAAGATGATAACCGGTTTCTGAAAAGCTAGTCAACACAATTTGCCAACAGATTGTTGAACTCATGTTAACTGCTGTGTCATAAAATCACTGAGATGAGTTTAATTTTGGTTGCTGTTGATGAACCTATCAGAAACTGCGGAATAAATTGATTGGCGCTTATATTAATTAAAGGGTGCTATGCGGCAGACCCCATAGAAGATGGCGGGACGAGCTGGGGAAAACAAACGACAACTGGTCCACTTTGGCCCTGGATCGAAAGAGCTGGAAGTCATGGGGAGAGGCCTTTGCCCCGTTTTTGGATGATGCAGGTTAACAGTAACAGAAAGTAAGGGTTGTTACCTGTTCCCAAACTTCATCAACCTCCTGTCTCATGTTAGTAGTCTCGTAAGGGAACATCCAGTAAGCAGAGGCGTCCGTGAAATCTGGAAAACACAAAATAACCATGTAGGTTACACTTCGTAAGGAGATTAGGAGACTGAAGAAAAACAAAACCGATTGTATTGATCTGAATATCCAAAATGGCACCGTAAACGAGCTCATGAGATAATGATAAAATTGAATGTTTCAAAAACTTCCTGTTTCCTCTCACGAAAGTACATACAATGCTAGCTTAACACGCACAGCACTCAAATAAACATAGCGCCTTTTATTTTTCTATGAGCACGTCGCACAACTGTGAAGCAGCGATCTATTTCCCGGCCGCTCAAACATTACCCACAGGCGTTAGACAAAATATACAGGCTGGCAGGAACATGAACGCGCAACCTGTTACTATGGATTCAGTACACGGTTCTGAAACCCAACTTTGCACCGATTATCTCAAAATAAAATTTCAGTCCCATACATTTTGACCGCCTAAGCATTGTTCTATGAAACTTAGAAATCGCTTAGAAGGTGACAAAGCCGAGAAACTTTTGTTTGCCCTAGCCCTAGTTAGCCCTTTTAGATATTGATTACTAATAGTTAGATGTTTTTCTTCAATAAGTATTTTAATTAATCTTATTTTTGTACTAGCTTCTGCCCGCGACTTCGTCCGCGGGAAATTTCACCCTCCCTCCATTCACCCTCTTAGGGTTGGAATTTCGAAAAACACTTTCTTAGTGGATACCTACTCATCACAAAGAACACACTCTCCACGTAACCTACGACAAACTTATTATTTGCGGTTGGTACAGTAATCGGGTCTAGGGATCGAACCGCAAAATTAAGTTTGTTTTTTATTGTATATACTTTTCCGGGATAAAAAGTACCCAGTGTGGTGCCCAGGATATTAAAGAATAACTATACCAAGTTTCATCGTAATCGAACTGGTAGTTTTTGCGTGATGCCTGAACAAACAGACAGACAGACAAAAAATTTTTTAATCACATTTTTGGGTTTGGTGTCGGTCTAGTAACACCTCCTGCCATTTATTTTTTTGATATTTTCAATGTACAGAATTTTCACTTCTACAGATTTATTATAAGTATAGATTTTTCCACCTTCGCCTCTGCTAAGATGGCGTCCGTTGCAACCGTTTAAGTTAATAAGGTCACTTACTATTCAACCTCGCCGCCTGATTGGTCAGATCCACCAGCTGTTCATACAGATCCCTGATCCTCCTGCCCGTATTCCTCCTCCACTCGGTCCAGATGTGCTGCAGCTCGTCCCAGTCCCTGGAGTGTGACATGATGAACTGGAGCTCAGGCTGCAGGTGCAGACCACACTTGAAGGGCTCATTGTACGCGCAGATCTCCGCTGTGTTGTAAACTGCCAGCATATCGTTGATTATGCGGTTGTACTGGAAATTGACAAACAATAAAATGATTAACATAAAAGTCACACCTAAGTTTCCCAACGAAAGCAGTTATTTTTTTTATTTTTTTATTGCTGAATGGACCCTCTCTTGACCTCAATCACGCCTGATGGAAAGCGATGGATGAGGTCTACGATGGAACAAGCGTGAACAGAAGATGCCTAAGGCACTGGAACTCCTACGCATCGACAAAACACAGCAGGTTGCTTGACGCCGGACTCCGACGGGTTTGCGACCACCCTGGTCGCAAACCTGGCGGGCGTTAGCCCTACCACTGCAAGGGAAGAATTGTCCAGTCAAATAAGGTGTTGGGTGTGACTGCCCAGGATGCGCCTAGCACTCGGTTCAGTTGAGTAACTGGCGGAACAAACCGCGTGCGCTACACGGGGAGGCTTCTTCATGCATCCCCACAAGAGTCGGAGGTGTGTGTGTGTGGTACACTCACAGTTTGGTAGGTTTGTGAAGTTCCATGTGATAACCATGACTATTATAATAATGACAATATTATTTTGCAAAGTGACATCTAGAAATTGTCCTTGAACCTGACATTAAAAGTAGTAGAGCAGGTATTTAGAACCATTTTGTAAAATATGGAACAATGTTGGTCATCAAAAAAAAATCATCTTAAATTGCCAATGGCTTAACCATGATTTAATCTAAATAAAATAGAATATAATAAAACAGTAACGAATTCAAAACATAATTATGTACTTTAAAATTTTTGGAAAAAAGTAATTGCTCCGAGATAGGAATGAGTATGATGGCGAATAAATAGTTTTTCCAGTAGTACATTCCCGTAGGATATTTTCCTATATAAGGATGTCGAAAATGCCGGCGAAGCCGCGAGCAAAAGCTAGTAAAGAAATAAAACGACATTTATGTATGTCACCTGTAGGTTACGACGAATTTTTTTTACTATAAATACTAGTAGTGAAAGGCACTTACTCTATCCAGCTGATCAGGAGGCAAGGCAGCTGGTCCGATGATGGACAGCAACCTCAGCTGCCTGAATGTGGCGAAGTCCCGCAGGCCTCCCCGAGGTATCTGCTGAGCGGCCTCCCAAAGACCACGCTGGAAAAGGGTGTAGCGTTGCTGGGCGTCCAGCTGAAAGAGAAAAAATAACAAAACGTTTAATTATAGACTGGAACAACTATGCTACTGTTATGTATTCTACGAAGTGCGAAAAAGCATCGAAATCATCAACATAGTTTTATCAAAAGGAAGAAAATCCTAAAGTAGGTAGATACTTCTACGGATGCCATGACAAAATCATCAACCGAACACGCGTATTTCCCTTTCCGTGTTCAACTAGCGACACCGGTCTCGCGAAATCAACACACTTTTGTTTTACTACGGAATTCTACGAGCCCGTGTTCAATTCGCGTCAACTGAGCACGCTTTTGCGATCAAGCAACGTTAAAAGAAGTTTTACAAAATAGTGTGCAATTGAATTGAACACGGTTTTTTAACCTGTACTCAATAGACATAAAACCTATTTAGTCTAATATGATAAACACTTTTTTTTTTCATCCTATGTCATCCTATGTCGACGGAGCCCCGCTTCGCGGGGCCCCTATTTCTGTGTAAAGGGTTTAAAGTAACCTAACCAAACCGAACCTCGGGGTGCCCTTCGCTTGCCCTTGCATCCTATGCCGTTACCCAGCGCCACTTGATCACAAAGGCGTGCTCAGTTGACGCGAATTGAACACGGACTCGTAGGATTCCGTAGTAAAACAAAAGCGTGTGGATTTCGCGAGACCGATGTCGCCAGTTGAACACGGAAAGGGAAATACGCACCGAACAACAAGTTTCCAATATTAGCAACGAATCAGAAAGCCAGAGTGGGATAACCCTTCATCTACATCAACTTGTTCAGAATTATTGGTTTAATTAGGTGCAGAAAATCGCCACCGAAGTGTACTTATTGCAAAACAGTAAACGTTTAAATCATTATGGATTTAGAAAACTTTTGAAAATATTTCGATGCGTTTGTTTGTATTTGCAAGCCTTGTGACATGTTTACTATTCGACATTCATGAAACAAAAAGAAAATCTACATAATAGCTGTCTGTATGCTGTTCTAAAAACCTGTCAAAACATTGTGAAACTATTCATTTTTCAGTCTAAAACAAATACTCTAATTGTATGGTGTCATGGAGAACTAATGGTGGAATTTTTAAAAGACGTGTGAACTACCAACATCCGTTTATGGTATGTCAAAGTGAAAATTTTTGTAAAAAATAGAGTTAATACCAAACCGTTTATATTTAAATCAACATATTTGCGTCCAAATGATGATATTTTAGCCACATCACATAAGGCTCCACGTTAAATGTATATTTTGTGCTTTTTTTTTTGCGGTCGTCGTTGTTTTATGCGACGAATTACTACAAGAGATTCATAATTTGTAAGTCGCTCATCTCTTAGTGGGGCTTTAAATGAGTCTCATCAACCAAGTCCCATGTGCAGACGCCACCACATCAAGCTACTACAATCTGTCAAATTTCTTTAATAGATTTTCAACTTTATCGCTTAATCATAAGGTTCAAAGTTGATTGGGAGAAGATGACAGTTTCCGGTAGCTTGTTGTGCTGGCGTCAGTACCTACTACCTTTGTCATATATAAATAGATAGAATACGTGTTAAATTAATAGAATATGAAAATATATACATTGAAAGAACACAGTATTTTAATATATAATTATGTGACAATTTTTAAATCAACAGTATCCTAGCAACCATACAAAAGTACCAAAGACATTAGGTCTGCCATAGATACTTCACATCCTCGGAACTTTTTAAAAGAATATTATGGCAATATATTCTTTAATCCTAATGCTGAACTTAAATTATGCAGCCTGGGGCCGAACAGTGGTTTGGTTAACATATCAGCCAACTGCTGCTCCGAAGGAACATGCGTTACCTCGAAGTCTCCGTTGCTAACACATTCTCTTACAAAAAAATGTTTCAGCTTGATGTGCTTGGTGCGCCTGTGATATTCATATTTTGGGTTGTGCGCAAGTTTTACAGCCGATTCATTGTCCAGGTTCAGTACTGGTTTCTCAATTTTAATCAAGTTGTTAATAAGGCGATTCAACCATAAAATTTCTTGTGCAGTTTCACTTGCTGCTATAATCTCCGCTTCAGTCGAAGAGATGGAGACTGTCGTTTGTTTCTGGCTTCTCCAGCTAATAGCAGCTCCAGAGAATAAGCACACCATTCCAGATGTCGACCTTCCAGTAGTTTGGTCTCCTGCATGATCTGCGTCGCTGTAGCAGACTAAGCGCGGAGGCGACTTTTCCGTATAGGTTAGCCCATTCTGTTGGGTCCCTTTCAAGTACCGGAAGATGCGTTTTACCAGCATGATATCTTTCTTAGTGGGTGCTCCGAGGTTTCGAGATGCGACACCCAGAGCATATGAAATATCAGGCCTTGTGCCTACTGATAAATATGCCAAAGCACCCACGGCTTGTCTATATGGGAAATTTGCACTGACATCTTCTTCCTCTGCCGTCTCATTTTCTTTGATGATTGGCGTTGGTGCTGGTTTGCAATTGGACATTCTATATTTTTCTAAAACTTTCTTTGTGTAGGCCTTTTGACATAGCGAAATGGTCTTGTCCTTACGGACATTTATTTCCATTCCTAGGAAGTATGACGCAGGTTTCGTAGTTATCTTAAACCGTGTTTTCAATTCCTTGATAAATTCGTCTCCTGCTCTGGTAGTATTATATGCTACAAGTCCGTCGTCAACATAAAGACCAATAAAGACTTTAGATTGTCCTCTGATTCGAACATATAAGCATGGATCCGCTTCACTCTGTTGAAAATCAGAATTTCTTAAGAATTCGGTAATGCAAGTGTTCCAGCATCGTGGTGCTTGTTTCAGTCCATAGAGGCTGCGTTTCAGCTTGCAGACACGTTTGGTGCCATCCTGATAGCCATCAGGCTGTTTCATGTAAATATCTTCCTTTACTGTGCCGTTTAGAAAGGCGGTTGAAACATCGAACTGATGTAGTTTTAGATTTTCTCGAGCAGCTATAGCAAGCAATGCTCGAACGGTGCTCAGACGGACTACTGGACTGAACGTTTTATCGTAATCAACTTCAGGTTTCTGGGAGCAACCTTTAATAACCATTCTGGCTTTATACCTATCGACAGTACCATCAGGATTCATTTTTATTTTATACACCCATTTGCAAGGGAGGGCTTTTCGTCCTTTGGGTAAATCAACCAGATCCCAGGTTTGGTTTTCATGCAATGAGGTTATTTCACTGTGCATGGCATCATTCCATTTTGTTTTGTAAGGAGATTCCATCGCTTCTTTGAAGGTCTCAGGCTCTTTAGGCTTGTGAAGATTTTCGATTTCTTCAGCTGCTGCCAAAATAAAATCATCATAGCGCTTAGGAGCTGTGATATTTGTCCTGTCTCTCAAAGACCTCGTCTGAGCGGTCGCATTTTCATCAACACCAGCAACAGGTTCATCATTATTGACAGCGGTAAAAGATCCGGAAAGAGATTCGTATTCACTTTCATTATTAACCAGCGTGTCATCTTGATCATCTCCGTCAAAATCACTATCATGTTGCTGATCATCTGCTTCATAATTGTCAAGCTTAATATCCACTTGCTTGCGTGTTGTTTTCTGAGATAACGTTTTATTAGGTTGATCTTGTGAAAACTCTAAATCGGTGAGCAGTCTGGATACTGCACTTTTATTCGATTCATCGTAGAACATAGTCTTCAATACCCTAATATCTTTTGAAATTACGATGCTGTTCTTCGAGGGTATGAATATCCTGAAAGCTTTAGATGTTTCAGAGTATCCCGCAAACATGCCAGGAATTGCCTTTGGTGCAAATTTGTGACCGTTAGTGCCTTTCATTAGAACGTAGGTCTTGCAACCGAACACGTATAAATGATTAATACATGGCTTCCTCCCAACCCATCTCTCGAATGGCGTTTGGTTCTGAACGGCGCTGTTTATACTCCTGTTTGATAGGTAGTTTGCAGTGAATACTGCTTCGCCCCAGAATTTTAATGGTGCCTGTGCGTCAATCATTATTGCTCTCGCTTTCTCCACAAGAGTACGATTCTTTCGTTCAGCAACTCCGTTTTGGTTCGGGGTGTAGGGTGCGGTGAGACGTCTTTGTATCCCGCAACGTTTCAGATAAGCGTTGAACTCTTTGTTCACATACTCTGTACCATTATCTGATTGTAAGAATTTGATTTTGACCCCAGTGTGCGTTTCCGCTAACTCCTTGAACTCTTTAAACTTTTGTAGTACTTCGTTCTTGCTTTTAATCATGTAAACTCGACTGTATCGGCTATAGTCATCTATAAAAGTAACGAAGTACTTGTTTCCACTTACTGTAGGCGTTCTGATAGGTCCACATACATCGCTATGAACTATTTCTAAGCGTTCTGTTGTTCGTTGAGTTGTTTTCTCACGGGGGGCAGGTACTCGATGGAGTTTTGCCTGTATGCAGATTTCACACTCTGCCAAGGTTTCAGAAGCATCAAAGTTCAAGCCAAGCAAATTCTCGTTTTTGAATGCACGTTTCATATCTTTGGCGTTCATGTGACCAAGTTTTCTGTGCCAGTCGTCTATGTTTGATAAATTCGATTTCTTTTTAGCAATTGGAATCGAAACAGTGTCATCATTATGATTGGTCAGATTGTTGCGCTCATGTTTATTTGGTTTTATGTAATAGAGACCATCTCCTTGTTTAAATGCGGTGAGAGTTATTCCATCTTTTGGATTGTTGACCATCGCTTTAGTTTTTGTGAAAAGGACAGAACAGCCAGCATCTGTCATCTTACTAACAGACAACAAGTTGGTGCACAGACTAGGTACGTATAGAGTGTCTTGTAGTTGTGTAAGGGCTATGCCATTACCATTTTTTGTTACAAAGGAGACTGTACCTGTTCCTTTAATCTCTGCAGTTTGTTCTTTAGTTGCAAAGTTCAGTTTTCCAGATGTTCTATCTATAGTCTTAAATAAGTCTCGTTGATAAGTCATGTGAGACGTACAACCGCTATCCAAAACCCAAATGCAGTTTTCAGAGTTTTTGTTATGTGTAAGGAGGCACTGCATAGCAAAATTGGTCTTATGAGAACCGTCAGTATGTTTATTAGGCTTCTCATTGTTTTTCTTCCAGCAATTTGTACAGATTTTGTGAGTCTTGCGTTTGAAGATTTTACCACTACGTTTGCAAATTTTACAGGATGTGTATAAGGCTTCTTCTTGAAAAGAGGATTCAGGTTCGTCGTTATTAGTCATGTTTTGGCTATGACGTGCTTCACATTCTTCTATTATTTTAATTTGAAGCTCCTGTGGCTTCGGAAGAGTGTCTCGCGATTCTATAGCGACTCTGAAGTTCTCGAATTCCTTTGAGAGACTGTACAACATCATGATTGTTAGCAAGTCCTCATTAATAGCTACGTCCATGTCTGCCAATTTGTCAACTGTATCCATAAACTTGTTTAGATGAGTTCTTACATCGTGCCCTTCTAATTTTGTTAGGATCAGTTGCTTTAATAGGGATGCCTTTCGCGCAGGTCCCTTACTGGCGTACGTGTCTTTCAATTTTGTCCATAATGCTTTAGCAGTGGTGCAATTTTTAATTTGTTTAAGCTCAGAAGGAGCGATTATAAGTATGAGTTCAGATCTCGCCTGTCTATCGCCTTCTTTATCAACCACTTCAGTATCTGTCTCGATGTATTTCCATAATTTGTGTCGTACGAGTACAGCTTCAGCCTGTATAACCCAAGTGTCGTAGTTCTCTCTAGTTAGAGGGTCAATTTTAGTGCTCGACATTTCGGAAAGGTTGAAACTTACTATTATGTACACGCTCTGCTACCATGTTAAATTAATAGAATATGAAAATATATACATTGAAAGAACACAGTATTTTAATATATAATTATGTGACAATTTTTAAATCAACAGTATCCTAGCAACCATACAAAAGTACCAAAGACATTAGGTCTGCCATAGATACTTCACAATACGCTTTATTTTACAGCAAAATTGCTTGCTTTGAATTCCTTTCTAATTACAACAAAATTCACGATCCATCTATTTGCTGACCAATAAAATTCTGTAATCTTTGGGAGGTCCATGTTTAGCATGAGACGCTTGCAGGCCTGATAAAATCGTGGTTTGGTTAATTACACACTTGAATTTTGTAGGTATATAACCTAAAATTACCCACAACTTTTTATAACCTTCGTTAATAATGAAACCTTAATTAAAATGACGTCATTCCACAATGACGAACAACAAGAAAACAATGATGAAGTGTAGCCTATTTTTTATAGCAATTACTTTGGTGACTCAGTGGACATAGCGTGATGATATTGTGTTATGAATCATGGTAATGTCGCTATCAGAATAATTGATGGTGATTGTTATAAAGTGACATAATCACCATGTTACTGGTTTGATGCTAAGTAGATTGGCTGTTATATTGTATGATGAGATATAATCACCGCAAAGACAAACTGATCTTTTCATTAGAAACGCCTATAATATGTGTGTTTGTGTACCTCAATGTTAACCGTACGATTGAGGAACACAAATACACCACACCCTGCTGCCAAGCAGGGTGTCGAGCTGTCTTGGAAACTATATTCCACCTCATATGTTCCCTGTGTGCCTCGAAAAATGCAGGTATAGGTAGTGATCTCTTCGCTGCCACCGATAATGCCGTGTAAGTGGCGACATTTTGAAGTAATACCTAAATATGTTAATGTTATATGTACTAGCTGACCCCGCAAAGGTGGTTTTGCAAAAAAAATTAAATTCCTGTGACCTATTTTCATACCTACCAAATATACCTACACAAAAAAATTCATAAAAATCGGTCAAGGAATTTCGGAGGAGTTCGATAACAAACACTGTGAGACGAGATTTTTATATATTAGAAGATATACTGTTGGTGTATTTATTAAATAAATAAATTATTGTTCGCCTCGCAGACCACAACTGATTAAATATGCAAAATATTGAACAGCGCAGGATACTCTTTAATCAGTCTCTGAAATAGTAGTTTTTTTTTTTGAAGTTTAATTATTTTACTTCTTATGAGAAATTGAATTTGCACAAAGATATGTATCTCAACGTTTACAAAGTCCGTCACGGGTTAAATTATGTTCTCAGGTCAACATCTCGTGTGATTCATAATCATAATTATATCTTAAAAACCCGGATGAACAGTAATTAAAGAAGATAATTTAGCGAAATAATCGTGTACTTAATTAAAAACCGTGGCTAAAAGGAGATGGCAGTTTTTGGCATTGGTAATTTTGGCAAGGTACAGAATTCAAAGCTATTTAAAAAAAAAGCGCTTATTTTTATGTATTGATAGCCAGATTATCTTTAGTATTGAGAATTGGGATTAAATCTCGTTAAATATGAGCAAGTTGAGCAGCCGGAAACAAGGCTTTTTGGACTTGTTATACTATATGACAGTGTTGTCATGGTAAACAAACAAACATGACTCTTTAGAAGATGACCACAGAGTACTTTTTGATAGACTAAGATGACACACAAAACTTCACAAGTCACATTCGCTCGCTCGCTACTATTTTGTGCTGGTGTGAATGATTTGTGCGCCCAAAAGTTTTACGTGGATTTTTACAACGACCTGGCTTGCTTTTGGATTTCGAAGACTCTTACCTTTCTGAACGACTGTTGCTAGACTTGGACCTCGACGTTTCCTATATGCTTAGATTATTATTTTATTATTATTCTTATTGATTATTATTATTCCTATTATATGCTTAGATTCCGATAAGTGAGTCTCTAGTCTCCTGAGTTTTCTGTGACTACTGAGTTTAATTAAAACTGACCGAGTACCTACACTTGAAACTGTTATTAGGTCTATGATCAGTGGGTAAATCATTGAACTAAACAAACTTCAACAAGTAGTTATTTATCATTTTTGAAGTCATTACAAAGCATAATTAGCAATATGTTGTGCATACAATAAACATTTATGCGTTAAAATAGTAATAGAGGTAAAATAACCTATTAAAGTACAAACATTAATGAACTTAACCTCACTTTTACAAAAATTAAGATTTCTCTTTAACCCCATTGTTATTATTTTTTATTTATTTTGTTAACAAAAGCTCATAATATTCCCTATCAAACCATGCCACTTTTATTTCTGTGGAAACTAAAAAAGTTTAATGCCAGCGTTCTATGAACTTCTGCCATTCTCCCTTTTTTTGGTCTGGACGGACAACTTAGAGCCTGTTTACGTGGATGCTTCGATAGTAGATGTAAGTTGGTCTTTATTAAAGAATTCTCTATTTTCATCAACAGAGATCACTAATAAATTCCACTGAAACTTAAAATAGGTCACGGAAGCACTAGCAGAGAACTCGTTGCTAGATGAACCGACATATTTATTTATTATTATTTATATACATTCACATACACACACATAGTTAGTTTTTAGGATTCCGTAAGGAAAAAAGGAACCCTTATAAGATCACTTCGTTGTCCGTCTGTCTGTCCGTCTATCAAGACCCTTTATCTCAGGAACATGTTGAGTTATCAAGTTAAAATTAATATTTAATACTCAGGGCTGCAAGCTCTTGAAGCAGGGAAAAACCAAACTTCTAAGTAAACGCAATCAAAAGATACGGGCGTTTATTTTCCGTTTGTGGTGTATATTTTGGGGCTCTCAAGGGAATCAAAACCTATAGGGTACTCCCCGTTGACTTAGAATCATGAAATTTGGCAAGAAGCAACGTCATGTAGCACAAGAAAACCGTAAAGGTAACTACTTTACGGTTTTTATTACAAAAAAAAACCGTAATAAACTGTTTACATACCTGCAAAATACGGAACCCTCGGTGAGTCCGACTCGCACTTGGCCGGTTTTTTTTAAATCTATTAGTTTATACACAGTGGTTCGATCAGTATGATCATGTCACCCTCATACAAAGTTTCTTAAACTAGTTACTTTAGAAAAGGCAAAAAGAGCAACAAAGGGCCAATAATCACACTAGAGTGAGAAGGACTTCAATCTACCTAAATTCATAGGAATGAGTTAAGGGCTTCGAAAGACTAGCAATTAATGTAGCATACTTAAAATAAAGGGGTATTCCTCGAAACGCACCAAATGAAACGTCTATGGATATCATTTACGAATCCTTCTTGCTCTTCTCTGTTTCATCGTTGATGCATTTCGAGAAATAAAACTATTTTTTTTTCGACGAATACTTTTGGTGCGTTTCGAGAAATACCGTAAAGTAAAAGGTACCGTTTGCTTTAGGAATGCTATTTTCATTGTTAAGAAAGGAGTAGTATAATGGATAGCATCCAGCGAATTTCATCTACAAAGCTGAATAAAAAGGCGTGCGTTTATTTTATTTTGGTTGCATGTAAATCGCATAATATCAGATAATGTTACGACCCAAATCACCTTTTCAAACAACTAGGGCAACGTTAGACGACATTTGACCCTCAAGTTCAAGACCTTAAGTCAAATTTCGCAAATTTGCGTGCTAATAACTCTGTTCATACCGCGACCTTGTCCACAGTGTAACAGCGTACTTGTGTCATAAGTCCCTTAACAAAGCGATTCATTAGATGACCTTGGTTTACTTAAAGATCTAATCTCCTAGACTCAAGTTCAAGTTTTGTATCTTGCTTGTAATAGCAATTAATCGGTGGTTTAATTATTTGTTTGAATGTAATGGATTCTATAAATTGGTGTTTGTTTTGTGGTTGGCAAGAGTTAATTGGGCAGTAGACAGACATTAAATTATTCTGGTTACAATTTGTGTAAGACAACACTTAACTACTTCTGAGTTCAGGTTCTGAAACGACAGTCTTTAATTTAAATGACTGATCCAGGTAGATGATCAGAAAGCCAATTCCTGTAATTAAAAACGTTCAAAATCTAGTCGCAATCTCATCTCAGCGTCAGTCAATGTCAAAAATGTAGAGAAATTAGACGTATTTTTGACAGATTGAGACTGATTAGACTGTGAACGTTTTTAAAATTAAGAGAATTGCCCCTCAGATTCTAATAATACAATTTGTAGAAACCAAAGGAGAGGGGAAATCCTGGGCCAAGCAGTTAACTAGTTGAAATGGGTATTAAAAAAACCGTTATATTTTTCTAAAGGAAATCACAAAATACAGTACCATGTTTCTATCTAGGAAGCGAGAAAAATTAAATTAAGTTGTGAAACTAAATAATCGATAAAGTACATGCCTGAAATTCTAAGTAATCGATAGTGAATAAATCGGTAAAATCTCAGAATATGTATGAACATCGAGTGACAAATGCTTATCAATCTTTTTGTGGAATCGATTCAAAGCGAATCGAGTTCTATTAATTTTTTTTCTGTTAGCAACACTGGTCACTCAGTATAGTCTAAAGGAATCTGTGCTGGTTACCGACTGACAGATGACAGGTAGAAAAAAAACGGCACCTATCAAAAAGTACTCTGTGACCGGCACTCACAGAGTACTTTTTGATAGACCCGGCACTCGTTCGTTTTCTTTCGTTGTGAGTGCGCACGTATTTTCCGTTCTCAATCTAAACGTGTCAGGATCTTCAACACGTCGCACATGGAGGCTCTCTACTTGCACTTCATGCGTAAAACCATTATACAACCAAAACCATTCAAAAATATTTCGCAAATAACATCAAAAAACTACAATGTTATTAATGTAACCTCACTTTTACTATATTTCATATAACTTGATTCCTGGATAGCCAAATTTCACAAAATTTTCAGTGAGGCCTTGTTATTATATCTGTTACCGGCCAAACCCGATTTCAGGACAAACTAGTTTAGCCTAGGCTAAACTAGTTCCGTCGACATAGGATGCCAGGGCGAGCGAAGGGCACCCCGAGGTTCGGTTTGGTTAGGTTACTTTAAACCCTTTACACAGAAATAGGGGCCCCGCGAAGCGGGGCTCCGTCGACATAAGATCCAAGGGCGAGCGAAGGGCACAACCTATCGCGTATAGGAAGAACTAGTTTAGCCTAGGCTAAACTAGTTTGTCCTGAAATCGGGTTTGGCCGGTAACATATCCACTTTCAAATAAAGCTAGTTTGATTGAGTTAACACCTGGGCCCAGGAAACTATGGAGTGTTTCCCTTCTCCTTTCAGTAAGTCTTCAAGGGATAGTTATATTTTTATTAACCGACTTCAAAAAAAGGAGGAGGTTCTCAATTCGTCGGAATCTTTTTTTTTTTTTTTTTTTATGTATGTTCCCCGATTTCTCGAAGACGCCTGGACCGATTTGGAAAATTTTTCTTTTGTTTGAAAGTGTATACTTCCCAAGTGGTTGCATGATCATCAGGTCAGGATCTGATGATGGGATCCCAGGGAAATCGAGGGCAACCTTCAAATTTTATAGGCACATAGTACCATTTTCATATATTTTCTAAAGCTGTTTAAGTATTTGCATCTGATAATCATCATCTCAGGTGGATGAGCTGATGATGGAAGGTACAACTCCTCAACGGCTTGGAGTTAAAAGAAAATTCTTTCAAAATTATTTATAGTAACACTCGTGCATTTGTTCTCGGAAAGCACCATTTGGTGAAGTGGAACTGATGATGAAGACCACAGATGGCCACCGGAACTACTCAATAATATCTCCGTACTATTTCACGGGTTGCGATTCGATACTTTAACATGGTTGCTAAGCAATTTATGCTCGTCACAATGTGAATGGTGATATGGAGCTGATGGTGGACCAGGAGAACTCTTCAACAATTAACTTCCCTGCATCGGTAAAAGCAATATTTTGTAAAAGGCGATGAGAAAGTTGACACTAGGCTATTGTAACTGAGATAAATTATAAGCAGACCCACTAAAAAGCGTGAAATAAAAACTTTTTAACAAAAAAAAAAACCGACTTCCAAAAAAACACTACAAAGTGAAAAATAACTTTAATTTCGGAAGTCGGTGGCAAAAACTAAAATACAGATCCAAAGACACCGACTTCCGAAATTAAAGTTATTTTTCACTTTGTAGTGTTTTTTTGGAAGTCGGTTTTAGAATCAACCAAGGCATAGTTCTGAGAAGAATTTCCAAAATGGTTTTCGTTGGGTTAATGAAACTTGAACAAAGATGTGTTTACTTCGATTAATATAAAATGTTAATTTTAAGGTATTTATGTAGGTACATTAGCCATTCCCACGTTGCTTAGTGATTAAGAGAGGCAGGCTATTGTCATTTCCCAAGTAAAGACGTGTATATTCTGATGAAACATTTTTACTTGATCGCAGGGCACAGGGTAAAATTCGTTGTAATTGAACATATATAGAATTTTTTTGTGTACGAGTCGTGTCTATGTGGCGAGGCGCCCCGTTGCGCGCCGAAAAAAAATGTTCTGGGTCATTTGTCATTTTAGACGATGTCACGGGGGAAGCGGGGCACGTGAGTGGATATACTGACTTTGATAGCATACGTTATATAGGGCAATGCTAATACGAGTGCGAAAGCACTCTTTTGACACCTAAGTGCACATTACATAAGATCAAATTTGTTTTTAACCTTTCGTATGCCGGAACGTAGATCCACGCGAGACACAATGGCTTTTTAATTGTGTCTGTAATTACGGCATTCAACCGGTTAAGGAGATTTAGTGTACTTAATCTTCTAGTAATAAAGACTTTATTATTATAGGCTTTTTTCTTGGGTGGGAAATCATCAAATGACCCCTCCCGCTCTGGGTGGAGCGGAAGGGAGTGTCAGACTCTTACTGACTAAAACCCCATCCGTGTTCCTTCCTTAGCCCTTTGTGTTCCGGGGTAGGGGTAACCCTTTCGGACAAACCCGCTACCCTGGCAGGCTTCGGCCCTAACATGCCCCTTCCTTCATGCTGACATCTCTTTGAGGCACGCGTGGAACACATACGCTTATGCCTAACAATAAGATGCTTATGTCTGCAACAACTTTTGTAGCAGTCACAACACTACTAAAGTTATTGTTTAAGAAAGGAAGAATACTCTTCATTAAGTCTCCTGAAGTGTTGCATGCGAAAGAGTCGGGTAGCCTATTATTTAGAATACCGCGCTTCCTATATCTATAATTAAATCAATTAAACAAACTTGACTCCAATCTGTCGAGAAAACTCTACAATTCAAACAAATAACTACTCATTACCTTAAAGCTACCTATAGTAATAACAAATTCAGTTTCCCACGCTATGAAACTGGTTTTGAACTTGAGACTATGTTTATGTGTTAATTATTCATTCATATTATCGCACATTTTGCCTTGTCACGATCTTAACTTAATCGTATTAAAGTACTCGTAGGTACGATGCATAAGTTTGTACCTATTAACATGCACAGTAACAAGAACACATAGTCACCTATCTGTTTTTAGATTCCAGAAATGGTAACTCCATCCTTTTTGTAGACGTCATTAAAAATGTATGTAACAGGCGGCCCATGGGTACCTAATAATCTTTCTTCCTATATGATATTTGAGCTATCGAAAAGACTACATATATACATAAGCCTAAAGGAGATAGTTTTTTTTGTTCGGCGAATAGGCCCAACAAAAACTGTGGCGTCTACTAATGAAACGCATGTTGATTTGTTCCTTATGATCTCAAGATTATAGTGGTAGTAATAATTATACTTCGTTTAACGGGAATACTGAGAAATACGATCATAACCTATGAAATCACAAAAAATGCTATTGTTTTGTGAGTAGGTTGGCCTGATCTGTATTATAATGTAGTAGAATAGTGGTAATAATAATATTTCGTTGAGTAATGCTTGGCAAAGGAGTAATGTCGTCAAGAGCATTGGCATCCCCGTGTTTGCTAAAAGTGGGTACTGTAGCACATTGGATAATGGACATCATTTATAGCTTATCTCGTCAGCTACTCGATTACCAACATTAGAGATAATTTTAAAAATCTTATGGGACTGTGATTTCACATTCCTCTTACAGATAGGACTACTGGATCGCACATTCTGTGTATCGGCAATAATATTTAGAGTACATAAATAAGTCGTTTCAAATGGGATTCGAAAACTGCTATCCCTAGCATATCAAGTGAACGACACCGACCCCGAATAGGCTTAAAAGTTGTAAGACCTACATACGGTCTTCGCAGGTCATCCAGAATAAACTACTTAACGAGAACAGCAAATTGTAGCAAGAGAACCATCGACCACCCGACTTCGTTAAATCCTTAGGAGCATTTGCCTTCCGGCTGTGATCTGCAATGGCCCATGTGGAAAGCTTTCAACAGATTGCGTACCCAAGTAGGCCGCTGAAGACACAATTTGTTGGAGTGGGGGATTACTGCCCCATCTAGTGCAAATGCGGTGCCTCTAATCAAACCAAGCCGCACTTGCTAGAACGCCCTAAGTGCCCGTTCACCTGCACCTTGGATGACCCAAAGAATGCCACTGATGCCGGAATCAACGTGGCCACCTACTGTGCTCAAACAATCACACTGATATTAAAAAGTCGAAAGTTTGTGAGTGTGTTTCTATGTCTGTTACTTCTTCACGAACAAACAGCTGAACGTATATAGATGAAATTTGGCTCGCAGATAGTTTATAACCAGGATAAACACATTGAATACTTTTTATCCCGATATTCCCACGGGTTCGACACTTATGCGGATGAATCCGCGGGGCGCTGCTAGTGTAACATATCGAAGAAGAGACCATCGACACGAAAAGAAGAAGAAGAAGTGAACAATCAGCTAAAAAGTATCAATTTCCATTGCCCCTTTTTCCTCAATTTTCCTCATAACCAAAATCACCAGAAGTCATCGTCACGTTTCGGTTGCGAAACGCCACAGTATGGGAATGTCCTCTATCATTGACAATGGACACACGTTAACTTGTGTGAGAATTAATAGGCGTCTCATTATGCTGTGGCGGCATTGAAGTGGCTACCGTAAGGTCTTAACTTTATCTTCGTTGTTAAGCTTCATCGCGTCTTTGTTTTATTTCGAGTTATATAATGGGATTAATTAATTCTTTGCGGTCACGTAGGCTTAGAGTGGAACTCTTAATGTCATGGGTCATCACTGGCGTAGCCTTTTCCCAACTTAGTTGGGGTCGGCTTCCAGTCTAACCGGATGCAGCTGAATATCAGTATTTTACATGGGGCGACTGCCTATCTGACCTCCACAACCCAGTTACTGTGTAAAACGATACCCCTTAGTAAGACTGGTTATCAGTCGGGACCAACGGCTTAACGTGTTTCCGAGGCACGGAGGGGTCTCGGTATATAAAGATGGTCACCCATCCACAGACCAACCGCGGCAAGCATAGCTTAACCTGGTCGATCGACCTGTGAGACTGTTATTATTTAGCCACGGGCCCCTCTCATGGGTAGCATGTGACAATCTATTAGACAGTTCACTGATAAAATCCCGTCCAATTTTGGTCCCTCATGACCGTTTGTTGTGAGTCCCTAAAGGTACGGTTTCTCAGAAGAGGGATGGCCGCCACATAACGGACGCAGTGACATCAGTGATGGCAGCGAGATTTGACTTTGCGGTGTCAAAAAACGCTCTCTTGAAAAACACACGAACTTTTTTTTCTTAAATAACGTTTCTGTGAAGTCATTCGCCAGCAAATTATGGACGCTATCTGGTGCCCACCGGTTTTCTAGGAAACGGTAGCTGAAGTCACTTATTTATGAGAAAACGTGACCTTAGTCTTCAAAAGAGGCTGTATAAATGACCATTTTAGTTTTGTCAGAGTTGAGACCAAGTCTTTACACTTTCACTTCTGTTATTGTTGTCCTCAAAGTCACAGTCTAACGGAAATTATAGGATGAACTACATACTTGATTAACAAAAATAACAATATTAAAACCTAATTTAACTAAAACTGTACACAAACTAAAATATAACGTCGAAAAGTTCATCCACATCGCTGCCGACTGGTAATCGACCCAAGAGACTGGCGGCATTGCCACGTTGTATGGCAATGCTTAGCCTGTGGCCAAGGTAAAAGCCAGCCCTTGGGTCACGGGAAGTGTCAACCAGACGTTTTGAAATTTCCTTAAAAAGACCATGAGCACTCGGACCCCACGGCCCGAGGGTTTCAATCCCAAACGGCTCGAAAATATAATTTCCGATAAGTTTATTATATTTTCGCCGCTTGAGGTTTTCTACTACTACATACTTAGGTATACTGAATCCATACGAACCGTCAGTATTTCTAAAACTTAAACGTCAAACGACCATAAGAAAATTTTGTTATTGAAAGAAGTCATTACACTATCGATCATTATCAATGCAACTACTAAAGAAGCTAACAAAAGCTAAGAGACCAAACCAACAAAAAAACTCATTCATACCCAAACTAGTTCAAGTTTACAAACAGACGTACTACCGCGCACAAAGCTGCTTCAATATTTGGCACAACACTATGCAATCCATTTGCACTTTGAAACCAAATTAGATTTGCACTCCTTCCACTGAATTTTGGACTCTAAATCACTGTGATTAGGATCGGGGAAGGTTGTCTATTGAGTTTTGTTAAGATGGTTGTGAGGATTCTAAGGTCAGGATCGTCTTTTGTCATCAATTAGCGAACTACGTGTGTGGGTTGTGTGAAATGGTTGTACTGTTAAGTAGAAAACTCGGTATGCGAGTGGATTTTGATACTGTTTTGCATGGAGCAAAATAAATAGGTAGATAGAATACTCTTTATTATGTACACCATAAGAATGCAGATATAAATGTAGAAAAAGGAAGCAAAGGGAGTAAGTCAGGATCGTAGCAGGTGGCGTTCTGTAGTTCTGCCTTTCCTCAAGGGAAGAAGGCGGGAGCTTATGTATGCGTATAAATGTTTTTACAACGAGTGACACAATGGGCGGTCTTAACGCTAAAAGCGATCTCTTAAAGACAAAGTAAAAGCCAAAACATTTTTTTCAAATGGACACAAAAAAGCCACTTCTGAACGTCAAAACCTAGAGTACACTTTAAAGATTGACTTAGTGGAGTCTAGAAGAAACGTTTAATGTATCAGAATGATTTGGAGAAAGTAAAGCAAATTTAAAAGTCATTTATTTGTAATAGGCTGAGAATCGGTTCTTTGGTATCACAATAGACAGTCCCCAATGATAAGGTTCTTTGCCGTAGTAAAATATGGGCTGGGTTTATTAAATTTTCAATCGAGGTTTCTGCTTTTTCTATATTTAAAAATCTGCCTAGCCTTTTCCCAACTACGTTGGGGTCGGCTTTCAATCCACTGGATGCAGCTCAAGTGTATTTTACATGGAGCGACTGCCTATCTGACCTCCACAACCCATTTACTGGGTAACGATACCCTTTAGTAAAACTCTGCCTACATCACCTTAGTAGAATATTTCAAATTCAAGAAATAATATTTTGTTATCATCTGTACTTAGTTCAACGGAGCATAAAAACGCAGTCGTGGTCATACAAAATTCTGATTATTAAAAAAAAAAACGAGCATTGTGACGTCAGTAGATACTTTTCGACCCTGAAAACTGCTGATTCCAAGCCAAGGTGAAGGTAGATAATTATCAAATTCTTTCAGAAATATGTAATCACACTAATATTATAAAGGCGAAAGTTTGTGAGTGTGTGTGCGGGCGTGTTTATATGTTTGTTACTTTTTCACGCTCAAAAGGCTAGACCAATTTTGACAAAATTTTGTATGGAGATAGCTGACACCCTGGATTAACATATAGGCTACTTTTTATCCCGATATTCCCACGGTATCGACATTTACGCGGGTGCAACCGCGGGGCGCAGCTAGTTTGACATAATTTTTACCTAGCATATAAATATTCTACAGTCTAAGTAACCATAGGGATTTAATAGGTCTAGGCTCTAAAACGTCTGAAGTAAGTATTTACTTTTGTTGTCCAATCATATTTTTGTGTTTACATAACATAATCAGCCTATAATGTTCCCACTGCTGAGCCACAAGCCTCCTATCTGTGAGAGGGAGTGGGCCGTAATCCACCACGTAGGCCTAGTGTGCCTTCGAATTTTGGCTTCTAGGACATGCCGGTTTCCTCATGATGTTTTCCTTCACCGTTTTGAGAGCAGTGGTGATGAAAATAATTTACACAAAGTAAAGCGCCTGTCTGGGTTCGAACCTAAGACTTACAACTCGTAAGTCACGCCGTTACCACTGGGCCACCATTGCTCTATTTTCTCATTTTCGTATTGTAATAAATAACAAAAGAGTATGAATGAAAATCGTGCAATACCAGTGCTAATAAGATAAACAATTTAACATAGTATTGTTAAAACGATGTGTCACCTCAATTCGCGCTATGTTAATTGAATCAGACCTTAAATCAGCAATGGCATAGTTTTCGGTTTTCACTTGCACTTATTTTTACAAGGTTGCCAGAATTCTTTTTGGCAACAACTACTCATCCCTTTTGACTGTCCTTTGTAGGAATTTACTATACTCCATTTACTATAGCATTAGACAGAAGTTAAAAAAGGCTCTTTTAGGGGCACACTTTGTAATAAAAGTACAACAAACATTATTACAGTCAAAATTGATGTGGAGTTAAATATAATCAATTTAAATAACAGCAAACACAATTAATTGTACTTATTTAACCTATGTACCGTCTGAAATTACAAGGCTTTCATTTAATATTATTTAGTTTTTACATAAAATATTGTCCTGTCAATATTTAAAATCTAAAAGAAGCAGGGGCGGACAGTACCGGGAACGTTTTTCATGTCACTATTAAACCACTACCAAATCTAAAATGTTCCCTATTCCCTTCATAAGTTGTGGCAGCACATGTTATTTCATTTTGTCGGTTTATATAAAGCTGTTTTTAATAAACTGATTGTTACTAAAAATTGTTTTATTTCATGTACCTATCCAAGCATCGTGACGAGTAGATAGATAGAATATACTTTATTGTATGCCATACATTGTTACTTACAAAAAAAGCACATACGTTATTTATTAAAATTGTTTGAACTTAAGTTGAAAATAAAAGGTTTCGTACTCCTGCTTCTGCGAGCCTCTTTTTTCTAATGTTACAATCAATGGAGTATAGGTTATACGAAGAGGGAACAGAGCAGAGAGTTATGAGAGAGTGGTGGCCGATTGTTATCAGCCCCGAAATACGAGTGGTAGGTCGTGAGGACAAACCCAGCCAGGCACTTAATTTATGTATTAATTTAATTCCATCACCACTGCTCGCAAAAACGGTGAAGGAAAACATTGTGAGGAAACGACATGTTCTAGAACCAAAAATTCCTAGACATGTGACATCCAACAACCCGCACTGGACCCGCGTGGTAGATTATGGCCCACTCCCTCTCACAGAGGCCTGTGTCCCCGCAGTGGGAACATTCTATTATAATAATGAGGGAAGACCCTCTTTCGATACTAGTATCCCAGTAGGTAGCTGGGCTATTCGTTAAATCCCACAAAAATCTTTCGCTTCCCTTAAGCGTTTAGCTCACCTGCCCGATGCCCACATCGTTTGCGAGGGGATAAACAGAAAAAAATACGTCCCTTTGTTACCTTTAGTGAAAACTTTTTCACTTTTCCGGGAATATATTTACCGTACAAGGTGGCTAAACGACCTACTGATTATCATGCTTTAGTCAGTGTTTAGTCCATGTCCCGATTTTTTTTTTCTACATGGCATTGATAAACCTTTCCGTCGAAGAAAACGTGCTTCTCGACACCACATAAAATACAATATAATTTTTTTTCTTCATCAATTTTCTATTGTGAATAAATTGAGTTTTTTTTACACGAAAAACTTTCAAGGCTCCCCTGAAATTATTATCGTAACCTTATTACTAGATATAATTCGAGAATTTATTGTATTATCAAAAAAATGTAGTTTTGGAGCTATTGTTGTATTTTTTGTTGGTTTTTCAGAGGCTGGTCGTTGACTGAGTTAATCGGGTTAGATTATGAAAAAACTGAAGCAGAATTAATCTAATAAAATAAATTAGCATTGGTAGTGAACTTTAACCCTAGGTTACAGTTTTTGTACATGACCTGCGTTGGTCTAACTTCGGCGTCAGAAGTCTATCAATACTAAATCTTCATATCAATGACAGACCATTAGTTTAAGGACGAGGTCCTGGGTTTTCCAGGTCAGGCAAAGTGTTACTGGGTTCTTCCGTCAGGAATTTGTCAGTGGCAGCGCGGAGTCTAAATGTATGCCTGGTTGATGGCAATAAACTCGCCTCCTATGTCTTAAACATAATTTGCAATATGTGGATGTATTATAGGTACACCTCTTGCTAGCCCTTCAGAAAACAGGCGTGTTATGAAGTCTAAAAATAAGATCTGAACACAAAAACCCAAACTGACAAGGAAACAAAGTTACATCTAACATACTTATATCCCATTCGAAACCACCTCACAAGTGTCATCAAAAGCAATTATTTTGGTCACAAACCCATTACGAACGACCATAAGGTTTCCTCTACCTATATTTAATCATTATAATGGCCGGGACACAATAAGAAGCCTTGGAGTAATGAATTATCTCATTGTTCTGTTATCACGAGCCTTTTGGGTCAAGATACGCTAATAGGTTGTGGAATAGATGAGATATTTTGTGATGTCTAATAAAAGATATATAGATAGATAGAGTAGTAGTGGCCAAGTGGTAACGGCCACGAGGTGTAGGTCGTAGGTTCAAACCCAGACAGGCGCTTTACTTTGTGTAAATTATTTCATCACCACTGCTCTCAAAACGGTGAAGGAAAACATCGTGAGGAAACCTGCATGTCCTAGAACCAAAAATTCGAAGACTTGTGACAACTGCCAACCCGCACAGGGGCTATGTGGTGGATTACGGCCCACTGCCTCTCACCGAGAGGAGGTCTGTGTCCCAGCAGTGGGAATATTAAACGCTGATTATGTAACAAAAGATGAAAAATTTTGGGACTGACACTTCTGGGAATCAAGGCGTGTTAAAATGCCCTGGTTTAAAATTATTTTTTCTATCTGCGGTATGTTCTTCAAGTAGCCAGTATTGGTTTGATACTTCATTCCTTACAAATTATAGTTTGGTAAATTCAATTATTGAATGCAGGCAGAATTTTTTACTTCATAAAAAATTCCGCCATTTTCTCAATGCCTCCATCCTTGGCTTCCGCAGTTTTAAATGGGAACGGAATGGCAAATAACAATAATTCATACTCGTGTTATATGGTTAGATATTTCCAGTGCCAATTATTATTGTTTGCACGTGCCAATTACTGTTCTCGCTCTTTATAATGATATGGATGACAATAAAAATAATTAGGTAGGTAATGGTTTGGAAATTATCACAATATTTTTAAAAGGTTGCAAAAATGATCAGACGAGGGACCAAATTTCCATTTTAATATTACGATTTTGCTGTTTTGTTTTTTAAGTACAGTCACAAGCACCAATATGTCAACACTTGGCAACTTTCAATTGCGATTTTTTCGTGAAATAACGAATGCAACGTTGAAATACGACACTTAACATAAACCTATGGGTTCGAAAGTATAATTTTCGTAATAACATAAAATTTCATTCAAAAATAAAGGAGAAAATCGCCTTTGAATAAAGCCATGCGTATACATACTTTTAGACGTGACTGTACTTTGTGTTCAATTACAACAGTAACTTACACATCGTTATCATCTGCCTAGCCTTTTCCCAACTATGTTGAGGTTGGATTCCAGTCTCAACGGATGCAGCTGAATACCAATATTTTACATGAAGAAACCGCCTATCAGACCTTTACAACCCAATTACTGGGACAGTATCAGTACCTACAGATAAAGTTACATAATTCCAGTTATTTCTAAATCCCATCCTGCGGATCTCCGGTGCATTTCCACAATTCGGATGACATTTCAATAGATTGCAGAACAAATAAAAGTGGTCATGATCGGCGACGCCATAGTGACAACATAGCTTCATTGTTTTGATACAATATAGCGGATATTACTGGCCTAAAACCAATGGGTGTCGATTGTGACAGATTGTTGATTTTGATGTTATTTATTTCTTTTGTTCGGGTTAAAATTGAGGGGACTGTTTTGTAATCAGACCTATTTTTTAAACAGTGTGATCTGACAAGCCAGTGCAGGGAAGAAGGAAGTCTACCTTCAAAGGAACTTGATAACATTAATCTACGTCAATCTGGGAGCTTCATAAATTGGTATTGACACAGTAGGTATTGCTATCGGTTTTCAGTAATAAAGAACCCACTGAGATTGAGACAAAGCACACTCCTATCAGGACCAAGCAATCAAGCACTATCAGGGTCATTAAAAAAACAAAAGACAATAAAAATGCTGATCAAGCAACAACCACTTAGTCATCACCATATTATCCTTATGTCGTCGATAATAAGGTCATTAATGCAAAAAACGTCCAAGCAGAAGTATATATCGAAACTAGTCACGACCCACATGTATAGCCTAATGTTCCCACGAACAGGTGCCATAAGAAATACTATAATAATTAGATCTTGATCATACAACATTGTTATGGAAGTAGCTTGGTAGCTGAATACGTGTAAAGTTATTGGAAGTTTGATTCCGGAGATTAATGCAGCAGCGGATAACAACAATGAATCGGCACATAAGGCTGCCCTTAAATTCGAGCAGGATACAGACACTAACTGATAGGTAAAATATATATCGTACGTATCGTCTGCACCCTGTTCTACTTTATAGGTATCAATTCATATGGCGATGTACAGTTAGCAAAGGTTCCCTATCCATTTGCATAAAATTTTGAGACCTAATATAACTTGGCATACTTTTGTTTCTCCTAATTATATTTTCGCATAACATTATTTACGCATAACCGCTTACGCATAATTTTTTAAGCATAATTTCTTTACTTATAATAATGATTAAACATAACATTCTAAAGCATAAATTTAGCATGCTCGTTTTATTTCTAACGACGTCAGGTCGACGGAGCCCCGCTGCGCGGCGCTCCTATATCTGTCTGCAGGGTTTAAAAGAACCTAACCAAACCGAACCTCGGGGTGCCCCTGACGTCGTTTAGTATTATGCGAATTAAATTTATGCCAAAACAAATAAGCCGTAAAGATAATTGTGCCAACATAAACTGTATGCCAAAAAAAAATATGGCAAAATATTATTATACCAAAATAGTTATGCCAAAGTATATTAGGAAAAAGAACGTTATGCGAAAAGAAGGGATCCCGTCAACAAAAGAGATAAGTATGCAGGATCGTTGGATATAGTTGAAGTTTAGTAAGAAACTGATGGATGTTGTCGACTGAAATTCAATTTAATTTTATTCGAGAACATCCATCGGTTTCTTGCTAAACTTCAACTATATCCGACGATCCTGCATACTTATCTCTTTTGTTGACTGTACCTATATCACCGTACAAATGGCTCATTTAGATCACCTTGGTCTCACCTATCTATGTAGTGCTTTAGTCGGCAAGCAGCCTCGTGTATGACTTATTGCTAGATAGCGCGTAGCAGAGAAATCTCAAGCGCCGTACAAATTAAAATGTCATCTATGATTCCTATCATAAGTCGTCAACGTGAGACAATTCTAATGAGATGATGATTGAACAAGTTCTTATTCAAATAGTAGTCTACACTTGATCTATCATCGCGTAAGAGAAACACAGAAATATTTAAAGATGCCGAAACATGACAGAAAATGACATCTGAAACGTATTCTGCAGCTAATTCACCAACCATTGTTGAATATGGGCACTATAAGCGAGTGCCAAGCTTAGTAGTTGACAAAAAAAATACATGTGTCTGATAATTCCCCTTGATTTCAAAGTCTCTCACCCATTTCCTTACCTCACAGTCTTCGATAACATACAGACAATATCATAATCAATCATGACATATAGAAACCTGCCCATAACATGGAACAAAACAGTCACCACGTAATAACGACTGATCTGACGGCAGACACAATACAGCACTCTCTACAAAAACCGTGAAGACACACCGTAGAAACGTGGTTGTAGATCTCACATACATTGTTCTATGGGAACCGCTACCCGGAAACTTTCCACTAGATAAACGCCCATGGGAATGTGTGAAATAAGAAATTCTACGTCTTTAATTGGGATTTTTAGAAAATTAAATTTATTCGTCCAGGTTACTAGGTCACTAAACTATTTACCGTTTTTCCGCCGTTGTCATCTGAGCCAATTTATAAAAACATTGAAAAAGGGCCAAGCGCTAAGGTAGTCCGCGAAATTCAAATTTTCTTACGTTTTTTGCAATTTGCTGGTCAGTATTAAGTTGTACGTTGATTAAAATATTATTCGCGACCGCAACACATATGTATTTACAGAATTCAAAATTCAGAATTTTTAATCATTAGAATCAGTAATACAACTTGTTAAGTATTTACATAATATAAGCTGACATATAAACTATAATAATATGTACAATTATATGAAAAAATAAACAAAATAATCATAGGGCATCAAAGAATTCGTCTGCATCGCTGTCAACAGGAACAGTGCCCAAAAGGCTGGCAGCATTGCGACGTTGTATGGCAATGCTAATTCTTTGGCCAAGAAATAGGCCAGCCCTCTGGTCACGTGAAGAGTGAATGTTGTTAGAATTGTTAAGTTTGTATAATCCTAAAATGTCAAGATTTCATGAAAAAGTCATTCAGTAGGATTACTTGGTCTCAGAGAGTTGTGTTGATGACTTTAATGATTATAATTCTGTAAATACATATTTTAATCAACTTACAACTTAATACTGACCACTAAATTGCAAAAAACGTAAAAAAAAATGAATTATGCGGGCTACCCTGGCGCTTTTGCCTTAAGGATGTGGGTTAGCTCGTTATTTTTGTATAATTCCAGCTCAAACATAGACCAACCCTGTCCCATGGCTGACTACTTTCCAAGCAGCGTCAGCTATATCCTCCACAGTTATTAGTTGTTCTTTGCCAAACTTGGTGTTTACAGCAACATCACAACGGTCAACAACAAATCTTTGTTAATAAGTTACCAAGAGCTGACAAGACTTCATTTTAACAAACTACCAACCAACTTACTGCACTTAGGTTTACCAAAATTATTTTACAGTAGATTGTAAAATAATTTGTGTGTGTTAATGTAAGTACTTTTGGAAAAGAAATAACACAAGGAATGATTAAGTATAGGTACTACATCTAAAGACGATAATTAAGAACGAAACAACATGTTCCCAAGGTATTATAAAATGCTGCATGTCATTTTAACGTGGCAGTGGGTGCCACATTGTTTATTTGATAACAATCTCAAATAGTATAGTCATTTGCCGGTAATCATTGTGGACGGACGACCATTTTAAATATACTTGTTTGTATGTTTTATTCACATAGACTGGATGGGTTTAAATAATTAAATTGCATAAATTAAAGTAAAGTATGTTTCGTTTACGATACATATAACCTCTTTTACAGAAAAGAAAATTAAAAGACGCAAAACATTTATAAAATAAGCTCACTCTTTTGAATTAAAAGAAAATAATCTACATAAACTGCTTTAAAAAATACTGTGTACAAGCTATCTACTTCGGTAAAATAAATTGAAGCACATGCTTTGAATACAAATTGTGCCACCAGCGAATACGGACAGCGTTTGAACCAAAGCACGTTTGTGCTCATCTATTGACACGAACAAACAGTAAATGAAAATAAAAACTGCTTCTTTAAAAATTAAATAACAACACTAGAGTCGACCAAGCATCGTTAACCTATTTAGGGCTGATTTTTCCAACATCAGATAATTTTATCGGAGGAATAATTTAAAATTTTTGACAGTTCTTCCATACAAAAACTGTCAGACGTCAATTTTATTCGACGAATAAATAATATCTGCGTTTGAAAAATTAGCCCTAGGGGCTGATTTTATATTAATATCAATAGTCAGATAACTTATATCTCAAGTATAAATATGACAGTTGGACATAATTTCTATACAAAAGCTATCAAACCGCAATATTTAGTCCTTAGATAAAACATATCTAACTATTGAAAAATCAGACCTTAGAACACTAAAAGAGTAATTTGCTAAAGAAATACAGGGTGAAATTGAACACATGCGACAAATCGAAATGGGAGATTATACTCATCATTATGAACAACTTTTACTATGGGACCAAACCTGAAATCGCGAAAAAAAAATCAGCTGTTCCCTACATTTTGGCAAGTTATGCGAACATAAATGTAGGGAACAGCTGATTTTTTTTTCGCGATTTCAGGTTTGGTCCCATAGTAAAAGTTGTTCATAATGACGAGTACAGTCTCCCATTTCGATTTGTCGCATGTGTTCAATTTCACCCTGTATAGACAATACGGACTGTGTCAATGAAAGAAAAACGGACGATTTCGAAAAGTTCGAAACAATGATTGATATGTTAATAGAAATTAAAACAAACTTACCGCTGCATGTTGTGTACCATCGTTGACATCAGTCTCAAAGTTCCACTGAGCTGCGACATTGTTAGTGCACTCCTTCGACGCCTGATCATCAGCCTGAGCCAAGAAATCCCGAATCTGTTGCAGGTTCACGTGCTGCAGTCTATCATCAATACGGTTGCCATCAACACCCCTGTTGAAATCATAAGGATTCGCTCCAACATAATTGGGATCATTACGAACGAAATTAGGATCATTCCTCCTGAAATTCGGATCATTGTTTATGTCAATTGAGTCGTCTCGATTCCTATCATCGTATGGTCTTGAAGTTGAACTTGGACTCCGACTATTCCCGAAATTCGTATTAGGGTAACCGTTGTTACTTATGTCAGGGTTTATACTAAAAGGGGTGGAAGATACAGGATATATTCCAGACGACTGGCTAGACGATACAGGTCTTGCAGAACTATACTGAAAGTTTCTATTCACATCGTACTGGTTTCCAGGAGAATTTATAGAAGCCTGAGTGCTGGAAAAGCCGTATCCACCATAATTCCGCTGCGTGCTGGAAATTGGCGGCAAATCCAACTGTGCTTCGGCGGCGGAGTACGAAAGAAGCACCAAAATAACTTGAAACCACATTATGGGGTATTTGTTTGGTAGATAGTCTATGTTAAGGTGGTCTGATTGACCCAGTTGCGCGAGGTTCTTAGCAGCCAATGATGCGTGGTGCTTGTTTGGTATCGCGTTTACGACTGTCCGTCGGTGAGCTGGCTTCTGAACTCGGGCCGTGTGAATCGGCTTTGTCTGCCTGTACTTCTGCGTACCTAATAGACTTGAGGTCATAATGCGTCACATCTTACGCTTTATTGTTGATGCATGGGGTTACATGGGATTGAGTAAGGTTTAACAGTAAGGGATGATCTCTACGATTCGATAAAAATATTTTCTATTAATATTTCAGTCAGTGATTTTTATGAGTTTTCTATTATCATTCGCAGTATAAGTTCTGACAGTTTATGGCCATTAATCGTAACTTCTCAATGTCGTAAATAAATAAACAATTGATGCATTACAATTGATTGTACGTATTTTATACAAGCTACGGTCGTCGTTCATCTTATGTTGAATTCACATGCTAATTATATTAAATGCTGGTTAGGCTGTGGTTTTCCGTACTGTCCGTGGATTACTCAGTTTTTCTATTATCCCACGGAAACTATACGTAGATACTTTACCTAACACTATCGAATTGATTGGATCTTTCAAAACTTGCGCCCACACTTTATTGTATATGTGGAAAACGAAAATACGGTTCCTAACAGTCGGCAAAAGAAATGTGTGAACAATATTAGTTAACTACTTGTCCTGTGAGAAAATTCGAAGACATGTGACATCCACCAACCCCCACCGGACCCGTGTGGTAGACGAAGCCCGAAGTCAGCTTGCGTGCCGCAAAACCAAACACACCGGTGTACTCATCTCCCGCCTACACTACACCAATGACATCGTGCAGTACGTGCGCCAGAAGACGAGGTACACGCCAAGGGTGCAGTTACTGGAGTCGCACCGCAGCGTCAGCTTCAAGGCGTCCGTGGTGCGCGTGCCGAATTGCTATCTGCCCGTCGTCATGGAAGAAGACTTCTGGCCGCAGGACGTGGTGTTCCGTCGCTTCCGCGGACAAGTAGGTACGACAGAACTGCACAAGAGCTAGCTAGTGAAGTACTGTTTTATAATAGTAAAAAATATGTATATTTAGGTTAAGATATTTATGTATGTATATATTACAGAACACTCCCTCTCACAGAGAGGAGGCCTGAGTCCCAGCTGTGGGAAAGTTTAAAGTTGATTATGCTATAATAGGTATAGGGCACATTTTGAATTTTCAACTGACAGAAAAACGTCTACAACAGCTACGTTGTTATTTATAACGCACTACTTTGTGGTATTGTATATTATTAAGGCCCTGACGAATGAATAGCATTGATACAGGATGGCTTAAAAGCATTGATAATATTTTCAATGCTGTAACATTAATTCGTGATAGTATTTACATAGCGTGACGATGACATGGTTATTATTTCTATGAGAATCACCTTTAAATAGGCTGAAAACAAATCGCTTGTAATGATATAATTTGACGCATGATTAAATATGATGGTGGGCTTAATTGATTACAGTCATCTTAATTATGGAACAAGAAGAGAATCGATGATAATAATGATCCCACTTGCCATGATAAAAACTTAAAATGGTACCTAGTTTTGTACTGCATCGGTATTGGAAACATGCTGGTCTTGCTCCATAGGACAATCTAGTCTAGACAAAATCAAACTGGTTGCTAATTTAATTGTAAAAATGTATTCTTTTTTTGACATCGATTTACATTCTGTCATCGAGTTACTTTAACTCACACCCTGACTTATACTACTTTGTATTTTTTTTTAATGAAAATCGTTTACTTTTACCATGTTTGAAATATATGAGCACCATGTATCTATCAGATAATTAATAATTCTTTTACCTATTGTGGTATAGTAATTTTATTTTAGGTGCATCGTCCTCACATGTTATTATATAATTAATGTACCCATGCAAAATATTGTACCTAAACATTTTAAAAGAGTAACGGTGGAGTTTCTTGCCCGTTCTTCTCCATACGAAAACTACCTTTTGGAATGGGCGACTAGAATCAATTCTATTTTATACGATAATTTTTGACGTTCAAAAGTGCCTTTTATGTGCCTATTTGAAATAAATGCTTTGACTTTGACTTTGAAAAGAGTAACGGTGGAGTTTCCAGCCCATTCTTCTCCATAAGAAAACTACCTTTTGGAAGGGGCGACTAGAATCAATTCTATTTTATTGCAATTTTTGACGTTCAAAAGTGGTTTTTATGTGCCTATTTGAAACTATTTGAAATAAATGCTTTAACTTTGCATATTAGGTGTTCGACAGCCGACAAACAGTAGAGTTAAACATAATAATTTATTTGCCAACTGAAGGAGCCTATGTTTAATCGCTGTCTGGGCTACTAAGCTAAGTTTTTCTAGTAGTCACTTTTCTAGTAGGCATGTTTACACAACACCCAAAACATTATCGAGCACTCCTTTTTCGTCAAGTTTTTCGAAACGTACTAAGGTGCGTACACAATTACCCAAAGGACGTAAAATCCCAGTTGTAATGAAATCTTTGTTATATAACACGGTGCTACACTTATTTGTTGCGCAAATTGTTAGGCGTGTGGTGTGTACTGCACCTAACATAGTTTAACAATTAAGGATTACGAAAAAACTTTGAAATCTGAATATTTTGACGTTCTTGGAATTTGAGTGACCTAGATGAAGCAAGTGACACGTCCAGGCGGCTCATGTTCACCAGCTCGTGAAGAAAATACGAAAGATATAAGAAAGAGAATGAATCGCGGGATAGTCACTGAATGAATGATGGTGCTAAACTCGTAGCTAAGGGGCCGACTGCACTTAGATTGCTATCGACAGGCTCAGAAGAAGAATAAACAAAAGCCTATCGTAATGTTCCATAATGTTCTTTCGGACACAGGCCCCCCTCAAAATAAACCAAGATTCTCAGACCGTAGAAGTTTAGGAACACACAAACGCTGTCTCCTCCGTCATCATAGGCATCATCTGACTAAACTCATTTGCGACTACATTTTTCTTTAAACACAATACTAGTCCATAAGCAATTAGATCATCGTACTAACACTTAACATTCATACGACGCCCCCATTACCTAGGTGTGACAAAGAAAGCTTGACAGCGAAAGTGATAGATAACGCAACGAAGGAAGTTGTGACCTAATGTGTACTAGTAATTATTATCTCCTGGTACCTGCTGTTATTTAATGGGCCATTGTAGTAGATAGTAAAGGGTATGGTTTGGTTTGGTTATAATATTTGACGACGCAGCAAGTGGCGCCGCCTAGTTTTGTTACGAAATTACTCAAACTCAAAGCATTTATTTCAATTAAACCATGCTACAGGCACTTTTGGATTGTCAAAATTAAATAGTCGGTCAGTTAGTCAGAAAGTTGAAGCTAGTTGCCCATTCCAAAACGTAGATCTCTATGGAGGAGAACGGGCAAGAAACTCCAAGGACACTCTTTGAAATCAAGATATTACAAAAACCTGGGTATATTATTCTTGTTGTTTCTATATGTGAGAACAATGTAAAAAAACACACAAATGAAGAAACAATTAAAAATAAGCCTTGGCAGTTAAGAGATGACCAGTCTCAACCGACGGCGCCCGTTCACGAACATGACGCGTGGATCGGCACCATCCAGCTCAACCATTTTGTAGGGAACCGAATGATCCAACTGGAATCATCGATAAGATCGGATAAAAGTGACTCTGGCTGATAACTGACAGTCTAGCAGAGCGTTGACTGATGAAGTCAGGGGAGCTACTGTCGTAACACGTCCACGACACATGCTCTGTGTCCACGACGAACTGCTATATTCTAGCACAATCTTAATGCTATTGAAGCTGCTGAACCACTAATACGAATACCACTTCTGGTAAAGGCTATTCTGCTCCGTTATATTTGAAGGTACGGTCTAAAATGACGACGTTTTGGCACTATCTTGGCAGCGGCAAGGGTATTACAGGTGTCCTACGGCACAGTAGACCTAAATTTAATCAGGTGAATAGACCCCGTTTTTATTTTTTTTATTAATTGTTGTTATAGCACCTACGATTCAACTTTTAGCAGGAATAAATATAAGTTAGTAAATCTAAGCAGCTGAGAGGAGTGGTGGCCATAAGTGGTAACGGCCGCGACTTACAAGTTGTATTCCAGATAGGCGCTTTCCTTTGTGTAAATTATTTCATCACCACTGCTCTCAAAACGGTAAAGAAAAACATTGTGAGGAAACCGGCATGTCCTAGAACTAAAAATTCGAAGACGTGACATTCGCCGACCCGCACTGGGCCCGCGTGGTGGATTACGGCCCACTCCCTCTCACTGAGAGGAGGCCTGTGTCCCAGCAGTGGGAACATTATAGGCTGATTATGTTGTTATAGCGGCAACAGAATAGAATAGTTTTTTATTTGCACAGAAAGAAGGTACAAGTTGCAAATGTTAAGTTTAAAATGATCCTATACTAACTACCTTAACTAAGGCATGCAACAGTTTTAGTTATAATAATAAAGACTCATATTAACACATTCAATCAAATCAGTATAAGTTCCATGTCAAGATGAAATTCAATACATAATTTGAAATAGGCAGAACAATATTATACAACATAATGTCATTATAAATTCGTCAAGTTCGAGGTCAATATAGTTAAAATAAAAATAATAAATCATTTAGTACCTACAATATGAGATGTCATATTATCAATTTAAATTCTTATCGGTCAGAAATTCGCCAATTGAGTAATAACATTGATTAATTAATAGATCTGTCAATTTCAATAATAATACACACTGCAAAAAAGTAACTGTCTACCTATTACGATTAACGGACAAATGAACGGTTCGAGACTTAGTAATAGGGTCCCCTTTGGGTACAGAACCCTAAAAAAAACGGTTCACCATAGGAAACCTTACTTTAAATATTATAAAGCCCATATCCTTTACTATTTATTGCAATGGTCACTAAATATTAGTACGGTACTTTTAGTAAACGAGCGATAAAAAATTCTAGAAAAACTCTTCTCTCCATAGAAACATCGAAGCCAAGGTGAGATGTAACTGAAACTCATGTTGGTTTACAATGTTCACCCACTCTTTATTATAAGAAGAACCTTAGAACTCAGTTGGTAAGATTCAGTTACACAATAGAGAGAAGATATTACGCATATGCGTGCAGTATGTCTATACTGCACGCATATGCGTAATATCTTCAACAAGATGCCATCGTTTTCTACACAAATCAAAAGGGGAATTCTAAACGTGTGTGGAAGAAAATTATGAGGAACTATATAGAGCTGCTAATTTAATATCATTTATATATTAATTTTGCTATTGATAGATATGATGCAGCACTATAAATATGTAACTATAAATGGGCTTAACTTTTCTTTTATATATCTTGCTTTTTTAGCGACACTCAGGCAGAGATTGATAAAAGTTACTTTAGCTTGCTTACTTGCTTGCTTGCTTGAGCATGCTTGCACTCGTAGTTTGACAATTGTGTAACGTTCAAATACAGGAATGATGCTTAGCGAAACTGTGCGCTTAGTAAAGTTTAAAATTTATTCAGTTACACTTTGACAGAACGCAGATTTCTTCTTGAACGAAGCATATTTTGACCCAAATAAATGAAAATGCTTACTTAAGTACACAAAACTGATCACCAAAATAAAAAAAATATGTCCAACTACTACATACTTTTCGATGTAATTGTTTCTTATAGACAAGGAAGTACATACCATATTAAATATCGGTATCAACAGCTCTAACCACATACTACATCGACGACGCAATTTTCCTATTGTGCCAGTTTTACCGTGGGAATTATTCTGTACCTGCGTATGTACGTTAGACATATACCTACTCTGTATGTACGCCCATACTAAGTGACACATTACTGCAAGTGCTGGGCCTGGTGAATAAGGTAAAGCAAGGACAATTTTTAACATAAAATTGTTGGTAAATGTACCCTTGACATAGGTAAAGATATTAACATTAGAATCGTGCTTGATACTCCCGTTCTATACTTCGTATGCATCGCACATTTACGCTGAAATAGATTACTTTAAAACGATATGAAATAGTCACAACACTTTATACCGGATTTTAAAAGGTGAATGAGGGAAAGCCAGTGTTCTCGGGTTTCTAGTAATTTTAAGATGCTAAAAGTAAAGTATGTAATTGCATATTCCATTGCAGAATATTTATGATGGTCAAGTATTGTCCAATATAGGCTTTGTTCATCAACTGGATACAACGCAATACTTCCCTGATTTATAGTATATACAGGGTGATCCCCATCACAGTACATCAGCATAACTCCACCCCAACCACTTCATTAAGCCTCGACTTGTTCTGCATCTCTTAAAACAGTAGGTATAGCCCTTTTATTAGCAAGAAGATCGGATGAAGCTGACTTTAAAATCTGATGTTGAGCTGCGGTTAATTCTGCGTTCCAAAGACATGCAACTACAACTTTTTATTCGTCTAAACTCAAATTGGCGTAAAATTACTCAAACAAACATTTATTTATAATAGTAAAATTGTTTTATATTCATTACGCGCACGACTGGGTCTGGGTTGGCCGCGGACGCCTTGCAAGGTCAGCAATGAAATGATTATCTTAAGAAAAATCCGATAATTGTGAACTTTATGTTCATAAAGACAAAGGCTATTTTGGGTATGCTATGGGACAAAATATGGTGGACTATTTTTTTCTTAAATATGTTAGTAGTGCAACCTATATTTTGCACTTTTTTTGGGAAACTCATATTCTGTGCTAGTTGTTATGATTGTGAGTTTTTGTTTCCGAAATTATCCTTTTTATTAACCGACTTCTAAAAAAGGAGGAGGTTCTCAATTCGAATGTTTGTGTTTTTTTTTTTTTTTTTTTTGTGTTTGTTCGCGCATAACTCCGTCGTTTGCCAACCGATTTGAAAAATTCTTTTTTTGTTAGAAAGGGTATACTTCCCAAATGGTCCCATGAAAATTTTATCGAAATCGGATGAGCAGTTTTTGAAAAATCAACAAAAATCTAAAAATTTATCTACATTTTCTACATTAACGATCTTTTTGTTTACTTTTTTGTGGGGTAGGTACAACTAAAAAGTGAAAAATAAAAACTTTTTTACAAAAAAAAAACAACCGACTTCAAAAAAAACACTACAAAGTGATAAATAACTTTTATTTCGGAAGTCGGTGTCAAAAAACGAAAATGCGGAATCAACGACACCGACTTCCGAAATTAAAGTTATTTATCACTTTGTAGTGTTTTTTTTGAAGTCGGTTGTTTTTTTTTTTTGTAAAAAAGTTTTAGTCGACAAACTTAGAAATATTTTTTCTGTGTCTAGCGTTATGTAATGTTTTTGCCTATAGTTATTTTTGTGTAGTGTATTTCATATTTAAATAGTTACTAATAGCAATTGCTTGCAATTACTTGCTTTCTTGCACCATCCATTACCTCCAGTACCTACTTATTCAATATCTTCCTTCGTCCAACGTTTATTATACGAAGATATCTTCCAAGTTTAGTTATATAGTGTTAGAGCTTCACCCAGTAGAACTGCACATATTAAAAGTTAGTTACTAATTATAATATCATGATCCGGGGACCGCAATGAACGAATAATAATAAAAACGTAACGAAAGCATTTCAAAAATCCGTGTTATCTTTAATTGATCTTTTCAAAACCTTGAATCCACCTTGAATCTTGAACTAAACTTAGTGCGATCGGGAAAAAAGTTAACGATAAGTAGTGGTGTTACTGACAGGGAATAATCGAAAAAAAAAATCCCGTTTATCAACAGACGGTCCTTTTCAATCCTGATCGTCAACAGTGTGGACGACAAAGTGTAACTGATCGAGAATATTTGACAATGAAGGGCTTTAATGCCCTGGATATATTATGAAGTTGCCCATCACTTATCACTCTTTAAATTATATGTCTGTCACTGCCAAGCAAGATCTTCTGAATCATCTTCTATGAATCATTTACCTTAACTAATGACCGATGGTGACGCCTCTGCATAATAATATCTGCCACAATAGTTCATAAACAAAAGGTATTTACATATAATAACATTAAAAGTCCTTGTCACTAACAGACAAGTGGACCGGAAAAATATGAAGCAAAAAAAAACTTTGACAAAAAATGTGATATATTGTGGGAACCATTGATGAATGGAGAACCAGATATTGGAAGGATCAGAAAGAGGAATACTACTGTTTATGCCATCTATGTCTGCATTCTGAATGTCCTTGGTGTCAAAAGTTTTATAAACTTCACTTTACGAAGGCCAATTCCCGTAATTAAAAACGTTCAAAATCTAGTCGCAATCTCATTTCGGCGACAATCAATGTCAAAAATGTAGATAAATTAGAGGTATGTTTGACAGATTGAGACTGGTAAACGTTCTTAAAATTACGAGGATTGGCCCTCTGATGATTTCTCCACGATTATTATAAAAATTACCGTGTTCTTCTTTTGTCAGATCATAATTAATTCTATCATCATTATTATTCTTTCCTTTATTTACATATAAATTATATTTTTAAATATTAGGATATAAAAAATATATAAAAACATTTAGAATAGTAAGTAGCCCACCGGTATCGGGAACAGGGTCTAAGCTACTTGATCCAGCTGCCCAACGAGAGCCTCCTTAGGTGTTGGTCGAGGCTCTTGGCTATCAATCCATTGGCTGTATTATTATTCTGATTATTATCTTTGCATGTTGTCATCGTAAGGAGTTCTGCTTTAAGATTATCGTTCCAAGTTGTTTTTATATTATTAACAATCTACTTTGACATCCTCTGTTAATACGATCCTTTTCTCTCTTTTGTTTTTTTTTTTCACGACTTGTACTATATATTGACCACAAGATGATCTATTTTCAAAGACTCATCATGGTCTTTTTTGTGGTTTATGTGGCTAATAATACAAATCGACTTTATTATTATATTACAACTACTTAATAGATTCTTAGTAGTATCAAATCTATTATCATAGCGATGTCAAGATTTTTTTGTAGACCGTCCACTTAATTGAAATCTATTGTTGTCCACCTGATTAAAGATTCGATCAATCTTTCGGCCCGTGTTAAGTGTTTAGTTATATTTTTTATCCGTATAAGGATAAACTAGTTAAAAGCCGAACAATATATATCTAGAGTAAATTATTAGAAGGAACTTAGAATAGGTAATTAACTATTAGGATAAGAGATAGCCGTACTTTTGGTTTGATTTAGTATTTTATGGGCACCTATAGGGCCCTCTTCTTATGAGAATGGTGACGGTCTGTCCGCATGCGGCTTTATTATAATCTAAGAAGTGAAGTAAGATTGCTGAATAATGTTCTCCAGTGCAAAGTCACTGTGTCTTTTTTTTGGGACCTTATTTATGTTTTCAACGCAAAATATTATTAGAATATTTACATATACATTGCATAGCTTTTGCGTTGCGAGACATGTAACAGTACTCGTTCCGTGCAAAGACATTTATTCTGATTTCTCAGGGCTTTACCTACATTCCGGAGACCACCACTATAGTCGTCAAAATTAGGTATCATGCATGCCTGTAGCAAACTCTATTGGCAATCGAATATTATTTATCCTGAATACATACACGAATACGTTAGTATAGTAGTAGATAATTAAGATTGAGGGTCGCACGAGTACCTTCTAACTGATAATAACTACTCTACTATCCCCAAAAAGGACAGAGTAATGTTACTAACCTTTTACAGTAGCGCGAAATTTGTCAGTACGAGGTCAGGGCTGTATCGTTACGCCACTATCGAGTATTGTGTGACATCCTGCCATTGAGCGGAATCAGTTCGAGTAGAACCATGACTTGTGTTTATTGAATATTGGCAATTGAAATTGTGTTGATTGAATTTTTTGAATTGGTTCTGAAATATTGCCAATACTGTCGCAGTCTTAGAGTATTTCGACACAAATCAGTAGCTCATTAGTGGTTTTTGTTATAGCTTGATTTTAATTTTGACATAATGAGAAGTGTGAAAGAAAAAAACATGTTGCACTGACCCCTAAGAAATTGTGATAAGAGCAAGAAAATGATGATGATGATATTATTTATTATTATTATTATAAGCCTGTATTGTCCCACTGCAGGACAAAGGCCTCTCTTCCCTCTTTCCACTTTTCCCGGTCTACTGCGATTGTAGGCCAATCCTTTAAGAAGAAGTCCAGCTCATCCTGCCATCTCTTTCTGGGCCTGCCGCGAAGTCGTTTCCTGCCATTGGGGTTCCACTGAGTGGTGGCTTTTGCATATTGCTGCTCCGACATGCGACAGATATGGCCAGCCCAGTTCCACTTTAATCCAGCAGCTGTGCGGCCAGCGTCCGCTATTTGTGTTTTGGAACGAAGTATAGAGTTCTTAATGCGGTCAGTGAGTTTGACACCTAGTATACTTCGTTCCATAGCCCGTTGGCAGACTCCAATATTATATTTAGACATAATAAAGTTGAAACTATTTGTTAGCGCGGGGAGCAATGAAATTGTGGACTGTATTTTAGGGGCAATGCTTTATTGCCATTCTTATTTACAATATATAAACTTTCCCGGACAACACGGTGGAGTCCGTAGAAGCGAGTGGTCATCGGGCCGAGCAGTGTCGTCGCCGCGCCGCGCCGCGCCTCAGCTTGCCGATGACGCGGTGATCACGCTTCCAGCGCGTGCAGGCCGCGCGCAAGGTGTTGTTTTGGGTTCGATTCCCAACACTATTTAATCAAGTTGTTTATTTGCAATTTTCATAACCATAATAATAATTTCAGCACTTCACAGCGGTCTACCAACCCGCACTGGGCCCGCATGGTGGATTACGGCCCACTTCCTCTCACAGAGAGGAGGCCTGTGTCCCAGCAGTGGGAACATTATCTATAGGCTGATTATGTTATGTTTATGTATGTCACAGCGAAGATTCATTAAACATTTTATATTATTTAAAAATATTATTTATATGTATTTAATTAAATATAGGGACATTTTTATTATAAACTCGATGCCAACCTAGAATAGTGACTCGATAGCAAGATAATTCGTAATTCACGTTGGGAATGAAAACTTATGAAGTTTTATTCGAAAAATTCCTACTTCGAGACTAAGGCGCGTCGCCCACACCACACCAAGGGCTCATTTTTCCAACGCCAGATAATTTTATCCGAGGAATAATTTTGAATTTTTGACAGTTCTTCATACAAAAACTGTCAGACGTCAATTTTATTCCACGAATAAAAATTTATCTGTCGATTGAAAAAACAGCCCTAAATAAAACAATATATGTACTCGTACTTAACATAATATGTATTATTCAATCAATAGTTTCCGTCGAGACGACATTTACATAGAAGCGTATTTCTTCAGTCTATTGTTGAAGCCGGAAGTATCCATCGCCGAACGCTGTTCACCTGTGCAGTACGCTGGAAACCAAAATATTAGGTATTATACGAATTGTATAAAGTTTCCTAGGATATGTTACAGAAAAATATAAATACAAAAATTGTGAGGTAACGACAAGTTGTTTTAAATTTTTGGGTTGTAACCAGAAAACGCCCAACAAAATGCCCACGGAACGCAGAACACGCGATAGTTTGATAGAATACTCTTTATTGTATGTCCACGGAATAAACTTTAATTTGAAAGTTAGTTTCGTTAGTGATTTTTTTATTACATTACTAAACCAATATAGCACAACAAAACTGATGAGAGACCGGATTTCTAGCAACATAAAATATTCGAAATATGTATCATAAATGCTATATTAATTTGCAACAAAATCACCAAAAAGTAACCAAAAGAAAAAAGTAAAAAAGTAACAGACCATACGGATTAGGATGTTGCATTTTGGTTTGTTATTAGGGAATTCTTGTGCACACAGTTTGACCGTATCTATTGCACTAAAATTATTGGGTGAATGACACCATTTCCTTTAAATACTACAAAATAATGTTTTCTAGTACCTAGGTAAAACAAACCTGTATAGGTACATTCATCTGCAACAAAGTACTAACTTGGGGTAGGTAAGTACTACATTTTCAACAAGGTAATTTATCATTTGGTTTTTTCTGAGAATATATCAAGCACTGTTCAAAATTCTCAAGTAGGTAGTAAAATAATGTGCCTTCCCACAATGTTTTTCATTAATTTGAATTTTTATTACAATCATGCTTATATTTTACATTGTTTTTGTATTTTTCTACTTAGATGCAGTGAAAATTGCAGGAAACATACTGAAGTGTGTAGTAGATTTTAGGTAAAATATGCATTAACCTGAAAAAATATACAAATGCTAACATGCATTTGCATAAAATCCAGTCTTTATTAATGAAGAATACTCACGGACAGAACTAGGTTCCCAGCCTACAAACTCGCCAGTCCTTTCATTCTCTTTTATCAGCCAGTCATGCAGTGGTGCGAAGTACTCCAGAACTCCACTGGCGTCCATGTTCCGCTGGCCAGTTAGCACCTCCATCGCATCAGGCCACGGTCTTGAAGAACCCATCTGGAGCATTTTACTGTAAGGGAATGTACAAATGAAATGGTGAAAAAATGAAATGGAATATATGAATGAATAATTTCACAACCCTAGGATATTGATTCTTAGGAGTGAGTGTACCGAAAGGTTTTTGGGAAACCATAATCCATATTCTTTTATTTCCGTGTGAGGGAAAACAAACAATTATGTCTTTAAGATGGGCCGTAGCAAATATTCTGTAACATGTCCCATTGACCGCTTTTTTTTTGGATGGGAATTCATCAAATCCACCCATTCATCCTCCCATTCTGGGTGGAGCGGAAGGGAGTGTCAGACTCTTACTGACTAAAATCCACCCGTGTTCCTTCCTTAGCCCTTTATGTTCCGAGGTAGCGGTAACCCTTTCGGAGAATCCCGCACCCCCGGCAGGCTTCGGCCCTAACAGGCCTCTTCCTTTATGCTGACATCTCTTTAAGGCGCGCGTGGAACACGGACGCGCCATTGACCGCTAAGCATTTAATTAGGAAAATGCTTATAGCATTAACGTACCTCACAGAATGGTTCTGCGTCATCGCTATCTAATATTTCACGTCTAAATTATAATAATTCCAGCAAGAACAAAAATTGCAACTTACCCCAAAGCGTTTCCAGCCTCAGTACTTTTATAAATGTCACAGTTGGAGAGTAACTTGGTCTGGTCTCCAGTGCTGTACTCGCCGGCTAACTGACACAAGGAACGGTGGAATTGAAACTGTATGATGAATGAGATGTAGTACCTGAAAAGTTAAATTGAGCAATGTTATTTACTGTGTGCAAGTTCAAATAAGTGCTGCTCAAATTATATTTTGTAGAAAAATTACAAGAAAATGAGTCACATTAACTGTAATGTTGGCACTGCATTACCAACCTACATATCGGTGAAAAGTACCTACAAATGGAGGCGATGGCGTCTTTCCATAAAGTGGGCTTGTCAGCCTATGATCTACCAATGCCATTCTGCAGATCTGGTAGCGTCGTGTGACGGGTCGTTGAGCTCCCTAAAATAGGGTTGAGCTACACGGTGACTGATGCATGCATGTCGTCTTGGGACAGGTCAACTCATTGCTGTAATGGCTCTTTAGGTCTCTAAAGGTCCTTCCAGACATGGCCCTGCATTGTTAGACTCACAAAATCCTAATAATATACCTAGTGTTTGGGTGTCGCGCTTTCGTTCGTCGATCAAAAGTTTTGTCGTCCCATCGTTTGACGTGAAAACAATCAATCACACTATCGGACATCGAGCTGATGCGCTGTCGCACCACTGATGGTCGACACATCGTACTGTCGGTCGACCTTTTTTTTTTTTTATCTCGCCGTGGAATTCCTCATAGACTTCCTCTATCGTGGGGGTGACAGAGGGGCATGCCGGACTCTTACCGGCTAAAACCACCGCGGTGTTCCACCTCTACCTATAGCCGGGGGTGCGGGATTCGCAACAGCATTCACCGCTCCCCCGACAGGCCTCGACCCGCTGTTCCTCAGCGGGTCCCACCTTCCCGTGCGCCGTTCCTGTAATGGCCGCACCCACTATCGTACTGTCGCCCTAACATTTGTCGCGTATTTGTTTGTCGCAACTTTGATGCGGAGTCCTTAATAGACCATGACCTTTGTTTTTGATTCGGCATTTCTTCTCAGGGATCAGTCAGCTAGGAAACGCCAGCGCCATCTAGTTTTAAAATATTGACCAACAAAATATTGACGTGTAAAAGTGTCCTATAAGATCTATTTACATAAATAAACACTTTATTTAATGAATTGCTAGACACGAATTTCGGAAGACTATTTTTGCAACGTTTAATAGTAATCGAAATGACAAAGGAAACTCTCACCTCATATACTCCACATCAGCAGAGATGTGGTACTTGGCAGTCGGATCGAAGTCATCTTCAGTCCTGGGCGCCGGTGGCTCAACGCCCTGGAGTGCCTCCCTTAGTTGCCAATAGTGGCAGTTGTAATCCTCAGTGGAGGTGGTGCCTCGGAAGACGCCGTAACGGAATAGGTCGAGGAGATAGGCAAAAGGCAGAAAGACTATCTTTTCCAAACCCTGAAATTGGAGAAACAAAGATATAAACAATCTGCGTTCGCGATTTATTTACCAAAAATGTAAACAAATATGAATTAATAGAACTTTAATTCCTAAACAATAAAGTTCAGTTTACGCTACCACTTCAAAAATTTTTATATCTTTTTCAATAGTGCTAGTCACTCTGAAATCAACTTAATTTTCATTATGTATAAAGTTGATATTTGTTTAACTTGAAATAGGGCGGGGGTGTGCAGCACAGCGCACTTTTACTATAGATTATACTTTATTGTACACCAAAATTGTAACACAGCTCTTATGCAGCCATGTTGTTATATTATTAAATTGTGAGAGTTGACAATAATTTATGAAATTGGACCGAATGAAAAAGGAATATAAATATAGATACAGCAGTCAATATCTCCACAGATGGGGTTTTTTATGGACGGCTCATATCTCAAGTGCGTATGCGGCAGCTCTCCACAGACAATGGCCCGTCTTCCATCCTGCACCGCATGTTCATCTGTTCACTTGATGATCACAGCGTCAGTGAGCGGAGCTGACTTTTGGGCCAAAATGTTTAAACTGTTTGCCATCGATAGCTATATAAGATAAATAATACCATGCAAAAGGTCTTAGCCTAGATATCTTTCTGATTATACATATGTATTACATATATAGAACTTACCATTTTATAAAGCTGATTAATGTTAGACTCGATATCATCAGGTCCATCTTCTAGCAGACCCATTACTCGCAAGTGCTTGGGTGTAGCTACTGAAAGGGAGATGACGTCACCAACAGCTTCATGGAAACCTGAAAGAAAAATAAAAAAAGGATAGGTAGATAATTCAGGAAAGGATTATGTTTTCATTTTAATTCGTTCTTTATTTTTAGTACAAGGTGGTGCGTTAAAAAACTTTTTTACTAAAAAACAACCGACTTCAAAAAAAAAAACACTACAAAGTGATAAATAACTGTAATTTCGGAAGTCAGTGTCGTTGGTTTATTTAGCATTTTCGTTTTTTGACACCGACTTCCGAAATTACAGTTATTTATCACTTTGTAGTGTTTTTTTTTTGAAGTCGGTTGTTTTTTGATAAAAAAAAAGGTTTTTATTATTCACTTTTTAGTTGTACCAACCTACAAATTCAATTAACACTAGTGCATTGAAGAATTGAAGACACCGACTAGAAGAATCATAAAAATTCGCATAGTAATGCAGGAGATGCAGTACATTTATGCATATAACTTCGTACATAAGAATAATTATCTAATTTATTATATACTAAAACCTTTCTGAAAGTATACAGATCACATTAATGAAAGAATTATCGAAATCTGTTTAATTGGTTTTTGAGAAAATCGCGGACATACAAACATACATACATACATACGGGTCGAATACAGAAAGTCTTCCAGTTATAAGTCTTCCAGTTGATAAATCAAACTTACCAGGATTAGCTCCGGCCCTGTAAATGATGGGCTGATCTTTGTACTGAAGGTAGTATTGGATGTGACCCATCTCGTGATGAGTGGTCTTGAAGAAGGCATCCGTGATTGTAGTACACTGCTTGATCCTGATGGAGAAAGTATATGTATTTATAAATGTGACCGGAATAGATACATAATATTTATAGCACATCAAATCAAATGAATTTAATAACAATTAATGTTTTTCCCCGATTGTATTGTTACCCAGTAACCCAAGCACTATACAGGCTGTTACGGAAAGGGTATATCCATACAAACGGGTTGAAGAGTGTATCTGGTCTAGAACCTCCTGTACAAAATTTCAGCTCAAAAGCAGTAACTTTGAAAATGCTAAATATTTTTTTATTTCGATAGTTTATTAAATTGAAATCATTACAAACGTGTCACCGCATTACGAGTGTCATTATCCATTATCTGTAGTGTGTCTGTGTGCCTAGTACACGCACGTCACGCCGCCGCGCGCCAGTGCAGCGCCGTGATGTCGACATAAAAAAATATTAAGCATTTTCAAAGTAAATGCTTTTGAGCTGAAATTTTGTACAGAGATTCTAGACCAGATACACTCTTCAACCCGTTTTTATTGATACACCCTTTCCGTAACACCCTGTATACATATATTTTTAAATGTAATTTTTTTAATAACCCATTTGTACCTATATGTTTTCTTTTCTTTTTGGTTATGGAAATAAAGGTTATATTATTATATTAACTCAAGCACTGGCTCCATGTAAAATACTGGTTTTCAGCTGCAGTTAGAGTAGAAGTTGACCCCAACATACATAGTTGAGAAAAGGCTAGGTAGATTAATTGATTGTCTTGTCTTGTGACAAAATAATTAATTTCCTACCCTCAGTTAAAATACCGTTGTTTTTTTTTGCCTTATTTCCGTTACCTAAAATCTTCGCCATCAAAGAAGTCCCATGCTGAGGCATGGCAGACCATGTCGCGTCCATCATTAGGCTTCTCAATGATTGACCTCTCCCAGAACAGCTCAGGCATGGCACTCAGGCTCAGAGACGTGAAGAACTCTTCAGCAGTCTCGAAGAACTTCAGGGCTGTGTAGTTCTAAAATAGGATAAAGACATAAATTATCAATCTTGAGTTGACCAAATTATGACAAAAGTATTTTGGCTTTTCGATCCCTATTGTAAAATCGTTGTAAATTGACCTTAAAAAAAAACTTTTTTAAAAAAAAAAACAACCGACTTCAAAAAAAAAACTATAAAGTGATAAATAACTTTAATTTCAGAAGTCGGTGTCGTTGGTTCCGCATTTTCGTTTTTTGACACCGACTTCCAAAATTAAAGTTATTTATCACTTTGTAGTTTTTTTTTTGAAGACGGTTGTTTTTTTTGTAAAAAGTTTTTTTTTTACTTTTTAGTTGTACCTACCCCACACAAATTCAATTAACACTAGTGCACTGAAGAATTGAAGACATCGACTAGAAGAATCATCAAAATTCGCATAGAAATGCCGGAGATGCAGTACATTTATGCATCTAACTTCGTACATAAGAATAACTACCTAATATACTAAAACTTTCCTGAAAGTATGTAGATCACTGTAGTGAAAGAATTATCAAAATCAGTTCATTATTTTTTGAGAAAATCGCGGACATACGGGTCGAATACAGAACCTCCTTTTCTGAAGTCGGTTAAAAAAGTGATCTTTTTTTTACTAATTTACTATATTGTTACCTGGGCTTGTAGTGCAGCAGTGATATCAATATCAGGTTTATCTGGGTATGGCCTGGTGAACTTCTCCACGTTGTTCCAAGACTGAGCCCAAATATTACCTGAAATAGAGATTCATATCAGTACTTACAGTAATTAAGTGTACCATCGATTTGTATTGAGATTTCACGACTATACCAGGGTCCTTCAAGGCTCCTCAAACAATAAACATTTAGATAGCTTGCATCTGAATAATCACACTATCACACTAATATTATAAAGGCGAAAGATTGTGAGTGTGTGTATGTTTGTGTGTGTTTATATGTTTGTTACTTCTTCACGCTCAAACGGCTGGACCAATTTTGGTAAAATTTTGCATGGAGGTAGCTGACACTCTGGATTAGCATTATAGGCTTCTTTTTATCTCGATATTTTCATGGGATCAACATTTACGCGGGTGAAATCGCGAGGCGCAGCTAGTATCTGATAAATATGTATCTTTTAGTAGTATTAGTAGTAGAAGTTTCTGCCTATCTCCATAAAAAGAAGGAGTGAGATAATGTATGTATATCTTTTGATAAGACCGCCCATTGTGTCAGCATATGTAAAATTTGTGTCCTTCACCACACAATCCTCACTTTTGAAAACTTCATGAAAATCAATTTTGAAAACGCTAAAAAAATAGTCAAGAAATAGTCATAAATAGTCACCAAGGTCAAAAAAATAGTCGCATTATGATTCCGAAGTTATAGCTATAGGTTGGTGAGGATTGTGTGGTGAAGGTCTCCACACAATCCTCACCTCTAATGCAACCAAACGGCTGGGAGTATCGACTTGGTTTCAATTCCAAAAAATAGTCAAGAAATAGTCGTAACGCTATGCCAAATCTCGAAAATAGTCATTAAGTGATTCCAGAGATATAAAGGTGCCTTTGTGAGGATTACGTGGTGAGCCTTTCTCGCCACAATCCTCACCTGATTACCGCGGAACGCTTAGGTTTTTGAATTTGAATTTGGTGTCAAAAAATAGTCAAGAAATAGTCGTCTCCAACCATGATAATTTCAACCTGGTTTACTATGTAGAAGTATGTTAAATATCCACGTGAACTTCTACATACATTTTGTTTTGGTACAGTCGCGACTACTTAAATTACACATTTATTTCTAATATGTACCTATATTACTTTAAATCGGTATTAAAATATTGTAGTTACTTACGTATTTATTTTTTTCTGTCAGTTTAAAAAATACCTATGTTTCCTGCTATGTCATTTCTAGACATTTCCTTCCGGTTGGCCTTATGTTAAAGTAACTGATAAAATATAATGACTAAATCTTTATTTCAGATTAATTTTATTGTAGTATGAGTAATTAAGACTATCTACCTACTTAACTATATTACTAAATAAAGTACCTAGTGTGCAGGACGATCGACCTATTAGTTTAATTAATTTTACTTTCGGTGGTTGGGAAACCCAATATTATGCAATTTTGAAATATTGATCACGCAGAATTCCTACGGTGCTGGGGCGACACAGGGTAATTATTGGTTTTCCCAAAACTAAAATTCATTGTTTTGTTTTATTATTCTCAACATGTTTTATTGCTGGTATTGTTAACAAAATTGTCGGCACCCTTTGATAAAAATATGTCTTTTATAGTTTGCTTGTGTATTTAATCAGTTCCGACTTAGATCTCCCACAAGAGACTTCAGTAGTAAGTAGTTCTGAGTGATGTGATGTGACAAGCTCTCAAAATAATATCAAGCAAGTAACTCATCAGTTTGTATTTATTATTGATTTAGCTCCTTTGTTGCCCTTAAATATTAGTAAAGAAAAAATAAATAAAATAAATAAATAAATAAAATAACTACCCAAAATAGCTACATAACTAACAATTATACCGTTTTTAATACAACCAAAAATAAGATGACCATAAAAAGTACTTAATAATTTTGTGCTCGACTGTACTTGACTCGAAAAATGTATGTAGAAGTTCACGTGGATATTTAACATACTTCTACATAGTAAACCAGGTCGAAATTATCATGGTTGGAGACGACTATTTCTTGACTATTTTTTGACACCTAATTCAAATTCAAAAACCTAAGCGTTCCGCGGTAATCAGGTGAGGATTGTGGCGAGAAAGGCTCACCACGTAATCCTCACCAAGGCACCTTTATATCTCTGGAATCACTTAATGACTATTTTCGAGATTTGGCATAGCGTTACGACTATTTCTTGACTATTTTTTGGAATTGAAACCAAGTCGATACTCCCAGCCGTTTAGTTGCATTAGAGGTGAGGATTGTGTGAAGACCTTCACCACACAATCCTCACCAACCTATAGCTATAACTTTGGAATCATAATGCGACTATTTTTTTGACCTTGGTGACTATTTATGACTATTTCTTGACTATTTTTTGGCGTTCTCAAAATTGATTTTTAAGAAGTTTTCAAAAGTGAGGATTGTGTGGTGAAGGACACTAAAATTTCTACATAATATAGATCAGCTGAAATTCGTAATAATGTAATAATAAAGAGTACTCTGTTCTATCAGCAATATACTAGCGCCGCCAGTGAGGCACACACTATGTTTTTAACGAATTTCATTTATAAAAATTATATTTTGTGTTTTATGAACTGCTGCCAAATATACAGGGTGAATTTTTCATGATGATGATGTAACATAAGAAAAATAGAAAAAGTATTTTGTTAAAAATGAGCTCTTTTCTTAAGTTTGCCGTTGTCATTACTTCCCTGAGTTTGATCCTTATTAAGGACACTATCGAATGGTGTAATAATACTGTGCGATTTTTTTTTCAAAATCAACAGGTTCGATTCCTGGCTAGAAATATTGATTTTTCAAAAATCCAATGATGCAGTTTTAGTTTTCGTCAAAATCGAGCCCGTGACTCCTTTTAGTACTTTTCGCTATTCCTCATAGTTTAGAATTTGGCCATCCACGCCCACTTGGAAAATTCACCCTGTATATTATTCTTCCTTTTCCAACTGCCAAGGGTGCTCATATAAACGACAAAAGACACCAATCGCAAGATTTTTCGCATTGCTCGCTGATTGATTAGTGAAGGCTGACCACACAAAGAACATTCTAGCATGTAAAAGTATAAATCTAAAAACTTCATCTTACCCAACAAATGTGCAGGTATAGGTCCCTTTGCCGGCACAACATGTTCTCCATACTTGAGTCTCAGATGTCTCCTGACATATGCGTGAATCTGTTGGTACAGAGGCTTGATCTGATTCCAGAGGGACGCAAACTGGTCCTCACTGTCATCTGACTCGTACTCACTGAGCCACCATTCGGCTACGCTGTCGTATCCTGAAACAGTATGTATAAATGAGGTCATTATTACGAGATAAAGCCATGTTTAACAAAGAATAGAACATTCTGTCCGAATTCTTGAAAGCCTGATTTAGACTCTGATCAGTAAATAATTGAGCGATATAACAATTAAAAATAATTAATTAATTAATTAGTTGTATATAACAATTAAATGTTGTGTTCAAAAACATAAATTTTGCTCAATTTGAAATCACTAACTTAACTTTCGAATCGTTTTTCGATATACAAAACATAACATCACCCAAAGGGAATAAGAAGGTTAGCTTCGAAACCTTTGTATATATTAAGATAAACCTATCCAAATCTTTAACTTCTGTCTATTTACTTAATTCTAGCCGTTCTGTCGAAAAGCATAATTATTTGTAAACAGTACCTATGTATTGTAAACCTTACCGTTCAACTTAGCAGCCTCGTTGTTCATGTTCACGTACTCAGTGAAGTTGCCCTTGGAAGCTGCGCCTGCGACCCTGTGCCACTCCAACCAGGTGTACTTCAGCTCCTCAGGGTCGTTGCTCTTCGCAAATATCTCAGTCACTTCTGGAATTAGGAGAATTTTGTTGGAATTTGTAAATATTAACATACATATGAACGAACTATATGCATAAACAAATATTCTACAAGGTTAAATATTATTGAATGATGTTTGACGGGCTATAAAATTAAACAAGTACAAATGTAACTCTGCTTATTATTGCATGGTACTTATTCGTAATAATCAAATTTTTGTAGCTTTATTGCTAAAGGCTACATTCAACTAAGTTACTCCTAGTTAGTAAACTTTGCACGATGAGTAAAAACCAAACATCGAATGAATCAACATCCTCCTCCTTGAGTTTTCTCTGTCCCGTACCAAGTTTCCTCATCTACCTAGATCTTACTTCCAGACACGTAAACGAAAGCTTCACCAACTAACCTGGTTCAACATGCAGGTCACACTTGGTCCTATCCTTAAAGTCGCAGATGGTGGCCTTAGCATACGTCGACTGCATATTACTGACGGCATTGATCAGTCTCTCGTTCAAGTCCTCAGGAAGAGCAGATGTACCAAGCTTGGAATACTTCTCGAACATTCTCTTCAGGTCCCTATCTTCATACTCATGCCAAAGGTAGCTCATCGTCTCTTTCCAATATTCCTTCTCTTCTTCTGCCAGTTCTAAAGAAACTGCGAGCTGGAATCAAAAGTAAGAATAAATATACAATATTTATTGCTTAACTATGCATGTACCTACAACAGTTCTTAAATCCGCCCCTAAGACAACGCACTGACCCAGTTCGTATTTTAAATATAACATTTTGAGGCTCAACAGCCACGTATGTTGGATCAATGACCCAAAATCTTGTTGTTTGTTTTGGGAATCAAAATGTGTCTCGTGGGGTCAAAATAACGATAATTATTAGATTAATAAAAAACAAGTTTGAAAAAGAAACAAGATTTTAGAATGAACCAGGTTCGAATAAAATATGTCAACGAACTTCAGAGGCGATAACAAAAAAAAAATCGTTAAAATATCTATTTCTATATCCATCTAGGAAAAGGTTAACAAAGTAGTGATGTACATTTAACAAATACATTTAAGATCCCTACATTCGTGAAACCAAAACTATTTTCTCAACATGAAACGTCACTACCAAATAATATTCTCAGGAAACATACCATGCGATCTTCATTATACTTCGTGATATTACTCTCATAGTCCCACGCCGCGATAGTCTTTTTGTTCCTAGCCTTGGACATCAGCTCATCTAAGTTCCTCATGTAATCCCTGCCGGCTGCTTCCTCGGCTGCTCTTTCCACCGCCTTCCCTCGAGCAGCCACGATGAAAACAGAGGCGATGGCGCCCACCAGGGCGAGCTCACCGATGATCTTCATTACTAACTGAAATAAGGTCGATAACGGATTAGATGCACAGAATCTGGCTTAAGAAATAAGAAGTTAGTCAAGAGAATTTCAATTCATTTTACTAAAAAATACAGGTTGGCGTTTCGCAAGCAAGTGTCGGGCAATGTCGGGTAGAAACGTATTTAATAAAATAATTGCATCATCATAAAACCATAATGTAGTAAGGACATATCCTTATTACATTATGGTAGTGTAATATTGATTGCATTTAAACTTAACCAATGGTCAATCGATTATGTTTTGACAGGCATCGCAATATAGTTTCAGCTTTAAAAGTCTTGGATAATAACAACTTCACGCAAAAACAACAACTATACTTAAACTAAAATAGCCAATATTGACTAAAAAGATTAACATGCTGCTCCATTCAATCCAAATATACATAACTACCAAGTTACTAACACAAATCAAGAAACACAAAACAAAAAATCAGACCAACCTACAAGATCACACGGTTTCACAAATGGCAATGACGAAAACAATCTCATATCAATGCATAAATACTTAAATACTGATGGCTTCGTCTAAAAACTCTGACAAAACAACGTGTCAAGGAGGATGGAAAGGTGAATGATCCAACCAATATTGTTGGCGGCAAACTGAGCTGAACGGATGGGAAAAAAGAATATTAAGATAAAGGTAACCTCGGTGTAGCCTGCATTTCTGATATCATTATTGTTGATAGACTGATCTACAGCTAAATGTGAACTGTGTCTTCTTCAGATTAGGTTCAGCGTTTGGAAGACGCGTAATAAACTAAAAAAAAATATTTTGTCCTCAATTTTCATGATTGCTCCTACCGCTGTGTGTCTCTGCATCACCCAAAGGTTGACTGGTAGAAAATGCCTATGGCATTAAGTCCGCCTCTGTACATTTATGTGCTTGAAGTATTAAAAGCCATATTAATTACACTACGCAATATTCAGGGACCCTTTCCCTAAATCAGGATGGTGAAATAAGAGAAAGGGAGGAACAGCACCTATTTAAAAAACACATCACCTAAATATCGGGCCCTAAATATCGTGAAGTGTAATAATTATTTTTCTTTAAGTACACTGTACCAGTATAGTGTTTTAATAACTAAGCGATAGCCGTTTTGCGTGGATGTGACGCATGTTTCCCGTTTCCCCCTACCTTTTAATTTTATTTTTTGTTATTTATGTTCTTTTTGCGTCATTTTCACCGCAAATAAACGTATTTTCTTTCTTTCTAATAGGGGTTTTAATAAATGAATAAATCGTTTATAGTCATTTTAAGATTGGAGGCTTACTTTAAAGTATCCGAAACTGTAAAATTTTCACAATCAACTTTATACCTTATACTTTAGCGATAAAGTTAAAAATCTATTAAAGATATTTGATAGATTGTAGTAGCTTGATGTCTGTACAATCAGCTCTGAATTAAATCAATTAATGAAGCTTGGTCAAGTCTAGTCTATATCATCTATATGCTATTATTGGCCAATAATAGCCGTAAAATGAATGCGGAAACAAGCGTCTAATTTTAAATACAATTTAAGCAACTGTTTATTCTGCACATCATCATAGCCCGGAATCATCCACTGCTGGATGTAGGTTTTTCCTTTTTTCTGTCATACTTCCCGATTCCTTATGACCCAGACGGGCAAAGGACAGAGCCACCTGGAACGGTTTGGAGGAGGCTTGCACCGCAAAAGGCGGCCTTTACACCTAACAACGACCCTTATTTAAGTACAAAATTAACATTACTAACAAATAAATAAGTACACATCACAAAAACTAAATGTAAGGGATTAAATAAAGCTAATAAAAATACGTGTGGCACTCGGGGACCGATACGGTAAAGCTATTGCATAGCATTTTTTATCAACTTATGCGAGCTTCGTACAGTCTACACGCATACGTCTAGTCGCACGCACACAAACACCGTGCCGAAGTCTGCCGAACTGAAACGACGTTAGACGATCCACGGCTTTCAACGCCGCACCGCTGTGCCGGTCGGAGTGGGGGGTGTTAGGTTTATTTTCGTTACGGAATTTCCTGATTCGGTCGCCGCGCTCAAAGCCCGTGATAAAAGCTATGCAATAGCTTAATAAATAAACTTCCCGATTCCACGCGTCCCACAGCCAGGTGTTTCCCGCGACTTTGACGATATCATCAACCCACCGTGGTTTTGGATGGCCCTATTCTGCACATACATTATTCAATATTCCCAAATAGTATTTTTCTTATCTTAGTTTTTTTTCTTTTATTTCGCAATTCTTGTATTTTGCAACCAGTTTAAGTGGATCAGTATCATGATAGTCGGCCCTATCTAACACATCTGTATGTTATCTGTCATGTGAGTGTTGTATACTCGTAACAGCTACTTAAACTAGATTGGGGAGTCTTTAATATCTACTAAAAATAGTAGTATTTTAGTTGATAAAAAAGACTGTCCGGTAAAGGGCAGTGCTGTATGTTCTGACGTTGCCCTTGTTCCAACAGCAGTTCTAAAATATGCTATCATAAGTGTTTTGTCCAGTGTATAATACAGGGTCTCCAGTAGCAGATTTCAAAGTTTGAACAAACGTAATTTCTGAAAGGGGGGGCATCATCGTTGAAAGCGTAAGCTAGTCTAAAAAAAGTCATACACATAAACGCCCGAATCTTTCGATTGCGTTGACTTAGAAGTTTGATTTTTCACTGCTTCAAGGGACTGCAGCCCTGAGTATTTGATATTAATTTTAACTTGATAATTCCACGCGTTCCTGAGTAAAATGGGTCTTGACAGACGGACAGACAGACGGACAACGAAGTGATCTTATAAGGGTTCCGTTTTTTCTTTCGAGATATGGAACGATAAAAAAATTATTAAACAACAAAATCCAAAATTTACATACTACCTACTAACTAATTATATTTTTATTAGTACTCGATCAACCGACCGACAGTACCTATTATTTAAGTAATATTTATTAGAGATGCTGCGAATAGTTGTTATAGGGAATAGTTGAATATCGATTAATCGCCATTCCCTATGGCGAATAGTCGAATAACTCGCCATTATTATTCGACATAAAAAAGGAATATAAAAATAAATTATTTGTTATCAAATAATAATATCACGCTTTTACTAATCTTGAACTTACTAATCATTTATATGTTACTGTAATCTAAAAAAATTCTAAGTTTATGAGCAAAGAAAACAATGAAGTTTAAAGAAATCAGTCTCATACGCTATGCTTATGGTTCATAATTGGTTTACTGTAAATAATTTGTTATTACTTAAATGACAAAAAAACTAAATGCATTAGATTCGCTTTACCAAATGTTAGGAGTAGTGAATGTCACGTTGTATTGAATAAGGAGATACTTGAATTCGTCGAAAATACGGTTTTCCTGGGGATCACATTTGGCTAAAAACTACAATGGGGGCACTTAACATCTCTTGCAGGGCGGCTAAGTTCAGCCGCTTACGCTGTTTGGAAAATCCGTCAAATAACAGAAGTGGATACCGCGAGACTGGTTTGTTTTAGTTACTTTCATAGCATCATGTCTTACGGTAGTTCGTTGTGGGGACGGGCTGCAGATATTGATTCTAACTTCATTCTGCAAAAGAGGGCTTTCAGAGCCATCTACAACCTCAGCAGACGCGAATCTCTAAGAGAACTGTTTAAAAATATTAACATCATGAGTTCATGACGGTTCCTTGTCAATATTAATGATGAAAACATCATGTACGTTCGAAAAAATCTAAATCTTTTTAAGTAAGATAAGTGACAGGTATAAATTTAACAATAGAAATAGGAACAAATCTAAAAAATCACTAGAAATTGTCTAAAGTAAAAACTTCTTTTATGGGTTACTGTTTAAAATGATATAATGAAATACCATTTGATATTCTTCAACTACATGAGAAGAACATGCATTAAACGCACACTACGTAATCTGCATTCGCGATTTGTTTGCTGCCTTCGAGGTGCGAGACCCCCAGGAGGGCGAGCCCGTAGGCGATGGCCCACGTCGCCCACGCTTTACGCCGCCTCTGACTCGTTCCACGACACGTTAATTTGATATTAAGTGATATAGATATTTATATAATATAAGCTACCATATAAACTATAATAATATGTACAATTATATGAAAAAATAAACAAAAAAATCATAGGGCATCAAAGAATTTGTCCGCATCGCTGTCAACCGGAACAGTGCCCAAAAGGCTGGCAGCATTGCCACGTTGTATGGCAATGCTAATTCTTTGGCAAAGAAATAGGCCAGCCCTCTGGTCACGTGAAGAGTCGACTAACCGCTTGGCGATATCTCGAAAAACCAAGTGGGCACTCGGACCCCATGGCCCTAGTGTTTCAAGATATGTTATGTTATGTTTGATATTAAGTATTCATACTTACAAATAAAACCTTTTTAGCAGTCTGACTGCAATATCCACATGGCATCTTCCTATTTCTTTTAGTTCTATTTATTTTAACCATCAGAAAAGACGATTTTATCACTGTGACACACAAAACCGCCTCAAACTCTCAACGAACTAAAACCAGTGGTTCGTACTCAAAAACGTTAATTATTATGTAAATTAATTACTAACGTGTCATGCTTTTAGGATTTCTACCTGTGTTTTGTGTGACAAGAAAATTGTCACCGAAACAAATGAGACGGGTGGTTGGTTCATGCTGAATGTAGCATGAAACAAATAACAATTCTACAGTATAGTATTATCTAATAGTTCTCCAGACCGCATTTCGGCCATGGCAGCCTATCTCAACGGAGACTAGCCATCTACGCGGCAGATATTATACAGGGTGAAATTAAATTTATGGGCATCCTTTTAGGGGGTCATTGTACTCGTCGTTATGAACAACTTTTACCTACTATGGGACTAAAGCTAAAATCGCGAAAAAAATCAGCTGTTCCTTGCATTTATGTTCATATAACTCGTCACAATGCAGGGAAGAGCTGATTTTTTTTCGCGATTTCAAGCTTGGTCCCATAGTAAAAGTTGTTCATCCCTTAAAAGGATGCCCATGAATTCAATTTCACCCTGTAGTGCACAAACTATGTGCGCAGACGCAGGTGCACTCACTCTTCCCTCACTTTCATAGTCCGATGGGATGGCATGATCGGAGAGAGATCAGGCGCAGGACCAACAGAGGCACGGGGGTTTCACAACATAGAATTACCTAGGGCCAAATATCGGAGTATCTGGAGATACCTATGAGTGCCGTATTCCACCAAGCTACCTGAGGGTAACAGATGGAGAAAACGTTGACAAAATGAAACCGAGTCACGTTCTCAGAAGTGAGAGAGTGATTAGGAAGAAGATAGTATTAGAGATGAAATTTGAAGTATCATAGCATCCTTTCCACTGCATCGTTGGTCTAGTGGTTGCAACTGATGAGCGTGTGGGTCCTAGGTTCAAATAACACATTGGGCAGTGTTATTGAGTTTTTCTGTAAGAAGGAATGTCTTATTAGCAGCTCGAGGTCTAGGTTAGTGCCCGTTATTTGGTAACAGACTCGCCTTATATTACTGGGGAGTTACAACATCACCAGGAAAATATGTAACTAGATAAGGTAAAGGAAGAAAGAAAATACGTTTATTTGCGTTGAACATGACGCAAAAAATAAAAAAACCGACTGTGCTAATGACCACACGACTGAAGTGAAACATCGAGAAAGAGAGAAAGAAAATGTGCGCGCGCACTGTTCTCTCTTGCTCCTACACTGTGATACAGACAATAGGCCTGCACTGTGCTTAGATATACGGAACGTATTTGGCTATGAGAGGAAGAGAGAAAGAACACTAGGCGCGCGCACTGCTTTCTCTTGCTTATATCCCCCACTCAACTCCCGTTCGCCTCGCCCGATCACACTTTTCGTAACCCAAGTCAAGCGTGCGTAAAGAAGTTTCACTTCAAAATAAAAAAGGTAGGGGGAAACATGCGTCACATCCACGCAAAACGGCTATCGCTCAGCATTATGCTGCGACCCTATGCATGACAGAGCCCCAGCGCTGGTTTTCAGCGACAGCCGGCGCTGACGTAATGACGTCGTGGTACTATAAACCACTGTCTACCTCATCGGCAATTACAGGCATCACGTTTTCTTATGTTAAGCCAAAAGTACAATGGAGCTACTACGAATAACCTGGTTGTCCTCAAGACAAATGAGATAAAGATATGCAAAGCAAAACGAAACGTATTGGTAGCAAAAACTTACTTAGCATTTGTTTGCAAACTTGTCAATTTACGAACTGGTTATCAACCACAAATGGTAGGTGGAATCATCATAATATGCTAGTGGCTAAATGATAACAGCCGCGTGGGTCGACCGTAGGTTATGCTACGCTTGCCGCGGTCGATTCGTGGATGGGTAACCATCCATTAATATCGAGACCTGTCCGTACCTCAGAAAGCACCTTAAGCTGTTGATCCTCGCTGTCAATCGTAGATCTGTGACAGTCGTTACGGGTAGTTAAAACGCCAAAGTCTGACAACCAGTTTTACCAAGGGGTATCCGGGGTGGAGGTCAGATAGGCAGTCGCTCCATATGAAATACTAGTATCCAGTGGTGTATCCGGTTATACTGGAAGCCGACCCTAACATAGTTGGGAAAATTTTAGGCAGATAGATTCAATGAAGTAACTATGCCCACGCCTCAATTGTCTAAAGACTAAACTGTCTAAAACAGGCCAGAAGTGTAATTGAAATTTTATTTTCAATCAAGTGGCATAATGAATTACCTACCTACTTAATTAAGTAGGTACAACCCTATTAAAAGCTACTGCAAAAACGGTACAAAAGTAATTCAACATTCCTTCCTCGATTTCACACAGATAATCAGGTTGAAGTAGCAATTAGTTTGAGGTCAGCTTATTAAATGGATCTATGGAATTCTGCTAGAACAATCCTCCCATTCTATGCCATCAATATTTCTTCTTGTTATTTTAAGAAATGGAGAACGACCTGTCCCACTTCCGGGCAAAGGCCTCTACTCCTTCCATATTTCGCGAGCCCGCGCGTCCTCCCTCCAGTTTTGACGGAACCTATCTAGCTCGTCCCGCCATCTCCTACGTGGTCTGCCGCGACCCCGCCTCACTGTCTAAGGGCACCAATTCTGCGCTATTTAGGCCCACAATTTGTCCGGCATGCGGCAGACATGTCTTGCCAGTCCCATTTAAGTTGAGCAGCCTTTTGAGCCACGTCAACTATCTTTGTTTTAGAGCGCAATATTGCCTTCGTCAATTATTTAAAAAAAAAAAATTAGATGTTCCATACATTTTGACCGCGTGTTTATTGCACTTTTCTATGAAACAGCAGATTTTTTTTTATGACCGACTAAATGTTATGCTCTAAGATGTCTAGTCATTTGCTGAATTCATGGTTTCAATTTGCGCGTCGATATTTCTGCAACCTTGTATGTAAGAGCTTTATTTAACATAGGACTAAGCAGGGTAATGGTGCAGGCTTTGGAATCTGCCTTAGCAATTGATAATAATCAATATATGTAGCTGCCGTATGCCACTGCATGTTGACTGCCTCTTCAGCAGGAGACAAGAAACTCCTTTCACAGTAATTTTACCTCTGACTGCAGCAACCAAACTGCAACCTTATTATAACGCTTATAAAGATCATTGTGATTTTGACTGACTTGTCGGTAGCAGCAATCCAACGACAACCTTATTACAAGGAGTATAAAGACCACTGTGATTTTGACAGTGACACAAAATTAGAGGTAGATAAAAGAACTGTTAATGGACTATAAGTTCTATGACATAAAGACGCTGTCAAAGTATTTTTTTTTTTAATAATTTTACCATGGGCCTACAGTTTACTGTACCTTTAATATTCGAACATGTGCAGTCGTGGCTGAATGGACAGCTTCTGTTGTAAACTTTTGTTTCAAACAAACAATCAGACTGAACTACTTGAAGTTGTAGTCAGCATCAAGTAGTTCTGAGTCTGATCGTTTGCCTTCGGGTCGGTGTCTAACCCATGATTTAAAGAAAAAATCGAATATTAGTAATTTTTTTTTAAATGTACATCCGCTTGTGCGTTAGTGCATAAAGTGGACAACATTCGTCTCGTTAAATATTCTAGCTTGGTATTCATAAGCGTTACAAAACATTGTTAGTCAAATATTTGTGACAATTTCATGCAGCATGTGTATTTTTGTAAGTAGTCTTCTCTTAAAGAATAATATTATAATATGAAGGAGATATTCGCATTAACGGAGTAGGTCCGCGACGGTGGTGTGACGTCATTTTCGACCTAATTTGTATTGTATTTTGTATTATTTACACAAAGCAAAGAATTATTCCAAAGATACGCACTGTTTGTTTAGCCTAAACAAACAGTTTTTTAACCCTACAACAAACCTTTTGCCTAAACTTTTAAACAAAAAACTTCATAATTCTTAATTGTTCTATAGGTGTCTACAAAATTCATATAAATACATAAACTCACGCCGTCTTCCTATGGGGAGTAAACAGAAACTATAAAACTGTTTATTTATAAGCGATGATTAAAGTTAAAATGTATGGTTAAACAGTAACTAATCACTACTTAACATAAACGTTTAAGCAACGTTTATGAATAGGTTAATAATAGAACATACACAATACTTACAAGAAAACGTTTTTGTTCTTTCGACAATATCATGCCCGATACCAAAATGTCCAAAAAACTTTAAGCTAGTACAACACATTTACTCAAAACTATATCTTATTGTACAATACACAAAGCACATTATCCTTTTTCACGATACCATGAATTTAATAAATAAATTCATTTTCTAAACGGGATGTTGTATCACGATCAACTTTGATGACACTTGGCACAATAATAAGGATGTTAGCTGCAATCTTTTTAATTTCAACTAATTATAAAACGTTATGAGGAAAATGTTGTTTTTCTTTGTTACCACAATGAAAATCTTTTATTTTTCACTTCGGTTTATTCTTACTTTTACACGTAGGTATGGAATGTAAATAAAAGTAACACCTTTTATCTTCATGACATGTAGACGTTTACCAAAAATATACTTTTGAAAAGAAACGTCTATGAATCTCTATTTACCATCTTGGGCATATCGTCTACTTAGCCTTTTCCTAACTATATTGGGGTCGGCTTTCAGTCTAACCAGATGCAGCTGAATACCATTTACATGGAGCGACTATCTATCGGACCTCCACAACCCAGTTACTGGGTAACACGATACCCATGGTAAGACTAGTTGCCAGACTTTCAGACTTCTACTTGTAATAACTGTCAAAGATCTACAAATGACACCCGGGACCAACTGCTTAAAGTTCTGTCCGAAGCACGGAAGGGTATTGGTATGTAATGCATGGCCACCCATCCACGGACCGACCTTGGTAAGCGTTGCTTAACCTTGAAGATCGAACTCTGCGGCTGTTATTATTTAGCCACGAACCCTTGATTTTTGGGCATAATTATAGGGAAATAAGGCTGCATTATGTCTGGATTTAGATACTTAAATTTTGGGAAAAAAGTCTCCAAAATGTCAAATCAAAACATTGCCTTACGCAAGCCAGAGTCGTCCTTTTAGCTCGATCAGCGTCTACATTAACTTAAATGCAAAATACCAATAGGTAATATAATTGATAACATTGCGATTTTATTGCACGTTCCATGATTCAACAAAATACGTTTGCATACAGGTTTGATCCGATTCGGCGTAATGCATTTCGCTTGGATGTGGGATTTAAATTAAACCACCCACTTTTACCATTGCCACTATATGCCTCTTTGGTATATAGTATGGAAACCACATATTATTATATGCAATAAATCATACCACATACTTATTCGCCTTTTCTGACGATATACAAAAAATTAACGAAATCGGTCGCGAAAGAAATCAGCTACATTTATGTTCGCATAACTCGTCAAAATATAGGGAACAACTGATTTTTTTCGCGACCGATTTCGTTCATTGCTGAACAATACAATCAGCGATTGTATGATCTCTTTTAGCGATGAGACTGCCCGTTGTGTCACCTCATATAAACTTTCTACATTTGTATTAATATGTATGGTGTTCTATTGTATTCTATTCAATTACCTTTTCCTCAATCAATTTAGGCACCGTACTCTAGGTAAACCTTCAATCAGTGACTATCGTTGCTAGAACCGCTCGGTTTCCCGTTCCGCTTTTGTGATGTGTCTAGCAATAAAGATGACTTTTTGAATGAAGACGTCAATTCCTGTGAATTTGCTAAACTGCTCAGGCGACCTTCAAAAATATTATAGGTACCAGTAGAGATAGACCCTAGCATAATTGGCGAAAACTTGATTACTACCTATGTACTATGGTACTCATCTGCTTAACTCTTCGGGGATTATAGGCGTCATTTTATGTTGAATACTTTCTATAAAAAAACTTGCCCTAACAAAAACATGCCCCAAACTTGTCCCATTTCTGGAAAAAGGTCTTTCCCACATTATTTCGCATCTCTCATTGTCTTTCCTAGCCATGATCACGCCAAAGCTCTTGTTCTTAGAATATTTTTTTTAATTACCAGTTATAAATATACGGGTGCGGGATTGTCCGTAAGGGTTACCGCTACCCCGGAACATAAAGGGCTAGGGAAGGAACACGGATGGGTTTTAGTCAGTAAGAGTCTGACACTCCCTTCCGCTCCACCCAGAGCGGGAGGAGTCATTTGATGATTTTCCATCCATAAAAAAAAAGTTATAAAAATACAAAACTCACCGCCTGTTTCCAGCTGCTATCAAATCCACACTGCTACTTGCGACGAGATGCGACACGTATTTATCTAAGGCACTCCAAGAATAATAATCTGCCTCAGTTGAATTATTGATACTGATCTTACTGATCCAGTTTTGTTTGTTTGTAATCGAAACAGTTTGCCTCTTGTTGGGGTTGTGTAAATCCAGTTTTCAATTTTAATATTGTTACAAAATATGGTTTTGTATTCAAGTATATATCAGAATATTCTGGTTTGGATTATTTAGGGCTCGAAAAAAGACCAAATCGATTCGAAATTCCGCACCCATTTTCCTTATCCCAAATATTTTATACCAGCAAACTGGATATTGGTAACCATATATTTTTATCCATTACGGGGCCAAAAGAGCTTGTTTTCTTTCTCATCATACAGATATACTTTAAAAAAATAAACAGCACGGCAGTATATGGGCAGTATCAAACTAGTTTGATGTTCAACTAGCTACCCGTGCATTTGTCATTGGCTCAACTACAAACGTGTTTGCTTTGCATAAATACATTCTCTAGGATTTTTCCTTAAAACATAACGTGTGCGGAATCAAAATATTGATCAAAGTTTGTTTACTTGTAGATATAGCCTTGAACCTGACATTGTCATGTTGGTTCAATGTAAGATTTTCATCCGCAACAACGGGATCCTTATAAAAATTATTTGTTTGAATTCTGGCGAGCACATAATAAGCCATACACAGAGAAATATGTACCTACTGTATGCTTTTGTACTTCTCCAAAGAAGCATAATCAGCCTATAATGTTCCCACTGCTTGGACACAGGCCTCCTCTCATTGAGAGAGAGGAGTGGGCCGTAATCCACCACGCAGGCCCAATGCAGGTTGGTAGATGTCATATGTCTTCGAGTTTTTGGTCCTCCAGATAAGACGTTATAGAAACAGGACTAAAAGAAACCCGAAGTGTAAGGGCCTTATCATACTAGCGGATTGCGAGCGTCCTCAAAGCGGAGCGGGCGCGCAACGAACACGCGTCGCATGCGCAGCGAATTCGTTGCGGACGCGCACCGAGATCGCCGTGAATGTTACTGTGCGTCTGTTTGTGGACGCCATTGTTACTGAGTATATTGTACGTCGTTAACTTGCTACACACACGCGACGAAAATGTTGCGAATTCGCCACGCGCCCGCGACGTCTTCGCTGTGCAGCCGCGGCGTGTTCGCGACGCATTCGCTGCGCGCCCGCTCCGTCCCGCAGCCGCTCGCAAACCGCTAGTGTGATAAGGCCCTTAAAGTTCTTATAACTTGTTCCTGTATTTCATTAATCTCTTTGATTTTACGTTCTTCACTTACAGTTCAGTCAAAATAAATAATAATAATAATAATATTCCACAACTATCACACAACGCCATCTAGTACCAAGCTAAGCAGAGCTTGTGTTATGGGTACTACACAACTGATAAACATACTTATATATTTCTAAATACATACATATTATAGATAAATTACACCCAGACACAGAACAAATAATCGTGCTCATCACACAAACATTTGTCCTGGGTGGGAATCGAACCCACGACCTCCGGCATAGCAGTCAGGGTCACTAACCACTAGACCATCAGGCCTGTCAAATAGGATCGATTACACTCATTGCAACATCTACAATCTACAACATAACATTTGTCGAATTCTGAGATAGTTGAATCTCTTGTCATCTTTGTTATCATAGCACGGGCTTTGAACCCACTTAATTTTATTTAGCGTTACGCGATGTTTCGATAAGATACGATTTTATCGTTATCTTATTCTACTATCATAAAAATGATCTGGGAGATTTGTCGAGTTGTTGCTAAATAACGTAAAAGGATAAAGTATAATACCGAAATACACATATACAGGATGTTACGGAAAGGGTATAACAATACAAACGGGTTGAAGAGTATATCTGGTCTAGAATCTCTGTACGAAATTTCAGCTCAAAAGCATTAACTTTGAAAATGCTTAATATTTTTTTATTTCGACATCACGGCGCTGCACTGGCGCGCGGCGGCGTGATGTGCGTGTACTAGGCGCACAGACACACTACAGATAATGAATAATGACTCTCGTAGTACGGTGACACGTTTGTTATAATTTCAATTTAATAAAATATCGAAATAAAAAAATATTAAGTAAGCATTTTCAAAGTGACTGCTTTTAAGCTGAAATTTTGTACAGAGATTCTAGACCAGATACACTCTTCAACCCGTTTGTATTGATATACCCTTTCCGTAACACCCTGTATATAATAATTAATAGTGTATGCCCCTAAAGGGTAGATTTTTGAGTTTCTGTAAAATATCTGTAAGACCTGTTTTATCACCAAAAATCGCACTAATAAATACTTTGACTTTGAAATAGATAAACTACTGTCTGGAGCTCATCGTAATTTACAGGCAAGAATGCATCTTCATAACCGAAATGCAAACGAATGAAATGCATGGATAGGTTAGATAAACGAAATTTATAGGCCTACCTACTCCCTTACTAATAAACGTATTATGTCAGAAGAATAGTTTACACACCAATTTCTCTCTTTCAGTCGTCAGTAATTTGACTTTCGAAAGAAGACAAAGCGTTGTGTAACTGTACAGACGCTATACAACGTTCATTAGTAAGGGGCTTAGGACGGATTCTCGGACGTTGCGTTTCCGCGTATTCACTTTAGGGTGGATTTGTTGGGATAGATAAAACGGAATAACCGGTCATAATCATCATCATTTCAACCAAAATACGGCCAATGCTGGACTTAAGCGTCCTCCAAGGGTTACCAAAACGATGGATACTCCGCTGCCTAAATCGAGAATGGAATAGAATACTCGAACAATTCTCTCTTCTTTTACCAGTTTTGCCCGCTAACTTTGTGGGCACAACCCACATTGCACCTTGCTGTGCACCCGTCGCATAACTTTTCGTCCTATGCGCTATTCGCCTCTCCTACTGCCACTTAACTTTAACAATCTTTCGGACTGTCTCGATTACCTTGATTCTCCTGCGAATCTTATAATTTCTGATTCCATCACTACGAAGATGCATACATGTTTTAAAATAAAATCCCATGCATTCCTTATAAAAAAACATTTATTATGAATACTGTGTTGCTTGTCTGCTATAAATTAGACTAAGTGTAGTAAGTACTCAACGCGTCACGACTCTGCCGGTTCTTGTGTCTCTGGTTTTGTCACCTCCTTTGCGCTTAACGCGGCCCGCTGTTCCGCTGTGCAGTATTCTGGAATGAAATAGAATAAGTTTTAAGATTAGAAAAGAAAATTTGACGAAAGTTTCTTGATGTTTCTTGGTGTTCTTGTTGTTGCTGTTTGATGGTAAGGCCACCTCAGTTACTTTTGAAGTTGACCGTAATTATCACATTTCTTGGTTGGTAAAAGGTAAAAGGAGCAGCTAATATTTGACCGGAGCCAAGAACTGAGCATGTAGGGGTTTTTACATAAACGATGATTAAAGTTAAGTGACATTTAAACGTCAAAGTGTATAGTTAAACAGTCGCTTAACATAACATAACATAATCAGCCTATAATTTTCCCACTGCTGGGACACAGGCCTCCTCTCAGTGAGAGGGAGTAGGCCGTAATCCACCACGCGGGCCCAGTGCGGGTTGACAGATGGCACATGTCTTCGGATTTCTGGTTCTAGGATATGCCGGTTTCCTCACGATGTTTTCCTTCACGTTTTGAGAGCAGTGGTGATAAACAGTCGCTTATCACTACCTAATTTTAAGCAACGTTTATGAATAAAGGGATTTGTTGTCGATCTTACCAAGAATGTTGAAATGGGGTTTACTTCCAGCAAAAGTAATATTACCCTTTTTAGCTAAACATTAGTGCTAAATTGAGTAAAGTTCTGAAGTGCTGACGTCACAAAATCTAACAACGTGCTAGCAAAGTTTGACAAAAAAAACAGTGGCACTCCGGGAGTGCCGACAGAAGTGAAAACAAAACACAAACAGAATACTGTGCCATCACTCACTGACATATCGAATATACATTAAAAGCGAGTACATCCCGAGCACAGCCGAACAAATCCGAAGCGGTGTCGGTTACGGTAATAGTGGCGCGAATTCAATGGTTTTTTCCCATTTTAATAAATGCCCAACGCGCCTATTCAAAAATTATGCAGTAATACTAACGTGTTTTGCTAGGTTCCCATCCGATGTATTCTCCAGTACGTTGGTTCTCTGCCGTCAGCCACTCTTGTAGAGGCCTGAAGTACTCCAAGAGACCATCAGCCTTCATCTGTCGCTGGCCAGTGAGGGCCTCCATCGCGTCAGGCCATGGCTTCGATGAGCCCATCTTGAGCATGTTGCTGTGAAAAATATAAATTCTCATTATTATTTTTATCAACTGGCTCCTCTGCGAGCTTACTATCAGTATCTCCATTAAACCGATCAGGTATTGCAATTATATGTACTGAGTAGACAGAAAAAGGTGGAAGGAAGTTACCTCGCAAAATGACACCAAAGGCACTAAGGAGATGAACATTAACGGTTTAAATTAATATTTTTTTAAACTTTTAACGTCATTAATAAATTCCAAGATGTTTATTAAAAGCTAGAATTTCTTAGTGATAATAACCAACATAATGAAAAGAATAGTGTCTTAATGTAGTAGAAGTAGCGTTCATTTTCAAATTCAAATTAAAATATTAAACTTAGACATATGTAGTTCACAAACATACAAGTATTAGCATGCAATTCTAACGAACAAGAAACTTTCCCCCCTTACTAATTAACGTATTATATTAGATGAATAGTTACACACCGATTTCTCTCTTTCAGTCGTCAGTAATTTGACTTTCGAAAGAAGAAGACAAAGCGTTGTTTAGTTATACAGACGCTATACAATGTTTATTAGTAAGGGGGTTAATTTAACAGCGGGTCCCAAAACTAGGCACAGCCTGTATCTTGATGACCCAACACTAAACAAAGTATTAACTTACTCAACTCATTCAATTATTAAATTGAATGAGTTCTGCTAACGCAATATTGTTATTGATAACTTCATAATAATTAAATTAGCTATTAACAACAATGAAAAAAATTCAGCTCAATCGGTTAAAGATATCTGCTTCAAAATTGGGTTGCAAGAGTCCACCCGAACAAACATAGTTACATTGCAAGTTAAATAAAAGCTTGTAACATACAAAAACAGTTGAGGCGGCGGAGCGGAAAAACGGAGAAATATTAACCAATAGAAAATGACATTGAGAATTTTATGCAATCCTATTGGTTAATATTTCTCCGTTTCTCCGCTCCGCAGCCTCGCTCCGCTCCAGTGGACAGGCAGCCTATATGTAGGGAATGTTTGTGTAGTTGTGTATGTTGTCAGAGAGTGTGGTGGTATAACCTTTCTATTTCATCAGGACTCAGGGCCCAGCAACCATTCTTTAAGTTTAGTTTTGGCCTCAGAGAAGATCTTCGACACAGTAAACATTTTGCTTACAGCATTGGAATTTAACAATTTTGGAACTAAACTAAAAAAAATATGTTTTATCTACCCTTACTAATCATGTGACGAAAATAAATTTAAACTATAATGAAATTTTCCTTTCAATTGTTTAACTTTTAATTAAACTTTTCATAGGCATCTTGTTCCCATCAAAATCAGAGATAACTTACGACAACGCGTTTCCAGCGGCAACGCTCTGGTAAATGTCGCAGTCCACCAGCTTCTTGTTCAGGTCCTCGGGCACGTACTCCCCAGCCAGCTGGCAGAGCGCGCGATGGAACTGGAACTGCACTATGAAGGAGACGTAGTATCTGGAATATACAAAAAAGAGAACATTGTTAGAAAACCAAAATAAGCGTGACGTGATAGGTGACGTGGGAGCCAATTTCTATTGGGTTATTCTGTTTATCCGCTCTAAAAAATTCACCTCGCACGAAACGATGTCCGAAAATCCACCCTAGGCCCAGTTGGATAAACGGAATTTATAGGTTTAAGGTGGATTCTTGGACATGCGTTTCCGCGTATCCACACTAGGGTGGATTATTCGGGGTGGATAAACGGTATAAACGTTTCTATTGGTTAAATTGGTTTATAGTTTTCTTGTGAGTTGTTACAACTTCATATCATCTTCGCAGACCCTTTGCATGTAGTATAAAATCATAATGAGGGATATAATTTAGTCTTGAGGCCCCTCATTAGAGTTGTTAAAAAAGTTAAAGATTTCACTCACCAAAGCGGAGAAGAAATGAGATGTCTCGCATATTATTGCAATATTTTAACACCTTTCTGCTTAGCTTTGCAAGAAAATAGCCCATTGGTTTACGAGACGTTTCCTTTGCTACTTGCTATGGTGAAAACCAAACCTAAAGCTTGTAATGATATTAATGATGTCACTTATATTCCTCACCTCGCATATTCCACATTAGCAGACACATGGTACTTGGCAGCCGCATCAAAGTCCTCCTCGGTCCTGTTGATTGGCGGCTCCACACCCTGCAGCATTTCCCTGAGCCTCCAGTAGTGGCAGTTGTAGTCCTCAGGAGGAGTAGACCCTCGGAACACGCCGTAACGGAACATGTCCAGGGTGTAGGCGAATGGGAGGAATACGATCTTGTCTATACCCTGGAATATTAATGAAAAAGCATTATTATTAAAGAAATACATATTACGGTGTCTTTGCAAATAAAATTTATATTACTATGTTGAGGTTGTTCTTATCAATAATATGAAGTAGTATCCTAGCAAACGCTATGTTTAGACTTCTTAAATTTATTATCATCATCATTTAGCTCGAAAGATGTTGACTGCTGGACATAGGCTTCCCCTGAGCGTCGCCATATCGACTGGCCTTGGGGTACTCGAATCAAGCGGATTTCTTCTTTGAATAATTTTACAAAAGTCACATCTTACCATTTTATAAAGCTGGTTGATTTCAGTCTGTTCATCTTCAGCGTCACCAGTACTTAGACCAACTCGTCGAAGATGTTTAGGCGAAGACACTGATAGAGCAATCGTATCTCCTACAGCCTCATGGAAACCTAAAATATATGCCGAACAATATTAGTAGTTACTATGGAAACGTTTACAGGACTATAAGCAAAAGGACGGTTACAATAAGGAAAGAGAGGAGGATAATGCGATAGACTAAGATGGTCACATAATATTGTATTTAAAATATACCGTTTATGGAGAGAGAACGGGAAAAATATTAAGATTTTTTTAAATCGTTTTACTAATGACACTGGTAACAGTAATATAGTCAATACTGATGACGACAATACAGAGGAAAAGAAAGACCCAATAGAAGCAGACATTGTAAATACACATCATCTGCTGAGGACACACGAAAATAGAAAGATTGACAATGTCATTTCGCACAATATAAACTCAGCGTAACTTAGTTTAGGTAAATTTAAGAATGTACAGGTCCAAATAATGATGAAAGTTAATGCGTTCCCAAATTGCAAATACCTGGATTGGCACCCTCGCGAAACTGGAACGGTTGATGTCTATACTGCAAGTAATATTGGACATGACCCATTTCGTGGTGCACCGTTCTAAAATGCTCTTTGTTGATCGATGTACACATTTTGATCCTGGTACAACAAATAAGAATTAATTACCTGGGTTAGCTCCATCCCGGAAAACAAATGGTTGATGTTTATACTGAAGGAAGTATTGGATATGTCCCATTTCATGATGTGTAGTTTCAAAGTACTCGTTATCAATTGATGTGCACTGTTTGATCCTTCAAAATTAAGCCAAATAATAATATTAGTTAAAATTTTGAATTTTTGTAAATTTGAATGTGGTAAACGTAGTTATCGTTCCAGAGCAAAATATTTTATGCAGTTGAATGCATTTTATGGAAAAAAATGGACAGATAATCAGAATCACTTGTCCAACTAACTCTTACTAGAGGTCGGCCTGATTCTAAAAACGATCATACTGCGAATACGAATCCCCTGTTGTTGTAAGAAATACCCGAGAAAAGTGGAGTGTTTAAGATTAAGTGACAAGATGACACGACTGTAGACCAGTTTAGTGACAAATGACAGCGGCAGCGTTGATATTATTTTATTCTTGCTTTAACATTAGCTGTTGATTCCATTTTAAATTCAGATTATTTGAGTTTTTTAAATAATGCATTTGACAGCGTTATCAATTTTTCCAATCAACCCAACAATATTAACCCTAAATCAATATTCTCTTTTACCTAAAGTCTTCTCCATCATAAAAGTCCCAAGCGGATGCATGGCATACAATCTCTCTGTCATTCGGCTTCTCAATGATGGAGTTCTTCCAGAACTTCTCAGGCATCGCTGTCAGGTTCAAAGACCTGAAGAACTCATCAGACATCTGGAACATCTTTATTGCGGTGAAGTTCTGGTCTTTCATTGTTTGAGTGATGTCAATTTCTTTCTTGTCTGGGTACGGACGTGTGAAGGATTCTATGTTGCTCCAAGTTTGAGCCCACATGTTACCTGAAATTTTAATGTACCGGGTTTTAGTATTCTGGTGAAAAATAAGCAGTTTGAAGAATTAGAGAAGAAATCTTCTCCCACTATTTTTCTCGTGGTACTCGAAAACATTTACACTGATTATGTATTTTTTTTTGCCTGGATCTCATTTCCCATTTAACCTATTAATTGATTTTTTCAACCAATACAACCCCAGATAATGGAAATGTAATAAAGAAACAATCAAACATTCTGTAAAGGAATTCTGCAATAGCCAAAAATTTAAACAATTCTGCGTTTAACAAAATAAAACTTCGATCTGATTTCGCGAGATCTCCATCACTGATCTTCTTCACTAACTCACACTTAAAAAAGATACTCAGATCCTCACCTAACAAATGCGCAGGGATGGGTCCCTTGGCCGACACGACGTGGTCTCCGTACTTGTCCCGCAGCCTCTTCCTGACGTATGCATGTAGCTGCTGGTACAGAGGCTTCACATCCTCCCATAGCTTAGCGAGCTGCTGTTCGAAGTCATCTACTTCGTATTCTGATTGCCACCAGTCAGCCACGTTTTTGAAATCTGGAATCGAGATCGTAGTTTTAAGAATATGAAAAATAAATACACTTAGATAGAATTAGAAAATGAATATAATTAAATAGCACAAGATTTAGACGAATTTATAGTATAGACACGTTTTATTAGTGATGTCATATGATACGCTAAAAGACTTAATAAACATGGAAATACTGATAAAATTAATATAGGTCCGGCAGACAAAATTCTACGAAATTTTCAAATGGCTTTACCTAATACGAAATTATTATTACACAGCTAATTTTTATACTGCAAATTCTAAGAATTCACATAGGAAGGTATGTATATTTCAATCGAATTTATTACGTATTGCTTTTGCTTTTCGCCATTTTATTCACATTACATATTATCAGCCTATAATTTTCCCACTTCTGGGACACAGACCTCCTCTCTTCGAGAGGGATTGGGCTGTAATCTACCGCGCGGGACCAGTGCGGGTTGGTAGATGTCATATGTCTTCGAATTTTTCCATTAAATTCATTGATTATTTATCCCATTTGAATTCTGCTAATGCCAAACGATGGACATCAATATTTTGAGAACAAGACTGCACTTTCTGAATATCCTGCAGAACTCATAGGTTTCTACTCCATAGGTTTTCTGAAATTAGCTGCTAGTTATAGCTTTCCAACATCTTCTCGAGATTGCTTGTCTGTTAGTATTTTATTTGTACAAATTAACTTGATCAGATCTCCATCATAAAAATTAAGTGCCTCACCATTAAGTTTAGCAGCCTCGTTATACAATTTGACGTATTCAGTGAAGTTGTGTCGTGCCTTAGCACCTGCTTCTTTGTGCCACTCGACCCAAAGATGCTTCAACTCATCAGGGTCTTGACTCTTTGCAAACAGCTCCGTGATATCTGAAATTAGTAATGTTTGAACGAATATTACAAAAAAAAAAACCAAAAGCAAATGAATTATTGAATACAAAAAACATTCTCGAAATATGCGTTATTTTTTTATTTATTTGTAAATAAAGTTAGTTAGTCATTTAATTTAGTTGCCAGTGTAAATATTTTTTTTGCGTTATATATTGTTTAATAACCATGTTAATGTTTATGAAATAAAGTATTGTTAATTAGACCAATAATTTATAGGTCAATAAAGTCAAAGTCAAAGCATTTATTTCAAATAGGCACATAAAAGGCACTTTTGAACGTCAAAAATTACCTTAAATTAGAAATGATTCTAGTCGCCCCTTCCAAAAGGTAGTTATCGTATGGAGAAGAATGGGCAAGAAACTCCACCGTTACTCTTTTATTGCATGGGTACAATAGGAATAATATCTGAATTATTTAACAAAAGAACCTGTTTTATATCCCAAAAAAACCGGTTTATATATTTTATAGTATCCCACAACGATTGTAAATATTAAAAAGATTATTTCATTTAATTACTTCTAGTTGTTCCTCACCTGGTTCCAAAGATAAATTACACTTGGAAGGGTCCTTAAAGTCACAAATCTTGGCTGTCGCGTAGTTGGCCTCCATCCCGGACACCGACCGCATGAGCAGCTTGTACTTGTCATCAGGTAAGGCAGACACTCCCAGCTGGCTGTACTTCTTGAACATCCTCCGAAGAGTGAAGTCTTGGAAGTCCTGCCATCTGTACATTTTTGTCTCTTCCCATGCTCGCTTCTCCTGTTGAGACAGCTCTAAGCGGATTTGGATCTGGAATGACATAGAAAGTTTTTTAAAGAGATTTTTGAAGGTAAGGTGGTTCTGAGTAATAAAACCGAAGTGTCTTATCCCGGTATTTGTCTGAGCTATATTAATTATCTAGCTGACCCGGCTAACTTCGTACCGCCTCAGATTTTTTTGTTATTTTTTCCTATGTTTTAATAATTATTCTGGTATTCGGGGCGAAGAATAGAATATAATACTCTTTATTATGTCCACCATATAAATCAAAACAAATCCAACAGATAAAAGATTATTAAAATCGGTCCAGCCTCCAGCCGTTCTTGGGTTATAAATGGTGTAACTAACCCGACTTTGTTTTATATTATATAGATAGATTAAGTAGGTACTCATTATTTCCTAAACCCGAATAGAGTACATATCACAAAAGTATATTTTTTTAATCTTTATGTTGTTTATATTTGTATGCTCAGACTTCAGTCTGAACCTCAGCATACAAAGGCTGAATCTAGATTTATACCTAGTTTTTATAAGCTAAGACTGCCTGTCCAAGTCCGCACCATTGCTAAGTGCAAAAGAGTGGAAATCATTTATTTTATGCAATCAATATTATAGAGGTTAATTTATTATGCAATCATAATCACAAAACTGTACTTCAAATTGAATAAGTAATTTGGTTATATTAACCGTATGACTGTGCAATTATGCATGGTAATGAAACATCAAGTTTAAATTGAAATTCAGTAGCGATTAATGTATAATGGCAATTATTACAGTTTTTACAACAATAATTCTTGATTGATTACTGTACTTTGAGCACGTGGATTTTATTCACCGTTTCTATCAAAATTGGTTGACGCAAAATATATAGTCGCATATTCTTTTTTTTTTTTATTGCGAAATGTGCCTGCTCTTGACCTCGATCTGGCCTGGTGGAAAGCGATGGATGAAATCTACGATGGAACGAGCAAGCCCAGAAGATGCCTGTTCCCTCTTGCTTTGATGGCTGAGGGTCAGGACACATTGTTCGACGGTTTGTCCGTACAAAAAGGGAGCAAAGTATGGAACGACGTACGCATCCTTTCGCATCGACGCGACGAACGCGCTCCGGCGTAGTGTGCTCCTTTTCAATAGGCAAAGTGCGAAAAGCCGTCGATCAATGTGTCCTGACCCTGATGGGTTCTAAAGTACGAGTACGTTGAAGGGAACACAGATGGTGGCAGACATACCCACTTTGGTTCTTTTTAATTCAATCTTTTAAAAGTTTTTTTTTTTTATAGGTATGTAGGCAATAAAAATAGAGATACAAATAGGTTGGGTTATTCATATGAACCACGTTTCCATGTAATACAATATAAAAAATATAGTTTTATTAAAATTATTTCATCATTTAAATTAGCAAGCCCGTCAAGAGAGATTTGTTTATTTACCCCCTTACTAATAAACGTTGTATAGCGTCTGTATAGTTACACAACGCTTTGTCTTCTTCTTTCGAAAGTCAAATTACTGACGACTGAAAGAGAGAAATCGGTGTGTAACTATTCATCTGATATAATACGTTTATTAGTAAGGGGGTTAATGTTTTCCTTATAAATTTCCCCGTTGAATACATGTTATAAAACGTCTATGTTCACTTAAAATATGAGAGCAAGCTTGTAACTGTTCTGTGGCCATAATATCATAGGAGCAAAATCGTAATTTTAAGAACGTTCACAGTCTGATCTCAGTCTCCATCTGTCAAAAATACCTCTAATTTCCCTACATTTTTGACAAGTTTTTACCATTGATTCTCGTTGAAATAATATTGCGACCAGAAGGCCAATTCCCGTAGTTAAAAACGTTAAAAATCTAGTCGCAATCTCATCTTAGCGAAAATCAGTGTCAAAAATGTAGGGAAATAAGAGGTATTTTGACAGATTGAGACTGAGATCAAACTGTGAACGTGCTTAAAATTACGAGAATTGCCCCTCTGATGTTGTGACAGATTTTTCTGCAGGTGAGACTCACCCATGTGCAAAAACAGTTCAAATATTTGACTTACCCATTTCTCCTCGTTCTCTTTCGTAATATTGGACGTGTAATCCCACTCGGAGAGACTGGCCCTGTTCTTCCTCTTGCCCATGGCCTTGTCGAGCTGGAAGATGTACTCCCGACCCTCATGTTCCAAGGCTTCTAGGTCAGGATCACGACCTTGTGTTGCGACCACGAAGACAGCTACAATGGCCGCGATCAGCAAGGCTCCTCCGCCGATTTTTAGCATCGTCTGGAAGTAAATGAAAGGAAATTTTATCAAAATGTACGCATACTTTTCTGTGGAGTATTGCTTTTATGTCTTCATTTAGTTTCTCGTGCTTAGAAATTGGAATTCGACGACTTGATTGATGAATCCGACGTAGCACACTGGTGAAATAGAAAATGCTACGATATTTCGATCGGGCAGTAATTACTTTTTGAAGCAGTTATGAATCAGCCTATAATGTTCCTACTGCTGGGACACAGACCTCCTCTCGGTGAGAGGGAGTGGGGCCGTAATCCACCTCGCGGGCCCAGTGCGGGTTGGCAGATGTCACATGTCTTCGAATTTTTGGTTCTAGGACATGCCGGTTTCGGTTTCGGTTTCGGTTTCGGTTTCGGTTTCCTCACGATGTCTTCCTTCACCGTTTAGAGAGCAGTGGTGATGAAATAATTACACAAAATAAAGTGCCTGTCTAGGTTTGAACCTACGACCTACAACTCGTAAGTCGCGGCCGTTAAGGTAAATAGACGTGCTATAAATTTTGACGACGTAAATAACGCCCTACTGCAGGTCCAAAATTGGTTCACTGCTAATAATTTAGTATTAAATGGAAAAAAAACTAAGTGCATAAGATTTTCTTTACCAAATCTCAAAGGTAGTGATTGCGAGATAATATTGAATCAAGAGAAACTAGAATTCGTCGATACAACTGTTTTCCTAGGGATCACGCTCGACTCAAGGCTACAATGGGAGTAGGGTAAAATTGGGGGACCTGGATCAAGGAAATCCAGGTCACCCCAATTTTATCATTCATTTCATCAACATTCAAATATTATTTCATACTTTCTATTCTAATTGATTATTTTTATATTCATTAAACTCAATCATTTACACATGTGCTTAGTTTCGAGTATCTAATATTATTTTAGCTAGCAAAAATTTGATACTTGATCTGCTCAATGCAACTATGATCTCGTGAATGGACGAGCATTGTTGCTACGTGATATTTATAACACACTGTTATGACTAATAGATTTTTTTTCAATGAACATTATTTGCTGAATGACATTAAAATAATGAGAATATACTTAGATTCTTACGGATGATTTAATTTTACAGCTTTTGAAATGAAACTACATTATTGTAATGAATAAGCAAGTATTTATTAGTTCATATAATTACAAATTAAATAAACAATATAATTACAATTAATTAAACAAAATAATTAGGAATTAACAGATGCCGTAGGTGATCTAGGTGCTTGTAGGTGAGGTCCGTTTTTCTTTTTACAAGGATTGATAAAAAGTATTGTTTAAATATGGTAGCATGTCTTTGACACGTAAGTAGATGTTATCAGTGTAAATGTTCTTAACAACATGCTGAACACATATTTCAGCACTGCACTGGCACATAGAATTACTTTCAAATTGGTTTGCATCGTAAATTTCGATCCGTATAACTTTAGTGCCACCGGTCGAGACCGTTTTGTAAAAACTTATCAACTCCTTATTATTAGTTGTATTTGGAACACATGGGGTTCGTTGTCGTTCTTCCTCATCCAAATAATTTACGACTTTATCAATCACGTCAGGTTCTATCATTAACGGAGGTGAAGTTGGTGAATAAACCCAACTCGGTATCTGAAACAGAATACATACATTATTTTTTATTTTCACTGGTTTAACACATTCTATATAATTATTATTATTATAATTAAAAGTAAAATATTTTGTAAAATTAGGTACTTACAGACATTGTAGAATATAACAGTAGCACACTAAAGGAATGGAAGAACTGAAGTGAATTTGTTTCTTATTTTATCCCGATTTATATATAAAATATTTTGTTGCTGATAGAGTTCAAAATAACGTAATGCTGAGTTGAATATATTTATGACTAGGAATTGCCCGCGGCTATGCTCAAAAAAAAATATTGTTTTTAGCAGTAAAAAGTCATAGTTAACACAAAAGAAACATCTAAGTAATCTGCTGTAATGTGGAAGCAAACCATGGGGAATTTGTTAGTATGTATCATCAAAATTAAGGTGGTCACTGGTCAACCGTACTTATTAATTTATTATACACGTATAATGTAATACAATAAAATATGATTAAAATAAAGTGTAGCAAACAATGTGCCCTTACCCTAATGAATCTATATTTGGATAAAATGCTGACAGAGTTCTACTATTACTTGATGCTAAAAGTAAGTCACTATATTGATTATGGTGTCGGTTGATTTGTTTGTTTGTTGAAGTTTTTTATTGTATGAAAAAATGCAGGTACGATAAGTAATTAGAATGAGTGAAGCCATGGTATTTGCATAGTATAACATAATCAATAACTAATATATTTTTTTTGGATTGGTTAATATGATATCTTGTTTTGCAATATAAGCATTACATCTTCTCGATGACATATTTGGTAGTACAACGTCATAATTTTGCTGTATATAAAGTGCATCGATGCCAGACAAAATCACAAACTGCTCTCCCGAGGGAAACAATCATCACCTTCAACCTTCAACGCTATCGCATCTACGCTTCAACCAGAATCCAGAATCTTCAAAATGTAAGTAGATCATAATTAATATTTTATTTATTATATGTGTATAAATGTGTCATCACAAGGTTTATTCTATGAATGAGTGAATGATCGAATGTATGTATGAATGAATGAATGAATGATTGAATGAATGCATGTATGTATGAATGAATTAATGAATAATTGAATGATTGCATATATTAATGAATGAATGAATGCACAAATTATTGAATAAATAATTGAATGAACTTATAAATGAATTATTGAATGTAGGACAGAACGAACGTATAGATTGAATGAATGCATAAAAGAATGAATGATACAAAATATTTTCTTCCTATCCGACCATAAATAAATCCCACCATTAATTTATTTTTGTATTCAGGTTAATATAATATTTCAAATAATATTGTTTCAGGTCCAAGCCAACTTCATCTACGTTGCCTCAGCTGTTTTCTTCGGATGAAGAGTCAGAAATTGAGACGCAGACAAAGCAGAAATCGACTTATTCTTCGACCCGACTCGAAAAATCGACAGCAAACAAGCGGCCCAAAACCGATCGAATCGATGGATCTAAGACGCACGGATCTAAGAAGCCTAGGATACAACCGGTGCCGTTAACCAACAACAAGCTAACTGCACGGGACCTATTCGGTAGTGAGAGCGATGAAGAGGATTCGTCTGTGAAGCCGTCCACATCAACTGGTAAAACACCGTCTCCTCTTCATTCTTATTTTACTAAGAGGGTTAACAAAGGCTATGCCAGAAAAATAAGTGAGACAAAGCAGGGGCCGTATTACGTAGAAGTAAAAGTTTACAATTGTGATGAAATCGCAGACATACCACCAGTAAATAGGTGGCGCCATTCAATAGTTACAATTAAAAGAAAAGTTGATACGGACACGGAGATGTGGCGCCATCTAAAAGGATTTACGTCCTCAGTTGAACAAGATTTTCGTAATTGTCCAACTACCCTTATAAATTCTTACTATTAGTACTTACTATGTATTCTTGCTAGTTTTTATACAAATATATGTAAAACATTTAATCATTACAGAATAATACCTATACATACATTATATTATAAGTAATCTTTATAATATCTAAATACTTGTACCTAAATAGCCAATTGATAAATAAAATATTATGCTATTTAAATCTAATGTATTATTTCACAGTTATACAGTCCAGAGATCGCAGAACACCATTAACAAGACCTCGTAGTAAAATTGTGAAGTGTACCAAATGTGAAACTGAAATACCACGAAACCAATATGCATATCATAAGAGAACTAATATACACAAGACAAATAGCTTATTGAGTACTGAATTCAAAAATGTTTTTATTGTGGCAACAGCATTTAAAAATAGAATAGTAACTTTTCGTCTGAACTTAGCTCAGGATGACGAGCACCTCACTCGTGAGGCGATCCCGAGTAATAGTCAGACATGTATACCTCAGGATGACGAGCACCTCACTCGTGAGGCGATCCCGAGTAATAGTCAGACATGTATACCTCAGGATGACGAGCACCTCACTCGTGAGGCGATCCCGAGTAATAGTCAGACATGTATACCTCAGGATGACGAGCACCTCACTCGTGAGGCGATCCCGAGTAATATTCAGACATGTATACCTCAGGATGACGAGCACCTCACTCGTGAGGCGATCCCGAGTAATATTCAGACATGTATACCACAGGATGACGAGCACCTCACTCCTGAGGCGATCCTGAATTCTGTACATCCAGATATTGATAAATTAATAACTATGATATTGAAAAAGTATGATTGCATAAAAGTAAATTTTGAGCTTTTTGCTAAGTTTCTTCTGCTAAAATCTGACGACGAACAAGTAGAACTGAAATCATTTAACACTAAGTATGATATTATCTATAAAAATACTGATATACACGAGTTCTTTTTGAATAAAATACATGTACTTATGCGCAAAATGTCTGAATTTGAACATGTACAGTCAGGTTGGACATATCTTTCGCTAAGTCATATTGAGATTAACATATGTAAATATTGCCCCATGAGAGGCGGCACGTACATAGAGTTGCCCTCAGTAATAAAAAATACTAAAAGTTGTTTGAATTTACGTAATGATGACGAGTATTGTTTCTTATGGTGCGTCGTAGCCGCATTATTTCCTCGTGAAAATAATGTGTGCAGAACGACATCCTATCCTCATTATAGCCAAGTTCTCAATATTCAAGGAATGTTATTTCCTCTTTCACAGAATGACATCCAACTTTTTGAACGGTTAAATCCTACAATAAGCGTTACCATTTATGGGCTAGATAGCAAATACGTTGTTACTGGCCCGTTATACATGACGAATAAGAAAAAAGAAAAACACGTTAATTTATTATACTTTGAACGGAATGGTAAAGGACATTACTGTTTGATAAAAGATCTTATACGATTAGTGCGACGCCAGGTTACTCATCATCATGGCAAAGTTTTTTTATGCGAATCATGTTTACAATTTTTTACGAATGAAAAGAAATATGTTTCTCACACTTGTTCTAAAATACTAACTATACTACCGGAAAAAGATACCATATTGAAATTTAAACATTATGAAAGAAAACTAAAAATTAATTTTATTATTTATGCTGATTTTGAGAGTTTGCTAATAAATTGCAATGAAAATAGTTCTAAAAATACTAAGACACTAAAAATGCATCAACCTTCAAGTTTTGCATATTACATATGTTGTTGTCACGACAGCAAACTTAACAAGTTTGTCACGTACAGAGGCATAGATTGCGTCGAAGTCTTTATTAAACGTTTAGTAAAAGATGTAAAGCGGATAAACAAAGTTTTGTCTACTCATTTATCAATGAAAACTTTAACTTATAATCAAGAACGAGAATATCGAAATACAACTAAGTGTCATATATGTAATCAGTCATTGTCTGGAGATAAAGTTCGAGATCATGATCATATTACTTCCGAGTATAGAGGGGCAGCGCACTCACATTGTAATTTGATGTATAAAGTGTGTCCATTCATACCGGTAGTATTTCATAATCTAAGTGGTTATGATTCGCATATATTTATAAGAGAGTTGGCTAAGTATGAAGGCTCAATTAAAATAATACCAAAAACTAAAGAAAAATATCTTACAATAACTAAGCTAATTGAGACAAAAAAAGGTACTCGTTCAGTACAGATTAAGTTTATTGATTCATTTCATTTTCTTAGCTCAAGCTTAGATTCTTTAAGTAAAAGCTTGTCAGAAAAAGACTTTGTTCATTTGTCAAGAGAATTTACGGATAAAACTAAACTTAATTTATTACGTAAGAAAGGTATTTATCCATATGATTATATGGACGACTGGTCAAAATTTGATGAAAATCAACTACCCTCAAAGTCCAGTTTTTATAATAGTTTAACTATGGAATCTCTATCAGATGACGAATATGCTCACGCCCAAGATATTTGGAACAATTTTGAGATAACAACGCTTGGCGAATACAGTGATTTGTATTTGAAATGCGATGTTTTGCTGTTATGCGACATATTTGAAAAATTTAGAGAGACAAGTTTACATTTTTACAAATTGGATCCTGCTCACTATGTGACTTCACCTAGTTTGAGCTGGGATGCTATGCTTCTGTACACTAACGCTGAATTAGAGCTCATTAGTGACTTAGAAATGTATACATTTATTGAAAAAGGTATACGAGGGGGCTTGGCACAATGTTTCCTCCGTCATGCTAAGGCAAATAATAAGTATTTACCTCATTATAATCATTTAAAACCCTCGAGTTATTTGACATATTTAGATTGCAATAATCTTTATGGTTATGCAATGACTAAAAAATTGCCTGTTTCGGAGTTCAGATTTTTAACTCAAGATGAAATTGACAACTTTAATGTATTGCATGTTTCAGATGACAGTCCGTATGGTTTTATTTTAGAAGTAGATTTATATTACCCGGATTGTATTCATGATCAGCATAAAGACTTACCATTTGCTGCAGAGAAATTTGTACCCCTAGGAGCGAAATCAGCTAAGTTGATTGCTAATCTGTATGATAAATCAAATTATGTTATTCATTACGTACATTTAAAACAATGCATAAAAAATGGTTTGGTGTTAAAAAAAATTCATCGCATACTAACCTTTAGACAAGATGATTTCTTAAAGAAATATATAGATCTTAATACCAATCGGCGTATGGAATCTAAAACTTCTTTTGAAAAAGATTTTTTTAAACTTTTAAATAATGCGATATTTGGCAAAACTATAGAAAATAAAAGGAAACAAGTTGAGATAAAACTGGTAACCAAATGGGATGATAAGAAAAACTTCACGAATAAGAAACTTTGTGCACAGAAATTGATTTCAAAACCTAATTTAAAAAGTGTGTCAATATTCGCAGAGGATTTTGTAGCTATACAATTGAATCGTGAAAAAATAATATTAGACCGACCAATTTACATCGGATTTACAGTTCTGGAGTACGCCAAAGAACATCTATATCAGTTTCATTATGATTTTATAAAACAGAAATATGGAGATAAAGTTGAATTATGTTATACAGATACTGATAGTTTACTTTACTTAATTCATACAGATGACTTTTATCGTGATATGTACGATAATTTAACATATTTTGATACTAGCAATTTTTCAATAGATAATCAATATAACATACCAAGAATTAACTCAAAAATCCCTGGCCTATTTAAGGACGAAATGGGGGGTGATGTAATTACAGAATTTACAGGTTTACGAGCAAAACTGTATTGCATTAGCAGTTTAAACACACGGATAACAAAAGCGAAAGGTTTGTCTAAATCTGTTACTAAGCATTTAAAACAAAGTAATTACAACGATTCTTTGATATTAGATAAAAGTCAATCTTTTAAAATGAATATTATAAGATCTATCAAGCATATATTGTACTCACAACAAGTTAGTAAGCAAGTACTAAATAGAAACGATGACAAAGTTCAGATACTTTCAGATCAAATTCACACTTTGCCTTGGGGATTTTATGATGCGATGATCTAAACCAATGTTCGTTTCACTTTTTATTCAACTTATTACGTTTAAATTGAGCACCAATTAAATATAATCCACATCTTGAGAGCCACTGTTCTAAATTATATTCATTTGAAGTATATGATTTAAAATACTAAAATAAGAATAAATTAATGTATTATAAAGAAATGATGTATGATAATTATTTTAGAATAAGTTATGTACTATTATTTGAACTTATAATAAAATGATATGTCTAAAACAATGGACTTTTATTCAAACGTATTCAACTTCCTAAACGTCATCATCAAGTTCACGCTTGTTGTATGATGAGGTTCATGTAGTAACGACTATATAAGTGTATGTTAAGCGGTAATTAGATTAATATGCACTATGAAGTTGATCAAACAACCCATATCTCTCAATGTTAATAATATAAGATTAAGTGACTCTGTTCACCGCATCAGACATAGCGCTTTATTGCCAAATACCATTCGTTGTATAATATGCGGTCCATCAAGCTGTGGTAAAACGAATGTTATGATTAGTTTACTGCTGCATGAAAATGGGCTCAAATTTAAAAATCTGTATCTTTACTCTAAAACTTCTTTTCAACCAAAATACCGTTTCTTGACCGAAGTATTAAAAAGAGTGCCACAGATAAACTTTTACGAGTTCAATGATGATAAAGATGTCATTTCTCCGAGTGAAGCTTTAACAAATTCTGTTTTTATTTTTGATGATGTTGCGTGTGAAAATCAAATAAATATCCGCAATTATTTCTGTATGGGTAGGCATAAGCAAATAGACTGTTTCTATTTATCTCAAACCTATTCTAAAATTCCGAAGCAATTGTTACGTGATAATGTTAATTTTCTTATTATATTTAAACAAGATGATGTGAATTTAAAACATATTTATGAAGAGCATGTTAGTTCTGATTTACAATGGAAAGAGTTCAGAAACATTTGTCGAACTGTTTGGAGTAAACCTTATAATTTTCTACTTATTAATAAGGAATCGTCATTAAATAACGGAAGGTACAGACAGAACTTTGATATGTTTTTTAAATTCGACTGACTGTTTATAAGTACATATAAGTAATTAACATGCAAAATAAAATTCAGTATAATTTGTACTATAGCTGGACGCAGTTGTTATAATATAAAATGGAAAAAAACATTAAAATAGAATTAATGAAGTCTGTAGACTCCATAAAGAATAAAATAAAACAAATGAAGGATCAGGAACACTCAATGAACTTGTCACTCGATAAAATGCTAAAACCTGTCACAGACCCCCTTAAAACTCTAGTTGATTCGAATATAACTATGGAAAAAATAAAACATTTAGAAAATACAACACTTACTAATTCAGGAGGTATTGAATTGGATGAAATGGATACTAGCTCATCTACAAAGTTTGTGGACTGTTACGAACCAAAACCTAATTCTACACAATTGGTTAAAGAGTCTCCTGAAATGGTATTGCCAGATGATTTAGAGATATCATTAGAGGGTCAGGATATCTATGATATTTATGACGGTGTAAATATACCGTTTGGAATAAGAAGTGAAAACCAAACTTTATTGATGGGGAATTCAGTAGTAACATTTTCTAAAATTGACGGTTTGAATAATGAAAATGTCATTTTGATTAAAATCGGTGATAAATCCTACAATTTAACTCCTGGGCTGAAAGAACTTTTACTTCGAAAAAAACCTGATTTAAAAGTAATATCCAACAAAGATAAACTTGTTTACAAGGATATATTGTATTATACAAATGTTCATAAGAGAGACTTCAATCCTAGAGGTCAAATAAAAGGTGATAAAGGAATAAAATATCGTGAAATAATCAGACCATTGTTTTCCGAAACATCAAACGATAATATTCACACTAAACTTGGGGGATACTTGCCAATGTTAAAGAAATATAAAAAAAATACTGACCTGGTATATTGGGATGACCCAAACGAATTAGTTGAGAGATTAAAACTATTAGTTGCTTCAAAAGATGCTGGCAATACGAACCATGATAATGAAATACTATCGATAATTGAAGAATTAAAAGAAGCTAACATAATTAAAGAATAAATAGTAGCAATAACATAATTTTCATTCAGTATCATTTCTGGATTCACTACAAATGTTTATATACTGAGTTTTGAATATGAGTAAAGCTGATGTGGTAAACGAAATTCATAAAAATGCGAGGGTAAACTTTCCACGAAGACATGTTATTATGAAAGATATAGATGACCTTTGGCAAGCAGACTTAATTGATATGCAATCAATTTCCAAAGAAAATAAAAATTACAGATTTATTCTTACTGTTATTGATACATTTTCGAAATACGCTTGGACCTTTCCTTTGAAAAATAAGACAAAAGATGTTGTATGCAACTCTTTCAAGATTTTGTTGGATAAAGGGCGTGTCCCCCAAAATCTACAAACGGATAATGGAACAGAATTTTATAATAATAAATTCCAAAAACTTATGAAATCTTATTGTATAAACCATTATTCAACTTTCTCAACAAAAAAGGCATCAATAGTTGAGCGTTTTATCAGAACATTAAAATCTAAACTATATAAGGAATTCAGTTTAAAAGGTGACTATAATTGGATAGATAATACCCTCAATAATGTTATCTATAAATACAATCACACCTATCATCGGACAATTAATGAAATCCCGGCAAACGTGGACAATACTAATAAAACACGCATATTAGGGAGATATTTCAGGTTGATAAAAACCGATACTACAAAAAGCAAGTTTAAAGTGGGTGATTATGTACGTATCAGTAAATACAAAGGAACATTTGAAAAGGGGTATACTCCCAACTGGTCGACAGAAATATTTAAAATTAGAAACATACAAAATACAACTCCTATTACCTACTTAATTGAAGATGCAATCAGAGGCCAACCCATTTTAGGTGCATTTTATGTGCAAGAGCTGCAAAAGACGAAACATCCCAATTTATATCTAGTCGAGAAAGTTCTTAGAAGTAAAGGAAATAGAGTTTTAGTAAAATGGTTAGGTTTGTCTTCATCTGAAAACAGTTGGATTGATAAATCGAATATTTATTAAATGTTCAACTCATGATACATCAGTCTTATGATGGGTATTGGAGAGAGCAGTATTCTCAATTGGCTTATAAATAATTTACCAATTGAATTACATTTACCAGGATACAATTATTGTGGGCCTGGCACTAAATTAATTAAAAGGCTTACTCGTGGGGATAAAGGTGTTAATAAATTAGACGAATATTGTAAACAACACGACATTGCCTATCACAAGTCTTCAAACTTAAAGGATCGCCACAAGGCTGATTTAGTTTTGTTAAATATGGCTAAAGAGCGAGCACTTGCCTCAGATGCGAGTGTAGGGGAAAAATTGGCAGCGTGCTTAGTAAGCAGCGCTATGTCAACAAAAGTTAAAACTGGGTTTGGCCTAAAAAAAAAAAATAGCAAAAAGTGTTCTCCTAAAATTAAACCTGGAAAAGGGTTGAAAAATAAATTTAAAAATGTTATTAACAAAACGAAGAGACAGATGGAAAAATTAAAACCGAAATGCAAGAAAATGGCAATCGAATTAGCTATGGCCGCTGTCAGAGAATTAGCTGATGATTCGTCTATAAAACTTCCTCGTGTAATTCCTATACCAAAAACTGGTGGAGTATTGCCTTTGATTCCAATTTTTGCGGGATTATCGGCCGCAGGGGCACTAGCAGGCGGTGCAGCTGGTATTGCTAAAACCATAAATGAATTCAAGATGGCTAAAAAGTTATTGACTGAATCGAAGAGACACAACGAAAAGATGGAAGCTCTGTGCATCGGAAAAGGACTACACCTTAAACCACATAAAGCTGGGCTTGGAATTTTTGTATCGAAAGAAAAAAACTAAGATATCGGCTACCCAAACGAGCCTTGAGTAATTTAGACATTTTGAAGTATGGAAATAATATTCCCTATTTCAGAGGTGTCTTTATGAGAGATAAGCTCCCTAAACACCCTTTTAAAAAAGAATGTGGAGTTATAAATTTAGATAGCTCTAAAAATCCTGGTTCTCATTGGGTAGCCTATGCAAAATGCAACGATTATATTGAGTATTTTGATAGTTACGGAAATCTTAAGCCTCCAAAGGAATTTATTAAATACTTGGGATCTAAAATTAACTATAATTATGATAATCTTCAGCGTGATCACCCTTTTAATTGCGGACATCTTTGTTTAAACTTTTTGAAGAATTTTTGGTGTAGTGAAGGAATAAAATAAACAGGATCTTCCGAAAGAGGCCAGTATTGAAGCATGTCTGCTACGGTTACCATCTCTGGAAATAAATCGGAATTGGTTTCATACTTTCAACCACCACTGCATTTGTCAGATCAATACGAGTGCGGTTTGATATATTTTTCAGTATTAAAATCAAGACCAAATATTCCCATTATTAACAGAGGTCTGTCTGTAATCAGAATCGAATGTGATCTTGTTCACGGTTCGTACTGCAACGGATTACCAACTCATTTTATTCATGAATTTGTGTCTGATACTACTCCAGGTCATCAGTGCATGGAAATACCACAAAATGTTATTTACTTTCCAGTAAATAAAAATATAATTTCATCGGTATCTGTTAAGATTGTAGATCAATTTGGTCACTGTATTAACTTTGGAGAGGAACAAGTTCAGTTACGTCTTCATTTAAGAAAAACAAAATGATAGTGTATTATAAAAACACCCAAGGGAATGAAAAACGTCTTAGTTCTTCTGCGATTGCTAAGGTGCAAAGACGTAAGAAAAAAGTTAAGAAATTGACTAAAGCAAATAAAGATTTTCTTAAAGCCCTAGGGTTTAAAGTATGAATATACTACAGATTACTGAATTACCGCACTACGACACTTCGATTGAAAGTTATGAAGTCCATTCATACAATCCCTACAATAACAGCTTTAGAGAAAACGATGAAATCAGAATTCCCATCCACCAGCAAGACATATACGTGCTACCATCAGCCAGTTCAATTTACGTCGAAGGACAAGCGAAGCTCTTCGGTAAAGATGGGAATCCAATCAAGAAAACTGTTACGTTCACTAATAACCCTGTTATGTATTTGTTTCAAGACATCAGATACGAAATGAATGGTATTGAAATAGACCGCATAAAAAATTCTGGAATAACATCAACAATAAAATCATACATCTCATTAAATGAAGCAGAAAATAAAGTTGCTGCCCTATGGGGTTGGAGTTTAAAGGGATTTCAAAGTGATGGGCGTTTTAGTGCTGTGATACCATTAAATAAGGTTTTAGGGTTTGCAGAAGATTACAATAAAATAGTGATAAATTGCAAACATGAACTTATATTGAACAGAAGTAACAGTAACTTAAATAGCGTTATCCTTACTGATGATATTGTTCATTTTCAAATAGATATACAAAGAGTCCAGTGGAGGGTGCCACACATAAAAGTATCAGACCGAGAACGACTGACACTTTTAAAACATTTAGAAAGAGATAAACCTATTCAGATGGCGTTCAGAAATTGGGATTTATATGAGTATCCGTTACTGCCTAAAACCACAAAGCATTCTTGGTCAGTTAAAACTGCTTCACAGTTGGAAAAACCCAGATATGTAATTTTTTGTTTACAAACCAATCGAAAAAATAATAAAACTAAAGACAGTTCAGTATTCGATCATTGTGAAGTAACAAACCTTACGCTCTTTTTGAATTCACAATATTATCCATATGAACCTTTAGGCTTAAAGTTTTCTGAGAACAAATATAGTATATTATACGAAATGTTTGTGAAATTTCGTCAGTCGTATTACAACTGTCCAGTAGACCCGTTGCTTGACCTAAAAGAGTTCAAAGAAAAAGCCCCTCTCTTTATCTTAGACTGCTCAAGACAAAATGATAGCCTAAAAACAGGTCCAGTGGACGTGAGGTTGGAAATTGAATGTTCTACAGAAATACCAGATAATACGACTGCATATTGTTTGATTATAAACGATCGACTTGTGGAATACAAACCTCTCAGCAACATTGTGCGCAGGTTATCATGATTGCTATTGTGGATGTTCAAGGCTTCAAAACAGAAACAAATGAATTTATAATAAAAGAAATCGCTATATTGTATAATAAAACATTACAAGTGTTTTTAATTAAGCCACCATTTTCATTTGGAAAATTAACGAAACAAGAAAAAAAACAAGTTAGTTGGATTGAACGTAACAGAAAGATACACTGGCGTGAAGGATTTGTACCCTATTCTAATTATCAGAATTTGGTTATAGATATTTTAAGAGATAAATGTATCTACGTCAAAGGTTCAGAAAAAGTGTTGTGGTTAAAGCATATTTTAGAAAATAGTAATTGTAATGTATTCAATTTAGAAGATAAAGGTTGTCCTAGTTTGATAAGTTTATACGATGAATATAAATATTCTCAAGATTTATATAACTGTATTTATCATGACTCTGTATGTGCTTTAAAAAATGTATTGTGTTTAAATAAGTGGTGCTTTGATAATAAAATTTTAAAATAAATATTTTCTTGTTTTCTTTCTTTATTTAGTTAAAACACATCTTAGCGTTTTTTATCCCCACCTCTGTCCGGTCTTTATAAGTTGTTGACAACAGCGGGACGATATCATTATACGTTTATAATTGAATAAGAAGTAAATAGAACATGTCTCAAAATGAATACAAACCTCGATATGACATGTATAACACGTTTAAAATGCGTGAATTTTCATTTAATTATTACTGGAGGACGTTTAATAAAAAGAAAAGATTAGTGAGGGAAATGGCTGACGCAGGATTTTTTTATTATGGAAATAGTATAAATGATATTGCAGCATGTTTCTCATGTGGAGGTGTTATCGAAGATTGGGAGATTTATGATGATCCTTGGATGCAACATGCTATACATTATCCTGAGTGTTTTTATTTGAACGCTGTGAAAGGAAAGGAGTATATAATTAAATACGCATATCTCCATCACAGCATTAAACTTTTAGCATTGTAGTGTGATGGTTCGATCTTAATCAACGCTTGCTTCATCATGAGAGAATAAATTAATATTATTCACATTATGCTCCATTCATCGAAATTTGATTTGGAGGGCATTTCTAAACTTATTTTCAAGAATGCTAGTGGTGAGATTCTATTTAGTCAAGACATAGCTGACCAGAAAATAATTAACACCAGTTCATCAAAACTTCAGGATAATACAAACAACACAGAGCAAAACTCAGCAAATTCCACCTTTGAAAATATGCAATATCTTACACTCAAGAGTGGTCACAATGAGTTCCTTACATTTGCTCGAGTTGGCAACGCACATCCTGGTCCTGAAAAATCCTCATTAGAAGTCGTTTCATGTGAATGAAAAGAGCAGTCAGTGTAGTTGATAGAGCAGTTAATCATCAACACTTATAGCGACAACATGTATCAGTTTATACAACCATCATATACTCCATCGATTCCACTCTTGCATTTTGAACTTTGCAAGTATATGTATCAAGTTTCCAGCTCCACGATTCCATATATTAAAACATATTTGAAGCCATCAAATCAAATCAATGGATTACTGGAAGAGTGCATTGATATTGCTAATAGGATAACATTAAGTAAAGACGAGTGGGGCATGATATTTATGGAAAACGCCTCTGACATATCAGGATTCTTCACATCTGGTTCAATTCCTTTACCAAAGCAGCAGCCGCAACGAGAACGACAAGTGATCAAGTATATAAACCTGCCTGAACATGAAGAAGGAAGCAAAAAATTCGTCACAATTGACATTGGAACCAAATCGATCGTCATCTGTTGTGAAGAGTGGTGGTGTCTGAATCATTTACTGAATTGCCTTGATTCACGTTTACGTCACTTAACTAGGGTAAAGGGTTACTATGAGAACCGTATTAATTTCTTTAGAAAACGATTCAAGCTCGCCCAACCGAAATCAATGTCTGAAGCCTATGCAATTATGGAAAATGTCTATGATGAAATGTCAACAGTGGATCAAGAAATCAAATGTTTTGTAATCGATTATTTATTCTTCTCATGCTTTTTATGAATAATGATAATAAAATGTGTTACTTAGTTGACAGCATACTTTGTTTCTTTTTTCACGATACCAACCACAAACCAACCACAAAAAGTAAAAAAATATTATAAATTGATTATTCAAATCATTCAGTTCCTAATACAAAATAACACTAGATCAGTCTTTCGAATAGAATGTTGAATAGAAAGTATGAAATAATATTTGAATGATGAAATGAATAGTAAAATTGGGGTGACCTGGATCTCCCTGATCCAGGTCCCCCAATTTTACCCTACTAATGGGGTCCTCATTTAACATCTCTTGCAGGACGGCTAAGTTCAGCTGCTTATGCTGTCAGAAAAATCCGTCAGTTTACTGATGTAGATACCGCGAGACTGGTCTATTTTAGTTACTTTCATAGTATCATGTCTTACGGTATTTTACTTTGGGGACGGGCTGCAGACATCGATTCTATTTTTATTCTGCAGAAAAGAGCCATCAGAGCCATATATAATCTTCGCAGGCGCGATTCTCTAAGGGAACGGTTTAAGGAAATTAACATCATGACGGTACCTTGTCAATATATCTATGAAAACATGAAAAAAAAAGAAAAGAAAAAAAAAAAAAAGATGCATGAAAAGATGTAAATTTTTCCTTACATACATGAGTATGTAAGGAAAAATTTACATCTTTTTAGTAGAAGAGGTGAAAGACATAATTATAGTACTAGAAATAGAGACCTATTAGTTCAACCAGGTTTCAGACTAGCTAAAGTAGACTCATCTTTTATGGGGTAGGTACTGTTTAAAATGTTATAATAAAATACCTCCCCACATTCTTCAACTGAATGAGACACAATACAAGTCTTGTATTAAACGCACACTATGCAGGCAGGCATATTATAAGTTAGGGGATTACATCGCGGATAAAAATGCCTGGCTCAATGCTGGTCCTGCTCCACAACCACAACTAATTGATTAACACTTGAAAATACTATTGGAGCTGCTGAAGATTGTAAGTCTATCTTTGCATTGTATAAATTCAATCTCCTAGTATTGTATAATTGCATAACACATGTGTGAGTACTATGTACACACTATAAAGCTACCATTTACTGGCTACGTCTTTCATTGACTTGAATGTGCTCTGGCGGCTGAGAGTAAGTCATGCTCACTCAAATGTCTCGCTGATGGTGGCGCATGTGTTGGATCATTTAGCTCCCTTCAAAATGGTTGAGCTGAATGGTGCTGATGCATGCGTCATGTTCGTGAACGGGCGCCGTCAGTAGGGACTGGTCATCTCTTTGCTGCCATGGCTGATTTTAATTTATTATTTGAATTGTTGTTATTTCTCATCTTTTCATTATGGACGCTTTTAACGTTCTGCATCGTTCTCACATGTATAATTTTTAACATGAATGATGTAACCAAGACTTTGTAACCACATTATTTTGATTTAAAAGAGTGTCCATGGAGTTTCTTGCCCGTTCTTCTCCATTATGTACCTACGCTTTGGAATGGGCAACTAGCTTCATTTTTTCTGACTGACTGACTTCTTGACAATTCAATAGTGCCTGTAAATGGTTTAATTGAAATAAATGCTTTGAGTTTGAGTTTGAGTTACCACTTGGCCACCACTGCTCTCAGCTGCTTTCAGTAAATACTTAGTCCTGCTAAAAGTTGAATCGTAGATGCTCCTACTATAGGATCAACCAACAACATTCTTATAAATATGAGATATTTTTGAAGCATTCAGGATTTTTGCGGTATCTTCCACCAAGGTTTTATAAACATTCACAATATTGTATCTTACATTACAAATACCACGCTTCCTTCGGCATCGTATATCTGTCGTACGCTGCGTGAGCGTGACGCAATTGTGCTTAACGAACTATGTGGTATTTCACCACAAAATGCATAAATAAATGGATATATTATGGTACGTATATGATCTACTATTCTCGGTACCAAGTATTTTCTTATAACATAGATCTAGGAATATAATTTGCTGGAAGATGAACAAAACAGGTAAATTCTGATTACTCTGCATCTTCGTTGCACTCTACCAATCTTGATACACTACAGCGTGTCATTTCTAGTAGATTGCATGCATGTAATATTAAAGTAACGTTACGAAATATTCAGATTTGGACGGTTTTATAGCAGTTTATTATTATAGTGCTACTTTCTCTGCTCTTGAGACGTAATCGGCGATTTACAAAAATACATGTATACTTAATTTGAATCGATATTGGAACAATTCCTTGTTCACGCTTTTCAATCTTTGTTTGTGTTATCAGATGGAAAACGCCTAAAGCTACTTATGTGTAAAGATGAGTGTTATAATCAGCCTATAATGTTCCTACTGCTGGGACACAGGCCTCCTCTCTGTGAAGAGGTAACGGGCTGCAATCCACCACGCGGAACCAGTGCGGGTTGGTGGAAGTCACACGTCTTCGAATGTTTGGTTCTTGGACATACCGGTTTCCTCACGATGTTTTCCTTCGCCGTTTTGAAAGCAGTGGTGATGAAATGATTTACACAAAGTAAAGCGGCTGCCTGGGTATGAACCGACGACCTGCAACTCCGTCGGGGCCGTTACCACTGAGCCACCACTGCTCTCTCTGCCTTTAGTTACTTATGTATAAAGGTGAGTGTAATTTACAGTAAGTAAAGTTAAAAGTCTGTTTAATGGTTACCTTGCAGTGTCAACAAGGGTGCTTCATGTCTCCTCAAAATTGTAAACGAAACTGATGTTCAGCAAATCAAAAATAGTATATTGTTAAACAAATATGTACCTAAGAAAGAAGTAGAAGTTATATTATAGACCAAAATCCTTAAAAGAAACTACTAATGAAACGCGAAATGTTAATAACAAACAAAACTATTGGAAAATCTTGAAGTAGGTATGCAGCTGTCAGTGTCAAATCACCTGTATGTGCGCGACTGATTTATTTTTAATAGAGCCTCGCAAATAGCTAAGAATTTCATTGAGATTGTACATAAAAGTTATGAAACCTGATTGTTTTGAACTGCAACGATTTTCTTCAACTCATAATTCATTCATCCTTTGTACACGTTACGGTTTCTTTACCAAACAGCGCATAAATCGCGCCGTAGAAAAAACGTGTCTGTCAACAACACCAAGATTCCATACAACACCGACCGTGCCTACACACGGCGAATAAACCGTAGTTTTTCACGGCAAGAAAAACCTAAAACAGTGTTAAACAGCACACACATTTTTTTTTTAAGTTACAAGTTCCTTATACTTAAACAAAGCACACACTTAGACCTCTGGGGTCTGTCTTAGCATGCCATGGCCTGAGATTTGATCAATGCACTATTAACATGGTACAATATTATGTAGACAACATCTTTTTTTTAAATACCTTTCCATATAATAATATGGAAACCACATAATATATGCAATAAATTATACCAAACACTTGTTATCGCCTTTTCTGACGATATACAAAAAAAATACGAAAACGATTGCGAAAAAAAAATCAGCTGTTCCCTACATTTATGTTCGCATAGCTCGTCAAAATTTAGGGAACAGCTGATTTTTTTTCGCGACCGATTTCGTTAATTTTTTGTGTATCGTCAGAAAAGGCGATAACAAGTATGTGGTGTAATTTATTGCATACTAGCTGCGCCTCGCGGTTTCGCCCGCATGAGTGTCGATCCCGTGGGAATATCGGGATAAAAAGTAGCCTATGTCCTTTCTCGGGACTCAAACTATCTCTATTCCAAATTTCATCTTAATCGGTTCAGCAGTTTAAGCATGAAGTGGTTACAGAGAGACACACTTTCGCATTTATAATATTAGTATGGATATGTGGTTTCCATACTGTATACCTTCTCGCTAACCAATGAAGAAAAATGTGTTGGCAGCACACTGAGCCATTGCTATAAGTCTTTGCATCTTCATCCTAATGCTATATGCATATGCATCGGACATGTGTTTTTTTACCAAATCCAGTGCTACGATTACAAAATGGATACCTCATCCGTTATCAAGGATGAGGTATCCATTTTGTTTCATCACATACATAACCACTTAGTCCACAAAAACTGCAGGAAATCCCCATACATAACGACGTAGGAGCACGTTCATATAATCCGGCCACCATGAGAGGCAACGATGTGCGGCGGAGCGCAACCGTCCTTGACTTAACGCCAACCATCTTGACAACCAGCCTTGTCTTTTGTAACAACCGTGGTAATTCGGTTTTCATACATAATGTGTGTATCGTCGCAAGTAGGAAATTTATGAAAATGGGGCTATGGATATGCTGATTACATTGGCGTGAACTCGAATACTGCAAAGCCCCTGCAGTGTCGACATTAGACAGCGACAAAAATCGGTCCCTAAGTCGTATCGTTGTCAAATTCCTTTAATAGATTTTCAACTTTATTTCCAAAGTATAAGGTTGAAAATGTATCTATTAAATAAATTTGACATCGATTAGACTTAACGACTGATTTTTGTCGTTATATTTGTCGAGACTGCAGGGCCAGGTTAAGTACTGAGACCAAATAAAAAACCAAGATAGAGAGCTGTAAACAGCCAGCAGAGAGTTGCAGCAGCTGCAGTGTAGTAGCAGCAGCTGTGAAGCCGGTTCCGTAAACATGTGTGCACTTAGTGAGGTGTAGTTTGATTGTAAATGTATGCGTGTGAGCGTGTATGCACAGAGCGGAGGTGAAGTTTTGGCATGCTTCACTGTATTGTTCACAGCGCTATGTTTTGACTTTTTTATTTGGTCTAAGGTTAAGTAGGTAATATTTTTATCCGTTTGTTGTATTGTAACATACTTTTATTTCCATTGTAGCGTCAGATCTTTCAAATCCATGACCTAGTGCAGATAAATCTAGGCTAATGTTTACTAAACAGTTTTTCAAGCATTGCTTATTGTTAGCTTTATTCTAGGACCTTGCTATACTAGTTCATAGGTTCTCAACGTGGGCAATAACGACTCTCCGTGCGCGTTTAAGACTATCAGGGGCAGTAGAAGACCCAGAGAAAATATATAGATATTCACTGAGTGAATTCACACGGGCCGCATTTTGTAAAATAATTACTCTTGGTTAAGGTGCTACCTCGAAAATCTAAAATCCTCGAAAACCTACTAAAGGAGCGAAAGCGATGTAATTACTTTTGAAACGCAAAGGAAGACTGATGGCTGTAATGTGCGTGCGCTCGGAATAAAATGACGTATGTGCCAAAACGAATTTACTCCTTTTTTAACAAAATAAATAAATTAAATAAGACTACTTTTTTAGAACTAATTTTTGGTATGATGATTCTCTATAATTTTAAGTGTAATTGGCACTATTGTATTAGGTTTAAGCCTGTGACGATAGTGTGTTTAAAAAAAAAATCCTGTCTTACGACTATATAATATTATACTTTTAAATATTAATCGTGGCAATAGCTTTTCAGATTCGCGACAGATGGTAAGTAAAAAAATTGAGAGGCTTTAGAAAAAAAAATCACTCATTGCGGTCGGTGGGCAAAATAAGGTTGAGAACCTATGTACTAATTGCATTAAGAAACGCACTGCATAACTTGATATCGGAGCAAGTCTATCCGAACTCTTTCAAGACAAATTCAAAGAGAGAATAAGCCCAAACGAAAAGGACCCATCTAGTTTAAAAAACAAGACACCGAATCATCTGCATGCTTCTGAATACATTAGACCCTTTGGTACGGGACTTAAAAACTGGTACCACCGAGCCATCGACCAGGGTCGCTGACACTCCGCCATATCTTGCATAATTTCAAAATAAAAAAAAAGTAACGGAATGTGATCAGATGAAGGCAACGTCCTAAGACCGGATCGGCCAACTGCAGCTTTTTGCATTCATTTTACGGTTGATCGATTCATCGATTGCATATAATCGAATGGAACATTGTAGGAATTAAAAATCGATGTTGCCGTTAAATGAAAATTGGTTTGATGTTACGTTGAGTGTGTCATCAATTATTATTTCTATTACCTAAACAGGGCCGTAGTATTTTTTATGCTGCTACGTTATTCGTTGATCATATTTTTATAGGTGCAATAAACTTATCTCAGTTTATTGCACCTAATGCGGACATTACATCACTGTCAATAGGAAAATTCAAAATTAAGAGTGAACAGGTATCTTCTGGGCACGCTCGTTCCATTATAGACCTCATCTATCGCTTTCCATCAGGCGTGATTGGGGTCAAGAGCGGGCTCATTCAGCAAAAAAAAAAAATTAAAAAATTGCCCAAAAGGCTGGCAGCATTAATTTTTGATGCCCTATGATTCCTTCCCCTTTTTTATATATTATTTATTATTTTAAGTCTACTAACTTATACTAGGTAAGTAATTATCTTTTTTTGTAATAAAAAAACTGCAAATAGATAATATAACAAATGGTAAACGGCAACGGTCAGCAGCTTCTGATTGCATTGAAATCTAACAACAGCATTATGCAGTAGGAATTTGTTTTTTAATGCAGCAGTACATTTTAAACCTCCTTTTTTGGCTTATACATCTAATTTCCTTATCAGGGATTCAGGGTATATTGGGTAAAATTTATATAAACAAAAAGTGGCCATATGCCTGTAAATCATTATCTTTAATATGCCATATTGAATTGCAGACATAAAGCAAAAAGCTCGTAAAAACATGCAATGTAACGACATCTGGCAGCAATATCAGATAGTTACAAGTACATGGCACTAGGTAGGTAGATAGATACACCATTTACTTTGTGCACACAAAAGATATACCTAGCACAACACATAAAAGCAAAATTACATCACATCACACTAATATTATAAAGGCGAAAATTTGTGAGGGTGTGTGGGGAGCCGTGTTTATATGTTTATTACTTCTTGACGCTCAAACGGCTGGACCAATTTTGATAAAATGTTGTGAGGAGGTAGCTGATACCCTGGATTTTAGGATACTTTTTATCCCGATATTCCCACGGGATCAAAACTTATGCGGGTGAAACCGAGGGGCGCTCCTAGTTTTTTTAAATTTTAAAATGATTTTAAGTATATTTTTTATATTCTAATATTTAAAAATATAATTTATATCTAGATATTTATTGAAATGAAGGAGATAATTAATAATAATTAAATCCGAATTTACGAAAAAAAAAACATCGTCATTCTTAGAATATCAACAATAAGAAAATCTGAATAAAATGTCGTATCGCAGCTTCACAACATGGTTATTTACATTATTGAAAGTTTATTCACAATATAGAAATTCTCATTTTGTTGACTAAAATGCATTTACCCTCTTTTCGACGTTTTAATATTTTATTTAAAGCAAATTAAATTATTTAATTAACTGTATATTATTACAAAGAAACTGTACAAGACTTAAGTACTGAAAAATTACCCGATTACCAAAAGGTATTATAATTTCATTAGTGTGTATATATTTATACAAACGTGTTTTTTTTTTATATCCCATAACTCTAGGGGGTCATTGTACTCATCATTATGAACAAATTTAACTATGGGACCAAAACTAAAATCGCGAAAAAAAAATCAGCTGTTCCCTACATTTTGAAGAGTTGTGCGAACATAAATGTAGGGAACCGCAGATTTTTTTTTTCGCGATTTCAGTTTTGGTCCCATAGTAAAAGTTGTTCATAATGATGAGTATAATGACCCCCTAGAGTTATGGGATATCAAAAAAAACACGTTTTATAAAGCAGAAATTCACATTTTTGAGACTAACATGAGTTTATCCTCTTTTTGACGTTTTATTATTTATGCAAAACCAGTTCACTAAAATTATTTAAGAAACTGTACTTACAGAAAAATTACCCAATTACCAATAACTACAATTTTATTACCATAACTAAGTAGTTGTGCTCGCGACTTCGTTCGCGTGGATGTCGAAAAACAAGCATGTGTCGCTTAGGAAAGGTATAATTACCACTCCTTCATTGAAAAGGAAGAATCTTTCGATCATGCCTGGTGGGAAGCGTTACCTGAGGTTCTCTACTGCAGCCCTTTCGACTGCAGTCACTGCGTCTTTAAGGTTCATATTGTCAAGGCGACAAAGTCTCACTTTGATTTTTGAGAATAAATAAAAATAAAAGCGCCTGGTCGAGGCTCATTATCTGAAGAAACAGCCATATGTCTATAAAATATCTTAACTTTGATTTGTCCAAGATAAACTTTGCTAAAGAGTGTTATTAACACAACTTTTTCAATTTCATAATTCATTAGTACTAAAGCATATACTTTCTGTACAAATAATTTATAAAGAAATAATTAATACTTAAGCCAACGTTCCTAACTCTGTGTGTGACATACGGACGGACAGGACGAAACAATAAAAATTCCTTTTCTTGACAGACGAATTGAGGACTTCTTCCTTTTTGAAGTGGGTTATAAAGATGCCGCAAAGAACCCTTCAGTTTTTCTTCTAATTTGAATTCGGTTAAAGAGAACTGAGAAAAAACTTGAGTGAGATGAGACCTCTAGAGAGAAATCCAGCACCAAATATTGTAAGAGCCAGGTCCAGAACCATAACATCATCTACGTCTCTACTTTTTTTCTGACAATGTTATAACAACAATTTCAGTTTTATAATTAAAAATTGTCTAAAACTATACGAAAGAAGGTCACTCTTCTGCGGAAAATATCACAACCAAAAAAAAACACGTGTGGGGTCGGAGGACCCCCGACAGGAATGAAGTTCATAATAAAAATCCAGGATGCTTGGATTTTTAATTTGAAAATAATATCGGCTTCAGCATCCTCGAAAACCATGTAAACGATCTCTCTCTCTGGCTCTTTCTATTACATTAATGAAAAGTCGCATGGAGTCGCATAACGCTTTATAGTTACGTGACGATTTCTCCCATGTTACTCCTACTGCAAGGTCCGTAAAAGAACTTCGTTCCAATAACACCGCGATTCAGGATATGACGACATTTGCTCAAAGCCATCGATTCAACTTTCTTAAATAAATAATTATCTAACTGCATTCTTTATCACTCAGAACACCACATCCATTACCTATTATTATCTTACATTCTCCTCACTTTTTTTTTTCTTAATATTTATTATTATTTTAAATGCTAGCTTATATTATGTATATATGAAATAACATTAAATCCATAAAACTTTTATTTGACATTTTTTTGGCGCCTTTATTCAAGCATCAATGGAAAGCGATTTTTATAACATTATCATTACTTTTTGAAATAACACAGATATGTCTGTGTTATTTCGTCATAAGGGTAAGTTTTTTGGCGTCATTATTCAAGTAATGTTATTTATATCACAACTAGCTTCAGCCCGCGACTTCGTTCGCGTGAAACTTCTTGTTTCCCCCGAGCCACCCCGTCGTATCGCATCACCCGCCCGCGCTATCACTTAACGTTCTTTTTTACTTTTTTTCTTTTTGCTCGGCTCCTAAGGGTCATAGCGTGATGTTAAATAGCCTATAGCCTTCCTCAAGAATTGGGCTATCAAATGCAAGAAGAATTTTTCAAATCCGACTGGTAGTTCCAGAGATTACATACAAACTTACAAACTTACAAACATACAAACTTACAAATTTTACCTCTTTATAATATTAGTATAGATATGTTTTGTTAGCACTGTCTCGCGCCAATAGATGTCATGTGCATGTGTTACCACAATATGTAATGAAAAGTTCTTCTAGAATACTTTAAATTGATTATATCTTTTGTTAGAATGAAGTGATTGCGATGAACCAAACACCAATCATTACTCCGAGTTCTACACTATATTTAGTACAACAGTTAACCATATTGGTTTCATGGTTTGGTACTTTTTACGTGGAACCTGTTCAAACAGTTGATCTCTCCCATACAAACAGACAAACCGACAAACAGCCAATAATTAAAAAAAAATATGAAATGGCATCTGTTGGTTATCCTTTAACACCCCAATTTTTTTTTTATATTTTTTAAATGTACAGAAACGCCTCGTCTATAGATTTATTATATGTATATAGATGATAAGGGTAGACGCTGCTGTAACCACTGAATCATTACATTACCAACTGTTTGATTTAAATCATTCCAGGGCCAATCATGTTCCAACATCCCAATGATTCTACGGTGCATTACAACTACAAGTAGCAAACGTGACTTTAAATTTCATCGGAATTAAAAATCGCAAAACAACGGACGAATATCAACAAAGCGTGGTATTATTTATAATTTCTATCAATTCATAATTCATAAAAACATGAATAAAAATCTACGTTTTCATAGAAATAATACATAAAAACAAAAACAACATACCTCTTTTTATTTGTATCTTCAGTCAAAAATATCCGTCATTAATAATTTCGGGATAAATACGAACGAATTGTGTGAATGCCGTTACTGGCTGGCAAATTTAAATAAAGAACGGCCAGTCACCGCGTCCGACCGGCCGATGACTGAGCTGTGCGCCGGCGCAGCCTCGCTATCCACCCACACACGCGCAATACGATAAAGGGTATCGAATTCGGCCATAGATTTTATTAGTGTCATTGATTGGAGATGGGATTTTACTTGCGTTTACGCATGTCGGTAGGTTGATTTCCTCAATGCGGTCACTATGCGAGGTGTTTTGTTATTTATTTTTAAATTATTTGAATTATTGGCAAATGAGGCAATGCCCTATTGAAAAGGCAAAAGTTTATCATTTTGTCTTCAATTAGTTTCTGAAATTATCTTTTTTTAAATAAATGAATACAATAAAATGTGATAGACTATCTTATATCTTCTAAATATGTAAAACAATTAGTTCAAAGAACGTATTTGTATTCAATATTTTGGTTTACTGACACTTTCAACTACATTACATACCCTCCATTCCTGAGAGATTAATAAAAAACAAACAAAGATTTCCGATATAAAATTAAATTGACATTTAAAAAATTTAATGCTTATATCTCCTGCAATGCCCAATATAGTATTTTTATTTTATATCATTTTCCAATGAACTATTAATTTTAGTTTTATCTCATAAAAACGAATCCGAAATTCTTATCATATTTCGTTCACATCTACATGATAATCTTTGCCTCATATTTACTTGTGTGCAAGACAGCTTGCAAGCTCAACTGTCAATGTCAGTACAGCCCTCAACACAAGTGCTAATATCAAGTTTTGGCAAAATCAATATAAATACTTGTTATTTTATATTTGCAGATACCTGTACACTCTAATAGTCTTTGACTACGTATTATTTACTTGTGTCGTGAGCTTATGACAAGTCAGCTTGCGAGCTTGACTGTCATTGCCGGTACAGTCACAAAGATAAAGTTTTAATTTTATAAATTAATTTTGTTGATTTTTGTTTGGTCTAAGTGGGTTTATTTAATAAAAATTTTAAGAGGTGTGTGTTTATTTAGAAACGTCTAAATTATATAATTGCAAGTTTTTTTTAAACAAGGCCTGCGGCATAAAAGTTTCTTTAAATATTATGAAAATATTATATTCTGGCAAATTAGTGAAATATTCCAGTTTACATTCAATAATATAATAGCAGCTGATGTTCTTTGTTATTTATGTTTGTATTTGTAACATAATTTTGAAGCAAAGTTCTTCAAGACTTAGTTTTAAAACTGAATTTAAATAATCAAACATTCAACATGATGCATAATTCGTAATTAACCTACTAACCCGAAAACGTTAAACAAACTAGGTAACTGATACGTACTTCAAAAAGCTGTTCACTAAATATTATGTCAAAACAAAGATTGTTTGGGAATGTCTGCAAAAATATTTTGCTTCTCCGGTGACATGCGGTTTTTACAAGAATAGGTAAACTTGGATTTTCCAATTCATATTGAACAGTTCACATTGATAAATCACAAGTAAATTACTTGACTATAAATAGATCAACACGTGTCGTTTGGCTACACGCTACTGTGACTCATACATGAGTGCGTGGGTTTGCTTACACCTATACAAACAGTATGCTATAAGCAAACATCTCCTTGGTTGTGTGATTAAAGACAGTATCAGCTGTTTTTGCACAACGCTTTATTGGCTATACATAATATGTCAATTGCTTTTACTGCATAAGGAAAAAATATTTAATTGTGACAAAGAACACGTATAGACGTCCGTCTCAAAATTCTGTGTGAACACATCAAAAATATAATTTGCATAGATAAGAGCATGCGCTAATTAATTATTAGTGACACAGCTACCAAAGCTAGACAATGATGATGAACTGAAAATATAAAATAACAAAATTATTGTAATGTATGCAGAAAAAAATGTGTTGTTGTTTTCTAATTCATAACAGCCTACTAAATCTACAGACGCCAGCACATCCACCTACCCGAAACTGTCACATTTTTCCAATCAACTTTAAACCTTATGATTTAGTGATAAAGTTGAAAATAGATTAAAGAAATTGACAGACTGTAGTAGGTTGATGTGCTGGCGTCTGTACAACGAATTCTCCTATTCAAACTACCCATCACATTTTTTAAATTAAAGAAAGTGAAAAAATCATATACCTAAAATATTTTTAATCGCTTTTCTTCGCGACAGTACATCCACTAAGCACGTTCGCGCGGTTTACCGTTGACTCATCACAGTTTACATACACAAAGCTGACAACGGTACATGCGAGTACATTCGAGCCGAGTCAAAATGCAAACGCAAATATAGAAACGTTCTCAAAATATTATATTCAAGTCTATGTATATTCATTATAAAAATAAAGATTTTTTTGCGAAACTTTTCAGGTTCTACTAATTAACCTTATTTAGGTACATAATGGAAAAAATAAGAACTTAGGTATTGATTTGCGTAACCGGAACGAAGTTTAGTAGTGAACGACACGTAATTAAAATTCTAGACGGAAAATCGGCTACAACCGTTTTATTAAAGTATTAAAGAGCACTATACCTATAACACGCTAACCTGTTTATTTTGAATTTACATACATCATTCAATATTAATATCGAAACCGTTTCTTGCTAGAGCTTCACTTTGGAAAGTTTAATTAAAGGCGTTTATTTATAGACGACTAGCTGCGGCCTGCGGTTTCACCCGCATTAGTGTCGATTCCGTGGGAATATCGGGATAAAAACTATCCTATGTCCTTCCCCGGGACTCAAACTATCTCCATACCAAATTTGATCTAAATCGGTTCCGTGGTTTAGGCGTTAAAAGGTAACATACAGACAGACAGAGTTACTTTCGAATTTATAATATTAGTATGGATGATTAAAGTAAAGCGACGTTTAAACGTCAAAAATGTATGGTTAAACAGTCGCTCGCTAAGCACTACGTAACTACAAGCAACGTTTATAAATGAAGGGGTTTGTGTATGAAATAGCTCTTAATTACACCGCTTCTTCTGTCAATCAAAAAAAAATAATCACAAAGCTATGAAAGGCTAGCTTTTTAGGATTTAGGGTGCGGTTCCAATGAAGCGGAGCTGAGCGGAGCGGAGACATGGAGGAATCGTCCAATCACAGACGAGACGAGTGGCGCGATGAGGATTTAAGGTGAATGGGTAGTTGTAGCCCGCGAAATTCAATTTTTCTTACGTTTTTTGCAATTTTCAGGTCAGTGTCAAGTTGTATCTTGATCAAAATATGATTCGCGACTATAACCGGTACGTATTTACAAAATTATAATAATTAGAATCATTAATACATCTTTCTAAGTTAGATTTCTACCGTTAAGAACAAATCTCGTATGGAAAAGTGTTTGTGGTAGAAGTCTAACTTAAAGAGATATATTAATGATTCTAATGACTATGATTCTGTAAATACATGTCTATTATAGTCGCGAATCATATTTGGATCAAGATACAACCTCACACTGATCTGCAAATTGCAAAAAACTTAAGAAAAATTTAATTTCGCGGGCTACAACTACCCATTCACCTTAAACCATTTTGATCTGCACGGTTCCGCTCCGCTCCACCCAGCTCCGCTTCAGTGGAACCGCACCCTTATTCCGGTCTAATCCCCTGAACCCCCTCCACACCCCCCTCCCCAAGAACTCCTGCTAGTTCTTCTTCTGTTTTAATCTGCCTTATCCACTTTATCTATGTTACTCTTTTTGACAGGTAAGTACAGTTAAGAGAAAAAATAAACGTTTCATGTTTTATAGTACCCTAAAATTAGATTTCTATAATACAATGTTCCAAAATCCTGTACTGTTGGGTTCAGAATATACTATCATAAAACCATTGACTTAATTGCTACAATTTGTTTAATTACCGGACTGCGGAACGTAGGAACTAAAATAATAATATTTAATTAAATTAAATCTGTCTACGTTACAACCTAGATAATAATAGTGCAGAAACGACATTCTCTTATATTGTATACTAGCTTCTGCCCGCGACTCCGTCCGCGTCAAATTTTTGGTTCCCCCGACCCACCCCGTCGCATCGTATCGTCTGCCCACATTATTACTTCGTTTTCGCGTTCTGACTCTTTTCTTTTTGCTCGGCTCCTTAGTGTCCGAGCGTGATGCCCTATAGCTTTTCTCAAGAATTTGGCTATCAAATGCAAAAAGATTTTTTCAAACCCGACCGATATATAGTTCCGGAGATTAGCACGTTTAAACAAACTAAGTAACTGTTCGGCTTTATTATTTTATTATACAGGATGAAGGGGTCATTGTACTCATCATTATGAACCACTTTTACTATGGGACCACACATGAAATCGCCAAAAAATAATCAGCTGTTCCCTACATTTGGACGAGTTATGCGAACATAAATGTAGGGAACAGCTGATTTTATTTTTCACGATTTCGGGTTTGGTCCCATAGTAAAAGTTGTTCATAATGATGAGTACAATGACCCCTTAAGAGGAAAACGGTGTTTAAAATTTCACCCTGTATTATGCTAACTGACCCGGCAAACTTCACACCGCCTCAGAATCAATAACAACAAATGTATGAGAAAATGAATTATCTTCATTATTATTTTTTTCTTGATTTTTTCCCATTCTTAATCAAAATAAATAAATCCAAAAAATAAAAGATCATAAAAATCGGTCCAGCCGTTCTTGAGTTATAAATGGTGTAACTAACCCGACTTTGTTTATACATATGCATATAGATTATATATTGAATATAACGACAGAAATATTTGCGTTTTAAAGTTGCTAAACCGGCTCGTTTTATGCTCAACATTATTATTAATTGTATAATTTGCATAGTGACTCATAAGACCTACGGTTCGGGCGTGGTTCGGGATTTCCCGAGTTCCTACACGGAACCCATAATGTTTGTTAAAGCAACTATGGAAAGGCTATGGAAAAGCCTGGGGGAGACCTATGCTAAAGAGCAAAACAATCTGGAGATTTAAGCACCCAAATTGTGCAACACACTATCAATCGCAATTTAAATCATTTTGAAGGATTTAAAAAACTAGCTGCGCCCCGCGGTTTCACCCGCATAAGTCTCGATCCCGTGGGAATATCGGGATAAAAAGTATCCTATGTCCTTTCCCGTGACTCATACTATCTCTATACCAAATTTCATCTAAATCGGTTCAGCGGTTTAGGCGTGAAAAGGTAACATAGAGACAGACAGACTGACAGACAGACAGACAGAGTTACTTACTTTCGAATTTATAATATTAGTATGGATTAGTATGGATATTGCATTTTTAAGTTTGTGAGAGTGTGTGGGGGTGCGTGTGTGTGTTTATAATTATGTTTGTTACTTCTTCACGCTCAAAAAGCTGGACCAATTTTGATAAAATTTTATTTTATTTTTATCCCGATATTCCCACGAGATCGAAACTTATGCGGGTGTAACCGCGGGGCGCAGCTATTTGCTTTATATGTTCGAAAAATGTGTCTGCTCAACAACGTAAATAACGCAATGAATGTTGTTGAACTGTCAAAATGAAAGCCATTGCTACTGATAGTGTTACGCAATTACCCCTCATGATGTCTAAACCTTTAATTTAAATAAATATTGTAAAATTAAGATCGCTAATAAAGGCTATTATTTAAAATTGAATGCAACTAATAGCCGAATCCATAAAAGTCAATACAAAAAAAAAATCCATTATGATCTCATTTCTATCTCATTTCTATTTATATTATAATATTATTTACTTAGTCTTAGTTTTTAGTAGGTAAGTGGGCAAAGTTGCAGTGTTGTTCGTCTTTTTATTTTACTTTTTGAGTCAAAGCATTTATTTCAAATAGGCACAAAAAAGGCACTTTTGAACGTCAAAAATTATCTTAAAATAGAATTGATTCTAGTCGCCCATTCCAAAAGGTAGTTTTCGTATGGAGAAGAATGGGCAAGAAACTCCACCGTTACTCTTTTAAAATGTTTTAGGTACAATTTGCATGGGTACATTAATTATATAATAAATTGTGAGGACGATGCACCTAAAATGAAATTACTATACCACAATAGGTAAAAGAATTAAAAACGAAACCATGACATAAGAAGTATTTTGCCATATTTTTTTAAATTCTAGCCTTTAGTTTTGTTATTATTATGTGTGACCACTGACCACTTATTTCCGAGAATGCTGGTAAACCTGTAATTGGCGACTGTGTAAGACCGAGACTTTTGTGATTATAGTACTTAAGACAATGTACCTATAAGACAATCTATATAAATAAAAACAAAAGGCCTGACTGACTGACTGACTGACTGACTCATCAACGCCCAGCCCAAACCCTTGGATCTAGAAAGCTGAAATTTTACACGATGGTTCCTTTTATGATGTAGACCAGGAATAAGGAAGGTTTTTTTGAAATTCAACCCCCAAGGGAGTTAAATAGGGGATGAAAGTTTGTATGAAAGTCCGTCAGTTTTAAAGTTAGGATCTTCAAGTTTTGTGTTTAGCCTGACGATTGAAAATTAATTTATACGTGTCTCAGCGTTTTTGATAATTCTACCCCCAAAGAGTTAAAAAGGGGGATGAAGTTGTGTATGAAAGTCCGTCAGTTTAAAAGTTAGGATCTTCAAATTTTGTGTTTAGGCTGACGATTGAAAATGAATTTATACGTGTTTCAGCGTTTTTGATAATTTCACCCCTAACGGGGGATGAACGACCTGCCTGAGATATCAACGCACAGCCTAAACCGCTGGTCCTAGGGACTTAAATTTTGGAGGGTGTGTTCTTTGTAAAGAGTAGGTATCCAATAAGAAAGGGTTTTTGGAAATTCAACCATAAAGGGGGTGAAAAGGGGGGATTTTGTTTGTATGAAAAATCTTATTCCTTGAGTTAATAACCTTGAAACTTGGCACGAATACTTATCTAAGTAAATTATGAAGTTTGGAATTTTTCGTTTTTCTAAACTACCCCCTAACGGGGGATTGGGGGCGTCAGAATTTCTATGGAAGAATTTTAACGCGCGGTCCGATTAACTCGAAATTTTGAATTTATACTTAAGAGCAAAAATAAAGAATAACGTGTATCAGGGTTTTTCGAAAATCTACCCTTAACCGGGTGAAAAGGGGTAATTAATTTTACAGGGGAGGATTTTACTGCGTGGTTTGATTAACTCGAAAATTGGTATAAATAATCTTTGAGTCACGTTATGAACACATCACGAACGATTTTTCAAAATTCCATACCTGTGGGGGTGAAAAGCGGGAATGCAGTTTATTTGAAAAATCTGATTCCATTGATCTATAAACTTAAAAATTGGCCCGAATACTTATTTATCTAAATAAATGATAAAGATCATACCTACATATATTTTCGAAATTTTTAGAGGACAGTACGAATTTCACGCGGACGAAGTCGCGGGCAGAAGCTAGTAATATTATAAATTCGAAAGTAACTCTACTGCCTGACTGTCTGTCTGTCTGTTTTATGACCTTTTCACGCCTAAACCACTTAACGGATTTCGATAAAATTTGGCAGAGAGATAGATTGCATCCCGGGGAAGGACATAGGATAGTTTTTATCTCGATATTCCCACGGGATCGAAAGTTATGCGGGTGAAACCACGGGGCGCAGCTAGTGTACCTATACAAAGAAGCTGTTGGTGTACCTTAATAACATAACATAATCAGCCTGTAATGTTCCCACTGCTGGGACACAGGCCTCCTCTCCGTGAGAGTGAATAGGCCGTAATCCACCACGCGGGCCCAGTGCGGGTTGGCAGATGTCACATGTCTTCGAATTTTTGGTTCTAGGACATGCCGGTTTCCTCACGATGTACCTTAATAAATAAATAAATAAACAAACAACTGGAAAATTTTCATCGTGAGGTTAGATGACTGTTGCGGTATCGGTAAAGCACAAGCAAGCTTCGAAAATGAGCTTACTTAGCTGAGAAAGCGCTCATGAATGTGTACGCATTTAAAAATGGCTAAGTAATTAATTTTTTTTTTAATGCGGAAATGTTCATTAATTTCAAAATTGCAAATTGGTCCACCAGACAAATGGCGGTATTTTTATCATAAAGGCTGATTTAGACAGGGTAAGTAACTGACTCCAAACTCGAGACAAGTTAGTGCTGACCCGATATTTACCTAGTGTAAATTGAATTTTATCAATCAGTAGTACTGACTCCACTAACTCCAAATTCAATTTAAAGTATATATCGGGTCAGCACTGACTTGTCTCGAGTTTGGAGTCTGTTACTTACCCTGTCTAAATCAGCCTTAATAGCAAATACCTACTCACTCTCGCCTTGTTAATAACATGCATGTCAATCACAACAAATCGAAATGTGTCTCGATGCAGAAATCGGACGGCCTTGAATACGGAAAGCGGAAGATATACTACTCCGGCGCCGATTAGTTAATCAAAACAGTAATTGATTGCGATGTTTGCAGAAAACGAAGAGACCTACTTTTTCTGAATCCATACTATAATATAATAATATAATAATCACACTAATATTATAAAGGCGAAAGTTTGTGAGTGTGTGTGTGTGTTTATATGTATGTTACTTCTTCACGCTCAAACGGCTGGACCAATTTTGATGAAGTTTGGTATAGAGATAGCTTGAGTCCCGGGAAAGGACATAGAGTACTTTTTATCCCGATATTCCCACGGGATCGATACTTGTGCGGGTGAAACCGCGGGGGGCAGCTAGTAATATTATAAATCCGAAAGTAACTCTGTTTGTCTGTCTGTCTGTACTTTTCACGCCTAAACCACTGAACGGATTTCGATAAAATTAGGCAGAGAGATAGATTGCATCCCGGGGAAGGACATAGGGTAGTTTTTATCCCGATATTCCCACGGAATCGAAACTTATGCGGGTGAAACCGCGGGGCGCAGCTAGTCCTCTATAAATTTTACCCTTACATACTTTAATTTAAAACTAACATGACACAGTGGACTCCCTTGCACACTTTCTCTCACAGAACACCAGACATATACGCATAGTTTTACTCCATTCATCCACAAACGTATCACATTCAAGGCATTGAGTAAGCATCTGGATAAAGACTTCGGGTACTTTTCATCAGCGGCGGCGACCTCTCGCGTCCGGACCTGGTTCAAGCCATGATCCGGGGCGAGAGGGAGTGGGAGGCAGTCACCTCCTTCTGCGAAGCAGTCATGCTAGCGAAGGAGGTGGCGGGACGGCTGAGGGAGAGAGCCTCACGTCCCAGCCTCCGCGGGAGACGCTCTGGGCGTCGGGAGACGCGTGACGACTCCCGGCCACCGTAGGCGCGGGCCTGCGGACGGAGAGTAATGGGTAGCTCACCGTCGGACCAGGACCAGGCCCGTGCCGGACGGTGCGTACGTGTTCCACGCGCGCCGCAAAGAGATGTCAGTAAAAAGGAAGGGGCCTGCCAGGGCCGAAGCCTGCCGGGGGTGCGGGATTGTCCGAAAGGGTTACCGCTACCCCGGAACATAAAGGGCTAAGGAAGGAATACGGATGGGTTTTAGTCAGTAAGAGTCTGAAACTTCCTTCCGCTCCACCCAGAGCGGGAGGAGTCATTTGATGATTTCCAACCCCCAAAAAAAAAGGGTACTTTTCATGCTGGATGGCAGACGAAGTCGCAAGCAACAGCTAGTTTTAAATAATTTACAACTGTTCTCAATGTCTCATGAACACATGTTTTTTTCTGGCTTAGTATCAGTTCATTCATTTAGCAGTACTTATCTAGTCCTTTTTTGTAGTAAAAGTCACGTCGATTTGTTTTCTGGTATAGTCGAACACAACAGAGAAACACTCGAACATCTTTTGTTTTCATCAATTTAAAACTATTAGCAATCAAATAAAAATCAGCTATAGATCCATATTGTTTCAAACTGTACTTATTGATATGCAAAAAAACTTCATCAGAAAACAATGTCAGGGTTCGCTTTGCTTCATAAACGTGGTCGCGCTCATTCGCAAACCGTCTTCTGTTGCATCACAAAAACTGTTGTACGCGTCAGTACACAGTCACAAGCTGACAGAAGGACATTCACGGCCAAAATCTGACTAACGATGACTGTACTGTTGTTTTTTTTAACGTACCCGTCAGTACCAGCACGCTCAAAACTTAAAAATAAACATGATAATGCCTGTGTCTTTGTTTAAAAAAAAAAACAATAACTTTTAAACATATTCTATTTACCACTTAAACCAATCAATGTTTCAAACGAAATGCTAAGGTGTCAGTCGAAAAGAAAACTGACTTATTCTGGTTATCAGTGCAAACTGTACATGACCTGACACACATAAAAGTTATGACACCAAAAACGTAGCACCACGGAATTCTTTCGAAGCCAATGCAATGCTTGCAATGTATCAATGCTGCATATAGTGCATTCACAAAAACGACACTTGCTTACACACACACAGGGTCTATTTCACTATGTGCGGAATACGGAAGAAGGGTACCATCTTACAGATGAATAAAAAAATCGAACAGAACTGTTTACCAGATCTTATGAGGTGGTTAAACAAGCCTATCGAGTTTCAACCACAATCAACAAAAACAACACAAAAAAAACTCAGAAAGTGAGATCATTACAGACAAAAGTCTTGTCGCAACCACAGCTGATCATCAAGAAAAGTTAAAAGATAAAAAAAGATAGTACTAGACCAATGAAAAGTACACCACACTTACTGCGCTATTCCACGTTTAACTTCATAACAAAAACAATGTCATAGCCTACACCACATGTTGATACACGTCACGGTCTACACGTCCAGTTTTGTGAACTTAACGCTCGGTACTAGCTCGAGGAACCGATAGTCTGTGCGCTCCGTCAGCGTGCACACGTTGCAAGTGGGGGATGTTATACAATCCAAGTTGCTGGGTGACGAACTGGTGGTATGCGAGTGTGGGATTGTTGTGATAGTTCTTGTTTATGAGGTCGTTTAGTATGTTAGGGAAAAGAATTAAGGTACAAGTTCGTAGCTGACTGCAGACGACAGCAGCAGGCGATATGTCGCCGCGACACTATAGAGGACCTAGACAAAGTAACATTCGTTTAGCGATGACGCTAGTAGAAAAGCCAAAAATTCGAAATGTCACGTGATCATGTCAATGTGACTTTGAATCTGTAGCGATTGTAGAAATAGAATCGCTCCGAAGCGAATGCCATTTGTCTAGGACTCTTGGTCCTCTGGTTTCTATGCATTTCTATCTTCTATAACTAGAGACACGGCGTCTGCCACGTATTGCATAGAAATACATAGAATCCAGTAGTGTCGCCTGCCGCTGTCGTCTGCAGTCGACTACGAACTTGTACCTTTAGGTACGGATGTGGATATAGTAAAGAGATGGACAGAAAAGAGGCCCTGTGTGGATGTGTGAAGGATGACGTGTCGGGATGTTTGAATGAAAGTGAAATAATATGAATGTGTGTAAAGAAGGTTAGACAAGATGATGGAAATGATATGAAAAGTTGCAAGCACTATTAAGAAAATCGTGAAAGAGCATAATGATTTATTGTCCCCAAATGATGCTTTGGTTCCTTGCAAGGTCCAAATGGATCATTTGGGAACATAATTATACATATTATGAGAAAAGTTTTGAGTATGAATGTGGTTAGTTAATGATAACCAAAGATTGAAGTAGAACAAGATGAGAACTAACGGTGTGAAAGGTGCTATAAAGATGGTGCATACACGGCTTGAAGAGATGTCTATGGAAGAAGAAGGCATACAGACACACAAGACAAACAAATCGGGATAAGAGCATGAAATTGGCCCATTACCACAATATTTCAGTAGAAAAGCGCCCTAATTGCGTGAATAATTTTGAAGGATACGAGTATTGCTAATCCATTGCTTCATATGTTCAAAAAATGTGTCTGCTCAACAATGTAAATAACGCAATGAATGTTGTTGAACTGTCAAAATGGAAGCCATTGCTACTGATAATGTGTTACGCGATTACAACGCAGAAGTAAACTCGCACATGTCCACATCGTACATCCTTCACTGGCAGCGTGTGATTCCCACGCATGGCGCATCATTATAATTTGCAACTGTCTACCTGGCACATTACCCACTATACAAGTAGATTAACATAGGCGACCATTCAACTAGTTTTGTTTGCTGTTTAATATAACGGCGAGTTTTTGTATGAGGAATTTATCAGCTGCGACTCGAAGAATGTTATAAATATTTTGGTGCCTTTAACATCCGCACTTTCAGATGCTTATTAACGTTTGTTTTTTTTTTTTACTGTATTGGGACATAAAACAGTTTCACATTACAATTTTAGTGTGACAAAATAAATTAAAAACTATGTAAACGTGTAACCCACACCAATGTCCGCGAAATAATAGTTTAAAGACACATAGTATAATGCGTGCACTTATTTTGCAGAAGAGTAAGAAGTTCTCGTTCATATTTCTGGAATATTAGGTCTAAGATAGCTATACTTAAAGTGTGTAAGCGCAAATATATCCAAATCGATGAAGTGGGAGTTATACGTATCTACAATGCGTCGGAGAGGCGCCCGTGCACCGGCGTGAGTTCTGCATCTTGCGGTGTGGAACAGCCGAGGCACACGCGCCTCTCGACGCATTTCTACACACAGTTCTAGGTACAATGTAACATAGTTTATTGGTAATGTCTGAACAATCGAACCTGTTATTACACAGACCATGAAGCATCATGGCCATAAGTAGGCTGCGTCTTGACTCCAGGCTTAGAAGTTTATAACGCATTAATAATTAGGTGTATGGTAATTTAGACTTAGTGCATCTGTAGTGCATAGCACGTAAAATTTTTTTTTGTTGACCCTTAACTGGTTACTGTAGTAGTGGGGCTCGTGGCTAAGAAATAACAGTCGCACGAATCGATCAATCGGGTTAGGCTACGCCTGCCGTGGTCGTTCCGTGGATGGGCGACCATGTTTACGTACCGACACCCCCCGTGCCTCTATAAGTCCCGGCTGTCACTCGTGGATCTTTGAAAGTCGTTACAGGTCGTCAGAAGTCTTACCTAGAGGTATAGTGTTACCCAGTAACTGGGTTGTGGAGGTCAGATAGGCAATAGCTCCACGAAAAATACTGGTGTTCAGCATAAATACATCCGGTAAGACTGAAAGCCGACCTTTAAAATTGTTGGGAAAAGGCTAGACGGATGATGATAACTGTTCTGGTTACTGTGGTTTGGATATTGATACCTTCGATTAAAGAAATCGTTGTAAAGAAAATCTTATTATAATGGTTTGATGTAGACAACACGCAGTAAGCAAGTGCGATGGTGAGCAAAGAGCGGTAAGCTGTAAGCTTGTATTATTACAACAAATTCTGTGTAAACCATTAAACTGTCAAAAAGTCGTACGCAATTAAAACAAAATTTTAATTTAATGAAAAAGTTGGTCCTAATTTCGATACGATCATTGCAGATTGATATCCGTTCAGCACCCTGATTGCGTAACACAGTATTAATCTCAACCTAAATCATACTGAAGGATATGTTCGAAAAGTTTGTCAGCTCAACAACGTAAATAACGCAACGAATGTTGTGGAACTGTCGAAACAAAAGCCATTGCTACTGATAGTGTGTTACGCAATTACCCCGCAGCTATCATATTAAAAATGTTGGATATCTATGAGTGCGAGCGTAAATTTTAATGTCTCTCAGATGTTTCTGCAAATAGAACCTGCTTGTCTAGTATTGCACCTAGCAACAGTCTTTTTACTGCTGATGCTGTGAATAGACTAGGTTTTTTGATGTTCCTAATTAACTTATTGCTATGTCTAAGAATTAAAGTACTTAATTAGCTTCTGGTTTTATTCTAGAGCTTTGATTTTATTTATCTACACCCATGCCCCCATCTAAATCTAAATCTTCTTTAAAAGTTTCTGAAACAGTTAGCTTATTGCCAACATTAAAACAACCAGTATCATAGTAACCCAATGAGTTTTGAGTTAAATAACTAGAGAAGCAAACCTCAATAAAATGTGTCAAAAAAGTGTAACCACTATTTCAACGTGACGACGTAGCTTTGAAACCACTAAACATTTAAAAGTAAACATATATCTGTCTCACTTACACAAGTCGCAAGAATAATACCGTCACTTAGATTAGACAAAGACCGCAATATAAACATGCAATGGCGGGATGGGGTTGCCTACCCATGCAAAATTTTACCCAACTTTTTAAACCATAAATGACGTTCAAAAAAAACGTTAGGCCAAATTATTTATAAAATATTTGAATTATGTATTTCTTATTCGATGTGTATTAGAAGTTTATAACTAATGACAATAATTAAGACATTTTCTTTTTAAATATTTTTTATTTATTCAGTTAGCCTCTTTTCTCAGCAATCTGATTATTTCCACCCATTTATCACGGCGTGCTGCATCTTTAGGCACCCTGCAACGTTGTTATTATTTAAAAAATATTTAAAATCACTTATTCCAATAAATTAAAAACTCCCATAAATGTGGGAAACTAAAACTAAGTTTTTAGTGGTAACACTGAACCTAATTTACAAAATTCTGCAATTTATTTATTTTACGTTGATATAAACACAGAAACAATAAAATTACGTGTGGAAAGTAATTCTGGTTAATTTATTATGTTTTTGTGATCTTGAATCGCACGCTTTCACTACGAATTTACCCATTTTGGCGAAATTTTTGTCATGTGTCACTTGGTTCACTTCGGTTGGCGCCACACAGAGCACTGAAGTGACATTAGCTACGCATACGGCTGTAGCCTTATGACAAGTGGCAACGCCTTGGCGCGGTAATTACTGATCTAGTGTAACATATATATCAATGTAGTAACCATAATATCATCCAAACGAGTGTTATTATGTTTTCATAATGCAACTCGTTTTCAAAAAAAGAACCTTGTCATGCAAGCGCGTTTCATTACTACACAGCGCAGTAATTTAAAAAAGGAACTTATTGGTTATTCGAATTCGCGTCGTATCCCGCCGGCCACCATTTTTGTTCCATATTAGTATTGCAAAAAAAACTGTTTCAGAACCTTGTATAGAGGATTTATATCATGGGTGTAGATAAAGTCTTGTATGCAACTGTACATAATTAGGTATCAAAAACAGTTGCATACATAACTATTTTTCTAAGGTTTTAACTACCAAAACATTGACATGTAAAAGTGCTTAAGGTACATAGCATAGCACACTATGTATTGTACACACTCACGTTATTTAACCGTTAAGATAATAATGTCATAGTATATAATTATACGTTGGAAGAAGATGAATGTGTGAACGTTTTATTTATCTATCTACACATAGGTGTGGGCCATTCCCATGCATTCAACTTTAGAATAATTATGGTCTCCTCGATTACATAATGGGTAGATTCTCGTGGATTAGGTCAATTTTTGAGTCAACCGACTTAGTACCCCCAAGGAAATAATCAGAATAGAAAAAAAAAACTATTTCCAGTTTCCATTTTTCTCACCGACCGTAAAATATATGTGAGCCATCGGAAAACCAGTCCAATAGTGATGGCGCCAAACAAGTGGCCGAATTCTGGGCCGAGTACATTTAGATTGCCATCGACACGCTAAGAAGAAGACCAGTCCAAGTTACAAAAACTACCATATTTTAGGTTTTTTCTGAGAAATACAAGCGACAGGTATTTCATGTTTAGAAAATAGAAATGACATATTCTGGTGAGTATGGTAACACTATTGCTACCCTCACAGATCCTGCGTTTAGATATTGTTAATTCCTATTTGCTTTATCACAAAACTTATTAGTTTTAATATGTGTACACTTGTTCAGATTCAGAGATAAAAATGTTGTGCGTGTTGTTTTTTGCAATTGAAGAATCACGAATACAAGACCAAGGCACCAAAAAACTTCTGTAATGACATTCACAATCTAATAAAAAATAAGGCGAACTTTAAGCTTGTGGATAGTTTAGCAGTAGTTACTGACACAGACAAACATAAGCAAATAATTGGAATGTTACTCCGTCGTATCAATAAATATAATAGGCAAACACGACTCTACAGCTTCCATTTAAGGTAGGTTGAACCCCTTCAAGCATATCTACGTCTACGAGTTTTTTGTTCCAATAGCACGATTCTTCGTGACTTGAAACTGGTTTGAAGAATGGAAAAACAAAAGACCTTGCTATGCATCGATAGCTTCAGTCGACATTATTCATCAAAAACTAAGTGAGTACCTTAGTTTCTACTTACCTCATATAAAAGTGCAATATGAACTGTTTTTTTTTAAATAACCAATGAAAATTTTTAACCCGTGTTCAGAATCATGTATTGAATCCATGGTAAACAGGTTGCGCATCGATGTCCCTGCCAACCTGTACAAGTACCTATAGTCAGAACTCCGGTCAGCAAGACGGTCAGAACTGCGGTCAGCAAGAAAGCCAGAACTCCAATCAGCAAGGAAGTGAGAACACCGGTCAGCAAGAAAGTCAAAACGCCGGTCAGTAAGAAATTCAGAACTCCGGTCAGCAAGAAAGCCAGAATTTCGGTCAGCAAGAAAGTCAGAACTCCGATCAGCAGGAAAGTCAGAACTCTGGTCAGCAAGAAAGTCAGAACTCCGGTCAGCAAGAAAGTCAGAGAGTCGATGAATTTAGTATCGCATCTCTTAGTTTTTATCCATAAAACACTTTAAACGTTCAATTTATCACTTACTTATGATGCTGACCCAGCTTAATTAATAATACTTACCCAGCTGACGGTAATTAAAATAATTATGTAAATATTGTCACGCTTCTGTATTAATAGTGTTTACTGAACCTACAGTATTTATTATACCTATTAATTATGAATGTAGGTATCGGGGAGACTGAACGTGTCTAAGACTTATGTTGGGTCGAGAACAATCGTCTGCCTAGCCTTTTCCCAACTATGTGGGGCATAATCTGTCTATAATGATCCTACTTCTGAGTCACAGGCCTCCTCTCGGTGAGAGAGAGTGGGCCGTAATCCACCACGCGGGCCAGTGTGGGTTGAAAGATGTCACATGTCTTAAAATTTTTCGTTGCACTATGTTGGGGTAGGCTTCAAATAACTAAAGAAGGAAAGACAACCCTACTAAGCTTATGCAGCTCAATGCTGGACATTTATATCATTCCCATGCTCCAGCACAGTGCCTGGTTCATCACGTCCTCAAGAATTGGTGGGGCAGCCTAGACGAGGAAGATCAGCACGATTATCGTCTGAAAATATTTTATACTTTTTTTTAGCTGATTTTTGGGCCCAAAATGTTTGAACTTTTTTCCATCGATTCTTCATACTCATCTTCCTAGCTTAGGAAGATGAGTATGAACCATGTGCATGGGTCTAAGGACACATTAAATTTGTTTTAAAGGGAGTTATTTAAGCCCTATAAGTAATTACGTTCATATGCTATAACTTTTTTTTATATGTTTCTTCAATATTTCATAATTATAATACAGACATGAGATGTTCGAATTTATATCCTCGCAAAACGGTCTTTGGGCACTTCGGACTCCAGTTGCAAAGCTCATTGACCCGCAAAAGTTCGTCGACTTATCAGAATCTGTCGCACCTTTTATTAATAACTCTGTGTTAATAACGTAAATAAAGTTAATGTACCGTTATAGTTAATTGAAGGGCGTGGGGCCTGCTAATGGGTTAAAGTGTTTCATTAATGGATGATACATTACAATTTCTGAAACTTTAATTGATAAAGTGGTGAAACGATTTTGTTAGAAGGTTTTCGTTTTTTCAGTATTTAGATAAAGATTGTTTTATTCTTACTTAAAAAACTACCAATAAAATAAGACTGACAAAAGTTTAGTGCATAAAATAGTTTTCAGCATTCACTGCCATCTATCGTCGACAGCTCGTACTAGAAATGTAAAGTTTACAAAATTATAATTAATTAACGGATGGTTAAGAAAAAGATAAGGTGGTTATTTTATGAGAGATTCAAAAATCTATTTCTTTTACACTTAATAAATAATTTAAGCAAGAAGTAAATAACTCATGACAATAACTTGTATAAGCGCCATCTGGCGTCGAGTAGTTACACTAACATTTATACATGTTTTGAAAAGATAGTATAGATGGCGCTTTAGAAAAGACAACTTTTTATTTCATATTCATGTTATTTATTCATATTCATCATTGTAAAATAACACATGCATGAAAGTCACTCAAATTGAGTTATTATAGACAGAAGGATATATACCACTTTTGCATTTATTTTTACCTTTAAATATATACATGTATATACACACATCAAAAGTGTCTAGGGATCAAGCATTTTTATGCGGATTTCTTGAGATTGAGATGTGGCTTTGTAATAAATTTATGATTTTATTAATTTATATGGATCCTTTTTGGTGCATTTCATAATTTGAATCAGGAACTGTGAATCAAATTCGAGTAAAAGATGAAAATCAGCTGTCAATATTTTCCCTATAAAAACATACAACGCATTGAAGACATTATTAGTGCTACTGTTTCCCTACTACTGATTAAAACCAACGTTATTATGGAGCGGCGACGTCATTTAAGCAGGGAAGAAATGCTCAGAGCCGTGGAAATTATAGAAGCTGGTTCCCGGCAACGTACTGTGGCTTTAGCTCTGAATACAAGTCAGAGTGTTATCAGTCGACTTTGGACACGTTACCGAAGCACTGGTACCGTGGCTGAGCGTCATGGAGGACGGTATCGCTGCACCACACGGAGACAAGACCGATACATTCAAATCTTAACTCGAAGAGCTCCAACAATAACCGCCATGATGTTAGCCGTGAGGCTTCATCACTCTTCAGGGAACTTAATTAGCGACCAAACAGTCAGAAACCGCTTGCATGAAGTGAACCTTCATTCCCGAAGACCGCTACGGGTACCACCTATAGCAATGCACAATCGTAGGATTCGATATCAATGGGCTCTTGAACACAGAAATTGGGCAGAAGAACAATGGCGTTTCGTGTGCTTTTCTGATGAGTCTCGTTTTGGTATGAGACCGGATACAAGACGTATACGACACTGGAGAACCCCTGGACGCCAACAGCGATTAAAATCCTGCCAGGAAGTCCATCCTCATAGTGGTGGAACCATCATGGTATGGGCGGGTATTTGGATCGGCGGAAGAACTGAGTTGATTTGGATCAGAGGCAACCTCAACGCTCAAATTTATGCTGAGACGATTGTATCAGACGTCATCGTTCCTCTACAAGTGCAAATCGGTCCCTTATTTCGGTTAATGCATGATAATGCACGACCGCACACCGCAAGAGTTGTAAGACAGACTCTCGCCGCAGCTAACATCAATGTCCTGCCCTGGCCTGCTCAGTCGCCAGACTTGAACCCGATTGAGCATGCATGGGATATGCTACAGAGAAGAGCTCTGCCGAATATGGAGGGTATCCAGTCGCAAGAAGACCTTTTTTTGTTGTTGCAACGAACATGGGCGGCCATTCCACAGCGTGATTTGGATGAACTCATTTTGAGTATGCCAAACCGATGTTCTTGTGTTGTTAGTGTTCGCGGTAGAAACACGGATTATTAATTGTTTAAGTTACCCAATAAAATTTTAAAGAAAACTGTTATTTCAGTCTTTTTTTCGAACTTTTGTGTTAGTGGTTCAAATGTCAAAAATCCCTTTATTAGGAAAATGGCAAATTTCTTTATTAATGCAAAGGTGACTTGGTTTATCGTTACTGTGACAAACGAAAACACTTTATTTGATGAATCCTTAAAGAAAATTTTAATTAATATCAATCAGGAGAAAAGTTATTGCAAAAATATATGTTGATCCCTAGACACTTTTGATGTGTGTACATATATCCTATCTCCTATAGACAACAATAAAACGCTAGAGAGCACTAAATTCACAATGGCCAAGCCAACCCGTGTCCATTAATGGACTAACCATTATAATCCTCGTTATTGTGCAATAATAGCGCCGGCGCACTATTGTGGGTGACACTGGCACGCTCATACTAGGGTAAAACACCCAGTAGTCAGACTTGCATCAGTGGGCAGCCTTTTCAAGGTTTCGCTATGAGTAGTAGATCCAGCTTAGATACAATTACTACCACTCGGTTTCTTAATATGTAGGTATCTTATTTATTACGATAATTTATAAAACGCTTCACGGGGAGGCGAAATACACACGATTGTTTCGACAATCGCCATTGACATTTATAAATGTGCAACAGGATCTTTATTTATTTATGTTTTATTGTAAAAAAATCTTGATCTCGACTTCTTGTTTTTTCTTTAATGTAGACGTTACCTAGTCAGATGTTTTTGTGTCTATTTTGTTTTTATTTATATTTTTCTTTATTAAGTATTCGAGTTAACTTATCTTTTTGTATTTCAACAGGGTGATGGCAACTTTGGACCGGAGACGATGGAATCAGATTTTCCGCTTAAAAGAGTACAGTAGTGACCAGTGGCGAAGGTACCATACAACTCGATTCCCACCGAGCCTCCCTTCGAAAATTCAGAACATAACCACACTATAGTCAAATTCATAATATAATTTTTTTTGGCATTTTTTTTTGCTCCGGCTTACCTCTGTCATAAATTCACCCTTCGCCACTGGTAGTGACCAACATCCTCAATAATGAGGGACTGATTAAAGAAAAAGATCTTTTTGTATTTTTCCTTTTTTTAATCCACAATTCTTGAACTGACAACTCGTCAAAGTTGAAGTTCTCGCTAAAGACCGACTACTGGGTGTTTTACCCTACCTGGTGCCAGCGAAAATGGCAACTGGCCGGTAACTGGCTACCTACGTCCTTAACACGTGCGCATGACAATAGACTTTTTCATCGTTTTCGTTAGCAATAGTTAATTAGTGGGACGTTTTGTGTCATTTCGTATTTATTAATTTTGTTAGAATAAAAGTAAGAGTTGAAACATTTGGTGGATATCCAAAAATATTGGGAAAATTCAAAATTCCTGAAGGTCGGAAATACACGTTTTCAGATTGGAAACTTTAGGTGTTTTTAAGAAATAAACATAGGTACTTAGGTATCTACATAATTAGGTATTATTCATTAGTTCCTCTTAACTCTATTAAGAACCAACGACATAGTTCTTTAGAATATTCCTTAGGTCAAATAGATTTACGGGAAGGTGGGACCCGCTAAGGGGAGGTGGGACCTGCTGAGGAACAGCGTGTCGAGGCCTGTTGGGGGAGCGGTGAATGCTTATGCGAATCCCGCACCCCCGGCCATAGGTAGAGGTGGAACACCGCGGTGGTTTTAGCCGGTAAGAGTCCGGCATGCCCCTCTGTCACCCCCACGATGGAGGACGTCCATGAAGATTTCCACCGCGCACCAAATAGATTTAGATTTTTAGAAGAATTTCTTTATTGTTTTGTAACTGTTGGAACCTACATGGCATATGTAAGCGTTTATTGTAGGATGGTATTTGAATAAATAGATAAATTAGACTGTTTTCTGAAGAAAAGATAAATAAAATTTCCCCGTATGTACCCAACCCCCTGTCCCGTATCAACAGATCACCCAGCGGGCTAATTGCGTAACACAAACATCAGCATGGCTTTCGTTTTGACAGTTCAACAACATTCATTGCGCTATTTACGTCGTTGAGCAGTCAAATTTTTCGAACATATGAAGCAATGCATTAGTAATATCCTTCAAAATGATACAGATTGTGATTTTCAGTGTGTAAATTAGGGTGCAGGTATCACTTTCTTAAAAAATTGCATCTTACATACAACTTAATAAAGTGACACGTTTGTACTTTGACAAATGAATGTCCTGTTAATTACGAACGTAAATCTAATGAAGAGATAAGAAAAACTAATTTATAACGGCTCTATTGTTAAACCTGCTCTAGAAAGAACATTATAATTTGGAGTCGACACGCATGCACGCGAAGACATCAAAGATTTTAATTGATTTTCTTCAAGTAAGTATTGAAGGAATCTTTTAATTTACATCAAGCTACTACAATCTGTCAAATTTATTTAATAGATTTTCAACTTTATTTTTAAAACATAAGGTTCAAAGTTGATTGGGAAAATTTGACAATTTCGGGTAGCTTGATATGCTGGCGTCTGTACAGGTGAAATCATTAAATACCTAGTTGATTATGGACGCGGATGTGATAATGTAAATCATGTTAGGTAACTCCTGTGGTTCCTCAAGTGGAAATTATGACAGGAAGATTGATATTTAGCTATAATGCTTCGCTTTCACTAATACTAATCCAATTTCAATAGGTAGATTACCTGCTGAAATTAGCTATATAGGTACTTTATAATATTACTAGCTAACGCCCGGCATGCGTTGCAATGCCTTTTTAATTTAATCCATACTAATATTATAAATTCGAAGGTAACTCTGTCTGTCTGTTTGTATGTTACCTTTTCACGCCTAAACCGCTGACCCGATTTAGATGAAATTTAGTATAAAGATAGTTTGAGTCCCGGGAAAGGAAATAGGATGCTTTTTATCCAGATATTCCCACAGGCTCGAGACTTATGCGGGTGAAACCGCGGGGCGCAGCTAGTTCTAATATAAATCAATCATGATTCGAAAGACACGTGGCGCCATCTATTATCATAATAACGTTATTGTTGGTTTCCTCAGGAACAGATACTTTTTTTCGGGGTGAAACTTTCACCCCGAAAAAAAGTATCTAACAGAAACGGACATAGGGTACCTTTCACCGTGAAAGGTACCCTATGTCCGTTTCTGTACACCTGACAACGTAAACGCAAAATTTCAGGATGATCGGTTCAGTGGTTTAGGCGTGAAAAGATAACAAACTAACGAACAAACTTACTTTCGCATTTATAATATTGAGTAAGGATAAATTTGTGAGTTTGTATGAAGGGGGTAATCTTCGAAACTACTGTCCCGATTACGAACATTTTTTCACTAATTGCAAGCTACAGTATCAGTATTGCAGAGTGTCATAGAATATATTTCATGTTAAAACAATAAAAATTAAGAGTACAAAATCGCGGGCTGAAGCTTGTACTGCAATAAATATTATCAAGTCAAAGGAAGACATTTTCTAAGTAGCGCCCCAAGTTTTATCTTCACTGAAAAAGACTTATCATCGTCGTCATTAACCATGAGGACCATTAAAAGTGTCGATACAAGTGACAAATGGACGATACTTCCGTTTGTTTGTCCGGCTCTCCCTAAGTATATCTACTATATACGTGTACCTATTGTCGCTACCAACCTTGCTGACTCGTTCGACTGTTCACGTCTCTTCATTATTTATGGAGAACCTGAAGCCCTTTACGGTCCTGTATTGTATACTTTTCCAGCTACCTTCAAACTGTTATCAGGCTTAAGAGGCTGAATTTTGAAGGTTTCCATCCCAGTCTGCTTTAACTACAAGGGGCCTAAAAAGGCCACTTTGGCAGAATCATAAAAGCATAACATTATGAATAATAATACAAGTCGTAAAATGGTCACAAACTGACAATGCATAATATTATTTGCGTACAATTTCATGTCACGCAATTCATCTGTTTGACAGTTTTGTATGGAGATTCGAAAAATGGTCCACAAAATATGAATTGCTTTAATGACAAATAAAATTATGAATTGTCAGTTTGTGACCATTTTACGACTTTTATTATGATTCATAATGTTATCGTTTTATGATTCTGCCAAAGTAGCCTTTTTGGGCCCCCTGATTTAAATCTTTTGTTCTATTTACAAACTTATTTAAATAAGTATGTCCCTGTGCTGAACAGAAGTTCAGTGCTATTGGACTTCCACATATTTTTTCCTCTCCCTCTCTCATTCTGATGTCTTAATCTTATCAGGTTTAAATGTGGTTGAGACAGCCAAGTTGTACCAGTATTATCAAGCAAAGGACTGCGAGTCTGCAACAAGCTAAGTTGATGTCCTCATAAGTGTGTTTAATAGGCATTCTAGTGATCGCATAAGATTAGTAGCCTGCAAGGGTAGCTACATAACTATATTCTCTGCAGGAACACGGCACAGCTTTAGGTAAGTAGTTTAAATTCGGCTTAGGCTTAGTGTCATCTGTGTTCGCTTCGGCTCGGTACAAGCAAATTCACTCAGCGGCCGGTACTCCAGCTAAACCGATCGAGGTAAGTACTACGTCAGTCCGAAACAAAATAAATGGAAGCGCTATTTACGCTGGAAAGTCAGACGTATACTGTAACTTATCTAGACATTTTTTTGGCTGGAACATAATTAAGAGACGATTATTTACGTCACAATTTCTCGGTGTTTATCTCCAGAAACGTAGACCTAGGATAAATAGGATCTCCTTTAATACAAACTTCAAAGAATAAGCTTTCATTTTGGTCAAGAAACGAAGCTAATCACATATACCTACACATAATAATCAGCCTATAACGTTCCCACTGCTGGGACACAGGCCTCCTCTCGGTGAGAGGGGATGGGCCGTAATCCACCACGCGGGCCCAGTGCGGCGTAGTATTATTGTTTGTATTTTAAAATTTCTATACAATCAATTAGCCTGGTATACCAGGACCTAGGAATTTAATTGGCACGTTGAGTTTTTAAAAATAGACTGTCACAAGCACACAAAGTCACAAGCTGGTACGAGTGACAGCTCTACAAAGCTGAACTTTTTGTAAAACTTGATGTGCCATGCTAACGGCCGCGTACTGTATAATACTGTTACGAGCTTGGGGTTCGTGACAATAAAAACTGCCGATTTAATAACCAAAAATAGACACTTTAATTAAAAACAGCAACTACAATTTTAACACACTAATTATAAAACACAATCGCACTACAAGATCAATTGAAAGTCGCACTTGAAGATCGCTTCGATGTTTTCGCTTGTATCGCTTATCCAACACTGAATTCCGGCTCGCAGGCACACCGGCCTTATATAGGCCTCGGATAGTTCCAGAACCTTCTACCGTAGAAACATCTAGAATGTTCGAGTACATACCGAACCTGACGGACCAGACGTCGATAGTTCTGGAAAGTTCTATCATCGAAGTTTCTAGAAGGGACCCGAATAATTATAAGTTCTGCTACTCGATACTAGATGGCGCTAGTGGTAGCTAATGTCGCCATCAATTGTGGCGCGCAACACTGCCCCCTCCTAAGACATGCTCGTCCCGAGCATTATTGGCCCCATAATAACGCGCCAGTCGATCCACATGGACGATCTTAGGAGTACCTCTTGCACCTTTCTGTATCCGGTAGGTTACGTCATTGATCTTTGTCACAATCCGGTACGGTCCGTCCCATTTAGCTTGAAGCTTAGGAGATTTCCCTTTGCTGCGGACTGGATTGTGCAACCACACTAGTGATCCTTCGTCGAACCCTTTATTGTTCATTTTGCGGTCATAACGGGTTTTCATCTTCTCAGACATTTGCTGGCCCGATTGTCTGACGTGCTCATAGATGTCATTCATTTTGTTCCGCAAGTCATTCGCATAATCGGTTATACTGCGTGGGGCGTCAGGTGGTATTCCGGTGATCAGGTCTGCAGGCAGCCGTAATTCCCTTCCAAAGTTTGCGAAAGCTGGTGTCACCGATGTACTTTCGTGAACAGCACTTCGATATGACAACAAGAACGGTTGTATGTGCTTATCCCAATCTCGTTGCCGATTTTCCACAACTTTTGCCAGGTATCTCTCCAATGTCTGATTAAATCGTTCCACCATTCCATCCGATTGTGGGTGGTAAGAAGTTGTTCTCGTTTTATGAGTACCCATAACTCGACAAGTTTCCTGGAATATTTGGGACTCAAAATTCCTTCCTTGATCACTGTGAATCTCTAAAGGTACTCCAAAACGGCAGAAGACTTCATGAACCAATCTATCTGCAACTGTTGAAGCTTCTTGGTTTGGAATGGCGAAGACTTCCGGCCACTTAGTGAAGTAATCCATTACAACCATGAAATACTTGTTACCACTTTCACTTTCCGGAAATGGTCCTGCAACATCCAGGGCTATCCTCTCCCATGGTGCACCAACATTGTATAATTTCAATGCACCTCTACTACGCGTCTGAGGTCCCTTTACAGCCGCACAACTTGTACATTTGCGACACCAGTCCTCGACATCGTCACGACAGTGGACCCAGTAAAACCGTTCTCGTATCTTCGGTAGGGTCCGTTTAACTCCCAGATGGCCTCCTGAACAACCATTATGGTACAGCTGTAGAACATCCGGTACTTGAGCTTTAGGGACCACCATTTGCAAATGATAGCTGTCTCCCCGAGCATTTTCCCATTTACGGCACAGGACTCCATCCTGAATCACCAAGCTGTCCCATTGGGCCCAATAGCTTTTTGTGATCGAACTCATCGCTGAGACGTCGCTCCACGTGGGCTTAGGTGCACTGGCCTTCATCCACTCGAGAATCGGTTTGAGGTCTGAATCTTCCTGCTGTGCACGCTGTACGCTTTCCTTCCACTCGTTGCTGAGGTCTGTCCTGAGCATCCTCACAGGTACCACTTCCTTACCCTCTTGCCTAGTACCATACTTGCAATCTTCAGGACAAGGTCTTCTAGACAATGCATCTGCGTTGCCATGAGATTTTCCGTCATAGGTTTGTGTGATCGAAATCCTCGGGGCTCTTTGAACATCAGCCAGCACCCGTCCCGCAGTCCTGGCTATTACTCGTTTTCCCTGCTGCTGCTGGGCGGTGCTGTTAGCCGCACTACCCTCTGGAGACCAGCCATCTTCCCTTTCTGCAGTTCGCTTCGGGCAACTGGATCGAAGGTGGCCCCTTTCCCCACAGCCGTAGCACCTAGGGCTGTATCTTCTATTGCGGTCGCGAACTGTAGCCGCTGCAACCTCCCTGACGCGATGGGAACGATGATCCTGCCGCACAGCTTCCACCTCCAGTGCATGGGCCAAGGCGTCCTTAAGCGTCCCGTGGTGACCGAGCCTTACAGCAGCTCTGACTTCAAGGTCGCGGATGCCGTCGATAAATACCTGCACCAGGTTCCCAACAATAAGCGCAGGCAAGGACTGGTAAGCTTTACGAACCAGCTTCTCCACTTCAAGGGCCCACTGCTGCAGGGTTTCGTTACTGCGTTGCACACGATCCTTGAGCTGCGCACGATACACGTGTTCCAGGTGAGCGTCACCATACCGAGCCTCCAATGCCTCAAGGAGCTGCTCGTAAGTCACTTCTTTTCCAAGAGCTTCCAGCACAGTTAAGGCCTGGTCGCGCAGGCCTAGGGTGAGGGCAGTCATGGCCTGATTTTTATTCCACCCGTTCGCCTTCATGACAGCCTCAAACTGAATTTTGTAGGCCGACCAGGAAGAAGTTCCGTCGAACGGTGGCACTTTGAATCCCCGTAGCGAAGGTGTTGTAGCTACGGGGGCTGCGATTCCATCCTCAAGTTTAAGGTAATCCAGCGTTTTCTTCACGTCAGCCATTACGGTTTTCTTCACGTCAGCCATCACGGTGTCAACCCGATTATTCACTTGGTCGATTCGGGTTTCAGCTTCCAACAGGCGGTTGTCGTGTTGAGCAACCTTATCCTTCATCTCCTTCATGTCTTTCCCGAAGGTAGCGTGAAGTTCCTTCATAAGGAGCATCTGCTCTTCCTGGCGGCGCACCTGCTCCTCCTTATCCCGCTGGAGCTGTTCTTCTAACCGACGAGCCTGTTCCTCCTGACGGTGGGTCTGTTCCTCCTGACGGCGGGCCTGTTCCTCCTTGTCCCGCTGGAGCTGTTCCTCCAACCGACGAGCCTGTTCCTCCTGTCGGCGGGCCTGTTCCTCCTGTCGGCGGGACTGTTCCTCCTGTCGGCGGGACTGTTCCTGCAGCATCATCATTAGAGCAGCAAAATGTGGTGCTGATGATGCTGGAGCAGCTGTGGACGGTCCGGCTTCCGTGATCGGTAGTTGGCCCTCCGACGACTGTGGCGTTGCTCCACCGAATCGCCTCTGGTCCGTCTCTTGCTGGCGTTGACTCCGGGTACGGATACCCTCCGTGTCGTCCTTCGGTAGAATCGGCATGATTTTAATCCTTGCTTCTGACACCAATTGTTACGAGCTTGGGGTTCGTGACAATAAAAACTGCCGATTTAATAACCAAAAATAGACACTTTAATTAAAAACAGCAACTACAATTTTAACACACTAATTATAAAACACAATCGCACTACAAGATCAATTGAAAGTCGCACTTGAAGATCGCTTCGATGTTTTCGCTTGTATCGCTTATCCAACACTGAATTCCGGCTCGCAGGCACACCGGCCTTATATAGGCCTCGGATAGTTCCAGAACCTTCTACCGTAGAAACATCTAGAATGTTCGAGTACATACCGAACCCGACGGACCAGACGTCGATAGTTCTGGAAAGTTCTATCATCGGAGTTTCTAGAAGGGACCCGAATAATTATAAGTTCTGCTACTCGATACTAGATGGCGCTAGTGGTAGCTAATGTCGCCATCAATTGTGGCGCGCAACAATACCTATGGGTAGTTTGCACGCAGCCTTACATACAGAGCAAACATTTTTCAACGGCTATTAGAAAAAATATACAGGCTGAAATTAAATTCATGGACATCCTTTTAAGGGGCCATTGTACTCATTATTATGAACAACTTTTACTATGGGACCAAACCTGAAATCGCGAAAAAAAAAAAATCAGCTGTTCCCTACATTTTGACGAGTTATGTGAACATAAATGCAAGGAACAGCTGATTTTTTTTTCGCGATTGGAAATTCCTAATCCATTGTTTCAATAGGTTTTAAAAATTCCTCTGCTTAGCAACGTAAATAATGGCCTGGGCTGTCAAAATGATGGGCATCGAGATCAATTGCCATTGTATGTGTGCTTCGCAATGACTGATTTGATTCTAAATGATAATCACTTTATCAGTAACACTGTATTTCCTTGTTCCACATTCATTCATCATCATCATTGTCCTCCCCCCCCTTACCAGGTTGGACTTACATCTTCCTACTTGTGTCCGGAGACGGTTCAGAGACTTCCAAGCGGATCATGGAAGGTCCTGACCCAGACCCTGGTAAAGTGGGGTTACCTTGACGAAACGGCTGTGTGATTGTGGAGCTATGTCACAAACCATGCTCCACCTCCTATCCTGCCCTCTGTGTCCCAAAACATGCAGTCAAAGTGACCTCTGCGCTGCCACCGACAACGCCATGGAAGTTGCCAAGTTTTGGGAAAACGAGATTCAAAATACAGTCGTGCCAGCGACACGAAGAAGAAGAACATTATCCTGTGTTTATCCTCGTTTATTTGCGGGTTGCGCAGCATGCCTGGTTTTTCCATAGGTAAAGTCCGGGAAAATAGCAAATTTATTCGCAACACAAGTAAAATTTTCTGCATATACAAATCAAAACTATAATAACTACTACAATTCTACACACACACACACACGCACATATATACATGTATATGTCACACATATACATTCTAAACTACTACTATAATTCTTTGATAGTTGTATGAAATTACTATAACACGGCAAATTGACGTAGAGCGTCAATTTACTTAACAATGACTTGACTTACACTTCTATCCGCCGTCACTTCTATCCGCCTTGACTTACACTTCTATCCGCCGTCATTTATAACATAACAGACATTTTGGTTTTTCATTTTGGTATTTTGGTTACAAAATTCGAAAAATTGACGTTTGCCCAGTTTTTCCTGGCATATCGTTCACTCTTGGTTTCACACGATAGTGGAGTAATGCAATACGTAAGTCATCGAAACGAAACCTTATGATTATCTTGTTTATTTTTTCGTATAATTTTACATATTATTATAGTTTATATGTTAGCTTATATTATGTAAATATCTATACAAATATTAAAAATAACGAAACCAGCTAGTCACAATCATTTCCTGAAAATGTGTTATAGGTCTACCGGAATCTCATGGCATAAAATAAAATAGTAATTTTCATATGGATTGACATTGCCATATGAAAATCACAATTTTTTTAATGCCATGTGATTCTGGTAGACGTATACGCAATTAGGCTGCTGGTCACTCTTTTCACATTCTAGCCATATCATCTTTCACACATTGCATACCACAAACTTTCTTATGTTCCTTTTTTGTTTCAATCTATTCTTGTACAAATTATGATTATTAATAAATTAATTTGAATTTAGCGCCATGAACTATAGTCATTATAGTTAAGCTACTCTTTTCCAAAACTTGTCACCTGTCAACATTCAACATACAGCTGTTTACATGAAAAATATCCGATAGTTTGTTGTCCAGTTATTTTACCATACTTGGTCTCGAAAGCAATCATACTTACGAACTAATATTTACATAAGCTCGGAACGTGTCTGCCCTACTATTTGACGATAAAAAAACAAAATGGAAGTGAAAATTGTTCATTATTTATGTTGAAAGATACCAAGACATGTTCTTTGTCTGTTTTGCGCCATAATACCTACGTGAGACCATTTAGAATGTTTATTTGCCACTGATTTCTTATGCTTTGACCGGAGTTCTCCAAGGTAAAAAGAGAACTAGGGTTGAATTGACATGCTCTCTTAGATGAATGTACCTAAGTAACTCTTTGGCAGCAAAAATCAATTTAACGTTCTGCATCGTTCTCACATGTATAATTTTTAACATGAATGATGTAACCAAGACTTTGTAACCATATCATTTTGATTTAAAAGAGTGTCCATGGAGTTTCTTGCCCTTTCTTCTCCATAGGTACCTACGCTTTGGAATGGGCAACTAGCTTCATTTTTCTGACTGACCGACCCCTTGACAATTCAAAAGTGCCTGTAATTGGTTTAATTGAAATAAATGCTTTGAGTTTGAGTTTTGAGTTCAATATGCCTAACCTTTTCCCCACCATGTTGGGGTCGGTTTCCAGTCTTACCGGGTGCAGCTGAATACCAGCATTTTACATGGAGCGACTGCCTATCTGACCTCCACAATTCAGTGACTGGGTAATACGAAACCCTTTGGTAAGACTGGTTGCCAGACTTTTGTGCTTTTGGCTATCCGTAACGACTGTCAAAGATCTACGAATGGTACGAGAGATCCCGATATGTAATGGATGGTCACCCATCCACGAACCAACCGCGGCCAATGTAGCTTATTCGACCGAGCCGTGTGGCTGTTATCATTTAGCGACGATCCCCTCTAACTCCTAACTCTTTAGGAACAAATAGCAGAAAAACCTAGGTCTTTGATTCTATTATATAATTTCAAGTCCATGAAATGAGCATCACATAATGCTACAGATTGCATACTCTGTTGCTTATGTAATTTCATAGTATTCTCTTAACGTGTCCAATCTATCGTTATTCAAAACTGACAATCCTCTCATATTGTCGCTCGCATGGCTAAAAGTCTTATCTCATTTTTTAACTGATTTGAGTTAGGACAACTAGATTTTTCTATTCGCGATTCTTTACATTTTTCACTAACCTTCGTAACTCTATGTTATTTGGATATCAAAATATAACCATTTTGAAAGGCAACAAAATGTAATAAACAGACAGACAGATTGTAGTAGCTTGATGTACGCCAATTTTAACCCCATAATGACCAGCTCTAGGTCAGAGTTTCGAAAAGACTTGAAGTTGAGTCGACTTTTAAAAAAAGAATCTGCTGTTCCTTACATTTTGACGAGTTCTGCGAACATATGTAAATGTAGGGATTAGCAGATATTTTTTTTTCGCGATTTCATGTTTGATCTCGTAGTAAAAGTTGTTAATAATGATGAGTACAATCTCCCATTACGATTTGTCGCATGTTTTCAATTTCACCCTATATAGCTAGATATACATCGATATTGCTGGACACATAAAATCCGGTCAGTGTTTACGAGCGGCGCTTGATACACTGCCCTATAATTGCCTCTTAAACGACATTTCCGGGAAGATTGCCTCCATCTTTTGTATCGATACTATGTATCAGATAATTTCTGACGTTAGTGTCGTGGACCATTAATTACCTATGCACGCAATATTTATTATAAGAATAGCTTCACTTTTTGCTTATTATTTTTTAATAGTGTTCCTGCTTAGCAACTACAGTGTCAAACTAAATGAGTTAGGGAAACTTCGCAGACGTACTATACCAGCCAAGTTATTTTGGCGTAACGAGAAACCAGCGGTAGAACTGTCCAATATCATGTTTTCAAAAGGGACTAATCATCTCTTTTAGATGTCGACGTACATAGCTACTGATAAAGGCTCCTCACAAACAGGCGCTTCTGGTAGAACAATTTACATGAAGTTCTCGTAGAAATTGTCAACTAGAGTCGCGTCACCGTCGCGTCGCGCCTGCCTGTGGGAGCCTTAATACCACTTTCCTTTTACCGTTCCTTCAAATGTGGGATATCTACTTAGTTAATAATCCCCTACCGGTCCTATGTTCTGTTTATGATCACCATCATCTGCCTAGTCGTTTCCCAACGTTCTGTTTAGGATAATGTAATTTATCATCTAGTACTCTACGGGTCACAGCAATGAGGTTTGTTTTTACATTGATTGGCCCACTGGTGGGCATAGAACTCTCCTACAGCATTCCAGTCAACCCTATTAATACACTCCACTCCACTGTGTTAAAATATCAACTAGTACAGTTCGACACAACTTAGATGTAGTATCGGCAAAATTCGTAAAACGTTCGTAATTCGTAAATCTTTATTACTACTTTAGGAAAAATTGATCAATTTTTCCTAAAGTAGTAATAAAGATTGGTGATTTTGAAGGCGCACTTTGTTCGGATGTGATCGGTCTTACGAATTTTGCCGATGCTACATCTAAGTTGTGTCGAACTGTACGGGGGTATTGTGACTGTTATTGGCCGCCTTGTATAGGTACAGCCACGGACAATGGTGGTCGACCACTTTTCACCCTTATGCCCTTGGTAATAAGGTTGAAAAGTGGTACCGAAGATAATAATTTGTGCATTTTTTTTTTGTTAGCCTATACAGTCCCACTGCTGAGCAAAGGCCTCCCCCAAATCTTTCCAGGAACTCTTTTCCTGCGCCACCTCGAATCAGCCGTCGTGGTACGCGTCCAGGTCATCTCTCCATCTCTTTCTAGGCCGTCCTCGACGGCGCCGTCCATCTTCAGGCACCCATTGTGTGGAGATTTTTGCCCAGCGGTCATCGTGCATACGGCTGACGTGACCCGCCCAATCCCATTTGAGACTGGCAGCCTTCTTTCCTACATCCAGTATGCCCGTTTCGGAACGCAGCGTGGTGTTCCGAATTCTGTCCTGTCTTTTAACTGTCTTTTTTTCTTGAATTGCGTATAAAGAAATAAAATAACTTGTGATGATTTATAATTTCTTCAGAAAGGTCATGTGCGTAGTACTTACTCGCAATCGACGTGCTCATATGGCCGATGTATGAACGTAGACGAGGCAAAAGGACAATTATACATATAAGGATTGTAGCAGGTGGCATTCTGTAGTTTCTACACACGCCCATAGGGATAAGGCGTGAGTTCATGATGTATGTAGGTAAACAAAATATATAAATATTTGGCTTGAATCATATTTTAACTTTCAGCTATTCTAAATAACTTCATTTCCATCTATTTTTATAGCCAACCCATAACACGTTTAGAACGTCGTTTACACAATAAAGCGGCTGGATTGAGCACTCTACCCGTCCCATTACATTTGTTTAAGCATCGAGTTTCTTCCCACGGAGTGACGTGCAAGAAAGCGCTAAAATGCTGCATTCTAATTACTAGCTGGCGTAGATAAAATGTTGTGTAACCAAGGATGTAAACACAATTATTTTCCTGGTCAAGAGTAGGATCAAAAAAACAGTTTAAGGTCCCGATCACACGTACCATAGCCCCACCACAACTACACAGCGAACACGGCGGGCGCTAATTTGTATAACAATAAAATAGTCTATCCACACGGACCACATTTGGCGTTTATTTTCGTTGGATCCCACTTTTGAATCCCATTTTTTTAGGTATTAACGATGGATCCCGTTTGCTATTTCCGTTGAATCCCATATTATAACAACATGTGTACATTTCAGAAGAAAAGTGATTTACCTTTATCAAACACTAAAAAGAAATTATTTTTAGTGGGTTACCCGGAACCGACCTAGTTAGATTAGGTTAATTAGTAAAAAAAAAACAATGTTAGGTTAGGTTAAAACTGTGACCCCTACGCACGAGCCGAGCGAGCGGTGCCGCGGTAGCGGCCGGCGAGTGCCAGAAACGACTAGATTGTATAGAAAATGAGTTGTTTGTGAAATAAATAGTATACGAAACGTTGGTTGTAAACTTAAAATTTCAATGGAGTTTTGGTGAAACATTAGTGAACCCCTCATTTTATTATAAACAATTTTGTTGTTGAAAGTACCCGCATTCAGATTTTTTTAAGCATTCGGGATCCAACGGAAATACTTTTCGGGATTCAACGACAATAAAACGTAATAATTATCTTGCATTTTTTAAATTCGGGATCCAACGGAAATACATAATAATGTTTTGCGGGATCCAACGCCAAAAATATTAAAATGGGATTCAAAAGCGGGATCCAACGGAAATAAATCACATTTGGCCGTATCAACCGCGTGGGCGAATCCGACCACATCAAGACGACGCGACACCGCAGCCACAACGCAACCACAACGCGATGACACTGTCAGTGTCACAGTCAGAGTCCATTTATCTGTCTGCAAATACTCTTACGGTAAAAAATTTATTTTCTTTTTCAATTTTAAAAATGTTTACAAATGTTTCAGGTTCTACTATTCAACTCAAACTTTTAATCGATCTATATCTTTCAAACTTAAAACCAACTATTAATCGTAAGAATGTAAATTTCTCACTTTCGATAAAAAAATTAGCCTTGAATTTTGCTTCCTTTTTATTTATGTATCTACTTGCCATTACATGAATATGCTAACCACCACCTTAAACCAGTTTCTTTTATTTTTAGCACCATTTAGTTACTTAGGTATATTGCGAGTAGCGACAAATTATAAAAGCGGGCGACAGACTCAACTTTGTCTTCAATTCTTCATTGACCTTGCCACGCCTGTTAGATCTTCTTTGTAGTTTCCCTTTTAATACACTATACACAGCATTCTTCACATATGTAGTTGCATTTGCGTTGGTGAAGGTATCGGAACAGCATTTTATCATGTAGTCATGGCATGAAGTGTCATCAACATCTATCTAAGCAGTGTGCCAAACCAAAATTTTTCAATTAACACTCCTGACTCACGAAGCGTCATTTTAGGCCACCGCATACAGGTTACCAAGAGCTCGCGTGCTAGTCTAATTGAACCTAATTCGATACAGCACCCGGCCCTACAGCGTGCCGCTTGCGACACGCGCGTTCATCTATATCCTGTACCGGTCCTATGTTCTGTTTTAGATTAGGATTCTGCTTGGTCCTGTGAATTGATAAAGAATTGGGGGCAAAGGAATTCTGCCTGTGCCAGAGGGGTAGCAGAAAAATTGGAATGGGAATAGAATTCCATTCCAGCAGTGGTGGCCCAGTGCATTGGCCTCGACTTACGATTTTAAGGTCGTGGGTTCGATCCCAAGCAGGCATTTCACTTTGTATAAATTATTTTATCACCACGGGGCCTTAATTCACTTAACGATTCCTTACTTAGAAACCACGTCAATCCCTTAGCTAATCCCGCCCACAGAAGATCCCGCCAATCTCGCGTTGATTTCGCGTGTTTTCGTTCTTTGTGTTATAGAGAATTAGCTGCACCCCGCGGTTTCACCCGCATAAGTCTCGATCCCGTAGGAATATCGGGATAAAAAGTATCCTATGTCCTTCCCCGGGACTCAAACTATCTCTTTACTAAATTTCATCGAAATCGGTGCAGCGGCGGCAGATAACATACAGACAGACAGACAGACCGACAGACAAACAGTTACTTTTGAATTAGAATTACGGCCTAGCTCTCAAAACGGTGAAAGGAAAACATTGTGAGGAAACTGGCATGTCCTAGTATAAAAATTCGAAGACGTGACATTTACCAACCCGCACTGGGCCCGCGTGGTAATTAGTCCACTCCCTCTCGAAGAGAGGAGGCCTTTGTTCCAGCAGTGGGAACATTATAGACTGATTATGTTGTGTGATTGCTAAACTGATCTAAAACCAGGGAAGAATAAATTGCATGGCCCTCTTAAACAGCACCTAGAGTGAAAGCAAATAGAAACAAGAGATTACGTTCAAGATAAGAAAACACTGCTTGGAGGAACATAGCAAGGATGCTTAGAATGGTGGTAGTATTCCCTTAGGTAGAAGAACTCCTTCACGCTCAAACTCAATAAAATATAAGCAATTGAGTGTCGACATAACATAACGTGACATCACGCCATCCTTACCCGAAGGGTTGGGCATATATGCACCTGCAGAACACCCAGATTTCGCCAGTTATATTTAAGTGCCATGTAACAGGGGGTAAGCCTATTGCCATCAATCGCGTACAAATCCATATGCCGGAGAGAAATTCCTGATGGAAAAACTTTACCCGTCCTAGGAGTCGAACAAAGGGCCTCATGCTCAGCAGTAGCGCTTGCGATCACTACACCAATGAGGCCATCAATTGAGTGTTGACATTTTATATACACACATAACATGACGCTTGCATTTCACAAAGGGTTAGGCAGAGGTGTATCCTCGCAGCTGATAGGCATATAAAAAGCGGGCGAGTTCGAACTAAGGATAAGTATGAACGAAGCCACCTTTCGCCAGTACACACTAGACTACAACAGTGTTCTTCAATTCATGACCGTTTAGCTAAAGATCTCATCATTTCAGCCGGAAGACATAGGCCTCCCCCAAGCACCTCCACTCTGACAGGTTCTGTGCTTCTCGCATACAACGGGTTCCTGTGGCCTTCACAAGGTCGTCGGTCCATCTTGTGCGAGGCCTTCCAAAGCTACATCTTCCGGTCAGCTATAGATCTACTGCTACTTAAATCTCAGCGTTCAAACACACGAACCAACACGTTAATCAACACGTTCAACACCGCTGCATGCGTTGAGGAAGCTATAACTTGACTCTATCCGTCTTCGTCACCCACGCTAATAAAACTCCTCTCTTTACTGACCATTAAGCAAGTAATTACGATGATATTTTTCATTGAAGCGTAAAGATTAATGCTGCGCATAAACGATTTGTTTGTCTAATCCTCAGCTCATAATTGGTACCAGTAATGGGTTATACTGGCAGACTGTTGGGCATTAGGACGCCATGGTTTTAACTGTCATTTGTTTTAATTTTTACCGACTTCAAAAAAAAGGCGGTTATCAATTCGACACGTATGTATGTAATATTATTGGAACTGCAATATTATATTCGCATATGACAATCTATTAGGGCTTCCAAACAAATATATACAATTTTATAGATGTATGTACCTATTATAAAACAAAGTCGCCAAAATGTCTGTACTCGCATAACTTCAGAATGACTGCGCCAAATTGAGTAATTCTTGTTTTGTTGTGTTCGGTGTTTGTTGTATGAAAGAAAATTTCGGATATTCGAATAAATAAATTGCACCCGTGCGTGCGAAGCTGAGGCGGGCCGCTAGTAAGTTATAATATAGGACACAGAAGCTGTTGGTGTACCTTAATAAATAAATGGTGGAATACCTGTCTTTTGACGAAGTGGCCTTACGTTTTCGCAGCTAGACGACCATTTGGGATGGGTTAGACCTACTTTCACCTAATTAGATCCATTTCCTTTGTCCTACAAACTCAATGTTAGTACCTACAGTAAATTTGAAACAACGGTTTCTTTTATATAGCAATCTTGAGGTTTTATTCAAAGTAGGAGCTATTGTCATTTGAATAAATAGATCTTATCGTCATTTAACAATAATGTATGTAAGTAGACATACCTAAGTATCAACTTAATTTTGTTTAAATAACTAATTATACAAATAAATACGAAAACAAAAGGACGCGGCGTCGAAGTACTTGTCCGCATTGCTGTCATCCGGAAACGTGCCCAAAAGACTGGCAGCATTGCCGCGTTGAATGGCAATGCTAATTCTTTGGCCAAAAAACACAACCCAGCCCTCTGGTCATGTGAAGTCTGTTCATTTAAATTAGTACCTAGTATATTAGTAGCGTTTTGTGTTCAACGAATCCAAATCAGCATTTAACGACAGAAATTAAAGTTTCAACTATGTAAACATTATTCTCACAGCCTTTCAACAGTTTATCAACATTAGTTCATCATTTTACAAAACATACAAAACTAGAATTCCCACAAATATGACACAATAACCTTTATTTTTAGCTTAGTTCAACTAAAACTGAATTCTATAGTCTACGACACTAAATTGTTTCACACAAAACAGTTCGCGAAGCAATTCTTTAATAGTCCAAATTATATAAATGTGGAATTCAATTACTGAATCGGTCGTAAGTCGTAACGAGTCATCAATCGCAAACGTCTTATTTACGAGTGATTGCTTCAGGTTACAAATATTAGTCGATTCCCATTGGCAGAGCAGGATGATAGACAGAATCACAGGGTGTGATGTTTTTAATTTTAAAACAACTAAAACTCGAAAAATAAAAACTTATTTATTACAAAAAATAACCGACTTCAAAAAAACACTCCAAAGTGAAAAATAACTTTAATTTCGGAAGTCGGTGTCGTTGGTTCCGCATTTTTGTTTTTTGACACCGACTTCCGAAATTAAAGTTATTTTTTTCACTTTGGCTTTGGCTTTGAGCGGTAGCCGTTTTGCGTGGATGTGACGCAATATGTTTCCCCCTACCTTTTTATTTTATTTTTTGTTTATGTTCTTTTTTGCATTTTCTTTCTTTCTTTATAAACAACATTCAAAATAAGAAATAGAAGGTAGCTTAGTAAATTTTGCATTTGTCGTCTAAGAAGTAGCAGAGGGAATGGATAAAGACCAGCCAAATTGGAGGATGCTAAGTTGGCAACAGGCCGAGATCATCATTATTCTCCTAATAATATAATATAATATTCCACAACTATCACACAACGCCATCTAGTCCCTAGCTCAGCAGAGCTTGTGTTATGGGTACTAGACAACTGATAAACATACTTATATATTTCTAAATACATACATAATTATTATAGATAAATTACACCCAGACACAGAACAAATGATCGTGCTCATCACACAAACATTTGTCCTGGGTGGGAATCGAACCCACGACCTCCGGCATAGCAGTCAGGGTCACTAACCACTAGACCATCAGGCCTGTCTCCTGCTCTTATCCCAATTTATTTGGGATCGGCGCAACATAATCTTTTTCTTCCATAGGTACTTCTCTATTAGTCGTCATCTCGATAGTCACCCCGTTTCTAACCACACCATCTTTCACACAGTCCATCTTAGATCATTTCCTTCGTATTCCCCTATTTTTGTAGCCGTCGGCGCCGGCTGTCGCTGAAAACCAGCGCTGGGGCTCTGTCTTCCATAGGGTCGCAGCATAATGCTGAGCGATAGCCGTTTTTGTAGATGTGACGCATGTTTCCCCCTACATTTTTATTTTATTTTTTGTGTTTATGTTCTTTTTTGCGTCTTTTTCACCGCAAATAAACGTATTTTCTTTTCTTTCATACTTTCCATTAACATTCACATTCAAAATAAGATATGGCCAAAAAAGAAAAGTGAAAAACATACTCCGTCATTCCAAGCTATTCGATCTTACGCAGAATTATACGGCCACTACATTTTCTCGATCATAAATATAACCTCCCATTCAAGTGTGAGTTTGGAGATGTACTGACGATTCAAAAATTGTGCGTCGTTCGTTGATTGTGACAATTAATACAGTTGATCTCGACTGAGTGTTTTTTGTAAAGGCCATGTATCAGTTTTTGTGGATAGCGGACAGGCCCACCGTTTATTGTATGGAATTTCGCGGTGGCTACTTATGAACATTAGTTGAATGTTTGTGCCTTGAATAAAGTTCAGTATGAATATCTATATCTAAACTGTCTTTTGTTTTGTATCTCATTGAAGGTTTTGTTCTGTTTTGCTTTATTCTCGGGTCGAGCAAAGTGTTATTGGATTTTGAAATGAAACTTCTTTACGCACGCTTGACTTGGGGAGTAAGATGGCAAACGCGTGACGTAAGCGTTACGAAAAGTGTGATCGGGCGAGGCGAACGGGAGTTGAGTAGGGGATATAAGCAAGAGAAAGCATTGCGCGCGCACATTTTCTTTCTCTCTTCCTCTCATAGCCAAATACGTTCAATACAGATGGAGCGAAAGAAGTTTCACTCACACTCGTTTTTTCCATCTGGAATTTCTCAGTAGCAGCCCGGAGTCTGGATTTGTGCCCGTTGAAGGCAATAGGCTCGTCCTCTATTGTACATGGGACTTAATCATAACTGACGAAGTGTGGTAGGTACATCACTGACTAACCCGTCGGGGAACACAGGCGTAATGATATGTTATGTTTGAAAGTTTTCATAACAAGTCGACGAAGTCAAAAATCAAGGAGTTCTCCGATACGTAGCAAACCCTAAGTTGAAATGTCTGATTAGCATGTCCTTGTAATGTCACCGCCATTTGAATGGCACATTTATCCTCCTTGCCAGCAGAAATAGGCTTAGTTCCGCTGACGAAACCTACGGCCGGCCGCTCTGTAATTATTATTATTTTTTTTTTTTGTACAGTTTGTTCCGCCCGTTACTCAACTAAACCGAGCGCTCGGCGCATCCTGGACAGTCACAACCAACACCTTATTTGACTGGCCAATTCTTCCCTTGCGGTGGTAGGGCTGACGCCCGCCTGGTTTGCGACCACCCTCCCACCGAAGTCAAGTCAAGCAGCCTGCTTTGTTTCCTCGATGCGTGGGAGTTCCAGTGCCTTAGGCATCTTCTGGGCACGCTCGTTCCATCATAAACCTCATCCATCGCTTTCCATCAGACGTGATCGAGGTCAAGAGCGGGCCCATTCAACAATAAAAAAAAAGTATCTTCAGATAATGTTCCAAAATGTGCCTGGCAGGGAGGAACCGGAGATACAGGACACGTCTTAGTTCAGGAGGCCAATTCTCGTAATTTAAATCGTTCAAAATCTAGTCGCAGTCTCATCTCGGCGACAAACAAATGTAAAAATGTAGGGAAATTAAAGGTATTTTTGACAGATGAAGACTTGCCTATCAGGCGTCAGGAGTTTCACATAATCAAGCATGTACTTAGTCTAATTACTATAAGGACCTAATTAACCTACTTAAATTATTTCCATACATGTGCATGGCTTATGAAAATAAACTTATAAATAGGTTTTTGGCCTCAGGTCAAGTTTATTCGCCCATAAAAGCCACGCTACTAATACATAAATCCATTGTATCATAAACGTCTTATCGCTAGTAAACTAAACCTACCCTGACTTCACCCCATTTTCATGTCAAAATCAACAAAGAAATGAAAGCAGCGCACAATAATAATAAACTAGCCTTTAATTGTGTTTTTCTAACATTAAATAGGGCATAATCGCCTTTCAGGGCTCTTGGTCGCGTTCGATCGTGACCGAGGACGATGTAAAGGGCTTTAAGCATTGTTACTTGGTAAACTTTCTTATTTTCACGACTGTTCAGTGTAAATATAAAAGTACTGCTTAAACTAAACGGGAGAACCGTTTAGTTTAAGCAGTACTTTTATATTTTATTTGTACTTATTAGTATTACTTTGTAACCTGTCTAATCCTTTCGTTGAATTGGTTTTTAGACGAGCTTTGTCTAAACTAATATTAATAAAAAGAGAAAAGATTAAATTTTTTGTATGTTTGTATTAGTTTATATTGAATACTAGCTTCTGCCCGCGACTTCGTCCGCGTGAAATTTCACCCTCCCCCTATTCACCCTCTTAGGGGTGGAATTTCAAAAAAACCCTTTCTTAGTGGATACTTCACAAAGAATACACCCTCCAAATTGCATGTCTCTAGGACCAGCGGTTTAGGCTGTGCGTTGATATATCAGTCAGTCAGGACTTTGAATTTTATAGATATAGATTAGTTTAGTTTTATAAGATTACATTTTTCGCTTTGATATCTATTATTTGTGACGCTTTCACGTTAAAACGGCTGCATGGACTTAGATGAAATTTGGCACATGGGTAGATCATGACCTGGATTAGGACATAGTCTACTTTTATCTCAATATTTCCACGGGATCGAGACTTATGCGGGAGAAACCGCAGGGCGCAGCTAGTCGTTAATAATGCCACGGGCTCTACACACGGATAACGTCTTTTTTTTCTGAATATTAAGTAGGTACTGTATATTTTTCTCCTTTGCCTGTCTGCCAAAATCATGAATTAAAGATTAGTAGGAGGTTGCTGACACAAACAGATTAGCTGCTAAATTGATGCAGCTTACCTATTAACTCTATGCTTAACACGTTGACTGCCAGACCACAGACAATAGAAAATCTATTGTTGGCGGACACCGTGTGACCGCGGTGGCAGTCAAGTTGGGAGTGGGTCTAGGTCGAGTCCAGTAGTTTTTCGCGACGAAATCTGCAAATCCGGTGCAAATGTTTTGTTCATTCCAGAAATCCCCATTTCTGATCCCACTAGTTAAATAAACGAAGCCTAGTGGGGACTTTTGGAAAAATCTGATAACCAGTCATACCAAGGGGTATCGTATTATCCAATAACTGGGTTGTAGAGGTCAGATAGGCAGTCGCTCTATGTAGAATAATGGTATTGAGCTGCATCCAGTTAGACTCGAAGCCGACCCCAACATAGTTGGGAAAAGGCTAGGTAGATGATGATAGCAGTAAGAACGGTCTTCGTAGTCCAAGTGTAACAATGACGTGCAGTTGCCAGTACTTTGTCGTCTTAGTGTGGCCTTTGTTGGTGACAATGTTGTACAACTAGGTCGGTAGCCCATCATTAAAGGACAACGACAAACGATTTTCCTCGAAATAATCTAAGCAAGTGCAGAATGACAAGCAGCTGATTAGAATCTCATTTGTGAACAATGCAATTCTTGGCACGTTTTTGGACATCCCAAGTTCACAGTTGATTTATGAGGTGACTAATTAAGTTACTGTCGCGCAATTGAATAATCAAGTTCTTATGAACGTCAACCACATCTGTCGACGAAATAGGTACACTGCTATATTTCGTTGAATATTTACCTCTGAAGTTGCATATCCTAAGACAAACTCAAACTTAAAGCATTTATTTCAATTAAACCATTACAGGCACTTTTGAATTGTCAAAATTAAGTAGTCGGTCAGTTAGTCAGAAAGTTGAAGCTAGTTGCCCATTCCAAAGCGTAGATCTCTATGGAGAAGAACGGGCAAGAAACTCCATGGACACTCTTTTGGACAATCATCATCGTCATCATTTCAGCCGAAAGACGTCCACTGCTGAACATAGGCCTCAACCAAAACCTCCACTTCGACCGGTTCTGTGCTTCTCGCATCCAACGGGTTCCTGCGGCCTTCACAAGGTCGTCAGTCCACCTTGTGTGAGGCCTTCCAACGCTACGTCTTCCACGGCTTTCGCTCACCGTGCCTGCGTGCTCACTATGGACGCCCAAAAATGAAGTTCTTATGTTTGGGTACGCCGCGCCGTGCCCGCCCCGCGCCTGCGTTTGCAGTCTGGCCAAGCTTTTTCTATTTCGATGTTAGGATTAATTTGATAGTTTCAAAATATACTAATGCATTAGTATTGCCAGTTTTCATTTATTGTCGTATTGTTGTTTCGACATTGTATACCTATTTTGGATCTCAGAAATTGCAATTTGTCAAACTCAAATACAGACAAGATTTTTTCGGGTTAAATAATACTCTTAACCCATAATATATTTACTTATGTGTTCAGCACTTTTCAGACCATCAATTTTATTTCTCTCTTGAACTATCCAATGCCAATTCATTTATTTTCGTTCAAAAAATATTTTTATTGGCCTTCCAACCTTCAGCTAGCTGTAAACAACAATAGTTCTAAGTACATGAAGCACCCATCCCGCTGCATTGTCAATCTGCATTGTACACAGAATTAAATAGAGACATCAAATAGTCACACATGTATTTACATGCAGATTAGATCCATATACCTACTAATTGTACAAATGACATACTTATCTATGCGTGTGGCGAAAAACAGAACTAAACTAGAATGTACTGGATTCGACAGGTTTTTGACGTTTACTCTTCGCAAGCAGCGCCGCCATGACACGCAAAGATAAATGTGTAGTCTAAACTCCATACAAATAGTACTTGATTACGGTAATGAAGTGTTCCCAATATAAATAGGTACTTAAAATAATATTGCGGTTATAATTTTCTACTCCGTTCTGAATTTATCGAAAGCGAAGTTATTCGTGGTATTTCATTGATTACATTTACTTTGAACCTGCTTGGTTGGTAGCACGAAGGCCAATAATTTTTTCAGGCAGTGAAAAGGAGACTTGGCAGAAGCAGGCAACATTGGGAATTGTTGTATGGAAAGTTTTCATTCAACCTTTTAGTTTTATCCAGTGTCCTTTAACAAAGAAGGTAAAATCAAAAATCATTGAAGTGTTCAATTTAGGCTGAGAGTCAGCACTTTAGAACGTCAAAAATTATTAAGACAACCCCTTAAAACGCCCGCCGTTCAACACTTCCAAGTGTTTTCGCTGGGCTGAAACAAGAAGTGGCGCAACAAACTCCCCAGCCAAAGTCTAGTACCCACTTAGGTATCAAGGTAAATTCAGAGAAGAGTAATCTACGATTAATGCCCAGTTATTTTACCAATATTTCATCTATGTTGACATGTGATTTGACAACGGATTACATTGGCAGAATCGTGGGGGTTACATTACACGTACACTTTGTAAACAAGCATACTATAAATTAGAAGATTATATCCAAGATAAGAACGCTTGGAAACATGCCTGTCCTGCTCCATAGGACAATCTAGAGTCTAGACAAAATCAAACTGGTTGCTAATTTAATTGTAAATTTTTTTATTCTTTTTTTTTACATTTATTACTCACACCCTGACTTATTACTTGTATTTTGTTTTTTAATTAAAATCGTTTTGCTTGTACCATGTTTGTAAATATGTGAGCACCATGTATCTATCAGATAATTAATTTATATGTCATGGTTTCGTTTTTAATTCTTTTACCTATTGTGGTATAGTAATTTTATTGTAGGTGCATCGTCCTCACATGTTACTATATAATTAATGTACCCATGCAAAATATTGTACCTAAAACATTTTAAAAGAGTAACGGTGGAGTTTCTTGCCCGTTCTTCTCCATACGAAAACTACCTTTTGGAATGGGCGACTAGAATCAATTCTATTTTAAGATAATTTTTGACGTTCATAAGTGCCTTTTATGTGCCTATTTGAAATAAATGCTTTGACTTTGACTTTGACAGCTGTCATCTGCATGGTTTAATCCACTTTGATTGAAGGTACTTGAAGATCGTTATAAACCCCTAGTTGTTTTCTTATGGTTTTGGTCACTAATTCGAACATTAACCCTCGAAAATGAAAGAAAGAAATATTTTAATTATTTTCTTTGGAACACGCACAGGAAATACTAACAATAAAAAAGAACATTAAATCTAACAAAATCATGAAAACATTAGTATTGGTAGCCTTAAGGCTATACCAACTCGTAACTTTACTCCGCGTTTATTAAGGGTACTAAATGACCTAAAGCATGGTCACTGTCGGACTGCATAGAAAGGAAAGAGAAGTGCGATGACACAACCCTGGTAAATGATTGCAAAATATGAAGCAATTATCTATTTACAAAAAAATCTATTGTATGGACTAAAAAATTACAACACTAGTGCTTTAGTATGTTGCTTTTAGAATAATCTGACAAACAATCAGAATGATTGTATGTTTTTACTCCCTCTCACTGAGAGGATTCCTGTGTCCCAGCAGTGGGAACATTATAGGCTAATTATGATATGATGATTATGTATGTTTTTAGAGGTATCTTCATGATTTTTTTTCTATCGTTTCAAATTAGTTGTATTATATTTTCAACACACTATCTACCTACCATATATCCTGAAGAATACCATATATTATTTTGATTTTGTTTACTGTAGTCGATCATATACTTTTAGGCATTATAAAACTTGCATTTTTTTGTGTTTAGGTCATGGTTGTCCCCTTAATAAGTGAATTCGTGCACTTCGTGTTGATTTCGTTTTCCCGGCTACTTTTAAATACGAAAGAAGCTCATAAAGCGAAGACACGAGTCAATAAAATAAATAGGTAATAAGACTTTATCGCAATCTAAATGAGTACAATGCCTTTTCATTTATGTAATACAATTTTAAATCGATTTAATGGTGAATTATACGTTATAATTATCACATACTTAGTGTAATTATTAATAATATCTATCGACACGTGTAGTGGTTCAGTTTATGTTGCTACCTATAATAAATTGCATTCTTAGATCGTTTCTTGGCTCAAGTTACAAACCTGGAAATCTCAACTGATTCTTACTATTTGTTATCGTTGAATAGCTTATCCTGCATTGCATCATTTTACCTTCCAACATCGTAATATTGGAAGGTGAAATATTAGGTCCTTACATATGAAATTGGCGTTTTTCGTACTGGCCACTTTAATCACGAATTTCTCCTCTTTGGTAAGGAATTCCAAATTCAAATTTGTACAGCTATTTACTCATGTATTTGTGCTTCGATGACCGTCATTCATTTGTTTTTTTTCTTCTGTTTTTTCTGTTTGCGTCACTCATTTTACAAAATGGAAAATTTAAAATATCGCATTATTTACGAGTACGAGTTCCGCCGTGGCACTAGTGCTGCGGAAACGACTCGAAGGGTGAATGATGTGTATGGCGGTCATGTTGCAAAAGAAAACAAAGTTCGTTTTTGGTTCCAACGTTTTCGTTCTGGAAATTTCGACCTGCAGAACAAGCCCCGTGGACGGCCTGAGACCCAAGTTGATAATGGAGAATTGAAGGCTATTGTGGAAGCGGACCCATCGCAAACCACGTCCGAGTTAGCTGCAGGCTTCGATGTTAGTGATAAAACTGTTTTAATTCACTTGAAGCAAATTGGGAAGATTAAAAAGCTTGAAAGGTGGGTACCTCACGAATTGACTGAAGCAAACCGGCAAACGCGCGTCGACTGCTGCGTTACATTACTGAACCGGCACAACAATGAAGGTATTTTAAACCGAATCATTACCTGTGATGAAAAATGGATTCTTTACGATAATCGGAAGCGCTCAGCGCAATGGTTGGATCCTGGCCAGCCAGCCAAATCCTGCCCCAAGCGAAAATTAACCCCAAAAAAGTTACTTGTAAGCGTTTGGTGGACTAGTGCCGGTATTGTTCATTACAGTTTTCTCAAATCTGGCCAGACTATTACAGCTGATGTCTATTGTCAGCAATTACAAACCATGATGGAAAAGCTAGCGGCTAAACAACCAAGGCTGGTCAATCGCTCCACGCCACTGCTGCTTCACGACAACGCCAGACCACACACTGCGCAACAGACGGCTACCAAATTAGAAGAGCTTGAATTGGAATGTCTTAGACATCCTCCGTACTCCCCGGACCTTGCTCCAACATATTACCATTTTTTTCGCAATTTGGATAACTTTTTGCAAGGGAAAAAATTCAACTCCGATGGGGCAGTCCAAATCGCCTTCAAAGATTTTATTGATTCCCGTCCGACTGGTTTTTTTAGTAAAGGGATCAATGAACTACCTATAAGATGGCAAAAGTGCATTGAAAACAATGGTTCATACTTTGATTAATTAAATATATTATATTAAAAAATATTCGACTTTTTGTTCCTTCCATACAAAACGCCAATTTCATATGTAAGGACCTAATCAATGTCGGTACCGCAATGTTCTTTTCTTTTAAAAGATTTTTTAATGGAAAAATATTGCTTCTTACAGTCGCTATGGAATACCAGCGGGGCAATTGCGTAACATATCACCAATCGGAATCGGTTTCATTTTGACAGTTCAACAACATTCATTGCGTTATTTACGTGTTGAGCAGACAAATTTTTCAAACTTATGAAGCAATGGATTACCAATTTGCTTCAAAATGATTCAGATTCTGATCGATAGTGTGTTACGCAATGAGAGTGCAGACCTTTTCCGGAGAAGTTTTACTACATTAAGATTTTTATAAGAAGACTTATGCGATGGCTTAAATAACCTAGAAATCTTTCTATGGGTAAATTCGTTATTCCAATAAGTAAACAAAACAATTCTCTTTCCTAAATCGATCCGTCTCTAAGAATTGAAGTTTGCAAATGCCAAAAACTGGAAAAATCCTGAATTGTTTTCAAGCGCAGCGGTCGATGTCCTAAGCTCGGAGAGAGATCGGAGATTGGGAGAGTGGTAGGATATATTCGGGTTTTCTGTTAGAAAATGATTGAAAACAGTCCACAATATCGATTGGTTGTAAATAACGTTGTGATATAATAACACAAAACAATCTTTCATATCAAAATATTGAAACGAATACTTCATATTTTTACTAAAACAGCACTGCCCTTCAAAATCCTATATCCTGCCGCAGCATTATAAAGACGATTCAGAAACGTAAGCATAACTACGGACCTAACAATATATATATCTTCGCCCATCCTTGAATTCAAGCCTCACCTCGTAACAATCTGAAAGCCAATGCTGGTTCCATGAAAGTTCTACGTTTTCAATAGAAACTTTCAGTTCAAACTTGAACAAGAGCGATTTCACGAACCTCTGCATACTGAGTTAAGTCTATTACGATGTCTATCTATATACCTACATATAAAATTCAAAGTCCTGACTGACTGAGATATCAACGCACAGCCTAAACCGCTGATCCTAGAGACATGACATTTGGAGGGTTTGTTCCTTGTGAAGAGTAGGTATCCACTAAGGGTTTTTCGAAATTCCACCCCTAAGAGGGTGAATGGGGGGAGGGTGAAATTTCACGCGGACAAAGTCGCGGGCAGAAGCTAGTTAGTTATATATTATATGTAAAGTTTGTAATTTTCCGGGATGTGAATTGCCCAAAGTCCTTTGTTAAGGAAATAAGGAGTACTTAAGGGTCCTCTGCCAATTTTGATTAAAATTAAAGTAGGTTACACGAGGTCGAGGTGTCGAGGTCCCTTGTCCTCGAAATCGTATAGAAAATGTCTTACCACAGTCTTACGCCTTGGGCACGTATTATGAGAATTCAAAAGAAAATATATTGGACGAAATTAAATACATTATTGTGGTTACAGAACGTGTGGTCTTGCGATTGATTTCAAAGTTGTGTAAAGAGAAATCAGTAGCACGATAATTGGAATTGTATTGAAAATCATAACTGATTCAGAACAGCTTCTTAGGTATAGGCTAGCTTCTTTCTAATCCAACCTCCTCGAATGGCTTGTTTTAAAGAAAAACATTGTTTCATAATTATATACATGAATAGGTGGAGCAACGATCCTTGCAGAGTGGCTGGTAGTAGCTGGATGAGAGTTGCCGAAAATCGAATTGAATGGCGGGCAATAGGAGAGGCTGCTATAAGCTGATGATGATGATGATGATATAGAAGAATAGGAAAAGAGTAGATAGTCAGTTCGGAGAGCTGACAGGGCTAGTTTGGGTATAAAAGTAGTTATGTTCTAGATATAATTATAGTATACTAGCTGCGCCCCGCGATTTCACCTGCATAAGTGTCCTATGTCCTTCCCCGGGACTCAAACTATTTCTATACCAAATTTCATCTAAATCTATTCAGTGGTTTAGGCGTGAAAAGGTAACATACAGACAGACACACAGACAGACAGAGTTACTTTTGAATTTATAATATTAGTATGGATGAATATAAACTGAACTGATAACATAACACCACGCCTGAATTCCCTGAAGGGTTCGGCAGAAGTGCACCTACAGTACAACCACATTTCGCCAGTTATGTATAAGTCCCATGTAATAAGGGGCGAGCCTATTGCCATCAATCAGTACTAATCCAGACTACAGGCTGTTACTGAAAATTCTATATGGAAAAACATTTTGCCCGACCCGGGAATCAAATCCGGGACCTCTTGATAAGCAGTAGAGCAATTGTATTAATACAAAATACGACTTTTATTGATTTATGATAATTCACAGGTTGAATCACACTACTATACACCTATACAGGGTGAATTTTCCAAGTGGGCGTGGATGGCCAAATTCTAAACTATGAGGAATAGCGAAAAGTACCTACTCAAAGGAGTCGCGGGCTCGATTTTGATGAAAACTAAAACTGCATCATTGGATTTTTTAAAAATCAATATTTCTAGCCAGGAATCAAACCGGTTGATTTTGAAAAAAAAACACACACTGTTTTATTACACCATTCGATAGTGTCCCTAATAAAAGGATCAAATTCTGGGAAGTAATGACATACGGTGAAACCGCGGGGCGCAGCTAGTAAGTAAATACAACATAAGCAAATTATGTTTAGGTACTTCTTTAAGCTTTACTTAAATACTTGCTTTCTTGGGAGTAAGTAAAGTTTAAAGGAGTAAACATAATTTTTCATTGAACCAATACACAGCTTCGTTCCTCCAAGCACAGATCACATCACGACATAGGTAACACACACGTAAATAGTCTAAACAAACAATGTTATCTTCACCACACTTATGTTATTATGTAAGTAATTATAATGACAAAATAAACCATATTATAAGCATGTATAAACGGTTTAATAACACAAAACGACTGACGCGCAACTGTGGACAGACGCATCGTGGCATATCAATGTCTAACATTGATACAGACTTTCTTAAACATTCTATTTTCCGATCCTTTGACAGTTTAATACAGGTGACAGGCCAATTTTACAAGTTTTTTGAATAGTTTTAGTGCTTTTATTAAACAACACCTGACGTTGTTTTGTATTTTTAAATTTTTTCGACAAATATGTAGGGTCGTACTTAATATAACAGATAATGCGTATCTGTTATGACACTATCACACTAATATTATAAAGGCGAAAGTTTGTGAGTGTGTGTGTTTATTTATGTTTGTTACTTCTTCACGCTCAAACGGCTGGACCAATTTTGATAAAATTTTGTATGGAGGCAGCTGACATCCTGGATTAACATATAGGCTACTTTTTATCCCAATATTCCCACGGGATCGATATCTGCGCGGGTGACACCGCGGGACGCAGATAGTAATAAATACGTCCCTAATACAACTTGTACTTGCTGAAGCATTTTGAACTTCATTTAAAGGATGAAGTTCAAATTGAAGTTCAGATTCTGCAGGAATGGAGGTGGTTAGTGAAGGTTGCTGAATTCAACTGAAGATTCTGGACAAAACGTGTCATAGAGGCAATTTTTAGGGAGGCCCTATGTTTTTTATGACTAATTTAATTTCTAGACGAACTATTTAATAGAGGAGATATTCATGAACGGGAAAAAATAGGACACAAGCATACTTAAATTAAATAATAACAGTAGACTTAAATCTGATTATTATGTGGTTATTATATTTGTAGTCTTTCTAATGCCCGGTTTTTAAACGGAATTTAAACTTTCAATAGCTGTTGATTCGACATAATTATGTATTTAAGCGAATTCCTTCCTTATGCTCGGTTTTTGAGGTTCTCAGATAAACCCTCGATAATAATTCACTAAATTAATTCACTTAATGACATGTTCAGAAACACGATATCGAACCAATCATCACTATCGAATGGATAAACTCCGTTTAAAAACGTTAGAAACCGGGCATAAGACGCGAATATTCAAAAATATACTAAGGTAAAATATGCAAAACACGAGTCGCCTAGAACTAGTGACCAATTTTATTATCAAGCTGACTATAAAAATAAACTCTGAATAGGTAATGCATTGTATAAATATTTATAATAAGGAAAAATAAAGAAACGAATTTGTCACTATTTAGCTATGGCTTCATGATAACTGTCACGTCCAATATAAGCCTTTAAACGTCCACCTAAGTCACTTATTGAGTCTTTACGGTGAACGTTAACAGTCCCTAAACGCTATCTATCAGGCACGTAAACGTCCAGTCTCCTTATAAATTGTTACGATGGACGTCGACCGTCCCAAACGGTGAATTAAAATGTGGTGTGTGTCATATGTATGTTCCTATTATTTTTTGTCAAAGGCTTGTTTTGTTTCGGTATGTTTACGTTATGTAGTATTTTGTTTTATCAAATGTTGTTCTTGATTTTTACCTGACTACGGCGAAGCAAAAAGGAGGGTGATGATTTTGACCGGTTTGTTTTAATCTTGATTCTTCTAGTTTTTTGTAGCAAAACTTCTTTTACTATGTTATTAAGAGAGCAATTAAAGAAATCTTGTGTTCTTGGACGTTCATTAGATCCACCTAACGAAGTTTTTCAGAATACAAAAGAGAATCTCATTAATTACCTGCATTGTTTATTAAAAAGTTACGGAAATCTATATGGTTTGATAAGAAGTAATCATCGATTGTAATGCATAAGCTACTAATCATGATATAACAAGAGCATTTTCTATTGGTTATCACATATTTTACTTCTATATTTTTATGCTTACAAAATAAAAGGAACACTCGGCCCACTTTACCTGGCAGCACCAAACAATTTTAATCATACACAGCCCAATGAAAACTTTAACGAGAAAACTCCGAAATTATCTCTCAAACGTTTCAGAAACAAACATATATGTGTCAACACACTGTAAACGGGCGATAACAAGAGAAACGAATCCTGCCCGTGAAAAAAAAACCTCTGTCACACATAATCAACGCAGCTGCAACAATTTGATTAACTTTAAACTACGATTAAAAATGCATCAACACGAGATAATATCCCAAGGTTGTTATCATTAAGTTTTTTGCGAGTTTCGCACGCTTACTATCAATATTACCTTGAGTTTTGACATGACGACTTGTTAGTTGTTACCAATTACATGTGTATCACAGCTTCACAGCACTTTACTCCGCGCGCGACGCGACCGCTCCACGCGATAGTCCGATTGTCACTGTTGTCTGATCGAGAACGAAAGTTCCAATAAGTGACATGCGATTAAAAAAATATATATTATGTTAGTGTAACGTTGGGAAATAGACATGAAGTTTTGCTATTTAGAAAATGGACATGTCGACATTATATTCAATAGGCACTATAATAGGTATTTGATTATGGAACGAATTCGGCAGTTGAGAGACAGTCGAATTGATGCTGGCCAGTGTTGATAGATTTAAATTGATACTGGCTGAATTTTGAAATGAGAACCCGATAATATTCTTTCATTTTCGGCCAGTAGCACCCATAAACTCTGACCAAAAAGTTTCTTATGGAGCAGACAATGTTTTCTCTCTGCGCATTTCCATTTCTAGCCATACAAAGAAGAAACAAGTTCTTAGTTTTGCGATATTACATAATGACGGTGTAGTAGTTCATCGCCCACGAGCATTATATTACAATCTATTTCCCTCCATTGAATTTCATATGCGCGGGATGATAATGAGATGATGACGATACCTACTAAAGTTGTTGCCAGCATCATTTTATCATTCAGAAATCTTCTTGGAATGTAGAACATTACTACGCCGTGGCTGACTGACTGACAAGGCACAGCCGAAACCGCTTCAGGCAGAAACATGTCTAGAGGAAAAGTTCCTCAGAGCATAGAGGTGGAAGTATCTTTTACTATTTTGGTGCACCAAAATAACTCTGCCGAAACAATTGTAAATTAGGGAATAAAGAAAAAATCTGATCAAATTCATTGAGGATTAAACAAACATAGGTATTTGCATTACAGCTGTATTAAAAAAAAAACCCAAAGAGAGGTTGTTTTATAAAAAAGGGCATTTTTGATAATCTGCCCCTAAAATCAGAAATGAGTTGAACTATCAAAATATAAAGCGTCAAAATGTGAAGTGAAAAACTAACAAAGCTTACAAATATCGGTAAAAGTTTATCCTTTCTACGCTTTATAGAATATAGATCTAGGATTAAAACTTGAGACGTAACCGGGAGAATCTAGTACATTACACGAACTCGGTCAGGGCTAGGACTTAGGTACAATGTTTATGTTTTTATTCCTTGGATCTAGCGCGAGCTGTTTTCATAATAAAGACGTGACTGAAGTGTGTTTAGGTAAGAGCATAGGGCTCCGTTCCCTGAATGTAAATAAACAAATCGTATTGAAAAAATATTTCCTAGGAAATGTGGATTTCCACTGGCCTTGTCATTGTCATACTAATGTGGACTGCGGAGTATGATTTCATTTGTATATTTTATCTATATGAAAGTGGAGTAAAGTAAATATGTACTCTCTTGAGTCAAGTAAATATGTTGTCTCTTCTATCACTTTATGATATCTCAAACGTTAAACTGTGTTAAAAGTAAAAAATTCGACAATGTTAATTAAATATGTTCGCCTCAGGGGGCCTAATAAGGCCACTTTGGCAGAATCATAAATGGATAACATTATAAAAGTCGTAAAATGGTCACAAACTGACAATGACCCGACAGATGTCCTGTCCAAACAATAAGTCATACAAATATCCCGTAGAAAAAAAAAAAAACAGCACTCCCGGCCGACAGAAGTGAAAACAAAACATAAACAGAATACTTTGCCATCACTCACTGACATATCGGATGTACATTAAAACCAAGTACATTCCGAGGACAGCCGAACAAATTCGAAGCGGAGTCGGTTACGGTAACAGTGGCGCGAATTCAATGGTTTTTCCCATCTCAAAAAATGCCCAACGCGTTTGAAGAAGTTTTCACTTCAAAAAAACCTCTCAGATTTCCCATCTTTCTTTTCCCAAAAACCTTGTTCGTAGTACCTATTACTGATACTGAATACTGTTAGCCTGCATCATCCCACTCCTGGGCAAAGGCCTCTCCCCATGACTTCCAGCTCTTTCGATCCAGGGCTAAAGTGGACCACTGGTCGTTTGTTTTCTTCAGCTCGTCGCGCCATCTTCTACACGGTCTGCCGCGTCACATCCCTTAATTAATATAAACGCCAATCAATTTATTCCACAGTTTCTGAAAGGCTCATCAACAGCAACCAAAATTAAACTCATCTCAAGTGATTCTATTATACACAATCTGTTGGAAAATTGTGTTGACTAGCTTTTTAGAAACCGGTTATCATTTTTCGAATAAGTGCGGTAATCATTGACGGCACGGTTGCCGCAGTGGTTAAGCGAGTGACTGCTGCGCTGCGTGTCGCGGGTTCGATTCCCGCACGGAACAAATATTTGTATGACCTATAAGTCTCTGTCTCGGGTCTGGCTGTTTGTGTATGTGAGTTTAAATGTTTGTAAACGCACCCACAATACAGGAGAAAATCGTAGTGTGGGGAAAGGTTTAAAAAAAAAACACTAATTTCTATCACCTCAGTTTAGAACTGTGGCTGGTTTATGGAAATATAATTGCTACATTATAACATGAGACTTATAAGACTATCTATGCAGTCGGGGAATAATGGCGCCTGCCGCGACGCCTTCTAGCTGTGTCAGGGCTCCACGTGGTGGTTATTTTGTCAGAAGCTAGGTGCACGGTTCCAATTAGTCGTTTCCTATGAAGAAGAGCCGGCAAGAAACTCTACAGTTACTCTTTTAAAAATTATTAGCTTTTACAATGTTTTCAAATTACGGGGGAAAAGTGGAATAATCAAAAATGAAAAGGGGGATTTCTGGATGTTTTTTTACATTAGAGTCCAGTTTTTCCCCCTGAGACATATCTATCAGGGTTAAAAGTGGAATAACTCAAAATGAAAAGGGGACTTTCTGGATATTTTTACATTAGAGTCCAGATTTCCCCCCTCTCTCAGGGGGGAAAGTGGAATAAGCCACAGTAGGCATGGGAGGACAGCGTACGCCTGTCAACAAGTACCAGGTACTTGATAAAAAATATGGATAATGTAGTTATCGTCTCATATTCTATAATGGTCACCTTCTCCGAGCTGATTCTGGGATCTTCAATTGTTATTGCTAGCAAAGACCACAGCTGTTAAAGAAGCAACGAGACCACAGCATTAATAACAGATAAAAAACGCATATATACTAAGTGAACAACAATAAGCGGTCGTAAATCGTAACCACCAATGAAGTTTTAGGGGTTCGCTACTGGAAATGATGATGATGATTGATTGAAACTGTCCTTGCAAAAATGATGTGTTTTTTTTATAGAGACACTCGAGCTTCTGGAACAGTTATATCTGGAATTCTGGATACTTCGTTGACCTTAGAAAGGAAGCTGGAAAAGACTGGATGCAGAAGGCGGAGAAGCGGCGGGGTAATTACGTAACACATGATCAGTAGCAATGGCTTTCATTTTGACAGTTCGACAACATTCATTGCGTTATTTACGTTGGTGAGCAGATAAATTTTTGGAACATATTATGAAGCAATGGATTAGGAATATCGTTCAAAATTATTCAGATTGTGGTGGAAAGTGTGTTAGGTATGCACATAGGGTGCGGTGTTGTGAAGCAACTTGAGACTGTTTGTCTACACAATTTTTTTTAGTTTGAAGGTTTTTTCTTCGGTTTTAGGGTTCCGTACCGCAAAAGGAAAACGTAACCCTTACCTATAAGATCACTTAGTTGTCCGTCTGTCAAGACCATAGATATATGAAAGAAGTTTTTTACATTTCTATGGTCAAGACCTTTTTTCTCAGGAACGCGTGGAGTTTTCAAGTTGAAATTAATATCAAATACTCGGCTGCAATCTCTTGAATTAGTGAAAAAATCAATCTTCTAAGTCAACGCAATCATAAGATACGGGCGTTTATGTCGCATATTTTAACACTCGCATGGGAATCAAAGCCCAAACTACTTCCCGTTGACCTAGAATCATGAGATTTGGCAAGAAGCAATGTCATGTAGCACAAGTAAAGGAAAAAATCCGAAAACCGTAAATTTGTGAGTTTCGAGTCCGACTCGCACTTGACCGGTTTTTTATATCGTGAGGACATGTACCAAATAAACAATTATTTTATTTCTTCATTCTTTTAGTGGACAGCGATTGCTGGGTTGACTCAGGTGGGTATATACTCAACGCTAAGACCGGCTACAGAGCATTGGTGTAACTTAAAAGATGCAGGGCTAATAGTGGTCGTGATTGAAGATTGACTGATTTTGGAGCCAACCTGATTCAGAAGTCAGACTTTCATTTGAATAGATCCAAATGAAAACCTGGCTATACAGATAGGGGTGCGCATGATATATGACAGCCCACTCCCTCACACAGAGAGGAGGCCTGTTTTCCAGCAGTGAGAACATGGTTATGCGGTGTAGTCATCCTAAGACCGGAAAAAGGGTATGTAGATTGTACCGGTATTTATATTATTTGAGTCAATTGCCTGAGATAACTGTGCGGTAACATAATGCAGTTAAACCTTGAGACTTGAGACTACAATCAGTTTACAAACAAGAGGAAGGCGCTACTTAAACAGATGTGCTATACATGTACTTACCTACCTATTTATTTATTATGTGCTAGCTGCGCCCCGCGGTTTCACCCGCATAAGTCTCGATCCCGTGGGAATATCTGGATAAAAAGTATCCCATGTCCTTTCCTGGGACTCAAACTATCTCTATACCAAATTTCATCTAAATCGGTTCAGCGGTTTAGCCGTGAAAAGGTAACATACAGACAGACAGACAGAGTTACTTTGAAAATGTGTAGTAAATACTAAATAGTTGGAGGAGTCGGTGTTTAATTCGTCGTGTGATTATAAACAATTATTTGTTAACAACTGCATGTACCCAGTTGGATTTCCATACTGGTTGGCTCAGAATAGATAGAGAAGACCCTTCTGGGAAATATCCTATAGTTATGGCTCGGATTGAAGAGCAAGAGGTCATAGACTCGGTCCCCCTTTATGTTTTTCTTAGCGTGTCCTTTGACCTAGAATTTTCCTATGTGTTTTGCGCATTCAGTAGCCTTCATCAGTTCCTGTAAAATACAGATAACAGGACACATTTATAAATAAAATATATAAATAATGTCCTCCAGACCGTATTTCGGCCACGGCGGCCAATCTCGACGGACTAGCCTTCGGCGTGGGAGATATTACAGTGCACAAGTGTGCGCGCAGACACAGGTGCACTCCCTCTTCCCTCACTCTCATAGTCCGATGGGACGGCAATCCGACACGACCGGAGAAAGATCAGGCGTAGGGCCAACGGCTTAACGTGCTTTCCGAGGCACGGGGGTATCACACCGCCGTCTTCCAAACTCCGCCGGGCTGTTAGGTACTAAGTTGAATTTGAACCAATTTCCAACACATGTTTATGTTAGGTATCGAAGTAGCTAGTAGAGAATACAAATGAATACTTCTTATGTTCAAATCAGTCCCTTTATTACTTGGCTCAGTAGGAGGTCACACTAATTGCGGAATCAATGTCGATCTTTAGCTCATCATCACATGTCCAAGTGGTCGGATACTTGGGTCACTCTGCCATGACCAAGTAGGTCAAATCATTTATTTTATTTATTTTTATTTTATTTATTTGGGACAAAAAACAACTGTTTTTTGTATGCGTTACAACATTAATACTAAGCTAAGGTATAATAGTAAACAAACGCACAACCCACACTATTGTCCACGGAATCATATCGATTTTAAAAGAAATAAGGAAACGGACGTATACAGAAAGGGACAGTAAAAAAATAAAAATAAATCTGAAAAGTCACATAAACCAACTCAAGACAGCGCTCCCCGTCCAGATTTAGTCTATATTCACCAATCAGATCACACCATAACGTCAGCAAGAAGAAAGTAAACCAATAGGCATTTTTCTAAATTTGTTCTGATTTAGAGCGAACATGTCTAAATTTATGAAATGTGAGTTGTATGTTTCTAATATTCGCCGGAGAGGAGCTCTCTCCCCAGCAAATCATGACCCACTTGGCCAGTTTGATCAGGAGCACAGTGTTTATACTGGGTGTGGTGTTGATCGATTATCCCCCATAACCAAATTATGTTTGCAATGGCCTGCTGGATACTCAATCGATTATAGTGGTATCAATATGGGCGAGTGATATTTTTCGCAAAGTAAGTAGTTAGGGATAAGGCAAGCGCACTGTTGGTAGCGGAGCTAACAGCCTAATAGGCGTTAGATGGTTCTTTTATCAGACCAGCTCAGCACCCTAATTGGAGAAGAAAGTTGATAATTCATTGCTTCGTATGTCTGAAAAGTTCATCTGCTCAACAATGTTTTTAGAACTGTCAAAATGAAAGACATTGCCATTGCAAGTGTGTTAATCGAAATTACCACGGAGTACTTGCGTAACACACTTAGAGACAATTGCGACTGCAGGGTCCAGACCACGGAGTCTGTACCCTGCAGTCGCAATTGTCTCCATTTTGTCAGAAGACTATATTGGTAGTCAGTTTTAAGATCATTAATTGAATATATTCGCTAATCGGCTTGACCCCCAGCAATACCGTTGGTGTAGGTGTTATAATTTGAACAAAACACGCTGCAAATGAGGATGCAGCGAAATTGTTGATAAATGGAACAAATGAACGTTTTTAGAGCATCAGCATACCTGGCCAATTTGTGTATAGAGTTACATGACATGTATTGAATTACTTCCACTTTATAAAGTGTTTTTTTGGAGCCAGCCCTAACTCTTGTAAACTCGTAGTAGTGAGGATAGTAGAACTCTGCAGTGGCTACTGGCAAACCCGTCAAGTTTGGGCTCATACGATTTGTTTTGACGAGTCCAATAGATTGGATAAGCGTGTTTTTTAGATTTTTTTTTTACATATTTTTTCTAAAATATTTAATGTACAGGTTTGACTTCGTTGCTATTTTTTAACCGACTTTAAAAAAGGAGGTTCTGTATTCGACCCGTATGTATGTATGTATGTATGTTTGTATGTCCGCGATTATCTCAAAAACTACTGAACCGATTTTGATAATTCTTTCATGAGTGTGATCTACATACTTTCAGGAAGGTTTTAGTATATAATACATTAGGTAATTATTCTTATGTACGAAGTTATATGCATAAATGTACTGCATCTCCGGCATTTCTATGGGAATTTTGATGATTCTTCGAATCGTGTCTTCAATTCTTCAATGCACTAGTGTTAATTGAATTGGTGTGGGGTAGGTACAACTAAAAAGTGAAAAATAAAAACTTTTTTACAAAAAAAACAACCGACTTCAAAAAAAAACACTACAAAGTAAAAAATAACTTTAATTTCGGAAGTCGGTGTCAAAAAACGAAAATGCTGAAGCAACGACACCGACTTCCGAAATTAAAGTTATTTTTTACTTTGTAGTGTTTTTTTTTGAAGTCGGTTGTTTTTTTTGTAAAAAAGTTTTTAAACAATGACGTCGTTCAAATCGCAAATGACACCACACTCATATGAGTCGTGCATTTGCTATTATTTTGATTAGATAATAAGTTAGTTAAATTATCTAGGTATGCTGATGAGAGCCGTGTCCTAATAGGTATAAGCAATCTTGCGGGAATATGCAATCGTCGCGTTTATTTTGTTCGCAAACCCGAACCCCGTCGTCGCGCCTTTCGGTTTTTTGAACAAATGAGATACACAATCGAATCAATCAGATCAGTGGTCATCCAGTGGTACCGGCCCCGACACAGTCGTAGATTATGGGTTCGAAATCAGGCAGGCGCTTTACTTTGTGTAAATAATTTCATTGCCACTGCTCTCACGTCGGTGAAGGAAAACATCGTGAGGAAACTGGCATGTCCTAGAACCAAAAGACAGACATCTACCAACCTGCACTGGGTCGTAGAGAGGAGGCCTGTGTCCCAGCAGTAGGAACGTTATAGGCCAATTATGTTATCTCCACACAACGCCAGCACATCAAGGAACTACAATCTGTCAAATATCTTTAATAGATGTTCATCTTTATCACTAAATTATAAGGTCCAAAGTAGATTGGGACAATTTGACGGTTTCGGGTAGCTTGATGTGCTGGCGTCTGTAGAAAGAAAGAAAGAAAATACGTTTATTTGCGGTGAAAATGACGCAAAAAGAACATAAACACAAAAAATAAAATAAAAAGGTGTAGGTACTTAGGGTGTTACAACAATCGTGGATATCTCAAGGATCGCGACGACCGTGTGTTCTTGGGACAATCGCTGGTATTAGGACACGGCGTAGACTTCAATCTGACATTTATATTCACAATAAACTCTAGGTCTTAAGTAGTGTAACCTGATATCTATCTGGTCAGTCTAGAAACAGTCCATATTTGTAATGCAGTAGGTGTGTGTGATGATTATAGACAGACCATATGGTTGTAAGACAGGTACTAGTATCCGAAATTAAAGGCGCGTAATATTCTATGCATATAATAAATGGTAGAGTTGCTTAGATTTTAGTGCGAATTAATTTTCTTGTCTAATAAAAAATTACCGGGCCCGTGGCTAAATGATAACAGCCGCACAGGTCGATCGATCAGCACCCTAATTGCGTAACATACTATCGATCGGAATATGAATCATTTTGAACCAAATTGCTAATCCATTGCTTCATAAGTTCGAAAAATTTGTCTGCTCAACACGTAAATAACGCAATGAATGTTGTTGAACTCTCAAAATGAAACCGATTCCGACTGATAATGTGTTACGCAATTGCCCGCAGGTTAAGCTACGCTTGCCGCGGTTGGTCTGTGGATGGGTGACCATCTTTACATACCGAGACCCGTCCGTGCCTCGGAAAGCACGTTAAGCTGTTGGTCCCGGCTGTCATTCGTGAATCTTTGACAGTCGTTACGGGTAGTCAGAAGCCCGAAAGTCTGACAACCAGTCTTACCAAGGGGTATCGTATTACCCAGTAACTGGGTTGTGGAGGTCAGATAGGCAGTCGCTCCACGTAAAATACTGGTATTCAGCTGCATCCGGTTAGACTGGAAGCCGACCCCAACATAGTTGGGAAAAGGCAGACAGATGATGATGTCTAATAAAAAATTACCACTACAACGTGCCACTACAATGGCGACATTAATTTAACACACAGGTAGGGCGTCTGGCCAGTAATAATAAAAATTATAACAACATAACATATTTTGCTTCGCTACGGTGCGAAAAAGATGCGTCTCCCTGGTGCGCCGGGTGCGGGCCAGCCCCAAGATTATATTGCGGTGTATCGCGAGCAGACTGGACTGCTTGTATGTGAATCGCAAACTTTCCATATCAGTGTTGAGCTTGTAGCAGGGATTCGCATGAACTACAGGATGCAATTAAATTAATGGGCATCGTTTTAAGAGGTCATTGTTCTCATCATTATGAACAACTCTTACTATGGGACCGAACCTGAAATTGCGAAAAACAAATCAGCCGTTCAATACATTTTGACGAGTTATGCGAACATAAATGTAGGGAGCAGCTGATTTTTTTCGCGACTTCAGGTTTGGTCCCATAGTAAAAGTTGTTCATAATGATGAGTACAATGATCCCTTAAAAGGATGCCCATGAATTTTATTTCAACCTGTATATTTTGCTTCTACGCTACGATGCGAAAAAGATGCGTCTCCCTGGTGCGCCGGGTGCGGGCCAGCCCCAACATTATATTGCGGTGTATCGCGAGCAGACTGGACTGCTTGTACGAGAATCGCTGCTGCAAATTTTCCACATCGGTGTTGAGCTTGTAGCAGGGATTCGCATGAACTATATTGCAGTGTTAGGTTAAGTGTGTAGGTTTTTACTAACGAAATATTGCTACTAACACTTTTGAGACCTTTGTTGTACTTGTTATTAAATATAAACAAATACAATAATACGTTATTTGAAAACTACCGCCTGCGCCGCTCGCCGACATAGGGCTCTTCGTCTTTCTTTCAATTAGCCTACTCTTTGCACGTTATTCGTTTTAATTTTATTGATGTGATGTTATGATCCGTGACCCCGGCAAATGACCCTTGCGCTACAGTTCTTTAGTAGGTACAGGGTGCTCCAAGATGTTATTGTAGAATATTTTAAACAAATAAAAAAAATAACGTTTAATGGAATTATTTTTTATTATTTTTATTTTATTTATTTGGGAAAATAAACGGTTATACATTACAAACTTACATAAAATATGAGCTACAGAGTGATTAAATGTATAACCTACGACATTTTCCACATATAATTAAAATAATTATGTTCTTATCGAAAGCAAGATACACTTGTGTCAAATTAATGTCCCCATTAAATCAGCACGCTGTATATCTACACATACTTATATAGAGTTCTAAATTGGGCTATTTTATCTAGTACATAATCAGCCTATAATATTCCCACTGCTGGGACACAGGCCTCCTTTCTTCGAAAGGGAGTAGGGTACCACGCGGGCCCAATGCGTGTGGTAGATGTCACATGTCTTCGAATTTTTGGTTCTATGACATGCCGGTTTCCTCACGGTGTTTTCCTTCACCGTTAGCCGTAGCAGTGGTGATGAAATTATTTACATAAAGTTAAGAGCCTGCCTGGGTTCGAACCCACGACCTATAACTCGTAACTCAGGGTCGTTGCCACTGGGCCACTAGTGCTCTCTTTTATCAACTACTTAGCATTATTTACTAAAACATTGAATAATTCACATAACGAATAAAAATACAAGACTTTAATTTAACTAACCAAAAGTGTTTAATTTATTTCACTCAGAACAGTTTTCGATGGTTTTTTGTCCGAATTTTTGGTTAAAAATGAAAGTCGCCATAATATTAATATAAATGAGGCATATAGAATCAAAGGTAGCTAAGTGCCTCCATGTCAAATTTTCAGGAACCGAAAAAAAAAATTTTCTAATTTAAGAGTCAGGGGTTTTCATACTCTCTGAGTTTATTCTCCATCTTAGTTAATTTTTTTGAAAGTCTCAAATTCAGATTACAATGAGGTCCACAACATTAGTAACAAAATAACTTAGCCTATCTTTTTTTTTAATATGTGTGTGTGTGTGTATGTTTGTTTGTTCGTATTTTATGCTCCTTGATCCAAGACGCAGTACCTAGTAAAACCAAGCTTTAAGTAGGTATAATTTCGGGTACATATTTGAATGTCGAACATTAAAATACCTACGTGTAAAATGTCAACGTTCAAAACATCGAAAATTTAAATATCGGTTATATCATAATATCGAAAATTGTTATACCTAAGCATAAAATGTCTAACATTGAAATGCCGAGTTATAAAAATATCTAATGATTAAAAACATCGATAATCATTATACCTAAGCTCAAAATGTCAACATTTAATACACTTTAGTTCATTATATTTACGTTAAAAATACCTACTAGTTAAAATATCGAACTTGCAGGCAGGCATGGTTGCAGGATGCAAGAGAGAGCGAAGGGCACCCCGGTGTTAGGTTAGGTTAGGTTACTTTAAACCCTTTACACAGAAATAGAGGCCCCGCGTAGCGGGGCTCCGTCGACATAAGATGCAAGAGCGGGCGCGGCCTACAAATGCGTTTTTTTTTAAGTTATTTATTATGTGAAAATAATATTACTTAAGCATGCAGAGTGCAAGCGAGCATGTATCATGCAGCAGGCATGGTTTCTGTCACGGCTCCGGCGCTGCGGGGCTCCGGCGGTCCCACGCGAACTTATCGTCGTCGACGGTTTTAACGCTCACCACCGCAGCTTCGGCTTGCTGGCCGGCTACGCCGGCCAGCCTCAGCCGCGGCGGCAGGCGTTAAAGCCACCTCCGCCTCAGCTCGCGGGCCGCCTCGCCCCTCTGCGCCTACGCGGGCTTAAATTACACTCTAGGGGTAGGGCAGACAAGACCACGTGGAGTCGGTTTTGCAGCGATTTGTTTCTGTCACTAATTTTTGTAGCACAACATATAAATAAATATCGATATTTAGGACATTCGATACTCTGTTCTTCGATATTTACATCATTAGATAATCTGTACTTCGATATTTAAGCCTTTCGATGTCATGTTTGTCGATAATTAGATTTTAGATATATTTTACGTAGGTTATCTAACCATTCGACAATATAAACTTACGTTATTTTAATTTTCGGTTTTGTGGTCGTTCGATATTTAAATTTTCGATGTTTTGAACATTGACATTTTAACCGTAGATATTTAAATTTTCGAAATTCAAATATGTACCCATAATTTCTCGTCGACTGGGCAAAGATCTTTGTCCAGCAGCAGATGTCTTTAGGCTGAAAAGATGGTGATCAGCAAAGATCAGCGGGGTAATTGCGTAACACACTATCAATAGCAATGGGTTTCATTTTGACAGTTCAACAACATTCATTGCGTTATTTACGTTGTTGAGTAGACACATTTTTCGAACATATGAAGCAATGGATTAGCAATATCCTTCAAAATGATTCAGATTGAGATTGACACAATTAGGGTGCTGGATACATTATCTTAGTGGAAACCGTGAATCGTTATATAATACAGCAGGTTTAACGGCCTCAGCCTAACAGCTGGTTGAGAGTATCCAAGGATCGAGTTAAAAGACAAGAGCTTGGAGAGGCCTATCCAGCTGTGAAAGGCTATAGGTAGGCTAGTTATTACGCATGCGTGGATGATTTCGTTGTTTGAATTTCGCGTAACTAACGTTGTTAAATACCGCGTATGTACACTTCCACTAGTTTTACATAAGGGTCAAAAAACTAAGTTTCTAAAAAACTAATAGGCCGAATTTTGAACGAACTTGAATATAGAGGACCGTTTCGTTCTCCTTAATTCAAAATTCGGCCTATTAGTTTTTTAGAAACTTACCCCCTTATTCATAATCCTATTTTATCTCTATTTTATATATATATAGTTTATAGAACGTTTGTCTTTATCTGTCACGTTGTCATTTCTGTGTGTAAGAAAGAGACAAACCCCATTTTAACTAAAATAGGTTTGATAAGTTTTATGAATAAGGGGGTTAGTCTTTTGACCCTCATGTAAAACTAGCGAAGGGTACCTACATACGCGGTATAGTTATGAAGAATTTGACTATCAACGACGATTTGCATGCACTGAAAATTCTCACTGTAGAGACTACTCGGCTATCTTGCGTTTTAAACTATAGTTAATCCTTAAAAATATAGGTCTACGTGCCTGAAAATAGGTTTCATATTGTCGTGTTACGTCCATAACGCACGTAGCATCTCAGCTTCATTGCGATAATAAACTACATAACTGACTCACGCTAAATCTAATAATGTAAGAAAACAATGCATGCGAAACAATACCTGCATGGTTTTCTTCTAATACGTTTACGTAGGTACCTACGTCTATTTCTCGTAGGTACTTAAGTAGTACGTAACTAAATTGTTGCAAATAAAACCTAGGAAGTAAACATAGATTTATACATATACTTAAGGTCCGGCTGCGGTAAATTTGCCAAAGATGTAAATAACAATGGCCGCTCGAAATTGAATAAAATCGATATAGGTACAAGAACATTTATTTTAAGTAGATAATGTTTGTTTTCGTCTAAATCTCCGAGCTAACTAAATGAAAACAAACTTCTTGTAATCGATTGTATATCGATTTTATTCAATTTTGAGCGGCCATTGTTGTTTATATCTTTGGCAAATTTAGCGCGGCTGGACCTTACATACAACATACATACAAATACATAAATAATATTGAAGTTTCCGTTTGTAACGCCAAAATGACAGTTTTTAAATGCCTAAGCATAAAAGAAACATGGTAGATACTAACAAAAAACAATTTTTATTTATTTGTCTGTCTGTCTGTTCCTATCTCCGAAAAGTCTGGACTATTTTTTAAGGGCTGTGAATAGTTTGGGACCAAAGCTATTGGTAAGTACGCTCCTTTGTTATTTTAATGTTGAAATAAACGATTGTTAGTAATATTCGTCTTTTACTATTTTACACTACGAAAATTATACTGCTACCGACGACGCGGTCAATGTTAATTTATGTCATCAAAGCTAGTACCTACTATTAAGTATTCTGTGGCAAAGCCTAAGTTGACGCAATAAAGATTAATTGAATTGAATTGACCATTCTGGCAGTGTATAAAAAGAAGCATTAATAAAACAATAACTGTTTAATAAAAATATAATTCTTTGGTTGAGATATAGTTGCACATAATGCAGATCTTCTTGGGTCAGTATGGGACTGACACAAACAAAAAAAAAATACTTACATAAATATATTCCACATACTTGGATCACTTACAGGCAAAATGGTGATGCATTATTTTATTTGTTTTATTTTTACTTGAATATTTATATAAAAAATTGGAATCTATAACTATCTAATATTTACAATAATAAAAAAATTAAATAAACCGTAAAAAATAAATTACAAAAAAAGTTCTACTAATATCAAACAGCGCCATCTATCGTAATTACCGAATACTACATTCCATTCAGTTCTGCTCAATAGTTGCGGCTATTAGTCAACAGATCGCGCTGTCACAAAGCTTGCCTATATTTTGACAAAGTCTCCCCTTCGGCCACCACACGCGGAACGCACAGTTCGGTAATGGCCGCCGCCGGGGTGGTTGACTCGCGCCGCTGTCATTGCGACACGCGTTGATTGGTTGTTTACTTTATTTACATCACAATCATAACCAATACAATCACAGTGTAAAGTGTTTATTGTGTAGTACGCTTGTTGAATGCACGTTTGTAAATGGAATAGTGATTTTTGATAAAGTTTTGAACGCTATGAGCGACCGGTCGCCCAGCAAGCGTTGGTAGAATGCATCGTCCAGTGTAGTGTTGTGATAGTCGAAGTTTACCGGCCCAATGTTGGGCTACAGAGGCGCGATGTGTAGCCGCCAGCATACCCAGGCGTGTCTCAACACTTCCCTGTCCATACGGCAGGAGATACAGAGATTTGAAAGCGTGCATCCTTCTATCTACGCTCTTTACGACCTTGTGGAGTTGGTACCTGATCCATTGCTGGCCCAGCAGATAAGGGACCACGTCGTGGCCATAGAAGGTTAGTACTGGTTGATTGTTTACATGTTAGCGTGCGGTTTCTACGGGCGACTGAGTTGTTTATACTTAGATAAATCACGTTGGATAACCTAATAATGCGCAGCTTGTATTTACGATTAGCACGAGTAGAGTACAGTAGGTACCTACCCAGTCTTTATTCGTATTTCATTCAAACAAATCAGTGTTACGAATTTCAATTCGGAATTCCTCTACCGTTGTTTGTGTGACGCCAAAACAAATGATAACCCAAAATCGTCACAATAAAGAATCAGTTTGTCATCAATAGGTCCCCGTTTACCTGCCTAATGTTCCTACCTGTGTTACTTGGCCTGTGTTGACTGGGAATCCCGTTACGCTTATAGGTACCGGCAACATTGCACGCCGAAATGAATAAGACAATTCAGAAATCAAAACTGCGAAAGGAACACAATTTGATAACAATCCGACACATTCAATAAGCATACAAAGATTACCAATACATCTATACGTAGGTAAGTGTGTATGTTACTATAGGAATGCTATACTTTCTCCAGTTTTTACAACATCGACGCAAACCCGGTCCTTAGTTGATAGCATCCAGTTTTTAAAAGGCGGATTTCCTCGTGTTATTTCGCTGAGAAACTTTGCAACTTCGTGTCAATGTCAAGGTTTGCAGGTTAAGTTCTTAAGTAGTTATTGTAGTGTAAACTGGTACCTTGTAGGTGATAATAATAGAATTATTATCGTTTATTGAGCAGAAGTAGTACTTAGTGTTGGTTATAATTTATCACGTAATGTTACGTATAGAGAAACAGTATTGTTTGTTAAGTATCTTGTAATTCATTACATGTATTGCATTTGTTTCACAAATTGAATGTTTCTTCCAGTCATAGGCAAAATTGTCTAAAGGCCTGCGCAGACGAAGGACTTTCGTCCGCGGAGAAATTGTCCGCAAAGATAGATTGTATGGAAATCCCAGCAGTCTACTTGTCCTTCGTGTGCGTTATTGCATAGATTTCCATGCGTTCTATCGCCGCGGACAAAAATCCGTCGTCTGCGCAGGCTACAAAGGAAAGGCGTTGGCGTCCTTATCTCTAGTACCTACTGACTGAACTGGTCCACTCAAATCTGCGTGGTACTTTCTTCAAAAAACCTTTCAGACATCAATCTACATGATCTGTCCAAGGTTATGCCTGGATCTGGACTTAAAAAGACAGTGTGAACTCTTGAGTTTGTTTCGGCCTTTCTTCTCAGAGTAGTCAGGTAAGTAGAAAACGTCGACCTCAATATAGCTTGTTTTTTTATACGTTTAAAAGTGATTCCGATTATCCTATTTTACAGAGTAAACAATTTCATTTCACTAATATCAACATGCTTCAAAGCATGGCGATTTTAGTAAAGATGCTTAAGACTCCACCACAGCTGTGGATGTTATCTGTAACATACCATAGTGTACCATAGAAATGTAAAAAACTTCTTTCATATAATCTATGTTACAGACTGATATGATTACGCAAGTACTAACGTGTCTTTTTTCTTACATCAAATAGGTATGAACGGAACATTGAAAGCCTCTTTTTGTGGTTCACCCTAATGACATTAATGAAGAAAAGCAAGTGGAGTGGAACAAGAGCAAAAGCCATGTCAAGTCAAAATCCTCAAACGTCAAGTTGAAGGAGTTTAGCGAAACACAAATAAAGCAGAAGCTAATTGCGATCAATAACTGACAAATGGCGAGGCCATCGCAATGTTTGATAAGCCCCTAGAAGACGAATTCCCGTAATTAAAAACGTTCATAATCTAGTCGCAATCTCATCTCAGCGAAAATCAATGTCAAAAACTTGTCAAAAATGTAGGGAAAATAGAGGTATTTTTGTCAGATTGAGACTGAGATCAGACTGTGAACGTTCATAAAATTACGAGCATTGCCTCTCAGGATCTGCGACACTAGTGTCAGTCTTGACAGAGAAGAAAGTAGGTGCCTTTGCTCAAAAAAGGGCAACCAAATGTAAATCATACAGCAAACTACATGCTCCTATTATAAGGCACAAGAAATTCAGTCTATCAACATGAGAAATGTCTTTAATCTAGAATGTTCATTACTAATGCGAAGACTGATGGATGCCATTAAATATCATTAGCAACTAACAGTTAGCCGCATAGGTGACCGAAAGACCTAGCTATCTCAACCAGACTGTTTATTTCTAGGTTAACGATTTACGAGCAACCCGACCTGTCAGTAACGACCGGTTATTTTTAGAGACGCTGATTTGAAATCAATAAAGTGGCAATTAGAGAGATGTTTACGTGATTTATTCCCTTATTTATGTTTAATTTTATGTGTTAATGTGAGATATTGCAAGTAAATAGGCTGGTTATTTTGGAATGGTAATTTTCATTGAGTTGGTAACATTCTGAGCTGTATAGTAGGAAAACAGTGAAAACAATCTCATCCATCATCTGCCATCATCTGCCTAGCCTTTTCCCAACTATGTTGGGGTCGGCTTCCAGTCTACTCGCCAACGCTCGCTCTGCTCGGTCTACTTGTCAAGCTTAGTAATTATGACCTCATTCCTACACGATATTATTGACCCTTTGTTTTCGGAATATATGACAGCGTCTATAAGGATATCCAGCATTAACCATTCGAACGATGATGCGTGTAAATATATCCTTATGCCTAATGCCAAATAAAGATTTATTTGCCTAAACACCATTATAGAAATTATTACTCGATGTTCTCCAAGTTCCTCTAAGCATTTATCACTGTCGGACGCTGTCCATCACTTTTGCTCTACTTAAACCTCATCTTCCTAACGCTATCCTGGCCCTCTGCCAGGGTCCGTTCCTCCTAAGGCTTCCCACTTTATTGAATGCTAACTTGCGCATCCTCAACTCTACGTTGTCCTACATTCGCAAAATGCATAACATTTATAAGATATTCTAAAGCAAATTAAGGCCAGAAATGTGCACTTGTAATCAAAGGAATTCTGTTATTATACAGCATAGTTTAATATCTCGCATAACGTGGAGTTATGCCAAGTATTACAAATATGATCTAAATAACGGTCTTGAAATACGTCGGGCGCTTGTCCGGGGTAACTTAGAACAAGAAAGTACTTAATTAAAGTACTGTACCTTTTATTAAAACCCTCTAGAATATTCTATGCTAATTCTGAAATGAAAGTAAAATAGCTATCAGCTTGTCATGTCGGAACAGTCCATGTAAAAATATTATTATACAAACTCCAAAGTAATTAGAATTATTCTAACGACTATTTCAGGAATTAAGTCGTCCGGCTATTGAACAACTTGAAGTCTTTTGTTAGCAGATGTTACGTCATGGACAACTTTCCCTATTCAAGCTAGATCAATTTTTAATTCGATCCTTTTCTTTTGTTTTGAAAAACGGGTATTTTTTTTTTCGGTTCTTCAATCGATCACACCATGTCATTAGGCCATCGCAATAGAAATCAATCTGCCTAGCCTTTTCCCAACTACGTTGGCGTCGGCTTCCAGTCTATCCGGATGCAGCTGAATACCAGTATTATTCAGCTGCATCCGGATAGACTGGAAGCCAGTTACTGGGTTGTAGAGATACACGACTGCCTATCTGATCTCTACAACCCAGTAACTGGGTAACGCGGTACGTCTTGTTAAGCCTGATTGTCAGACTTTTGGGATTTTGACTACCCGTAACCGACCGTGTGGGATGCATAGCACCTAACACGGACCCTTGCGGCGGTAATCATTCTCTACTCTTTTCACTGCTAAAATAAACCTCTACTTATTTTCACCTCAATATCAGGTCTGCAAATTCTTACCGAAGACCGCACAAAAGCTTTCTGTGAAAGTTTTCTTCCCTGGTGTATATTCTGTTCTTATCCATTTCGTTCATCAAGTGCTACAATTGAACGCCTCAAGCAATGCAACCAGCGAAATGTAGGTCAGAAAATGCAATCAGTGCTCAACAATATAAAATAGATGAAGCTATTTGCTCACCTGGGACTGGGAGAAATCTGAAATGAATCAGTTGCTTATTTCTGCGCTGTTATGACTAAGGGGCAACTCGCGAAATGGGTCACTGCAGTACTCTTAGATACGAAGTCTTATTATTTAGTCTTATTATTATGAAGAAGCCCAAAACTTCTGTTGAAATTGGATATTTACAGCTACTGCAGTAGAATCTGCATGTAAGTTTCTTTCAGGTGAAAAAACGCTTTAACATTTTCAATTTCAGAGATGATCTTCCGAGATTATTCCAATATGTGGAGTTAAAACCCAACGTATACGTTTAAACTTTAAGCCCTCGTTTCCAAGTTCACAGAATAAGTCCCCTGTACATTAGATGGGATATCAGGATGTCTATAGGCACTCTTAAAACAATGAGTATTTGTTTGAGAAGACATTCAGAAGTATCTTTCTCATTGTCTTCCAAAGTGATGAGCAAATATGTACAAAAACGAATCCATGAAACAATAAGCGTAACATTTACAGTTTTATCTCTAGACAGCTTGGCCTCGAAAAATCCTTGGCAATCACGATCTTGACATTTAACTTGGCAAGTGCGTTTCGTTGCGGTGGTGTTATGTCGGACTCGGCAGTCGGTAGTAAGTAGGCATCGTCCGATAAGTGTCGGCAGCCTGCCAGCGCACCCTTGAAAAATTTGAATAATGCACTCGACGTTGACGATGGGCCAATTATGCTTAGTGGCTTATGCTACCCTGGTTTTTTGCTAGTGGGACAAGTAGTTTTAAGTATATTTTTTTCCTTTATTAGTTAGTTTATCCGTTCTAGTGGCAAAAGCTTTTTGTCTAACAATGGAATTACTTTCTAGGACGTTAGAGTCGTTGACTGATTGATTGATTCCAAGCAGTTAGTTCAATTAGGTCCGTTGTATCGTGAAGGTAACCTATTTTCTTGAGCAGGCAATTACTCGAGAAGTTAATAAATTCTTAGATTTTCCTCGATCGGTGCGAATCAATGTTATTTTTATTCTAGCAAATAATTGCTACGCAGAAATAATTTCAATATAGTCGGATGAAGTGTTTCCATGTTAAAATCAATCAATGCCAACAAAAAATTATAATTTATTATTGGTACAAATATCCGTATCATTGGCATTCACTTATACACTCGGCGTCACAAAAATCGCACCTCTTTAAAAATTCTGTTCAAAGTCATTTTAACCCTATTAATCAATGGTAGACATATGACTATAAGGTATCATTGGAAAGGCAATTTATTTCAATTTCAGAATAAATCAATGGATTTGGTTTTTTGTTTACCAGGGAATAAAAAAAAGCAAGCTAATGCAAATGATTAAAAAGTTAAATTTTATTTTATCAGCAAAAATTACAACAAAGTGCTTAAAAACAACTTAAAACCTAGTGTTACCCCCCCTAGCCCTGATGACTGCTTCCATGCGTTCTCTCATGGACCTAATTAATGTGAAAACAGTCTCTTGCGGAATGTTGTCCCATTCTGCAACGACGGCATCTTGGAGGTCTTGGAGAGTGGTAGGGGCAGGATCACGTGCCCGTACTCGCCGTTACAGTTCATCCCAAAGGTGCTCAATAGGGTTTAGGTCTGGACTTCGCGTCGGCCAGCGCATAACAGGGATTCCAACTTCTTGCAGGTAGTCTTTTACAATTAAAGCGGTGTGACAGCGGGCGTTATCGTGCATTAACGTGAACCCACTGCCAACAAAACCCGCATAAGGGACAACCTGCTCCTCTAAGATCTCTGTTATGTACCGAGCAGCAGTCAGCGACCCTTGCCCGCGAGCACTTCCAGTCCGAGAAACACACACAAGGTTCGTTTTGCCGTCGATTGACATGCCGCCCCAGAACATGCACGAGCCACCCCCGTATTCCACTGTCTCTTGAATACAGGCTTCTGCGAATCGTTCCCCTTGCCTCCTATACACTCTTCGACGCCTGTCGTTGCAGAAAAGACACACCCTCGTCTCATCCGAGAAGAGCACAGCCCTCTATTGGTCTATTGTCCAATCCACATGGTCACGGGCAAATTGCAACAGGTCTCTCCTATGCTGTGCAGTCAATTTTGGCCCTGTAGCAACCCTATGAGCTGCAATTTTCTTTTCCTGCAGTCTTCTTCTAATCGTGGAGACGCTTACAGAAGTTCTGCGAGCTGATCGCAGTTGTTGTTGCAGTTCAACAGCATTGGAGAACCGATTACGTAAAGACGTCGAAACAATGAAGCGATCGTCTCTTTCGGATGTGCACCGTTGTCTTCCAGATCCACGTCTTCGGATATAGCCACCAGTCTCTTGGAAGCGTTGGAACACTCGTCGAACGGCAAAACGACTCAAGTTCAGTTGCCGAGCAACATCACATTGCCGCATCCCTGATTGCAGTAGTGCAATGACTTGAGCGGCTTCATCTGCAGTGGTATCCATCTTCTGGGGTATTTTTCTTGCTGTAGCTGTTCACGTGTGTTCACTTCAAAGATTGAATAGCGAATGACCCACATTTAACCCGGGTCGCCCGTTTTATACCCTTGTAGGGAGATGCAATTAAGTGACCGTTGTAATGCGTATTTTGAAAACTTTTTTTTTAACGTTACGTGCTAATGAGATCTGTTGTGTTTAGGAATTCTAACTGTTGTTAATTTAAAGGTCGTTAAACATACTTTCAATTGATACCAATAATAATTGGGTTTAATGTATTCGTTGCTGGCGGGATATGCTTTAAACTTATTTTCGAAGAGGTGCGATTTATTTGACGCCGAGTGTATTTTCATAAATAAATTATTAATATAATTCGCTTATCATAGCACGCTTATCTGGCCATTTCCTTTCAATATTATGTATGATTCAGAAGGAAACGGTTCATTTTGATAGCTCTGTTATTGACTGATTGAATTCTTTCATCTTTATGCTAGAACTGTCTGAATTGGTTGCCAAAATCTACTTTCTCATATTGCATAATCAGTCTATAATGTTCCCACTGCTGGGACACAGGCTCTGTGAGAGGGAGTGAATCGTAATCCAGCAGGCGGGCCCAGTGCGGGTTGGTAGATGTCACATTTGTTCGAATTTCTGGTTCTAGAACATGCCGGTTTCCTCACGATATTTTCCTTCACCGTTTTGAGAGCAGTGGCGATGAAATAATTTACACAAAGAAAAGCGCCTGTTTGGGTTTGGACCTACAACTCAATAAGTCGCGGCCGTTACCACTGGGTCATCACCGCTCTCATATTGGCACAAACAATAATAATGTAAGCATAAGAAATGGCTCATACGTGGTAAAAATATAAGCTTGTCAACAAAATGGGTGAGGACTGGACTGCCCTGACGGCCTAGATAAGAGTTAATCGCTTTCAGAACGTTTCGTATTTCTACAGTGATTTTCAGCAAGAGTGACATAAGCTTTACGGTAAACCTATTTCTTTTACTTTTCCATCACTTTATCGCTGATAGAATGTCAATTTATCTAGACCCTCAGGCCTATGGAGGTTATTTTAATACATTTAAAAATCTACATAATATCTGTCGAGCTCCGCTAATGAGACACAATTGATTTTCTATTGTTTCGTCGCCAATAGGCGACGCGCGGTGCTTGACCGGTTTAAGACGTTTTTTAGTGTACTTTTCTTCATACTTCGAACTATCAACAAACAAAATATAATACCCATCTTGTACTTTACCTGTCCTAATAAAAATAAATATAAAGTGTCTCGAGCTCGGTACTGTGTACAATTTTCATCTGACCACGATCTTGACATTTTAGCTCCAGAGTGCTTCACGGCTGCGGGAGCACTCATAAATAGACTGGGCTGAAACAATAGTACCGTATTAATGTCATAACAAGGTAGAATACTTTGCTTTTGATTAAAATGTCTAGCTGTTACAAGTGGCTTTGGAGTTAATCTCAATAAAGTATGAAATGTTTGTAACTAGACAAGTAAACATTCTTCAAGGCATTTTCTTTTGCAAAATTATCCTTAAGTGGTTTTATTTTATATGTAGTTAGTATGGGGGAGGCCTTTGCCCAGCAGTGGGACAGTACAGGCTAACGGAAAAACAAAAGAAAAAATGTAGTTTTTCTATAGGATGTTTTTTACTGAATCAATTTGCCTAGTACTAAGTTGTTAGTGAAGCTTGCTTAGCTATAATATTAATAATGGCCAATCCTCTTAAAATCAATCCTGAGTAAAAATTTGTTAACAATTCCAGTTCTGAAATATCTCGATTGTTCGACGTAATCGAGAAGTTTTCAACAAGTGCCCTTTGGAGTCAATAAGCTGACGTTGAGTTGATCTGGAAGAGTATCTGAGTGCATTGATGTTGCGAGGCAATCGACTGAGAGGAGATCAAAAGACCGATGATATGAACATATACGTTATACCTACCTAATACGAGAATATGGCTGTATATTTTGATGCTAATTGTACAGGAAAAGCTGCATGTAAATGCAATGTAGGTATTTACCTATTCCAGAGTTCCAATATTATGAATTACCAATATGTATTTAATATGTTATGTTCGAAAATAAAATGAAATCACATTCACTCAAACATTAAAATCCGGAAAATATTTTCTCCTCACACAAACCTGAAGATATGCGACAGCCAGTAAATGCCTCACATTTTTCGTCGAACACTTCCCCAATACTCGATTCGTTGAATCCGGACATACCCGCACAGGATTTGAAAGCTGCAGACAGAAATACTCCTAGGGATGAACATACCTACCAAGAAATGGGGAATAGAGCTTCTCACACAATTCTCGCTTTAAAAATCCTACGTGTGTCGAAATTACCTTACAGTTTGCCATTAGATGGCTACTTTACACCAACACTTCCATACGAAACAGATTTTTTAATTAAATAAACGCTTGGCTGAGAGCCAGTAGGGGAATTCACTTCGAAAACTTGGATACAAAAGTAGGTCATGTAAGTAAGGTAATTTTTGCACGCGAGCTGTTTTAAAATTTTAACTAGATACCATTTTTCTTCCAATAGCAGTTGTCTTTTTTGGCTTTAGTTTGGAAAATATATTGTTTTAAACCTTGGATTATACAGAGTGGTCAAAAAGTCGTGGATCAAACGAAACAGAGCGATAGTTGGTGTTATTTGCAGGAAAAAAAAATAAAAAAAAGTATCATCACTACAACAGTGCTTTATGACAGTGGGTACCATGATTTATCAGTATTGGCACTTTTTCAATATCTTTTAAGTCTCACGAAAAATTATTTGTAACTTTAGAACCTTACTGTAAACACTGAAATTGTCATACATAACTTTTAAGGAGATCAAGTAAGGGCTCTGCCACAGGAATATTTTTTACTGTGAATAACCCCAACTATCGCCCTGTTTCGTTTGATCCACGATTTTATGCCCACCATGTATAATTATGGTTCTTTTGAAACTGAAACTAGCCGTTCTTATAGGACAGAATAGAATAGCATTTATTATTTTTAAGGACAGCAAAAGAAAAGAAGTAATGAGAAAAATTATACTTACATACAAATAAGGAAGGAGGTTCTACTAATTAATTTAATTAAACAACAGCTCCTAGATTGAGATAACTTCCAGAGCGACCAAGTAGTTTTATACTAGTGCTTTATCTTCACTAAAATACCAGAGTACCCTGGTATTTCGATTACTTCTCAATGTCTCAGTTATTATTAGAACCAGCTGAATTCTCCCCATTCAATTTTGATTTAATATTGAACATTCCAGTGCATCATTAATCTCCTGAGCTGAGGTGAATACGATTCCACCCCCCGGTGGCTGACGCGCAAATAACTAATTAATGTCAAATGTCACTTCTAACAATAACTTGGAATCTAATTATGTTTTGGCTGTAACAATTAATTTTAATGAAATATTTTGCTTTGTTTTTGAATGATGTATGTCGAGCGAATGAGAGCATTTTCTTATTTGATAAGAAAATGCTCTCTTTGATGGCAGGGAAATGAGAAACTGTATCATGATGATTTATTTTGCAGTTAAGGCTGCCTTTCCACCAGAGATGAGGGAGGGTGCGTAGCGAGGGATGTGTGTAAAACAAACCAATACCAACGCTAACTTAGTTCAAGCTATAAAAATGAAGCGATGTTATTGGTTGGTTTCACAGACATTCCTCGCTACGCATTCTCGCTCATCTCTGGTGTAAAGGCAGCCTTAGGCCTCATTTACGGAGACGCGGGGCGTCGCGCGTTGCGTTTAGCGGCGCGGCCCGCACTGAATACAAATATATGGCGTTGTATGAGTGCGTTTACGGAAAAGCGATTTTAGACGCGTTTGTTTGAATTAGGGCGTTTTTTGCGGCCGAGCCCGCGGATGGCACCGACGCGTCCCACGCGGTGTTTATCGCGGCGGCGCACGCAGCGGCAATTCTCGATGAAGCTATGTCCGAGGCTTCGCCGCGGGCGCCGCGGCGGGCACCGCCACGCTTCCCGTCTCGCTTCTCTATGAACATGGTCGTATATTGCTATAAGTTTGTGTTTACGCGTGCGATGATGCATGCCACTTTACGCGCCGCCCCACCGTAAACAGAAAAAACGTCCGACGCGCCGCGAGACGCCACGCCACACGCGACGCGAGACGCCCCGCGTCTCCGTAAATGAGGCCTTAGGGTACTAGGCCTGATAGCTCAACGGACGTCGCGTACGTGTTCCACGCGCGCGTCAAAGAGATGTAAGCAAAAAGGATGGGGCTTGCCAGGGCTGAAGCCTGCCGGGGGTGCGGGATTGTCCGAAAGGGTTACCGCTACCCCGGAACATAAAAGGCTAAGGAAGGAACATGGATGGGTTTTAGTCAGTAAGAGTCTGACACTCCCTTCCGCTCTACCCAGAGCGGGAGGGGTCATTTGATGATTTCCCATCCATAAAAAAAAATAATATAGGTAAAGAAAAAAAAAGGGTACTAGGCCTTGGTACCCCGCCGAATTTAACTTTCCTTAAATTTTTTTGCAATGCGCAGCGGGCTAATTCAGTAGCACTGAATTACCCCGCTGCATATTGCAAAAAAAAAAAATGTAAGAAGCTACGACTAAGCTACTGAATTACCCTGCTGCATATTGGGTTTCATTTTGACAGTTCAACAACATTCATGGCGTTATTTACGTTGTTGAGCAGAAAGATTTTTCGAACATATGAAGCAATGGATTAGCAATATCCTTCAAAATGATTCAGATTTAGATTGATAGTGTGTCACGCAATTAGGGTGCTGGTCAGTGTGAGGTTGGATGTTGAACAAAATATGATTCGCGAATTATTACGGTCGCTTCCCACTTAATACCATAACATGGTTGAAATATACGCATCTCTCAGGTTACGTTATGAGTTATGACACTTTGTCTATGTTAAGAAGAATCAACAAAGACACTTTTACCATAGAAGCAAAAACAATCTTTGACAGTCGCTAGTCATTACGGGTTTTCAGAAGCCCGAAAAACTGATAACCACCAGTCTTACCCAGGGGTTTCGTATTACCCACTAACTAGATTGTGGAGGTCAAATAGGTAAACTACTGGTATTCAGCTGCATCCGGTTAGTCTGGAAGCCGACCCCAACATAGAAAAAAGCTAGGCAGATTGACTTTTACCTTAATTTGTTAGTTTCCACGTTCCACGCGTGTTTTAATGGATATTCTCCTTCTTTTTGTGCCTTGAATACGTCGATCATATCAAACTCCTATCGAATTAAAACGTCCCCAGCATCAAAGTTTCGCATCAATGTCTGTTCCCTCAACTTCGTTAACAAAATTCAATGATGAGAAGCGAAAAGAAACTTATGTAGTCTATTGTTACACGTTTCTTGTTTCATGTCTTCGTATAGTTTACCTTGGATTAACTTATTTGGTTAGTCTTTATCTGCCTCTACAGAATATTCTGTCAAAGAAGACAGGAATGAATCTGAAAGGAAATTAATTCCCCAAGACTTCAGTAAACTCCCTTGAAGTTCCCTTTGAAGTTATTAGATTCTTGTTTGACGTTTGCACGTCAGTTTAAGTTCTTCCATTCGACTTATATAAATGCTTTGCTTACTCGCCTAATTTAACTTTCAATACAAAATAATTTTCTGAGGGATCCAGTGGTTATCTGGGATTCAATTTTCAAATTCACGGAACAGTTGCTCTATGCGTACCTACCCGAAAGGCGCTAATTAGTTAAGTTAAATACTTAATTCAACTAGTAGAAGGCTAGGAAAGTATTTAGAAGTAATCTCTACTTTCTCAGCCTTGATTACACCAGCATGAATTATAATCTCGAAGTTGTCTACGACAGGGTGTGTCTGATTCTGATTACCTACAGATATAACTAGCTTTGCCCGCGACTTCGTTCGCGTGGATGTCAAAAAACAATAACACACACAATAGACACATTCCGTATAAAATCAGCTATCCGCCAGTGAAAGTCCCGTCAAAATCAGTCCAGCCGTTTCGAAGATTTGCCGGAACCAGCAGACAGAAAGACACAATTTTTTTTGTTTATATATTATTATAACACCGTTAGTAAATAGCTGTTATTTTGACATTACAAACAGTCACTTCAATTTTATTTATTTGTACCTATTATTACTGTTGACACGAGTGTTGCATTCCAAATATATAATCAGCCTATAATGTTCCCACTGCTGGGACACGGGCCTCCTCTCGGTGAGAGGGAGTGGGGCCGTAATCCACCACGCGGGCCCAGTGCTGGTTGGCAGATGTCACATGTCTTCGAATTTTTGGTTCTAGAACATGCCGGTTTCCTCACGATGTTTTCCTTCACCGTTTTGAGAGCAGTAGTGATGAAATAATTTAAGCGCCTCTTTGGGTTCGAACCTACGACCTACAACTCGTAAGTCGCGGCTGTTACCACTTGGCCATTACTGCTCACTTGGCCACCACTGCTCATGTATTCTAAATAGGAGTCCTAAATTAAGTTAATGTCTATTGAAAGAGTATTCTATGTATGTATCTATTGAAAGCTACAGGTTTCCCTACTTACTGTTTAAATATACCAAACACCACGAGTAGGTATAACAGTCGTCTAGCAAGTTCCTTATTGCACCCACTATCAATGTATGAATGTTGAATTGAATGTATCGCCGTGCATATTGGTGTCTTTACGCAAGTTCTCATAATCAAAGCCTTTGAGTTCTGAAAGCTATAACATTCAAAGACATTCCATTGCGACTGTAATGTGTAATATTTCACACACATGCATAATAAATCCGGGAACCAATTATGGATCGCGGAACCGTAAAGTTGAAATTGAGTGTCGACTAGGAATAGAATGAATTATTCCTACTGTTTAAGTATTTCTAGAATATAATGGTCTATATTTTAAATGTAAGACCAAAATTTATTTGCCACAAGACGTTACATACTATTATATGTATTTTTGTCCAACACCAACTTCACCATGTCATACCCAGAACGTCAATAGCTGTTTTGTGTTCTCTAAACATATTGGCTTACCCAGCGGCGTACCCTGGAATCCTAATTGGTTTATCCGTTCTCACATAATAATCATCTAGTCTTTTTTCAAATTATTCTTTCTCTTGCTGAAATCACCAAGCTTTACGTCCACCAAGATCTTCAACATCATAATCAACCTGTCATAGATTGGAGCACATACAATTATGTTAATTAACGCACAACATACTGGATACTATAACACCGGCGACGCAAACCGGTTTGTAATACAATGTTATGGACAGACAAAATTCAAGGCCACGTCACGGCCAACATTACTCAACCTGGCTTCATTGTAGTCTGGCAAGCTTCATGAAGTTTGTATGTTAGACTTTGATTTCTATAGAAACGTTCGACACCTGAAATAAAATTGTCTTATCATTTCGCTGAAATCTGACTTTTTATAGAATTTAATATTGGAGACTTGAAGTCAACTCAATATTCCCTTGCTGATATTTATAAGTTTTTGTTTGGTTGGGAACAAAAAATTAGCATAATCTTGATCGATCGAAGGATGAAAAGATGAAGTAAAAAATGTTGTCGATCTAACCGCACTTACTAACAAAAGGAGCACGTCCGAACATTTTCAAACACCTAACTACAGGCTAACTATGTATTTTAACACAAGCTTGTTCCCTGAACAATGGTTATTGAGCAGGCGCCAACGCCGACCGCCTCGTTCAAACAAGAGGTTCACTAACATTTTCATTGAAAATATATTTACATAATCATAATAAATTTGCATACAAGTCTACAGCAAAAATCCTCTTTCTACCCACGTGTGAGTTTGTTTTGCTTTTATTTGAAACAACAATAAAGGCAAGTTAATAACGCTCACAAAGCATCGCAAACATTTTTTTTACCTCCATTGGACAAATACGAGGCGAATATTAAAAACTGAGAGTGGACATCGAATGTAGATCAAAAGCATGGAATTTTATTGCAGAGGGATTTTTTAGATTGTGTGACTGATTAAAAAGTCCGCGTTTCAGCGGGTGATATCGACGAATCAATAATGCACAATATATTTGCACAGTCGTGTTCGATACGAGTGTCAATGTGGAAAATAATAAAAATAGCGATACTTTTTGATAGGTGAAGGGTTCCGTGAAATTCAGTTTATTTTTGGATGTGTTTTTACAGACTGAACCATCATTTATTCATAAAATGGCATCCTCTATGCTTTACTGATAGAATAGCATTTTCGCTATTCCATCAATACCATTAGCAATCGCATCAGACATAAATAAAAATAAAAAAGTAAGCTGCCAAAACTGATTCTACCCCAAATGTAATAAATCGATACAAAAAAAAGATACCTGCATGTCCATGATTGGAACCGTGTCCGATAAATGACGATACATTCTCCCCTATCACATGGGACCTACTAGAATAATGGCATACCGTAATACAAACAACAAACTGAGTTACATATACAAATTACATACTGCTTACCCTTCAGGGCTTATTTGTATGGTATGTCATTCGTGTTATAAGATTCTATCGATACCGTCAGATTGTTAAACGATCGTCTATTAGTCTACAAAAACCTTTTTTCCTTTCCATCAGAGCAATGGGAAATAATTAGCTTTGCAATCACGCTGCATTGTACAATGTATGCTGCATTGTTTTCATTTCGTAATAAACTATTAAGTAGTTAAGTAGCAGCTAATTAGAATATATGGGCTACTGTAACACTAAGATATAGGTCAAACTTGCTGGTATCTGTACTATCGTAATCTTCGCCCTAACGTGCGCTTTGGGCGCTTTTATTTTAAACAGTATTTACATAAACGTATTAACAATCGCTGCAATTTGGTTTACCATTTTGCAATGTAATTTAAATATTATGCTATTCTTTCTTATCCGTATTTATAGTTATGGAAATGGCATCGATTGGTTTTCCGAAGCAATTTTCGAAATTAATATTCAGTAATCTTTGTTCTTGCTTCCGTTTTATTGCCTTGCCTTCCACTTTATCTCTAAAACAAATTTAATTGTCCTTGTGTCACTAATGATCAAATGTTACAAAGCAAAAAGGAGATCTTTCTAAATATGTATGTACTTCTAAGCGAGCATTAATCTAGCATAAGATAGAAGTCAACTGTAAGCCTTCTAAATATACATATTTTAAAAGTTCTAAAAATGTTTCATTGCGATCTGCCCCAAATATAGAATCCCAATATAATGCGGAATCTTTCAAGCTTCACACCATTACGTTCCCCTGAAGCCGGGACCTACGCCATTCGGTGTAACGAACTCTTCGTGATGAATTATTAACCAATTTGTACTTTTTGCTTCCACTGATTGACTGTTATGTACACAGTACACACGTACTGCTTTTTACTGGAACGAGATGAACTAAATTACAGTTTACACGTTCACGCATCATGTGAAGTGTTAATTATGATGAGATGTTTAGAAAACCTGCGTTTTTTCATCGATTGAGATTCGCTGTCCAAAGAATGTACTATCAGTTTCTTGTTTTTGTGGTTTTGCTTTAGATTACTTATTACGGTTATATCACAATACAGCATCTTGTAGCTGTCTGTAACGATAACCATTTTCAGCGGTTGTAATTACCACTCGTTATAATGATGTTTTGATTTGCCGCAGATTTGTTGGATTTGGGAACCGTCGATTTAGCCTATTACCAGTATTACAATTTAATTGATGTACGGGATGTACCTACTGTTATGAAACTTGGTCTGTTTGTGAATTTAATGTTTGCAATATGCATAAGTGTTTTTCAAAGCATTTACAGTCAAACCTGGATAAGCGAGAGTTCAAGGGAGCACAATCTCATTCTCGCTTATAGAGGTTTCTCACTAACCCGAGTTTCTCGCTAATGCAGGTATATAGGTAGAGTTTCTCTCTTATAGGGGTACGCAGCAAGAACAAGTCACAGCAAGTACAAATGTAGTAAATATGTAATATTATAAAATTATTAATACAAAAACAATGGTAGGAAGTTCCACGAAAGTTAAGAATGAGTCATAAAATAGCAGATGTTAAATTTGTAAATAAAGCTCGACTGTCGCTTATAGAGGTATAGATAAGTAGCAGTCTCACTTACGGAGGTCTATGAGGGAAAAACGACTCTCTCTTACAGAGGTTTCTGTTTCTCGCTAATAGAGGTTTTGGGAGCTTAAAATGACGGGTCCTGGCTATTACTCTCACTTATAGAGTTTTCTCACTTATCCAGTTCTCACTTATCCAGGTTTGACTGTATATCGATAATACACAAAGGCTCCATTACTGATCGATTATACTATGTGCATACGTGTACCTACCTACTTACAGTTTCTCCTTTTAAATATATTTTCTTGCTATACTTACGAGTACGTCTACGTCGCGTCGGTAGAACATTCTAAAGTATTCATTGAAACCTGATTAGTTCAGATCAGGAAACGTTTTCAAGACTATAAAAATTTAAAGAGACTGCTATTACTGGCACCTGCTACTAGAAGTAAGAGGAATCGGACGTCGTGTCGGAAAGGCAATTAAAATCGGAAATGGGTTGTTACGAGTTAGAAAAAGTTTCCTCAGATAAAACCATAGAAATATAAAAAACGGTACCCAATTATTATGCTTTCGTATATTTTTTTAAGCTGGAACTTGGAAATGATTTTTGTCCATAATTAGTAGAAGGAAAAATACTTACGATCTGCTATTAATTTTGTTCTTGGTAAACATAATTTTAACATGTTTGTTATAAGTTATAAAACATGTAATTTCCTCTAATTGAACACAAAGTCAACAAACCATGTCAATATTTGCACCATCATAAAAACTATTACCAAAACCAGTTTCAATTAACAATTTAGTAACTCCCATAAGTCGCAATTTCTTGCACATGTCTATTCTTCACACCAGTTTTCCAAACATGTCTGCGTCCAATTATTATCATTTCTACGGACAGATGTTACAAGTTTTTGTTGAACATCTACAATAGCAACACGTGTTTTATCGCTAACCATGATAACTCCAAATTTGGACGCGTGAGGCAAACCGCACAATCGCTTACTAATTATATCTTTAGTGTTATTCATTAACAAGTGGTTTTATGAATGTAAACTTGGTTTCTCGGTTTGAATACGTTTACCAGTAAACAGCTGGTTTCTGTTAGCGTAAGTTTTTGTTTGTTTGGAATTATAAGCGGTGTTCAACAATGGAAATGTTCCTGCGCTCTTATTACTGTCCGTTTACAATAACATTGCAAGTATTAAGAATCAGTAAACGTAGTGGGTCTGATTATTTAGACGTTTTACCTGTCAATTCATTAGTAAAGGGCTATTCTAAAAACCATGCATTTAAACAACTATAATATTCCTGAAGAAAAACATAATTGTATCATATTTTCCTCGTAATACCTTGTTACGGTATATTACGTGCACGTCATACTTAAATCAAGTTACGTAACTGGACTATTTGCAATAAGTGTACCATCCGACTAAGAACATCGTCAGGGTAAATAAATATTTTATTGTTTGCATCTCACAAGACTGTACCTTGTAGGCGTGCCCTTGTACTCATCCATAATTCCAGAAAACATACCTTACTGTTAATAAACACTACTAAGATTTAAGACAGTTTAAACCTTATTCATATGAGGACCACGGTACATTTATACTTGGCAATAAGCCGGAGGCGAATCTACTCTGTATTACGCTGGAACTAAAGGACATGATTCCGGTCCTTCCCACGTGTTTTCGCATTTTGTGGTACGGTCGACCACACAAGTTCAACTCCAAATATAGTTAGTTATTTTGCCGACATTGTCGATGACTGAGGACTGCGAGCCGTATTTGGCACTTCGGTTTGCAAACTGTGAATTGGCTTGTAGAACAATGTTAAAGTAATAAATGTAATATTATCATGCTTTATGTTCAAAGTGATTAAATTAATTAGAGGTACAGCTAGTCCATTTTACAATAAACAGTTAACAGATATTGCGAATTCGTGCAAATATTAGACAGTTATGCTTAATCTGTTTGCTGATTTATACATTTAAGTAATGGCCGTTACACATTTTCAGTTTCTTCATTCGACACTGATTGATTCTAATAGCTTATGGGTTGATATAGCAAGGTTTATATTACTTTCTTAGAAGAACTATGAGGAAGTGATAAACACATCATTATAATTAGCGTTTACATACTAAGATAAGCCAGTAACTACCTCTACTAGCGGTAACACAAACCGTTTACGGGCAACGCCCAAATAGAGCAGTGGGTGTCTATGACCTTGTAATGATAATGAGTGAATCTTAAATCCGCCACACTGCGCACGCGATGATAATTTGCTAAACACCTACGAACACCTCATTGACCCATCTCAGTTGACTCTTGTAACTAGCGTGGGTAGATCAGAAACACACGACATTATGTCATTTTAACTGATTTGTTCAGTTTTAATTGAACAAATCAGTCAAATTTTTTGTTGCCATTTAAGAATACCCACTTAAATTTTAAAAATTCTGCTCGTAGTCCCCGAAAAATAAAAAAAACTAGACACTAAAATTAATTTGTAAACGTTTTTATATTTTTTATAAACTAAGTACGTAAACAGATTTAGAATCCATCTATTATAAAAAAAAACCGACTTCCAAAAAAACACTACAAAGTGAAAAATAACTTTAATTTCGGAAGTCGGTGTCTTTGGATCTGTATTTTAGTTTTTTGCCACCGACTTCCGAAATTAAAGTTATTTTTCACTTTGTAGTGTTTTTTTGGAAGTCGGTTTTTTTTTCTTAAAAAGTTTTTATTTCACACTTTTTAGTGGGTCTGCTTATAATTTATCTAAGTTACAATAGCTTGGTGCTCATCGCCTTTTACAAACAAATTATTGCTTTCCCCGATGCAGGGAAGTTAATTGTTGAGGAGTTCTCCAGGTCCACCATCAGCTCCATATCACCATTCACATTGTGACGAGCATAAATTGCTTAGCAACAATATTAAAGTAATCGAATAGCAACCTGTGAAATACTTATATATTATTGAGTAGTTCCGGAGGCCATCTGTGGTCTTCATCATCAGTTCCACTTTACCAAATGGTGCATTCCGAGAGCAAGTGCACGAGTTACTATAAAAAATACCCAAATCGCTATAGGTGTGCCTATAATATTTGAAGAGTTCCTTCGATTTCTCCAGGATCCCATCATCAAATCCTGACCTGATGTTTTTAGACTAGATGCTGACAATCCTGGCTGCAGCATCAGGCCAAACTTATGTCAACATTGCATTGAACTTAAAATTTAGTCCTGTTTAAAATGAGCCCAAACACGACTACTGTGCTGTAATTTCAAGGTTTGTACTTTTTCTGATGCTCCTGGCTTCAGCATCAGGTCTCCATGTACTTCGGTGTTCCTCATTAACAGTACGTTTATCCACACATCGAGCCCTTTTCAATGAGCCTAAACACGATATATCTGCTGTTAGTTGTCGAGGAGTTAGGTACTCTGCAGACTATCCTGACTGCAGCATCAGGTCATGACTTGATGATCATGAGACCAAATGTGACAAATGCCCTATCAAACATCAAAACAATTTACTAAAAACAGCCCTTGCCTGTTCGAGTAACTTCTTACTGTTAAGGAGTTGTACCTTCCATCATCAGCCCAGCTACCTGAGATGGTGACAACCATACGCAAATACACAAGGTACTTCATAAAATATGCGAAAAACAATAAGTGAGCCTATAAAATTTGAGGGTTGCCCTCGATTTCTCTAAGATCCCATCATCAGATATTGAAATGGTGACAATGGGACCACACGGGAAGCACCAGCTTTCAAATGAAAAAAGAATCATGAAAATCGGTTCACCCAGTCGCAAGTTATGAGGTAACAAACATAAAAAAAAAAAAAAAAAAAAAAAAAAAAATACAGTCGAATTGATAACCTCCTCCTTTTTTTGAAGTCGGTTAAAAAGTAGCAAAATTATAATGAAATTCTGAAACCTCGTGTTAACGTTACATTACTGATGCTCATCATAATGCAGCAGCTTATTTTTGAATCTCCATAGCACTTATAACTCGACGTGAAAATATTGTTCAGCAATAAACAGCGAGGCTAAAGTTATATGGTTTGGAAATTACAGCTGCCCGTAATTTCACTTCGCGTCATAATCACTATCAAAGACGTCATACTGCTTTTGCTTGGAGTATCAAGTTTTTTTAATTACTATATTATATACAGGGTCCCATTATAATAGATGGACAAATTTTAACACAGCGCTCAGTACGTCTAACCAAAGATAACCAAGCAAAAAAAAAAAAAAACACTGATTAAAGTGATTTTATTTTGACCTAAAATAATAAATTGCCGGCACATTATTGTATTTTCGTTACCTGATTATTTTTCTTGTAAGTATCTAATGCGTTTTTCTTATATTTTTTTTTACCATCGTCCTTATTTTGGTGGTCTGAATGATTTCTAAAAGTTTGTCCATCTATTTTAATGGGACCTTATATACTTATTTATTACCATAAATAAAATTTGAATTATGGTTAACTGTAATATTTTCAGGTTCCAGTTAAATAGTTGCTTCCAAAGTAGTCACTAGAAGAAAATATAGTCGCTAGTTCTCTAGAAGAAAATATCTCAGCAAGTATGATTCTGCTAGTCAAAAATATTCTTTTGCGACAGTACGGCAAACTTAGTTAAAAGTCTCTGCAGTAACGGAACGAGCTGGTTTCCAAGCGGCACGTTTTACTTATGCACCATTACCTTTGCAACACCCAATATGTTGCATGCAGTTTCAAACTATATCCACGTATTTTATGCTAGTATTACTTGCGCTACGGAAAATGTTTCCAAAATATCATAGAATTTTACGATGATATTAAACAATGCTCTTTTGTGAACTCCAATGCTGAGTGTAGGAAGAATTTTGTTGTTTTTCAAGTCTCATTATACATACTATTGCAAATATAAGATGACACGATGATTTCTGTTTTTTTATTGGTTTTGCTTCGTTCCTTGTAAAATGTTTTCCCTAATTATGTTTATCATATGGTTAAACATCCGAAATGCTGAAATTGTACACTATGCTACCTCATAGAACCTAAAACATCACCTGCCCTCGGTGTGCCCTCACTCTAAACGCGAATAGATTTATAAATTCGCTATACCGTAATAATGCCGATGTGCGATAGTGTTATTTAGACTTCTTTTATTTAATCGTTTATCACCGTTACATCTGGTGCCGCAACGGTACACTGCCATTTCACACTTGGCAGACCACTGAGGTAAGATCATAACAGATGGTAAGGCACAGTGTTTTGTGTGTGATGCATTTGAAGAATTGTGTTTCTCGATTAATAACACGGTGCCAGCTGGTGGAAAATGGTTTGGTCAAATATTTGATGGTGGTAAAGCGGAAAATTGTAGAGGCATTTTGGACAATGTTGTTAGGTAACCGAGTTGGTTGAATTTTAATTACCTACTTGTGTTTTTGTAAAGCTTCAACAGAACTAAGATAAAGCTTATCATTACCTTTAATAGCCTAATTAACAGACATTTCAAGAGACAATAGAAAACGAAGCACCGTCACTAATTCACTATCTAAATTAGAAGTCCGCTAAAAGCATAGCGAACCGACATAATAAAAATACCTAAGTGAGCTATCGCGTATTTTTTTTTTTATATTATGGAAGGATTACATTTCAGCTAGCAAAAACAAAGAATCTGGGCTAAGACATCCGTGAAATTTAACGTGTATAGGCTTAGTACGAGTGTACTCTTGCTTTAATTATTCTGAATTCCTATCCTTTGACTCAAAGAGAAAATGGCCCTTTGAATTATCAAGTAAATCCCTTTGTATGGCCAAATCTTTTAAATGTGGATCAGAATCTCCTAAAGTAAATTTATAATTTACGTCTACAAAGAATTTTCTTATATTATTCTATTGTAGAACTATCATTTACTTTTGTTGAGTTTCGTATTTCGTCCGGATATACTATTTGATTAGGGACTGAAAGTACAAAGTTGTACAATAATCTGTAGCTGATTGCTATGCGTTGGTTAAATACTAATTTAGCCAAAGTAATCAGTTAGAAAACTTAATTGTTTCAGCAACACAGATTGCTACTACGGCTACATGTTTTAATCAGTTTAAAAGTTTCACTAGCAGCCTCATCGTTCGCATTCTCTGAGCATACGAGAGTGGTTGATCGCCAGAAATGTTAGAATGAGATGTTTCCTACTCTTGCCAGATGATCAAAAATTTCATAAGGGAAGGAAGAGAATTCATGCGCATAATTGCTGCATATCTAGTTCAGGACAGGTTTAACTGTGAATGAGTCGATTCATTGATGAGCTATGTTCGCTTATGTCCTTCGCACTGATACCGTAGCGTAACGGTATTTCATTGACAAAATGAACAATAGAGCGACGCAAGCGCATCGTATTTATAGTGTACTTGCATAAACCGCGTTTGCGCCACGCAGCTTTCCATAAACGCACTATAGTAAATCGCGACTCTACTAAAACTGTCACACAGTGCTATCTAAAATCGCGAAATAATGCTCTGTGGTTCTAACACCGCAGCTCTGGTGCGTTTTCATTCTCAGATCGTTGAGATAAAACCCTGTGTGAACAATGTTTGACCGCAAAATCTTCACCTATCCGCTAATTATTAACCACTTTCACTAAATAAGTGTATATTGTGTGTTTTTTCACAGGACTCTCGTTTTCACGTCTTTTGGACTGTCGCTTTCAATACTGACCGCATTTCCTATTGTTATTATTCTCAATGTTAAGAGCAATATTACGAACAATTAAAATATTTTTGTTATTGTGTGAAACTTCTCTACTGATTTCATTGTTCTGCGCTTGAATATTTCTCTTCGGTACAATAAAATGTGGAATACTGAACTCGTGCTTGTTGGCGTTTATTTTTTTATAACTAATTTCTGTCCGTGACTCCATTTGTATGTGAACAAATCATATTTTATGTTACTTTTGTTCTCATTGTTGGAGCCATTTGAGGCGTATTGTTTTTTAATGATATGGGCTGTCTGTATATAGAAATTATCTCAGAATTTGTGTTAATGGATTATGATAAATATTTTGCGTTATAAAATGTTTTTGTATTTATCTGTCTCTTTTATTTTTACTGTCACATGCATTATTGGAGAGCTTTGAAATTGGATCGGCCTTTTTTACCAAAGTAGAAACTCCGTAAAAACGAATACAGTTGCCAAAGCAGCAATTTATTGTGATTTCTGCTTCATAATGTCGAGATTGGCCAGATTTGATGGGAGTTGCGTTGTTGAGCTCACAGTTGACATCTGTGCTACATAGCCCCCATAATACAAAAGAATAACAAAAGTTTAATAAATACTGCCTTCTTGGCCTGGCCTCCATGCGTTTCCTCGACGTAGAATCCTGCAATCAACCCCGGTTCGAGCAGTGTTATTGGATTCTCTATTAGAAAATTCCTAGAAGCACGCTTGATACCCGATTCGTGCCGGGTTATTGCCAAAAGGGTCGCTGCCTGTTACATGGGTCGAAAACCTACCTGGTGAAACTTGGGTGCACCATACATTTGCATATTATATCCCATGGAGAAATACAGAAGTGATATTATACAGGGTGAAATTGAAAACATGCGACAAATCGAAATGGGAGATTGTACTCATCATTATGAAAAACTTTTACTATGGGACCAAACCTGAATTCGCGACAAGAAAATCAGTTAAGTATTCCCTACATTTTGACGAGTTATGCGAACATAAATGTAGGGAACAGCTGATTTTGTTTTCGCGATTTGCGGTTTGGTCCCATAGTAAAAGTTTTGATTTAATGATGAGTACAATCTCCCATTTCGATTTGTCGCATGTTTTCAATTTCACTCTGTATTATATTCTATATTTTAACGTTATCCGTTACAGTCTCATGTTTTTAACTTTGCTCGATAATTAGTAGAATTGACCTTCTGATGACAAGTCTTCTTCAATACTTATGCTGTCTGCCAGTATTGTAGCCCGCGAAATTCAATTTTTCTTACGTTTTTTGTAATTTTCAGGTCAGTGTCAGGTTGTATCTTGATCAAAATATGATTCGCGACTATAACCGGTACGAATTTACAGAATTATAATAATTAGAATCATTAATACATCTTTCTAAGTTAGATTTCTACCGTTAAGAACAAATCTCGCATGGAAAAGTGTTTATGGTAGAAATCTAACTTAAAGAGATATATTAATGATTCTAATGACTATGATTCTGTAAATACATGTCTATTATAGTCGCGAATCATATTTGGATCCAGATACAACCTGACACTGATCTGCAAATTGCAAAAAACGTAAGAAAAGTTAAATTTCGCGGTCTACCATGTCACATTCACCTTAAATGCAATGTTTAGTGCAAGAGTAAAGTCAAGCTAGTTAGCACAATAAGTAAGTTCAAAGTGTTAAGTGCTTACTAAACTACCCCTCGCTACCTTTACAGTGTAAATTGGCGCAGTGGTCTCTGCACTTAGGTACGTTTGCTGAGAGTTATTATCTAGACTTTGGATGCAGCTTCCGTTCCGAAGTAAATATTTCAATTTCATTTCACTTAATTTCGATAAAATGTTATCGCAGCTTCAACGTATTGAGAGCAGGGCTATCACTGAGCAGTAGGCTATTCTATGAATTCGCATACCTATAATAATTTAGATTTTAAAGTTTTTGGCCCACTATCACCCTCGCAAATTGCTTTAAAGGTTAAGCTATGTCTGTTACTGTCAGTCTATGGATGGGAAACCTTTCTCAACACATCGAGATACCTTCGGCATCTGAAGTAAGCTAAACATCCTGTTACTGACAACTAATCTGACCTTAGAAGAACACTGTTATTTGTTAATTGGGTTGTGCAGGTCTGATATTTAGCCATACCTTGTTAGACACCGACCTCAAGTTGGAAAAAGGCTGCAAAAGTATAATAAATTAAAACTAAAAGGTCGGCAAGACATTAAAGGCACGCCATTCCATTAAATTGTGAAGAAAAAACATCTTGGTAGTTAATGTGACAGTTTGATAGCAAAATTTTGTTGATATTTATAACGGACAACTTGTGTTATAAATGGCATTCACAATTTATAATGTAGATCAAGTATTTGGGTCGACTTGTGAATGGTGGAAGCTTTTTAATAAGAGTTTGTTAGATTAGAAAATGATTAGTGTCCTCAGGCAATACAGGAATTCGCGATCCAAAAAACCAGTGCGAAAAAGGCAGTGATTTGGTTAAAATGCTAAGGATACACATATAATTATGTTTCTAACAGCATTTGGCCAGCTACTTCGTCGGCCCTATATTTCCTATATCGTAGGAATTTTGAAAAAAACAGGTCTTAATCAACCACATACCTATAAGCCCTATAACCTAGGTCCGAGGGTTTGTACTGGGTGTTAATGAGTTAGCCAGTGCGTGAGTCGGGAGTTCCTTTTAATGTGTTGATGTAATTATACAGGGTTATAATATAAAATTTACATCACAACGCTTTGTGTAACTAAACTAAGTATAATTTCTCTGTACTAACTCTGTACCTAAGACTATAAGCTTCTGTGTGGTCTAGTAATTAGCCAGACTCGGGCAAGCTTACAAACTACCCCAAATACGCAACATCATTACCCGTATTCTCAGTAGGGTAAGCCAAAAGCGTTTGGTACATCCATATTTCGCCAGCTATATTTTTGTCCCATGGTTTATAGAAGGGCCGATTGTTACAATCACAACTGCCGACAAACCCACACTCCGGACTGCTACTGAGGAATCCTCAATAGAAAAACCTAATACCACTGCCCAGGTTCATCCCCAGGGTTCCACTCTCAGCAACTTCGTTAGTGAAGACTGGACTAACAAAGAGTAGTACCTCATAATATTTGTTAGATAATATCCATTTCACAAGCTTACATGTTTGTTTAGCTTTTCTTATCTCATGTTTACCTAATAAAGGTGATTTACGAGCACAGATTAACTCGTTCAAACTTATCTGCGGCCATTGACCTCATGGGTAGATCGATAAATTACTCAACAGTAGAATGTTAATGCGTTAATAATGTTACTTGCTGGTATGTCGGGTGAAGGAATGTGGGAATAAATATAATATTTTTTGGTGCCCGGTAGAGACTTTAATTTAATAGAAAGGAAAAATAGACAAGAAAATCAAGTTTTTAGTACCTACCTACTAGTGATTGCATAGTAACCAGGGTGAAGAAAGAAGACTGCTCAATATCCTTTAGCTAGGACGATAATTTTTTACTTGAAGGACTTTAACCTTTTGAACGCCATTGTCACATATATGTGACAAACGAAATCTTACCCTGAACGCCAACGTCACAAATATATGACAAAATACACGTCGCACGGGTCGCACCATATTATGAAATAAACAATTTAATCATTACTTTTGTGTGTTTTTATTTATATAATTTAAAAGTTTAAGAGGAACGTGTGAGTAATGCTGATTGATATTGATACATGTTAGGACAATAAGCGATAAGTACCTAATGGTAAATATGGGAACCTTCAAACCAGGATATTCTTCTGAGCTCATGTCTGTAAAATAGTCATAAATAAAGCTATTCTTCGTACTGTAAATAATAAACTAACTACTTCCAACAAGACTTCCGAGAATCTCTGAAAGTTGTAAAAGCCTGCAAGAGATGGATTATTCCAAAACTCGCAGTTGCTCTCATAATTCATGCAATGAGCTGCAAACTAGAGCATCTTCACTCGTAACATGAAGTTAAAGTAGAACAAAAAGCTAAAATGGTTCTAAAATTAGCATTGAAAAGCTTAGTATAAAAGATTGATTGCGAAAAAGATAAAAACGTTAAACAAATTGCGAAAAATACTCAACTCTTTATCTCCGCCTGCATATTTCAAAAGGCTTATCTTTTTGACTCACCCGTTTGATTCCCCGAGAGGAATATGAATTCAAATTATTATGAAACAAAAAGTGTCACAGATTAGGCATTTTCTACAATTTATAGTAGACTAAGTAAAATTCGTAGATGTTTGGTGGGAAAAACGACCTTATTCCTTGAATTTAAGATTAAATTTAATGACGTATCATAATCTACACACAGTCCCCTGTACACTTTTAACTCATTACTATTTTATTACGTTTAAAATATATATTCGGGAAATAGCTAACCAAATTGAGGAATTTTAACCAACTCATTCTAACGGCAATGAATGTTCCTCATTCATTCGCACCAAGAGTACTAGGAGCAGTACCAAAACACTTCCTTAATAAAGTAGTATCCCTATTAATAGACGCACCACATGTAGCCTCGCTGGTGACATCGTTATTTGCCCGTTTAACCCTAAATTGGCGGGACTTCAATTAGAGAATAAACAGTCACATGAACAAGAAACAGAATTCTTAGACGTTGACTCAGTTTTAGAAAAATAGGTCGCGCTCTGAACTCTTCAGATTTACACAGTCTCAAGATGTGCCCTTGAAGAAATACTTCAGAAACCATTGGACTGGTTTCTTTTAATCCGAAAATGTCAAGACGAAAATAATGAAATGTACAAAGAACGGTCTAGCAGAATTCCACAATTATTAAATGTTATTTTTAGACACTGACAAAAGCCTTCTTTTCAACATATTTATGTTCTCAAATGGGAACATTCACTTTGAAGAGAATTCAGAGGAATTCTTCAGTATCTACAAGGAAGGAGATTCGTTTGATGTTCTTACATTTTTACCTGCTCAAGTCCAAACCGATATTCCCTTAGAAAGCTCTTATAATTTCTATTCCTTTCATACCTAGGTGAAGATGAATATGATTGACGAGGATTTTTTTTTGATATTCAAGATCTTCCTTGGTTTTAATCACATTTCGATGTCAAAAGCCATGTTCGTGTGACCATATTTCCGAATATATTTCGAGTTGAAATTTTATAAATTACAGAAATATTCGACAAGCTGGTTTTTTTTTTGATAGCTTCAGCAGATTTAAAATATTGGCAAATAACGTTTCGATGACTATGAAGTCATTCAAAACTAACACGAATTAAAAGCCTTTTGCAACCTCTTCACGAATTGGTAGAGTCAAATTCTTATATTTATCGTAAAACTGTTGTGCTGATATATACAAACGAGAATTTTAATTATTTCCGACAAGCATTCCTATGTGAGAGCTTTCATCAAAACATTCCGCCTTTTAACAACATGGACATAATTAATATTCTCACTAAATTCTACAACCTGAATTCCCTTTGCAAAGAGTTATCACACCAAATTCTATGCCGTACCTGCACAATTTTCACTGTTGTACGGCCAAAATACACATTTGCTTCACGTAAGCTAACAAGACTACAAAAGATAGATCCCATGCCTGGGGGCGCCATGTTAATGCTGCCCCAAATTTAGAGGAAGCTTAATTAAATACCTCTGTGCAAGTTCAGTCGGTTTCAAAGTGTGTATCATCTCGCTTTTAAATGAAGCGTACAGGGCTATGGCAGATGATGGAGATATTAAATGCATGTATGGTCTACATGATGGGAGTAAGGAATTTTCTAATGCATAAGTTTGAAACGCTGTGTAGCACTTAGGTCAAAGTAGGTCATCGTCTTTCTTCCCCTGGGTGTCGTAAGAGGGGGAGCTACAGCGTAATATAAAGTGGACATAAACGTAGAAAAATGCCGGTCGGTTTAAAACATAACTCACGAATAATATTGGTTGGGAGGTACAACTGTGTGCCCGGCTTATTCAGTATGCACACAAACTTTTACCTAAACAACAATGTCGGTGGTCCAACTAGAAACTGCTAGAAATTGAAACATAGCCGAAATGAAACCTTCGTCAAAACTAAAGTACCGCTGCGTTGTGTCTCGAAGTTGTCATACGTAATGAATGCCGGTAGACGTGTTGGCTGATATTTATTAATATTCTGTACCACAACAACCTTCAACTGTCCAACTATCTATCAAAGTCTGGAATTTTACAATAGTTGCTCCCGTTACTGGGTGGTCCAAACTTTGTATATCATATATGGATGAATTGGTCGTGTAGAGCGATGGTCGAGTTTGTTAATTAATAAAAGAGGATGTTTTGTTAACATTCACTATTATTTTTTGCCAACCGCTCGTACAAAGCTTTTACTGGACGCTTCACCACGTTTTCATTATTCAATTGTAACTAAAAGGGTTTGCTTATAAAAAATAAGTTTGCCTTAAACTCAGGATCTTTATATCGCTCAGTTTATGCCAGACACAGAAGAAACTCCACTTTACACTTCTTTCTGGAATCACTAAACTAATATTTGTCTTAGAAACTAACACGGAAACTTGGCGAAAGAACAGTCGATTTTATCAACTGTTGCCAAACTGTTGCAATTGAGACTGTGTTTATAGCCCAAGTTGGCTCGTAACTTCACGCTTTTTCATTGGGGGATAAGCTGGGTCCCAAATATTGCCAACTTTGTGAAAAGTGTCAAGGTAATATTCGTCCGAGTGAGTATTTATTCCAATTGGCAAAGAAGATTTATCTTTAGAATGAAAACAATCGAAAATGATCCGATTCCACCAATCAGAGGTATTATGATGGACCATTTCGAGAGCTTGGTAACAAAGCCACGACCTTTTCGGTGCAGCACAGACCCGTAATACCCAAAAGAGAAAAGAATAAAGAATTGAAGCCTTCAAGAAATTACTATCATAAGTCATATAACCGATAATATAATGTTTCCTTTTCCACTTACAGATCTTAAATACCCCACTGCAATACGGAAACGGATCGGTGTAACAACTTTCTTGCACTAAGAGGGTTCCGTTCGACTAATTAAAAGATTTCAAGTTTTAAAATAGTTACGACTTCGAGTTAATTAATTCACGCCTTGAGCACTCAACTTTACGAGTTTAAAAATATTATCTTGACTAGCTGTGAATGTTTACTCTAGTTTTAAACAAGTAATAAACAACTACTGGTCTTCTTTTTTTACTGCTTAGTTAAGTAGTTTAATCTTGTTAGCTCGCTGCCAGGCTGGTAGAAAATATTCTACCTCTGGCTGGACTAAAAGCTGACCTCAACATAGAGGCTAAAGGGGAAGGAATCTAATTAGTTTAAGTCTATTGTGGCAGAGTGCCATATTTTGTCAGGCTATATAATAAGTCTCCTAATCTCTTTCGAGGATGTCGCAAGATGTTACTAATTAAAAGCCGAGGTCAGATCAGTGAGGATTGGAAAGACCAGTAGTGAGTGCTACGTATACTATTGAGTAGCATTGAGTATAAGATCGTAGCCAAAGTCTTGTCTCATAGTCTGTATTAGTCTTAGGAGGACCCTACACGATCAATTATATTGCACAATATCACGAATTGCGCAATGTTTTTGACCGTTTAGGGTTAATATTGAAGATTGCGCAATGATTAAACAAAAATTTTAGCTAGTTTTTGAGTGGTGAAATAACGTATACGAGATAATTTTATTGGCGCTTTAAAAAATCCACATAATATCTATTTGTGTTTGTTTTTCGTTTTTTTTTTTTGCACTGTCTAGGATAAGTATTGCGCAGGTCTTGCTCACACAAAAACATGGAAGTTTATGGGCCGTCAATGATATTGCGTGAAATTAATTTATTGTTTCAGTGCAAGGGCTGGTTCAATCATATTGCGCAAACTTATTGTTGGTGTAAGGTCCGCCTTATATTCAGAAGTTAGTTGCGCAGAAGGACTACTTACTGAGAGTGTCGTAAAAAGTAACTTGCAGATAACGTCAAGAGGGTGAGTAGCAGCGTCCACTTATCAGATAATAAAGACTGCGATTGCCAATTCGTCAGCCCTGGGTGCTGTTATCTTATGGCAGTTTCATGTAACGATTACTTGGAAGATCTTTGCTGAGAAGATGAATTTAAAACTTAAATAAAATTCGCATGACCAACTCCTTTAAGCAAAGCCGAGTACATGACTGGAAGACGCAAAAAAAGAGAATAACTTCGCGTTACGTGCAAATGCTTTGTATGAGTAGAATTCTAAGCAGTATCATTATGACAAGATCTACGATCGTATCATTAACTACAAAGCGCGATCACGCCTTTTTTAGATCTTTTCCACCACTTTGCATGGTAATTACGTCTTTAGTTTAGTAAAGTCTTTGCACTGTTTTATAAGATTAATGTTTCCGAGTTTTGACCTAAAGCTCTACATGAATGTAGTTTTGCTTAAGAAAATTCTAGCTGTCATAAATTAGCACAAATATTAAGAACCTGCAGAAGACCATTCAATCGCAAAATTGTCATTTGTGTGCAAAATTCCATATTTCCTATTATTTTATCTCCCTCCGGTATTCTACCCAAGGAAGTAATAATTCATTCCATATCCCAAGGATATAAACAGATAGTTCATCTTTCCGTTTGCGATCAAAAATAACTTGCGATGTTCCCAGTAACATAAACTCGCTGGAGTACGGCTTCAGTAAGACGTCGAAAACTTACTACTGTGATGAAAGTATGACTATTTGTGGATCTTATTACTATCATAAAATTTGATTCGTGATGTTAGTGCATAGCGTTTTATATTGGCAATAAGGAAGTCAGAAAAATGCGTCCTGATCTACCAACAGAATTATATCGACTGTTTTTATAACGTTAAGAGAGCCTCTTAATCTGCTTGAATAAGACCTTAGTCTTCCTCACTAATCAAGCACGGTTCTTGACTGCAGCTGATCTTCATGAAATCTTTTTAGGCCATTCCTGCATTTCTGCTCAGTATTCTTGAAAATGGCTTGAAAAACTAAAACACTTAACAACAAACACTGTATCAAAGACCAAAAAACCAAGTCACGGGCGACACTTGAACGTGTGACAGAAGTTTGCAAACAAAAACATACAATCCAGCCGCTTAAAGCTTCCTATCGTTTCACACTCGATTTGTCGCGTGAAATGTGCGAAGCGCTGTAACGCTTGAAGGTGGCACTGGCACGGTTCCAATGGACTCTTAGCGCCAATTCTGACGAGTGGAGTTATTATTTTTAGTGCGAAGTTCAATAACATCGTGTTAATTCTTTACTGCTTGTTTGGATCTTCCTGTGTGATATGAACCGGTATGACGTACATCCGTATTAAGTGCTCGTTTTAATTACGTGTCTTTATTGGTAAATAAAGTGTTATTTTGAAAGACGTTATCACCATGGAGCCGCATACTCCTACCAAAGCTGTTGTTATAGTAAAATTACTTCCAAAATCTTTAAAATTTTCTTTGATGTAGATAGTGTGTTTCTGGAAATAAATTGTCCATTAAATTTTTGGCGCCAACATTTTTATCAATCGTCAACATGGTTTACACAAGAGTCATTAACAGTTATGAAACGCGTGTGAAATGTTTTCGTTTTAAAATATTTACCAACTGCTGTCCAACAGATAAAGGTTTCACGCGAAGTTGAGTGGCATGTACGATACAAAATGTTAACTATAAAACACGCTCAGTACCAGATAACAAACATACTATAATCAAAATACACTAATATCTAGGTTTGCCTTAGTAATAATTTCGAAAGCTTTATGTTTAATGATGGAACTGTAAAAGGATCCCCCATGTGATATTAGTACGAGGAACGGTGTGTTGATGTCGATTAAACCCAAGTACCCACAGTTACATACTGGCCCTAATGATGACATTTAATTACTAAGTACTGCACGCTGCATTCAGTGAGACACCATAACATCGCAATGTCCGACAGAGCGTCCCGTCCGGGTGCAATTCCCGCGTCGTGTGAGTATTTGCTTTGATCGAAGATATTCACAGTACCGATTGTTTGTGCACGTGATTTGTGCATATAATGGCATTATACATGAAGATTTAAAGGACCTTCGTAGACAGACAATTGATAGCCAATAGAACCATGTTTTATTTAGCACCTAAATCAATGCAACATGTAGACAATAATTTTAAACTTGGCATGTTCATGGCTCCGATGTTTTAAACTACAATGGCAGTGACTTTTGATGGAGTGTGGTAACTCCTAATAGGGTTGATAAAATTTCTGTGTTCATGCCATTAAATAATAACGGCGAATAAAGAAAATAGGTTACTTTAAAAACAGTATTTAAGAATATAGGTATTAAGGATTCCTTGAGCCCGATAGTAAGACGGATGGCTCCCGCGTTTTCACGGCATCCACTAAAGTAGTGGCCTCCCACAGGACTTCTTTCACCTCAAGTAGGTCAAGGCATGCGCGGAGAAAATTACTATTGTGTGGATAAGGGACCACTGGTTTTACACTATCATGTGTGTTTGGTGTAGAGGTTTGAGCCGTATCTGAGTAAAACTAGTTGATTTAGATGTCATTTTTAGAGATTTCACTTTAAAACAAACTGGTATGCTTGGCTAAATCTGTTTCTTTCCGCAGAGCTTTTTAGCTCATCTAGTTCCATATCTATCTACCACAGACTAAGAAAGATATATTTTGAACTCTACGTTTTGTACTGCGTGCAGTGGCAACAACAATCCTACGTCTTACTGAATCATCATCAAGCAAAATTAAAAAAAAAAATACAAGTTTATCTTTGTTGGACCCAGCCATCGCTTACCACCAAATGGCAATAATATATGATAAAACATAGAAAACTGCATATAAAATACAAATAATCATTTTGGCCACGCAATTCTAAAGGTTTTGACATAAACATCGATTCTCCGTAGGTACTGTCGAAATGGTAGAGATATTCCTTGAGACCTTCGCGAACGAACGAACGTTGGAAGAAATGTCAGCCGCTCACCTTTCATGTCTATTAACCCGATTCTGGCTAGTTCACATCGCATTTAATTGTTGAGGAGTTTTAGTTCTGTTCACCTTTAAGTGAATGTTAGGACTTGAAGGTTGGGAAATTACATACTTAGAATGAAATTGCACCCAAGATTTTTGGCGGTTATAAATTCTGGCGTTAGAAAATGCTAAAAGTGACAATGATTTATCAGCTACCTTCTTGATTGGAGTATAAATGCGTTATCATTCTCTTGTCGAGCCAAATTCAATTCACAAATTGTTCAGTCAAATATGCTAACACTAACATAATCCAATAGATCCCGCTTACGACATCAAGAGTCCCTTTTGGAATGTTAGTTTAGGTCCAAATACGATATCATCATGTTCAAGTTTGCTCGGATTAAAACATGCTGTTCTGTGCCGTCTACAGTTTGTTTTCGTTTAGCCGTAGGTACGTGTTTCTACCACGTCACGTAGTAATAGATTGGAGTAGTTCTTACTTCTAATTGAGAAAAGTGTAAGTAATAAAACGAATTACAGAAAAGAAATTGGTCGTTCTTGACCTTTCGTGGTCACTACTTTGAAGTAACATGAAATGGGAAAAGGTTCGAACTAAAAACAAAACAACACGTGATCGATCAGTAGGTACCGACCCTATCAATTTCTCACCCCGTTATTTTACCCATATAACTATATGCTTCGACGTAAACAGCTGACAATTTCCCCCATAAAAACCCATCAGCTTTGATGTTATGGGGCAGTAATAAACACTAAATGAGTTTTACGAGTAAATGTCCGTTATACGACAAATACTGACGATTGAAAACGCTGTGAAACGTTAAAGGAAGTTTCTGGAAGGGTTAAAAACTGTATAAATCCGATAAGAACGTTTCGACCATCGTAAAACGTCTGTCGTTTAAGTGTTAAGGAATTAGTGTTATTCATGGCAAAGTTTAACAGCCCGTTTTATTTTGATTGGAATTTTCGGGACGTTATCATCATAAAAGTGATTTGAATTAATTTAAATATTCAGCGAGGACGTGACTGTTTAGGGTTAGTTGCAAGTTTTCAGAATGCATTTTCGTTTCTTAGAATTTTGCAATGGCCTTAGCGATATCGTGTTTCCATTCAAATGCAAGTCATGAGAATGTCGTGGTTTTTAAAGGTTGCACGTAGCAAGTAGGAAGTTACCAAATTATGCGAAATGGATTCGCATGAACTGTTCCAATTTGTACAACAGTAGCTTCAAACTTCAACTGTGATTAATTTTGTAAATAACTCTGATCACCGTGTAAAATCTAATCACACTAAATATTGACATCAATCACGTTTGACAAAAACACCGACACAATTTCCCTTCTATGTTTGCCAGATCGATCCTCTAAAATGTTTGTTTTGGGGGAAATGGCCAAAATTGATCGATGACTTTAGAAACTTTTGCAAGTCTTTAACGGAGTTTCAGAGAGATCCGTTAAATAATGAAATATGGATGTTTTGTTCAGTTATAAATACAAGGATTTTGTACGTGAGTGGCTTAGATGAATGTTCATAAAAATGTGTTTTGTTCATAAATCATTTTGCCTTTATGGGCGTTCAAGAAACTCATAATTGTTGTGTATGAGTTGTTTGATTTATGGGGTAAGTATTTAAGTTGTTACAGCCGATAGATAAGAATGATAGATAATGGAGAGGGGTAGTTAAGCTGTCACAAATTCAATATCTAAATTAATATGTTGTACAGTTATAGGTTTTGCGTTTCATGTCTTAAATCCGCTGTACCGTGCGCTGCATGTGCGTCGACAGCTGTTGGCAATATCTTCCATATTTTATTGCTGTGCTTACCTATTGCTATGACATTAAACTTAAAGGTCTATTCGTGTCTTCAAGCAATAATAAGAATTTATAGATAGCCACTATTTTATGGAAGTTACCAATTTAGATCAACTGTCTCGTAATGTCAGAAAGAAATAGAAAAGCGTGAATAGCGCGTGCACATACTCGTATATCCACATCCTCTAGGAACATATTTTATGAAATTACTTATTATAGTACCTAGTACAACATCCTATGTTAACAGTGAGAATAAGTTGACACATACAATTAAGCGGCTGTATCGCCACAAAACAAACGCTCCAGCGCTGGATATTGTGCAACTGGCACGTGGTACTTATTCGAGCGTGAGATAGGGGGAGCTTCACACGCAAATTGCGTTCGGGAAAGCCGCGCGTGCGCCAGTGACGTCATCACACCATGAGTGCGTGCGCTGCTGCAGATAATATCTGTTGTTGTTATAGAAATTGTATGAAAGGCTTGAGTAATTATGATGATAGAATAAACAAACTTTTTAAAAATGAGTTGCATTAGAGGCGCACCCTCAATTAACTGATTGACGTGAACATCCATCGCTAAAACTAACCATGTAATTGGTTTTGGCTAGTCTTTTCACTTTTGCATGAACAACTCGGGCCAACACGGGAAAGGCCTCTAGTATTTTTGAAATCTATGCATCTTCTATACAAATAAGGAAGTGCCTGTTTGTCAAAATAACAGTTTTCCGACATGCACGCCAACAAAGTCGCGGGCCTAGTAAAATATTAATGAAAATACAAATTGGCGAAACTTGATATGTCAAAATGCTAGAGTAGAGAGATCGTAGGTACCACCGCGGACATTTGCGGTAAATCATTTTCCAACCTTATTGCCTTAGTAATAAAGTCGAGAAGTGTTTCTCGGCTAATGTCCGCGACGGTACCTGCCAATCTTCATTTTCATTCTAAAAGCGATCTTGTGTTAAGACGTTACACCCTTATTGACGGGATATCAGTAAACGATAAAAGCTTTATAATATCAACCATAAAATGAGGTGCGAACGCCTTCACGACCTACCTCAATGTCATACATTAGCATTTATAGTACGGCAAGAGTGACACACCTTCTAGACAACGAGTTCGGGTCGGGCCGGTCGGTCAAGGGAGTGTTTGGTCAAAAGACGTTTTCGTCAAAATTGTACTTCGTCAAGAGCATTTTCAGTCAAAGTTGCGTATAGTTCAAATGCTTTTGTTTAGATTGATTTGAAGTTCATGTGTAAAGACTGAATCAGTGTAAATCTTAGACTATTCGTTATCGTCTAAGATTTACGCTGATTTCATCGTTTATGCCCTCCGTACCTCAGAAAGTATTTAAGCCGTTGCAGCGTTGGTCCCGGCTGACATTTCTAGACCTTTGACACTGGTACGGGTGTCAGAAGCTTGAAAGTCTGACACCCAGTCATCCCAGTCTCACCACGGGGTATCGTATTACCCAGTAACTGAGTTGTAGAGCTCAGATAGGCAGTCGCTCCATTTAAAATATTGGTATTCAGAAGTCATCATCATATTTTTGTACCAATACTGTTAGACATAGTTGGGAAAATGCTAGGCTGATAAATAATAATAATAATAATAGCATTTATTTCAGACATTAGTCCATATACTGTTAGTAACACAAAAAACCTTATAAACTATTGTTAGTACATACAAAAACAAAAATATACAAAAAGCCACAGAAAGAAATAGGCAAATTGATTTGACACCCGCTTGGCCAGACTCCTTCGTCTAAAAGCCTGTTCTTCTTATCCTAAAGGCAAGGCAACTACTATGAAATGGACTCTTGGTCACTTTTCATATTTCACTCACAAACGTGATTGCTTTTGGTATAATTTTGTGTCTTTACAGAAAAGCTTGGCCACATTTTATAATTCAACGGCCGAAAATAATGTAGGAGTGTTTTGGCAATGGGCAGGTAAACAAGTTTATTTTTATGATAAGCTCATAAAAATAAAACGAAAGAATTTGTCATAACTTTTTATAATACTATGGCCGAAGAATGGAGTAAAAAAAAATATCGTCCACTTTGAGGGCGTCTCTTAGCGTTTCTTTTCGGTTTATTAGTTACAACAGAAGCTCTTCCCTCTTTTTTCTATTTTGTCTCTTTTTCTAGCACAGTCTCGCTCTCACACACACATACAGCACACATGCAGCATACTGATGAATAAAAAGTATTTTCTACCCTACCCCTAGCCATTGGAACTCGCAGTACCTTTTTTTTTTTTTATGGATGGGAAATCATCAAATGACCCCTCCCGCTCTGGGTGGAGCGAAGGGAGTGTCAGACTCTTACTGACTAAAACCCATCCGTGTTCCTTCCTTAGCCCTTTATGTTCCGGGGTAGCGATAACCCTTTTGGACAATCCCGCACCCCCGGCAGGCTTCGGCCCTGGCAGGCCCCTTCCTTTATGCTGACATCTCTTTGAGGCGCGCGTGGAACACGTACGCGCCGTCCGGCACGGGCCTGGTCCTGATCGGACGGTGAGCTACGGTGAGGACGGTGAACTCGCAGTACCTAAGTGTTTAAAAACAGAAAAAGTATTTAGGTACTGGGACTCGCACAGGCAGAACACAAAGCCAGTATGACGCTGCTATTTTAAGGATTCCCTTAACTGTGACTTAGCATGTAACATTTAGGTACCCCAATCCTAGATTTTTTCACCAAGAAGTAACCAAACTACCTAAGTAAATAAAACCTAACCTAAACCAAATAGAACTTCATCATAGCCAAACTCTTCAACACTTCTCGCGTCTTCCGATCAGCCCCGAATACTTCCGAAGTCGCTTAGCATTCACTCGGCGTCCGGATAAAATATATGAACGTCGGCTCAGATACGATTGGAAGCGAATAAAGGGCTTTTAATTTATGGACTGGTGCGTGGTACAAATGTTTTGTTTATGTTCAAGACTTCAAGTGCTTTGAGTGCTAAGAGAGCATTTTATTGAGTTTGCACTTGATGAACTGGGTAAGGAAGAGCGAATTTAACAATGTGGATATACGATTGTAATACAGAGTGAAATTAAATTCATGGGCATTCTTTTAAGGGGTCATTGTACTCATCATTAGGAACAACTTTTACTATGGGGCTAAATCTAAAATCGCGAAAAAAAATCTGCTGTTCCTTGCATTTATGTTCACATAACTCGTCAAAATGTAGAGAAGACCTGATTTTTTTTTTGCGGTTTCAGGTTTGGTCCCATAGTAAAAGTTGTTCATAATGATGATTACAATGACCCCTTAAAAGGATGCCCATGAATTCAATTTCACCCTGTATAGCACAACACCATCCACCCACTACAGGGCAAAGGACTAAAGTAAATGTTTACGTCACCATTTATAATTTCTTCCGAAATACAAGTTAAATCAATCACACCATACCTACCTAATTCAATGTTTCATAAATAACGTCGACATACACAGAATACGGATATTTCATAAGTGAGTCGACGACGGCGAAGTGTGAACTTTTTAATTTACGCCGGGACAAGTGTGGCGGTTTGACAGATGAACTTTTTTTTTTTTTTTTTACGCCAAGCAAAAGTTTAGCAGACATGTTAATGGTATGAAAATAAAGTGAGTGACACGTGACACCCGTTTGGCTACTTATTATTTTTTAGGCTTATAAAAAGTGAAGACCTTTCACTTCCAAAAAGCTTTTCGCGTAGTTGACGTAAAGCGTTCTTTTTTAATTTTCTGCTCTGTGTTTTGGTAACGCAATATTAAATGTACACATTTAAAGCCGCCGAGGTCGTCAAAATGTACGTTGCCCTCCTTCTTATCCTGCTACCTATTAGTCCTCAACAATAATATTGTTTTTTTTAACCTCGTACTTTTCACCTAGGCAATTACTAGTTCAAATAAAAAAAAATATAACGCAAAAATAATTTAATTAGGTAGCTATAAAACTTACAGTATGAAACTACCAATCCATACTAATATTATAAATTCAAAAGTAATTCTGTCTGTCTGTATGTTAGGTACCTTTTCACGCCTAATTCGCTGTATCGATTTAGATGAAAGGAGAATGGGCGGGTTCGTCCCCAGTGGTGTATCATAATGTGATATACGTCATTTTACAGATCATAACAATAGCTTCATTTTACTGTATGACACCAACAACGAAACTCGTGCAGGGAAGGAACCATGGTTTTTTTTAAATAATTTTATTTTTAGCTAAAAATAATATTATAACAAAAACAAACAAAATAAAACAACTATAGAGTTATTTTGTGTATTTTTACTATGTTAAGCGTATAGTGTGATATCGGCTCCGTCGCTCCTTTATTGCTGTCCCGCACAGCTACATACTACCAGATTCACACATAAACAACTTTTGTGCACAAGGCAACGAGAAAGGCTGTAAAATACGCGTTAAACATTATGTCAGCTCTGAAGTGCGCTACTTGCTGCGCAGTACCTTACCCCTCACCCCCGCTGACACGTGAATTTGTTACTTTGCGCCTGGGCAGGAGCCGTCGACCATTGGAGAGAAAATTGACTAAAGCTCGTGAGTGTTTGTTGGCCGACTTTGTTCCTAGGCATTTAGGATGGGATCATATAAGTCGTCAAGAAATTATTTCCCGGAACCTGACCATTCCAAACTCATTGTATGGAGACAATGGGACTAGAGCCATTTTATTTTTTGACGGTACTCATATATTCATACAAAAAAGCAGCAATTTTCTATTTCAAAAGCAGTCATTCAGTCTGCATAAGTTCCGTAACCTTCTAAAACCATATTTAATTGTCTGTACGGATGGATATATTGTTGATGTTACCGGACCGCACGCAGCAACGACATCAGAAGCTACGATAATGTCGAGATCAATTCATAACGAAGCTCCAATACATGGTCTACTTCATGCCGGCGACGTACTCATTTTAGACAGAGGCTTCAGAGACTATCTTGGAGATATAGAAGAACATGGTTAATTGGTTATTATGCTCATATGCCTCCCACCAAGAGTAGGGCTGAATCACAACTCAGTACTGAAGATGCAAATAAACATGACAATAGTCAGATGGGTCGTGGAGGTAATAAATGGTCGCCTAAAACGTGATTTTAAAATATTAGGGCAAGAATATTTCAACAGAGCACTGCCTCATATGTTCGAAGATGTACGAATTGCTGCCGCTCTAACAAATATATTTAAAGAGCCTGTGACAAATACGCCACTTGCCAACCAAATAATCAGAGAAATCCAAGAAAAACTTCATCAGCCAAGTAGTTTGGGTGATTACGTTGTGGAAAACAATCTCAATCGACAGAGGACAGCGTTCTATACTATCACGGATGAAGCTGTACGAGCACTGGCATTCCCAGTATTAAGCGAGGAGGATCTAGTGCTAATAGCACTAGGCACCTATCAAATAAAGCTCGCCCGGTATTACCTGAGCGAGCATATAAGAAATGGAATCTACTGAATCGAAGTATGCGAAACCATAATTCCCGACCTAGCACAATACGGGATTATTGTTGAAGGAGTGCTTTTGAGAGGCCGTGTTCAATCCCGTCATGTATCCAATCGGATATAATGATTACGGTTCGTGCCTAACAGGACGAAGAACAGTAGGCACATGTGCTCATATAATGAGTATTATATGGTATTTGGGTTGGGCGAGGCATCAAGATGCCCCCCCCCCCCCCGGTGGGTTCCCGCATTGTCGAGGCGGGGGGGCTCAGTAGCCGTGGCTTGGACACCCACGGTGAAGCGAAGTGGAACCCGAGGAGGGGCCGCTCGTCAGGGCTTTTGCCGGTAAGCCGACGACGTAGCGGCCAACAAGTAGGTTGCGGTGCCGCTTGCTGAGGCGGGCCCGGATGTCGGAGGCATCGCGGCTGAGGGTTGGAGGCCGCGGTGGGAGAGGAGTGCCGGTATTGCGGTGCGCCGCTCTCCCTACCTTCCGCGGCCTTGACGGGGTCGCCACCGTCCGATGGCGGACGCGGTGGGGCCGCAGAGGAAGAGGAGTGTTGGTATGACGTTGGCCGCTCTCCCTATCCTCTGCGGCCGAAAATTGGCAGGCGGCGGGGCCAATGACCTGACCCGTCGCAGGGGGACCAAGGGTGCCCAGACACGGGGTCGTCTGGCGCCCATGTTTTGGTTTGGTCCCTGGGGTGGTCACGGCGTGCTATGTGTTCTGGTGCGCCGGTGATGGGGAATACTCCCCAAAGGAGGGTCCGGTGACGGACAGCCGCGGCGGGTTCACGGATGAGTGCTAACGCGTGCCCGTGTTCCCGCCGTAAGCGGCAAAGGAGGACACCGTGGAGTTTTAGTGGGTTGGAGTCCCACATAACTGCACTATCTCCCCGTGGTAGTGCAGAATGCATGAGCATTTCTCCACGTTAAAAAAAAAAAAAAAAGCCATCAAGATGGCATCTTGTTACCGGCAACTTTTCTAGACGAAATTATTGTAGATTTTGATTAATAGTGTTATAATTTGTGAATAATAAATATAATAACTGCCATTTTTCTTGTTATATTGCATTATTTGTTGAACTTACATGACACGGTGAAATATTAATAGTAAAATTAAATTACGTGAACACAGGAAACAGCGAATTCATTCATTTTAAAAATAGGTATTCGATAGACTAAAGTTTTAAAAAGCTCAAGTGTGCGGGTGTGGCGGTACAAGCGCAACACAAGACAAGTAGCTGCACCGCAAAGAACACTTTGTAAAATAAAAGGTATGTACGAAAAACTATTTATGCTAAAAATAATATTATTAATGAAAAATAAAAGATTCATAGTAGGTATCACTTAGGTGGCATACAATAAGAATAAGCTACTGTCATAACACTCATAACCTCGTGGACACACATGTTAATACTTCGATCATAGCTCTCTCCATCGCACTTTGGATGGATAGAATAGATATCCCAGGATATCTGCAAGGCAAAAGTGGTGGACGATGGTAAACTCAGCGAAAATGACATTTTTTTTTAAGATAAATGTAATCATTCGTAGTTCTTTCCCTGCACGAGTGTGGTGGATGGTGTCATAGAATAAAATCAAGGCATTCTAACAAGCTTTAAAATGACGTATCGCTCAATTTGATACAGTCTTGAAACAGTCTGGGGACGGAGCCCATACAAAAGCGCCCATTCTCCTTTGGTATAGAGATACTTTGAGTCCTGGGAAAGGACATAGGATAGTTTTTATCCCGATATTCCCACGGGATCGACACTTATGCGGGTGAAACCGCGGGGCGCAGCTAGTCTCATATAATTATAAAAACTAGCGTTAAAATAATTTTATAGCCTTAATGTAAAGGCTAATAAATAACGGTTTACATGGGAACTATCCAGAGGTTCAGCAAGCGGTTAGTTGATAATTACCATAATGAAACACGTAAGCCAGTAAACCTTAATTATGGGGATAGGTTAAATATTGCTCCGTTTAATTAACTGTTTAGTGTAGCGTGTCGTATCTGTGTGTTTAACTTATCTGTGATGTAATCATAGTCATTGTTAATTGTGTGCAACTTAATAACGTAATTAGTGTAAACGCGAAATTGATTTGGTTTTCAGTTTGTGCTGGTAAGCCATTTAAGTCCATAGTTGTTTAACATGTCTATTATGTTATGTTATAGTGTGATTTGCGGTATAGCAGCTCAAATTGGAGAACCTTTCTGAAACTAAACTGAACTTTTAAACGTTATACAGGTTGAAATTGAAAACATGCGACAAATCGAAATGGGAGATTATAGGTAGGTACTCATCATTATGAACAACTTTTACTATGGGACCAAGCCTGAAATCGCGAAAAAAAAGTCAGCTGTTCCCTACATTTTGACGAGTTATGCAAACATAAATGTAGGGAACAGCTGATTTTTTTTTCGCGATTTCAGGCTTGGTCCCTTAGTAAAAGTTGTTCATAATGATGAGTACAATCTCCCATTTCGATTTGTCACATGTTTTCAATTTCAACCTGTATATGAGTCCAGGCCAGGAGTGAGCAGTGGTGGCCCAGTGGTATCGGCCGCGACTTACGAGTTGTAGGTCGTAGGTTCGAACCCAGACAGGCCCTTTACTTAGTGTAAATTATTTCATCACCACTGCTCTCAAAACGGTGAAGGAAAACATCGTGAGGAAACCGGCATGTCCTAGAACCAAAAATTCAAAGACATGTGACATCTACCAACCCGCACTGGGCCCGCGTGGTAGATTACGGCCCACTCCCTCTCACAGAGAGGAGGCCTGTGTCCCAGCAGTGGGAACATTATAGGCTGATGATGATGAGTCCAGGCCTGGTAATGTAAACGCATCATCATCTATAATCTATAAAGTATAGCTGTAGAGTTTTTTTTTTGTATAATCGCGCTAATCTCTGGAACTAGAGTAAATGCAGGTAATTTGGAATACAGGTTACAAAAAAAATCATATTTACCAAGGCTTAAGAGAAATAAGAATGAAAACCACATAAAATGTTAGTAAAACTAATGTTTCATTAGCATAATAATAATCAACAGTATTATTCTTCTCTATATGGGATAAACTTTGGTTTATTCATAAATTGACAGAAAGGCACTGATAACCCAATGTGAATATAATTTGGAATAGGGTATTCCAAATTAAATTCATGTGAATATAATTTGGAATAAAGTACGTATTCCAAATTAAATTCACGTTCATATAATTTGGAATGTCGGAGGTATTCCGAATAACATTCACCATTTTCTTTTATTTATTTATTCAGAACATACATTCATAGTATACATTAGTAGTACAGTAGTAGTATACATTAAAACTTTTAACTTCAAATAGTCTAATTCCACGTCTTATTTGGCCCCATTTTTTCTTAATCTTGTATAACTTTTTACTTAAACTTCAATCAGTCCTAACTCCACAACTTATTTAGCCACTTTTTCTTATCTAAGTCCTCTTTTAAATAATCAACTTTTTACTTAAACTTCAATCAGTCTTAACTCCACAACTTATTTAGCCACTTTTTCTTATCTAAGTCCTCTTTTAAATAATCAACTTTTTACTTAAACTTCAATCAGTCTTAACTCCACAACTTATTTAACCACTTTTTCTTATCTAAGTCCTCTTTTAAATAATCAACTTTTTACTTAAACTTCAATCAGTCTTAACTCCACAACTTATTTAGCCACTTTTTCTTATCTAAGTCCTCTTTTAAATAATCAACTTTTTACTTAAACTTCAATCAGTCTTAACTCCACAACTTATTTAGCCACTTTTTCTTATCTAAGTCCTCTTTTAAATAATCAACTTTTTACTTAAACTTCAATCAGTCTTAACTCTACATCTTATTTGGCACCTTTTTTTTCTTGGTATTTTTTAAATTATAAACTTTTAGCATCAACTGGATAATTCGTAAGTAAACTCTTAGGTTAGTCTCTTCTAGTTTTTGCAATAATCACACACATAGCAACCGGTGTCGTAGCCTCCGCATTCACTGTGCACCCAGCATTCACACATAAAACATTGTACCCATTCCTCTCCCCTTCGATCTTCTGCATATTTTCCATTACAAAAGAAGCATACGCAATCATCTCCCGTTGGTTTTTTTACACTTTCGTAAGTTACTTCTTCTTCGGACTTGTCAGACGTAAATGTAGCATCACTATCAGAGTCAGTGTTTTCTTCTTGCAATATCTTTCTTTTAGCAGCAGACTGAGTCTTAGCTTTATTTTTATATTTTTTCTCAACATTCTTTCCACTTCTACGTTTTCCTTCTTGTTCACTACCCACTTTTCCTTTCCCCTTCCCCGTCCCTTTTCCTTTTCTCTTATTGTTCTCTTTACTTTGGTCTTTCTCTTCATTTTTGGCTGCTTTTTGAATTTTTTTATTCTTTTTCTTTTCTGCGTCTTCCAGTTCGTGTTTATAGGGTGAACTTGAAATTATTTCCGATTTTCCTGTTTTGCGACCTCTATTACTCGTTCGTTTTTTAGCTAAAGGCATAGGCGAAATGTGAAACGGTGTGACTATAGGGCCACTACAAGAAGGACTTTGACACGTTTCTTGGTCTCGGTTTATTTCAATTTGAGTTTTTTTTGATACAGACCGTTTTTCAATTACTGTTTTTACTTTTTCTTCACCAAAACTTAGTGGCTGAAATATAGATCGAGAGGAATTTGGCGTTCCATTTCCAACCAGAGGACAATTTATGTCGCGACGACGTGGTTCTGATATTTGTGCAGACTGGCCTGATGGTCCATCGACGTTTGGTTGGGCTTGCTCTATTAGAGCTATAATTTTACTAATTGAAATGTCAGAAAGACGTTCTGGACACATTAAGGAAGATGACAGGTTTGGTGTATCTAGTCCGACTTGTCTACTGTCTAAGTTTGGTTGGTCTTGTTCTAGAAAAACTCTGCTAAAAGTTGAAATATCAGAAGGAAGTTCAGGATGTATTACGGAAGGTGACAGGTTTGGTGTATCTAGTCCGACTTGTCTACTGTCTAAGTTTGGTTGGTCTTGTTCTAGAAAAACTCTGCTAAAAGTCGAAATATCAGAAGGAAGTTCAGGATGTATTACGGAAGGTGACAGGTTTGGTGTGTCTAGTCCGACTTGTGTGCTGTCTGAGTTGGGGCTACGTGGTTCTAACGTCTGCTTGGATCGGCCTAGAGGTTCTGTGATACTTGGTCGACCCTGCATCAAGTTCTCTGGAATAAGTTCCTCCTCCACATTTTGAGCTGCTGCTGCAAAATCTGATTCCGTGAAAATGTACCTGTTAAATGGATAAATTCCACCAACACTAAAGCCTTTAGCTGCAATCTCTCCAGTCTGGCATTTTCGGTAAGCTTTACCAAATAATTCTGCAATATCATAAGCTGTAAGTGGTCTATTATTTTGACGCAACCACATACGAATTTCCTCGCTATAATAAGTCTTAAGAGGATTCATGAAAGATTTATCCATGGGCTGGATTTTGTGTGTACAATGTGGTGGCAGTGAAATCAAGGTCACATGGTCTTCTCTTGCTTTATCTACGAGTTCGATGTTCTTTGTATGACTAAAATGGCCATCAAATAAGAGAAGAACTGGTGACGCTTCAGATGGATTCACGTAATCAATAAAGTGCTGGAACCAATGAGTGAACAAATGTGTCTGTATCCAGCCAGAAGGATGTGCCCGTCCAATTGATCCCACAGGTGCTCCTTTCATTAAATTTTCACTCATATTTTTCCGCGGAAAAATCATCATAGGTGGCACGAAAATTCCGGCTGGGCTCATACAAGTCACTATCGTAATAAGAGATCCTCTTTCAGCGGACGACATTGCTCCAATTTGTTTTTTGCCTCGCCGAGAAATTATTTTAGGATATTTGGATTGGACAATAGAAATTCCTGTTTCATCGACATTGAAAATACGACTTGCCGGGAATTTTTTTTCGTCGTAAACTTTTTCTAGAATATCATAAAATTCATCCATCCTCTCCTTTGTAAAACCATTTGCTCTCGCAAAGGATGTACCAGATGGTTTTCGCATTGACAAAATATGCTTGTGCCTTGAGAGAAATCCCTTAAGCCAGTATCTTCCAGCTCTTTCATCTTTAAATGGATGACTTACATTATTCCTAACAGCAAGTTGGTAAGCTATTCTCCTCATATCCATTTGAGTCAAACCATATAATTTATCTTCCATAAGAAGAGCGTATGTTACCAGCGTGTCTTCAAAAGCTTTGTTAAAAACTGGCTTGCGACCAATTTTTTTTGTTAAAATATCTTCCATTGGTAGTTCTGTTTGTTTTGCAAGCCGAAATACGGTAGTTCTAGGTACGTTATAAGTATTTGCCGCTTTCAAGTACCCCATTCTTTTTTCTCGTACAGCTTGTACCGCAGCAGCCATATCTTCTTGACTCCACTTCTTTCGTTTTTTGTATTTATTAGCAGGAGTGGACATATCTAAAACAAATTTGAAAATATTATTCATAAACTGGACAAGTAATTAAATGAATCCTGTTTCTCAACAAGAAGTAATTTTAAAAAAGTGGTTGTCTATAAAGATGGTTTACGGACGATCATTTTACGTGGGTTATTGAGGAGCTACTTAAAGTAACTGCACAAGAGCATTTATTTACTCTTAGCTACCCAGACTAATTGTACAGTCATGACAAGAGTAGTAGACTAAGTTTGACCGCCACTGTCAAATTCAGTCACAACTGCAGTCAAACCTTGTCAACTCCAGCCACAACCCCAGTCAGCCCCAATCAACCCCACTCAACACCAGTTACAACCCCAGTCAGCTCCATCCAACCCCAGTCACAACTCTAGTCAGCCCCAGTCAACCCCAGTCAGCCCCAGTTATTCCCGGTAATTTTTTCGTGCGTGCAGCCCATCAATTTATAAGACGTTACCACGTCAACTGTCCACTGTCCCACTATCCACTGGCCATTGACGCACTGTCCACTGTCCTACGTCCACTGTCCACTGTCCCACGTCCACCGTCTACTGTCCACTGTCACTGTACCACGTCCACTGTCCTACTGTCCCACTGTCCATTTTCCACTTTCCCACTGTCCACTGTCCTGCTATCCACTATCTTCTGTCCCACTGTCCCGCTGTCCACTGTCCCCTGTCCCAATGTCCCCTGTCCCACTGACCCAATATCTCCTCCCACTGTCCACTCAACATAAGAAGTACAAGTAAGTAGGTACCGTAATAGTGCATGTAAATTGGAATATTCCAATTTAACTTCACTTGTTGTTAATTTGGGACATTCCGAATTAGCTTCACCTGTCGTATACCAAATTAACAACATAACCCTGCCTAACCTCAAAATGCTGTCAGGTATGTATGTCTATAGTTTGATTAAAAATAAGTGTTAATTTCAATAATATAAATGCCTAACCATAGATCTGCATCAATGAAAACAAATAAATATGATTAATATTCGAGATACAAACTGATTTAGTACTTACTTGAAAAATTTTGAGAACAGCACTTTCACTCGGATGACATTTACAAAAACACTGACCAAATGGCGCAGTCTAAGCCACGCCCCCTGAATTGAATAGTACACAAACTACTTAATAAAGGTGATTTCTAATAGATGTCGCTATTAGAAACTCTAATACTGTAATATTCCAAATTACCAACCGTATTCCAAATTACCTGCTTTTACTCTACTGGTCAGATTAGAAAAATTATTTTTGCCTTTTATAGCACAATTCTTGAGAATGGCGACATCACGCTAAGGCCCTTAAGAGCTGATCAAAAAGAAAAAAAAGAAGTCAGAAAGGACGCTAAGCGAAAACGAAGTAATAGCGCGGGCAGGCGATGCGATGCGACGGGGGTAACAAGAAGTTTCACGCAGACGAAGTCGCGGGCAAAAGCCAGTCATCGATAGGTACATGGAGTGTCATCTTCATCAATGAGCTTTGCATCATAAAAGATTCTCTTTCAGTAACGGCTTCCAGCGTCACGGGAATAGATTATGAGAATTGTGTATGGATTAATCAATTAGGGTTTGACTGATTAGGGTGCGCCAGACGGCCAGACGCATCATAAACAAATAAACTTGTCTTTGTTTCATCTATTTTCATTCACATAGAGCACCCCAATTGCGTAACACCCTATCAATCTCACTCTGAATTATTTTGAAGGATATTGCTAATCCATTGCTTCATATGTTCGAAAACTGTGTCTACTCAACAAACTAAATAACGCAATGGATGTTGTTGAACTGTCAAAATGAAACCTATTGCTATTGATAGTGTGTTACGCAATTGCCCCGCAGGTTATAAGATAAGCCGGACCAAACAGACAGACATACAAACATTTTAAAAATTGTTTTTTTATTTTGTAACTAAGATTACTTTTATTTTAGAAAGAAAACAAGGGTTTCGCGCAAAATAATAAAATCCAATTTGTTTTACGACATGTACGCGAATGAAGTAGCGGGCACAGCTAGTACAACATAATTGTTGGTAAATGAACACCAGTAGTGCTATTCTGTAAAATTCTCACCATGAAAACTTAGGTGAAGTGAGTTTAAAGTGAGCTGTCATGCTAGGGATTTACACTATTGACAGCTCTCTTCACCTAAGTTTCCACGGTGAGATTTTTTACAGAATAGCACCGCAGTAATGGTATTCAATAAAAATCTCACCGTGAAAAGTTAGGTGAAGTGAGCTTAAAGTGAGCTGTCAATAATGTCAATCCCTAGCATCAGGTGGAATGACAACTCACTTTAAGCTCACTTCACCTAAGTTACCACGGTGATCTTTTTTACCCGACTGCGCGACGCAAAGGAGTGGTAATGTGTTTATCAGTCTATGTATGTATGTTTGTATGTTCCTTTGAAGCACTATACAGACCAAACGCCTGGGCCGATTTTTATGATTCACACGTCAATCGATTCCTCTTAGTCCGGCGAGTGTCACTAAAGACATGACGTTAATGAAAATTCAATATGGCGACTACTAAACGCCATATTGTGAAAATGAAAAAAATGAAAGTTAAGAAACTATGTCAAGTGGGGTATCGTTGGATAGGTCTTTCAAAAATATTAGTGGTTTGCGCAGACCGTTTTTTGATTTAGTAAAACGTTCGTGACTTATCAAGCTTTAAAGTACCAATTTTCGTTAGAATCAAGTGTCCCCCCCCCTCTACCACCTAAACGCGGCAGTAGTACCTATATATTACGAAGTTTAAAGGGAAACTATCACACTTAAGTGGGATTTACAACTCATAACTAAAAAGAATAAAATATTAAAAATTAAATTTAAAAAATCAAAAAACCCGACTGCGGTAAAAAACTTAAGTTAAAAAAACTGAAAAGCTAAAAACAAGCCCATTTTAAATTAAATAAAAGTTGGAAGCAGGCGGGACCCATACCATTTTTCTATTTTCAAACTCAAATGGGTCCCGCCTGCTTCCAACTTTTATTTAATTTAAAATGGGCTTGTTATTAGCTTTTCAGTTTTTTTAACTTAAGTTTTTTACCGCAGTCGGATTTTTGATTTTTTAAATTTAATTTTTTTATTTTTTACAGAATAGCACCGCAGCATTTACCTCCTTGTTCGCACTAAACATATGCCATACAAACACATGACAAAGCTAATTACAATCTAAATGATTACAATAGCACATTCCACGACATGTTAATAATGTTGCCTTTGAATGCTACTACCAACCCGGCTCAATGTACGCCGCATACATATAAAATGTAATCAGCATTGGAATTTCTGACCCAATTCCCGATAGCCCGAAATATGTATAGATATCATTGAATTGTATGAACTCACCCTGCACTGCTTTTTCCTCAATCTGGTAGGAGTTTCACTGCATGGAAATTAGTTTTCCCACGTAATGTTCCCACGGCTGGGACACAGGCCTACTCTCGGTAAGAGGGAGTGGGCCATAATTCAACACGCAGGCCCCGTGCGGGTTGGCGGATGCAGGCGCTTCACTTTGAGTAATTTATTTCAACAATACTGTTCTCCAAACGGTGAAAAAAAATATGTTGAGGAAATCGGCATGTCCTAGAACCAAAAATTCGAAGACATGTGACATCCAACAATCCGCACTAGGCCCGTGTGGTGGATTACGGCCCACTTCTTCTCACAGAGAGGAGCTCTTCAGTAGTGGGAACAGTGGATGATTATCGTTTTATTTTCTTCGATACAATTTGTTTTAGTGCATCCAGAAGGCCAACTCTCGTAATTTAAAACGTTCAAAATCTAGTCGCAGTCTCATCTCAGCGACAAACAAATATCAAAAACTTGTCAAAATGTAGAGAAATTATAGGCATTTTTGACAGATTGAAACTGAGATCAGACTGTGAACGTTCTTAAAATTATGAGAATTGAAATTACTTCCATTACCTCTCTAATGACAGACGTCAACGAAGGGAAGTAGTATACTACTAGCTTCTGCCCGCGACTTCGTCCGCATGAAATTTCACCCTCCCCCAATTCACCCTCTTAGGGGTGGAATTTCGAAAAACCCTCTCTTAGTGGACACCTGCTCTTCACAAAGAACGCGCCCTCCAAATTTCATGTCTCAAGGACTAGCGGTTTAGGCTGTGCGGTGATATATCAGTCAGTCAGTCAGGACTTTGTATTGTATAATATTGAAGAAGAAGAAGAAGGTACTAGCATCAGAGATCTTGAAGTACAGAAAAGTTGAACTTGACTCGTGCTTTCTACTTTCTCTCTCTCTCCTTTTCTGCATATGTTAGTGTCTCTTGCCTAGTTTTCACTGGTTCCATTCTTGTTCATTATTGTTACAAGTGACAGACAAAGGCCTCTGAAATATAATATTAATTGTATATGGCTACCAATACAGACCTAGTGACCATTATCCAATCCGTGTCCTTTGATGAGCTTAATGTAAACGTATCCCTCCAACCGTTTCAATCCCATTCAATTCCTTTTCGGGTTATGTTAAATTACCGGATTATATTAAACCTGCCTTTTTGCTTGAATTTAAATTTTTCGCATAAAAGCTTTTCAGGGAAAGTTGAGTGACGGACGTCAGGGATGTCGAAAAGCAATTTCGGAACTTCTATTGTTTCATTCATAATCTAAATCCTACGAAAATCCTCTCACAAATTAGCAACATCAAAGGACTACCTTTCAAACATCAACGCTTTCGCATCATCCGTATCGAGATAATGATAAAGATATTTTATTTTGCAAATATGGGTACAGTACATGTTGATAAAGGGAAATAGATCCACCCATATTTTACCAGTACGCATGCAAAAACTAGAAAAATAAAAACTAATCCACTAACTAAATACAAAACTTTAACAAAAAGAACAAGAAACAACGCAAAAGCAAACATAATTCTTATTTCAAACATTATTGTAAACAGTCTGAAGTTAAATTTTTTTATCAAAAAAGAATTCTGTTACACTATGTATGCTTTGACAGTCAAAAAGCTTCGCAGCCTCTTTTTGGATAACGATAGCGGCAATTCTTTCCAACTTTTATGTATTTTATCATATATGACCGGAGCCAAGCAGTAAACTTTTGCGCATTAGTGCTGTCTTAGCGAACTGATGACACAGTAAGGTATTGTCGCGTCTATTAATGAAACTACATCGGCAAGACGTTTAAAACGGTTGGGGTCCAACTTAACAAACACAGCAACTTCTAATATTTATAGACAGGGTAATGTTAGTATTTTATGTTGTTTAAAGTATGGTATGCAACTATCGGTAGTTTTAAGCTCAAATATTCCCCGTATGCATCTTTTTTGAGCCTTGAAAGCGGTTTCTTTTTCGGTTGAGTCACCCCATAATATTATTCCATATCATAGGTGGGATTCTATAGCAGAATCCATCATCGTTCAATTTAAATGTAGGTCCGCATATTACAACATTTGTGTGTTGTATTTTTGAAAGTGTTTCCTGTACAGTAATTGTTAGGTCAATGTAGTTGGTAGGTAGTTCGTCGAAAGTCCAAACACATTTAAAAAAATCCTCCTGATATCAGTTTCGGCTCTCCTGCCATCAAAACTGCCTAAATTCGTACCTTTCGTACCTTAATTAACAATGGCGGCGTTCACAGCGTAAACTTCACAAAGGTACGGGAGACAAAGGCATTTGACAATAATCCTATCAAAGGGCAAGGGAACAATGCGCTGACCTATTCCGGACAGTCTTAGCAGTTCATCTGACGCTATTGTCAGCTGTTTTTATGAGCAAATTATTTGAAATAACTTATTGTTTAGTTAGCGGAACAGAAAGCGTTGAAATTAGTTGTGGTACTTGGGAATGTTAGAGGAATTTTCATTAAAAAAAATAAGTATACGATGTTTCCCGTAATGATCCTGAAATTAAATTACTTTTCTATTTAGGAATTCCTTAAAATACAAAGCATGACAATGGCTTACACAACGCATTGCTGTTGCCTAATTTTTCAGCCAAAAAACTCGATTCTATTCCATTAAGGGCTTAAAATCCCAAAATAAAGGCACCGTTGCGAAAAAAAATCTATAAAACGGCAGCATAACAAATTAATTTTAAAACCGTTTCGTTGTAGATTTGATTACCGCTGGAAACATATTACCATTCTTGAAAATAAAAATAAAAGCCACCGATCACTTTGCCCCGACGACAGCAAAAAAGGGGTCCTGAATTTTAACCGGGAACTTTTCATACCTCTTTGTCAGCATATAAAGTTACCGCATATTTGTGACAAATTAAATTTTACGGGAAACGTGACGTGAAACTGACGCAGACGGGGAAGGTAATAAAATATCTTAAAATGATACAAACTGGAAACGATGCGATGGTAAAGGGGAAAGCGTGGCTACAATTTTACTCAACCACGAGTTTTGTCTGAACTAGCTATTAGTTTTTCGTGCTTATTCTTTTTCAGAATAAAATGAGGTTTTCTGTTCTGGCGAAATTCTGAAAATTGTTGTTTCGGAGTTGCTTGTCATTGTATGCAAAATATATATAGAAGTAAACTGTTGGAAAAGTGCTGCTTCTGGATAAACTGAAAAAATGTTTTATTTTCTAAACTAATACTTTTAAAGAGAATAGGATTTTTGTATGTTTATTTGTTACGCTTTCACGTTAATACGGCTGAACGGATTTTAATGAAATTTGGCACATGGACAGATCATGACCTGGATTAGGGCATGTAGAACTTTTTATCCCGATATTCCCACGGGATCGAGACTTATGCGCGTGAAACCGCCGAGCGCAGCTAGTAGTTGATACTTTAATATTTTCAAACATAAGTAGAGTAATTTAGTGATTCAAATGTGCAAGTTACACAACTGAGTAATGCAGGTACAATATCTAACATTGCTGCATTCAATATTACAACTCATGTGCCATTCGCAAATAGCACTACAGGACATGATAGATTAGTGCATTCCTGGGTAATTTAAATGTACTCTGAGATGCATCAGTAACAGTCTCAGGGATTTATGTGTATATCTCTAACTGCCAGCCTGGGCAGAAGGGATCTATAGCTTCGCTTTGTTTTATGTACAGCGTCCATCAGGGTTTTATGAGCAATAGAATCGTCTATGACAGTTTCATGGCATTGAGTTGCACAAATTTTGAAGAGAACATCAATATACTGAAGCTTATATTTCATCTTTATAGTATTTGTCGTAATATGTATAAATCCAGCTTGCTCTGACAAAATCTAACCCTTGCCAGATTTTATTTAGAGCTAAACAAATTCGGCGACACGTTGAATTTTCTACAACATTCTGACGGCATGTAAAAATCATAGTGCTACCCGTGTAGAGTAGAAAATAAATAAAATAGACGTTACGATGCAAAAGTCGTGGTACGCCGCCCGCCGGTGCGGTCCAATCCAATTTGCGGCGGATTCGACCAGATATTACCGGTTTGCGCCGAAACGTATCGAAGTAGAAATGGCTCATACGACATTTCCGATTTTTTTCTGAGTAAATGTCAAGCCTTTTACAGATTCAAACAAAGAAGAAATAAAAGTAAGTGAAACTGTATGAAATAATAAAAACTGTTTCATTTCTCTGAAACACAGAAAAAGCAGTAACATGAAAGTACCGCCGTATCTTTTTATTTATAAATAAATCATTTCTTTCAAAAGACTAGCCAGACTAAGAATAACTTAAGCTCTAAATCCAATAAAATTCTAGCCTCAACATATTTTGGAGCACTATCCTGAATCCTCCAATCTTGAAAATGTGCCTCTATCCTAGCGTGTTTCTACTAAATTCAATAAAACTATCTTTGACCACGAAAAGTAGAAAATAAAGGACAATACACAGCGCATGACGAAACAAAGTTTACGGCTGTCGTAGATAATTCAGGGACCCGGCTCATAAGGCTTAGTGTCACGGGACGGTTTATTGGCGTGCTGAAGCAATATGGGTTTCCATTACTGTAATAGATACTGTGGCATAACGTACCGGTATATTTTTATAAAGGTGGTGTGGTTTTTGGGATGCTTTGAGTGTCTAGGCCTGTTTTGGCATTACAAAAAAGTATATTCTGTCTACATGTATCTGTTTGGCATTTGAATACAATATTTTATTTCATATATTGGATTAATTATTGAAGAGTCCTGGAAGGTCAGAAATACTTTATTAAAAAGATTCTAATACTAATAACAAGTTGGCGAATTAAAAAGTTTTCTTTTAATCCTTTAATTGGAAAACTACCCAACGAGTTTTCTTTTTGCTAAGGTTTTGTTGAACATAGCTTATAAATACTTAAAATTAGTTCGTACCTATCACCAAAGTAATTCAAAAGTACTTAAACCATTTTCTTTTTTTTTTACAGGTAAAGCAGTTTTTAAGTACTTAAACAATGAAGAACCTAATCAACATAACGGTAAATAATGTAAAGATTACAAACAAACAACCAACTGAAAATAACTGAAGGCAAAGCATTTAGGCAAAAAACTCCGCCCTCCTCAAAACTTTCACGAAAAGTTTCCTTCTTTTCTTGCCAAATGCGACATGAACGCTACTTGATTTATTACAGGTTTTCAATTACTGCTGATCTTACTCACAAACCTAACTTAATCTAAAAACTATTGATGTAAAATACTGCATTCATCCCTTTAAATCAGGAAGGTCGCAAACTAATTACCCTTAAGAGGGGTTGTAAGAGGTCCGTCGTAATGCGACAACCCCACAATGTGCCTTCAGCCTTAACTACAATGTGTCCGTGAGTGAAATTGTGGTCTACCATCAAACGGGTAACGCTTTGTCTGTGAACATAGACTCGATCTGGGAGCTAATGATTGGGATTCGGCGGCTGTTGTATCGCATTTCTGTTTTGTGAGCAAACAATTTTGGTAATTTGAATTTCGTTGTATACCAAAACAACATGTATGTGTCGTATTAATCTGGTTGTGTGTAGTTGTGACAGCTCTTAATTATACCACGGAAATGATATTTTGAGAACGATTTTCAGCTATTCGATGATGAATTAGTAACAGTAGTTATACAACTTAATTAACTGTCACACATTCTTTGATTAGTAAAATCAAAGAAACCAAGATCTTGTTCTAAATAAAACATCAAATTAAATAATCTGTCCAAGTTTCAAATAAAAATAAACTGTAAAAGACCACAAGTCCACAACCGATACATTTAAACTCTTGCGTTCAATTAATAAAGCTCCTTTTACTCTCAGACAGTCCTACACGAAACGAAACTCTATCTTCAGAGATAAAATAGGAAGTATAGGAACAATAATAGCCCTCTTGCAGATCGTTTTAAAAACAAACACTTTAGCTAGCTAGGAGTTTTCGACAGGAACAAATGAAGTGCGAGCTCCAACTGAAGGCAGACATTGAAACATAAGTCGTGTACCAGACGAGAATAATTGTGTGCAAAACGAAGATTTATCACTGTTTAGTTTTGTTCTTAGTTAGTTCCTGGGTTTTATAAATGATGCTGCATACTGCACTAGTGCTTAAAAGTTTAGTGGCTGAAATGGTACTTGGAATAGAATTCTATTGGAAATGGGATGCGGAAAGCTTTAAAGCTTCTATTCGTTTTCTTTAATTAACTTGGTAATTACAGAAATTTCGTTGATAAGTTCTTAGTTGATTTGTAGGTAAGATTCAAAACCAACTGAGCTAGTCTCATTACCAAAACAAACAAATAACACAAACAAATCTCACAATTTCATTTACACCTAATACATAAACATTAAACCAAATTAATATTCATTACAAAGAAATATGGTCCAATTATAGACCCTTGAGGGACGCCAAACATTATCGCATAAAGGTAGACTGATGCGGTCGGGACAGTCAACGAAACTATCATAGATTGAGCCCCTGTCAACTAATTTACATTTGCAAATGGAACTAAAAGCCGGCATTAGCATTGGTAAGTGGCTCAAGAGGAGACGGGCTTTCGAAAGCCATTTTCAATGCTATTTGATTCGATATTCAGGATTAATTATGTTATAGGTTTGAATTTCGATGTGCCAACATCAGTTTCAACTGAAGCTTGTATCTGTATGTGCAAACTTGTCCATTAATGTTTCTGATCGCATCGGTAGGCAGGATATTTCGAATTTAAACCAAAGCTTTCATATTGTAATAATTATTAATGATCATCGTCCACAAAAACCGGTACATCAAACGCATCAATAACGAACAACTCAATCAATGGCAAATATTGCCCTTTTTCTGCTAAAAACTCTTTATTTTCCTTGCGCACACATTTTAATCAAATTCGCCATCAAAAATTCTCTTTGACGCGCTATCGCCGGGTATTGGGCAAATGTAGGGAAAAACTTTTTTTATTTTATTACTAGCTTCTGCCCGCGACTTCGTCCGCGTGAAATTCGTACTTTCCTCTAAAAGTTTCGAAAATGTATGTTGGTATGATCTTTATAATTAATTTAGATAAATAAGTATTCGGGCCAATTTTTAAGTTTATAGAACAAAGGAATCAGATTTTTCAAATAAACTGTATCCCCGCTTTTCATCCCCACAGGGGTGGAATTTTATAACTTGACTCAGTTTATTTATAACAATTTTCGAGCTAATCAAGCCACGCGGTAAAATCCTCCCCTTTAAAATTAACTACCTCTTTTCACACAGTTCGGGGTAGATTTTCGAAAAACCCTGATACATGTTATTAATTATTTTTAGTCCTTAGTATAAATACCGAGTTTCAAGTTAATCGGACAGGGCGTTAAAATTCTTCCATACAAATTTTGACACCCCCCAATACCTCTTTTATAGGGGGTAGGTATTTTAGAAAAACGAAAAATTCCAAACTTCATAATTTACTTAGATAAGTATTCGTGCCAAGTTTCAAGGTTATTAACTCAAGAAATAAGATTTTTCATACCAACAAAATCCCCCCTTTTTACCCCCTTAAAGGTTTAATTTCCAAAAACCCCTTCTTATTCGATAGGTACCTACTCTTCACAAAGAACACACCCTCCAAAATTCATGTCCCTAGGAAGGACCAGCGATTTAGACTGTGCGTTGATATTTCAGTCAGGTCGTTCATCCCCCTTTTGGGGGAGAAATTATCAAAAACGCTGAGACACGTATAAATTAATTTTTAATCGTTAGCCTAAATACTAAATTTAAAGATCCTAACTTTTAAACTGACGGACTTTCATACACAACTTCATCCCCCCTTTTAACCCTTTGGAGGTAGAATTATCAAAAACGCTGAGACACGTATAAATTAATTTTTAGTCGTCAGCCTAAACACAAAATTTGATGATCCTAACTTTAAAACTGACGGACTTTCATACAAACTTTCATCCCCTATTTAACTCCCTTAGGGGTTGAATTTCAAAAAATCCTTCCTTACTCCTTGTCTACACAACAAAAAAGAAATGAAAATAAAGCTGAAACGCCTGTGCAATACTATCTACCTATACCTACTTCACTTAAAAATAAATACTTATAACTACTTTAATTAATAAAAGTACCTACGCTTAATAATTTTTAATTTGAACGAATATTTAAACACTACCAAAACAACTCATAGGTACCTATTTTACAAAATAACAACAAAAGAAATTCAAATAAACTATTTAAAGACTAAAAGTCGCGCTGATAAGCACGGTTTCTCAATATCAATAAATTATTGTCTGTCAATAAGGTCGAACGCTCTGAACGCATCAACAGCCAAATATTGAATGAAGCTCGCTCCATAGGCTCGCTCTCGGACCTCCCGCCTTTTTATACCCGCCGCGACCTGTGTCGAGCGCGGCAACCGTTACACAAAAATAATCCTTATAACATGATTCAGACGTGCGACGGCGCGATGGCTTATTTCATGTATAAGTTTGGTGTTTCTATACCGATTTCTATGATTCTTTTTTTATTGAATAGGTAATAATGTTAACTTTTTTAAATTAGGGATGAGTGAGAGTATTATAAACGCAAGAGTAAACAAATATAATCAGAATGCTCCGAACTGCTAAGCTATCAGGAGTTACACGTGTTATTGTGAGTCAACCATAAAAGATAGACATATGCTGTTGTGGGATATTTTTTTGACAATTTTATGTAGAATATTTCCGTCATACATGATTTCTATGTAACTTTAACCATTAAGGCTGCACACGCGACGGAAGCTTAAAAAATGGAGTAACTTCTCCCGTTTTCCCAACATTTCCCTTCACTACTCTGCTCCTATTGATTGTAGCGTGATGAAAAGTATACTATAACCTGCCCAGGAGTATGAAGAATAATTGTACCAAGTTTCGTTAAAATCCGTCGAGTAGTTTTTGTTTCTATAAGGAACATACAGACCGACAGACAGACAGACAGACAGACAGACAGACAGACAAAAATTTTACTGATTGCATTTTTGGCATCAGTATCGATCACTAATCACCCCCTGATAGTTATTTTGAAAATATATTTCATGTACAGAATTGACCTCTCTACAGATTTATTATAAGTATAGATCACACAAAGGTGCGTCGGGCCTAAATAAAACAAGTTGCGCGATCGACGGGGCTGTTGACAGTCGAAAGTAAACATTACAGTTCAGAGATTAAAATTCAAAATTGCTGGGCAAAGAGCAGTTTTACATTTAACAAAGTCCCTCAATATCAATATTTTGTAAAGGGTTAAAACGGTTACGTTGTTTGCATGGTTGAATTTAATGATTTACAAAAACTCTTGTTGGTTTTAATTTAATGTTTTTTGGAAACTTTTAAACGAAAATCAGTGTGGGGAAAGTTTTAGAAAGGTTCTTTTTTCATTTTTACTACATGCTATTTAATATTTATTGTTTCATTAATAAGTATGTTATTTTCTCGAAATTCCAAAGCAAACTCTAAAGGGGAATAAATTCTTTCATACTCCTACATTAGTTTACAAAAAGTTTATTATTTATGTTAACCTCCGAAGGTTCATGAATAACCAAAATCCTTTGAAACGGTTTTCCTTATCAAATTCAAGGACCAACGCTTTTTCTCGTTTTTGTTTGATCTCGGCAATGAAGTCAATTTATTGAAATAAAAATTTCGGTATTACCTCCGGTACTGTTTTCCTACGATCTTGCCGTCACTGCGTAATAATTATAATTTTTAGGAATTCCATCCTTGCGTTTGAATATTTTATAAAGTAAGGTCATTTTGTGGGTAATACGGCCTCTCAGTCTCAGTCCTTGAGATGTTGCCTGCTAGAAACACGTTAAAAACTTGCTTACTTATGTATGGTGTGTTACCAAACTGTTGCCGTCTTGAATTCTTGGCTTTATTAGCCTCTGGCTTAACCCACTATCGATTTTTCATGAGATCGTGTGTTAGGACTTATTTATATGCAAAGACCGCTATCACTTGTCTTTAATAAGGAAGGAACACGTTACGATAGTAAAATCTTTGTTTATAGAGGCCGCAAAATGTCAATTGACCTTTCTGAGCTCTAACTTATTTAACTCCAAAACTAAAGAAAACTATTGCTTTGTCATTTTATTTGTGCGCAAGTTTTTGACAAATACCTTCAGTTTGTAACAGTACTTTAAACATGTTGTGACGTCATAATAAAACGCCATGTTACCTAAGCACCTTACATTTATATCCCAGGAAATATGCGGTAACATATTAAAACATTCTCCTAAATAAGTCGCTACTTCGCTTTCTATTTATATTTTAACTTTTTCCACTTTTTCATTTACAAAGCCTCGCAGCAGAAATTGTTCCATGAAATTATCCGAAAAATTCTCAGCATTACAATCTTTACAAAAATTCTCTACAGCTATTCTTCGTATCTAATACTTATACTCTTCTACGTGGAAGCGAGCGTGTTTTGCATTATTCTTATGTACAAAGCCTTTTAATGTCAATATGTGTTCGGTGAAATCTGAATTTTCCTTTCATACTCTTTTGAGGTCTATCCCGCTGCATCGTCAGGATGCTTGTCGGAATAGCTTCGTAATTCAATATTCCGATGTTTACTCCTCTTGCGGATGATGATAAACGGGTAATAATATTTTGTAAGGAATATTTTATAAGCTTTATGGAAATAAACGATAAGGGGTTTAATGTTAAGACTGCAGGAGGTTTGGCAAGGAGTACAATGACAATTGCATTACTTACTGAGCTTTTTTGTTAAGCTAAAATAACTAGCACATTTTTTTCACATTTGATTTTTTTATGAATCGAACCAGCCTAGTATACCTACTGCTGGTTCAGTATTTAGAAATCTGAAGCTCGAACCACAGTTCAATCCAACTATGAAAAATGATTTTTAAATTGAAGTTGTAACGCCTATTCCAAGTAAGGCTACAAAATGGCACCCTAATGACAATACGAATCAAAATGAACGCTAAGCACTGCCACAAATAGCACCAATTTAAAAACTACGAAGAAAATAAAAGAGTGGTGATGGAATTGTAGCGAGCGACAAGCGTTTTAACATTCATAGCGGTTCCCTTCGGCCGGTTGATTACTGCTCTTGTTACCTCCCTTGTTAATTATGCTTGTAATTAATTGTGTAGTATTGTATGCTTACTGAAACTCAATAATGGAAGCAGAAATCTGAGGTCTTAAAGCAATAAGAAAAAGCAAAAAAAAAAAAAGACGGGTTGCACTCCGGGAGTGCCGGCAGAAGTGAAAACTTGAATATTAACGTTGAAATAAATCAATTATTAATTGAATTAATATAACTAAGTTTTTTTCACTAGGTATTTCTGCGTCACTTTTTTCATTAATCGATGCACTTTGTTCAATTTCCATTTTTTGAAACACTATATACACGAATTTTACGAATACACAGCAGTGTGGCTACTACACAGACGGTCGAGCCATCAGCTGTCCATCCACGTCCGCGTCCGCGTACGCGTCCGCGATCACCATCACATCACATCACCATCGCCATCGTCATCGCCATCACCATCACCATCGCCATCGCCACCACCATCGCCATCACCATCACCATCGCCATCACCATCACCATCCATCCATCCATTATCGTGTCTCACTTGGTTCACTTCGGTTGGCGCCGCCGTAGAAAGAGATGGGGGGGGGAATCTCTCCTGACGGTCACGTGTCCTGACGCGATGCCCTGACGCGAGTTTAACATTTTTTACCCATTACAAAAAGTGTTCAACGCCGCTAAAGAAGTTTTCACTTCAAAAAAACTATACATATATATTTTTTCGTTTCATTTTTGCCATCGACACGCTAAGAAGAAGGAGATCGAAACGGACTGAATTTATAAATTTTTTCGAAACCTATTCAAAAATTTATATATAAAATCATGTTTCAGAAGAAGGGAAATTACTAATTAGACTTTACTAAGTACTGAATAAAAAATTTAAAAGCACAATAACTATCGACATTCATGATGAAACTCCACGACACGAGCGCGAGCGACGTCACACTACGGCAAGCAGCAGTGTGGTATAAACCCCATTAAACTTTCAAAACAAAAACTTCCAAAAACATCCTATTCTAAAATAACAGACTGCAGAAATAACTTTCATTAAAAAATATTTCGAGCTGAATCGGGCCACTGAATGGCGGGATTAAAAATAATACTCCTTTCATATCTTCTCGTAATGCGGTGCTGAAATGCTCGTACTTACCGCCGTTTTCAGATTATGAAAAATGTTTTTCAGCTGAAAACTGGCTGTATCCTGTGCCTCTCGTATCGCAGGATATAAGTCCCTTTTTAATATTCCGTTATAGAATTACCGTGTTTCCGGATTTAGGAGTGCGGGGTTTTTCTGTGATGTGTAAGGGTTGAAGTGTGAAAGAGATCGATTAATTGGTCTCCCTCTAGCGCTGGTGATTGTCCCTCAAAAGTACTACAAACTATACGCGTGGTACCATATCGTAAGCTTGTAACGTATCGTCATGAATGCGACACATATCGAATCGGCGCCAATTGTAACCCTATATTATCATTTATTATTTTTCATCAATATAGTCAGGATTCGCATTTTCCTCAACAAAACGAGTAATGGCCATTAAATATTTCCTATGAACTATGCAACAGTTCATTTTTCTCATCGAAATATTCCGCCGGCCACTTGAAACTGAAACTCAATGTAAATTGTTTTGAAAGCTAACAGAACCGGCTGTCTGGCCGTTTGCGTTGTAGCCACGCTAATGATTTAAGTTTTTCAAGCTTTAGAAGTTTTTTGGACCCTCTATCGCTCTGGAAGTTTTAAGGTCTGCTCGGGTTTATGAACTTTATGATTAATTTAGAGGTTATTATTTTTATGTTGGTTTTGGGATTAATTAAGAGAAGGTGTGGTTCACACCACACCTTCTCTTAATTTCGTCTTCACAGACGAGGCTTGGGTCTCAGATGTGGGAACATCTGATTATGCTATGCATGAAGAAGTGTTATTATGAATACAAGGTGAGATACTCATGCAACTAAACGAAACGAATCTATTAACCAATTAGTGTTTCAATTTAATGATCAATTTAAAACCATAATTTTAAAAGCTATCGCTCCTAGCATTCACTTTCACAACATACACGGTTTAGATGGAATCCTCTAACGCAACACAAAATAAAAAATTCTCGAGGCCACAAAAAATTTCGCCGTTAGCAACTGGTTTCGAAAACGCAAAAAAACCTTGAGGGAACCCAAATCAGATATATTCAGTATGGGGAGCGTGATTTTCCTCACAATATGTGCGTTTACCTAACAAAGCCAATGTCTACCCACCCTTATGCTCGCTCTAGTGGAAACGCACGGTGTTTCGCATTGATATTTTTAATGGTAAAGGGCTGTGATTCGGTTATCATGTTTTCTTTTTCATGTAGGGAGAAAAACTGTTGAATCAGCTGGTGGAGCTCCCATACGATTTGTTGGGTTATTTTTCAATACAGAACTGACGAGCCATAACTATAAGTGTCCACTGTACTAAATGCCTAGTCTTCATTCATGAGTAACTTAAACAGGTACTAAATAAAAGTAATTTGCGTTAGTAGTTCTACTGACGCAAATTACTTTAAAATTATTTTAAAGAACTCAGTAGCGTTACACGCGACAAAATGTTATAGATTTGAAGACTTCGGCTTGAGAACCTTTTTAATAACAATACGATCTAGACTTGTAAAGGAAGTCCATGCTTTCAACCACTCAAATATTGCGCAAGCCAAACCAGTTATTGGAGAACCTTACAAACACGTTATTTACTTCAGTAAATAATATAATCTTATTGGAACATCTATTTAATGTTCAAACGTGAATAGAGACGATTGAAAGATGACAGAAGGGTGTGGTGTTGACGACAAAGTGGGGCCATGAGACAAGCGTGCGCTACTACCAAGTTCACGGACCACTCCCTCTTATAGAGAGGTTTGAGTCTCTGCAGTGAAAATATTACAGGTTGAATATGCGCTATGCATCCCAAGTCCTAACCACGACGTTATTTTTCATAGATTTCGTCGAGTATTAGAGTGAGTGTAGTAAAAATGTTTACTATATTGCAATATTTCAAACGCTTTTATAGAGCTTAATTTTATCTTGGAGGATATCTTCCACTACTGTCGTTTCGAAGCATTCCTCCAGCGTAATCTCGACTGTGGAAGACAAAGAATATATTAAAATCATTCTGACGTCAATAGTACAACAAATTCCAACACAAATTTCTCGGTAGCAGCCCGGAGTCTGGATTTGTGCCCGGTTGATGGCAATAGGCTCAACTCCTGCGGTATTACCTGGTATATCAACATAACTGCCGAAGTGTGGGTGTACTATACGCCCGGTACACCTATGTATGTCTTATCCTTCGGGGAGTAGGTGGTACAGGCGCGATGCTATTTATGTAACAAATTCGTTCGTGTCAAAAAACCTCGTGGAAATCTCCGCTGTCGTCCTAGCCCCAACATTATCTTTCCCGCGACGCTGAACGGCAATTGATTCGATGCGTTCCGATAATAAACATGTCCTTTCGTGTTCAATCGAACTGTGACTGTTAACGTTCCCAGTTATTTTCATTTCTTGTTGGCTATAATTTTTTTGTAAAAGCCTTTAGCGTTAACGAGATGCAGTCACTTAAGCAAAAAAAAAACGGTCAAGAGCGAGTCGGGACTCGCGCACCGGGGTTCCGTACAAATTGGTAGTATGTAAATAGTTTATCACGTTTTTTTTTAATGTAACTTCTGCGGTTTTCGGATTTTTTCCTTTACTTGTGCTACATGACCTTGCTCCTTGCCAAATTTCATTATTCTAGGTCAACTGGAAGTACCCTATACATTTTTATTCCCTTGAGAGTGTCGAAATATACGTTTTTTGCAGCATAAACGGCCGTATCTTTTTTTTACGTTAACTTAGAAGTTTGATTTTTTCACAGCTTCAGGGGACCGCAGACCTGAGTAAATGGTTTTAATTTCAACACGATACCTCCACGCGTTCCCGAGATAAAGCATCTTGACAGACAGACAGACCGACAACAAATTGATCGTATAAGGGTTCCGTTTTTTTTCCTTGGAACCCTAAAAACATGTTTTTTATTAGATTTGGAGTCAAAATTCAGCCTAGAGCTAACATACCATCATCTTCGTTAATGCACCCTACGATAAACCCCTTATCGTATCATATAGTTATTTTCTCTTGACGGTATACGTTAGCTATATGAAAAATACTTCGCCACTAATTGCACGAAAACTGATACAGCAGTTTTGTAGAAAACCGTCGATGAATCATAGCACCCTCCGTGTTATGATTGAGTAAACCCACAGACCTTACCATTCTAGCTTCGTCATCCAACATAAATTAGTTTATGGCCATTTTACGGTATACGAACATTACAACTAATTTTGCGAGCGATTTCGGATTCTTAATAAAAACACGAGGGAGGCTAATGAGTTTGTGGCTAGAATTATAGGGGTTGTAATATCAATGTTGAATCTGAAAATTGTTTGTAAAAGTAAGTTTATTCTGGTATTATATTCGAAGAAAGATACTTTTTAACAGAGCTCTGGAGTAGGGTAGATAATGTTTTTAATATAACCTGTTTTTCACAAAGGATTTGTGTATTCAACTCATAATATTGTTAAATGGATGATGTTTGTATTCATGCAAAAGAAACATTGTAATCATATCGCTCATTTGGAGAAACATTGACGTATTACTGCTACTTTACATTTTTTTTCCGTATTTGTTTCTCCTAATGTAAATACGCTTTCCAAGTGCTTTGTCATATTTAACTCATGTTTCTCCAAATGAGCGATATAAGAACCTGCGGGGTAATTGCGTAACATACAATGTATATAATATACAGGGTTATTGGAAAAACATTAACAACCTCTTACCTGAAATCGCGAGAAAAAAAAATCATTTGTTCCCTACATTTTGACGAGTTATACGAACATAAATGCATGGAACAGCAGATTTTTTTTTTCGCGATTTCAGGTTTGGTCCCATAGTAAAAGTTGTTCATAATGATGAGTATAATGACCTCTTAAGAGGTTATTAATGTTTTTCCAATAACTCTGTATATACATAGTAGCAATGGCTTTCATTATGTCAGTTCGACAACATTCATTTATTTATTTATTTATTTGGGACAACAAACAGCAACACATTATATCTGCGCAAATAATATAAACAAAGATATAATACAAATGTGAAACTCACACCGTTATCCACAGCATATACACATATTATAATATTATTATTATTTTATTTTTTTATTATTTATTATTCATTGCGTTATTTACGTTATTGAGCAGACATATTAGACTAGCAATAATACCCTTCAAAATAATTCAAATTGTGATTGATAGTGAGTGACGCAGTTAGGGTGCTGCACTTGCTACTGAAAATTGTCTGATAGAAAAACTTAACAACAATTTACCGGATAAAGAAAAGGAATTTATTCCAGTCATACTTGCCCTTTGTACATTACAAGATCAACAAAGAGTTTTGGAGAAATACAAGCTATATAATATTTTGTAAATAAATACTTAGACACTCGTAAAATTACAGGACATGACTTTCCTACAAATTGGCGTAATAAGGCAATTAAGTACTATAATTATTGTTAATAAAACAAACAAACTTTACCTTTAATTAGTTCAAGTAAACTGGTAACTTCGAAAGCGAGGGACATAATTAAAGGGAACGGTTTTCATACAAAAAATTTAAGGCAATTTTCACACCCCTTCGAGAGGGTGAAGAAAGAAAGACTCCATGTTGCATTAACGATCACGTTGACATTACGAAGTAGATCTTGCGATTCAAATAAAATAGTCTTCAAAGCCAAAGTGCAATGGGTGCTTTAAAAAAACCGAGTGTGCTTATAACCACACGACGGAAGTGAACCTTCAAACGTATTTGGCTATGAGAGGAAGAGAGAAAGAAAATGTGTGCGCGCACTGTTTTCTCTTGCTTATATCCCCCACTCAACTCCCGTTCGCCTCGCCCGATCACACTTTTCGTAACGCGCTCGCCAGCTTACTCCCCAAGTCAAGCGTGCGTAAAGAAGTTTCACTTCAAAAAATCTGACTTGAGACTCCAAGATCAGTACCTACCACCAGTCTCTACCAAATCTTTTGCCGTACGTGTTTACTATGACAAAATTCTCAGAAGTTTTAGTTGATTATGAGACATTTTTCTAGTTATGAACAATTTGGAGTTCATATTATGATTCACCTGCAAACATCATACTAACACATAAGGTCGAATAATTTGACCTGAATGTTGATTTTCTACACCTCCTTGGTCCGCCATTTTGGATCGTCATTAAATTAATTAATACACTAGCCATAATGACTCCAATACCTTACCTTTACCCCATATAGTCAACACGAGCGCCTTCCTTAACAACCCCTTATTTTCTTAAAGCCTTTAGGCGGGTAAACATTAGCCACTTTAAAATTAGAACATGTTTTGGGATTAAAAACTCTATTTCTATCAAATTATGGTTGCATTTGTATTGTAACTTAAATGCTTTTATGACTTTTTAATTAGTTTCAAGGTACATTTCATTTTTCAATAATGTGATGTATATTTTCCTTTTCACTCAAGAATTTTGTATGAACCCGCAACTTCTCCGTAACAAAAGTTAATATTATAATGAAGAACATAAAACAGGGATTTCCTTAAATAGCTGCTGGGCACATTAAGCAAATATTATAAAATATTTAGCGTGGCCCCGGGCTTTTGTCCCGAGGTAAACAGCGAACAACCATTAGGAACCCCGTGTGACGGGTGGTTACAGACGGGTTATAAAACGGGGCGATTTTATTGTCTTACCCTTTGAGGTGTTCTGGGTTGATTATTTAAAGGTGACACTTGTCAAGGGTTTGACACTTATGATGCTTCCTCTCTTTTTTGCGTTGCTTTTTGTATAACGTTGTCTCATTTTGGCATTTCGAACACACTGCTTTTTAGAGTGCCTGTAAATGGACTTTATTCTGTACTAGCTGCGCCCCGCGGTTTCACCCGCATAAGTGTCGATCCCGTGGGAATATCGGGATAAAAACTATCCTATGTCCTTCCCCGAGACTCAAACTATCTCTATACCAAATTTCATCTAAATCGGTTCAGTGGTTTAGGCGTGAAAAGGTAACATACAGACAGATAGACCGACAGACAGACAGAGTTACTTTCGAATTTATAATATTAAGTATGGATTATTTTAGTTGCAGTATTGCCAATGATGTACCCTTCATATATCCATGAGTGCAATTTAAGACCGCCAATAGTTCAGATACACCGCGAAAAAGTCCTGCACGGAACAAGTTTATGGCGTCCAGTTCCTGAACGAACGAAAATGGTCACGTGGAAGCTTCCGCCAGGTACAGATAAATCAACGCTAGCGAATCCGAAACGAATGATAGTAGTGATTTGTATCCAAAAAACAACATAAAAATCCAAACTTCGAATCATTCGAAATAGGGATTTGAATTTCTAGTTTCAGTTTCTAAATCCCGGTTCTAACGCAGCGTGTTACTCGCCGAACAGGATGTTGGCAAGTCGTTCTCAACAAACTCTGCCAGTTTACAATTACAGGTGTTTTTGTTTGCCAAATGTTTAGCGAAGTTGTTGTTTTGTTTCACTAGCGTTGAGAGCCTGGTGTTAGCGAGGTGACAAAGTTTCCCGCCCTTCGGCAACTTCATATTTTGTTGTTTAGTTTGACTAAATATTATATGAGTTGGAATGCGCGGTTTTAGGTGAGAAGATAGTTCTTTCTTTCTATTCTTTATGCAGTGAAAATAATACTGCTGCATAATGTATAACCAATTTCACCTTCAGCCTAATAAAATACCAAAGTAGGGTCTCGTCTTCTATTCCCACATAAAACTACAATATTTTAACACCTTAACAATTTAAATCGACCATACGCGACCACAGCAAAACCCACATTAATAACCCGGTTAACGACTGTCCCCGTGCAAACACAGCTTTAATATAAGTTTAGTATCCCGCAGAATATTGGCCGTCGCCTGCAATATCCTGTTTTACCGAATTTCCCGTTTAAAGCTGAACGTAATTTTGGTACTTTGTACGTGGGTCATCATTGTTGTTTAATTTGTTGAGTTGAAATGGATAATGTAGTTTATTAATAATTAATATCTCGCAGTAACTTGATAGTCTTTAAATTGAGTAAGTAGAAAGTGGACTGGAGTCTGGAAACTTAATTTAATGCTTATGTGACCACTGCGCCTCCCCTACTAATTATAATTTCCAAATTCGCTCCACAGTTGATGGAAGTATCGATGAAAAAAGTCAAGCGTGCGTAAAGAAGTTTCACTTAAAAAAAAAACCGAGTGTGCTTATGACCACACGACTGAAGTGAAACTTCGCTATGAGAGGAAGAGAGAAAGAAAATGTGCACGCGCACTGCTTTCTCTTGCTTATATCCCCCACTCAACTCCCGTTCGTCTCGCTCGATCTCACTTTTCGTAACGCTTACGTCACGCGTTCGCCAGCTTACTCCCCAAGTCAAGCGTGCGTAAAGAAGTTTCACTTCAAAAAAGAAATCGTTTAGTCTGCACGAACAAAACGCACATTACAAATTAAAAATAAAAAGGACATAAAATATACACAAAAGCCTCGACACAGACGCGCTATACAGACGAACATATATGTATAACTTCCTCCTTTTTGAAGTCCGTTAAAAACGCCACTGATGCCGCGTTTGGCGTGGCCACCTGCTGGTCCCAACTCATTTAACATAATACTTGCACTTATTTACCATCGACTCGAAAAGAAGAAGACTGGAGTCAAGATTGCTGCCCAACCGTTTGGTCTCGCAAGGCACCGCATGAAATATGCGGACGTGACTGCCAAATTTTGGTAAACGCAGACGCAATAAGAAGTGTTTGTCAGTCGTAGTGCAAAGCCTTGAAACCACAAACTATTTTTCACACCACCTGCTCGCTAACGTCAAATTATATGTCATGCAAACCTAACCTAAAGCAAGGCATTGAAGCCCTAAGCAACAGAATATATAATAGTACCTACTACGCTCTAGCCTACAAAAGACTACACGTCTTTTGTCAAAAAATATTTCTTAACCAATTCCAGTAAATAAAAACATTCAAAACCCATCGCAATCTCATCTCAGCGACAATCAATGGCAAAAACTTGTCAAAAATTTAGATAAATTAGGGGTATTTTTGACAGATTGAGACTAAGCGGCAGTTTTTCTAGCGCTGGGGCTCTATCTTGCATAGGGTCGCAGCATAATGCTGAGCGATGGCCGTTTTGCGTGGATGTGACGCATGTTTCCCCCTATCTTCTATTTATTTTTTATGTTTATGTTCTTATTTGCGTCATGTTCACGGAAAATAAACGTATTTTCTTTCTTTCTTTCTAGATATGCCCATGCTCAAACTAATCATATTAAATACATATTAATCAGCATCTCAATTAACTACGTCTCCATAATTCTCAACATTAGCGTGTTGATATTCCCCTACAATATTGAGTCTACTATGCAATTTCCTGTTTACAGCACAATTTTGGTCCCAGCAAGGTGCACACGTAAAACACCAACATTATAGTTTAATAAATAAACTTATACTGTTATTATGTTGGCAGTATGCTCTCGACGTTAACTTAAATTAACTTTAGTCATACTTAACTAGTTTGAAGTAATTCGTGGGGCATAGGTAACCTAGTTTTTGCTGGAGGTTGGGAGAATAAGATAGTAACAAAACAATACGTCTCTATTCCCTGAGCAGTAAGGCAGAGATGTACCTATAGTAGGTACACCTCTGCCAGTGGCGTGCATTGGTTTTCAGAATAGGTAGGCACTAGGCCGGGTCTAGTCTAGGCAAACGCGATAACTAATCAGAAAAAAAAGTGAGGTCAAGAGTGTGGGTATTTGAGTAGGCATGCCTACTTAAGGGTGATAAATTGCGAAGGTCGAACGTCATGGTATTACGCGTGAGACGTACGTATTTTTAATTTTGTCGTATTAACTTGAACAAGTAAAGACCAATGACAATGTCCGAATAGTACGGGAGCCGAGTAGGCCGTCCGGCGACTGCCGCGCGTGTTTGTATGAAGACTTTGTTTTTTGTTAGGTATGATAATTTTGTGAGTTTCTTAATTGTGGGGCTCACACTAAAATGTAATTGACAGGCTTATGTTGATGTATCGAGGTAGGCACTGCTTATATGCCTATATGCAATGCACGCCACTGACCTCAGCCTAGGTGGACGTGGTAGGTAGGTATGGTAGGTAGGGATCGGTGAACGCTTATGCGAATCCCGCACCCCCGGCCATAGGTAGAGGTGGAACACCGCGGTGGTTTTAGCCGGTAAGAGTCCGGCGTGCCACTCTGTCACCCCCACGATAGAGGACGTCCATGAGGATTTCCATCGCGATAAAAAAATAAAAAAAGTGCACCCACATTTCGCCAGTTATATTAAGCCCCATGTGTGAGGGGCCCGTGGCTAAATAATAACAGCCGCACAGTTCGATCGATCAGGTTAAGCTACGCTTGCCGCGGTTGGTCTGTGGATGGGTGACCATCTTTACATACCGAGACCCCTCCGTGCGTCGGAGAGCACGTTAAACCGTTGGTCCCGGCTGTCATTCGTGGATCTTTGACAGTCGTTACGGGTAGCCAGAAGCCCGAAAGTCTGACAACCAGTCTTACCAAGGGTTATCCTATTACCCCTTCTTTCATATATATATGTATTACCCAGTAACTGGTTTGTGAGGTCAGATAAGCAGTCGTTCCATGTAAAATACTGGTATTCAGCTGTATCCGCTTAGACTGGAAGCTGACCGCAACATTATTGGGAAAGGGCTGGGCAGATTGAAAGGTACGATTTTCCGTTCTAATTATCTTTCCGAAAGCTTGGCGGCCATCTTGGTACCACTGCTACCTTCCAATCTCGTGCTAATTCTATATAATAACATGTTCAATTATTAACATGGTCGGTCCCGGATCAAATATTCATCAAAACATTTCATGGGGTCTGATGTCACAGCTTAGCATAGCCCCCCTTTGGATAAGCCCTCGGCGTTTTGGGAAATACCTAAGGATTATAGCCGTTTTAACCATTATTGGGTGGTAGGTACTCGTAAGTTTTTGTTGTGAAGTTACGAGTTCGTGGAATTGGGATGCTAAAATATTAATCCATACTTACTAATATTATAAATTCGAAAGTAACTCTGTCTGTCTGTATGTTACCTTTTCACGCCTAAAACACTGAACCGATTTAGATGAGAGATGGTTTGAGTCCCGGGAAAGGATATAGGATAGTTTTTATCCCGATATTCCCACGGGATCGAAACTTATGCGGGTGAAACCGCGGGGCGCAGCTAGTAATACATAAACTTACGTTTTCTTCCCATTGGGGGTAAACAGAAACTACAGAACGTCAGCGGTCTGCGATCCTTACATATGTATAGGTACTCCTATTGCTTTGTTTACGTTCATACATCTCAAATATTTAAGTCGATGCCAATACCATCCCATGATAGTTTTCGCTTTGTTTAAAAGAGTGTCCGTGAAGTTTCTTCTCCATAGGAATCTATTACGCTTTGAAATGGGAAACTAGCTTCATTTTGCTGAGAGACCGACCGACCCCTTAACGTTTCAAAAGTGCCTGTAATGGTTTATCCATACTATCCATACAAATGCGAAAGTGTGTCTGTCTTTCTGTTACCTCTTCACGCTTAAACCGCTGAACCGATTTAGATAAAATTTGGTATAGAGATAGTAATGAACCGATTTAGATGAAATTTGGTATAGAGATAGTTTGAGTCCCGGGAAAGAACAGGATAGTTTTTATCCCGATATTACCACGGGATCGAGACTTACGCGGGTGAAACCGCGGAGCGCTGCTAATTTGAAATAAATGCTCGAGTTTAAGTTTTTTTACTTAGACCAAAACCGCGATTGATATAACCATCATCCACCGCCATTTCAAACCATCCTAGCGAGGTTTCCTCACGATATTTCCCTTTAAAACAGCAATGTACGTTAGTGTTAAAACGTTCCTACACATGACATTGATTAAGTTAAACACATCCGTTTAAGTGAAGCTTTAAACCGCAAAGCAAAGAACGAATGAATTAAAATACTTCCCACTCAATTACAAAGTAAGTAATGCGTTGAATGCAAATACCAAATTAATGAAAGCCATCGTTTATTTCACAACAAAATTATTGCATTTCAACCCACAACCGATTGAAAACCAACATTAGCATTTATGTAAACGGACATATTATTGTAACGGGCGGTTGTACAAAGAATTCTAAAATGTATTTATTAAAACCTGTTGATTATGAAATAAATAAACTTATAAACGGGCACAACTCAATAAACTCTTTGCCATGCTCTATATTATCCGTATCAAATGTCGGGATAATTTCCCCGCATATTTCCCGGGACTCAAATGCCGGTATGTCACGAATAGAAACATTCGGCATCCCTATCCTTTATTCGTTCGACGTTCCTGTTCCCCGTGAAAGGTAATAAGGGTCTGTTTTGACTCTCTCTGTTCTTTATCGGTAAGTCTATTATTGTTTCTGTGATGACCTCTCCCCTTTTGTTGTCAGTTACAGGTGAAGGGACGACGAAAATGAAGGGAATGTATTTGTTTTTGTTTTTCTTTAATCATTTTGGCAGGATTATGGGGATTGTATTGGATATTGTGTTTGTGGGGATGTAATTATACAGCTGGCTGCTGGCTGGCTGGAGACATCGACGCGCAAACTGTAACCATGAATTCAGCACATGCACAGATATAAATATACCTAAATAACGCAAGTATCACGAACTGTATGAAACCTAAGCGTGCCACTTTTTGACTACCTACTATGACGTCACGAGCTCGCGCTCTCTCGCTCACGCTCACCCAGCCAGCAGTACGCAGGACTGAGCGCGAAAGTGGCGGCTTATGATTTTCGATCGTAAACTGGTGCGATTTTTGGCACGCGAAGTAGGTGCTTTTGCGTTATCTAGGTGTATCTATATCTGTGAGCACATGATTCTAACCCCCTTTTTATCGTGTGGAAATCCTCTCATGGATGTCCATCACCCTGGGGTGGGTGGAGGGGTCAGACTCTTACCGACTAAAACCACACGGTGTCCTGCTGCTACGAGTACCTTTAGCCGGGGTGCTGCAGTGCTTGTGCATTTCGTTACGCTCTCCCGGCCAGTGGCCCGTATGAATCCATGCGGACCCCGTCACCCTCAACGGCCGCCTACGGCCACCATTCCTCTAGAGAGGGGCGCGCGCGGAACACGGCGCGCCGCGCCGCCGCCGTCTCGGGCCTTTCACTGTTCAGGCAACAAACTTCATGATTCTAACCCCCTAGCATAGAAATTGTTCCAATAGCGATAGTGTCGATATCGAACTTATAAAGCATACGAGTGCGAATAGTCCTATTGCACTCGTATGCTTTCTAACTAACAGTACGGAGGCATTTCATACTTCGTAACAGGGTAATTTCGAACTGGCGTACATCGCACTCGTATGCTTTCTAACTAACGATAAGTACGTCGGCCTTGCATACTTCGCTCCAGTGAACTTTCGAACTGGCGTACATCGAGATCCTGTACTTTAGAACTAACATACGTTGACATTTCAAACTTCGACATTCAGTAGCGGAGTCAAATTTTGACTTCGTCGGTTATCAAAAAAATAATCTGGTGTTTCATAGTTTCATAGAACAGTGCAATACCTACGCGGTCAAAATGTACGGAACAGCAAATTTTTTTTGAAGTGAAAACTTCTTTAGCGGCGTTGCACACTTTTTGTAATGGGTAAAAAATGTTAAACTCGCGTCAGGGCTTCACGTCAGGACACGTGACCGTCAGGAGAGATCCCCCCCCCCCCTCTCTTTCTACGGCGGCGCCAACCGAAGTGAACCAAGTGAGACACGATAATGGATGGATGGGTGGATGGTGATGGTGATGGTGATGGTGGTGATGGTGGTGGTGATGTGATTTAATGCAGAAATAGTGAAAAAAACTTAGTTATATTAATTCAGTTAATAATTGATTCATTTCAACGTTAATATTCAAGTTTTCAGTTCTGCCGGCACTCCCGGAGTGCAACCCGTCTTTTTTTTCAATAACCGACGAAAACTTTTCATCGCATGGGAGTTCAGAATCATGTATACATGCATGGTAACAGGTTGCGCTTCGATATCCCTGCGACACTGGGCGTCCTGTTGGTACTTTTTTTGCTGTTGGCTGTTAGACATCCTTAGATCATCGTGGAAAATCACCTTTACTGCCCTGCTTAAAATATGGCATGATTTTAAAACTTTTCGAAGAAAATATTGCTATAAATAACTATGACAGTAGTACCAAGTGGCTAGACAGCAGACAGCCGTATTGGACTAGCGATTCAAGAATGAAAAATTCATAACTCATGACAGCTCGGGGTCGCCAGTAATATCTTATAGTGCAAGCTATAAAGGACGTTAACCCACCTGAAATATTACAGTAGAAACCACAAATCTGAAGTTTTGGAACATGATCTTTGATACAATCTTTGATTGATAAAATCTCTTGCATAATATATACTTAGATGTTGAAGATAAATATATTTTTCCCATTCAAATATAAAAATGTGAAATTTTTGTAACAAATTTAAAGTAATAGGCAAATATACAGGGTGAAATTGAATTCATGGGCATCCTTTTAAGGGGTCATTGTAATCATCATTCTGAACAACTTTTACTATGGGATCAAACCTGAAATCGAGAAAAAAAATCATCTATTCCCTACATTTTGACGAGTTATGTGAACACAAATGCAAGGAACAGCTGATTTTTTTTTTCGCGATCTTAGGTTTAGTCCCATAGTAAAAGTTGTTCATAATGATGAGTACAATGATCCCTTAAAAGGATGCCCTTGAATTTAATTTCATTCTGTATTGGTCCTTCGTTGATGATCTACTACGCTGAGAGCAAACCAAAAACCTAGAAAAGAAAAATCATTACTATATTTACCCTAGAAGACTTAAAAAATAGGGAGAGCCATGGAGCAAGATACAACAATAACACTATGCTAACAGACTATTAACTAAATCAACATTAGCACTATACATCCAGATATCCATTAGATTAAATAAACCAACTAACTACACAGCAAATACAACCCATAATAGTTACCTTTCCAATTCGAAACATATCACAAATGCACAGTATACAGTGGAACAAGTTTGCCGTCTAGGACATAACCCATCTATGATATTAATTAACGCGTTTAGTTTCCGTATCGACCAGTGCAACAATGTCCAACTTGGGAAATTAGTTACTCTCTGGACCGTCTGTGTTATGCCATATAGCGTAGATAGTTAATGTTATTTCTATTACCTGCCTAATGAGACTTACCTGCGGCCGATAGCTTTCGTAGGGACATATATTGGTTATGAGAGAAACTGTGTGACTTCTTCCACGACTGTACTATAGTGAGAGTGTTTTGTTTGGCTTTATTTCTGTAATTTGAAAGGCCAGCAATGACTAGACAATAGAATATTATTTATGTCGCTCATTTGGAGAAACATTGACGTAACTGCTACTTTTTTACGTCTTTGCTTTCCTAACGTAAATACGTTTTTTTTTATTTTTTATTGATGAACTACTGTTCTCCTAGCTAGGTAGCTGTGCAACCTGTATTAAGGAGAAACAGTTTGCCTCCCTATAATGATATTAAAAAATAAATTGAGCATAGTGCTACGTGTTGTCTCCCAAAACAAGTCGTTAATTAACTTTCATACATTATTATCTACGTTGTTTAATGGAATAAATCTATACAAATATTAAAAAAAGCTTTCTAAGCGATTTGATTTAATTAACACATTTTTGGGAAAAAATACATTTACGCCGATGTTTCTCCAAATGAGCGATGTGTTTAACTCATTCTTTGGTTATAAATTCAAAAGTTTCAAGCTAATACCAATGCTCAAATATCATGCCCTACGCTATTATGACCTATATGGTCAGAAAAGCTCAACGTGAGTAAATCTCTCATTGATATTTTTTTGTATAGGTCACATTTTCATCCCTTTTTAAAGCCATATGATTGAAAACTCTGATAAAAAAAATTCTGGTAAAAGTGACAAAACAAAACATCTGATACTTCTTTGTCGCAAGGATTACCAGACTATTAAGTGTGTAGGAATACCCAAGTCATTATAACTTTAGTCTCAAGAACAGAGCATCAAACTGTGAAGCTAAGCTTTTGTTAACGTTAGACACATTGCTCGGAGCGGAGTTGCGGAGACTGGTAGATGTACAAGTAAAAGCAATCAATAGTATCTCAGAAGGTCTACGAGGTACCATCTGAAAGGGCTGAATCATGTTGGTAATCATCTATACATACAGATAAATAGAATTAAAGTGTCTGTTTGTAATGTCAAAATAACAGTTTTTTTTTTACTTAATGCATGTGAAATTAGATGTATACGGTACCTACTTATAATTTTATTTTTTTTTGTCTTTCTGTCTGTTTATTTCGGCTAGTCTCCAAACGGCTAGACCAATTTTGACGGAAATTTCACTGGCAGAGAACTAATGTTATAAAGAGTAACTAGCTAAGAAAAATTATTAGGGTTCCGCGCAAAAAATTAAAACCCATAAAATTCAAAGATCACACCGCACCCCTTGTTATTTGACTCTAACTACAAAAAGCATAGGTGTATCATTTATTGCTCTCGAGTGTAATGTGTTGCTGACTTTATTGAGAAATGGAATATGTTTATCATCGGCCACTATTATTAAAAACTATCATGTCCTTTTTCTGTGCACAACTTAATCAAAAATTGGACATCTATTGGTCTATTGTAAGTTGTGAAAAGCTCTGTACCTTTTTCTGTTCGGCTTTAAATGTTTTCTTCAGACTTCGCATTGTTTGTAGTGAACCTTTTGTTCCTAATTGTTTGTGCAACGGAACTGTTAGTTAGGCTGCTTACGTGATTAATAATGTACAAGTTTGGCTACGTTTGTGTTGTCATTAGTAGTGATCACAGTATTACGTTTTTGGGAGTAGCTGTTTAATTATGCAGATGTGTAAATGGGTTGTTTGTTTTTGCTTAGAATATCGGTCCAGTTTTCCCTAAGGTGTAAAAAGGATTAAGGGATTACACGAAGTGCAGAGGGAGCGTCCTTCTACCTATAACCACATAAGGCGATTATCTATTCGTTTTTTAACGAATAGTGGTTATCCCTACTTTCTATTAAGAACATCGGTAGGCTTAAGCAAAGCATTCTTTGCCTATGCATAGTATACTTCTTTGAAAGTATTTTCATACCTAATTAGATGACCAGTGAGTAAAGCTTATATCGGAATGAGTTCCACTTCTTCCAAAAAAACAGAAGAAACAAAAAAGTGAGCAGTTTTTACCATGGAAGGGGCTTTAGGCTTCAAAAATCATCAGACATATTGATGTTTGTAGAATGTCCACGTCTGTCGCAAAGAAGCATCATTATGAATCATTCCCTCTACGTCGAGCACAATTGCTACGTTCTTCTTGCTCCATGCAGAATCCCTTTAACTTTTACCACCAGCGAAAGACCGAGTGGTATTCCTTGTAAACCACACGAATCATGCGCGAAGTTGCTTTATAAGCAAACTGTCGTACAACAAACACACGTAAAGTTAAAAGGAAAGCACCGCGCGGCTTATTATGAAGCTTATTACTGAAGTTGACGTTACCTTGCAACTAATACGACGTCAAGATGTCAACTTCTGTCTTTGTAAAGTTGTATAATATGTTGGAGGTGAAGTTATAAAATGGTGGAGTGGCTTTTGCGGGAAGATGGTTTAATTTAGTGTGTAAAATTACAAAAGTAATCATAAAACCCAGAGTATTAGCAAGCTTCTTAGCTTGCTAATACTATTGTACAATACAATAATGTATATTTGAAAATATTGTAAAAGCCAATTATTTTTAAAAGAGTAACAATTGAGTTCCTTGCCGGCTCTTCTAAGAAACGACCTATTTGGAACCGTGCACCTAGCTTCACATCGTGCGGAAACCGGCATGTTCTAGAACCAAAAATTCGAAGCCATGTGACATCTACCAACGACTGGTGGATTACTGCCCACTTTCTTCACACCCCTGCCTGGAACACCCCAGCAGTGGAGACATTATCAGCTGATAATGCTTAATGCTAGCTAGCTTCTGACGTTTCATAAGTGCCTATGTAGGTGTATGTGAAAACATTTTGAATTTTAATTTATTGATTACTTTTCTAGGGACTCGTTCTAAACTTAATTTGGTTTAATTGCTCAGCGTTTATGGAAAATACAATGATAATAATTAGTTAAAAGGCCGGCCCAGAAAGAGATGGGGAGATGATTTGGACGCGTACCGCGAGGGCTGATTCGAAGTGGCGCGGAAAAAAGATCCTGGAAGGATTTTGGGGAGGCCTTTGCCCAGCAGTGGGACAGGCTAAAAACAATATTTTACTAATATCCCACTGACTACCTCAGGGCTAAAAAGCCACCACCTAAAGCAATACCAACACCTAACAATTACTACGCTTTCCGCTCGGTGTCACAGAAACCATATTTATTTATGAGCATCGCCTTAACAACTTTAAGATCTTAAGCTTCAAAGGGAATGTTGTTTATTCTCATTTAATCCCCAAAGGATTTGAACATTAAAAACACTCATGAAATATTAAGGCGACGCCTATACGTTAGTAGGGATTTAAAAGATTTGTCGAAAAAGGGATTCGTGCGTTCTCTAAACGATTTTTATTTACTTCCTTTGAACATTTTTGCGGCTTTAATTGGATGCGGGATTCGGAAAAAGTTTTCTTTTCATATTTTTCTTTTTGTACATTCTTTAGTAATGTGTTTTGCTTTGGGCATAACATTAGGGTTGCGCCCTTGTTAAATAATGTCGATTGTTTTGGGGACTATTAAAAACCAGCACCTTCGAGGCCTGATTTTTTTTAAAGCATCCACACTGTTTTGTCAACCTATGGTATAATCCTTGCCCCACCAGTGGGGCGGCCGGTGGGGCAAAGTGGAATAATCCATACTTTTTTCGACGTATACCTTTAGAGAATAATAATAACATATCAGCATAATCTACAAATGGAAGTATACAACCGACTGACATGACACAGTCAGTGTCAACATCTAGGTAGAGGCTCTTAAGTATTCAACTCTAGAATGTTCCTAGTAACAACCTTCCCTTTGATTTACACTTCTTTAAACACCTCCAGAATAATTTTTGAACATCCTGTGTCTTTCAGGTTCCCTAAATGACGTCACGTGACACCCCATCTCGCTCCACTTTTAAATACCCTTCATAAACATAAGCAGCTCTCTATAAATAGCACAACACACGTCAGTCCAGAGGCAAAGAGCGTGAGAGTCGATGATAAGGTCCGTTGATCGGGACGATCGGGTTACGCGGCCAATGCTCGGAACATTAATAATTATGGATATTTTATATGAACATAATTATTGTCTGTCTGTATGAAGATTGACACCTTTGATGAACCCTTGATACAATGCAAGAAGATCTTCAAGAGGACAAACTATAGCGGGTTGACCAACTCGCTGCTAAAATGGACTGAAAAGACTACGACGCTGTTTTGACGCGTGGCAAAAATCGGAATTTACCCTCGCCATCTTGTTTTTTCAAGAAAGAAAAATAGTTTTATTTTAGAAGAAAATTTCTAAAATGTTTACTAACAACGCCCCTCTGTCAATGTCATTCAAGCACCAAAAGATCCTCGTAGCGCTGTACTTAATGATTGAATGATGAATTATAATTTTCCTTCGGAAAATGAACGTTTTCGAATCCTATGACAGTTTAGTACCTTTCATTGTCGTCCTTACTTGACAATTCCGAAAATATATATCTTATCTGAAGCACAGTCAAAATCATACACCCAAATAATGAACAAAAAAAGTGCCTTTAAAAGGCCCACGCCTGACCTAAAAACCTTTATCACCTAACGCCTGTATAGGCAGCTGTTCCTTCCGCCCTCAATTTTAAGTATTTCGGGAGGACCTTTTTATATAACTATTTATAGACCTAGGTTACTTCTAACATTCTCTCACATACCTTATTAGATTAGTCTTCATACTGAGTTCCCGTGCGTATCCTGCGTCTGGAGTACCGGATGATGCAACAAGTGTGTTATGCAACCGAATCATGTCTGCTGTGCGCGTAATCGCATTATGATTCTCAAACGTTACCCAGAGAGTGGGATTTAAATTGCGTTTAAAAAATTCTAGAAACTGCAAGAAGATACCCCTTGTGAAGGAAAATAATCGAATATGATGGCATAACTTCGGATTGGCAAAAGTAAAGTAGGACCGTTTCAAATCAAAAGCGAAAGTCATTTATTCAAACAAGGCTGAGAATCGGTACATTTTGAACGCCAAAATTATATAAGACTGTCCCCCAAAACGCCCGCCCTTCACCACTTCCCAGTGCTTTAGCTGGGAAGAAATGGCGCAACAAACTCCCCAGCAGCATAGCTGTCTGTTTAGTTAGAAGAACTTGATTCTAAACAATAATTAACATTACGAAACACAAAGCATTACATCAAATTATTTGCCAAATGTCAGGTACGAGTAGCACACGCCAATAAACCAAACATAGAAATGTAAAAAAACAGATGCCAACAAAAAAATTAGAAGAAACTGAACCCCACAAAAGTAATCAATAGTTCACCTTAACTCAATGAACGCTACGACTCCAATGTCATTGAAGCCAAACCCATGGCGAGCCCATAAACTGTACTTACACCCCATTACGATCATTCACCATGAGATACGATGATAAGGTCGAATGAGCGAGATAGGGTTACGGTCATCGCCCCATTCGATTATATAATCGATTCCATCCGATACCGATACTCGATCGTAATTATGGTAATGGTAATTATGGTAATGACTCGTGTCGTTCCACCATGAATTTTCGATGGGTAATTAAGTTTAGTTCATGTTGTGTTAAATGAGAGTTCAGGCGACGCTATAAATTAAATAAGCTCCCATAAGCAAACATGTATAGGTACTCCATAGGTTTAGATAGTTAAATAAAGGTAAACGAAAAAACCACGTGACTTAGTTAATCGACTAAACGTAATACCAATCTATTCAGTTGTCATGCTACGTCACAGTTGTATTCTTGAAATGAGCAACGTTATAATTCATTAAAAAAGTTGCGAAATTGAAGAGTAAATTGTAACGTAGCATGACAACTGAGGGGTAATTCTCGTAATTTTAAGAACGTTCACAGTCTGATCTCAGTCTCAATCTGTCAAAAATACCTTTAATTTCTCTACATTTTGACAAGTTTTTGACATTTGTTTGTCGCCGAAGATGAGACTGCGACTAGGTTTTGAACGTTTATAATTTCGAGAATTGGCCTACTAATGTGTGTATTAAGTTTAGTCGGTTAACTAAGTCACGTGGTTTTTTTCTTTTCCAACTATCTAAACCTATGGAGAATAGACCTCGTGGTATATGACATTTTATGGAAACAGTAAACCTGACATTGGCAATAAAGCTGCTGCAGATAGTTGTGCACCGCTTCATCCTGCTATTCGTTAGTAGGATGAAGCGGTGCAAAAAGCTACTTGGAGCAGTGAAGAGTTGACCTTTAGAAGTGCTCTCCTAAATAAAATCTCGAAATTAGTATATTTTGAAGAGGTAGGTACTTCACTTGATAGTAACTAGCTTCTCCCTCAAAGGCAGTAGACTGGCTTAAATTCTATCTACAAAACTGAATGTCATCATAGTCAACCTAAATGTTCCTACTGCTCGGACAAAGGCCTTTCTGTGAGGGAGAGTGGGCCATAATCCACCACGCGGGCCCAGTGCGGCTTGGTAGATGTCACAAAAATTCGAAAACATGTCATGTCTTCGAATTTTTGGTTCTAAGACATGCCAGTTTCCACACGATGTTTCCTTCACCGTTTTCAGAACAGTAGTAATGAAATAACTTACACAAAGTAAACCGCCTGTCTGAGTTAAAACCTACGACCTACAACTCGTGAGTCGCAGCCGTTACCTCGGTCAAAACTGGATGTAGCAGATAGTAATACTGCCACCCAATTAGCCAAAGCAAATCACTCAAAACCAAACCAGTCAATATGACTGATCTACCCAAAACCCTACAATCCATTTTGAACATCATCCATCACATAGCTTATGACAAACAGCCTTGCAAATGTCCCGACATTAAGGCGTGTTCAAACGTTACGAGTGCACAATTACCCTGATCGCAGTAATCAGGCAGTAATGGCCGCGATCGTATTATCATGTGTTTGATTTGTTGATGGCGCTGCTAATTGTACGGCTATTAAGCCAATGGACCGGTTCTGGTATTAAATGAATTTGGTGTGTGATTTGGAGTTTACTGATAGTATTGTGTATTGTTTTTAGAGTTGTCATACAATAGCGTACTTTTGATATTGGAATTTCAATAGAAAGCTTTTAAAAATATACTATTATCTAACAAACGTCTAAGTCTGTTCGGGAAGTTTATTTTCCAAATAAATGTTATCGTAGATTTAGTTTCATCTCCAATGGGACGGAATAGAATCCTAATTTACTGCTCAGTAAAATTTTCTTATATCCAAACTGTCTCGTGTCATGATTATATAGTTAAACCGGGAGGCAGGGACATCAAACTGAAACCATGAATTCAGCATATGATTCTGTAAACCCCCTAGCGTAGACATTTTACGTCAGTTATCAAAAAAAAATCTGCTATCCATACTAATATTATAAATGCGAAAGTGTGTCTGTCTGCCTGTTACCTCTTCACGCTTAAACCGCTGAACCAATTTAGATGAAATTTGGTATAGAGATAGTTTGAGTCCTGGGAAAGGACATAGAATAGTTTTTATCCCAGAAATGATCCTTTAAGGGGGTGAAAAGAGGGGGGTGGAAGTTTGTATGGGGAATCAATAACCGCCGAACCGATTTGGATGCAATTTGACGCCTGGGTAGACCATAACCTGGATTAGGATATAGGATACTTTTTATCCCAATATTCCTACAGAATCGAGACTAATGCGGGTGAAACCGCGGGGCGCTGCTAGTTTCATATAAACATTGCAATAGCTTCGTGGTCAAAATGTATACTCCCAGCAGAGTTAATTTTATTTTTAATAACCGATGAAAAATTTCAACGCAGGTGTTCTAAATCATTTACTGAATACATGGTAACAGGTTGTGAGTCGATGATGTCCCTCCCTCCATGTATTAAAGTTTTGACGATCTTTCTCCATACGGTGATCTCATAGTCACACACAAGATAGAAAACACGAAGATGGAAACTGCGTGACGAGCGAAGCATGTCGACAACAACACCTATGTACATTTACACAAGCATCTCGTTCACTTCAAGCACACACAACACTTCCTTTACCTAGTGTGAACTTTGTGAACCGTTTACTCTAGAACAAAGTTAGCAAACTCTCCACTTACCACGGTGCGTCAACCATTGCTGTTCACGGAGCAATCCCGGCACATCCGCGCGAGTACACGTTTGCTCCGGAGTCCGGATAGAAATAACTTGCTTAATGCCAGTACTTGCTTCCGTTGAGACGGACTTCTATTAGGTTCGATATTACTGGTTCTTTTGAAATGTAAGTGTTTTCGTCTACTGTCGATTGGCTATCTTAAACATTATTTTTAGTATCTTGTACGCTTATATGGATAACTCCATGCGTAAAGGGTATGCTTCTTTATAAGCTTGACTTTTAATTAGAAGGCCAATTCTCGTGATTTAAAACGTTCAAAATCTAGTCGCAGTCTCATCTCGGCGACAAACAAATGTCAAAAACTTGTCAAAATGTCGGGAAATCAGAGGTATTTTTGACAGATTGAGACTGAGATCAGACCGTGAACGTTCTTAAAACTACGAGAATTGCCCCTCTGGTTTCTTGCTTTGGCCTTGGAAGGAGAACCCTATGCAAATGACCAAACATTACACTTATTAAGTCGCCTTAGATCCCAATAGAAGTCCAAGCTTATTATAAAAGTAAACAAAAAGCTGAAACAGTTAACAAAATAATCCCACTTACAACAAAAACCCTTACACCTAATTCTTCAAAGGACCTGGCTTGAGAAACATGAATAATAACCCAGCATAAATCCTCAAAATACAATCTGACCTACAACTTAGCATTAAACCAGTTCTCTAACAAACATTACTATTAATACGGGACAACGGACACTGCATGTAAATTACTTTTGAATAACTAATTTCGTCGGATTACACCGAGTCTGCGTTCAAGATTTAATAGGGTGTCTGGGGCTCTTGAAATTTGTACCGGATGAGGTCTTGCTTTTGTGTAGTGGGTTAGTAGAGCTTTGGGCCAAAACAAACTTTTTTATAGCATAAGCTTGTTGGAGTAATGATCAGTCATATTCCTTTTAGCTTTGTAAAAATTATGATTATGATCTTAGACCCCGTCCTAATAGAAAGCGAAATAGGCTATCGGCGCGGTCGTTTATATGTATGTATGAACGTGATACATGAAGTTCTGCGGGGGACGGACCCGTGCTTCACCTAGTTTCTCCACTTGGGTGAAGCACGGAGACTACGGTTCCGTGATCGGGTCCCGTGCTCCAACTGATGACGTTATTGTACAGTGATGCAGTAAATTTTTTTCCCTATATGATTCAAAAGATCTAAACAATTATTTAACGTTAGTGAATTTATAATAATATGTATGTACGTATGAGGGTGTGTTTGTTTGTGTGAGTGTGTATAATTAGTTTAATTAAAATAACTATTTTCGTATATTCAATTTCTTCTGTTTAGCCTCTTCCCAACTATGTTGGGGTCGGCTTCCAGTCTAACCGGATGCTACTAAATAATAATAATAACCATATCGCCGTATCTCTACGTTGTCTTTGACACATCTCGGGACTTTATCTTATTAAATTATGTGTTTTTCTTAATTACTTGACTGCTCATCAGTTGGAGCACGGGACCCGATCACGGAACCGTAGTCTCCGTGCTTCACCCAGGTGGAGAAACTAGGTGAAGCACGGATCCGTCCCCGTTCTGCGTCATAATAGGACAGGTCCTTATACTCTTAAAGCATCTAGTTATAAAACTTCCGCTAATATTATTGGGTTATTTGAATATGAAGAACTACATGAGCTGGTCGTAAAAGCTTAGACCAGTTATTACAAAAAGAACAATGTTGATGCCTTCTTTGTCAGGAACTACCTCCCCACTCATAAGCAGACCGACTTTAACACTGTCCACCCATAGTTATTAAACTGTCGTTAAATACGAACAAAACGCCCAAACGAAGTCCTTAAAATGCCCACTCGGAAGACTAAAACGAGCAACAATACGTCTCTGAACATGGAGGTTAAAAAGTCGTATAGGTAACAGCCAGACGGCAATAAAACAAGTACTAGAGAGCTAAGTACAAGACGTTAAACTCTGTCCACCTTTAGTGCTTAAATTACCGACAAAAGCCGTAAACTCCTCGACGACTAAAGGTAGAGCATCCAAACATGGTAATCGCCCACCCAAAAGGTAAAACTTTTGTAACTAATTGATTTGCTGTGATTAATTAAAGGTCGCAAACTGATCTAAGTACCTGACTTGTTTACCAATTCCGCCCCACGCTAAAATGCAAAATTAATAAAACTCATTCATTATTTTGCTCGTCCACGCAAGTTGCACCCAAAGCTCCGGTAAAATGCATTTGGGCAGATTTTTTTAATTTTCCACTATAAGGTTTTGGCTCGCTGAATTTTCGGTAGCATGGGGAAACGTGAAATTTAAATCATAATTTATTATTAAGAGAGTGGTGTCTAAAATGATCAATCAATGTCAAAGAACTGCAGCACGTTAACAACCAACGACAATAATTATCGCACGAGTGCACGACCAATAATTTAATGATTGATCATCAAATTATTGATTAACAGTAATTTATACGCAACTAAATCATCAATCCTAACTATGTTGGGGTTGGCTTCCAGTCTAACCGGATGCAGCTGAGTACCTCTATTTTACATGGAGCGACTGCCTAGCTGACCTCCACAACTCAGTTACTGGGTAATACGAAACCCCTTGGTAAGACTGGTTATCACACTTGTGGGCTTCTGACGACCCGTAACGACTGTCAAATATCCACGAATGACAGCCGGGACCAACGGCTTAACGTGCTTTCCGAGGCACAGAGGGGTCTTGGTTTGTAAATATGGTTATACACAACTAAATGCAAACAAAATATTGACAAAGACCACCGCCCATGTACAAGGACTCTGATGACAAAGATATTAATCACCAAACCACTATTTTTACATAAAAATATACGAAGTTTCCTAGTACGGTCATACCATCGCGAATTATTCCATTGTGTGCAGGAAGCTAACCTTATAGGTGGCTTAGCGATTGCCATTCTCGGGCCCACATCACGGGGTTCGATGACCTGTGCCTTTATGACGACGTGGGAGACCTTAGGAAACCTTTAGGTAGTGATGTGAGCTAAGTAAGGAATAAACAATGAGTTAATAAGGAAGATTCCTAAAAGTCGTTTACCATCGTTTTTTTCCGGAGTACAGGGATTCCTCTTCGTTCTTCAAAACCAATTAGTGAAATGGCATTACACTAAAAGAAATGTTACCAATATGTTTCGGAGCTAACACTAAGAGGATCCCTAGTATCTCGTACATCGGGAGATATGCATATGGCATCGCACAAACATCCCAGACACTATCTCGAGTAACAAATGATATTTCGAAGCCATATTTTCTTTGAAAAATGAGAGCCTGTAAAGTGCAAACCCTCACGTATATTTTTCGTCAGGTCCATCCCAATGAGCAACGAAGCGTCTTTAGAAAATAAAATTATGGTACCTAATAATAATAAAGCCTTTATTTACAGACTAGCTTCTGCCCGCGACTTCGTCCGCGTGAAATTCGTACTTACCTCCAAAAGTTTCGAAAATGTATGTTCCTAGGACCAGCGGTTTAGACTGTGCGTTGATATTTCAGTCAGGTCGTTCATCCCCCTTTGGGAGAGAAATTATCAAAAACGCTGAGATACGTATAAATTAATTTTCAATCGTTAGCCTAAATACAAAATTTGAAGATTCTAACTTTTAAACAGACGGACTTTCATACAAACTTTCATCCCCTATTTAACTCCCTTAGGGGTTGAATTTCAAAAAATCCTTCCTTATTTCAGCTTTCTAGGTCCAAGGGTTTGGGCTGGGCGTTTATGAGTCAGTCAGTCAGTCAGTCAGGCCTTTTGTTTTTATTTATATAGATAGATACTTTTCCGGGATAAAAAGTACCCAGTGTGGTGCCCAAGATATTAAAGAATAATTATACCAAGTTTCATCGTAATCGAACCGGTAGTTTTTGCGTGATGCCTGAACAAACAGACAGACAGACAGTGTAGACCGACAGACAGACAGACAAAAAAAATTTTAATCACATTTTTGGGTTCGGTGTCGGTCTAATAACACCCCCTGCCATTTATTTTTTTGATATTTTTAATGTACAGAATTTTCACTTCTACAGATTTATTATAAGTATAGAAGATAATCTAAAACGAATTACAATACAAAACTATTGCACTTCGTTGTCTTCGTCAATCAGCGCGTCCTTTGACGCATAGGTCTCCCTTAGGGTGCTCCATTTGTCATGATCTCATGCATCTCTAGCTCATAGGCCACCAGCTATTTCTCAACTATGTCGTCATCCCAGCGTTTACGCTGTCTTCCTCTACTTCTTTTCTCCAAAGATCCATCTCTAATTTGCCACTGCGTTACAGCTTTAGACCAGGGGGAAATTTTCGTAATTTTAAGAACATTTTAACAACAGCTCAATCTCAAAAAAAAAAAAAAAAAAACGAAAAAACCAAAAAAAAAATACCTCTAATTTCCCAACATTTTGGCAAGTTTTCGACGTTTGTTTGTCGCCGAGATGAGATTGCGACTAAATTTTGAACGTTTTTAATTACGGGAATTGGCCTTCATTTATTGCGTTCTGTTCCTATCGCGGATCATAATATGACCAGCGGGGCAATTGTGTAACACTATCAATCGGAATCGGTTTCATTTTGACAGTTCAACTACATTCATTGCTTTATTTGCGTGTTGAGCAGACAAATTTTCCGAACTTAAGAAGCAATGGATTAGCATTTGGCTTCAAAACTTCAAAATGATTCAGATTCCGATTTTTAGTGTGTTACGCAATTAGGGTGCAGCTCATTTCCATTTCTGTCTTTTTGTATAGAAGGTAGCAACCTTTTTTTTTTTGTTAGTTTATACTGTCCCACTTCTGGGCAAAGACCTCATCCAAATTCTTCCAGGAACTCTTTTCCCCCGCCACCTCAAACCAGCCCTCGCGGTACGCGTCCAGGTCATTCCTCAGATCTGAAATTGTAATAGCCAATATCTGAATCAACAATAGTAATTATATTATTGGGAACCAAGCAATAAAGGTTTGATAAACAAATGAATTTATTCATGAGCTTGTTACTTTGTTAATTTGGATTTAGTATGGTACAGAATACAAAGTAAAGTAATTATAAGGTTAATGAAGATAGCCCTGTACGAAAAGGGAGGCAGCTCATGAAACAGTTCACGAATACAGGAAGATGAAGCAGCACCTATCTTTAGAGCAATAAAACTCTCTGGAAGACACGAATCTTCTAGCCAAACAAAGCAAATTGGTATAAATATGGTGGTATAAATTGGTATAAATATGGAGCGCAGTATACTTGGAGTTAAACTTACCGATCGTATAAGGAACTCGATACTGCGTTCTAAAACTCAAATTACCGATGTAGGTCACACGGCTGCCAAGCTAAAATGGAACTGGGCTGGTCACATCTGTCGCATGCCGGTGGAGCTATGGGCTAAAGTAACCACACAATGGGTCCCAAACAGCAGCAAACGGCAACGTGGCAGGCCCAGAATGAGATGGCGGGACCAACTCGACTCTTTCCACAAAGATTGGCGTGTAACAGCACTGGATAGGGATAAGTGGAAGAAGGGAAGGGAGGCCTTTGCCCTGCAGTGGGACAGAAATGGCTGATAATAATAATAATGGTCTCAATACATTCCCACGGAGCAGTGGTTACCCAGTGTTATTGGCCCTGACTTACGAAATGTAGGTCGTGAGTTTGAACCCAGGCAGGTACTACTGCTTTGTGTATTTAATTTCATCACCACTGCTCTCAAAACGGTGAAAGAAAACGTCGTGAGGAAACCGGCGTGTTCTAGAATAAAAAATTCGAAGACATGTGACATCCATCAACCCACACAGGGCCCGCGTGATGGATTATGGCCCACTCCCTCTCACAGAGAGAAGGCCTGTGTCCCAGCAGTGGAAAGCAGTGGCTGTTATTCTACATTCCCCAGGTTGTATTTGGATTCAAATCATATTATGTTGTATACAAATACTTTTTACTAAATCATTGACGAGCTAAGCTAAACGAATAATGATTCCGTTTAACGGACTGTGCTACCTCGCATTTTACGTGGGAGACCTTTAAACTTTAGCAATTACTGACTTTCGATAAGGACAGCTTGATCATTGTTGATCATTGTTGTTGAAAGTGATTAGATACAATAATGAAACCTTTTCTTTAACGTAACCATGCTTTCGCAAAAGCTTACTTTGATACAGCACTTGAAATTCAACAATTCAAAATATTGCTGTGAAATCTATTGCATATAAAATGGCTATCTTAGTTAGTTTCCAATCATCTAGTTACATCAATAATTTTCTATCGAAGAAGTCTATAAACTTATGTTCTAAACTACAAAAAAAATCGTCTTGTATTACCTGCTATATACTCGTACAACGACATGCCTTGATTTCAAGCGCTTCAGTCACTTCGTTAGCTGTTTTCTTGCCAATTTGTTCTCTTCTCCTCTTTCCCTAAATACACAATTATGTAGTATTGGCTCCGTGTAAACACTTACGTCAAAAGAAGCCAGGGAAAATTACACATCAAAGAAAACGACGAAGAGTGCTATTTACGTTAAGTAATAATGATATACACACAAAGTAATTTTGATAATCATAATAGTATCGTTGAACCATACCTCCTTTTAAGTAGCGAAAATTAGGTATAAGAAGCCCATAACAATTGGTCTAGCCTTAGGATATCAGCAGTACCCAATTAGGTTAGTAATTGGATTGTAGAACTTACAAAGGGCAGAAAGTATTCGATCCGAAATCTATTAACGCACCAAACACCGTCTATATAAAATTCGAACAGTACTCCGCATAGAGGGATTAGAAGACAACTGTTAATTAACAGAGAGAACATTCAACTCAATTAACGAGACACACATACAAAGCGTCACTTCCGCAAAAAACGCTCCGCAAACGCTTTTATTACGTAGTTTCCTGTTTCCCATCGTGGCGCGAAATGGGCCACAACTTGAGGGGTCCGTTGTCCAACAAACACCACGTGGTGAGCATAATAAGTGATCGTCAGTTGTTTGAGTATTGTTGGACTAGCACACTCCGTGTTCAACCGGGACTTCGACAATAAGTCCATATACGGCCTTACACAATGTCGTGACGTCAAAATAAATGACTAGTGCTGTAGGTACACGGAAGTGCGAAGACCTGTAATAATAACTAAAGTAGCGGGACTGCAATTGGTGATGAAGAAGACAGAAAACAAACTAGTTGTTACTTGTAATAATCGGAGGTCATTATCGACTCATAAGTCGTATGTCACCATCTAGCTGTCATCAGAGACAGCCGCCACACAACCATCGATGCGACGACGCTCCACTAGAGTAGCTGTCACCAGCCAGTGTCACTATTATCCGACCTTTTCGATGGTTCCTGTAGCTTCGTAACAAAAACTAGACGGCGCCACTTGCTCTGCCGTTATATTTATTAGTCAAGTAAATTAAGAGTAAAAAGTAACTCCTGCTCATACCAATATCAGAATGAGCATTCTTAACACACCTCTACATACTAATGTAATAGTAAACATTTTTTGCACAAGCATTTGACTTGGTAATACATATCTTACGTTCTCGTAATCGCCTATCGTCGCATATCTAGGTGTAAGATACTATCCTTGAATCAGACGTAAATGTAAATAGCAATTTTTTGACAACAGTGCCTATAATTATGAAGTCCAATTTACAAGCACTAGGCAATGGTGAAGGGCGGGCGTTTTGGGGACTGTCTTATTTAATTTTGACGTTCAAAAAGTACTGATTCTTAGCCTTTAGGTCAACTCATCCCGCGGGATAAGTTCAAGCGGCCTCAGTTGACTAAAGAACCTTTGAATAAATGACTTTTGATTATGTCCCTTAACCCTTGAGTAGGCAAATTAAAAAACTTAAGGCCTGCTGAATAATAAAACCACGATTTCACCCTCATAAGTCATTTGTTTAACATAGATAGGTACGGTCAGCATCAAAAGTTGATTAACACTTCAGTTTTTTTAATCTTAGTTATTGAGCAAAATATTTGTTCAAAATTGCAGCAGAAGAATTTTTTTAAGAATATATACTCTTGTCTATTATGTGAAAAGCTAAAAATCAGTTTCTTGAAAAAAGTTGTTGTCAATTTAATAACATGTAAAAATTATAGTGTTAATCGACTTTTGATGCTGACTGTACATACGGCGACACATCAAGCTATACATTTCCAGTTTTAGCAGACCTCGCATTGTAGAGGTGTTTCGTACAAACAGAAGTCAGCTTATACTGGTTATGTATAGCTTGATGTGTAGCTGTGCGTACTATAATAATGGTATTATATATAATGATAATAAAGAGCTCGCTATGTTATGCCAGAGGGCGTACAAATGTTTGTAATTTAGTAATCAAGCCAACCAAGTCTCAATAATCAAATAAAATAACCCTCAGAGCCTCAGTTGAAGACCCGCTCAGATACTCTAAACATCAACATTTCTAGGAATGAAACTGTCGCTTCATTAGCCTGATTACTTTTCCTTGTATTTCCTAGAAAAAGCAGTCGAGGGTACAGTTTTAAGTTCCTAATTTGTTTGTGTTGTCATTATTCTCGCAAACGGCTTTATGTTGTTTAAACAAAAGCTGAACGAAGTAGATTTCCTTCTATTAAGTTGTTTTGAAAGACACCGAACTTCTATTTAATTTTTAATGCTACTGTTTTTAGCACGTTCCAATCTAAACTTACTGCCTACATATGGATATACCTGAGTATATAAAATCAATAGTCATGAACATGAGTTGATCGCTTTTAACGCAACGTATTTAAAAATACCTTCTTTCGGTCTCTCAGAACGAAATAATGTCCATTTCAATTACTTCAACAAACACTTATAAATAACTCTCAACACATATAACTTCAGTTTAATCCCACTCCATACAAACTAAAAACATCTCAGCCATGATACATGTGCCGGCTAAAATATGTTGCTACTTACTGAAATTTATCTAAAAGCGGCTACTGGCCACAGCAAACCGTTATTTATGAGGTAAAGTTTCCACACATTGTAGTAACTATATGATTTATATTAGGCTTTTGTACAACCCTTAGCGGTGATTATATTCGCGAGGTTCGTATCTACTCTATTTGGGGACGGGGGCCAAAATCATTTTGTGGTTTTGGCAAGCTATGTCAAAGGCCAGATCCCAGAAGGCCGAGAAAATAGGAAAAGATATGCCGGATAGCGGGTTCCTGCAACATCAAACATAGAATAGATCATAGCCTATCCAATTTTTGCGGCTATTAACTTTATTAAAATGAAGAGAACATAAGAATGGAAACATTTGTTTTAGTAATATTTCGTTATTCGTCTCTGCAAAACTTTATTTCTACACCAAATGTGGCCAAAGCAGCGAGCAGAACCATTCTTCTAAATTATAGGTGCTCTTAAAGCTAACGATGCACTGCATACAATAAAGTTGAACAGAAACTTACCTCACTGAAGTATTCAAAATTTAAAAGACCCAGCTGCTTTGAATAGAAGAAGAAAACAGTCTGGGGAAACTTAATGAAAATTTTAAAACCCAATCTCGGCTTTCTGAAGATTTTCAATATAATACGGCCGTTCTTTTGATCCCATACGCGGGCATGAGGGGTCCCACGGATTCGGTTTACCCACCTCCCCCCATTATTAGTCTAGCCTGTGTACTCTGAAATTCAATTCGAGGTGAAACTTTCCGTTACTTAAGTAATATCATCGTGTCCTTTGTTGCTTTTATTTTCTTCGGTATTCTTTGGGAAAGAAAAGGGTATAGAGGTGTCTTTACTGAAATTGAATTTTGTGATCAGGCGCTTAGTGTGTTTGGGATTATGATGAGAGACCTTATGTGTTGCTTCATTTTGATCAGATTTCGTTTCTAGGTTACTTGGTATGGTCTTACACGTTTTCGAATTACCAAAATATTTTTTATGCGGTTTCTGTCGTTTGTCCTTTTGCATTTCGTTGCATCACTTAATATGTTATTTTATTACGCAAGCAGTTACACATAATGGATAAACAAAACCATTCTCAAATGGCGATGTTATCGTCTCAAAGATTATTTTAAATTTTTTAGTTACACTATTACATACCTATACTATCGTAAAATTTGTAAGTAATTCATCAATTATTCTGAAAATAGACAAATTAATACTACTACTTATTATTAAAAGTTTTGTAATTTCCATAAAAGTGCGCTACACAGCAGGATATTGTATCATGTTTACAAGTCTTTCATAATATTTGGTACTACTACTTCTTCTTACAATGTATGTTTACATTATCCATTGTTACAATCAATCCTCGTGGCATAATCATTATGTTTCATTCAGTATAATCCTCGTAAGTAATTCTCTTTCAGCTCCAATTTTAATATACTATTTTGCTTCGCAGACATAAACTCGAATTTCAGACAAACCGCTACGCGAGGAAATGAAAACGAAATCGCAATTCACGTAGAAAATAACACGAAAGAACAAGGGGTGGTCTTTTTAATTTCTTTTTTCTAATTTGTACATTCAATTTTCCGGTGCACAACGGAGCTCACACGGCGTGACGTGCATTTTAATTATAAATGTAATTAAAAAGTCAACGGTCTCCGCGTCTGTCCGCGACGACCGTCGGCCGCAGAATGCAAACATTTAATTTAGCATGCGGTCACTTGCAACCTCGTTTCTGCGGCCATTTTGGTCAAGTCGCGTGGTCTTTTTTGGCGGGAATTTTGAAATAAGAAACAATTTTACTAATGTTCTTTTGTGTCTTTATTTTATATTTTTCTGTATGTATACATATCGTACAGTATTCCTCTTGCATGTTTGAAAAAGTTTCCTTTTATGCTATGGTATGTCAACATCAAAATGCAAATTCTGTATTAAAACAGAAATTGTAGCGGGACTGCATCGTATTAAAGTTTATTCGTGTGTAAAGTAAATAAGAACTGACGTAAACAAAAACTGCGACAGTTGCTTGTAAAGATGTAGATTTATGCTAAGTTGATAAAACGTAATAACAAGTTAATTATCGTTATGCACTGTGGATGCTAATGCAAAGGAAAAGAAAAATGGTCCAGCTAAGTTTTCTGGGTATTGCTAACAATATGGTAATGCTATAATCAAACAGTAACAGTAGTTAGAAACAGATGACCGGATCTCCAATCCTAGCAACATCGATTGAGACTAAATTGCTAATACCTACCCCCAACGCAACTGAAAGTCAATGTTTTAGTATAATATATACAAATGTATAATAAAAATAAAAAGACAGAAGCTCATTGGGCATCAAAAAATTCGTCCGCATCGCTGTCAATGGGATAAGTGCCCAAAAGGCTGGCAGCATTAACACGTTGGATGGCAATGCTTATTCTTTGGGCTAAAAATAGGCCAGCCCTCTGGTCACGCGAAGAGTCAACCAAACGCTTGGCGATGTCTCGAAATATTCGATGAGCAATGATGATGTTTTAGTAACATTTTAGACAATCTTACAGCATCAACTACAATCAAGTCTACTCAACCATAACAAAACAACAACGACATCAAACATCTAATGACGCAATGCAATAAGGCAAATCTCGTTTACATAGACGAAACCTTCATTTAGGCCCCCAAACTATGAAGTTAGTGAACAGGAAACAATCGCTCCTAACTTGTGCCAAACGATAATAGATCTGTCTCCGGGGGCGTACTAACTACAGTCCATTTCGTTTTGAATCACAGTTTACATTTCACGCTTATGTGTTGTTTACGATGGTTTGAACCATTTGTAATTTTGTGCTGTTCGTCAAGTTGCGTACGGTGTTTTGTCACTTTTGAATGGGTCATGGGGTTTTAGTTGAAAATTTATAGGGGGAGGCAGTTTAAAGAAGTAGTGACTGGTTTGTTTTAAAATTAAATTATGTTCTTGAAAACGTCTTGATAGGCCAGCAATAAAATGAAAGACCAGGTTTACATGATGTTACGTTAGCTGCATTGAGCTCCGAAAGTTTCAACTTTGTTGAAAAGATTGTTAAACATAGTTCGATTCGAGACCTTTGATGTTTGCGCAGATCCAAAATATTTTGGTACCTTACTGGTGCAACAATATTAGCTAAACTATTAACTGAAATGCTTGCCGTGCTTTATTCAAATTGTATTAAAGAAAGAATGAACAGATCCACGTGAAAAACAGGGCAAAAATGTCTCAAATAACGAAATACAGAACATAAAAAAGAATTCTATCAAGAGTTACAGTCTTGAAATTCTATAAAATCCCATTGAACCGGATTTCATTTCGCTTTTATTGGTGCAGTCATTGAATCTCACGGTCCACGCCCGCTGCAAGATTGATTTAAGTTTCTTTGTATAAAAATTGGATAAACTTTGTTCAATACTCGGTTTATTGTTGGTTCTGATTTATTGCTTGCTCTTTGGGAAACAACTGTAATATCGATGATTACATCACAATGAACTTATTCACTATTTTGCTTTCTATCGGCAGCATTAGGTCGTAACGGTTTGTATTCTTCGTTCATTTTAACCATTTATGCAATACAGTAGGTACCTACTGAAGATGTTTTTTATTTGCGATGTGTGCCAATGACTTTGATAACAATGTTGCGATAAATGAGAGGCACTATTGACACAACATAATGATAAAATTAAGTGTGTGCAAGATTTGTGTATTCAAACCATCAATCATCATCATCAATACCAGCACAGCACCTGATTGTGTAACACACTTTCAATCGCAACCTGATTCATTTTGAATGATATAACTAGTCCATTGCTTCATATGTTGGAAAAATTGGCCTGCTCAACAACGTAAGTAACGCAATGAATGTTGTTGAACTGTCAAAATGAAACCCTATGCTATTGATAGTGTGTTACGCAATTACCCCACTGGTTTCTGAATTGAGAATTTGAGGATGAGAACTTGTCAAACAGACAGGACAGGGTGATGTGGCGCAGTCTGAGAGAGGCCTATGTCCAGCAGTGGACTGCGATAGGCTGAGTTAATTGTTGATTGAACTTGTCAAACTCTATTTACCATTACCTACTTAAGGTGATTCCTTCAATGTAGCCGGGCGTCACCTTAAGTAATGCCAAACTAGAGTTTGACATTCTCAATTCAGAAACCGGGTGTAAGTAGCTTACACAATAACCTATTCTTAACTTGTTCATATGAATTACAATATTTCTTGCTTTTCTGTATAAAAGGAGATCTAAAGCGATTTAATATAGCACATTACGTACATGTTTAGAAGTAAAAGCGTAAGACAATATCTTTATTACATTTTCTACCTATACAGGCTAATAATAATGAAATTGTTCCCTTTGTTCCAGGTAAAGAGGCAAACGCTTAAGTTGTCCCCATATTATCATATCGCTGATCTTCGGGTAAGAAAATATATTATGAATACGAAAACACCCGTGCTTTTGTTGTGACATGGGATATGGAAGCAATATGTTCGGGATTTAAGCGATTATAAATATCTCCACGAATTAGAAGGTTTTGTATAACTGTTGGTAACAAAGTGAAGTGAATAAGTTACTTGTTTAATCTTAATTTTTCTTCGAGATAATAATAGGAATCTCTCTTAGGGATGATTTTTCAATCGACCGATTATTTTTATTCGTGGAATAAAATTGACGTCTGACAGTTTTTGAAGTGAAACTTCTTTAGGCGCGCTTGACTTGGGGAGTAAACTGGCGAATGCGTTACGAAAACGTGTGATCGCGAGTAGGGAAGGTACGTAAAAAGTAGCTGGAAATACCTGGTGTAAAAACCCGGTCCCGGTCGCATAAATATGCGACCGGGTTTTTACACCAGGTATTTGCTTCCAAGTACGCACACCGGGTACCGACTCAAAATACTTGCAAGACTATTAAGTATCTTATACGGCTACTCGCTCAAATACGTAGGTACTCAACCGCGTTAGTTTTCGCAAATGCGATTATGCTCCTTTTGGAACAATTTCATATGCAAGTATTTTTTACCGACTTCACAAAAAGGAGGAGGTACTATGTTCGGCTGTTTGTATGTTTTTTTTTTGTATGTTTGTTCATCGAATACTCCGCCAATTGTCGACGGATTTTCAAAATTCTTTTTTTGTTCCAAAGTAGATAGTTTTGAGGTGGTCCCACTGTCACCAAGTTAGGATCTGATGATGGGATCTTAGAGTAATCGAGGGCAACCTTTAAATTTTATAGGCTCGTTTATTGTTTTTCGCATATTTTACGAAGTATCTTGTGTATTTGCGTATGGTTGTCACCATCTCAGGTAGCTGGGCTGATGATGGAAGTTACAACTCCTTAACAGTAAGAAGTTACTCGAACAGGCAAGGACTGTTTTAGTCAATTGTTTTGATGTTTGATAGGGCATTTGCCACATTTGGTCTCATGATCATCAAGTCATGACCTGATGCTGCAGTCAGGATAGTCTGCAGAGTACCTAACTCCTCGACAACTAACAGCAGATATATCGTGTTAAGGCTCATTAGAAAAAGTACCAACCTTGAAATTACAGCACCGTAGTCGTGTTTGGGCTCATTTTAAACAGGACTAAATTTTAAGTTCAATGCAATGTTGACATAAGTCTGGCCTGATGCTGCAGCCAGGATTATCAGCTTCTAGTCTAAAAACATCAGGGCAGGATTTGATGATGGGATCCTGGAGAAATCGAAGGAACTCTTCAAATATTATAGGCACACCTATAGCGATTTGGGTATTTTTTATAGTAACTCGTGCATTTGCTCTCGGAAAGCACTATTTGGTGATGTGGAACTGATGATGAAGACCACAGATGGCCACCGGAACTACTCAATAATATCTAAGTATTTCACGGGTTGCGATTCGATTACTTTAATATGGTTGCTAAGCAATTTATGCACGTCACAATGTGAATGGTGATACGGAGCTGATGGTGGATCTGGAGAACTTCTCAACAATTAACTTCCCTGTATCGGGAAAAGCAATATTTTGTTTGTAAAAGGCGATGATCACTAGGCTATTGTAACTTAGATAAATTATAAGCAGACCCACTAAAAAGCGTGAAATAAAAACTTTTTAAGAAAAAAAAAACCAACTTTCAAAAAAACACTACAAAGTGAAAAATTTCTTTAATTTCGGAAGTCGGTGGCAAAAAACTAAAATAAAGATCCAAAGACACCGACTTCCGAAATTAAAGTTATTTTTCACTTTGTAAAGTTTTTTTGGAAGTCGGTTTTTTTTTCTTAAAAAGTTTTTTTTACTTTAATGGTTTGCAAGTATTTATTTGTAAACGCGATTTTGCTCCTTATTTATTCGAAGTCTGATCAATTTCCTATGCAAGTAGTTTTACTTCCAACGGGGCTTTTGAATACGCGATTGTATTTCTTATCTGTATGAAGTTATGGATCAGTTTTCTATGCAGATAGAAAATACTTGAAAGTATCTCGCTCCGTCGTGCCTCGACGCTCGAGTACGTAAAACGAAATAGTTCAACAACCGCGTTTGTTTTCGCAAATGCGATCATACTCCTTATCAGTAAGAGCACAGAATACTTAATAGTACTACGTACAGAAAGGACACTCCCTTCCTCGCCCTCATATCAGATACCGCACCTCACCCCGCACTTCGAGGTATTCGTCGCCGACTCTTTAGCAAGGGCGCTCGCGAACCGCAGCGCTGTATTGCTGACACACAATTATGCGATTTAAAAGTTTTATTTGAGTTTTAATCACGATGGTTGGATATTGTGATGCTTTTCCGAATTCGTATTTACATATGTATACTGTTTGTATGATTTCGCATTTTTAATAACATGCGATTTACTAACCCATTATTTACAAATAAGTCATTTAAACTAAACTATTTTAGTGTTTTTATTTCATTACGAACCCGACTATATAAATAAACAATTGAACTACATGGTCACTTCATAATAATGCACACGTTCGGGCAGCGCCGCCGCCGACGTCGTTCGGTTCCCCGACACAAATTGCTTTCCGCGCCATTTTTTTTTACGCTACTAGATTTCACGCACACATTTGCACGTATACAAACGTCATTTGTTTATGTAGTAGTAATAGGTAATTATTTTGCGAGCGTTGTATGGAGTGTCCGAGGTGTGGTAAGAGTCTACGGAACAATTTCGTATGCAAGTATTTTTACTTTAATGGTTTGTAAAAGTATTTATTTGTAAACGCGATTGTACTCCTTATTTATAGGAATTCACGGATCAATTTCCTATGCAAGTACTTTTTACTTCCAACAGGGCTTTTGTTTGATTACGCGATTGTACTTCTTATTTGTATGACGTTATGGATCAGTTTTCGATGCAGATAGAAAATACTTGAAAGTATCTCGAGCCCTGGTTTTAGGCCCTGGTTTCTTAAGGTGGACGTACTTGGAAGCCCTGGTACTCGATTTTGCAAGTACGACCCATGTCTAAGGGCTATGGGCGAGGCGAACGGGAGTTGAGTGGGGGATATAAGCAAGAGAAAGCAGTGCGCGCGCACATTTTCTTTCTCTGTATTCTTACCGAGGGTCCGTATATAGGCGAGGAGTAATTAATACAGCACTATATTCGGTTATAGCGTATATTTAAATACTTTAATTTTCGAGGCTCACACAAAAAATAAAAATCAATCCTGCCAAGGTAAATGCCGGTAACGAAACCATAGCGAGATCTAATTCGACGCCAACGCCATCTATCGAGCTGAGGAAAAAACCTCGAACATTTATCGAACTGTTTAGATCTCGCCATGATTACGCTGTGTGTCCGAACATACCGCCCACCAAGGACATATTGACAAAATGTCCTTCTTTACCAGCCAGATTAATATAAAATTGGTATGTCTTTGGTGGGAAAACAACAATGAATAAAAATAAACAACTTAAGTTCTAGATCCTTATTTGTAACAAAATAACACTTGTAACACTTGGCAAACTTACCCTAAAAACATACTACCATGTTCAAATACAAAAACTTTAAAACTATCTTACACTAATTGGTTACAGGTAATACACACAGTTTAGATGTTGGTCTCTTTATAGTCGAACATTGAGTGCGTAATGTAACAACCCGAGTAATACCGTCAGGCCCAGGATGTTTCCGTTCGATTCTACCCAACAACCACTTGCCAGGAGGCATATCGTCCTCTTTTACTAAAACGACTTCACCAACAGATGGCTCCGGGCTTCTATGGTTCCATTTATGACGCTGTAAGAATTGGTGAAGGTAGTCGTGCGACCATCGACGCCAGAAATCTTGCGTCATCCTCTGACGAAGCTGCCATCGTTGGAGGCTACTAACGTTAGCCTTTTCATAATTGTGGTCAGGCGGTAGCACTAATGGTTCCCCCACTAAGAAATGACCTGGCGTTAAGATCACTAACTTGTCCTGATCTTCCACATAAGACAATGGCCTCGAATTGAGGCATGCCTCAATTTGAGCTAACACCGTTGTGATTAGGGATTTCGGTCTCGGAAGCATTTTCAGTCCCGGGACCAGTCTCGAACCTCGGAAGCTAGTCCCGGGACTCCCGGGAAATTCGAGACCCACGTGTTTTTTATATTAGAATGGTTTTTTACGGATACGTTACGTTATGGATGGAGGTATTGCTGGTGTGCAAGAAAATGGTGATTTTAATATTGTTTTGGAAGGTAAACTAGACTTATTTTGGTAAAAATAAAAGAAATGGCAATGACATAGTTTGACTTAGTAAATGATAAACTATAAGAGGGTGAGGGACGTGAAACTGACTGAAGTGAGTGGTGGTGAACTGTGAAGTAAATGATAATTACGATTGTAACTGTTTATAAATCACATTTATTACAAATTTACTCTTTGATCAATCTGACCAAACCAAACATTACAATAGAATATTATAACAAATAGAAAAAATAAGATAGCAATATTTGAAGTACCTAATTCAGACTTTCAGGTTATTACTTAATTCTTTATTCTTAATTCTAATGTTTAGTCTTTTTTAATTAGGAACTTTGGTAAAAAAAGCTTATATCTAAGTAGTCGTTTTATCTAGTAAAATATTAAAAATATACCCTTTCCTTAAGTTTCGGTAATATAGGTATAAATAAACTTATAAATGTCGATTGACCTGACCAAACATTTAAACAAAACAAAACGAAAACTCTATAATTCTTGCACTAGAATCTTATGACTTATTAATAATTATAATTACTCTGTGTATACAAAACAAAATTCAAATTAAAACAAAACTTCTCATAAAAATCAACCAATCGAAAAGTTACATTCAAACAAAACAAAACGAAAATTTAAAATCAGTTATTTCGACTTATTAATATTAATTAGTCTGTTTAAACAAAACAAAATTTAAAACAAAAATAATCTTCTAATAAAAATCAACCAATTGAAGTGTGTTAAATATCTTTTTTTACACTAGGTACTGTCATAATCACTCAGTTAAGTCGCTTTCCAGATAGATAGTATGTTCTTAAAACACTTAGTGCAGATATCATATCATCTGACAAACGGGATCTCAGGCGGTTACAAAAGTATCCTGCTATCGAGAAAGCACGTTCTGCTTCTACACTAGTAGGAGTTATAGTAAGAAGATACTTGTAACTAATGTTTTTCTACCGAAACATTTGGTCTCGAAATTCCCGGGAATTTTTATTAAGTCTCGGTCTCGGTCTCGATGATAAAAGTGGCGAGACTCCCGGGATTTCGAGAATCGAGACTCCCGGGGCGAAATCCCTAGTTGTGATCTCTTCAAATGTCAGCGTAGAATTCCCAATCACCCGCTTTAGGTGATACTTAGTAGACTTTATACCTGCCTCCCAAAGACCCCCAAAGTTTGGTGAGTGAGGAGGTATAAAGTGCCACTGCGTGCCATTGTTTGCGAGCTCCTCTGCCAATTCTGGATTACAGTCTGACCTTTCCTCATTAAACAAGTAAAGCAGTTCTCGCGCGGCACCCACAAAGTTTGTCCCATTATCGCTGTGAATATCCGCACATCGACCACGCCTAGCCACAAACCGTTTGAAAGCAGTGAGAAACCCCTTAGTGCTTAAATCACTCACTGCTTCCAAATGCACTGCTCTTGTGGCCATGCATATAAACAAGGCGATGTAGCCCTTGTAAGACCTGTTACCGCGCCCTTTCGATACTCGTATGTTTATAGGTCCTGCGTAATCCACTCCACTACTTAAAAAGGGTTTGTTCGGCGTTACCCGAGACAATGGTAACTGCCCCATCAGTTGTTTACGTGTTTTGGCGGCATATCGTATACATCTTACGCAGCCCCTTACATACTTTTTGGCCAGCAACTTAACTCCCATGATCCAATACTTTGACCTTAAATATGTAATTATCAGTTGCGGGCCCCCATGCATGGTTTTATCATGGGCGTCTGCTACCAAAAGATTGGTTAAAAAAGAGTTATTTGGTATCAGTATCGGATGTACTCTTTCATAACTTAGCTGCGACATCTCAAGCCGTCCTCCAACTCTGATTATTCCCTTAGAATCCAGAAAAATGTTTAATGATTTTAATTTTCCATTATTATTTTCTACTTTATTGTTTTTCAGTTCTTCCAACTCATCCGTGAATCCTTCTTCTTGACATTTCCTTACGCATATCTCTGTTGAATCATCTAGCTCTTGTTTAGATAGATGTCGTGACCCTGTACCAACCCGGTTTTTATTCAAATTTAAGAATCTACGGCAATACGCTATAACTCTAATCAATTTCGACAACGAAGAAAATTTATTCCAAAAGGTAATGTCAAAGGTAACCGTATGCACTTTCACTTCTTCTAAATGTGTTATCAGATGTTTCGGCCTTTTGTACTCCACCACCTGCTGTCTTAAATAATCCGGACCCTTCCACCATATAGCAGTGGATTCAAGTTCAGCAGGGGGAACTCCGCGCGACGCACAATCTGCGGGATTCTGTTTTGACGACACGTGAGACCAGTAATGTGTGTCTAATAGGTTCAAAATATCTGAAACACGATTAGCCACAAAGGTTTTCCAGCGGCTCGGATGACTGTTGAGCCAAGCCAGCACCACTTCACTATCCGTCCACGCATGCCAATCGGCCTTTGGTATGTTCAGTACTTCGCCAACTTCCACCATCAATTTGGCAAGGAGAACTGCACCACAAAGTTCTAAACGCGGAATAGAAACTTGTCTAATGGGTGCCACTTTCGTTTTTGAAGTGACCAAATAAATATAAATATTTCCTTTGTGATCGACCACCCTAATGTAAATGACTGCTGAATACGCCATTTTAGACGCATCAGAGAACCCGTGCAATTCAGTTTTCACGTTGTTTGATTCTTGGTGCAACCATCGTGGGATTTTAATATTAACCAGAAAAACTAAGTTACGGTGGTAAGTAACCCATTCTTGTTTTAAATTGTTTGGAATTTCTTGATCCCATTCTAACCCTGCTAGCCACAATTTCTGAATAAATATTTTGGCTAAGATAATACTAGGTGCTAACCATCCCAACGGATCAAATAATCTTGAAATCTCGGAAATAATTTTTCTTTTTGTTACAGGTGTGGTCAGCGGCTGGAGATCAACTGAGTACTGAAAGAAATCTTCGTTCGAGTTCCAGGTAAGTCCCAGAATCTTCGTAACACTATCCATTTTTATCTTTAACTCTTCATCAGTAGTTTGTTTCTCATCCCTGATTTTATTTAGTAATTTTTGACTATTACTCCTCCATTTTTGTAATGGAAATCCTCCTCTGGATAACACTTTAGTTAACTCCGTATATAAATTAAAACAGATTTCTTCATTTTCTGCTCCTGTCATTACATCGTCCATATAAAAATCATTTAAGATTATCCTCGCTATTTCCGGTTGATCTAAGCACTCATCGTAGGCTAACTGTTGTAGCGACCGTACAGCGAGATATGGTGCCGACGCCGTGCCGAAGGTAACTGTATCCAATTCATATTCTTCTATTTCCTTTTCAGGACTGTCTCTCCAGAGGATGCGTTGTAATATTACATCCTTCCTATTTACTAAGACTTGCCGGTACATCTTGATTATGTCCGCAACGAGACATATCCGATGTGTTCTCCATCGCATAATCGTGTGCCGGAGTTCCGACTGCAAGGTAGGACCAACTAACAAATTTTCATTAAGTGACATCCCATTCGTTCCCTTGCAGGAAGCATCAAAGACGACGCGGACCTTCGACGTTTCCTTATCCTCCCGGATAACGGCATGGTGAGGTAAGTAGATCGCTTTTTGATTATTCTTTTCATCTTCTGCCACCTTTCTCATGTGTTTCAGCTCCAAATATTCTTCAAGAACTCTCGAATAATCTTCTTTGAATTTGCTGTTTTTGCTAAACTTGCTTTCTAACGATCTTAATCTTTTTTCAGCGATGCCCTTCGATTCACCAACCTTGCTCACCGGGTCTACATCACGCAATGGCAGCCTTACTATATATCGACCACTCTTGTCACGTTCCGTAGTAGCTGTATATATTTTTTCGCATTTATTCTCTTCCTCCGTTAGCATTTTCTTTCCAGATGGTTCCGCTTCCAGCTCCCAAAATCTTTTAAGCAAATCATCTGTTTCCAGGCTTGAATGCATAACGGTGATATGTGAGGGATTACTACAACGATCCACTTCAAAAGTTCCTGACAATATCCACCCTAACGTGGTGTCTTGTGCTAAAAGGGTTCCACCCACATTCCTTTTAATGCCCTCCTGGATGACTTGGCTGTAAACCTCAGCACCTAATAAAACATCAATTTTATTAGGCCTGTAGTATTCGGGATCAGCCAAATCATCATCAGTCAAGTCTACCCATTCTACCCTAGTTACTTTCGTAGCTGGGAGAAGGGCAGTGACTGACTTCAGGACGAAAGCGTTTACATTAATTTGGACAGAGGGATCTATTCTAGACCTCACTTTAAGCACAACGGTTGACTTAGCCGTCGCACTTTTGTCCCCACCTACGCCAATCACAGTTTGCCTGGATGGCGTTTTGTTTAATCCCAAAAATTGGACCGTGGATTCCGTAACGAAAGAACCTTGCGATCCTTGGTCAAGCAAAGCCCTAACCACTCGATAGGTCCCATCTTTCGACTCCGCCTTAATTAACGCAGTAGTTAATAAAACGGTTTTCCGACCACTTCTAGTCGAGAAACATGAAACTAGCGGCTTGCTTGACCCCTCCGCTCGTGCGGCTACTTCAGCGTTACTATTTTTATTATCCTCCTTCATCACCTTTACAACGGCTGATGAGGTTTCCTCGTGAGCCCCACTACTATCTTCACCAATAACAGACCCAGAAGCACCTGTTGGGTGCAACAAAGAATGGTGGCGGCGTTTACACACCTGGCACTTGAGAGTATTTTTGCAATTTTTGGCAGAGTGGTTATTGTATAGACAAACAAAACACAAATTATGTTCCTGAGCGAAATTACGCCTAGTTTCATTTGACTCTTTCCCAAACTTTGGACAAGATGTAATTTTATGATCGGCTGAGCAAAATACACATGATACTGGCTTTTTATCTTTTATTACATGAAACGATTGAGTTCCTTTTGGGTGTGGATGTCTTTCCTTGTTATCTGTTTTATCTAAATTTTCCAAACCTCTATAGCGACTATGTAAAAATTCGGAAAACTGTATAAATGTAGGCAAATCATCACTAGAATCCGAAGCCACTTTGAGTTCCCAACCTTTCCTGGTCTCTTTATCTAATTTACCACTAATTATATGTATAACAATGAGATCCCAGGAAGAGACATCTACCCCTAAATTACCAATTGACTCCAAACATTCTGAAGTAGTAGTTATAAGCCTTTTTATTTCGCTAGCCGATTCACAGGACAAAGTTTTTTGACTGAGTAATCTTTTCATTATACCATTTGCTAGAAACTTTTTATTGTTGTACATTTTATCTAATTTAGACCACGCAATTTTATAGTTGTCAGATGTAACCTTTATGTTTCTTAATAATTGCTCAGCCTCCCCACTTAAATGTCCCTTTAAATAAAAAAATCTCTGTGCATCGTCGAGTGATGTGTTCTCGTGCACCAATCCCACAAATAAGTCTCTAAATGTTTGCCACTCTGAATATTTTCCCGAAAATGAGGGAATTTTTATTTCTGGCAACTTAACTCTGCTGACACTCTTTTCATTCTGACAAATAGACTTAGAATCCACACATAAAGCAGTTGAATTTCCTGAAGATAATAATTCCTTTAACTCGCTTTTAAACTGTATATAAAACTCTTCGACCTCATCATATAAGCCTTTCTTATGATAATTTGAACTAAGTAAATCAGACTTTTTTACCTCACTAATTATTTTTACATGTGTTTTGTGGAATAATTCCCATTGCTGTTCTAAGTTTTCAATCCTAGTTTCTATATAACAAATAGTTAGACGCTCTTTAGGACTTTTTTTAAAGTTAGATTTTGACTTGAGCATTTTAGCGTTAATGTCTTCCTGAATGTCGTTAAGCGACTCCATTTTTAATTAAAAAACAAGTACAACACAAATAAAATACACAATTATTTCGCAACTAGATACAACACTATAAATAAACTTATTGTCCAGTAAACACGTTTGATAACACCACCAGAATTCTAAGTTTCTTTGAAGCACTTCGATATTTTTCTAAGTCCCAGATTACGTTTAAAATTTTACAAGTGTTATAAACTTGTATTTCTATGTAAAATCGGGCATAGGTTCCCCGTCTGAACCACTTTTTACTTCTTAAAATTAGCACAAGTCCAAACTAATATTACCAACGGCTAAGTTAATTATCTAGTGATTTTAAGGTTCAAATTTCAATGCACTTTCTTGAATTTGTTGAAGTTAATTTCTTCTTATTAATAAGGTCGAAAATGTACTCACGATTTTTTCACCAATTATTTCACTCACTGGCACACTGATGATGTCGCGCTGTACTGCACCACAAAGCGGCGCGCTGTACTGCAACGCACAAGTGGCGCCCTCTGCTTGTCCACGATCTGCCGCACTTCACCTCCCATGCGTCACTCCTCCGGTTGTTGCTACCAGCTGTGGCTGCTCGACGCGGCTGCTCCTGGCTCCAACCGGTTCCACCTCCAGCTCTTGAGCACCTCACCTGGTGCCCACTGAAGGGGCTGCTCTGGACAGCGATCCACTGCCCAGTAATGACGCGTAGGGTGGTAATTCACTACCACCACCGGAACTACCACAAACACTCCCGACCGATCCGACTCCGAAGGACCATGTATTCTTACCGAGGGTCCGTATATAGGCGAGGAGTAATTAATACAGCACTATATTCGGTTATAGCGTATATTTAAATACTTTAATTTTCGAGGCTCACACAAAAAATAAAAATCAATCCTGCCAAGGTAAATGCCGGTAACGAAACCATAGCGAGATCTAATTCGACGCCAACGCCATCTATCGAGCTGAGGAAAAAACCTCGAAGATTTATCGAACTGTTTAGATCTCGCCATGATTACGCTGTGTGTCCGAACATTCTCTCTTCCTCTCATAACCAAATACGTTTGAAGTTTCACTTCAGTCGTGTGGTCATAAGCACACTCGGTTTTTTTGTATGGAAGAACTGTCAACAATTTAAAATTATTCCTCCGATTATAGTTATCTGGCGTTGGAAAAATCAGCCCATAGACATATTTATCTAGTACCCCGTGTACCTTAAAACTTTATATTATAGATATTATTAGTTATTATTATTAGTTTTATCTAACATGGTCAATAATAACTGTAAATCTAGGTCAAGCCCAAATTCAGCAATTCAATTTCAAGCTTTTTGTTTCATAAAAGTATTGGCTCATACATCGTAGTTTTCGGCACTCACAGAAAATTATTGAGACAAACAGCCAAATGAAAATGAATAAACGTTGTTATTCCTGGCAATGAATACAAGAATAAAATACTGCTGGAGTCTGCACTCTCTTCTCACTGAAAAATAAATTGAGTAGGAGAGCCCATTTATGGTTTTACTTGAAACATGCAAACAAACAGCAAGTGCAAGTGGCAGTGGGCTAGCCATGTCTGTCGAAGGACTGATGGCCGGTGGAGCAGACGAGTCCTGGGGTGGAGACCGCGTACCGGCAAGCGTAGTGTGGGACGCCCCCCAGCTAGATGGCCGGACGACCTAAAGAAGGTGGCTGGGGTAGACTGGATGCGGAAGGCGGAGGACAGGGTGCTGTGGCGCAGTCTGGGAGAGGCCTATGTCCAGCAGTGGACTGCGATAGGCTGAGTTGATTGATTGATGCAAACAAACACTCCTCACAATTAGCTTATATGTATCAATCCCTTAAAAGTACACTGTCCTTCAAGATACCTACAGGTTGTTCCTAGTTTGAAGGGTATGGGCCTTCTCGTCTGTAATAGCCATACCCATCCCTTATTAAAATTACACTGATATTACCTAAGTTACTTAAGCTTTCTTAGAAATAAACTTTTCTACAACGCCTACTCTAGTTCTTATAATATTAATTTTAAACCCTAAAGCAAGCTCAACCCTTAGGTACATCATCATTATCTATCCTCTTTTCTTTTCCGACAAACAGCCGTGCCTAAAGTGTTTTAAATGTTAACCATTCATTCACAAAGGAGTCACTCAGAAGTATTCAAAAGAAAAACAGACAGAATAAAATGTTGAGTGGTTCGTAATATTTCAAGTAAACTCGTTTCTCCCATGGGAAATTAGAATAACTGCAGCGTAATTGACTTTGTCTCCGACCATTATTTACACTAGGCTAATACTAGATTTATGAAATACTGGCGACTGCGCACGACGATGTCTGCGTTTACACACATAGTCTGTGCAATCCTTTACCTTTGCTCTGGCTTTTGTGCTACTTTCTCATAAGGGACCTGTGCTATAATTTAGTCTAGAGCAGTCTCATTATTTTATTCTTCAAAAACGAGTTTATTTTCTACCTGTTAACCATTTCAATTTTAATTTATTTACTTTGAAAAACCATCGTGTTTCAAAAATTGCAATGAATGTGTGTAATTTATGGAAGGAGTGATGGGGTTATGAAGAAATGTCTTGACGCTGCGTGAGCGTGCGTGATCCATTGCCACTCGTTCGATGTCCACCGCGCGCAGCATGGATGAAAAGCAGCAGATGAAGTGATTTTTTACTCCGTTTGTGTAATTGCCGTACCTATGGCGTTCCAGTGTGAGGATAAGTAAATAAATTGCAACTGTTTATGTCGTAGCTTGAAACTATTGTGTGCTATCATTGAAATAACTTTGAATCATCTCTTGAACATGAAGGACTACAAACAATAGGAGTAAAACTAAAAAGTGTTCGTTAGTGCTATTCAATTTTATTTTAACACACAGACACACCATTTTCTGTTATTTATTCGTCTAGACTCCGACTAACTCCCGCCGGTTATATTATTAGCAATAATTTTAAAGGATTGTTTAATTTTCAACCTAAACCCAGCGCTGGATATCTTTTTCTAATATTCTTTCTTCATTCTCAGACAAGATTATGAACACCCACACATTTTCAGCTTTATTTTTATTTATCTATATTAACTTCATAGCAAGCTTTCTCTCCTATTTACGGGCTTTAGATTAACTTAACTGTTTTATCTAGTTTCCACGGTTCATATTTTCTCGTTTTAAGGGTTTAAGTTTTACACTAGCTGTGTCCCGCGGTTTCACCCGCATAAGTGTCGATCCCGTGGGAATATCGGGATAAAAAGTAGCCTATATGTTAATCCAGGATGTCAGCAACCTCCATACAAAATTTTATCAAAATTGGTCCCGCCGTTTGAGCGTGAAGAAGTAACAAATATACAAACACACCCCCACACACACACACACACTCACAAACTTCGTCCTTTATTATATTAGCGTGATTGCTCGTGTGAGCTAGCACTATACTTACCCATTTCTTTCTATAATATACACAATATTGTTCAGTAAGTGTATTTTTGTTAGGTATGCTTGGTAGCTGCCTGGTACGTGAAGGTCTTGTGGTGCGTTCCATGTCAGAAAAAGAAAAATGTTTAATCCGAAATAAGATATCTCTTATTAATCCCCTCGTCTGTTAGACAAGCTTAGTGACAATAGAAAAAGTAATTGTTTCTTATATAATCCAGTAGTAATTTTAATCCGAAACCATAACCATGAAGATTCGCATCAACAAACTTTACATAATCACCTATTTACAGTAAACATTAAACAAGGTTTAATTAAGCTTAAGGCTTAATATGTATTGATAAAGGATCCCACTCCCGATTCATTACACTTTACGGTGTACCACGGCAGAAATAAACAAAGTTAGGCTGTTACGTTTATGTGACGCCATCAAAAACTCCATCAATATGATGAGAGGTTTTATGGCGCCCAACGTGGGCCCCACGTAATGAGCGACATTTATTCTCTTATACTTGCACTTCGTTTATTAAAAGTTGCTTGTATATTTATTTTTGATGTGCTTTGTGGTTTATTATTTGTATTTTCAAACGTTTTAATCATTTTAACTGTCAAGATTTTACCACGCACAATAAATTGTTACAAATTATTTATTTTTTACTCTCATATCTTGGCAAATTCATTAAAAAACCGACTATACCCAAGTTGCAGTACCTAACTTTTATCATCAAGAATCCTTTCTTGAAATTTCCTCTCTTAACTTCAACATACATTAAATTAACGTATCTTTCGTTTCGCTAAAACATGAACAGTGTTATACAAACAAACTAGCACTGCAACAAACATCCCATAACCATTAGCAAAATTTACAACCTGAATTCCAAATTCATAAATAAACCAACATCAAATATTCAAGTGAATCCTAGCAACACCTTCAGTTTGTGTAACCACAGTCTGCATGTTTGTTTCCATCTCGAAATAAACCCTGTATTAACGCTTTAATTCACTGACAAGGTAATCAAAATGTTAGTAGATGTGGGAATTAATATTTCAAGTTAGACCTAGCTTTGCATAGTTTGATTAACCACTGTGTTTCTCTTCACGAGAATGTTATATAAAGTGCTATAAAAATATCTGCCACGGCTTCAGTGGGAGACAGTATTTTGGTTATAGATTACAGTAGTGAAGAAATTTTGTACCCCGGATTAGTTAAATCAATTTGAGAAAATAGAGTAATTAAATAAACATTTACTCTATTCTACATAACGTGGTTCACAAACTACGCACGATGTGTCGCTTCTTCACATTTTGCGAAATAAAATGACGGTGCGGCAACAGCTAATTACTATGGGAAAAAAATTAAGACGTAAGATCAATAATATATCTTTACTATAGTAATCTATATATACTGAATACTGTCTCCCATTGAAGCCGTGGCAGATATTTTATAGCACCTTATATATACAAGGTGGAAACGACAATACGACAGTAAATTAACTGCGGATATCTAACGACATTCCCAGTCTGCATATGAAAATTCAATCAAATATAACCAGCACCCTAATTGCGTAACACACTATCAATCGGAATCAGAATCATTTTGAAGCAAATTGCTAATCCATTGCTTCATAAGTTCGAAAAATGTGTCTGCTCAACCCGGAAATAACGCAATGAATGTTGTTGAAATGTCAAAATGAAACCGATTCCGAGTGATAATGTGTTAAGCAATTGCCCTGCAGTTCGTCACATAGCTAGTCAAAGATTGGCAAAACCCACTAGTTTCTTTGATGCTAGGATTTATTTGTAAGTTCTAAAATACTCTTATGCATCAGTATTGCCAGTGTTTTCATTTTTAAGGAAAATTGAAGCCAATTAGGTTACCAATTTTACTACCAACTTAAAATGTCCGCATATTAAAAGCATGTCATTCTTTGACCGTTGATGAAATGGTAAATTGACGTAGGGTGTCGATTTGAGTTCATTTCGCTATCCGTATTAAGAGGAGGTGGATTTATAAAGTGAATATGAAATGGTAGTGATTATTATTATTATAGCAGGCCGTAAATTTATTTATTATTTATTTATTTATCCATTTATTTCAGACATCAAGGCCCATAGAAAACACATAAAATACAATATTAATGTAACTTAAAAATAATATAAATAAATACATCATTATAATTACACTAAGAAACTAACTAGACACGAAGTGACGGCGTCGTGTTTCGCTGACTGGTGTCATGTAGCCGGCCACGAAACCGGCGGTACACAACACCCTGTTCAGTGCTGGCCATTGACATTGTAAGTGAGTTCCGTAATCGAATTCGTGATCATAAAATATTGTTATGAAGGGTACAGTAACATACTTTTGCTCAAATCTAATCTTTATCGCATAATCTTGACCTTTTCGATCAAAATGGCTGATTGCGAAGATTTACAAAGTGGTTTACCGTTTAAAGAAAGTGTAATAAACTTTCACGACATTAAACTCCCTTCCATTAAAAACAAATACGTAACAAAAAATAAACGCGCAACTATCAAACAATGGTTAGCAAGTTCATGCTTACATTTCTCAAGTTTCAGTCCGAAGGGTTCCAAATTGTTTCAAAGGAATTCCGATAGTCCGGAACCCATTAGTTTCGGCACTCCAATATAAAATGCCATAGCTCGATAAATAAACTGTTCTTTACTTTGACAGTCAATTTATAAAATGTCCAGTGGAGTTCTTGCGGTTTTTCGGTGAAATACCTGAAAGTTTCGCATACTGATGAAACGGGTGACCAGGGATTTAAGCCCCAAAGTTATTTCAAATAACATTGTGGTTTCAGACATGAAAATTTGAATAAAAATGACTGTTGAATATAAAATAAATCAACGGAATTCAGTTAGGCTTCAAAATGTTATGAAGGATCTGAATAATATCAGCTTTAAAAACAGACAGATAACATGAACGGTCGAGATAACACGAATGGTCGTTTCCATAATATCATCTATTTACCCGATGTTATTTTGAAAGTTAACCGAGCATAATTTCGAAATCATATTTACGTATTTCGCCAATCTGGTCTTAAATGTGGGGCAGATGTTAGATGTATTTCAGGTAACATATTCCAGGTACCGAAATTTGGAACAGCGAAGCAATCACTTAGTTCACCACAAGTTCAACGCAAACAACATTCGTACAAAAAGCTCCGTGGTTCTACGAAATAGATCAAAACTACGCGGTTTTCTGTTTAAAAATTCACGACACGTTGCATACAAAACGATCCCATCAGTTTATATCGCACTTTCTTTTTTTTCCTTACACGTTTATTTCCCTTTTATTTTCTTTCAAGTACTTATTTATTGGCTTCTGGGTTTAGGGTGTAATGTTTTTTTTAAAAATCCAGGACTATTCGTTTTGTATTTATTACCTACTTTCTAACTTTTTTTGGGGAAATGGCTATAGGTTGTATATTTGTGCATGTTTCTTTTATTAAAAATCCAGGCACTTGTTCCTGGAGATATGTATACATCCGCTCTCAGACTACGACGGACACTCGTGGTTAGATTGTTGGCTTTCACAAAATCCTGTAAATGCAAAGCGCTGCACGTTATACGATGGGCGAAAAAAATGGGTTTTTTAATCTCTCTGCCATGACGTAGACGTACACAGCAGACCTCTTCATAGACCGATAGGCGATTAGCCGCATAACTTCACAAATTCTCTTGGCAGCCCCGTTCTACAGAATTTCAATAAACTTTCATTCAAAAAAGAGCACAAGGAGAAAATTTTGCAACGCTTTTTGTAACAAGAACAGTTTTTCTAGGTACCTTTTTTAGCGGTGTGTGTATCGATCGCGCATCCATTAAATGTTGTAAAATGACAGCGCACGCCCGCGTCATTAAAACTCAACGTGCACCGGTGCCTTTTAAACTGTGTGGACACCAATGTACAGAGAATGGAGCCGGTAAATAGAATGAGTACCTACACCGTACACGTATGCATGGAAAAGCAAAAAAACGTAAAACGAGAAAATAGAAACAACTTTGCCAATGAAAATTGTAAATTGGTTTTAGTATCGGCAGTGTTTCGAGGAGAAACAAATGAAGAAAAGAAAATGCAAATGAATTGTCATTCTTTGATTCGGTCTTTGCTTTGGTTGATAATAATAATTAAATTCAGGCAACAGTGAATGGTTTGATGTTGATTTAATCTCACTAATAACATATAAAAGCTTTACAGATACAGAATAATACTGTCTAAAAATATCTCGATCAATTTCTTGCAAGGCTAACAGCAAATCCGCATTTTCAATTTGAGCACCGTTTTTATAACTACTTTCCCAATAAATCTCGAATTCTTTATGGCCCCGCTGGTTTCCAATCTTTCAATTAATCAGTTCTTAAGAGAACTCGTGAAACTTAATCCCGGGATTTTCTCCTCCACGTCGTTTGGTCTTTTTTTAATATCCACGCTTATTACAAATATGAAATCGACACCTGGTTTTATTGGAATGAACTGCTACTGGTGTAAAAATAGGGCGATAATTTGAAAAGTTTTTCTGTATCAATGAAGTAAGATGTCTGCGTATTGAAAACGAATTCGTGACGCGTGTAAAAAGATTTAATTGCGTATGTATCGAAGTTTTAAAAGAAGTTACTGACTTGCTATTTGTAATATACGACTATATTATAAATAGCAGTTATATATTTCATAGCGAACGTGTTCGAATTCTTCTTGTAAATGTTTAACTTTAGATGAAAATTACATAAATCTTGCTACGTTCTTTTACCCAAGCCTCTACACATAAGGTTCTCGTAAATTGAACTCGCAAACACAAGTTACATGCCGGTTTGAAAAATTGATGTAAAATGTAGGTAAGTAGTTTTAGATTGCTACAGAATCGACTGCGAACACAATAGAAACTCGTTTCAAACAATTGATTCTTACATTTTTAAAGCATCTTGGGTTCTATTTTCGCTTTATTGCCAAATGCGAGAACAAATAACAATCAAATCAAAATAGAAGAATCTAAGCTCATCCAGACTGGACCGTTCATTTCTATCTCCGCGTTTAGTCCACCAGTGAATGCTATAGACATGTAATATGCATAACAATGGCGGTGGCATCCGTGAAGCTGACATCATGTCATTATCATGATTACAGGGCCTTATGACGAAGGAATAAAGTTCAAAACAGATGAACTTCGTTCCGATTAATTGTACCGTTTTTGTTGGAACTTGCACAAGCGTTACTACATGTACCAATAATTCACTCAATGTAGTAAATTCGTCTGTTTCATCGTTTTTTTGTTCACTTAGGTACCGTTTGGGATGTTCTTTTATTTATTTTGGTGTGAATCACGGCAATTTGTTTACTATTTTATTTGATTTAAAAATCCGTTCGCTGTTTTATCTAAATGATGTATTTCCCTATAACTTTGACATCACTTTTAGAAAAGCGTTCTGTGCTTTGAGCAATTTGTCAAGCTCACGTTATCAAATCAAATCAAATTCATTTATTTGTCCGAACATGGTACATTACATGGTCTTAAATTAATAAATGGTCTCATCACATTCTGCCACGTGGGGCGCGCAAATATCAGGTAGGTACACAAATAAAATTTTCAATACAAGAACAAAGATTAGATTAATATTGATACTATTGAATAAATAATTACGAATTAATATTGCAATAAGAGGCATGTCAATTAAAAATATTAGGTATCTAGGTTATGTCAGATTATTATTCAATGTCAAACTATCAACTATCAAAGAGAAGATTACAATTAAATTAGGATGGCAAAGTCGTATCGTTCAAAAAGTCGTTTAAGGTATAATAACACTTTTTAAGTTCCTTTTTAAACGCATTTAAATTTAACTGTTTGATTTGCTTATCGTTATTCACATGGGTTTCATGCATTTATCTTCCGACAAAATCAAATCATGTTTTAACAAGCTTTACTTACATTTACGTTTTCTCTTTCAATTTGTATAAGGGCCACGTGTGCATGATGTAAACTTTTGATAGTGGAGTCGTGAGTTTGTATTCACATAAGAAACATAATTCCAGTGATAGACTGGTTGTTACCAAAATAGTTTCATTCGAGCTGGGTCAAAATTAACCATCCATTAACAAAAGCTGTAGTGGTTCTTTTAATCCTGGCCTCATCCAAAATATGCATCTTTTTGAAACCTGTTCTAAAGTTTCCAATATGTTGTTTTCACAAAACTTCACACATTCTATTCAAACTGTCTGTATATTTTTTCTCTAATTCACGGGAATATTCACAACAAATCCGCTTCATAAATCTCCATTCAGCCCGCGTTCACCTGCGAATTCGCGTATGCAATATGAGATCGCCCTTTCAGCTATACTACCATCAAAGCCCATTCAACTCGCGACTATTTCAAATATGACCCAAATACTGGACGAGTACGTTGAATATGGAATAAACGAGCGAAGGATGCTGTGCCCCTACGTCCCAGGACGATGAGACGTCCTGGCGTGTAGCGTGCCAATGCTGCCACCATTTGTCTTGGGACATAATAATGCCGGAGTGTTTGTTTTTTTGCCTGTGCAAAGCTGTCACAGCTGTGTGAAGGATGATACTACAATATTATCACGATCCTTCATAAAAGTGGCTTATTAGCAGTATTTGAATAATTTATAAGGCATTAGAACAATGTTGAGTACCAAATTATTAAATAAAACTGGAATAATACAGCCCAACTTATCATTACGCCAGTAATACGTCAGCGTTGATTAATAGGCGATGTTAATAGGCCAATAAAAGTAAGAGTTTGACTTGAACTGACATTAATTAATGCTTCCTTCTTACCCAACACGACAGCGTTGCGATATTATCGCTGTTTTCAAACATTAATTTTTCTTTACTATGAATAATGTTTTCTGCCAGAACCGTCTGCTGCTGAAGATGCGTCTTCTAGATAGACCCACTATTAATGATTAGAAGACTGATGGTTGGAACTATAAAGTGACTAATCGTGTCAAGTGTCGACAAAAGTAGCCTTTAACATCATTAATAATTAAGGCAATCAATTAGAATTCCCACGTTTCCCCGTAGTCCCAAGCAGAGATCATATACTACTAATAAAAGCTGAAAAGTTTGTTTGAAGTTTGAACGTGCTAATATCTGGAACTAACTACACGTCGGATTTGAAAAAATATTTTTGCATTTGATTGCCCTATCATTGAGGAAGGCTGTAAGCTACTTAACAACACGTTAGGTACTTCAGGAGCCGAGCAAAATAAAAAAAAAATCAGAAAGGCAGAAAGAGAAGAAAGAGTTTTTTTTATCATTGTTCCTCTCAACCAAAGCACCTGCCATCTAATCTCTTCACCACCCTTAGTTGACTGGTAGAGAATTCCTAAGGCATTAAGTCCGCCTTTGTACCTTTTTGTGCGAATAGTTTAAATAAATAAAGACCGCTTAGCGAAAACGAAGAGATAGTAATGAACAAATACACAAGTGTAATAATTACGCTGAGAATTCAATTGTTTTTCGTTGCTTTACAAGTCATAACTGCTTTGTCTAATTTGTGGACCTTAGAGCTATCTGAAACACACCAGCCAGCATCCAAGATCAAATTACGAACATCACCAAATCCCGTCTCACCTCGATATTTCACCTCTATTCAACCATATAGAACTGCAGTAACCCTTTCCCTACAGACCGTTGAATGTCCCGCCTTTTCGACATTCATGGCATCCGCCGTATCGTGAAAGGGGACCAACTGTACCGTGTAATCTTATGACGTCGTTTGCGATGTTCTTTTTTTAAATATCGGTGTTTGAATCTTTAATGGCTTGTTTGATAAGTGTTTTGCGTCTGTGTGTCTTTCATGGTTTATTAGGTTAATGGGCAAGAGTGGGAGTTTGAAGGTCGTTTGACTCGTTTAGAAAACTTCTTGGTCGTTTAGGACAGTTTGAAGCCTTTTTTATTTGTCTTCTTTTTATTTAAGTGTTTCAAGTGTCGTGTCTACTTTAGCATTAAATTGTTTTACTTTTACAATTCTATCGATTTTGTTCTGGCGTCAATCCCTTTCTGACTTACTTTATTTTTTTGTGTGAAGAAACTTAATAAAACGTAAGCTTTGGTTCTTTAAATGGCCTGATTTTATTAGCTAGGTTTAAGTTCATCGTTAATTCGGTCTTTATCCAAGTCTAGTCTAGTCTTGTGTGTCAATGCACATTTTGCATCTATTAACCGATACCTATCTGATTGGAGTGACGTCAGAAATTTAATTAATATCAATCAATCATGCGTTGCGCCAGTTGATTGATACGCTGGTGGTCTCTAATCGGCTTTGTCCATCTACTGCTTCATTAATTAAATGCAGCCCAGTTTGTAGGGTAACTAGTATTTTGACCCGACTCCGCTTCAATTTATGTTTATGAATTGACTTCATTTATGTACTATTATCATCAGTACCTAAATACTTGAATATCCTCGTCAGCATTAGCTTCTTCCTGCTGCTTTTAAATAAGCAGCCTAAGCGATCACTATTTCCAACCGGCAACCACTGCAACTGCCATATATCTATGGCAACTGCAGATTGCAGTTCTGCAAGTAAGAGTCTACAGTGGTAGTGGACAAATAGTGCACAGCGAGTCAATGAGGCAGTCCAGAATGTTGTCGCAGTAACCAAACATGGCAACAGGGTTGGTGATCTCCAAGGACCAGATTTTATGAAAATAAAAGAAAAAGAGAAATTTTTATTTTGGACTCACACAAGACCTAAAAATAGTTAAAAAAGGAGCATTTAAAACTAAAACAAAAATTAAAAACAAACAGAAAAAAAAAACAAAAAAAAAAACCGGAGGGGCAATTCTTGTAGGTAATTTTAAGAACGTTCAGTCTCAATCTGTCAAAAATACCTCTAATTTCTCTACATTTTCACATGTTTTTGACATTTGTTTGTCGCCGAGATGAGACTGCGACTAGATTTTGAACGTTTTAAATTACGAGAATAATTGGCCTTTTGAGCGAGGCCATAAAAGATCCTATCTCAGCATATAATGCCGCGATATTTAAAAAATGCATTTTTTGATACCTATTAATTTGCATATTTTTTCAGGTTATTACATATTTTACCTAAAATCCACTAATCGTGCACGTTTTCTATAATTCTAACTTGATAATTCCAAAATATACAAATGATGGAAGGGACAAATGGCTCAATGTATCGTTTTAGTTAGCACTGTCGCACAGGCAAAGATCTCCCTACTCTCATTAAACAAGGAAAAAAACATTGGCTATTTTGTTGCATATTTCGAGAAAATATGATAATAGGGTAGTTTCCTGGGTAAAAAAATAATAATTCTAATTAGTCCGTCAGTTAGATTATCAAAAAATAATGGACCCTTATTTTTTCTTTTGTCAATCAAACAAAAAATGACAAAGATAAAGCGCGTCAAAATTTGGGAGTGGGGGGTCGTGACGTCACGCCGTGCGACACTTTTTAGCACGGCGTGCTTGTGAACATGTTCCTACATGTTGCAAATCCACTTGACGTAATGAGGATAATTGGATATGCTAACATTTCATAAAACCATAAATCTCATTGCTATAGCTATAGTTATCTCATATACTAAAGTTTTCCTAGGAATTCTCTGCATATCTCTAGACTCGACGTACTCCAACCTTCATTCAAAATTGATCTAGCGGTAACAAGCCCGGCTTTGAATCGTTAACTAGACGTAAAGACTATCTAGGTCATTCTAGGTCGACCAAAAGTGGATTCTGGATGAAGGAAAAATACTGTTACATCCAGAAATTGGATTCTGCACCCTAATTGCGTAACACACTATCCATCGGAATCTGAATAAATTTGAAGCAATATGCTAATCTATTGCTTCATAAGTTCGAAAAATTTGTCAATGCGTAAGTAACGCAATGAATGTTATTGAACTGTCAAAATTAACCCGATTCCGACTGATAATTTGTTACGCAATTGCCCCGCTGTAGTTAGATGATGAGACTAACTACGGTCGGGATTTTTAATTAATGTAAAGATTTGTCTTTACGTAGTTATTGATACCTATTACAGTCCGGCCGTCCAGAGAATGCGTTCCTTACGCCTGTCAGTACGGAAATTCTAGTACCTAGCTAATAAAGATCAAATTCGCAAAACACGAATTCGTTTTTATAAAACTGACAAGTGTTAAGAACGCATTCTCTCGTCGCCCGCACTGTAGTTACTGTGACAAAATCAAAAGGCTCGCATTAGCCAAGGAATATATTAGGCTGCTTGTAATTTGAATATGTAAAGCTGCGCGCTACACGTGCATCGCATAAGTCACTGGACCCGCGCACTTATTTAAGCGGTAGTTAACACAATACATTTACCCGCACAGGTGCCTAAACTTGCGCAGTTTATATGCACCGTGTATAAACAGCATAATTGAAATTGGAATGCCATTTGGCTGTTCATCTGCTTATGTAAATGCCGTTCATTTCAGTGCAAGCATTGTCATTTCTATTCGGTGAGCGGTCAGGGCATTATGTTAGTATTTGAACATCTGTAGAAATGCATTCATATATAACACCCCGTCGTTTTTGCGTCAGAGGTTAAAAATGAGATGAAAGTAAAACTTTATAAACACAAAAAACAGCTAAAATTCCACTAACGTATTTATAAACCACAGTAGCAATTCAAGCAAGCCCGACTGCACAATACCATATACTGGAGAACAAATTGAAAAATGTGATCGTCTACGAGGCAATCTGCATGCTCCTATGCGGATCGCCGGTATTGCCACTCCATTTTAATACCAATGTTGCTATGAATGAAAATGGATTCGAAATAGTTCAAATACTGTTGCTGTATGTAGATGACCGTATAAATGGGTGTTAGCATATTATTCTGAATGAACTCTCTTTTATATTGCAGTTTGTTCTCTGGGATATGGCAAAATAAGCTTACTATAAAGCTATACTATGTCTACATTAGAGTGAAAGTAGTGGACGAGATAACTCCTCCCTTTGTACGTTCGTTGAAAGCTTAATGGGAATATATTCTAAATCTAGATTCTACAAAACAAAAGAGCTTAGATCTACCTAACTCTGTGGAAATCAGGCACCAACACAGTCAAAATATCGTCCATACAATTTTTGTAAAGCAGTACCAAGAAACTAAAAGTAGATCAAGATGATAAACGAGAAACACACTAAGCTAGACAAGAATGTCAGCAGTATCAAAACATGAGCTAGAACTTATATTATTCTAACAAACATGTCTCAACAAATCTGACACCGAATTCCACGGATAACTTAGTGTATTGTTGGAGGAACAAACTCTCAACATACGAGAGCATACGAGAGCGTACTCCTACATGTTCAGCTTCACAAACTATGTTCGAACCAGATTTATAGCGTCATAGTGTTGAAAATTGTATAAAACTTCAAAATTTGATACGACTTGGTCCGAAGTTTGTACGCTCTAAAGTTAGATGGTATATTTTTAGTAAGTTTTAGAATTGATTTTTGTGCCGACATATTAAGGTTTTATTTTATTTCTCTGGGTCTACCACTCTGTTTAAGAAAACGAAGATTTAGGGCCGACTTTCCAATCTTTAGACAAAAGTTATCGGCTTAATGACAAAATAATGTTCCAAGACATACTTCGCCCATCGTATCAAAAATCAATTCATTATTCTCACTCTAATCTTTTGCTACAACTCAGAAAACTGCTCTCCCATAAAATAAAGGTGTGAACATTAAACCTCGTTTTCCCAAAACGAGCTGAAAACTAAAACGTTTGACCAACACAGTGACAAATGTAGTACATTAGCGGGGGAATAACGAGGGTAGTCACGAAATAGTTCCTATGTGGACAATGATAAAGAGGTCACTGAAAATTTCACGCTCCATGTACCAGGAGAGAAGGAAAAGAACACTGGTTCATTTAAACATGCTTCAGATGAGTCTTGTCTATTTAAACAGTAGGTAGCGATGGAAATTAAAAATATAGTGTACTAAATACACTCGACGAAGAACGCACGACCCGTAGGCCGTAAGACAGGTCCAAATGATAATATTCAATTCAAATAAACGGAACAATGCTTGGCCCTAAATAAACTCTTTCACAGTTAGTAGAAATGATTTGTCAAAGACATGGACGCAAAGTATCTTCAATCGGTCTACACCCGCTTCGGTAATCCGCACTCGGGCAAACAAAACAATAAAAGCAATCGATAGGAGTCCGAGGACCATATTTTTCCGTTTATAAGAAAAGTTTTTATCTTTTCCGGATACACCATGAACTCTTCGTAACTATTTTGTTTAAGGACCACGTCTCCACGGTTATTATTTAGCGTGCATACACACGAGCGACACGCGTTGACGACTGAGGCAACTGCAGCCGTCGACAACATTCCGCTCGTGTATTTGGGCACCGTACTCAATTGAACGCGCGACACGTTGTCGACGCGTGTCGGCGGATGTAGTTGCCACTGTCGTCGTCGCGTGTCGTTCGTGTATATGCACACTAAATAATAACTTACAGAAGTCAAAAGTAACTATTATGTAGTTCGTTATTAATTTACCTAGTGTAGGTACCTAGTTAGTTGCATAATAATATAGTAAATTAAATACGAATACCATATAATAATATCATACTGTATGAAATAAATATTCTAAGGACCTTTCTTTATTATTAGAAGAATTAGACTCTGACGACTGGTGGTGAAATTGCATTTTTGACAGTTGTGTTCGTACACAACTGTCAAAAGTTTGCTATCACAAGATATCAAACTTTTTTTACTCATCAATTTTGTCACATTGCTGGGCAAAGGTCTCTATAGAGATTTGACGAACAGGGTGTGAAGTTCACTCATACTCTATAGAAAAGGGAGGATTCTTCGACCAGACGGGTGTCGTGTCTGGCGGGCAACTGCCCGATGATTCATGTCGGGCCGTTGTATATAGGTACCGGCGGCGGTAAACCCAGCTTGCGAGATGCAGGATTTTGCTTGACGTCAGTAAGACGCGTTGTTCGCATGTGGCGTTGTAGATACCGCTACACCTTCATCATTCCCTCCTACGTAACTAAACGCTTTTCATTCGTTCATTTTGTAGGCAAAAGGCATATTAGTCTATCCATAGTAATGACAATGCCATCAATGACAGCCTCGGCAGAGGCTACCTCCCAACCAGCACAATAAAATAATGTCGTCACAATACTTGGTGCTATTGAGAGTTGTCAGGGTATGTGGCATGTTCGGCTAACATTCAAATAGGATCGTGTGCAGGTCTTTCGGCATTGTTCGTGACTGCGGCATCTTGGCTCGATTTCAATGTATTTGTTGAGTCGGGTAAGATTCTGTCTATTGTGGAAAAAGACGTAGATTTACGTAAGGTAAACGTATTTGTGGAAGGTTTTCTTATTTTGGAGTGATATGGGTGTTTTAATAGTAGGATTGTATAGTTATCCTTATTTATTCGTCGCCACCATAACTTTGGTTTTTCAAATTCACGAAATATTTTGCAGAAAAAAAACCCTTTTTTTGTAAATAGACAAAAATGTTCGTAAGTGTGCCACTTATCCGAAACTACTTCATCTTTCTATTACCTTCTTCATCTTTTATTAAATATTTCTTAATAAGATTTCAAAGTCAAGAACATTGACGACGATTTTGTCTGAAGTATACATACACATATCTATGTATGTTTTGCCGTTACATAATCAGCCTATAATGTTCCCACTGCTAGGACACAGGCCTCGTCTCTGTTTTAAGAGGGAGTGGGCCGTAATCCACCACGCGGGCCCGGTGCCGGTTGGTATATGTCACAATGTTTTCGAATTATTGGTTCTAGGTTTCCTCACGATGTTGTCATTAACCGTTTTGTTTCGCCGTTAACGGCGTAGAAATATGTATTAAAGTTAATCACAACTAATTAGCCTATTAAATGTTCATAATAAGCAAAATAAACCATAAATAAGAAAATATACTTACGTAAACATTTCTCCTCTACCTTCTATACTCTTTGAAATAGCAAAATAAAGACCGTACCTCGTATATTATGTTTCTTTCTGGCCATCAATTTGTATCAGGACTCTTTAGAAACGTGAGTATACCTAGCTAGAAATATCAGGTTGTATTTGCGAAGCTTTGCCTATTCATTCAGATATAACGTCGCGGACTGCTGTATAGGTACTCGCTTCCAGACATATGCAAATGTCCTCAAATGTCAATTTGTAGTTTGCTCATAATTTCCGAGGTTTTTCAAAAGTATGCAAAGCATTGCATGGAACAAAAACTACACAAAAGACTTTCGCAGTTTAGGGCTTATTTTCCAAAGTCAGATCATCATCATCTGTCTAGGTTTTTCCCAACTATTTTGGGTTTGGCTTCTAGACTAACAAGATGCAGCTGAATACCAGTATTTTACATGGAGCGGGTCCGTGTGGTGCCGGACTTAAAGAATAGCACCACCCCCCTTCTTCCCATGGGTGTCGTAAAAGGCGACTAAGGGACGTACCGGAGAATGGGCAGCAGCGTTCTCTATGCATTTAATATCATACTGCGATCGCCAACCCGCATGCCAAGCGTGGCGATTATGGCAAATCCCCCCCCAAATGACAAGCACGAAAAATACTTGGCCCCTAGTGCCCGGCGGCCCGCCTACCCTTGGCTACGGTAGCGGCCAAGGCCACGGTGAGGCAAGGGGTGCTAAGAATCCCCGGAAGAGATCCGGCTACCAAAATAACCGAAAACTGGACCTGGCAACATACAACACGCGTACACTCCGGACCGACGAGAAGATCTCCGAACTCGAGGAAGAATTGAGCAGGTTGCGATGGGGCATAGTGGGATTATCTGAAGTCCGAAGAGAGGGGGAGGACTCGATAATCCTTAAATCTGGCAACTTGCTCTATTTCCGGGAGGGCGACCAGCAGTCCCAAGGTGGTGTCGGGTTTATCGTCCACAAGTCCCTTGTGAGCAACGTGGTGAAGATCGAGAGTGTGTCGACCAGGGTGGCGTACCTTATACTCAGAATATCCGCAAGGTATTCGCTGAAGGTCGTACAGGTTTACGCCCCGACCTCGTCACACCCCGACGATGAGGTGGAGACCATGTATGAGGATATTTCCAGAGCCATGCATGGCTCTAAAACTCACTTCACCGTTGTCATGGGGGACTTTAACGCGAAACTGGGTAAACGAAGCGATGATGAGCTGCGAATGGGGCAATTTGGAGTTGGACGACGGAACCACCGGGGCCACCTACTGGCTAGTTTTATGGAGAAGGAAGGCCTCTTTATGATGAATTCCTTCTTCAGAAAACGTGAGCACAGGAAGTGGACCTGGCAGAGCCCGGATGGTGCAACTAAAAATGAGATTGACTTCATTATGTCGACGAAGAAGCAAATATTCAATGATGTCTCTGTGATCAACGCGGTGAAAACCGGAAGTGATCACCGCATGGTAAGAGGCACATTGAACTTAAATATAAAGCTGGAAAGGTCTCGACTAATGAGGTCTACGCTCCGCCCAGCGCCGATCCAAGTTCAAAACCCCGAGAGCTTTCAGCTCGAACTTCAGAATCGTTTCGAGTGCCTGGGGAGCTCCGTGGACGAATATAACGATGGGTTCGTGGAAGCTGTCCATACGGTCGGGTCTAAGATCTTCAAGACCCGTCGTACGAATACGAAAAAGAAGCTCTCTGATCCTACTTTGCGGCTCATGAAGGAGAGGCGCGAGATGATCCTGCAGTCTTCAGATGATGTTCTAAAGTACCGGCGGCTCAACAGACAGATCTCTAAGTCCTTGAAAAGCGACCTTCGCCGCTTCAATACAGATCGTATTGAGGAAGCGATAGAGCAAAATAGAGGCTCCAAGGTTTTTGCTAGAGATCTGTCTATTGGGCAGAGCCAGCTTATGAAACTGAAGACTGATGATGGCAGGATCGTATCCGCCAAACCTGAGCTGTTGAGAGAGATCGAGAGGTTCTATGGACAGTTATACACGTCAACAAGCAACCCCGTTACGAATCTGGCAAACGACCCAAGAGCTAGATTGACCCGACACTATACCGAAGACATCCCGGACGTCAGCCTGTACGAGATTAGGATGGCTCTGAAGCAGCTTAAAAACAACAAGGCACCGGGTGATGACGGAATTACGGCCGAGCTCCTGAAGGCCGGCGGAAAACCCGTTCTTAAGGCCCTTCAGAGGCTGTTTGATTCCGTCATACTCGAGGGTAAAACACCACAGGCATGGAACAGAGGTGTGGTGATACTTTTCTTTAAGAAGGGTGACAATGCCCTTCTTAAGAATTATAGGCCCATCTCACTTCTGAGCCATGTCTACAAGCTGTTTTCGAGAGTCATCACGAACCGTCTCGCGCGCAGGTTTGACGACTTCCAGCCTCCCGAACAAGCCGGATTCCGTAAAGGCTTTAGCACCGTAGACCACATACATACGCTGCGACAGGTTATACAGAAGACCGAAGAGTATAACCTGCCTCTCTGCTTAGCGTTTGTGGACTACGAGAAAGCCTTTGATTCGATCGAGACATGGGCTGTACTGCAGTCTCTTCAACGGTGCCAGATCGACTATCGGTACATCGAGGTGCTGAAGTGTCTGTACGAAAACGCCACTATGTCAGTTCGACTCCAGGACCAGACCTCGAAACCTATCCTTCTGCAGCGAGGTGTGAGACAGGGAGACGTTATCTCTCCGAAACTGTTCACCGCTGCTCTGGAGGATGTCTTTAAGGTTCTGGACTGGAAAGGAGCTGGCATTAACATCAATGGCGAGTACATAACTCACCTTCGGTTTGCCGACGATATAGTAGTCATGGCTGAGACTATGGAGGACCTCAGTACAATGCTCGATGACCTCAGTAGAGCCTCTGAAAGAGTGGGTCTGAAAATGAACATGGACAAAACGAAGGTCATGTCAAATGCCCATGTAACACCCACTCTCATGAAGATCGGAGACGCTACACTCGAAGTCGTGGACGAGTATATTTACCTAGGACAAACTGTCCAGTTAGGTAGGTCCAACTTCGAGAAAGAGGTCAATCGTCGAATCCGACTCGGCTGGGCAGCGTTCGGGAAGCTACGCAATATCTTCTCGTCCCACATACCGCAGTGTCTCAAGACGAAAGTCTTTGACCAGTGCGTGTTGCCAGTGATGACATATGGCACTGAAACGTGGTCGCTCACAATGGGCCTTATTAGAAGGCTGAAAGTCACCCAAAGGGCAATGGAGAGGGCTATGCTTGGAGTTTCCCTGCGGGATCGAATCAGAAATGAAGAGATCCGCAGGAGAACCAAGGTAACCGACATAGCCCGAAGAATTGCCAAACGTAAGTGGCAGTGGGCAGGGCACATTGCTCGCAGAACAGATGGCCGATGGGGCCGAAAGGTTCTGGAGTGGCGACCGCGTACCGGAAGGCGTAGCGTTGGAAGGCCTCCCACAAGGTGGACCGACGACCTTGTGAAGGCCGCAGGAACTCGTTGGATGCGAGAAGCACAAAACCGGTCGAAGTGGAGGTGCTTGGGGGAGGCCTATGTCCAGCAGTGGACGTCTTCCGGCTGAAATGATGACATGGAGCGACTGCCCTCCACACTAGTTGTCAGACTTTCTGGCTTCTAAGGACCCGTAACGGTTGTCAAAGATCTAAGAATGACAGCCGGGACCAACGGCTTAACGTGCTTTCTGAGGCACGGAGGGGTCTTGGCAAAGATGGTCACCCATCCATGGACCTACCTCGGCAAGCGTAGCTTAACCCGATCGGTCGATCCGTGCGGCTGTTATTACTTAGCCACAATAAATCTTTTATCTGTGGAATAAAATTGTTGTCTGACAGTTTTCGTACGAGAAACCTTTCGAAAATTCAACATTGTTTCCCGGGTAATAATATCTAGCGTTGGAAAAATCAGCCTTTAGCAACTAATGGAGGCTAAACAAACATTTTTTCTTAAAGCTACTAGATGTTTCGATCATAAAATCCCAAAATATAATATTTCCCTCATAATTAATTTAAAGGTAAAAAAATCTTCTCCATTCTTCTGCATTCAAGCCCGATTTGTACCGAAAATAGCAAATTACGTAATTACCTTGGCAACCTCGTCCCTTCTTCTCTAAGGAAAATAATTTGCCCTTTGAAATATTTATTTAACAGTACAGGAGGGATATTAAAGTAAATATGCGTTATATTATTTAATTAAATCGTTTTATGTTATTTGCCTTCGGGGTTCTAGAAAATGGCGCATTTCTCAACTCGATAGCTGGTCCTAAGATACGCGGGGTACTTATCTTAAATTAATAATGAAAACCTTCGTTTGGTCTTTTGGGTGTTTTGAAACGTTTTTGATTATGGTAACGACTGTCAAAGACCAACGAATGGCAGCCGGGAGCTGTCATTCGTACGTATTTGACAGTCGTTGCGAGTAATCAGAAATCCAAGAAGTCTGACAACCAGTCTTACCAAGGGTTTTCGTGTTATCCAGCAAAAGGGCTGTGGAGGTCAGATAGGCAGTCGCTCCATGTAAAATACTGGTATTTAGCTGCATCGGGTGAGACTGAAAGCCGATCCCAACATAGTTAGGAAAAGACTCATTCAATGCATTTAAAACTCAATTAGCTGCTTATTTAATCACAAATAACACCCTTCCTAAAAGCTGAATGCGTTCGATGGGTGTATCTGATATTGCTACCGTGACGTCTGTGACGAACTTTAAATAATTTATATTTTAAGCATTGTACTCATGTAAGTGACTTTGTGTCTTTTTTGAGAATAAATATCTTTAAACCTAGACTAGGCAGATTTATTTAGGAACCGTTTTTGATGTCTCGAACGACAGGCAATGATTGAAGCTTATCCTATTATTCCTACAAATAAAGCATTCTGATTCTGATTCCTACTAATATTACAAACGCGAAAGTTTATGAGGATGGATGGGTGGATGGATGTTTGTTACTCTTTCACGCAAAAACTACTAAACGGATTTAGATGAAACTACAGTAATAGCTTATACATCAGAATAACACATCGGATACTTTTTATCCCGATATTCCCACGGAATCGACACTTATGCGGGTGAAACCGCTTGACGTTGCTAGTTGTTTTATAATGTTAGACATAATAAAGCAACAAGCTTAGATACACAAAGTTATCGTATTACTGCACTAATGCGGAAAGTTCACATTGTATTTAATCACGATAGCGGTCTTTCCCGGCCCTTAGTACCTTTCACTTTCACATTCTTGATATATCTGTTCCATCGTCCCTTTACTTAGGCATGTGCCACAGTTCTGTATTTTGAACGCAATTTTTTAGCTAACTAGCTGCTGCCCGCGACTTCGTCCGCGTGAAATCCTATCCTAACTAATATTATGAATGCGAAAATAAGTTTGTTTGTTACCTTTTCACGCCTAAACCGCTGAACCGATCGTCCTGAAATTTTGCATATACGTTGTCATTGTCAGGTGTACAGAAACGGACATAACCCCCTTTCATCCCGAAAAAAAGCTTATATCTATGCTAATTCTACAAAATTACATTATTATTGTTATTTTTTGTAATAACTTTAATATTAGGATATTAGTTAGGATAGGATAGGATTACGATGTCAGTCACTTTTACACGTGGTACTTTGAAAAGAAAATCTGCGTCTTTGCAAGTGATGACCAAATTACATGCATAAACTCACGTCTTCTTCCCATGGGGGTACTGCTACGATCCTGAAATAATCCTTTTTGCAACGTTTACGTTCATATATCTGCCGTTCAATTCTGTAAAAATCTCACCGTGAAAAGTTAGGTGAAGTGAGCTTAGAGTGAGCTGTCGACAGTATCAATCTAGCATCAGTGGAATGACAGCTCACTTCACCTAAGTTTTCACGGTGAGTTTTTTTTACAGAATAGACCGGCTGGTCATATACACGGTGCCGGTTGTGAGTACTGCGCACCTGCACTTTCTGAAGAACATCGGCATAAGGTCACTGTATGTCCTTCTAGCGCGTCCCCGTGTTTCCACTGACATCTGTCTTGTCCAAATGATCGATTTTTGAAGTGAAAACTTCTTTAGCGGCGTTGAACACTTTTTGTAATGGGTAAAAAATGTTAAACTCGCGTCAGGGCATCGCGTCAGGACACGTGACCGTCAGGAGAGATTTCCCCCCCCCCCCCGCCTCTCTTTCTACTTTGGCGCCAACCGAAGTGAACCAAGTTTAGTGACACACGACAATGGATGGATGGATTGGATGGAGTGGAAGTGGAAGTGGATGTGGAAGTGGAAGCGGAAGTGGAAGTGGAAGTCGAAGTCGAAGTCAAAGTCGAAGTCAAAGTCAAAGTCGAAGTCGAAGTCGGAGTCGAAGTCGAAGTCAAAGTCAAAGTCGAAGTAGAAGTCGAAGTCAAAGTCGAAGTCGAAGTCAAAGACGAAGTCGAAGTCGGAGTCGAAGTCGAAGTAGAAGTCGGAGTCGAAGTCAAAGTCGAAGTCGAAGTCAAAGTCGAAGTCAAAGTCGAAGTCGAAGTCGAAGTCGGAGTCGAAGTCAAAGTCGAAGTCGAAGTCGAAGTCGAAGTCAAAGTCGAAGTCGAAGTCGAAGTCAAAGTCGAAGTCGAAGTCGGAGTCGAAGTCAAAGTCAAAGTCGAAGTCAAAGTCGAAGTCAAAGTCAAAGTCAAAGTCAAAGTCGAAGTCAAAGTCAAAGTCAAAGTCGAAGTCGAAGTGGACGTGGACACACTGCTGTGTATTCGTAACATTCGTGTGTGTTTAAAATATGGAAATTGAACAAAGTGCATCTATTAATGAAAAAAGGGACGCAGAAATAGTGAAAAAAAATGAGTTATATTAATTCAATTAATAATTGATTTATTTCAACGTTAATATTCAAGTTTTCACTTCTGCCGGCACTCCCGTAGTGCAACCCGTCTTTTTTTTTTTTTAGTGGAGAGGGCTATGCTTGGAGTTTCTCTGCATGATCGAATCAGAAATGAGGAGATCCGCAGGAGAACCAAGGTAACCAACATAGCCCGAAGAATTGCCAAACATAAGTGGCAGACGGCAGGGCACATTACTCGCAGAACAGATGGCCGATGGGGCTGAAAGGTTCTGGAGTGGCGACCGCGTACCGGAAGACGTAGCGTTGGAAGGCCTCAAGGACCGACGACCTTTTGAAGGCCGCAGGAGCCCGTTGGATGTGAGACGTACATAACCGGTTGAAGTAGCGGTGCTTGGCCCGGCCTATGTCCAGTAGTGGACGTCTTTTGGCTGAAATGATGATGATGATCATTACTATATCCACTAATTTGTTTAATAAAACGGTGCTTTATAAAAACTGCTGCTATTGCGAACCAGTGATCTTAAAATATACACAGGATTAATGTAACCTACTTATAATTACTCGTAACACCCCGCTTAGTTATTAACAGCATCGGATTACTTGTTATTTCTTAACTTAATTGGCTTATTGTATTTCTAGTTAAGTTAATATTTTCACGTAAGTACTTAACGCAAATTTACTAAGGCTTTAGTGTTATAAATCAAATTATTATCAGATCATAAATACTGAATTTTCTGACCTACAGCTGTTGCTCTGAGTTCAGAGAATTTCAACATGGAATGTTTTCCTTAGTCCTCGAAACTAATTGTAAAAGCCAAGATAAAATAATTGGTTTCAGCCACTTCCTCTACTCAGTCACGGAGTTCTTAGGAAAATAGAATTGCGTATTCTTTCCGGCTATTTTTTTAAAGATTTGTTCTTGTCTGTGGCGTATATTTTTAACGTAGTTTATAAAATAACATCACGCCTTTAATCCTCGCAAGGTTAAGCAGAGGTGCACCTGTAGTACGCCCACATTTTGCACACATTTTTAAGTCGCATATAATACAGGATGAAATTGAACACATGCGACAAATCGAAATGGGAGATTGTACTCATCATTATGAACAACTTTTACTATGGAACCAAACCTGAAATCGCGAAAAAAAAAATCAGCTGCTCCCTACATTTTGACGAGTTATGCGAACATAAATTCCTCGCCTGCACTAGCTATTGAATTATTAAGAGCGAATGTCTCAGCCTGTCCTGTGGAATTTAACTTTAAACATATAAACCCTACAGTCATTATAAAGGCATTTAAGCAACTTAAAATCAAAATTACCGAGGATCTGTGGGGCATGTCTACTAAAGTTTGTCAATCCATTATTGAGACAATTGCACCCTATTTAGCTTTAATATTTAATTTGTGTGTAGATCAAGGGGTTTTCCCGGATTTAATGAAGTTCAGTAAAGTTATTCCACTTTTCAAATCTGGGGACAGCAAAGACACTAATAATTATAGACCAGTATCGGTTTTGCCGGTTTTAAGTAAAGTTTTTGAAAAAGTAATGTTAAATCAAATGCTCAATCATTTTAATCGTAATAACATCCTACACGATCAACAGTATGGTTTCACCAAAGGACGTTGTACAACCGACGCCGGTGTCACCTTATTAAAACATATCTTTAACGCATGGGAAGAGGCACAAGATGCAATAGGCATCTTTTGCGACTTATCCAAAGCATTTGATTGCGTGAATTACGATACACTGCTCTTGAAACTTGAGCATTACGGACTCGGTAAACTTGGTCTTAGCTTAATGAAATCATATTTAAATGACAGATTTCAGCAAGTTCAAATTAACGGTGTGAATTCATCGGGTTTGAAAGTCAAAATGGGTGTACCGCAGGGCTCAATATTGGGGCCATTCCTATTTTTAGTATACATAAATGATTTACCTCATTTACTGATAAACCGATCACAAATGGTGTTATTTGCTGATGACACATCTCTGATTTTTAAAGTAAGCAGACGTGCACAGGAGCTTGACGACGTAAATAACGCTATGCTTTTGGTCCATAATTGGTTTACTGTAAATAATTTGGTATTAAATGAAAAAAAAACGAAATGCATTAGATTCGCTTTACCAAATGTTAGAAGTAGTAAATGTCACGTTGTATTGAATAAGGAAATACTTGAATTCGTCGAAAATACGGTTTTCCTGGGGATTACGCTTGACTCAAAGCTGCAGTGGGGTCCGCACTTAACATCCCTTGCAGGGCGGCTAAGTTCAGCTGCTTACGCTGTTTGGAAAATCCGCCAATTAACAGACGTGGATACCGCGAGACTGGTCTATTTTAGTTACTTTCATAGCATCATGTCTTACGGTATTTTGTTGTGGGGACGGGCTGCAGATATTGATTCTATCTTCATCCTGCAAAAGAGGGCTGTCAGAGCCATATACAAGCTCAGCAGACGCGATTCTCTAAGGGAACTGTTTAAAAAAATTAACATCATGACGGTTCCTTGTCAATATATATATGAAAACATCATGTACGTTCGAAAAAATCTACATCTTTTTAGTAAGATAAGTGACAGGCATAATTTTAACACAAGAAATAGGAACAAATTAGATCAACCGCGTTTCAGATTGTCTAAAGTAAAAACTTCTTTTATGGGTTACTGTGTAAAATGTTATAATAAAATACCATTCGATATTCTTCAACTAAATGAGAAGAAATTTAAAACATGCATTAAACGCACACTATGTAGACAAGCATATTATAAGTTGGATGATTATATCGCAGATAAAAATGCTTGGCTAAATGCTGGTCCTGCTCCACAGGCCCTTGAGCTCTCTAGTTAAAATTTCAATATTTGGAGGAGGTGCTTCCCTTTTTCTTTTTTAGTGTTTCTGACATTACGATCTTAATATTTATTTTTATTTTATTCAATCATGTTTTAATTGTTTAATGCTGCAATACTAAACACCTTTTCCTGTTTGGTATTAAAATTTTTATTCATCTCTTAAATAAATTGCAATCTATAGTTTTGTATCATTTAGAAGCATTTTTTCAATTTTGTAAATGTAAGAACCATGGATCCGTTTATTATGATTTTTTTATGTTGACTTGAAAGAGCATGGCAGTTGAGAATGTGTCATGCTCACTTAAATGTCTCGCTGATGGTGGCGCGTGTGTTGGATCATTCGGTTCCCTACAAAATGGTTGAGCTGGATGGTGCTGATCCATGCGTCATGTTCGTGAACGGACGCCGTCGGTTGAGACTGGTCATCTCTTAACTGCCAAGGCTTATTTTTAATCTTATTTCTTGTATTGTTTCTTCATTTGTGTGTTTTTTTTTTACATTGTTCTTACATATAGAAGCAACAAGAATAATGTACTCAGGATTTTGTAATATCTTGATTTAAAAGAGTGTCCATGGAGTTTCTTGCCCGTTCTTCTCCATAGAGATCTACGCTTTGGAATGGGCGACTAGCTTCAACTTTCTGACTAACTGACCGACTACTTAATTTTGACAATTCAAAAGTACCTGTAATGGTTTAATTGAAATAAATGCTTTGAGTTTTGAGTTTTTTTGAGTTTTTTTTTGATAAATGTAGGGAACAGCTGATTTTTTTTTCGCGATTTCAGGTTCGGTCCCATAGTAAAAGTTGTTCATAATGATGAGTACAATCTCCCATTTCGATTTGTCGCATGTTTTCAATTTCACCCTGTATAATATAGGGCAAAGCGTTCATCATATAGTTTTAGTTCGCATAGCGATAATGCGGAAAAATTACAAGAAAACGACCACGAAAGTCAATAAAACCTATTATGTAATATGTAGTAAAACCACCACACGAAGCCAAGTTCCAGGGAGCAGTAAAGTAGGGCACGCCACGATAGTGGCGGTAAGACCCCTCTTTGAGGAGTGGCTAGAGAGGCGTCACGGCGTCCTCACCTATCGCCTGACGCAGGTCCTCACCGGACACGGATGTTTTGGGAGGTTCCTGCACATCATCAGGCGGGAGGAGACGCCCGGGTGTCACCACTGCGAGGATCGCCCAGAGGACACGGTGGAGCATACGGTGGAGGTATGCCCCGCATGGGCGGAGCACCGCCGTGCCCTCGTAGAGGCGATCGATAGCGGCGGCGACCTCTCGCGTCCGGCCCTGGTTCAAGCCATGGTCCGGGGCGAGAGGGAGTGGGAGGCCGTCACCTCCTTCTGCGAAGCAGTCATGCTAGCGAAGGAGGTGGCGGAACGGCTAAGGGAGAGAGCCTCACACCCCAGCCGCCGCGGGAGACGCTCCGGGCGTCGGGAGCCGCGTGACGACTCCCGGCCACCGTAGGCGCGGGCCTGCGGACGGAGAGTAATGGGTAGCTCACCGTCCGATCAGGACCAGGCCCGTGCCGGACGGCGCGTACGTGTTCCACGCGCGCCTCAAAGAGATGTCAGCATAAAGGAAGGGGCCTGCCAGGGCCGAAGCCTGCCGGGGGTGCGGGATTGTCCGAAAGGGTTACCGCTACCCCGGAACATAAAGGGCTAAGGAAGGAACACGGATGGGTTTTAGTCAGTAAGAGTCTGACACTCCCTTCGCTCCACCCAGAGCGGGAGGGGTCATTTGATGATTTCCCATCCATAAAAAAAAAAAAAAAAAAGGGAGCAGTAAAGTGGAAAGCACACACGATTGTGCCTTTTTCAATTAAGTTAGCCTTTCTTCTAATACTGTTGGAAAGTAAGGAACGCGTCGGTCCGGTTCGCGGCATGCAAGACTTCGGTAGTGGTCTTTGTTCATGAGATAGCGAAGAATTTGTTGCGTTTTTTGGAACTAAACACAACACTAACCTTTAGCCTATTTCTTGAGGCCTGAATTGATTCAAATGTTGAAGTAGTGTAAAGAGTTTTAAAACATGAAAAAGAAAAATTAGATTTTTGTCACAGAAAAATGTGCATAAACCGGCCAAGTGCGAGTCGGACTCGCCCATGAAGGGTTCCGTAGCAGCAAGTAACATAATATAAAAGTTCTTGTAGTTCGTTGTAACTTTGTGAAAGGTAAATTGCGGTTTTCGATTTATGACGTATTAAAAAAAAACTACTTACTAGATCTCGTTCAAACCAATTTTCGGTGGAAGTTTACATGGTAATGTACATTAGGTATATATATTTTTTTAATTTTATCATTCTCTTATTTTAGAAGTTAGAGGGGGGGGGACACACATTTTACCACTTTGGAAGTGTCTCTCGCGCAAATTATTCAGTTCAGAAAAAAATTATATTAGAAACCTCAATATCATTTTTGAAGACCTATCCATAGATACCCCACACGTACAGGTTTGATGAAAAAAAATTTTTGGAGTTTCAGTTGTAAGTATGGGGAACCCCAAAATTTTTTTTTTTTTTTCTATTTTTGTGTGAAAATCTTACTGCGGTTCACAGAATACATCTACTTACCAAGTTTCAACAGTATAGTTCTTATAGTTTCGGAAAAAAAGTGGCTGTGACGTACGGACGGACGGACAGACAGACAGACATGACGAATCCATAAGGGTTCCGTTTTTTGCCATTTGGCTACGGAACCCTAATAAAAAGATAAGTAAATTCACTCAAACATAAAAACAAAACGGTTAAATAATCACGAGCACACAGAACAGATAAAGAGCTATGGTGGGCCAGTTGTAATGGCCGCAACTTACGAGTTGTAGGTCGTGGGTTCGAATCCAAGCAGGCACATTAATTTGTGTTAATTATTTCATCACCACTGCTCTCAAAACGGTGAAGGAAACCAGCAAGTCCCAGAACCAATAATTCGAAGACATGTGCCATCCACCAACACATACTGGCCCCGCGTGGTAGATTATGGCCCACTTCCTCTCACAGAGGAGGCCTGTATCCCAGCAGTGGGAACAATATAGGCTGATTATGCTACACAGAACTGATTAATGATTATAAGCGCCTAGTACTTACATGTCAAAACCAATTGTTCACGATCATTACCTACTAGATCATGGATACTTCTGGCTGGACACAAAAGTTTGCAAAAGCCCCTTCTGGAAAGGTAATTCATAGAGTATATGTATATCTGTCTTATGTCAAAAACATAATAAAAAGCCAAAACATACATTGTTATAGATTTTTAAGTATACAAAGACGGAGATCATCAAAAGGCGTCATTGTCCCACAAATTTTACCAATCTTAAATACCTAAATACTAAATTCGCCACCGCTCATGACTCCACACGCTTCCACCTTCGCTTCAATTACGTCACTGAGGTAACGGGGTCGTGTGAAAATTCAAGTGTTTTCCGTGAAAACTCGCAGCTAAGTGTGCCCCTACTCGTGTTAATGTGTCCGCCACGTTGCTCCTGCGGTCTCAACGACCGAACGCCATCTGGATTTTTTTAGCTTTCCTCTCTCAGCATTTTCGTGTTATGTGTCACGGGGGGGTTAAACCCTTTCATGTTTCATGGAAGGTTAGTGGATTTTGAAAGAGTAACTTGGTAGGTTTTTCCGTCAGCCAACATGTCCTAATGTCCTATCAGCCCTGTTAACTTGTATCTGAACACCTGCTTATGTGCATGGCATTGATAAACATTAAAATGTTACTTAACATCACGCCTGGCTTCCACGAAGGGTTAGGCAGTGGTGTATACCCACATTTCGTCCCATGTAATAGAGGGCTTGCCATCAACCGGGCACAAAACCAAGCTCCGGACTATTACTGAGAAATTCCTGATGGAAAACTAAACAACACTGCCTAACCTTGGAATCGAACCCAGGATCTCATGCTCAGCAATAGCGCTTGCGACTCTAGTAGTAGACCAGCGATGCAGTCATTAAGATACTCTCCCACGTAAGGCCCGGACTCCACTGAAGCGGAGCTGAGCGGAGCGGAGACGTGCAGGAATCGTCCAATCACAGACGAGACGAGTGACGCGATGAGGATTTCAACCATTGTGATTGGTCGATTCCTGCACGTCTCCGCTCCGCTTCAGTAGAGTCCGGGCCTTAGGCCCGGTATCCACCAAAGCGGAGAGGACAGGAGACGAGAGGAGATATGTTTTATATGAATAAACACTCAGATTGCGTTATTTCCACATCTCCTCTCCGCTTAGCTTCGGTGGAAATGGATCAAGAGGAGAGGAAATGTCTCATTTTTCTATAGAATTGTGTACCGCGAGCGAGCAAGCGGCACGGGAGAGCTGAGATGTGTGGCGGCCGGGCGGTGCGCCCGCGCTCGACTGCCCTGTTCCCCGCTGTCCGAAAGGGCTATTCCCATCATATATATCCGCTACGCACGGCTCACATCTCCTCTCCGCTTTGTTGGAAATAACCTGCCAGCTTCGCAGCACATCTGCTCTCGTCTCCTCTCCTCTCCCCTTTGGTGGATACCGGGCCTTAAGCTCTTCCAAACATGAAGCTAGAAGCCCAAGCATACATACATACATAGTTACATCCTTATTAAAATTCTCTCCTTTTTCTTTTAATCAAACTTATTTATTCATTAGTAAGTATTCTCTCTCATTCATGTGACCCGAATGACCTCACAGACGTAGAAAAATCAAATAAACCTCTGACCGTGTGAAATGAAATTTTAAAATATTTTTCACTCCGGCGCGCGCTAAGTATTTGGTACATTTGTGTCATCGCAGTGCTCCGGGACTTTTGCGGCCACCTCTAGTTTTATTTTCTACCCGCAAGATGGCATAATTTCACAGTACTATGGGTTCCGTACTTGTAGTTTTAATTATACGGTCTTTTAAGTTACGTGAGCAGCGTTTTAAGTAGGTAGGTATGTGAGCAAGCTGTGAGTGGTATAAGATCTCCAATGTCAAATGATTTGTGTGATTTGATGGCTTCACAATTAGGTACTATTTTATAGGATAACTGTTATTACGACCAACCCATAAATTAGAATCGGGAATTTTGAACCATAAATCTGCAATAATCTTAAGTTACATCTAATCTGAATTTGGTAATGTTTGCGTTGCATATTTATTACCGATCCTTTCGCAAAGGGAACAGATTTTAAGATATTATTATTACGAGGTGCATTGGCAGCGTTTAGCTATAAACATAAAGTTTGCAAGCGCAACACCTACGCAATGGGATAACTCGTTTGTCTATTTGTAGTCTCACTTTCATTGCATTTATAAATGTATCTCTTCATTTGTATCAAAGGTATACTTGCAACGGAAATACTTGTTATAATACCTTACGGGGTAATTGCGTAACACTACCAATTGCAATGCTTTTCATTTTGACAATTCTACAACATTCATTGCGTTATTTACAAATAATTATTTATGTGGATTAGGAATAGGAATTCATTCAAAATCTTTCGGATTGTGAAAGAAAGTTTGTTACGCTATGTGTGGTGACCTGGTGTTTTCCGTTGCTGTAATACCTTTTAAGGATGTTTCTCATAATTTTGTTTACTTATATTGTACCAAATGTATGTATGTACCAAAAATATATTAATTTAAGTCTTAACTCAAAATGACAAAATTGATAATTATCATTTCTATCAAGGGTCCCTAACACATGGAGTCTGCCACATCTTAACTATTACAAATGTGACGTGTAGAAAAAGAAAAAAGGCGCGAACGTCGGCCATATTGGATATAGGTGTCGCCACTGGACCGGAGACCAGAGATAACGTTTACGGATGTTTCTCTTAATTTTGTTTACTTATATTGTTGTTGTTTTTGTTTACCAAAAATATATTAATTTAAGTCTTAACTCAAAACCACAAAATTGATCATTATCATTTCTATCAAGGGACCCTAACACATGAAGTCTGCCACAACTTAACTATTACAAATGTGACGTGTAGAAAAAGAAAAAAGGCGCGAACGTCGGCCATATTGGATGTAGGTGTCGCCACTGGACCGGAGACCAGAGATAACGTAGGTCTCCCGTCGGAGGTGTTTGTATATAGATTTTGATCGATTTTAAATTACCCTTGCAGGTATTCATTTTTTTGTAGCGTTCCAGCTCTTTATGAGTGTTCCGGTTTTCGAAAGCCTTAGGTACTTGCTGATCTATTCAATACTCTGTATATAATTACTAGAGGCTGTAAAAGCCACAATAATGGTCTTAATACAAAAAATACCAAAAGAACGCAAAGTATGGTAAAGTCCCATCATTATTTTTGAAAATTTGTTTTCCACAGACAACTAATTTACTTTGAAAGAAACTCTTATTATAATGCCAACCTTTGCCTTTCATGATATGTTCGCTTAGAAGCTTTTTAATTACAGCACTCTTGGGAAGTGCTTAATTGAGAGCTCTTTATTCAACAGGTACATGTACCTATGAAGTTCCTATACACCTTACACGCATTTATTTTAATTCATTTATTTTTCGTCGTACATTTTCTCCACCCCTGAAGTCATGGATAAGTGATTGATGAAAGTTTTATTGTTGTCAGGCACTTTTACGTTAATTTTAATAGCCTAACTGAAAAACATGAATGGAAACTGGAGGGCAATATACAAGCTAACACTCTGTTTATTATGGACAAGTACATAGGTATACTTGTAGCAAAAAAGGGTAGAGCGCATTTGTCATCAAAAAATTCATCCGCACCGCTGCGCTGTCAACAGGAAAAGTGCCCAAAAGGATTTGGCCTAAGAATAGGCCAGCCCTCTGGCCACGTGAAGAGTCGACCAATATAACTGAAATTTGTTGACTTATAGTGAGTTTTCGTACCTGGATAAAGGTATGATTCCGATCTCGGCAGCACGTAGCAGTGCTGCCGCGGCAGTGCGGTCGCAGCACTACTGGTCCTCATACATTCTCTATGGGTTCATATGAGATTACATTCTGAGCACGGCAGCAATGCTGCGCGACATTCCTATAGAGAATATATGGGGACCAGCAGTGCTGCGGCAGCACTGCTGCGTGCTGCCGAGATTGGAATCATACCTTTGCTGTATGAAACGACTTGAAAGAACCACTACTTGAAGAAAATGGTTGAAATAAAACAGTTTCACCGTTGCGTCTGTGCGCAGTTTTGCCTTTTGAAATAATCCTCTCTATGTATGGTAGGCTTTAGAAACATACGACGTATTAGTACATAATATTAATCCTGTTCACACTTGCCACATAATAAAGCTTCATAATAATTTCCTACGTGACACACTATACCACGCTCATAATATCAGCTTGTCTTGACAAAGCTCCTGTTCATTAATTATTTTAGAACGTTACGTTTACTCTTGATACTATACCCACGACTTGCGCCCTATTGATTTTGTTCCGCTCCGGTTGATAAAGGGTGTCCATTAGTTTCTCAGTTTTGCGTTGAACCTATGCTCTCCGATACTGTAAAGTTTGCCCGCAGTTTGCAACTTTGTGTGAATTCAGAATAATTATTTATATAGTTCAGACTATTATTTGTAGATGTTAATTGTTCAATGGTGTATTTTCGTTTCTTGAGATAATAACGATAATATCTTATGATCATTTTTACTCTTTCTTCTTATATTCTTTGGGTCCAGTAGGAGGCCACGTTAGTCGCAGCATCAGTGACCCTTTTATGTTCTCAAAAGTGTTAGTGTAAGGACACTTTGCACAATTGCACATCTAACAATTTGGCATTTTCCACCAAATGAGCGTCACTTTACCCAGCACAACTCACTCTTGAAAATTAAATCTTTCCGACGATCCCAACAGGAATTATCTCCGCTTTGCACAGCAATAAACATAAACGGTTTCACATAGAAACCCACCATCAAAATCCCTCTTACATTATTAAAGTACGAAGTACAATCAGAATTCAAACCCCGGTGTCCGAGCGGACGGAGTCGGACGGACGGACGAAACTTAATATCCTGTTAGTGTTTGGGTTAACATTAATCTTACCGTGACGTGTTGGAACCGGGTAGGGTTATTGTGGATGGAAATCTACTCTCTGAAGTGGGTAGTTGGGTTCGGGGTATAGTCGGCGCCAAATCGTTTTACAGAAAAGGTAAACAATGACACGAAGAGAATTTTTCATAGAGAAAATGTTGCTACATTTGTTTATAAGGTATGTTAGCACCCTAAGGTGGTATGTTGGTCACCCTAAGGTTGACTGGTAGAAAATGCCTCAGGCATTAAGTCCGCCTTTGTACTTTTTTTTTTTTTTACGTGTGCATAAAGTTTTAATAAATAAATATGTTCATCACTGGGAAAAGAAAATTCAGCGCCAGTATACTACAAAAAAAATGCCCCAAATAAACCTCATTATTTTGCCTTTCAATTTGTATTGTTCACATAAAAAAAATGTCAAATTCTCCAAGAATTAGATTCGTACGTTCTTAGGGTTAAAAGTCACATAAAGCAAATAGAAAACTCAAGTGAAAATTCATATCCATATAGTAAACAAGTAACCGTTTGTTAGTATTATGTTAAGCATTCTATGAAGTGTGTTGTGGGTAATAAATCATTTTCACTTAATTACACGGTGTAAGAGTTGAAATTGAATATAATTATTATTAGCTATATTTTGCTAGGACATAGTTTGCATTTTCTATTATTAGTTTTATTTTTAAACGCCGCTGATACAGCGGTTCGCATCGCCACCTAGTGGGCCGAACTCGTTATTTATTTTTTTATTTATCATCCGTACAACTATCATTACTACTTAAAAATAATTTATCTAACCTTACATACCAAACAAGAAATAATATAACTTTTTACCTTATACATTATAAACTAACTGCATAAATAAAACTCTTGCTAATTTACTCAAAGAGCACGAAAATATATCCAGTCTCTCATGGACTTCGTTCATCACACGGATTGTTCGGATGAGGGGTGCTTTCGCCAGTAGATTGGTTCTGGCCACGGGCACGTTTAGCAGTTGCGAGCGTCCCCACCTCCACTTGTACCGGTCTGGCAATCTAAGTTCCAGTTGACGCAGCATTCACGGGTTATGTGCTGCGCCACTTCACTACATACGCAACAAGACTGAACTCCCGAAGATCCCTGAGCTCATTATACCCTACCGTACCCAGTACAAATAGTGTGCGGTACATCAACGGGTACAACGGAACTCATTTCATATACTTAGTACATTTATTCAACATCGACTCGAAAAAAAGAAGAAGTTTTTATTTTAGCCATCGCCTTGCATATTTTAGTATTATTGCTGTAAGTAGAACATCAATCAATCAACTCAGCCTATTGCAGTCCACTGCTGGACATAGGCCTCATCTGGGCTGAGCCATAACACCCTGTCCCATCCAGTCCGTCCCAAAGAGAGTCGTCCTTCCGTCCCAAGTAGGACATATCTAGTTCATAAATAGCACTGAAACTTTGAGTGGACACTGGGCAACAAGTACCTAAGTGTCACTTCACTGTAGACTACAATCTAGATAGTGCTTGAATACACAGCGCGCTCGATATCTTCTTATTCCGATATTGACTTTTTCATCGGCACTAGCACCACACCCCAGACACTCCATACAACGCTCGCAAAATAATTACCTATTACTTCTACATGAATAATTGACGTTTGTATACGTGCAAATGAGTGCGTGAAATCTAGTAGGGTTGGCTGTCGTGCGTAGCGTAAAAAATGGCGCGGAAAACGAACGACGACGGCGCTGCCCGAACGTGTGCATTATTATGAAGTGACCTTGTAGTTCAATTGTTTATTTATACATATAGTCGGGTTCGTAATGAAATAAAAACATTAAAATAGTTTAGTATAAATAACTTATCTGTAAATAATCTGTTATTAAATCGAATGATATTAAAAATGCGAAATCTTACAAACAGTTTATGTAAATACGAATTCGGAAAAGCATCACAATATCCAAAATAAAACTTTTAAATCGATAAATTGTGTGTTCTTGTCAGCGGTACAGCGCTGCGGTTCGCGAGCGCCCTTGCTAAAGAGTCGGCGACGAATACCTCGAAGTGCGGGGTGAGGTGCGGTATCTGATATGAGCGCGGGGAAGGGAGTGTCCTTTCTGTACGCAGTACTATTAAGTATTCTGTGCTAGCACTACAACCACAACTAAGTGCTGATACACGAGCGACAGGGGTCAGCGGCAGAACAACGCGTGTCGGCGGCAGCCGTCAACGACTTTCGACGACTGCAGTAACCTTTGCCGTAGAGTCGAGTTCGTTGCAGCTCATAGTCTGGATTTCCACCTGGTTAAAGACAACTGGCTACTTCCACAGTTTTTGAAGTGAAACTTCTTTACGCACGCTTGACTTGGGGAGTAAGCTGGCGAACGCGTGACGTAAGCATTACGAAAAGTGTGATCGGACGAGGCGAACGGGAGTTGAGTGGGGGATATAAGCAAGAGAAAGCAGTGCGCGCGCACATTTTCTTTCTCTCTTCCTCTCATAGCCATATAGGGATTGAAGTTTCACTTCACTCGTGTGGTCATAAGCACACTCGGTTTTTTTTTAATGTAGATCCTATCTACTTAAACAAAATTGGCGCGGTCTACTAATAAACTTCTGCTTAACGATTTTGGGTATAAAGGTTCTCGTATATTCATTGGCAAACCAGCACCCTTGCGTAACACACTATAAAACTCGATCTGAATAATTTTGAAGGATATTGCTAATCCATTGCTTCATATGTTCGAAAAATTTGTATGCTCAACAACGTAAATAACGCAATGAATGTTGTTGAACTGTCAAAATTAAAGCCATTGCTACTGATAGAGTGTTACGCAATTACCCCACTAGGTAGGTACCAACACGACATTCCTTCATTATACTATCCGAACGGAGTGTGTAAGTCTTTGTTTCTCTTCCCGATCAGCATGCAAATTAGACTGTGCTAGTGTTTGGATTCACATTAATCTTGCGCACATGACGTTCCGCTCCCAAGCGTGTGTGGTGGGCTTAATGTACAGTCGAACAGGCTATTTGGTATACAGGCAGCTCACTTGCAATTTTATTTCTTTCAAACAATGTTGTGAGTGCGCTGAGCAGTAATATTTTTGTTCTCTTTATCTCTCGATCTCGCTAATTTTCCTACACTAATGGATCACGCTGTTTTCCATTTACTTCTCTTTTTGTTCTATCTCTTTCATTATGCTATGCGCTATCCCTTCACATTTACTAAATAACTGATTATGTTTCCTTACCATGTGGTGGGACCTTGGTGATCTGATCCAGGTATTCCTAGTGCAGATAACAGTCTCTCAAAAACTAGCGTCAATCGTTTGACCTTGGTGATCTGATCCAGGTATTCCTAGTGCAGATAACAGTCTCTCAAAAACTAGCGTCAATCGTTTGACCTTGGTGATCTGATCCAGGTATTCCTAGTGCAGATAACAGTCTCTCAAAAACTAGCGTCAATCGTTTGACCTTGGTGATCTGATCCAGGTATTCCTAGTGCAGATAACAGTCTCTCAAAAACTAGCGTCAATCGTTTTTAAGCTTGTTTAAATTATTATGATGCCATTGTGTGTAAAGAGAAAATAAATTATTCGAATTCGTGCTTAAAAAGTGGTTACGCTGCACGCAATAAAAATATTGGCCGTGTAGTGGAAAGATGAATATTTTTGCCTGATATCCAATTATACCGCTACAAGGATCTTTTGGCGCTCTAATAAAGCTGACAGGGGGACGCTGTTAGTAAACATGTGTGCAGTTGTGCGTTAACTCTATAGCTGGTTTGATTGTACACAAGTCTTCATCTAAAGTGGTGGAGGATGAGCTGTTGTGGCAGCTTTAATAAATTTTAGCCATTTTAGACTAGGAGCGTTGTACACTGCCGTGCACGAAACATGGGCCGAGAAAATTTGGACGGAAATCTATGGTGACAGCTCGCGTTTGGACTGGACACTGCACAGCTAGACAAATTTTAACGGATTCATGTTAGACGAAGTGTGAAACCTGAATACGTGCATTGCTGCAGATTTAAACACAAGTGGGAATCGCTTTCAAAGCGGTTTGTATTTTTACAACGATTTTCTACAGGATCGGTAGCTTTTACCAAAACATTATTGTCTTTTCCATTATAGCTGTCGCTGATAGAATTTTAGAATAGAATGAATGCTGGTAGAATCGTCTGTTCCCGTTGTCCCCATTTTTGTGTGTTTAGTATTAAAATTGGTGTTACAAAGTACGGCAAAACGAAACTTGTCAGCTATTAATTCAATAATTAGCAACTGAAGTATTGACTCTCAAAGTTAAACGATGCAAACAATAAACAAACAATTGTCAAGGTGCCCCGGAAAATTCTAGTTCGCATTACTGGGCTGTCACACAATCCAATTAGAACAAAGTATTAGGGGCACCGCGATAAAATTAGCGCCCGCCAACTAATACGCACGTAAGCGACGATTGAGGGGCGGTTGCACAATGTCTGTAAACAATGTTGTGTCGTTACTACATTTTACTATTGCGTGCATTATATCAAGTTAGGTATTATTATAATGTAAAATTTAAAACTAACCTGCGAACAAGAAGATGCATATAATTATGCATTTCTAGTAGATAAAATAGTGTAGTGCTTTAAATCGGCCTAAAGTGTAATTCAACATGTCTAGTACAATCAGAGGGGAAATTCTCGTAATTGTAAGAATTTATTTCGGTCTGATGCCCTGTGCCCCCTCAACCCCCCCCCCCTTCCTCGATCCCCTGCTAGTTCGTCTTCGAATGTTCACAGGCTAATCTCAGTCTCACTCTGTCAAAAAACAGCTAATTTCCCATTTTTGACATTGTTTGTCGCTAAGATGAGATTTCGACTAGATCTTGAACGTTTTTAATTACGGGAAATAGCCTTCATATGTATACGTTTCTACGAGTATTGCTCTTAAACTTGAACAGCTTAACCTTTCGTATGCCGGAACGTAGATCTACACGAGACACAATGGCTTTTTAATTGTGTCTGTAATTACGGCATTCAACCGGTTAAAGAAACAGTTGCTCACCCAGAAAAGGATTATGATAATATGTACTTGATTGTACGAGTATATACGTACTAGTCTAGCGTAACTTTTAGGACTCCAAAATAGGAATTTTTTGAGGTGCACAAAAAGAGGCGCAGTCGTAATATTAAGGTGTTCAATTATATTTTCAGGAGTGCAAACTAGGATTTAGAGGTTCGATTAAATACATGACTGAGGATTATTTTAAGATGCTTAAAAACAGCTGGTTCCCTGTTTTTCATGTCTCAATATTTCTTCTTTTGGAGATTCGGTCCTTTTGTTAGCAGAGTGAAAGCGTTCCTACTGGTAACTATTACTGTAGTAAATAATTCTGGCCCCTTGCGCAAATGTAATTTAGTATCGTTTTATGTGACACTTTCTGGTAAAAACATGGGTTTCCTCTTAAGAAAATGGTCGGTGTTTTGATGAATGGAGTGAATGTTTTCTGTGATTACAAAATATTATTATGAAAGTGCCTACATCTAATGAAAATCTGAATGGGCCCGCTCTTAACCTCGATCACGCCTGATGGAAAGCGATGGATGAGGTCTATGATGGAACGAGCGTGCCCAGAAGATGCCTGGAACTCTCACGCATCGACGAAACGCAGCAGGCTGCTTGACGCCGGACTCCGGTGGGAGGGCGGTCGCAAACCAGACGGGCATTAGTTAGCCCTACCGCCTCAATCGAAGAATTGGCCAGTCAAATAAGATGTTGGGTGTGACTGTCCAGGATGCGCCGAGCGCTCAGTTCAGTTGAGTACCTAACTGGCGGAACAAACTGCGCTACACGAGGAGGCTTCTTCATGCATCCCAAAATTAGATAAAAATCAGTTGTTTCATAGAAAAGGGAGATTTCTACGCTATTTACGCTAGTTCGGAATCGTGTACTGAATTCATGGTTAGAGCGTTTCTGCACTACATCCGATTCGAATCCGAGAAATGCCGGTCCGAAGTGACCATAGCCCTATTTGTATGAGGGGTTGCGCACTAGTTCCGAACTCTATCCGTTCGAATTTAGAATATTACCAATTCGGATTGAAGTCGGATCTTCAATTCGAATTCGGATCGGATGTAGTGCGAAACTGCTCTGACAGTTTGCGCGTCAATCTCTCTGCCACTCTGAATACAGCTCAGTTCTACCAGAAAAGATATTCGTTTGACATAGGACCTGACCATATTTACCTACATATTAGAGCCCGGTAGCAATAGGCTCGCCCCCTTTTACATGGGACATAAACATAACTGGCGAAATGTGGTTGTACTATAGGTAGGTACAACTCTGGCCGTCCCTTCGAGGAAACAAAGCGTGATATTTGTGATGTGACTTTGTAAACAGAGGTCTCTTTACTTAATACTGTAATTCAAATCAGGCAGGCGTGGTAACCTCTCAACATTTTCAATCCGACCCGTCTCAAACACAAAATAAACAAGAAAAAAAAAATAAAACCCTCATCATAACACACCAGCGAACTCAGGTAAAACCCACTCATCAAAACGCCACCAAATCACCATGATTATGAAGAAAACCGTATATTTTCATGAAAATCTCGTGAAAATTGAAACGTGTTTCAGCGAACGCTTGAAATATGCGCGGTCACGTATCGGCACTCAGACGGTACCCGTATAGTAATAACGTTAATATACGAAGGTATTGAAATAACATTATGTTTACCTAATGCTGGATTTGAATGGAGGCTTTATTTACCTACTGGTTGAGAATAATTCATGTGAGTGAAAGGAGTGCGTGAGTGGCATTTTGTAGATACAGAAAGAAGAAAAGTAGCCTGGCTATAAAAATGTCATCGTGAAAACTTAAGTGAAGTGAGTGAGTTTGAAGTGAACTGTCAATATGATAATGCCTTGATATAATGTAATAATTTATTTATTTATTTATCTCTCATCAAATGTTATTTAAGAGCAGTGATGGCCAAGTTGTAACGGCTGCGACTTACGAGTTGTAGGTCGTAGGTTCGAATCTAGACAGGCGCTTTACTTTGTGTAAATTATTTCATCACCACTGCTCTCAAAACGGTGAAGGAAAATATCGTGAGGAAACCGGCATGTCCAAGAACCAAAAATTCGAAGACATGTGACATCTACCCACCCGCAAGCTCACTATACCTAAGTGTTCCCGGTGAGACTTCAAAAAAAGTCTTTTGTAAAAGTCTACCTTCCAAAGTCTTCTAAAGTCTACCTTTAATGTGCAGCTCGATCGCAGTCTACTGCAATCGAGCTGCACATTAAAGGTAGAAGGATTCGGAACATCATTTGCTTAGATTTACATAATCTGTTAAAATGGCTCCGTGATCCGTCAATCCGGTTTTCGTTTTCATTGACGATTTAAGAATGAAATTGCGAAATTATTTGTCTTACCCCTTTTGATCTCCAGTTGAAGCTTCTCTCAAATCAGAATACAATTAGGTAATTTGAAGCCTGTTTACTACGTTCTATGTATATTTAGCATCTTGACTGTTTATAATAAAAGTATGCTATGTAAGGGATCTAAAATTGAGGTAAAAGGTAAGAGCCAAGATTGAACCGTTTATTGAAATGCTTTAAACAATTGTTGAGCTCAACAGTTGTTGATTGTTGTTGTCAGTTGTTTATCCGGTATCTTCATTACAATGGTAAGGAAGATAACGGGTAAACAAATACTTAGTTACTGTTAGCCTGCATCATCCCACTGCTGGGCAAAGGGCTTTCCCATAACTTAGTACATAAATAATTAGTACCCTATATTTTTTTTAAAGTATACTTGATTACCTTATTTCTTATTTCCAGAAATACCTCTATGGCATAAGTTTTTTAGTTTAATAATAAAAACTAATATGTAGCTACACCGTCTGTAATGATATAAATGATATTACCCTTAAGACGTACGAACTGATATAATAAAAACACGATTATATATCTCTTGAGATAACAAACCAAAGCCTTCTAATGACGATCGAGTTGAAGTACTCATAGCTTACAAAACAAAGATTGCGAAGTGGAATGATTCCCCCATAATATCTGTTTGCTCCCCACAATCTATTGGAATAATTCCGATTGCTCCACTTTTAACTGCTGTTTTATCACTCTTCCCCGCTATTAGGAGAGTGGGGAGTTAATGCTGGGTAGGGTTGCCAGGTTAAAAAAAAAGGAAAATGACGATGGGAAAACGCTGAAAAACATCTCTTGTACAAAAAGACTCTTTGTACAAGTGCCACAGCAATCAGCATTTTTTTTTGAGCGATTTTTGATTTGCGCCAATGTGTTCCATATTTTCCCAATTTATTGCTTTGTAAGTTTTACTTTATAATTGTATACATATGCGCCGTACACTCCCCGACGCATATAAATATGCTTTCTTTATTCTTCTTCTTCTTCTTCTTGAATAAAGGAGAATTGTTATTTAGCATGTCATCATCATCAGTCTATAGCAGTCCACTGCGGGACATAGGCCTCTGCATTTGCACGCCATTCAACTCGATTCTCGGCAACTCTCATCTAGCTGTTACCAGCTACCCTGCGAAGATCATCGTTCCACCTAGCCTGAGGGCGTCCTCCTTACGTTTGCCGATACGCGGTCTCCTCTCAAGAACACGTCTACCGCGACGGTCATCGATTCTACGGCTAATATATATAACCGGCAACTTCAGTTTGCTTATTCTGAGAGCTATGTCGACAGCTTTGGTCCAATGCAACATGTTATCAGTGTAATCTATAGTAGTAGTAATAATAACGCTGAAGAGTTTTTCTGTTTATTTGAACGCGCTAATCTATGGACCTACTGGTCGGATTTGAAGTTTTTTTGCATTTTTGATAGCGCAATTCTTGAGGAAGGCTACTAAGCTACTTAACATCACGCTAGGACCTTTAAGAACCGAGCAGAACAACAGGTAGAAAGAGCGCTGAGTGAAAACGAAGTAAAAGCGCGGGCAGGCGATGCGATGCGATGCGAACAGGGTGGGTCGAGGGAACAAAGAAATTTCACGCGGACGAAAATTGTATACCTACGTAATAAACAGCCTGAGACTGGTTTATTTGGTACAGTCTGAAACAGAACATCTATCTCTGCCAACCCTAATCAAGGGTGAAGAACAAATTGAACTCTTTATGCTACATTTAAATAGCTATTTATACTTGTAATATACCATTCTGTTAATTTTGTTGAGTGATGCAAGTAAGAAGAGAATCTCTGACAGATGAGGAGATGAGGAATTAAGTGCCGATGAAGGTAAAAGGTTCGATACCACAAATACAGATATACCTAGATAACGCAAGTATCACGAGCTGTATGAAAACTAAGCGTGCCACTTTTTGACAACCTACTATGACGTCACAAGCTCGCGCTCTCTCGCTCACGCTCACCCAGCCAGCAGTACGCAGAACTGAGCGCGAATGTGGCGGCTTATGATTTTCGATCGTATCGTAAACTGGTGCGATTTTTGGCACGCGAAGTAGGTGCTCTTGCGTTATCTAGGTGTATCTACAGGGTGTTACAGAAAGGGTATATCATTCATTTGGGATTCTAGACCAGATACACTCTTCAACCCGTTTGTATTGATATACCCTTTCTGTAACACCCTGTATATCTGTGTTCGATACGGTGTGAGTGCGAGCATATTCTTGAAGCGAGAGTCGAATGCAGGATTATTAATTTAAATAATTAGTTGATGTATTCATTCCTCTTAAAAGCTTTCATGATTCAATTTTAATTTTTAATATTCAGTTGTGGTTTTTCCTCTTAAAATAGTTTTAACTTCATTTAAATGGGTTTTGGTTCTGGTAAGTACTGCCGATTTATTCCATGTGTGTCCTATATATGAAGTAACTAATAATATGCTATGAGTAACCGACCTTCCCCCTGTTCTGTAATTAAAACAAACTACGATCAGCAAAACACTCGTAGGCAAACATACTGATTATCATCATCATCATTATACTGATTTTCATCATGTTCATCATAATGATACCATAATGAAAATTAATTCCTTTTGCATTGTGTTCTTATCAATCATTGAGAGTCATCGTGGCCCGGGTTACACTCGATTCGCCCGAGTTTCACCCGCTTACGGCAACTCACTCTTTCATTTTCAAGTTAATCTCAGACAGCATCGACTTAAGAAAAAACATCGTGTAATATCCTGTAGTCAACACAATAAAACGGTGGACACTTCCGCCAAGAGGCAAGCTTGACAAACAGTCCACTTGAGGAGACAGATCGAGATATTTCAGGTCTGTTCCAATCATTGCCTCTGACTTATCACTCGCGTTAGTTAGGGTTTACGAAGGGATTCGCAAGGCAAGCTTGTTGGCAATATTTATGTAAGCTTTTGGATAAAAAAATAAATACACATTTTATTCGATTCAGAAAAACCTAGTTATAGATAACATAGAAGCCTAACGCACTAGATTTTTATAATATATTCCCTGGGTTTTGTCTTTTCCTAAGTGTCGGCTGAGCTATATGAGAAGACTAGCCGCGCCCCGCGGTTTCACGTGTATAAGTTTCGATCCCGTGGGAATATCGGGATAAAAAGTAGCCTATATGTTAATCCAGGGTGTCAACTACCTCCATACAAAATTTTATCAAAATTGGTCCAGCTGTTTGAGCGTGAAGAACACACACACACAACAAACTTTCGCCTTTATAATATTAGTGTGATGTAGGGACATGTATTAACTGATCAGGAGGTCTGGTTTCGGTGCTAAATACCTAAGTGTCTTTGGTCCATTCTCAATGTATTATGCCATGAGAAACCACCCCATACGTCGTTTTTCAGTGACACAAGGCGTTTACCTATCGTGGACTCATCGCTTTTGATTTCATCCACTTGATTAGCGATAAATTCTTCTAAGATTTTTATCTAGATTTAAAATGTATCATCAACCATGTGGACTTATCGGATTTGTCGGCCAACTTATTGGCCTATATTTGTGCCTGTAAATCCTGAATTCTAAAATATTTTCCGCGCTGTTTGTTTACCCAAAAGGATTCGCGCACCTGTACCGTTTTACTTCCCAAAATTAATCATCTGTCAAATGCCTCCTTTGTCCCCTTACAGTGATTAATTATTTTTGACAAATATCATCAACAATGGCAATAAACTTGAAGCCCTGTTAAGTCTATTGCTCATTTGTCTTCATTTGCGATTATTAAATTGCGATGCTTTATGTTTTCCTGGTAGCTGACGACGGATTGATGGTTTTAGATTTATTATAATTTCCTCTAAAAAGAAAACCATGTTTGTATAATTAAGCTAATTAGTGCCGTAACTGTAAAATCTTCTCTTGCTTTAATTTTGTTTCATAAAACTTTGTTTTCTTTCTTTTTCAGGTAAGAAACGTTTCCAGTTCCTGGACATAGTACTTTACTTTCTTTACAAGATTTGCAAAACGACATTGAGGCACGTAAGTAGACGACTTTTGCTGATACATTATGCAGAATAGCTAGTGCAATGCTTCCTTTACTAAGGTGGAACTGTTAAGACCTCTATCTTAAAGATAATACTTACGTGTAAATACTTACTACAAATCTCGCGTGTTTTTATGAAAGCTAGGTGCCAGACATTTGAATCAATATCAGAATCGGCATTGCCATACAACGTGGCAATTCTGCCAGTTTCTTGGGTACTTTACCAGTCGAAAGTCATGCGGAGGACTTTCTCGACGCCGTATTTTAGTTTGTTTTAATACATTTTTATTTTAATAGTTTGTTAGTTAATTTAGTATAAGAAGTTTATCCAGTGTATATTTTTTTATCTCTTAATAAATAGCCCCAATATCAAAATAGAGAACCTATCACTGTTTCATGGGAACTTACAAACTGTAATTGTATAAGATTTTTTAAGATAAATGACAAACAATTAGTCATAGGCTTTTAGCAAACGTTTAGTCATATTGAAAACAAAAGCTATTTTCATGATGAATTAATATGCCTCTTAGAACATGTGTATGTAACTACATGTGTTAACAAAGCAGCCTCCCTACGGATGAGGAACTGTTGCTACAGCAACAAGCTCTATTATTTCTTAGACATCAAAAATAATATCATCTCAATCTCTCAAGAAACTTCATGACATAAGCAAACGTTTACGTAATGGACTCGTTCATCGAATTAACGTCACCCAATAGTTGCAGACCATAGCTATTCGCGTTAAATCGGCTTAGCCCTGGATCACTTTCAGCCCACTAATCTTATTAGAGGCCTGGGTTTCAGTACGGACTAGACTGTTTGGTCATTCGTCTTCCAGGAATTAGACGGCTGTCAGTGAATTTACGTTGCTTTTAGCCTTATTTTTGTGTATAGAACGTGAACCTTCTCAAGTTCTCACGTGGCTATTCCCAACCAAGAAGAATAATTTGGTCCTTCGAGCCGTAGATTAAAGCTAGAGTAAGCAGTTTATGAATATTCAGATCTTAATAAATAAGTACTAATATTATAAAAGCGAAAGCGTGTCTGTCTGTCTGTTACCTCTTCACGATTAAACCGCTGAACCGATTTAGATGAAATTTGGTATAGAGATAGTCTGAGTCCCGGGAAAGGACATAATTATGATACTTTTTAACTCCATATTTCCACGGGAACGAGACTTATGCAGGTGAAACCGCAGGGCGCTGCTAGTGTACCATATACAGATATACTCATAAATAAAATAAATAAATAGATACATTTAAACGTAAACACGAGATGTTTACACTTAGTTCTTTCTATTCAATTTATTCAAGGAGTAATGTACCTACAATAACCTCTTGGACAAGCTAGATATAAATCCATCCAAAGGTTGTCTTTAATAGATCGCATTTAGCGATAAAACCGCCCATTGTGTCACCCTATGTAAAACTTCTACATTTATATCTGTAATTCGTTTGGTGTACATAATAAATATAATTCTATTGTATTCATTAATTTTATAAATTAGGGACAAGAAACATCTGTTACATTATTATAAAGAAAATAATGAAAATCTGGCTTAGTGCTGGCAATACTAACTGAAAGAAGAACGCGAACAAATTCAAACAAGAATTCATAATAGATACTTTAATAGCTACAATGATATAATATTCACCATCCATCTACGCAGCAGAGGGGAGTGCACACAAAGAGGCTTATTAAATTGTCGATGTAAAATAAAAATATTGCCAGACGAGGCTCATTACTTATTCCGTTTGAGCGATTTGTTCGCCGTTGTTATGCCCGTACGATTCGCTGCGAATTCGTACTACGTAATGTATGGTAATCGAATTTTAAAAATATATTTATTTTCAATTTTGCATGTAGGTATGTATGTACTTTTGGGAATAACTTCTTGGCTTGGGTAGTGTGAAGCGATCTAAAGCCTACCACGAATACATTGGGCGAGAGCGAGCAGAGTAGCCGAATGTTACCTGATGGTTGGCTGTCGTTTTATGTCGCCAGGACCGATGGCCCGGAAGCGGGCGATTCCTGGTGGGGAGACCGTGTACCTATCCGCAAGCGTGGTGTGGGTCGCCCCCCAGCTAGATGGATGGACACGATTTCGCCTCTGGTTTAGGTTAACTGTCTCTGATATCATTTAACTAGCTGCTGCCCGCGACTTCGTCCGCATTAAATTTCACCCTCCCCCTATTCACCCTCTTAGGGGTGGAATTTCGAAAAACCCTTTTTTGAATAGAATAGAATAATTTATTTGTCAAACATAGGTGATACCTACTCTTTTTCTTAGTGGATACCTACTCTTCACTAAGAACACACCCTCCAAATTTCATGTCTCTAGGACAAGCGGTTTAGACTGTGCGTTGATATAATCAGTCAGTCAGTCAGGACTTTGAACTCTATATAGATGACGTCGTGACTAATGCTTTTAAAGAGTCCGATGTCAATATGTAGCCTATGATTGACTGGTAATGGGCCGGCCATATAGCCGTAGAACAGATGACCGTTGGGGTATAGGTGTTTTGGAGTGGAGACTGCAAATCGGCAAACGTAAGGTAGCACGCTCTCAGGCTAGGTGGAGCGACGATCTTCGCTGACTGGTAGTAGCTGGATGAGAGTTGCCGAAAATCGAGTTGAATGCCGTGCAATAGGAGAGGCGTATGTCTGAGGCTGATGATGATGATTATGAGTGTTAATGAAGAGGTAAATACTACCTACACAAAAAACTTTTTAAGAAAAAAAAAACCGACTTCCAAAAAAACACTACAAAGTGAAAAATAACTTTAATTTCGGAAGTCGGTGTCGTTGGTTCCGCATTTTCGTTTTTTGACACCGACTTCCGAAATTAAAGTTATTTATTACTTTGTAGTTTTTTTTGTTTTGAAGTCGGTTGTTTTTTTTTTTGTAAAAAAGTTTTTATTTTTCACTTTTTAGTTGTACCTACCCCAAACAAATTCAATTAACACTAGTACACTGAAGAATTGAAGACACCGACTAGAACAAACATCAAAATTCGCATAGAAACGCCAGAGATACAGTACATTTATGCATATAACTTCGTACATAAGAATAATTACTCAAAAACTAATGAGCCGATTTTGATAATTCTAGTGCAAGAATTATCAAAATCGGTTCATTAGTTTTTGAGAAAATCGCGGACATACAAACATACATACATACGGGTCGAATACAGAACCTCCTTTTTTGAAGTAGGTTAAAAAACAGTATAAATGGGAATATTAGCGAAAAAAATACATTTATGTTGGAAATGTTGGCAGGTATTCGTTACATGCTAACGCGTTCAATATTCTTCTATAATTGAATGATACGTGTCAGTGGATTGAGGCTAGAAAATAGCTCAACTGGCAAATAGAATTTATTGTTTTTTTTTTCCATACATATTCATTTTAATTTCAAAGTTGACAGCTTGGCTTTTCTACGCCATGCTAGTTTCCGATTTTTGTGCTCAAGGGGAACTCGTATATCGATTCGGTTTTATTTATAAACGTAGTTTAAAGTTAAATAATGATTGACCGACTGTTTAGTTTCGACAAGGCTAGCCCTGGAGAATCCGCCAATATTTCTGGGTTCTGGTTTCTCTTATAGCGAAACTAGCTTCTGCCCGCGACTTCGTCCGCGTGAAATTTCACCCTCCCCCCATTCACCCTCTTAGGGGTGGAATTTGAAAAACCCTTTCTTAGTGGATACCTACTCTTCACAAAGAACACACCTTCCAAATTTCATGTATCTAGGATCAGCGGTTTAGTCTGTGCGTTGATATATCAGTCAGTCAGTCAGTCAGGACTTTGAATTTTATATGTATAGATATGGATGTAGAATAGGTGCACCTCTGCCTTACCCTTCGGGACATACAAGCGTGATGTTACGTTATGTGTCTTCCAAGATTCCACAACATACACTGCAATATAACAACACAACAATGAAAAAACACGTTCAAGGTAAAACCATACCCTTCAGTTATCTGTTGAACCCACTTGCAAATATATCAGCGGGGCGCGCCACTCCATAAATATTGAATTTTATATGGAAACTGTTTTACCTAACGTGTGCTCGAGTATCCGATGGAGATAGTTTGTTTGAAGAGGCGTGAATTATGGGTGGATATTTTGTCTTTCAATTGTTCTTGTTATAATAAAAATTAAGATTATTCTGTAAAAATCCACTAGAGTGGTCGCAAGCGATACTGACTGCTGAACATCAGCGGGTTCGATACCCAGGTCAGGCAGTATTAATGGGTTGTTCAGGAAATTCTCAATAGTAGACCAGGAGACAGGATTAGTACCCGGTTTGATGGCAGTAGGCTCGCCTCATTTTACATGGGGCTAAAAACATAACACATGGAATGTGGGAGTACTATGGGCACACCTCTGCTTAGTCTTCTGGGAAAACAGGCGTTATTTTATGTTATGTAATTATTGATAGACTATCTATAGGCCGACCGCTTTACTGAGACGTTGTCTGAGGTAGCTGCGCGGTGCGGGAGGGGTGATAGTTGTCAAAAGTTGACGAATCACTGAGCTCTCGCATCACGTCACTACACCCCTCACGTACCGCGCTGCTACCTCAAGCAACGCGCAACGTATCAGTTAAGCGGTCGGCCTATAGGTATTGCTTATTGTGTTATTAAGGGTTTAGGTTCACACATAGAAAATTACGTTTTGGTGGCGTCAGGTTATTTATTGCTTCTGTGTCATATTTGAGTTTAGAAATTAAAATGCACGGTACAAAAATAATTTAAATTGGAAACATATTTTTACCGACTCCTTGTTCATAACTTAAACACAGTTTTTGTTAAATTTAGTGTCCCTTTCAAGATAAATCACTTTAAAAACCTTTTTCTGTTGATATAATTGATTAAAAATTCATATATATCCCCATATGCAGGTCCGATAGCCGCTGAATCACTTACAGAGGGCGTCACACTCCAATGCAAGGGAGTGCCACAAAGGGGCTACCTCTAGCCTCGTGCCTGATTTATAGCAGTCTTTATGGCATATTGTACGTTTTTAACTCCTCAAGATAAACGACTGTAAGTATAATTAGATTGGGCAATAAAGAGATTATGGAAGGTTTTTCGAGGGAAATTCATTTTAGGTTTTATCGGGGTTTTGAAAAGAAAAATGTAGCGTATATTTAGGCCCGTTTGCACCACAAATCACTAAATAAATGAGTTTAACGCTAATCGTATTTAAAACATAGTTCTGCTTCTGTCAATCGTATGGAGATGACTGAGACAGAATCATGTTTTAAATGCGTTATTTCTAGACGGGCCTGGCTTTGAGTCTCATCCAATTAATTGTGACGTTGCCTGAGGTAGCAGCGCGGTGCGGGAGGGGTGTGGTGACGTGATGCGAGAGCTCAGTGATTCGTCAACTTGTGACAACTATCACCCCTCCCGCACCGCGCAGCTACCTCAGGCAAAGCGGTCGGCCTATAGAATAATGGTACTAAACATTTATTTTAGCGTCATTCTGTTTTTGTCTATTTAACGTCAATAACATGATTTTATAGTTAAGTGCATGCAAATTGTCTTGCTGACGGCCTATTTCACAAATCTGAAGTTCGTAGAAGACTAGAAAATTGCTTATTGGTTAGATCCATAGTAGGGTCACGACCATATCCTTCAGGTCATTTTATAGGTCGGGAAACCCCAAAGACTAATAGCAATCTAAAAATGCCTAGTATGACGAACGTTGTTTATTTATTATGTAAAGCAGACCGCACCGCAGACTTCTATAAAACTGTTTCGTCACCAATACTAGTCTGTTATTGGTTGCTCATCTAACTACCAACTCTTGCGATTGGTATATTTTATATTTATATGGAGGAGGTGCTTGGGGGAGGCCTATGTCCAGCAGTGGACGTCTTTCGGCTGAAATGATGATGATGATGATATTTATATATACAACATTATTTTTAGTATATGCGAAACCCGAAACACGTGTCTAGTATTTTTATGTAAAGAATCTATGTACAAAATTTCAAAACTGTATCATGAATAATCACCAAGTTATAAGCTTGTTATGTTACCTGTTTGTCCGTCCAAACACATGGTCTCCCCCACCGCGTGCCTAAACGTACCGCGCGGCGATTGTATTGTAATTAACTGGTGATAACATTTTCCATCACACTTGCAGGCTTTGGACTGTCGTAATGGTCAAGTGTAGGTAGTTATTATAATGTACTTTATTCGTAAATAAATGCAGCCGTAAGCTACGAATAAGTAATTACTTATTCGTAAGCCGTAAGTGATACAATGTAGTCAATGCGATTTGTTCAAAGTGGATGAAAAGTGTTAAACATCGCATTACTTAACCACAGCAGGCTGTAGGTACAAATAATAACTTTCTACAATTAACCATCTTGGCGTGTTTAAAAATGTTAATCATCACGGCAAAGCATTGTAGGGATACGTTATCACTGTTATCGTTGTTTCTGTGTACTGGACGTTTGTGTATGAGAAAGTCCACGTCCAGTCCAGTTACACGACACTTTTTACATACGATAGGTAAGTACACGATCAACCGAAACACAACTCGGCCTCGGCGGCCGCGCGCTCGCGATTATGCAGTTGGACCCACGCGACACGTGCGCGCCAACCAGTGGTACCCGGGCGACTGAGGTTGCTGCACCCGGGCACCCCCGCCCCGGTCGCCCCGCTCGCTGTGCGTCCGCGCCGCGCCATTGTGCGCGTATGGTAGATAACTACCTACTTAGTCGCTCCTCGGGGCACAGTATAATATACTCGGGGTGTCCAACTATTAACCTTTTTTAAATATTTTTGGGCCAAAATATAACATGGGGTAAAAATTATTGGAATCGATTCAGTTACTTATTCTGAACAAACTATATTCAGGTTTCGCATATACTAAAAATAATGTTGTATAATACTAAATGACCCAAATTTCAATTCCTATAGAAAAAAAGAATTTTTCTTCCCATGAAAACCTAATTCGGGTTATCATTTTAAAACAAAAAAAAATACCAAATCGGTCTAGACGTCCTCAAGTGATGCGCTTACCAACGAACAGCATTTAATTTTTATTTATTATTATGTTAATCTCACTTAACATAATTTAATTACTCCACTTAAGTTAAACACATAAAAAAAAATAGTATATTACCTACATAATTATGTGGTAAAAAAATGTATATCTACACGGAGGATATTATAAGCAAGGTATTTTTGTAACATTATACCCTCTTACCAATAAACGTTTCAGATGAATAGTTACGCACCGATGTATCTCTTTCAGTCGACAGTAATTTGACTTTCGAAAGAAGAAGACAAAGCGTTGTGTAACTATACAGACGCTATACAACGTTTATTAGTAAGGGGGTAAGTGTTTACAATTTAAGTATTGAGCCTAATGAAATCAATAAATCTAAATTATTTTCTTCCTTATATTATTCCTATCGCTAATCTCTTCATAGCTCTCACCTATAACATATTCAGCACCAACCAAATTAATTCACCGATAGTCCTTCTGCATTCCACCTCACGATTTAACGAACCTCATCTGTCTTCCTGAATTCGAACAACCATTGCGAAAATTCGCACAAAACTCTCCGACCCTAACATCTTAATTCAAATTGGATCATGAGACGAGAAATTACCTTAATTCAAGGAAAATATACAATGTTCAGCTTGCAAAATGGTACCGTCAGGGGGTAGAAAAAAGCGGCCAAGTGCGAGTCGGACTCGAATACGAAGGGTTCCATACCACCGTACATTATTTAGCACTCGAGCAAGAAACGCCGAGAAAACACGTTTCTTACATGGAACCCCGACGAAAACAGACGGGTTCCAAACAGACGAGGCTTATAGGTACCTAGCAATAATTAATGTATGCTATTGTAGAAAGGATAACTGAGGGGCAATTCTGGTAATTTTAAGAACGTTCACAGTCTGATCTCAGTCCTAATCTTTCAAAAATACCTCTAACTTCCCTAAATTTTGACAAGTTTTTGACATTTGTTTGTCGCCGAGATGAGACTGCGACTAGATTTTGAACGTTTTAATCTGTCAAGCTCCGCTACTGAGACACAATTAATTTTCTATTGTTTCGTCGCCAATGGGCGACGCGCGCTGCTTGACCGGTTAAATTACGAGAATTGGAGTTTTGCTGTTAATTTTCTATTTTCATTAGCCGTCCCCCGACACGACGAGCGACGCTTGAATCAAAATATTACCTACAACGTACATTAAACTTATATTAATAATTTTATTACTTTTTAGTGGTTTTGTTTGTGTCGGGGCTTTTAATGTTTTTATTATTTGTTGTTATAGCGGTCATAGTAGTATACTCTGTGAATATTTTAAGTGTCTACCTATAACGATTCAAAAGATGCAGCCCTGTGACAGACGGCCGGACGGATAACGGAGCCTTAGTACCAGGTCCCGTTGGCACCCTTTGGATACGGAACCCTAAAAACCCGGGAAATATGCGAGATTGGTAAACGGGGGGTGTATTATGAGGTCCACAATTTATAGCCATAGCGATTGCACCTGCCGCTATGGTGGACTCGTACCCGTATTTCTTTTAGATTTATTTGCTATATTTGTGAGGATAATTGAAATTCTAATTGGGTTTTGTAATGGACTGATAGGTTTTTGTTTTTAATGATGAAGAAGAATTTAAAACCGAGCCACAGAAATATGACCTAGTGAGAGCAGAGGATTTCTCGGCTCAATGGACGTGGATTCAAAGCAATATAAATATGGCCTAGTAAAAATTATACCTACATTTGTTTCAAGATGGAAGAGCTATTTTAGGGACAGGTGACGAAACAATACGACGACGACTTCAATACGTCAGCGCCGGCTGTCGCTGAAAACCAGCGCTGGAGCTCTGTCCTGCATAGGGTCGCAGCATAATGCTGAGCGATAGCCGTTTTGCGTGGGTGTGACGCATGTTTTCCCCTACCTTTTTATTTTATTTTTTGTGTTTATGTTCTTTTTTGCGTCATTTTCACCGCAAATAAACGTATTTTCTTTCTTTCTTTTCTTTCTAGGTGAACTCAAAGCTGCAATGTTTCTTTGTTCAAAAGACCCTTTTAGAAATGGTCCTGCTTTGTGAAACTTCCATAATATCGTAATAATATAATGTTTGGACTTCAAAAGAGACCATAACCTCAGAGTTTGTTTCGGCATTTGTTCTCAGTGATCAGCCAGCGAGAAAATGCCGGCGCCATCTACATACTTTTAAAACATTGACCAAAAAAAAATTACTTGTAAAAGTATCTTTTAAGATTTGCTTAAATAAATAATCATCATTTAATTTGAAAGAAAGAAAATTCATTTATTTAGCACAAACTAACTATAGGTAATATACGTCAGATAAACACAAATATAATCATAAAAGCAAATACAAAAGTGAAAAGTTCGATGTAAGAAATAATAATAATTAGAATTTCGTTCCATTTCATTATATATAATAAGGGCGATAGTACAAGTTTCTATTACTAAGGTTTCGTCCCATCCGGGTAATAAAGTCAGTCAGCTGATTGTCTTTCTGCAAAAAACCCACGTCAACAGGAGGAAATGACCATTCCACTGTCGGTAGTCAATGAACTAGTCATCCGTTGCTAATACAATCTTTGAGACAACTCTATTAAAAAATAAACATATTTTTTATACGACATTTACATGCTGACCACTTTAAAACTGAATAGTTTTACATGCATAATGTTACATAGAAATGTATGTTATGCATGTTATACTGCCGATAGTTGATAATGGTGTGTGGGCGTAATAAATTCTAATCTCTTCGTAACTATTTGAAAAAACTAGCGGCCCGCCCCATCTTCGCACGGGAGCAATTTTTTTTTCGAATTTCCGAAATTTTCTTTCATACAAACCTTGTCCTGGCAATACCTAACACAATAAAAAAAGAATTATCCAATTTGGTGCAGTCATTCGGAAGTTATGCGCGTACATACATTTCGGCGATTAATTTTTATTTATGTAGGTTGGTTTAAAAATTTAGACTGAATCGTTCAAAAGACCAACCTTAAGAAAAATAATGTGTGTAATTTAGATAGAATACATAATGAACTAAACTAGTCAATTATGTATTTTAACCAAAATTAACGCTTATATGCTAGAAAGACGCTATCACACTACAGTAATATTATCACGCAAAAAGGTACAAAGGAGAAAAATTAAAACAAAGTAAAATATGGAAGAGGCAGGAATAGAAGGAAGAAAAAAAAACAGTCCGTTAATCATTTTACACATTAAAACTTTCTACACTCAATTCCAAATGAATACTCTAACCGACATTAAAATCAAAACAACAATATTGTGGGTCGAAACGGGACATATGAAACAAGTCGTATTAGGTGAATCATATAAATTTATGGCCCATTCGGGGAGGTACGTGACGATAATGTGTCCCCAGGGTGACGCTTTAATTAAATACGAATTTTCAAGGGTTGGTATTTCATGCCATCGGATTTTATTAAGTTCGAAAAAGTCCATTTTCGAAATTTTGCCTAATGGCTTATTTTAATGGCGGAAGCCGATGAGCTAGTAAAAGGAAAATGAGACTTATTCAACTTTTCTTGTTCTTTTCTTTGTCATTCAACTTAAATCATGTTTCTGCACCTTTGCTTACGTTTTTATGCATTTAGCTGTGTTACTACGTGTTTCCCATTTTCCTTTCCTTTACGTTTGCATAGTACCTAAACTTATTGTTACGTATCTACAACAATTTCTGTTACGCACCTACCCTTGTGCTACGAGTCTACGCCTCCTGCTACGGTTCTACGACTTTTGCTACGCTTCTACGCGTCCGCTACGCGTTTACCCCTGTTGCTACGCACACGCCTTTTATCGTGACTCATGTGGTCTGTCAATCATTAATGCTTTCTTATCTTTTCTCAAAAGGAATTATGAAAAGGAAAATATGGACAGAATCCACCTATTTCTTTAAGACAAAGAACCACATGAGCCATGTAATGTATCAGAAAATGTAACTGCCTCTACAAGAATTATTGTCGCAAAATGCATTTAGTAAACGGATAAAGACCACTCCAATAAAGATCGAACTTTTAATTACCATTTCAATTCCGAACTGTAGCACCCAGACTATATGATGGGGTCCATGTAAATTCAATTAACTTTGAAAGTTAAGCCGATGGGGTAAACGTTAAACTAACGCACTCGGCCGGACATGCAATTTGCCTCGAATGCACTTAAATGACATGTCATGACATGTTCGAATGCTTTTTGCATTTATATTTTAATTATTCCTTCTGGTATTTCTGTCTGCGTTTTACTCTGTTCGGGACCTTGATTGGATATTAAGCGGAAGAGAGGTGAATACATATTGAATAGTGATATGACTGTTATAACCGATTTTATTTCAGTTTTCAGGAAGATTAATTTTTAGAAAATCTTTTGAGTCTTGAGTACAGTGATTATTCATACATAATTATAAGATTGATCAATTATATGGTATAGACACGTAATAACTGGGAGTATTCCCGTTTGAGCACCTATTTTCAGAGCACCTTTTTTTAGAGCACCAAAGGTATTCCCATTAGAGCACCAATCAATATTTTACCTTGGTGCTCAAAGGGGAACAATTAAAAATATTCAACTTTATTCCCTTTAGAGCACCTACGGTAGCTTCTAGTGATGGGGTGTATAATAAAACATATCGATAATTAGAAGTCGGTTAAAAATTGGCAGTTTCATAGCAGAATGCTATCATTTAATAAAAACATAATATCATCATTAACATAAAAGTTTACTCAATCTTTTATTGTTAATATTACAATAAGTTTCCTCAACATTAATTTTATCTATCCCCAAACCAATTGTAGGCTGTAACACTAACAAAAAAAATCGGTGTTTTCATAGAATAGATTAGAGTATATGTATATAAATATACTGCATTATATTATTATGAAGAGTATTTATTAAGGCCAGGTAGAGCAAGTGAAGTAGGCATTTAATGATACCACCCTTCCCGCGAAGCGAGCCGTGCGCTCGAATCACCGCGCGCCGGCGCGGCGCGGCTTATATGACCCCAAAGCCGAGCGAAGTGTCATACTGTCATACAAGCAAGTTTGAGAGAGATAGCCGCTGAGCTTTCTGTGTGTCACAAGTCGAAGAAGAAGCTCTGTCTTGCTTTTTAGAAGTTGTTTAGGAGAAGGATAACTCCAAAATCAAACCCGTGTCCTGCCAGTTCACACAAAAATTAATTTACAAATTTTTACTTGACAAGCAACGATGGGCAAAAACATGATTTGTCATCTCATCATTATACAACAACAAGTTTGCCAAATAATTCACTTAAGAAAATAATGATCCGGTAAACTTTTTTCAATAACGTATTATTTGATTTTTTTTTCATTGTATCTCATAAAACAGGTACAAAATAATCACCAGATAAACTTTTGTTTAATAACGTGTTATTTAAAAATTTGTCAATGGAGTTTTGGTGAAACATTAGTGAACCCATAAAACAACGTTTGGAATAAAAACGTTACATTGACTTATTATTACGCAATTTTCTAAAAATTAAACCCATTAAATAGGCATTAAGTTAGTCAGTTAGTCATTTCATTTAGTACCTAGTGTAAATAGTTAGTTGAGTTAAATATTGTAAAATTTAACAAGGCAATATAAATAACATTTGATAAAATGCATTGCTTGATAATTACTTACTTAATTTATTTGATAAATTTTTGTAAGTGTCGGTTTCGGCGAGCTCGGGAGTTATTAGAAATACTGTATTTACTAGTTTCATGCGGCTATAATTTAATAAGCATAGCGTTATTATTCTATTTTCGAGTGAGGTGATAATTAAAATTATAGAAAAAATTTAATACTTCCAAAAGTTTCTATAACTGATATAACGTTCATATTTTTCGTTTTTAAAACAACTAAAAACTTTACTTAGTACCTATAATACCTCTGATCTTTAATATGTCCTATCTGCGGATAATATAGTGGACTGCAACATTACTTCCTAAACTTGTTAACCTTATGTATGATATATGTTGTAGTTGTTTATTATCCCTTAATAAATAAAATAAAATAATACATAAATATGTAGGTAAGTATTGTTAAGAAATATTATTTTACTAAAAACAATAAGTGTACAGACTACTGATGTTACGAGGAATGTGATTTATTTTATTTTATTTGTCTTAAGAGGTACCTAGAAAATAACATAAGGCTTATTGTGATATTAACCGCTGAAGTGCCAACGTCATAATTAAGTAATAATTACTTAATTTCCTAAAATTAATATGATAATAAAAGTACTGCCAATTTTTATCGATATGTTTTATTATACACCCCATCACTAGAAGCTACCACATCGTAGGTGCTCAAAAGGGAACAAAGTTGAATATTTTTTATTGTTCCCCTTTGAGCACCAAGGTAAAATATTGATTGGTGCTCTAATGGGAATACCTTTGGTGCTCTAAAAATAGGTGCTCTGAAAATAGGTGCTCAAATGGGAATACTCCAATAACTGTACCACTTTTGAAAACAGTCTTTAGAAAAAATGAATCTTCACTCACATTCACTCACCACACACTCACATACTCACCACTCACTCACACTCACTCACACTCACTCGCTCTCTCACTCACTTGTGTCTCTCACTCGTTCACTTGAATGGACTGTAGTGAAGTTTATTTTTTCTGGAGGCTGTTCACAATTGACAACATTTCATATTTTTAACCTGCATGTATTATTACGTTATATAAAAGTAAATTCAAATCTAGGGCACCCATATTTTTTCGTTTTTCGAAATTATGTACTTTTCATTCATAATTTTAACTTTGAAATTCGGTGTATTCTAAAAAGACGTAAGTGCCAGATGACGTCAGGCTTACGGTAGAATGGCGATATTACCTTTGCTTTATTGTGGCCCGTCAAAAAAACTGATAGATGTCACTTGTCTCAGTCGTTGTTTTGGTTCCTTCATTGGTGTATATTTTTCATTGGGATCCATTTTATTGGCGAAATATCAATCAAAAATTGATAATATTAACAGTAAGCAGCGTGTCGAGTTGATAGGAAAAAAAAATGTTGAATTCAATTCAGTTTTTAGTTGTTTTCTAGTTACACTTCTTAGGTGACATTGACATGTCTTGTTTGATATAATCAAAGACATTGGAATGCGCAAAGGTAACTACCTCATTCTGCCTTTTATGTGACGTCATCACATGTTTTTTGATTTTTATTTTTTTTCTCAGAAATTTAGAAATAAAAAAATAAAATAAAAATATATTTGAACTCAGGATACGAAAATAAAGAAATAGTATTTTTGTTTTAAGGTCGTGTCAGGTTTGAAATGTTGTCAATTGTATTACCCCTGATTTTGCATCACTGTCAAAATCACAGTGGTCTTTATACACCTAGTAATAAGGTTACTGTTGGATTGCAGCTACTGACAAGGTTGTTTAAGTTTAAAATTAACTATCTCATAGACAAATATAGACCTTGTCGTTTTTCGTCAACCCTTTAATGAGAAGTTTCTACATCAAATATTCATATAATACGTTAGTACTTTTCATTGCCTCAAGCCAGTTAAATCACAGCACTAAATCAATAAGAAAGTATTCGTCTCGACTGTTCTCGTAAACAGCTTTTCATTTCCCTCTGATAAAACTAGCAGAAGTCGTGTCTCACATAAACGTAGCAGTGAAAACAAAACAAAGCGATTCATTAGGGTAAACATCTGACAACGATATAAAGGAAATGTCGTGATCGTAGATAAGTTGCGGTTCAGATAGGGATATGAAGTTATGTTGGTCTTTTATTGGATTGTTTTTGGAGTTATTTTGCTTGACGGTACTTAAGCTAAGGTCAAATACTACTATATATACCTACAGGTCATCACCATCTGCCTAGCCTTTTCCCTTATGTTGGGTTCGGCTTCCAGTACAACCCGATGCAGCTGAGTACCAGTATTTTACATGGAGCGACTGCCTATCTGACCTACACAACCCAGTTACTGGGTAATACGATACCCCTTGGTAAGACTTGTTGTCAGAATTTTGGGCTTCTGACGACCCGTAACGACTGTCAAAGATTCATGAATAACGGCCGGGACTAACGGCTTAATGTGCTTTCCGAGGCACGGAGGGGTCTCGGTATGTAAAGATGGTCACCCATCCACGACCGACAGCAGCAAGCGTAGCTTAACCTGATCGATCGAATCGTGCGGCTGTTATTTCTTAGCCACAATGTAACACATTCCACCATTATACATGTCTTATTTTTTAAGTTATGCTACACTCTCCCACTGCTGAGCAAAGCCCTCCCCCAAATCCTTCCAGGCATCCTTTTCTAGAGCCACCTCAATCCAACCCTTGCGGTACGCGACTATGTCGTACTCACATGTTACTAAACAAAAACCCTAACATGTATCTCTCTCTGTAGTCGTAAAAAAGTTGCATCTGGAGCGGATGATCCGCCTCCACCGGTTTCTGTCCAGTGCATCTCTTACCACCGTGTAGAATTTAGAGGACGATGATTCCTTCACCTGATCGGTCCATCGTGTTGGTGAACGACCGCGCGATCGTTTGCCTTCGGTGTTCCCAACCACAATCAGTTTTTCCAAACGTTCATCGCCTCTGCGTACTATGTGGCCGAAATAGGAGAGAACGCATTGTTGACACATGGTCGACAAGCGGGTCTTTATTCGAAGCTGGGTTAAGATCGATGCATTGGTGCGTTTGGCAGTCCACGGTATTCTCAACATTCGTCTCCAGCACCACATCTCAAAAAGAACTAACATGTATAAGATTCACCATATCTATTTCCAACACAACTTCATCCCGAACCAGCGTAGCGTGCAAACTTACCATAACCCGGTTCTTAAGAACTTTCCACTGCACAACAGACAAAATTAAAGACGGGATTTGCATCTGATTAAAAGTTTTAAATTGAATATTATTCTCTCTTTTTAGACATTTAAATTAAATGGGGTTGCGATACAGATTGTTGTTAGTAAAACATTTAATTTTGTATAAATGTTTCCGATTCTGTTTGTGACATGTTGCTTTCTGGGTTGGTTTTTATTAGGTAATGTTACTTTGATAGCTTAAGTCTTATCTTACCTCTTACTTCATCGTCGTGTATTTATAGGCTAGAACTCGTCTTCTTCTCGTAAGTCGGGAATTTAACAAAAAATAGTAATTGTAGCGGTATCTACAACGCCACATGCGAACAACGCGTCATACTGACGTCACGCAAATCCTGCATCTCGCAAGCAGAGTTTACCGCGCAACTAGCATACGAGTAGATACAACGACCCGGCATGAATCATCGGGCAGTTGCCCGTCAGACACAACACCCGTCTGGTCGGAGGATCATCTCTTTTCTATAGAGTATGAGTGAACTTTACACCCTGTTCCTCATACTTCTATATAATGATTACAAGTCCGGCCGTCGAGAAAATGCGTTCCTGACCTGACAGCTATCAATGCGACAATAATTCTAGTAACGAATTAAAGATCAAATTCGCAAAACACGTATTCGTTTGTATTAAACTGACAGCTGTCAAGAACGCACGAACGAGTCGGCCAGACTCCTAGGCTTTCACAGGGGGCTCTTTTATTTAAACCTCTAAATTATAAGCTATAGGTACAGTGACCACAAAACTATAAAAGTAACATCTAAAGTAATCCATACTATATTAATATAAATGCGAAAGTGTGTCTGTCTGTTACCTCTTTACGCTTAAACCGCTGAACCAATTTAGATGAAATTTGGTATAGAGATAGTTTGATTTCCTGGAAAGGACAAAATTATGATACTTTTTATCCCGATACTGCCACAGGATCGAGACTTATGCGGGTGAAACCGCGGGGGCTGCTAGTATATTGTTAGAAGTATTATATAGAGAAAAGATTTGTTTTTTTTTTTTTGTATATTTGTTTGTTACGCTTTCACGCTAAAACGTCTGAACGGATTTGGATGAAATTTGGCACATGGGTAGACCATGACGTGGATTAGAACATAGGATACTTTTTATCCCGATGTTCCCACGGGATCGAGACATATGCGGGTGAAAACGCGGGGTGCAGATAGTTTTCTATAAAAGCAAAGTGGTCATTAAAGATCTCATAATCTCGTTCCCCTCAACAAAACCAGAAGGTATCATCCCATCTTTCCTCTCACTCTCTTGAGTTTTACTTATAAGAATTGCCATAACAACCAGTAGACAGCTATGGCGGACATCACGCTGTCTTATCTCGGGGCCGGCGGCAGATCCCCAAATGCGGATCCCCCGCAAGCCTTGATGGAGTAGCCGTGGTGCAAGCAAGAAAAGAAAAGCGATATGGTTTGTTTTTCAAAGACAAGGGATGAAGGAGCAAGCTGCTTGCTTGTTTCTTCAGGTGCCTCCATATTTCTGATAACGGCCATACCTTGGAAATGAAAGCCATAAATCAAAATGATAACTCAATATTTGAAAATGGAGCCGGACTTATTACAGGTGCAAAATTAACGAAGCCGAGAGTCGCTTGTCCTTCCCGTTATTATGATATTTTTTGTACTGAACCATAACTGAACCTTCTGATTTTTTTATCAAAATTAAAAATTTTTGATGACGTTTTTTACGAAAACAAGTTTTTCTCCCACGATCCTCGTATCGTTGCATGCATCACAAGCAGAATGTTTTGCGAATTACCGTAACAGCGAAACACACCAAAAATAAAAGTCGTTTCCCAGCAATTATTTTGCACAAACAAAAACATAAGTATAGAATGCGTAGATGACGGTTTTGTGATAGGTTTTTACATCCTGTATTTTGTATTATTACCACCATTCTCCAAGCCATTGCATGTTCGTACTATGAAAAGATTTCACGACACCCCCAGAATGGAGTAAAACAGAGGCTTCCAACCCCGCACAATCGCTTATACCTTGCGCCACACCTCACGGCTCAACCGAGGTGTCCCGCTCAGAACCTGACGGACAATAGGGATAGAAATAGGGACGTCGCGGACGCCATTGTCGCCGTGTAAAACTAAACGTGCAACCCTACGCCCAGGGAAATTGGACGGACCCAAACATGAAGTATACGAGATGGGAGATTGGACGGAACTGTTGTGGGATTGTGTGTCTTTAACTAACACTCCATTTTTAAACAACTTTTTGAAGTGAAACTTCTTTACGCACGCTTGACTTGGGGAATAAGCTGGCGAACACGTGACGTAAGCGTTACGAAAAGTGTGATCGGGCGATGCGAACGGGAGTTGAGTGGGGGATATAAGCAAGAGAAAACAGTGCGCGCGCACATTTTCTTTCTCTCTTCCTCTCATAGCCAAATACGTTTGAAGTGTCACTTCAGTCGTGTGGTCATAAGCACACTCGATTTTTTTTATTTGGCTACACGATGAAAGTGCCTTGCCCATAGCATAAAATGAAATTGAAGCTGAATTCAACTCAATCAGACTGCAACTTTTATTGTTGCTTCAAATTATGGTAGGTACGCCACAGACAATTAAATCGCACCGTGTATCAGGCTTTAGGTATTATGCAGCCAAATCCAGAAATTCGGATGGCTTGGATCTTTGTTACTTACAATTATGGGCAAATAATAATTAGTCTGAAATAAATAATTTAATAACTTATCAATCTTGGATTCTTGAGCCTGTCAACCCTGAAGCTGGCATTAGACCTAAGAGAATTTTCTGAAGATTTACCTACGCGAAAATCGGAGCATCTTTTGCACGTGTTAAAAGCCAAGTCTCACTAGAAAATAAAACTATAAACACTACGATTTACAAACAGATTAACTTTATCAGAACAGCACACCAATTTTGTATGCAGTAAACGTACCCAAACTAAATTTTAAAGCTTTTATGAAATTGCCAAGTTAACTGTCTCGAAAACGCAATAAAGTTCAGTTCAGACCGCGAGCAATTTCAAGTACAACAACAACTGACCTATTTAACTCTTAAACTAGTACAGATTCAACACTATTCTTCCTCTCTTACCCAATAAACTTCAAACACACTTAATCGAATTTCGCCGAACAACCGCCCACAAAATGCACCCGTATGTTTTCCCCTTTATGAGGCGAACATGCTGTGAATTTTGATAGTGTGAACATAGTGTAAAATTGCATTTAGTTGTACGCCTTAGGGTAAGGTGGGCCATAGTTTTGGTTAGCACTATACAATAAGTACCTGAGGGTTTGAAATATTGTTGTTATGCTATGGGGTAATTGGGACCCAGTATTTCCTTATGAATTAAGGGTCTAGAAATCTGGAATACTATCTACAGTTGAGGATTTCCTTACGTTTGATCATCTAAGTATTGCCCCACCTATGCAATTGTCTTGTTTTGATTTGCATAGAATTGTTTGTCTCTTCGGTAGACAGCTGAGCAGCAACAATTGGCTAACTTTATCACCTTGCATAAACCAAGCCATAGTTACAAAGTCAGAAGTTCCGCAACAATCTAGTGCTGTGAGAGTCTTGAATTCTCCGTCATCTGAGACAAATCTGTTATAACCTACCTACTACAAGGCAGAAGTATCGTATAGAGTTGTAACCCCCTTCCAACCTGCGTCTCAACAACGCACCGTGGGTATATCAGTTCAGTACTTCAGTTAGCAATCTTCCCCCGCACGTCGTAAAAATAAACTGCAAGCGAAGGGTTGCCATGGCAGCCGCGAGGGACAAGTAAAAACATCGTTACTTAATTTAACTGTATTGCAATTTTTATGCGCGATAGAATATGCTTCAAGTACCTATACTTTATAGATTCTGATTAAAATAATGTTTGTTTTAAAATTTTCACGGCTGTAGTATAATATAATATAATTATTAACTAAACAACAGTTTTTTCGTCATTGAACACGTACGATACATTTCAAACTTCGCGTGCAATACCAAAGAATGCGTTAGTCCCGCCATCTATTGGCCAAGAAATAAAATTAACTCTTCGTCTACTCGCCGCTAGATGTCGCTGCAAATCAAGGCGCTCGTCGTCAAGGTAATGAGCGGGAGTAGGAATCCTATCAATCGGCAAATTGCCCGGGGCCCCAGCGTCTGATTGGACAGGTAATGAAGCTATCGCCGGCTTCGAATTAGTTACCTGGATATTTGGGAGGAGGATTACCCTTGTTGTTATTTACTTGATCAAGATAATGTGTGTGGGATATCCTAAAGTTCTTACGATGGTAATGTTCTGGGGCAAAAAGCTGTGTATCCTGGAAATGTATTCTCTTATTTTCAACATAGAGAATAAATAAATAAATGAATAGAGATCTTCCACAATTATTTAATCATCTGCCTAAGCCTATCGAATTTGACTACTGGTCATGGTCTATCTCAATTTGCGCTGTAATATCCAGTCGTACCTTATTTTAAAAGAGTACCTAACGGTGGAGTTTCTTGCCCTTTCTTCTCCATACGAAAACTACCTTTTGGAACGGGCGACTAGAATCAATTCTATTTTAATCTGTCAAGCTCCGCTAATGTGACACAATTGATTTTCTAGTGTGCCTTTTATGTGCCTATTTGAAATAAATGCTTTGACTTTGAGTTTACCCCGGCGGCGGCGTCGCTTTCTTCAGATGGTCGGTCAATCTAGGTAGTTGTCTCATCACATCTGCAGCATTTGCAGCGTCTGCAGTATTTTTGTTCAAAACAGTAAAGATAAAGCAGCACGCTATGGGAAGTAAAACTTTTGTTTTTGCGTACGACAGGACCATTGCGTAGTTAGCGAAAACATTGTCCTTACTGAAAAGGACGAAAGTTTCGCTTCTACAAGTACTACTCGCTTGTCCTGATTTATGAGAAAGCTTGCTTTACTTCACTAGACAAACAGATGGTCGAAAATAATGATTTGATTACACAAGCCCCCAATCAATCAATCTGCCCAGACATTTTCCCAATTGTTGTTATGTGTGTGTGTATGTTATAAGTATTGGGTTCGGCTCTAGTCTAACCAGATGCAGCTGAATACCAGTATTTTAGATGGAGCGACTGCCTATCTGACCTCAACCCAGTTGCTGGGTAACATGATACACCTTGGTAAGACTGGTTGTCAGACTTTTGAGCTTCGGACGACCCATAACGACTGTTAAAAATCCACAAATGACAGCCGGGACCAACCGCATGACGTGCATTCCGAGGCACGGAGGTGTCTCGATATGTAGGAAATGGATACTATGGGTAGTCACCCAACCAAGAACCGACCGCGACAAGTCTAGCTGAACCATCGATCGACCCATGCGGCTGTTATTATTTACACAAGCACCAAAAAAGCATCATTATAAAACAACATCAAATAACTGAAACAAACATTTCAAGCCGCGTTTCATCCGCTAATCGTAACATCCTTCGCGGTTAGGAGCTATCTTTAATTAACATCGGTCCAAATAATATTTACGGTACACAAAGGGAACTCATTTTTTTAGGTATTTACATTTAATTTCAGACACCCCTTAATTTTGGAGGCTCATTGAAGATACCTTATCGTTCGGGGGTGATAGGGAGGCACGAGTTTATGTGGATAATTTTCGTGCTGGAATACTTTAAATTTTTTTCGAAGCAAGTTTATTAGATTACTCTCATAAATAAACTAGATAACAATGTTTACTTAGTAATTGGTTTTTTAAAACAAACATACTATAAATACTAGTCGAAATGGCCAACATTTATTAGAAAATATTAGCAGCATTTAAACTGTGATTTAAATAAGCACTTACTGTAAGCTAACTAGTCTTTGTTATTCCATATTTCATGCAGTAACTTGAGTGTTTTTTTTGTTAAGTGCTCTGAGATAATGCAGTAGCTTCAAGTGATATTTGCTTATAATATTTGATGCACCCCACAGATTCTCAATAGAGTTAGGTAGTCACGTGTCGTTCATGAAAGGGTTCCGTTAACATCCTAACGTCTGATATTAGCTATAGACTATTTGAATACTGCGTTCCGAGTAGAAATGGCCAACAATTAAAAATTATAACTATTTAAAGTATTAGGTAACTTCAGTCTTTTCATCGTTATGTGCTAGAAAGTGAGGAAGCTTCAATGTATTTATTACTAGCTGCGCCCCGCGGTTTCACCCGCATAAGTCTCGATCCCGTGGGAATATCGGAATAAAAAGTATCCTATGTCCTTTCCCGGGACTCAAACTATCTCTGCACCAAATTTCATCTAAATCGGTTCAGCGGTTTAGGCGTGAAAATGTAACATACAGACAGACAGACAGAGTTACTTTCGAATTTATAATTATACAGATCGGACTAACTTACCTAGTGACGTCCGATCCTTAATTATGTGAAGTAATCTAATCCTCATTGTATATACTATGTAGTCGCACCATTTCGTGCGCACACGTCACAATATTTAAAGATGAAATTCAAATTTTTTCATCCTAAAGAAAAACAAATGTTGTCTGTGGTCCAGTCGTTGGCGCAGTCTCCTGACATCTGTCAATCATTCTTTCAAAGCATAAGAACGGGACTTCACGATGACCTACATGGGCATCGTATAGTCCCGGCATACAGCACAACACAACTTCTAGAAGGGGTTTAATAAGGCAATCCAATATACCTAAAGTATAGGATGATTATCTGGGAAGGGTTGGGATACAATGAGGATTAGATTACTTCACATAATTAAGGATCGGACGTCACTAGGTAAGTTAGTCCGATCTGTATAATTATGCATCGTAATCTAATCCTCATTGTATATACTATGTAGATGTTCAAAGAATAAAGTTGTGTTGGTCATCATAGGTACATAAAATGAGCATTGTTCAATAATTGAACATTGTAACTTAACATGCTATTCTATGTTTGTTAGGTACTTACTAATTGTAATGCATTTCTATTAAGAATCAGTGTACCATTAAGGTAAATAGTTACCTAACTTAATTTATAATTCTCTAATTACTATTAGATTCTGGAAATATAATCAGTTTTGAATCAACTAGTTTAATTAATAATCCCATATGGCACACATCAATTTCTTATAATCAGACAATTAACATTGACATGTAATAAGTTCTATGTACAACCACTCTATAGAGCACACAGCTGGTGCAAAAGCATTAGAATCACTAATAAAAAGGTCTCTTATAAAACCGAGTAAGGGTTGAGAAATTTGTGGTCCAACCACCATAATGACACCTTCTTCAAAGCCCTTTGAAGTAGAGGCATGTCTGTATATGTGAATTTAGAAATAGTAATATCTATTCCACTCTTACTTGAAATTTGTTTTATCCATCTATTATTGGTTACAGTAGAGGTTGCATCATAAGGCTTTCTTATAGTTATAATTAATGATTTACAATTTTGTCTTATACTCTTACCTAGTAAAATCTAGATAGGACAATTTAGGGGTTGTGGCAGTACAGAAAGATAAATTATCTTTAAAAAATGGTAGAATCAAGTTGAGTTCGGATCTACCAGGTTTTAATTATATCTGGATTTTTATGTTAATATTGTCCTCATTATAAGAAGTGTACTAATGAGTGACCAGGTTTGAATTTTGTGTGCAGTTACAAGAGCTATTATCGTTACTAATTGTTTGGTTAGAAATTCTAAACCAAGGGTTTGATTGGGAAATAAATTAATCTGTCGAACTCCGCTAATGAGACACAATTGATTTTCCATTGTCTCGTCGCCAACAGGAGACGCGCGGTGCTTGGCCGGTTAAATAATGCAAAACGATACTAGGGTCCCACTAACTTCATATTTGGGATTCTTTGGTCTTAATATAAATATATCCGTGAGAAACCTTGTCGCTCTGTCATTTTTGTGTCAATGTGGCGGCCAAAAACTACAGAATTTGCTGATTATTATATAGCTCACTCAATACCATTAGGATATCATACATCATTAAACTTAGTGGTAAAAATTATATGACTATCATGACTGAGCCTAGGGGTCAATGTCTTGTGTCTAACAGAAGAGAGTCTACTGATCTAGAGCAAAGCTAACACTATGTTAATTGAGGGATCAGTCTTTCTCCTATCAGGAAAGCGTCCCTGATAATATGGCAGCAAACAGTGACTCCTGTGCATTGGGTGTCGAGATCCCATTTGACAGTGAAAAGATCTACAGAACATACTTGGATCAGGGAGCCATGATATGTTGATATTTAGTATTAGACCTGATTGTAAACAGGTCAATCGGGGGCTGGCCCAGTACAGCACACCCCCCCCCCCTGCTTGCATAGGTATATCTTTACTTAGAAGTTGGTCCCTATGTAGGGTTTCATAGTTGTACAAGTTGCTGCAATTTTTTTTTTTTTTTTTTTTTTTTTTTTTTTTTTTTTTTTAGCAACAATGGACTTGTAGGCTATGTCACATCACTTCCATTTAATTTCTATGTTAGGAAGCCTAGATTCAATTTCCCATACTGTTTTCTTTGGAACTAATATAAAATGCATAAACCCGTATTTGTCATTCCTCGCACCGTTGCCAAGATTGTTAAGCCAAGCTATTCAGATGAGTAAAATGAGTACCACCCATCTTACTGACACAGGATATGGCCGTTGTGATATCTTTTCTAAGTCCTCACAGTAACTGAGTTTTCTTGCAAATGTTTTGAGCCCCATAAATGCTGCTAATAGTTCAAGGTAAGGTAAGGAACTTTTCAACATTGACTGTCCAGTGCCTGTGGATGTTGATATTATTACATACCAGACCCCAGTCAGTTTGGGACAATATTTCGAGAACAAAATCAAATTGTTTAATTCTATTGTGGTTTGTTGAAATGTAAGGTAACCAACAATCTCTGCAAATAAATGATTTTTAATTTGTTTCTAGTTCTGTTGTATTTGTGAATCAGTGATTTTTAACCTAGTTTGGTATAAAGTTAACCATATTCATATACAGATGCAGCTACTAGAATACCTAGTAATTAGACACACTCTATTATTTATATCTCATTTCAGACTTAATATTCTTTATGGACTACAGGGTAAAGTCTATATTTTCCTGAGGAAGTGAAATGGCAAACTGGACTGAACCCAACTAATATCCTAGACATTGGCAGCACTGTCTGGGCACTCTTTTCAGTTTTAATAATAAATCCTAGATATTTAACACAGTTTGAGTATCAGACATATTTTCTAAACACTGCATATGGATCGGCAGGGCACAGAATATAATTGTCAAGATGTATGACAAAAAGCAACCCTAGTGACCTCCGGTGACAGACAACTGGCTTTATGATGTTTGTGATTACATATGGAGCGGTGCTAAGTCCAAATACGAGGCATGTAAACTGTTATAACTTATATTATAACATATCTTGAAATAGAAACTGGGGATATCTCCTGACATATTTTCATATAGATAATTGATATGAATTTTTTAAATCAATGTAATATTGTAGGCAAAAAACTTATATACCTAGTAACATACTACATATTAAGTTTTTATTTAATATGTATCTCCAAGCACCATGCGATTTTGGTACAATTATACCAGATAAAATTACTTATTTGACAGGAGCACATGTTTCTATAGCACCTAATGTAAGAGATTATTCCATGGGGATAGATTGCTTTCTTTCTGAATGAAGTTGTTATTCAGAGGTTTGAATTGGAAACTCAGTAAAAGGTAGTTTATAACCCTTGATCCACTCAGGTATGGTTGGATTAGTAGTAATACCATACTTCAGAGAAATATTGCAATCTACCAGTCTGTACCTGAGCTAGTGATGATGCTGGTTCTGGCAACGGTTGTTGGCATTGGATTTATCTTGAAGCTTATAGATAGCTATTCTGAATTGGTGTGTAGAATAGGTATTTTGATATTGGTGTTTACTCACATCAATTCTTGAATTTCCTCATGGCTAGGTAGGATTAAGGATCTCAGATTATTGCAATTTTCATGATAAATTAATGTTACACTCAGTCTAGCTCAGTAACTTAATGTTTCAATTTGATCCGCACTATACAAACGCTTGGGAGGCTATTAGACTGTTATGAACTTTTCCCAATGAATGTAATAGTGCGGCCACTGTAGTTCGCTGCCCCCTGATTGTGTGGTCCCATTTGATTCCACTTCCATTTACTGCTGTCACCCTTCCTTTTTAAATTTTGGTGGGTTCAATAGGCTACAAAATATGAATGTTTCATACATCTTTTAAATGTTTAACTTCATCTCCACATTTAGTCCATTATCATAATTGACCACCGTGTGGCCAGACTGCCATGCAGTTCTACAGGTAAAGTAGCTAACTGTACCCCAGCATCTCACAAGTAGATTTTCAATACTTGAACTTAGGACTTCACGTTGGGTATGTATATCGTTCCACTCTCAGCCTCCTTTCGGCTGTATTTTAGTAGAATTGAAGTACTAACATAGCTTATATAAGTTAAATTGTATATTAACACCCTCAACCCTCACTGAGAGGAGGCCTGTGTCCCAGCAGTGGGAACATTATAGGCCGATTATGTGTTATGTATGTATATTAACATCTAGAATATAAAGTATTTTGGAATTAGATTATAATTAGCGGCATTGAGTATGGGTATTCCCAATCCGGCTGCGTTGGCTTCGGTCACATAACACACAGTCCAACTGTAGTCTTCCATGGAAGAGGGCTCCGTACTCATCTACGAAGACTAAAATTAGAGTTAGGTCCCAGACTGCTTAGATCTAAATCCATGGCTAACCTCACGTGATAGCTCTAGGAATGCAGGAGGGATGTGTTTTTAACACTGGACGTATAGACTGGTTTATATCTGATTTTATTTGATTTAACCTGAAATAAATGGATTATTATTATAGAACATTGACTAACCTCTCGTGAGTCTGTGTGGAGTTGATGGCACAGTTGAATGTTCTCATGGTTCACCTCGCGTGAGAACACTTAGAGACGGCCAAAGATCCTCAGAACACTGAACGTATATACCATCGGCTACCATCGCGTGATAGCTCATGTGGTGTCGTTCTTATGTAAGTATACAGCACAGTTACGTTCTCATGGTTGACCTCACAGTGAAAACTAGAGACTGCTGTGTGTATTACGGCATCCTATGTCGGCCAAAGATCCTCCGAACACTGAACGTATATACCATCGGCTAGCATCGCGTGGTAGCTCATGTGGTATCGTTCTTGTGTAAGTATACGGCACAGTTACGTTCTCATGGTTGACCTCACAGTGAAAACTCTAGAGACTGCTGTGCGTATAACGGCATCCCTTTAATAGGGAGCATGATTTCAATAGTCTTTGATTTCAATTGCCGACAACTGAGTTTCGATGACGGCTCCGCTTTGCTTTTTCAAGCGATTTTCCAGTTCTCGCAGGCGTACGGTCAGCTCCTACATTCCATCGTCTCGTTTTCTTCTGTTTTCCCATCTTGTTAAAACTTTTCTGAACTTTTATATACGAAAACGTGATCAGTGCGCGGCACAAAAAAGTACAATGATTGACAGATGTCAGGAGACCGCGCCAACGACTGGACCACAGACAACATTTGTTTTTCTTTAGGATGAAAAAATTTGAATTTCATCTTTAAATATTGTGACGTGTGCGCACGAAATGGTGCGACTACATAGTATATACAATGAGGATTAGATTACGATGCATAATATTAGTATGGATAATCTGAGCCGTGCAGTTCGCCGCGTACTGGTCGGCACAGCATGCACTGAAAAACTGAAAACCAACATCGTTATCGCGAAAAAAATATTAACTATCCCATACAAAACTTCTTCTTTCTTATACCGAAAATGTATGGGACGGCTGATTATTTATTTACGATGTTGGTCCTAAGGAGAAAGTTGCTCAGTTTGATGATCTGTACACATCCTTAAATATGGCCACACTTTTCTGATACATGCTGTATAAGTCATCGACACGAGAAGTAGAAGATTATAATATTTGATGCACCCTACAGATTCTCTGTAGAGATAGGGTGTCGCGTATTTTACATAAAAGGAAGACCCGTTAACGTTCTCTTTGAAGATTGATCGCGATAGAACTAAGAGCATTGTCACCGTTGTAATGAGCCACAATTGACAACCTAAACAATAGGGTTGAAATCTAATTAACTACTCGGAATATTGTTTGATAGTGTGCTGCTGGCGCTTAATCAGTTTCTAATTGTATGTAGGGGTAGCTTTGTTTATAATTAAGAAATTTTATGTTATGTATCCATGTTTACTGTTCGTCGAAAGTATATAATTTAGTTTACAAACCTCTCATTGCGTATTCAACTAAATACTACCCATCTAAATACTACGCAAAAAATGTGAAAATTTTAACTAGCCTCCCCCATGAGCCTTTCCAAACATGCCCTTAATATGTAACAGTTGCCAACGCCAAGAAAAAACAAGAGTCCCAAGATCTTATTCCAATTCAAAAGCTAAAATATAACGTTTCAGTATCGTCCTTCAGAATAAGCCTTCCCATCGAATTCGACATTGACACGGGCGCCCTATTCTCCCTTCTTCAACTCCAGTAAGTAATTGTTATTTGTTGGAGACTATCTCTTTTGTGAGATTTCCCTTCTTCTCCAAGATAACGCACCTGAAAAATTTCGTTATTTTTCTTCGCGGAGTTCGGTTTTGTAAGAATGTTTATTTTGTTATTTTTCTTCTTGTGATACTGTAATACTGGGTTTTGGAATTCGAAGTTGTGTTATGTCTTTTTGTGAGATAGGTTTTGTTGTTTATTATAGGCATAAAGGCTTTTAGGTTTACGGAGAATATCTGACATGATACCGAGTAGGTACCAACTATGTATTTTTAGGTCTAATTAATGTATGTAGGGGCTTGTATGTCAGTTCTGTAGTATATAAGTATCTTTAGTAGTCTTTAGTATATAAGTATAGCTTATAGCATAATCAGCCTATAATGTTCCCATTGCTGGGACACAGGCCTCCTCTCGGTGAGATGGAGTGGGCCGCAAATCCACCACGCGAGCCCAGTGCTGGTTGGCAGATATCATATGTCTTCGAAGTTTTGGTTCTAGGACATCCCGGTTTCCTTACGATGTTTTCCATGAAATAATTTACAGGACGTGAAGCGCCTGTATAGGTTCGAACCTACGACCTACAACTCGTAAGTGGACGTTACCACTGGGCCAACACTCCTCAGTATCTCATGCCTTCGTAAAAATATAAAGTGTGCAAGCAAAGGGGCTGACAACCCAAGATGCGCCAAAGGTACATGTACTCACTCAATAGGGCTTCTCTAGAACATTTCTTATCATCACAAATTCACAATATACTTACTTTTTAACCGACTTCAAAAAAAGGAGGAGGTTCTCAATTCGTCGGAATCTTTTTTTTTTTTTTTTATGTATGTTCCCCGATTTCTCGAAGACACCTGGACCGATTTGGAAAATTTTTCTTTTGTTTGAAAGGGTATACTTCCCAAGTGGTTGCATGATCATCAGGTCAGGATCTGATGATGGGATCCCAGGGAAATCGAGGGCAACCTTAAAATTTTATAGGCACATAGTACCATTTTCATATATTTTCTAAAGCTGTTTAAGTATTTGCATCTGATAATCATCATCTCAGGTGGATGAGCTGATGATGGAAGGTACAACTCCTCAACGGCTTGGAGTTAAAAGAAAATTCTTTCAAAATTATTTATAGTAACACTCGTGCATTTGCTCTCGGAAAGCACCATTTGGTGAAGTGGAACTGATGATGAAGACTACAGATGGCCACCGGAACTACTCAATAATATCTCCGTACTATTTCACGGGTTGCGATTCGATACTTTAACATGGTTGCTAAGCAATTTATGCTCGTCACAATGTGAATGGTGATATGGAGCTGATGGTGGACCAGGAGAACTCTTCAACAATTAACTTCCCTGCATCGGTAAAAGCAATATTTTGTAAAAGGCGATGAGAAAGTTGACACTAGGCTATTGTAACTGAGATAAATTATAAGCAGACCCACTAAAAAGCGTGAAATAAAAACTTTTTAACAAAAAAAAAAACCGACTTCCAAAAAAACACTACAAAGTGAAAAATAACTTTAATTTCGGAAGTCGGTGGCAAAAAACTAAAATACAGATCCAAAGACACCGACTTCCGAAATTAAAGTTATTTTTCACTTTGTAGTGTTTTTTTGGAAGTCGGTTTTTTTTTTGTTAAAAAGTTTTTATAACACATCCAATAATTATATCAAATCCCGATATTAATCAAACGTGCATAACAATTCCCCTTTCCCCAATCATTCCCTAAGTAGGTAGGTAACGCAATAGAGAGCTAACGAAGCCTGAATCTAAATACGTTTCACATAATTCCGCAGCATTGTGCGATCGGCGCCGGGGCGCAATCATATGGTAAATGGAACAAATGGGATCGTTCGAACCCGCAACCTTTGCAAGAGTGGATCTGTATAGAGTTGTTGGTACGTTACAATATTAGTGTATTTTTACAAAATGTTTACTTTTAAAAATGGATTTGTTGTCTGTAGATGGTTTTATTCTTTGACGTAAACAACAAGCTCTTGTGGAATTCTTCTAAAATGTGCAAAGGGACTAAGAAATAATGTCCAGAAAGTGCTGCTGCCAGGTCCACACAGATATGGATATACCTAGATAACGCAAGATCACCTACTTCGCGTGCCAAAAATCGCACCAGTTTACGATCGAAAATCATAAGCCGCCACTTTCGTGCTCAGTCCTGCGTACTGCTGGCTGGGTGAGTGTGAGCGAGAGAGCGCGAACTTGTGACGTCATTGTAGGTAGTCAAAAGTGGCACGCTTAGTTTTCATACAGTTCGTGATACTTGCGTTATCTAGGTATATCTACAACATTATTTTTAGTATATGCGAAACCTGAATATAGTTTGTTCAGAATAAGTAACTGAATCGATTCCAATAATTTTTACCCCATGTTATATTTTGGCCCAAAAATATTTAAAAAAGGTTAATAGTTGGACACCCCGAGTATATTATACTGTGCCCCGAGGAGCGACTAAGTAGGTAGTTATCTACCATACGCGCACAATGGCGCGGCGCGGACGCACAGCGAGCGGGGCGACCGGGGCGGGGGTGCAGCAACCTCAGTCACCCGGGTACCACTGGTTGGCGCGCACGTGTCGCGTGGGTCCAACTGCATAATCGCGAGCGCGCGGCCGCCGAGGCCGAGTTGTGTTTCGGTTGATCGTGTACTTACCTATCGTATGTAAAAAGTGTCGTGTAACCATGACTTTCTCATACACCAACGTCCAGTACACAGAAATGGTACGTACATCAGAGTATCGTGGAACACAATGCTTTGCCGTGATGATTAACATTTTTAAACACGCCAAGATGGTTAATTGTAGAAAGTTATTATTTGTACCTACAGCCTGCTGTGGTTAAGTAATGCGATGTTTAACACTTTTCATCCACTTTGAACAAATCGCATTGACTACATTGTATCACTTACGGCTTACGAATAAGTAATTACTTATTCGTAGCTTACGGCTGCATTTATTTACGAATAAAATACATTATAATAACTACCTACACTTGACCATTACGACAGTCCAAAGCCTGCAAGTGTGATGGAAAATGTTATCACCCGTTAATTACAATACAATCGCCGCGCGGTACGTAGGCACGCGGTGCCCATGATTTCATACGGACAAACAGGTAACATAACAAGCTTATAACTTGGTGATTATTCATGATACAGTTTTGAAATTTTGTACATAGATTCTTTACATAAAAATACTAGACACGTGTTTCGGGTTTCGCATATACTAAAAATAATGTTGTATATCTGTGGAGGCCCATATTCAGCTGCAGTGTTATCCAAATATTATAAATGCGAAAGTAACTCTGTCTGTCTGTCTTGTCTTCACGCCTAAACTACTGAACCGATTTGTGTGAAATTTGGTACAGACATAGATTACATTCCGAGGAAGGACATAGGATAGTTTTTATCCCGATATTCCTACGGGATCGACACTTATGCGGGTGAAACCGCGGGGCGCAGCTAGTAATTTAATAAATAACATCTGACAGTGCTCTGGTCTTATTACGGGTATAATTACTTATCAGTCCGTAGTAACAAAGGCATAAAGATCCCATATTGTATTCTGGCGCGTCTAATTAGCAACGTTACTAGTTGTAAGCAAAGGAAACTTATAATTATTTTAACAGGATACATACTAAACTCGCCTTAATTGTCAGAGTCCGTTCGTCTGTTAAATCGTTAGTAAGTACCTCTGGCCTAGTCACGTACACGAACCTACATCGTTATTATATTGATGCGTAAGATAATCGAGTTATTCCGGTCTTACCCCCCCCCCCTCCACCCCCCTCCCCCCTTGGATCCCCTGCTAGTTATTCTTCTGTTTTAGTCTGTCTTATCGCACTAATGTTATAAAGGTGAAAGTTTGTGTGTGTGTGTGTGCGTGTTTATATGTTTGTTACTTCTTCACTCTCAAACGGCTGGACGAATTTTTAAAATTTTGTATGGAGTAAGCTGACCCTGGATTAATATACATACAGGTTTATTTTTTTATCACCATTCCATATTTTTACAAGGTGTTCTACCCATGAATATGAACAACCTTCACTATGGGACCAACGCTGAAATAACGAAAAAAAAATCAGCTGTTTCATACAAAAGTTCAATACCTACTTGACCAAAATGTATGAAACAGCTGATTTTTTTTCGTGATTTCAGAGTTGGTCCCATAGTGAAAGTTGTTCATATTCATGGGTAGAACATCCTGTAAAAATTTGGATGGTGATAAAAAAATAAGCCTGTATAGGCTATTTTTTATCCCAATATTTCCACGGGATCGACATTTACGCGGGTGAAACCGCGGGGCGCAGCTACTCCACTATACTTAGACTTTCTCATTCCGGTCTGATCCTCTTTTTCTTTTGTTTTTATTTCTGACGGACCGTCAGCAACAAAATATTCTATACATACTTTTTGTTTTGTTTGTTTGAACGCAGCAATCTCTGGAACAACTAGTCAGATTTGAAAAAAATATCTTTGCTAGCCCAATTCTTGAGGAAGGTTAGGCGGTTTAACATTACCTACGCTACAACCCTTAGAAGACGAGCAAATGGAATAAAAAACAGAAGGAACGCTAAACGAAAACGAAGTAACAGCGCGGGCGGGCGATGCGATGCGATGCAATATTTTATGACAAAACAAGAAATTTCCCGCGCACGAAGTCGCGCACGGAAACTGGTATAATGTAAGATAACACACCTGTCACATACCTGTAATTAACTAATTTGCGCTCAGAGTCTGAACATACTTAGTTTGTCTTACCTTAGCTTTACAATGAACTGTTATCTTACTGGCAGAATTTACTAGAAAATATAAGTAATTTTTTTACATCCTCCTGCCCTGGTTCCAGTTTTTGTTTAGGATCTAACAATATTTGCCTTCTTCTTCCATACATCTCTTTCAGTCATCATCTTATTATTCACCCCTTTTCTGGTCTTCAATAGAAGAACGCAATCTCTAAAAGTACTAAAATAGTATACTTAAAGCATTTTCTTTTTATGTGGACCAACCAATGGCTTTAGTCCTAGGAGTTTGGTACTTCATCCTCAGTCTAATTCACAACTCTGCATGAATCCCTCAGGTGTGTGACGTATAAGTAGAGATGTGAATATCCTGAAACGGAATAAATAATGTCAATCACTCAGTAACACAATAATATTGAACTGAAACAAGAAGTTACACTGAATCTGTTTGTATATATATATGTAGAAAGGCATCTCTTTTACATACAGGGTGTCCAGTAAATAGTACGACATATTGCAGGGGGTGATAGCTTGGGTCAATACCTACCAAAACAACATAATAATGTTCCGCAAAATGTAATTTTTTTTTTCACTACTAGGTAAAGCGATAAGAAAATCGTTCTGCGAAAATTTAAACAAAAAATAGTATTTCTTGAAACATTTTGGTTTTTGATAGAAACAAGACTTATCAATGAGTAGAGAAACTATTCACGAATAATTTCATGTAAAACAAATACTAGAAAAGGATTTTTTCATTCCGAGATGCTTAAAAATCTGTTTCAAGGTAGAGATTTTCGATATATCGGAAAAAATTTTATAACTGTAAATCTGTAACATTTTGCGGAACATACATTGTGTTGTTTTGGTAGGTATTGACCCAAGCTATCACCCCCTGCAATATGTCGTACTATTTACCGGACACCCTGTATAACGCAGTACCTCAAGACGAAAGTCTTTGATCAGTACGTGTTGCCACGTTGCCAGTGATGACCTATGGCACTGAAACGTGGTCGCTCAGAATGGGCCTTATTGGAAGGCTAAAAGTCTACCGACATAGCCCGAAGAATTGCCGAACTTAAGTGGCAGTGGGCAGGGTACATTGCTCGCCGAACAGATGGCCGATGGGGCCGAAAGGTTCTGGAGTGGTGACCGTGTACCAGAAGACGTAGCGCTGGTGACGGCCGCAGAAATCCGCTGGATGTGGGAAGCACAGAACTGGTCGAATTGACGGTGCTTGGGGGAGGCCTATGTCCAGCAGTGGACGTCTTTCGGCTGAAATGATGAAACTACATGGGATATTTGTTCGTGCACCGCACTGATTGAGATGTCTTGAAGCGACAAGCAAGCGAACCTACGCCGCGACCATTCATTCGTCCATACGTTCTTATATACACTCATTCATTCGTAGCATTCATTAGCTTGCAAAACCATCCTTTGTAACGGAAAAATTTATAATAAACGCATTTAAAGTTGGAGTCAGATTCTATCATTCATCGAACCCTGGGTCGAAACATATTCAATAAAGGATTGAATTGAATTGAAGTATAAACCCATAGATAGCTCTCTTCAAGTACCAAGTACAGACGCCAGCACATCAACCTACTACAATCTGTCAAATTTCTTTAATAGATTTTCAACTTTATCACTGAAATATAAGGTTCAAAGTTGATTGGGAAAATGTGACAGTTAGGTGTAGGTTGATGTGCTGGCGTCTGTACAATATACCACCATGGTATGCAGTACCTACTACCTAATCACATAGATCACGTTATCGTAGTACCTACAGGTGCATCGTACCATGAAGGTTGTAGCAGATACCTATAGCTAACAATGAGATGCGTGCCAGTGCTCGTGATGGGATGACTGACAGCCAATCTATAGGCGAATTGTTGTGATGGTTCCGTACAGGTTTAAACGGTACACTTAAAAACCGTAAAACCGTAGGAGGTCGTGTTGTAAAGGAACACCTTTGCAGCCGTTACTACTCAAAATCAAAAGTCATCAGCACTTTTCGAACGTCAAAATTACAAAAGACAGTCCCCCAAAACGCCCGCCCTTCGCCACTTCCTAGTGCTTTCGCTGGGGAGAAGAAGTGGCGGAACAAACTCCCCAGCAGCACAGCTGTCTGTTCAGTTAGAAAATAAATTAATTTTATACAATACTAAGTATGCAAAGTAATTAACATTACAGGACACAGAACCTTAAATTAAATTAATTATTTGTTAAATTAATTATAAATTAATTACTTATGTCTCAAACGAAACTGGAATGCTCCGGAGTGTTTCTTACATTCTTCTCCATATGAAACTACCTTTTGGAAGGGGAATCAAGTTCATTTTATTGTTTATTTTGACATTTCCTTATTTGTTTTATTTACATATACTTTCTTGTACAAAAATACATTAAAAAAAAACATCAAACAATACAAAATTTAAAATTGGCGTCTTTTTCGCTTTCTGTGATCTCTTCCAGGCAACCAAATAACAATACAACAAATATTGTAAAACATCTTAAAAGAGTAACGGTGGAGTTTCTTGCCCATTCTTCTCCATACGAAAACTACCTTTTGGAAGGGGCGACTAGAATCAATTCTATTTTAATGTAATTTTTGACGTTCAAAAGTGCCTTTTATGTGCCTAGTTGATATAAATGCTTTGATTTTTGACGTTGAATTTGACAACCTTGGAATGGACAGTGATTGGAACCTTGGACTGTGTCTAATGAAAAAAACTTTTTTTTTACTTTGACTTAGACAAAACCAATGTTCAAATAATCACTAGACTAAATGAAAAAAGTGCACTGCTCATTATTAAACTCAAGCTTGTTAATGAGCAAGCAAACATTAATTCCTGTAATACCCTCTACTCACTACCAACTGCTTAAGATACCGTAAAACTATTAGAGAAGAGAATAAACCACTTCTATTACATACACACTCGAATAGTTTATTCCCCTTTTGTCACGGAAACAAAAAAACATAAAATTAAAACAAATGCTGAATAATAAAAATATTTTTTATCACCAACAATTACAGTCAGTTTATACTAAAACGTTAATGTCCAAAGTGTGTATAATAACCATAATTACAGAGATTTGTAAGCGTTTTTACGGAACCCTTTTGTATGATAAAACTAATGGCATCGAAATTACAGTTGTCATAGAGGCTATGAATGAAAGGCTATCAAAGTATCATTACTGGAAATACTGTTGTTTACGGACTGTACTAACATTTATTTATACAACTAACGTTGGAGTGTTTCCGTAATTTCAGCCATTTCCATAAATAAACTATGAACTGCATAGAAATGTTTAACAACTTTAATTACTGCTGGTTGAGGAGTAGCTTCTTGTGAAATAATTATTACTTGTGAAATAAACATGTAAATATTACGACCTGACATTTCCATTTCTGACACTAAATATTGCTGTGGATCGGTATGAAGGATGGTGGAGAAATTATAAGCACAAAGTTTTTGACAATAATAGTTGCTGTGAAATGTGGAAAACAGTGTAGATGGACTTGTAGTACAAAATATTAAAATAAATAAATAATAATATTGCCTAAATTCCTACAGGACCATCGCTAAAAAAATAGGCCATTTATCAATTTCGTCACTTATCCACAAGGACGAAAGATTTGCGTACCAAGCGACTTCTTTCGCGTGGAGTTCAACTATACCATAAAAAATTGTAATCGTATCATCAGTCTTTCAGAGATTATCTCTTACAAACAAGCAAATAATTTTACCTACCTCTTTACATTATTAGTTTAGATAGGTATTAAAATTATGACAGTTACATTTATAAGAATTTCAGCGTCTATATCTAATGGCCAGAAAACATGGTTCTACAGGCACATGCCTTGAGGTCCAGACAGCCAGACCTAGATACGTATTCTAGTTACTGGCACACTGTCCCACGACTGTGCCCACGTCTAAACCGCATTTAATACAATAATGCAACAATTACTGCCTACGACCTATTGTATATACGGATCTCTTGGTAGATAAACACACTGGACAAACAGATAGGTTTTACAGCACATCCTAATATACACGTAGTGTTTGAGCGTCTGATTGGCTAATGAAAGCTTGCTTCGGCGTTGTATTTTGGTCAATGGAAATGTTACCTATGGTCCCTTTGACCACTGTCCTATTCATAGTTTTGGAGTTCACTCTGAAGTCCCAATTCACCTTATAAATTATTTACTTTTGAATCAAAACTACTTCTTTTGAAACTGGGTGTAGGTAGTTAATTTTTGTATTAAATGAACTCCGTAGACATCTGAGTTAAATGATTTTTCATGGCTCCAATCTGATATAACAGATAAGGGGATTAGAGGTCATCGTGCATATTGCTCTCTATACTAACATTTGTAATTGATACATTTTTACCGATTTGTTGAAAAGCAGAAACGAAGTTAACTACTTACTTACGTACTTACAAAGTACCTTAAAAGTACCATAGAGTATTTTCATCCTACAAAACGACATCTTCAAACATAACTACACTATAAACTCCTCCTTATTTTCTCCAAAACATAACAAAAAATTCTTTACCTTTCCACATTCCCTTCCTGCCCCATACATAGTTAACCTTACGGCCTTTAGCCCCTAAACAGACCGGCAAAGACTCCCACCCGTAGGGAAATCCCCCAATAACGCACTCATGCAATTTGCATGTAATGTTCAGGGGATCATATAATTGCCTACATGTTCTCAATTCAATACGAATGGGGAAAATTTCATGGGATTTTATGATGGGGGTGTGTGAATGTGATTGTTTCTTGGGAATGGTGTTTTGGTAGTAATGACGCCATTTTATAGTCTTGTGTTTTGAGTGTAATGATTATAAGTTGTTAAAAATGTTCATGTTTATCAGGTTATTTCTAATCAATTTATGGAAAGAATTTAGTGTTTACAGAAAAGATTTGAACAAACCATTTTCAGCTATCTAAAGGTTAATCTAATTACTTAAAAATTGATAGGTACGAGAAAATCTTGGGAAGGCTTTGTAGATTGTCTGAAGGCTTTGTAGATTGTCTGAAGGCTTTGAAGTGGGAACAGAATTTAATCTTCCGAAAAATCTTATACAAAGAAAGTTCCAACAAATACAATTACCAAATAGCTTTGCAAATTAATCTCATATTATTATTACGTTACGGGCCTTCACAAATAAGATAAGCTAGTTAGCCTAAACAAACAGCCTAGATATCTAGCCTCAAAGAGAAATACCAATTTCATCAGCGAAATAGAAACGTATATTTCAGTAAAAGTAAAAACATTTAGTTATCAAAAGCTCATAAGGGCGAGAGTAAGGGCCGTTTCGATTGAAATTGAATAAATTTATCCTTTCATGATATGAAATCGCAAAGCAGGTGTTTCTTTGATCCGCCAAAGATTGGATTGTTATGAGTTTCTGGCGATTTTATTTGTTTTCATATGGGTGAGGGAAACTTGTTAGTTTTGCCGTTTTGGTTCGCTTTTATTGGTTTTTCACTTGCTGGATGTAATGGCTTTATGAGTGATTTTTGCGTGCAATCTGAGAGGCTTATGTGCAGCCACAGGGGCCAAAGACTCGAAGCTGATGATGAATACTCTATCTATACTAATACTAATAAGTAGAAGTTACAAGTCAGATTTTGAAAAATTCTTGCATTTGATAGCCCATTTCTTAAGAAAGGTTATAAGCCTATTTAACATTTCGCTACGACCCTTAAGAGACGAGCAAAAAGAAAAAAAAACGTAAAGGTGGGGTTTGTAGCTAAGTACTTAATAACAGCCGCACGGGTCGATCGATCAAGTTAAGCTACTCTTGCCGCGGTTGGTCCGTGGATGGGTGACCATCTTTACATACCTACCAAGACCGCTCCGTGCCTCAGAAAGCACGTTAAGCCCAAAAGTCTGAAACCAGTCTTACCAAGGTGTATGTATCATATTACGACAGAACGCCTCCTGTTACGATCCTTGCACACCCATTTTGCTTCGTTTACGTGCACTCATCTTGTCATACACGCGCGCCGCGCCGGATGATGAGGACTTGTTTGCGGTTTTTTCTTATTTGCTCAAATCTCTACGATACTAATATTAATCCCCAAACGAATCAAGTATCTACACAATTATTAGTATTACCTAATCAATCAACTCAGCCTATCGCAGTCCACTGCTGTACATAGGCCTCTCCCAGACTGCGCCACAGCACCCTGTCCTCCGCCTTCCGCATCCAGTCTACCCCAGCCACCTTCTTTAGGTCGTCTGTCCATCTAGCTGGGGGCGTCCCACACTACGCTTGCCGGTACGCGGCCTCCACTCCAGGATTCGTCTGCTCCACCGGCCATCGGTCCTTCGACAGACATGGCCAGCCCACTGCCACATCAGTTTGTTTACTCTGCAAGCTATGTCGGTATTCGGTATCGGTATTACTAATATGTGGCTATTCAAATATGGTAATAACAGAACAGAAATCCAATATAGCTAATACTGAATTTACTCTTCATTAAATTGAAATCCGGGCTGTGTGTTATGCAGGTATTGTGTACGCTGTAACTACGTAATTTGCGTTATATAAGCATGTGTTGTAATGAACGCCAAAATACATATACATAGATATTCGTATCATTGTATCTTGATCGGTTATGTCCTTCGTCATGCCAATTAATATGTGGTGATCAAATGAAATTCTCCGAAATAACGAGTTATACCGGTTTGATCCCCTGAACCCCCCCCCCTCCACCTCTCTCCTTCTTGATCCCCTGCTAGTTCTTGAAAGAAAAGAATGAAAAAGTATTTATTGCGACTCGTACAGGAAGATCACAAACTAAACACAGTAAAAAATAAAAAACCAAGTTATATAAAAAAAGTAACAAAAAAAAAAAATACGAGGCCAAAAGACTTCTATCTCAGCATGATGCTGCGACATTTAAAAATAAAAGTCGCAGCGTATTCTTTTTCTGTTTTAATCTCTGTCTTATCCACTATAAACTTGCTCATTCCGGTCTTCAATGAAATTCAAATTCTAAATCATTTATTTGCAAATATGGGTAAACAATATGCAGATATTTTACATTCATATATCACCATACTTGATACCTTAGCATGATCAGCCTATAACGTTCCCACTGCTGGGACACAGGCCTCCTCTCGGCGAGAGGGAGTGGGCCGTAATCCACCACGCGGGCCCAGTGCGGGTTGGTAGATGTCACATACCTATCTTAAAATTTTTCGGTTTGAGGACATGCCGGTTTCTTCACGATGTTTTCCTTCACCGTTTTGAAAGCAGTGGTGATGAAATTTTACACAAGGTAAATTGCCTGCCTGGGTTCGAACCTATGACCTACTCGGGCCGTTACCACTGGGCCACCACATACTTATGATGGCTATATTTTCAAATAATTATTTCAGTACACAGCTAGTCAGTTCAAATCGCAAACTAGTGAGTTTTTTATAAATCTGTCTCTCCTACGCTTTCTTGAAAATTACTTATTTCTTAGCTCATCAGCATTACCCCTAGTGGTTCTTCGTTCTCAAATAAACCAAGCTGCAGGAATTACCCGATTTATTTTTCTAGTGGTCGCAAGCGCTACTGAGCAGGGGTTCGATTCCCAGGTCGCAAACTCCCAACCGGCGTTTCTCAGGAGCAGCCCAGAGTCTGGAATTGTGCCCGGTTGATTGCAATAGGCTCGCCCCCCAATTACATGGGACTTAAACATAACTGGAGAAATATGGATGTACTGTAGGTGCACTTCTGCTTAACTCTTTGGGGAATACAGGCGTTGTGTTCCGTGTGTCATCAATTCATCATCTGTCTGCCTTTTCCCAACTATGTTGGGGCCGGTTTACAGTCTAACCAGATGCAGCTGAATACCAGTATTTTACATGGAGCGACTGCCTATCTGACGTCCACAACACAGTTACTGGGTAATACGATACCCCTTGGTAAGACTGATTGTCAGACTTTCGGGACTACCCGTAACGACTGTCAAAGATCCACGAATGACAGCAGGGACCAACAGCATAACGTGGTTACCGAGGCACGGGGGAGTCTCGGTATGTAAAGACGGTCATCCATCCACAGACCAACCGCGGCAAGCGTAGCTTAACCTGATCGATCGACCTGTGCGGCTGTTATTATTTAGCCACGGACCCCTCTTTAATTATGTACGCATTTCAGCATTTTGTATATAATACCTCCATCAGCAACCTATGCTTGCATATCCATAGCACCTGTTCCCTATACATTCAACATGCGGTTACCCAAAATTCGAGCGTTCAAAATTAATATGCAAATAAGCCGTGTATTCACCAGGCGACAAATGAACGGTGGCATGCGTCGTCTGTGTTGTTGTGTTGTAGACGACAATGTTGTCTGCAACGTATGTAGGTACCTAAATATGTAGGTAGGTATCTGTGAGTTGTTATGAGTATTTTATGTGAGTACAAGCCGTTTTCCCGTACGAACCGAGGAATTTCCGTACAATTTGTCATCCCCGATTTAAACCCTTTTGGGTTATGAATTTTCAAAAAACCTTTTGCCACATTCCATGCTCCTGGGCGCCGCGGCTGTACGTTGTTTGTCAGTAAATTGAAGATTTTTTATTAAGTAGATGTGAGTGCCTTTCAGAAGAAGGCTTTTTCAATAGTGGCGAGTATAAGGCAGTAATTCAAGTTGTGATAATTTAAGTAAAGCTAATCTGATTTGTTAAAAGAAAGTGAAGAAGAAGTGTGGAAGCTATTTTAACAAATTTTATAAAAAATAGAGCCTCCACATAGGCTACCTGCACCCCCATTGCGTAACTGGTTATCACAATCCGAAGGATTTTGAAGAAGATTCCTAATCTATTGCTTCATATGTTTGAAAAAGTCGCCTTCTCTACAACCTAAATAACGCAATGAATGTTGTAGAATTATCAGAATGAAAGCCATTGTAATTGTTTATGTGTTACACACGCCGCGGCCCGGGCCCGTGGCTAGAAAAAGAAAAATGCCCTTGGTCCTACTAGAAGAACTACGCGCTCGGACCACGGGCAATAAACGTAAATAATAACAGCCGCAAAGGTCGATCAATTAGGTTAAGCTACGCTTGCCGCGGTTGGTCTGTGGATGGGTGATCATCTTTACATACCGAGACCCATCCGTGCCTCGGAAAGCACATTAAGCTGTTAGTCCTGACTGTCATTCGTGTCAGAAGCCCGAAAATCTGACAACCAGTCTTACCAAGGGATATCGTACTACCCAGTAACTGGGTTATGGAAGTCAGATAGGCAGTCGCTCCATATAAAATACTGGTATTCAGCTACATTCGGTTACGCAATTACCCCGGTGGTTGGTTACAATGTTGACTGATGTGTTCCTAGAATGTCTGCTTTTGATAACAAAGTGCTCAACGTTTACCCATGTCTAAAATGTCTAAACTTTTGAAAGTAGAACTAAAAAGTTTACCGAAATCCGAAGTACCTAGAAAAACCTAGTTTGGTTGGTTGGTTTGAAATACTTACCTAGGGCGCTTGGGCCCGGTATTTCAAAATTTACCTTCTAGAAATTTTTTAACTCTTAAAGTAGGTCAGAGTTGTTCCATGCGAAATGTGACCTACACTGGTAGCGATGGGGTATAAGCCCGCCACAACCCACACTTTTTTGTAGACCGCAAATATTATTTTATTTCGTGAAAAATTTCCCCGAAACCGGTTTTCAATTAAATTTTTACTTTCGGACAGTTATTATAAAGCGTTTTATTATTTTTAAATTTTGAATTTGCGCTTTTTTATTTTGTTTAATTAAAACCAAATAGGCTTATCGTCGCTCTTTTCTGTGGAATTTTATTTTTTACAAACATTTTTTTTTTGTTTCAGGTAATCATCGGTTGTTGTGGGAACCAGCACTATCCACGCATTACGCCCCGGCCTTTAATGGGGCAACACCGGTGGTGTGGCGTATAGTGCTGTTAAGTAAAGTACCATTTATCACAATACTATGTCTAATGTATTAAAATATCAGTAGGAGGCTGACAGACTACCAATACACTGAAGGGAAGAAGGGCGGGAAGGGGGGTGGCTTTAGGCGGATAGATAAGATTGCTAAGGACTCATATAGGAGATCTACGGATAGAACTGCATCCTACTTGAGTAACACATTATCAATCTCAATCTGAATCATTTTGATGGATATTGCTAATCCATTGCTTCATATGTTCGAAATAAAATTCTGCTCAACAATCTATACAACCCAATGGATGTTGTTGAACTTTCAAAATGAAAGCCATTCCTACTGTTAGTGTGATAAAACTGATAAATGATTTTATTTCTGTAAGTAGGTTTGTACAAACACTTTTAAACGTCAATCATATTTTTTTAAAGCTAGATGAAGTCGGCGTTTCCTATCTGACTACTCTGAGAAGAAAGGCCGAAACAAACTCAGAGGTCAAAGTCTCTTTTAAAGTCCAGACAAAATTTTGGTCAGATCATGTGAAGACCATGTAGATTGGTGTCTGAAATGGTCTTTTGAGGAAAGAACCACACAGATTGAGCGGACCTGTCCAGTCAGTGCACGCATTTGTCAAAAATCGTGCAGTTCAACTCAGAACTTAACCGCTCAAGGACCGCGGGACACCGATCGGTGACCAAACAATAGAAAATCAATTGTGTCTCATTAGCGGAGCTTGACAGCAGCTCAACGATTTGACGAACAATACCAAAGACAGGACATTTGGGTAGGCCGCATAAACTACTCAAACCACCAAACCATAATTAAAACGGAAACAATGACCCACATAGTCCTCACCTTCACAATAATTAAAATATGCTTACCTCGCAGATTTCGAAAAGCTCTTTAGACTTAATGTCAAAATTTTCTACACCAGAATGTTAGTGTAGGAAGTCGAAGCCAGGAATGTTGAAAGGTGTAGGAGTAGGAAACCCACTAACAAAACCTTACCAACGCTCTAAACATAATTTTACCGCTGCTATATTCGGTTTAGAACCCCAACATTGTCATTTTCCACCATCACACTATAATGACAGTGTAGCTACTAATACAAACTTGCCGTCGACAGGCTATAGTTGAGCACAATTACCGCTACACAGTGGAACCAGCCGCTGAAATACATTGTAATTATAGGTGCCAATGTTGGACAGCGCTCGCTTAATTTGATGTGGCTTCAGTGGACCATGTGTCTATACAATCATTATAATGTTAGGTCATAATAGTTCACTGATGGTCGCGAACCTGGCAATGTCTAATGAATCTGTGTTTTTCAACTTGTGGTTCGCGACTCGCGACCCACCAAGCTTCTTTAAGGGGGTTGCCGTTTCCTTAAATTTTAAAGCTCATAAATATAAAACCGTGCTTCAAAATTTTATATTTATTGAGAAAAAATGGTTAATTAAAGGTTAACACAAATCAACAAATACCTACAAGCATAATTAATGTTACGAGGAACAAATGTGAATAGGTCACGCCCATTTGATGTCAATTCTTTGTTCGCCTTTTATTTGAGCCATCGACGAAAACGTTCACTCGCACAAGCAGGAGGTTCCAAATGGAATCAAATTATTCAAAGCTTCTGTGGTTAATTGTAGTTTTTCTATGTAATCATAAGGTACCAAAACACAATTTAATTCCAAGTTAGAAACAGCGGAGGGTAGGGGGTCGCGAAAAATTTTTCATACCTACTAAGGGGGCTGCTCCATGAAAAAGGTTGAAAAGCACTGCTATAAGCAATGAGCTGGCTCTACCCAAGCAGGCTTTGCACCTAAGTACCAACTTAGAATACCATTCTCATGTTTAAGTTACTCTTCAGATGAGGATCCGTACGGTTCATTGGCCACTGAACAATATAGCAAGGCAGGCGATCTAACTCCGAGCAACATTAAGTATGTAAGGCATACGCGGCGATTACCCATAATTTATGCAGTATTTACCTTGCCCGGGCAGATTGTTTCTTTGTTGCGTAAATCAAAGTAATGGGTACAGTAAAATATAGGTAAAATATAGGAATTTTTTATAAGATACTCGTAGATGTTAGATTCCTTCGGACTTTATTTTTGTGTTTTTTTCGCACATCCTTCGTTTCGTGCGGTTTTGGTTTGTTCAGTGTCGGTATTATGAGTCAATATAGTCCTCAGTTATAACTAAAATAGCTAGTTGATGTTTGTATGTAAACTTCCATCGCTGGAAATGAAACTCGATTTATCTCAACCATGTTTCCTTTGAAAATTTTCTGTTCTAAATGGTTAAAAGAGAGTTTGTCGTCGTAATGATAACGCTGGCCATTGTCAAGCTTGTTATATCCAAGGTTACCACAGATTATTCTCTAGAAACCGATCAGGAGGGAATCATAGACAAGGGGCTGTTCAAAGTGTAACGTTCTTCCAAAATCAATCTTAAACAGTCTCATGCCCGGTTTCTGAGGTTTTTAAACGGAGTTTATCCATTCGATAGTGATTATTGGTTCGATATCGTGTTTCTGAACACGTCATTAAAGAAGAATTTAGCTGAAAAGTCGAGTTAATTATTATCGAGGGTTTATCTGAGAACGTCAAAAACCGAGAATAAGGAAGGAATTCGCTTAAATAGATAATTATGTTGAATCAACAGCTATTGAACGTTTAAACTCCGTTTAAGAATTCTTCAGAAACCGGGCATCAATCAATTATGATTCTTCTTATTCCCACTACTTCCGACTATCCGCCTCTTTTCATCTACCTTAATTTCATCAACTCTGAATTTACTATGATCATAATTGTTCTGCCCTTACTTATCCCAATTTATTCGTGGTCGACGCAACATCTTTTTCTTCCACACTTCTCTGTTCGTCGTCATCTCGATAGTCATACCCTTTCTAACTATGTATATCATCATTCTCATAGCAGTCATAGCCCATCCATCGTATTTTAAAAATTATGAAAGATGAAAAGAATATCATCTTTCATAATTCACTATGATATAATATTAAAAATCATCATCATTACCATGATGATGTTTATTTTTAATAATTCATCATTTCAGCCGAAAGACGTCCACTGCTGGACATAGGCCTCCCCGAAGCACCTCGACTTCGACCGGTTTTGTGCTTCTCGCAACCAACGAGTTCCTGCGGCCTTCACAATTCCTTGAAAATCATATCAGTAAAGTAATACAGACACACAAGTCGGTCTTTATGGTTCTGTAGAATTGAGTAATATTGATTGATACTTTACACCGTCACACCCTCTATTTCCGAGGGGTTAAGCAGGGTTGTGATTGGGGGCGCAACCTTTCGCAGTACCAATCACGTCGAAAGTGAGAATTTTTGAACGGATCACCCCAATTATCCTTCCCGAGCTGGGTAAATGGTTAGAAAAATGTCATAAGGACCTGTGTATTTTTTAAGACAAAAAGACTTGAAATTCTATTTTAAATGAATAACCAAATAGGTAATGGATTTTAAATGTAGTGAATGGAATGAGGTTGTAATGTCGATAAATGAATACACAATGTATACGACAAGACGACAATAACTGAAAACACTGGCACTGTCGGACTGACGTAGGAGTATTTTGGAACTATCAAATTAATCCTAAAACCGAAATAACAAAACGGTTTTTTTTTTTCAAACTAACTAACTAAATTAAATATGCAGTAATTGGGCCGACCATGGGTTCTGCCAATCTTTGACTAGAAAGGACACTCCCTTCCCCGCACTAACATCAGTTACCGCACCTCACCCCGCACTTCGGCGTATTCGTCGCCGGCTCTTTAACAAGAGCGCTCGCAAACACAAGTAGGTACCTCACGCACACATTCATACGTATACAAACGTCATTTTTTAATGTAGTAGTAGTAGGTAATTATTTTGCGAGCGTTGTATGGAGTGTCCGGGGTGTGTATATAGTATAGCTATAGTATTTGATTGAATTTTTGTATGCCAGTACCACGCAATTGCGTATACCTACGCAGTTTAATAAATTGAAGTATTGTCGTCTCCAACTTGTATAAATCTTCTTTAGTTTTTTTTAATAAAATTACTTTTCGCCTTAACCTAAGCTATTATCTTGTCAATTATGGTGGAAACTATCAAATGGCGCCACATAACCATTCTTATGGAACAAACCAAGTTAACAATAGATAATAAACACGCTATTAATAAATTAATAATGCTAAGGTGTCAGTGTGTCATCTTATCTACATAATGCACTTTGTTCTTGGTGTATTAGTGATAAATAAGAAGCCATATTATCAATAATGATAGCAAAAAAATGTGTACATGTCTTTTGTCTTGTCCAAATTCATGCCGAGGCCAACCCACCGCCATTTTGGCTGTGCAGCATTTGGTCTAGCTGTTCCAATCGAGTTTCGAATCTAGGCTGGCACTTTACTTTGTGTATTTAATTTCATCATCACCGGAGGAAACCAGCATGTCCTAGAACCAAAAATTTGAAGACATGTACCTAACATCCGCCGACCCGCATTGAGCTTTCGTGGTGGATTACTTACTTATTCACAGAGAGGAGGCCTGTGTCCCAGCAGTGGGAATGTTATAGGCTGATTATGCTATAGCTGTGAAAAATTTAAGTATGTACCTACTCTAATAGAGTTAGGGTTGGTACTCTTCATCCAGGGGATTTCCAAACATTGATCATGAAGATTCTAAAACAGTGACACATAGTATACATGCATGACGTGATCCCGAATCCTTTGATAGAATCACTTTGTCGCCTCTACTAGGCAATGACGGAGTGGTCTATTCTTAGACGACGCACCAAAAAAGTCTCGCCAATCTTGTATGCAGCGTATGCTGTCATCGTCACACAAATTACATTGGTCGTTGTAGTAGTCGATGTTAGTCCTATTGCCTTATTCCATCTGTAGGATGTACAATTTAGAGACGCCAGCGCATCAAGCTACCCAAAACTGTAAAATTTTCCCAATCAACTTTGAACCTTATGCTGTAGCGATGAAGTTAAAAATCCATTAAAGAAATTTGACAGATAGCTTGATGTGCTGGCAACGCTACTACAACACTGTTAGTTATTTTACCTCTGATTTTGCATCACTATCAAAAACAGTGATGTTTATTCTCATTTTAATGAGGTTGCTGCCACTGACAAGTCAGTCAAAATCATTTTGATCGTTATTCTCGACACAATAAGGTTGCCGTTAGGATTCTGCTGTTAGAAGTAAAATAACTGAATCAGTTCAGTTATTTTACTTCTAACAGCAGAATCCGCCAGGCGCCAAAATAACCTTAATACAGTCAGGGCGCCTGGCGGCCAAAATTGGAACTAATGCCGCCATCTTGTTTTGTCAATACACAATGATAGCGACAATTTGACAAATGTTTACCAACAACATTGACAGGGGGCCCCCTGTCAATGCCATTCAGGCGCCAAAAGATTCTTGTAGCAGTCTACATGGATTATTCCACTTTGCTAGATACTTCCAAGCTCCCCCGCTCGACATACTAGGTCAAAAGACAATTAGTCTTTCACAACTAGCTAACTCGCTTCTCAATCTGCGACTATACCGAACGGCCCTTCAGGTTTTCTTTGCAGTTGGGATGCATACCTGGAAACAACAATCTAACAAAAAAAAAATTACATAGTTTACGTAAAAGTACCTACTGGCTCACCCTCTCCCCTACGTAAGAAAAAATAAGACTTGAATGAACCTCCTCCCCCCCTTTGAATCTTACGTAAGATCAGTATCCACCAAAATAGCAAAGAAAAAGTTTTGCTACTTTTTCTTTGCAATTTGTTGAAATTGTCTTACGCAATAAATGAACAGCCCCTAAAGATTTTGAGGATCGGAGGATACTATCCGATGCTAACATCTTTTATTCTTTAAGTACCACTGATTAATCACACCTCAACTCTTTTTCTTCTCGTATAAGTTCATGATCATGAACTTCTCGGTATGCTTAATTTGTATACTACCTCTGTTTTCCTTCTGATTGTTTTAACAGCGGCTCAACACCACTCAACAGCGATATAGGTAAGCTACTCCTTGAAGGTGTATTAAGTAATTGTCGTATTCAAGCTCGCAGATAGTATGAATTATGATTCCTTTTACAACGCACGTTTATCTCGCATTTCTGCAATTAAGTCGGCTAATGTCTTGATAAATGATTGTGATGCATCTTTACAGTCGTTTCATCCTGTTTATGGTTCTGTGAAGTTTTTTTATGTAAGAGTCTCATGTGAAATATTATCTTGACGAACGTTTTACTGAGTGTGAAGGTCGGACATGAAAAGGTTTTAATATTATGATTTTTAAAGTTGGTACCTACATAATTTATCTTCTGTTTTTATATACCTAGTAACTAAAAAAGATTCATGTTTAATTGTCTATCGATATGATTCCACAACCATAAAACAAAAAAACACGAAAGTCTGCTTACCCTTAAAACAATGGAACAAAAAGCTCTTACTTTAGCAGCATGTGGTTAACAAATCACATCACATTGTAGGAAAATGTATTCCAAATCCTCATGTCTATAGAACAACACACAGGTGCGGCGAAAACTTTCGTAACTTATCTACCACCACTAGTTGTAACACTTGTAACGCGCTTCGCTTTCCTAACTTTTGAATCATCTCGTAGCGCCATCTAGTTTGAACTTTTAGAACCGCAATTCGGCCGTTTTTAGAGCCATCTAGTGTCGAGTAGCAGATAACTTAGCGCCATCTGTTGAGCATTTATATAGTTATCTAAAAAGCGCCATCTGTGATGGCTATTACATACTGCTTTAGCTTTCGTAGTTCAGCTACCGCTCACTAGATGTCACTTTCAGCTGTATCTATCTTAGTCCTGCAGTCATTATTTTTGTTTCAGAATTTAATAAAACAATAATTAAACATTTTAATAAAAAAATTAAACGCTTGTATACCATGATTACATAACTAACTATTTACATTAGGTATTCAAGTAAATTATCTTAAATTAATTTAATTATTTGTTTGTTTTTTATATAATCATTGAAAAAAATAAAAACTAGAAAAAACCCAAAAGGTATGCTCCGCCATGACAGTGTTCAACACTGCCGTGACCAGGATTCGAACCTGGGTTACTACGGCCACAACGTAGGGTCCTAACCACTAGACGATCACGGCTATCGGAGCGATGGAAGCAAGGTCGAAATAGTGGATCAGAATATACTGTTATGACGTAAGCCTTGAGTCTTATCATAATAATTAATTAACCGACTTCATTTTCATGATCGATTGCATAAAGTCGACTCCTACTAGGATGGCAAATCAATGTCGATTTATGACTTTTCGGAATTACGAAAGTTTTCAATATGTTTCAGATTACGTAGACAACAGTAAATTATTATGTTACAACTGACTTTTACAGTAACTAATTTAATAATACTTAATTTAAATCAAGCTAGTATGTAGGAAAGTATAGGTATTGATTTTGATTGTGCGGGGACTCAATATGAATTAATTGAAGCAGTGCATTGAATAAGGTACCTACAGGTAGAACAGGGATAAGGTACCTACTATGGCAACTATTCCAAACGTTTGGTATATACTTTTCTTGTTAGAAACCTCTATAAAGCTGCTATACTAGCTCACCTACCTAGGCTCTCGTTTGAGCGAGCCGAGTTTGAGTAACAAAAATTTTGCTATGCTTGATGCGTTAGCATCTTCTCTTCGAAATCATAATTCTTACTGCTGTTATCGCTAAAATATTATGTAAGTATAGAGGTATGAGCACAGATCGAATGAGGAACAGGAAGTAAAGTTCACAATCCCAATCCCTGACGCTTCACATTTTTACTTTTACATAAAGGGGAGCAAACCAATGATATCCTATCTACATCAAAGCATGCAACCGAAATGCTGTCGGCTATTCTACATCTTCCAATGTTCCCAACACAAGAAACTCTCAATTCTTCTCGCCCTTTTTATATTAAGATAAATCACAATTTGACCGTTCCATGCCAGTGCAAGTTTGACATATTTTTTGCGCGTTGTTCAATGAATGGGAACAATCGTTTGCGCGTACGCAGCGACCCTTGGCGGACGCAAATTGGGTGCGCTAACTAGCCGGATTATAAGATACTCGTTCTGTTGCTGTGGCTTAGGATACGGTACGTGGTTTCAGCTTTGGGGCGTGATGGCACCTTGAATGATTTTTTGCATATTCTCAATTTTCTAGGAATATAGGTGAGGGATTATGTGCGATACCTTTAGTGAGAATTTGAATAAGAATCTTCTTACCTTATAGCAAAAAATATTTAGTATTTCAGCTTTAATAGAAAAAAGTTAAACGCACTTTTTAATTGCCTTATCAGTAACATTTGAAACAATCAAAAAAATCTTCGCCTTATCTCTGGGAAAACGGTTGATAACATTGATTCACAAAGCTTATAAGATTATCAGGATTAAGTGCTTATTGCGACTGTTATTGGATTATATGATTTTAATCAATCTAATAAGACAATGAGCCTATTCTTCATTGTCATTCTTATAAGACTCATTGGTCTTGACTAAGAAACTAAGGTTAAGATTACCACAGCTTGCCTAAACTTCCTTGAAATTCAATGAATACTTTTTAAACACTACTTTTACTATATAGTGGTCAATGGTCAGTTACCATCTGCCAAATCTCCACAACCCTTCTCTCAAGAAGTTATTCACTCCATCTTGTTTTGCTCACAATGCTCTAATAAAATATATCATTATAAATGCGGGATCATTATCATTATTCGTTATGCGAACAAGTTTAGCGGCTTGTTCAACATTCATACACTTTACGAGGTAATACTAATAAGAATTATTACTTGAGTACAGATCAGCTATATGGGAATTATTAATTTGTTCAGCTGTATGCACTGTGTCATGTTTAAATCTGTTACGGGTGTTATTTTCATCTTAAAATGCAACTTTGATATTTAATAGTTATTATTTAGTGGACATTTTGTTTCCTGTAGTTTTTAATTAATAAAAATTACTCTAGGTAGTTAAGTAGTTTATCAATAAAGTTTTTTGCAGTTAAGGATATGTTAGCATTACTCCTTCACTTCATAATTTTGTTTCCATAGTGCTTGGTATTTTAATAAGGAAAACAATGGGAACATCACGTTATATTAGGTATCCAACGTCACACAATGACTAAAGGTATGTTGGCATTGCGAAATTCTAGTCATTCCGTTGACCAGTATTACGCCATACTTGAGTTTTTACCACTGCTCTGGTTTCTCCATCGACAACGTTTTTATTCTCGATCCAAATTTTTTAGTTTCGATTCACAAAAAATAGACAAAGCAAGCTAACCTTCGTGGACACCATAGAGAATGACCATGACCTCTTTGGAGCACAAATCCAGTTTTTAACAAAACATTGACAATAGAAGAATAGACTACTGTACTTGGAGATAGACAACTTGTTCCAAATTTAAATTAATAGACGCTTATGACATGTTGGCCCATCCTTAAGTTGCGTTAGTTTCACTTAGGGCTGCACCCTTTACGGTCGCATACATAGACAGACAGTTGGCGTAAAAATCTCTTATGCGTCAGTTAACATTTTTAGTGCCCCAAAGCTATGTCAGACAATTGGTTTGATCCTTTTTGTTGCTCTAATCCTTTCTAATGCAGTTAATATAATAGAGATATTGTAATACGGAACTGCATCGCTGTATCTGTTTGCTTTAAGGTTTAAAGGAATAATAATCGTAGTGAAAAATAAGTTTAAAAAGCGCAATAACAAGGATACAAAAATATTAACTTTTTAGATTATCTGACGCTTCTAGTCAAGGCATTTATTAAAATCCAAGTTAAACAAATTGTTGCCTTCTCCAAAGCATAATTATATTCCTACGGAGAATAAAAGGGCAAGTCTTAAACATTTTCAATATCGCAACTAAAATTAGTCATGCAATATATTCTCTCATCCTGCGAAAGTTTTGTAAAACCCAAGAGTAATATTTAGTATCTAATAGTCCTTCAGCTAGCAATTTGCTAGATACTTCAGCGTTGTTGCGAAAGACTCAAACTCCATAGATTCACACGAGTTAACATTCTTAGAATGTTTCTTCTCAATTTCATTTAGATTTACAGTGACTTGGTTTAATTTCAAAGTTAGGTACCTATACGAATATCAGTGAACAGCATGTATTCTTTATTTGTTTCGGCTCTGAGAAAATAACATGTATTTTAAACTGGTAATTCAAAACTACTGGTTATTCATAAAACTGTTACCACAAACGATGTAACTTCTGGCAAATGTAAATTTAACGTTAATAAATTCGCAGTGATAGCTACTGCGATTCGGAAACATAATATTTCCGTTTATTTATCGGTCCCAACTTATAATGCAATGCAAACATAAAATACGATCTCCAAAAACTTCCCCGAGCGAGGTAAACGCCAAACTATAACGTTACAATATTTACGATTTGGGCTATTTTTCTTCACTTGATAGGACCATTGAATACCGCAAGCCCCTACTTTATCTAGCGATTTATTAGATCAAATAACACCAACAGTTGATGCACTCCAAGAAACACTAAACAAAGAAAATGAGCCCTTAACTCAAGGTGGTAAAAACCATAGTATAATTTTAAATGCCACTGACAAGTTTGTCAATGCAAAGTATATCAGAGTCTTGAATATCGGGGCGTTTGTTCAAATAATATTTTTGAAAACAAGGGAAGACAAGTATTTGATGAGATGACAGATTTCTGAATAGATTTTGGTATAATAAGGAAATGGGGAGCAACGTTCGGGGTTGTTTATTGCGAAGTTTCAAAATAGAATTGACTAGTTGCATGTAGTTTTGAGAATAATGCATTTGAAGGGAAGACTTTAATCATGCTCATTTTTTGTAGAAACGTTTGTATTCGTGGTTGTGTGAGAAAACTTATAATATCTTACAGAGTATAACATCTTCTGTATATCGCATATACCTGGGCCCTGAGAAACATACGAAGGCGAAATTATTTCAGGTAACGTTAATGTTGTGTATTTGCTCAATGAATCCTTAAATGTGAGTGTAAGGCTTCAGCGAAAAACATTGTCTTGATTAGACACAACTGATAATTTTGCTAAGGTTTCCGTAACTTTAGCAATTTGGTACTGTGTAACAGCCTGCAAATATTATGAATACAGACTGCAATTAAGTAGCTAAACCACTTTATTCCTTTCTCAATCTCTTTGTACGTTACTTAGATTGTATCAGTATCGACAGTGTGAATAGTACTTTGCTCCTTTCATTATTGAATGCGAGCAAGAACATTCCGATATCACACTGCTGTTCGAATTGTACGTTCAATATAAAATTGTTATTACATTTAACGCCAGACAGTCCACCTGTACCTTTGTTTGAAGCTACGAACCCCATTAGGGAAGTAACCGATACACGAGTTGATCGACAACGGGGTCGTGTGAACGCACCTCTCTCCGCGTTGCATTCATTCGAACCTCATCAAACTGCATTTCTACTCTGACATGACTTGTCACGTTGCAAATTCTGACATTGTCATGACAATCTATGACGAGAAAGGGTGCAACCCTTGGGTCAACAATGACATTTCATACGTTTAAAATATTTTGTTAGTTGAGAAAGTTCCTTTGTTGAACATTTTTATCTTGTTTAGATCAAACGGTTTGGATTGTAATCTTAATAGCATTATCGATAATCATATTGCTAAATATTAGATTACGGAATAAGGAGGGCGTTTTAAGGTCACTGCATAGAAATTGATTGTGAAACCTGTCAAAAAATTTAAAGAACTCGCGATCTTTTGAACCCTTTGCATAACTAGTGATTGTGGGTGATGTGGATTGAAACAATTGTGAATATTATGTAACGTTAGAAATATCGTAAAAGATAAATATTTACATTATTTGATACACGTATTAATAATTTGAATAACCTTGGCTAACCTATAGTACTTTAAGTATTCTGTGCTATAATACAGTATTTTTGTAGTAGATTAATAAGCATTACGGATAAATTAATTCCAAATCCGACGGATTCAAGTCTGACCTCTACAAAACCTTTGATAAATCCGTACAATTTAAATCTTACGCTACTAAATAAAATAAATAGGCATCCGTCTCTGACTACACTTTTTCTCACAATCCAAATGTTCCCAAGTGGCCAATTGTTGAATGTTAACATTATTTTTAAAACTAAGAACCGGTCTTGCAACACGGAAGTCGAGTCGCACGCCGATTATTCGTATTTTCAAGTAAATCTTGGCTCCAACATCTGTCCGGTTTTCATATTTGTCGGCAGTCCTATTGTCAATTGTTTGCAGTCCGTTGCATCTTGCAGTTTTGTGAAGATATCATTTTTGACGTGTTATTGTGATTGAAGCTCCAAAGATTTTGGGTCAATGATAAGTTTTTGAAGTGAAACTTCTTTAGGCGCGCTTGACTTGGGGAGTAAACTGGCGAATGCGTTACGAAAACGTGTGATCGCGAGTAGGGAAGGTACGTAAAAAATAGCTGGAAATACCTGGTGTAAAAACCCGGTCCCGGTCGCATAAATATGCGACCGGGTTTTTACACCAGGTATTTGCTTCCAAGTACGCACACCGGGTACCGACTCAAAATACTTGCAAGACTATTAAGTATCTTATACGGCTACTCGCTCAAATACGTAGGTAGGTGAATATTTCATTTCGTGCAAATTACGCGGCAGGCGATAAAGAATACATTAAATGTTGAAAAAATCTTTACCTGAATTTTTTTTTTTCTATTAAACTTATAACAGCACTAGGCGCAACGCTTCAAAAATCTAGTTTTTTATTATAAGTGCACCAAATTTAAAAAAACAAGTCAAAAATCTAATTACCATCCATGTCCCTTCTTCCAGATTTTAATAAATTGGTGCATTTTAGTAAAAAATCTGTGGGAAGAACGATTTATGTAATACGTTTTCGGTTAATATATTAATTAATCCATATTATATAATATATATTCTTTACGAAAGACCATATTTAAGTGGTTTCATATAACTTTGAAAAATGTCCCTACCCTCATTCATAATTACCATTCGACGATATTCTCAATCCGATATTTTCGTACTTACGCGCCACTACGATGTAGACTAAACATGAAATATTCGGCGTCAGTGTCTGCTCTACTACCAAGCTGGACGGACGCATGAGAGAGCGATTATAGCGACGTAATTTTGAATTCTCCTGTGCAAAAAGTGAAGTGGTTCAAAATATTTCTACATACCATTCGCGTTTTGAAAGGTAATTAATATTGTGTTTTTTATATAATTATTGGCTAAGTATATCCAATACAAGTCTTTCTTTGTTGTGTATGCCTTACAAGCCTTTACCTATTCAAAATAACAAATATTTATTAGAAATACTTGTGAATCTAATTACCATTCTACTAATTACCATTAAATACCATTTTCTACAATTCGAATGGTAATTAGAAGAAACGAATGGTAATGATTTTTAATGTTAATATTTTATTATAATATTTTATTTCATTTTTTAAAAGGTTTACACGTGTAAAATACTACGTTTTTTTTAAATGTTTTATTGGTCACTAGCTGTTGCCCACGGCTCCGCTTGCGTGTATATCGGTTATCTTGAAATCTATACCAATATTATAAAGCTGAAAGTTTGTTTGTTTGAACAGGCTAGTCTCAGGAACTCTCGGTCCGATTTGAAAAAATCTTTCTGTGTAGGAAAGCCCATTTATCGAGGAAGTCCTTAGGCTATATAACTTCACGCTACAACTCACGGGAGTGGAGCAGTAACCAAAGACGTGGGTGAAACCGCGGAGGTCAACTAGTAATATATAAATATTATTGTGTCCGTCTCCAGGTTCCAGGCTACTCTTATGTCAATTTTATTTTCAATACAACTAGTACATACATGTATGTTATACTTAGAAATAATTCTCTTAAATATTAATGTAATATGTTACGATGATAAAAATCACTTAGAAACTAGTTCAGAGGTTTAAATGATAATGTAATAAAATTAACAAAAAGACAGCCCGATAGACACAGTTACGTACTTTCACATTTTTATTGTTAATAATTGCTTACTGTCATATTTTTCCCAAATCTTCAAAGGCATCTTAGAAGTCGTGGAAACATTATATATACATTACATAATTTATTAATTATTTTAGATTACAATGCCACGAAAAAGAAAGACAAGGGAAGAAATTCTAGAAAAAGCAAAAATAGCCCGCAGAAGAAGACACATTAAATCAGATCCCGTCCTTTATGCTTTACAAAAGCAAAAAGAACATCAAAGATACCTAAAAAGAAAGGAACAAAAACAAATTTTGTCTATAAATGATATGACTCCAAGAGCTAAAAAAAAAAAAAACGAGTGTGCTTATGACCACACGACTGAAGTGAAACTTCAAACGTATTTGGCTATGAGAGGAAGAGAGAAAGAAAATGTGCACGCGCACTGCTTACTCTTGCTTATATCCCCCACTCAAATCCCGTTCACCTCGCCCGTAGCCCGTAGACATGGGTCGTACTTGCAAAATCGAGTACCAGGGCTTCCAAATACGTCCACCTTAAGAAACCAGGGAGTAAAACCAGGGCTCGAGATACTTTCAAGTATTTTCTATCTGCATCGAAAATTGATCCATAACGTCATACAAATAAGAAGTACAATCGCGTAATCAAACAAAAGCCCTGTTGGAAGTAAAAAGTACTTGCATAGGAAATTGACACGTGAATTCCTATAAATAAGGAGCACAATCGCGTTTACAAATAAATACTTTTACAAACCATTAAAATAAAAATACTTGCATACGAAATTATTCCGTAGACTCTTACACCTCGGACGCTCCATACAACGCTCGCAAAATAATTACCTATTACTACTACATAAACAAATGACGTTTGTATACGTGCAAATGTGTGCGTAAAATCTAGTAGCGTAAAAAAAATGGCGCGGTAAGCAATTTGTGTCGGGGAACCGAACGACGACGGCGGCGGCGCTGCCCGAACGTGTGCATTATTATAAAGTGATCATGTAGTTCAATTGTTTATTTATACAGGGTGTTACGGAAAGGGTATATCAATACAAACGGGTTGAAGAGTGTATCTGGTCTAGAATCTCTGTACAAAATTTCAGCTCAAAAGCATTAACTTTGAAAATGCTTAATATTTTTTTATTTCGATATCACGGCGCTGCACTGGCGCGCGGCGGCGTGATGTGCGTGTACTAGGCGCACAGACACACTACAGATAATGGATAATGACCCTCGTAGTGCGGTGACACGTTTGTTATGATTTCAATTTTATGAACTATCGAAATAAAAAAAATATTAAGCATTTTCAAAGTTACTGCTTTTGAGCTGAAATTTTGTACAGAGATTCTAGACCAGATACACTCTTCAACCCGTTTGTATTGATATACCCTTTCCGTAACACCCTGTATAGTCGGGTTCGTAATGAAATAAAAACACTAAAATAGTTTAGTTTAAATGACTTATCTGTAAATAATCGGTTATTAAATCGCATGTTATTAAAAATGCGAAATCTTACAAACAGTTTATGTAAATACGAATTCGGAAAAGCATCACAATATCCAACCATCATCGTGATTAAAACTCAAATAAAACATTTAAATCGCATAATTGTGTGTTCGTGTCAGCAATACAGCGCTGCGGTTCGCGAGCGCCCTTGCTAAAGAGTCGGCGACGAATACCTCGAAATACGGGGTGAGGTGCGATATCTGATATGAGGGCGAGGAAGGGAGCGTCCTTTCTGTACGTAGTACTATTAAGTATTCTGTGCTCTCACTGATAAGGAGCATGATCGCATTTGCGAAAACAAACGCGGTTGTTGAACTATTTGAGTACCTACGTACTCGAGCGTCGAGGCACGACGGAGCGAGATACTTTCAAGTATTTTCTATCTGCATAGAAAATTGATCCATAACTTCATACAGATAAGAAGTACAATCGCGTATTCAAAAGCGCCGTTGGAAGTAAAACTACTTGCATAGGAAATTGATCAATGACTTCCTATATATAAGGAGCAAAATCGCGTTTACAAATAAATACTTGCAAACCATTAAAGTAAAAAATACTTGCATACGAAATTGTTCCGTAGACTTTTACTGATAAGGAGCATGATCGCATTTGCGAACACTAACGCGGTTGAGTACCTACGTATTTGAGCGAGTAGCCGTATAAGATACTTTATAGTCTTGCAAGTATTTTGAGTCGGTACCTGGTGTGCGTACTTGGAAGCAAATACCTGGTGTAAAAACCTGGTCGCGTAAATACGTACCTTCCCTACGCGCCCGATCACACTTTTCGTAACGCTTACGTCACGCATTCGCCAGCTTACTCTCCAAGTCAAGTGTGCGTAAAGAAGTTTCACTTCAATAATTTTGACACAACAAAAATCGAATTTGACAATCGCGACTCGTCGACACGTGGTACTTATTTTCCCTACCCCGTGTATTGTTTTTTAGAGCCGCAGGCGCGGAGGGGGCGGCCTTATCGTGTTTTTTAAGGAATTTTTCACTTTTTGTATGGAAAATATGAAAAATGATTACCTACATGTTGAGTTTTAGGAGTTTATGCGCTTTATAAAGGGGGTCGAAATTTTCATTATTTTTGCGATAGGACGCACCATTTTCGAGATATAAGCAGAAGAAAAAAAACTTTAAACGTATTTGGCTATGAGAAGAAGAGAGAAAGAAAATGTGCGCGCGCACTGCTTTCTCTTGCTTATATCCCCCACTTAACTCCCGTTCACCTCGCCCGATCACACTTTTCGTAACGCGTTCGCCAGTTTACTCCCCAAGTCAAGCGCGCGTAGTTTCTCTTCAAAAATACTTGCATACGAAATTGTTCCGTATACTCTTACTGATAAGGAGCATGATCGCATTTGCAAAAACTAAAGCGGTTGAGTACCTACGTATTTGAGCGACTAGCCGTATAAGATACTTTATAGTCTTGCAAGTATTTTGAGTCGGTACCTGGCGTGCGTACTGGGAAGCAAATACCTGGTGTAAAAACCCGGTCGCATAAATACGTACCTTCCCTACTCGCCCGATCACACGTTTTCGTAACGCATTCGCCAGTTTACTCCCCAAGTCAAGCGCGCCTAAAGAAGTTTCACTTCAAAAACATACAAACAGCCGAACATAGTACCTCCTCCTTTTTGTGAAGTAGGTAAAAAATACTTGCATACGAAATTGTTCCAAAAGGAGCATGATCGCATTTGCGAAAACTAACGCAGTTGAGTACCTACGTATTTGAGCGAGTAGCCGTATAAGATACTAAATAGTCTTGCAAGTATTTTGAGTCGGTACCTGGTGTGCGTACTTGGAAGCAAATATCTGGTGTAAAAACCCGGTCGCATATCTATGCGACCGGGACCGGGTTTTTACACCAGGTATTTCCAGCTATTTTTTACGTACCTTCCCTACTCGCGATCACACGTTTTCGTAACGCATTCGCCAGTTTACTCCCCAAGTCAAGCGCGCCTAAAGAAGTTTCACTTCAAAAACGAGTGTGCTTATGACCACACGACTGAAGTGAAACTTCAAACGTATTTGGCTATGAGAGGAAGAGAGAAAGAAAATGTGCGCGCGCACTGATTTCTCTTGCTTATATCCCCCACTCAACTCCCGTTCGCCTCGCGCGTAGCCCGTAGACATGGGTCGTACTTGCAAAATCGAATACCAGGGCTTCCAAGTACGTCCACCTTAAGAAACCAGGGCCTAAAACCAGGGCTCGAGATACTTTCAAGTATTTTCTATCTTCATCGAAAATTGATCCATAACTTCATACAAATAAGAAGTACAATCGCGTAATCAAACAAAAGCCCTGTTGGAAGTAAAAAGTACTTGCATAGGAAATTGATCCGTGAATTCCTATAAATAAGGAGCACAATCGCGTTTACAAATAAATACTTTTACAAACCATTAAAGTAAAAATACTTGCATACGCAATTGTTCCGTAGACTCTTACGGAGTTGTCTTGTGGACAACGCTCGCAAAATAATTACCTAGTACTACTACATAAACAAATGACGTTTGTATACGTGCAAATGTGTGCGTGAAATCTAGTAGCGTAAAAAAAAATGGCGCGGTAAGCAATTTGTGTCGGGGAACCGAACGACGACGGCGGCGGCGCTGCCCGAACGTGTGCATTATTATGAAGTGACCATGTAGTTCAATTGTTTATTTATATAGTCGGGTTCGTAATGAAATAAAAACACTAAAATAGTTTATTTTAAATGACTTATCTGTAAATAATCGGTTATTAAATCGCATGTTATTGAAAATGCGAAATCTTACAAACAGTTTATGTAAATACGAATTCGGAAAAGCATCACAATATCCAACCATCATGATTAAAACTCAAATAAAACTTTTCGTGTCAGCAATACAGCGCTGCGGTTCGCGAGCGCCCTTGCTAAAGAGTCGGCGACGAATACCTCGAAGTGCGGGGTGAGGTGCGGTATCTGATATGAGGGCAAGGGAGGGACTGTCCTTTCTGTACGTAGTACTATTAAGTATTCTGTGCTCTTACTGATAAGGAGCATGATCGCATTTGCAAAAACAAACGCGGTTGTTGAACTATTTGAGTACCTACGTACTCGAGCGTCGAGGCACGACGGAGCGAGATACTTTCAAGTATTTTCTATCTGCATAGAAAATTGATCCATAACTTCATACAGATAAGAAGTACAATCGCGTATTCAAAAGCCCCGTTGGAAGTAAAACTACTTGCATAGGATATTGATCAATGACTTCCTATAAATAAGGAGCAAAATCGCGTTTACAAATAAATACTTGTAAACCATTAAAGTAAAAAATACTTGCATACGAAATTGTTCCGTAGACTCTTACTGATAAGGAGCATGATCGCATTTGCGAAAACTAACGCGGTTGAGTACCTACGTATTTGAGCGAGTAGCCGTATAAGGTACTTTATAGTCTTGCAAGTATTTTGAGTCGGTACCTGGTGTGCGTACTTGGAAGCAAAAACCTGGTCGAGTAAATACGTACCTTCCCTACTCGCCCGATCACACTTTTCGTAACGCTTACGTCACGCGTTCGCCAGCTTACTCTCCAAGTCAAGTGTGCGTAAAGAAGTTTCACGTAAATAATTTTGACACAACAAAAATCGAATTTGACAGTCGCGACTCGTCGACACGTGGTACAGACGCCAGCACGTCAACCTACCTGAAACTGTCAAATTTTCCCAATCAACTTTGAACCTTATTCTTTAGTAATAAAGTTGAAAATCTATTATAGAAATCTGACAGATTGTAGGAGGTTGATGTGCTGGCGTCTGTACTTATTTGCCCTAACCCCGTGTATTGTTTTTTAGAGCCGCAGGCGCGGAGGGGGCGGCCTTGGCGTGTTTTTTAAGGAATTTTTCACTTTTTGTATGGAAAATATGAAAAATGAGTACCTACATGTTGAGTTTTAGGAGTTTATGGGTTTTATAAAGGGGGTCGAAATTTTCATTATTTTTGCGATAGGACGCACCATTTTCGAGATATAAGCAAAAGAAAAATAACTTCATACGTATTTGGCTATGAGAGGAAGAGAGAAAGAAAACGTGCGCGCGCACTGCTTTGTCTTGCTTATATCCCCCACTCAACTCCCGTTCACCTCGCCCGATCACACTTTTCGTAACGCGTTCGCCAGTTTACCCCAAGTCAAGCGCGCGTAAAGAAGTTTCCCTTCAAAAATACTTGCATACGAAATTGTTCCGTAGACTCTTACTGATAAGGAGCATGATCGCATTTGCGAAAACTAACGCGGTTGAGTACCTACGTATTTGAGCGAGTAGCCGTATAAGATGCTTTATAGTCTTGCAAGTATTTTGAGTCGGTACCTGGTGTGCGTACTTGGAAGCAAATAGCTGGTGTAAAAACCCGGTCGCATAAATACGTACCTTCCCTACTCGCCCGATCACACGTTTTCGTAACGCATTCGCCAGTTTACTCCCCAAGTCAAGCGCGCCTAAAGAAGTTTCACTTCAAAAACATATAAACAGCCGAACATAGTACCTCCTCCTTTTTGTGAAGTCGGTAAAAAATACTTGCATACGAAATTGTTCCAAAAGGAGCATGATCGCATTTGCGAAAACTAACGCGGTTGAGTACCTACGTATTTGAGCGAGTAGCCGTATAAGATACTTAATAGTCTTGCAAGTATTTTGAGTCGGTACCCGGTGTGCGTACTTGGAAGCAAATACCTGGTGTAAAAACCCGGTCGCATGAATATGCGACCGGGTTTTTACACCAGGTATTTCCAGCTATTTTTTACGTACCTTCCCTACTCGCGATCACACGTTTTCGTAACGCATTCGCCAGTTTACTCCCCAAGTCAAGCGCGCCTAAAGAAGTTTCACTTCAAAAACCAAAGAAAAAAGTGGAGAGAAAATTTCAATAAATTTTACCAAAGAAAACAATCAATTAAACGTGGTATTGAAATGATGAATGACAATACCCCAAGTTGCAGTGACAATAAAGATCCACTTAGGGTAGATGGGGCTGATATTAACTTTAAAGAACATCAGTCAACAACAACAATAACAATCCGGATAGCATTGCTTTCAAGTGCTTTGCTATAGTTCAGATTTTCGCTGTTATTTCTTTGATTGTGATCTTTTTTATGGATATAATTATTTACTTACCTTTGAATTACTCTTTTCCTTGAAGCTTAAGTTGAGCTTAATTTGTCATATTTTAAATAATCAGGTTTTCCTTCTAATACTCATATATATCTGTGGGTTACATGTGGATTTTTGATAAGTTTCTGTTTAATATTTTGTTGATAGAGAGGTGTTTATAATATTATTTGTTACGTTATTTTCATTTAATATTTTAAATTTTTACTCGAATACTATTCGAGTAAACATTTTGTTTTGTTTTTTTTTTTTCTATTACCTACATTTTATTTAATTATAATTATTGATTCAGGCAAGCCAGCCAAAAAAGGAATATAATAGAAGCTATACCTATAAATATGTTATACTTAGGTATTGATTGTTATTTTTACAGTCGTAGGTGATTTTGTTCTTGCTTAAGTGTTATGTTATTTAATAATTAAATATAGTTCCTATGAAAGACTGAAGACTAAATACTAATTGCTCAATAAAACAAGACTGATTTGACAAATATTTGTTTTATTCCTAATTACCATTTAAGTTTACCTCACTACCGTATCTTGAGATCTAATTACCGTATTTGTGAAATCTCATTACCGTTCTTTAAAAAAAAACAAACGTCAAAATCTCCTAAAACTAAAGAGTAATTACTGTCCCTTTGATATGTCCTAGTTGGTATCATTATATACTTTTAAAAAACTATATAAAGAACATGATTAGGTGTATTTTTTTTATTTTTCTCCAAAACTTCATATATGCACGAAATGAAATATTCACCTACTCAACCGCGTTAGTTTTCGCAAATGCGATCATGCTCCTTTTGGAACAATTTCGTATGCAAGTATTTTTTACCGACTTCACAAAAAGGAGGAGGTACTATGTTCGGCTGTTTGTATGTTTTTGAAGTGAAACTTCTTTAGGCGCGCTTGACTTGGGGAGTAAACTGGCGAATGCGTTACGAAAACGTGTGATCGGGCGAGTAGGGAAGGTACGTATTTATGCGACCGGGTTTTTACACTTTATTTGCTTCCAAGTACGCACACCAGGTACCTATTCAAAATACTTGCAAGACTATAAAGTATCTTATACGGCTACTCGCTCAAATACGTAGGTACTCAACCGCGTTAGTTTTCGCAAATGCGATCATGCTCCTTATCAGTAAGAGTCTACGGAACAATTTCGTATGCAAGTATTTTTGAAGGGAAACATCTTTACGCGCGCTTGACTTGGGGAGTAAACTGGCGAACGCGTTACGAAAAGTGTGATCGGGCGAGGTGAACGGGAGTTTAGTGGGGGATATAAGCAAGAGAAAGCAGTGCGCGCGCACATTTTCTTTCTCTCTTCCTCTTATAACCAAATACTTTTGAAGTTTTTTTTCTTTTGCTTATATCTCGAAAATGGTGCGTCCTATCGCAAAAATAATGAAAATTTCGACCCCCTTTATGAAATCCATAAACTCCTAAAACTCAACATGTAGGTAAGCATTTTTCATATTTTCCATACAAAAAGTGAAAAATTCCTTAAAAAACACGCCAAGGCCGCCCCCTCCGCGCCTGCGGCTCTAAAAAACAGTTCACGGGGTAGGGCAAATAAGTACCACGTGTCGACGAGTCGCGATTGTCAAATTCGATTTTTGTTGTGTCAAAATTATTGAAGTGAAACTTCTTCACGCACACTTGACTTGGAGAGTAAGCTGGCGAACGCGTGACGTAAACGTTACGAAAACTGTGATCGGGCGAGTAGGGAAGGTACGTATTTACGCGACCAGGTTTTTACACCAGGTATTTGCTTCCAAGTACGCACACCAGGTACCGACTCAAAATACTTGCAAGACTATAAAGTATCTTATACGGCTACTCGCTCAAATACGTAGGTACTCAACCGCGTTAGTTTTCGCAAATGCGATCATGCTCCTTATCAGTAAGAGTCTACGGAACAATTTCGTATGCAAGTATTTTTTACTTTAATGGTTTGCAAGTATTTATTTGTAAACGCGATTTTGCTCCTTATTTATAGGAAGTCATTGATCAATTTCCGATGCAAGTAGTTTAACTTCCAACGGGGCTTTTGAATACGCGATCGTATTTCTTATCTGTATGAAGTTATGGATCAGTTTTCTATGCAGATAGAAAATACTTGAAAGTATCTCGCTCCGTCGTGCCTCGACGCTCGAGTACGTAGGTACTCAAATAGTTCAACAACCGCGTTTGTTTTCGCAAATGCGATCATACTCCTTATCAGTAAGAGCACAGAATACTTAATAGTACTACGTACAGAAAGGACACTCCCTTCCTCGCCCTCATATCAGATACCGCACCTCACCCCGCACTTCGAGGTATTCGTCGCCGACTCTTTAGCAAGGGCGCTCGCGAACCGCAGCGCTGTATTGCTGACACACAATTATGCGATTTAAAAGTTTTATTTGAGTTTTAATCATGATGGTTGGATATTGTGATGCTTTTCCGAATTCGTATTTACATAAACTGTTTGTAAGATTTCGCATTTTTAATACCATGCGATTTAATAACCGATTATTTACAGATAAGTCATTTAAACTAAACTATTTAAGTGTTTTATTTCATTACGAACCCGACTATATAAATAAACAATTTAACTACATGGTCACTTCATAATAATGCGCACGTTCGGGCAGCGCCGCCGACGTCGTCGTTCGGTTCCCCGACACAAATTGCTTTCCGCGCCAATTTTTTTTACGCTACTAGATTTCATACACACATTTGCAGGTATACAAACGTCATTTGTTTATGTAGTAGTAATAGGTAATTATTTTGCGAGCGTTGTATGGAGTGTCCGAGGTGTGGTAAGAGTCTACGGAACAATTTCCTATGCAAGTATTTTTACTTTAATGGTTTGTAAAAGTATTTATTTGTAAACGCGATTGTGCTCCTTATTCACGGGTCAGTTTCCTATCCAAGTACTTTTTACTTCCAACAGGGCTTTTGTTTGATTACGCGATTGTACTTCTTATTGGTATGAAGTTATGGATCAATTTTCGATGCAGATAGAAAATACTTGAAAGTATCTCGAGCCCTGGTTTTAGGCCCTGGTTTCTTATGGTGGAAGGTGGACGTACTTGGAAGCCCTGGTACTCGATTTTGCAAGTGCGACCCATGTCTACGGGCTACGGGCACAGTATATTATACTGTGCTACGGGCGAACGGGAGTTGAGTGGGGGATATAAGCAAGAGAAAGCAGTGCGCGCGCACATTTTCTTTCCCTCTTCCTCTCATAGCCAAATACGTTTGAAGTTTCACTTCAGTCGTGTGGTCATAAGCACACTCGGTTTTTTTTTTTGTTTATCTTGTTCTGAAGTGTGGATATATTTTCCGTTTTCTTCTTTTCTTGTTTGTAACGGATTATTTGTAGAACTCCATGTCTTTTTATCTGCGATATGGTAGCATCTTTGTTCATAATTTCTGATGTAACAGATACGGATATATGCGGCTCATACAACTTGACATTTTATTACTATCCATGACTAAATCGTCTTTTCCATCACAGATTGGGGTAATAGAAAAAATCGAGCGTTCCTTATGCACCATCCGATTCTATCAATTTACCCAACGACCCATAACCAAATCCTAGTAGCGAGAAATTATACTGTTACCGTGGTCCAACCATACGTTTCCTATGATTTATTGTGTACGAATAATTCTAATGGGTTTTACGGCTCATAAATTTGTTCAACGCCTTTGATAACGCCGTCTAATGTCATTGATATTGAGAAATCCTATTGTACATCGTCGTACGCGCATGCCGTGACGTCATTGTGATAGTAAAATATTTTGATTTATTACGCCCATTGTTTTCTTAGGAGAAAAGGATTAAAATTCAAATTAAGTTGTGATTTCTTTTCTTTTTATTCTTTGGCGTCTACTGGTTTCCTTTTATTGTGATAATTACGTGAAATTATTTATTGTGTTGGAACTGCAGTGAGTAAATATAAAGTTCATGTGCTAGGAGCGTTGTAATTGTTATAAGTGGCATTTCAATCTTCAATTACATCATTGTAATGTTGAGATTGCTCTTGGAATCTCCGACAATTTGTTTGCATATTTTTCTGAAATATGTTATTAGCAACTCAGGTTTACACACATGTATAAGAAAATCTTATGTTCCTAATTACTTTACGTTGTTGTATAATATTGAAGTACTCCCTTTAAACGTGGGTACGTAATACGTATTAATATCATTACATGGTCTAGATCCAGTTGCACCCAAATAAATTCTTAGACTTTATCCCCTGGTTAGATCTTCAAAAATTAATAATCTTTTCACAGACCCCACACTTCCCCTTACACGTTCCGCCCTTCACTCTTGGGTGTCACCCCTAGCGATATCTGTCCAATCGCAACGTCTTAACATTGCAACTTTATTTCGCACCCTTCTTAAATTGCATAAAAAATATATCAGGGGTGACCCATTTTGCAATGTTAGGGCCTGTCCAATTTTTTTCCCAAACGAAATCGAAATTTTGTTTTTTACTATTTTGTGCGGATTTTGTGGGATCTTATTTTAGTTGAGGTTTCGTTTTCATTATTATATGTTTTAAGTTTTTTTCGTATTTTCTCTACAATGGAGATGCCACTCTTCGGAATGATAAATCCGATTGTTATGGTTTTTGGTGCGACTTTTCGATAATATAATGTTTTTGCGTAGTTTCGTAACTCGATTACGTCAACACGGATATTTTTGGAATATTGCGTAAGCTGATCCAACAATCCATATTTTACCCTGATCCGTTACATAAAGTTTAAAAATAACTTAATCTTTTCTTAGCGATATTGTTTCCTATTACTGTTCTTTCTTAATTTGTTCCTCGAGTGTTTTACTTATGTTCTCAGCTTGAATTTCCAAAAAGCATTATTTTTTTTTTCATCATACACATAAGCATAACTTTGCTACTTATATTCACCTTCAAGTGATGTAACACAATAGGATCTGTCGGTTTCAATTAGTTAAACTTTATTACTTGAAGTTTATGTCTCATCTTAAACACAGTCAAAATTGAATTTTACTTACTAAAATTCAAAGTTGATTTTTCATTTGGCATCATCCCAGTCCACAGCCTGTCTTGTCTACAGTTACCATTGCAAATCTTATGCAAATATTCATGTACTATTTGGAGGGTAACACGAGTCCATGTTTTCGTTTGTTTCTCGAGGTAGACATCTTGTTTTTTACACGGATTAGTTTTCTAAATACATTTTAATTGGGGCCTCATTGTTGGGCCCCCTTTCAAATGTCAAGTTCAAGTTTGACGTTTGTAACGTCATGTCGTTATGAGTGATGGGAAATATTGTCATTTGCGGTTAGTATTAGAGTTAATCTCCGTTTACGGTTATTGGTTGAAATTGTATTGTAATGCTCTGTTAGGATTATGTTTTGCTGTCTGTATAAACATGGATTAACGTTGTTGATTGTTATAATTCACTGAGTAGTGTGTTGTAAAGATTAATCTCGTCAATTAATTGGTGTCAGAAAATCGATCGAAGTAATTGCCACCACATGTTCCAGTCCACTCTACGAGAAGTCAAGAAACAATTAGTCTTAAAACCAAGGTCCTTATTCTGAAAGTTATTTCAAGAATAATTGGAAAATTTAAAAAAAAAATAGAATTGATCTCGATTTAAAACTCACAGATTTCATACCAATCTGCTGAAATCTATTTTTAAATTGAGATTTGTAGCTTCACCTTTTTAACCGACTTCTAAAAAAGGAGGAGGTTCTCAATTCGAATGTTTGTATTTTTTTTTTATTTTTGTTCGCGCATAACTCCGTCGCTTGCTAACCGATTTAAAAATTATTTTTTTGTTGGAAAGGGTATACTTCCCAAATGGTCCCATGAAAATTTTAACGAAATCGGATAAGCGGTTTTTGAAAAATCAACAAAAATCTAAAAATTTATCTACATTGTCTACATTAACGATCTTTTTGTTTACTTTTTGTGGGGTAGGTACAACTAAAAAGTGAAAAATAAAAACTTTTACAAAAAAAAAAACAACCGACTTCAAAAAAAAAAAAACAATACAAAGTGATAAATAACTTTAATTTCGGAAGTCGGTGTCAAAAGACGAAAATGCGGAACCAACGACACCGACTTCCGAAATTAAAGTTATTTATCACTATGTAGTGTTTTTTTTGAAGTCGGTTGTTTTTTTTTTTTTTGTAAAATAGTTTTTTAGACCACTTTTTGGCTTAGGAGACAACTCGTAACGCCTTTTTGCACTATTTCTTATCTACCGTAATCAATCAACTTGGCTTATTGTGTCTCGCCTCGCGACACGATTTAGTTTTTTATAGTCTCTTTTTTTCTTAGAGTCCACCTGGCTGCGTAATTTTCACACTTATTTTAACACAAATTTTATTTTATAAAGCGCAAAATCACGTTAACTGCTCTGATTTCGAACTCACTTAACCCCGAAAGCCAAAAATAACACAATTAAAAATGGCAATAATGTCATACAATGATAAATCATTTTTAACTTCCATTAAGTTTGACTTTCCAATATTTATATGGTATCGTATCATTAATCTAAATCCCGGGACACAAGAGCGTCGCTGACACAAATGTAGCGAAATTGTTCAATGATACGATTCGGCGTATCATTAATATTGTGTGGCGTATTCTTTTTAAAACGGTAAAATTATGTGTATTCTAGTTTTTACAGGGAAAAAAGGCTTTTATTTTTGTGTAAAATCATCGTGATTTTTAGCTAAAATCAGAACACTGTTGTTTGGCACATGGGTACACAACCCATGTGCCAAACAACAGTGCTCAGCCTTTCATCCAATTCCTTTTATTATTTTCTGTTGGTTTTCGTATGAATGTGCTTTTTGTGTCAAGTTTTTGCCGAACGAATTCACGCGTCCCTGTTGAAAATGCCACTGGCGTTATTATATCTGAAGCACGCAGATTTTACTCGTACAACCGAGGTCGCTTTGTCGTATTTAACAGTAATTATATTTATATATCTACTATCTACTTTTATTACGTAGCAGTCTTCAATAATAATATGATTTTATACGATGAAATATTATTATTGATTGATCGTAGGAATATTACTCTAGTTGCTTTTTACGATCTAAAGACAGAGAAGGTGTGTGTGTGTGTCCTCTAAAAGTCTAAAGCCACCGATTCTACAGAACGATATCAGTTTACCACTACGTTCTCACAACACAAGATCTCCAATTCAGCCTCACAAAAGCAAGGTAACTAAATTAACTTACTTCATTTCTCATATCTGTCAATATCTACGATCGTCAGTCATATTTAAGCGTTATACACACCCCCGCAATAATACGACGTCTCACGGTACGCCAATCGATTGTGTCCACCCCCTTACATTAATTTCCAACGATTGTTATAGTGTGTGGTATTAAGAGGGTTAGATTTTGTGAATGGTATTTGATTTTGGATTATTGCTTTAATGTTACGTGTGCGTATTGTTTGATAATATTTTGTGATTGATGTGAAGAAACAAAAGTTATAGTTCTTCTGAACGATTGCGAAAATCTGAGGGGCAATTCTCTTAATTTTAATATCGCTTACAGTGACCTCTGTCTCAATCTGTTAATACCTCTAATTTTTGACAAGTTTTTGGCATTCATTGTCGCTGAGATGAGATTGCCACTAGATTTTGAACATCAAAACTTCCAAAGTGATCTTAAGTGTTACGTTTTGAAATTTAATCATTTAAATATTCCCCTCGCCTCCTATTGACAAGGGACTGAAACACTGGTGAAATGTGGGTGTACTATAAGTAGGTACACCTCTTGGCTGACCCTTCGGGGAATACAAACGTAAAGTTATGTTATGTTGTGTTTGTTATTATATCAAACTAGCTGTGCCCCGCGGCTTCAACCGCATAAGTCTCGATCCAGCGGGAATATCGGGATAAAAATTATCCTATGTCCTTTCCTGGAACTCAAGCTATCTCTATACCAAATTTCATCTAAATCGGCTCAGCGGCTTAGGCGTGAAAACGTAACATACAGACAGACAGAGTTACTTTCGAATTTATAATATTATATATATGTATGGATGGATTCCTTAGTAGCGAATAGTCACTAGTTATTTAGATACACCGTTATACCAATACTATGTAGCTTCAACCCGTGACTTCGTCCTCGTAAAGTTTTATTCTGATGGGACTGGCATACGCTGTGCGTAAAAGCCCCTACTTATAAATAAATAAAGAACAAAAAAAAAAAAGCTTTATTCTGTTCCTCTGACCCACCCCGTCGCATAGCATCGTTTGCCCGCGCCATTACTTCGTTTTCGCCTAGCTTTCTTTCTGACTTTTACCTTTTTCTCGGCTCCTAAGGTTCTTAGCGTGATGTTAAATAGCCTATAGCCTTCCTCAAAAAATAATTTTTCAAATCCGAGTGGTAGTTCCAGAGATTAACGCGTTCAAACAAACAAAAATCAAACAAATTCTTCAGCTTCATTGATTCAAAGATGTACAGACGCCAGCACATCAACCTACCAGAAACTGTCAAATTTTCCCAATAAACTTTGAACCTTATGCTTTAGCGATAAAGTTGAAAATCTATTAAAGAAATTTGACAGATTGTAGTAGCTTGATGTGCTGGCGTCTGTACATCTTTGAATAAATAGCCAGTCTATCAGAATCACTCATCTTGAATAGAGTCTTAAGATAAAGAATAAATAATAGTAACTTTACGCGTACCTACGTAAATACCTATTAAGTTTAATTACACTTGAACAATAAATATGCAAACAATTACGTTTAAAAATAAACATCAAGTATAAATAAACAAGCCTCAACTATTTGCACTTCTACTGATATTTCCATACAATTTCTGTTTCCTCATTACATAGCACATAATATATCTATGTGTCGACTAAGCTAGCTAGTACCTATGTCAAGGACAAACGCATAGATCCACGAGCATTTTATTCTATACCTATTAATAGTGGTATAGAGCTCACCTCTTTTTTACGGTTGAGTCCATAAATTAATTAAAAGCAAATGGGTTGTATATAATGCATATCATCTAGGTTTAAATGAGTAGGGTAGCTGTCGATCTTTCTAGCTTAGAATGTGATCAAAGCAAAACCCAGCTGACTTAAATCGGAGAGGGATATTTGTCTTTTTTGTAAGACGCTGTAAATTCTGAAGTATACAGTCATCATCATCATCATTTCAGCCGAAAGACGTCCACTGCTGGACATAGGCCTCCCCCAAGCACCTCCCCTTCGACCGGTTCTGTGCTTCTCACATCCAACGGGTTTCTGCGGCCTTCACAAGGTCGTCGGTCCACCTTGTGGGAGGCCTTCCAACGCTACGTCTTCCGGTTCGCCGTCGCCACTTCAGAACCTTTCGGCCCCATCAGCCATCTGTTCTGCGAGCAATGTGCCCTGCCCACTGCCACTTAAGTTTGGCAATTCTTCGGGCTATGTCAGAAGTATTCAGTAGCTAAAAATAAATAAGGCTTCTTAACTTAAATGGGACTGGGCAGGACATATCTGTCGCATGCCGGACAAACTGTGGGCCCAAATAGCGATTTCAGGTTTAGTCCCATAGTAAAAGTTGTTCATAATGATGATTACAATGACCCTTTAAAAGGATGCCCATGAATTCAATTTCACCCTGTATAATAAAGAGTATTCTATATATCTTTTTATCTATCTTGTGCCCGCACGACAGTACCAAGTCAAGCAGAAGTACCAATGCAGGTATCTTTCAAGTTTGAACTTCCATTTAAAAAAATCCCCTTTTCTCCCTTTTACCTGACTAAGTCAAAGCCTAAAGAGGGTTGTGCTAAGGAAGACTTCGCTAGCGCTAAAAACAACCAGTTTACTTCCATTTCAATCACCAGCACTATTTACAATTCTGCTGACCCCACAAATAAAAATGCGCGCACACCACCCTGTAATAGTACTGCCATGTGCACTGGCACGTATGTGGCGACCACCGACGCGTTAACCATGTTACACACTATTGATTTTATCACCACCGCTTTTGCAGTATTCATATTTAGTTGGCACGTATTGATGTTTGGCAAATTACTGATTCCATGTCTGTTTAGAGTGCTGTTTGATTTGGCTATGATGTGTTTGTGATGTTGTTTATTTGTGAAGGTTCGATTTTCAACGTTTTGTTTATTATGAACCTTTGTGCAAACCTACTCTGCACCACTGCAGGTTAAAGGCATAGAATTATTTATTTTTAAGGTAATGGCCCCTTCCGTTCTGTATGGCGTATGTAGGGAACAATTATAGTAGGTACCTACTATTGAGCGAAAACTTTTGGCTGTAGGTACTTGATTCGATCAAGCATTTTCGCTGTTATTTAGTTGGAATGTTTACTGTTATAACAGATCATATGGCTTTGAAGTGACTTCTTTTGCTAAACAATTCTCCTGGACGTTTAGCTCGATGAGCTAGTACCATTTCTCAATATACCTTTGGCATCGTTCACCGCAAGGGTTTGCAACACCTCGTTCCAGATGCTCTAAATAGGATCTATGCAAATCCAGATACATTTGATCAAGGTCCCTAAGCTGATCCGAACATAGTTGGGAAAAGGCTAGGCAGATAAGGATGTTGATGATGCTAATGGCTAATGTCTAATCTATCGCACGAATTGATTTTACCATGACAGATAAGCCCGTTTCTTGTATCAACTACTTTATGCAAAAACAAGATTATCATACAAATACTATATAGCTAATGTCAGTCTACGTAACTTACGTCACACATATTTAAATACAGCCACAAAATAAACGTATTCACCAATATTTTATGCGAAAATCCACTATGTCGAACTCATTCGTATTCTGAATAAGATTTTTTGCATAGTTTAATTCATTATGAGACGCAATTGGCGATCGCTACGTATTTGTGCACCAAGCCTTACAATTTGCATTTCCGTAAATAAGGATTACATCAGTGAATTACAAATTGTAGACTAACATGTTAATAGGAGAATCAAAATGGAGTTCGTATCGACTACAGATTACTAATTATCTCACTGTATTTTGGTAAAACTAGATAATTTAATCAACAAGTTTTGAACCTATTCTCGATTCCAGTAACGGCTAGCCAGTATAGGCCAGCTAGGGGTCCAGACCCGTGCTTCACCTAGTTTCTCCACCTGGGTGAAGCACGGGGACACATTGTTGAGCAGACAAATTTTTTGAACATATGAATCCACTAGCTGCGCCCCGCGGTTTCACCCGCGTAAATGTCGATCCCGTGGGAATATCGGGATAAAAAGTAGCCTATATGTTAATCCAGGGTGTCAGCTACCTCCATACAAAATTTTATCAAAATTGGTCCAGCCGTTTGAGCGTGAAGAAGTAACAAACATATAAACACACACAAAAACACAAACTTTCGCCTTTATAATATTAGTGTGATGGATTAGCAATATCCTTTAAAATGATTCCGATTGCGATTGAAAGTGTGTTACGCAATCAGGGTGCAGTTCTTTCTCAAATATTTTATGTAAAACCGAATTAAGTATAAAATAAGCATACTATGTTTACCTAGTACTTGAATGGCCATCCTGGCATTTTCAAACGTAAAAATCTTTTCGGATCAAGTTTCTGCAGCTATAATAATAAAAAACTGCATGTTTTTTGAAATCCCCTGTTACTACGACATAAAGGCTTCTAACGATACCCTAGCACCCTAGCGTGAACATAATGAAACCACGTCGACTTCACACGGGCCTCTGATTTAACATTTTGCTTGCATAATAGTTAGGGAGGGCACAGCACGTGCGTTAGAGAGGGTATAGAGAGAAATAGTTTGGGTTCCGTAAGATAGACAAGAATAGAAGAGGCGTGAATTGTGTAAACCGTAATAAGTGTCCGTGAATTTTCTTGCCCGTTTCTCCATAGGATACGCTTTGCGATGGACACTAAGATTCGTCTTTCCGAATTACTGATTATTCAAAAGTGCCTGTAAATGGTTAAATTGAAATAAATTATTTGAATTAAATTCTGTAGGTTTTCACGTACATGATGACCGGTAAAGCTTATCTTTACCGGTCATGGGTGTCATAAGAGCCGACTAAATGTAATAAAAAGAGGTTTACAAGGTGCGATAGAAAATGTGTAAATCTATGTGTAGATTAATTTACATGAAATGGCAAACATGCAAACAATACCATACACTAAACAGTAGCATAGGAACTAATCAGACAGTGAATCTGAATATCTATCGATGCATTGAAGAAACCCAAATAGGTAGTGAAGAAACGGCAAGGCGTGTTGACCACACCTTATTTGCTAATAAAGCCTTCTATGGTGTGTTTTACCAACTCAGTCTCGGTTAAACTTATCTGACCAATATGGCCACCTTCATTCTAATGTAGTGAATGATAGTGCGACAGTCGACAGGGGAGAACAGAAGAAGATATCGTGCAGCGCCGACCTTAAGGACAGGTGCAGAAAGATGACGATTTACTACGTTCTAATTCATCTGCGTGGATATCAGTGCCTAAACTTGCCCTAAGTAGTCTTTTTTTTTCATACAAAATCTTACTCACGGAACCAAATCCCATTTCAATAACGTTTTTTACTCACCCACAATTCTGTCCCCAACATTTTTATAACATTAACTGCACTCTCGGTTTTTTGAGACAAGAGGGTCCCCCTTCGTGGGGTGCAATGTAATGTCTCCATCACTGAGGAGCTTTTCATATCCTGATATTGATTTGATGGATTACTTCGAACATTTTCTTTTTTCAAATAATTTTGAGTAAGTACCTACCTACACTGTCGCATGAGATGGAGAAAATGCGTTTGGAAGACTTTAAGGGGGATAAGGTAGCCCGCGAAATCCAAATTTTCTTACGTTTTTTGCAATTTGCGGGTCAGTGTCGTTGTATGTCGATTAAAATATGATTCGCGACCGTGGCAAATACTTATGGCTTTACAGGATTATAATCATTAGAATCAGTAATATAACTCCTTTGGTTAGAATTGGCTTCAAATGTCATGATTTCATGACGTAGTCATTCAACAGGTTAATTTGAACTTAAAGAGATGTGTTGACGATTTTTGCCTGAAAATATTCCTCGAAAGTGATTTCGAAATGCTGGCTGACAACATGAATGAAGACATATCTACAGCCTCCCCAGACCCGGTGAACGGTGAGGACAATATAAAGCCCCCTGTCACAGCCCTTGTCATACCGTTGTCACAGGCCTGAAAGCCGGACCATCACCGCACACACTATGAGTAGCAATGGCTTTCATTTAGACAGTTCAACGACTTTCATTGCGTTATTTAAGTACATTGTTGAGAACACAAATTCGAGCATATGAAGCAATGGATTAGCAATATCTTTCAAAATGATTCAGATTGATATTTTACATAATTAGGGTGCCGGTCTAATTTGGGTTATCAATACGAAGCCTAGTAATTGAATTAAATTGCATATATGTTACCGCTGTGACTGTGTTGTCACAAACATTGATCACTATCAGACTTCCACCCATCCCCAATATAATAGAAAAATGCAATGTTGAGCGCGCACTAGTCACGAACTGCAGTGTAATAGATCAAGATGCGATCCAATCATAAGGAACCCAGCACCTTAATTGCGTAACACATTTTCAATTACAATCTAACCCCCTTATTCATAATCCTATTTTATCTCTATTTTAGCTAAAATAGGTTTATAGAACGTTTGTCTTTATCTGTCACGTTGTCATTTCTGTGTGTAAGAAAGAGACAAACCCCATTTTAACTAAAATAGGTTTGATAAGTTTTATGAATAAGGGGGTTAGGGTTTTCAAGGAAATTCCTAATCCATTGCTTCATCGATTCGAAAAATTCGTCTGCTCAGCAACGTAAATAACGCAATGAACGTGGCTGAACTGTCAAAAAAAGCAATTGCGATCAATTGTCATATTGTGTGGGTTACGCGATTACCCTACAGTTTTATCATCAAGGAGTGCAAACTGCACAACAAATCCACTTCCCCAAACGGAAGGGTCAGTCAGTAGGCCAGTAGTGTAGTACGGAGTTTCAATAGAATAAGGCGCTTTGCAGGTGGAGCAACTATTACAGCAACTGGCATCTAGCTGTTTACATACATCTCGGGCTATTTGGCTGTAGCAACTGGCAAATTTTAAAGGAAAATTTCAAAAAGTTGATAGTTGCCTCAACTAAAGTTGCTCCATCTGCAAAGCGCCTAAGAGGCCAGCTTAAACTGGTTTTGTTATCACTAACGAGGAGCCTACCGTATATGACACGGATATCCATACGGAAAAAAGACTGAAAGACATACACAACATGAAATTAACCAACATTTCAATCAGCGTTAACCACAGTCCTCAACTCCGCACAGCATACATAATACATGGCTCGCGCCCCGTCATTTCCCACAATATCCGATGTCACGCTTCCACGACGTATAATTGTGCAAACAGACAACTTTCCATTATTTCTACTGATCATTGAGGAAGTGAAAATGTCTAGACTTTCACTGTGCTGAGGTTATGTTCTTGTAGAATAATTTCATATTCAATCAGCTGTCTGTCAAAGTCCGCTATTGGACAAACAGTATGATGGGTTTGTGACTTCCCATTGGTTGCATGGTGGTTAGTCTTCGTTCAAAGTCAAAATTCCGTATTTACTTATCTTCTTATGAATGTGAGAATGAAAACCAAGACAACTTGGGACCAACGACGTCCCGTACTGATTCTGTATAGTTCCTTTAACGAATATTCTTACATAGCGGTGCCCTGCGGTTTCACTCGCCTTGCTAGGCTTTTAAGGGCGTGATGATAAAAAGCCCATAAAATTCTTTAAAAATTAGGCTATCAAATTCACAAATATTTTTTCAAATGCGACTGGTAATTCCAAAGATAGCGTGTTCAAAGAAATAAACTCTTCAGCTTTATTATGTTAGTATAGGTGTTATACAGGGTGAAATTGAACACATGCGACAAATCGAAATGGGAGATTGTACTCATCATTATGAACAACTTTTACTATGGGACCAAACCTGAATCCCGAAAAAAAATCAGCTGTTCCCTACATTTATGTTCGCATAACTCATCAAAATGTAGGGAACAACTGATTTTTTTTTTCACGATTTCAGGTTTGATCCATAGTAAAAGTTGTTCATAATAATGAGTACAATCTCCCATTTCGATTTGTCGCATGTGTTCAATTTCACCCTGTATTAGTATAGATTGTCGACGACCATAATAAGAATCAAAATCGGTTGGTGCCGCATTTCATTAAAATTTCCTAATGGGCCTCTGCAAGTTGGCTTCGGCCCCTAGTACGTACGCCTTCCAAAGTACCAGGACCCCATGGTCCTGAGATAATTATGTAAAAATATATATCAAAAATCCAATTGAACGGCCCACTTTATCTCTATGCAGCTCGCCTCAGCCCTATGCCACTCACTCATATAAATTAATGTCTTTAAGTTCCAGTATGAGGATACTAGAATGGCGCAAAGTTTGTTATAGCGCCAGCAAATGGTGGTCCCACACAAACTGGAATAAGACGTATAACTTTGCACCGACATTGCATGACAATTTCATTGCTCCAGCAATAACATAAATAACAGTAATCGTGAAATGGAAATATCTCAATAATAACCTGCAATTCATAACATCTAACCAGTTATTTATTAGTCTAATGATAGAGTAATATCGTCCCAACCATCATTTTTTGTATCAAACAGTAAGTTACAAATTGCCCTCCTAAAGCCTATGTTTTGATGTGTTCTTCCGGTATCAATCAAGCACGGTCGGCAATTTAAAATAATATTTGAATCAATTATATACAAATTGGGGGTCGGGGTGAGGGTGTGTTGCCCATAACTGTTTTGTCACATCTGGCGCTATTTGGGTACTGTCCAAGTTATGAACGAAGAACATGAATCCTAAATAGCTCCCAAAGATACTTCAGAGGGAATTAATATTAATATTTCATAGACATGTGCAATATTACACACTGAAAATGTATGGAACAGCAATTTTTTTTTTAATGACTGACGAAATATTTCTACCCAGAGTACAGAATCATGTACGAATCCATGATAACAGGTTGTGCGTTGATGTATTGCCCATCCTGTATAAGTGGTTCATCGATTGTGTAGATCAGGTAGCTTTCTATACCTTTAATCGGATGAAAGATTATTGCAATCGAAGAGACTGTTGTAAAACTGTTTATCTAATGATCTTCTTTGATTATAATCACAGTCAGGATGTAAATGAGCCAGAAGAGTGTTCTGAAATTCGAAGTCTTTCTTCCCACAAAATGTTTTTCACTATATTCAACCTTTAACATTGTCTTCGGTCGCAACCACTTCTATTTTTTTTTAATTTGAAATGGGATTGCTCTTGACTCTAGTCTAGGTCAAAGGTAACAGAGACAAAGTCGACGATGGAGCGAGCTTACCCAGAAGAAGCCTGTTCATTCTCACTTTGAAGAGATTCGGGTTGTATGCGCTCGGAAAAACAGACGCAAGTAGAGAGTCTTCTTCTCCAATAATATTCTTGTCTCTTCCGCTTGTCACATAGCCCACACCCAAATATCTTCAGTCATAATATACCTTGGTTCCTTGAGCATCAGACCGAGAAAACTGTCACGCTTAAGTGGAGAGAACAGTTCGGGTGCCGACCACCTACGGTATTGCACGGCTCATGTAGATTAGGGTTTATATCGAAACCCGTAAATTATAAGTTATATTCTCAACTGTTAGAACATGCTGTTCGAAGTAATTGGGTGTCTTGTGGCGGTAATAGATTTTTGTAATGATAGTTTATGTGGCATTTTAAAAGACACGTGGGTGGTTGTAATTTGTGTATTAGCCTTCAGTGATTTTTACCCGGTTGGAGCTTTAGTACATCCAGCACCTAGCCTTAATACAATCTGGTTGTCTATAATCTTTTCATTCCCGCATAGCTAGCGTTGAAAGAAGAAAATAAAAAATATCAGGGAAATCGTATTGCATAAAACGAATAGTCGAAGTAAGTAATCATGTTGTTGAATTGCCAAGCAAAAAGGGTGCTTCCCGTAAGAATGGCTTTCTTTAATGCGAAAGAACGAAAAACACAAACGAAGTTCATGAAAAACAGAGCAAATTGACTCAATTTACCAATTCCATTCAAAAGAACGCACTTAAAGTAACGACTTCAAGTGTCAATTAAGTTGTTAACTTATTAGCATCCAAGTAGGTACTCTTACACGCGAACTCGTTATACTTAGTTTGCGAACTTTAGTTAGCTCGCGTTACCGCACCTCTGAAACTTGAACGTTTGAAATTATTATAGAATAAGTGGGAAAATTAGCGCTAAATTTTCATGGAAAGTTCCTAAATAAAATTATGGAGGGAACTGGGTCTCGCTTTAGTCATAAAGTTTGGGGACGTAGTGGAGTGGAAGTAGTTTGTCTGAGGCTTTAATTTAAGTGTGTTAGTGGATGTTTCATAATTCTCCAGCCGTTATCCCAATTTATTAGGGGTCAGCGCAACAACTTTTTCTTCCATATTTCTCTATTAGTCGCCATCTTGGTAGCCATGTTAATAGATGATTATGAGAACAAATTAAAATATAGTCAGAGGAAGTGCAAGGCCAACGAAAGAATTTTCCTCTCTAAAACAATATGAGCTGTTGCAATGACTTTGGTTTTAGTAACATTAATGAATCATTAATTAAAATCATGTATTAGAAACCTTATTGGTAATGTCCTTCAGAAAGGCCAGGTGCAGCACCACGGTAAAATATTGATAGGTGCTCTAAAAAAAAGGTGCTCTGAAAATATAGGTGCTCAAACGAGAAAACTCCGTAGTACTCGCAACCGGCGTGTGTGCTTGTACTATTCATTCTGTGGTGCGTGTATGACCAGAGGGGCAATTCTCATCATTTTAAAAACGTTCAGTCTGATCTCAGTCGTCAAAAATACTTCTAAAATTCCTAATTTTTTTAAGTTTTTGACATTGATTGTCGTTGAGATGCGACAGCGACTAGACTTTTAACGTTTTTAACCGGTCAAGCGGCGCGGTTCGCCGATCGGCGACGAAACAATAGAAAATCAATTGTGTCTCATTAGCGGAGCTTGACAGATTAATTACGGGAGTTAGCCTTCTGAATAGTTCTGATTTATGAATGTAAACACAGCACAAGGAAAAGGAGTATGGAAGGATCGTAGCAGGTGGCGTTCTGTAGCGTCTGCCTAAACCCATGGAAGAAGGCGTGAGCTTATTAATTATGTGTATGTAAAATCTCGGTTATCCCCCGGAAATCGTTAGCTTGTTCAGATGTGTACGGCAATCTAGGATTAAACTGGGAATTTCCACCGTTTATGATCCTTGCCTACTCTTGATAAAACTACACAATAAGCCATGCTGTTCAACACTAACTTCTCCTTAATAATTTCGCACTATAGTAAGATAAAGAAAAGCTGTTTCATTCAATGTTGTTTTCGCAATGTATCTCATCGGGAACGCACAAACTTGTTGAGGTTAACTCATTCTAAATATTTTTATGTTTTCGCGAAGCTTTCAAAATGTTTTTCAATGAAATTGATTGAGTGGTTTAATTCAGAGCTGGTCAACATTTTCTTTTATGCCATTTTTTTTGCAATCTCTATATCTAATGCAACGTTATCAATACTTTTAAGCTACAGTTTCCTAGAAAAGTGATGGCCGCCACATAATGGCCGCATTGACAGCTGTCATGAAAATGATGGCAGCGGGGTTTGACGTTACGGTGTCAAAAAACATCCTCTAGGAAAACTCCCAAACTTACTTTCATAAATAACGTTTCAGTGACGTCATACGCCGATAAATTGCGGAAGCTATGTGACAGCCACCGCTCTTCTAGGCCCTACCATTTTTTTGTAACCTGACTTTGTCGGTAAGAACTTGAATAAATGACACACCTTTGTATCTAGATATTGTTAGTCTATCGATTTTATAATGACACTAGCTGCGCCCCGCGGTTTCACCCGCATAATTTTCGATCCCGTGGGAATATCGGGATAAAAAGTAGCATATTATGTTAATCCAGGGTGTCAGCTACCTCCATACAAAATTTTATCCAAATTGGTCCAGCCGTTTGAACTTGAAGAAGAAACAAACATATAAACACCCCCCCCCCCCACACACACACAAACTATAGCCTGTATAATATTAGCGCATGAATAGTGTGATATTAGTGTGATAATAAGATGCTTATTATTGGGTGTGCCGCAGCTGACAGCTCGGTATGGTCAAACACCGATTTACCCTAATTCTGACTTTCGATACTTTTTTTTAATTTACTTTTTGCCTCGTTGGCCTAGTAGTCGCAAGCGCTACTGCTGAGCACTACTACTAGCTAAGGTCCTGGGTTCAATTCCTAGGTCGGGCAAAGTGTTATTGGGTTTTTCATTAGGAATTTCTCAGTAGCGACCCGGAGACTGGATATGTACCCGGTTGATTTCAATAGGCTCGCTCCTTATGACATAGGACTAAATAATAACTGGTGAAATCTGGGTGCCCTATAGGTGCACCTCTGTTTAACCCTTCGAGATTACAGGCGTGAGGTTATGTTACATTTAAGACATCATAGAACCCTCTGTATGGCCTGTCAAGCGAGGTCCGCATGTTGGTAACCACTGATCTAATATTTACTCCGCCTAAATGCATCACCTTGGGATGTCGGTGACCCATTTTCGTTTTCGCAATTCATATAATAAATATATTTCTGGGTTAAATGACGTCAAAGGATGGTCAGTGTCATGTTACTTTTGTTCACTAGGTGTGTTTACAATGCTAAATTCTTTAAGAAAACAGCGTGGGCTTCTACGGAGTAAAAGTAGTTTTATTACGTATACCTCTTTGTTTCGACTCACACGAATCACGTATAGTTACCCCATACATTAAGTTAAGGTATGGATTGGACGGTATGGTTATGTCGAAGGTTCGAACCCAGACAGGCGCCTTACTTTGTGTAAATTATTCAATCACCACTGTATGACCCAGAACCAAAAAAAAAACAAAGACATGTGATATCCACCAACCCGCACTGGGCCCGCTTGGTGGATTGGCCCGTTCGGGATCTCACAGAGGGGAGGCTTGTGTGTGTCCCAGCAGTGGGAACATTATAGGCTGATAAAGCTTATGCTTATATTCTAAGCGATTTGCTCACTTTTCAAACAATAATTGCCAGAGCAGAAAAACCCAAACTGAAATCAACAAAATTGCCATCAACCAAATTGACATTTGAGTTCTGACCTCACCAAAAAACAACCCTTTACCTCCCTCAATTAAAAATAGCAATACAACCCAGAAAGCCCTACAACTGTCCCGAGGCCATTTATCATCCCGTATCTATTAAATTTCCAGCCAGTTAACAAGTTCTTTGTGAAATGTACAGACGCCAGCACATCAAGCTACTACAGTCTGTCAAATTTCTTTAATAGATTTTCAACTTTATCTCTAAAATATAAGGTTCAAATTTGATTGGGAAAATTTGACATTTTCGGGTAGCTTGATGTGCTGGCTGTACCTGCTAAATAGGTTAATAGGAAACTTTATCCGTGGGTGTACTGTAATTCAGTTTCATATAACACGTGCTATTCAGTATTTAGATCAGGATCATATCGTGTACACCCTGCTTTATTTATGAGGTTATTTACTCTGGGATTGCGTCATAGGCTACCTAGATTGTTAAAACCACCTTATCGTGTTTGGCTGCAGTATTCCATGTTTTGGCTTCGTAGTGAGATTGGAAAAGTAGATTTTCTGAATGGTTAATGGTGGAGTTCCATGACATTTTTTTTTTAATCCATGTTATTTTGATCCTGATTGCTATTATACAGGGTGTCCCTGGAAGTATGGATCAAATCGAATAGGGGCGTGGGCAAGGTCATTTCCAAACTTTTTAACCCTGAGAATGTCAGTGAATTTTTTTACGGTTCAAAAGTTATGACCTATTTTAATTTTTTTTTCAATCACTTCGCTTAGTCTTCAAAGAAAATAATCATAAAAAAATACTACCAGGGTTATCTAAAAAAAATAAATTGATAGCCCTGATAGTTTTCACGAATTCGATCTTTCTTCTCTTTTTTTTTAGTATTTTTTTCTAGTTTTTTTATAGTATTTTTTTTTGCTAAAACGTTTGAAAATGACCTTGCCCACGTCCCTATTCGATTTGATCCATACTTCCAGGGACACCCTGTATAACTAGATTAGCCTTGTCCCGAAAATAAAATTTGAAATTTTGACAGTATTTCCATACTAGAACTGTCACACGTCAATTTTATTCCACGGATAAAAGATAAATCTGAAATCCTTAGTATTGTAGACCATTTTGCTATAGCCGACATATTTTGAGTACCTACGTGATAGAACTACCTGATATAGGCTGCAAAAATAGTTGAGCTCCTTAACCGGTCAAGCGTCGCGGTTCGCCGATCGGCGACAAAACCATAGAAAATCAATTGTGTCTCATTAGCGGCGCTTGACAGATTAAGTTCTGAGTTGAGCTGCATGATTAATTGATTACTGACAAATGCACTGAATGGACAGGTCCTCTCAATCTGTGTGATCCTTTTCTCAAAATACCATTTCAGACACCCATCTACATGGTCTTCACATGATCTGACCAAGATTATGTCTGGACTTTAAACTGTGAACTCTTCTCACAGACAGGAAACGCCAACCTCATCTAGTTAAAAGCTTTTTTTTTTTTTTTAATATGATTGACGTGTACAAAATTTTGTACAAACCTACTTTACAGAAATAGTAGTAAGATAGACGAATTCTTTCACAAGGGCCTCTAGAGTCTAATCCTCCAAATCGACGACAGATAGATATCAAATGCTTTATTGTACACCAACATTTCGGTGAGATTCTTTTCGTGTTTATTTCACGAATCTGTCTTGAACTGCATAAATAAATGACCCACATATTTCCGAATAAATGTTTGAATTGACCACCTTGTTTATGAGTTTGTTGGCTTTTGCATTTACGTCACTGGCCTCCTAAAATTGTTGTTCACGCTCTTTAACCCTTATGGGTTGGGCAGATGTCCAAGTGCTGTCAATGGGTATACCGGTATTGGCCAGTTCTAACTGGTACCTATGCGTAATGTGTTCAGGAACTATAATACTCTTGCCTTTAAAAATTGTCCTCTTTATTGCTACTGTCACAAATAGTAGGAATGTGATTGTCCTTATATTTAATGCGAGCCTGTTGAATAGCATAATCAGCCTATAACGTTCCCACTGCTGGGACACAGGCCTCGTATGAGAAGGAGTGGGTCGTAAACTACCACGCGGGTCCAGTGCGGGCTTGTAGATGTCACATGTCTTCGAATTTTTGGTCCTCAGACATGCCGATTTCCTCAAGATCTTCGCTAATATTTTGGCGGTTTGGCCAAAACTGTAATATGAGCCTGCAATTATTTTACTACAAGACAAAGGCTTTATCTCATTATTACCATTTTTCATTTATTTTGCTATTTCTAGTTGCGAGAGTTTTCATATTACTTTATTGTACACCAAAATCTAAAAATCGAATCCAACTTTATAAATCTTTAAAAGAAAGTCGTAGTGTCGTAAGAAATAGAAAACAATTTAACCGTAAAAGATTGATATCGGTAACCGTATTCATTGTATCTTTTGAACCAAAAGTCGGCCGAAAAAAATGTTCCCCTTTCCTATAAATATCAATACGCCACATATCGCCGAGGCCCGAGTGCTTTACGATCCAAAACTAGATACAATTTACGATCGAATATCCCCCATATTAGTCACAAGTGGATAACTTTCGATCGAATCGATTATTCGATTATTTATTATGCGATTACCGTTCGCGCGTAATGTGGGATACCGATTATTCGATTTACAAGTCACCCGGCAATTATTTTTTATTGACTTTTATAGAGAAAGAAAGTTGGTGCTAGTTTTCTTAGAGTGCACAAAAGTGATATTCAAATTGATGCATGCAGGATGCATGTACCTATGCATATTACTCTCAATCACAATGTGAAACATTTTGAAGGATATTGCTAATCCATTGCTTCATATGTTCGAAAATTTTTGTCTGCTCAACAACGTAAATAACGCAATGAATGTTGTTGAACTTTCAAAATGAAAGCCATTGCTACTAATAGTGTATGCTGATTATGAACAGTTAGCCCCTCCAGCCAGCGTCCTAAACGTTTCAATACGGCTTGTGGCATAAGCCATCCTTGTATAACTGATGCCGTCTCGGTTATTACATTTTTTTTTTCTTTCATCATATTCTCAGAGAGTATTAGACATACTACGTGAAACTGTGGTGTTAACATCATTGGTATTTACGGACTAAACAGGCACTCCATCAACCAACCAATCAACTCAGACTATCGTAGTCCACTGCTGGACATAGGCCTCTTCCAAGCTGCGCCACAAAACCCTGTCCTCCGCCTTCCGCATCCAGTCTGTCCCAGCCACCTTCTTAAGGTCGTCGGGAAAACAAGAACACCCATACAAGGTTACAGACATAGACAATACAGTGCTGGTTATTTATTGTAATTTTATGGTAACAACTAGCTGCGCCCCGCGGTTTCACCCCCGTAAATGGCGATCCCGTGGGAATATCGGGATAAAAAGTAACCTATATCTTAATCCAGGGTCTCAGCTACCTCTATACAAAATTTTATCAAAATTGGTCCAGCCGTTTGTGCGTGAAGAAGTAACAAACATATAAACACACACACGCAAACTTTCGCCTTTATAATATTAGTGTGATTGTTTCCCACGTTTGAACACCAAAAGGCTGTAACTAGAACGTCTGTTCTCTCAAAACTAAACATTCACAGACAAGTTGGCTCAACGTTATCTGCCGGGCTTACTTCCGTAATCTAATATTCATATTATACTTGTTCGATCTTGCGTTCCCAGTCGATGTAATCCTTCACACGGCATTCTTCATCATCGTTCAATCGTTCTGTAACACGTCTCGAATGTTCTAAGCATTAAATTGTTATGGGCGTCCAATTTGGCTCGGCACTAAATCGATTAGCGATATCACTGCCAGTTTATGGACGGAGATCTTTCAGGCGTGAAGATGTAATTCTTTTGTTTAGTTTGTAAGAACTTAATGAACTATCTGAACTTCAGAAAACAGTAATGTGCCATATGATTAATTCCTATTGTTTGTGCCAAAGCAAGACAAAGGCAATTTTCCTCGACTGTCCCTCAAGCAGAGCAAAGTATTTTCACACTGGGAAAGAACTAAGTTACAGGTACATTTTTTCCAACAATTTTCATATGAGCCAATCATTTCAAGCCCCCTAAACGTTTCTAGGCATTGAATTCAGACAATTATCTGAAAAACTCATTCCCTCGTTCCCTTCCAACATGTCATTAATCAGCAAATCGACCTTCTTCTCCAAAATCAAAGAAACAAAACTTCTTAAGCTGAAAACAAATTATCGGACGCGGCTGACGGACGCGACTGACAGCCGCGACAGATACGTGTGCACAGATAAAAACATCCAGCGCGCCAGATTTCTGTCGGACGTCCGAACGCTCAAGGTCAGCCCAAGGTTACGTCCACGACTTACGTCCGATAGTTTGCACAGCTCAGTGTACATTCATTGTCTAGATACCTATAAGTCGCGGCTGTCAGCCGCGTCCGTCAGCCGCGTCCGATAATTTGTTTCCACCTTTAAACTCACTTTAATAATAAATGCAGGTGTCATTAGGCTGAGTAAAAACCTGTGTCGCCGTCGACTACCCTCGTCACGTTAAAATGAATAATTTTGTTCTCAAATCTGCGAAGTAGGTCGGTTGGCTGGATTTGGCTAACGTGTTTTTGGCTCGGGATTCTATTTTCGACGAAGACTTGTTTTAGCTTCATGGTACGTAGGATTTGATATGGGCTTGTTTATTAACTTGTAAAGCATCTATTCGATTTTTGGCCCTATATCTCCACTTCTGGAACAATGTTAAATGTAGCTATATGCTAGCCTACGCTGTCTCACTCCTGGGCAAAGGTCTTCCTCTCTTTCCATTTTTCGCGAGAATGCTCGTCCTCCTTCTAGTTTGGACGGAACCTGTCCAGTTCGTCGCACCATCTCTTACGTGGCCTGCCGCGTCCGTCTTACCGTCTCAGGGCATCAGTTCTGTACTACTCATAGTTTTTCCGGCATGCAGTAGACATATAAGCAGCTATATGTATGGAAGACCAAATAATAATATGTAGAGTCGATCATGCAAGATCCACTACAGGTATTAAAAGAGCACAACAACAATTTAAATTCCTTCCCTCAACCTACTTTCTCAACTTCCCCGTACCTATTTACTTATTTAAGCGACCTTTCAAAATCTGGACTCATTTAAGCTTTTGTCCAAATACTTGGTTTCCCCAATTCCTAAAAGGACTAGCAAACATTAAACTAAGCACAGTATTTAATTTAACAACTTGTTTTTATGTACCTACATTCTAAGCAAATAAAGACCTATTCTATTCTATTAATTTCCAAATGTCGTTCCTCAGTGTAATGTTGTCACATCGTTACACTTCCCTAAAGCAGTTAATTATGTCCACATTGCACGGTTAATGAGTGCAATTATGATGATGATAGTAATCTCTCGACCCTGAAGCGTGGGAATGTACGACAAATGGCCAACTTCACGGACAATACCTAGTTAATGTGTGCTAAGTTCTTGTTTGATGGCATTAAGTCGTAGGTTACAGGCCAGAGTTTGAAACTAATTTAAGTTACAACAGGACGAAAATTAGGCAAAGGTGTGAGTGAAGGTAGAAAAATCAAAACATGCTAATTTTTTATCAGTAATAATTTCTTTAAAGTGAGTCAATCAGAGAAGTGGATAGGTCGATGGAAAACAAAGCTGAAGTAAACAGAAGAATTAAATTCGATTACATAGAAATGTATTTGCATATTCCGGCTTGTTTTGCATTAAGAATTTCTTCTGTATCGCCGGTGCGTTTATTAATTTAGTCTAATATCACATAAACAATCAGCTGCAGGGACGGTATATTTGGAACTTTGATCATAGTATCATCATAGTCTATTTTAATTTATCTTAAGCACCCAATAATGTATTTGAACGAATTCATAGCATTCATAGTCTAATTCCTTCCACACATCTCATTCATCATAATCTATTTCAAGGTCCGGCTCTTCACCTCAAACTATAATCCCATTACAATACTAGGAAGCCTTATTCAGAGTAATATATATAAACTACACGGCTACACTGTGATTTTCTTCTCCGTCCATCATTTGCTCAGCTATTATCAACCAGTTTTACTTGTCTCCGAGGTTCGCCAATGTTTATAGGGCTATTTGCACTACTTTGGATACGGCCATGACCACGAGTATTCGTGGGCGGAGGCAATAAGACTAAAGGTGCAGCTAATGGTACAGGTGTATTCTGAAAGGAAATTGCTTTATGCTTTTGTGGGCAATGTGGTTGACCTTACAGATAGGAAAGCTAGACAAAAAGTCAAGGTTTTATCTAACTTTTATAATTGCTACTCTGTTAAAAGAAGAAGCAATAACTTTACGTAACGTTTAACGGAATTCAAGTGTCATCAGAATTCAAAAGCAGCCATAAAATCGGGGTATATTAGTTCAATCTACAATCGGGTTTAATACAAAAATAATCGCAAGCTGAATTTTATTATAAGTTTACCAATTGTATTTTAAGTTGCTGATTTAAATAGCTTCTCAAGAACACACTTTATGTCTTCATCTGAAAGTGCATTTTACATTAATAGACATAGCACTCGGAATGGCCGACGGTTTCCCTAATTTCTATCGAAAGGGACTTTTTATGTCTTTAAAATTTATCTCTACGTCCCTTTGCATCGTAAAATCTTTCATTGCCTTCTGTGGCCACAGTCGTAAAATCCTTTGTAAAAAATACATGACCAAGTTTATAAAATTCTGATGTCAATTTGACATTCGTAAATGTTTCTATTATTCAGTATACGACGTCGTAATACCCTGTATGGTGGTTTGATGGTGTACTAATGGGATTTAAATGGTACTAACATTTTCTATTATTGTTTCAGGTAATACTTTCTTCGTGTCATTACGGGGAGCTGGTGAAATCTTATCATCAACTACATCGTAAACGATCATCTTCTATTAGATGAGAAAGTTTTATCGGTAAATACAGGTTGGTTATAAAGCATAGGTTGGCTGGAAATCCTACAAATACGATGTCATGCAATTAATCTTTAGTGATTGACAGAAAGTACAGGATGCCGCAGTGCCTCTTGAGTACCTACTCTGGACAGTCAGAGAAATTTATCTTTTCTTGAAACCTTTAAAGGGCTTTCTATCTCGTGGGCGAAAGATCACAAAACAACTACTTAAACATACTTTTGTTAACCTGACCTTTCAAAAGAGTGAACAAAGTTAACTACAGAAATCGCAAAAATAATTTAACATTAAATTCTCCTAACGTTGTGGTGCGTAGGCGTATCATTACCAACGCCCGAGGCTTATCCATTCGATATTCCTTGTATACCGATATTTTACCTTCATAATCCATGATATTTGTACCCCCACGCAAGTGGTGGACATCTTTGTCATAACAATTTGCAAATAAATTAGCTCAAGGTAAGTCAGTTAGGCCAACATCTTAGGACATATTCAGATTGAAAATTTTGGACTATTCCAAGACGAGGCAAAGCAAATAAGTTCTGTCCGTTAATGTTTAAGTGATTGATCACTTAGGAAGAAATCCTTAGTAACACATAATATTTTTGCAAAATCTTTCCTTACTCAATGCAGAGGTGTAAATAAACTCGTCGTTTTGGATAAAAATTGTCACAAGCAAGTATTTATTATAGCAACGGTACAAAAGGAAGATGTAGGATGATTTATTATTAGTCAGCATCTTAACACTTGCTACTGATTGCCTCTTAATATTTATTTATATGTCTTCGTGATATAAATACCTCCTTTTCTTTGCCTTTTAAGGCAACTATAGCCAAGATCATACACCTCCACTCTTTGTGCTAGTTCTAAATGTGACTATACTTCTATAATTCCCCTACCTACACGGAATTCGACAAGGTTCCATTCTGGTTCCTGCGCTGTTTAAATTAGACATTAATATAACATCCTACTCGGAATGAGACGTGGTGAATGTAAATTGTAATATAATTTGGCTGGCTTATTACTGTGGGTGGACAGTCACAGACACAGGTATGACTTTGAGGTCTTATGTCTTAATTTCATTTTAGAGGACAGTTGCATAAAAACCACATTAGAAAACATTTGAAGTAAGCAACTGTTTGAACGCACTACATTCCTGTAGGTAACTGTTATTTTTCGGTTTTTAGAAGTGTACAATGCACAAACACGGGTGAGAAGTAATGGGTTATAAAACGGTGCTACGATTAAATACGAAAAATTGCATGTGTTACTTAATTAGAAAACAATATTGCACACTTGCTATATATAAATTACTTAGAATAAAGCTTATATACAAATAGCACCTAACCTTCTAGCAACTCCAAATATACATCACAAGGATAAAATAATACACCTTGTTTTTCTGTCATCTTCACAGCAATTTCCATCTGAAATCATGATATTACTTATCAGGTTTCTCTAACCCGTTCATTTTATAGGCAAGGCGGGTCTACCCCGTGGCTCTTTCTTTTATGGCTCGGCCAAACAAATAAAACGACAAAACTTTTGGTAAATTGGAATTTTTACTCTCAAAACGGTAAAGGAAAACGGCATGTCATAAAACCAAAAATTTTAAGTTATATAATATGATGCACGTTGACCTTTAAATTATAAATATTAGAAATGTAGAAACTTAACTTACCTACAACTACATTACAATACATGAAGATAAAAAACAGTTGATGAATATTAAATTCTATAAAGCATAAATACGGAAGCATTCATATTGTGCATGTACATTGTACATGAATAATTCGTGACGGTGTGACGATCAGTGTCTTTTCAAACGCGAAAACGAATAGTGTAAAAGTCGATCGTCTATTTAAGCCCTTTACACTACCTCTATTTTCACCCAGATGAATTGTATTCCAGCCTTTATTTGCTTTGAAAGCAGTTTACCTTTAATTTCGAAGTCAGTTTTAGTTCACCAATTCGCCTAATGAGCGTTGGCAATTAGGTGTTTTCGTTTGAAATGTTAACTAGATCTTTAGTACTGAGCTGGGTTTGGTTTTCTATTGTGTTGTTATTCAATTCGAAGTTTTTTGTTTATTCTCGTGTTAATTGGAGTGAACTATCCCTGTTGCTGGATTTCCCTTTTCGCGAATTGAAATTATGTTTTAATCAAGTCTTACTTTTCTAGCATTAGAATCTAAATCATTTGTATAGTTCAACTTTTCTTAACTTGTTCGTATCTTTTGCGTTGTTGTTATTTCTTAGTAGTTTTTTTCATTTCCAACCTAAGGAACAGTCTAACACCCTTTATTTTTAATCTTCTACAAACAACCAAGCAAGTCTATCACAACAGAAAGCCAATAACCTTCAAGAACCTTAATCAAATCTTTATTCCTCCTTCGCCTGCCAAGTCTTATCATCCAGATAAATTATTAAAGGAAGCTCCTATCTCGTGGAGGATTCAACCGGTTCTATTCCCGGTCCTACTTTGTCGTGGGCGAGAACAGCATTCCCAAAACGGCCTGAATTAATTGAGCCTACAATTAAACAGACAGGTTTGACGTATATCCAATGGCTCCTGTTGGTATGGGGATACTGCTTTTATTTTTAGCATTGAGAAAAACGTCGATGACGCAACACTTGAAAAGAATATCATGCATGGTTAAGATGGAGATAAACTCGATCTACAATGACGAACATAGCAAAATCTAGCTAGCTTGGAAAACAAACCATTTGTTTCGTTCCAATGAAATGTGCTTAGTTGCAAGCGACAGTATTAATGACGTTGGTAACTCAAAGCCATGACGATAGGTTAAAGATCACAGAGCTGCAATGAGTCTAACAATCTCTTGCACTGATCTTTGCCCTTCTAAGCAGTACGGTAAAGCACTTTCTTTAGTTGACTTACAATTTGTACTAGTCACAAAATTACACATGCAGTAGTTAAACATAGTTAATAGTTGACCGTAAAAAGTTATACTGAAATATTCATACAAAACAATGATATTCCAATTATCAAGAATCTCTCTCAAGCAGAGAAATCAAACTTAGATTACAAAGGAGAAATGTATCGTTCAAGTTATTGGTGTTCTTCCATAAAAATAGCAGAAACTAGCTCGGATGTTGCTTCAAGTTATAGACAGGACGGGTTCGCCGCTGCTAAAAATAAACACGCCTATCACTGAAATCAAATCTGATTAGTTACTTCGTTATCGCAGTTAACTACAAAACTAATTAGTGTAATAATAATAATGTATATCTGGATCAAGCCCTTGATCCAGAAAGCGGTGCTCCTGGACACGGCGCGTTTCGTTAGGTTCCTCTCTCAGGACCCCCTGACCACCGGTAGCTTGGACCCTGTTCCCCGCTAGTTGCCATTTGTTCTATGGAACAAGACGTCATCGGACAAAATGAGACAATATATATTTTTCCGCCCGATACCGGTGGACTACTATTAAAAAAAATGTAATTTATTATGTATTTAAATAAAATAAAGTTTTTTACTGAAAAAGCATTATCATAATAAAAGTGTGCAAGGAAACGTGCAGCTGACATACTTATATATAAATATTTTTTTGGAAACCACATAGAAGAGACTGGTAGGTATAACATGGTACTACGTTAGTTCTATTAGTTATTCTGTGATGGTACACAAGACATAAATGATGACATAGATGATGATGATGATGATGATGAGGTTATTGATAATTGTCTGTCTTATGTCTGATGTTAGTTTTTGCAGCAATTAAGTCAAACCGGTTATATTTCAAGTTAATTTTAGTACCGTTTACTAGTTTAATAGTGCAATTAATTGTATTCGATGTGCTAAATTACGTGTCTTTGTTGACTGCGTTTACTTCAAGTACTGCGGCAATACTCATGTTGCTTTGATACTATAAAATAAAAATGAAATTTCCATTCTTTTTGTTTCTCGAATATATTCTTACAAAATCTCCGCAGTATATTTGCCTCTAAACATCACACTAAAAATAAATCTCTGTTAGAATACAAAGCTGAAGCACGACACTGTCCAATTTAGCAAGACATCTCGAAAGAAATAGTTCTTTCGCTCTTGGTTCCATTTTAAGAAAACAAAAGAGAGGTTGGAAGTTCAGGCTGTAATGGTCGTTGATGCAAAACGTGAACCGCAACGTGCAACTACGATGCAGCGATAAGAATTTGCACGATTCTCTGTTGAATTTCGTAAATAAAGCGATGCAGCGCTTTATAAAGGTTTATTATATTAAGTATACTTTGAATGCTAATTGCTTAATTATTCGCTTTAAGAGAATTGTCCATTATAATTGTTATTTAACAAAAAAATCTTGAATAGTAAAGGTAATTTGTTAAATGTTTTACCTGTGGTGTATTCTTTCACATTTGTTTGATGTGACAGTGTAAGATCTGCTGTTTGTTCTGAGTTCAGTTATCAGCCTGTGGCTACAAATAAAATAATGTAGATGTTTTGCTCCTCGCAACACGTTTCAGCAATATAATATTTACCTCAACCTATCATGTTGTGTACTTTCTATGCTTGGAATGACAGCTTAAATTCCTCAGAAAAGGTTGCGATGTCTTTATTTGCAGAAATATTATATTTTCAATATATATTTCATACTACGAATTAATCAATTTGTTTCGGCTAAAACGCTTTAGAAAAGGTTTATGATTCAATTGTACCTAATTGCCATGAACTAAATAGTTTTTAGAATCCATAACCAATTGTTCAAAACCTTGAAAGGTCATCAATTGTATCTGATTAACCCGTTAGGGTTCATAAATGTCATTTTAGTTATTAAACATTAATTTACTGTTTGAACCTTATAAAGTTAAAATAATATTTTATTATAACAAAGGTAGTAAATTATTTCTGTTTGAATCATTTGAATAAGTGCCCTGAAGGAATTCAAGAATACAAAAGCAATTTTCCTAAAAGGAGATAATATTAAATTCAATACTTAAGTACCTTATAAACAATTCCAAGTGTTTTATCGGGTTTTTCAGCTGCTCCTACAGTTTTTATTGTACCTTCATTATTGTTGAAAAATAACAGCTCATTGTTATCTGAATAATATTATACTTTAAGAACTCGAACAGTTCTCACCTTGTTGCAATTATTAAGTTTCCCGGGTACATATTTTCATAACAAAAGCGTTCTAGCTCCAGCAAACAATTTAAGGCATCCACTGTAGCAATTCACGGAATATGATCTTAAGCATGATCTCAGGTTAAAACCGGGTACCGTATATATCTTAGAAACGCCGAGCTGCCAAGATGTTAATGTCGCCATTACCATTTAAATTTTAGAGGATTAATCTTGAAAGCCGACACTTAAGCGTTGTTTGAATATTTGCGAAATTTTCGACTACATTTGGGACGAACATTTTAGCTACACAGTTTTCATGTTCAACCTTAATCATTTGTCCTAGAACAATCATTGATATCTGTTTCAAAACTATTTTGCGGACTGGCTGACATTAAAATGGGTTGAAACGAGCATCAGCTCGAGTAGTATACAGTTCTCTTCTACAAATTTAATAGTTAATAGTTACCTTAGAAAAGTCCTAATTGTTTTAAAAATAATATCTTGCACATTATCCATATCAGCCCGTAGATTTGATACGGACTACCTATTAATTAACAGTCTCGAGGTCTGTTAACACTACATTAAAACAGAAATAACTCTTCCCAAAGAACAACAAAATATAAATCTCTTCAAAGCTAAAGCAACAAAAAGGCTAGTAAATTAATTAGCGCAGAAACTACAATAGAGGGAGTGGGTTCGATCTAGGCGCGGCACAAATGTTAAATGAACGGAATGCCCGCTTTAACATAATGATGATGAATGTAGGCCAATTTGTACCACTTGTGTGCATATTTTAATTTAGCTGACTGACGGAAATTCTGGTTTCATTTTTTTTTTGGTCATCGGTATATGAAGGTAACCCATGAAACTATAGTTAACCTGGAATCAACAATTGATTTACGACCGAATGACTGCATTGAGTTAGATGGTATCTAAGAAGCTGAATACGGAGAGTCTAAAACTTGGTGTCATAGTAGCTTATTTCCCACAAATTTTACTTGTTATCTTACAATAGAATGAACTCCAGGAACTTGAAATACACTATCATTTCAATTGTGGTAAACTGGCAAGTTTATACAAATCTGAGCAGCTCACAATTTTCATCCCAGATCAAAATATTTTCGGGTATGACTCAAACAGCAAACTCAATACACTGTAGCTAATATAAGGCGGGTCTTACAGCATTTAGCGTGGGTGTTTAAAAACTACCAAATTGAAGTAAATGAAAGGAATTACGAGTGCACATTCCTGTTTGTAGGCGTTACCAGCATCAGTTGGGCAATATTCATTGCATGATTATGTTTATCTTTACAAATTAGTGCGGTAAAAACATGTAAGACCTGTCCCCTTATTCACAAACACTCGGTATGCTTCCGTATCGTATCGAAGATTAATCATCGTTATCGTAGGAGTCTTCTCAACGCTGTTCACAAGTCCAAAACCCGAAAATTTTGTCAGTTTAAATCAAAAAGAAGCCCGCTATTCTTCCAACAGCTATTTGCTGTTGAGGGGAAGTCATATCAGGTTATCGAAATGTCAGGTTTTCGATACGATAGCCTGTCGTATGGTTGTGAATCAGGGCTCTGAAGGGATCGCAATCAAAGTACACAGAACGAGATTTCACGCTGGTATCACCGGTGGTTCAGTTTGGTGGTACTAGTAAGAACAAAGGTAGGGAACAAACAGTCTCACTAGTACCACTAATTAAATAGTGGTACTATATAGAACGAAATTTCCCGCTAGTATTACCAGTGGTACAGTTCAGTGGTATTAACGGGAACAAAGGACAGTTACAGACACAGTTTACAGATGCTATCCATCTTCCTTAAAATCAAACGTGAGTATGTTTACCTTTACAAATTCTGCGGTAATTACCATGAAAGGAAGCCTGAACGGATTACAATCCAAATACATTAGTTCAGAAGATGCGATGTTTCTACCCATCTTCGTTAAACTCACTTCGAAGACAAAGTTTCAGTCTTTCGTCCTCAAATAAACCTCCCTAAGGTTTATTTCTGCCGGGAGTCCGAAACTACATTTATCTTTCAATTAACTCTGCTAAGTCTTCTTGCGGCATCGCAGACAATCGCTGACAAATGGCTAAGCCTGCAAAGCCTTTGCAAAGTCAACATACCTAACTATTCTTACTGCGCATATTTTTTCAAATACCTTTATCTCGTATGTTTTGATAATTTACAGAAGAATTTGAAGACACTAAAATTCCGCCATTACTTATTATATTTAAACTCGACTACGGATTTAGAGAATCATTTATATATTGAAGAACCAGCAAAAAATTCAATGGTTGCGTTTGATTGATTTGTAGATCACTCTCTCTATAGCGTTGCTTAAGGTTCTGCTCGCTAAGAATAAAATCGTGAGTAATCCATCCACTCCTCATATGGAGCTGCAAGTGACAAAGGAAGTGTATGTATATGGATAAGACGCGGTACTCCCTGACCACCCCGTAAGGAAACTAGAATGAGGATAATGTATGCAGGTGTGTGATTCATATCGATATTTAAATTATGGAGTGGGTTCGGTTTGTTTACTACAGACGATGATCGGAAGTGGATGTGTATAAGGATAATTCGATTTCCGTTTTTCATTTGACCATCCGTATTGACATATTATTTTACTCTATATATACATATATATGTACTTACTATGTCCTCTGATGGATATATTTTAATTCCGTATTTTAAGTCTTACATAATACTACTACTGATACTTATTTTAAAATTAAAGACTTGTTTCATGTTTCCATAACTCTACCTTTTGAGAAATTCGGAGGCAGACAATGTGCATAATTATGTGAGGTTATTAAATAATACAATTTTTAGATTGTTTTTGTCCATTTTCAGCAAATGGAAGCTATGCTGCATTGTATGAAGAGCCAAAATATAGAGGCTATCTTACATAATACACAAATGTGCCTATACAGGATTTCATTCGAAATATTAAGTCAGCTACATACTTCATTCATCCAGAACACGGCCTTCTTGGCGGTTATTAACTTACGGTAAATTTTACGATCTTATTGTGTGAAGACTAGGTAAATTCTGATAAGATAGATAACATTCGCCAGCCCCCAAGGCAAGCCCCCTCCAGCGACACTTAGCCGCTCTGATGCCAGTACGCCGCGCGCTTTGTCCACGAACGGACGTACCGCGCCTCCCCTAAGTTTAATACGACCACCGAATAGGCAAACAGGATACTCCGCATTCGGAATAGTGATGAGAACAAACAATAGTGACGTTCATACCAAAAAGGAACCGTTTAACTAGTGCTGTCTATATCTTACTAATTGATGTGAATTCGCTGACCTTGAAACTCGGCTAGAAAATGGATTAGTCACAGTTTTTTTTGTGTTTATTAATCGAACGACATTGATCGAGATAAGTGAGTTAATTTAAATAGAGATGGGATTCGTGTAATCGATTAAATTATTTAGTTAAAAGTGCCGGAGTGAAAATTGTTAAAAATGACAATGCTGGCGGTGAAGAATTTTTTCATGCCGGAAAAGAGAGTGGACTCTCCGAGGTTTTCGAGGATGCCCGAGGCATTGATGAGGTCCATACGACGACGCTCTTTGCGGGTGAAGAGAACCAAGTCGTTGGTACTAGTGAACGAAAAGAGGAAATCCGGTGAGTGGTAGCGTATGATTCTTTTTTCATTTTTATTTCTTGATATTGATACAGATGTTCAATGTGAACATGTTGTGTAGTCTTGGAATCATGAGTTCTTCTTTACCTTCGTTTTATCACTATGCCGTTAATTTCATTTTAATAGTTCTTTTATTCGTTTTAGAGTGATATTTTGTCAGAATTTATTGACGCATACGATACGTTTAATGCTTGGAATATAAATTAAGTATAAGAGCACAAGTTTAAATCATAAATCATTTTGAGATCAACTTTATATTGTTTTAACCCAAAAAATGTAACAAAATCGTCACGGTGTACTGTAAACTACTCGTTAAGGTAATAAAAGCTCTTATTTTACTCAAACGAATTTCTTTTGCTCTTCTAATGACACCTTTTGTACAGTAATTAACAAATCCAAAGGCACCATTACGTAATCATCAATAATGGCTTTAATAATTTAAACCCATCCATTGTTTTTTTGCGGTAATATCAGGTTGAGTAATTGCAGATTGATTTTAGATAGAAAAGCCATTTACCTTACCGAGAACAGTAGCCGATGATTAGAAAACAATTCAGATTGAATTATTCATTGCACGAACATATTTTGCAATACTGCGTAATTTTTAATTCAATGTTTGCTGTTTAGATTATTCTTCCGTTAAATTACTGCTATTGTCGCTGTTATTGTAATCAAGTTCACGTTTGATGTTTGAACGACAATATTTGCATCTTGAAACGTTGAAAATATTTGCAGTATGTTTAACCATATCGCTCATTTGGAGAAACATCGACGTAACTGGTACTCTTTTTACGTCTATATGCTTTCCTAACGTAAATACGCTTTCTAAGTGCTTTGGCATATTTCACTAATTTTTGGGAAAAAATACATTTACGTCGATGTTTCTCCAAATGAGCGATATCATTTATTACCTCTCATCTGCTTAGCTAAAATAACAAGAACTCAATGCAAAACAATTTTATTGTGACATATGCGAAAAATCCACTATTATCAAATAGAGATAAGTTATGTACAATTCCAACTATAGCCACTTGACTTACGTTCCTATTAGCAATTTAATTTTCCTCCAGAGCTTTCATATTACGTGTGGTCATTTCATGACCTTATCGTCACAACGCAACGTCCTTATACGTGACATCATTAAGCATTGTTTCATGTGCTTCTATGTCATATTTTAAATGGTCACTGGCCATAAAAATGATCATAGGTACCTCCTTGTTTTAGTAGATGCGACCAGGCCGTGTCTTATTTTGTTGCGCTACATATAAATTAGGTGATTTGTAGGACAGGAGCCAAAGCAGTTTAATCAAAATTAGATGATTTAAATCGGGTCTACAAAAGCAAAAATTGTTTGAAGTGAAGACACCCATTTCACGCTTGTTATATTACAAATTTACAAACGAATTCTTGAGTACTGTTACAAAAAATTCGCATTATAGAGAACCCGATGAAATAGAAGGTTGCTCTGCATACCAATTAGGCACCTACTCTCGTTTCTTTTGTTTTTTTCTCCGTAGCTACCCGAGTTCACCTTAACATTTTAATTGAACTGCCCGATACAGATCAACAGATTCTTATTGCAACCGTTTTGTAGTCTTGTACAATCTTTAGCGTGACTATAAGTCTCAAGGTTTCTGCAATGTCTGCTGTTTACATTGTTCTTTTGATCTTTAGTGCGCAATTGACAATATTTTTTATATTCGACGACGATACAAAAACCATATGTTGTGCATTTATGATTCTTTTATAGGTCACATGTGGTCTTTGTCCTGTTTGTGCTCCCAAGCAAGCCTGATTGTTTATCGATACTGTTATGTTGTATATTCTTGACATGATTCCCATATTTTTATCTTAGCATCGTATTTTCGCACGACAGCCATCCTTCTGTCTCAATAAAAGTCGGAGATCGTATACAGCATAAAAGTCGTAGATCGTATTCAATTACAGCATTCCTTTGAATTTATTTGCAAAAGAGGTTGGATAACATTTTTAAACCTGGTGGAAAGAACGGCGATATTCGGCTTTTCTTCGGATGACTATTAAATAACATAAGATAACTAAGTTGGCTGCTAAATATATGCACAGCAAAGTGTACATTATTTTAAGGGTTGCAAGTCTTGCGAGTCAACTGAATCAAATTATGAAGATAGTCTCCGTTTAAAAACCTCAAAGAGGAGAACGTTGATTGCTCCAAGATCGATCCCTTGCGGAAGCTATAAAAAATAAAATCGATTAAGAAACGATGTTCGTGAAAATCTACTAAATCTAACTAATGAATGCAAGGGCTCAGTCCACAGATAACGTAAATATTTCTAATCTGTTGCACACTTATCAGTTGCATTGCGTTCAAGCTTGATTAAGTTTTAGATCGATGAGTTCAGCGATAAAATCTTTTTATGTAAAGTTAATTGGAGGGCAGACATGCAACGACCGCATGTCCAATGCAAGCCGATGTGAGTTGTAAAAATTTAATTCTATTAATTGAATTACTTTCATTAATAAATAGCATGTTGGGAATTCATTTGATATGTTTGAAGATGAATTCGATAAGGTAAGTTCAGTAATGACCGCTAAGCGGTGGTGGAATGGTTGTAACTTTCATTTAAATAAAAATAAAAAATATTTTTAAATTAATTGCCATCTGACCACATCCTTATCGATAAATATGTAGATATGTTTTCACGTTTATTACCGTTGGATCCCGTTTTTTGATCCCGTTTTTTAGGTATTACCGATGGATCCCGTTTGCTATTTCCGTTGAATCCCATATTATAACAACATGTGTACATTTCAGAAGAAAAGTGATTTACCTTTATCAAACACTAAAAAGAGATTATTTTTAGTGGGTTACCCGGAACCGAACTAGTTAGAGTAGGTTAATTATTAAAAAAAAAAACAAAGTTAGGTGAGGTTAGGTTAAAAGTGTGACCCCTACGCACGAGCCGAGCGAGCGAAGCGAGCGGTGCCGCGGCAGCGGCCGGCGAGTGCCAGAAACGACTAGATTATATAGAAAATGAGTTGTTTGTGAAATAAATAGTATACGAAACGTTGGTTGTAAACTAAAAATTTGTCAATGGAGTTTTGGTGAAACAGTAGTGAACCCCTCATTTTATTATAAACAATTTTGTTGTTGAAAGTACCCGCATTCATATTTTTTTAAGCATTTGGGATCCAACGGAAATACTTTTCGGGATTCAACGACAATAAAACGTAATTATCTTGCATTTTTTAAATTCGGGATCCAACGGAAATACATAATAATGTTTTGCAGGATCCAACGCCAAAAATATTAAAATGGGATTCAAAAACGGGATCCAACGGTAATAAATCTGTTTTCATACTACATCGACATTCTTTAAATAAACGCTGAGGTGATTACACTGTTTACACAGTTTTTTAATTGACATTACATTCTACGTTTAAATACTTATTAACCAAAGCAAATACCACATAATTTAATCCTACTATAAAGAACTCACTACAATTTTCAAAACCTTATCTCTACATTCAAATACATATTTAAATTGTCAGATTTGCCCTCACCGTACTACGTCGCACGAAAAAGGGACCAGACTGAGAAGAGTGAGCTCTCACAATAATTATGGCGTTTCTATAACAATCAAGTAAAGTCTCTGCGACATTGTGTGTATCAGAGCCGCAGAGATGTCAAAACGAAACAAAAACGCATCCAATTTTTGACGGTGCATGGCGAATCTTCGATTGAAATCTTTGCCTACACTAACACACACGCTAGTGGATGATAAAGATTAAATTAAAGTCATACTTCCAAAAAAGTTTAATGCCATGAAATAACTTAAATTGCTACAGAGTTTACCTTGGTGCATAATAACAATACAATCGACGCTCATTTTCAAATAAACGGTCTAATAAAAATAGTTATTAAAATAAAATCGACTAAAACTTTTATTTCCTCCAACGGACATCACTAATTATACTACAATACAATGCACCTGGCTAGCGCGTGCCAACCTAAATGTCACACTTGACGTTACAAAACCAATTAAACTTTACCCTTTTTATAAACAACGACTTACCAGTTAATGAGTTTGTTTATATCGGTTTAGTTGGTAATTGTTTTTTTATTTTTTTTCTGAATGGAATATCCCGCGTTTACTTTAGTAATAATCGAACAAAACTTCATTGCAAATATGTATTTTTATAAAATTTGAGGTACGTTTAAAAAAGGAACTGTTTCTTCTTTGTAATTTATTGTCATCCGTTCATGGCAGTTTTTAATTGTCATAGTTGGAATTTCAAATTAACAAAGAGTATTTAATAAATTGTTGATATTTAACTTCAGTGTATGGTAATGCAATTTTATTAATAGACTTACTGGGAGGAATTTTGGTATTTGGCAACATTTGACAATATGTAACAACAGAATGGACATTTTATAACCTTTACCAACATGTTTTTTTTCGTACAGAGATCGTTTCCCACAAATAAATACTTGCAGATGCGCCAAGTGAATCACGTGTTTGGACTTGTGAACTTAAAAGATGCTGCAGAATTGCAGATTAATATATTGTACTCATAATATTATAGTTTACACAAATCGCTTTTTGTGTCTGTCTATGTCATCGCGTTGTTCTTCTAAACTTCGTAACAGATTTTGATCCGGTTTTCACTATCATTCAGAGTATTTATTCCGGAAGGTTTATGTACAACAAATTAACATAAAACATAATGGTTTTTGATGATTTGTATTTAAAACATCTACAACCTTCAACATCCTTTGCTGTTTGCGAAACAATATTTTATCTTGGGTTCATAAAACATATTGTTTTGCTTTGACTCGTTATCTCAAAACTATTGTCATCAGAAAATATTTTTGTATTTGGCCTTACCAAACTCAGCCTTGTTCGTGAAATTAAAAAAAATGAAACCCACGACGACACGACCTCGTGTGAAACGCGCCAGCGTAAAACGTCTTTTTTCTATTTTTAAAATTACGAATTATTTTGACGCTCGTCTCATGCGTGGGAATAAGTTATATTATTGCGTAGCTTATCATTGTTTTAAAGATGATTTTTAACCGTTTTGAAGAATAGTAAACCCTCTCAAACGCACGTAGTAATCTGCGTTTGAGAGGATGCGTCATCATCCCATCACCTCATCTCAATTTGACATGCTAAAGATAGTCTGCCAAATCTTATTTCTGTGCTTATCTGGCAAGGTGGCTCTGGCTTGTCATTTTAGCTGTCGGATCTTACATCTGGGGAAAAGACCGAAAATAATTAATAGAAAGATCAAATCAGTCTGCCTAGCCTTTTCCCAAGTATTATACATGGAGCGACTGCTTATTTGACATCCATTTACCCAGGTACTGAGTAACACTTCTGAAGTTCTGACTACCCGTAACGACTGCCAAAGATCATTAGAACTAATGGAAAGATAAAATGACCGGTGCCTCTAGTCTTTGGCAATTAAAGATAGCCATCATAATGATACTCCATCTGTTGAGTTAGTCTGAGAAGAGATGTGTTGTATCATACAAGGGAGTTTTTTCTAATCTTAGTTCTACACTACGAAACTGGTGGAGTTTCTCGGATGGTTTCGATACTCAATGTATATGCATATGCGGCGTCTTCCTGTATACCATGGCCCACCTTCCATCTTGCGCCGCATGCGTCAGCGAATTGTGTTAGCGTCGCTGAGTTTTGAGTTCTGAGCCAAATAGGATATCGTCGTTGTCAAACCAAAATCTGCTTATAGGTCACTTATATGTCACTGTGACCTATAAGCTGTGGTCAAAATCTTGAAATCTCAAAAAACGGCACAGCAGATTTTGGTTTGACAACGACGATATTTCACTTAATATTCACCGCTACGCTAAGAAGAAGATTGCGAACCTTCAATTCGATGGCATTGGGTTGACAAACATACATTTCCCAGTTTTCTAACATGTTACCTAACATTTGCACAGTTTCAGCACCAAAGACAAGTTTTAAGAGAGTTACCTACACCCGCATCTCTGTTGGACCCCGTCCAAATACAAGCAACTTTGTATTTGCTGCCATTGGTGCATTTGATAGGTAGAGATACCTACCTAATACGAGATAGGTATGGTTGCTGAAACATGATTAGAATCAAACAAAATGATACTGATAGTCAAGGCTAGAAAGAGACTAAGTACCGAGATGACGACTAATAGAAAAAAAATATGGAAGAAAAAGACATGTTGCGCCGACCTAAATTGGTATAGAGTCAAGAGAATCATGAAGATGATGTGTCAAAGTAAGTGAGGGATATCTCAAGATGACGCTACAACTAACCTCATGATTTGAAATCAATCAGAATATTGGCAACACGTTTGTTTTGTATAACAGGTTTTTTGCCAAGCGTGGCAACATTTTTTTACCCGACTGCGCCAGAAGGAGGGTTATGTTTTTCGAGAGTATGTATGTTTGTTTGTATGTATGTATAATTGTTTGGCACGCTCTGCGGCCTGAACGGCTCGATGGATTTTAGCTTGAGAGGTGTCGTTAGATTCGTATTTACTGTGAGAGTGACACTGGGTATATCAAAATAAAAAAAAACAATATGGCGGATTTTTGGCGCCATATTATGCCTTCAAAAATTTTTTTTTCCTCAAAACCTATCGTGTGGGGTATCAAAATAAAGGGTTTTGAAAGGTGATTACAAAAATATATACAACTTATATGGTTTAAAGTAATTCAAAGTGACAAATCGTAAAAAACACGTACCAAGAACTAAATCATCTGCGAAATCTTTCACACTTGTAAACTAAAAAGCTGGAAATAAAAAAAAGTATAAGGTTGCAGTCGGGTTTTTTAATTTTTGTAATTACTTTTTTACTATATGGCAATAAGACTATTTATTGCAGCGAGTGATTAGAGCCACGTTTATAATGGTAATAGCATCAACAACAAAACAAAAGACTAAAGCCACCCACTATAATAATTTTGCACTAAAACCATAAACCAATAAACATGAACAGCATGGCAGGTAAAAGCTATCTCATATAAATGCAAATTGCCCATTGGAGCCAGTGACCTAATATGGGGGGAATTGGGTCAGAAGTGTCAAAACAGGCCATTGGATCCAGTCCAATTCCTCGCATACTGGCACACCCCTTTAGCGCCAACCTTGAATTTAAATTGACCTCTTCCACCTCTAGGAATTGTCTCTCAATTTCACTGAATGGTTATGGAGATTGTCCAAGTTTGTGGTAATGGTCTGGATCATTGTTATAGGGCTTTTGGCGGCTTAATAAAGCGGTGTTTGTTGCTGAATCATTTCCATAAAGTAATTAGGTTCTTACGTTTTAGGTAGTGCAGAAATTTAACGCTCTTGCGATACCGGAATCAATACACGGCATATTAGAATAGTATTTATCTAGTAATTAGTCCTAGAGATCACTTTTTACATCAGATAGGTCGGACAGCTCTCCTAACTGACTCTCCTTTCTTTTCTATTCTTAAAAATATGAAATAAAGTTTATCTATAAACTGTGCCATTGCATAATCAACCTATAATGTTCCTACTGGTGTGGCATAAGCCTCCTCTAGGTGAGAGGGAGTGGGCCGTAAACTACCATGTGAGCCCAGTGCGGGTTGGTAGTTATTAGATGTCACTCATGTCTTCGATTTTTTGGTTCTAGGAGATGCCGGTTTCCTCACGATGTTTTCCTTCACCGTTATGAGAGCAGTCGTGATGAAATAATTTACACAAGTATAGTGCCTGTCTGGGTCCAGTCCTACGACTCGTGGACGTTACCACTGGGCACATCTCTTCAGTAGATCACTATGGGTGTTCTTGAAGATGGCTAAGAAAGAAGACAAAGAAAACAAACTACCACCTAGAACTGTGCCCAAAACAACATATTGCAAATGTCAAAGAATCTGGCAACTGCTCAAATCAATTAGCTGTTAAGTGATATGTTTACAAGACAACAGCCGATCCAAGAAAACAGTTAGGCTGATGGCACTTGTCCAGTCTAATTATTATTCAGTCACGTCATGTTTATGCACTTGACAGCACCATAAATCGAACTAAAAACCTATCCATAATAAATTATAATATTGATCCTCCACCTTATTTCTGCCCCAACTTCATTCTTCCAAACTCCCAACTAAGACAAACAGTCGGAGAATAAAAACCTGACTATTAGGCAGTATACAGACACTATCGAAATTGCAAAAGTTTCACGCGCCGAGCTCATAATAAATTCATTTAATGTCGGCTTACACGGGGAACTGTTGCATCAACACAAGTTATGAGAGGCGGAGGAGGCGAAAGAATAGGGATCAGAATTATACATGACCTGTGATACAAGAGATCGCGTTTTAAACCCGTAATAGTTTGACAGAGCTACAAATCTTTACTTTGGTTCGCTAAATGCAAGTCAATCAATCAACTCAGCCTATCGCAGTTCACTGGTGGACATAATCCGCTCCCAGGCTGCGCCTCAGCACCCTGTCCTCCGCTTTCCGCATCCAGCCACCTTCTTTAGGTCTCATCATCTAGCTGGGGAGCGTCTCACTCTACGATTAGCAATACGTGGTCTCCACTCCAGGACTCGTCTGCTCCCGCGGCCATCGGTCCTTCGACAAACATGGCCAGCCCACTGCCACTCTTCTGTTTGCTTACTCTGCAAGCTATGACGGTAACGCCGGTTCTTTTCCGGATAATTTAATTCCTGACTTATCCTTCAACTCCAAGCATAGCTCGCTCCAAATGCTAGTAGATTCAGAAATTTTCGAAATCCTGTAAACAATTTTCGATCTGAGATCTTAAACATTTGCCAATAGCTATGAAGGTGGTGATGACAAAAACGTACCTATTGTTATCACTAAAACAACAACAACACTACACACACTAACTAACACACACACACACACACTCGCACACTGATACTTTTTCTTTCCTTCTTTATCACCATTACGCTTACCAAACGTAGAAATATTGGTGAGATGAGGTGATACGAGAACGTTCAGCCGACATTGTCTCGGACAACGCAATTTCGTGCGAACTGAGGTCGTCCGTCTGATCAAACTATACATGTTAAAAATTTAATAATTGACAATCGCACGATGTACCACGTCAATTGACCATTTGTATGGCCACAGTGCACGCGAACGAGCGATGACCGCGTAATTATATTCGATTAGAACTACACCTTACGCTTTAAAAAGCTATAGATAGACCATGCACATGGAATGAAAACTTTTTGAATTCTAGACATCCAGCCATGGACTTATTATATTACCTACAACTAATATAATAAGTCCATGCAGCCAGCTTCTCCAATTACACATTGGTTTAACCTCTAATTTTTCATCAATGCCCAAATCACAGTGATCTTTATTCTCATTCAAATAAGGTTGCTGTTCGGTTGCTGCTACTGATAAGTCTGCCAAAATCACTGTGATCTTTATACTAATTGTAATAAGGATGGTGTTAGGTTGCTGCTGTCACTGCTGTCAGAGGTAAAAAAGACGGGTTGCACTCCGGGAGTGCCGGCAGAAGTGGAAACTTGAATATTAGCGTTGAAATAAATCAATTATTAATTGAATATTAATTCAATTAATAATTGATTTATGAAAAAAAAATGAGTTATAATAACTCTTTTTTTTTTCACTCTTTCTGCGTCCCTTTTTTCATTAATAGATGCACTTCTTTCAATTTCCATATTTTAAACACTTTATACCTATGTATACACGAATGTTACGAATACACAGCAGTGTGTCCACGTCCGCTTCCACTTCCACTTCGACTTCGACTTTGACTTTGACTTCGACTTTGACTTCGACTTTGACTTTGACTTTGACTTCGACTTCGACTTTGACTTTGACTTCGACTTTGACTTTGACTTTGACTTCGACTTTGGCTTCGACTTTGACTTTGACTTCGACTTCGACTTTGACTTTGACTTTGACTTCGACTTCGACTCCGACTCCGACTTCCACTTCCACTTCCGGTTCCACTTCCACTTCCACTTCCACTCCATCCATCCATCCATCCATTGTCGTGTGTCACTAAACTTGGTTCACTTCGGTTGGCGCCGCCGTAGAAAGAGAGGGGGGGGGGGGAATCTCTCCTGACGGTCACGTGTCCTGACGCGATGCCCTGACGCGAGTTTAACATTTTTTACCCATTACAAAAAGTGTTCAACGCCGCTAAAGAAGTTTTCACTTCAATAATTGTGAACGGACAGTCTTTTGGCGCTCGAATGACTTTGACAGGTACGCGCTTTTGGTAAACGTTTGTGCAATTGTTTTGTGAAGTATTGTAAAAACAAGATGGCTCCGTTAGTTCCGATTTTCGGCACGCGCAAAAAAATCCTGGTAACTTTGTACAGGTACAACAATCGCTTCCTCCCATCACTTTGATCTCTCCCTGCCAAGACGAGTGCGCCTAACAATTTATTGAGGTCAGCGCGAGGGCTTACGTTATTGAAAAGGTTCTGCAACATATTGCGGTGGAGTCGGGATGGGCACGACACTCCCGGGATCAATATCCGGATCAAATATGGCTGATTTACGTGGATCTTAGGCAAAGAGGAAGCATGGGTTAGGTGCGAAGCTCTTCTCTCTGTGGGAATTCTGAGGGGCAATTCTCGTAATTTTAAGAACGTTCACAGTCTGATCTCAGTCTCAATCTGTCAAAAATACCTCTAATTTCCTTACATTTTGACAAGTTTTTGACATTTGTTTGTCGCCGAGATGAGACTGCGACTAGATTTTGAACGTTTTAAATTACGAGAATTGGCCTTCTGTTCTAATAAATTAAACAGTGTACAGTCACGTCTAAAAGTATGTATACACTTGGCTTTATTCAAAGGCATTTTCTTCTTTATTTTTGAATGAAATTTTATGTTATTACGAAAATAGTATTTTCGAACCCATAGGTTTATGTTAAGTGTCGTATTTCAACGTTGCATTCGTTATTTCACGAAAAAATCGCAATTGAAAATTGCCAAGTGTATACATACTTTTAGACGTGACTGTACTGTTAAAATCTCATCTTGAAAACTTAAAAGAAACATTCCATCTGATGCTTGGAATACACTCTATTGACAACTTACTTTAGGCTCATAATCAGCCTATATTGTTCCCACTGCTGGGACACATGCCTCCTCACAGTGAGAGGGAGTGAGCTGTAATTCCCCACGCGGGCCCAGCGCGGGTTGGTAGATGTCAGATGTCTTCGAATGTTTGGTTTAAGAGTAGTGGTAATGAAATAATTTACACAAAGTAAGGTGCCTGACTGGGTTTGAACCTACGATCTACCACTCGTAAGTGGCGGCCGTCACCACTGGACCACGACTGCTCTTCACTCGGTAGGATTTTTACAGACTAGCACTGATCTAGTATCTACTTTCACGTTTGGCTCGCAAATTGCTGCCTTGGGCAACAAGCTCTGCCTACATAATATAGTCCAATTTCGCCTGAAAAGGTCAGGCTCTCCCGAAACATGTAAGTTAGTAAATTGCAAAATGTTCAAGTCATATTGGAAACGGTCCAAGGTGAAGTCACCGAACTAGACAAGCGACTGACGACTGATGCTACTGTCAACTGTCGCGTGAAGTGGCATCATTGTATTTTCCTTTATACTTAATTTACTAAATTTATTGGACCCAGACCTACCCCGACGCATCTTCGTTTCCGCTTAGCGTTCGTTCGTTCTCACTTTTTTAATTTTTTCTCGGCTCCTAAGGGTTAGCGTGATTTTAAATAGCCTATAGCCTTACTCAAGAATTGGGCTATCAAATGCAAAAATAATTTTTCATATCCGACTGTTAGTTCCAGAGATTAACGCATCTAAAGAAACAAGCTCTTCAGCTTTATCATTAGTACATAATATAGATTGGTACATATTTCATCAATATTAAATAGGCGAATGTCATAGTAATAGCACAGTCCCTTTTCCTAGCCCTGGCTATCAGTCACGGACACTTGACAATATTGACACTCGATGTAATCACCTCTCTAGCTTGCATTCAGCGGGGAAGATGGTTTATCGATAAAATATATATTCATGTGACATCCAACAAACGGCACTGGGCCCGCGTGGTGGATTATGGTCCACTCCTCCTCACAGAGAAAAGGCCTGTGTCCCAGCAGTGGGAACATTATAGGCTGATTATGCTGTGATACTCCAGCCAATCCAAAGGTAACAAATTTATGTAAATATGTACTCTCAAAAGTAGTTAAAAAGAATCATCAATATTAGGTAAGGTAGGTAATTAAATTGTTTCCTGTAGTAGATAAATTAAAACAGCAATTAGTTGCTCAATTTATAAGAGCATAAAAACTCCAGGTACGTACTACGTACTAACTTGTCTCAAGTGTATTTCAAGTTATATCTCAGCATAAAAGCAAACAAAGTTGCAATACCACTTCATCAGTCTGCAACGTAAAACAAAAAACATAAACTTGTACATAAACAAACCGGGGCGTCGACACAACTTAATCGCACTGATGTAATCGATAAAATCTACAACATTCGTCATATCGAGTGTACCTACAAACTAGTGATGTGACTCATGTGCGACATTGATTTTGACCTCAGCTTGCATTGTCATGGTAGGTGCAGTGATGGAAACGTGAGCCTTTATTGGTATTGTACCTAAAGCATTGATATACAATATCGATGAGTTAAAGTACCTATTAAAATGTAGTAGTTTATTGTTTTGTGTTGTTTGTAAACAATACAATACAGTCCTCATTCTCTTGTCCTTATTCCAATTTAGTTGAAGTCGGCGCCATATGTGTTCTTTTTCCATACTTCTCGTTGTCATCTCGGTAGTCAACCCCTTTCTTTCAAATACCGTTTATCGACAAACAAGCAAAAGAAAAAATAGAAAGAATACCTATACGTTCATTTGCGGCAAACATGTCGCATCAAAAAAAAAACACGAACAAAATAACAATTTGGGAGAAAATATGCGTCACATCTACGCAAATAATAGGTTACAGTTACCGGCACGTAAGTTGGCAAGATTTTTCGTAGTGGGGGAAGTTCGCGCATGTAAAAATGTATGAAATTGTGCATGCGCGAACTTCCCCCACTACAAAATATCTTGCCAACTTACGTGCCGGGTATTATAATGATTAAAATTATTAAAAAAAAACATAACATCGCTGTAGGACATCGAGTTACAAAACACCAAGTTTATAAATGTGATGATGACCATTGAACTTTTCAAAATTGTTGTATTTTTTTTTAACTTGTTTAAGATTTAAATAAAAATCAGTATGATGTCATTACATTATTTAGATTATCACAAATCAAGCATTCGGTTGTTAAATTACTTTCAATACTTAGTCATTCCACTCGTTTCCAATTCGAAATGACCAATACAATCTATTAAATGAGTACACAAATTATCCAATTACTTACAAAATGACCTTTACATTTAACACGCGTTTTATCGATTTAAATATAATTTGAGGCCGAGGAAGGCCTAAGAAACGCTGGCGTGACGACTTAGACTCATTCCTTACGGACTGGACGGAGAAAGCACAGCACAAGGAGAAGTGGAAGAAAATGGGGGAGGCCTTTGCTCAGCAGTGGGACAGTACAAGCTAACGGAAAAAAAAAAAAAAAAACATGTTTTAAATCGAATTGAAGTAAATAATAATTTGAAGTAACCGTTACAAATTGTCGCATCTGACAAGAATCTCTTAAAAATCTAACGTTAACGGTACACCAATGAAAACGTTTAAAAATAAAAACTAGCCGAGCATGAACTTTGAAAAAAGAAGCAATCCATCCAGCCGACCTAACGGAATTGTGGCGTTCCAATTTTGAAAACTTTAAAACCAAGAGAAGAGAAAATAGGTCTCAAATAGTGCTGCACAACGATAATGGAAATATCGGGATTGAAACGTACATACTACTACTACTATTACTGGATTACTAGGGATGTATCATATACTACATTTAGAAAAAGCTAATTTTTAACTTCTTCTGTTTATAAGTGAACTTTTGATCGTCCTGCGGGGTAATTGCGTAATACACATACAGTAGGAATGGCTTTCATTTTGACAGTTCAACAACATTCATTGCGTTATTTACGTTGCTGAGACGACAATTTTTTCGAACATATGAAGCAATAGATATAGCAATACCTTTCAAAATGATTCAGATTGTTATTTGGCAGTAGGTAGTCACGTCAAGAAAAACCTACTACCTAATCACTTCGTTGGAAAGGAAAACATTTTGAATCGCTATTTAAACACGTCAATTTGAGTAAATGAGTGTTCTTTATTTCCTTAGTCCTTACGTAAAATATAATTAACAATCTCTGCTTAAATACAACGCATGAACCAGCAAAACAAAACAATAAGCATAACAATAAACCTTAACATTAGAATTTAATACAAAACCGTAACGGGAATGCTATTCTCGACACATTTACCAGCACTAGCGGCGTATAGTGCAATCGGAAAAGCCATTTGCGAAGCACAGAGGTCGGCGTCGCCATGACAGGCGACCCAGTTGCACCGTCCCTTTTTATAACTACAATACAAACTCGTTAAGTTTCTGAAGCTAGGAAATTGGTCGTAAGTCATAACTTTCTGTTGTGAGGTCTTCAAGACGTGTTTAGTCTTTAGAGAGTTTTACTCCCGTGGACTGTTAAAGAGTTTTATGTGTTGGGAAATTGAAGTTTCTTTAAAGTGATAGCATGGGGGAAGTAGGCTTTTAGGAGATGAATTATGTGAATTAGATGAATTGAATGGCATACAATGTAGATGTTAGTTCCTCGTGCAGCTTAAGGACAGATTGATGTTACATCTGTAAACGCCATATGACAATTTGTCAAACACGCGTCACTTTTGACGTAACTCGAAATCCCTCTCTCGCAATGCAATAGTTGTCGCAGTAAGAACGTTTTGTGCTTTCCCTATTATATCACTGTTAATCCTGCCTATTTTTTTTTCACAGATTTCACTTATGAAACCGAACGCGATCAACACGTGTAAACGCGTTCAAGAGCTGTCAGTGTCATTATTGTTGTGGAATATTGACACTGACAGCTCTTGAACGCAGTTTGGATGTGCTGATCGAGTTCAGTTTCATTGGTAAATCTGGCACTAAGCTTAACTATTGTTCTATCGATCCATCACAAAAATACTTAGTCCAAGTGAAGAATTTAATCAATATTCAGACTTCAATGAAGAACGTGCTTCAAACGTACCTTTCAACTTTCAACAATGTTATTTGAAAATGAAGTTCTATTCATCTCGAACAACTAGGACCGTGCCCTATCACCGCATATTATTACACGAACAGAACTGCAACAGCATTGCAAATTGACGCATTTTAGTGCGTTGACGTTACGCAAGCCGTCCCGTCGATATGAAAGCAAATGAACGCACGGCGGATACTGAAAGTACAGGAAATCAGGGGTGACACATACGATAAGTTCTAGAATATTCTCACATCTGTAGATGATCGTGATAAGTACTGCAAGTTTAGTTTATCTTACATGGCGTATGTGACAGGATGCAATCAGTCTACTTTAGATAACAGAAGAGAGAAATGACAATCCGTGTTTTCGTCGTGTTCTTTGATGAGGGCTTGCATTTTTTTATAAGTACCGCGATGGCCTCCTTATAGAAAGCAGGAACGCTTGATATTTTTGGTGAAAAATATAGGGAGCATTCATTTTGCTACCAATTTTTGGAGAAAACAGTGAGATGCGAATTAAAGCCTAAGCCAGTTCTAAAGCGTAATCTATGTGGCTTACACATCCATACTAATAGTATAAATGCGAAAGTGTCTGTCTATCTATCTATTACCTCTTCACGCTTAAACCGCTGAACCGATTTAGATGAAATTTTGTACAGAGATAGTCTGTGTCCCGGGAAAGGCCAAAGGATAGTTTTTATCCCGGTATTCCCACGGGATCGAAACTAATGCGGGTGAAACCGTGGGGCGCTGCTAGTTAGATATATTAATTGCTGTGGACCTAGCACTCCCGTGACATGACATAACGAAATTTTTAATAAGTTTCTCTGAAACAGCAGCCCCTCCCCAAAACAAATGCATACCTACCCTTATTATTCTTCACTTTTTAATATAACCTTATTAACATCCTGCTGTTTTTAATCCCGGCTTTAGCCTCTTAATATAAAAAGATTGCATGCCAACCCTAGTTCAGATGCAACCGACAAATGAAGCGGGATATCGAGCGGTATTAACATAGAGATATGTATATAGATACAGATTACTGTCCCTATGTACTGTCCCTTTGAATATGGAGTTATACATAAACGATATGTATGTACTTGAAGTACGTATTGCTGTATATAATAGAATCAGGTGTGATTTCACTGAAACGTAAATAGAGATGTATCGTGTTCTTATCATAGATTTGTCGATGTTACTAAGCTATCGATACTTATTTTGGAAATATTTATAAAAATAGGAGAGTTTTGTAATGTATTCCATCAGCATTTTTAACTGTCTTCCTTTTTAATAGTTTTCCTGAAAATTTGTCTAAATTATTTTAGGACCACGGCGCGTTATTTGACCAATACTGAATGCCTTTTTTTGACAGTTGTAGATCAGAAAATCGAACGTAAAACGCACATAAATCGCAATAACTCCTAAATTACTTAGAAACAAGTGCAACAATGATTAAAAAACGAATAACAGAGGTAACGAGTGCATAACAAGCAGTAAAACAATACAAATCAGTTCGATTCTCATACATTGTCTGTTGAAAAGGAAAAAGATGAATGGAAATCTATTCAATCCACACTGTTCTCTAGTCTAGATCCGCGTACTACTTACCTACGCTTCACACTCTTTCTTAATGGGGTAAGCTGAGCTTGTAGCTTCTATTTTTAGAAACAAGACCTGATTATGAATTATATGAACTCTGGTAGCTAAAGTTGCCCTTGTCCTTGTCAATCATTTAAGTGTGTATAATATGGTTATGGTTTATGTAATTATTAGGAGGGGTCTCAAGAAGCAAAATAAAATTACTTTATTACAAAGCTATTTTTATGGACGCCCGCGCCGATATTTGTTTCAATAATGTAAAATCAGCGTTTATGTGGTACTTACCATTAAATTTAAAATAGATATACGGATTTTTATTTTATTTATAAACAAAATATATTGGCACATTTGGCACGAGCTCTCAGCAAGTCGTAAAAATCAAACGATATTCAAAACGCGTAGTATCTTCCAAGATAATATTATTTTTTCTTCGCAAAATAAAACTACTGCGGTAATTTGCGAGTTCTGAAAAATAATATTAGGTCCTTACATATGAAATTGGCGTTTTGTATGGAAGGAACAAAAAGTCGAATATTTTTTAATATAATATATTTAATTAATCAAAGTATGAACCATTGTTTTCAATGCACTTTTGCCATCTTATAGGTAGTTCATTGATCCCTTTACTAAAAAAACCAGTCGGACGGGAATCAATAAAATCTTTGAAGGCGATTTGGACTGCCCCATTGGAGTTGAATTTTTTCCCTTGCAAAAAGTTATCCAAATTGCGAAAAAAATGGTAATCTGTTGGAGCAAGGTCCGGGGAGTACGGAGGATGTCTAAGACATTCCAATTCAAGCTCTTCTAATTTGGTAGCCGTCTGTTGCGCAGTGTGTGGTCTGGCGTTGTCGTGCTTTCAAGCTTTTTAATCTTCCCAATTTGCTTCAAGTGAATTAAAACAGTTTTATCACTAACATCGAAGCCTGCAGCTAACTCGGACGTGGTTTGCGATGGGTCCGCTTCCACAATAGCCTTCAATTCTCCATTATCAACTTGGGTCTCAGGCCGTCCACGGGGCTTGTTCTGCAGGTCGAAATTTCCAGAACGAAAACGTTGGAACCAAAAACGAACTGTGTTTTCTTTTGCAACATGACCGCCATACACATCATTCACCCTTCGAGTCGTTTCCGCAGCACTAGTGCCACGGCGGAACTCGTACTCGTAAATAATGCGATATTTTAAATTTTCCATTTTGTAAAATGAGTGACGCAAACAGAAAAAACAGAAGAAAAAAAAACAAATGAATGACGGTCATCGAAGCACAAATACATGAGTAAATAGCTGTACAAATTTGAATTTGGAATTCCTTACCAAAGAGGAGAAATTCGTGATTAAAGTGGCCAGTACGAAAAACGCCAATTTCATATGTAAGGACCTAATATTTGTATTCGTATTACGCAACTTGTGAATTTCATATTTTTCATGACGATCTGTTATATTTGATACGTTTTGCACATTTTCTATAAATTTCCTATATATTTTTTCTATTTTCATTCATATCTTTGTTTATTTTCCTGCCAGACAGAAAATAAACAAAGATAGTGTTCTGCAAACAAAACTTCACAAAACAACATAGTTTTTAAACACAGTTTTTTTTTGTATGAACTCTTAAATAACTTATAATCATATAGTAACAAACCTACCCCTTGTCTTAATCAATTTAAAGGTGTTAAATAATACACATTTAATAATTCAATATTTATCTCGTCCAATTAAGTGAATTCCATATACGAATTTCGGTCGTTTCGGTGCGCGGGCGCACGTGGCGGGCAGGAAACGGAAGCCATTGTTTAACCGCGCCGCACGAGCTGAATCGTAAATCGCGATTCGATTGCGCTATCGATATTTTATTTTTGGTGGCGCAACCCTATTTTTGTTGTTGATTTTTTTGGTGGCGTGCTTAATATTTTTTGTTTAGGTGTTTGTTGCCATGGGGTTTTAGAAACCGCATGCTTTTTATTTTCAAGGCTTGGTTGGTTAATTCATAGTCAATAAACAAACTAAAGGTTCCCGCAAACGGTGCGACGCGATTTTGGTACTTAGAACAATTTCTATGAAGTTTTCATAGAAATTGTTTTACTAGAGTCGCGTTGCAATATCTTTGAAGACTGTTGATTTTGTTTGAAATATTGCGGAAAACCGAATCGCAGTCACAGATTTTATTTAATTTTCTGCGAATTTGTTTAGTTTGAAGTGGGTGTATCATCTATCACCAGATAGATGACGTCAAATCACGATTTGATATCATCAATGACGCAAATTCAGTAGGTACCTACTAGATTTCTGGACCATAAACTATATTCTATATTATTTCGTATAAAGATACTAATATTAGAACTATGGGGTCGACAGCCCAATTATTATGCTTCAGTGACTAAAAAATTAATCTCGATTAGTTTTTCATTTTTGTACCTCAGATTCTTTTGCGCTTTAAATAGAACGGTTCATCGTACTTTTTTTGCTGTAGGTAGATCTTTTATAAAGTTATTTATTCACTAGAAACTCTTATTGACCTCAGGACGAGTTACTTCTCACATGAACCACTGTACGTCGCGGCGTCGCTTGCTCCCGCGTCACCAGTCCTGACTCTCGTCATATGTATTTTGGTTGGTGAGACCAAAACTAAAAACGTAGTATACAGGAAAGTTTTATAAAATTGTGGCTGTTATTTTAGTACCTAAATTGTGGTGTCTTACGACTTCCACGCGAACGAAGTCGTGGGCAGAAGCTATTCTTTTATTTATAAAGTTCTTTTGTAAGGTTTCTGTGTTAGCGCCCCGCGGTTTCACCCGCAGAAGTTTCGATCCCGTTGGAATATCGGGATAAAAACTATCCTAGGTTCTTTCCCGGGACTCAAACTATCTCCATACCAAATTTCATTTAAATCGGTTCAGCGGTTTGAGCATGAAGAGATAACATACAGACAGACACACTTTTGCATTTATAATATTAATATGGATTGTATTCGAGAGCTTAGCAATATTCAGAATTTAGTTATCCCTCTTTACATCAGAGTATATGCAAATTAGTGAGCCCGTTCACTCCCTCGGCCAGGTGGAAGTTGTAACAGCAAGTAAATACAGTTTCCTGTGTCAGCCAATCCAATAGGTAGTTACATTGAATATAGGTACGCATTACTAATGAAATGGACATTTCACATCAAAGATACGACACGCCTGTAAATCGATATAGGTTTAGGCCATGTTTAGGCAGAGACAGTGGCGTGGATTGGTTTTCAGAGTAGGTAGGCACCGGGTCTAGTAAACGCGGTCACTAATCAGAAAAAAAAAGTGAGGTCAAAAGTGTGGTTATTTGAATAGGCATACCTACTTAGGGGTGATAAATTGCGAAGGTCGAACGTCATGGTATTACGCGTGAGACGTACGTACGATAATTCAGTGAGTTTCTTAATGGGGCGCACTAAAATGTAATTGACAGCCTTATGTTTATATATCGAGGTAGGCACTGCTTATATGCCTATATGCAATGCACGCCACTGGGCAGAGACCAGAGAGTGCACCTATAGTACACGTCATAGGGGCGAACCTATTGTCAGAAACCGGGCACAAATCCAGACTCCGGGATGCTACTGAGAAATTCCAGATGGAAAACCCTTTGTCCGGCCCGGGAAACGGATCCAGGACCTCATGGTCAGCAGTAGCGCTTGCGACCACTAGAACAACGACCTTATAAATCAATATCAACACTTGTATAGGTGACTGATAAATCTATTGATTGGAAATGGTTCTCAAGAAAATAAAGTTCGTTTCAGCAAATTTGCATACCTACACATAAACACAGCATTCACAGAAAGCGGAAAGAATACAATCCCATTCACTTTCACGTCTTTCTTTCCCATGCATTCGCATCGACGTGTCATCTGTCATAATTCTAAATCAATTAACGTCATAAAAGAATTATTTGCATCATAACCATAAACAGATCTTTCACTAGTAAACACAGGGTAAGCAGAAAGGGGCCTGTTTGAAACAGCGGGCGTTACCATGGTAACCGCCAGTAAATTGTTTAATAATGATCGCGAAATTCACGTATCAGGAAACATGTAATTATGCTTTGAAATGTTTGGAAGAGTGAGGAGTGGTTTTAGGGACGGGATTCGACTTAAGAACACAAATAAAGTATCGATAGAAATGGATATTTGACGGTACTTTCTTTCGATGCCAAACAATCCCTAGTATTTATTGGTACGTTTCGGTACTGCCATTGTACATTTTATTTTGTACAACATAACAAGAAAAATCTCATTTTATCGGCCCTGAAATCGAATACACTGTTTAGAAATGCTGGTAGCCCACGAGAACATAAAACCAAATATGTACTCAACCTTATCTTCATATCAGCTTGTAACACTACTCCATTTCCTTATTTTATTTATCGATAAAAGATAGTCTAGTTCAATACCCCGCGATACTCATCAGTGACTTTGAATATGTCGTCATAAAGAATCATAAATTAATATTATATCTTATCGACCTTATCGTAGACAGTAGGTATATTAGTGATAAGGAACTAATTATAAAAGCTGTCTATTGTTTTATTATTTGATCCACACGTAATTCATAAAATATTATCGGCTAATTACTTATTGACACTAAAACATTGTAAAAATATTAGTCATTAACACAAGAGTCATTCAACGTGATCATGATTATATTTCAGTACTTATATAAATTATTTTATACACCACATTTTTTCAGGTCATAACTTTTTTCGCCAAAACTAGGTATCGATATTATTGTCAGACATGTCCCACCACTACTCAAGATTAGGGTTTGCCTTCACACAAAGCTTCCTTAATCTATTCGCGAAGGGCTCAATGCCACATTATTTGTGGGCAGATGTTCTCCAGGTAAACTGGAGCAGATGCTGAAAGAACAAAGCACGGAGAAACGGACGACATTGAAGATTTAATTTAATTATTTTGAGCACACTTGCGTTGCGTCTGTTGCAAAGTAAGTTTAAAGTGTGCCTTTAATGATAAGGATGGGTTTGTCTTTTTAGAGTGGTTTGGCATCGATAAAATAGAGCGTGACGATTTTTTATTAGTAGTTAGAAGTCACGTATCGTTTTTAAATGGATTTTCGTGCGTAAATACAGTTATGGACTACTTGCTTTCTGATCTTTGGACGTGTCTAACTATCTAATAGAGATAATATTTTTGACAAAATTGTTGATCGCGTCACGTCTTTATTCAAGGCATTTTTTTAATGGTTTTTGCAAATAACATTTTACCCTATAAATTAATGAAAATCTGAAAACTTAAAGTCTAGCAGAAATCTGTTTCCTGCAAAAAATGCTATCAAATTTTTATCTTATTACCCAACTACTTTCTCGCGACATCAGCTCATTTCACGCTTCGCTGAACATTACGCAAAAAATAATACTCTTTTTGCCCAACCCCTTTTTTCTATCATTGAATACTTACATCTTTTACAAAACGAGTACCATTCCGATGTACCGTAAGTGCTTTTTGTGATGATTGGAAACTATAAACCACGATATTAAGAAAGGAAATAAATTAAACAAAAACTGCTTTTCTACGTTACTGATTTTAGAGTGTTGAAGAAAAAGTTTAAGGCTGTTTCCTATTGCTAGTTATGTAGCGGTCCATAAGGGGAATGAAGACTAAATTGCGTTGCAAATAATAATTGAATACTTCTGTAAAAACTACGGATATTCCGTTTTGATTGAATAACAGCGTTTAACAAAGAAATACTGTTATCTGACACAATTATTATTATTAACCTATGTTTCCCCACTGCAGGGCCAAGGCTTCCCTTTCTCCTTACAACTCCTTCAAACTCCTCTCTGTCTTGAGCTATTGTGGACCAATCCTGTCTGTAGGCGTCAAGATCGTTCCGCCATCTTCTCCCGGGGACTGCCCCGATGTCGCCGGACGTTTTCTGGGACCTACAGTGAAACAAAGTAACCAATAATACCTTAAAAAAGCGAAAACATAAAACTATGCATATCTACAGATATACTGTGAACATTAGCAAGTCGGTGACGCGAACCCATAAGATTTTCCCCTACCAAAAAATCGCTCAACGCGGCTAAAGAAGGTTTCACTCCAATAAATACACTCCAGTCTTCAGTCTCTCGGGCTTCTGACGATCTAAAACATTATCATAAAAGCTCCGACACCAGAAGAAGTTTCCGTGCCATTGTAGAAACTAAACGTGCAAAGAACCGTTGCTTTTACCATGACTGTGGCATAAAAGACCCTTTCTTCTACACAAATGCCTGAGAAGCCCACACAGTAACATAGAACCAGAGTTCACCATATTGCCTGACTAGATACAATATAGTAGTATCAATAAATCTAGCCTAGTCCACAGGAGCGGTCTCGTAAGCCATCGTTCAATATAACTGCTCGCGTGATTATAACATGTTTATTTCATAGTAAATCATTCTACTTTGTATTGTTTTGTTTGCTTTTACTAAGTGTTATTTATTATTTGAGAGATGACTTTATTAAGATCTTTAGTAATATATCGATATAACAGAGATGTCGATGATGGGTCAATCCTCTCACTACATTAAATACGTACGTAAAGGGGGATGTACCAGGGTAGCCTACCAAAATTAAAATTTTCTTAGGTTTTTTTTTTTGCAATTCGCATATCAGTATGCGGTTGTATGTTGAACAAAATATGATTCGCGACCGTATTGATCAATTAATCAAATACGACCCTCTAAGTTCATATACATAACCCTATTGATTAATTTTTCATGACGTATTCATTCAATAGCGTTATTTGAATTGTCATGACAATGTCATAACTAAGAATGATTTATAGACCCAACTTAATATTTGGCTAATATTATAGTTAATATTTTAGTTTTTGTATAGTTTTAGTTAAGTGAGGTTTTAATTTTGTTATTTTTGTTATTTTACAATGGAATAAATATTTGGCTATTAGTTCTTGTAAGTTAACTTTTGCACATGTTTTAACCATTATTACTTTGTATAGAAGCTCTTGCACTTGCAACATTATCGGATGCGCTTGCGTCAATTAATCAGCGTTCAGGCGACATGTGGCGCCGGATGATTCAGGGGTTGCAATCGGTACAATTTATAAACTTTTGGATTTTCTGTAAAAATAGTCGTACTGTGGCTCTTCTACTTCATATCACACATCTACAAGAAAAATTGTTAAGAATATCTCCAAATCATTTTCGGTTTTAGTTAGAAGACAGTTATTTTATGCTATATTATGCTTATATAGAGCAATATACAACCTAACAGGGCAACATAGTATCTTATCTTGTTAGGAATCAAAAATTATTAATTCCAAAAAAGCGTCGATATAATATTAGATATTTTTTGCTACGCCCTTGCTACGACGGCGTAGCTACGTCGTACAAGATAAAATACTGGGTGAAATTGAAAACATGCGACAAATCGAAATAGGAGATTGTACTCATCAATATGAACAACTTTTACTATGGGACCAAACCTGAAATCGCGAAAAAAAACCGCTGTCCCCTACATTTATGTTCGCATAACTCGTCAAAATGTAGGGAACGGCTGATTTTTCGTTCGTGATTTCAGGTTTGGTCCCATAGTAAAAGTTGTTCATAATGATGAGTACAATCTCCCGTTTCGATTTGTCGCATGTTTTAAATTTCAACCTGTATACTGCAGTTTTCTTACTACACACAATTCCTATAACATTCTATAGTATACCTCATCATACAAATAAGTACAGTATTTCATAATCATACAACTTAGTACAGCATTGCGTTAACGGTGACAGTTCCTTTTAAAGCTACATGTCAGAACGATTTAACGCAAAATTCCACTCATTAGTCCATATACTCGCTATTTTTAGAACTAACTTTTTCAAATGCTGCTTGTTATTTCTTGTTGTGTGAGGAATAAGGTTTTATTTCGCGTGATTTGTTTGTAGTTGTAAGTTTGCTATAGTCTTTTAAGATAGGGTTGTCGGTTTAGTTGCTAAGTTGTTTCATTTAAACGAAAAACATTTCTGGTATTGCCATAATTATCCTGCTAAACATAGAATCTTAAGGTGATAGGTACGTATACTGTTTAATGTTTTCTAACCTTGTAATATATTTTCTGCTCATTTACTTTTATTTTTAAACGAGAAAATAGAAATTAGCATGAAAACGAGGGAACATGTCGTGTCAAGGATAACTGGTAACAACCTCGGAACGTTTATAACAAGGCTTTTATATATAAAATTGTTTCAAGTACGGCTATTGTGGAAAATTATACTATTAATTTTACGTCATTATGCTTCATAATAAACCCAGCGTGATTGGGGGCAATATAATTAAGATTTTTATACAAAGAAACTTCCTAGAACTTAAGAAAATTTATGGCTTCATTGTCGCTAATAAAAGTAATTTTCACAAATGTAAAAACTGAAAAGTACTCACGATAAAACTGCTCGTGTAAACATTGCTTGTAATGTAAACTTTGATGATGATGGTAATAGGTTCCTTCGTGTTCCGAGCTGTCAACAGTCGCTAGGGCTATTCTATAACAAATTCGCTAACAATGGCTATTGAAACATTTCTGTAAAATGTAGTCATAACAGCCTGCAGGCGCAACTAACATCTTCTAAGCCAGGCTTGGTCTTGAATATAGAAGTGCCTGTCCTTTATTACATGTTTCTCTCCGTGACTTAAGTAACGTGATAAAACTCAAATCACCAATAGCAGTAACCAGAATGTCACAACAATACTGTATCAATGGTGGTCCGTACACCACGCATTTGAGATTGGTTGTGTCGTGGACCGACGGGCCTTTTTTTTAACGTGAAGAAATGCTCATGCATTCTGCACTACCACGGGGAGATAGTGCAGTTATGTGGGACTCTAACCCACTAAAACTCCACGGTGTCCTTCTCTGCCGCTTACGGCGGGAACACGGGCACGCGTTAGCACTCATCAGTGAACCCGCCGCGGCTGTCCGTCACCGGAGTGGACGACGACGGGCCTAAGTCAACCTAGACTTCGTAATTTCTCAGTAAATCTTCAGTTTCATGTGATATCCATCACATGAAATCCTCTTTTCGACAGGCAAAGGTTTTAGGTGTGAAAGTCTTCTACATTACTACTTTTATTGGTTGACTTTGTACTGGTTTTCTTCGTAACACTTACCTACGTGTAGTTTATGAAGGTAGTCCACTTGCTTTTTCTCAGTCTTCATCTTTCCTCTTTATAACGCTCCTTTTTTTATATGAAAACCTGAAGTTGACAACCATAATATCACATGTTAGTCAACACTAATGTTATACCGCGCGGCGCCTGCGCACCCGACGTGACGTCACTGTAATTACGGATGAGTCGAGGCGTAAGTGATGTTTGCAGAAGGAAGATTAAATAGTTACTAGGTACTGGTTTTAAATAATTGGACTAGGTAACGGATTAAGACGGGCAAATGGAACTGGCTTTATTTTGATGTTGAATAAGATAAAATTATTTAATCTTGACTCTAACGAACTGATAATGATGATTGCGTAATAAAACAAGGCGTATAGATGAGGAAGCTCCCATTAAAAATTTTATTATAAAATTTTGATATACATATAGATTGAGAAACAAAGGATTAAAGTTACTACAATCCAGGACATATCCAAAATGTTTGGGAAAAAAATGATGCTAGCACATTTCGACGCTTGAAAGGCAAAATTGGCGAAGCGACATAGGGCTAACTTTACAAGAAAACAGATTATAAATTCTTGTAATCATCCTACAGGCGTAATTCTTATATATCATCTGAATCGGAATTATAATATGATTTTTTAAAAATCGTTAGGCAATATTGACTAAGCGACATAGGCTACTATGGCGTTTAGTTAATTTTGCCTTTCAATTTTCGATTGCACCATAATCGATAACGATCAAAAGAATGACCCCGTATTTAATAATCGACACACACCCGACACTATCCATACTAATATTATAAATTCGAAATTAATTCTGTCTTTCTGTCTGTTTGTCTGTATGTTACCTTTTCACGCCTAAACCGCTGAACCGATTTAGATGAAATTTGGTACAGAGAGAGCGTGAGTCCCGGGAAAGGACATAGGATACTTTTTATCCCGATATTCCCACGGGATCGAGACTTATGCGGGTGAAACCGCGAGGCGCAGCTAGTATTGACATAAACCACATCATATCCAAATCAGTGTCCAATGAAGCCGCAATCAACTGAATTCTTAACACAATCGAATGACATGCTGCCGTTAAAATCATCATTTATCTACTCTGTGCCATTGAAACATAAATATTCTAGTGGAAAGAAGGCCGGGACAGTCACGCACCGTTGTGCTGTAAAGGTTAGTAAAACAATAGTATTTTTTAAGCATTTGTATGTACAGACGCCAGCACATCAAGCTACCCGAAACTGTCAAATTTTCCCAATCAACCTTGAACACTATGCTTTAGCGATAAAGTTGAAAATCTATTAAAGAAATTTGACAGATTGTAGTAGCTTGATGTGCTGGCGTCTGTACTATGAGAGATTAAGGTTAGGTTAGGAAAACAAGAAGAAAATGTCAATGGTTTCGGCGGCCATGACAGTTTTTTAATGGTCGAATGTCCGGAACGTCCGGAAATGCAATGATTGGAGCGCTTTGTTGCATTTTGTATTAAATATGATTGTGATTGCAGACCTTGGTGCTGTTGAGTGTTGTTATAATCAGTTATAGGAAAAATAACATAACATCACGCTTGTAATTTCCAAAGAATTAGACAGAGGTGTACCCTATAATTGTACACCCCCATTTCGTCAGTTATGTTTTTTTTAGTCCCATGCAAGGCTCGGAAACCGGTTGAAATTCTTAACCGGTTATGGTCATTGACCCCAAACCGAAATCGATTTAGGTTAAAGGTTGCACTTTACCGGTTTTTACCGGTTTATGCGACAAACCGGTTTTTCATGAATTTTGGTTTTGATAGTGAAAATTAACCGGTTAAAACCAAGTTTGAACCCCCCCCCCGGCCCCCGCCACTTTCGCGGGCACGGTCTGGACGTTGCGATGTCAACTTATTGTCACTAGAACTTGTTGGAAGCGTTAAAAAGTAGACGAAAAAAAATTACGAATTACGGAATTAACCGGTTAATTTGGGCGTCAAAACCGTTTGAGCTTTGTAACCGGTAACCTTTATCTTTTGGGTTACATAAGAACAGTTCACTTGTTTAACCGGTTAATGAAGGAACGATATATTTACCGGTATTTAATCGAAATTAACCGCTCTTTTTAAACCGGTTCAGAGCCCTGGTCCCATGTAATAGGAAGTAGAAAGAACACTGTAAGTTTAATTTAAAAAAACTTCTTAGTGCTCAAACACACGAGCGGCATGTTGACAAGCGTGGACAGCTGCCGCCGACACGCGTCGACTGCAGTTGCGTCTGTCGTCGACTCGTGCTGCTCGTGCATATGCACTCTTACGCCGCCATTTGTAAGTTTGGCATCAGCCAGAATTGAAATATTCGGTTTTCTTCATTCCTCATATAAACCAAACAGTTACATAATTTCCTAGTATTAGCATAGTTAACTATGCACAAACTAAGTACTATGATTTATAAATAAACATAGACTCATTTCAAAGTCGAAGTATTTATTTCAAATAGGCACAGAAAAGGCACTTTTAAACGTCAAAAATTACAATAAAATAGAATTCATTCTAATCGCCCCTTCCAAAAGGTAGTTTTCGTGTGGAGAAGAATGGGCAAGAAACTCCACCGTTACTCTTTTAACGCCATGAACACAAAATACACATCTCGTGCTCTTTAGGAATTACAAACACTTGGAATGATAAAATAATATTATCATTGAACATTCCCGCCCGAAGGATCTCTTTGATCTTTGTTATAAACTCCCACGTACAAACTGTTTAGATACGTTTTGTACGGTAAGCGCAAGCGCCATAGGTTTAATATTAACTTAAGAATTTATAACAAAAGATATTATGGGGAATTTATGACCGCGGTCACTGTCGGACTGCATAGAAAAGAAAGAGAAGCGCGATGACACAACCCTGGTATTTGCAAAATATGAAGCAATTGTCTATTTATAAAAAAATCTATTGTTTGGACTAAAAAATTAAAACACTAGTGCTTTAATATGTTGCTTGTAGAATAATCTGCCAAAAAATCAGAATGATTATTAGTATGGTTTTTATTGTAAAAAGAAAGTTTTTAGAGGTATCTTCATGATTATTATGTTTTCAACACACTATCTACCTAGCATTATATCCTGAAGAATATCATATATTTTTCTAATTTTGTTTACTGTAGTCGATCATTTACTTTTATTGCTTCTAAAACTTGCGTTTTTTGCGTTTAGGTCGTGTAATCTCCTTAATTGTAAATATGTCTGCCTCGTTGGTCGTTAGCACTACTGCTGAGCATAAGATCCTGGGTTCGATTCCCGGGTCGAGCAAAGTGTTATTGGGTTATTCCATCTGGAATTTCTCAGTTGCAGCTTGGAGTCTGTATTTGTGCCCTTTGAAGGCAATCGCTCGCCCCCTATTAAATGGGACTTGAACATAACTGGCGAAATGTGGGTGTACTATAGGTACAGACGCCAGCACATCAACCTACCCGAAACTCTCAAATTTTCCTAATCAACTTTGAACCTTATACTTTAGTGATAAAGTTGAAAATCTATTGAAGAAATTTGACAGATTGTAGGTAGTAGGTTGATGTGCTGGCGTCTGTACCTACAGCTCTGCCTTACACAATCGGGGAACACAGATACAGGCGTGATGTTATGTATGTTAATTGTAACTCGCAGCGACGAAGACATTCCTAATGAAGTAATACTAGCGACTAGACCCTAGAATAGAATACTCTTTATATGTACACCACATAAATTACAGACATAAATACAGAACCTACACCCCACTACACCCTACATTGAATTTTTACTAGAAAGAAGAACGGTCATTTGTGACTCAGACCCGACACGAAAGAGACATATCTCAGTTTTTTTGTTATTTTAATATAGCTAAAATATATATTTTTTATATTCCAAATCAATGGCTAACACCAAAATATTGCCTTGTGTTTTTGTTCAGGCGGTATACAATTTTCTTTTAATACCTATTTACCTACAAAATTCGTAATTGTATTTAGGTAATTCAATGACGATACAACAATTTAGAAAAAAACAACCGACTTCAAAAAAAAAACACTACAATGTGATAAATAACTCTAATTTCGGAAGTCGGTGTCGTTGATTCCGCATTTTCGTTTTTAGACGCCGACTTCCGAAATTAAAGTTATGTATCACTTTGTAGTGTTTTTTTTTTCAAGTTGGTGGTTTTTTTGTAAAAAAGACAATATTTTTTACTTTTTAGTTGTACCAACCCCACACAAATCCAATTAACACTAGTGCATTGAAGAATTGAAGACACAGACTAGAAGAATCGTCCAAATTCGCATAGAAATGTCGGAGATGCAGTACATTTATGTATGTATATATCTTCGTACATAATAATAACATAATGAACCTTCTATATATTAAAACCTTCCTGAAAGTATGTAGATTACATTAGTGAAAGAATTATTAAAATTGATTCATTAGTTTTTGAGAAAATCGCAGACATACAAACATCATACATACGGGTCGAATTCAGAACGGTTAAAAAACGCACAGATCGCAACACAGAAAGCCAATTTTATTTTATATTTTTTTAATGAAATCTCGCAGTTTAACTTTGAAGTTATCGTCTGCTTAACTGGGCTTGCCTGTGGATGCCTCAATAAATTAAGCCTCCAGCTGTCTATTTTTGTATTTTTATCTAAATTGGCGTCATTATAAATGGATATAATTGATATTCATTAAAAAAAAATTATTATCAATATTTTGCCTTACCAAAATCAAATGGCAATATATGGATGATAGCCACTGATATTCAGAATAGTGTTAATTTATTTCTGTTATCTATACATATAATAAAACTGTAGAAAAGAAATTTTTGTACATTAAAAAAAAAATTAAAAAATTTAGCCAGGGTGTTAAAGGACAACCAATAGAACCCAATTCCAGCATTTTTAGAATTTTTGTCTGTTTGTCTGTTTGTATGTTTAGTTATCCGAGCATCACGTAAAATGTACGAAATAAATGTAGATAACTTTTATACACAACGATTTAGCGTAACTTGAAGTAACATTTAGTTTTTGTTTCATTGCAATCGGTTCAGTCTATCAAAAGATTTTTGAATTTAAAGTGTACCTACCAGAAGTAAAATTAGTTAACGTGTGTTAATATGCACTTGGTCTCACAACTTTATGTTTATATATATTTGCGTTAATAATTATATAAATTGAAGTAACATTGAGTTTTTTGTTTCATCGTAATCAGTTCACACACACCTAAAAATTGTAAATTAGAAAATTCTAAGTGTTTCAGAAATAAATATTAAAACAGCGCCATCTCTGGACAAAATTAGTTAATGTGTGTTAATATGCACTTGGTCTCACAACTTCACGTTTATACGCAACAATATTTGCGTTAAAAATTATAAATTGAAGTAACATTGAGTTTTTTGTTTCATCGTAATCAGTTCACACCTAAAAAAAAGACGGGTTGCACTCCGGGAGTGCCGGCAGAAGAGAAAACTTGAATATTAACGTTGAAATTAATCAATTATTAATCTATACATATAATAAAACTGTAGAAAAGAAATTTTTGTACATTAAAAAAAAAATTAAAAAATTTAGCCAGGGTGTTAAAGGACAACCAATAGAACCCAATTCCAGCATTTTTAGAATTTTTGTCTGTTTGTCTGTTTGTATGTTTAGTTATCCGAGCATCACGTAAAATGTACGAAATAAATGTAGATAACTTTTATACACAACGATTTAGCGTAACTTGAAGTAACATTTAGTTTTTGTTTCATTGCAATCGGTTCAGTCTATCAAAAGATTTTTGAATTTAAAGTGTACCTACCAGAAGTAAAATTAGTTAACGTGTGTTAATATGCACTTGGTCTCACAACTTTATGTTTATATATATTTGCGTTAATAATTATATAAATTGAAGTAACATTGAGTTTTTTGTTTCATCGTAATCAGTTCACACACACCTAAAAATTGTAAATTAGAAAATTCTAAGTGTTTCAGAAATAAATATTAAAACAGCGCCATCTCTGGACAAAATTAGTTAATGTGTGTTAATATGCACTTGGTCTCACAACTTCACGTTTATACGCAACAATATTTGCGTTAAAAATTATAAATTGAAGTAACATTGAGTTTTTTGTTTCATCGTAATCAGTTCACACCTAAAAAAAAGACGGGTTGCACTCCGGGAGTGCCGGCAGAAGAGAAAACTTGAATATTAACGTTGAAATTAATCAATTATTAATTTAATTAATATAACTAATTTTTTTTCACTACTTCTGCGTCACTTTTTTCATTTTACGTCCACGTCCACGTCCACGTCCATCCATCCATCCATCCATCCATCCATTGTCGTGTGTCACTTGGTTCACTTCGGTTGGCGCCGCCGTAGAAAGAGAGGGGGGGGGAAATCTCTCCTGACGGTCACGTGTCCTGACGCGAGTTTAACATTTTTTACCCATTACAAAAAGTGTGCAACGCCGCTAAAGAAGTTTTCACTTCAAAAATGTAAATTTGAAAATTATAATATGGACTACATCTGGAGATCAACTACGTGCAGTATTGAATATTAATAGCACTTCGATAGATGGCGTTGTTATGGTTTGCCCACACCGGTAGTCGATGGACAGAGAGTACGTATCAGAAATTAGTTACAATCCCGTGGAACTCGAAGAAATTTTACAAAATGACTGCGCAAATTTGACAGAGGAGCAGCGCCAGACGTTTGATAGGGAATGCTGCAGTGTAGATAACGCCTCGGGTGAAATCCTGTTTTTAGACGCACCGGGTGGCACAGGGAAAACTTTCCTAACCAATGTTATTTTGGCTCGAATAAGGAACCAAAGTAAATTGCCCTTGCTGTCGCCTCTTCAGGGATAGCAGCCACATTATTGCCTGGAGGAAAAACGGCACACACAACATTTAAAATTCCTATCGACTTGGACCGTACGGAAAGCCCGGTTTGCAACATATCACGAAATAGCGATAAAGCAATGGTTTTACGCGATTGTGTTTTAATTATTAGGGATGAGTGCACAATGGCAAACCGCAAAGCTGTAGAAGCAGTGAATAGAACTTTGCAGGACATAAGGCAAAATGACCGGCCGATGGGAGGCATTACGGTACTGTTCTGCAGTGATTTTCGGCAGACACTCCCGATAGTACCCCGAGGAACGAGAGCCGATGAAATTGCTGCATGTCTGAAGAGTTCTGTTTTATGGCGCAATATATCATCTACACACCTGAGCGTAAATATGCGTGCACAGTTAGGAGGCTGCGAAAATGCACAGGAGTTTTCCAATTTATTGTTACAAATAGGCGATGGCACATACCCCGTACAAGAAGATGGAAAAGTTAATTTGGTCGCTAATCTCTGTTCTTGCGTTACATCACAACAAGAGCTAATTTCTTCTGTGTACGGAGATTCCACAAATATGGGAAATCAAGCCGGTTCTTGGCTATGTCAGCGAGCTATTTTGACTCCCCGCAATGACCAAGCTGCGGCAATTAATTTAAAAATATTGATGCATGTGTCCGGGAATAGTAGAGAATACACCTCTATAAATACAGTTATGGAAGAAGATGACGCCACGCACTACCCGGTAGAATTTTTGGATTCCCTCAACACACCCGGACTTCCCGCCAACAAAATAGTTTTAAAAATCGGTGTTCCAATAATTCTCCTCAGAAATTGATGTCCTCCCAAACTTTGTAACGGCACTCAGCTCAAAGTCACAAATCTGCAGCAAAACATTATCGAAGCTGAAATATTAACCGGTTGCGGTGCCGGCGATATTGTTTTTATTCCAAGAATACCTATTATTCCTAACAACTTTCCTTTCTCTTTCAAACGAGTGCAATTCCCAGTCAGTCTTTGTTATGCCATGACGATTAATAAAGCTCAGGGCCAGACATTATCCGTTGCGGGGGTGGACCTAAGTATTGGATGCTTTTCCCATGGTCAACTATACGTAGCTCTTTCACGCGTAAACAACCCCAATAACCTTTTTGTGTACGCTTCAGATGGTTCCACAACTAATGTTATTAATAGAGAAGCACTAGCTTAAATAAAAAATAAAGATTTGAATCGGTATCCTCGCAGGATATTGTTAAGTTCCGACATCCACGCGAACGAAGTCGCGGGCACAGCTAGTTTAATTAATATAACTAATTTTTTTTCACTACTTCTGCGTCACTTTTTTCATTTTACGTCCACGTCCACGTCCACGTCCATCCATCCATCCATCCATCCATCCATTGTCGTGTGTCACTTGGTTCACTTCGGTTGGCGCCGCCGTAGAAAGAGAGGGGGGGGGAAATCTCTCCTGACGGTCACGTGTCCTGACGCGAGTTTAACATTTTTTACCCATTACAAAAAGTGTGCAACGCCGCTAAAGAAGTTTTCACTTCAAAAATGTAAATTTGAAAATTATAATATGGACTACATCTGGAGATCAACTACGTGCAGTATTGAATATTAATAGCACTTCGATAGATGGCGTTGTTATGGTTTGCCCACACCGGTAGTCGATGGACAGAGAGTACGTATCAGAAATTAGTTACAATCCCGTGGAACTCGAAGAAATTTTACAAAATGACTGCGCAAATTTGACAGAGGAGCAGCGCCAGACGTTTGATAGGGAATGCTGCAGTGTAGATAACGCCTCGGGTGAAATCCTGTTTTTAGACGCACCGGGTGGCACAGGGAAAACTTTCCTAACCAATGTTATTTTGGCTCGAATAAGGAACCAAAGTAAATTGCCCTTGCTGTCGCCTCTTCAGGGATAGCAGCCACATTATTGCCTGGAGGAAAAACGGCACACACAACATTTAAAATTCCTATCGACTTGGACCGTACGGAAAGCCCGGTTTGCAACATATCACGAAATAGCGATAAAGCAATGGTTTTACGCGATTGTGTTTTAATTATTAGGGATGAGTGCACAATGGCAAACCGCAAAGCTGTAGAAGCAGTGAATAGAACTTTGCAGGACATAAGGCAAAATGACCGGCCGATGGGAGGCATTACGGTACTGTTCTGCAGTGATTTTCGGCAGACACTCCCGATAGTACCCCGAGGAACGAGAGCCGATGAAATTGCTGCATGTCTGAAGAGTTCTGTTTTATGGCGCAATATATCATCTACACACCTGAGCGTAAATATGCGTGCACAGTTAGGAGGCTGCGAAAATGCACAGGAGTTTTCCAATTTATTGTTACAAATAGGCGATGGCACATACCCCGTACAAGAAGATGGAAAAGTTAATTTGGTCGCTAATCTCTGTTCTTGCGTTACATCACAACAAGAGCTAATTTCTTCTGTGTACGGAGATTCCACAAATATGGGAAATCAAGCCGGTTCTTGGCTATGTCAGCGAGCTATTTTGACTCCCCGCAATGACCAAGCTGCGGCAATTAATTTAAAAATATTGATGCATGTGTCCGGGAATAGTAGAGAATACACCTCTATAAATACAGTTATGGAAGAAGATGACGCCACGCACTACCCGGTAGAATTTTTGGATTCCCTCAACACACCCGGACTTCCCGCCAACAAAATAGTTTTAAAAATCGGTGTTCCAATAATTCTCCTCAGAAATTGATGTCCTCCCAAACTTTGTAACGGCACTCAGCTCAAAGTCACAAATCTGCAGCAAAACATTATCGAAGCTGAAATATTAACCGGTTGCGGTGCCGGCGATATTGTTTTTATTCCAAGAATACCTATTATTCCTAACAACTTTCCTTTCTCTTTCAAACGAGTGCAATTCCCAGTCAGTCTTTGTTATGCCATGACGATTAATAAAGCTCAGGGCCAGACATTATCCGTTGCGGGGGTGGACCTAAGTATTGGATGCTTTTCCCATGGTCAACTATACGTAGCTCTTTCACGCGTAAACAACCCCAATAACCTTTTTGTGTACGCTTCAGATGGTTCCACAACTAATGTTATTAATAGAGAAGCACTAGCTTAAATAAAAAATAAAGATTTGAATCGGTATCCTCGCAGGATATTGTTAAGTTCCGACATCCACGCGAACGAAGTCGCGGGCACAGCTAGTATTTAATATAACAAAATAACTGGGATGTGTTCCTTTTGTGTCGGGCCTGGGTAAATTTTCTATGGGACGTGACCCTTCTTCTTTAGATGAGATGCTGTATCTGGTTTATAGTTTCCATGTAAACTTAACTTTATATCATTTCTTGTTTTATTTTCAAGTCAGTTTTAAGCGTTTCTTATATCTATGGTTTTAAGTAACTCAAAATTGTATTTATTTATGTATTTACCTATTATATTATATGAAATAGAGATACGGCAAGTGTTAAACACTTTAGTACGAAGGCACTGCTTATTTCTTAAGAATCATCAATTTCTTCCAGCAGACCTGGATTTTGTAAATTACACCGTACAAAATCCACCCTTTCAATTACTAATCTGCTTTGACCACTTACATTGAAACCTAACGGTACCATACCTACCTACCCACAGTCGTACCCTTGTGTCTCTTTTGAGTTCATTGTTTCCGCTTGACTTCTGTTCCGACCTTTGGCATCATGGCCAGGGTCTGTCAGGTGGGCAGATATGAACCGTTGTCGTTTAATAAGTGTAGAATTATTTATTTAGAGGACTGGAAATCCTCTTTTAAGATAAGTTTTATGCCATGTTGAAGTAAAACTATTAAATTAATTACCTAGAGTTACCAGACTAGTAAATAGTTTTAATCTGGATAATTTTCAGATAAAAACTATTTACAAATTTAAAAACAATAACCCTTCGTATCTTCGGAACGTGGATCCACGCGAGACACTATGGCTTTTTAATTGTTTCTCTAATGAAGGCATTCGACCGGTACCGCCTGTATACATTTTTTTTTTACTTGTGCATAAAGTTGAATAAATAAATGTCCACTGGTTTAATTTTGATATTATGAACGATATACTATAGATATTAGATTAGACTCTGTGTCTTGTTATTATCCCCAATCGAAAGAGTTTTAAACAGACTGCAAACTAGCTGAAACTAAAACGCAATTGAACCAACTGAACTGTGTCTTTAATGTACAGGTAACTCACGAATTACGCCTGCATTCAATGAATTAATTTTAAATCGAAATCAAAAATCACTTATTTAATCTGTCGAGCTCCGCTAATGAGACACAATTGATTTTCTATTGTTTCGTCGCCAATAGGCGTGCGGTGCTTGACCGGTTAAACTAGGCTGAGAATCAGCACTTATTGAACGTCCGTGTCATTAAATGACAGTCCCCCAAAAAGCCCGCCCTTCACCACTTCCTAGTGCTTTCGCTGGGGAGAAGAAGTGGCGGAACAAACTCTCCAGCTGCACATTTGTCTGTTCAGTTAGAAGAACTTGATTCTATAAAATAGTAAGTAATTAACATTACGAAACACAAAACATAAAATTAAATTATTTGCCAATATGTCACCTAGCACACGTCAATATACCAACAAAAACATACACAAGTATACTCAAGCAGAAACAACTAGTTGGTCCAGAAATAAACATTTTGTAATTTGTATTTTTGTATTTGAAATAAATAATAAATGGCGCAGTTAGCGGTTGCTGAAAGCATGCTTAATGCATAATTTACTGGATCACTTTTGCATATAATCTTCCTTGAACAACAGTTATAACCATACATAATTATATCTATGGTTATAACATAGGATTACCTACTTCTAATACTCCTCATTTTAATACCGTAGGCGGTCCAAAACGTGCTCAAAAGAATGCCCAAATAATGAGCACAGCGTGTGTCCACTCAAAGGAAAAATAACACAAGGAATTAGTAGTAAATTCTACTTGAATAGGCAGATGTCCTCTCCATTCATGTCGCTGTTCCAGCAAATACAGGGCAAAGCGGGATTTATATCTGTGGACACAATACATGAATAGACTATACAAATACCACTTTACATTTGAAAATGATTTGGTTTATTCGATTTTAGAACTTATTATAGAGAACTTAAGAATGATGGAGTTTTTTCGGGAGTGGTGTCAATAACTTTGTCAAGAAACAGTTTTCGGACATCTCAACAGATTTTTTGTGTAAATCCGTCGGAAATGGGTCTGATATATTTGACATGGCGGAACGTCTCTTTTCACTTGAAGCTGGAAATAATTTTAACTTCGGTCCATAGGAGAATAATTAAAGAAAAATAATGTTACAGCTGCTATGCATCCATTGTAGTTTTTAATTATGACACAGAAAACTACGGACTTGATGATATTATTTCGTTAGTTACTGATCTCAAAAAATCAAGTCCTTGATTTTCTGTATCATTATTGTCCCTTAAGAGAAAACTCATTGACGTGTGCATACTTCCCATCCTCACATATGGTGGTCAAACATGGTCTTTGACAAATCAGCAGAGGTCCACGCTCAAGGTTTGCCAGAGGGCTATGGAACGGAGTATTCTGGGTATCAAACTAGCAGACCGGGTTAGGAATACGACCATCCGTTCCATCACAAAGATAACTGATGTCACTTGGAAAGCTGCCACGCTAAAATGGAACTGGGCTGGACACATCTGCCGCATCTCAGACGAACAGTGGGCTAAACTTACGACCCAATGGGTCCCTCTTAATGGCAAACGACATTGTGGCAGGCCCAGACGGAGATGGCGGGATGAGCTGGACTCCTTCAACAAGAACTGGTCCTTAACAGCTTTGAGCAGAGAGAGGTGGAAAGAGAGTAGGGAGGCCTTTGCCCTGCAGTGGGACGTCTCGGGCTAATAATAATAAATATAAAAATAATAATTTCTATTTATTATGTCCTTTATTAGATCCACCTTCACACAATCTACCTTTACATGTACCAAAAACGAGTGCAAACCTTTCTCATGCCCGATCCCAGCAAACACCATCGTACTGATCCAAATCGTACATGCCGTTACCATGGCAACCGAGCAGATCCAATCTAAGCTGTGTTGAGTAATCCAATCCTCCCATTGAAAGCTTTTAGCATTTTGTGTGCTCTATAGAGTGTAAGTACAGAAACTTAACACTGTGCTATTGAAGGCTATGGAGTATAGAAAGACTTGATCAGAGATTTGATAGGTTGTGTTTGCTAATGGTAATGTGTGTTGTCGGTTATCTACAGGGTGTTACGGAAAGGGTATATCAATACAAACGGGTTGAAGAATGTATCTGGTCTAGAATCTCTGTACAAAATTTCAGCTCAAAAGCAGTAACTTTGATAATGTTTATTTTTTTTTTATTTCGATAGTTTATTAAATTGAAATCATAACAAACGTGTCACCGCACTACGAGGGTCATTATCCATTATCTGTAGTGTGTCTGTGCGCCTAGTACACGCACATCACGCCGCCGCGCGCCAGTGCAGCGCCGTGATGTCGAAATAAACAAATATTAAGCATTTTCAAAGTTAATGCTTTTGAGCTGAAATTTTGTACAGAGATTCTAGACCAGATACACTCTTCAACCCGTTTGTATTGATATACCCTTTCCGTAACACTCTGTATATTGTATGGGTTCTTAAATTTGGGACTCTCTGTTCTGGTGATCTTTTAATTGCTGTCGTGCCGTGGGTTTTGTTGTTGTCATCACGCCAACGTCGGCTGTTGCTGAAAACTCACAACTCGCATAGTCAGCATTATGCTGGCCGTTTTGCGTGGATGTGACGCATATTTTCCCCCAACTTCTTCTTTTTTTTGTGTTCTTTCTCTGCGTCATGTTTGCCGCAAATAAACCTATTTTCTTTCTTTTTCTTTTTTATGATTCGCCAACCTGTAAGTTGTGATGATTTGTAAGGCTTCTAGATTCAAGCAATTATTACTGTTCCGTTGGTGAGAGAGCAGGACAGAGAATACTTCTAGCCTGTAGATAAGCTAGATATATTTGCCCTTATCCTCTACCTTCCACTGTCCTCTTCGATTCATTAGTTTTTACTTTGGAATCAATCACTCGCAATCTGTAAGGAACCTACAAGTAACTAAATAGCGTGTGACTGACCATCGCATAAATCTACCACTCCTAAAAGTAATACAAATAACTTCAACTACCCAATGACGTCACAACAAAACCTGCAATATCCCATTCAAAAAGGTACAAAATTGAAAGCCATATTCCCGCCAGTGGCAACTCACAGGCAGTCGTTTGGCGACGCGCGACGGAAGGAAGCCACACGGATGCTCCGACGCTTCCCATCGCACGGTACAACGCGTTCCCCCTTCCCCCAACAAACAGACGGAGAACTAACTAAAGGGGTAAACAGCATAAAAATGTTAGACTAAAATGTATTCTGGTATTTAAATGGACGGAAGAACACTAATACGAGTATTAGATACGATAACTACGTGGATCAGTTGGACGGACTAAAGGAATGGAAAGATTTAAAAGACTTGATTAAACTTTTAGAAAACTTCTGGAGTTACTGAACATCGTATCCACACCTGAATATCACCATTCTAAACTAATACATATCGCTCATTTGGAGAAACATCCGTTTATGCTCACTAGTTCCTTTGAAGGAACTACTGAGAATTTTTGGATCAGTAGTTCCTTTGCTTAAATGTATTTTTTTTTCCAAATATGACAAAGCACTTAGAAAGCGTATTCACGTCAGGAAAGCAAAACCTTAAAAAAAAAGTAGCAGTTACGTCGATGTTTCTCCAAAACGAGCGACATATTCACTTCTATAGACTGTCACGAGAGAGCATTTTATCAATGGCATGATCACCAATTTGAACTCGTTTGGGAAAATTCTTGGATATCAGAGGCTGTTCTAGTAATGCATCTGTCGTTCTTCTTGAATGATTTCCTTACCTTTTCGATAACAAATAGGAATGTCCACTGTTGTACTACGTATATAACTTTTAAGCTAACATTTTATGCCTTGTTTAGCATTAATGTTACCAATAATGAAGATTATCAGCTTAAAAATAATGAAGCCGTTAGTGATACTGATAACTTATCACCAACTAATAGCCTGCGCAGACGACGGATTTTTGTCCGCGGACTTTTTTGTCCGCGGCTATAGAACGTATGGAAATCTATGCAATAACGCACACGAAGGACAAGTAGACTGCTGGGATTTCCATACATTCTATCTTTGCGGACAATTTCTCCGCGGACAAAAATCCGTCGTCTGCGCAGGCTATAAACCTTGTCATTATTTCAAAGCCGAAGCTTTTCATAATGAAAATGACGTAGGCGTCATTCAAACCTGTATTCTGAGGCGTCATTATCAAATCCTCGTGTACTTGACTTGCTGTTAATTCGTTACGTAGGCGTGTCGTCACGTCACTGTGGGCGAGGTCAAGGTCATACACCAATCATAATGCTTTTCGTGTGTTGCTCCAATTAACAACAGATTTGGGTAAGGTCAATTAGTTAATTTAAAAATATCTGTTACTAGGAACCCTATACTGTTATTAAGCCGACTAAGTATAAAAGATAGCTAACTATACCTAAACCCAGTTTTTTTACCCACTGTTTTTAATTACATCAACATAGAGGTAGTAGGTTCACTGATCAATGTTTTGACCAGCATTTCAAGACACGAAAAGATATAGAAAGATCTCTCAAACTCAAACGAATTATTTCAATTGAGCGATCGATCAGGTTAAGCTACGCTTGCCGCGGTTGGTCTGTGTATGGGTGACCATCTTTAAATACCGAGACTCCTCCGTGCGTCGGAAAGCACGTTAAGCCGTTGGTCCCGGCTGTCATTCGTGGATCTTTGACAGTCGTTACAAAGTCTGACAACCAGTCTTACCAAAAGGAGTATCGTTTTACCCAGTAACGGGGTTGTGGAGGTCAGATAAGCAGTCGCTCCATGTAAAATGCTGGTATTCAGCTGCATCCGCTTAGACTGGAAGCCGACCCCAACATAGTTGGGAAAAGGCTAGGCAGATGATGATGATGAGCCATTTACAGGCACTTTTGAATTGTCAAAGAAGTTGGACGTTCAGGAAGATGAAGCTGGTTGTCATACCAAAGTGTAATAGTTTAGGTTCCTATGGAGAAGAACGGGCAAGAAACTCCATGGACACTCTTTGTTACAAAATACTAGTAACATTATTATTTCTCTCTAGAACACACGGCGACACATCAAGCTAAAGCTATACATTTCCAGTTTTAGCTGACCTGGCATTGTATAGGTTTTTCGTACAATGAGAGGTCATCTTATACTGGACATGTACAGTCACGAGCACCAATATGTCAACACTTGGCAATTTTCAATTGTGATTTTTTCGTGAAATAACGAATGCAACGTTGAAATACGACACTTAACATAAACCTATGGGTTCGAAAATACTATTTTCGTCATAACATAAAATTTCATTCAAAAATAAAGGAGAAACTCGCCTTTGAATAAAGCCAAGTGTATACATACTTATAGACGTGACTGTACAGCTTGATATGTCGTCGTGCGTATCTACTCCTTCTGCAAACGACCCCTTTATAGAAGCTACTAGCGGCAAACGCGATAGAAGTATTACAATCCTTTTTTATTGATTCCCTTTACAAATCTCAGCCCCCCTTTTAATACCCTTCAGGGATAATTTGGGGATAAAAACTATTCTATAACCTTCTCCACTACTCAAACTATCTCCATACCTTTCATCTAAATCGGTTCAGCGGTCATTGATGCCCCATACAAACTTCAACCCCCGTAAAGGATGATTTCTGGGATAAAAACTATCCTATGTCCTTCCCCGGGATGCAATCTATCTCTCTGCCAAATTTCATTTAAATCCGTTCAGTGGTTTAGGCGTAAAAAGGTAAAAGGTTAGGTGAAAAGGTACAGACAGACAGACAGAGTTACTTTCGAATTTATAATATTACTAGCTGCGCCCTGCGGTTTAATCCGCATAAGTCTCGATCCCGTGGGAATATCGCGATAAAAAGTATCCTATGTCCTTTTCCGGGACTCAAACTATCTCTATACCCATCTCAATCGGTTCAGCGGTTTAGGCTTGAAAAGATAACATACAGACAGACAGACAGAGTTACTTTCGAATTTATAATAATAATAAAGTATGGATTACAATAGCACAGCAAACGAAAACAATCTTTTTTAGAATCTCCTTGAAGTTAAATGTTATCTATTAAAAGGTAATAGGGTAGGTAGATATCGAAGGTGAAATTGCATTCTCTGAGAAATCCTTGTAACTTTGCAGGTGACCTAGGTCGTAGTCTTGTTAATCCAAGCTTACCCTCCGAGGTCAGCCTTCCAATATTAAATTCTAGGAATCCTTGATTATTACTTCAAGGGTTTGTGTTAGATGTACTAGGAATTTCTGCGGCTTTATTCGATTTCACTGGAATTCTAATACGTTTTCTTATTAAAATAAGATTTTGACTGTTGACTGTTGGTCTCTTTTACCAAATATAATATGTTCATTAGTGCATTGTTGTATACCGGGTGAATTTTTCAAGTGGGCGTGGATGGCCAAATCCGAAACTATGAGTACTAGCGAAAAGTACTCAAAGGAGTCGTGGGCTCGATTTTGATGAAAACTAAAACTGCATCATTGGATTTTTGAAGAATCAATACTTCTAGCCAGGAATCGAACCTGTTGATTTTGAAAAAAAAAAACACATTCTGTATTATTACACCATTCGATAGTGTCGCTAATAAGGATCGAATTCTGGGAAATAATGACATACGAAAATGTTGAATTTTAATAAACTTCTTCTTATTTTGAAGTATTCATACCTACATTACGTACCTTGTTCGAAATGATGTTCAATATTTTTATTAACACACCCGCAGCGCAGTCAACATTATGTTCTAAATCCACGCCCACTTGGAAAATTCACCCTGTATAAGTATTTTTTTAATCTATAACATAACATCACGCTTGGATTCCCCAAAGGGTTAGGTAGGTGTGTAATACCACATTTCCCCTGTTATGTTTCAATCCCGTGAATATGGGGCGAGACTATTGCCATCAACCGGACACAAAACCAATCTCCGAATTGCTTTTAATCTACCTAGGTATAATATCCATATCCATACTAATATTATAAATTCGAAAGTAACTCTGTCTGTCTGTATGTTACATTTTCACGCCTAAACCGCTCAACCGATTTAGATGAAATTTGGTATAGAGATAGTTTGATTCCCAGGAAAGGACGTAGGATAGGTTTTATCCCGATATTCCCACGGGATCGAAACTTATGCGGGTGAAACCGCGGGGCTCTACTAGTATATTATAACTCTAAAGAGAACATCAAAATCCAAGGTAGTTACTAATGTTAATTGCATAACACACTAGCAATCACAATCTGAATCACATTGAAGGACACTGCTAATCCATTGCTTCATATGTTCGGAAAAAATGTCTGCTCAACAACATAAATAACGCAATGAATGTTGTTGAACTGTCAAAATGAAACCTTTTGCTACTGATAATGTGTTACGCAATTACCCCGTAGAACCCTGTTAATTATTATTATTCTTTACCTAAATTGCTTTTATAAGTATGACCAAGCTAAAAAGATGTTGCCATTCTGTTTTAATAAAACGGAACAAGATTAAAATAATATTGTTTCAAAGAACCTTTAGAGAGAAAATATATAAATTGCGTTGCGAGGCTTTGTAAGTGGAAAGTAGGAAAGCTTTGTTACAAAATTTATAAAAATGGAGACAGTAAAAGTATTATACAAGTTTTCTTATGGGTACTCTAGCCCCGTGGCTCTGTCTGTGTTTGTAATGTTTTAAATATTTCAGGATCCAATGTCTCTGTGGATTTTAAAAATACTAGCAGCGCCCCGCGGTTTCACCCGCATAAGTCTCGATCTTGTGGGAATATCGGGATAAAAACTATCCTATATCCTTTGCCGGGACTCAAACTATATACCAAAATTTCATCTAAATCGGTTCAGCAGTTTAAGCGTGAAGAGGTAACAGACAGACACACTTTCGCATTTATAATATTAGTATGGATTCTTCTTCTTAGCGTGTCGATGGCAATCTAAATAAAGTCGGCTGAGAATTTTGCAACGAGTTTGGCACCTTCAGTAGCGTCCATCAGATCCTAAAACGTGCATACAACAGCACGCTAATTACGTAACACACTATCAATTGTAATCTAATAATTTTGAAGAATATCGCTAATTCTTCATAATTATTATGTTCCAAAAAGTCTGCTCAACAACGTAAATAACGAAATTAATGTTTTGAACTGGCAAAATGAAAGCCATTGCTACTGATACGCAATTACCCCGCAGGACATGATATTAAGTGTCCCTTAAAACATTAAGGTTCGACAATTACACGACTAAAACCAACAGACACAAAGACACATAGAACCTAAAACTTAAATTATTATGATTGTGCAAATCTAGTTGTTTGAACAAAAACTGTTTTGATATAACTCAGAACTACGTACTAAAAGTCATGTCGCACTTTTTCAAGCCCTTCAAAGAAGCCCCATAAATTTTGACAAGGTACAAGACGAGCCCCATAATTTCAAGTGCCAAAAAACACGATTAAGCTCTCGTTTCACACATTGACGACGCCGTAAAACCCCATGGGCCATCCCATGAATGTTAATTCAACCCTATATACGTGGGTCTAAAGGACCCTATACCCAAAACTGATTTATAGGTGTCTTGTACTCCAATAAAGGTAATTTACTACGGAACCATGCGTTAATGATGGCGTTTCGTTTGCTTGTAAACATGTCGTAAAACGCCTTTGAGAACTTTTATTTTGTTTGATTTTCGTTTAAAGAGTATTGTGAGGTTTGTGTGAATACTAACTAGTTTTTAACTGCGCTGTTTCTTTTGCGGATTGTAAATCAAAGGTTTTACGGAGCTGGGCCCTAATATACTATGACCACTAAACGATTCCTTACTTCGAAACCACATCAATTCCTTAGTTAATTACGCCATTCCGCGTGGTTTCGTTCATTGCGTCATAGAATAAGGCCCCAGGATGATATAAACAGCTGCGGGAAATTCCGTAAGACAATCAGTAGCAATGTAATGAGTTTCATTTTGGCAGTTCAACAACATTCATTGCGTTATTTACGTTGTTCAGCAGACACATTTTTCGAGCATATGAAGCAATGGATTCGCAATATACTTCAAAATGATTCAGATTGAGATTGATAGTGTTACGCAATTAGGGTGCTGGTCAGCGAATTATAGAATCGCGTTAAATGCAGTTTAATGACTTTTAAAAAACCAAGAGAATATTTTAATAATCACTACCGATTACTAGAAAAAACATTGATATGATTGGTGATTGCGTTTTACTTTCGTTACTTTACCAACATGACACCTTTTTATAGTCACATTATGTACATTTATGAATTAAGTACGTATTTTTCTAATAATACTTGCCCTTGACTCAACCTGACGATTTACTTGGCAATGCCAAGTCATCATGACAAAACTCAATTGACACCAATGATTGCAAATAACATGGACATTGTAGAAGAATGTTGCAATGTTATGGTCCAAGATATTCGCATTAAGTTCCTTTGTGGATTCGACATGGGAGAAGTCGCAATATCGAAGCGTAAGCGATTTCGATAGGGTAGGCCAGGAAAGAAGCGGTGGATTTTCTACCTACCAAAACATGCAATACATAACTAGAACAAATTGTTCCATTGATGGAGATATTATGGAAATCGAATGAGTCGAAAAAAGAGCAAAGAGAAGAAGAGCTGCAAAGATCTCTTCTGTAGCTACGGTTTCCTATAAGCCACATAACGGTCGGTCATCATGAAATTATGGCAGCGAGCGGGGTTTGACTTTGCGGTGTCGAAATAGTATTAATTAGTTATTATAATGTATTTTGGCATGAGTAATAATTAATTAATTATAATGTATTTTGACATAAATAATGATATTAATGATAATAGATTTTGAATGACTACTAGATATTGTACACCCTATTATGCTACAGCGATCGATATATTATTATGGTAAGAACTCCTTTTCCACCTGTAGCAAACAATAAATGAATTTGAATTTGAAAAACGCTCTCTAGAAAACGCACTTACTTACTGTCATACAGAACGTTTCAGTGACGTCATTCTACGGTAAATTGCAGACGCTATGTAGCGGCCACCGCTCTTCTAGGAAACTGTACACACGTACCTAAACCATCAGTTTCTATTGACTCTCTCTATGATGTTTAGCCACGCTACCGCTTATGTATTGAGCCTTCTAATTTCATGGCCACACTGTGACAAATGTTATCGGACATCCAGTGAGCTTCAGGCACGCGCGAAACGGTTTATGGTAGAAACTTATAGAAAATTCCATTTTATTGGAGTTTTATTGTACCTTCTATCTTTTATGGCCTTTTTCTTTGGAAGGCGTGGCGGTCTTTATAATTTATTGTCTCGAGAGCAATGGTGTTATGGTGGCCCAGTGGTAACGACTCCGGCTTACGAGTTGTAGGTCGTGGGTTCGAACTCAGGCAGGTACTTTATTCAGTGTAAATTATTTCATCACCACTGCTCTCAAAACGGTGAAGGAAAATATCTTGAGGTAACCGGCATGACCTACAACCATCGAAGACATGTGACATCTACCAACCCGCACTGGACCCGCGTGGTGGATTACGGCCCTCTGGCCTCTCCCTCTCACCGAGAGAAGCCCTTTGTCCCAGCAGTGGGAACGTTAAGCTGATTATGCTATTGTCTCTTTAAGTAGTTGATTTTATTGTTTCACAGTTTCACAGCTCTTCTTATGAACTTACTATTACGGTTTATATTTTTTTTTTCGGCCTGAAGTTGATTTATTTGCGAGTTAAAAGCTAACAATCTTAAAATAATAATATGTACAAGTATATAAAAAGGTTATATTAAGATATATTAATTTAAGTTGACACAATACTAGTTGCCCTTCAACACCTACGGGAAGACAGTGTATACCCAATAGGTAAGATCGTTTCAAGAGATTACTAGTTACAGGTTCTATAATGTAAAGTCAACTCAAATTGTCTACATATTCAAACGACAACTGTCATTCTTTGACAGTAGTATGAAATGGCTAAAAACTCGGCAAATTGACGCGTAAGAATTAATTCTCCTGACTGTACCTACCTATGAGGCTATTAGCATCTTGGTAATTTTGGAGTTTGCAGAACTAACCAAAACTTCTCACGTTTTCAGCAGTACACATGAATGAATATGTAAATATCCTTATGCTAATACATATTTATCCTTTTAATAGAACACGCAGTTAGAGTTACGTAACTGAACACTTTCTGCTCAAGTTGGCATAACATTATTATCGCCGTTTTTCGCAATTTAGCACTTACGAGTTGTGTAAGCAAATTAAGTTTATTTGAAGATGGAGTGATATTTATTTGTGTGAATATTTATTTTTTGTCGATAAAAATTGTATTCCGAAAAATACCAAGACATCACTTTGTACTCAATTAAAAATGTTGGTATCTCATTCGTACTCAATCTAACAAGTTGTCTTGAATGCGAAAACAGCCAAACCTGCGCTAGTACGAATTTGTTTTACATTGAAACCGTAACATCCACCGTTTGTTGCAATGCTACATTCGTTTTCAAAACAATTTGACGGTAGTACTGAAGGCCAATTCTCGTAATTTAAAACGTTCAAAATCTAGTCGCAGTGTCATCTCGGCGACAAACAAATGTCAAAAACTTGTCAAAATGTAGGGAAATTAGAGGAATTTTTGACAGATTGAGACAGATCAGATTGTGAATGTTCTTAAAATTACGAGAATCCTCCCCCTGAACTACTGAAGATAAGATAACGAATAAAGTAATGCTGGATTTAACTCTATTAAGGAATTCTTCAGAATAAACATATGATTGATCCTCTACTGAACATGAGACTCGTATTCGTCTGTTCCTTTGAAAGGTCAAATTCAGTTCATCTCCAAGATAAATCAATGGCAGAGACAAGGTCTTTGCATGTAATGTTGTCTGAGGCTGTTTTTCTCATCCTGCTAATATCCCTAGAAGACAAGGCCCTTACGAAGTTATGACACCCTCACCATAATTTTATGTAGTAAATTAGTAATGCATTTATAATCTCTTTGGTAATTACAAGACACCGTCGCTACTATTATGCACTATGCAGGAACATAATCTTTGTAAAACTACTTAATTTTTCACTAATCAAATTACCATATTAATTTAGGTTAATCAGCTAATGGATTAGCGAGTATGAGATAACATTGCATTAATTACAATAATTTATTAGTGTAAATAATTATACAAACGGGTCTAAAGTTACGTTCGTTCACGGTTGATTGGTACAATGACAGAACTGGTTCCATTCCTCGGTTTATCTAACATTCTGACCGTATCCAGGAAGTAATGGGATACCAGTGAAAGTTGCTTCGCTGCATGAATATAATTTAAATACATTTATTTTGTTAGAATTAAGTTATTTAACTTCTTGTAAAATGTCTTTGAAGTCGCTTCCTGTTTCCTCAATTATCAATTTTGTGCTCATGTTTATGTTGAGTATCGATGCTAATGTAATTCACATAACAATTTGTACTGTGCAAAATCGAAACACGAAATTCTTTCTTCACATAAAAAAACGAAAAAATGTTTTATTAAAGTAAACATTTAGTTACTTGTCAGCGCCATCTATTATTTTGTTGCGAAAACGTGTTTGTCTTCACTGCCGCTAGATGGCTACGCCAGACATTTTCCTTTATTTAATCACATCATAAAATCATTTTAAAAAACCTTTGTTATCTGTCTTTACAGATTCATTCGTGAATAGCCAAGAATGGACGTCGTCACGAGGTGTAACAGAACTTCGGGTTGGAGTTTTGGGTTCACCAGACAGTGGGAAATCTGCTCTAGTACATCGGTACTTAACTGGGGCGTATATGCAAGAAGAAAGTCCTGAAGGTGCGTAATACTATTTTAGTAATTAAGTCATTGCAATCTTCCATGTTCAAAATTTAATTTATCTTTATATCAACAGAACATAAACACTACCATCTAGCGTCAAGTAGCAGAACTACGTATACTTAAAGTGAGCTCAAATATAGTTCGTTCTGTGCAACCTAGATGGCAGCACCAGCCTATCTCGTACTTAAATTTCTTTATTATGCCACTAGATGCCACTACCAGTAGGAACATTAACATTTGGAAAGTTCAACGAACTACCGAGGGCGTTATTGCACTGATTACACTCTCCTCGAGGGTTTGATTAGTAGCGTAGGACTGCAAGTGCTACTTATTTACCTTCACCCACACACTTGAAACTCGATCATTATCACAGAGACAGCGATAATGGTAGAAATTAACTTATTCCTGGATATTGTGTAGGTATCTCTTGCTGTTTTACTAGTTCATAGGTGGACATTGAACAAACGTGGAACGCTGAGTATATGACGAAAACCTTTTCACCACTTTGTGTGGGTTTTGCTTGACATTTGATGGATGGGTCCGTATTTTAGTAGATGCTCTTTAATCACTCTAGTTGAATACTTGTAGTATACCTCTGGATCTATTAAAATTCTTCTAAAAGCTGAAAGCAGGTACCTATAAGTACCTGCATCTAGTTTTCATTTCTACCTCACAGAGCAGGCATGATAGAAGGATTTACAGGGATATTGGCAGTATGAAAAGGGTTGAAAATATTATCACATCTGGTTATTTCTATTTCAGGTGGTCGCTTCAAGAAGGAAGTGATAATCGATGGCCATAGTTACCTTCTACTAATACGAGATGAAGGGGGCTCGCCTGAAATGCAGGTCAGTTGAAAAGTTACAATATTATTATTTAACATATACTCTAGGTCTAGGTGATTACAAAAAAAACCGATTGCTTGCGTATAAAATTAATGTAATTTATTGTACTGCGTACCTAGGCACCTGCCACTCGATAAATAAATCGGGCATATGGATAACAAAGAGCACCATTGAAATTAACATTCGTATTTTTGGATTTTTTGTTTATGTCAATGGTATTGCAAAATTGCAATAGCTATTACGGCTGTTACTATGGATATCATTGAGTAATCTATACGAAAACTGCCTATGTAATAATATCTCGAGGCTCTAAAATAACTATAAAACGACAATGGAAGCCGAATGAGAATTAGACCTAGTCGAAATCGAAATACTCGACCAAAACCTTAAAATCCACATAGGTATATAAGCCTGGATTTTACGGCTTTGGTCGAGTCAATCAACATAGTTACAGAATTACATTTAATTCTAAGTAAGTAGGTAACTAATCAATAACAATTAAAACAGGTCTGGATAACATTAATCTAAACAAGCGAACCGTAATTAATTACCCAATAATGTATAGGAAGGTACCTATTCGTGCCTTTGTTGTTACTTTTACAAGCAGGCATTGACCTCCCTACCTAAGTACTACTGATTACATACTAATCAATACGTATAGGTGGATAGTAGGTACCTACCTAGAATCTAAAGAGTATTGTTGAATCATTCGATTTGGTTTACCATTAAACATAAGCTATATCTACATATAAGCGTATATGCTATGACCATAGTAATACCGTTTTGCGTGGATGTGACGCATGTTTCCCCCTACCTTTTTATTTAATTTTTTGTGTATATGTTCTTTTTTGCGTCATTTTCACCGCAAATAAACTTATTTACTTTCTTTCTTTCTTCTTTCTTTCATAACTACGTTCCAACGTCCATCGTTTTTTTTTTTTTCTTTATTTATTTGTAGGGGCTTTTACGCACAGCGTATGCCAGTCCCATCGTATCCTAAACAATTGTACTTTCACAGATCGTGGGCCATGAATTTGAACCAATGAACAAACCCTTCGCATCGTCACCATTTGGTTGGGATAGAATTGTATGGAACATGCCTACATCAGTTCTGTTCAAATTCAGGGACCTTACTAAATTATTTCTACTGGACTCATATTGGACACATTCCACCAATAAATGTTGCAGGTCCTCGACAACTCCACATTCCTCACAATTGGGTGATAGGATTTTCGTCATCATGAAAGCAAATTTTTTGCATGGAATGTGTCCAGATCTGAGTCTAAAAGCAGTAACAATCAGTTTTCTACTAACATTACTATTCATAAACCAGGGCACGCGAAGAGGTTCACACTGTATGGTTTTATACCATAAACCCTTCTCTAATGACCGTTTATTAAAATATTCTTTCCAATAATCATAGCATATATTTTTAAATTTCTTAAAGTCCTTCGTTGATAAAACAATCTAATTTCAATATTTGCGTCTCCAACAAAGCATTCACGTAAACAACTTTGTGTACCGTTCATTACATTTGACTGAAAAACAACGACTTCAGACAAGCTTCGACGGAAATCGATTTCAATGAAATATTCAAGACAATGGACGTCGCGTGTAGTCGCGTGTGAGGAATGATTGACGATGTGGCATCTAGGTACTCATCTATGTTGTGCAGGAGTCGGCAGTCAAGCTTTTGAACATGTATTTCGAAACAGATAGTGACCTACTCTTGTTGGAGAGGCTCCGTTGTTTTATAAGGTACGGGAAATGCATCCGGGAAAATGTTGCAGTTTGGCCCGAAATAAGCGGTGAAGCTCTAGTTTTTGAAGGAAACCCAAAAATAAAAAGTACTTGATCTTTAAAAGTTACAGTAACAAGTACCAAGTTATACATATACAATGCGAGGTCAGCTAAAACTAGAAAATAGCATGATTATAATGTCGTCGTATGTAACTTACCGTTTCGTAGTTCTTTTTGTATAAGCAGATTACTTTTTCCAGCCATTTCCAGAGCACATTCAATCCACTTATTTGCCGTTGAAGTTTTTAAGGGCATTGTAATATTATATACGACGAAAGTTGACAGTTCCTCTCTCTCTCTGAAAAAAGTTAGTACCTAAAAAGGAAGAGCATAGGACCTCTTCCTTTTTTACTAACTTTTTTAGCAAACCTTACTTTTTTTTTAAGAATTCAATTTCCAGACGACATAATGTCTAAATATCAAAGTGCATCCCACATTCCCGTGCCGTACGCAACAACGTAGCCGCACCGCCTCTGCCTCCAGGATGCTCCTATCGATTTGCGCTATAAAACGAGGGTACTGTTTAATAGACGTTACATTTATTTACTATACAGTGCGTTCCTATTTACTATACATAACAAAATCGTGAGCTTTTACGAGCCTGTCGTATCGAATTTACAAGCCGCTTAGCGGGTTTACGATTTTTACGAAAACATCGTGTTTTACTACGAGTCGTATGTAGCTTGTTTTTTTCCTAGTAGAATGTTTTTATGAAAATAGGTAAGGGGATATGGATGTACCCACGGTGGAGATGATTATAAAATTCGAAATGACAGTAGTTTCCTAAAAATTTTAATGGGGAACATGCTCATAGACTCATACCCCATGGTGGTATCTGGTCTCCCTATAAGGAACAGCGACAGACACGTGGGTGAGATCGCATCCATGGCGCTGGAATTGTTCAATGCAGTCAAAAGTCACAAAATATCGCCTTTCTTTTAGTTAGGTAGGTATCTATAGCGCCACGAGGTAAATTTGGCGCGTGGCCAAAATCGGAACTAACTCCGCCATCTTTTGTTTTAATACATTCCAAGTGACATTTCCAAAAACAATTGCACAAATGTTTACCAACAGCGCCCCCTGTCAACGTCATTCGGGCGCCAAAATATCCATTTGGAAGTGTATTTTATCAGTCGACAGATAATTCTTATTCGTGGAATAAAATTGACGTCTGACAGATTCAGTATGGAAGAACTGTCAAAAATTCAAAATTATTCCTCGGATAAAATTATCTGGCGTTGGAAAAATCAGCACTAAATGGAATCTATAAAGCTTCGAATTTTAAGTTGTTTATCATCCTCCACCCTCCGATGGTTCCAAACAACCCTCTATAAAGTTGTTACCGTAAAAGGTTTACCTACGCCAGAAATAGAAAACTCCTAGGATCCTATTTTCAGCCGGTAACCTAACGAAGTTACTTAGGTAGGTACTGCAAGCAAAGTGCACGACTAAATCTAGAGTCTGGAGCGTGGGCTTGAAATATTTTATAGTTAGATTTTCAGCTGTGTTTGATGTTGCAGTTACTATTAATAGATAAACTTATTTCTTCTCTTTATCTATTTCTAGTGGTCCTAAAAACCAATCAGGGAATGATATAGGTCTTTATGATATCCTAGGAATACACATGCCAGTTAAGCCCACAAAAGTATGCAAGTATCATGTCATTTATTTTTGAAGATGTGTAATTGGCACAGGGCTATAATTTCAAGTTACTTCATGATTTTTGTTGTCTGTATCTAAATCTTCGATGCATTAATTAAATTGTATTTTCATGCATAATTAGTGTATTCCGGCACCCTATTCGCGTAACACAATCACAATCTGAATCACTTTGAAGGACAATGCTAATCCATTGCTTCGTATGTTCGAAAAATTTGTCTGCTCAACAACGTAAATAACGCAATGAATGTTGTTGAAATGTCAAAGTGACAGCCATTCCTACTGTTAGTGTGTTACACAATTACCCCACTTGCTTTATGACCTTATGATTATGACAAACATATCTCAACTTCTCTCTTATAAAATGATAAAATCTGCAAAATTACCAGTTGGTCTATTCTGTAAAAATGTCACCGTTAAAACTTAGGTGAAGTGAGCTTGCGCTTGCTGTCATTCCACGTGATGCCAGGGATTGACACTATTGACAGCTCACTTCAAGTTTCTCTAGCGATGCTATGTATTATAGTAATGAAAATAAAGTTTAAAATTATATGACACTAAAACTGCTCGCCGCTTCGCTGCCATCTTGGTGACTTGAGCCTAAGTTTTCACGGTGAGATGTTTACAGAATAGACCGGGTACCTTTTACGAGTAGGTGTGTTAGACATTTAGCCATAGCAAAATCTAGATCTAGATCTCACCATAACAGAACAAGAACTCGTCTTGCTATCAAAACAAGGCAATCTATTCAAGCAGCTAGTTCGATTATCGTTTTAATTGAGTCGAGTGGCGACGACGGTTCATTCGATTCGCTGTCGATTGTGATTAGTTCGCTGTGTTGTTTCTGTGACTGTTTGATGAAGGCTGCTCCGTAGGATAGTTTAGTTTATGTAGTGATAATTAAGGTTAAATAATATATCGTCTTCTTCTTGGACGGACGACTGAAAGATGAAAATTATAAATTCCCCAAATGCAAGGTTTCAACATCATCTAGACCAATTCCCGTAGTTAAAAACATTCAAAATCTAGTCGTGCTCTCGTCTCAGCCACAATTAATGTCAAAAATGTAGGAAATCTACAGATATTTTTGACAGATTGAGACTGAGATCAGACTGTGAACGTTCTTAAAATTATGGGAACCCTCTGTTAACTGTCTTATCGTCCTAACTGCATAATCGGATTTACGTTCCATAGTTTTTACCTATACGTCTTTCCGCTAGGTTCTTACTTAGGCAAGTATGTACTTAGTAGTGGTCTTATCAGTCTATGGGCGATTAATAGGCTTAGTTTCCAACCCTCCAAACCTTCAAGGTTCTAATGGTCCAACTACCAACATTTTTTTTACCACATTGAGCACACCTCTTTCCAACCGCTAGACTCGACCCCCTCGGACCACACCCTCGTCAAAACCTTAAAATACATCTAAACGAAACCAGTTAAAGACCTTCAAATCGTAAGACTCAACCCTCGATCACTTAGATTTACGAGCACGCACTGACGCGTTATCTAACCCTTCCGCTGCTGTCGCAGTGACGTCATCGCATTAGGTCGGATTGACCCGCAAGCCCACAACCCGATTGTCCCGATATAAAGTCGTCTAAATATAGTCACATGGGTCCCCTGTGTTGTGACTTGTGACCAATTTTTATAAAGTCTTGGGATGTAGACGAACGTACCTATACAGGGTGAAATTGAATTCATGGGCATCCTTTTACGGGGTCATTGTAATCATCATTATGAATAACTTTTACTATGGGACCAAACCTGAAATCGTGAAAAAAAATCAGCTCTTCCGTACATTTTGACGAGTTATGTGAACATAAATGCAAAGAACAGCTGATTTTTTTTTCGCGAATTTAGGTTTAGTCCCATAGTAAAAGTTGTTCACAATGATGAGTACAATGACCTCTTAAAAGGACGCCCATGAATTCAATTTCACTGCATATGGTTAGGAATTTTATGATGGATTGAGTAAATTTATTATGTTTGACAAATTAAGAAGCAGCGTTAGGAGGAAATAAGATGTCAGTCGGTAGCCGGATAGCGCTCTTCGTATTGGGTTGGACACGAAAAATCTTGCTGCGAAAAAGCGGTGGTTTTTAACCCATTCTGAACTTCTATCTGTCACCTAGATATTTTATTAAGTACCTAGACGTCAGCAAAAAAAAAGGTTAACATGTTTAATTAATAAATCATGCACGGGCCCCAATTATGCATATTTTGTAAAAACGTGTCAATCCCACTAAAGTACACTGTCCTTCAAGATGCAGGATGTTCCTACTTTGAAGGGCAGGGGCCTTCTCATCTGCAATAGCCATACCCATCCCTTCTAGAAACAACACTGATGTGACCTAAGCCAAAGGTACTATTTGGAACCGAACTGCCAACTGCAACTGCCTACAGCACGTGCAGCGGCTGGTAACCACGGTAAGGTAACGGCTGGTAACCTTAGCCGATTGCATGCAGTCGCTGCACGTGCTGGCGGCAGTTGCAGGTGGCAGCTCGGTTCCAAATAGTACCTTAAGACTTTTGGTAAATAAATGATTACTTACTTAATTTCAGGAAGCCTATAAGTTAACCATCTTCATATTTAGGACATTTTCAGCAATGTTTATCAGTAAACACTGATAGATAAACGAAATTCCTAATAAAAGCTTAGTGACATGATACTAAATGGTCCCCCTACTCCGGCACGCGCCGTAATATCGGCACCTCGCCACAGCAATTTGATACAAATTGGTCTAATATATGGACGTGAACAAAATAAAAATAAAAACTTTCAGATGAAAGTCCCTAGTATACGGAATTTCCAATCATCGATCGGTTTTACTGAAACCGAAACATGCTCGTGGAAATTGAAAGTTTTGTTTTTATTCTATCTAGAGTTTTTTACTGTCTAAATTTTGGACGCCATGTTGAATTGTTTCAACTTTCAAGGTTATTTTAAGTACCTACTTTTCTTATAACCCTCAGGCCAATAAAAAGTACTGTAAAGACAAGGTCTCGCAAACAAGACGTTGCCAGTTTGGTTATTTGGATTTTAGGATACACGTGGCCTTGCCAACTCAAACAAGTAGGATATTCAATAAAACACTAACGAGATCATTGTCCTAGCTGTTACATTTGTCAATCTGACTGCCTATAGCCTTTCCCCAACTATGTTAGGGTCGGCTTCCAGTCTAACCGGATGCAACTGAATACCCGTATTTTACAAGGAACGACTGCCTATCTGACCTTTTCAACCTAGTTCCTGGATAACACTGTACCACTTAATAAGACTGGTTGTCAGACTTTTGGGTTTCTGACAACCCGTAACGATTGCCAAAGATCTGCGAATGACAGCCGGGACCAACGGCTTAACGTGCTTTCGGAGCCACGAAGGGGTCTCGATATATGTATATCGAGACCACTCCGTGGCTCCGAAAGCACGTTAAGGCATACGCCCTAGATATTCCTCTTTCAAATCCATTTTCGCTTTATCCCTAGTTCACATTTCCGTAGCACATTCTACAAAAACGTACCTTGCCCAGTCCATAATGCACTCCATACTAAGCTGAGCCCATTCCGAGTCTTTCTAATAGTTCGAAATTGGAAAAGCCTCGCATTGTTCACTCTCTGCTTGCTCGCTTGGGCGCTTGCCCCATTTCAGCTCGGAACTCGGAAGCAACCGCTCCGGCAAGTTCCGCAAAGAGTTTTTAATTGCTCTACTTGTGATGGTATTATCTGTGTGTTTACGTGGAGGATGGATAAAGTTCGAATCTTTAAGTTCCAACTTTGCATAGCATAGAAAACTTATGTATTCCTATGCTAGCTACATAAAGCTTTTCTATGCTTTTGATTTGTAGTAAGTAGGTAAGCATAGATATATAAGTTATGGTAGTAAGACAGAAGATTGAAACAAATGATAACAGCGGGAGGGGGGGGGGGTTACCCACTAACAGTAGGCATGGCTTTCATTTTGACAGTTCAACAACATTCATTGCGTTATTTCCGTTGTAGAGCAGACACATTGCATATGAAGCAATGTATCAATATCCTTCAAAATGATTCAGATTCTGATTGATAGTGTTACGCAATTAGGGTGCATGTCTTCCCTAATGCTTGGACATAATGTTATACATTGCAACTTACTTAAAATAGTACTTAAATGTTACAGAAAATATATGCCACCAGATATTTTCTGTTACAACGATAATTTGGAACGACCTTCGCCAGATTTTAAGGCCAAACTACGACGGATCGATAATCCATTTGGACCATTAGCATGTTGCATGTTCTTTTAACTTCCTATCATAAAAAATGTCATGGCTATCGATATGGATAACGGCTGATAGCGGCTATTTCACAACTCAGGAGATCAATAAACCCAGTTTCCCACAACCCAAAACCTACAAGTCCTTAACCAAAACAAACAAAGTAGCTAAATTCATAAATTTACTTTATGGCTAAACAAATCTTCAACAGTAGCTGCGGGCTTTAACTATAGTAACAAGTTTAACTTGGCAGACGGCAAAATAGAGAACTAAATTTAAATGTACTGGATTTGACATATCCTTGGCATTTTCCTTTGGTAGCAGCGCCACCACGAAGTACCAACTTATGTTGGTAACCCTTTACATCTCCTCCAGCTTCCAACAGATTAAACCACCCAAGCACTTGAAATCAAAAGCCTTTGTCTGTACTGTATTATGACGTCACATATCCTGAGAAACGCAGATTGTGACGTCAAGCGTATCCTGCCCGCTATTGTCCTTCGAGTAATTGCTATGACCTAGTTGCATTGAGTGTCGTTGCATCAGATTCCCTTATACAAAGTGGGGGTCGGAAAATGGCAGCTGAAAATAGAAAGGAGCAAAGTCTTTAAGTAACATCATATAAACACATTCAAGCTAAGTAGCACTTCTGTAGTCTAGCACTTAGAACTAAAATGGCGAAAGGTCACGCGTATTCCAGCCATTGTTGTTCTAATTTTAAATCGTGGAGTCCCTTGTTACACATTTAAAAGTTTGGAAATATGACCAGCCAGTGTCATTTTCATGGGGTTTCCAAGTTTGCTATTAGAAATTGTGTTTTTTTTAATTCTGCTTGTATTACCTATACAAATTGAAAAGTCGTCGTTATGCCTTAAAATTGTGTTTTATCTACCCGGAATAGGTAATTAAACCTTGACATTCATCATCCCCAAGCCTTCATCCCAATTTATTTAGGGTCGGCGTACGCAACAATCTCTTAGCTTTCCTAGTAATGTTTGTATCTATCCACACATTTTGTAGGCATAAAATCTTCCACATAATCCATCCATCTTTTCCTTGGTCTCCCACTAATCTAATAGCCAACCACTTTGGTCATCCTTAAGGAAATCCTATAGCTATCCAAATTCATATTTAAAACTTTCCTCACGACATTTGCGCAATTTTACAGAAACAATTAAAAAGCCATTGTGTCTCGCGTGGATCCACGGCATACGAAGGGTTTAGCCAAGGTGTGCTGTAGTATACTAAAACCTCTATGAAGCCACCACGTCAGGCCGACGCGCAACGTCCTTACATAAGTTCCTCTCTTATGTCGTCACACAATACACGTCATGCGAGTTCCAGCGTGCTCGTCCTACTTGCACTCTCATTGCATCAGCTTGAGCATAAAGGACCGCCTTCCTAGAAAATTGGATCGCAGGCTTTTAAAAGGAAAACTGGGAAATGTGTACACTGGGTTACCTTTTATGTCGGCTTTACATATTATATCTGTTGTAGATATATGCCATGGTTTGGGTGGTAAGATTTTCGTGCACTACAGATTGTCAAAACCATATTTTTCGGGATTTCAAGGTGAATTTGGCGGAGAACGTAGGGTTGTTTTAGATAGTCGACTGGAACACTTTAATAGAATCGTTGCTTCTCCTCTTGTGTCAGCCAAAGCTGTACATGAATATCTAGCTCTTGCATGCATACGCCTTTGTTAAAACATTAGCCAGTATACAGACTGGTATCGCTCTGTGCACTCGGTGCCCATATGTTTGAAATGACATAGAAAGAAGTGTGCCTAGGGTGTACCCGACTCCTATATATTTTTGAAGTGAAAACTCTTTTAGCGGCGTTGTACACTTTTTTTGTAATGGGTAAAAAATGTTGAACTCGCGTCAGCAGGACACGTGACACTGATCGAAATTTTCGTAAGACGGATGGAGAGTAGATAATATTATTCCCTAACCATTCCAAAATATCAAAAATGCACAACGTTAATATTCAAGTTTTCACTTCTGCCGGCACTCCGGGAGTACAACCAGTCTTTTTTTTTATTAACGTAGATAAAGGGGAACTCCAATATTTTTGAGATAAAGAAAACTGCATTTTCAGCGCCCAAAGGCTCAAATTCGTGCGTACCTTCCTACTTGCTTATGTAAAATAAATCAATCATAAACCTACCCCTGTAGCCTAAAAATACATAACTACCACCAGGCTTCAGCACCTCACATTCATCTCAATTCATTACTGCATCCAAATCCTATACCAAAATCACTGAAACATAGATTAGCTTCATGATTATAATTCATAAAGATTAGAAAACTTCGCGGAGTTAGCTTGATGAATAAATTATTACTAGGTGTGGTTGTATTAAAGTTAGGATTGCGTTAGCATTAGTAAACACGGTGTTGTTGATGTGAGAAGGTTTGGCTGACTTGATTCGAGAATTGGGAGGTTAAGGGGTAGCAGATTTGAAGCAATAGAAAGATGTGCCGTAGAGAGCTTACGAACCTGGGCCAGTAGGCGATTATTCTCAACTAGCTTCTGCCCGCGACTTCGTCTGCGTGAAATTTCACCCTCCAAGCATTCACCCTCTTAGGGGTGAAATTTCGAAAACACTTTCTTAGTGAATACCTACTCTTCACAAAGAACACACCCTCCAAATGTCATGTCTCTAGGACCAGCGGTTTAGGCTGTGCGTTGATATATTAGTCAGTCAGTCAGGACCTTGAATTTTATATAACTTATATAGATTTCCCACCATGCTGACTGACAAGATAATCATTTTTAACCGACTTTAAAAAAGGAGGTTCTGTATTCGACCCGTATGTATGTATGTATGTATGTATGTATGTATGTATGTATGTTTGTATGTCCGCAATTATCTCAAAAACTACTGAACCGATTTTGATAATTCTTTCATTAGTGTGATCTACATACTTTCAGGAAGGTTTTAGTATATAATACATTAGGTAGTTATTCTTATGTACGAAGTTATATGCATAAATGTACTGCATCTCCGACATTTCTATGCGAATTTTGATGATTCTTCGAGTCGTGTCTTCAATTCTTCAATGCACTAGTGTTAATTGAATTTGTGTGGGGTAGGTACAACTAAAAAGTGAAAAATAAAAACTTTTTTACAAAAAAAACAACCGACTTCAAAAAAAAAAAACACTACAAAGCGAAAAATAACTTTAATTTCGGAAGTCGGTGTCAAAAAACGAAAATGCGGAACCAACGACACCGACTTCCGAAATTAAAGTTATTTTTCGCTTTGTAGTGTTTTTTTTTTTTGAAGTCGGTTGTTTTTTTTGTAAAAAAGTTTTTTCTGCTTCTGTACAGCATGCTCTATTCTGCGGGGAAATTGCGTAACACTATCAGCAGCAATGGCTTTCATTTTGACAGTTCAACGACATTCATTGCGTTATTTACGTTGTTGAGCGGACAGTAATCTAACAAAAATACCTCTAATTTCCCTACATTTTTTTACAAGTTTTTGGCACTGATTGTCACTGAGATTGCAACTTGAATTACGAGAATTGGCCTTCTGATCTTACTAGGAAAAAAACAAATGAACGTCGAAATGTTTCCATTAAATCTCCAATTAGGGTAGTTCGTTAGCCTTATATCTGTTACTAAGGAAATATTCCTAATTCAAGTTTGGTCTTTGTTCTTAAACTTTTTAGGTACTTACCTACTGTACCGCTTACAAGATTTAACAAAGAAAAGACACGATCTTCGACTCTTGTCAATACATATTATTACAGTAAGAATAACAAAAAGAAAATAAGTATATATTTTCATCCTAATCACACAATGTTATTTGGTAAAAAGAAAAACATGGTAGGAAGGTATCAGATGTCTTTGTAATATTTACCTTGGTCTAACATGGATCGAGAGGGATGTTTTATCTGACGTACCTACGTTGATCGCCCGAGGCAAGGGAGAACCTCAACTCAAACGAGTGTTTTCAAAGAACAAATTAATTACAAGCTTGAATAAACTCGGTAAGCCCTGAGACTAATTTCAGAAAGTTTTTGGTAAACATTAAATTGTAATGAATTAGGTACTTACTAGCTTCTGCCGGCGGCTTCGTCCGCGTGGATGTCGAAGATTATATCCCACGGGAACGTACTACCTGGAGAAAAAGTACCCTATGTCCTTCCCCAGGATGCCATCTATCTCCTTGCTTAATTTTATCGAAATCCGTTCACTGGTTTAGGCATGAAAAGGTAAATTACAAACGTGGATATCTACCTACTCTACAGCGCTCCTTTAGTTCCGACTTCCGTGCCAAATAATGAGGTCATATACGAGTATATTATATCATGGTCTCAAGGAATTAACATCGAACTCGATTGGTCATCAGAAATAAGGAAGACCATAGATGAGGACTAATAAAGACCGATGCTCATGGGACCCAAATGTGCCCAAAAAAAAGTGCACTCGTCTGATTGACTTTATTATTACACTAATATTATAAAGGCGAAAGTTTGTGAGTGGGTGTGTGTGTGTGTGTGTGTGTGTGTTGATATGTTTGTTACTTTTTCACGCTTAAACGGCTGGACCAATTTTGATAAAATTTTGTATAGAGGTAGCTGACACCCTGGATTAACATATAAGCTACTTTTTATCCCGATATTCCCACGGGATCGACATTTACGCGCTTTTTTTGCGCGCAGTGCTATTATTGATCGAAGTTTACGCGGGTGAAAACGCGGGGCGCAGCTAGTATTCTATAAATCTTGACGACAAAACAATCTCAACGACAAGCCACTTTAAAATCATTAATTTTAATTTTATTACCATCTAAAAACAAGCACTTACCTGGCTCGTTCCACGACAAAATAGTAGACAGGAAATTCTCGATCAAATTATTCCCCTCGCTAATTGACGGAAAATACGATGGAAAAACTTTAGCCCTCAGGATTTTAACGTGGATTGAAAAGCGCTTTGAAGCGCTAGATGCGGCATTTGTGATCGTTTTCTTGGGTACCTAGTTCGAATTATAATTTTGTATCGACTGAATTCGAGTGTAGCGAAACAAACTTTCCTAAGAAGGCTAAGAAGTAAAGGTTCAGTTAATAATATCCACTAAGTTTGAATTCGGACATGATCCTACTTAATATTATAAACGCGAAAGTTTGTGAGGATGGACGTTTGCTCCTCTTTCACGCAAAAACTCCTCAACGGACTTGGATGAATTTTGCCACACATATAGTTTATAACCAGGATTGACACATAGGATTTACTATCAGATAGAACTTTTTATCCCGCGCGATATTGCTAAGGGATCGAAACTTATGCTGATGAAACCGCGGGATGCTGCTAGTATAAAATAAAATGATATAAAAAAAAGAAAGAAGTTATTGTGTTGTTCCTTTAGGATTTTCTCAGTAGCAGCCCGGAGTCTGGATTTGTACCCGGTTGATGGCAATAGGCTCGCCCCCTATTACCATGGGACTTAAACACAACTGGCGAAATGTGGTTGTACAATAGGTAGATAAGTACTGGGTGTTATGTTATGATAATAGATAAAATCTAACTTTGGTAAAATCAGGCCTTAGCCTTATTAGGGTAAGCTGACAGATATGCCTTCATTCCTACAGGCAGACAAAAAATACCACCTCCATTTTTAAACTTAACCTATGTCAATACACTACACCGATGACACCGTACGATAATAGACCTTAGCGCTATAACTTTAAAGGTCCCATGTTTATATTTTTACAACATTATTAGATCAAGATGACTGTCGTTCGGCGTCGCGCGACAGTTTGGCGCCCCGTCGACAAATTGTTGACATTTAATAAAAACTTCGAGATATCGAGTTTGTAAGTTAATCGATTAGGGGCTGTCAGATTTTATATGTTGCATCGATGTAGAAATCGAATTCATACCCTTTTATTTGACTTGTGCATTTTGTACCTACACCGAAGTATTTGTGCCGAGGGAAATGAAAAACTAATTTGGTACCTGAAGAGGTACCTATAGTTTGTAGTCTGTACGATATTAGCTTCCCGGAACTGCTCCTGCTCTTCGCTTGATGCTCATGAATTTTCATTCGCACGCTTTGATAAAACTCGGCACTATTGCCTTCGAGAGGAACGCTTTTACCGCGATGCGATGAGATAAAAGTTTTCAAGAAACACTTGCAAATTGGAAATGCCATAAATTTTCACTATATTAGGTAATAATAATAGGTACCAAATCCATTTATTTTCAGGCGACATAGGCCCATAGATAAATACCTTAACCTAAAAATACATATTATTATCATAAACAAAAACTTGTTACCACTTTAATTAAATAGGTACACAAACCACATTTTTAAGCATCATAGACCTATAATAATCAAAGAGATTTATGATACTTATTGTCTTTGCCTATTACTTATAAAAGTTATGCGTCCAATGATTCAAAATTCTGAATCACAAAATAGGTAAGTACTGCTGATGACAACACTTCCCCTAAACGGGTGTCCCTATATGATAAATGACGTCCACAGACCTTATTGAATGAACATGAAGCGGATAAAGTATGCAATGAGATAGTGAAAGTTGCTGCATATGAGGTCAAAGGGACGTAGGGGGGACCGAACAAAGAATAGGGTATTGTGTTCCCTTTTTAGACGAGACTCGTGCAAAAGCGAGGGAACAATATGGGCACAGCCGCAAAACAAAATCAAAACAGTGTGTTGGTCGTTTTGTCGTGATAAATTCTTTTAGGACTTTTTGTCTGCACTTGCAAGGTGGCGAGGGGGTGAGCTATGATGTTGTTTAGCTTAAAGTACACCTATGTCTACCAGTACATAGGTTACTGCTTGTACTGTGATAAATTATTCACAATGCCTTGATCAAAGTTCGGTACAATATGTAAATAGCACCTTTGTCCCTGGTACCTTGCGTCTATAAAAACTTGATAGAAGAATGAATAAACAAAAATTGCGGCAGTATAATGTACAGAGGCCACATTAAAGGATGGTGAACTAGTTGGCAAAGGATATAAACAGCACAAATGATGCACGCTGAGCCAGACTGAATAAAATAACGGCAAACAACCTGTAATTGGAACTGAATGAAAGACCGAACGATTCGAGTCCTATATTATCTGTCATCAACTGACATTTGTCCATAGGGTTGAATTACGTAGGGTGAAAGTACTTGTAGTCGGAAGGGTGGGATCGCGTGTGGCGCCATGGCGTCGCCACTTTTGTATACAAAGTTGTAGAATGGGGTTTGGTGGCTCTAATTATAAACCTGTCAATCGTCATACGGACAATACGTTTGATAGGCTATTAGATACATTAAACAGGTGTGACTACTGGAACTTTTTCTCGTGTAGATTAGCTGTAAAGTTCTAATATGAATAAGATAAGCATTAGTTGCATCAAATTAAGCTAATTGAATTGCTCAAATTACTAAGTTCGTGCATAAGGAAATAAAGTTTAGCAGTTACTTCTTAATTAAGTTATTAAAAAAGTGATCATTCATATAAAATTGCTCGTTGTTAATAGCTAAGAATTATGTAGTTACTGCATAATGGTTAAGTACGCGAAAGTTAAAGTAAATAACACTAAGTCTGTTGTTTCGTAAACCAAACATAAAAAGAACTTGAATAATAAATTAGTCGTCTAGTTCTTTATTTGCTTAGACATAATAAAGACGTTCAAAACAGCATGATTATGTAAAACTTTTCATGCTAGATTTATATGTAGGAAGGAGGCATGATATTTTCGCTGTAGTGCAACCAGTTGTGACCATAATAACTGTGATAATAAATATAGCTACTGGTACCTTTTACCCTTTTACTCCATAAAAGCTTTTAACACCTTTGTCGAGGCTTTCAGAGCTTGTTGGTTAATTCAGGTTGTAGCTTAAAATACAACATTTTATGAATCACGGATATTCAAATTAATACTGGCAGGTTATTTTGCTAAATGCGCCTCTTTTGGCTAGTATACAAACCAAAATTTAATGGTACTTCAAACTTGAAATTTTAGGTTCTATGAAACCTTTGACTACGTTAGGATTAATATATTTGACCTTAATAAGAAATCAATCATAACTTCACCACAAGAACTACAATGATTACTAGAAGTAAAAACCAGGAGAAGCCTGGAGCTGAAACGTGCAAATAAGTGGAACCGCGCGCTATTCCGCCGGCACTTTGAACTTCTTAACTTTATTAAAGTTTCTGCCTTCAGCTCCGCGCAGCGCCCGAGTTTTCCAAAATGTTTCCTTTTATTTTCCTTTTTAATTTCCTTGTAAACATCGTTTGCCAGTTTTCTCTTATGGAGTGTGTTTTGCAGACCGTACTTAATATTCCTTCATTGCACGACTGAACTCGGTTTCAAGCGGATTAACGTTTATTTCTATTTGAATGAAATATAGTATAGTTTTTTTAACACACCTTGATATGTAATGTAAAAAAAATGGCAAACGCAATGCACGCTTACAATATTCTTTAATAATGAAGAAATGCCCTATCGACGGAATATATTCATAAATTCGGACCCAGCAGCGCGTGTTACCTGCACCTGTGCGAATCGTAAATAAGTTTTATGTATTTATTATTTACATACAAATACACTCCTCAGGGACTTCGCCTGTGCAAAAATGGAAATACTTGGAAGAGGCACACTGTGTACAAATTACGAAATTGTGTGTGTTGCTCACATGAAGTTGTTTACCTCATGGTGAAGGAGAGTTATACCTTGGTAGGGAACTTGTGCTTGGGTAGGTATGATGTTAAAAATAATTTTCTAGGAATATGCTAATTTGTGTGAATATTACAATCTATTATCCCGAGGTCTTGTGGTTTAATTAAGACGTGAATGTACACGTAACCGCATGTCTGATCAAAATTTGGTTACTAAGTACCTTTAGTAGCTGTAGAATACCACAAGATTTAACGCAAAATGTTAAGAAAATATCGCTTCAATTTTACTTTCTTACTGCAGTCTTTCTTACAATCAATTTAAAACAATGTTCTTATAACTAAAATCACTGCAACCACAAATTACAAGTAATAAGCTCGCACCATGTAAGAAAGATAAGCAACGGGGCCATAAATCAATGAGTTGTTAAAAGTCAATAGATTTGAAATTGCCTTCATAATAGTTCGAACTCAAGAGACACCGTTACTTCACATTGAAAGTGCGTTGATCTCAAAGGTCATACACAGCGATCAACTTGCAAACTTGTGAGGACTGAAGGTCAAATATTTGGAGATGAGCTATACCAGATTTCGAGGCTTGATACCGTGTTCTGAATCTCAATGAAGAAAGTTCAAAGAACTGAATTTTTAAGATGCAAAGCAGACTTGTGGCTTGTGACTTTAATTTATTCTTTGGATTCTATTTTAGAATTGGATACATATACATATAATGCACAAGGAAATACTTTTCATTGAAAAAAATAATATTACATGAAAATAGCAAGATTTTTCATTGTAGAGAGTATTTTCATATTTTCCTTGCATTAACGTGTTGATGTAAAACCATTTCCGCAAGGTCGTTGATTGCAGCTGTGTTAATTAGCGGCACAGGTAATTTTAATTTATTTCTGTCGTCGGTTCCGATGTAAACTACGACCCGAGAAGTGGTATGTCTTACACAAATTATATTGAATGCCAGCCTCCCCATCCTTACGTCTGTTTTTATGTATAATAGCCGGAAGTTTCTCCCGAAATTGATCAGCGAGATTATTCCATAAGAAATTGGCGGCAATACATTTAATGTTATCTAATTTATTCATTTCACCCTCCTCGATATCAACCCATATATTTCCCGACGAAACTTTTGTGAAGGTAACTCGATGAGACTTCCCTCTTTCGCTAAAACTTTGATGCAGTCGTAATAATATTGTGCACGAAGTTTTCTATGTAGTTTCTTTAAGAGTAAACTAAACGCGAGCTCGAACTCACTGGTGGACATGGCCAAAATCACGCTGTCTAACTTGGCTTCGTGTCTGACGGAGCTAGTATCAGTGATGAGCAGTTAGACGCTAATCTACACGCACAACATCTAGTTCTCACGCACAGAAACACCGTTCCGAACTGATAGGCGCATAAAAATATTTGAAAAGTGCTTTGGAAAATCGAGTTCTATGAAAAATCCACTACATAAATCAATCACAAATAAAGTTTTTTGAACTCTTCGATAACTGAGCTTTGTCGGTACGGATTTAATTTTTAATATTTTTCAGTTCTTTTATTACTTATTTACACCCAAAGTTACGTTAAAAATAGCAAGAAAAACGAATCTTTGTTGGCTCATAACTTTTTAATGGCTTGTTATTTTACAATTCTGCTTCCGTACAGACACAATTAATAATTAGACAAAACGATACAATGTTTAACTTTGGATTTACAATGTCAAACAGTGGAGTAATACTCTCCCGAAATTTGTATGGAAAAAATATCGAATAGTGGCACCTTAAGTCAAATGTAGCGTTTCTATCATTGGTATAAAACAACTAGGACCTTTTAAGTTTATAATGTTGATATTCTCTGCTTCTTGAATAAGTTAGTACCTAGTTACCTACAGCCAGCCAGGTTTTATATTTTTGAATCTGAGAGAAAATTCTAGCAAATCACCAACCAAAAGCTTTAAAAAAAACATACAATGTAACATTCGTTTAAAAGTGTGAACTCAACTTGTACCTATTTCTTTGTGATAAACCTGTTCTAATGCTAACAGTCGAGTAACGATGCTAAGGTATTCCGTGTAACTAAATAGACTTAATAATGTGTTAGTAAGTACCCAATATAGACAAGCATAATGTTTTATGAATGAGGTGTTATTGGTCACGTGCAGCCGGCTTTACGTGATGCTTACGTAAATAGGACCATGAAGAGAGCTAGAATTTGCATCTCTGTAATACTCTGTAGGTTTAGAGGTGTGATAGTCGTGGAACTATTTATTTACTTCTTTTAGGGATCAAGTCATAATCGAGTCCTTCGTTGGCCGATGTCTGTTTCTGTTAGAACAGACAAACCGTACACGCCACTTTATCGACACTTGACAGAGAGATTAGTGATCGCCGTTTGTTGTTATTGGCAGAGAGGAGGACGCTGATGTCTGTTTCCTGCCCTTCCGTTTGATTAATCTCTTAAGTGCCTTTTACGGCACCCTCAGGAGGAGAAGGCCTTGCCGGAAACCACAAGGAACCTTTTATTGTAGATGCTTTCACTTTAATACATAATCCACCTATCTGTCTACCTACAGTACTCTTACCGAAGCAAATATTCATTGATAAAAAAATCACAGGCAAAAATAAATAACATGGTCCTGAAAACAAAATAATATATTATTTATAAAACATGGATTTTTAAAGGAAATATGCTTTCAATAAAAGAAATGAAGACGGGGAAAATCTCGTTTCCTTATTAAAAATGAAGTAAAGCGAAGAGCGACGATATTCGAAGAGTTGCCGAAAATCTAGTTGAATGGCGTGAAATGGAGAGGCCCATAGGCCTCTCCTATTTCACGCCATTCAACATATCCAGCAGTGGACTGTTATAGGCTGATGATGATGACGAAAGCGAAGAGGAGACCATAAAATGTTACGCTCGTACCTATATTAAAATAGTATGTTTAAAAGCCAATAAAACGAAATACGAGCTCTCATCTCACTATCATTTTAAAACGAATATTTTTGCACGGAAATGTTGAAGCGTAGACACTATCAAGGTCGTTTAGTTAGACCATTGTGGCAGTTATGCGCTACCTTTGAATAAAAACGACAACAAATTCAATGGTTTTTGTCGGTTCGTTATTTGAAATGCTTGATCAAACGACATAAATCTGCACATTTAGTGTTTTTTGTGCTGCACATTTAATTCAGTAGTTTAGGATATAAAAATGAAGCACTGTGTTGTAATACCCTCGAATATAATTTATTGAATTAAAAATAGTTTTTGTGTATATTAATTAAAATCAGTTCTGAAAATTGCATCCTTTACCCTAAAATATACGAAGAAATCATGCATTCGCTCATTTTCCCGGATTATCAAAAAGTTGTTAAGTTTATAAAATTACCCCATTTCAGGGGAGATTTATTAAATCGTGTTCATAACTTCTTGCTGTATACATTCAAAATTAATTTAAGGATCAGCACTCTAGCACTTAGTTCTAATTCTTCTAACACGATGTGGCGCTTGTGGTGGTGCTTTTAAACAAGTCTGATAAACCCTAAAATCCATTCCCTTAAATATCAGAAACACATCCTGCAGTTTTATTTCGGTAGAAGTAAGGTTTAAAATTGCATAAAACGAGTTACTTGACCGCAAATGCTTTCGAGAACGTACAGTAAGTCGTCGTAGACAATTTAATTAATATGGGGTTCTTTAATTAGGTCGTAATATTCTTGTGTCGTTGGCTGCGCGACCCCTGTCTTATTTGTTAGTTTTTGACCAGAAAATAAACTCTATTTACATTAATTACCCTAACATTTTATACGAAGCAGTTAGTTTAAGTTTCTACACGTGTTTTCATAGCGATCCTGATGCGATAAAAAAGGGAAATTATTTATCATCAATTTGTTCTTGATGCCTTTTATTTTTATGGTTATGTTCACATTTTGTTAGGGTATGAAAAAGTTCATCATAAACGGTAATATTTATTATTGTCGTCGAATTAGGACTGTGTATGAAAATAATAACGATATTTGCGCAAGCAAACTAAATTGGGCTAAAAGACGTTCCACTATTTGCATATTACCTATTCAATTAATTATGTATGCACATTTAATACGATTATCTAATGGAAATGTTTGTGTTGTTGTTATTTATTAGCTTTACCTACTTCTATTTTTCCTGTTTCCCCTGATATCTACAACAATGAGCAATAAAGTTACACGTAAATCTCTCACTCACGTTTCCTTTGCTCTGTGAATAGGATCAAAGCCATTATTGGCTCATTCGTCGCGGTGTTGCTATACAGTCCTTGTAGGGTTGACAGTTGTAAAAATAAATGGACGGAACGTCCATTCTGCAAGACATTTGAATAGGAAAGTTGGTCAGCGTCTTGATCTTAACATAGGGACCGTTGCTTAAAATAGAAATGGTATTTCTTAACGATGGCACTTTAATACAAAAGTCAACGTACACATACATATCTACTGGCACGGTAATTGGCTCTGTTAAAAACCACATCCAGAAGCCACGCCAGTTTATTGCAAAAGTTTTTAAATCTGGCCCATTGCCCATAATCGTGACAATAACACATTTAAGTTTTGTCTTCCAAAACATCGCGTGTAATATTTCTTTTCATTGCCATTGCTGCATAGAAAACCGTTATCTGCTCGCATTTGTCTGCAGTATCAAAGATCGTAATATTTTTGTCATTATCTGACCCAAGGATAGTATGCAGCTGAAGATCAACAACCCTGGACCAAATGAAGATAAATATGCATTTGACGAAAGGTTTCACCATGTTTTGACCCTTATCTCATGCGTAATATAAAATTCTATTGAATGTGTCTCAAGTTTAGCTGTCGGTAACCTCTTTAAAGGGCGTTAACGTTCATCCAACTTTATACTAGCAGAAGTAATTACTCTTTTGGAGCTCGGGACTAGGGCATCCAGTATCGGAAGGTTTTCAATTCCGGAGTTAATTTACGATATTGGGCTCTCAACTCCGGAATTCCGGAATTCCGGAACTGGATCCGAAATAATTAAAAAAAAAAAAAAATACCTTGATTAACTTTTAATCATTTTTAACATTAGTCTTTAACTCAGTCTTGATACGACATTGCCAGTTAACTTTGAGTAAGCCAGTTAACAATATTATTAAAATAAAATTAGGAAAGTCTAAACTTTTTAAAAACTTAAAAATTAACAATTTGAGAGCCTTAAAATATTAGTGAAAAATAACATAATTAAATTAACTCAAGAAATATCACGCTTTAGAGTAGTTTGGACATTACTAGGTACCGGTAAACTGGGGTTACTTTGATCAATTTTGAACTTTAATTGACTGTAATTTTTGAATGTGTGGTTCTAAAAAAAATATAAAAAATGTAAGAATCGGTTTTCATAGTTCTCTCTGTAAAAGTAAAAAAAAAATAAAAAAATCGATTAGTTTTTCAGAAAAAAAAATAAAACTAAGTGATAAAAGTTAAAAATGATTCTGGGGTTACTTTGGAACCCCCCGTTTTTAACATAGAATCTGAAAGTAGCCCCAATAAATCATTTTATCTGGTAAAAATCGGTATTGATAAAAAACTTACCTTTTTTGCATGACACAACGTGTCATCACCAGCGCACCCGCAAAAAGGATTGTGACAGTTTACCAGTGTAGTCATCCGAAAAAAAATTCTACCAAAAGTTGTTCCGTTTTACGCATTTTGCAATTTTATGTCGATAAGAAGTTTCTATCAAATTAACCCCGTGATTCAAAGTAACCCCGGTTTACGTAGTTAAAATCAAAATATTAAAATGAGCATTTAAGTCTCTCCTCAGATTTATCATGTTTAACAACAATCTTGACATGACAACATAATCAGTTCACAATTCACATCACAATTAATAAAATTAAACAAGTCTAATTAAACTTTTTAAAACAAATCAACAAATTAATTAAGGGCTCAACAGCAAATACTATAACACTCGTCTAGTTAGTACATGATACACGCGCAGGAACAATTGCGCGTAAAACGATGAGTTGAAAAATTAAACACATTTTTAAATTAAAAATAATGAATATCGAAATACGATAAATTGAGCCCAATTCCGGAGTTGAAATATCGGAAAAACTATCCGGAATTCCGGAGTTGCGAAATTCCGGAATTCCGGAATGGATGCCCTACTCGGGACGACGGGTGAAAGGACTTTAGGGCATAAAAATTGGATGTACAGACTGGAATGTTTAATGCAATGCTATTATATTATTCTTTAACATTCGCTATAATCATTTATTATATTAGGTATCATCTTTTGAGCATGAATAAGCTAGACTACTGCATGCATAGCCGCGGGCCCCTCGGGGAAATAAAAATATCCTACATCAGTTACAAATTGTGAGGCGACCATACATTTCACCAACCATGACGCGAAGTTTAGTGATTTATGCGCGGTCCAGCAAAAGTATCGTATGGCACGAACAATGTAGGCGAGAGCGGGTCACGTCTCTAGATCGGGTTACCTGGCCGGCGCTATTCACTCTCCTATTCATGCTTCGAAAAAAAAACTAAAGTGTAACTAACTCGGTGTTTTTGTAGGGCTGACGGAAGTAGCCAGTGATTTTAACGGAGAATGCGTGTTTTAACAAAAAAATATGTTTTTAACTTTAATGTATTACTATCCTGATAGTTTGCGTGTTCGTTGTAAATCTAAATCTTTTCAAGTCGTTTAAACATTTCTGTATGTTATTACCTTCTTACTTCTTATCCTGAAACTAGTGATTGAGTGAGGCTATACATAGATAAAAACAGGCGCTTTTGAGACTGAATTTGGGCAAATAGCACGTTCGCCAGCCCTACATTGATAAAGCCTATTGTTCGTCTTCAGTAACCCGGCTTTGAGGGGACACCTAAACCTGTTTGAAAGGTACTTGGTATGGTTCGAATTGTACGTTCCTAGTTGTACTACAAAAGTTGTCGAGGGTTTGGAATTTGGATAAGCTAAACAATAGTAGCAGTGGATGTTAAATATTCACATTTATTTGACGTTATAAATATACCTAAAAACACAAAGTGCAGCATAAACTTTAATAACAAACATCACTTGCTAGGATTTATTTAGTAAGTAACATTTGCATCACAATGCATATCTTTTTTAAAACCGGATATGTTATCATAATGATTTGCGGACGTACAAAACGCTTTTTCTGGTACATTGGCCTCAAAAGATAATGCGAGATATGAGCGGAACCATAGCGAAAATGTTCTAATAACTATAATGTCGTACCCAGCACTAGCTACTTCCTGTCGTCGCTTCCTTAATGTGTTTTTTTTTGTTTGAAATTTCTTTTATGTAAACAGTGCCATTTAGCCTACTTGGGTGTCTAATGGACTTAAACGCGTTTATGACTTTAAAGCATCATTTTACATTAAATCGATCAGCATGTAATGGACATTATATAAAATATAAGAAAACATGGCCTAATTGTTAGCTGCGTAGTTTTTTTCTTTTCGTACTTATTATTTTTGACAGAAAATATGACGGTAATTTTTTACCCACATTCCGGGGTAATTTTGTGGCGCAGTGGGCGACGATGCACGGCCACTGCACGCACAAGTTCTGCTCGAATCAAGTAGGTAGCGTTCGATTACTTCCTCGTAGTTTAGTTTCGCTTCCCCGTGCCCACGGCGGTGATAGAAGATGAAAGTGCATTCTAGATAATGAGTGTAATTCTTACATAAAGTAGTTTGTATGCGTATAAAAAAGTAGGTAGTCCAGCATTTTAAAAATAAAAACGTACGTAAATCCGTAGGTACCATAACATCAAGTTCCATTATTTTTTATTACACTTTTCAAACAACACTCCCAAATGATTACTAATCTTTTTTTTTATCACTGGCTGACCTTGCAACAGAGGTATTCAACCGACACGGCTTGAACTTAGGCCGTCTGAGACTCAAGGTCTAGAAAGTTGGCCCTCGCGTCCATTCACCCACAACCCCAGAGTCCTTTGCCAATTTCTATTATAAGGTATAGGATTAATCAATGACGAGTATTATAGTGCGATTCATCTACTATTAGTCTTCTGTAATTCATTTTGCAATTCATAATTGGATCATATAGCTTTTCAGGTTATTTTTGTCATTACAGGTCTACTTGTTCTGAATTTATGTAGGTATATGGTATTATTACAATCTGATACAAAGTTTTTTATTTGTTCTCTTCGGTTGCCATTAATTAGACATCTAGATAATATCACTTATATATCGGATGAACGGATTTCAAATATTTATAGTAGTAGTACCTATGCAGTGGTTAATTCGGCAATAGTGTGTCATATTTATTGATAATTATAATCGATGACGTTTCAAATACATTGATGCTATTGCTGACGCTTCTGACTTCATTTACAATACCACATTATGTCATACAACTCTCGATTAGAATAGTCTGCAACCGGCCACATACCTAACTGGTAAACAAAAACAGGAATCATCATTCAGAATAGTATTAATAGCTTTACGACCTGATGACTTTACTGTTTTAATTATCTCAGAAATACTAATCGTGACATCCGACGCCAGGAATAAAGGCTTGCAGTGGTTGCATTGAAGTTGCACTCAATGTTTCTGTCTCTTTTTGTAAAGAGCGGACAGAGTGTGGGAGGGAAATGGAAATAAACGAAGGCTTCGCCGCCCAAGCTGGGAGCCGCCCGCCCGCCCAGTCGCCACAAGCGCGCCGCCCTGGATACACCGTGACGCTTTTGCCGATCAACTTTTTTTAATGTCATTGCACTATTATAGTTGTAAAATGTCTGATAAAGTTTAAAACGGTGAAATATAACATGTGATACGCTTAAATAAGCCAGTGACATATTCATGAATAGGTAAGAGTTTTATTTTAGAACAAAGTTTATTTTTAATAATCTTTGACTGAATTGATTGGAATATTATGTGTAAAATATAATTATAGATGTAACCTGTGTGAAAGTTCATGTTAGTTGGCACTTAAATACCAATTTCCTGCACAGTAGTAATTTTAATGGTAACGTTATACGTATCTTCTACATGTATGTATAGCAGAAGGATACTTTTACGCGTATGTATAAGGTTCTTTCATACAAAATATTGTAATATTAGATTTTATGTGTGTCAAAATGTCAGCAATATAATTTCACGCGTCGTAAGTATTTCACATACATATTTTGCGGGTCGGGCGCAACAACCTTCGCTTCCAAGCACGGCTATGATTTCGTATTGACATGCAATCTACTCATAATCCTTTATTCGTTTGACATAGAAATAAACATCTCATTCAATAAAGCTTCGATTAGCGTGCGCGTTCGTTTTTCCGATTCAGCTATCTGTTCCTGATATTTTGATAAGATCGGCCCGGCACAATGATAAAAATATTTTGTTTATTCATAAATGCGGACGTCTGTACTGAAGTATCCGTTAGTTTCTTGATTATTCCGCAATCGATTTGTATTTTACACAGCATCACGGTTAATGCCTTAGGAATAATACAACGATTAAATGAAACGAGGATGTATTGTTTCCCCTTTCCAGGCGCTGAGGCGAGGAAATTAAGCGCTATTTTTGTCTTGTTCTGATATAACAATGGATCTTATGGAGTGCTGTATTTTTAAACTTTACAAAATGGTTTCCGTTAAGACAAAGGAATTTGTTCTGTAGAGGGTGGAGTAGTTTTTCCAAGGTTTTGCTCTCGTCATCGTCACGCACTCTGCCGCCGGATGACGCTCCTCAGCCGTCGATTGTTGTTCAGAGGAAAGGGGTGACACCCTCCCACGCACGCATCTTCATTCAAGTAGAAGCTGAGTTATATTGCCTACTGTCATGATAATAAAGACATCTTTTACATTTCAACGGTTTGCGAAAATTATGTAGATTAGACAAACACTATTGTCACAGTTACATACTAATGAGTTAAGTCATACGTAGCGATGGTGTTTAAAGAAAGTGGCGTTGTTAAGTTACGTTTATAACTACTTACTATCTTGCAAAATTCCTACTTACCTAAATAGGAATTCATAAAAATGCAACAAACAACTTTATAATATTAGATACACATCTATCAGCCAACTATGTTTATTTCATCAATAATCACTACTAATTAAATCTTTGGAAGCTGTCAAAAATCTATTTTTATTGGTTTACTTAGATAACTTTTACAATATTTAACACAACTATTTACACTAGGTAATAAATTAAACGATTGACTAACTATACCTACAAATAACTACAGAAATTGTCAACTAATTTAGGACACCTTTTCTGCACACGTTTTCAATTATATCATTCATTATGCTTCTTTGATCATTACGAATGATATAAGGTATAACATTATACAATTACCTTGTCCATACCACATACATTATGTTTGCAGACACAAGTATCACATAACCCTTCCGTTTTAAACCCCTACGACTGCACGAAATTACCCCACGTAATTATTATGGGTCCCCGTGTAGGGCGCGGTTTTTTCTCTACAAGATATTTCGCAATGGGGTTACTGTATGTTGGGGTCTTTCTTGACGTAAGAATATTGGATTACCATAATGCAGTTTGGTGTGTTAGCCGTATGTCGTCCTGCTACGATTTTGGCGAGACTTAAAGAATGCAAAATAAGATGGATTGTAAGCTTAAACAACTGTGTTTACAAGCAAACTATTATTTCCAAACGACGAAGAAATCCATCCACTCATACGATAAACAATTATAATATTATTGATTTTCACGATCATACCAAGGTCTCGTGGGAAACGCGAGGCGACGGTGTTTATATTCATAAATCCATAATCCAGTCACTCAGTCTATAAAATACCCAATATAGCTTTGAACAATCTTTATTCATTTCTTGGAAAAGAGGAACGTCATTATAGATACGTTTCCGCCTAACAAATTAAATCCGATAAAATGTCGGAGGAAATCGATTCTAAAAATGAATACTTTATCGCATTTGTTGGCAATATGTTTATAACACGTTTATCTTTTGTTACAGTTTACGGCTTGGGTGGACGCCGTAATCTTCGTGTTCAGCTTGGACAACGAGATCAGCTATAATACGGTGTCGAACTACTTCAATAAAATGTCCCATTATAGGAATTCCGCAGAGATTCCGATCATATTGGTCGGAACCCAAGGTGGGTTTATTGAGGTTTCACCTTGCTCCCGATATTGCTCTATTCCATTATCTAATCTTACATTTTTATTAAATTATCCGTGGTTTTAGTAACGCTCATAATTTTAATGATAAATTATTTCATTTGATTGGATTTTCCTTATTTATGTTTTTGTTTACGGGAAAATGATCAACTTTTCTTTACGTCAATGATTTTTTTGTATCCGGCTTAAGATGATTATTGAAAATCATTTAGGTATTAACAATTATGGTATAAACTGGTGTACCTTGCTGGAACATTCTGAACTATAACTAGTAGTTACCTACCTACACCTAATATAAACAGTTTATTACTAAGCCAATTTTTTTTAAAACGGTTGCTGTACCTAGTAGTACAGTAGATCATTATTAATTTGGCATTATATTAGATACAAACGTTAAAGTAATTATCAATACAGTTTTCCTATCAAAGAAATATGTTACACAGCCAATTTACATAATTACGTACACGCGTCCGATAGACGTATTTCCTATTAAATGATTGGTTGCTCTTCCAGATGCCATAAGTGAAAGTAGTCCACGCGTGGTAGACGACAACCGCGCTCGCAAGCTGTCGAATGAGCTGCGAAGATGTTCTTACTACGAGACCTGCGCTACGTACGGTCTGAACGTGGAACGAGTCTTCCAAGACGGTAAGTGAAACGATTTTAAACGAACATCGAATTATGTCGGATGATGTCAGCTTACGCAGTTTTTTCTACAACACTGTTTTTGGAATGTTTCTACCGTTGCTAATTTAAATAAATAGAATTGTTATTTACATTTGATAGCATTTGCTTTTGCGAAAATGGAGACAGGTCCTATACCAAGAATAAAATAGCTGTTTTTTAAAAGGATAAGTATAAAATTTTAATTAAATACAATATTGTGCTTATGGAAGACTATAACAACAAAACAGTGATGTAGCAAGATGAAACGCTAAATTAATTAGTTTATTATATGTTCTCAAAATACTTTTCTTTTTTTAAGCCAATTACTTGGCCACGATCTCGCCTGGAGGAAAACGATGGATGAAGTCTACTGGACTGCACCTGTATTTTGTTGTTTCTTTAATTTTTATCAATCGGAAATATGTTAAAACGCTCAACCGATAAAAACAACAAACCAACACGTGAAAATTTTATCATTCTGAGAATTGTCTACTTATCTGATGAACATAGATATCAATTTGTTATTATATGAATGCGGATTTTATCAATTTCAAAGCATACCTATCCGTTAATGATATTAGACGTATCGACTATTTTACTGATTGAGATCGATAGAGAGTTATAAAATTACATAATAGAGATTTTTTTACGATCACATCGTCTCGCGTGATGCTACGATATGATGAGACTACAAGCGTACTTATTAGCTAGTCTGTGGATCTCGTTTCGCTTGCGGGGTGTTCTAGCGCACGCAGTGGCAACACCGGCCCCCAACCGCGCGGTCGCTTAGTTCGTTCTCGTTCGTTCGTCGCCGCGACATCGCATTGTTTACATTTTTTTGACGTTTTTAAAGCGTCGTTTGTGTGATTATTACGATTATTTTCAATCTTGTCCTGAATGGAAGGATGGAGAGAACACTTATTTTCAAGTCTAACATGTCGCCTATATCGAGTTTGAGGCGTCGCAGTTCGTGCTACAACATACAAAGAGCGGAGGAACGCGATCGTAGGAAATCGTCTAAATTTGAATGTGCGTGAAAATGTTATTGTTCGATTAACCGTTTGGATCTAATTGTCGTGCTTTTTGGATATCGAAATTGTGAAAGTTTTGACTGTGGTGGTGATTATACTAGTGATTATTTTGTTTTGCAGCGTGCCAGAAGATTGTGGGGACTAGATTGTCGGCTTCGTCCCAATGCTTGTCTGGAGGCTCCAGGCCTGTGACTCCACAGCCGTTAGTGAATTCGCCAAGCCACAACCACTCAACATTCCTTTACAAGGTAATTATTGTACTATTACTTCCTAGCGTTCGACTATGTTCGGTAAAATAACTTTGTTTTGACGAAGATGCCATTAGCAATTTCACGATCTCAGAAAAATACCATAAAGTACTCACAATATCTTTTCTATCCAAACACTGCATAACAAGTTACAAACAAAAATAGTGCAAGAAATCACAGGAAGAAATGTGCCAACTATTTTTAGTGTTGACTTAAATACCACATGTTACTTCACAAAATCCTTCCCATCTTGAATATTACACAATACGATGTTATTATCATTCGTACCACTAGAACAGATAAGCATAAATCATCATTAAATTGAATTAAGGAGCAAAAAGGCAATAATGATAGTCTTCAGTACTTACAGAGGTCATGAACCATACAATGTGTGGCACTTCACACATGCTTTAGTCTCAATGACAAATTAAAAAAATTAGCATGTGTGCATTTTTTTTTTCTTTTCAAAACATGGCTATGGTTCACAATATTTGTTTACCAGCCATTACTAACCCACACATAAACAGGTAGAGTTCATGTAGTATTTTGTTTTTTTTTTTTTTTTTATTTGCTGTAGGTAATCTTTAATTAGGGCAAGTACACAGATTAACACATTACTCATTGGGCTTGAAAGAAGAAATGGCTGCATTCAAAAACAAAATTTTATTGATAGTGTGACACCTTGAAACAGTTTCAAATTGTGTAGTGTTTTTTGCAATGTGTTTATAATTTTTTATTTTTTTAAATATAAAAACACTAGATTGTGTTTATCCATTGGTGTTTACATCAGCTCTGCTTAAACTTATAAACAGGGAAAAACAAGACTTAGAGGTATGATAATCTAAGCAAACAACCAGTATTATTAACATACCTGCATTTCCAAACAATAAAACTATAAATATCATGAGGAATTAATAATAAAATAAAATAAGAAGCAGTATAGCTGAAGGATAAGCAAACAAGACTATAAATAATATACTGTGATGAATTAGAGAATTCATATAGACCTGCTCCGTTCCACTGCTGAGTTAAGGCCCCCCCCAAATCCTTCTGGGCATAATTTTAGGGTGTAGTCGCTTAGTTTTTAAGTTTTAAAGCCCTGGCTGGAGTTCTCAATTTATAGAGGCACACACAGCCAAGTCTGGTTAGGCAGCCGACAACCTCCTAGGTTGACCTGCAAGCTGCAATTTACAAAAAAAAAAAAAACCAGGCATCCTTTTCCAGAAAAACCTCAATCCAACCCTTGTGGTTTGTCTCTATGTCACCTAAATGCCATAAATCCTTAGTTCTCTGATTACATATATCTGCAGTTGCTTGAGTACTTACTTACTTTCAGTACTTTGAAGATTTGTTAATCAATAAGATTGATAATTCTGCTTCTGGGCTCATACAATGATTCAAATGTTATCCTTTATTAAAAAATATAATAAAGGAACAAACTGATAACAATTGCAATAGATACATTTTCCTATCAATATTTCCTTTGTTGCACAAGATTTTTATGTCTTAAGTGATGATTTGATTAATTCAATCACATCATTGAGTGCCGAGTCATTTCATCATTGGTTGGTCATGGGCACTATAATTAGATTCATAGGGACCATGACATGACTGTGTCATTTTGGCTCCACTTAAAATGTCTTCTTTATAAATGTACTAGCGTGAGCGTAAGTTTAATATTTATGTTTTGTACTCATAAACTTTCTGGAATAAATTCTCTAAGTGATGGTGAAAACAGATCAAAATCTGTTGCATAGTTTAGAAGAACAATGCGACCACACAGACAGACACGAAACTTTCATGAATTATCTGAAGGAAACTTCTAATGGCAATTTATTGTATTTTAATACCTAGACATTTATGTTCGCACCTCATTAGTTCCATTTAATAGTTTAATTATATGTTCCACTGACAGTTCAAGTGCCGGTATTTTTATGAAGTAATAACCTAGTAATTTTAAAATTAGATTTATATCTTCAGTCAACACCTAATAGCCATTCCGTTTATTATATTTAGTATGCCTTGTTATCTAACCAGAAGCGGCTTAATATACTCATAATGTTTTTATTTTATAGCAATATATCATATATACAGTTTTGCAGCTAGCTAGACTTCTTTTGCACGGATTTTACTTACCTGAATGTTGTTATTTTTATTAATGTTAGCCTTATGGACTAGGTAACAGGTTTTCAAAGACAATTTATGTTTGGTCAATGTTTTCTATTTCTAATTTAGTGTTGGTAGGTAGATAAGAAATTGCCTGTTGAATATGGAATTGGAGTTAGTGAGCTTGCCTTTCATAATATCTGTATGACAATAGAATATAACCTTTATAAACGAAAACAAGTCATTGTAGGTGGAAAATAACTCATAGGCCAGGGACATCTTCAGGAATATGGTAGGCAGTGGCGGATTTACATATTTGCCGCCAGTAGGCTATTCAAATTTTGCCGCCCCTACCGACCTCTACAATAATGTCCCATGTCTTTTGTATACTGCTTCGCCTTTTCTTCAAAATACTTAAAATGTTCTCGTTCATCAGCTACGAAAAACTTGCAAAGAGATTTGTAAAGATCGGCAACTGTGATAAAATCTACGGTAGAAGCCTGAATTTGAGCATTCACTTTGTTTATTCTTTCCAAAAAATCATGGTAGGTATACATATAAGCATTAATATTTTTCATTTCAATAAGACATTTAAAAAAAGGTTAGCCTCAAATTTGCCACCCCTAAAATCTGCCGCCCTAGGCTGGAGCCTATTGGTAAATCCGCCACTGATGATGGTAGGATAAGTTGGACTCCTTAGAGAGGAAAGGCCACAAATTATTTTAAAACAGAAAAAAATTACCTTATTTTAAAAGAAAGCAACCATTACGCCGCTTATCACCAGTACTATCGCTAAATAATCTGTATGACAACGAAATATAATGGTGGTGAATGTTTGCTTTCATGTATGAATAAAGTAAGTAATATCTTATCTTAATCCAGCACTTAGGGATATTGAGTGGTGTGCTACCCACGTGAGGTTGGTAGGGCATAGATCTATAACAGAGGTAGGCAGACATACGGCTCTTTCGCCTACACAAGGGTCTGCCCTAACAACCTAATCCCTGACAATGGAAACTCGTGGACAATAGCATAAACCATCTCCTATTACGACACAGGCATGCTTGTATACTCGATTTTTTGCCATAGGGCAAAAAAAGGGCTAAGCTTGCTTTAGGGAATAGTACTTTAAGCCTTAAAGCAATAGGACTAAAAATCGTCAAACTTATTTTAAAGTTACACTGGCCAATTATGGGTGTTATGTTGTTTTAAAGTTGGTCCTTTGCGCTAGGATATCATCAAATCCCATATAAACTATATTACCCGGCAGAAAATTTTAGAAATTACACCATAAAACATCGTGGGGTCGACGTTTCATAGGCTCAATAATAATTTTACTGCTGGACATGGAAATCCCAATGACTGCTATAATCAACGACTATAGGGGAAATTGCCATAATCACTCTCTTTGATGATGTTTTTCCTATATTATCATGTACATTAACTACCTACCTATTAGTAAGATAATAAAAGTGATCAGTAGAATTAAATAGAAAATCGCTTTTTTAGGGCTGGGTTCCGTACGCAATGGGTACCAACGGGACCCTATTACCGTCCGTCTGTCACAGGCTGTATCTTTTGAACCGTAATAGTTAGACACTTGAAATTTTACTACTATGTATGTAATATGTGTGTACTATGTATGTAATAAAAATACAAATACAAGAAATAAAAAAAAAAATGTATTCGCACTTGGCCGCATTTTTCTTTATTTACCAAACAATAGTAGTAGATAGTTTTTCCTTTTATTACTGGATAGTAATATAGATAAAGAAAAACCGATTATTGTTATCATGAAATCGCATGACGTATTGATTCAGTTGACTCGGACTCGGAGTCGATGTTCCAAAAACACATGATAAATCTAACCATTATGATATCAATATTTAATCTTATTGCGTAATATTAAAGCAGGTGACTGTTCTACTTCGACGTAGGAGAGAAAGCTTCCAATTTTGTATCTCACGTAATCTTATAATGTATTCAATTTTCGTATCATTTTTACGATAAAAGATTGCTCTGTACTTTGTACAGGCCAAAAATGTTATAGTGTGTTTGCGCGCAATTTCCGCTTGAATGAGTTTTCATTAAATATCTACTCAATGATTTATTGTATTCCACAATGTGTACTTAGGTGGTTACTTAAAATGTAATGAGATCATTATGAACCCTGTCGGGCTCAGCTAAGTGGGTAGTTGAGAGGAAGATAAGTAGGTACCTACCTACAAATAATATTTTTGTAAACATGATGACTATTTAATTTTGACAATTTTATTCAAAAGTGCCTGTACATGGTTTAATTGAAATAAATGCGTTGAGTTTGAGTTTGATTCTTTAATCCTTTTCATACTGATGATTAGATGATCCAGAAGGATGGGAGGAATACTGATTCCTACATTGAGATCAGTTAAGAATAGTGTGTTAATGTCTATGTTTATTACTTGCAGGTCAATATGCACATATAAACCATATGCATGATCGTCCCGACTCAAAGCTTACATCTGTCTGTAACCCATCGCAACGTCTCAATGCACGGTACCAAGTTACGGACTCGCGACCCGTATGAGTCTAGGGTGACTGGAATTTCAAATGTCCTGACAAAAAGACCTAAACCTAAAATAGTCCGAACATTTCACTTTTTAATCTTTCTTTCTTCAATCTTTCTTTTCAGTATCATTTACCTTTAAAATGTTCTAATAAAAATCCTCCGTCTGTACACATGACAAGGCTGGGCAAGGGGCAAGGCAAGGGGGGGATGCAAAAAGCGGACATGTTCGGACAAACCCGAACGGATGATTACCCTACCGGGGACCAAGTTTTACTGCCCCAAGAAACTCCATATCCTTCATTTATTTACATAAAGTGCAGTTAGAACGCTTCTTTATTGACACTTGTTTGTACAATTAACGCCATCTTAGGTGTGTCTATAACCTGTGGTATTTATGTGGACATAACTCAAATATTGCCCAGTCATAACTTAGTCAAACTAGTTCCTAGGCATTTCAAGGTTAATAAATAAAGGCCTTCGTTAATAAATAAATCGCCTTTGTTTTAAGCATAATACAATCTTGTTTTGATTAGGTATAGAAATCTGAGTGTTAGATTCTACAGGGTCCCATTAAAATAGATGGACAAATTTTAACGCAGCGCTCAGTACGTCTAACCAAAGATATCCAAGCAAAAAAAAACACTGAAGTGATTTTATTTTTAACCGACGAAAAAAAACGGAGGAGGTTCACAATTCGACGCGTATATTTTTTTTTTTTTTTTTTTTATGTATGATCACGCATAACTTTTTACAGAGCAGTCCGATTTTGATAATTCTTTTTTTATTAGAAAGGGTATACCCTGAAGTTGGTCCCATATAAATTTGGAAAAAAAATTCCAACCCTAAGGGTTAGAAAACAGGGGATGATTGATTGTTCACTCACTGATTGTAATGTATGACCAGTGACCACGCTTAACTTTTTACAGAGTAGTCCGATTTTGATAATTCTTCTTTTGTTGGATAGGACATACTTCGAAGTTGGTCCCATGTAAATTTGGAAAAAAAAATCCTACCCGAAGGGTGGGAAAATAGGGGTGATTTATTGTTCATTCACAGATTTTAATGCTGAGCTGTGTATTACAATTAAAATAATAAAAGGCCTATCTATGTTGGTATATAAAGCCTGTTTTTTTTAAGTATTACATTATATTATTTAGTATTATATTACACAAAAAATAATAGTTAAAGTAGGATTATAACAGTAAATGTCTAAAGTAAGGTAGGTATTTTAAAAGTAATCAAACATTAAGCATGTAGTAATTAGTAAATTATAGCCTCAAAAAATTATAAAATAAAAACTTTTTAACAAAAAATTAAACCTCCGAAAAAACTGAAAAGCAAAAAATAATAAACTTTTTTTATTTAACCTTAATAAATAAGTTCTTAAACTAATGCAAGTATACCTAAGTAATTTTGAGTCGGCGCCAAACAATCAATGAACAAAGATTACTAAATTACCTTAAATTTAAAGAAATAAGCAACGTGAAATCTATAGCGATAAACATCATTTCAAACAAAAAAATGCGCTCTCCGCACGACCACTCGCAACGATATTAATTTGCTTGTTTGGCGCCGACTCTAAATTACTTAGGTATACTTGCATTAGTTTAAGAACTTATTTATTAAGGTTAAATAAAAAAAGATTATTATTTTTTGCTTTTCAGTTTTTTCGGAGGTTTAATTTTTTGTTAAAAAGTTTTTGACCTAAAATAATAAACTGCCGGCACATTAGTGTATTTTCGTTAGCTGATTATTTTTCTTGTAAGTATCTAATGCGTTTTTCTTATATAGGTACTTATTTTATTTTTTACCATCATCCTTTTTTTGGTGGTCTGAATTATTTCTATAAGTTTGTCCATCCATTTTAACGGGACCTTATATTAAAAGAGCGCTTTCGCACTACATCCGATGCGAATCCGAATTAAAGATCCGTCTTCAATCCGAATTGGGAATGTTCTAAATTCGGACGGATAGAGTTCGGATCTAGTGCGCAACCCCTCATACAAATAGGACTATGGTCACTTCGGACCGGCATTTCTCAGATTCGGATCGGATGTAGTGCGAAACTGCTCTTATTGTATTTCTATACTTTTTTTTTCCGATAGTTTCGCCCTCATGGGACTTAAAACATAACTGGCGAAATGTGGATGTACTATTATAGGTTTAAGCATAGGTGTACCTACATCTCTGCCTAAACCTTCGGCGAATACAGGTGTGAATGTTATGTTAATTTATTGTATTTTTTCATTTCAAATTGTGTTACATTTAATTTAGAGAATACTTAGGCACTTAGCGGAAATCTTTCTATTATCCTAGTACTAATACTTACCTAGTACTAACAAGGTACCTACTTATAAGCCCATGAGCCATTGAGCCAGTCTTTCCCTAAGGACAAAGAGCCAACAATTTTTGTAGCTCAGTTACGATATATGGACATTTTACGCTACGCCAGTTACGTAACGTTGTACACTGATAGAAAAAAATAAATAAAAATATTGAATATCAAATAAGCAGTCAGTCTTCTAAATTTATAATTCCACGCATTGCGTAAACATGGGCCGAGTGAAATGTTTACCGTTCTTATGTAAATTTATATTGGATGGGCTTGCTATTTTATTTATTGTATTATTTACTTTGAATCCTTCCTATTTATTAACGCGATTGACGTAGTTTTAGAGTAAAAATTCTGTAATAAATAAAAGTACAGAAATAAAATCGTAATGTGGGTGTACGCACGAAGAGATATCAAGCTAATTATACATTTCCAGTATAAGCTGAATTCTCATTGTACGAATAGTTTATACAGTGCGAGGTCAGCTAAAACTAGCAATGTGTAGCTTGATATATCGTCGTGTGTACTATAGGTACACCTCTGCTTAACCCTTTGAGGATTGGGCATGATGTTTTGTGCTTATCACACTAATCACTCTAATATTATAAATGCGAAAGTTTGTGAGTGTGTGTGTGTTTATATGTTTGTTACTTCTTCACGCTCAAACGGCTGGACCAATTTTGATAAAATTTTGTATGGGGGTAGCTGACACCATTTATTTATTTATTTATTTATCCTCCTACTGGAACGCCATACAGCAATTACACCAACGGAGCAAGAAATTACATCATGTGCTGTTTTCATCCATCCTGTGCGCGGTGGACATCGAACGGGCGGCGATGGAACGCGCACGCTCACACAGGCACCGTCAGCTCCACAGTTCCACTACTCCATCCAAATTGCGCACATTCTTTGAGACTCAATGAATTTTTCAAAATAAATACCTACATTAAAATTATATAAAAACAGAAAATTTTGATGTGTCATCCTGCCTGACAGATGTCAGAAAAAAAAACCATGGATTAACATACAGGCTACTTTTTATCTCGGTATTCCCACGGGATCGACATTTACGCGGGTAAAACCGCGGGGCGCAGCTATTGTTAAATAAAAGTTTTATCGGAAAAACAAAACTTGCTTCGAGTTAAAGAACCCTGAAAACTGACTTCTTTGTATCGTCTGCTTACCTCACAAGGCTAAGATGAAGGATATTATTTGAGTACTTTAAAATAATTATTCTTTGCACACATACCCTTTAATTGTTATCAATTGATTTCCTGGTTATTGGCTGCCCTTCACGAACGCGACTGATGGCCAAAGGTATTAAATGAAACAAAGACAATTACAATCACACATAATTGATAGACGAGCTTCAAATTGAAATTCGAGGAATAGTTACAATAAGTACTTACTATTTTTTTTTACCTGAAAAAAATATCTCGCAAAGGCACAACTCAAAATCAGTTTTTGACAAAGTCTACATTACCTCGGAGCCGAGTTCTTCTCTTCAAAATTAATTAAACTAGTTAGTTTATGTTTTGATATAAAGTTTCGATCCCGTGGGAATATCGGGATAAAAACTATCGTATGTCCTTTCCCTTGGGACTCAAACTATCTCTATACCAAATTTCATCTAAAACGGTTCAGCGGTTTAAGCGTAACAGACAGGCAGACACACTTTCGCATTTATAATATTAGTATGGATAATTGAATACTTACGTTAGGGTATGTAGCTCGAAGCACAGTAAGACCAAACTAAACTTGAATACTCAATAATAATATTGCCAAACCCGCGGGGCAATTGCGTAACACATTATCAATCGGAATCGGTTTCATTTGGACAGTTCAACAACGTTCATTGCGTTATTTACGTGTTGAGCAGAAACATTTTTCGAACTTATGAAGCAATGGATTAGCAATTTGCTTCAAAATGATTCAGATTCCGATTGATAATGTGTTACGCAATTAGGGTGCAGCCTATTATTGTCCCACTGCAGGGCAAAAGCCTCTTCTCATATACAGAAGGACCGAGCGTTAATCACCGGGCTTGTTCAAAGAGTGGTTGGTGATTCAGACTTACTTATATTTACTACGATGTTGCATACTCTTAATAAACTTTTAATTACACACAACTGCATCTCAATTCACGATGCATCACACAAAACGATTGACTCATACAAAGTTGCAGGCAGCCATTCAAATTAACTTCAATCATTCAATCAAATGCAATCGATCTGATAAAAACTTTTTTTTACAAAAAAACAACCGACTTCAAAAAAAAAACACTACAAAGTGATAAATAACTTTAATTTCGGAAGTCGGTGTCGTTGGTTCCGAATTTTCGTTTTTTGACACCGACTTACGAAATTAACAGAACCTCCTTTTTTGAAGTCGGTTAATAAATATCTCGTTAGAGGATCTCAATGTCGTTTAGTTCCTAAAATAGGCTAACAATAACCTATTGTCCTATATTTGTATTGTCTTGTGACTTCAAAAACAATATGGCAACCGTTTTGCGATGTTATTTCATAGTGAATCATACAATGTGTCTTAGGAAAGTACTACATAATGTGAATTATCTCATCTTCACTTCAAGGATTGTTTGTGTGTAATAATGCCGTATAACCAAAGACCATACAGCCGTAACGGATGAGTAGAAGGCCAATTCTCGTAATTTAAAACGTTCAAAATCTAGTCGCAGTCTCATCTACGCGACAAACAAATGTCAAAAATTTGTCAAAATGTAGGGTAAAAAAGAGTTAATTTTGATTGATTGAGACTGAGATCAGACTGTGAACGTTCTTAAAATGACAAGAATTGCCCCTGAGGTCACTTTACTATACTATAGACTTAGGTGTAGGTAAAGTAACATAGTGCATAGATGTTTATCTTTAGATTGCCTGCATAGAAATATAGGCTGGCGAGCCATTGAAATAAACGTAAATAGAAACCATAAATTCAGCAGGCATATGATTCTAGACCCCATAGCGTAGAAATTTTACGTGGGTTACCAAAAAACAAACAGCTGTTTCATAGATAAGTGCAATACCTACGCGGAAAATGTATGGAACAGCTATTTTTTTTAAATAAACTAGGTACGCAAAGTTTAAACGCCCCCTGCGTTGAATTTTTTTGGTTCAGAATCATGTACTTACTGAATCCATGGTAACAGGTTGTGCGTTAAATGTCCCTGCCAAAAAAAAAAAAACAAAACTTCTTTTTCTAAACTCTCTTTCTTTTATCTATGGTTGCCTGTATACCAACCGCTTTTAGCAGAATCTCCTGCGCATTTAGTTTATTTATTCGATTCGAATGCATTGAATAGGTGAAGGTCATTCGAACTGTAAAACACCTTAATTGGTTCATATCGACGTTTTATAACGTCTTTTCGTATGGAAATGTCTGACTCAGTACCTAATTTCCATATACATTATCCGTAGGAAGCTATTATTTTCCCCTTATAAGAATCTGGAGCTATCAACCTCCTACACGGCTTTTGGCATTGGGATATACTCGTACGAAACACTATTGAAAAGTGTAACTTGACATACATAAGTTATCTTTAAGTTTGAGCGTTGAAGAACGGTATCATGTTTCTTACTTGCGTCCAATTACCTTCCCTCGTATCGAAACAAACTAAAATATTATGACAATAGCTCATAGCGTGGTAGCTGGTCAGGAAAAGCGGGGCTTAGGTTCTGCCCAGAGAGTGCCTCTGGAAGTCTGGACGCGCATTTAAGCATCACCACTCATCATCTGCCTAGCCTTTCCCCAACTATGTTGGGGTTGGCTTTCAGACTAACCGGATGCAGCTGAATACTAGTATTTTACATGGAGCGACTGCCATCTCACCTCCACAACCCAGTTACTGGGTAATACGATACCCCTTGGTAAGACTGGCTGTCAAACTTTCGGGCTTCTGACTACTCGTAACGAGTGTCAAAGATCCAAGAATGACAGCCGGGACCAACGGCTTAACGTGCTTTCCGAGGCACGGAGGGGTCTCAGTATGTAAAGATGGTCACCCATCCACAGACCAACCGCGGCAAGCATAGCTTTATCCTGATCGATCGACCTGTGCGGCTGTTATAAATTAGCCACGGGCCCCTCATCATCCTCTTCTTGATTTAAGCATCACCACTCATGAAGCAAACTGCTAGTTTAATCACCTAATCTTTGTATTTGTTTCAGGACTCCCTACCTCGAGGTCACCACACACTCTCGGCCTCATCCCACCACTTACACAGAGGCGCGCAATCCTTCGACGCATCCTCGAACAGCAGTGGAATCTCGTCAACACACGTTGTAGAAATACACAGCACGAATGGTTCCGACACGTCATCGCGATGGGGCAACTCACTCGGCAGCCACGGCTCCTCATCAGGCCTCGTTTCCATAGCAACGGAGAATAACAACGTGAAATTTACTGCCCCACATTGTCTTGATAACTTACAGCCACCAAAAGATTCTAAGGACTTGCCAACGCCGTCATCGACGCCGACGACATCGAGAAAGTCACGAAGGAGATCGAATCTCTTCACTCCTTCCAAAAAGGGGGATGATAGACTGAAGAACGGCGAGCTAGGGTCTGGTAGAGCGATTCCTTTAAAGCAGGGGTACTTGTACAAGAAAAGCAGTAAAGCCCTGAATAAGGAGTGGAAGAAGAAATATGTGACGTTGTGCGATGATGGGAGGTTGACTTACCATCCGAGCTTACATGTAAGTTGTCATTTTCTTTCACAAAGACATTTTTTTATACCATAGCTTAATTGATCGTAAGGCACTGCAATAATAGTGGCAAAAAGTGTTATTTATAGCGGAAAATACAACAAACTTATTACAAAACTGGTCCAACTGCATTTATAAAAACCAGATTTAGTAATAAATTCAAATCAGCGTTTAAGAAAATACTTTAATTATTACATCAAAACTCATTCGCTTCTAATGCAGTCCATTCCTACTGATAAACATTCAAATATAGAATACCAAATTCGGCTTCTCTAAAAGTATTTTTAACAATTTCCAGGACTACATGGAAGATGTGAACGGCAAAGAGATATCTCTTCAGTATGTGACGGTCAAAGTCCCAGGACAGAAGCCGCGCGGCTCCAAGTCCATCATCACGACCGTACCGGGGTACAACGGGTACAGCAGTTTGGATATACATGATAGTATCGGAGGACTGTCTCTCGGTGAGTGATAAGCAACTTACGGTTTAGTTGTGTGACAGCAATAGACTACTCGGTAAAGTCTAAGGAACATGCCAACCTATTTAAGAAAACTCTTTAGAAGAATTACTGGCCACAAACAATTGGCTATTTGACAGTTTTCGAAAAGATATTTTTAAATATACGTAGGTTTATTTTATACCTCTTACAATTATTTTTTTCTTAAAAAAGCGTTGTTTATTCGAAAAAAAAATGTTTTTTTTCATTCCGTATTTTGAAATTCGCGCGGAAACAGCCGATCACGTGACATTTATGGCTGTGACGTCACATTTCAATAAACTAAGTAAAGCTAACTACGACGCTTCAACTCTTAAACATATTTTGTGTGGAAAGTTTGCATAAAAAGTTGCATAAAAAGTATATTTTGTGTGGAAAATCAGCAAACTGCCAACGATGATAAAACACAGTAACACACAACGTTTTATTTATTGTGATGTGACGTCATACGATGCTCGATCATGGCCGTTCGCGTTTCAGTTTTTGTAATCCACAGATAAAAAATCTCTAATTTATTTTTCAAAAATAAAATATTTACAATTTATTTTAATGCATAAAACCTATTGTATGATTATTGTGAACCTATATGCTACTATATCTAACATATTATATATTTTATCGTTACAACTGTCAAATAGCCAATTGTAAATGTTGGTTGAACCTGCTTTAAATATTTGTTCGAAATTAAAAAAAAATTAAACCCTAAAGCAAAAGCATTTTGGAATAAGGAGGGAAAACTTCACTTGGTTACACAGCGTTTGGAAATAACTAGAGATTATTATCCATAATCGGTTTTGTGACGAGTGAAAATAATTTTCGCTGCTTTATTGTAGCTTGTCGACATACAAATTCAACGCTAATTACTATGAACACCCTTGTTCCCGAATTTTATTTACATCCAAGACCCTGTAAATGGTCCTTTGACCCTATCTTTCACCATTAACGATTCCCATGGATGTAATTTAGAAAAATAAGCCTCTCTCCTGCAAACACCCAAAAACAACACCAACCTACCTTTAAAATAACAATCCACTGACTTCAACCCTCCCTTTTCAGGGTACAAAGACAAACCCACCCGAGCGACAGACAAAGCGCTAATGTCAGCGTTTGACACGATGAAGGAGCCTGCGACCAGCCGGCAGTCCCTCGCCTCTGAGGCGGAGGTCGGCTCTACCAACGGACAGGACAAGGACACGCCGCATGTCAAGAAGAGGCATCGGCGGATGAAGAGCAGCGGGGTTAAGAAGGATGGGGATGAAGGTATGTGCTTCTGAGGTATCTTCTTAAGGGTCCGTGCAAAAAAATACCCTCTTTTGTCATAATTTCTTATCTAATTGTGAGAAAGCTTGAAATAATTGTAACATAAGTCTGTGTGACCTTTGCCCAGCAGTGGGATGTTTCAGGCTAACAGTATCAGTAAATCTGTGTGACTATAAGGCTGGCCGCATACGTACGGTTTTCTGATCAGGGACGGAAATATTTAAGAACGTATGCGCTTAGAGACGATTTTGTATGAAATGCTTGCATTCAGGGTCTCCGAATCTGAATTCCTGATCTGCCCCCACTCGACACACTCGATATGCTTCCGTATCGTACGAACATTAATCATTGTTATCGTAGGAGTCTTCTAAACGCTGTTCACAAGTCCAAAACCCGAAAATTTTGTCAGTTTAAATCAAATAGACGCCCGCTATTCTTCCAACAGCTATTTGCTGTTGAGGGCAAGTCAAATCAGGTTATCGAAATGTCAGGTTTTCGATACGATAGCCTGTCGTATGGTTGTGAATCAGGGCTCAGGAAACCTAATTAGGAAACCGTACGTATGCGGCCAGCCTAAAAGTACAGTTTTCGTGGCGCAAAGCCATTCGTATCAGTCACAGCACTTGTTAATAGCGTTCTTGAAAATATAGTTCATGTAAGGAAACCTTTCAGGGCATACAGGCGTGGTTATATTATGTTTAAGATCACATCTTATATTAATTTTAATTCTCCAATTCCAGAAGGCGAATACGCAACATCATGCGAGTTCACGATAGTGAGCCTGGACGGCAAGCGATGGCGCTGGGAGGTGTGCGGTACTGGCAGCGGCAGCGCGGCCGTGGGAGCCGCCGTCGCTGAGCGGGACGCCTGGGTCGCCGCTGTCGAGGCGCAGATACTGGCGTCGCTGCAGGGCCGGGTGAGACAACTAATCTTCTTCTTAACCTCAAACAACAGTAGACTGATTAAATTACAGACTTAGCCTAATAATGACCAATAGAATAGCTTAACTTTATAGTGTTGGTTATTTCCTGGCTCACCGCTCGACTTCCTCGTACAGATCCAGTGGCAAACCAGCCTAATACACTAAAGATAGAAAAGGGGCAGTCAATATCTATTGTAGTCCGATGGACAAATTGATTTAAAAAAAGAGGACCTATCACACAAAAAAAAAGCAGATCCCTCTCGCATGTAGGACTATTGGCCTATTGGCCAGCCATGAAAAAAAAAAGAAAATGTTTAAAACACAATTTGAATCAGCCACATTTTTATGGCTCGTCTGAGAGGCAAACCTATGTCACCGGAGAATGAATACACGGTCGACATTTCTTGTTATTTACTCGAAACTGCAGGCATACGTCAATGATAAATGGTTTTATTGTATGTTGTATTTACAGACGTCCCGACAACCGATGCCGACGGGTGCTAACTCGACGGGCGACGTGCGAGCTACCTACTACATACGTAGAGTGAATGGAAATGACAAGTGCTGCGACTGTGGTGCTGCAGGTGTGTTATTATGCTTACAGTTACCTTAGCTCTTTATAAAGGTCTACTCTTTTCTATCTCTATGGCACTAGGATTTATAGTGGCATGAAGTTGACACTTATTTTACATACTCAAACGCCTAGACCAAGAATAATATGCAAATTATTATATTTGATGCGAGTGTCGAACTCGCGATGCATAGCCATTACGCTAATGAGGTTATTAAACTTTTCCAATATTGTTTAGAGATTTGATAATAACAATCTAACACACAAAAAACGTGTGCGGTGGAGGGACCGTCGTCAGTAACGAAGTTCCTTACGCGTTACTCGCAAAACGACACCCACGATGAAAAAATTTTATATTTTTGCAGCCACCATCTTGTATTTACATTTTAACCTCACTATCACCTCGAAAATCATAAAAAATATCTCTCTTTAATAATAGAAAGAGATATAGAGATAGAGAACGTCGCATGGCGGGGGCATAACGCATTTTCTTTACGTGACGATTTCTATCAGTTTACTGCAACCGCAATCCGCGTTGAAGAACTTCGTTTCAAAAACATTTAAAATTTTGTAACAAAGACTTTCCCATCATTAACTCATAACATGTATTTGTATTACAGATCCTGACTGGGCTAGTTTGAACCTGGGCGTGTTGATCTGCATCGAGTGCTCGGGCATACACCGGAACCTCGGCTCACACATATCGCGGGTGCGCTCGCTGGATCTCGATGAGTGGCCGTGAGTGTTATACTCCTTGAACTGTTTCTACAAACATAATCAGCCTATAATGTTCCTACTGCTAGGACAGGGCTGTGCGAGGAAGTGGGCTGTAATACACCACAGTTGAGTTGGTCATACTGATAAAACGTTTGATAATGCAGTATTTGTAGGCGGAATTCTACTCACTGTTCATCTTCGACGTTTTTCTTGCTTCACTATGCTGTGGTGTGTACTGTGTAGTTTATGGTCGAGCCTTTTCCAAAAAAATAAAAATAAACATAGCACATAATATTTTTCGAAGAATGGATAAATGGAGATTGAATAAGTTTACTTGTGCTTGCTCATTGTGTCACTCATTGTAAAGTTTCTACAGGATGCAATTAAATTCATAAATTCAATTGTACCCTGTATATTTATGCCTTTAATTTTTATGGTGTACATATTAAAGAGTATTCTATTCTTGTCTATTCTTCCTTTTCGGCAGTTGGTCTGTGCTTTGCCAGCGTTTTTCACATTTTCAAGACACATTGTTTTGCGAGTAAATTAAGCTTATGTTTATTATGATATTTCAGGTTGAGTCACGTGAGTGTAATGGTGTCTCTGGGCAATGATCTCGCGAATTCAATATGGGAGGCTGACTTTAGAGGTCACGTGAAACCCATGGCCACATCTAGTCGAGAGGAGAAGGAGAGGTAAGTTTTTATGTGTATTTGATATAATAATATATATTTTTAAAATGTAATCTGGAAACAAAAATGAAATAGAAATCAATATTAGCTTCGAAAACTTAAAGTACTTATCTAGGTATATAATCTACAGGGTGTTACGTAAAGGGTATATCAATACAAACGGGTTGAAGAGTGTATCTGGTCTAGAATCTCTGTACAATATTTCAGCTCGAAAGCAGTAACTTTGAAAATGCTTAATATTTTTTTATTTCGATAGTTTATTAAATTGAAATCATAAAAAACGTGTCACCGCACTACGAGGGTCATTATCCATTATCTGTAGTGTGTCTGTGCGCCTAGTACACGCACATCACGCCGCCGCGCGCCAGTGCAGCACCGTGATGTCGAAATAAAAAAATATTAAGCATTTTCAAAGTTAATGCTTTTGAGCTGAAATTTTGTACAGAGATTCTAGACCAGATACACTCTTCAACCCGTTTGTATTGATATACCCTTTCCGTAACACCCTGTATAATAATAAAATTAAATGCTGTGTAAGTTAATACATTGATATTTTTTTCGATGAAAGCTGTTTGGTGGTATCTAAAGTAAGAGGTTAGTTTGCGTATTTCGCCTTTCATATTTGGTTGGGTGAAATTTACCTGTCTGACAATTTTATTTTGCTTTGAGTCGATGTGATGTAAAGGCTGGTTGCGCTAAATTTTCCAAAAATGTAAACAATAATGTCGCTCGAAATTGTTTTTTTGTATATCGATTTTATTCAATTTCGAGCGGCCATTGTTTACAATTTTGGCAAATTTAGCGCGGCCGGATTTTAGGTTTACTATTTACACTAGTTTTGAAGCTTATTTTCGAAATATTTTTCTTACTTACAGGTGGATCCGCCTAAAATACGAACGTCGCGGCTTCCTAAGCAGCGAGGTAGTCGCCACCGGCATCGAGGCGCTCCGCACGTCGGGCGCGCGCGGCGCGGTGGCGGCGCTGGCGCGCGCGCTGGCCGTGCCGCCGCCGCGCGCGCCCGCGCCGCACGACCGCGCGCTCGCGCTGCGGGCGGCCGCTGCGGCCGGACACCTGGCGGCGGCGCAGCTGCTCATATGGGTATGTAGGCTTCTACCTAACCGCGGTGGCGGCGCTGGCGCGCGCGCTGGCCGTGCCGCCGCCGCGCGCGCCCGCGCCGCACGACCGCGCGCTCGCGCTGCGGGCGGCCGCTGCGGCCGGACACCTGGCGGCGGCGCAGCTGCTCATATGGGTATGTAGGCTTCTACCTAACCGCGGTGGCGGCGCTGGCGCGCGCGCTGGCCGTGCCGCCGCCGCGCGCGCCCGCGCCGCACGACCGCGCGCTCGCGCTGCGGGCGGCGGCTGCGGCCGGACACCTGGCGGCGGCGCAGCTGCTCATATGGGTATGTAGGCTTCTACCTAACCGCGGTGGCGGCGCTGGCGCGCGCGCTGGCCGTGCCGCCGCCGCGCGCGCCCGCGCCGCACGACCGCGCGCTCGCGCTGCGGGCGGCGGCTGCGGCCGGACACCTGGCGGCGGCGCAGCTGCTCATATGGGTATGTAGGCTTCTACCTAACCGCGGTGGCGGCGCTGGCGCGCGCGCTGGCCGTGCCGCCGCCGCGCGCGCCCGCGCCGCACGACCGCGCGCTCGCGCTGCGGGCGGCGGCTGCGGCCGGACACCTGGCGGCGGCGCAGCTGCTCATATGGGTATGTAGGCTTCTACCTAACCGCGGTGGCGGCGCTGGCGCGCGCGCTGGCCGTGCCGCCGCCGCGCGCGCCCGCGCCGCACGACCGCGCGCTCGCGCTGCGGGCGGCGGCTGCGGCCGGACACCTGGCGGCGGCGCAGCTGCTCATATGGGTATGTAGGCTTCTACCTAAACATGTCAACTTGACAGATCGATTATAAAAGTGCACGCTACCAAATGAATAAGACCAGTATCACGTTTTTATTTTTCTCAAAATATCGTGTAATTTCACATAGAAATAACCCGACGCCCTGTCAGGCAAACATAAACCATTTCAGCCATAAAAAAATATAGAAATGTCACTTGTCACATTAGTAACTAAAACCAATTTTTAACTAAAATAGAGATCCCATCTTAGTATTTGAGCAAATTTACGAAAAAAAAAAATTAGTACCCACCAAAATATACTAATTATTAAATTTTCTATCCACAGCACAACGGCAACCCGAACTACCCGGACGCAGACGGCCACACCTGCGTGTTCTACGCGCGCGCCGCAGCCAACCACCTATCGGGCATCCCCACACAGTACCCCAAGACTCTCCAGCTCACCTGCCCGCTGCACCCCAACCCCCCGCACAGCTCAACACCCAGCTCAGCAACCAACTCAACAAGCTCCAATTCAAGCACTAAAAGCTCACTCAAGAACCCAGAACCAGAATGCAATTGCATCATCTTTGAGCTGCTAAACGCTCAAAGCGCGAGCAAAGCCCTTGTCGAGCTCCTGATTGGCTTACAGAACAACCAATACATGAATGGGTATGATCATAATGTCAGTGTTGCCAGCTTTGCACACAACACTCTAGGGCGGCCATCTTTAGGCCCAAATCTATCGCTAACGAATGGAAAGTGCGGCAGCGTAGTGTAATACGGTTTTTTCTACATCTAATCGTCGGTTTTGAATAATTGTTGATATTATGACTGAACGTTGTTACCGTTATGGTATATTTATACTTGATCCGCGTGTGATGCAGTTTTGTAAGTTATTTGAAATTGTTGATTATTTATTGACAAAATGTTTCAGTACATACATTTAGTATTATGATATTTATATATTTTGTGACAGCCCAGTGATTTTGCAAACTGCTTACTAAAGCAAGTTTCTTCGTTTTATTATCTTGTTATTTCCAAATTTGTTTTATAGCAAAATTGATTAATATGAGAGAAATTATTTATTAAAATAATAGTATTTTAATTGCCATGAAGAAGGCATTTAATTTGATAAAATATAAAGTTATAATGTAAGTACTTATTTGTACACTGTGCTTACAAAACTGCGCTTCACACATTTTTGTATAACACATGTAGTGTATTAATATGTAAAACGTATACATATTACACACGACTGACGGTACATTATTTGACGTAATCTCTGATTCTTTCATAAAAAAAACTTCGCGTAATTAGTTAAAATTCCGTGTCTGTCAATTTAAAAAAGTTAATTAAATTAGACAAATTGTTAGTGTAATTGAAATTCTGTACGTTTTTAGTGTCTTCATGCTTAGTTCACTAGGCAGAGATACTTTTGGCTCAAAATACTTATTAGCTTGTACAATAAACATGGCAGCTCATTAACGCTCCTGTCGGTGGATAGCGGAACTAACGATGGCACGACAATCTAAAATGCACTTTATTGTATTCTCTGAAGACTCATTTCTATATGCAAATACAAATACGATACGACAAATATTGGTGTCTTCGAAATTGACGACTCCGGCTATCGTAGCAAAATGCTAATAAGTGTTTTCAGCCAATCTGTAATTTCTTTCATTACGTATTACATATCCGGCGTGTTAATAGTTCAAATTTTTAATACAATTTTTTTCTAGTTGCGTAGTGTAGGTACCAATTGCATTTTAGGAACACATCGTTTTCAATAAAAAAAAAATATATATTTACACGCAATGAATCTTACAGCAAAATATTTTGAATTTTCCCCGTAATTTTCACGTAGCATTCATTTCAACTGTAAAGCTGTCTATATTAAAATATAATATTCAACACTTTATTTTCCTATCAATATGAACTAAATGTCTATAGTTACAATAGTGTTACAGTTATAGTGTGCTGCCGAAGTAATATAATAGCCAATATGCTAATGGGGCATACGTAAATATATCTAGATCAACTAGTCTACGTGGCGTTGCGGAATTAGTACCAAATAAGTACCGATCTAGGCTGAGATTTTACGGATTTTGCTGACTCGGATCTGCGGATTTTGTGAAAACGGATTTTAATATTACAAGTGTTGATTTACTTGTATTGGTCAGACGTTTGTTAATGGGATATTGATGTTCGAGTGTTAGCAAAATTCGGGTAGTCGAAGTTTTAATATAGAATTATTAACAAGCAAATATCTGTGAAAGAAACCTGAGGGAAAAGTTGATATGGTTATTGTAGACAGTGGGAATGGAGTAGCAATCAATGGATTTTGACTAACTTTTTGGTGAATTATTCCTCTCAATGATGTAGTATTAATGATTAATCTTCACCAGCATGGATTTTGAAGTCTGGTTTTCATATGGCATTTGTGAGCGGAGTTCCCGCAGCTGAATTTTGGGCCAAAGATGTTTGAACTTTTTGCTATTAATACGCTAAGAAGACATGGTGAAAATACCATAGTTTATGAACTGAAATCTATACATATAAAATTCAGTCCTGACTGATATATCAACGCACAGCCTAAACCGCTGATCCTAGAGACATGAAATTTGGAGGGTGTGTTCTTAGTGAAGAGTAGGTATCCACTAAGAAAGGGTTTTTCGAAATTCTACCCCTAAAAGGGTGAATGGGGGGAGGGTGAAATTTCATGCGGACGAAGTCGCGGGCAGAAGCTAGTTAACTTTATTACCGGACATGAATGCTAACCACTTATTTGAATATGGTATTGTTGTGGCAGTTCAGCAGTCCTCTAATATGGCAACACTAGCTGCGCCCCTTGGTTTCACCAGCGTCAATGTTGATCCCGTGGGAATATCGGGATAAAAAGTAGCCTATATGTTAATCCAGGGTGTCAGCTACCTCCATTCAAAATTTTATCAAATTTGGTCCAGCCGTTTGAGCGTGAAGAAGTAACAAACATATAAACACACACACACTCACAAACTTTCGCCTTTATAATATTAGCGTGATTGTCTCGGTTATCTTACAGCCTTCAAAACCCATGTCAACCTTTCCTCAGTGACCTACCAAGCCGGTACTTATAACCAAGTTTTCACATAAGGTCACAGTTTAGCATAGATGTTATACTAATCGTTTAGAAGCGAGATCTCAGCTCAATGCTATTTGTAGGGTATAGGATAACAATTTAGTGGTAATTTCTCATGCTTTACCCTAGAGCCTTTGGGTGTAGCATCCGTGGTTCTTTAACTAATACTGGTAATCTTTGAGTAACGACAAGAAAAATGTCTATTGTTGTGAGACCCCCGGGGGCAACGCGTGTCATCGGATCCGTTAGAGTTAAATACGGGTTTGTATTATCTTTGATATAAATAGTGCAGAAATCGACAAACAATTCACACAGATTTTTAGTAAGTTTAATTTTTTTTTCTATAAAAGTATACATTTTTCACCCATTTTCAATATAAAGGTGCTTAGTCAAATACCTAAATCTAAATTAATTATGACTGAGCAAAATTTTGGCTTTTGAAATCAACATATTTAAGCGCCACTGCTAAATCAATATTCAAATCAAAGTTAACGAATCACGGACAATTAACATTCCAATTTGTAAATTATTCAGCGCCCCAAAGGCTAAATAGTCGATGTGATATACTTAAGGTCTCCCTTAATAAACCAAAATGTACTGATCCTTCTGTGCCTACTCTTAGGTAGTACGCTTCACGACTATAGGCCAGGAGCTAGAGTATACTTAATAAAAATTCATGCATCACGAGCTCCTGGACTATTGTCAAATTTCCAATTTGTAAAGTACTTCATTGTAATATTATCGCGTTTTTAGAATTAATCTTTTAGATGTTTGTGCTTTCTGTTTATTTTGATAACAGTTGTAATTGGAGATTATAATTTTTTGGCCTGAGTTTGGACTGGTATTTCGGTTTATTCTAATACTTGGACTGAACGGATTCGTATTTTAGTATCTTATTGTACTCAATTTTGAAATCACAATTCATTGTATATGATATAATATTACTACCCACATACATACGGTACTCTTATTAAAATACATACGATTGGTGCAGTCCAGGTGTTGGAAACTAAAAATCCTTTGTGTTGCTCTCTGACCCATAAGTGATTGTTTTTAAAACAAATGAGCAATGCGAATTGTATTGAAGCAATCGGAATATCAGCCGGTCTCAGAAAGTTTTTAGGAGTTTATTAAAGAAAATATTTTATGTTTGCAAATTGTGGTACAGCCTGTCCAAGCCCTGGGCTGAAGATATCTTTGGCCTGACGTATGCGAAACGAATTCTAAGGATTTTAGACCTTATGGCCATTTTTCTCTAATTATATATTATATTTATATTAATCGGCTGTGAATGCGTCTATAGCCTACTATTGCGCCGCTGGTTGTCATGATGTCAAAATGATTCATTTTCAAATATTTCGTTGTTCGGGCCAATTTTGTCCGCTCAGGCCACGGTCCGGATTGTACATTTTGAACGTTACAGTGAGAATATTCTTGGCTATCTCTAAGAGGGCTTTGTACAATTAAATCTAAAATTTAATATTACTTATCTATTCGTTTTACTTAAAGCGTTACATGTCTTGTAAATGTTACTTATATTAGAAAATTAATTCCTTCTAATTTTACGGAAAGTAAAAAAAAATATAAGTTCTGATTGTACATTTAGTGATTAAAATCGTTTACCGACGCAGTATTCGACACATTTGTATAAAAATCACATTAGAATTTCTGGGCACTTTGTATAGTGTATTTTAACATTATTTTATTTAAGTCCTCTGTTGAAATTTTATTAATAATTTTAAATTATGTTATGTTGCGTTGCTTGATTCGCAAGATTATTAAGATTTTTTAAAGATATTTTTTTTTGTAAATTCTTTTTAGAAGCCAAAGAGCTTAATTGTAAATATATCGTATTATGCAGCTATGCGTTTGTTAGCTGTGGATAATTCTTTCGTTATTGTAATTTTTAAGAGATCCGTTAACGTTTTTTCTTGTGAGAATAAAATGATAAGGACGTAATTTCTTTGTTTCATTGACCATCAACTACCCTAAACTCTAAACAAGGATGTGGTCGCCACAATTGCGGCGATAAGTCCCCTCTTTGAGGAGTGGCTGGAGAGGCGTCACGGCGTCCTCACCTTCCGCCTGACGCAGGTCCTCACCGGACATGACTGCTTCGGGAGGTTCCTGTTTCGGATAAGGCGGGAGGAAACGCCCGGGTGTCACCATTGTGTGGATCGCCCGGAGGACACGGTGGAGCATACGGTGGAGGTCTGTCCAGCTTAAGCAGAGCACCGCCGCGTCCTCACGGCGGCGATCTCTCGCGTCCGGCCCTGATCCAGGCCATGGTAAGGAGCGAGAGTACATGGGAAGCCGTTGCCTCCTGCGAAGCAGTAATGCTCGCGAAGGAGGAGGCGGAGCGCGTAAGGGAGAGGCAATCTTGGCGCCCTCGCGTCCCTAGTCGCCGCAGGAGACGCCCTGGGCGTCAGGAATCGATAGCCGATTCCCGGCTACCGTAGGCGCGGGCTTGCGGACGGCGAGCAATGGGCAGCTCGCCGTCCGGTAAGGACCAGGCCCGGGTCGACGGCGCGTTGTGTTCCAAGCGCGCCTCAAAGAGATGTCAGCACTAACTGACGGGGTCTACCAGGACCGAAGCCAGCCGGGGTCACGGGTTGTTCGAAAGAGATACCGTGGCCCCTGGCACAGGCAACTGAAGGAACACGGGTGGGTTTTAGTCAGTAAAAGTCTGACACGCCCTCTCGCTCCGCCCAGAGCGGGAGAAGTTATTTGATGATTTCCCACCCACAAAAAAAAAAAAAAATTCCCTGCTGATGACATCAGAATATAAATAGTGCTGTAGGTATGTGAAGACAGGATCTCAGGCACATCGACGATCGCACCAGGCCGATGATCAACGATTTTCTCGTTCAAGAAACGCATAAAAGATTGTAGGTCTCGTGTAAGTAAAAGATATACCTACATATATATAGAGGTATGAGGTACAAGGTGTAAAGTTCACTCATCCTCCATAGAAAAGGGAGGATCCTCCGACCAGACGAGTGTTGTGTCTGGCGGGCAACTGCCCGATGTTTCATGTCGGGCCGTTGTATACAGGGTTATTGGAAAAACACAAACAACCTCTTTAAGAGATCATTGTATTCATCATTATGATTAACTTTTTGTATGGGACCAAACCTGAAATCGCGAAAAAAAAATCAGTTGTTCCCGACATTTATAACTCGTCAAAATGTAGACAACAGCTGATTTTTTTTCTCGATTACAATGATCTCTTAAGAGGTTGTTAGTGTTTTTCCAATAACCCTGTTTATGCTAGTTGCGCGGTAAACTTTGCTTGCGAGATGCAGGATTTCGTGTGATGTTAGTATGACGCGTAGTTCGCATGTGGCGTTTGTAGATATACCGCTACATATGAATAGCTGATCCCTGACTTGACACCGCAAGCGAGTACCTACTTGTTTTCCCAGCGACAAGAGTTATCCTATCAATGAGAATACTCACTCAGCGAGGCTCGCTTCGCGGTCAGGCAGGACACTCGCTGAGACACACGCTTGGCACATACGCATACCCTAGGTACTACACTCTCGAAGTAAGGCGTAATTACTTCCTGGTTATCATCGCCTGCCGTATTATGCAGGGCGAGTCTGATTGCCAGGAACTGGTGGCGCAGTTGGTAAGGCTTTTCATCCCGGTTGTCCCTAAACATCCCCTCAGGCAACGAAGTCAACGGCTACTAGCCGTACCGTCAGCACGCGGCAGTGGAGTGAAATGGAACAACTTGTAAGACTTTTGTCGGAACTTATACTAGACTAGTTTCTGCCCGCGACTTCGTCCGCGTAAAATTTCACCCTCCCCCCATTCACCCTCTTAGGGGTGGAATTTAAAAAAAACCCTTTCTTATTGGATACCTACTCTACTCTTCACAAAGAACACACCCTCCAAATTTCGTGTCTCTAGGACCAGCGGTTGAAGCTGTGCGTTGATATATCAGTCAGTCAGGACTTTGAATTTTGTATATTTAGATTACACGGTAGTCTATTGGGAATTGGAACAAAGCCTGTTGAATTACTCAATTTAGTCGTAATCTTAGGAATTTTCAGACGGATACCTACCTAACATAAAGGATTAGGGCAGTAAGTAATTGAGTCCCCAAATCTACGAGATTATTAGATTTGGAAACGGCGGAGATACTGGACGGAATTGCGTTATCAAGATGTAGGCTTTATAGGTAGATAGGTACCTAACCTGAGCGGATATTAGTAATTGGCTGACTAGAACACGAACAGAATTCAAAATCCGACTTCGCTGCTTGATAAAAAAAAAAATAAACTGATAAATTCTATTTGGAAACATCAAATTTCTACTGCTACTGCGGTCGACCCCATGTTCTAATAAAAGCGACAGTAGCGCAGCGATCTTCGCTTTCATAATTATGTCACTCATTCGTTTGTTTTGAAAACCGGTACCGGGTTTGCTGAACAAATTGAACGCGAACGTTCGCGTGCTCGCGCGACCGAATTGCTTTTATTAGGACGCGGCCTTACGAATACCTAGATGCGTAACTTTTACTATGGGACCAGAGAAGTAAATCGTGAAAAAAATTGAGCTGTGCAGCACATTTGTGTTCACATAAATCGACAATCCTTTTCAGGTTTCCAGTTTTCTTTAATAGCAATTGCAAAATATTTTTTTGAGTTGAAGAAAGTTGCTGACGAAAGAGCGGTTTCGCGATTCCAAAGGAAAATTTTGCAGGCGTCGAACCCTATGTACTGCGAGGCCATTAGCGAGAGCCCACGTCGCCCAAGCATTGCGCCACTTTTATACCTAAACCGACTAATTTTGTTCAACCGAAATGTACCGCCGACATCATAATTACTTTACCTATGCTTAGGATGCCCAAAGATTGAATGTCACTTGCACGTTATTAAACAAAAGGTCTTTCTGACTGTGTGACACGTAGTTTCAACCTTAGTGAAATTTATATTTAGTGGGGATTATTGTCAAAAGTAATAAGGCATTTATGACGACGGCTTTGCTTAAGTAGTTAGTCTGCCGCCAGAAATTAGGTACAATATTGTGAATGAGATAAGCTTAATCACGTAAACCACAAAGGCTCAGTCGAGCAAATTATAACGTATATATTTAGCTGTCTTTACGTTTCCAACCACAAGGCGAGGCGCATCGCAAAGGTATACACGGCATTTAACCGAGAATTTCCTTGTTGGAAACATAGGAGGGGAAAAATGTGGAGCGTGAGCGTAAGTGTACGGCCTGAGTGCACGCTCTATTCGAGCGTCGGGCGGGGAGGGGCGTGCAGCGTTCATGTTAAACACGTGCTACCCGTAGTGGCCGTCCTGAGTGCCGGCCGAGCGGAGCGTGGGCACTAGCGGACTTGTTTGCGTCGAGCGGGGCGTCGCGTGCAAGTTCAAACCAGTTTGTGTTTTGCAGCGGTGATACGAGCGTTCTTGAAGGATGTCGTTTGAAGAAATTCAATTCTCTGTAATATATAATCAAAAGTTGCCACTGTCATCCTTGTATACTCATGAAATTTATCTTCATTCACCCTTAATGTTTCAAATAACGTAGAAAACTCTCCAAATTGTGTTCTTTGCTTCACAATGTTACTAGGACCTTGTCTTGACTCATAATTAAATTTTAGCCACAAATTTTCTTCTAAATACATATCAATAATATCGTACGACGCAGACGCCATGATCGACACAAACGACCGCCACCACAAACGCTGAGCGTGCACTGAGGCCACTTAAAGAACGTGCTTTCGACCGCTCGTCCCCGCTCCGCCCGACGCTCGAATAGAGCGTGCACTCAGGCCGTACACTTATAGAAACAGAAAATAGGTATATAGTTTCTTAGGTTCTTTTCAGTAAGTAGTCAAGATCAGCTTACAAAAAGTTTCTAGTTTGTTGCTTATTATCTCTACCCTACCCAAAAAACCTGAACTGGCAGGCAACTCACGCGTCGGTAAGCGTTCAAAGAACGAATAATATTGCGCTAACGCGACGTGACTTTAGCTTCTATGTGGTCTTTCATCTCGTAGATGGATTGTCGAGTCTACTGTTTTACATAACCGCTAGCCGTTTTACAAAACAGCTCCGTTATGTGAAACAGCTGAACAACGCGCAACGTTGAGCTGGATTGTCGTTGCGTTACGTTTGACAAAACTGCTACCCATAACATGGTTTAGTTAGGTTAGAACTGTGACACAGCAGTAGTGTCATAGTGTGTACCTAGTACAGCAGTGTGAAAACAGCGTGAACGCTATTTTACATAACCTGTAATCGATGACCTGCTGAATTGATAATACTTACCTATGCCAAAAGTTTATTCAATTCTGCGTGTTTAAAGTTCAGGAATTATGGAAAAACGCTAAACGTCATTCAGCTGTTTTAAACCCTTTGAAGAAATGCTAGTGAGGGGGTATTCACAAATATCGATATACCTTTATCACTGCTACTACAATCGATTTTCCATATATGAGTGTTAAAGGATAACGGAACTATTTTGTAAACCGGCTAGTGGTTATGTGAAACAGCGGATTCGATAATCCGTCTGCGACACTACACAATACCCGCGTCAACGCCAGAAGCGAAAGCATTCCAACTGTCGAGCAATTTCCTGCAGCGATTATTTCGCAGCCCGAGCCCCATATGTTTTCAGCACGATAGCAAGTACTCAGCGATCTCGGAAGATATTTGATTGTGTTTGTGAGCACTGAGAGACGCCAGGCGCAGGTAACTAAGTTTGCGCTTTACTTGTAGACTGCGGAGTTCCGATGCGCTGCGAAGTCTAGTCTACCATTAAATGATTTTAACTTTCTACTTTACTTTACTACTTTTGCGTAAGGTCCGGCGCTCACTGACGCACAGTGGAACGAATGTATGGGAGCGGTTGGACGTAGACATGTCCGAAAAAAAAGAGTAAAATTATGCCAAACTAATGATGCCATCTTATTCGATTACTTAATGCCTTCATAACTTGTGGTGATGAATTTCTTCATAACTCCCATATTTCGGGAGTAATTTGAGAAAATGTGAAATTTTACTATGAAAATGAGTGTATCGAGCTCTCTCCCTCCTGATTCCGGGCTTGTTTCAAGTAGCGGTCTCTAATATCATAATGCTTATACTAAGAGCTATATTTAATACTAAGACACATAGTGCGCCAAATGTGCACTTTCTGGGATAAAGAGTGATGTTTATTTTATAACACAATTTTTTTATTTTTTGTTTATTTTGTTGATTAAAACCGTTTTTCTAAAGGTTTACCTTATTACAATAACATTTCTGAGCAGCCAATTAGAGAAGATATAAGCTAATTAGGATATATAATTAGGGACTTAAGGTTTACATATAAAACTGATGCACTAATGATTACTGATAAGAACATTGCTATTATTTAATTACTAAATGGCTCTTAATACACTAATTTAGCATGCATCATTTACTAATTATCACAATAACTAATTACCTTGCAATATTTAACAAAGGATACCTGGGATACCTGGATTTTATATAAATAGGTCACTATTAGTAACTTTAAAATCAGTGTTGATTTACACCTCGTTGTATCCAAGCTAATCTCGCAATGTATTTTCCAAATTTTAATACAAATCTTGATATTCACGTTGCTTTATGCGCACGCGCACATAAAGATTTACGCGACTTTAACTATTTGTTCAGTGTTTTAAAAGATAACAGTTGTGTTCAGTTATGTGAAAGTGCTGAAACAAGTTTAAAAGACTGGTGTCGTCGATTTTGCTACCGCATTTATGCAAAATGGACACAGTCTGGAAGAAGCACAGATAAGTTTCGGAAGAAACATGAGATTTGGCTACAGGCTGCAATTCAATGGCCGGAATTACAGAATGAAAATATGGAACCTTCTACAGAAAATATAAGTGACGTCATCGAGCCCATAATTTCTCCTGCTAAATCTGATGCTTCAACTTGTACACATCCTAGTCCTCGTAAATCTTTTGAGGACCTTAGTAACCGGCAAAAAAGAAGACGCACTGAAGATAGTCTTTCATGCAGCAGTAGCAGCGCTGAAATTATGTTTTCGGCCGAAAGGGCGCTTCAAAAGGCAGGACAAAGCGATACAGCTTATGTTATGAAATACTTGACGGAGAATCCAGAAGAGGCCTCAAAAATCAAAGCCTTCATTGAAGGTAAATCAATTCAGGTACGGGAAATATCCCCTTTGAAGGCATTGGCTCTTTATGTATCGATGAACTTATCGAAATGGCGCTATAACACTCTTCGGGATTTCAACACTCAAGAAGGAGCTCTTCAATACCCGAGTTACTACATGTTGGTTAAAGAAAAAATTAAGTGCTATCCGGCCAAAGAAGATCTCACAGTTACAGAGAGCTCTGCAAAAATCAAATTACAAGCCTTGATGGATTTAACCTCAAGAAGACTTATTAGGTCGTTAGAAACCCCTGTTGATCCCAATCAACAGCTCGTATTGACCAGCAAATGGGGTTTTGACGGATCATCTAGCCAAAGCATTTATCATCAAAGGACGAGTGAAGATGAGCAAATCGATCTTGCTAGTAATTTTATGATTAGTCTTGTACCACTGCGGCTCGTCTCAAAAGGTGTAACAATTTGGGAAAACGAGCGACCATCTTCCACTTCATTTTGCCGGCCAATATTGTTTAAGTTTATAAAGGAAACCAAAGAAAATGTGCAGAGAGAGATGGCTGAAATCGAAGCAGAGATTGAAGCCTTAACTCCATCCACCATCACTGATGGAATTAGTGTCAAACACCAACTGCTGTTGACAATGATTGATGGTAAAATTCATTCCATTATATCCAATACAGCAGCTTCAGTGTGTGACATATGCAAGGCTTGTCCTAAAGAAATGAATAATTTAGAGTTAATCAAAGATAAACACGCAAACGAGGACATGTATAAATATGGCTTAAGCACCCTTCACGCTTGGATTCGCTCAATGGAATGCTTATTACACATTTCCTACAAATTAGACATAAAATCATGGCAAGTAAGGGGTGATATAGCAAAAAGGCAAGTTGATGACAGGAAGAAAAGAGTTCAAGAGGCTGTAAGAAGAGAAACGGGCTTACTTCTCGATGTTGTGAAACAAGGCAGTGGATCCACCAACAATGGCAACTCGGCAAGGAGATTTTTTGAAAACTACACTAAATCTGCTGAACTGACCGGAATAGATGCTATGCTTTTAAGAAAAATCTGTGTGATCTTGCAGTGTATTTCATCAGGAGAGAAGATCAACGTAACTAAATTCCGAGAGTTCTGCTTTGATACTGCTAAGCTTTACGTGGAGTTATACCCATGGTATTATATGCCTTCTTCACTTCATAAAATTTTAATGCATGGGCCAGACATAGTTCAGAACATGTCAATTGTGCCCATTGGTTTTCTATCCGAAGAGGCATCTGAGGCTAGAAATAAAGATTTTAGAAAATATAGAGAGGGGCATTCTCGAAAGCATAGCAGTATCTCATGCAATGAAGATATTATGCACAATCTTTTACTGTCTTCTGATCCACTTGTTACAAGTATCCGTCCAAAAGGAAATAAGTTTGTAAAAAAATCTTCTTTTAAGGAATTTTATGAGCTTACGGATTCTGAGAAAAGTGATATCGAATTTGTTAACATAAATGATTTAGCGGACATCGATTCTGAATTTGAATTAATTGATGATGATGATGATGACGAAGATAATTAAATGATGTTATTGTTTTAAAATGTGTAACTTAGTAAATTAGAGCTTACATCTTAATTATTTATTGTACTTTTAATGAAACTAGGTAATTTATTATCAACTTACTTAAAAGTCATACTCTCATCAGTTCTTGTGAATATTTTTGTTAATATATATTTCTGTATATATATAATATATTTATAGACCTCTTAATAAGTCTGTCTGCGGTTTAAAGTAAATACAAATGGGGAAAAAACGTTTTTTTTTTTTTAAATTTTCATTTCCTTTTATCCCAGAAAGTGCACATTTGGCGCACTATGTGTCTTAGTATTAAATATAGCTCTTAGTAATAGCATTACGATATTAGAGACCGCTACTTGAAACAAGCCCGGAATCAGGAGGGAGAGAGCTCGATACACTCATTTTCATAGTAAAATTTCACATTTTCTCAAATTACTCCCGAAATATGGGAGTTATGAAGAAATTCATCACCACAAGTTATGAAGGCATTAAGTAATCGAATAAGATGGCATCATTAGTTTGGCATAATTTTACTCTTTTTTTTCGGACATGTCTACGTCCAACCGCTCCCATACATTCGTTCCACTGTGTGACGGCACGGCACGGCGTGTCATGGCAAAGGATTTTATTACTAATCTAGTTATTTTGAATCTTATTTCAATGAGTTTAGAATTCATGTTACTTTATTTCGATACCACGATGCCGTGAAATGGCGCGACGTGCCGCGGAATGCTGCGGCATGACGCGACGCGCGCGAGATGCTGCGGCATGACGTGTCATGCCGGTTCATTCCACGGGTTGCCGCGGCGCGTCATTGCATCCCGCGAGACGAAGGGGTCACTTTTTGTCGAGGAATTATGATTGCTAAGCTAGTTGAAAGAAGGTTGAAACTTGTGCAGCGGTCATTTTGGTTAAGAGCCTATACTACCTCAGCTAAAATTCACTCTTTATCTCGCTCATACGATACTGCTCGCGCACTGAGTGAGAGCGAGACAGAGTGCGGTGCTAGGCGGCAGGCAGCGCCAATAGTTTAGGTATTTGCTTTTTACAGTGAAAATAATGGTAATTATAAAAAAGTAAATAACATAAGACCTGCTTTAAAGTAAGTTCAGTTAGTATGCAAAGTTTCATGATCTAATTTGAAGTATTTTTTTAATACCAGCGGTTTATTGTTCGGGTTAGAGGTAACTTTGGATTTTTTTTCTATCGAGAAAATTTTATGGAATCGTGTTTTCGTCTAACATAAGACTTAACATTAATCCTCAACTTTACCATAGATTTATTTCAAAATTAATGGTGCAGTATTTTCGACATAACGGAGGATCACGCTAAGCCATTTGAGGTAGTATAGGCTCTTAATGGGGCGCAGTCCGGTCGGTGCGGGCTTTCAGCAGGATGCCACGGCATGCCACGGGATGCCACGGAACGCCGCGGGATGCCGCCGCACAACCTGCCGTGCCATGCCGTGCCACGCCGTCAGTGAGCGCCGGCCCTTACACACTATCAATCTCAATCTGAATAATTTTGAAGGATATTACTAATCCGTTGCTTCATATGTTGGAAAAATGTGTCTGCTCGACAACGTAAATAACGCAATGAATGTTGGTGAACTGTCACAATGAAACCAATTCCTACTGATAGTGTGTTACGCATTTACCCCGAAGGTGGAAAGTGGTTTCATAATTATTATTATCTATAATCGTTATAACATTCCCGTATCAATTTGCCTCTAAAGTAGAAACCACTAAGTATATAGGTACTCGTAGAACACACTAAGTTGAAACGTCAGACAACTTACAGGCGCCTGTTTTCGCCGAAGGTGTAGACAGAGGTGGATTCTAAGTGGTGTACCCACATTTTCCCAGTTATAAATAAATCTGTAGTGTTCCGAAAATTTTTATTTAGTATCGTGGCGAACCTCGTCTCCGACAAATACGCAGACATATAGGAATGCAGACTTCAGACTTTTCTGATACACCGAGATTTGTATGTACTGCTTTGTTGCACAGACAAAATTCTATAGAAGTTGATGAAAGTCTGTATCGTGTGGTGTGGTCTGTGGACCCACCATAAGTCCCATCTTAAAAGGGGCGAGCCTATTTATACCTACAACAAACCAAATGAGGATCGGCTTTGGCAAATGGTCACGACTCTCTTGAAGTACCTACCCATTTAGGCTACAAACCCGCGTGCGCGTTGCTTTGTATCTACGACCGGAGATCTAAACCGTCAAGAGATACAATCATAACGTTATTATCCGGGCTTCATCCGCGCGGCCCATCCCCGGTCAAATAGCCCGGAATCCCGGATAATAAAATACATCTGAGAATGACAGGAACGACTTGAGTATTAAATATAGCCCATTGTCCAAAGTAGGTACTGTACCCAAGTCCAAGCCATTTCCTTAAGTTCATTCGTAGATTTTCGGGACTAAATATAGTTTTTCATTTCATTTTATTGCTTGAGGAAATTCATGCGCTATTAAGGTAGTGGGTAAGTAGGTAAATGTAAGGATAATACGGTTAGTTATATCTATAATATTATATTATGAAATTCAGCATAATTATATGGTAATAGTAGGTAGGATTGTTTGTAGAACTGAAACAGCTTTCACGCACGAGTGACGATACAGTCGTATACACCTGTATTGTAGCTATGTAGGTGACTTGGTAGGCACCCCTCAACAGACTTGGGGAGTTTGTTGCCTGAATAGCGAAAAACCCGAGACGGCGGCGCGCCGTGTATGCGCGCCTTTCTCTAAAGGAATGGTGGCCGTTTTCGGCCGCTGAGGGTGACGGGGTCCGCATGGATTCATGCGGGTCAACACCTGGCCGGGGGAACGTGACGAATGCGCAAGCACTCCAGCACCCCGGCTAAAAGTAGTAGCAGGACACCGTGTGGTTTAAGTCAGTAAGAGCCTGACAGACCCCTCCACCCACCCCAGGGTGGTGGATATCCATGAGGATTTCCACACGATAAAAAAGGTAGGCACCCCTGATCCCTGGACAATGAACTCTATATATATAAATATACACTTTATTGAGGTGCCAATGCTTAATTTAATCGCGGCACGGTGGTCCAAGCGCCGAACAAGGGCAGCCATAACTCCGCAACTTCGTGAATGGTTTTTTTTTTCATGAAAATGGTTTTGGGTTTGGTTGGCTGTTTTTTTTTTAGTTTAGTGAAGCTATATTTAATACAAATTACATACATTTTGTTGAATAAATAAATATTTAAGATTTATTGTCCCCCGAATCAAAGCTTCTCATTAAGGTTTTAATGTACTTATATGTTACGGCTAATAGCCGAAGTCTTGAATGCATTACTCATCACTTCTAATTAAATCGACACATTCAATTATAATTATATTTAGCCAATCACAATATTTTTGCAAAAACTTTGATTTATTTTTATTTACAATTTATCCAATATCTATCAATACATTTTCATGATTTTAATATCTTACATGTCTATATTCTCGAGCTCATCCTGAATGTTAGCATCGTTTCTAAGAAATGTTATGTTTCTGTGCAACAGATCCACTTAAGACGGCAAACCTCACAAAATGCAACCTTAAAAAGGTAAGTACATTAAATTTAATCAAAGAACCTGTAAATAAAATTTAAAAAGTTAACTCATGATTCGTAGACCGTGCTACGCCCGAGCCTACGCAATCGTAGAGGGTGTCTAGTAGCGACAGCCGCAGACGCAGATAGATTATATTTTCAAAATAAGTAGTCAGTTCAATGTATAGTTTGAAGTAGGTGAGCATATTTGATTATGTTTGCAACATTTTCAACTCTTTTATAAGTTAGTCAACATTTGATTACCTATGTTTGCAAAAATTATCAACTCTTTTATTGATTATGTCAACTATAGTGTAAAAATATACTGAAAATCTTGTGTGGCACGTAAAAAAAAAAACAAATAATACATCAAATAAAAGTAAAATATACAACTAAATAGTGAAAACATACTTGGAAATCCATGTCGCAAACAACACCGTGCACTAGACCAATTGCAAAGAGGCAGAAATTAACAAACGAATAAATAACGAGGAATTATCAAGTTTCCTATCACATGGTTACTAGTTCCGCCGCGACTGAGGCATCAGGTACCTACAGCTGATGCGTAGGTCGCGGGATGTGAAACCCGTTGCTGCAGACTGCACTTAATCCTCTAAGACTGCACCAATGACCGACGTTTAATCAGAAACATAACTGCTACATCTACGTAGGTAATAAAATTGTTATAAGTAGGTAAGTATTCATTCATTCCCTCACTGACAGAAAACGCACAGCCTAAATTGTCGGGTCCGAAAGCGTGAAATTTTGCACCGAGTTCTTTACAATAATGAAAGTGAATACTAAGGAAGGAATTTTAATCAAAGTTTCTAAGGAAATTATCGGGCAAACGCGTTGTATTCTAAATGAATTGGAACCCCGTTGTAATGAAAAGGTCGAAGAAAGAAGAAATAAATCTTATAGATAGCACAATCAAATTGGCACGGACCGATCAGCTAAACAATAGTTGAATCGGAACGGTCATTTAGATTCTCTGGCTCTTATTGAATTTCTATTATCGCTGGTGTTTCACTCATTGGGTATTGGACGTGTCTGGAACTATTCTCTCGGAGTTTTATTTTCAGAGATGATTCCAGTTCACATAAAGTTTGTTGAGTTGTCGTGAGTTTTAGTGCAGCGTAAAGTTCACTAAAGTTGACTTCAATTTCAGTTTTAGCCATGGAAAAGTTGTATCGTTGGAATTGTATTTAGTGTTGCGAGTTGCGACTGTTGAGAGAACTTTAATGTAAAATCTTCATCTGCCGGGCGCTGTTAATCTCGACTCTTACTCGAGTTCGCCAATAGCTGCTATTGCTGTAGTTAATTATTGTTCTACTAAAATGACTGAAGTTGCAATTGAAAAATAATCTAGCTAGATTGCAAAATATCTTATTGTATTTAGCATTTATGTACACACATATATAAACAGACAAGAAAAAAACAGAACAGAAAAATAGGTACAAATGTAATGCTTATTTCATAAGAAATCTCTTCCAGCATACCTGCGATAGGGCAAGAAATAAAGAGATGTAGACAGCGTGTTAAAGAGTAAAGGAGACAAAAAAAAAATCTAACTAATCTAATATTATCTATCTATCTAATTTTATCTATCTAATCCTAACATCGAGAGTATTTATTTTAAATTTATAGATGTATAGATATTTACATAATATAAGCTAACATACAAACTATAATAATATTAACAACTAGCTGTGCCCGCGACTTCGTTCGCGTGGATGTCAGAACTTAACAATATCCTGCGAGGATACCGATTCAAATCTTTATTTTTTATTTAAGCTAGTGCTTCTCTATTAATAACATTAGTTGTGGAACCATCTGAAGCGTACACAAAAAGGTTATTGGGGTTGTTTACGCGTGAAAGAGCTACGTATAGTTGACCATGGGAAAAGCATCCAATACTTAGGTCCACCCCCGCAACGGATAATGTCTGGCGCTGAGCTTTATTAATCGTCATGGCATAACAAAGACTGACTGGGAATTGCACTCGTTTGAAAGAGAAAGGAAAGTTGTTAGGAATAATAGGTATTCTTGGAATAAAAACAATATCACCGGCACCGCAACCGGTTAATATTTCAGCTTCGATAATGTTTTGCTGCAGATTTGTGACTTTGAGCCGAGTGCCGTTACAAAGTTTGGGAGGACATCAATTTCTGAGGAGAATTATTGGAACACCGATTTTTAAAACTATTTTGTTGGCGGGAAGTCCGGGTGTGTTGAGGGAATCCAAAAATTCTACCGGGTAGTGCGTGGCGTCATCTTCTTCCATAACTGTATTTATAGAGGTGTATTCTCTACTATTCCCGGACACATGCATCAATATTTTTAAATTAATTGCCGCAGCTTGGTCATTGCGGGGAGTCAAAATAGCTCGCTGACATAGCCAAGAACCGGCTTGATTTCCCATATTTGTGGAATCTCCGTACACAGAAGAAATTAGCTCTTGTTGTGATGTAACGCAAGAACAGAGATTAGCGACCAAAATAACTTTTCCATCTTCTTGTACGGGGTATGTGCCATCGCCTATTTGTAACAATAAATTGGAAAACTCCTGTGCATTTTCGCAGCCTCCTAACTGTGCACGCATATTTACGCTCAGGTGTGTAGATGATATATTGCGCCATAAAACAGAACTCTTCAGACATGCAGCAATTTCATCGGCTCTCGTTCCTCGGGGTACTATCGGGAGTGTCTGCCGAAAATCACCGCAGAACAGTACCGTAATGCCTCCCATCGGCCGGTCATTTTGCCTTATGTCCTGCAAAGTTCTATTCACTGCTTCTACAGCTTTGCGGTTTGCCATTGTGCACTCATCCCTAATAATTAAAACACAATCGCGTAAAACCTTTGCTTTATCGCTATTTCGTGATATGTTGCAAACCGGGCTTTCCGTACAGTCCAAGTCGATAGGAATTTTAAATGTTGTGTGTGCCGTTTTTCCTCCAGGCAATAATGTGGCTGCTATCCCTGAAGAGGCGACAGCAAGGGCAATTTACTTTGGTTCCTTATTCGAGCCAAAATAACATTGGTTAGGAAAGTTTTCCCTGTGCCACCCGGTGCGTCTAAAAACAGGATTTCACCCGAGGCGTTATCTACACTGCAGCATTCCCTATCAAACGTCTGGCGCTGTTCCTCTGTCAAATTTGCGCAGTCATTTTGTAAAATTTCTTCGAGTTCCACGGGATTGTAACTAATTTCTGATACGTACTCTCTGTCCATCGACTACCGGTGTGGGCAAACCATAACAACGCCATCTATCGAAGTGCTATTAATATTCAATACTGCACGTAGTTAATCTCCAGATGTAGTCCATATTATAATTTTCAAATTTACATTTTTGAAGTGAAAACTTCTTTAGCGGCGTTGCACACTTTTTGTAATGGGTAAAAAATGTTAAACTCGCGTCAGGACATCGCGTCAGGACACGTGACCGTCAGGAGAGATTTCCCCCCCCCCCCCTCTCTCTTTCTACGGCGGCGCCAACCGAAGTGAACCAAGTGACACACGAGTCGTGTGTCACTTGGTTCACTTCGGTTGGCGCCGCCGTAGAAAGAGAGGGGGGGGGGGGAAACACGACAATGGATGGATGGATGGATGGATGGACGTGGACGTGGACGTCAAATGAAAAAAGTGACGCAGAAGTAGTGAAAAAAAATTAGTTATATTAATTAAATTAATAATTGATTAATTTCAACGTTAATATTCAAGTTTTCTCTTCTGCCGGCACTCCCGGAGTGCAACCCGTCTTTTTTTTAGGTGTGAACTGATTACGATGAAACAAAAAACTCAATGTTACTTCAATTTATAATTTTTAACGCAAATATTGTTGCGTATAAACGTGAAGTTGTGATACCAAGTGCATATTAACACACATTAACTAATTTTGTCCAGAGATGGCGCTGTTTTAATATTTATTTCTGAAACACTTAGAATTTTCTAATTTACAATTTTTAGGTGTGTGTGAACTGATTACGATGAAACAAAAAACTCAATGTTACTTCAATTTATATAATTATTAACGCAAATATATATAAACATAAAGTTGTGAGACCAAGTGCATATTAACACACGTTAACTAATTTTACTTCTGGTAGGTACACTTTAAATTCAAAAATCTTTTGATAGACTGAACCGATTGCAATGAAACAAAAACTAAATGTTACTTCAAGTTACGCTAAATCGTTGTGTATAAACGTTATCTACATTTATTTCGTACATTTTACGTGATGCTCGGATAACTAAACGTACAAACAGACAAAAATTCTAAAAATGCTGGAATTGGGTTCTATTGGTTGTCCTTTAACACCCTGGCTATATATTTTTTTTTTTTTTTTAATGTACAAAAACTTCTTTTCTACAGTTTTATTATATGTATAGCTATATGAAAAAATAAACAAAATAGTCACAGGGCATCAAAGAATCTAGAGTTAAATTCGACAAAATATTGGACGAAACGTTTTATTTTAATTTAAGTACAGAATCAACATTAAACATTGATTTTCATTTCAAGCATCTTGAAATGAAATTAATTTACTTAAAAAGCAATACGTTTTGAAAACTGCTCGCTCACACAAAATGAAATCGACGAGTCAACCATAAACAGAATCACAAATAAAATAAATTTTCCCAGTTCTCGTCAACATTTTGCTGAATTCCATCCGTTCTAAGAACGCTGACAATTCCTTTGTGAACCGGGCGAGTACAGGCATTAGCCGGTTAAATTCGTATCTACCCGTTACAATATTCAGACGCCGAAAATTGGGTTAGAGTAGTCGCTCATGAATTATTTAAGAGCAGAACGTCTGAACCCAAAGGTTGGCGATTACTTCTTTGTGTGGGACTCGATGTTGTGTGTGCTGTGTTTTGTAGTAGATTGATGGATATTGATTGGGACAATCGATGGCTGGCGCTCGTATTTGATGACGTGTTAAATTTGAATTACGAACTTGAATACCATCGACCAAGAGGTACCAACATTAATACCAACATTCGGTTCCCTACAAAATGGTTGAGATGGATGGTGCTGATCCACGCGTCATGTTCGTGAACGGGCGCCGACGGTTGAGACTGGTCATCTCTTGAATGCCAAGGCTTATTTCTAATCTTATATTTTCAATTGTTTCTTCATTTGTGTTTTTTTTTTGAAGTGAAAACTTCTTTACCGTTGAACACTTTTTGTAATGGGTAAAAAATGTTAAACTCGCGTCAGGGCATCGCGTCAGGACACGTGACCGTCAGGAGAGATTTCCCCCCCCCCCCCATCTCTTTCTACGGCGGCGCCAACCGAAGTGAACCAAGTGAGACACGACAAAGATGGCCGAAGAAAATGACATTTGACGTACAAATGTTTGAAAAGTCAGTTTCGTAAACAATAGTACTTCGAGGAGCCGCAGTTGTATTTAATTTATTTTGAACTTCTGTTTAACCAATTTAGTTTATTATTATATACCTACCTACAATACAAAATAGAAGCGACGAAAAATATAACGAAGCACATTATAGCAACAAGAAATACTGTGGGACATTGCTGCTTTTGTGTGAAAACAATGCTTCCGTGTCGACCACGGAAGTTTACACCCTGCAGGGAGATGCTCCAGTAGGGTGTGGCTGTGAAGCTATGTTGCAAAACATGCTCCACGTCCTATCCTGCCTTATTTGTCCTACCCAAAACATGCAGTCAAAGTGACCTCTGCGCTGCCACCGACGACAACGTGGAAGTGGCAATATTTTGAGCCAACAAGATCTAAAGTAAAAGAGAAGAAATTTAGGGAGTAGTTCATTAATAAAAAGCTTGTATACAAATATCAGTTTATTTTTATAATACTTGTACGCACCGGGACTTACAGCTTAGTACGGCTGTTATTCCAAATGCATACAGTGTGGCTAAGTTTGTAACAATTGAGCCTGGTACCTATGGTTACCTCACCCTACTGATTATAAACCTACAGCAACTACTTAACACCGTAGTTATCCTAACACCCTAACCTATCATACAAGCCTACGGGAGACCTACGGGAACAGACAGAATTTGGGTAGGAATAGGGGTTTGTGTACGTCGTGCAATGTACACAGGAAATAGTTTTGTCATTGCCGGTCCCACAGACTCATAGAACTGGTGATGGCTAAAGGTGTCTTGGCCATAGTGAGAGGAATTATGGAAGATGAATCAAACTCTACTCCAGCTTGATGACTAATTTATTCATTTACTAATTACTAATTTATGTGGAACGAATGTATGTCGCTCTTGATGCTGACGCTGGCGTATGTAACTCTTGCCTGTTCACGGCTGAACAATACTCTAAACTCTAATTTGGCTTCTAAAACTTGTGCATGCAGAACAACATTTTTAAAATGTTTGCTTTTCATTTGCCATCTGTGCCATCTCTTCTGTAGGCCGTTTCATTTTCTGCTATTCGTAGTGAAGCACCATCCTTACTAGTCCTATTGACCTGAAATACGAAACTAATGTTATAAATTCTTTCTCTTCATTATCTTATTTATACTGATTTAATTAATCAGTAGCGGCATCAAAATAACAGTCATTATTATTCTTATGGCGGGTTTTTTTTTTGTTACAATGAGTTTTGTACAGGCAAACGAAGTTCTTCGTAAAATTGTAAATTGGATAGGCACCTAATTCGTAAATCATGCCAGGCTGCCCCTGTTTAGCGTTAGTGCTTGTGTCAGTGTTTTTATTTTCTATTAAGGAGACCTCTCCCTGACCAATTCTTCCAAAAAATCTAAGGATTAGAAGCAAAAGCAAGCATAAGTATAAGAAATTGAGAATGTTTACAAAACATAACTTACTTTGAACACATTTTAGCTGTAACAGTAGGTACACACCTTATCCTCCTCCAACCAATATTCAATTCTTTGCCCTTTATTGCAACTAGTCTCCGGTCTTAATTTCATTTATTTTAAATACAAAAAAAAATATTCAAAAGTTTTTTAGTTTGACACATACAATATCAAATTCATTTATTGACATATTCATATTGTTTCCATGACGACCATGACGTTGTCGCGTCAAAACTGTTGAAACTGTAGACAATAAAAAATGTTTTTCATACGTAATAATGTCTATGGACACAAATATTCGGTTCGTAGACAGATATCACAGTATAATTATACTGTGCAGATATTCTCGTATGCCGATTTAATGTGTTGGCCAATTTGTTGGATGACTTCATTATAATGGCAACATTTAGAAGTTGTAGGACATTCTAGTTATAGAACGTTTATGAAGCGTTTATGAATACAAAATTTTATCGAATGTTTTAAAGGCCTATTGAGCATTTTAACTAATGAATGGTTTAAACCTTCAATAGGCTTTTTTTTATGAATAAGACCGAAAGTGTTTAAAATATGGAAATTGAACAAAGTGCATCTATTAATGAAAAAAGTGACGCAGAAATATTGAAAAAAAAAAATGAGTAATATTAATTAAATTAATAATTGATTTATTTCAACGTTAATATTCAAGTTTTCACTTCTGCCGGCACTCCCGGAGTGCAACCCGTCTTTTTTTTTACATTTTTATCACACATAGATGCAACAAGAATAATGTACCCAGGATTTTGTAATATTCTTGATTTAAAAGAGTGTCCATGGAGTTTCTTGCCCGTTCTTATACATAGAGATCTACGTTTTGGAATGGGCAACTAGCTTCAACTTTCTAACTGACGGACTATTAATTTTGACAATTCAAAAGTGCCTGTACATGGTTCAATTGAAATAAATGCTTTGACTTTGAGTTTGAATAAGAGTAATTCATTATCTGTATGTATATACTCTTTTTTACTGAGAGCTTAGAAAAAAATAATTGTAACACACTAACATAGCCTTTAAGTTGTTGTGTAACCAACTAACTTGTAGATCATTGATGTCTCAGCAAATAAATAAATTAAATCAAGGTAGGTAATAATGGTAAGTAACTGTTTCCTATTTCTGTGGAGTTTTAAAATAATCCCAAGTTGTGTATCGGTCGTAAAAGAAGGAGAGGTCCAGTTTCCAAAAGGTTTTTCAATTGTTAAACTTCATGTGAGGTGATTTTATTCGTGGCTGTTACCGGCTGTCTGTCTGTGGAGGTCAGATAGGCAGTCGCTCGATGTAAAATACTGGTATTCAACTGGCATCCGGTTAGAGTGGAAGCTGACGTCAACATAGTCGGAAAAGTCATAGTTCAAGCTTTCACAATGCAGAAAATCTTCTACTTTTACTAAGAAAACAACAACAAAGCGGTTGAACAATTTCGTATCCAAAAATAGAGTCGCATCGCTATCGTTTTATCGTACATTACGTTGCTACGAGATCGCAAACTATTTTCCCGCAATTCCTCGGAATGTACATGCGATCATTGTACGATTTGTACCTATACGCAATTAACTATGGTTATTATGTTGAACCAAAATACTACCTAGTTATAACGATGAAAATAATCGCCGAAACTCTATGCTTTTCAACATTTGGAGAGAGACTTAAAAAAAACAGTGTAATGAATGTTTGGGAAACTGAAAACCATGTATTTTCTAGATATTTTTTTTAAATTTAATGCTATAGTGACGAATTTGTTTACGAGTAATTTTCTCAGTCAGTAAATTATCGGAATAATTGGAAAATTCATAAACCTACATTATATACCACATTATTTATCATAAATAACTAACTAGTCTTTCAGTTCAAATACTCCTTATTTTACTACAACATAGGTATTTAAATAGGGTGCGCCAAAGTTCACCTAAATTTTCAACTCCGATAATTGGAAATCCGAAAATGTTCTTCCTAACATTTTTCATCCTAACAATCACAATTCCTAAGTACTCTGTCTCTAATGTTCATAATTCCGAATCATTGAACTTCATAATGTCAGTATCAATAAACATCTATTATACTTTTATTTGTTTTCCTATATTTTCTCAACATAACCATCTTTTACACTATTATTCAAAGTCATATATTTTTTGTTTAGATCGTCGACATAGGATGCAAAAACGAGCGAAGGGCACCCCGAGGTTCGGTTTGGTTAGGTTACTTTAAACCCTTTACACAGAAATAGGGGCCCCGTGAAGCGGGGCTCCGTCGACATAGGATGCAAGGGCGAGCGAAGGGCACCCCGAGGTTCGGTTTGGTTAGGTTACTTTAAACCCTTTACACAGAAATAGGGGCCCCGCGAAGCGGGGCTCCGTCGACATTGGATAACATAGGATGAAAAAAAAAAGTGTTTATCATATTAGACTAAATAGGTTTTATGTCTATTGAGTGGTATATCAAACGATTTTATATTGTCTGTTATTCTTACAGAAATTAGTTAAATTAGTAGTTATGTTTAGGGATAAAAGCGTTATGATAAAAAACAGTAGGAGTTTAAAATATTTACATTAATGATATTATTGATTACAATTTTCGGAAACACGAGTGTTATGAACATCGCCGGTAGCACTACAAATAGTATGAATGAAAACTTTAGGATGAAAAATTTTAGGAAGAGTGATCATTCGGATTACAAATCGTTAGGAAGAACAATTTCGGGTAAAGAACTTTAGTTGAGCCAATATGGACCCATTTAAATATACTATAAAATAGTAGTAGTTACCTACCTAATGTAGACATCCTCGTCTTTCAAATACCTAACCGTTGTGTGTGCACCTGTACCATTTTCGGTTTTTTGAGAATCTGTGCTTTTGAGAATCTGTCTTTTTGAGAATCTGTCCTTATGAGAATTTAATGCAATACTTAACAGGTTATTGGACATTGGTACAAATACATATACCTATGTAGATATGCCATTTACATGCCATTTCATTCCAATTCAGCGAAGGAAGATACCCCAAAGCCGATCGGAATTTGCCGATCGGCACGATCAGAACATTGCTATGTAGATTATGGAGATTGTAAATACTTAGGGTCGACTTTGTTGTTCAACAAATACCTACATCCGAATCAAATGCATCTTATATACTTACATGATAAGTATTCTTCTCATCAGTTTACAGAACGCGGCGGGGAACCCGTCCGTATTATTGATGGTAGGTATTTATAATACGCATCGATATCACAACATACATAATTAGCCTATAATTTTCCCACTGCTGGGACACAGGCCTCCTCTCTGCGAGAGGGAGTGGGCCGTAATCCACCACGCGGGCCCAGTGCGGGTTGGTAGATGTCACATGTCTTCGATTTTTTGGTTCTATTACATGCCGGTTTCCTCACGATGTTTTCCTTCACCGTTTTGAGAGCAGTGGTGATGAAATAATTTATACAAAGTAAAGCGCCTGTCTGGGTTCGAACCTACGACCTACAACTCACCACTGATATCACAATGTACCCGTTTAATTATGTCGTAGAGATTTCTCTAAGGTAAAACTCGATAAACTTACGTAGGTAATATTAGTGAGAAAACCTTCCATAAGTTATTAGAGCGCTATCCTTACGTGTGAAAGCAAATTCGCGGAAAATTTAAGCTCTCACAAACTTCTGACGGCTAAGATATTAAATGGAGTTATTTACATACTCATCGAAGTTATATATGGGAATGCGTGTTACCTGCTAATGTCTCTTGTAACTGCGATGTACGAGTACCTATTACATGGAGAAGAGATTGCTTATTAGGAGGTTTCGTATGGCTTGTCGCAGTTGTAGGGACTATTTATAACATAACATAGCATTATAACAAACTACTCATATTGTGACAAAGACTTTGGGTTATGTGCTTAGTTGGTAAGCCTTTGTATAAATCGCACTATAATCACATCACACTAATATTATAAAGGCGAACATTTGTGAGGGTGTGTGTGTTTATATGTTTGTTACTTCTTCACGCTCAAACGGCTAGACCAATTTTGATAAAATTTTGTATGGAGGTTTACTTTTTGTCCTGATATTCCCACGGGATTGACACTTATGCGAGTGAAACCGCGGGGCGCAGCTAGTAAATAAATAAACATCTCGCACTATTCATCGTACACACACAGAACACTTTTTACAAAATCACTATTTAGGTATAAGTTTTTTTTCCGGCTTTACCTTCGCTAGGTTTAATCTAAAAAGAGGGTTCGAAATGAAAATCTAGTTTAAATCCAGATCGATCAGAAAGCATCATTCTAATTCTAGATTGCCATTCCAAAAGAAGTCGAAAAATTAGCGAATCTGAATCAAATGGCAATAGGTTTTAGGTGTTAAGACAGCTAGATATAATCTAGGTACAGGACCGACTATCGTTGCAGGGAGCTTTAATGGATCACCCAGTGGCGAGTGAATGGATTAATCTCCACACATGTGATGGATCATTGTCTCTAAAAGGATTAGACTTGCTTATTATATCGTGTACTCATGTGTATAATAACAACTCTGGTTCATTAACACTTCACACGAAATCTATACTTATTTCTCAATAATTTTGTATAAAAATCTCATAAGATTACTCACCGTTTCCTTCTTGAATACATTTTTTTATTTCCGAAAACTCCCGCACAAATCGCTCGTAAACAAGAAAAATGGCCGTCACAGAAGCACTAATTTCTTTCTTTTTTTTTCTTCCGTTTTGTTGGCGCTCCTGTTAAAATGTTGCCAAAATAGGTCAAGCATGAATCGAATAATCGAATGATACAGCTAGATCGTGTTGCAAGTGCCAATAAATAGAAAATATTACCGTCCAATGACAACCATGCGTGTTGACAGTTGTTATTATCCAAAGGTGTAACGCCGACGTTTCGAGTCATTAAATCTTATTATCCAATGGTGTTACGGCGACGTTTGAGAGGTGATATCAGACGCTCTGCTCGAGTGAATGTTTTTATTGTTTCATTCCACGTTCACACGACAATAAATTATATAGAAAAAAAACTAAAACCCGACTACTGAAAAGGATGAAACAAGAAAGTACCTTTCCGTGGTCGCATGCTACCATAGCTTATAAGTATGTTAGTACAGCGGCATGCGACCACGGGAAGGCACTTTCTTATTTCATCCTTTTCAGTAGTCGGGTTTTAGTTTTTAAACTTTTTTTTTTATTATTTATTTTGTGGCTTATTTCAGTAATACTTATATTTTTGAAATGTGCCAATTAAGCCCTTTTTTTTGATACCCCACAAGGCACCACACCAAAATATTTATTTTTAAATTCATTACTTTATGTCCTCTAGAGGGCGCCATATTGGATTTAGTGTGACGTCACATAGCCTATAACCAGCGGACGGTCAAGACGCTTTTCTAACGATACCTCATTTGTCAAATTAATATAATTATAAGTACTTTTTAAGTTATAAGGGAACATATGAACATACATATACATACCGGTCAAAATCATAACCCTCCTTTTTGCTTCGCCGTAGTCGGGAAAAAATTAACGTTCATAACTCTTTCATTTAATTTTTCGATCACTCGGAGTGCGAGTGAAAGATACCGAGCCGAAATCCATTATCGTTGGTTCTGTTCACTAATTAATACATTTTTCACTACATTGTTTATAATGTTGTTCAAACGTTTAACTTCAAATGAAAGGCTAAAATGAATAAAACTTTATGAAGCGTCAAATATCAGCTTAAAATGTAAATACTAACCTTTATAAACGCAGGTACCTGCCTACACCCACGCTCATCAAATTACCCCTTGACATTTAATAACACCTTTTCATAAGAATTAATCCGTTCAGCAAAATGTTTTAATTGACGTGAAATATCCTTTTAATCCATCGTGGCAGGGAACGTGGCGCGGATATACGTGGGTGTTAAATTCGCACGTGAACATTATCAAAAATTTCCAGTGAAAGGGCGAGAGTATAACAATATGGCGTGGTGCCGAATGGTCGCGTCGAGAGTTCCAGACTGTTAACTTAATGCGATGGTTTGTATAGGTCTGAAGACATCGAAATAGTTACTTATATTAATTTGTAATCGTGCGTTCTGGTGACGTACAGGACCTACCTACGCGTACGGCACATCCAGGTAAACTGATGTGTTTTAGGATTGCAACGTACTGATCTACTTTGCTGAAGATTCGTGTTGATCGCACTCTTCGCAGTGGGAGAGCTGTGGTGGGCAAGTGGTAACGGCCGCGACTTACGAGGTGTTGGTCGTAGGTTCGAGCCCAGACAGGCACTTTCATCATCATCATGACAGGCGCTTTACTTTGTGTAAATTATTTCATCACCACTACTCTCAAAAAACGGTGAATGGAAACCGCGGGGCGCTGCTAGTTATTGCATAAATGTTTACCAACAGTGCCCGTGTCAAGTCATTCGAGTGTCAAAAGATCCTTGTAGCAAAGTACATGGAATTGGGCAATGATATATAAACTAACACTAAGCTTGCAGAGTAAGCAAACTGAAATAGCACAGGGCTTTCCATGTCTGTCGAAGTGACCTATGGCCGGTGGAGCAGACGAGTCCTGGAGTGGAGACCGCGTGCCGGCAATCGTAGTATGGGACGCCCCACAGCTAGATATACGGACGGCCTAAAGAAGGTGGCTGGGACAGACTGGATGCAGAAGGCGGAGGACAGGGTGTTGTGGCGCAGTCTGGGAGAGGCCTATGTCCAGCAGTGGACTGTGATAGGCTGAGTTGGTTGGTGATATAAACTAGTGGCTAAATGAGGATTCCTGAGGCGATTAGCTTTGTAGTAGCTAATTGGCGTAGAAAACGAAACACCAAACTTTTGCACAGGTTGTATTTATGAAAGCTATCAGGTAAGTGGACATTTTTTATAAACGAATGTAGGATTTTAGATATGATCTGGATCATATACTTAAATAAAATAGCGCTATCTGGATATTCTTTTTTTTAAAAGATCTCTGCCCTGAGTTTACAAAGGTGTATCGTGTTACCCAGTACAGGGTTGTGGAGGTCAGATAGCCGGCCGCTCCATGTAAAATACTGGTATTCAGCTGCATCTATTTAGACTGGAAGCAGACCCAAACATAGTGGTTAAAACGCAAGGCATATTGATTTATCTCTGCCCTGAGTTTAATGCAGGCCGTTATTTTTAATATCTTGATTTGACGTCACAAAGATAATATAGTCATATAGAGATATGAGGAACAGGGTGTAAAGTTCACTCATACTCTATAGAAAAGGGAGGATCCTCCGACCAGACGGGTGTTGTGTCTGGTGGGCAACTGCCCGATGATTCATGTCGGGCTGTTGTATCTATGCTAGTTGCGCGGTAAACTCTGCTTGCGAGATGCAGGATTTGCGTGACGTCAGTATGACGCGTTGTTAGCATGTGGCGTTGTAGATACCGCTACAGTCAAATCAACCAATCATAATTGAGAATGTATTCATAAATTAGTATAAACTTGATAACATACAGAACTCGTTACGAATTTAATGTAGATTGTAGGCGTCTACTATTGATTCTAGTTGTATGTGTGATGTGTGGCATAGTGAATCGTAATGAGGGCATGCTGTATGCTGAATGGAGTGTACGGAGGGAAAAAAAAACTTTAAATAGTAATAGTATTGTTTGTATTGTATTGTGTTGTTGTAGTTATAGTATTGTATTGTAGTAGTGTCGCAGTACCTAGTTGTGTGTGTACCTTTTTTTTTTTCTCGCGGTGTAAATCCTCATGGACTTCCTCTATCGTGGGGGTGACAGGGGGGCATGCCGGACCCTACCGGCTAAAACCACCGCGGTGTTCCACCTCTACCTATGGCCGGGGGTGCGGGATTCGCATAAGCATTCACCGCTCCCCCGGCAGAGTTGTGTGTGTACCTAGCAATAGTATTGTGTATTAATTTTGTATTGTAGGTATGTGATTATAATGGGCCTTGATACCTGATATAAATAAATAAAATGGAAGGAGAATTAAATAATGTTCATTGAAACTATTTTTAGTTTAGAGGGTTGTCGCTATTTAATGAAAACACATACGCCTTATTTCTCCAAAGAGTTGTGCAGAGGTGAGCCTTTGATGTCTGTAATACATGCACTATTTAATTTTACATATTGCTTTACTTGCCTTTGAGTAGAACAGCTGGCATCACATGGGGCAAGTCACACGTGGTGAATATAGCTCTCACGTTAGTGGACTTATGGTAGCTTATCCATAGAAACACAATACTGCATAGTTACATAGTACATGGCTAGCTAATGTTTAGTACTTGTCAGTAATAGTAAAAGTGAATAGAACCGTTGATTTTTTGTTCAAGATTGAGTGCATTCTCTTTCTCGTTCATATCTTCTTTGTGTGTTAAACTAACAAATGTTAAGGTGTGTTACGGAAGATCTATTTTGAGGAATAGGTAATTTTTTTACGACCCTATGTGATATAAGTGCTATTCTTATTCTTCTAGAGTACTCCGCCTACTCCTACAGCATTTTAAAAAGCCCTTACCTACTTTGCCCATACTAAAAATAACCTTGAATGAAATACATACCTAACCAAATTAAATGTTTCTTAGAAAAGTTTTTTCTGCTAACCGTACTTAATCGGTTTTATTCAGTGGACAAGAGTGTAGTAGGACTCATTAGTGTGCCAAGTACCAACACGATATCTCGAGCCTGAATAAATATACGGCTGGCAGGGTCCCGTAGTGAAATTATGTGCAAACAGCAAGTGAAAGAAAATGTTATGATGATTTTGAAGTGAAACTTCTTTACGCACGCTTGACTTGGGGAGTAAGCTGGCGAACGCGTGACGTAAGCGTTACGAAAAGTGTGATCGGGCGAGGCGAACGGGAGTTGAGTTCGGGATATAAGCAAGAGAAAGCAGTGCCCGCGCACATTTTCTTTCTCTCTTCCTCTCATAGCCAAATATGTTTGAGTTTCTTTCAGTCGTGTGGTCATAAGCACACTCGTTTTTTTTATTCTTTGATAAATCGTTTTTCTCAACTGTCCGGTAACTAAAATATGTTCTATGGATGATTCCTACCTGTTGCTGGCGATTTCGTCAGATTGTATTTCGTATTTATTACAAACTAGGTTAACAAGCTGACCCGACGAACTTCGTACCGAGCCTCAGAATCAAAACACAAAATGTATGATGAGAAAATGAATTATCTTTGTAATTTTTTTTTTCGTGAATTTATCCACATTTTAATAGTTATTCTGCTATTCGGGGCGCAGACAAATAAAATAAAATCAAAGATCATAAAAATTGGTCCAGCCGTTCTTGAGTTATATAATATAAATGGTGTAAATAACCCGACTTTCTATTTATATAGAAGAAGATAGATATGCAGGATGACACACCGTTTTCCTTCTCCAAGGTCCCATGCAAGCTACCTGTCTGTCAAATTTCATGACAAGACCGGTTACAAGTTAGTTTTGATTATATAAAAGTATGTATGGCGATGGCCGGTGGAGCAGACGAGTCCTGGAATGGAGACCGCATACCGGCAAGCGTAGTGTGGGACGCCCCTAAGCTAGATAGACGGACGACCTAAAGAAGGTGGCTGGGGTAGACTGGATGCGGAAGGCGGAGGACAGGGTGCTGTGGCGCAGTCTGGGAGAGGCCTATGTCCAGCAGTGGACTGCAATAGGATGAATTGATTGATTGATTGATGTATGGTAAGTCCCAAAGCTAACAGTGGTTAGAGATTCAGAGGAACCTCCTCTGTGTGTCGTGTGTTCTGTGTCTCACACACTTGTGCACTATTATAATCTACTTCGTACTTGGCTAGTCACCGTTGAGATAAGCCGCCTTTTAGTTTTTGATCGAAAGTATTCGCTTTCAAAACATTTACTGACATGAATAGATGTTAGATTATTAATAAGTGAAAGGTAAAGATTAAAATCCTTTTCATCGCCCGTTGGTGTGATTAACGGCTACGGATTACGGCAGGAAAATTGCCTGGAAGGATCCCCTGTATTATCTATATGATTGCCGATAATTAACTTGCCCAGTGCGAAATATAAAAGATAAAGGGTAATTCATTATTTTGTGTGATGAAAGCCTTGAAAATATGTTGGTAATATAAAATGATTTACAAAAGTATACAAAAGGGTATGAAAAGTATTATCAACCCGAGCAGATGCTTCGAACGAATGACCGAATGGAGACATTTTGACATCATTAAAACCAGACGCACTGCAAGTTACCATCCCTACCTGGTTGCTATTCCACCAATTCGCACTAAGCGTTTGCAAATGTCCTTTAGAATGCGCACAGCAAAAGAGTGGAACTCTCTACCTGCGTCTGTTTTTCCGAGCGCATGTACACGTGAACAGGCTTCTTCTGGGTAAGCTCGCTCCATCGTTGACTTTGTCTCTGTCACCTTTGACCTAGACTAGAGTCAAGAGCAAGCCCATTTCAAATAAAAAAAAAGACAAATTGAACATCGATATAAGAGCGAAATTCAATTTATTAGCAAATTAGTTTCTATCCGCGACTTCATCCACGTGGAAAAACATAAGACACCCGGTAATAGTGTAGCTTTCTATCGGTGAAATACTTTTTGTAATCGGATCAGCACTATTAGAGATTTAGTGCATCTTACAAACAAAAAAATTACCTCTTTAAAATAACCCCCTTACTAATAAACGCTGTATAGCGTCTGTATAGTTACACAACGCTTTGTCCTCTTCATTCGAAAGTCAAATTACTGACGACTGAAAGAGAGAAATCTGCGTGTAACTATTCATCTGATATAATAAGTTTGTTAGTAAGGTTTGATTTTGTCAAGATTTTGTCTGGACTTTAAAAGAGACTGATCTCTGAGTTTGTTTCGGCCTTTCTTCTCAGAGTAGTCAGATACGAAACGCCGACCTCATCTAGCTTATTAAAATATGATTGACGTGTAAAAGTGTTCCACCCAGTGGCCCACTCCCTCTCACTGAGAGGAGGCCTGTGTCCCAGCAGTGGGAACATTATAGGCTGATTATGTTGTTATGTTGTAAAAGTGTTTGTACAAACCTACTTACAGAAAATAAATCATTTATCATAAGGGGGTAATAGTTTAGTGACGATATGAATAAAACATATTTTCAGCGAGGTCGTCATTTAGGTAATTTGCGTTTTGATATAACGAATCTAATGATGCTGAAATCCAGGATTTAAAATGAAATGGCTCTGCAGGTGATATCAATTCTTCTATTTGCAATATCAATTATGGAAACTGGTGCATACATGCAGCATTTCGTGGTTGTGCATTTTTTATACGTACCTAACCGTTGACACAGTTTGTAGAGCTTGAACGTATCGAAACGACAATTCATACAAAATGAAAATCACGAGGATTTTCAGCAACTGGCTTGTGTGTGTTAAATATGATGTATAAATACAATAAAATCGCTACACAAACCAATAGTATCGACATCTAATCTAACTCTTTGCGACAATTCCGATCGAAACTTTTAACCTCGGAGTCTCGAGTAACCAGCTCTGAGTCTCGAGTCGTCTGTGCGACACGTGCCACCCATTAGTAATTGTATTTAAGTACTTCGTTTCCCTCCTTTACCAGCCTTCTTTTTGTTGTTTTTTATTATTATTATTGTATTTTCGATCGTATTTGTGAACATTGCTCATTTGAAACTTAATTTTACTTTAGTTTGTAACTTTTAAGTAATTCAACTAACGCTGTCTTGTACGTACTATTAATTTCTGTGCTAGTGCTGTGCACTTCTGTAAGTGACGAATTCACAATTCCTAAAACTGCATGTGTTTTTAGTTTGTGTAAGTCTTAGTGAGTAAGTCGTTGAAGTGCCATATTAATAAATAAATAATATAAACATATCCACTCTTCCAAAGGAGGCGGAACAGCCGCAAATAAGCTAATCTTTAAGACTATTATGAGGGTAGACTACGGTGGTCTGGGGACATAGGTACCTATATTCTGTATACGCCGAAATAGGCCATGTTGAAGAAGGAACATGAGGTGCTTTTAGCTTGAAACACGGTCTATCTCGTCTTAGAACTTTGGTATGGGTACCTAACTATCTAGTGAGTTATCCATGTAATAATTGTATACTATTTTCTAATTCCAGAGCATTGAAGTTATCAATAATTGACTCGGGCCGTACGATAAAAGAAAAACGTGCCAAAAACAAAATATAAAATCGCACTTTCCGGTAAAATCTGGAGGGGACAATAACAATGATTCCACGCTGTAATGAGTCGAAACTCAATCATAAATCAATCACGCGAAGGGTAACGAGGTTTGTTGTTAATGTCAGGGCTCCAGGAATCATTGGAGAGTTTACAAGAGGTAGATGTCTTTTTTTTAATTATATAAGATGAGAGACGAGATGAAACACCAAATTAATGATGTAATAGGTAACTAAAGTTTTGTAACAGTATCACATCACATCACATTAATATTATAAAGGCGAAAGTGTGTGAGCGTATGTGTGTGTTTATATTTTTGTTACTTCTTTACGCTCAAACGGCTGGACCGATTTTGATAAAATTTTGCATGGAGGTAGCTGATACCCTGGATTAACGTATAGGCTACTTTTTATCCCGATATTCCACGGGATCAACATTTACGCGGGCGAAACCGCGGGGAGCAGCTAGTAATTTATAAGAGTGTCCATTGTGTTCTACGCTTTGGAATGGGCAACTAGCTTCATATTTCTGTCTGATCGACTCCTTGAGAATTCAGAAGTGCCTGTTATTGTTTTAATTGAAATAAATGCTTTTAAGTTTGAGTTTGAAAGAATTTCAAGTTATATGTTATGATTTTCAAAACTCACTCTCACAGAAAGTAAGAAAAAGGTTGTCAAAAGTTGAATTTGCTTGAAGTCGAAGCTTCCAAGAAAGTAAACGATGAAGATGGCCGCATTCAGTAAGTTCTTATTTACTTATAAAAAAAGTAAGACCAAACATTTAGGTACGTTTGACTTTCGAATGGTCGCGTAACGAGGCGATAGTCGAAGGCCTTCACAATATTAAATTAAGTAAAGCCACAGCGTCGCGAGCCGCGTGACAACACCCGGCCACCGTAGGCGCGGGCCTGCGGACGTAGAGTAATGGGTGGCTCACCGTCCGATCAGGACCAGGCCCGTGCCGGACGGCGCGTACGTGTTCCACGCGCGCCTCAAAGAGATGTCAGCAAAAAGGTACTGGCAGGGCCGAAGCCTGCCGGGGTGCGGGATTGTCCGAAAGGGTTACCACTACCCCGGAACATAAAGGGCTAAGGAAGGAACACGGATGGGTTTTAGTCAGTAAGAGTCTGACACTCCCTTCCGCTCCACCCAGAGCGGGAGGGGTCATTTGATGATTTCCCATCCATAAAAAAGAGTAAAGCCACAGAAATAGTTTAAGGAACAGAAAATAATCAGAAAAGTTTAATAAGACACAAAGGTCCAGACACCACAGGGATTATAATATGAAAATCCTTGCATAAAGCTGCTATAAAAATCTGGAAAATTAATTCTTTACTTAATAACAATTCCAAGCGGAATAATCTAAGCGAGCTAAGGGTATTATTTTAACATTAAAAGATGGATGGAATTATCAGCATCGTTACGCCTTCAGTGCGAATCTAACGACCGCCTCGGGAATCTATCTTAAATATCTGTGATATGAGAGATGGCAGTTCTGTTGAGGATTGAAATTATAATCCGTCTTTTTGAACAGAATTAGAGATTATTCGGGTCATGAGTTTTAAATGTGGGTAATTTTTTGACTAGAAATCGCAATTAAATATTATTTGTGAATATTTTTCAGGAGTCGGTTATTAGCCTAGTCAGTAATTATTTAAATTCATTTTCTGTTTACATTAGCACTGAATTCAGAAACATCCATCTAAAACCGGTCGTTTAAAACAAACATCCTTTGCCTAAGTACCTTCAAACACGCGAAAACCTTTTTAAACTCCCTAAGAAAAATGAGTGCTGACAACGCGTCAGCATTTTTCTACAATAGGGAAAGGCCACGCCATATTTTAAATTCTGGACGTTGAATGGTCCATATTTCACGGGCGCTGTCACACGAAAAAGGCGAAAATGTCCCAGCATTTATTGACTGACGGATGGACGTCGGAATTTATTAGGAAAGATAAGGGAAGCCATTGTAGTTAAGTGGTCGGTGTATTGTGATTTGGCTGTTTATTTTCTTGATAGGGCCGTTGTAAATTGAGGTTGGTTGAATAATGTTATTGCAGCAGTATCATCTACTATATTTTTAGTTGGTAAGAGTTAGACAGCTATAATAAACCTAAAGTTAAGAATTTAGGTGGTTTGCTGGTGGGTTATAAGTACGTACACAAAAAGCGGGTGGGTTACGCGAATTAGCCTGTAGCGAAATTTGAATTGAAGTTCACGGTATGATTTGGACATGTTACCGTATAATTAAGACCATCGTTAGCTTATAATTTTTCTTGCGAGATTATAAACTATCGAAAAATTGTGAACTGCAAAAAACCATTTAAAAAACGCATTATTTTTCGATCGTATAATATAATTATACAAGTTGTGAACTGGTATCAAAGTTACAAGCGACGTATCGCGTCTTGCGCTAATACTACATAGCCAAGTAACTGCGACCAACTTGGAAGTGGCACTTGAATGCCGCTGCCGCGGCACTGCTCGCTTCGCTCGCTCGGCTCGCGCGCTGTTGGTCACAGTTCTAATTACTTAACCTAATCCATTTGGTCGGGGTGCCCTGGCTTAGTTACTGCGACATTTCGACTACCGCCAAGACCTATAAATCAGGGATGGTTCACATTTTTATGGGTGATAAAATCGGACAGATCGTGAACCCAGTCGCTAAATGCAGGTTCGTTCACAATTTGACGGTTTGGATACCTTTTAAATTATAGAAAATACTACGTCATATTGTAAGCACTATAGTACAGTCATAGAAAAGAAAAAAAAAACTATATCTATGTAACCAGTACAGTACGCAATTTATCGACAGTTTACAATCTCGCGAGATACATTAAAAACTAGGTAACGGTGTTCACATTCATACAGTGACAGATACATAACATTATTTACAACAAGATAAGATTATTCTAAAGAAACAAAATTATCCTAGTCAGTTGTACCTACCTACTTGTACTTCCGTACGATGTTTTCCCATGTAAGGAAGTACACACGTGTTTATAAATCATAATGATGAACGTGTTTACTGATCTAAATACACGTACTGCCATCTGTCACGGTACGTCTATAAGGAAGGGCGTGATGTGACTACAATACATCGCGTCACCGATGCTAACGTAGCGAATACTTAATCATCTATAATACACTCCTTTGCAAAAAAAAAAGACGGGTTGCACTCCGGGAGTGCCGGCAGAAGTGAAAACTTGAATATTAACGTTGAAATAAATCAATTATTGAATTAATATAACTCATTTTTTTCACTAGTTCTGCGTCCCTTTTTTCATTAATAGATGCACTTTGTTCAATTTCCATATTTTAAACACTTTATATACACGAATGTTACGAATACACAGCAGTGTGTCCACGTCCACTTCGACTTCGACTTCGACTTCGACTTCCACTTCGACTTCGACTTCCACTTCGACTTCCACTTCGACTTCCACTTCCACTTCGACTTCCACTTCGACTTCCACTTCGACTTCCACTTCGACTTCCACTTCGACTTCCACTTCGACTTCCACTTCGACTTCCACTTCGACTTCCACTTCGAATTCAACTTCGACTTCCACTTCGACTTCCACTTCGACTTCCACTTCGAATTCAACTTCGGCTTCCACTTAGAATTCCACTTCTACTTCCACTTCGAATTCTACTTCGACTTCCACTTCGACTTCCACATCGACTTCTACTTCGACTTCCACGTCGACTTCCACTTCGACTTCCATTTCGACTTCCACTTCGACTTCCACTTTGACTTCCACTTCGACTTCCACTTCCACTTCCACTTTGACTTCGACTTCCATTTCCATTTCCACTTCCACTTCCACTTCCACTTCCACTTTGACTTCGACTTCCATTTCCACTTCCACTTCGACTTCCACTTCCACTTCCATCTATCCATCCATCCTTTGTTCATTTCGGTTTGCGCCGCCGTAGAAAGAGGGGGGGGGGGGCAATGATTTCAAAAGGAGTAATATATATGTCAATGGGGGGGGGGAAATCTCTCCTGACGGTCACGTGTCCTGACGCGAGTTTAACATTTTTTACCCATTACAAAAAGTGTGCAACGCCGCTAAAGAAGTTTTCACTTCAAAAACGGGCACCTAAGGAAATTTACGTTCTCAGGTCGATTTGAGTTAATTAAATGAAATTTATTTTTTTGACGTAGTCTGTAATCTGTAGGTATACTAATAATCGTGTAAATTAATACACGTGAAGTGAATTCTGGCAATTTTTTTTTTTTAATTTTCGATGAATTCTTTAAAAGCGATGTACACGGCCAAACAATAAGAAGTGGTCGGCAATAAAGACAAGAAGATTTTTTTACTTTTTTAAATTAAATAAAGTTACAAATGTAAAAATCTAATAGAGTGTGACCTCCTCTTGCCAAAATCACAGCTTGAATCCTTCTGGGCATGATTTCCACGATGTTTTTAATAACGTTTTGAGGAATACGTTCCCACTCTTCTGCAATGACTCTTTTTAGCTCCCTGAGGGGCAATTCTACTAATTTTAAGAACGTTCACAGTCTGATCTCAGTGTCAATCTGTCAAAAATACCTCTAATTTCCATACATTTTGACAAGTTTTTGACATTTGTTTGTCGCTGAGATGAGACTGCGACTAGATTTTGAACGTTTTAAATTACGAGAATTGGCCTGCTGATGTTTTGTGGAGCAGGTTGCACTGATCTAACCCGTCTTTTTAGAACATCCCAGACATGCTCAATTGGATTGAGGTCAGGACTTCGAGCTGGCCAATCTAAACGACGGATCCCAACTTCTTGCATGTATGCTTCCACGTCGCCAGAACGGTGCGGGCGAGCATTGTCGTCCATAAAAATGGAATCTTCCGCAAGTGCAGTCAATGCGGGTTGTGCATATGGAATTAGGACTTCCATTATGTACCGGTATGCATTTAATGTTCCATTTTTTCTGAAAATTGACTCCGTACGCTCCGTCAAATAAATTGCTGCCCAAAACATAACGGAGCCTCCGCCATAAGGAGTGATTTCTTCGAAACACACTTCCGCATAGCGTTCCCGTGGTCTTCGCAGCACTCGCCGGCGTCGGTTCTCTCCACACAAAGAGATTCTAGCTTCATCAGAAAACAATACTTTATTCCAGTCCTCTAGTGTCCATAAAGCACAGTTTCGAGCAAACTGAAGTCGAGCAACACGGTGCTCACGGAGTAATTTAGGGCCCCGACCCGGGCGGTAACTCCTGATATTGGCAGCCAAAAGCCTCCTCTTGACCGTCCACAAGCTAACTTCTACTCCTCTTACTTCTTCAAGGCTCTTCTTCAGGTCCACACTTGACGCCTGACGATTCTGCAACGCCTGACTCACCAAAAAGCGGTCATCTCTTGGTTCTGTGCATCGTTTTCTTCCCGAACCGGGTCTTCTTTTGACCGAGCCGGTCTCTTGATATTGATACCGTTGCCAAGTCCTCTGTACAGTTGAACGACTCACATTTAGCCGCTGAGACACGTAAGTTTGCGAACAACCTTCTTCAAGTAGGGCTATAATTTTACCGGCCCTTATCGCTTTATCACTCATGTCAAAAAGTGGTATTTAATGTAAAAAGAAAGATTAAATTGTTTAATTTGCAGAAAATATATAAAAAGTTTTAAAATTTTAGTAATCAGTAAAAAAATCGTTTCAACAATTCGCGCCAGTAATAAAGCAATTTTACAATAATCCATAATAATCATTATTTTTCTTTTGTTAATTTCTAAATTTAAATTTAGAACGTGAAGAATCATGCTAGGATGCTTCAAATAACATACCAATACATCGTCAAATTAATAAAACTGCTTTCTTATTCTTCTTCATTGAAGTAGAGAAAAAAATCTAAAGTGCCCGTTTTTTTTGCAAAGGAGTGTAATATTATAAAGCTGAATAATTTGTTTGGTTGAACGCGCTAATCTCAGGAACTCTTGGTTCGAATTAAAAAAATCTCTTTGTATTGGATAGTCCATTATGAGGAAGGCTATAGGCTGTATAACATCACGCTGCGACCAACAGGAGCGGAGCATCAATGTTGGAAATGAAAAATGTTGCAAAAACGGGAAAAATTATTCCGCGACAGCATAATGTCTATCTTCCAACGGCTGTATGGTCGTTGATCTTCCAACGACCTATGGTAATCTTTCTTCTAAAATTATTTGTGAAGGTGTTTTTATAAACATGATATTAATCCTTATCCAAATAAATACGGTATTGATCACAAGTATATAATTTTGAACAAAATTGCCCTTGACATAATTTATAATATTATGTAGTTTTAAAATAATGGAATATTTTTAGTAGATAACAACACACATAGCCGTTGGTCAACGACCATGGTCGTTGCCGTTGGTTGACTCTACCTCACCAACGGCCGTTTGGTTTCACAACGCCTCGATAGATGGCGCTGTTCATATGACGCGCAAAACTGAATCGCGGTGTTAAGATTCTCCGCGACTGACTTACCCCCCTCGCGAACAATACCGCTCGCTTGCGTCCGATGCGGAGGGGAACACGTTGCACGTGACTGCCCGCGCCCGCGGGAGGAGCCGGCCACCTGCGTCAACTGCGGTGGCCCGCACCCTGCGTGCAACAACAAGTGCCCCGTGTTCCAGGCGGAGACCCGGAACAAGCGAGCGGGGACTGCCGCCATCACGGCCACCACCGCGCGCCGGCCACAAGCGGCCACCGAGGGGCCGCAAATGGTCGAACAGGAGGCCCAGAGCGCCACACTTATGGCGGCAGCCAACGGGCCCACCGACAAGAGCCAAGCCACCTCCTCGAAGCGGAGGAGGAAGAAGGGGCGCGGGGGCAAAGGAAAGGGGAAGAAGACCCAACCCCCCCCCCCCCGGCGACACAGGAAGAAATTCCCAAGGCCGCCGACCCTGCCTCTACCGAGGCGCAGGTCGTAACAAACGCCGACGCTCGGACTAGCGCCGGCGCTGCGCCGCGGCAGCAAGCGGAACTAAAACAGTTCGCTCAGAGAGCGAGCCGCGGCGCCTCCGGCGCTATATCAACAACACAAGAAGCCAGATCCGAGCCACAAAGAGAGTTCACGACCTGCGCCATTAAATTATTGATGGACCTTATAAAGGCCATCAGGCAGGGTCAGAACATAGAGACGGTCATCCTTGATGGCCTGGCCACGCTGCTCACCCTGTATCATGGCTAGGCCATTAAGGGTGATTCACTGGAATGCCCGCGGCCTTAGAGGAAAGGTCGCCCCCCTCCGCCATCTCCTGAGGGAACAGGACATCGACGTGGCGCTTATAAGTGAGACCCTACTAGGACCCGAAGATAGGGTCAGGGTCCCGGGGTATCACTTATACAGGAAGGATGAAAGGTCGGCCCACGTAAGGTACCGTGGTCTGGCGGTACTAGTGAGGCGAAGAGTCGTCCACCAGGAACTCCCCTTGCCGTCTATTAGCAGTTTCTACGCCCTGGGTGTGCAGCTGCACGTAGCCGGCGAGGACATCAACATCTACGCCTGCTACAAGCCGCCCGCGGCTCGCCTGGACCTTACCGAGCTGCGGGCCCTGCTTGTAGACACCACGCGCGCCACCATCCTCGCCGGCGACCTGAACTGCAAGCACCCGGCGTGGAACTGCTATACAACGAATACCGAGGGGAGACGGCTCCTCGCGGACTCGGAAGCCCTCGGCTATACGGTGTCCGGCCCAGAGACGCCGACGCATTACCCGGACGCGGCCAACTACATGCCGGACGTGCTGGACATCGTAGTCCACCGGGGGCTGTGCTGCCAGATCACTCAACAAGTGATTGACGACGAGTTACAGTCGGACCACCAACCTGTACTCGTCGTCTTATCGGGAATGCCGACCCGACTGAAGCCCATAGCGCCACGTCGTACCACGGACTGGACGAAGTTCGTGGAAAAAGTAGAGGCCACCACGCCGACTCGGCCTATCGCTACCTCCGCAGACCTTGACAAGACCGCGGATGACGTCACTGCTTGCATACAGAGCGCCTTAGAAACGGCGACTAGCACGCAGCCGCAGGGGAGAGTGCTATTGCCGCCCCTGCCGGCGCACATTAATGCGATGATCGCCGAGAAGAGGCGCATTCGCAAGCAGTGGCAGCAACTAAGATGCCCCACCCTCAAGAGAGAGCTCAACCGTCTCGCGGAGAAGGTCAAGGCCGAGCTGCAGGCACTCACCACCGCGGGCTGGGAGGACAAAATTGATGCCACAGCAGACAGCTGGCCGTCACTACACAAGTTGTGCGGCCAGTTAACGAGTACCCCAGCCCCGGTGCGTCCGCTGCTCAACAGCGACGGGGCGCTTAAGTATGTAGCGGAGGACCGGGCGGAGGTCTTCGCCGAACACCTGGAGCGTCAGTTCCGCCCAAACCCGACCAGCGACACCGACCATGTCGCAGTAGTCGAGCAACACCTGGGAGACTACTTCGCCACGCCGATAGCTCCCGATGAAGACCCTGTCTTTTTCTCGCCCGGCGCAGTCAGACGCGCCATCCTAAAGACGAAGCCCAGGAAGGCCCCCGGTGCTGACGGTATCACCAATACAGTGCTGCGCCACCTGCCGTACCGTATGGTAGCGGCGCTGGCGCGCCTGTTTACGGCGATACTGCGCACGGGGGCCTTTCCCGCCTCGTGGAAGGAGGGGCGCGTCATCATGCTGCCCAAGGCGGGAAAGGATATTCTGAAGCCGGAGAGCTATCGGCCGATCACACTCCTGTCGACCGTCTCCAAGGTGTTCGAAGCACTCCTGCTGCGACATCTCCAGCCTCACATCGCGCCGCGCCCGGAGCAGTTTGGGTTTCGGGCGGAGCATAGCACGACGCTCCAGCTGTCGAGGGTACTGCACCACCTCGCAGCCGCGACCAACAAGAAGGAGTACTCGGTGGCAGTATTCCTCGACATGGAGAAGGCCTTCGACCGTGTGTGGCACGACGGCCTCATATACAAGTTGGCCACTTCCGGCGCGCCCCGTCGCGTCGTCAAGGTGGTCTCTACTTTTCTCACAGACAGGACTTTCAGGGTGGTGGTCGAAGGGGCGCTATCGAGCGCCCGTCCGGTGCTCGCGGGTGTACCGCAGGGCAGCTGCGTGTCGCCGGCGTGTTACTCGCGTTACACCGACGACATCCCCGTCACCTCTGACGCCATGCTCGCGCTGTACGCAGACGACGCCGCGTACATCACTACATCGCTTAATGCGAAGTACGCGGCGGTCAAGATGCAGCGCGCGCTCGACATGCTGCCAGAATGGCTGTCCAGGTGGCGGCTGTCGGTTAACGTGGGTAAGACGCAGGCGATGGTCACCGGCTTCGCGCCTCTCCCACCACCCTTGAAGCTGCAGGGAGCCGACATCGCGTGGTCGCCCCGGGTCAAGTACCTGGGGGTGACTATCGATCGTCGGCTCACGATGGGGCCACACGTCCGCTCGGTCGCCGCAAAAGGTAGGGTCGCCCGCAACCTCCTTAAACCGGTGCTCTCATCCCGCATCCCGGCGCGCGTCAAGTTGGGCGTGTACAAGTTGTACGTGCGCCCAATCTTGACGTACGCCGCCCCGGCCTGGTTCGCCCTCACGAGCGAGTCGAGCCGAAAGCTGCTCCGCACGCAGCAAAGTCAAGCGCTGCGGACAATTGTTGACGCTCCTCGTTTCTTGAGGAACGATGTTATAGAGCGAGACCTCGGGATTGAGAGCCTGGACGAGTTTGTGCGGCGACTCGCGAAGGGTATGTTCGCGCGTGCCGACGCATCCGCCTGGCCGCATGTCCAGGACATTGCGCCCTGGCACGCGCGCCCACCCGACGCGAGACCCTTGCCCCGCGACCTGGTAGCGGACGACGACCCCATCGCACCGGATTGACGCCTCAAGTGAGCCGCACCCAGGTTACACGCGGCTCACTTGAAACAACTGAACTCTACACTTCTACATACATTCGTTACGTAGCGTGTGCTAGGTTAATATAGGCACGTTACGTAGCGAGCGCAGCCACACACCACTATACAGACGCTTAAACTCACACGCGTAGGCGCAGCGCGGGCCGCGATACGCGTAGACACTGAGCGGTGTCACACAATACAATACCGCTCACACACACACGACTGCTCCTTAGCCCGGACCGTGACCGGCTAGCTCTGGAAGCGGGGCGGGCGGGAGCAAACGCCTATATTCTGTAGGAGCGTCGAGTCGGCACCTCTGTCGCTGGTCGTCCCCCGCCGGGCCTCCCCCAGGTAACTGGGGGTCTCACCTGGCGGGGACAGACCGCCGAGGTGTCGTGAAGAAAGCGGCGCTGTATAACAGCGTCGCGGCGCGCCTACAGAAAAACAACATGCAATCACTCACATGGCTGCACTACGTGCGGCCAACGAAGCCGCAGGCCGTTGTCGCCGAATGCAGGGAGGGGCCTGTTTTTGCAGGCCACCGCATTGCCTCCGCGGCCGGGGGGCGAAGCCCCGGCACCGCTCGCCACGCCCCCTTACGGGGGCGTCGCGATTTCTACGAGTACGGTATCGCTTCTCGGCCTTTTGGCTAAGATCAAAGTGTAGTATCTGTTCTTTTCAGCTTAATATCTGAAAGTTCCCTCACTGAGGGACCAGTATATTAAACTGATTTTTGTAAGCTGACGGGATGTTCGGGGCTCGCTCCACTCCCGTCGCGGGTCGGCCCGGCATTGCAGTGCCGCCGGGATCGGCCCACATATTAAACCTGAAACAAAATTCTGAAAAACTGGTGAGAACCAGGGGAGTATTTACTTCTCGTGGAATCCGTCATTCCAGTCACAGTGTTTCATCTATTAGGTACTATTCTTTGTCTATATTATGAATTGTTATAAAATAGTAAGTAATAGATTTCTTATTAAATTAATAAAATAATATCTCAAATGCTGGTGACCTGCATCCGGTAAAACTGGAAAAAAGGAAGGAAGAAAGGTTCGGCAGATGATGTTAGTAATAAATCCCCGAAGGGTTAAGCCCGCCCGCATTTCACCAGTTATGTTAATAGAGGGGCGAGCCTAATGTCATCAACTGGGCACAAATGCAGACACCGGGCTGCTACTGAAAAATTCCTGATGGAATAACCCAATAACACTTTGTCCGACTTGGGCATCGACCCAGGATCTCATGCTCAGCTACGAGGAATGATGAACTTGCCTATTACACTGTAGGTACCTAGCTGATGCCTCGGTCGCGGAACTGAATGTGAAGCCCGTTGCTACACCTGATCCTCCAAGGCTGAATGACCGACCTGTAAACAGAAACATAACTGCTAAATAAAATAAATCTACCCAATAAAATTCTTGTATTTATTAATTCAATAACTGACAGAAAATACAGACTAAATTGCTGGGTCCAAAACCACGAAATGTTGCACAAAAGTTCCTCGCACAACATGAAATCTACAACTCGACCACAAACAGAACCACAAATAAAATGAAATTTCCCAGTTCTCGTCAACATTTTGCTGAATCTATCCGGTCTAAGAACGTTGACAATTCCTTTGTGTACCCGGCGAGCACAGGCATTAGCCGGTTGAATCCGTAACTAGGTAACTACCCTTACAATATTCAGACGCCGAACATTGAGTTAGAATAGCCGCTCATGAATTATTTAAGAGCAGAACGACTGAACTCAAAGGTTGTCGATTCCTTCTTTGCATGGGACTCGATGCTTTGCTAGTCTTACTTACTATAACAATGTGACAAAATGATCACAGTTGATGTTGATCAGTAAACCAAATACGATCATTTTGACTACGCACCACCGTTATAAGGAATTTAGGAGCCCTATGTTCAATAGTGCCTAGGCCTACAGTATGCGGAAGACGACGGCGTTTGCGGTCAAATAAAATGACTGACATCTTTGGTTATATAGTATAAAGATGCTGAAAAGAATAGAATAAAATACTCTTTATTATGTACACCATATAAATTACAGACATAAATATAGAAACTTTACAAAAGCTGACACGATGATAAATGATTTATTTTCTGTAAGTAGGTTTGTACAAACACTTTTAAACGTCAATCATATTTTTTAAAGCTAGACGAAGTCGGCGTTTCCTATCTGACTACTCTGAGAAGAAAGGCCGAAACAAACTCAGAGGTCACAGTCTCTTTTAAAGTTCAGACAAAATCTTAGTCAGATCATGTGAAGACCATGTAGATTGATGTCTGAAATGGTCTTTTGAGGAAAGAACCACACAGATTGAGCGGACCTGTCCAGTCAGTGCACGCATTTGTCAAAAATCGTGCAGCTCAACTCAGACTGGGCTATCAATGGGCGGTCTTATCGCTAAGAGCGATATTTTAAAGTCAAGTCGTCTGATGGTAACAGTAATAAGACAACCAATAACCCTGATATAATGCTTTATAAATAAACTGTCATAAAAGTAAACGAAAAATAATCGTAAAAATCCCAGAGACGTGACATAGATTTTCACAAAATATTGCGTGTTGTATGTGCACAGGTCTTAAAGCTATATACAGTGTGATAAAAGATTACAAAATCATTGCAAACTACTCTGTAACGTTACTGCAACTACTTATGGCTACTATTTACATCAAGCCTAGAGGTTACTCCGGCCATACTGTTAGGATGGTTGCACAATTTTATTTTATTATTTATCCATTTATTTCAGGCATCAAGGCCCATACAAACACATACAATACAATATTAATATAACTTAAAAATACTATAAATACATACAACATTATAATTACACTAAAAACTAACACACACGAAGTGTCTGCCACCCTTCGGCCAGAACTCTTAAAGAGCTCTTATAATATAAAATTTTCTGAAACATTTATATTTGAAACATGTGGAATTCTTACAACAACCATTTTTTATTTCTGTATATTTGTACATACTCGTACACGAGTATGTACAAATATTATTCATAGTGTCCAACCGAAGGTTCGGTTTCGGTCGTACAGCTTCGGCCATAAAAGAAGGTTTCGGCAAACAAGCGTTTTGGCGTTTTGGCGTGCCTGAGTTGTTGGTTTTGATAGAATACGAACGAATTACAGATAGGTAGACAAACAACGAATATTTAATAATGGGGTCCCGTTTTTACCCTTTTTGTACAAAACCCAAAAAAATAAGTGTAATAAATAGAAGTCATTTAGAAGGAATTTGTCCTTTAAATGGAAGATTGATTTGTATCAATCTTCTTGTCGATACCTTAATCCGCAAACCAGCCAAATCCATTTTGCTATAGTTTACAGGAGACACTTACAACTTTCTAGTTTTTATTTTGACTAAAAAACGACATCATAATATTTTTTTTGACAAAAATGGAGTTGGCTGGTTTGCGGATTAAGGTATCGTTGTGCGTTCGACCACAATACCAAAATCACACGTTTAGACTCGTTCCGTTTGAATACGGCTTAAAATTGCGTTTTCTAACGATGTGAATTGTTTGGCGAAGAGAAAAAGCATTGTCTCTAATATCGAGTTTTCGAAAAGCAATTAAATAGCTGATTCCTAATGTTTAAATTATGCGGTGTTTTAAATTGCATCTCTCATCTCAAAAATGACTACATACAGGGTGGTCCAAAAGTCGTGGATCAAACGAAGTAGGGGGATAAAGGAGATCATTTCCGGGACTTTTAAAGTGAGAAAAAAATTTTTGGTAACGTTACAACATTTTTGGAAAGAAATAAATTGGTCTTGAAATTTGATAATCAGAGCCCTAATAGAACTTTGTATTGCTGATACATTATCTAGTAGTAATATAACACCGTTTGTTTTATTGTTTTATATCACATTTTTTTTTAATTCGTCTAATTGTACAAGAACTCGGTATACACAAATATTCATAACTTTTAGGGCAATTGAATTATGACCATGCTGTAGAAAGATTTTTTGTTGGAAATGACCTCCTTCATCTCCCTATTTCGTTTGATCCACGACTTTTGGACCACCCTGTATAATGAATAGGCTCATGTTTTAATCGTCATTTTGAGATGTTTACAGTTTTTCGCACAAAATTTAGCAATTTTTATTTTATTTGGATAAAAGAAATCTGCTAATTACGAAATTAGCCCTTAATCAAATTATTTGTAACAATTTAAGTCAACGATAAAAGACGAGTCTCAGAAAATAATTTCATTTAATTATCTAACCTTTTCTTAACTTCGTGTTTCGGTCGGATACATTTATTCGTCAGATTAAAAGAACGAAGAAAATAGTATAAAACAAAAATATTCGTTTGGTCATGTCTAGTGAATGCACTTTTAAGGAAACAGAATCAGAAGAGTTGAAAACAAATAAACCACGAGAATTATTTACGTATCACTATGGAAACAATCCCCCAGCTAAGAATGATGGATGATTATTCTAAAAAGAAGTTTAGTCATACAGAAGCCATTTATAGGGGATATATCCGGATGATTACACATCGTATAAATCATATGGAAACTTACCTAATCTCCATCATCATGTTAAATTACTCTCGCATCAAAGATAAGCCAATATTTTTTCGACAAACCACAATTAGAAGTTTTTGTTATCTTCGCAATGTCACCGACATAATAAAAGACGCGACCGAAATTTGTTTACTCAGTTCAATAAAGCTTGTCTAAGACGACGCGGCAAAGGAAATATTAACAAAAATGACTGCAAAAAAGACTGTTGCAGATATAGAAAATAAAGTGGACAAAACGAAAGAAACTGTAGATTACGATGACCTCATATCGGCCGCTGGTGAATGTGGACGTTACCAATGGCTCCTGTTCTTCTCTATGTTTCCCTTCTACGCCTTTGGAACATTCGTGTACTTCTCCCAGATGTTCATGACTAAAATGTCACCCAACCACTGGTGCAGGATCCCCGAGTTAGAAAACTTAACTGCTATGCAACGAAGGGATCTTGGTGTGCCCAAAGACGAGGACGCAAGATTTGGATACGCACAATGTAAGATGTACGAAGCCAACTGGACCGACGTGCTAGCAACGGGACGAACGCCTGATCCGACGTGGAGTACAGTGCCGTGTCGATATGGATGGGAATTCAACAAAACGGAAATACCATACCCTACAATTTCAAGTGACTTGGAATGGGTCTGCGACAAGAACAGTTATCAAGCAACGGCTCAATCAATATTCTTCGTAGGGTCCATATTAGGAGGATTTATTTTTGGATGGATTGCTGATCGGTTCGGGAGAGTGCCATCTGCTGTGATCAGCAATCTTATTGGCTGTGTTGGTGGATTTGCAAGTACTTATGCTCAAAACTTAACTCAGTTTGCTGCTGCCAGATTCGTTATGGGTATGGCTTACGATAACTGCATGATTATGGTGTACCTTCTCATTTTAGAATACGTAGCTTCTAAATACAGAACTATATTGGCAAACTTATCCTTTGCTATGTTTTACTCTCTATTCGTCACTGTGCTGCCCTGGTTGATGCTCGCTTGCGGCCACTGGAAAACTATTTCTCTAGTCACTAGTTTACCCCTAGCCTTAGCTTTAATAACACCATTTTACTTACCAGAAAGTCCAAGATGGTTGTTATCAAAAGGCCGCATTGATGAATCCGTAAATAAAGTTCTTGTAATCGGTCGGATTAATAAAAAGGAAATACCACCAAAAGTTATCGAACAATTTAAACTATCAGCAATGACTGCGAAAGAAGAACAATCTGAGAGCTGTTTAGAGATTCTAAAGATACCAGTCATTAGAAAAATGTTTATACTAGTATGTATTGAGTTCATGTGCTGTACTATCGTTTTTGATGGACTGGTGAGGAGTATAGGTCAATTAGACTTCGACTTTTTCATGTCTTTCTCATTGGTTTCTTTTACTGAGTGCCCTTCGATGGTCATTGTGGCCTTTGTTATGGACTGCTTGGGTAGAAGATGGTTGACAGTCGTCACGATGGCCATAAGCTGTATATTCTGTATACTTACAGCATTTGCTAGTGGTACACAAACAGTTATATTTGCAGTGGTCGCCAGATTCGCTGTTAATATGTCGTATAGTGCATCTGTGCAATGGGCAGCTGAGATCTTGCCAACATCAGTTAGAGGATCAGGAGTGTCCATCGTACATATTTGTGGATACGTAGCCACAGTTCTATCGCCATACATTGTGTACTTGAAAGTTTATATTTACTGGCTGCCTTTAGTGGTAGTGGGCTCTATTGCCGGATTAGGTGCTTTGGTCGCTCTTGGGTTACCTGAGACAGCAAGAAAGGACATGCCACATACATTTGATGAAGCAGAAGAACTTGCAAAGAACCAGCGACTTTGGACGCTACCGTTTTTGGAGTTCAGAAAACAAAAAAGGGGTGAAGTGAACGAAAGTTTTGAATCCGAATTGTGAAGTGTTTTCTGTTGGCAAGTGCTGATGACTTTACCCAATATGTTGTCTCTGTGACATTAATTTGTAACCAAATATTTAAAGCAGCATTATGGAGCCAACATTTATCAAATTATTATTAAGCAATGTCAAAACCAATGTCAACGGTTTGCTTATGGAAATTGTAATCAGTTGATCTACCTCATGATCGTTGATGATAGATTAAAGTCGAAATAATATCTGTGCTATTAAAGTAAACCTTTCATAGCTAAGGATTTATATTTGTGTAACTTTTCTATCGCACACAAACTACCCATCCTTTTGTAGTATGGTGCTGTTCAGACAGCCTCACTACCAAGCTAACTGTTTTTTTACCAAAGCATATATGAGACAAAAAAGAGATCACGATCTTTCTTCAAAATAAGACATTATAATCTGTACTGCTACGGCTACATTGTCGCGATAACGCGGACTACACTTCTCACGCTCTGTGTTGCACAGCTAAACACCGCGGCGAGCGGTGTGCAAGAGAGAGCGCGTGAACTGTAGTTCGCGTTATAGCGACAATGTAGCCGTAGCATACCAATATTGCCGATTTCACAACCATTTGAAAACTGAATTCTTTTTTTTTTATCCGACTTCGAAAAAGGAGGTTCTGTATTCGACCTGTATGTATGTATGTATGTTTGTATGGCCGCGATTTTCTCAAAAACTAATGAACCGATTTTGATAATTCTTTCATTAATGTGATCTATATACTTTCAGGAAGGTTTTAGTATATAATATATTAGGTAATTATTCTTGTGTACGAAGTTATATGCATAAATGTACTGCCTCTCCGGCATTTCTATGCGAATTTTGATCATTGTTTTTTTTTTTTTTTGATTGATTGATTGATTTTTGAGTCGGTGTCTCCAATTCTTCAATGCAATAGTGTTAATTCAATTTGTGTGGGGTAGGTAAAGCTAAAAAAAGTGAAAAAAAAAAAATCAATTGACTTCAACTAAAAAAAACCCTACGAAATTATAAATAACTTTAACTTCGGAAGTCGGTGTCAAAAAACGAAAATGCGGAACCAACGACACCGACTTCCGAAATTAAAGTTATTTATCATTTTGTAGAGTTTCTTTGTTGAAGTCGGTTCTTTTTTTTTCTTATTCTAATCTGAGGTTAGAATATATACAATCGCTCTTCAATTCCCGGTTGACCTGAACGATTCAATATTCAGTCACCAACGGTACTGCGGGTATGACGTGAATAAGTAATGAGACCGATATAGCTGTTGTTAGCTGTTGCTGTGCTGCTGTTCGAAGCAGAGGCGGGTCGCTAGTTAAATAATAAAATTAAAAACATTTTCCCTAAGCCTAACTAACGAGCCTAATACTAATTAACAAGGTAGACGTTACAACTAATTGACTCTGATAAGCTCATTACTGGCTCTCATTGGCAGTAGGATTACTGATTTAGGGGAAAAATTACTAAAATAAAGTACAAGTATTTCCAGGATTCGGCGAAGTAAACAGAAATGGTTCGAGATGATACCCCCTCCAAAGATACGCTAAGATGTGCCTCCCTGGTGCGCCGGGTGCGGGCCAGCCCCAATATTATGTTGCGGTGTATCACGAGCAGACTGGACTGCTTGTATGTGAATCGCCGCTGCTGCAAGCTTTCCACATCGGTGTTGAGCTTGTAGCAGGAATTCGCATGAATCAAAATTGCAGTGTTAGGTTAAGTGTGTAGATTAAATTTACTACTTAACGTAGTTGTTAAGAAATATTGTTACTAAAATTTTTTGAGTCGTTGTTACTTGTTTTTAAATATAAAATAAATAAATAGCCGAAGTTAATAAGAGTGGCGAAGAAGGAAAACGTAATTTCTTAAAGCAAATGCTTAGATGCTTATGCAAGGGATAATAATGTTTATGTTATAATTATTTTCTGAATTTATTCGTGTGGCGAAAATTTAAACCGTGAATCCTGAATCTGAGTCGAAGTCGATTTAAAAGCTATTGTCAAAATGCATTCAATTGATGTTCAATGAATAAATCTGTTAAGTACTAAAGAGGTGCTGCTGGGGTCTGTCGCGATGTTTTTTCCCCACTTTAAAAGTGGTAAAGGGAGGGCGTTTTTGGGGCGGGGGCTGCATTTTACAAACGATTGTTTCTTTAGCGAATGAATTACTTTTGAAACGACCCGTTTCTAATACATAATTTTGAACACAATATTCAATTAGAATTACCAATAGAATTTAACATCACGGTTTTACAAATGAAAAACTTACGAAAGCCCTGACGTAAAGTACAGTAAATAGGTCGCTCTGCAATATCCTAAACGCCGCCATTTTCCTTCAAAGTCCCGCTTTAACTTAAACTTCATAAAGTTTAAATTAATTTCTATTATTCTTCGCCCTCGTATTTTCCTTGTATTTTCTCAACACTGATAGACTTTTATGCTATTACAGTACATTCTCCCGCCATTCTCGACATAGTAAAGCAATAAAAATTGCCTTAAATGACTCGAGATTCTGACAAATGGTTGCAATCTCTCAGATGTTGCTCTTAAAATCATAGGTCTTATGTACCAGGAAATAAGGGTCACAGTTCAATGATTTGTTGACTGTTTTGGAATGAATTTGCCGGCGTTGAAACCTCTTGTATCCTTTATATCTAATGGTCGAGACGTTTTATGAGAGGGTATCCTCTATGGAATGTCTATTTTGCAGTAAATCATCCTGATTTTTTATGTTGGAGGGAAATGTTATTGACATTTATTTTACACAGTAACTTGATTTACATTGAATGGTGGACTAAATGGTTATACGGTAGTACTAATAGAAAGATTTTGTGTCTTCGTGACGTGACGTATCAATTTATATACTTTATATTGTTCACCAGAAAATATATATAACAAAACATTTTAAACACTACAAAACATACAATAGGCGGCCTTATCGCGTTCTGCGATCTCTATCTGTTAATTACCAAGGGGTGTCGTGTTACCCAGGTAGGATGTGGAGGTCAGATAGGCAGTCGCTTCATGTAAAATACTGAGTTTCAGCTGCATCCGGAATTCCGGATAGACTGGCATCCGACCCCAAAATATTTAGGAAAAGGCTGAACAAATGAAGATGAATTTTTAACCCTATAAAAGACAGACACCAGTACAAAAATAAAGGAGAAACATTTGCACACACGTTCTGATGGAACACATATTCATCATAACAAGGAATTGGAGAATAATTACTTTAGTCCCCTCTAACACTCACAAACATCAGTATAATCTATCTTATTTCATAATATATTATGCGTTTTAATCAACCCTTTGATCCAACATAAATAATAAACATGATTGTATGTAACCACAAACACGTCCATTATCGTGTATGAACAACAAAGGGCAAGTTACTCGCGCCAGTAGCTATACTGCCTCACGTCAGTGGCGTGGCGTAGCACTGCTGTCTAGTCTTGATAGACATCCGGGAGAGAACATAAAGGGTATATTTCAAAGGCTGACATTGATATGTCAGTATTGTGTTCTCGAATATTATAAAAGCACTTATGATAATATTTGTACCTACATAATATTATTGGAAAGACACAATGTCAGTATGTGGCGTTTGTTGTGCTGTCAGTTATTATTTGTCGGCTTGAAAATGTTGGTCGTGGACTATGATATAAGTGTAAGAACACTTTTCATCATCATCACCGACCTGCTTTTTCCCAATTATGTTTAGGTAGGCTTCCAGTCTAACCGTATGCAGCTGAATACCACTATTTTATGTAGAGTGACTGCCTATCCGTGGCGTGCATTGGTTTTTAGAATAGGTAGGCAGTTAGGCACTAGGCCGAGTCTAGTCTAGACAAACGCGGTCACTAATCAGAAAAAAAGTGAGGTCAAAAGTGTGGTTATTTGAGTAGGCGCGCCTACTTAAGGGTGATAAATTGCGAAGGTCGAACGTCATGGTATTACGCGTGAGACGTACGTACCTATTTTTAATTTTGTCGTATTAACTTGAACGAGTAAAGACCAATGACAATGTGCGAATAGTACGGGAGCCGAGTAGGCCGTCCGGCGACTGCCTACTGCCGCGCATGTTTGTATGAAGATTTTGTTTTTCGTTAGGTATGATAATTTAGTGAGTTTCTTAATTGTGGGGCACACACACTAAAATGTAATTGACAGGCTTATGTTGGGGGATAAATCGAGGTAGGCACTGCTTATATGCCTATATGCAATGCACGCCACTGGTGCCTATGTGACCTTGGTACACAACTCGTATTATTGAAGCTAGCTCAAAAACTACCCAACCTAGGTACACAATCAAAATATGGGACCGGCATAGAATTTTGCAAATCCGTCTTATGACGGAGAACTTACACAAATGAAGACTCCACCAGTCTCCACATGCAATTGAATGTCTTTGTTTTAGGGTATTATGTGGGCCGATCCCGGCGGCACTGCAATGCCGGGCCGACCCGCGACGGGAGTGGAGCGAGCCCCGAACATCCCGTCAGCTTACAAAAATCAGTTTAATATACTGGTCCCTCAGTGAGGGAACTTTCAGATATTAAGCTGAAAAGAACAGATACTACACTTTGATCTTAGCCAAAAGGCCGAGAAGCGATACCGTACTAAGAGATCGTGAGGGGGGTAAGTCAGTCGCGGAGATTCTTAACACCGCGATTCAGGTTTGCGCGTCATAGGAACAGCGCCATCTATCGAGGCGCTGTGAAACCAAACGTATGACCGTGTTGTGTGTCAACGACCAACGTCTGTGAGTATCTATAACAACAAATTATCGGCTACTTGATGCATAATTTAACTATTATATTATTTCAATAGTTTGTGTCCTAATTTCTAAAACCATGTTAACACTCAATGATGTTAACGGTATAATATTAAACTTTTGCTTCAGAAACCTTCTAAATGGATTATTAAATTTGTTTTGCCTTTTCTACAATTCTTCGGCATAGACGACATAATATACGAGTACTTAGGTTTCTTTTAAGCTTAGCCAACACAAACAGACCTTCGCCCTGGCAATGAGTTACTTTCAATTATTCCGTTTATTTATATGCTTACAAATTAAATACATTTTGTAAAAAACAAAATAACATTTAAAAATATAAAAAATAGTAGGCCTGGTAGCCCACCTTTATCGGAAGACGGGAACAGGGTTCAAGGTACCTCTCAGGGCTCCTGAGAATGGACAATCCAACCGCCGTGTCCAGATTGTACCCATTTTTTTTAATAAAATCCTTGATCCAGTCTCCTCAGGTGTTGGTCGAAGTTCTTGGCTATCATTTATTTATTTACTAGCTGCGCCCCGCGGTTTCACCCGCATAAGTGTCGATCCCGTGGGAATATCGGGATAATAAGTAGCCTATATGTTAATCCAGGATGTCAGCTACCTCCATACAAAATGTTATCAACATTGGTCTAGCCATTTGAGCGTGAAGAAGTAACACACATATAAACACACACCCACAAACTTTAGCCTTTATAATATTAGTGTGATAGTGTGATTATTATTAGATTATGTTTCTCTATTATTATTCGCTACGTTACCATCGGTGACGCAATGTATTGTAGTCACATCGCCCTTCCTTATAGAATCACTGTGACACCGTGACGTGGTTCTACCTGTTTTTAACCGACTTTAAAAAAGGAGGTTCCGTATTCGACCCGTATGTATGTATGTATGTATGTCCGCGATTATCTCAAAAACTACTGAACCGATTTTGATAATTCTTTCATGAGTGTGATCTACGTACTTTCAGGAAGGTTTTAGTATATAATACATTAGGTAATTATTCTTATGTACGAAGTTATATGCATAAATGTACTGCATCTCCGGCATTTTTTATTATGTGAATGTTGATGATTCTTCGAGTCGTGTCTTCAATGCACTAGTGTTAATTGAATTTGTGTGGGGTAGGTACAACAAAAAAGTGAAAAATAAAAACTTTTTTACAAAAAAAACAACCGACTTCAAAAAAACACTACAAAGTGAAAAATAACTTTAATTTCGGAAGTCGGTGTCAAAAAATGAAAATACTGAAGCAACGACACCGACTTCCGAAATTAAAGTTAGTTTTCACTTTGTAGTGTTTTTTTTGAAGTCGGTTGTTTTTTTTAGATCAGTAAACACGTTCATTGTTATGATTTATAAACACGTGTACTTCCTTACGATGTTTCCTTTCATTGTTTGTTGTTATTTTATCAGAAACGAAAGGGACAATACAATGTTCAGTATTGTGTCCTTGGAATGATCTTATCTGATTTGTTTTATTAATGATGTTATCCGAATCATAACCATAGACTTATCAATTCATATAATTCTACAGGCTATCTTGGAATCGTCAATGCGCGTTACCCCACGCGATTTTCTTGAGTATTTTTCACTAGCTAGCCATATATGTAGGTAACTTAAAGTTTATTAATATGTTATGTACCTAAAACTGATTTTCGCCACCCAATAAAGTCCTCCAGACCGAATTTTGGTCATGGGTACCAATCTCAGCGGAGACCACCCTTCAGCGCGGGAGATGTACAAGTGTGTGCGCATACACAGAAGAACTCTCTCTTCCCTCACTCTCATTGTCTGATGGGACGGCAATCCGACACGGCCGGCGAGAGATCAGGCGCGCGACCAAAGGCTTAACGTACTTTCCGAGCCACGAGGGTATCGCACCGCCAACATCCAAACTACGGGCTGTTACTAAGAAATTTCCAATGGAAAAATTCTATGTATAAGACTTTGCCCGACCCGGGAATCGAACCCAGGACCCCACGCAGTCTCGATTACGACCACGATACCAACGGGGCACCCAATATAACATTATTCAACCAACCTCAATCTACGGCGGCCATATCAAGAAAAGAGACAGCCAAATCACACTTTACAGCACACCAACCACTGAACTACAACGGCATTCCTTATCTTTCCTAAAGCTGCGTCTACGCTAGGCGAGCCGAGCACAAGTGGAGCACAAGCGGAGCACGAATTTGTGCTCGGCTCGTGCTCGGCTCGTCTTGCGTAGACGCAGCTTTATAAATTCCGACGTCCATCCGTCAGTCAATAAACGCTATTAGGGACATTTTCGTCTCGTTCGTGTGACAGCACCCGTGAAATATGGACCATTCAAGGTAAAGAATTTAAAATATGGCGTACCCTTTCTCTATTGTAGAAAAAACTCTGAGGAATGCGTTATCAGATTTTTTTTTCTGAGCGAGTTTAAAAAGGTTTTCGCGTGTTTGAAGGTACTTAGGAAATGGATCTTTTCTTTTAAACGGCCGGCTTTCAGATGGAGGTTTCTGAAGTCAGTGCTAACTTAATTACAAAAAGAATTGACCTACCTACCTACTGACTGCGCTAAAACCAACTCCTGAAAAATCTTCATAAAATTGAGAATTCTAATCTAGAATTAAAATACACACACACATAGCTTTCATACACTTATGTTAAAACTCATGACCCAAATAATCACTTATTCCGTCCAAAAAGACGAATTATAATTTAAATTCTCAACAGATTTTACTCCCTTCTCTCACATCTCGAATATTTAAGATAAATTCCCGAGGCGGTCGTCGTCGGCGGTCGTATTCGCACTGAAGGAGTAACGATGCTGGTTGTTCTATCCATCTTTTAATGTGAAAATAATACCCTTAGCTCGCTTATGTTATTCCGCTTGGAATTGTCATTAAGTTGAGAATTCATTTTCCAGATATTTTGTAGCAGCTTTATGTATGGATTTTCTTATTACAATCCATGTAACTAAGAGCCTGTGCACACCATGTTTTTTATACGCGCCGTTGACGCGCGTTTTAGAAACGTGCGTCGACGGCGCGCTTTTATCCTACAGAAGGTCTACAGGCTGCGTCTGACTCGCGTGCGTATCGCGTCTGTATCGCTACAAACGCGCGTCAACGGCGCGTTTAAAAAACGTGGTGTGTACAGGCCCGTGTCTGGATCTTAGTGTCTTAGTTTATTTTCTGCCCCTATTTCTGCGGCAATAGTTAATTTTATATTGTGAGGGCCTCCGATTCGCCTCGATATGCAATTACAACGATCATTCGGAAGTCAAACGTAAAATGGTTGGTCTAACTTTTTGAAGTGAAACTTCTTTACGCACGCTTGACTTGGGGAGTAAGCTGGCGAACGCGTGACGTAAGCGTTACAAAAAGTGTGATCGGGCGCGGCGAATGGGAGTTGAGTGGGGGATATAAGCAAGAGAAAGCAGTGCGCGCGCACATTTTTTTTCTCTCTTCCTCTCATAGCCAAATACGTTTGAAGTTTCACTTCAGTCGTGTGGTCATAAATATACTCGGTTTTTTTTTTTATAAAATTTACAAAAAAGTTAGAAGCTTGAAGTAAACTTTTCCTGATTATTCTTGAGTGCTGCTCACTTCCAGTTTGACTTTTAAAAAACTTCATCATGTTTTCTGCGGAAGTGAGGATTGCGTAAGAAAATCTTGACTTACATGAAACATAAAAATGATGAGGGATCATTATTTTATATGCACACGGGTATCAAATATGAGTAGTCTCACCAGCAAAATATTTTCTATTTATATACTCTTTAAATGCATATTCCTTATTTAAAGTTCTAAACCTCTGCTGGAGTACAGAAATCTAAAACATACCATCATCCAACATTGGGTATCCCAACTATTGGCGCGCGCGTGCCCGTATTAAACCCGCTTCATTAACTACGTGTTGGAGATTGTTCGGGCAGGAATCTTTCATTCCACCAATATTAGAAACGTTCTGAGTTGGATTATAACATAACTGTTATATGCGTAATAGTATCTACCTATTTATCATTGACAGCTTACAAATGAACGTTTTTTTTATCAGAATTTTGTCAAAAGCTAAAGGAATACTTGAAACACTTCATTGAAGAAAACATGCAGCGAATGGAAAATAACAAATCGTAAAGAATATTGAAATAAAGAAAAAAAAATTGAAATAGATTTTTTAATCAATAGTAAATTTTTTTTCATTTTTCTAAGTATATATTCTTTCTCTCTTTCTTTTTCATTAAGATTACGTAAAGTACCATTTTTATACCTGCTAATGTCTTTTACTTTGACTAGTGGTCTATTCTGTTTTGTGTCCATTCGGTTTAATTTTGTGATTCTTGCATTAAATAAAGTAATTCTTCTTCAAAAAGTAATTCAAATTCTTAGCAAAAAGAAGAACACCGTCATCCTGGGTCTTGTGCCGGAATATTGCGCTCAACTTTTAATTCTACCTAGCTAACCTTGCTCCAATTTACAAACTTTGACTTCTCGGGGCCGATTTAAATTCAAAGATGAGTTTAAAAGTTTTGAATACTCTCAGTAGGGCACCGGAGTTCACGATCGATGTTAAGGTGAGGGTCTAGTTGACAATGTATGAAATCACAATGAGTGTCGGCGACCGAGTCGGCTGCCCGGAGCGCCAGGTATGTACTACAGGGCGCCGCGCGCGCCAGCTCACAACTTAACCACTTAATTTGAATACCTACCTATTTTTGTCGATCTAAAGGAAAACTAGATTCAGCGTATTAACTTTTATAGACTTATCTCGTAGGAGTGAGTATGAGTATTCTATGTCTAACAAACACGAGCTGTCATTTTGTCGTTTATCGTATCTCTCACTGAAATTGCAACTCGAATTAGCCCCCCTGCATTATACAGGGTGTTAAGGAAAGGGTATATCAATACAAACGGGTTGAAGAGTGTATCTGGTCTAGAATCTCTGTACAAAAGTTCAGCTCAAAAGCAGTAACTTTGAAAATGCTTAATACTTTTTATTTCGATAGTTTATTAAATTGAAATCATAACAAACGTGTCACCGCACTACGAGGGTCATTATCCATTATTTGTAGTGTGTCTGTGCGCCTAGTACACGCACATCACGCCGCCGCGCGCCAGTGCAGCGCCGTAATGTCGAAATAAAAAAAAGTTAATGCTTTTAAGCTGAAATTTTGCACAGAGATTCTAGACCAGATACACTCTTCAACCCGTTTGTATTGATATACCCTTTCCGTAACACCCTGTACATACTGTTTTTTCTTTGCTTTTTACATAGGTACTCGTAAGTTCACAAGCAAATCAAAGAACCTTTTTAGAAAACCTGAACGTTATCAATAACTTACGTACGAATTATTTATTTATGTACAAATTCAAAATAAGTTTTTTTAATTGTAATGTAATAAGTATACCTAAAAGGGCGCCAAAGGTATGACTCGTACGGGCGCCTAGATGGCTAAGGCCGGCCCTGAAAATACGATAATAATATTATTAGTGTCCTTATACAAGCCATCTGCATCGTCGCAATATACCCGGACAGTTACATTCATGAAGACCGCTGTCATGTTGACCCCCCCAAGTAGTCCAAATACTAAAAAAAATGCCCTTGGGTTGGGAACACTGTTTGGGTGTTATTTTAGCCTTCTTCCTGTCACCTAAAATTCAAACAAAATAAACTGTACAAAATCATAATATCATTGAGAGAAAATATACATGTATTCAACCGCATCCTGTACTGAATTCAACTTTTGGAAGTCGACCTGAACCAACACACTTGAGAACAGACTAGCTGACTCGACAGGCAAAGAATGCGTTGGTGTTGGAAGGCCTCCCACAAGGTGGACCGATGACCTTGTGAAGGCCGCAGGAATCCGCTGGACGCGGGAAGCACAATATGGAAGTGGAGGTGTTTGGAAGGCCTATGTCCAGCAGTGGACGTCTTTCGGCTGAAATGGTGATGATAGTGATGACCCGACAGACGTGGTCCTGGCCAAATTTCAATAATTTATACAAAAATCCCATTGAAAAATGGAAGTTCTATTATACCGTATTTGAAAAAAATCCGGGAAGCTTTTCCGATATTTATTTTTGTCACCAACATTTTAAAATTGGACGTATTTTCTAGCTCTTTGGCGGAATTCCAGAGGGTCACACTTGATATGTTGTCCACTGTGTAACTTGTGCTTTTACCCAGACCCGTTACTTGGGGCTGGACAATTAGCAATCCATGACTGCTTTTGTTAGGTTGGGTCTTACCTGTAAAAACAATAGTATGTGTACTAATGAATAAAACAAATAAAATAATCAAATCGGTCCAGCCATCTCCCATCTCATACCTATCATTAAAAAAATCTCATTCACCTCTTTGTAAACTCTGCAACGATTCCTGGAGCCCTGACATCCACAATAAACTCGTTGACCCTTCGCGTGATTGATTTTTGATTGAGTTTCGACTCATTACAGCGTGGAGTCCTTGTTATTGTCCACCCCAGATTTTACCGGGAAATGCGATTTTATATCATTATTAATATTTTCCGTACGTTGGTAATTTCAGCAGGCATTAAGTGAAAATTGAATGCTCTGTTCTGGAATAAGGAATACACAATAATTATTACATGGATAACTCACTAGGTAGTTGGTACCTACATCGAAGTTTGAAGACGACATAGACGGTTGTTCAAGATAAAAGCAACTCATGGTCCTTCTTCAATATGGCCTTTTGCAGCCCATACTGCTGGACACAGGCAGACCTCCGGACTCCTGCTTCATAATCAGCCCTCACAACCAGAGGGTAACAGGGTAGGGGAGGGAACGCAGGCTAGTTGGCTACGTCTTGAAGCCTGCGTTCCAGCTTATTTTTGGTTTTACTCGTCTGCTCTATGACCTTTGGAAGACTTAATATCTTATTCATCATTTCAAATTAAACAACCATTCATAAAAGCCAGCTGCTGAAAAAGCTCATAATTTTAATTTTTGTTTGAAACTGGTTGTGTCGACATGTTTAAGCTCTACAAACTGTGTCTACGTTTTCGCATAAAAAATGCACAACCACAAAATGGGGGATCCGCATTTATGCAACAGTTTGCACAATTGATATTGCACACATTTAGGTCTCCTACTGATCTGTTTAGCCTTTTTCCAACTGAATTTTACTTTACATCTTTTATGTTTTTTATTTTTATAAATAGAGCGACTGACTATCTGACCTACACAACACTTTTTAGGTAACACGATACCCCTTGATAGGACTGATTGCCAGGCTTTTGGGCTTTCTGACTATCCGTAACGACTGTCAAAGATCTACGAATGACAGTCGACGTCACGGGCTGGACAGCATTTTCCGAGGCACGGAGGGGTTTCGATATGTCATCATTCTCATCCACGAACCCACCGTGTCATTTTAAGCGTAACTCGATCGACGCGTGCAGCTGACACAATGGTATGCGCCAATTTACCTACTTGGTATTGCACATAAAATGATGGATATCACCTGCCGAGCCTTTGTTTTTTAAAGCCTGGGTTTCAGTATCATTAGGTTCGTAAGTAATATCAAAGCGCAAATTACCTGAATGTCGGCCTAGGTGAAAATATGTTTCATTCATATAGGGAGGTAAAATTTTCTAAGGGAAAAAGAGAGAGAGAGTTTTTTTTTCTGGAAGTACTTTTCAGAGATTACCTCTTATGATGATTTCACCGATAGAAAGCAATATTATTGCCGAGTGACATAGGACATTATGCTTCTTTTATGCAGATAAAGTCGCAGGCAGAAACTAGTTTGCAAATAAAATGGCCATCTATCAAAGACGTCATTGGGTTATACGTTCGAAACATCTGCTCGGGTTGTTCGATATTACTTTTGATACAATGTATTTTGTAAACTTTTGTTAACCATTTCATAATTATTACCAACTTTTCTTCAAGGTTTTCATTAACACAAAATCATTCATTACTCTTCATTTACAAGATGTCTTTTATATTGCGCTCTGAGCTAGTTAATTATTACCGGGAATCGGAGATAATATAAGGGAATATAGGGCATACTCCCAGGCAACTTTCTTACCGTAATTCAAACCCAACAGACGATGAAAAGGATTTTATTCTTTACCTCTCACCTGATAATCATCTCACGTCTATTCATGTCAGTAAATGGGTTGATAGCAAAGAGCTTTGATCGACCCCTAAGAGCTGTCGCTAAACAGCTGGGTTTGAACTCTTTGAAGTCACAATTAGAGCGCTTACACACCACATTTTTTCAGGCGCCGCGCCGTCGACGAGCGTTTCGCTATCACGCGTTGTTGGCACTGCTAAACTTGAAAAAGGCAGATTACTTGCGATTGCATCGTTGCAAACTCACGAAAAACGTGTTACAGACGTGCGTGAGCAATTCTCCCTGCAAAGTAAATCGCGCGTAGCGCGAGCTATAAACGTGCGTGTATCGCGCTGAAAACGTGCGTGCGCTGTGTTGTGTTTAATAAAAGTAAGTAAGCCAGCGTAAGAAGTGTCGCCTCGATTGATGCCATCGTAATACTGTCGGCAAGTATCCGATCAAAACGTACGTGTGTGTTTGCAGCTAAACAGATCAAAACAGAGTAAACAGAGTATGTAACTCCGCGCTAGTAGCGCATCAATAGCATGCGAAAGAGTCGGCGTCTGCAAACTACAATTTTATGAACATGAACATTACATCGCGTTTGCAGCGGGTCCATATTGGCTCAACTAAAGTTCTTTACCCGAAATTGTTCTTCCTAACGATTTGTAATCCGAATGATCACTCTTCCTAAAAATTTTCTTCCTAAAGTTTTCATTCATACTATTTGTAGTGCTACCGGCGATGTTCATAACACTCATGTTTCCGAAAATTGTAATTAATAATATCATTAATGTAAATATTTTAAACTCCTACCGTTTTTTATCATAACTTTTATCCCTAAACATAACTACCGTAATATTTTCATGGCCTGGGAGTTTATACGGGTAAGTAATATATGATATAATTACAAAACCTCTAATATTTACATTGATATAATTTTATTGTAACTAATTTCTTTAAGATTAACAGACAATATAAAATCGTTTGATATACCACTCAATAGACATAAAACCTATTTAGTCTAATATGATAAACACTTTTTTTTTTCATCCTATGTCGACGGAGCCCCGCTTCGCGGGGCCCCTATTTCTGTGTAAAGGGTGTAAAGTAACCTAACCAAACCGAACCTCGGGGTGCCCTTCGCTCGTTTTTGCATCCTATGTCGACGATCTAAACAAAAAAGATATGACTTTGAATAATAGTGTAAAAGATGGTTATGTTGAGAAAATATAGGAAAACAAATAAAAGTATAATAGATGTTTATTGCTACTGACATTATGAAGTTGAATGATTCAGAATTATGAACATTAGAGACAGAGTAGTTAGGAATTGTGATTGTTAGGATGAAAAATGTTAGGAAGATCATTTTCGGATTTCCAATTATCGGAGTTGAAAATTAAGGTAACTTTGGCGCACCCGTTTGCAGCGCGTTACAGTTGCGTGTGACGCGCGTCGACGGCGCCTGAAAAAAACGTGGTGTGTATGAGCTCTTAGATAATTGCATTGAAATGATCGAAAATCTGTAACGGCAGCCAATCCCAACGGGGACTAGCCCTGCAGGTTCGCGGGAGATATTATCGTACTTACACAAGTGTGTGAGATCCAGAAGGTCTGCAACCCACTTGCGTACCTACCTACCTAGTACACAGTTGCGTATCTAAAAAAATATAATAATAAAAAATTAATAATTGCGTACCTAATCACAATCTGAACGATTTTGAAGGAAATTACTAATCCATTGCTTCATATGTTTGAAAAATTCGTCTGCTTATCAACGTAGATAACGCAATAAATGTTGCTGGACTGTCAAAATTAATGGCATATTGTAGGTAAGCGTGTCACGAAATCATCGCTGGACATGGCAAGTAACTATTGCAAGGAGGTCCTCTCTCTGCATCTCTAACCGCTGATAGCTTTGGGACTTACCACCTCGCTGCCCCCTTTATTTTTTTTTTCTCGCGGGGGAAATCCTCATGGACTTCCTCTATCGTGGGGGTGACAGAGGGGCATGCCGGACTCTTACCGGCTAAAACCACCACAGTGTTTCACCTCTACCTATGGCCGGGGGTGCGGGCTTCGCATAAGCATTCACCGCTCCCACCTCGCTGCCCCCTAAAACATATATTTTGCTAATGGACAGTAGAGGATAAACGGTTTAGGACAGAATTCATAATACTTAACATTTTTTTCACTTGCTGTCAATTTCACTACGGGACCCTGCCAGCCGTATATTTATTCAGGCCCGGGATATCGTGTTGGTACTTGGCACACTAATGAGTCCTACTACACTCTTGTCCACTGAATAAAACCCTCATTAAGTACGGCCAGCAGAAAAGTTTTGATATAATTTTTATGATTTTTTTATTCATGGTTATTTTTATGTGAGCGAAGTAAGGATGGCGGAATTTGTACGATGAAAGTATGAAAAGCTCTTTTTGGTGAATCAGCACATTCTATTTCTACAAACAAATCGCGACCTAACTGAAATTAGTTTGAACACACAAAGAAAGGCCAATTTTGCCATCTAAAGTTAATATGTTGTCTTCAAAGATATGCTACCAGCATATGTATATGATATGATAGTCCACTATGCATTGTACTTCAACCAACAGAACATTTTTAAATATTTTATATCTTATAGTGATTTTATGTCACCGGTAACGCCACCTTCCTCCTGCATTCAGTATAATTATGGATGGTTTTGAATACATTATCTTCGTCTGACGTCTTTGATCTTCGAATGAAAAATAATAAACAAGGCCTTCAAAATAACAGGCTACATTTATCTCAGGGCTGTGCAGCCCTATACATATTTATACCCTATCCAATAAAAAAAGAATCGTCGAAACCGGACTATTCTGAAAATAATTTATGCGTGGTATCAACATAAAAATATAGCCGTCGACTTGAAAACCTCCTCCTTTTTTCGTCGGTTAAAAATATAATGAGTTATCTACACGACCGAGTAAAGATCAACACGCCTTCTAAAAATGTTTTGGCAACTTTATACGATTTCATCCAGCAGGGCAATTGTGTAACACTTTATCAATCGGAATCGGTTTCATTTTGACAGTTCAACAACATTCATTGCGTTATTTACCTACGTGTTGAGCAGACACATTTTTCGAACTTATGAAGCAATGGATTAGCAATTGGCTTCGAAATGATTCTAATTCCAATTGATAGTGTGTTACGCAATTAGGGTGCTGGATTGAATTGAATATTGGATGGAACCCGAAAACATATTAAAGAGGGTATGAACCAGATTCACAATCCTACGTTAGTTTTCAATATATCAACCTATTTGCTTTCACGAATCCAACACGTCCATTATGTTTGGTTTTTCATTATACATACACAATTTTCTACTACAACGCAAATTCCCCCAGGAATCCTCATTTAGCCTCTAGTTTCTGTATCATTGCCCAATTTTATGTAGACCGTACCAAATAACATGTTTTTGCAAACCTTACGTCCGCTCATTAGCACCGACAAAATACGACGCCTCCATTGTGTTACTCGCGTTGAATTACCCTCCGCGTAACGTGTCACTCACGTCACGTTGCGTGTCACTCGCGTCACGTCACGTGATTACGTCTCTCATTGCAGATTAAAATGGAGTTAACATGTTAATATTCTCAATGCACTGAAGATTAAAATGGAGTTGACATGTTAATTATGACGTTTTTTTTTACAGGTGATGATAAAGGCACTCTCTTACTTCTAGAGTAGGTACTATAAGGGCTATCTGTATAGCCTAACCTTATGTCACGAAGGCTGGCTATAATTTAGGTAGCGCGGGTTCCATTCGAAGTTCGAACATTCAAGCAAGCTTAGAACGGGGTGTCAAGTATTTTATTAGGTTTTTTGGTTAGATACCTACAAACGGGGTGAATAGGGATGCAGGGGTGAATCGGGACGAAACTTTTAAATGGATTTTAACGTTGAAATAATATAGTTTGTTGTCAATAAAGGCACGTAATCGTTAATTAAATTACAGTAAATACATTAGGGTCCTTTTTGGCCACAAAGTATATTATTTTAATGTTAAAATCCCTTTTAAAGTTTTGTCCCGATTCACCCCTGCATCCCTATTCACCCTGTTTGACGGTAAGTCTGTGCTAGTTTAGTCGGGAATATGTAGTCTTTCTGTCAATATAAATTTAAAGAAATCATATCATTGTTTAAATACTTTGGGGGCTCTTTTAGCTCCTCACAGTACCTACCTAATACTACTTGTTTCTTTTATACGTCACTGACAGCCATTAGTCATTGTCAGTCAAGAAAATCTCACTTAGGTTCACGACAAGCAGCAATTAATGGGATAAAACAAAGACATTAAATTATTTAGGATAAAATAAGAAAAAAAAAACGTTTGGTATAAATTTACCTACGAATATGTTTTTTGGAGGGTTAACTTCTTTAGCGGCGTTGCACACTTTTTTGTAATGGGTAAAAAATGTTAAACTCGCGTCAGGACATCGCGTCAGGACACGTGACCGTCAGGAGAGACTACTACGGCGGCGCCAACCAAAGTGAACCAAGTGACACACGACAAGGGATGGATGGATGTATGGATGGATGGATGGATGGGTGTGGGTGTGAGTGTGGGTGTGGGTGTGGGTGTGGGTGTGGGTGTGGGTGTATGGATGGATGGATGGACAGCTGATGACTCGACCGTCTGTGTAGTACCTACACTGCTGTGTATTCGTAAAATTCGTGTATATAGTGTTTAAAATATGGAAATTGAACAAAGTGCATCTATTAATGAAAAAAGTGACGCAGAAATAGTGAAAAAAAATGAGTTATATTGATTCAATTAATAATTGATTTATTTTAACGTTAATATTCAAGTTTTCACTTCTGCCGGCACTCCCGGAGTGCAACCCGTCTTTTTTTATTTTTAGCTTTGAAAACAGGCAAGTTTTTTCTGAATTACTGCGGCCAAACTACTTGATAAGTATTTTTCAGGAATCTTCAACAAAGCACGTCAGAACGATGCAATCCCAAAACACTTCTGTTTTTGCGTGGATGTGCCGTAGGTAGTAACGTCACAACAATGCACGAATACAAAGCAATAATAGTCCCTACATAATAATGTTTTGCGGGATCCAACACCAAAAATATTAAACTGGGATTCAAAAGCGGGATTCAATGGAAATAAATCTTTAGAAGTCTTAAGACTTCTACAAAGCTACGCATTTATTTAACAGCGTAACGCGTTAAGCCTAGATAACTCTTGATGCGACCATTCGACACAACGCCACATTGTTATACTCTCGCCCTTTCGCTGGAAAATTTTGATAATGTTCACGTGCGAATTTAACACCCACGTCTATCCGCGCCACGTTCCCTGCCACAATGGATTAAAAGGATATTTCACGTCAATTAAAACATTTTGCTGATCGGATTAATTCTTATGAAAAGGTGTTATTAAATGTTAAGGGGTAATTTGATGTGCGTGGGTGTGAGCTAACGGGAATACTTTTATTTATAAAGGTTTGTATTTACATTTTACGCTGATATTTGTCGCTCCATTTACTTTTGTTAATTTTGGGCTTTTCATTCGAAGTGGAACGTTTGAACTCAGTTTAGTGAAAAATTAATTCATTAGTAAACCGATCCGACGATATTGGATTTCGGCACTCGGCATCTTTCACTCGAATGATCGAAAAATTTAATTAAATTTTGTCGGTGTCGTGTGAACGTGGAATGAAACAAAAATAAACATTCACTCGAGTAACGCGTCCGATATCTTTAGAGGGGCAATTCTCATAATTTTAAGAACGTTCACAGTCTGATTTCACTCTCAATCTGTCAAAAATACCTCTAATTTCCCTACATTTTTGACAAGTTTTTAACATTGATTGTCGCTGAGATAAGATTGCGACTAGATTTTGAACGTTTTTAATTACGAAAATTGGCCTTCTGTTATTATGTAAAGAGGTACATAATAAGCACGTCTAATCTTCTTAGATACAATAAACCATCACAAGTGTGATGATTAATTAATTCATTTACTCGCCACTGGATGATCCATTACAGCCTCCCTGCTACCGTGGTCGGTCTTTTATCCCTATTTGAACGCCTAAATGTGTATTTATTGTGTATGTGGCCCATTTAATTCAGATTGGCAAATCTCTGGACTTCTTTTGGAATGTCATTCTAGAATCATTATAAATAAATAATAATTTTATTGTTCCTAAAACAGTGTTACAGGTTATTTTCCCAAGAGTTTTTATAAGCAAAAACTATGCAATACAATACAGTACTTTAATGGAAAGGATCACCTGTATCCAAAGAGAATTAAACCACTTGAGAGCTGATATACCGATTTCGTCTAGGCACACGACTCATCACTGCGGGCCGGGGGACGAAGAAAATACAGCGGTTGTGATTGGCCGATGCAGCATAACCCACAGTAACCAATTTTATCTTTTACATATTACAAAAAAAAATATGGGTTTTTACCAAGCCATTTTAAACAATACAGTATTATTCCTTATCTAATTAAATACCTTGTGCATTTCATGTAGATCAAAATTGCCCATTACAGCATATCATTAAAATTAATATACTTATTAGAAGATATCTGAGATTTAAAAAGCGGGGGCAGAGCGGCTGGCGGGACGGTACGAAGGTCCCCGGGTCACCTAGTAATAGATATAAAAAACCGTATTATCCTTACATTTAATTATCCACTACCATGACAACGCAAGAATTTCCTGAAGCAATAAAATGAAATGAAAAGCTATTTTCAGACCCGAAAATCTCTACGAATCAACTTAGGAACAGGGGGTCTAAAAAGTAAAAAAATCATAACCCTCCTTTTTGTTTCGCCGTAGTCGGGTAAAAAGGCCACTTTGGCAGAATCATAAAAGGATAATAAAAGTCGTAAAATGGTCACAAACTGACCATTCATACTATCATATTTTGTGGACCATATATTACGAATCTCCATACAAAACTGACAAACAGATGAATAATATTATGAATTGTCAGTTTGTGACCATTTTACGACTTTTATTATGATTCATTCATAACGTTATCCTTTTATGATTCTGCCAAAGTGGCCTTTTTAGGCCCCCAGGTCTGTACTGTGAAAATACAGTACTTGTGGATAATGGGCTATATTTAATACCCAAGTCGTTCATGTCATTCTCAGATGTATTTTATTATACGGGTATTCCGGTCGATTTGCCCGGGGATGGTCTGGGCAGGTGTAGCCCGGATCGGATAGTAATGTTATGATTGTATCTCTTGACCGTTAAGATGTCCGGTCGTAGATACGTAACAGATTTGGGGCTAGTAGCCTAAACGAGTAGGTACTTCAATTGAGTTCGCGACCATTAGCCTTCAGTTTGAGAGGGTATTGAAACCTATCCTCGTTGGACTCTAGTCTGACGTTTAACGGTGTTCTAGAAAATGTATTCTACTTTAGAGGCAAATTGATACGTGTATATTATTTTATTACGATTATTCGGAGAGGAGGCCTGTGTCCCAGCAGTGGGAACATTATAGGCTGATTATGTATGTATGTATATTCTTAAAATAATTAGGAAAAGAAATAATAATGTTTATTTGGAAGCCATTTAAGGCATTGACTGCCACCGCGGGCCAAATACAGTACTCTATATTACCGGATGCAGCTTGACAGCATTTGAGATGAGCTCTTTAAGAACTTAGTTACAAGGTATTATGTGGGCCGATCCCGGCGGCACTGCAATGCCGGGCCGACCCGCGACGGGAGTGGAGCGAGCCCCGAACATCCCGTCAGCTTACAAAAATCAGTTTAATATACTGGTCCCTCAGTGAGGGAACTTTCAGATATTAAGCTGAAAAGAACAGATACTACACTTTGATCTTAGCCAAAAGGCCGAGAAGCGATACCATACTAAGAGTTCGCGAGGGGGGTAAGTCAGTCGCGGAGATTCTTGACACCGCGATTCAGTTTTGCGCGTCATAGGAACAGCGCCATCTATCGAGGCGCTGGGAAACCAAACGTACGTGTTGTGGTTGGCATTGAGTGAGTCAACGGCTATGAGAGTTGTTATCTTTATCATCAAATTGTCAGTTACTTCCTACAGCTAAAAAAAGTTACTATTGTAGTAATAGTAGACTTATTCTACTAGCTCATTACTTTTATTGAATTTGATCGCTATCGCCTGACTTCTAAAATAAAACTTTTCAAGAATTTCTTGCGGCTCGTTTACACTACTTGGTGTCCTAAGCCACGTTAACACCATGTATGTCTTTGTTTGCTACACTACAGAATCCTTCTAAACGATTTATTTTTCTTTTCTACAGCAAAATTCTTCTGTCATGACTTATGACAGATATAATGTAAATAAAACGGAACGTCTTTACACTACGAAGTATTTAATCAGACTAAAGAACACGCTACAGCCTACAAGTTATTGCTACTTATTTTAATTTATATGGCCTATGTCCAGCAGGCCTATGTCCAGCAGTGGACGTCTTTCGGCTGAAATTATGATGATGATGATTTTAATTTTTCATTTGTTTATAATATTATGCCTAACATAACAACATATAAGTGTGACTGTCAGGCTGTTCTTTGTTACACATTAACACATGTTTAGGCTTCTCCCAAGTTCCAGGACACATAGACCTCGCCTTGACAACAACACAGTGACGTAACTATAAGGTGGCATTGGGGCAAAATGGCCCCAGCCAGAGGGGGCCCCCGGCTCGAGAGGGCCATGAGCACAGAAGGATCTTAACATAAGGACAGAAGCAGTCAGGTGTTAAAGTTTTTGTAGGAGAAAATATGGGCGACTAGAATCAATTCTATTTTATTGTAATTTTTGACATTCAAAAGTGCCTTTTATGTGCCTAGGAACGATGGTGAACTTTGACTTTTTGATTTTGACTTTATGAAATGTGCGTGGAAGAAGTCGCGGGAGAAGTGCTACCTAAAAAAAACTACCTATAACGTTGGTTGAGCTTCTTTACATTGAGGGAGGGCCCCATCCCTTGAATTTGCACGGGCCCCAAACGGTATAGTTACGCCACTGCAACAACAAGTTGCTTTCTATTACTATTCACTACCTTTATGTTACTATCGGTTAACACAAGCCATTGTTTTCACATCGCACCCTTCCGTAAAGTTTCCGTGACAGATCGCATTACCTGTTATTAGATCAGTAAACACATTTATTGTTAAGATTTACAATGTTACAATGTGTTCTTTCATTGTTAGTTGTAATTGTATCAGAAATAGATCTATGTATATAATTATCTTATCTTACCTATTAATGATGTTATGTATCCCAATTCATAACCGTAGACTCTATCGCCACAGGCTATCTTGGTCAATGTGTGTAAGTCACATTTTTGTGATGTGACCCACTAACTAGCCATCTAAATTGGTAACCTTGGGTTAATGAATATGTTATGTTTAGCTGTCTGAGTGTCGCCACCATAGAAATGTAATTCATATCTATGGTCGCCACCCAAATATATATTACTAGCTGCTACCCGCAACTTCGTCTCTACTTTTTTTTCTAAAACAAAAGTAGCCTAAGTTACTCCTTATTACATCAGCTATCTGCCAGTGAAAGTCCCGTCAAAATCGGTCCAGCCGTTTCAGAGATTAGACGGAACAAATAGACAGACAGACAAGAATTGTAAAAAATGTTATTTTGGTATGGGTATGTACCGTGTACCTATACATCCATATAGCATTAGTGCATTAAATGCATTTTACATATGCATTTAGTAAAAAGCGGTTATTTTAATATTACAAACAGACACTCCAATTTTATTTATTTGTATAGATAGGTAATGCTTTTAGGCGATACCACGCGATACTGTTACAACTTATTATTCGACCTTAATCTACGACGACTGACTATTATTAGAAAATAAATAGCCAAATCACAGTTCGTCAACAGGAGGACGCCGTGGCACAGACGTCAGCACGTCAAGCTTCTACAATCTGTCTTTATTTTATAGATTTTCATTTCAAGATTGGGAAAATTTGACAGTTTCGGGTAGCTTGATGTGCTGGCGTCTAGTCTGTACAGTGACCTTATTGGTGATGTTCTTCAGAAAGGTCAGGTGCACAGTACTTGCAATCGGCGTGTGTCTATGACCAAATGAGTCAACGTAAACGAAGCAAAAGGACTTTGCGTTTTGTTTGTGCAGAATAAACAATATTTCTTTCTTCTTTCTGTACTAAAAATCAATGCGAGATCTTTATTTTTTATGAATTGTATAATTACAAGAAAACCATAATCGATTTCCAAAGTAAGTATCTGATTATCGGAAATAATTTGCGTCGCTGATGAGCCCTGTCGGCGAAGAGTCCTGTCGGCGAAGAGTCCTGTCGGTGAAGAGTCTTGTCGGCGAAGTGTCCTGTCGGCGAAGAGTCTCGTCGAAGTAAAGTCTTGTCGGCGTTCAGTCTGTCGCCGTAGTGTCTGTCAGCGTTTAGTCGTACACTATGTAAAGATTGTAGCAGGTAGCATTCAGTAGTTTTTTTGAGTTTATGTATGAGTAAATCACAGTACAGACCACGCTATCCTTATCTTTCCTAATAAATTACGATGCCCATCCGTCAGTCAATAAACGCTATTAGGGACATTTTGGCCTTGTTCATGTGACAGTGCCCGTGAAATATGGGTCATTCAACGTCCAGAATTTAACTTATGAAGCGGCCTTTCTGCATGTATAGTAGAAAAACGCTGAGGAATGCGTCGTCAGCTTCATTCATTTTTCTGAGGGAATTTAAAAAGGTTTTTGCGTCTTTGGCACATAAGAAAAGGTAGACAGATCTTTTCTTTTAAACGACCGGCTTTTGAAGATGGAGGTTTCTGAAGTCAGTGCTAATTTAAGCAGAAAATGAATTGAAATAGGTAATTCCGCGCGACGACGAAACAATAGAAAATCAATTGTGTCTTATTAACGGAGCTTGACAGATTATCAAGAAAAGTTTGAAAAGTCTTCAAAAAAAACACAATGATACAATATTTGACAATTCTAGGCTGTAATAACAACATTGACCGCTTTTATAAAATTAATATTATAAATGCGAAAATGTGTCTGTTACCTCTTCACGCATATAAAATGATATTTATATGAAATTTGGTATAGAGATAGTTTGAGTCCCGGGAAACTTATGCGGGCGAAACCGCGGGGCGCTGCTAGTAATACCTAAATAATAACTCATCTCAGATATTTAAGATAAATTCCCGCGGCATCTTTTAATATGAAAACGATACCTTTAGCTCGCTTAGATCATTCCGGTTGGAATTTTTAATAAGTTAAGAATTCCTTTTCAAGATTTATTGAAGTGGCTTTATGTGAGGATTTTGTTTAACTTAGTGTAAACCTTAGTTGATCGTATTAAGCTTTTCTGATTATTTAACTGCGGGGTAATTGCATAACACACTAACAGTAGCAATGGCTTTCATTTTGACAGTTCAACAACATTCATTGCGTTATTTACGTTGCTGAGCAGACAATTTTTTCGAACATATGAAGCAATGGATTAGTAATATCCTTCAAAATTATTCAGATTGGGATTGAAAGTGTGTTACGCAATTAGGTAGCTGGTAATGCCATCTGTCACGGCACCTAAGTCTATAAGGAGGAAGGGCACGATGTGACTACAATACATTGCGTCACCGATGGTTATGTAGCGAATAATAATACTTTAAAATTGTCGAAGGGGCCTCCGCGTGTTGACGGGACGCCAGGGTTCCGAGATATGTCGGACATTTTTTAAAATATTATAATAGAAATTAACTTATTGCCAAGGTTAAGGTCTTTGTGTCGCATATCGTGACTAAGCTTGGGTTACTTAACCCTAAGTATGTGTAGCAGATAACTGTGTTGATTAATATAAGTTTATAGCAGAAGAATTGCAGAAAGGACAAAATTTTAAGAAATGTACCGTCAACACGGTTTTAGGAATTAGGACACAAACTATTGAAATAATATAATAGTTAGTTAAATTATGCATCAAGTAGCCGGTAACTTGTTGTTATAGATACTCACATAGACGTTGGTCGTTGACACACCACACCGTCATACGTTTGGTTTCACAGCGCCTCGATAGATGGCGCTGTTCATATGACGCGCAAAACTGAATTGCGGTGTTAAGATTCTCCGCGACTGACTTACCCCCCTCGCGAACTTTAGCACGGTATCGGATTTGCCCGTGGTCACACGAGCTTGTCCTACATTACGCACAAGTTTGCTCCGCGCGGATCGCAAAATTTTAATCGTTTTCTCTGTGTTTGCTACAAGTACCCCTTGTGCAAACACAGAGGGAGCCTCCGTGAAGTTCGGCGAGAAATCGCCGCGGCGGTCGCGGAGACCACGCCTCCAAAGATGCGCGGCTCTCTGGGCCGCGATGCCGGGTCCCAGGAGGAGCTCCGGCCTGCGCTGGATCGGGCGACGTCGCTGCCGAACATCGGCGTGGCGTTGTCCGGTGCACCGCCGGCCGGCTCCAGTCGGAAGGAGAAGAAAGAAGGGAAGAAGAAGGAAGAGGAAAGAGGAGGGGGGGGGGAGTCGAGCACCGCTGTAGCTGCCGGCCCACCGACGACATCGGCGCCTGCGCGCGTTGCGCCGGCACCGTCGACGAGCCGCCAGCAAGCCGTCGCAGTTCGCCCGACTGCCTTCCGCCCAGTGCCGATCCAGGCCCCGGGGCCCGCCGCGACACAAAGCCGCGCACCGCATGCGCGTGCCGCGTTGCCGCCCGTGCGCGTGCCCACACCCGCGCGCACCTCCGCACCCGCTGTGCGCACCGCCGCGCCCGCCGCGCTCGCCGCGCCCGCCGCGCCCGCTGCGCGCGCCGCCGCGCCCGCTGCGCGCACCGCGGCGCAGCGCGAATTCCCCGCGCTCCCCGCGCGTGCCCCCGTACCATCCGCGCGAACCCGCGCACCACCCGCTCGTAGCGCCGCGCCGCCGCGTTTCGCGTCGCCGCCGGCGCCCGACACGAGGAAGCCCGAAGCTGTGCCAGCATCGCGCACCGCCACATCCGGCCCCCGCAGCTCGCTGGCGGGACCGGCGACAGCGGAGCAGGAGCGGCCAGCGAGTGCCGGACCCCGACCATCCCGTCCAGCACACACCCAATCCACTGCAGCAGCCCAGGTATGTGGTTCGCCGGCACCGCCTAGAGCCTCGGCATACGACTCGCCCGCCATGCTTTCGGCGTGCTCGTCGAACGCGGGGTCGAGTATGTCGCTCGCATCGGTGGGCTCGGCCGCGTCCGGTCGCTCAGACGTGTCGCGAGACACGACCCCGCGATCCGGTCCGCGGCCCACCGTGGGAGTAAAAGTCGCCGAGGCGATGTCGCCGGCATCTACGCCGCCACCAACGCCGTCGCGGGGGGGGCTCGACTATATACCGCAGTCGGAGCCTAGACCCCAGCGACGCAGGAGGAGTTCCGGCGAGACCGCGGTGGGGGAAGAGGCGAAGAGGTATTGCATCGACCCGCCGCGGCCACAGCGCGAAAGCGCGCCGCGGGGTCGGGGCGCGCCTTCTTCGCCCACCTTCGCCGCGGTGGCGCGCCGCACGCCGCCGCGCTCGCCATCACCGTCGCCGCCACCTACACCGACAACCACGGAGGTGAGTGCAAATGCGCCACCCCCCTCTGCCGCCACCCCCGGCGCCGCTACCAAGCCAACGTCGGGGAAGAAGAAGCTTCGCTACCCTCCGCTGGTAGTAGAGAAGCTGCCAAACTGGGCGACGCATTTCCGGGCCATCAGTGCCAAACTGGGCCGGCCCCCTAACGCTCGTCCATACGGGGGTGGAGTTCGCTTCACCCCAGACAGCGAGGAGGAGTACCGGCTGGTCCAGCGGTACTTGACGGGCCTGGAGAAGGACAGCGGCGTCTCCTGGTTTGCGTACTCGCTGCCGGCGGAGAAGAGCCTGAAGGTGGCCATCAGAGGACTCCCGGCGGACACAGACCCGAAGGAGATTGAGGAGGAGCTCCGGACGCTGGGATACCAGCCGGAGTACGTCCGCCATATTAAGGGGGCGGCAGGACGACCCGGCTGCGTGTTTCACGCAATCTTAAAAAAGACTCCAGACGTCCGGGCCATATATGACACCACCATATTTATGTATATGCGTGGTGTCAAAATAGAGGCTTGGCGTGGAAAACGCGGGCCCGCACAGTGTCACAGGTGTCAGCGCTTCAGACACAGCTCGCACCTGTGCCACCGCCCGCTCGCTTGTGTGCGATGCGGGGACGAACACGCGGCGCGCGACTGCCCGCGCCCGCGGGAAGAGCCGGCCACCTGCGCAAATTGCGGTGGCCCGCACCCCGCGTGCAACATCAAGTGCCCCGTATTTCAGAGGGAAATCCGAAATAAGCGAGCGGGGACCGCTGCCATCACAGCCACCGTGCGCCAGCCACAAGCGGCGATCGAGAGGCCACAAGAGGCGCAAGAAGAAGAGGCCCAAGGCACGACGCTGATGGCGGCGGCCAACGGGCCTACAACGAGGACCCAAGCCACCTCCTCCGGGCGGAGGAAGAAGAGGCGTGGGGGGAAGAGAAAGGGGAAGAAACCCAACCCCCCCCCCTCGGCGACCACAGGAGAAATTCAAACGGCCGACCCTGCTGTGAGCGGGGCGCAGGCTGTAACCACAATAAAAGAAACAGCCAATGAGGTTCCCGCCGCTAGCGCCGGCACTACGCAGCGGGAGAAAAGGGAACCACAAAAGTTCAAGAAAGCTGCGAGTGCCGACGCTGGCGCCACTAGCGCGGCAACCAAAACAACTAAGAAAGAATTTACAGCCTGCGCCATCAAACTCTTGATGGATCTGATAAAAGCGATACAGCAGGGTCAAGATGTGGAGACGGTCATCCTTGACGGTCTAGCCACGCTACTGACGCTTTATCATGGATAGACCGTTAAGGGTGATCCACTGGAACGCCCGCGGCCTAAAGAATAAGGTCGCCCCCCTCCGCCACCTCCTTCGGGAACAAAACATCGACGTGGCGCTAATAAGCGAGACGCTCCTGGGACCTGAGGACAAGATTAGGTTCCCGGGGTACCTCGCTTATAGGAAGGATGAACGGTCGGCTCATCTAACGTACCGTGGTCTGGCGGTACTTGTGAGGCGAAGGGTCGTCCATCAAGAACTCCCCTTGCCGTCGCTTAGCACGTTTTACGCGCTGGGTGTGCAGCTACACGTTGCCGGCGAGGATATCAACATCTACGCGTGCTACAAGCCGCCCGCGGCTCGCCTGAACTTTACCGAGCTGCGGGCCCTGCTTGGTAGCACCTCACGCGCCACCATCCTTGCCGGCGACTTCAACTGCAAGCACCCGGCGTGGAATTCGTGCAACACGAACACCGAGGGGAGACGACTCTTCGCGGACGCGGAAGCCTTCGGCTATACGGTGTCCGGCCCTGAGACGCCCACCCACTACCCTGACGCCAGGCAGTACATGCCGGACGTGCTGGACATCGTAGTCCACCGAGGGCTACACCGTCAGATCACGCAGCAAGTGATAGACGACGAGTTACAATCGGACCACCAACCTGTACTCGTCGTCTTATCGGGAACGCCGGCCCGACTGAAGCCCCTAGCGCCACGTCGAATCACGGACTGGACAAAGTTCGCAGAGGAAGTAGAGACCACCACGCCGACTCGGCCTATCGTCACCTCCGCGGACGTGGACGAGACAGCGGACGAAGTCACTGCTTGCATACAGAGCGCCTTACAAACGGCGACTAGCACGCAGCCGCAGGGGAGAGGGCTATTGCCGCCCCTGCCGGCGCGCATTAACGCTATGATCGCCGAGAAGAGGCGCATTCGCAAGCAGTGGCAACAGCTTAGGTGTCCCACATTGAAAACGCAGCTGAACCGTCTCGCGGAGAAGGTAAAGGCCGAGTTACAGGCGCTTACCACCGCGGGCTGGGAGGAAAGAATCGACGCCACGACGGACAGTTGGCCGTCGCTACACAAGCTGTGCGGCCAACTCACGAGTACCCCAGCCCCGGTGCGTCCGCTGCTCAACAGCGACGGGGCGCTCAAGTACGCAGCGGAGGACCGGGCGGAGGTCTTCGCCGAACACCTGGAGCGTCAGTTCCGCCCCAACCCGACCGCCGACACCGAACATGTCGCAGCAGTCGAGAAACACCTGGGAGACTACTTCGGCCCGCCGATAGCTCCCGATGAGGACCCCATCTTTTTCTCGCCGGGCGCAGTTAGACGCGCCATCCTTAAGACGAAGCCTAGAAAGGCCCCCGGTGCTGACGGTGTCACCAACACAGTGCTGCGCCACCTGCCGTACCGTATGGTAGCGGCGCTGGCGCGCCTGTTTACGGCGATACTGCGCACGGGGACCTTTCCTGCTTCGTGGAAGGAGGGGCGCGTCATCATGCTGCCCAAGGCGGGGAAAAACATCCTGAAGCCGGAGAGCTATCGGCCGATCACGCTGTTGTCGACCGTCTCCAAGGTGTTCGAAGCACTCCTGCTGCGACATCTCCAACCACACGTCGCGCCGCGCCCGGAGCAGTTTGGGTTTCGGGCGGACCACAGTACGACGCTCCAGCTGTCGAGGGTACTGCACCACCTCGCAGCCGCGCATAATAAGAAGGAATACTCGGTGGCAGTATTCCTCGACATGGAGAAGGCCTTCGACCGTGTGTGGCACGACGGCCTCATCTACAAGATGGCCACATCCGGCGCGCCCCGTCGCGTTGTAAAAGTGGTCTCTACTTTCCTCTCCAACAGGACTTTCAGGGTGGTGGTCGATGGGGCGCTGTCTAGCGCCCGCCCGGTGCTCGCGGGTGTACCGCAGGGCAGCTGCGTCTCGCCGACGTGTTACTCACGTTACACCGACGACATCCCCACCACTCCGGACGCAATGCTCGCGCTGTACGCAGACGACGCCGCGTACATTACTACATCGCTTAATGCGAAGTACGCGGCGGTCAAGATGCAGCGCGCGCTCGATCTGCTTCCCGAGTGGCTGTCCAAGTGGCGGCTGTCGGTGAACGTGGGTAAGACGCAGGCGATGGTCACCGGGTCCGCGCTCCTCCCACCACCCTTGAAGCTGCAGGGAGCCGACGTCGCGTGGTCGCCCCGGGTCAAGTACCTGGGGGTGAAAATCGATCGTCGGCTCACGATGGGGCCACACGTCCGCTCGGTCGCCGCACGGGGTAGGGTCGCCCGCAACCAACTCAAACCAGTGCTCTCGTCCAGCATTCCGGCACGCGTCAAGTTGGGCGTGTACAAGTTGTACGTGCGCCCAATCTTGACGTATGCCGCCCCGGCATGGTTCGCCCTCACGAGCGAGCCGAGCCGAAAGCTACTCCGCGCGCAGCAAAACCTTGCGCTGCGGACCATAGTAGGCGCGCCTCGTTTCGTGAGGAACGATGTTATCCACCGGGACCTCGGGATCGAGAGCCTGGAGGAGTTTGTGCGGCGACTCGCGAAGGGAATGTTCGCGCGTGCCGACGCATGTGCCTGGCCTCATATCCAGGACATTGCGCCCTGGCATGCGCGCCCCCCCGACGCGAGACCCCTGCCCCGCGACCTGGTAGCGGACGACGACCCCATCGCACCGGACTGACGCCTCGAGTGAGCCGCACCCAGGTTACACGCGGCTCACTCGAAACAAATGAACTCCACATATTACACACACTCGTTGCGTAACGTGTTCTAGGTTAATATAGGCACGTTACGTAGCGAACGCAGTCACTCGCTACTCAACAGACGCCCAAACTCACACGTGACCGCGCAGTGCGGGCTGCGGGCACGTAGACACTGAGCGGTGTTACACAGTACAATACCGCTCACACACACACGACTGCCTCTTAGCTCGGACCGTGACCGGCTAGCTCTGGAAGCGGGACGGGCGGGGGCAAATACCACCCAACTCTGTAGGAGCGTCGAGTCGGCACCTCCGTCGCTGGTCGTCCTCCGCCGGGCCTCCCCCAGGCAACTGGGGGTCTCACCTGGCGGGGACAGACCGCCGAGGTGTCGTGAAGAAAGCGACGCTGTATTATAACAGCGTCGCGGCGCGCCTGCAGAGACACAACATGCAATCACTCACATGGACGCACGTAAAATGTTACGTGCGTTCAAATTCTATTAGGCCAATGTCGCCAACCCAACGAGGGGCCTGTTTTTACAGGCCACCGTGTTGCTTTTCGCGGCCGGGGGGCTCAGCCCTGGTACCGCTCGCCACGCCCCCTTACGGGGGCGTCGCGATCTCTACGAGTGCACGGTATCGCTTCTCGGCCTTTTGGCTAAGATCAAAGTGTAGTATCTGTTCTTTTCAGCTTAATATCTGAAAGTTCCCTCACTGAGGGACCAGTATATTAAACTGATTTTTGTAAGCTGACGGGATGTTCGGGGCTCGCTCCACTCCCGTCGCGGGTCGGCCCGGCATTGCAGTGCCGCCGGGATCGGCCCACATAATAGAATAGAATAGAATAGAATAAACTTTATTTCGGACAACATCAATAATCCATATAGTGTTAGTATTAAATTAAAAACTTATTGCCTAGTGTTAGTAAAAATCAACCTCCGCACAAACTGTTGTATAATCGGAGAGCCGAAGCTCTCGGCTACAGTTTTCAGGATGCTGTTATGACTACCCCTCACTCTCCTCAGTAGCGACTCCGTTTTTTTGCGCACAAGTGCATAGAAGCCGTCGGTGCGGGCTTGCGCAAACATGTTTGACGCGCTACAGTAACGAGGCAGCCCCAACAACATCCTGAAAGCATTATTATATTGGACGCGCAGGACATCCAGCGATCTCTTAGCATAATTGACCCATAGACTGCCCGTGTACAAACTTTGGCAATAAGCCTTGAAAAGTGTTACTTTTACTTGGTTTGTACACCGCGCAAATCTACGGGACAACATATTGCTCCGGACCGCTAGAGCCCTGCGCTCCCTCTCAATGTCCACATCGTCCCTGAGGTCAGCGGCAAGACAATGCCCAAGGTATTTAAAAGTTGACACCCTCTTAATTTGTGACCCATCCATAAGCAACTCGGGCCCATCTCCACGGCGTTTGCCTCTGACCTCAAAGACCATGTACTCACATTTGTTTACATTATATTTTAATCCATGTGCGGCAGCGTAGGTCTCACACGTTTTAAGCATCTCTCTGACTGCTCCCGCCGAGGGACCCAGCAGCACCATATCATCTGCATAGCTGATGTTGTTAATTCTAACCCCATCAACACTGCATCCGACACGCATGCTGCTGAGTGCGACTATCAGGTCATCCATGTAGAGGTTGAAGAGCCTGGGAGACGTCAGACCACCCTGCCTCACTCCGCACTCCAACCTATACTGCTCAGAGACTGTATCATCCCATTTCACCTGATTGACTTGGTTACCATACCAATACTGGAATAGCCCACATATTTCCGCGGGTATACCCCTGTCTCCCATCTTTCTCCAGAGGACATCGTACGAAACAAGATCGAAAGCCTTGGAGAGATCAAGGAAACAGGCGTACACCGGCGTACCGCGATCTTTATAATATTGAACGGTATGCTTGAGGCTTAAAATAGCACTTTCAGTTGATAGTCCGGGGCGAAACCCGAACTGTGCGTCATGAAGATATATGTAATTACTTAAGCAAGAATCAAGCACACCGTCCAATACCTTTGCTATTATAGTCGCAAGAGAAATGGGACGATAGTTACCTCTGTCCGAGACGTCACCTGTCCTGTTCTTCACAATGGGAACTACGATGGTCTTCATTAAATTAGCAGGTAGGTACGCGTGACTAATACACATTGTGAAAAACATAGACAAGACTCGTGGCAAATGGAATGGATAATATGTACTTTAAATAAAGATCTGAGAGATCTCTAATTCTGGTGAGAAACGGAAGAGTAATTCAATAATTCTCGTCCAGTGGACCAGTGCTTCAACTAATATACTTTGATTCTGCTACTAAGGGCGCATTCCACCAAGCCTTTATATCTAGAACTACACTACATGAAATTTCACCCTCCCCCCATTCACCCTCTTAGGGGTGGAATTCCGAAAAACCCTTTCTTAATGGATACCTACTCTTCACTAAGAACACACCCTCCAAATTTCATGTCTCTAGGACCAGCGGTTTAGGCTGTGCGTTGATATAATATCAGTCAGTCAGTCAGGACTTTGAATTTTATATGTAAGTCTATATAAGTCTTATCCTGAAAATCAATTTTGAATTTTTGACAGTTCTTCTATACTAGAACTGTTAGACGTCAATTTTATTCCACGATCAAAAGATCTTGATAAAATCAGCCCATAATAATCAATTTATCAAGACAGTAGAGTGATACGCCGCGCCGCGCTGCTGACGTGAGACAGTATAGCTACTGGCGCAAGTAAATTGCTCTTTGTTGTTCATACAGAAATAAAAATCAGGATGATTTAGTGCATAAAAGACATTCCATAGAGTATACGCTCTCATACAACGCCTAGACCATTATTTATGTATATAAAGGCTACAAGAGGTTTCAACGCCGGCAAATTCATTGCAAAAAAGTCAACAAACCATTGAACTGTGACCCTTATTCCCTGGGCCGTAAGACTTATCATTAAGAGCAACATCTGAGAGATTGCACCCATTTGTCAGAATCTCGAGTCATTTAAGGCAATTTTTATTGCTTTACTCTGTCGAGAATGGCGGGAGAATGTACTGTAATAGCATAAAAGTTTGATGTGTTGAGAAAATACAAGGAAAATACGAGAGTGAAGAATAATAGAAATTTATTTAAACTTTATGAAGTTTAAGTTAAGGCGGGACTTTGAAGGAAAATGGCAGCGCTTAGAATATTGCAGAGCGACCTATTTACTGTACTTTACGACAGAGCTTTCGTAAGTTTTTCAGTTAACTGTTTTTAAAACCGTGACGATTAATTCTATTGGTAATTTTAGTTGTTTTTTTTTAAAGCTCTGATTATTAAGGCGTTTTATAATATGTATCCAATATTATTTATGAGAACTGGTCGAAACTTTTCAAAAGTTATTCATTCGCAAAATAATCAGTATTTTTTTTTACAAACCACAGCCCCCAAAACGCCCAGTCTTTAACACTTTCAATGTGGGAAGAAAACGTATCTCGACAAATCCCCCAGCAATAATCACTTTAGTACTTAGCATAATTTTTCATCGAACATCAATTGATCGCTTTTGACAATAGCTTTTAAATCGCAAGATTCGCAGTTTTAAATTTTCACCTCATTAATAAATTCTGGTGTTACATAAAAATAATTCCTTCCATACAACATAATTATTATATCTAAGCATTTTCTTTAAGAAATACGCTTTCCTTCTTCGTCACTCATTAACTTCGCCTATACTCGAAACATTTCTGTTGACTTCGACGAATCCTGAAAGTAATTTCTTTTAGTAACTTTTTCCCCTAAATCGGTAATCCTATTGCCAATGAGAGCCAGTAATGAGCTTGTCAGAGTCAATTAGTTGTCATGTCTTTGTCTAACTTGTCAGTTTGTATAAGGATAAGTATGTATTTCACTTTATCGGTAGGTTCGAAAACATGAGTACACAGTAAAGCTCTTTGAGGCTTGTTTAGGCAGGGAAAATGTGTAAATAACAAAATTAATTGTTCAGCTCGCGACATTTTAATACATCGCAGAAAGAGCTTATTACACCATCAATGATTTTTTATTTGAAAAATATTTTGAATGACTATTATAATTTTGACCTATTTGTTTTGACTACTTACTTTATATAATTTTCCATGTTGACTACGAGTGTTAAATATTTTAATTTGGATAATTGAATTGTGGTTATATATTTCTATTTAAATAATTTTATTAGCTTGTATAATTTGAATGCCTTAAACTTTTTGCTTATACTTACCTATTTAAATATTTGTATGCCATTGTATAAGGCAAGCATGACGACCTTTATAATACTTTTAACAACTTGCATGCCGATTTTTGAAGTGAAAACTTCTTTAGCGGCATTGCATACTTTTTGTAATGGATAAAAAATGTTAAACTCGCGTCAGGACACGTGACCGTCAGGAGAGATTCCCCCCCACCACTCTCTTTCTACGGCGGCGCCAACCGAAGTGAACCAAGTGGGACACGATAATGGATGGATGGATGGATGGATGGTGATGGTGATTGTGATGGTGATTGTGATGGTGATGGTGATTGTGATGGTGATGGTGATGGTGGACGTGGACGTGGATGTGGATGGATGGATGGACAGCTGATGGCTCGACCGTCTGTGTAGTACCCACACTGCTGTGTATTCGTGAAATTCGTGTAGGTATATAAAGTGTTTAAAATATGGAAATTGAACAAAGTGCATCGATTAATGAAAAAAGTGACGCAGAAATAGTGAAAAAAAATTAGTTATATTAATTCAATTAATAATTGATTTATTTCAACGTTAATATTCAAGTTTTCACTTCTGCCGGCACTCCCGGAGTGCAACCCGTCTTTTTTTTTTTTTATCGTGTGTATACTCATGTTTGAACAAATAAAAAATTATCCTTATCTTATCTTATCGAGGTTTTTGTGCTATGTCGAAGTTAAAATATTTAAACATTGTTTTTTTTTATGATTGTTGTCACAAGTTGACGAATCACTGAGCTCTCGCATCACGTCACCACACCCGTCCCGCACCGCGCAGCTACCTGCGACGTCACAGTTAAGCGGTCGGCCTATGCCACACGCCATCACACAGTAATATGAATCAGGCTTTAACACACTCGATCTTATCAATTGCACACAACTGAAACCGATCCTCACCCTCTCTTAACCACAAGGTTACTTAAAAAAATTAAAATTCAGGTATTCACTTAGCCAAAACCAGAAATATTAATCCGATTCTATTCCTAACCTTCCATTACCAGCTATATCGGTCTCATTACTTATGCACGTCATACCCGCGGTACCGGTGGTGGTGATTGAATATTGAATCGTTCAGGTCACACGGGAATTGACGAGCGATTTTTACCCTCAGATTAGAATATGAATTCTTGATATTGGTAGGCTACGGCTACTTTGTCGCGATAACGTGAACTACACTTTGCGCTCTCTCTCTCTCGCACGCCGATCGAAGTCTCGCTGTACAACAGAGTTATCGCAACAATGTAGCCGTAGCAGTATAAAAAATAACGTGATAGTACATATTTTGAAGAAAGATCGTAATCTTGTTTATCTCATATATGCTTTGGTAAAAAGCTAGTTAGCTTGGTTGCGAGGCTGTCTGAACAGTACTACAAAATTATGGGTAGTTTGTGTGTAATAGAAAAGTCACAAATAGAATTACTTAACTTTGAAAGTCTTTCATAGCTAAGTATAATTTAACATACATAACATCGGTACACCAACTGTTTACAATTTTCATAAATAAACCATTGACATTGGTTTTGACATTGCATAAAATAATAAAAGTTGAGTCCATAATGCTGCATCAAATATTTGGTTACAAATTAATGTCACAGAGATTACATCTTGAACACAAAAGAAACGTCGTTTCTAAGCAACACATTGAGTAAAGGCATTATACACTTGCCAACAGAAAACACTTCACAATTCGGATTCGAAACTTTCGTTAACTTCACCTCTTTTCTGTTTTCTGAACTCCAGAAACGGTAAGGTCCAAAGTCGCTGGTTCTTTGCAAGTTCCTCTGCATCATCAAATGTATGCGGCATGTCTTTTCTTGCTGTCTCAGGTAACCCAAGAGCGACCAAAGCACCTAATCCGGCAATAGAGCCCACTACCACTAAAGGCAGCCAGTAAATATAAACTTTCAAGTACACAATGTATGGCGATAGAACTGTGGCTACGTATCCACAAATATGCACGATGGACACTCCTGATCCTCTAACTGATGTTGGCAAGATCTCAGCTGCCCATTGCATACTTGCGCTATACGACATATTAACCGCGAATCTGGCGACCACTGCAAATATAACTGTTTGTGTACCACTAGCAAATACTGTAAGTATACAGAATATACAGCTTATAGCCATCATGACGACTGTCAACCATCGTCTACCCAAGCAGTCCATAACAAAGGCCACAATGATCATCGATGGACACTCAGTAAAAGACACCAATGAGAAAGATATGAAAAAGTCGAAGTCTAATTGACCTATACTCCTCACCAGTCCATCAAAAACGATAGTACAGCACATGAACTCAATACATACTAGTATAAACATTTTTCTAATGACTGGCCTCTTTAGAACCTCTAAACAACTCTCAGATTGTTCTTCTTTCGCAGTCATTGCTGATAGTTTAAATTGTTCGATGACTTTCGGTGGTATTTCCTTTTTATTAATCCGACCGATTACAAGAACTTTATTTACAGCTTCATCAATGCGGCCTTTTGATAACAACCATCTTGGACTTTCTGGTAAGTAAAATGGTGTTATTAAAGCTAAGGCTAGGGGTAAACTAGTGACTAGAGAAATAGTTTTCCAGTGGCCGCAAGCGAGCATCAACCAGGGCAGCACAGTGACGAACAGAGAGTAAAATATAGCAAAGGATAAGTTTGCCAATATAGTTCTGTATTTAGGAGCTACGTATTCTAAAATGAGAAGGTACGCCATAATCATGCAGTTATCGTAAGCCATACCCATAACGAATCTGGCAGCAGCAAACTGAGTCAAGTTTTGAGCATAAGTACTTGCAAATCCACCAACACAGCCGATAAGATTGCTGATCACAGCAGCTGGCACTCTCCCGAACCGATCAGCAATCCATCCAAAAATAAATCCTCCTAATATGGACCCAACGAAGAATATTGATTGAGCCGTTGCTTGATAACTGTTCTTGTCGCAGACCCATTCCAAGTCACTTGAAATTGTAGGGTATGGTATTTCCGTTTTGTTGAATTCCCATCCATATCGACACGGCACTGTACTCCACGTCGGATCAGGCGTTCGTCCTGTTGATAGCACGTCGGTCCAGTTGGCTTCGTACATCTTACATTGTGCGTATCCAAATCTTGCGTTTTCGTCTTTGGGCACACCAAGATCCCTTCGTTGTATCGCAGTTAAGTTTTCTAACTCGGGGATCCTGCACCAGTGGTTGGGCGAAACTTCAGTCATGAACATCTGGGAGAAGTACACGAATGTTCCAAAGGCGTAGAAGGGAAACGTAGAGAAGAACAGGAGCCATTGGTAACGTCCACATTCACCAGCGGCCGATATGAGGTCATCGTAATCTACAGTTTCTTTTGCCTTGTCCACTTTGTTTTCTATATCTGCAACAGTCTTTTTTGCAGCCATTTTTGTTTATGTTTCCCTTGCTGCGTCGTCTTTGACAAACTTTATTGAACTAATTAAATAAATTTCGGTCGCGTCTTTTATTATGTCGGTGACATTATTTGCGAAGATAGCATGCTATACTTGTAGTTGCGGTTTGTCAAAGGCTTTCTTACACAAATATTGGCTTATCTTTGATGCGAGAATAATTTAACATAATGATGGAGATTAGGTAAGTTTCCATATGATTTATACAGTGGGTAATTACGCGAGATAGATTCCTTTTTAATGGCTTCTGTAAGAGTAGACTTATTTTTAGAATCATCCTTTAGTATACGATTGTGGATGTTTTCATACGTAATCCTCATGTTTATTACTTGTCAACTCTTCTGACGTTCCTTAAGGTGCATTCACTAGACATAAACAAACGAATATTTTTGGTTTATACGATTTTCTTCGTTCTTTTAATCTGATGAATAATAATTTGTAAAGGGCAGGACAATTCTTGTTGTAAGAATTCTACATAATACATTTTTCAGAAAAACAAATGTTACGAGAGCTCTCGAAATAAAATGATCATGTTAGTCCATGACCTCTACGCTTAATGTAAATATTAGCTGTAAATATGTATGTAGTAACGTTACAAAGTAGTTTACAATGATTGTGTGATCTTTTATCATCACACTATTTTAAGTTTAAACACTTTTGTACATGTATACAACACGCAATATTTACTGAGATTATATACGATTTTCAGCCGTTTGCATTTTTACGGTTTGTTTATCTAGCATTATTTCAAGTTTACTGGTTGTCACATCAGTTCATTGTAGCCAAATTATTTCTATAACTTTATGCAACTAAAAGTACTCAAGAAGCTTATGGTATTTTCTACCAGTCAGAACTGTAGTCGCGTTCGGTGAAGGTGTCCGTTTTCCCCGATTTTCCTCTTGTCTATCTCTCCATGTCTCTGTCTTTATGTCTTCTAATACTTCAGTTTTATTTAGAAAACTAGCTGCGCCCCGCGGTTTCACCCGCGTAAATGTCAATCCTGTGGGAATATCGGGATAAAAAGTAGCCTATTTGTTAATCCAGGGTGTCAGCTAAATTTTATCAAAATTGGTCTAGCCGTTTGAGCGTGAAGAAGTAACAAACACATAAACACACACACACACACACACTCACAAACTTTTGCATTTGTAATATTAGTGTGATGTGATGTTGCAGTAGTTTGCAGTCTTATTATATGTAGTTACCACAAACCAGACTGCAGCCACAGAATACTTAATACTACTGCAGCTTAAACAAATAAACTCTGTTTATTCGTGGTAACGGACAGGATTTGCGGCTCGTGGTTTCACAAACATTCACTAATGAGCATAACATCGATAAAAACAAAGTTTTGATTACCACACAAAGCTGCCACCTTACTTCATTCCTCCCTTAATCAGAATTCCCTTGAAAATCAAACTTAGTAACTTTAAAATGAAATTTTACGAAGTTCAAGAGTTCGTTGCTAGTCCTACATTTTTATTTCAGCTTTGACTTGAAAACATTTCTCCAGGGAAATTCATGTTCCGGTCGAAGATCGAAGTGCGGTACTTTAATGTATTTATTGATGTTGGTTTAGCTTCAATGTAACATTAATGATTTGTACCGCATGTTGTGTTTGCTTTAGGGACGACGTTGTGCCTTTTACTAGTATCGGCGGAGCTTCGTGTTTTCGTTTCGAAATTAAAGACAAATATTTCTTTATCTCGAAGAATGTTACTTTATATTAGAAATAGGTGGTTACTTATATCAATTTGTTATTACTTTTTGAAGCTTGCTTTTCAAAATTAAAAGGGGTATTTAAAACAGTATTTTGTGTGTTTTGAACAGCTTTTCTATTCAAGGCAAGAACGTCATGCCTTTGATTAATATTTTGTAATGGGTGGACAAACCAACCATGAATTATGCTCATGCATTTCGCTAGTGTGGAAGTGATAGCATTATGCCGTTTGATAAGTTTAAAAAAGTACATAGAGGTTGTGAATGCAAAGTATACAAGGTGTATTTGACATAACTGAAAATCTGAAAAGGGTTATCAGCTGCTCTATAGATTTATGTTTGTGTAGCTCGACAAAATGTAGCATGAAGCAGTTGTTTTCTAAGCAATTTCAGGGTTAGCATTGTAGCAAGTTCGTATTGTATAATTATAACGTCGTAAACATTAGGTACTTCAAGAAGTGGGGTGCTGTGGTGGCTCTGTGGTAACGGCCCCGATTTACGAGTTGTACGTCGTGAGTTCGAACCCAGCCAGGCACTTTACTTTGTGTTATTATATATTTCATCACCACTGCTCTTAGTGTGGGAGAGACTGGATGTGGAAGGCGGAGGACAGGGTGTTGTGGCGCAGCCTGGGAGAGGCCTATGTCCAGCTGTGGACTGCGATAGGCCGAGTTGATGAAGTCATTGACTGAGAATGTTATTGGAAATTAAGTTGGTTGCTAGTCAACCATAAAATAAAATGAGTTGAATGGTCAACTGATGTCTAATTGAACTTGTAAAAATGTTAGTTTTGTCAATTAAGCTAAATAAGAAGGACGAATTAGTAGATCCTTATAATGTAAGTAAGTAGGTTGAAAGTCATATTTTACAGTTAATTTAAATTGTTTTTGTTCGTTCAGTAGCAGCAATTGACTCGTAAACTAAGTTTTGCAACTAAATCGTCGAGGAACATCTCTATAATTTCTATCTACAAGTAGATCTTACAATTTCTTAGAAACTCTCATAATATTGCCAACTAGTTAACAGTTTCAGTAACACGAGTACATTTATCAAGTGTCTAGTATGAATATCGCAAAACGGAATACACAAATGCCACTCTTCCGTGTCACAGTTTGTGTCGCTCTCAAGACATATGTCCGTTTTCTCTAACAATAGGCCACACCTAAATGAATGCCTCAATAAAAACGCGTTGTGCAATTTTCAACGCTTGGCTTAGCGTCGAAAGTAGAAAATCCAGCAGCACGGATTTAGGTGTAGCCTAGTGTAAGTGAAAATTAACGGGCATAAATACGGCTGGACGCTGGTTGAACGAGAGTCGTACTTAAGGACTTAATAATTTATGCTCACTGGATATACAACTGAAAAAAATAGGTTTTCATTAGGATGTTCTTTGCGATATAAAAAAATTAAAACCAACTTTGTTGTAAAATTCGCCGAGTTGGAAAATTCGCACTTTGGCAGACGACTGCATTGGGCAAAAAAAAAAGTCAAAGTCAAAGCATTTATTTCAAATAGGCACATAAAAGGCACTTTTGAACGTTAAAAATTACCTTAAAATAGAATTGATTCTAGTCGCCCATTCCAAAAGGTAGTTATCGTATGGAGAAGAATGGGCAAGAAACTCCACCGTTACTCTTTTAAAATGTTTTACAATATTTTGCATGGGTACATTAAGTATATGTATAACAACATGTGAGGACGATGGACCTAAAATAAAATTACTATACCACAATAGGTAAAATAATTAAAAACGAAACCATGACATAACCATGACGGGCTTCAATGAATGTTGGTGAGGCCAATAGGCGGGGTTCGAAATTGGCCTAGGCAAAATACTAGTACCTCATTCAAAATATCCCTCGTTTAAAACCAGTCAGGATGTATACAGTGCCCTTTCCATTCCTCCTTAAAATGCCTCTCCATCTTTCCAATTTCAATTTAATGGTCGCTTACGAATACTTGGGACCCAATTTTCATAATATGTGGCCAACAAAATGTGCTCATCGATATCGCTCGATAGGGTTGAGGGCGTCGTTAAGTGTTGAGCCTCGGTTTAGAGTTTCGTGCTCTTCATAAATTAGATTAGTTTGACTTCTTTGATGATCTCGTTTGGAACAAGTTTTGACAACTTTATTGGTTCGAAGTTTCGGTAGATTGACACCGGGAAGGGTGGGCTGATTCTGTCGTTTCCTAACTTAGAAGGGAAAATAGATATTCAAGATATTTGAAGCTACTTGATGTTGCCTCACAGTTTGTTAAAGTACCTACATGGCTTATTATCTCGCAAATCCCGTTGCTTACAATTTAATACTTTTAAGCCTGATTAACAATAAAAGTTGCATCGTCTAAAAATTGTTTATTATGTTGCTTTAATTTTATTGCATGCCACAGGCAAGGATCTTGCATCGTGTAAATAGGACTTTAAAATATCCATATGTTGATGTATTTTCTGGTGCAACATATAATTATACCATTTTTGAAAGAGCAATTAATTATTGCGCATGTGTCAAAACAAAACACTAGCTATGTTGCGGAGTAATTGCGTAACACGCTATCAGTAGCAATAAATAAATACATACAAATAATACATAAGCAATAAAAGCGCTCATTATTATGTTTTGTAGCGTTTACTTTATTTTTATGTTTTTTTTCTGGTGTAGGTACTATAAAGTGTATATACATATAAATTCATTAATACTGGAGAATACATGTCTTGTTCTTTGAAGCCGATAAAACAAACCACGACTAAGACGTTTATTAACCACATAGAAATATTAATATATCACTAACTCCTCCTAAAAGATATTGCCAAAGACGACCTTATCCGCAAGATTAAGGAAACTTTCTCACAAAACTAATAAGTAACATTTATAAGTTAGAGATTATACTTGTATTAACGTGTGGGACAATAAAGCTCCATATTTTCGGTTCGGAACATTACAAGTCGTGCGCAAGGTATTAATATTATATTTGCCTATAAATACGGCCTCCAGTGTATACTAAAAGTGGGATCCCTTCTTTTCGCATAATGTTCTTTTTCCCAATATACTTTGGCATAACTATTTTGGCATAATTTGTTTTGTCATAATAATACTTTGCCATTTTTTTTTTGGCATACAGTTTATGTTGGCATAATTATCTTGAAGGCTAATGTGTTTTGGCATAAATTTAATTCGCATAATACTAAACGACTTCAGGGGCACCCCGAGGTTCGGTTTGGTTAGGTTCCTTTAAACCCCGCAGACAGAAATAGGAGCCCCGCGCAGCGGGGCTCCGTCGACCTGACGTCGTTAGATATAAAACGAGCATGCTAAATGTATGCTTTAGAATGTTATGCTTAATCATTATTATGATTAGATAAATTATGCTTAAAAAAATTATGCGTAAGCTGTTATGTGTAAATAATGTTACGAGAAAATATAATTAGGAGAAACCAAAGTATGCCAAGTTATATTAGGTCTTAAAATTTTATGCAAATGGATAGGGAACCACTAAAAGTGTCGCAGTAATGACCACTCAAGATTTACTGTGTATTGGCGAGCAGAAAAATTGGTACAGCATGAGAAAATATTAGTGAGTTATCTGAAGAAGACTTCTCTGAAAAATAAAATTGTACCTGTCTTGTCTTGAAACGGTTGCAATTCAGGTTTTTTTGCAGTTTTACATAACTTTTTCCTTTCACTTGACTGGCATCATTAAAATTGACAACAACAGGATGTAACCGTGAATACTAACTAGTAGAATATTATTCAGTTTTAATACATTAAATTCTATTTACGGTTGATCGGCGATGGCTTTTAATAATTAGTTACTGCGACATGCGGCAATGTAAATGGCTTTCAGGCGAGAGTGATAGTGACCGAGTTTTAAACTCAATTAACTCCGTGATAAATGATGAACCAAACCTTTACGATGTAAGTTAATTTTGAGGTCTTGTCCAGTGCTGGATTTATGGTGATGGGAAAAATTAATCTCACTATGAACTTTTATTGGCAAAGCTTCCTACGAGTAGCAGACAGAAGCGCGTGTGACATGGAACACGTGCAAGTACTTATTTCCTGGTTTCCCGACTCATGGTTTCAGCAGGAATACCGTAGGGTTATAAAGAGTAATCCTTCGTTATAGCCAGATGGGGTGAATGATATCCTAGTATCGATAAACATTTCGTTATAAGAAAAAAAAATGTGTTGACTATACATACAGGGTTAGTTAGTCGAATAAAACCTAAGGTATCTTCTGGGCACGATAGTTCCATCATAGACCTCATTCATCGCTTTTCATCAGGCGTGATCGAGGTCAAGAGCGGGCCCCAATCAGAAACAAAAAAAAAAAAAAATTCAGCCGTCCCATACGTTTAGGTCGAGTAGGTATTACAGTTTTCTATGGGACAGTTGATAAATTTTTCGCGATTACGATGTTGGTCCATGGAGAAAGTTGTTCAGTTAGATGGTCTTTACCACACCCTTAAATTTGGCTGGTCTTTGAAAATAAACCCTGTATATTAACATAAAATCATGCCCGTTTTTCCTGATACACCCACATTTCGCCAAGATGTTGTATTTTCTGTCCGTTTTATGGCAATAGGCACTGCTTCCTATTACTTGGGACTATTTTTTAAATCATCGTCATTCTATGATATTTGTATAAGACAGTTTTAAGATTTATTTACAAACTGTTTACGAACATGGTCTGGAGATATTCTATATCGGTAAGACAAACATGGGTCTTCCTTATCATATCACGTTTCCAGCTGGTTCTTGACAACAATAAGTTCACATGTGTTTTGGGTGACATTTAACTTGGCAACATTGTTATTGGTGTAGATCGTGTAGACTTTGCTTCTGAGACAGCAAAGTGGGAGCGCACGTGCAATAAAAGTGTACCTACCTGCTGATTGGTTAATTATAGGCACGAAAACTAAAAGAGAATATTAATATCAACCGTGTGGGTGATACCGACCACATCAAGGCCACGTCGCAGCCACAGCGCAAACACTACCGAGACCGCGCACTGATGCCCGGCCACATCGCAAACACAACGTTGCCGTTGCGTCAACGCGACGACACTGTCGCAGTTGGAGTTGATCTGTCTGTCTGCAAGCACCTTTAGCCAAAACGTGAGCACAGCGCAAACACTACCGAGACCGGGCACTGATGTCCGGCCACATCGAAAACACAACATTGCATCGACGCGACGACATCGTCACAGCTGGAGTCGATCTGTCTGTCTGCAAACGCCTTTAACCACAACGTGAGCACATCACAACTACTAGCGACAACGCGACCACATCGAAATTTTGTAGTTACCATAACGCAACTGCAAGAAGCTACAGCGGCACTGTTAATACGTAACCACTGCTTGCCTACGTTTTGTCGCTGTTAAAATGTGGCATGGTTGCGGTACGTATGGTTAGGCCCTTACCCGCGCCTTAGTAAAGGCAACTAGTTCATTGTCCATGTGAACGGAAAAAAAAAGTAATTAAAAAAATTAAAAAACCCGACTGCAACCTTATACTAAAACTAACTGAAAAGCTAAAAACAAGCCCATTTTAAATTAAATAAAAGTTGGAAGCAGGCGGGGCCCATACCATTATTATACATAGTTTCAAACTCAAATGGGTCCCGCCTGCTTCCAACTTTTATTTAATTGACTCTCAGTTTTGAATACAAAAGTCGCTCTCACTATACACGATAAAATATCGTATCCGATAGACGTAAAATCTAAGGCCGTGTGAACGTAGCCTAAAGTATACCGAACTACGCTTTTATTTATTAATGTCGAGACATCTCTAAATACTCATAAATGTTTATTTATATTATCAGCGTTAGTTAATAAACGTTGGTGGTAACGTCATTTTTTCCCCTTTTTCACTGAATCTGCCAGTACGTGATGATGTGGTAAGCAACCGTGGAGTTTCCCCGTTTTATGAGCTGACGTTTACACAATAATCTTCATAATTCTTGTGTGCTTTCATAAGACGTGGTATTAATTTGTTATGAAGTGTAAACAACGTATGGTTCTTATTAGGTACGGAACTAGTTTCACAACTCTATTTTGCTACAGTAAGGGATATTATTTGAACCTAAATAAGTATTAGCTATTATGATAAGTACGCTGTCCATTGTGGGGTACGTGTCTTTATACAGTTGCCTAAATTTAAAATAAGTAAGTTAGGTATTTTGTCTTGGAAAGGGACACAATATTTTTTTTAAAACGATCTGCGATATTAACAGCCTTGCACTATTAGTAAATAATATTTTCGTAAAACATAAAAATGAAAGATAAGCTATTTAGTTTACAGAACACTCTAATTGCTATTTAATGAGTAAATAGAAGATGTTAGAAAATTGTTCTCAACTAAACAGAAGCCTACATTTTCATTTTAATTGCTCGCCAGTGTAGCAGGCCCTCAAAATTACGAATACACTTCTAGTTAACCGCGGCTGCGTTATTATATCGTGTTTCAAGTGTACAGCGTGTAGGTACACGGGTCGATTGAAGGTAAGGCTATGCTTGCCGCGGTTTGTTCGTGGATGGGTGATCCATTACATATCGAGACCCCTCCGTGGCTCGGAAATCACGTTAAGCTGATGGTCCTGGCTGTCATTCGTAGATGTTTGACAGTTGTTACGGGTAGTCAGAAGCCTCGTTGTCTGGTAGTCTGACAACCAGACTTACCAAGGGGTATCGTGTTTCCCAGTACGGTTTTTCTATTGCGCAATAACCAACACTACCCATAGTACGCCCACAGTAATTAAAATATGGCTGATGATAACGAGAGACACCTACCTTCTCCCTAATATTAATTTCAGGGAAAACTCTATACAATTTACATAATCACGTCACTAAAAAGGCGAGAGGTGTCGTGCGACACCCGGTTGGAACGAAGTTTCTTTCGCTGTATAATATTCTATCGAATAACAGACACAATAAAATAAATTAACAATGTTTGAGAGTTTAACTAAATGAAAAAAAAAAAACAAGTGTCGTGCTGATCCAAATGTTACATTTTTCTTGGTCTAGCTCTCATTCGTGCGATAAAGAACTTCGCTCCAACAACATAAAATCATGCTTAACTTCATTAGCTCCCCGCGGTTTCACCTGCGAAAGTTTCGATCCCGTGGGAATATCGGGATAAAAACTATCCTATGTCCTTTCCACTAACTTGACTCAAACTATCTCTATACCGAATTTCATCTAAATCGGTTCAGTAGTTTAAGCGTGAAGAGATAACAGACAGACACACTTTCGCATTTATAATATTACTAGCTGCGCCCCGCGGTTTCACCCGCGTAAATGTCGATCCCGTGGGAATATCGGGATAAAAAGTATCCTATGTCCTTTCCCGGGACTCAAGCTATCTCTGTACCAAATTTCACACAAATCGGTTCAGTAGTTTAGGCGTGAAGAAAAGACAGACAGACAGACAGAGTTACTTTCGCATTTATAATATTAGTTTGGATTAGTATGGATTTATTTGTTCTTTTTTTTTAGTCACGAGTCCGTCGCAAAACTCGCAACTTCTATTTCAAACTTCGAACCACAATAGTGTCTAAACTACCGAAGCGAACAAACGCTACGTGAACTATACAGGCTGTGTTTATTCTTCCCTGTTTACTTTGTTAGCAGTGAACTCTGTAATTACGTAGAAGCAGATTGGACTAAACCCCACGGGGGTCAGTTCTGTACTTGAGCTGTTCCTACTAATGTTACAAACGGGAACTTTACTTTAGTTGCTCTTCGTTTGAAAACCGCTAATTTTGTTTGAAGACGAGTTTTAAGTTTAGCGGGGTTTATTAATTAAATTCGGGTTCTGAAAACGACGGGTTTTTTTTAAATTATTTTTAGAAAAAATAACATAGAATCGGAGACTAAGAGTATGCAGTTCTGTCGCGTACAGGTACAGTCAACAGCAAAAGTAGATGATGAATTGAGTTTATAACTTTTGGAGTCAAAACTGATCACGAATATTTGGCAGCTGTACTAGTAGTAAATGTTTGGTATTTATTTACAATTACATACTTTTGAATCACTTTGACGCCACATAGTTCTGACGCGAACTCCGTTCATTAGTATTGAATTTCTGATTTTCATCATCTACTTTTGCTTTTGACTGTACAGCTGCGTCGTAGGCACAGCAGGGCGCAACAGTATGTTGGGTCCATTAGGTCCATTCGGACCCAACATGCGGATTATTGTTTGAAAGTTAAGACCCGCCACGTGATCTTCCAACTAATCCCGAAAGAAAGTTTGGCGATTAATTTTGTATGTGAAACATTCAGGAGTGTATTGTAATGTGTATGCTGAAAGGAAAATGCGGTATTTCCTTTTTTGTCCACGTTTTTAATCTCCATTATTTGCCCATCATAAAACGAAGGGTTCGCATTTCTATTTGTTAAAAATAAATCAAAATCCCTCACAGTAAAATGAGTATCTCAATAAGGAAAAATATCCATCGAAACACAAAAGTCCCAAACAGAAAGTTATTCAATATCTCCACACAAAACTAGAAACAATCCTTCAGGCAAAACTGAAGTACTTATTTCTATACTTTTTCTATGAATATTATTTGTTCTTAGAAAATAGGCAATTCACGAGAATATTCCTCAGTAAACATGTAAGATTGAAAGAAAGAAAGAATAGTAGATTGTTATGCAAAGGTCGAAAGGAATTGATGTCTTTCACCCGTGTTAAACACTCTACTTTTCATTTCGAATATAAGGAAAGTAAAAAGTAGTAGTTTTTCTAAAATATTTAGATATGGATAACAATAACATGCAAAGTTTTTGAATTTCGGTACAGCTTACAGGGTTAGTATCCCGCCAAATAATACTATTGTCTTTTTTATTTTAAATATGGAACACACCGCGTCATCGCCGCGGGCTGTCCCGCTTAATAGGTTTTTTTTTTAATTTACACTGGCTGTTTATACACTCACAAGACTGCAGCATTTTTTTTAATTTATGTAAAAAATTTCTTAGCTGACTACAGTTCTATTTTTAAAATTCATTCTCACCCTAAAGAGTGAAGTAATTACTATGAGTCTTTCCCGCCCTGTGGTGGGAAGCAGCGTCTTCCACCCGCTATTTGGATCAAACAAACACTACTTTCCGAGTATGAGAAATGAAAAATATATTTATTTAGCACAGACTAAAAGACACACAATACACCAGATACATACATCAGATAAAAGATTGGTGAATGCTTGAAGCGAAATTACTTACCTACTCTAAAATCCAGTGTTCTTGACCTTTATTAATTCATAATGTTTCCAGCCAAGTGGATTTTCCTACAGTGGATTTAACAACAAAAATAACAAAGCCTTTTGTACCGTTGCTATTTCGTTCAAAGAAAGCTCTTTTTGAAATGGTTGTAGGCAATTTGCTTAGAAAACAATCTCCTTTTTTGAGATGTTTGTGAAAAGAAATTTAAGATAGGAGAGCCTTTCTATAACGTGTGTTATTCGGATATTATTAAAAGAGATTTGAATCTCAAGATTTTGAACAGGATTTTGCTTTTACGTTTCTCTGAGAATTTAAACGCTAGAGAACATATTTAAATGTTTATATCGAAATAAATTAAATTGCAACCACCCCATTTGATATTAAAGATTGCTTGTCGTCTATTAGAAACTGATTATTTTTATCAATGTATTATTTCTTTATTTACAAAATTTTATTTGAGTACCTATGTGTTAAGTTAGACGAAATGGGTTGCAAAAAAATACTATAATTTTTGCTCAAATTTTAGTCACAAAGTGATTAGAAAAACTGGTGTTCACAATCATCATAAAAGGGCAAGCCCAGCGTGTTCCAACCCACATAGGTACGTAAATCCTACAGCAAATCGACAAAACAAAGCTGACCTTTAAACCTTTTAACCGCCTGACTTTACATCAGAGGGGCAATTCTAGATATTTTAAGAACGTTCACAGTCTGATCTCAGTCTCGATCTGTCAAAAATACCTCTAATTTCCCTACATTTTGACAAGTTTTTGACATTTGTTTGTCGCCGAGATGAGACTGTGACTAGATTTTGAACGTTTTAAATTATGAGAATTGGCCTTCAGTTCTCGTGCCCCCAGCTCCCGAAAAAAAAAAAACGAGAAATAAATACCGATTAAACGAACTGTGATGATGTAATAATAATACAGATTAAAGAGCTGTGGTATTTGGTCGTATATATACGACCCGGGCGGAACGGACACGAAAATATTGGTCGGATTTATCCGGCGTAAGCGGTTAAAAGGTAATATAATAAGTACTAATATCAAACAAAAATAAATACAGCGTTCGAGAAAAACAAAACTAAGCCAGCCTGTCATCTCGTATTTGAACAGGAAAACAATTTAAGTGGATACTTTTTGAAGTGAAAACTTCTTTAGCGGCGTTGAACACTTTTTGTAATGGGTAAAAAATGTTAAACTCGCGTCAGGGCATCGCGTCAGGACACGTGACCGTCAGGAGAGATTTCCCCCCCCCCTCCCTTTCTACGGCGGCGCCAACCGAAGTGAACCAAGTTTAGTGACACACGACAATAGATGGATGGATGGATGGAGTGGAAGTGGAAGTGGAAGCGGAAGCGGAAGAGGAAGTCGAAGTCGAAGTCGAAGTCGAAGTCGAAGTCGAAGTCGAAGTCGAAGTCGAAGTCGAAGTCAAAGTCAAAGTCAAAGTCGAAGTCGAAGTCGAAGTGGAAGTGGACGTGGACACACTGCTGTGTATTCGTAACATTCGTGTATATTAACCCCCTTATTCATAATCCTATTTTATCTCTATTTTAGCTAAAATAGGTTTATAGAACGTTTGTCTTTATCTGTCACGTTGTCATTTCTGTGTGTAAGAAAGAGACAAACCCCATTTTAACTAAAATAGGTTTGATAAGTTTTATGAATAAGGGGGAAACTGTTTAAAATATGGAAATTGAACAAAGTGCATCTATTAATGAAAAAAGGGACGCAGAAATAGTGAAAAAAATTTAGTTATATTAATTCAATTAATAATTGATTTATTTCAACGTTAATATTCAAGTTTTCACTTCTGCCGGCACTCCCGGAGTGCAACCCGTCTTTTTTTTATAAGAAGTTACAATGAGAGTTATACTATTGGATCGCGAACGTAAATTAGTTTTATAACTTGTTTGAAGCTACATATATGAGCTTGTATGGAGCTATATTGAATGAATCAGCCGATCAAACGCGTGCACTTCAATATTGCTCCATACTAATTCCCTTTTTTTTTTTTTTTTCTCGCGGTGGAAATCCTCATGGACTTCCTCTATCGTGGGGGTGACAGAGGGGCATGCCGGACTCTTACCGGCTAAAACCACCGCGGTGTTCCACCTCTACCTATAGCCGGGGGTGCGGGATTCGCAACAGCATTCACCGCTCTCCCGACAGGCCTCGACCCGCTGTTCCTTAGCGGGTCCCACCTCCCCGTGCGCCCATTCCTGTAATGGCCGCACCCACTCTCGAGTGGCGCGCGTGGAACACTGCAGCGCCAACTCGGGCCTGTCTGATCGAACGACAGACGCCCTTAGTCCGCCGACCGCAGGCCACCTCTCATGGAGGTCGCAGATCGTTTTGCACCCTTCTCGGGCGCCCGGTGCGTCTCCTGCGGGAGGGGAGAGAGGATGCGGCTTCTCTCTCCCGCTCGGCCGCCTCCTTTGCAGGCATGACATCCTCGCAAAAGGAGGCAACTCCATCCAATGCGCTCCCGTTCTCGACCATCGATTGAACGACGGCCGGGAGCGAGAGATCGCTCCCGCCTATTGCCGCGATGAGGTCACGGCGCAGCCCTGCCCAAGCTGGGCACTCTTCCAACGTGTGCTGCGCCGTATCCTCAGGGCAAGCCGCACAGTGGTGACACACCGGCGTCTGCTCCCGACCTATACGACAAAGGTACTTCCCAGAGCAGCCGTGGCCAGAGAGTACCTGCGTCAGCCGGAAGCTGAGGGCGCCATGCCGCCTCTCGATCCACGCCTCCATGACGGGTCTTACCGCCGCTATAACGGCGTGCCCCGCAGTGGGTTGCGCAAGTCGCGTCTCCCATTCCGTCCTCAGGGCCTGGTGGAGCTCAGACCGCCGTGCTTTGATAATCCGAGGCAGGGGTCTCTCGCCACGCTCCAGCACCTCCCCGCGCCACTGATATAGTGACGCGAGTGTTCTCGCCTCCAGGTCCCAAGGCGGGGATCCGGCCAAAAGGGTCGCCGCCTCGAATGAGATCGTGCGGTACCCGCGAACAATCCTGACGGCCATCATCGCCCTCTGCGGCCTTCGCAAGATTGCGATGTTGCGAGCCGTGAGGTTGTTCGCCCACACGGGCGCCCCGTAGAGCGCCATCCATACTAATTCCCTGAACGAATAAAACTATCGTTCAACAAAAAGTCGCTAGTGTGCGCTGGCTCTTACACAACACTCATTGCGGTATTTAGTTGCTGTGCAGACAAATTTTTCGTTCATATGAAGCAATGGATTAGCAATATGCTTCAAAATGATTCAGATTGATGTTACGCAATTAGGATACTGATCATTAGGTAGCAAAAGTTGTGTGCCTACCTACTCCTTTCGGTAATTATTACAGCATGGAACTACATACATTATCACTTATTGGATTACAACCCTCTCAGTATTAATGTAATTGTACACTTGGCTGTTCCTGTGGCTTTCGGTACTTTAGTGTGTTGCGGACCGGCACTAAATAGGTAACTACAGAAGGTCGGCTCCGTACAATGAGCGAAAACGCGCGCACACACAAACAAGTTTCACGTACAGCGAGTACAAGGGCACTCGCGACTGGCGTTTGTTTGAGATGGCCGCACGTACGCGTCTGTGTGCGTGCGGCCGTTTTTATTTATTATTGTTATTTTTTATCAAATTATTTTTTTTTAAATTTTATATCCCTATTGGGATTTATATTTAGATAAGCGTAGGTGTGTCCATGTCATGACAGCGGGCCCTATCAGAATATATTATTTTTTTTAAATATCGCAGCATTATGCGAGGCTGAGTTAGGAGCCTTTTTGGCACCGCACAGGTCCCTTTTTATTTTTGGTTTCTAATGTTAACTTTATTAGTTTTAAATGCTCATTTTTTACTGTGTGGATTTCGTGTGCATGTCTCAAACAAAAATATTTTTCCTTCTTTCTTTTTTTGCTCGTTGTTTGAAACTAGCCTTCTGTAGACGGTTCTCTTAGTGGTACCGGGCCCCAATTAAGAGATAATGCAACGGTACAGAGGAGATGACGGATGCTGAAGTGGCTAAGTTAGAAGCGGCAGCGGTTTGAAGTGATGCTGACATTGATTTGAGAGCTGTTCTGGTAAAGTTGGAGAGAATATAACGTCATATTTAATGTCAGAGTCCAAGATCAAAGAACGCTGGAGTAGCTGAAGAGTAATGGGTAGCTCACCGTCCGATCAGGACCAGGCCCGTGCCGGACGGCGCGTACGTGTTCCACGCGCGCCTCAAAGAGATGTCAGCAAAAAGGAAGGGGCCTGCCAGGGCCGAAGCCTGCCGGGGGTGCGGGATTGTCCGAAAGGGTTACCGCTACCCCGGAACATAAAGGGCTAAGGAAGGAACATGGATGGGTTTTAGTCAGTAAGAGTCTGACACTCCCTCCCGCTCCACCCAGAGCGGGAGAGGTCATTTGATGATTTCCCATCCATAAAAAAAAGGAATCCAAGATCAAAGAACGCTGAAGTAGTAGACAGACTTGATTTTTAATGAGACATGATCAGGAGCTTGCTAATGGATACTTACCTAGTTTTTAGAATTTTATTTACTTACAGTTTGAAACTGATATAATTTTTTTAATCCAAGTGTGTCACCGGTAAGTTCTAATAATATATTTTTATAATTTTAATATTTTTTTTTTTTTAAATATTTTTTTTAATATTATCCTACACTGTCCCACATCTGCAAAAAAACTTAAGCTCCTATTTATCTAACATATGTCCAGCTTTTTAGAAAAAGTTGCTGGCACAAAATTAATCTCCACTTATTATGATTTTTATGCGAAAATAAAGAGAAAGAAAAACATGCCGTCTTTTATCGTTCTCTACTTGATGTAAATATACATGATTATCCGCTTGTCGCTTCTCCTACAAGCTTTATTAATCTTATTAAAGCAAGGTTGAGCTCCTTTCAGACGCGACTACACTCGTGTGGTAAGATAACACTCATATCTGATCCCTAAATCTTACAGTATCTTGAATTTTGGAAGATCACTTGGATTCTGCAATCGTATAACATGTGATATAACACAGCAAATGCTACGATATGACATGATGAAATCATACAGGGTGTAAAGAAAATCGACGCGTAACACATTTTTTTAGATATTTGTTATTATTGTTTACAATAGTGTATACTTAACTGCATGGTGTTTGATAAAGTTAAATCACTTTTCTTCTGAAATGTACACATATAACATGGGATTCAACGGAAATAACAAACGGGATCCATCCTAAAAAATGGGATTCAAAAGTGTGATCCAACGAAAATAAACGTCAAATTCCGTATATTTTCAGACGAAAAATATAATGTGCTGAATTCAAGTTTGCGCGTCGACATCTCTCACACCATGTATGTAATGTATGTAACACCTCGGGTCCTAAGCAGTCTGTCTAAGATCGCTCTTAGCGATAAGACCGCCCATTGTGTCACCCATTGTAAAGTTTATTTATTTATGTCTGTAATTTATATGGTGTACATAGTAAAGAGTATCCTATTCTATTCTATTCTGTCCTACCGACATTTCCAACTGCTTATGCCGCTTACTACGCCATCAAATCTTTTGCACAATAAGACCCAATGCAAAAGAAGATTTTTAAAAGGCTGACAAACATCCTAAGTAACACAAAGTCCGGAATCGCGACGTTAGCAGCGTTTAAAGACGGCAGTACTAATAAAATTCGTTGCGCCGAAATTGCGTTCTTGCAATCTTCGCTGTTCAAAGCCGACAGTTTCTATACGTCATTTGTGTCGTAGTAGGTACGTGGAAAGTGTTGGCAATGCCGCCTCTAGCAGCGGTCGCCGAAGCGTCTTTGTGCTGTGCTAAAGCTTAATCCGCAATTTACCGGCGATTGACATCACGGAAATGTTATTTATACAATATGTAACATAATTAACGCAAGACCTCATACATCCCAATTAGACTATTGAGTTAAAAGCATAATACAATGACCAAAACTTAATTTTTTTAAAATAACTGATGTTATAAAGAAAATTGTGTTGATTCTAGCATTACTTTAAGCATTTAAAATTGAGTCTTATTGCCTTGAAATAAGATTTAATTTTCTTTGGCTCAATCAGCGGTCAGTATGGCAAAATACATAATTTTTGAAAAAAATACCTACATCAAAAGTTACTGAAATCGATTCAGTAGTCAATTATGAACAAAGTACTTTCAGGCCTTGCGTTAATTCTGTTACACCTTGTATATAACATAACAATATTTTATTATACACCAACATGTAAACTCGTACACGCTTAAAAAAATAAACTAGTCATTCATTACATAACATATATTATTACCTATACTGTGATAATCAATTAGTCTAGTGAACACTACACAAGTAAGTAATGAGTTTAAAATTTCTGTCAGTTTAAAAGCAAGTCGATTAAGATGTGGGTACATACTACCTTTATAATATACGCGCCGCACTATGCAAGTACCATTTTGTTGAAACTCAGTTGTGTCTTCTCGACATCCATATGTCACTAACAGGATGCAGCAGAATACCAGCGTCAGGTATTGTACCTGGCATATGCTGAGCTGGACTCCTATTTGGTGCAACCATGAGCCACACACCGCCCAGTAGTGATCGACCGTTATAAATGTCATATGAGGTGTCTATGAGTCAATTTGTCTTTTTAATCTTTGTTTTTTTTTTCTCACCTTTTTTGATGTTTTTTTTAATGCCTGTATTGTGTCTTTTGTTGCACTAAATAAACGTTTTATCTATCTATCTATCTATTTATGAAAGAAAGTTGGTGTGTTTTCCTAGAGTGGTTTTGGACACCGTAAAATCAAACCCCGTTGCTTATCATTTTCACTACCGTCACTGTGGCCGTTATGAGGCGGCCCTACTCTCCAAAGAAACCGTTGCCTAGGCGGAGCCAAATTGCCCGCACAGAAAAACTTTTTTATTGAATTTGTTTGTAATAAATCACGCGTCTTATTTGTACCCCGTCGCGTGTCGCGTTGTAGTTTGTGATCCGCCTGAAGTAACAACAAAATTACGTTCATATTAGGGGATCGAGGAGGGGGAGGGGGGGGGCTCAGGGGATGAGACCGGAATAAATCATATTATTAACTCCTTATTAATGAGACGCAAATACACAATTGATTTTCTATTGTATCGTACTACTTACGCGGTGTCCTGCGTGAGTGACGAATACGACGCGACGCGACGCAACACGACGCGACGTAATGCGACGCGATGCTACACGCGACAAATGTCCTACGTGATTTTAGTCATTACTTCTCGAATCATGGAGAAGTACAGTATAACTTTGCTCGAAAGTTCATATGTAGTTCGTGGTGTCGCGTCTGGTCGCCCTCAAAATAAGTACGCGTTACGTCGCGTCTCGCCGCAGACTGTCATATAGGCCGCAAGCAAGGTATACCGTTGAGTTGATCGCGTTCGTCGCGTTCGCAGCGTCGCGTCGCGTCGTATTCGTCGCTCACGTAGGACACCGCGTTACATAGGATACGCGCGGAGCTTTCCGCGTAAAAAACTATTTTCGACTTTCGACTTCGACTTCTTGACAATTCAAAAGTTCCGACTTCTTGACAATTCAAAAGTGCCTGTAAATAGTTTAATTGAAATAAATGCTTTGAGTTTGACTTTATCACATTATCTAAATCACTTCGTCTGGTCCCGAACTCGGTTCTAAATACATTACGTAATAGCAATTTGTGTGTCAGATGTTAAAGCAATCACATTACGGCAACATTGCTCAGTAGGTTGTCACTCAACAGTTGCTACTTTCCTGTAAATTCGACCCGCAGACTCGCATTTCTACGAAGAAAACACAATATATTATTTATTCTTTCCCTTGTCTTTTTTCACGTGTTCTTTAGGAGAAGCACTTGTCATTACGTTTTGTCTGTCAGTAGACACTACTACACTACTACGGTACTAGGAAATGTAATAATTAATTATTTATTTACTAACTCAACATCACTATCATTACAGGAATTTCCTAATTCAATAGTGTGGCCATAATTACAGTTTTATCATTTACAATAACATATTCTATACAACGTGCTTTTTGTAAACTCACTCAGAGAACAAGTAAAAAGATCTATGCTGTCTGCTACGTCATTAAGTACAAGCTAGGTACGCGTTATAGGGGCTTTACTCAGTAAATTATGTTCATTTACAAAGCCAAAGCAATCACATGACAAAGACATTAAAGTTTCATCGTTTCCACGTCAGAGGCACGTTCGTCAGTGACGGAGCAACATCTCGTCACGTTTCGCAATATCATCAGCTTCTGCAGTAAATATAAAACATTTATACGTTCCTTGTGTCGGCATCTTTGTTAATAACACTTCAGTGTGGTACCTGCCTTCTCGTAGGACGGAAAATGGTTCGAGAATATTACAGGTGTAAGGATTTATGAGGATAAAGTTAAAATTAATGTAGGAATGGAACGCTGATGAATGCATGTGAATGCATGACTAAAAGAAAGAGCTGAATGCTAAGGTGTAAGTGAGACAGATGATGTATGCCAAAGACGTATGCTAGGGATGACGTGGAAGGTGTTCAAAAAGGAGAGTGACAGTTGGCTTTATTGAATGACGAGGTAGACGTAAAGACGTGATTTTTAACTTAGATGTTTTTTATGTGTTTTTACGAGTTGAAAACCGTCCTGCGATATTCCGATATGAGTTCTTAGAACATTTTGTATTAGGATGCATACGATCTTACAAACACCTGCGTTAATAACGTAGTAACGTGTAGTGGGGGCATGGCCTGTACTGTATAAAGTAACTTCAAACACATTTCAGTGAAGTATGTAGGTACATTAAGTTGGTAAGCACACATCCCTAACTTCGCATCATCAAATAGTTATGTAACATTCTCATTAAGTCGGTAATCTGATTCAAAGTTCATAACTTGAATTAATCATCAAGACCGCACAGGATGAGATGTTGAGCTAAATATCATCATCATCTGTCTGCCTTTTCCTAACTATGTTGGGGTCGGCTTCCAGTCTAACCGAATGCAGCTGAATACCAGTATTTTACATGGAGCGACTGCCTATCTGATCTCCACAACCCAGTTAGGTACTGGGTAATACGATACCCCTTGGTAAGACTGGTTATCAGACTTTCGGTCAAAGATCGACGAATGACAGCCGGGACCAACGGCTTGACGTACTTTCCGAGTCACGGAGGGGTCTCGGTATGTAAAGATGGTCACCTATCCACAGACCAACCGCGGCAAGCGTAGCTTAACCTGATCGATCGACCTGTGCGGCTGTTATTATTTAGCCACGGGCCCCTCTGTTGAGTTAAATATATAACTAATTAATTGGGTTATTGTAATTTCGCCACAAAGTAAATTCTTCACATTTTTGTGCACTCCATACATTGAAAGCGTATTAACCACTTGCGTTAAAAATATGTGTAAATTCGTCACAAGTCATCATTATAGGTACATCATTTTTGATACCAATATCAGCGTTTATTTTATTTAGTTGTACATCTTTGATTCTTGAAAATAGAGATGTGGCAAATTTACACATACTTTTTTCCGTGACGAACTTACTATGTGGCGAATATACAATAACCCAATTAATTATGTTGTTTTTTGCAGTAAATAAAGTAAGTATTATTAGGTTTCTCCATTAGGAATTTCATAGTAACAACCCGGAGTTTCGAAGTTAAGCCGTTGGTTCTACGCCTGATCTATCTCCGGTCATGTCGGTTGCATGCCATCCCATCAGACTTTGAGAGTTGAGTTGATTGCGAAAATGTGTTTTATCGTTGAAAATTCGAAACCTGCTGAAAATGCCTGTAAAGTTTACACAAAAAAAAAATCAACTGATATTTATATAACAGCGTTCGATGACTCGACAAAAAAAACATTTATTATTTTATTTTTTGTTTTATCATGTTTGGATATTGATACTCATTATATCTGCAGAGTTTCGCTAGATTATTTAATTCGACTCAGTAATATAGATAAAAATTCATCATGGTTATACTTAGGTACCTATTTAGTGAAGACAAACGAGAACGATCACCGATGATAACTTCAAAAGATTAAAGTGAGACCATCATCATACAATTATTCGTCCATCTAAGCAATCTTTCAAGAAAATTCTCGTTTCCACCTACACACTGCAATTTGATCATAACTAATAACAGAGAGTGGCAGTTATTGCCAACAACAGAAAAATTCAATCATCGTAAAAGAGAACATAGTTGTCCGTCTGTCGCAACAGTTCCAAGACAAAGTTAACAGAATACGTTACATAGTTGCACGTATCTCCACGCCTGCTTGGTTTAGATACACAATTTTAAAACTCTCCGGAACAAGAGGAAGTTACATTTGAAATTCGAAGTAGAAAAAGTGAAAAGAAAGATGGTGCCGGCTGTATGCTTTACTTTTTGAGGGCCTGCTACACTGTCGAGCAATTATATGACTAAACTTCTAATTAGTTGAGAACAATTTTCGAACATCTTTCATTCACAAATTAAATAGCAATTAGGGTGTTCTGTAAACTGTCTTGTCTTTCATTTTAAGTTTGAAACTTAAGTAAGTAAGTAATGGTGCCGATTCTGTTGTTCACAAACTAAACTAAATTTAAGTTCTTTCTATTTCATTAAGAAAGGGACGGAAGATACATTTTAGTTTAGTCCTGTCAAATGAATCAGGTAATTTTAGTAGGCAAGTTTTAAATCACGTCTAAACTTGTATTGAGTAGTGTCAGGCGCTGATTAATTTGACAGGACTAAATTAAAATTTATGTTCTATCCTTTTTGTAATGAAATAGAAAGAAAAATATGCATTGAACTTAAATTTAGTTTATTGTCACACACTAAACTAAATTTCAAACAAGGGAATCGGCACCACTGACCTACTTACTCGGGATATAAAGACACGTACTCTACAATGAACTCTGTACTTATCATAATAGCTAATACATATTTATGTTCAAATAATTTCCCTTACTATATCTAATAGAGTTGTGAAACAATTTTCGTACCTTAATAATAACCTCACATTTTTTACATTTCATAAGACATTAATACCGCGTCTTATTAAAACATACAAGAATTATGAAGATTATTGCGTCTACGTCAGCTCATAAAACGGGGAAAGTCAACGGTTAAACCACTGTTGCTTACCACATCATGAACTGGCAGGTTCAGTGGAAAAGTGAAAGATTACGTTTATTAGCTGACGTTGGTTACATAAATAAACATTTATGAGTAGGTAATGTTTCCAGAGTTTACGTCATAAATAAATAAAGGCGTAGTTCCGTATACTTTATTAGGCTACGTTCACATGGCACTCTTTTCACGAACATCAGATAAGTACGATATTTTATCGTGTACAGCGACTCTTGTATTAAAAAATGTAAATTATTCACACAGTGCCAATACGATAACACCACGTAGGTACTCATGAAAAAATGTTCCGGCATACCAATCGAACTTGTCACTGCTATTTGAGAAAATATCGTAACAATTTTTATCGTGTACGGTATGCGGTTACGCTGTGGCGCTCATGTTTCTATTGTTCCGTTCACATGGACAATTGACTAGTTGCCTTTGCATGCATGATCACACGCACCAAATCGCAGCGGCAAAATATGGGCAAACAGTGGTTATGTGTGGACAGTATCGCTCACGGACTTAAAAACACCTTCATAAGCTTCTTGCAGTTGCTTTGTGGTAACTAAAAAATTTGATGCGGGTGCGTTGTTGCTAGTAGTTGCAATGTGTTACGTTGTGGCTATAAGTGTTTGCAGACGGACAGATCGACTCCAACTGTGATGACGATGTCGTCGCGTCGACGCAACGTTGTGTTTGCGATGTGGCAGGCTGCCAGAGCTTGCGTCTCGCTGGTGGTTTCACCGTGGCTTCGACGTGGTCTGGATGTGGTTGGCATCGCCCACACGGTTCATTTTAATATTCTCTTTTAGTTCCAATGCCTAATTAACCAATCAGCAGGTAAGTTATTATAAATAAAAGGGTACACCCTTTATGGCAGAACTTTTTATGTCATAATATTATTTTGCATAACAGCGAATAGCATAAGCTTCATTTCGCAGAAAATCGTTTGACATACACTCATTTATCATACATTCAAAACTCATAATTTTGTAAGTCAGAATCATCTTTAGGCATAAATTTCATATCCCTAATAATTAAAAAGTAGAACCATCATATCGCAGAAAGTTCACAGTCAGAATCGTCTTTTGGCATACCTACATTTCATATCGATAATCATCAAAAGGCAGAACTATAATATCTCAGAAAGTAACGGACGTAGTGACGGACGGATAGACGGACGAAGTCGCACCATAAGGGTTCTTTTTTACCTTATGGATGAACCGGATGAAACGGGCTTCTGTCAGCAGATCGACGGAGCCCCGCTACGCGGGGCTCCTATTTCTGCCTGCAGGGTTTAAAGGAACCTAACCAACCGAACCTCGGGGTGCCCCTGACGTCGACCGTCTAGGGTTAGGCTTTCTGTCAGCAGGTCGACGGTTCATCCAGAATTGGAAATTCTGCCATCTTCATAGTATGCCAAGTGAAATTACACCAAATAATCGCCGCTCTAAATAAATGTTATGCTAAACGCGAAATTATGCGGAATTTTAACTCTGCCAAAGGTAATTATACCAGATAAAATTCTGCCATCTTAAAAGTATGCCATCGTAAATTCGGACATATAAACATTCGGCCAAACAATAATTATATTAAATAATTTTTATGCCTTAAAAATAATCGTTTAAAGAAGATTATGCCAAGTGTGTTATGCCAAAAAAAATTCGGAGCATCAAGATTCTGCCAGATAGAGGGAACCCTAAATAAAAAAGTCCTCCAGACCGTATTTCGGCCACAGCGGCCAATCTCAACGGAGACTAGCCTTCGGCGCGGGAGATATTATAGTGCACAAGTGTGCGCGCAGACACAGGTGCACTCCCTTTTCCCTCACTCTCATAGTCCGATGGGACGGCAATCCGACACGACCGGAGAGAGATCAGGCGCAGGACCAACGGCTTAACGTGCTTTCCGAGGCACGGGGGTATCACACCGCCAACTTCTAAACTCCGGGCTGTTACTAAGAAATACCTAATGGAAAAACTCAATAACATAAAGCAAAGTGTTATTGAGGTTATTATAGGTAGGTTTATAGGCATAGCCGCTCCTATTTTGCTCAAAAACAAATTTTACACCAATAAAAATGTTGCTAAGTTGAATATCACTTCAAACACGTGTAGGTACTGTTTGTTGTCGAGAATCAGCTGGAAACGTGATAAGATAAGGAAGACTTATGTTTGTCTTACCGATATAGAATATCTTCAGACTGTGCTTGTCAACAGTTTGTAAATAGATATTAAAATAGTTATTTACAAATATCACAGAATGACGTTGGTTTAATAAAGGGTTTAAATATAATGATCACCAAAAAAAATATACTGAACACCAAAAATTTAGTCAAAAATTACAATACTTCTAGCTGGGTACCCCGAGGTTAGGGTTGGTTAGGTTACTTTCCCCCCCGGTGGGTTCCCGCATTGTCGAGGCGGGGGGCTCAGTAGCCGTGGCTTGGACACCCACGGTGAAGCGAAGTGGAACCCGAGGAGGGGCCGCTCGTCAGGGCTTTTGCCGGTAAGCCGACGACGTAGCGGCCAAGAAGTAGGTTGCGGTACCGCTTGAGCGACATCGCAGCTGAGGCGGGCCGCGATCTCGTATCGGAGGCATCGCGGCTGAGGGTTGGAGGCCGCGGCGGGAGAGGAGTGCCGGTATTGCGGTGCGCCGCTCTCCCTACCTTCCGCGGCCTTGACGGGGTCGCCACCGTCTGATGGCGGACGCGGTGGGGCCGCAGAGGAAGAGGAGTGTTGGTATGACGTTGGCCGCTCTCCCTATCCTCTGTGGCTGAAAATTGGCAGGCGGCGGGGCCAATGACCTGATCCGTCGCAGGGGGTCCAAGGGTGCCCAGACACGGGGTCGTCTGGCGCCCATGTGCTGGTTTGGTCCCTGGGGTGGTCACGGCGTGCTATGTGTTCTGGTGCGCCGGTGATGGGGAATACTCCCCAGAGGAGGGTCCGGTGACGGACAGCCGCGGCGGGTTCACGGATGAGTGCTAACGCGTGCCCGTGTTCCCGCCGTAAGCGGCAGAGGAGGACACCGTGAAGTTTTAGTGGGTTGGAGTCCCAAATAACTGCACTATCTCCCCGTGGTAGTGCAGAACGCATGAGCATTTCTCCACGTTAAAAAAAAAAATGGTTAGGTTACTTTAAACCCTTTACACAGAAATAGGAGCGGGCGCAAAGCGGGGCTCCGTCGACATAGGATGCAAGAGCGAGCAAATGAGAATAAAAATACCTTTGGTGATCATTTACTATTTTTGGTAAAAGTGTTTTTTGATGTTATATTTTACTTTATCTGGTGATAAATTAAACATAAGCGTTTAATAAATAGTTCTATGTAATAGGAGGCATGCCTAAAATTCAACATTCTGGCGAAATGTGGGTGTAAACATAATACACACATCAAAAGTGTCTAGGGATCAACATATATTTTTGCAATAACTTTTCTCCTGATTGATATTAATTAAAATTTTCTTTAAGGATTCATCAAATAAAGTGTTTTCGTTTGTCACAGTAACGATAAACCAAGTCACCTTTGCATTAATAAAGAAATTTGCCATTTTCCTAATAAAGGGATTTTTGACATTTGAACCACTAACACAAAAGTTCGAAAAAAAGACTGAAATAAAAGTTTTCTTCAAAATTTTATTGGGTAACTTAAACAATTAATAATCCGTGTTTCTACCGCGAACACTAACAACACAAGAACATCGGTTTGGCATACTCAAAATGAGTTCATCCAAATCACGCTGTGGAATGGCCGCCCATGTTCGTTGCAACAACAAAAAAAGGTCTTCTTGCGACTGGATACCCTCCATATTCGGCAGAGCTCTTCTCTGTAGCATATCCCATGCATGCTCAATCGGGTTCAAGTCTGGCGACTGAGCAGGCCAGGGCAGGACATTGATGTTAGCTGCGGCGAGAGTCTGTCTTACAACTCTTGCGGTGTGCGGTCGTGCATTATCATGCATTAACTGAAATAAGGGACCGATTTGCACTTGTAGAGGAACGATGACGTCTGATACAATCGTCTCAGCATAAATTTGAGCGTTGAGGTTGCCTCTGATCCAAATCAACTCAGTTCTTCCGCCGATCCAAATACCCGCCCATACCATGATGGTTCCACCACTATAAGGATGGACTTCCTGGCAGGATTTTAATCGCTGTTGGCGTCCAGGGTTTCTCCAGTGTCGTATACGTCTTGTATCCGGTCTCATACCAAAACGAGACTCATCAGAAAAGCACACGAAACGCCATTGTTCTTCTGCCCAATTTCTGTGTTCAAGAGCCCATTGATATCGAATCCTACGATTGTGCATTGCTATAGGTGGTACCCGTAGCGGTCTTCGGGAATGAAGGTTCACTTCATGCAAGCGGTTTCTGACTGTTTGGTCGCTAATTAAGTTCCCTGAAGAGTGATGAAGCCTCACGGCTAACATCATGGCGGTTATTGTTGGAGCTCTTCGAGTTAAGATTTGAATGTATCGGTCTTGTCTCCGTGTGGTGCAGCGATACCGTCCTCCATGGCGCTCAGCCACGGTACCAGTGCTTCGGTAACGTGTCCAAAGTCGACTGATAACACTCTGACTTGTATTCAGAGCTAAAGCCACAGTACGTTGCCGGGAACCAGCTTCTATCATTCCCACGGCTCTGAGCATTTCTTCCCTGCTTAAATGACGTCGCCGCTCCATAATAACGTTGGTTTTAATCAGTAGTAGGGAAACAGTAGCACTAATAATGTCTTCAATGCGTTGTATGTTTTTATAGGGAAAATATTGACAGCTGATTTTCATCTTTTACTCGAATTTGATTCACAGTTCCTGATTCAAATTATGAAATGCACCAAAAAGGATCCATATAAATTTATAAAATCATAAATTTATTACAAAGCCACATCTCAATCTCAAGAAATCCGCATAAAAATGCTTGATCCCTAGACACTTTTGATGTGTGTATATATCGAGAAAACAGGCGTGATTATAATTATAATGTTAATTAATATGTAGTCAACACATATTTCTGCCTTTTTTTTCGCATGAGGAAATCCTTATGGATATCATTCGAGCCAACTGGCAAGAACGAAAGATTATATCTGACTTCCAATGATTAACTCTCTACGGTATTCCTGCTGAAACCATGAGTCGGGAAACGAGAATATAGGTACCTACTTGCACGTGTTCCATGACTCACCCCACCCTTCTGCGTGCTAGTTACGACCTCATAGGAAGATGTTTCAATAAACGGTTATATTAAAATGAATTTTTCCCATAACCATAAATCCATTACTAAACAAGAACTTCAAAATAAACTTACATCATAAAGGTTTGGTTCATCATACATCACAGAGTTAATTAAGTTTATAACTCGGTCACTACCACTCTCGCCTAAAAGCCATTTACATTGCAACATGCTGCGGTATCTAAGTATTAAAAACCATCTCTGATCAACCGGAAATCGAATTACCTTAGATTAAATGTATTAAAATAGAATATCTAGGTATAATATAACTTCCGTTATTCAGGCTTACATCCTGTTGTTGTCAATTATAATGTTGCGAGTCAAGTTCAATTAAAAAAAGAGAAAATTATTTAAAACTGTAAAGAAATCCGTATTGGAACCGTTTCAGGAGATAGGTACATTTTGTCAGAAATACGACACAATCGATAGGGGCACGGAAATATGTGTCGCATAAATGCGACACAAGCGGTCAAAAGGTTAATTGATTATTTCAGACCGTGATTGAAAGCTTGATACGCAATTAGGGTGATGTTTGCTTAGTAAAGTCTATTCCTGAATTCAAAGGCGAATGGGCGATTGTTTCCAATGTCCAATAGGCGTGTCCGTGTTACCGGGCCTTGTTTGGTCAGGTTCAGGCAGACACTGTCGAGTGTGCCTCTCGAGTACTGTACCAATATTGTGGCAGGTGTTGACAAAACTGTTACCGTGTCCATTGTTATAAAAGTTGAGTGTATTCGATATGTAGGTGGTGAATTTAAGTGTCTTCGTCTGTGTGGTGTTTTTTTATTGTATACTTACTACAGTTTGACTTTTTTTTTAATGATATCGTCACAAATTAACAATCTATATATTAAATAATTGATGTTGTCTGTTGTGTTTATCTTAATCTTGTTAAAAAAAAATATAACGGAGAAGGCATGTGTGTCTCGTTATTATCAGCCATATTTTAACTAATGTGGGCGAACTATGGGTACGTGTTGGTTATTGCGCAATAGAAAAACGGTTTGCAGTTCAAATCAGATTATAATTTCACGAACAATTTATTCACACTAGCAAATCACACACTATAGGTACACGATACAACCAGATACGGAACGCAGGACAGTTTCTGAGCGCATGTTGTTCGTCCGATGTCCGATGTCAAAAAAAGGCTCCACATCGTTCTGTCGCGCTGTTGTCGACCCCCTACGAACTCAGGCTAGACTCTGTCAAGCGCCGCTAGATGGCGCTGGCGTTCCGAATAGTCAAACGAATGACCGGATGCGACATATACAGGGTGAATTTTTCAAGTGGGCGTGGATGGCCAAATCCGAAACTACGCGGGCTCGATTTTGATGAAAACTAAAACTGCATCATTGGATTTTTGAAAAATCAATATTTCTAGCCAGGAATCGAACCTGTTGATTTTGAAAAAAAAAAACACACGCTGTATTATTCCACCATTCGATAGTGTCGCTAATAAGGATCGAATTCTGGAAAGTAATGACATACGGCAAACTAAAGGAAAGAGCTCATTTTTAACAAAATAGGTACTTTTTGTATTTTTCTTATGTTACCTACCTCATCATCATCTGCCTATCATTTTCCCAACTATGTTGGGGTCGGCTTCCAGTCTAACCGGATGCAGCTGAATACCAGTATTTTACATGGAGCGACTGCCTATCTGACCTCCACAACCCAGTTACTGGGTAACACGATACCCCTTCCCCTTGGTAAGACTGGTTGTCAGACCTTCGAGCTTCTGACTACCCGTAACGACTGTTAAAGATCCAGGAATGACAGCCGGGACCAACGGCTTAACGTGCTTTCCGAGGCATGTAAAGATATGACACGGTATGTAAAGATGGTCACTCATCCACAGACCAACCGCGGCAAGCGTAGCTTAACCTAATGGATTGACTTGTGCGGCTGTTATTATTTAGCCGGGCCCGGGTTATGTTACCTACCTACTAAACCTTAACTGATTAATTGTTCAAAATGATGACCATTGTTTTCAATACATAGCTGGATTCGACGTCTCAAGGATTGTACTGCATTCAGCATTAAAATATTATTGATTCCATTAGAAAATCTTCCAAAGATCGTAATAGAAATTTGAATTTAAAACATTATGTTTTAAAGGTGACTGCACTGCGGGTGTGTTAATAAAAATATTGAGCATCATTTCGAACAAGGTACGTAATGTAGGTATGAATACTTTAAAATAAGAAGAAGTTTATTAAAATTCAGCATTTTCCTTAAGTTTGCCGTTAGTCATTACTTCCCAGAATTTGATCCTTATTAGGGACACTATCGAATGGTGTAATAATACAGTGTGTGTTTTTTTTTCAAAATCAACAGGTTCGATTCCTGGCTAGAAATATTGATTTTTCAAAAATCCAATGATGCAGTTTTAGTTTTCATCAAAATCGAGCCCGCGACTCCTTTGAGTACTTTTCGCTATTCCTTATAGTTTAGAATTTGGCCATCCACGCCCACTTGGAAAATTCACCCTGTATATATCTTTTTCTATTTTTGTTGTTACTAAAAGTTAAACTCATCTCTGTTTTCGTTAAAAAGCCCTTTCTTAATTTTTTTACTTAAAATCCTTAGTTGCCATTTTCTAGGTATTTAAAATGCTAAAATAAAATGTAAAAAAGTAGGTATCGCAGTGTTGCAACTGATTTATTACCACGTTATGCGTAACATAAAATGGTCGCGCCGGCTTTTTGGACAAATCGGTGCAATAAATTTTTGCCCACGACATCTATAGTAAAAGTGCGCAGTACTGCTGCCGTATTTCTAGTTAAACAAATGTCAACTTTATTTCAATGAAAATTAAGTTGATTTTAGAGTGACTAGCACTATTTAAAATGTTATAAAAAAGTTTGAAGCTGTAGCGTAAACTGAACTTTATCATGTAGGAATTAAAGTTATTTTTCCATTCATTCATATTTGTTTACATTTTTGGCAAATAAATCGCGAACGCAGATAAGGCATTTATGCCCATCGAGTATTTCGGGACATCGCCATGCCGACTCTTCACGTGACCATTCTTTGGCCTATTTTAGGCCAAAGAATCAGCATTGTCATCTGACATGCCAATCCTAACAGACTTTTGGGCACTTTTCCCATTGACAGTGACGCGGACAACTTTGTTGATGCCCAATCAGCTCTTCCCCTTTATAAATGAATGCTTAATTGTACCTAATATATATATATATATATATTTTAGTGTTAACTTGTATATTATTTGTAAGACGGGCTATTGATTGAAATAACGGTTCATTTCTCAGAAAATTCTTCACAAGGGATTTTACAAGCTACAAAGTTGATAAGCGAATCGCCATGTAAGTGGAATTTGTTGAACAATCATTTGATTTTATGCTTTAACATTTATGACCGAAACGTTTGGTGTTGTTAAAGGTACGGGTTCGTTAAACGCCGACAGTTACTAATAAAAAACGTAGAAGAAATTAAAAACTAAAACCCGACTACTGAAAAGGATGAAACAAGAAAGTACCTTCCCGTGGTCGCATGCTGCTGTACAATAAGCTAAGCTGTATATTATAAGCTATGGTAGCATGCGACCACGAGGTACTTTCTTGTTTCATCCTCTTCAGTAGGCGGGTTTTAGTTTTTAATTTCTTCTACGTTTGTTATTAGTAACTGTCGGCGTTTAACGAACCCCTAGCCTATTTCAGGTTAAACAAATGTCAACTTTATTTCAATGACCCTTAAGTTGATTTCTGAGTGACTAGCACTATTGAAGAAGTTAAAATGATTGAAGTTGTAGCGTACGCTGAACTTTGTTGTGTAGGAATTAGTTATTTTTCCATTAATTCATATTTGTTTACATTTTTGGCAAGTACCTAAATCGCGAACGCAGATTACCTACATTCGGCAGTTGATGAATATAGTTCTAATTCCCTAAAACCCATTGCTTACATGGAAAATGAAAAGATTATCGCACGACGGCCGAATGTAGTCTATCTCTACCTTAACAACAATGAACTTCGGCATATCAAGACCTTTAGGTATAGCCGCGTAAGCTACGGCTAACAATTGCATTTGTTTTTGTGGGTTTACATTGATTTGAAATGATTTGTGTAATACGTTGTAATCAATTTTCATGGCAAATCGTTCTGGTATATAATATCAAGGATTAAACTTTACCTTTAGTGTTGTGATCATGAAGTTCTTACAAGTCTTGCTGTCTGTGCTATTTCTGCTAGCTGTCTTGGTGATAGTGGAGTCTGCAAATGGTTGGTACTTTATTGATGGATTTTCTTCTTTTTCTTTCTTGCGATCTTTTAGCTTTTTGAAGAAGTCGTTTTATTTTGACTTGCGACTTCACCCTCCCCCCATTCACACCCTTAGGGGTGGAATTTCGAAAAACCCTTTCTTAGTGGATATCTACTCTTCACAAAGAACACACCCTACAAATTTCATGTCTCTAGGACCAGCGGTTTAGGCTGTGCGTTGATATATCAGTCAGTCAGTCAGGACTTTGAATTTTATATGTGTAGATGAGGTCTATTACAACTTTATTTTCTTTCTGACAGTAGCCCAGGTATGTTTTGTGATTGCATATTTTTTGTAATACAGTGTGTTAGTTGATAGCGATATTAAATTGTTTCTCCCTCACCGTGGTAACTCATCAGTTAGCGAACTCTTCAATTTTATATTGATAAAGTGTTTGTTTCTAATTAATTCAACAGTTTTAACGTAAGGTATGTAATAAAAACCTCGTCTCAGAGATTTTCAGCACGTTTTAAGCAAAAAATAATTATGCTCATTTTATGAGATACCTAAGGTATTTTCGCTTATTTGCTATTTAGATTTCTTAGTAGGTGGAAAGTCTATTCCTAGTTGGAAACACAGGGAACTACCATTAAAATTCAAAATACTTATTTAGGTATTTATTTAAGGATTACCAACAAGATATTTTACAATAATAAAATACTTTTACATTATCTTGTAATGCACCCTCAATTGCAGGTAAACACAGCTTACACATTATCGAGTACACATGCTCTGAATGCATAGATAATTAAATTATAAATACATTAATAAAAACAATATACTTAAATGCTATTATAAGAGATTACGTAATTCAAATAACGTGTTTGTTTTCAGCTCGCTACTGCACTGTCAAATATCAATGTTCGAATGAGGACCACCCTTCATGTGACTGTGTGTTCCCATACAACGACAGCATCATTGGACAATGTAGATGCCAAGAGGAAACCGTGATTAATGAATAATGAGTGAAGTTGTTACAATTTAAATTAATAATATGTATATTTTTTTTCTGTATTTTAATATTAGAATAGAATAAAAACTGTAAAAACTATTATTTGTTTCTTTTAATGTTAATCACCGTTGTCATTGTAGATTTTTTTACCTTTTTAATAAGCAGATTAGCTAGTCTATTGTTTTGCTCTTGCTTTATAGGTACATGTTGTTTTATATATCTGTTATTTGAAAAAAAAAATACATTTGTGGGTCATTCCAGTTATTTTACCTCTGATTCTGCATCACAGTGACCTTTATTCTTTTCACCATAAGGTTTATGTCAGAGGTAAAATAACCATGAATGGACTGTACATTTTTACACGCATAAACTGTTTGACATAAATGTATAGTATGTTAATAAATTTTCAGATATATTGTCATCATTACAACGGCATGGGATGCGCTATCCAGGACCTGCGGTTTTAATGAGACGATTAGATTCGGGAGATTCAGGTAAATCGTTTGGGTGGAATGTGGCCTGCTTGTAGTATGTACGAAAGTGATCTAGGAGAATTTTTGTAAGGCCTTGCGTTGAGGTGCGGCTCGCCCAAATGTGCGCGAGTCTCATTTCCCTGAAGTGGAAACAGTTCAAATTAAAATTTAAAAATAAGAATTGAAATACTTGTAGTTGCGACGTGCACTAATCACTAATCAGCTTAAGTATAATGTTCCCACTGCTGGGACACAGACTTCTTCTCTTCGAGAGGGAGTGGGCTGTAATCTACCACGCGGGCCCAGTGCGGCAGCCTAATTGCGGAACGCCAAATCGTCAAATGATTCTGATCAGTTGGCTTCATTTCTATCACAATTGGCTTCATTTTACGATTTTCGAATTGCGAAACTCTAGTTTCTGCGCAGGGCCTTAACGTTCATAATTGGTTTCATAATAAACTAGAGTTTCGCAATTCGAAAATCGTAAAATGAAGCCAATTGTGATAGAAATGAAGCCAACTGATCAGAATCATTTGACGATTTGGCGTTCCGCAATTAGGCTGCAGGTTGGTAGATGTCACATGTCTTCGAATTTTAGGTTCTAGGACATGTCGGTTTCCTCACGATGTTTTCCTTCACCGTTTTAAGAAAAGTGGCGATGTAATTATTTTTGCTGTAATGTGCGCTTAGCATTAAAATCCATTTAAATACTTAACATGACCTTTAACTTTCTGTAAACTTGCTAAAGACGGGTCTTGAGAAACTCCAAAATAGTTTGTTTGAAATATAATGTTACTGGAATCCACCCACGGCCCTTTACGTTTTACAAAGATTCATTAGGTTTATAATAAACAATACCTAGTTATTTAAAAAACTTTTTCTTCTTACAGTTAATTATAAATATTATATTATTATATATTGATGATAGATAATAATATAATAATGATCTCTTGGACTCTAATCCAACAAACGATCTGTTTGTGGACGAGTGGACGAAGATTTTGTCGGCATGTCAGAAGTACTGTGAGAGGGATGAATGAAAGTGTTGTTAACTTCTTTTCATTTTTTATTTGATGATTTAATCTTTTATGTTTCTTTTATGTGTGTCTTTTTATATTTAATTAATGTAATTGGTTTTAAACCGTTTTAATTAAATTAAATAAATAAATAAATAAATATTATATAAATATTATATTATTATATATTATTATTAAATATTATATTATTTTTAACTTTCAGATGCATTGATAGCATTACAAATGCAGGGGGTGAACTACCCTGGACCTGCGCTTTTAACGAGACGAGTTGATTCAGGTAAATTATAACTTTGGCCTTAGTTATTTAATGGAATAAAACCGTTTCTAAAAGCAGAAAATCTCATAAGTCAACGGAAATTTTATTCGTAAGTTGTAAAAGTCTAAAATAATTATTGTACTTTAATCTTTTTTTAGACAACATAAATGGTCAAATCTAACTAGCCTGTATTACCTGTCCTACTGCAGATCAAAGGCCTCCCGCTCCCGCGGTATTCGCTGCCGCTGTGGGTAGAGGTACCTACATACCGCGCGGGTTTCGCTCAGATATTTATTATTAAGTTCCGCGGCTAGAACGAGCTGAGCGGTATTCGCTTCCGGTGTGGGTTGAACTGCATACCGCGCGGGTTTCGCTCAGATATTTAGTATCATGTTCCGCGGCTAGAGCGTGAAATCCGCTTTAGTGTGAACAGTAATATTACCGCATACCCACTCGGTTTTCTCTACCGCAGACGGTAGCGAATACCGCTTACGTTTGAACAGGCCTTTAAATTCAAGCACGTTACTTACATCAAATGCCTGTTTATTTTCAGGAATAAGATACTGCACCTACAATGTTCACTGTGATGGCTGGAAGCCGGATGCCATGAACAAATGTGTATGTGTACACCCGCAGGAGGAGAGTATCGTCGGCCATTGTGTGTGCGGAGAAGAAAACCCAGTGTCTCCTTTACGTAGGCGTTTCAATTAAGGTTCTTGATTTATATTAAACATTTAAGATTTGGCTGTAAATTTTTTTCGTGGCCCCTTTAGACATTGTGCATTGTTATAATTTCTTACCTGACGATATTATATATTACGTGATATACGAGTATTATCGTGGAGGTCCACGGCATCACGATAACGTAGTGAAGTAAAATGTATGGAAATATGTTATGAAAACGCTTTTAAATCCCCGTCCACGATAACGTTGTCGTGTTAGTGAGTTTAAACTCACACTAGTGGGTTTTTGTGGAATAAGGAGAGAATGTGTTGCCTTATGCAGGAAATTTTGAGCATTCAGGCTTCAGAGAACGCAAGCTGCAAGACCGAGCTCATTTTTTCTAGCATCCCGCGTCGGCTTTTCTTTGGCTTTTATGCAGAAATTGTATTTGTCGACTTGTACAGAAAAGTTAAAAAAAACCCCACATTTCGTCAATTATAATCAGCTCTTCCCTATATTTTGACGAGTTATGTGAATATAATTGCAAGGAACAGCTGATTGTTTTGGCGATTTTAGGTTTAGTCCCATAGTAAAAGTTGTTCATAATGATGAGTACAATGACCCCTTAAAAGGATGCCCATGAATTTGATTTCACCCTGTATATTGATCTTGCCAGAGTTTAAATAAAGTTGAGATTAAATAAAAGTTCGAGAGCGCATCTAAGCGGAAAAAGGCGCGCGTCTCAGGTTATTAATTTTCGACTTTGTTTTAAGGCTCGCAAAGTTGATTTTTGTTCGCCTCGCCAGATCTGCATCGCATTGTTATTGGTTAGTTTTACACACATTCCTCGCTACGCATCCTCGCTCATCTCTGGTGGAAACGCAGGCTTATCGTGGCTTGAAGTGTTGTTCCCAAACTACCAACAAATGTAATATTATTATGAATATTCACACTAAATATAATAAGTTTATTAGTACATAAAAACAACAACACAGTACATAGCAATGGAGACAGTGGGTTGTACTACCAAGTTTAAAATTCTTGTCAGCTTTCCGGGCTCCTAAACTAGGTACGCAGACCTGTAATATGCTGAATATTCATGCAAAGGGTTTCATATTTACATCTTTAAGTAATATTTAGGAACTTAGTAAGACCATTGTTCTGGGGTACGACATGAATAATGAAACTAGCGAAGTCGGTGCGTTTCTACAGGAATATTATTTTTAATTTAATATGGTCAGTTTCTTAACTAACTTCTACAAAGGGCTAAAGACGCCATCTTTGAGTGGAGCATTGTGCACAAGCTAGTTTACAATATTTACAAACAAGTGCTAAGTGATGACGTATGGTAGAGGATTGCGATTACACTTAATCTAAACTTACGTCTTGAATTTAAAAGAAAAGTCCTTGAAAGAAGAAAACTTTTGACTTTTTGCAACATCAGAAGTGATTCCATTTCAATGAATCGAAACTTCTTTAGTCTGGCACAAAGCGCGCTCGTCTGGAAAAAACCTTTGAAAATAGCGTTTAAAACTTATCCTTTTAGTTCAAAAACATGTTGAAGTGCTGAACAGGGCAATCTTGTTGATTAAAATTGACCGTGCAGAATGAATGAGGAGCTATTTTTGGGAAATAAAATACGGAGAGTACCTATATGATAAAACATGGCCAAAGATCGCATAAGACATCCCAGGCTTTTTTTTTTTTTTTTTTTTTCTCGCGGTGGAAATCCTCATGGACTTCCTCTATCGTGGGGGTGACAGAGGGGCATGCCGGACTCTTACCGGCTAAAACCACCGCGGTGTTCCACCTCTACCTATAGCCGGGGGTGCGGGATTCGCAACAGCATTCACCGCTCCCCCGACAGGCCTCGACCCGCTGTTCCTCAGCGGGTCCCACCTCCCCGTGCGCCCATTCCTGTAATGGCCGCACCCACTCTCGAGTGGCGCGCGTGGAACACTGCAGCGCCAACTCGGGCCTGTCTGATCGGACGACGGACGCCCCTAGTCCGCCGACCGCAGGCCACCTTTCATGGAGGTCGCAGATCGTTTCGCACCCTTCTCGGGCGCCCGGTGCGTCTCCTGCGGGAGGGGAGAGAGGATGCGGCTTCTCTCTCCCGCTCGGCCGCCTCCTTTGCAGACATGACATCCTCGCAAAAGGAGGCAACTCCGTCCCATGCGCTCCCGCTCTCGACCATCGATTGAACGACGGCCGGGAGCGAGAGATCGCTCCCGCCTATTGCCGCGATGAGGTCACGGCGCAGCCCTGCCCAAGCTGGGCACTCTTCCAACGTGTGCTGCGCCGTATCCTCAGGGCAAGCCGCACAGTGGTGACACACCGGCGTCTGCTCCCGACCTATACGACACAGGTACTTCCCAAAGCAGCCGTGGCCAGAGAGTACCTGCGTCAGCCGGAAGCTGAGGGTGCCATGCCGCCTCTCGATCCACGCCTCCATGACGGGTCTTACCGCCGCTATAACGGCGTGCCCCGCAGTGGGTTGCGCAAGTCGCGTCTCCCATTCCGTCCTCAGGGCCTGGTGGAGCTCAAACCGCCGTGCTTTGGTAATCCGAGGCAGGGGTCTCTCGCCACGCTCCAGCACCTCCCCGCGCCACTGATATAGTGACGCGAGTGCTCTCGCCTCCAGGTCCCAAGGCGGGGATCCGGCCAAAAGGGTCGCCGCCTCGAATGAGATCGTGCGGTACCCGCGAACAATCCTGACGGCCATCGCCCTCTGCGGCCTTCGCAAGATTCCGATGTTGCGAGCCGTGAGGTTGTTCGCCCACACGGGCGCCCCGTAGAGCGCCATCGACCGCACGACCCCCATGTATAGCTTCCGGCAAGACGTGTCGGGCCCCCTCAGATTGGGTAGCAGCCGCGACAATGCACCCGCGGCGCCCATCAATTTGGGGGCCAGCTGCCGGAAGTGCGGCCCAAAGTTCCACCGACTGTCAAGAACGAGCCCCAGGTATTTCATCGTCGACCCGACAGCGATGGTAACGCCTCCCACGATTAAGTTGGATCCCGAAGGTGGCGCGCGCCGGGCCCTATGGAAACACAGGGCCTCGGATTTGTTCAGGGCTACCTCGAGACCCAACCGCCGGATCCTCGTAACGACTTGCGCAACTCCTGCTGTCGCCAGTTGTGCTGCGTCTTGGTACGTACTCCCCCGCGCTGTCACCAGAGTGTCGTCGGCGTAGCAGGTAATGCTAATGCCATAGAGGAGCGTACCACGCAGCACCCAGTCATATCCGATGTTCCACAGGAGCGGCCCCAGTACCGACCCCTGTGGAACACCACACGACACCTCTCGCCGTCCCCATCCTTCTCGCCCAGGGTAGACGACACACCTGTCCGCCAAGTAGAAGAAAAAAACGGGAGGCCTTTTGCCCAGCAGTGGGACATAAAATAGGCTAACAAAAAAAATATATAGGTATACTTACTTATTATATTTGTCTGTAGGCGTCCGCAGCTGTAAGACTTTAATAACCTTATACATAATAGGCAGTCGTAAAAGATGAATCATGAAAATGATGACATTGCTAGGAATGAAATAAACTTTAATATCTATGAAATAAGCACTGAGCTGACTGTCATACAATTTTAAACTCAAACTCAAAGCATTTATTTCAATTAAACCATGTACAGGTACTTTTGAATTGTCAAAATTAAATAGTCGGTCAGTTAGTCAGAAAGTTGAAGCTAGTTGCCTATTTCAAAACGTAGATCTCTATGGAAAAGAACGGGCAAGAAAGTCCATAGACACTCATTTAAATCAAGATATTACAAAATCCTGGGTACATTATTCTTGTTGCTTCTATGTGAGAACGATGTAAAAAAAAACACAAATGCAGAAACAATTCAAAATATAATATTAAAAATAAGCCCTGGCAGTTAAGAGATGACGAGTCTCAACCGACGGCGCCCGTTCACGAACATGACGCGTAGATCAGCACCATCCAGCTCAACCAAACTGAACCGATCACAAATCATCTGGCATGGCAGAAATATAGCAGGAGGAGGGGAAATATGGCAGGTGGTGATAAAGATCCAATAACTAACATTGGCTGCCAACGTTATTAGTTATACAACCAAATACAAAAGAAAGTTAAAATCTAAAACCGAACTAGAACAGAAACGCCAATTAGAATGGTATCCACAAGACATCGTAACAACATGACATCGGATTTCGTATAAACACACACGTAACACACGTAACTACACGTAATTGCAAACATCCTAAAAAAAATATTCAGTCGTCCAATACGTTTAGTTCTAGTAGGTAGATATTGAAGTTTTGTATGGGACGAATTATTATTATTTTTTAGCGATTACGATGTTGGTCCCCCCTGGAGAGAGTTGTTCAGTTAGAAGATCTATACCAAACCCTTCTTGACCACACATTTCTGATACTACACGCTGTAGTACCCAATATAAACTTCACAAAGTATTAATTAAGACATTTTATTAGATACCAAACATGATATATAAATTAAAAAAAAAACGCAATACTTTACCTCTGCTATAAGTTGGATTTTATGTGACGTCGTCGCCTAACATAACGCTGATCCAATACCACCTCGTTTGTCAAAATACGACGAGTAGTTTAGGAATTATGAGCGAACAGATGAGCATACATAGCCTGTTAAAATCATAACCTTCCTTTGGCTTTACCGTAGTCGGGTAATAAAGTGTGACAAAGTCATTATTTTCTGGAGATCACACGAGGTGAATACGATACCCGTTATTTTTTTTACCTCATAACAAAGTTTTTATCCCACATTTATTGCTGAACCTTTGCATTTCGCTACCCTTTTTCGTCCCGGGCAAGCCAAATTTCATTTTTATACCCCCGGCCCCGAAATTGAATCTCAAAGAAGGGTTTTTTTGGGTAAACAAAAATCAAAATGGGGATCATTTACTTACATAAAATGTTATTCAAAAGAAATAAATTGTGTGACAAAATTGTGGAACTGGCCTATTTTAAGAAGCGATTGAGATTCAGGATGAATCTTTACTCTTTAAGGAAGACGGAAGCAGGTATTTACTGTAGATATTACATCGTGCTAGTAATTATAAGATAATGGCATAAAATTATGAGATAAACGCCAATAAGATTTTAGAAGGCTGAAAAAAGAATTAGGAGTCAGTTAAAAAAATATAACAGTAGATTGTTTGCCAAGGGAGGAAACAACTATTTTGAAGGCGAGAGTGTTTCTTTGAATCAAAGTACGTCACTCGAGCTTAAAATAGTGTTGCTTCCGAGGTGGACACTATACTTTTTATCACCCTCTATAAAAAATAAGTAAGTGCAACTTATGAATAAGAATAGTAAGTTTATTTATTTAAATACAATTTTAGGTAAACTATTACCAAAGAAGACAGAATGCTTTTCATGCGTTTTTTATTTTTTCACAAACTTTTTTTTTTAATTTGGCTCGCGCGTGTTTTACTTTATCATACAGCCTGTTACTTGTTCATACAATGTTCGTGATTGATCACTTTGGTCACACCCCGGACACTCCATACAACGCTCGCAAAATAATTACCTACTACCACTACATTGACAAATGACGTTTGTATACGTGTAAATGTGTGCGTGAAATCTAGTAGGGCTGGCTGGCGCAGTATTGCGTAGGCGGCGGAGCTGCCCGAACGTATGCAACAATGGGGCGCCGCGCGCCGCGCGCCGCGACACGAGGTACTCACAGAAATCTAATTAATAACATTTCTATTGTACTACTTTTAAAGTCGAAGACCGAATAGAACGTGAAAGAAAGAGACTAAGACAATAAAGAGAGAGAGCAATTTGGTATGTTAATATTACGGAAATTTTAATTGTTCTAAAACGAAGAAAACTTGGAAAATAAATGATTAATGGAGAAAATTATGAAAATAAATTATCACAACACTGGCTTAACTTGTTTGTCTGTAATATACTAGCTTTTATTTTTTATGGGTTCAAAGGATATTTGAGTTGCTGTTCCTTACCTTCTTTCATGTTTCGGGAACCGAAAGAAACTCCTGTCTTTATCGTTCCTCGATGAAGATAAGCATTCAAATAATGCACAATATACAACCATCGTGATTAACACAAAATATAAAACTTTAAAAAAATAATGTGTTCGTGTCAGCAGTAGGTAGGTACAGCGCTGCGGTTCTTGTGTATGCGAGCGCCATTGTTAAAGAGCAGGCGACGAACACATCGAAGTGCGGGGTGAGGTGCGGTAACTGATGTTAGTGCGGGGAAGGGAGTGGCCTTTCTGTACGCAGTACTTTAAGTATTCTGTGCTTTGGTGATTGAAACTTTTACTAACAATATCTACATTACAAATTCAAATAACTTTTAGTCCCTAGGGATTAAAGAGCTATTTTAGTCCCTGTTTACGAAGAATACTCGATATCCGTGAAGAATACACTAGCTCTTTTTGAATAGATGTGATAAAAAATTATTTAAAGATCCTAATAATAACGTGATATGTTATATACAGGCGTTTTATTTATCCAGGTAGAGTTAGCATCTCTCTGATACTAACAAACTACAAATTGCTAAGTTTTACATAAAGTTTCGAATGATTTTGCGGATGTCAATGCAAGGATAATATGAGGCAAGTAATACATTAATTTCGCATGTGCACCCATTTAACTCTGTTAATTTTATGATGACTTGCGTAACGCACCGAAACATTGAAGAAAAACAGCAAAAAAAAAAACAATAGCAAGTGTGTTTGTAGCAAGTTATATACTCAGTAACAATGGCGTTCACACACACACGCTCAGTAACATTCGCGGCGATCTCGTTGCGCGTCCGCAACGAACTCGCTGCGCATGCGACGCGTGTTCTTTGCGCGCCCGCTCCACTTTGAGGACGCTCGCAATCCGCTAGTATGATAAGGCCCTAAGATTTCGTCTAAACTAAGCATGTGTCACAGCTAATTCTTTCTAGAACATAAGTACTATAAAAAAAGACGGGTTGCACTCCGGGAGTGCCGGCAGAAGTGAAAACTTGAATATTAACGTTGAAATAAATCAATTATTAATTTAATTAATATTACTCATTTTTTTTCAATATTTCTGCGTCACTTTTTTCATTAATAGATGCACTTTGTTCAATTTCCATATTTTAAACACTTTCGGTCTTATTCATAAAAAAGCCTATTGAAGGTTTAAACCATTCATTAGTTAAAATGCTCAATAGACCTTTAAAACATTCGATAAAATGTTGTATTCATAAACGCTTCATAAACGTTCTATAACTAGAATGTCCTACAACTTCTAAATGTTGCCATTATAATGAAGTCATCCAACAAATTGGCCAACACATTAAATCGGCATACGAGAATATCTGTCTACGAACCGAATATTTGTGTCCATAGACATTATTACGTATGAAAAACAAATTTATTGTCTACAGTTTCAACAGTTTTGACGCGACAACGTCATGCTCATGGTCGTCATGGAAACAATATGAATATATCAATGAATGAATTTGATATTGTATGTGTCAAACTAAAAAACTTTTGAATATTTTTTTTGTATTGAAAATAAATGAAATTAAGACCGGAGACTAGTTGCAATAAAGGGCAAAGAATTGAATATTGGTTGGAGGAGGATAAGGTGTGTACCTACTGTTACAGCTAAAATGTGTTCAAAGTAAGTTATGTTTTGTAAACATTCTCAATTTCTTATACTTATGCTTGCTTTTCCTTCTAATCCTTAGATTTTTTGGAAGAATTGGTCAGGGAGAGGTCTCCATAATAGAAAATAAAAACACTGACACAAGCACTAACGCTAAACAGGGACAGCCTGGCATGATTTACGAATTAGGTGCCTATCCAGTTTACAATTTTACGAAGAACTTCGTTTGCCTGTACAAAACTCATTGTAACAAAAAAAAAACCCGCCATAAGAATAATAATGACTGTTATTTTGATGCCGCTACTGATTAATTAAATCAGTATAAATAAGATAATGAAGAGAAAGAATTTATAACATTAGTTTTATATTTCAGGTCAATAGGACTAGTAAGGATGGTGCTTCACTACGAATAGCAGAAAATGAAACGGCCTACAGAAGAGATGGCACAGATGGCAAATGAAAAGCAAACATTTTAAAAATGTTATTTTGCTTGCACAAGTTTTAGAAGCCAAATTAGAGTTTAGAGTATTGTTCAGCCGTGAACAGGCAAGAGTTACATACGCCAGCGTCAGCATCAAGAGCGACATACATTCGTTCCACATAAATTAGTAATTAGTAAATGTATAAATTAGTCATCAAGCTGGAGTAGAGTTTGATTCATCTTCCATAATTCCTCTCACTATGGCCAAGACACCTTTAGCCATCACCAGTTCTATGAGTCTGTGGGACCGGCAATGACAAAACTATTTCCTGTGTACACATTGCACGACGTACACAAACCCCTATTCCTACCCGATTTCTGTCTGTTCCCGTAGGTCTCCCGTAGGCTTGTATGATAGGTTAGGGTGTTAGGATAACTAGGGTGTTAAGTAGTTGCTGTAGGTTTATAATCAGTAGGGTGAGGTAACCATAGATACCAGGCTCAATTGTTACAAACTTAGCCACACTGTATGCATTTGGAATAACAGCCGTACTAAGCTGTAAGTCCCGGTGCGTACAAGTATTATAAAAATAAACTGATATTTGTATACAAGCTTTTTATTAATGAACTACTCCCTAAATTTCTTCTCTTTTACTTTAGATCTTGTTGGCTCAAAATATTGCCACTTCCACGTTGTCGTCGGTGGCAGCGCAGAGGTCACTTTGACTGCATGTTTTGGGTAGGACAAATAAGGCAGGATAGGACGTGGAGCAAGTTTTGCAACATAGCTTCACAGCCACACCCTACTGGAGCATCTCCCTGCAGGGTGTAAACTTCCGTGGTCGACACGGAAGCATTGTTTTCACACAAAAGCAGCAATGTCCCACAGTATTTCTTGTTGGTATAATGTGCTTCGTTATATTTTTCGTCGCTTCTATTTTGTATTGTAGGTAGGTATATAATAATAAACTAAATTGGTTAAACAGAAGTTCAAAATAAATTAAATACAACTGCGGCTCCTCGAAGTACTATTGTTTACGAAACTGACTTTTCAAACATTTGTACGTCAAGTGTCATTTTCTTCGGCCATCTTTGTCGTGTCTCACTTGGTTCACTTCGGTTGGCGCCGCCGTAGAAAGAGGTGGGGGGGCGGGGGGAAATCTCTCCTGACGGTCACGTGTCCTGACGCGATGCCCTGACGCGAGTTTAACATTTTTTACCCATTACAAAAAGTGTTCAACGCCGCTAAAGAAGTTTTCACTTAAAAAAAAAGACGGGTTGCACTCCGGGAGTGCCGGCAGAAGTGAAAACTTGAATATTAACGTTATGCATTTTTGATATTTTGGAATGGTTAGGGAATAATTTTGCACGAATTGCTTTAATTATCAGTATAAAAGTACTATCATTTATGTGGTAGAATCCTATTGTTATATATCAATGGGTAGAATACAATATTTATTTATTGTGCTATCGTACACAAACATGACAATTAAAGTAAAGTAGCTATTTTTTGTTTTATAATAATTTTACGAATACACAGCAGTGTGGCCACTACACAGACGGTCGAGCCATCAGCTGTCACCATCCATGGACGCGCGTGGCACGCTGTAACATAAACACACACGAACATTCGCGCAAGCACCCTGCGCCGCCTAAACGAAACAGCAGGCATACAATATTTTCGTCGCGCCATAGAAAGAGAGGGGGATACTTCCTCTCCTACGCCGCGCCGGCTGTCTACTCTCCATCAGTCTTACGAATTTTCGATCAGGTCACGTGTCCTGATGCGAGTTTAAATTTTTTTACCCATTACAAAAAAAGTGTACAACGCCGCTAAAGAAGTTTCCACTTCAAAAATTGCACGAAAGCACATAGAGAAACGCGTCTCGTTCCATTGCAAACGTTCTCAGAACATACATGTATATAACACGTACAACTCCATAAATAAAATATTCGTTTAATCCAGAACGCTCGTAGCACGGAAATTGGATTTTTCTTTATTGTAATCTTTGCATCTTTTGATGTCGACGTCTTAAAGCGAATTCCGTGTAAGTTGACAAGTGAAAATAATTGCCATTCCAACTTGCAAGACTCACTGGTGTGGAAGGAGGATTCTCTTAAACCGATTAAGATTTGATAACGGGTATGTTTTTTTTTAAATGAAAACTTCTTTAGTCGCGTTGTGCAATTTTTGAGATGGGAAAAACCATTGAATTCGCGCCACTGTTACCGTAACGACACCGCTTCGGATGTGTTCGGCTGTTCTCGGGATGTACTCGGTTTTAATGTATATCCTATATGTCAGTGAGTGATGGCAAAGTATTCTGTTTGTGTTTTGTTTTCTCTTCTGTCGGCACTCCCGGAGTGCAAGTTTTTTTTAGGTAGACAGATTTACTTTCGAATGTCTAATAAAGTATGATTGTATGAATGTTGTAACCTTCCTTATTAAGTGACTAGGATAGGACCACCAAGCCAGTCGTATCACTTGAAATGTGTGTTGTTATAAGCCGCCATGTTTTTAGAGGATTAAGTAGATTAGTGGCTGAAACCATATGGGGTAATGTAATGTAAAACATCCCCTTTACAGCGTTTCAGAGCTGATGAAAAGCAGGAATAAATTGCTGAAAAACTTTATTCTAAACTATTGGTTATTCTAGCTTGCATGCATCAACCGTTTAGAATTAAAAAAAAAACCCGGTGGGCTTATGACCACACGACTGAAGTGAAACTTCAAACGTATTTGGCTATGAGAAGAAGAGAGATAGAAAATGTGCGTGCGCACTGCTTTCTCTTGCTTATATCCCCCACGCAACTCCCGTTCGCCTCGCACAATCACACTTTTCGTAACGTTTTCACGCGTTCGCCAGCTTACTCCCCAAGTCAAGCGTGCGTAAAGAAGTTTCACTTCAAAAGTGTTTCAGCTAAGGAAATCCACTTTATATTGCCGAAAAGAAAAAAAAAATACTCTCCATGAGCATTTTTTTACCGAAACGAGGGTACAAAAGCTTTGGAAAATGTTAAACTATTTTTTCCGTTCCAAAGCAATTTTTTATTTTAGTGCACAACAAAAAAGGGAACTTTATCTTCCAATATTTAAACCTTTGCGAGCTCTTGGAGCTTCCTGACATCGGCTCAAACAACTCCACTGCTATACACACCCTTCATAGTAGCCCCCTGGGGCTCCCTCATTCGGTAGTATAGTCATTTATCTGCGTGGCTCACACAGGGACACAAACAGGAATTGGTCGTGTATTGTGGAATACAATGGTAGCATGAGTTTCCCTGGGGCCAAGTTAGTTTGCAGGCACGATACAAGCTTGGTGCAAGTTATAAGATAACAGCTGTGCCATGTCATGAACGGGCGCCGTCGCGTCGGTTGATACTGGTCATCTCTTAACTGCCAAGGCTTATTTTTAATCTTATATTTTGAATTGTTTCTTTATTTGTGTTTTTTTTACATTGTTCTCACATATAGAAGCAACAAGAATAATGTACCTCGAATTTTGTAATATCTTGATTTAAAAGAGTGACCATGTAGTTTCTTGCCCGTTCTTCTCCATAGAGATCTACGTTTTGGAATCGGCAACTAGCTTCAACTTTCTGACTGACTGACCGACTATTTAATTTTGACAATTCAAAAGTGCCTGTACATGGTTTAATTGAAATAAATGCTTTGCGTGTGAGTTTTGAATTATACTTTGCTCAAGTCCAGTTGAAAACCAGCGTCAGGCATTAGTTGTCTGGCATTATTGCTGAACTGGGCCTTTTTGGTGCAGCCGTGAGGCACACTTTCCTGCTAATTACTTACATCGGACTTTACGCTTTTTATTTGATCTTAATTTTTTTTTTTATCTGGTGATGTGTATTTTAGTCTGTGTTAAATAAATGTATTTTCTTTCTTTTCTTTAAGTATAAACAGAGTTGGGACAATCAAAATTTTTTTTTTTTTATCAATTGATCATAATTGTAACATGTATATTCAGCCTATAATGTTACCAATGCTGCGACACAAGCCTCCTCTCTGTGAGAAAAAAAACTATCCATGCAATCCAACCATAATCCACCACGCGGGCCCAGTGCGGGTTGGTAGATGTCACATGTCTTCCAATTTTGGGTACGAGGATATGCCGGTTTCCTTACGATGTTTTCCTTCATCGTTTGGAGAGCAGTGGTGATGAAATTATTTACACAAAGTAAAGGGCCTGACTGGGTTCGAACTTACGACCTACATACAACTTGTAAGTTGCGGCCGTTACCACTGGGGCACCACATCTCCCAGAGATTAGTTAATACTAATTTAATCATTAAACCAAGGTAACCGACATAGCCCGAAGAATTGCCGAACTTAAGTGGCAGTGGGCAGGGCACATTGCTCGCAGAGCAGATGGCCGATGGGGCCGAAAGGTTCTAGAATGGCGACCGCGTACCGGAAGACGTAGCGTTGGAAGGCCTCCCACAAGGTGGACCGACGACCTTGTGAAGGCCGCAGAAACCCGTTGGATGTGAGAAGCACAGAACCGGTCGAAGTGGAGGTGCTTGGGGGAGGCCTATGTCCAGCAATGGACGTCTTTCGGCTGAAATGATGAATTTAATCATTAATAACTTAATCACGATTAAAACATTCAAATATAATCATAACTAAATCAATAAATTAGTAATCGATCATAATTGTTACTTTTGATTTACGACTAACCTAAAAACGCTCGAGTGTCGATTCATGACTGATTCAATTTTTGCCTCGATTTTTTCGTTTACAACCGTTTTATATTCAAAGCCCTCAGTGTCTCGGAAAGTATGTTAAGTCATTGATCCCGGCTAGGTATATCTGGTATATAGGTATACTAGCTGCGCCCCGCGGTTTCACCCGCATAAGTTTCGATCCCGTGGGAATAACGGGATAAAAACTATCCTATGTCCTTCCCCGGGATGTAATCTATCTTTCTGCCAAGTTTTATCGAAATCCGTTCAGTGGTTTAGGCGTGAAATGCTAACATACAGACAGACGGACAGAGTTACTTTCAAATTTATAATATTACGTATGGATTATGCGAAAAAATACGCAAGTTCTTGTAACTTGTATAGAAATAAGACAAGTGTTACATGCATGGTACATAGGAAGACACAAATTTCCAAGAAAGGGAGTTGGAAATTTAACGTTTTCCTCGTGTGTAGGTTCTTTTACAAGAACTTAACTTTATAAAAGTAATAATGAAGCTGTGTTTTCTACGAGTAGTATCTATCGTAGGCAGAAAACCCTCATCGAAGTAGAAATACTTATAGAAAAAAAAAATTGAGCACTGAAGACTTTCTAATGCAATAAAAAAAGAAAACCTTTAGATCTGCAAACTAAGTTAATAGTGATTTTATATTTATAGAACTTCTTCTTTGCAGCACTCTTGTCAGGGCGGTCGTAGTCTCCATGTAGTTTTTTGTCTAGGGGCTGAATGGCTGATGTGCTCCACCCCTTTTAACCAAAAAAAAAAAAAAACAAAATCAAAATCGGTTCATCCGTTTGGGAGCTACGATGCCACAGACAGACACACACATACAGACACGTCAAACGACCCATTTTTCGCCACCTCCGATTTTTGTATTTTTAGTGGGGATCACCGACTGCGGATTTAAGTTGGTCAGTCCATCGTGAGGGAGAGGGTGAGCGTCCGCGAGGCCTAGTGCCCTACAATCTACCCTGAAGGACAAGGCGCTCTATAGTCACCATCACGCCTCGAAACGTGTCCGTTTCAATTTAGTATTAGTATTATTAGTACCTATAAGTATATTTAGTGATTAAACGAACTTACCTGTACGTGAAGTTCTATCACAATTATAGTTGGGCCTCGTCCGAAGAGATTAGTATATAACAAGTAGTAGCACATATAATGTCGCCTCCATGCACTTTAGTTTATCCAGGTAAAAACTCCTTTAAAATTATCTTTATGGTCGATGCCTTAATTTCGCTGTCAGTTCAACGACAATACTTCATTATGTTTAGAGCTGAAATTAAACTCAACAGATATTTTACTAAAAGGGATCTAAAAGTAAAGGGGAGGGGGGGTAGCTAATCTCTTCGGACGAGGCCCAACTATAATTGTGATAGAACTTCACGTACAGGTAAGTTCGTTTAATCACTAATTATACTTGGGCCTCGTCCTCGAGATTAGTATATAACAAGTAGATCTTGAGAGATTAATGTAAAATATCAAATGAAAGAATAATTCAACTTAAACTTATTCTTTAATCTTTCATTATTAAAAGAAAAAACAAAAAAGAAACGAACTTAAAAAAAAAAAGATAAAAACAAAAAGAATTTAAGTAAGAGTTCATTATTATTGAACGAAAAAATAAGTAAATAAAGGAACTTAATTATGAGTTAATAATGCTAGAAGCAAATACATGTTTATTGGGATCAACAGAAATTACTCTATTATAAAATCTAGCAAAACAATTGGAATTGTCAGACCATCCGGCGGTCTTTCTGATAGTATCTAAGTTAACCCCCAAGCTACACGCTTTTGATGTACTAGCATGTCTAGTACTGTGCGCGGAAAATATAGAAACGTTAATACCACTCAAAGCTAATGTGGTTTTAATCCACCTGCTTAAAGTTTGGGAAGACACCGCAGTATGGGGTTTTCTTAGACTAACGAATAATGAGTCATGTTTGCGTAGATCTTTTGTTAAACCGAGATATGAACAAAGTACCTTGGCAGGACATATCTCTGGTTTGTGTTCAAAAAAAAGGGAGAACGAGCCTAGGTTGTAGGGATCCAGGTCGAGATGTTTTAATACAGTCAGGGATTTTAATAGAAATCTCATTAGGAAGGATGACAATATTCTGAATCATGATTTTAGAAAATGTTTGTACTCTGTGCGCGGTTACCAAAGCAAGCAATGTTATTAATTTTTTTGTTATTTTTTCTAAAGATAAGTTCTCATTTGGAAACCAAGTGGCTAGAGTATTTAATACTATAGAAGTGTCCCAAGTGGAATCATACTTAGGTAACGAGGGTCGTAAGCGAAAAACTCCCTTAAGAAATCGTTTAATGAGATCATCTTCACCAATCTGACGTCCGAAAATGAGAGCCAGAGAGGAACGGTACGTATTTAAAGTACCATACTGGGCTCCCGACTGGTAGCCCATATTTAAAAATTCAATAATATTTGGTACCGATACATTAAACATATCAAAATTTTTTCCTTGGCAGAATAGGAACCATTTCTTCAAACAGGAATCATATTGCTTGAAAGAGTTTGCAGAAAGTGACGCTAGCATGACATCTATGGCGGAAGGTGACATGCCCTTCTTCAATAGAGATGTCCGGATAATATGCCGGCCACCAGGGTAGTCTGCCAATGTATATGTCGGCTGCTGGAGTGAGAGAGAATTAGATCTTTACTTTGATAAAGAATAAGAGGTTTACTCTCTAAGAGTTTATAAAAGAGCGGGTACCACGGTTGTGTAGGCCACAAGGGTACTATAAGTATACCTCTAGCCTTGTCCGTGATGATTTTCCTTATGGTTTTAAAAATAATTGAAAAAGGCGGAAAACCGTAAAAAAAGAATTTTGACCAATTCACTGAAAAAGCATTTATGGCGTAAGCGTCTGGATCCTGATGCCAAGAAATGTACTTAGAACATTTTTTATTAATCCTACTTGCGAATATGTCTATAATAGGAGTACCTAAAGTATTTGCAACCTTTTGGAACGCGAGATCTGAAAGTTCCCACTCAATGTCAGGATGATTTTTTCTTGACTCAGCGTCTGCCACATCGTTGTCAGCTGAGCGAATGTAAGAAGCGAATATAAATAAATTTCGAATCTCACACCATTGCCATATTTGTTTGGTAATGTATGTAAGGTGAGGGAATTGTACCCCACCCATGCGGTTTATATAAGATATTGCTGTAGTATTATCGGTGCGCAACAGAATCTGACTATGTGACAAGTCTTTTGCAAAAATCTTGAGTCCAATAAAAACAGCAAGGATTTCCAGATAATTTATGTGATTGAGTTTCTCATCTTTACTCCAAATCCCGCTCGCCGTTTGGTCCGCACAGGCCGCACCCCACCCAGTAGTTGAGGCATCAGAGAATATCTCAACACAAAATTTATCAAACTTTATCCTATTCACTGAGTGGTCAATAGCCTTTATCCACCAGTCAAAATCCGAATGTAACGAATCTGGTAAGTACATATATTTTTCATAGTCACTATCGGATTTTAGATTAAGAAATTTACATCGTTCGAATTGTTTAGTATAAACCCAGCCATATTCAATAGCTGGGCAGGCAGACGCTAACAAACCTATGAGACGGGCAAATTCGCGGATTTTACAACGGGTAATTACCCTGAATTTATTTAATTCATTTTTAATCTTAATTCTTTTTTCAGGAGGTAAACTGATATGTAGATTAATGGAATCTATTATATAGCCAAGATATTTGCATGTATTACTCGGTATCAAGTTACTCTTTTCTGTATTAATAGTAAACCCTAAAGCCGATAAAAGTTTAACTGATGTATTAATGTTCTGAATACATTCCCTACGTTCGCGTCCTATTAAACAGAAGTCATCTAAATAAATTGTGGACATGAAACCACATGATCGTAGTAATCTTACTACCGGTTTCATAATTTTTGTATAAACATATGGCGCGGTATTAAGTCCAAATGGTAAAACATTAAACTCATACAGAATATTCATCCAAGTGAACCGTAAAAACTTTCTTGAATTTTCATGAATGCTAATCAAAAAATACGCGTCCTTTAAATCTATAGTACTCATAAAACAACCTTTAGAAATGAACTTAATAGTTGTACGCAAGTCTTCAAGCTTGAAATGTTGTGTTTCGATGAATTTATTAAGGTTTTTTAAGTTTAGAATAAACCTAGTTTTACCGTTTGGTTTAGGAATTAAAAATATACTTGATAAGAATTGCCCTTCGCAAGGTTCGCATTGAGAAATAGCGCCTATTGTTAACAGATTGTTAATAGCCAGTTCGAATTGTTCAATTTCTTTTCCAGAATATTTTTGAGAATTAGACATAGTATAATTTTGAGTCGGTGGGCATGCAAATGGAATCTCATACCCAGCTACCCAGGAAAGAATGGTCTTTTCAGAGGTAATCCGTGACCATTGTTTATAAAATTTTGATATTTTACCAGCATACCGTACCGGATCTAGCGGCGGTTGTTGCAGGCCGTCTGCTGCGACCCTTTCGACGATTGCCAACGCTGTGGCTTCGTCTGCGCAGGCTGTGTGGTCCTCGATGTCCCTGACGGCTGTGCTCGTGGAGGAGCTGGCCTGCGGTTCAGGGGAGGACCTTTCCAGTTTTTTATAGGACCAGGTTTCGGTTTTCTAAACAAGGGTTTAAAATTAGAAGGCAATTTTAGTTCTGCTCCAGATTGGTGGATTGCTTTGGCAGTCTTCAATGCATCAGATAACTTCTCGCTGAATAAAAATTTATCAATTTTCGTTTGCTGTAGTTGAGTCCTCAACTCTTTCTTCAGTACAGGCAAAATAAAATTACGCCTTGTAATTGATTCCGAATATTGTGAGTCGCACAAAAGCCTGCCTGTGTCCATAAGGGTTTTGAGTAGGACTGGATCCTTATCATCTTTTTGCAGCATTAGTGTTATCGCTTGACTAAGGGAGGAAATCGCTGATGCTGTTTGCTTTTGCTTATCAAAAAAAGCCTTATCCCTTTTAATAACAACTTCCGTCAACGCGGCCTTAATTTCCGGGTTAAGGATAGGGGCATTAATGGAGTAGCAGTTACCGGGAGGTAAGTATTTCTCAAGCAGTTCTTTACGTAAACTCTTATCTAACCCTGATGACGCTAGATAATCAAACCGAATTGCTAGATCTTTTTGTACGTTTTTCACGTGCGATATGGGGACTGAGGGATCTACGCCCAGTATCTCTAGAGCCACTTCATCTAAGTCAGCAACTATTGCTTCTTGTGTTTCAGCTGTAGTCACGGCTGTAGGCTCAGACAATAAAGCGGACGTTAGAGTAATTGTTGGCTGCTGCTGCGGCGCTTCCGGTACCGTTGTAAGCTCATCCTCAATCTCCAGCAATTGGGTACCAGGTGGAGCCTCAATGTCTGTTCTAAGATCATATAGCAGATCTTTTTCAATTCCGGATTCTAGAAATACGTCTGAAATTGATTGTTTAGACTATTAGGTAGGAAAGCGTGTACTAGAATGCAACAGGCGCCTGCTTGAACTTGAAAGTTACTAGAAAATAGTGTTAGCTCCGTAAGGAGCAATGGGCACTATGCACAAGGGAAAGGGCCCAGTAAACATGCATAAGAGCCAAGTTATAGCTACGGGTAAGGTGCATCTCTAAGCGTTGTACCGTGAACCCGAGATTATTTTCAAGACAAATCACACCTCGAGTCAGTATGATGTGAGTCTAGTATTACATGTAATTGGATACTTACAAATGGTAAAGTAATCATGGCAATGATATCCAGTGCGTTGACAACGGATAAGGTACACCTCAAGACGTTGTACCGTGAATCCGTGTTTCCAAGACAAGTCACACCTCAGATCGTTGCGACGTGAGTCTTACATTATTATACTCAAGGGAATACTTACAGTTGGTAAGGTACTTTTGCATTAGGATAGAGTTATCAGAATGCGTTTGCCTCGGGTAAGGTACATCTCTAGGCGCTGTACCGTGAACCCGAGTTCTAAGACAAGTCACACCTCAAGACGTTGTGACGTGAGTCTCATGTAAAGTACCTTGGTTGTCCTCTTGCGAGCCTGTAGAGGCAACGGAACTCGAAGAAGACCTCCGATGTTTCCGTTCCAGTTTTCTTTCTAATTTTTTAAGTTTCTTTTTTATGCGTTCATATTCCCTGTCTGAACGCTTTCTCTTCGGCATGATATACAATTTTTTGCGTTATGTAGAAATTTGTAATGCAAAATGGCGAAGCACTAAAATGTGAATGAAGTATTGTCGTTGAACTGACAGCGAAATTAAGGCATCGACCATAAAGATAATTTTAAAGGAGTTTTTACCTGGATAAACTAAAGTGCATGGAGGCGACATTATATGTGCTACTACTTGTTATATACTAATCTCGAGGACGAGGCCCAAGTATAATTCCTATAAACCGTGACTGCATAAATACATTATGTAATTGCAAGAAAAACAAGTGTTTTTATTTATTACTAGCTGTACCCCGCGGTTTCACCCGTGTAAATGTCGATCTCGTGGGAATATCGGGATAAAAAGTAGCCTATATATTAATCAAGGGTGTCAGCTACCTTCACATTAAATTTTATCAAAGTTGGTCCAGCCGTTTGAGCGTGAAAAAGTAACAAACATATAAACACAAACACAAACTTTCACCTTTATAATATTAGTGTGATAGTGTGATGTGCTTTTTTATCCATTTTTTAAATATTTTTTCCATTTTTTAGCCTGTCTTCAAAATTATGTGAACCCTTTTATTTTTCTAACCCAGAAAGGCAAAACTAATTATAGTAACACAACAGCCGAAGTTCAGTCTGTGAAAAATAAAAGAAGGTTAATAATATTAAGCTGTATTTTATTTTAGCCGCAGTACAATGGCATGAGCTATAAGAGAAATGTTAGCACAACGACATAATATACGAGTACCTTGGAATAAAACATAGTGAGAGTATTTTTTTTCTGCATTGTTCTCGTAAAGCAGCTCACTGCTATTTATCGAAGAATTGCTCAAAGGAATTCAATTGTATTAAGAAAAATAAATGCAAAGCAAACTGTTGAATTCTAGATAAAACAGCAGGAACTGTTAACAAAACGTTGCATTTCAGCGAATACTTTATAATTTCAATTCTTCTCGTCATACAAAACGTGGCAATGCTGCCGTTTGACGCCCTATGATTCTTGATCCTTATTTTGTTTTATGTACATATTATTATTATTTTAAGTCTGTTAGCTTATACAGGGTGTTACGGAAAGGGTATATCAATACAAACGGGTTGAAGAGTGTATCTGGTCTAGAATCTCTGTACAAAATTTCAGCTCAAAAGCAGTAACTTTGAAAATGCTTAATATTTTTTTATTTCGATAGTTTATCAAATTGAAATCATAACAAACGTGTCACCGCACTACGAGAGTCATTATCTATTATCTGTAGTGTGTCTGTGCGCCTAGTACACGCACATCACGCCGCCGCGCGCCAGTGCAACGTCGTGATGTCGAAATAAAAAAATATTAAGCATTTTCAAAGTTAATGCTTTTGAGCTGAAATTTTGTACAGAGATTCAAGACCAGATACACTCTTCAACCCGTTTGTATTGATATACCCTTTCCGTAACACCCTGTGTATTATGCACATAAATTTAAATCCTTACATTCATTTTTAAGTGACAATATAATTTTAAATTTGACCTACTATTAGTTAATAGTGACGGTTGGATATTAATGTAGAGTAACAGAATTGTATCTGCAAGTTTACCAATTACACATTAATTACGTCTCAATGTACACACAAATAACAGTGACGCAAGCGCAGCGTAATATTTAAACGTTCCAGTGTAGGCCTCATGGAGAGGTTTACAAAATCTTTACAAGGGATCTACAAGATCCTTACAAGAAACCTACGAGATCTCTATGCGGCCTCTACGAGATCATTGAGATCACTACTCGGCCTCTACGAGGGTTCTACGAGATCTTCTGATCTTCTAGATCTCTACGCGCCCTCTAATAGGGGTCTACGAGATCTGTACAGGGGATCTACGAGATCTCTACGCGCCCTCTACGACGGTTCTACGAGATCTTTACAAGAAACCTACGAGATCTCTACACGGGCTCTACGAGTTCACTACGCGGCCTCTACGAGGGTTCTACGAGATCTTCGAGATGTCTACACGCCCTCTACTAGGGGTCTACGAGATCTGTACAGGGCATCTACGAGATCTCTACGCGCATTCTATCTCCGCCACTTTAAAAACTTTTCTAGTCAGTACCTACTTTCTGTTAACTTACCTACTCACTTCTAAAGCCAACCAGCTGCTCCCCTCGTGATATTATTTATTTACGAAGGTAGCATAAGGCTGCTTTTCCACCAGAGCCGTGCTATGCTACGTTCCTATGGATACGTTTGATATCCACCAATCATATTCATTGGTCCACATAGCATAGCACTGGTGATAACGGGTTCAACTAAGCTATGTTTTTAATATGGAAGGATGCGTGCTACGGATGGGAGATATGGATGTGCGAGTGGTGTGAGCTATGTGCAGAGCAGAGTACCTAAAGTAGGTGCTCGTTTCTGAGCAAAAGCACAGAATACTTAATAGTACTACGTACAGAAAGGACACTCCCTTCCCCGCGCTGATATCAGATACCGCAGCTCACCCCGCACTTTGAGGTATTTGTCGCCGACTCTTTAGCAAGGACGCTCGCAAACCGCAGCGCTCTGTACTGCTGACACTAACACAGAATTTTGCGATTTAAAAGTTTTATTTGAGTTTTAATCACGATGGTTGGATATTGTGATGCTTTTCCGAATTCGTATTTACATAAACTGTTTGTAAGATTTCGCATTTTTAATACCATGCGATTTAATAACCAATTATTTACAGATAAGTCATTTAAACTAAACTATTTTAGTGTTTTTATTTTATTACGAACCCGACTATATAAATAAACAATTGAACTACAAGGTCACTTCATAATAATGCACACGTTCGGGCAACGCCGTTGTCGTTCGGTTCCCCGACACAAATTGCTTTCCGCGCCATTTTTTTTACGATACGCACGACAGCCAACCCTACTAGATTTCACGCACACATTTTCACGTATACAAACGTCATTTGTTTATGTAGTAGTAATAGGTAATTATTTTGCAAGCGTTTTGGAGTGTCCGAGGTGTGCCAAAAGTAGACATGCTCCCCTTGCCTTCCGAGCGATGCATCGCATAGCTCGAGCTGCGCATCTTCCTCGTATAGCTACCTCGCTGCAGCGCATCTACATAGCATATCTTACTCGCTCCGCTAAACAGCTTAGCATTTGTGGAAACGGTCACATAGTTTCGTAGCTTGGCAGCTTAACTTTCACATCCTCACAGCATGACTGCATAGCACATCTCTGATGGAAAAGCAGCCTAAGACAATCAAAGCTTTTTTTTTTATGGATGGGAAATCATCAAATGACCCCTCCCGCTCTGGGTGGAGCGGAAGGGAGTGTCAGACTCTTACTGACTAAAACCCATCCGTATTCCTTCCTTAGCCCTTTATGTTCCGGGGTAGCGGTAACCCTTTCGGACAATCCCGCACCCCCGGCAGGCTTCGGCCTTGGCAGGCCCCTTCCTTTTTGCTGACATCTCTTTGAGGCGCGCGTGGAACACGTACGCGCCGTCCGGCACGGGCCTGGTCCTGATTGGACGGTGAGCTACCCATTACTCTGCGTCCGCAGGCCCGCGCCTACGGTGGCCGGGAGTCGTCACGCGGCTCCCGACGCCCAGAGCGTTTCCCGCGGCGGCTGGGACATGAGGCTCTCTTCCTCAGCCATCCCGCCACCTCCTTCGCTAGCATGACTGCTTCGCAGAAGGAGGAGACAGTCATAGCTATACTCTTATTTTCCACGTGACAGCACGTTGCGAACAATTTCACGGAAAGCTGCCCTGTATCTGTCTCTCCATTTATTTTTATTAGGCTGAAACGCGGTTTTTATAAATGTACCGTACAATTTTCTTATTTAAATAACAAAGAAAAGAGGATGATATTATTATAAAGGGTACAAAAGGGTTCTATAAAATAACATGTCTATTCAAAAGTTTCAAGAAAATATTCTGCGAAAGAAATGAATTTCCTTTTCTACAACTAAAGTTTGGAGGGAAATGTTTAAAAGCTTACATGAATACGTACTCAAAACTTCACGAATTGATCACTATGATTGACACGCGATTAATCTTCCCCGTTTTCTCAAAAGATGGGAATATTTTTACGTAAGGTCATAATAGGGAGGAGCAAGTGAGAATACAGAACATGTCCGAAGTTTTGATCAATGTATTATATTGGAAACATTTCTATAAATTGTACCTACATTTTTATTTGATGGCCTTCTAAATTCCACATTATCTAAATGGAGAATAAATTCTTGAACTTAAAATCTTGCGCTGTAAACTTCTTTTAATAGTGTGCCACACAACACGTGTGTGTGCTGTGTGGGGGTGTGTGTGTGTGTGTGTGTGTGTCTACTTATGCTTTTCGTATCTACTCAAACCATTTAAAATCATGTAATATGGTAAACTTAGTAACTGTTTGCAACGGAGCTGGAACGTTGTGATTTTATGCTGAAGAATGGATTTTATTTGATGCAAACGGCGATGGAGCGCTTTGTCGACTAGCGCGCACAAATTTTATGCGCGCTGACGAATCTTTTTTGTTAAACCTTTATACAATGTTGTAAAATGTAAAATTATACTTATCCTTTTTGCTGTGAGTTTGCATTGATTTCCCCCAACAGTACTTGAATGCCGCAGACGATCCCAATTTTGATACTAAAGTAAGTAACTGTGTCCCAACTTACCTGCTCACACAATTCCGCATTTGAAAAACATTTTATAGAATCTGTGAACATTTTGCGGCCGTTAGCACTTTCCAAAGCAATTGAGGTTCTTCAAACTTTGCCTGTCTGCCTGAGTTTCTGAATATTATAAAACATGGAAGTTCGCAAAGTTTCTTGAAGACCTGCAAAATCTAGACCAAAGAAAATTTAATTAATGTATTTTTAATATCGAAGTAGATCATTTTTCATTTTGGGATACATGAAGAAGCCTCCTTGTGTAGCGCAGTTTGTTCCGCCAGTTACTCGACTGAACGGAGCGCTCGGCACATCCTGGACAGTCACACCCAACACCTTATTTGACTGGCCAATTCTTCCTTTGCGATGGTAGGGCTAACGCCCGCCTGGTTTGCGACCACCCTCCCACCGGAGTCCGGCGCCGAGCAGCCTTCTGTGTTTCGTCGATGCGTGGCAACTCCAGTGCCTTAGGCATCTTCTGGGCACGCTCGTTCCATCATAGACCTCATCCATCGCTTTCCATCAGGCGTGATCGAGGTCAAGAGCAGGCTCATTCCATCTCATTATCAACAAACACCTCTTGAAGATCTTCATCTTCAAGATGTGTTTGTTGGTAATGATAGGTACGGTCAGAGAAATTAATTGCTTATCAAATTAACACACTTAGCCAATTTGCCTCTGGTTGTTGTGCTCCGTGTAGTCCTTTCATACAACTGTTAAAGAATGACAGCTGTAATTAGGATAATATGGACAGTTAAAGTTGGTAGTAAAAAGAAACAATTAATTTCCCTGACATGGCCTGCATGAACTCAATGTATATAAACGCAGCAAAGAAAAAAGTCAAAGTAGCAAAATTAAAAACTGTAAATCTTAGGGCGTGTCTGAATTACTTTGAAATAGGCGTCATTAGGAAGACGGCGTGTTCGCGAGATATGAGACGTAACAATCTCGTTATGCTGAAGAAAATTGTGAAGAACAGCCTGTATAAAGGCAGTACAATTTTTTAGAACTGTGGTTGTCAAAGATATTAAAACATAATGTTATGTTTTTAGTTAAACCATGTAGTTACTAACAATTTCAAAAACAATTAAAATACCTTCAGACCAATTCGCGTAATTAAAAACGTCCAAAATCTAGTCGCAGTGTCATCTCGGCGACAATCAATGTCCAAAACTTGTAAAAAATGTAGGAAAATTAGAGGTATTTTTGACAGATTGACACTGAGATCAGACTGTGAACGTTCTTAAAATTACGTGAATTGCCCCTCAGACTGTGAATGTTCTTAAAATTACGAGAAGTGCCCCTCAGACTAAACGTTCTTAAAATTACGAGAATTGCCCCTCAGACTGTGAACGTTCTTAAAATTACGAGAATTGCCCCTCAGACTGTAAACGTTCTTAAAATTACGAGAATTGCCCCTCAGACTGTGAACGTTCTTAAAATTACGAGAATGGCCCCTCAGACTGTGAACGATCTTAAAATTACGAGAATTGCCCCTCAGACTGTGAACGTTCTTAAAATTACGAAAATTGCCCCTCTGGACTGCTGCGTTGCGCGTTGGTGTGGTGGTCGTAAGTGCTACTGCTCAGTATGAGGACCTGGGTTCGATTCCCAAGGGGGGCAAAGTGTCGTTAGGTTTTCAGGAATTACTCAGTAGCAACCCGGAGACCTTTGAGTGGATTTGTGCCCGGTTGGTGGCAATATGCTTACCACCTAGACACATGGGTCTTAAAAATAGCTTGCGAAATCATCATCTGCCTAGCCTTCTATCGACTATGTTGGAGTCGGCTTCCAGTCTAACCGGATGCAACTGAATACCAGTATTTTACATGGAACGACTGCCTATCTAACCTCCACAACCCAGTTACTGGGTAATACAATACCCCTTGGTAAGACTGACTGCCAGGCTTTCGAGCTTCTGACGACCCGTAACGACTGTCAAAGATCTACGAATGGCAGCCGAGACCAACGGCTTTACGTGCTTTCCGAGGCACGGAGGGTCTTAGTATTTAAAGATGGTCACCCACCCACGTACCAACCGCGGCAAGCGTAGCTTAACCTGATCGATCGACCCGTGCGGCTGTTATTACTTAGCCACAAACCCTTCTATAAATAACTGGCGAAATGAGGGTGTACTATTATTATATTGTTGCGCGCCACAATTGATGGCGACATTAGCTACCACTAGCGCCATCTAGTATCGAGTAGCAGTACTTATAATTATTCAGTGTTGGATAAGCGATACAAGCGAAAACATCGAAGCGATCTTCAAGTGCGACTTTCAAGTGATCTTGTAGTGCGATTGTGTTTTATTGTTAGTGTGTTAAAGTTGTAATTGCTGTTTTTAATTAAAGTGTCAATTTTTGGTTTTTAAATCGGCAGTTTTTATTGTCACGAACCCCAAGCTCGTAACAATTGGTGTCAGAAGAAAGGATTTAAAATCATGCCGATTCTACCGAAGGACGACACGGAGGGTATCCGTACCCGGAGTCAACGCCAGCAAGAGACGGACCAGAGGCGATTCGGTGGAGCAACGCCACAGACGTCGGAGGGCCAACTACCGATCACGGAAGCCGGACCGTCCACAGCTGCTCCAGCATCATCAGCACCAGATTTTGCTGCTCTAATGATGATGCTGCAGGAGCAGGCTCGCCGCCAGGAGGAACAGGCCCGCCGACAGGAGGAACAGGCTCGTCGGTTGGAAGAACAGCTCCAGCGGGACAAGGAGGAACAGGCCCGCCGACAGGAGGAACAGGCTCTTCGGTTGGAAGAACAGCTCCAGCGGGATAAGGAGGAGCAGGTGCGCCGCCAGGAAGAGCAGATGCTCCTTATGAAGGACCTTCACGCTGCCTTCGGGAAAGACATGAAGGAGGTGAAGGATAAGGTTGCCCAACATGAAAACCGCCTGTTGGAAGTTGAAACCCGAATCGACCAAGTGAAAGAAACCGTGATGGCTGACGTGAAGAAAACCGTAATGGCTGACGTACAGAAAACGCTGGATTACCTTAAACATGAGGATGGAATCGCAGCCCCCGTAGCTACAACACCTTCGCTACGGGGATTCAAAGTGCCACCGTTCGACGGAACTTCTTCCTGGTCGGCCTACAAAATTCAGTTTGAGGCTGTCATGAAGGCGAACGGATGGAATCAAAATCAGGCCATGACTGCCCTCACCCTAGGCCTGCGAGATCAGGCCTTAACTGTGCTGGAAGCTCTTGGAAAAGAAGTGACTTACGAGCAGCTCCTTGAGGCATTGGAGGCTCGGTATGGCGACGCTCACCTGGAACACGTGTATCGTGCGCAGCTGAAGGATCGTGTGCAACGCAGTAACGAAACCCTGCAGCAGTGGGCCCTTGAAGTGGAGAAGCTGGTTCGTAAAGCTTACCAGTCCTTGCCTGCGCTTATTGATGGGAACCTGGTGCAGGTATTTATCGACGGCATCCGCGACCTTGAAGTTAGAGCTGCTGTAAGGCTCGGTCACCACGGGACGCTTAAGGACGCCCTGGCCCATGCACTGGAGGTGGAAGCTGTGCGGCAAGACCATCATCGTTCCCATCGCGTCAGGGAGGTTGCAGCGGCTACAGTTCGCGACCGCAATAAAGGATACAGCCCTAGATGCTATGGCTGTGGGGAAAGGGGCCACCTTCGATCCAGTTGCCCTAAGCGAACTGCAGAAAGAGAAGACCGAGCTCCAGAGGGAATTGCGGCTAACAGCACCGCCCAGCACCAGCAGCAGGGAAACGAGTAATAACCAGGACTGCGGGGCGGGTGCTGGCTGATGCTCAAAGAGCCCCAAGGATTTCGATCACACAAACCCATGACGGGAACAGCTTAATCATCAAGGGCGAGGTTAACGGAACGCCGTGTAAGCTGACCATAGATACTGGAGCCTCTCGTACGGTCGTCAGTTCCCAACTTATAAGTCGGTTCCTTGGGGACTCCGCATACAACCGAGAACGCATTAATTTGGTAACAGCCACAGGTCAGCGCATACCCGTCCATGGAGAGAAGAAGATGGAGTTGAAGCTAGGCAACAGAATCTACCTGCATAATGTCATCGTGGCTGATATAATGGACGATTGCATCTTGGGCCTTGACTTTATGAGGAAGAATTGTTGCGAGATTGACGTCAAGCAAGGTGTTTTGAAATGTGGACAAGAGGAACTTTTTATGGAAGGGGCATTACCAGGGAATGTGTACAGCCTTAAAAAGATTGTTCTTCCGCCGAGATCAGAAACGATTGTGCCGGTTAGTCTTCCTCGGAATCCTGGGCAAACTAATCGTTGTGTACTCGTGGAAAGGGTAGACAATGACCTTCCATGGAAAGTGGCACGAACTTTGGTCAGAGCCACCGACATCTCAGGGGTACGTGTGCTGAACCTTTGTGATCAGGAACAGATTATAGAAAAAGGCACACTTGTTGGCACTTGCGAGGAAGTGGATTGGTTGCGACGATGCCAATATCTATCGACTGGGACCCTCAGCAAGGATGTACAAACGAAAGTGTCCACACTTTTAGAAGACTGCCGCAGCGCTCTGTCCCAAAATGAAATGGTCAAGGCGAAGAAGATGTTACTCAAGTACGCCGATGTTTTCTCGTCAAACGATGCTGACATCGGGAAGACTGGCTTAGTTCAACACAAAATAAACACAGGAGAAGAGTTGCCTATCCGTCAGCGGCCAAGGAGATTGCCGGTAGCACGTGAAAAGGAAGTGGAAACCATGATTGAAGGAATGGTGAAGGATGGTGTTATTGAACCTTCATCTAGTCCATGGTGTTCACCTGTAGTGCTGGTAAGGAAGAAGGACGGCAGCATGCGGTTTTGTGTTGACTATCGTCGTCTGAACGACGTTACGAAGAAGGACAGCTATCCTTTGCCAAGAATTGATGACACGCTGGACATGCTTACTGGAGTAAAGTGGTTTAGCACGCTGGACCTGAAAAGTGGCTACTGGCAAGTTGAAATTGATCCCAAGGACAAGGAGAAAACTGCATTCTCGACAGGAAAGGGTCTTTGGCAATTTAAAGTTATGCCGTTTGGATTGTGCAACGCTCCGGCAACGTTTGAAAGACTGATGGAACTTGTACTTACCGGGCTAATTGGCGATGCTTGCCTGGTCTACTTGGATGACATCATCATCGTAGGCCGTACGTTTGAAGAACATCTTCAAAACCTGGAACGTGTGCTCATGAAGATCCAGAGTGCCAACCTCAAGTTGAGTCCAAAGAAATGTTCACTATTCAAACGACAAGTTAGCTTTTTGGGGTATGTAGTGTCGGAAGAAGGTATCCGCACAGATCCAGAGAAAATCGCCGCTGTCAAGGATTGGCCAGTTCCAAAAGACAAGACGCAGGTCAGAGCATTTTTGGGTTTGTGCTCTTATTATCGGCGATTTGTTAAGAACTTTGCGGATATAGCCAAACCCCTGCACAAGCTAACCGAGGAGAAGCGACATTTCTGCTGGGATGAAAGTTGCAACATCGCATTCCAAGAGTTAAAGGACCGACTGTGCAAAACACCTATTTTGGGGTACCCTGATGCAGGCAAGGAATTTATAGTTGACACAGACGCAAGTGACATAGGACTTGGCGGTGTGTTGTCTCAACGAAAGGGTGATCAAGAGGTTGTGATAGCGTACTTCAGCAAGTCGTTGTCAAAGCCGGAGAGGAACTATTGTGTCACGAGACGGGAATTGCTTGCTGTGGTAAAGTCATTGCAGCATTTTAGCAAATATCTTCTGGGGCGGAAATTCCACTTACGCACCGACCATGCTGCACTGAAATGGCTATTGCAGTTCAAAAATCCGGAAGGACAAGTTGCGAGATGGATTGAGCTACTGCAGGAATACGACTTCGTGGTCGAACATCGCAGCGGAAAATCTCATGGCAACGCGGATGCATTGTCAAGAAGACCTTGTCCTGAAGACTGCAAGCATTGTACTAGGCAAGAAAGTAAAGAAGTCGTACCTGTGAGGATGCTCAAGACAGACCTCAGCAACGAGTGGAAGGAAAGCCTACAACGTGCACAACAGGAAGATTCAGACCTCAAGCCGATTCTCGAGTGGATGAAGGCCAGTGCACCTAAGCCCACGTGGAGCGACGTCTCAGCGATGAGTTCGATCACAAAAAGCTATTGGGCCCAATGGGACAGCTTGGTGATTCAGGATGGAGTCCTGTACCGTAAATGGGAAAATGCTCGGGGAGACAGCTGTCATTTGCAAGTGGTTGTCCCTAAAGCTCAAGTACCGGATGTTCTACAGCTGTACCATAATGGTTGTTCAGGAGGCCATCTGGGAGTTAAACGGACCCTACTGAAGATACGAGAACGGTTTTACTGGGTCCACTGTCGGGACGATGTCGAGGACTGGTGCCGCAAATGTACGAGTTGTGCAGCTGTAAAGGGACCTCAGACTCGTAGTAGAGGTGCATTGAAATTGTACAATGTTGGTGCACCTTGGGAGAGGATAGCCCTAGATGTTGCGGGACCGTTTCCGGAAAGTGAAAGTGGTAACAAGTATTTCATGGTTGTAATGGATTACTTCACTAAGTGGCCGGAAGTCTTCGCCATACCAAATCAAGAAGCTTCGACAGTTGCAGATAAATTAGTCCATGAAGTCTTCTGTCGTTTTGGAGTACCTTTAGAGATTCACAGTGATCAAGGAAGGAATTTTGAGTCCCAAATATTCCAGGAAACTTGTCGAGTTATGGGTACTCATAAAACGAGAACAACTTCTTACCACCCACAATCGGATGGAATGGTGGAACGATTTAATCAGACATTGGAGAGATACCTGGCAAAAGTTGTGGAAAATCGGCAACGAGATTGGGACAAGCACATACAACCGTTTTTGTTGTCATATCGAAGTGCTGTTCACGAAAGTACATCGGTGACACCAGCTTTCGCAAACTTTGGAAGGGAATTACGGCTGCCTGCAGACCTGATCACCGGAATACCACCTGACGCCCCACGCAGTATAACCGATTATGCGAATGACTTGCGGAACAAAATGAATGACATCTATGAGCACGTCAGACAATCGGGCCAGCAAATGTCTGAGAAGATGAAAACCCGTTATGACCGCAAAATGAACAATAAAGGGTTCGACGAAGGTTCACTAGTGTGGTTGCACAATCCAGTCCGCAGCAAAGGGAAATCTCCTAAGCTTCAAGCTAAATGGGATGGACCGTACCGGATTGTGACAAAGATCAATGACGTAACCTACCGGATACAGAAAGGTGCAAGAGGTACTCCTAAGATCGTCCATGTGGATCGACTGGCGCGTTATTATGGGGCCAATAATGCTCGGGACGAGCATGTCTTAGGAGGGGGCAGTGTTGCGCGCCACAATTGATGGCGACATTAGCTACCACTAGCGCCATCTAGTATCGAGTAGCAGTACTTATAATTATTCAGTGTTGGATAAGCGATACAAGCGAAAACATCGAAGCGATCTTCAAGTGCGACTTTCAAGTGATCTTGTAGTGCGATTGTGTTTTATTGTTAGTGTGTTAAAGTTGTAATTGCTGTTTTTAATTAAAGTGTCAATTTTTGGTTTTTAAATCGGCAGTTTTTATTGTCACGAACCCCAAGCTCGTAACAATATGTACACCTCTGCTTACCCTTCGGGGTTTACGTATAGGCGTGATAATATTTTTGATTATGTGTTGAAATATCTTTTAGTGATTCAATCTATAGGCCAAATAATTGTGATTGTATATTTAAAATGTCATAAGCTCCCGATAAAACCAATTAACGTGCTCTCGCGTGTAATATACATAAGTGAAGGTAATAATTTGGATATCTATTGTAATAATACTGTAACGTTAAAACACTGCTTTATAAAAGTTTTAATGGCAATAATCTTTACATCGCGACATTAATATTAATATTTATTTTGCAGAATCTCTTAATACTTTATGAAATTCAAGTATTTCATACAAATAGGAGATTTTTAATAAACAAAATCTCTTAATCTCCTAACATTCTTCTAATTAAAATCAAACAAAAACATGACCATTGTCGTTCCTTCGTCTCAAGAATTAGCGAGAAAACTTTTAGACAGAATAATCTTTCCGCTCAATAAAACACGAAAGCGTAGATCAAGGAAACTCATCGTCCATCAAGACTTCCGGCTTCGTAAGTGCTCGTAAGTCTTCGGGAGTTTTCTGGTCGCGGTCAGATCAAATTCACGGAACAGGAGCTATTCGAAAGTTGGAGATCCACTGGTTTCTTTGTTCTGAGAAAGTTTTTGATGTACGCCGATGAGATTTTTACGCCCTATTGGGTTGGGTAGTGAGCTGAATTCGTATCAAGGTTGAATTCTTAAGAGGTCTTGTGAAGCTGGATTGTACGACTTAATTAGTTTTTCAGTGACTAAATCGTAAATACTTTTGAACGACTTTTTTGTTTTTAAATAGAATCTACAGCATTTCTCGTTTTTAGGGCTCCGTACCCAAAGGGTGCCAACGGACGGACGGACAGCAGAGCCTTAGTAATAGGCTCCGCTGTCCGTCCGTCCGTCCATTCGTCTGTCTGTCACAGGGCTGAATCTTTTGAACCGTAATCGGTAGACCCTTGAAATTTTCACAGAATGTTAAAATACCGCTATAACAACAAATTATTAAAATAAAATTAAGTTACAAATTAAAGGAGGTCCCCGTAAATGAAACGTGTTTTTTTTTTTAATATGTAATGTTAAATATGTACGGTGGTAGGAAACCCTTCGCGTGCGAATCCGACTTGCACTTGGCCGGTTTTTATTTGCAACTGCAGTTTCATCTTCGGGACTAAGAGGAAAATAATCCAGTGTGTGATCGAAATAGGGTACTTTTCTTTTTGGTAGACTTTACATTTTACATTAAATTGTGAAAGTGTGAACAACACAGTGTTTTCACACACTCTTGTTTTCTATCCACGTATTTTTCTTAAAAGCTTCTTGTCAAAAGGTACAAGAGGTTATTTTCTTAGAACTAGCTTTAATCTCATCGTCGTCGTTTCAAAAGACATTTACCTACTGCAGACAACTTTGAAAGGTTATGGATTTATTCATCGGTGAATATTTTCTTTGAGTCCCTGAAAAGTGTTTTGAAAACAGTTTCACATTGAAAATAAAATAAAGCGGGATTCGCACACGAAGGGTTTCCTACCATCGTACAATATGTAACTTTTATTAGTCGTGGACAAGTATGTTTACCTAGGACAAACTGTCCATTTAAGAAGGTCCAACTTCGAGAAAGAGGTCAATCGTCGAATACGACTCGTCTAGGTAGCTTTCAGGAAGTTACACAATATCTTCTCGTCCCACATACCGCAGTATCTCAGTCTTTGACCAGTACGACCTAGTGTTCCCAGTGATGACGTATGGCACTGAAACGTGGTCGCTCACAATGGGCCTTATTAGAAGGCTAAAAGGAAAAAACAAACAAAGGGCAATGGAGAGGGCTTGGAGTTTCCCTACGTGATCGACCCAGAAATAAAGAGATCCGTAGGAGAACCAAGATAACCGACATAGGCCGAAGAATCGCCAATCAGTGGGCAGGGCACATTGCTCGCAGAACAGATGATCGATGGTGCCGAAAGATTCTAGAGTGGCGACCGCGTACCGGAACACGTAGTGTTAAAAGGCCTCCCCCAAGGTAGACCGTCGACCTTTTGAAGGCCGCTGGAACCCGTTGGATGCGAGAAGCACAGAACTGGTCGATGTGAAGGTGCTTGGGGGAGGCCTATGTCCAGCAGTGGATGTCTTTTGACTGAAATGATGATGATGTACAATATTTAACACTACATATTAAAAAAAGGTTTTTGGTTGGGGATCCCTTTAATTAATTTTTAAGTTTATTTATTGTAGTGGCAATAGACATGCATACTTAGGGATGATGTATATTAGACCGGGCCGTGCCCGGGCCGTGGCCGGGGCGTGCCGTGGACGTGGCCCGAACGGGGCACGGATTTGAAACGTTACATACGTGAAGTAGTTTATATTACACCGTGCATGATCCGTGTCCCGTCCGGCCCGGACGTGACACGCTCCGGGCACGGCCCGGTCTAATATAAACCACCCCTAAAATCACACGAATATTTCAACTGTCTACCTATTACGGTTCATGAGATAAAGCCCGCTGACAGACAGCGGAGCCTTAGTAATAGGTTTCCGTCGGCACTCTTTGGGTACGGAACCCTGAAAAGAAACACCTATGACCTATGTGCGCAATTAGAATTAAATGCGGACTATTTAGTTCTATCATCATCTAACTAGCAACTACATTGCTTGAAACATGTTATTTTATCTTTTATCCCCCGAGATTGTCATTATTAAGTTTATCACCATCAAACATATTCTCCTCATGAGTTTTCATTGCTGAGAAAAGGCCTTCTACAGTCCTTTTACAGTTATTTCATCTCTGATAGCAACCCACCAACAACTTTATTGCAACTAGAATAAAGATCACTTTGATTTTGACAATTATGCAAAATCAGGATACGGTAACTCAAAATTTTACGTAACTAGAAACACAGACTGCTAATGAAAAAAAAAAAACTCAATAACCAATTCTGAAAAAAACGCGATGCCCAGCCAGACGTGGCTTCATAAATAATCACACTAATATTATAAAGGCGAAAGTTTGTGAGTGTGTGTTTATAAATATGTTTGTTACTTCTTCACGCACAAACGGCTGGACCAATTTGATAAAATTTTGTATGGAGGTAGCTGACACCCTGGATTAACTGGGCTACTTTTTATCCCGATATTCTCACGGGATCGACATTTACGCGGGTGAAACCACGGGGCGCAGCTAGTAACTTCAATAAAACGTAAATATTAAATGCTGACATTATTGTGGAATATTCGAGAGGCCCTAGAATTGTTGTGAGAAAGTATTTTGTTCAACCTAGCGGTAATTTGATGCCATCCATTAGCTCCTTCGGTTTCCTGCGAGGGATGGACGCCATTTATGACCAAAATATTTCGTGGTCTTAGAATTTTCCGGGCTATTGATTTCGTGTGGTTTATCCCTGTGAACGACTAAAATTGGATAATACTGAGTGTTTTTCTACGTGAAAATCTGTTGTAGGCTATTGTTTTGTTTTTAATTTTATTAGTGTAAATGAATGAGCTTCATTTATCATGATAATTTCACATTAGGAAAATGTTAGAACATGCGACTAAATGAGTGTTTTTCTGGAGGAAAATCTTTTGTAGGCTATTGTTTTGTTTTTAATTTTATTAGTGTACCTACGTAATTGGAGTACTTATTCCCATTTGAGCGCGTATTTTTAGAGCACCAAATGAGTAAGTATTTAGGTACTTTAGTTTAACATTAGTTGCGCCCCGCGGTTTTACCCGCATAAGTCTCGATCCGATTTAGAGTGTACAAAATGTCCAGCTTTAGCCAAAAAGTCCTTCGCTCTTATTTCGGAAATAATAATACAATTGTTACTACATAATTATGTATCTCTCATTTACTCGCTGACACCCTGGATTAACATAATAGGTTACTTTTTATCCCGATATCCACGGGATCGACATTTACGCGGGTGAAACCGCGGGGCGCAGCTAGTTTACACCATAAAAGTCCCAGTATCTAATATTCTAATTCAATCATTTATTATATTCTAATTGCTACATACTTAGGCCTTGTAGTTTACACGGTTGATTTTCCAACAGAAATGTTTGCCTGCTTGGTTATCGTGACTATTTATCAATTATAACACCTATAGATATTATTGTAATGACTTTTATTTGTTTGTTTGTCATTTAAAAAAATAATATAACATAGAAGTACTGTTGTAAATTTTGCATATCGTTATGATTTACACCGATCGATATTCATTTCACATCGTTATTAGTTTTGTTGGTTCGTGAAGAAACGTCGATGTTTAGGTTATCACAGTATGTTATTATGTGTATTTATTAGTCTAAGCCTTCTCTTGCTGATCCATGTAACTGAAGAAATCTCGATCCCTGCCACACAGAATGTCTTAGTTCAGGGGTCGAGCCCTCATTGATGTAAACGTGAACGCCGCGTGTGAAGTGTGCGTGAACTCATTGTTGAACATGTACTGGAGTTTTGGAAATAAATTACTATTCATCATCTGCCTAACCTTTTCCCAACCACGTTGGGGTCGGCTTCCAGTCTAACCGGATGCAGCTAAATTACTATTATTTTCATTGTTTCATTATTTACATATCAATTATATTTTCAAATATTAGGATATAAAAAATATAAAAACATTTAAAAATATAAAAAAACAGTAGTCCGCCGGTGTCGGGAGCAGGGTCCAAGCTACCGGTGGTTAGGACTCCAGAGACAGGAACCTCCTCACAATGCGAGCCGTATCTATTACTATTATTATTAGGAGAAGACATTGCACATCCAGTCTAAAAATTACGGTCATTAAACACTAACACTGTGGATCTTAGTTATCTGAAAAATAAAGAATTATTATTATTATTCGTTTATTTGTCTATTTTACTTATTTTATTACATTTTTAAATATTTATTAACATATAAAAAATAACTATAAAAAAACATTTAAAAATATAAAAAAAATAGAAGTCCGCCGGTGTCGGGAGCAGGGTCCAAGCTACCGGTGGTTAGGGCTCCAGAGACAGGAACCTCCTCACAATACGAGCCGTATCGAGGAGTACTGCCTTCTGAATCAGGCCCTTGATCCAACCGCCTAACGACAGCCTCGACAGATGTTGATCGAGGCTTTCGGCCATAAGGCCATTGGCCGACACGACAATCGGCACAATGATAGCCGAGCTCACATTCCACATGTCAACAACCTCGTGTGCTAAGTCAAGGTATTTAATTTGTTTCTCTTTCTCAGCTTTCACGAGGTTCCCGTCATGTGGAATGGTAACATCGACAATCATTGTGCGGCGCGCTAATCGATCTATCACCACTATATCAGGCTTATTGGCGACAATAGTCCTGTCAGTAATGATAGATCGATCCCAGTACAGCGTGACATGGTCATTTTCAAGAACTGGGTCGGGCACATACTTGTAATACGGTACCTCAGAATCCACAAGCTTATATTTCAAAGCAAGTTGCTGGTGAATAATCCTGGCTACTTGGTTATGCCTGTGCAAGTACTCGCCGTTAGCCAGACGAGAACAACCAGAGATAATATGTCTGATAGACTCACCCGGACGGTGGCACGCCCGACACACGTCGACCGTCCCGTCCTTCATAATATGTCTCCGGTAGTTATTCGTCAAGATAACTTCGTCCATAATTGCACAGACGAAACCTTCGGTTTCCCCGAAAAGATCACCAAAACGTAACCAGGATACGGACGCTAAGAAATCTACACCGGGCTCATGGAGAGCCCGATAGAAGCGCCCGTGAAGCTCCTTGCTTTGCCATACCTTCTTGCGGTCATCAGTAGTAAGTACTACAGGTTTGCGCCAGTTCTCTTTAGCCATGGAGAGCGGGGTGAGCCCCTTGTCCACTGCGACCACATCACGGTGCATACCCACTTCAGCTTTTAAAAAATATTCCCTGAGACTGCATACCTCGCGGTTGTGGAGGGTCTTTGCATTTAAAAAGCCTCGACCCCCACACTTCCGCGGGATATACAGTCTCATCACAGATGATCGTGGGTGATGCATTCGATTTGCAGTCAACAGTGTGCGGACCCTTCTATCCAGGGCGTCGAGTTCTGTTTGAGTCCATTTGAGTATGCCGAAAGAATACATCAAAACCGGCATGACCCAACCGTTGAAGGCGCGCACCTTATTTCCGCCCGAAAGAAGACTGATTAATACCTTCCTCAGGCGACAAAAGAAGCGTTCCTTCAACGATTGCTTCATGTCAGCATCGTTGATGCCTAACGCTTCCGACATACCCAAATACTTGTAGCTTTCAGATGAGGAGAGGGATCTAAGGTTTATGGAATCCGAGAGTTGAATTCCCTCAGAATCCATAATCTCCCCTCGCTTTACATGCATGACTGCACATTTGTCCACACCAAATTCCATCCTGATGGCGCTACTGAAAGTTTCAGTTACCTTCAGTAGCTCCATCAGACGCAATTTGTTGGGGGCAAAGAGTTTCAAATCGTCCATGTAGAGGAGGTGAGATATGACCTGACCACCTCTCGTCAACCGATAGCCTAGACCTGAATCCTCCAGTAGTGTGCTAAGAGGATTCAGGGCTAAGCAGAACCAAAGTGGACTCAAACTATCGCCCTGAAATATTCCCCGTTTAATCCATACAGGCTCATCATTCCTTTGGATCTGCCGACATCCTGGATAGCGAAGGACCGTCTTCCATTGCCCCATACACGACTCAAGGAAGGTGCGTAGAGTTGCATCTATCTTGTACAACTCCAGCACCCTCATGAGCCATGTATGTGGCACCGAGTCGTAGGCCTTCTTATAATCTATCCAACATGTCGACATATCCTTGCGGGATCGACGAACCTGTTGGCTAATGGCCATGTCTATAAGGAGTAGCTCCTTAGTACCGCGGGACCCATTCCTACATCCATTTTGAGAGGCAGACATAATCGAGTTACTTTCAATGTGCGTATTAATTTTCGCTCTCAAAATGGATGTAAGAAGTTTATAAATCGTCGACAAACACGTGATCGGTCTATAATTCTTGGGTTCCGCGGGACTACCTGATTTATGGAGCAGGTGGGTAACGCCTGTTGTTAGAAACTGCGGTAGCGACCCAGACTCTAAAGATGACTGGAATTGAGATGCCAAGCAAGTGTGTGAACTAATTAGCCATTTCAACCAAAAGTTGTGCAGTCCGTCCGGTCCCGGTGATTTCCAATTCGGTAACGGACGGACCGCTCTGGCAACGTCTAATGGCGTAATTAGTACTGTTTCCATTTCTGGTACAGTCTCACACACTCGCTCGACATCCCGTATCCAGCCAGCCTCAGTGTGACAGACGGGCACCGACCAGATGTTGCGCCAAAATGCACTCGTGGCGGCATCATCCGGGCGGCATACATCTGTCACATTTTGTTCAGGTCGCTCCCAAGCTCTATACACCCACCTTTCATCGCTCTGGAACATGCGATTCTGCGTGTATCGATCAATCCGCCGCTTATACCGCCGAATTCGGCTCGCCCATGCACAAACTTTCTGCTTCAGGAAGTCGATGCGCTCTGTGACACGGGATATGTATTCTCGAGGGCTGATTCCAGTCCCCGAGAATGCCCGCCTCACAAAGCGCATCACTCGTGGTCGTGTATTGCCCTCCCGGAAGCAGTATAGTTTGCCGATGAGTGCCCTGGTCCCATCGATACGACGCTCGATCCTGTGCTGCCAGGCTGGTACGGCTGGTTTTGGTCGAGTAGCTCCGTCACAACTTGGAAACTTGACGTGAGCTAAACGACATGCCGCCACAGCCGCACAATACAGGATCGAGTGTGTATCAACGAGATCCTCGCTGCTCTCGAAGAAATTCTTGAGCTGCGAATCCAAGGCACACACCAGCGCCCTATTTTTTTTGTGCATGGGTAACCGTGGTAATCGGGGTCTAAGTTCGGTCGGAGTGAATCTATACTCGAGAAACGCATCCTCCAGTGCGCTCCTCAGTCGGTCGTTGCACTGGCTACTTACTGTGTCAACCCTATCATCCTCTTCTTCAGCACGATTGAACCGCGGCGGGATGGCATCAATAGTTGACGCTTGTGCCGCGGTTTGTGCCGGGGTCGGGACGATATGGTTGCTCAGTACCTCTGAGCGCAGCCTATCAAGTGCGACATCGTCCAACCTGTGATTGCGTTGGATGACCCGCACCTGATCCGACAGTCGTTGGGTCGAGACGTTGACGGTTGGTTCCAGTTCCTGGAACAGAGACAGCATCCTATCGCGGTACGCAGTGAGGTTAGTTCCCCCCTCTGTAGACCCGTAATATGCGCGCATGACGTTCTCGTTCATAGACTGAGTCCATCTCATGCGCTGCACACAACCACCGGTAGCGGGGACCCGGCTCGGGGCCGGTTGGCCCCTAAGTCCCAAGCTCCTCGGTGGCCGGCCTCTCCCCTGCCGACGTACAGGTGTTGGCGACGTCGGCGGGGAAAAATACTCGTCGCTCGAGCTCGACGCAACTGCCGCGGCCGGTGTCGTCACAGCGCTCACAGTGGGGCTGGGTACCGGCGGTGCGGGCGGCGAGGCGGAGCTGAGCGAAGAGTCCGGAGGTGGTAGGCGTGCGCGTCTTGCGGCTGATCTTGTCAACATTTCTTATTTCTTTGGTTTTGGTTTTATTGGAGGTGACATGACAGATGTCACCTCCGGTTCGGCAGTTTTTGGTGAAAGTTTCGCATATTAATCATTGTACTTTTTCTATTTAAATTAATAAAAATCGAGTATTTGGACTTTGGTTGTAAAATATCACAATAAACCTGCTTCTAAAATTTAATTATTCTGAAAATTACTCTGAAAATATTATAAGAATGAAATTGACATGTTGACGTTGGTGTTGCCGTATTATTATATTATATATTGCCGTTTTTTTATTATTATTATTATTATTATTAAGGTCACATTAAGGTCTAAGACATGCAAACCTGCTCCCATTTGTTGAGGCCATTTGTATTTAACTGAAAGAGTATTATAGGACTCACTTTTCACTCTGATTTTTGGGATTGACAGTCAAATCCACGAACTGCTGTTAGTTTAATAATTATATGCACATTCCGGCTTTTCTAAATCTCCGAGCTAACTAGACGAAAACCAACATTACTTAAAATAAATGTTCTTGTAGGTATATCGATTTTATTCAATTTCTAGCGGCCATGATTATTTACATCTTTGGCAAATTTAGAAACGCCGGACTATAGGTATCAATAGCATTAATAATCAATTATATGAATGAGGGTTTCTCATTAAAATAATGGTGGTCAGTAATGGAATTACTCAATCACTTGTAATTTGTTAAACGTCATGAGGTGTTTGCTCGTGGCTCTGCTGGTGACTGTAGTGGCAGTGGTTTATACAGCTGCCTTGAACAGGTTACTTGTAGACCCGTGTAAGGTTTTGTTCAAATTATTACTAAATAGCTTCTGCCCGCGACTTCGCCCGCGTGAAATTTCACCCTCCCTCCATTCACCCTCTTAGGGTTGGAATTTCGAAAAACACTTTCTTAGTGGATACCTACTCTTCACAAAGAACACATCCTCCACGTAACCTACGACAAACTTATTAATTGCGGTTGGTACAGTAATCGGGTCTAGGGATCGAACCGCAAAATGAAGTTTGTTTTTTATTGTATATACTTTTCCGGGATAAAAAAGTGCCCAGTGTGGTGCCTAGGATATTAAAGAATAATTATACCAAGTTTCATCGTAATCGAACCTGTAGTTATTGCGTGATGCCTGAACAAACAGACAGACCGACAGACAGACAATACATTTTTAATCACATTTTTGGGTTCGGTGTCGGTCTAGTAACACTCACTGCCATTTATTTTTTTGATATTTTTAATGTACAGAATTTTCACTTCTACAGATTTATTATATTTATTATAAGTATAGATGAAAAGAGAAAGGAGTTCGATATCCGTGAGTAGGACAATGACTTCATTGTTTGTTTTAATATATTCGTGCTTATATTTAATATATATTATTATTTCCTTTATTTCATTATTTACGTATAAATTATATTTTTAAATATTAGGATATAAAAATTTATAAAAACATTTAAAAATGTAAAAGTAGTAGCCCACCGGTATAATAATATATATTTATTGTTATTTTCTTTATTTCATTATTTACATATAAATTTTATTTTTAAATATTAGGATACAAAAAATATAAAAACATTTAAAAATATAAAAAATAGTACCTAGCCCACCGGTATCGGGAACAGGGTCCAAGCTACCGGCGGTCAGGGCTCCAGAGAGAGGAACCTCCTAACAATGCGGGCCGTGTCCAGAAGTACCGCTTTCTGAATTCCGTTGATCCAGCTGCCCAACGAAAGCCTCCTCAGGTGTTGGTCGAGGCTCTTGGCTATTAACCCATTGGCAGTCACGACTATCGGCACAATTAACGCTGAGTCCACATCCCACATGTCGACAACCTCGCGAGCCAAGTCAAGATACTTTTATTATTGTTAGCCTGTGACATCCCACTGCAGAGCAAAGGCCTCCCTACTCTCTTTCCACTTCTATCTGTTCAAAGCTGCTAAGGAACAGTTCTTGTTGAAGGAGTCCAGCTCATCCCGAAACCGACCGTCTGGGCCTGTCACGATGTCGCTTGCCATTAAGAGGGACTCATTGGGTCGTAAGTTTCGCCCATTGTTCGTCTGACATGCGGCAGATGTGTCCAGCCCAGTTCCATTTTAGCGTGGCAGCTTTCCAAGTGACATCAATTATATTTCACGTGACCAGAGAGCTGGCTTATTTCTTGGCCAAAGAATTAGCATTGGCATACAACGTGGCAATGCTGCCAGCTTTTTGGGCACTGTTCCTGTTGACAGCGCTGCGGACGAATCTATAATTTATTTTGCTTTATTTTTCATATAAATGTACATATGTATTATTATAGTTTGTATGTTAGCTTTTATTATGTAAATATTTACAGAATTAATATATATATATATCACTTTCCTAGAAATAATATTAACTAAAAAAAAATATATATATATAATATATTGTATTTATAATTTCGAAGTCTGAATCCATGGTAACAGGTTGTGTGTCGATGTACCTGCCACCCTGTATAGGAAAACTATACTTTGTTTATCCAAATAATTATAATATAGCCAGTAAAAGCCATCGTCGGCCAAAATATGTAGTCAGTCTCATTGGCGGTAGCCAAGTGTCATGTTCATAGTGAAACAAAATTATCATACAACCTTTTTTTTTCCAGCTGACGAATGCCGTACTCATGAACATTGCTATGTGGAGAATCGCCACTGCTACTGCGAGCAACAGCGTGACGGCGTCAAGCGATGCGAGTGCATAGGCTTCTTAGACTTCTATCATATTATCTAGACGAACCCTCACGAACAAACATTTAAAGTAGGTATAGAAAATGTTACCGATTTTTCCGGTACGCGGTCTACACTCCAGAATCTTTCGGCTCCGACGGCCATCTTTCTACGAGTAATGTGCCCTGCCGAATATAATAAAATAATAATAACATGTTTTTGTTATTGAAATTAATCAATATTTACAACAAATGACAGAATTCTCTGACTCCTGCGCTGTTGTAGGAGTCAGTGTGCTTCCGTAATAATAAAACTTTTTTACAAAAAAAAAAAAAAATCAACCTACTTCCAAAAAAAACACTACGAAGTTAAAAATAACTTCAAATTTGAAAGCCGGTGGCAAACAACATCAACAGTCAACACAACAACAGTCAACCATAAAGTCTCATAAAAAATATGTCAAAATTTCATCGGTGCCATAGGCGTAGTCTAGTTGAACCCTAACCGCGCGCTAGCTAATCCAATTTCAATTTTAATCTAGCTCAAAGTTGGACGCATTTATAATCAATTTAAATACTAATATGATCATGTTTTTTGCTCATATAAATATCGGTGGCCAAACACATGTATCTACTCTACTGTTAGTAGATACGCCATTCACCATGAGGTTTTTGTTAATCGTTTTCTTGTTCACCGTTGTTCTAGTTTCTGATGTTGCTGCCTTTAATTTGCTATCGGTGGATCCTCGGGCTACCTCACGTAAGTACTTATCTATTTAAAAAAAATCCTCATTGGTCCTCTGGTCAGAGTGTGACAGATAAGCTTTTGTCCTGTGTTTGATCCCCGGTGGGTTTTTGTAGTATGGGTGAGCCTTCACCTTCAGGAAAACCACGTGAGATGTACTCGTAGAATAGAATACTCTTTATTTTGTACACCATAAAAATTACAGATGTAAATGTAGAAATTTTACCCTCAAATCGTCCAGTCTTACTAAGGGGTTTTCGTATTACCCAGTAACTGGGTTGTGGAGGTCAGATAGGCAGTCGCTCCATGTAAAATACTGGTACTCAGCTGCATCCGGTTAGACTGTAAGCAACCCCAACATAGTTGGGAATAGGCTAGGCAGATTGATTTGTTTTATAGATTACTAGCAGCGCCCCGCGGTTTCACCCGCGTAAGTTTCGATCCCTTGGGAATATCGGGATAAAAACTATCCTATGTCCTTTCCCGGGACTCAAAATATCTCTATACCAAATTTCATCTAAATCGGTTTAGTTGTTTAAGCGTAAGACAGACAAACACACTTTCGCATTTATAATATTAGTATGGATGTAAGCATAAGCGATACCCCTACCTATGCTATACACCAGTGACGTGCATTGCATATAGGCATATAAGCAGTGCCTACCTCGATATATCAACATAAGCCTGTCAATTACATTTTAGTGTGTGTGCCCCACAATTAAGAAACTCACTAAATTATCATACCTAACAAAAAACAAAATCTTCATGCAAACACGCGCGGCAGTAGGCAGTCGCCGGACGGCCTACTCAGCTGTCGTACTATTCGCACATTGTCATTGGTCACTCGTTCAAGTTAATACGACAAAATTAAAAATACGTACGTCTCACGCGTAATACCATGACGTTCGACCTTCGCAATTTATCACCCTTAAGTGCCTCATGCCTACTCAAATAACCACATTTTTTACCTCACTTTTTTTTCTGATTAGTGACCGCGTTTGCCTAGACTAGACCCGGCCTAGTGCCTACCTATTCCGAAAACCAATGCACGCCACTGCTATACACTATTGTTTATTTATTTATTCAGGGAGGTTTTAATTTGAAAAATCTTGTATGTTTCAGCCCCGCAAGCCTATAACCTTTGTAGTGCTCACTCGGACTGCCGATATTTCACTGATGACTGCTTTTGCGGTCTAGGGACCGATGGCCTCAAGCATTGCTACTGCATAGGAACACTGCCATCTCCAGTAGGATAGCTATTACGGCCGTAATGCTTAGGGAAGGGCGTCCTTCCTTAGGCTGCACTGAAAAAAAAAGTAGTTGCCACAATCAAGATTTTGTTTAGATTAACTTGTTTGCATCTGAGCCTATCAAGCACAATGATCACAGCTACTACTTTTATTTGATTGAGATTTGAAACTGGATTTGATCGGAGTTATCACAAAACAATCAAGCAATCAAGTTGATCAAGTTGCTTGATTGACACAACTAACTTACTTTGTTGTTTTGATGTCATGTTAAGGGTAATCAAGAAAATTGTTTGAGCGTTCAATCATTTGAACTAGTATTGCTGCAATCATGTCGTGATGATCAACTTAACTAAGATTTTGATTAATCTGAACAAGACATCGTCAATCAAGCTAAAAAGTCACTTGATTGGATTGCATTTTTTTCAGTGTGAGATTAATAAGAGATAAGATCATTTATTTGTCCAAAACATGTGTATAAAGAAAACGATACTTAAACCGACACGGCAAACGTTAGATAGCACGTATTTTACTTAGGCGGTTATCACACTGCAGTGAGCGGTACTGCGGTACTGCGGTTTTTAGCCTTGACTCTAGACCGCAAGGAGATGCGGTGACAGTCTGTTATTCCCTGCGGTTTTTGTATACAAAACAAGGTTATACAGTCAAAGTTACAAACCGCAGCACCGCACTCCGGAGCGGTCTCCGGGCAGTGTGATAACCTCCTTAGATATGTGTCTCTATCTTGTACAGTCAACAGCAAAAGTAGATGATGAAAATCAGAAAGTCAATACTAATGAACGGAGTTCGCGTCAGAACTGTGTGGCGTCGAAGTGATTCGAAAGTATGTGATTGCAAATTATACCAAACATTGACTACTAGTACAGTTGCCAGTTCTGACGCGAACTTCGTTCATTAGTATTGAATTTCTGATTTTCATCATCTACTTTTGCTGTTGACTGTACCTGTTGTTTCAATGTAGTGCGACAGTGACAGGAATATTTTTTTGTCAAAGTGCGTGCTAAGAAACGTTTACCTCGACCTGAAAGTCGGTTAAATACAAGCTTACCAAATTGTTTTTTTTTTTGTATTTTTTTTTATTTTTTTGATTACCGTAATTCTTTCATTGGTGTTGGATAAACAATAAATAAAATGATGAAGTCTGTTGGTTTTTATTAAATAACCTACTTATATCTTTCTTTCATCCCCTATGGGACTAACCACTGGATATTGGATAGTCGGCATCGATCGACCGCGGTTTGGTTGCATACTCATACAGATACCAAATTATGACATTAGATTATACAATTCTCATTAGAATGAGCGTTGGTTTTTGTCGATATGACGTCGCGTAATAGCTGCACATACGTTACAGCCAGGTTTATTCGACTGTTAGGGTTTCACCTAGTGTCGTGTGCCGTGACGTCGGGACGCACACGTTGTCAGAAAGGTCAAATTTTGCTAATCGATTATTTTAATCGACATTCGTATTTATAGAGCTTCCATTTTAATATTTTACCCTGGCAACTTTATCCTTTTACTATATTCATGATCGTTCTGTGGTTGGGTTCACTAAGTCCACGTCCAGTGACCTTCGCATCAATAGCTCACTGACGGCACGGCACGGCATGGCAAAGGATTTTATTACTAATCAAGTTATTTTGAATCTTATTTCAATGAGTTTAGAATTCATACCACTTTATTTCGATACCACGATGCCGTGAAATGACGCGACGTGTCGCGGGATGCTATGGCATGATGCAACGCGCCGCGGGATGCTGCGGCATGACGTGTCATGCCGTTTCATTCCACGGGTTGCCGCGGCGCGCCATTGCATCCCGCGAGACGTATGGGTCACTTTGTGTCGAGGAATTATGATTGGTAAGCCAGTTGAAATAAGGTTGAAACTTGTGCAGCGGTCATTTCGGTTAATGGGGCGCAGTCCGGTCTGCCGTGCCATGCCGTGCCACGCCGTCAGTGAGCGCTGGCCCTTAGTGAGACAATTGACAACCTACGGCAATTTACCGTGCTAGAGCCATTTTATACAACTGTCAAAGGATGACAGTTGTGATTTGAATATACGGATAATTTAAGTGGGTAGTCAGTTTGCTTAACAATAACTTTCCCTGGCTTTATATAGGTGTGCGAAGATAAAAATCATAAATAAAAATAGTTTACATCAAGTAAAAACAATTATTTATTTATTTAATACTTCAAGCACATAAATGTACATAGGCGGACTTAATGCCATAGGCATTTTCTACCAGTCAACCTTTGGGTGATGCAGAGACAAACAGTGGTAGATGTAATCATGAACAACATGGTTTACAATAAAAATAGGCCTACGGTAAGTAGAGTTGTATGTTAGAAGATCACACTGTGATATCGGAACGCAGCTGTAACATTATCTATGACTGTATGTTTGGTTGTCTATGGCAGTTTCCGCTCGCTCGGGACAAATCAGTTTTTTGTGTAATAAATAACCTATACTATGTAACCTAGAAAAAGTGTTTCAATTAGTACTCAACAGTTTGGCGACGAGCTATATAGAACCCGTTATCGAGTAATTAATTAATTTAATCGAAAACCAAAGTCACCGGCACGCCACGCAGTAAAGTTAGTTCTTATAATAACTTACGAGCAGCAGTGTTCCAAAATCTGCCATCTTGGTTCACTGTTGGCAAAAGTCGGGGTTGGTTATAAAAACGCCGGTCGAAGAGCTACGCGATACAAATAAATGACTTCTTGGATTTATCGGCTTAATAAGTCACAATTGGAAGAGCAGTTATCAGAGTACGGAATTGACACTCAAAACGAAACGGTTGATGAATTACGAAAACTCGTAAGCAACTACTGGAAAAAAACAATTGAAAAACGCCACCGCCACCGGTCCTTCTGAACAAACAAAAGCAATCATGTCAAATTATGATTTGCAATCATTTAATGGTGAGTGTTGGGAATCTTTTGAACAACAACTACGATGTATAATTAGTATTACATTAAATGAGGTGCCAGAAACAAAAAAAGTACCTCTGCTACTGACCAAAATTACACCAAAAGTTTTTGAGACATTGACTTGTTTGTGTGCGCCTTCGAAACCAATTGATTTGCCATATAATGAACTGTGTTCAACATTAAGTAAAAAATATATGAAGAAGCAGTCATCAGTTCTAGATAGAGCTACATTTCGTAATCGAAATCAATTATCAACAGAAACTGTTGAAGAATATTTATTGGTATTAAAAAAACTGATTTGTCCCGAGCGAGCGGAAACTGCCATAGACAACCAAACATACAGTCATAGATAATGTTACAGCTGCGTTCCGATATCACACTCTCCGCCACCATAACTTAAGACAACATACAATTATATTACACTACTTAACTATTACCACAGAATACTTAATAGTACTACATTACCTAATACCTTTGTAATGTATTATCCTTTACTCATCCACTGATTGATCACATGTACGAATTTGGTTTAAATGTCTTTTCCATTTTAAACTTTCCCCCACATCAATGTAATAGGTTACCCCTGGACAGGATTCTTCAATTATAGTTCCTAAAATCCAAGGTTTATGCCCCTTTCTGTAATCTCTAACCATTACTTTCTGCCCTAATTCTAACTTTGGTGTATTTCTGCAACCTTTATAATAAAGTTTTGATTTTTCTTGCATTTCAAATGATTTCTCAGTTATAGGCGGCGGCCTTAGTAATGTAAATCGATTTCTAAGCTCTCTACCCAGCATTAATTTAGCTGGTGTTACACCAGTAGTACTATGGGGTAAATTTCTGTAATCAAACAAAAATAGGTTTACAGCGGAACTGAGTGGACTACCACTTTCCTTAATCTTAGTTACATGAGTTTTGAAAGTCTCCACAAATCGCTCAGCTGCCCCATTAGTTGCTGGATGATATGGCGGTGAAAATGTATGTTTTATATTTGTAAGTTGACAAAAATTTTCAAATTCTGTACTAGTGAAAGTAGGCCCATTATCTGTTACTAAGTGGACTGGAAAACCAAAAGTGGAAAATAACTTTTTGAATATTGCAATTGTACTTGTTGCGCCAATATTAGTCATTTCGAAAGCCTCAGGCCATTTAGAATAGCTGTCTACAATCACTAAGAACATTTTATTATAATAAGGTCCCAAAAAATCAGCGTGAAGTCGATACCATGAGGATGGCGGTACCGGCCATGGTTTAAGTTGTGATTTTGGTGGATTTTTGTTATTATTCAGACAGATTACACACTTTTCTGTTATAGTTTCTATTTCTGAATCTAAACCCGGCCACCAAAAATATGATCGTGCTACTTGCTTCATACGTACAATACCAAAGTGGCTTTTGTGTAGCTCTGAAAGAATTGATTCCCGTAATACCATAGGAATTACAATTCTATAACCCCAAAATAAACATCCTCTGTCAGTGCTAATTTCATCCTTTCTGTTATAAAAAATAAGAAGTTCCTTATCAATAAATTTTTTATCTGGCCAACCATCTAGAACATGTCGAATAGTTTTTGACAAAATCAAATCTTTTTTTGTTTCTGTCTGAATAGTTTTCCAGTCCAATTTATCCATTTTTGAATTGTTTACATGGTAGATATTACTTACATCAGCATTTAAACAAATAGAATGTAATTTTACGTTTTCTGTACTGTCATTCATGAATGCACGTGATAAGAAATCAGCTGGGTTTGATGTGGTGCTGATGTGCCTAATCTTATAGTTAAATACCATAATAATAATACGATACCATGAGGATGGCGGTACCGGCCATGGTTTAAGTTGTGATTTTGGTGGATTTTTGTTATTATTCAGACAGATTACACACTTTTCTGTTATAGTTTCTATTTCTGAATCTAAACCCGGCCACCAAAAATATGATCGTGCTACTTGCTTCATACGTACAATACCAAAGTGGCTTTTGTGTAGCTCTGAAAGAATTGATTCCCGTAATACCATAGGAATTACAATTCTATAACCCCAAAATAAACATCCTCTGTCAGTGCTAATTTCATCCTTTCTGTTATAAAAAATAAGAAGTTCCTTATCAATAAATTTTTTATCTGGCCAACCATCTAGAACATGTCGAATAGTTTTTGACAAAATCAAATCTTTTTTTGTTTCTGTCTGAATAGTTTTCCAGTCCAATTTATCCATTTTTGAATTGTTTACATGGTAGATATTACTTACATCAGCATTTAAACAAATAGAATGTAATTTTACGTTTTCTGTACTGTCATTCATGAATGCACGTGATAAGAAATCAGCTGGGTTTGATGTGGTGCTGATGTGCCTAATCTTATAGTTAAATGCTGACAAAAAGATTGCATAATGTTGCAGCCTTTTTGCAGCCATTTTTGGAATACCTTTGGTGGGTCCAAATATTCTTACTAATGCAGCATTATCTGTTTCTAACTCAAAATACCGACCATATGTATAATTATAAAATTTGGTCACACCAAAGATAATCGCCATTGCTTCTTTATCAATAGTAGAATACTTAATTTCTACAGAGTTTAATTTCTTACTTGCATATGCTATTGGCCTAACAGTACCATCATAATCTCTGTTCGACAATACAACACCCAAAGAGTTTTCTGACGAGTCACATGACAAAATTAGTGGTAAATTAGGGTCAAAATGTCTTAAATTATTTGCAGAAGACAACTTCCGTTTGATTATCTCAAAAGCTTTGTTACAATCTGGGGTCCATTCAAATTTATTTTTCTTAACTATGTCGTACAATGGTGCTAACGTACTAGCCATGTCTTTTAAAAACCGATTGTAATAATTAATTTTACCCAAGAAAGACCTTAATAATGTCATAGTAGTGGGAGCTTTTGTTCTCAACAATGGTTCAACATTTGATTTAACAATGCTTATGTTATTTTTAGTAACTCTAAAACCAAACACATCTATACTTTTTTTGAAGAACTTGCACTTTTCAAGTTTTAATTTAAACTGACATTCTTGTAGTTTTAATAGCACCTTACATAAAGTATTTAGCATATCATTTACATTATTTCCTGCCATATAAATATTGTCTATGAACACAATGACATTTGGTATGTTAGCAAGCTTTTTACACATTAGCCTCTGGAAGGAACCTGGTCCGGTACTTACACCGTAAGGTAAGTACTGATATTTATATGTACCTTCTTCAGTTACAATAGTGGTAAGCTCCTGAGACTCAGAGCTTAAAGGTGCCTGTAGATATGCCTCTTTTAGATCAAGCTCGCAGAAGTATTCTCCATCCTTAAGTGTGTTGAAAATTTCATCGATATGGGGTAATGGAAAATGGTCAACTTCTAAATGTGGATTCAAGGTAACCTTGTAATCACCACACAGCCTTACGGATCCATCCGCTTTTAATACAGGGACAACTGGAGTACCCCACTGACTGAATTCAACAGGTATTATCCTACCATTTTTTAGTAAACGAGAAATTTCAAGTTTTACCTTTTCTTTTAATGCAAATGGTACCCGTCGTGGTGTTAGGCATTTCGGCTTTGCATCCGGTTTTAACTGTAATGTGATAGCCTCACCTTTGAAATTACCCCACCCTGGGCTAAATACTTCTGCGAACTTTTCTTTGATTAGATTTTCTGCTTCTGAAACAGTTTTATTTTCACATGAGTAAGTGTGTAAATGCTTAGTCATAATATTAGTTTCCATAAATGTTGGAGGCCACAGATCAAATGTCTTTAACCAGTCACGACCTATTATTCTTGGGACATCATCATGGGCAACAAAAACATTCAAACTCACCATTTTGTTGTATTTCACTATTAGATTTTTCAATAAGCCAACTGGTTTTGAGATGGTTTGGTCAAAATTTTTAAATCTTACATTAGAATCCTCAATTATTAACTGGTTGAACAGACTAACTTTGTCTTTCAACGGAATTACTGTCACCTCAGAACCAGTGTCCAACTGAAAATCCAAATATGATCCTGCAACATTTATAGATATGTAATGCGGAGGTACCTTACTTACATTAACCGAGTACATCTCATACTCATTTAGTAATTTCCCAACGGAAGCTTCGACATCATCATCCTCTTTGTCTTTTTCGGGCTTGATTTCATGATCACTTCCCTCAATTGAGTATACTCTCCGGGGGTTCTTTGAGCAAACTTTGAAAAGGTGTCCTTGTTGCCCACACTCCGAACAGAACTTCTTGATTAATCTGCATTCAGACTTAATGTGGCCATTGTTGCCACAACAAAAACATCTCACTTCCTTGTCTTTCACTAGCTGATTCTTCTTAGATTTAAATTTATTCTGCTTTTGTTTTGAATTTTTTTCATAATGAAACATCTCTGATACCTCCATTTCCTTTTTATTTGTAGTATGTACTAGGGCTGTTTCCACAGTTCGTGCCAGCATCACTGTTTGTTCCAAGCTCAGATCAGCATTACTCTTCAACAATTCAAACTTTATGAGCCTTGAATGCACTCCGTCAATAAACTTTTCTTTTATCTGATCATTCATATCTTTGAAGTTACATACTCCTGCTAGTTTTTTTAATACCAATAAATATTCTTCAACAGTTTCTGTTGATAATTGATTTCGATTACGAAATGTAGCTCTATCTAGAACTGATGACTGCTTCTTCATATATTTTTTACTTAATGTTGAACACAGTTCATTATATGGCAAATCAATTGGTTTCGAAGGCGCACACAAACAAGTCAATGTCTCAAAAACATTTGGTGTAATTTTGGTCAGTAGCAGAGGTACTTTTTTTGTTTCTGGCACCTCATTTAACGTAATTATACATCGTAGTTGTTGTTCAAAAGATTCCCAACACTCACCATTAAATGATTGCAAATCATAATTTGACATGATTGCTTTTGTTTGTTCAGAAGGACCGGTGGCGGTGGCGTTTTTCAATTGTTTTTTCCAGTAGTTGCTTACGAGTTTTCGTAATTCATCAACCGTTTCGTTTTGAGTGTCAATTCCGTACTCTGATAACTGCTCTTCCAATTGTGACTTATTAAGCCGATAAATCCAAGAAGTCATTTATTTGTATCGCGTAGCTCTTCGACCGGCGTTTTTATAACCAACCCCGACTTTTGCCAACAGTGAACCAAGATGGCAGATTTTGGAACACTGCTGCTCGTAAGTTATTATAAGAACTAACTTTACTGCGTGGCGTGCCGGTGACTTTGGTTTTCGATTAAATTAATTAATTACTCGATAACGGGTTCTATATAGCTCGTCGCCAAACTGTTGAGTACTAATTGAAACACTTTTTCTAGGTTACATAGTATAGGTTATTTATTACACAAAAACTGATTTGTCCCGAGCGAGCGGAAACTGCCATAGACAAACCAAACATACAGTCATAGATAATGTTACAGCTGCGTTCCGATATCACACTCTCCGCCACCATAACTAAGACAACATACAATTATATTACACTACTTAACTATTACCACAGAATAAAGCCATGTTCAAACACGGTTCTCGGTTTTCGGTTCTCTCAATTGTCATGCCTTTTAACTAAACCTACGATTTAGTTTAAATATGGCAAATTTGTTATGCCATGTCTGCCGTAAAAATTTCATTATCTTGAAGTTCATAAACGGTTTGAAAAACGACCTAACTTTATCAATTACTACGAGTAACTAATCCCATTTTGATCACAAAGAATTTGTAAATAAACAACATGGTCACTATTGTGAAGAAGCCACCTTTGTTGACCTAGGTAGGATCCTTAAATTATTTTTGTCTGACGGGTTAGGTGAAGTAATAGCACCATTCTTCCTTGAAGTGGCTACAGAACAGGTCCTGCTGTTATCGCGCAAATCGCAATAATGTTAAGTATTTTGTAATTTTTATTTCATCAAATCAATCAATGAGATCTAGAAAACAAGTAGTTCCAATAAGATGCCACCAGAAAGAATGATGCAGCATGAAACACGAAAATTTGAGAGGAATGTTTTCGAAACAATAAATTCCAAGAAATGTTAACATTAATTTCACCGGATTCGTCATGTTCTAACATTTCTCTGTCGGGTTATCTAAAGAGCGGGGGAATTCCAAATAAAGTATGCGAATTTTTTTTAAATAACACAGTGAAAAGCAATCACATTTTCAACCAGCAAAAAGGTGGAGATTTGGCGTATGTAATTTTTCATACGAAATTGCCAAGCCTGTATTAAGAAATTATGGGAAAATATCTGGTAATCTTTCTTTGTAATTAAAATTATCTTAATTTAAGGTTGTTAATTGCGAATTAGCGAATTGGCCACCCTTACCTTGCATGAATAATTAATTTATACTTGGTTCTTTATACCAGTAAGCAGTACCTATAAATATCAATGGAAATCAATATGTTGCCAATATAGAATTTGTCTGCCTTCAGTCATCATGAAGTTCTTACAAGTCGCGCTGTTGTTCACGTTCGTGATACTGCTGGCTAAAGTAGATGCTCAGCGAGGTCCAACTGGTAAGTGTTTTTTTTGTGTAACCGAATGCTAATCATACATTTCTCTAAACAGCGTGGCAGGGTCATCGACCCGCAACCTGTGACCAGGATTCAGTACCATGATTCTGAATTTTTTGTTAGTTATTAAAAAAAAAGCTGTTCCATACATTTTGACTGCGTAGGTATTGCACTTTTCTATGAAACAATTGTTTTTTTTGAAGTGAAAACTTCTTTAGCGGCGTTGAACACTTTTTGTAATGGGTAAAAAATGTTAAATTCGCGTCAGGGCATCGCGTCAGGACACGTGACCGTCAGGAGAGATTCCCCCCCCCCATCTCTTTCTACGGCGGCGCCAACCGAAGTGAACCAAGTGAGACACGATAATGGATGGATGATGGTGATGGCGATAGTGATGGTGATGGCGATGGTGATGGCGATGGTGATGTGATGTGATGGTGATGGTGGACGAGGACGTGGATGGACAGCTGATGGCTCGACCGTCTGTGTAGTAGCCACACTGCTGTGTATTCGTAAAATTCGTGTATATAAAGTGTTTCGAAAAATGGAAATTGAAGAAAGTGCATCGATTAATTCAATTAATAATTGATTTATTTCAACGTTAATATTCAAGTTTTCACTTCTGCCGGCACTCCCGGAGTGCAACCCGTCTTTTTTTTTTTATAACCGACCATATTATGACTACGCTAGGGGTCTAGAATCATGTGCTGAATTCATCGTTGTAGTTTTCACGTCGATGTAACTACCACCAGGTATTATGAATTACAGCAGTGGCGTGGATTGGTTTTCAGAATAGGTAGACACTAGGCCGGGTCTAGTCTAGTCAAACGCGGTCACTAATCAGAAAAAAAAAGTGCGGTCAAATGCGTGGTTATTTGAGTAAGCATGCCTACTAAAGGGTGCTAAATTGCGAAGGTCGAACGTCATGGTATTACGCGTGAGACGTACGTATTTTTAATTTTGTCGTATTAACTTGAACGAGTAAAGACTAATGAAAAGTGCGAATAGTACGGGAGCCGAGTAGGCCGTCCGGCGAATGCCTACTGCCGCACGTGTTTGTATGAAGATTTTGTTTTTGTTAGGTATGATAATTTAGTGAGTTTCTTAATTGTGGGGCACACACACTAAAATATAACTAATTAACTATTAATAAATAAATAATTGACAGGCTTATGTTGATATATCGAGGTAGGCACTACTTATATGCCTATATGCAATGCACGCCACTGAATTACAGATACCTATGTAAAAATTTGACATAAGGTGACAATGGCCTTTATTCCCAGTAGTTCCATAGGCGGTCTTACCGCTAAAAGCGATAACAAGCGTACTTTCAGGTTTAATACGTAATTGAATTTATATTTATCAATTTTCCAGTAACTTACTGCGATTCAAACAGAGACTGTTACCTGGAGAACGTCGACTGTTACTGTATTGGTAAGGGAGTATACAACCCCGGTACATGTGGATGTACTGGACTTCTTACATACCCCCCCCACGGTCACCGGAGATCTGGATCAAAGTAGAGTTGGAAGTAAAGACATGTTTAGTAGATCATGTGAGCTTCTCCATTTCTTTTTCTAAAAAAATTTTAACTCATTGATTTTTGGAGACTAAAATAAAAGTTACTTAATAGAAAATGAATTTATCTGCACTGTAATAATAAATGTCATTTAATTCTTTTATTGTTTTACTTCCAATCAACATACCTAAAAACTCTGAAGTATTACTAAGGCCGTATTCAGTGCTCTCCTAACGGTCAGGACTGACGTCGGTCTGCCGTAGCTATCGCCATAGCAACCATGCGTGCATTCAGAGCAGCACTGATCGCGTCGGCATACGCAATACTGACAGAGATGGTCAGTCGAGCGTGTCGGTGCTGCGTACGTCAGGTGACTGACGCGCTATGCAATGCTTCGGAGCATTCAGTGCGTTGCGGAAGCGGGACTTGAACGGACGTAACTACATATACCCTGCGGTTCCGTACGGTGGTCAGTGGAGCAGTGAATGCAATTATATGGGACCACCTTCGAGGTATATCCTTTCTAATCAAAAAAGAATTATCAAAATCGGACTGCTCTGTAAAAAGTTATGCGTGATCATACATAAAAAAAAAAAAAAAAAAAATATACGCGTCGAATTGATAACCTCCTCCGTTTTTTCGTCGGTTAAAAAGCCGACTGACGGTCAGTGCGTGCGTACGCACTGACCGTCAGGAGAGCACTGAATACGGCCTAAGTGTTCATACACACGAGCGATACGCGGCAATAGTAGAGGCAACTGCAGTCGTCGACATCATGGATCATGCCGCTCGTGTATTTGAGCACAGAAGCAATACGTGTGTACGTTGGCGGCTGCCGTCAACAATTATTACGAATATACTCAATAGAAAATAGGGCCCACCAAGTTTTAGGCTGTTATTTATAAATATGAATGATTAAGTGGTGTACGGTCTCATCAACCGTACATTTACTTTGCGAACGCAGCAACCTACTTGGATGTCGTGCGTCACAAATATTTTGCTATAACTATAACGTTTTAGCAATGCACGGTGAGTCAGACAATAACTGTGGAATTAACCACTTGTCAAGGGAAAGAATCACTACCACTTTAACTTGTTAACCTTCTACATTATAATACACTTAACTTTCAACTCAATTAGTGGTTCTTTCTGTGTGCTCCATAACTAAACCAACATTAACAAAGTGATAGTGTACGCTGCGGTGCCTACAACTATTGGCTCCTACAAGTGGTTTTTATGAATAGATTAGGAGCAGGGATTAAAAAATTGCTTAAATATAGTCAATGGTAAAAGTATATTTTAATCAATTTTAACAAGAAAAAAAAAAGGATTATTCCACTTTGCCCCACCGGCCGCCCCACTGGTGGGGCAAAGTGGAATGTCAAAAATTTTGCAGTGGAATCTGCCCCACTAAATCGAAATAGTGGGGCAGATTCCACTGCTTTAAAATCCTGTTGGATTCTGCCCCACTAGGGTTGGCGCCTTAGAATAAACGTACAAACATTTTATTTTCGCAAATTTTGTATTTCCTAGTTGTTTCTGGAAGAATAAGGGATGTAAATTGCAGATTAATTACACGATTTGTTACATGCAGCGTTGGAGTAAGAATGACCAAACCGTCATTTACTTACACAATAGACGTGTATTTGGCCATTTGCATTTCTTATCAGTATAGTTCATTTTGAGACCCACTCTTTCGGAGGCTCTACTGAGGTCATCGAGCATTGTACTGAAGTGCTCCATAGTCTCAGCCATGACTACAATATCGTCGCAAACCGAAGGTGAGTTATACAGGTACTCGCCATTGATGCTAATGCCAGCCCCATTTCAGTTCAAAACCTTGAAGACATCCTCCAGTGCAGCAGTGAACAGTTTGGGAGAGATAACGTCTCCCTGTCTCACACCTCTCTGCAGAAGGATAGGTTTAGAGGTCTGATCCAGGAGTCGGACTGACACAGTGGCGTTTTCGTATAGAACCCTCGATGCAGCATCCACTGCCGCGAAGTATTTCCAACATTCCGTTTCAATTGGATTCGTAACAGCATCTATACTAAGACGTGGAAGAATGTTTTTTGGACAATTCAAGCAATAACTGAGGTTCTGATCGACTTTCATTTTTGGGAATAATGGGCGTCGCGACAAATATGACACTCTGGTTTTGCCAATGGTTTCTACGTAAATATTAATTTCATGTACGAGTAGGTAGCCCCTGAAACCTAGGATCAAGCAAAGCACCTGACACAATCATGTGATAAATGTTATTAGGCGTTTACTAGCCAGTGAAATAAACTTAAAAAGAAACGCCGATTTCACGCCGGCCCCGTAACCGGCGGCGGCGGCGTGCTTAATGAAAATGATGATTAATGTGTGATTTTGAATAGTTAAATAGTTAGAATAAATAGCATTTAATTTTCTATTTACGGGGACGAATCGTCCTCAGTTTGTGATTTTAAGTCTAGTTGCAATTAATAAACAAATATTTAATTTAATTTAAAATCGCAAAATATCTGTGATTTTAAAAGTTTACTGTAATATCTGTGATTTTAAAAGTTTACTGTACTGTTTTAAAAGTTTAATAAAATGTTTGTACGTTTATTCTAAGGCGCCAACCCTAGTGGGGCAGAATCCAACAGGATTTTAAAGCAGTGGAATCTGCCCCACTATTTCGATTTAGTGGGGCAGATTCCACTGCAAAATTTTTGACATTCCACTTTGCCCCACCAGTGGGGCGGCCGGTGGGGCAAAGTGGAATAATCCAAAAAAAACACATTTTAGGTAAATACTCGTAAACTGAAATTACTTGAAAAATATGATGACAAATGTTTTGGTTAGGATTAAGATTAAAGCGAGCTGCATACGTAACGAGATAATAACCTCGGACGGGGCGTGAACGGGAACGGGACGTGACTGCCTTGTTCAAGACGGGAACGTGTTCTTAATGCATACGTATCGTAACAGTGATTCGGATCTGACGTGCTAGTGTTGTGAAGCAGGAAAGATGGATTTTCATTTCAAGAATTGGCTTTAATTGCTATTGCTCTAGATGACGAATGACATAGTATTAAGAAATGAACCCTTATGCACACTTAAAATTTTAATTAAATACTCTTATTTACTTTATGCCGGTTTCATTTTCTCGCAATCGAAGCAAAAAGCAGTGTATAACTCTAGTGCATAAACGAGCCATTTTATGCACTAGTTGTACAATCTACTATTCACAGATATGTTTTTTTTTTTTTTAATAATTCATAAGGTGATAAGTACAATAACTATATAAAAATACAATAATACGTATATAAATATAAGATAAACGACTAGTTCCACGACTTAGATGACCTCTTCTTTATCAGCTGGTCTATCGAATATCTTTGTTTTATTTTTTCGTTCCTGCCAATTTTGGCCCAAACATTTGCATTGTTTAGGTCCGACGACCATGGCTGCACATCGACATCCTCCTGATTGATCGCAATCGTCCTTACTAACGCAGTATTTTGGAACATGAGCAATAGTCTGAGTTGATGACTGTTGATGATTTGATTCTGTTACTGGAGAAGCAGGAGTATAAGAAGAAGATTCTGGAAAAAAAAATTTTAGTTAGTTTAGATGCCCGTTAAAACATTTAGAAAATTTGAGTTTCGCGGGGAACCTTAGTGCGTTCCTAAGGTTGGTTGGTTGTTTGTACGCTAAGTTGACGCGTGGCCGACGGTGACATGACGACGAGCCAATGGAGCGGATGATGCCAATTCGGTGCCGGCGTTTTTATTTAGAAACTTGGAGGACATATCAATATGACATCTCTCCTCCAACATTCTGTTAACACAGAAGGAAGAAACACCTTCTAAACTAGATTACTAAGTTATTCATAAAACTAAATTATATTTGCCTGAGTAAGTAACTGAAGAATCAGTGGTAGAAGAAGATTCTGAAAAAAAAAACAGTCTCAAAGTCAAAGTAGGCAAAGTGTAGAAAAACTGTGTATAAAGTCAAATCGAAAGTCATTCATTCACTATAGGCGGAGAATCAGCATTCTTTGAATGTCAAAACATACAGGGTGAAATTAAATTCATGGGCATCCTTTTAAGGGGTCATTGTACTCATCGTTATGAACAACTTTTACTACGGGACTAAACCTAAAATCGCGACAAAAAATCAGCTGTTCCTTGCATTTAACAAGACAACAACAACAACAACTCGTCATGTCATATGGAAGAGCTGATTTTTTTTTTCGCGAATTCTGTCTTGGTCCCATAGTAAAAGTTGTTCATAATGATGATTACAATGACCCCTTCAAAGGATGCCCATGAATTCAATTTCACCCTGTATAAGACAGTCCACCAAAACGCTTGCCCTTCACCACTTACTTATACAGGTCAGATACCATTGCATTCCTGTACAACGTGTGCACTGAATACGAAATTAAAACTGGAGTAAATTTTACTGCACATGTCTTTTCCTGGGTAGGTGGTGGGTTCGATAGTGAGCAGCTTGGCACAAAAGAGTCTGGCGCGGAGACAGATAACATCGTAACCTCATCACGTCTGTTTTCCTCGAAGGGAAGCCCGAAGTGTACCTACATCAATTAACTCAGCCTATTGCAGTCCACTGCTGGACATAGGCCTCTCTCAGGCTGCGCCACAACACCCTGCTCTCTGCCTTCCGCATCCAGTCCGTCCTAGCCACCTTCGTTAGGTCGTCCGTCCATCTAGCTGGGGGGCGTCCCACTCTACACATGTCGTTCGGCGAGAAAATTACGTAACAACAACTAACAGCTACAACAACAACTAACAGTAGGAATGGCTTTCATTTTGAGAGTTCAACAACATTCATTGCGTTATTTACGTTGTTGAGTAGACAAATTTGTCGAACATATGAAGCAATGGATTAGCAATATCATTCAAAATGATTCAGATTCTGATAGTTTGTTACGTAATTAGGATACGGTTCTGCGCTTCTCGCGTCCATTATGGCTAAATCTTTTTAGCCAAGCTGTCGTTTATTCGTTTCTCCTGCATTATTCTATGGACACATTTTGTTAAACTTTTCTACATTCATAAAACTAAAAAATACTTGCCTGTGGGAGACTCGTCATGTCTTCTAATGCGGTATGCAGCAACATAGGCAACTAACATCACTAACGACGTCATTAAAACCTTCAAAAAATTCATAATTTGGTACTATTACTAAGTACTAGCGGTAACATCAATATTTTATTCATTAAAGAAACAGTTTTAGAATATTTAAGCACCAACAATTAAATACGGTACATAAACCCCCAGACGTAGCCATAAATATTTTCAATATTCCATGATAACGTGCAAACATTTAATGCCTCTAATTGTAACTGCAATCAATATACTCGTAATTCTTTCATACATAGCCACAATCATGTACTAATTAACCATTCAAACGAAGTTACATGATTGGTTTTTTAGTAACAGAGACTTGGTTCAGCAGAACACAGCCTTTAGGAACTATCTCGAGACATTAAATAGTTATTACTTAAATGTAAACTGGAATGATTATACAAAGTGTAAAAAAATTAACCTTAAAAACTTTAAGAGGTGCTTTAGACCATCGAACAACTTTCACTATGGGACCAACTCCGAAATCACGAAAAAAAAATCAGCTGTTTCATACAAAAGTTCAATACCTACTCGGCCAAAATGTATGAAACAGCTCATTTTTTTTTTCGTGATTTCGGAGTTGGTCCCATAGTGAAAGTTGTTCAGTTCGATGGTCTAAAGCACCTCTTAAAGTTTTTAAGGTTAATTTTTTTACACCTTATATATCCAGCCATCGATTACTAATAATTAGTATTCACTTGGTAATCACACTAATATTGGAAAGGCGAAAGTTTGTGAGTGTGTGTGTGTGTTTGTGTTTATATGTTTGTTACTTCTTAACGCTCAAACGGCTGGACCAATTTTGATAAAATTTTGTATGGGGGTAGCTGACACCCTGGATTAACATATAGGCAACTTTTTATCCCGATATTCTCACGGGATCGACATTTACGCGGGTGAAACCGCGGGGCGCAGCTAGTCACTAATAATTTTGTGATCCATGAATCCAGCTGACAGAGATGCGGAGGATTGCTTCGACGCAATTTATTTTGCTTTTTTGTAAGGTTTAGGGTTAGGATATTTTAATGTTTTTATTTAATGTGTAGAATTTGTATGTAGATTAATTTATACAGTTGTAGCGGTATCTAAAACGCCACATGCGAACTATGCGTCATACTGACATCACGCAAAATCCTGCATCTCGCAAGCAGAGTTTACCGACACACAACTAGCATATACAGGGTGAAATTGAACACATGCGACAAATCGAAATGGGAGATTGTACTCATTATTATGAACAACTTTTACTATGTGACCAAACCTGAAATCGCGAAAAAAAAATCAGTTGTTCCCTACATTTTGATGAGTTATGCGAACATAAATGTAGGGAATAGCTGATTTTTTTTTCGCGATTTCAGGTTTGGTCCCATAGTAAAAGTTGTTCATAATAATGAGTACAATCTCCCATTTCGATTTGTCGCATGTGTTCAATTTTACCCGGTATACACAACAAAGCATATATGCACAACTAGGATGTATACAACGGCCCGATATGACTCATCGGGCAGTTGCCCGCCATACACGACACCCGTCTGGTCAGAGGATTCTCCCTTTTCTGTATTGAGATTAAAGATAAAGATATATTTATAAACAAAAATAACAAGATTAAAAACTAACTTAACTAAAACTATACAAAAACTAAAATATAGCGTCGATAAATTCATCTGCATCGCTGTCGACTGGTAATGTACCCAAGAGACTGGCGGCACTGCCACGTTGTATGGCAATGCTTAGCCTTTGGCCAAGGTAAAAGCCAGCCCTTGGGTCACGGGAATTGTCAACCAGCCGTTTTGAAATTTCTGTAAAAAGACCATGAGCACTCGGACCCCACGGCCCGATATTATATTTATTATTATTATATTTATATTATATTTATTGCATAACTGTGTACATTAAGTTCATATACATTACATTTTTTGTTTTAAAAGTCTACTCAAGTCGGATATGCAATAGTATTTTAAGAAGTTAGAATTAGAAAGACAGATTACAAACAAACTTTATTTTTTATTTATTAAAAGCTCGTGCAGATACTCACAGGACAGTCGCTGTCAACCTTGCAGAACGTACCACCTAAAGAAAAAATAACATGTCTCCATTTTAAATTAATTAGTGCTAATTATTTATGCCTTTGCTATATAAGTATTGAAACTGAATGCTTGTCGTAATATTTCAACAGTTCCATAGTCCAAGTTGGAAACAGTTTTGGCCTAGTGGTAACGGCCGCGACTTACGAGTTGTAGGTCGTACGTTCAAATCCAGACAGGCGGCTTTACTTTGTGTAAATTATTTTATCACTACTGCTCTCAAAACGATGAAGGAAAACATCGTGAGGAAATCGGCATTTCCTAGAACAAAAAATTCGAAGACATGTGACATCTGCCAACCCGCACTGGGCCCGTGTGGTGGACTACGGCCCACTCCCTCTCACTGAGAGGAGGTCTGTGTCCCAGCTGCAGTGCGAACATTATTATAGGCTGATTACGTAGTCCAAGTTACATTGCAATAATAATAGCGCCATGTTCGTTTATGTCGCTTTTCATCTTTCTGTATTTCACACTGGTAATTATTTTTGTAGGAGACATTGTTTTTGTATTTTAAACTACTGCTTATTAGGCCTATGAAATTGCCGTTTTACATATATTTTTTTTAAAGAACAATAATATATATATGTCGCATCACTGGGTAGCCGAGATGCAAAACTTCGGGTCTTCTTTATAATCCGACATAGTTTAGATAGGTGTGGGACCTGCAGTGGGTACTCGAACGAATAAATTAGCGATTAACAACCGAAACGCACACGTGCTTCAGAAACAAACACGTGTGTTGGTATTGAGCGTTTACCAAGACTGTCCGGGCTTGACTGTCGACTGTAGACTGCCGCGACCAGTGTTACCAGATTCAAATTATCAACTACCGTGCTGACAGATTAAAAATACCATGTTTTAGACTTAATAAAAAAAAAAATACTGTGCAATTACCGTGTAAAATGCGAGAAAAACCATTATGTATTTCACTATGGGATCAACTGAGAAGTCACAAAAATAAAACCGGCCAAGTGCGAGTCGGACTCGCCCATGAAGGGTTCCGTAGCAGCAAGTAACATAATATAAAAGTTCTTGTAGTTCGTTGTAACTTTGTGAAAGGTAAATTGCGGTTTTCGATTTATGACGTATTAAAAAAAAACTACTTACTAGATCTCGTTCAAACCAATTTTCGGTGGAAGTTTACATGGTAATGTACATTATATATTTTTTTTTAATTTTATCATTCTCTTATTTTAGAAGTTAGAGGGGGGGGGGGGGGGACACACATTTTACCACTTTGGAAGTGTCTCTCGCGCAAACTATTCAGTTCAGAAAAAAAATATATTAGAAACCTCAATATCATTTTTGAAGACCTATCCATAGATACCCCACACGTACAGGTTTGATGAAAAAAAAATTTTTGGAGTTTCAGTTGTAAGTATGGGGAACCCCAAAATTTATTGTTTTTTTTCTATTTTTGTGTGAAAATCTTACTGCGGTTCACAGAATACATCTACTTACCAAGTTTCAACAGTATAGTTCTTATAGTTTCGGAAAAAAGTGGCTGTGACATACGGACGGACGGACAGACAGACAGACAGACATGACGAATCCATAAGGGTTCCGTTTTTTGCCATTTGGCTACGGAACCCTAAAAATCAGCTGTTTAATACAAGAGTTCAATACCTACTTGACTAAAATGAAAAACAGCTGATTTTTTTTGTGATTTCAGAGTTGGTCCCATAGTGAAAGTTGATCATATTCATGGATATAGAGACGGTAAAAAAAAAAAAACATCCAGTATAATATACATATATAATAGCCTCACACAGCAGAATAACTTTTAAAACATAGGAAAAGAACACGAAAAAAAAAATGAAGTATTGATTCTGAGACGGTACAGACGTGAGCACATCAAGCTACTAAAATCTGTCAAATTTCTTTACTAGATTTTCAACTTTATCGCTAAAATATAAGGTTCAAAGTTGATTGGGAGAATTTGACAGTTACGGGTAGCTTGATATACTGGCGTCTGTACAAAGTTCGCCGAGTCAACTATCAGTGGTAATTATTAGAAGGCGGGCCGGTAATGCACTTGAGATGCCCATCTTCTTGTGGTAGGCAGACCCATCCAGCCCAGCAGTCGTCGGGGTCATCGTGGCATGTATCTGGCTCTGAAAAATGAATAATATTAATTAATTAACACAAACAAAAGAATCTGTTAAGAACCAGCTACTGAAGTGGTTGAATGCAATTTATGGTTTGTTTATTTATTTATTTTAGGATGTCCAACAAAATATATACACTAAAAATTATATAGTTTATGGACGGCAAAGTATTTGGTAGGTGTACTTTTTCAGTTACAGGAGACTACAGCATGCACAGTAAAATGAACAACTAAGCTAACAAATGAAATACCTAATACATAATGAAAGAAAAATTTACATAAATCATAATAAAAAAAAAATACTTTTCACATCAAAATTAATTTATGTTTATAAAACTAGATGAGTTTGGTGTGTCCTAACTGACTACTCTGAGAAGAAAGACGAAAAAAAAACTCAGAAAGAGGTCACAGTCTATAGGATCATGATTCCAAGATCATCATCTGCCTAGCCTTTCCCTAACTATGTTTGGGTCGGCTTCCAGTCTTACCGGATGCAGCATTTTACATGGAGGGACTGCCTATCTGATCTCAAGACATTGGTTAAAATTTGTGAGAAATCAATCCAATTAAAGTTGGTTCCGTTTCAGCTCGTTCTCACTTGTTGGGTGGTTTTTTTAACGGATGCTAAATTTAATGATATTTTGTTGGAGAGATTGTCGGGGCTGAGCAGTGGCGGCTCAGTGGTAACGGCCGCGACTTACGAGGTGTAGGTCGTAGGTTCGAACCCAGACAGGCGCTTTATTTTGTGTAAATTATCATCAGGTCTCTATGTACTTCGGTGTTCCTCATTAACAGTACGTTTATCCACACATCGAGCCCTTTTCAATGAGCCTAAACACGATGTATCTGCTGTTAGGTGTCGAGGAGTTAGGTACTCTGCAGACTATCCTGACTGCAGCATCAGGTCATGACTTGATGATCATGAGACCAAATGTGGCAAATGCTCTATCAAACATCAAAACAATTTACTAAAACAGTCCTTGCCTGTTCGAGTAACTTCTTACTGTTAAGGAGTTGTACCTTCCATCATCAGCCCAGCTACCTGAGATGGTGACAACCATACGCAAATACACAACATACTTCATAAAATATGCGAAAAAAAAAAACAATAAGTGAGCCTATAAAATTTGAGGGTTGCCCTAGATTTCTCTAAGAGCCCATCATCAGATCCTAACTTGGTGACAGTGGGACCACCTCAGAACTATCTACTTTCGAACAAAAAAAGAATTTTGAAAATCCGTTTACAATTGGCGGAGTATTCGATGAACAAACATACAAAAAAAAAAAACATACAATCATCCGAACATAGTACCTCCTCCTTTTTGTGAAGTCGGTAAAAATACGTATGTCATTCATTGTAAGTACGCCAAAAAAAATGCTTAACGATGCGTCGCGATGCGCCTTGTTGTGAACCTGCCCTTATAGTTTATAGAAAATATAATAATTAAAATAACCATAATTACCTTTGCGGCGGGTTAAATTACTCAGGGTGGAAGCAGATACATGAGCCATCAGCATCACGAACGTGAAGAACAACGCGACTTGCAAAAACTTCATAATGACAAACTGTAACACTGCTGAGCTAGTGAAATGTTCTAAATCTTTTTTGCGATTAGCAGCTATTTATAGTTAAAGTTATTATCCTATGGAAAATTTAATTGATTTGTGTCCATAGAAAATTCTTCAATAAATTAGATTAGTTAAGCGGCATTCCCAATCCCGCTAGGCAATTTTTTTTAATAAGAAAATTTCACAATAATTGCCCTTTAAGATTGTTAGTGTAAGGCAACCGTTAATAATTGCAGTGTTGACGCCACGGCAATTACGTGTAGTAGATTATTGCTTTCAAAAATTTCTAATGATGTTACTAGTAGGTACGTAACGGAACCGTTACGTACTAGTAACAATTCGATGTAGATCAATTCGGAACAAATATTGGTCAAAAATTAGAAAAAGCTAAGTCACAGTATAAATAAATTGTTTAAATATCTCAAAAACTGGCCAATTTGTAAGGGTTTCAAAGTGTTATCTAGACGGAGACAACATTTCTACGAGCTGACGTAACGTCACAGGAAGGCCATGGCAATTTTATGCCATTCAACACAAAGTTTTTTTGTTGTTTATAAAGTATATATATTTTTTGTTGAATTGGCGAAAAAATTCAACGCAGGGGTGTTCAGTGTAGCGGGATTGTCCGAAAGGGTTACCGCTGCCCTGGAACATAAAGGACTAAGGAAGGAACACGGATGGGTTTTAGTTAGTAAGAGTCTGACACTCCCTTCCGCTCCACCCAGAGCGGGACCCCTTCATTTGATGATTTCCCATCCATAAAAAAAATGGCGGCTACAAAATATTTTCGAATTTTCCATCATGGGTGACGTTATCATAGTTTTCGAGGGTGCTAAAGCCGATAGTGAGGTCAGAATAAAAATCCAACATGGCGGATCAAGGAAGTCGAGAAAAAAATATAAGAATATAAAAAGTTGAAATTATAAGAAAAATAATTACTGGCGAATCGTGGGTGTACAATACACCTCTGCACAACCCTTTGAATTAATACAGGCGTGATGTTATGAAGATATCTCATTTCCGCAACTTTTTCTCGCAACTGTCCTTTCGAGCAAATGGATTTGCGCAAGTGTCTTTCGCGCAAGTAGATTTGTGCAAGTGTCTGTCGCCTAAAAAGGAATGATTGATTCTGAGATGATCTGAAGGTCGCCGGGTTAGCTAGTTTATTATGAAATTCAGATATAGGTGAAAGCATACAATTGTGAATAATTAATTTTTTCATCCGTGGTATGCCAAAATCTTATCCAAGCCACCTTCTCTTCGAAAAAGGGTCTTTTCGCAATCCAGAAGCCCTATCTTTATTTTAATCAAAATATAATTAGATGATTTTGAATATTTTTTGACATTCACAAAAAGAAGCGCAAACATTTGTTAAAGTTTTCAATAATATTTCTAGGAGCGCAAAATGAGAATTATTGGGGTAAAGACGCTGTTTAAAGCGTATTGCCAATCATTCTACACGAGCGGCCTGTGGATAAGGCATACTAAGATATCGCTAGACGCCCTGCGTATTCAATATAACAACTGCTTCAGGATGCTGTTGGGACTGCCGCGCTATTGTAGTGCGTCCGGTATGTTAGCATTTGCGCATACCGATGATTTTTACGCCATAATGCGCAAAAAAACAAATTCCGTCTTGTCAAGAGCACGGTCTTGTTCTAACGGCATCCTAAGTATGTTGATGGAGAAATACGACGCACCCTGGTTGTCGCACGCTGTGGAGGTGCTGGTCAGAAGACCCCACGGCTAACTTTGCAATTTTTATCTTTGTATTGTTTTGTTTCTGTTTTCTGTATGTGTTTACTAACAATCGTTTTTAAGAACATACTAACAATTGGGCCTAGTTGCCATTAATAAACCAATATTTAATTAATTTAATTTAATTACTTAGAGGTTCGATTGAATACATGCCTCAGAACAAAGCCATGGGCGACGTTCTTACTTATCTTACATACTTAGCCTATAATGTTCCCACTGCTGGGACACAGGCTTCTGTGAGAGGGGTGGGTCGTAATCTACCACGCGGGCCCAGTGCGGGTTGGTAGATGACACATGTCTTCGAATTTTTTTTTTAGGACATGCCGGTTTCCTCACGATGTTTTTCTTCACCGTTTTGAGAGCAGTGGTGATGATATAATTTACACAAAGTAAAGCGCTTGACTGGGTTCGAACCTACGACCTACAGCTCGTAAGTCGCGGCCGTGACCAATGGGCCACCGCGGCTCTTTTGTACTTATCTTATTAGAAGTAAACTAAGTAAACTAACCTGATTTGTGGCCATGGTAAATCCATGGCCACCAATCAGGTCAATCCAATCAATTTGCCCGGAATAACTCTTGTTATAAATAACTGTTAAACACATTTTTCTAGCTCAGTCGTGTTACTGTTTGTCATCATAGAGTTGTTCAAGTCACAATGTTGTCCACGTTCGTGATGCTGGTGGCTTATGTAGCTGCTTGTAACCTGTAGGCCTAGCCTAGTTACAAACGTTTCATATCGAATCTCTTTCTATAATCGTTAATGCTTCGGCGTAAGCGATTATAGAAAACGATAAGTTGGTAGCCAAGTTGACACGACCGAGTCGAACGCTCATTCTACAACGTCTTTAGAAAAACCTATACTTTAGTCTATGGTGAGCATTCCTACTGACGTCAAACTAACGTCAAAGTCTCAGTTGTGTACTAAGGGCCAAAGCACACACGCTACTTTTTGCATCGGCGATCGGCGCTTTTGCGGCTGAATCGATGCCGCATCGCGTTTTGGCGACTCTCTGCGTTCGGACGCGGTATCGGAATCGCGCGTTTTAGCGACTGCTCCGATGCTGCATCGCGTTTTGGTGACTTTCTGCGTTCGAACGTGGTATCGGAATCGCGCGTTTTAGCGACTGCTCCGATGCTGGCGCAAATGCCAAAATCGCTGCGACCGGCATCCGAATGTGTGTGGAGTGTAGCGTTCAGCCGCTGTATCGAGCGTCTGAAAAGCGACTGAACGTTTCGCGTTTGGCGTTTTTAAGTGTGCGGTGGGGAATGCTTGGTCGCTGCATTTAGCTTCTAAAAAGCAGCTGAATCGCCGATAGCCGATGCAAAAAGTAGCATGTGTGCTTTGGCCCTTAGTGCGCGGGCAAATAATTGTTTTTTAAGTGTTTTGAAATTTGAAAGTAAGCGAAATAAGGTAAAGCTCTTCTTATATGAATGTAATAGAAGGAATGTAATTTTTAAATATTACTGTGTCTCGAAATGTTATGATGTGATGATGAACGAAAGATACCTTAAAATAATGAAGTGATAACTTTTATAGGATGGAATCTAGATCTCGAGCAAGCCCAGAACAGTTCGTAGCTTTATTGGAATTCATGGAAAGTAGATTGTCAACTTGGCTAAGCCTTCTGAGGTCAAAGCGCGGCACCTTTGTCGGTAATTACAGTTACCTATTTAATTATTTTATTACCGGAAAAACCTCAACAATTTAAATTAAAACCGATATAAGTGTGTATCGAACCACGCGCTGTATAGAGTTCCATAGACAACAGTCTACGGAATCCTACACAGTGTGTGGTCGACGATTTCTTTTACAACTGAGCACCGTTGCCGACGGTAACGTCCGAGAGCGAGATGGAAGTCCCCACTCCCGCGCGTCTCGCATCTCACAGTGCTACGCAGCCTTGTGCTACGGGCTACGAAAGGGTAACGCCCAATAGCAGTGCTACGAGTTCGGCTACAAGCGAGTCTGTTTATAGCAACTTATTATACATCTTCACGTATTTAGTGACGCATCCACTAAAGCACTGTGTACAGTCACGTCTAAAAGTATGTATATGTTACCGGCCAAACCCGATTTCAGGACAAACTAGTTTAGCCTAGGCTAAACTAGTTCTTCCTATACGCGATAGGGGGTGCCCTTCGCTCGCCCTTGGATCTTATGTCGACGGAGCCCCGCTTCGCGGGGCCCCTATTTCTGTGTAAAGGGTTTAAAGTAATCTAACCAAACCATTGGATTCGAAACAATACGCGTACCTATAAAGCGTTCAAAGCGAACCGTCTTGGGAAGATCGATGAATTAACATGTACGGTAGGCTCCAAAAGTCGAAGACGAAGTGTTGAACACACTTCTGGCAGAAATTGAAAATATATTGAACAGTCGTCTCTTGATGCACGTTTCGATAGACCCGGAGGGCGTAAAATCCCTCACCCCAACCACTTTTTGCTGGGTACGTCGTCGAAATTACCTGTAGTCGGAGCGTTTGACAGTTCCGACCTATACTTACGCAGGTTTTGGCGTACAACTCCACGATCTGATCGACATTTTCTGGCACAGGTAGGTAAAGGTAATTTTACCTAACCTTCTACCTAGGTGAAAGTAGAAAACAGAGCAGCCACCGCTACGAGTGGGCGACCTTGTATTGGTTGTGGACTCGAACTCTCCCCACAATTCGTGGCCAAAGGGCCTAATCAATAGTGTGGTATTTTTTTTTTGTGCTGGGACAACATTTTGTATGAGGTGGTGGCAGAAATTACGAAGGAAGAGTGTTTGATTGGTGATCTTCACCAAGGTTTTAGTCATTTTGAGCTTTTAATTATTGGAAACGATCCGCTGCGGCGTCAACTGTGATAGTAACTTCAATTTCAGTACGGCCGCCCCGTGAATGGTTTTTAGATTGGCTTCAAATAATTTAATCTGGGATTTTTCACAAGGAATCTGGGGCCCTTACTGACTCAAGAACTGCTGAGCTTCGGTGGAACATTTGGTGGCTTAATTTGTTGCATTTTAACCCTGCTATGGTGTCCTGCAGGGAGTGCGTCGAGTTGCCAGTAACCCTGTATATAATGTAAGATTCAGGTAATCAAAACACAATTCAAACACACCTGCGAATAAGAACGTTTCCCAATGCAAAACTTACTGTAGATTACATGATTAAAGTGTCGGGTATACTTACAAAACTTCAGTCTGCACTTAACACCTGTCACAACACCAATTTATCTCGTCTGCTCAACGTCCGTACGTCACTGTAGGGATCCAGCAGAATATCAGCGTCAGGTACATTTGCCTGGCACATGCTGAGCTGGACTCCCATTTGGTGCAACCTTGAGACGCACACCGCACTGTTTCGTTGCTAATTTTATTTTAAATATTCGTCATAGACTCATAGTGTCACTTTTATTTAGATATGTATGTTTTTCCTTTTTTTTTTATTTGTTTTTGTATTGGCACCTTGTTTTTATATTGTTCATGTGGGTAATTGGTTTCATCTAATGTTGTACTTTTGTGTGTTGTGCTGTCTTTTGTGTGCGCCAAATAAATGGTTTATCTATCTATCTATCTAATCACTGAGGTGTTCCCAGGTAAGGACGGTCGTATTAGACTCGTGGAAGTGAAGGTGGGCTCCCTGACGTGGCGCCGCTCTACGGCGTGCGTCGCTCCTATCACTCTAGTTGACGAGTGCTGTGACAGGACTAGGGTGGGGAAGTTAGCGACGCGCTCAATAGATTTAAAAAATTGTTAATAACGTATTTAAGTATTTCGTTAGTAAGTAAGTAGCGTCACTAGGTAAGCTAAGAGGCGGGATGGTACTGTGAGCCCCCCGCCAGTCTGCCACTGAACACCGATCAATGTGCACGCCCAAACTCCTAATTTTTGCGCACGCAGCCATCTTGTTGTTTGTTCAATTACACAATAAACGTTATTTCAAAGTACACCTGTTTTCGTTGCGACAAACCTGTTAGTTCCTGTAGCACCACCCCTAAGACTTTGTTTTATTGTATTTTATAAACGTAATTTTTAATCACACTAATATTATAAAGGCGAAAGTTTGTGAGTGTGTGTGGGGGTGTGTTTCTATGTTTGTTACTTCTCCACGCTCAAACGGCTGGACCAATTTTGATAAAATTTTGTATTGAAATAACTGACACCCTGGATTAACATATAGGCTACTTTTTATCTCGATATTCCCACGGGATCGACATTTACGCGGGGAAACCGCGGGGCGCAGCTAGTCTTTTATAAAAACATGAAATCTCTTATTAGTATGTATATTGTTTTTTAATATATTATTTATAATTTATTCAGAGCATGTGTACACTATAATGTGTAAGCTGTGGTTACCTGTAATTGAGTGTGCATTACAGGCTGATGTATATCATATGTTGCTTTAGGTCATAAAGTTCAAAAAGGTTTTCCCTGCTTTTATGAATCACTAAATAAGAACTTTGTGTAAATACTTTTAGTCTTTAGTGGGAAAGTGTCATTACATTGCGTGTTTAATAGTGAAAAGAACTCGGCGTAGAACTCATTCGAGTCACATAAATTATTAAAACTCTGAACACATAATTATATACAAGTTCTAAACCGTGAAATTTTCTTTGTACTAATCATTATGAACAACTTTTACTATGGAACCAAACAAGAAATCGCGAAAAAAAAATCAGCTGTTCCCTACTTTTTGACGAGTTATGCGAACATAAATGCAGGGAACAGCTGATTTTTTTTCGCGATTTCTTGTTTGGTTCCATAGTAAAAGTTGTTCATAATGATTAGTACAATGACCCCTTAAGAGGAAAACGGTGACTAAAATTTCACGGTGTATAATGGTAAAAGTTAATTGTAATGTATCTTGTTGGTAATCCTTAAATAAAAAAATAATATAAATATAAAAAACAATTTAATACATATTGAAACTTGGCCCATATTAATGTATATTTATCTAAGGATACCTATAGTATTATTTTTTATTTATTTTATTATTATCTAAGTCGCCGACGTACTTTGGGTTAAGGAAAGGCGAGATTGACGCTAAGTCTTCGCAGTCTGGGATCCGTTTTCCCTTGGATGTGATGCAGGAATCTGCGCAGAGAGGGCCTTCGAACCAGTCTCCCAGAATCTTCTTGCATTGTGCGCAGTTCTCGATGCATACCTGCAGGATATCAGACTCTAGGGGGGAAATGATAACAGATTTCTGTTAGTATTTTGTAGTATAGTCAGATTAGAAGAAATAAAGGTTGATTGCAAGTTGGTTACAAAGAAGATAGTACAGACAATTTAGAACCATTTAAGCAATGGTTGTCTTAGACGAAGTCTTACCAATTTTTTTAAGTGAAAACTTCTCAAGGCGCGTTGGGTATTTTTTGAGATGGGAAAAAAGCTATTGAACTCGCGCCACTGTTACCGTAATCGACACCGGTTCGGATGTGTTCGGCTGTCTTCGGGATGTACTTGGTATTAGTTATGTTTGTCTGTACTATCTTCGCCTTAAAGCTTTGCACCCATCTTCCAATCACCCGGTATAAAAGTATTAGTAGTAGAATTATTAGTATCCAGTGGGATAGTGGCAAGGCAAGTTGCACGAAGAGGTAGCAAGTTAAGAGGCAAGATAGTGGAAGATCGAGAATAGTTGCTCTAGACGATCAAAGAATCGAATCAGAACAATGGTTCCTTAGCCAAAAAAATATGTTCGTAATAATAATTTTTCACATCCGCCATCTTCGATTTTCAGTTTGACCTCACCATCGGTTTCAGCACCCTAGAAAACCAAGAAATCAACACTCATGATGAAAAATTTAAACATTTTTCACATCCGCCATCTTGGATTTTGAGGTACTCGTAGATTCTGTACCAGATTGATTCTGTACCATTGCCTTGTTGTTTCGACTGTATCCACGGGTAGCTTTAAACAATAGATGTTTTTTTAATGTGGGTCCAATAAAAAAGAGAATCAATGATTTGGTCAACTGGACCCGCGGATCCAGTTCGAGTGGGTCCAGTTGACCAAAGACTCTTATTGAGGAAGACCCTGTTCCTAATTCCGATGAACAACTATTTTTTAAATGTTTTTTTTTTTTTTAATAAAAATATTTAAAAATGTAACAACAAATGAAATCATCATTATCATCTGCCGAACGGCGGTGTAATCAAGTATCTTGACTTAGTACACCAGGTTGTCGACATGTGGGATGTGGACTCAGCAATCATTGTACCGATAATCGTTACAGTAAATAGCCTGTTAGCGCTACCATAAGAAAGACTGAAGCTGTGGCGAGACAGTGCTTCCTTACCCAAACCATTCGTTCCACCCGCTGAAGACCTCCCACCTGGACATGAGTTACCTTGGGTAACCTGCAAATCTTTAAACAGACTCCGGACCCAGGTTGGCCGAAGCAAGGAAAACCTGTTCAAGTGGAGATTTATAGACGACTCCACCTTGGAGTGTAAATGTGGTGCTGTTCCACAAACGATGGGACACTTAATCTCGTGCCCTGCGTGTCCTGTCAGCTGCACGTTACAGGAACTGATGGACGCTAGTGATGGCGCCAAACAAGTAGCCGAATTCTGGGCCGAGTACATTTAGATTGCTATCGACACGCTATAAGAAGGAGCGGAGACCCTCGACCAACCCCTCGGGAAGCTCTCATTACGCGGTTGAGTCAAGGGCTTGATTCAGAAAGCGATACTTCTGGACACAGCACGCATAGTGGTGAGGTTTCTCTCTAGAGCCCTGACTACCGGCAGCTTGGGCCCTGTTCCTCATGCCGATGGGCCACTATTTTTTATATTTTTAAATGTTTTTATATGTATTCTAAAATAATAATAAAAATTAATAATAAATAATATTTAATATTCTAAACTGTAATTTATAAGTATTTCAATAAAATAAAGGATAAATTATAATGCTTTCGAACAATGCCCACTCAATCACTTTTCACAGATTACTGGCAGTTATAAAGTTAATGCCTTAGCAAATTAATTAACTATGTTTTATATATCAAGTGGACGAATGATTGTAATGGATCCAGCCTAGTTAGTGTTCGTGAAGGCTAATTACACCCTTTGGGTAGGTACGTAGGTATTTACCTAGATACTACATGGATTCTATTATAGAGGTATGAGGAACAGGGTATAAAGTTCACTCATACTCTGTAGGAAAGGGAGGATCCTCCGACCAGACGGGTGGTGTGTCTTTGATTCGTGTCGGGCCGTTGGATTTATGTTAGTTGCGCGGTAAACTTTGCTTGCGAGATGCAGGATTTTGTGTGACGTCAGTATGACGCGTTGTTTGCATATAGCGTTATAGATACCGCTACACTACTTAATAAAAATAATGGGTAAGTTTAAGCAGCGGTGACCAAGTGGTACCGGCCCCTACTGACAAGTTGTAGGTCGTGAGTTCGAACTCAGACAGACACATTACTTTATGTATTATTTTCAAAAAAACACATTACTTTATGTATAATTTTCAAATGAAATGGTACCAAACAATCGTCGCTCTAAATAAACGTTATGCTAAACGAAATTATGCAGCATTATAACTTTGCCAAAGGTAATTAAATGCCAAATAAAATTCTGCCATCTTAAAAGTATGCCATTCTAAATTTGAACATATAAACATTCGGCCAAACAATAATCACATTAAATAATTTTTATGCCTTAAAAATATTCGTTTAAAGAAAATTATGCCAAGTGTGTTATGCCAAATAAATTTCGGAGCATCAAGATTCTGCCAGAAGGGAACCTGGTACAGACAGGCATACAGTTGTACACGTAAAACTTATAACACCCCTTTGTTTTTGTCGGGGTTAAAAATACGTATGTCATAGTAAGTACGCCAAACAATGCTTAACGCTGCGTCCCGATGCGCCTTATTGTGAGCCCGCCCTTATAGTTTATAGAAAATATAATAATTAAAATAACCATAATTACCTTGACGGCGGGTTAAAAGACTCAGGTTGGCAGTAGGTATATGAGCCATCAGCATCACGAACGTGAACAACAGCGCGGCTTGCAACAACTTCATGATGACAAACAGTAACACTGCTGAGCTAGTGAAATGTTCTAAATATTTCTTGCGTTTAGCATGTATTTATCGTTGCAGTCATTATCCTATAGAAAATTGAATTAATTTGTGTCCATAGTAAATGTTTCAATAAATTAGATTAGTTAAGCTTCTTTTCCACGAGGCAACTTTCTTTTCCAAGAAAATTTCACAATAATTGCCCTTGAAGATTGTTAGTGTATCTAAGACAACCGTTAATAATTGCAATGTTTATGCCACGGCAATTGCGTGTAGTAGATTATTGTTTGCAAAATTTTCTAACACGTTCCTTAAAGTAGTAGTAACAATTCGAAGTTGATCAATTCCGAACAAATATTTCTCGAAACGTAGAAAAGCTAAGTCACAGTATAAATAAATTGTTTAAATATCTCAAAAACTGGCGAATTTGTAAGCGTTTTAATGTCTATGCTAGACAGAGACGACACTTCTACCATAGTCACAGAATATATAATACTAGACGTACAGAAGTTGCACTCCTTTGATCTCGAAGAAAGCCGCCATTTTAATCATCACCATCATCGTCATTTCAGCCGAAAGACGTCCACTGCTGGACATAGGCCTCCTCCAAGCACCTCCACTTCGACCGGTTTTGTGCTTCTCGCATACAACGAGTTCCTGCGGCCTTCACAAGGTCGTCGGTCCACCTTGTGGGAGGCCTTCCAACGCTACGCCTTCCGGTACGCGGTCGCCACTCCAGAACCTTTCGGCCCCATCGGCCATCTGTTCTGCGAGCAATGTGCCCTACCCACTGCCACTTAAGTTTGGCAATTCTTCGGGCTATGTCGGTTACCTTGGTCCTCCTGCGGGTACATATTTGAATGTCGAACATTAAAATACCTACGTGTAAAATGTCAACGTTCAAAACATCGAAAATTTAAATATCGGTTATATCATAATATCGAAAATTGTTATACCTAAGCATAAAATGTCTAACATTGAAATGCCGAGTTATAAAAATATCTAATGATTAAAAACATCGATAATCATTATACCTAAATTCAAAATGTCAACATTCAAAACACTTTAGTTCATTATATTTACGTTAAAAATACCTACTAGTTAAAATATCGAACTTGCAGGCAGGCATGTTTGCAGGATGCAAGAGAGAGCGAAGGGCACCCCGGTATTAGGTTAGGTCAGGTTACTTTAAACCCTTTACACAGAAATAGGGGCCCCGCGTAGCGGGGCTCCGTCGACATAAGATGCAAGAGTGGGCGCGGCCTACAAATGTGTTTTTTTTTAAATTATTTATTATGTGAAAATAAGCATGCAGAGTGCAAGCGAGCATGCATCATGCAGCAGGCATGGTTTCTGTCACGGCTCCGGCGCTGCGGGGCTCCGGCGGTCCCACGCGAGCTTATCGTCGTCGATGGTTTTAACGCTCACCACCGCAGCTTCGGCTCGCGGGCCGCCTCGCCCCTCTGCGCTTACGCGGGCTTAAATTACACTCTAGGGGTAGGGCAGACAAGACCACGTGGAGTCGGTTTTGCAGCGATTTGTTTCTGTCACTAATTTTTGTAGCACCACATATAAATAAATATCGATATTTAGGACATTCGATACTCTGTACTTCGATATTTACATCATTAGATAATCTGTACTTCGATATTTAAACCTTTCGATGTCATGTTTGTCGATAATTAGATTTTAGATATAGTGGACGTAGGTTATCTAACCATTCGACAATATAAACTTACGTTATTTTAATTTTCGGTTTTATGGTCGTGCTATATTTAAATTTTCGATGTTTTGAACATTGACATTTTAACCGTAGATATTTAAATTTTCGAAATTCAAATATGTATCCCCTCCTGCGGATCTCTTCATTTCTGATTCGATCCCGCAGGGAAACTCCAAGCATAGCCCTCTCCATTGCCCTTTGGGTGACTTTCAGCCTTCTAATAAGGCCCATTGTGAGCGACCATGTTTCAGTGCCATATGTCATCACTGGCAACACGCACTGGTCAAAGACTTTCATCTTGAGAGACTGCCATTTTAATAGCCTACAAACTTTGATAAGGCTGATTTCTGCATAATTCGAATTTTTAACTTTAATGTAGTGTTATATATATTTCTTACCATCTCTAAAGTACTATTATTAAACTTCAGTATTGCGAAAATTCGAAATCGAACAAACATTTTTAAAGGTTGTTTTTTAGTAAAGTATTACATTAGTAAAATATTATATTATAAGTTTAGTTTATTACGATTCTCCGTTATAAAGAAGAGGACAGTGCTGTTGGAGCAATAAACCTTGCATTGCGACGATGATCGACTGACCGTCGTCGTCGTATAGGCACGCGTGTACTCACAAGCGCGGGGCGGCCCCGACATGGCCCCGACTGATTTGCAACCTCAAGTTGTCGCGCGCTGTAGGCAATTATCGCGGTAGGTATAGGCGATGACGGAGGCCTGCCATAGTATAAACAAATAAGAACACCAACTCGAGCCCCGAGCGAGCAATAATAGCCTAAACACGTAGGGCTGTCACTTATAGTTTACTAGCAGCAGAGCTACCGGCAGCCGTGCGGTTTTATTTAAAAACTATGATATCTCCTTAGATATTCATTGAAATCAAATGATATGAAAGGGCAATTTTGTTCAAAATTAAAAATTTGTGATGAATAACGTATTTCTTTGGATAAGGATTAATATCATATTTATAAAAACACCTTCGCAAATAATGCATTATTTTAGAACAAAATTTGATTACCATAAAAAAGGTTATTGTGAGTCAACCTTAAAAGATAGATATGCTGTTGAACTTTTTTTTAGAACTTTTAAAGAGGAACAATTCCGTCATGCATGATTTTTGCGTAACTATAACTGTTTACGCAGCGCACGCAACAGAAGCTCTCAAAAGGAATAATTTTCCCCATTATTGCAACATTTTTCATTGATGCTCCGATCCTATTAGTCGTAGCGTGATGATATATAGCCTTCCTCGATAAATGGACTATACAACACAAAAAGTATTTTTTAAATCGGTCTCTGCTGCTAGTAAACTATAAGTGACAGCCCTACGTGTTTAGGCTATTATCGCTCGCTCGGGTGGGGCTCGAGTTGGCGTACTTATTTGTTTATACTATGGTATTATTACGTACGACGCGTAGCCACGACTGGCCTTTTGCAGCGATACATTTTGTTAGTGTGTGCGTGCGACGACGCATATGTACGAGCGCGCTCACTTACAAACCGTGTTTGGTGCGTATGTATTATTTGTTTTTACTATGTTTCTACGAGCTGACGTAACGTCACAGGAAGGCCATAGTAACTTTACGCCATTCAACACAAAGTTTTTTGTTGTTTATAAAGTATATAAGTACAATATTATTTGGTGGTTAATAATAATATCTGTGAAGTTTTTTTTATTTAGTTTAACCCAGAGATTCTGCGAAAAAAGAAAACTAAATGACAAGCACCCATAATTTAGGTACCAAATTGTTATAAGTCATTCATTTATTATAAAATTTAAACAGGTACGGAGAAAGCATAATTATAATATAGAGGTATGAGGAACAGGGTGTAAAGTTCACTCATACTTTATAGAAAAGGGAGGATCCTCCGACCAGACGGATGTTGTGTCTGGCGGGCAACTGCCCAATGATTCATGTCGGGCTGTTGTATCTATGCTAATTGCGCGGTAAACTCTGCTTGCGAGATGCAGGATTTGCGTGACGTCAGTATGACGCGTTGTTCGCATGTGGCGTTGTTGATACCGCTACAATAATAATGATTAAGGCAAAATCATAAATCAAAATATTTTATTTCACATAAACCTACATGGGCACTTATGAAACATCAGAAGCTAGGTGCACGGTTCCAATTGGTCGGTTCAGAGTAATTTTGTCTTCCTTTTGTCCAAATCTTATCCAAATCTTACAAAACCGAGGCCGTCTCTTCGAAACAGCGGTCCGCACTCACGGTGCCCATTCAATAAAATTATGCATCCATAACCTTGACCGTAGTCTGGGCAGTCATTGGCAGTCTTGCAAGGAATTCCATCACCTGAGCAAATAATATTATTAATTAATTAGCGCAAAACCTCAAAAAATCTGTTAACAATCGGCTACTGAATCGGTTGAATGCAATTTAGGGTTCAATTAAATAAAATGTTGCGTAGTAAAATTAGGGTTCGTTTCAGCCCTTACATTGGGTGTTGGATTCGTTTTTTTAATTGATGTCTAATTAGGTTACATTGGGTTAAAACTGGGACCGAGCCATATGTCAGTTCACGAATACGTACAATGAGAATTGACAAGTCACTGCACGCGTTATACAATAGAACTTGTGATATCTACATTTCAGTGAGATAATAATATGTAACAAAATACGCATGTTATAATAGTCTTCCAGACCGTATTTCGGTTTCGGCCATGGCGGCGAATCTCAACGAAGACTAGCCTTCGGCGCGGGAGATATTACAGTGCAAAAGTGTGTGTGCAGACAGACACAGGTGCACTCTCTCTTCCCTCACTCCTCATAATTCGATGGGACGGCAATCCGACATGAAGAGATCAGGTGCAAGACCAACTGTTTAACGTTGTATCACACCGCCAACTTCCAAACGTCAGGCTGCTTCTGAGAAATTCCTCATGGAAAAACCCAATAACCGACCGAGCAATCGAACCAAGGACCCCACGCTTAGCAGTCTCAGTGGTCGCGTTCGCGACCAATACACCAACGGAGAAGTTACGTACGTATGTCATACGCCAAACAATGAGTAACGCTACCGCGGTGCGCCTTGTTCTTATCTTATCCTTAGGGGCCACCTCCACGAGCGAGAGAATCGCGGCGATATTATCGTCGTGCCAAGTATTTCTATACTCTCTTAGAATGTGTCTCCACACGGCGACACCATCGCCGCGAAAATTTGATGGCACGGCGAGACTATCGCCGCGATTCTCTCGCTCGTGGAGGCGGCCCCTTATGGTTTATTCTAAAGACTAGCTGCTGCCCGCGACGTCGTCTGCGTGAAGGCTCTACAGCAGCAAAAATACCTAAGATGCCAGTGTCGCTATAGCATTATAACTATTATAAGTAAACAACTTTTAAAATAGCGTTAAAATATAAGTTTTTTTTGCAAGCGAAGCAAGTGAAGAGAGTTATATGGGAATCCAACTGAGTTCAGTCATAAGATGTGACTGAAGGAAAGAGAGAAAATAATGCAGGAATACATTCCAGGACACAAAAGAGTAAAATGCGTACAAAGGTATCATACCTTACAACACTTCCCTATAAACTACGTTGGTAGTTATGCTGCCAGGAGCCAAAACGTAAAGAGAGACAGGGCTGGTGACGCGGGAGCAAGCGACGTACAGTTGCCCGTGTGAGAAGCAACTCGTCCTGCGTACGTGTTCCACGCGCGCCTCAAAGAGATGTCAGCAAAAAGGAAGGGGCCTGCAAGGGCCGAAGCCTGCCGGGGGTGCGGGATTATCCGAAAGGGTTACCGCTACCCCGGTACATAAAGGGCTAAGGAAGGAACACGGATGGGTTTTAGTCAGTAAGAGTCTGACATTCCCTTCCGCTCCACCCAGAGCGGGAGGGGTCATTTGATGATTTCCTATACATAAAAAAAAAAGTCGACACCCGCTGCCCTCAGTGTCTGCCCCTGCGACTTATTGATGGTCATCGCGAAGCAAACACTCACGGCGAACTGTACGCGCTTGAACTGGAACGAGAAGTTATGAGGTATGAGGGGAATGCGTGGTATAAATACTGCCCCGCCGACGCCACAACCCGTAAGAATTTCCGCCTCAATGCTGTGTCTGTGGAGCGAGATGACTTTAAGGCGTCCTGTTACACAACTTCGGAGGAGATAGGTTCCGAAGAAACATAATCGGGACACCGACCTTCAGGTTGATGGTGTGCGCTGGAAGTCCACTTGCTGACAGGGAGTTCAGAAATTCCACGGGATAATGTGTGGCGTCATCTTGCTCGACAACAGTGTTTATCGAGGTGTAGACCACTTCATTTCCCTCAATTTCCGAGAGAATGCATTCGTTAATTGCTGCAGCCTGATCATTTTTGGGCGTCAAAATGGCTCGCTCACACACCCAAGAACTCTGCTTGTGCGGTATACGATTGATGTCCCCGTACACACAGCGAATGAGTTCTTCTAAGCTGGATATCACTCTACCGAGAGACTCTGGAAGCATCACCTGTCCACCTCTCTTTTCTGGTAGAGTGCCTTCGCCAGGACTTAGAAGGACATCGGATAATTCTTGAGCACGTGCATTGCCTCCGAGCCGAGCTCTCATATTAATGGTCAAGCGCAGTGTAAGAACTCGTGACCACAACGAAGATCGTTTCAATGAAGCATTCACCTCGTCAGCCCTCGATCCCCGCGTCACCACGGGAAGCGTTTGCCGGAAATCGCCACTGAACAGAACTGTGACACCACCCATCAAATGTTCATTCCTGCGGATGTCCTGCAGGGTCCTTCCTCAACTGCCTTCCATACGCATCCTATACGATCAGAGAGCAATCCTTGAGCACGTGTCCCTTATTGCTGTTACGTGACACACCACAAACAGGCGTTTCAGCGCTCTAAATCGATGGGAATACCGAACAAAAGTATTAACAGTCAATGTTTATTTTGTACTAACAGCATGAAATTTATGAAGAAATGATCATCATCAATGAACATAACTTTTTTGTAATACTTAACACCGCATTTTTTTAAATTGTCTTCCTCAACTCTGCTCAAGATTTTGAGGGTTTTGTTGGAATTTGGATTTGTCAAAACGAACTATCCGATACAACTTTTATGAAGAAAATGCACATCTATGAATTTTAAGAATAACTAACCACTAACCTCGCCAACATGATCAAATTATTAATTTCCAAAAATTGTTAACATATAACTTGATTTGATTTTTATGTAATCTCATAGATGGCGCTGCTTCAAAATTGTCTTTATACTACTAACATTCATTAAATTATGTTTTTCTGTCCAAGTTACTTAAATGGCGTAGTTTTTATAGTGTAAAGCTAGATAATAGCATGGCTTACTCAAAAATAAACATTTAAATATGCGTCGTTAGATTACACGCTGTCACAGAATGCGTAAGAAAAATAAAGATTCACATCTCCTCTCCCGTAGGTGATAGCGTGATAATATGTAGCCTATATGTTGACCCGACCTCTTAGTAATATTCATGCAAAATTTGAAGTAAATCCATGCAGTACTTTTTGAGTTTAGCCCGGACATACATACAGACAAACAGACAAAAATTCTAAAACCTATATTTTTGGTTTCGATATCGATTGTAGATCACGCCCCAAGTATTCTTTTAAAAAAATATTCAATGTGCAGTTTTGACTTTCCTACGATTTTATTATAGAATATATATAGATAATCTATACATATCTAATAATATATATAGATAATCTATACATATACACTGAGGGCAGCGGGTGTCGACCTCAGGACGAGTTGCTTCTCACACGGACAACTGTACGTCGCTTGCTCCCGTGTCACCAGTCCTGACTCTCTTTACATTTTGGCTCCTGGCAGCATAACTACCAACGTTGTTTATAGGGAAGTGTTTTAAGGTATGATGCCTTTGTACGTATTTTTACTCTTTTGTGTCGTGGAATGTATTCCTGCATTGTTTTCTCTATTTCCTTCAGTCACATCCCCCACACCACACTGAACTCAGCAGGACTCCCATATAACTCTCTTCACTTGCTTCGCTTGCAAAAAAAAACTTATATTTTAATGCTATTTTAAAAGTTGTTTACTTATAATGCTATAGCGACACTGGCATCTTAGGTATTTTTGGTGCTGTAGAGCCTTCAGGCAGACGACGTCGCGGGCAGCAGCTAGTAATTAAAACCATAATTACCTCCGTTGTATAAAGAAATCAGGTTGGCAGCAGCTACATGAGCCATCAGCATCACGAACGTGAACAACAGCGCGACTTGCAACAACTTCATGATGACAAACAGTAACACTGCTGAGCTAGTGAAATGTTCTAAATATTTCTTGCGTTTAGCAACTATTTATACTTAAAGTTATTATCCCATAGAAAATTGAATTGATTTGTGTAAATGCTCTATTAAGTAAGATTAGTTAAGCTCCATTTACACGTTGCAATTTTCTTTCACAAGGAAAATTCACATAATTGCCCTATAATAATCATCTCGTGTTTAGAGAGCAGTGGTGGCCGGTAACGGCCGCGTCTTACGAGTTGTAACCCGTAGGTTCAAACCCAGACCGGCGCTTCAATAAGTGCAAATTATTTCATAACCAAAGCTCTCAAAAACTGTGTAAGGAAAACATCGTGAGGAAACCGGCATGTCCTTGAACCATCAAATCGAAGACATGTGACGTCTACCAACCCGCACTTGGGCCCACGTGGTAGATTACAGCCCACTCCCTCTCATAGAGAGTAGACCTTTGTCCCAGCAGTTTCAATATAAAAGGCTGATTATGATGATGAATAATAAAACTGTTTACACACGGATGATAACTACAAAATTGAATGCAAATCTTAACACGAAATACTTGCAAATAAAAATTTTAAGCCAAGGCAATTATGTTCAAACACTACAAAGTGAAAGATAATTTTAATTTCAGCAGTAGGTATGTCTTTGGATCTGTAATTATTCGTTTTTAGTTATTTTTCACTTTTTGGTAATTATTTTTTGTTTGAAAGGGTTTTTGAGATGGTTCTGCAAGTCAAGTTATAATTGGTTTTAGAGTTAGCTTCGACAATAAATAATTAATCCACTTTGTGTATTTTGATGATCATATTTATGTCCTGTCACTATTAAGGCTCACCCCCACAGGCGCGTTATATACGTTATTGCGATATCTGTTTTACGTATATCGTAGCTGCGCCCCGCTGTTTCACGTTTCAAGTTTCGATCCCGTGGGAATATCTGGATAAAAACTATCCTATGTCCTTTCCCGGGACTCAAACTATATCTATACCAAGTTTGATCCAAAATCGGTTCAGTGGTTTAGGCGTGAAAAGGTAACATACAGACAGACAGACAGACAGAGTTACTTTCGAATTTATAATATTACTAGCTGCGCCCCGCGGTTTCACCCGCGTGAATGTTGATCCTGTGGGAATATCGGGATAAAAAGTATCCTATGTCCTTTCCCGGGACTCAAACTATCTCTATACCAAATTTCATCTAAATCGGTTCAGCGGTTTGAGCGTGAAGAAGTAACAAACATATAAACACACACATACACACACTCACAAACTTCCGCATTTATAATATTAGTGTGATATATAGTATGGATTAGGATGGCCACGAAGTTACACACTGCTGCAATAATAATGATAGAATAGAAGTAGGACGCTTGCGCTCCTCCGTCCTGCGCTATTCCGATATGAGTTCTTAAAACATTTTATATTAGGACGCATGCGATCTTACACACACCTTTTTTATGGATGGGAAATTATCAAATGGGTAGTTCTTCGAAATTTGATTCTTCGACTGATCCATATGGCCAAAATTTAATTTCACTTTCAGCTCTGTAACACATGCTCATATGAAAATAGACATAACAAAGAACATATGTTTGTATGAGGGGCTCGTTTTTATAAAGTAGTTTTCAAGATATCGACGTTCGAATATTTTGTGCCCAGATGAATCAGAAACAGAAATAAAAAGTAATAAATACACCGTTAGTTTTGATTGATAATTCTAAACAATAATTATTTATTCTTAACTAAGACCAAGACATATCAAAAGTGTCATATTTAGAACAGTTTTATACTCCTGTCAGTTTTTAAATATTCAAAAGGTTATAGCTAAATAAATGATAATAAATAAGACTAGAACTACTGACTTGTACACGGTCAAACATTGGACATTATAATGCAACAAAAGCACTCCTTTCGTGCTGGAAAGCGGAAATCGAATTTATTTCATTAGTCATATAGGGGTTTTGACCATACGAATCAGGCACAGTTGAATCAGATTTTTGCCTACAATCATGCATAACTCATCATACATACAGACTTCATTATTGTCATTTTTCTACACGATTCCATAACCTAAAAGCATCACACGAAACACAGATTGAAGTTTTAAAACAATAAAATAAATTTTATAAAGTAGGCATTGTAATCATAATGCCACCTGAACCAAACACAGGTGAATAAGATATTTCCCTTCGTAACACCGGGATCTAAGCCAAACAGCCGCAGGTCCATCTTCTAGCTCGTCCGTTGCACGACTGGCTTCCCCCCGCGCGGGAAGCCAGACTCTCATTATTATTACCTGACCAAGTACGATCAAGTGAAGCTTACGCCACATTAATCAGTATTATACGCCGGACACTCCTTATTTACTTATTTATAAACAAAATAACGTAGTTATAACCAATACACATTTTTTTGTAAGAGGACAACTCATTTCCTTTCGATATAATTATAATTTATATTGATGTATCAAAGGGAAAATGCGACATCGACCATTTTGTACCGGAAAATGGCAAACGGACGCGTTATATGAATCAGAAGAACACACTTCAAATATTTTTATTTTGTACCTAGACAGCAAGTATTTAAAAAATATCATTTGTCCTAGTAAGGCATAAAGCTAAACTGTACAAAAAAAAAAACTACATGCCGTTTTGTTAGTTGGTTACAGAAATATACCCATAGACATCGAAAATTTTGTCCCTGAAGAACTACCCAAATGACCTCTCCCGCTCTGGGTGGATCGGAAGGTAGTGTCAGACTCTTACTGACCAAAACCCATCCGTGTCCCTTCCTTAGCCCTTAATGTTCCGGGGTAGCGGTAACCCTTTCGGACAATCGCGCACCCCCGGCAGGCTTCGGCCCTGACAGACCCCTTCCTTTTTGCTGACATCTCTTTGAGGTGCGCGTGGAACACGTACGCGCCGTCCGGTACGGGTCTGGTCCTGATCGGACGGTGAGCTACCCGTTACTCTCCGTCCGCAGGCCCGCGCCTACTTTGGCCGAGTGTCGTCACGCGGCTCCCGACGACGCCCGGAGCGTCTCTCGCGGCGGCTGGGACGGACGTGAGGCTCTCTCCCTCAGCCATCCCGCCACCTTCTTCGCTAGCATGACTGCTTCGTAGAAGGAGGTGTTTGCCTCCCACTCCCTCTCGCCCTGGACCATTGCTTGAATCAGAGCCGGACGCGAGAGGTCGCCGCTGCTGCCGATCGCCTCTACGGGGGCACGGCGGTGCTCCGCCCAAGCGCGGATCTTACACACACCTGCGTTAATAACGTAGTAACGTATAGTGCTTGGGGCCTTTGGTGTAGGTTACACGCACGCTTTTTTTTTTGTTAAAGGAGATTGCATCGTGCACATGGAGCTTAACTCAGGCACAAACGAGCCATTTTACCCCTCGACTTAACTATCCACACTCGCCTGCGGCTCGGGTGGATATAAACGTCTCGGGGTAAAATAGCTTCTTTTATGCCTTAGTTGCCAATCTACTATTATAGCTCCTGTGACCTTAACCCGCACTTAAGGTCACGCTTTTCTGCAAAAAAACGTGGACTACTTAAGGCGGCACCCCGACCAAAACCACGTTTTTCTTCGTTATTCAGAGGCTTTTAACTCAATAATTATGAGAAATAAACTACATCTGAAAGCACATGACTAATGTTCGATATCCTATCATCACATTGCACGTTATTATTTGTTTTTATATGTTACTAATACATTTAAAATCTTCTTTTAAAAAAGTGACTAAAATTATTGATTGCATGCATCTTTTGCTACTAAATTTGACGTTCTATTAATTTGAGGATTTCACCAATGGATAGATAATTTAAAAATCTAAATAATATATGCTTTAATTTATTTAAGAAGATCGCTATTCTTTTTGTATTAAAATAATTCCAAAACTTGTGCGAGTTCTATGATAAAGGGGAGTGCGCAGGGTGCGCTGCATCCCTTTCGTACGAGGTACGATTACGAGTCGTGTCGCTCTCTGTCTCTGTCGCAAAGCTCAAGGTTATTTGGTCGGGGTGCCGCCTTAAGTTACAGAAAAGCGTGACTTAAGTAAGGGTTTAGGTCACACAGTGCTATAAAAATAATTTCAGAATATTGGTAAAGGTCATTCCTTGTTACTAGCTGCGTGGTGGATTAAGGCCCACTCCCTCTCACAGAGAGAAGGCCTGTGTCGCAGCAGTGGCAACAAATAGGCTGATAATGCTTATATTAGCTGTAAATTTGCCCTCTCACAGAGAGCAGGCCTTTGTCCCAGCTGATTGTATGATTTTCGGGCAGTTCTGCATCGGGGTGCTAGTTACCATAAAATTTTAGCCACAGCGTTAATCAATCCCTTCTTCTACAGCCGTCAACCCAACTGATTTAGATGCACGCACGGCGCCTGCGTAGACGGCACGGCTCCCTGCAACGGTGTAGACGATTAAGCTGACCGGTCAGACGAACTACTGCCCAAGTGTCGGAATGAGACTAAAGAATCTCAGTATGTTGGGGTTTGAATAGATTCGTCATCTGCATACAATTGACTAGTCTACTTCTCATTCGTTCTGTGTGCGTTCAGCATATTTCTATTATTTATCACCCGGAGTCAAATTAATTTAGGTAGCGAAACTTCGCAGATTTGTTGGGTATCGATGTGTAAAAATCGTACAATTTTTTTTTTTTTCGAATAAAATAAAAAGTCATCACATTTTTTTTATACGTAGATATTGAATGAATGAATGAATTAATGATATATTTATTTGCAAGAATATAGGTAACATATAAGTTCTTAACATTTATAATGAGTTTCACTATATTCGGCTTTTCAGCCATACAAATATTTAGATTTTAAATTCGGGATAGCATGCATTTAGTAACAATAATATAAAATACTAATAATAATTTCGTAATTTAAATTTTGATTAGGTACATGCAATTAATAAAACTAAATACAATTCTGTTCATTTCAAATAATAATAAAATAACAATGTCAAGAAATAAATAAGCAATAATAATAATAATGTTATGTCAATAAAAAATATAACTAGAATAGGCAATGAAAATGTTTGAAAATGTCAATAATTATGTAGATGTCATAACAATCATAATAAATAAGTTTTACATTTTGCACTCTAAATATTCATTGATGGAATAAAAAAATCTCTAACACAACCAGTTATAGAGCTTTCTATTAAATTCCAAATCTGTAGCACTTCTAAATTCATCAGCTAAGTGGTTATACAGTTATTGATACTAAGTGGTTATACAGTTATTGATACTAAGTGGTTATACAGTTATTGATACTAAGTGGTTATACAGTTATTGATACTAAGTGGTTATACAGTTATTGATACTAAGTGGTTATACAGTTATTGATACTAAGTGGTTATACAGTTATTGATACTAAGTGGTTATACAGTTATTGATACTAAGTGGTTATACAGTTATTGATACTAAGTGGTTATACAGTTATTGATACTTATTACGTCCGTGGAGTTTCGCTAGCGAATTTAATTTGACCCTGCATAGGTCCTGTAAGGCCTTCGGAGCGTACAATACACCCAGTCTAAGGCCCAGTTCATGACCTAGCAAATACCTACGGGTGCACTGCTTTATTGGAACGAAGTTCCTTAACGCGTCTTGTGTTAGCTGTTGACTGGTAGAAATCATCACGGAATAAGGAAACAGCGTTATGCCCCCTCTATGCGACTTTCTCTCTCTCTCTCTCTGTCTCTTCTATACTTAATATTATAAAGAGGTATTTGTTTGTTTGTAAGTTTGTATGTAGGGGGTAATCTCTGAAAGTACCAGACGGATTTTAAGAATTCTTTTTGTATTTGATACCCCAATTCATGAGAAAGGCTATAATCATTTACATCACACTATGACTCTTAAGAGCCGACCAAAAAGAAAAAAATGGCATGTGGCTGTGTTATGGACACGGCCGTGTGTTGTACGTGAATACGTTTACGTGACAAGGTTGAGCCGCTCGGCCGCTTTCATTCTTTTAGGTTTCTGGCACTGCTTGACTCGGTCATATCGTGTTTTATTGGTACAGTCAGTTTCTGCAATTAGCTGATCCACCTTTGCATAAATGGTTGAGATGTTTTAGAATACGAATCGAAAGAATTTTATCATTCTTTTATATTTTATTTATTTGAGTGAATAAAATATAAAAGAATGATAAAATTCTATCGATGTAATTCGAATCACTGCTTGATAAAATAATAAAAGTTATTTCGTTAATAGATAAACGAGTGCGTAGACGGATCTGACGAATCTGATGAACTGTGAACCCAACAGTTACAAACAGATAAACAAAATATATGCCAGCATTAATAAACAGAATATTGTACTCGTAGCAAAAAACATAAAACACAAATATCTAAACCACCTCCGCTTCGCAGACGATCTAGTAATAGTAGCTGAAACGGGCTCGCAGCTTCAATATATGATTAGAACTTTACATTGAACAAGTGTACAAGTAGGCCTCGAAATGAACTTGGCGAAAACTATGGTGATGACAAACAGCACAGAAAAATTCATAACTGCGGGAGAAGAACCTCTGGAATATACTGATCGGTACATATACCTAGGTAAACAAATAAATTTTAACAGGAAAAACTACGAGAATGAAATTGAAAGACGAACACACAGCCCCTGGAATAAATAAAGGGAACTGCGAGAAATATTCAAGAGTACCCTGCCTGTATCCTTGAAAACCAAAGTCATGAACTCATGCCTACTATCATGTCTGACATACGGCTGCCAAACATGGAAGTTTACGAACAACATAGGGGGACAAATTAGAACTTGTCAACGAGGAATGGAGAGGAGCATGCTTAGTTTTAGGAAAATAAGGCATACAAAAATAAGAAAACTAACAAAGGCTACAGATGCTCTACAATATGTGAAAAAATTAAATGGAAGTGAGCCAGCCATATAGTTCGACTCCCAGATCTACGTTGGACTGGAAAAGTGACGTCATGGAAGGGCCCGATCGGCAAAAGAGGCAAAAGAAAGCCCACGAGTAGATGGGACGATGAAATTAAAAACGCCGCCGGTCCACACTGGCTAGAAGTAGCCCAAGACCGAGACAATTGGCTAACTTTGGAGGAGGCCTTCACCTGTGAAGACGGGGTTCTTGCTAACATGAAATAAAAAATGAATGATAAAAATAAATCAACACTAGAATAAGCAAATTAACATATACTAACAACCAATGAAAGTAAATGTAAAGTGCATACAAGAAATAAAAGGCTTTTTTTTTTTTTTTATTTTTTTTTTATCCGTGTCATTTCTGTCCGTATGTCCAAATCTTATCCAAGCCGCCTTCTCTTCGAAAACGGATCCGTTGGCAGATCCGTTGCCCATCAAATTGTATTAGGCAGGAATATGTGGTTGGGCAGTCGCTGTGAGTCTTACAGGTATCTTCACCAACTAAAAAATCAACATTATTCATTAATTAGCGCAAACCTATGGTGCACAAACTTGGTCTTTGACTAACATCCAAAAGTCCAAACTCAAGGTCTGCCAACGAGCAATGGAGCGCAGTATATTAGGCGTTAAATTAACGGATCGTGTTCGAAAAACAATACTGCGCTCCAAAACAAAGATAGTTGACGTGGCTCAAAAGGCATATTCAGGGCAGGACATGTCTGCCTCATGCCAGACAAACTGTGGGCCCAAATAGCGTAGAATTGGTGCCCTGAGACAGTGAGGGGGGGTCCGTTAATTTTTTTTAAGAATCGGCTAACTTCGCTTATGCGGCTTAGCTTTGGCTAGCTTGAATGCAATTTAGGGTTCAATTACATCATCATCATTTCAGCCGAAAGACGTCCACTGCTGGACATAGGCCTCCCCCAAGCACCTCCACTTCGTCCGGTTTTATGCTTCTCGCATCCAAAGAGTTCCTGTTCCTGTTCAATTACATAAATGATGATAATTAATATTGATATCTAATTGTAAATTGGTTCAAAAAAACACTTTTACACGTCAAAAGTAAGTTATGTCTTTAAAACTGATAAGTTCGGAGTTTCCTAAGTGACTACTCTGAGAAAAAAGACCAAAACAAACTCAGAGGTCACAGTCTCTTTTAAAGTCCAGACGTAATCTTGGTCAGGCCATATGAGGACCACGCAGGTTTTTGTCCGAGATGGTCTGAGAAAAGAATCATAGAGAATTAAGAGGACTGATCCAGTCAGTGCACGCATTTGTCAGTAGTCGTATAACTCAACCAAAAAAAAGAAAGGATATTTGGGTAGGCCGCGTAAAGTACTTTATTGTGTATAATTATAAAAATCATCAAATGTTAAAATATTCATCAAATGTTACAAACAACCAAATAAAAAAAAAAATGCAAAAAATAAACAACAAGCAGTATATGAAAATTGGTGCAGTCCAAGTACTGACGCCAGAACATCAAACCACTACAATCTGTCAAATTTCTTTAATAGATTTCCAACTTTATCGCTAAAGCATAAGGTTCAAAGTTGATTGGGAAAATTTTACTGCTGGCATCTGTACACTAATCGGACTGTCTCTGTCAGTTAAATTACGTTTTTTTCTAGCTTTTTTGACAATTTAGTTACATGTGGGCCCCACTGAATCTTTTCATGCGAAGCCCTAGTGCTGTAATACTGTGCAATCTTCAGGATTGAATTCCTCGCCTTTTATCAACATACTAGCTGACCCAGCGAACTTCGTACAACCTCAGATTTTTTTTGTTATTTTTTCCCATGTTTTAAAAATTATTCTGCTATCCGGGGCGAAAACAAATCCAACAAATAAAAGATCATAAAAATCGGTCCAGCCGTTCTTGAGTTATAAATGGTGTAACTAACCCGACTTTGTTTTATATACAAGAAGATTACTTTTCACCTGCCTAACGTGAAGTAGCGTAAACTTCATGCATTTGTTTTTTTTTTTATTAAAAAGTAAATTATCAACATTAAACTTTTGAGATCGCGCTATTTATATCGTCAGTAACCGCAAATCTTACGCCCGTTTTCACTTGATGGGTATCAAGTCCGTTATTTTAAAGGAATAACATTTAGTTGGAGAGATTCAAACTAAAACTCAAAGCATTTATTTCAATTAAACCATGTTCAGGCACTTTTGAATTGTCAAAATTAAATAGTCGGTCAGTTAGTCAGAAAGTTGAAGCTAGTTGCCCATTCCAAAGCGTAGATCTCTATGGAGAAGAACGGGCAAGAAACTTCAAGGACACTCTTTTAAATCAAGATTGTCTTGGCCAACATGCGAATAGAAATGGGATGGGTGCATCAAGTTCACAAATACTTACAATGAGAAGCGACACGTGCAGTACATGTATTATCTACTTTTTTTTAAGTGAGATAATATTATGTAACATAATTCGTATGTTAAAAAGAAGATAAAATAAACGTATTTATAAAAAAAAACCAAAACAATTCTTAATTTAAAAATGCTATTACAGTCTAAACAAATATTTAAGCGATAAAATATAAAGTATTAATAAAGAGTCCCTAATATGGTATTCTTGGATTTATTTTGGATTTATGTTTGGTTATTTAAAGCCTTCTCTCTCCTACATAATTTTGTGTTTTTCTCTTTTTGCTGTCGGGTCAGGGTCCATAGTGAACATTATTTCTTTCTTTTTTGAACTTACCACCCAAGTACACATTGTGGAATGCAAATAAAGTATTGAGTATTGAGTTATAGTACGCCAAACAATGTGTAAAAAAATCACTTTAGGTCGGACTCATCAACTTTATAACATTACCGATATTCTTGGCAGCAGCTACATGAGCCACCAGCATCACTAACGTGAAAAACAGCGCGACTTGCAACAACTTCATGATGACGAACAGTAACACTGCTGAGCTAGTGAAACGTTCTAAACATTTTTTTGCGTTTAGCTACTATTTATACTTAAAGTTATTATCCTATGGAAAATTGAATTGATTTGTATTTGTTTTTGTATTTGTTTAAATGCTCTATTAAGTGAGATTAGTTAAGCTCCATTTACACGATGCAATTTTACTTTTACAAGGAAAATCCACAATAATTGCTTTCAAGGTGACCCAGTGGTAACGACCGCGTCTTACCAGTTGTAGGCCGTAGGTTCAAACCCAGACTTTACTTTACTTTGCTGCTTGCTCTAACATGACATTATTTACGCATAACAGCTTACGCATAATTTTGTTAAGCATCTCTAATTATAATAATGATTAAGCATAACATTCTAAAGCATAAATTTAACATGCTCGTTTTATTTCTAACGACGCGGACGTCAGGTCGATTTCTGTCTGCAGGGTTTAAAGGAACCTAACTAAACCGAACCTCGGGGTGCCCCTGACGTCGTATAGTATTATGCCAATTAAATTTAAGCCAAAACAAATTAGCCTTCAAGATAATTATGGCAACATAAACTGTATGCCAAAAATAAATATGGCAAAGTATTATTAGGGCAATACAAATTTTACCAAAATAGTTAGTATATTAAAAAAAAAGAACATTATGCGAAAAGAAGGGATCCCAAACTGAGGCATGTCGCGTGTCTTTCTTGTGAGAAAGGTGCTCCCTTACTTCTCCTGAAATTGATTGTCCAAAATTATTATAACACGTTTGCTATAAACTTCAGTAACCATAATGTTCAAAAATTCGAAATTTTGTTTTACATAATTATCTTTACTTCTAAAACTTTTCTGTTATAACATCGAGTACTATAATGATTGAATCTCCTAATTTTGCATGAAATAAAGTCACATGTCCCATGTATTGTATTATGTAATGTGTATTATTTACTATGGACACAAATCAATTCAATTTTCCATAGGATAATAACTTGTACTATAAATAACTGCTAAACGCAAGAGTATTCAGAGCATTTCACTAGCTCAGCAGTGTTACTGTTTGTCATCATGAAGCTGTTGCAAGTCGCGCTGTTGTTCACGTTTGTGATGCTGATGGCTCATGTAACTGCTGCCAACCTGATTTCTTCAAACCGCCAAGGTAATTATGGTTATTTATTTATTTATCCTCACACTGGAACACTATACGGCAATTACACCAACGGAGTAAAAAATCACTTCATCTACTGCTTTTCATCCATGCTGCGCGCGGTGGACATCGAACGAGTGGCAATGGATCACGCACGCTCACGCAGCGTCAAGACATTTCTCCATAACCTCATCACTCCTTCCGTAAATTGCACACATTCATTGCGAATTTTTGAAACACGATGATTTTTCAAAGCAAATACATTAAAATTGAAAAAAAAAACGGAAAATTTTGAGGTGTCATCTTGCCTGATAGATGACTAGCTTATTTAATTATTAGCCTTTCTATAAACTAAAAGGGTGTGCGTACAACGAGGCGCAGGCGGCGTTCGCATTGTCACTTACTATGATATACACATTTGTTACATATCATCTGTTAGACCTTATTAAGTTCGGTAACAAATGAAAAAGTAATTGTGTCTCATTGGTGACAGTGTAGCTCGTATTATTATCTCACTGAAATGTAGGTATCACAAGTTATACAGGGTGAAATTGAATTCATGGGCATCCTTTTAGGGGGTCATTGTAATCATCATTATGAACAACTTTTACTATGGGACCAAACCTGAAATCGCGAAAAAAAAATCAGCTCGTCCCTACATTTTGACGAGTTATGTAAACACAAATGCAAGGAACAGGTGATTTTTTTTGCGATTTTAAAAGTTGTTCATAATGGTGAGTACAATGATCCCTTAAAAGGATGCCCATGAATTTAATTTCACTCTGTATATGTATTGTATAGCTCTCATAAAGTGCACGCAGCGACGTGTTGCTTCTCAATGTGAGTATTTGTGAACGAGCCGTATGGGTGGGCCATACGGCTCGTTCACACCTTTGTGGGATGTCGGCCCCGACCACAGAGCATGTAACCTTTTGCATCGACAATCCCTCCAACCCACAGATATCTATATAAATAAAAACAAAAGGCCTGACTGACTGACTGACTGACTCATCAACGCCCAGCCCAAACCCTTGGACCTAGAAAGCTGAAATTTTACACGATGCTTCCTTTTATGATGTAGACCAGGAATAAGGAAGGATTTTTTTAAATTCAACCCCTAAGGGAGTTAAATAGGGGATGAAAGTTTGTATGAAAGTCCGTCAGTTTTAAAGTTAGGATGTTCAAATTTTGTGTTTCGGCTGACGATTGAAAATTAATTTATACGTGTCTCAGCGTTTTTGATAATTCTACCCCCAAAGGGTTAAAAAGGGGGATTAAGTTGTGTATGAAAGTCTGTCAGTTTAAAGGTTAGGATCTTCAAATTTTGTATTTAGGCTAAAGATTGAAAATTAATTTATACGTGTTTCAGCGTTTTTGATAATTTCACCCCTAACGGGGGATGAACGACCTGACTGACTCATCAACGCCCAGCCCAAACCCTTAGACCTAGAAAGCTGAAATTTTACACGATGGTTCCTTTTATGATGTAGACCAGGAATAAGGAAGGATTTTTTGAAATTCAACCCCTAAGGGAGTTAAATAGGGGATGAAAGTTTGTATGAAAGTCCGTCAGTTTTAAAGTTAGGATCTTTCAAATTTTGTGTTTCGGCTGACGATTGAAAATTAATTCATACGTGTCTCAGCGTTTTTGATAATTCTACCCCCAAAGGGTTAAAAAGGGGGATGAAGTTGTGTATGAAAGTCTGTCAGTTTAAAAGTTAGGATCTTCAAATTTTGTATTTAGGCTAACGATTGAACATTAATTTATACGTGTTTCAGCGTTTTTGATAATTTCACCCCTAACGGGGGATGAACGACCTGACTGACTCATCAACGCCCAGCCCAAACCCTTAGACCTAGAAAGCTGAAATTTTACACGATGGTTCCTTTTATGATGTAGACCAGGAATAAGGAAGGATTTTTTGAAATTCAACCCCTAAGGGAGTTAAATAAGGGATAAAAGTTTGTATGAAAGTCCGTCAGTTTTAAAGTTAGGATCTTCAAATGTTGTGTTTCGGCTGACGATTGAAAATTAATTTATACGTGTCTCAGCGTTTTTGATAATTCTACCCCCAAAGGGTTTAAAAGGGGGATGAAGTTGTGTATGAAAGTCTGTCAGTTTAAAAGTTAGGATCTTCAAATTTTGTATTTAGGCTAACGATTGAACATTAATTTATACGTGTTTCAGCGTTTTTGATAATTTCACCCCTAACGGGGGATGAACGACCTGACTGACTCATCAACGCCCAGCCCAAACCCTTAGACCTAAAAAGCTGAAATTTTACACGATGGTTCCTTTTATGATGTAGACCAGGAATAAGGAAGGATTTTTTGAAATTCAACCCCTAAGGGAGTTAAATAGGGGATGAAAGTTTGTATGAAAGTCCGTCAGTTTTAAAGTTAGGATCTTTCAAATTTTGTGTTTCGGCTGACGATTGAAAATTAATTCATACGTGTCTCAGCTTTTTTGATAATTCTACCCCCAAAGGGTTAAAAAGGGGGATGAAGTTGTGTATGAAAGTCAGTCAGTTTAAAAGTTAGGATCTTCAAATTTTGTGTTTCGGCTGACGATTGAAAATTAATTTATACGTGTCTCAGCTTTTTTGATAATTCTACCCCCAAAGGGTTAAAAAGGGGGATGAAGTTGTGTATGAAAGTCAGTCAGTTTAAAAGTTAGGATCTTCAAATTTTGTGTTTCGGCTGACGATTGAAAATTAATTTATACGTGTCTCAGCTTTTTTGATAATTCTACCCCCAAAGGGTTAAAAAGGGGGATTAAGTTGTGTATGAAAGTCAGTCAGTTTAAAAGTTAGGATCTTCAAATTTTGTGTTTCGGCTGACGATTGAAAATTAATTTATACGTGTCTCAGCTTTTTTAATAATTCTACCCCCAAAGGGTTAAAAAAGGGGATGAAGTTGTGTATGAAAGTCAGTCAGTTTAAAAGTTAGGATCTTCAAATTTTGTATTTAGGCTAACGATTGAAAATTAATTTATACGTATTTCAGTGTTTTTGATAATTTCACCCTTAACGGGGGATGAACGACCTGACTGAGATATCAACGCACAGCCTAAACCGCTGGTGACAGGGACTTGAATTTTGGAGGGTGTATTCTTTGTAAAGTATAAGTATTCAATAAGAAAGGGTTTTTGGAAATTCAACCTTAAAGGGGGTGAAAAGGGGGGATTTTGTTTGTATGAAAAATCTTATTCCTTGAGTTAAAAACCTTGAACCTTGGCACGAATACTTATCTAAGTAAATTATGAAGTTTGGCATTTTTCGTTTTTCTAAACTCATTTCAACCCTAAAGAGGTATTGGGGGGTGTCAAAATTTCTTTGGAAGAATTTCAACGCGCTGTCCGATTAACTCGAAACTCATTCAGTATTAATACTAAGGACTAAAAATAAAGAATAACCTGTATCAGGGTTTTTCGAAAATCTACCCATAACTGTGTGAAAAGGGGTAGTTAATTTTGCAAGGGCATATTTTACTGTGTGGCTTGATTAGCTGGAAAATTTTTCATAATTCGACCCATGTAGGGGTGAAAAGCGGGAATACGGTTTATATGAAAAATCTTATTCATTTGGTTAATATACTTGAAACTTGGTACGAATATTTATCTAAATAAATTATAAAGTTTGTCATTTTTTGTTTTTATAAACTAGCCCTTAAAGGAGGATTGGGTTGGGGGGTGTCAAAATTTTAACGCGTGGTCCGATTACCTCGAAACTCGGTATTTATACTTAAGACAAAAAATAAAGAATAACGTGCATCAGGGTTTTTCGAAATTCTACCCCTATAGGGTGAAAAGCGGGAATACAGTGTATATGAAAAATCTTACGGTACAAATACTTATACAAGTAAACTATGAAGTTTGGCATTTTTTGTTTTTCTAAACTACCCCTGACGGGGGATTGGGGGCGTCGGAATTTCTATGGAAGAATTTTAACGCGCGGTCCGATAACTCGAAACTCTGTATTTATACTTAAGACAAAAAATAAAGAATAACGTGCATCAGGGTTTTTCGAAAATCTACCCTTAACGGGGTGAAAAGGGGTATTTAGTTAATTATACAGGGGAGGATTTTACTGCGTGGTTTGATTAACTCAAAAATTGGTCTAAATAATCTTTGAGTCAAGTAATGAACACATCCCAAACGATTTTTGAAAATTCCACCCCTGTGGGGGTGAAAAGCGGGGATACAGTTTATTTGAAAAATCTGATTCCTTTGATCTATATACTTAAAAATTCGCCCGAATACTTAGTTGTCTAAATAAATGATAAAGATCATACCTACATACATTTTCGAAATTTTTAGAGGAAAGTACGAATTTCACGCGGACGAAGTCGCGGGCAGAAGCTAGTATATATATATACACCTAGATAACGCAAGTATCACGAACTGTATGAAAACTAAGCGTGCCACTTTTCGACTACCTACTATGACGTCACAAGCTCGCGCTCTCTCGCTCACGCTCACCCAACCAGCAGTACGCAAGACTGAGCGCGAAAGTGGCGGCTTACGATTTTCGATCGTAAACTGGTGCTATTTTTGGCACTCGAAGTAGGTGCTCTTGCGTTATCTAGGTGTATCTATATCTGTGCTCCAACCCAATGTCATTAAATTTGACATCCGTTAAAACAGCGGATCCGACATCCAAGGCTAAAAGGAACCCTACTTTTTTACGCAACATTTATTTAATCGAACCCTAAATTGCATTCAACCGATTCAGTTGCTAATTGTTAACAGATTTTTTAAGGGTGATAGTTAATCTATAATATTATTATTTGTTCAAAAGCCGGAGATACCTGCAATAGTAACAGCGACTGCCCACCACTCACCATGTGCGGGCGAAATGTATATGATGGGGTCTGGATGTGCCGCCCGATTTTAACTCGAAGAGGCCTCGATCGGTTAAGATTTGGATAAGATTTGGACATAAGAGTGACAAAATTACTTAATCATGATTATATTATGCTCTCGCTGTACCAATCTGAATTTTACAATAAACGAATGACTTATAGCAATCATTATGTGATTGTTTTTTTAAACCTTTTGTTTTGATACTCTTATTTATTTATTTATTTTATTTATTAAAACTTTATGCACAAGTAAAAAAAAAATACTGTACAAAGGCGGACTTAATGCCTGAGGCATTTTCTACCAGTCAACCGTAGGGTGATGCAGAGACAAAACATGGCAGGTGCAACATACAGGATAACTAGCTAGGAAATGGCTATAGAATACAAGAATATATACATAGATACATACACATAAACCAAATGAACTCTCAGGGGAAAAATGATCGGTAGAGGAGAAAACGAATCCAGCAAATCAGCGCTGGGATTTTACGGCCAACTTCTTCCGAATATGTTCACGTGCCTTCACTTTAAAAGATTTATTATTTATTTAATTGTTGGTCGGTAAATTCCCTCCAACCCAATTTCATTAAATTTGACATCCGTTAAAACAGCGGATCCGACACTCAAGGCTAAAAGGAACCCTACTTTTTTACGCAACATTTATTTAATCGAACCCTAAATTGTATTCAACCGATTCAGTTGCCAATTGTTAACAGATTTTTTAAGGGTGATAGTTAATCAATAATATTATTATTTGTTCAAAAGCCGGAGATACCTGCAATAGTAACAGCGACTGCCCACCATTCACCATGTGCGAGCCAAATGTATATGATGGGATATATGATGGGGTCTGGAGGTGCCGCCGGATTTTAACTCGAAGAGGCCTCGATCGGTTAAGATTTGGATAAGATTTGGACATAAGTATGACAAAATTACTTAATCATGATTATATTATGCTCTCGCTGTACCAATCTGAATTTTACAATAAACGAATGACTTATAGCAATAATTATGTGATTGTTTTTTTAAACCTTTTGTTTTGATACTCTAATTTATTTATTTATTTTATTTATTAAAACTTTATGCACAAGTAAAAAAAAAAAATACTGTACAAAGGCGGACTTAATGCCTGAGGCATTTTCTACCAGTCAACCTTAGGGTGATGCAGAGACAAAACATGGCAGGTGCAACATACAGGATAACTAGCTAGGAAATGGCTATAAAATACAAGAATATATAAATAGATACATACACATAAACCAAATGAACTCTCAGGGGAAAAATGATCAGTAGAGGAGAAAACGAATCCAGAAAATCAGCGCTGGGATGTTACGGCCAACTTCTGCCGAATATGTTCACGTGCCTTCACTTTAAAAGATTTATTATTTATTTAATTGTTCTGGAGTGAGTTTTGAAGAGTTCTGGAGTGGCGACGGTGTACTGGAAGACGTAGCGTTGGAAGGCCTCCCACAAGGTGGACCGATGACCTTGTGAAGGCCGCAGGAACCCGTTGGATGCGAGAAGCACAGAACCGGTCGAAGTGGAGGTGCTTGGGGGGAGGCCTATGTCCAGTAGTGGATGTCTTTCGGCTGAAATGATGATGATGAACCAATTTTATTACAACTTGACAAAACGTCTTTGTTAATAAATGAATAAATCATATAAATGATGATGAAAACCGCATTAAAATACGTTGCGTAGTCAGACATGACTGACAGATGATATACCTAGTCTATTCAAAGTTATGTGTCAAATTGATGTTATTTCATGTTAAACCAATATCAACTATGTTTGTAATAGTAATTATGTTGATTTCAGAGTGACTAGCACTATAGAAAAAGTTATAAAAATGTTTGAAGTTATAGCGTAAACTGCACTTTATTTTGGAGGAATTAAAGTTATTTTTCCATAAACTCATGTTTGTTTATATTTTTTGCAGATTAAATATAGGCAATTAGACATGGATGTTCTTATTAGCATTACGCTTATAAAGGGGGAACTAGACGATGGGAAGCTAGCAACATTATATAGGTCACCAGAATCCGAGCTAATTTCCATATACCAAATTTTGTTATTAAATAGGTACCTCGTTCTGTAATCTCGTTCCGCTCCGCTCGACAAAGGATTTGAACGATCTAAAGATCGCCTCTGGTGCTGAAAATATATAAAAAAAATACTTTCATTATCAAAACATACTCTGCCACGAAAAAACGAAAAAGCAATCATGTAAATCCGTTTTATAATAATCGATTGGTTTGAACATTAATATTGTACGTATGTTTTTCTTTAGACGCAGTGTGTACTCGTAAGGCTCAGTATTTGCACATTTTCATAAACCGTACTACAATATTTAGGTATAGCTAATATGTAACTGACGAAGAACAAAATATTCGTGATAAAAATTAAATTGAAAACCTTTGTGTGGAAGCAATAAGGGCGGTTTTCGTATTGCCAGTGTTAATCTCTGTAATGTTTCCACTAATGAGACTAATTTGTAAGGTGTGAAGTGCTATCAGACAGTGTGTTTAGTACATATAGTACCGGACCATGAATTTTTCGACATTCCCAATGTTTATCTTTATAATGTCAGTGGCTTATATTGCTGCTAATTATCTCAGATCAAATGATAACAGTCTTCCACGTAAGTACTGTTGTAATTATAATAATATGTAGGAATACATGACGGATAAATTCCTATGTCGATCCCACAGTTACCCCGTGACCACAAGCTTCACGCTCAAGCGACAAGCGTCTTGCAGCAGCATCTGCGGCGAAAAGAAATGGAAAGGTTATTTAGAGCGTGCCACGCATGAGTATTCCCGTTTGAGCACCTATTTTTAGAGCACCTAGGAGAGACCCTATCAATGGTAGAAAAAATATATACGATTTAAAATAGGTGCTCTAAAAATAGGTGCTCAAACGGGAATACTCCAGTCACCGCGATATGGACGGGAACAAAAGACCACGCGAATGTATCGCTTGACGCAATTCCGCGTCGCGTGTCGCATCGCTCGTGTACGGATCCATATAATAGTGACCCAATTTTCTATACAGGCTGGCTATTTAGTCACCTGCATACGTCAAAGAGATGATTCTACCCGTCATACAAACTATGCAACTCATTAACCGGTCAAGCCCCGCGCGTAACCGATCGGTGACGAAACAATAGAAAATCAATGTGTCTCATTAGCGGAGCTTGACATATTAACAATAAACAAATTCCTTTACCACAGTAGATATTTTATCGATGTTGTACAGTCGAACAAGGTATTTGGTATTCATATATTTATTTAAGTTAGCCAACAATTGTATACAAAACATTGACAATAAATTCCTTGATACTTCGTAATACGTACGTAAGTGCAACAATTACTTACAGGCACCGTTTTTGGTTTGACGTTATTATTATAAAGCTAAAAAGGATAGTAATTATTAAAATTATTTAATTAAATAATCCTTTCTTTTAGTCATATTTGGCAATCATGAGAGTTAATAATATCAAAGAATGGAAACAACAAAATTAAAATAAAAGATTGAAAACAGTAGCATTGATAAATTAAAATAATAAATATCTCATCATTTAATTCAAATACATTTATCGTAGTATACAGGCACCTACTTTTAAACAATGTTATGAGTGTGCTGAGGAGTAATTTCTTTCAAATCACCCTCTTACTATAATCGAACTCGTAATTGCTATACGACTTTTGACAACAAATCGTAGTAAATTAATATTTTACTGTAATTGAAATTAGGGTGTTATAGCAACTACGAGATCGACTATACCCATGCTATAAGATAAAAAAGTTACTACGCACAAAATAAAAGTGAAAATTGGCAGTTTACCTAGTGGATATATGAAATTTTTTGCCTGTGCATCAAATATCATGTTCGATTGCACCTTGACTTGTTTTTTACCCGCATAGCCTGTGCTGCGTACTTTCAATTGCTGCACAATTAACTTGCAATATTTTTTCAGAATACTGCATTCATGACAACGAATGTAATCAGTCGGATGGATGTCGATGTGCAGTCATGAATATCGGCCCAAAACAATGCAAGTGCTACACCCAAAACCAAACACTCATTAGGGCAGAGTGGATAAAAAGGAGAAACATGTGAAGGAAGATACAGATAAATGGAACGGACAGACGGTTGTCTTTTAAAGCGAAGGCGCGTGAACATATCCGTCAGAAGTTGGACAAAACATCCCAGCGCTGATTTGCTGGATTCGTTTTCTCCTCTACCGATCGTTATTTCTCCTGGCAGTATTGTCCCACTGCAATGGTATCATATAAATTTAGACAAGCTTAGGGGTGGGTTAAGCTTATTATAAACAAATGAGAAATTAAGATAAGTAGTAGTAACTTGTTCTTGACTCTGATTAAATACTTCGTAGTGTTTAAGACGTTCCGTTTTATTTACATTATACCCCTTTTGTCATCAGAAGTGGGATTCGAACCCACGCCCACAAGGATCACCAGGGTCCCACCACACGGTATGAGAACATAATTACTTATTTAGTAAATATGACGGGATACAGGGCATAACATAAAATCAATAAGAAACACAACAGATTAAAAACAATAAAACAAAAGGAGAAGTAAGTGAAAAAATAAATGTGATCTAATATGTGTAAGGAATGTACGGTTAAAATTTCAGCAGAAGGAGCTATGGTAGGGAGTTGGAGATAAACCCAGTACTGGTCCGTTTAAAAGTTTAAGTTTAAAGGTAAAACCTTCCAGTTATTATGAATGTAATTAATTAATAAATGGGCGCCAGGGACTTTCGAGAGTCCCGGATCCCGGAGCCGACGAAGGTGTCCAATATATACTTCTGGATGAACGTAGAATGTCGACCCCAAGATCCTCAATTTACATTTAGTTGAAGACCGGTTTCCACTTTTGAAAACCGGACTAAGGTAACCAACTGGTTCCTACAGAAACCGTATTAAAATGAAAAAACCGGCCAAGAGCGTGTCGGGCCACGCTCAGTGTAGGGTTCCGTAGTTTCCCGTCTGTCACAATAAGTGTTCCCACGTACAATTCGATAATACCCGACCCAATGTAATAAGTACCTACAGCGCCATCTCTCGGGGAATTGGGTTACTAATTAATACATAGACGTGCCAGAAGTTTTCGGTGGTTTTGATTTTAATGATTCTTTTTTTGTGGGAAAAAAGATTCGTTCAGGATAATAAAACATGTAAACGATGTTAAAAAAACATGCTTGCATATTATACGATTATACTACGAACTTAGTCCAGAAATGATTTTGTACAACTTTTTGTCTTTTTTGTACAAAAACTTTTGTTTCTATCAAGTTCAAAATAATTTTCCTAGAAAGTCCTTATAAAGTCCTACTTTTCAGATTTTTTTCATATTTTCTAAACTTATGGTTCAAAAGTTAGAGGGGGGGGGGACACATTGTTTTTTACTTTTGGAGCGATTATTTCCGAAATTATTGACATTATCAAAAAATGATTTTAGTAAACCCCTATTCATTTTTAAATACCTTTCCAACAATATATCACACATTAGGGTTGAAATTAAAAAAAAAAATCACTTCCCTCTTTACATATAGGGGGGCTACCCTAATAAAACATTTTTTTCCAATTTTTATTTCACCACTTTGTCGGCGTGATTGATATACATATTGGTACCAAATTTCAGCTTTCTAGTGCTAACGGTCACAGAGATTAAGCGAGGACGGACAGACAGACATGGCGAAACTATAAGGGTTCCTAGTTGACTACGGAACCCTAAAAATACATATATTAATGGATTTAAAAAAAAAATTAAATTTAAAAAATCAAAAAACCCGACTGCGGTAAAAAACTTAACTTAAAAAAAAACTGAAAAGCTAAAAACAAGCCCATTTTAAATTAAATAAAAGTTGGAAGCAGGCGGGACCCATTTAAGTTTGAAAATATAAAAATGTTATGGGTCCCTCCTGCTTCCAACTTTTATTTAATTTAAAATGGGCTTGTTTTTAGCTTTTCAGTTTTTTTTTAAGTTAAGTTTTTTACCGCAGTCGGGTTTTTTGATTTTTTAAATGTAATTTTTTTATTTTATTCTTTTTAGTTATGAGTTGTAAATCCCACTTAAGTGTGATAGTTTTCCTTTAAACTTCGTAATATATAGGTACTACTGCCGTAACATTTAAATTTCTAACTACAACCGTTTAGTTGGTAGAGGGGGGGACGGGTAAGTAATATATGATGTAATTACAAAACCTCTAATATTTACAAGATATAACAACTGAACCTATAATTTTATTTGATACTAGCCTCTGCCCGCGACTTCGTTCGCGTGAAATTTCTTATTCCCTCGACCCATCTCGTCGTATTGCATCACTTGCCCGCATCTCCTGCTCTATCACTTCGTTTCCCCATAGCGCTTTTGCTCGGCTCCTAAGGGCCATAGTGTGACGTTAAATAGCCTATAGTCTTCCTCAAAAATTGGGCTATCAAATGCAAGAAGAATTTTTCAAATCCGACTTGTAGTTCCAGAAATTACCCCCTACATACAAACTTACAAACAAATTTTACCTCTTTATAATATTAGTATAAATAATGATCAGTTAATATAATAAACGATTGATATAATTTTAATGTACGGTAACTAATATCTATAAGAATAACAGACAATTAATATAAAATCGTTTTATATACCGCTCAATAGACATAAAACCTATTTAGTCTAATATGATAAAAACTTTTTTTTTCATCCTAGGTCATCCTATGTCGACGGAGCCCCGCTTCGCGGGGCCCCTATTTCTGTGTAAAGGGTTTAAAGTAACCTAACCAAACCGAACCTCGGGGTGCCCTTCGCTCGCCCTTGCATCCTATGTCGACGGAGCCCCGCTTCGCGGGGCCCCTAGTTCTGTGTAAAGGGTTTAAAGTAACCTAACCAAACCGAACCTCGGGGTGCCCTTCGCTCGCCCTTGCATCCTATGTCGACGGAGCCCCGCTTCGCGGGGCCCCTAGTTCTGTGTAAAGGGTTTAAAGTAACCTAACCAAACCGAACCTCGGGGTGCCCTTCGCTCGCTCTTGCATCCTACGTCGTCTATTGCGTTCGTTGAGTTCGGGTGCGGTAACGTTAACGGAAATAATTCGGAAGCCACGAAGCCACGAAGGCTTTCTAACCTAAGCTGTCCGAGTCGGATTGCTCTGAATCGGGGTGTTAACCATAATGACGGTATCAATATATATTTTAAACGATAGACCCAATGATTTTCGATTAAATAAACGTTATATCCAATAACGTTATACGAAGTAAGTTTAAGAGTATATAAATATTATATGTAAAGAAGTTATATCAGCAGTTGGTATATCTCACGTTTATTATATCTTGTGAACGTTATTAAAATGAAAATATACCAAATAACTTTATACGATATGAGATGCACCCGGGGACTACACTTGATTCTAACGAAATTTGGTACTTTAAAGCTTGATAAGTCACTAACGGTTTACTTAATCAAAAAAACGGTCTTCCCAAACCACAAATATTTTTGAAAGATCTATTCAACGATACCCCACTTGACATAGTTTGTTGAATTTCATTTTTTTCATTTTCACAATATGGCGTCCAGTAGTCGCCATATTGAATTTTCATTAACGCCATGTCTTTAGTGACACTCGCCGGATTAAGAGGAATCGATTGACGTGTGAATCATAAAAATCGGCCCAGGCGTTTGGTCTGTATAGTGCTTCAAAGGAACATACAAACATACATACATACATAGGCTGATAAACACATTACCACTCCTTTGCGTCGCGCAGTCGGGTAAAAAAGAAATATTATGTCCCAAATGTTTGGCATTGTCGATTATATTAAATAGAACCCAGATATATTTTAGGTCCACTCAATACACGTCATTAGTAACAATATTTTGTAATTTTTCATAGGCGGTTTTCGTAGTTTGTTTAAAAATGCGATTCAACGAAGAATAGGAACGCTAAAGACCTCTATCTGTGAACTGTCACTTGAAAAATACGGATCGCAAAGAAAATAATTGCTTAATGTTTTTTTATAATTATTTAGCTAAGTCTTGGGCGAAGTACCTATATAATTGTATCATGGTGTTGTGTACGTAGTTTTAATAGTTTTTGAAGTGAAAACTTCTTTAGCGGCGTTGTACACTTATTTTGTAATGGGTAAAAAATTATAAACTCTCGTCAGGACACGTGACCTGATCGAAAATTCGTAAGACGGATGGAGAGTAGACAGCCGGCGCGGCGTAGGAGAGGAAGTATCTCCCTCTCTTTCTACGGCTTGGCGAAAATGGATGCCTGCTGTTTCGGTTAGGCGGCGCAGGGCGCTTGCGCGAATTTTCGTGTGTGTTTATGTTACAGCGTGCCACGCGCATCCATGGATGGTGACAGCTGATGGCTCGACCGTCTGTGTAGTGGCCACACTGCTGTGTATTCGTAAAATTCGTGTAAATAAAGTGTTTAAAATATGGAAATTGAACAAAATGCACCTATTAATGAAAAAAGTCACGAAGAAATAGCGAAAGAAAATGAGTTATATTAATTCAATTAATAGTTGATTTATTTCAACGTTAATATTCAAGTTTTCACTTCTGCCTGCGCTCCCGGAGTGCAACCCGTCTTTTTTTTATCATTGTTCCTCTCAACCAAAGCACCTGGCATCTAATCTCTTCACCACCCTTGGTTGACTGGTAGAAAATGGCTAAGGCATTAAGTCCGCCTTTGTACCATTTTGTGCGAAAAGTTTAAATAAATAAGTGTACCAATTGTATTATCAGTAACAAGTCATTTATTAAATCAAATTACATGGTTGATTTCACGTGTTTAAGAAATGTTTATTTTATCTAAATTGTTATTTTACTGGATAATGAGGTACTTAACAGTCGGGCTGTTGGTCACCTGCACGACGCTGATAAGCAATGTTGCAGCTGAGTACCTGAAATCAAATGACCGTCTTTTGTTCTGGGCTGGGAATCTTCGTAGTAAGTATGTTCTTATTTATTTATGTCATCATCATCATCATTTACGTTGCATTCCCATTTAGGGACAAAGTGCACACTCTACTTTTAGCATCTACTCTAGCATCGGCGACATGGTCAATTTAACCGCTTTTTAGAAGCAACAGGTTAAAGTTTTTATTAATTGTATAGATATTTACATAATATAAGCTAACATATAAACTATAATGATATGTACAATTATATGAAAAAAGAAGAAGCTAAATGCAGCGACCAAACATTCCATACCGCACACTTAAAAACGCCAAATGCGGCGATTGAGTCGCTTTTCGGAATCTCGACACAGCAGCGGCTGGACGCTACACTCCGCACATATTCGGATGATGCCGGTCGCATCGATTTGGCGTATGCGGAACACGACTCAGTGTTGCACTAGATTTTGACAAAGCTACCAGTGGCGAAGGGTGAATTTATGACAGAGGTAAGCCGGAGCAAAAAAAAATGCCAAAAAAAATTCAATTACGAATTGATAATAGTGTGGTTATGTTCTGAATTTTCGAAGGGAAGCCGCTGAGAATCGAGTTGTATGGTACCTTCGCCACTGGAAGCTACACACTTAGGTACCATGGATTCAAATGAAGCTACACGGCTGTTTGCTTTATTGATAAAGCGAAAGTATCAATCGCGCCGAAGATGGTATGGTTACATCCAATACCAGTTCACATCTTACTTTTGGATAAGGAATGGAACGGTGTGGTCGCTGCATTTAACTTCCAAAAAGCGGCTAAATCGCCGATCATCGATGCTAAAAGTAGCGTGTGTATTTTGGCCCTAAAACGGAACGTAGAGAGTCGCCATAACGCGACGCAGCATCGATACAGTCGCAAAATCGCAGATCTCCGATGCTAAAAGTAGCGTGTATGCTTTGGCCCTTAACGACACATTTTAGTTTTTGTATTTATTTCTTTTTTTTCAGCCACATTCTGCATCAGCGACGGCGATTGCAACAAAACCTACCCATGCCGCTGTGCAGTGATGAACCATGGCCCCAAACAGTGTCATTGTCCCCAATCACTTAAGAAACAGCTCACATCCAATAGGAATAATGAATGGACTTGGATGTAGGATTTAACGTCAACGCCCTTAGAGACGAGTCGAGACGCCCTTAGAGTTAGAGACGTCGCCTGCCTTTTATTTGAACTCAATCTATTAAATATCACTTAAATTTTTATGACATTTGCAATTAACGTTAATAATTGATTAATTTTAAGTAATGATTCTGAGTGCTGCAGTAAGAGCAGACTAATGTTACCTATGTTGAAAGTTACCTTTTTAGGGTTCCGTATCTAAAGGGTAAAACGGGACCCTATTACTAAGACTTCGCTGTCTGTCCGTCCGTCTGTCTGTCACCAGGCTGTATCTCAAGAACCGTGATAGCTAGACAGTTGAAATTTTCACAGATGAATTTCTGTTGCCGCTATAACAAAAAATACTAAAAACAGAACAAAATAAATATTTAAGGTTTATTGTAAAGTCATATTCCTAAGTTTACAAGTAGGGTTCGGGGAATTCAAAGGTAAATTCGCGCCCCGTCAGCTTCTTGTATACAGACTGGAAGGTGTCCACCTTGTGTTCAATAGTGGTCTGCTGGTTCTTGTCGAGGTGCACCTTGATGAGCTGGGAGCCGTCCAGCTCCCATACAACAAACGTGATTTTTTTTATATATGTAGTGTTAAATATTGTACGGTGGTACGGAACCCTTCGTGTGGGAGTCCGACTCGCACTTGGCCAGTTTTATAATTAATAGAGAGTATTTTTCTTTAACATAATAATATATTAGTTAACTAGAGCTGACTACGGAACTTATATTATTGTTTCACATAACGTGTTGCAAACGTTCTAGAACTTTCTAGGTAAAGACGTGAACTCATGTTATAGCGTGAAAAAGAAATGCAATACTTGACAGCAAAATATTAGGAGTACAAACATGATTTTCTTTCACATACAATGTCAAAACAATCAGACCAAATATTTGGTCTGCAAGATAGATGGAACTTTCTTTAACAATTTCTGTGTGGATTACGAACGGCTGCAGTCGAGGATGCGCATCAAAGCGGATATAATTTACATAACAAACTTATTACAATTAAATTGGTAAAAACTAAGATGCGTGACAATTGGTTGATGAGAGAAACAAGAATTATTATATGAATAAATGCACCAAAATAATATTCGTCATTGAAATTGTTCGATCCCACGTCGACATCGGAATACTGAGATGGCGAATCACTCAATAGAATAGAATAGAAAATTTTTCTTTATTAGGGTAACCAAGGCTCAAAACAAGATTGTTAGTAAAAACTTACGACTATGTTAGTAAGTACAGACACTAAACAAAAAACACAAGTAATAAAACGGTTGGTCACCGTTGCGACGTCCCATGAGAGACGGCACAACAGTGACCCACGTAAACACAGTCCAGGTGACTCGCAACCATAGATATCCGACTCGCAACCATGTTCAATACAAAGATGGGATGCAGATCGCTGTGTAATAAGGTATCCTATAAAGTAATATAAAGAATCCTATGTCCTGATTCAGGTTATGGTCTACTCATGTGCCAAATCCGTTCGGCAGTTTTAGCGTGAAACCGTTACAAACAAATATACAAAATTCACTTCTTTTCTCTTTATAATATTAGTTTAGATAGGTAGGTACTTACAGGGCATAAACCCCACGATATTAATAATCAGCCTCATTGAACCTGACCCAATCTAGTAACAGTATGACCTAATCAAATAAAATTAGTGTCGTCTTCGTTGTGACAACGTTCAATCCAATTAAAGACTTTTCTATGGTTTGTAGTCTAAGTTAGAAATGAAAGGGGCTTATTAGGTACTTGGCAACAAATACCAGCATTCCTTAGAATTGATACCCTGGCTGATGTTCATCTGAAATTCTTAGCAGCGCTCATGAGGCTATAGTAATCTATATACCTAATACTAGCTGCGCCCCGCGGTTTCACCCGCGTAAATGTCGATCCCGTTGGAATATTGGGATAAAAACTATCCTATCCCCGGGACTTAAACTATCTCTATACCAAATTTCGTCTAGATCGGTTTAGTGGTTTAGGCGTGAAAAGGTAACATACAGACAGACAGACAGAGTTACTTTCGAATTTATATAGTATAGTATGGATGACAACAACTACAAAGGCTAAAATGGCGATAAGCGCAGGAAGTATACCAGCAAAAAACATGTTTTACAGGAAACTTCAAATGAAAGCATTTTAATCAAAGGTTACAAATTAGGGATGATTAAAGAAAGCCCAAACCTCGCCTCGGGGTGTATATTCATTTCTCAAATAAAGATTTCGTGGAAATTCTGGGGACAGACTGCTATTTAGATGAATTTATATTTAACGGTTAATTAAAGTCAAAGTAAATGGACGGACCCTTTTCCATGAATTTAGGTTTCTTTTCGTTATTTTGTAAGTAACTAGGTACCATTTTAGATATTTATTCAGCCTTCAGTAATTCTTGGCATAGATTTATCTAATTAGCCGTGTATTTTGTGATTTTCTACATTGTTTTATTGAATCTTGACTTCAAAGCGAACAGGATTTGCCTTCAATACACATCCCAAAATAAGAATAAAAGTTCATTCTATTTATCTTCTATACAAAAAACTATATAGGTCTTAAAAATAATCCTTTGCGGCTACATCCAATGAAAAGAGAAAATTGCAATGATTATCAAGCTTGGCAAAAGGTAATAACAATTTAAATAGATAGATAGATCGATAAAACGTTTATTCAGTGCAACAAAAGACACAATACAGGCATTAAAAAAAACATCAGAAAAGGTGGGAAAAAAAACAAAGATTAAAAAGATAAATTGACCCATAGACACCTCATATGACATTTATAACGGTCGATCACTACTGGTCGGTGTGTGTTTCATATTTGCACCAAATAGGAGTCCAGCTCAGCATATGCCAGGTACAATACCTGACGCTGGTATTCTGCTGCATCCCGTTAGTGACACACGGACTTTCTTAAAACAATCAGGCAAAACCAGTGAAAAGGCCGAAATAATATGTGTAAAACAGACGCCCGATGAACACCTTACCTTGAAAATAATTTTCAAACTTGTACCATACGCATTCGTTTCTAGTTCTAGCTATCCCACTGATTGCAAGTCATACCGGTGGAGTTAACATAAGTTTTAATGACTCCAGATATAAATATAATGGAAACTTTGAAATAGAGAATTGGAAATGCTTGGGAGTTGAGTTTTTCTTAACCTTTTATCCGTCTGATTTCATATTAGCTGTCGTGCCCCTAGCGCCCGAATAACAAAAAAAAAATATCTGATAGAATACCGTCGGTGCTCCATGGACCAATTGGAATTTGACCAATTGGTCTATGGGGAAAATGACATGTTTCCATCGTCCAAATAGGTACCTACTGGAATATGGAGAATTGAGAAATGTTCCACTGCCCAGTTTAATAGTATAGTAAAGCCTTGTCAACAAAAGAGATAAGTATGCAGGATCGTCGGATATAGTTGAAGTTTAGTAAGAAATCGATGAATGTTGTCGACTGAAATTTAATTTGATAAATGAGCTGTTTGTTTTCTATTAATAAAATCAAATTTTATTCGAGAACATCCATCGGTTTCTTCCAAAACTTCAACTATATCCGACGATCCTGCATACTTATCTCTTTTTCTGACTGTACTTTACACTTCTACCCACTATTTAGAGGAATTCAGTTGGATATTAGGTCTATTGTGTGATGTGATACTGCTCCATGAAACTATTCTATTTACAACAATAGGAAACGGTTACAATATAGAAAACGGCTATACCTACTGTGAAATTCACGTTTAGGAAACAGCTATCAGATGTATCTCTTTGACATAGTTTATCAAACTTTTACTAAACACTTATGGATGAAGAAGAGGGCTTCAAAAACTAGGTCTATCTAACAAAAGAGGGCAAATGGTCAAAGTTGGCAAGGTCAATAGAAGCGAACGCAGTCGCTTTGCTCATGAAATATTTTGGAAACACATAAATAATAATATAAATAATATAATAATATTCCACAACTATCACACAACGCCATCTAGTCCCAAGCTAAGCAGAGCTTGTGTTATGGGTACTAGACAACTGATAAACATACTTATATATTTCTAAATACATACATATTATAGATAAATTACACCCAGACACAGAACAAATGATCGTGCTCATCACACAAACATTTGTCCTGGGTGGGAATCGAACCCACGACCTCCGGCATAGCAGTCAGGGTCACTAACCACTAGACCATCAGGCCTGTCAAATGCTGGAAAGACCTCTCGAACAGGAAAAAATCTGCCCACGTTCGTGTGTCTATACATTTGTTCATTAAGGGGACTACGTGACGTAAAGCGGTCAGCGCGGTCACTGTTGGACTGCATAGAAAAGAAAGAGAAGCGCGATGACAAAACGCTGGTAATTTATTGCAAATATTTTTTTTTTTAAATCTATTGTTGACTAAAAAATTAAAACACTAGTGCTTTAGGATGTTGTTTGTAGAATAATCCGAAAAAAAAATCAGAATGATTGTATGTATATTAGTATGGTTATTATTGTAAAAAGAAAGTTTTTAGAGATCATGATTTTTTTCTATCGTATCAAATTAGTTGTATTATGTTTTCGACACACTATCTACCTAGGATATATCCTGAAGAATATCATATATTTTTATGATTTTGTTTACTGTAGTCGATCATAATACTTTTAGGCATTATAAAACTTGCGTTGTTTGCGTTTAGGCCTTGTAGTTCCCTTAATATAAAAAGAGAATGCTTATAAAGTTATTCCTACAAAACTTATTTTGCGATGGTACTATCGCAAAGTATTTTTTTTAAATCGGCAGGTAATTTTAATGACAATGTCATCGAAATAAAAAAAATTGTCATCTATGCTAAAAGTTATGAAATAGGTCTCCATATCTATTTAAATTAGCAGACGTATGTGCAGTTTTCTACCGACTGTACTTTGGCTGACGATTTATTTGAATAAAACTGACAAATCGAGGAAAACTGGCAAACACTGGAAACTTTCGAGTTAACGTAACTGTCTAATCGGTAAAACTGACGAATCAGTGAAACTGACTAATCAAAGAAACTGGCGAATTAAATAAACTGACGACAGAGGGAAACTGACCAGTCACGCGGACTCACACTAGGCCACACGTCATTGTCAACTGTATATCCAGTATAAGCTGACCTCTTATTCTATTAAAACTTCGTATTACGCTAGGCCAGTTGAAGGTCAAAGTGTTACCAATGACTTACCCAAGAAAATAATATTTGGCAGTTAGACTGTTTGGTCAGAATTATTAACAATAATACAGTAGGCCAACCTGGGCAAACCGTCTGACTGCCAAATATTATTTTTTTACCACAAAAAGAGCTAATGTTCTTGTATCCCTTTAGATAGCTGCTTTTAAAACGAGAGTACAACAGAGTTCTACATGAACTGTCTGTTTGTAGTTTAACAATTTTATTTTATTCTGAACCACCTACCCAGTAGCAACAACTTTTTGCATCTAGCCCAAAATATACCGACGATCAAAATACAAAAGCAACACTAGTGCTTTGAAACATTTTAGCAATATATATTCAAAGGGAAACGGATAACAGTGAAAACAAAACGTCAGATATGCTGCCAAGATAAACCAGGGATTTAGTTACAAAAAGGCCCGACCCGGCTATAACAAACATAACAGTATCGTTATAACGTTTCTCGCCGTTTTTCTGATATCAGTTAGGATCAATATGCGTAGCCTTTTCCCAACTATTTTGGGGTCGGTTTCCTGTTTGACCAAGCCGCTGAAAACCAGTACTTTACAAGGAGCGACTGCCTAGCTGATATCCACAACCCAGTTAAGTCTAACCACCATGGTAAGAAAGGGGATGATTATCGGGATGAAGACTAATAGAGAAGTATGGAAAAAAAGACATGTTGCGTCGACCTCAAATAAATTGGGATAATGCCTGATTGCTTACCTATCAATGTGTATAATGTGTGGATATTGTAAATATCGTCGGCTAAATATTCTAAGCTGCTAACTCCATTTTTGGCTTAACTGACTATTTAGTATCAAATGGAAGAGAAACCTCACCTATTCCTGCCGTAACTCACCTGGAAGGGTAGGTTTTTTTTTTTTTTTTTTTTATTTTGTTTCCAATACATTACACTAAAAATTATAAATACAAGCATACACCTGTCTAAAAACCTTTGAAGGTTTATGTGACAAGGTGGAGGAAGCAATCTCGCTCACAACACGTTACTTAAAAATATGTATTAAACAACTTAAGATGTAATATCACCAGTAATATAATATTTTTTTAAGGTATATTTACATTTTTTACATGTACTAGTAATAATACTGGACTGCACAGAATTAGGCATTTTATTCATAGTATCAGGTAATATATATTCCCACACAACAGGTACATGTGGCAACGATATTGCATGACATTGCTTGACTGTATCTTTAGAATAAAAATAGAATTGTCTCTTTCATTTGATACTAAATAGTCAGTTAAGCCAAAAATAGAGTTAGCAGCTTATAATATTTAGCCGACGATATGTATATATTTTAATGAATACTTTATTACGAATTATATAAATATTATAAGAGAAGCCTACGGTCATCAGTAGAAATTTCAATGAAATTATCCTTAGACAGTAGTATAATTTTGTTACAATATTGTAAAAAATGAATATTGATGATAACGTTAGATTTTACATCTCTCTTAATTTACGAAGTGTATAGGTAGGTAACTAGGTATACTTACTTCCAAAATGTTAGAAGCTTTATTCAAAATTAAACGAGAGAAAGCCAGCTTTAAGTAAAACAAAATTGTAATAACCCTATCCGGAAGTCGTAAGAAATGATATATATTTGAAGTATTTGCCTACTAAAACTCAGCTAATGGGCACTGCCAGACACATCAATTGCCCAAAGACTGTCATTTATGTCTTGAGGCATTATCATATTTACCCTTCAAAGAAGAATGACAGTTTTGGTGTCATTTGATTTCAGAGGCGTTCATGAATGAAAGTAGGTATATGAAAAAGTTAAAAAATAAATATTTTATTAAATCTGACTACCAATACGCAAATTATACCTACGCGAAGTTTTAAGTGCGTCACCGAGATTACATGGAATCCTGCCATTCTTCTTTGCTTACATCAATCTTATTCAAGCCGAACTTAATCGATTGTAGTCTAGAGGAAACCCGGGAGACTCATCATTTTAAAAATTGCGTCATGGGTTCGCTGGCAGATGACAGCACATCACCTTTATCATTTTAAAAATTGCGGCACTGGGTTCGCTGGCAGATGACGGGATGCTCGCACAACATGGATTTGAAAAAAAAAATAAAGCTGTCAAGTGCTAGTCGGACTCGCTCACTAAGGGTTCCGCACGTAGGTATGTAACTACACGGTTTTCGGATGTTTCCTTTCCTTGTGCTATATGAAATTGCTTCTTGCCAAATTTCATGATTCTAGGTCAACGGGAAGTACCCTATAGGTTTTGATTCCCTTGCGAGTGTCAAAATATGCGGCAAACACGGAACATAAACGCATGTATCTTTTGATCGCGTTAACTTAGAAGTTTGATTTTTTCACTGCTTCAAGAGATTGTAGCCCTGAGTATTTGATATTAATTTCAACTTGATAACTCCACGCGTTCCTGAGAAAAAGGTTCTTGACAGACGGATGGACAGACAGACGGACAGCGAAATAATCTTATAGGGGTTCCGTTTTTACTTTTCAGGTACGGAACCCTAAAAATATCCTTCCGAAATCAAAAGCATTTTGCGGTCTTCAAACGAAGGTACTGACTGGAAAGGCAGCGTGTTACAGCGATATTATAGGTGTTTATGTTGTTAAAATAAATGCCCTGGAATACTCGTACCATCATGTTGGAAAGCTATCAGTCGTTGGACTATCGATTTATTCCGAAAAATTGGATCGTCAACCCGCTGTTGTTAAGGGTCTCATTATTCGGCAGAAGGTAGAATCAAATGAAGCCTTGCTTGAGGTGTTCAAGCTGAAATTTATTTGAGTAATGCCTATTTATTTCTCTGTTTTTATTCCATTTGCTTAAAACTTTACGTATGTCCCTACTACCTACCTACATTAAAACAGAGGATTATGAATTAAAATTATGGATTTTGGATGGTATTTGAATTTTTCTCAACCGTGTCATAACACTCCTGGAAGCGGCAAGGTTCCAGTTAAATAGGTACCCAAATGAAACAATATTCTTTCGAAATATATTTCTTAGCACACAAAAATTGTCAAACTACTAGTTATAATACCATTAGCTACCTATTACCTGTACCACTATACCTATTTTTCTGTTCTATTTTTTTTCTTGTCTATTTATACATTGTATGTGTGTACATGTAAAATAAATAAATAAATAAAAATCTTATAATGGCAGGCATCGTAGGCCCATAGCGTGTTAGTATTGCAAGTAACTTAAAAACTATGTTAGTAGCAGGAAACAAATTAATAATATCATGAGTATAAAAAGTACCTACAGACTAAAAATTATATATTATGATATCAATTTCTAAAAAATAATTGATCCATTTTTCTAATCATGTCATCGTCGATATAGTTATTGTGAAGTTTCTTTGGTTTCTTAGTTTTCTTTGATTTTTTGTCTTTTCTGGAGCATTCATTAGGATTTTGTAGAACTGGGGCCTTTGAAGTAACCGGGTCTTTACGTTTTATAATGTCCTGATGTATGGTTCCAATCCCATAATGCTGACATCCACATATATGTTGCATATGAATGCAAAAGCAAGGTGGATCGATATTTCTTATGCAGTCAGCGTCATCTCTGCAGTATACAGCTGCAAAAAAAAAAATAGAACTAATGCCTATTTAGAATGTGGGCACAATTTTGGGCTGCACACAAACTAGCAGACCACCTGATGGTAAATGGTGACTACCTCTTGGTGGCACACTTTCCTGTTAATTTCTTACGTCTACCTCGGACTTTGCACTTTTTATTTGATCGTAAATTTTTGTTTTTAACCTCTCGTCTGTCGGAACGTAGATCTACGCGAGACACAATGGCTTTTTAACTGTGTCGGTAATTACGACATTCAATGGGTTAAATGATGTATGTGTCTGGTGTAGTGTGTGTATTTTAGTCTGTGCTAAATAAATGTATGTTCTTTCTTTCTTCCATTCTTTCTTTCTTTCACTTATGAGCATCTAAAACACCAGAAGCATCGCAGGTGCGCTTCCGTCACCGTGCATCGCAGAGACAAATCTGGAACTACTTTTGCGCCTTTACACCAGCACCCACATCCATCGAATCACATCAACTACACCAGTCACCCGACTTCACCCACTGCTGGGCATAAGCCTCTCTTTCCTTGTGCCAATTCCCACGCTCCTGTACCAGCCTCATCCAGGTTTTGCCCGCAATGGCAACAATATCCTCTCCCCATCTCGTCTTCCAGTCCTTGGACGCCACTCTGTTACAGCTTAACTCCATCTGTCATCACTGTACTTTCATCAACTCTACTAAAATAAAATAAATTAATTTGTCATTTTACTTACTGTAAGGATCAGACTTTGTTGAAAATAAATCGTATAAGAAAGCCTTTACATTGGAGTGTACCACTATCAAAGAAAATAAAGCCACAAATTCAAAAACCTTCATTTCCACATTTGCCACACACCACACCATTAAAATACGATATTTATTCTTACATACTTTCACTAATATTTATACACTTTATAAATTGATTAGAAATACATGACTGTTAAAAGCCAAAATCAATTTGTTTCCACATACGTTACATTAGAGTTTACAAAAGTATTTATAACGGAGGTATGGTATTCCGAATAAAACTTGTAATTGGAAATGTGGAAATAATATATTCCGTGTTTGGGCACAAACATACGAGTATTATCAGTTGTTCACGCGCCGTAGGAGTATCATTTGAATAGTCTTATGCCCGTTTTCACTGACACTAGACGACGACTTATTGAATACCAAAATATTATTGCACTGTTGGATTGTCAAATCTCGGCACTAAGCCGAGCGTTGAAAATCCAACAGCACGTTTTGATTCAGGCATCGCATAATTTTAGTAAAAACCGGCATTAAGGCCTCATTAATCTAGTAATCGCGAGTGTGCCTTTTGAGCGTGTTCAGAGGCGACTTGGTTATGGTTATGGGTATGTAATCATTTCTCAGGGACTCACCTTGCTTCATGGTCTCGGCACTTTTCTGGATGGGCGTCACTGTAAATTTTATCTAACCAGAGTTGCATTGAAGAGAGGGCCCGGCTTAAAAAAAATCTTACTAAATAAATATTAGTGAAAACCAAACTAAATGTAGTTTCAATCTATGTATATGAAATAAACGATTTCATTGAATGCCAGACTAAGCAAGATTTCGATAGTTACCTCAGTACTTATTGCAAGTTAGATAATGATACGTGGCATGAACAAGATAGAAGAAGAAAACAGCAAGTTAAGTAATGGGCAAAAACTATTTCGTACATGAAGGAAAAACTTTATTATTGCCAATAAGCTCTTGCTACCGTACCCTGAGCTCAAGCTGCCAGAGCCACGACGTTCACTTTAGTTAACAAACGATGAAATATGAGACAAGCTTGTGACTAACTAAATTGACGATAAAATATAGCACGGTCTTATTGCGTTACCTGATGGGGTGAAACTATTTTCTGCCAATAAATTGTTAATGGTGCTGTTTTGATATGTTTACAATCCCCTCCCTACACCTACAGTACGTTTACGTTTATTGCACAATATTTTTACGTAATAATATTGAAGCCCCATAAGAATAGAATAGAATACTCTTTATTATGTACACCATATAAATTACAATAATATGTTGTTGTTGGCTATAATATGTTGTTGTTTTTATATTGTGCTATATTTTATTTAGGGAACGTAGTACATATTAACAATATTATTTTTTGATATAATTATAAGTACTAATAGTTTTTACTTTTTTTAACCGACTTCTAAAAAAGGAGGAGGTTCTCAATTCGAATGTTTGTATTTTTTTTTTTGTGTTTGTTCGCGCATAACTCCGTCGTTTGCCAACCGATTTGAAAAATTCTTTTTTTGTTACAAAGGGTACTTCCCAAATGGTCCCATGAAAATTTTATCGAAGTCGGATGAGCGGTTTTTGAAAAATCAACAAAAATCTAAAAATTTATCTACATTGTATACATTAACGATCTTTTTGTTTACTTTTTTGTGGGGTAGGTACAACTAAAAAGTGAAAAATAAAAACTTTTTTACAAAAAAAAAAACAACCGACTTCAAAAAAAAACACTACAAAGTGATAAATAACTTTAATTTCGGAAGTCGGTGTCAAAAAACGAAAATGCGGAATCAACGACACCGACTTCCGAAATTAAAGTTATTTATCACTTTTTTTGAAGTCGGTTGTTTTTTTTTTGTAAAAAAGTTTTTATCATAGTTTTAAATTGTAAGTAAAGTAAAGTTAATTGTAAGACCACGCTATCGCATTAGGTATACACCTGTAATGATAGTGATAATGGAGATTTTAATAAATAAATACAGACGTAAATTTAGGAAAATTGCAAGGGGTGAGACAATGGGCAGTCTTATCGCTAAGAGCGATCATAAGCTGCAATGTTATCGCGTAAGCAAGACGTGCCTAGAATACAAATAGTAAAATATTTTATAAGGCTACCTGAATTCGCCCAAAATGTTCTATATTATATTGTGAAATCGAAATGGTAGCGAAAAAAAAAATATAATCTGTGTTACAATATGTCTAAGGTAAATGTACCAATACTCGTCGGGTTTTGATATTCACTGACTTTGAAGAACTGCTGCGTGAGAAGTGTTTCATTTAGAATGAAACTTTTTGCATGACGAAATAGAAAAATTATCCGTTATTCTAAATAAGTTGTTCATTTTTGTAATGGTTAGTAATAATAAATACTTATTTGAGCAAATGTGAAAAAAGGGCGATTTGTACCAGTACTCGCCAGATTTGTACTATTACTCATCCAAAGGACCCAGTAGTCGTCAATTTTTGATGCTAATATGAACTTTCAGGCCTTGAACATAGAGTTCAAGATGACTACACATTAAAGCATATTGTGATTGTCTTTTATATCATTGGCAAGTCTAAGAAACAAAAGGTAGGTAGAAAACCAAATCGCAAGAAATTACTAAAGGTTGCGAGCTGTTAGCAGACTAAGTAGGTAAATTCTAATATATTTTAGCTTAAAAAATTAAGATATCCGAATCCCAGAATCAGTTTTTATCAGAATAAAGGAGATCAGCTCATTGTATATTAAGTGTATAATGTTTTTTTTTTATCTTGCGTATTTTTGTGGTGTACAATAAAATATATAAATAAATAAATCGGCCATATTAGGCCCAAAACCCAAAATGGCCGGCCAATGAAAAAAATTTATTACCCTAGTCGGGGAAAACCTTCTTATAATTTTTTACTATCGCGTCGAATCTCTACGACCATTCCTTCAGCTGTTTTTTTAAATTGATAAATAAAGTTTATACATTAAAAAAACCTGATTTTAGAACTATATATGCAAAAAATAGTTATAATAACACTCGCAGAGGTTTGTTGTTATAGTAGGTAATGCTTGTTTAAGGTTACCTTTCTTTTATTTTCGCCAATCGGTAGTTAATATATTTTATTAAAATTTATAAAAGTAGATTTTTTTTCGTAGAAATTCTAAATGATAATACATTTTATTTCGCTGTCACTTTGTATTTTGGGCCCAACTCTGTATGAAACGTGACTGGTCTCCTGTTGACGTGAAAACGTCGTTGCACTCTGTGGTAAATTCAATATAGGTATCTGACCGACAATAACATGTATTATTTCAGCCGCTTATAACTAGCAGAATGTTTGGGTAATGATTGAGCATAAAATATATAGGTAATAATTGTACCAATTTTGAAGCAGGATCTAATTTGTGTTTGACGTCACATCGCAAGTGCAGTGCGCCCGACCCTCCTATTTACTATGCGTCAAAATTTCAGTTCGTAAACAATGTTTAGCTACTAGCTGCCATTGTCAAGAATTGACACAGCACTACTAGGGCCTAAAAAAAATCAACAGAAATATTGGCCGAGTTAACAATGCATTTGAAGTTGACAATAGCAAAATAATTTCAAATGTCGTCTCATATCGGCCGTAAGTCTGGCCAAAAATGAAAAAAATCTCAATAAAAGTAAGCTTGCATCATAAGGAAGTAAGCAGCAAGTAGCATAAAAGTTAAAGATCTCATGTCGACCGTAAATCTGCTTCCAACTGAAAAATATCACATACGGTGAAAGGTTGCCTTACATGAAATGCAATGAGCCTTTTTTTTTCGTGGGGAAATCCTCATGGATACCCTCCGTCTGGGAAGAACTGAGGGTTATGTCGGACTCCTACCGACTAAGACCCCACTGTTCCTTCCAGTACCATGAGTCAGGGGCCCGGGAGATACTCTTGTACATTCGCCGCACTTCCGACTAGTATCAGCCCAATCAAAAGCCAACCAAAGAAAGTTTTCACAAAATCTACTTATGAGCGAATTCAAAAGCTAGGGTAATACCTAAAATCATCGCCAATCGCCATGTTATTAATGGACGGCGCTCCGACCTGTCATCTTGCAAGTATGTTTGAAGATAACGAGAACATTAGGAAGATTCAACGGCAAAAGACTTAGTAGGTAAGAAGGCACCTCTATATATGTGAGGATTTGATTGGAACTGTAATATCCACGCTCGATCTGAGTCAGGTACTGTTGAAAAACTAACATCAATTAGCCAAGGCAGCTCCTTATTATACCTTTCCCCGTAAGGCAGTTTCGGTTAGAACTGAGAATACTTTTTACGGGCCGAGCGAGTGGAGCGCGCTTACGATACAGCGTGCGAAGCGAGCCCTTCCTAGATATATATATATAAATAAGCAAAGCACGCTTAATCGCACGATGAACGCGCTTAATCAAAAGATGGGCTTACTTCTCTTGCTAGTCTTAACAACTTCTTAAACCAGCAAGCGAAACGAGCCCATTTTCGACACGAGTCAGCTGAACGCACTTACACATGACAAGAGCGAGCGAAGCGAGCCCAATGACGCAACCACTAAGCAGAACACGCTTACGCAAGTAATGAGTGAGCGAAGCGAAAATAGCTTAAGAGAAACCCAGTTTTATCGTCAAATGTAGCCCAAACCTTATTATGTTTGTACAGACGCCAGCACATTAAGCTACCCGAAGCTGTCAAATTTTCCCAATCAACTTTGAACCTTATGCTTTAACGATAAAGTTGAAAATATTTAAATATGACGAGTTTAGAGGCAAGTATTAAGCGTGTCCTAGTAATCGTCAAAAAAGTTCTTAAAATGACGAGAATTGGGTCAAGTAGGAATTTTTAGGTACCAATATATGTCACGTTAAAAAATAAATACTTTTATGATAAAAGTGTTCTAAACTTCAAGTTATATCAGTAGTAAATTAACTTATCTAATTCATCAAACAATCAGACTTAGCACATACCCCACTGAAGGTTCGTAAATCAAAACACAAAACTACGTGCTGAGTTTGACATTTAGCAGCTAAACTTGCAAAAAAATGTAAAAATTGTGAGACACACTTTTTAAGCAAGATATCTCAGCCACCATTACAGTTAAAACTCAGTGTTTTATTTTAATTGTGCAATATGTTACCAAAAATATGTTGCCAAAAAAATGGGCCAGTTAAATGTTTGTAGAAAAAGATATTGATGTTTTTAGACAATTTGACGACTTCTGGGTCACTGTCGACTTCACCCGCGTTTACCTTATGTGTATAGATAACACTCTTTTCCGTATAAATCCAAATTATTCTTCAAACGTTGTGGATACCTATCAAATTGAAACCTTGTGGCGTCGAAACCTCATTCATCTTTTCCTACGAGAATTGGCAATTCATTTTAAATCGTATTTGTTTTGAAATACTGTTCATTTTCAATTCAACAGTATTGATAATTATGGATCAGCCAAATCTAAAAGTTGCCCAAAAGACAAATCAAGGGCTATCAATCACGACATTACCATTAAAGGTCTGATCGCAAAAGCGAAACGCATTAGTCATCATCATCAGCCTATAATGTTCCCACTGCTGGGACACAGGCCTCCTCTCTGTGAGAGGGAGTGGGCCGTAATCCACCACGCGGGCCCAGTGCGGGTTGGTAGATGTCACATGTCGTTGAATTTTTGGTTCTAGGACATGCCGGTTTGCTCACGATGTTTTCCTTCACCGTTTTGAGAGCAGTGGTGATGAAATAATTTTACACAAAGTAAAGCGCCTGTCTGGGTTCGAACCTACGACCTACAACTCGTAAGTCACGGCCGATACCACTGGGCCACCACTGCTCTCCAAACGCATTAGTGGCTATATACAAACATATTACATGATAAACTTCTTAATGGGTCACCTATACAACATAAAAACTAAGGTGTATTGAAGCAATTATATTATTTATTACTGAATTGGCCCGCTCTTGAACTCGATCACGCCTGATGGAAAGCAATGGATAAGGTCTATGATGGAACGAGCATGCCCAGAAGATGCCTAAGGCACTGGAACTCCCATGCATAGACGAAACATAGCAGGGTGTTTGACGCCGGACTCCGATGGGAGGGTGGTCGCAAACCAAGCGGGTTTAAAAGATTAGCCCCTTTTTTCATAAACGTTGCTTAAAGTTAAGTAGTGATAAGCGACTGTTTAACTACGCATTTTTGACGTTTAAACGCCACTTAACTTTAATCATCGTTTTTAAATAAACCCCAAGAAGCTCAAATTCAAATTTAAAAAAGATCGTATTCATTATACGTCTATTAATTTTCGGGCATCTTATGCAGTTATTGGCTTTTCTTCATTTTGCAACGACTCCTGGTATCCATTGTTGGAACAAGAAAACCTTTTATGGCGTATCCTTAAAATGGTTAAAAAATGAAACAGACACCGTTTCCAAATATTTATTTTAATATAGAAAAGTGATAGTTTTGACAAACGTTCCAAATGTTGTATTTTCTACAAGTAATCTTACTCTAAGCTACTCTTCTAAGTACATACATAATATTTTGAAATATTTTACATTATTTACATGATCGTTAAGAAAATATTTGTACAATTATTATTGTTATATCATAGTTATATTAAACATAATATTTACCTACTCTCTATGTTACGCTAATTTTGTGTGTCGGTTGTACCTATTAATGCGTTTGATATAATAGAAAACTGTTAATTCTGGTTAGTTTTGAAATGTTATGTTTGTATCGCTATTGACACGGAAATATATTTAAAATCGATAACTATTATAGCAGTGCTATTATACATTAACTGTTAACTATCAAATAATAGTCCTCCAGACCGAATTTTGGCCATGGCAGCCAATCTCAACGGAGACTAGCCATGATACGCGGGAGATATTATAGTGCACAAGTGTGTGCGCAGACACAGGTGCACTCACTCTTCCCTCACTCTCATAGCAATTACCAAAAAACTTTTTTACAAAAAAAAAACAACCGACTTCAAAAAAAAACACTACAAAGTGAAAAATAACTTCAATTTCGGAAGTCGGTGTCGTTGGTTCCGCATTTTCGTTTTTTGACACCGACTTCCGAAATAAAGTTATTTTTCACTTTGTAGTGTTTTTTTTTTTTTTGAAGTCGGTTGTTTTTTTTGTAAAAAAGTTTTTATTTTTCACTTTTTAGTTGTACCTACCCCACACCAATTCAATTAACACTAGTGCATTGAAGAATTGAAGACACGACTCGAAGAATCATCAAAATTCCCATAGAAATGCCAGAGATGCAGTACATTTATGCATATAACTTCGTACATAAGAATAATTACCTAATGTATTATATACTAAAACCTTCCTGAAAGTATGTAGATCACACTAATGAAAAAAATATTAAAATCGGTTCAGCAGTTTTTGAGATAATCGCGGACATACAAACATACATACATACATACGTACATACTAACATACATACATACATACATACATACATACATACGGGTCGAATACAGAACCTCCTTTTTTAAAGTCGGTTAAAAATCACTGAAAACAATAACAACACACAATAAATAAATGTATCAATATTACAAGTTTTCTCAGAAAATTTATCATAATTTCCTCCGTTGTTTCACGGACTGTTTGAATGAACACAAAGCGCCTATTGTGAGGCTGTCTGAGAGATTTTTACGGATGAAAGATAACAGCGATTGTTGATAAACACCTCCAAATGCATTCAGACTCCTTAGTGGTTTTAAAAATGTTACGTTCTTTTACAAACATTATTTACACTGTACATTATCATTACTGTTCTGTTACTGTGCTGTCTGTTCTGTTGTGTATGTGTGTGTTTTCTATGCTCGTCATACAACTGCTGTTATACTATATATGTTGCAAATTATAGGCGAGGACGCTGGCACCCTAAACACAAGTTAAATCTTACTTTGGGTGCCAGAGTTCATCGAAATCACTCTTTTCCTTTGTTGTAACGCTGCATAGTGTTTAGATGAGTGTTTTTGTACAACTGAAGTTAATAAAGAAACTTTATTTTCTATTTTTTTTGTTATACCTGAAACTTGAGTCTTAATAATAAGTGAAAAATGAAAAAGTGACGTACTGGTAGAAATAACAATGATCCAGAAGCTTTTTAAGGGGGGCTAACAAATTACCTTATATCCTTAAGAATATAAGGTAATTTGTTAGCCCTATACGGGATATTAGAACTACTTTTGTGATTCTAACAAAAAACATAGACTTTTGATTTTATCGCATAAAAAGAAAATGAAAGAGCGACGCAAAACACGAAAGTACAACGTCATAAAAGTTGCTGTAAAAAGAGCAAGACCCAAAGCATAAAGCTGAACGAAGGAAAGAGGAATTGCTTTATAAAATCCTACCTAATTCCTTTACCGCTCGTTAAAATTTCACGCGGCAAAACTTAGAGTTGCACTCATTAACCCGGCTTTATAAAAGTTGAGCTAATTTCGTATTTCTACCGCTTTATTACTTAAGAGTGCTATTTCTTAGAACCCAGTCTAAGCAATGTCTAGAAAAGCGTGGATCTTTTTGATATACCCTCTAATTAGCCGCCTTTTTATTTTATTTTTTCAGAAGAACTCTCAAACGTCTTTCCCGTAAGGTCAAAGTAAAGACATGCTTACCCTTATCATTTGCCAAAGTAAAATCTTTATGACCTGTGTAGTTATGATTTCAAAGAATATGTCAACACAACTCGGTAAAAATGATTCATAATATTATTTTTGGTACAGCAATAAATATAGATTTCGTAGAAAAAGATGAATATTTCTTGTCTGTTATATTTCTTGTTTTTGCCTAACTTGATCGTACGGTTGGGCCAAATTATCGTGCCCTGGGGGACACCTCCTGGTATTGCTTGATATTTTGTTAGTGAGAAATGTAGATCATAAAGGTTATTATGATTTTCTGTCTGTGATTAATGAGCCTTTTACAGGTAGTCATATCTACCTACTGTTACTTTTTTTTTTTACTGTTGTGTTAAATTATTCTATTCAAACCTCAAAAGAGACTTAAAGTCGGGAAGTTCCCATAAATATTTTTTGACTTGTTTTATAAAGCAAATGATAACCCACCAATAACGCTGGGTCATGCTGACCCGAGGCGACTTGAATCTGTCATTATTATTTTTTACGTCGGCGTCGATCGTGCAATTTTAGCGTTTGTGTAGCTGGAGATACGGCTTCCCCCTACCCGAACCGTGGGTGTACAGTCACGGCTATAAGTATGTATACACTTGGCTTTATTCAAAGGCGAATTTCTCCTTTATTTTTTAATGAAATTTTATGTTTTTACGAACATAGTAATTTCGAACCCATACGTTTATGTTAGGTGTCGTATTTCAACGTTGCATTCGTTATTTCACGAAAAAATCGCAATTGAAAATTGCCAAGTGTTGACATATTGGTGCTCGTGACTGTACTAAGTGCAACGCCGCATACACTGCGAAGTATACGTGCATCAACTCGAAACGGGTAAATATGACCCAGCGTCATCGCTGGCGTAGTATTTTTGTGACATACTTTTATTCGGTTATTTCGTATTTGTTTATAATTCACCTCGTTCTTTTTTCAGTTTTCTTCCGAAGCACAGAATACTTAATAGTAAAGGTTCCAAGAACTCACAGAAGATGACAAATATGACCGTCTCAAAAGAATAAGAAGACATCTGATACTTGTAATGCAGGCCAGATTTAAATATGCCCAGATCATTTGACTCCGTAGGTACTGAGCAGTAGTTCCACGTCTACGAATGAGGAAGTAGAAGACTGATCTGTTACTATTAAGAAGTTTGTTTATTCTCTATTTTAGTATGTACGATTATTGATTCATATTATTATTTAGAATAATTTACCAAAAATTTAAAAAATATTAACGTTATGTTTTCAGAGTTGATTTTGCAAGTGCTATTGAGAAAGCTAGTAAAAGTATGATAATTAATATTGGACTTATTTATTTTTTACTACATAATATGCAAAAAAATTCTTGTCTATTAAATAATTATTAAAATTCAGACAACTTCTCAAATGTCTTGACTATTACTTGATAAAGTCTGGGCCATGATGACCCAGTATCATCATCGGCGTAAATATTATATTCGCGTCAATTGCCCCGGGATTTTAAATTGCTTATTATGTACTAAATAATGACTAATGGTTGTGGGTTGTTATTATGTAGAGTTAACGTATTTGCACACCTGAAATAACAGTGGATCACCAAAATTCAGCGGATAAAATTGCGTGTTATTACGGGAAATGAAACGTAAACCCAGGTTCATACATAACATGAACGCAACTTTACATTTAATTTGAACTGAAATGGTTGGATTAACTCATCACTTCTGCCCCAAAAGAGTCTCTATTTATAAACCCTTTTAATTTTATTTAAACTACACGATAAAGTTAATACATATTTAAATTTTACAGTGATTTCGATATTTGAAATGTTATTAATTCCAAGATTTCGTAGGCTCACGATGAGATTTTATTACCATCATCTTCAGCATCTGTAATCATAATTACTTTTACATATTACACACACTGTCACGTTTTCATCATGAAGAATTACAAACATTATCCAAAAATAGAATCCTTCCATTCACGTCCTTCACACTCACAAAATTTTATTTCACCATCAAATTCCAATGCAAATATTTATATAAGCCAGGCCACCCGACTGCCCTCTCTTTCGACTATAACTTCTTCGGGTGCGATCACAATGTCCGCTGTAGCGGGCGCGGTAGCGGGGAGCACAGGCGCCTCGCTCACTCGTCTTCGTGTGAGCGTGCGCTGCGGTTCCCGTCATGTCCCGCAGTCAATGCGCGCGCAAAACGCTGCGCTGAATAGCGTAGCGACAGCGAGCGCGATTTGCACACAAGCAATCACCACTAAATCGCGAGAAGATGGTGTTGTATCTTCTTCGGTGGGGCCGTCACTGGAAGAAGAGAAAAGTTAGCACACGCAGGTAAATGATAACTGTCAGTAAGAAGTAACGAATGATAAAGGATAGATACTGCAAAAATTGTCGGTAGATGCTTCAAACAATGTCAGCGAAAGTGAGACGGTATTCTTTATGAAATTCTTTTTCTTCACAAAACAATTCTTCGTTCATTTCTAAATAATCATAGTGATTTAGAAATGATTCGCAATTTTTTATTAAGTACATAAATAATTAATGTTGTTTGGTTTGCTTTGTTTATGATTTCATCAATTTCTTTTTCTCTGTATTTCATGTAATGACTCAACTCATGAGAATGAGAAAGTTAATAATTTTATTATAGGTACTTAAAACCATTTCAAGTTTTTTCAGAAATTGTTTATAAGCAACCTTTACTTTGGGATGCAAATTATTACGTCCTTTTGTTTGCTCTAATTATCATATATTTTCGATTTTAAGTTTCGCAAGTCAAATTAAGCATCAATTATATTTTGACAGTTATCTTTGGATTCTAGACTTGTAATAATATTCAATTTAAGGTTAAGGTACAGACTCATTTTAATATCGGTCAACAGGACTTTATCAGATACACATAGTTTTGCACATAATTTATGTAGCAGCGGTGTGGCCACCACCCCACGGCACGGCAAGTGGTGTGGTGTGGTGACCACTGTCTTACTGTTTTTCAAAATGATTATAAGGGAACTCACCCATGATCAATGCCAGGCGGGTCCAGGATAGTTCTGCAGCACTGCACGACGAGGGCTACCAACAAACAAGCCGCGGCTGCCCACAGCACGCTCGCAGCGCCCGCTCCCGCCCCCGCTACGCCTGACATTGCACTCCAACCCCGTGACGTGTGAATCGAGACCGCTGTGGGAAATGGGTTCAGTTATTGTAAAGTTATAAGACAAATACATAGAATACTCTTTATTGTACACTAAATTTACAAATAAGAAGTAAAGCGATGGGTTAACCCACCACTTACTATACGTGGTATTTGATAAGATAGTAAAGCCTGTTTACCACTGCAAAAAGGTTAAAGGTTTTAATGGAAACCTCTATACAAGGTGTAATTGAAATAATTGAAAACCTGATAAGAAGTCATTTTACTAATCATTATAAACAACTTTCACTATGGAACCAAACCTGAAATCGCGGGAAAAAAATTCAGCTCAAAAAATACTTAGGAACAGCAGATATTTTATTTCCGATTTCAGAATAGATTTTTTCTCATAGTAAAAGTTGTTCATAATAATGAGTACAATGGCGTCTTAAGAGGTTTTCAGTTATCTCAATTACACCTTGTGGCGACATCTACATCGCTACATGCGACGAATCATACTGACGTCACGCAAATAATGCATCGCGCATGCAGAGTTTACTGTGTGATTAGCACATAGAAAACGTCCTGACATCGATCGTCAGGCAGTTGAGACATATCACCCATCTGGTCGGGGGATACTCCCTTTTCTATGGAGGATGAGTGAACTTTACACCCTATTTCTAATACTTCTATAACCTTGTGGATAGTTTGTTACTCAATCATAAACTGCTCAACAGATCCTCGTTTATATACCATGTTCTTCACGATATCCATAAACTTTGTCAAACGCTTCTATAGCTTTTACAAATTAAATCTAACAAGGGAAGTAGTACTTAAAATGGCTTCGTTATAAAGATATTTGTAATTTCATTCAGGGAAATGTAATGAGCTACGCAGTAAGAAAGGGTTTTAACTCAGTTTTGACAAGTTGCAGCCCGCCAAATCTTATGAATGAAAAATTCGGATAAAGAGGCATGCATATCGGGCGATTTACGTCAAGGTATTTAGTTTATATGAAAATTAACAAAAAATAAAAAATAAGAATCCATTAATGTGTCCATAATGAAAAATGCTTCTTGCCATGGTCTGAACATCTGGTCGAAGTTTATGTATATCGTCCGGAACACGGTGTATATCTTCATCTTTCTCTAGTGTCTCTCCAACTATTTTGGTATGGTTAGTGACTATACCAAGTACTGAGCCCTCTCTTGTAATTCAATACACAATTTTCTCTTACGACCAGCTTTCATTTTACTGGGAACACTACTAAAAGGTTTTCGTATTACTTTTCGTTCTAGGGTAGAAATAATGAGATCCATCATTATTAGTGAAGGACGTTGTGTCTTACAGCAACGCCTTTGGCAATTTACTATGCGACTGGTATTCCATTAGTTTTCGTTTGTTTGATCTTTTATTTTATTTTTAGAGTGGACAATATTCTTAGTAACAGCCTAGAGTCTCAATTTGTACCTAGACCATGGCTTATAACGTGGGACTACATAAAAAGAAAAATTAATGGGAAGTGAATATTTTTTTTTTTATTGCAAACTAATTGCATGTCCATAGTTGTTGGTAATATAGGTCTTAAAATATGTTAGTCAATACTAACAAATCAAAAACAAAACACCATTCCGACCTAAAATTCAAATAATAAAATCGTAAAACCACTAATGTCAATTAATATCATGTAAAAAAATAAAACTCCTAGTCAGTAAGAGTGTCATCTCGTCACATGAAGCTGGATGAACCTCCCCAGAACTGCAGAGTCTGCCTTCTCAGACATCATCCTTAGGATTCCATTGGCGCTCCCTCGAATCCGGCGCACCAGAGAATTTGTTTTCAATATTTATATTGCAAACATTTTTTTTAAATACATTAAAAAAACTTTATTTGCAATATAAAGGTAATAATATAAAAATAATAACGGACTTAGATCCAGCGGGGCAATTGCTTAACACCTATCAATCGGAACCGGTTTCATTTTGACAGTTCAACAACATTCATTGCGTTATTTAGGTGTTGAGCAGACAAATTTTTCGAAGTTATGAAGCAATGGATTATTACAGTGCAGAGCAAGAGTAGAATCCCGTTTACATGACGCAACGTTCATGCTTGTGGCATACAATTAAATTAGAGAAACAACAGACTGGCTTGCGCGATGCAAGCTAAACAGCAACAAACAATGTTAAGACGATGCAAGCCAGTTGTTTCTTTATTTGGTTTCTTTAGGTGCAGCTTTTATTATTGCTTCAACTTATACACTTACTCACTGTAAATAAAACCGCAACATGTAAGTTAGGCTTGTAACACGGCCTTTTTTTGAATGTGTGTGAATGAGCCCTTATGCGCGGGAACGGGGAGCATACACCCTCGCCCGCGCTCCTGCGCTAACCAATAGTGGACGAGAGAACGCGAGTCCGTACGCCACGCTCGCGCCCCGTTTTGTTTGTTCTTGTGTATTTTACGCATTATTTCCTGTTTGTAATCTGTGTTTTTACTATTATATACTTTTCACTGAAATCGTGCGTTCCTATAATTTAAATAGACCCAAATATACAACCCTGCGATACATTCCTTCCTACAGGCTTAAGTCTTTTCTAACACGTCTTGATGATTTTGTGTAAATAATCCAAAGAAAGCAAAACGCATTCTTTGATTCTCTATTACCACGAAGTGTGTTTGATAGAATAGGGATAGAATGAGCATTCACTCGTTTGGTCTAAACTCACCATAACGTAAAAACAAGTGTAAAATTTTATTTCAAATACTGGACGAAATATTTATTTAACTTTATAATTACCTATTCAGAAAGTTATTTCGTACCGCGCAGTTTTTAACAAGCATATCCTAACTAGATAAACTTGTAATTGGTTAAAAACAATTTAAAACTAAATAACTTTCATTATTAAAACTTGGGCTCAAACATTGAACAATGTTTTAACAGCAGGAGCCGCTCCTGGATTTTGTGAATCGATTAGTTCGTTTTTATAGGATTACCTACTAAGTAACCTTATTATTAGAGCTTTTCAAAACTCGTAAAGTAAAGATGGTGTTTATACATGTTTTACTTCAAACTCAAAGCAATTATTTCAAATAAACCAATTATCTACAGGCACTTTTAAATTGCCAAGGGGTCGGACAGTCATAAAGATGAAGCTAGTTTTCCATATATGGACAAGAATGGACAAGAAACTCCACGAATACACTTTTAAATCATAAAATTGTTACAAAATATTGCTTACATCATTCATGTTGAAATTAAACATGTGAAAACCATGTAGATAGAAAGAAAGAAGAAAGAAAGAAAATACATTTATTTAACACAGACTAAAAGACACACAATACACCAGGTACATAGTTGTACATCAGATAAAAACAAAAATAAAGATACATAACATAATCAGCCTATAATGGTAAAATAAAGATAAAAATTGCAAAGTCCGATGTAAGAAATTGGCAGGAACGTGTGCCTCACTTTTTTGCTGAACTGGGCCTTTTTGGCGCAGCCTCCAGAAAGGCCCAGTTCAGCAAAAATAACTGGTGCCTGACGTGCTCGTTAAAAGCGTGTGTAATAAACAATAAAAAAAAGAAAACAATTCAGAAATTAATATAAGACGTGGTGGGCAGCTAAGAGATGATGAGTCCCTATTGACGGCGTCCATTCACGTACCTGCAGCTAAAACGCTGATGCCTCCAGCAGGGATCCCGAGTCCCATGTTGAACTTCTGTCTCTCTTCTATGAAAGCCACACTTCCCATCACCATTGCTGATATGCCGCATACTATCTGTAAGAGAATATACAGGCTTATTACCAAAATCTTTAAATTCGAGAGCAGTGGTGGCCAAGTGGTAACGGCCGCGACTTAAGAGTTGTAGGTCGTAGGTTCGAATCCAGACAGGCGCTTTACTTTGTGTAAATTATATCATCACCACTGCTCTCAAAACGGTGAAGGAAAACATCGTGAGGAAACCGGCATGTCCTAGAATCAAAAATTCGAAGACATGTGACATCTGCCAACCCGCACTGAGCCCGCGTGGTGGATTACGGCCCACTCCCTCTAACTGCGAGGAGGCCTGTGTCCCAGCAGTGGGAACATTATAGGCTGATTATGTATTGCCAAAATCTTTAAATACACTAAAGTTCCTTACGCACTTAAAATTCAGGTTTCGTTTTCATGAAAACATTAAGTTCAAGTGAAGAATATATTCTTTTAACATGGTATTGTTTTCGGGAAAATAGAGCCTGAATTTTTGGTAAAAATCCTTGAATATCAAATTTCCCAATCAAATAAATTTGCCTAAACTTATACGTAGCTATTCGATATCTTCATTATATTTTCTTGACTTAATTTCCTTATCTTAACGGAAAACAAACCCTGAAATTATTATTATTTTAATGTGAAAGTTATAGTATGTTTTGATGTTTTTTACTCAATCACGCAAAAAAAAGGCTGAACGAATTTGGATGAGCACAAAGATAGTTTATAACCTAGATTAGCTTCTTGTCTCAGTAGTACGCTACCGGATAAAAGTAATCCTATGTGTTGTTTAATTTCCCGTGGGATAATTTACGATCTCCACGCGGGCGAAGTCGCGAACGAAAGCTAGTGCGTAAGTAAGCCTTTCCGTAGTTTCGGTTCAAACAAACACACAGTCATTAATAAAGAATGTGTTCGGTACCTACTGGCACACATACGTCTGTCATTCATCTCGCTAATACATCCATTGATTACTCCAACCTGCTAGGTAAGCTGCATAGTAAAGGGAACATTGAAACTGGCACAAATTGGACTGGAACTAATATCTTAATAGGATTGCTGGGAACCTGGGTGAGCCTGCCGAAGGCCATCGATGCCAATTAATCGATACTAGAAATAAAAGTATTACTCGGATTGTGTTGATTAGTATTTGATTTTGTGGTTGTAACACTTTGTTGATAGACATCAAGAACCACCTTAAAATAGGTTGTGGGAATTTATAATTTTTGTTTTTATTCTTCTTCTCTTGTGGGTATACACATGCTATGCTCATTATTGCTCATAAGCAGCCTAAAATGTTCCCATTGCTGGGACACAGGCCTCTTCTCGGTGAGAGGGAGTGGGCCGTAATTCAACACGCGTGCCGTCTCTTATCTGCCAAGGCTTATTTTTAATCTTCAATTTTGAATTGTTTCTTCATTTGTGTTTTTTTTACATTGTTCTCACATATAGAAGCAACAAGAAAAATGTTCAGGATTTTGTGATATCTTGATTTAAAAGAGTGTCTTTGGAGTTTCTTGTCCGTTCTTCTCCATAGAGATCTACGTTTTGGAATAGGCAACTAGCTTCAACTTTCTGACTAACTGATCGACTATATAATTTTTACTTGACTACGGCGAAGCAAAAATGAGGGTTATGATTTTGACCGGTATGTATGTATGTAAGTGTGTAAGTAAGTAAGTGTGTATGTATGTATGTTCATCTGTTCCCTCATAACTTCTAAACTGCTTGTCATAATTAGACAAATGATATATCGTTGGAAGCGTCTTAATTGTCCGCAGGTTATAGGCTATGTGACGTCACATTATATTGAATATTGCGCCCTCTAGCAGACGTAAAGTAATGACCTAAAAAAAAAAAAATTATTTATACCTTTTTGGGTATCAAATGAAAGGGCTTAATTAGCAAATTTCAAAAATATAAATATTACTGAGATAAGCCCCAAAATAATTAAATAAAAAATAAGTTTAAAAACTAAAACCCGACTACTGAAAAGGATGAAACAAGAAAGTACCATCCCGTGGTTGCATGCTACCATAGCTTATAATATTATGTTAGTACAACGGCATGCGACCACGGAAAGGTACTTTCTTGTTTCATCCTTTTCAGTAGTCGGGTTTTTTGACAATTGAAATAAATGCTATGAGTTTGAGTTTGAGAGGCCTTCAGAGGCTTAGCTAAAGTAATTCATAATACAACCCAAATGTATTAATCGATTAGGATTTTACATAAAGGCCGGACAGATAATAATAATTTGGTATCTTAAAATTATTATAGGTGTCATAAAACTTAGTTTGAGTTGGGTGGATTGACAGTATCAGATAAAACTTTACGTATTTGGCCCGCCTGTACCCAAATGGATTATTATAATAAAATTATAGTCCCTTTTGGATGATCTTTCAAAAGGGTGGAGTTTAGATGTTTTAACGCTTCTCTATTATAAGTATTAGTTGAACTTTATGGGACTGGTTCTCATGATAACAGTTTATTTTGTAGTAATGGTAATTATATTTTCAAACTTCAGAAGGTACCATGTTACATTTATCAGATCTCGACCCCTGAACTACGACACCCTGTATGAGAGGAGTCGAGGTTCCTCGTTACATAGATTAGAATGAGAAGGCTAATTTACACTTAATTTTTACAATAATTAAAAAAACGAAAATTGAATAATAATTAAAAATACAAAAACCTAATGAACACAAAAAACAATAACTATAATTAAATGTATAACATGTTATAATATATTATTTTAACATGAATCTATAAAGTGTTACTGACGAGTAGGTAAGGCTGAATAAAATTTACCTAATTACGTCTTTAATTATTCTTTTTCTGATAATAATATATCCTATTCCTACGTCTTTTTATTACAATACAAGAGTGTATAAGTGAATAAAGTCAATGATCTACTTCTTCTCTAGGCCGATATCTCCTGCGTGGTAACTGCGTTACACACTAACAAGAGGAATAGCTTTCATTTTGACAGTTCAACAACATTCATTGCGTTATTTACGTTGTTGAGTAGACAAATTTTTCGATCATATGAAGCAAGGGATTAGCAATATCCTTTAAAATGATTCTGATGAATAAAGTCCTCCAGACCGTATTTCGGCCACGGCGGCCAATCTCAACGGGGAATAGCCTTCGGCGCGGGAAATATTATAGTGCACTACAAGTGTGCGCGCAGACACAGGTGCACTCCCTCTTCCCTCACTCTCATAGTCCGATGGGACGGCAAACCGACACGACCGGAGAGAGATTCAGGCACAAGACCAACGGCTTAACCTTCTTTCCGAGGTACGGGGGTATCACACCGCCAACTTCCAAACTCCGGGCTGTTACTAAGAAATTTTTAATGGAAAAACTCAAGAACACTTTGCCTGACCCGGGAATTGAACCCAGGACCACACAGGACCACGTTCAGCAGTCAAATTCTGATAAATAGTGTGTTACGCAATTAAGGTGCTGTTCTTCGCATCTTCCTATGATATCATAATTACCTATGCTAACAAATTGTGAAGGGTGTTAACTATGGCAATACCAATGGCGGATATCTTTTTATCGTAATTGTTTTGTCATTTCACGATAAATGTTCCGGAACATTTTTTTTCGAAGCTACAGGGCTCTCATTCAATGCAAAAGCTGCTGCCACCTAAAGATTAATAAGGCTGCTTTCAAGCCAGTTAAAACCAGACAAGAGGCGACAAAAAATCTACGTTGTTGAAATTCAGCTGTAAACGGACGATTTCGGAAAGCAAAGCCAATATTAACGACTTTAATTCGAACAACGTTGGTAGTAGGTACTTATTTCTCTACTTTATTGCTTGAGCAAGCCACAATGCGAGGAGAAAATAATCCGGTTCACCCTCAATCGATTTGGATAAGGGTTCCGTAAAAATTGTAGAAAGGATGAACTTCCTAGTATGAACTATTGGTAAAATACGATCGGCGCGCAACCGGTTACCATCGATTCTGTACATGTTTCTGAAATTTTACGAAGTTTATTACAAAAATTTTGACAGGCCTGATGGTCTAGTGGTTAGTGACCCTGACTGCTATGCCGGAGGTCGTGGGTTCGATTTCCACCCAGGACAAATGGTTGTGTGATGAGCACGATCATTTGTTCTGTGTCTGGGTGTAATTTATCTATAATATGTATGTATTTAGAAATATATAAGTATGCTTATCAGTTGTCTAGTACCCATAACACAAGCTCTGCTTAGCTTGGGACTAGATGGCGTTGTGTGATAGTTGTGGAATATACAGTTATACAGTTACAGTTAAAATAATCGCTGTTCCATACATTTTGAATACTAACGTATTGCACTTTTCTATGACATAGCAGATTTTGTTTTGATAACCGGGACTAAATTTCTACGCTAGAGGGTCAAAGTCAAATAATTTATTTAAAATAGGCACGTAAAGGCACTTTTGAACTTCAAAAATTACAATGAAATAGAATTGATTTTAGTCGCCCCTTCCTAAAGGTAGTGTTCGAATGGAGAAGAATGGGAAGGAAACTCCACAGTTACTCTTTTAAAATGTTTTACAAGGTTTTGTAATCTCAAGGTCTAGAATCATGTTCAGTTTATGCGTCACTGTCCCTGTCCTTAGTAAGACTGGTTGTTAGACTTTTGGGCTTCTGACTACCCGTAACGACTATCAAAGATCTTTGAATGACAGCCGGGACCAACGGCTTAACTTGCTTTCCAAGACACGGTGGGTTCTCCATATGTAATGGATGGTCACCCATCAACAAGCCGACCGCGGCAAGCGTAGCTAAACCTTTAATCGACAATTGCGGCTGTTATCATTTTTTTATTGTTGAATGGGCCCGCTCTTGACCTCGATCACGCCCGATGGAAAGCGATTGATGAGGCTTATGATAGAACGAGCGTGCCCAGAAGATGCCTAAGGCACTGAAACTCCCACGCATCGACGAAACACAGCAGGCTGCTTGACGCCGGACTCCGATGGGAGGGGTGGTCGCAAACCAGGCGGGCGTTAGCCCTACCACCGCAAGGGAAGAATTGGCTAGTCAAATAAGGTGTTGGGTGTAACTGTCCAGAATGCGCCGAGCGCTCGGTTCAGTTGAGTAACTGGCGGAACAAACTGCGCTACACGAGGAGGCTTCTTCATGGATCCCAAAACACACATTTAGCAACGAACTCCTCTAAAAGACTCGGCCTCTTCTCAAAAACGTACAGACAAAATAAATAAATAGCAACGGAACCCAACCACATAAAACCAGTAGACCATCGCCCTATTTTTTGCTTTTACAAGCCGTCATAGTGGGGATCCATTGGCTTTTTACAAGATACGTTGGTTTGACGATTGGCCGTAATCCGATTGAGCGTTAAGTAAAGATTGAAGGGCGACTTAATCCAATTCGCGGTCTTCAATATAACGATAAAAGAATACCCTTCTGGAAAGTAGGTTAATTCATTTCGGTACTTTTGGTTTGATACTCTTCAAGTCTGACTAACTGCACCCCGCGGTTTCACTCGCATAAGTTTCGATCCCATGGGAATATCGGGATAAAAAGTATCCTATGTCCTTTCCTGAAACTCAAAATATCTCTATTAAAATTTCATCTAAATCGGTTCAGCAGTTTAAGCGTGAATAGATAACATACAGACAGACACACTTTCGCATTTATAATATTAGTATAGATTTCCGGGTTTTTTGTGGTCTTAAGTTGATTAATTGATGATTAATTCATGCAATATTTTTTATGCAAAAAGTTGTCTTCAGTGAATTTTTATTCTTACAATTGCTACACTAGTATCTTATTTACCGTAAAAAACGTTTAGTTATTTTCTAATAATTTGTATATTTGCACCTTGTATTTTTCTTAAAATCCATGTATTTTGTCATCATTTAAATGTGCTTTTGTGTGTTGTGCTATTTTTGTTGCGTGCACTAAATAAATGGTTTATCTATCAATAATATTCTGAACCAATTATGAATTCTAGATCAAATTGACGTCATAGATACAGAGTACCATGTAAGCAATGAAATACAGCATTCTGTGTGTAGTTACATGAAATAAATCGAGCAATCAATCATTGTGAAATAGAGACGTTCCACACAACATATGTTTCAAATGGATGACTAAGACATCTTGTCTGGGTCTGGATCAGTATAATATACTTTATTACTGTGGTCTGGGTATCAATCTAATGTGACGTAGGGATAGAATGATACTCGTACATTAGGTTCGTTGTTAAAATATTTTTTATTCGTCCGAGAACGTTTTGGCACTGGATAGTTCTACAACCGAGCAGCATTTATGTGTCTTATAAGTTTGGGTGTCTGTGAAATATTAGGCATGTGAAACTTTAGAATTTCGTCTATTTTATTATAGGGATAGCTATGCATTAAAAAGGCAATAGAGGAGCATAGTTTGTATGTCTATTGGTGGCATTAACCACTTTACATCAGGTAGGTCCAGCAGGCCTACGTTGGTCGCCCTCAGCTTCCGGCTGACCCAGGTACTCTCTGGCCACGGCCGCTTTGGGAAGTCGTATAGGTCTGGAGCAGATGCCGGTGTGTCACCACTGTGTGGCTTACCCTGAGGATACGGTGCAGTTGGAAGAGTGCCCAGCTTGGGCAGGGCTGCGCCGTGACCTCATCGCGGCAATAGGCGGGAGCGATCTCTCGCTCCCGGCCGTCGTTCAATCGATGGTCGAGAGCGTGAGCGCATGGGACGGAGTTGCCTCCTTTTGCGAGGATGTCATGTCTGCAAAGGAGGCAGCCGAGCGAGAGAGAGAAGCCGCATCCTCTCTCCCCTCCCGTAGGAGATGCACCGGGCGCCCGAGAAGGGCACAGAACGATCTGCGACCTCCATTAGAGGTGGCCTGCGGTCGGCGGACTAGGGGCGTCCGTCGTCCGACCAGACAGGCCCGAGTTGGCGCTGCAGTGTTCCACGCAAGCCACTCGAGGGTGGGTGCGGCCATTATAGGAATGGGCGCACGGGGAGGTGGGACCCGCTACGGAACATGGTCGAGGCCTGTCGGGGAAACGGTGAATGCTTACGCGAATCCCGCACCCCCGGCCATAGGTAGAGGTGGAACATCGTGGGTTTTAACCGGTAAGAGTCCGGCATGCCCCTCTGTCACCCCCACGATAGAGGAAGTACTTACATGAGGATTTCCACCGCGAGAAAAAAAAAAAAAGGCCCACGTTGGTAATGTGGGCCTGCCGGACCTTTTAGCAACGAAAATACCTGGCGTAACTAATTAAAAATAAATCAGTACATGAAAAAGGTGTTGAAAATGTCAGATTTAAAACACTTTTTGCGTGTAATTAAACAACACAGAACAGCTGAAAAGCCTTCTTAATTAACGTGAAATTGAGCGAATTTTCACATTAATAATAGGCGATACTCTTTTCACCTGCGGTGATTTAAAAGCGAAATGAAACAATTTGCGGGTTTTTGGAACGAAGTTTTTTAACGCGGCTAGCGGTAGGAGTTTACTGGTAGAAATCGTCACAAAACGAAATAGCGTTATGCCCCTTCCATTCTCTTGTGAGAGAGAGATAATTCTCATGGTTTTCAAAATGAAAATTCAAGATGGCGACAACTTTATGACAGCTTCTAAAATACTTATAGTGGATGACTTTGTATTAAAAACGCGTATTACTTTCTCTCTGTCTCTTTCTATTCTATACGAGAATGTGTGCGTGCGAGTCTCTCGTAAGGGGACTACATCACCTAAAGCCAGGGACCGGACAACCCCGCTTAAGAGTTAAGCCTTTGGACAGGGTAACCCGTACATGGGGTAACTCATATCGCAGTGTTACCTTTTGTTCGAGTACATCCTCGAAACCCAGCGAAATGGTTAACACCTTTATTAAGGTAACCACGTGAAGGGGTTAACCCCTTCAATGACTTAAGCCTTTGAAGAGGTTACCTTCTCGAAAAGCTTTTTTTCGTGTTACCCTGGAATTTACCTAATAAACTTGAGCTGCATGTCGGTGGGGGGATACTTGCACCCGTGCGGCGCCTTACAAGTCGCTCGGCAAGTCGGTACACGCAAGATTGGCGGACCGCCGGGCGCGGTACGATGTCACGTGCGGTCGTGGTTATGCAATTTTCAAACTAATATAGATTGTAAACAGTGCATATTACAATGTCTTGAGTTGGAATGGCTTACCCTGTTACAGTGTTACAGGGTGTTGAAAGGGTAACCCGTTCGTAACGGGTTAACTACACCCGTTCGAAGCTGTAACATGTATCATAGGGTTTTTTTTCGAAGCGCTTAAAAAAACCCCTTCAAAAACCCTTTCAACGAGTATCCGGCCGGTCCCTGCCTAAAGCTCGGTCCCTGTCGGACTGCATAGAAAAGAAAGAGAAGCGCGATGACACAACGCTGGCAATTTATTGCATACCATGAAGCAATATCTATTTACAAAAAATCTATTGTTTGGACAAAACAATTAAAACACTAGTACTTTAGTGTGTTGCTTGTAGAATAATCTGACAAAAAATTATAATGATTGTGTGTGTGTATTAGTATGGTTTTTATTGAAAAAAGAATGTTTTTAGAGATATCTTCATGAGTTTTTTCTATCGTAACAAATTAGTCGTATTATGTTTTCAACACACTGCCTACCTAGCATATATCTAGAAGAGTATCATATATTTTTCTGATTTTGTTTACTGTAGTCGATCATATACTTTTATTGCTTCTAAAACTTGCGTTTTTTTGCGTTTAGATCCTGTAAATAGTTACCAAGCATGGTTTTAAAAGATAAGCCCCTTTTTTATAAACGTTGCTTAAGTAGTGATAAACGACTGTTTAACCATGCATTTTTAACGTTTAAACGCCACTTAACTTTAATCATCGTTTTTAAATAAACCCCAAGAAGCTAAAACTCAAATTAAAAATCGTATTCATTGTACGTCTTCACATTGTACTGTATGTGTGTGTACTGTAGTGTATTGCATTGTACTGTAGTCGATCATATACTTTTATTGCTTCTAAAACTTGCGCTTTTTGTGTTTAGGTCCTGTAATCCCCTCTTTGTTCCTGACGAGGGTCTTCCGACCGCACAAGGTTTTTCTTGTTTATAAAGCGCCGATAATAAAACAGAAACAGACATTATGTAACATAACATCACGCTTGTAATCCTCGCAGGGTCTAGCAGAGGTGTACCTATAGCACAGAATACTTAAAGTACTACGTACAGAAAGGCCACTCCCTTCCCCGCACTAACATCAGTTACCGCACCTCACCCCGCACTTCGGCGTATTCGTCGCAGTTCTCGCTCGCAAACACAAATACCTCACGCACACATTCATACGTATACAAACGTCATTTTTTAATGTATTAGTAGTAGGTAATTATTTTGCGAGCGTTGTATGGAGTGTCCGGGGTGTGCCTATAGCACAGTGTGCACCCACATTCTCTAGTTACGTTTCAGACCCATTTAATGGGGACGAAGCTATTGCCATCAATCAACCAGACACAAATCCAGACTCCAGATTGCTACTGAGAAATTCCTGACGGAAAACCTCAATAACACTTAGCCCGCCCTTTTTTTTTTTTGGATGGGAAATCATCAAATGACCCCTCCCGCTCTGGGTGGAGCGGAAGGGAGTGTCAGACTCTTACTGACTGAAACCCATCCATGTTCCTCCCTTAGCCCTTAATGTTCCGGGGTAGCGGTAACCCTTTCGGAAAATCCCGCACCCCCGGCAGGCTTCGGCCCTGGCAGGCCCCTTCCTTTTTGCTGACATCTCTTTGAGGCGCGCGTGGAACACATACGCGCCGTCCGGCACGGGCCTGGGCCTGATCGGACGGTGAGCTAACTTTGCCGGCCCTAGTAATCGAACCCAGGATCTCAGCAGTAGTAGCACTTTTCAATCACTAGACCAACGAGGTATTAACATAATTTTAACTTGTTTATTAAAATCTTATTCCGCAAAATCGGAAGCAACGAGTCCGTTTCCACTCAAATCTAGAGACATTTTACATTTCATTGTTACCGCAGAATCTTGCCCCATTTAATATTAATAATAGCTACAAGATATTTCTGTCTCTGCGAAGTCGTCTGAACTACGAATATTCAGTGTTTGAGATATAATTGCCTGGCACTTCGCAAGCGAATGATCAATCAATATAATCCCGAGCTTTTATTGAAGAACTTACAAGACTTCCTGTGTTGATGAGCAATCTTGCTAGTTCTATCTTGTGGTCTTGCTTTGATTTATGAAGCTGGGTCTTTTGTCTCCCTGTGACGTCACCAAAGGTAATGTAGCTTGATGTTTAATTTATTATCCTACGCCACAACCGATAAACAGAAAACTTCAGTACATTTACGGACATTTATGGTAATCTTTCTTTAATTCATATAATTAGCTCTTAAACTGGTAAGTGCTAAATATATGAATAAAAAATATCAGCTGTAAGACAGTTCTCACTGCTGGCATATGCACTGAAAAAAATAATTTCTTCCTACATCACATTGAAGCGATTTCATTAAGACTTACTGACTTTATACAGTAAACCCCTTACAAATAAACGTATTTTATTTAACAGATGAATAGTTACACACCGATTTCTCTCATTCAGTCGTCAGTAATTTGACTTTCGAAAGAAGAAGACAAAGCGTTGTGTAACTATACAGACGCTATACAACGTTTATTAGTAAGGGGTTTTGTTCAGTGTTCCAGAGTGCGCTCTGACGTGGGGTCGGACATTCCCGTAAATGCGGCCCTGCGGGTCTAATCTGTAAAAATCTCACCACAAAAATTTAGGTGAAGTGTCCTGTCATTCCGCCTGATACCCGGAAGTTATACCTGTGTGAATAGGCCTTTACATGACGTCACAACATGGAATCAGAAACAATTTTCAGACAGAGTGAATGTAAACATTTCCTCCTATTTCTCATAACCTTGGTGCTGATACTTTGATCTTACAGTATCAAAACAACGTCTCAGGTTCCCATAGAAATAACACGAAATATAATTTTTCGTAATAACAACTTGTTATCCCGACGGCTTCGGTTTCCATGGCAACAACTTTTCCTCCGCCAATATTGATGCTAAGGGGCCGCCTCCACGAGCGAGAAAATCGCGGCGATATTATCGTCGTGCCACGTATTTAACGCCACTCTTAGAACGTGTCTCCACACGACGATATTCATCGCCGTGAAAATTTGATGGCACGGCGAGACTGACACCGCGATTCTCTCACTCGTGGAGACAGTCCCTTAGCGAGAAAAAGTGTGCATTTTATATTTCTGCTTCAATTTTGGATCAAATACGGGGTTTGTTTGTTTTGATCTCTGTGTTGATATTACACTTCTAAAAATTAATTAAATTTTAATATAGGTAGGTACTCCAGTGGGTCAATATTATGAAGGGTGCTGTGAAACTATCTTAGTTTCGAAGAAGTGAATCGTGGGGGTTTTGAGGGCTTTTTTTTGTGGATGGGAAGAGTGGAAGGGAGAGTCAGACTCTTACTGACTAAAACCCACCCGTGTTCCTTCCTTAGCCCTTTATGTTCCGGGGCAGCGGTAACTCTTACGGACAATCCCGCTGACCCGGCCCCTTTCCTTATGCTGACATCTCTTTGAGGCGTGTGTGGAACACATACGCGCCGTCCGGCAATTGAGTTGAATTGAGAACCTCCTCCTTTTTGAAGTCGGTTAAAAATAACACAGTAAGAAAAATCTTTTCCTTTCCATGTGCCTCTATCCACAAATTAATACCAGGCCAGGACACAGATCAATAACAGCAAGACAGATCTTTTAACAAAACGGATAAAAGAGGAAACATGGCCTTTCATTAGTCCGGATCCATCGAGATGTATTGCCGACACAGCCCCGGACCTCATCATTCAATGTCATCCATCATGTTTATTTCTAAAGTGACAGGTTTGTATGAAAGTTCTATCGAATACGCGATATTTTTTCAATAAGTTTTCATATCCGGTTGAACTAGAAGCCGACCCCAACATAGTTGGGAAAAGGCTAGGCCGATGATGGTGTTTTCATTGACGACACAAGTACTTAAGTACTATAGTCCGCGCGGAACTAGTTGGCCGCTGAGGTGGGGACAGGGAGGCGGCGGCGGCGGCTCGCAACGCACGTACTGAGTAATGTGCCCCCGCCCTTCCGTCCCACCGCTTACATACCTAAGGCGCAGCCAACTAATTCCGTGCGGACTATAGTGTCGTTATTATTGACACTTTTTTTCTTGGTAAAATAAAAATAAAAAACAAAGGGTTCCGTACCACAAGGCGAAAAGCGCCGAAAAAAAAACACGTTTCTTGTATGGAGGTCTCCATAATCCCCTTTAATTTTTACTTACTTTATTTTATTTTTATTATTTATTGTTATAGCGGCAATAGAAATCCACTCTGAGTCTGTATCTCTCAATAACCGATGAAAACTTTCAACGGTTCAGAATCATGTAGGTACTGAATCTATAGTAACAGCCCCGATCCCTGCCTGATTTGCGTTGCGTTATTAATTTCACCAGTAGTTTCCAGAAAGTCTCTTAGTTCAGTGTGCCTTTGGTAAAAATAAAGATTATATAAAAGCCTCCCCCTAACAACTTCCACTGTTTCGTATCCCTAGCAACTATTCTCCAATTTGGATCCGATGTGAGCTTTAATACTTTCTCCCGGCTTTTGTAACGTCTTCCCCTATTAACTATATAGAAGTACAAATAACAAGACATAACTGTAATGGAAAAACAAAGATACCACTCTCAACATCCGTGCTTGTGATCAGTTAAACCCTTTGCACACCATGTTTTTTTATGCGCTGACGACGCGCGTTTTTTTACTAGCGCGTTCTCTACGCGTTTTAGCAGATTTTACACGTTTGTATCGATACAAACGCAAATGTAACGCGCGTTTGTATCGATTTCAACGCGCTGTTTTGTAATGGCCGCATAATCTTCGTTCATTCGTAAATGGGTGTACCCAATATTTACGCTGTTCTTTTTCTGTTTTTTTCTTGGTCGTCGTTTTAAAAGCTGCACGAAGCAGGGTTGTGTCGAGCGACCCCATCGTAATATTGTAGTTCCAAATGGCGGCGGCTTTCTGCGCGATGCATCGCTACAAACGCGCGTTTACCTACGGCGCGATTGTAGCGATCTATCAGCGCGTTTATAGTGATACAAACGCAAGGATCGTGTGCAAAGGTAACAACGTGACTTCAGTCTTGCGTTTGCTGAGCGTCCTGATTGCGTTGTACGCGCGTCGTCAGCGCATAAAAAAACGTGGTGTGCAAAGGCTCTTAACTTATACCCTAATGCAAATTCAAAGCTGCTAATACTTTAACCACCACTCACCTGTAATACCCGTAGTCTTAACACCAGAGCGAGAGGGTATCCAAATCCGTGACGGAATATCGTGCTCTCTCTCTCCCCCGTCAATGGAGCCGCGGACTCCTTCCGTCGAGACAGGGCAGTCTGAAACAATTTATCAGCTTGAGCATGGCTTGAGCCTTTACCCAATCATCTGGATTATGTGGCTGGGTGCGCGGTTTAAAGGGTTTTTAAAAAGATTCAGTTGGCGGATGTATTGGAGTTTTTTGCTCGTTAGACCAGGGTTGTTAACTCCCTGTCTAGGGAGTGTTAATAGGCTTAAGCTTAGTAGAAGATAAAAATACTTACAAAACAACGAAAATACAACAGAATTTATCCCAGGTTCATCATTTATCAAATAACTATCTGCGCCTCGCGGTTTCACCCGCGTAAATCTCGATCCCGTGGAACTATCGGGATAAAAAGTAGCCTATATATTAATTCAGGATGTCAGCTACCTCCATACAAAATTTTATCAAAATTGGTTTAGCCATTTGAGCGTGAAGAAGTAACAAACATATAAACACACACACACACAAACTTACAAACTTTGGCCTTTATAATATTAGTGTGTCCTACTGACTTGGTAAAGGAAAGAATTTGAAGACCAGAGTGAACAAAAAGCAATAAGTGAGAGAAGTGAGAAGTCGAAGTGAGAGTTTCGCTCTTATGCGAAACATCGCATAAGAGCGAAACTCTCACTTCGAACGTTTTCCTGAAGCTACGATTTAATTAATGACGTCATTGAAAGTAAGTTGGTGTTTTTCCTCGAGGACGTTTTTAACACCGGTAACTCCTATACCTATTCAGTATAATAAATGAATATAACCTTTTTCCTAGAATTATTGACTGTTGGCTTAGAGCCAACAGTTTGTAAGGCTCAATATCTATTGTACGGAAATAAATCTCTGAGCCTAATGACGCGTTGCTAGTCCATCGTTATGGCATCATAGTAACTATTTTCAAGCCACGTAATAATAGTAGATTGTACAACTATTGCATAAAAGAAGCTATTTTACCCCGAGACGTTTATCGAAACTTTTTAAAAGTCTTTTTTTTTTAATTTTCGACATGTGTCATTCGACTTGGATACTTACTTCATACTGCCAAGTCATAAAAACGTTTCTTTGCGTTTTATAAATAATAAATGACAACTATTTTATCTGATTTTATTAAATTAACGATAGAAAACACGGAAGTGGTATAAATTAAAGAAAATGAAATAAATCACGACTTTAACGAGAAGTTTTATTGTACGTGTGGCTGTTGGGCCTGATTACCTTAGTCTTAGAAAAAAAAAATACTTTATGCACTAGAACATAAAAAGCGATTTTGTGTCGCCTAAGCACAACATAAAGACGAACTTTTAGAGCATGAGACTGTTTTAACAAGAACATAATATATTAACAATTTTGTAGTAAAAGTTGAAAATTCTAGTGTGAACATAGATTATTACTTTTTAAAAGAAGAGATTAAAAATCTATGCGCGTTACTATATTTCTATATAACTAGCCTGTATGGTCCCACTGCAGGGCAAAGGCCTCCCTCTCCCTTTTCCACACAATTCTGTCTTTTGCTAGTGTTGGCCAGTCCTTTCGATGGGAGTCAAATTTGTCCCGCCATCTTCGTCACGGCCTGCCAAGATGGCGTTGTGCGTTTAGTGGGACCCAATGGATGGTCCCATTGGGTCGTTACCTGACATGTCGGCTAAGAGGTGGTCCTCTTAGCCGATATGTCAGGTGATACGTTATAATCCTACTAATAATATAAACGCGAAAGTTTGTGAGGATGGATGGATGGATATTTGTTACTCTTTCACGTAAAAACTACTGAACAGATTTTGATGAAACTTTACAGTAACATAGCTTACTAGCTGCGCCCCGCGGTTCCATCCGCATAAGTGTCGATCCCGTGGGAATATCGGGATAAAAACTATTCTATATCCTTCCCCTGGACTCAAACTATCTCTACACCAAATTTCATTTAAATCGGTTCAGTGGTTTAGGCGTGAAAAGGTAACATACAGGCAGACACACAGACAGACAGACATACAGACAGACAGACACACAGACAGACAGACATACAGACAGACAGACACACAGACAGACAGACAGAGTTACTATGGAATTTATAATATTAGTATGGATAAGTACATGAGAATAACACAGATACTTTTTATCTCGATATTCCCACGGGATCGACAGTTATGTGAATGAAACTGTGGGGCGTTACTATTAAAGTTAAAAAAAAAACTGTCAAATTTATAATCACCCCAAAAGTACAAATACCCCTTGGTAGCTTTTTTATAGCAGGGTTTCTACTAACCGTCAGTATTTGGTGCCACCTAGTACCAGTCTCGTTTTTCACGCATGCGTAAACAACCATTTACCGAAGCAACCGCTTGTTTACAAACATAATAAAATAACTTTGAAAGTCTCTCAAATACTGGTCGCAAGTACAAGTATTTGCCCGAGGCTAACAATTAGCTTCTGGAGCCCAAATAATTACGTTAACGTAACAAATTGTGGTTTCGAAACTCATCCAGACTTGGTATGTAACTATTTGTTTTATTACGTTGGTTTTTTTTCTTTTGTGAACATCTTATCTATAGGTTAATGTTACTATAGGACGACCTCACGAAATTAAGTTCACTTTTTTATGTGTGCCTTCCCTAATTTTTACTTGTGCTAGATTATATAGAAAAAATTACTTTTACACAAAATATGGGTGCCAGAAACGACTTGCGCTAATAGAAGAAAAAAAGAGATTATTTTTAGTAGGCTACCCGGCACCGAACTAGTTACATTAGGTTAATTATTAAAAAAAAAATGTTTGGTTAGGTTAGGTTAAAACTGTGACCCCTACGCACGAGGTGAGCGAGCGAAGCGAGCGGTGCCGCGGCAGCGGCCGGCGAGTGCCAGAAACGACTAGATTATATAGAAGAAAACACTTGCCTGAAAATTATTTGACCCAAATGGAGAATACCGTTATGATCACTTTGTGACTGGTTTAGAAAATCTTTACATAGTATAGAACCAACGACCATACAACCGGTCGTTGTATAGAACAGAGTCACTCCCGCTGTCTGTAAGCTTAGATCTTTTAAACTAAGCAACGGATTTTAACATGCAGTTTTTAATGCAGTCGCTAGTGTATTATAAAATGATATTTTGTATAAACGTTATTTTTCCAAAAGAATCTAAATATTAAATGAAAAATGTATGAATGATTAAATATCATCCGTAACATTTGTAAAGAGAAGCATTTGCCAAATAAATGCTTGTAAAGTGAGTGTTTATAAAATAAAACATTTGCGGAATGAGTTGTTTGTGAAATAAATAGTATACGAAACGTTGGTTGTAAACTAAAAATTTGTCAATGGAGTTTTGGTGAAACATTAGTGAACCGCTTGACAGATTAAACTAATACGGGGAACAGAGTGAGTCTGTCGTGTTAACAACCAAAATAAGTAGGTACTTACCGAGGCTATCGATACATACCAAACAAAAATGTTACCTACCTTTACTGCTTAAATGAATTGTGCAAGGTTTGTTATGATTATTTGGGTAAATAAAGTTTTTTTTTTTTTACCTTGCCTGAGGTAGCAGCGCAGTACGGGAGGGGTGTGGTGACGTGATGCGAGAGCTCAGTGATTCGTCAACTTGTGACAACTATCACCCCTCCCGCACCGCGCAGCTACCTCAGGCAACGTCTCAGTTAAGCAGTCAGCCTATACCAGTCGGATTAAAAAAAACCTTTTTGCATTTGAAAGCCCAATTTTTTAGGAAGGTTATTTAACATCTAGCTCGACCCTTATGAGCCGAGGAAAAAAAAAGTCAGAGAGAACGCTAATCGAAAATAAAGTAATAGCGCGGGCGGGCGATGCGATGCTATGCAACACAGTGGGTCGGAGGCCGAGGGACTACTGAAAAGGATGAAACAAGAAAGTATTTTACCGCGGTCGCATGCCGCTGTACTAACACATTATAAGCTATGGTAGCATGCGACCACGGGAAGGTACTTTCTTGTTTCATCCTTTTCAGTAGTCGGTTTTTATAGTTTTTAAAGTTATTTTAATTTAATTATTTTGTGGCTTATCTCAGTACTATTTATATTTTTGAAATGTGCTAATTAAGCCCTTTCATTTGATACCCAACAACGTATGATTAACAATTTTTTTTTTTTTATATCATGACTACGTTTGCTAGAGGGCGCCATATTTAATGTGACGTCACATAGCCTATAACCAGCGGACGATTAAGACGATTCCAACGTTCATTTGTCTAAATATGACAAGCAGTTTAGAAGTTATGAGGGAACAGATGAACATACATACATACATACCGGTCAAAATCATAACCCTCCTTTTTGCTTCGCCGTAGTCGGGTAAAAAACAATAATGTTTCGCATAAGAGTGAAACTCTCACTTTGAACGTTTTCCTGAAGCTACGATTTAATTAATGACGTCATTGAAAGGAAGTTGGTGTTTTTCCTCGAGGACGTTTTTAACACCACCGGTAACTCCTATACCTATTCAGTAGTGCTATTCTGTAATTTATCTCACCGTGAAAACATAAGTGAAGTGAGCTTACAGTGAGCTGTCAATGTGTCAATCCCTAGCATGAGGTGGAATGATAGCTCACTTTAAGCTCACTTCACTTATGTTTTCACGGTGAGATAAATTACAGAATAGCACAACTGTATAATAAATGAATATAACCTTTTTCCTAGAATTGACTGTTGGCTTAGAGCCAACAGTTTGTAAGGCTCAATATCTATTGTAGAAAAAAATAATAAAAAAATATAAGTATTCAATACGTTAAACATAATATGTAGGTACAACAGATAATCCATTATCATTACAATACTTAACCGAAAAAACCAACAACTTTTGAATCTTCGTCATTTGAAGAAAGGAAACACATCTTTTAGATAAAAAAAAAAGCGCAATTTGTTTTTTTTCCTTCAAAGTTTTAGACGTGATGCGGGTGCAGAATTTTGAAAGATAAAAGTTTTGACAGGAAACATTTAGAAAACACTTTCTCTAATAAATCATAATCTAATTTTATTTTCTGTTCAACATTTCTTTGAAACTGAATATTAATCTAATAGAGATTTTTCGTTTCAAATTGTTGTGCTATTATGGATGCTTGGTCTGGCTCAAAATACCCCTCAACTGTTGGAAAATCAAAATTTGATTTATAATAGTACAAATTGAATTGCGTCTCATTAGTCACAGTTGAGGTATTACTATAAGTTAATTTTAAAAATATTTGCGCCCTTGTACGTAGATGTGCGATATACTATAATAATATATGTAACAATTAAATATAAAATACTATACAAAATATATATTCTTCGAATTTCCTCGTAAAACAGTTATTGTGACCTTGCTCGCAAATCAAATTAATGGACCGGAAACTTGGATGAAATTTGCTCATTATTACTTACCTACAAAAACTAAAAATATTCTTACTATGTTTTATGTTTTCAGGCAGTAGAACTTTAACAAAATGTTTGAGGATTCGGAAGACAGTGAAGAAGAAGCACAGCCAATACCACGTCGTAATTCTTCCTCAGAGACCAGTTACGATGAAGATGAAGAAGAGGCTGAGAAGATACCAATTCAGGAAGAGAAACAACTTGAAACTCTGGTCCAAGCAGGTAAAGCAAGATTAGTTGTATACGTATCGAATGATCAGAATCAGACTATACTTCAAATGTCAAAATGTAGGGGTTTAACTGGCGCACCTAACACAGTCCGCCTAATATTCACGCTAGCAGGAAAATACAGCTCAGTTATGTATATGCCGTGACTATATCGTAGCTTTGCTCCTATTTCTGTCTGCGGGGTTTAAAGGAACCTAACCAAACCGAACCTCGGGGTGCCCCTGACGTCGTTTAGTATTACGCGAACCCTAAATTCATGATATGGCCAAACGTCGAATGATAAATCAATAGACGTTGACTTTTAAACGATATGGTCAATCTTAGCTGGCCATTTCATGATACGCAACCATTTCATGAAATGACCGAACACTTCATGAAATGATCAATTCTATGATCTGGCCACGACATATACGTACATAAAATGATCAGAAAATTTGATGAAGTTAAGTGCTGCTCCTACACATAACTTCATCAGTTGGTGGCTTTACCACCTTGTTGACCGATAATAAATATTAACCAAACCAGAAAATGATAACATGTATGTCACTTTAATTATCTTGTTTTCACTTAGAAATTGTATTATATAAAAAAAATGGGATCCTGCCGTTTTGCCGAAAAGATTTTGCCAAATTTTCATTACCCAAACAAATTTTAGCAACCTTTTTTTATACCAATGTAATATTTGGAATAATTTTAGTACGCACATTTTCATTTGGTCAAATGTTTACTTGGCAGATTGTTACCAAGGATAATGTCATTAAGGCTTTTGGTCTTTAATCAAATGATTTATTGCAGCAAACAATATTTGGACAATAAACGTTTAGTCAAATGATTTGTTATGACAAAAAATATAAAGGCAAAAATAAGATTTTTTTGGGAATTGTATATTAAAAACGCAATTTTATTTTAATGTAGGTAATCATTTATTAACGCGAGTACAAAATAGCAAAAGCTAGTACAAAATATTTGTAACTTACAATTTTAAATTTTTTGCAATGGACATTAGCAGATTTATTTCGGAGTATTCAGACTTGTGTTGCAGAACTCGATTAATTCTGTCGTCTTTATCCATATTTTTTTGAAAAAATAAAAAAATGGTTAGGTTAGGTTAGGTAATGGTGGTGGTTGGTAATGGTGGTTTTTGAAAAAAAAATGGTTAGGTTTGGTTAGGTTAAAACTGTGACCACCTACGCACGAGCCAAGCGAGCGAAGCGAGCGGTGCCGCGGCAGCGGCCGGCGAGTGCCAGAAACGACTAGATTATATAGAAAAAAATATGAAAAAAAAAAGAGATTATTTTTAGGAGGCTATCGAGAGAAATAATATAATTTTAATTACATTATTATTTACACATTGTAATTTAATTAGTATAATCTGTGCAACTAACATACATGGTGTTACAGAAAGGGTATATCAATACAAACGGGTTGAAGAGTGTATCTGGTCTAGAATCTCTGTACAAAATTTCAGCTCAAAAGCAGTAACTTTAAAAATGCTTAATATTTTTTATTTCGATAGTTTATTAAATTGAAATCATAAGAAACGTGTCACCGCACTCCGAGAGTCATTATCCATTATCTGTAGTGTGTCTGTGCGCCTAGTACACGCACATCACGCCGCCGCGCGCCAGTGCAGCGCCGTGATGTCGAAATAAAAAAATATTAAGCATTTTCAAAGTTAATGCTTTTGAGCTGAAATTTTGTACAGAGATTCTAGACCAGATACACTCTTCAACCCGTTTGTATTGATATACTCTTTCTGTAACACCCTTTCTGTGCGTGGTGGATTACGGCCCACTCCCTCTCATAGAAAGGAGGCCTGTGTCCCAGCAGTGGGAACGTTATAGGCTGATTATGTGTATGTGTGTGTATAAGCAGAACCTACAAATTTAAGAGAAAAGTAGAAAAAAACACAAATTACTTTTGATACTCTTAAAACTGCCTGATCAAGAATCTAATCAGAACAATATTTGAGTAATCTCATGTTAGCTTTTGGTTATCACAAAATAACAATCAACAAGATTTGATCGTATTGAATAGGGTTTCAGTACTCGTCGCTAAGCTATGGAGCTAAATAATAATTAGTTTGGTATATTCATATTGTAAATAACATAACAAATTCCGTAGACACTTTCATAACAGTTAACCCGCGCTGCTCCAAATGTATTGGATGTAAGTCGGGAGACAGATGTCGGGATGCCCTATGAGAGTACCACTCTGACACTTTGAGTATGATAAGGGTTATAAAGTTAAAATCGTAGACAGTTTTTTGACAAAGGATGATAAAGTAACTGACGCATTTTAACAAATAATGAAAGCTTACTAAATATAGATGGCCGTCAGACACAAAATAAAGATTTCTTCTGTTTTCATATAATTATGGAATTTATTTTGTACAATTGAGTGTCTTACAACATTATTGTAAACTACGGTACCATCCTCACTGATGCGCTTTGTCACGTTGATCGTATAATGAAGATATTCCTCAATTTATCATAAATAATCTGGTTAAGGTACTTAATAATTTGGCACAAAAAATACTAAATTCAGACGAGAATTAAATATGGATATAAACTCTTTTGTTTTCATCAAAATACAGGTTTTAAAAGAAAATAAAATGGCATGTCAAAGTAACAAACGTCACAGCTTGACACAAAAAATACAAACATCTGTAAATAACCATCGAGATTCTAATTAAAATGGAATTTCACATTCATAATTACGTTGTTTGGTTGCAGTGCAAACAGAGGAAACTATCATGTCGAAGATAAGCACACAGACACCTCGTAGAAAGAGGTTCATTCCAAAATATGAAGTTGAAGGTGTATACAAAGTTACCTTAGGTGAAGAAACACAGATGCATGTAGAAACAGTAGTAGGAACTCATGTTTATGCCCAGTACCCCTGGAAAAATGTAAGCAAAGCTAAAATCATGGAATCGATAGACATGGGTGGCGAACTGTCAGATTTTTTTCCAATTCGTGAGCAACTTGAGGCTTACAGCGAAAAAGAGGTGCTCATTGGTTACATAGTAGATGAATCAACCAACACTGATGATTTTTACGTATGTTGTACACCAGAAGCCAGGGATCACTGCAAACAACAGTCTGACAAATTTATTAGAAGGCAGCAAAAAAAATTAGAAAAAGCTATTCACAAGAAACCTAGACCCTGGAAAAGTTTGGGAAGTGATGTAGAAGTTATTGAACAGGTACCAATCAATAAAAGAGATTTAATTGAGATAGAGATAAAAACTAAGTTTCCCAAGGAATATGAACCTGTAAAATTTGATGTTAGGGATACATACTCTATCAGAGATGGTTATATAGAGTTAACATCGCACAGAGAGAAGTACAATAATGTTTTCCGACGAAGGGTGGATTGTGCATCTCAGATTACTCCAACACATGTAGATGGATTTGCACAAACTCAGCTTACTTATCCACAAAATAGGTGGACACAATCCATTGCAGACGCTTTAGGTCAAATGGAAGATATCGAAGGTGGCGGTGATGCTAGTCAAGTATGCCCAGAAAAAGTGGATGATGGGGATAAAAGTTCTGATGATGAAGATAAACTACACAAGGAACCACTTGATGAAGTGGGATTAGCCACATATAAAGCTGCATTGACACGTATGCGTCGACCGTCTTATGTAAAAAAGATCAATAGTTACGTCACATCGCGACTAAGTGAAATAGAGTCCATAATAAAACTCAACGCAGTAATGGATATATATAATAACGACTATTCAAATCTCGCTAACCAAATACATACTAACGCACTTGGTACCATGACTTTTGAAGAGTATGTTTGTTTTACAGACGTAAGAGCTAAAGACAAGTTTGTATCTTGCGCAGCATTTCATCCAATGTGGTCTGGTATTGTAGCAATTGCGTACGCCGATAGCATTCCAACTGTAATGAAGATAAATACGACACTGCGCCATGACCCAATTCAAAGAGCCGTCTATGGTTTAAACCCTGTTTTAATTTGGAGTCATATAGACAGCTTAACACCAAAACTGTGCTTGGAAGCACCTCGTGAAGTCAAGGTTCTTTCATTTTGCCCTTTTAATGAAAATATTCTGGTTGGTGGTTTAGTTAGTGGACAAATAGTGATATGGGATTTAACTAATAAACTCAAAAATGTCGAAAACATTGAAACCCTGACTGAAACGAGAGAAAAATATCGAATAGCGATGAACGCTCATATGGGATGGATGAAGTCTGTGGAAGATAGAGCGGTGGTAAATGCTACTGTTTGTAGCAGTTTGCAGAATTGTCATTTAAATTCAGTATCTGCTATCAAATGGATGTCACCAAATTTTATAGTAACACCTACGGGAAAAACAATTCCTACACCAAATGACAAATTGTCGTTACAGTTTATATCTACTTCTCCAAACGGAAGTATTTTGGTATGGAATATGTCAGTTGAAAATATAGGATTCGTTGAAGACAAGAAAGTTAAGAAATCTAAAAGGATTGCGCGAAGACCGTCTGGGTTACTAACAGACGTTTCACCATTTAAAATATTAGACCGTGTTTTACAGCCATGCTACAAAATTATATTAGGTGAAGCAGGTCAAGTCTGGACATATTCGATACAGACTTTTGGTATGACCCCTCCAAGTGTTAAATATGTTTATACTCCAAAATATAACGGCACCGGTAGAAAATATTTTACTTGTGAAGTTTTAGAACAAACAGAAGAAGACATCAATTCTATTTTTTATTTCGGTTCGCAACACGGTACTGTAACACGAGCTACTTGGGATGGTCATGAGTTCAACACTGGCGAGGCAGTGAATTCTCAGTATGCTGATATATCATTTCGCTGTAAAATACATGATGGTTCAATAGTCGCCACTCATAAAAATCCTCAAATTGATTCTATAACATTGACAGTAGGTGGTAAAATATTTGCAATTTGGTCTGATAAATTGTTGGGTCGACCAATTATTTGGAAGAAGCGTCCTTACCGTTTGACGGATGGAGCATGGTCACAGTATAAACCTAGTATACTTTTTGTAGTTAATTCTGAAGGGGGTCTTGAAACCTGGGACCTGCTGTTAAGAAGCGACCAACCTATTTCTGTGCAAACACTGTCAGGGACCATGCTCACCGGTGTTAGTGTTCATACTTTGCCATTGACCAAAAATATAATCGGGGTCAGTGACGTTAACGGTTCTTTTAGAATGTTTTTAAATCCACCAATATTTATGTTGGAAAATTCGGGCTATAAAGTTCGTATGGAGGCTATGATTGCGCGAGAATTAAAGGTAATGCAATCTTTTATTACTTGGCAAGACAATTTCATGAAGAAATATCCTCATATTTTAGAAGAAATATTAAATAAGGAAAGTATGCTTTTGGCTGAAAAAGAGGAAGAAAAGCGTAAGCAGAGGGAAGAATTGGGAAAAAAGCATGATGAAGAAGTCGAAGCAAGAAGATTAGAAAAACTGAAATTTGTCGGCCCTGAAGAGAGATGGCAAAAAATCATACAAAAATTAATAGAAAAAACAATTGCAGTTAAGAAAAGAATTAACAGAGCATTACTAATAGAACACGAGAAACCATTGAGAGAATTAGAAGCACAGCGTTTAGAGAAAGAAAGGCGTATGCTGGAAATTATGAAAAACCAAAAGGCTATTTTCAATGACACTGTCGCTATTCTTTTCCCCGAAGCTATAAAGAAACCACCAAAACCAAAGAAGACTCTGCTTTCAGACAATAAAGAGGCACTAAAAAAACAATATCTAGATGATTACAAACACACAAAAAAAATTGCATCGAAAAAAGTTAAGAAAAATCCGTATCGGGTAGAGTTCAGGTGGGATGCCACTCTTGCTGAGGGTAAAGAAAGGCGGGCTGCTCTTAATGCTCACGAACGTATCGTGAAAATGCATTTTTTAAGAATCCAGGAGGAATCAGGAGTAGACCTGACGTCGAGACCTGCGCAACAGGTACCTAAGAATGTAATAGAGGAAGAAGAAGATGAAGAGTCTGTGGATTTATCTTAAAACTTATTTGCAGAACATGTTATAATATCGATACGTTATTCAGTTTAGTTTCTTACATCTTTAATATCTATTATTAATAAGTAATCATACCTAATCTTTTTTATGTCCAGTGTAGGTCACTTCTTAAATAAGTATAACTGTTTTTTTTATTATCTTTATTTTTATTTGTTATTTTTTTTTAAATTTATTTATTATTAATAGGCTCGCGTTTTTTATTATTTTACAATATTCTTTTAAAACTGTTTTCATTTTAATTTTTTTTTGTTGTAAAGTAGAATAGGTACCTACCTAATATTATTTAATCATTATTATTTGTAAAGTGTAATTTTTCTGTTCATTTTCCATTTAGACAATATAATAATATTTATATCAAATTGTTTTTTTATTTTCATTCTTAGGGCCACTTGCACTCATGTCAGTGCTAACCACGCGTACGCGCTGTCCTGTCTCTGTCTATCTCTTCTCAGAAACAAAACGATGTTTTATTTTGCGATTTGTTGTGTAAGCGGGCTTATGGTATCAAATCGGGAAGAGATCGCTACAGTATCGACTGGAGCCGTTCAGTATTCTTTTTATGAAACTCCCTACTGTAACGCACACTCGTCGTCCCCGCGGTTATGTCTCTCCGTACCAGAGCTTACGTCTCTTCGTCCACCCTTGCCCCTCTCACCCCTCCCGCGGCCTGCCTGCACCATCAACCAGGGGTCGGCGAGCCGTAAGCGCGGCGTCGCGCGTCGCCTAGCCGTAGCCGCGCTTTGGTTACGTGCTTACGTTAGGTTGACGCCTGTTTGACGCCGAGGCGAAAGGCGATACGGTGACGATCTCTTTCCGAGTTGATATGTGTGCTATGACCTTTATACTTATAAAACATCACAACTTATCATCCAAAGACATTTAATACTTCAAGCTTCACACAGATATTTTACCTCTGAGTTTACTGTCAAAATCAGTGATATTTATTTTCGTTACAATAGGGTTGCTGTTGATTGATTTTGTCAGATTTGTCACTGCCACTGACAAGTCTGACAAAATCAGAATGATCTTTGAACCTAACAGAAGTTAGGTTGCTGCTGTCAGAGGTAAAATAACTGTGAAAGGACTAGGGACTGTAATGGGAATAGCGGAATAACGCATTATATCTGACTAGCTTTTGCCCGCGACTTCGTCCGCGTGAAATTTGACCCGCCCCAATTCACCCTCTTAGGGGTGGAATTTCAAAAAACCCTTTCTTAGTGGATACCTACTCTTCACAAAGAACACACCCTTCAAATTTCATGTCTCTAGGACCAGCGGTTTAGGTTGTGCGTTGATATATCAGTCAGTCAGGACTTTGAATGAGATATACAGGGTGAATTTTCCAAGTGGGCGTGGATGGCCAAATTTTAAACTATGAGGAATAGCGAAAAGTACTCAAAGGAGTCGCGGGCTCGATTTTGATAAAAACTAAAATTGCGTCATTGGATTTTTGAAAAATCAATATTTCTAGCCAGGAATCGAACCAGTTTGATTTTGAAAAAAAAAACACACAATGTATTATTACACCATTCGATAGTGTCGCTAATAAGGATCAAATTCTGGGAAGTAATGACATACGGCAAACTTAAGGAAAATGTTGAATTTTAATAAACTGCTTCTTTTTTCATACCTTGTTCGAAATGATGCTCAATATTTTTACACCCGAAACACTCGTAGCGCAGTCACCTTCACAAAATTATGTTCTAAATTCAAATTTTTAATTGCAGTACAATCCTTGAGACGTCGAATCCAGCTATGTATTCAAAAACAATTGTCATAATTTTGAACAATTAATCAGTTAAGGTTTAATAGGTAGGTAGCATAAGAAAATAAAAAAAATATTTTGATAAAAATGAGCTCTTTCCTTTAGTTTGCCGTATGTCATTACTTCCCAGAATTTGATCCTTATTAGCGACACTATCGAATGGTGTAATAATACAGCGTGTGTTTTTTTTTTTCAAAATCAACAGGTTCGATTCCTGGCCAGAAATATTGATTTTTCAAAAATCCAATGATGCAGTTTTAGTTTTTATCAAAATCGAGCCCGCGACTCCTTTGAGTACTTTTCGCTATTCCTCATAGTTTCGGATTTGGCCATCCACGCCCACTTGAAAAATTCATCCTGTATATGTTACCAGCCAAACCCGATTTCAGGACAAACTAGTTTAGGCTAGGCTAAACTAGTTCCGTCGACATAGGATGCAAGGGCGAGCGAAGGGCACCCCGAGGTTCGGTTTGGTTAGGTTACTTTAAACCCTTTACACAGAAATAGGGGCCCCGCGAAGCGGGGCTCCGTCGACATAAGATCCAAGGGCGAGCGAAGGGCACCCCCTATCGCGTATAGGAAGAACTAGTTTAGCCTAGGCTAAACTAGTTTGTCCTGAAATCGGGTTTGGCCGGTAACATATATATATAGACGAATAGTTACACAACGATTTCTCTCTTTCAGTCGTCAGTAATTTGACTTTCGAAAGAAAAAGACAAAGTGTTGTGTAACTATGTATACAGACGCTATACAAGGTTTATTAGTAAGGGGGTAAGTATGTATATAGCACTATCTTGTACCGAGGCCAGCACATCAAGCTACCCGAAACTGTCAAATTTTCCCAATCAACTTTGAACCTTATATTTTAACGATAAAGTTGAGAATCTATTAAAGAAATTTGACAGATTGTAGTAGCTTGATGTGCTGACGTCTGTACAATAATCATTTGGCGCGTGGCAATAATTGGAACTAACACCACATATCTTGTTTTTTAAAAATACAATTTTCACAAAACTATTGCACAAATGTCTACTAATAGCGCGTTCTGTCAATGCCATTCAAGCGCCAAAAGATTCTTGTCGCACTGTATGCCCGTGTACACTAAGCGACACCTAATATAATGCGTAAACAGTAAGCAAGGAAAGCAGTCATCATCATTATTATTGCATCCAAAAGTCGTCCACTGCTGGACATAGGCTTTCCCCAAGCACAACCACATCGACCAATTCTGTGCTTCTCGCATCGAGTGGACTCCTGCGGTTTTCACAAGATTTTCGGGCCACTTAGCACACTAGCAATTACTTAGTTCAAAAAAACATTGCAGCAATGACTAAGATACGACACAGTTTTGCGGGTTGCCTAGCAACAACTTTTTAACAATATTGACAGACTCTGAATGTGCCTTAAAAAATAGAAATATTAAGGACTAGCTGCACCCCGCTGTTTCACCCGCGTAAATGTCGATCTAGTGGGAATATCGGAATAGAAAGTAGCCTATATGTTAATCCAGGGTGTCAGCTACCTCCATACAAAATTTTATCAAAATTGGTTCAGCGTGAAGAAGTAACAAACATATAAACACACACACTCACAAATTTTCGCCTTTATAATATTAATTAGTGTGACAGTGTGATGTAATCATTTTAATGGAGCTATAGATATGCAGTCAGATAGGCAGTCGCTCCATGTAAAATACTAGTATTCAGCTGCATCCGGTTAGACTGGAAGCCGACCTCAACATTGTTGGGCAAAAGCTAGGCAGATGATGATGATGTAATGATTTTAATTAATTGCCTTAGTAAATAAATACTTAAACCTTTCGAAATATTTTCTCTAAAATATTATGTTTATAATCGCATCATTTGCGGAGTTTAGTAGAAAAACGGGGTCACACAGATAGACACGAGACGAGACTTTAATCTATAATAATAATATAATTGTATAGTTATTACTGTTGTAGTGTTGTTGTATAGTCGATAACACACGCACCGTTGAAAGCTACAGATTTTTATGCAACGAATAGGAATTTAACCTTATAGTATGAAAATAATAATAGAAATAATAATGGCAGGATTTGTACAAAAAAATAAAGATGTTTATAGAAGTTGGAATTGTAATTCTTATACTCTTGGGTGCCTAAAGAGTATATTCAGGCATTTACAATATTTTTATAACCCCGCAATGAAAATATAATGTTAAAAGTAAATAGTTTAACAAGGAGCTCTTTATTTCAGAACGAAAAGGCGACTGTCAGTGTAAACAGTAGTGGCAAAGATTTAAATCGTTAGATTCGCCCTGCCGCGTCAAAAAATAGTCGCATTTCTGGTTCATCTTGACACCTCTGATACACAATGACGCAGTGACTACACATGATTGTCATAGAAACTCTATTTAATAATGTATGAACTCACGTTTCTCAGTATGGATACTTTTTCTTGTGACTAAGTACGGTGAGGGTAAATCTAGTTATTTAAATCTTTGGGGGGGGCGGGGTTTGACTTAATGCGCCCGCTTTTCAGCGAATAAAAACTCTTACATTTTTAAGGAAATACTGGTTTTATAATGGTCCGTTCACACTACAGTTCCCAAAGACAGAAGAAGAGAAGAAGGAGAAGAGAAGAAGAGAAAGAGAGGAAGAGGAGGGGGAGGGAAAAGAGTTGGGTTTGGCCTCGAAATAACCAAAGGAGATAAAAAAGTGGCACTCCGGGAGTGCCGACAGAAATGAAAACAAAACACAAAAGGAATACTTTGCCATCACTCACTGACATATCGGATATACATTGAAACCGAGTACATCCCACGTACATCCCGAGGACAGCCAAACACATCCGAAGAGGTGTCGTTACGGTAACAGTGGCGCGAATTCAATGGTTTTTTCCCATCTCAAAAAATGCCCAACGCGCCTAAAGAAGTTTTCATTTAAAAAAAGTTGAATCATGAAATAGTAGATGTCAATAGCATACAAATATGAATTCACTTAGCAAAATATAAATGCCATATTCTCATGAAGTTATAGATTGAAATTTTATAGTGTCGAGAACTATTATTTTCGAATCCATATTATAATGAAATAGGTCTTTTCACAAAGTTGCAATCATTATTTCACGAGAACGATTCTGAGTTTTGCAAAGTGATACCATATTAATTGATAATCGTGACTGTACGTACGTTTGCTTTTGAGTTTTATACCAAGACATCATACCGCCGTTACTTATTATTAAAATAAACGAAGCAAAGCGTACGATCCGTACATACTCCATGTACGGATCGTACGCTCGAGGTTTGTCAACGAGCTATGAGATGGAATATTTTGGGTATTAAACTTGTGGACCGTTTTAAGAATAAAACAATCCGTTCCATCTCTAATATAACAGATGTCGCTCGGAAAGCTGCTACGCTTAAACGGAATAGGGCTGGACACATCTGCTGTACGCCAGACGATCAATGGGCCAAACTTACTACCCAAAGGCTCCTGCTTAATGGCAAACGACATCGCGGCAGGCCCAGACGGAGATGGCGGGATGAGCTGGACTCCTTTATAAATATTGGTCCTTGGCAGCCCCGGACAGAGAGAGGTGATAGGCCTTTGACCAGCAGTGCGACATAAGTAGCTAATAATAAAAACGACGAGAGTGCCGTGCAATGATTCTTGATATCGCTGTCCCTCATGACGAGTGACGTGGAAGCTGAGAAAGATAAAAAAGCCAAGTATCTTGACTTAGCACACGAGGTTGTCGACATGTGGGACAGCTATTGTACCGATAATCGTTACAGTAAATGGCCTATTAGCGGAGAACCTCGACAAAATCTCAGGAAGCACTCATTGCGTGGCTCGGTCTAGGGTTTTAATCGGAAAGCAGTACTTCTGGACACGGCACGCATAGTGAGGAGGTTCCTCTCTCTAGAGCCCTGACCACCGATAGCTTGGACCATGTTCCTAATGCTGATAGGCCACTATTTTATAAAAAAGGTGTTTTTTTTATTATAAAATTATTTAAAAATGTAACTAATTTGTATGCAAATTAAATAAAGGAAATAACAATAATGAAGTTTTTTTAGGGCGAGTTATTTTCTACGAGAGATATTAAAAAGATTCTACGCGCGTTTCGACAGGCAAATAAACATGTGAACGAACCTTATGAAAATAACATACCTGTCATAATCTCGAACTTCAGTGTCAAAGGGTTATATAAAGAATACTAAAAGCAAATAAATTGGTGGGTCATTAGCTATTGCATTATAGTCACAAACAAAAATTGAAGGTTACATTCATAATTACATTTAGTGGTTGCAGTGCAAACCCACAAAACTATAATGTCGTCGTCCCATGAAACGCAGCCTCAACCCCGTAGAAAGAGATTCATTCCGAAATATGAAGTGGAAGGCGTACACATAATAACACTAAGTGAAGAAACACAAATCCTAATAGAAGCAGTAGTAGGAACTCACGTTTATGCGCAGTATCCTTGGATATACATAAGCAAGGAGAGAATTATGGAATCCATTCTCTTAGGTGGTGAAACGTCAGAATTTTTTCCAATAAAAAAGGAAATAGAGGAATATACCGAAGCAGACATGCTCATTGGTTACATAGTAGATGAATCCAGTAACACTGATGACTTTTACGTATGTTGTACAATAGCAGCCAGGGATCACTGCAAGCAGCAATCTGAAAGATTTATTAGAAGGCAGCAAAAAAAATTGGAAAAGGCTGTCCAGAAGAAACCTAGACCCTGGATAAATTTGGGAAGTGATTGGGATATTAAAGAATTGATACCCGTCAATAATAGAAATTTAATGGAGTTAGAAGTAAAGGCTAAGTTTCCCACTGAATATGAACCTGATAAATTTCATATTAGGGATTCCAACTCCGTCAGGGACGGCTTTATAGAGTTAAAAGCGTACAGACAGAAATTCAATACTGTTACGCGACGACGAATAGATTGTGAATCTCAGATTACTCCAGCAGTTGTACACAGAGCTGCTCAAACTCAGCTTAGATATCCAAAAAATATGTGGACACAATCGGTTGCGGACTCTTTAGGTGAGATGGCAGATTCTGTAGGTGGCGGTGATGCTAGTCAAGCTCATAAGGATGATGCAGACAAAAGTTCGGATGACGGAGATAAACAGCAAAAGGTACCACTTGACGAAGTAGCACTAGCTTCATACAAAGCTTCACTAAATCGTACGCGTCGACCGTCTTATATAAAATTGTTCAATAGTGTCGTAACATCTCGAGAAAGTGAATTTGAGTCTATGATAGAACTCAACACAGTAATGGATATGTACTTTAACGACTATCCAAATCTTGCTGGCAAAATACATCTTGATACCCTTGGTACCATGGCTTTTGAAGAATATGTTTGTTTTGCAGACGTAAGGGCTAAAGACAAGTTTGTATCCTGCGCAGCATTTCATCCAATGTGGTCTGGTATTGTAGCTATTTCATACGCTGACGCTCATCCGTCTGTTATGCACATACCTACGTGCTCAAGCCAGGACCCAATTCAAAGGGCGGTTTATGGTTTAAACCCTGTTTTGATTTGGAGTCATATAGACAGCTTATTACCAAAACTGTATTTGGAATCACCCCGAGAAGTCAAGGTTCTGTCATTTTGCCCTTTTAATGAAAATATTCTTGTTGGTGGTTTAATAAGTGGACAAATAGTGGTATGGGATTTAACAAATAAGCTAGAAAATGTCGAAAAAATTGAACTTCTGAGCGAAAAGAGAGAAAGATACCGAATTGCTATGAACGCTCATATGGGATGGATGAAGCCTGTGAACGATATGGCGGTAGTAAGTGTTACTCTTTGTAGTAGTCTACAGAATTGTCATTTTCATACAGTTACTGGTATTAAATGGATTCCACCAAATTTTTATGTTACACCTACTGGAAAAATGTTGCCCGTTGAGAATAACAAATTTTCGCTACAGTTTATATCTACTGGAGTTGAAGGAAATTTTTTGGTATGGAATATATCAGTTGACAACATAGGATTTGTTCAAGGTAAGAAAGTGAAGAAATCAAAGAGAGTTCCGCGGCGGCCTTCAGCGTTGTTAACTGATGTTTCACCTTTTCAAATACTAGATCGTATTTTACAGCCATGCTACAAAATTAAATTATGTCCACCAGATGTTCCTTGGGGATATTCCATACAGAGTTTTGGTATGACTCCTCCAAGTGTAAAATATGTTTATACTCCAAGAAATACCGGCACTGGTAGAAAATATTTTTCATGTGAAATTTTAGAAAAAAAAGAAGAAGACATGAATACAATTTATTATTTTGGTTCCCATCATGGTTCTGTATCTCGAGCAACTTGGGAAGGCCATGAGTTCAACACAGGTGAAGCAGTGAATTCGGAGTTTGCTGCTATAACATTCATAAGTAGGATTCATGATGGTAATGTAGTCGCCACTCATAAAAATCCTAAAATTGATTCTATAACATTGACAATAGGTGGTAAAATATTTGCAATTTGGTCTGACAAATTATTGGGTCGACCACTAATTTGGAAGAAGCGTCCTTACCGTTTGACGGACGGGGTATGGTCACAGTATAAACCTAGTATAATATTTATTGCCAATTCCGAAGGGGGTCTTGAAACCTGGGATTTGCTCTTAAGAAGCGACCAACCTATTTCTGTGCAAACACTGTCAGGGACCATGCTCACCGGTGTTAGTCTTCATACTTTACCATTGACCAAAAATATGATCGGAGTAAGTGATATTAACGGTTCATTTAGAATGTTTTTAAATCCACCGATATTCATGTTAGATAATCCAAGCTACACCGTTCGCATGGAGGCTATGATAGCGAGAGAATTAAAAGTTATGAAATCTTTTATAGCTTGGCAAGACGAGTTCATAAAGAAAAACCCTCAAGTTTTACTTGAATTAAAAAGAAAAGAAGGCTTGCTTTTGGCTGAAAAAGAAGAAGAAAAGCGTAGGCTGAAGGAAGAAATGGAAAAACAGCTTGAAGCTGAAATGGAAGCAAAGAGATTACAGAAATTGAAAATTGTAGGCCCGGAAGAGAGATGGCAAAAAACCATACAAAAATTAATAGAAAAAACAATTGCAGTTAAGAAAAGAATCAACAGAGCATTGTTAATAGAGCACGAGAAACCATTGATAGAATTAGAAGCACAGCGCTTAGAGAAAGAAAGACGAATGTTGGAAATCATGAAAAGCCAAAAAGCAATTTTTAATGACACTGTTGCTATTCTTTTCCCTGAGGCTGTAGAGAAGCCACAAAAACCAAGGCCAAGTCTTTTTTCGGAAAATAGACAATCACTTAAAAAAGGGTATATGCAAGAATATTACTATTTACGAAAAACTGCATTAAAAATGGTTAAACATAATCCGTATAAAAGGGAGTTCCGATGGGAGTCCACTCTTGCTGAGGGAAAAGAAAGACGAACTGCTTTGCATGCTGACGAGGATATGGTAAAAATGCATTATTACAGAATTGAGGACGAATTTAGAGAGGGAGCTTTAGGTTACCCTGTTGATGAGCCTCAAACTCAAGTAGAAGAAGAAGAAGAAGGGGAAGAAGATGAACAGTCTGTAGGTTTAATTTAAAAGCTTATTTGACAACATGGCGTTAAGTCCTGAACTAATTCACCTGGAATATTAGACACTTGTGAGTTTAAAAAATATTACTTGGAGAGTAATTTACGTTTGTTGCGTTGCGTTATTTGCATTTAGATTCTTCTGCAAATTATTAATTCATTTATACCTAGTTATTTAAAACGGTAAAACACCAACTACATTTATTATCATAGAAATAAAAAAGGAACCAACATTATGTTGGCAATAATTATGTGGTATGTATTTTTATTCGGAAAGAAACTGACGCCCGAATCCCTTTAAGTATTTAGTATTATTTCACATGACTGCTACTTTTATTGTATCATTATTGGTGAAGCAGTAATCTTCCGTGCTGCCCATCCGTGCATGGAAATGCTTAACCCTGCAGGACACTGAATCACTGTGCATTTTTGATTCTTCATCATATCAAATTGTTTTCTTTGTACGTTCATGAAACACTAGCAGCGCCCCGTGGTTTCACCCGCATAAGTTTCGATCTCGTGGAAATATCGGGATAAAAAGTCTTCTATATGTTAATCCTGGTTATAAACTATCTGTGTGCCAAATTTTATCCAAATTTGTTCAGTAGTTTTGCATGAAAGAGTAACAAATATCCATCCATCCATCCTCACAAACTTTCGCATTTAAAATATTATATGATATATTATATTTACGATGATTATCACACTAATATTATATTACACACAAATACACACACACACACACACACACACTAATATTGTATTTATCTATGGGCCTGCGTCGCCTGAAATAAATGAATAAATAAATAAATAAAGGCGAAAGTTTGTGAGTCTGTGTGTGTGTGTGTATATATGTTTGTTACCTCTTCACGCCTAAACCACTGAACCGATTTAGATGAAATTTGGTATAGAGATAGTTTGAGTCCCGGAAAAGGACATAGGATAATTTTTATCCCGATATTCCCACGGGATCGAAACTTATGCGGGTGAAACCTCAAGGCGCAGCTAGTAATTAATAAAGTAGAAAGTAGTTTAGCATAGGATACAGCAGTTCAGCCCCGGCTGTGTGTTTTGTATCTAAATAATATTGTGTAAAGAGAAAATTCTTCGCTTAGTATTTTTCACGTTTCCTTTTCTTTGGTAGAAATTGATCAACGTTATTTAGCTGAACAGTATTACATTATTATCCTGTTATTATTTTTTAAAGGATAGTTTAGATGAATCAAAGATTTTATTTTTCTTATTATTTTTCATTTAATTATATTTAATTAGTCTTTTATTGTTTCCATGTACCGTTAATCATGAATAATTTGCTTGTAATGTTCATTATGTTATGTTTTTTTTTATGTTATGACTAGTTTAAATGACTCCCAGAATAAAGGTATATTTTCGTTTTTCTGATTATATGAAACAATAATTTTCTTTTAATGCTCACTTGTTACAATACAATTTAATTATTAAACATTTTCTTTTTATTAAAATGTTTCTTTTTCATTGTAAATGTAAACTGGAACAAAATAACGATGCCCGTCCTGCCCATCATGACTTGTCTTCCATGATTTTTTGTCAATCATTGTATCATGTTCATCAGTATGTACCACAAAACTCTAAGCTACATAGTAATAATGGAAAACACAAAAAATGTAAAATTGTAGTGAAAATTGTTCAATTTTAATTTCTGTAATTTATGTGTTACACAAGTTTTCTATAATTTTGTAGAATTCTAGACTTGTAAAGTTTTGTGATATATGGCCCGGATTGGCCGGATTTATGAACGTAAACGAAGCGGGCAATACAACGCAATACTACAGAACGCCATCTGTTACGATCATTACATACTAAGGAGTGTGTAAGGATTGTAGCAGGTGGCATTCTGTAATTTTACCTTTGTACACCCATGAGAAGAAGGCGCGTGTTTATGTATGTATGGAATGATTTCTTTTTTATTTTTCTCCGAAAGTACCGTTTTATTAGACACCATGTAATAAGTCAATCAATCAACTCAGTCTATTGCAGTCCACTGCTGGACATATGCCACTCCCAGGCTGTACCACAACACCCTGTCCTCCGCCTTTCGCATCCTGTCCGTCTCAGCCACCTTCTTTAGGTCGTCTGTCTATCTAGCTTGGGGGCATCCCATACTACGCTTGCCAATACGCGGTCTCCACTCCAGGACTCGTCTGCTCTACCGCCATCGGACTTTCGACGAACATGGCCAGCCCACTGCCACTTCAGTTTGCTTACTCTGCAAGCTATATCGGTAACTCCGGTTCTTTTCCGGATAATTCCATTCCTGATTTTATCCTTCAAAGAGACTCCGAGCATAGCTCGCTGTAATAAGTGACAGTTATTAATTTATAAGCAATCATTTTGCGTGAACTTGCTCTATAAAACCTTAGTTTGCATTGAAGACATTTATGAAAGAGTAATTTCACCTTAAAGTAGGTTAAAGTGATTCTGGAGCGAGTGCCTTTGGCGCCGGCGAGTGAAGTGAACTGAATAGCAGTGCAGCTATTAAATGGAGTCTTCTCCACTTGTGGGTCAAAGTTTAAAGTGAACCTGAACGTTTTAATGGTTTGGTCATGTTTCTTCCGTATATTTTACAAGCCAAAAGTAATGTTCTACAATATTACTGCCGAAGCAAAAATAGTATTTATGCTAGTTTGGAAGGCGCTGGTGTTTGTGATACAATGTTTTTTTTTTTTTCATTAGTACAGACACCAAAGGGACACTTATTTCTGGAATATTCTATTATTTTTTTTAATACGCTTTTATTAGCTTCACTTGTGACTAACTAACCGTGGAGTCCGAGTGCTCATGGTCTTTTTAAGGAAATTTCAAAACGGCTGGTTGAAACTTCCCGTGACCCAAGGGCTGGTTTTTACTTTGGCCAAGGGCTAAGCATTGCCATACAACGTGGTAATGCCGCCAGTCTCTTGGGTACATAACCAGTCGACAGCGATGCGGATGATTTTTTCGACGCTATATTTTAGTTTGTGTAGTTTTAGTTAAGTTAGGTTTCAATTTTGTTATTTTTGTTAATTCATAAAATCTAATTGTTGTTAAATAAATTCACCAACAGAGTCGAAATACAACTAACAATGTAACAAAATCTTATATCGTAAAATCTTATGTAAATATCCTCTTAATTGTCGTATCGAAATGAAGCTTTGTATGTTGATGTAGTTCAGAAAACAAAATTATAATTTGGTATTTTGGAGCTGATCTGATGATGGAGCCAGGAGGTGGGTAGTGGAACTCTTCAAAGGCTACTAGAAAACCCTTCAAATTTGGGCTCATATGATTTGTTTTGAGTCCACTAGATTGCACTTGGTATCGCAGGTCACTTGAAAAATGGTTTGTGTAAACCGTGAATGTGTTTTTATTTTCTGAAATTAATGATTATGCTCGTAATTGTACAATCAGCGACTAAAGTCGAATAACACTGCCACTTTTACACTTCATCTTAATAAATTGACAGACACTTGCTACGCAATTAGGTACTTCGCAGTTATCTTGGTATTATTAATAATCAAAATTGTAATAAAATACTCCTTTACTTCTGAGATTGTAACTTAAGACTCTTACTTAAATTAAATTTATAGATCTCTGACGCTTAACTCCGTTACCTGGAATTTATGAATCACGTTTTATTCCCCATCCATTTAATATTCATAAGAGCGGATCGGGTTTTGAAAATTTCAATATCTTGTTATTTCCTTTGTAATGACAATACAGAATTTAATATTAAAACTCGTTTGAGCCAGTAACGTACTGGGTAGGCTGAAATTGGAAATCATTTTCTGAGTGTTTTGGTCTCTAGTGTTCGTTAAATCTATGGCAGTCGGTTCTGTTTCTGTCAATCGTTTGAAGAGGACACACGCTAAACGTATTTAGTGATTTTATCAAAGATTTGGTTACGGACGAGGGGCGTTCAATGTATTCTCGGTATCGGTATGAAAAAAGACGTAAATTGAATTAAAATAATTTTTATTTTTCAATGTAATCCCCCATTACCCCAATGCATTTATTACATCTCAAAATTAACTTTTCCAAAAAATGACTTTCCTCTTTCTCTGAAAAATGCGCATTTATTGCCGCCACGAGCTCTTCATCGTTAGAAAATCGTTTCCCACGAAGGTATTTTCTGCTTTAAGAACTTTATTATTCCGCATTAAGAATTAACAATAGTCTTTTTTCAAATTAGGGAACCAATAATAATGACTCGGGGCTAGGTCCGGGTTATAGGGTGGGTGGTAAATTTCTTCGAAACCACAATCTCGCACAGCAGCCTTGGAAACACGCCGTGTGGACCGGGACGTTGTCGTGAAGAAGCAACACACCGGTGGTCACTTTACCCAGAACCAACAGAGAGGTGGGACATCTCTGCTATAATTTTGATCTTCATTCGGGCATCCTCCAGTATAAGCTTCTCAATTTTTTTAACGTTTTCTTCCGTAGAGGCAGTAACCGGGTCGTCCGAACGAGTGTCGTCTTCAATTCACTCTCTGCCCCTTTTAAATTCACTTGATCCCTTTTTAACCATCTTAACGAAGGTGAAGAATCTTGGTAAACAGCCACCATCTGTGAATAGTTTTTTGACTTTTCCTTGTTTGGTAAAGAATTTAATAACAGAGTGCGGTGCTCGATTTTCTTCAACATTGTCACGTTAGCCATTTCAGTTGTCATTGACTAAGGATAACTAGCAAACTAATGATCACAACTATATGAGATTTTACCTTTATACCCTTAGATAATGACATTAATTAATTACTTTGTCAAATTACCCACATCATTAGTAAATCACCCTGATACCGAGAATACATTGAACGCCCCTCGTATGTCGCAAGATCGGTATTTCCATGTAATTTACGGTATATTCTGCTCCTCTTAAATATACCTTAGTGCGCATACGCACGAGCGCCACGCGTCGCCGACAGAGACAATTGCAGCCGTCGACAACGTGCCTCTCGTGTATTTGAGCACCGTACACACGAGCGACACGACACGGGTCTGTGGCTAAATAATAACAGCCGCACAGGTCGATCGATCAGGTTAAGCTACGCTTGCCGTGGTTGGTCTGTGGATGGGTAACAATATTTACATACCGAGACCGGCTGTCATATAAAAAACTGGTATTCAGCTGCATCTGGTTAGACTGGAAGCCGACCCAAACACAGTTGGGAGAAGGCTAGGCAGATGACACACGAGCGACACGTTGTCGTCGGCTGCAGTTACCTTTACTGTTGACGCGTGTCACGCATGTGTATGCAGACTAAGTAGGTACCCGAAGACTGTGACCCGACTACCCTATTTTATCTTAGAGTGTGTTACCTAATTCAGGGAAACATAATCTATCTATTCAAGATCCACACACGAAGGATCTAATCACGAAATTCACGCATTTGCATTGTAAAGAGAGGTCGCTACTGAAGCTGCCGGTCCTAAGTAAACACTCCATTGAGGGAGCGACCGTGTTGATCAATAAGATTAATGATGAACGAGTCGTGTTCTAATCTAGTTAATTCGTTAGGTAAACCTAAGGTTTTGGTAAACGAGAGGAGTAATGAAGAGGGTATTATTGCGTTACCTGTGCTATGTCATTATAAAATATACTTAACGAGAAGCATCTCTTTGTGTGTCAGTACGAGCTATACAAAATGGCAGCAGGAACATCCACGCACAAACTGAAACCATGAATCTAGCACATGATTCTAGACCCATAAACTTTTTGTAAGTTATTAAAAAAGAAACAGTGGCACTCCGGGAGTGCCGACAGAAGTGAAAACAAAATACTTTGCCATCACTCACTGACATATTCTTTAAACATTAAAACCGAGTACATTCCGAGGACAGCTGAACAGCGAAGCGGTGTCGGTTACGGTAACAGTGGCGTGAATTCAATGGTTTTTTCCCATCTCAAAAAATAAGTTTTCATTTCAAAAAATTTGCTGTTCCATACAATTTTACTGCGTAGATATATTCACTTTTCTATGCAACAGCAGATTTTTTTTTTAAATCATCATCTGCCTAGGCTTGTCCTAACTATATTGGGGTCAGCTTCCAGTCTAACCGGATGCAGCTGAATACCAGTATTTTCTATAGAGCGACTGCTTAGATAAGCAGTCATTCCATGGAAAATACTACTGGGTAATACCCCATGGTCAGACTTAAGCAGATTTTCCTTAAAATAACATACGAAAAATTTCAACGACCCCTTGGTTGAAATTTTTGTAAGTTCAGAATCATGTATTAAATCCATGGTTACGCGACCCTGAAACCCTGTATTAAAATTACTTCATGCCGTGGTAAAAAGCTTGGCTACTTAGTAAGGTTGGTAACGCGGCCAAAGTGGCACTGAACGGACGCTTAGTAGTCTTTTATTACATGCATCAGCTGCTTTTACCCGCGCCCGCGCTCCTGTGAATGTATCCCACAGGAACCGTATATTTATACTGGTATAAAAAGCTTTTGTCACTCTCCGTCCCATAAATTTTCTCAATAAAAAAAACATTGCGGTCACTGGTTTCGTTGCTGCGCAAAAGAAGGACAAACCATCAAACACTTTCGTATAAAACAAAGTCGGGTTAGTTACACCATTTATAACTCAAGAACGGCTGGACCGATTTTTGTGATCATTGATTTGTTGGATTTGTCTTCGCCCCGAACAGCAGAATAACTATTAAAAAATGGGAAAAATTCACAATAAAAAGATAATTAATTTTCTCATACATTTTGTATGGATCTGCTTTTTTGATGATATCTTGAGTGAGAACGGATTGTCTGAATTAGATAGATGGCGGTACGAAATTCGCCGAGTCAACTAGTTTATAATAAGTAGGATTATTAGTTGAAGCAATTTAAAAGAAGTAAATTAACACCGAGGTGATCCGGCAGAGAACCAAAGTTGTCGATTATCTCACAGAATAAGCAAGCTGAAACGGCAATGAGCCGGCTATATTAGCTGTAGAACCGATGACCGTTGGGGTAGTGTTCTTGAGAGGAGACCGCGAATCGGCAAAATTAATTGGGTAGGACGCCCTTAGGCTCGGTGTAACGACGATCTTTGCAGGGTGGCTGCTAACAGGTAGATGAGAGTTGCCGAGAATCGAGCTGAATGGCGTGCAATTGGAGAGGCCTATATCCAGCAGTAGACTGCTGTAGGATGATGAAATTAACACAGTAATATGTCCAGCAATGGACGTCTTTCGGCTGAAATGAAGAACGACAATGATGTAATTAAGGTAAATATAACTAGGAGGTGGCGGGATAGCTGAGGGAGAGAGCCTCACGTCCCAGCCGCCGCGGGAGACGCTCCAGGCGTCGGGACCCGGGTGACGACTCCTGGCCATCGTATGCGCGGTCCTGCGGACGGAGACTAACGGGTAGTTCACCGTCCGATCAGGACCAGGCCCGTGCCGGACGGCGCGTATGTGTTCCACGCGCGCCTCATAGAGATGTCAGCATAAAGGTAGGGGCCTGTTAGGGCCGAAGCTTGCCAAGGTTGCGGGATTGTACGAAAGGGTTACTGCTACCCCGGAACATAAAGGGCTAAGGAACGAACACGGGTGGGTTTTAGTCAGTTAGAGTCTGACACTCCCTGCCGCTCCACCTAGAGCGGGAGGAGCCATTTGATGATTTCCCAACCACAAAAAAAAGGGTAAAAGTAAATATAACTAACCACATTAAGCTCCTCCATGTCTTCGCAGTTAAACGATGTCCTGCATAGTTTGCGCTTCATAAGTGCTGGGTTCAGATTTGCTGTTCGAAGAAATTCACTGGATGATGACACCAAGTTGGAAGATCAGCATCTGAAAAGATTAAGAAAAATGATTAAGACCTATTGTTATGGCGGGCACATACAGCCTGATACCGACCTGCGAATTGCAAAAAACGCTACCTAAACGCATTCCTCTTATGATGGAAAGTAATTTATTATTCGTTTTAGACCCATAGTAGTACCCTAAGGCTCGTTTATCGGAATAAAATATTGCCCCTTAGTGATAGCACCGACCTTAAATCCATACTTCCATACTGGGTGCGCCAAAGTTCACCTAAATTTTCAACTCCGATAATTGGAAATCCGAAAATGTTCTTCCTAACATTTTTAATCCTAACAATTACAATTCCTAATTACTCTGTCTCTAATGTTCATAATTCCGAATCATTCAACTTCATAATGTCAGTAGCAATAAACATCTATTATACTTTTATTTGTTTTTCTATATTTTCTCAACATAACCATCTTTTACACTATTATTCAAAGTCATATCTTTTTTGTTTAGATCGTCGACATAGGATGCAAAAACGAGCGAAGGGCACCCCGAGGTTCGGTTTGGTTAGGTTACTTTAAACCCTTTACACAGAAATAGGGGCCCCGCGAAGCGGGGCTCCGTCGACATAGGATGCAAGGGCGAGCGAAGGGCACCCCGAGGTTCGGTTTGGTTAGGTTACTGTAAACCCTTTACACAGAAATAGGGGCCCCGCGAAGCGGGGCTCCGTCGACATAGGATGACATAGGATGAAAAAAAAAGTGTTTATCATATTAGACTAAATAGGTTTTATGTCTATTGAGTGGTATATAAAACGATTTTATATTAATTGTCTGTTATTCTTATAGAAATTAGTTACATTAAAATTATATCAATCGTTTATTATATTAACTGATCATTATATCAAATAAAATTATAGGTTTAGTTGTTATATCTTGTAAATATTAGAGGTTTTGTAATTATATCATATATTACTTACCCGTATAAACTCCCAGGCCATGAAAATATTATGGTAATTATGTTTAGGGATAAAAGCGTTATGATAAAAAACAGTAGGAGTTTAAAATATTTACATTAATGATATTATTAATTACAATTTTCGGAAACATGAGTGTTATGAACATCGCTGGTAGCACTACAAATAGTATGAATGAAAACTTTAGGATGAAAAATTTTAGGAAGAGTGATCATTCGAATTACAAATCGTTAGGAAGAACAATTTCGAGTAAAGAACTTTAGTTGAGCCAATATTCGGATATCTATGGCCAATATGGACCCTTCCATACTAATGTTATAAATGCGAAAGTGTGTTTGTCTGCTACCTCTTCACGCTTAAACCGCTAAACCGATTTAGATGAAATTTGGTATAGAGATAGTTTGGGTCCCGGGAAAGGACATAGAATAGTTTTTATTCCGATATTTTTACGGGATCGAAAGTTATGCGGGTGAAACCGCTGGGCGCTGCCAGTCATCTATATGCTGCAGAATATTCAACGAAAGAGATCAGTCGATATCTGTCTGGCCTGAAAATAAATGCTCTATTTATGGGAGAAATGCTCAGGTCACGTTTCTAGTAGTAACTTAGTTTCCTTAAAATACTCTATAATAATAAGGCCCTTTGTACAAACGTTTTTCTTTCCGTATAGTCCGGTCAAGTTAGCTTCAAAAATAGGGGTAAGGTTACATTAATTCGCGTTCTTCTTATTATGCACGTTTCCGCGCCACTCGTGTCATAGTGTACTTGGCGCATTTTTTAAAGTGGTTTCCCCGGTAGGCCTATTCTACGATCTATTGTGGTCCTGTTGAGTTAAAAGTATTATATTGTAATGGTGTTTCCAACATTCATACCAATTTTCAGCTTTATGCGAATTAATGTAACCTTTAATGTCTATTTTGACTGGGCTAGTAAAAAACTACGGTTTTTTAGGCGTGTGTAGGCACGGTCGTCAATTTTGTATGGATGGAAGCTTGTCGACAGACACGTTTTTTCCACGGCGCGGCTTATATGCCGTACTGTAAAGAAACCGTGACGTGTACAAAGGGCCCAATACCTACAACCATGAATTAACTTCAAATTATATTATTTGCAATGATTTTCAGCTCAGACGCAAAAGGTAATGCGAGGAGTTAAGACTTGACCTGCCTTGCAATATTTAGCCAAGAAATACTTCACGATAGAATATTATATTGTACAGACGCCGGGCACATCAAGCTACTACAATCTGTCAAATTTGTTTAATAGATTTTCAACTTTATCGCTAAAGTATAAGGTTCAAAGTTGATTGAGAAAATTTGACAGTTTCGGGTAGCTTGATATGCTGGCTTCTGTACGTTGAAAAGATTATAATTATATTGACGTAAGATGTGTGCACGACGGGATTGCCATCATCATCATATCTTATGTCAAATAACGATAATCCATACAAAATTTTATTCCCTATTTAACCCCTTTAGGCGATTTATTTTGAAATATCTTTCCTTGGTGCTCAATTTCGATATTAAAGGAACTGTTATGAGGAATTTCATGATTGATGCTTGCATGATTTTTAGTCTGTACAAACCATACTAATATATTAATGCGAAAATGTGTCTGCTAGCTCTTCACGCTTAAATCGCTGAACCGATTTACATGTGTATAGAGAAAGTTTGAGTCCCGGAATTGGACATAGGATACTTTTTATCCCGATATTCCCACGGGAAACTTATGCGGGTGAAACCGCGGGGAATATAAATTTGAAAGTAACTCTGTCTGTATGTTACCGTTTCACGCCTAAACCACTGCACGGATTTCGATAAAATTTAGCAAGGAGACAGATAGCATCCTGGGGAAGGACATAGGTTAGTTTTTCGATTCGTGGGTGTAACAATGCCTTAGGCATCTTCTGGGCACGCTCGTTCCATCTTAGACCTCATCCATCGCTTTCCATCAGGCGTGAGCGAGGTCAAGAGCGGGCCCATTCAGCAATAAAAAAATGTATTTGAGTTCGGTGCTCAAATACACGAGCTGCACGATGTCGACGCAAACCACTCGTGTGTATCTCGTCGGGGCTGTTTATTGAATGCATTCTCAAACGTCTCCATTATACCAACAGCATCTACATTGTATCTCACTGGTTTCCACGTTTCATTGCATAAATGCCCATATTTCACACCAATGCACATACGTTAGGTACTAATTGTCGAATAAATTGCTCATATGAAATATGTCGAACATTCATTGTTCCGAGGGAAATATGATTTTCAGGCTTTACCGGCTATTGGATTTTGAAGCGAATATTCAATATATTCATTTTGCAGTTTTTGTTGAAATGTTTGTGAAACTACAACCGATTCTGACTTTATTATTGGGTCATGAATGGTGAATTTTTGATAACGTTTTTCCTTGTTCCTTCACATATTGTGCAATGTAGGCACCGACTATGTTCTGGCTGTTAATTTGGGACACAGGCCTCCTCTCTGTGACAGGGAGTGGGCCATAATCCACCACGCGGGCTCAGTGCGGGTTGGCGGATGTCACATATGTATATGCCATCCATACTAATATTAATATTTAAATTCGAAAGTAACTCTGTCGGTCTGTATGTTGCCTTCTTACGCCTAAACCGCTGAACCGATTAAGATGAAATTTGGTATAGAGACAGTTTGAATCCCGGGAAAGGACATAGGGTAGTTTTTATCCCTACGGGATATTTCCACGGGATCGAGACTTATGCGGGTGAAACCGCGGGGCGCAGCTAGTTGCTTTATATGTTTAAAAAATTCATCCGCTCGACAGGGTAAATAACGCAATGAATGTTGTTGAATTGTTAAAATGACGTTGCAATTGTATCTTACATAATTACCCCACACAGGTATAAACAGTAAACTAAGTATCTCAGTAGTTTGAACACCTATTAGAAAACATCGAGTTTTAGAGGTCATTTTAATCTACAAATTTATCAAGACCTTACTAAACCACTAGAGAAGCAGATATCTAGCACATACTGCTTTTGGAATGTCCATTAAATACCTATAAATGGAAATAAAATCGCGTAGAAAGTTATCGAAAAATTCAGAACCCACTCAGTACTCAGAACGGAACCAATTCCGATTATTTCGGGTATTAAATGCTTGATTGGAACGGGATTTAATAATAAAAAGTCGATAGCAATCACATCTCGAATGCATGATCGAATTAATGGAAAAAGAATTAGGTACATGGAACCCTTTTGTCGTGGGCGGAATATTAAAATGTCTCTTCTTTTGATGTCGACACGAACTGTGCAGGTTGAATTTTTAAGATGGAACTTCATGGAAAATACTTGCATCCAGCTGCATTAGACTGGAAGCCGATCCCAACATAACTGGGAAAAGGCTGGGCAGATGATGATGGTTTACAATTTGCCGTACCTGTATACTAGGTAAGTAAAAAAACCGAGTGTGCTTATGACCACACGACTGAAGTGAAACTTCAAACGTATTTGTCTATGAGAGGAAGAGAGAAAGAAAATGTGCGCGCGCACTGCTTGCTCTTGCTTATATCCCCCAATCAACTCCCGTTCGCCTCGCCCGATCACACTTTTCGTAACGCTTTCGCCAGCTTACTCCCCAAGTCAAGCGTGCGTAAAGAAGTTTCACTTAAAATAAAAAACACGTGTGAAGTCGGTGTTCTTGGATCAGCATTTTCGTTTTTTGCCACCAACTTCCGAAATTAAAGTTATTTTTACCCGACTACGGCGAAGCAAAAAGGAGGGTTATGATTTTGACCGGTATGTATGTTCATCTGTTCCCTCATAACATAAAAAGTTCTTATAAGTAGTAATTTGACAAATGAGGTATCGTTAGAAGCGTCTTGACCGTCCGCTGGTTATAGGCTATGTGACGTCATACTAAATTCAATATGGCGCCCTCTAGAGGACATAAAGTAATGAATTTAAAAATAAATATTTTGGGATGGTGCCTTGTGGGGTATCAAATGAAAGGGCTTAATTAGCACATTTCAAAAATAAAAGTATTACTGAAATAATCCCCAAAATAATTAAATAAAAGAAAGTTTGAAAACTAAAACCAGACTGCTGAAAAGGATGAAACAAGAAAGTACCTTCCCGTGGTCGCATGCTACCATAGCTTATTTAGTACAGCGGCATGCGACCACATGAAGGTACTTTCTTGTTTCATCCTTTTCAGTAGTCGGGTTTTAGTTTTTAATCTTTATTTTTTTCACTTTGTAATGTTTTTTTTTGGAAGACATTCGTTTTTTTTTTTCTTTGTAAAAAACGTTTTTATTTTTCACTTTTTAGTTGTACCTACCCCACACAAATTTGTATACTTGCTATTTAAATATCAGTGACAGGAAGTTATTATTATTATAACATTATCAATTTAAACTAAGTGGAATATATACCTATTATTAAAGCTAACTCAAAAACTAAGCAAAGTTAATAAAATGTATATGAGACCACCCCTGAGGCATTTTCTATCCATTAATACCACAAACAGACACTCTAATTTTATTTATTTGTATTTAGATAAGTCTGATATCGTAAACCCGACTTGAGGCAGGCGTGATGATCAATACTCTTGCCTTGATTTAATAGTAGGCTGGTTTTATTAAAGGGCCTATTCAAAAGGGAACAACACCTAGTAGGGGTATTCAATTTAAGGCTAAAGCTCTACCTTTTGTAACGTCAGTTTTAATTAGAAGTAATGAAAGATCTTATTCTAGAAGCTACGAGAAAATGACAGACGATTTTTGTGATAATATTTTAGATACTAGCTGCGCCCCGCGGTTTCCCCCGCGTAAGTTTCGATCCCGTGGAAATATCGGGATAAAAATTAGCCTATGTCCTTTCCCGGGACTCAAACTATCTCTATACCACCTAAATCGGTTCAGTGGTTTAGGCGTGAAAAGGTAACATACAGACAGACAGACAGAGTTACTTTCGAATTTATAATATTAGTATGGATTCATGTGTCGATACGGGGTACATATTTGAATTTCGAAAATTTAAATATCTACGGTTAAAATGTCAATGTTCAAAACATCGAAAATTTAAATATCGAACGACCATAAAACCGAAAATTAAAATAACGTAAGTTTATATTGTCGAATGGTTAGATAACCTACGTCCAATATATCTAAAATCTAATTATCGACAAACATGACATCGAAAGGCTTAAATATCGAAGTACAGATTATCTAATGATGTAAATATCGAAGTACAGAGTATCGAATGTCCTAAATATCGATATTTATTTATATGTTGTGCTACAAAAATTAGTGACAGAAACAAATCGCTGCAAAACCGACTCCACGCGGTCTTGTCTGCCCTACCCCTAGAGTGTAGTTTAAGCCCGCGTAGGCGCAGAGGGGCGAGGCGGCCCGTGAGCTGAGGCGGAGGTGGCTTTAACGCCCACCGCCGCGGCTGAGGCTGGTCGGCGAAGCCGGCCAGCAAGCCGAAGCTGCGGTGGTGAGCGTTAAAACCATCGACGACGATAAGCTCGCGTGGGACCGCCGGAGCCCCGCAGCACCGGAGCCGTGACAGAAACCATGCCTGCTGCATGATGCATGCTCGCTTGCACTCTACATGCTTAAGTAATATTATTTTCACATAATAAATAACTTAAAAAAACACATTTGTAGGCCGCGCCCGCTCTTGCATCTTATGTCGACGGAGCCCCGCTACGCGGGGCCCCTATTTCTGTGTAAAGGGTTTAAAGTAACCTAACCTAACCTAACACCGGGGTGCCCTTCGCTCTCTCTTGCATCCTGCAACCATGCTTGTCTGCAATTTCGATATTTTAACTAGTAGGTATTTTTAACGTAAATATAATGAACTAAAGTGTATTGAATGTTGACATTTTGAACTTAGGTATAATGATTATCGATGTTTTTAATCATTAGATATTTTTATAACTCGGCATTTCAATGTTAGACATTTTATGCTTAGGTATAACAATTTTCGATATTATGATATAACCGATATTTAAATTTTCGATGTTTTGAACGTTGACATTTTACACGTAGGTATTTTAATGTTCGACATTCAAATATGTACCCGTCGATACGATTGCGCCATCTCATGTTCCTAGCACTGCGGGCTGTGCTGGCGCCGCTGCTGCAGCTGCTGAAACCCTCAAGCGGCGCAAATACTGTAACCTTATGGGCAACTACAGCTTTGAGCCGTTTGGGGTCGAAACGCTCAGGTCATGGGGCCCGAGCGCGCGTCTCCTTTTTAAGGAAATTTCTCGCCGGCTGGTCGATACTTCACGTGACCTGCTGGAAATTTCTCGCCGGCTGGGTCGTTCTTTGGCCAAAGAATTTAGCATTGCCATTCAACGTGGCAATGCTGCCAGTCTTCTGGTCACGTTTCTGGATGACAGCGATGCGGACGAATACTTCGACGCCTAAGTGTCCTTTGTTTTATTTTTTTTTATTTTTATATATTTGTATTGTAAGTTAGTTAGTCATTTATTTTAATACTAGCTTCTGCCCGCGACTTCGTACGCGGATCTTCTTGCCTATGCCAGCGACAACGGGGTCGTAAAAATCGAAGATCTGAAACGTCTGATGTCGAATTCTAAGAGCCCAGGGACTTGAAAACAACGGGATGCGCGAGAAGATTTGAGACGTTCTAGATCTTTCATTTTTGTAAGTCAACAGGAAATGCCCATTAGTCTAAACAACTTTTACTAAGACGTCATTCGTATATATGTTATAGTGTCGCTGGGCTTTGGAGTTGCAGAACAGGTGTTCAAGATCTTCACGAAATATATTTGGAGAAACTTGGGGTCATTTTCAGGCAATAATGAACCAATAAGGTGGTAAACTTGGCCTTGCACTTTGAATGTTGGCATAAATGGGCCTTCTAAAATCTGTTTCGCACCAAAAGATGTCATTTGAAAGGCATTATTGTACGAACGGATGTTGTCCAAGAAATGTTTTGACTGTGGATGGTCACATATTAGCAGTGATCTTAATATTTCTGAAGGATTCTGTAATATTTCAATATGTACTTTCCCACCTGAGCAAAACATACCGATTGTTTCTTTTTGCCATTTAACGGCTTCACAAAAAGTACAATTTTGAACCATACCTCCGATGGCGGAAGATATGGTTGTCAATCATAGGAGTATACGTAAATGCACTCCGTTCCTTATCAAACCAAGGAAGGTTGCCATGCCCTACGGCTATATCTTAAGACACATCCGATTCTTCAGATGATATCGACATTCTGTTCAGAGAATGTCGAAATCGATCAGAATTCAAACGTTAGTTGCGCTCTTCTTCTGTCTCTTCATGCCGTACTCCAGCAATTCTTTCTTCCTCACTTTCTAACTGATTATGAATATTTTGGTGTGTGCGTGTTCGGGACAATGTATGATAGTCTTGATCAGCAGTTAGTCGCGCATCACGTTCATCACTCGTTTCAAAAGACCTGTTAGTAGATGTGCGAATACGCTGAGAACTCAAGCGTGATTCTGTATCGGTAAACGTTTCCGATTCGCGAGACAATGCATGTCGCTCACGATCAGCGGACAGTCGCGCATCACGTTCCGTACTTGTCTCTAGAGACCTAAAGCAGATGCGTAGATACGCTTAGAACTCAAGCGCAATTCTCTATCCGTGAACGTCTCTGACTCGCGAGGCAATGCATGACGTTCACAATCAGCGGTCAGTCGCGCATCATATTTTTCACTGGTCTCTAGAGACCTGGATGTAGATGCGTAAATACGCTGAGAATGCAGGCGTGCTTCGCGATCCGAAGAGGTTTCCACGGAGCGAGTTGCAGCCTGATGTTCTCGAACAGCATCAAGTCTCTCCTGACGCTCTTCGGTAGGTTCTTGGGATCTTATGATCCTCAATCTTTTAGCTCCTTTGGAACATTGGGAAAGATTTGACCTCTTTCTAGGCATGGTTATAGTTTTTACTTGAAGATACCTGATCACGTTACCGGGTAGGCTACCGTGTCACGAAGATAAATGGAAAAGGAAATTAAACACTCAAATAACATAAGCTCGAAGGCATATTTATTCGATAAAATAAAAAAACTTTAAAAAAAAAAAACAACCGGCTTCCAAAAAAAAACACTACAAAGTGAAAAATAACTTTAATTTGGGAAGTCGGTGTCTTTGGTTTTGTATTTATGCTTTTTGCCACCGACTTCCGAAATTAAAGTTATTTTTCACTTCGTAGCGTTTTTTTTGGAAGTCGGTTGTTTTTTTGTTAAAAAGTTTTTTATTTCACGCTTTTTAGTGGGTCTGCTTATAATTTGTCTAAGTTACAATAGCCTAGTGTCAACTTGCTCATCGCCTTTTACAAAATATTGCTTTTCCCGATGCAGGGAATTTAATTGTTGAGGAGTTCTCCTGGTTCGCCATCAGCTCCATATCACCATTCACATCGTGGCGAGCATAAATTGCTTAGCAACCATATTAAAGTAATCGAATCGCAACCCGTGAAATACTTAGATATTATTAAGTAGTTCCGGTGGCCATCTGTGGTCTTCATCATCAGTTCCACTTCAACAAATGGTGCTTTCCAAGAGCAAATGCTCGACTTACTATAAAAAATACCCAAATCGCTATAGGTGTGCCTATAACATTTGAAGAGTTCCTTCGATTTCTCCAGGATCCAATCATCAGATCCTGACTTGGTGACTATGGGACCACTCCAGAAGTATCTCCTTTTGAACGAAAAATAATTTTGAAAATCGGTCGACAATAGGTGGAGTAATCGCGTAACAAACACACAAAAAAAACATACCGTCGAATTGAGAACCTCCTCCTTTTTTGAAGTTGGTTAAAAAAATAAATGGGAGTTTTGGCCAGGAAAGTCAAATTTTCAATGATATACCATCGTCATCGAAAATCAGTCATAAACTGCTACCGCCTTCGCCGCGTGGAGGTACTCCCAGCTTACGTTATTTTATAATTATACAGTAAAATTAGTGATAGCTTTGATTTCCACATCAGATGTTTCTGATCTTAGATTTTTTTATAAGTCAATAGGAAATGCCCATCAGACCGATCAACTTTTGCTAAGACGTCATTCCTATATGTGTTATGGTGTAGCTGGGCTCTTGGAGTTCCACATCAGGTGTTCCAGATCTTCAAATTTATTCTCTCTGCAGAAAATGCTCATCACGCGGAAAAATTTCTGCTATGGTACCATTTTTATATCTCTTATAGTTTAGCTAGTCTGTTGCGGTTCTGCATCAGGTGTTCAAGTTTCCAAGATAAATTATAGCCTATATGTTGCCCAGACATAATACCTATACAATAAAAAAAAATCATCCAAATCCGTCCAGTAGTTGCGAAGATTAGCGTGTACAAACAAACAGACACACAGACAGATTTTTTTTTTTGGATTCGTGCCCTATTACTGTTTCTAAACCCCCCTCAATTATTTTTTTTTAAATATATTCAATGTACAGACACATTTTTTTTACTGTTTTATTATATGTATAGATAAATTACACCCAGACACAGAACAAATGATCGTGCTCATCACACAAACATTTGTCCTGGGTGGGAATCGAACCCACGACCTCCGGCATAGCAGTCAGGGTCACTAACCACTAGACCATCAGGCCTGTCAGTAGTTGAAATATGGCTGATAATAACGAGACACACATGCCGTCTCCGTTATATATATTTGTCTGACCGGAGGGGCCTGTGACTAAAACAGCCGCACAGGTCAATCGATCAGGTTAAGCTAAGCTTGCCGCGATTGGTCTGTGGATGGATGACCATCTTCATTTGGTGTGGATAAGGACAGCCATAGGCATCAGTTAGGTAAAGGTACTAACCATACTAACATAATTTCAGGTACAATTTTCTGTTACTAACACACTAATAGCTGTGCTAATAGTTTATGACTTAGTATACCTAGTTTATTTTGTGTTTGTAATTATGTAACCTATATGGATATTTCTCTGAAATAAATAATAATAATAATATACCGAGACCCCTCCGTGCCTCGGAAAGCACGTTAAGCCGTTGGTCCCGGCTGTCATTCGCAAATCTTTGAGAGTCGTTACGGGTAGTTAGAAGCCCGAAACTCTGACAACCAGTCCAGTAACCGGGGTATGGAGATCAGATAGGCAGTCGTTCCATGTAAAATACTGGTATTCAGCAGCACCCGGTTAGACTGGAAGCCAACCCCAACATAGTTGGGAAAAGGCTAGGCAGATGATGATGATATCTGTCTGACGTCTATTTTGCTGTAAATTTTCAATAGGTCCTAAAAATTATTTTAATCACTACCTACAGCTGGCAATTGGATATGCCTTTGGAGTATTTAATAATTAGATTTTCCCCTCTTCAGGAGCAACGACTGCTTTCGCAGAAAATTGCTTGCAAAGATGTCTACCTCGTATACAAAGCTTAATTAATCAAGCTAAGCAATTACACGTATTTAACGTATAATTTCAATATGTTTGTGTTCGGTGTCGAAAATCACACTTCATACTAATATTATAAAGGCGAAAGTTTGTGCAATAACTACCATATACTAATAAATTAACACATAGGATACTTTTTATCCCGATATTCCCACGGGATAAAGACTTATGCGGGTGTAACCGCGGAGCGCAGCTAGGTGTTTAATAAGGTTTATAACACCAATAACATTTTACACAACTTATTACCCCACATTTGGACGGATGTAAAAATATCGCGACGGGATATTAACGCGCACTGGATTTTCAATTCTCGGTGTTGAGTCGAGGGTTGAGAATCTAAGGCCACGGACACGAAGTCAGCGATTGCGGGGCGGCGGTGGTGGCGACGCGGGACCAGCACCCTAATTGCGTAACACACTATGAATTGGAATCAGAATCATTTTGAAGCAAATTGCGAATCCATTGCTTCATAAGCATGCTGTGTCTATCGCATCATATTGTACACTATGCTTGTATATTGCTTGTATTTTAAGGATAAACAGTGTAACAATTGTAGATAGGCCAATAAATAAATAACTTTGAAAAAAAAAAAAATCTGTTCAACACGTAAATAACGCAATGAATGTTGTTGAACTGTCAAAATGAAACCGATTCCGATTGATAATGTGTTACGCAATTGCCCTGCCGGTCTCGAAGCCAGCGGGCAGGTTGCACGGCGCTATAGCGTCGTAATGTTGTGAAATGAGAAATTAGTGTCTTTGTTCGCGAACGAAATGTCTGAACAGCGACGACAACATCTTCTTGATACAACATTTTGAAACGTCTGTCGTTAAAAGCAAACAATAAAATGCACAACACTACGTCAATGCAGACGCGCGGGCACCGCTAGATTAGTGCGCATCGCTCGTACGCCGCTCCCCACGCCGCACGGTGGGCTGAAAATCGGCTTTCATAGACTTAGGCATTTTATTTTGCAAGTGCCAGTTTTTATGCCGGATATCACTTCTATTAGTTATAACAATATACAAAAATGACACCAGAATGGATTCTGCACAAAAACGAAGGAATTATAATTTTTTTACGAAAATTTTGTATGGAGCTAGTATGAAAAATCGAAATATCTCTAAAACGGCAGGGATAACCGTAATATCCTTATAGGAGGTTATAGTACTAATTATTTATGATTTTTTGACATACGTTACATAATGGTTGTAGATGCCGTTTTTTTTTTTAAAATCGACAAAATATTTTTATTTATTTTTACATATGAAACGTTCTTTTTAGTGTTTAAGTTGAAGAATTAGGAGCTATAACAACTCTTAACATAAAATAGCATCACCCCTATAGACCTGAAGGACTAGACAGAGGTGTGTAGTATCTTGTTGATCTTGTAAGATTTCCAACAATACCAAATAGTTGAATATCAATGTCCAAGTGCCCATGCTGTCGCTTCTTTTTGAATGATAAGGGGAATAAAATTGTTTGTTGTTGAATGTGAAATGCGTACGGAGAGTGACTGCAAGCAAATATTGATTGGCCAAGTTGCGTGCAAACTTTAATAAATCAAGAACCAACTATTGATGAGATACCAAGAGCACGCTCAGTCTCTCCAGAACCTTCGACATCATCGACTGTTGGAACAATGACAAAAAGGTCCCGAAAACCATTCAAAGATCTGGGAAGCAAACAGAAAAAGAGAAGATCTAGTGAGCACATAGGCGAGGATTCCTTTGAATTGGCATATGCAGCTGCGGCACGTTTAAAAGATGAAGGGTATGAAGATATCGCATCTGTAATCGAATGTATGATCAAAAATCCAGAAGCTGCCGTTAAAATCTATGAAAGCATTAAGAAACCAGTGAAAACAGTAATATTTACACCAGAGAAAGCACTTGGATTGCTTCTATCACTTAAGCTTTCAAAGTGGCAAAATATTACGTTGCGAGATTTACCCATCCTACTATCAACTGCAACAAACTAAGCTTGCATGCTACCCTCCTAATCAATCAGTGTCAGTTACGGATTCATCAGCTAGAATTACACTTCAAGCTTTACTTGACATCACGGTGAAGCGGATTCTTCAAAGTCTTTCTGATAATGTGGAAAATAAGCAGTTAAAGCTGATATCGAAGTGGGGATTTGATGGTGCTGGTGGTGGTGGAGTTCTCCTGGTCCACCATCAGCTCCATATTACCATTCACATCGTGGCGAGCATAAATTGCTTAGCAATCATATTAAAGTAATCGAATCGCAACCCGTGAAATACTTAAATATTATTGAGTAGTTCCGGTGTCCATCTGTGGTCTTCATCATCAGTTCCACTTCACCAAATGGTACTTTCCGAGAGCAAATGCACGAATTACTATAAAAAATACCCAAATCGCTATAGGTGTGCCTATAATATTTGAAGAGTTCCTTCGATTTCTCCAGGATCCAATCATCAGATCCTGGCTTGGTGACTATGGGACCACTTCAGAAGTATCTCCTTTCGAACAAAAAAATAATTTTGAAAATCGGTCCACAATTGACGGAGTAATCGCGTAACAAACATACAATAAAAATAATAAACATACCGTCGAATTGAGAACCTCCTCCTTTTTTTGAAGTCGGTTAAAAAGGAAGACAACCTTTTTTGCTGAAACTCTCGACCTAATACAGTTTCCGGAAACTGAGTTCGAGTTTGTAGGTATATCCAATCTGGATTCTGACTTGGAATTGGAGTCCGACAACGAAAGTTGTAAAGAAAATTTGTAAAATTTAATTATTTGTTATGTTAGTTTATTGTACCAATATGTTTAGTTAATAATTTCATAGATTATTGTTTCAAATATTTTGTATAATTGAATTTATAGCACTTAGATATTATTTTTGTTACTTTTGTTTTATTTAAATTACCTATCAATAAAAGTATATATTTACAGTCTATTTTTATCACATATTCTTAATATTTGGGGAAAAAACATGCTTCCTAACGATGTTCTTAACTTTGACACAGTTCACGGATCGTTTTGAACAGTTTCATATGTAAAAATAAATAAAAATATTTTGACGATTTTTTTAAAAAAAAACGGCATCTACAACCATTATGTAACGTATGTCAAAAAATCATAAATAATTAGTACTATAACCTCCTATAAGGATATTACGGTTATCCCTGCCGTTTTAGAGATATTTCGATTTTTCATACTAGCTCCATACAAAATTTTCGTAAAAAAATTATAATTCCATCGTTTTTGTGCAGAATCAATTCTGGTGTCATTTTTGTATATTGTTATAACTAATAGAAGTGATATCCGGCATAAAAACTGGCACTTGCAAAATAAAATGCCTGAGTCTATGAAAGCCGATTTTCAGCCCACCGTGCGCCGCCGCGCCGTACTGCGCCGCTGCCTTCGAGGCCAGTTCCATATAAATCTATGCATTGAAACGCGCCGCTCCCCGCGCCCGCTGACTTCGTGTCCGTAGCCTTCCAGAGCGCGTGCCAGCAAGTCAAAAAAATACGTTGTTGGATTTTCAACTCTCGGCATTAATCAGTGTGTTGAAAATACAGTGCACGAAAAAAAATCGCCGCGGGACAAATGCACCCGTGCGAACTTGTCATATAATTTGGCAGTCAGTAATATTTCAAAACCCACATTAATAATCCGATTATTAATGTTTCAGCTAAAAGTTTTGACCAATAATGGTTGAGAGTTGAATTTCAAACAAATTGTTAAGACAATTTCTCCGATAAGTCGGTGGACTACACATTAATTTGAATATCCATAATCCGAAGTGAATTGTTTCCATCATTTTATTTTATGAAAACTTTTGAATCGGTTTTTCTACTTAGCATACATTTTACATTTTAATTCACAAACTCGACGCAGAAAACGTTGAACATGAAATTTATGACTTTCATGAAATTACTATGACGACAGCACACGACGTAATACGTACCGTGTCGTACGTGATGTAATATATGTATGTACAAAATTTCACAAAATGTTGTACATATATTTCAAAACCGCTATAGTTTTAATATGGGTTTTTTAGAAGCGCGCTTTAGCGCTTTCCTGTGCAAAAATCGGAAAAAATGCAAGAGGCGGTGGAGTTTCTTGCCCATTCTTCTCCATACGAAAACTACCTTCTGGAAAGGGCGACTAGAATCAATTCTATTTTAAGGTAATTTTTGACGTTCAAAAGTGCCTTTTATGTGCCTATTTGAGATAAATCCTTTGACTTTGGTCCGACCAGACGGAGGGCCTGCCAAAGAGACGTTACATACTTTTTACCCGACTGCGCGACGCAAAGGAGTGGTAATGTGTTTATCAGCCTATGTATGTATGTAAGTATGTATGTATGTATGTATGTTTGTATGTTCCTTTGAAGCACTATACAGACCAAACGCCTGGGCCGATTTTTATGATTCACACGTCAATCGATTCCTCTTAGTCCGGCGAGTGTCACTAAAGACATGATGTTAATGAAAATTTAATATGGCGACTACTAGACGCCATATTGTGAAAATGAAAAAAATGAAAGTCAAGAAACTATGTCAAGTGGGGTATCGTTGGATAGATCTTTCAAAAATATCAGTGGTTTGGAAAGACCGTTTTTTGATTAAGTAAACCGTTCGTGACTTATCAAGCTTTAAAGTACCAATTTTCGTTAGAATCAAGTGTCCCCCCCCTCTACCAACTAAACGCGGCAGTAGTACCTATATATTAGGTCCTTACATATGAAATTGGCGTTTTGTATGGAAGGAACAAAAAGTCGAATATTTTTTAATATAATATATTTAATTAATCAAAGTATGAACCATTGTTTTCAATGCACTTTTGCCATCTTATAGGTAGTTCATTGATCCCTTTACTAAAAAAACCAGTCGGACGGGAATCAATAAAATCTTTGAAGGCGATTTGGACTGCCCCATCGGAGTTGAATTTTTTCCCTTGCAAAAAGTTATCCAAATTGCGAAAAAAATGGTAATTTGTTGGAGCAAGGTCCGGGGAGTACGGAGGATGTCTAAGACATTCCAATTCAAGCTCTTCTAATTTGGTAGCCGTCTGTTGCGCAGTGTGTGGTCTGGCGTTGTCGTGAAGCAGCAGTGGCGTGGAGCGATTGACCAGCCTTGGTTGTTTAGCCGCTAGCTTTTCCATCATGGTTTGTAATTGCTGACAATAGACATCAGCTGTAATAGTCTGGCCAGATTTGAGAAAACTGTAATGAACAATACCGGCACTAGTCCACCAAACGCTTACAAGTAACTTTTTTGGGGTTAATTTTCGCTTGGGGCAGGATTTGGCTGGCTGGCCAGGATCCAACCATTGCGCTGAGCGCTTCCGATTATCGTAAAGAATCCATTTTTCATCACAGGTAATGATTCGGTTTAAAATACCTTCATTGTTGTGCCGGTTCAGTAATGTAACGCAGCAGTCGACGCGCGTTTGCCGGTTTGCTTCAGTCAATTCGTGAGGTACCCACCTTTCAAGCTTTTTAATCTTCCCAATTTGCTTCAAGTGAATTAAAACAGTTTTATCACTAACATCGAAGCCTGCAGCTAACTCGGACGTGGTTTGCGATGGGTCCGCTTCCACAATAGCCTTCAATTCTCCATTATCAACTTGGGTCTCAGGCCGTCCACGGGGCTTGTTCTGCAGGTCGAAATTTCCAGAACGAAAACGTTGGAACCAAAAACGAACTGTGTTTTCTTTTGCAACATGACCGCCATACACATCATTCACCCTTCGAGTCGTTTCCGCAGCACTAGTGCCACGGCGGAACTCGTACTCGTAAATAATGCGATATTTTAAATTTTCCATTTTGTAAAATGAGTGACGCAAACAGAAAAAACAGAAGAAAAAAAACAAATGAATGACGGTCATCGAAGCACAAATACATGAGTAAATAGCTGTACAAATTTGAATTTGGAATTCCTTACCAAAGAGGAGAAATTCGTGATTAAAGTGGCCATTACGAAAAACGCCAATTTCATATGTAAGGACCTAATATTACGAAGTTTAAAGGGAAACTATCACACTTAAGTGGGATTTACAACTCATAACTAAAAAGAATAAAATAAAAAAATTAAATTTAAAAAATCAAAAAACCCGACTGCGGTAAAAAAATTAAGTTAAAAAAAACTGAAAAGCTAAAAACAAGCCCATTTTAAATTAAATAAAAGTTGGAAGCAGGCGGGACCCATACCATTTTTCTATTTTCAAACTCAAATGGGTCCCGCCTGCTTCCAACTTTTATTTAATTTAAAATGGGCTTGTTTTTAGCTTTTCAGTTTTTTTTTTAACTTAATTTTTTTACCGCAGTCGGGTTTTTTGATATTTTAATTTAATTTTTTTATTTCTATATTTTGCTGGTACCAGGTGAGGGAATCACACGGTTAAATAACACAAAAAAAAATCTACACAACAAAAATAATTTTATTATGAAAATTCTAACACTGTTTATGGATTGCTTCTAAGGCGCGGCTGTTGGTTTTGCTTTGCTGTTTGTTGTAGTACTTTACTAAGCTGTAGGTTGCATTCGATAGGTACACTTACCTATGGTTTTTCATTGAAAACATGACATTTCGGAGGTCCCTTCCTACAAATATCTCCCGGGTCCACGACCGGGACCGGGACCGGGTACTGGAAGGTGGGGAACAGTGGGGTTTTAGGTAGGAGTCTTCCCAGATGGAGGGTGTCCATGAGGACTTCCGCAGGAAAAACAAACAAGCCCCTTCTTTTCCCATAAGACACAAGATAGTTTACTGACAACTAAAGTTGAAAACATCGCTCCGGTCAATCTATCCTCTGGAGATTAACTTTTACGACATCTACAAATAACGAAAGAAAGGGTCGAAACGGACAGCCAAACTGAAATATATACCAAGAAGTTATATCCAATAACTTTTTGGTATTGGTATATTTCAGCAGAGAGCAGTGGTGGCCAAGTGGTAACGGCTGCGACTTATGAGTTGTTGGTTACGACCTACAAACGTACGGGTTCAAACCTACGGGTTTGAATCCAGACAGGCGCTTTACTTTGTGTAAATTATTTCATCACCACTGCTCCCAAAACGGTGAAGGAAAACCTCGTGAGGAAACCGGCATGTTCTAGAACCAAAAATTCAAAGACATTGACATCTGCCAACCTGCACTGGGCCCACGTGGTGGATTACGGCCCACTGCTTCTCACTGAGAGGAGGCCTGTGTCCCAGCAGTAGGAACATAATAGGCATGTTATGTATTGGAATATTTTAGACCGAAAAAACACCAAAGAAGCAAAATCTTTTCTTTTATTTTTATGTCTTCCCTTTATTATAACGACAAATTTGCAAATTGAGACCAGTTTCTTTACCCAACTGATATAAATATCACGAATTCGCGATCTTAAAACAAAAGCATTGTTCTCATTCATAAGGCCATCACGAAAGCAATAGACTTTTTATTATAGGGCTCATAAAATAAGAACCGGTTGCCCGAGGCGGCCTCTGACCCGCCTTTGTACCGACTTTTAATCAATTCACAAAAAAGGCCTATTACATATAAAAGTTTTTCTTTTCTTTAACGGCAAGTACCTTCTCGTTAGAAGTTTGAGGCAAAAATGCAAAGTTATGAATTCTGGTGGTAAAAAGTTCTGAATTCGATATCCGTGCTGAATTCAAACATATTTCTTTTTTAATTTAAAAGATGAGATGGGTTTTTGTTAGCTTTGGAACATTTATCCTGGGCCTATCAAATTGAATTTTTGCACCTATCATCCTTACTTTCTGCTTACCTTGTAATATCTACATAATTTAGTACAGATAACCTGATACTACAGACTGGATCATTGGATCGACCTCGTAGTATTATCTGGTTCATGTATCGCTGCAACCTAATTGCGTAATACACTTAGGGCGATTTCGCACTACGTCCGATCCGAATCCGAGAAATAGTCCATAGTCCTATTTGTTTGGATCTAGTGCGCAACCATACAAATAGGACAATGGTCACTTCGGACCGGCCGCGGCATTTCTCGGATTTGGATCGGATGTGTTGCGAAAGCGCTCTTAGAATCACTAGATTTTTTTTAAGGAAATATGAAATTCTTTGAAAAAAAAAAAAAAACCATAAATCCTTCATATTATGCCTTAAAATTTGTCTGCTTAACAATGTAAATAACGAAAATAAAATAATGTTTATTGCTGATTTTTAAGCAGTGGTGGCCCAGTGGTGTTGGCTGCGACTTATGAGTTGTAGGTCGTACGTTCGAACCTAGACAGGCCCTTTAATTTTTATTTCATCACCACTGCTCTCAGAACGGTGAAGGAAAATATCGTGAGGAAACCGGCATGTCCTAGAACCAAAAATTCGAAGACATGTGACATCTACCAACCCGCACTGTGCCCGCGTGGTGGATTACAGCCCACTCGCTCTCACAGAGAGGAGGCCTGTGTCTCAGCACTGGGAACATTAAAGGCTGATTATGTGCTGTTTTTTTAAAATGAAAGAAAGGCATTACTATTGAATGTGCGTTACTCAATTAGGCCGCAGGTTGGATAGCAAAACGTAATAATAATGACGTAATCACTGTCTTCTTTCATACATCTATGGTCGCGGCGCGCGGAGATGGTGGGAAGAGCTGGATGGGTTCCGTCAAAACTGGAAGGAGGACGCGCGGGCTCACAATTCATGGAAGGAGTAGAGGGAGGCCTTTGCCCAGAAGTGGGACAGCGTGGCTATAAAAAAAACACTACTTGCTAGCGACCGTTTCCGAGGGCCCATTACTGAGTGTGCAAGTCAGCCCCTTTTTTTTTTTTTTTTTTTTTTTATGTATGGGAAATCATCAAATGACCCCTCCCGCTCTGGGTGGAGCGATGGGAGTGTCAGACTCTTACTGACTAAAACCCATCCGTGTTCCTTCCTTAGCCCTTTATGTTCCGGGGTAGCGGTAACCCTTTCGGACAATCCCGCACCCCCGGCAGGCTTCGGCCCTGGCAGGCCCCTTCCTTTATGCTGACATCTCTTTGAGGCGCGCGTGGAACGCGTACGCGCCGTCCGGCACGGGCCTGGTCCTGATCGGACGGTGAGCTACCCATTACTCTCCGTCCGCAAGCCCGCGCCTACGGTGGCCGGGAGTCGTCACGCGGCTCCCGACGCCCGGAGCGTCTCCCGCGGCGGCTGGGGTGTGAGCCAACCCCTGTCATTTTATCCGTGTATAAAACTATTTTTTTTATTGCTGAACGGACCTGTTCTTGACCTAGATTACGCCTGATGGAAAGTAATGGATGAGGTCTATGAAGGAACGAGCGTGCCCAGAAGATGCCTGTTCACTCTAGTTTTGAAAGCAGACGGGTTAAATGTGGAAAGGAACACAGACGCTGGCAGAGAGTTCCACAATTTGGCTGGGCACATAATAAATATGGAGGAGAAGGGCTGAGTACTACTGGTCGGGATAACAACCAAGCGTGGAATGTACGCTACGTTACGTAACGTAATAATCATATTAATTATCTTTAACAAAAGTTTTGTCTTTTTTTTCCACATTTTATATGGCCAGACTCAATCGCTGAAATAATACTACTTATGTGATGAAGCTCTTTCGTCAACGACCTATACATTTTTACGGCTAAGCACTGCCTCTATTCTGTTGCTCGTGTCGCGATAATCTTAGAAGATACTACCACTGTCATCACGCTCGGAGTTATTGGTAGTTGTCAGCTTTTTCGTGATACCATTTTCGATTATTCCATCTTGAAGTGGAATTTGTTTTATTTATATATTTATACTAGCTGCTGCCCGCGACGTCGTCTGCGTGAAGGCTCGACAGCACCAAAAATACCTAAGATGCCAGTGTCGCTATAGCATTATACGAGTAAGTAAACAACTTTTAAAATAGCAATAAAATATAAGTTTTTTTTGCAAGCGAAGCAAGTGAAGAGAGTTATATGGGAATCCTGCTGAGTTCAGTCATAAGATGTGACTGAAGGAAATAGAGAAAATAATGCAGGAATACATTCCAGGACACAAAAGAGTAAAAATACGTACAAAGGTATCATACCTTACAACACTTCCCTATAAACTACGTTGGTAGTATGCTGCCAGGAGCCAAAATGTAAAGAGAGTCAGAACTGGTGACGCGGGAGCAAGCGACGTACAGTTGCCCGTGTGAGAAGCAACTCGTTCTGAGGTCGACACCCGCTGCCCTCAGTGTCTGCCCCTGCGACTTATTGATGGTTATAGCGAAGCAAACACTCACGGGGAACTGTACGCGCTTGAACTGGAACGGGAAGTTATGAGGTATGAGGAGAATGCGTGGTATAAATACTGCCTCGCCGACGCCACAACCCGTAAGAATTTCCGCCTCAATGGTGTGTCTGTGGAGCGAGATGACTTTAAGGCGGGTCCCGTAACACAACTTCGGAGGAGATAGGTTCTGAAGAAGCACAATCGGGACACCGACCTTCAGCTTGATGGTATGCGCTGGAAGTCCACTTGCTGACAGGGAATTCAGAAATTCTACGGGATAATGTGTGGCGTCATCTTGCTCGACAACAGTGTTTATCGAGGTATAGACCACTTCATTCCCCTCAATTTCCGAGAGAATGCATTCGTTAATTGCTGCAGCCTGATCATTTTTGGGCGTCACAATGGCCCGCTCACATACCCAAGAATTCTGCTGGTGCAGTATACGACTGATGTCTCCGTACTCACAGCGAATGAGTTCTTCTAAGCTGGATACCACTCTACCGAGAGAGTCTGGAAGCACCACCTGTCAACCTCTCTCTTCTGGTAGAGTGCCTTCGCCAAGACTTAGAAGGACATCGGAAAATTCTTGAGCACGTGCATTGCTGCCGAGCCGAGCTCTCATACGAACTCGTGACCACAACGAAGATCGTTTCAGCGAAGCATTCACCTCGTCAGCCCTCGATCCCCGTGTCACCACGGGAAGCGTTTGCCGGAAATCGCCACTGAACAGAACTGTGACACCACCCATCAAATGTTCGTTCCTGCGGATGTTCTGCAGGCAGGGTTCTGTCCACGGCCTCAACCTTCCTATTGGCCATCGTACACTCATCCCATACGATCAGAGAGCAATCCTTGAGCACGTAAGGGACACGTGCTACGTGACACACCACAAACAGGCGTTTCGGCGCTTTCTAAATCGATGGGTATTTTAAACATGGCATGTGCTGTCTTGCCACCCGGAAGCAGTGTGGCAGCGATTCCCGACGACGCTACAGCAATAGCAATTTTGCCCTGCCTCCTGACCTCTGCAAGTATGCCAGTAGTAACAAATGTTTTTCCTGTTCCACCAGGAGCATCCAAGAAAAACATTTTACCCTGGTTATGCCCAACGCTTTCAAGGACGGTGTCATAAATTTGTTTTTGCTCTGAAGAGAACATTGCGACATGGTCATTTCGTAATTCGTATGGTGGTCATTTCGCCCGGATCGTAATTTGTCTCAGCGTTATACTCCCGATTTCCACGGTCTTGATGCAGTGATGATTGGGGAGCTGGTAACCCATATTCGATCAGTGGATTGCCGCCGATAGAAATGACCACACCTTGAAGCGAACTGAGACAGGTGTTCAGCACGCGTTCATCAGTTACTTCGACTTCGTCTCCAGTAGGAACATAACTTTTTTGTAATAATTAACACCGCATTTTTTTTTAATTGCCTGCCTCAAATCTGCTCAAGATTTTGAGGGTTTTGTTGGAACTTGAATTTATCAAAACGAACTATACGATACAACTTTTATAAAGAAAATGCACATTACCATCTATGAATTTTAAGAATAACTAACTACTAACCTCGCCAACATGATCAAATTTAAATTATTAATTTCCAAAATGTGTCAACATGTAACTTGATTTGATTTTTATGAAATCTCATAGATGGCGCTGCTTCAAAATTTTCTTGATACTACTAACATTCATTAAACTATGTTTCTCTGCCCAAGTTACTTAAATGGCGTAGTTTTTATAGTGTAAAGCTAGATAATAACATGGCTTACTGAAAAACAACATTTAAATATGCGTCGTTAGATTACACACTGTCACAGAATGCGTAAGAAAAATAAAGATTCACTGCTCCTCCCCCGTAGGTGATAGCGTGATAATATGTAGCCTATATGTTGACTCGACCTCTTAGTAATATTCATGCAAAATTTAAAGTAAATCCATGCAGTACTTTTTGAGTTTAGCCCGGACATACATACAGACAAACAGATAAACAGACAAACAGACAAAAATTCTAAAAACTATATTTTTGGCTTCGATATCGATTGTAGATCACGCCCCAAGTATTCTTTTAAAAAAATATTCAATGTACAGTTTTGACTTTCCTACGATTTTATTATATTACTAGCTGTGCCCGCGACTTCGTTCGCGTGGATGTCGGAACTTAACAATATCCTGCGAGGATACCGATTCAAATCTTTATTTTTTATTTAAGCTAGTGCTCCTCTATTAATAACATTAGTTGTGGAACCATCTGAAGCGTACACAAAAAGGTTATTGGGGTTGTTTACGCGTGAAAGAGCTACGTATAGTTGACCATGGGAAAAGCATCCAATACTTAGGTCCACCCCCGCAACGGATAATGTCTGGCCCTGAGCTTTATTAATCGTCATGGCATAACAAAGACTGACTGGGAATTGCACTCGTTTGAAAGAGAAAGGAAAGTTGTTAGGAATAATAGGTATTCTTGGAATAAAAACAATATCACCGGCACCGCAACCGGTTAATATTTCAGCTTCGATAATGTTTTGCTGCAGATTTGTGACTTTGAGCTGAGTGCCGTTACAAAGTTTGGGAGGACATCAATTTCTGAGGAGAATTATTGGAACACCGATTTTTAAAACTATTTTGTTGGCGGGAAGTCCGGGTGTGTTGAGGGAATCCAAAAATTCTACCGGGTAGTGCGTGGCGTCATCTTCTTCCATAACTGTATTTATAGAGGTGTATTCTCTACTATTCCCGGACACATGCATCAATATTTTTAAATTAATTGCCGCAGCTTGGTCATTGCGGGGAGTCAAAATAGCTCGCTGACATAGCCAAGAACCGGCTTGATTTCCCATATTTGTGGAATCTCCGTACACAGAAGAAATTAGCTCTTGTTGTGATGTAACGCAAGAACAGAGATTAGCGACCAAATTAACTTTTCCATCTTCTTGTACGGGGTATGTGCCATCGCCTATTTGTAACAATAAATTGGAAAACTCCTGTGCATTTTCGCAGCCTCCTAACTGTGCACGCATATTTACGCTCAGGTGTGTAGATGATATATTGCGCCATAAAACAGAACTCTTCAGACATGCAGCAATTTCATCGGCTCTCGTTCCTCGGGGTACTATCGGGAGTGTCTGCCGAAAATCACCGCAGAACAGTACCGTAATGCCTCCCATCGGCCGGTCATTTTGCCTTATGTCCTGCAAAGTTCTATTCACTGCTTCTACAGCTTTCCGGTTTGCCATTGTGCACTCATCCCTAATAATTAAAACACAATCGCGTAAAACCTTTGCTTTATCGCTATTTCGTGATATGTTGCAAACCGGGCTTTCCGTACGGTCCAAGTCGATAGGAATTTTAAATGTTGTGTGTGCCGTTTTTCCTCCAGGCAATAATGTGGCTGCTATCCCTGAAGAGGCGACAGCAAGGGCAATTTACTTTGGTTCCTTATTCGAGCCAAAATAACATTGGTTAGGAAAGTTTTCCCTGTGCCACCCGGTGCGTCTAAAAACAGGATTTCACCCGAGGCGTTATCTACACTGCAGCATTCCCTATCAAACGACTGGCGCTGTTCCTCTGTCAAATTTGCGCAGTAATTTTGTAAAATTTCTTCGAGTTCCACGGGATTGTAACTAATTTCTGATACGTACTCTCTGTCCATCGACTACCGGTGTGGGCAAACCATAACAACGCCATCTATCGAAGTGCTATTAATATTCAATACTGCACGTAGTTGATCTCCAGATGTACCTAGTCCATATTATAATTTTCAAATTTACATTTTTGAAGTGAAAACTTCTTTAGCGGCGTTGCACACTTTTTGTAATGGGTAAAAAATGTTAAACTCGCGTCAGGACATCGCGTCAGGACACGTGACCGTCAGGAGAGATTTCCCCCCCCCCCCTCTCTTTCTACGGCGGCGCCAACCGAAGTGAACCAAGTGACACACGACAATGGATGGATGGATGGATGGACTTGGACGTAAAATGAAAAAAGTGACGCAGAAGTAGTGAAAAAAAATTAGTTATATTAATTAAAATTAATAATTGATTAATTTCAACGTTAATATTCAAGTTTTCTCTTCTGCCGGCACTCCCGGAGTGCAACCCGTCTTTTTTTTAGGTGTGAACTGATTACGATGAAACAAAAAACTCAATGTTACTTCAATTTATAATTTTTAACGCAAATATTGTTGCGTATAAACGTGAAGTTGTGAGACCAAGTGCATATTAACACACATTAACTAATTTTGTCCAGAGATGGCGCTGTTTTAATATTTATTTCTGAAACACTTAGAATTTTCTAATTTACAATTTTTAGGTGTGTGTGAACTGATTACGATGAAACAAAAAACTCAATGTTACTTCAATTTATAATTTTTAACGCAAATATTGTTGCGTATAAACGTGAAGTTGTGAGACCAAGTGCATATTAACACACATTAACTAATTTTGTCCAGAGATGGCGCTGTTTTAATATTTATTTCTGAAACACTTAGAATTTTCTAATTTACAATTTTTAGGTGTGTGTGAACTGATTACGATGAAACAAAAAACTCAATGTTACTTCAATTTATATAATTATTAACGCAAATATATATAAACATAAAGTTGTGAGACCAAGTGCATATTAACACACGTTAACTAATTTTACTTCTGGTAGGTACACTTTAAATTCAAAAATCTTTTGATAGACTGAACCGATTGCAATGAAACAAAAACTAAATGTTACTTCAAGTTACGCTAAATCGTTGTGTATAAAAGTTATCTACATTTATTTCGTACATTTTACGTGATGCTCGGATAACTAAACATACAAACAGACAAACAGACAAAAATTCTAAAAATGCTGGAATTGGGTTCTATTGGCTGTCCTTTAACACCCTGGCTATATATTTTTTTTTTTTTTTTTATGTACAAAAACTTCTTTTCTACAGTTTTATTATATGTATAGATTATGTATAGATTATATTTTGATTGTTACGGTGGTCTACGTAGAGGAGGCTACACACATGTACGGGTCGGCGTCATTCAGTATGATTTAAATCGAATACAATGTATATTCTGCCACCCGGCTGTGCCGAAATTCGGAAATTCGAAACGAATCGATTCGCCAGCCGAATCGTTTCAAATCTAACTCCTCAGTCAGTTTACCAATCCCTATGCCAATTTAGGTTCAACTTAGATAGTAGGGTGACCTGTTCAACAGTTAACCACCTAAATTTCTAACCACGATAGCGCGTAATTTTTTGTTCATAGTTAACTTTTATCTGCAATTATGAAGAAGTAGGTTACTTGGCTACGTATTTGTATTTAAACAACATTTGATTTACTAATAGATTTTAAAGAAACGATTTTTATATTTTAAATGGGATTTGGCTAACTGTGTCCACCCCATGGTACACTATTAACCAGGGGGTGGTGCTACAGTTAACCATAGTGTACACATTTAACCATTGAGTATAAAAACTTTAAATTTTTCAAAAATAATAACTCCAGTTGTTAGAAATCAGTCTTTTATTTAATAATGAAGTAAACTTATGTTTAATATAACAAAATATTTGTTTTCCCTTATGGTTCTTAGAGATAAATCAACAAAAGCAGAACATAACAAATCACAACCTTTAATTTGTACTTATATTTCTTATGAAAATAAGATAGCAGCTTTTTTAATAATAACTAAAACACAAAATAATTATAAAACATTAAAGTAGTAGGTAGGAAGGTAGTATGTAACTACCTACATCACAAACAAAACAATTGTCCTGCAGCATAAATTATAATGAGGGGAGATCCATTTTTAACTTAAGTAGGTACTATGTAGTTACAACTAGGTTTTTAAAATTGGCACAAAAATCAGTCTCAACGTTCCAAATGGAAAAGTAGTACTTACGTCTAATAAGTATATATTCAGTATTTATAATCAAACATCGTCATCAGTTTTTAACGTAAGTTCAACAAAGTCATGTTGAAATGCACGTCAAATGAAAAAGACGCTTGCCTTCGGCTGCTGCCAGTAATTTTAGGTTTTGGTAATATATATTTAACATCTTTTACCTGTATTCCCGCAGTATCAGGTACAAGAGGCTCACAAAATGTTTGACGTGTTCTATTTTTTAGCCTTAAAAAACTCACAAAAAAGTTAGAATCTTCGTCGTTGTCGTCTATTATTTCTAATATTTTAGCAACGTAAAAGACAGAAGTTTTCTTAAATGGAAATAATACGATGACGAATTCTTGCTCCTTTGGATCTCGAGCTAGTGGTAAAAAGTTACCATCGAGGATGATTCCGCCATCGTCAGCTTCATTTTCACTCATTAAATCTTCTCCGCCAGACGACGATCCACTGGCTTCAAATTCTTCCTCATCAGAATCTGAGGAATCATTATTTTCTGTAATGTAAGCTTTCTTCTTACTCTTCATAGTCCTATTTTTGATTGTATGCTCTTTAAATAGATTTTGCTTTGCTTTCTTAATTGGATTTTTAGTTCCTTTCTTCTTCTTCTTCTTCTCTTCAATAGCATTTTTTTCGGGCGTGTCTGTCGCGATCATGCTTCTTCCTGGTGCTCTATGTCTTTTAGGATTGCGAGGTGTCGCTTTTATTGGTGGCATAAATTCCCTGGGTGAAATAAAGTTTCGGCTTGTGGAAGGAGTCGGTTGGAAATATATATTATTGCGACAGTTATTTTCAGCTGGATTAAATACTGGACACGGAACCGGCAAATTGGTAGCTTCTATCGTTGGTGGCGTAAGATCATTAAGTCGGCTTGTGGAAGGATTTGGCTGAAACGGTTCACATTCGGCTTGAGTACGAACTGATGATTGTGCTGGCGAATAGGGAGTATGTATTATTCGTGGCGTGATATTGTTATCTCGGTTTGTGAAAGGATTGACCTGCCAGTTAACATCATGAGGATGATCGGTTGGATTAAGAGTTGGACTTAAAGTAGTTATATAATATGGACCTTCAGATGCAGGTTCAGTCTGAAGAATAGAGGGTGATGTAGAAGCTATCTCTTGTTCATTAATCCTTGTATAGTCTTTATACATTTCTCGTAGATCAGAACTCTCGAGCACAATTGTTTCTGCTCTCACTAGGCCATCTTCTGCCTCATTTGAAGGTGCAATAAGCGGCCTATCCGTTACGGTGCTGGGCATGAAATCGGCTTCCGTAAAGATGCAATCATCGAATGGGTATATCCCACATTTTTTGAATGCATTCACAATGTTCACAGGAGTCATTGCTTTCAAATAGGCAAGACCAACACACTCGGCAACATTGTAGATAGTAAGAGGTCGCCCCGGGTTTCTCAACAGCCATGAATCCACTGCTGCATTGTAATATGTCTTAAATGGGCCATTCAGTCCAACGTCTAGTGGTTGAAGCTTTGCTGTTGTATGTGGATGCAGGGTTAAAATAGTTACTCCTGAAGATTTTGCAAGTTCAAGAGCTTCAATTGACAGATGGCTTTCGTGGTTATCCATTATCAACAGGGCGGGATTTTCTTTGGAGGCTGATACATGCTTTATAAAATGTTTCATGACATCCACGAAGATTTCGGCATTCATCCAGCCAGTAGCTGCAGCCAAACCTAATGTACCCGGTGGTGCGCCTTGTAACATGTGAGGTTGAAATTTTTTTCTGGGAAATACCATAGCCGGTGGCAAGGCTTGTCCAATCGCACTGACAATGCAACAAGTTGTGACCAAGGTACCCCTCTCGCCACTTGTAACCTTTGCTACATTCGTGCCCTTCCGAGCTAGTACTTTCCCTGGTCGTTGTACTGTGGTGGTAGAAGTTTCGTCCAAATTATATAATCTACTGCCATCTGCAAAGCTTGTGTGCCTTTCCATAGCAGATTTCAAATTGCCGTAAAACAACCCAATATTATGCTTATTAAAAGCAGTTGCTCTGGCCAAGCTGCAGGCCTCAGGTTTCCGCAGAGAAATTGCTTGATGTCTTTTCCTGAATGACCGTAGCCATTCGAATCCAGCCATTTCTGCATCGACCCATGATCGCGGTACTTTTTTGTTATTTGCTTTAGCCATTTGATACGCAACACGTCGGCAGTCTTTTGAGGTGAGACCGTAAAATAGTTGAGCACAATATTCAATATACTCTACTAAGCTTTCCTCTTCCTCTGTTGTGAAAATCTTATTGACTTCGTAGTTCGGTGTTAACCGTAATGTTCCTCCTGCATTTGCTTTGCTTCTCTCCACATATAATCTTACAGTCGGATATTTAAGCTGACACTCCTTACTTGCTTTTCTTATACTCATTCCAGCATTGACCAGCTCAATTGCCTTCCTCATAGAGTCTTCTGTATGTCCTCCCTTTTTTCTAGCTGTCGTTTTAGCTCGTCCCATCTGAAATACAAAGAATAATAACAATAAAAGCAACCCATATAATATGTCTCAATTTTATCCAGAATTGGTACACAATTAACCAGGGATTGGTACACAGTTAATCATGGTTAACTGTTAGACAAAGTGATTTGGTTAATTGTAGACCACCCACCTCCCGCAAGAATTCGGTTAATATAACTTTTCAATTACGAACACTACACACACAATACATATGTCTAAAAAAGCTCGTTAAGTATACATAAAGAGTCAACATATTACGATTCTTGTAATATTTAACAAAAAGATGTAAAACGAAAAAGTACTTACATTTTTTTTTAAGTTTTGCCACGTGTCACACACACAATCACCTGTCACTCGACCGTCGTGAGCGCGAGCTCGCCACCGACTGGGGAGCGGGGCGGGTATCCGCTTTGCAGTCTATGTCGCTTGGTAGCACGAATAAGCAACGTCGTATTTATCAATTGTAGGCATGGCTAACTGCGTACGAGTGGTTAACTGTTGGACATATGACCCTACATACTTGATCCAAATATACTTTTATTATTATACGTTTATTTCATAGAGTAGCGGTATGTACAACGCCACATGCGAAATACGCATCATACTATTGTCACGCAAAATCCTGCATCTCGCAAGCAGAGTTTACCGCGCAACTTGCATATACTCGTACATCGGCCCGACATGAATCACCGGGCAGTTGCCCGCCAGACTCAACACCAATCTGGTCGGAGGATTCTCCTTTTTCTATGAATTATGACTGAGCTTTACACCATGTTCCTCATACCCCTATAATAGCTATAATTCTTGAAGTGAAAACTTTTTTAGCGGCGTTGTACACTTTTTTTGTAATGGGTAAAACATGTTAAAATCGCGTCAGGACACGTGACCTGATCGAATATTCGTAAGACGGATGGAGAGTAGACAGCCGGCGCGGCGTAGGAGAGGAAGTATCCCCCTCTCTTTCTACGGCGCGCCGAAAATGTATGACTGCTGTTTCGTTTAGGCGGCGCAGGGCGCTTGCGCGAATGTTCGTGTGTGTTTATGTTACAGCGTGCCACACGCATCCATGGATGGTGACAGCTGATGGTCCGGTTTCTTTACGAAATACAAAACTACTATTGATGCGATCTTTATTAGACATTTAAATAGGTTCGAATCAAAAAATGTTATATAAGTGGAAACTTGTAATTGGCTTTCTTCTACATATTACCTCTGTTCACTCGAATGTATTAGCTGTAAGTTTTCTTAAAAGAAATAAAATAAAATAAAACTGTTCGTTTCTTACTTCAGCTATCATAAACCTATCGTATCAGTTTTAGAGATTGGTGATGATGGTTCTGGTAATAATGATGGTGAAAAAGTCGTCGAATTTATGGATGAAAGTTGATTTTTCTGAGAGATAAACTTTTTAATGTAATATAAATTGTCATGTTTGTGTACGATAGCGCAATAAATAAATATTGTATTGTACCACATAAATGATAGTATTGTTATACTGATAATTAAAGCAATTCGTGCAAAATTATTCCCTAACCATTCCAAAATATCAAAAATGCACAACGTTAATATTCAAGTTTTCACTTCTGCCGGCACTCCAGGAGTGCAACCCGTCTTTTTTTTATTATATTCTGTTGTAGCTTGAAAACAGATGTTCATTCTTAGATTAACTCAGCGCCTTCTTCCCATGTGGGTTGTCAAAATCTTCAGAACGCCACTTGCTAAGATCCTTACACATATGTCTTTACAGTTTTTCAAGTAGGTACCTAATTATATTGTAACATGTAATAAACATGGCCTCATTAATCTCGTAATTAGCGAAGACTCGTCAAAACCATGTATTTTTTGCAAACTCATTAGTTTGTAATTCCCCAGTAATAGCGATGATTGATACCTACCCCAATGCGCAGTCGCTACCAGTCATTTGTCAGGTCATGCCTCGTTGATGGTCTGAATTTATTCCTATAAATGCTCTGAGGGCTGAATGCTCTAGGTAGCTACTGTGGAATGATGTTGATCCCGAATTTAAGCTCATTAGGTCATCAGTTCTACGTCTAATATGGCCGGCCCATGGCCACTTCAGCTTGCTTATTCTGTGAGCTATGTTGACCGCTTTGGTTCTATGCCTGATCTCCTCATTTTGGATTCTATCCCTCAGAGAGACTCCAAGCATAGCTCGTCCCATAGATCGCCGAGCGGACTTGAATTTATGGGTTAACCGTATCGTTAGAATCTACGTTTCGGCTCCGGAAGTCATAAGTTGCGTTGGTTCATCAAAATTTATACAACAAAAAAAACATACCGTCGAATTGAGAACCTCCTCCTTTTTTGAAGTCGGTTAAAACATGATCGCGTACTCCCGCGATGTTCGCTATTGGCGTTCATCGTTCACACATTATCCGTCTTTTTTTACTTAGGAAAACACTCTCACACTTTTTTCTTTTGGGGATTGTAATGGAGAATACTTCTAACTTAATGTAAATGTATAGGTAGGTACTTGTTCTTGGCAAGTAAGGAGTATTTTTGTGAAAAACTGAAAGTAAGAAAGTGTTTTAGGCCATAATGGAACCTTCGTGTATTTTGTTTCCAATTTTCAATTTCTTTCAAAAGAAAAATATTACAAAAAAACCTTTTATAAAATAATATCGGGCTTTTCAAATCATCCAGTTTTTTTCGATGCTTTATAATTTCTTTGAGATTTTTGATAATGTTAATATCGTGGAGTAACGAAAAAATTGCAAAAGACTTTTGTGTACATTTCATCAAGAAAATAATTCTACTTTCTTCTATCGCACTATTAAAGGGCTGTCAAGCACAGTAATTGCTCTTCCTATTACCTAGTCTTAGTAACTCATTCTTTTATTAACCGACTTCAAAAAGAAGGAAGGTTATTTTATGTTAAGCGATATCTTCGGCAATTGTTAATCTATTTCAACAATTATTTTTTAGATTGTTTATTTCATAATATCCGACGACGACGACCGACGTGTATTTTGTCATATATTTGTGACGTTGGCGTTCAGGGTAAGATTTCGTTTGTCACATAGTACATATATATATATGTATGTGACAATGGCGTTCAAAAGGTTAAAATGACCGATGATCGCAGAAAGCGATAAGGCCGCCCATTGTATATTATGTAGTGTTTGATGTATTTTTTTCATGTTATGTATTTTTGTGGTGTACAATAAAGTATATGTTGGCGCGTCTAGAGAATTGGTTCGGTGATACCAACCTCTTTGGTTAATATTGTTTTTTTTAGAAGATATGTCAACTGTCAATTTGACGTAACACCATGGACTGGGGAGGCGGCCCACCATTATAAGAACATTGAGAACTGAGAAGTGAGGGATACATTCACATGGGTTGATCGTAAAAGACGATATTGATTGGAGAACTTGTGCTATGATATCCAATAGTGTGTAATTTGATTGCGCTCGCGCCCCACGTACATGGTGGAATGTCGTTCATGCACTATCGTTAATTAAATAATTGAATTAGACATCTTGTGATTGTTCATAAAGACTCTCATATACTTTCAACTCCTCGCCCGCAAACCCACGCAACATGGCCTCTTCTGATAAAGATGATCTATTCCCTTTATCAGAAGTGGGATTCAGAGGGCAAGATATTGAGGAGACATGTTGTGAGATTCCATTAGAACAACCTGTGATCAATGAAGTTTCCAAGGAAAATCATGATGAAAGTCTCTTTGGGAACATGGATACTCTTTTATCACGCCTGCAGACTGCAATTCAAGCTACTCCAGCAAGTCATGCCTCAAAAAAACTAATAAAGTTTTACCCTGATGACTCTGAACCAGATATTGAAGAACACAACTCTTCAGGATTTTAAGCAAAGTGTCATTCAAGAGACGCAGTGAGGATTGTGATTCTTCAGAAACTAAAACTTGTGATTACTTCAACAAAAAGCATCAACTTAACCAGTCAAGCGGCGCGCTTTGCCCATTGGCGACGAAACAATAGAAAATCAGTTGTCTCATTAGCGGAGCTTGACAGATGAAACACGGTTTGGAGGAACTTGCTTCTATCGTGGAAGTAGAGAACACAAGCTAGAAAAATGCCGCAAGCGACGCAATACAGATAGTCAAAAGTCAAGACCAACGGTGAAGGAAAACTCTGTTACATGTTTTGAGAAGCCTGGACACATTAGTACAACCTGCCCAGGAAAGAAGTCTGGAACTGATCAACATGCACCACGCAGATAAGTGCAGATTTGCAAACATAAAATAATAAGAGGTACCCTGTCAACATCAACTGGTGAGGTCATTTTGTTTCTTTTTGATAGTGGCAGTATTACAGAAATATAGAAAGTTCTTCATAGATGGTGTGCCTATACGTCGCGTGACCACAGGTGAGTTACCTTATAGACCCATGTAAAACTGTTCAGAGGCGTCCCTATCGGTTATTACCTGCTGAAAAAGAAATCGTAAATGATAAAGTGCTGACTTTAAAAAAAATTCTGCCTCAAACATACCATTGAATTGCACCTGGTTGCCACAGGACTAATGGACAGGTCGATCGCGTAATGCGTACGCTTATAAACCGTAATAGAAAATGATTCTAATAAAGTTTGGCGCGACGAACTTCATGATGTTCAAATTGCTCTTAATAGTACTCGATTTAGGATAACGGGATACACACCCACTGAAATCGTGTTCGGTATTCAAGCCCAGTCGTTGGGTATCTCTAAAATTTCATCCAATATCAGTATGAATACTCTCACTCGCGCAAATTTAGAATGTATCGAAACGTCGCATCCCACGGAATCAAACAGGCTGCGGCAGCCGATACTCAAAGATTAACCGCGGTAGGGCACAAGTACGGCCTTATGTGCATGGTTTGTTCTTATCAAAGGTTGAGAACGCAACCAAACCAAACTATCACGTAAATTCCGGGGTCCGAAATTATCTGCTTTAAAAAGTTTGCTCCGAACTGAAATCCATGACTGGTACGAACCGCATAAACAAATACATGCGTCTAGTACCCAGAGGGTTTGAAGGATTAGTAGAATTAGCATCAAATATGATTAATGATGAGGAGGCCGAGACGGCGCGTGATTTGGAACAACTTGAAGAAATATCACCTATTGATAGCGATAGTGATACTCTCTCGGTGTCCAGTGAGGGCACTCTGACCGCCAGTTCAGGAACCCTTACAGCTTCGCACTCTGAATCGCATTCGTTCATTCATAAAGCGGATGTACATTAAAATGAAACTACGTTGTTGAGTACTTCATAAACACGCAAACACAGTAGAATTTGGTAAGCGTAGTCGTAAGGGCCCAGTACGCCCGGTCTACGCCGCATAGTGAGTTGGTGGCTAGTCGTAAGGGCCCAGTACGCCCGGTCTACGCCGCATAGTGAGTTGGTGGCTAGTCGTAAGGGCCCAGTACGCCCGGTCTACGCCGCATTGTGAGTTGGTTGTTGGTCGAAGGGGCCTCGTACGCCCGGTCCATACAACATGGTGAGTTGGTTGTTGGTCGAAGGGGCCTCGTACGCCCGGTCCATACAACTTGGTGATTTGGTTGTTGGTCGAAGGGGCCTAGTACGCCCGGTCCATACAACATGGTTATTTGGTGGTTGGTCGAAGGGGCCTAGTACGCCCGGTCCACACCGCATGGTAAGTTGGTGGTTGGTCGAAGGGGCCTAGCACGCCCGGTCCACACCACGTAGCAATTTGGTGGCTAGGTCAAGGTGTATAGTACGCCAGCCTACGCCGCATGGCGATTTGGTGATTTGACGAGAGGGCCAAGCGGGCCCAGCACACGTTATGTTTTATTGATGTGGTTGAGGTTGTGCTACTTCTTAGTGAGAGATCATTAAATGTTAGTCTATACGTGTGCATGTCAGGAATGGACGAGCTGACCAATAGAATGTTATTTCCTCTGGTAATTCAGATGCGCAATATCACTAAGCGCACGAGGGCGTGCGATAGTCAGGTTGGCCGTGTTGGCGCGTCTAGAGAATTGTTTCGTTGATACCAACCTCTTTGGTTAATATTGTTTTTTTTAGAAGATATGTCAACTGTCAATTTGACGTAACACCATGGACTGGGGAGGCGGCCCGCCATTATAAGAACATTGAGAACTGAGAAGTGAGGGATACATTCACATGGGTTGATCGTAAAAGACGATATTGATTGGAGAACTTGTGCTATGATATCCAATAGTGTGTAATTTGATTGCGCTCGCGCCCCACGTACATGGTGGAATGTCGTTCATGCACTATCGTTAATTAAATAATTGAATTAGACATCTTGTGATTGTTCATAAAGACTCTCATACACTTTCAACTCCTCGCCCGCAAACCCACGCAACATGGCCTCTTCTGATAAAGATGATCTATTCCCTTTATATATAAAAAAAGATAATAAATAACCGCGTTGTACTAAATGCATATGGATGTATACACGGTACATATACCAAAATATTTTTTTTTTACAATTTTTGTCTGTCTGTCTGTTTGTTCCGGCTAATCTCTGAATCGGCTGGACCGATGTTGACGGGACTTTCACTGGCAGACAGCTGATGTAATAAGGAGTAACTTAGGTTACTTTTATTTGAAAATTGGAAGTTAACAGCAGCTATGTTTTCTAAAATAGCATACATTCATTATTGCTGGGTTTAAGCCTCATCTGTTTGGCGTTTTCATTTGCCGTCCTCCGACGTGAGGACGCTTGGATCAAAATATTTCCTGCAATTTATTTTAAACTTAAAGGGCCAATATATATTATTATTTTAGTTTTTAGAGGTTTTTATTTGAGTCGGGGGTTTTTTAAATTTTTAATTTAACTTTTATTTCTTGCTTTTTAAATTTTATAATAATTATATTACTAGTAAACATGCTATACGATCGACACGTGACTCGCCGAAATCTGCGCAGCTGTACGTATTTTTTTACCACAGTAAAGCTAGTTAGGTACTCGTGGTCGTTGGCGTTCATTCCATACTAACGTATTCCTCTGTGAATTCGCCATTTGCGGTGGCGGCCATCTTGGATTTAAAATTTGTATTTGTGTATAGTAATATTCTACTAGTCAAGCCCTTTCATTTGATACATATAGAGGGAATTGTAAAAAAAATATATGTATAATTCGCCATTTTGTGGTGGCTGCCATCTTGGACTGATTTTCATCAAACATAGCTAAGAACACTTGCCACGACACACACATACACACACACCCCCACAGACACGTCAAACTTATAACACCCCGTCGTTTTTGCGTCGGGGGTAAAAAAAAAATATATTGTAATAATTAACAGAGAGGATTACAGTAATAAACATTTATTTCTCTTCCACAAAGGCGCCTTAAAATTATGAAGACACTATATCTTATGAATCCTTTGAGCGAGACTGGTATCTGCATTAGGAAAAATCTATTACACAGATTACCAGGGATTAAACTGCTGCTCATATTTACTCTAAAAATCTTTATCAATTTCGTCACTTATAAAATACCCACGTGCTGTATGGACGAGTCTTTGTTGACTGACAACCAGACTGAAAATAATAATATCTACAGTTATAAGCGTTTGAACCACAATAAATGTTAGAATGTGACTTAAATCATCATCATCATCATCTTCATTTCAGCCGAAAGACGTCCACTGCTGGACATAGGGCTCCCCCAAGCACCTCCACTTCGACCGGTTTTGTGCTTCTCGTATCCAACGAGTTCCTGTGGCCTTCACAAGGTCGTCGGTCCACCTTGTGGGAAGTTCGTGTGTTGCCGGACTAGTTCGTATGGGAAAAAATCTCTATGCATTTACCTACTATCATACTGCGATCGCTAATCCGCATGCCAAACGTGGCGATTACGACAAATCCCCCCCTAAGAGTGACTTACGACAAAAATATGTAACTGTTAAAATAAAATAGTCTTTCATGTTTATAGAAATGCTACTTTAAAAACTTTCCACAACTATATTTAAGATGTAAGTAGACAATCAGACAGATGAATATGTTCCCCGACATGGGTGCTGCCATTATTGTATTGTTAAGAAATATAGATATCGTAGAAAACGAGATAGTTTATTTTTATGTTGAATGTATTTCTATTTTATTGGAAGGACAGTTTTATTTGTTTGTATTTGTTTGTATTTGTTAAATACAAATCAAGATTGGGGGAAAATATTCCATAATAAATTCTTAGGGATAAAATATTACAAAACTACCACTATAGTTACGGCGTTTTTGCATGGCAATAGCGGACTTTGACCCACCTACATTTTTCTATAATTTTTATTTCAAAAACTGAAATAAAGTCCATTAACGACCACAATCAATATCTATCGTGATATTCAATATGTTCCAATAACATAAAACCATACATAGTTTATTGTTTGGGTTCCTACGGATAGATATTAAGGAAAGGGCACTGACCACTATTGCCATACAAAAACGACACAACTATATCAATCGCCATTGTATTTCAATCTTTGCAAGGACGCTAAAAAACTGTCGGTCTCAGTTTTCCACTGTATCGGGTAGCCATTTAAAATTCAATTCGTTTAAAAGTTTCAGCTGATGAACACAGTTGTCACAGTGGTAGTAGTTACTGGCCGGTTTAGTATAAATACGAATACTGTAGCAATTCTATTGACCGGAATTATCCGTTTTTTTTTTTAAGTTAAATATTTTTGCCTTAGTTAAAACCCACACATCATTTAAAAAGTTTTAATCCGTGACAGCTAGTTCCCCATTCCAGTTACCCTTTTAAGTGTTTAGGAATTCGGTTGAAAATGTTTTTTTATACTATTGGTACCTGCTCTGAAAGTACCTTATTACTTTTTAGGGTTCCGTAGTCAACTAGGAACCCTTATAGTTTCGCCATGTCTGTCTGTCCGTCCGTCCGTCCGTCCGTCTGTCCGTCCTCGCTTAATCTCTGTGACCGTTAGCACTAGAAAGCTGAAATTTGGTACCAATATGTATATCAATCACGCCGACAAAGTGGTAAAATTAGAGTAGCCCCCCTATATGTAAAGTGGGAAGTGATTTTTTTTTTAATTTCAACCCTAACGTGTTATATATTGTTGGAAAGGTATTTAAAAATGAATAGGGGTTTACTACAATCATTTTTTGATCATGTCAATAATTTCGGAAATAATCGCTCCAAAAGTAAAAAACAAGGTGTCCCCCCCCTCTAACTTTTGAACCATAAGTTTAGAAAATATGAAAAAAATCTGAAAAGTAGAACTTTATAAGGACTTTCCAGGAAAATTATTTTGAACTTGATAGAAACAACAGTTTTTGTACAAAAAAGACAAAAAGTTGTACAAAATCATTTCTGGACTAAGTTCGTAGTATGATCGTATATGTAAGCATTTTTTTTTAACTTCGTTTACATATTTTATTATCCTGAACGTATCTTTTTTCAAACAAAAAAAGAATTATTAAAATCGGTTCTCGCAATCCAAAATTACCACCGAAAACTTCTGGCACGTCTATGTATTAATTAGTAACCCAATTCCCCGAGAGATGGCGCTGTAGGTACTTATGACATTGGGTCGGGTATTATCGAATTGTACGTGGGAACACTTATTGTGACGGACGGGAAACTACGGAACCCTACACTGAGCGTGGCCCGACACTTTCTTGGCCGGTTTTTTTAAATGAGGCAGAAAGCACCTCATTACTGTTGTATGTTGTAAATCCATTGTTAACGTGCTGAGCGGACAGAAAAAGTGTACAAAAATCCATCGTTAACGTGCTGTGTTTTTTCATTTAGGGAATTCAGTAGCTAACCTAATTAAAAATATAGTATAATGCCAAAAACAAAAAAAAATATCACCAAGCGTAAAATGACATACTTTTGCTGATCATTTAAACGGAGTTGGAGTTATAATAACTGTAACATTATAAACTTCACTTAAAAAAAAAAACGTTTTTATTTTCCTCGTAGGTATGCACTATGTATCACTCGGAAGAAAGTGCGATTCCCAAATCGTGTGTATTGAGTAATTGGTCACATTCTCTCCTCGGTGAACAATGTACTATTTTACCAGAACGATGAGTATACTCTGATACACTAATGAGAAATTACCAACATTGATGAACGTAGAATCTGATCATGCGTCACTTTAATTAAGTCACTGAAAATATTTTGTTCATAAGTTACATTTTATGCACCGTAACTAAATTTTGCACGCAGCTTCGCCCGCGTCATCATCATCATCATTTCAGCCAAAAGACGTCCACTGCTGGACATAGGCCTCCCCCAAGCACCAAGTGTTTTTTGTACTTGTCATTCTTGGGGAGTGGGTTGCCATAATCGCCACGCTTGGCAGGCGGGTTGGCGATCTCAGTATTGTTGCGCGCCACAATTGATGGCGACATTAGCTACCACTAGCGCCATCTAGTATCGAGTAGCAGAACTTATAATTATTCGGGTCCCTTCTAGAAACTTCGATGATAGAACTTTCCAGAACTATCGACGTCTGGTCCGTCGGGTTCGGTATGTACTCGAACATTCTAGATGTTTCTACGGTAGAAGGTTCTGGAACTATCCGAGGCCTATATAAGGCCGGTGTGCCTGCGAGCCGGCAATCAGTATTGGATAAGCGATACATGCGAAAACATCGAAGCGATCTTCAAGTGCGACTAGAGTGATCTTGTAGTGCGATTGTGTTTTATTGTTAGTGTGTTAAAGTTGTAATTGCTGTTTTTAATTAAATTGTCTATTTTTGGTTATTAAATCGGCAGTTTTTAATTGTCACGAACCCCAAGCTCGTAACAATTGGTGTCAGAAGCAAGGATTAAAAATCATGCCGATTCTACCGAAGGACGACACGGAGGGTATCCGTACCCGGAGTCAACGCCAGCAAGATACGGACCAGAGGCGATTCGGTGGAGCAACGCCACAGACGTCGGAGGGCCTACTACCAATCACGGAGGCCGGCCCGTCCACAGCTGCTCCAGCATCATCAGCACCAGATTTTGCTGCTCTGATGATGATACTGCAGGAGCAGTCTCGCCGTCAGGAGGAACAGGCCCGCCGACAGGAGGAACAGGCTCGTCGGCTGGAAGAACAGCTCCAGCAAGATAAGGAGGAACAGGCCCGCCGTCAGCAGGAGCAGTCCCGCCGACAGGAGGAGCAGATGCTCCTTCTGAAGGAACTTCACGCAACCTTCGGGAAAGACATGAAGGAGGTGAAGGATAAGGTTGCTCAACATGACGACCGCCTGTTGGAAGCTGAAACCCGAATCGACCAAGTGAATAATCGGGTTGACAACGTGATGGCTGATGTGAAGGAAACCGTGATGGCTGACGTGAAGAAAACCATAATGGCTGACGTGAAGAAAACGCTGGATTACCTTAAACTTGAGGACGGAATCGCAGCTCCCGTAGCTACAACACCTTCGCTACGTGGATTTAAAGTGCCACCGTTCGACGGAACTTCTTCCTGGTCAGCCTACAAGATCCAGTTTGAGGCTGTCATGAAGGCGAACGGGTGGAATAAAAATCAGGCCTTGACTACCCTCACCCTAGGCCTGCGCGACCAGGCCTTAACTGTGCTGGAAGCTCTCGGAAAAGAAGTGACTTACGAGCAGCTCCTTGAGGCATTGGAAGCTCGGTATGGCGACGCTCACCTGGAACACGTGTATCGTGCGCAGCTCAAGGATCGTGTGCAACGCAATAATGAAAACCTGCAGCAGTGGGCCCTTGAAGTTGAGAAGCTGGTTCGGAAAGCATACCAGTCTGTACCTGCGCTTATTGGTGGGAACCTGGTGCAGGTATTTATCGACGGCATCCGTGACCTTGAAGTTAGAGCTGCTGTGAGGCTCGGTCACCACGGGACGCTTAAGGACGCTTTGGCCCATGCACTGGAGGTGGAAGCTGTGCGGCAGGATCATCGTTCCCATCGCGTCAGAGAGTTCGCAGTGGCTACAGTTCGCAACCGCAATAGAAGATACAGCCCTAGGTGCTACGGCTGTGGGGAAAGGGGCCACCTTCGATCCAGTTGCCCGAAGCGAACTGCAGAAAGGGAAGATGGCTGGTCTCCAGAGGGTAGTGCGGCTAACAACACCGCCCAGAAGCAGCAGGGAAAACGAGTAATAGCCAGGACTGCGGGGCGGGTGCTGTCTGATGTTCAAAGAGCCCCGAGGATTTCGATCACACAAAACTATGACGGGAAATCTCATGGCAACGCAGATGCATTGTCTAGAAGACCTTGTCCTGAAGACTGCAAGTATGGTACTAGGCAAGAGGGTAAGGAAGTCGTACCTGTAAGGATGCTCAAGACAGACCTCAGCAACGAGTGGAAGGGAACCCTACAACGTGCACAGCAGGAAGATTCAGACCTCAAGCCGATTCTCGAGTGGATAAAGGCCGGTGCACCTAAGCCCACGTGGAGCGACGTCTCAGCGATGAGTTCGATCACAAAAAGCTATTGGGCCCAATGGGACAGCTTGGTGATTCAGGAAGGAGTCCTGTGCCGTAAATGGGAAAATGCTCGAGGAGACAGCTGTCATTTTCAAATGGTTGTCCCTAAAGCTAAAGTACCTGATGTTCTACAGCTGTACCATAATGGTTGTTCAGGAGGCCATTTGGGAGTTAAACGGACCCTACTGAAGATACGAGAACGGTTTTACTGGGTCCACTGTCGTGACGATGTCGAGGACTGGTGTCGCAAATGTACAAGTTGTGCGGCTGTAAAGGGACCTCAGACGCGTAGTAGAGGTGCATTGAAATTATACAATGTTGGTGCACCATGGGAGAGGATAGCCCTGGATGTTGCAGGACCATTTCCGGAAAGTGAAAGTGGTAACAAGTATTTCATGGTTGTAATGGATTACTTCACTAAGTGGCCGGAAGTCTTCGCCATTCCAAACCAAGAAGCTTCAACAGTTGCAGATAAATTGGTTCATGAAGTCTTCTGCCGTTTTGGAGTACCTTTAGAGATTCACAGTGATCAAGGAAGGAATTTTGAGTCCCAAATATTCCAGGAAACTTGTCGAGTTATGGGTACTCATAAAACGAGAACAACTTCTTACCACCCACAATCGGATGGAATGGTGGAACGATTTAATCAGACATTGGAGAGATACCTGGCAAAAGTTGTGGAAAATCGGCAACGAGATTGGGACAAGCACATACAACCGTTCTTGTTGTCATATCGAAGTGCTGTTCACGAAAGTACATCGGTGACACCAGCTTTCGTAAACTTTGGAAGGGAATTACGGCTGCCTGCAGACCTGATCACCGGAATACCACCTGACGCCCCACGCAGTATAACCGATTATGCGAATGACTTGCGGAACAAAATGAATGACATTTATGAGCATGTCAGACAATCGGGCCAGCAAATGTCTGAGAAGATGAAAACCCGTTATGACCGCAAAATGAACAATAAAGGGTTCGACGAAGGTTCACTAGTGTGGTTGCACAATCCAGTCCGCAGCAAAGGGAAATCTCCTAAGCTTCAAGCTAAATGGGACGGACCGTACCGGATTGTGACAAAGATCAATGACGTAACCTACCGGATACAGAAAGGTGCAAGAGGTACTCCTAAGATCGTCCATGTGGATCGACTGGCGCGTTATTATGGGGCCAATAATGCTCGGGACGAGCATGTCTTAGGAGGGGGCAGTGTTGCGCGCCACAATTGATGGCGACATTAGCTACCACTAGCGCCATCTAGTATCGAGTAGCAGAACTTATAATTATTCGGGTCCCTTCTAGAAACTTCGATGATAGAACTTTCCAGAACTATCGACGTCTGGTCCGTCGGGTTCGGTATGTACTCGAACATTCTAGATGTTTCTACGGTAGAAGGTTCTGGAACTATCCGAGGCCTATATAATAATAATAATAATAATAATAATAATCCGCCCCCTAAACAACCACACGTCCTGATTGACCATCTAATCACGTGGGGGGCGGACACACGAATGAGAAATTACTGGCGTGGCTAACGTGGCTCTGGAAACCCATTCAAAATGGAGACACGATCGAAAAGTAAACGTATAGGGCCGCTGCCCGGGGGCGATCGCCGGGGCGCACCTGGAGCTGACGCTGGGTGTCTCAGCATGCGAACCGTCAGCGGTGAGGAGTTGAACAGGCGGGCTCCCACCGACAAAGATACTACAGCCGAAATAATTGACGATGGTGACAGACTGACGGACAGGACAAACACCCCTGTAGAACCGTATAGTCCAAGCACAGTATCTTACACACCATCTAAACCATCATCACCATCTATACCATCGTCACCCATACTATCATCACCTCCCATTACTAGTTTAAATTCAATTTCACCCACTCCGACCTTGAATGTTGCGCGGGAGGCTAGTTCCTTTTTACCCGCGTCCACCAAGGCTGGAAAAGCAAGAGTTCGCATGAGATGGAGCAAAGAAGTTAACCAATTTATCATGCGAACTTACTTTTATATTACTAAATTAGAGACCGACATGACCACCTACAGACAACAATTGCATGAACTTTTTACACGACAATATCCTGAAATAACCGTTTCAGAACAAAGAATTTCAGATCAGAGAAGAGCTATAGTTAGAAACAAACTCTTATCTCAAGAAATAATAGAACAATTAAAAGAAGAAACACGAATACAACTACAAGAAGCAGAAAATAATACAAGCGCTGACGCTATCCCACTATCACAAAACACAACCGTAACTGCTGAACAATCACACTCACAACCGCACATACAAGTAACACCTTATACACAATCTCAACCATACAATCAATCGCAAGTTTTTACGCAAACATCACATACATCCACACAAACCGAATCGATAATCCTAACTCTAGAAAATGATATTGAGACCTTAACCATTGCGGATCAAAATCTAACAGCAGATATATGTATTCAAGAAATACTTGACAAATTCAGAACAACCCTAGCCCAATATTCTGGGATGGACCCAGCAGCTCGACCAAAACTACCTAAACTTCGATACAGTCCTTATCTCTTCCGGTTAGTCAATTTATTTAATGAAAACATACTTCATCAATTTATTTCCGATGACACACAACTTCTAGATATACACACACTTATATATTGCACAGCGGTAGTCGTATCCGAAGAACTTAACTTTAAAATCACGCAACATACAGAAAACACAAGATCAAAACAAAATATCAAACCAGCATGGCAACAGAGGTTAGAAAAAGACATAGAAAAATTAAGAGCAGATTGTGGTAGGCTTACACAATATATTAACAACGTCAGGTCAAGTAAAGTAGTAAGGAGAGTTGAGGCTATATTTAGGAGCAGTGTCACGCACACCAGACACGAAAATAACAACAGAAAACCTGAAGAGTTCTTAGATACCTTAAAACAAAAACTAGCTCTTAAAGTTCATAGACTCAGAAGATACAAAAAAGCACAACAGCGCAAAAACGATAATGCCATATTCGCCGCTAATGAAAAAATATTTTATAGAAACCTACACAAACCAGACGCCGACACAAATGATGAGAATAATACACACGCACCTAACCAACCTACAAAAGAACAACTTGAAACATATTGGTCTAGCATTTGGGAAGAACAAGAACAACATAACGACAACGCAACGTGGATAACAGAAGAAGAAATAAAATGGAGGGCAATAGAGGAAATGGAATTTGTAGAGATTACAGAGGCCGATATCACACACTTAACAGGCAGATTACATAACTGGAAATCGCCTGGTATAGACAAAATACACAATTTTTGGTACAAAAAGTTAACTATTTTATACAAACCCATAGCAAAAAACTTAACAAAAATGATATTGGGACAACAAAATATACCCGATTTTATTGCAACAGGTATAACATACATGTTACCTAAAACTAAAAACTCACCACACCCTTCCCAATATAGACCAATCACATGCCTACCTACGATATATAAACTATTAACATCAGCTATAACAATGAAAATTAACTCACACATTGAACACCACAACATAATGGCAGAGGAACAGAAGGGATGCAGGCGGGGCCATATGGGATGCAAAGAGCAGTTAATCATTGATTCTACTATCCATAAACATGCCACTACAAAGAATAGAAATCTCCATTGTACCTACATCGATTATAAAAAAGCTTTCGACAGTGTTCCACATTCTTGGTTAATACAAATACTACAAATTTATAAGATAAACTCAAAAATAATAGATTTCCTACGAAACATAATGCCACTATGGAAAACCACACTTCAAATAAATTGCAAACACAATAATATAACAACGCGACAAATATCCATTAAGAAGGGTATCTACCAAGGTGATTCACTGAGTCCCCTGTGGTTTTGTCTTGCACTAAACCCTCTGTCTCATCTGCTGCAGCGCTGTCGGGCCGGATACTGTCTCAAACACACTACAGAACAAACAACAGTCTCACATCTCATTTATATGGACGATATTAAATTATATGCACAAACTGAAAAAGATATGAAGAAACTAGTAGAAGCTACAGCAGAGTTTAGCTTAGATATAAACATGCAATTTGGTCTGGATAAATGCAAAACACTTCATATCATACGTGGCAAGATACGACCCGGTGACTATGTAGTAAATAACGCAGACACCATAACAGCAATGGAACCGACCGACTTGTATAAATATTTAGGGTACACGCAACTAAAGGGATTAGATCATGTTAGGATTAAAGAAACACTTACTACAGAGTACAAAAGGAGACTTAACACCATATGTAAAACACAACTTTCTAGTAAAAATCTGATCAAGGCCTTAAATACATTTGCCATCCCCATATTAACATACTCATTCGGAGTTATTAAATGGACAAAAACAGACACAGAACAGTTAGAACGAACCACACGCACCACCCTTACAAAACATAACAACTTACACCCTAAATCTGCAACAGAAAGGCTTACTATCAAAAGACAACACGGAGGGAGAGGCCTAATAGACATCCAGCACCTTTGGCGGAAACAAGTCTGTCGACTTAAAACGTTCTTTCACTCAAAATCTCGCACTAGTAACATTCATAAAGCCATAGCCCAAAATGATTTCAACTACACCCCACTCAACTTAAGTGAACAGCTAGATACTCCACAAATTACTATCGAAGACCCGCAGATACAAAAAATTGAGGACTGGAAGAAAAAGGTACTGCATGGCCGACATCCGCATGACCTAGAACAATCCCATGTAAATAAAGTAGCCTCAAATAAGTTTCTTAAAATAGGCAATTTATTCCCAGAAACTGAAGGATTTATAATTGCGATACAGGACCAGATTATTAACACTAAAAACTATAGAAAATTTATTATCAAAGATCCTTCAGTAACAAATGATAAATGTCGCAAGTGTCACAGCCAACCAGAAACAATTCAGCACATTACAGGAGCATGCACAACTCTCACGCAGACAGACTACACACACAGGCACAATCAGGTGGTGAATGTTATTCACCAAAAACTAGCACTCAAATACACACTCATACAAAACACAACCACTCCTTACTACAATTACACGCCACAAACAATCTTAGAAAACGACACACATAAACTTTACTACGACCGCGCCATTCTCACCGACAGGACAATCCACTACAATAGACCGGATATAACCCTACAGGATAAAATAAATAAAGTAACTTACCTAATAGATATTGCCGTTCCCAACACACATAACATTCAGAAGACAATAACTGAAAAAATGAGTAAATACGCAGAACTCAAAGATGAAGTAACTAGAATATGGCGCCAACAAAAAGTTTACGTGGTTCCTATAGTACTCTCCACAACAGGCGTCATCCCAAATCACCTTCTCCACAGCCTTAAATTACTAAACCTAAAAGAAACCCTGTATATCACCCTACAAAAAGCTGCAATTTTAAATACATGTCGCATTGTCAGAAAGTTCATGCAAATAGATGAAAACGAAATAGGTCCTCATCACCACACAATTTTAACATAACACACCACTAGCTGCATTTACTTGGCTTCGGTCCGTAAATGTCGCAAAACCAGCCAAAGAGCTGAGAAGAGAAAACACTCTAAAAAAATAATAATCCATTTATTTCAGGCGACGCAGGCCCATAGATAAATACCTTAACCTAAACATACATATTTTATTTATAAAACTAACTATTGTGCACGAAGTGTCGGCGTCGTGTTGCGCTGCGTGGTGTCGCGTAACCTTCCACGAAAACGTCGGTACGCTACACCTTTCGGCCAAAACTCTTCCTTCATGAAGGTTTCCAGGTACTGAGTCGGAACCCTCACCACAAACGATTTGAAGTTTATGTTGTGGCGTGATTCCAACTTCACCACTCTCAAGGTCCACTTGGTCTTGCTTCTGATGTATTCCACGATGTCTTCAGCCACCGTGGAGTGATGCAGACGGGATACGTACAGCTGCGTCGACGGTGTTGCAGGACGCAGCAAAATATTTGGTCCCGCCAGTGCAGTACCACATCGATTACGGCAAGTTGGCTTCCTACGCTTCGACTCCATCGTCACGAAGCCCTCCTTGTCTGCCTGCCCTTTCTTCGGGGCTGGGGCCAAGAAATATATAAGGCCGGTGTGCCTGCGAGCCGGCAATCAGTATTGGATAAGCGATACATGCGAAAACATCGAAGCGATCTTCAAGTGCGACTACAGTGATCTTGTAGTGCGATTGTGTTTTATTGTTAGTGTGTTAAAGTTGTAATTGCTGTTTTTAATTAAATTGTCTATTTTTGGTTATTAAATCGGCAGTTTTTAATTGTCACGAACCCCAAGCTCGTAACAGTATGGTGGTGAAATGCATAGAGAACGCTGCTGCCCATTGTCCGGTACGACCTTTAGTCGCCTTTTGCGACACCCACGGGAAGTATGGGTATTCGCCCGCGTGGATGGCGGAAAATATCCCACGGGAACTTACTACTGGTATTAAAAGTACCCTATGTGTTAATCCTGGTTATAAACTATCTGTGTGCCAATTTTCAGTCAAATCCGTTTAGCCATTTTTGCGCCAATCCGAAACATCCAGAGAAACAAACAAGCGGACAAAAAATTCTTCGTTATTATTTTTTTTTTCACCGTAATCACATTATCCGCAAAAATGGCTCCATCGATGTTTAAAAGTTTTTAAATAAACCGCTGATGTTTTTAGCCTTTGGGTCTCTATATTGTTATGGGATGTGGTTTCCGAACCATTTTTCGTAACGACAATGTTTGTTTTTGTGTTAACTCTGCGTAAAATTTTGACCGTTTTCATTCTACGGTTTGGCGATTCCATTTTATTGGTTTAATCTGTAGAGTCAGTTTAAAAAGTAAACGAACAGAAAAAACAATAAAAAGTTGTTAGAAACTAGAAGTCAAATTAAAAAGTGAAAGAGCAATGTTGGCGATTCTTAGAGGTGTTATAAATAAAATAGCGGACTGTATTAATAGGTATGGTTCGTATATTGAACACAATGACGCGCGCCTCTCGGACCGTTCCGTTTGAAGTGAAGGGCAGTGCAGGCAAGCGGCGATCGTCATTTCGTCACCCGCTCCGCGCACGCTGCAGCTGCTGCCCCGCTCCCATAGTCGCTGTGGCGGGCGGCGCTACGTTTTGTCTCTAACAGCAACCTTTGAACAACCTCTAGGGGCGCATTTCACCAAACTTTTAAACCTTGAATAAGTCTTATCCTGTGAATAAATTTTGACAGTTTTTCTATACTAGAACTGTCAGACGTCAATTTTACTCCATGAATAAAAGATATCTGACTTTCATCTGACTAACTTTATTTGTATGTCTGTTACCTTTTCACGCCTTAAGGCTCCGTATACGAAAAAAACCCACTTATGTCAATTTCTTGTGTTTTGTATCGAAGTTGAAAAAAATGGTCCAGAGACGTGCATAATTATTTAAGGTGTAAAAAAATTAACTTCAAGAACTTTAAGAGGTGCTTTAGACCATCCAACTGAACAACTTTCACTATGGGACCAACTCTGAAATCACGAAAAAAAAAATGAGCTGTTTCATACATTTTGGCCGAGTAGGTATTGAACTTTTGTATGAAACAGCTGATTTTTTTTTCGTGATTTCTGAGTTGGTCCCATAGTGAAAGTTGTTCAGTTGGATGGTCTAAAGCACCTCTTAAAGTTCTTGCAGTTAATTTTTTTACACCTTATATATAGAGGTATGAGGAACAGGGTGTAAAGGTCACTCATACTGTATACAAAAGGGAGGATCCTCCGACCAGACGGGTGTTGTGTCTGGCGGGCAACTGCCCATTGAAGTGGACGAGTTGCCCCCTAACCCAATGATTCATGTCGTTGTTCGCATGTGGCATTGTAGATACCGCTACAAATAGACCATGGTTGTAATAATTTTGATGATATTTTTTAATGCTCAAAGTCAAAAGCGGTTACTTGTAAAAATAATAATAATATTCCACAACTATCACACAACGCCATCTAGTCCCAAGCTAAGCAGAGCTTGTGTTATGCGTATTAGACAACTGATAAACATACTTATATATTTCTAAATACATACATATTATAGATAAATTACACCCAGACACAGAACAAATGATCGTACTCATCACACAAACATTTGTCCTGGGTAGAAATCGAACCCACGACCTCCGGCATAGCAGTCAGGGTCACTAACCACTAGACCATCAGGCCTGTCAAAAAAGATGGACAAAGGTCCGTCACGCGTAATTTTTCGGAAAACTTGTTGCGAATATTAATTGATTTTCCATGAATACATACTTATTTAAAACAATCCGTTCAGCTACATGCAAAATAAAGAGCTCGACTTTTTAAATCCTACTATCCTACTAATAATATAAACGCGAAAGTTTGTGAGGGTAGATGTGTGTTACTCTTTCACCCAAAAACTACTGAACGATCAATGAGGACTTATCTAATAATCACCTAACATAGTCTACTAGAAAAGTTTTCAAGATTTTGACAAGAGGTGCATATAAACAGAACCTCCTTTTTTGAAGTCGGTTAAAAATAGGAATTTTTCATATTCCCTGAAGTGAAATTTCTTGTGAATGGACGTGGAGGCGAAGCCGTAAGCGTAAGGTATCCCTGGCAAATCATACTTCCTTTTGAATAATAAGACATCTAATAATAGATTAATATTATTTTATATTTAAAATGTCAACGAAAATAACTCTAAAACAAAGGGTCCTTCGAATAAATAATACCTAAATAAACCCTAACTCGAATTAACCCCACAGCACTTACCGAACTCATTTAAATTAGTTTAGCTCATAAAGTTGGTTATTTCGTTGGTTATTTTTAGTACGGGATTGTGAGAGTAAACTAAAGTTAAATTGTTCAAAGGAATTATGACTGAATTTGGTACAGGCTGCTGACCATGCTATCATCATCTGCCTAGCCTTTTTCCCAACTATGTTGGGGTCGGCTTCCAGTCTAACCTGCTGCAGCTGAATACCAGTATTTTACATGGAGCGACTGCCTATCTGACCTCCACAACTAAGTTACTGGGTAATACGACACCCCTTGGTAAGACTGGTTGTCAGACTTTCGGGCTTCTGACATACCGTAACGACTGTCAAAGATCCACGAATGACAGCCGGGACCAACGGCTTAACGTGCTTTCCGAGGCACGGAGAGGTCTTGGTATGTAAAGATGGTCACCCATCCACGGACCAACCGCGGCAAGCGTAGCTTAACCTGATCGATCGACCCGTGCAGCTGTTATTACTTAGCCACAAGCCACTCTAATAAAAAAATCACGATGTTTTGTCAACTCGTAAAAACCGTTCGTTGCAAGATCGGGTGGCTAGTCATACTGTATTGAAAGGGTATCTTGCAGATAACACACGTATGATTTAATCAAGACAAACTAATTATGGAACAAACACGTTGTGGTTAATATGTTAGGTTCCTCGTTGTACGTGACACGACACGCAAGTAATCAGGTCAATGAGATATAGGTTATGCTATTCTAATTGCATGATGCCATTATTATTGATCTGTCATAGTATGTCTGTGAGTGATAAAGCCATAACAAAGGCGTACAGACAATAATGCAAGAAAATTGTGTACCCATTCGATCAACCATAGTACTAGATTTCCCCTGTTCCATATATTCCTACTGATGTATCTCCACTGGTAGGGATACTTGGAGATTTTTTCCAATTATCGCTACCGGTAGGGATATATGAAACCTTGTGCTCCATATATCTCTACTGATCCGTACTGGTTGAGATAGTTGGATTTTTTTTCCGTTTATCGCTACCAGTAGGAATAAAAAGTTTTCAAGGGTTGGCCGAAACAAGGAAGACCTCCTCAGGTAGAAATTCATAGATGATTAGTAGCGCCCCGCGGTTACACCCGCATAAGTGTCGATCCCGTGGGAATATCGGGATAAAAACTATCCTATGACCTTTTCTGGGACTCGAACTATCTCTACCTACTAAATTTCATTTAAATCGACTCAGCGGTTAAAGAGTGAAGAGGTAACTTACAGGCAGACACACTTTCGCATTTTTAATATTAGTGTGGACTCCGCCCTGGAGTATAAATGTGGTGCTGTTCCACAAACTATGAAACACTTAATATCTGGTTCTGCGTGTCCTGTTTTCTGCACGTTACAGGAATTAAATGACGCAACTGAAGGCGCTGAACTCGTAGCAGAATTCTGGGCCAACTCAATTTAGATTATTATCAACACGCTAAGAAAAAGAACATTAATTAATTTATTACTTTGGAAAAGCATCGAGAAGCACTCAACAGTGAATAAACAGCGAGTAAAATGCGGTGTTAATTCACTGTAGGTACTGTGTTCTAGTTTGTCCGAGGACTCGGCAAACACTTGTTAAAAAGACGGCTCTATTGATCCTGTCGTTCGATTGATTCCTCAACCTCGTTGTAAGCTTTTTCTAAAAATAAGGGAGAAACAAAGATGAAAGTCAAATATCTGCCGTTTCCTTTAAAATTATATAAGAAAGTGTCAGGATAGCCCGCGAAATTCAAATTTTCTTACGTTTTTTGCAATTTGCAGTTCAATATCAAGTTGTATGTTGACTTATATATGACTAGCTGCGCCCCGCGGTTTCACCCGCGTAAGTTTCGATCCCGTGGGGATATCGGAATAAAAACCATCCTATGTCCTTTCCCGGGACTCAAACTATCTCTAAGAAATTTCATCTAAACCGGTTCAGTGGTTTAGGCGTGAAAAGGTATCATACAGACACAGATACTTTCGAATTTATAATATTAGTATGGATAGTATGGATTCGCGGCCGAAAAAAAAACATTCATAGAGATTAAGTATACGTACACAGACCTGCAAATTGCAAAAAAAACTTAAGTAAATTTGAATTTCGCGGGACAACACAACAACAAGACAACAACAACAAGAGTGTATTTTTACGATGGTACAGGCAGTGAGTGTCGGTAAAAAATAAAATGTCTCCTTTCCGTGGGTGTCTGACTGTCCGATTTCTTTGGTGGGTTAGTATGAGCAGAAATAACTATCTTAGTATGGCTGTTATAATTTAATCGACAGTTATTAATAACTGCACAAACAAACAAAGAACATTTTCGAAATGTCTTGTATAAAAAAAGATAACTGGAAATCTCTGTTTCTATGGAAAATTTAAAATCGGTCTAATTTGACTGTAACACTATTTTTAACCGACTTCTAAAAAAGGAGGAGGTTCTCAATTCAAATGTTTGTATTTTTTTTTTTTGTTTGTTCGCGCATAACTCCGTCGTTTGCCAACCGATTTGAAAAATTCTTTTTTTGTTAGAAAGGGTATATTTCCCAAATGGTCCCATGAAAATTTTATCGAAATCGGATGAGCGGTTTTTGAAAAATCAACAAAAATCTAAAAATTTATCTACATTGTCTACATTAACGATGTTTTTGTTTACTTTTTTGTGGGGTAGGTACAACTAAAAAGTGAAAAATAAAAACTTTTTTACAAAAAAAAAAAACAACCGACTTCAAAAAAAAACACTACAAAGTGATAAATAACTTTAATTTCGGAAGTCGGTGTCAAAAAACGAAAATGCGGAATCAACGACACCGACATCCGAAATTAAAGTTATTTATCACTTTGTAGTGTTTTTTTTGAAGTCCGTTGTTTTTTTTTTGTAATTCGAAAATGTTCTTAACTAACTTTTTAGACCTTTGTATCCTGCTCATGCGTAACAATTTTCATTAAAATCGGTTCATTCATTTCGGAAAACAAAGGCTTGAAAGTTTGGTAATGCCGTACGTCGTAAACGCTCTTAACCGGTTGAATGCCGTAATTACAGACACAATTAAAAAGCCATTGTGTCTCGCGTGGATCCATGTTTAAGCATACGAAGGGTGAACCTTCAAAAAGTCATATTCTAAAAACAATCAGCGAAACTTAAAATTAATTTCTAACCCGAGCAAGTTACTTGAACTTTGCCCCTTACAGTGACGTATTATGAGCTAACTTAGCCACACATTGCTGTAAACTCTAAATTAATAACTTTCATCTACACAAGTTGCCAACTCCGCAGTTTGAGGTTACTAACAATTTAATTAACACTATTGCAAGCAATGAAGGCCGAATATACTAATTGCGTTTGATACATTTGATAAAAGGGTGCTCGTGGCTAAATTTGAATGACAAACGCGTTTATTGATTTATCAGCATGTAATGTTAGTTTATCATTTGTGACTTCAAGTTACACGCCTATATGATGAACATAATGCAGAGAATATCGAGGTTCCCAAGTATACGTATATTTTGAATGGTCACTGATTTATAAGTAGACGAGTTATAAGAAAAATAAGTTTTCTATAGAAATATGAAATTCCTCATATATCGTCTTTATATCAGAGTCCTTACAAAATATACGAGTATATTTGGGAACTTAGATATTGCGTAATCCAATCGAAATAAATACACACTACTTTGAGAATGTGTTTGATTTACAAATTATTTTGGTATTACGTTTGTATGAAACATTTCGTACGGCACTCGGAAAAACAGAAACAATTCCGTAATGTAACATTCATTACTTATCTTGACGTTAATGTATTCAACACACACCCATGCCTTTTACGAAATCCATTTCCATTATCACATCGAAATTAGATTAAAAAAAAAAGAAAAAACACATAAAGAAATCTCCTACAAGAGATTTATGGAAGCCATTTCCATAAATAAATTGCTAATACGTAAATACACTAATAAAGTAAAAAGGTAACTTAATTAATGTTGATACTATTGTCCATTAATGCCCTAGTCGGTATGTACGGACAAATGGAATTACCTAGTGTTATAATAAAATTGTTTCTCAAGGACTTGTTTAAGCACCTGGCCCCACTACCGGCGATTGACGAGAAGCGAGTAGAACTAACAACTAAAAATACCGGTCAAGTGCGAGTCGGACTCGTGCACCGAGGGCTCCGTACTAGGTATGTAAATTGTTTTACAATTATTTTTTTTGTAATGTAACTACTTTACGGTTTTCGGATTTTTTCCTTTACTTGTGCTACATGACATTGCTTCTTGCCAAATTTCATGATTCTAGGTCAACGGGAAGTATCTACCCTATAGGTTTTGATTCCGGAACATAAACGCCCGTATCTTTTGATTGCGCTGACTTAGAAGTTTGATTTTGTCACTTCTTCAAGGGATTGCAGCCAGATTGTATTTGATATTAATTTCAACTTGATAACAAACTTCCAACACACGTACACATATGTCGGAGATCTTAGAGAGGCAGGAGAAACAGGGTGTTCACTCATCCTCAATAGAAAAGGGAGGATCCTCCGACCAGATGGTTGATGTTTCTGGTGGGCAACTGCCCGACGATTGTGTCGAGACGTTGTATATAATATGCTAGTGGTGGCGCGGTAAACTGCTTGCGCGATGCAGGATTTCGCGTGACGTCAGTGTGATGCTTAGTTCGCTTGTGGCAATGTAGATGCCGCCACAATCTCACCTACACCTTCTAGAAAGAGCTACAAATAAAGAATATTTGACATCATCAGTCTATTCGCCATACCATGATTGTTGCAATATTCACAACAAAATGTACTTGCGTAAGCAGTCCATAAAGCCAGAGCCATTCTGAGAAAGGGATATTTTGCTACCAGTAGTCATTTTGAGAGGTGCTCATTTTGCGACAGAGCCGAACAACAATGAACATTTTTGTGGATAACTAAAAGCTAAAAATAGTCAGAAAATAATTAATGAATGTCAGCCGGTTACTATAAAACTGTACAAACAAAACGACCAATCAATTGGACAGACCAACTTCGTTAGATGGAGCTATTTGCCTACGTAAACTGACCACTTTATTAAACGTCGCATTTACCGTTTGACTGGTTAAACGAGGGACAAACGTAAAGACAGTAATTTATGCTCACATGTGTATTGAATGAAAGTATCATTTACATTGTTTATAATACGGTCTGGTATATATAACTTATTAATTAATTGTTGAAGTGAAAACTTCTTTAGACGCGTTGGGCATTTTTGAGATGGGAAAAGACCATTGAATTCGCGCCACTGTTACCGTAACCGATACTGCTTCGGATGTGTTCGGCTGTCATCGGGATGTACTCGGTTTTAATTATAGGTTATACGGGCTGGTGCCCGCAACTCCACGTCAATGCGCGTATTTTGCGTACGGGTTTTAATGATAAATTCGATATGTCAGTGAGTGATGGCAAAGTATTCTGTTTGTGTTTTGTTTTCACTTCTGTCGGCACTCCCGGAGTGCTACTTTTTTTTTATAAGTTATTAAATCTATTTAGATTGCATGTATTTATTTCTGTAAATATGTAGATACATAGTATAAGCTATCATTTAAAATAATAATATGTACATTTAGATTGCTGGGTGTTATATGTCTATGTATAATGAACGGTACTCACCACGAGCATTCGCTTCGCAGTTTTGCCACGTTTTGCTTAGCAAACTTTCATTACGCAGTTTTGCTACGCAATGAACATTCATATTTACAAATAAATTTTCTCATTGCTTGTCTTATTTCTTTTTTAGTAAGTATATATGTATTTATTTCTTGTATTTATATGTAATTAGGTATAGGTATATTATATTCATAGTTGTAATAGGTTTATGCGTATCTTTATATTTAAAATATTTATTCCTCAATTTTATTGATTGCACCTACCACTGTTTGTTTCTGCTTCGCCCAAAGGTTGACTGGTAGGAAATGCCTATGGCATTAAGTCCGCCTCTGTACATTTATATGCTTGAAGTATTAAATAAATAAACATTCATTTGAGACATGAACATTCGTTCGCGAGCTTTCTAGAGAATTTTGTTTTTCGAATTTGGATTCACGTACTCACCAAAGTATTCGTTTCGCGAATGAATGTTAGTTGCGTAACAAAAGCTCGCACAACTTGTACAACAAAGGCGTGAAGCTGTCGATGAGTACCATCCTTTTAAACAGGAATATTGCAAGAATCGCAAAGAAAATCTTAATGTTAATTTATTGTGATACGATTTTCAAACTGTGTGCTGTTTTAACTTCGCGGGGGACTGCACCAGGCTCATGACAAAAGTAACACAAAAGGCAAAGAGTACATAAAAACCAGCTTGTTTAAAGTTCAAAATCATTCCTCTCTGCATACAGCGTAGGACAGGCATACATAAGAGTATCTACAATCAATTAATTTAATTGGATAATAATTATTGCTGTTGTAACATCATTTAGAACGAATCCCTATAGATAATCGAATACCTAATAAATACTGGAAACAGACCTAACAAATTATCGTCCTTCGTTTTACTAGTCAGCTTGTTGTCGCCCATATTAATTGACATCCATTAGGGGCTTCTAACTACTTGATAAAAGAGTGCCAATACACTAATGGAACCAAATGGGTACTAATGGAATACGACAGGTGTTGTGTCGAAGAGATATTTATCATTTGGATATTTTTGCTTTACTGGCGAGATAAGGGTTTTTGGAGCTTGCAAGAAAATTCTATCTTAGATTGTGCTCGTCGGTAATTAGGTGAGAAGAGTTTTCCTTGTTTCTTGAACAAGTGAAGAAACTATTTTAGAAAGTAGGTAACTGATAAAAAAGTAATAAAAAAAAACCTGACTGCGGTAAAAAACTTAAGTTATAAAAACTGAAAAGCTAATAACAAGCTCATTTTTAAGACGTAGGTATAATTTATCCAAATCCATTTATTCATTTAGGAGTTACGAGGGAACAAAGAAACGGACATACATACAGGTCAAACGCATAACCCTCCTGTTGGGCTTCGCCGCAGTCGGGTAAAAAGAAGAGAAGGTCGTTATTGAATGGAAGTAAGTACCTAAACCTTGTGTGGGAACGTCCTAAGGTAAGGTTTATGTCGTATAACAAAAAACTTTATTTTTCTTTTGGTCTATATTTATTTTACCTTTATCTCGCCATGATGGATTATGTCTGCGAAAAGGTTAACGGGTAGTAGGGAACACAGACGCTGGCCAGAATTTTATTATTCCCACTAGCTGACCCGGCAAACTTCGTACCGCCAAAGAATCAATACATGTTGAAATAAACTATCTTAATTTTTTTTTTCGTGAATTACCCACGTCTGTTTATAGTTACTCTGCTGTTCGGGGTGGAGACAAAACTAACAAATTAAAGATCATAAAAATCAGTCCAGCCATTCTTAAGTTATAAATGGTGTAAATAACCTGACTTTGTTTTATTTATATAGATTATAATTTTTTTGATTTTACTGTAGCTGTACTTCCCAAGTAGTCGGTTTAAAGTATCGAAAAATGTGTTTTAACATAATTACGAAGAATAAAGATACTTTTTTAAAATATTGTTTTCTTTAATTACTATTACACCCAATCTCGAGTTGAAACGGTAAGGTGCAGGGTTAAACTAGGCATCGGTCGAGCGACGCGCATTTCGACTTCACTATCGGCTTTAGCACCCTCGAAAACTATGAAAATATTATTCACGACAAAAAATTTGAATTTTATCGCAGCCGCCATCTTGGATTTACGTTTTGACCAGAAGGATGGAAAGATAATCAGTCAACTTCTAACCGCACACCACGTTAAAAACTTCGTTATAACAAAACACTTATCAATTTTACAGACATTAAGAGTGACAACCTTAACGCTCCAATGAGGCGTAGGTAATTATTTCAACAAATAGGCCTAGGCCTATTTGTTGTTTTAACAGTATGGAAACTAGTTTCCATACTGTTAAAACACACCATACTGTTACACAGTATAAATATGAACAGTATGGAAACTAGGCAGTATGGAACTATTAAATTTTTCAAACATGGTACCAGAGTTAGCTCTGCTACCATGTTTGAAAAATTTAATTGATCCAGGAACACACTTCAACGCTCCAGAAACTCAAAGAGCTGTTAATTGAAGTACTTACCAAAGGATTTTGTAATTGCAGGAGTTTCAAATAAATTGACTCTTGACATAGATCCTTGAGTCGGCTTCTACGAAATCTATCGTAAGAGGATAGCCCGCTCATTCTTCGTCAGAAACACTAAATTGTCTGGCAATATTACAAGAAATCCCAGGTTTACAAGGAAATATTACCTCGAAGATTTTGGTTTCCTCTCACTAATTAGATGGGTGATAACTTCTGCTTACCTTTGCCTAACAAGGAGTTATTTACAATAATAACTGTGCAGTAATTTATCACGATTAATACAGGTCTAATTTTCTTAGGGAGGCAAGGAAGGTTGTGCCTCGCGGTATAATTATGTCTGTAAACATTAAGTTACTCTGGTATACTACGAGTATACAATATCATGTTTCAGCATTAATAAGGACGCAATTAGCGCTAAAATATTAAAGATGTATACAGTGGATGGTAAACGTCCAAGAGGTCGCAGCCCTTTGCGATGGTCCGACCAGGTATGCTCTTCTCTTGACACGAAAGTTCATGATGCGCTTCGCTTGGCCAAGGATAGACAGAGATGGCGAAATATCGTCAGGGAAAAAATGTTTTCAAGGGAGGATCACGACCCTCAGTAATGAGGAGTACGACTTGAGGAGGAGGAGGATACAGTTTTAACAAATATTTTGAGACTTATACATAAAAGGCGGGACCCATTTGAGTTTGAAAATATAAGAATGGTATTTGTCCCGCCTGCTTCCAACTTTTATTTAATTTAAAATGGGCTTGTTTTTAGCTTTTCAGTTTTTTTATGTAGTTGCTTTATATTATAAGTAGTGTTGTTTTATTTTATTTTGTCACTGTTACAATTATGATTTTTTACCTTATACAATTAAATAATTATATACCGTTGGGCGCCAACTGTAACCCTAATCAATCATTTTCCATACGTTATTTTCGGGTAACTACTGAAAATCTTTGTGAATTGTCCGGTTAGCATAGCATCGTGCTGAGTGAAAGCCTTCTTGTCACAGTCATGACGTGCAGTCGTCGACTATTTCTGTTTTGTGCTCATGATTATAGATATACTATGTTTTTTATTTTTCCTTTATTCAACTAAATATATATAAGTTGTATTTTTAAATATAAGTTTAAAAAATACAAAAAACATTAAAAAATATAAAAAATAGTAGCCCACCGATATCGAGAACAGGATCCAAGCTACCGGCGGTCAGGGATCCAGAGAGAGGAACCTCCTAACAATTATTATTTATTTTGAGTCGGCGCCAAACAAGCAACTTAATATCGTTGCGAGTGGTCGACCGGAGAGCGCATTTTTTGTTTGGAATGTTAATATTTAGCGCTGGAGATTTCACGTTGCATTATTAATTTGATTTGGCTATTTTTATAAATTTAAGGTAATTTAGTGATCTTTGTTCATTGATTGTTTGGCGCCGACTCAAATTTTTTTAGGTATACTTGCATTAGTTTAAGAACTTATTTATTTAGGTAAAATAAAAAATGTTTTTATTTTTTGCTTTTCAGTTTTTTCGGAGGTTTAATTTTTTTGTTAAAAAGTTTTTGTTTTATAATTTTTTGAGGCTATAATTTACTTATTACTGCATGCTTAATTTTTGATTACTTTTAAAATGGCTACCTTCCTTACTTAAGATATTAACTGTTATATAATCCTACTTTAACTATTATTTTTTGTATAGTAAAATACTTAAAAAAACAGGCTTTATATACCAACATAGATAGGCATAATTTTAATTGTAATACACAGCTCAGCATTAAAATCTGTGAATGAACAACAAATCACCCCTATTTTCCCACCCTTAGGGTAGGAATTTTTTTTCCAAATTTACATGGCACCAACTTCGACTATGTTCTATCCATTAAAAAAAGAATTATCAAAATCGGACTAATCTGTAAAAAGTTATGCGTGGTCATACATTACAATCAGTGAGTGAACTATCAATCATCCCCTGTTTTCCTACCCTTAGGGTTGGATTTTTTTTTCCAAATTTATATGGGACCACCTTCGGGGTATATCCTTTCTAATCAAAAAAGAATTATCAAAATCGGACTGCTCTGTAAAAAGTTATGCGTGATCATACATAAAAAAAATATACGCGTCGAATTGATAACCTCCTCCGTTTTTTCGTCGGTTAAAAAATATAAAAACATTAAAAAATATAAAAAATAGTAGCCCACCGATATCGAGAACAGGATCCAAGCTACCGGCGGTCAGGGATCCAGAGAGAGGAACCTCCTAACAATTATTATTATTAGAAATAATTATCTTTTTGTATGCACGTGTTCCTGTGACAAATAAACCCATTTTCTTCTTTTCACGGAAATCGAATTGATTAATTCTTGCCTTTCTACCCCGAGCAGGAAAAAGATTAATCTCATCGGGGTGTGTCTTGATTCTCCCGAAGTCTAATCAACTTTATGATTACTTCCATCGAATATTAAAGAGGTTTCTTCCAATAACCTTTTCCAATTAGCTGACTCCCATAAATGGGAAAAAATTTTTTTTATCATAATTCGTTTCTGCCGAAAACTCGTTTTCGTTTTTGTAATAATAATGCTTTGCCATAATTTAATTCAATGAAAAATTATTCAACTTTGGGATTTAATTTATTCAAACAATTGTGGTATGTTTTGATAAATATTTTCATAAAATTATTTTGACTTTTATGAACACTAGTTTTTGCCTGCGGTTTTATGTGTTAATTCCGGTTGTAAACTATTTGTGTGGCAAATTTCATCCAAATTCGTTTGGCCATTTTTGCGCCTGACAAACGGGCAAAAAATCTATTTTAACGCTATAGGTATTTTCGACATCAGACTTGTTCACACACCTCGGAGCAATTACTTAAAAAATAACAATGTACCTACAGTTTTGACTTTATGTGTAAATTGGAAAAATACCTCTCTCGAATTAGGTACCGTCAAACGGGGTGAATAGGGATGCAGGGTTGAATCGGAACAAAACTTTAAAAGGGATTTTAACATTAAAATAATATAGTTTGTGGCCAAAAAGGATCCTAATGTGATTACTGTAATTTAATTAACGATTACATGCCCTTATTGTCAACAAACTGTATTATTTCAACGTTAAAATCCGTTTTAAAGTTTCGTCCCGATTCACCCCTGCATCCCTATTCTCCCCGTTTGTAGATACCTACCACAAATACCACTTCTGCCAGTTTTGGAGCTATTTTTTGCATTCGTTTGGCCCCATCATTAATCTGTCAAGCGCCACAATTGATTTTCTATTGTTTCGTCGCCGATCGGCGAACCTCGACGCCGGTTAATACTGATGTTTCCAGAATGTGGATTTAATTATGAACAAACAATTACCTCTATAACCATAATTATACCAATTTCATTTAATTGAACAACACTAATCTAATCAAAGCCACAGTTCGAATCGAAACGCTTTGGATCAATTGTTCACTCATCTGGAATGACCTAATTGCTTGGCTGATCTAAATAAATAATCAAATTGTTTCATAATTATTATACATTATAATATGTTAAAACGTTCTAACAATTGGTTAGTTCTAATGTTTAAATAAATAAAGTCCTCCAGACCGTATTTCGGCCACGGCGGCCAATCTCAACGTAGACTAGCCTTCGGCGCGGGAAATACATATTTTATTATAGTGCACAAGTGTGCGCGCAGACACTGGTGCACTCCCTCTTCCCTCACTCTCATAGTCCGATGGGACGGCAATACGACACGACCGGAGAGAGATTCAGGCGCAGGACCAACGGCTTAACGTGCCTTCCGAGGCACGGGGGTATCACACCGCCAATTTCCAAACTCCGGGTTGTTACTAAGAAATTCCTAATGGAAAAACTCAATAACACTTTGCCCGAACCGGTAATCGAATCCAGGACCCAGTAGTTGCACTTGCGACCATGAAACTAACGGGACAGTTCTAATGTATAGTATGCACTTGACAGGATAATGATGTGTTAAAAAAAAAGATAGTCGCACGCTATTGGCTCTTTGTGTTCGTTATTTCAAATCCAAGGTTTTCTAATAGTTTGTCTATAGTACTACATACGTACATAGTAGATACCGCTACATCTTATTTCCATAGGGTTAGGCAGAAACTGCAGAAGACTACCTTTTTTTATGGATGGTAAATCATCAAATGACCCCTCCCGCCCTGGGTGGAGCGGAAGGAAGTGTCAGACTCTTACCTACTGACTAAAACCCATCCGTGTTCCTTCTTTAGCCCTTTATGTTCCGGGGTAGCGGTAACCCTTTTGGACAATCCCGCACGCCCGGCAGGCCCCTTCCTTTATGCTGACATCTCTTTGAGGCGCGTGGAGAGATGATCCTTATATACATACTCCTTTTCCTTCGTTTACGTTCATACATCATCCTGATCATACACGTACGTTTCTGAAGAACATCACCAAACGGACCAGCACCCTAATTGCGTAACACACTATCAATCGGAATCTGAATCATTTTGAAGCCATTTGCTAATTCATTGCTTCATAAGCTCGAAAAATCTGTCTGATCAACACGTAAATAACGCAATGAATGTTGTTGAACTGTCAAAATGAAACCGATTCCGATTGATAATGTGTTAGGAAATTGCCCCCAATGGAACTGCTTAAGGGAATTATTACGAAGATTTGGCAGTTTTTACGCTCCTCAAATTATGAGCTATTGAGATAGCAATACGGTGGATATATTTATTTTATTGCGCATTTTCATCAAAGAACAAAATAACTTAAAAAAACAAATATGGCCAAATAAAATGTGCGCGCTCCACGCTCTTGACAAGGACATGTCCTTAGACATGTTTTGTGACACCAATGAAAACAAAATTAACACAAAAGATTTTACTGAAAAGGTAAGGTTTTATATTCCTTACAATATTGGCCCCTTTTTATACTTTCACGGCTATAATTGGGCCTCTAGAGACATGTGGGTCAGATTATGTTGAAAATAAATGTCAATATATTTAAATTAATTGGGCCTACATGTATATATTAACTCTTTTCTCTGATATAATAAATATTTTGGTTAAGAATTCGCATCTTCCACATAATTGTAGGTATTTTGTTTTTATATTTTTCTTAATGAATCATAGGTAAACTCAAACATTTATTTCAATTAATTAAACCATTTACAGGCACTTTTGAATTGTCCAGAAGTCGGTCAGTAGAAAAAAATAAGTTAGTTGCCCATTCCAAAGCGTAAGTACCTGTGGAGAAGAACGGGCAAGAAAGTATTTTTCCACTGTCCTTGATGTTGAACTTTGCTAAAAGAAAACGTTTCTCACCATTTTTATTTTGGCTGTGATTAGCATAATCAACTTGAACCTATTAAACATCAACTTTACTTCAACTTCTGTTGATTTCTGTTTATCAATAACCCTTATTTTCAAAACAATCGATCTCTATTATTTAGAATAAACAAAGGAGTTTTGATGAAGTTGCCCTCCAATGTTTCGAGCTTTAGGATATCAAACGACGCCCGCAGTGCCATCCATCTTTGTTTACTTAATTATGACGTCACTCGACGAGAATTAAGTCACTTGAAAGTCTTTGAAGTCTGTAAAGGTTGACCTTCGTCATATCGACAGATAACTAAAGCAGAAGTATTTAGATAGATAGGTATACTATACTTTATTGTTCACCAAAATTGTTGCACAGCTCTCTTCTCTCATAATTATAATTATAAATTCAACATTAATGATGTAACTAAATATTTTTGTAAAAATATAATTTAAAAGAGTGTCCATGGAGTTTCTTGCCCGTTCTTCTCCATAGGTACCTACGCTTTGGAATGGGCAATTAGCTTCATATTTTCAGACTAACCGACTTCTTGACAATTCAAAAGTGCCTGTAAATTGTTTAATTGAAATAAATGCTTTGAGTTTGAGTTTTGAGTTTCTTACAATATTGCTACTTCTATGGGTACAATGCAATGGCGGTATTATTGCTGATATCGATATTTTGCAGACTACCATTGGTGGACTGAACGAAATGGTTTGTGAGAAACCACACATTTGTGGAGGCTATTTTTATGCACCCCTTTTTCTTTTATTTCTCGTCGGAGTTTATCAAGTTTTACCTACAAACCAATCTATACATATAATAAAATCTATACATATAATAAAACTGTAGAAAAGAAGTTTTTGTACATTTAAAAAAAAAAAAAAAAATATAGCCAGGGTGTTAAAGGACAACCAATAGAACCCAATTCCAGCATTTTTAGAATTTTTGTCTGTTTGTCTGTTTGTATGTTTAGTTATCCGAGCATCACGTAAAATGTACGAAATAAATGTAGATAACTTTTATACACAACGATTTAGCGTAACTTGAAGTAACATTTAGTTTTTGTTTCATTGCAATCGGTTCAGTCTATCAAAAGATTTTTGAATTTAAAGTGTACCTACCAGAAGTAAAATTAGTTAACGTGTGTTAATATGCACTTGGTCTCACAACTTTATGTTTGTATATATTTGCGTTAATAATTATATAAATTGAAGTAACATTGAGTTTTTTGTTTCATCGTAATCAGTTCACACACACCTAAAAATTGTAAATTAGAAAATTCTAAGTGTTTCAGAAATAAATATTAAAACAGCGCCATCTCTGGACAAAATTAGTTAATGTGTGTTAATATGCACTTGGTCTCACAACTTCACGTTTATACGCAACAATATTTGCGTTAAAAATTATAAATTGAAGTAACATTGAGTTTTTTGTTTCATCGTAATCAGTTCACACACACCTTAAAATTGTAAATTAGAAAATTCTAAGTGTTTCAGAAATAAATATTAAAACAGCGCCATCTCTGGACAAAATTAGTTAATGTGTGTTAATATGCACTTGGTCTCACAACTTCACGTTTATACGCAACAATATTTGCGTTAAAAATTATAAATTGAAGTAACATTGAGTTTTTTGTTTCATCGTAATCAGTTCACACCTAAAAAAAAGACGGGTTGCACTCCGGGAGTGCCGGCAGAAGAGAAAACTTGAATATTAACGTTGAAATTAATCAATTATTAATTTTAATTAATATAACTAATTTTTTTTTTCACTACTTCTGCGTCACTTTTTTCATTTTACGTCCACGTCCATCCATCCATCCATCCATTGTCGTGTGTCACTTGGTTCACTTCGGTTGGCGCCGCCGTAGAAAGAGAGGGGGGGGGGGGGGGGAATCTCTCCTGACGGTCACGTGTCCTGACGCGATGTCCTGACGCGAGTTTAACATTTTTTACCCATTACAAAAAGTGTGCAACGCCGCTAAAGAAGTTTTCACTTCAAAAATGTAAATTTGAAAATTATAATATGGACTAGGTACATCTGGAGATCAACTACGTGCAGTATTGAATATTAATAGCACTTCGATAGATGGCGTTGTTATGGTTTGCCCACACCGGTAGTCGATGGACAGAGAGTACGTATCAGAAATTAGTTACAATCCCGTGGAACTCGAAGAAATTTTACAAAATTACTGCGCAAATTTGACAGAGGAACAGCGCCAGTCGTTTGATAGGGAATGCTGCAGTGTAGATAACGCCTCGGGTGAAATCCTGTTTTTAGACGCACCGGGTGGCACAGGGAAAACTTTCCTAACCAATGTTATTTTGGCTCGAATAAGGAACCAAAGTAAATTGCCTTTGCTGTCGCCTCTTCAGGGATAGCAGCCACATTATTGCCTGGAGGAAAAACGGCACACACAACATTTAAAATTCCTATCGACTTGGACCGTACGGAAAGCCCGGTTTGCAACATATCACGAAATAGCGATAAAGCAAAGGTTTTACGCGATTGTGTTTTAATTATTAGGGATGAGTGCACAATGGCAAACCGCAAAGCTGTAGAAGCAGTGAATAGAACTTTGCAGGACATAAGGCAAAATGACCGGCCGATGGGAGGCATTACGGTACTGTTCTGCGGTGATTTTCGGCAGACACTCCCGATAGTACCCCGAGGAACGAGAGCCGATGAAATTGCTGCATGTCTGAAGAGTTCTGTTTTATGGCGCAATATATCATCTACACACCTGAGCGTAAATATGCGTGCACAGTTAGGAGGCTGCGAAAATGCACAGGAGTTTTCCAATTTATTGTTACAAATAGGCGATGGCACATACCCCGTACAAGAAGATGGAAAAGTTAATTTGGTCGCTAATCTCTGTTCTTGCGTTACATCACAACAAGAGCTAATTTCTTCTGTGTACGGAGATTCCACAAATATGGGAAATCAAGCCGGTTCTTGGCTATGTCAGCGAGCTATTTTGACTCCCCGCAATGACCAAGCTGCGGCAATTAATTTAAAAATATTGATGCATGTGTCCGGGAATAGTAGAGAATACACCTCTATAAATACAGTTATGGAAGAAGATGACGCCACGCACTACCCGGTAGAATTTTTGGATTCCCTCAACACACCCGGACTTCCCGCCAACAAAATAGTTTTAAAAATCGGTGTTCCAATAATTCTCCTCAGAAATTGATGTCCTCCCAAACTTTCTAACGGCACTCAGCTCAAAGTCACAAATCTGCAGCAAAACATTATCGAAGCTGAAATATTAACCGGTTGCGGTGCCGGTGATATTGTTTTTATTCCAAGAATACCTATTATTCCTAACAACTTTCCTTTCTCTTTCAAACGAGTGCAATTCCCAGTCAGTCTTTGTTATGCCATGACGATTAATAAAGCTCAGGGCCAGACATTATCCGTTGCGGGGGTGGACCTAAGTATTGGATGCTTTTCCCATGGTCAACTATACGTAGCTCTTTCACGCGTAAACAACCCCAATAACCTTTTTGTGTACGCTTCAGATGGTTCCACAACTAATGTTATTAATAGAGGAGCACTAGCTTAAATAAAAAATAAAGATTTGAATCGGTATCCTCGCAGGATATTGTTTAAGTTCCGACATCCACGCGAACGAAGTCGCGGGCACAGCTAGTTCATAATAAAATAGGAAACATTTTCCTTATTAAAAAGTTGTGCGTTCAAAACAATTTTCCTGTAAAAAAGTCTAAAGGTTATGTAAAAAGTACTATATCAAAATTTTTAAAGAAGCCACATTATTGAACAATATACAAAACTTTTGTAATTAATTCACGTTCCCCTTACAAATGCCGTATTAAGGGGTCATGCACGAAATCGACTGATTTTGATCAGTTTTGTTAATTTTTTTCTGCGAAAGGTAAAAAGAAATAATAAAATATATTTTCGAGAGCGCAAAAATGGTGAGACTACATATCAACAGGTGCAGTCACAAATGACACGAATGGTTTAGCGCCACAAAAACCGTACTTTTACAGCCACACAGACTTAATGATTCAATTATTTCAAGCTGACAGAAGAGGGATTTTTTACTGCACGGAGCCATAGTAAAGATATCGTGGAAACCTTATACAAAGCACATTTTTATATTGTCGCATTCAGTTACTTGAACGTTTCAATACTTTTAATCTTATTTTCTTCAGTCGCTGCATTCGAAGCTAAGAGTTGGGCTCTTAAATCAGCGGGTATTGTGGACATGGAGACAGAAGCTTGGATGTTCTTTGTTACTAGTCATACTTGCCAAGATTAATTGGCACGGAAGCTAGAACTAGCCTGGTAGACGGCACCATGTGCACTGTAAACAATCATTTCTTCCTACACTACATTAAAGCGATTTCATTAAGACTTACTAACTTTATACAGTAAGAAGAAATGTTTGTAAAACAGTAAAAGACAAAACCGTAACTTTTAATGATTGAACATACTATTTGCTGAAAAAAATAAAACAACAACAACAAAAAAACTTTTTTACAAAAAAAAACAACCGACTTCAAAAAAAAAAAAACACTCCAAAGTGAAAAATAACTTTAATTTCGGAAGTCGGTGTCGTTGCTTCAGCATTTTCGTTTTTTGACACCGACTTCCGAAATTAAAGTTATTTTTCACTTTGGAGTGTTTTTTTTTTTTTGAAGTCGGTTGTTTTTTTTTGTAAAAAAGTTTTTATTTTTCACTTTTTAGTTGTACCTACCCCACACAAATTCAATTAACACTAGTGCATTGAAGACACGACTCGAAGAATCATCAAAATTCACAAAAAATGCCGGAGATGCAGTACATTTATGCATATAACTTCGCACATAAGAATAATTACCTAATGTATTATATACTAAAACCTTCCTGAAAGTATGTAGATCACACTCATGAAAGAATTATCAAAATCGGTTCAGTAGTTTTTGAGATAATCGCGGACATACAAACATACATACATACATACATACATACATACATACATACATACATACGGGTCGAATACAGAACCTCCTTTTTTAAAGTCGGTTAAAAAAGGAAAACCACCATTACTAAATTTCAATGGTTTGAACGATATCACCAAATGAATAAAACAGTTAATTTTGTGACCTTTTATAGCTACATAAAACGTTAAAGTTTACTGTCATGACGGTAACATTTCGCCTCAAGCTTTAATTGTTTTCGGATCAGTAAAATATACTGCTTTGAACATTAGGTTCATATGGAACTGTTTAAAGCAGTTCAGATCATTATTTTTTATTTGTACTGCTTATTTCTTTCAGTGTGATAGAAATAAATATTAATTCGAAAAGCGTAAAGGAAAAAGGCAGGTTAAGGCCTTTTCCCATTTTTTCGTTTCATACTTGAACGAAATGAAACATTCTATAGATATTTTAAGATTTAAGTGCGCATGTACGAGTAGGTTTATGTGAAACAAAGTATTTTGATTTGCTTTTGACAGTATTGGGTCAGCTTTCAGTCTAACCGAATCCGGCTGAATACCAGTATTTTGAATGGAGCTACTGCCAACTAGACATCACAGAATTAGAAACGACAAATACAATTTTAAAGTAATTTTGAAATTGAAATTAAATTCAGAGTGAACAAAACTCGATTGAAACCCTTTGGTACTAAGCTTAGTCTAGACATTTTAATGCAAATGAGGGGTAGGTATCATGTCTACAAATCCGATGCGACAGCTATATAAATATTACATTTTAGCTCTAGAGGTTGAAGCACTTCGCTTTGTTTACGATAATATTATGTTTTACTGTTTATTGGTTTACTTACTTAACTTTTACATTATTCAACACAACTAACTATTTACAGTAGATACTAAATTAAATGACTAATGAACAACTTTACCAATAAATACAGAGTTTTACTTAGTCCTGAAATTGTTTCGAATTTTACGGTGTTTTAATCGTAAACTATGCTTTATAGTTTTATGTGGGACTAAATTATTTTATTCCCTGAGATGGGCGGGCGTATTATCTTTCAGTTTTATTGAATAGCAAAATAAAAACGTTAATAATCTAGGATCAAGTTTATTGAGATCGAATGTCGTATTGAAAAGATAATCCAGTCAGTAAACTGGGTAGAGCACTAAACTTGACGGTCCAAGTTGCGTCGCAAGTTGTTACCTAAATATCTATGTCTCGTATTGTTACTTGTGGATGATTTTTAATACTTCCTGCTTAAACACAAACTTGTGAGTACAGAAACTGAAAAGAACAGAAGATAAAAATACTGCTTTTTCATACTGTAGACTAGCTTCTGCCCGCGACTTCATCCGCGTGAAATTTCACCCTCCCCCATTCACCTTCTCAGGGGTGGAATTTCGAAAAACCCTTTCTTAGTGGATACCTACTCTTCACAAAGAACACGCCCTCCAAATTTCATGTATCTAGGACCAGCGGTTTAGGCTGTGCGTTGATATATCGGTCAGTCAGTCAGGACTTTGAATTTTATACATACAGGGTGGTCCAAATAGTGACGTCAATAAATTTTTTTTAGATTCCTCACACCGGGGGGTATCTAAAAATACCCCATGTATGTTCCGCGATTTTTTGTAGTTTTCGAGTTATAATTTTTTTTAGAGATTTTTTAATTTATTCTGCCAGCGAGGTTTCAAAAATTCGTATCTTTTTATGTAGTAAGTATTTTGCATTATTTTTTTTGTGTAATGATTGCCTTGAATGTTGTTTTAATAAAAAAAATAATTCAGCTTCCTGAAATTACTTAAAGTTACCCAAAAAGGCTTTACATTTAGAACTTTAGTTTTCAGTAGGATTCACTCAAACATTCAACTTCAATTTAAAAATACAAAAAGGACTTTTCGTAGCTTCAGACTAAATTTAAAAAATTTGCAGGGTCCTATACTATCTAAATCATCAAAAAAAAATAGTACTTTATTGGACTTTTTTTTTAGTAATCGGCCTTCGAAGGTGGATGGGCCAAAAATCATTGAAACACGTTTAAAGCATAAATATTTCTTTTTTGTACTTTTTATCATTCTGATGGCAAATTGAACTTAGAAATGTAATTTGAAATTAATTTTAATTGAAATTTTTGAAAAATAACTGTAGCTCATGATTTTTGGTCTCACCACTGATTAAAAATGTGAGCATTTGTGAAAATTGCTGCTTGTGAAATTACACGATTTTGGATAAGAAATAAAAGGCACAAATTACTGAAAAATCATTATTATTATGATTACAGATTTATTATTATTTATTACAATAAATTTTTGAAATACCTATACCAAAAATCATGAGCTACAGAAATTTCAATTAAAATTAATTTCAAATTACATTTCTAAGTTCAATTTGCCATCAGAATGATATAAAGTACAAAAAAGAAATTTTTATGCTTTAAACGTGTTTCAATGATTTTTGGCCCCTCCACCTTCGAAGGCCGATTACTAAAAAAAAAGTCGAATAAAGTACTATTTTTTTTGGATGATTTAGATAGTATAGGACCCTGCAAATTTTTTAAATTTAGTCTGAAGCTACGAAAAGTCCTTTTTGTATTTTTAAATTGAAGTTGAATGTTTGAGTGAATCCTACTGAAAACTAAAGTTCTAAATGTAAAGGCTTTTTTGGGTAACTTTAAGTAATTTCAGGAAGCTGAATTATTTTTTTTATTAAAACAACATTCAAGGCAATCATGCCACAAACAAAAAATTATGCAAAATACCTACTACATAAAAAGATACGAATTTTTGAAACCTCGCTGGCAGAATACATTAAAAAATCTCTAAAAAAAATTATAACTCGAAAACTACAAAAAATCGCGGAACATACATGGGGTATTTTTGGATACCCCCCGGTGTGAGGAATATAAAAAAATTTTATTGACGTCACTATTTGGACCACCCTGTATAGATAATTCCATTAAACCAAAACATTATTTTACCTTTTCATTGCCTCAGTGCAGTTCAATGAATTTTCTTTCATGTGCACTCGTGCTCAGGATGCCAATGCATTGTGATTGGTTCAGCTATTTCACTATCTTTTGTTGGCGAAATTGTAGATAAACGTGCCTGATAAAGTTTTTGGCACAGAACCTACCTCTTTCGATTTAAGTATTGACAGTACAATTTATAGATACTGTAAGGGCTGAGTATGTGGCCTACATCATGCTTGGGCACTCTAAAACCAAATCAACTTGCGTCTACCTAGTTATAGGTTTAATTGTTTGAAAAAAGTAAGAGAGAGCTCGTCGTCTTAATATATCGTCGGTTCATAGGTAAAACTATACAGAGCAGATAGAAGCAAAAGTAGTAAACTCTCATTTTGGGTCCAAATGTCACTTATTGTGTTAACACAACATAACCTTTGAACCAACGATATGTACTCATAGGTACAAGTATCTCTAAATCATATCGATATTGGCTGAAACAAAATAAGTTTGTTATACGTGCTGTTTTGTAATGCCTACGTATTTTATATTAAAAAAAAAACATTGGTTAGTTCCTTCATTGAAAAGGAAAGATCTTCAGAATGGTACACTACAGACTACCTACAGTATTTGTCGGTCTTCCCGTTTTTAATCCATCCAAAGGTTATCTTTAAAAGATCGCTCTTAGCGATAAGACCGCCCGTTGTGTCACCCATTGTAAAGTTTCTTTATTTATGTCTGTAATTTATATGGTGTACATAATAAAGAGTATTCTATTCTATCCACTGACCAGGCGGTGGAGAACTTTGTATGCGCGATGTAGAATTTGTATGACGTCAAATTATATTCGTAGTTTCTACTGTGAGCCGTTATAGCTGCCGCCAACCTCGTGAACCTCGTAATAAAAATGGAGAAATCACAAAAGTTGTGATTCTTGAACCGATTCTTTCAAATTCCGCGTCATCATTCATCAACTACAGATTTGCGATACCTTTTGCCCCATCCATCTTCGGGGCCACACCACGCCATTCGCGCACTGAATACCAAGCTTTACCTAAACACGCCATGCACGCTGCTAACGTGTTCAACATTTTATCTGTCGCAGCACCCGCCGACGTCACGTATTGCCGTGACAAATTTGTTAAGTAAGCCATTAATGGCGAGGGCTTTTCGTAGAAAATGCGGACGATTGTTTTGGTAAGTAGTGCTGATAAATTGGTTATTGGGGTTTCTTTGAATATGATTTTCATAACATTTTTTATCTGTTATAGACGGGTTGTTATGTTACCCAGTAACGGATGTGGAGGTCAGATATGCAGTCGTTTCATGTTAAATTCACGTATTTAGACTGCATCCATAGACTGGAAGCCGACCACAACATAGTTGAAAACGCTAGGCAGATTATGAAATGGCTGGTAGGTAATACTTTATTGCATAAAATCCTCCTTACTTACTACAATTTGTGCATTAAAATGTAAAGAGATAGATTTAATAAGTCTGTCACAGTAAGTTGCAATTTGTAGCTTCTAAAGTTTGCATCTGTTTGCAGTGGTATAATTTCTCAACCAAATTTGCATGTCGTACATTGTAAGGACTAATCAAAATTCTGCAGCACATACAAAATGTTCACAGTATGCAAACTACTTACTTTGCCAACATGTTCAAACTGTATACAGTACTTATTCTACCTATATCTAAAATAATATTTAGAACTAGCTTCTACCCGCGACTTCGTCCGCGTGAAATTTATTGCTCCCCTAACCCACAAAAAATTGTTATACAGGGTGTTACGGAAAGGGTATATCAATACAAACGGGTTGAAGAGTGTATCTGGTCTAGAATCTCCGTACAAAATTTCAGCTCAAAAGCATTAACTTTGAAAATGCTTAATATTTTTTTATTTCGACATCACGGCGCTGCACTGGCGCGCGGCGGCCTGATGTGCGTGTACTAGGCGCACAGACACACTACAGATAATGGATAATGACCCTCGTAGTGCGGTGACACGTTTGTTATGATTTCAATTTAATAAACTATCGAAATAAAAAAATATTAAGCATTTTCAATGTTACTGCTTTTGAGCTGAAATTTTGTACGGAGATTCTAGACCAGATACACTCTTCAACCCGTTTGTATTGATATACCCTTTCCGTAACACCCTGTATACAAACTATTCAATATTTTTCGTCCATTAAATATACAACTTATACGTAAAGTATTTAATACATATTCATACTAATGTTCAGAGGATAGCCATGGTGAATATGGTCATATGCCACTTTGCCAATGTATTGTTTTATTATGGTAGGTGGCATAAAACAACGGCTATCCTCTGAACATCACTATGAATATGTACTAAATACAATAAAATATAATATATTACGTTTAAGTTTCAAAGTAAGACCACGTCTTGGACAAAGAAAGACGAGTGAATGAAGCCAGCACGCGTAGCATGTCAGCCGTAGAAACAGGTTTTTTCGACGGAAGAATAGACAAAATGACAGATTGTAGAAATATTTGTACGCATTCTACACGTCTAAGCATGGCAATTTGTTATTTTGTCTATTCTTCCGTCGACAAAACGTCGTCATGCTATGCGTGCAAAGCGCAGAGCAAGAAGAACATCGTAGAAGACGATTGTTGGTAAAGAGCATAATATTATGATAAATGATTTATTTTCTGTAAGTAGGTTTGTGCAAACACTTTTACACGTCAATCATATTTTTTTAAGCTAGATGAGGTCGGCGTTTCCTATCTGACTACTCTGAGTAGAAAGGCCGAAACAAACTCAGAGGTCACAGTCTCTTTTAAAGTCCAGACAAAATCTTGGTCAGATCATGTGAAGACCGTGTAGATAAATCTCTAGTCTCAAATGATCTTTTGAGGAAAGAACCACACAGATTGAGCGGATCTGTCCAGCCAGTGCACGCATTTGTCAAAAATCGTGCAGCTCAACTCAGAACTTGAGGAGCTCAACGATTCGAGGAACAATACCAAAGAAAGGACATTTGGATAGGCCGCGTAAATTACTCAAACTGCCAGATCATGATTAAAACTAACTAAGAAAGAAAACAGGAAAAGGAAATGACCCATATAGTCCTCATATTCACAATAATTAAGTAAAATCAAAATACTTTACAAAGTAAATATTCATGTCATTGTATATATAAAATTCATAAATGTTAATGTGTATATAAAAAAAAAATATTGAGCATAAGTATTGAATATAGGAAGTCAGGTAAGAAGGTGAAGTGGGTTTGTTGAGAATAGAAAACAACATAAACAGACCCCTCACCAATGGAGTAATCGCAACGTTCCATTCCATTGAATTGCGCATTGCATATTTCGTTTGCAAAAACTGAGTAAAACACGCCAATATCATGGAATGGAATCGGTTTTGTTATGCTTTTTTACGAGCAGAGAAATACGATGTAGGAATCCGCAGCAGAATTGGTAGTCTGCGTACCAATATCAAATAAAAGCGATCATACGATTGATGAATGTAATCTTAGGCATGGGACACATATAGTTTAAATAGAAGTTATCGCAATTTAACTCTTACCTCATTGTAATAATATAAAAATTAGAATAAAGCCGTGACGTTTATAACATTTGACAAAAAATTGGATAAACTCTTTTGATAGGACTACTTTGAATGTTATTGAATGACAAACAAGCAGCCAGCACACCTGAAGGCCACTGATGGTTTAAGACAATCATCTAAAATCTAATATTTTGCAAAGCTTTGCACGTGAGTTGACATCCCTGAGACACGTCATGTTCGTGAACGGGCGCCATCGGTTGAGACTGGTCATCTCTTAACTGCCAAGGCTTATCTTTAATCTTATATTTTGAATTGTTTTTTCATTTCTGTCTTTTTTTTTACATTGTTTTCAGATATAGAAGCAACAAGAGTAATGTACCCAGGACTTTGTAATATCTTGATTTAAAAGAGTGTCCATGGTGTTTCTTGCCCGTTCTTCTGCATAGAGATCTACGTTTTGGAATGGGCAACTAGCTTCAACTTTCTGACTAACTGACCGACTATTTGATTTTGACAATGTAAAAGTGCCTGTACATGGTTTAATTAAAATAAACGCTTTGAGTTTGAGTTATAAATTTATAATAAAACATATATTTTGAATTCATGCAACATTTTTCGGCCAATGGTTATCTGGAAGATATCGCTATCAGCGATAACACCGCCATTGTACCCATAGAATTAGCAATATTGTTAGAGAGCTGTGTAACAATTTTGGTGAACAGTAAAGTACAGTATATCTATTTAAATACTTCTGCTTTAGCTATCTGTCGATATCACGAAGGTAAACCTTTACAGACTTCAAAGACTTTCAAGTGACTGAATTCATGTCGATTGACGTCATAATTAAGTAAAAAAAGATGGAAGGCATTGCGGGAGTCGTTTGATATCTTGAAGATCGAATCATTGGAAGGAACTTTCATCAAAACTCCTTTGTTTATTCTAAATAGAGATCGATTGTTATGATAAATAAGAGTTTTTGAGAAACAGAAATTAAAAGAAGAATTCATCGTAAAGTGGATGTTTGATAGGTTCAAGTTGATTATGCTAATTACGGCCAAAATAATAATTGCGAGAAACGTTTTCGTTTGGCAAGGTGCAACATCAAGAGCAGTGGAAAAATACTTCAAACGTACCTAAGACGGTTTCCTACTCGCTAGATGTAGCTAGGTTACCTGAGATTTGGTGGTCTTTTTCGAAACGCACCAACTCTGAAACGCACCGAAAGTATTCCTCAAAAAAAAATTAAATCCTCCTCAAAAAAAAATTAAATATTAATAAAAATAAAAATATTATAATTTTATTCCTCGCAATGCATCAACGATGAAACATAGATAAGAGCATGAAGGATTCGTAATAAACGATGTCGATAGACTTTCATTTGATGTGTTTCAAAATTGGTGCGTTTCGAGGAATACCCCGAGATTTGTTAAGAAAAATATAAAAACTACCTAGAAACATAGAACGTAGAAGTTATGAATTCTTAACCAAAATATTTATTCTACCCGAGAAGGGAGTTTATACATACATGTACGTTCAATTAATTTAAATATATTGACATTCATTTTCAACATAATCCGACCTCCAAGTCTCTAGAGACCCAATTATAGCCGTGAAAGTGTACAAAGGGGCCAATATTGTAAGGAATACTTGTAAAACCTTACCTTTTCAGTAAAATCTTTTGTGTTTATTCTGTTTCTTATCGTGTCTTACCTACAATATGATTAAGGACATATTATATCCTTTTCAAGAAGGTGGAAGACATTTTATTTGGCCTTTATTATTAAAGTTTTTTTTTTTGCTGAAAACTCGCATTAAAATAAACATATTCGCCGAATGAATCGTCTGAATGGCCCAGAATTCGAGGAGCGTAAGAACTGCCAAAAACATTACCTATGCATTTTTGAAAAAATATTTTTGCATTCGAAAGCCCAATTCTTGAGGAAAGTGCGTGCGCGTATGACTAGAATTTTGTATGTACGTAACAGCAAAAAGGTTATGTGAGGTTCATAGCAGAGGGGCAATTCTACTAATTTTACGAACGTTCACAGTCTAATCTCAGTCTCAATCTGTCAAAAAATACCTCTAATTTCCCTACATTTTGACAAGTTTTTGACATTTGTTTGTCGCCGAGATGAGACTGCGACTAGATTTTGAACGTTTTAAATTACGAGAATTGGCCTTCTGGTGGTGTTCTGTCTACCCCATAGAAAAAAAGCGTAAGTTTATGTAGGTATGTAGTATGAAGATACTAGACTGACCATCTCTTGCCACTGACTCTCTCACACACTCTAAAGATAAACGGTTATAAAACCTTAGATAGATCTGAAATAACAAACACAGAAAGCCAATAGTGTGCGAATATTTTTTTTACACATCATTAGCCTTTCATGTGATTACTATACATACATTAGAACTAACCGATTGTCAGAATGATTTAACATAGAATGTATAATACTAATGTACCAATTTGATCATTTATCTAGATCAGCCAAGCAATTAGGTCATTCTGGATGAATGAACAACCGATCCAATATGCGTTTCGATACGAGGTACTGCTTTAACACTTTGCATCACACTTTGTTTCCACGAAATTGGCACACACATAGTTTATAACCTAGATTAACACAAAGCGTTCTTTTAATCCCGGTTACTAGCAGGATTAAAAGTAGGTACTATGCGGTCCTGTGGTCCATGCGGGCGAAGCCGCGGGTCAAAGCTAGTGTTTTTACAAGTCAAAATAGTTTTATGAAGATACTAGCAGTTTCCCGCAGTTGCACCCGCATAAGTTTCGATCCATTGTGAATATCGGTATAAACACTATTCTATGTCCTTTCCCGGGACTTAAACTATTACTATACCAAATTTCATATAAATCGGTTCAGCGGTTTAAGCGTGAAACATCCACGTATCCTCACAAACTTTCGCGTTTAATATTATTAGGATTTATCGAAAACGTACCACAATTTTATTTCATTGTTTGAATAAATTTAAACCCAAAGTTGAATCATTCATTGAATTTAAATGAGGCAAAGCATTATTGTAACAATACCGAGAAAATTCACGAAAACGCGCTTTTCGTAGAAACGAGTTATGATTAAAAACGTTTCCCCATTTTTCGGAGTCAGCTAATTGGAAAAGGTTATTGGAAGAAACCCCGTTCATATTTGCACGAAGTAATCATAGAGTTGATTAGACTTCGGGAGAATCAAGTCACACCCCGATGAGATGAACCTTCATCCTGCTCATGATAGAAAGGCAAGAATTAATCTATTTGATTTCCGAGAAAGAACTGGATTGAAGACATTTATTATGATTGTATTTAAACAATGCGAAAGGTCTGTACGTGATAGAGATTCATTCACGATGCAAGAAAACCGGCCAAGTGCGAGTCGGACTCGCACACGAAGGGTTCCGTACCACCGTGCAATATTTAACAATTATATAAAAAAATCACGTTTGTTGTATGGGAGCCTCCCTTAATTTTTTTTTTCCGTTAGCCTGTACTGTCCCACTGCTGGGCAAAGGCCTCCCCCATTATCTTCCACTTTTCTAATTTATTTAAATTTAATTATTTATTTTCGAAGTGAATATACAACTAAATACCTGTTTTGTAAATATTTCAAGCGTCTAACTGTTGCCGTTATTATTATCGAGCAAATATGGCAAAAAAAATCACGTCTGTTGCATAGGAGCCCCCCTTAAATATTAATTTTATTTTAAGTTAATTATTTATTTTTAAAGAGAATATACAACTAAATACCTATTCTGTAAATTATTCAAGCGTCTACCTGTTGCCGTTATTATTATCGAGCAAAAACGGCAAAAAAAAATCACGTCTGTTGCATAGTAGTTATTTTACTTTGTTTTAGTATTTGTTGTTATAGCGGCAACAGAAATACATCATCTGTGAAAATTTCAACTGTCTAGCTATCACGGTTCATGAGATACAGCCTGGTGACAGACAGACAGACAGACGGACAGTGGAGTCTTAGTATTAGGATCCCGTTTTTACCCTTTGCAATAGGTACGGAACCCTAAAAAAACAAGTTTCTTATAATTGAACCTGAACATTGTAGGTACTTTATTCGTCTCAGAATTAAATATTCTGTTTTGATCATAACTTCAAGTACCTAATAATTAAAAATGTAATAAGAATATTTGTATGCCAAGGCATAGCGTTCATTTTTATTAATATTTACATCTGTCTTTTTTGTTCACCTATTTTTTTATTTGTACTTCTGCAAATTAAAATATTTGTATTTGAACGAGAAATACCTAATCGTCTTTATTCCGAGCAAAGTACCTTCTCCAAAGAACTTCAATAAAGTAAGTCCTAGTCAGTACAAATATAATAAAGAAACTGTACACATCTTCAAGACGTTAGCGCTAATTGCGACCTTATTAGTCCTGAAACATGATAATATTATATTCGAGTATTGTTTACAGACATAATTTTACAGCGAGGCACGCGCTTCCTTGCCTCCTTAGAAAATTAGATAACTTTACTTATCGTGATAAAATTACTGCACGGTTATTATCTTGAATAACTCCCTGTTAGACAAACGCACAGATAATACATATAATACAAACGTAAGCAGAAGTTATTATCACCCATCTAATTAACGTGTTCCACGCGCGCCTCAAAGAGATGTCAGCAAAAAGGAAGGGGCCTGCCAGGCAGGTAGCAGCAGGACACCGTGTGGTTTCAGTCAGTAAGAGTCTGACAGACCCCTCCACCCACCCCAGTGTGGTGGACATCCATGAGGACATCCACACGATAAAAAAAAAGGGCCGAAGCCTGCCGGGGGTGCGGGATTGTCCGAAAGGGTTATCGCTACCCCGGAACATAAAGGGCTAACGAAGGAACACGGATGGGTTTTAGTCAGTATGAGTCTGACACTCCCTTCCGCTCCACCCAGAGCGGGAGGGGTCATTTGATGATTTTTCATCCATAAAAAAAAACCCATCGAATTAGGGAGAGAAAACCAAAATCATCGAGGTAATAATGCCTTGTAAGGACCGAGGATTCTTCGTAATATTGTTAGATAATTTAGTGTTTCTGGTAAAAAATTAGCGAGGCTTCCATCTTTCTATAGATTTCTTCGTGACTTCTACGTGAAGTCAAGAATTTATGCCATGAGTCAATTTGTTTTGAAACTCCTCAATCAAAAGAATTTTGTTAAGTGCTTCAATTACCAGCTCTTTTTCTCGATTGTTTATGAATTTCAGGAATGGCTTTAAACTTATTTATTTATTCATTTTTACCAACATTTATAGACACTACAGCAATTACAAGGAGCCACAAAAAATAAAGAACTAAATTTAACAAACAATTATAAGTAAATACAGCACGTACGCTAAAACGTAAAAAACGCAAGTTTTAGAAACAATAAAAGTATAAATATGATCGACTACAGTAAACAAGTCCAGAAAAATATATGATATTCTTCAGGAATGCTAGATAGATAGTGTGTTGAAAACATAAGACAACTAATTTGATATGATAGAAAAAATCATGAAGACACTTTTAAAAGCTTCCTTTTTACAATAAAAACCATACTAATATACAGACAATCTCTTTCTTTTCTATGCAGTCCGACAGTGACCGCGTTTTAAGTCATGTAGTCGTCTTAAATTATTGAGTCCCAGTTACACAATACTCATAAAAACAATCCCTGCCAGCGTCTGTGTTTCGTACCAACAACCCATTAACCATTTCATAGACCTCATCCATTATTTCTCACCCGGCAAAATAAGGTCAAAGATGACACAAAAAAGGGTATTTTTTTGAAAGGCTTAAATCTTACCTTACGATGTCCCCTGATAAAACACACAAGGTTTACGTACAATTATTAAAGACTTTATTTTCTTTTTATCAGTTAGTTACAACATAGCTCATAAATCATCTACTCGTTCAAAGAACAAGGAAAACTCTTCTCAGGAAATTACCGACGAACAAAATCATAAGGCCGTAAGCACACGGCGTATTTTAAACGCGCAGAAGACGCGCGTTTTAGGAACGCGCGTCTTCTGCGCGTAGATTCGGCGCTGCAGATGCAGATTGTTTTGGGTTCGAATTTCGTTTGAAGCGCGTATACGCGGGACATCTGCGCGTCGTCTGCGCGTTTAAAATACGCCGTGTACTTACGGCCTAATGTTTAGGCCGTAAGTATTATTGTATTAATTGTATTAATTATTGTAATATTTATTCTGTATCACCAGGAACAGTTTCCAACATTGATTAAGTTCCACCAAAACGTCACTACGTCAAAAATCAAAGAAATTGTGGCTTCTTGGTGTAAATCGATTTCAGACAAAGTGATTGATGAGAATTTCTACATGAGTAACTACCCAGTTAAACACGTGCTTTCTACCAAAGCTTCTCGATCAAACATCACTGTTTGCAATAAGACCGTTCTTTGTCCCATCTTGCCAAATGCGTATTTTTTTCTTTTCTTGAAACGTGTTTATAATTGGCATTATTTCATACTAGCTGCGCCCCGCGGTTTCACCCGCATAAGTCTCGATCCCGTAGGAATATCAGGATAAAAAGTATTCTATGTCCTTTCCCGGGACTCAAACTATCTCTATACCAAATTTCATCTAAATCGGTTCAGTGGTTTAGGCGTGAAAAGCTAATATACAGACAGACAGAGTTACTTTCGAATTTATAATATTATAGTATATACAGGGTGTTACGGAAAGGGTATATCAATACAAACGGGTTGAAGAGGGTATCTGGTCTAGAATCTCTGTACAAAATTTCAGCTCAAAAGCAGTAACTTTGAAAATGCTTAATATTTTTTTATTTCGATAGTTTATTAAATTGAAATCATAACAAACGTGTCACCGCACTACGAGGGTCATTATCCATTATCTGAAGTGTGTCTGTGCGCCTAGCACACGCACATCACGCCGCGCGCCGCCGCGCGCCAGTGCAGCGCCGTGATGTCGAAATAAAAACATATTAAGCATTTTCAAAATTAATGCTTTTGAGCTGAAATTTCACACTCTTCAACCCGTTTGTATTGATATACCCTTTCTGTAACACCCTGTATAGTATATAGTATGGATAAAGAGAGCATTGACTCTTTAATGTAAGCCAAGTAGTCTATTGTCCAACAACCCAAATGCTATTGCCATCATTCCAAATAAGTTCACTAGTATAAACGTGGGACGAACGGGAATACACCTAAACCAACGCTTCACATGCGAGTTCAACACATTTTATCGCTCCATAGTCTGGTCTAGTCATTGTCGGTTTTAATAATAAAGAGCTCCGGGTGTTTGCATAAATGACGTCACAAATGAAATGTAAACGGTCTACTGCGTTTTAGAATTCAGTGTGAGCGGAGAGATTGTTATAATATGGTGAATGTATTTTGCACGTGCATAATTGCCTAAAACCGAGCGTGGTTTTAGGAGCTAGATAAACTTTATAGGTAGATAGTGCCTGCTAATATACAGATTTTCATTTTTATTTTTTTAGACTCGCATTATATACGAAGATTGCAGGTTCGTGTCCTGTCACGGTCGCCAGTTGTCGGAGCTGCTATTGACGAGCAGCTCTTAAGTTGGTCGGGTTCTTCTTCAATTGAAAGGCTTGCATTAAACAATACTTCTTTAATTCTTTTACTTTACAATAATCGGTAGGTAGGTAACTATGATTTGTAGATAATAATTTTTTCATCGAAATATAATACAAATCATTGTAATATAAACTACCAAACCTGACATCGTGAAAAAAATCATCTGTTCCCTACATTTTGACGAGTTATACGAACATGTAGGGAACAGCTGATTTCAGGGTTGGTCCCATAGTAAAAGTTGTTCATAATGCTGAGTACAATTACCTCCTTAGAATTTGTTGGTGTATTTCAAATAACCCTGTATAGAAAAGTTACTAAATAGAGTACAGGGTCATAAGTTTTGATCTTTTCGCAGAAAGTTTTACGGCTTTCAATAAACAACCCTGACCCGTATGTATACAAAGCTGATTAAACAAACACATAAACTTGTGCCGCAAGTGGTCTGTTTGTTAGTCAATTCTACGGTTTGCTTTCACGAATTCTATGAAACCCTAAGGCCTCATTTACGGAGACGCGGGGCGTCTCGCGGCGCGTGTGGCGTGGCGTCTCGCGGCGCGTCGTACGTTTTTTCTGTTTACGGTGGGGCGGCGCGTGAAGCGGCACGCATCATCGCACGCGTAAACACAAACTTATAGCAATATACGACCATGTTCATAGAGAAGCGAGACGGGAAGCGTGGCGGTGCCCGCCGCGGCGCCCGCGGCGGGCATCGCGGCGGCGAACGCTCGCCTCGATCAAATCGACTAGTTTTATGTTGGCGAGAGATGGGAGCGCACGTGTCGCAACTTGCAGCATGATCATATCATACTCCATTGCGACGGTGACTCGTCTGTGTTGCGCGATTTCTAAATAAGACTGACAGAAGATTCCGCCTCGGACATAGCTTCATCGAGAATTGCCGCTGCGTGCGCCGCTGCGTGCGCCGCCGCGTGGGACGCGTCGGTGCCATCCGCGGGCTCGGCCGCAAAAAACGCCCTAATTCAAACAAACGCGTCTAAAATCGCTTCTCCGTAAACGCACTCATACAACGCCATATATTTGAATTCAGTGCGGGCCGCGCCGCTCAACGCGACGCGCGACGCCCCGCGTCTCCGTAAATGAGGCCTAATACGGACTGACTGCACAGGCAGTGAATCTAAATAGTTTCCACTCTGTTACATATAGAACTGCAGTTGATGAGAGAAAGCTTGATGAATTCAAGCTACATTGTTAAAAGCGTTATTTTATAAAACCAACTAGCAGCGCCCCGCAGTTTCACCCGCATAAGTATCGATCCCGTGGGAATATCGGAATAAAACTATTCTATGTCCTTTCACGGGACTCAAACTATCTCTATACCAAATTTCATCTAAATCGGTTCAGCGGTTTAAGCGTGAAGAGGTAACAGACAGGCAGACACACTTTCGCATTTATAATAAGTATTAGTATGGATTTATTATTTTATTTTATTTAGGTGGTATAAGTTGTGGATCTTATTTATTTAGGTATACTCGTATACTAAAACAGAATGTTTATCTATACTTACTACATATCACATCACACTTCACACTAATATTATAAAAGCGAAAGTTTGTGAGTGTGTGTGGGGATGTGTGTTTGTGTTTATATGTTTGTTACTTCTTCACGCTCAAACGGCTGGACCAATTTTGATGAAATTTGGTATAGAGATAGATTGAGTCCCGGAAAAGGACATAGAGTACTTTTTATCCCGATATTCCCACGGGATCGAGACTTATGCGGGTAAAACCGCGGGGCGCAGCTAGTAATATTATAAATTCGAAAGTAACTCTGTCTGTATGTTACCTCTTCACGAATAAACCACTAAACGGATTTAGTTGAAATTTGCTATAGAGATAGTTTGAGTCCCGGGAAAGGACATAGGATAGTTTTTATCCCGACATTCCTACGGGATCGAAACTTACGCGGGTGAAACCGCGGGGCGCTGCTAGTTATAAACATAAACGCTTCTCTTAACAATCATAGTAATGGCTCATAATGTTTTAAACTGCAGATGTTATTAGCGGGCATGAAAACGAATTAACTTTTGCGAATTCGCTACACAATTATTTTCTCATATTTCCAGACATAAAATTGTATAAAATCGTCGCGAGGTATCGCGTAGCAGCGCGGCATAGCGCAGGTGTGCACAGCCTAAATTTTTTATTGTTCCCCTTTGAGCACCGCGGTAAAATATTAATTGGTGCTCTAATGGGAATACATTTGGTGCTCTAAAAATAGATGCTCTGAAAATAGGTGCTCAAACGGGAATACTCCAGTTAAGTTTGATTAGACGTCGGTTCAGTTACGACAGACGTTCATGGTATTATGTCGGACCAAAACCTAGGCTGGCATAACGACCAATGAGAAACCTCTCTAATTATCTCTATCAGAAGAACCCCTAACAACTGCCCTTCTTATTACACCATTTTTTCATTAGCCTCTTATTATGACAACGTAAGAGACAAGCATCTCATAATATACAAAATTACCTAAGTAAATATGTCTCAGTCATAAGTGGCTCTTAAGATACCTTCATATAAAATATTAAGGGGCCGCATCTTCAGGGTTTATGGGGTGGGTATTAACATTAAGTAAACGGTTGATCCGGCTTCTAGTTGGTTAGCCGGATATTGTGGGTGAAAATGCATAAAAGGTATTGCTACAAACTTTCTGTTACAGTTAGTAGGTACAAAGCTCAGACGAACAGTGGAATATGGTATTATTATAGAGTGAGTGGAAGTGTTCGTCTTGAATGATGTCTGAAGTTAGATCGAGCTCGGAGAAAAGAATGAGACGTTTATTTTTGTTTCAATTAGTTTGTGGTAATACATTTGTATGTTATTTCATGTTTATTTGTTTTATATTTGGTGAGAAGAAGCACAATATCGAGAGACGTGGAAGAGATTGGCGGAGGTCTGTGCCCCGGAGTGTGACCAAACAGATGCCGTTGACGTATGCACGTCATAATCTTAATCAGCCTAGAATGTTCCCACTGCTGGGACACAGGCCTCCTCACTGTGAGAGGGAGTGGGCCGTAATCCAACACGCGGGCCCAGTGCGGGTTGGTAGATGTCACATGTCTTCGAATTTTTGGTATTAGGACATGCCGGTTCCCTCACGATGTTTTCCTTCACCGTTTTGAGACAGACATACAAAAAAAAAAAACGAATTTACGAATAAATAACAAGTTAGTTCTTTTTGCGATTTGCTGGCAACGCGACTAGGTGGGCAATCTCACTGACTTTGACAATACGATCTTAAGGCTTTGTACCGGTATTTTTTTTTTCAGTATTAGCGTTGGAAGCATTTGACATCCCGCTGTTGACATGTTTAAAAGTAAATACTTTTAAAAACCTGCACTATAATTTCTTGCGTAGATACGCAGGGAATTATAGTGCCTACAGTATATATAGTACCTAATTTATGATTCTTGCAGTACCGAGACTAGATAGCTAGATAGTCTCGGTACTGCAAGAACCATGAAGTAGGTATATCAATTTTGAGTTGCGATAAGGCCTGTTGCGGCTGTTATATGCGTTTGGTTTTCTAGTGCAAAAATGCGTGAATGACTAGTAGTGTGTGCTTATACAATTTATCACGGTCATACAAGGAAGTAAAATGTATGGAAATATATGAAGTCGCAATTTTCCGTCCACGGTAAAGGTTATACGTGCACGTATATTATATGTCCATACATTGTATGGACGCGGACGTCCAGAATAATATCTTTACGTATAATTTATGTTATAAAAGCGGGACTCAAACAGACGATCCTACAACAAAAAATTGACTACTTAGTTACATTGTATGACTATCAAATGAATCGATACAAAAAAACACTATTTCCTTTACTAAGTATCTGTATACACAGTACATAATGAACCTTAAAAAGCAAAGGAAATTGGATCACCTCACATACTTCCCTTAAGGAAAACACGAGGTGCGTAAAGACTTCTTTATTATTGAATTAGTTCCTTGATTTACATCACTGCCACACTCCCGACCTTTTTTGCTAACGAGAGTAAACAAAATGGCTGCTTTTGTTAATGGATCTTTTTTTTTATGTGTTTTTTTCGAACCTACCTGCTGAGTATGGTGCTCAATATAAAGTAACAGGTTTCGTAGGAAAATAATATCGTGAAAAGTTGCGAAGCGAATGCTGAAAAATATTTAACATGAATCCAATATCGATACAAAAATTGTGTCTCAGGTTCAACAAGAAAATGAAATTTTTGACTATGAAGGACGAAGATACACGAAGAAGGTACACATCAAATCAAATGATTTGCCTCTGTAGTTTCACGTTTAGGTAATCTTTTATCTTTTCTTATAAATTTCGATTAAGTATCCAAGATTGTTTTTTTTTTCTATTTATAAGTGTGTACTTATTTCCTATTAATTCTAATAATTCAATAATAATTGGTGACCTTTTCTAAGTTGTAAATGTCAACAATAAGATACATATTATAAGAAAATAATTATTTATTTTTGGGTTTCTAATAATGTGAGAACTTATATCAGTATACAGTTACTTACAAAACTTAAAAAACGAAAAGACTGGTTGCACTCCGGGAGTGCCGGCAGAAGTGAAAACTTGAATATTAACGTTGAAATAAATAAATTATTAATTGAATTAATATAACTGATTTTTTTTCACTATTTCTGCGTCACTTTTTTCATTAATGGATGCACTTTGTTCAATTTCCATATTTTAAACACTTTATATACACGAATTCCACGTCCACGTCCATCCATCCATCCATCCATCCATCCATCCATCCATCCATCCATCCATCCATCCATCCATCCATTCATCCGTCCATCCATCCGTCATCCGTCCATGCATCCATCCATCCATCCATCCATCCATCCATCCATCCATCCATCCGTCCATCCCTCCATCCATCCATCCCTCCATCCATCCATCCATCCATCCATCCATCCATCCATCCATCCATCCATCCATCCATCCATCCATCCATCCATCCATTGTCGTGTGTCACTTGGTTCACTTCGGTTGGCGCCGCCGTAGAAAGAGAGGGGGGGGGAATCTCTCCTGACGGTCACGTGTCCTGACGCGATGTCCTGACGCGAGTTTAACATTTTTTACCCATTACAAAAAGTGTGCAACGCCGCTAAAGAAGTTTTCACTTCAAAAATTAGCTAAGGGCCGGTTGTTTCAAACGGTTGTCTAACGTAACATACGTACGTCAATTAATAACAATTACGTATTCGTAATTATTTGACGTACGGCAAGGCTATAATTTTGTAATTGTAATTTGAAACAACACTTTTTTTGGATTGACAATAGTTAGCGTCATTTTTGACGTATACGCGTGCCTTAAGTAGACGTGAAATAACTCACCCTTGTCTTCAGTTACTAGATAGATTCTTTTATAACATACTCGTAACAAATAAATGGGCCATTAAAACTACAAAAAACGAGTAAACTGTAAATACGCCATGCGTTTTATTTGGTGTCTTTCAATGTTGGTGCGTTTCGAGGAATACCCTATTAGAGGCTTCACACTTGTGGTGGTATCCCTGAGACATTGCTCAAATGTCTCATAATATTATGCCTATAACTACGCCGTCACTCCAATCTTCAACATAACAACGCTACCTGGGCTGCAGAAAGGAGTAGGAGGTATTATTTTTTCAGACAAGGCAAGCCATGTCACATAGACTTTTAATTGACCATGGATTTTAAAATACAATATTTTAAAAACAAAAGCCGGTCTGTTACCTACTTCGTACCTTTACTAAACTTGTTACATGTTACCTATTATATGTAGGTATATAGCTTGTTTGACCCAGAGTTTAGTTTAGTTAAACTGCTAGCTATTGTGAAGCGGTATTGTTACAATGTTAAAGTTTTCCGTTGTTCCAGTTAGTATAGAGTTCAGATGAACATTGAAACATGGATTTATTGAGTACATTGGAAGTGTAGGTACGGTTTAAACATAGCCTAAGGGAAGTCTGTGAAACGAAAGTAGGAAATGTTTATTTCTTGCCTTCTTGTCTTATGAACGTTTTCAGTAATAATATAATAGTCATATTTTTTAAGACCTAGCCAGAAAGGAGTGTTATTGCGAACAAATAGGACTATGGACTATTTCGCGGATTCTGATCGGACGTAGTGCGAAACCGCCCTTACAGTTAGTATAAAGTTCAGACGAACAGTGGAACATGGTATTATAAATTACATTGGAAGTGTCCGTCTTGAATGTAGTCTGAAGTTATATCGGGATCTGAGAATAGAATGAGACGTTAGAGATCTGGAGAGCAGTGGTGGCTCAGTGGTAACGGCCGCGACATACGAGTTGTAGGTCGTAGGTTCGAACCCCGACAGGCGCTTTACTTTGTTTAAATTATTTCATCACCACTGCTCTCAAAACGGTGAAGGAAAACATCGTGAGGAAACCGGCATGTCCTAGAACCAAAAATTCGAAGACATGTGACATCCAACAACCCGCACTGGGCCCGCGTGGTGGATTACGGCCCACTCCCTCTCACAGAGAGGAGGCCTGTGTCCCAGCAGTGGGAACGTTATAGGCTGATTATGTTGTTATTATGTTGTTAGAGATCTTTGTTTCTAGTAGTTTACGGTGTATTTATTTAGCTTTTATTTCATGTTTTTTTTAATATCTGGTGAGAAAAAGCCTAAAATCGAGAGACGTGGAAGAAATGAGGGAAGGTCTTTGCCAAGGAGTAGGACCACTTAAGCTAACAACAAAAAAATACGACAAAATTACAAGATGGCTCTTCATTCGATATGCTGGCAACGCGACTGGGTAGGTTATTTTCAAGGCATTGTACTGTACATATTTTTCAATAATAGTGTTGGCTACACATGGCAACACCCCGCTGCCAATACAGTTACAAGTGAATACTTTAAACTGTAAAGTATTCACTTGTAACTGTAGTATTTTAAAGTACAGAACATGCAGTATGATATCTGAGGACCCAGTTTTAATACTTATATAGATAGATAGATATATATACAGACCTCATATTTAATTTGTAGTAAATGGCAACTATAAAAGAGAATTGATATTTATTAAACTATAGTTATGAGACCGCAAATAAATAAATGAAATTTATTTAATTTATTTACAATAAATAAATTCAATTTATTTACCTATTGCAACATTTTTTTTTAAATGTAAGAATATTTCAGTATAACAATGCAAAAACGTGTGAGTAACTGGCAATAGGAACAGTAAAAAAACATCGCACTTTATAGGTAGTGAAAATACGACTCAAACAGACGATCTCACAACAAAAACTCGTCGTGTAACATTGTATAGCTACCAAATGAAACGATACAAGACACTGTTTCATTTACTAAGTACCCTGTACACAATATAATTTCCTTCGCTTGTTAAGAAGCAAAGGAAATTGGACCACCTCGCACTACACTTTATCTATATACATATAATAAAATCGTAGGAAAGTCAAAACGGTACATTGAATATTTTTTTAAAAGAATACTTGGGGCGTGATCTACAATCGATATCGAAGCCAAAAATATAGTTTTTAGAATTTTTGTCTGTTTGTCTGTTTGTCTGTATGTCCGGGATAAACTCAAAAAGTACTGCATGGATTTACTTCAAATTTTGCATGAATATTACTAAGAGGTCGGGTCAACATATAGGCTACATATTATCACGCTATCACCTATGGGGGAGGAGCTGTGAATCTTTATTTTTCTTACGCATTCTGTGACAGCGTGTAATCTAACGACGCATATTTAAATGTTGTTTTTCAGTAAGCCATGCTATTATCTAGCTTTACACTATAAAAACTACGCCATTTAAGTAACTTGGGCAGAAAAAACATAGTTTAATGAATTTTAGTAGTATAAAGAAAATTTTGAAGCAGCGCCATCTATGAGATTTCATAAAAATCAAATCAAGTTACATGTTGACACTTTTTGGAAATTAATAATTTAAATTTGATCATGTTGGCGAGGTTAGTAGTTAGTTATTCTTAAAATTCATAGATGGCAATGTGCATTTTCTTCATAAAAGTTGTATAGTATACTTAGTCCGTTTTGACAAATTCAAGTTCCAACAAAACCCTTAAAATCATGAGCAGAGTTGAGGACGACAATTAAAAAAAAAAAGCGGTGTTAAGTATTACAAAAAAGTTATGTTTCTACTGGAGACGAAGTCGGAGTAACTGATGAACGCGTGCTGAACACCTGTCTCAGTTCACTTCAAGATGTGGTCATTTCTATCGGCGGCAATCCACTGATCGAATATGGGTTACCAGCTCCCCAATGATCACCGCATCAAGACCGTGTAAATCGGGAGTATAACGCTGAGACAAATTACGATCCGGACGAAATGACCATGTCGCTTTGTTCTCTTCAGAGCAAAAACAAATTTATGACACCGTCCTTGAAAGCGTTGGGAAAAAACCAGGGTCAAATGTTTTTCTTGGAATGCGTCTGGTGGAACTTACTTACTTGCAGAGGTCAGCAGGCAAGGCAAAATTGCTATTGCTGTAGCGTCGTCGGGAATCGCTGCCACACTGCTTCCGAGTGGCAAGACAGCACATGCCATGTTTAAAATTCCTATCGATTTAGAGAGCGCCGAAACGCCTGTTTGTGGTGTGTCACGTAACAGCGATAAGGGACACGTGCTCAAGGATTGATCTTTGATCGTATGGGATGAGTGTACGATGGCCAATAGGAAGGCAGTTGAGGCCGTGGACGGAACCCTGCAGGACATCCGCAGGAACGAACATTGGATGCGTCGTATCACAGCTGTTCTGTTCAGTGGCGATTTCCGGCAAATGCTTCCCGTGGTGACACGGGGATCGAGGGCTGACGAGGTGAATGCTTCGTTGAAACTATCTTCGTTGTGGTCACGAGTTCGTACGCTGCGCTTGACCATTAATATGAGAGCTCGGCTCGGCGGCAATGCACGTGCTCAAGAATTCTCCAATGTCCTTCTAAATCTTGGCGAAGGCACTCTACCAGAAGAGAAAGGTGGACAGGTGGTGCTTCCAGAGTCTCTCGGTAGAGTGGTATCCAGCTTAGAAGAACTCATTTGCTGTGTGTACGGGGACATCAGTCGTATACTGCACCTGCAGAATTCTTGGGTGTGTGAGCGGGCCATTTTGACGTCCAAAAATGATCAGGCTGCAGCAATTAACGAATGCATTCTCTCGGAAATTGAGGGGAATGAAGTGGTCTACACCTCGATAAACACTGTTGTCGAGCAAGATGACGCCACACATTATCCCGTGGAATTTCTGAACTCCCTGTCAGCAAGTGGACTTCCAGCGCATACAATCAAGCTGAAGGTCGGTGTCCCGATTATGCTTCTTCGGAACCTATCTCCTCTGAAGTTGTGTAACGGGACCCACCCTAAAGTCATCTCGCTCTACAGACACACCATTGAGGCGGAAATTCTTACGGGTTGTGGCGTTGGCAAGGCAGTATTTATACCACGCATTCCCCTCATACCTCATATCTTCCCGTTCCAGTTCAAGCGCGTACAGTTCCCCGTGAGTGTTTGCTTCGCGATAACCAGCAATAGAGCAGACACTGAGGGCAGCAGGTGTCGACCTCAGGACGAGTTGCTTCTCACACGGACAACTGTACGTCGCTTGCTCCCGCGTCACCAGTCCTGACTCTCTTTACATTTTGGCTCCTGGCAGCATAACTACCAACGTTGTTTATAGGGAAGTGTTTTAAGGTATGATGCCTTTGTACGTATTTTTACTCTTTTGTGTCCTGGAATGTATTCCTGCATTGTTTTCTCTATTTCCTTCAGTCACATCCCCCACACCACACTGAACTCAGCAGGATTCCCATATAACTCTCTTCACTTGCTTCACTTGCAAAAAAAAAACTTATATTTTAATGCTATTTTAAAAGTTGTTTACTTATAATGCTATAGCGACACTGGCATCTTAGGTATTTTTGGTGCTGTAGAGCCTTCAGGCAGACGACGTCGCGGGTAGCAGCTAGTGATAGATAAATAATATAAAAATATCCAGTCTTCCAAAGGAGGCAGAGCAGGCGACTATGACAGCCGCAAATAAACTGGTCTTAAAGGCGGTTACGAGGGCAGACTACGATGGTCTGGGGACATAGGTAGGTACCTATATTCTGTGTACGCCGAAATAGGCCATGTTGAAGAAGGAACAAGAGTTGCTTTTAGCTTGAAACACGGTCTATGTCGTCTTCAAACTTTGGTATGGGTACCTTACTACCTAGTGAGTTATCCATGTAATAATTGTATACTATTTTCTTATTCCAGAGCATTGAAATTACCAATAATTAACTCAGGCCGCACGTTAAAAGAAAAACGTGCCAAAAACAAAATATAAAATCGCATTTTCCTGTAAAATCTGGAGTGGACAATAACAATGAATCCACGCTGTAATGAATCGAAACTCAATCATAAATCAATCACGCGAAGGGTTAACGAGGTTTGTTGTTAATGTCAGGGCTCCAGAAATCATTGCAGAGTTTACAAGAGGTGGATGTTTTTTTTTTAAATTATCTAAGATGAGAGACGAGATGATCCACCAAATTAATGATGTAATAACTAATGTTTTGTAACAGTATCACACTAATACTATAAAGGCGAAAGTTTGTGAGTGTGTGTGTTTATATGTTTGTTACTTCTTCACGCTCAAACGGCTGGACCAATTTTGATAAAATTTTGTATGGGGGTAGCTGATACCCTGGATTAACGTATAGGCTACTTTTTATCCCGATATTCCACGGGATCGACATTTACGCGGGTAAAACTGCGGGGCGCAGCTAGTACTTGATAAAAAATAATAATACCTATAATCAGCCTATAATGTTCCCACTGCTGGGACACATGCCTCCTCTCAGTGAGAGGGAGTGGGCCGCAATCCACCACGCGGGCCCAGTGTGAGTTGGTAGATGTCACAACTCACATGTCTTCGAATTTTTGGATCTAGGACATGCCGGTTTCCTCACGATGTTTTCCTTCACTTTATACTTCCCTTGAGGAAAACACGAGATGTGTAAAACCTTTTTTATTTTACTGTTCCACTCCCGTTTTATGCGGCGTTAAGATATTTCCTTTTTTACTATTGAGAGTTAAACAAAATGGCTGGTTTTGTTAATGGGCGTTAATTATTCACACATTTTATTGCACGTGGTTTTTCGAACAAGCCAAACGAGTCATTATCATCTGCCTAGCCTTTTCCCAACTATGTTGGGGTCGGTTTCCAGTCTAACTGGATGCAGCTGAAAACCTGTATTTACATGGAGCGACTGCCTATCTTACCTCGACAACCCAGTTACTGGGTAACACAAAACCCCTTGGTAAGACTGGTTGTTAGAATTTCGGGCTTCTGACGACCCGTAACGACTGTGAAAGATCCACGAATGACAGCCGGGTCCAACGGCTTAACGTGCTCTCCGAGGCACGGAGGGGTCTTGGTATGCAAAGGTGGTCACCCATCCACGGACCAACCGCGGCAAGCGTAGCTTAACCTGATCGATCGACCTGTGTGGCTGTTATTACTTAGCCACAAGCCCCTCCTGCCAAATGAGTATGGTGCTAAAAATAAAGTAGGGTTCCGTAGAAGCTATGTAAAGTTAATTCAAAATATATTTGGGCTTCAATAATTAATCAATGAAGTGATGTCTAAGCATTTTAATCTTTCGATTATATAGAAAGTTTAAAAACATTATTTATTACTTATTATGCGATTATGTAAAAAAATCAAATTTTGGATCAATATTTTACAAAATAGAGGACATTGTTATTTGCCAAAGTAGAAGTAGGTAAAGAAAGAAAATTGAACTTTCAACAAATAATTTGTAACATCTTTGTACTTAACACATAAAATTTCAAGATAGAGACGAAAATAGGTCTCAGGTAACGAAGCTCTTGAGTAAATGAGATTCTCATGGGAGGAGATTATTCATCATCTCATCAAATTATACGACTCGCCTTTGCAGTGTCACGTTGAGATAATCTTTTATCTTTTTTTTTATAATCTCTTTTCTTATAATCTATTTCGATTAACCAAGATTGTTTTTTTGAAGTGAAACTTCTTTACGCACGCTTGACTTGGGGAATAAGCTGGCGAATGCGTGACGTAAGCGTTACGAAAAGTGTGATCGGGCGAGGCGAACGGGAGTTGAGTGGGGGATATAAGCAAGAGAAAGCAGTGCACGCGCACATTTTCTTTTTCTCTTCCTCTCATAGCCAAATACGTTTGAAGTTTCACTTCAGTCGTGTGGTCATAAGCACACTCGGTTTTTTTTTTCATTTGTTTGTGTAGGTGTTTTCTATTTATTTTAATAATAGAATAATAATAGTTGACCTTTTCAAGTTGTGAGTGTCAACAATAAGATACTTATTATTAGAGAATAATAATTTAATTTTGAGTTGAGTAATATAAGAACTGAAACACTACCCTCCTTACTAATAAACGTATTATATCAGATGAATAGTTACACACGGATTTTTCTCCTTCAGTCGTCAGTAATTTGACTTTCAAAAGAAGAAGACAAAGCGTTGTGTACCTATACAGACGCTATACAACGTTTATTAGTAAGGCGGATTGTGACGTGGTCGTGTGCAGGATGAATCCCGCGTGGAGTGACTGTAGATAAAACGTCTCAGGTCAGGACATATGAAGTCCACCAGTAGATTAGTGATAATACTTATATTGAGAGAGAGATGCTTTTAATGAGATTATGTTATTATAGGTGAGTATGTGAGACATCGCGTCGGAAGTGACGCCAGTGTTGCACTATAAGAATGAGTGGTAGTGTTGCATCACCTAATATTATTTATACCTTAAGTTATGTTCTGAAAGTAGGAACAGTTATTTTCAAAACATTTTTAAATAGTCAGCTATATATTATACTAGCTGTGCCCCGCAGTTTCACCCGCAGAAGTGTCGACCCGTGGGAATATCTGGATAAAAACTATCCTATGTCCTTTCCTGGGACTCAAACAATATCTATTACAAATTACATCTAAATCGGTTCAGTGGTTTAGGCGTGAAAAGGTAACATACAGACAGACAGACAGAGTTACTTTCGAATTTATAATATTAGTATGGATATAGTATATATAGTATGGATTCAGTTTTTACAACGATACTTTTACAACAAAATAAAGACAGAACTCATAAAAAAATAAGTGTGAAGGGATACTTCAAAGGAATTGCTGAAGAAGATCTCAATAACATTACCTATTTCATGAGGGATACTCAATTTTATGCATTCCCACCCACAATACCCGGCTGCCCTACTAAAAGCCGGATCAACCGTTTACTTTCCGTTCGCTTAATATTTTATATGAAGGTTTCTTAAGTGTCATTTATTACTGAGCTATATTTACTTAGGTAATTTTGTATATTATGAGATGCTTGTCTCTTACGTTGACGTGTAATGCTGAGGCTACATTAGGCCGCGACGCGACCTGCGAAACATGAGCGATTAAAACAAATAAATGAATGCTCACGTATATGACTACACCGTACATCAAATATAACTAGCGATCTTTGATTTCTTTATGCGATAGGAACAGCATTACTGTAATCACGGCATCGGCTACATCAACGTATCAGCGAAATTGAAGCGAATTTATTAGAAAATTTGAAAGAAAGAAAGAAAAAGTATTTATTGTGACTCGTACAGGAAGATCACAAACTAAACTAAACACAGTAAAAAATAAAAACCAAGTTATATAAAACAAAAAAGTAACAAAAAGAAAAATGAGACAGAAACTCCTATACGAGGCCAAAAGGCTCCTATCTCAGCATGATGCTGCGACATTTAAAAAATAAATGTCGCAACGCTGGTATTCTGATAGGGCCCGCCGCTGTGATGTCACGGACAGTTACAGAAATAAAATAAATAATTAAAATAAAATTTCTCACTTGCACGACTAGTAGACTAGTAATAGTGCTACTAAATATGCGTGTGGCTACATTATGCGTATAGTAAACCGCGATGGATGATTTGATAGCATGTGTACTGTAGCCACGTCATCGCCGAATATACGCCGGATTTTCGCTTATAGTGTAGCCACACCATGTTTATCTCGTTTCGCTCTTCCAGTCGCATCGCAAATCGCTGCCTACTGTAGCCTCAGCCTAAGGATGTTGTAAGAAAAAGGATAGTTGTTAAGGGTTTTACCGATACTTAGAGATAATTAGGTAGGTTTATTGTTGAACGTTATGCCAGCCTAGGTTTTGGGTCCGACATAATACCGTGAACGGTGCACAGTGTGGCATCTACGCACAACTTTGTAACGCCTACTGTATGTCCACGATTTGTCAAAGCAACACCTAAAGTCTCCGAGTCGCCTACGATGCCTCTACGCAACTGCTACGTTGTGGTGTTGCGCCACAGATATAGATAGACCTAGATAACCCAAGCATCACCATCTGTGTGAAAACCCAGCGTTCCATTTTTTGACTACCTACTATGACGTCATAAGCACTTTTTAGTGATGGGAAAATCAAATCGATTCAAAGACGCCGCCGCGTATGGCAACCGTCTCGCCCCACCCCCGGGGCCACCAGCGCTCACGCTCACCCAGCTACACAGGACTGATCGCGAAAGTGGCGGCTCACGATTTTTGTACGTAAGTTGGTGCGATTATTGGCTCACGAAGTAGTTGCTCTTGCGTTATCTAGGTGTATCTATATCTGTGAGTCACGCAGTACGCTATGCTGCGCCGCTACGCGATGCCTACGCTGGAGAAATTCCCAGTGCGAAAACACTATCATGGCTTCTTTGTACAGACGCCAACATATCAACCTACCCCAAACTGTCACATTTTCCCAATCAACTTTGAACCTTATGCTTTAGTGATAAAGTTAAAAATCTATTAAAGAAATTTGACAGATTGTAGTAGGTTGATGTGCTGGCGTCTGTACGTCAAATCTAATTTTATACGATTTTATGCCTGGAAGTATGAGAAATAATTGTGTAGCGAACTCGCAATAGTTGTTTCGCTTTCATTTGTCCGGTACTAAAATCGGCAATTTAATAGCCCTGAAAGGTTAAAACATTATGAGCCATTATTTTGATGGTTTAGGGAAGTGTTTATTTTGATAATAAATCGTTTGTTTTTACTACACGAGTATACCTAAGTAATTTATTTATTTGTTATTATTTACTAGCTTCAGCCCGCGACTTCGTTCGCGTGAAACTTCTTGTTTCCCCCGAGCCACCCCGTCGTATCGCATCACCCGCCCGCGCTATCACTTAACGTTCTTTTTTACTTTTTTTCTTTTTGCTCGGCTCCTAAGGGTCATAGCGTGATGTTAAATAGCCTATAGCCTTCCTCAAGAATTGGGCTATCAAATGCAAGAAGAATTTTTCAAATCCGACTGGTAGTTCCAGAGATTACCCCCTACATACAAACTTACAAACTTACAAACATACAAACTTACAAATTTTACCTCTTTATAATATTAGTATAGAAGACTAACTGCGCCCCGCGGTTTCACCCGCATAAGTGTCGATCCCGTGAAAATATCAAATGCAAGAAGAATTTTTCAAATCCGACTGGTAGTTCCAGAGATTACCCCCTACATACAAACTTACAAACTTACAAACATACAAACTTACAAATTTTACCTCTTTATAATATTAGTATAGAAGACTAACTGCGCCCCGCGGTTTCACCCGCATAAGTGTCGATCCCGTGAAAATATCGGGATAAAAACTATCCTATGTCCTTCCCCGGGACTCAAACTGTCTCTGTACCAAATTTCATCTAAATCGGTTCAGTGGTTTAGGCGTGAAAAGGTAACATACAGACAGACAGACAGAGTTACTTTCGAATTTATAATATTACTAGCTGCGCCCCGCGGTTTCACCCGCATAAGTGTCGATCCCGTGAGAATATTGGGATAAAAACTATTCTATGTCCTTCCCCGGGAATCAAATTATCACTATACCAAATTTCATCTAAATCGGTTCAGTGGTTTAGGCGTGAAAAGGTAACATACAGACAGACAGACAGAGTTACTTTCGAATTTATAATATTATAGTATGGATTACGACGGTTATACACCAGTAACAGTAATTAATTAATTCGCTTTAAGCAATTTAGCCTTAATTCATGAAGCCTTTTCTCTTAAATGGTCCTCTATGTCTCAGAGTAGAAACTATTCACTACCCTAATATGTACAGAATTGTCTGTACTAGGGTTTCATAGAATTCGTGAAAGTAAACCGTAGAATTGCCTAACAAACAGACGATGTGTGGGCGTGTGGCACAAGTCTGTGTGTCTGTGTACAGACACGCCAACACATAAAACTACTACAATCTGTCAAATTTCTTTAATAGATTTTCAACTTTATCGCTAAAGCATAAGGTTCAAAGTTTATTGGGAAAATTTGACAGTTTCGGGCAGCTGGATGCGCTGGCGTCTGTACCAGAATTTCAACCAAATTTACCGAACGGCTTTTTCCTAACACTCTGTGCAGGGTCCTTTGTATCGTAGGAATTGTAGATATTCAACAGTGCTTGTTGTTGAGAATCAAACCCTCTAATTAAGAGCGTTTTTTTTTTTGCTGCTGAATGGGCCCACTCTTGACATCGATCACGCCTGATGGAAGCGATGGATGAGGCCTATTATGGATCGTGCGTGCCCAGAAGATGCCTAAGGCACTGGAACTCCCACGCATCGACGAAACACAGCAGGCTGCTTAACGCCGGACTCCGGTGGGAGGGTGGTCGCAAACCAGGCAGGCCTTAGCCCTACCACCGCAAGGGAACGATTGGCCAGTCAAATAAGGTGTTGGGTGTGACTGTCCAGGATGCGCCGAGCACTCCGTTCAGTTGAGTAACTGACGAGACAAACTGCGCTACACAAGGAAGCTTCTTCATGCATCCCAAAAAGTATTTTATTTTGACAAAAAAATATGAAGTGGCATCCAAGCATTCCATCTTTTTAAAGGAAAGCTGACCGTTTAACCTTGTGTTTGTATCAAAAACATATACAGGATGTTACGGAAAGGGTATATCAATACAAACGGGTTGAAGAGTATATCTGGTCTAGAATCTCTGTACAAAATTTCAGCTCAAAAGCATTAACTTTGAAAATGCTTAATATTTTTTTATTTCGACATCACGGCGCTGCTGCACTGGCGTGCGGCGGCGTGATGTGCGTGTACTAGGCGCACAGACACACTACAGATAATGGATAATGACCCTCATAGTGCGGTGACACGTTTGTTATGATTTCAATTTAATAAACTATCGAAATAAAAAAATATTAAGCATTTTCAAAGTTACTGTTTTTGAGCTGAAATTTTGTACAGAGATTCTAGACCAGATACACTCTTCAACCCGTTTGTATTGATATACCCCTTCTGTAACACCCTGTATAGCTACCTATTAGATAAAAACTAGACGCAATATAAGGTAAGGTAAGGTACGCATTAAAGAGTAAAAGCTCAAAAAAAGTTCATGCGAGTCTCTAAAAAAACATTCATCATCCTTATCATCATTTCAGCCGAAAGACGTCCACTACTGGACATAGGCCTCCCCCAAGCACCTCCACTTCGACCGGTTTTGTGGCCGATGGGGCTGAAAGGTTCTGGAGTGGCGACCGCGTACCGGAAGACGTAGCGTTGGAAAGCCTCCCACAAGGTGGACTGACGACCTTGTGAAGGCTGCAGGAACTCGTTGGATGCGAGAAAAAAACATTAATAAAAAATATTTTAGAAGGCTTTACCTACCTAAAAAGCTTACCTAGCTACTGAAATCGAGCGTTTGATTCAATTATGAAAGTGCAAAACAAATTTACCACATAACAATCTCTCCACAAACTTCTAAAACGCAGTAGACCATCTACATTTAATTTGTGACGTCATGTATGCAAACACCCGCTGCTCTTTATTATTAAAACTGACAATAGCTCCACCAGACTATGTAGTGATAAAAAGTTATGAGCTCGCATATGAAGTGTTGGTTTATATTAGTGAACTCATTTGGAATTATGGCAATAATGTCTGGGTAAATGGAGAATAGATTAACTGCTTACATAAAAGAGTCAATGCTCTCTTTATATGAAAGAATGCCAAACTTTGTTTCAAGAAAAGAAAAATCAAACGTATTTGGCAAGATGGGACAAAGAACGTTAAATTATTGCATACGGTTTGATCGAGAAGCTATGGTGGAAAGCTCGTGTTGGAATGGTTTATTTTTCGTGTGAAAATTCTCATCGATCATATCCATAATAATTGGGTCCATATTGGCTCAACTAAAGTTCTTTACCCGAAATTGTTCTTCCTAACGATTTGTAATCCGAATGATCACTCTTCCTAAAATTTTTCATCCTAAAGTTTTCATTCATACTATTTGTAGTGCTACTGGCGGTGTTCATAACACTCATGTTTCCGAAAATTGAAATTAATAATATCATTAATGTAAATATTTTAAACTCATACTGTTTTTTATCATAACGCTTTTATCCCTAAACATAATTACCATAATATTTTCATGGCCTGGGAGTTTATACGGGTGAGTAATATATGATATAATTACAAAACCTCTAATATTTACAAGATATAACAACTGAACCTATAATTTTATTTGATACTAGCTGCTGCCCGCGACGTCGTCTGCGTGAAGACAGTACCAAAAATACCTAAGATTAGTGTCGCTATAGAATTATAAGTAATCAACTTTTAAAATAGCATTAAAATATAAGTTTTTAGCATTAAAATATAAGTTTTTTTAAATATAAGTTTGTTTTTTGTTTATAAGTTTATCCTGCCGAGTTCAGTCATAAGATGTGACTGAAGGAAATAGAGAAAATAATTCAGGAATACATTCCATTACACAAAAGAGTAAAAATACGTACAAAGGTATCATACCTTATAACACTTCCCTGTAAACTACGTTGGTAGTTAGGCTGCCAGGTGCCAAAATGTAAAGAGAGTCAGGACTGGTGACGCGGGAGCAAGCGACGTACAGTTGCCCGTGTGAGAAGCAACTCGTTCTCAGGTCGACACCCGCTGCCCTCAGTGTCTGCCCCTGCGACTTATTGATGGTTATCGCGAAGCAAACACTCACGGGGAACTGTACGCGCTTGAACTGGAACGGGAAGTTATGAGGTATGAGGGGAATGCGTGGTATAAATACTGCCTCGCCAACGCCACAACCCGTAAGAATTTTCGCCTTAATGGTGTCTGTGGAGCGAGATGACTTCAAGGCGGATCCCGTTACACAACTTCGGAGGAGATAGGTTCCGAAGAAGCATAATCGGGACACCGACCTTCAGCTTGATGGTATGCGCTGGAAGTCCACTTGCTGACAGGGAGTTCAGAAATTCCACGGGATAATGTGTGGCGTCATCTTGCTCGACAACAGTGTTTATCGAGGTGTAGACCACTTCATTCCCCTCAATTTCCGAGAGAATGCATTCGTTACTTGTTGCAGCCTGATCATTTTTGGGCGTCAAAATGGCCCGCTCGCACACCCAAGAATTCTGCTGGTGCGGTATACGACTAATGTCCCTGTACACACAGCGAATGAGTTCTTCTAAGCTGGATACCACTCTACCGAGAGAGTCTGGAAGCACCACCTCTTTTGGTAGAGTGCCTTCGCCAAGACTTAGAAGGACATCGGAGAATTCTTGAGCACGTGCATTGCCGCCGACCCGAGCTCTCATATTAATGGTCAAGCGCGGCGTACGAACTCGTGACCACAACAAAGCATTCACCTCGTCAGCCCTCGATCGTGTCACCACGGGAAGCGTTTGCCGGAAATCGCCACTGAACAGAACTGTGACACCACCCATCAAATGTTCGTTCCTGCGGATGTTCTGCAGGGTTCTGTCCACGGCCTCAACTGCCTTCCTATTGGCCATCGTACACTCATCCCATACGATCAGAAAGCAATCCTTGAGCACGTGTCCCTTATCGCTGTTACGTGACACACCACAAACAGGCGTTTTGGCGCTCTCTAAATCGATGGGAATTTTAAACGTGGCATGTGCTGTCTTGCCACCCGGAAGCAGTGTGGCAGCGATTCCCGACGACGCTACAGCAATAGCAATTTTGCCTCGCCTCCTGACCTCTGCAGGTATGTCAGTGGTAACAAATGTTTTTCCTGTTCCACCAGGAGCATCCAAGAAAAACTTTTTACCCTGGTTATGCCCAACGCTTTCAAGGACGGTATCATAAATTTGTTTTTACTCTGAAGAGAACAAAGCGACATGGTCATTTCGTATGGTGGTCATTTCGCCCGGATCGTAATTTGTCTCAGCGTTATACTCCCGATTTCCACGATCTTGATGCGGTGATGATTGGGGAGCTGGTAACCCATATTCGATCAGTGGATTGCCGCCGATAGAAATGACCACATCTTGAAGTGAACTGAGACAGGTGTTCAGCACGCGTTCATCAGTTACTTCGACTTCGTCTCCAGTAGGAACATAACTTTTTTGTAATACTTAACACCGCGTTTTTTTTTAATTGTCTTCCTCAACTCTGCTCAAGATTTTGAGGGTTTTGTTGGAACTCGAATTTATCAAAACGAACTATACGATACAACTTTTATGAAGAAAATGAACATTGCCATCTATGAATTTTAAGAATAACTAACTACTAACCTCGCCAACATGATCATATTTAAATTAATTTCCAAAAAGTGTCAACATGTAACTTGATTTGATTTTAATGAAATCTCATAGATGGCGGGCGCTGCTTCAAAATTTTCTTTATACTACTAACATTCATTAAACTATGTTTCTCGGCCCAAATTACTTAAATGGCGTAGTTTTCATAGTGTAAAGCTAGATAATAGCATGGCTTACTGAAAAACAACATTTAAATATGCGTCGTTAGATTACACGCTGTCACAGAATGCGTAAGAAAAATAAAGATTCACAGCTCCTCCCCCGTAGGTGATAGCGTGATAATATGTAGCCTATATGTTGACCGGACCTCTTAGTAATACTCATGCAAAATTTGAAGTAAATCCATGCAGTAGTTTTTGAGTTTATCCCGGACATACAGACAAACAGACAAACAGACAAAAATTCTAAAAACTATATTTTTGGCTTCGGTATCGATTGTAGATCACGCCCCAAGTATTCTTTTAAAAAAATATTCAATGTACCGTTTTGACTTTCCTACGATTTTATTATATGTATATATAGATAATGATCAGTTAATATCATAAACGATTGATATAATTTTAATGTAGGTAACTAATTTCTATAAGAATAACAGACAATTAATTAATTTATTTTTATTTATTTATTTATCCTCCTACTGGAACGCCATACAGCAATTACACCAACGGAGCAAAAAATTACATTATGTGCTGTTTTCATCCATCCTGTGCGCGGTGGACATCGAACGGGCGGCGATGGAACGCGCACGCTCACACAGGCAGCGTCAGCTCCACAGTTCCACTACTTCATCCAAATTGCGCACATTCTTTGAGACTCAATGAATTTTTCAAAATAAGTAAATACATTAAAATTATATAAAAACAGAATTAATATAAAATCGTTTGATATACCACTCAATAGACATAAAACCTATTTAGTCTAATATGATAAAAACTTTCTTTTTCATTCTATGTCGACGGAGCCCCGCTTCGCGGGGCCCCTATTTCTGTGTAAAGGGTTTAAAGTAACTTAACCAAACCGAACCTCGGGGTGCCCTTCGCTCGCCCTTGCATCCTATGTCGACGGAGCCCCGCTTCGCGAGGCCCCTATTTCTGTGTAAAGGGTTTAAAGTAACCTAAGCAAACCGAACCTCGGGGTGCCCTTTACTCGCTTTTGCATCCTATGTTGACGATCTAAACAAAAAAGATATGACTTTGAATAATAGTGTAAAAGATGGTTATGTTGAGAAAATATAGGAAAACAAATAAAAGTATAATAGATGTTTATTGCTACTGACATTATGAAGTTGAATGATTCGGAATTATGAGCATTAGAGACAGAGTAGTTAGGAATTGTATTTGTTAGGATGAAAAATGTTAGGAAGAACATTTTCGGATTTCCAATTATCGGAGTTGAAAATTTAGGTGAACTTTGGCGCACCCATAATAATTATTATAAATGCGAAAGTGTGTCTGTCTGTCTGTTACGTCTTCACGCTTAAACCGCTGAATTGATTTAGATGAAATTTGGTGTAGGTAAAGGTAGTTTGAGTCCCGGAAAAGGACATAGGACATAGTATTTATCCCGATATTCCCACGAGATTGACACTTATGCGGGTGAAACCGCGGGGCGCAGCTAGTACAAACATAAATTCACGCCTTATTCTCATGGGGTAGACAGAAACTACAGAACGCCACCTGGTACGATCTTTACGTCCTCCTTTTGCTCTGGTTTACGTTCATACATCTTTTCATACATTACATACATCGTTCATACATTCATTCTTGTCGTACACGCACGCAGGTGATGAGTACTAAGCACCTCATCAATCACTTGGTCTGAAATCTATTTATGATCACCAAGCGTGGCAAAATGTGTAAGCATAAACATATCATCACGCCTGCAATCCCCTAAGGCTACGGACACGAAGACAGCGGGCGTGGGGCGGCGGCGACGGCGGCGCGGGGAGCGGCGCGTTTCAATGCATAGATTTTTATGAAACTGGCCTCGAAGACAGCGAGACGCGACGCGGGGAGCGGCGTACGAGCTATGCGCACCAGTCTAGCGGTGCTCCCGCGTCTGCATTGACGAAGTGTTGTGCATATAGATGTATGAGGAACAGGGCGTAAAGTTCACTCATACTCTATAGGAAAGGGAGGATCGTCCGACCAGATTGGTGTTGTGTCTGGCGGGCAACTGCCCGATGATTCATGTCGGTCTGTTGTATCTATGCTAGTAGCGCGGTAAACTCTGCTTGCGAGATGCAGGATTTGCGTGACGTCAGTATGACGCGTTGTTCGCATGTGGCGTTGTAGATACCGCTACAGTGCATATAACTTTATTTTTAACGACTGACGTTTCAAAATTTTGTATCAAAAAGATGTTGTCGTTTAGACGTTTCGTTCGCGAACGAAGACACTAATTTCTCATAATATAACACTATGCCGCACTAGCACAGTGCGACCTCCCCGCTAGCAGCGCGGCGCCCGCGCCGCCGCCGTCGCACCGCTATCGCTAAGTTCGTGTCCACGGCCTCAGGGTTAGACAGAGGTGCACCTATAGTACACCCATATTCTTCCAGTTATGTTTAAGTCCCATGTAATAGCGAGCGAGCTTATTGCCATCAATAGGGCACAGATCCTCTGGGCTACCAGGCTAGTGTGAAATAACCCCAAAAATCACCCTGTTTCGTTTGATTCACGATTTTTACCCACCCTGTATAAAATGCAATTTCTATCATGAGGTCACAATTAACGTTAACATCTGTTAAATATTCCGACCCACCCTGTATAAAATGCAATTTCTATCATGAGTTCACGATTAACGTTAACATCTGTTAAATATTCCGAAATGTAACGCTTTAACGTTTAACGAACTTAAATTTTTAGTAACAGAATTGCAATTAACGAAGTTAGCTATTTGATTAACGGTGCCCAGGTATATCAGTAGGTTATAATTAGCACAAAAACAGAAATATAGTCTACAAAAAAAACATCGATCGTGTAAAGTTATTTTTATCTTTTAAAAGCAAAGACAAAAATAAATGGACACAAAAAACTGTTGCAACTTATTAAATCTTAATTCGTTAAATATTTTTGAAATGTAACGCTTAGTTAACCTTTTAGTAACGGAATTGCAATTAACGAAGTTAGCTATTTGATTAACGGTGCCCAGGTATATCAGTAGGTTATAATTAGCACAAAAAAGATATTGTTGTCTCTTAATAAAAAAAATACCTTGTAAGATACACAAAACCTAATTATAGTTATGTTTATCTTTTAAAAGCAAAGACAAGAAAAAACATAACCCGCCTTCTGGCGCAGTCGGGTAATAAACGGACACAAAAAGCTGTTTCTTTCATTTTGATTAATATTTGAGCTCCTAATATTTTAGGTATCAGAACTTCAGGCCGACAAAAGATGTTCTTATTGGGTATTAGTTGCTACTTATTGGAAATACTGTTTCGATATTTTTTGTTGTAGCAATAAGTTGTTATTTCTGTATTTCATGCCAGTGGTAAATAATGGCAATTTCCAGAGGCTTTTTTGTTCTATTATTTATCTTTTGTATTTTTCGGAGAAATGTTGTTTTGTTAAAATTAAATTCACGTTTCAAAGTCGTGTCTGTCTGTATAGTCGCGTTGTTCTTCTGAACTAAGCAACGGATTTGGATGCGAGTTTTCGAGGAGGTGGAAGGAGAGTAGGGAGGCCTTTGCCTAGCAGTGGGATATCAAAGGCTAATAAAAAAAACATTTGCTTCAAGTTACCAAAATCAAAATTAGATTTTAAGAGTAGTTAGTATCAACAAAGTTTTGATGGGCAGGCTTGCGATCAAACACTTTTCATCTGAAGTTTTAGTTAAGTTACTTGATGTGGTCATCAATGGTGCAAATTTGCCTTGGAGTAAGCTACCTTAAATAGTGTACTCCAAGGTAAGGCAAGGTCCGTATCCGAAAAACCTTCTTTTGTCAATTTCTTATCTAATTTTGAAAAAGCTTGAAATAATAAAAAATAAATTAAATTGCTCCTATTTCAAAAATAGCTAAAGACGTGCAGCGGACGTCGTGTGTTTTTTTTAAACTTGTTTAAAGTTTTCCCCAATAATAGGAAGAATAGGTACATTATATAGACAATGTATTTTTTTTTTCAATACATTTTTTCAATATTATTTTTCTTCTATAATTATGTTGTACCTACCTATTGACGTTAAAAACAGTGGTCAAGCAATCAGACCATAATGATGTTGATGAAATGTTCAAAATCAAAACAGTTTCTTGTAAAACAGCGATCAAACGTCCAACTCGCGTGCGTAATTTTTCGGAAAACTCGTTGCAAATATTAGTGATTTTCCATGAATCCTAAATCGATTCCATGAACAGAAAACTAAGAACTCGACTTTTCAAATATTGAACAATTTTGATTAATTACTTTTCCTTTCTCACAAACAATGAAAGAATTAGCATTGCCATACAACGTGGCAATGCTGCCGGTCTTTTGGGCACTGTTCCTGTTGACAGCGATGCGGACGAATTCTTTGATGCCCTATGATTATTTTGTTTATTATAGTTTATATGTTAGCTTATATTATGTAGGTAAATAAATAAATACCTTTTGAGCAAAGTAAATAGATGAACAAAAACAGCCGATTTTGTGCACGGCCTCATTAAGGCAAGTGGACTCTTAATAGGTATAACTAACAGTAAACAGACGTAACTTTGTTATACCCTCACATAGATAACCAAAACTTACATATCTACGGTCGTTAGTGGTAAGCCGCAGACAGTGGTGGACCGCAGATGTTTCATCCATTAATTTATCCCGGTATTTGATGGAGAAAATATGACGTAGATTTGAAAATAATCTAACATCTATAAGAATTCATGCCATTATTTATTTATTTACCTATTGTCTCTTGTATCAAGAGGCTTAGCCTATCAAGGTAAAAAATAGTAATTAAAAAAACGAAAGTTATTGTGAATTGAATCAAACACAACAATACTATAAAGAACGTTTCAATAAGAACTGAGAACAGTCAAAAACAAAATGTCCGCAATTATTAGGCAAATAACTTTAAAATACTACTGGATTAAAACAAAAACTTACCTCATTTACTAATTCCCAGCTCATAGACAAAACTTCACAAACAAAACACTATTATTCTTAATTCAAAATTCAACTGACACACACATTTATTAGAGAAAAAAGTAATGAAACACTTCTTTTGAATTTCGAATAATAAGTACGAAAGCTCAACCGACCAGTCGAGCCGACGACAGACGACGCGTCGCGTGGTGCAAGTTCGGAGGCTCTCGAGCAACTGAGGGTAAACTTCAGCCTGAAGGTATACAGGGTAGATTTTTGCGGCAGAGAACGGTCCTAGGACATTGTCCTAACTATATATGAGAAATGGTGATCTGTATTCGCTGATTTTTTTTTAATGTACTGTCAGCCTTTTTAATGCCAATCCTGTTTTTATAAGGATCAAAAAACTATTGTACCAACTGAGGTTTGAGTACCTATTTATTATTATTATGAGCCTGTTATGTCCCACGGCAGGGCAAAGACCTCCCTTCCGTCTTTCCATATTCTCCTGTCTGTTGCTACATCTGGCCAATCCTTTAGATAGGCGTCTAATTCGTCACGCCATCTCTTCCTGGGCCTACCGCGTCGCCGATTCCTGTTATTCGGAACCCTGTCAGTGGCTACTTTTGCCCAATTCTGTTGCGACATGCGGCAGATGTGGCCTGCCCAATTCCACTTTAGTTTGGCGGCTGTGTTGCCCACTTCTGCGATTTGTGTTTTGCGTTTACCTAATATTATTATAAAAGTCAGAAATCGCTAAAACCTTTTCCCATACTTTTCGTAAGAAGAGAGATTTCAACTTACTTTTTTTTATTATCGATAAAGTGGCCAGTACGTAAGTCAGAAATTTTAATGCCTACTGTATTTTTTTTTTCAAATTCTGTGAATGCAGATCAAAATTTCTTAAAAAGCTAAAAACTTTTCCTGTAGCTTCAACGGTTATGTATGATACTTACTCTTATCGCGACGTATCAAAAGTCCACTAGGTACATTAGCTATGTATTTTATAGCAGATATTAGGTGCTAGAGCAATATTATTATCGTTAGAATAACCACTCAATAATTAAGTTAAACTAATGTTCGAATGTCCAAATTAAGCTTTTCTGAATGAAAATAATAAAATGAAAAAGAAAATTACCATTGAAGAAATATTTTTCTCCGATGCCAATTTTCTTTTTCATTTTATTATTTTCATTAAGATTTGTTTTTAGATTTTTTTAAGTTGAATTTACTTTTAATGAAAACGTTATCCATTTAATTTGATTTACTGTGGTTCTACGAGAAAATAATGTTTTTATTTTTGGAAAGACAGAATTGAAATCTTTTGTTTTCTGCTTACTTAATTACTTTTTCATTAAAATCAAAGTCTGAGTATGTCTGAGCCTGTTATATCTGTGAAAGAGATGAATTATATTGTTGAACTGAGATTGGATTTTTTTATGGGATTTTAATCATGTTTATCGGATCTTCTAGGGCTTTGTAAGATGCTAGATAAGCTATTGATGTTCCAGATAAAAAGTAGTGTCACTTATACCACGGACACCTGAGGGGCAATTCTCGTAATTTTAAGAACGTTCACAGTCTGATCTCAGTCTCAATCTGTCAAAAATACCTCTAATTTCCCCTGCATTTTGACAAGTTTTTGACGTTTGTTTGTCGCCGAGATGAGAATGCGACTAGATTTTAAATGTTTTAAATTACGAGAATTGGGCTTCTGAGAAGCGATTCCCGTATTTTTAAGAAAATTCGCATTGTAATGTCAATCTTAATCTATCAAAAATACAATCTATTCTATTCCATTTTTCTCTATGGCAATGGTACCGATGGCGACAATTCTGCCAATGTCAGACGTGATATGAGAGCACGAACGGAGAAAAAAAAAAAAGGAAAAACTAAAATTCTAAATTCGATCGTTGAATTTAATGTGAAACTTGTTGACGAGTGGTAGTGGGTACACTGAAACAAACGAATAAAAATATTGTTAATTATAATGTACAGACGCCAGCACATCAACCTACCCGAAACTGTCAAAGGACGATGAGTCAGAACGTCCCCCCAACCTTACATTGACCAACAGACTTAAAATGTATCTCATTCGAACCGCCTTAGCAAGCTGATCAATTTTTACTATGAGGACATCTCTCAAAAGTGCGGGATATTCCGAGAAAATCATGTTTTAGTGTTAATATTGTCACAACGTCCCCCCAACCCTTACATTGACCAACAGACTTAAAATGTATCTCATTCGAACCGCCTTAGCAAGCTGATCAATTTTTACTATGACGACATCTCTCAAAAGTGCGGGACATTCCGAGAAAATCATGTTTTAGTGTTAATATTGTATTGTATAGCGAGTAGAACTAGCAACTGAAAACGAGTTGGCGAGCAGCGAACAGCGAGTGTGTAGTTCCGATAGTTTTGTCGCTGGGCTATCAGCGAGTTTTCGAGTGCGACGGGCGATTACTCGCACCACTCGCTCGGGGCGGTTAGTCTCACAGGGGTTTCTCTCGGCGTGAGCTCTGACCACCTAGCGACCATCGCTGAGCGAGTATCGCTAGGCGAGTATTATCTTTGATAGCTCTTGTCGCTCAGCGACAAACCAGTGAAGCGAGTCCTCGCCGGCAGTGTGAACAGTCAGCAATCAACTGTTAATATATGCATCTCTTTTGTTTACACGGAATGTATATCTATTGTACGTTTCTTGAGCGAGAAAACAGCCGACAGTTAGTTGCTTCCTCGCCGGCGGTGGGACAACTGCCATATGCTTGTCCACGACGGAGACGCGGGTGTCTTCGTCTTGGGCGAGCTTGAATCCCTCACTGCACTCAGGATTCAAGTCTTAACTCCCTCGCTTTGCTCAGGAGTCAACTCAAACCTAGAATCCTTCGTTGCGTTCAGGATTCAAAATAGCGCCCGCGACAACAAGACACTACATTATCCCAAAATAAATAAAACGATTTTTTATTTTATTTCTAAACCCCATGGATTTTGGAGTTAAAACTGGTTGCTAGTATTTTTATAGATCTTTATGAACCTGATAACACACACAAAAGATCTGTTGCAGGGCGGGGGACGAGCCTAGCGAATTAGAAAAAAGAATAAAACGATTTTTTAATTTTAATTTTATTTCTAAGCCCCATGGATTATGAAGTTAAAAGTGGTTGCTAGTCTTTTTATAGATCTTTATGAACCTGATAGCACATACAAAAGATCTGTTGCAGGGCGGGAGACGGGCCTAGCGAATTAGGAAAAATTAATAAAACGATTTTTTAATTTTAATTTTATTTTTAAACCCCATGGATTTTGAAATTAAAACTGGTTGCTAGTCTTTTTATAGACCTTTGTGAACCTACTAATACATACAAAAATTCTGTTGAAGAGGGGGACGGGTCTCATACAAATATGGTCATCGTTCTTTTCCCAATCAACTTTGAACCTTATTTTATAGTGATAAAGTTGAAAATCTATTAAAGAAATTTGGCAGATTGTAGTAGGTTGATGTGCTCTGTACATAAATTATCACACAAAAATTTACATAAATTTTTGACAAGTTTTTGACATTCATTGTCGCTGAGATGAGATTGAGATTAGATTTTGAACGTTTTTAATAAATTGACCTTCAGGTGGATCCATTTTAGGTACAGTCGCCAGCAAAATTGCATGGGTACCTTAGTGTCTATTTTCCCGTGAACGTTTGAATTCAAGTTTTCGAAAATAAACTAGATGGCGTTGGTTTCTTCACAACTATGACTAATTTACGAAACGTAAGGAAGGAGTTAGGAAGAAACGAAGGAATTACAAGGCTAATACATTCATCTAATTATTACATTACAATTACCAGCATACGTAGCTTAAATGATAAAAATAATAACAGAAACCGATAGGAATATATTTATTAAGCTAACGAGTGGGTATTTTAATAATTAATTTAATATTCGAATTGGTAGGTAGTTACATAGCAACAGGAAAAATGAGCAGATTCATCGCAGGTAAACAGGCTCGCCTTGTGGGCTCGCAAAAAAAGGCACTATAAAAAATTATAGAGGTTTATTTCTTACAGTTTATTATTCAAATTTAATAGTCAGTTTATTAAATATTATAGGTATAACATTATAATATTATGAAGTTATTGAGGCGATAGCTTAAGTATTCGTTTCCAAAATCGGAAAGAGGATTGAAGCTTATGTAACCTCAATAAAAACAAACAGGAGACCAGGTTATTTTATTACAAAGGTCAAACGGATTAAATGGATACTAAATAAGTAGGCTAATAACTACAAAATTGCACAAAAACATATCAAATGGTTAGTAGGCAACATAAAAAACTAAAAACTATGTTGTTTAAACTTAAAGTGTTCATAACTTTTTAAATTATTAAAAATACGTAAGTTATAGTTTATACACACATAACCAGGTCTCCAGTCAATATAAATAATATTATCTAAGTATAATTATTTAGCTCGTAGCTACGTAACCACTTGTGTATCGCGTATTATTTCGACGCCACAAACATAAGCGTCCGTGTTCACTGGACTTAAAAGTTTTTTCATCTGTAAAGATGACATTACTCCAATCGAAGTTTATGTGATCCAAAGTGAACTGTAATCTTGCCCTTTTATGGTTTTCCGTGAGCAAGGGTTTCACAGCATGCCTCCGCGGCACAAGTTTTGACGCGGCTCCGTGTCAAAACTTGTGTCAAATAAACCAGCATAGTGGTTCGGCGGCAGAAATCCATTTTCTTCATACTGCCTTATCATGGTTTGATGCTGCAATGTGTTTTATAAGTCGTGGTCTACCAGTTCTTTGATGGTGTTTCAAAGAACCCTCCTCTTCAAATCGTCGTACTCAAAGAACAACTGTTTTTCTCTGCAACAATAAAACAGAAATATATAATACCCAATAATGATTATTATGTAGTATAGTAACAAAAAAAATAATGCAGTTTTTAATATAAAAGTGTAAAAATAAAACCACTTACGTTTACACCGGTCTCTGGCTATTTCTGACAAGTTTTTGGCTTGATTATTCAAAGCAATCATTTGAGCTCTTGTAACGAAATCAATATTATAACTCGTGCTCGTTTTGGTAAAATAAGTAATCCGCCTGATCATAAATAAAAACTGAACAAAAGGCACTCGAACGAGGTAATCGAAATGAACTTAGCGAACGATCAATTGAGCTGTCATAAATCTTCGATCTAAGTATTATTCATACCACCTACCAATTATTTATAAATCCATATTTAACCTACCCTCTCAAGTTTGAAAACTAAAACTTAGAAAATCAGATACCTACCTACTTATAAATTGATATTCAATTTTAACATAGTAGGTTAATAATTAGGATCAATTTTCTTTAAAAGAAACTATTAATTATAAATTGTTTGAATGTTTTAAGAGACAAAAAGAAACTGCAAAAATATTTTATCATATAAAGCAAAGCAACGCCATCTAATAACAGCATAAGTAAATTTTGTTAGTCGTTAACTGGTTTTACGCTAGATGGCGTCATTTCTCGCTTCATACGATTTTGTTTCTGTACTACCCATGCACTTTTGCAGCCTACTGTACATAGGTAATGTACCTATAATGCTTTAAACTTTTTATTCGAAGAAAACGCAGCTAAATGTATTGACGTTTTATACATTGTGTGTTTTACTGCTGTTTCTATTTAAAAGTTAGTTAGTTTATACACCTATTACTGGTTTCGTTGATCAAATTAGTTTCTTTGTCAAACCAATGCTTTCTTAAAATGCATTCCTTTGGCTTGTGTACCAGCTACCACAATCCCTGGTAAACTTGTATAAAAACATAATAGTTGTAGAGAGGCCAGATAATAGGAGACAGCGTAATTAATGTACGCCACCCAAAGTGAGCGGCTGAAGCATAATTTTGAGTTCAGTTTCATACATTTTTGCTTTTACGCTACAAGTACTCGAAGCAAAATCAGGCCGACTGCTACACTCGCCTGTAATTTCCACCACTTATTTTGAGCGACGCAAATCACACCAAGTTACGTTCGAACCCCACCCTAAAACCAAAAAAAACCACCAAGTTCTCTCATTTTAATAAATTGGTGTGTACATACGCAAACAGCGTCGCTTCTGAAACTATGATTGTTTATTTATTTACTGAGATTTGTACACGAGTGTACCCAAAGTAAATTGTATTTGCGTTTCATAAGGTGGGATTTACTGTAGCTGTTTTTGTTCTGATGAAATAGTGTAGATAAACAATATTATTGTTTTGTGAATTAAGTAAATGCTTTCTCGAACATTGGTAGCAATTTGTCTTAGCAACCTAATAACTAGAGATCGGATATTCCGATGCATATTTACCTAAAGTGATCTTTTAGCCATTAAAGTATGGAAGTGGCTTTTTAAAATATTTGTTCTGTAAAAAAATCCCGGGATGCCAGGAACACCGGGAATGCGTAACTAGTCGGGTGTGATTTTAGTATGGAAGGAAGGAACTACATAAATAAAAGGAGACTGTTAAAAAGTGGTCTATGAACCAATAGCGATACTGTTACGATATTTCTGTGGGGATACCTCAACTATACCCTTGTGCAAAGTGGCACCAAAATCTGACCCGGCAGTTTTGAGAAATATAATATTTTAGAATAAATAATTTCATGATAACATTAAAAAGTGGTATATGAACCAATAGCGATACTGTTACGATATTTCTGTGGGGATACTTCAACTGTACCCTTGTGCAAAGTGGCATCAAAATCTGACCCGGCAGTTTTGAGAAATATAATATTTTAGAATAAATAATTTCACGATAACATTAAAAAGTGGTCTATGAACCAAAAGCGATACTGTTACGATATTTCTGTGGGGATACTTCAACTATACCCTTGTGCAAAGTGGCATCAAAATCTGACCCGGCAGTTTTGAGAAATATAATATTTTAGAATAAATAATTTCATGATAACATTTAAAAGTGGTCTATGAACCAATAGCAATACTGTTACGATATTTCTGTGGGTATACCTCAACTACACCCTTGTGCAAAGTGGCATCAAAATCTGACCCGGCAGTTTTGAGAAATATAATATTTTAGAATACATAATTTCATGATAACATTTTTATTTTAAAAACGTTTTAAAGGGTATTTCTGACTTTATAATACTTAATTAATGTGTTTCTTTCCTAGATTTTAGTATTTGTTTCGATTTTAACCGACTTCAAAAAAGGAGGAGGTTCTCAGTTCGTAGGAATTACATTTTTTAAATATTTTTATGTTCACCGATTACACGAAGACGGCTAGACCGATTTAAAAAACTATTTTTTGGTTGTACTTCCCAAATATTCCCATTGTCACCAGGTCAGGATCTGGTGATTGGATCCTGGAGAAATCTAGGGAACTCTTCAAACATTATAGACACGGCTATAACAATTTGGGTATTCTTTAAAGTAACTCGTGCATTTGCTCTCGGAAAGCACCATTTGGTGAAGTGGTAATAATGATGAAGACCTCAGATGACCACCGGAACAATGCATTAATAAGTATTTCACGGGTTGCGATTCGATTACTTTAATATGGTTGCTAAGCAATTTATGCTATAAATAAATCGTCAAAATAAAATGAAAAAATATTGAATGATGAAATCATGTTTTGACCCAGAGGTGATGTGATTTGTTTGATCTGCAACCATTCTGTGCTATTTTTTCGAAAAAAAAAACCTGAAATTCAGCACTGTGGTAAGTGTCTTTGTTTAGCAGTAAACCACATTAATTAAGTAGTATAAAGTCAGAAATACCCGTTAGAACGTTTTTAAAATATAAAAATGTAGCAAAAAAAGTGAATTTTAAAGTATTATTTTCCTCAAAACTGCAGGGTTAGATTTTGATGCCCCTTTGCACAAGGGTATAGTTGAGGCATTCCCACAGAAATACCTCTACAGTATCGCTATTGGATCATAGACCACTTCCCATACAAATTTTAACAGTCTCCTTTCTAAATACAGGGTGAAATTGAAAACATGCGACAAATCGAAATGGGAGATTGTACTCATTATTATGAAGAACTTTTACTATGGGACCAAACCAGAAATCGCGAAAAAAAATCAGTTGTTCCCTACATTTTGATGAGTTATGCGAACATAAATGTAGGGAACAGCTGATTTTTTTTTTCGCGATTTCAGGTTCGGTCCCATAGTAAAAGTTGTTCATAATAATGAGTACAATCTCCCATTTCGATTTGTCGCATGTGTTAAATTTCACCCTGTATATCTAGTCCGTTATCTTATCTTCACTTTGTTTGCTATTTCAGTTTGGTATCTACCTACCTACTTTAGAATATTAGGTAGGTAGATATGCATCCGATTCTATAGTCAGAAACCTAAATTTGTCGATCCCGGAACCGCCGGATTTTTTCAATACAAAAGCGCATTCCATATTAGCCAACATCTCAACTTTAAGTGAATATGCATCCGAATATCCGATCTCTACTAATAATCCACATCTTGGGGCCCTATCTCACTAGGATACCAGTGGCGGCGCAAACATGGTCGCATTGGCAAAAAAAAAAAAAAAAAGTGTACGCAACTGATCGGACGCCTCAGGTGAGATACCAACCATAAAGCCGTGTATATTTTGCTGACAGCGTGACCATGGTTGCGACGCCACTGGTGTTCATAATCCGCTTATACCTACTGTTCCCACCGCAGGGACACAGGCTTCCTCTGGGGAGTGGTCACATGTCTTCGAATTTTTGGTTCTAGGATTCCTTCACCGTTTTTGAGAGCAGTGGCGATGAAATGAAATACACAAAGTGCCTGCCGGGGTTCGAACTCACGACCTAACCTCGTAAGTCGTGACCGATCCACCACTATTCTCAGTGATCTATTGAGACAGCCTTAATTCGCCATTGTTTATCTTTACAACGAAAAGTCTAAACACTAAGTTTACGTTAAAAGATTCCTTAATTAAATTAGCACAATTAAAAACAAAGTTACGGGAACATTTTATCGTCTGAATTTATGCGTGTATACAGGAACCCATTAAAATAGATGGACAAATTTTAACACAGCGCTCAGTACGTTTAACCAAAGATATCCAAGCAAAAAAAAACACTGATTAAAGTGATTTTATTTTGACCTAAAATAATAAATTGCCGGCACATTAGTGTATTTTCGTTAGCTGTTTATTTTTCTTGTAAGTATCTAATGCGTTTTACACTCGTCCTTATTTTGGTGGTCTGAATGATTTCTAAAAGTTTGTCCATCTATTTTAATGGGACCATGTATAACGAAATTTAACATTCAAATTAGGTTCGTTCATTTTCTAATGAATAGAGCCTGTTGACATTGTCTGGTTTAAAATATTCTGAACGTTAATTCTTGTTGTTCTAAAGGTTTATGTTTAGGGGTTCGTTCTGTTTGCGAAAGTTCTTGAACGAAACAATGGTTGGCAATTGGCATTGTGAAGTCTAGTAAACTATGAAGTTCAAATTCATTCATGCGTAAATATATTTATTTATTTTACAATATCGTTACAGGTTCCCACTGTGATTAAATACTACTACTAGATTAAATACTGACCTTCCCGTCGTTGTATATTTTAGAAGTGGCAATTTTTGTTAAAATGAACTTAAATTTATTTCCATCACTAGCCGATATTAGAACGCGTTCGGGCACTATGAGAACACAATATAAAAAAATATTACATAAGTACAGGCAATTACAAAACAGAACTACTTAGGAAAAATATTATGTCAATGGGCCCTATAATATACAATAAAATCCCGCACAATTTTAAAGAACACCCTATACGAATATTTAAATCTAAGCTGACTGCATTATTATTAGAAAAATGTTATTATTGTATAAAAGACTTTTTAAATGATAAAAATATATAACAATTAAAAAAATTATATGACTTACGAGAATTTATATTATATCAGAATGACTTAATTTTATTTTTTGACATTTATGACATTATGCATGATTTTCAAACATCTTTGGTTTTTTATTTTATTTTGAAATGTAAATTCTTAATATTGAGCTAGATGCACACCATATTTGTACGCCACCTGGCATAACATAGCGTTCTGTACACCAAACTCAAGATCTGTAGTTTTTTACCTGTGTTAACAAATAAAAGTGATTTGATTTGATAAAATGATTATCATTTACTAGTTAAAACATTGAGAGTCACTTATAAGAAATTTTGATTAGATTTAATTTTAGAATTTAATTTAAGTTACTCTAATGTTATAAGATCTTTTTAATTTTATTTATGTCCTTTATTAATTTAGTAACTTCTCCAAATGTTACCTATTATTAATTTTTTTAACTTTATTAGTATTACCACTATCATACTAATATTATAAAGGCGAAAGTTTGGGAGTCTATGTGTGTAAGTGTGTATGTTTATATGCTTGTTACTTCTTCACGCTCAAATGGCTAGACAAATTTTGATAAACATTTGTATGGAGGGAGCTGATACCCTGGATTAACATATAGGCTACTTTTTATCCCGATATTTCCACGGGATCGACATTTACGCGGGTGAAACCGCGGGGTGCAGCTAGTCTCCTATAAGTGAAGGAGTGCACCTACTTATTACTCGATATTGCCCCTTATTTTATGTGTCGTGTATTGTGTACATCTTTTGTTGCGAGATCCTAAATAAATAAATAGGTTTATTTATGTTACAGGGGGTCTACCACCACCTCTCAATGGCAGCAGTATTGTTTTATTGACATGAAGTTTCTTTTCGCAATTTGACTTTCTCGATACTTTTGTTAGGTAATAAAAAATTCGTGACGGTGAAAAAGCAAAAGGAACCTCGTTCCAACGGGTGTCCCATTATATTTTTTTTTGTTGCTGAATGGGCCCGCTCTTGATCTCGATCACGCCTGACGGAAAGCAATGGATGAGGTCTATGATGGAGCGAGTATGCCCAGAAGATGCCTAAGGCACTGGAACACAGCAGGCTGCTTGACGTCGGACTCCGGTGGGAGTAGGGTGGTCGTAAACCAGGCGGGCGTTAGCCCTACCACCGCAAGGGAAGAATTGGCCAGTCAAATAAGATGTTGGGCGTGATTGTCCAGGATGCATCGAGCGCTCGGTTCAGTTGAGTAACTCAACTTAAACTCAGCATTTATTTCAATTAAACCATGTACAGGCACTTTTGAATTGTCGAAATGAAATAGTCAGTCAGTTAGTCAGTAAGTTGAAGCTAGTTGCCCATTCCAAAACGTAGATCTCTATGGAGAAGAACGGGCAAGAAACTCCATGGACACTCTTTTAAATCAAGATATTACAAAATCCTGGGTACATTACTATTAACTGGCGGAACAAACTGCGCTGCACGAGGAGGCTTCTTCAAAATGGAGCTATACGTCCGATATAGCTTCATTTCTTCGGTCTACAAACAGGTCGATGGTTGTGACCGTGTCAAGCGTCGTGGCTGCTACATCAAGGAAAATGATGGTTGGTGTGACATCGCCTTTGCATACAAATTTGAAATTTGTGCATGTAAGCAAGTTCTACTAACGCAATTATGTCGGAATGGCCGACCATTAGCATCATAATTGTATACTTTGCCAATTTTGGTAATATCTAATTGAGGCGCGCCATTATTATTTTCCCGATGATGTGCCATTGGCACTTCATTGGAATTTGTAATTTAGTATTTAATGACAGGCTGTAATCTTCTATTATTTTGACATTTCTTTTGACCTTTGAAGATTACGTACTTTTAGCACAATGGTAATGGTTACCATTACTTTGGTACAATCACTGAAAATAGCAGACTTGCCTAATGGTGAAGGAAAACATCGTGAGGATATGGAGGAAACCTGGACATTATAATGAATATAATTCAGAAATCACCAATCCGTCTTGACCAAGCATTGTGACCGTGACTGAAACACAGCAATGCTGGTTTATGTCAGATCATTCAAATGGAGATTCTGCATACTTACTTAATTTCTCTTGAAAATTTTGTTATTTTATCGACGTTATCGGGTTAAGTCAATCCACCAATAACACTCCAATCAACCGATTTACTGATTCAATCAACAGATTTATTCATCGAGACAACAAATTTGTTGATTCAGTTTACAGAATAATTTGATTGTTTGAAATTTCTATTGGTTCACAATTTCACATATGAATACGGAGTTATGAATTCCGTTTTTATCAGTTCTGGTATGGCGGGTGTACAGAACCGTTCACACAGATTCAATTATTTGACTTCACTTATGAATTCAGTTACAAATTCCGAATCAGCAATTAGTGGAATTGTTTGAAAGTATTCAATACTTTTCAACTACATTTTCAATTCGAATAAGCAATAGTTTTCAATGCAGCCAGAGTTGCAAAACGTTTTTAAGGTCTCATACCCAAAGGGTGCCAACGGAACCCTATTACTAAGGCTGCGCCGTCCGTCTGTGCGTCCGATTTTCAGAGGGCTGTCTTTTGAACCGTAACAGGTAGCTACTTGAAACTTTGACTGAGTATGTATGACTATGGCCACTATAACAATAAATAATAAAAGTAAAATAAATAAAAAACTTAAACTTAAAACTTTAATTTTAACCATACGAGATACGTTTTATTGAAATATGTTGTGTTAAATTAAACGTGGTACCTAAACCTTCATGTGCGAGCCCGATTTTTGAGTATTCAAACAAAACAAGGTGCCATTAAAATAGATGGACAAATTTTAACACAGCGCTCAGTACGTCTAACCAATGATATCCAAGCAAAAATAAAACACTGATTCAAGTGATTTATTTTGACCTAAAATAATAAATTGCCGGCACATTAGTGTATTTTCGTTAGCTGTTTTTTTTATTGGTAGTATCTAATACGTTTTTCTTATATATTTTTTTACCATCGTCCTTATTTTGGTGGTCTGGATGATTTCTAAAAGTTTGTCCATCTATTTTAATGGGACCTTGTGTATAAAACTGTCTGTCACAGAACTCGTTCAATATAGAAAAACCATTCTTGTTTAAAAAAACATTCGTGAGTAAAACGTAGATTCTTTGTGTTTTTTCAACGAGTTGAGCTGTTCATCCCTGAATGTTTTCCGTCTCTCCAAAAAAGCAGACTGTTTCTGCCCATGTTTTTGCAGAGCAATGGTGCGTACGATTTAGAGTTAAATGGGCTAGCCGTTTGTTTTGGACCATTTTATTGAAAGTTCAATTTGAACAAGCTATTTATTTTGAACTAGTAGCGCTCTGCGGTTTCACCCGTATAAGTTTCCCGTGCGAATATCGGGATAAAAACTATCCTATGTCATTTTCCGGGACACAAACTATCTCTTTACCAAATTTCATCTAAATCGGATCAGCGGTTGGTTTAAGCGTGAAGAGATAACAGACAGACACACTTTCGCATTTATAATATTAGTATGGATTTACATAAGGTAGTAAAATATAGCCTGTTGCAGAATGAATTGCGGTTGGTGCAGACGACCTTTTAATTGAGAAAAGCGGTGGCGTTAATTGTTCTGAAATATTGGACATTCAATAAATTATAATACACTGGGCCGCAAAGAAAGCGGGTCAGTTATAAAAAATCCTTTTAAAATAAATATTAAATTAAAGTTTATTCCATTACAAATGTAGGAAGAAGTAAAACTTTATTATTTCTTTTTGGTTTTTAATACATGATTGTATTAAAAACCATAAATAAAAAATAAAGACGATTTTTTAAATTATAACAACGTTGAAACGATTTGTTTTACTTTTTTTCTGTTTATAAATATGGCATTCTTGTGCAGAGATTCATTATTCTGATGTAAAAATATGCCATTAACCGCTGAAAAGTATACCAGAGTTCTGACAACGCTTGAAGCATAAGACGGGCGCAGTCAGCGTTACTGCGAAAACTGTTGGTGTCTCGCTATGAAGCGTTCAAAGAGTGCTACACCGATTTGAAGAGACAGGATCCGAAGCAGACCAGGAACAGGCCGAACAAGGTGCACGACAGCGCGGGAGGATCGATATATGGTGTCAAAAATGTTGAGAAATCGATTTCAAACGGCTGTTGAAGTCAAAAATCACCTTCTACTTGCTGGAGGGAGCAATCCTAGCACGTATACAGTAAGGCAGTGTCTTGCTGAAGCAGACTTGAAGCCATTTAGTCCTACAAATGGTCCAAAACTCAAAAGGCAGCATCGAAATTCAAGGCAGAGTTACGCTAGAGAACATATGAATTGTACTCTGGATAACTGGTCAAAAGTAATGTTTTCGGACGAGTCGAGGTTCATGCTATACATGCACGATGGGAGTCAAAGAGTCTACAGAAGACCAGGAGAGCGCTGTAACCAAGCTTGCAATTCAATGCAAGCTTGATTATAACGCTCTCCAGCATAGCTATTCACAAACACTCGATACGCTTCCGTATCGTATCGAACATTAATCATTGTTATCGTAGGAGTACTTCTAAATGCTGTTCACAAGTCCAAAACCCGAAAATTTTGTTAGTTTAAATCAAATAGACGCCCGCCATTCTTCCAACAGCCATTTGCTGTTTAGGGGAAGTCAAATCAGGTTATCGAAATGTCAGGTTTTCGATACGATAGCCTGTCGTATGGTTGTGAATCAGGGCTCTGGACTTCTTCTCTTCAGAGAAAGTGTCATACGGCGGAGGTTCCATACACGGTGTGGGCTGGAATTTCTTCCGAAAACCGCACCGTGCTAGTGGTAATAGAAAATGGCACTCCAACTGCAGAAAGATACGTGAATGAAATTTTAAATGAGTACGTTGGCCCATTTTTAGTAAACATGGGCGAGAACGCCATCTTCATCTTCATCTTCATAGAGTTTGGATGGTGGTTGTCTACCTTAAAAATGTCGCTATCACACGCATGGAGTGGCCAGTACGCAACCCCGACTTGAACTCCATCGAGTATGCCTTAGACGTACTGGGCTGATGTGTACGCCAGCGAAATTCCTCTCCAATCACGCTTCGGGAACTGAAAGAAGCACTGATACAGGAAAGAAATCTGGTGGAAAGCATTCTAAACCATATAACAACCGTATTAACAGCTCGCGGTAGCAATACAAAAATACTAAAATGTGTAAAAATGGCATATTTGATACCGTAGCACATTTTTCGAAATCTAGTGAACATGGTAATTTTTACCTAACTTACGCTTATTCAAAATAAACTTCATAATGTTAAACTTTTATGCCATTGATATAGGCACTATTACATTATCTATAATACAGTCTTTATTTCATAAAGCTAGTTTCAATATTTTGGACTTTATTGAGGTTTTTATTACCGACCCGCTTTCTTTGCGGCCCAGTGTAATTATTAACGGTTTCTGTTAGCTTGGACCCTGTTCCCGACACTGCACCGGCGGACCTATATTTTTTATATTTATATAATACCCGGCACGTAAGTTGGCAAGATATTTTGTAGTGGGGGAAGTTCGCGCATGCACAATTTCATACATTTTTACATGCGCGAACTTCCCCCACTACGAAATATCTTGCCAACTTACGTGCCGGTAACTATACCTAAATGTTTTTTTTTACTTTTTATTTTAAGAATACTATTTAAATATGAACGAGTATTTGCACTATGTGTAAATATATTTAATAGGTATATTTAGTTTAAGATGTCACAAAATCAAATTCTTCTCTTCTGGTGCTCACACACTATTTTGTACATTTCTACTTTCGCAGGTATCCTGGAAGACATACATTTATTTATTTATTTTCATACAGGGTGTCCCGTAAGTCAACGTGAAGCCGGAATCGGGTAATAGGCCAAGTTATAATAGTTATCAGAAATTACTATACTATAATTTGTTGTTCTAATTTTCCACAAAATCAATAAGTAATGGAAATTATTGCATTGTAAATAGAGTATTCAATAATAGTTTCAACAAGTTACCAATTTTAATTGAAATAACAAGTGATGAATAGAAACACAAACAAATGAATAATTAGTAACTCGATTGATTGTACGAGTATCATTAGCGAATTCGAAACGACAGGTAGGTATAATTCAATATACTCGTACATTCATCGTTGTTTTCAGTGAATCACAATACTATCGAATTTCTGTGCGACAGTGGAATTCACAACATTGTAAAAGAGTTAAAGTAAAATGTTCTATCATTATTTTCATTGTCACTTTAATATATATTTCATCATTTGTACATATAGGCACTTATGTAACATTTCATAAGTCACAAATTCTCAGCTAGATGAAAAATAAACTGGAACAGTTTAAAATGCAGTGAAATAATTAGCAGATCTAGGTAGTCTAAGAAAACTATGTTTTAAAGTTTAATCTAAACTTAATAAAAAAAGGGAAATTATATGTGCGGCAACAAAAGTTTTCTTTAGCACCTGCAACCTAGCGTCTTTTTTTATATGTGGGCGACGAGTTAATAGAACAGCTTCAATTATATTAATTCATCATCTTTACTATTCCAACAGAATATCAAAAAACCAGCGTCAATTTACGAGCGTAAATTAATATGACTCCGAGCTACCGATAAATATATTTACTTCTGATTTGATAACTCAGCGACTAATGTTGTAAGTGAGCTACTTTATATATTTTAGAGATTCAACATCTGTCTGCTAATAAAATCAAGTTCCAGCCTCAAAATTAGCAATCAAAGTTTTTCATTCAACAACTAAATTAATAAATCATATTCTTTTTTCGTGAAAGTTTGCAACACAAGCGCGGGAGTGTACCTGACGCTCGTTGGGAATCAGAGGGGCGCGACCGATAGACGACGTAGGATGCAAGAGCGAGCGAAGGGCACTCCGAGGTTCGGTTTGGTTAGGTTACTTTAAACCCTTTACACAGAAATAGGGGCCCCGCGAAGCGGGGCTCCGTCGGCATAGGATGCAAGAGCGAGCGATGGGCACCCCGAGGTTCGGTTTGGTTAGGTTACTTTAAACCCTTTACACAGAAATAGGGGCCCCGCGAAGAATGTTCATTTGGGTAGGTATAATAGTCAATTACTTGTGGTAACATTATAAATAGATAGGCGAATACATGAAATTAGAGCTTTCATTGACCATTATTTGATGACAATAATAAGGAAATTTTATGTTCAAATATAGTAGATTCACTCATCAATTACTTATGCTAAAGTATAAAAATAAAGGTGACTCTATGAAATTAGAGTACGTTGATATTATTTTATAGATGAAGTTGATACACTTATTAGAAGCTGGCAATGAGTAGACATATCACAAATTTAGTTGCTTAAGAATTATCACCATGTTGCGTCATATTTACAGTAGCTTGTTTTACAATATATGGTCGCTTATAAACCATTTATTAGACGCTAAAAGTTCGTCGCTGACCTATTAATTCATTAGACAACTAAATATATTTGCAGACGAGAATGACATTTTAAAGAAGCTGCCTTAATTAGCACCCATAAAAAAACCCTAAGTTTTCTGATTAAAAGTGTATTTCCTGTATACCAACACGTTCCATCTACACCAAAATCAAAACTCATTTATTCAAATTAGACTGAGAATCCGCACTGTTCCAACGTCAAAATTACATAAGACAGTCCCCCAAAACGCCGTCCCTTCACCACTTCCTAGTACTTTCGCTGGGAAGAAGAAGCGGAGCTACAAACTCCTCAGCAACACAGCTGTCTGAATTGACATTATGCGACATTAAATTATTTCATAAGATGCATCGCATAAGTCATTCTAACAAACAAACCCGAAAAATCAGTCGTAAGCATCAATCTTTAATCCTCCTTCCTCATCTTCCTGATCTCCAAGAACTTCAACATGTTCAGGCACCAGCACATGACACAGGCCGCAAAAAAAGATGGTGACACTTCTGGTGAGGAAAACGAGAGACCAAACCTGAAATCGCAAAAAAAAATTAGGTTTTCCCTACATGTTGACGAGTTATGTGAACATAAATGCAAGGAACAGCTGATTTTTTTTTCGCAATTTTAGGTTTAGTGTCATAGTAAAAGTTGTTCATAATGATGAGTACAATGAACCCTTAAAAGGATGCCCATGAATTTAATTTCACCCTGTATAATATGCGCCTCGAAATTTTCAATGGTCAAACCCAACGATCTGTTAGACAAATTCAGATGAGATAAAAGATAATTCTACTAAAGATCTAATTCTTGAAGATGAAAGTAAGAATGACTGAGGTAGTTATCTTTTATATATAATAGTAACTCGTAATCGACGAAGTCAAAGAGTTAAATCTACATCTAATTTGTAGTAAACTGGTGAGTAATCTAGAAAGCCACGTTTTAGTACCAGCGTGTCAGATACAAAGATTGAAATTGTTCTTAAGCAAATTACTGTTTAAGTGTTTCTGTGAAACCCTAACCGCTACAATCGCCTTTGTTTCAACCTACACGTCTACAGATTTAACTTAATGTTTTGAAAGATAAGATACCGCACTTCATAGCATTTTGAATAGAACTTCACAGAGTAGAAGGTCGCATCTAAAATTTTACGGCGTATGACAAAGTAAGATTGTCGGTTTGGATACTTGTGAGTTTGGGACCATTTGGTTTTATGGCTGTATAGCTTTTGGCTGTAACTATATCAATGCGTCTTCTGCTGGAATTATAATGAAGTCTGAAATATAATGATTCTCAGTTTTCCCGCAATAATATTTTTTTAAATGAGTCTATTCTTAGATTGATTTAATCATTGTGTAGATATTCTATTTCATTCTTATCTTCATTTTCGAAATATTATTATTATGGAACCAAAAAAACATTGAAGAACAAAGCCGTTGAATTATTCGTAAAGTTTTCAATAAACTTCAACACAACTCTTTCACTCAGTTTGATGAGTCGTGGAAATTTTATCGCTCACGATCTTCAAGTTATTGTTCATTCAGTTTAGATTTCAACAACTTTGAAATTGAAGAAAATTTAACATGTAAACGATCATTGAATATTTTAGGGTCGCCTATTCCCACGTTATTAATACGAAAGGATGTACAAAATAATATAAACGACGGAATGTTAAATAATTTTGTAGAGAATTGTCCCGAAATGAAAATGGTTCAGAGGCTTTGCAAAGTACGTGTTTGATTAGATAACAATTCGTAAATAAACATGGGTTTATGATATACAAGAAAGTTTGATATGCGTAACAGCCTATGTTTATTTCACAAATAAATTACCACGTTATGTATAGCTTTATTTTGTTATTTAAACATCTAAACTGGATGGATGGTGGGTGGTCTTTTTAAAAAAATGAGGAAGGGGAAGGTTTACTATCATAATTATCCCACAAAAACATTTAATGTTAAATGTTGCCAAGACGAGACCATGTTGCTCGCAATGTCAAAAAGTAATCAGATCTCACATCGAGCCAAGCTTCTAACTCTACAAGCCCTAACTCTACAAGGCCTAACTTCGCAAACTCTACACCTTAGTCAAAATAAATGGCTTGGCCATTTCGCTACATTCACATGAGCGTAAGGTGAAAAACTCTCAAAACGATTCGCAGCGAATTCGCCCTTTATGGACAAAGTCGTAGCGTGCAGATAACAGGACACGCTAGACACGATATTATGTGCCTCATTGATATTTAATCAGCCGAGTGAAGCCGACGTGGGTCTAATAATTACAGTAACTACCGTCACATTTTCTTAGAAAGTAGTTTTTTGATTAGATAGATTAGCTTGTAATGCTTTTTTTATGGATGGGAAATCATCAAATGACCCCTCCCGCTCTGGGTGAAGTGGAAGGGAGTGTCAGACTCTTACTGACTAAAACCCATCCGTGTTCCTTCCTTAGCCCTTTATGTTCCGGGGTAGCGGTAACCCTTTCGGACATTCCCGCACCCCCGGTAGGCTTCGGCCCTGGCAGGCCTCTTCCTTTTTGCTGACATCTCTTTGAGGCGCGCGTGGAACACGTACGCGCCGTCCGGCACGGGCCTGGTCCTGATCGGACGGTGAGCTAGCCATTACTCTCCGCCCACAGGCCAGCTTGTAATACCTAATCCCTAGATTAAATGAAATCCCGCAGTAAAGAAAAGTTAGCTTATTTTATTTTATTAATATCTCTCATTGCACAGTAGTTCTAAATCCCTTCGTAATCTTCTTAGTACCTATTGAAGTAACATTATCAGCTTAAGTAATTAACGGGCTGAGACGATCAAGATTCGTGACATACGGGTCTTAATAGAATTACTTATGAACAAGGCGTATTGATTTGTTATTCTTCTTTTATATTTTTAAAACAAGTTATTATTTCCGTGCTTCGGAAAATACGTTAAGCCGTTGGTCCTGGCTGTCATTTATGGATCTTTGACAGTCGTTAAGGGTAGTCAGAAGCCCGAAAGTCTGACAACCAGTCTTACCAAGGGGTATCGTATTACCCAGTAGCTGGGTTGTGGAGGTCAGATAGGCAGTCGCTCCATGTAAAAATACTGGTATTCAGCTGCATCCGGTTAGACTGGAAGCCGACCCCAACATAGTTGGGAAAAGGCTAGGCAGATGATGATAGTAGTGTTATTCTATAAAAATCTTACCTTGAAAACTTAGGTGAAATGAGTTTGAAAGGAACAGTCGATTCACAGCATCAGACGGGATGACAGTTCCCTTCAACTTTACCTAAGTTTTCACGGTGAGATCCTTCTCCTCCCCTCCTCTCTCCAGGAAAGAGCTTATATGACATCACTAGCTGCGCCTCGCGGTTTCACCCGCATAAGTTTCGATCCCGTGAGAATATCAGGATAAAAAGTAGCATATATGTTAATCCAGGGTGTCAGCTACCTCTTTACAAAATTTTATCAAAATGGGTCCAGCCGTTTGAGCGAGAAGATGTAACAAACGTATAAACACACACACACACACACTCACAAACTATCGCCATTATAATACGAGTATTAGTGTAATAATTAATTTGACATGAATAATGACTAAAAATAGGTTCATAATCAATGTTCTCAAAAATTCCTAGACTAATTACTAGAGCTTGGTCTTTTCTTGTTTACAAACAATAATAATTAAGAGAACTGACTGAGTTTATTGTCACAAAAGGTTTTTCTATTATTTAGTTTTTCCTTCTTAACCGACTTCAAAAAAGGAGGTTCTGTATTCGACCCGTATGTATGTATGTTTGTATGTCAGCGACTTTCTCAAAAACTAATAAACCAATTTAGATATTTTTTTCACTAACGTGATCTACGTACTTTTAGGAAGGTTTTAGTATATAATATATTAGGTAATTATTCTTATGTACGAAGTTATATGCATAAATGTACTGCATCTCCGGCATTTCAATGCGATGTTTAATGATTCTTCTAGTCGGTGTCGTCAATTCATCAATGCACTAGTGTTAACTGAATTTCTGTGAGGAAGATACCACTAAAAAGTGAAAAATAAAAACTTTTTTACAAAAAATTCAACCGACTTCAAAAAAAAAAACTACAAAGAGATAAATAACTTTAATTTCGGAAGTCGATGTCGAAAAACGAAAATGCGGAAACAACGACACCGACTTCTAAAATTAAAATTATTTATCTCTTTGTAGTGTTTTTTTTTTAAGTCTTGTTTTTTATGTAAAAAAGTTTTTGTTATGCGCTCTCAACTCAGTTATACAAAATAAGCAGACAAGCAGAAACTTTGCCTGTAGTTTTAGTTTTACATGACATGAATACTTTTTGAATTTTTATTTAAACATCTAAAAAAAATTATTATTCCGCATCTGCAAAACAGCGCTTTACTAAAAAGTGGCTTAAAAATTTCACGTAACTTTTCTTTAACGTAGTTTCTCCAATACTCGCTTATCTCTGGAGTTTTATCATAAAAAGTGACGTCAGCTCTAAAAAATGTTCCTGCTTTGTTGTTATAATGGAATGGAAAGTTGCCTCGCCTTGAGCAAAGTGTTGGATTAACACTAATATGATGTGAAAATGTACGGATTTATTATGTGAAAATTATGTAACAAAGTAGAACTACATGGAAATTTCCGCAAGTGCTTATTTATACAGGGTGTCCCTGGAAGTATGGATCAAATCGAATAGGGACGTGGGCAAATTTCCAAACGTTTTAGCAAAAAAAAAAAAACTAAAAAAAAAAAGAGAAGAAAATCGAATTCGTGAAAACTATCAGGGCTATCAATTTATTTTTTTTAGATAGCCCTGATAGTATTTTTTATGATTATCTTCTTTGAGCACTAAGCGAAGTGATTGAAAAATAAATAAAAATCGGTCATAACTTTTGAACCGTAAAAAAATTCACTGACATACTCAGGGTTAAAAAGTTTAGAAATGACCTTGCCCACGCCCCTATTCGATTTGATCCATACTTCCAGGGACACCCTATATAATGTGTTTTACCAAGAATACCTTTAACGTTACCGTGTTGGATAGAAGAAAAAATAAACCAATTTTTTTCTGAGAATGTAAGGTAGGTGGCCCGCAGATATGAGGCCGTAGTACGATCGCACGACGTAAATTGGAACGATTTTGACTTGAAAATATCCTATTTTAATATCCTTTAGCATTTTGGTTTAAATTTTAGTGAAGAACACAATTAGTATCTCTTATAAGTAATAATAAATATTTCTCTGGTCTCAAAACTAAGTAAAATACTACTATCCTTTCGACTTTAGAACATTCCCAATTCGGATTGAAGTCGAATTTTTAATTCGGATTTGTACTTCCTCTTTTCGCACATAATATACGAAAAAAGAAAGTATTTTAAATTTCAAAATCGCTCGAATTTACTGTGCGCGTTCGTTCAAAGCTTGTGCCTTAGCTCAATTACATTCACTAATGTTTTTAATAATGGCAAGTCAAGGTGAAATACACATCCCTCCTTACATAAACATACCATGTTACAAGGGTGGTAAATACTAATATTTGTTAACGACTGCGCTCCAATTTCACGATGTTATGAGAAAGATTTAGTGTGGGTAGCATAGAAACATAAAATAGCTAGGTACAGAAGGTCAGGTCTATACAACAAGTGAATAAATAAATAATTAAAATAAATAAATAAATTCTTTATTTGACCAAAAGCCATAACAAAACAAGAACCAAAACTAAATACATGTAAGGCTTAAGGTACGATTCCACCAAAATAGTGTGCAGCACATTTGTTCACAAACATTTTGTGCAGAACTCCAACAGTGCACGGACTGAGCTGCAGATCCGTTAGTCTCTGTTTCCACCGGCAAAGCTGTACGTAACTTTTGTAAGCGCACAATGTAGCACACTTGTGCACGAACATGTTCACCGAGCAGAGTGTACAATAAATAAAAATAATTTTGAACGGCGAGCGCATTCCAAATATATTATAAATTCAAATCGTAGATTCAAATATAGAAACAATTCGGCGCGAAATTCAATAAATGACTATGGTCAAAGGTATTTGTTATTGATTCAGTTTCAATAAAAGGCCAAGTAACGTTTAAACGAATAAAGGTAAATTAATAAACTTGCGCGCTAAATATGAAAAATTTAATGGCGTTAACATATAAGTTTTTTATCCATCTATTTTAATTAACGCACATTCGTAAGATTTGATGGGTAGCATAATAAATATTTATACATAATTTAATCAATAGTGTTGTATGTCGTCATTCTTGGGTCCGATGGGACCCGGTACCGAGCCGGCAGAGGTTCGTGTGTTCGGGTCTAATCGGGGCAATGTGCGCGGACAAATAAATGTTTTCACTCCGGTAGCGGAAGCACACCCCGGACACTCCATACCATCTCCATACAACGCTCGCAAAATAATTACCTACTACCACTACATTGACAAATGACGTTTGTATACGTGTAAATGTGTGCGTGAAATCTAGTAGGGCTGGCTGGCAGTACTCGCCTGTCGCCAGTAGTGGCGCGTAGGCGGCGGCGCTGCCCGAACGTATGCAACAATGGGGCGCCGCGCGCCGCGACCATAGGTACTCACAGAAATCTAATTAATAACATTTCTATTGTACTACTTTTCAAGTCGAAGAACGAATAGAACGTGAAAGAAAGAGACATAACTAAGACAATAAAGAGAGAGAGAGAGCAATAATTTAATAGTTGGTATGTTAATATTACGGAAGTTTTAATTGTTCTAAAACGAAGGAAACTTGGAAAATAAATGAATAATAGAGAAAATTATGAAAATAAATTATCACAACACTGGCTTAACTTGTTTGTCTGTAATATACTAGCTTTTATTTTTTATGGGTTTAAAGGATATTTGAGTTGCTGTTCCTTACCTTCTTTCATGTTTCGGGAACCGAAAGAAACTCCTGTCTTTATCGTTCCTCGATGAAGATAAGCATCCAAATAATGCACAATATACAACCATCGTGATTAACACAAAATATAAAACTTTAAAAAAATAATGTGTTCGTGTCAGCAGTAGGTAGGTACAGCGCTGCGGTTAGATTGTGTATGCGAGCGCCATTGTTAAAGAGCAGGCGACGAACACATCGAAGTGCGGGGTGAGGTGCGGTAACTGATGTTAGTGCGGGGAAGGGAGTGGCCTTTCTGTACGCAGTACTTTAAGTATTCTGTGGCGGAAGCAAGACTGAGTTCGCGAACAACAAGTGTGTACGCGTCGACGCGAGTCCACTGCATGCATGTGTGCGCGTGTTAGATTTATACCGATATAGTTGTTAGATTTATACCGATGTAGTTAGTATGTAACAGAATATTTCACGTTGTAATATAAAATAGTAAATTGATTTATTGATTATGAATTAATTTACTAATAAAAACATTTAAATAACATCATTTTAAATGAAATAAGAAATGTTTTAATGATGCGCGACAAATAGGTACGAATTATGATCGTTTGTCAAAGTTTTAAAGAAACATGAGTCATACTTGTTTGTCGTCGCCTATAAAAACGAGCGTTCCGTTGTATTTGGCTCACTATTGCTTGAGACGTTGGCCAGTGCGGAGCTCCCGAGAAATACAAAGATAAGTAGTATAACTTTGATGATAACTGTTTAATGTATAAATGTGTACCTACATAAAATAATATATAGCTGTTGTTAATATATAATAAGTATATATTGTGTGTGGTGTGTATATATATACATATATAATGTATATATATATATATGTGTTGTTATATATGTATTATTATATTATTGTTGTTATTACACATATGTAAATAGATGTTCAAGAGATATAGTTAATTATTTATAAAATAATAATAATTTATGGCAATATAAGAAATTTGTTGATAGAATACTTTAATACTGTTTCCATGGAGTTTCTTGTCCTTCTTCTCCATGATGACCTAGATTTGGAACGGACAACTAGATTTCTGATTGATAACTGACAAGTCTAAATTCTAATAAATGTCTAGCTTGTCTTTCTGTGCTTTATTTCATAAAATCCTTTCCCTACATACCATATTCATAGTTACTTTTACGAATATTAAATTACTAGTAGCCATTCTGATATTTAAAGCTTTATATTTGGGTAATATATATATACTTATAGATAGATTATATTCCATCTTCTAACACGCGCATAAAAGTATGCAGATGTGCGCGAACATTGTAGAAATGTTCGCGCACAATTTGTTATTGTTTGCTTGAGTGAGTCGACCAGAATAAACATTTGTGTCGTACACTGTGCATTACAGTGCCGCACAGTTCTGCACACTGGTGGAATCGTACCTTTATAACAACAAGGAAACAAGTGCACGCACACATAAACGCGCACGTAAACCTACGAGACCTCAAACTATCTCAAACAAATGACAGTCGCGAGTAGTCGCGAGAGTCCGTCCGAGTTCATCCGGATATCTGCAGCTTTTTGGCCCTCCTTCCGACCTTTGTCAGGTTCGAGATAAGGGGATTTTTAAAAAATAAAAAAAAGTTATATTGTGATTACAAACAAAAAATAAAGATAAAAAATCTTTTTTATTTTAATGACGTCCTAATTTTTGTTCGGATTTCTGAAATTTGGAAATTATAGCCCCAGTCGCGAGTGCAATTGCACTCGCTGCACGTAGCCGCGTGTCTGCGTGTGCGTGTGTTTTCTCTCGTTGCATGTAACGAACCTTCTGTACCCATTTATTTCGTGGTAGAAACCTGATAGTAATTAATTTGTGCCTAGAGGTGGGCTTATTAATCTGTTATATTGTTACTCCAGGGTCCTGTTTGTATAAGATTAGCATGCATTAAGGTTTGACTGATTTTGAATTTAATAAACAGGATTATACAGCAAATGAAGGTTGAATGTCTTTTGCAAGCAGCGCTTATGTACGTTCTCATTTCTGTAGCAAGATATGTAACTACTTGAGGTAGAAAAGAATTTGAGAAAAGATTTTTCTAAGAAAAACTAATGCCTTTGCCGAACCTTTTCATCAAAATGTTTTCTGTCCTCAAATCAATACAGGCAAATAGTTGAGATTTTTAGCGTAACTCAAAGGATGTCAGAAAATGTCGGCGCAAAACGAAGTAAGATATTTCATAGTCAGCGACACGTGATCGTGACGCGTAAGTGCTTTCAAGAATGCTTGGTGCTGACATATAGTTGGACTTTGTTTCAATGAAGTTTTTTGCCAGTCAGATGACTGAGAAAATATACATTTTCTTGGTAGCAGGTACTTAACGCAATATTTATGAAACTTTGGAAACCAAAGTTTAGTTGTAGTGTAATTGTAGGAAGGTAATCTCTAGAATTACTAGTCAGACTTTAAAAATTCTTTGTACATTTGATAGCCCAATTCCTGAGGAATGCTATAGGCTATTTAATATCACGCTATGTCTCTTAGGAGCCGAGCGAAAAGAATAAAAGTCAGAAAGAACGCTAAGCAAACGCGAAGTGGTAGTGTGGGCTAGGTAGGTGATGCGATGCGACGGGATGGGTCGGGGGAACAAGAAATTTCACGCGGACGAAGTCGCGGGCAGAAGCTAGTTTTAGAAATTTGGAGGATTTGGTTCGGTGGCCTTGCCGTATTGAGAGCTAATAAAATAGATCAATGGCTTCATTCAAGTTGTAATAGGTTCAGTATGCCCGAGATAATTTGCGGTGAGAAGAAGCGAAGATGGCATCTATATTTATTAGGCTCAAGACTCCTTTTGGGTTATAGCAAATGAAGAGCCCTCTTTTTCTCAATAAATTAAGACCTCCAGCCAGGGCAAGCGTGCATCGCCAGCGCAGTGAAATATATAGTACTTTTATTTTATTTATTAAAAATCAAAGTGTCAATTTTTTTTTATTGATATTGTTTAAGCTATTATTGGAGACTATTTTAGTATAAATACTATGTGAAAATTATATAGAAGTTCGGATAAATTCAGACTTGTTTCCAGTTGAAAATTGAATTAGGTTCAGTCGCTTTTTTTATTTATAAGGCATATCACTAAAATGTATGTACCTATTCTATTGTTATAAAAGTATATGATATTTGTGATTTGAGAAAAATTGTTTTGATGGATTATATTTAACATAATCTGAAAATTAGAGCTCTGAAATCAGCTCTCCATGAGTTATTGCCTAAACATGCATCAGGAGAACGATTATTCCTAAATAAAATAGACAAATAATAATCAAAATTGCATTATAATTATTGTAAAAGAGAAGACAAACTGTCTTTACCAATTAATTGTTATTTATACCAACCAATGAATAGTATTCAATTTCAATGAGGAGATCATGCATCTACCCGAATTTTTGTAATATTCCTTTTAATAAACAAATATTTCATAGCTGAGCTTATACATTTTTGATTCGACATTCCTTATGCAAAATAAGTTTTGGCTTTTTGTACGTATAGAACTCACAATTACTATTACTGAGTTTTGGATTTTTGGCCATGCCACCACCGTGCACAGAAACAACTTTTTAATTAATGCCTAGAAAGGTTATTTTTTTTTTTTTTTTGTGTATTTATTTTTCTTTCACGATTAAAATATTGGAGTCAGATGATGTAAAGTAGTGGGCGTTCAACTTAGATCTCTTACGTTTTAGTTTCCTAAAGAAGCGTTCCAGAACTTTCCTAAACAAAAATAAAAACTTGAATTGTAGTCTATTTCCACCTCTACGCCTATATGTATATCTATTCATTAAATTACTCTGGCATTTTAAGTTTTCTAACAAGAAAAGTAATTACTTAGTGTTGTTTTATATATTTAAATAATCTGACCTTTCAAGTAGTTATGGCAAAATTAAGGGTAATAACGCGGTATAAAGGCGTTTTTTAAAAGGCGATTATCGACAATTAAATTATCGATGGCGATTATCGATTTTTAAATTTTCATACTTACTCAATTAAAACCCAATTAATTGGGTACCCAAGTATGAAAATTTTATTGCTTTTTATTTTCATTTCTACTGAATGTTTGGTAACATACGTTAAAATAGGCCTTTATTTTCTTTAAGTTTAGTACACCCGTAGGTATTGTAGAGGCCGGCTCTAAAGCGAGGCTGGCTGGAAAGCCACACCTCTACAAGACTGGCTGGTTATATTTTAAAGTATGTTCCATTCGATATTTCAAGCAAGTGTCAAATATTCTGCTAGTGTTTTTTATATTTAGTTTAAAACTTGCTATTGTAAGAGGTGGATCTTATGCAATAAATGCTGTAAAAAGCTTAGAGTGTCTTAATTATTGGTCGTCAGCGCCACTGCAGCTACGACCCCGGTAGCACAGCTACTATAGTATTGCATGCAAATCCATTGAATTGAAATGAATCGATTTATATTAAAATTTTCTTGGAGGCTGAATTTAAATTTTAAATGTTAGGAGGTAGGTACCTACGACGATCTCGCAGTTCAATAAAATTACTCTGGCATCCTCTTGGGATGTTATTTACTGCCGTATAGGGAGGCTAGAGGGTATATAACTATTAATATATCCTTTTTAAATAAACAACAATTCATTAGTTTTGATCTTTTAAAATTTTTGTGTGTAATAAACGCTGTCCTCCTATTGTAATTTGTAAACATTGTAAAAGCCAATTATTTTTAAAAGAGTAACCGTGGAGTTTCTTGCCGGCTATTCTCCATAGGAAACGACCAGTTTTTTAATGTACTGGCAACTTTTCAGTTTAAGCACTTTGATAGGGGAAATCCCCGAACCATTTTTCGATGAAGAATTTTTCGATGTATCTTTTAGGCTTTCTCCACAAATTTAAAGCGTCTTGCATACACAATGATTGTTCTGAAATTCAACCACTGAGAGCCGGCAGACCAACTCGTTTCACCTGTGGAGACACCATACTTCGAATGGGTACCTACTAAAACTGACCATTTCTCTTATCGTTTTTTTTTCGCAACAATGCAGTGACTTGCACGCATCATAGCTCTGAAATGCAACCACTGAGAGCCGGCAGACCAACTTGTTTCATCTACGGAGACGCCATACTTTGAATATGTACTAAAACTGACCATTTCTCTGAACGTTTTTTTTTTTCGCAACAATACCGCCTCGTGTAAGCGCTATAACTCGAAGTTGCACTCACTGAGAGCAGGCAGACCGACATTATTCACATTAGGGGACCACTCTACAACCCCTTGAAGTAAATCTAACCGTATCCATGATCGTTATGAAAAATCCCGTCACCTCTTAGACTATACGAAGAACTGAAAGTAATACTCGTTTAATAATTTTTTGTACTTAGATTTATATTATTTTCCATATTTTGTCCCTTCCTTTACCCAAATTATTTCAAAATCAGAACGTCTTTCACCCTTAAACTTATAATTTATAATTTAAATCACTAAGTTAGATGGAGTGAAGCTAGAAAGCTTCACTCCATCTAACTTAGTGATTTAAATTATAAATTTTAGTTCTGAAGTTTACTAAGATAATTATCAGTCTAAGACTAGTCTTTCATATCTAATTTATGTACATCAAACTGGGATCAATACATACTTCAACTGATAAGCACTTAGGGGCTTATGTACTGAGTAAAGACGGGTAATATTTTGGGATAATCCTGTTTATTTAGTATCGACGTCATATAAAGTTTAGGTGTCAGAGGGTCTTAACTTGATCTTTTCGAGAGTTATCTAACTGACCGTACAAAATTAGTCTCTTTAGAGAATTACAAGAGTGAAGAACTACCCCTTTAGTATGGCGTACTACAGTGTAGCATATTGGGGCCCACACTCTTTCTTGTATTCATTAACGACCTTTGCAATCTCCTAATTCCAAATGCCACAATAGTTTTGTTTGCAGACGATACTGTCATCACTTTCACCGCAAACTCATGGTCGGATCTCTCACCATATAAATAACTAGCTGCGCCCCGCGGTTTCACCAGCATAAGTCTCGATTCCGTGGGAATATCGGGATAAAAAGTATCCTATGTCCTTTCCCGAGACTCAAGCTATCTCTATACCAAATTTCATCAAAATTGGTCCAGCCGTTTGAGCGTGAAGAAGTAACAAACATATAAACACACACACACACTCACAAACTTTCGCCTTTATAATATTAGTGTGATAGTGTGACTAGCTGCGCCCCACGGTTTTACCCGCATAAGTCTCGATCCCGTGGGAGTATCGGGATAAAAAGTACCCTATGTCCTTTTCCGGGACTCAAGCTATCTCTATACCAAATTTCATCAAAATTGGTCCAGCCGTTTGAGCGTGAAGAAGTAACAAACATATAAACACACACACACACACTCACAAACTTTCGCCTTTACAATATTAGTGTGATTAGCGAAACACTCGCCACATTAACAATATTCCTACACACCACACTAATTTACTGAACATTTTTTTTTTCTTTTATTTATCCGTAATTGCCATTTTTAGATTCTAAGTTTTTTTTTGTTGGTTAATAACCTAATTTTGTCTCTCATTTTGTAGCTTGCTGTAATGATTACTATACACATATTTATAATATACATACATATTTAACACGTGCGACATATAAGTCAACATTTATGACGATTTATTTTCGGTGGATCCCACTTTTGAATCCCAGTTTAATATTTTTGGCGTTGGATCCCACAAAAAATACGGGGATCGGAACTGTTTGTCCTCAACACAGGTTATTTTGTAACCAATCTAGGAGAGCAGTACGGCATCCACTAACTAGATTATGAAACTTTATGCTTGTGTTTCATATTATACCTACTAGCTGCGCCCCGCGGTTTCACCCACGTAAGTTTCGATCCCGTCGGAATATGGGGATAAAAACTATCCTATGTCCTTTCCCGGGACTCAAACTATATCTATACCAAATTTCATCTAAATCGGTTCAGCGGTTTAAGCGTGAAGAAGTAACAAACATATAAACACACACACACACACAAACTTTCGCCTTTATAATATTAGTGTGATGTAGGTATGTACATAAATCTACATGTATCTACTTCAATTTCTTTTTTGACAGCATACCAAAAGGACTTCCTTTGAACTGTACCTTACATATTTCACTTCAGCTCCCGCCGATAAAATGTCAGTCCCGAAGATAAAGAAAATTTTCAGATGTTCTGAAAAGTGTCAAGCTTGCGGACAGCACTTAGGTTCATTCAGTCAGAACATCTGAACATTTGACGGCCTCTCAATACCGTTGAAAAAAAAATTTAAAGATGGAAAAGGTACCGTCAAACAGTCTTTCACATCTAAAGAGATAATAATTATTGTTTTTTTTTTTTAAAGAGTACTACTTTTTTAAGTGAAAACTTATTTAGCGGCGTTGTACAGACGCCAATACATCAACCTACTACAATCTGTCAAATTCCTTTAATCATTTTTCAACTTTATCACTGAAGCATAAGGTTCAAAGTTGATTGGGAAAATGTGACAGTTTCGGGTAGGTTGATGTGCTGGCGTCTGTACACTTTTTTGTAATGGGTAAAAAATGTTAAACTCGCATCAGGACACGTGACCTGATCGAAAATTCGTAAGACGGATGGAGAGGACGGCGTAGGAGAGGATCCCCCTCTCCTTCTACGGCGCGGCGAAAATTTATGCCTGCTGTTTCGTTTAGGCAGCGCAGGGCGCTTGCGCGAATGTTCGTGTGTGTTTATGTTACAGCTTGCCACGCGCATCCATGGATGGTGACAGCTGATGGCTCGACCGTCGGTGTAGTGGCCACACTGCTGTGTATTCGTAAAATTCGTGTATATGAAGTGTTTAAAATATGGAAATTGAACAAAGTGCATCTATTAATGAAAAAAGTGACGAAGAAATAGCGAAAGAATTTCAACGTTATGTAATATTCAAGTTTTCACTTCTGCCGGCACTCCCGGAGTGCAACCCGTCTTTTTTTTTATAAATACTGGCAGTACAGTCTTCCATTAAAAGTCAGTGTCTGTGCTGGGCGTGTGAGCTGTGTGAGTGAGTTCACCTCATTCAATAAGCCTTGTTCTCTTAAGATTTTGCTTGTTGATTTATCGTGTAAGAATTATACACGCGTCATGTTCGTGAACGGGCGCCGTCGGTTGCGTTTATTACCGTTGGATCCCGTTTTTTGGTCCCGTTTTTTAGGTATTACCGATGGATCCCGTTTGCTATTTCCGTAGAATCCCATATTATAACAACATGTGTACATTTCAGAAGAAAAGTGATTAACCTTTATTAAACACTAAAAAGAGATTATTTTTAGTGGGTTACCCGGAACCGAACTAGTTAGAGTAGGTTAATTATTTAAAAAAAAAACAATGTTAGGTTAGGTTAGGTTAAAACTGTGACCCCTACGCACGAGCCGAGCGAGCGAAGCGAGCGGTGCCGCGGCAGCGGCCGGCGAGTGCCAGAAACGACTAGATTATATAGAAAATGAGTTGTTTGTGAAATAAATAGTATACGAAACGTTGGTTGTAAACTAAAAATTTGTCAATGGAGTTTTGGTGAAACAGTAGTGAACCCCTCATTTTATTATAAACAATTTTGTTGTTGAAAGTACCCGCATTCATATTTTTTTAAGCATTCGGGATCCAACGGAAATACTTTTCGGGATTCAACGACAATAAAACGTAATTATCTTGCATTTTTTAAATTCGGGATCCAACGGAAATACATAATAATGTTTTGCGGGAGCCAACGCCAAAAATATTAAAATGGGATTCAAAAACGGGATCCAACGGTAATAAATCGTCGGTTGAGACTGGTCATCTCTTAATTGCCAAGGCTTATTTTTAATCTTATTTTTTGAACTGTTTCTTCATTTGTGTTTTTTTACATTGTTCTCACATATAGAAACAACAAGAATAATGTACCCAGGATTTTGTAATATTCTTGATTTAAAAGAGTGTCCATGGAGTTTCTTGCCCGTTCTCCTCCATAGAGATCTACGCTTTGGAATGGGCAAATAGCTTCAACTTTCTGACTAACTGACCGACTATTTAATATTGACAATTTAAAAGTGCCTGTAAATGGTTTAATTGAAATAAATGCTTTGAGTTTGGGTTTGAGACTATACAAAAGTTTATCATTTTATCTTGCTGACATAACTCAAAAATTAATATATTGAAAAATTTCTTCTTCCTCTAGAAACATCCATCTCTCCTAATTTTTTGTGACTGACAGTGATCATGCCTTTGTATACTTACTATGTAAATACACATTGTGAAATGTAATTTAAAATTTATATTGTAAAATTCAATGTTTCTGCAAAATTGCCCAATTTAATAAATAAATAAACTCATTGGTGTAGTGACATTTTCAATTTCAAGTTCTAATAGCATAATATCATAATTTATTTATATGACGATTCAAAAAATACACACGTAATTGTTGTTCAAGTTTTCACTTCTGTCGGCACTCCCGGAGTGCCACTTTTTTTTTTATAATACCTTCTTTCTCAAAAAACTTTACATCAGGTTTAATCTAACCAGCCTAATATTATATGTAATATAAAGACACAGACATGTCCCAACCTTTAGGTGTAATTATAAGCTCAACTGTCACTAATGAGACACAATTACCTTTTCCATTGTTACCGAACTTTCTCGTAATAAGCTTGCCTAAAATAGATTTAGAGCAAGCGGGATTACCAACCTTATTACACGTTATGTTTATTTTTTAGGGTTCCGTACCTTGAAAGGAAAAAACGGAACCCTTATAGGATCACTTTGTTGTCCAAGCTCGTAACAATACATTTACATACAAAAACATTTTTTTTCCCCACCTATAGAAATATAAAAAGTATACAAGCTCGATAGATGGCGTTGCCCTGTTTAAATGCGCGCTATGGTTTCGTTACCACGATTTAGTTGGGTCGCGAGCTTACCATCGTAGAATTGCGTTGCGTTCAAACAAACAAACAGACTAGGAATTAAAACTAGCATCTGCCCGCGGATTTCATCCGTGAAACATTTTTGGAAAGTTTGCGGTCTTAGTAGGACTTGCAACTTTATTAATTCGCGAAGCTAATAGAATTAAAATTAAACTATGGCTGTAGCTAATAGCATATGTTAGAGCAGTGTTCCGCAAACTTTTTGTGTTCAAGGTACATCTAGGAAAACGAAAATGTTTGGAAAAATCATTTTTTACCCGACTAAGGCGAAGCAAAAAGGAGGGTTATGATTTTGACCGGTATGTATGTATCTGTTCCCTTATAACTGCTAAACTCCTTGTAATAATTGGATAAATGAGGTATCGTTGGAAGCGTCTTGATCGTCCGCTGGTTATAGGCTATGTGATGTCACATTAAATTGAATATGGCGCCCTCTAGCGGACAAAAAGTCATGATCTAAAAAAAGTTAAATTAAAAATTTAAAAAAACCCCCAACTCAAACAAAAACATCTAAAAACTAAAATAATAATATACAGGGTGAATTTTCCAAGTGGGCGTGGATGGCCAAATTCTAAACTATGAGGAATAGCGAAAAGTACTGAAAGGAGTCGCGGGCTCGATTTTGATGAAAACTAAAACGGCATCATTGGATTTTTGAAAAATTAATACACACATCAAAAGTGTCTAGGGATCAAGCATTTTTATGCGGATTTCTTGAGATTGAGATGTGGCTTTGTAATAAATTTATGATTTTATAAATTTATATGGATCCTTTTTGGTGCATTTCATAATTTGAATCAGGAACTGTGAATCAAATTCGAGTAAAAGATGAAAATCAGCTGTCAATATTTTCCCTATAAAAACATACAACGCATTGAAGACATTATTAGTGCTACTGTTTCCCTACTACTGATTAAAACCAACGTTATTATGGAGCGGCGACGTCATTTAAGCAGGGAAGAAATGCTCAGAGCCGTGGGAATGATAGAAGCTGGTTCCCGGCAACGTACTGTGGCTTTAGCTCTGAATACAAGTCAGAGTGTTATCAGTCGACTTTGGACACGTTACCGAAGCACTGGTACCGTGGCTGAGCGCCATGGAGGACGGTATCGCTGCACCACACGGAGACAAGACCGATACATTCAAATCTTAACTCGAAGAGCTCCAACAATAACCGCCATGATGTTAGCCGTGAGGCTTCATCACTCTTCAGGGAACTTAATTAGCGACCAAACAGTCAGAAACCGCTTGCATGAAGTGAACCTTCATTCCCGAAGACCGCTACGGGTACCACCTATAGCAATGCACAACCGTAGGATTCGATATCAATGGGCTCTTGAACACAGAAATTGGGCAGAAGAACAATGGCGTTTCGTGTGCTTTTCTGATGAGTCTCGTTTTGGTATGAGACCGGATACAAGACGTATACGACACTGGAGAACCCCTGGACGCCAACAGCGATTAAAATCCTGCCAGGAAGTCCATCCTTATAGTGGTGGAACCATCATGGTATGGGCGGGTATTTGGATCGGCGGAAGAACTGAGTTGATTTGGATCAGAGGCAACCTCTACGCTCAAATTTATGCTGAGACGATTGTATCAGACGTCATCGTTCCTCTACAAGTGCAAATCGGTCCCTTATTTCAGTTAATGCATGATAATGCACGACCGCACACCGCAAGAGTTGTAAGACAGACTCTCGCCGCAGCTAACATCAATGTCCTGCCCTGGCCTGCTCAGTCGCCAGACTTGAACCCGATTGAGCATGCATGGGATATGCTACAGAGAAGAGCTCTGCCGAATATGGAGGGTATCCAGTCGCAAGAAGACCTTTTTTTGTTGTTGCAACGAACATGGGCGGCCATTCCACAGCGTGATTTGGATGAACTCATTTTGAGTATGCCAAACCGATGTTCTTGTGTTGTTAGTGTTCGCGGTAGAAACACGGATTATTAATTGTTTAAGTTACCCAATAAAATTTTAAAGAAAACTGTTATTTCAGTCTTTTTTTCGAACTTTTGTGTTAGTGGTTCAAATGTCAAAAATCCCTTTATTAGGAAAATGGCAAATTTCTTTATTAATGCAAAGGTGACTTGGTTTATCGTTACTGTGACAAACGAAAACACTTTATTTGATGAATCCTTAAAGAAAATTTTAATTAATATCAATCAGGAGAAAAGTTATTGCAAAAATATATGTTGATCCCTAGACACTTTTGATGTGTGTATTTCTAGCCAGGAATCGAACCTGTTAATTTAAAAAAAACACATACTTTATTATTACACCATTCGATAGTGTCCCTAATAAGGATCAAATTCTGGGAAGTAATGACCTACGGCAAACTTAAGGAAAATGTTGAATTTTAATAAACTGCTTCTTATTTTAGAGTATTCATACATACATTAAGTAGGTACCTTGTTCGAAATGATGCTCAATATTTCTATTAACACACCCGCAGCGCAGTCACCTTCACAACATTTGGTTCTAAATTCAAATTTCTATTACGATCTTTGGAAAATATTCTAATGGAATCAATAATATTGTAATGCTGAATGCAGTACAATCCTTGAGACGTCGAATCCAGCTATGTATTGAAAACAATGGTCATCATTTTGAACAATTAATCAGTTATGGTTTAGTAGGTAGGTAACATAACCCGGGCCCGGCTAAATAATAACAGCCAGACAGGTCAATTCATCAGGTTATGCTACGCTTGCCGCGGTTGGTCTGTGGATGGGTGACCATCTTTACATACCGAGGTATTCAGCTGCATCCGGTTAGAATGGAAGCTGACCCCAACATAGTTGGGAAAAGGCTAGGCAGATCATGATGAGGTAGGTAACATAAGAAAAATAAAAGTATTTTGTTAAAAATGAGCTCTTTCCTTTAGTTTGCCGTATGTCATTACTTCCCAGAATTCGATCCTTATTAGCGACACTATCGAATGGTGTAATAATACAGTGTGTGTGTTTTTTTTTTTTTCAAAATCGAGCCCGCGACTCCTTTGAGTACTTTTCGCTAGTCCTCATAGTTTCGGATTTGGCCATCCACGCCCACTTGAAAAATTCACCCTGTATATTGGCCCTTTAAGTTTAATATAAGTTGCAGGAAATATTTTGATCCAAGCGTCCTCACGTCGGGGGACGGCTAATGAAAACGCCAAACAGATGAGGCTTAAACCCAGCAATAATGAATGTAGCTATTGTAGAATATATAACTGCTGTTAACTTCCAATTTTCATTAGCCGTCCCCCGACGTGAGGACGCTTTGATCAAATGTTACAGAAAGGGTATATCAATACAAACGGGTTGAAGAGTGTATCTGGTCTAGAATCTCTGTACAAAATTTCAGCTCAAAACCATTAACTTTGAAAATGCTTAATATTTTTTTATTTCGACATCACGGTGCTGCACTGGCGCGCGGTGGCGTGATGTGCGTGTACTAGGCGCACAGACACACTACAGATAATGGATAATGACCCTCGTAGTGCGGTGACACGTTTGTTATGATTTCAATTTAATAAACTATCGAAATAAAAAAATATTAAGCATTTTCAAAGTTACTGCTTTTGAGCTGAAATTTTGTACAGAGATTCTAGACCAGATACACTCTTCAACCCGTTTGTATTGATATACCCTTTCTGTAACACCCTGTATTAAACTTAAAGGGCCAATATATATTATTATTTTAGTTTTTAGAGGTTTTTGTTTGAGTCGGGGGTTTTTTTAATTTTTAATTTGACTTTTATTTCTTGCGTTTTAAACTTTATAATATTATATTACTAGTGAACATGCTACACGATCGACACGTGACTCGCCGAAATCTGCGCAGCTGTACGTATTTTTTTTACCACAGTGAAGCGAAGCTAGTTAGGTACTCGTGGTCGTTGGCGTTCATTCCATACTAACGTATTCCTCTGTGAATTCGCCATTTGTGGTGGCGGCCATCTTGGATTTGAAATTTGTAATAGTGTATAGTATTCTACAAGCTCTTTCATTTGATACCCATATTGAGGGAATTGTGAAAAAAAATGTAATTCGCCATTTTGTGGTGGCGGCCATCTTCGTTTTGAAATTCATCATAGTGTTTAGTATTTTACTAGTCAAGCCCTTTCATTTGATACCCATATTGAGGGAGTTGTGAAAAAAAAATGTAATCTGCCATTTTGTGGCGGGGGCCACGTTAGACCGATTTTCTTCAAACATAGCTAAGAACACTCGTGACTAATTCACCTTTCAAACAAAAAAAACAAAATTAAAATCGGTTCATCCGTTCGAGAGCTACGATGCAACAGACAGACACACACACACACACACAGACACGTCAAACTTATTTAACACCCCGTCGTTTTTGCGTCGCTCGGGGGTTAAAAAAAAATTTGAAAATATTGTAAAACAAAAGAGTAACGGTGGAGTTTCTTGCCCATTCTTCTCCATACGAAAACTACCTTTGGGAATGGGCGACTAGAATCAATTCTATTTCAATGTAAATTTTGACGTTCAAAAGTGCCTTTTATGTGCCTATTTGAAATAAATGCTTTGACTTTGACTTTGTCCGTCCGTCCGTCCGTCTGTCTGTCTGTCAAGACAATTTTTCTCAGGAACGCGTGGAGGTATCAAGCTGGAATTTATATCAAATAGGTACTCAGGTCTACTGTCCCTTGGAGTTGTGAAAAAATCAAACTTCTAAGCCAACGCAATCAAAAGATACAGCCGTTTATGCCGCAAATTTTCGAAACCCGCAAGGGAATCAAAACCTAGTAGTACGAGTAGTACTTTCTGTGAACTCAGAATCTTGAAATTTGGTACGAAGCAACGTCTTATAGCACAGATAAAGGAAAATTTGCGAAAACCTTAAAGTTGTTACATACTTACAAATTTGTGCGGAACCCTCAATGCGCGAGTCCGACTCGCACTTGACCGGTTTTTGTTAGCAATCCTTGTCATGACAGGCCACAAAACCTTATATTAAGGCTTACGTTACTAAGGTTACGTATGTAGGTTACGTTATTAAGGTTTACGTTGTACTCATTAAGGTATGTTTACATAATAAGATCGTGTTTTAACAATACGATATATGCGCCTGTAGAATATTAGCGAGCAAAAACGGTAGTAATGAAATATTAACCAAATAATATTAGGTGTGATTCTAACTTATTAATCTTATAAATGTGACAGTTTGTATGCTTGGATGCTTGTTACTCAATCACTCAAAAACGTCTAAAACATTGATAGGTACAGTCTGTTATAGCAATTAGCTGACCCCTTAAAAATAAAACGAATTTGAACCTTCTGCTTGTTAGCAGTAAGCTTATCGAACTAGAACAGTTCAACGTCTACGATTAATAAAACAGTTATTCGAATTTGATATTTAACACGCAGTGTTAAGGTAGGTATGATCTTGAATATTGTTCTAGCTTGTAATATATTATTGCTAATTTCAACGACAATCATCATGTTCGTGTGGTCTAGTGGTAGCTGCAATGAGCTGACAAGAGCGTGGTTGCGAGTTCGAAACCAACATGTTTTCTGCTGCGCATTTTGTTTTATAATATTTTTTTTTAAGTTATAAATAATAAATTATAACTTTAGCAACAAAAAAAAAAAAGCTGAACGAAAATAAAAAAACGATAATGATGGTAAAAACGATTTTATTTTATAAAAAAAATTATTATAAGAATAACGTAAATGATATAACAGTTACTAATAACGTTGTTACATACTTCACAGAGTTTAATGTAGTGAATCAAGATGTTATAATATTTAGAAATATATAGGTATGTATTTCTATTTCATAACAATAACATCACCACATTAAATATCGTTGAACTAAATAAAATAGCATTATACGTTGATGTTTTACCTACTAGGTATACTATATATCAATTTGTTTTGTAAGTATGTAGTTATGTTTAGTTATAAATAAGGTTTTGACAAAAACTTCTCGTCGGTAAATATGACAACATAATCTTCCCAATTAAAATTGAGATATTCTTGGGCAAAGCGGACCCTTGCTTGGCGATGTGCAGCAGTCAGTTAAATTTTACGTGCTGGCTTGTATTGTTTCAGTCCAGCAACATGCAAATGTTTTCTGACCGTCTGAACAGAAACATTATACTGCATTGAGTAGGCAAAAATGGGTGTTCAGTATGCCTTCTAATAATTGCTTGATGATGTTTTGACACAGGAGTAACATTGCAGGTTTTGGTTCAGGACGATCCTTTTGAATATTCCCTGTCTCTTCAAAACGTCTTAGCCACAGTCTGACTGTATTTCTCTGAAACAACACAATAAGCATAATTTTAATAACCCGGTAATCATAATTTTTCGAATAAGTTTGCAAAAATACCTTTAGATAAACCACATTAGACCTATAAATGATCTCATAATGAAACAGTTAATTTTCTATTATTCTATACTCACGTTTTTAAGCCAACTAACGAATTAAGGAAGTATAAAAAAGAATACACTTACCGCTATATTAAGTTTCCTAGCAATCGCTTTAATACCAACATTCTCCTTATGCAAATACAATATTTTGTATTTTAAATAATCACTCAACTGAGACATGACGATTAAACTATCAAAACCGATAATAATAATTAATAAAAAGGCGTGGATTTTCGCAACTTAGGCAATATAAAAATGTTCGTGCGTATTCACTGCTATTTGTGCATAGAATGTCTTGTTCAATTTATTCTTCTACCCCATATTCCTAAAATCATTTCAATAGCAGTTTTTGTTGAATACTCATATTGACGTCGAACTACCCACTTATTGAAAAAGGTGAAACGTTTATCGTTTATCAACTTAATTGATATGCTTGTTCTTTACAATAATGCAAGAAATACTTACGAACAATTTATATATTGAAAACAAAATTAAACATGAGACTAGATTTGAACTCGCATCTTGCACGTCTCAGCCTTACGCATGAACCACGACACCAGATTAACTTGAGTAAGATAGATGAAATAAGGTATTAGTAGCAATGACACAAATTATCACAACATTAACCTAACCTTTAAGTCTTGCTGATTAAAAATGAAAATTGCGTAACAAATACCCATACATAGTAAATGACCTAACACCAACATCTTAAAGCTCAAATTTGCGTATCAAAATTATTTATTGTTCCTGTTCATCGAGTATTGTTAGTCCGATTAACTCATACATATTGAATAACCTTTAATGTTATGAGAGGAGGGTGCAAAATCGAGTAATTTTTAGGGGGGTCAGCTAATTGCTATAACAGACTGTACACAAATTGTTAGTAAAACGGTAAATATTTCTAAATACTTTTAGTGTTTTCTCTTACACCTACATTACCAGTAGTTTTGACGAATTGATATGTATTCAGACTGATAGGATTATTTTAATACTAGCTTTTGCCTGCGGCTTCGCCCACGTGGAGGTCAGAAATTATACCATGAGAACGTACTACCAGGATAAATGTATCCTATGTGTTCATCCATGATAGATGAACTGTGAGAGAAAATGCCAAAAATTTTTGGAAATCGCGTCTTATCTAATAATTTAGAACGAATTAAATAGTAGATTGTACAACTAAGGCATAAAATAAGCTATTTTTCCCCGAGACGTTTATATCCACGCGAGCCGCAGGCGAGGGTGGATAGTTAAGTCGAGGGGTAAAATGGCTCGTTTATGCCTGAGTTGTACACTCTGCTTTTCACTTCAAAGTCAAAGTCAAAGCATTTATTTCAAATAGGCATATAAAAGGCACTTTTGAACGTCAAAAATTATCTTAAAATAGAATTGATTCTAGTCGCCCATTCCAAAAGGTAGTTTTCGTATGGAGAAGAACGGGCAAGAAACTCCACCGTTACTCTTTTAAAATGTTTTAGGTACAATATTTTGCATGGGTACATTAATTATATTTTATTAAATTAATTTACCCATGCAAAATATTGTAAAGTAAAGTGGTAAAGTTATTGGTCCAATCGAGCTGCCGGAGAATTTAAATGCCCAGGGTTATTTGAACTTCTTACAGAACCAATTACCAGAATTATTGGAAGAAGTGCCACTGAACATTTACGGCAACATGTGGTATCAACAAGATGGCTCCCCAGCGCATTATGCTCTCACTGTACGAGAGTTTCTCAATCGAGAATACCCCGATAGGTGGATTGGGCGGGGTGGTACAATTTCGTGGCCTGCCCGTTCACCCGATTTAAACCCCATAGATTTTTTTTACTGGGGTACGATAAAGGATAAAGTGTACTCTAAACCAATTCAAGATTTAGACGAGCTGCGCCAAAGAATTGCAGAAGCCGCTGAATTCATCAACTCAAGAAGATACGCCCGTCTTATTACGCGATCATTTTTAAAGAGATGTAGAACTTGCATTGCAGCTGAAGGAAAACAGTTTGAACATTTGTTATAAAACTTCGTAAATCTGATTTAATAAAAATTATAATAAAAGAAATCCAACGACTGAATTTTATTTCAAATGCACGTAAAACCAACAATGTACTTTTTTTCCTCAATTAAGAAGTAGCAATTAGTATGTGTTATACCATTTTGGAATCCTGACTAAACGCGCCATCTTTTAAAGTTACTTGCCAAAATAGTGTAGTAGATTTTTTTTTCAGTACAGTCGGTTAAAGTTGGGTGATGTCATTATTTTGAATTCAATATTGGGCAAAAATCTAACATTTAATTTAAAACTTAGGCAGTTACGTTTTAACTTTTAACTGTAATTTACAGAAGGGTTATTCATGGTTACATCACAGAGAAAAAAACTACCGAAATGTTAATAATGTAGTCACAGGACTTGAAAAATCATCACAGGGTGTCACTTTTTGAGATTTATTTTTGAATGCTTATAATTCGAAAAGTACATGACCAAGATTTTTTTTTATATTTTTCTAATAGCTGTCACGACTTGGCCTATTGCCCGTTTTCGGCTTGACGTTGATTTCTGGGACACGTTGTATAATAACATGTGAGGACGATGCACCTACAATAAAATTACTATACCACAATAGGTAAAAGAATTAAAAACGAAACCATGACATATAAATTAATTATCTGATAGATACATGGTGCTCACATATTTACAAACATGGTACAAGCAAAACGATTTTAATTAAAAAACAAAATACAGGTAATAATAAGTCAGGGTGTGAGTAATAAATGTAAAAAAAAAGAATAAAAAAAAATTACAATTAAATTAGCAACCAGTTTGATTTTGTCTAGACTCTAGATTGTCCTATGGAGCAGGACCAGCATGTTTCCAAGCGTTCTTATCTTGGATATAATCTTCTAATTTATAGTATGCTTGTTTACAAAGTGTACGTTTAATGTGAGTTTTAAATTTTCTTTCATTTAATTGCAATATATCACAAGGTATTTTATTGTAACATTTAACACAGTACCCCATAAAAGATGTATGTACTTTGGCTAATCTTCGATTGCGAGAAAATGAAACAGGCATAAAGTATACAGTACATAATTAATCAAATATGTTGCAAAGCATAGCTAATTCCCGCCACCACAGATAATACCGCCATGAAACTTTTTAAAAGATTTTTTTTTATTTCAACATTTGTCATTCTACTTGGGTACTTCATACTGCCAAGTCATAAAAACGTTTCTTTGCGTTTTTAAATAATAAATGACAACTATTTTACCTGATTTTATTAAATTAACGATAGAAAACATGGAAGTGGTATAAATTAAAGAAAATTAAATAAATCACGACTTTAATCTGCGAAGTTTTATTGTGCGTGTGGCTGTTGGGCCTGATTACCTTAGTCTCAGAAAAAAAAAAAATATTTTATGCACTAGAACATAAAAAGCGATTTTATGTCGCCTAAGCACTACATAAAGACGAACTTTTAGAGCATGAGAAGTGAAAATAATATTATTTTAAAAAGCCTCTTGAAACGAAATATTCTTTTAGTTTTCCTTCGCAAAACTTCCTATAGGAAACGAGTTAGCTTACGCACTAGAAAAAGATAATAAGTCTCTACAAGAAAAGACGTAGCTTATTGGGCACGAAAACATTTCAGTCTGCAAAATACCTCTTTAAACATAGGCGGCCATATTGATTGGCCTACTACAAAGGAATCGACATCCCGCTGTGTAACCACATCTGTTTAATCCCTTGTAAAGTTGAACTTTTTGCTGGCTTGCTACATTTCCGAGGCTTTATTTACCCTACCAGATGTTAGCATGTTCAAAATTTATTATTAATGTTTGTTGCAAAACACCGACTGTGTTTTGTTAAGTACCGAATAAAGGATTAAATATTTGATGTATTTAGGTAAACATTATGCCATTTGCATATTAGGTTAGGTGTTGCTATGACCTTTTGTATTCCAGCATGATTAATAAGCTAGCTCGGTTCATGTAGATTGGCTAAAGGATTATTCAAAGTGGTTGTTTGTCCTTATTTAGCGCCAAGTTTATCTCTTATGGTAAATCCCTTTTTGTGAAGTGTGGCTTTCCTCGATAATAAATTGCCATTATGAGTTTTTTTTTTTAATTTTTCCATTATGCTGGTAGAGTGTGTCCTATTGATAACTTTTCAAGACGGACAATAATAATAATGTTATATACATATACATAATTCTTATAAATATTATATTAATAAACAGCGTGAAATTCGTACTTTCCTCTAAAAGTTTCGAAAATGTACATATATTGGTATGATCTTTATAATTAATTTAGATAAATAATTAAAGTATTCGGGCCAATTTTTAAGTTTATAGAACAAAGGAATCAGATTTTTCAAATAATCTGTATCCCCGCTTTTCACCCCCACAGGGGTGGAATTTTGAAAAATCGTTTAAGATGTGTGAACTTGACTCAAAGTTTATTTATACCAATTTTCGAGCTAATCAAGCCACGCAGTAAAATCCTCCCCTTTAAAATTAACTACCTCTTTTCACACAGGGGTAGATTTTCGAAAAACCCTGATACACGTTATTAGTTATTTTTAGTCCTTAATATAAATACTGAGTTTCAAGTTAATCGGACAGGGCGTTAAAACTCTTCCATACAAATTTTGACACCCCCCAATACCTCTTTAGGAGGTATTTTAGAAAAACGAAAAATTCCTAACTTCATAATTTACTTGGATAAGTATTCGTGCCAAGTTTCAAGGTTATTAACTCAAGAAATAAGATTTTTCATACAAACAAAATCCCCCCTTTTCACCCCCTTAAAGTTTGAATTTCCAAAAATCCCTTCTTATTCGATACCTACTCTTCACAAAGAACACACCCTCCAAAATTCATGTCCCCTAGGACCAGCGGTTTAGACTGTGCGTTGATATTTCAGTCAGGTCGTTCATCCCCCTTTGGGGGTGAAATTATCAAAAACGCTGTCACGTATAAATTGATTCTTCATCCCCCTTTTTAACCCTTTGAGGGTAGAATTATCAAAAACGCTGAGACACATAAATAAATTTTTAGTCGTCAGCCTAAACACAAAATTTGAAGATCCTAACTTTCAAACTGACGGACTTTCATACAAACTTTCATCCCCTATTTAACTCCCTTAGGGGTTGAATTTCAAAAAATCCTTCCTTATTCCTTGTCTACATTATAAAGGGAACCATTGTGTAAAATTTCAGCTTTCTAGGTCCAAGGGTTTGAGGCTGGGCGTTGATGACTCAGTCAGTCAGTCAGGCCTTTTGTTTTTATTTATAAAGATAGATAGATAGATACTTTTCCGGGATAAAAAGTACCCAGTGTGGTGCCTAGGATACACTTTTTTCAATGAACTGATTTTTAGCTTTTCACATAATAGACATTTACAACAACTTTTTTCAATAAACTGATTTTTAGCTTTTCACATAATAGACAAGAGTATATATTCTAAAAAAAATTCTTCTGCTGCAATTTGGAACAAATATTTTGCTTAATAACTAAGATTAAAAAAACTGTGTGTTAATCAACTTTTGATGCTGACCGTACATACCTAACCTAAGTCAAGACACATGAATAGTAGCCGTTTCATCGAAAAAAAAATAGTTTCCATAATATGTTACATGTACCAATCCGCACTGGGACCGCGTCGTGGATTACAGCCATTCCTTCTTGAAGAGAGAAAGGCCTGTGTCCGAGCAGTGGGTACGTTATAGACTGATTATGCTATGCTTGTGTAAAAGATGAGTACTTAGTTTTCCTATAATGATGGATCCTATAAAGGTCGTAGCGCACGTATCAACTCGGAAAGTCGTAATCGGAATCGTAACGTAATTGCCTCGCCTCGGGACAAGCTCACGAACCGCGGTGTGGTGCGTGGTCGACTTGCAGTTCCCGCGCTTACGGTTCTCCGTACCCTAGCTTACGTCTCTTCGTCCACGCCCCTCCCGCGGTCTGCGTTGCCGAACGTGCTTTCATTGGCTGTCATTCACAAGGCAGCTTCCAGTCGTCGTCGAAGTAGTCTAACTAGTGCCGCCTAGTCGTCAACCAGCGGTCGGCGAGCCGTAAGCGCGGCGTCGCCTAGCCGTAGCCGAGTCGACATATCGGAGCTTCTGATCCGCTTTGGTTACGTGCTTACGTTAGGTTGACGACTGTTTGACGGCGACGCGAAAGGCGATACGGTTACGATCTCTTTCCGAGTTGATACGTGTGCTACGACCTTAAAACGGAATAATTGACATCGACAAACTTCGTTCAAACCATGCATCAGCCTAAAAAAAGCTGCAGGAGCTGTCGAAATTCCTTCCTTGGCCAATAATTGAAATGTGGTGTTACTTGGATAATTTATTAAGGGTTACAAAAATCAAAAACCCATATTGCTAAAAAATTGTATTCAATAATTATATTCGTAACAAATAAGTTATCAATAGTTTCTTTATACAACATAATATCATTAATTTATAAACTATTAAAATGCTAAGGCGACTTCGAATAATTAATTAATTATTCCAAAACAAATCAGCTGAACACTCAAGAAATTATGAATAACTTAAGTAAGGTAATAATTATCTTATGTATTCTAATTATTTGGTGTTTTGTCGTAACAATTGTAAAAAGTGTTTCTTTTTCATTATAATTAATTATGATTATTATACAAAATATGACTATAAAATATTATAACATTAACAAATACAGTAATACGGTCGTTGTTTTTTTCACATTTAATACGTTAAAATATTTGTTCAGGCTTACAGTTGAATGCATAAATTTTCATTATTAAACTTCTACTTCGTGCCTTCAGCCATTTTTGCGAATAAAATATTCATTTGCATCTAATTTATGAGCAAAGCAGGGGCACATGGCAAGTTTTATTATCCGGTACATACATTTTTACTGTTCAAGTGCTGTTGAAAAATAAACTTTTTTTGAATAACAAAATATTTAACGTTTGAAACCGCACTATTAGCCCTGGCTAACCTGCCAAAATTGTACACAGTACAATCATGACTGATTCAAAAATCTTATACGCCCTGGAAACTGGTCGGCAATAGCACGATTTTGAACGCGTTTGGAGTGCTAGTTTCGAATATATATGAAGTATTGTTTACTTGACGTTCAGTTGACCATACGTGGTGCGATGTACAAAATAGGTCAGAAAAGTTAAGAGGACTACATGACCTAAAGCGCGGTCACTGTCGGACTGGATAGAAAAGAAAGAGAAGCGCGATGATACAACGCTGGTAATTTATTGCAAAATATGACGCATTTATCTATTTACTAAAAAAATCTATTGTTTGGACTAAAAAATTAAAACACTAGTACTTTAGTATGTTGCTTGTTGAATAATTTGGCAAAAAATTAGAATAATTCTATGTATATTAGTATGGTTTTTATTGTTTTAAGAAAGTTTTTAAAGGCATCTTCATGTTTTTTTTTTTATCGTATCAAATTAGTTGTATTATGTTTTCAACACACTATCTACCTAGGTATATCCTAAAGAATATCTTATATTTTTCTAATTTTGTTTACTGTAGTCGATCATAATAGTTTTAGGCATTATAAAACCTGCGTTTTTTGCGTTTAGGTCCTGTAGTCTCCTTAAGAAGGTTGTAGCTACAACAGACGAAGTTGCTATTCAGCTTGATTTATTAAAAACTCGATACAAAACTATAAAATAAATAGCTACTAATTTATAAAATCTATTTACAGAACAAATTATTGGTTTATCAAATATCCATTAAAATATTGGAAGACGTAATTTTGTTGCTATCATTTTCCAGGAAACCATTAGGTAATGGAAATGATTTTATCTAAAACAGAGTATTCAATTAGTTTCAATTAAGTATCGTTAGTTACCAAATTTAATTTGAATGACAAGTAATGGATAGTATCACAAACAAATGAATTATTAGTTAGGCACTTCATCGTTCCGATCATTAATAAATCGAATTGCCTTGGATTATTTGATATGCATTGATGTTTTCACTGAATGACAACACTATAGAGTTTCTGTGAAACAGTGGAATTTGCAACAGTGTAATTAAAGTTTATTTACAAAATGTTTTATTATTATCTACATTGTTAAGGTATAACTTGGCTTATTTCCTTGCATCATTTATACATTTATAGGCACATATCTAACATTTCCTAAGGTCCGGCCGCGCTGAATTTTCTAAATATGTAAACAACAATGGCCGCTTGAAATTGAATAAATCTAGCTAGCTCGGAGATTTAGACAAAAACAAACATTATTTGAAATAAATATTCTTGTGTAACGATTTTATTGAATTTCGAGCGGCTACTGTTGTTTACATATTTGGCAAATTTAGCGCGGCAGGACCTTAGATCACAAGCATTCTCAACTAGATGATAAATAAACAGGAACTAGTAGGTATAAAAAGCAATACAAATCACGAACTTTAAAATTATCCAATCAAAAGTAACTCTCCTGCTTCCCTTTTGATCCTGCAAAATACTTAACGGATCGGACGTCTAGTCTATGTTTCAAAGTTTAATCTAAACTTGATAAAAAATACCATAAGTTTTCTGTTCAAAAGCGTAGTTCCTGTATACCAACATCTTCTATCTTCATCACATAAGTCATTCTAACAAACAAGCCCAAAAAATCAGTCGTGAGCATCAGCCTTTAATCCACCTTTCTCGTCTTCTTGATCTCCAAGAACTTCAAGATATTCAGGCACCAGAACATGGCAGAGGCCACGAAGAAGGTTTGTAATGCCGTGGCAATTGCTGGACTGGCGATGGTGACACTCCTGGTGAGGAAAGCGAGGGCAGAACACCGGATGACCTCCAAGAGAGGGGCGTGCTTGGAGTTGTCGAACGCCATTCCAATGATGGAGAGTGAAGCGATGACGTAGAGGACGCAGATCAGCACTGAGATTGGAGTCATACCCTGGAAGAGGCAAAAATTATTGTTAGGAAAAATAGTCACACGAACACATTACATTGACTTGAGAATTAGAGAACAAAGGTAACACAGTCTATTGGTCGAAATGCTGATAACTATACTATGCATCTCAAAATCTTCACAGGTCAAATGCAACGGTCTGCTAGACGAATTTAGATTGATATGAGAAAAACAACCGACTTCAAAAAAAAAAACTACAAAGTGATAAATAACATTAATTTCGGAAGTCGGTGTCATTGGGTTCGCATTTTCGTTTTTTGACACCGACTTCCGAAATTAAAGTTATTTATCACTTTGTAATTTTTTTTTCTAAGTCGGTTGTTTTTTTTTTGTAAAAATGTTTTTATTTTTCACTTTTTAGTTGTAGGTACCTACCTACCCCACAAAAATTCAATTAACACTAGAGCATTGAAGAATTGAAGACACTGACTAGAAGAATCATCAAATTGATTAGTTTTTGAGAAAATTGCGGACATACAAATATAGGTACATACATATCTACATACATACATACATACGGGTCGAATACAGAACCTCTTTTTTGAAGTCGTTTAGTAAAAAGGTACTATTTATCCAAAAGTCGATTGTTTTAATAGTTCCCCATTATCTACGAAAATAAAGAGTTAAATCTACATCTAACTGGAGAAAAATCTAGAAAGCCATATTTTAGTACAACTTGTCAGATAAGTACAGAGATAAGAATTGTTCATTAGCAATTCCTGTTTGTTTCTGTGAGACTTTAGTCACTAACAATGCTTTTGCAGAACCTTTCAATCGGAATGGTTTCTGTCTACAAAACAATAGAGGCAAATACTTAGTTGATATTTTTGTCTCAACTCAAAGGACGTCAGAAAATGTCGGCGCAAAGCGTAGTACTATTAAGTATTCTGTGGCAAAGCTAAGTGAGATGTTTCGTAGAAAGTCAGTGACACGTGATCGTGACCCGCCTTCAAGAAAGCATCGTGATTACGGGGAACGTGATAAGTGATACTGAATTAAATGTTCCTGCGTAGTAAATCGCTGTGGTAAGAAAGCGTTTTCGTCATATTGTGACTGCCGTTATGAAAAACTGTCACTTTCCCAGAATTTTACATTAATGTGTCAAAAACGCTCTGGATAGCCGTTATTGTGTAACTGTTCCCCGCATTCTTATAAATAAAATCCCGCATTCAGTCTCATAAATTTTGCTTTACCTGACACCACGAAAATAGATGACCGATTAACTTAATTGAAGCGATGTAGTATAATTAATTTATTATACACTAGCTGCGCCCCGCGGTTTCACCCGCGTAAATGTCGATCCCGTAGGAATATTGGGATAAAAAGTAGCCTATTTGTTAATGCAGGGTGTCAGCTACCTCCATACAAAATTTTATCAAAATTGGTCCAGCCGTTTGAGCGTGAAGAAGTAACAAACATATAAATATACACACACACTCACAAACTTTCGCCTTTATAATATTAGTGTGATGTGATGTTTTATGATTCAAAGTTATCAGCGCATTTGATTCGACACCACAGCGTATATAGACATTTAACCACATACTATATAATATTGATTGTAAAGATTGCAACAAGATTCCAGCTTTGTGTTTGTGTCATATAAACAAGACGTGTCGTGTAGCGCATAGATTGCAACCCGATCGTATGGAAATGCGATTGTGTACTGTGTAAACTAGGATTTAGTTACATGAAGCGTACTCAAGCGCGTCTCATAGCAAATAGCAGTTGAATATCTTACTTCCTACTATCCTACGAGTACTTCCTACTAATATTATATTCTATCCTACTATAATATAATATTATAATTAATATTAATTATTATAATATTATAAAGACGAAAGTTTGTGAGGATATTTGTTACTCTTTCACGCAAAAACTACTGAACGGATTTTGATGAAACTTTACAGTAATATAGTTTATACATCAGAATAACACATAGGATAATTTTTATCCCGGTATTCTCATAGCTGCACCCCGCGGTTTCACCCGCATAAGTGTCGATCCCGTGGGAATATCGGGATAAAAGCTATCCTATGTCCTTTCTCGGGATTCAATCTATCTCTCTGCCAAATTTTACCGAAATCCGTTCAGTGGTATAGGCGTGATAAGGTAACATACAGACAGACAGAGTTACTTTCGAATTTATAATATTACTAGCTTCTGCCCGCGACTTCGTCCGCGTGAAATTTCACCCTCCCTCCATTCACCCTCTTAGGGTTGGAATTTCGAAAAACACTTTCTTAGTGGATATCTACTCTTCAGAAAGAACACACCCTCCACGTAACCTACGACAAACTAATTATTTGCGGTTGGTACAGTAATCGGGTCTAGGGATCGAACCGCAAAATTTTGTTTTTTATTGTATATACTTTTCCGGGATAAAAAGTACCCAGTGTGGTGACCAGGATATTAAAGAATAATTATACCAAGCTTCATCGTAATCGAACCGGTAGTTTTTGCGTGATGCCTGAACAAACAGACAGACAAACATTTTTTTAATCACATTTTTCGTTTATTGCCCGTGGTCCGACCGCGTAGTTCTACTAGTAGGACCAAGGGCATTTTTCTTTATCTATCTTTCTTTTTTTAGAACCAGCGAAAAGAAAAATGCCCTTGGTCCTACTAGTAGAACTACGCGGTCGGACCACGGGCAATAAACGACATTTTTGGGTTCGGTGTCGGTCTAGTAACACCTCCTGCCATTTATTTTCTTGATATTTTCAATGTACAGAATTTTCGCTTCTACAGATTTATTATAAGTTAATAGATAAGATCCATGTAATAGGTTGAATGCTGGTGACCATTAGACTAACGAAACTCTTTGATTAATTATGTAGCTAATAACAGAAGAAAAATATTCACCATATGCCTAGAGGCCAGCTCGAAGAATCCATATAGCACAATAGTGTAATGTGCCACGAGGTAGAAGTTGCACCAGGCAGGTAAATGCACGTCGTATTTATCTCTGTTCTCCACCTGCAAACAAAAGAACATCTTTGTAACTTCTAGAACTTGTCACCTCGTAAGATATCCACACGACGGTGAAGATTATTTCATCAACATAATTATAAGCCAGTCGGCAAGGTAGGTACTGACAACCAGTCTTTCTAAACGGATATCTTGTTGCCCAATAACTGGGTTTTGGAGTTCCGAAAGGCTGTCGCTCCATGTAAAACATGTATTCAGCTGCATTCGGAAACCGACCCTAACATAGTTGAAAAAATGCTAGGCAGATCAAGACTCGGCAAGGCTATGTAGCAACCATTGCACCATTTCTAGAACTAATTTGAGATATTTGGAGCATTTCGTTCGGCGGCCTTGCCGTATTTAGAGGGAATGAAATAGATCAAGGGCTTCGTTCATAACGAAATTGGTTGAGTTTGCCCGAAATAATATGCGGTGAAGAGCAGTGACGTCAGCGTCATACAGGGTGGAAAGAACATGGACGCGCATCCTGTTATCATGAATTCAGTCCATTATTCTGAACCTACGTTAAACTTTTCTTCGTTATTTTTTTAATTATTTGTTGCAGTACAGGCTTCCAGCGCAAGTACGTGCTTGTACTGGGTTCACCTCATTCATGCATTAAGAGCAGTTCGAACTCATAAGCTTTTGTTTGCTAATCCATTGTGCAAGCCCCAACGGCTTGCACGATGGATTAGCAAACAAAAGCTGTTGCCGTTAAGAATTATATTACACTAGCAGCGCCCCGCGGTTTCACCCGCATAAGTTTCAATCTCGTAGGAATTTCAGGACAAAAAGTCCTATATGCTATTCTGATGTATAAGCTATAATACTATAAAGTTTCAACAAAATCTATTCTATAGTTTTTGCGTGAAAGAGTAACAAACATTCATCCGTACATCCATCTTCACAAACTTTCGCGTTTATAATATTAGTAGGATAAACATTATAATTTAATCTAATTGGCGAAGCTCGAAAATCAATTAAACATTTTCTCTTCTTTTAGAAACTTGCCCTCTCCATCTCTCCTACTTTTTTGTGCCCAACAGGGTCCACAATGATCATGCGTTGGTGAACTTATCATCCAAGTTCAGATTGTGGAGTATAATTATTGAAAAGCCATGCAAAGGCCCCCAAGAAATACTTACATTAACCTTCATGTCTTCGTCGCCCAGTCTAGCAGTTCCTGGTTCCCAGCTGGGTCCCCAGAAGATGGCCTTCAGCTTGTTCTCCCAGGTATCCAGCTTACGGAACTTCTCGACTACGTAGTGGCTGTAGAATGCCTGGAAATAATGGACGAGGTTATTAACAATTAAAAATCAAAGAATGCGAAAAGGGCTAAGATGGCGGAACGAGCGTGAGTCGCAAAAGGACTATCATGCATTAGAAGAAAACATAATTGTGTTGAAAAGGGGAAGGGAGACCTTTTCCCCAAAGTGCAATCTGGAGGGATGGACCTTAAAAACACGCGGTTGTTGTAAGTAACCGTGAACTTGTAAAAATGCTTAGTGTGCCTATACACACGAGCGACACGCGTCAACGACAGAGGTTAGGCAGCAAACGTAAATATTTTTATAAAACTTTTTAACGAAACTCCAGATATGTTTAATCATACCAGATTAATAATGAAAAGACACAAACATGTCCCAACCATTAGGAATTATAATAGAACAAGCGAGATTACCGGCCTTATTAAACCCATTTATGTTTATTTTTTGTAGGCAATCATTGTCATGGTAGGCTACAAAACCTAATATTAAGGTACAAGGTTTACGTATTAAGGCGTGTTCTCAGATATAAAGACGAGTTCTGACAACGATATATTTGCGCCTGCAGGAAATTTGCGAGCAATAATCGCACAAAAAATAATAATAAGTACTTAAATATTTTTTGTTGTAATATAAAGATAATCTTAACAGGTCAAAACGAATCCATATTTCAAAACTACTGCTATGTAGGTATGAGAGAAAATACCATAGCATAAGCACAATCATCATATCGCACCTTCGGTGCAACAAAGTCACAAATAGCCAAAACATCAAAATTGAGGTAAGTTTGCCAAATTGTCTCTGAACCATGCAACTTCGGGCACCAAAAACATCCGCGAAAGTATCTCAAAATTCTACTAGATGGCGCATGTGCCTTTGTGGTAATAAATGCGAAAAAATGTGGAAATATATGCGAAAAAAAATTTAAAAGTCCTCTCCTGTCAAATTAAGGCATGAGCTGTTGTGACTTTGTTGCACCGAAGGTGTGATATTATAATGTTCCCACTACTGGAACACAGGCCTTCTCTCTGTGACAGGGAGCGGGTTGGTGTCAACAATGCACGCCCAGTGCGGGTTCGCAGATATCACATGTCTTCAAATGTTTCGTGCTCATAGAAAAACTATCTAGATTGACAGTAATACTTCTTTTATCTGTTCTGTGATAGTAGATGTTACAACTTCTAATCTGATAAACAAACATCATCAACATTATCATCATTGGCAGGATTGTTCTACCCACTGAGAGGCCACCTTTTTTTGTGCCACGCTTCACTTCATAAGCGAGTCTCAACGAGGTCTTCAATCAATCAATCAACTCAGCCTATCGCAGTCCATTGCTGTACATAGGCCTCTCCCAGACTGCGCCACAGCACCCTGTCCTCCGCCTTCCGCATCATGTCTACCCCAGCCACCTTCTTTAGGTCGTCCGTCCATCTAGCTGCGGGGCGTCCCACACTACGCTTGCTGGTACGCGGTCTCCACTCCAGGACTCGTCTGCTCCAACGGCCATCGGTCCTTCGACACACATGGCCAGCCCACTGCCACTTCAGTTTGCTTCCTTTGCAAGCTATGTCGGTAACTCCCGTTCTTTTCCGGATAATTTCACGATGAGGTCGAGAGTCCTAATACATATAAATAATTAAGTTAAAATAAATACCTGCAAGTACAGCGGGTTGAAAGAAGGCTGGTTGTAGATGAGGCCGTAGACGATCTCGATCTTGTCAGTCTCTGGTCTGAAGGTGCCGAACAGACGGTCCCAGATGATGAGGACTCCTCCGTAGTTCACGTCCAAGCAGTATTTGTTGCTACCTTAAGAGAGAATAAGAAAAAAAACATGTAAATTTACAGAAAAAATTAGGACAAGGGACATAGAGAAACAATTTTTGCTTTTAGATCAACGTTTGAGGTGCCAAAGATTGAACCAGCATTGAACTGCAATTAGACTGATGATAATACTAAACACTTGAAGGAGTCCATAATTTAAGTCTTAAAATGATTTAAAAGGAATATTTTTTTGTCAGACATGTGAAAGATCTGACTCTGCCCTTACAACATTTTTTTCATAAATTATCCCGCTGGCGACCTTGTTTCTCATAATAAACAATATGGTGCTAGACTCCAGTAGCATTCCTCGCTCAGTTTCCTACATCACATAACATTGAACATAATTTCGACTAACCATGGTGAACTCTGTGATGGCTCGGAGTATTGAGGATGTACTCCAATGGTCCAAGACTCTTGATAGCCTCCGTGTGGATCCAGAACATGTACAGGTAGCTGAACTGGTGGTGCATCACAAACTGAGCTGGAGGGATCACCAGCGCCAGAGGTAGGTAGAAGGCCTAGAGAGAGAAAAAGAAATAGGTTACGAGTGAGTGATAGAAAGAAACAAAAGATTTTTGTTGCGTAGTCCGTTGATGGATCTGACAACTGGTCATCTCGGTGTTAAATGGTAGACTTTACTTTAACTTTTGCAATCTGGGTATTATAAATATTTAAACCTGTAGGTATGTGCCCACAAGTGTAAACAGCGAAAGATTGGTTTACTAATTATTAGTAAGCCATTTTTTTTAATTCCCTATTTGGGGAATAGTTTCCATAGGTAACGTTAAAGTTGTTGTACTGCCAGTATTTTCATACCGAATTTTCGAGGAACGCTACAGGCTATTTAACATCAAGCTAAGGACCCTTAGGAATCGAGCAAAAAGGAAAAAAAATATAAAGAACGCTTAGCAAAAACGAAGTAATAGCGATGTGACGGTGTGGTCCGGGAACCAAGAAATTTCACGCAGGCAGAAGCTAGTACTACAATAAAAAAGGTAAAATATAAATTAAACGTGCACTGCTTACAGTAAGTTTAATTTTGTTTTCTCAAACATGCTTGGAAATTTGAGCATTATTTTGACAACCTTCTTCGAGATAAATTGAAATTGCTGTACTGGCCAAATACATGCGAGCAGCGGCCGGCTAAAGTTGTATGAAAATCCATATCTGTCGTGGTTTAGCGGCAACTTATATCTGTCGTGTAATTTAAAAATGGAACGATCTTTTACTCCGAAACATGGCAAACAAAGAGGTAACTTATCAAAGGTTTTATTTAAATTTCGAACTGGCTTGCAAATTGAAAGCTATTAATTGAAAAAAAAAAAACAAATGAACAACTTTAGCGCGGGAGAAAATATTGTTATTCGTTGTTCGTCATTGATTTTGAAAAGTGAAAAGTTGTGCCTAGGTACTAAGTACTAGGTACTTAGTTTTAATTTCCGCGCATTATTTGAGAAAAGTACTATACAAGCCTTGGCCACAACTAGGCATTCATGGACTTACGTATGTGTTCGTCCATCAATGCCTCTTTTGCTGGCCGCTGTAGTAATGTACTACATTAGGATAAATTATGGTTCTAGGATTCTGATAAAAAAAAAACATTGTAATACATTAGAGCTGTATTCCGTAGCTAGTACCTACATTAATATTATATCAGCCCAGTTAGAAGCACTCCATCACACTTATCCCGCTCTGTGTTGGGAATGAGATGTTAAATAATTCCAAGCTCATTCCTTTTCCAAATGCCTTAGTATGTTGTCTTTAAAGGAAAGAACTCAGACAGTAGAAGTATGTCAAGATCTTTTAACGACGTAGGACGTTATCTTCACAATGTTATTTGTTCAAAATCTTTTTCGTTCAAAAGTTGCTGTTATAGAAAAGCATAAAACTCACGACACAAAATTTTTGTCTAAAAAAAAATTAAAAAATACTAAACTACTGTGCGATTTATTTTAATACTAGCAGCGCCCCGCGGTTTCACCCGCATAAGTGTCGAACCCGTGGGAATATCGGGATAAAAAGTAGCCTATATGTTAACCCAGGGTGTCAAAACAAAAACTCTAACCGGTATACGCGTGCTAAATTAATGTCGCCGTTAAAGCAGCTCGCTGTACACCTACCCTACCTACCTACTAATATCAAACAGTACCACACATGCCGATAAAAAACATCTGCATATAAAGCCTAAGAACCCACAAAGTGTTATAATACGAAGAAGCCTTAATATATTCAGAGTCACGATCCTCCACCAACTTTCAGTGCCATCGACTTTCCTTATGTATTATTTATGGCCAAATGACGGAAACCATAGGAAAACATAAAACAAAATGATCGGGACTGCCAAGTTTAAGAGGTTTATAAATATGGAATACGTACGGAGGAAGCAAAACGCTAAAAGCTTACGACTCTTCTAACGACATGATTTTTGTCGTGACGATTTTAAAGGCACCTGAATATAAAATAAAGCTAATATGTTTGGTTTTCAAAATAGACTGTCAGTAATTACGCCAAAATACATCAAAACGGTGATGTAAAACCCAAAAGGTGCCTTACAATAATAATGGAAGGTTACGGTAAACCTACAACTTTGAAAAATAAACTAACCCCCTCACATTTGGCCACGTGGGGGGGGGGGGGCTAACTGTACTTCTGTTAAATAAATGTTACTACTCCGTATCGGATTTTCTAGCTGGTAAATTTCAGTTATGTATCAATTTTTGTATGGTTGATGATGAACTGCATCAAAGTTTGCATGCCAAAATAATAGAAAGTACAAGGATTCTTTAATATTATTATAACCACCTTATTGTAAATACCTACATTCTGAGCAAATAAATGAATATTCTATTCTATTCTACATGTAACAATATTGTTGATAGATATTTTGATATGGTCATGATTCTTTCATTAATGAAATAAATGATATAGAAGTTATTGTTTTCGTTTCGGTTCTAATTACCTGTTATTATTTCCAATTTTGCTGCTCCAAATCAAGCTATACGTTATTCAACGGTTGTGTTTTCCCCAAACTACATTAGAAATAGAGGAGGTTTCCCTTAATTATTAGTAAGTCTATTTGTGTGTACATTTAGACTTGTGGTCCCGATGTGGCTAAGTAGCTTAATATTTCGTATAAAATTATCAAAATGTTTTACCTACCATTGTAATGGTGCCCAAGACCACAGTAAACATACAGTAAAACATCTTCATACAAACGTGCCGCTCTCGGTTAGAATGTGTGCGTGCGCGCCGCGCGCCGTGTCGGCACGCGATTTCACGCACACGCTAGCATAATATATGAGGGAATAAGGTGGCGGCAGTGCGGGCTGTGCAGTGTGCAGCGCGACTGTGAGCACGCGCGTACGCTACATGACCGCTTGCGTTCGTCAACTCTCGCCGGCGGCGGCCACTTAAATTACGAGTATCATGACTTCAAAAAGGGGAAAAAAATATTGTAGTGTTTTCGGGTGCCTCAATAATGATTTCGCAAACCCGGACTTATCATTCTTCATAGTTCCTACTCAACCAGAAATGTAAGTACCTACTTATACTTAAATATTATTAGAAAATGTGGTATTGTATTGTTTATTTCACAGTTTATTTGCTTTATTAAGAGCGTAGCCGAGTCGCATTTTTCCATATAAATGTATTCCCAAATTTACTTTCTGAATACTATGTTTAGAGCTAAAGTTAGTTACCAGTAGCAATCAAACACAAGGAAATGAAAATATTTTGTCGGAAATCTTACGTTCTGACTATGTACCAATACAACATGAGCTACCGGAAAAAAATGCATTCTTTTATGTTTGTGGCGCTTTGTTAAAAAAATGTGTTGATTACCATAAGAACTGCGATTTTTTAAATAATTACGTCGACGTTAATCAACGAGCGTGTAATTTAAGTGTAGAATCTAGATACACCCATTACAGGAATTACGGCAAAGATCGAAATTTACTCATGATCCCACCTGATGATTTTGTCGATAATGTAGAAAGGATGGAGCAGGTGTTTCGCAAACCGTTCGAAAAGGACCACATCAACATTAAAATTGGCCGGTCAATTTACGATCAACTGAATGATATAGAATTTAAGATGCCCTGTCCATGCTTTCCCAAAAGCTTTTTACAAAAACTTTACATAAGAATGAGAATTTACTTTACATTAACAAATAATAATAAAGCGTTCCGGACGTGCAGAAACAGGAGAAAAATTTTCTCGGTATCAAATTTGTAACTTAGTATAATAAATGTTATGTGAATAAAGGCTTTTTATTTTTACTAAATTTATAAATTGGTAAAATATTCAATCATAATATGCTTTTTATTTCATAAATTTAGATCAAGTGCTGCTTGTTCGAAATTATTAACTAAAAGTAAAAGTGACAACCCTGGGGATCAACGCAAGTGTAGGCTAATAACTCGGCGGCCTTAGATAACTTACTGTATATTATATTTACTGTGCCAAGACACAGGCTGTGCCTAGTTTGGGACCAACAATACCTGCATATTGTAATTTTGAAATATGACATAAACGATTTTACTTTACTTTAGGTAGTTAGTTACTTACAAATCCACACCATCCCTGTAGCATAGACTGTCGTATTCCGACACCCATGTTGAAGTCCTCTGATGTGTGATGTACTTGATGCTGTGCCCATAGTATGTGAATCTCTGTTGAAGAAAAAAGTAGTTATTAACTAGCAGCGCTCCGCGGTTTCACCCGCATAAATGTCGGTACCGTGGGAAAATTGGGATATAAAATATCCTATGTGTTATGTGTTAATCCAGGGTGTCAGCTACCTCCACACCAAATTTTATCAAACTTGGTCCAGCCGTTTGAGCGTGAAGAAGTAATACACACTCACAAACTTCGGCCTTTATAATATTAGTGTGAAGTGTGATTATGGAAATTGTTATGTAGGTGTAAGATGAGCGGTTTATACAACTGTTAGGATCAGGAAATTGTTTGAGTATAAGGGTCTGTACCACAGTCTCTGGATAAACACTGTCTATCTACCTACGAAATTATCTCTCAGATGAGTTTACCGCCAAATATCTGGAGGTACTTAGTTAAGCAAGCCATCTGTTTTGTTGTCCAAGTGTGAGAACACAGGACCTTTTAGTTCAGGCAAGTTTATTTCAGGCAAAGATGTGGTAAATGGTTTTCTGATTCTATCAAAAACATTAAAAAAAAACAGTGGCACTCCGGGAGTGCCGACAGAAGTGAAAACAAAACACAAACATAATTCTTTGCTATCACTCACTGACATATCGGATATACATTAAAACCGAGAACATCCCGAGGACAGACGAACGCATCCGAAGCGGTGTCGCTTACGGTAACAGTGGCGCGAATTCAATGGTTTTTTCCCATCTAAAAATACCCGACGCGCCTAAAGAAGTTTTCAGTTTAAAATGAAGTCTAAGGTAAACGTTACTTTAACGATGTGCTTACCGTGACAAGCTCTGTGCATCCAATAGTAACAGAAGTCGACCCCCAATGCAGCAGCGTACCATGTCACGGTACTGTCCCATGGCAACTCCACTAGCCGAAAGTTAGCGTATATCCACGTATATAAGAATGACTCGGCTCCACGCCATAGTAACCTGAAAATAATAACAAAATAAATAATTATGTAAAGTACAGACGCCAGCACATCAACCTACCCGAAACTGTCATATTTTCACAATCAACTTTAAACCTTATGCTTTAGTGATAAAGTTGAAAATCTATTAAAGAAATTTGATAGAATGTAGTAGGTTAATGTGCTGGCGTCTGTACAACAAATAGCACATCTCTAGGGAAATTACAGGTTTTTTTTAATTCACTTTTATATAATGTGTTGAACAACAATAAAGGTTGACAAAAAATTCTCAAATTGTTTTTATGAATATTCTAGAACAAAATTATTAAGGAATACAATTGGATACAATTGGATCGGAAATTTTTTACATAATTTTAGAAGCTAACAGCCTTAAAATAGTAAAAATAGTCAAGGGCGGGCGTTTTGGGGGACTGTCTTTTGTAATTTTCACTTTGGAAAAGTGCTGATTCTCAGCCTAGTTTGAATAAATGCCTTTCGATTTTGATTGTAATAATAATATGTACAAGTATTTAAAAAGGAGGGGAAATAAACATGCATTGAAACCTTTCTACGCATCGCTGTCAACGGGAAAAGTGCCTAAATGGCTGGCAACATTGCCATGTCAACGTGGCGTAACGTTGGCATGTCAATGCTGATTCTTAATACTGATTCTGCTGATAATTTTGCTCACTGTAATTTTACTAACAGAAAACCCTTTTACATTTTTCGACGGTTAAAAACCTTTCCCTGGCGATTAAAAGCCAGTAACAATAGCTAAACAATTAAATACAATGTTGCAATTCAAGCTAAGAGGGTAGTGTAATAATCCTAATGTTGCAATAATGATAATCCCAGAGCAAACTACAATAGGTACGATGGCAAGCCGCCAGCGAGAGATGCTTAGTTGCGGTTTGCTAAATCCGATACATATAGACCCGTATAAATTCAAAAGCTTTTGCAGTTCCACTACATTTATGTTCGACAAATTGATAAAATATATGACTAGATAATAGTAACGATGAAAGGGATACATTAGTAGCGATGTCTTTGATCTTTTAAATGCTTTTGTTAAGAACGATGCTAAGCTAGACAAGGGTCTTATTATTTCTTTTTTTTTTAAGCAATGGCGTTATTCCATATCTATCACGGTGTTTGAAGAGAGACAGTGAGCCATTTCCCTATGTTGGGGTTGGCTTCAAGTCTAACCTGGTGCAGCTGCATACCTGTATTTTACATGGAGCGACTGCCTATCTGACCTCCATAACCCTGTGACTGGATAACATGATATCCATTGGTAAGACTGGTTGTCAGACTTTTGGGACTACCCGAACTGACTGTCTAGATCTGCGAATGACAGCTGGGACCAACAGCTTAACGTGCTTTCCGTGTCCTCACCTTCCACACTCCTGGAGGATTCCATGTGATATGCTGGTGATGCCATCGTTCAGTCTGATTCCTGGCTTGCCCTTTAGCCTGAGGACTATGTGTTCCAGGATCATGAAGATGAAGAAGTATGGCCATGACTGCAATCAAAAAGAAAATTTTGGTTTTAAATACATAATGATTGAAGATATTATGCGCACAGCTAAAGTGTGGAACTCTCTGCCAGCGTCTGTGTTCGCTTTTACATTTAGCCCATCTGCCTTCAAAGCAAGAGCGGCTGGTGTCATCATAGACCTCATCCATCGCTTTCCATCAGGCGTGATCGAGGTCAAGAGCAGGAACATTCAACAATAAAAAATAAAAAAAGGTAGACAGAATTTCTAGCAACTGGGAATTTCATCCAGATAAGTGGGTATTGAATTATCTCAGGAACTTGTTTCACCTTGGTAAGTAAGCATACAACCTTAAATGAAGTATAAAAACTATCAGACGAAATATACAGGGTTATTGGAAAAACACCAACAACCTCTTAAGAGGTCGTTGTACTCATCATTATGAACAACTTTTATTATATACATACATACATAATCAGCCTATAATGTTCCCACTGCTGGGACACAGGCCTCCTCTCGGTGAGAGGGAGTGGGCCGTAATCCACCACGCGGGCCCAGTGCGGGTTGGCAGACGTCACATGTCTTCCAATTTTTGGTTCTAGGACATGCCGGTTTCCTCACGATGTTTTCCTTCACCGTTTTGAGAGCAGTGGTGATGAAATAATTTACACAAAGTAAAGCGCCTGTCTGGATTTGAACCTACGACCTACAACTCGTAAGTCGCGGCCGTTACCACTTGGCCACCACTGCTCTCTATTATATATACTTATTATATATACCAAACACGAAATCGCGAAAAAAAAATCAGCTGTTCCCTACATTTTGACGAATTATACGAACATAAACGTATGGAACAGCTGATTTATTTTCGCGATTTCAGGTTTGATTCCCATAGTAAGAGTTGTTCATAATGATGAGTACAATGACCTCTTAAGAGGTTGTTGGTGTTTTTCCAATAACCCTGTATAAAACATTGATTGACCGAGACCAATCCCTTAGTCCAAATAGAAATCGCCATAGCTACTACACCTTTTCATCGAGTTACCTTATGGCAACATTACACCGAATTTATTCACTTGAAAGACGCGGTATTAAATTTAAATGATTCTCTTTTACGTTTATACAATTTATTTTGATTGCTTCTAAGATAACGTCATTATCACCCTGTATTTTATGACCTATTACAGGGCTCAAGGCTTTATGTTCTTGAGAGGGTGAGGGCAATTATCACAAAGCCGTGGAAAGTGTTAGATGAGGCTTACGAAGGAATGCGCGTACTTAAACGATGCCTTTCACAAGTCATGTCACACATCGTCCACTTGCGAGGACAGTGTGACATCTCGAATTATACGATTTTTTGTTTTACTGATAATTGTTTTTTTTTTTTTCATTTTTTATTATATTTCAGTATTAGTTATACTCTAATTACCTCATATATAATAAAGTATCTAGACAAAAATTTAAGATTTATGCTCATTTTTTAAAGTTCTAAAGTCGTTTTCTTTAAAATTACGGTTTTTGAGATGTCACACTGTCGTCGGAAGTGGACGATATGTTTTTGTTTTTTTTCTTCATTCACCTTTTTTAGAACATCATCATTCCCCTTATTTAAATTTATTTGGGTTCCGCGCAACATCTCTATTTCTTCCATACTTCTCTATTAGTCGCCATCTCGGTAGTCAACCCCTTTCTAACAATAATTATCACCACCATTTTTAGAACAGTGGTGAGTATATTCAAAACAGAAAGTGCATGTCTGTCCGGATACAGACCCACGACTTACAACTCATAAATCGGGGTCCTTACCATCACACTGCTCTCGACTGGTTGATTCACCCAAATTGGAAGACCAAAGCGTACCGTCTAATTCCGGCATTAGTTAACAACCAGTACCTATAACCACACAAAAATTAATAGGTAAGGTAACGTAATATCGTTATCCACACCTGTGCAAGCCTATGTATCATTTTACCTATTCGATTCACACGACGTAGTGAATGTTGGTATATCGTGTTCCGTCGGTTTTGTAACTATTGCAACATCCAGAATCGTTGAGAAATATCATGCGTATTAACTTATTACGATTATGATCTTTTTCTGTTATTGGTTTAGTGTAAGCAAGAACTTGTAATAGTGTTAATGATAGTTTCATTTTGGCACTAATGACAGTATCATTAAATGTAGTACAGTACCCGGCGATAAATATTGCACATCGACCTTTGGAAAGAAACAATCGGCTAATTTCGGCTTCGTAGTGCGTTATCTCTGTCGCACACTACCTATGTGACGTTAACTGACGTTTTGTCAGTCGTTGTTCAAGTGCGATAGAGTGCGGTCGAGTCCAGTTCAAAATATATATCTAGAGTTGTTAACACCCCCAAATTTAAATAATTTAAAGTTGTACTATGGCATCTTTAGGAAAAATAGGGGAACCTTTTTATTTTACCCCAACCTAAAGCAATCATTTATAGAAAAATTGGTGTATTTTATACAAAGAATAAAAAGAATTATCAAAAGAAGCAAATCATAATTGTTTTAACAGCTCCTAATAGATACCGGACTGTTTGTATTTCGCGCGACAGAGATAACGCTCTACGAAGCCGAAATTAGCCGATTGTCTCTTTCCAAAGATCGATGTGCAATATTTATCGCCGGGTACTGTAAATATGTTTTGTATGTGGGATTGCAAAAGTATTGTTCAAACACCAATTGCAGTAGGTGCCTTTCTTTAACAGTCATCGTCATCATCATCTGCCTAGCCTTTTCCCAACTATGTTGGGGTCGGCTTCCAGTCTAACCGGATGCAGGTTAATACTAGTATCTCTTTAACACTATTACCGACATACATCTTTATTATCCTTCTCTTCATGTTTATTTGTACTTTGGATGGATGCTTTACTATCGTGTGGAACAAAAATAATCTTTAAGTCATTCACTCTAATTTTTATGTCATCATTAGCCTAGCCATTTTCTCAATTATTTTAGGGTCGGTTTCCAGTCAAACCGGGTGCAGCTGTTTACCAGTATTTTGCATGAAGCGACTGCCTGTCTGACCTCCACAACCCAGTAACTGGGTAATACGATGCCCCTTGGTAACACTGGTTGTCAAACTTTCGGGCATCGACCAGTAACGACTGTCAAAGATCCACGAATGTCAGCCGGGACCAACGGTTTATCGTGCTTTCTGAGGTACGGAGGGGTCTCGGTATGTAAAGATGGTCACCCATCCACGGACCAACCGTGGCAAGCGTAGCTTAACCTCATCGTTCGACCCGTGCGGCTGTTATTACTGTAACTATGAGCCTATTGAATGGATCTATTTAATGATATACTCATTCAGATATCTACGTGAAATATACCTTCCTCAAGACAAAAGCCATTTTAAATTCTGTACACATAAAATACAGATCGATAAACCAGAAATATATTACCTTTATGGTTCCAATAGGATTAAATGTATTCGAAGCGCGTTTAAGTAATTGTTCTTCAACAATAAAAGGCGAGGATTTGAAGGTATTCGCTTTGAAAGGAAAAAAACGAACGAATATTTAGTTTTATCACGTTTGTATCGTAAAATAAGGGGAAGAATGTTTCTTTTGTCAAACAACTTTGAACAATCTGTCACGTGTTTCAAATCACAGTATTTTGTTATACGAGAATTTTGTATTTATTTTTTATTTTTTGGATTTTTGTATTTTGTATAATTATGTCATTGCTTAATTTTAATACTTTGTACCTTTTGTAATATACCTATTAACTTTGTTCTAGGTGCATTGTCTTCATCATCTTCACATAATATAATAAAATATTAACCGGTTGCGGTGCCGGTGATATTGTTTTTATTCCAAGAATACCTATTATTCCTAACAACTTTCCTTTCTCTTTCAAACGAGTGCAATTCCCAGTCAGTCTTTGTTATGCCATGACGATTAATAAAGCTCAGGGCCAGACATTATCCGTTGCGGGGGTGGACCTAAGTATTGGATGCTTTTCCCATGGTCAACTATACGTAGCTCTTTCACGCGTAAACAACCCCAGTAACCTTTTTGTGTACGCTTCAGATGGTTCCACAACTAATGTTATTAATAGAGAAGCACTAGCTTAAATAAAAAATAAAGATTTGAATCGGTATCCTCGCAGGATATTGTTAAGTTCCGACATCCACGCGAACGAAGTCGCGGGCACAGCTAGTAATATAATAAAACTGTAATGCACTAGCTAATGACGCTGGAATGTCTTTTTTTAGGAACAATATTATATCAACTTACCCAGAGTTTTATTATAATCGGTCGAGCTATTTTCCAGTTTTTGCGAGCGAGACTAACGAACGGCAATTGATTTTTATAAGGAAGAAAAGCTATAGAAAAGATACATATAAAAATATTTTAAAACATTTTAAGAGAGAAACTAAGTATAGAGTTTCTGTTCTCTTCTCCATACGAACTATATTTTGAAAGGGGCAACTAGAATCAATTCTATTTTTTTGTTGACGTTCAAAAGTGCCTTTTAATGGCCTACTTGAAATTAATTATTTGACTTTGACTTTACAAAGCCAAATACCTGTCAGATTCATCATTCCTATAAGGTCATAATAATATAAAACAAAACAGCAAAAACATCCTTGTCTAATGATAAACACACAGTAAAACACGTGCCAGTTATCTTGATACCTGGCGCTGCGACGTCTATCGTACAGAACTATTCGTAATAGTTGGAATGGCTTTTATTTTGAAAATTCAACAACATTTATTGCGTTGCATACGTTGTTGAGCAGACAATTTTTTCGAACATATGAAGCAACTAGCTGCGCCCCTCGGTTTCACCCGCATAAGTATCGATCCCGTGAGAATATTGGAATAAAATTTATCTTATGTGTTAATCCTGGTCATAAAATATCTGTTTGTCAAATTTCATTCAAATCCGTTTAGTAGTTTCTGCGTGAAGAAGTAACAAACATACAAACACACTCACAAACTTTAGCCTTTATAATATTAGTGTGATGGATTAGCAATATCCCATAAAATAATTCAGATTGAGATTGATAGTGTGTGACGGATTTAGGGTACTGAAGATAATGGGTATTAATGAATGCGCCAGACTGTCATCTAACAGAACAAGATGGAGAGAGATCGTGAGGCGGGTAATGACACCACCTGCGATTGGATACAGTTCATTGTGACCATGACCGTTCTGTCAAGAGCGAAGCGAAGAAGAAAAAAAAATACCATGGGTTAACTTAAATGGGACTGGGCAGGACATGTCTGCCGCATGCCGGACAAACTGTGGGCCCAAATAGCGCAGAATTGGTGCCCTGAGACAGTGAGGCGGGGTCGTGGCAGACCACGTAGGAGATGGCGGGACGATAGGTTCCGCTTGATAGGTGAATAGGTTCCGTCAAAACTAGAGGGAGGACTCGCGGGCTCGCGTTAAATAGAAGGAGTGGAGGGAGGCCTTTGCCCAGGAGTAGGACAGCGCAGGCTAGTTAAAAAAAAAAGAGGAAAGCATGGATAAGAATTGCCGAAAACTTTTTAAGAAAAAAAAAAGAAGAAGTCGTTTTTTTTTCTTAAAAAGTTTTTATTTCACGCTTTTTAGTGGGTCTGCTTTTAATTTATCTAAGTTATAATAGCCTAGTGCTCATCGCCTTTTACAAACAAAATATTGCTTTTCCCGATGCAGGGAATGTTAATTGTTGAGGAGTTCTCCAGGTCCACCATCAGCTCCATATCACCATTCACATTGTGACGAGCATAAATTGCTTAGCAACCATATTAAAGTAATCGAATCGCAACCCGTGAAATACTTAGACATTATTGAGTAGTTCCGGTGGCCATCTGTGGTCTTCATCATTAGTTCCACTTCACCAAATGGTGCTTTCCGAGAGCAAATGCACGAGTTACTATAAAAAATACCCATATCGCTATAGGTGTGCCTATGATATAATATTTGAAGAGTTCCTTCGATTTCTCCAGGATCCAATCATCAGATCCTGACTTGGTGACTATGGGACCACTTCAGAAGTATCTCCTTTCTAACAAAAAAATAATTTTGAAAATCGGTCCACAATAGGCTAGTTTCCTAAAAAATTCTAATTAGTCCGTGAGTTAGATTATCAAAAAATATTGGACCCTTATTTTTTCTTTTGTCAATTATATAAAAAATGATGAAGATATCGCCCGTTAAGGTTCCGCGTAACGTCACGCCGTGCTACACTTTTTAGCACGGCGTGACGTCACGACCCCCCACTCCCAAATTTTGACGCGCTTTATCTTTGTCATTTTTTGTTTGATTGACAAAAGAAAAAATAAGGGTCCATTATTTTTCGATAATCTAACTGACGGACTAAATCTAATTATTATTTTTTTACCTAGGAAAATACCCTATTGACGGAGTAATCGCGTAACAAACATAAAAAAAAAACATACCGTCGAATTGAGAACCTCCTCCTTTTTTTGAAGTCGGTTAAAAATTGAGTAGAATGGCGTGTAATAGGAGAGGCCTATATCCAGCAGTGGACAGCAATAGGCAGATGATGATGATGATGAAGGGGAAGCGACAGGGTAGCCCGCGAAATTCAAATTTTCTTACGTGTTTTTTGCAATTTGCATGTCAGAGTCAGGATGTATGTAATTGAACAAACTATGACTAGCAACCGTAACAAGTATAGAATTATACTCATTAAAATCATGAATACCTACAAACGGGGTGAATAGGGATGCAGGGGTGAATTGGTACGAAACTTTAAAATGGATTTTAACGTTGAAATAATATAGTTTGTTGTCAATAAGAGCAGTGGTGGCCCAGTGGTATCAGCCGCGACATACAAGTTGTAGGTCGTAGGTTCGAACCCCGACAGGCGCTTTACTTTGTGTAAATTATTTCATCACCACTGCTCTCAAAACGGTGAAGGAAAACATCGTGAGGAAACCGGCATGTCCTAGAACCAAAAATTCGAAGACATGTGACATCCACCAACCCGCACTGGGCCCGCGTGGTGGATTACGGCCCACTCCCTCTCACAGAGAGGAGGCCTATGTCCCAGCAGTGGGAACGTTATAGGCTGATTATGTATTATGTATTATGTTGTCAATAAGGGTACGTAATCGTTAATTAAATTACAGTAAACACATTAGGGTTCTTTTTGGCCACAAACTATATTATTTTAATGTTAAATCCCTTTTAAAGTTTTGTCCCGATTCACCCCTGCATCCTTATTCACCCCGTTTGACGGTACGTAAGAAAATCTGAATTTCGCGGTCTATCCTGGCACTTAATAAAAGAAGATGTACCTAAAAGTGGTGGCTAAATTAAATATTACTTAGCAATGTTTAGATTACAGCTATATTTAGAGAACATGATGACAAGGTGATACTACACAGAAGTCTAACCTCGTTAGCGAAAGTCAAACTCCACAAATTAATGTCAACATGTCAAGTACACTTAACAAAAATAGAATAACCATACAAATCAAATATTAACAAACATTGCCTTGGTGATATTGTGACACGAATATTTGGGATGAAAATTTTGCAATCGTAATTAGGTTTTGTAGACCATACGTGGTTTGATTTAAAGGTTATTTTTGAATGAAGTCAAGTCAAGGTGGTTGAAGCTATTAAAATTTTGTACTGATAAGTTGGTCAATGACCTTTTGAATTGGTATATCAGATTTTTTTATAGTAAAAATCCTACTTATACTATTTTTACTACATACTTTTCGTTTTTACTTGGTTCGTTCCTCGTAATGGACAGGTTATGTTTTGTCTCTAGAATACAAAAACAAAACTGTGTATTTAGAAACGTATGGATTAGTTTTTACCTTTGTTGTATTTTTTACTACCTTCTGCCCTGCGTGTTTGTCGGATATTATCCCACGGGAAAGTGCTACCGAGACAAAAAGTAGCTTATCTCCTTCCCCAGGATGTCATCTATCTCCTTGCCAAATTTTATCGAAATCAACTTAGTGTTTCAATCGTGAGAAAGTAATACACAGACAGTTACTGTCGAATTTATAATATTAGCATGGATTCACTGCAGTATCAATTAATGGTTCAATTCAGCTCTCATAAGTCCCACACCACACCTACCTCCACAAAATACCAAAAAAAAAAACGAAAAATCTTACCTGTCTAAAAAAATTTGGTACATCCTCCTTTCTTTCAAACATTGTTTCTTTTGGTGAGTGGAGGTAGAACATTCGTCCCATCCCCTTCAAATGGTCACTGACCAAGTTGGAGAGCCCATTCTCCTCTGTCGCGTTGGCGAAGGAAAAGTCCGCCATCTTGTACAAAAACTATCTGAAAATAAAACAAAAATAGCGTAAGCATAATCAACCTTTAATATCCCCCACAGGCCTACTCTCGGTGTTGGGAAGTAGGCCGTAATCCGACGCGCGCCATAGTTGGTAGATGAGATTAGGGGTCACTTCGATCTTTGGAGCAAAAAAAAGAAGGTTTTATTAACATAACCTGTTTTGTATCGTTTAAAAGTTCTAAAAATAGATTATTAATTTGTTTTTAACAGCTCCCTTGTCAGACAGTTTTGTTTATAATTAATTTTTTGCGGTTTAGGTAGGTATCGTACGAGTTCTAAAATTATTGGGAAAACACAAATCAATAAACACGTAGGTCAAACCGCAAAACATGAATAAACATTTAAATACTTTGCTTACTTAATAATTATAGGTATCTTTTAATAATATCCTTAATCTTATTTTATATTGTGGTTAATGTATTATTAAAAATAAAACGATTAAAAGTTTTATCGTGAAAAATGTTTGTAGCTACGCGAGCTTATCTAACTCAAAATAAAGTTCTAAAACTTAAAATAATCTCTTTCCAATCTTTTAATATTATTATAATAACGTGGTACTGTTTGGCAAGAGTAAGCTTAAGGGGAAGATATATAGAATAGATTCTTGAAGATAGTAGATCTTCAAGAATTTATTGTTCTCCTTTGTCTCTAATATTTTTGAGTTATATGTCATGCATACCTGTTATTTGCATGGTTACTGAAATGATAATATTAGTTGTTTCTTTTCAATTGTAAGTGACTGTGCTGTTGGTATGCTTATTATTATAAATAAATACATAAAACAATGGTTGTATGGATCGGAATGTTGGACTACAATAGAGATGAATGAAAGGCCATAACATGCAACTGAGATGAGAATGCTAAGAAGGATTTTACACGAATGGAAAGAATAAGAAATGAGTACATTATGAGCAAGCTGAAAGTCCGGTCACTGAAAAAGTTTGTGTGTGTGGGAGTGAATCGGTTGTCATGGTAAGAGCATATATGATGTGGAGGAATGAGGAAAGCGTTGTGAGAGAAGTTTGGAGTATGAATGTGGAGGGCAAGACAAATAGAAACTATGGATGGGCTGCGCTAAAGATGATAATTATGGCTAGAAACTAGAGACTACCGAGATTAAGACTAATAGAAGAAGAAGTAGTATGGAAGAAAAAGACATTATTAGCACATCAAACTACTACAATCTGTCAAAATTTTTTAATAGATTTTCAACTTTATCGGTATAGGAATAGGTTCAAAGTTGATTGGGAAAATTTGACAGTTTCGGGTAGCTTGATATGCTGGCGTCTGTACAATCATATTTTACATGAACTTATTGATATAACGGATGACTAGCTGCGCCCCGTGGTTTCACCCGCGCAAATCTCGATCCCGTGGGAATATCTGGATAAAAAGTATCCTATGTCCTTTCCCGGGACTCAAACTATCTCTATACCAAATTTCATCTAAATCGGTTCAGCGGTTTAGATGAAATTTGGTGAAGAAAAGACAGACAGACAGACAGAGTTACTTTCGCATTTATAATATTAGTTAGGATTGTTTTTACCGGTTCCAAATTTTTCCAGGGTTTTCTACTCATGAATATATACAACTTTCACTATGGGAACAACTTTGAAATCACGAAAAAAATCTGCTGTTTCATACAAAAGTTCAATAGGTATCTACTTGACAAAAATGTATGAAACAGCATTTTTTTTTTTTTTTATTTCAGATTTGGTCCTATAGTGAAAGTTGTTCATATTCGTGGGTAGAACACCCTGTAAAAAATTGGAACCGGTGAAAAAAATCACCTGTATGTATGTTGGCCTCCATGGGGTCGCGCATCAATGGTTAATCAAATTATGTCTCATTAATCATAGCTTGCTAGGTTAAGTTTATTTACAAATAGTCCCTGTCGATAACCTTTAAGATTAAATTTATTTGTTAACTTAATAAAAAAACTTATCACAGTCACATTTCTGTTTTAGATTCCACATCGTCCTCACGTGTTTCTGTTACCCAACGTACATGATTCCGCAATGTAAAAGAGGTTATTATTATATAATTATAAAATTGTATGTTTATAAATTATCACTAAATTAAATTATTTAATAGGAACTGAGTTTGAAGAAAAAATTAAAAATTCCACGCTAAAGATAAATAATTTGAACCGGGTATCTACAATTTTGACCTATTCTGATTAGATATACCCAATGTACTAAATACACCCAATATATAAATTCACTTGTTGCGAATTTCTTGTTATTAGTACATAGAAATAAGAAGAATTCAATATGACGATAGACGCATAGATATTTCGTTGTCTCAAAAAGATTTTAACAAAAAAATATTATATAAAAGGAGAAACTGACTGACTGACTGAATGACTGACTGACTGACTGACTGACTGACATATAAACGCACAGCCGAAACTACTGGGACTAGGAATGTGAAATTTTGCACGCGGCTTCCTTTTATAATGTAGGGGAGCACTAAGAAAGGGTTTTTGGAAATTCAACCTTTAAGGGGGTGAAAAGGGGGGATTCTATTAGTATGAAAAATCTTATTCCTTGAGTTAATAAACTTGAAACTTGGCACGAATACTTATCTAAGTACATTATGAAGTTTGGCATTTTTTATTTTTCTAAACTACCCCCTAATGGGGAATTGAGGGGTGCCAAAATTTGTATGGAAGAATTTTAACGCGCGGTCGGATTAACTCGAAGCTCAGTATTTATACTTAAGACCAAAAATAAAGAATAACGTGTATCACGTGTATTCCGTGTGTACGGTATATTATACCGTACCGGCAGATATACATATACCGTACACACGGAAGTTCGGCCTAACTTCCGTGCCTAACTTAACAATGAAGATATTATTAGCTCCATATCCGCATAAACATAGATGGGTGTAATAACATACACAAGTCGGTACATAGTCATAATATAGATACGAGAATACTATACCTACGTAAGATAGTGTACGTTGAGGAAGCTAAAGGGAATGATATTGACATTACAAGCGGGCGATAGATGCACGAACAAGTACGGGTCGACCACTTATTTCGTCCATGACTATAGATGGACAATCGACCCGGTTTAAACCCGGTGCTTTTGGTAAACACCCGATTAACACCCAATTTTCTGGGTGTTTATAGGTGTTCACGGGTGTTTATCGGGTGTTTATCAAAAGCGCCGGGTTTAAATCGGGCGGATTGCCAAATCTATACCCATAACATGTCACCCAAAGTACGCAAAGACGGTGACATATGGGCAAAAAAAGTCGTCGAGCTTCAAGTACCTCCGCGTTCTTGCTTATTTCGATGTAGTTATTGTATGTACATCGATCGTCATTTATTTATTCACAAGACAAATAATGGGCGAAGACAAGTGAAGGGCGGGCATCTTGGAGGACTGGATATTATTTGAGGATTGCAACATTGTCATTTTTAATCATTTTTTTATTTTTAGTTATGGCAACCCATAGATGACTTTGAAGAAAAAGGGCGCGAAAAGTGGTCTTGAATTCTCAGGTAGAGACGACGAAAGGGTTCTTGAGTTACAATTAATATTTTACTGTGTTGTGTGATCAGCTGAATACCAGTAATAATAAATAATAATAATAATAATCTCTCTTTTTCAGGTGCTTGAACCAGCTGTCAACGTTTCGGTACAACGACTATCGGATCAGGTGCGGGTCATCCAACGTAATCATATGTTGGATGACACTATACTTGATCGCCTGCGAAATGAAATACAGAGTAGCCATGTCGTCGCTCCCCAGTCGCAGACTGCTGTAATACTACCGCAGTATAATACAAGTCTTGCTGACGAGGGGAGTAATGATCGGGCTACAAACGTAAGTACCCAGTGCAATGAGGAATTGAGGAGTGCTTTGGAGGATGCGATTCAGGAATATCGCTTCATGTCGCCCGAACTTAGGCCACGCTTGCCTCGTTTGCCCATGCATAACAAAAATAGGGCGCTGGTGGCGGTTCTGGATTCGCAGTTGTCTAAATATTTTGATACCTGCGAAGACCTCACCGATACTCATTCGATTCTGTACTGCGCGGCTGTAGCGGCATGTCGTGTAGCTCACGTTAAATTTACCAATGACTCTAGAGCTACACGGCCGAAACCAGCCGTACCAGCTTGGCAGTGCAGAATTGAACGTCGTATTGGTGGGGCCAGAACGCTCATCGGCAAACTAATCTGCTTCAGGGAGGGCAATACTCGCCCTAGAGTGATGCGCTTTGTGAGGCGGGCATTCTTGGGGACTGATATCAGCCCTCAAGACTATATGTCCTGTGTCACAGAGCGCATCGACTTCCTGAAGCAGAAAGTGTATGCATGGGCGAACCGTATCCGTCGGTATAAGCGGCGAGTAGAGCGATACACTCAGAATCGCACCTTCCAGAGTGATGAAAGGTGGGTTTATAGGAGTTGGGAACGACCGGACCAAGGTGTGGCTGACACGCAACTGCCGGATGATGATGCCATGTGTTCCTTCTGGCGCAGTATCTGGTCGGTGCCTGTCAGTCACACCGAAGGTGATTGGGCTCGAGAGGTCGAGCGAGCCTGCGATCCAATACCAGAAATGGGGCCTATAACCATCTGCCCCCAAGATGTAGCTCGTGCAGTCCGTCCACTGCCCAACTGGAAGTCTCCAGGGCCGGACGGGCTGCAGAATTTTTGGATAAAATGGTTTTCAAGGTCGCACGCTCGCTTGGCATCTCAGTTCCAGGTCGCTTTGGAATCTGGTTCGCTACCCCAGTTCCTAACGACAGGAATTACCCACCTGCTCCATAAATCAGGTAGCACCGCGGAACCCAAGAATTATAGGCCGATCACGTGTTTACCGACGGTTTATAAAGTTCTTACATCCATTTTGAGAGCTAAAATTAACAAACATATAGACACCAACGCCATCATGTCTACCTCTCAGAATGGATGTAGGAATGGATCCCGCGGTACTAAGGAGCTACTCCTCATTGATATGGCCATCAGCCAACAGGTTCGTCGCTTCCGAAAGGATCTGTCGACATGTTGGATAGATTATAAGAAGGCCTATGACTCGGTGCCACATACATGGCTCATGAGGGTGTTGGAATTGTATAAAGTAGATACAACTCTGCGCACCTTCCTGATGTCGTGTATGGGGCAATGGAGGACGGTCCTTCGCTATCCAGGATGTCGAAATATTCAGAGGAATAGCGAACCCATAAGGATCGAGCGAGGCATATTTCAGGGTGATAGTTTGAGTCCGCTTTGGTTCTGCTTAGCCTTGAATCCTCTTAGCACACTGCTGGAGGATTCAGGTCTAGGCTATCGGTTGAGGAGAGGTGGTCAGGTTATATCGCACCTCCTCTACATGGATGACCTAAAACTCTTTGCCCCCAACAATTTGCAACTGATGGAGCTACTGAAAGTAACTCAAACTTTCAGTAACGCTATTAGGATGGAATTTGGTGTGGACAAATGTGCGGTCATGCATGTAAAACGAGGAGAGATTGTGGAATCCGTGGGAACTCAACTCTCGGATTCCACAAACCTTAGAGCCCTCTCCGCATCCGAAACCTATAAGTATTTGGGTATGTCGGAAGCGTTAGGCATCAATGTTACTGACATGAAGCAATCGTTAAAGGAGCGCTTCTTTGGCCGCCTGAAAAAAGTGCTTAATAGTCTTCTATCAGGCGGAAACAAGGTGCGTGCCTTCAACGGTTGGGTCATGCCGGTTTTGATGTACTCTTTTGGCATACTCAAATGGACTCAAACCGAACTCGACGCCCTGGATAGGAGGGTCCGTACGCTGCTGACTGCAAATCGAATGCATCACCCACGGTCATCGGTAATGAGGTTGTATATCCCGCGAAAGTGTGGAGGTCGAGGGTTTTTAAACGCTAAGACCCTCCACAATCGCGAGATATGCAATCTCAGGGAATACTTCCAAGAAACCGACGTGGGGATGCATCGAGATGTAGTCATAGTGGACAAGGGCCTCACCCCGCTCTCCTTGGCTAAAGAGAACTGGCGCAAACCAGTAGTGCTTGACACTAATGATCGCATGGAGGTATGGCAGAGTAAGGAGCTTCACGGACGCTTTCTTCGGGCCCTTCATGGACCCGATGTAGACCTACTAGCGTCCGTAGCCTGGCTACGTTGCGGTGATCTCTTTGGAGAAACCGAAGGTTTTGTTTGTGCAATTATGGACGAAGTTATGATGACAAACAACTACCGGAGATATATTGTGAAAGACGGCACGGTTGACATCTGTCGGGCATGCCACCGGCCGGGAGAATCAATCAGGCATATTATCTCCGGGTGTTCTCGTCTAGCTAACGGAGAATACTTGCATAGACACAACCTTGTAGCCAGGATAATCCATCAGCAGCTTGCTTTGAAATACAACCTTGTAGAATCGGAGGTGCCGTACTATAGGTATGTGCCCGACCCAGTTCTCGAAAATGGTAATATCACATTGTACTGGGATCGATCCATCATCACTGACAGGACTATTGTTGCCAATAAGCCTGATATAGTGGTGGTGGATCGATCAGAGCGGCGCGCAATGATTGTTGACATAACTGTCCCGCATGATGAGAACCTCGTGAAAGCTGAGAAAGATAAACAAATTAAGTATCTTGACTTGGCTCGCGAGGTTGTCAACATGTGGGATGTGGACTCAGCGATCATTGTGCCGATAGTCGTAACAGCCAATGGTTTGATAGCCAAGAGCCTCGACCAACACCTAAGGAGGCTCTCGTTGGGCAGCTGGATCAAGGGCTTGATTCAGAAAGCGGTACTTCTGGACACGGCTCGCATTGTCAGGAGGTTCCTCTCTCTGGAGCCCTGACCGCCGGTAGCTTGGACCCTGTTCCCGATACCGGTGGGCTACTATTTTTTATATTTTTAAATGTTTTTATATATTTTTTATACTAATATTTAAAAATATAATTTATATGTATATAGTGAAATAAAGGAAATAATAATAATCTATCCAGGATGTCGAAATATTCAGAGGAATAGCGAACCGATAAGGATCGAGCGAGGCATATTTCAGGGTGATAGTTTGAGTCCGCTTTGGTTCTGCTTAGCCTTGAATCCTCTTAGCACACTGCTGGAGGATTCAGGTCTAGGCTATCGGTTGAGGAGAGGTGGTCAGGTTATATCGCACCTCCTCTACATGGATGACCTAAAACTCTTTGCCCCCAACAATTTACAACTGATGGAGCTACTGAAAGTAACTCAAACTTTCAGTAACGCTATTAGGATGGAATTTGGTGTGGACAAATGTGCGGTCATGCATGTAAAGCGAGGGGAGATTGTGGAATCCGTGGGAACTCAACTCTCGGATTCCACAAACCTAAGAGCCCTCTCCGCATCCGAAACCTATAAGTATTTGGGTATGTCGGAAGCGTTAGGCATCAATGTTACAGATATGAAGCAATCGTTGAAGGAGCGCTTCTTTGGCCGCCTGAAAAAAGTACTTAATAGTCTTCTATCAGGCGGAAACAAGGTGCGCGCCTTCAACGGTTGGGTCATGCCGGTTTTGATGTACTCTTTTGGCATACTCAAATGGACTCAAACCGAACTCGACGCCCTGGATAGGAGGGTCCGTACACTGCTGACTGCAAATCGAATGCATCACCCACGGTCATCGGTAATGAGGTTGTATATCCCGCGAAAGTGTGGGGGTCGAGGGTTTTTAAACGCTAAGACCCTCCACAATCGCGAGATATGCAATCTCAGGGAATACTTCCAAGAAACCGACGTGGGGATGCATCGAGATGTAGTCATAGTGGACAAGGGCCTCACCCCGCTCTCCTTGGCTAAAGAGAACTGGCGCAAACCAGTAGTGCTTGACACTAATGATCGCATGGAGGTATGGCAGAGTAAGGAGCTTCACGGACGCTTTTTCCGGGCCCTTCATGGACCGGATGTAGACCTACTAGCGTCCGTAGCCTGGCTACGTTGCGGTGATCTCTTTGGAGAAACCGAAGGTTTTATTTGTGCAATTATGGACGAAGTTGTGATGACGAACAATTACCGGAGATTTATTGTGAAAGACGGCACGGTTGACATCTGTCGGGCATGCCACCGACCGGGATAATCAATCAGACATATTATCTCCGGGTGTTCTCGTCTAGCTAACGGAGAATACTTGCATAGACACAACCTTGTAGCCAGGATAATCCATCAGCAACTTGCTCTGAAATACAGCCTTGTGGAATCGGAGGTGCCGTACTATAGGTATGTGCCCGACCCAGTTCTCGAAAATGGTAATATCACATTGTACTGGGATCGATCCATCATCACTGACAGGACTATTGTTGCCAATAAGCCTGATATAGTGGTGGTGGATCGATCAGAGCGGCGCGCAATGATTGTTGACATAACTGTCCCGCATGATGAGAACCTCGTGAAAGCTGAGAAAGATAAACAAATTAAGTATCTTGACTTGGCTCGCGAGGTTGTCGACATGTGGGATGTTGACTCAGCGATCATTGTGCCGATAGTCGTTACAGCCAATGGATTAATAGCCAAGAGCCTCGACCAACACCTAAGGAGGCTCTCGTTAGGCAGCTGGATCAAGGGCTTGATTCAGAAAGCTGTACTTCTGGACACGGCCCGTATTGTTAGGAGGTTCCTCTCTCTGGAGCCCTGACCGCCGGTAGCTTGGACCCTGTTCCCGATACCGGTGGGCTACTATTTTTTATATTTTTAAATGTTTTTATATATTTTTGATACTAATATTTAAAAATATAATTTATATGTATATAGTGAAATAAAGGAAATAATAATAATATATTTATTCAAAAATTATTAGGCATGAAAATTTTTACAGTTTTGCTTAAATAAAAATTACATTGCTAAGACTTACGTGCCTGAACTAGGTAATCCTGTGTTTCAGGCGAGAAGTGCTAAAATAGTCTTTTAAAATTAATAAATAATCAAAAGTTAACAATAGACAAATAATTATATAACAACAAAAAATGGATTTTTTAGCCGAGCAAAGAGCAGCGAACAACTTTAGTAAGTTCTGGAAAGCCACAGGTAAGCTGGATACCAAGCCTGGGCTGCCGGTGAGCGTCGGTGGAATGAATGATCCAAAGCAAATTGCAAACATGTTCATGGAACATTTTAAAATGCGATCACCCCTTGGCCCCTCAGGTACGATAACCGGTGCTGAGTCCTTCCGTGAGGGGGTGGAACCGGTAATGTATTTCTCAACGAAACAGGTCAGGGCGGTAATTAAAAATATGAGTAGAGGTAAATCACCCGGGCACGATGGACTCAGCATCGAGCATTTTAAGTATGCTGGTATTCACCTACCGAGGGTCCTGTCTCTGTTTTATTCTATGTGCATTAGTCACTCGTACCTACCGGCAGAGCTAATGAGAACGATTGTGGTACCGATTGTCAAAAACAGGACAGGGGATATCTCGAACGCGGGAAACTACCGGCCAATCTCTCTTGCAACTACCATTGCTAAAATATTGGACAGTATGCTTGATTCGTGCTTGGAAAAACATCTGGACCTGCACGACTCACAGTTTGGGTTTCAACCTGGGCTGACCACTGAAAGTGCAATCCTAAGTCTCAAGAATACTGTCCAATATTATACAGATCGTAAAACGCCGGTGTATGCCTGTTTCCTGGATTTCTCCAGGGCGTTTGACCTTGTGTCATATGATGTGCTCTGGAGGAAGTTGGGGGACAGGAATGTACCGGCGGAAGTTCTTAAGGTTCTGCAATTTTGGTATGCTAACCAAACGAACCATGTAAAGTGGTCCAACATTCTCTCTGAGGCTTACGGGTTGGAGTGCGGGGTGAGGCAGGGAGGGTTGACCTCACCCAGGCTCTTCAACCAGTATGTAAATGACCTCATAGTCGAGCTCAGCAGTATGCGTGTTGGCTGTCGGGTTGGTGGTGTTAATATTAACAGCATCAGCTATGCAGACGACATGGTGCTGCTGGGCCCGACTGCGGGTTCTATTGGAGAGATGTTGAAAGTTTGCGAGGACTACGCGGCTAGGCATGGGCTCGTGTATAACGTGAAGAAGTGTGAGTACATGGTCTTTGGGGTCGCCGGTAAGTGTACAGATTATTCACCTAACTTTACCCTAAATGGCTTGAGCATAAGAAGAGTAAAACAATTCAAATATCTGGGACATATGCTTACCGACGACCTGAAAGACAATGTGGATATTGAGAGGGAGCGCAGGGCTTTGGCGGTCCGCGGTAATATGTTGGCTCGTAGATTCGCCCGCTGCACGGACCAGGTAAAAATAACGCTTTTCAAAGCGTATTGTCAGGGTCTGTACACGGGTGGTCTGTGGATCAGCTACACCAAAAGGTCGCTAGATGTCCTGCGCGTCCAGTACAACAATGTTTTTAGAATGCTTTTGAGACTGCCCCGGTTCTGTAGTGCGTCAGAGATGTTTACGCAGAGCCGTACTGATGGCTTCCACGCAGTTGTGCGGAAGAAAATAGCGTCTGTGGCAGCTAGAACCCGGGCCATTGGCAACAGCATTCTAAAAACAGTGACTGAGAATGTGTTTTCCCCTTTTATGAGGCATTTTGTGGAGAAGATGACCGGTTGAGAAACTGATTTCGTCTTCTTTACAAGGTGACTCATACCCTAATTGTTATTTATGTATATACTAACACTAGGTATAAGGTACTTTACTAACACTACGGATCTCTGTTATCTGATTTTTGAAATAAATAATAATAATAACTCTTAGTTTCTAAATTTGATAATTATATAACTTAAGTGAAGTTTGTATACCTATATTTACTTTAACACAGTTAGTAAATTTTCTGTTTCTTCATAAGACATACTTTGGAGAGCATCCTTGAGTAATTTCTTACAAATTGTATAGTTCACAGAATAAATATTTGCTTTCGAGTTTAGTCTATTATATAGGAGAGGTCCGAGGTACAGGTAAAATTTGGATATAAAAGCATGTTTTGTTGAAATTTGTGGACAAACTATATCTTTACGTCTTTTATTAGTATATCCAGCGCTGTAGGGTAGAGCTTTGTGTTGTTTTAATACAATGCCCATAATAAATAGCTGTCGAACTGTTAATACTTCACAAGATTTGTACAGGAGGTTAGTAGGAAAAAGGAAAGGGCGGAAAGTAGACACTTTGAGAATCGCCCTCTGAGCTCTCTCGATGGTTAGTAACATTGTTTTACCTGCTCCACCCCATGTGGTAATACAGTACGTTATAATCGATTGACATAGAGCAAAGTAAACTTGTCTAACTATTTTTGGGTCAGCAATACAGCGTAACTTTTTAAAAACAAATATCAACTTGCGAATTCTACTGTTTAAAGCTTCTATATGTTGTTTAAACGAAAGTGTTTCATCTATTATAACACCAAGGTATTTAGTTGTATTTGCCATTTTAATTTTAGGACAAACACATTGGTTATTTGTGGGAATTGTGCAGTAATGAGCATATAATGTCGAGATAGTGCCGGTTGATGTTTGCTTGCGCATCGTAAACTTAATATAATTTGTCTTGTCTGCATTTAGTGTTAGTGAATTAAGTTGAAGCCATTTATTAACAATATTGAATCCGCGTTGCGCCACTTTGTAGACATTTTTTTCTGAGTCAGCCGAAAATAGAAGGGCAGTGTCGTCAGCATAAGAAACAATTTGGCCATGATCTAGACTTAGATTACAAAGATCGTTTATGTATATCAAAAATAGTGTAGGGCCTAAATACTTCCTTGGGGAACTCCGAAGGACGTGTTTTTTTTATCCTCGCTGAGAACATCTCCAATCCTTACACATTGGGAACGATCTTCTAGATAGCTCTTAAATAGTTTCAGCTGGGTGCCTCTGATACCTATGGTTTCAAGCTTGTGCAACAGAATACTGATAGAAACTGTGTCAAAAGCTTTGGCGAGGTCTAGGAAGATTCCTACTGTGTGGTTACCATTATCAAGTTCTTGTGCTAGATAGTCAGTCAGATGGTGTACGGCATCGTCTGTTGACATTTTAGGCCTAAATCCAAACTGCCGCTGAGACAAAATTAATTTATTTATAAAGCCTTTTATTTATAATTTTTTCCAAAAAAAAAAAAAAAAAAAAAAAAAAAAAAAAAAAAAAAAAAAAAAAAAAAAAAAAACCAGTATTTTACTTTAGAGCGACTGCATATCTGACCTCCACAACTCAGTTACTGGGTGATACGATTATGCCTTGGTAAGACTGGTTGTCAGACTTTTGGGCTTCTGACTACCCGTAACGATTGTCAAAGATCTACGTATGACAGCTGGCACCAATGGCTTAACGTGCTTTTCGAGGCACGGAGGGGTAATGGACCCCATCCACTAACCGACCGCGGCAAGATCAACCAAGAAATTATTAGAAAATTGCGTTTGTATAGTCCAAACAGTGGTTTATTGTATTAAACGTTACAATATCTGTTACTGTTTCGCAAAAAGAAGATACCTAGATGCAGATAACCCTTGATTTCAAGGTTCAAGTCCCGAAACTTGCATTACAAGAGGTGTCTTATTTGATACATGTAATAAATATAATCTAAGTAAACATTGACCTCTTAATGACGCTTTGATAACAGTTTAAGAGCTGCAATTACTTTAAATTACTGTACTGTATACTGTTTTATCGTGGGGTTAAATATAATGATCACCAAAAAAATATATTGAACACCAAAAAATGAAGTCTAAAATTACAATAGTTCTAGCTGGGTACCCCGAGGTTAGGTTTGGTTATGTTACTTTAAACCCTTTACACAGAAATAGGAGCCCCGCCAAGCGGGGCTCCGTCGACATAGGATGCAAGAGCGAGCAAATGAGAAGACAAGTACCTTTACCTAGGTATTTTACAATAAAATGGAGTTTTACCTTTGGTGATCATTTACTATTTTTGGCAGTAAAAAGTATTTTTTTGATGTTATATTTTACTTTATCTGGTGATAAGTTAAATATAAGCCTTTTATCATTAAGCTGTAAACATTTATCATGATACATGGAATATTCAGAAGAAAACCATTTTACCCGGTGTTTGTGGACACCTACCATTACGGTAAAATTGAGGGGAATATTTTAAATAGAAAAGACTTGATTTATTATGTTTATTTGTTACGCTATAACGCTAAAACGGCTGTTCGGATTTGGATTAAATTTAGCACATGGATAGACCATGACCTGAGGAATGAGAAGAAGGACATAGGCTACTGGATCCCAGGGTCACAGACGAAGTCGAAGTATTAAATAATATGTCACTACGACAAGATCATTTGCAATAATTCCAACCCTGGGTCAAACGGGAGGTTGAAATTATTACGCGACTGAAGTGGTGGGACACATCTGTTATCCAGATAAAATAAACAAGGTAGCTTATTTAGGTTACGCAGTATTTATATTCTATGCAAGCACATCGTACATAAGTATGTATACCTACCGCTGAAATTCAGCACTACGACGCACGCCCATATTTAATTCCGTTGATCTCATGCCAAGACATGTTTCTTGGTTTATTTTTAGTTTGCAAGTACGTTTTTGTTGCAGTCAATCAGGGCCTCAAGTCTGCTATTACAATAGTGTCAGAATGGTCTATCATTGGTTTCATAATTGTTGATTTTGACAAGTTTGGTAATCTATTAATATAATGGCGTCATTATGACTTTCCAATGGTCAACCACTGACACTCCATTGAAAGAAATGGCATTGAATGGTAATCTCGTACATAATGACAAATGAGTGACTGACCTAAGCGGTAATCTGCTAAAATTTTGACAGTTCATTTGACCAGTGACCTACCGTTGGAACGTCATTGTGCAGTCATTGCTTTTTAAGCTCGGTAACAAAGTGTTTGCTTATTATTTCGTGTTTGTGGAAATGAGAAATGTATTCACTACTAGCACATATTCTCGAGCTAGCCAACGCAGTGGATGCTAGAGAAAGAAGACGGGTGGAATGCAGAAGACGTCGTCGAGCCCGTCGCTTGGCGAGAATGCATACAAACCCCTTTACTGATATTCCCGAGGCGGAGTTTTTTAAAACGTTTTGCCTTGGAAAGGACTCAGTAAGGGGCTTAATCGAAGAACTCATTCCCCTTATGGCTAGACCGCGTCGAAACACTCAAATGAAAATAAATAACTAAAACACCGGCCGTTAGAAATAAGAAGTCGGTTAAAAACAGAAGTAATGTCACATTTGACTTTGACAGCTAAACAGATAAAATATTATTGAGAAATTTAATGTTTTTGCTATTTACGAACTTCTATCTACTTCAGATTGCATATAACACTAATAAATAATATGTAAAAATATATATAAATGAAATCTGGCATGAATAAATGTTTAAATTTAGTAGTAGTTTTTCGAAAATCATTTCTACTAACGGGTTTTATAATAATGGCAATACGACAATGTCATTCTACCACGATTCTATTACGACTACATTGCGAGACCACTGACCGACCAATGATCGACCATTATGAATTTGCAGATTACGAACTTTTAGCAAAATGACAATGGAATCGTGTTGGAATGATGAATTCTTAAAAAATAGCAGACTTAGGGCCCTGCTTGAAGTTCATCTTGTAATACCATAATACTTATGAATACAGTGCTAGGCATGCAACTTGAGCGCTCGGTTTAAGAGTGGGCAGGGCTGTCTTAACCATATTGGGCGCCGGGGTACGAAAATCAGCCTGCGGCCCCGTTGCCAACAAAAGAAAAACTTAATAATATAAGACTGTGAGCTTCCAACTATCACGCGTGAACAAAAAGCTGAAAAAGCGCGTTGGCGACAAACGGGTGGACTTTTTCCGATGCGGTGCCGAGCCCTTACTGCACTGGAGCGGAGCGGTTATAATGAGTGATGACCTGATCGGCTTGCGCCCCCTTAGACCCTGCGCCAGGGTGCCACGCACCCCTTGCACCCCCGGGTAAAGCCGGCCTTGAGAATGGGGATCGGTTTACGCATTGTATTCCTATGGTAAAAAAAAGTCCCCACTCTTTCATCGAGCGCTCAAGATTCGTGCCTGTCACTGTACTTAATTCTTTAAGAAACCAAAACGTTAAGCAATTTACAAAAACATTTCTTTCCCATGGTTTCCCACATAGAGGTGCATGTCTCCTTTTTAAACTGCATTTTTATTCAAAATCTTGGCAATACGTTGTCGAAAAAATAAAAAGGAACAAGTGAACATATTTTTTTTTTATTTTTTTTTATTTTACTTTATTGGCCAACCAACAATTGTTTACACTATAAATATTTAAGAGTAACTGTACCATAATCGAGGGTTAGTGTAACAATTTCTTACAGGTTAGCACCGCATGCCCCATAAACATATTAGGTGCAAGCACCGTACTATAAATATATACATATCACCCTCCTAGCACAGAATACTTAATAGTACCTCCTAGGGAAGTCGGTAAAAATGTTTCCGTAGGTTGCTTTGTATTTACATTATTTGATTGTCTGCCTTCTATGTCATCATCTGCCTAGCCTTTTTCCAACTATTTTAGGGTCGGCTTCTAGTCTAACTGGACGCAGCTGAATACCAATATTTTACATGGAGCGACTGCCTATCTGACCTCCAAAACCTAGTTATTGGGTAATACGATACCCCTTGGTAAGACTGGTTGTCAGACTTTCGGGCTTATGACTACCCGTAACGACTATCAAAGATCCACGAATGACAGCCGGGACCAACGGCTTAACGCGCTTTCCAAAGCACGGAAGGGTTTCGGTATGTAAATATGGTCACCCATCCACAGACAAACCGCGGCAAGCGAAGCTTAACCTGATCGATCGGCCTGTGCGGCTGTTAATATTTAGCCACGGGCCCCTCTTCCGCTTTCTATGTAAAGATGACTATAGACCGTTTTCTTTCTAGAAAAAAATACGCGGAAATCCAAATAACAAAACATGGGTCGGAATGTAAACATTGAATTGTTTGAAATGAGCTGCCAATGTTATTTGTTACGGAAACGTACTCTCAAATTCTTTAAAGATATTTCTGAGTGTGTTTACCTACACTAACGTAAGATAAGAAAGTGTATTCTTGTAGTGTTTAAAACAAAAGAAAATTATCAAAATAAGTCGAAGCAAGTAACAAAGTAGAATAGTAAAGATTAGATAAAGATTTAAAACACACAGTCAGATAAAGTTATCTTTGCGAGAATTCCAAGTGAAGGAAATATTTATTTATCTCTCGGAAATTTCCTTGGACCATTTATTGTCACCCTGACAACGTGCACTCTATAGTACATTTGCTGAGACTAAAGATATTAAAGAAATATTATTTCAGGTATAGACATTAGACAAGAAGTCTAAAGCTATTCCCATGCAGCTAGGGTTGCCTGTTTACGATTGATAATGTGTTACGCAATTGCTCTGCAGTTCTTGGTGAAGTACTCCAACTGATCCCGCCATCTTCGTCTGGGCCTACTGTGATGTCGCTTGTCATTAACAAGGACCCATAGGGTCTAGGGACTTAAGTTTGGCCCATTTGTCGTCTAAAATGCGGCAGAAGCTAGCCCAATTTAGGGCCTGTGCACACCACGTTTTTTAAACGCGCCGTTGACGCGCGTTTTAGAAACGTGTGTCGACGGCGCGCTTTTATCCTACAGAGCAGGTGCAAAGGTCTACAGGCTGCATCTGACTCGCGTGCGTATCGCGTCTGTGTCGCTACAAACGCGCGTCAACGGCACGTTTAAAAAACATGGTGTGCACAGACCCTAAACCTTAGCGTGGCAAAAAAGATAAAAGTAAAATTATACTCTCATCAAATTAAGGGTCATACACATTTCTTATACCTATATGTCGCAGTAAGATGGTTGAAGCCGTGATATAGGTATATCTTTAGGAATATTGTTATATAGCGTAGGTAATATAGTTATATGAAAGCAGTTCATAAGTGTGAACACGATCTAGTAATATAACAATCTTACTAGACTAATCTAGTAAAATAACTGTAAAAGCGGGGTGCTATATTCCTAGGGACATAAAAAAAACAACCATCTTACTGACATATACAGGGTGTTACGGAAAGGGTATATCAATACAAACGGGTTGAAGAGTGTATCTGGTCTAGAATCTCTATACAAAATTTCAGCTCAAAAGCATTAACTTTGAAAATGCTTAATATGTTTTTATTTCGACATCACGGCGCTGCACTGGCGCGCGGTGGCGTGATGTGCGTGTACTAGGCGCATAGACACACTACAGATAATGGATAATGACCCCCGTAGTGCGGTCACACGTTTGTTATGATTTCAATTTAATAAACTATCGAAATATTTTTTTTAAGCATTTTCAAAGTTACTGCTTTTGAGCTGAAATTTTGTACAGAGATTCTAGACCAGATACACTCTTCAACCCGTTTGTATTGATATACCCTTTCTGTAACACCCTGTAGATCTTGCGTTCGAGCACAATAACAGTTCATTGCTCCAAATAAATCTGATATAAATAGAACAAAACAATCAGCTTAATTAACGAGCACCGTAATACAATTATGTACCTATTCTGTGGTAATACTGTGCCGATAGACTATGAACACTCTTTGACCTTGATTAGAGTTAATTGAACATTACTTAACCTTTCATTATAAACACAGTATTATTATAGGCCCGGTAACGAAAGCGAGATATAGTGACCTTATTTGTGATGTTCATCAGAAAGATCAGGTGCGTAGTGCTCGCAACATCAATTTGAAACATTAGTTTGAATAGACTTTAGGCGTATTATGGTGTCCTTAGAATGAAAGCAGTCTTAAATAGCAATAAAATGTGTAGGCACCTATTTACTGTATAGTATAACTATGTGATAAAAACGTAGTAAACCTTGTATTTATCATACGTCATAAGATAACGTAACGTAAACAAACTTTGATTATTTTCATTATCATTTCAATAAAGAGCTGATCCTTGATAGGGCATTTAATTGTGCGAGACATTGTTAGCTAAGAAAATTATAGTAAGTATTGGTTTATGGCCCTGTTTGTTGGTAAAACTTATCTTTGTTATTTGCAGAGCTTTTCACAAGCCAAGGCCAAGTTGAGAGAATTTCAATTTTGAGTTTCTTTTACGACATACACGCAGTGCCGGCTTTAGGGGGGGGCGACCGGGGCGCCAGGTACTATAGGGCTCCGCGCGCGCCAGCTCACAACTTAACCACTTAATTTGAATACCTTACCTATTTTTTTATCGATCTAAAGGAAAACTAGACCTTATCTCGTAGGAGTGAGTACCTATGAGTATTATTATGTCTAACAAACACGAGCTGTCATTTTCTCGCATATCGTATCTCTCACTGAAATTGCAACTCGTATTAGCTCCCCTGCATTATAAATACTTTTCTTTCTTTGCTTTTTACATACTCGTAAGTTCACAAGCAAATCAAAAAACCTTTTTAGAAAACCTGAACGTTATCAATAACTTACCTACGAATTATTTATTTATGTACAAATTCAAAATAAGTTTTTTTTAATTGTAATGAAATAAGTATACCTACCCAAAAGGGCGCCAAAGGCATGACTAACCCCGGGGCGCCTATATGGCTACGGCCGGCCCTGCACACACGGAAAGTGGGTTTGTTGTGGTAGGTCATCTTAATCAGCCTATAACGTTCCCACTGCTGGGACACAGACAACACAGGCCTTCTTTCGGGGAGAGGGAGTGGCCAATAATCCACCACGCGGGCCCAGTGCGGGTTGATAGATGTCACATGTCTTCGATTTTTGGTCCTAGGACATCCCGGTTTCATCAAGTAGGTAGGTGTACGGTTCTACAATGACATTTGTTTCTGTGTTTTTTATGGTGTAAATAAATGTAAGCTCCTAAGATCCCATTAAAATAGATGGACAAACTTTTAGAAATCGTTCAGACCACCAAAATAAGCACGATGGTAAAAAAAACATATAAGAAAAACGCATTAGATACTTACAAGAAAAATAATCAGCTAACGAAAATACACTAATGTGCCGACAATTTATTATTTTAGGTCAAAATTTTTTTTGCTTGGATAACTTTGGTTAGTCGTACTGAGCGCTGTGTTAAAATTTGTCCATCTATTTTAATGGGACCCTGTATAGTATTCTATCTTCTATCTATCTAGGTAGGTACTTACTTAAGACAAAATTGATTTTGGAAAGCTTTTCTTTATAATACCTAATATGACCATGTGTAGTCAAGTCTTTTATATCTTCGTCAGTTTTTAAATTCTTTCTTATATCAAAGTCAGGACACAAATAATTTTTTGAAGCAACGGCACCTACTGAGCAGACGCTTTCTTGCATAGCAACAATATTGTAGGGAGGTACATTGATAGGAATTTATTATGATGACACATCTATTGAACTCTCGAAAAGCACATGTTAATTATTATTATAAAGCAAGTACCTACTTAATCAAATTTTGATAGATCAAAACCTCATACTTTGGTTAGCGACCAAAAGTATGTAATTGATTTTTAAGCGACTGAGTGATTATTTTTTTTTTTTGTGTTGGTACGCACTAATTATTCTTTATAACATCGTTCTTATTAATGATTCAAAATAATGATAAAGACAATTATTATTTTGTGGTCTGATAACTTAATGTCACATTAAAATATACGTGCTTTGACGAAATTGTGGCGAAATCGTTATGTAATAAGCTCGGTTCAATATCAATCATAATATTAGATATCAATAATCATAATTATCATACTCTGTCGGGCATTGACCTTTGAAATGTCCTCAAGCAACGGTGCCGGGGGTCTACTCTCCAAGTCCGTCAACGAAGATACGGGCCCGAGCAAAAGTAGCTGAACCGTCAAAACAAGTGTCAAATTATTGAAGACAAGTGAAAACTTCTTTAGGCGCGTTGGGCATTTTTTAACCGACTTTAAAAAAGGAGGTTCTGTATTCGACCCGTATGTATGTATGTATGTTTGTATGTCCGCGATTTTCTCAAAAACTTATGAAGCGATTTTGATAATTCTTTCTTTAATGTGATCTAAATACTTTCAGGAAGGTTTAAGTATACAATACATTAGGTAATTATTCTTATATACGAAGTTATATGCATAAATGTAGTACATCTCCGGCATTTCTATACGAATTTTCATAATTCTTCTAGTCGCTGTCTTCAATTATTCAATGCACTAGTGTTAATTTAATTTGTGTGGGGTAGGTACAACTTAAAAGTTAAAAATAAAAACTCTTTTACAAAAAAAACAACTGACTTTAAAAACAATACTACAAAGTCAAAAATCACTTCAATTTCGGAAGTCGGTGTCAAAAAACGAAAATGCGGAACCAATGACACCGACTTGCGAAAATGAAGTTATTTTTGACTTTGTAGTGTTTTTTTAAAGTCAGTTGTTTTTTTTGTAAATAAAAGAGTTTTTTGAGATGGGAAAACGCCATTGAATTCGCGCCACTGTTACCGTAACCGACACCGCTTCGGATGTGTTCTGCTGTCCTCGGGATGTTCTCGGTTTTGATGTATATCGGATATGTCAGTGAGTGATGGCAAAGCATTATGTTTGTGTTTTGTTTTCACTTCTGTCGGCACTCCCGCATTGCCACTGTTTTTTCTTCGGACGGGCTAATATAGGTAGGGTCAATTCGTGTTTTAATTCATTGTTAATTCGGGCCCCGAACTAATCTTACGTCCATAAGTGACACGGAATACGAAATGCCTATAACTTGATGAGTAATGGTATTACGAGAGAGTTTTACTATTTTATAAAATACCTATTGACAAGTGACTAAAACATGATTAATTAGACTACCCATAAAAAAGTATACCTAAAAAACGTAACCAATATTCAATATTCATCGGCAGAATTAATTTACATGTTTTGTAGCCAAACAACATAATTTATCAATCAACGAATATTTTTCCACGATACGACGAAATTGATCAATTACAATTAAGAGAATCTGTACCTAGAAATTATAAATAACATATTATCCATTATAATATGTTATATATTGTTTATGCTTTTCTATGCTCCTATTTTTGCAAAGGTCGCAGGCATTTACAAATTGCCCGACATAATAATATTTGTATGCATCTCTATTAATAGTCAAGGGGGAGCTGATCGAGTCGAAGGGTTAAGCTTCGCTTGCCGCGGTCGGCTCGTAGATGGGTGGCCATCCATTACATATTGAGACGCTTCCGGTCCTCCGTGTCTCGGAATGCACGATAAGCTGTTGGTCCCGGCTGTCATTCGTAGATCTTTGAAAGTCGTTACGGGTAGTCAGAAGACAAAGTCTGACAACGTTTTGTAGGTCAGAAAGGCAATCGCTCTATGTAAATTACAGGTATTTAGCTGCATCCGGTTAGACTAAAAGCCGACCCCAATTTTTTTTGTAATGGAAAATGAGCATAATAACTTAACAATAAACTAATGTTGGTAAAAGGCTAGGCAAATTAATTGATCTATACTATCTGTATTAAGTTAAAGATTGAAATTGTTAAGCACCCTTAGATCTGCGCTATTAATGATAGGTTCTGCCGCAGTCACAGCATTTTGCTGAGCAACGACCTGTTCTTGCACGATTGTTCTTATTATTGTTGTTTGTTACAAAAATAGTTATTTTTCCACACTGCAATTGGCATTCTGTTTTGATTGTTGTCATCTGCCAGTGTCGCGGGCGCATCACGGATTAATTTCTATTGTCAATGTCAATTAATGTGTGTTGTCTTTGGTCCCTGGCCCTGACATCAAGTAGTTGACAAAATTGACAACTTTTTATATGCTTGAGTACCTACGAGGCATGTGTTTATTTTATGTCTTTTTTTGTAATGTACGTTTTGTTTGTGCAGAATAAACAATTTTCCTTTCTTTTCTATCAATGTTTACATCCATAACTAGGTTGGTACACACATACTACCGACATCACGATCGTAAGCAGTTCGAAAATGTGACATTTCCAAGTTACGCTATATAGAAAAAAATCTTAATCCTTACATTCCGAGACTGCACAAGCAATGAAGACTATTTGCAGAAATAACAAAACATACGTTTTGTATTCACTTTTTACTGTTCGTGAATTATTCAAGACTCGTATGAAAATGCTTATTGAATTAATTTGTTTTTGTTATCATTGTTGAGTCAATTAGAAACTGCGATCAATTTAAACTGGAACAGCACAATATGGCATTTGTTTTTAATGACACCAATTGGAAAAAACATGATTGTTGGCGCCGGCGGTGTTTCAGTGCGTGAAGTTCAAGGTTCAATTAGTGGGCCGGCTTTTCAGTGTTCTAGTTGCCCAGATTTTAAATTAAAATGTGTACGGTAAATATCGTAAAACTCACTCGCTAAAGTCGCTATGTAAAGTTAGGAAAATAATTTGGTAATCAAATTGAGCAGGTACTAACTTAAATTGTCTGATTCGAAAATTCGAATCACAAATGTCATTTTTTTGTAAGTTGTAGGTACCTATGACACGGCTATAACAAGAAAAATTGACGTAGAGTGTCATTTTGATGAACAATGAATTCCCATGACTTTATTACAGTCACGACACTGTATCAAAAGCCCAAACTTTTTACTACAGCGAGGATGTTTTTTTAAAAAAAATATAGGTAGGATAACTGTACCCGCAGGCATGACCTTAGGTGGATGTCTAAAACAAAAACCTATTTCAGCAAGGTTAATTGAATGAATCAAAACAAACAAGATTATGATCTTATCAAACAGGTTTATCTCATGTTTCGCAGTTTTATTTTGCTCCCAAAATAACAAGATATTTTTCATTCATTCAAACTTTGTTTTATGACATTCAAAACAATCACTATTTTGTTGTTGCTGTAACAGTAACATAAAGTATAACTTTGTATTCTGCAACCTAAAACAATTAAATTAAAATTCCAAATAGTTTTAGATACCGGATTAAAAATACCGCTTTTTATACTAGGTAGGTATCTCGTTTGACCGCCTTAGTTTTTGGTTCATTTCTATTTATATATTGTAGCATAATTTTTTTTTCGTTTTAGTCTAGTCAATAATGTCGAAGTCCAACAACGTTGTTTCTACTATCTGTGTTATGTCATTATACCTAGTACATATCATACGTGTGACTTAAAGTAGTCCATTATTTAACGCCGTGCATTAATAGCCTATTTAACTTAAGTAGGCTATTAATAAACAGCGTTAATAAAATAGTTACGATACGTGTGACTTAAGTAACTTAAGTCACACGTATCGTAACTATTTTATAGCTCCTGCGACGTAAACCGGCACTTAAGTCACGCTTTTCTGGGTAAAAATGGACTACCTACTTTAGTCACAGAAAAACGTGACTTAAATGCGGGTTTAGGTCACACAGTGCTTTAAAGAATATTGTATTAATATGACATGGGCAAGGAGAAATAAAGTTGCGAAATGTGCTATTACTGAATTTATAGTTTACTAGCAATGCCCTGCGGTTTCACCCGCATAAGTTTCCCGTGAGAATATCGGGATAAAAACTATCGTATGTCCTTTCCCGGGACTCAAACTATCTTTATACCAAATTTCATCCAAATCGCTTCAGCGGTTTAAGCGTGAAGAGGTAACAGACACATTCGCATTTATAATATTACTAGCTGCGCCCCGCGGTTTCACCCGCGTAAATGTCGATCCCGTGGGAATATCGGGATAAAAAGTAGCCTATGTCCTTTTCCGGGGCTATCTCTATACCAAATTTCATCTAAATCGGTTCAGCGGTTTGAGCGTGAAGAAGTAACAAACATATAAACACACACACACACACACACACACTCACAAACTTTCGCCTTTATAATATTAGTGTGATTATAATAATTATAATATGGATAATAAAATGAGTACTTTTTTGTAATAAATGTGCCACGTCCGGTTCGTAGTTACTGTTGCCTCATATTGGCCAGTCCTTTATCAGACATGCTGAATGAGTGAGCGTAAAACTACTTTTTACAATTGTAATTATTGAAAAAATACGCCCCTTGACTTTTGATAACATTTTTTTACGTCGAGATGACTTCTTTTTTCTTCTTATAACTGGCGAAAATTTGACACTACTATGCGGATACCAGCTTTGCTTAACCCTTCGGGGAACCAGGGCGTGATATTATGTGTCATGTTATCTTTTTAGCAAAAATTTAAAAGTTGGTCTTGTTTTATAAAGTTTTAAATACCTACCACGTTAATTAAAAGTCACAATAAATATCGGAGTAGGTATGATAATATGTTTAAAAAATAATACCCAAAATATCAGATAAATTATTTTTTTTTGATCATTACCTACTTTATTTATTAACTATTGGAATTAAGTAAGTTGGAACACGCTTCAGGTACCTACATAACCTAAAGATAACAATTAGGTATTTAATTCAGTAAATGAAATGTTTCTTAAATGTAAATACAAGTCTATCAACAGGTCCGATCACGCAAATAATCAACCGAGAGTCAACGACACCATTAAAAATTATAAATAACAATAAAACACCAATCTAATTCGAAAAGCGGTTATAATTCAAAGTACCCACAGATAATGATAATTTACTAAGTATAATGTTTGGTGTTATTATAAAAATAAAATAGAATACTCTTTATTATGTACACGATATAAATTACAGACATAAATATAGAAACTTTACAATGGTTGACACAAAAAATATTAGGATTTTTATTATTAAAAATATTAGGTTACAATAAACGTAATACTGTGTGCTCCAGTTATTCAATTACAATAATAGGTAATTTGATAAAGAAAATGTCGACATACGCCGTGTGACAGATGATATGGTTAGAAAGGGGGTGACTACCGAGATGCCAAATAACAGAGAAGTATAGAAGAAAAAGACAATGTACGTACCCCAAATAAATTGAGATAAAGGCAAAGGCATAAGGATGATATTAATGCATTAGCTGCACGTGTCCCAACATGGATTTGTTGGCTTACTATTATAAAAACCCCGTTCGGGACTACAAACCCGAACACAAAATAAAAAAATACAAAAAAAAAAACTTACAATAAAAATTAAACGCGACGTCTTCACTGAATTTTTTATCAACCACTAAAACGCACTTTGTCCCGCACTACCTTATAAGTCCCAACCTTATACAGTGGCACTATCCAATATTGCCCCGAATTGAAAATGTTACGAAAACGAATACGAATTGTGATCGAGCGATATATCGATCGAGCGTGCACTCGCGGTAAGAATCGAATGCAAACAGTCAGTCGGAGTAGGTCGCATTTGTATTAATAGCCACCGCGATGCTAAGTACTTTAACACTGTAGCTTTGAGTTGGTCTTTTAGGCCTGACGGATATTTTTTTTTTTGTGTTTTCAAATTTAATTATCTATATTTCTAGAACAGGTAAACAAAAAGTACAGATGTTACTTAATTAATTAATGCAATGAACATTAATAAAAGGAACGCTTTGTCTTGCCGTACGGGGCTCGGCGTCCAAATATTCTTATTATATTTTTAATTAATTAGTATAATAAATTTTATTTCATTACATTTGCTTGTATTTTGATAATTTCGTTCATTACCTTCGCTGTGCGAAATTGTGTTCTTTTATGTATGATTTCAGTTGCCAAAAATATAATAAGAGATATAATAAATGGCTAACATTTTATATAATTTGTTTCTTTATTGACCTACTTATATATTATATTAAAAAAAATATTGTTTTACTTAAATAAAATATGACTAGTAATTTAAGGCAATATAGTAGGTATATTATTGTAAAGTACAATATTATTATGTTAGTAGGTAAAATTATTTACGTAATAGCAATTTATCTGTCGACGTTAGGTATTTTATTATTAAACAATGATTATGATGTCAAACAAAAAAGAATAATCAACGTTTTTTTTATTATTTTTATAATTTCGGCAAATATAAGACACAATCGGGCAATTGCGTAACACTATCAGTAGCCATGGCTTTCATTTTGACAGTTCAACAACATTCATTGCGTTATTTACGTTGTTGAGCAGACAAATTTTTCGAACTTATGAAGCAATGCATTAGAAATATCCTTCAAAATGATTCAGATTGAGATTGATAGTGTGTTACGCGGTTAGGGTGCTGGTCTGAAGGATTAGTAAGCACTAGCTTCTGCCCGTGACTTCGTCCGCGTGAAATGTCTTGTTTTATTATAAAATACATCCCATGACACTCTGCAATATTGTAGCGTCCCATTAGTGAGGGGATTTTCGGAATCGGATCAATAGCTCCGAAGATTACCCCCTACAACCTAACAAACTTTACCTTTACCTCTTCATAATATTGGTATAGATAATACCACACTATCACACTAATATTATAAAGGCGAAAGTTTGTGTGTGTGTGTGTTTATATGTTTGTTACTTCTTCACGCTCAAACGGCTGGACCGATTTCGATGAAATTTGGTATAGAGATAGTTTGAGTCCCGGGAAAGGACATAGGATAGTTTTTATCCCGATATTCCCACGGGATCGATATTTACGCGGGTGAAACCGCGGGGCGCAGCTAGTTTGTTCATAATATTTATTCATTTCCCATGTCGGGCAAAGTGTTATTGGGTTTTCCTATCTGGAATTTGTCAGTAGCAATCTAAAGTCTGGATTTGTGCCCGGTTGATGGCAATATAACTTTCCAAATTCAATTTAATTTATTTATTCATCAGATATAAGCTAACAGTTTACACCAAATCGCTTATATCTATGCTAATTCTACAAAATTACAATAAAATTACTTAATTAAAACTTCTTAGACTATTAAAATCAAATAAATACAATAAAAAAACGGAGTAACATAAAATTTGTACAAAAAACAACCTCATACATAAAATAAAATTAGAAACTAAACACTTACTATTTCATATTTAAGTATACATACACATGTTTAGCGATTGTCAATTGAGAATCAAAAAATAAATCTGCCTCAGGAATATATTTTAGAAAGTCATTTAATAACTTAATTGCTCTAACAGTGGGAGTGTTGTTGGTTCGGGGAGCACGCCATGTAGGCGGGTAGCAGAGGAGTCTATGTTGTCGTCTTACAACGCCACGCATATACTGGTCAAGAACATAAAAATTTATTGACTCTCGTAGAACGGGACTATCTATCTTATATACTAATATTAGATAATAATTAATTATATGTGTGGATTCTCGCCTGAGTTTGAGTGTGTCTAAACCCACCATTCCTGACACAAACAAAGAAGGATATAGAAAAGGGTAGTATCCATATCGACGTTTGTATAGGTATCTACAGAATTTACGTTGAATTTTTTCTATCATACTAGTGTACAATGACTCTTGAGGACTCCAAACTATTGCATAATATTCTAATTTACTACGGACATAGGCATTGTATATTTGTTTTATAACTTGAGTATTCTTAAACTGATACGATAATCTAATGACGAAACCAAGACATTTATTAACGTCCTTGCAAGTTTTAAGAATATGCTCGTGAAAATTTAATTTGCTATCCATTATTACTCCCAAATCCCGAATCGAGAAAACACGTTCCATTGACGCGCCAGCAAGATTATAATAATTCCTAATCGGATTACGGGATCGGGAAAAAGTTATTGTTTTACACTTAGAATTATTAGATGACAGTTTATTTTTTATACTCCATTCAATCATAGCAACAATATCATGTTGTAGCGCCTCACAATCCTTTGCGTCGGCTACAGAGAGGTACAATTTTAAATCATCAGCAAACATAAGGCATTTTGCGTTCGAGATAACAGTAGGTAAATCATTGATCACAATTATGAATTGTGTAGGACCAATGGTACTACCTTAACTTACCCCTGATCTAGTAAAATACTCTTCCGACTTATATCCATCTACCTTAACAAACTGTTTGCGATCTTTTAAGTAGTGGGCTATAAATTTTAAGAGAGAAGTTGTGAATCCTAGTAATGCAAATTTATTTAAAAGCACATCATTATCTACAAGATCAAAGGCTTTCTTAAAATCGAAGTAGGCGGCGTCCACCTGACAACCAGACTTAATTCTACTATTTATATAATCAACAAATTCTATATGATTCGTCACTGTGGAGCGCCCAGGACGAAACTCATGCTGGCAATCACTCAATTGTCCTTTGAGTTTTTTACAAATGGCGTTATTAAGAATAGATTCAAATATCTTCCCAAATACACACAATATAGCAATAGGTCTAAAGTTTGTTATATCTGTGGACGACCCACATTTAGGTATTGGAGTCACTCTGGACACTTTCCACTTACCAGGGTATAAAACAGTGCCTTAGACATCTTCTGGGCACGCTCGTTCCATCATAGACTTCATCCATCGCTTTCCATCATGCGTGATCGAGGTCAAGAGCGGGCTCAATCAGCAATAAAAAAAAATAAAACTGACTAAAAACTTCCCAGGTGCTTTCGACCGCGATCCTCGCGGTAGGGTTAAGTGTAAAGTATTAATAACACCGCGCCGGTAGGTATGTGAGCATGTCACACGTCGTGTTTACTTTCCGATAATACTATAACAAAATAATACTGATCCTGTCTGTTATATAACTTTTATCTCGGACTATGTCGTTTTATTCTGTTTATTTTAGTTTAGTAAATCTTGTTTTAGTTATTATTGAGAGTTGTGTGCAGATCTTTAAAAACAACCAACTTTTTTTTGTTTTTTATAATTTTAAGTAGCTACCTACAAACCAGCATATCAGAGGGGCAATTCTCATAATTTTAAGAACGTTCACAGTCTGATCTCAGTCTCAATCTGTCAAAAATATCTCTAATTTCCCTACAGTTTTGACAAGTTTTTGACATATTTTGTCGCTGAGATGAGATTGCGACTAGATTTTAAACGTTTTTAATTACGAGAATTGGCCTTCAGATGAGCTGTTGATTGGGAAAATTTGACAGTTTCGGGTAGCTTGAAGTGCTGATTTTACTATATTCAAGAAAAGAAAATAAAAAGAATACTGAGCCCTTTGTAGCCTAGGTAATAAAGTATCATAAGTTACCCAAGTACCTATAAGCGTTTATGCTGTCCAATTATAATATTTTTATTACAAAACAATAAATAAATACTACGGAACAGTAAAAACGTGTACCCACTTAGATTGTTGTTATTGCAGTATTTGTAAAGCCTTGGTAGTTGGTACGTAATTATATATTTTAAAAATATCTTTGTGATGACTATTTATAATATATTATTTTAGAAACTACATAAAAACATTACGTTTATAATAATTTATCGTCAACAACGTTGATAAATAAAAAAAAAGAATTAGTATTCGTAATCTCATAATAAATATGACTCTTTGCCTCTGAAGGCACGTTAAGCCGTTTGTCCCGGCTGTCATTCGTGAATCTTTGACAGTCGTTACGTGTCATCAGAAGCCCGAAAGTCTGAAACCTAGTCTTAGATACCAAGAAAACTGTATTAGATACCCAGTAACTGGGTTGTGGACGTTATATAAACAGTCGCTCCGTGTAAAATACTGGATGCTCAGCTGCATCCGGTTAGACTGGAAGCCGACCCCAACATAGTAGGGAAAAGGCTAGGCAGATGATTATTCATCTTTTTGCACATTGACTTTTTGTTCCTATAAAAAACAGACCCACCTCTTTATACAAATAAAATAGATGCATACGGATTGTTACACTAATATTATAAAAGCAAAAGTTTGTGAGTGTGTGTGTGTGTGTTTATATGTTTGTTACTTCTTCACGCCCAAACGGCTGTACCAATATTAATAACATTTTGTATGGAGGTAGCTGACACCCTGAATTACATATAGGCTACTTTTTATCCTGATATTCTCACGAAATCGACATTTACGCGGGTGAAACCGCGCGGCGCAGCTATAGTATAAATAAGTTATTTTTACACTAATGTGAAGACAATTATCACGTTGTATTCATACTCAATAAACCAGTTCAGCCACATTTTACTTTATTTATTGTTTTTTTTTTTTATTCATTTATTCAGCTTTGCCACAATTATGCGCAAGCGTTACACCTCCATCCACACGCATACGTGCTAGTTCCAACAGCATCGTGCGCGTATTGGCAGATCGATGGGACTCTCCGATGCTTGAGCTCTGGATATGTCTGCATACAGTCAAGTAAACAGGTTAACTGGTGTCGGATTGTCCGGTTTTTTTTTAATACTGCATGCTAAGTTAGTTTATAAGTATTTTTGTGCTATTAACAATAGTATGGATATGTGAGAGTCCGAAATAAATGATTTATTATTATTTATTATTAAGCGTACACAGGAATTATTAATAAATGAATGCTAATGAAGCTGCAGATAAAATTATATTGATCTAACAAAAAAAGTTTTTTTTGTTCGATCAATGTAAATTGGAAATGTTTTCAAGTTTCATAAAATTACAATCTGCGGGCCGATTCTACTAATTTGCAAAGTTACCTATCCTATCGCGACAACGCAGCGGTACAATTCCTATCACCGAGCGGTCGTTACCTAAAAAGTCATTCTACTATTTGCTACGTTTCACCGGGAGCGTAATCGCAACTGAATAGGAGCGGGAACCTAGAACGTGCTCGGAACGTTATCTTGTGATACCAGCATGACGATTAGTATGTTTTAATGATACCACAGTATAAAATATTAATGTTACTAAATGGATAGAGGTGCCTCCAAAGTATTTTTTAATAAAACAAATTATTCAAACTTTATTACTTTATATTTTATTGATGCAATAATGGAAATTTAGCTGGTTAAATAATACAAAATTTAGAAAAACGTTTAGTTTTAATTCTCTTGCAAGCCGAAGATATGAAACGAAACGTTTTTGTTATGTCAAAGTCAAAGATAATCCAATGTAAACAATAGTGCAGCGGGAAGCAAAAACTTTTGTTGCAAGTTCATCAAAATGATTTATTTACTGTGAGTATTTATTTCATTATATTATTACTTTTTTATTTATCAAGACAGAAATCGCATCATACACCGTTATTTTTGTTTTGTATTATATCAATGGAAATATTTACGACCCACTTGAGGGTTTCAGTCACAACTCAAACGAAAAATTGAGAATATTTTATCAAGTCGTGAAACACATACTAGCGCATGATTGAACAATACTTACCTTTGTTTTCGTATCAATCCCGTCAGAACGAAGATTAATGGGCATATGAGGACTGATTTCCTCAATTAAAGCTCTTGCGAGGTCTTTGGAGAGTCGGTACGTCTTAATGAACTGCCGATCCGTCAAGTCAAAAGCATCATTGTAGATTCTTGACGATACATTTCTTCTTCTTACCCTTCCAGTATCAACCTCATGGGCAAGTTCAACGAAATTCATATAGAACATCATTATTAAAGATAAAAAATGGCAAAAAGTCCTAGACCGACACAACAAAAGTTACACTTTACCTACTTATAATCAACCGCGAATTTTGACAGATGAGCTGTCCCGTTTCAGTTCCGGTGCGATCGTAACAGGTGTCAAAATATTAGTAGAATGCGAGGTAATGTCACGCTCGCATTCGACTGTGCTAGCAGAATACGATCTTGCGGTTTTCTCGATCGATCGTTGCGTTCGACTGAACCGTAACCTATTTAGGATCGTTATTCATTAGTAGAATGAGAAAACGTTCAAAAGTCGTCTTTCAGCTGCGGTTTCGCTGCGATTGTCACAGAAAGTGTTTAGTAGAATCGGCCCCCTGACGAGCGATAATGACCACGGGGCCTACCACCATCCAGACTTTCATACAGGTTCCAATTAACATTTAACTCATATTTTCCGAGATGTTCGTGCTTCGTGGCCGCGATGGTGGTGGTCTGGATTTGTGCCCGATTGACGGCCATAGACTTGTCCTCTGTTAGATGGGACCTTAAAATAACTGGCGAAATGTTGTTGTACTATAGTACACCTCTAACGTGCCTAACTTGGGATGTTATGTTATGTTTCAGGGGTGTATTGTCTCTTGATGGCAACCCTATTGCTGTTAACTGGCTGGACACACATCCAGACGCCAGACAGCTACTGAGAAATTATTCAAAAAAAAAAAAGTCAAAGCATTTATTTCAAATAGGCACATAAAAGGCACTTTTGAACGTCAAAAATTATCTTAAAATAGAATTGATTCTAGTCGCCCATTCCAAAAGGTAGTTTTCGTATGGAGAAGAACGGGCGAGAAACTCCACCGTTACTCTTTTAAAATGTTTAGGTACAATATTTTGCATGGGTACATTAATTATATAATAACATGTGAGGACGATGCACCTACAATAAAATTACTATACCACAATAGGTAAAAGAAACGAAACCATGACATATAAATTAATTATCTGATAGATACATGGTGCTCACATATTTACAATTATGGTACACGCAAAACGATTTTAATTAAAAAACAAAATACAAGTAATAAGTCAGGGTGTGAGTAATAAATGTAAAAAAAAAAAGAATAAAAAAAATTACAATTAAATTAGCAAGTTTGATTTTGTCTAGACTCTAGACTATCAATTTTAAAATAACGAAATTTGAGAGACTTGCTCACTATACAGCCATGGAATGAATATGTTGAGAACCTTAAGGTTATTTATTACTGCATAGCTATTCACAAACACTCGATACGCTTCCGTACCGTATCGAACATCAATTAATGTTATCGTAGGAGTCCTCTAAACGCTGTTCTCAAGCCCAAAACCCGAAAATTTTGTCAATTTAAATCAAATAGACGTCAGCTATTCTTCCAATAGCTATTTGCTGTCGGGGCAAGTCAAATCAGGTTATCGAAATGAGTTATTTTCGATACGATAGACGACGACGATTAGACGATTTTCGACGTATGGTTGTGAATTATAGCTATGCTGGTGCCTTATTATTTTCCGACTACGACATTGGGAACATTTTGAATGAAACAGAGAGTTTAGACAGGTGACATGCGCCCGTTATTTGGGAAAGGAATTTGTTCGAAAATTGCTAGATATTATCGCTTGTTTTATTACGAATGTTTACACACCCGTTTAAGTGATATTTAATTACCTACATTTCCATAAATTAAATTAGATTTAGGTCGCGTTATCAACATTTAATAATTTTAGAGTATTTTGTTAACTCTAAATAATTAGATAAGTTTGAAGAATAAGGTCAGTGGAAAACATACCTAAGTCAATCATTAATTTGGGCCCACATTTTTCCCGTGAAATGTTAACGTAAGAGGTGAGCAATCTTAAACTTCTATTCGAATCTTAATTGAAACCACCTAGAAAATTTAATTTAAAAAAATTAAGAAAAAAATAATAATTAATTAATAGAATTTATGAAATCTATACATATAATAAAATCGTAGGAAAGTCAAAACTGTACATTGAATATTTTTTTTTTAAAGAATACTTGGGGCGTGATCTACAATCGATATCGAAGCCAAAAATATAGTTTTTAGAATTTTTGTCTGTTTGTCTGTATATGTATGTCCGGGCTAAACTCAAAAAGTACTGCATGGATTTACTTCAAATTTTGCATGAATAATTACTAAGAGGTCGGGTCAATATATAGGCTACATATTATCACGCTATCACCTACGGGGGAGGAGCTGTGAATCTTTATTTCTCTTACGCATTCTGTGACAGCGTGTAATCTAACGACGCATATTTAAATATTGTTTTTCAGTAAGCCATGCTATTATCTAGCTTTACACTATAAAAACTACGCCATTTAAGTAATTTGGGCCGAGAAACATAGTTTAATGAATGTTAGTAATATAAAGAAAATTTTGAAGCAGCGCCCGCCATCTATGAGATTTCATAAAAATCAAATCAAGTTACATGTTGACACTTTTTGGAAATTAATAATTTAAATTTGATCATGTTGGCCAGGTTAGTAGTTAGTTATTCTTAAAATTCATAGATGGCAATGTTCATTTTCTTCATAAAAGTTGTCTCGTATAGTTCGTTTTGATAAACTGAGTTCCAACAAAACCCTGAAAATCTTGAGCAGAGTTGAGGAAGACAATTAAAAAAAAACGCGGTGTTAAGTATTACAAAAAAGTTATGTTCCTACTGGAGACGAAGTCGAAGTAACTGATGAACGCGTGCTGAACACCTGTCTCAGTTCACTTCAAGATGTGGTCATTTCTATCGGCGGCAATCCACTGATCGAATATGGGTTACCAGCTCCCCAATTATCACCGCATCAAGATCGTGGAAATCGGGAGTATAACGCTGAGACAAATTACGATCTGGGCGAAATGACCACCATACGAAATGACCATGTCGCTTTGTTCTCTTCAGAGTAAAAACAAATTTATGACACCGTCCTTGAAAGCGTTGGGCATAACCAGGGTAAAATGTTTTTCTTGGATGCTCCTGGTGGAACAGGAAAAACATTTGTTACTACTGGCATACTTGCAGAGGTCAGGAGGCAAGGCAAAATTTCTATTGCTGTAGCGTCGTCGGGAATCGCTGACACACTGCTTCCGAGTGGCAAGACAGATCAAAATTCCTACATGCCATGTTTAAAATTCCTGTCGATTTAGAGAGCGCCGAAACGCCTGTTTGTGGTGTGTCACGTAACAGCGATAAGGGACACGTGCTCCAGGATTGCTCTCTGATCGTATGGGATGAGTGTACGATGGCCAATAGGAAGGCAGTTGAGGCCGTGGACAGAACCCTGCAGGACATCCGCAGGAACGAACATTTGATGGGTGGTGTCACAGTTCTGTTCAGTGGAAATTTCCGGCAAACGATTCCCGTGGTGACACGGGGATCGAGGGCTGACGAGGTGAATGCTTTGTTGTGGTCACGAGTTCGTACGCCGCGCTTGACCATTAATATGAGAGCTCGGCTCGGCGGCAATGCACGTGCTCAAGAATTCTCCGATGTCCTTCTAAGTCTTGGCGAAGGCACTCTACCAAAAGAGAGAGGTGGACAGGTGGTGCTTCCAGACTCTCTCGGTAGAGTGGTATCCAGCTTAGAAGAACTCATTCGCTGTGTGTACGGGGACATTAGTCGTACACCGCACCAGCAGAATTCTTGGGTGTGTGAGCGGGCCATTTTGACGCCCAAAAATGATCCGGCTGCAGCAAGTAACGAATGCTTTCTCTCGGAAATTGAGGGGAATGAAGTGGTCTACACCTCGATAAACACTGTTGTCGAGCAAGATGACGCCACACATTATCCCGTGGAATTTCTGAACTGCCTGTCAGCAAGTGGACTTCCAGCGTATACCATCAAGCTGAAGGTCGGTGTCCCGATTATGCTTCTTCGGAACCTATCTCCTCCGAAGTTGTGTAACGGGACCCGTCTTAAAGTCATCTCGCTCCACAGACACACCATTAAGGCGAAAATTCTTACGGGTTGTGGCGTCGGCGAGGCAGTATTTATACCACGCATTCCCCTCATACCTCATAACTTCCCGTTCCAGTTCAAGCGCGTACAGTTCCCCGTGAGTGTTTGCTTCGCGATAACCATCAATAAGTCGCAGGGGCAGACACTGAGGGCAGCGGGTGTCGACCTCAGGACGAGTTGCTTCTCACACGGGCAACTGTACGTCGCTTGCTCCCGCGTCACCAGTCCTGACTCTCTTTACATTTTGGCTCCTGGCAGCATAACTACCAACGTAGTTTATAGGGAAGAGTTGTAAGGTATGATACCTTTGTACGTATTTTTACTCTTTTGTGTACTGGAATGTATTTCTGAATTATTTTCTCTATTTCCTTCAGTCACATCTTATGACTGAACTCAGCAAGATTTCCATATAACTCTCTTCACTTGCTTCGCTTGCAAAAAAAACTTATATTTTAATGCTATTTTAAAAGTTGTTTACTTATAATGCTATAGCGACACTGGCATCTTAGGTATTTTTGGTGCTGTAGAGCCTTCACGCAGACGACGTCGCGGGCAGCAGCTAGTTATGAATAAATATTGAATTTTAATACTTACACTCAATTTGACCGATTGCGAATTTGACCATACGCGACGAAACGAACTAGACTACCAACCTAATTTGTCCGTCGAATCTGAACTGTCATTCATCGACAGCGTATGAAATACGTATGAGTATAACACGGTCAATTAACGTAGGGTGTCAATTTGATAAACAATAAATTCCTTGACTTTACCTAGGCGTCGCGGCAGACCTCGTAGAAGATGGCGGAACAAGCTGGATAAAACAAACGACCTGTGGTCCACTTTAGTCCTGGATCGAAAGAACTGGAAGTCATGGGGAGAGGCGTTTGCCCAGGAGTGGGATGATGCAGGCTAACAGTAACAGTTACCTAGGTGGGTCTTGCAGATTGATAGGCACACTAACTGACAAACAGATACTTACCTATCCATACTTAATATTATAAATTCGATAGTAACTCTGTTTGTCTGTATGTTACCTTTTCACGCCTAAACCACTGAACGGATTTAGATGAAATTTGGCAGAAAGGTAGATTAGAAATCATCATAGATGATATATAGATGCAATTTTATCCCAGAAATCATCCTTTAAGAGGGAAAAGGGAGATGGAAGTTTGTATGGGGAATCAATATCCGCTGAACCGTTTTAAATGAAATTTGGTATCGAAATAGTTTGAGTTGTGGGGAAGGATATACAATAGGTTTTATCCCCGAAATTATCCCTTAAGGGTGTAAAAAGAGGGGTGGAGATTTATAAAGGGAATCAATAAAAAAGGACTATAATACTTTTATCGCGGGTGAAACCGCGGGGCACAGCTAGTATGTATATAATCCTTACTATCTTCGCAAAAAATAAGATAAGTTACTAAGTCGTGATTATCTTATTTTTTGCACTGATGAACCACAAACCCATTTCTCGGGATCGCTAACCTAAGTATGATTTCTAAAGAATCTTCAATGTTATTATTTTCCTTATAATAACCACATCCTTTAGTATTATCACGATTATGCCCTGTTGATATTTATCTCAGCGAAGACGATAATATTTGTTCAAAATTAACAGTCATGATTACCTTTAAGTAATTCACGTATTTGCTCTCAAATGCAGGAAAATCTATCGCGAAATATATCCATTGCTGCCTTTGTATACAAAAGGCCAATTTAAATACATAAAAAGACAGCGATGAACTCAATAAAGGCAACTTATGTTTGCAATTATTCCGTTGAAGTGCACAGGTAAACTTACTGTGTTAATTTTATTGGTAAGATTTCACGGTTTAGATAAAGAGCACGAAGTAAAGCGTAACCTTTTACATAACATAATGCCTGTAATCCCAGAAGAGTTAGGCAGAAGTGTGGTACACGCACATTTTGCCAGGTACGTATAAAGGTCATAGCACACGTATCAAATCGGAAAGGGATCGGCACCGTATCGCCTTTCGCGTCGCCGTCAAACAGGCGTAACGTAAGCATGTAACCAAAGCGGATCACCGATACGTCGACTCGGCTACGGCTAGGCGACGCCGCGCTTACGGCTCGCCGACCGCGTGTAGTTGATGGTGCGGCAGGCAGGCCGGAGGGGTGAGAGGGGCAAGGCTGCACGAAGAGACGTAAGCTCGGGTATGGAGAGACGTAAGCGCGGGGACAACGGGCCGTAAGCGCGGGGTCGACGAGCCGTAACGCACCGCACCGCGGTTTGTGAGCTTGTCCTGAGGCGAGGCGATTACGTTACGATTCCGATTAATGTGCGTTGCAGTGGGGAGTTTCATACAAAGAATACTGAACGGCTCGAGTTGATACGGTGCCGATCCCTATCCGGTTTGATAAGGGGCGAGCCTATTGCCGTCAACCGGGCGCAATTCCAGATTCCGGGTTGCTAATGAGAAATTCCAGATGGAAAATATTGACTAAGTTATCAGTAATGCATTACGGGCATCGTCAAAACCTTATCAACATTTTTTTTTCCCGTTAGCCTGTACTGTCCCACTGCTGGGCAAAGGTCTTCCACATTTCCTTGTGCTGTGCCTTCTCCGTCCAGTCGGTTAGGAATGAGTCTAAATCGTCACGCCAGCGTTTCTTAGGCCTGCCTCGATGACGACGCCCGTCTTCAGGCACCCACTGTGTGACAACTTTGGCCCATCTGTCTGGATGCATCCTATAAGTGTGACCCGCCCAGTCCCACTTCAGCCTCGCAGACTTGCCGCCAACATCGGCGATACCTGTCTTGGAGCGTATAATTGGTGGTCAAGGGAACAATTGACATTCAGAAAGTGCTGTTTCTGTGCTATAGAATGTGTTTCAGAGGGGTGTTACCAAACTTAGGGGTGTGGTACAGGCCATTAAACTGAACAACCTTTTCCCGGAGACCAACATCGTAAACGTGAAAAAAAAAACAGTCGTCCCATACATTTGGTGGTCTTCGGAAAAAAGTTGTTCAGTTTAATGGCCTGTACCACAACCCGCAATTTTGGTCACACCCGTCTGAAACACATTGTATTATTGAACAAATGAATTTTGAGTATTACGAGTATTGTTGTAGCGGTATCTACATCGCCACATGCGAACAACGCGTCATACTAACGTCACGCAAATCCTGCATCTCGCAAGCAGAGTTTACCGCGCAACTAGCAGAGATACAACGGCCCGACCGCGACATGAAGGACGGAGGATCCTCCGTTTTCTATAGGGTATGAGTGAACTTTACACCATGTTCCTTATACATCTATATTGTCATCAGTTAGCTAGTATGTTGACACTGCAACTCAATTGCGCAAAACAATTTCAATCGAATATTCCCGACTGACTCTTGAACTAACCATATGTAGGTACGATTGGAAATAAACAATTCGAACGAAACTGTTTATTTGTCAACACTGTGAACGACAAGGTAATAATCGAAAAAAATCAAAACAAGTCCCGTTCATCTACACTGTGAACAAATGAAACTTTTTTTTCTCGATCGTCAACAGTGTTGACGACAAGGTGTTGCTGATCGGGAATAATCGCTTTCAATCACAATCCGAAGGATTTTATAGGAAACTAGCACAGTGCCCCGCGGTTTCACCCGCATAAGTTTCGATCCCGTAGGAATATCGAGTTAAAAAGTAACCTATATGTTAACCCAGGGTGTCAGCTACCTCCATACAAAGTTTTATTAAAATTGGACCAGCCGTTTGAGCGTGAAGAAGTAACAAACATATAAAGACACACACACACACACCCACAAACTTTCGCCTTTATAATATTAGTGTGATATATGATATTAGTGTGATACCTGATCCATCACTACATAATTGTGTTTGAAATAATGCAATGAAAGTTGACAAAAGGAAAGGCATCGCCATTGTTATTGTGTTACGCAATTGCCCCACAGGGCTCGATTTTGGAACTGACCTATATTTATCATCATAAAACAGTATAGGCTGCTAACTGATAAGCTAATTTTAACAACAACAATATAACAGTACAAATAAATTTAAACTTTAAGTACGTAACTAATTATCTATTTCACAACTAAAACGGTCTTGTACAAGTCATTATGTAACGGTAACTGATAATGGTTTAACTATAGTTTTATTTCTTTATTGCGTAATCATACCCAATACATAATATATTGTTCAACAGAAACATGACCTCTTACTGTTTACCTGATTGACAAGCGTATATAATTTACTGTGCCTGGTCAATGTTTCGTCACGATTCTGGACGCTTATCTAGAACAAATCTATATAAATAAAAATGAATCGTCGAAATGTACCAAACTCAAAACTCAAACTCAAAGCATTTATTGAAGTGAAAACTTCTTTAGCGGCGTTGAACACTTTTTGTAATGGGTAAAAAATGTTAAACTCGCGTCAGGGCATCGCGTCAGGACACGTGACCGTCAGGAGAGATTTCCCCCCGCCCCCCCACCTCTTTCTACGGCGGCGCCAACCGAAGTGAACCAAGTGAGACACGACAAAGATGGCCGAAGAAAATGACATTTGACGTACAAATGTTTGAAAAGTCAGTTTCGTAAACAATAGTACTTCGAGGAGCCGCAGTTGTATTTAATTTATTTTGAACTTCTGTTTAACCAATTTAGTTTATTATTATATACCTACCTACAATACAAAATAGAAGCGACGAAAAATATAACGAAGCACATTAAAGCAACAAGAAATACTGTGGGACATTGCTGCTTTTGTGTGAAAACAATGCTTCCGTGTCGACCACGGAAGTTTACACCCTGCAGGGAGATGCTCCAGTAGGGTGTGGCTGTGAAGCTATGTTGCAAAACTTGCTCCACGTCCTATCCTGCCTTATTTATCCTACCCAAAACATGCAGTCAAAGTGACCTCTGCGCTGCCACCGACGACAACGTGGAAGTGGCAATATTTTGAGCCAACAAGATCTAAAGTAAAAGAGAAGAAATTTAGGGAGTAGTTCATTAATAAAAAGCTTGTATACAAATATCAGTTTATTTTTATAATACTTGTACGCACCGGGACTTACAGCTTAGTACGGCTGTTATTCCAAATGCATACAGTGTGGCTAAGTTTGTAACAATTGAGCCTGGTATCTATGGTTACCTCACCCTACTGATTATAAACCTACAGCAACTACTTAACACCCTAGTTATCCTAACACCCTAACCTATCATACAAGCCTACGGGAGACCAACGGGAACAGACAGAATTTGGGTAGGAATAGGGGTTTGTGTACGTCGTGCAATGTGTACACAGGAAATAGTTTTGTCATTGCCGGTCCCACAGACTCATAGAACTGGTGATGGCTAAAGGTGTCTTGGCCATAGTGAGAGGAATTATGGAAGATGAATCAAACTCTACTCCAGCTTGATGACTAATTTATTCATTTACTAATTACTAATTATTTATGTGGAACGAATGTATGTCGCTCTTGATGCTGACGCTGGCGTATGTAACTCTTGCCTGTTCACGGCTGAACAATACTCTAAACTCTAATTTGGCTTCTAAAACTTGTGCAAGCAAAATAACATTTTTAAAATGTTTGCTTTTCATTTGCCATCTGTGCCATCTCTTCTGTAGGCCGTTTCATTTTCTGCTATTCGTAGTGAAGCACCATCCTTACTAGTCCTATTGACCTGAAATATAAAACTAATGTTATAAATTCTTTCTCTTCATTATCTTATTTATACTGATTTAATTAATCAGTAGCGGCATCAAAATAACAGTCATTATTATTCTTATGGCGGGTTTTTTTTTGTTACAATGAGTTTTGTACAGGCAAACGAAGTTCTTCGTAAAATTGTAAATTGGATAGGCACCTAATTCGTAAATCATGCCAGGCTGCCCCTGTTTAGCGCTAGTGCTTGTGTCAGTGTTTTTATTTTCTATTATGGAGACCTCTCCCTGACCAATTCTTCCAAAAAAATCTAAGGATTAGAAGGAAAAGCAAGCATAAGTATAAGAAATTGAGAATGTTTACAAAACATAACTTACTTTGAACACATTTTAGCTGTAACAGTAGGTACACAACTTATCCTCCTCCAACCAATATTCAATTCTTTGCCCTTTATTGCAACTAGTCTCCGGTCTTAATTTCATTTACTTTCAATACAAAAAAAATATTCAAAAGTTTTTTAGTTTGACACATACAATATCAAATTCATTCATTGACATATTCATATTGTTTCCATGACGACCATGAGCATGACGTTGTCGCGTCAAAACTGTTGAAACTGTAGACAATAAATTTGTTTTTCATACGTAATAATGTCTATGGACACAAATATTCGGTTCGTAGACAGATATTCTCGTATGCCGATTTAATGTGTTGGCCAATTTGTTGGATGACTTCATTATAATGGCAACATTTAGAAGTTGTAGGACATTCTAGTTATAGAACGTTTATGAAGCGTTTATGAATACAACATTTTATCGAATGTTTTAAAGGTCTATTGAGCATTTTAACTAATGAATGGTTTAAACCTTCAATAGGCTTTTTTATCAATAAGACCGAAAGTGTTTAAAATATGGAAATTGAACAAAGTGCATCTATTAATGAAAAAAGTGACGCAGAAATATTGAAAAAAAATGAGTAATATTAATTAAATTAATAATTGATTTATTTCAACGTTAATATTCAAGTTTTCACTTCTGCCGGCACTCCCGGAGTGCAACCCGTCTTTTTTTCAATTAAACCAATTACAGGCACTTTTGAATTGTCAAAGGGTCGGTCAGTCAGAAAGATGAAGTTAATTGCCCATTCCAAAGCGTAGGTACCTATGGAGAAGAACGGGCAAGAAACTCCATGGACACTCTTTTAAATCAAAATAATATAGTTACAAATTCTTGGTTACATCATTCATGTTAAAAAAATTATACATGTGAGAACGATGCAGAACGTTAAAAGCGTCCATAATGAAAAGATAAGAAAAAACAACAATTCAAATATTAAATAAAATAAGCCATGGCAGCAAAGAGATGACCAGTCCCTACTGACGGCGCCCGTTCACGAACATGACGCATGTATTAGCATCATTCAGCTCAACCATTTTGAAGGGAGCTAAATGATCCAACACATGCGCCACCATCAGCGAGACATTTGAGTGAGCATGACATACTCTCAGCCGCCAGGGCACATTCAAGTCAATGAAAGACGTACCCAGTAAATGGTAGCGTTATAGTATGTACAGACGCCAGCACATCAATCTACTACAATCTGTCAAATGTCTTTAATAGATTTTCAACTTTATCACTAAAAGATAAGGTTCAAAGTTGATTGGGAAAATTTGACAGTTTCGGGTAGGTTGATGTGCTGGCGTCTGTACATAGTGCTCACACATGTGCTACCTACCTATGTACGCGCATAACTTCCGAACTATTGCACCAAATTGGATCATTCTTTTTTTGTTGTGTTCGGTATTGCTAGGACAAGGTTTGTATGAAAGAAAATTAAGAAAATTCGAAAAAAAGAATCGCACACGTGCGAAGCTGGGGCGACCCGCTAGTATCTAATTAATATAATGACTAATAGACATTCTTTCGTGCGGTACTCTGTTGGGGTCTGCTTCCAGTCTAACCAGATGCAGCTGTATACCATTAATTTACATGCAGCGACTGCCTATCTGACCTTCGCAACCCAGCTACGGGTGGAGCGATATTGGTAATAAGTCTGACAGGCGTTACTGCTGTCAAAAATTTACGAATAACAGCCGTAACCAACGGCTTAACGTGCTTTCCAAAGCTTGGAGAAGTCTCGATCAGTAATGGATGGCCACCCATCCACGAACCGACCCCGGCTAGCGAAGCTTAACCTCAACCCGTGCGGCTGTTATTATTATGCCATGAGCCCTTCAGCCTCAAACTCCCTTATGCGACTATTCAAGCTGATATACAATGTGAAATTTTAATCACCGTTTTCCTCTTAAGGGGTCATTGTACTCATCATTATGAACAACTTTTACTATAGGACCAAACCTGAAATCGTGAAAAAAACATCAGCTGCTCCCTACATTTCGCAAAACTCGTCAAAATGTAGGGAACAGCTGATTTGTTTATGCGATTTCATGTTTGGTCCCATAGTAAAAGTTGTTCATAGTCACTATGAACAACTTTTCATCTTTCTTCTTTTCATCGCTAAGTGATGAGTACAATGACCCCTTAAGAGGAAAACGGTGATTAAAATTTCACGGTTTAGAGTTGCAAATCGCAAAAAGCGTAGGAGAATTTCGTGAGACATCTTAGCGCATGTCCCATCCCCATTGGCACAAGCTTCAATTCGACTGCTGCCAAAATAGGTATAGTTAGTTATATGAATTTCTCCGGCCAAACTGATTCACAAGCAGCGTTAGGTACCTACCTAATGTGCATTCGCGATTTATTTGCCAAGAATGTAAACAAATATGAGTTTATGGAAAAATAACTTTAAATTCTACTCAATAAAGTTCAGTTTACGCTACAACTTCAAACATTTTTATAACTTTTTCAATAGTACTAGTCACTCTGAAATCAACTTAGTTAACATTAAAATAAAGTTGACATTTGTTTAACTTGAAATAATATTATTAATTTGAAACATAACTTTGAATAGACTTTACTTAATTTCTTGTTGGAAAGTTTAAACTAAGAAATAAGGTAGAAACTAGTTTATTTAACAGCCTGGGTAGATAGACGATATTGCATAAACATCACAATATTTACGACAAACAACAAGAAACAGTACGAACAAGTACAAGAACGAACAAGTACTAGAAGTTCTTGAGTGTGTTCGCAGTAGTTGTTCAGTTGGTGTCGTTTTTTTGTCGTAGGGCTACGCTGATGTTTGTGTCTTGAAGTAAAGAATAAATAAAATTATCATCTACCTAGCCTTTTCCCAACTATGTTGGGGTCGGCTTTCCGTCTAAGGGTCTTCCCACATTTATCGACGCGGAATCGGCTAACATCATCATCATCATTTCAGCCGAAAGACGTCCACTGCTGGACATAGGCCTCCCCCAAGCACCTCCACTTCGACCGGTTTTGTGCTTCTCGCGTCCAACGAGTTCCTGCGGCCTTCACAAGGTAGTCGGTCCACCTTGTGGGAGGTCTTCCAACGCTACGCCTTCCGGTACGCGGTCGCCACTCCAGAACCTTTCGGCCCCATCGGCCATCGGCCACAATGGGCCTTATTAGAAGGCTGAAAGTCACCCAAAGGGCAATGGAGAGGGCTATGCTTGGAGTTTCCCTGCGGGATCGAATCAGAAATGAAGAGATCCGCAGGAGAACCAAGGTAACCGACATAGCCCGAAGAATTGCCAAACTTAAGTGGCAGTGGGCAGGGCACATTGCTCGCAGAATGGGCTAACGCCGGTCAAAAAAGCCTTTATGTCTACGTAATAAGGGTGTTACTAATACCATTCGCATCGGCTCGGCTCGGACGACGCGGCGCGACGTCGATCGACGGCGAAACGAGCCGTTTGCCTATTAGCTCGGCGATATGTCGAGTAGTTTGGTGATACGCACTCGGCTTAAGCCGATTCCGCTTCGATAAATGTGGGTACACCCTAACCTGATGCAGCTGATTATCACTGGTCGATCAGAGCTATATGGTATCCAAGATAGTATGGAAAAACCCTTATGCGACGCACAATGGTCCATTTGAAGGACTAAGTGCGGAAACCAAACCCATAACATAGAACCCTTATGCGTGATCAGATTAACTTGAAACTTGTCACGAGTACACAGCTAAATAAATAGTAACGTTTGTCATCATAAGCTTTACATAAAAATCCATAAAAAAAATTATGGTTAAAGTTTGTATGAAAAATTCTTAACGCGATTCGATTAACTCTAAGCTCGCGATTAATATCTACAATTAACAAAAAATAAAGAATTGCAATATGTCCTAGAATTTTTAGAAAATCAATCGCTCACAGGGTTTAGAGGATTGACAAAGTTTTTTTAATAGGATTTTATTGCGAAATCTGATTTAATATTTGTTTAAATATTGGACGTATTTAATTTTCAAAACTGTCTGGGCGAAAACGGACAAACAGTTTATTGAAAAATCTGATTCCGTTGGTAAAATAACTTGAAACTATACTAATCTAATATAATGATAAGGATACTTAGTTTTTAAATAAGAAGAGTAAAGATATGTTTTGGTTGTAGTTTGTATAGAAAAATCGAAATGGGATAGCTCATTGAGAATTCTCAAAGATAGAAGATTTCGAAGCAACAAAAAATAAATTAAACGTGGCAACGTGATAGTTAGATTGATTAAATTTCAACCGTAGTGAACTTACAATTTACTGGGAGTTTTTGTCAAAAGTGGTTCAGCAATTATGTGGTCGACTTGTAGGTATTGATCATACTGATACAGATAAAACACGTTTTGCTAACGGTTGTATCTAAAGAATGGGAAGCCTTGGAGCACCATAAGATATCATAGCAGATAAACAAAATTAATAGCATTATAAAAACTAAGAACATAAAAAAATCGCAAACAGTTATCATAATAATATCAATATTATTCTAATTTTTCCAAAATATATCGATACATTAACTGATTCACCAACTATTTATAGATATGACCTACTCTAGCATTACTTAATACAGCTGTTTTCATCAATATAGCCTACTACGTACATACCTACTAAGATTTATAAAAATACGAAATTTACGCTTTGTATCTGTCTGTTACCTTTCCACGAGATCACGGCTGAACTGATTTCGATGGGCACATAGATAGACCCTAATAATCAGCATATAATGGTTCCACTGCTGGGACACCAGCCTCCTCCCTTGGAGAGGGAGTGGGCTGTAATTACCACGCGGGCCCAGTGCGGGTTGGTAGATGTCACATGCTTGTCTTCGAAGTTTTGGTTCTAGGACATGCTGGTTTCCTCACGATGTTTTCCTTCACCGTTTTGAGAGCAGTGGTGATGAAATAATTTACACAAAGTAAAGCGCCTGTCCGGGTTCAAACACACGACCTACAACTCGTAAGTCGGGGTCATTACCACTGAGCCACCACTGCCCAATGGAGATAGACCATAACCTGGGAATACAGGATACTTTTTATCCCGGTAATACGATCCTGGTATTCTCGATATTCCTTTACGGATCGGAGTCGTGGACGATTTGAGCAATAGAACGAAAAAAAGTAGAAGCTTTTGAGATGTGGTGTTGGCGAAGAATGCTCCGCACACCATGGACCACCAAGAGAACGAACATATCTATCCTTGACCAGCTTCGCATAAAAGATAGACTATCTACGATCTGTTACCAAAGGGTTCTCGGTTACTTTGGTCACATTGCCCGCCGGGAATCAAAAAATTTAGAAAAGTTGATGGTGATAGGCAAGGTAGATGGGAAAAGACCTCGCGGACGGTCACCTAACCGCTGGTCAGACTAAGTAACCGCCCTCACTGAACTCTCTGTAACGACTGCCCTGAGAGAAGCTGAGAACCGAACGAAGTGGAAGAACATCGTGCATAAAGCCACGAATGCCTTTCAGGGACACGACCTTCAGTAATGAAGTAAGCAATTAAGAAGAAGACGTTCTTGGCTGGATGATTTCCGACCTCCACGCGTTTAACGCTGCGGGCAAAAGTTAGTTTACTATAAGTTGTCAAAATATGTCCAATCGTGTTTCTGCCTTGTCAGTTTCATAATAAAATACTCGTATTTCTGACCTTTCAAAATATACATAATTTTACCTAATAGGCTATTTATAATAATTATCAATAGTGATGACATTCATTCTATATTTATTTGTCATCATCATCTGCCTAGCCTTTTCCCAACTATGTTTGACTCGGCTTCCAGTCAAACCGGATACAGCTGAATACCAGTATTATACAAGGATCGACTGCCTATCTGACCTCCAAAACCTAACTGGCTGGGTTATACGATACCCCTTAGTAAGACTGGGTGTAAGAATTTCGGGTTTCTGATGACCCGTAACGAGTGTCAAAGATCCACGAACGACAGCCGGGACCAACGGCTTTACGTGCTTTCCGAGGCACGGAGGGGTCTTGGTATGTAAAGATGGTCACCCATCCACGGACCAACCGCGGAAAGCGTAGCTTAACCTAATTGTACATTTATTAATTTTATGGTTTATTATTAAAGAAATTTCGGTGGTTTTCGGTGTCAAAATGAGACTCACAAAATTATTAATCGTTTATAAATATTCTGCTTTGCTTTAAATTATACAGGTTACTAAACTCTTCATAATTAATTTATCTTAAATTACTAGCTGCGCCCCGCGGTTTCACCAGCAGTTACGATTCAAAAAAAGTTCTAGAGAGGGCCACTCTTATCACCTAGGGGTATAAAAAATAGCCTACGACCTATTCCCAGACCTACCAAATATACACAACAATTTCATAAAATCGGTCAAGCCGTTTCGGAGGATTTCAATAACAAACACTGACACGAATTTTTTATATATAAAAGGTTTAAACGTGACGAAGTAACAGACAGACACACTTTCGCATTTATAATATTACTAGCGGCCCGCCCCAGCTTCGCACGGGTGCAATTTTTTTTTTTCGAATTTCCAAAATTTTCTTTCATACAAACCTTGTCCCGGCAACACCGATCACAACAAAAAAAGAATTAGCGAAATCGGTCCAGCCGTTTTCATGTTATGTCGTGACAACGGAAAACGGGTTTCATTTTTATATATATACACACATCAAAAGTGTCTAGGGATCAAGCATTTTTATGCGGATTTCTTGAGATTGAGATGTGGCTTTGTAATAAATTTATGATTTTATAAATTTATATGGATCCTTTTTGGTGCATTTCATAATTTGAATCAGGAACTGTGAATCAAATTCGAGTAAAAGATGAAAATCAGCTGTCAATATTTTCCCTATAAAAACATACAACGCATTGAAGACATTATTAGTGCTACTGTTTCCCTACTACTGATTAAAACCAACGTTATTATGGAGCGGCGACGTCATTTAAGCAGGGAAGAAATGCTCAGAGCCGTGGGAATGATAGAAGCTGGTTCCCGGCAACGTACTGTGGCTTTAGCTCTGAATACAAGTCAGAGTGTTATCAGTCGACTTTGGACACGTTACCGAAGCACTGGTACCGTGGCTGAGCGCCATGGAGGACGGTATCGCTGCACCACACGGAGACAAGACCGATATATTCAAATCTTAACTCGAAGAGCTCCAACAATAACCGCCATGATGTTAGCCGTGAGGCTTCATCACTCTTCAGGGAACTTAATTAGCGACCAAACAGTCAGAAACCGCTTGCATGAAGTGAACCTTCATTCCCGAAGACCGCTACGGGTACCACCTATAGCAATGCACAATCGTAGGATTCGATATCAATGGGCTCTTGAACACAGAAATTCGGCAGAAGAACAATGGCGTTTCGTGTGCTTTTCTGATGAGTCTCGTTTTGGTATGAGACCGGATACAAGACGTATACGACACTGGAGAACCCCTGGACGCCAACAGCGATTAAAATCCTGCCAGGAAGTCCATCCTTATAGTGGTGGAACCATCATGGTATGGGCGGGTATTTGGATCGGCGGAAGAACTGAGTTGATTTGGATCAGAGGCAACCTCAACGCTCAAATTTATGCTGAGACGATTGTATCAGACGTCATCGTTCCTCTACAAGTGCAAATCGGTCCCTTATTTCAGTTAATGCATGATAATGCACGACCGCACACCGCAAGAGTTGTAAGACAGACTCTCGCCGCAGCTAACATCAATGTCCTGCCCTGGCCTGCTCAGTCGCCAGACTTGAACCCGATTGAGCATGCATGGGATATGCTACAGAGAAGAGCTCTGCCGAATATGGAGGGTATCCAGTCGCAAGAAGACCTTTTTTTGTTGTTGCAACGAACATGGGCGGCCATTCCACAGCGTGATTTGGATGAACTCATTTTGAGTATGCCAAACCGATGTTCTTGTGTTGCTAGTGTTCGCGGTAGAAACACGGATTATTAATTGTTTAAGTTACCCAATAAAATTTTAAAGAAAACTGTTATTTCAGTCTTTTTTTCGAACTTTTGTGTTAGTGGTTCAAATGTCAAAAATCCCTTTATTAGGAAAATGGCAAATTTCTTTATTAATGCAAAGGTGACTTGGTTTATCGTTACTGTGACAAACGAAAACACTTTATTTGATGAATCCTTAAAGAAAATTTTAATTAATATCAATCAGGAGAAAAGTTATTGCAAAAATATATGTTGATCCCTAGACACTTTTGATGTGTGTAGAATAGTATGGATTATTGCTCAAACGGCGAGAATATTCCAATCTTATTGGGAATTATATGTTCTAGCCATTTGAGGAACATGGAACGACGTTTTTCCAGACATCGCCAAGCGGTTGGTGGACTCTTCACGTGACCAGAGGGTGGGCCTATTTTTTGCCCAAAGAATCAGCATCGCCATACTACGTGGCAAAGCTGCCAGCCTTTCGGGAACTTTTCCTGTTGACGGGGATCGGACGATACCAACCCGCACTGGGCCCGCGTGGTGGATTACGGCCCACTCCCTCTCACTGAGAGGAGGCCTGTGTCCCAGCAGTGGGAACATTAAAGGCTGACTATGATGATAATTATGATGAATTTTTCAATCATCTGATAACTTTATCCGAGGAATAATTTATGAAGTTTTAATACGGAGCCAATTTGGCTCAGACAGATTTCTCGCAAAATTGATTTGATTGATAACGAAACCTTTGTAAATCAACAGAATTCTGTGAAGGAAATGGATTGGTTTTCACTAGATTAAACTTGCAAAGATAAATGAAATATTAGACGCTATCATCTAAATTACTTCAAAGAAATGAAAGGTATCTCTGTCAAATCTTGAATATGTATTGTGCGTTCTTTAGATAGACTTACACCCTAATGCAAAGGATTTTGAAAGAAATTCTTCACATGTTTAAAAAACTCGTCCGCCCGAGAACGTAAACGACGCAATGAATGTTGTTGAATGTTTTAAAATTAAAGAAATTGTCATTGTTAGTGAGTTACGCAATTACCTCGCTGGTATTGTGATCTAATCCCAAAGGGCTAAGTTTTTTTTTTGAATATTTTTATTAGGCCTGCTCATAACCTCGATCACGCTTGATGGAAAGCGATGAATGAGGTCTAGGTATGATGAAACGAGCGTGCCCAGAAGATGTCTATTCTTTTATTATTGTTTCTATCTCTGTTGCAGACTATAGACATTCCTTCAAATAGATTATTAAGATAGGATTTTCGTCCGCTGATATTATATATTCGTAGACTGACAGATTTTTGTATTAATGAATAAATTAAGTACAGACGCCAGCACATCAACCTACTACAATCTGTCTAATTTCTTTAATAGGTTTTCAACTTTGATTGGGAAAATGTGACAGTTTCGGGTAGGTTGATGTGCTGGCGTCTGTACCTAAGTAGGTAGGTACTACATATTTCACTAGGTGTCATATTATTAGGAAAGAAGGAGGTTAGAATTTATTGTTTTGTGAGTAAATAATGGCAACGCATTCAGGTTTTCGCATTATTGATATTACTACTGCTCCTGCTCTGCATGGGTGCAGTGACATGTCAAAATATCGAGAATTCTGATTGTATTGCACAGACGCCAGCACATCAAGCTTCTACAATCTGTCAAATTTCTTTAATAGATTTTCAACTTTATTTATAAAGTATAAGGTTCAAAGTTGATTAAGAAAATTTGACAGTTTCGGGTAGCTTGATGTGCTGGGGTCTGTACATATAAACCTTTCGGAATAAAATGCTCGAAGTGATGATGAAAACCGCATCAAAATCCGTTGCGTTGAGTTTAGAACAACAACGCGGTCACGCAGACAGATACGAAAAGCGACTTTAATTTATTATTTATGTACAGACGCCACTGCACATGAGGCTTCTACAATCTGTCAAATTTCTTTAATAGATTTTCAACTTTATCAGTAAAACGTAAGGTTCAAAGTTGATTGAGAAAATTTGACAGTTTCGGGTAGCTTGATGTGCTGGCGTCTGTACCTATAGATACAATTTCCTTGACTTGGTGGTTTTCTTATTAAACTGCTGCAAGAAAACGACTTTATTCTTCATGATAATGTTGTTCTGTGTGTCGCGATTTTATTCTAGCTAGGCTAAGGCCATTCTTTCTCGTATCGCGGAAATTATTATTTTGTTTTTAATTTTTAGCACCCCGTTTGCCATGACCGTGTGTATAGCAAAACTATTGGCCTAGTTTTAGACTTCCTTGTATTCTGAACTTGTTTTAAAGTTTTGTTTAGTCATACATTATACAAAAAAATGTCTTATTACTAAGTTGTTTACAAACAACTCTACGATTGCGTAGTTTTTGTGTCGTGTTGTCTCATAAAGCGTGCATTTGTAAGACACAGAGTGATTGGTAAAACAAGGGATATTTATAAGTATTGAAGGACATTCATATTCGATTTAAAAAAAACATTGATTAACCTTGTGACGTTACATAAGCACCCATGTGGGTAACGTCACAAGGTTCCAATTAGCGATGTCGGTAGGAAACCCTAAATGTTCTTCACCGTTTTGAGAGCATTGGTGATGAAATTATCTCTTACCATTTTTTATATTAAGTGTACCTACTAGCGGCTCTCCCTAGCTTCGAAGGGACGCAATTTTTTTTTGAATTTCCTAAATTTTTCTTTCATACAAACCTTGTCCTGACAATACCAAATACAACAAAAAAGGAATTATCCAATTTAGTGAAGTCGTTCGGAAGTTTGGCGATTCGTTTTTATTTATATATGTCGAATCCAGGTACATTGGATTGGGCACGCCACGATAGTGGCGGTAAGACCCCTCTTTGAGGAGTGGCTAGAGAGGCGTCACGGCGTCCTCACCTATCGCCTGACGCAGGTCCTCACCGGACACGGATGTTTTGGGAGGTTCCTGCACATCATCAGGCGGGAGGAGACGCCCGGGTGTCACCACTGCGAGGATCGCCCAGAGGACACGGTGGAGCATACGGTGGAGGTATGCCCCGCATGGGCGGAGCACCGCCGTGCCCTCGTAGAGGCGATCGATAGCGGCGGCGACCTCTCGCGTCCGGCCCTGGTTCAAGCCATGGTCCGGGGCGAGAGGGAGTGGGAGGCCGTCACCTCCTTCTGCGAAGCAGTCATGCTAGCGAAGGAGGTGGCGGAACGGCTAAGGGAGAGAGCCTCACACCCCAGCCGCCGCGGGAGACGCTCCGGGCGTCGGGAGCCGCGTGACGACTCCCGGCCACCGTAGGCGCGGGCCTGCGGACGGAGAGTAATGGGTAGCTCACCGTCCGATCAGGACCAGGCCCGTGCCGGACGGCGCGTACGTGTTCCACGCGCGCCTCAAAGAGATGTCAGCATAAAGGAAGGGGCCTGCCAGGGCCGAAGCCTGCCGGGGGTGCGGGATTGTCCGAAAGGGTTACCGCTACCCCGGAACATAAAGGGCTAAGGAAGGAACACGGATGGGTTTTAGTCAGTAAGAGTCTGACACTCCCTTCGCTCCACCCAGAGCGGGAGGGGTCATTTGATGATTTCCCATCCATAAAAAAAAAAAAAAAAAAAAGGTACATTGGATTGTGATCAGACATACTTAGTGACATACATAGTGTCAGATATACAGTCGTGGGCGCAGAATTGGGATACGGGTAAACGAGAGAAATAGCTCCTTTAATTTCTACACAGTTTATTGTTACAGAGTGAATTACTAACACTAGTGTACTAATTAATACTCTGAACTTAAAAGGAAACACTGAGCAGTTCCTAGGCCAGTATGTGTCGCGACCACGTCTAAACGATCACTGTCGCTCCATGGTCCATAAGGTCCGTAACTCCGTATCGGACACCATACTCAATTCTAGACTCCGCACAACGCTAAACAAAGGCGCTTGTGTCTCATTTTAAGTGCATACTCATGAAAGATCCGACATATAGATTCGCTACCGCTGCTGGATGAGAGATGCCGAAAATCGAGTTGAATGGCGAGAGGCCTATGTCCAGCAGTGAACTGCTATAAGCTGATGATTATGATAATGATGATTCGCTACCGCTGCAAATATTTATTCTAACTATTTTAGTGAATATATTCCTAAATTAAATTAATTAGCATAGACAAGAAATTACCAAGCGTTGTTGTAAACATCCGTCACAGTCAATCAGGCTATTATACCCATTGCCACGATACCTATTCCAACAATTAATATCCCTGACTTTACTATTATGTGGGATAAATACGTTACCATTGCAGGCATAAGCAGGGAGTGATGTGTTTTCCATTTTCCACATTTTCCTCCTGCTTCAAACTGGGCTAAGAACGCGCAAGTTTATGAAAATCTTTCAGAATTTCTGTATTTTTATTTATTTTTAGGGTTCCGTACCCAAAGGGTAAAAACGGGACCCTATTACTAAGACTCCACTGTCTGTCTGTCACCAGGCTGTATCTCATGAACCGTGATAGCAGACAGTTGAAATATTCACAGATGATGTATTTCTGTTACCGCTATAACAACAAATACTAAAAATAGAATAAAATAAATATTTGCTTTATTAGGCTGCCATACAACAAACGTGATTTTTTTGCCGTTAAGGGTTCCGTAACACAGTACAACAATACGATGGTACGGAACCCTTCGTGTGCGAGCCCGACTCGCTCTTGGCTGGTTTTGTTCGTCACATGAGCATGATCAAATTATCATATCCTTGAATATGTCCTTTTCTGTTTAACCAATCATATTATTTATTGTGATTTGAACACAACAAGTCTAGACTATTTTTTTCTATTAATATTATCGATTGCGAATAATGAATTATGATTTGTTATATAATCATTTGCTTGGCAATTATAATGAGTCATGGTTCAGAAGTTGTTTGTTTTTTATGTAGGTGATTACTAATTAATCATAACTAATTAATTGTAGCTTAGCGTGTTCGACAATTTAGTTAATACACAACAATTTATTTAGTATGACGTCTGCGCAAGTCTTTATTTTTTAATTACAAAATATCAACTTTGCATTCACTGACATTTGTTTTCGATTTTTTAAAGATTTTATTGTTTTTTGCCAATAAATGCATTTTTATTTCTTTCAAAAAGCGGACGGATGATCCAAAATCGAAAATCGTATCCAAAAACACCTCTTTTTCTGTGGCCCATCGAGTTGTTGACCAACATAAAGTTAGCCCTCAATATAATGAAACAATTATTAATAGTCCGATACGTGTGGCTCAAGTAGTTTGTTTTGTTTGTCTGTTGTGTTGTGTTTTGTTTTGTTTTTGTTGTGTTTTTTTTTACTGTGTTTAGTTTAGTTTGTGATCTTCCTGTACGAGTCGCAATAAATACTTTTTCTTTCTTTCTTTCTTTTGTTGTTTGTTGACTTACTTGAGTCAAACGTACTGTATACAATTTTATAGCTCGTGTGACCTAAATCCGCAATTAAGTCATGCTTTTCGATGTAATACTTCAATCACAGAAAAGCGTGACTTGCTATAATATTTTCTTTTTATGGCTTAATCGGCCCGCTCTTGACCTCGATCACGCCTGATGGAAAGCGATGGATGAGGTCTATGATGAAACGAGCATACCCAGAAGATGCCTAAGGCACTGGAACTCCCCCGCATCGACGATACACACCGGCTGCTTGATGCCGGACTCCGGTGGGACGGTGGTCGCAAACCAGGCGGACGTTAGCCCTACCACAGCAAGGGAAGAATTGACCAATCAAATAAGGTGTTGGTTGTGACTGTCCTGGCGAGCCCTCGGTTCAGTTGAGTAACTGGCGGAATGAACTGCGCTACACGAGGAGGCTTCTTCATGCATCCCAAAATATTCATTTCAGTGCATAAGCATAATCAGCCTATAATCTTCCCGCTACTGGGACACAGGCCTCTTCTCTGTGAGAGGGAGTGGGCCGTAATCCACCACGCGGGCCCAGTGCGGGTTGTTAGATTTCACATGTCTTCGAAATTTTGGTTCTAGGACATACCGGTTACCATACGAGGTTTTCCTTTACCGTTTTTGAAACCAGTGCAGCAGTGGTGATGAAATAATTTACAGAGCAACAAAATAAAGCGCCTATCTGGGTTCGAACTTACGTCCTTTAACACGTAAGTCGCGGCCGTTACCACTGGGCTACTGGGCGCATTTTACTGGTGGCTCAATCTTGCAGCTCTGTTTGCTGGGAAGGATTAGACGTCATTAGCTCATTATAAATCACCAATCTCAATAAAATAAGCACTAATCTACATCATTACGACCATAACATAAGAACGGGAACAATTTATAATGTCACTAAAGAGTTAAAAATAGGTTCTCCATGTTAATGAACTAATAGGACATGACGCAACATCTGAGTTACTTTCATAAGACAACGTGTTATGTTAAGTGTGATTAGACAATAATTGTCATGGTGATATGATTAAGATTAGTTATCTATACGAGATATATACATGCATACAAATAAATTAAATTGAATTGTCTGTTTGTAATGTCAAAATAACGGGTTATTACAACAGGTTATTTAAATGCGTATGAAAGTATACAGGGTGAAATTGAAAATATGCGACAAATCGAAATGGGAGATTGTAGTCATCATTATGAAAAACTTTTACCATAACTATGCTTTTATTGTGGGACCAAACCTGAAATCGCGAAAAAAAAATCAGCTGTTACATTTACCCTACATTTATGTACACCTACCCTACATTTATGTTCGCATAACTCGTCAAAATGTAGGGAACAGCTGATTTTTGTTTGCGTTGACTTACAAATTTTATTTTTTCATCGCTTCAAGAGATTGCAGCCCTGAGTATTTGATATTAATTTCAACTTGACAGACGGACAACGAAGTGATCTTACAAGGGTTCCGTTTTCCTTTTGAGGTACGGAACCCTAAAAACAATTTATAACATTTTTGTCTATCTGCTTGTCCCGGCATCTCCAAAACAGATAGACCAAATTTGACGGGACTTTCGCTGGCAGATAACTGATGAAGTCCCAGGCACAGCTAGTTTATGAATAAGTAATTTTGTATGCTTAAGCATCCTGGCTTTTTCTGTAGCTTTTATTTTGAGAAACTATTGCTTAAATGGCTGAGTAAAATGTCTGGCTTTTCATGTCACCTCCTACCGTACTACAATGACATGCTTGCATACCGTAGGTATGATTACAACTTGTATTTTATAAAAAAAACTGGGGGTCATTGTACTCATCATTATGAACAACTTTTAAATGGACACGCCCTGAAAATTAGAAAAAAAAGGACGGGTTGCACTCCGGGAGTGCCGGCAAAAGTGAAACATGAATATTAATGTTGTGCATTTTTGATATTTTGCAATGGTTAGGGAATAATTTTGCACGAATTCCTTTAATTATCAGTATAAAAGTACTATCATTTATGTGGTAGAATACAATATTTATTTACTGCGCTATCGTACAGAAACATGACAATTGAAGTAAAGTAGCTATTTTTTTGTTTTATAATAATTTTACGAATACACAGCAGTGTGGCCACTACACAGACGGTCAAGCCATCAGCTGTCACCATCCATGGATGCGCGTGGCACGCTGTAAAGGTACGATTCCACCAAAATACTGTGCAGCACATTTGTTCACAAACATTTTGTGCAGAACTCCATCAGTGCACGTACTGAGCTGTAGATCCGTTAGTCTCTGTTTCCACCGGCAAAGCTGTGCGTTATTGAAGTGAAAACTTCTTTAGCGGCGTTGAACACTTTTTGTAATGGGTAAAAAATGTTAAACTCGCGTCAGGGCATCGCGTCAGGACACGTGACCGTCAGGAGAGATTTCCCCCCCCCCCCATCTCTTTCTACGGCGGCGCCAACCGAATTGAACCAAGTGAGACACGACAAAGATGGCCGAAGAAAATGACATTTGACGTACAAATGTTTGAAAAGTCAGTTTCACAGAGTACTTTTTGGTTTCCATGACGACCATGACGTTGTCGCGTCAAAACTGTTGAAACTGTAGACAATAAATTAGTTTTTCATACGTAATAATGTCTATGGACACAAATATTCGGTTCATAGACAGATATTCTCGTATGCCGATTTAATGTGTTGGCCAATTTGTTGGATGACTTCATTATAATGGCAACATTTAGAAGTTGTAGGACATTCTTCTAATTTTTTTTTTCAAAATGTATTCGACTGAAAGACTCGCATCTATGGTCATGAATAAAAAATTATTAAAAAAAAAAGTAGGACATTCTAGTTATAGAACGTTTATGAAGCGTTTATGAATACAAAATTTTATCGAATGTTTTAAAGGCCTATTGAGCATTTTAACTAATGAATGGTTTAAACCTTCAATAGGCTTTTTTTATGAATAAGACCGAAAGTGTTTAAAATATGGAAATTGAACAAAGTGCATCTATTAATGAAAAAAGTGACGCAGAAATATTGAAAAAAAATTAGTAATATTAATTAAATTAATAATTGATTTATTTCAACGTTAATATTCAAGTTTTCACTTCTGCCGGCACTCCCGGAGTGCAACCCGTCTTTTTTTTTGTAAGCGCACAGTGTAGCACACTTGTGCACGAACATGTTTATTTATTTATTTATTTATTTATTTTATTTAATTAAAACGGTTTAAACCAATTACAATAATTAAATACAAAAAGACACACAAAAAAGAAACATTAAATCATCAGATAAAAAATAAAAATAAAAAGTTAACAACACTTTCATACATCCCTCTCACAGTACTTCTGACATGCCGACAAAATCTTCGTCCACTCGTCCACAAACAGATCGTTTGTTGGATTAGAGTCCAAGAGATCATTAAGTGCGGCCAGAGTACGTGGTACTGGGGACTTAGCACGCGCAACTGTGCGACATGGAGGCACAGCAAACAGCCTGTGCTTTCTGCCGCGGCAGTAGTTGTCTGGCACAAAGAAGCGGGCCAGCACAGCATTTAGGTCAGGCGCGTCAATAGTGCCACGGAGCGTCTTACAGGCTATGGTAAGCTGGTCTTTTGCTCGCCTTACCTCTAACGAGTTATATCCGAGGCATCCCAGTAGAAATTTAGTTGGATAGAGGTAAGGGTAATAGCCGTGTTTACGCTTATACAGAAACCTAAGGAACGCTTTTTGTACCTTTTCCAGTAAAAGCACGTAGGTACTTTCGTGTGGATTCCACACGCAGGAGCTGGATTCCAATTCCATGTTCACTGAGCAGAGTGTTCACTGGGCATTCTGTAGCAAACTATTAGAAACTATCAAAAATAAATAATTGTACAATAAATAAAAATAATTATGAACGGCGAGCGCATTCCAAATATTATTATAAATTCAAATCGTAGATTTAAATATAGAAACAATTCGCCGCAAAATTCAATTTATGACTATGGTCAAAGTGTAGGTACTTAGTTATTGATTCAGTTTCAATATAAAGGCCAAGTAACGATTAAACGAATAAAGGTAAATTATTAACTTATGAAAAATTTAATGGCGTTAACATATAAGTTTTTTATCCATCTCTTTTAATTAACGCACATTCGTAAGATTTGATGGGTAGCATAATAAATATTTATACATAATTAATCAATGTAGGGTGTCGTATGTCGTCATTCTTGGGTCCGATGGGACCCGGTACCGAGTCGGCGGAGGTTCGTGTGTTCGGGTCTAATCGGGGCAATGTGCGCGGACAAATAAATGTTTTCTCTCCGGTAGCGGAAGCAAGACTGAGTTCGCGAACAGCAAGTGTGTACGCGTCGACGCGAGTCCACTGCATGCATGTGTGCGCGCATAAAATTATGCAGATGTGCGCGAACATTCCTACAATGTTCGCGCACAATTTGTTATTGTTTGCTTGAGTGAGTCGACCAGAATAAACATTTGTGTCGTACACTGTGCATTACAGTGCCGCACAGTTCAGCACACTGGTGGAATCGTACCTAACATAAACACACACGAACATTCGCGCAAGCGCCCTGCGCCGCCTAAACGAAACAGCAGGCATACATTTTCGCCGCGCCGTAGAAAGAAAGGGGGATACTTCCTCTCCTACACCACGCCGGCTGTCTACTCTCCATCCGTCTTACGAATTTTCGATCAGTGTCACGTGTCCTGAATCGAGTTTAACATTTTTTACCCATTACAAAAAAGTGTACAACGCCGCTAAAGATGTTTTCACTTCAAAAAAATTATGCCGTTCCCTAAATTTTGTCAAGTAAAGGCGTACATATAATTTATGTACGGAGCATATATATCTTTTTTTCGAGATGTCATTTGTATTCCATTTATGTATATGAGAGAATCACTAATCATTGCAAATGGACCCTAGTGCCACTTAACCTCAATTAAACTGAGCAAGATTGATCCAGCATTCCGAGATGCATGAGCTTCATAGAAAATACAAACTTACAATTTTTGTATATACATACACATATTTTATCTAGATTAATGATAAGATTATAAATATATTGTATAATATACAACTTAGTGTACGAACAAAGCGATTAAGTAATCATAGTAATTTATATTGATTTAATTCATTATATTTGTCAAACATGAAGTCTAGAATTCAATGCATATGCAACATGTGATAACCGTATTATTATAAGGATGTTAAAATGGTTCTGTATAAAAAAATACGTACATCAAGCTACCCGAAACTGTCAAATTTACCCAATCAACTTTGAACCTTACAATTTTGCAATAAAGTTGAAAATCTATTATAGAAATTTGACAGATTTTATTAGCATGATGTGCTGGCGTCTGTACATGGTGAATCTTTATACAGGCAAGGACATCGATGCGCAACCTGTATTAAACAACCTGTATCAACCATGGATTAAATAAATTATTATGAAAAAAAAAAGCTGTTCCATACATGTTTACCGTGTACGTCTTGCACGTTTGTATCCTGTATAAAGATTCACCATAAAACAATCGTAAATTGAAAGGAAAGTCGGTTGTTATTCTATACTGGTCTCTGTGTCCCAAAACATGCAGTCAAAATGACCTCTAGGCTGCCACTGATAACGCCGTGGAAGTTGCAAAGTTTTGGGCCAATAAGATCTAAAATACAGTCGCGCAATTATTGACCTGGCTTCGCTTCGGTGCCATGCAAGTCCTTAAAGCGTTATCGTCTAAACTAGGTATGTAACAAACGCCATCTTAGCGGAGGTGATCAACGAAGGCGGAGGTAGAGGAAGACCATGAAAGAAAAAAAAATCGAGCTATTGGTAATCAAAATTATGAAGATGCAAACGATATGTAACAAAAAAGTCGTTTTGCGGCTTTGTCAACTAGTAGATTTCTTAATGGTTTATTAGTTACTAACTGTCCCGACAGATGTTGTCCAAACACAAAAATCCCGTAGAAAAATGAATGTTCAGTGTTGACCGAATATTAAAAAACTTTTTTACAAAAAATATCACTGACTTCAAAAAAAAAAAACACTACAAAGTGAAAAATAACTTTAATTTCGGAAGTCGGTGTCGTTGGTTCCGCATTTTCGTTTTTGACACCGACTTCCGAAATTAAAGTTATTTTTCACTTAGTAGTGTTTTTTTTTTGAAGTCAGTGATATTTTTTGTAAAAAAGTTTTTATTTTTCACTTTTTAGTTGTACCTACCCCACACAAATTCAATTAACACTAGTGCATTGAAGAATTGAAGACACCGACTAGAAGAATCTTCAAAATTCGCATAGAAATGCTGGAGATGCAGTACATTTATGCATATAACTTCGTACATAAGAATAATTAAGTAATGTATTATACACCCTTTCTTTTTGATCGTTTTAATCCTTAAAAGGGGTCATTGTACTCATCATTATGAACAACTTTTACTATGGGAACAACCCTGAAATCGTAAAAAAAAATCAGTTGATCCATACATTATGTCTAGTTATGCGAACATAAATGTATGGATCAGCAAATTTTTTTTTTACGATATCAGGGTTGGTCCCATAGTAAAAGTTGTTCATAATGATGAGTACAATGACCCCTTTTAAGGATTAAAACGATCAAAATGTAACGGTGTATACTAGAACCTTCCTGAAAGTATGTAGATCACATTAATGAAAGAATTATCAAAATCGGTTCATTAGTTTTTGAGAAAATCGTAGACATAGAAACATACATACATACGGGTCGAATACAGAACCTCCTTTTTTAAAGTCGGTTATAAATCATTCAACATTTCAATTTTTTCTTTCCTTTAAAGCCGAATTCGGACTTCTGTCAATTTCATGTCCACGAGAGGGTTTACTTGTTTCATAATCATTATTAAACCACAATGACCACAGCAGCTAATCAATTTACAATCAGCCAGTATCTTTTAGGCAACCGCAACAGATGCGGCCAGAGAGACAATACGCAAAAATCCTTCAAACTCTCGTAACTAGGAAACAACATTCAAAGTGTTTACCTTATATTATTTAATAAAGAGTTAAGTAAATAACCATTGAATTCTAGATTGACGTCTTATTGACTGTTAGGCCAATTCACTTTTTTGTGTCAATTATAAGTTTTTTCCTGTTGAAGCAAACAGCAATAATGTCCTCTAATGACATAATTAAGGAAACTCGCGTATAATTGTTTGGCGAAGTGCGAATACGAAACATAATTTTCACCCACTACAAACCCTATGGAGGTGCCGTTCGGGGACTGAAAATAATATTAATATAAATGGCAACCCCATTTTTTATATCCACGCAATCACTGTCCATTCCAAGGTTGCCTGGAAAATTCGCATAAAGCGATAAGACCGCCCATCGCATGTTTTGTATTATTAATAGTATTTTTGAAGTGAAAACTTCTTTAGCGGCGTTGTACACTTTTTTTGTAATGGGTAAAAAATGTTAAACTTGCGTCCGGACATCGCGTCAGGACACGTGACCTGATCGAAAATTCGTAAGACGGATGGAGAGTAGACAGCCGGCGCGGCGAAGGAGAGGAAGTATCCCCCTCTTTTTCTACGGCGCGGCGAAAATGTATGCCTGCTGTTTCGTTTAGGCGGCCCAGGGCGCTTGCGCGAATGTTCGTGTGTGTTTATGTTTACAGCGTGCCACGCGCATCCATGGATGGTGACAGCTGATGGCTCGACCGTCTGTGTAGTGGCCACACTGCTGTATATTCGTAAAATGCGTGTATATAAAGTGTTTAAAATATGGAAATTGAACAAAGTGCATCTATTAATGAAAAATATCAAGAATGCACAACGTTAATATTCAAGTTTTCACTTCTGCCGGCACTCCCGGAGTGCAACCCGTCTTTTTTTTTTTGTTTTGTATTTTCTGGTGTACAATAAAGTATATATAAATAAATAAACTGTTCCTCTGAACCACACTCATCAAAATTTTGTTTCAGTGCGATACGTGGAAGTGCTCAGGAGCGATTCGGTCAAGTGCTGTTTAAATCGGTGCTTTGAGTGGAATACTTCATTATTTTTGAAGCAGATGTGTGTAATATTTTTGTCTGCATGCGTAGCCTCTTTCGTTACACGGTGAGTGTGTTGTTCTTGGCATTTACTAGAGGGGGCAATTCAGTATTGCGTATTTTCAGACTCCCCTATAGTAGTAGAGCAAAGTGTTTGTTTGGATAATATACTGGATGCAGCAGTGGTGGCCGAGTAGTAATGGCCCCGACTTACGAGTTGTAGGTCGTGTGTACGAACCCAGGCAGGCAGGTGTAAATTATAACATCACCATTGCTCTCAAATACGGTGAAGGAAAACATTGTGAGGAAACCGGCATGTCCTAGAACCAAAAATTCGAAGACATGTGACATCTCCCACGCCGAACTGGGCCCGCGCCCGGTTATGGCCTGTTCCCTCCAGAGGAGGCCTGTGTCCCAGCAGTGGGAACTTTATAGGCTGATTATGTTACTGGAAACCGATACTGGTTCAACAAAAGATTCTTAGGCTACTCCGTAAGTGCTAAAGAAGCATATCTCCCAAGACACTATTAGTCCGGCGTCAAGCAGTCTGCTGTGTTTCGTCGGTGCGAGAGAGTTCCAGTGCCTTAGGCATCTTCTGGACACGCTCGTTCCATCATAGACCTCATCCATCGCTTTCCATCAGGCGTGGTCGACCCATTCAGCAATAAAAATAAATAGTGCCCTCTCTTACCCCTAGAGAAGGCTTCGATCGGCATCTAAATGGAGAACAAACATGAATAATTTGAAGATAACCCTCCACAAAACGGTCCATCGCATAATTCTTCCATTTCCCCCAGAAGAACCCTAAACAGCAATGTAAATGCTAACAATACAAACTGTATCTAATTATGTTTATTTGATTTACGATTTGTTTATAACTTGAAAGATAGAGCAACGAACTGAGATGTTGCATCATAATCTTATGGAAGGTTGTTGAATTAATTAGTGAGCAGTTAGACAAGTTGTTAAAATGTTAATTTGATTGTTCGTTTAGTGGTGATTAGAATTTTAATCGAGTGTTGTAGTAGTTGGTAGGGGCTTGTAGCTAAGTAATAACAGCCGCACGGGTCGATCGATCAGGTTAAGCTACGCTTGCTGCGGTTGGTCCGTGGATGGATGACCATCTTTACATACCATGACCCCTCCGTGCCTCGGAAAGCACGTTGAGCCGTTGGTCTCGGCTGTCATTCGTGGACCATTGACAGTCGTTACGGGTCGTCAGAAGCCCGAAAGTCTGACAACTAGTCTTACCAAGGGGTATCGTATTACCCAGTAACTGGGTTGTGGAGGTCAAGTAGGCAGTCGCTCCATGTAAAATACTGGTATTCAACTGCATCTGGTTAGACTTCAAATCACTTAAATAGAGCCTACCTCAAATGGCTTAGCATGATCCTACGTTATGTCGAAAATACTGCACCATTAATTTTGAAATAAATATATGGTAAAGTTGAGGATTAATGCTAAGTCTTATGTTAGACGAAAACACGATTTCATAAAATTTTCTCGATAGAAAAAAATCCAAAGTTACCTCTAACCTGAACAATAAACAGCTGGTATTCAAAAAATACTTCAAATTAGATCATGCAACTTTGCATACTAACTGAACTTACTTTAAAGCAGGTCTTATGTTATTTACTTTTTTATAATTACCATTATTTTCACTGTAAAAAGCAAATACCTAAACTATTGGCGCTGCCTGCCGCCCAGCACCGCACTCTGTCTCGCTCTCACTCAGTCCGCAAGCAGTATCGTATGAGCGAGATAAAGACTGAATTTTAGCTGAGGTAGTATAGGCGCTTAATATGGTCACTGTTATTTTTACAACAGCGTTCTTAGATATACTTAAGAAACTGTTAAAATATTGCACCCATGCAACCATAAGTCCATAACTATATTAGAGCCAAGACTTTGAGATAATTTTCAAGTTATATGGCACAACAAACTGAATGTCGTACTTAACAAAGTCCAAATTCCATTGCAACCAAAAACTTATTAGGACCTTTTTGTGATGAAATGATCACTCAAAAATAAACTTAGAATACATTTTACTAAGGTAGATAACTGATTACGTGGCGTTGGAATGTAATTATCTGAGATTATGAACACTGCTTTAGACAGTTTCTTCACTTAGAAGTCTATGAACAAAAATTACTCATAACTCGGTCTTAACCGGCTGAATGCCGTAATTAAAAACACAATTAAAAAGCCATCGTGTCTCGCGTGGATTCACGTTTAAGCATACGAAGGGTTAAAAACAACAAACAAAGCCACTTGGTATAAAAGTTAGTACATTTATCATTTTGTTTCTGTTCTTAAACGTCATGGCGTTTATAACTTGTGTAGTTAGAAGTTTTGTATGGTTTTTATATTGCTTCTTGCTGTTGTTTGTGGCATAATCAGTTTTCTTTGTTGACAACGAAAGTAATGAAGAAAGTTTTTTTAAGGCGGTTTCAGAAAACGGTAAAAAAATTGGTTTTTTAAAGCAGTGTAAGTATGTCTTAAACCGTAAATAATTTTTACCAAAAAAAACAAAGATATTTTCAAGTCTTATTTTAATACAGTGATGGAACTCGTCATAATTAAATATACATTAATGCATCAAAAACATGTTCAAATACTTACACCTTTAATTGTCTTTAAAAGCAGTTTATCTCTTCATTAACAATTTTAATTAAAAATATACCATTAAATTTCTAATGCCAAACTGCATTCAGTGATGGATTATTTTTTTATTAAATAGTTTTTATAATAAAAAAGTTACCACCGTTGTGTCATCGCGCTTCTCTTTCTTTTCTATGCAGTTCGACAAAGACCGCTCTTTAGGTCATTAAGTTAGCGCAGTTGATTCTGGGAATGGTATTCATTTGTAAATGAATTTAAGCAATCAAAATGAGATTATAATGAACACATGATACTCGTATTTAAAGAGAAAAACTGACTGTGAATGTGAGTACCATGCAGTTTAGATTGAATACATGACTGTCTGGCGGTTTAGAGTATTTTGTATACCTATATGGCTTACGCATATTATGTCCTGCAGATCTGGTAGCGTCGTGTGTCTGGTCGTTGAGCTCCCTAAAATAGAGTTGAGCTTCACGATGTCTGATACGATACTTTAGACGAGATAACAATTTTTGTTTTTAAGCAAGCTTTGCTTTCATATAAATGCTTGAAACTTCTAACTCTTTACCGTAGAGTTATAAAGTTCGAGGAAAATATTATCAAGGATGTTTGCATAACTTTATCTCGTTATTACCACAACATCCAGCATCCAAGCCCATTTAATTTCCACCGTACTTCAGCAAAACGAGAAACTTTACGGAGATCAAAACAATCTTCAACATTAAAAGTACGAAAATTACTTTCAGGGATATTAAACTTAGTTTATTTTATTGTTATCTCGCTAGTTGTGCGGAAAATAAATTGTGGAAGATATGAGTTATTTTTTAACCGACTTTAAAAAAGAAGGTTCTGTATTCGACCCGTATGTATGTATGTTTGTATGTCCGCGATTTTCTCAAAAACTGATAAACCGATTTTGATAAATCTTTCATTAATGTGATCTACATACTTTCAGGAAGGTTTTAATATAGAATACATTAGGTAATTATTCTTATGTACGAAGTTATATGCATAAATGTACTGAATCTCCGGCATTTCTATGTAAATTTTGATGATTCTTCGAGTCGTGTCTTCAATTCTTCAATGCACTAGTGTTAATTGAATTTGTGTGGATAGGTACAACTAAAAAGTGAAAAATAAAACCTTTTTTACAAAAAAAAAAACAACCGACTTCATAAAAAAAAATATATTAAGTGAAAAACAACTTTAATTTCGGAAGTCGGTGTCAAAAAACGAAAATGCTGAACCAACGACACCGACTTCCGAAATTAAAGTTATTTTTCACTTTGTAGTGTTTTTTTTTTCAGCCGGTTGATTTTTATCTCGCTAGTTGTGCGGAAAATAAATTGTGGAAGATATGAGTTATTTTTTGTAGGATGGTATTTAAAAGTACTTCAATTTATTCCCATTTCATTTACCTAATTTTGCCTGTGTTCCACCAAATATACTAAATGTGCACCAAAATATGTTCATTAAAATATGTCATAACGAGCATCTATTTAACAACTGTTGCAAATTTGTAAAAATAGTAATACACCTAATTTTAAAAACAAGCATTTATTTTTTTAGTTTTACTTCAGATAATGCACTGCAAAATGTATTTGAATCAAACACCAATTAATGTCCAATGTAGCTTTATTAATAAAAAATGAACACATTATAAAATGTAATGCTTACTAAAAATGTTTTTTATAATACTAATCAGTACGAACCATAATAATTCAAAATGTTAAACAAAGTCTGTACTCCTACAATGTTCACATTATCAGTCCACTCAATCTCTGCAGTACTTCTTTAAATTATTGCATCAATAAAGCGCACTTTGCCTTTGAAAAATCTGAATGCGGGTACTTTCAAAAACAAAATTGTTTATAATAAAATGAGGGGTTCACTAATGTTTCACCAAAACTCCATTGAAATTTTTAGTATACAACCAACGTTTCGTATACTATTTATTTCACAAACAACTCATTTTCTATATAATCTAGTCGTTTCTGGCACTCGCCGGCCGCTACCGCGGCACCGCTCGCTTCGCTCGCTCGGCTCGTGCGTAGGCGTCACAGTTTTAACCTAACCTAACCTTATTTTTTTTTTTAATAATTAACCTAATCTAACTAGTTCAGTTCCGGGTAACCCACTAAAAATAATCTCTTTTTAGTGTTTGATAAAGGTAAATCACTTTTCTTCTGAAATGTACACATGTTGTTATAATATGGGATTCAACGGAAATAGCAAACGGGATCCATCGTTAATACCTAAAAAATGGGATTCAAAAGTGGGATCCAACGAAAATAAACGTTTTCTTTGACTACTAATACTCTCGTGATCATGATCAGCGTCTAAGCGATAAATAATAACAGCATCAGAAGTGGCTTCAAAAAGTAAATAAAGTTGTGATGCACACTGAGAGCAATAGGCAGGCATATGCGCGTCGCAAGCGCGCCAAAACCATTTTCAGTAAAATAAATATAAGTCTTAGAAGTAATGTTTTACGAAATGCATTATTTGTTCTTCAATTATAATTATTTCAATAACATAAAAGTTGTACAAAACCGTTTTAAATGGGTATACGGTACTAGGATGCATACTAAATATTTTGTGTAACATTCAGGAATATTTGGTGCACGATCAGTATTTTTCGGGGAAGAATAAAATAGTTATTGTTACAATAGAATATTTGCAGCGCACTACAATAAAAAAGTGTTATATCTTGGTGTTAATTTGGAATTTGTTTGATGTTACATATTTTGTTGGCCGAGTAGTTTAATTATAGTAAAACAATTAAACGGGTTTAAGATCAATATTTTAGAAATGCATACATAGATGTACCTTTAGATTTTTGGTGAACACAAAAATATTATCCTTTTTTGTAGAGAATATTTCTGCAGTTCTTTCAATCAGAAATATAATTCCGACTATGTTTAGTTTGCTTTATTATCGGCTCGTGGCTAAATAATAACAGTCGCAAAGGTTTTTCGAAGGTATACGCTATATTTGCCGAGGCCGGCCCGTAGATGGGTGACCATCTTCACATACCAAGACCCCTCCGTACCTCGGAAAGCACGTTCAGCCGTTGATCCCGGCTGTCATTCGTGGATCTTTGATAGTCGTTACGGGTCGTCAGAAGCCCCAAAGTCTGACAACCAGTCTTACTGAGGGATATCGTATTACCTAGTAACTGGGTTGTGCAGGTCAGATAGGCAGTCGCTCCATGTAAAATACTGGTATTCAGCTACATCCGGTTAGACTGGAAGCCGACCCCAACTTAGTTGGGGAAAGCTAGGCAGATGATGGAGCTTTTTTGATGAGTTTTTTGCAGCGCTGCTATATCCTTCTTTGAAGGGAAGGGTGCCTAGATGTACCAGTGTAAATACAGTACCCAGTTACAGGGATATGAGACATTTTAGCTTTATTCAGGAAGATATTTTTATCACCATCCAAATTTTTACAGTGTGTTCTACATATGAATATGAACAACTTTCACTATGGAACCAACTCTGAAATTACGAAAAAAAAAAAATTAGCTGTTTCATACATTTTGGTCAAGTAGGTATTGAGCTTTTGTATGAAACATCTGTTTTTTTTCGTGATTTCGGAGTTGGTTCCATAGTGAAAGGAGAAGGGAAAGACTCCATAGTTTCCTGGGCCCAGGTGTTAACTCAATCAAACTAGCTTTATTTGAAAGTGAATATAATAACAAGGCCTCACTGAAAATTTGGTGAACATTGGCTATCCAGGAATCAAGTTATATGAAATATAGTAAAAGTGAGGTTACATTATAACATTGTAGTTTTTTGATGTTATTTGCGAAATATTTTTGAATGGTTTTGGTTGTATAATGGTTTTACGTATGGAGTGCAAGTAGAGAGTCTCCATGTGCGACGTGTTGAAGATCCTGACACGGATTGAGAACGGAAAATACGTGCGCACTCACAACGAAAGAAAACGAACGAGTGCCGGTCACAGAGTACTTTTTGATAGGTGCCGGTTTTTTTCTACCTGTCATCTGTCAGTCGGTGACCAGCACAGATTACTTTAGACTATACTGAGTGACCAGTGTTGCTAACAGAAGAAAAATTAATGGAACTCGATTCGCTTTGAATCGATTCCACGAAAAAATTGATAAGCATTTGTCACTCGATGTTCATACATATTCTGAGACTTTACCGATTTATTCACTTTCGATTACTACATAAGAATTCAGGCATGTACTTTATCGATTATTTAGTTTCACAACTTAATTTAATTTTTCTCGCTTCCTAGATAGAAACATGGTACTGTATTTTATGATTTCCTTTAGAAAAATATAACGGTTTTTTTAAGACCCATTTCAACTAGTTAACTGCTGGGCCCAGGATTTCCCCTCTCCTTTGTTCATATTCGTGGGTAAGAACAGCCTGTAAAAAATTGGATGGTGATAAAAGAATCTTCCTGTACATAGACTGGGATGGTAATGTGCCTGCGGTGACCTAAATACGTATATCGATACCGGAAATATGAAATAACGTAAGGGACAAAACTAAGGTTTACAGGAGAGCAAAAATAAGATATTTTTTTACAAAAACTGACTATAACTTTTTAACTATATGCTTTATGTAAAAAGTGTCTAGGACAAAGTTTCTTAGATTTCTTCATTCTTTTAAGCTAAAATAGCAAACATTGATTAAAACCTATAGTTTTAAAGATAGCATGTCCCTTACGTTAAATAATAATGAATACGGGTGACATACGTTAACAAAATTTGAGATGTAAATTAACAGCATTGATGTAAGGGACATTATAGGAAATAAACAAATATTTTTTTTGATGTAAGGGACATTATAGGAAATAAACATTTAATGTTTTTCAAAGTAAAGGTCTCTTTAATGGTGTACACTTTATTGCTTATGCTGTTAATAAATTTTAAAAATAGAATTTAATACATTCAGGACCTACTGCGCCTATCAATATAGTTTAAACCTAGTTGCTGACATAAAAAAATAAAAAATAAACGAATAAAATAGATTAAAACTTTTATTTGTACTCACTAATCCTCTTTTATAAACGCAAATAACTCGCATAAATAATGCTAAGTACAACATAATTGCTCGATAAGCAAGAGGACTTTTTCTGGCTGATTCCATAAATGATGGCCACTGGAAAGGTCCCCAAACCATCAGTTTTTTAATCTCCCTTTGAATGATAACATGCATGCTGTCTATTCATCCTGCGTTAACTGCATAGTAAGTTGTAATTTTTACATGACCTACTTACCAATATTTTACCTATTGGAAGGTATGTTTTTATTAGGATTCGAATTATTCTATCTCAATCAATCAACTCAGCCTATTACAGTCCACTGCTGAACATAGACCAGGCTGCGTCACAACACCCTGTCCTCCGCCTTCGGCATCCAGTCCGTTCCAGCCACCTTTTTTAGGTCGTCCGTCCATCTAGCTGGGGGGCGTCCCACACTACGCTTGCCGATACGCGGTCTCCACTCAGGACTCGTCTGCTCCACCGGCCATCGGTCCTTCGATAAACATGGCCAGCCGACTGTGTGAATGGGGCTGGTGGGGTGGCAACTGTTTACTCTGCAAGCTATGTCGGTAACTCCGGTTCTTTTCCGGAAACTTTCAATCCTGATTTCATCTTTCAAAGAGACTCCGAGCATAGCTCGGTCCATAGCGCGCTGAGTGACCTTGAATTTGTGGACCAGCCCGACCGTCAGTGTCCACGTTTCGGCACCATATATCATGACGGGCAGAACGCACTGGTTGAAGATCATAGTCTTCAAACACTGCGGGATAGGCGACGAGAAGACTTGACGGCTTCTTCTGTCGGCTTCTTTCTCAAAATTGTGTTTACCGAGCTGGATTATTTGCCCTAGGTAGACATAATCCTTCACAACTTCGAGAAGCGACCCTTCGATGTAGATTCCCAAGTAGCAAACAAGAATAGTGATTAAATCTTACATGTCTATACTTTATCTAAAGTTGGATTTAGCTAATTCAAAAAGGATTTCGTTAAGCCTTTTCTTTCTTTAATACTAAATCGTTTTAAACAACCGCTACTTAAGTAAATTAGGAATACCAAAAACCAAGTTAAGTATTTTCAAAACTAGTTTGTATTAAGTATGCCTACAGTTAATACTAAAAAATTTTTTTTACTATACTCAGAATATTTGAAAGCTCACTTAAAACGCAATTGAATAACTGAAGTACCTTTTTAGACAAACAAAGAAGAAATTGATTTTGTAGATAAAATTAAGATAATTGTAATTCCAATTTCTAGAAACTGATTTTCCTGAGTATATTTTTATTCCTTTTTGACTAAAATTAGTAAGTTTAGAGTAAAAATACATTTAACGGGACGTTCTCTTCAAACAGAACCAAGAATAAATATGGATAAAGTGGAAAAATTAAAAAGATTTGTTAGCTTTCATCGGCGTGTTATCTATACTAATATTATAAAGAGGTAAAATTTGTTTGTAAGTTTGTATGTAGGGGGTAATCTCTGGAACTACCTACCAGTCGGATTTGAAAAATTATTCTTGCATTTCATAGCCCAATTCTTGAGGAAGGCACGCTATGACCCTTAGGAGCCGGGCAAAAAGAAACAAAGCCAAAAAGAACGTTAAGTGATAGCGCGGGCGGGTGATGCGATACGACGGGGTGGCTTTGGGGGGAAACAAGAAGTTTCACGCAAACGAAGTCGCGGGCTGAAGCTAGTAAAATATAAAAAATTAAACTTAACCAATGTGCCGAGTCGAGATTATCAAATAAGCAGAACAGAAGTTATTAATTAATTATTTTTCCTGAGTTTGGGTGGCTTCTAAGAAAATTGGGATTGGATAGTTTAAGTTATTTAAACAATACATCTGTCGCAGGGAAATGAGGATATCACGAAATCCCGGTAGATGTCGAATATTCTTGTTTATTACGTCTTCTTACTAAAAGTATCTAGTGATATACTGACTGACTGACTGTGTAGACTGGTAGAAAATGCCTAAGGCATTAAGTCCGCTTTGTACAGTTTTTACTTGTGCATAAAGTTTTAATAAATAAATAAATAAATGTGACAAAATACCAATTTATCGTCAGTGATATGTCGTTTCACTAAACTAAATCTAGTAAAATGTTAGAAAAGCGGATACTGCCGAATAAAAATCGAGCCATGCATTAGCTGGAAGAATTTCTACATTTGTACTTCTACAACGTAATTGTGAAATATCAAAGTTCCAGTGCAAAACCAAAAGATGTATTTGCAAGAAGCTAAATGTTTTGTGTAATTCAAGGTGCCACAAATAAATAAAAAAAATAAATAAATAATAAATAATATTCCACAACTATCACACAACGCCATCTAGTCCCAAGCTAAGCAGAGCTTGTGTTATGGGTACTAGACAACTGAACAAATCACTGCTTTGTTTAAATAAATAACAAGATTTTCCATTTTCCATCAGGAGTGAGTCGTTGTCTTAATTGTTGAGCCTCGCAAGTCATTTTTTTTTTATTATTTACATTTATATTTTTGTACCTAATGAACGAATCCACATAGGTAATAGAAAAAGGTATAATACCTGATATCATTGTCAGATTATTGTTTAGTTGATTAAAACTTTATTTTCTAATAAAAATGCACCAGTTAATTTGTAATTTTGTTTTATTACTTGATTCATCAACAGTATTCTTCATTTCACTACATTTAGTTTAGTGAAATGACATATCTCTGATTTTATATTAGTATTTTGTCATATCACTACATACTTTAAGTAAAAAGACGTAATAAACAAGAATATTCGACATCTACCGGGATTTCGTGATATCCCTGATATCCTCATTTCCCTGCGACATATCAATTAGTAAGCTACTTATAGCACTGAATTTGAATCCTTGTGTTCTGTTATGCTTCGTCGAATTCAAACATTAGGAGGTACCTACCTATATAAATTTAATCATATTCTTTCGACTATCTTACATAAACCTGTTTCCACCACAAAATAAACAAGAACCACACAATAACAATAAATGACAAGTTAAGAAAACATTAAGACGTAATCTGGTTTTAACTAAATCAAACTATAGAATCACTTAATACCAAACAAATTAAATAGTACTTCACCAATACTGTTTTTAGTAAAGGTTAAGTATAATATCTCTTAACTAGCACTACTTCAAGTGTAACTTGTCTTAACTTTGTCTGAACTAGCCTTACAAAATCATTATTGTCTAAAATCTTACTTCGTTAAGAAAAATAAGATTTAACGCCATTTTGCACTACAAGTGAAAAAAAATTTAAACATTTTCCAACAATACTTCATCAAAAACCAGAGTAAATTGAACTTACATTTTTGTCATAGTCATTCTAACTACATTAATAACTTACACATTTATAAAAAATGTAGTACTCTGCATTAAATGGCACAAAATTTTTAATTTGCAATATTATTATACCACATATTTTTGTTTGTTTTCTAGTATTTTAAAAGCCCGTCTGTTCTATAGCACTATCTATAGATTTTACACGAGAAATCATCATGCGTTTTAAATTTCCAATGCATTCAACGACATAAGAAAGCCTTTTCTAGACATAAAAAATGTTGTTAAACCGCCATTTTCGTAAGTCTTAAAATACTTTAAAAGTTCACCATGTTTTCTAAAATAATATTACTTTAAAGCAAAATAAGTTTTTATTTATACTTCACTAAGACAAGATGGAATATCTGCACTTCAAAATTGATAGTTTTAATTAGGTATTGTAGATATCTTTAAGTCTATTTCTTTATCTTAAGTCAACCTACAAGATATCTTGAAGACAGTGTTTAAGAGTTCTGCAAAACCATACTCTCTTAAGTAGGGTTAAAGTTTGTCTAAACAGTAGTATTAACTCTTTCTTAACAAGTTCTTAAATACTGTGCCCACTTTTACTTAACTGATTCTTGGAGTGTATCTAGAAGATATCTTGAGGGACATAATAGTTTTAGCCAAGACAACAGCTGGAATTAGTCTACTTGTCTTCAAGATATCTACAATACCTTTTTAAGACAATTGTTTGCTACTTGGGTTGGACTCTTCAAGACGTGCGAATTGTACATGACATTCGTCTTGTCCAAATTCATGCCGAGGCCAACCCGCCGAGGAGCTACATTTAGGCTGTGCAGTATTTGGTTTAGCTGTTCCAGCGTCTCTGCCAATATGACGATGTCATCGGCAAATCGAAGATCTGAAATGTACTCGCCGTTCACGTTGATAGTCCAGTTCAATCCAGCGTCTTGAAGACGTCCTCCAACGCATTTGTAAACAATTTAGGGGATATAATATCCCCCTGTCTCACCACTCTGAGCAGTTGGATGGGGCTGGTTTTCTGATCCTGGATCTGGTCAGTCATCGTGGCAGTGTCATACAAACATTTCAACACTTCGATGTAGCGCCAGTCAATTCGACATCGTTGCAGAGAGGCCAGAACTGCCCATATTTCGATGAAGTCGAAGGCTTTCTCGTAGTCCACAAATGCCATACACAGCGTCTGATTGTACTCCTCGGTCTTCTGTTCAATTTGCAGAACAGTATGGATGTGGTTTACGGTGCTGAAGCCTTTTCGAAAACCGGCTTGTTCAGGCGGCTGGAACTCGTCAAGTATTTTGGCGGGACGGTTTGTGATGACCCTCGAGAACGCTTGTATACATGTCTCAGAAGCGAGATGGGTCTATAGTTCTTCAGCAAGGATTTAAGGTTTTATTCTAAATAGACCATTTTTTTAAATTACTGAACTCCATTTATGACTAAACAATAATAATTTACCAAAAGTAGTAAGAAATAATTACCTGTTTATGTGATTCCTATAATGTTCATAAATTTTTGCCTGCGGGCTAGAGAAGTGAAGATAACTTTTCATCACTCATGTTTAGAATCCAGATAAAACTTTTACTAGGTATTTGTAGTTAGATCAATGAAAACGATGATGTGTTACTTAAATGAAGATGTGTAATGTCACAAACAGTGTTACGAAATACTAAGTAAGGGGTCACGACCGCGCAGGTGAAATCAAACACAAAATCCGTATTGCTATCTAGCTCAGACATGTTGCACTGTTTTGCGTGTGACAGAGACGTATAATAATATTCGTTTAGATAAGTTTTAGATGTAAAGGACAGGTCAATTATTTTCGATGCTGAAAAATTAACGTATGGGTCAATATGATTATGATAATTCGAGCCACAATTTACCGTAAGGGACATGGTATTTGCATCTACTCAGGGAACACTAATGTATAAGACCTGTTGTAAAATGTTCTCGATTTTTTTTTAATGTAAAGACCAAATACTGTGAGTAAAGAGACTTACATTAGTTTTTATAAAAATATTAATTTAAAACGTCCTATACAGCCAGTTTTTGTAAAAAAAATGGTCTAGACCTGCGGAAAATATGTAATGTAAGGGACATTTTTTTTTTTGAGATATTGAGATTTTAAATATACCAATCGATAGAGCAAGAAATTACGAATCCAATGATATATATAACTCATTTTCGACAAAATGTCCCTTACGTTATTTCATATTTCCGGTATCGATATATTACTATGAAGGTTTCCAGCACGATTAGCCGGCCGGCCTGCTGTCGCTGAAAACTAGCGCTGGTGCTCTGTCTCGCATATGGTCGTAGCATTATGCTGGGCGATGAGGCCGTTGTGCGTGGATGTGACACTTTTTTTTCCCCAACTTGTTATTGAAGTGAAACTTCTTTACGCACGCTTGACTTGGAGAGTAAGCTGGCGAACGCATGACGTAAGCGTTACGAAAAGTGTGATTGGGCGAGGCGAACGGGAGTTGAGTGGGGGATATAAGCAAGAGAAAGCAGTGCGCGCGCACATTTTCTTTCTCTCTTCCTCTCATAGCCAAATACGTTTGAAGTTTCACTTCAGTCGTGTGGTCATAAGCTCACTCGTTTTTTTTTTTGTATTCTTTAACTAAGTTATGTTTACCGCAAATAAACGTACCTATTTTCTTTTTTCTATTTCCACCCAATAACATTTGATTTGTCTGAAACTTCGCGTTTGACAAGGATTCAAACGCTCAAAGATTTCGTTCAAACAAAAGCAATAAAATGATCCTCCAACTTTCCTTAGTTATCATTCAAAATATTCATATCTTGGATTTCAAACATAATTCAGCACTTTAGTTTATCCTTGCTGGGCCCTATACTTTGGGTAAGTAAAACTTTAGTCATCAATCATTTACTTAGATATTCGCTTAGGCATGAAAACTACTCACTTCTGTAAGTACTTAAATGAAAGTTTCGCGGAAGACGTATGTACAGTCAGTATTGTTTAGCAAATTGACTTGATTAAATTGACGCAGGGGTCAATTTAATAATTAAGTAAGGCTGGATTTTGTGCTCGATCGACGGTCAACGCTGACCGTCGGCGCTACAATACGTTTTTAATTTATCGTCAGTGTCTTGGTACGCGTGACACTAAATCCAGTCTTAAAGCCATTCTCGATCGACGGTCAACGCTGACCGTCGGCGCTACAATACGTTTTTAATTTATCGTCAGTGTCTTGGTACGCGTGACAATAAATCCAGTCTTACGCAAGACGTCCTTTGAAAACCAGCGTCAGACACTAGTTTTCTGGATTTTTTGCTGAACTGGGCCTATTTGTCGCAACCGTGAGGTACACGATACTGTTTCTTCTTCTTCTTCTTCCTGCCCTTATCCCATGTTACTTGGGGTCGACGCAACACGTTTTCTTCTTCCATTCTCCCCTGTCAACCGTCACGCTATCATTCACTCCCTTCTCTTTCATATCATTCCTCACACAATCCATCCATCTTTTCTTCGGCCTTCCTCTCCCTCTCCATCCATCAACATGTATATTCATCACTCTTTTAGTCACATGCGTTTCGTCCCTTCTCATCACATGCCTATACCAAGCCAAACGATTTCCTTTCAACTTTTCTGTCACTGGCGCCACTTTCAAACTTCCTCTTATATACTCATTTCTTACTTAAGGGTTGGGATACAATGAGGATTAGATTACTTCACATAATTAAGGATCGGACGATACTGTTTCACAGTTCTTTTACATTTTTTTGGGTGTATATTATGTACCTTAAACTGGGTATGGTCCAAATACAATTAAATATCATTCTTTCTTTACTATATTCTTTCGGACAATTATTTCAATTTGATAAATAAGCATTGCCATCCAACGTGGCAATGCTGCCAGCCTTTTGGGCACTTATCCCATTGACAGCGATGCGGACGAATTTTTTGATGCCCAATGAGCTCCTGTTCTTTTTTAAATGTTAGCTTATATTATGTATATGTTACCGGCCAAACCCGATTTCAGTAGGCTAAACTAGTTCCGTCGACATAGGATGCAAGGGCGAGCGAAGGGCACCCCGAGGTTCGGTTTGGTTAGGTTACTTTAAACCCTTTACACAGAAATAGGGGCCCCGCGAAGCGGGGCTCCGTCGACATAAGATCCAAGGGCGAGCGAAGGGCACCCCCTATCGCGTATAGGAAGAACTAGTTTAGCCTAGGCTAAACTAGTTCGTCCTGAAATCGGGTTTGGCCGGTAACATATATACCTATGAAATGAAATAACAAATTTGATAAACAATTAATTTCCCTGACTTAAAATTCGTATGAAACTTCTACATAAAGTAAGGAATATATTGAAGTGAAATTATTAGTGAGAGAAGATAATGAACCCTGTTCTCAGATTATCCGTAGGTGTATACGTAAATTAAACCTACATCCAGTTTACTCCGCTTTCCTAAAGCCGTCGAATAAATAATTTAGATTCTATTGAGAATTCCTACGCAAGTCCTTATCAAACACACCTACGTTCTACCATGTGCTCTTTGAGAGGAAAATACTAAGAGATGCTTAGTTAATGTCAGGATACACCCACATCTTCTTATCTAGAACCCTTTGTTTCTAAGAGTTGGATTAAGTCTTTAACACGTTAATTGCCAGACAAACACAATAGAAAATCTATTGCTGGCAGACACCGTGTGACCGCGGTAGGAGTCAATGATTTAAGCCTGAACAGTAATACAAATCACATCACACTATCACACTAATATTGTAAAGGCGAAAGTTTGTGAGTGTGTGTGTGTGTTTATATGTTTGTAACTTCTTCACGCTCAAACGGTTGGACCAATTTTGATAAAATTTTGTATGGAAGTAGTTGACACCCTGGATTAACACATACCTAGGCTACTTTTTATCCCGATATTCCCACGGGATCGACATTTACGCCAATCGTAATATATTCACATTATTAGTCCAAATCGCTAGTCATAAACATCACTTGCAAATGGAAATCGTCAGCTTAGTCTATTCAGGAATGCTGATATAGGCCACGTGGCTTATACAATTTTTTTATACCTCTTTAATGATAAATGATTTATTTTCTGTAAGTAGGTTTGTACAAACACCTTTACACGTCAATCATATTTTTTTAAGCTAGATGAGGTCGGCGTTTCCTATCTGACTACTCTGAGAAGTAAGGCCGAAACAAACTCAGAGGTCACAGTCTCTTTTAAAGTCCAGACAACATCTTGGTCAGATTATGTGAAGACCATGTAGATTGGTGTCTGAAATGGTGTTTTGAGGAAAGAACCGCACAGATTGAGCGGACCTGTCCAGTCAGTGCACGCATTTGTCACAAAACGTGCAGCTCAACTAAGAACTTGAGAAGCTCAACGATTCGACGAACAATACCAAAGAAAGGACATTAGCCCTATTCCACTTTTGAAAATAACTTCCGAAAACATAACCTCAATTTAGGCCTTCTACTTATTAATTGCTATTATAAATAGTAGTTTCGGGCTCGTGGCTAAATAATAACAGCAGCGCGGGTTAAGCTACGCTTACCGCATTCGGTTCATGGATGGGTGATTATCTATTACATATCATGACCCCTCCGTGCCTCGGAAAGCGGCTATCTTGCGTAGATCTTCAACAGTCGTTACGGGTAGTGAGAAGCCTAAAAGTTTTACAACTAGTCTTACCAAGGGGTATCGTGTTTCTTATTAACTGGGTTGGGTCTCAGACAGCATGGCTGTTCTGCAAGCGCTGGACAGTTATACAGCTGACTCTGGGTTAATATACGAGTGTCACCAGCGCCTCAACCAGGTGGGTACACTCAATAAAATAACCATTCAATGGATCAAAGGACACAGCGGTTCGCGGGGCAACGATGCAGCCGACGAGCTTGCTAGAAGGGGGTCGAGCATGGCACCAGTGGGCCCTGAGCCCATAGCGCCACTCCCCTTTGGGTATATACGCACTCTGGTAAGGAAACGTACCAGAGACCAACATGACAAACTTTGGACGGATCAAGGAGATTGCAGGCAGGCCAGGGAAGCATTTCCCGCATTGGATGGCCGCCTCACGAAACAGGTTCTCCGTCTAACTAAACAAAAGCTGCGTATAGTTACTGCAGCTTTAACTGGCCACGGGTCATTTAATAAACACCTCTTTGTCATAGGAGTAACAGACAGTCCGCTGTGCAGGGCCTGCATGGAGGACGACGAGACAGCGGCACATGTGCTTCTAAACTGCCCGGTGGTCGCCACGTACAGGGCAAAGTACTTCGGTAACCCAGGTACCCTACGTGAGACGGTCAGTAACATCAAGGCGTTGCTGGCCTTCCTCGAGGAGCTGGGGTGGATCGAATAATCGATTTTCCCACCCGTACGCAAAATACGCGCATTGACGTGGAGTTGCGGACACCAGCCCGTATTACCTATTACCTTACCTAACTGGGTTGGGTCGGATAGGCAGTCGCCTTATGTAAAATACTCGTATTCAGCTGCATCTGGTTAGAGTGGAAGCCGACCCCAAAATAGTTGAGAAAGGCTAGGCAGATAATATTTTGGAGTGGGGAATTAATTTGGTTCCAAACAAACAGAATGACGGGGCTGGCTCGGTTCCGATAAACGATTAACTATCGTATCAACTCCCGCCATTTTGGTTTTCAGCTTTAACCAGTATAGTATTTACTTTAATTTAAATAGAGCACGGGTGATAGGTGTCGATTTCGTGAAAATGTTGGGATAGAAAGTATATTTATGTGTTATTCTGATGTAAGAGTATAAGCTATATTAGGTGCTGTAAAGTTTCATCAAAATGCGTTCAGTATTTTTTGAGTAATGTTTTCATTCCCATTAATTTTCGACTTTTCCACCGTCGTTGTCGCTGAAGGGCAGTTCCCGTAATTTTAAAAATGTTCAGTTTAAATCTGTGAAAAATACCTCTAATTTTCCTACAATTTTAACATTTTTTTGACATTGATTGTTGATCAATTACAGGAATACCGACATAGCCCGAAGAATTGCCAAACTTATGTGGCAGTGGGCAGGGCACATTATTGCTCGCAGAAAAGATGGCCAATGGGGCCGAAAGGTCCTGGAGTAGCGACCGCGTACCGGAAGACGTAGCGTTGGAAGGCCTTCCATAAGGTGGACAGACGACCTTGTGAAGACCGTAGGAACCCGTTGGATGCGAGAAGAACTGGTCGAAGTGAAGGTTCTTGGGGGAGGCCTGTGTCCAGTAGTGGACGTCTTTCGACTGAAATGATGATGATGAATTACGGGAATTGGTCTTTTAATGATGTCATGATGTCACTTTATCTGTCACGCGCCATAAGATTGTTGAATTATTATATCAAGAAGTTCACAGAAGTAGCATTGAAGTGCATTGAAAATGTTGAGTAGTGATTTTAATTGTATTTGTAATTGTGTTTTAAATTGTATTCTTAATTTTATTTTAAATTGTGTTCTTAATTGTATCTTAAATTGTATTCTATTTGTATTTTTTATCGTATTTTAAATTGTTTTTATGATTGTTTTTTTTTATTGTATTTTTGGGTACCAAAGTCAAAGTCAAAGCATTTATTTGAAAGAAAGAAAGAAAGAAAGAAAATACGTTTATTTGCGGTGAAAATGACGCAAAAAGAACATAAACACGTATTTCAAATAGGCACATAAGAGGCACTTTTGAACATCAAAAATTATCTTAAAATAGAATTGATTCTAGTCGCCCATTCCAAAGGGTAGTTTTCGTATGGAGAAGAATGGGCAAGAAACTCCACCGTTACTCCGTTACCTACTAACTACTTAATGTGAGTTAGATGTATGTGCATCTTTGTAGTAGTAACATTGCATTCGCGTTATAGCTGTTAAGGTTTTATTTACTAAATTTTGAATAAATAAATAAATAAATCTAGGCACTCTGAGCGTAATAAGTATCTTCATTTATGAATGAGTTGCTTTTCCTCTCAGTTCTCGGTAGTTTAACCCCAGTGGCTATTTATGCTGAGATGAATTCATCCTACATCCTGCGAGACTCGAGCACTGTAAGACTACATTAATTTTTCACTGGATATTCCCTTGAGCAAACGAAGCGACGACGTCACCACTACTCGTGCAAAGTGCATCTGTAATGCCCTCAAACCACAGATATATGTAGATATACCTAGATAACGCAAGTATCACGAACTGTATGAAAACCAAGCGTGCCACTTTTTGACTACCTACTATGACGTCACAAGCTCGCGCTCTCTCGCTCACGCTCACCCAGCCAGCAGTACGCAGGACTGAGCGCGAAAGTGGCGGCTTATGATTTTCGATCGTAAACTGGTGCGATTTTTGGCACGCGAAGTAGGTGCTCTTGCGTTATCTAGGTATATCTATATCTGTGCCTCAAACGGATTGCGGTGGTGACATTCGTATTCATCATGGTTTAAATACTTGTATAGAATACGGGATTTTGTGGGTCTGAGCAATCTCTCTGTTGAGATATTTTGTCCACACAAAAATGACTTATATGCCTATTTATTTCGCCAAGCAGTACCTATCGCTGTGTTTTGATATGAAGGATAGCGAGTGTCAGTAAACAAAATAATTACACATTTGTCTTTTTATGGTTCGGTACGTCAAAAAGAAAACGGAACCCTTACGAGATCACTTCGTTGTCCATCTGTCTGTCCGTCTGTCAAGACCCTTTTTCTCAGGAACGCGTGGAGTTATCAAGTTGAAATTAATGTCAAATACTCAAGGCTACAATCACTTGAAGCAGTGACAAAATCAAACTTCTCAGTCAACGCAGTCAAAAGATAATTGCGTTTATGTTCCGGAATCAAAACTTATAGATCCTCCCGTTGACCTAGAGTCATGAAATTTAGCAAGAAGCAATGTCATGTAGCACAAGTAAAGCAAAAAATCCGAAAACCGTAAATTTGTAGTTACATTAGAAAAAAAAAACCCGTGGTAATCTATTTACATGTCTACAAATTTATACGGAACCCTCGGTGCGTGAGTCCGACTCGCTCTTGACCGATTTTTTTAAGGTTAGAATCGCATGGTAAATTACTGTCACCTGTGGCAGTAGGACGTGACACTGCCGTTGCGGTCGGCAACAACCTAATGCGTTGTTGAAATGGTCTGTCAGTTTCATATAAGCGAATACGTATTATGAGAATTTGATCTTTATTAGCTACTAAAGTTGTCGATTTGTCGGACTGACAGGTGTAAGGAATGCATTATCTCGACGATGGCTGAGACTGTAAAACGAAGAAGAAAGAGTTAATGAAATACCTTGGTAAAATATTAGCCAGAAAAGCCAGAGAAGTGGTAGCGATCACTACTCTGGCTTGCTAATATTAAGTTCATAACTTGTGTAGAGAAAATAAACGTTTTTACGACAATATCTTTAAAAAAAAAATAGAGAACTGCTACAAAATCAAACGATTCTTTTGTACATTGCACATTCACCTACGCGACTAGATATTCTGATCCACAAAGGTTTGTGCACAAAGCTGTATTTGTACCGAGTTTCCCCTGAAGCGAATCGGCATTTTCAGCTTCACTTCACTTTCACTTCCCAACGATTATATTAAAAGATTCTGTTTATAATGGATATTCGTGTAGGAATTTAATATAATATATTAAATTTCTATACGATTATCCATTTCAAATAATACGTAGAATATCTATATTATCAGGAAGAAGTCGTCCTTTTTTCGCAATGATCTAAAAATAAACGACAAAAAACTGGTTCAAATAAGGGCCAAATATTTAATAAACTGTTTTATTTCAGAATTATTCATCCATCAATATTTTTGATTATAATTTTATTTATGTTTGAGAAAAAACTTAATTTAAAAAATGCAATGAAACTGTGGAAAATTCAAATATTTGAAAAGCGAATGTGATGAACAAATAAATGTCAATGTGTTTTACAGGAGAGTTTGCGATTCAGTCCGTTGTCAATTTTATGAACTACTAGCTGCGCCCCGCGGTTTCACCCGCGTAACTTTCGATCCCGTGGGAATATCGGGATAAAAACTATTCTATGTCCTTTCCCGGGACTCAAACTATATCTATACCAAATTCCATCTAAATCGGTTCAGTGGTTTAGTTGTGAAAAGGTAACATACAGACAGATAATGTTACTTTCGAATTTATAATATTAGGTCCTTACATATGAAATTGGCGTTTTGTATGGAAGGAACAAAAAGTCGAATATTTTTTAATATAATATATTTAATTAATCAAAGTATGAACCATTGTTTTCAATGCACTTTTGCCATCTTATAGGTAGTTCATTGATCCCTTTACTAAAAAAACCAGTCGGACGGGAATCAATAAAATCTTTGAAGGCGATTTGGACTGCCCCATCGGAGTTGAGTTTTTTCCCTTGCAAAAAGTTATCCAAATTGCGAAAAAAATGGTAATCTGTTGGAGCAAGGTCCGGGGAGTACGGAGGATGTCTAAGACATTCCAATTCAAGCTCTTCTAATTTGGTAGCCGTCTGTTGCGCAGTGTGTGGTCTGGCGTTGTCGTGAAGCAGCAGTGGCGTGGAGCTTTTTAATCTTCCCAATTTGCTTCAAGTGAATTAAAACAGTTTTATCACTAACATCGAAGCCTGCAGCTAACTCGGACGTGGTTTGCGATGGGTCCGCTTCCACAATAGCCTTCAATTCTCCATTATCAACTTGGGTCTCAGGCCGTCCACGGGGCTTGTTCTGCAGGTCGAAATTTCCAGAACGAAAACGTTGGAACCAAAAACGAACTGTGTTTTCTTTTGCAACATGACCGCCATACACATCATTCACCCTTCGAGTCGTTTCCGCAGCACTAGTGCCACGGCGGAACTCGTACTCGTAAATAATGCGATATTTTAAATTTTCCATTTTGTAAAATGAGTGACGCAAACAGAAAAAACAGAAGAAAAAAAACAAATGAATGACGGTCATCGAAGCACAAATACATGAGTAAATAGCTGTACAAATTTGAATTTGGAATTCCTTACCAAAGAGGAGAAATTCGTGATTAAAGTGGCCAGTACGAAAAACGCCAATTTCATATGTAAGGACCTAATATTAGTCTGGATTATTACTATGTTATGAACTATGACGGCACACTAAGCGTGCCAAAATGGAGGGCTTTTAGCAATGTAATCTATAGTATAAAAATAGAAAAAATACATGTGAGTTATTTGAGTTATTTTCTTTGACCTTTTTTGGTATTTGAAAATTACTCGTGAGTTATTAATTGATTGACATTGGTAATACTTATTTGTAAAGTTCATCTCATCTGCCTAGCCTTTTCCCAACTATGTTAGGGTCAGCTTCCAGTCTAACCGGATGCAGCTGAATACCAGTATTTTACATGGAGCGACTGCCTATCTGACCTCCAAAATCCAGTCTCTGGGTAATGCGATACCCCTTGGTAGGACTGGTTGTCAGACTTTTGGGCTTCTGACGACCCGTAATGACTGTTAAAGATCCACGAATGACAGCCGGGACCAACGGCTTAACGGGCTTTCCGAGGCACGGAGGGGTCTTGGTATGTGAAGATGGTCACCCGTCCACTGACCAACCGCGGCAAGCGTAGCTTGACTTGATCGATAGATCCTTGCGGCTGTTATTAATATTACTTAGCCAAAAGCCCCTCTTATTTGTGAAGTTATTAGTCTTAAAAATTGCTTAATCAAAATAATAATCTTCCACAGCCCGACATTATCCAATGCTGATCATAAGTGACAATATACAAGCTGCTGTGCAAATCAAAAGGGGTTAAATATAATTATCACCAAAAAAATATATTGAACACCAAAAAATGAAGTCTATAATTACTTCTTGTTCTAGCTGGGCACCCCGAGGTTAGGTTTGGTTAGGTTTCTTTAAACCCTTTACACAGAAATAGGATCCCCGCGAAGCGGGGCTCCGTCGAAATAGGATGCAAGAGCGAGCAAATGAGAATACAAATTAATTTTGGTGATCATTTACTATTTTTGGCAGTAAAAAGTGTTTTTTTGGTGTTATATTTTACTTTATCTGGTGATGAGTTAAACATAAGCCAAATCAAAATATTATAAAGGCGAAAGTTTGTGTGTCTTTGTATGTTTGTCACTTCTTCACGCATAAACTACTCAACGGATTTGGATGAAATTTTGCACACAGATATTCGGATACTTTTTGTCCCGATATTCCCACGGGTTCGACATTTATGCGGGTGTAACCGTGGGGCGGTATTAGTCTCATCTAAAATTACACTGGCAACAATAAAATTGTTCAAACAGATTTCATTCATCAAACGTTTTTATTTTTCAGAACCATCAACTTCTGAACTCGACATGGTGCCGATTAGGACTGGTTACCATTTAGAAAATCAAAGTTATTACGGAAAATATAAAGACGTATTCATTATCCCGAATGAATCCGAATCTCACCGAAAGCTCCCGAAGCTAAAAGTTGTTAAACCGATTACATAGAAGACCTAACGAAGCGAGCTCAGTCAATCAGCTGTCTTTGCCCTTAGTGACGTCATTGATGTGAAAGAGCTTCTAGATTTTTCTTTGAGTTCAGGAGGATAATGACAATGAGATATTAATGGTCCAATTAGTTTAGTTGTTTTTGCCTCATTAGTGTTCTGTTAATTGGCGGAGGGTCCTCCAACCTCAGTTGCCTAGTGAATGTAAGCCTCTTTCTAAAAAAATATATTTGTCTAGCCTGCTCGACCTAAAAGACTCTTTCTTCGCAACTTTGGTTGGTAGTATAATATGTTGTAGATATGGATGTATTTACTCTATACAACGTGTTTTTTTTTATATCCCATGACTCTAGGGAGACATTGTACTCATCATTATGAAGAAATTTTACCATGGGACCAAACCTGTAATCGCGAAAAAGAAATCAGTTGTTCCCTACATTTATGTTCGCACAGCTCGTCAAAATGTAGGGAATACCTGCTTTTTTTTCTTCGCAATTTTAGGTTTGGTCCCATAGTAAAAGTTATTCATAACTAGCTGCGCCCTGTGGTTTCCCCCGCATAAGTTTCGATCCCGTGGGAATATCGGGATAAAAACTATCCTATGTCCTTTCCCGGGACTCAAACTATATCTATACCAAATTTCATCTAAATCGGTTCAGTGGTTTAGTTGTGCAAAAGGTAACATACAGACAGACAGACAGTTACCCCCTTATTCATAAAACTTATCAAACCTATTTTAGTTAAAATGGGGTTTGTCTCTTTCTTACACACAGAAATGACAACGTGACAGATAAAGACAAACGTTCTATAAACCTATTTTAGCTAAAATAGAGATAAAATAGGATTATGAATAACGGCATTAGTGTTTCTTTCGAATTTATAATATTACTGTGAATTATTACTATGGATGATGAGTACAATGACCCCCTAGAATTGTGGGATATAAAAAACACACATTGTAGGTATATGTAAATAGTACACCACATACTACCTTCACTATTGTATCTCTTTGTCCCTTAATCCATCGAGAGGTTGTCTTTGAAAGAACGCTTTGAGCTATAAGACCGCCCATTGTGTCACCCCTTGTAAAACTTCTACATTTATAGGTATCTGTAATATTTACGGTGTATATATCGCAGCCAATTGGTTAAATTAGCCGTTTAGTTAACTGCCTGGCCTTAGGAAGTAGTGCTCGGCTCGCTTCGCTCTCTCGGATCGCACGCGGTTGATCACAGTTATAACCTAACCTAACCCATTTGGTCGGGGTGTTTTGTACCTACAGTGTATGATTCGCTAGTGTTATAAAACTGTTCGTAAAATTATAATCTGATTTGAACTGCAGACCGTTTTTCTATTGCGCAATAACCAACACTACCCATAGTACGCCCACAGTAATTAAAATATAGCTGATGAAAACGAGATACACGTACCTTCTCCGTCATATCTATTATTTTTTCTCACAATTCCCTCCACTCTAATAAAACACCATTTCTCACTATTTCAAATAAACCTAACACGTCATTACTTAAGAAAACGGTCCACTTCAATCTATCCAGTCAACTGTTTTTTTTTTCATTCCAATCGCAATGATAAGGGTCCCTTAGAAAAACTGTCAACCAAAAATAGCCTGTTACGACCCTTCACAGCCTATTAACCCCACCGTTACTTACTTTTGTTAGTTATTCGGGTAAATAATGCCTTATTTCACACCCCCACACCCTCACACTCACACACCCCCACACACACACTCACACACCCCCACACTCACATACATACACATACACACAGAGCAGCTAAATTAATGTTTTACTTTATTTTTATTTTCCTTTATAAACCTTTTACGCCTCATCATTGTATCTAGTTACCACATATGGGAAGAGCGAGGCAGCTCCGACACAAGTACTTTTGTAACTTACTGGGGCTGCCTCAATTTATGTATGACACAATGTTTAAGTTGTAAATAAATATTTTTGTATTTTTTTTTTTTTTTTTGTATTTACAAGAGGTTTTCGGTAACAGAACGGAGAGAAACTAGTGAGGTGAAGGTTTGATTTTGACTTATTTATTATCTATTTAATACTTTAAGCACATATATGGATAGAGGCGGACTTAGTGTTCTTGGAATGAAAGTATCTCAGTCGCAAAAAGCTGCATGCATTTCCAAAAAACTAAGTACAGACGCCATCACATCAAGCTACCCGAAACTGTCAAATTTTCCCAATCAACTTTGAACCTTATGCTTTCGGGATAAAGTTGAAAATCTATTTAAGAAATTTGACAGATTGTAGTAGCTTGATGTGCTGGTGTCTATACATTTCTGGTGATGTTTTTCTTGTGTTCGATTTCCAGGTCGGGCAAAGTGTTATTGGGATTTCTATCAATAATTTCTCAGTAGCTGCCCGGAGTCTGGATTTGTGTCCGGTTGATGGCAATAATTATGTAGGTTAGCCCCCTTTTACATAGGACAACAGGCGTTACTATTATGCGTGTTAAACGTGCTCGTCTTATTTGTACATTAAGTACAGACAGCACATGACAACAAAATCAGCCTATAACGTTCCCACTGCTGGGACACAGGCCTCCTCTCTGTGAGAGGGAGTGGGCCGTAATCCACCACGCGGGCCCAGTGCGGGTTGGTGGATGTCACATGTCTTCGAATTTTTGGTTCTAGGACATGCCGGTTTCCTCACGATGTTTTCCTTCACCGTTTTGAGAGCAGTGGTGATGAAATAATTTACAAAAAGTAAAGCGCCTGTCGGGGTTCGAACCTACGACCTACCACTTGTAAGTTGCGGCTGATACCACTGGGCCACCACTGCTCTCACAGACACATGAAAGCACATGAAGCTACCCGAAACTGTCAAATTTTCCCAATCAACTTTGAACCTTATGCTTCAGTGATAAAGTTGAAAATCTATTAAAGAAATTTGACAGATGGTAATAGCTTGATGTGCTGGCGTCTGTACCTATCTACATTTCTGCAATCTATTGAAGTGCTCTTTAAATGCACTTAAGCAACGAAATAAATGCATTTCATGCTACCACGTATTCTAATAGTGTGCAAGTCTGGGTTTCTGTAATTTCCCCAGTATTTTCAGTAACTTCTTTTGTTTTTTTTTTATGTATACGAGGCTTTTAACAAATGAGACACGCGTCTGTTCAAAATGTGTTTATATTACGTTCTCAATGTACCTAATTCTATTTCATCTAATTTAGTTAAAAGCATTCCAACCCGTAATCAGTGGAGATGTGTTCCTGCTGATTGATTACCCCTCGACTTAACTATCCACCCTCGCCGCACAAATATTTTTGTTAAAATACGAGTACCTCGTCCCTCGAGGCTTTAAGGGATTCATGTAATGAATTGAGAGGCGTTGCTATGCGAGTTTTTTTTTTTTTTGTTTGTACAGGGTGGCTGGGTTGTCACCGCGCAAATTGTTACTATGAATTCAGCACATTGTTTTGGACACCTCATCTGCCTAGCCTTTTCCCAACTATGTTGGGGTCGGCTTCCAGTATAAGTTTTTGGGATGCAAATCTGCCCCTAATATGACCCACTGTCTGCATGAAGAAATCTTCTCGTGTAGCGAAGTTTGTTCCGCCAGTTACTCAACTGAACCGAGCGCTCGGCGCATCCTGGACAGTTAGGTACACCCAACACCTTATTTGACTAGCCAATTCTTCCCTTGCAGTGGTAGGGCTAACGCCCGCCTGGTATGCGACCACCCTCCCACCGGAGTCCGGCGCCAAGCAGCCTGCTGTGTTTCGTCGACGCGTGAGAGTTCCAGTGCCTTAGGCATCTTCTGGGCACGCTCGTTCTATCATAGACTTCCATCGCTTTCCATCAGGCATGATCGAGATCAAGAGCGGGCCCATTCATCATTAAAATAATAAAATAAATAAATAACCGGATGCAGCTAAATACCGTATTTTACATGAGGCACGGAGGGCCGTGCCTCGAAAAGCACGTTAAGCCGTTGGTCCCGCTTATCATTCGTAGATCTTTGACAGTGGTTACGGGTCGTCAGGAGCTCGAAAGTCTGACAACCAGTCCTACCAAGGGGTAGCGTATTATCCAGTAACTGGGTTGTGGAGGTCAGATAAGCAGTCGCTCTATGTAAAATACCTACTGGTATTCAGCTGCATCCGGTTAGACTGGAAGCCAACCCCAACATAGTTGGGAAAAGGCTAGGTAGATGATGATAATTTTGTACCTAGTTTATTCCTTATGGAAATGTGTTCCAGTACCTAAGGAAAGCTATATGGCAAAGCTTCGAAGTCATGTATATTAAATCACTCTCATGAGACTTCTGAATATAGAACCAATAAGTCTAAAGATGCTGAATTGATTAAAATTGATTAAATTTCTACTTTAAGATCTTATTCAGAAATTCGACGCTTTTTGGAATTTAGGGCTGAACTTTCCATCGCCAGATAACTTTTATTCGAGGAATAAAATTGACGTTTGACAGTTTTTGTACGAAATAACTGTCAAAATTTCAAAATTATTCCTCGAATAAAATTATTAGATGATTGAAAAATTAGCCCTTGGTAAGCTATGAATAATTTTAGGGAATTACACCTGTATCATAATATCCAAAATAAAAACCGTAGCAAAAGCTATGATGAGGTACTATGATGGCAACAGATCTGGCTTTTCAGTAGTATTAGTTTCGCATTTTGTATTACCTATGCAGATGTGTTGTGTTTTCCATGCAATCCACAGTATTAAAATTTTGTTACTAATTATTCTTCCTTTGCGTAAAGCTTTTGTTACGACAGTTCGTTTACCTAAACAAACAGCTTCGTTCTAATGAGTACAGAGACCTACCTTAATTATTTGATCAATTAAGTAATTTGCAGATACGTATTACAACTTGTGTAATATGGATGCTTTAAGAATATAATATAATTTCTTGTAATTAGTTTCTAATTAATGGAATAATTTAAAAGCGCGCATAATCTTGTCATTGGTTTTGCTTTTCTTTCTTTTCAACAAAAACAATGGAAATATTTATAACATAACGTAACATCACGCCCGTAATCCCTAAAGGGTTAAGCAGAGGTGTTACCTATAGTAAACCCACACTTCTCCGGTAATGTTTAAAAACCATGTAATAGGGGGCGAGCCTATTGCCCTCAACGAGGCACATTCCATACTCCGTGTAATAGGGGGTGAGCCTGTTGCCCTCAACCAGGCACAAATCAAACTCCGGGTTGCTAACTACATAAGACCCATGTAATAGGGGGCGAGCCTAATTGCCCTCAACCAGGCACAAATCAAACTCCGGGTTGCTAACTACATAAGACCCATGTAATAGGGGGCGAGCCTAATTGCCCTCAACCAGGCACAAATCAAACTCCGGGTTGCTAACTACTTAAGACCCATGTAATAGGGGGTGAGCCTATTGCCCTCAAACGGGCACAATCCAGACTCCGGACTGCTTATTACTTAAGACCCATGTAATAGGGGGCGAGCCTATTGCCCTCAACCAGGCACAAATCAAACTCCGGGTTGCTAACTACTTAAGACCCATGTAATAGGGGGTGAGCCTATTGCCCTCAAACGGGCACAATCCAGACTCCGGACTGCTTATTACTTAAGACCCATGTAATAGGGGGCGAGCCTAATTGCCCTCAACCAGGCACAAATCAAACTCCGGGTTGCTAACTACTTAAGACCCATGTAATAGGGGGTGAGCCTATTGCCCTCAAACGGGCACAATCCAGACTCCGGACTGCTTATTACTTAAGACCCATGTAATAGGGGGCGAGCCTCTTGCCCTCAAACAGGCACAATCCAGGCTCCGGGCTGTTAACTACATAAGACCCATGTAATAGGGGGCGAGCCTAATTGCCCTCAACCAGGCACAAATCAAACTCCGGGTTGCTAACTACTTAAGACCCATGTAATAGGGGGTGAGCCTATTGCCCTCAAACGGGCACAATCCAGACTCCGGACTGCTTATTACTTAAGACCCATGTAATAGGGGGCGAGCCTCTTGCCCTCAAACAGGCACAATCCAGGCTCCGGGCTGTTAACTACATAAGACCCATGTAATAGGGGGCGAGCCTAATTGCCCTCAACCAGGCACAAATCAAACTCCGGGTTGCTAACTACTTAAGGCCCATGTAATAGGGGGTGAGCCTATTGCCCTCAAACGGGCACAATCCAGACTCCGGACTGCTTATTACTTAAGACCCATGTAATAGGGGGCGAGCCTCTTGCCCTCAAACAGGCACAATCCAGGCTCCGGGCTGTTAACTACATAAGACCCATGTAATAGGGGGCGAGCTAATTGCCCTCAACCAGGCACAAATCAAACTCCGGGTTGCTAACTACTTAAGACCCATGTAATAGGGGGCGAGCCTATTGCCCACAACCAGGCACAAATCAAACTCCGGGTTGCTAACTACTTAAGGCCCATGTAATAGGGGGTGAGCCTATTGCCCTCAAACGGGCACAATCCAGACTCCGGACTGCTTATTACTTAAGACCCATGTAATAGGGGGCGAGCCTCTTGCCCTCAAACAGGCACAATCCAGGCTCCGGGCTGTTAACTACATAAGACCCATGTAATAGGGGGCGAGCCTAATTGCCCTCAACCAGGCACAAATCAAACTCCGGGTTGCTAACTACTTAAGACCCATGTAATAGGGAACGAGCCTATTGCCCTAAACCGGGCACAATCCAGACTCCGGGCTGCTAACTACTTAAGACCCTTGTAATAGGGAACGAGCCTATTGCCCTAAACCGGGCACAATCCAGACTCCGGGCTGCTAACTACTTAAGACCCTTGTAATAGGGAACGAGCCTATTGCCCTAAACCGGGCACAATTCAGACTCCAGGCTGCTAACTACTTAAGACCCATGTAATAGGGGGCGAGCCTATTGCCCTCAAACGGGCACAATCCAGACTCCGGGCTGCTAACTACTTAAGACCCATGTAATAGGGGGCGAGCCTATTGCCCTCAAACGGGCACAATCCAGACTCCGGGCTGTTAACTACTTAAGACCCATGTAATAGGGGGCGAGCCTATTGCCCTCAAACGGGCACAATCCAGACTCCGGGCTGCTAACTACTTAAGACCCATGTAATAGGGGGCGAGCCTATTGCCCTCAAACGGGCACAATCCAGACTCCGGGCTGTTAACTACTTAAGACCCATGTAATAGGGGGCGAGCCTCTTGCCCTCAAACAGGCACAATCCAGGCTCCGGGCTGTTAACTACATAAGACCCATGTAATAGGGGGCGAGCCTAATTGCCCTCAACCAGGCACAAATCAAACTCCGGGTTGCTAACTACTTAAGACCCATGTAATAGGGAACGAGCCTATTGCCCTAAACCGGGCACAATCCAGACTCCGGGCTGCTAACTACTTAAGACCCTTGTAATAGGGAACGAGCCTATTGCCCTAAACCGGGCACAATCCAGACTCCGGGCTGCTAACTACTTAAGACCCTTGTAATAGGGAACGAGCCTATTGCCCTAAACCGGGCACAATTCAGACTCCAGGCTGCTAACTACTTAAGACCCATGTAATAGGGGGCGAGCCTATTGCCCTCAAACGGGCACAATCCAGACTCCGGGCTGCTAACTACTTAAGACCCATGTAATAGGGGGCGAGCCTATTGCCCTCAAACGGGCACAATCCAGACTCCGGGCTGTTAACTACTTAAGACCCATGTAATAGGGGGCGAGCCTATTGCCCTCAAACGGGCACAATCCAGACTCCGGGCTGCTAACTACTTAAGACCCATGTAATAGGGGGCGAGCCTATTGCCCTCAAACGGGCACAATCCAGACTCCGGGCTGTTAACTACTTAAGACCCATGTAATAGGGGGCGAGCCTCTTGCCCTCAAACAGGCACAATCCAGGCTCCGGGCTGTTAACTACATAAGACCCATGTAATAGGGGGCGAGCCTAATTGCCCTCAACCAGGCACAAATCAAACTCCGGGTTGCTAACTACTTAAGACCCATGTAATAGGGAACGAGCCTATTGCCCTAAACCGGGCACAATCCAGACTCCGGGCTGCTAACTACTTAAGACCCTTGTAATAGGGAACGAGCCTATTGCCCTAAACCGGGCACAATCCAGACTCCGGGCTGCTAACTACTTAAGACCCTTGTAATAGGGAACGAGCCTATTGCCCTAAACCGGGCACAATTCAGACTCCAGGCTGCTAACTACTTAAGACCCATGTAATAGGGGGCGAGCCTATTGCCCTCAAACGGGCACAATCCAGACTCCGGGCTGCTAACTACTTAAGACCCATGTAATAGGGGGCGAGCCTATTGCCCTCAAACGGGCACAATCCAGACTCCGGGCTGTTAACTACTTAAGACCCATGTAATAGGGGGCGAGCCTATTGCCCTCAAACGGGCACAATCCAGACTCCGGGCTGCTAACTACTTAAGACCCATGTAATAGGGGGCGAGCCTATTGCCCTCAAACGGGCACAATCCAGACTCCGGGCTGTTAACTACTTAAGACCCATGTAATAGGGGGCGAGCCTATTGCCCACAACCAGGCACAAATCAAACTCCGGGTTGCTAACTACATAAGACCCATGTAATAGGGGGCGAGCCTAATTGCCCTCAACCAGGCACAAATCAAACTCCGGGTTGCTAACTACATAAGACCCATGTAATAGGGGGCGAGCCTAATTGCCCTCAACCAGGCACAAATCAAACTCCGGGTTGCTAACTACTTAAGACCCATGTAATAGGGGGTGAGCCTATTGCCCTCAAACGGGCACAATCCAGACTCCGGACTGCTTATTACTTAAGACCCATGTAATAGGGGGCGAGCCTATTGCCCACAACCAGGCACAAATCAAACTCCGGGTTGCTAACTACATAAGACCCATGTAATAGGGGGCGAGCCTAATTGCCCTCAACCAGGCACAAATCAAACTCCGGGTTGCTAACTACATAAGACCCATGTAATAGGGGGCGAGCCTAATTGCCCTCAACCAGGCACAAATCAAACTCCGGGTTGCTAACTACTTAAGACCCATGTAATAGGGGGTGAGCCTATTGCCCTCAAACGGGCACAATCCAGACTCCGGACTGCTTATTACTTAAGACCCATGTAATAGGGGGCGAGCCTATTGCCCACAACCAGGCACAAATCAAACTCCGGGTTGCTAACTACTTAAGGCCCATGTAATAGGGGGTGAGCCTATTGCCCTCAAACGGGCACAATCCAGACTCCGGACTGCTTATTACTTAAGACCCATGTAATAGGGGGCGAGCCTCTTGCCCTCAAACAGGCACAATCCAGGCTCCGGGCTGTTAACTACATAAGACCCATGTAATAGGGGGCGAGCTAATTGCCCTCAACCAGGCACAAATCAAACTCCGGGTTGCTAACTACTTAAGACCCATGTAATAGGGGGCGAGCCTATTGCCCACAACCAGGCACAAATCAAACTCCGGGTTGCTAACTACTTAAGGCCCATGTAATAGGGGGTGAGCCTATTGCCCTCAAACGGGCACAATCCAGACTCCGGACTGCTTATTACTTAAGACCCATGTAATAGGGGGCGAGCCTCTTGCCCTCAAACAGGCACAATCCAGGCTCCGGGCTGTTAACTACATAAGACCCATGTAATAGGGGGCGAGCCTAATTGCCCTCAACCAGGCACAAATCAAACTCCGGGTTGCTAACTACTTAAGACCCATGTAATAGGGAACGAGCCTATTGCCCTAAACCGGGCACAATCCAGACTCCGGGCTGCTAACTACTTAAGACCCTTGTAATAGGGAACGAGCCTATTGCCCTAAACCGGGCACAATCCAGACTCCGGGCTGCTAACTACTTAAGACCCTTGTAATAGGGAACGAGCCTATTGCCCTAAACCGGGCACAATTCAGACTCCAGGCTGCTAACTACTTAAGACCCATGTAATAGGGGGCGAGCCTATTGCCCTCAAACGGGCACAATCCAGACTCCGGGCTGCTAACTACTTAAGACCCATGTAATAGGGGGCGAGCCTATTGCCCTCAAACGGGCACAATCCAGACTCCGGGCTGTTAACTACTTAAGACCCATGTAATAGGGGGCGAGCCTATTGCCCTCAAACGGGCACAATCCAGACTCCGGGCTGCTAACTACTTAAGACCCATGTAATAGGGGGCGAGCCTATTGCCCTCAAACGGGCACAATCCAGACTCCGGGCTGTTAACTACTTAAGACCCATGTAATAGGGGGCGAGCCTATTGCCCTCAAACGGGCACAATCCAGACTCCGGGCTGCTAACTACTTAAGACCCATGTAATAGGGGGCGAGCCTATTGCCCTCAAACGGGCACAATCCAGACTCCGGGCTGCTTATTACTTAAGACCCATGTAATAAAGGGCGAGCCTATTGCCCTCAACCAGGCACACTCCAGGCTCCGGGCTGCAATAACTTAAGACCCACGTAATAAGGGACGAGCTTATTGCCCTCAACCGGGCACAATTCAGGCTACTCCGGACTGCTAACTACTGCTACTGAGAAAAAAAAATATTTCTTCTTATGAAACTGTTCATAGTCGGGTTACTAATAACGTTCTTGTTGATTTAAAAAAAAAGTTTTAATCATCATTTATGTCCTGACGGCTACCTAAATCAGTCGTAAAATTAATCTAGGGAAAATAACAGTAAACTTATTATAAAGAATGATGAAATATAATATAATATTAATCAAATATCCCTTAATAGTCAATTAAGTCGATTGCTCTATTTAAATATTTCTCAAAAGTTAACGATTTTCGTGAGAAAACGGGGTTTTTTAGTCTAATTACTTGTTAATCGTTCTATTTTTTTTCTTTGATTATTTTTATGGATTAATCGCATATTTTTATGGAGTCTATTTTTTATGGATTAATCGCAGTTAATAACATAACACAATATTATGACGCATGTAATCCCCGCAGGCTGAGGCACCAAGTTAGAGTAGTACCTATAGTAAACTTACAATTCGCCAGTTATATTTGAGTCAAAGTGGCAAAAATTAAGGGGTATTCCACGAAACGCACCAACTTTGAAACGCACCAAAAGTATTCCTCAAAAAAAAAAATTAAATATTAATAAAAATAAAAATATTATAATTTTTTTCCACGAAATGCATCAACGATGAAACATATAGAAGAGCATGAAGGATTTGTAATAAATGATATCGATAGACTTTCATTTGGTGCGTTTCAAAATAATACAAATATAAACATAAATAGCTGATGAAAAACCCAATAATACTTTGCCCGACCTGGGGAACTGGGAATAAGTAGTTATTGTTTTATTTGGTTGGAATTGAAAGAGGCGATATTATTATACGTTTTGCATTGTTCGATAGAAATTCAATTGAGGCTCATTAGCCATAGTTGAGCTACTCGTAATATTAGTTCAATTGTGGCTTTTTTTTTGGATGGGACATCATCACATGACCCCTCCCGCTCTGGGTGGAGAGGAAGGGAGTGTCAGACTCTTGCTGACTAAAACCCATCCGTGTTCCTTCCTTAGCCCTTTGTGTTCCGGGGTAGCGGTAACCCTTTCGGACAATCCCACTACCCCGGTAGGCTTCGGCCCTAACAGGCCTTTTCTTTTATGCTGACATCTCTTTGAGGCGCGCGTGGAACACATACGCGCCGTCCGGCACGGTCCTGGTCCTGATCGGACGATGAGCTACCCATTACTCTCCGTCCGCAGGCCCGCACCTAGGGAGGCAGGGAGTCGTCGCGCGGCTCCCGACGCCCGGACAATTGTGGCTAATGAGACACAATTGAATTTCTATTGTTTAAAATCAAATTTTGATTTTTCAACAGTTGAAAGGTTGCGGGCGGGTAGTTTTGCTAAAGTCTTCATTTATTATGTAGCTTAGAACCAACCGTAAAGTCGACCGTCCCCTGCTACATAAGATGTGCAGGCCTCTTTAGCACCGCAGTGCATTTGTTTACCAGCTACGTATTCGTACCTACATAGCGAGGCCTTAGGTCGAGGAATATTCTCATTCAAAGCGAAGCTAAGTACAGTCAACAAAAGAGGTAAGAACTGAACTTTAATTTGATAAATGAGCAGTTTGTTTTCTATTAATAAAATGAAATTTTATTCGAGAACATCCATCAATTTCTTACTAAACTTCAACTATATCCGACGATCCTGCATACTTATCTCTTTTGTTGACTGTACATGTAGCTTAGCCGTGCTGCTGTGGAGTTGATTACAGAAACTAAAGATTCTCTGTAACAATTTCGTCAATATCGAAGAGAAGATAGTTCTCTTTTATGAGAACTGTCTTGGAGAAAAAGTTTGGTGCGAAAAAGAATCACAGGCTAGAGACTTCGCTATAAAAAAAACCGAGTGTGCTTGTGACCACACCACTGAAGTGAAACTTCAAACGTATTTGGCTATGAGAGGAAGAGACAAAGAAAATGTGCGTGCGCACTGCTTTCTCTTGCTTATATCCCCCACTCAACTCTCGTTCGCCTCGCCCGATCACACTTTTCGTAACGCTTACGTCACGCGTTCGCCAGCTTACTCCCCAAGTCAAGCGTGCGTAAAGAAGTTTCACTTCGAAAACTTAGGTAGGTTGCTTATGTCCTTGCTATGAAATCTTGATGAAGAACATGTGTGTCACGATTTTAGATAGCAAACAAATTAATTCGTAATTCGTAAGCTAATTTGATAGAAGCAAAAAATTCATATCGCGTATAAATTATAATAGCTACACTTTTTACCTGTCCAACAGTTGAATAGGCCAAAGTTGAGATGGAATGCCAATTGGGTTACTTACCTAAACTTTTTACAAAAATTAATTTGATCCTATTTTGTTTTTTTTTTATGGATGGGAAATCATCAAATGACCCCTCCCGCTCTGGGTGGAGCGGAAGGGAGAGTCAGACTCTTACTGACTAAAACCCATCCGTGTTCCTTCCTTAGCCCTTTGTGTTCCGGGGTAGCGGTAACCCTTTCGGACAATCCCGCACCCCCGGCAGGCTTCGGCCCTAGCAGGCCCCTTCCTTTTTGCTGACATCTCTTTGAGGCGCACGTGGAACACGTACGCGCCGTCCGGCACGGGCCTGGTCCTGATCGGACGGTGAGCTAAATTTGATCCTACCTAAATATAAAATGAGAGGCATGTGCTAAAACATTTTTTGTATGAATTAACACTCTTCCTGCCATGAGAACCGCCGGCGAACCCCAAAAAAATTTGTTCAGCAGGCCAAAGCACATTTTTAAATACTTTTATCACATTTTCCATAACAGCACGCCAGTAGTTGTAAAAACTATTTGAATTCGGGAGGTTAGGGCGGATCCCACGACGTCCTAAAAGATTTTTTTTTGACGCCGGCGTATCCCACGGCCTCTTGTAATAATTTTGACTTTTGACTCACGGCATTCACCAGCAGAAACTTTGGGACCCGCTGGCGGCCTCCATGACCTCCTGAACTTAAAAAGTTTATATATTGTCGGCAGGGATAGTGTTAAAATCGTGCTTGGCCATGTGCTAGGGAATATTTATTGATGTTTTCAAAACTCATTCTCGTGTCTGTTATTAATAGCCTCCCGACCGATTTCGCTCACGGTGGCCAATCTCAACGGAGATTAGCCAGATACGCAGGAGATATAGCGCACAAGTGTATGCGTAAACACAGGTGCACTCTCTGTTCCTTTACTCTCATAGTCCGAAGGGACGGTAATCCGACACGACCGGGGAGAGATCAGGCGCAGGACCAACGGCTTTACGTGCTTTCCGAGGCACGGGGGTATTAAACCACCAACTTCCAAACTTCGGACTGTTACTAAGAAATTCCTAATGGAAATCGAAAACACTGTCCGATCCGGGAACCGAACTCAGGACCCCACGCTCAGCACTCGCACTTGCAACCACGAGACCTGCGGGACAGTCATGTTATTCAATATACATTTATACGGAGGAGGAGTGAAAAGGTAACAGACAGAAAGACAGACAGAGTCAAGTACTTTCGCATTTATAATATTAATTATTTTAAAAGGCAAATGGACAGTTATTTTAAAAGTGATTAGTCAATACTTTATTTTGTAGCCCTATAGTGCCATCTATGAATCTTTCGTGGTACTACTTTTCATTCATACCGCGAATGTAGTACAATGCAATACACGATGATTATGCTGCCATCTATAGTCTGTAACAAACAACTACTAAGTAGGTAAGTTCTACATTTTCTTAATAGATGGCAGGGTAGGTAAGGAAAAGCTGTTGAAATATATGGCACTTTAGAGCTTCTAAATTAGTTGCAAATAAAACTTGAGATATTAACAAATAATTTAAATTACATAACATTACATCTCTACGTATTCCTCAAAGGATTGGGCATAGGTGTAGCCTTACCCCATGACCTAACCAAAAGCGATCGTCGCGTTCTGTCACTTTTTGTTCGGTGGACCGGAACGCGTGGTCTCACCCACAGAGGGCGCTTTCCGGTTTTCCGAACAAAAAGTCGTTCGGAATAATTTTTATTAGGACGCGGCCTGTAGGTACACTAAACCTTCATTATCGAACATAATTTTAATAACTGCCGCGCACGGGTTGGTCGATCAGGGCCCCAATTCTTCATGGTAATTTATATTCCGCGGGCGATTTCGATTAATAACAGCATTAGTTGCATAGCCTGTAGTTTTCAATTCGTCCCAAAATAATTCGGATCCAGCCTGTCCCTTGCTACCCTCTCCCAGCGACCCCCTAAGTGCGTGTAGTCGCTTAGTTATTATTTTTTTAAGCATTGGCTGGCGGCCTTAATCTATTGAGGCATCCACAGGCAAGCCCCGTTAAACAGACGACACAGCCTCATAGGTTGAACTGAAAGATGCCATTAAAAAAAAAAGCAAGACGTAGTACGTCTTAATTAATCGTGCGTGTAAAGTGTTGCTGCGTGGCTGACCATTATAAATAATCAACCTATATTTAACATTGAAAGAAAGAAAAAATAAGTTGTAAAAACAAACGTAAAACTATAACAAAATAAAGTTCATTATTACAGTGAAACTTACAATAGAAAATTGAATTTCCTGCCCTTTGACTCATTATAATTGTGACGTGACATATTTGTACTAAAGCATGCAAAACTTTTATTAGTTATTTGTTATTAGTTTCCATGTGTAATACTGGTTATTATTTAATGATGTGGTGGACCTACAAATTAGTAGGTACAACTATGTAGGTTCAGTAGTTTTTCATTTTTTTTTCTTTATTTTAGGGTTTCTATCGCTGAGCAATAACGTTGCCCTGTAGATAACATCAGCACAACTAACTAAACCTAAAACAGATAACACATACTTAAAAACAAAAAAACCGGCCAAGTGCGAGTCGGACTCGCCCATGAAGGGTTCCGTAGCAGCAAGTAACATAATATAAAAGTTCTTGTAGTTCGTTGTAACTTTGTGAAAGGTAAATTGCGGTTTTCGATTTATATTAGACGTATTAAAAAAAAAACTACTGACTAGATCTCATTCAAACCAATTTTCGGTGGAAGTTTACATGGTAATGTACATTATATATATTTTTTTAATTTTATCATTCTCTTATTTTAGAAGTTAGAGGGGCGGGGACACACCTTTTACCACTTTGGAAGTGTCTCTCGCGCAAACTATTCAGTTCAGAAAAAAATGATACTATAAATCTCAATATCATTTTTGAAGACCTATCGATAGATACCCCACACGTACAGGTTTGATGAAAAAAAATTTTTGGAGTTTCAGTTGTAAGTATGGGGAACCCCAAAATTTTTTTTTTTTTTTCTATTTTTGTGTGAAAATCTTACTGCGGTTCACAGAATACATCTACTTACCAAGTTTCAACAGTATAGTTCTTATAGTTTCGGAAAAAAGTGGCTGTGACATACGGACGGACGGACAGACAGACATGACGAATCCATAAGGGTTCCGTTTTTTGCCATCCGGCTACGGAACCCTAAAAATGTCAGTTTGTACAGTATCCTAGCTTGTTCCGATAAAGTCGTTACGGGTGTAACGACTGTCAAAAATCCACAAATGACAGCCGAGACCAACAGCTTAACGTGTCTTCCGAGGCACGGAGGGTTCTCGGAATGTAAAGATGGTCACCCATCAAAATCAAAATCAAAAGTCATTTATTCAAACTAGGCTGAGAATCAGCACTTTTCGAACGTCAAAATTACAAAAGACAGTCCCCCAAAACGCCCGCCCTTCGCCACTTCCTAGTGCTTTCGCTGGGGAGAAGAAGTGACGGAACAAACTCCCCAGCAGCATCCACAGACCAACCGCGGCAAGCGTAGCTTAACCTGATCGATCGACCTGTGCGGCTGTTTTTATTTAGCTGCAGGCCCATGGGCGATGTATGAGAGAACATACAATGTTAAGTTCGTTTTTGGGATAAATTCATCTCAACTACAGAACGTGTGCGTGGTTCGATACGCATTTGGCCAGTTTTTTTTCCTGTAGACGAGATCATCTGTAAGGTGATAACCCTTGTTCTGCTCTTTCACCATGCAAATATTCTTTTTCGGTACTTTTGTTATAATATAACACGCAAGAACAACTACTTCGCGTGCCAAAAATCGCACCAGCTTACGTTCGAAAATCATAAGCCGCCACTTTCGCGCTCAGTCCTGCGTACCTACTGTTGGCTGGGTGAGCGTGAGCGAGAGAGCGCGAGCTTGTGACGCGCTACTTCCCCAATGCTCAACTAGATTGCTCAACTAGTTGAGCAGTTGAGCTGTAGGACATAGTTTGTATTACCGAACATTTTATGCTCTATAGCTCAACTATTTTTTGCTCAACTTAGTTGATCAGTAGGTCATCCTGTTATAAAATCGAACAATATAACCTACTGCTCAACTGCTCTTGAGGCACTGGCCACTAACGAGCCCTCACGGCGGCGGGGGATGCTGTTGCCCAGGGTGGCGTCGTCTTCAGGCGGGTCAATCCGCGGAAATCCACTAACGGCGAATATATGCTAATAATAAATTAAATATCATAGCTGCATTCTTTTTTACTTTATGACATTTCTTACATGTTTTTACGTATAGCGCCGCTATCTAAAAAAGTATAACACCTTTATTTAATTTATTATTGCAATCAACACGCACCAAATGTCATTACCATTTGCAAATAAAAGTCGGCCTAATTGAGCGGAATGGCCCAGGCGTCGACCAGGGAGGCACTCCGGTATCACCGGATGCCGACCTACCTCTGTCGCGTGGTTGAGGCCTATCTGACGGACAGGGTCGTCATCTACTCCGGTCATTAAGGAGAGTGGAACCGGCGAGAGATGTCCTACAGGGATCGGTCCTGGGGCCGCATCTGTGGGACGTTGGGTACGACTGGGTGCTGCGCGCCGACTTCCCTAGCGGCGTCAGCGTAGTTTGCTACGCTGACGACACGCTGGTCCTGGCGCAAGGGAGGTCGAACCAGGTGGCGGCTGAATTAGCGACACGCGGGGTTGCGACAGTCGTTGAAAGGATCCGGCAACTGGGACTCGAGGTGGCCTGGCTCGAGTCGACTATGAAGTATCTGAGACTTGTCCTTGACAGCCGGTGAAACTTTGTAGAGCATTTCCGTCGTTTGGCTCCCAGACTGGAGCGGGCCGAGGCTGCCTTGAAGCGGCTCCTGCCCGATCTAGGGGGTTAAAACGCCTCCTGCCAAAGGCTACGCTTCAAAGAGATGCCAGTACTAACTAACGGGGTCCGCTAGGGCCGATGCCTGCCGGGGTCTTGGTGATTTGGATTTTTTATTTCTAGTCTATAAATATAGTTTTGCAGTTTTAGTTGATCAGCGGGTATTACCCACTGCTCAACTATTCATAGTTGAGCAATTACCAATTGAGCCATTGGTATTACCTACTGCTCAACTTTATGCAGTTGAGCAATCTAGTTGAGCAGTGGGGAAGAAGTGTTTTGACGTCATAATACTTAGTCAAAAAGTGGCACGCTTAGTTTTCATACAGTTCGTGATACTTGCGTTATCTAGGTCTATCTACAGGGTGTTACGGAAAGGGTATATCAACGGGTACGCAAATAAAAAATAATTAAGCATTTTCAAAGTTAATGCTTTTGAGCTGAAATTTTGTACAGAGATTCTAGACCAGATAGACACTCTTCAACCCGTTTGTATTGATATACCCTTTCCGTAACACCCTGTATATCTGTGGCAACTGCCGACAGCACGTGCAGCGACTGCATGCAATCGGCTAAGGTTACCAGCCGTTACCTTAGCCGTGGTTACCAGCCGCTGCACGTGCTGTCAGTACGTAAATAGTTTCCCTGTGATAAGTTGCGCATGTTAGAAAAGACGTCAATCACAAAAGCATGAACTAGGGCAAACTAAGTTTAAATAAACCCGTTCCCTGCACTATATAAATAGGCGGTGTGTACTGGAGCGGGGATCGAACACGTGACCCGAGTGATCAGCGGTCGACCGTGATAAATTGACACGAAACCTTTGTGGGTTGTTGTTCAGGCGTAGCACACAAAACAGACAAGGCACAGAATGCCAGCTCCATGTAATAAGCTATAATGCACGCACACATAGACACGCTTCGCCTACAGTGAATGCAAGCGCACTCACATCTGGACTTAGTGTCCAAACACACTATGTCGAAGGTACTATAGCGACCATTTCCGCCTGATCACTTAAAAAAAATTTCGCCTAAATCCGGCGATGGCGCCAAACCATGCCACCTTTAAGTTTTCGTTTATTAGCAAAGCGATAACTCAATGAGTTGCAACCTGCACTGCGCAGCTTAGTGACGCATCACGTGTACTCCTTTTGTGAATTTTACGGACGAACTATTTGCCTTGGCGCGCTTACTAGAGAGTGCTTCTGTTTTTTGAGTGCAAGCAAAATGAACTTAGTGGTGGTCAGGCAGGAGTGTCCGCGATAGTACGCGACCGAAGTTTACTGATTTCACTGTAAGCTGTAACGCAACGTAATTTCCGCATAATGTGTCTTCAGTAATTCAAATAGCATTGCAGGCGTAAACATGCCGAACTTAGGCTGCGTACCTTCGGCATAGTGTGTTTAGACACATAGACCGAAATTGCCGTACGTAGGTGTCTCTGTGTGCTCGTGTCTGTTTTGCTCGTTGTATCGAACCGACCTTCTGTACTATTCTACATTATTATGTGAGTGGGTTGTTGTTCAGGCGTAACTTCGAAATAAAAACCTTCTAAGCGTAGCGATTGATACTGTAACTTAGGGGTAGTTTATGTTTGGATAAGAATGGGCTGGTATTGGATTTATTGATAACAAGCTGCGCCCCGCGGTTTCACCAGTATAAGTCTCGATCCCGTGGGAATATCGGGATAAAAACTATTCTATGTCCTTCTCCGAGACTAAAACTATCTCTATACCAAATTTCATCTAAATCGGTTCAGTGGTTTAGGTGTGAAAATGTAACGTACAGACAGAGAGACATTTACTTTCGAATTTATAATATTAGTATATTATTACTAACTGCGCCCCGCGGTTTCACCAGCATAAGTTTCGATCCCGTGTGAATATCGGGATAAAAACTATCCTATGTCCCTTCCCGGGACTCAAACTATATCTATACCAAATTCCATCTAAATCGGTTCAGTGGTTTAGGTGTGAAAAGGTAACATACAGACAGACATTTACTTTCGAATTTATAATATTAGTATGGATGCATTGAAATAGTTACTCAGGTTCATAGTATAACATAACGGGTGTAAAAATACGCTTATCGAAGCCAAGAGTCCTACCGGAGTCCGGCGTCAAGCAGCCTGCTGTGTTTCGTCGATGTGTGGGAGCTCCAGTGTCTTAGGCATCTTCTGGACACGCTCGTTCCATCATAGACCTCGTCCATCGCTTTCCATCAGGCGTGATCGAGGTCAGGAGCGGGCTCATTCATCAATAAAAAAAAAGAGTAACTTATACTTCCTGTCATTTTGTACACTGTATAAGGACCATACCAGAGGGGCGATTTTCGTAATTTTAAGAACATTCACAGTCTGATTTCAGTCTCAATCTGTCAAAAATACCCCTAATTTCCCTACATTTTGACAAATTTTTGACATTTGTTTGTCGCTGAGATGAGACTGCGACTAGATTTTGAACGTTTTAAATTACGAGAATTGGCCTTCTGGAAGTCAAAGTCAAAGTCAAAACATTTATTTCAAATAGGCACATAAAAGGCACTTTTGAACGTCAAAAATTATCTTAAAATAGAATTGATTCTAGTCGCCCATTCCAAAAGGTAGTTTTCGTATGGAGAAGAACGGGCAAGAAACTCCACCGTTACTCTTTTAAAATGTTTAGGTACAATATTTTGCATGGGTACATTAATTATATAATAACATGTGAGGACGATGCACCTACAATAAAATTACTATACCACAATAGGTAAAAGAATTAAAAACGAAACCATGACATATAAATTAATTATCTGATAGATACATGGTGCTCACATATTTACAAACATGGTACACGCAAAACGATTTTAATTAAAAAACAAAATACAAGTAAGTCAGGGTGTGAGTAATAAATGTAAAAAAAAAAGAATAAAAAAATTTACAATTAAATTAGCAACCAGTTTGATTTTGTCTAGACTCTAGATTGTCCTATGGAGCAGGACCAGCATGTTTCCAAGCGTTCTCATCTTGGATATAATCTTCTAATTTATGGAAACCTTCTGGTTACGGAGATGTTGAAGGTCAAACTCCAAATTTTGTTGACGAAAAAATGTTCTTAATGCTATACTTCAAATACCTAAAATAACAACTGTACCATTGCATGCACCTATGCGCCATACCGTAAGCCCAATGTTTTGCGTGCGTTACATTTTACGCTGCCGAAAAATAGCGATTTGATTCCCAGATATAATTTTTGCTTAATGTTACGTAATTTATTATTATTATTTATTTTAAATGGATTTGACTCTAGTCTAGGTCAGAGGTGACAGAGACAAAGTCGACGATGGAGTGAGCTTACCCAGAAGAAGCCTATTCACTCTCACTTCGAAGAAAGTTCCACTCTTTTGCTGTGCGCATTATAAAGGACATTTGGAAAGCTTAGTTCGAATTGGTGGAATAGCAATTAATTTGATGTACAGAATGCATAAATAACGGTTATTTGATGGACGTACACACTGTATGTGTTTTTAAAAGCGATAAGGCACAGATTAGCTCTTATAAAATCTTAGCCAGTTTGACTTATAATTTCAGGCACTATTATTTATTAACAATAAAAAAATATATATAAACTCCCTGCTATATGTACTTACTTTTAGCTCAGACTATCTAGATAGACAAAAACGGCTATCATTTCGTATTCTCTATTTACGTCATCATTATTTCAGCCGAAATACGTCCACTGCTGGACATAGGCCTCCCCCAAGCACCTCTACTAAATATTATTCACTATTATTATTATTTATTAGTATACATAAAATAAGATATTACCTAATAATTGGTTTATTAAGCTGTCAGTAAAATTTAAAACTTGACAAGTTAATAATGTGGGTTCAGAATTACAGGCAAGCGAAACAATAATTGTAACTCAATTTCATCGGCCTACAAAGTTCTGGGAAAGTTAATTTATTTTAATCCAAATTATCCTTCATTTGCACATGCTACCCGCTTTATTTTGCGTGACGTTTGACGTCTGACTCGGTAATTGTTATTTAACATCATTTTTTATTTGGCATCCTTTAATTTTAACTTATTTTCAACCTTTCCATTTAGGTAGGCTCTCTTACTTTTACAGTATATTAATCATTTTTTATTTTATTTATTTAAAGTGCTTTGTCGCTTAGCGACCACATCGCCCAGTGCAGAAAAACACAAAATTGTTGATTACGATCTATCTTATAACTAACTTGTACAATTATTTAGCCTTATCGGAAACTGGAAAAGCAAGGATGGTATTACAAAAGCCAATATCGTATCTTTTATGTCGTCCGAAAATATCAATTCTAATATTTTCATTCCGGACACACTCCATCAGAATATGAAAGACATCATCAACCACTCCACAGTCATTACAATTATATATTAATCTTGTTCTACATTTCAATTTGGCAATGTTAGACATCTGTGTCTGCTTTTCTTAGAAATGATCATTACAAACTGTTGTGAAGTGAGCTGTCATTTGGTTTGATTGGCCCTATAGAAGCTCACTTCATACTCACTTCAGTTTTAATGATGAGATTTTTACGGAATAAGCTAATGGCAATCGCTAGCCCGCAGTGCACAGTTTATGGAAGAGTCCTTATTACGAGAAAAGTCTGTATGAGATAAGTTCGCAATGGAACAATCAAAAGTTTTTATTATTCGAACTAGAGACATTACGAAGGCCATCTTACTGAAGGGGAAGGTGGATAAACAAAGAAATAATTACCTAATGTATTATATACTAAAACCTTCCTTAAAGTATGTAAATCACACTAATGAAAGAATTATCAAAATTGGTTCAGTAGTTTTTAAGATAATCGCGGACATACAAATATACATACATACGAGTCGAACACAGAACCTCCTTTTTAAATTCGGTTAATTAAAGTCGGTTAAAAAAGATTAATTAAATAAAAAAAAATAAAAAAAGTCAACCTTTTCGCAGAATACAGTTTTGCGGCTTTGTCACCTCCTTGGCGATTTCTTAGTGGTTTATAAATCAAACTGAATCCACTAAACAGTTGCTCACTTGGTACGAAACCTGGCGGTGGTGGTTACATGGGAGCCAAACTTGAAACTTCGAGTTTTATCTCCATCTCGTTAAGGGGTCTTCGCTTAGCTTCGGAGTCGATTTTCTCCATTAAACAACCCCGGAGGCGAATGGGGATGCGAAAGTACCATTACTTGGCAATTTCCGCAATTATATAGGCGGAGGGAGCAGGTTCCTTTGCAACTCTAATTCGGATATTCATCAGCATATTTATCAAAGAAGAGAGAAGAGAGCAGTGGTAGCCCAGTGGTATCAGCCGCGACTTACGAGTTGTAGGTCGTAGGTTCGAACCCAGACCGGCGCTTTACTTTGTGTAAATTATTTCATCATCACTGCTCTCAAAACGGTGAAGGAAAACATCGTGAGGAAACCGGCATCTCCTAGAACCAAAAATTCGAAGACATGTGACATCTACCAACCCGCACTGGGCCCGCGTGGTGGATTACGGCCTACTCCCTCTCACAGAGGCCTGTGTCCCAGCAGTGGGAACATTATTGGCTAATTATGATGATGATGATTTATCAAAGATAAAGTACGCTGACTGTCGCAAATTGGGGGTTATTTAAAACAAATGAATACCTATAGAAGGATTTCAGTGCGGTGCATCTACGATGGCGCCAGCGGGCCAAGCAGCCAGCGTTAGCCATGAGCGTTAGTCGTCTGAGCGGTGCCACGGCCGGCTTCAGTTTCACACGCTCCCACATCGCGAATATTGCAATATAATTCTGTTATTTATCTATTGCTTGTAATACGACAATAGTTTTTTTTTAATAGTACAGACGCCAGCAAATCAAGCTACCCGAAACTGTCAAATTTTCCCAATCAACTTTGAACATTATACTTTAGCAATAAAGTTTAAAATCTATTAAAGAAATTTGACAGATTGTAGCAGCTTGATGTGCTTTTCTGTACCTATGCAACAATAACGAAAGAACATAGCAGCCATGTTGCAAAATTCAGTCATCATATCTTATCATCCCGCCTGCATTTTCCGGAGGATTAGACTACTATGTGTAGGTACCATAAACCCATACTAAACCCATATTTCAACAGTAATGGTAAACTTTCCTAACCTTTCTACGCCATATCTTTAAACAAAACCTTACAAATTAAATAACAACGAATGCAAAGTTCAACACAGCCTTCTGTCGCCTTCCGTCCATTAACAATTGATTCGCCATGCAGCCGCTGGCCACGGGCCGGTCGGTTCCCACAGGGAAAATCCAGAATGCAGCATTAATTATTTAAAATGAGTGTTCGTGGTAGCCTGGCATTATGCACTTTATTGCGAACAAAAAACTGCTTGAATTTTATTGGGTTTTTTATGTTATGTAGGTTTTTTGCTTTGATAGCTTTTACCTCTCTCTCACTAAGAGGAGGCCTGTGTCCCAGCAATGGGAACATTATAGGCTGATTATGAACCCCTCAAGCGTCAAGTGTACACCAAGTGTACAGACGCCAGCACATCAACCTACTACAATCTGTCAAATTTCTTTTCAACTTTATTACTAAATTATAAGGTTCAAAGTTGATTGGGAAAATCTGACAGTTTCGGGTAGGTTGATGTGCTGGCATCTGTACATAAAAGAAAGTGCTCGAAACGTCAACGATACACCAAGTGTACACAACAGTGTCATTGTTTTATTGTCATTGTTAAAACAATGACTTTACTGCGCCCATTCAACTACTCCGACGCGTCGGGTGTTGCGACAGGTAGGCGGGCAAACGTGTGAGAGGTCAAAGGTAATAATCGTTATAGTGTTTAGGCAAATAAATATATCTTGTCTTATCTTAGATTATTACCTTTAAAAGTAGTTAGTATGAATCAGTATTATGAATACTCAAACAACGACGAATAGACGAAAGTCAGGTACAATTCACACGTCTTGCCGAGGCCAATCCACATCTAAGGGTCTTCAATGTTTACCGCAAAAACAATGCGATAGGCTGAGTTGATCGATTATGAATATTAAGGTACCTAAGGCTCTTTTCACAAGATCGGGATCAGGCTATGGTAGCTGGAGTGTGTGAAATGAGGCTAAGTCATTTTGTATGCGCGCCATCAACCCTTTAAAAACTATTTACCAGATTCAGAAGATATTTGAGCAGCAGACATATTGCTGGAATGGGACTATATGGTTTTTATGTTTTTAGTATGTTCTACAATAGCACTTTTAGGACTAGGACTTGTAGGACTCTTACTGTTACAAATGAAAAATGGGGTTTTTAGCATGCATGTATTTTTTGAAGTGAAACTTCTTTACGCACGCTTGACTTGGGGAGTAAGCTGGCGAACGCGTGACGTAACCGTTACGAAAAGTGTGATCGGGCGAGCCGAACGGGAGTTGAGTGGGGGATATAAGCAAGAGAAAGCAGTGCGCGTGCACATTTTCTTTCTCTCTTTCTCTTATAGCAAAATACGTTTGAAGTTTCACTTCAGTCGTGTGGTCATAAGCACACTCGGTTTTTTTGTACGTAAAACATTTTTTTGTTAAATTCAATTATTGTTATTGGTAGGCTAATTATAAGAAAACATGCCATGACATGAAAACACGCCAGTTGGTATTTTCTAAAGGATAAGGCAGAGGTGTATCTTTAGTACATCCAAATTTCGCCAGTTATGCTTTAAGGTGGAACTAGTCGCGAGCTCGAACTTATTGGTGGGCATGGCCAAAAAGCACGCTGTCTCACCTGGCATCGTATCCGACAGAGATAGTATCAGTAATGCGCAGTTCGACGCTAGTCTACAAGCACAACGTCTAGTTCCCACGCACACAAACACCGTTTCGAACTGAAACGCGCGTAAAAAAATTCTAAATGTCCTTTGAAAAAACAAGTTTTATGAAAAGACCCGTATCCGACAGAGATAGTATCGGTAATGCGCAGTTCGACGCTAGTCTACAAGCACAACGTCTAGTTCCCACGCACACAAACACCGTTTCGAACTGAAACGCGCGTAAAAAATTCAAAATTTCCTTTGAAAAATCGAGTTTTGATGAAAAATTTTTTTGATGAATTTGATGAAAAGACCCCTGCATAGGTCAATTACAAATAAAGTTTATCAAATCTTCAATAACTGAGCTTTGCCGGTACTGACTTTGTTTTGAAGATTTTATAGTTCTTTTATTACTTATTTATGCCCAAAATCACGTTACAAATAGCAAGAAAAACGAATCTTTGTTGGCTCATAACTTTTTAATGGCTTTTTATTTTACTATTCTGTTTCCGTATACACAAAATAAATAATAAGACAAAACGATGTCATGTTTAACTTTGGATGCCCAATGTCAAACAGTGGAATAATGCCAAATATCGACTAGTGCCACCTTAAGCCCTTGTAACAGGGGGCGAGGTTATTGCCAACAACCAAACACAATTTTACGTTAACACACATGGATGGACTGTGTGAATGATGATGTATTTAGAAAGGGGGTGACTACCAAGATGACGACTAATAGAGAAGTATGGAAGAAAAAGGCATGTTGCGCCGATCCCAAATAAATTGGGTTAAGAACAGGAGCAAGATGATGAATCATGATGACACATAGATAAATAATAATAGTACTTACGTAATAATTTATTACCTACTAACTCACTTATTATTCTAATCGTACCCCAAAACAATGCGAGAGGGATAAAAGTGAAGATATTTTCTAATATAACGGAACCCGGAATATTGAAGGAATATTAATTTTATAAGGGACGCCGCTTCGAAGGATTTCCTCAAGGAATACGTAATAATATTGGGTTGCAGGCACAGATATAGATACGTCTACATAACGCAAGAGCAAATACTTCGCGTGCCAAAAATCGCACCAGCTTACTTATAAAAATCGTAAGCCGCTACTTTCGCGCTCAGTCCTGTGTACTGCTGGCTGGGTGAACGTGAGCGCTGGCGCTAGGCCCCGGGGGTGGGGCAAGACGGGTGCCGCACGCGGCGGCGTCTTTGAATCAATTTGATTTTCCCGTCACAGGGTCAGTTTACACCGTGACGCGACGCGACGCGCAGTTTTCAAGATAGCAATACAATTAGAGACCTTATTATACCTTACCTTATTATACCTTACCTTTGAAAAGGGAAAACGTTGATTAGTTGAGCTAGTTTTCATGTTGGGAAACTCGTGTAGATGTGTTAAGTTTCGCATCACAACTAAGCTTCCATAATTATAAATATGGATTTTCTGCATAAATACACAGTTTCTTTGAGGTTCTTTAAACTTGTATTCTATATCATGACCATAATCAGCTCAGCCTAACGTCCAGCAGAAGAATAGAATACTCTTTATTATGTACACCATATAAATTACAGACATTAAATATAGAAACTTTACAATGGGTGAGTTGGGTGACACAATGGGCAGTCTTATCGCTAAGAGCGATCTTTTAAAGACAACGTTTGGATGGATTAAAAAGGGGAAGGACATACAAATACTGTAGGTAGTCTGTGGTGTACCATTTAAAGAAGAAGAAGATCCACTGGTGGGCAGTTCTGGATATATACCTAAGAGCTGCTCCAAGCGTCGTCCACTAAAATTAACCATACATGAATCCGATAAGAAAAAAAGATGGGTATTCTCGAATAAAATAAATTTTATTCGAGAACATCCATCGGTTTCTTACTAAACTTCAACTATATCCGACAATCCTGCATACTTATCTCTTTTGTTGACTGTACCTATACGAGTAGATAGATAAAACCTAAAGTTAAATACATACTAATTCCGTCTATCCTCAATAGCAAAGAAAAGTAGCATAGTGAAATGAATATAAATAACAGATATAAACATACAAATCTGCCTCACTAGCTGTGCTAGATTTTTCCAGAACTTATTTGGCACACAATACCAATTTATTGCACGGCTATTGTGTTGGCTCAAAAACAGGACTAGCCGACAATTTCAACAATTCGCTATGTGAAGCATTGCATGTGCTAAGTACGTTCGTAGTACGTGTCCTCAAATTCATTAAAACTTTAATTTCGTTCCGTGGTCCGTGTCAGAAAATAAAATGATTTCAGTTCAGCTATTTCGTTATTGCATTAAAATTGTAATTAAATTTTCTGCTGTGAATCATATTGTATTACCATTCAAAAATATTATAGCATCAAACGGTAACAATAAAATTATGAATACATGAAATTAGAGACAAGAGGTGCTTGTGGCCAGGCAATAACAGCCGTACGAGCCGATCGATCAGGTTAAGCTACACTTGCCGCGGTTGGTCCGTGGATGGGTGACCATCTTTACATACCAAGACCCTCCGTGCCTAGGAAAGCACGTAAAGCCGTTGGTCCCGGCTGTCATTCGTAGATCTTTGACAGTCATTACGGGTCTTCAGAAGCCCGAAAGTCTGACTACCAGTTTTACCAAAGGGTGTCGGATAGGTAGGTAGGTACAGTACACCATTTTTCGCCAGCCTGTACTAATAAAAGGGTTCTAGAGAATAATCAGCTACCTGAGACTGTTGAACTTTGTTCAGGGTGTGTCTGTGTATGTCATGAGAATTATAAATAGATTGACACATCGAGATCCTGAATCTATGATATATTTAAGTACTAGCTGCGCCCCGCGGTTTCACCCGCGTAAGCTTCGATCCCGTGGGAATATCGGGATAAATACTATCCTATGTCCTTTCCCGAGGCTCAAACTATCTCTATACCAAATTTCATCTAAATCGGTTCAGTGGTTTAGGTGTGAAAAGGTAACGTACAGACAGACAGACAGAGTTACTTTCGAATTTATAAAATTAGTATGGATAGTAAGAAAGAAAGAAAGAAAATACATTTATTTAGCACAAACTAAAAGACACACAATACACCAGATACATAAGATAAAACAAAACAAAGATCAAATAAAAAGCGTAAAGTCCGAAGTATGGATACTTACTATGTAAAACAAGTAATATTCCCAAAAATATCTTGGGAAGGAGGACTTATGCAAAGTTATATAACCTCATAATTATCATCGTCAGTCACGAAAATCTAAATAATTACTTCAAACGTGTCTTAGCAATAATATCTTGTAGGGTCTAAACATATTAAATTCCCTTCTGAATACAATTCCCAGTGCTAACACACGAGTAATGGAATCCACTGAGCTTATCTGAGATAAATAATTGTGCTTCTTATTCGTATTTTACGAAAATGGACTGACAGTCTCGTGGGGCCTAGATATTGCAAGGGACTAACTTGTTAAGGCGGAGGTTTCTTGAAAACGGTCAAAAAGTTGTTTTTTTAAAGCAGTGTATCTCTTAATCCGTAAATATTTTTTACCTAAAAACAATGATATTGTCAGGTCTTATTTTAATACAGTGATGGAACTCAAATCATAATAAATCATATATTATTGCATCAAAAAAATGTTCAAATACCTACACCTCTTAATTGTCTTTAAAAGCAGTTCATCCTTTCATTAACAATTTTAATTATAATTAAAAATATACCATTTTTCTAATGCCAAACTGCATTCAGTGATGGATTATTTATTATTAAATAGTTTTTGTAAATAGATAATTTTGCTTCATATTTGCAATACATTGTCACCGTTGTATCATCGCGCTTCTCTTTCTTTTCTATGCAGTCCGACAGTGACCGCGCTTTAAGTCATGTATCCAGGGTTTGTTTTATGTGTAGTATTTTACACCTCTGCACACACCTTTAGGGACGTATGCATGATGTTTGATCTAATATTCAGAAACTGCCTTCTGTCTGCGACTTCGTCCGCGTGAAATTTCTTGTTCCCCTGATCCACCCCGTCGCATCGCATCGCCCGCCTGGGCTATATATTACTTCGTTTTCGCTTACGGTTTTTTCTGACTTTGATTCTTTTGTTTCGGTTGCTAAAGGTCCTAGCGTGGTGTGAAATTTCCTATAGCCTTCCTCAAAAATTAGGCTAACAAATACAAAAATAATTTTTGGTAGTTCGAGAGATTAGCGCGTTCAAACAAAAAAAAAAACTTCAGCTTTATTTTTAGTATAAATAAATATCGACGAATCCCTAGCTATTTGACCTAAGCGACATTTTTTTGCGAAATTGAGTTATATATAACTCAATTTGTAACATAATTGGAATCAGCAAATTTTTCTGATTCCAATTATGTATACAGGGTGAAATTGAATTCACAGGCATCCTTTTAAGGGGTCATTGTAATCATCATTATGAACAACTTTTACTATGAGACCAAACCTGAAATCGCGAAAAAAAATCAGCTCTTCCCTACATTTTGACGAGTAATGTGAACGTAAATGCAAGGAACAGCTGATTTTTTTTCGCGATTTTAGGTTTAGTCCCATAGTAAAAGTTTTTTCATAATGATGAGTACAATGACCCCTTAAAAGGATGCCCATGAGTTTAATTTCACCCTGTATAACTCAATTTCGCAAAAAATGTCGCTCAGATCAAATAGCCGGGGGAACCGACGATATAAAAAGTTCAGACACATAATTTCACCCGAATTTACAACAGTTATCCTTTGAATGACGTGACTTCAAATAACGTGTAAACAAAGTCAAGATATAAAAATTTCAAAGACCAAGTTCTACTCACAAAACTTAGATTAGTTTGAGTTTTATGTCAGCTGCGGTCCTTCCTTCAAATCTTTGAACAAGCAAACCCGGAAATTCGAAAGATTGAATTTCCGAACCTATTGGGAGATTGCTTTGTGAAACTAACTTCAAATGCACAGCTGTTTGTCACGACAATTATAAGGTTTAATGAGAATTTATTCCTTACTAGCTGCGTCCCGCGGTTTTACCGTATATGAGTCGATCCTGTCGAAATATTGCGATAAAAAGTATCTTATGCGTTAATCCTGGTTATACCTAAACTATCTGTGTGCCAAATTTCATCCAAATTTGTTCAGCCGTTTGCGTGTGAAGAAGTAACAAACATAAAAACACACTCACAAACTTTCACCTCTATAATATTAGTGTGATAAGAACTTAAAAAAATCAGCTGTTCCATACATTTTGACGAGTTATACGAACATGAATGTTTTATGAACAGCTGATTTTTTTTCGCGATTTCGTTTTTGGTCCCATAGTAAAAGTTGTTCATAATGATGAGTACAATGATCTCTTAAAAGGTTGTTGGTGTTTTTCCAATAACCCTGTATAAGTTGGATGTTTGATTGTACGGAATTCATGGTGATTTTTTTAAATGAAAATGAAGGTTTAATTTTAAAATTGCATGAGATTTTGTGGGTCAGTTTTTCGTATATTTTTTTTATTACCTCTATAAACAGACCATCGTCTTTCTTGTACGTATCATTTAAAAATTAAATTATACGCCCCTATTCCTAGGCCTCATGTTTTCATAGTCATTCAAATGTACAAAACTAAAGTTGTCACAAATTTCGTCTGGCCCAAAAATTGAACTACCTAACTATAATCTAAAACGACTTTTTCTGCCAAGAAAACTATCAATTCTATTAGTTCTACGCCACCCGATCTGCAATGATAACCATCAATGGCTGATTTAATAAATTTTAACAAGCCCATACTTTACCATTCCCCTTTAATCTCTAAAGCCGTGTTTACTTCTTTTTATAGGAAACATCTTAATAGCTGAGAAACTTATCTTCAATCAGAATTAAACTTTATCATTCAACGTTTAAAGTCCATATTGAATTGTGGAGATAGGACTTGATAGCCTGCCAAACGCAGACAATCAATAAGTTTATTTGGCTATGGAGGCACACTAGGAAGCCAGAAGGAGGTCCGGTTTGTTTTAAAGGAAATGCGGAATTTTGAGTGATATGCCTTCTCTGTCACTTCAAGCGTCTTCTCTCTCTCTCTCTTGTCTTCTAACATTTCAATCCAAACGATTTAAATCATAATTATCAGCATCTTTATATGTTTCGCCTACTCCGGAATCCTTAAGTCCTTTCAAAATATTTTCTAAACTCACAAATGTTTTTACATTGTGTTTTTATTAGCACAAAATAATGAATTTTCTGCCCATCCTTTTGATGAAATTTCGAGGTAGTACAAGTTTAAAAGACCCTAGGGTCTTCAGACGAAAGTAATTAGACACAAATATTTTACTAAGGACGATTCTAACAAACTTTTATACCTAGAATAAGTTTTATCCTGAGAATAAATGCTGAATTTATGAATTGGCGCATACCGATCAAGCGGATAAAAGATAATTCACTTTGGTAAAATCGGTCCTAGGAAGATTAGATGTGGCGTTAAAATGACGTGAACGTAACATAGAATAAAGAATATGAAAAAGACTACACATCGCAACTATGTAGAATACGGATAGACGTGACAAGACTACAACTAGACTGGGTGGCGACAAGTTCGACGACAGATCGTGTCATGTTGGTCTCATGTTGACACCAGCTTCGCGCCATTTTTCTGTAGACGGGAAGCCTACCAAGTCGTGATTGCTGAGTCTAGACCACAGAACAAGGCCGCATAGAAGAGATAAGACAGATATAGATATACCTAGATAACGAACTGTATGAAAACTAAGCGTGCCACTTTTTGACTACCTACTATGACGTCACAAGCTCGCGCTCTCTCGCTCACGCTCACCCAGCCAGCAGTACGCAGGACTGAGCGCGAAAGTGGCGGCTTATGATTTTCGATCGTAAACTGGTGCGATTTTTGGCACGCGAAGTAGGTGCTCTTGCGTTTTCTAGGTGTATCTGTATCTGTGAGAGACACTCATGTGTATATATGCCGCTAAAATAATCTTGTACCGCTTCTAGCCAGCCTGTTACGACTCGAGCTTGCATAAATTAAAACAACCACCGTTTTAATTCAATAAAGTGTTAAAAGTTGAAAGGTTGCAAGGACAAACGAAGGTATATTTCGAGTGTATTGAGCGTTTCTCACGCCCTGAAAGTGTAGTATACCGCATACTGCATTGATCTATACATAATTGTAAATTAAAGTCCCTTTTCGAGTCTATCTGTGTGAAGGCGTTGTTCTTCGACAACGTAACGAATTTTGATGCGGTTTGCACCGTAATTTAGAGAATTTATTCTGGAAGGTTAGGTTATTCCGGAGGTTTATATGTATAATACAACTATGTTAACCTTTTAAGCGCTTGGCTGTCCGTTCTTCAAAAATTGTATGCGTTTATGTGTGAACTAACATAGTATTAAGCAATATTTTTTACTAACAAAATGGATCATGTTGTCTGAAATATAAATAAATAATAATAATAATGAACGCTGAAAACCAGCGCTGGGGCTCTGTCTTGCACAGGGTCGAAGCATAATGCTGAGCGATAGCCGTTTTGCGTGGATGTGACGCATGTTTCCCCATACCTTTTTTTTTATTTTTTGTGTTTATGTTTTTTCTGCGTCATTTTCACCGCAAATAAACGTATTTTCTTTCTTTCTTACAAGCGGTCAAAAGGTTAAAATAATAAATCTCGATGTTTTTTCAAGCTGTCAAAACCATGCGAAGTGGGAGCGGGCCGCTAGTAATAAGATGCGTTCAGGCATGAGATTTACTTCTATAAAATCTTATTCTATGTTCTAGGCAAATAATTGGGTACTAATCTTGTTTCTCCATCTTCTAATGTAACAGTAGATATTTAGTTATTAAACAAATACACAGTATCTAGGGCAGCGATTACAATCGTAATCACATACATAAACATTGAAACTCAGAGCAAAGGACAAAAGCCTTTACACACATTCCGTATGTAAACATTATTTAGCGACCCTTCCTAATTGTCAACCTTTTGCCTAGCTCCTACTATAATAGTAGTCATAAGAATGTTCTTCTATAAGATGATTTTGATTTAAAATTATGGGTTGTTTAAAAAGCTAACAGTCTTAAAATGAAAATAGATATGTACAAGTATATAAAAAGGGAGGGGAAATAATCAAAGGGCATCAAAAAATTCGTCCGCATCGCTGTCAACAGGAAACGTGTCCAAAAGGCTAGCAGCATTGCCACGTTGCTGATTCTTTGGCCAAAAAAGCCTCTAGTCACGGAAAGAGTCGACCAACTGCTTGGCGATGTCTCGAAATACTAAGTGGGCACTCGGGCCCCATGGCCCTAGTGTTTCAACCCCAAACGGCTCAAACATAAATATAAGTTCTAAAGAGAAAAATAACCGCAAACTCCAAGTATTTGCGCCGATTGAGGTTATTTTTTTTTTATTATTGTAATATTTTAATTATTGCCTATATATATATAATTTTGTATTTTTTTAAATTTTTATGTGTTTGAGTCTTTAATAAAGTTAATGTTATTTAGTTCGGAGATACTTTAAACCCTGGGACCTAGGCTACTTTATGTCGACATACCACGTGGGCGAAGCCGCGCACGGAAGCTAGTACGTATCTATGTTATTGTCATCATAACATCACGACTGTTTTCCCCCAAAAGGTTAGGCAGAGGTGTACCTTGTACTCCCATAGTTCGCCAGTTATGATGAACCATCATCCTCGTTATTAAAAGACAACGTGAAAATATGCGCAAAGATCGCTTGCCATCTGTCTTGATAAAGCGTGGAAAACATAATAAAATCTTACAAAAGTTCAACGTAACATTCCTTCAGCACTTACAAGTTAATTAAGGTAACCCTGGAGGTATAATTTTATAAATTACAGGTAATTATGTCGTAGAAAGAAATGGGTTCTCATTTCTTACAAGCCCTTTACAAAGGTTATGAATTTTCAGGCTATTGTAAGTAAGCCGAAGAAGACCTGTGACATTGTTAAGAGGGTTATCGGATTGGTTCTGAAGTATGCGATTACATAGTCAGCCTTTGATGTTCCCACTGCTGGGACACAGGCCTCCTCTCTTCGAGAGGGAGTGGTCTGTAATCCACCATGCGGGCCCAGTGTGGGTTGGCAGATGTCACATGTCTCTGAATTTTTGGTTCTAGGACATGCTGGTTTCCTCACGATGTTTTCCTTCACCGTTTTGAGAGCAGTGGTGATGAAATAATTTACACAAAGTAAAACGCCTGTTTGGGTACGAACCCAGGACCTACAACTCGTAAGTCGTGGCCGTTACCACTGGGCCACCACTGCTCTATGATGTGTGCGATTGGCATGACATAAAGGTAGGCAATCTGCCTACAGGATTAAATTAAATTAGCTAACTAAACTGCGCTGACGTGATGGGTAACGATACACGATAAAACAAAATTTTATGTCTTTTTGAGGGGTCATGGACCGCAGTTATTGTAGCCACTTGAAATATCAGTTTCAAAAATCTGTTTTTGTTTAATAAATATCACACACGTGATAAATATCGATATCTTAACACGATTAAACATAAGAAAACCGTTTTTATGAACTCACAATTCAAGTAACAATACTAACAGCGGTCGTCGACCTCCCAAAAAGAAACATGAAATCTTTTTGTTTCATCGTTCAAAATATCAATACCCTTCGCATCTGCGGAGTTTAGCTAGCCATTTTAAAATAACTCTTCGGTACTGGGTGACAATCGATCTTTGGAGCCATGATTAGACGAGTAGAAGAGAGAGAGAGAATGGTGCTGCTCTTTATCTGGTGCCGATTTTCTTCAATCTTAGTAAGAAGTCTAACCTAATACGAAATACTGGCGCCGATTCCCTTGCTCACAAACTAAACTAAATTTAAGTTCATTGCATCTCCTTCTTTCTATTTCATTAAGAAAAGGACAGAACATAAATATTAGTTTAGTCCTGTCAAATTAGTCAGCGCCTGACATAAATTGACGTATTTTTAGTAGCCAATTTTTTAATCACGTTTTACTTGTCTATGGAGTATCTTGATTTTACAGGACTAAACTAATATTTATCTTCTGTCCTTTTCTTAATGAATAAGAAAGAAAAAGATGTACTAAACTTTAATTTAGTTTAGTTTGTGAACAAGGGAATCGGCGCCATTGTGTATCAGGAAAACTAAATTACTAGGGATCTACTTGAATAATGTTCTGGACTTTAACACGCGCTATCTCGTTGTTATTAACTTAATGTGGCGTAAAAATAAACGCGTTAAGAAACAACAAAATATCCTGATATCATTATTGAGAGAGGAAAATGCTGCGTACGTGTCCAAAATATCGAAAAACTATAGATACCTATGTACACTAATATCGGAAAAACATAAATAATATTTTTATATTTTTGCTCCCAACTTTTGGGTGTCGACGTACGAAAGACTTTGTTGTGATACACTTTGTACCAAACTATGAGTGATCACCTTACGGCAATGTTGTTTCTTCAATATAGTTTGGTACAGACGCCAGCAGATCAAGTTACTACAATCTGTCAAATTTCTTCAATAGATTTTCAACTTTATCCCTAAAGCATGAGGTTCAAAGTTGATTTGGGAAAATTTGTCAGTTTCGGGTAGCTTAATGTGCTGGCGTCTGTATATAATGTTTCGACATCAAAGTAATCCAATATTCTCATTTGATTAAAGAAATGCTTCAGTTGGTCAACATAAGAAGGCCAATTCTTGTAATTTAAAACGTTCAAAATCTAATCGCAGTCTCATCTCGGTGAAAAACAAATATCAAAATTTAGTCAAAATGTAGGGAAATTAGAGGTACTTTTAACCGACTTCAAAAAGGAGGTTCTGTATTTGACAGATTGAGACTGAGATCAGACTGTGAACGTTTTTAAAATTACGAGAATTGCCCATCTGATACCCACCTTAACGCGACATAGAGGCGATGTTATTTTAATACGAAAAAAGGCGTAGTAAGAAATATCTGTGTAGTGTGAAATGGATAAATGTTGCGCTTAAGCAAGCCAAGGCCGCGTTCATACCAAACGAATAATAGGCCACCGAAGTCTCTCCCTTTCAATCCAAATTCATTTGATTAACACTTACACACAGATAAAATAGCTTGTTGCTAAGTAATAACAGCCGCACGGGTCGATCGACCAGGTTAAGCTACGCTTGCCGCGGTTGGTCTGTGGATGGGTGACTATCTTTATTTACCAAGACCCCTCCATGCCTCGGAAATCACGTTAAGCCGTTGGTCCCGGCTGTCATTCGTGGATCTTTGACAGTCGTTACGGGTCGGCAGAAGCCCGAAAGTCTAACAACCAATCTTGCCAAGGGGTTTCGTATTACCCAGTTACTGGGTTGTGGAGGTCAGATAGGCAGTCGCTCCATGTAATATACTGGTACTCAGCTGCATCCGGTTAGACTGGAGGCCGACCCTAACGTAGTTGGGAAAAGGCTAGGGAGATGAATGATGATGACACAGATAAAATAATAACAAAGAAAAAACTTTTGACAGATTTAACAGCGGGTCCCAAACTAGGCACAGCCTTTTCTTGGCGACCCAAAATGCATACAAAAGTGGTCTTTATGACCGCCTATTGTGTCGCCCTATGTGTAACTTCTAATTATATATTCTGTAAGTCATATAGTGTACACAATAAAGGTTATTCTATAATATATGTGAGAAACAAAGGCGACTTTGGTGTGCACGCAGCCCAAAGAGCGGTTCTCTGTAACATGTCTGCAGAAGGACTGATGCCTGTAATATTTTCTGAAGAAAAAACATAAGAAAGAGAAACATTGTGTGGTTTCCGCGCTCAAGCCTGATGGACTAACGTTCTAAAGAGGCAGTAAATGATATAACTAGGTGTCAACAGGTACCAATGCAACTTTAAAACAATTTTGTGGGGCCTTGCTTTTTTTTTTTTTTGAGGGTGGGAAATCATCAAATGACTTCTCTCGCTCTGGGTGGAGCGGAAGGGAGTGTAAGACTCTTACTGACTAAAACCCACCCGTGTTCCTTCCTTAACCCTTTATGTTCCGGGGTAGCGGTAACCCTTTCGGACAATCCCGCTGCGTGGGGCCTTGCTTGATAAAGGGTCTTGACAGACAGAGAGAAGAACAACAAAATGGTCGTATAAGGGTTCCGTTTTTCCCTTTTGAGATACGGAATCCTAAAAATATTAAAAAAGTTTCAAACAAACGCGTGTCTTGATAGTCATCGGGGAAAAGTCGATGTTCTGACTGCGAATGCTGAAGTTGATTACATAACAATGTCTAGCCTACCTACTTCTTTATCTAACCTTTTTCTAGACTGACTCAACTTGTTTTGGCCCCGAAACTAGTTATTAACATATCTTTATAATAATACGAAACTAGTTATTAACATCTTTATAATAATACTAGCAGCGCCCCGCGGTTTCACCCGCATAAGTTTCCCGTGGGAATATCGGGATAAAAACTATTCTATGTCCTTTCCCGGGACTCAAACTATCTCTAAACCAAATTTCATCTAAATCAGTTCAGCGGTTTAAGCGTAAAGAGGTAACAGACAGACACACTTTCGCATTTATATTATTATTAGCTGCGCCCCGCGGTTTCACCCGCGTAAATGTCGATCCCGTGGGAATATCGGGATAAAAACTATCCTATGTCCTTTTTCGGGACTCAAACTATCTCTATACCAAATTTCATCTCAATCGGTTCAGTGGTTTAGGCGTGAAGAAGTAACAAACATATAAACACACACACACACACACTCACAAACTTTCGCCTTTATAATATTAGTGAGAAGTGAGATGAGAAGTGAGATAGTATGGATTAGGCCCAAGCCCCTTAACAATGTCCAAACTTTGGAAAGTAAGATGCCTATTATAAGTTTAGCCGTCGGCCGATGTTAGAGAATGCCTGCTTGCATAATGTGGTTGTCACACACTGCCTTGAGCAAATGTTTGATGGAGCGTAACGATTTGCATATACGCGTGTTGTGGAGCCAGTGAGCTATACCTACTATAAACAGTATTATTTATAGTAGAAGACTAGCGGCCCGCCCCAGTTTCGCACGCCTGCAATTTTTTTTTTCGAATTTCCGAAATTTTCTTTCATGCAAACCTGTATCGGCTGTTGCCGCTGTGTATATGCTTCAAAATAATAAATGGACTGATGGTTCATAAATCTGTAATGTATTTTAGTTTAATTTAATGATATGACGTGACGTCTCCAATGTGAAGGCGAGACGACCACGACGATGACTGGCCCCCTGGCGGTGCGAAGTGGAGATGCGGTATGGCTCCGCAGGCATGGTCGCGGAAAGTCCAGCCGTGTGCCATCTGGCGGTGGCGGGGCCGTAACAAACCTTGTCCAGAGGGACAATTCTCGTAATTGAAAACACTCAAAATCTAGTCGCAGTCTCATCTCGGCGACAAACAAATGTCAAAAACTTGTCAAAATGTAGGGAAATTAGAGGTATTTTTGACAGATTGAGACTGAGATCAGACTGCGAACGTTCTTAAAATTACGAGAATTGCCCTTCTGGCTACCGAACACAACAAAAAAAGAATTATCCAATTTGGTGCAGTAATTCAAAAGTTATGGACGAATAGACATTTTGGCGACTTTGTTTTATATTAGCTAAGGAAGCTGGCTTATCGATAACTATCATTGTATGTACAGTCAAACAGGCTACAAGTTAATTGGTATACAGGTAGGCCTTTTTTTATGGATGGGAAATCATCAAATGTCGACCCCTCCCGCTCTGGGTGGAGCGGAAGGCAGTGTCAGACTCTTACTGACTAAAACCCATCCATGTTCCTTCCTTAGCCCTTTATGTTTCGGGGGCTTAAGTACTTATATTTACACTACACTGCCAATATTAATTTTTATTGTGAGCCTAATAACTTTTTACCCGATTACGGCAAAACCAGAAGGAAGGGTTATGTTGTAAGCTTATGGCATACTGAGATTTTTGATTGACTACTCAGCACGCTTACAACATTTTTAGAAGTAATTATAGATATAGACAAGTTAAAGATCTTTTTTTTGTCCAAAACTTGAGTATGGAAGATGTTTCAGTGTGTTCAGCCCACATTGCTGATTTTTCCAACACCAGATAATTTTATCGGAGGAATAATTTTAGATTTTTGACAGTTCTTCCATACAAAACTGTCAGACGTCAGTTTTATTCCACGAATAAAAATTATCTGTCGATTGAAAAATCAGCCCTTATAATATAAAATATTTCTGTCGAGTGGTGTGAGTTGAGGTTTTAATCTTAGGGCCAACTGTAATGAGGAATTGTGTATTCTTAAATTTATAAAAATTTAATTATAATTATTTAAAATTATAGGTATCACAGTCATGTTTTTCATTATCGGCGTGGAGTAATAATATAAATAGAACTAGTTACCAAAAAGCTTGTTGGACTGTACTTCATACTCAAATCACAATATTTTCAATACAACTCATTACTGTCTACAAAATCAGCTACATAATTATTATGTTCAGTAGTTTTCGTTTAGAACTCGAAAAGTCTCGTTTATTCGAAAGACTAATTTGCGATAAAATAACGTAACGACAGCTTCCAAGTCACCAAACTTTCACCACGAAGATGATAAAGTTACCGTAAAGACATTTTATGGACTAAAATGTAACCTTTAATGCCTAACATTTGAACTTGACGATACGGACTTGAATTTGATTTACCTAACTTACTTGGAACTTTACAACCGGTATCGATACCGAATTATGTAAATTTATTAACTTTCAAAATTAATCCTGTGCATCCAATACTTCAACTATTTGATAACGTTTAGAATGTCTGAGTTTGGCAGCGAACATGTTTGCCGCTCTCAAACTTTGGAAGCGAGAACACCGAGAACAAGCGTGTCAAGAGTACAGTCGTGTACTTGGCATAATTACATCCGCAATATGTTCTGTTTATTATCTTCATATTGGTGCCTACTTTTCGTTCTGTTTATTATCACATAAGTATAAGGAGATATACATATGTAGATAGGTATATAATATGTAGGTATTGTCATCAGGCGTCATGCGTCATGTTCGTGAACGGGCGCCGTCGGCGTCGGTTGAAACTGGTCATCTCTTAACTGCCAACGCCAAGGCTTATTTTTAATCTTATTTTTTGAATTGTTTCTTCATTTGTATGTTTTTTTTTTCATTGTTCTCACATATAGAAGCAAAAAGAATAATGTACCCAGGATTTTGTAATATCTTGATTTAAAAGAGTGTCCATTGAGTTTCTTGCCCGTTCTTCTCCATAGAGATCTACGCTTTGGAATGGGCAAGTAGCTTCAACTTTCTGACTAACTGACCGACTATTTAATTTTGACAATTCAAAAGTGCCTGTACATGGTTTAATTGAAATAAATGCTTTGAGTTTGAGTTTGAGACTTTATTAGGAGCATATTTTATATATAACTTTTGGTTTAGACTAAAGTCTACTTTTCTTACCTGCTATTTCTATTTATATTCCTTTAAAAACTCTGTTTTTTTTTATTTTGATAATTATAATACAGGATTACAGGGACATCGACATCCATGAATTCAGCATGTGATTGTAGACCCTTCTGCTGGGAGAAGAAGGGGATCAACAAACTCCCTAGCAATTTCAATAAGCAGAAATAGCCCAACGATTAATGCCTCGGGTGACAAACGAGAAGTTGTGATTTCGAACACAGTTTGTTGTAAGATTGACGGAGGCAAAACCTTTTTCTATCAATTCCAAATTCCCGATTCCCGTTTAGAAAAGTTGGGATTTTACTATTAGGAGCACAGAACAGTTAAAAGAGGTTTCTTAAGAGGCTTCTTTTATCTGTTCTGTGATTAGGAGGACTAGTCACGCAGTTTGCAGGGTTATTTTTGATGTTGTGGTAATTTCTTGAGATTACTTTTCCTGATATTTTAATATTATAGTGTCAAAGATAAGTTTATTTTACCCCTAAGTAATTTTTCGACTACTAAAGTATCATCGGAAAAATATCTTTGAAAATTAAAAGAAAAGAAAGAAATAAAGTAAATAAATTTATTTTCGAGGCGAGGCACACATTACTCACAAAAAAAGCAACGCCTTAAAATAGCCTCATGCTTCAAATTCGCTTCACCGATATAAAAGTTAGCCTATCAACTTTAAGAAAACTCTATACCTACAAAGCTTAAAGAAAAACGTAGCTTTGCGTAGCAGTGTGGTGCCACAGTTGACAGAAATGTATTATTTACCACAAGCGTTGGGGTCTGTCTGTCTGTGCCGACTGCGCATGTGTGGAACGTTTATAGGGACGGGACGTGGCACGCGGACGGTAAAACTTTGACGCAGTAAATGTCGGTAATTCTTCGTGAGAAAATAAGATCAAGAAGTAATTTTATATTTATATTAAGTTAGCCTGCTTTAAGATTCACGATGGCGGCAATTATTATCTAATTATAAACAAGCATATGAAATACGTAGTTACAGAACAGAAATAAAATGCGTAGGTACTTAACGGAATAATATCGAACACAGTTTGTTGTAAGATTGACGGAGGCAAAACCTTTTTCTATCAATTCCAAATTCCCGATTCCCGTTTAGAAAAGTTGGGATTTTACTATTAGGAGGACTAGTCACGCAGTTTGCAGGGTTATTTTTGATGTTGTGGTAATTTCTTGAGATTACTTTTCCTGATATTTTAATATTATAGTGTCAAAGATAAGTTTATTTTACCCCTAAGTAATTTTTCGACTACTAAAGTATCATCGGAAAAATATCTTTGAAAATTAAAAGAAAAGAAAGAAATAAAGTAAATAAATTTATTTTCGAGGCGAGGCACACATTACTCACAAAAAAAGCAACGCCTTAAAATAGCCTCATGCTTCAAATTCGCTTCACCGATATAAAAGTTAGCCTATCAACTTTAAGAAAACTCTATACCTACAAAGCTTAAAGAAAAACGTAGCTTTGCGTAGCAGTGTGGTGCCACAGTTGACAGAAATGTATTATTTACCACAAGCGTTGGGGTCTGTCTGTCTGTGCCGACTGCGCATGTGTGGAACGTTTATAGGGACGGGACGTGGCACGCGGACGGTAAAACTTTGACGCAGTAAATGTCGGTAATTCTTCGTGAGAAAATAAGATCAAGAAGTAATTTTATATTTATATTAAGTTAGCCTGCTTTAAGATTCACGATGGCGGCAATTATTATCTAATTATAAACAAGCATATGAAATACGTAGTTACAGAACAGAAATAAAATGCGTACCTACTTAACGGAATAATATAAATCTGAAAGATTTTCAGAAATTTCAGTTCTATATACTCTGTTATTTGGTACTACCTAAATAATACATTATTAAAAAGGAAAATAATAAATAACGGTTAGAATAAAATATCTAACTATTTATGATTTTAATACGTTTTCTATTATGTCAAAAGAATTTTAATTTTTCGTACTTACCTTACTTTCTTTGTGTTCCCATTATACAAAACGACATAAACATGTCGACAAAAACGACTGTTTGAACCTGGATAAAGTCAACGTCATAATAACCAAAACTTACCGCCTCTAACTTATCGATAATTTACTACCGATATTTTACCAACAAGCGTCTGTAGCCCATCCCTATTTCAGTCGAGCAGGGTAGTTCGCGGCCGTACGGTAGTGGCCGCACCCGCTTCCACGTCCCCCCTTAAATATTCCGCATTGCACTCCCCCATTGCTCATCAATACCGAACCTAAAATGCAATTATCAAAAAATTGCAAGTGACGCGTCCTTGACAAGTGTTTCGAGCAAAAGTGCGAGCGATTTTGACACATGTGGCAGAGGGGAATAAGATTCAATACCGCTTGGCACAAGCCTGGATAGCTCAGTGAAAAACAGCCCTTTTGTGCGCCGGAATGACACGGTGAGTTTCTGTGTCTAATTTTAATACGCTCCAGTTATATTATGTGTGTTAAAATGAGGCTTTCTATGGCGAAATGTGTGGTGTTTTTCAGCTATATGGTTTCTTTTTTGTTGGTGCTCTATTTCGGGATGTAAAAGGTTATCTGCAACTTTCTTAGTTCATAAGTTTACACTTTTATCTAGACCTTTTTACTATAAAATTTTACTATGATTTTTTGGGATACATTCTGAGTTTTGCTATGTCAAACCTTAGGTACACCAATATATCATTGGCTAAATTATTAAATATAGGTATTGTTTAAATACACAATTAATTCACCTAACTATAACCTAGCCATGTCATTGACCTCTATAGTTATAGACCTGAACCATGGCCAAGCCTCTTATTACGCGATTCAGTAGATTGCATCATACTATCTTACTTCATTCCTGAATTCAGAACCTACCGTTAAGTAGATACCTCATTAAAACGCTTAATTTGTTTAATTAGTTCGTCCCATTGACGATGCAATGTCCTGAAATAAAGAATGAAACGAGGCTTCAATAAAGTTTAATGGCGACTGTAAAATAAAAACTCAAAACAATAACTCTTTAGCGGCGACATCCCCGTGCAGCTTTTGGAAACATACAGATTTTTATTTTTAGAGCGCGCCTGCTTTGATTTATGAGAGTTTTATGATTCGAATTCTCATGGATCGTGGAAAACCCAATTGGGTATTGCCTGTCTATGTTATAGCCATAGCTAAGGAGGGAAAGGTATGTATAGAAAAACAGTTGACAATTAATTGTTTATCAAATTGATAGACTACGTCAATATAGCCATTTAATACACTTGTCAAAAAATAACAGTTGTGCTTTGAATATTTATGGACAATTTAAGTTGTAATTTTACTGGCGTATTTATTCAAATGCTAAAACTTAGTTTCCAAATTCTACTTTTTAATTAATTTATGAATAGGTAGGTACCTACGAATTAAAAGCAGAATATTGAAACTTGAAAAAAAGAAAGAATATAACTAAATGTTTAATAGCGTACGGCGTCGTACGTCGTTTAAGATTAACTTGATTTCCTTGCGAGATTTCCATGAGTCACAATCTCTTCTACTTGCTTTTCTTCTGGATTTGAAGAATGCGTTCAATGTCTGTTGTATGATAAAACCTACATAAAAAAATACATTTAAAATCATCCAAAAAACATATTCCCTCAGACCAATAAACAAAAAATGTAAACAGCAGCAAATATTTAATGCTTCCGAAACACTGATATAAAACATTAAAACCTCTGCAAAATCACGGCGGCAGCACCGCGGCGTCGCCGCCTACTATACCCACCCATACATTCACAGCACAACGTGTAACACTATGCGTTTTTCCCTGGCATGTTGCCAACCACCATACCATGAAACCAGGCCATTGTTCACGGATTAAAAGAATAACGACAATGCTTTACCATAGTGCCTAGTAAATTGCGCGGATTTTTAATAAACGCCTAAATACGTAATTGCTTGGTATAATGTAGTGCCGGTGGTAATTACGCGGGGAAAAATAAAATGTTGGTGTTATTGAGGTTGGCGAGCAAGTTACCTTGTTGTTCGGGTTTGCCTTTGAGGGGCAAGAAGGGAAGAATCAGCCTATAATGTTCCCACTGCTGTGATACAGGCCTCCTCTCTTCGAGAAGGAGTGGGTTATAACCTACAACGGATTAGTAGATATCACATGTCTTCGAATTTTTGATTCTGGGACATGCCGGTTTCCTCGCGATGTTTTGCTTCACCGTTCTGAGATCATTGGTCACGAAATTATTTACACAAAGTAAAGCGCTTGGCTGGGGCCCATGGTACTTGTAAGTCGAGGCCGTTACCATCTGGGCCATCACTGCCCTCTATTTTATGAACATCATCTTCTGCCTAGCCTTTTCCCAACTATGTTGGGGTCGGCTTCCAGTCTAACCGGATGCAGCTGAATAATAGTATTTTACAGGGAACGACTGCCTATCTGACCTCCACAACCCAGTTATTGGGTAATACACCCCTTGATAAGACTGGTTGTCAGACTTTCGGACTTCTGACTACCCGTAACCACTGTCAAAAATCCATGAAAGACAGCCGTGACCAACGGCACAAAGGGGTCTCGGTATGTAAAGATGGTCACCCATCCACGGACCAACCGCGGCAAACGTAGCTTAACCTGATCGACCGACCTGTGCGGCTGTTATTATTTAGCCACTTGCCCCCCCATTTTATGACCATAAGGGCTGTTTTTCACCGCCTGCGAAGGACACGCTTCTCGAGTTTATTAAAGGATTTTTCAGTACATTGCCTCGTTCACAATTGGGTAGCTATGAGCCCAGTTTTACGTAGAGGATGTAAAATCAATGCATGCGAAATTGAACGGAAGGTTTATAGCTTATTTCACGTATTTTTAGGTGTGAATGTTCGAAACTCCGTCGGTACAACGACGTGTCAGGAACTCAGGACGTCAGGTAATTTATCCGTTTATTTTTATAGAACAAAGTGAAAACTTCGTGCATTTTATACACTACGAACGTTATGAGAGAGTAATAAATAAAATTAATGGTAAGCCATTTAGAGCTCGATAAGTAACCGCTCATTTTCTAAGCAAAAATGAAGAGAAAAACGGGAATGAAAATAAAATAATGGTTGATGAAGACTTATACAATTTGGGACTTAAGGCCCTTTGTACACACGTTTTTCTTGCCGTGAAAAATGACCGCTGATTTATTCGCCGTGTGTAGGCACGGTCGTCAGTGTTGTATGGATTACTATAGAAACTTGTTGACAGACGTGTTTTTTCTACGGCGCGGTTTATACGCCTTACCGTAAAGAAACCGTGCCGTGTACAAAGGGTCTAATAGTGCACCCAACGACATAAATGATTTACAGAATCCACAAAACATAGTTACAGAAAAACTTTATATCAATGTAAACGGCAGATTTGACTTTAAGCGCCACCATTTATCCATGACAAGAAAGTGTCGAAGCAAAGGGGAGTCAGGGAAACGGATTGCCAAATGCCACGCCTTATATCCGCAATAGAAATGTTGAAAGCAAAACTTGTGTAATTTAGCGCTACGGCTGAGCGATTTGGCGGTAAAAGTTAGACAGAATGAATAAGGATTCGTTAGTACTAAAGTTGGTAGAATAGTTCGGATAATGAAGGATACGTTTTAGACGGTGCATTCACACGAGCGACACGGGTCAACCACAGAAGCAACTGCAACTGTCGACGGCTACGTGCCGCTCGTGTATTTGAGTACGGTGACCAAATACACGAGCGGCATGTTGTCGATGGCAGTTGCCGACACGTCGACGGCTGCCGCTGACACGCGTTGACGGCAGCCGTCGACACTAAACTTATCATAGACTCGTGTCGCTCGTGTGTATGAGCCGACTAATAGTGATGGCAGAGACAGCACAGAAATTGTGGATGTTCTATGTGGCGCTCCGTTTAAATGCAGATAATAGGATAGTGCTATTACGAATAATGGTGATGATGCTAAAATTAAACCACCCATCTTTGAAAATTCAAAAGATAAGTTTTAGAGTAATGATGAAGACAGAGACAGCAAAGGAATTGTAGAGCTTCTACGTGACACTCCATTCTAAGGCAGTAAATATGAAAGTAATGATGCTACGAATACTGTTGATGATGCTAAAACTAAATCACATACTTCAAACATTTAAAAGAAGAATACTATTTCTTTTTTCCTTAGAAGTTTAACAATGCTATAGCTAACATAATAAGAAGCGACCCATTCAAAAAAGATTTTCTCTATGTGGCGCTCATGACAGTGCTGATGTTACGAATAAAGGTGATAATGCTAAAATTAAACCACACAACTTCGAACATTCAAAAGCAGAATAGGATTTCTTTCTTCCATAAAACTTTAACAACGCAATAATAAGGGTAGGGGCGCATTCTAAGAAGGGTATTACCCATCTCAACAAAGGTTTTCTCTGAATTAATAATTCCGCCTTTTTTCAAAAGCGTGACAATTACTTTCTTTTTCCGTAACATTTCAACTTAAAAGTAACGTAATACATTAAAGTCTTTTCCCGTTCGTATATTCTTTGTCGCTTATAGGGTAGGTAAATATTTGCCAACAAATGATTTCTAGGGGAGAAAAGCCAGCATATATACACAGGTCGATGTATGCGACAGTTTATATAAAAATAATGTACACCCTTATCAAGTGTTGAAATTCTTTCACATTGAATAATGTTTTTCCCTTTAAAGATGTATTTTGATCCGAATGTAAGGAAAAAAAATGTGACGACGGTTTCTTTCTAATAAAATGTTATTTACATTTTGTGTCGTCAGAAGTTTGTTATATTGAAGCCAGATGTTGAATTATTGCGAAAATGAGCTTAGTTTAACGTTCCTTGTAAATTCACGGAAGTTAGATTTTTCGCCAATGTTCTTATTTTTCCTTTATTCGAAAACATCAAAATCCTTGTTTGTGTTGTGTTTCATAAATTGAAATTGGGTGTTATTGGGTCTTGTTAGTTATTTTGTTTTGTTTCTTTTTACGTTTGACTTTTGAATTTAGCTATATGAAAGATAGAGATGCGAGAAACACAGAAGCGGTCAAAATGGTGGTGCTTGGGGAGGCCTATTTCCAGCAGTGGGTGTCTTTCGGCTGAAATGATGATGATTTGATATATCTCGGCTGATGAATCGTTACCAATAAACTCACGCCTTCTTATGATGAAGTTAGCCAGAAACAACAGAACGCCACGTTTTAGGACCCTTGCATACTCCTTTTGCAAAATTCGTTTACAAAATCATTTTTCTTGACTCAAAATTGACCTAACTACATTTGAAATCTCAACAATATCGAACATTATTTATTCCAAATGCCACCGTAAGTTGTTAATTAATGCCTCAGGTGAATTAATTAAATCAGGATTCGTTGGCTCATCGAATACATTTGGATAAAATTAATTTGCAATTCATAATTGTATATCATTGCCCAATTTCAGCGAATTGCGCAATGATTGCGTCTGAAAACTCCACTCGATGCAGACCTTACTGTTTGATTGTTCTTTTCGAGCTTCACATTCATTTGTTTTTTATTAAGGTTAACGAATTCGCTTGTTGTGGAATTTGAATTTTTGATTGCAATAAGCGGTTCAAGTATTTTCTGTTTGATTTTACCCTCATAAAATATTTTGCCTGCTACAATTGTAAGCAAAGATTCATTCCCCAAGTGAGCACTACTTATTTACCCGCACTGCAGTAATATTTCAGCTGGAAATCTCATTTCTCTGCTTATAATTAATTTTAAAAATTACAGTGCAAAATAGCTGTACATTTGCAGCTTCTTGCCGAGAAGTACCAGTAGTTCTAGGTCTCTTAAAACTTGCACGGTGCTTTAAGCAGCTCATGCATGACCTTCTTTCTTTTTTGGTTGAAAATTGTCGTTGTTGTACATATGTACAGAAAAATAATCTTCTCTCGCAAATAATTATTTGTCAACATAATTTCATAATTCTATCCTAAAATCTTCATCATTGTCGTCTTACAAAATTTTCGCCTCGAAAAATATAGATACATCTCTTTTATGTGACAGCATTGTTTTCAAATGTAGACTCATAACGAAGAAGAAAGGCCAAAAGGAATTCTTTATTGTCTTTTTTTTGTTATCTCCTGTATCCGACACTTTGCTCTGTTTAAGTTCGCCTCAAGGGGGATAAATACTGAAGCGTCATACTATTGTATCTTGAGTACAATGATTACAATAGTGTTCAAGTATTGACAGTATCGGGCTATCGCCTTTGAGAACTAGTGTAACCTATTTCTGCCCCTGGACGGACTGCTATGAACTAACTGCGTAGTTTCTTAGGTTTAGACTTTGGTCCTGCTTTAGTGTGCTTTCACAGGAGTGGCACACGTCAACAGCAGGCAACTGCAGCCGTCGACACGCGTCTACAGCTGCCGTCGACAATATGCTGCTGATTAAAAATTAATATTTTATTTTATATGCTATTATTTTACATAAATCTATTTTATTTATTTCTGTAACTGCCCTTGACATCACAGCGGGCCCTGTCAGAATACCAGCGCTGTGACATTTCTTTTTTAAATGTCGCAGCATCATGCTGACATAGGAGCCTTTTGGCCTCGTATAGGACTTTTCGTTTCATTTTTCTTTTGTTACCTTTTTTTTATATAATTTGTTTTATTTTTGACAGTGTTTAGTTTAGTTTGTGATCTTTCTGTACGAGTCGCAATAAATACTTTTTCTTTCTTTCTTTTATTTGAGTATATGGTTTATGAATACACGAGCGTCACGTTGTCGACGGCTGCAGTTGCCTCTGCCATTAGTCCTAACCGCTCGTGTGTGAACACGTAGTGATAAAATTATAGGAGGCTAACATGTAGAATGACTGTGGTTTGTTCACTTCTAATAATAGAATAGTGTCTAATAAGTGACGAGTCGAGCAAAATTTTTCATTAAAGAACAGATCTCGATTTGTGTGAACTTGAGAAATTGAAGAAATAACTTGAATACGGTAGTAAAACTACACGTCCCGAAAGGTAAACTCTTTTGTCATAATACTCATAAAAAATATATTCCGGTCGAACATTAAAGTTACCCATAAAAATCATTATTTCCATACGTCAAATGGAAACACCCCATTCTACCCAAATTGCAATTCAGCCCACATTCCCTCTCCCCTTGCAGTTATTATCCACAAAGCCACTCAAAAATGCATCGCAAAATGGTCCCGGACACCACTAGGTACAGGAAAATGTCTCTATTGTTAGTCAGTCATGCGGATTCCAGTCACGTTTGCCAACTGATCCCGCCTCGAAGGACCAGCTGAAAAAAGACGAAAAACTTTAGAGTTTTTACAATATAAACGTCACGGTTTTTTGGGCTACTGAATTCTTGACACGTAGTTTTCGACCTGTTTTTTGATTCCTTACATTTAAATGTTACATGGAGTGAGCCGGTTGAAGTACGTAGGATGTAATCTTTTATTTTTACTGCTTATTTCGAAAGTACTGGGAACAGGAGTGAAATAAAAATGTTTCGCTGACAAAGTTATTTTTTATTGTTACGGGAATAGGGTTGAATTTCAAGTAGTTTATTTGTATAACGTGACGGTTTTTCATATTTTATTCAATGTTCGGCTTTGTATTTTTCAATGAATGTAAGCTCGAAGAGATTTTGCATTTGTGGAACATTCTATATTTTCAGGATAAACACAATTTGTACAACATCACTACCTTTAACGAACGTAACAGCGTTTTTCCATTAAGATGCGGATCACATAGTAAGCGAGCGCTATTTTTCTTTAGAAACCACGGCAGATAAGAGAATCTGATTCGCGCCGAGGCCAGGTATAGAAAAGTACAAAAACTTCGTTCGTGTTGTTAGTTCGGACAAGTTGCAGAACAAGACTTAGTAGCGAAACTACAAGTCAGGTTATTACGAAGATTGGATCAACTGACTTAGACAAAATTATGTAATGGTGAAAGGGCATTGAAAGGAGACTACTGTCTACAAAGTCGTAATTGCAGTTTCTTTGCCATCTTGGTTGTAACTAGGGTTGCCTTCCGTCCGGGTTTCCCCGGATTTGTCCTACTTTGGTGGCTATCCGGGGAGCGTCCGGGCGGGGTTCTTAAAAAGTGTTCGGGCCAAACCCGGACACTTTCTGTGTTAGGAGAAATCCGACTTTGGATGATTTGCAATAAATGAATTAAAGCATAAAATCATAGTTAAAAATTAGCCGCACTGTAATTATCCACAAATCCATAATTTGCTTTTGATTTGCATTTTTTTTTAACTTTAATTGTTTCCAAAAAGAAGAGCGTTCCTAATTATTTTTGTTACCAGGTTACCTCTCACATAGAGAAGAGTGTATCATTGATTAGTCAATTAAGCGTTTTTTTTGTGTATTGTTGAGATTAAGTTGATATTCTATTAATAAGAAAAACAATATGTTACTTAACGATGTTTTTACTTTATTGTAATATTTTTTTCGAGGGAGTCCGGGGATTTTTTTTTTATTTCACCCAAATGTCCGGGGTTTTGATGTTTATATCCGAGGTCCGTAATTTAGGTGATGGCAACCCTAGTTGTAACATGTCTCTTGTTCCATTCACTGAACATTATATCAACTGGATTATAACTTAACTGTTAATAGCGCGTTGATCAAATCTCAGGCCATGGCATGTTAAAACAGACCCCAGAGGTGTAATTGTGTGCTTTGTTTAAGTATAAGGAACTTTTAATATATAAAATCTATAATAATATATTTAAAATACAAAGTCCTGACTGGCTGATTGATATATCACCGCACAGCCTAAACCGCTGGTCCTACAGACATGAAATTTGGAGGGTGCGTTCTTTGTGAAGAGTAGGTGTCCAATAAGAAAGGATTTTTCGAAATTTCACCCCTAAGAGGGTGAATGGGGGGAGGGTGAAATTTCACGCGGACGAAGTCACGGGCAGAAGCTAGTAAAATAAATAAAAAATTCAAAACTTTCAGTACCCAACAAACCTTTTTTTTCTTGTTCTATGGATTTGTTTGCTGTCTCCTATATTTCAGTCTTTGTAACCTTAAAAGGATTTTAAAGACTGAGAGACAAAATCGTCTTCGGAGAAACCGAAATTCAGAATAGAAGAAAATTTATTAATTCTCGATTAAGACGCATACAAACCTGGCTCGTGTTGGATTACAACAAAAACAAATCGATCCAACTTCAACACTATCGTCTTTCCCTTTCTAACTCATAAATAATTATTATGTTTTACTATCCGAGCCCGCCCTTACCACTTGACTGAAATTCTTACTTTCTCATAGTGACTGTACAATTTTTTTTAGCCTTGTGTGTGGTGGGATCACACGTCTCACGTAATATTAGTAAACACACCTTCCAATATACATCACACTAATATTTTAAAAGCGAAAGTTTGAGAGTGTGTGTATTTATATTTTTGTTACTTCTTCATGCTCAAACGGCTGAACCAATTTGGATAAAATTTTGTATGGAGGTAGCTGACACCCTGGATTAACATATAGGCTACTTTTTATCCCGATATTTCCACGGGATCGACATTTACGCAGGTGAAACGTCGGGGCGCAGCTAGTTATTATAAATAAAAGGATAATAAACGTATTATTGGAATCCTCAGAACGGTCTTTCCTTTGGTGTTCCCCTTTTGTACGCAAAATACGCGCTTTCACGTGGAGTTGCGGACACCAGCCCGTATTACCTAATTAAGTACCTACTTATACAAACCTAGAAAAGTTATTTTTTATTGTCATGGTAAAATTCATTTGGTTTAATAGAATGTTTTTGAAGTGAAACTTCTTTACGCACGCTTGACTTGGGGAGTAAGCTGGCGAACGCGTTACGAAAAGTGTGATCAAGGCGAACGGGAGTTGAGTGGGGGATATAAGCAAGAGAAAGCACTGCGTGCGCACATTTTCTTTCTCTCTTCCTCTCATAGCCAAATACGTTTGATGTTTCACTTCACTTCACATAAGCACACTCGGTTTTTTTTTCTAAATAATATTGTGTTTTTCGATTCCACGCATAATGGACCGAATGGAATCGAGTCTTAAGTGCGGAAAAGGGAGTCCCATAATCATCATCATCATGTATTTCGATTCTGTCAAAGAAACGCAGATGACTTTCTTATTACATCTACATAATATTAACATCTGCCAACTCAAGGACAGAACAGATTACACAGTCGTTATTATTTCGTGTTATCTGAACTGAACCCAATCTTGATAGTTCCAACAAAATGTAATCAAACTTCATTAAATATGAACAAGTTCTGTTATCAACTTGTAGGAGTCAGTTAATGTTTAAGTAAGTCGTTAGCTAGTTCAAGAACATCCCAAGATCTTCTTAATCAAAATTCGTTAAAGTTCCAAGAACTTTGTTTATTAAGCAGAACTACTCTCTCGATGCTGTCTTGTTTATCATTTCTCTTTAGATATTGTCAATCTTCGTGATATTATGTTTCAAGGAAAACGTTTTCTCTGTAACTTCCATTAGTGATTTGTTTATCTTTATTATATTCTCTTCTTTTTCCTCATACCGTTTTGATGGTCTATTATTATTGAGTGCTTCGATATTATTTTCAATCTAGTTTTCACAGTCTAAAGAGTTCATTCATTCAATCAATCGCTTAGAGATTTCTTTCTTTACCTAAAAGTATTGAATCGACTACTATTGTAAAATCTTTATTGTCGAATTGGATCAATTAAAGTCCATTTGAATTTTATCTGAAATTCCTCAATCAAATAAAATTCACACTATCAAATTAATGAGTAATGGCTTCCTCTTTCACATCGTGTGCTATCAATTATGTATCTTTATTATAATTCAAATTCATTGAAATTATATTAAAATAAGAAAGGTGCCCGTGGCTAAATAATAACAGCCGCGCAGGTCGATCGATCAGGTTAAGCTACGCTTGCCGCGGTTGGTCTGTAGATGGGTGACCATGTTTTATATCTCCGTGCCTAGGAAAGTACGTTAAGCCTGGTCCCGGCTGTCATTCGTGGATCTTTGACAGTTGTTACGGATAGTCAGAAGCCCGAAAGTCTGACAACCAGTCTTACCAAAAGCGGTATCGTAGTACCCAGTCACTGGGTTGTGGAGGTCAGATAGGCAGTCGCTCCGAGTAAAATACTGGTATTCAGCTGCATCCGGTTAGACTGGAAGCCGACCCCAACATAGAAAGGTCAGGTGCGTAGTCCTCGCAACCACCGTAGGTGTATGACCAGATATATGAACGTAAACGAGGCAAAAGGAGTATAAAAGGATCGTAGGAGGTGGCGTTCTGTAGTTTCTGCCAAACCCCATCGGAAGACGGCGTGAGTTTATGTGTGTATGTAACATTCATAATGTACCTCAAGTCTATTCAAACTTATGTTTCAAATTAATATTATTTCAAGTTAAACAAATATCAACTTTATTTCAATGGCAATTAAGTTGATTTCATAGTGACTAACACTATCCAAAAAGTTATAAAAATGTTTGAAGTTGTAGCGTAAACTGAACTTTGTTGTGTGGGATTTAAAGTTATTTTTCAATAAAATCATATTTGTTTACATTTTTGGCAAATAAATTGCGAATGCAGATTTGGTAACATACATAATATACCTACACGGATTTAAATATATTCTGAACCAGCTAGACGTGCAATGGTGTATAATGAAAGCAATTGCACGTGAGTTGTAAATGTCAACCATGTGACAAGTTAATGAGTTGTTTGTGAGCAGCAATCATCCACTATTTATTACTGATTAGTTTACTGCATTACATGTTGTTGTTGTGCTATTTGTTTTCAGTCAACAAAAGAGATAAGTATGCAGGATCGTCGGATTTAGTTGAAGTTTAGTAAGAAACCGATGGATATTGTCGACTGAAATTTAATTTGATAAATGAGCTGTTTGTTTTCTATTAATAAAATAAATTTTTATTGGAAAATATCCATCGGTTACTTACTAAACTTCAACTATATACGGCGATCCTGCATACTTATCTCTTTTGTTGACTGTACATAAATTATAATCATGTACCATGGTCCGCTTGAAGAATTAAGTGCGAAAACCAATTTCGTTATCATACAACATTTGTTTTGCACCACCACAGCCCTAACCATTTTTGTGATTTCAGCTTCGAATCTTTCAAACATAAAACTTGCTCATTGTAAAACTTTTCTTTCATCTTTATATCAAAGATTAAGCTTTCTGAATGCAAAACTTCTCTCTCCTTCTTTTCTTTTGATTCTTCTTCAACCAATTGTCTAAAGTTCCAACTGATGGAATCACTTAAAACTGCACTGGCTGTAACTAATTCCGCCTACGATCGTTTTTATCACAGTAATTATTCCAAGAGACCCGAGCAATGTTAAAGACTTAATTTTCCGGAGCTTCTAAATGGGCTCGATAAATTATTGTGAGACGACCCACCTATCGCATTAAGGACCTAATGCTTGCATTTTGTCTTCTATGTTCTCTGCTTCCACATGAATTAGGTACGATATATTCGCTCAGCTAACATTCGCTCTCTCTAATATGCTGGAACTGGTCAGTGTATTGAACCGTGGCTTGATATATTCAACCGCATCTCGATTTAGATTCAAAGTGGACTTCAATATATTTGGAAAACGTTTGGTTACGTTAGGCTGCCATCAGACGGACTGCATCGCAGCAACCGGGCGCAGTCGATATATTCAACTACATGCATTTGTACGTTCGACTTCGTTCAGTCATGATATCAACTTCACGCGGTCGGCTGCAGTCGTGTGAAATCAATATTAACTGGACTAAGTGCACACTAACTGTATGTATGCGGTTAGCGATGGACAGCGTGCGTTAACAGTACACGACTGTAGCCGACTGCGTAAGGGTTGGACCTCATCTGGCAGCACGGAATCGCCTTTTTCCGTCGCCTTTTCTCTTTCTGTCGCTAAGAACTGCCATTTGCTAGACCGAGACAGAAAGCATAATGCCATAGCACGCGGCGGAATCCTCGAGGCGATCGGCATCACGGACAAAATGCAATAGTCGGCAGGGAGACTCCGGAACGCTGAAGCGCGCGATAGCATGCTAACGCATCCTTTCACCGCCGATCACTTGCTATCGCATGCTGTCTCACTCTATCGTACAATGGCGCACGCGGCAAAGGATGAACCCAGTATCTCCGTTTTATTTTGCGAATGCGTTTCTTTTTATTATTTTGATTTTGCATTTCTTGCAAAATACACGCTAGAATCACTGCTCTCTCTTCCGTGGTCCTATCCATCTCGCGCTTGAAACTAAACTGATCATGAAAGAACGCGGCAGTATGCCACCCATACTACAGCATGCAGACGCGTGCGATCGCCTTTTTTGTCTGCGGAATGCGACAGCACGCGTTCGCATGCGGCAGCATACTGCAGCACGTGGTAGCACAAGCGGAACAAATGCGATTCCGTGCTGCCAGATGAGGTCCAACCCTAAATTTACAGTCACGACTGTAAGCAGTTAATATTGACTTCACACGACTGCAGCCGACCGCGTGAAGTTGATATCATGACTGAACGAAGTCGAACGTACAACAGCATTCAGTTCAATATATCGACTGCGCACGGTTGCTGCGATGCGGTCCGTCTGATGGCAGCCTAATTGACGACTTTCAGTACATGAGATCGTTTCAATAGCTCTCATTATTCATTCCACTATTTTATAAACCGGCAGTCCTGATTATGGCCTATGACATGTATGAGAGTGTGGTAGATACTATCAAATTAAACAACTTTTCCATGGGACCAACATTGTAATCGCGAAAAAATAATCAACGGTCCCATACATTCGGGTCGAATCGGCATTGAAGTTTTGTATGGGGCAGTAGATATTTTTATTTACCCATGGAGAAAGCTGCTCAGTTTGATGGTCTGTATCACACCTTTAAATATGACCACACCTTTTTGATACATGCTGTATAGACGGTCACCTAAAAAAAAACAGTGGCACTCCGGGAATAGCGACAGAAGTGAAAACCAAACACAAACTGAATACTTTGCCATCACTCACTGGCATATCGGAAATACATTAAAACCAAGTACATCCCGAGGACAGCCAAACACAACCGAAGCGGTGTTGGTTACGGTAACAGTGGCGCAAATCCAATGGTTTTTTCCCATCTCAAAAATTGCCCAACGAGCTTAAAAAAGTTTACACGATAAAGAATTAAATAAACATTTTGCAATACAGACATCATGATTGAACCCAGTTGTCTACTGGAATGTCTAGATTCGTTCTATTTATTGAAATAGCTAGTAAAAGAGACATATTTCTTACATTCTAGACTTCCTTTAGATAATTCTATTTTCCTTTATTTTGCATTCTTATTCCGATCATGTACCCAACAAGAAGTTTTTCCGATATCTTGCGTTCTTTAGTAACTACGAGTTCTGATCGACCGAGTTTCGCCACCGCACGTTTAAACTTCAGGCTATTAATATTAGTAGGTATGTATTTTATGTCACAATCCTGTACCAAGAACTGCCTTGTACCACTGTCACCGTCACATATCCACCTAACTTTAAAAGTTAGATGGATATGTGTATCACTAATGAATGCTTACATTAATCGTTTTAGTGTAGACTGTCGAGTTGAAAGTTTCTGCAGTTTTAAAATATATGGCGTCATGTTTAGAGGGCGTATAAATGAGGGCCGTTATAGTTCTTGTGATGTTTGTAAAACTGAATCTTTATATACATCAGACACTCGTCATCACATCTTTTTTTTATTTTTAAACATCGACGAAGGTGTAGGCAACGAAATTTTTTGCCGGTCTCTGTCGGAAAACAAATCTTTTGTTTCATACAAAAGTGCAATACCTTACTAAGTCAACATGTATGGAACAGCTGATATTTTATTTAAATACTTATAACATCGCGGTCACACAGACAGACACGAAAAAGGATTATATTTATAATATACAGGGTGTTACAGAAAGGGTATATCAATACAAACGGGTTGAAGAGTGTATCTGGTCTAGAATCTCTGTACAAAATTTCAGCTCAAAAGCATTAACTTTGAAAATGCCTAATATTTTTTTATTTTGACATCATCGGCGCTGCACTGGCGCGCGGCGGCGTGATGTGCGTGTACTAGGCGCACAAACACACTACAAATAATGGATAATGACCCTCGTAGTGCGGTGACACGTTTGTTATGATTTCAATTTAATAAACTATCGAAATAAAAAATATTAAGCATTTTCAAAGTTACTGCTTTTGAGTTGAAATTTAGTATAGAGATTCTAGACCAGATACACTCTTCAACCCGTTTGTATTGATATACTCTTTCCGTAACACCCTATATTTAAAGAATGCTTATTAAAGGGAGAAACAAAACAAAATGAGAACCAAGACCAACAAGACTAGACAAGATAATTGACGAATATATCGTGATTAGACGCTTCTGAATTACCTAGATAATGGTGAAAGAATTTTCTTGTATATTAAATGATCAGAACATGAATGGGAAAATTCCAAAGAAAAAAAAGCATGAAAAATGGTTTCCGTTATATCTCTGACCCAATTCGAGATAATTTTCCCTTTTCATAACATAACATTAAGCACTGAAAACATACAGCTCTGAAAACTTTATTTTAATAATATTTGCACGAATGAAAATCTAATTAGAGCCCACGAGTATGTGCTTACAAAAGTTCCCGAACTGGGAAAAACGTATTCATTATTTTCATTCGTATTGAATTTCTGTGTATTCGGTCTTCATGAATAATATTATGAACGTGGAAGTGTACTGATGCATGTTTATGATGCCGGTATGGTATTTACCCGACTACGGCGAAGCAAAAAGGAGGGTTATGATTTTGACCGGTAAGTATGTATATGTATTTATTTATTTTTTTATTTATTTTATTATTTATGTACACACAGTAAAATACATAAGGAAATGTTATAATTATAATTTGAGTACAAAGGTATTGCTTATTTCTTAAGAAATTTCTTCCAGCAGACCTGCGAAAGGAGAAGTAATAAAAGAAATGTAGACAATAGTGTGTGAAAACAAGAAGAGAGAAATATGAATGTGTGAAGCCTAAAACTAAAATATTAAATAAACCTACACATATAATGCAAAATAAAATAAAAATAACATAAGTATACTTAAATAAATACATAATGCTAAAATATATAAACATATATACATAAATATATAAATACACACAGTACAGAGGAAAGGTAATGCTCTTTTAATCTACATTTAAATAGAGAAATAGTTTTTAAATCACGAATGCTAGGCGGAAGTGAGTTCCACAATCTCACAGCATGGACAGAGAAGGAATAAGAATAGTAGCTTGTTTTATGAGGATGTGATTTAAGGAGGGATCTTAGGTGTGATCTGCACGGTGCGTCGCTAGGGCGAGCGTAAGAAAAACGCTCACGCAGGTAGGAAGGATAAGACGGGTTGTGTAAGATGTTGAAGAGGAGACATAAAATCCGAGTATTCCTGCGAAGGCGGATTGGGAGCCACTTGAGTTCCTTGCGAAGGTGAGAAACATGGTCATACTTTCGAAGACCGAAAACAAAGCGAATGCACAGGTTTTGCAAGCGCTTAAGCTTGTTTAATAGCTCTTCAGTAGCATCCAGGTAGCAGGCGTCGGCATAATCTATAATCGGCTGAATAAGTGTTTGTGCCAAGGAAATTTTAGTCTTCAAGGGCAGAAGACCCTGAAGGCATTTCAGCGAATGAAAGGAGAAATGTACCTTCCGGCTAACCTCGTTGACCTGAGCACGCCACGAAAGGTTGGAGTCAATAACTACACCCAGATCTTTAGCGGTTTCAGTATAGTCAATGCGAACACCATCGAGATATAAGGGCATCAGAGATGCAACATCAGCCGCATTGCGAACGAATCTACTGCCTATGATCATGGCCTGAGATTTAGTTGGGTTAATTTGCAAACCAAATGACTTAGCCCAAGCGCTGATGCAAGCCAGGTCATGATTCATTGCAGCAATTGCAGAATCCGCGTTCGCTATAGTAAAATGTCGATAAAGCTGCAAGTCATCTGCGTAGAGATGAAAACTAGAGGAGATTACTCTGGTAACAAAGTTTATGAAAATTGAAAAAAGAAGAGGAGAGAGAACGCTACCCTGAGGAACACCCTCAGTGAGGTTACACCAATCAGAGAAGGACTCCTCCAGGCGAACACACTGAGAGCGTCCCCGAAGATAAGAACTGAACCAGGCTAAAGTGGAAGAAGAGAAATTGATAGATTTAAGGAAACCTAGTAAGATATCGAAATCTACTGAGTTGAAGGCGCTACTAAAGTCAAGCAATACAAGATGTATGTAAATATGTATGTTCATCTGTTCCCCCATAACTTCTTAACTCCTTGTCATAATTAGACAAATGAGGTATCATTAGAAGCGTCTTAGTCGTCTGCTGGTTATAGGCGTTGTGATGTCACATTAAATTGACATAAAGTCAGGATTAAAAAAAAAAAAATTGTCATACCGTGTTGGGTATCAAATGAAAGGGCTTAATGAGCACATTTCAAAAATATAAATATTATTGAAATAAGCCCCAAAATAATTAAATAAAATATAAGTTTAATAAAAACTAAAACCCGGCTACTGAAAAGGATGAAACAAGAAAGAAAGTACCTTCCCGTGGTCGTATGCTGCTCTACTACCACATAATAAGCTATGGTAGCATCGATAGCAGATCTCACACGTCTTCAAATTTTTGGTTCTAAGACATGCCCGTTTCTTCACGATGTTTTCCTTTACCGTTCTGAGAGCAATGGTGATGAAATTAGATACAGAAAGTAAAGTGCCTGCCTGGGTTCGAACTCACGACCTACAAGTCGGTAAGTCGGCGCCGATACCATGCTCTAGTGGTCACCCTGTCAAAAAGAGTCACCTAGCATAAAGTGGATAAGACAGAGATTAAAACAGAAGAAGAACTAGCAGGGGATCGAGGAAGGGGGGTGAAGGGGGCCCAGACTGGAATAAATCGTCTCAATCACTGACGCTATACCAAAAAGTTTAGGTAATTACAAAGCTGGAAAGAAAGTTTTGCAACCGAATCCGCAGTGGAAATAAGACGTCGCGTCGGTTCGTTCAGTAAGGCTCTTTCGATTTCTGCTGTGGTTGTTTCGACGAAAATGCCAATGCTATCTACGTATCTAGTTAGGCGCCATCTCCACAGGCGAGAGAATCGCGGCGATAGTTTATGGATGGGAAATCATCAAATGACCCCTCCCGCTGTGGGTGGAGCGGAAGGGAGTGTCAGACTCTTACTGACTAAAACCCATCCATGTTCCTTCCTTAGCCCTTTATGTTCCGGGGTAGCGGTAACCCTTTCGGACAATCCCGCACCCCCGGCAGGCTACGGCCCTGACAGGCCCCTTCTTGTTTGCTGACATCTCTTTGAGGCGCGCGTGGAACACGTACGCGCTGTCCGGCGCAGGCCTGGTCCTGATCGGGCGGTGAGCTACCCATTACTCTCCGTCCGCAGGCCCGCGCCTACGGTGGCCGGGAGTCGCCCATAGTCTCGCCCTGTCATCAAATTTTCGCCGCAATGATATCGCCGTGTGGAGACACGTTCTAAGAGTGTATATAGAAATGGGTACATATTTGAATGTCGAACATTAAAATACCTACGTGTAAAATGTCAACGTTCAAAATATCGAAAATTTAAATATCGGTTATATCATAATATCGAAAATTGTTATACCTAAGCATAAAATGTCTAACATTGAAATGTCGAGTTATAAAAATATCTAATGATTAAAAACATCGATAATCATAATACCTAAGTTCAAAATGTCAACATTCAATACACTTTAGTTCATTATATTTACGTTAAAAATACCTACTAGTTAAAATATCGAACTTGCAGGCAGGCATGGTTGCAGGATGCAAGAGAGAGCGAAGGGCACCCCGGTGTTAGGTTAGGTTAGGTTACTTTAAACCCTTTACACAGAAATAGGGGCCCCGCGTAGCGGGGCTCCGTCGACATAAGATGCAAGAGCGGGCGCGGCCTACAAATGTGTTTTTTTTAAGTTATTTATTATGTGAAAATAATAATACTTAAGCATGCAGAGTGCAAGCGAGCATGCATCATGCAGCAGCATGGTTTCTGTCACGGCTCCGGCGCTGCGGGGCTCCGGGGCGGTCCCACGCGAGCTTATCGTCGTCGATGGTTTTAACGCTCACCACCGCAGCTTCGGCTTGCTGGCCGGCAATGCCGGCCAGCCTCAGCCGCGGCTGCGGGCGTTAAAGCCACCTCCGCCTCAGCTCGCGGGCCGCCTCGCCCCTCTGCGCCTACGCGGGCTTAAATTACACTCTAGGGGTAGGGCAGACAAGACCACGTGGAGTCGGTTTTGCAGCGATTTGTTTTTGTCACTAATTTTTGTAGCACAACATATAAATAAATATCGATATTTAGGACATTCGATACTCTGTACTTCGATATTTACATCATTAGATAATCTGTACTTCGATATTTAAGCCTTTCGATGTCATGTTTGTCGATAATTAGATTTTAGATATATTGGACGTAGGTTATCTAACCATTCGACAATATAAACTTACGTTATTTTAATTTTCGGTTTTGTGGTCGTTCGATATTGAAATTTTCGATGTTATGAACATTGACATTTTAACCGTAGATATTTAAATTTTCGAAATTCAAATATGTACCCATAGAAATACGTGCCACGACGATAATATCGCCGCGATTCTCTTGCTCGTGGAGACGGCCCCTTACTCTCAGAAACCAGAATCGATCTTATTTCAGAACCCGACCCTCCGTAAAATGGATTCACAATCATGAAACAAAGGAAATCTAATTTTGTTGTGAATATTTTTGGAGTTTCATTTACCTTAATATGAGAAAATTTAACCAGAATATTTTGGAGTGCCCTTTGCAGCTTTGGAAAGGTCATTAGCGATTTGTCATCTCTTAAAATTCTACTGGTAGAATTAAATTATGATGTACTGAAGTTCGGGGTTATACACCCAATTATTCGTATCGGGCAATTCAGATTTTCGCGTTTATTAAAAAAGTATACCTATCTATAATCATCGTTACAAATCGTTTCGTATAAATCCAGCCACAATCACACTCCAAATATTCCGCCAAATAACTGGTCATTTACTGGGTGTTTGCTTACCGGAAGTGACGGATAGCCGGCGGATATTACGTTATCTCGTACCGGATACGGTTGACGGCTACCTACCCGATTAGTAACGTGTTATCGATTGAATTATTAATGGCCTAAATCGTGTTAATACTCGTAGTTGCTGGAATGTTATTAGGAAATACGAAACTTCTTTTGTGGCTTATCTTTTAAGACGTACGGTATTTCATTCAATTTTTTTAATGAAAAACCGATTTTAAGGAGACTTCATACGCATAAGCAGGATACATAATCAGCCTATAATGTTCCCACTGCTGGGACAAGGCCTCCTTTCAGTGAGAGGGAGTGGGCCGTAATCCACCACGCGGGCCCAGTGCGGGTTGGCAGATGTCACATGTCTTCCAATTTTTAGTTCTGGGACATACCGGTTTCCTCACGATGTTTTCCTTCACCGTTTTGAGAGCAGTGGTGATGAAATAATTTACACAAAGTAAAGCGCCTGTCTGGATTCGAACCTACGACCTACAACTCGTAAGTCGCGGCCGTTACCACTTGGCCACCACTGTTCATACAAGCAGGATACAAGGGTTTAAAAAGTTAGTAAAGAACATTTTCGAAATGTCTTATTTAAAAAAAGATAACTTTAAATCTCTGTTTCTATGGAAAATTATAATCGATCTCATTTGGCTGTAACACTATTTTTACAACAGCCAACAGCATTTTACGCGCGAACTGCGATCTTTCCGGAACAAAAGAGATAAAAAAATATCATCTGAGTATTTTAGTAGCTGTGAATCGAGTAGATACCTAAAGCTACCCGTCATCTGTCTGAACATTTGATGAATGAATTTCTCAGGTAGACAGCGCAGACTACCCCTTAACTTTTGTCGCGTTCAAGTGTTGCCACTCAGCGAGTTAAAAGGGTTACAACACGTCTAGAATATTTATTTTTATCTTCTTTCATTTGAATTACTAATAGGGTTTCCATAGGCTGTTTTTGCATTAATTTATTTATTTGTTTTTATATATTTTCGAACTCAAATGGATAGAATGGGTCCCGCCTGCTTCCAACTTTTATTTAATTTAAAATGGGCTTGTGTTGAGCTTTTCAGTTTTTTTAACTTAAGTTTTTTATCGCAGTCGGGTTTTTTAGTTTTTTTAATTACTTTTTTTGCATATTCATTCTCCTTCTTAGCGGGTCGATGACAATCGAAATTGAGTCGGCCGAGATGATGTGGCGACAAATGTCAAAACATCGAAATTTCTGAGTCTTCGTCGAAGTAAAATAATAATGTATATACACATAAATCTTTCGGAATATGGTTGGAAACCGCATTGAAATCCACTGTGCGTAGTTTAGAAGAAATAAGCAGACAAACAGACATCGACGAAAAAGCGACATTGCTTTATACCTCCTATTTATAGAAGTCATCATGTGCCTAGCCTTTTCTCAACTATGTTGGGGTTGGCTTCCAGTCTAAACGGATGCAGCATTCTACCAGTATTTTACATGTAGACACGCTATTTAGGGCTATTTGGGGTTAGACTACTATTTCTAGAAGTCTACGGCAAATATAACTCCCAAAACACCCAAAGAGCGGGCCCGTTCAGCAATAAAGAAAATAAAACATAAGAAAATTTATAGATACGCACTTTTCTCTTTCATAACTCTAGACCACAGTACAGATTTAAGACCCGACCTTTTTAAAACATATCTTAAGACACACACTTTGGTCGTATATTTTGGCACGAAGCCATGTCTTCGAATGTCCTCGACCCTGAAGTTTTTGGGTTTATTACTGCTATTAAAGATCTCTGATTCTGTATAGATTATATTAATTTGGTTTATGATAACCGTTTCTGACTGAAAAGGGCTTTACCCAAGTAATTTATGAGAATGAGGCGAATTTACGAGGTAACGCAGGGCAAATGCAGTACTAGTGGTAGTTTTAATAGGTTTAAGCGTATCTTTATATTAAAAATATTTATTCCTCAATTTTCATGATTGCACCCTACCACTGTTTGTCTCTGCATCTGAAGTGCATCACCCAAAAATTGAAAAAAAAAAATTTGAAAGATTTGAAAGTTTACCCGAAAACGTGTAATTTTAGTCAAAAATCTTGAACCTTGACCATAAATTTTGTCACTTAAAACTTGTCAGATTAACACAGTTTGGAGTTATCATTACCACTAGAGCCAGATACTTTGATGAACTCTTCCACAGTTGTCCTATGAATCTGAAACTTAGATGACGACTGAATTCTCAATGATAACGATTCCTTAGAAATATAACTTGACTAAAACTTTCAGTCTTGATTTGCATTATATTATGTAATAATTATAACTAGCCTCTAGCCGCGGCTTCGCTCGCGTGGATGTCGGAAATTATCACACTGGAACGTACTAGCGAGACAAAAAGTACGTAGCGTCTGTAACTCCTAACATCAGCTATCTGCCAATAAAAGTCACGTCAAAATCCGATTCAGAGAATAGCCGGAACAAACAGACGGACATAACTTTTAAAAATTGTATTTTTGTTACAAGTACCATTAATATTTTCATATGCATTTAGTAAGAAGCTGTTATTTTCACATTACAAACGGACACTTCAATTGTATTTATTAGTCTATACTAAAATCTATATTCCAGGAGTATAATTAAGCGTTTAAAAATAAATAACATCATTAGGTTACTATAATAGTTACTTTTGTCCCGCAGCGAAACAACACAGGCTTATAAAAATTACTAGCTGCGCCCCGCGGTTTCACCCGCATAAGTTTCGATCCCGTGGGAATATCGGGATAAAAACTATGGTATGTCCTTTCCAGGGACTCAAACTATCTCTATACTAAACTTCATCTAAATCGGATCAGTGGTTTAGGTGTGAAAAGGTAACATACAGACAGATAGACAGACAGAGTTACTTTCGAATTTATAATATTATAGTATGGATAAGCCTGGGTTGTCTCGCTGCGGGATAAAGGCCTTTTTTTTGCCAATTACCACTTTTCCCGGTCCATTTCTATTTCGGGAAGTAGCATTAGGTACTTAACATCATTTAAAAAAAGAGTAACCCTTCACTGTTGATTACGGTCCTTTCCATGGACTGCTACAATTAATGGCTAAATAAAGAAAAATATTACCAAATCAGCAAAAAAGGGAAGATAAAGGAGTATAATTTAACTAATCCTACTCCTACTAATATTATAAACGCGAAAGTTTGTGAGGATGTTTGTTATTCTTTCAGGCAAAAACTACTGAACGGATTTTGATGAAACTTTGCAGTAATATGGCTTATACATCAGAATAAAACTTAGAATACTTATTATCACGATATTCCCACAAGATCGACACTAATGCGAGTGAAACCGCGGGGCGCAGCTAGTATATTACAAATTCAAAAAATTTGATTTTTTTAAGTATGTTTGTTTGTTTGTTACACTTTCACGCAAAACAACTGAACCGATTTAAATGAAATTTGGCACATGGGTAGACCATGACCTAGCTTAGGACATAGGGTAATTTTTATCCCGATATTCCTACGGTATTTAGGCTTATACGGGTAAAACCGCGGGACATAGCTAGTCATCTATAAAAATAAATGAACCCTGCACTGTTGATCACGGCCGTACTCATAGACTTCTACAGTAAATTAGTTCCTTATCACACTAATCACACTAATTACACTATTACAATAATTACACTAATATTATAAAGGCGAAAGTTTGTGTGTGTGTTTATATGTTCGTTACTTCTTCACGCTCAAACAGCTAGACCGATTTTGATAAAATTTTGTATGGAGGTAACTGACACCCTGGATTAACATATAGGCTACTTTTTATCCCGATATTCCTACGGGATCGACTTTTACGCGGGTGAAACCGCGGGGTGCAGCTAGTAAAGAAATATTACCAAATCAGCCAGTAGGTATAATGAGCATTATAGTGTTGCTGGGAACTGCTGCTACCTCCTCTTTGTGAGAGGGAATGGGCCATAATCCACAACGCGGGCCCAGTGCGGGTTGGTGGATGTCACATGCCTTCGAATGTTTTATTCTAGGACATGCCGGTTTCCTCACGATGTTTTCCTTTATCGTTTTGATACAGTAGCGATGAAATAATTTACACAAAGTAAATCAAATGATAACCAAGGGATTTTCCACATGAAAACAGGACGAGCCTAATTGGGTTGAAAATGATATCGTTACATAACCACTGATTCCATCGAATATTGTGGGCTAACCAAAGGTTTATCTATACAAATTAATGAAGTTGGAGTGTCTGTTTGTAATATTAAAATAACCGCTTTTTACTAAATGCATATGGATGTCTACACGGTACATATACCAAAATATTTTTTTTTACGATTTTTGTCTGCCTGTTTGTTCCGGCTAATCTTTGAAATGGCTGGACCGATCTTGAAGGGACTTTTAAAGGCAGATAGCTGATGTAATAACGAGTAACTTAGGCTAATTTTATTTTTGAAAAAAAAAAAAAATAGTGTGCCACGAAAAAAAATCCACGCGGGCAAAGTCGCGGGTAACAGCTTGTGTTATAATATTGTCGTTGTAATCTGACCCTAATGGGTTGTTATTTGATTTAATTATACGTTGTGGCGTATAACAGTAACTGTTTGGCATTGTGTTACTAAAAGCTTGTTTTAGGAAAATCATAACGCAAACTATGGTCATAGAATTTACATTTATGTACTACATTGGTAGTGGGTACTGTTGAGAGTCCTGTGGACTCAACGTAGGGTTAACTACAGAGGGGAACTATTTTACTTGAATAAAACTCCTATTGGCTTTCATAGGAAATTATTTTAGGAGTATTTCATCAAATATATAAAATTAGCTCAACTTATTTATTACACGTCAAACCTACGACTCTCTTTTGACACATGCTTAAATGTTCGAATGGAACATGCCTTCAAATATTATCGGCCAGAATCTCGCTTATTTTCGTTGGATCCCACTTTTGAATCCCATTTTTTAGGTATTAACGATGGATCCCGTTTGCTATTTCCGTTGAATCCCATGTGTACAACATGTGTAACAACATGTGTACATTTCAGAAGAAAAGTGATTTACCTTTATCAAACACTAGATTAGATTAATTATTTAAAAAAAAATTGTTAGGTTAGGTTAAAACTGTGACCCCTACGCACGAGCCGAGCGAGCGAAGCGAGCGGTGCCGCGGGAGCGGCCGGCGAGTGCCAGAAACGACTAGATTATATAAAAAATGAGTTGTTTGTGAAATAAATAGTATACGAAACGTTGGTTGTCAACTAAAAATTTGTCAATGGAGTTTTGGTGAAATATTAGTGAACCCCTCATTTTATTATAAACCATTTTGTTGTTGAAAGTACCCGCATTCAGATTTTTTTAAGCATTCGGGATCCAGCGGAAATACTTTTCGGGATTCAACGACAATAAAACGTAATTATCTTGCATTTTTTAAATTCGGGATCCAACGGAAATACATAATAATGTTTTGCGGGATCCAACGCCAAAAATATTAAACTGGGATTCAAAAGCGGGATCCAACGGAAATAAATCCAGAATCTCAAAAGAGGACAGAAGCTCTACAGTACCTACTGTCACATACCTTGAAAAATACTGACCTATCCTAGATAGTTTGTCACACACAATGGTCTAACCTTTCACATCTTATTTGGGTCATAAATGGCATCTTAAAATAGAGGTAGACCTTTTTTCTATTAATAAAACATACTGCATATCTGAAAAATAACATTTACTTGGGATATCACATTTATCCGTTCGCTCGCCTAAAAAGTGTATTAAAACTTAGGTATTCATTCATAGTTTCACGTTTAATTAGATAATTATTTACACGTGAAGCTATCAATGCATAATTAAGTTTGCGCAACTAGTTTCACAGTGTAAAGAAATGGCTTCTGGGACTAACACAATCCGAAACCGAATCTTTTCTCTAACATTTTTTTGAATCTTTCACCCTCATGCCCGGGCCACACCAAGGGGAAACGCCGATAATTATCGCGATGACGGACGTTACTCGTAGGTACTGCAACAACTTATCGCGATAATTATCGGCGTTTCCCGTTGGTGTGGCCCGGGCATCACAGACATACACACAAACAAAACACATTCACTTTGCTAAACTAGCCTTGTAAACCGACAAATTTATTTCTGCCCAATCGTACTTCGACCCCCAAAACACAAGCCCTGCTTAGTTTGAGGTTCAATGATTAAACCAAAACATTGTGATGTACAAACTTGTGTTTTATGTAAGCTTACTGTCCGTCATCACCTTTACTTCTTTTTTTCCAATATAGATTTTGGTATACAGAGTCAAACTAAATTAGCTAGCGTAACTCAGCGTAACGTGATGGGTATCAATATGTTAACACACTAATATTAAAATAAAAAAGATTATGTTTATTTTTATGGGTTAACAACTGCTGGTATTGTTATTACTTGAAGTATGAGTTGAGAAAATGTATTTATTTTATTATTATTTATTTTATTTAAAATAAGTTTTATCGTGTTTCAATATCACGTCTGTGAAGTTTTCAAGTGATGGTATTACTCCACAAAAAAAAAAATTATCAAATTATTGTATTATTTAATAATTAATTGTTTTTTATTATTTTTTATTTGTTATTTTATTATTATTTATTTTTGAAGTGAAAACTTCTTTAGCGGCGTTGCACACTTTTTGTAATGGGTAAAAAATGTTAAACTCGCGTCAGGACACGTGACCGTCAGGAGAGATTTCCCCCCCCCCCCCCTCTCTTTCTACGGCGGCGCCAACCGAAGTGAACCAAGTTTAGTGAACCACGACAATGGATGGATGGATGGATGGAGTGGAAGTGGAAGTGGAAGTCGAAGTCGAAGTCGAAGTAGAAGTCAAAGTAGAAGTAGAAGTCGAAGTAGAAGTCGAAGTGGAAGTCGAAGTCGAAGTGGAAGTCGAAGTCGAAGTGGAAGTCGAAGTCGAAGTGGAAGTGGAAGTCGAAGTGGAAGTCGAAGTGGAAGTCGAAGTGGAAGTCGAAGTGGAAGTCGAAATGGAAGTCGAAGTTGAAGTCGAAGTGGAAGTCGAAGTGGAAGTCGAAGTGGAAGTCGAAGTGGACGTGGACACACTGCTGTGTATTCGTAACATTCGTGTATATAAAGTGTTTAAAATATGGAAATTGAACAAAGTGCATCTATTAATGAAAAAAGGGACGCAGAAATAGTGAAACAAATGAGTTATATTAATTCAATTAATAATTGATTTATTTCAACGTTAATATTCAAGTTTTCACTTCTGCTGGCACTCCCGGAGTGCAACCCGTCTTTTTTTGTTACATGTTGAGATATCGACACCCATCACGTCTGTAGTTTCGCTAGGTAATTTAATTTGACCCTGCATATATTTTTTGTATCCTTAATCTGTCAAGCTCCGCTAATGAGACACAATTGATTTTCTATTGTTTCGTCGCCGATCGGCGAACCGCGCCGCTTGACCGGTTAAACCATTCATTATAGCAATAATTTAGCATATATAGACAATATCAACAAAAGATGGCGCCGATCAAATAGGCCTACGTATAGGATGGTATAGGAAAACGAAATAAAACGAAGAATAGTCTCAGATATCGTTATTGATCTCGTTGACTCGATTCGACTGCTTAAGGTCGGGGTCTGGGTCGGATTCCCGGGTCGAACCAAGTGTTATTAGGGTTTTCCACAAGGATAAAATTTTTTGCTAGCTGTTCGGAGCCTGAATTTGTTCCCGGTTGATGGCAATAGGCTGGCTCTCTATAGCATGGGTCTTACAAACCTAATTGGCGAGATGTGAGTGTACTATACAGGTGGTCCAAAAGTCGTGGATCAAACGAAGTAGGGGGATAAAGGAGGTCATTTCCAACGCTTTTAAAGTGAGAAATAATTTTTGGTAATGTTACAAAATTTTTGGAAAAAAATAAATTGCTCTTGAAAGAACAATATCAGATTTCGGCTCACACAACCTTTAAAATTAAATTCACGCGGACACGAAGTTTTTACCTACAACAATTTAAATATAAAATTCTAACTTCTAAAAAAATATTTAGTTCTTTTCGAGAACTGTTCCAAAAGAAAATCATTTTAATAAGTAGGTAATCATTTTACAAATCATGTTCTTCAATTCCAGGTTTTTCTTTTTTTAAATAAAACAGTGTCAGGTCAGTGTCAGTTACCTGTTCTGCCACTGTAATCGATTATTCTAAATAATTAAAGCGATTTACTCTTTAGTTTTTATTTACCACCTCACAATTGTCTTTTATTATTATTATTATTTATCTAAATAATACGTTCGTCGTGTTTATTAAAATACATTTATTATTTTTTAAAGAATATAAGAACGAAATTCAAGAAATCGATTTTCCTGATCTGTATTCGATAACTTAATCGCCTTGTACTGGCAACCAGCAGTTCGCCATTAAAATAATAAAAAAAAAAATGTTTGCAGTTCTGTCAAAATCGCGCGCGCCAGTTAAAACATATTGTTGTTGTCGGTGTTTTTCTAAGTGTACGTTTGTTTCCTTCTCGAATTCATCTGCGTTTGCGTTATAGACTTATTGTGTTATATTCATACCACACATTTTGTGACAATGTACCATCAACTACGTTGTATTAATTGTGGTATAAATGTGTTCCGGATGGAACGGCATTTAGTTGAATCTGACGATGTCCATTCATTGTTACGGCAATGGACTTCACTTTTTGAGGTAAAGTACGATTTTTATTAAATAGAATGTCAACTATTTTAACTAAGCTAAATGTTAATTTGCAACACAACCGTATTTTGTTGGTTTTAGATTCCAAATGACAGTGTTGTTTGTCATTACTGTTGGTTATTAATTAAACAAACAAGTAATCCAACAAGTAGCAATGCGCCAACTGAATCAATTGTGCATCGCAATCTTTGTATTGGTTGCGGTCATTCATTGCATCGTGTAAAGTCTCACGCCTTCAGAATTCAGTTCAGAATGAGAAGATGCTATCAGACGCGTGATAGAGCAACAATAACCTCCAATTTAAAATGTCTGAATAACTTCTTCTGTAGAAGTTCAGTGTAAAAGTGGATATTACAGAAAAGCTTTTGACATTAAACTACACAAAAAAACGTAAGAATTTTCACTGTCCATGACAAATTAATATTGAGCCAAAGTTACTATGGACATCTGACATTGTTCTTTGATACTCAGAGCTCTAATAGAACTTTGTAGTGCTGATACATTATCTAGTAGTAATACAACACCGTTTGTTTTATTGTTTTATATCACATTTTTTTTAAATTCGTCTAACTGTACAAGAACTCGGTATACACAAATATTCATAACTTTTAGGGCAATTGAATTATGACCATGCTGTAGAAAGATTTTTTGTTGGAAATGAGCTCCTTCATCTCTCTATTTCGTTTGATCCACGACTTTTGGGCCACCCTGTATAATATATAAAAATCTCGTGTCACAGTGTTTGTTATCGATCACCTCCAAAACGGTTTGACCGACTTTAATGCAATTTTTTGTGTATATTTCCTATAAGTTCTACTGCTGGGAAAATGCCTTCCCCAATAAATGTTATTTAATAAATATACCTTTGCCTTCCCATCGCGGAATATTGATATGATATTAAGTATGTATGAATAGGTACGTCCACACTCTCTTCTTCAATTTAATAAATCTTGCGTCTATCGCATGCCTCACTGGAAAACTCATCTTTTATTAGCCGAATCAGCATACTACATGTCGTATTGAGTAGGTACACTCAATTTGACGCATACGCATGCATGATGGCGTCACACACATGTTTGAGAAAAATATGCATGTTGAACAAGAAAGCACCAGAGTGTGGACATAACTTGTTACCTTATTGTTTGAGCATCAGACTATAATATTACTGTACTTTCGTGTCTGATTGCCTAAATACACTAAAGTATCGCTGACCTTGTCTAGGGCAAACGAATCCCAATTGATTGGCCGAATCGATACGAACCATTCAATTGAAAACCTCCACTATTTTTACCGAATTCCGATTCAATTAGAAATAAATAATTTATTTCAAATATGCTGCACTTCCTCTACATAATTGAACTTCGTTTCAAGTAGCACTAATCTTGTACGGTCCCAAAAATTAGGAAAAGTATGTCTTCATGCCGATCGTAACATTTTGATATGCCAAGTTCTTTGAAAAGATCCCGTTAGTATATTTTTACCTGTACATATTTAAAGGATGGAAGGGTATTCTAAGCCTTTTTAACCGACTTCTAAAAAAGGAGGAGGTTCTCAATTCGAATGTTTGTATTTTTTTTTTTATGTTTGTTCGCGCATAACTCCGTCGTTTGCCAACCGATTTGAAAAATTCTTTTTTTGTTGGAAAGGGTATACTTCCCAAATGGTCCCATGAAAATTTTATCGAAATCGGACAAGCGGTTTTTGAAAAATCAACAAAAATCTAAAAATTTATCTACATTGTCTACATTTTAACGATCTTTTTGTTTACTTTTTGTGGGGTAGGTACAACTAAAAAGTGAAAAATAAAAACTTTTTACAAAAAAAACACTACAAAGTGATAAATAACTTTAATTTCGGAAGTCGGTGTCAAAAAACGAAAATGCGGAATCAACGACACCGACTTCCGAAATTAAAGTTATTTATCACTTTGTAGTGTTTTTTTTGAAGTCGGTTGTTTTTTTTTTTAAAGGATGAAAAGATCCCATAAGATATTAGGAATCGTGCAAAAGGAATCAAGTAGATCAATCCTGAAATAAGATTGCCTGATAGAAGGGATTCGCACGAATTCACTCGCCCGAAACGGGCGAATCGTCACGTTTAAATAATATTATATTTTAAAGGCGACTCGCTCGAAGTTAATTTATTTGTGGGCGAAATATAGAAAAATAAGTACAGAAAAAAGGACACTAGTGCACTGAAGTGATAAGAGTTAAATATTATAAAACGTGTACTTTTTCTTAACTTCATTGCATATAATTCAAAATATGCCAATTGTCTAATACATAAATGTTCAGTTGCAGACTCTCCCACAAATAAATTAACTTCATCACCTACAATGACTCGCACGAAGTTCGACGCGTCGCGCGTCGCCTTTAAAAAATGTTATTTAAAAGTGACGTTTCGCAGTTTCGGGCGAGTAAATTCGTGCGTAGTGTCTAATAAGCCGATACAAGAATACCAAGTAAACTCATTACTGATAAGTGACAGGACATCGACTATATCAGGACTTCTCGATCTTCACTAATGAGGGTACAAATGAGAAGGGTCTAAGTTGGTATTGCCAGAAAAGCCCCCACAATCCTTGTTGCCAAGTGACAATTATACCATTTTTTGTATAATTATTATGGACTTTTATTACTTTAGTAAGATTGATCGAAAGGAAATAAGTGATTGTAAACTAAATAAATAATTTTAACCAACAAGTTAATAATTTTAACCAACTATTAAGTTAACAACATATAAATGCGACATCGTACCCAATTACGTAAAAAAAAAAAAAAAACTATTAGCTACTGGACTACATTTACCTTAATTATATGTATTGTTAGGACAGAAGTGAAACCACAATTAAGTAACAGAAATATTTAATAATCTAATAACTAATCACATGAATTATGAAAAGAATTATCAACCATAGTAAAATTACAATCAGGGGAACAAAATCATCACTAAACAAATTAAAGAAATAACGAGATACCAGATTACACTGAACGGCTGACAGATAGTGCTTCTACAAGCAACGCTGTCAAAAAGCATAGACCACCAAACAAGAACCAGAGAGCCTGACTCGCCGCCTGCGACAGCCTTCTTTCAGTGACCGCGTCTTCCGCGCTCCTGGGCCGGGTAGTAGTATCCAACAGTATTTATTCGCTGAGTGAACAGTGTATGTTCTTTAAGAATAAATAAAGAATCTTTAAGGTGGCACTAGTCGATATTTTTTCCATACAAATTTCGGGAGGTTATTACTCCACTGTTTCATATTGTGTATCCTAAATTTAACATGATATTGTTTTGTCTTATTATTAATTTTGTCTGTGCGGAAACAGAATAGTAAAATAAAAAGCCATTAAAAAGTTATGAGCCAACAAAGTTTCGTTTTTCTTGCTAATTTTAACGTAATTTTGGGCGTAAATAAATTAAAAAAGAAGCGTAAAATTTTTCAAAAGATAGACGGCACCGATAAAGTTCAATTATTGAAGAGTTCAATAAACTTTGTTTGTAACTGATTTATGCAGTGGTTTTTTTATAAAACTCGATTTTCAAAAGGACTTTTCGTATTTAAGCGCGTTTCTATTCGGAATGGTGATTGTGTGCGTACGAACTAGACGTTGTGCGGGTAGACTAGCATCTAACTGCTCATCACTGATTAGTTATTCGTGTCGAGATAGTTCTCGACACGATGCCAGGTGAGACAGCGTGCTTGCTGGCCATGCCCACCATTGAGTTTGAGCTCGGGACTAGTTCAACCTTAAGCCCAACATCACGCCTTGTTTCCCCGATGGGTTGGCCAGAGGTGTACCTATAGTACAAATGAACAAATGTAGGTGGTCTTAAGCTGATAAGTAATAATATGTCATTGACCTATTCTGTGTACCTACATTTTATGGAGGGTTCAGTGACACATCTAAAATAAACGGTAACAAACAAAAAGCGATCGATTGTGGTAGGTAATCAGAGACAATTGTTTATCAATTTGAGTACCACTTTAATTGTCCATATAGTATAATAGTACTATTCAAGTCACAACTGTCGTTCTCTGACAGTTGTATGAACATGGCATATTGACGTAATGTCAATTTGATAAACAATTAATGTTTCTGACTGTACCTTAACAATTTTGAATAGTTATACAACAAAAACTAAAGTCAGTGTCATCTTTGAGTAGAATTATTTTCTGCCAAATGTAAACTCCTAGTTGTCTGTAAGATTCTTTAACCAGTTTAATGCCGTAATAAAATTACAGAGACAGTTAAAAGACCATTGTGTCTCGTATGAATCTCCGTTCAGGCGTTCGGCACGTTTAGCATATGAAGGGTTAAAATTGATAAATTACCCCAAAATTATCTTTTAAAACTTTCATACAAGGATAGAGACTAGGTACAGACGCCAGCACATCAAGCTACCCGAAACTGTCAAATTTTCCCAATCAAGTTTGAACCTTATGCTTGAGCGATAAAGTTGAAAATTTATTAAAGAAATTTGACAGATTGTAGCAGCTGGCGTCTGTACATAAATAAAAAAACCGGCCAAGTGCGAGTCGGACTCGCGCACCGAGGGTTCCGTACAAACCTGTTTAAAATATTTGTATTATATGATATTTTTATAACTAAAAATTTACAGTTTTCGCAATTTTTCCTTTATCTGTGCTATAAGACGTTGCTTCGTACCAAATTTTAAGATTCTGAGTTCACGGGAAGTATCCTGTAGGTTTTGATTCCCTTGCGAGTGTCGAAAATATGCGGAAATTTGCGGCATAAACGGCTGTATCTTTTGATTGCGTCGGCTTAGAACTTTGATATTTTTACAGCTCCAAGGGGCAGTAGACCTGAGTATTTGATATAAATTCCAGCTTGATACCTCCACGCGTTCCTGAGAAAAAGGGTCTTGACAGACAGACAGACGGACAACAAAGCGATCCTATAAGGGTTCCGTTTTTCCTTTCGAGGTACAGAACCCTGAAAAATAAGGGATCTTGTTTCACATAACGTCTCATACATAAACTGTTACATAATTATCAAAGCATCCTTTTCACATCTTCAGCACGTAAACTATAATTAAAAGCAATAAGGTTTCAGCCGCTAGTTGCCATAAGCCTGTTAAATACGTGTTCTGCTTAAATACACAAGAATATCATTAGCATCTTTAGAACAATGAGAAGCCTTCCATTTGCACTTGGTATTTAAGCGACAAAAGCGCTGAACGAAAGCGCTTCCAATTATTTCCGGACTTCATTATTACGTCAGCTTATTTCAACGAGTTGCTAAAGAAATTGTAAGGGGTTCTACGTACATGTTCGGCTCGGCATGATACGGCACAGCTGGGCTTAAATATGTTTGCGCTCGGATTAGCTCGAATTGTGCCGAACCGACTCGAACATTATTAAAGCGAGGGTAAATGCCAAACGAAGTTTTCCGATCGGCACGCCCCGAATGAAAGCTGAATAGAGAAAGTAGAAAGAACGCAAACACGTTCATTTGTGGTTAAACATGAAGCAAAGAAAAGAACACAAAAAATAACAAGTTGGGGGAAAATAATGAGAGCAATCCACGCAAAATGTGCAGCAATCACAAATCGTGCGTTGTTTGTTTTTATTAACAAGAACTGCCGGCCCGATCATTTGAGTCAACAAAATAGATTAGTATGCATGATCGTCGGATAAATAGTTGAAGTTTAGTAAGAAACCGATAGATGTTCTCGAATAAAATTTAATTTGATAAATGAGCTGTTTGTTTTCTATTAATTAAATTAAATTTTATTCGAGAACGTCCATCGGTTTCTTACTAAACTTCAACTATATCCGACGGTCCTGCATACTTATCTCTTGACTGTACCACCCCTAAGAGATTGCTGTCGGAAGTAAAAGTAGATTGAGTTAATATTTAGATTTCTTCAGCAGCTTTTTTAATAGGTACTAAAACGCCTTCGTGATTTTAATTTCCTTTCTGGATTGAGCAATATCATTATAAAAAGCTATCTTTATTTTTTAGCGTATTCTTAGTACCTTTTTACAGTTTACTTTGCTACAAAAAATGGTATTTATTTTTCGTTGAACCAATCAAACTGCGCGTTCAATCCAAAAGGGAAATTATCATCACGAAGGATTACAATTTCCTTTTTTTGTATTGTGTTCAATCCGTATTTATAAAAAGCTGTCTTTTTTTTTTGTGTTTTCTTAGTAACGTTACGGTTTATTTTAGTTAAAAAAAATGGTATTTCTTTTTCGTTGAACCGACTAAACTGCGCGCTCGATGTTTCAATATTTAGTTTTCAATTATGAATTCGATTACTTTGCTTCGCCCTCCGAGGGCCTTTCATTTTATTTAGGGTTATTATCCGAACACAGATTTTGAACGTAAACGAAAAAATTAAACTAAACGACACAAAATGAGTATGTAAGGATCGTAGTAGGCGGCTTTCTGTAGTTTTTGCCTATACCTTTATACCCATGGGAAGAAGGTGTGAGTTTATGTATGTAAATATATATATGGTATATGATATGATATCACACTAATATCACAGAATACTTGAAACTATTACGTACAGAAAGGACACTCCCTTCCCCGCACTAACATTAGTTACCGCACCTCACCCCGCACTTCGGCGTATTCGTCGCAGTTCTTTAACAAGAGCGCTTGCAAACACAAGTACCTCACGCACACATTCATACGTATACAAACGTCATTTTTTAATGTAGTAGTAGTAGGTAATTATTTTGCGAGCGTTGTATGGAGTGTCCGGGGTGTACTAATATTATAAAGGCGAAAGTTTGTGAGTGTGTGAGAGTGTGTGTGTGTGTGTTTATACAGTATCGATCTCGTGGGAATATCGGGATAAAAAGTAGCCTATATGTTAATCCAGGATGTCAGCTACCATCTTACAAAATTTTATCAAAATTGGTCCAGCCGTTTGAGCGTGAAGGAGTAACAAACCTTTTTATCCCGATATTCCCACGGGATCGACACTTATGCGGGTGAAACCGCAGGAGGCAGCTAGTATATGCTGAATAAGATAATTATGAAGATAGATCTGCAAATATGAGTTAGACTCTGTTAAAATAATATTGTAAGTATAAAAAAAAAGACGGGTTGCACTCCGGGAGTGCCGGCAGAAGTGAAAACTTGAATATTAACGTTGAAATAAATCAATTATTAATTGAATTAATATGACTCATTTTTTTCACTATTTCTGCGTCCCTTTTTTCATTAATAGATGCACTTTGTTCAATTTCCATATTTTAAACACTTTATATACACGAATGTTACGAATACACAGCAGTGTGTCCACGTCAACGTCCACCTCCACGTCCACGTCCACTTCGACTTCCACTTCGACTTCCACTTCGACTTCCATTTCGACTTCCACTTCGACTTCCACTTCGACTTCCACTTCGACATCCACTTCGACTTCCACTTCGACTTCGACTTCGACTTCCACTTCGACTTCGACTTCGACATCCACTTCGACTTCGACTTCGACTTCTACTTCGACTTCTACTTCGACTTCGACTTCGATTTCCACTACGACTTCGACTTCGACTTCGACTTCCACTTCCACTTCCACTTCCACTCCATCCATCCATCCATCCATCCATCCATCCATCCATCCATCCATCCATCCATCCATTCACTTAATTAAACTTGTTTCACTTCGGTTGGCGCCGCCGTAGAAAGAGAGGGGGGGGGGGAATCTCTCATGATGGTCACGTGTCCTGACGCGATGTCCTGACGCGAGTTTAACATTTTTTACCCATTACAAAAAGTGTGCAACGCCGCTAAAGAAGTTTTCACTTCAAAAATCATGACGAAAGATTCCATATAATAGGGAAATGAAAGGCCTCCTTCAATTAATATTCAAATACAGTTTCTAATTGGCAATTAACAAAGTAAGCCAAAGTGAGAGTACTTTTCTCGACCCGGTTTTGAACCCAACATCTTCCTTGTGATCTCTCAATTAATGTAGCATCAATTTGGTACTCAAAATTTAAGTACAGACGTAGTAAATAAGACAAGTTCAATAAAACCTTACCTAGTGACAATAAAACATTATGAAATTAATTGTATTTTCTAATAGTTCCATTACGAAAATACAATAGCACATAACTCAAAAATAACTTCGCTAACACTGCAGTCGAGTCCAATGACACTTCGACACGTCAAACTTCGTGACAAACGTTGGCCCAAATACTTAAACCGTTTCCGATTGACCATACATTTGAACAAATGTATGTGCAAACATGGTTGGACTATTTTTTTCCCGTAGGTAATGGGGAGTCCACACGCTCAGCCGTCGGGTCTTACAGGCGCCGCGCACTGCGGTAACAAAACTACGCATGCGTGGAGCTTTCAAGACAGAAACAACTTTATTTTTATTGCGCTAAAGTTTATTTTGAGTTGTTGCGTGAAGAATTTCAGCGTGGAAATTCCGAAGAATAAGAGGTGATTGAAAAAAGTGTGTATTCACGCAGTGTTTATGGAAAGCTAACAATATAGTAGTTAGGGGGTATTCCTTGGAACTAATGAGACCAATTAATTTCTTTTATATACGATCTTGATTTTGTTTGGGTCCACAGAGCTTTAATGCACTCTATGCCAAGTCCACAAATCATGGTTTTAGTGAAAGTACAATGCTGCATGCGGATGAATATAGGTCACCGTGTGGTCAAGAAATAGGTCAATAACACCGTAGCCGTGGGATCCAATCCTGTTTTATTTGAAAATTGTTGAGTGAGAGGTATTGTCTCTGATATTTGGCAGGAAGTCTTGAGCGTTGCGGTTTGGTTTTATTGATGAAAATACAATAAACAGGTAAACATTTGTGAGTTTGTATATAGAGAGTAAGCTTTGGAACTATTGATCCGATTCCGGAAATTCTTTCACAGGAAGCTACAGTATTGCCAAATGTCGTCTATCTATTGTATATAAAATTCAAAGTCCTGATTGACTGATATATCAACGCACAGCCTAAACCGCTGGTCCTAGAGACATGAAAATTTTCTGTTTTTATATAATTTTAATGTATTTATTTTCAAAAGTTCATTGAGTCTCAAAGAATGTGCGCAATTTGGATAGAGTAGTGGAACTGTGGAGCTGACGCTGCCTGTGTGAGCGTGCGCGTTCCATCGCCGCCCGTTCGATGTCCACCGCGCACAGGATGGATGAAAACAGCACATGATATAATTTCTTGCTCCGTTGGTGTAATTGCTGTATGGCGTTCCAGTAGGAGGATAAATAAATAAATAAATAAATAAATAAATGAAATTTGGAGGGTGTGTTTTTTGTGAAAAGCAATAAGAAAGGGTTTTTCGAAATTCCACCCCTAAGAGGGTTAAATTTCACGCAGACGAAGTCATGGGCAGAAGGTAGTATTGGAAAAAATGACTATCTGAACACAGTCCAGCTTTTTTCATCTGTTTATTGTAACTATGTATCTATTTATTTCATCACCACTGTTCTCAAAACGTTGAAGAAAAATATAGTGAGGAAACGCGGCATGTCCTAGAACCAAAAATTACGTGACATCTACTAACCCGCACTGCGCTCGCGTTGCAGATTACGGCCCACTACCTATCACCGAGAGGAGGCCTGTGTCCCAGCAGCGGGAACGTTATAGGCTGATTATGCTATGGGTGTATGTTATGTTGGTAAAAGTACTCGCTTCGCATTAATGCCTTAATTATAGTTTTCTCACGATAGTTAGAAAATTGTGGTTAGTTAAATGTTTTAACGATTCATAAATTGATTGATTCTTTCGTGTTTCGCTTGGTAAAATTATACGGGTATGATTCTCGGACAGTGACTGCTGCGTTTTTTATTGAATAAATGTTTTATAAATGTCAAACTCGTTTAGTTGATTAGTAATATAAATAACTTATGCTTGTAAATACAATTACTTATTTTGCGAATTTGTATTCTCATTTTGACTGCCTTGTGGCTAAGTAATAACAGCCGCACGGATCGATCGATGAGGTTAAGCTAGGCTTGCCGCGGTTGGTCCGTGGATGGGGTGATCATCTTTACATACCAAGACCCCTCCGTGGCTCGGAAAACACGTTAAGACGTTGATCCCGGCTATCATTCGTGGCTCTTTGACAATCGTCACGGGTCGTCAGAAGCCCGAAAGTCTGACAACCAATCTTACCAAGGTGTTTCGTATTACCCAGTAACTGGGTTGTGGAGGTCAGATAGGCAGTCGCTCCATGTAAAATACTGGTACTCAGCTGCATCCAGTTAGACTGGAGGCCGACCTCAACATATAGTTGGGAAAAGGCTAGGCAGATGATGATTTTGACCGCATCATTGGTCTAGTCGTCGCAACTGCTACTACTGAGCACTGCTACTACTGGTGGTGTTCGATTCCCGGTTCGGGGAAAGTGTTATTGAGTGTTTTCATCAGGAATTTCTCAGTAGCCGGAGTCTGAATTTGTGCCCGGTTGATAGCAATAGGCGCGATATTACACTGGACTTAAACATTACTGGCAAAATGTGGGTGTACTACGGAGGTCAGGTACATTTTGAAGGTTTCCCTGCGAAAAAAAAAAGAAAAAAAAAAATGACACCTCTGCCAAACCCTTTGCGGGATACAGGCGTGATGTTCGGTTATTAACATTTGAAGGTAAAAGTACATTTTTAAATGTTTTTTGTCATGTTTCTGATAAGCAATTTTTGCGTCTTTCTTTGCTCTTCATTCGATGAGCATTCGAGCCACAAACATATAAAGTAAATTAACTGCTGCCTTTATTGCGGAAGTCATAAAACGATAACGATTATAGCCTCTGTATTTATACAAAAGGCTTGTAACCCAATTTGCATAATGGGCCTATGGATTATTTTAATTAATATTCCAGTAAGTATTTTTTTAAGTTAGTCTACACTGCCGCACCGCTGAGCAAAGGCCTCCCCAAACCCTTCCAGGCATCCTTTTCTCTCTCTTTTTTTTTCTATTCTCTTTTTTTTTCCTTGGCTCTAGCCACCTCGATCCAACCCTCGCAGTACACCTCTAGGTCGTCTCGTCACCTTTTCCTGGGCTGGCTTCAGCGGTACTTAATAGTGGTTACTAATTAATAATTACTTAATAATATAAAAATCCATATTGTTATTTATTAGATTTTTTCAAAAGATCGTTAGTTAATTTGTAAGTATTAAAAGTTTATCTAGTTTATATATTTTAATCGTATTACCTATATAATTCCAAAAATGTATAGCTACGCATATGTACACATTTAAAAAGTAATGTACTAGACATAAATTACGAATAACCTACGTGGTATATTTACTTATTAGCTAGAAGTTTTTCAGCATGAATCAATATCAAATCCATTTTAACACTCGAATATTTACCGGCTATTCAATAAACCAACAAAATGAAAGCTAATTCAATAAAAGCCCAACATATTTATTCTAGCGTGGAAACGTTGCCTTTCTTCAAACGCAGCGGGTGTGTGCACAATCACGCTCCATATATTTCCATACAAAGTTCATATCCGTGACTGAATATGAATACATAATTATTACATAGAATTTGTGATGATGGAAATTCCGTGTCAATTGCTAATGGAATAATGTAATTTATTATAATCTATAATATCAATATCATTGAACTGACATTACCTACAAGGCAAACCAAGTTTCAATTGATTTTGGTCCTAATACATACCGACTTCGAAACCTATTTCGAACTTTGTAGTACCTACTTACTATAAAGACAGCTATGACTAAATATGACAACGACTAGAGGTCGTGAATTTTTATTTTATCCTTATTATAAACGGCTGACTGGCGAGGTTTTTCAGTTGGCCAACGCAAAAATTAAAAAAAAATCCTCATTTTGAAGTTTTCGCAGCCGTCGTCTTAGATTTTTATTTTGTACTTCGTTCCTGACGGCGATGGTCCCCAAACCTACACTTTTTTTTTCGTAGGGGGTTCCTCTCCTCATGGATAACTTACTTCTAGGGAGAACGAAGGGTTATGTCGGACTCTTACCGACTAAAAAGCAGTGGGTTTTTAGTCCATCTACTAACATGAGTCGGGGGCCCGGGAGATACTAGTACGTTTGCCGCGCCCCAGACTGCTTGACTGGTATCAGCTCGCCATGCTTAGCTGGCGCCATCACCAAGTATTTCCCCTTATACCAAATCGTACATCCATTATTTTCCTAGGGTATTAATATTTCGTATAGCAAATTAATAGATAGATAGATAGATCATTTATTTGTCCAAAACATAAGTATACACACACATGGCATGCAAGATGTTACATAAAATTATAGCACAGTCATGTTTTTCCTTAACGGCGTACAAATATAAGCAGGTAGGTCAATGCACGGAGGCCATAATATACACCCACACTCTTTATTATCTTCGGCAGTCCATCGTTAAATAATTCTTTGTAAGGTCGGGTAGAAGTGATTAGTGATTCCTTTGTTCTCTTTATAATAAACAAAACATTGAGAAATAATTGGACATACTAATCCCGTGACGACGGTATTTAAAGCTCTGGCCACAATGCGTATTGATTGTTTTAAAACTAAAGCTTTGGTATCCTAAGACAGCGGACGGTCACACAATAACAGCTCTCCAAATACAGAACGTTTCTTGACACCTTAGTATTAAATACTGGTGAAAATTTTCATGATGGGAATATTGATTCCCTTTGGAAGTAATTAGTGATTCCTTTGTTTCCATTAAATAAATAAAACATTGAGAGAAATCTGACTTATCTAATCCTGCCACGAAGGTATCTATAGATACTTATAAAATTCAAAGACCTGACTGACTGACTGATATATTAGGTCCTTACATATGAAATTGGCGTTTTTCGTACTGGCCACTTTAATCACGAATTTCTCCTCTTTGGTAAGGAATTCCAAATTCAAATTTGTACAGCTATTTACTCATGTATTTGTGCTTCGATGACCGTCATTCATTTGTTTTTTTTCTTCTGTTTTTTCTGTTTGCGTCACTCATTTTACAAAATGGAAAATTTAAAATATCGCATTATTTACGAGTACGAGTTCCGCCGTGGCACTAGTGCTGCGGAAACGACTCGATGGGTGAATGATGTGTATGGCGGTCATGTTGCAAAAGAAAACACAGTTCGTTTTTGGTTCCAACGTTTTCGTTCTGGAAATTTCGACCTGCAGAACAAGCCCCGTGGACGGCCTGAGACCCAAGTTGATAATGGAGAATTGAAGGCTATTGTGGAAGCGGACCCATCGCAAACCACGTCCGAGTTAGCTGCAGGCTTCGATGTTAGTGATAAAACTGTTTTAATTCACTTGAAGCAAATTGGGAAGATTAAAAAGCTTGAAAGGTGGGTACCTCACGAATTGACTGAAGCAAACCGGCAAACGCGCGTCGACTGCTGCGTTACATTACTGAACCGGCACAACAATGAAGGTATTTTAAACCGAATCATTACCTGTGATGAAAAATGGATTCTTTACGATAATCGGAAGCGCTCAGCGCAATGGTTGGATCCTGGCCAGCCAGCCAAATCCTGCCCCAAGCGAAAATTAACCCCAAAAAAGTTACTTGTAAGCGTTTGGTGGACTAGTGCCGGTATTGTTCATTACAGTTTTCTCAAATCTGGCCAGACTATTACAGCTGATGTCTATTGTCAGCAATTACAAACCATGATGGAAAAGCTAGCGGCTAAACAACCAAGGCTGGTCAATCGCTCCACGCCACTGCTGCTTCACGACAACGCCAGACCACACACTGCGCAACAGACGGCTACCAAATTAGAAGAGCTTGAATTGGAATGTCTTAGACATCCTCCGTACTCCCCGGACCTTGCTCCAACAGATTACCATTTTTTTCGCAATTTGGATAACTTTTTGCAAGGGAAAAAATTCAACTCCGATGGGGCAGTCCAAATCGCCTTCAAAGATTTTATTGATTCCCGTCCGACTGGTTTTTTTAGTAAAGGGATCAATGAACTACCTATAAGATGGCAAAAGTGCATTGAAAACAATGGTTCATACTTTGATTAATTAAATATATTATATTAAAAAATATTCGACTTTTTGTTCCTTCCATACAAAACGCCAATTTCATATGTAAGGACCTAATATCAACGCACAGCCTAAACCGCTGGTCCTAGAGACATGAAATTTGGAGGGTGTGTTCTTAGTGAAGAGTAGGTATCCACTAAGAAAGTGTTTTTTTGAAATTCAACCCCTAAGAGGGTGAATGGGGGGTGGGTGAAATTTCATGCGGACGAAGCCGCGGGCAGAAGCTAGTATTTGATAAAGCTCTGGCTACACTGAGGCAAATCCCGGGCGGGATGCAACAATGCTTAACGATTGTGAACTTCATAAGAAAGCGGACGGTCACACAATAACGGCTCTCCAAATACGGAACGTTTCTTAACACCTTAGTATTAAATACTGGTGAATATTTCATGATGGGAATATTAATTCCCTTTGGAAGTAATTAGTGATTCCTTTGTTTCCATTAAATAAATAAAACATTGAGAGAAATCTGACTTATCTAATCCCACCACGAAGGTATATTTAATAAAGTTCTGGCTACACTGAGGCGAATCCCGGGCGGGATGCGGGACGCGGCAGCACGTGGCGATTGTTTTAATAACTAAAGCTTTGGTTTTCTATGAAAGTGGAAAATGGTCCCACAATAACGGCTCTCCAAATATTGAATGTTTCTTGAAACCTTAGTATTAAATACTGTTGAAAATGACAGATGTTCATGACGGCCATTCTAATTTAAGACGGAACCGCTTTCCTAGGAAACCCAAAAACCCAAGATTAACCCTACCAAATCATACAAACATTATGTTTGTTTATTGTCGTTGGATCCCACTTTTGAATCCCATTTTTTAGGTATTAACGATGGATCCCGTTTGCTATTTCCGTTGAATCCCATATTATAACAACATGTGTACATATCAGAAGAAAAGTGATTTACCTTTATCAAACAATAAAAATAGGTTATTTTTAGTGGGGTACCCGGAACCGAACTAGTTAGATTAGGTTAATTATTAAAAAAAAAACAATGTTAGGTTAGGTTAGGTTAAAACTGTGACCCCTACGCACGAGCCGAGCGAGCGAAGCGAGCGGTGCCGCGGCAGCGGCCGGCGAGTGCCAGAAACGACTAGATTATAAATAGAAAATGAGTTGTTTGTGAAATAAATAGTATACGAAACGTTGGTTGTAAACTAATTGGTCAATGGAGTTTTGATGAAACATTAGTGAACCCCTCATTTTATTATAAACAATTTTGTTGTTGAAAGTACCCGCATTCAGATTTTAACGGAAATACTTTTCGGGATTCAACGACAATAAAACGTAATTATCTTGCATTTTTTAAATTCGGGATCAAACGGAAATACATAACAATGTTTTGCGGGATCCAACGCCAAAAATATTAAAATGGGATTCAAAAACGGGATCCAACGGAAATAAATCATTATGTTCAGGGGGCATCACTATTCATCATCATCATCATCATTTCAGCCGAAAGACGTCCACTGCTGGACATAGGCCGTCACTATTCCTTATAACAAATATATACAAGGAGGCTATAAGATATGTACATACTCATATTTTTCATGATCTTCGGCAGTCCATCGTTAATTTATTGCCCGTAAGGTCACGGGAATAGTGATTCCCTTTGTAAGTCATTAGTTATTCCTTTGTTTCCTTTATGTATAAATAAAACATTCAGAGAGATCTGAATGTGAAAAAAGGGGCTTATGGTTAAGTAATAACAGCCACACGGGTCAATCGATTAGGTTATGCTGCGCTTGCCGCGGTTGGTCCCTGGATGGGTGACCATTTTTACATACCAAGACCCTTCTGTGCCTCGGAAAGCAGCAGTTCGTTAAGCCGTTGGTGCCGGCTGTCATTCGTGGATTTTTGACAGTCATTACGGGTCGTCAGAAGCCCGAAAGTCTGACAACCAGTCTTACTAAGGGGTATCGTATTGCCCAGTAACTGGGTTGTGGAGGTCAGGTAGGCAGTCGCTCCATGTAAAATACTGATATTCAGCTGCATGCAACATAGTTGGGAGAAAGTTAGGCAGATGATGATTCAGAGAAATCGGAAAATCTTATCCCTTCACGAAAGTATATGTATATTAAATAAAGTCTGGCTACACCAAGGCGAATCCCGGCCAGGATACGGCACGCGGCAACACGTGTCGAATATTTCAAAGACTAAGAAGTCACGGGACTTTTACAATTTAAACACCTACGACAAGTTAGTTGACACAGTTGGCTCGAGCGAATTTGGTCCCGCATCACGGGCGGGATTCGCCCTAGTTTGGCCAGAGCTTTACTTCGTGGAGTACTTAGTGATTTCCTTTGCAAGTGATTAGCAATTCCTTTATTTCGTTTTAAACTAAACATCGAGGGAAAACCGGGCCTATCTGTAATCGCGCGACGAAGGTATTTAAAGCTCTGGCTATACTGAGGCGAATACCAAGTGATTCCCTTTGAAAGTGATGACTAGTAATTCCTTTGTTACTTTACATAAACAAAACACCAGAAGAAAACCGGCTGTCGAATCTCGTAACGAAGGTATTTTAAGGGCTTAGTAAGTTCGTTAATTATTTCCCGAAAGCCGAAAAAAATAAACTGTCGTAATTAACGAGCAACAAAAAATACTAAGTAAAGACATTTTTTGGAACTGCTAATTGTCACCCTTGTCGGGGTAATTCAATTGTTCTCATTAACACACGGCGTTCATTAAATATTTGATAACGTAGGTAGATTTTATGTACCTTCATACCTTTGAAATGGCGTGAAAGAGAATTGTTAAGAATGTGTTGTTATAATTATAGCAACCTTCCTTCATTCCTTTGGTTTTCGTCGAGGAATACCTAAAGGATTATGTGGAAATGTAAACAGCCTAATTTATGCCTTAATTTGACCTTGTTAAGACCGCTAATCCGTTGGCTAACAGCTGTAGTTATGACATGTTTTTACAATGAGCATTGTAGGGGGCTGTTTCGGGAATGTACTTATTAGGGGTTTGTTATAATGAGTTCATTATTAATTAAGGTTCATTTTAATCATCATCGTAGCATAATCCTGAACATTTCGGGATCAGTTTTTCAGACCAATCAAATTCGGGTGAATATTAAAACATTTTTAAGCAGCGCACCATCGACTTTTTCAATACAATACTTAGGGATACCAGTACCAATCGATTTTCTCACGCCTCTAATAGCCGCAGGAGACGCCCTGGGCGTCGTGAATCGAGAGCCGATTCCCGGCCACCTTAGGCGCGGGCTTGCGGACGGCGAGCAATGGGTAATTGTTACGACGGCGACGGTTGGGCTTGTTCTAAGGCCGCTTGGCTAACTATTACCTTCTTATCTAAGTGTGTTGCCTAACAATTGTAGTACTTCGGCAGTTAGAGGTAAGAAATCCAATTCCTCTGTGGTTGAGGATTCCGGTTGAAGCTCGCTTCCACCTTCGCCCTGATCATCACTTACCATTAGTTGAGATGAAAGTCGGAGCTTACCTATTTTTGTTAAAAAGTAAAAAAAAAAAGACGGGTTGCACTCCGGGAGTGCTGGCAGAAGTGAAAACTTGAATATTAACGTTGAAATAAATCAATTATTAATTGAATTAATATAACTCATTTTTTTTCACTATTTCTGCGTCACTTTTTTCATTAATAGATGCACTTTGTTCAATTTCCATATTTTAAACACTATATACACAAATTTTACGAATACACAGCAGTGTAGGTACTACACAGACGGTCGAGCCATCAGCTGTCCATCCATCCATCCATACACCCACACCCACACCCACACCCACACCCACACCCATCCCATCCATCCATTCATTGTCGTGTGTCACTTGGTTCACTTCGGTTGGCGCCGCCGTAGTAGTCTCTCCTGACGGTCACGTGTCATTTTTCACATTACAAAAAAGTGTGCAACTAAAGAAGTTTACACTTCAAAAACTTGGTCAGATCATGACTGTGAGGTGCTTCCCTCGCGGTTCAACTAAATACGAATATAACGTTGTGACCTATTCACTTGTGCACTACGTAAGTAAGTAAATATAGGTGTAACAGTAAAACAAAGATAGCCCTTGTATGCAGTTCCGTGTCAATATTGAGATAGCTGGAACAATTCAATCAAGCTGGCTTTACTTTGTCTGCTGGTGTTTGTTTAATGGGATAGAATATAACGGATTGAAAGCGCGGACGTAGCATGTTTGAAATTGTTTTACGTGTTACATTTTGTTTTTGTTTGCTGAAAAATGTTTTCAATAAACCGTGTACTTATTTTTGTTGGTGACGATCCTTCAGGAATAAAAACAAAAGAAAAAAACCGGATCAGACCGGAATGAGAAAGCTTATAGTGGATAAGACAAAGTTTAAAACAGAAGACGAACTAGCAGGCGATCGAGGGAGGGGGGGGTCGAGAGGGGGGGGGGGAGGGGGGGGGGGTTAGGGGATCAGACCGGAATAACTCTTAAGCGGAAACAGACTTATAACACGCCACGTTACGGGACATGAATGAAGCTTACTCATTGGCCACATTTCTCGTCTTGCTGAGCTATTTTCGTCATTTGGCCAATAAGTAAGCGTGGTCATTTGGCCAATAAGTAAGCGTGGGATGGCGTCGGGTGTTACAAGTGTGCAGCGGCCTTTTCTCAAATGTTGTGTGGATGAATATTAGTTTTGTGTGTGAATTGGTATCTCCAAGTTATACATGGTGTAATTAAATTCAATAGTGAAACTTTACTGGCGTAGTGGGTATCGATATTTATTCTAAAACCTTAAGTTCAATTAACTACAGGTGCGGATCAGACCGGAATAAAAAAGCTTATAATAGTGGATAAGACAAAGTTTAAAACAGAAGACGAACTCTCAGGGGGTCGAGGAGGGGGAGGGGAGGGGTTGGAGGGGGGGGGGGTCAGTGAATCAGACCGGAATAACTCTTAAGGCGGAAACAGACTTATAACACGCCACGTTACGCGAAATCAATTAAGCTTACTTATTGGCCACATTTTTCGTCTCGTTGAGCTATTTTCGTCATTTAGCCAATAAATAAGCGTGGGATGGCGTCAGGTGTTACAAGTGTGCAGCGGCCTTTTCTCAAATGTTGTGTGGATGAATATTAGTTTTGTGTGTGAATTGGTATCTCCAAGTTATACAATCATGGTCTAATTAAATTCAATAGTGAAACTTTACTGGCGTAGTGGGTATCGATATTTATTCTAAAACCTTAAGTTCAATTAACTACAGGTGCGGATCAGACTGGAATAAAAAAGCTTATAATAGTGGATAAGACAAAGTTTAAAACAGAAGACGAACTCTCAGGGGGTCGAGGAGGGGGAGGGGAGGAGGGGAGGGGGTGGAGGGGGGTTGTTCAGTGAATCAGACCGGAATAACTCTTAAGGCGGAAACAGACTTATAACACGCCACGATACGCGAAATCAATTAAGCTTACTTATTGGCCACATTTTTCGTCTCGTTGAGCTATTTTCGTCATTTGGCCAATAAGTAAGCGTGGGATGGCGTCGGGTATTACAAGTGTGCAGCGGCCTTAATAATCAAATGTTGTGTGGATGAATAATAGTTTTGTGTGTGAATTGGTATCTCCGTTATACATGGTCGAATTAAATTCAATAGTGAAACTTTACTGGCGTAGTGGGTATCGATATTTATTCTAAAACCTTAAGTTCAATTAACTCAATTAACTACAGGTGATTATAGAGTCATCGTCCGAAGGTAGCACTGATTGCTTATGTGCCGTATGTGGCCTTACTAATCAGCGTTAAATTATTCAACTTTGAATATTTTTTAATGTCATTAAGTCAAAGATGACTAGATACTAATAATATTAAAATATGCATGAGCCTTATAAAATTGTAATACATTTTTAATAAAGCGCACCTTCCATTTTTTTATTATTATTTTGTAATACAACTTTATTACAAAATAATTCTTTATTTTCCTGAAAACTGTTACATATTCATGCGAAGCCTCGTTTTTCTTTTTTATGGCACAAACGCAGTACACGGGTATATTAAAACGATATTACAAGGCGGTGCCTGTTCTCGGGAAAGCTGTGTTATAAAGTCAATGTTTTACCATTAAAGTACTACTACGTACAGTCAGACCCAAAAAGATGTATACACGGACAAGGAACCATGCTATTGTCAACAACCTTTGTTCCATAACATTGAATCCAAAACAAAATGTAAAATTTGTTTTGGTAAAATAAATTATATACTATATTTTGTTCCTGTACCGTGGATACAATGTTATGGAAAAATGGTTGTAGAAATTAAAATGGTTCCTTGTCCGTGTATACAGCTTTTGGGGGCTGACTGTACCTACTAACGTATTTAGGTACTAAGTTATCGTTGAATTATCTTTATGGTCTTTTCTTTTTTCTGTTAGAAAGTGAGCAGTTTGGTGTAACGCCCTTGAATTATACATGGTGAATTTGAAAACATGAGACAAATCGAAATAGGAGATTGTACTCATCATCCTGAACAACTTTTACTATGGGACCAAACCTGATATCGCGAAAAAAACCAGCTGTTCCCTACATTTTGACGAGTTATGCGAACATAAATGTAGGGAACAGCTGATTTTTTTTCGTGATTTCAGGTTTGGTCCCATAGTACGCGGGCCCAGAGGGTAATAGTTACTAGTTATTAATAATTACTACCGAGTTTGTCAACTTTTCTCTATTTATCTTTACATTTTCACTACACATAGTTATGTAAAAGAAAACTGTTATTATCAAAACATACTCGTACATGTCGTGGTTTACCAAGAAATGATTATGTTGAACGTAAATAAATTATTTGTTGAAAAGCTTTGAATACAAAGTGACATGCATTTAAGCAGGAACTTAGTTTGATAAATTGCAGCAATCTTTCTCGCTCACACCTACTTAACTTATATACAGCTGGAACATTCTATATGAGACAGACATATATATAGAGCTTACTCCTGTCTGCCTGGCTTACCCCAGTTAGATAAGCTTTACAACTTGTCTTAGCTTGCAGTGTTTTAGCTTAGAGGTGCGAGGCTAGAACTGACCTATGTAAATATGTAGGAGGTAGGTGCAGTCAACAAAAGAGATAAGTATGCAGGAACGTCGGATATAGTTGAAGTTTAGTAAGAAACCGATGGATATTCTCTAGTAAAATTTAATTTTATTAAAAGAAAACAAACAGCTCATTTATCAATTAATTAAATTTCAGTCGACAACATTCATCGGTTTCATACTAAACTTCAACTACATATATCCGACGATCCTGCACACTTATCTATATTATTGACTGTAGAACTATTTAAGGTTTCAAAAAAAAAAAACGGTAGCATAGACCTCTGATTTGTGAAATAAAAAGCAAAATCTATTGGATTGACAAACGCTAAAAAAAAGCTTATGTAATTTGATTTCAGGAAGTACCTATAGACTATTTAACATCTCGCTATGACCCTTAGGAGCCGAACAAAAAGAAAAAAGTCAGAAAGAATGCTAAGTGAAAAGGAACGCGGGCGGGCGATGCGATGCGACGCAGTGGATCGGGGGCCATTTTAGGCGGAAGAGTCACGGGCAGAAGCTAGTATTATAATAAAGAGGAAACTACGAATCTACTAATCACATCACACTAATATTATAAAGGCGAAAGTGTGTGTGTGTTTATATGTTGTTACTTCTTCACCCTCGAATGGCTCGGCCAATTTTGATAAAATTTTGCATGCAGGTAGCTGGCACCCTGGATTAACACATAGGCTACTTTTTATCCCAATATTCCCACGGGATCGACATTTACGCGGTTGAAACCGCGTGTCGCAGCTAGTTATGTCAAAAATTATACGAGTACTTGCTTTTACATTCAAAGAGCTTCCACTCAGGATAAGGCCTAATCTTTCATCACATTAAGGCTCAATTTACATCGCCGCGAAACGGAGTGGAATCGAGTTTTCGTTATAGCAAAATTAACTTCATGTCAATTGTCTAACGTAGTCGTACAAACTAGATATGAGCTTATTACTGTAGGAATTCCCAAGAATGCGCGATAATTCTTCAGAAGATGCGCAACCTGTGCATATGGGTGTATCTAATTTGTGCGTTACAATATTGAGATAAAGTTCATAATGCTTTGTACAAAAAAAGTCGCTGCCATTCCGTTCCGCGGCGGTGTAAATTGTGCCTTAAGCTATATACGTATAGCTCTTCATGGCATAAGATAAAATAAAGTACCTAATATGTACATTATATACAAATTCATTACGTTGGAGTGGCATCTGAAACTCGCACTTTGGGTAAAAGCATAATACGAATTATAATAATCTCGAAGCTTTTATTAAAGCCACAACCAAGCTCCCAAATTATGTACACAAATGCAAACGAGACCCGGAACCGCCACATTATAAATTAAACTCTACCCCACCAAATTAAGGTCTAATTTAATTTGCGGCTAACGTACGGAATAAAAGGTCTAAGAAATTGTAATTATTTTGTGCGTGAGGCACGCAGACTGCGGAGCTCTAAGGAATATTAAATCAATGCAATGTTCTGCAATACTTGTAGTTGACGCAGTTATGTTTGGCCTCGTGCAGGGCGAATGCGTGTTGATTCGAGCGGTAGCGGGTGATGTGGCGGGCGCGATTAAGGGGCTTACAGGACCTAAACGCAAAAAAACGGTAGTTTTCGAAACAATAAAAGTATATGATCGCCTACAGTAAACAAAATCAGAAAAATATATGATATTCTTCAGGATATATGCTAGATAGATAGTGTTTTGAAAACACAATACAACTAATTTGGTACGATAGAAAAAAATCATGAACATACCTCTAAAAAACTTTCTTTTTACAATAAAAACCATACTAATATACATACAATCATTCTGATTTTTTGTCAGATTATTCTACAAGTAACATACTAAAATGATAGTGTTTTATTTTTTTATTTAAAACAATAGTTTTTTTGTAAATCGAATATTCATAGTTCCGAACATAAAAAGTGCGCATGTGTGCGTGAACGCCCGTGTAGCGACAGTGCCGGCCGAGGCCTGATGCTATATGGACGTGTCGCTCTTTTCGCCGCACTATTTCCGTCAAAAATGTTATGTTTTTGTTAAGTTTTATTTGTAAATTCATTGTTTATTATTATTTGCATTATCTTCTTTCCGTAAATATTTTTATTTCGTATAAATATAAAATACTTTTAAGTTTGTTATGTATGGGTGTAAGGCGCGCGCCATCTATTGTACGGCGAGTCCCAACTCCCGGTCGTTTCACTTGTGTCTCCCGGCAGCGGTCCGCGTACTACCTAACAAAGTTGAAATAGCGTAATAATTTGTAAATAAATGGGAAATATAGTGAAACATTCCGTAAGGAGGACTACAAAACGTTCATATAAAACAAAAGCCGAACATAATATGAACGAAAGTAAAAAGTATGAGCATTTTATTTTTAACTGAATATTTTTATTTTTGCAATAAAACTATGAATTTCGGAAACATCTAAGAAAGTGCAGTCATTATGTTACGCATAAGCTAAGCATTTTCGGCTCCGCGTACCTCTGTCACACCGGCGCATGTGGACGGCGTGTAGATTTGTATTCGAGAGTCCCCGGGTTCGATTCCCAAGGTTACGAAAACGTACTTTCTTTTTAAATTTTATTTAAATGTATTTTGAATTTTTAGATAGTGTTTTGAAAACATAATACAACTAATTTGGTACGATAGAAAAAAATCATGAAGATACCTCTAAAAACTTTCTTTTTACAATAGAAACCATACTAATATACATACAATCATTCTGATTTTTTGTCAGATCATTCTACAAGCAACATACTAAAATAATAGTGTTTTAATTTTTTAGTTCAAACAATAGTTTTATTGTAAATAGCATATTCATAGTTCCGAACATAATAAGTGCGCATGTGTACGTAAACGGTAAACCCCCGTCACCCCGTGTAGCGATAATGCCGGCCGAGGCCTGATACCTACTATACGGACGTGTCGCTCTTTTCGCCGCATTATTTCCGTCAAGATTGTTGTTTTTGTAACGTTTTATTTGTACATACATTCATTGTTTATTATTACTATTTGCATATCTTCTTTCTGTAAATATTTTTATTTCATGTAAATATAAAATACTTTAAGTTAAAATAGCGTAATAATTTGCTATCAATTATATAATTTGTAAATATGGGAAATAAAGTGAAACATTCCCTTAGGAGGACTACAAAACGTTCATATAAAACAAACGCCGAACATATTGAACGAAATTAAAAAGTAAGAGCATTTTATTATTACTGAATATTTTTTTTCACTATGAATTTTGGTAGTCTAAGAAAATGCACTTATTACGCATAAGCTCAGTTTTTTCGACAACATACACAACCGTTACATTGGCTTATGTAGACGACGCGCAGGTTTGTGTTCGAGGGTCCCCGAGTTCGATTCCCAGTGATACGAAATCGATTTAATTTTATTTAAATGTATTTTGAATTTTTAAATATTATGTATATTTTTATAAATAACTAAAAAAACGTCTACAATGTAATTATCTTTCACAGGAGAAAGAAAGTCGAAAATATCAACACGGAAGTTACTTCTAATGCGTAAGTACCTACACGTTTTCTAAGCCATTGTAACAATAAAAAAAACCTAAATTTATTAACAGCCCGCTACTTATTGATAATGTGCATAAACCTGAAATCGCGAAAAAAAAATCAGCTGTTCCCTACATTTTATGTTCGCATAACTCGTCAAAATGTAGGGAACAGCTGATTTTTTTTCGCGATTTCAGGTTCGGTCTCATAGTAAAAGTTGTTCATAATAATGAGTACAATCTCCCATTTCGATTTGTCGCATGTGTTCAATTTCACCCTGTATATGTATATAAAAATGAAACCCGTTTTCCGTTGTCACGACATAACATGAAAACGGCTGGACCGATTTCGCTAATTCTTTTTTTGTTGTGATCGGTATTGCCGGGACAAGGTTTGTATGAAAGAAAATTTTGGAAATTCGAAAAAAAAATTGCACCCGTGCGAAGCTGGGGCGGGCCGCTAGTTTATTATAAACAAAATCAATTTTAAATCTAATTTCATGCTTTTGATAATTTTCATCGCAATTTTCAGATGAAACTGTTACCTATTTCATTATGCCCATTATCAATAAGTCGCGGTCTGTTAATAAAAACATTAGGTCAGAATTTTTTTTATTTATGTAATAGCTTAGAAAACGTGTAGGTACTTGCGCATTAGAAATACCTAACTTCCGTGTTGATATTTTCGACTTTCTTTCTCCTGTAGACTTTTTTTTAGTTATTTATAAAAATATATAATAGATATATTTAAAAATTCAAAATGACATTTAAATAGAAAATTCGATTTCGTAACCTTGGGAATCGAACCCGGGGACTCTCGTATACAAATCTACACGTCGTCCACATACGCCACTGTGACAGTTGCACGTGAAGTCGAAAATACTTAGCTTATTCGAAATGACTGCACTTTCTTAGATGTTTCCAAAATTCATAGTTTTAGAAAAAAACACTGCAAAGTGATAACTTTTATTTCGGAAGTCGGTGTCGCTGGTTCCGCATTTTCGTTTTTTGACACCGACTTCCGAAATTAATAGTTATTTATCACGCTGTAGTGCTTTTTTTGAAGTCGGTTGTTTTTTTTTCTTTCTAATTGTACCTACCCCACAAAAATTCAATTAACACTAGTGCATTGAAGAATCATCAAAATTCGCATAGAAATGGAGGAGATGCAGTACATTTATGCATATGAACTTCGGACATACTACATAAGAATAATTACCTAATGTATTATATACTAAAACCTTCCTGGAAGTATGTAGGTAGATCACATTAGTGAAAGAATGATCAAAATTGGTTCATCAGTTTTTTAGAAAATCTACAAATATATATACAAACATACACACATACATACATTACATAGGTACATACATACGGGTCGAATACACAACCTCCTTTTTTGAAGTCGGTTAAAAATGTTTTAAATTTCATTGAATCAGTTTTATTTCAAAATCACCCACATCCTTAAGTTTTTCAAGTCACACTCAAAACGAATAAAATTTATTATGTTGTCACACATAACTACATAATTTGTTTGTTAGATCTTTAACTTATTTGCACATCGTTTCCGCGCCATCTATTAGAATACTAGGGCGTAATCTCACAAAACCGTTACTTCTAAATCTCATGTATGCTTTATGTCATAATTGTGATGGGCGTCGTCGTTAGATGGCGTTTGCGTCGATTCTGCATATGTGTGCATGCGTTTTTCAAGGACACTTAGGTCTAGTAAGCCTCTTAAAGATGCAAGTCCCATATTTTTAAGAACGTACGCATCTTATCTTAGTCTATATGTCTTAAAATAAATTATAGGGTAGGTAGGGTAGGGGGATTGCGACACGATTTTAACCTTTTTACCCAACTACGGCGAAGCAAAAAGGAGGGATATAATTTTGATCGGTATGTATGTATGTTCATCTGTTCCCTCATAACTTAAAAAGTCCTTATAATAATTTGACAAATGAGGTATCGTTAGAAGTGTCTTGATCGTCCGCTGGTTATAGGCTATGTGACGTCACACTAAATTCAATATGGCGCCCTCTAGAGGACATAAAGTAATGAATTTAAAAATAAATATTTTGGGATGGTGCCTTGTGGGGTATCAAATGAAAGGGCTTAATTAGCACATTTCAAAAATATAACTCTTAATGAAATAAGCCCCAAAATAATTAAATAAAAAAAAAGTTTAAAAACTAAAACCCGACTACTGAAAAAGATGAAACAAGAAAGTACCTTCACGTGCTCGAATGCCGCTGTACTAAATAAGCTACATGCATGCGACCACGGGAAGGTACTTTCTTGTTTCATCCTTTTCAGTAGTCGGGTTTTAGTTTATAAACTTTTTAAAATACTTGCATTAGCCTTTAGGTGGACACAGTGCATCGTGAGTTGTTGTACCAGGCAGTAGAGGGTAGAAGTATTTCCACAGGGTAAAAATATAGACTACTCAGCAATAGCTAACTCACTCATGCTCGGGTACACGAGGCTAGATTTTCACATAGGACAGTAAACAAGTGTCCCTGGCATAGTCGACGTGTTTATCACCAAGTTTACCGTAAACACTGTTTCTGAGACATGGCCGTCCACACTTGTCAGTTGTTGCTAGGATGTCGCCCGAGGAGGTAGTGATGCTCTGTGCTGCTTACATTCATTAATTCATTCATAAGAGTGCTACTAGAAAAAAAAGAGGAAAAGGTGGTGGATTCGGAATTATCTCTTAAATAAATGTGTGTTAAACAAATTCACGAAGGTCATGAAGTACGTATACTTCATGACCTTCGTGAATTTGATGGGTCTATTCAGAATTTCATCAGAATGTCAACATCTGATTTTTTCCTATAAACAAGATGTTTCGGCTTGCCCCCCGTTCGATCGGGGAGCACGGAAACATGTTTCAGAAACAATGTTTCATCACGTTTGTTTATCGACTGCTTATATTCCAGAGCATGATGAAACATTGCGAAACACTGTTTCGAAACAGTGTTTCTCAACAAATGTTACCTAATGAATACGGGCTTTACACTCCGAGTTGGCACATGTTTGGATAAGCCTCTAGCATTGCAGTGACATAGTCCTTGGAGTAAAATGATCCGATTGAATACTAGCTATACTATGGACACAAAAGGCGATTTCATAATAATGTTTGGTCCAATCTATTCTTGTACAGATTAGGATTTTTAATAAATAAATAACATCGCGCCCGCCTCAGCACCCGCTTCATCTCCTCACCCAGAACGAGGTCTTTATGTTAATCATATTTGACAAGGAAGCCAGAAGTTAAGCGGTGGGTAGCGTTCCTATTTCTTGTATTTTTGGTTTCAAGTCGATTCATGTTTTAATTTGTTTCGCAGGAAGAAAACAACTTGTCAAGAACTTTTGGCAAGTATCGGAACGAGACTCATTATTTTGTTTTCAAGTTTTATGTTGTACCATACTTTATTATGTTCAGCGCCTCGTCGTCGTTTCTTGACACAGATGGAATCCATGTTTTATATCTTTGGATTTCATGTACTAGATTGCTCAACTTTTTTACGGTCATTTAAACAAGACGTGTACACCAGTAAAAAGTTTTAAGTTTTGATAGTACAGACGCTATGAAGCTTTAAAATCTTTTTGGGGATATAAAAAGTTTATAAATGTACATGATCTAAAACTGTGGACCTAGGACTAACCTTAACGTATATTGTAAAGAAATTAAAATTGCAAATACTCCGTTTCCCATATAATATTATCTTAGTTTTAAGACTTTATACTTATTGTGTTTTTCGCAAAAAATTAAACCAAAATGCTATAGAGGATGACCTAAGTCGAGTTTAGATACATTACTGTAACTTCGCGTGTTTCTGTACAGCTAGGACCTCTGAGCGCAAATCTTGTCATAGATCATCCCTTTATTGCGTTAAATTACAAGTTCGTCGACGTTTTAAGTTCACTTGAGCTAGTTCGAACGTGGTGTCCATAAAATAGCGTAAGTTTTAGAAGTCCAAACGCCTAGTTGGATCAACGATATAAAGGTTATAAATGTCTTGTGACTAACAAAAGTTAATAACAGACGCCAGCACATCAAGCAACCCGAAACTGTCAAATTTTCCCATTCAAATTTGAACCTTATGTTTTAGCGATAAAGTTAAAAATATATTAAAGAAATTTGACAGATTGTAGTAGCTTGATGTGCTGGCGTCTGTACATAATCTAAAACTCAAACCTGACTGAAACGAAGAAAAATCTAACTCTAGCTAAAAGTTCTGCACTGAACAATACTAGGCTTTTTTCTTTAGCAGTAAACGAACGTTTTATTTGTGCAGAATAAAAAAAAAAAATTTTTCTAAACGTAACACGAAAATTCTTGGAATAGAAAAACGAGGGATAAAACGAGGGTTTCGTCCCTCATTACTAGATAATCTTTTTCCAATAAAAAGAACTTACATACATGATTACCGTAGGGTCCCATTAAAATTCGCTTACCGTTATTACAGCTGTACCAAAAGGTACTTGACTTTCGCAGACTTGTACTGTGTAAAAACTCCACGAAATCGTTTTAGTTAATGGCTATTCGATATCAGGCCGCGCGAAACGTAGTAAATTCCGAGCAACCTTTTTAATCTTTTATAAGCTAGGAAATTACTCTTATGAAAGGTATTTTTGGAAACGTGAGATGTTCTAGTGATTCCGCTTATGAAAACTTTGTGTATTTACTGCCTATGCCCTATATGCTGCTTTTTTCACGATGCTTTTTCGTGAAATTATTGTTCAGACCAGAACACAATTATTTCAACTTCTGAAATGTGGAGTTATGAGATATTTAATATTTTAGAGTGTTATGAACACTCCAAAACGGGGATCCTAGACGTAGGCAAAACGGCTGCCAGGCCGAAATGGGATTGGGCGGGTCACGTCAGCCGTATGTACAGTGACAGCTGGGCAACAGGTCGACCTAGAGGCGTACCGCAAGGGTTGGATCGAGGTGCCTGCAGAAAAGGATGCCAGCAAAGCTATTCACAACCATCCGACAGGCTATCGCATCGAAAATGGCATATTTTGATAACCTGATTTACCTTGCCCCCGATAGCAAACAGCTGTCGGAAGAATAGCGGTCGTCTAATTGATTCAAACTGACAACATTTTCGGGTTTTGGACTTGCGAATAGCGCTCAGAGGACTCCTACGATAACATTGTTTGATTTTCGATACGGTACGGACACGTATCGTGGTTTTGAATAGCTATAGAAGGATTTTGGAAAGGTCATTGCTTAGCAGTAGCACGGTGTTTGAAAAATCACTCACAAGTTGAGCCTGTACTTACAAACTTGGGATGCATGAAGAAGCCTCCTCATATAGCGCAGTTGGTTCCGCCAGTTACTCAACTGAACCGAGCGCTCGGCGCACCCTGTCGCACCCAACACCTTATTTGACTGGCCAATTCTTCCCTTGCGGTGGTAGGGCTAACACCCGCCTGGTTTGCGACCACTCTCCCACCGGAGTCCGGCGTTAAGCGGCGTGCTGTGTTTTGTCGATGCGTGGGAGTTCCAGTGTCTTAGGCATCTTCTGGGCACGCTCGTTCCATCATAGAACTCATCAATCGCTTTCCATCAGGCGTGATCGAGGGCAAGAGCGGGCCCATTCAGCAACAATAAAAAAAAGAAACTTGGAGCATAGAAAAATAAATAATTATCTGAGCAAAAATCTAATTATTCGAGTGCATTCTATTTTTGTAAGCACGTATATTTGTGACAAATAAATGTATTTTTCCTTCTTTCTTTGTTTTAGGTGATATCACAGTGTAGCAATCATTTTATTGCACATCTCAATATTTCAATTTTAACAAGCTGTTACTTTAGCACTTGACTGTAGGACGAGTTACTCATAACTGTAAAGGAATAACCTTCTCCACCTCTAAATATCATAGAAATTGTCCTTACATAACCTCTGAATATTTTCATGATTAATGGTTTCTGTTATAATAGTAGTAATTTTGTTATTCAATTTATGATAGTTAAGTATATGAACCATTATTATTCGAATTATAAACTCCCTCTGATTTAATGGCAAGTTGCTAACAGATATAAGTTGTACAGGGATCTTTCAGCTCCTGACCGCAATCAGAATTAACGCTGTCATCTTGTGTTTTAGGGTTCCGTACCTCAAAAGGAAAAACGGAACCCTTGTAGGATCACTTTGTTGTCCGTCTGTCAAGACCCTTTTTCTCAGGAACGCGTGAAGTCAAACTTTTAAGTCAACGCAATCAAAAGATACTGGCGCTTATGTTCCGTTTATGCCGCATATTTTGACAAACACTAACAAGATATGGATCTTATTTATCTGAATTAAATTATTCTATTCTATTTGACACAAGCAAGGGAATCAAAACCTATAGGGTACTCCCCTTGACCTAGAATCATGAAATTTGGCAAAAAGCAATGTCATGTAGCAAAAAAGCTGCTAGCTACTGCTAGCTAATCCATTACTTCATATGTTTGAAAAATTTGTCTGCTGAACAACGTAAATAACGCAATGAATGTTATTGAACTGTCAAAATGCAAGCGATTTCTACTGTTACTTTGTTACGCAATTTCCCCGCTGGTAGCACTTTTATAAGAAAGCTGATAACTGAGACTCCCTACTTATCACGGGTTTCATTTAAAACGAACAGTTTAATAAAAACAACTGAAGGAGCAGTTGCTTGAAAATTAAAACCGTGTTCTCTTTACGAAAATCTAATTTATGAGCTGTAAAACTCTTTTTAAGAAACAAGAGAGGGATTCTTTTTTAGAGCTAGTTTTATCTGGAAAAGTAATGGCGATACGATATTCATGCTCTACTTAAAGATTTAATCAAATATTTAAATAATACAATCTTCAGTGTACCTACTTCACTTGTTTTTTCTTTTGTAAAGAACTGTTCCGAGGAACCGTCCCCCGACTTCGATGACCAGCCTATGTTACCTGGAATAACGCTACGCTTCTAACGATACCACATACATTGATATTGGTTAAGCCGTTTAGCCACTGCCAACCCGCACTGGGCCCGCGTGGTGGATTACGGCCCACTCCCTCTCACCGAGACGAGGCCTATGTCCCAGCAGTGGGAACATTATAGGCTGATTATGTAAGCCGTTTAGAAGTTATAGTGAAATAAAGAAACATACATGAACCCTAAAAACATAGCACTCCTTTTTTTGGGCAGTCATGTAAAAAGCAACAGCGATGTTTGTAGGATGAGTTGTATTTTCTCTCTAAATACATTAGTAAAAACGTTGTTGCGGAAAAAAGTCAATCACCCCTAACTTCTTTTCAATAAATCATTTCACCCTACGTTAGGCAGCGGCCCTGAATCTGATTAATATTTAATAATGATACTGACAGTACTGTAGTTAACTGGTCATAAATCTTCAGGAAACTCACTTACATTTTATATTTCGGGGTCCAACTGTGATGAGAATGCGAAAGGGAATGATGGATTGCTACGTAATGGTATATTCGCAGTTATGAATCCATACAAATTTTATAAATGCGAAAGTAACTCTTCTTCTTCGTGTCGCTGGCACGACTGTATTTTAGATCTTGTTGGCCCAAAACCGTCTCCGGACACAAGTTGGAAGATGTAATTCTAACGTTGTATAGAGGTATGAGGAACAGGGTGTAAAGTTCACTCATACTCTATAGAAAAGGGAGGAACCTCCGACCAGACGGGTGTTGTGTCTGGCGGGCAACTGCCCGATGATTCATGTCGGGCTGTTGTATCTATGCTATTTGCGCGGTAAACTCTGCTTGCGAGATGCAGGATTTGCGTAACGTCAGTATGAGGCGTTGTTCGCATGTGGCGTTGTAGATACCGCTACAGTGGTAAAGTGGGGCTAAAATAAAAAAAAACCACAAAACTGGTCGAAGTGGAGGTGCATGGGGGAGGCCTATGTCCAGCAGTGGACGTCTTTTGGCCACTGCTCTTAAAAACGGTGAAGAAAAACATCGTGAGGAAACCGGTATGTCCTAGAACCAAAAATTCGAAGACATGTGACATCGGCCAACCACCCGGCCGTAATCCACCACGCGGGCCCAGGTCCGCGTGGTGGATTACGGCCCGCTCCCTCCCTCTTACTGAGAGTAGACCTGTGTCCAAGCACTGGGAACATTATAGGCTGATTATGTAATATCTTAGAGAACATTGCAGTGTCTTAATTGCACTTTATTAAATGCTCAACAGACATTACAATGCGTACCTACTCAACTGTTTTTGCAGGTAAGAAGTAGGTTTTAAGGTTCAATTTTAAATTCATTCGAAAATTGGATTACGACGTTTTGCTTATTAAAAACTTTATTAATTAAATAAAACCATATTTTATTGTTTTGCTGCGTCATTACTTTTTAATTGGTTCATAACCAGTAGACACTTTTAATTGGTAACTGAAACGGCTTTCAATTAATTTTAGATCATTGTTTGTTGAATTTTGAAAATTTTGGACTTAAAATACAGCTTTGCTATTTATCAAGTTTCTATCAAGTTTCTTGTTTTGATTGCTATAGATACTAAAGCCTTCGTTTATTAAACGATCAAAGCACAAAATTACATACAAGACTGTTACAGATGAGGTTAGCTTATTCATCCAGTTTAAAATGAGAAAATCTTGTACCTACATTTTTTCACCTATAAAAGTTCGCCGGGAAGACCTGCACCCTAATTGCGTAACACACTATCAATCGGAATCTGAATCATTTTGAAGCAAATTGCTAATCCATTGCTGCATAAGTTCGAAAAAAAATGTCTGCTCAACACGTAAATAACGCAATGAATGTTGTTGAACTGTCAAAATGAAACCGATTCTGATTGATAATGTGTTACGCAATTGCCCCGCGGCACTCTAATTGTGTAACACATTATCAATTACAACGTGAATCATTTTGAAAGATATTGCTAATCCATTGCTTCATATGTTGGAAAAACTTGTCTGCTCAACAACGTATACAACGCAATGAATGTTGTTGAACTGTCAAAACGAAAGCCATTGCCACTTATACAATTATCCCGCTGGATGAGACTCGGAAAGATCAGGGAAGCATTGCAGAAATGGGAGGAGGCTTCACCCAAGCCTGAGTAAAAGCCTTCCCCCATCCTTGTTTCAAGAAGGATGGCAAACGGTGATGGTGACATCCATACTACCCATACTAATATTATAAATTCAAAAGTAACTCTGTCTGTCTGTCTGTGTGTTACCTTTTCACGCCTAAACCACTAAACCGATTTAGATGAAATTTGGTATAGAGATAGTTGAGTCCCGGGAAAGGATATAGGATAGTTTTATCCCGATATTTCCACGGGATCGAAACTTATGCGAGTGAAACCGTGGGGCGCAGCTAGTTAGTTCATAAATCATTGATTTCTTCATAGTTTGGCTTAAAAGAATTCCCGGTGACTGAAAAGATTACCCGCCTTGCATGTCATAAAATATTCCAAAGAATATGTGTGGCGTTATGCATCCTAAGCATTATTTTATATAACGTTGGTGCCAAAAAATATTCCGTTGGACCAGCAGACGAAACTCGTAATGCCTTTTGTAATCTAGTGTCTAGAACAATGTTGGCCACTGTCCAAGATCCATTCGATTCGTGTGTGGCCATTAAGTCAGTAATCCCCCAATCATTTCTTGAATCTATGCCCAATGGTAAGATGGCATGGCTTTTCTTGAGATGGTGGCGTCTTCATCCGGTTTTTGTATTTATGATTGGCCTGGTTTCGGGAGCCTAGCAGAATATAAACATGTCTTAGGCACAGTCAGTAAGAAACCTTAGTGATCAGTGCTATTTTCAACTCAACTTCAAGATTCAGTCATTTAAATAAAAATGTCGTGGAAAACTGTTGGAACGAAGGTTCTTTCGCTGTATATTATATAATAAATAACAGGCACAATAGAATAAATTAACAATGTTTCAAACAATAAATAAAAAATAAAAAAAATATTTTACAATAGCAAAAGTATCGTGACAGTCAAAATGTTAAAACTTTTTGGTCTCGCTCTCATCCGCCAAGTGTGTATAATATGTATAACGTGCGATAAGGAACGTCGTACCATAATGCAGTGATTTAGCAATTTTAATCACAGAAAACAGCCCTCAAAATGCCTACTCTTTAACGGGTTGATTTTAGACAGGTGCCACGCCACTCTAGTAGGAAAATTTCTATGAAAACTTCATAAAAATTGTTCTGCCAGATTCGCATTAGCACCGTCGCGTCACGCGTTTGCGGGATCCATTACCAAGCAGAAAAAGTGAGATTGCAAAGTACAACATTGAGATGAGGCCTTTGCCCTGCCATAAAACAATTACAAGCTGATGTTATAAATAAGCAACAAGTGTGCCATTGAGTTCTATTTTATATGCAATGTATGTGCAATCAGATATAATAAATAAGGCTTTTATATAGGTGTGCAAGAAAGTATCGCGTGATTTTTCTTATCGCTTTAAGAAAAGTTAATGTCGCGAACGTGTTCAAAAATGGTTCATAATTGAAACTTGTGGATTGTCATGAGAGTGGCCTACTTACTGTTACAGTAATTTAATTTAGTTTAATTGTTAAAGAAATAAGGACAAAACGACAAATTGAGCTGGAAGACTTATTACCGTTTGATGAAGAGGCTATAGAAGAATACGTTTATAACTTTTTAGAGGGGAGAAAAAATGAGACCGGTATCACAGGACTAATCGCACAAGCTGTAACTAGTGATGCAGTTTAAGCTGTAGATGAATTGGAAGATGACGACGACAGTGAACAAGAAGAAGAAAGATGAGTGGGTGTTGATTGCTTTTCAGAAACCTACTAGGATAAATTACATAGCACAATACCAAAAACGATTTTGGTGCAGAAGCTTGATAATTTAATGAATTAGACAATTAAACTTAAATTTTATTTGTTGATTGACCCCACAGATGGATCAGCTTACTCCACAACAAAAGCCATAACTTGGCACTTTGAAATAAGTACCTAAGATAAGAGTGACCTACTGGGTGTTAATCTATAATATTACAATACATGAATGTCACGATGTCGTTACTTTATATGTATATAGTTTCAAGGTATATATCGGGATATAATAATAATAGACAGAAGAAATATGAACACGATCTGAATACACCAATCACTAATTGCGAAACAGACTATCAATCATAATCCGAATAATTTTGAAGGATATGACTAATCCATTGCTTCATACTACATACATTCCACTATGTACACACTATAAAGCTACCATTTACTGGGTACGTCTTTCATTGACTTGAATGTGCTCTGGCGGCTGAGAGTATGTCATGCTCACTCAAATGTCTCGCTGATGGTGGCGCACGTGTTGGATCATTTAACTCCCTTCAAAATGGTTGAGCTGAATGGTGCTAATACATGCGTCAGGTTCGTGAACGGGCGCCGTCAGTAGGGACTGGTCATCTCTTTGCTGCCATGGCTTATTTTATTTTAGTTTATTATTTGAATTGTGGTTTATTCTCATCTTTTCATTATGGACGCTTTTAACGTTCTGCATCGTTCTCACATGTATAATTTTTAACATGAATGATGTAACCAAGACTTTGTAACCATATTATTTTGATTTAAAAGAGTGTCCATGGAGTTTCTTGCCCGTTCTTCTCTATAGGTACCTACGCCTTGGAATGGGCAAATAACTTCATCTTTCTGACTGACCGACCCCTTGACAATTCAAAAGTGCCTGTAATTGGTTTAATTGAAATAAATGCTTTCAGTTTGAGTTTTGAGTTCATATGAGCATAATTTCAAGCTTCTATATCCAGTCTGTGGGTGCTTACAATAAGACACGGGTACCCTGTAAAGACAAGCCGGTACCGATCGGTGCGGGTAAAACATCCTCGTGTAAACTTATGCGCACACACATAAAGAAACAGGTAAAATATTGTGACCATTCCTTCCGAAGATCAACCTGAAGCGATCTGTAGCGAGAAACCTGCTGCTTCATGTAAGCACCCTGTCACAGTGTTGGAAATAATTAAAAGTTTTTATTATGTACATATTCATTATCATTTTATGTCCTTGTCGTGTTTATTTATAAACATTATCGCATAGTTGTTTGTACACAGGACAGATACGATTCACATAATAACGTATCACGCGTGTGCTGTTTGTGACTTGTCGTTTCGCAGAATTTACCCACGGAAATTAACAGTTTACGTTTAATTTTTGTTAATTTACCTAACGTAAAATAATTTTTTTATTGTGCTTTTATTATAATCGTATAGGCCACATTTTCTCTCTTTTTTTTTTTAAACTGTGTTAATGTGCAGAGTGAACTTTTTATTCAATAAAACCAAACAATTGGCGTGACTGTAAGTTCTACTTGGATTGCTTGTTTCATGTCTGGAGTATATGCAGGTGAAAGAAATTGCATAATAGGTATAACACACACGCCATCATAGTGACGTCATTCTGACGCTTTTGATGGTACATCAAAGTATTGCCTTCTAACCTTATATCCAGTGGCGTAGCTACGTGACCAGAGGCCCTGGTGCAAAAAAAAGTTGGGGCTCTATCTAAACTGCTTAGGTTTTATTTTATCAAGTAAAAAACATAAATACTTACATAATGTAAATGGTTTAGGGTGTATGAGTACCGTAACAATATTTTGTAGAAGACGTCAAAGATATGGAATATTGTCAAAAAAGTAAATATTTCTGTAGAGTAAGCTAGTATTCATAAATCGGTCGCATAACAGCCGATTGGTTGAAGTAGCTATATACAAGAACTTACACAACACAACAGAAAGAATTTATTATATTTATGTTCTGAAGGTGGAAATAATTTTTTGCTAGGTCAGTTCGAGGTTTGCTGTTCAGGGGCCGAGGGGCCCCCTGAGCTTGGGGGCCCCGGTGCACGCCACCGCCTAGCCCTCCGATAGCTACACCACTGCTTATACCGTATGCAGTTTTCAATCAAAAACTTTTTTAATACTGCTGAGCGTGAGGTCCTGGGTTCTAATCCCATGAAGTGTTATCGGATTTTTTCACTTGGAATTTTTCAGTAGCAGCCCGGAGTCTGGATTCGTGCCCGGTCGATGGCAATTATAGGCTCGCCCTCAATAGGGCGCGAGCCAATTGCTCCCACATTATTACGAGCCCCAGAATAATATGGGACTTAGACATAACTGACCAAGTGTGGGTGTATTATAGGTACACCTCTGTCTAACCCTTCAGGAAATACAAGCGTGATATTATTTTATGTACCTCTTTTGTATATAAAATACTAGCAGCGCCCCGCGGTTTCACCCGCGTAAGTTTCGATCCCGTGGGAATATCGGGATAAAAACTACCCTATGTCCTTTCCCGGGACTCAAACTATCTCTATACCAAATTTCATCGAAATCGGTTCAGCAACTTAGGCGTGTAAAAGTAACATACAGACAGAAAGACAGACAGAGTTACTTTCGCATTTATAATATTACTAGCTGCGCCCCGCGGTTTTACCCGCATAAGTCTCGATCCCGTGGGAGTATCGGGATAAAAAGTACCCTATGTCCTTTTCCGGGACTCAAGCTATCTCTATACCAAATTTCATCAAAATTGGTCCAGCCGTTTGAGCGTGAAGAAGTAACAAACATATAAACACACACACACACACACACACACTCTCACAAACTTTCGCCTTTATAATATTAGTGTGAAGTGTGATTAGTAAGGATAAGGATGTAGGTATGTATATGTGTAGATAACAGAATAAAATTTATATGACTATTCTGGAATACAAAACACACAGAATAAGCAAGTTGAAGTGGCCATGGGCCGGCCGTATTAGCCGTAGAACCGATGACCGTTGGGGTAGACGTGTTCTTAAGTGGAGACCGCGAATCGGTAAACGTAACGTTGGGACGCCCTCAGGCTAGGGTAGAGCGACGTTCTTCGCAGGATGGCTGGTAGCAGCTGGATGAGAGTTACCGAAAATCGAGTTGAATGGCGTGCCTATGTCCAGCAGTGAACTGCTACAGGCTGATGATGATGATGATGATAAAGAATTAGTTTTGCGAATATTTGCTGCGCGAGTTTCTACGTAACGAACATTCATTCCCAAAATAAACATTCTTTTGCCAGCAGGCAGAATTGGTTTTGACAGAAAAATAGGTGTTTATTTCTCACAGAAACAAGTGCATACAAAAAGATCAGAAGGCCAATTCTCGTAATTTAAAACACTCAAAATCTAGTCGCAGTCTCATCTCGGCGACAAACAAATGCCAAAAACTTGTCAAAATGTAGGGCAATTAGAGGTATTTTTGACAGATTGAGACTGACATCAGACTGCGAACGTTCCTAAAATTACGAGAATTGCCCTTCTGTAGTCTTGAATAATAAACACATACTCACCAAAATGTTGGTTTTGTGAATGAATTTTCATTGCGTAACTAGTGTTCGCACAACGAATGTTCATAAAAACAAATGCTCGCGGTACCTTTGTGACCGTAATTGTCGGCGACGAGACCCTATCTAGGCACATGGGCGCAAGTAGTGGCGAGACCGCTATGTAAAAAGTAAGGAAGAAATTTTAATTAATAGTGTAAAATTTCAATGATTTATGTTTTGTTCTTTCTATGTGTCTAATTAGATAGTTATGTAATTAATTATGTTAAGATTATTATTAGAATTCATGTTTTGAACTAATAAGACTGATTTTGTAAGGTTTTCTTGTAAGTTTTAAGATATTTCGTTATAATTACGTAACTTGAAAATTGACTTTTTTGTTTATGGATAGAATTTAATTATTTTGGTTTTAAATGAAAGGATTGTGTGTAAAAATAATAATAACGTTTAAATTTTGCAAATCGAACTACGGGTTCAAAAGTTATAAAGGATTTTCTGTAGTGAAAAATTGTCAAGTCACAATTTTTGCAGTTTTTGTTTGCTATATTTTTATTAATTATTGTTAACTAGTTAAGTAAGTGTTAATTAGCATAAGGACCTTGTAGACAATAATGTATAATAAAAACATGTAAGGAAATAGCATAAAAACTCAATAAAAAGGGGCTCAAACAGATTTCGGCTTGATGAAATTGGCGATCAAAAAGGGTCAAAAAATCGCGGTCGCCAATAAGGTTACGTAGGCCGGTATAAAAATGGGGCCATTTTTCGGCACAATTCAGTCGCAGCTCAGCCGTCGAAGAGGCAACATCAAGAAACAACAAGCCGAAATCTGCAAGCCAACATTCAAGAAAATTCTGCGTTTTATTTCGCCGCCTCTTCACCGCCCATCTCTCCGAGGTCCTCTTAGTGGGTTGTGCCCACCACTACGTACGCATTCAGGGGTGCGTGGGACGTGTGTCGCCAGCACAGTTAGTTAGGGAACATACGTCAAAAACGTGGGAGACTGTCCCAGGCACGGCCGTCAGGTACTGGACGTACCCCGGTCGTCCGCAACAGTAATGGACTTACATTTGAAAGTCGAAAAATACACCGTCTTTATCATAATGTACGTAGATTTTATCGTAACGTGAAAACAAACTTTCCGTTTTCTGGTAATACCAAAAGGCAATTTAATAAGTCATTACAGCTAAAGTTATTAAAACAATCACTAACACCAGTCTTTCATAACAAAGTTTTACAATAAAAGTAAGAGATACTCATTGATACTGAAAATAAATTCAAATAATTCAATAATTCCAAAGGTTGTCTTTAAAAGATCGCTCTTAGCGATAAGACCGCCCATTGTGTCACCCATTGTAAAGTTTTCTATATTTATGTCTGTAATTTATATGGTGTACATAATAAAGAGTATTCTATTCTATAAATTGAAATAGAGATATTGGCAATAGTTTGCATCTGCCAGTGACAGTTATGAAATTCCCTTTTTTTTTACTTTCAGTTCAGATACTTGCATCGCCCGCCATGCCGCCAGTCCCTTGGGTACATTACCCATCGATTGCGACGCGAATTATTAGACGCCATATTTTAGTTTGTTAATAGTTTTAGTTAGGTTAGTATCTAATCTAAACTAAATAGCCGGTATTTTCCCACTACAGGGCAAAAGCCTCCCTCTCCCTCTTCCACACAATTCTGTCTTTTGCAGTCCCTACGGTAGGAGTCAAGCTCGTCCCGCCATCTTCGTCTCGGCCTGCCGCGATGGCGTCGTGCGTTTAGTGGGATCCAATCAGTGGTTCTCTTAGCCCAATTGTCATCTACATGCGGCAGACATGTCCGGCCCAGTCCCACTTAAGTTTAGCGGATTTCTGGATATAACGTCTGTTATCTTGGTTTTGGCGCGCAGTATTGTATTTATTAAAAGTTAGTATACATAAATTCCCACAAGGTGGACCGACGACCTTGTGGAGGCCGCAGGAACCCGTTGGATGCGAGAAGCACAAAACCGGTCGAAGTGGAGGTGCTTGGGGGAAGCCTATGTCCAGCAGTGGACGTCTTTCGGCTGAAATGAGGATACATAAATTATATTTTTATTTAAATAGTTTGTTACTTTATTTAGTACAAGAAGTTTATCCGTTATACAGGTTGAATTAAAATGTAATCTAACGACGGAATGGCATGGTTCATTTTTGCCTTTTTTGAATAATGCATACAATTAAATCCTGTGAACTTAAGAGTGAGTCATTCAGTGTCGGCCGTAAACCTTGATTTTTCCGCCTTTCAATCAGCGTCTGAACTTAGTTCAACCGTATAGTATTGAATAGGATAGGACGCAGACAATTGACAATCGGTAGTCGGTTTTTGTCAGCAAGGGTTACCCATAATTATATTAAATTTTGGGGCTTGCAAATTAATTTAAGTGTAGTTTTGTGTGTTATCATGTAATGTGATTTATTGAAAAGGGAATAAAGACTAAATCCTTTGAGCAAAAATTACAAGGAAGTATGCATGATGTCTGGTACCATTACTTCATTAGGAGTAAAAACGTATCAGAAATATTTTATTTGGACACACACAGACAAAAAAAAATTGTTAGTTGAAAATACTCTTTTTTTACTGTTTGTACTTCACAAACAGTAAAAAAGAGTATTTAGAACTCAAATATCTCCTAGTGTCCCAGAACATTTTTTTCGGCGCGCCACGGGGCGCCTCGTCACTTAAACACGATCCGTACTTTCATTTACCTAAATCTAGATTAATAAACTTTTAAATACCTTAACATCACGCCTGCATTTCTCGAAGGATTAGGCAGATGCGTACCAATAGTACAGACACCAGAACATCAAGCTACTACAATCCGTCAAATTTCTTTAATAGATTTTCAACTTTATCGCTAAAGTACATCGATTCAAAGTTGATTGGGAAAATTTTACAGTTTCGGATAGCCTGACGTGCTGGCGTCTGTACATTCACATTTCGCCAGTTATGTTTAAGCACCATGTGAAAGGGGGTGACCCATCAACTGGGCAAAATTCCAGACTCCGGGCTGCTACTGAGAAATTCCATGTGAAAAAAACCCAATAACAGTTTGCCCGTCCCGGGAGTCAAAGCCAGGACCTCATGCTTAGCAGTAGCGCTTGCGACCGCTAGACCATCGAGGCATTCTAAACTTCATTGTTAAGGTATTCTTGTTTATCGTGTAACACTCTGAATCGTTAAAGTTTCTTCTGTGTTTAAATATACAGCCAGCATTTCTTGAATCGCAGAAATCTTGGATATAGGTCACGATCGATTGTTGTATAAATACAATTCGAAGCTTTTAAGCGGGATTTACAGTATTCTAAGTTTAGAGGAGTAATTAAGGCTGCAGATTTTAGGCTGTGGTTTATTGCGAGGTTTTTGCTTGTCACGATTTAGCCACTTTCGCACGTGCGTAAAGATACCGCGGCGGGATTTTAACGCCTACTGGATTACCTACTTTCGGTTTTGAGCCGAGCATTAAAACGATCCAACCGTTTAGTCCACTCTCGACCCCTCGCCCCCTAATAATTAATGTGTCCACTGGACCCCTAACTATAGTTTACTCTCGACCCCCAAGGGTCGAGAGTGGATTTTATTTTCCAGCCAAGTTTTAGTTTCCTCTCGACCCCCAAAGTACAGTTACGATGATAAATCATCAGTGTACCCTATAGTTGCATACTATTTAACTAAAATACCCTTTTATAATACTCTTCAGTAGTTATCAAGCGATTAGTGGTTGTTTTTATCATTTCAACAGGGCTGTTTGGAGAAAAGCGAATGTTTTAAATTTAACAAAAAAAAAAAAATTACACGGAAACATGTAGCTTTATGTACAGTTTTGGCACATCTTCCTCAAGAAGAAATAGATAATGGATTTCTTTATATCATGGAAGACAGCCCAGATGAACAGTATGTGAAAGACTTTAATGATTATTTCGTACAACAGTGGTTTGAAAACCGACTTATGAAAAATAAATGGTGTTGTTGTGGTGAACGACATCGCACCACTAATAAACTGGAAGGTTGGCATGCTATGCTAAATAGAAAATTAGCAAAAACCACCAACATTATACAATTTTTGAAAATCATAGAAGATGATTCCAATTATCAAAAAGTTGTTAAGATGATATCTTCAACACAATCTAAACGAAGATCAGACGATATTGACAACGACAAACGCATCAGTTATATTCTAAATAAGTTTGTTAATAAAGAAATACCAGTTAGTCTTTGTTTAGAAAAATTAAGTCCGTTTATTTATTAAGATTGTATACTTGTATGGTAAAAGTAAAGACTTATTGCAGATCATAAAAAAGTAATTAAAAAAACTATTTTATTTTTTGCTTTTTAGTTTAAATTTTTAACCGCAGTCGGGTTTTTTATTTTTTTTGATTACTTTTTGTATTTCCAGCCTTTTAGTTTATTTTTATAACGTTGAATATTTTTTATTTTTGCATTTTTCATTCCAAATTACATGTAAACATTAAAGTTGCATAAATTCTTGCAAGCTATTTATGAAACTCTTTATTTTGATAACCCACTCGATAGGTAATAAGAAAAAAAAATATTATATAAGACCTAATATGGCGCTGAAAACCGACCATTTTTTTTTCAATTTTGATATACCCAGTGTCACTTTCACAATTAAGAAGAATCTAACGGCACCTCTCAAGCTGAAATCGATCAAGCCGTTTAGGCTACAGAGCGTGCCAAAGAACATACACTCGAAAAACATACCTTCCTTCTGGCGCAGTCGGGTAATGAAGAATTCTACTATAAGTATTCTCTAATATTGCTCGTTTATTTATCTTTCTGTACCTTACTGTACCAAAATATAAATTTTAGGTACTTACCGAACTAGGGGTTGAAAGTGGACAGGGTATGCCTGTCCTTTGTATGAAAATTCAATCTCGCCCCCTAGGGGTCGAGTGTGAACTATGTTTAGGGGGTGAGAGGAAACAAATGAACAAATATTTTTTTAGGGGTCGAGGGGACGAGAGTGGACTAAACGAATCCAACACGGCGCATCCCAGCTCGTCAAAAAACACACTTCTGTATTTTCGACTCTCGGCGCTAAGCGGTGCGTTCAAAATCCTGTGCTTGGAAAAACATCGCCGCGGGAAAATGTCGCCCGTGCTTAGAGCTAATTTCACTAATAAAATTGTACGCAATCAGCATATTCAAACCGTGTTCAGCGAGCAGCGGTAGCCCAGTGGTAATACCGCGACTTATGAGTTGTAGGTCGTAGGGTCGAACCCAGACAGGCGCTTTACTTTGTGTAAATTATTTCATCACCACTGCTCTCAAAACGGCGAAGGAAAACATTGTGAGGAAACCGGAATATCTTAGAACCAAAAATTCGAAAACGTGTGACATCTACCAACCCGCACTGGACCCGCGTGGTGGATTACGGCCCTCTCCCTCTCACAGAGCGGAGTCCTGTGTCTCAGAAGTGGGAACATTATAGTTTGATTATATTACGCAGTTTAAACCTTCAAAAGTTTGCCACAAGGCTTGTTTGTATCAGTTTGTGATACGAGTATCTATTTCGAACCTAAAAGATTATCACTGCATTAATCTCAGTTTAAGATAGCGAATAGCGTTCCTAACTTATAGACAGTGCCATCCACGGAGACGCGCCCCTTTCTTCTTACTTATCGCTAGTTAATTCTGCTAGTCTCTTAGTTTTTAACCGACTTCAAAAAAAGGAGGAGGTTCTCAATTCGTCGGAATCTTTTTTTTTTATGTATGTTCCCCGATTTCTCGAAGACGCCCCTGGACCGATTTGGAAAATTTTTCTTTTGTTGGAAAGGGTATGCTTCCCAAATGCTCCCATGAAAATTTTATCGAAATCGGACAAGCAGTTTTTGAAAAAGCAACACAAATCTATAAATGTATCTACATTGTCTACATTAACGATCTTTTTGTTTACTTGTTTGTGGGGTAGTTACAACTAAAAAGTGAAAAATAAAAACTTTTTTACAAAAAAAAAAAAAACAACCAACTTAAAAAAAAACACTACAATGTGAGTGATAAATAACTTTAATTTCGGAAGTCGGTGTCAAAAAACGAAAATGCAACACCGACTTCCGAATTTAAAGTTATTTATCACTTTGTAGTGTTTTTTTTTTAAGTCGGTTGTTTTTTTTTTGTAAAAAAGTTTTGTATTTGTTATAGGTACTATATACCCACTAATTAGTAATTACTGTGCATCGACAAAAATAAAACACTAGTGGCATGCTGCGCACTTGTACTGTAAGCGATTAGGAAGAATAATGGGGCGCGTCTTCCTGGATGGCGCTATCTGTAAATCCCCAATCACCATAAACAGTCCTTCGTACGGATAATAAATGTACTGCGCCACTCGTCACCCAATCAGCAGTGTCACCGCATAGTTATAATTTCAATGCCAACTACACTGGCCACATGCCAAGTGACGTCATTAAGTCTAGACGTGTACTACCATAACGTGAGGAAACTCCCTGGAGGAACTGCCTTGACCTATTTCCGACTGAAAATACTGAAAATATAGGTACAGCCAGTCTATTTAGCAATAATAACTCCTTGAATACCCAGGTGGAGTGATCTTGAAGAGAGCTGTCATTCTACCTATGGAATGACACTATTAACAGCTCACTTCACCTAAGATTTTACGGAGTGATTTTTACAGAATAGATTGACAGAGCTTTTTGCAGTTAGGTACCCCAAAGCCAACACAGAGAAACGTCATCACCCTGTTTTGAGAGCAGTGGTGATTAAATAATTTACACAAAGTAGGCCAGGACATTAATCCCTGCAACACTCTTTTTAGGGTTAAACATCGTCCAACCAAACACCACAAGCAGTATTTATGTAATACATAGGACGTGTTACGAATATCCTAGAAATGCCTCCCAAGTTTCATGGAAACATTATATATTCTGCCAGTGTGCACCAGGCCTTAGGGGTGATTTATGCTGATTGAGGCTACGCAAGCGCCATGGTAATTGCCTGTCAGTTCGGGATGAAGTCTCTATTGTGAAATTAACGTCAAGCGATGTAAGCATCAATGTTGAGAAAATAGGTGCCTGTTTTAGTACCTACTGGATTTTCGATCTACAGGTATTTATGAAGTCAGTCAGTCAAGGGGTATCGTATTACCCACTAACTGGGTTGTGGAGGTCAGATAGGCAGTCGCTCCATGTCAAATACTGGTATTCAGCTTCATCCGGTTAGACTGGAAGCCGACCCCAACATAGTTGAGAAAAGGCTAGGCAGATGATGAGGTATTTATGAAGTATAAAAGCATACCAGGGTTATTTTAAATTCGTTAGCTAAACTCTGCAGACGCGATGGGTATCGGGATGAGTTTTCGATATCTAAGCACGATTTTTGTTCAGGCTTTTGTATATTGTAATGTGCTGTTTTTTAAATTCTTATAAAGTGGCTACTGAGTTTACTTATTTTATTGTAAATATAAACCAAAGAACAAATTAATTCTGTAAATATTTATTTATAATATTATATAATATTTATTTATTTATATTTTTGTTCATAAAATAAAATTTTTACCTACCTAGATTTTATTTCGAAGTTTTACTGTGGTAAAAAAAATATTCAAACATATGTTCTTAAGATTTTTAAATCATAATGAATATTATAACAAAACCAACCACTCAAAAAAATTAAATACAAATTAGTCTAGGCGTGGCGTAGATATTGAACTAATCTGTTCAGTGATTCAAAACCCAATAAACCAAACGATTTCGTAAGACCTACCAGAAATATTTATGTTACAAAACGAAAATCAATAAATTAAAAGTACTTTCGAAGCGCGTCCTATATTGTACGAAATAAATAGAGCAGAAACATGGGCACCCTTATTTCGAATGAAAACTCGGGCCCAATTCACGTAACAGGATAAATATTTTTACGACTCACGGTTGTTGAACATATTTGTATGTAAATATTATATGGATATAATGTGTATGTGATTCGAGAGTTTTATAGCACAGTAGCAGCGCCCCGCGGTTTCACCCGCGTAAATGTCGATCCCGTGGGAATATCGGGATAAGAAGTAGCTTATATGTTAATCCAGGGTGTCACCTACCTCCATACGAAATTTTATCAAAATTGGTCCAGCTGTTTGAGCGTGAAGAAGTAACAAACATATAAACACACACACACTCACAAACTTTCGCCTTTATAATATTCGTGTGATTAACTCATTTGAACCTCATACGCCTAGCATGAGATTGGAATCTCACAAGTTATGTAAAATTCTCATATTTTTCAAATGTTAATCCAGTGAAAATCCCAAGTAAGGAGGCCAATTTTATTCTCGTAATTAAAAAACCGGTCAAGAGCGAGTCAGACTCGCGCACCAAGAGTTCCGTGCTAATTTATAGGTACCGGTTTTTGTATTTTTTTTTCTTTACTTGTGCTACATAACATTGTTTCTTTTCAAATTTTATGATTCTGGGTTAACGGAAAGTACCCTTTAGGTTTTAATTCCCTTGCAAGTGTCAAAATATGCGGCATAAACGGACAAACACCCGTACCTTTTGATTGCGTTGACTTAGAAGTTGATTGATGAAGAAGTTGATGATTCTCACTGCTTAAAGGGATTGCAGCCTTGAGTATTTGATATAAATTTCAATTTGATAACTCCACGAGTCCCTGAGAAAAATGGTCTTATAAGACAGACAGACAGACGGACAACGAAGTGATCTTATAAGGGTTCCGTTTTTCCTTTTGAGGTACGGAACCATAAAAATGTTCTAAATCTAGTCGCACTCTCATCTCAGCGACAATCAATGTCAAAAACTTGTCAAAAATGTAGAAAAATTACAAGTATTTTTAGAAAGAAAGAAGGAAGAAAATACGTTTATTTGCGGTGAAAATGACGCAAAAAAGAACACAAGCACAAAAAATTAAATAAAAAAAGGAAAGGGGAAACATGCGTCACATCCACGCAAAACAGGTATCGCACAGCATTATGCTGCGACACTATGCAAGACAGAGCCCCAGCGCTGGTTTTCAGCGACAGCCGGCGCTGACGTAATGACGTCGTCCGGTTCAGCAAACAATTAAGTATTATTAAAACACTGTACTGGTACAGAGTACTTAAAGAAAAATAATTGAAATAAAAGTGATAGAATAATTATACACAGACAGACAGATTGTAACTGAGATCAGACTTTGAACGTACTTAACATTACAAGAATTGCCTCTCTGGAGTTACAAAAACGTTCCTCTTCAAACAAAAGGTTAATAACAGAAAACCTGCCCTCACGCTCCTACCTACTAATCTTTGCGTCGAACTAAAAACAAAAGAAAAAGAAAAGAAATATTGAACGCACATGCTGTTCTAATTTTGCACAAAGAACGACCAATATAATGCTTGAGCCCCAAAGATATTTATATCATGTTGTCTAGTCTAGTCTTAAAGAATTTCCCGACACTACATTCGTTATGTAAACCTCCCGTAAATCTAACAAAAATCCTACTCCCTACTATCCTATCCTACTTATATATAATATTATATATTATCCATACTAATATTATAAATTCGAAAGTAGCTCTGTCTGTCTGTATGTTACCTTTTCACGCCTAAACCACTGAACCGATTTAGATGAAATTTGGTATAGAGATAGTTTGAGTCCCGGGAAAGGACATAGGATACTTTTTATCCCGATATTCCCACGGGATCAAGACTTATGCGGGTGAAACCGCGGGGCGCAGCTAGTAATCACACTTCACACTAATATTATAAAGGCGAAAGTTTGTGAGTGTGTGTGCGTGTGTGTGTGTTTATATGTTTGTTACTTCTTCACGCCTAAACCACTGAACCGATTTAGATGAAATTTGGTATTGAGATAGTTTGAGTCCCGGAAAAGGACATAGGATACTTTTTATCCCGATATTCCCACGGGATCGACACTTATGCGGGTGAAACCGCGGGGCGCAGCTAGTAATATTATAAACGCGAAGTTTGTGATGATGTTTGTTACTCTTTCACGCAAAAACTACTGAACGGATTTTTATGAAACTTTACAGTAATATAGCTTGTACATCAGAATAAGACATAGTACATCAGAATAAGACATAGGATACTTTTATCCCGATATTCCCACGGGATCGACACTTATGCGGGAAAAAACACGGGGCGCAGCTAGTTCAGGAATAAAGATTTACGTAAATCCAGGACAACCTTATTAGTCAGGAGCTTTGTCATAAAAAACTAAGGCGTATGACGGTCGATGTAAGGGTGAAGGTAGCGATAACCCCTCATTCGGCAGGCAAACGACCCTTAAACTGTTGGCAGTACAAAAAAGAAGGGTAGAAGATCGACTTTGTTGAGAATGTGCTTTCTCTTTTGTGATGTGTGACTAGAGAGGTCCTTCAATTTTCAGCGTGGTTTATCTGTGAGTAAAATACTATTTATGCAAATTAAACCTATTTAGATCTACATATGGAATATGAATGATTTGCCTATGGAAATCTGCAATGTATTGAATGCGAAGAAAGTATTAAAAATATACTTTCTAGATTGCAGTGCGATACTTAGGTATAGGAAAAAAAAATATGTGTGGCACTCGGGGACTGCCGCGGTAAAGCTATTACATAGCATTTTTTATCAACTTATGCGAGCTTCGTACAGTCTACACGCATACGTCTAGTCGCACGCACACAAACACCGTGCCGAAGTCTGCCGAACTGAAACGACGTTAGACGATGCACGGCTTCCAACGCCGCACCGCTGTGCCGGTCGGAGTGGGGGGTGTTAGGTTTATTTTCGTTACGGAATTTCTTGATTCGGTCGCCGCGCTCAAAGCCCGCGATAAAAGCTATGCAATAGCTTAAAAATTGTGTACCTATACCTAATTGCTCATTAATTTAATAATTCTTTCCTTGCGGTGGTAGGACTAACATCCGCCTGGTTTGCGACCACCTTCCCACCGGAGTCCGGCGTCAAGCAGCCTGCTGTGTTTCGTCGATGGTGCCTTAGGCATCTTCTAGCCACGTTCGTTCCATCATAGACCTCATCCATCGCTTTCCATCAGGCGTGATCGAGGTCAAGAGCGGGCCCATTCAGCAATAAAAAGAATAATAAAAAATAATTATCTGTTGTTTTTTTATTATTTTCTGGGCCTCAATAAAAAATACAGGCATAAGAAAATAACTTAAAGAATGTTGTTACTAGGGCCTATTGAATAAAAAAAAATTAAGAAGTGGAATTTCTGTTGTCATTTTATTATTCAGTGGCTTACACTAGCAAATAAAAGCTCGACCGATCTTTATCTGTGCCACTACTGAACCCACACTATTAAAACGGTGACCGCTGTTCGCTTTGACAGGCTTAATCGAACACTTGGCCTTAAGCAGGATTAAGGAAAAAGTTTTTATTTCGGTCAAACACGCTGTCGCTGCTACTTAAGCAGCTTGTGGTAATGAAAGCCTTTTGAATAAAGAAACGGTTTCATTATTTTACGGACCGTTTCGCTTGATAATCTTACGAGACGGAAATCGAAAAAAAAATGAGAAATGGGAGTGAGATGTGCATGGTCTACATCGGCACATACATATTAGGCATTATACTGACGTCACGCAAAATCCTGCATCACGCAAGCAGAGTTTACCGCGCAACTAGCGTAGTTGTTGTGACGACTTTGTAAATATTATATACAAAATCACGACATCGATAGTCGAGCAGTGGCCCATCAGACACAACACTCGTCTAGTTGGAGGATCCTCCCATTTTCTATACAGGATGAGTGAACGTTATACCCTGTTCCTTATACCTCTATAACTTAGCTTGATCTATACGAGTACTTGGTTCTTCTATCCATTTAATTATTATGGCGTGATTTTTGTTTCTTCATAAAGACTTTTTACATAAATATTTTTATAAGTTACGTTAAGTCTAAAACATTAAGATACTAGCTGACCCGGCGAACTTTGTACTGCCTCAGAATCAATAAATGAAATCAGTCAATACGTTCTCGAGATATTATCAAAAAAGCCGTTCCATACAAAATGTATGTGAAAATGAATTGTCTTCATTGTATGTTTTTTCGTGAAATTTTCCCATGTTTTAATAGTTATTCTGCTATTTGGGGCGGACACAAATCCAACAAATCAAATGTCATAAAAATCGAAGCAGCCGTTCTTGAGTTATAAATGGTGCAACTAACCCGACTTTGTTTTATTTATATTGATATATTACCAGAGACGTCCCAATAAATTAATACTTATTTAAACTATAGCTAAGTCAAGCAGTCTATGTCACTAAAAACCTCCAAGCTTTTAATTTAACAAAAGTCAAACAACTATTCTTCAATTACAGTAAACACTCAGTAATTAAACAAAAGGGTGGTTTAAATTGTTTACCACTGTTTTTAATTTGTGGCTTTTGTACTCGGAAAACTACCCAGAATTATGTTGCTAAACGACCATGCAATTTGGTATAGTACCTCGTTGAACGAAAGTGTAATCGGGTAATGGATTGCATACTATGCATGCGGTTTTGGGGTAGTTATTCCTCGAAACACACCAACTTTTATAAATATTTAATAAAGATAAAAATAGGTATTATAATTTTATTTCTTGAAATGCATCAACGATGAAACATAGAGAAGAGCATGAAGGATTCGTAATAAATTATATTGATAGACGTTTCATTTGGTGCGTTTCAAAGTTGGTGCGTTTCGAGGAATACCCCGCGGTATTGGCCATGAAGTTAATGTTTGATTAGGAATAAAGACCATTATTAGATATTACTTAAGTGCCTAAATCCATTAAAGCTTTTCTGTGGATGTTTGGAGAATATACCTGTGTCCCTTTAGTCTGACTATATGAGACAGTTAAATTCAATACAATTATGGCTTGTGCCTTGAAAGGGCAGGGACTTGAGAGCAGTGGTGGCCCAGTGGTAACGGCTGCGATTTACGATTTGTAGGTCGTAGGTTTGAACCCAGACGGCTTTACTTTGTGTAAATTATTTCACCACCATTGCTCTCAAAAACGGTAAAGGAAACCGGCATGTCCTAGAACCCAAATTCGAAGACATGTGATATCTACCAATTCACACTGGGCCCGCATGGTTGATTACGGCCCATTCCCTCTCACGGAAAGGAGGTCCAAGCCGTGCATCCCAGCCATGGGAGCATTATAGGATGATTATGTTTGAATGGGAAGTTCAGACGCTGCGCTGCCTTACATTTACATTAGACTTACATAATCAATTCTACAACAGCGTCTGCATTCTAAAATAGATATCTAAAGGTGCCTTCAGTTTTACACTATTTTTGGCAATCGACCTGTGTGATCAAACACAATCGAGTACACTTATAGTTGAAACATATGATCTACATTGCTTTATTGTCGATCGTCACTGTGGAAATCAACAAATGTGATACTCGATTATAACCTTGACATTAATCGATCGTTAATAGGCGACATTAACAATCGACGTAATCTGTAACAAAACTAATTTTATTGATCATCAAAACACAATTCCTCGAGCGATTATAACGATCGTCAAAGTAAAACTGAAGACAGCTTAATTTTATAATAATAATATTTTATTCTTTATTTCGGAATATTCAAAATCCATACAGCATTAGTAACAACGACTTAAAAGATAATTATGTTAGTAAACTTTTACAGACTAAAGGGCGCTACACACGGCTAAGATACTACCCCTGATGTCCCTGATGTCTCGTGTTCGCGACAGCACCAACAGTATTCTCAGTGTATTCGTAGATCGGTGGGATTCCCCGATGTTGCGGAGGTGGATGCGGCTCCATGCCGAAATTTAATTGTATATTTTTATGTGTCTGTAACCTACTAACACTAGAATTTAAGTTAAAATTGTTACTAACCCTATAGACTCCGGGCTGAAATAAAAATATTCTATTCTATTCTATAAATATTTTATCTTAAGATACAATATCGCTCGCCAAACAATTCAATGGAATATGAAATAAATATTATCTTCGTCGTGTGTAATGGTCCATTGAATTGTATGGCGAGCGATATTGTATCTTAAGATAAAATATTATAGCAAAGATGCTATAATATTTTATCTTAAGATACAATATCGCTTTTTTAAGGGCGCTACACACGGCTAAGAAGCCGTGTGTAGCGCCCTTAAAAAACTAAAAATGACGTGGGTCAACTGGCATGTGCCTCCGTTACCAGTATGTTCTCCGTTCCACTTTATCTAATAAAGTTTTCAGGATGCTGTTGGAGCTTCCTACTTCCTACTCATTATCGACGCTGTTCTCTTTCTCATGAAGTCATGAAAATCGTTAACACAGACTTCCGCGAACATCTAGGAAGCGCTGCAGAAGCGCGGAAGCCCCATCAACATCCTGAATCCATTAAAATTAATTTTATAATAATAATAATAAATTTATTTCAAACCGTAAGTCCATAAAACAACACACATTACAATTTTATACAAAAAACATACATGAAAACACATACCTACACAAGAAATATACTAAAACAAAAAAAAAAAAATATTGGAATGACGCACGATGAGTGGTCATCCATTGCCACATCATTGGACTGTCTGTCCTGTCGGCTATTATAGCCACCAAGCTGTTGGAGCTGCCGCGCACTCGCCGCATCAGGGATGCTATCCGTGTCCGCATCAGTGTGTAAAAATCTGGCACGCCTTTCTCCGCGAACATCCCCGATGCACTGCAAAATCGCGGCAGCCCCAACATAACTCTGAAGGCGTTATTGTATTGAACTCGCAGAACATTATACGAGTTTTTTGTTTAGCTTTTTGTGTCGACGATTTTTCTTAGACATAACCAGCAAGGAAATGCAGGCGTCACCCAGCAGCTTAAGGTAACATTCATAACATTAACTTATGTACGTGACCAAAAGGAAATGAAATAACATTCGCCATTTATCACGTTCCGGTGAAATCTAAATCGTTTTCCTTCAACCTTGAAGCGCTCGCAGCAGAACTTAATCACTTCTTTAAGCTGGATGACACGTATCGTGTAGCTCGATCCGGAAGGCAAGCACGGATGTTACTTTTTTGCGGCAACTAGCTATCCAATGTAAGCTATCTAATAGAATACCACTAGCTTCAATTTTCTGACTAACTGACCGACTATTTAATTTTGACAATTCAAAAGTGCCTGTACATGGTTTAATTGAAATAAATGCTTTGAGTTTGAGAAAGTCAAAGTCAAAGCATTTATTTCAAATACTCGTAGGCACGTAAAAGGCACTTTTGAACGTCAAAAATTACATTAAAATAGAATTGATTCTAGTCGCCCCTTCCAAAAGGTAGTTTTCGTATGGAGAAGAATGGGAAAGAAACTCCACCGTAACTTTTTTTAAATGTTTTACAATATTTGGCATAACATAGGTACATTCATTATATAATAATATGTGAGGACGATGCACCTAAAATAAAATTACTATACCACAATAGATAAAAGAATTAAAAACGAAACCATGACATATAAATTAATTATCTGATAGATACATGGTGCTCACATATTTACAAACATGCTATAAGTAAACGATTTTAATTAAAAAAAAAGACATTATCAAGTATAAAGAGAAGTCAATGTATTTAGTTACTCGCTCGGATATTAACGATAAAGAGTCAAGCGAACTCTTACATCCATCTTTCCTCGAAAAGTTTTCGCACAATTTACTCGCTCGAGAAATGTACAGGTCATTATCTGCAAGGAGCGAGCGGGTACGGGTATTATATATCAGCGGGGATGATTCGGGAAGCTAGTAATGCAGTTATTTTATAACAATATTCATATAAATGTTAGTAATGAATGCACAGTGCGATCCATGTGCTGGAGTATTTTTTATTTAAACTAGCATTAAGGCGGAATTCGAGTTTCGTGGGAACTTTTCGTATCTATTTGTAGAAAAATAATTCCAGTTAACATCTGAAAACGTATATATATAGAAATTGTTTACGGATATATAGAAATTGCTTAATGCAGAGCCTGTACATAGTGTCAGATCAAAATGACGCAAAGCTATGGTGATGAATTGCAGTCATAATTTGTGGCAGTTCTTCAGACGACTTTTCTTTCTGCGCGATTTGATAACGTCTGGGATTTAAAATTTGGTTCATTTTTTAACAACTTGGCCGCTTTCATATGATTCCTGGCAGCACATGGTCCGGGAAGCAAGACAGATGTTAGTCTGTCGTAGCAACTAGCATTAAACGATTCAGACGTTACTATCCAATAAAAGTCAACGGTCTGTTCTTAAAAGCTAGCTGAGTCACAGTAGTTTTTAGCCATAAAATGTTAAAATGGCGTGGTGTTTATGACAATCGTAAAAAAAATCTATGCATTTGACGTGACGCTCATGAAATAGCATATTATTATGATTATTGAATAGCGTAGAACTATCATTAGTAAATGCATAGACTTGTCACGCATCCGTCATAACACGTCACGACACACCAGCACCACACCATAATGACAATCTAGATTTATTTTCTAAATCATCCATACTAATCCATACTATCCATACTAATATTATAAATTCGAAAGTAACTCTGTCTGTCTGTCTGTATACCTTTTCACACCTAAACCACTGAACCGATTTAGATGAAATTTGGTATAGATATAGTTTGAGTCCCGGGAAAGGACCGAGGATAGTTGTTATCCTGATATTCCCACGAGATTGAAACTTATGCGGGTGAAACCGCGGGGCGCAGCTAGTATTTTATATGGCGTCAAGCTTTGAATTCACGATGATACCGAATTTGCTTTATTGTGCGATAACTAGAGTGATCTTAAAATTGAAATTGACAGAATAGCACGTCAACACATCCAAACGAACGTCTATCATCTCCTTGCAGCTCTCTCATAATTTTCTCATAAATAACGCCATTATCGCGTTCGAGAAAAGAGGAACGACGCAGATGCCTCATAGGTCAATGATGATAGATCGCAGTAATAATTTGCGACAGCTCTCAGCAATCTATTCCCTTCAGAAGACTTGGTTCCACGATGTGACGGGCGAAGACGAGGTATCGGTAATTTATTTTATACTTTACTTCCTCGGTATCAGTAGAATGTAGGTACAAATCAAATTATTTATTTGCATAATACATGTTAAAAAGGTGTTACAAGTATAAAAGGTGCATTGTATTATAACCTACTGAGGTGTGCAAATTAATATAGGTATTAGGTACAAAATAAATTTTAAATTGAGTTACATTAAACAGTAGAAGCAGTGGTGGCCCAGTGGTATCAGCCGCGACTTACAAGTTGTAGGTCGTAGGTTCGAACCCCGAAAGGCGCTTTACTTTGTGTAAATTATTTCATCACCACTGCTCTCAAAACGGTGAAGGAAAACATCGTGAGGAAACCGGCATGTCCTAGAACCAAAAATTAGAAGACATGTGACATCCACCAACCCGCACTGGGCCCGCGTGGTGGATTACGGCCCACTCCCTCTCACAGAGAGGAGGCCTGTGTCCCAGCAGTGGGAACGTTATAGGCTGATTATGTAATGTAATGTAAAACAATAAAATGTCAAATAAAAAAATGTCAAAATATTATACATAAGTCAGATCAAAATTTCAATAATAATTAAATTTGTGGTGCCATTTCAGATAAAATCGACTCATGTACGGTATTAAAATTTATTTTATTAGCAAATGAATTACAGAAATCATAAAATACGTAGGTATTAATTTAGATAAATTATGTGATACTGAATTTGAAAATCAAGTAAAATTTTTACTTTTCCGTATTTCCCAAAACGCATTAACTTTTTAGCCCCATATAATAGTAGATTGTACAACTAAAGCATAAAATGGCTCGTTTATGCCTGAGTTATACACTCTGCTTTTCACTTCGATTGCGAGAAAATGAAACAGGCATAAAGTATACAGTACATAATTAATCAAAAATGTTGCAAAGCATAGCTAATTCCCGCCACCACAGATAATACCGCCACGAAACTTTTTAAAAGTTTTTTTTTTTTATTTTAACATTTGTCATTCGACTTGGGTACTTCATACTGCCAAGTCATAAAAACGTTTCATTGCGTTTTTAAATAATAATTGACAACTATTTTACCTGATTTTATTAAATTAACGATAGAAAACACGGAAGTGGTATAAATTAAAGAAAATGAAATAAATCACGACTTTAATCTGCGAAGTTTTATTGTGCGTGTGTGGCTGTTGGGCCTGATTACTTTAGTCTCAGAAAAAAAAAATACTTTATGCACTAGAACATAAAAAGCGATTTTATGTCGCCTAAGCACAACATAAAGACGAACTTTTAGAGCATGAGAAGTGAAAAATAGTTTATTTTATGTAACATCGTCTATGAAGTCGACTGGTTACAAATACCTAACTGTAACAGCCGGGGCCTATCCAGCGGACGCCAGCTGTTTTAAATCCCAACGGCTTGGCACGCGACGATGGAAAGAGATCAGACGGAATTACCATAATGCCTTGGAAGTCAGACAGGCCTTTGGTGTGAGATGTAACATCCGTCGACACCCTTACGCCATCCCCTCTTCCTAACACGGCGGGCTTTGCACGGGCGGCTGCTGCAGGTCCTGTTTTTGGCCAAAGAATCCGCATCGCCATACAACCTGGCAATGCTGCCAGTCTTTTGGGCAATTTTCCTGTTGACAGCAATACGGACGATTTTTTTGGAGTCAGTCCGGGGTGATCCCTTGAACCCCAAAACTATGATTCTTTCCACCTTTCCGTTTTTGTATATACAACCATATTCATATTATTTTTGTAAGTCTGTCAGCTTATATTATGTAAATATTTGAAAATAAATAAAGACATTTTTCTTTACAAACCTAATTAAACTTATTTTTATTGAAATTGATTCGAACGAAAACACACAATGTCTGTATCATATCGCCGTTATTACTTCGTTTTCAGTTGACGACTAAAAATCAGCACGATGCTGTGCCCCGACATAGCACAGCATTATGCTGAGTGGAAGTGTCACCAGTCACGGCGGCGTGCAGCTGCTGACTATTTATGTTCTGTGTTTATCAATATAAATCTGTTTTGTTTTTATGTTCGTTATTCGAGTTATCTTTGTATAATTATGTGCGTGTTTCTGTGGCAAATATATCTATTTTTCTTTCTTTCTTTCATATCCATGATAAATCAGCAGTATTTTCCAAAGGAAAAGACAAAAAACACAAGGGACACCGATACAGGTTGTAAAGCCACATTCCACAAGTAATGTTATAAGTCCCATTACAGAAAGAGTATGTCTGTATATCACATCTTACACATACATAATCAGCCTATTAATGTTCCCAACTGCTGGGACATAGGTCACCTCTCGGTGAGAGGGAGTGAGCCGTAAGTAAGCCCATTATGTGGGCCCAGTGCGGTTTGGTACTCGTAGATGTCACATAGACATCACATCTTGCATTTTAATATTAAGACAGTAAAAAGTAAAAATATAAAACGATACAAAAATTCCAACAAACCCAGAGTCCCAAAGATAGAATATTAGTCCCATAAAGTACCATCGGTCTTATTTCATAAGAAATGAAAAGATACTTCATTATCCTTATTTCAGTGAGACAACACAATTATGTAGGACCCTTTTGAAACCCTTTCCCCATTTTGCTGTGTTTAGCTACATTTTGTACTGAACGAAAACATATAGAGGATTTGTTTGGGCAAAAAATGGTGTCTTGGGACTCTCAAAATAAGGTGTATTTTTATCTTAGCGTTTTTTCCGGATGAGGCTTCACTTGGCTTATCTTGTTTGGGTGTTGTTAAGACCGCGATAAGCTGAAAGTGATGTTTTTTGGGTATGTTGTTTGGCACATAGATAAGTTTTTTTGCCGGATCCGTGACAAATCTGTACGTTAGCCAGATTATTGAAACGACAACGACTTTCCATATGTACAGAGTATCTTAAATACGTCAAGGAACATTAATAATAAAATTAGAGAGAGAGAGAGAGAATATCCTTTATTATGTACACCATATAAATTACAGACATAACTATAGAAACTAATTCATTCTTGTTTAATGCTTAGTTTATTTCAAAGTGTGGGTATTATGTTATGTTTTCGTAACATATTTTTCCTTGATTTGAAATGAATCACCAAGACCAAAATTTGCCTAAGAAAATCCTAAAAAATACCAACGATAGCAAAAGTGAAATAATATTACACAATACCAGCAAAGCAATGCAGGTTACTGAACTTTGTATACGATTGCAAGTCTAGACTTCATATCTTATTACTAAGTCCTTTTGTGCGAGCTTATAACCATGTTGTATCGTTTAGTAAACGCGTTGAACGGTCTGTATTTCTAATGTAGACTCCAAACTTGTTATTTAATCCTTTCATGATGACAGGTGAAAGCGTTAGTATTCAATGTTTCTTAATTACGCTTAGTACAGCGCCCTGCGTGTCTAGCATAACAATGTATTCAGGATGCTGTAGGGTCTGCCACGCTTTTGTAGCGCTTCCGGAATGTTAACCGAGGCCAGGGTTGATGGTTTTCATGCCATTATACGGAAACGGTGCACTTCCATTTTCGGTAAAATGCGTGTTAGCTCCCACAGGATCCTGAGTGTATTGTGTGGCTCACTGGATACGGCTGCACACTTAGGTGTCAGTCGTTTCAATTTTCAATTTTGTGTTTTTACTAACATTTGGTTAAGACTTTTACTAACAACATAAATGGATTTTTAATCTGACATTTTGTTATTATTATTATTAGTTTCGCAGGTGACCTTAGCGCATTGCCCCCTTAAGCCATAATTATGTTCTCAATTGCTGAATCTCTAACGTAAGCGTTTGTTTTGTTTGCAGGCACTTCATTGGCATGTGACGCGGGTGTTGTGAGCGGCATGCGAGGCGAGCGCTCGAAGCGGGCGGCGGCCTCGCTCGCCACGCTCGCGACGCTCCTAGCGCTCTGCTTGCCTCAGCTCGGCTCGGCTGAGCTTACATCCACCGGTTAGTAAACAATAATAATAATAAAACATTCTCATGTGACGAGGGTGTTGTGAGCGGCATGCGAGGCGAGCAGTCGAAGTTAGCGGCGACGCCGGCGACCTAGCTCACAGCGGTCGCGCCGCTCGATTCTAGCGCTCGCAGCGCTCGCTCCCAATCGTCGTCGGCTGAACTTAGATATGAAAGACTTCCACTACTGTATATTGTCCTCGTCTAAGCATTGCTACATCAATCGAGGTATATACATTACTTATACATAGTCAACAGGCGTTATCACTTGTTTTGTATTTTGTGTACATTACAACCTCAAAGCTTTCTGTCTCTCAAAGGCGCGGTGCTTTGTGAGTGTTTATGATTCTTTTTATAAACGCTATCGTTTTCGACGTGGCGTACATAACTTTGAATATGTACTTCAATATGTGAAGCAACTGACAGGTGATCACACTTTGAAGGGGATTATTTCGTAATATGTACACAGAATTTCGGAGTAGTCACGAGTGGAGTATTCATGTGTTAAGCTTCGGTATTTCATAGTACCTACACGGCTTTGACATCGATACGTTTTCTTATATGAGAAGTAATGAAAGATTCCATACGTGTTGATATCGAAACGATGGCGGTACAATGTTGATTACAATGGGAAAGGTATTCAGCAAGGTGCTTTCTTTGTTATGGTAGAATTCAAGATGGCTTTTTATTTTTGTAGATCCGATAAATCAGTCGATGATTATAAGTAACCGATGTTCAGTCATTTTAAAATTGCCAGTTAATTGGGGAAAGAAATAAAAAGTAGTGTAGGGTTTTTGTATTGCCTTGTTATTTTTGATTGCAAGAAATGAGCTCTAGTTGGTCTTTATTCGAGTTTTTATAAGCTTGATTATCCGCTGCTAGTTGATGTAAGTTAGGCCCATTGATCGTCTGGCATGCGGCATATGTGTCCAGCCCAATTCCACACAAGCGTTAGCTTTACAATGACCAAAACGTTTTTTTTTTTTTCATTTTTATCAAGAAAACCGCGTCGATCCTAGCATTATTTTATGCATTTAAAATTGAGTCTTATTGCCTTGTATTAAGATTTAATTTTCTTTGGCTCAATCGGTGGTCAGTATAGCTAAATATTTTTTTGAACGAAACTTCTTTACGCACGCTTGACTTGGGGAGTAAGCTGGCGAACGCGTGACGTAAGCGTTATGAAAAGTGTGATCGGGCGAGGCGAACGGGAGTAGAGTGGGGGATATAAGCAAGAGAAAGCAGTGCGCGCGCACATTTTCTTTCTCTCTTCCTCTCATAGCCAAATACGTTTGAAGTTTCACTTCAGTCGTGTGGTCATAAGCACACTCGGTTTTTTTTTTAATACCTATGTTAAAAGTTACTGAAATCGATTCAATAGTTCTGTTACACCGTGTATAAATCACGTACTATATTGTATTCCTAATCGAGAAAACACATCCAATGCAGCACAGTTTCTACAAACTTCATTGCTCATTTGATCGAATCTAATCACGATAGTGGCTCACGTCACTAACTCCACCATAAAGGTGAAGTGCTTCGATCAAACAAGATGAGTTGTTACGTCACTACGACTTACTACTCCCTCGTTACGTAAGTGCTTATAGTAGTTTTTGATTGAATGAGGTCTTTTTATTAACCAACTTCAAAAAAGGAGGTTCTGTATTCAACCCGAATGTATGTATGTTTGTATGTCCGTGATTTTCTCAAAAACTAATAAACCAATTTTGATAATTCTTTCACTAATGTGATCTACATGCTTTTAGGAAGGTTTAAGTATATAATACATTAGGTAGTTATTCTAATGTACGAAGTTATATGCATAAATGTACTGCATGTCCGGCATTTTTATGCGAATTTGGATGATTCTTCTAGTCGGTGTCTTCAATTCATCAATGCAATAGTGTTAACTGAAATTATGTGGAGAAGGTACAACTAAAAAGTGAAAAATAAAAACATTTTTACAAAAAAAACAACCGACTTCAAAAAAAAGCACTACAAAGAGATAAATAACTTTAATTTCGGAATTCGGTGTCAAAAAACGAAAATGCGGAACCAACGACACCGACTTCCGAAATTAAAGTTATTTATCACTTTGTAGTGCCTTTTTTTGAAGTCGTTTTTTTTTTTTTGTAAAAATAGTTTTTTATGGATATCTGTAACCAGGTACCTACTGTCAGGGTTAAGAAAAAGCCTCTTTGTCAAACAACGTATCACAAGACTGGTCACAAGTTCTAAAGGGAGACTTTTCTGAATCGAACAAGAAATAGAATTTTTTGCGAATGAATATATCTAGCTTACTCCAACGTAGGTATTTCTGACTCGATTTTCCACGTTAATTTATTGTGAAAAAAAATTTTCTAATTCCAACATAAACTGAAGTGCTTCGATCAAACATAATGTCTTGTCACGTCACTACTACGTACGATTCCCTCGTTACAAAGTAAGTGCGTACAATAGTTTTTGATTGAACGAGCTCTTTTTATAGATAGCTCAGGTGTCTAACTTATTGTGCTGTCATCGTGAAAAAGCCTCTTTCTTTAGCAACGTGTCGCAAAGTAAACGCAAGTTCTAAAAGTAGTTTTTCAGCATCGACTAGGAAATTGATTTTCGTTAGTGTCAATTTTTTTGCGAAATAAAAACATTTTTCAAAAAAAAAACACAACCGACTTAAAAAAAAAACTACGAAGTGATAAATAACTTTAATTTCGGAAGTCGGTGCCGTTGGTTCCGCATTTTCGTTTTTTGACACCGACTTCCGAAATTAAAGTTATTTATCATTTTTTAGTGTTTTTTTGAAGTCGGTGGTTTTTTTGGGAAAAGTTTTTATTTTTCTCTTTTTAACTGTACCTACCCCACACAAATTCAATTAACACTAGTGCATTGAAGAATTATTATATACTAAAACCTTCCTGAAAGTATGTAGATTACATAAGTGAAAGAATTATCAAAATTGGTTTATTAGTTTTGAGAAAATCGCGGACATACAAACATAAATACACACGGGTCGAATACAGAACCTTCTTTTTTGAAGTCGGTGAAAAATAAACTTGCTACCTCCACCATAAACTGAAGAGATCAAAAGTAAAGACTTGTCACGTCACTTGGTATCACTTGTAAGAGAGTACCTACTCAAGGGCTACCAGTAGCTTTTCATTGAACAAGTGGATTTTATGGTCAACAGTTATAAGACCGTGTTAACTGTCCTACTGCAGGTAAAAGTTCACTTTTCTGATCTAATAGAAGCGACCATACTAGCACTGTGGTGATAAAATTATACTTTTCAGTCTAGGTTTCCTCAAGGTGATTTTTTTTGCCAGTTGTTTGTACAGATGCGTTATAAAACTGAACAGACAAGATATACAGGGTCCCATTAAAATAGATGGACAAATTTTAACACAGCGCTCAGAACGTCTAACCAAAGATATCCAAGCAAAAAAAAACAATGATAAAACGTATTTTTTTTTTTTCTTTCTTATTGAAGTGATTTTATTTTGACCTAAAATAATAAATTGCCGGCACATTACTGTATTTTTGCTAGCTGATTAATTAATTTTCTTGTAAGTATCTAATGCGTTTTTCTTGTATTATTTTTCTATCATCGTCCTTATTTTGGTGATCTGAATGATTTCTAAAAGTTTGTCCATCTATTTTAATGGGACCTGATAGACAGGCACTTTTTTATTTTATTTTTTTATTGCTGAATGGGCCCGCTCTTGACCTCTATGGATGAGGTCTATGATGGAATTAGCGTGCCCAGAAGATGCCTAAGGCACTGGAACTTTTTCTACTTATTTTCGTCTCTTTTTAAGATTTTAACTCGCCAGTGAATCCCTTATTCTACAAAGATAATTAAGCATTGATCGGTTTTTAAGCCTGGCAGATTACTGAACAAATTACTTACATTGACAGGTTGGTACTTTTTAAGATTCTAAGTCGCCGTTAAATCCCGTATTCTAAAAAGATAATTACGCCCTGATCCTTTTTTAAATATAATTTTGCATTTTCTCGCAATCATCCTCTCAGTTAGATTAATTTTGTCTGACAGTCGAATCGAAAGCCTTGTCTTCAATAAAACAAAAGACTCGTCATTCGTTTTATAGTAATTGCTACAAACAGTTCAATTTGAATTTATGACTAGGGGTACTTCGTTTGAATATTTTTAGGGCTTCGTTAATTACCGAGCCTACTAGAAGACTTTGAAACAATAATACTTACGCTTACAAGAAAACGGTTCGAGGAGTTGAAAAATATCTTGTCGTTATTTTGACTAAGGCCTGATTTTACCAAAGTCAATTTTTACATAGATATCTTTTATCCGTGGAATAAAATTGATATCTGACAGTTCTAGTATAAAAAGACTGTCATAAGTTCCAAATTTATTCTCAGTATAAGACTTATTCGACCTTGTGAAGGCCGCAGGAACTCGTTGGATGCGAGAAGCACAAAACCGGTCGAATTGGAGGTGCTTGGTGGAGGCCTATGTCCAGCAGTGGACGTCTTTCGGCTGAAATGATGATAAGACTTATTCTATGTATAAAAGTTTGGTGGAATGCGACCTTAAAAACATTACTTACTAGCAAAGCCCCGCGGTTTCACCCGCATAAGTTTTCCGTGGGAATATCGAGATAAAAACTATCTTATGTCCTTTCCCGGGACTCAAACTATCTCTATAGGTACCTTTCACCTAAATCGCTTCAACGGTATAAGCGTGAAGAGGTAACAGACAGACAGACAAACATTCGCATTTATAATATTAGTATGGATTGTATTGGATGAGTCGATTTACAGCTGGTTGGCAATTTACAGCAAAGGCTGATAAAAAAGCATGGGAAAATATTAAATTCACGTAACTAAAAAGTTTTAGTGGATAATCGATGAACAGCAGCAGTCTCTTCCCAAAAAAACCGAGTGTGCTTATGACCACACGACTGAAGTGAAACTTCAAACGTATTTGGCTATGAGAGGAAGAGAGAAAGAAAATGTGCGCGCGCACTGCTTTCTCTTGCTTATATCCCTTACTCAACTCCCGTTCGCCTCGCCCGATCACACTTTTCGTAACGCTTACGTCACGCGTTCGCCAGCTTACCCCCCAAGTCAAGCGTGCGTAAAGAAGTTTCACTTCAAAAAGCCCATTGTTTGCGAAAGAATATTGCCAGACTTTTTACAAAATATCAAACACACAGTGGGCTCCAAAAGGTCGTTGACATTTTTCCCTTTCAGCTGTGACACACCACATTAAGATTTAAAATTCTGATGATTCAAATGCTTGAACTGCTTTAGCGTTATTATTGACTAACTAGCTGCACCCCGTGGTTTTACCTGCATAAGTTTCGATACCGTGGGAATATCGGAATAAAAAGTAGCCTATATGTTAATCCAGGGTGTCACCTACCTCCACACAAACTTTTATCAAAATTGGTCCAGCTGTTTGAGCGTAAAGAAGTAACAAACATTATAAACACACACACACTCACAAACTTTCACATTTATAATATTAGTGTGATTCAACCTTTGAATTATCATAAAAAATAATCAAGTAATCCTTTAGGAGTAGGCACCTGATTATTATAGATCATAATTTAATATCACAGCTGATGTGGAAAAATTCCAATTAACTTTTGGACGCCACTGTACTTTCCGAATAGGTAGTACAGTCTGTTATAGCAATTAGCTGACCCCTTAAAAATTAAACGAATTTGAACCTTCTGCTTGTTAGCAGTAAGCTTATCGAACTAGAACAGTTCAACGTCTACGATTAATAAAACAGTTATTCGAATTTGATATTTAACACGCAGTGTTAAGGTAGGTATGATCTTGAATATTGTTCTAGCTTGTAATATATTATTGCTAATTTCAACGACAATCACCATGTTCGTGTGGTCTAGTGGTAGCTGCAGTCAGCTGACAAGAGCGTGGTTGCGAGTTCGAAACCAACATGTTTTCTGCTGCGCATTTTGTTTTATAATATTTTTTTTTAAGTTATAAATAATAAATTATAACTTTAGCAACAAAAAAAAAGCTGAACGAAAATAAAAAAAAAACCGGCCAAGTGCGAGTCGGACTCGCCCATGAAGGGTTCCGAAGCAGCAAGTAACATAATAGTTCTTGTAGTTCGTTGTAACTTTGTGAAAGGTAAATTGCGGTTTTCGATTTATGACGTATTAAAAAAAAACTACTTACTAGATCTCGTTCAAACCAATTTTCGGTGGAAGTTTACATGGTAATGTACATTATATATATTTTTTTTAATTTTATCATTCTCTTATTTTAGAAGTTAGAGGGGGGGGGACACACATTTTACCACTTTGGAAGTGTCTCTCGCGCAAACTATTCAGTTCAGAAAAAAATGATATTAGAAACCTCAATATCATTTTTGAAGACCTATCCATAGATACCACACGTACAGGTTTGATGAAAAAAAATTTTTGGAGTTTCAGTTGTAAGTATGGGGAACCCCAAAATTTATTGTTTTTTTTCTATTTTTGTGTGAAAATCTTACTGCGGTTCACAGAATACATCTACTTACCAAGTTTCAACAGTATAGTTCTTATAGTTTCGGAAAAAAGTGGCTGTGACATACGGACGGACGGACAGACAGACAGACAGACAGACATGACGAATCCATAAGGGTTCTGTTTTTTGCCATTTGGCTACGGAACCCTAAAAACGATAATGATGGTAAAAACGATTTTATTTTATAAAAAAAATTATTATAAGAATAACGTAAATGATATAACAGTTACTAATAACGTTGTTACATACTTCACAGAGTTTAATGTAGTGAATCAACATGTTATAATATTTAGAAATATATAGGTATGTATTTCTATTTCATAACAATAACATCACCACATTAAATATCGTTGAACTAAATAAAATAGCATTATACGTTGATGTTTTACCTACTAGGTATACTATATATCAATTTGTTTTGTAAGTATGTAGTTATGTTTAGTTATAAATAAGGTTTTGACAAAAACTTCTCGTCGGTAAATATGACAACATAATCTTCCCAATTAAAATTGAGATATTCTTGGGCAAAGCGGACCCTTGCTTGGCGATGTGCAGCAGTCAGTTAAATTTTACGTGCTGGCTTGTATTGTTTCAGTCCAGCAACATGCAAATGTTTTCTGACCGTCTGAACAGAAACATTATACTGCATTGAGTAGGCAAAAATGGGTGTTCAGTATGCCTTCTAACAATTGCTTGATGATTTTTTGACACAGGAGTAACATTGCAGGTTTTGGTTCAGGACGATCCTTTTGAATATTCCCTGTCTCTTCAAAACGTCTTAGCCACAGTCTGACTGTATTTCTCTGAAACAACACAATAAGCATAATTTTAATAACCCGGTAATCATAATTTTTCGAATAAGTTTGCAAAAATACCTTTAGATAAACCACATTAGACCTATAAATGATCTCATAATGAAACAGTTAATTTTCTATTATTCTATACTCACGTTTTTAAGCCAACTAACGAATTAAGGAAGTATAAAAAAGAATACACTTACCGCTATATTAAGTTTCCTAGCAATCGCTTTAATACCAACATTCTCCTTATGCAAATACAATATTTTGTATTTTAAATAATCACTCAACTGAGACATGACGATTAAACTATCAAAACCGATAATAATAATTAATAAAAAGGCGTGGATTTTCGCAACTTAGTAAGGCAATATAAAAATGTTCGTGTGTATTCACTGCTATTTGTGCATAGAATGTCTTGTTCAATTTAATCTTCTACCCCATATTCCTAAAATCATTTCAATAGCAGTTTTTGTTGAATACTCATATTGACGTCGAACTACCCACTTATTGAAAAAGGTGAAACGTTTATCGTTTATCAACTTAATTGATATGCTTGTTCTTTACAATAATGCAAGAAATACTTACGAACAATTTATATATTGAAAACAAAATTAAACATGAGACTAGATTTGAACTCGCATCTTGCACGTCTCAGCCTTACGCATGAACCACGACACCAGATTAACTTGAGTAAGATAGATGAAATAAGGTATTAGTAGCAATGACACAAATTATCACAACATTAACCTAACCTTTAAGTCTTGCTGATTAAAAATGAAAATTGCGTAACAAATACCCATACATAGTAAATGACCTAACACCAACATCTTAAAGCTCAAATTTGCGTATCAAAATTATTTATTGTTTCTGTTCATCGAGTAGTGTTAGTCCGATTAACTCATACATATTGAATAACCTTTAATGTTATGAGAGGAGGGTGCAAAATCGAGTAATTTTTAGGGGGGTCAGCTAATTGGTATAACAGACTGTACATGGCCACTTTTGTGCTTATGGCGAAGTATAACAGCCGCACAGATCAATCGATCAGGTTAAGCTACGCTTGCCGCGATTGATCCGTGGATGGGTGATCATCTATACATACCAAGAACCCTCCATGCCTCGGAAAGCACGTTGAGCTGTTGGTCCCGGCCCTCATTTGTGGATCTTTGACAGTCGTTACGGGTCGTTAGAAGCCCGAAAGTCTTACAACCAGTCTCACCAAGGGGTATCGTGACTTCCAGTGATTGGGTGGTGGAGGTCAGACAGGCAGTCGCTCCATGTAAAATACTGGTATTCATCCGGTTAGAATGGAAACCGATCCCAACATAGTTGGGATGAGGCTAGGTCGATGGATAAACTCTGGATAATTTCATACAAAATCTTTTCCATTTTTAAAATATGTCGAATTGTGAAACAGACCCTGAATGAAGTTATTCAGCTCATTAGAATATTGGGAGAAACAAGTTTGACCTTTATGACTTGACGTCTTTTATATGAGTCTTGCGTTGTTTCTTCGATTGAATAATTATATTCATAAAGGAAAAAATGGAATAACAGCGTCTTTGTCGACAGAAAGATAGACATTGAATTTTCCCGCGGCGGAGAAAATTATTCACGTTTATATTTTACGTGATAAAAAAAGTTGATTCTGTTCATTTTTTGTTGAATATAAATTAGTTTTATTTTAATAATTGTGAGTTTTGAACTGAATTAATTGTAACTTTTTATCAAATAATTTAGCATTTTGGTTAAAGGCTAACAAAGTTTATCATTTTACTCGTTTACGTTGTTAGTTTAAAATTGTTATGGTAACTGTACTCGTAGTACCTACATACATAACATAAAATAAAATAAAAATAGAATGTTTGTTTTAGTTTTACGGACAAACTTTCTAATTAACTACATGGCACATAACGACTTCATTTCATAATATAGCCAGACGAATTTTAATTAGTTTTTGAGAGGACCACCCAAAACTATACAAAAGTAAACCCTTTCCACAAAACCTTAAAAAACTTTTAAAACTAATCACTACATTTTCTAAATAAATGACTGCATAAATAAAACTTTAACAACTTAATTTAACCAAATAAAAAATGTAACTAATTACATTTTTAAGTAATTAAAATACTTTTATGAAAAATTATCACGATATAATTTGCTTGGGTAATGACAATTGAGTCGATTTAGCTCCCATGGCATGGCTCCATGTAATCAATATGGCGGTGCAATGAACCGCACTGCAGTCGCTGAACGCACCGCAAATGCCCTCAATAATAGGCCAGTGTTCACTGACGCCTTATTTCCTCGTAGGCCGTCCGACGATTGAGTCGTAACTGCGCTTTTAGTTAATTAATTAAAACTTGTAATTGCGTACTTAAAAATCTTCAGGATCTAATTGATTTGACGATGATGATGACTCGTCATTATGGTTTAGGTATGAATTCATACAAAAATTCTTCATGGGTACCTCTTTCAAGGGACTAACAAAGGGTTTTTTATAAGGGCACTAGTGATGCACTGCGATCAGATCCATTTTCCAAATGTGACGACAGAGTAAAAAACCAGTACATAGGGAGCATTTTAAGTATGATATCCGCGCCACATCTACATTATCTAGACATATTTCTGTTTGTTACAAAAACCGTGGAAAGATATTGAATCTTTATTTTTTTATCTAGATCATCCCTCTGTCGCCTTTTGCGGAACCCACGAGAACTTACTAAGGTTGTTTATTAATTAGTCGGGAACCACATAACATCTTGACTAACATTCCTCAAAAAATATACACTAGGCTCTTCTATTAATATATTCTTCTCCTTTTCTTTTCAGACCCACTAAGACGGGGCTTGTACGGTGACCTGTGCTCAACCGTCGAGGACTGCCACTTCCCGGAGGCGGTATGCGACGACGTGCAGAAGACGTGTCAGTGCCACCCCGACGTGCCAATCAGCAACTACAAGGACAGATGTGGGAAACGTGAGTATTTCCACGTTGATTTAATAAACTAAGACTAGGTATGAGCGGTGGTGGGCCAGTGGTAACGCTCCCAACTTATTTTTGAAGTGAAAACTTCTTCAGGCGCGTTGGGTATATTTTGAGATGGTAAAAGACCATTGAATTCGCGCCACTGGTACCGTAACCGACACTGCTTCGGATGTGTTCGGCTGTCCTCGGGATGTACTTGGTTTTAATGTATATCCGATATGTCAGTAAGTGATGGCAAAGTATTCTGTTTGTGTTTTGTTTTCACTTCTGTCGGCACTCCCGAAGTGTTTTTTATTATTTATGTACACATAGTAAAATAGATGCAGAAATGCAAATAAGCATTGAGTACAAAGGTTCTTAGTGTCGTAGGTCGTGGGTTCAAACCCAGACAGGCACTTTTTTGTGTAATTTATTTCATCACCACTGCTCTCAAAACGGCGAAGGAAAACTTCGTGAGGAAACCAGCAAGTCCTAGAACCAAAATATTCGAAGACATGTGACATCTACCAACCGGCACTGGGCCTGCGTGGTGGGGAGCCCACTACCTCTTACAGAGAGAAGGTCAGTGTCCCAGGAGTGGGAACGGTATAGGCTGATTAGAAACGGTATAGGAGACAAGTAATAAGGTTACGTCTGGCGCAGAATAAAAATTAATATTTTATTTTATTTGCTAATATTTTACATAATTATTATACCTATTTTATTTATTTCTGTAACTGCCCGTGACATCACAGCGGGCCCTATCAGAATACCAGCGCTGTGACATTTATTTTTTAACTGCTGCAGCATCAAGCTGAGATAGGAGCCTTTTTGCCTCGTAGGTACCTATAGGATTTTCTGATCATTTTTCTTTTTTTTATTACTTTTTTTTTTAATATAACTTGTTTTTTTTTTACTGTGTTTAATTTAGTTTGTGATGTTCCTATCCGAGTCGCAATAAATACTTTTTATTTCTTTCTTTCTTTTTTATTATCATAGGTAAAAAATAGCACTTCTGTTTAAATGAAAAGCTGGTGTCTGGAGTTTCTGCTATCGTGACCGCACACGGTAGACAAGGCTACATCGATTTGACCTCTGTGCGTGGGTCAGTACGCAGATAAACCGTTGTGTGGGTCAGTTACAATTTCGGGTCGAGGAATGGCCATAAGTTTACGTTTTAAAACCTACACATGAGAGTGTCCTATTGTGAATAGTAAGTTGGCACGCTTTACCCTGAAGTTAGTAAGTTTTTATTTTGTTACCTAATGTAAATAGTAATGTTTTATCCATACGTCATGTTCATGAACGTGTGTTGGATCATTCGGTTCCCTACAAAATGGTTGAGCTGGATGGTGCTGATCCACGCGTCATGTTCGTGAACGGGCGCATTATTTTTAATCTTATATTTTGAAGTGTTTCTTTATTTGTGTGTTTTTTTTTAATTGTTTTCACATATAGAAGAAGCAACAAGAATAATGTACCCAGGATTTTTTATTATCTTTATTTAAAAGAGTGTCCATGGAGTTTCTTGACCGTTCTTCTCCATAGAGATCTACGTTTCGAAATGGGCAACTAGCTTCAACTTTCTGACTAACTGACTGACTATTTAATTTTGACAATTCAAAAGTGCCTGTACGTGGTTTAATTAAAATAAATGCTTTGAGTTTGAGTTTGAGAACGGGCGCCGTCAGTAGAGACTGGTCAATTGGTCATCTCTTAGCTGCCGCGGCTTATTTTAATTCAATTTAATATTTATTTTTTTTTCTTTTTTTTTTATGGACGCTTTAAACGCTCTGCATCGTTCTCACATGCATAATTTCAACATGAATGATGTAACCAATATTTTGTAACCATAATTATTTTGATTTAAAAGAGTGTCCGTGGAGTTTCTTGCCCGTTCTTCTTCATAAGTACCTACCGACTAGGCTTTGGAATGGGCAACTAGCTTCATCTTTCTGACTGACCGACCCCTTGACCATTCGAAAGCATTTTCTTATTAGATATATGAATACAAAGTTTTTTTTTACGAAACGATTCACTGAATCATCTGACAGATTTACGGCAATGCGACTTTTTATATCGAATGCCGATCAATAATAGATCGAATGTAATAATCGTGATGATTTTATCTTGCGGGCTGCTACTGAAAAGAGCCTGGCTTATCGTATTCGTACTGCATCGTAATATTCCACGTATAAACTTTTACCTAATAGAAAAAATAGACAGCCTTGTCTTTAAAATATTAAGAACAAATCCGCTTGTATTGTATAACAAAACTATAACTTATTACAAAAATAAACATGTCATGTTCAAGTATATTACAGCTCTTCTGTATAATGGAGAACCTCATATTTCCAACGATATGAAAGGTATGAACATGTACAGTCAACAAAAGATATAAGTATGCAGGATCGTCGGATATAGTTGAAGTTTAGTAAGAAACCGATGGATGTTGTCGACTGAAATTGTATTTGAAAAATTAGGTGTTTGTTTTCTATTAATAAAATTAAATTTTAATCGAGAACATCCATCGGTTTCTTACTAAACTTCAACTATGTCCTACGATCCTGAATACTTATCTCTTTTTTTGACTGTACGTTTTTGAGTCAGTATTCAGCCTCAGGAGGCTCGTACAATTATTTTTCCTGTCCTCTATAATGGAATACATTGCGAGGAATACATTCTAAGCTCAGTAAGTATTTTCTTTTGAATAAATTATGCATAACTTCGTGGTTTTTCTGTTGCCAAGTTTCATGTTTTTGTGTCTTAATACTGACAGTGTAAAAATAAATCAGTGGTTCAGCTTGTAGCTGTCTTTCAAAATGGACTCGTTGTTGTGTATAATATTTTAAATACTTGCTTTACTATTTATTCATTTCGTAGTCAAGATTTATTCTATTGCTAAAGTAAAATGTTTTAAAAAGATTCTATTATGTCTACACTTGCATTTATTACTATGGGACCAAACATGAAAACGCGAAAAAAAATCTGCTGTTCCCTACATTTATAAATGTTCGCATAACTCGTCAAAATGTAGGAAACAGCTGCTAAGCGAAAACGAAATAATCGCACGGGTGGGCGATGCGATGAGCCGCGGTGTGTCGGGGCCAAAATTTCACGCGGGCGAACTAGCGGGCAGAAGCTAGATTCATAATAAAATGATCTCCCAGACTATACACTATGTATAGACGTCAGCACATCAAGCTACTACAATCTGTCAAATTTCTTTAATAACTTTCTTTCTCAACTTCATTGCTACTCGTACAACATAAGGTTCAAAATTGATTGGCAAAATTTGACAGTTCCGGGTACCTTGATGTGCTGGCGTCTGTACATTGCAGGGTGCTGCACAGCGATGTAAACCAAGAGACAAAAACAGCATAGCATAAAGTTCACCACATTTCTCCTTCGTTAGTGTAAAACTTCTGCATCACAAGTTGTTTGTTGAAAGTCGTTACGGATAACAGAATGACTCAAGCCGTGTTTGTGACTAATAAACTTTAATGGCTGGATCAAAAAGTCAATTTAAACTTCTTCAGTGGTGCCTGCACAGTGCTAATTTATTTTTCTGGCTTTTTTAAACATCTTGCCTTGAATTTTGATGAAAAATTATGGGACGATACTTAATCTAAGGTTTCGAAGATTAAGACTCTAAATTGCGTTCAATCATAATCCAAAATATTTTGAAGGAAATTGCTAATTCAATTCTGCATAACATAAGCATAATCGGCATATAATGTTCGTGGGCTGTAATCTACAATGCTTCATAGGTTTCATCTCCTCAGCGTCGCAATAAACTCAATGAATGTTGTTGAACTGTCAAAATGATTGTTTGTCAAGAAACTACCCCAAGTCTTGTTTAAAACTCCGATCAGAATCTGCGTTTCTCTTGGAGAATGTGTAGTCGCAGGATAGGCCACACCAATGGTGCCAAGGCCCGCTAGAGCTTGGTGGTACCAGTGTCATTATCATCATAATAATGTTCCCACTGCTTGGACATGTCTCCTCTCAGTGAGAGGGAGTGGAGCGTAATCCACTACCCGGGCCCATTGTGGGTTAATAAATGTCGCTTATCTTCGAATTTTTGGTTCTAGAACATGCCGGTTTCCTTACAATGTTTTCCTTAACCGTTTTCAGAGCAGTGCTGATGAAATAATTTACACAAAGTAAAGCGCCTGTCTGGGTTTGAACCTACGACCTATAACTCAGTAAGCCGCGGCCGTTTCCATTGGGCTGCCACTGCACTGCTTTAGCAGGAAGAATATCGTGGGGTTTCTCTTAGTAGAAGTCCGATATAACCCTCCATTCTTCCAAGAAAGAAGATTTTTCTCATTTTCAAATTTTGGCTCATGTTCTAGCAATTGAAATAAAACTCGCTAGTCGTTTTTTTTTTTAATACAACACTCTACGTAGCACTCAAAAGATTTTAAGTAAGTAATTTTTTCTTTGATATTTTGCTTCGAAAGGTTTTTAAGTCAGGCTTAAACATCAAAGACTTCGAAAACTCATAACATTTTTCTTTGAATTTCTATTCATAACATTTTTCTTTGAATTTCCTTCCTTTGTAAAATTAAGTCAATAAGGTTACTTTCCTCGTAAACACTCAATATTTATTTTTGTTGTGAAGCTGCAGAACATCATTTACAGACTTCAATATTCATGCAGTAATAAGCTTTTTTTTTGGGTGGGAATTTATCAAATAACTTCTCCCGCTCTGGAGGAGCGGGAGGGCGTAACGTGTCAGACTTTTAGTAACTAAAACCCACCCGTATTCCTTCAGTTGCCTGTGCCAGGGGCCATGGTATCTCTTTCGAACAAACCGCGACCCTGGCAGTGCAGAGTTTAGCTTTACGATTACTGACAAATGCGTGCACTGACTGGACAGGTCCACAGAAATCTGTATATATTATTTATATCCTCAAAAGGCCATCTCAGACAAGAATCTTATATGGCGTGACCAAGATTATATCTGGACTTTAAAACAGACTGTGATCTCTGAGTTTACGGTTGCCTTTCCACTAGAGATAAGCGACGATGCATAGCGAGGGATGTGTGTAAAACTAACCAATACCAACGCTAACATAGTTCAAGCTATAAAAATGAAGCGATGTTATTGGTTGGTTTCACACACCATCTCTGGTGGAAAGGCAGTATCATTTTGGTCTTTCTTCTCTGAGTAGTCAGTTAGGAAACACCGAACTCATCTAGTTTTAAAAACATAATTTAATTTTCAATTAAATTTCATTTATTTAGTCAGACAAAAACTATCCATCAAATCACAAGTACATACATTTAACACAACATAAAAATAATAAATAACATCCAATTATACAAATTCAAACAAAATTAAAATAATAAATTAAAAATAAAATATTTTTTTTGATTCATTTAATTAATTATAACATAATAAATAAATTAAAATACCTAATCATTATTACCTCCCCCACTCCTTAAATATGGGCGCATGACGTATTAAAGTGTATTTTTTAACCAATTTAGAGCAATACATGTCTTTTATCATTGACGTTTTATTTCTACAAATCTTGAACATTAAAATTAAATCAACACTTTCTTCATTAGTCATGTTAAAAATGTGTTGGTGTATAAAAATGCTAACATTCTTCTTGGTCACACTATGTGGCGATGAAGTCATAATTCTTTATAAAAATTACCTTTCTAAGAACTATTAACAAAACCCTTTCATTGAAATGATTCATTGAAAATTTGCACGTAAATTGAATTTTCAAGAAGTAATTTAAATGAATCACTTTCGAATGCTACTTTTATGGTAAGCAGCTTTTGCTAATGAGTTTTTGAAATCACATTTCTTTTGCCCGAAACCCTCTATAATTACGATTATACTAAAAAGTAAAGTAAAAAAGTAATCGTTTATTTCATAATTCAAAATTACAATATGGAGTAATCGTTGGTCCCAAACTAGGCACAGCTTGTATCTTGGCCACCATTATATAGGTACCTACAACATTTTGATAATTTAAGAAAAAATCAGTAAAATTAAAGTTGAAATTGGCTACTAGGTAGTTTGCCTCATCGAGACTACAAGACTAAATGTAAAGAAAGAAAATACATTTATTTAGCACAGTCTAAAAGACACACAATACACCAGATACATACATCAAATAAAAACAAAAAAAAAGTTTAATAAAAAAAAAAAGTATAAAGTCCGATGTAAAAAAAAATAAACGGCAAAGTGTGCCTCACGGCTGCGCTAAAAAAGGGCCAGTTCAGCAAAAATGTCAGAGAACTAGTGCCTGACGCTGGTTTTCAACTGACAGACCTGGTGTTTGAGGTGACGGATGTAAATCAGTTTTATACTGCAACGTGACGTGTGTAATAAAAATAAAATAAAAACTTTGTCAGACAAAACAAAAACAAATACACTACGATGTAGTTAATCGGCATTTATATGAGCACTAGCTGACCTCGAAGAATGTGACGTGATTAAATCCTGCAAAGTCCAAGCCACAGATTTCACAGATATAGATACCTACACCTAGATAACGCAAGAGCAACTACGTCAATCTGTCTCAAAATAAAGCTAATTAAATATCGCCTGCAAGATGTCTTATCACCAAAAACGGTATTAAAACGGGTCATAAAAGGAAACACCCAGATCGATGTTGCAGTCCTAATGTACGTCGCGTGTCCACTTCCCAATATTATGCAGTAGTCTGACGTCCTTGGCTTAGTTAATGGGACGCTTTAACAAAGGATTAGTCCTTCAGAGTTCAGAGTTCATTTATTTGTCAGAAACATGAGTATGCACACACAAATATGTATTATAATAACATTTGATCAATTGTAACTATTAATTCGCATGTTTGGTTTAAAGTTTAGGTTGCCTTGGCATATTTAGATAGATCTGTTGGGAGATTATTGATATGAATATTTTATGTGACATTCTACAATGTGACATTTTCAGTCAAAGATTTTAATTGGTAGTGGATTGCCAGTTAGTTCTTACAAAAGAAGGCTTTTTTTATGGATGGGAAATCATCAAATGACCCCTCCCGCTCTGGGTGGAGCGGAAGGGGGTGTCAGACTCTTACTGACTAAAACCCATCCGTGTTCCTTCCTTAGCCCTTTATGTTCTGGGGTAGCGGTAACCCTTTCGGACAATCCCGCACCCCTGGCAGGCCCCTTCCTTTTGGCTGACATTTCTTTGAGGCGCGCGTGGAACACATACGTGCCGTCCGGCACGGGCCTGGTCCTGATCGGACGGTGAGCTACAAAAGAAGGCTGAGATCACGCAATCAGAGCACTCAAGTACTTTCCAGTGCAAGTACAAAAGCCAAAAACTTGAGTTTAGCCACAAATCGAAAAACACAATATTCACCACGGGATTGCGATAAAAAATTCTAAATACGGCATGAAAAAGCTTCTGAAAACAACGTAAGATAACAAATAGGTACCTACATGAATAGCATTATTTTTGAATAATACAAATTTTTTATCTGAAAAATCTGTACTAGGATTACAATCCATATTATACAGAGTTGAAATATACAGGGTGACATTGAATTCATGGGCATCCTTTTAAGGGGTCATTGTAATCATCATTATGAGCAACTTTTACTATGGGATCAAACCTGAAATCGCGAAAAAAAATCAGCTCTTCCCTACATTTTGACGAGTTATGTGAACATAAATGCAAAGAACAGCTGATTTTTTTTCGCGATTTTAGGGTTATTAGTCCCTAAGTAAAAGTCGTTCATAATGATGAGTACAATGACCTCTTAAAAGGATGCCCATGAATAAAATTTCGTTTAGTCCACTCTCGTCCCCTCGACCCCTAAAAAAATATTTGTTCATTTGTTTCCTCTCACCCCCTAAACATAGTTCACACTCGACCCCTAGGGGGCGAGATTGAATTTTCATACAAAGGACAGGCATACCCTGTCCACTTTCAACCCCTAGTTCGGTAAGTACCTAAAATTTATATTTTGGTACAGTAAGGTACAGAAAGATAAATAAACGAGCAATATTAGAGAATACTTATAGTAGAATTCTTCATTACCCGACTGCGCCAGAAGGAAGGTATGTTTTTCGAGTGTATGTTCTTTGGCACGCTCTGTAGCCTAAACGGCTTGATCGATTTCAGCTTGAGAGGTGCCGTTAGATTCTTCTTAATTGTGAAAGTGACACTGGGTATATCAAAATTGAAAAAAAAATGGTCGGTTTTCAGCGCCATATTAGGTCTTATATAATATTTTTTTTTCTTATTACCTATCGAGTGGGTTATCAAAATAAAGAGTTTCATAAATAGCTTGCAAGAATTTATGCAACTTTAATGTTTACATGTAATTTGGAATGAAAAATGCAAAAATAAAAAATATTCAACGTTATAAAAATAAACTAAAAGGCTGGAAATACAAAAAGTAATCAAAAAAAATAAAAAACCCGACTGCGGTTAAAAATTTAAACTAAAAAGCAAAAAATAAAATAGTTTTTTTAATTACTTTTTTATGATCTGCAATAAGTCTTTACTTTTACCATACAAGTATACAATCTTAATAAATAAACGGACTTAATTTTTCTAAACAAAGACTAACTGGTATTTCTTTATTAACAAACTTATTTAGAATATAACTGATGCGTTTGTCGTTGTCAATATCGTCTGATCTTCGTTTAGATTGTGTTGAAGATATCATCTTAACAACTTTTTGATAATTGGAATCATCTTCTATGATTTTCAAAAATTGTATAATGTTGGTGGTTTTTGCTAATTTTCTATTTAGCATAGCATGCCAACCTTCCAGTTTATTAGTGGTGCGATGTCGTTCACCACAACAACACCATTTATTTTTCATAAGTCGGTTTTCAAACCACTGTTGTACGAAATAATCATTAAAGTCTTTCACATACTGTTCATCTGGGCTGTCTTCCATGATATAAAGAAATCCATTATCTATTTCTTCTTGAGGAAGATGTGCCAAAACTGTACATAAAGCTACATGTTTCCGTGTAATTTTTTTTTTTTTGTTAAATTTAAAACATTCGCTTTTCTCCAAACAGCCCTGTTGAAATGATAAAAACAACCACTAATCGCTTGATAACTACTGAAGAGTATTATAAAAGGGTATTTTAGTTAAATAGTATGCAACTATAGGGTACACTGATGATTTATCATCGTAACTGTACTTTGGGGGTCGAGAGGAAACTAAAACTTGGCTGGAAAATAAAATCCACTCTCGACCCTTGGGGGTCGAGAGTAAACTATAGTTAGGGGTCCAGTGGACACATTAATTATTAGGGGGCGAGGGGTCGAGAGTGGACTAAACGGTTCGGTAAGTACCTAAAATTTATATTTTGGTACAGTAAGGTACAGAAAGATAAATAAACGAGCAATATTAGAGAATACTTATAGTAGAATTCTTCATTACCCGACTGCGCCAGAAGGAAGGTATGTTTTTCGAGTGTATGTTCTTTGGCACGCTCTGTAGCCTAAACGGCTTGATCGATTTCAGCTTGAGAGGTGCCGTTAGATTCTTCTTAATTGTGAAAGTGACACTGGGTATATCAAAATTGAAAAAAAAATGGTCGGTTTTCAGCGCCATATTAGGTCTTATATAATATTTTTTTTTCTTATTACCTATCGAGTGGGTTATCAAAATAAAGAGTTTCATAAATAGCTTGCAAGAATTTATGCAACTTTAATGTTTACATGTAATTTGGAATGAAAAATGCAAAAATAAAAAATATTCAACGTTATAAAAATAAACTAAAAGGCTGGAAATACAAAAAGTAATCAAAAAAAATAAAAAACCCGACAACACCATTTATTTTTCATAAGTCGGTTTTCAAACCACTGTTGTACGAAATAATCATTAAAGTCTTTCACATACTGTTCATCTGGGCTGTCTTCCATGATATAAAGAAATCCATTATCTATTTCTTCTTGAGGAAGATGTGCCAAAACTGTACATAAAGCTACATGTTTCCGTGTAATTTTTTTTTTTTTGTTAAATTTAAAACATTCGCTTTTCTCCAAACAGCCCTGTTGAAATGATAAAAACAACCACTAATCGCTTGATAACTACTGAAGAGTATTATAAAAGGGTATTTTAGTTAAATAGTATGCAACTATAGGGTACACTGATGATTTATCATCGTAACTGTACTTTGGGGGTCGAGAGGAAACTAAAACTTGGCTGGAAAATAAAATCCACTCTCGACCCTTGGGGGTCGAGAGTAAACTATAGTTAGGGGTCCAGTGGACACATTAATTATTAGGGGGCGAGGGGTCGAGAGTGGACTAAACGGTTGGATCGTTTCGTTTAGTCCACTCTCGTCCCCTCGACCCCTAAAAAAATATTTGTTCATTTGTTTCCTCTCACCCCCTAAACATAGTTCACACTCGACCCCTAGGGGGCGAGATTGAATTTTCATACAAAGGACAGGCATACCCTGTCCACTTTCAACCCCTAGTTCGGTAAGTACCTAAAATTTATATTTTGGTACAGTAAGGTACAGAAAGATAAATAAACGAGCAATATTAGAGAATACTTATAGTAGAATTCTTCATTACCCGACTGCGCCAGAAGGAAGGTATGTTTTTCGAGTGTATGTTCTTTGGCACGCTCTGTAGCCTAAACGGCTTGATCGATTTCAGCTTGAGAGGTGCCGTTAGATTCTTCTTAATTGTGAAAGTGACACTGGGTATATCAAAATTGAAAAAAAAATGGTCGGTTTTCAGCGCCATATTAGGTCTTATATAATATTTTTTTTTCTTATTACCTATCGAGTGGGTTATCAAAATAAAGAGTTTCATAAATAGCTTGCAAGAATTTATGCAACTTTAATGTTTACATGTAATTTGGAATGAAAAATGCAAAAATAAAAAATATTCAACGTTATAAAAATAAACTAAAAGGCTGGAAATACAAAAAGTAATCAAAAAAAATAAAAAACCCGACTGCGGTTAAAAATTTAAACTAAAAAGCAAAAAATAAAATAGTTTTTTTAATTACTTTTTTATGATCTGCAATAAGTCTTTACTTTTACCATACAAGTATACAATCTTAATAAATAAACGGACTTAATTTTTCTAAACAAAGACTAACTGGTATTTCTTTATTAACAAACTTATTTAGAATATAACTGATGCGTTTGTCGTTGTCAATATCGTCTGATCTTCGTTTAGATTGTGTTGAAGATATCATCTTAACAACTTTTTGATAATTGGAATCATCTTCTATGATTTTCAAAAATTGTATAATGTTGGTGGTTTTTGCTAATTTTCTATTTAGCATAGCATGCCAACCTTCCAGTTTATTAGTGGTGCGATGTCGTTCACCACAACAACACCATTTATTTTTCATAAGTCGGTTTTCAAACCACTGTTGTACGAAATAATCATTAAAGTCTTTCACATACTGTTCATCTGGGCTGTCTTCCATGATATAAAGAAATCCATTATCTATTTCTTCTTGAGGAAGATGTGCCAAAACTGTACATAAAGCTACATGTTTCCGTGTAATTTTTTTTTTTTTGTTAAATTTAAAACATTCGCTTTTCTCCAAACAGCCCTGTTGAAATGATAAAAACAACCACTAATCGCTTGATAACTACTGAAGAGTATTATAAAAGGGTATTTTAGTTAAATAGTATGCAACTATAGGGTACACTGATGATTTATCATCGTAACTGTACTTTGGGGGTCGAGAGGAAACTAAAACTTGGCTGGAAAATAAAATCCACTCTCGACCCTTGGGGGTCGAGAGTAAACTATAGTTAGGGGTCCAGTGGACACATTAATTATTAGGGGGCGAGGGGTCGAGAGTGGACTAAACGTAAAATTTCATCCCGTATATTAGAATTTTACCAAATCTCGAATAAAATACCATAAATTATTATTAGACGAAGTGAAACCAGCAAAGCATATTTTAACGGCTATCGATCAGGCATTGAAATTTCCACGTTACGCTTCTGAGTCATTCGCAGTCAAGTGAGGCGCGTCACGCTCTTTGAAACCCGGGTTAGGTTGCCATGGTAACCGGATACGGGCGGGCTTAATTTATGAAGAATAGAGAGACGGTTGTAAAGTTTCAGGTGGAAACGCCACGATGCGGCTATGCGGAGCTTTAATTTTCGGTGTTATTTTTGCGTTATAGCTCTGCGACATGTAGGTAACTGTTCCCGTTCTTATGATATATTTCGTCCTTTCTGGAAAAGCTGCAGTCTAATTTTGGCAAATCGATACCTTAGTTGGCAAACCAGCCAATTCCATATTAGTAAATTTTTCAGGAGACACTTAAAACTGTATAATATTTTTTGTAGACTCAAATCAAATCAAAAAATATTTTTGACGAAATTTGGAGTTGGCTGGTTTGCCAATTAAGGTGACGAAATGTTTTCATACAACATTCTTGAAAGTTTCTTTTTTTGCTAACACTGTGAAATAGGTGTAAAATTGGTTCGGCCTGTCATATTATTATGACAGGCTTTTCCTCACATATAGCAAAACAGTTTAAAACTCATAACCACTAATTACAAAGATCCAACTGTAGGTAATTAAATGATATTCATGCCAATCGAAAGAAACTAAGTTTTCGAAGTGCCAATAAGTCATAGTTCAGACAGCAACAAAGAGAATAAAGGTGAAAACTGAACTAAGCAACTTTAAGCACTTCAACTAAGTTAGTAAGATGAAGTTTGCTTGCCTTCTCTCAACTTATATTTTACTGAAACTGCAACTAAGCAGCAACAACCAGTTAAGGAAGATTTCCACCAAATGGATCGCATCGCTTCGGATCGGAACGGGTTTTACAATATATGTAAATGTTTGTTTTAGCTATAAGTCATCCATAGTAAATAAAAAAATAAATAAAAATAAATATTTAAAAGATATTAAATCATGTACACAGTATTTAAAGTCTATATTACCAAGCCGCGCACAGCAGCTTGAACGCGGACGTTTTCCGCGACACGCAATGGTAGCCGAAAGTATGCTGCGACGCGATCGGCTCCGTTCGCTTGTCGTCGTATCCGATCGAATCCTTTCGGCTGTCGTCCAAATTATTCCCCAGTAACTCTAGTAATCTTGTTTCCATTACTGTCAGAACCAGTGAAGGTAACAATGCTTTAAATTCTGCTCATCACGTATCCAATGGAACAACACAAAGAAAGGTATTTAATATTCATACCACATAGCAACCTCTATTTCCATTTAGATCCAAACTGTAGATTCTGCTGATGAGAATTGAAGTCCAAATCAAAACGTTGTTCTGGGAAACGAAATGGAGGTATTAGATTCAACTGTTTTTTAGTTTAAGAACCTGCGGGGCAATTGAGTAACACATTATCCATCGGAATAGGTTTCATTTTGACAGTTCAACAACATTCATTGCGTTATTTACGCTGTTGAGCAGACAAATTTTTCGAACTTATAATATGAAGCAATGGATTAGCAATTTGCTTCACAATAATTCAGATTCCGATCGATAGTACCTATGTTACGCAATTCGGGTGGTGAAGTTATGATAAATGTTAACACGGGTAAGGGATTTGATAATAGAACATTAAGTATTAACTATTACGACGTATAGATAGATACTCGTACATACAATCAGTATAAAATGTAGGTACTCCAAATATGTGCGTAATAGAAATACCAAGCCAAAAATTTGAAGACATTAATTTAACATCCACCAACTCGCACAGGAGTCACATGGTAGATTACGATACGACTGCCAGCTTCCTTTCAAAGAAAGGTCGTGACTTGTGTCCCAGCAGTGGAAACTTAACCTTTCGTATGCCGGAACGTAGATCTACACGAGACACAATGGCTTTTTAATTGTGTCTGTAATTACGGCATACAACCGGTTAATAGACTGATTATGCGACATTACAAACCAATAAATATTGACAAGGTACGGGAAGGTAGTTAACTAGTTTCTGCCCGCGACTTCTTTCCCGTGAACCGTGACAATTCAAAAGTGCCTGTACAAGGTTTAATTGAAATAAATGCTTTGAGCATGAGTTTGAGTTTGAAATTTCTTGTTCCCCCGACCGACCGTCGTGTCGCGTCGCATCCCTTGCCTGCGCTTCTTCGTTTTCGCTCAGCGTTCTTTCTGCCTTTTTTTTTGTTTTTTATTAGCTCCTAAGGCTTTTAGCGTGATATTAGGGAGCCTATAGCCTTCCTTATGAATTGGACTATCAAATTCAAAAAGAATATTTCAAATACGACTGATAATTCCAGGAATTAGTGCGTTCAAACAGACAAACTATTCAGCTTTATTACTTATATTTATTTATTTTAAAACACATACAAGTATCATCACAAGCTTACCTAATACAAATAGCTTACAATTCGACTTACAATTATATAAGGTGCTATAAATATATCTGCCACGGCTTCAAGATTTGTATTATTGAAAATCATCCTGAGACTCGGCAGCAAGCAGTCTATGAATAACTTTTCCATTAGCTGATGGGGCGAATCTTTTATTCATTATAGGAAGGAACTCCAAAGATTCCTTTCTGTTTTATCCTCGGTTACGCTTTGGAATATACTTCCCTACTACCCAACCAATAATATTGAAGGAATTTGTGGGTCGAATTGACTGAACGCCACACCTAAATTAAATTATGGCCTTGAAAATATAGAAATATTAAAGTTGTTTGGAAAATTATAACTAATTATAGTAGGTATAGTAGCTTTGTAATTTGTCGTACTCGGAAGCCCAAACGTCTGTCAACGTCTTATCAAAGTGTATTGTGTTGCCCAGTAACCGGGCTATGGACGTCAGATAGGCAGTCGCTTCATGTAAATGACGGTATTCAGCAGCATCCGATTAGACTGGAAGCCAAAGTTTGGAAATGGCTATGCAAATTATGATCGACCACCTATCTTTTGTCATTTAAAGAAGAATTTATTTATTTTGTTAAATTATACGACCTTTATAATCCTTTTTGAGTTGAAATATATTTTGAGAGACCATTTATTTGAAATGTAATAGTTGGACCAAGCTCAGATTGTGTCATACGGTCAGGTCACAAAGGAAACCACGCTATAATCGGATCAGTTGCTATCACAGACGAAAACTATTTAGCTGAATTTAATGCGGTCGCGTTGATCCTATGAAATGAATGGATCACGAAATACAAAGGAACTAATATTATACATTTGATCGTAACACAAATCGTCGTCTGGTTTATTGGATCGTAAAATATTTAAGCGCTGCTTATAAGAGTCACATAACCAAAGGGTTATCGAATCGTAGCTAGAATTTGAAGGATTTAATTTTGATTCTATGATCGACAAATGACTTCAGTCAGTTATCGTTTGATCTCAGAAATACTGACGTTATGTTATTATGTGTGATCAAAAGGTTTATGTTAAACTAGCTTCTGCCCGCGACTTCGTCCGCGTGAAATTTCTTATTCCCCCGACCCCGTCGCATCGCATCGCCCATCTGCGCTATTACTTTGTTTTCACTTAGCTTTCTTTCTGACTTTTTATTTATTTGCTTGGCTCCTAAGTGTCCTAGCGTGATGTTAAATAGCAAATAGTCTTCCTCAAGAATTAGGCTATCAAGGGCAAAAATAAATCCGACTATATAGTAGTTGAGATTAGCGCGTTCAAACTCTTCAGTTTTAGAATTAGTGTAGATATAGTTTAGTATCTTTGAACAAAACAAGCCCGTCAAACTCCTTGCGTATATTTGATACGAAACAATAGAAAATCAATAGGAAATCGAATTGAAAATCGATCGATCGATTGGGAATCGAATTGTCTCTTGTCTTGTATAGCGAAACACGACGCCGACACTTCGTGTTTAGTTAGTTTCTTAGTGTGATAATAATGTTGTATGTATTTATAGTATTTTTTAAGTTATATTAATATTGTATTTTATCTGTTTTATATGGGCTTTGATGCCTGAAATAAATGGATAAATAAATTAGCGGAGCTTGAGAGGAAAACAGATCTTGAAATGAAAACGATGAAAATAGATCTTTTCGGTTTCTTTTTTTTTAATTATAACAAACATTGAAATGAAATAGAAACCAACAAGCTATTTGGCTTTAAAAATGCGTATGGTTGTTTCTTATCTCATTAAAATAATGAACAATAAAGCCACAGTTACTGAGCCTACGTCGACTGATTGAAGTGACTGAAGACCTTGGCTTGCTCCCTTAATTCTTGAAATGGCTCCCACGTAATATTTTCATCAAGTTCAAAATGAAAGCGTTCCAGCCCCGAAAAGGGACTTAGTTATGTCGACACAAAATTATATTTTAGCTTCTAAGGGCTGATGAAAATAGTGTCGCAATTTCACAGCGTAGTCCCTAGACAATATGTCACCATTATGGTAGGGTTCAATAAAGAAATAATCGTTCAACGTCGAAACTTATTTTGGTCAAGAAACTCTCCGATATTGGGATAGGACTTTTCGTATCATTTTCTTTTACACGAAAATGATGTTAGTGTTGTGTATTATGAGTTGTGTTACATGTTCTTATAGTAGAAAGTAGTTTTGTCAAATAAAGACGGGAGGGAGTTATGATGTCTTGTTTCAAAATAGTTAACTGACAAGGGAGACATGTTGCTAGTATGCATGTCATTATTAATTACATAGCGATCCGATAGTCTTTACAATAGAAAGTCTTGCTTGAGTTAGATAATTTTCACACAGCTTTAAGTGAATATTGTTAACTCAATTTCAATTTTGTACTTCGTCTGATGGGAAGCTAAGACGAAGTACAAAATTGAAATTCAAATAAATGTAAATACGAAGCCTTATAATGAGGCTCGTTAATGACTGCGGTAGAACGAAGATGCGGCAGAATTAATTACAATCGTTAGGCCTTCTTCACGAAAACTTGATGAGAAAATAAACAAACTTTATTTCATAAGCAGCTTTGAATTCTGGGTCATTAAGAGGAAAGATCATATCATTGTTCCGATGAAGGCTGTGTATCTGAACAAAATTAGTATCTACCACGAATTTCGATGGTGATACACGTCGGTGATACACATCACGTCTGCATTTCTCGAAAGACAAGGGTGTTTAGTTCATCATCCTCATTTCACCTTTTATGTTTAAGACCTATTTAATAGGGGGCGATCCTGGTACTATCAAAACCATGAACAAATCCATAATCCTGGCTGGAAAGATTCCGGATATCAAAATTCAAGCACACTGCCCGGTCTGGGAAAAGTACTCAATATTTAAAGCACGGTATCCATAAAAGCGGAGAGGAGAGGAGACGAGAGGAGATGTTAGTTGTGCGTAGCGGAGATGTGTGATGAGATTGACTCTTTCGGGTGTGCGAGGCGCGGGGAGAAGGCAGCGGGGAACGTGGCGCGGGAGCGCGGCCGTCGCCCCGCCCGCCCGGCCACCCGACTACACACATCTCCGCTTGCTCGCTCACGGCACAAAATTCTATTGAAAAATGAGACATCTCCTCTCCTCTCCGCTTGATCTATTTCCATCGAAGCTAAGCGGAGAGGAGATGTGGAAATAACGAAATCTGATTGGTTATTCAAAACACGTCATCTTCTCTCGTATCCTCTCCTCTCCGCTTTGGTGGATACCGGGCCTTATGCTCAAAATTCAAACGTGCGATTACTAAAACAACGCGCATGGCAGTCGCATTGGCGGCACTAGACCAACAAGGTTGTCAAATCTGTTTAAAATTGCACGCTTTGGTACTGTAAAGTTCCGAATTGTGATGGTAATAGTTATGTTAACTAAGCAACAAGGCTGCTTGGTAAGCTAGTTTGCGGTTAAGTTAGAGCGAGGTGTTTGAGCTCTTAACTTTAGGAGTTCTTGAGTGTTCGCGCCGTACCACGCAGCTTATTGGATTGACTTAGTTTAGACTTGTGTTTCTGACTTAGTTAATTACCTGCTCATTATTACATCTGAGTGGTATGTACGAGTATGTCGTTTAATTACTCTGCAGACATTAAAGGCTATATACGAGTACATGGAGTTGGCTATATTATGCGTCGTAGGTTTCCTTCCAGTTACCACTGTATCTTCTAAATTAAATTCATTTATTTCAGGTAAATAACACCCAGACACGCATAAAATCAGATACAACACAACAAAATAAAATAATCTAAAATTCAAATAAAATCAACTCTAATCAAATTGAATGGACACAGAATTAATCAAAGAAAACGAAATCAAAATAAACTAAATTAAAATAAATAATCAAAACAATAAAATGAATAATTATAGATAGATTAATTAGAATAATTCTAAAAGAGTAATTTTGACAGTGACTTTTCTCTATGAGGGTAGAAAACTGGTTACTGTGTTAAATATGTTCTACATAACTTACTGTTTCCTACATTCTACCTATCTTAAGTATTATTAACAGCTGCCCGTTTTTATGGAGTCATGACTTTGTAATAATGAATTATTCATTTGGAAACCGCTGCTCCTAATCCAGAATCGTACGATGATGTGAGATTAGGAGCAACGGTCCATCTGTTCATATCAGCTATATCTAAGTTCATATCTAAATTGTTCCTTCCAATACTCACATTTGCCCACATTTTCTCGTTCCAGCTGCCAGCATCAACGAAACATGCATGTTTAACGAACAATGCGAGGACGTGTACTTCAAGACAGAATGCAGGAACGAGAGATGTGCTTGCAAGTTCGAGATGGTTCCCGAAGTGACTGTGGATGGCGCCGTCATCTGCACTTGTAAGTTTTGACACGTTATATTTTGCTTGTATCTTGAATGTTATATTAGTTTTGCGGTTGGAGTTGTGCATCTTTTATTGTTAGTTTCGATGGGTAGAACAAAGCGTAGCTTTAGAAATGGTTTGATACTTTTCTCTGAGAGATAGATGTAAAATATAACAATACACTTTGTTTCCATCATAAAACATTTTTTCATTTCGTGTTTTGTTCATAAAATGTGGTTTGGTGTTTTATTTTTAAATCTGCATTCGATTAGGTTAGCCATCATCTTAACCTAAAAACCGACATTAGAATGTGATGTAGCAGTCATTGAAAATATTCATATTTAAAATAAATACGTCGAGCAGCTCGACGTATTTATTTTATACTTGATTATAATTAGATAATTAGGCTAATAGCTAATTACTACTAATCAACAATGTGCTATATTAAAAAGGAGTTCTCCAAGGAACATAACTTGGCCCTAAGCTCACCACACTTTTTTGTTAAATTTACAAAAAGTTGTGGTAGGTTTAGGACCAAGTTGTGTTCCTTGGAGAACATCTTTTTCCTATTGTTTTTTTTTTTAGTTTTATTTATTAAAAGATTTGAATAAATGGTTCCAGCGGTGAAGCCGGTCGAGGAGTCGACGAGGACTCTGGATCCTGCGATGATCGGAGTCCTAGTCGGCATGGCGCTCATGTTTGTGATCATCTGCGTCGTCCTACGGCTGTTTAGCAGGTAGTTAAGATGTCCTTTAACTGCATACCTAACTATTCAATATTAGTCACTTAAGTAGTCAAAAAGTTTGTAAATTTACGAAACTGTTGTCGCATTTTGCGTCATTCTGATCCAGTTTGCTTTAGTTGCGCCTAATTATGTAGTTACTTGTGCAAATTTACACATTAATTCATCATAGTTAAGTCGCATAATTAACGTTTCAGAGCGAGATGGAGGGAAAACCGCACGATCTTCAATACGCCCAATCCTCGACTGATGAACGTGTCCTTGCTGAGAGACTCCAAGCTATTGCATTCACAGGTAGATATTATTTAATTAATTACGTCGAGAGGCCATGCTACTTAAACTTAATACATGATCTGAATTATTAACAAATTTTGTGTAACCATTAACTAACTTAGAACATAAAAATGAAGAAACTTAACGTGTTTGGTTTTAAAACTAATAAATGTTTCGATATTAATATGATACTTTCCAATAATCCTGTGGCGAAGATACTTCTTAAATTGTATTAGATTCTAACACAATAAATTCAAATGCTAAATCATAATAGTTATCTCTATATTCAAGAAACAAATACCTGATCATGATCTTTGTTTTAATTTTCCAGGATCGCCGCGGCTCCCGCGTCAGTGTTCGCCCCCCCTCGAGGCAGGCGAGCCAGCAGGAGCTTAGACCTCACTCGCCAAGTCCAGGTACTAAACCCAACCAATGCATATATGATTGAATCCTTAGAATGTAGGTGTATTGTTTTTATTTTTGTGGTTTTTGTAGGAACTACTTTTTATTCCTTTCTTAATAGCTTTTGCCAGCGACTTCACTCCCGTGCCAATTTTCCGGGAAAAAAAGTAGGCTGAGACAGAAACTGGGTATTTACTATTCACTATGTCTATGCAAATAGATCATGTCAATCGTTACGTCAACGCCAACAAATCACTGAACACACTTTCACATTCATAGAACTAATAGGATATAACGCAGACGATGATAAAGATATATTTTTGTGATTTTTTTTTTACGTTTCTTGGAATAAAGAGTAGTTCCACTAACATTATGTTTTATTCTTCCTATGATTATGATTGTTATTTTATTTTGAAATGATATTAGTATCTACAGTAAGTTGCAGAAGTAATAGAAATGTATCGAGGCTTGAATATATTATTATTTAGTGCACTTTCTGCAATAGCAGCCTCGCCTTTTATTTTTGCAGCAGACTGTATTTTATGTACTGCACCAAATACGATGTGATAGATTTTCAATTATAAATGTTTTTTGATTATCTAAATGTGGTGTATTTTCCTAAACTCCTTTTGATACACAATTTGAGGGGAATGGGCAAATTCTTTTATAGATTTTTCTTTTTATTTGCTTAGTACACGAAAACTTTTATAGGTTACATCTGAAAATAGTCCCCGATAGTTAACTTACACTGTAGGCCCCATAACCTTTACTTCTTCTTAACTTCAATATCTTTACGTTATTCAATAGCCAAATCTAGATGATTTACAAAATGATGCAGTAACAAGTCCCACAAAACTCATTTTACTCGTTTTGGGAATCTCATTTCTTTTATATGTATTTTGCACCAAATACGATGATTCGAAAATTTGCAATAATACTCTCTTTGAATTTACATTGCCCGTTCCCCTGCTCACTGACAATGCTAATCATGATTATTTCATATATCAGCAGCACGCCACCATCAAAGTCATCAGCTACACCGAAAACCCTCAGGTTACATACGACTATCATTTTGCTTGTTATGCTCTTTATTATCTTTAGTTTTAGATAACGTAGGTATACCGCACGTATTTATAATATTATCTTCTTTCAATATAGGGTTGTCTTTTTCTAGAAAATCCGGAGAGATCTAAATTTATAAGACAGCAATTTCTTTTCGTAATTCTTCCTACATAGTCAGGATTACCATCCAGTGCATATTTAAATATTAAACTTCTTTTTAATGTACCAATAATATAAAACTAATAGATTTGACTTGTCTGTCTTGAATTTTACTATATATTTTGTAGGTTACATATTTTGTATGACTCTTTTGACTATTATAAAAATATCTAGTTTGTGACATTTACTTTCTGTAACTTATTTGTCCTGTTTATTCTTGGTTATTCGATTATGGATAAAACGAGTACCATTACTGAATTTATATTCAATTTAGAAAACCTTTATAACTTAGACACACACTTCTACAATACAAATTATAATTACGTAGTCTAGAATATATTTATGACATATACTCACGCCAACTACATAGTGACCTCACAATATTGTGTTTCTGTGTGTTATTTTAGCATTTAAGCAAATAGGGGCCGTATTGTGAAGTGTTAAAGCAGACATTCTTTCGTTGCGAAAAAGAGATGTGATATTTGTCTGTGGTAGATGAAGTTGTCCATCTCTCTCTTGCATTGAAAAATTATGACTAACAGGTTATAATGCGGTTCCAGAAAATATATGTAGCAAATACACCGTTTTTATCTATTTTTACAATTAAAAAGTTAAGTTTTACTGTTCCATTTTTAGATTGTATGTCTCAACTCTCTAAAACATCCTATCCAAAATGAAAATTGTAGTTTCTAATAGGTAGGTAGGTATTTTTTCATTTAATTTAAACTTTAGAAAATTTTCTAAGCCCAGTTAAATTGGATTGCTGCTACATAGAACTAACAAAATAAAATACTGCTTTGGCCAAGCTATTGTTGCCTTTTTAAACAAAACATTAACAAAATCATTAACTAGGTCATTAATTTAATTCAATAAAATGTTATGTAGAATTAATTTCCATTAGTAAACCATTCAAATGTAAGACACAACACATGTAAGTTATTCTTGCATGAATTTCTGCTACTATTTATTGACATTTTAAAGTAAAAGAGGAACCAAACAATATAGTTCAAATATACACATTTTCAGTTCTACATTCTAGCAAGATGTCCTATTAGAATAGTTCAAATTGATTCAAGTATAGCTTCTCACTCATGAAATATGATACTCCATTAAATAAGGATACGTTTCACGGCATGTGATCCTTTTCGAAATCATGCTCTAAGCATGCTTTGCCTTCAACATTTTTGCATCCAATATTGACTTTACAGATTATATTTTGCTTCCAGGGTCCCGGCGTGGGTCTAGAGCTAGCAGTGGACACTCTGCCACGTCTCTGCGATCAGCTACTCTTAGATCCCCCACAACCCCAGGACCGACTTCAGTCACCGTCGAGATTCGCGCACCAGATGTGTAAAAAGACATGACAATCATTAAATTGATATTAAAGAACAGAATGAGGATACAAAAGATAAAGATCGAAAAGTTCTACGAGCAATATTAAAGAATGATGTAAGTGATGACGCTAAACATCCATTTGAGAGTGACAGGAAAATTATAAAAGTACTGTAAAAATCAGTCCATCGTTTAAATTATTTGTGATATATTATACCGATGGTTCAACAACTATTTAGGCTTATATTCATCCATTTTATAGCAATAAAACGCACTATATCTGTCGTTAAATTCAGCCACTTGGAAAGTGCCTCAGAAATTACATAAAATTTTTGACTCACATGATTATAATTTTGATAATAAGATAAAATAATAACACAAATAATTAGTAAGTAATGTTAAAATAATAGTTATTAACACATTCACAACCCAATATAATTCACGTTTAATAGAGGTAGAGCACAGTTCAACTATTCATAGATTAAAAGAATTAGGTTTACTTACGAAAGCTTTTTTAGCAATAAAAAAGGAAGCTTTTTGGCAAACATTTTTGTAGTTTGATAGTTTTAAATTGTCGATTATTAATAGATAAGACGTAATAGTTCTTTTCTGTATCCCATGTAAGTACATATGCTAGATTCTACTCCCTGCCTTAGAAATAAAGTTAGCTTACAAAATAAGCATCGTAGAACTAAATATTTATTTACGGGGACCATCCTCTATAAGGGAGCGATCAGAATTTTGAACGGTGGATATTTTAAATAAATGGTGGGAAGCTTCGATGCTGCTTTCTATACTATAAGACTTTTAAATTTTAGCGTAAGAGCGATAATACTCGTAGCTTTTCTTTAAACAATTTCTATGAGAGAGAGTTGTGAATCGAAGTTAAGATTTCATTACTTACTGAGTTCTTTAGTATCATTAGTCTTGTCACTGTGTAAACCGGGGAAATTTACACAGAGTAAAAATAAGTAATAACTATTTCATAGGTTACTTCATTGCACCTCTGATGCTTAGACCAAATTTTATGCAATGCGCACAAGATGTGAGTACATTTAGTGGTTCTGCGATAAACTATGTACAACTGCGAAAAGCATAAGAAAAAATGTATAGGAAAAATATATAAATAAAAAAGTAACATCACTTTCATTAAAATGTATGGGTAATACTTCAATTAAGGGGAAGAATTGACGTATGGCCGATACTGGATCATTCACTATGGAAAGAAAATTACTGTAAGCTATTGTACTTAAACATGATAAAAATATGCTCACATTGTGAAAAATGTATTTCGTACACTGTGCTAGATATTATGTACCTACTGAAAAATTTACGCTGTAATTTAATTATATAAACTTTTATTATAATATAACTTATACTTCCCAATATCGATGTTTTAATTACCTATGATCTTGTAAGTAGGCAAGGAGTTTTTGTTTGTTCTAATGTTATGCTTGGCAAACGTAGTGTGGGATGCCCTCCAGCTAGGTGGACGGACGTCTTTCGACGTCGAAAAGGAACAGACTAGATACAAATGGTGGAGACCCGGAATTTGTGAAGCAACGTGAGAGAGACTTATGTGTAACAGGTCCTCTGTTATGAGTTAAGTAGATTTGATTGATACTTGAAACAGTCAAGGCATATTTATTCATTTTATCTTTCCATATACATCTGTCATCTGTGGCGGTATCTTTAGCAAAATTTCTTCAGGATACTCACCAAAAGTACCTACTCATCCGGGGTACTCACCACGAGCATTCACATGTACCTAATGCAACATTCATGCCAGCTCAATGAAACTTAGTTACTGATCAAGGGAAATTCGCTTTTGTAAAAATGCTCGATTATTGAGTATCGCATGTAACAAAAATGTCTCTATGTACCTACAGTTATACCAAACTGTAAACAATTTTATTTTCGTAACGCTCTGCAGCCACCATCGCAAATTACATATTTAATAATATACTATACAGCGTGGAGTTTAATGGCGGCATTAATTTAACATACGTATACAGTTTCGCGTTTTCGTATTATCATATTCATATTTTAATTTCATTAAACGTTATTATTCATTTACAATTTTCTAAAATAGCATCTTGGAGCAAGAACTGTAGCGCAGGGGTCCGGCCGGGGCGAGAGGGAGTGGGAGGCAGTCACCTCCTTCTGCGAAGCAGTCATGCTAGCGAAAGAGGATGCTAGGCTGAGGGAGAGAGCCTCACGTCCCAGCCGCCGTGAGAGACGCTCCGGGCGTCGGGAGCCGCGTGACGACTCCCGGCCACCGTAAGCGCGGAGAGTAATGGGTAGCTCACCGTCCGATCAGGACCAGGCCCGTGCCGGACGACGCGTACGTGTTCCACGCGCGCCTCAAAGAGATGTCAGCATAAAGGAAGGGGCCTGCCAGGGCCGAAGCCTGGCGGGGGTGCGGGATTGTCCGAAAGGGTTACCGCTACCCCGAAACATAAAGGACTAAGGAGGGAACACGGATGGGTTTTAGTCAGTAAGAGTCTGACACTCATGATTTGCCATCCATAAAAAAAGGGGTCCGTGGTCACGGATCATAACATGGCACACCAATAAGCTAATTGAACGAAAGATAGTATGCCCTGTGTCGGCGAGCGGCGCAGGCGGAGTTTTCAAAGTACGAATTTTTAAGTTGTTATAATTTTTATGATTACTGGCCACTAGGCCTACCCATGTGTTAAATTAATTTCGCCGTTGTAGCGGCACGTTGTATTAGAATCTACGGTCGTACCAAACTGCAATACATTGTAACACACTGCTGCGGTCGAGGCCACTGAGAAGAAAGCTACCGTATTCGAAGTAGTAGCATTCCATGTCTGGATACTATAATGCTCCCTCGACGTTTTGACTGGGGTAATATTTGAACCGCGGCTGAACAAATGAATAAAAATGTACTTTTTTTACAAAACTTTTTTATTGAAAAACAAAAAACTTATCTTTAGGTCATGGCGGGGGAGTTCCAAGATTAATATAAGACTGTTGAGACAATAAACCAAACTTAGCGTAATAAATTGCGTCAGATATAATTTTCTGTGCTATAGTCAACTGTTTGTTTTCCAAATCACGTAACTGCAGGCCTATGGCCTTCCCGAATATCTCCCACTCCTCATTTTTCATATGTGGAGGTTTCTCAGCATCTATTCCTGTTTGTAGGCTGTCATTAGTGTTTTTGTAAACGATTGGATTTGTGAATTTCCTCCTTTTTATTGGTGGTGAGCTGTATGGCTCCGAGTTTTGGTAACTTCCTTCTCCATCCGAAGTTGAGGGTGACATAGTCTGGAAACAATGTTCAAAAGTTTTATGACATTGGAAAATAATAGTCATACTGTAACATTAAGAGGGAGCAGGGCGTGCGATTCTCCATACAAATGTATTCCCCTTGTTTTGTCCTGAATAATGCCTCTAGAACAATTTTTTTTTTCATAAAATCAAGGTTTGCTGTAAACAAGTCCCTGTCATTTTTTTTTCAGCAAATTATTAGTAAATAAAATATGACCCTCTAAAAATTACAAAAATATGCCCTATTTTTACCGCCGTGATTAGAGGACAACCAGACATAGAAAAGTTTTTGACATAAAAAAATGATAGAAACCTAAACATACTCTTTCTTAAAATGTTAATGTAAGAAATAATTGAATCGACTCAGTTTTCGAGGAGAAAAAGGGGGAATACGAAACGTCGATCTCGTCTAAATTTTTGTGATAATTTCGGTCTAAGCTCCAGCTGTCCCTATCACACACTACGGGGGCAGACTTCAGGTAAGGCGACGGCAATAGTTTCTTCAAATACCTACCTATTTTTCAAATTCCTAACAGGCCCCGCCCCTCTTAAGTCATTTAACTGCCACCGCGGTCACACGGTGTCCGCCAACAATAGATTTTCTATTGTGTCTGTTGTCTGGCAGTCAACGTGTCTAACATCACGCTTGGATCTTCCAGCTAGTGTATCGTATACTATACACCCACATTTTTCCAGTTATGTTTAACATACGTAATCAGAATCAGCCTATAATGTTCCCACTGCTGGGACACAGGTCTCCTCTCAGTGAAAGGGAGTGAGCCGGGTTGGTAAATGTCACATATCTTCGAATTTTTAGTTCTAGGACATGCCGGTTTCCTCACGACGTTTTCCTTCACCGTTTTGAGAGCAGTGGTGATGAAATAATTTACACAAAGTAAAGCGCCTGTCTGGGTTCGAACCTACGACCTACAACTCAGTAAGCCGCGGCCGTTTCCATTGGGCTGCCACTGCAATGCTTTAGCAGGAGGAAAACGTGGGGTTTCTTTTAGTAGACTACTGCTCTCAAAACGATGAAGGATGTTTTCCTTCATCGTTTTGAGAGCATCGTGGTGATGAAATAATTTACACAAAGTAAAGCGCCTGTGTGCCTGGGTTATGTTTGAGTTCCACATAATAGGGGGCCCTATACCCTGATTAGTTTTTAGTAATGCACAGGTCAAAGAAATCGGCAAAAAAAACCTTTAACGGTTACTGCAGCTGTCAATACAAGATTCACGTGGATTGGTGAATATTATGTTAATTGATCTGTTTGTTTGTCCAGTAATCAGGTGGTCACATAATAGGAGGCTACAATTTACTAAATACGTATGAAAGTGACAAATAATTTAGGTTTTATACCTGTTGACATCAAACTATCATGCAAGCGGACCTGTATAAGAGACCGAGGCAATCTTTCCTCTCGCTCACTCTTAGAGCGAGAGGGGAGATCAAAGATAATGGCGGCATAGCAATGCGCGCTGTGAACGCCACACACAGAGCATCATAATACTGGCGCCACGTTATGCACTCGATAATATTTGTTTAGATAAATTGTTTTGTCTCATAATAACACAAAAACTCACCTCAGCTTTTATTGGATCCTTCGCCTGAGACTGGCAACAGTCGTTTGTATTATCACCAAGAAAAGTTAAAGTATTATAGTACCACAATGTGGGTTCATATATTTCCCCCTCATCTGCATCATTTGCCTGTGATTCTATTACCTGAAAGGAAAAAAAAAACATTTAGTATATAAGAAACTCATAAAGGTCATTAAAGGTTTGAGGTTAGGTATAGACAACAAACAAAAATGATCAAAACAAACCTTACGTCGCTCTTTGTAGTAATTAGTCCGTAAATTAAGAATTTTTTTAGTGAACGTTTGCATGTTAGCACTTTCGTCAAGTTTTCTATAAACCTCGAGCAAAATTTGTTTCGCACTAGTTCTTCTGAACTTATTCTTATAATCTGTGTGGTTTTTATCCCATAGACATGGCATGTTCTTGTACATCCCTAAAATTTCGAGCATCACCTGTTTTTCTTTCGGCGACGACATTTTTTTGTATGTTTTTGTTCCGTGGTGATTGCGTCGACGTGCGACTGACGGGAGGACACGTTCACTTGCGTCGGTGGCCGCGCGGCAACTGACCTTGTTTTAGTTCGCTGACTCGCTACGCTAACTTGTGTACTAATTAGACTCGGAGCGATAACAACGCCTAGAGTAGTCCACTCGTTTGGAATAATAACTGGCACTGACTCCTTTTAGATCAAGCGTAATATTTGTAGACTGACTACTTAGTTGGTACATTTTGGATCTGTTAACCTAGTACGTAGATACAACTAGTAACTACTTACTTACACTTTTAAGAAGACGGCTAGACGTCTTTATTTTTATAGTACACTTTTTAGTAGAAGTAGTACTAGTAGTAGGTACCCAAAGAAGGCAAAAATACATTAACACTTCGTTGAATATGAAATTGGAATTGACTTTCAATAATTCAAATAATATGCGTAGGTACCTAGGTACCTAAGTATTTTAATGACTAAATTATTGGGTATTGTACTTGCACGAAAATACTATTTATAATAGATTAGGTTTCTACACAATGTCATCACGTAGATACTTATCTATGGGAAGTTATTGTTACGATTATGAAATTATGAATCTTATATCTACGGAACAAATTAGGGTCGTGATTGCATGCTCTGCTTAGTTCTTTGAGAGATTGTTATTGAAAAAAAAAACATACCTACGCTGTTTGTAAACAAATGATTAAGCAATCTTAGAACTTATGAATGAAACCTTGAACTTAAACCTTAAAATTGCTGCTGCTACGTGCTCGAAAAAGAGGAAACCTTGCTCAATGCCTACAGTGTTAGTTCATGGCATGTCACATAGATGGCGCTGTTTTGAAAAAATAAAACTGAAATGAAATGTCAAATGAAAAGTTATTAAATAAATAGGTAACTCATCGCGGCAAATCCTAGAATTGATAATCTGAAATTGATAACACACAGAATGTCAATACTGAATATAAATTCAAGTGTATCTCGGTTAACGCACAAGGTATAGTATGGTAGGTACCTACGGGCAGGGAAGAAGTCTAAGAAGTCTTACGCATATTTTTTAGTTTAATTAGATTGCTGGAAATGTTCATTAATTCTGTAGTTAAACACATTTATACATTTTAGATCATGCAAACATAAACTCATTGGAATCATGGACTACATAATTTAAAGAAATATACTTAAAGAATAAAATAACTTAAGTACCTACTTCATTAAAATAATTATAGTATAGCTTAATGTGTAGCCGTGTGTACCAGTCGGTGGCACGTAACTTGGCAAGAGTTGTTAGTCGTTCCCCTCATTTCTTCAACTTTCTTCTAAACAGACATGTTTAAAAATATATTATGGCAATAACCATAAAGTAATGACAAGTAATAATATTTTTAAGTGAAATCTTTTTTAGGCACGTTGGGCATTTTTTGGGATGAAAAAAAAAAACCATTGAACTCGCGACACTGTTACCGTAACCGACACCTCTGTATACAGGTTGAAATTGAAAATATGCGACAAATCGAAATGGGAGATTGTACTCATCATTATGAACAACTTTTATTATGGGACCAACCCTGAACACGCGAAAAAAATCAGCTGTTCCCTACATTTTGACGAGTTATGCGAACATTTCGATTTGTCGCATGTTTTCAATTTCACACTGTAGTATGATGATTCAAAAAATAGGCACGTAATTGTTCAAGTTTTCACTTCTGTCGGCACTCCCGGAGTGCCACTGTTTTTTTTTCGTTGCACTACGTGTAAATGTGCGAACTTACTCCTACTACGCCAAAACCTTACAAGTTACGACTGGATTGCTTCTTTATTCACATGTCTTTGATCTAGCTAAATATTTTTCAGATAAAGCGGTTCAAGTCAAGCGCAGGTTAAAAACTAGGGGTGAGTCTGAACTCGCAGTCTTTCATCCGTCAGTCTGACGTCCTAACCGTTGGGCTATTACAGCTTCTACTCTACAGGGTGTTACGGAAAGGGTATATCAATACAAACGGGATGAAGAGTGTATCTGGTCTAGAATCTCTGTACAAAATTTCACCTCAAAAGCATTAACTTTGAAAATGCTTAATATTTTTTTTGAAGTGTAAACTTCTTTAGCGGCGTTGCACACTTTTTGTAATGGGGAAAAAATGTTAAACTCGCGTCAGGACATCGCGTCAGGACACGTGACCGTCAGGAGAGATTCCCCCCCCCCCCCCTCTTTCTACGGCGACGGCGGCGCCAACCGAAGTGAACCAAGTGAGACACGATAATGGATGGATGGATGGACGGACGGTGACGGTGACGGTGACGGAGGCGGTGACGGTGACGGTGACGGTGGCGGTGACGGTGACGGTGATGGTGACGGTGACGATGACGGTGACGGTGACGGTGACGGTGACGGTGACGGTGACGGTGACGGTGACGGTGACGGAGACGGTGGCGGTGACGGTGACGGTGACGGTGACGGTGACGGTGACGGTGACGGTGACGGTGACGGTGACGGTGACGGTGACGGTGACGGTGACGGTGACGGGGACGGGGACGGGGACGGTGACGTGGACGGGGACGGTGACGGTGATGGTGGACGTGGATGTGGATGGATGGATGGACAGCTGATGGCTCGACCGTCTGTGTAGTAGCCACACTGCTGTGTATTCGTAAAATTCGTGTATATAAAGTGTTTAAAATATGGAAATTGAACAAGTGCATTGATTAATGAAAAAAGTGACGCAGAAATAGTGAAAAAAAATTAGTTAAGTATATTAGTTCAATTCATAACTGATAATGAGTCGAAATACAGCGTGAGACGAGTTAAGAAACTGACCAGATGCAAAGGTGACGTATTAGTGAAAGTGACCTATTAGGGATAGCGACGAAATGGCCAAAGTGACGACATAGCCGCTAATCCTTTATTTCAACGTTAATTAATATTCAAGTTTTCACTTCTGCCGGCACTCCCGGAGTGCAACCCGTCTTTTTTTTTTTTCGACATCACGGCGCTGCACTGGCGCGCGGCGGCGTGATGTGCGTGTACTAGGCGCACAGACACACTACAGATAACGGATAATGACCCTCGTAGTGCGGTGACACGTTTGTTATGATTTCAATTTAATAAACTATCGAAATAAAAAAAAAAAACAACCGACTTCAAAAAAAAAAACACTACAAAGTGAAAAAAACTTTTTTACAAAAAAAAAACAACCGACTTCAAAAAAAAAACACTACAAAGTGAAAAATAACTTTAATTTCGGAAGTCGGTGTCGTTGGTTCAGTATTTTCGTTTTTTGACACCGACTTCCGAAATTAAAGTTATTTTTCACTTTGTAGTGTTTTTTTTTTGAAGTCGGTTGTTTTTTTTTTGTAAAAAAGTTTTTATTTTTCACTTTTTAGTTGTACCTACCCCACACAAATTCAATTAATACTAGTGCATTGAAGAATTGAAGACACGACTCGAAGAATCATCAAAATTCACATAGAAATGCCGGAGACGCAGTACATTTATGCATATAACTTCGTACATAAGAATAATTACCTAATGTATTATATACTAAAACCTTCCTGAAAGTATGCAGATTACACTAATGAAAGAATTATCAAAATCGGTTCAGTAGTTTTTGAGATAATCGCGGACATACAAACATACATACATACATACATACATACATACATACATACGGGTCGAATACAGAACCTCCTTTTTTAAAGTCGGTTAAAAAGTCGGTTAAAAATAACTTTAATTTCGGAAGTCGGTGTCGTTGGTTCAGTATTTTCGTTTTTTGACACCGACTTCCGAAATTAAAGTTATTTTTCACTTTGTAGTGTTTTTTTTTTTGAAGTCGGTTGTTTTTTTTTTTGTAAAAAAGTTTTTATTTTTCACTTTTTAGTTGTACCTACCCCACACAAATTCAATTAACACTAGTGCATTGAAGAATTGAAGACACGACTCGAAGAATCATCAAAATTCACATAGAAATGCCGGAGAGGCAGTACATTTATGCATATAACTTCGTACATAAGAATAATTACCTAATGTGTTATATACTAAAACCTTCCTGAAAGTATGCAGATTACACTAATGAAAGAATTATCAAAATCGGTTCAGTAGTTTTTGAGATAATCGCGGACATACAAACATACATACATACATACATACATACATACATACATACGGGTCGAATACAGAACCTCCTTTTTTAAAGTCGGTTAAAAAAATATTAAGCATTTTCAAAGTTACTGCTTTTGAGCTGAAATTTTGTACAGAGATTCTAGACCAGATACACTCTTCAACCCGTTTGTATTGATATTCCCTTTCTGTAACACCCTGTAGAGAGCTGCCAAATTGAAAATCTAATGTTCCTCCTCCTCTTTCAACCGTTTGATCACTGCTGAGGTTTCTGATGTACCTGAGCGTCGTGATCAGTGGCGTGCATTGCATATAGGCATATTAGCAATGCCTACCTCGATATATCAACATAAGCCTGTCAATTACATTTTAGTGTGTGTAAGAAACTCACAAAATTTTCATACCTAACAAAAAACAAAATCTTCATACAAACACGCGCGGCAGTAGGCAGTCGCCAGACCGCGTACTCAGCTCCCGTACTATTCGCACATTGTCATTGGTCTTTAATCGTTCAAGTTAATACGACAAAATTAAAAATACGTACGTCTCACGCGTAATACCATGACGTTCGACCTACGCAATTTATCACCCTTAAGTAGGCAAGCCCTATTGAAATGACCACACTTAACCCCACTTTTTTTTTCTGATTAGTGATCGCGTTTGCCTAGACTAGACCCGGCCTAGTGCCTACCTATTCTGAAAACCAATGCACGCCACTGGTCGTGATGTGCCCGAGAAATAATTTGACGATCTCCCTTTATTTGTGATGATATTTGACCAGCGGGGCAATTGCATAACACTTTGTCAATCGGAATCGGTTTCATTTTGACAGTTCATCAACATTCATTGCGTTATTCACGTGTTGAGCAGACAAATTTTTCGAAATTATGAAGCAATGGATTAGCAATTGGCTTCGAAATGATTCTGATTCCGATTGATAGTGTGTTACGCAATTAGGGTGCTGTTTAGTTTTTAGATCATGGTGACTATGGTATTGCTTTACTAGGTCAGCCTATCATTATTTTTGTCTTTTTCTATGTTTTACATCAAAACACTCCCCTGTATCACCAAAGCCCCTGTCTATCTATTCTTTACTCGAAGCAATTACACGACCACCCCAAGTCCCGAGCAACAATAAAAATTCTATAAATGTTGAGCATTTTGTATTTCAAATAAAAATAGCAAACAAGATATTACGTTCAATAGACGCGTCCTCATACAGGGTAACAAAAGTAGTGGAGCAAATATCTTATAGTATGCGAGCAAACAAGCTCACGAGCCTTGAATATGTGAGGAAACATACTGGGTCTGGGCGGTTAGGCGACGATTATTTAAGTCAGTAAAAACTTTTTAGTTGTACCTACCCCACACAAGTTCAATTATCACTAGTGCATTGAAGAATTGAAGACACCGACTAGAAGAATCATCCAAATTCGTACAGAAATTCCGGAGATGCAGTACATTTATACATATAACTTCGTACACAAGAATAAATACCTAATATATTATGTATTAAAACCTCCCTGAAAGTATTTAGATCACATTAGTGAAAGAAATATCAAAATTGGTTTATTCGTTTTTGAGAAAATCGCAGACATACATACATACGGGTCGAAAACAGAACCTCCTTTTTGAAGTTGGTAAAAACGTTCAAAATCTAGTCGCAATCTCATCTCAGCGACAATCAACGTCAAAAATTTAAGGAAATTAGAGTTGTTTTTGACAGATTGAGACTGAGATCCGACTGTGAAGGTTTTTAAAATTACGAGAATAAACCCTCTGATTATTTCCCCACTACCAATCTTGATTACGGTTTAAGACAATTTGTTTCGCTCAAAAAAAAAATACAATTATTCACTCCTACCAGGAAAAACACAATAATTAAGATAAGCGACAGTTTCGCTGGGTCATAAACTAAAATTAAGCTAAAAAAAAACAGTAAAAACATTATTCAGAAGATGGTGCTTTAATAGACTTAAAAGTTGAAAGTTATTTCGATTCCCTAATTACTTTAGGTAAAGAGTTATAGTGTTGAGCCCCTCCTCATATACGACAGTTTTTCTACCATAATTTGTCCTTGGTGCTCTTAAAATTATATGGTTCCTCGTCATGCACTTTTGAATTTGGAATTCGTTTAATGTTGGTAATCTTTCGTGTCAAGTAATGACATGAGATAATATCGTTACTATTTCGATTCCTGACCACACTCACACCACTCTTAAAAAATACATCTTTGCTTTTAGATTTTTGACCGTGTCCTAACACGGGCACGCGTTAGCATTCATCCGTGAACCCGCCGCTGCTGTCCGTCACCGGACTATCCTCCACTTGACCAAATGTATGGGACGCCAGATTCTTTTTTTTCACGATTACGGTGTTGGTCCCCGGGAAAAAGTTTTTCAGTTTGATGGCCTGTACCACACCCCCAAGTTTGGTCACACTCTGAAACACATTGTAGATGTTACGTAGTCACTTTTTGAGAATAAAGACACAGACCCGTTCCAACCAATACCCGTATAACCCCAACAGCGGAGGCAGTCAAGAAGCTTATACTCGGAACTGGGACAGTGTGGGGAACTCACTATATTTCAGTTTCTAGTGAATTTTCACTAAGTCCGACATTCACGAGTTCTCTTTGAGTTAACATTATTTATTTTAAGTTTTAAATGTAAATCTTGAACTCGTTCGTCGCCGCAGCTGCGCTGAATATTTCTAAAATGTTATTCTTGTATTGAATGAGTTATATGGTTCATATTCCCATGTTGATCTTGGAGTTGAATGAAAATAGAGTTGGTTGTTGTAAAAATTGTGTGTATTATTGTGACACGGTTAACGTTTTTTACCTACAAACAGACGAAACATTGTAGTTGAACAGTATAAAATTATGTGAAAAGTTTGTGAAGATGTTTCTATGTTTGTTGCTCAACGGTGCATACACTACTGCACTGCCGTGCGATATGTAGGTATTCGAGAAGTTGTTTTTTTTATAAATGTTCGTGTTTCCGTGACAAAATAATCATTAAAACTGTCTTACTTTTATTTCACAGATTTTTATGGGCACACAGAAAGACTATAATGTCCAGGGTTAGTATATAAGGTTTATTCCAATTGATGTCATTTCAAGTTAAACAAATATCAACTTTATTTCAGTGGAAATTAAGTTGATTTCAGAGTGACTAGCATTTTTTAAAAAGTCTTAAAAATGTTTGAAGTTGAATCTTACACTTAACTTCATTGTGTAGGAATTAAAGTTATTTTTCCAACAACTCCTATTTGTTTCCATGTTTGGCAAGTAAATCGCGAACGCAGATTAGGTTAGTTAAATAGGTAGTTACCGTTTATCTCTTTCTTTTTTTTTTTGGTACGTCGCGCGTCGAGTCTATAAATGGCACCGGTAACTGAAAAGCTGTGTGGAAAACGGTTGGCATGGTATGTGATATGTAGAAAAATGTCGTGAGAAAAGTTTTTAGTATGAATGTCGATGGCTACAAGAGTAGGGGAAGACCAAAGAAACGATGGATGGAATGTGTGAATAATGATATAATTTGGTGAATGATGGTATGGAAGGCGGTGACTGCTGACTACTGAGATGACGACTAATAGAGAAGTATGGAAGAAAAACACATTTTGCGCCGACCTCAAATAAATTGGGATAAAGGCAGGAAAATGTTGAATAATGGCATCAAGGATTTTCCCAAAGATAAGTACAACTGAAACTGCAGGCTACGGCTAGACATTAATAACTAACCTCCTTACTAATACCTAATCCCACCATTGCCTTTTACCACCGGACAACCAGACGTAATGCAGTGTACCATCCGCACTTGGTTGATACCCCGATGAGTCGTACTCAGCGCTTCTCCTCTACTTTTATTATGCGCACAGCCAAAGTGTGGAACTCTCTGCCGGCATCTGTGTTCCCTCCTACATTTAACCCGTCTGCCTTCAAATCAGGAGTGAACAGGCATCTTCTGGGCACGCTCGTTTCATCATAAACCTCATCTATCGCTTTCCATCAAGCGTGATCGGGGTCAAGAGCGGGCCCAATTAGCAATAAAAAATAAAAATAATAATAAACGTTGTATAGCGTCTGTATAGTTACACAACGCTTTGTCTTCTTCTTTCGAAAGTCAAATTACTGACGACTGAAAGAGAAAAAACAGTGTGTAACTATTCATCTGATATAATACGTTTATTAGTAAGGGGGTTAAAGATTATTTTACTAACATTAGACGTCGTCCTGATCTAATTATGAGGGCGCTCGAGTGCAGATCAGTGCGCAAGCTCTCAACTGACTTAATTTTTTCTCAGCCTGTAGTGCTTATTAAGGTCGAGCCTAATCGTATTTCCCCGGGAGCCTGACAAAGCTAGATCCTCGAGTTTTATAATCGCGGCCTGCTTTTTGTGTCGTGAGCCTGGAATTATAGGGACAAGAAATTTTCTCTGCTTACTTTTTAAGACTGGAAATCAGTTTCTAGTATATTTTTCGATGAAAGTGAATTTCATTGATAAAAATTGCTTGCCTGCGGCATAACATCACAATCAGAAGTCATTTATTCTAACAGACAAAAACAGCACTTTTAGATCGTCAAAAATTACTTAAGACAGTCCCCCAAAACGCGCGTCCTTTCCCACTTCCTAGTACTTTAATTAGCTATGACGAAGAAGTGGCGCAACAAACTCTCCAGCAGCACAGCTGTCAGTTCGGTAAGAAAACCTTGATTCAATGTAAGTACCTAATTAATATTAAGAAACACAAGACATTAAATTAAATTATTTACCATATGACAGCTAGCTCTTAAAAATAAAGTCCTCTAGACCGAATTTCGGCTATGGCGACCAATATCAGCGGAGTTCAGCCTTTGGCGCGGGAGATATTATAGTGCACAAGTGTGTGCGCAGACACACGTGCACTCTTTTGCTAGCACGTACAATAAGATTGAACCAACAAATGACTTGACATCGTCAAAACACCGTTTAAACGATGTAAAATTTACACCGCGCAATTAAATTGCACCGAATAAATCAGGCTTCAGGCTGGAAGCCGACCCCAACATAGTTAGAAAAAGGCTAGGCAGATGATGATGATGATGAAATCAGGCTTAGGGTGGTGGTTGCTAATACCGATCAGATAGACTTTCGGCGATTTCCACGCTATAGCAAAGTAGGTGTGCCTTTTAGGATAGCAACAGTTTTTACACGAACTTCTCAGTGATTACACAGCACAAAAACAATCGTAAATCGTTTCCAATTACCCATTAAACGTCATCCCAAACTGACCGCCTTTAACTAAATTAAGGAGGACAATACCAATAGTTTTACCCAATGGTCCATTCTGAAACAGCAGCGGCCATCACGCACGCTCATTCATGTTATATTCATTGGGTAATTGCATAAATTATAGAATGGACCACTTCCAATATGAATGCTAATTTGTTGGACTACAATGTTACCAATAACGTGAATTGAAGAAAAACATGGAAGCAAATATTGAATGTTTTGTCTCTTTTGAGGTGAATTTGGGTGTCGATTGATGTGATGTGTGGGATGAAAAAAAAAATGAGAACACAGCACGGTTTTTTTGCGGTGTATAAACAGTGCCGTAGAAAAAACATGTCTGTCAACAAGCTTCCATAATGACCCATACAACACTGTTTTTACGGCGAGAAAAACGTACGAGTACTCATTTACACGATGCCAATTTCTTGCCCCAATCAATAGCTTAGCCTTTTCCCAACTATGTCAGGGTCGGATTCCAGTCTAAGCGGATGCAGCTAAACACCAGTATTTTACAAGGAGCGACTGCCCATCTGACCTCCACAACCCAGTAACTGGGTAACACGAGACACCTTGGTAAGACTGGTTGTCAGACTTTGGGGCCTCTAAATACTCGTAACGACTTTCAAAGATCTACGAATGACAGCCGGCTTAACGTGCTTTCCGAGGAACGGAGGGGTTCCGATATGTAATGGATTTTAAGTACCTAATGTTTGTTTTCGTCTAAATCTCCGAGCTAACTAGATGAAAACAAACATAAGGTGAATGCGCAGTTGTAGCCCGCGAAATTCAAATTTTCTTACGTTTTTTGCAATTTTCAGGTCAGTGTCAGGTTTTATCTTGATCAAAATTTGATTCGCGACTATAACAGGTACGTATTCACAGAATTATAATCATCAGAATCATTAATACATATTTCTAAATTAGATTTCTACCATAAACACTTTTCCATACGAGATTTGTTCTTAACGGTAGAAATCTAAGTTAAAGAGATATATTAATGATTCTAATGACTATAATTCTGTAAATGCATATCTATAATAGTCGCGAATCAAATTTTGATCAAGATACAACCTGACACTGACCTGCAAATTGCAAAAAACGTAAGAAAATTTGAATTTCGCGGTCTACCACTGCGCATTCACCTTAAAATAAAAGTTCTTGTATTGTATATCGATTTTATTCAATTTCGAGCGGCCATTGTTGTTAACATCTTTGGCAAAGGACATGTCCAGTTTCTGCCCTCTGGTAATTCTGGTGTAGATAAATGTTCATGATTTAAGGTTTTACAGTAAGATTTAAAAATTTAGATTTAAATTACTATGGATTAATTAATTCAGTATTACTTGCGTAACATAATTCTCAAAAAACAGTACTCAATCGTAGCTTCCGCTTTACCATTTTTAACGGGAAGTACTAAAAATGTTTTCAACGTTCCATTTTATCCCGTAATTATCTTTAAATAGTGTGAGCAATAATTATAAACCGCTTATTTTAGATCAAAGGAATATATTAACGTATTTGCGTATAAAATACGACAATATTACTAAAATATTTTTGTGTACACATCAAACATGTTTTTCTTTAAATACCCACTTCCTAACATGAAGGTAAGTATTTATTACTTTTTTGACATGACATTGACATATTACCAGTTAGGTATTTTTTGGTTGCTTTGCTTGCATTGCAGTTCCAAGTTGCGTGTATGCGTTCCTTGCTTACTGTGCGATTATTTTGTGTTATGGATATTTTCTTTTAACGACTATTGCTATTCTACACGGACTGACATCATCTAGACAAAATGACTATTGCTATTCTTATAGGATTCTGCTTTTCCTTTTGATTTGGATATTATGATGAGGTGCATCGCTGTACTGTGGATTCGCGTCAAGGCTGGCGTTACCCCTGCAAGTGAGACTTGCTCGATGGTTAGCAAATTAGGTAGGCCTCTATACTACGGCAGTCGCGTAAACCATGCAGGAAAGGCAGTACATTGAGCAGTTGTGTTATAATTTGAAAAATACAATGACATTTCTTATTGTTCCAGCTCCCATTAGATGGATACGCAAGTGTCACGATTGTTATAATTTATTAAATACTAAAGCTGCTGACAGTGAGAGACATACAATGGTCTGCCACGTCATGACGCTAGTATGGTATCTTGGCTGGGCAAGGCATCAAAATAACGTGCTAGCATCAGCTACATTTTTGGACAATGTTTTGGTGTCTCTAGAAGACGTTTAATTTTTTTATCATTTTATTTAAGAATGTATCTACAATAAAATAATTTATTTTGCAATAAATATATACATAGTTTTATTTATTATAATCCCAATTCAGTATCAACAAGTAGCTACATGTAAATAATATTATGGGTATTGAAGATAGAAACCAAAATACGCAATTAAAGATGATGCCAATATAATATTATGTGCATTTATGTGACAAACAATAGGTGCTTAACATTTTTGCTACACAAATAGAAATATCCAAAAAACTAGAATATGATCTCAGACCAACAAAATGTTTCATTAACCTCACAAAGGCATACCACCAATTAGTACCTGTATTCGCTCACAGATGGCATTATACTAAAAAAAGCTAAGAAAAATCCCTAGCGTATAATCCTTATTTTGACCAGCTTACGCAAGATCCTGACTCCTGAAACTTATTAATTAATAAACTATAAAATACGACGATTATAATAATATAACAATCATTACTGAACATTTTCTTTGACTGCCTAGACATTCGCCCATTGCTCCACCAGACATGTCCTTTAGCGCGGCCGGCCGGACTGTAGAAAGATTATTTTATTTTCCTTTTTCGACCAGATTCTAAGATAAAATTACTTGGAATTACTTATTCCTTACATTTTCCACGACCATGCTGAGCCAATTTCCGAAACTAGCTAATAAAAAGATCGCATTGAGTTTGACACGGGTATCTAATATTTTACAAAGGTATGTCTGTGATTGGTATCCGGTTAACATAAATTTCGTCCAAAGTATTAGATTGCGGTGGTCCCTAACAAGATTTGTGACTCGATTTCGGATTATTCGATATTTTACCGATGTGTAGTTTTGTAATTCGATTTTTATGTGTAAAAATCGTTTGTGCGAGAAATGATTAGGGCATTGTTTGTTAAGCTGTTTTTTTTAAATGTAATTACGTAAGTTTATAACTGGTATCTATTCTAAGAGCTGATATTTCCATCGCCAGTTATCTTTTATAATTGACGTTTGACAGTTTTTGTATGAATAAAAAAAAAAACCCAGTGTGCTTATGACCACACGACTGAAGTGAAACTTCAAACATATTTGGCTATGAGAGGAAGAGAGAAAGAAAATGTGCACGCGCACTGCTTTCTCTTGCTTATATCCCCCACTCAACTCCTGTTCGCCTCGCCCGATCACACTTTTCGTAACGCTTACGTCACGCGTTCGCCAGCTTACTCCTTAAGTCAAGCGTGCGTAAAGAAGTTTCACTTCAAAAACTGTCAAAATTATTCCTTGAATAAAGTTATCAGATGATTGAAAAATCAGCCCTTAGTAATGTAAGTTAACTGCCCGTTGGTCTCGTGGCTACAAGCGCGACTGCTGAGCGTGGGGGAGGGGGTTCGTGCCAGCTAAATAGATTTTGGATATGTGCAAAAATTCACGGCTGTAGTAGTTATATGTATATCGACACCTCCATGCAATAACATCGTAACTCACTTTTTGTGATTTTACAGGAGAGCGATTTTAAAGTTTGAAAAATTATAGCAAACTCAAAACACCCCGTACAACTTTTGAAGCTGGCTCTATTTAATATAGTTTAGGCGGACTATAAATAGGTATGGTTAAGTTGTAAAAGAAAAATTGTTTTCATGGGTTTTCATATTGTTGACAAAAAATATTTTTTGGATTAGTTACAATACTTTGACGTTGGTTTATTTTAGAAACGAAAGGGAATATAATTACAATGATAGTACAGAAAAAATGCATTATTTTTTTTACATAACAATGCCGTTGTAACTCAATTTTTGGAAAAAAGTGAGTTACGATGTTATTGCATGGAGGTGTCGATATGTCGCAGATGAATAATTGTCAAATCGTTAGCTGTTTTACAAAACAGATGTGTGTTCTGTACAGCTTAATGGCGAACATATTTTCTACTACAATGTTAAGTTTGTTCTTGGGATAAATTCATTCCAATTACGAAACCCTTCATTGTGCGTGGTCCGACGTCCACTTAGCCAGTTTTTCTTTGATAACAATCGCGATGCGATTGTGGAATTCACTTCCGCATGACATTTTGGGACTGCCAAACTGTTGCAGTTTTTAAAAAAAGAGTAAAAGAATCTTTCCACTTCGTCATAGTTGCGAACGTATTTATTGTTTACAATTATTAATATTGTAGTGATATTTGACCAGTGTGTGTTGCCAGTGATGACATATGTATGGCACTGAAACGTGGTCGCTCACAATGGGCCTTATTAGCAGGCTGAAAGCCACCCAAAGGACAATGGAGAGGGCTATGCTTGGAGTTTCTCTGCATGATCGAATCAGAAATGAAGAGATCCGCAGGAGAACCAAGGTAACCAAAGAATTGCCAAACTCAAGTGGCAGTGGGCAGGGCACATTACTCGCAGAACAGATGGCCGATGAGGCCGAAAGGTTCTGGAGTGGCGACCACGTACCGGAAGACTAGCGTTGGAAGGCCTCCCACAAGGTGGACCGACGAGCTTGTGAAGGCCGCAGGAACTCGTTGGATGCGAGAAGCACAAAACCGGTCGATGTGGAGGCGCTTGCGGGAGGTCTATGTCCTGCAGTGGCCGTCTTTCGGCTGAAATGATGATGATGATGAGTGATATTTATTTTAGAAGTCTGTATGTTTGTATGAAAGAATATTATTTGTTTTATTTTTTTAAGCGAATTGTTTTTAATTTTCTCTTTTAAGTACTCATACACACGCTGTGTACATCTCTTTATCTACTTTCCTATAGCAGGTATGCTTGAAGAGATTTTTTAAATAAACTTCACCTTTATACCAACCTATTTTTTTCTCTTCTGTGTACATAAATGGTTATATAAATAATTATACCCATGTCGTTACATAAATAAGCTCGCAACTAAAGTAGGTACCTCCAACTGCTACAACACCAACAAAAAACCTTTAAAATCCAAATTTCCCAAAAGAAAAAAGAAAACATAAGTAGGTAAGTGAGTTTAATACTCATAAAGGATACATTCAGTAGAACGAAACCGGCACGAAACAGCAAAACTGTCTGTTCGAATAAAAAATGTTCGACGTCGATTTGCAAGCTCTATCGGAAATTATGTCCGTGTATGTGTGGGACTTGGCAAGCATTGGTGTCGTGCTGGAGGACGTACAGATTAGGGTACTGTTTACTGAAATGACATAGAGTAAATAAATAGGCTTGGCTTTTGAATATTGGTATAAATGTTTATTTATTTATTTTAAAACACATAGGTACAACTATCATCACAGGCTTACCTAATACAATAGTGTAGTTATAACAGCTTACAATTAGACTTGAAATTATGGAAAATTATCATATCAAAAAGTAGTTTTAAATTTAGTTAATTTATTAAGTTAAAAAAGGAGTAAATTCGTTTTGGCACATACGTCATTTATTCCGAGCGCACATTATAGCCATCACTCTTCGTTCGCGTTAAGATTTCCCCACTTCGCCAGCTATGCTTACATAATAAGCCTATAATGTTCCCACTGCTGGGACACAGGCCTCCTTTAGGTGAGAGGGAGTGTCCCTGGGCGGGCCCTGTGCGGGCTGGCAGATGTCACATGTCTTTGAATTTTTGGTTCCAGGACATGCCGGTTTCCTCACGATGTTTTACTTTACCATTTTGAGAGCAGTGGTGAAGAAATAATTTACACAAAGTAAAGCGCCTGTCTGGGTTCGAACCTACGACTTACAACTCGTAAGTCGCGGCCGTTACCACTTGGCTACCACTGCTCTCATATAAAGGCTATGCTTAAATCCCATGTAATAGAGAGCAAGACTATTATTGCAATCAACCGGGTACAAATCCAGACTCCAGGCTGTTACTGAATAAATTCTGATTGAAAAACCCGATAACGCTTTGGCCGACCTAGAAGTCGAACCCTCATGCGCATCAGTAGTTAAAACGTGCATTTTTTTTTGTACGGTCGATTAACACTTTCATTTTTACATGTTATTAAATTGACAATATTTTTTTTTTAATAAACTGCTTTTTACATAATAGCAAAGAGTTTATATTCAAATTTTTTTTCTTCTGCTACAATTTTGTACAAATATTTTGCTCAATAACTAAGATTAAGAAAACTGCTGTGTTAATCGACTTTTGATGCTGACCGTACAGAAGAAACAATGTGTCTTTTTTATCTTTTCTATAATATGGATGGTAGGAATACTCCAAAATATGTGAGCAAAAACCAATATTCGACAAGATTGGCGCAGAAAAAATATAAAACTGTCGTTATGTCATCCGCCGCGCTGTAGTTTGACAAAAGCTGCAAATAACGAATGTTGACATCGACCTAAGCCATCAGTGAGTTGACAAAGCTAACAAAAATGTTGAAGTGCGAGTAGGAACAAGGATTCGATATATGTTTATATTGTCAGATCTAAGCGTTCATGTAGATCTATACCAGAGTAAAAACAAATTTGTTTTTTCTATGTCTTTACTGAGTTTCATGTTCGTCATAAATCGTAAATCAAGAACTAAAAAATTAAAGAAAAAATACATTAAAGAATTAATTAAGAGTTTGAACCACGTAGTCCGTTGATAAAACTGAGCTATTAATAATAAAGATGATGACATGAATTTCGAACTTAAAAATATATTACAAAAAGTAATTTAATGGAGTCTGGAACAAAAACAGGGTGGCTGGGATATCGACGTACCACCTGTTAATATGGTTCAGTACATGATTTTTAAACCTCCTAGCTGTGTAGAAATTTTTCGTCTTAATCTATATAAATAAAAACAAAAGGCCTGACTGACTGACTGACTGACTGACTGACTGACTGACTCATCAACGCCCAGCCCAAACCCATGGACCTAGAAAGCTGAAATTTTACACAATGGTTTCCTTTATAATGTAGACAAGGAATAAGGAAGGATTCTTCGAAATTCAACCCCTAAGGGAGTTAAATAGGGGATGAAAGTTTGTATGAAAGTCCGTCAGTTTTAAAGTTAGGATCTTCAAATTTTGTGTTTAGGCTGACGATTGAAAATTAATTTATACGTTTCCCAGCGTTTTTGATGATTCCACCCCCAAAGGGTTAAAAAGGGGGATGAAGTTTTGTATGAAAGTCCGCCAGTTTAAAAGTTAGGATCTTCAAATTTTGTATTGAGGCTAACGATTGAAAATTAATTTATACGTGTCTCAGCGTTTTTGATAATTTTACCCCTAAAGGGGGATGAACGACCTAACTGAGATATCGACGCACAGCCTAAACCACTGGTCCTAGGGACATGAATTTTGGAGGGTGTGTTCTTTGTGAAGAGTAAGTATCCAGTAAGAAGGGGTTTTTGGAAATTAAGCCTTTAAGAGGGTGAAAAGGGGGGATTTTGTTTGTATGAAAAATCTTATTCCTTGAGTTAATAACCTTGAAACTTGGCACGAATACTTACCTAAGTAAATTATGAAGTTTGGCATTTTTCGTTTTTCTAATCTACCCCCTAAAGAGGTATTGGGGGGTGTCAAAATTTGTATGGAAGAATTTTAACGCGCTGTCCTATTAACTCAAAACTCAGTATTTATACTAAGGACTAAAAATAAAGAATAACGTGTATCAGGGTTTTTCGAAAATCTACCCATAACTGTGTGAAAAGGGGTAATTAATTTTACAGGGGAGGATTTCACTGCGTGGCTTGATTAGTTCGAAAATTGGCATATATAATCTTTGAGTCAAGTTATGAACACATCTTAAACGATTTTTCATAATTCTACCCATGTAGGGGTGAAAAGCGGGATAACAGTTTATATGAAAAATCTTAATCATTTGGTTAATAAACTTGAAACATGGCACGAATATTTATCTAAGTAAATTATGAAGGTTGGCATTTTTTGTTTTCACAAACTACCCCCTAAAGGAGGATTGAGGCGGGGTGTGTCAAAATTTGTATGGAAGAATTTTAACGCATGGTCCGATTACCTCGAAACTCGGTATTTATACTTAAGACCAAAAATAAAGAATAACGTCTATCAGGGTTTTCCAAAAATCTACCCTTAACGGGGTGAAAAGGGGTAGTTAATTATACAGGTGAGGGTTTTAATGCGTGGCTTGATTAATTCAACAATTCGTATAAATAATCTTTGAGTCAAGTAATGAACACATCTCAAACAATTTTTTGAATGTCCACCCCTATGGGGGTGAAAAGCGGGAGTACAGTGTATATGAAAAATCTAACTCATTTGGTTAATAAACATGAAACTGGCCACGAATACTTAAGTAAATTATGAAGTTTGTCATTTTTGTTTCTCTAAACTACCCCTTAGAGGGAGATTGGGGGCGTCAAAATTTGTATGGAAGAATTTTAACGCACAGTCCGATTACCTCGAAACTCGGTATTTATACTTGAGACCAAAAATAAAGAATAACGTTTATCAGGGTTTTCCGAAAATCTACCCCTAACGGGGTAAAAAGGGGTAGTTAATTATACAGGTGAGGATTTTAATGCGTGGCTTGATTAACTCAACAATTCGTATAAATAATCTTTGAGTCAAGTAATGAACACATCCCAAACAATTATTTGAAATTCCACCCCTATGGGGGTGAAAAGCGGGAGTACAGTGTATATGAAAAATCTTACTCATTTGATTAATAAACATGAAACTTGGCACGAATACTTAAGTAAATTATGAAGTTTGGCATTTTTTGGTTTTCTAAACTACCCCCTAGAGGGAGATTGGGGGCGTCAAAATTTGTATTGAAGAATTTTAACGCGAAGTCCGATTAACTCGAAACTCGGTATTTATACTTAAGACCATAAATAAAGAATAACGTGTATCAGGGTTTTTCGAAAATCTACCCTTAACGGTGTGAAAAGGGGTAGTTAATTTTACAGGGTAGGATTTTACTGTGTGGTTTGATTAACTCGAAAATTGCCGATATAGGTCACACGGCTGCCAAGCTAAAATGGAACTGGGCTGGTCACATCTGTCGCATGCCGGAGGAGCTATGGGCTAAAGTAACCACACAATGGGTCCCAAACAGCAGCAAACGGCAACGTGGCAGGCCCAGAATGAGATGGCGGGACGAACTCGACTCTTTTGACAAAGATTGGCGTGTAACAGCACTGGATAGGGATAAGTGGAAGAAGGGAAGGGAGGCCTTTGCCCTGCAGTGGGACAGAAATGGCTGATAATAATAATAAAATCTTTGAGTCAAGTAATGAATTCCAACCCTGTGGGGGTGAAAAGCGGGGATACATTTTATATGAAAAATCTTATTTATTTGGTTAATAAACATGAAACTTGGCAATATTTGGGTCAGTAAATAATAACGATTGTCAGTTTTAGTTAAAAAAACACCCCTTACAGAGGATTTTGGGGGTGACAAAGTTGATAGATTAGAAAAATATGTAACTCGCTATCGGATTAACTCGAAACTAGGTACTACCAAAACAAAAAATAAAACAAGTACTTATCTGTTTTAGGGTTTTTCAAAAATCGACTCCTACATACATTTTCGAAATTTTTAGAGGTAAGTACGAATTTCACGCGGACGAAGTCGCGGGCAGAAGCTAGTAACCAAATATGTACAAACACTGGTACAAAATGATAGGGCCAATGACGCAACACATTATTGTGAGCAATTTGCTCTGTGCCTACAATAAGTTCACGTCTTGTTCGTTCACATATTGAAACGTATTATATTTGTTTACCGACTTATATTTATTGGATGTTTACGAATAATATTGGCACAAGTTTAATAATATGTTGGCGTTTTATATTCGGGAGTTTTTGTTTGAGAGAGGAACGAAACGTCAACAATATTATTTATTCACGACGAACATTAAAGTAATAAAATTATTTGTCGAGTATTGTTTATTTCAGAACATAATACGTTATCTATTCTGTATATCCTTTACAAATAAAAGAAGATTTTATTATACTCGAATCTTCAAGTATTCTTCCAAGGGCCGATTTTACCAAAGTCAGTTATCTTTTATCCGTGGATTAAATTGACGTCTGACTTTTTTTTTGTATAGATAATCTGTCAAAACTTCAAAATGTATTCTTAGGATACTCAGACATATTCTAGGTATAAATGTTTGCCGGAATTCGCCCTTAGTCCTCAATCTTTTTACAGGCAATGTCGGGTAGGGATATGGTTCCGCTTCAGTAACATTTCCCCTCGATGGAAAGGCGGTCAATGTTGCCTAATCTTTCACCATGACATGAACAATCCTCCCAGAATTCTTGCCGTCACGATAGCTGAAGATGAAGTATCTTGATATTCGTATTCTTGGCAAGTACTTCCCAATTTATCTAAAAAAAAAGGAAAAAACGAAAAGGAAAAAACAAAAGGAAAAAACGAAAAAAAAAAGGAACGAAAGGGACGAAAAGATAAAACGTACTAACGTGTGACCGAGTTTTTTTCAGAGAAAAGAATTGCCTGAATTACTCTGGAGTGATGGATCTGATGTAATCAAATCCAATTATTTATTTGCTAGAATGCAGGTAAGTATACAAATAAGGTCATGAAGAATTAAAGTAGAGCCATACATTCTGCCCATGGTTCGACTTGCAAAATTTAAATGAATGAATAGGAACGATGCTTCAACTAATGTAAAGAATAAGAACATTTTAAACACAATTATCAGTTAAAAAAATAATAATACAATACAATTAATAATACATCATAATAGTCAAAATAAAATCAAAATGTCAAAATACACTTAAAATATCTAAATACTATTAAAATGTAAAACCAAATACAATAAAAAACTCATTTTAGTCGAAATCTTTAAATATTCAAAATTCTATTTATTTAATTTAAAAAAAGTAGAAAGGCTCTCTGGCTATTGTGAATGTTAATAATAAATGTTGCATGCCGAACATGGAGCACCACAGATGCCGAATGATGAAATATGGTTGAGCCTCAATGTATTGTAACACTTGGGTGCGCCAAAGTTCACCTAAAGGAGAAGGGAAAGACTCCATAGTTTCCTGGGCCCAGGTGTTAACTGAATCAAACTAGCTTTATTTGAAAGTGGATATAATAACAAGGCCTCACTGAAAATTTGGTGAAATTTGGCTATCTAGGAATCAAGTTATATGAAATATAAGTACTTAGTAAAAGTGAGGTTACATTATAACATTGTAGTTTTTTGATGTTATTTGCGAAATATTTTTGAATGGTTTTGGTTGTATAATGGTTTTACGCATGGAGTGGAAGTAGAGAGCCTCCCTGTGCGACGTGTTGAAGATCCTGAAATGGATTGAGAACGGAAAATACGTGCGCACTCACAACGAAAGAAAACGTACGAGTGCCGGTCACAGAGTACTTTTTGATAGGTGCCGGTTTTTTTCTACCTGTCATCTGTCAGTCGGTGCACAGATTACTTTAGACTATACTGAGTGACTAGTGTTGCTAACAGAAGAAAAATTAATGGAACTCAATTCGCTTTGAATCGATTCCACGAAAAGATTGATAAAGCATTTGTCACTCGATGTTCATACATATTCTGAGATTTTACCGATTTATTCACTATCGATTACTTAGAATTCAGGCATGTACTTTATCGATTATTTAGTTTCACAACTTAATTTAATTTTTCTCGCTTCCTAGATAGAAACATGGTACTGTATTTTGTGATTTCCTTTAGAAAAATATACCGGTTTTATTAATACCCATTTCAACTAGTTAACTGCTGGGCCCAGGATTTCCCCTCTCCTTTTCAACTCCGATAATTGGAAATCCGAAAATGTTCTTCCTAACATTTTTCATCCTAACAATCACAATTCCTAACTACTCTGTCTCTAATGTTCATAATTCCGAATCATTCAACTTCATAATGTCAGTAGCAATAAACATCTATTATACTTTTATTTGTTTTCCTATATTTTCTCAACATAACCATATTTTACACTATTATTCAAAGTCATATCTTTTGTGTTCAGATAGGATGCAAAAGCGAGCGAAGGGCACCCCGAGGTTCGGTTTGGTTAGGTTACTTTAAACCCTTTACACAGAAATAGGGGCCCCGCGAAGCGGGGCTCCGTCGACATAGGACGCAAGGGCGAGCGAAGGGCACCCCGAGGTTCGGTTCGGTTAGGTTACTTTAAACCCCGCGAAGCGGGGCTCCGTCGACATAGGATGAAAAAAAAAGTGTTTATCATATTAGACTAAATAGGTTTTATGTCTATTGAGTGGTATATCAAACGATTTTATATTAATTGTCTGTTATTCTTATAGAAATTAGTTACATGAAAATTATATCAATCGTTTATTATATTAACTGATCATTATATCAAATAAAATTATAGGTTCAGTTGTTATATCTTGTAAATATTAGAGGTTTTGTAATTATATCATATATTACTTACCCGTATAAACTCCCAGGCCATGAAAATATTATGGTAGTTATGTTTAGGGATAAAAGCGTTATGATAAAAAACAGTAGGAGTTTAAAATATTTACATTAATGATATTATTAATTACAATTTTCGGAAACATGAGTGTTATGAACATCGCCGGTAGCACTACAAATAGTATGAATGAAAACTTTAGGATGAAAAATTTGAGGAAGAGTGATCATTCGGATTACAAATCGTTAGGAAGAACAATTTCGGGTAAAGAACTTTAGTTGAGCCAATATGGACCCGTAACACTTACTATGTATTACACATATTTGCAAAATAAATGTCTATTCTATTAATAACTACTAATTAAAAAGTCATTGTGTCTCGCTCGGATCCACGTTCGATACGAAGGGTTAATCTTCAAACCAAACTTTTGCCATAACGCAAGAAGAACATGATTTACTAAAGACATTATCGGGCAGTTAAACGGGCATCTCCCACTTTTCCCCATAAACGTTTTTTCAGACCAAAAAAATCTATTTACCCAGTATTCTGACAGCAACAACCAGTAACTCACTGCGCCCCTTAATACCTAACTAAGATTATTTATCCTAAATTTATGAGCACGGAAGGGTTATCTATGGGGTGTAGGGGTGAATTTATACGTCCGTGTGACTGTGGTTCGTAGGATTCGATATCCTGTATAGCCCGGGTCAGTAGGAGGGTTAACAAAAAAGCTAGTACTTACTAAAACGTGAAAAAAAGTGAGAATACAAATACAAAATCGTTTATTGTCACAATTAGCCTATAAATATATTAAGACGAGTTTGGAGCCTCCCTTTAGGCAAACAATGCCTGTATTAGGAGACTCCGCTCTTCCATATCATTGCCGTATTATACATAAACTAACTGTGAGGTGACCCTTAACATTATTTAGTTTAATTTTTTTATTAATGAATTATTAAAAAAAAATAACTGTAAAAATAAAAACATTAGAAATTAAAACTTAAAAAAAAAAAAAATTATAAATGACGTTACTAGCAATAGATAACACATTTTCTTGTTTTTGTAGTGGGTGTAGTGTGGTGTGGTGTAGCGTAGCGTAGTGTAGTGAAGTGTAGTGTAGAATAATAATAATAAGTTTAATAAGTTTTTATTTTGATTCATAAACAAGTGTTACAATATTTAGGTATGACACTGGATCCCGCACTAGGATACCCTGTGTCGCAGGATCGAGTCTCTTTTAACAGATAATATGAATTATTTTAAGACTAGCTGCGCCCCGCGGTTTCACCCGCATAAGTTTCGATCCCATGGGAATAACGGAATAAAAACTATCCTATTGCCTTTCCCGGGAATCAAACTATATCTATACCAAATTTCATCTAAATCGGTTCAGTGGTTTAGGTGTGAACAGATAACAAACTGACAGACAGAGTTACTTTCGAATTTATAATATTATAGTATATATTAGTATGGATATGTTAACAAATGCAACGGTTTCAGTAGATATAATTCATTTAAACTTCGAACTACAAGGTAACAAAATGTATGTGTTTGTGATGAGTGTTAGCGTGTATATGAAGATAAATACTTTATAAGTTGAATTATAAAAGATTTTCCGTTTCAGCATAATTAAGCCCAAGCTGCCAATCCCGTCTGGTGTCATGTAGTATGGTGTAAGAATGAGCAAAGGGAAGCTTATTCTTAAACGATCAATAAACTAATATGGAAATAGCACACCATCGTTAAGACCAAGAGATTGTAAATAACTTCAATACTTATTTGGTTTCAAAGTTTCAAATCTCCTCAACTGTGTGAAAGAAAGAAAAGGACTAACCACCGAGATGATGACTAAAAGAGAAGTATGGCAGAAAATGACATGTTGCGGCAACCCCAAATAAATTGGGGTATGAAAATTTTGAGGTACAGACGCCAGCACATCAACCCACCCGAACCTGTAAAATTTTCCCAATCAACTTTGAACCTTATACTTTAGCGATAAAGATGAAAAACTATTAAAGAATTTTCACAGATTGTATTATCTTGATCATAAATATTACAGAATATAAATGTAGAAATTTTACAAGGCGTAATATAATGGGTCCCATAATTTTTGCTATAGTACCATTTGTAGTTTCACTTGCAGACTGTACGGGACCTTAACAAGAGTATTATGTATTATTGAAAGGAAGTCTGAAATGTGTTGGCCGTTTTACACGGTCCATTAAGCACCTTTGTAAACAGTTATAATGAAATGCATTATTGTTATGTGTTGACTATTTGAATTCTACATAAATGATATATACCTAATGATGGTGGTTGGAATACATCAATTGTCTTTGAATTTTAGTTCGTTATTTTTGGTGACTGGTGGTAAAGTAACTGTGATGAAAAAATAAATAAATAAGGTTCGATAAAAATATCTGCCACATCTTCAATGGGAGACAGTATTTTGTATACAGGGTGTTACGGAAAGGGTATATCAATACAAACGGGTTGAAGAGTGTATCTGGTCTAGAATCTCTGTACAAAATTTCATCTCAAAAGCATTAACGTTGAAAATGCTTAATATTTTTTTATTTCGACATCACGGCGCTGCACTGGCGCGCGGCGGCGTGATGTGCGTTTACTAGGCGCACGGACACACTACAGATAATGTATAATGACCCTCATAGTGCGGTGACACGTTTGTTATGATTTCAATTTAATAAACTATCGAAATAAAAAAATATGTATTAAGCATTTTCAAAGTTACTGCTTTTGAGCTGAAATTTTGTACAGAGATTCTAGACCAGATACACTCTTCAACCCGTTTGTATTGATATACCCTTTCCGTAACACTCTGTATAGATTACAGTAGTGAAGAAATTTTGTGCCCTGGAATTGTTAAATCAATTTGAGAAAATAAAGTAATTAAATAAACATTTACTCTATTCTGCATAACGTGGTTCACAAACTATGCGCGATGTGTCGCTCCGTCACATTTTGCGAAATAAAATGACGGTGCGGCAACAGCTAATTACTATGGGACGGTTTCATGCAACTAAATCAATTCAAATTTCTACGCACATTTTTTAGTACTTATTAAAAAAAATATAACACAAGATCAATAATGTATCTTTACTATTGCAATCTATATACAAAATACTGTCTTCCATTGAAGCCGTGGCAGATATTTTTATAGCACCTTGTATATACAGACGAATTCAGAACACCCTCTTTTTTAAAAAGTCTGTAAAAATATGAAATTCAAAAGGCGCACCTGCCGATCCACGAATGACAGCCGGGACTAACGGCTTAACGAGCTATCCGAGACGCGTGGGTATTGGTATGTAAAGACGGTTACCCATCCACGGACCAACCGCGGCTAGCGTAGCTTAACCTGATCGATCTAACCGTGTGGCTGTTATTACTTAGCCAGAAGCCCCCTTGGGTTATCATTTTTCAATCATGATTAAATCCCCACATTTCAGTTTATAAGGCCTCCCCCAATCACATTTTAACTCACATCCACTGATAAAAAGTTACGTACCTACCTACGAAAAAAAATGGAATCCTACTAAAGGTATAATTTGAAACGAAATTAATTCATCTTCCAGTCATACTAAAATTGATCACACAGAAAAATTTATTTGATATATCACGGAAGCTTTGACATCGATATTTTATTTGTTAGGGATCAGATATTTTTGGAGGGTCGTTAAATAAATTGGGTTGTATTAATGCCGTTAAATTCATGCCGAGCAACTCGGTATATCATAATTAATTGGTGTCAAAATAGGTAACAATATCGTACTATTAATAAGTATTCTATTCTGCTGGGGTTTCTTGCGACACTTCTTCCCGGCCAAAGCAGTAAGAAGTAGTGAAGGGCGGGCCTTTTGGGGGACTGTCTGTAGCTACTACTGTTTGATAATTAAGGCCAGTGAAGTAAATTGAAACGCTTTTGATAAATAACTGGTGTATTGTATGTAAAACTACAGGTTTTGAGTTTACAACATTTTAGAACGGAACACATTCTGTTGCGACTTTGGTCGTAGATTCAGTTCATAAGTTCGTGAGCGTAACTGTCACACACAAACTGCCAACACTAAAAACTTTTGTTGTCCTCTGATTGGCCCTCTAGTCGGCGCGTCATAGCAGCCCGGACAATCGCAGCGGTGCACGTTGGGTGATTTCCGTTTAGTTTGCCGTAGACATCGTATTGACGTGAAATTAGTAAAATAATGCGGCAACACTGTCTTGTGTAATTTTGACGTTCAAAAAGTAGTGATTTTCAGCATACTATAATAACGACTATTGATTTTGATTTATCACGATATTGTGGGAGACCTAGAAAGAAACCCATAAGTAATAATTATCAGTTCTACAATACTTACAGGCCTTTTAGAAAATGGCTTATAGAAAAAGGCTTATAGAAAAATCATCACTATTCTGTGAATGATTATTTAGACTTTTAAAGATTCACACTGACATGTTACTATTACATAATCAGCCTATAATGTTCCCACTGCTGGGACACAGGCCTCCTCTCTGTGAGAGGGAGCGGGCCGTAATCTACCACGCGGGCCCAGTGCGGGTTGGTAGATGTCACATGTCTTCGAATTTTTGGTTCTAGGACATGCCGGTTTCCTCACGATGTTTTCCTTCACCGTTTTGAGAGCAGTGGTGATGAAATAATTTACACAAAGTAAAGCGAAGCGCCTGTCTGGGTTCGAACCTACGACCTACAACTCGTAAGTCGCTACCGTTACCACTCGGCCACCACTGCTCTCATGTTACTATTATAATTTGATAAATACTTGATATTTAAATTTAAGAGCTATGATTTGTGTACCAATTTGTTAGCTTTATTTATTTAATTCATACAATTCAATAATTTTGCATGCTAGTTTTAGTGAATTGTTTTAGAAACTGTTAATAAAATCCCGAACATCTGTAATGTACTACAATTCTTGCAAATAAATTTCATTTAATTTAATTAGCACCACAAAACCTACATTCGATTACTGAAAGACTAATCAAGATTAGTAGGTAGATACTTATTAGATAAAACCTCATGTAAGCAACAGTAATTAGTTTACAAAACTTATATGATCTAATCATCCAATTTGTACTGATATTTGTCTCGTCAACAGAAAAAGTAAAAAGACGAATCAGACAACAGTTCTGTATTTCATCTTCTACATCGAGCCTTCTTAAAGTTATCATAGAAACAAAATAAAATGAATTCAAACAAAATTAACAGCAAACTTTAATTCCGTTAAAACTTGGAAGTTTAACGCCAATACACAAGGAAATTAACCAAAACGCCTGTAGACACGTTTATCTGAAAAACTAGAAAGTTCGTACAAAAGCCGATTTAATTACTGCTCTCAAAGATCAAAGTGAGCCGAGACGGAGGAAGTAACTTTACACCGGCTACCGGCGTAGAGGGCGGACATATCGGGGGGTGTACCAGAGGACTTTGCTTATTAAATTTTTTTCTGTTTCGAACGATGTTTAATCGAGTTCCTTTCGAGACGGGCTGTACTTTTACCGACTTCAAAAAAAAGGAAGTTATCAATTCGATACGTATGTATGTATCTAATATTATTGGAACTGCAATATTATATTCACAAATGACATGTATTGGGGCTTCCAAACAAATGTACAAAATTTTATAGGTGTATGTATATTAGGTATATGTATGTTTGTCCACGCATTTCTCCGCAACTATTAATCGGATCGTGACCATTTGTTTTAATTAGATTACACGAGCTACGGATGTAGTGTCAAAGGGAAAACATCTGAAAACCTTGGTCAAATTCTAGTGCAATATTTACACCAAAACTATTAACTACATATTACAAACAAATATTCCAGCTTTTATTTAAAACTAAAAATTACGAAATTAAAAGTAATTTAAAAAAAATTAAATCGACTTCAAAAATAAATTCACTCAAAATTATGAAATAACTTTAATTCCGGAAGTCGGTGGTAAAAAAACTAATACAGATCCTAAGATACCGACTTCCGGAATTAAAATTAATTCATAGTTTTGATTGTATTTGCTTTTGAAGTCGATATAATTTTATTAAATTACTTTTTTGATGTTTTTAATCATCATGAATCTCGTTTATGCTCACTAGTTCCTTCCCGTAGTTCCTTTGAAGGAACTACTGAGAATTTTTGGATCAGTAGTTCCTTTGCAAAAGCTGAAGGAACTACTGAGACTAGATAGTTCCTTTGAAGGAAATAAACATAATATACAGGCTGTTACGGAAAGGGTATATCAATACAAACGGGTTGAAGAGTGTATCTGGTCTAGAATCTCTGTACAAAATTTCAGCTCCAAAGCATTAACTTTGAAAATGCTTAATATTTTTTAATTTCGATATCACGGCGCTGCACTGGCGCGCGGCGGTGGCGGCGTGATGTGCGTGTACTAGGCGCACAGACACACTACAGATAATGGATAATGACCCTCGCTTTTGAGCTGAAATTTTGTACAGAGATTCTAGACCAGATACACTCTTCAACCCGTTTGTATTGATATATCCTTTCCGTAATACCCTGTATAATGCTGGTCCGACACGACCGGAGGGACATCAGGCGCAGGGCCAACAGCTTATCGTACTTTCCGAGGCGCGGGAGTATCCCACCGCCAGCTTTCAAACGTCAGGCTGTTACTAAGGAATTCCTAATGGAAAAACCCAATAACACTATTCCCGATCCGGGAATCGAATCCAGGACCCCACGCTGAGCAGTCACGCTTGTGACCACGAGACGAACCCACGGGACTGTAAGAGTTAGTGAAGAGAGTGCGCCTGTGTCTGTGCACTATAATATCTCCCGGGCCTAAGGCGCAAGCCACACATAAATGGCGTCGGGCGAGGACACGGCGCGGGCGGCTTCCTGTTCCATTCAAATTTTATACCAAGTGCATAGAAATAAAGCGCAATTTAGGATGCGCGGGCGCTGAAATGGCGCGTCATATCCACACCCGAGCCACGACATTCCGTGTATCCTAAATTGCGCTTTATTTCTATGCACTTGGTATAAAATTTGAATGGAACAGGAAGCCGCCCGCGCCGTGCCCTCGCACCGACGCCATTTATTTGTGGCCTGCGCCTTAGGCTGTTCTCCGCTGAGGTTGGTCGTCATGGCCGAAATTCGGCCTGGAGCATTATTATTATAGCAGTATATTGCAGAACATAGCCCTCTCCAATAGCACGCCAATCACCTTGATTCTCGGCAACTCTTATCCAGCTGTAACAAGCCACCCTGCGAAGATCGTCGCTCCACCTAGCCTAAGGTTGTTTTATCGCACGTTCTCCGATTCGCGGTCGCCACTAAAGAACACGTTTACCCCAACGGTCATCGGTTCTATAGTCGGTTTTTAGGGTATCGTACTTCTTAATAAAAAAACAAACCCCATATAGTCTGTCACAGCCAATTTGCTCTTTCTGTGACGCCAAACACGGACGCCCCCTAGCTAGATGAACGGACGACCTAAAGAAGGTGGCTGGGGTAGACAGGATGCGGAAGGCGGAGGACAGGGTGTTGTGGCGCAGTCTGGGAGAAGCCTATGTCCAGCAGTGGACTGAGATAGGCTGAGTTGATTGATTGATTGAAACACGGACGCGTAACGTAAATAAATGAATTTTAAATACGGGGCAACTGCTGGGCCAAACCCGAAGTATCGCTTTAACCAGTATCTGAGTGAATTGAATGTCAAATAGGTATGTGAAACATTAATGATTTGAATCTGAGGTTAGTTAAAAATAAGTGGGAGTTCTCATTTGACAGCTATCTACTGCTTGGTTAATATTATAAAGTTATGCTTATTTTATGTAACCTTTATTAAAGGTTATCTTTATAAAAAAAAGTCTTCTGGTGGGTGGTGAAACATTCTATGATAATATTTGATTCAATTATAATAATATTACGGATGTAGGCAACGATGTGGGCTGTTTCGGGGCTGCCTTTTATCTGAAATTTAAAAACACTTGTTTTATTCAATTTTGAATAGGGACGTCCCTATTAAAAATTATCAAAGAAAGTATCACAGCAAATTAACGCAAAATATTCCTTAGCATAGCCTATAATATTCCCACTGCTGGGACACAGGCCTCCTCTCTTCGAGAGGCCGTAATCTACCACGCGGGCCCAATGCTGAGTGCTAGATGTCACATGTCTTCGATTTTTTCTGAGGACATGTTGGTTTCCTCACGATGTATTCCTTCACCGTTTTGAGAGCAGTGGTGATGAAATTATTTGCACGACGTAAAGCACCTGTCAGGGTTCTAACCTATGATTACGTAAGTCGCGGCCGTTTTTACTGGGCCACCACTGCTCTCTGGTGCAACCAACAGCCAACCTAGTCGTGAGTACTCAAGATAATTCAGAATTATTTTTTTCTTCCTTAATGCATAAAACTTCAAACTCAAAGCATTTATTTCAATTAAACCATGTGCAGGCACTTTTGATTTGTCAAAATTAAATAGTCGACCAGTTAGTCAGAAAGTTGAAGCTATTTGCCCATTCCAAAGCGTAGATCTCTATGGAGAAGAACGGGCAAGAAACTCCATGGACACTCTTTTAAATCAAGAATATTACAAAATCCTGGGTACATTATTCATTATTTTTCAAGCTTCAACCCTTAGTAGGGGCAGTACAAAAGTAGACGCAGTAGCAAAGGCTTTGTAACACTATATATTAGGTTATTTCACTTTGTTAAAACTTTATTTGGTGTTGTCTTTTTGAATTGTAACCTTTGCTGAAGACGTCTTTTGTTGGAAGTTTCTTTTACACCTGGATCGTAGTTGGACAATAAAGAAAGTCCTATTTTAAGTTCAGGTCCCACTTTATTAATTACTAGAAAGTCAGTCTTTTGAGGAAGGAGTACCTACGACTTAATTAATTATTATAATTAGTTTTGATGTAGCTATTATTCTTGCTAAGAATAGATACATAAGGTTGGCGTCTTCTTTAATGACCAAAGAACACCATCCCCCTCGACCCCATTAATAATTGTTAATATTATTAATGGGTCCCTCTTTTTGTCATTACACATTATATATCGTCAGTTTTTTTATACTTATAGAGGTTGTAGCTGCGCCCCGCGGTTTCACGCGCATAAATCTCGATCCCGTGGGAATATCGGGATATAATTATCCTATGTCCTTTCCCGGGACTCAAGCTATCTCTATACCAAATTTCATCTAAATCGGTTCAGCGGTTTAGGCGTGAAAAGGTAACATACAGACAGACAGACAGACAGAGTTACTTTCGAATTTATAATATTAATCATATTAATTAATATACAGGGTGAAATTGAACACATGCGACAAATCGAAATGGGAGATTGTACTCGTCATTATGAACAACTTTTACTATGGGACCAAACCTGAAATCGCGAAAAAAAAATCAGCTGTTCCCTACATTTTGGCGAGTTATACGAACATAAATGTAGGGAACAGCTGATTTTTTTTCGCGATTTCAGGTTTGGTCCCATAGTAAAAGTTGTTCATAATGACGAGTACAATCTCCCATTTCGATTTGTCGCATGTGTTCAATTTCATCCTGTATATAGTACTAGCTGCCCGGCGCGACTTCGTTCGCGTGATGTCCTACTAAGGAGTAGGACATCACGCGAACGAAGTCGCGCGAAGGCCCCTACCCTACTCCTACCCTAATCATTAGAATCATTAATATATTATCTCTTTAAGTTAGATTTCTACCATAAACACTTTTCCATACGAGATTTGTTCTTAACGGTAGAAATCTAACTTAGAAAGATTATTAATGATTCTAATTATTATAATTCTGTAAATACGTACCTGTTATAGTCGCGAATCATATTTTGATCAAGATACAACCTGACACTGACCTGAAAATTGCAAAAAAATTAAGAAATATTGAATTTCGCGGGCTACAACTTCACGTTCACCTTAAATGTGACATGTTTAGATCTTTAACGAAAAAAAAAAAAGACGGATTGCACTCCGGGAGTGCCGGCAGAAGTGAAAACTTGAATATTAACGTTGAAATAAATCAATTATTAATTGAATTAATATAACTAAGTATTTTTCACTATTTCTGCGTTACATTTTTCATTAATTTTTCATTAATCGATGCACTTTGTTCAATTTCCATTTATTGAAACACTTTATATACACGAATTTTACGAATACACAGCAGTGTGGCTACTAAACAGACGGTCGAGCCATCAGCTGTCCATCCACGTCCGCGTCCACCATCACCATCACATCACTATCGCCATCGCCATAACCATCGCCATCACCATCGCCATCACCATCACCATCACCATCCATCCATTATCGTGTCTCACTTGGTTCACTTCGGTTGGCGCCGCCGTAGAAACAGATGGGGGGGGGGGGGGAATCTCTCCTGACGGTCACGTGTCCTGACGCGATGCCCTGACGCGAGTTTAACATTTTTTCCCCATTACAAAAAGTGTGCAACGCCGCTAAAGAAGTTTTCACTTCAAAAAAGATATTGAAAAATTCCTTTTAAAGGTCTAATAGAAATAAACGATTTGACTTTGACTTTATCGAACCAGTGGAGGATAGAATATACTTCAAGCCCTGAAATACCAGATAGTGAACTTTTTCTGGTAAGTTTTGCCATAATCGCCATAATCGCGCATAATAAGCAATATTTTTTGCTTCCAACATCAATAAATAAATCCCTATAACTTCACATATCTTTCAGTATCTAACACACACTCTTTACCCCGACTTTTTCCCACTGAAATGGGCACGGGGAGTGCTGAAAGAGGCAAGGGCCCATTAGTGAAGGGCTCCTGACACGGAGAAAGGCCTCGAGAACGTAACGGCCTACAAGGGCCTCCTACGACAAAAACTGCGAGTTTGAGATCTTTGCGTACCGCCAGACATTTAGCGGCGTTTTTCTGGTAATCGGTTTTGTATTATTTTCGCTGTTATTTCTTCCTGTTATCTTAAAAAGGCTTTTGTGGTTGGTCGAATATTTTTTTCGGATATTTATCTGAGGGAGGAAAATGGGGGAAATTGTATTGTTGTAATTTGCGTAACAAATGTTTTGTTATAGGCTTAAATGGAATTGGGCTGGACTGGACACATCTGCCGTATGTGAGACGATCAATGGGCCAAACATACGACTCAGTGGGTCCCGCTTAAGGCGAGTACATGACCTAAAGCGCGGTCTTTGTCGGACTGCATAGAAAAGAAAGAGAAGCGCGATGAATCTATTGTTTGGACTAAAAAATTAAAACACTAGTGCTTTAGTATGTTGCTTGTAGAATAATCTGACAAAAAATTATAGTGATTGTATGTATATTAGTATGGTTATTATTATAAAAAGAAAGTTTTCAGAGGCATCTTCATGATTATTTTCTATCGTATCAAATTAGTTCTATAATGTTTTCAACACACTATATACCTAGCATACTCGTATATCCTAAAGAATATCATATATTTTTCTGATTTTGTTTACTGTAGTCGATTACTATATACTTTCATTGTTTTAAAACTTGCGTTTTTTACGTTTAGGTCCTATAAGCCCCTTAATGGCAAACGACAGCGCGGCAGGCCCAGACGGAGATGGCGGGATGAGCTGGACTCCTTTGATAAAAATTGGTCCTTGGCAGCTCTGGACTGAGAGAGGTGGAGAGAGAGTAGGGAGGCCTTTGCCCAACTGTGGGACATTAACGACTAATAAAAATAGCCAGCATATCAACCTATCCGAAACTGTCAAATTTTCCCAATCAACTTTGAACTTTATGTTATAGTGATAAAGTTGAAAATCTATTAAAGAAATTTGACAGATTGTAGTAGGTTGATGTGCTGGCGTCTGTACATAGGTGTATCATAATAATAATCATCTTATGAAAGTGTTCGGTTTTGCTAATTTATTGCTGTAAAGAGCACTCAGTTTGAGCATGTAAAGTTTTTATGTATGTTGTTACTTGTTGCACATTGTAAGTAAACACACTACATACACAAGTAGGTACTCAAAACAATTCAAGAGTAGTTTCTGCATCGAATAAAGTAATAATCGCCTCTTAAGGCTAATTAGCACTTTACACCACGGAACACCTATAAATAATGAATACTGCATCCCTCCCTGAATGTTTTAATTTCTCGTGAATGTTTAAAACTGACGCAGTGTGTTTACGGTACTGTTAAACGGTGCATGTATTTTATATTCCTATAAAAAGCTAACGAATGCTAATTAATGCTATATTATAAGAATGCAGGTTTACTTCTTTCAAAAATTCAATGTTGTATTTAATAGACAGTTTTTTTTCTTTTTTCTATCAAACATCTAGGTCGCCTTTTAAGGTTTTGAATACGAGTCTTTGGCTCTTTGGTATTTTTTTTTCGTTAGTCTATATTGTGTCCCATTGCTGGGCAAAGACCTCCCCATTTTTTCCTTGCTCCTTTGTATTAGTGTGTGAATTTTGTCTATTTTTTTGTAGTTGTACAGAAAAAAACTATTTTTCTTTCTTTATTTTTTCTTTCTTTCCTAGAAATGGCAAGTAGGACAGTGACACAAAATATTTATAAGGCTAAATAGTTTTTCTGTTACACGATGTGTGTGCATGTGAGGTAGGAAAGCATTTGTAAAAAACCTCGTAATAAAACTAAAATAATTGAAATTCATTAATCAATGAGCTCATAATGACCACTGTAAGGCTAAAACTTTCTATTGATCTCAGGATTAGTTGATTATCTATCTTGCTCTACCGGTTTTGGCACTACCTAGACATTAACGCGGACGATAGCTGTGGTCACTCAGTGGTAACGGCCCCCACTTTCGAATGGTAAATCATGGGTTCGAACCCAGACAGGCGCTTTACTTTGCGTAATTTATTTCATCATCACTGCTCTCAAAATGGTAAAGGAAAACAGCGCGAAGAAACCGGCATGTCCTAGAACAAAAAATTCGAAGACATTTGTGACATCTACCAACCCGCACTGGGCCCGCGTGATTATGGATTACGGCCCACTTCCTCTCACAGAGAGAAGGCCTGGGTTCCAGCAGTGGGAACATTATAGACTCATTATGCTAACACGGACGATCTCTGTCACAGTGTCACTTCTTTTCCTATCGCCAGATTTACGTTGACCGTCACGTCATGACGGTAGTCATACTTCTAATCCGCTAACCTTTCCCACACTCGGCCACAAATTGACGCAATTGCAGAGTAACACACAACAATGTCAGACATCTGCTCTTACAATTATTCTGTAACGGGCCTCAGAATGTGGATCCAATTAACAAATGAAAGTAGCTAGAGAAAACCGAGAATGCTTTGCTTTCGTTTTTATTAAATTAACTTGTTTTTTTTTTTATAGTTCGAAGGACCATTTTTGTTAGTGGAATTATCTTACCATAAAGTTCGTCATAAAAGTGTTGTAGTACGAAATTACTAATTAAAACTATGATAAACTGCATGTGCAAATAGCGGTGAACTGCTGGACATGGACTGTCCAAAAGCACAATGAACTAAATTGCCGACCACTGTCATCCGTCTTGTTTCAAAGATGGTGTTAATAAAAAAGCATATTACTCTGTCACCGAATATTTACAGGATAAACTTATATAATGTTACTTACTCCATACCATATTTTAAATAATGTCTTTTATTGTTAAAATCTAGTTTCATAGATACCTGTGTATTTGTAAAATTGCATGCCTTTTTTTTGTGGATGAGAGTTCATCAAATGACCCCTCCCGCTCTGGGTGGAGCGGAAGGGAGTGTCAGACTCATACTGACTAAAACCCACCCGTGTTCCTTCCTTAGCCCTTTATGTTCCGGGGTATCGATAACCCTTTCGGACAATCCCGTTGACACGGCAGGCTTCGGCCCTAACGGGCCCTTTCCTTGGTGCTGACATCATCATGGTGATGATCTGGTGGTGAATTGCATGCCTTAGATCTTTCCTTTTGTACCCATATTCACAAATGTTCCCACTGCTGGAACAAAAGCCTCCTCTCTATGAGAGGGAGTGGGCCGTAATCCAACACGCGGGCCCAGTGCGGGTTGGTAGATATCACATGTCTTGAAATTTTTGCTTCTAGGACATGCCGGTTTCTTCACGATGCTTCCCTTTACCGTTTTCAGAGCAGTGCTGATGAAATAATTTACACAAAGTAAAGCGCCTGTCTGGGTTCGTGCCTACGACCCTAAAATTGCTGCCGTTACCACTGGGCCACCACAGCTGTTTCGTGAAATTCAGCAAAATTGTTCTAAACAAGGCCAACAGTGGATGTGTCTACCAGCCTTCAAGTCAAAATCTCATTTTTTCAAAGAGAAATAAAAGAGTTATTAACCTTTTAACCGCTTACGTCGGATTAATCCGACAAATGTTTTCGTGCCCATTCCGCCAGGGTCGTATATATACGACCAAATAACACAGCTCGTTTAATCTGTATTATTATTACATCATCATAGCTCGTTTCATCGGTATTTATTTTTCGTTTATTTTTTTTTTCGGGCGCCGGGCACGACAACTCATATAAAGTCGGGCGGTTAAAAGGTTAAAAGAACATAGAGGTGGTCTATATCTGTCCTGTCTATTCCAGAAACCACACTGTACTTCCATTAAACTTTAAAAGAATAAAAAGTTCAAACGTAAAAATACTCTCTCTAAATTAAAAAGGACGCGTCTAATTTAAAAATGGAATTTAGTTCAGAGGCTCACTTACAGAACTGTGGGTGTAATTGGATATTCGTATTTGCTATCCAGTTCTGAATTTCTGATTATTATTTGTTTTGAAAAACTTTATTTTGTTTTGTTTCCAGCCAGTTCATTCTATTTTGTGTTGTTTTTAATTTGTCTCGCGGGTGTTCTTTTTTTTGTTTTAATACGTTAATAGGTCGCTCTGTTCGTGATTTGAACGTTTATTAAGATGTGTGTTACAATAATGATTTTTTATCTGTAGTGACAAACTAGTGGGTATGGTAATATGAAACAACAACTATCTCAAACACTGTTTATTAAAAAACTGTAAACTAATATAACAAAATGAGTTCACTAATAACAAATTGTTGCCAGCCAGCTAATAATAGAAAATAGAGAGCGAAGGTCGTGGGGGGTTGGAGATAAACCCGGTACTGTTCCGTTTTAAAATGAGTTCAAGTTAAAAGTTTACAATTATTACAAAACAAAGGAGAAAGTAACCTTCCAGTTATTGATTAATTTAAAATCTATTAAATGGGCGCCAGGGACTTTGAGAGTCCCGGATCCCGGAGCCGACGAAGGTGTCCAATACTATTCCGGACGGGGTAGGATGTCGAACCCGAGATCCACAAATTAAATTGTGATGCAGGCCGGTTTCCAGTAACGAAAACCGGACCCAGACAATCCACTGGTTCCTACGGGAACCGTAATAAGGTATAATAAAAAGTTAAAGTAGGTAAAAGAAAAAACCGTCCCGCCTGAGCGCTAACGCTAGACGGACTATGCCGGCCGCAGTCGTCTCCACACGAGGCTTCGCTGTGCTCGAGGAACGGGTCTCGCGTCCAGGCCCCAGACGATCCTCTAGGTCCTGGCGGCGAGACGAATCGCTCGAGGTGCCTCTCCTGGAATCGACAATACGGAGGCCTAATAATATAAAGAGAAACTAATTCACCTTCCTTGAGGTGACTGAGCTTGGAAATCTAAAAGGCTAAAACATTAGCCGGTTAACGAGGCCTTTTTACAATGACACCATAAAGAGCTACGACTTCGGTTTGCCTAATCTTGAGTGGTCGGACAATAGGGATGAGTTGCAAATAGTCAGCGGGTGAAATACTCACGGTTGTCGTAGGGAGAAAGCACTTGACTGCAAGATTCTTGACCGGCTGGAAAGCTGCCTGCGTATGCGCAATTTGGAATCCTGCAATAAATATCCATGGATCACGACAATACCCTTTCTAACAACCAGGGAAGGGCTCACAGACCACTTCCAAAGACTATTACAACCAAATCCTTACCTTTTAGAACGTGTAACAAGTTTAGTGGAATCACTCAAGCGTGTCTGAGGGCTGAAAGATGCCAAGTCTGTTCCATAATGCTGTCATGACTCACAGACCGGAATTAGACGGAGCATTCCAAAATTCTCCCCGATTACGGGTAAAATAATATTAAATCACTGAAGATAAATAATACACCGAGATACTTAAATTCTTGAAAATCACTAACAACTGCACAACATGACGTTTATTCGCTGAAACAATAAGAATCTTCATGATCCAGACCAACAAACAAATTATTTGTCATTCCCCATACTAAAACTTGTCGGGATCGTGGAAAATCTCCTCGAAACTTAATTCGGCAAATTAAGAAAGTATTAGCTTGTCACATTACGTCAAAGACAATTCACAGATAAAAAATATATTACTTTGACACGAAGTTTCTAGAAAGAAGTCTATATTGAAAAAATGAATGATTTCCGTTTACGGTTATTTAGTTTATTATCACTTTTTTTTACTAAAAGCTGAAAATTATGGAGGATTGCTCCATACGATATTATTTCGATGGTTAGCAATCAATATGTTAAAATATCGATTTAAACTACAACTGTGAATCGGCGACCACCAGATGTCGCCCTTGACAGATAGAAACTGACGTTTGACTGAATGACATTTGGAATGTAAACAAACGCAACTAATTACAATTCAATATGTTTTAGGATTAAGAAAAGTGATTTACTGTGAGGAAGCCGATTGTAAAACTACAATGAAATGTGTTACTCGGAAACCTCGTAATGTACTACTTATGTTTTCAGGTAAATGCTACTTTACTAAACCAACCCGTTGTAGGTGCAAAAAAACAACGTAACAGTACCTCCCCAACCACCAGAGATTTGACCCACTAGGGCAAATCTCGACGCTGGCCCTCCAGCGTCAAAGCAGACTCCGAAGGACCAAGCACAATTACAAAAATCTACAACGTTCATGCCTGAAAACAAGAACAGAGAAAGAAAATAAAAATAAATGGAGATGAGCGAGTCTAATCCATTTACCAACATGTAAAAGACAAGCTCCAAAAAGAGTAAAAATATTTAAATAACTACCGATAATAGTGCTGAGCTGGTACACCAACAATACACTAAAAGAAATTAAATGCTACAAACTAATGAACAATGGCTAACCGTCTACCATAATAGAAATGTGACGGTTAGTTTGCCTTAAAAAAAACCATCTGAAACGTTTTCCATCAATGCAGCCTACACGCCCGCCATTTTGGCCACCTATCTCAGGACTATCATTTTGCTGCCTTACCAGCAATCCGGAGGTTTACACTTCCCTGGGGTGTCAATCCTGCAACAACCACAGACCACCAACAACTTCTAAATATAGTTTACAAATGTGGACACAGTAGAAACCTGTGTACCACTACAAACCGTTTCTTAATAAAAATAAACAACCACAAGGCATATACAGCCCTCAATGGTCACTGCGACCAACTACTATTAGTGAATTTTAGTTTAAATTCTAATAAAATATTAAAAAAAAAATTATTCCTCGCCACATGGTGATTTAAAATCCTTGATATGCCATGTGCCAAGGTTTTTACCGGAACTACAGCCTTCCAATTCATACACTAAGGGTGAAAGTTTTTTCCTAATTATACATCTCTCGTATTTAGGGGCTAATTTGGCCATAAAGAATTTGGAGGCGTCACTCTGGGGATACGTTTTCTTCCACACAGTGTCGCCTACCTCAAACTCCGCGTGCCTCCTACTACTATTATAATAACGTGCACTACGTTTATGTGATTTGACGAGCGCGTCCTTTACTTTATTGAAGATACCACCCAATGCGTCTAGCTGATTTGCATATGAACTGCGGGAAGCGCAAGCTAGAGTGGGCTGATCAACGGTATCATTGCCGAAGACATCACCACTACTAACTGCCTCTCTGCCATGTACTAGGAAGAATGGGGTGAAACGAGTAACTTCATTTGTGGACGTGTTCATAGCGAATTGGATCTTTGAGATGTTAACATCCCAGGATCGATGATCATCCTCCACGAGAATTGATACCGCGGTCATTATGGTACGATTATAGCGTTCCACGGTATTCACGCTTGGGCAATAACGAGGTGTGAAGTGAACTTGAGGTATTTTGTACCTCTCCAGTAGTGAACGAATCTCATTACCCGTGAATTGCGTCCCATTGTCTGCTATAACCGTACGGGGTATACCGTGTACGAGGAAAACGCCGTCTTCTAGTTTTTGTGCTATAGCCTTACCAACAGCTCTACGTAAAGGAAACAGTAAACAGTACTTCGTAAAACAGCACACGACAACTAAGAGATATGTGAATCCCGCTCTAGACCGTGGCAACGGACCTACCAAGTCAATGCTTATGGTTTCAAATGGCTTGGAACATTCTTTCGCGTCACCTAAGAGACCGGGAGGAGGTAACTGTGAGTGTTTATAAGCGGCACACGTATCACATTTACCAACGTAGCTAATCACATCCTTATACATGTTAGGCCAGTAGTATCGGAGTGCAAGTCGTTTATAAGTTTTAAACACCCCGAAATGTGGAGATAATTCGCCACTATGGTGACTCTTTAATAATTCTTGCCGATTGCCCTCCGGTACTACCTGCTTCCAATCATATTCACTAGCCACCCCGAATTTATTTTTCGAATAAGGGTAAAGTTTATCCTCCTTAATAATAAAATTTGGACACGATCTGGGCGTGCTGACACATTTATCCCACAACCCTTTAAACCAAGTGTCAGTGTCAGACACTTTAATTTCCAGCACCGGAACGCCACGAGATAAGGCATCTGGAACCACATTGTCCCTACCCTTGCGGTGTTCAATGGTAAAGTTATAAGGTGATAACCGACAACCCCAACGGGCCAATCGACCAGAGGGATTGGTTAAATTAAAAAACCATTTTAAACTCGAGTGGTCGGTTATCACTTTAAACGCAGGGCCACCTTCCACGTAAGGACGATAGTGTTCCACGGCGAAGACTACAGCGAGAGCCTCACGCTCCGTTGCTGAATAATTGCGTTCGGCCGGATTAAGCGAACGACTCCAGTAGGCTATTGGGTGCTCCTCTCCATTTATGACCTGAGTCAGAGTGCCCGCTATCCCAAAACTAGATGCGTCACAATGAATCTCGAAAGGTTGAGAGAAATCTGGACAAGCCAATACTGGAGCAGACACCAATGCCTCCTTCAAGGTTGTGAACGCGGTTTCTGTCTCAGCCGTCCACTTAAAAGGCGGCGCTTTTTTGCTAGTACTCGTTAGTGCGTTTAAAGGGGCCGCTATCGAGCTAAAGTTTTTAATAAAACGTCTATAGTATGAGGCCGTTCCAAGAAACATTTTCACTTCTTTACGGGTTGTAGGGGTTGGAAAGTCGATAATTGACTGAACTTTCGACGGATCAGTGTGTAAGCCATGCTCGTCCACTCTGTAACCTAGATATTTTAGTTCTCGTCGAAAGAAACAGGACTTAGGTAAATTAATTGTCAAATTAGCCTGCCTTAATTTGTCTAAAACCCGTTTAAGAAGTGAAATGTGCTCCTCGAAGGTTGATGAGCAAATAATGATGTCATCTAAATATACGAACACCTTATTACCAAACTCCGGGCCGAAAAGTCTGTCCATTAATCGCTGTTGGGTGGCTGGGGCTCCAGTCAACCCAAAACACATAACTTTAAATTGGAACAAACCTCGACCGGGAACCGTGAACGCGGTTTTTTCTTTGGATGAAGCGGAGTCCAACTCGATTTGCCAAAATGCAGATTTCAAATCAATCGATGAAAGGTATCGCGCGTCCCGTAACTGGTCTAAGATGTGAGAGACGTAGGGCAGTGGATACGCATCTTGCTTGCTGACCGCATTCAGCTTTCGGCTGTCCAGGCAAAAACGCCATTCCCCATTTGGTTTTGGAGTCAGTAAAACCGGGTTGTTCCACGCGCTACTGCTAGGTTCCACCACTCCCATCTCCAACATCTCATCCAACTGACGATTAAGTTCCTTGAGGCGTTCTGGTGATAAAGGATAATAACGCTGTTTAATAGGAGGAACGTCTCCTGTGTCTATTTTATGACGCAACAGATGGGTACGACCCAATCCTTTAGCCTCGAAGGAAACCTTTTCGAAATCTTTAATTAATAACTCCGCTTCATTCTTTTGATCCGATGTTAATTCTTCAAACGGTTGAAGGTGCCTAACCTCCGAGACGCATTTATGACCTCTATTGGTTTTTAAATATTGAAATGGCAATTTATTAAAAATTTTTGGTGCCAAATTAAAGGTCTTCCAAAAATCCACGCCGAAAATCAACGGTGTAGTAATGTCTGGAATAACATAGAATTTAATAACCTTAGTCACTCCCATAAGAGTCACTGGTAAAAATAAATAACCCTCCACGGATGCCCGCGAGTCATTGGCAGTTACGATGTTGCCCAACTGTCTATCGGCGTGTAAAGTTGCACCAGCCCTTATGAATTGTTGGCCAACATCGGAACCCAACACCGAAATGCAAGAACCCGAGTCGAGTAAACCGTAATACTGCTCATCGTATATAGAAACGGTTAAATGTGGACGACTATCGTCCGTATTCTTATAGTGTACTGTATCAACCCTTAGTGAATTAAAAAATAATTTTAAAGATTTTAAATAATTGTCCCAATCGGACTTATCAAAATTTTGGCTGTAGTTCCGTAAATTTAGTTTTTTGAAATGCAGGTTGGACAGGACTGCGCCTCCTTCTGCTTTTTACTGCACGTAGGGCACGATGGTGCACGTACACCCTTCTTGCCGCAACGGAAACACACAATTTCCTTTGATTTGCATTGTGATAACGAGTGCCCTTTAACCCTACAGCGAACACAGAACGACGAACTAGAATCTGTTTGCATGGCTTCAATCCTTTGAGAACCTTTCGGGGCTTGGTATGCTAAGTCTGGTGCAACAAACGAAGAGGTTGGTTTGGGCGGCTCATGGAACTGTGCCCTGCTATGAAAACCTAGCTCCAGTTGTCTACACTTCTCTTTTAACTCGTCCAGCGTGTTGATAATCAAAATTGACAACCCCGACGTATATTCCGGTCTCATGTTGAATTTGATCCGTGCTAAACGATCGCGTTCTGGAACCCTATAAGAAAGTCTATTGTAAAGATTCTCCATGACTGCTATATATATACAAGACAGCTCAGTCGACCCCTGCGTTCTGTTAGTTATTTCAGAAATGAGACGCATATCGTAATCAGGCGGAGCGAAATCTGTGAGTAACTGCTTCTTCAGTTCCGCCCAATCACCAACCGACGCTTTTATGCCCCGGTACCATAATAAGGCTCCGTCCGAGAACAGATCTAGAGCAGATTGATGTAAGGAAGCTTCGCTAATACCCCTGGCCTCGCAAAGCTCCTCAAGACGCTCAATAAATGCTTTCACGCAACCTGTACCGTTAAATTTATGATCTAGGGATTTAACAGATTCCTTCTTGCAGGAAATGATGACGTCCTTCGTCTGTAAACTTGACGGTACATTTGGTGTCTCCTCGGCGGAAGTAAACGACTGATGGAAGCTCGCGTTAACCGAATCAATTTTTAATAAATAACCGCTAAGTTGCTTGTCAACGTCTTCGTAATTAATCCATACAGGTTCATTATTCCCCTGGATCTGCCGACATCCTGGATAGCGAAGGACCGTCTTCCATTGCCCCATACACGACTCAAGGAAGGTGCGTAGAGTTGCATCTATCTTGTACAACTCCAGCACCCTCATGAGCCATGCATGTGGCACCGAGTCGTAGGCCTTCTTATAGTCTATCCAACATGTCGACATATCCTTGCGGGATCGACGAACCTGTTGGCTAATGGCCATGTCTATGAGGAGTAGCTCCTTAGTACCGCGGGACCCATTCCTACATCCATTTTGAGAGGCAGACATAATCGAGTTACTCTCAATGTGCGTATTAATTTTCGCTCTCAAAATGGATGTAAGAAGTTTATAAACCGTCGACAAACACGTGATCGGTCTATAATTCTTGGGTTCCGCGGGACTACCTGATTTATGGAGCAGGTGGGTAACGCCTGTTGTTAGAAACTGCGGTAGCGACCCAGACTCTAAAGATGACTGGAACTGAGATGCCAGGCAAGTGTGTGAACTAATTAGCCATTTCAACCAAAAGTTGTGCAGTCCGTCCGGTCCCGGCGATTTCCAATTCGGTAAAGGACGGACGGCTTTGGCAACGTCTAATGGCGTAATTAGTACTGTTTCCATTTCTGGTACAGTCTCACACACTCGCTCGACATCCCGTATCCAGCCAGCTTCAGTGTGACAGACGGGCACCGACCAGATGCTGCGCCAAAATGCACTCGTGGCGGCATTATCCGGGCGGCATACATCTGTCACATTTTGTTCAGGTCGCTCCCAAGCTCTATACACCCACCTTTCATCGCTCTGGAACATGCGATTCTGCGTGTATCGATCAATCCGCCGCTTATACCGCCGAATTCGGCTCGCCCATGCACAAACTTTCTGCTTCAGGAAGTCGATGCGCTCTGTGACACGGGATATGTCTTCTCGAGGGCTGATTCCAGTCCCCGTGAATGCTCGTTTCACAAAGCGCATCACTCGTGGTCGTGTATTGCCCTCCCTGAAGCAGTATAGTTTGCCGATGAGTACCCTGGTCTCATCGATACGACACTCGATCCTGTGCTGCCAGGCTGGTACGGCTGGTTTTGGTCGAGTAGCTCCGTCACAACTTGGGAACTTGACGTTAGCTAAATGACATGCCGCCACAGCCGCACAATAAAGGATCGAGTGTGTGTCAACGAGATCCTCGCTGCTCTCGAAGAAATTCTTGAGCTGCGAATCCAAGGCACACACCAACGCCCTATTTTTTTTGTGCATAGCTAACCGTGGTAATCGGGGTCTAAGCTCGGTCGGAGTGAATCTATACTCGAGAAACGCATCCTCCAGTGCGCTCCTCAGTCGATCGTTGCACTGGCTACTTACTGTGTCAACCCTATCATCCTCTTCTTCAACACGATTGAACTGCGGCGGGCTGGCATCAATAGTTGACGCTTGTGCTGCGGTTTGTGTCGGAGTCGAGACGATATGGTTGCTCAGTACCTCTGAGCGCAGCCTATCAAGTGCGATATCATCCAACCTGTGATCGCGTTGGATGACCCGCACCTGATCCGACAGTCGTTGGGCCGAGACGTTGACGGTTGGTTCCAGTTCCTGGAACAGAGTCAGCATCCTATCACGGTACGCAGTGAGGTTAGTTCCCCCCTCTGTAGACCCGTAATATGCGCGCATGACGTTCTCGTTCATAGACAGAGTCCATCTCATGCGCTGCATACAACCACCGGTAGCGGGGACCCGGCTCGGGGCCGGTTGGCCCCTAAGTCCCAAGCTCTTCGGTGGCCGGCCTCTCCCCTGCCGACGTACAGGTGTTGGCGACGTCGGTGGGGAAAAATATTCGTCGCTCGAGCTCGACGCAGCTGCCACGGCCGGTGTCACAGCACTCTCGATGGGGCTGGGTTCCGGCGGCAGCGGAGCGGAGCTGAGCGACGAGTCCGGAGGTGGTAGACGTGTACGGCGAGCTGCTGATCTCGTCAACATTATGTGTTTTTCATAGTCTTCATAGATTTATTTTGGCGGAGGCTGAATTTGACAGCCGTCATATTTAATTTTTCTGTTTGTGATACAATTATTATTATGGAATTTCGTATTGCTGAAAAGAGTATTGTAACTCAGGAAAATTTGGAATAAGCGTTCTTATAATCTTTTCAAGTGCCAAGGATGATAAATATTATCCTGTACACATGTGTACGTTCAATTATAATTTAAAAATAGGTATTTATATCTATGTATACTGAAAGAAATAAGCAGTAAATAAAAATGAAAAAACGCTATCTAACTGCTTTAAACAGTTTCATATGAGCATAACGTTCAAAACAGTACCTATTAGTAGTAGTTTTCAGATAAGTAAAAACTGATCCGAAAACAGTTTAAGCTTGAGGCAAAATGTTACCGTCATGACAGTAAACTTTAACGTTTTATGTAGCTAAACGGTCACAAAATTAACTGTTTTATTAATTTGGTGATATCGTTCAAGCCATTAAAATTTACTTACATTAAAGTATTGGTGGTTTTCCTTTTTTTTGTTGTTTTTTTCAGTAATGATTTTTTCACTATGTTCAATCATTAAAAGTTACTGTTTTGTCTTTTACTGTTTTACAAACATTTTTTCTTACCCCCTTACTAACAAACGTTGTTAGCTTATATTATGTAAATATTTAATTTTGCGATAAATGTATAGCGTCTGTATAGTTACACAACGCTTTGTCTTCTTCTTTCGAAAGTCAAATTACTGACGACTGAAAGAGAGGAATCGGTGGGTAACTATTCATCTGATATAATACGTTTATTAGTAAGGAGAGTAATAGAAAACTAAGTATCTATAAACTATCTAATCTATATATCTTCAATTATCATGTGATTCGATTGTGTGAAACCTTTCTAGTTTAACGTAACGTAAAAGTCACGTGACACGATCGTTAGAGATTACATCTCTTTTTATTATTATTCACAGGTTAGCTGGAAGAGATGTCTTTAGCAATAAGCAACACCTTTGTACTATTTTTCTGTCCCTTTGTTCTTGTCTGTTTATATGTGTGAACATAAATGGTCAAATAATATTGTGAAACAAAGACAGCCTGGAATATCGTTAAATAAACCTATTTTGTGACCTGAACCCAGGTTTAAAAACCGTGCCATTTTTAAATTTCGAACTACGTATAATCCGGCAAAGTTAAAAGTTTTTATTACAAAAACTGACTTTAAACCTGAGTCTAAGTTGTCAATTTTGCATTAAAAACTTTATGTTCGTCGGGATAAAGTTTAAAATACAGTAACTGTGTCGCACGTTTAGGTTAGGTTTAAAGTTAGAACTTGTTTTGTAATAAGACGGTTTAGTGTAGTGTAAAAAAGTGTAGAAATAATAGTGACAATGCCACACGTGATATTAACACATGAACGAAGTGTTGTTATCATTATATCAAGTAAGTGGAACGGACTTGTGTAAAGTACAATCAACTCTATTCTAAGTTTTAAAATAATTATCACGTAAAAAATGAAGTTATTGCTTATTAGTCTTATAGCCTAGATTGTAATTAATTATTAAGAATCTGGTAGGTACTTTTTAATAAAGGATTTAATCAAATACATTTAGGGTTGATTTTTCCAACGCAGGATAGTTTTCTCGGAGGAATAATTTTGAATTTTTGACAGTTCTTCCATACAAAAACTGTTAGACGTCAATTTTATTCCATGAATAAAATTTATCTATCAATTGAAAAATCAGCCCTTAAGCAATTACTGTTTCAAGAGGCTATTAGGCACTTTTTTTATGAAATTATTAATCATAAGAATACTTTCCAGCGGGGTCATTGCGTAACACTATTAGTAGCAATGGGTTTCATTTTAACAGTTCAACAACATTCATTGCGTTATTTATGTTTTTGAGCAGAAAAAATTTTCAAACATATGAAGCAATGGTTTAGCAATACCCTTCAAAACTATTCAGATTGAGATAGTGTGTTACGCAATTAAGGTGCCGTTCCATTTCATCTCCTTACTAACGTTACGTGTACCGCTTTGTCATTCTAAACTGCGCAACAGATATTGATGCAGTTTTCACCACTATACAGAAAGAATTTTTCAAGTGGGCGTGGATGGCCAACTCCGAAACTATGAGGAATAGCGAAAAGTACTCAAAGGAGTCAGGGGCTCGATTTTGATGAAAACTAATACTGCATTATTGGATTTTTGAAAAATCAATATTTCTAGCCAGGAATCGAACCCGTTGATTTTGAAAAAAAAAAAAAAATAACACACTATTATTACACCATTCGATAGTATCGCTAATAAGGATCAAATTCTGGGAAGTAATGACATACGAGAAACTGAAGAAAAGAGCTCATTTTTAACAAAATACTTTAAAAAAAATCTTCAAAGCTAAAGAAAAGCTTTTAAATCAGCTGTTTCATACAACAGTTCAATACCTACTTGACCAAAATGTATGAAACAGCAGATTTTTTTTCGTGATTTCAATGTTGGTCCCATTGTGAAAGTTGTTGATATTCATGGGTAGAACATCCTGTAAAAATTTGGAACCTGTAAAAAAAATCACTCTGTATAATAAATAATACATTAATATTTTTGTAGTTAAGTCGATGTTTTGTCAACTCGTAAAAACCATGTGAAACAGGGGCGCGTCGCTAGTTATATATTAATATGATGATGACACGCTTCAACACGCTGACCCATAACAGTTGACGATCTGTCACGGCACAATCCCTACTCTAACACGCTATTCAGGTGTAATGTCCGATAATCTCGACGATAATTGAAACGTTAATTATCCACCAATCCCATCTTAGATCGGACGCGTGTTAGCAATGCATTGGATGGACGGAAATGGCGTGACATGTCACATTTATATGCAGAATTGTGTGAGAATCTCCGTGCCTCGGAAAGCACGTTAAGCCGTTGGTCCCGGCTGTCATTCGTAGATCTTTGACTGTCGTTATAGGTAGTCAGAAGCACGAAAAATCTGACAATCAGTCTTACCAAGGGGTCAATAACTGGTTTGTGGAGGTCAGATAGGCAGTCGCTCCATGTGAAATACTGGTATTCAGCTGCATCCGGTTAGACTGGAAGCCGATCCCAACATAGTTGGGAAGAGGCTAGGCAAATGATGAATTTTGTGGGAATTTTCATGTATTTCCGAAGTTTATGCACGATTTTCATCCCTATTGAACCTCTTAAGGTTTTAGTGACCTGTAATACAGGTTTTTATATAAAACTACCTCAGGCACCAGTCTCCCACAAAGTTAGCTCCTTTTTCGTGCACTGCTGTCAAAGTTGAAAAGCCAGTTGAAAAATTTGTGAACATTAGGAAAAGAAAAAAAAAGAAAAATGCCTGGAACATTCGGGCAAAACTGAAAATGCTTTTTTCTATGGTCTGTCGGGTTAGCTGGTCATAAAGAGATAGTTTCAAAGGATCTTCTAGTAAACGTAGTCTATTATGTAGTAAATAGGTTCTAGGTAATAGGAAATAGGCATCTATTGTAATTACGGCAACAGATTTGCGCTATTCACAAAACGATCACGGCTGTATCAAGCTTTGCATTAGCCAATGCTTGATAGGGATGTGACATGCCAATATCCGCGGTTAGATAATATTATCGATATAATTAGCAGAATATAAAGAGGTGTGACAACAATGGACACAACCAATAATAGGTAGAAATTGGACGGTGAACTTTGATATGGTAAATTATTTAACAGTTAATAACTTACCTACATGTTTACCTATTAGGAATATGAAACGAATACGAAAAAAAATTCAAATCAAGTTCTTGATCAAAATATGTTGCACGCTTACGTACAGCAGTTTTAATCTTTAAAATAAAAATGAAAGCTATAATTTTAGCTAATAAAATAGCCAGCATTTTGGACACTTAAATTACTTTGTACTACTTTCTGAATTTGTAAGTTTATTATATTTATGTTAAACACCAAACTCTTAAAGCGTTCTATTCTAGCTGTAGCAATATTTTTAATCTTTAACCTCTTTTAGTCCACAATTAACATCGGAGTTTTCACTTTTTTATTTGATTTTTGTTTGTTTGTATCTGATGTATATTATATTGTGTGCCTTTTAGGGTCAGCTCACACCGCGACGCGACGCGGCGCGCAGTTTCAAGATAGCAATACAATTATACACCTTATCTACTACACAAAAAGGTACACAATTCTGTGCGTCTACTACGTTGAGCTCCGCCGCGCGGCGCCGCGCGGCCCTCCTCACTGATGTATACCTTTTTGTGTAGTAGATAAGGTCTATAATTGTATTGCTATCTTGAAACCTGCGCGCCGCGTCGCGTCGCGGTGTGAGCTGACCCTTAGTCTGTGCTAAATAAATATATTTTCTTTCTTTCTCTTTCTTAAAATAAATAATCTAGCAGATTATCTAGATATCCGCCAGTCTTTCCCATCCCTATTTGCATCACAGATATCTCTCCAAGCACATGAATCAATACAATGACAATCTCGGCACGGATCTCCACCTGAATGTCCGTTGACATTAATATGCAGTCAGAGGCATTGAATAATTGAAAGCTTATCTCGACGCTTGATACAAAGGTATGGCCACATTGTAGTGGTTAGAAATACGATCAAATGAGCGTGAAATTGAATGGAAGATAGCCGTGTTGTGCTGCCTAAATAGTGGTCAGAGCACTCTATTGTAGAGAGAATTTGGGAGCACCTAAATTATGCTCGTCATTTCAGCTCAGAGTCACAAATAAGGAAGTAAACATCATTTTGCAATTCGCAAATTGTAGGTACAAAGCACAGTTCACGAAAACACCTCGGTAAACGCTGCTAGGGGAGGTCTTTTCAACCCATTCCATACAAACTAAGCATGTTACCGTTTTTACCCGCACTATGAAACAAGTGACGTTTGGAAACTGATGGCTTTACAGGCGGGCCAATCCTCTTCCTTGTTAGAGTTCTTATCCAAGTTTTGGAAAATTCATGCAACAAATCCTTTTTCAAAAAGATTATAGTGAAGTAAGCGCGACGTCCTGGGTTCGATTCCCGGGTCGGGGAGTATTATAGGGTTTGTCCATCTGGAATTTCAGTAGCAGCTTGATAACTAGCGAAAAGTAGGTATACTGTAGGTGTACTGTAGGTGTACTATAGGTGCTCTTCTGCCTAACCGGGCATGGTGTCATATATTTTTCCTAATCCTAAACGAAGGCTACAAAAATTCAATTGAAAATATTTTCTAAAACTACAGTATGGCCATGCCTTTAGTTATCGTATTAACTTGAGGTGGCATATAATATTATACAATCAGGCGCAATGTTTCATTAAGGAAGTTACAGTAACACTGATAACACTATAAGCATCAATTATAATGCACCATTAATAATATAATTACTATCTGTTGATATGACGAAAACTCGGCTCGTGACTAAATAATAAGAGGACTACAGGACCTAAACGCAAAAAAACGCAAGTTTTATAATGCCTATAATGTCTATTCCGAGACATCGCCTAGCGGTTGGTCGACTCATCACGTGACCAGAGGGCTGGCCTTTTTTTTTGGCAAAGAATCAGCATTGCCATACAACGTGGCAATGCTGCCAGCTTTTTGGGCACGTTTCCCGTTGACAGTGATGCGGACGAATTTTTTGATGCCCTTTGATTATTTTCCCTCCCTTTTTATATACTTGTACATATTATTATTTTAAGATTGTTAGCTTTTTAAATTATGTAAATATGCCTATAAATAAAAATATATATTCTTCAGGATATATGCAAGTTAGATAGTGAAAACATAATACATAGTTCATTAAAGACTCAGTTGCCATTTTGAGAAGTGGGCATTCTGCGCCTAAATCATTTATACTATAGAAAAAAATTCACGACGATACCTCTAAAAACTTTCTTTTCACAATAAAAACCATACTAATATACATACAATCATTCTGATTTTTTGTCAAATTATTCTACAAGTAACATACTCAAGCACTAGTATTTTCCTTTTTTTAGTCCAAACAATACCTACATTTTTTGTAAATAGATAATATATTTATTTTGCAATTATTTACCTGCGTTTTATCATCGCGCTTCTCTTTCTTTTCTATGCAGTCCGACAGTGACCGCGCTTTAGGTCATGTGACTACATGACCTAAAGCGCGGTCACTGCACAGCCGCACGGGACCATTGAAGGTTAAGTAACGCTTGCCGAGGTCAGACTGCAGATGGTCGACCATACTTTACATATCGAGACCCTTCAGTGCCCCGGAAAGTACATTAAACCGTTACTCCTGGCTGTTATTTGTAGATCTTTGACAGTCGTTATGGGTAGTCTAAACATCGAAAGTCTGACAACCAGTCCAAGGGGAATCGTATAACCTAGTTACTGGGTTGTGGAGGTCAGATAGCAGTCGCTCCATGTAAAATACTGGTATTCAGCTGCATCCGGGTAGACTGGATGCCGACCTCAGTATAGTTAGGAAAAGGCTATGTAGATGATGATGACAAAAACTTAGAACATATTAATTTGATGTTAGTGTAAGAACAACAGTGCTTAGATACATTTCAATCCAATGTTTATTTTTAGCATTCATTGAATAAAGAAACGAATTTAAAGTATGAAGAAAACTAAAGGATTTAAAAAAAATATATAAAAACAACCTACTTCCAAAAAAAACACTGCACAGTGAAAAATAACTTTAATTTCGAAAGTCTGTGACTTTGGTTTTGTAATTTCGTTGTTTGCCACCGACTTCCGAAATTAAAGTTGCTTCACTTTTTAGTGTTGGTTCCTACTACCCAAAGTGGAATAAATAAGTATTATTGAAGCGAACTCAAAAACTACCCAAGCAAAAATGGGACCATCCCATGAGCTTCTACTATCAAATGAAATAATGTTCAAAATCCGTTCACTTTGATGAAATTATTGAAGAAAATAATACACAAAGAAATATACATTACAGACGAACATAAAACCTCCTCCTTTTTGAAGTCGGTAAAAAAACTAGGATTTTGGTTCCATAGCATTGAAATATGTCTGCCTCATAAACATGAATTACCAACTTATTTATTTCCCAAAACCCCATACAGAAAACTTTGTTCTCGTACAAAAACAACATAAAAAACTGATCATTATTTTAACGCAACGATAGGTATAATCAATCATATTGACGAATGATGACGCGTGAAGCGAATGTTTTTTACAAAAAAAAAACAGTTAACTTCTATATTGATTACAAAATAATATAATCAGGAAACATGTATTTTCAATGTGTATATTGTATACTAGCTGCGCCCCGCGGTTTCACCCGCATAAGTCTCGATCACGTGCGAATATCGGGATGAAACATATTCTATGTCCTAATCCAGTTCATGATCTACCTTACCTATGTGCCAATTTTCATCGAAATCCGTTCAGCCATTTTAGAGTGAAAGCGAAACAAATATACAAAAAATCAAATCCTTTCTCTAATATTAGTTTAGAAAATCCAGAAGAGAAGAGATTGGGAGAAGACCCTGGCTCCTGCAACACAGGTGTCCTAGCGCAGGAGTCAGGGCTTCACTTTGTGTACATTTATGTCAATTATTTTTATTGCTTTATTATTATTGCCTAACTTTGTGGTTAAGTACAGTCAGCAACAAAAGTCGATTAACACTGTCATTTTTACATGTTATTGAATTGAAAACAATTTTTTTCAATAAACTGCTTTTTAGCTTTTCACATAACAGCAAAGAGTTTATATTGTAAAAAAATTTCTTCTGCTGCAATTTTGAACAAATATTTTGCTCAATACTCGTAACTAAGATTAAAAAAACTGAAGTGTTAATCGATTTTTGTTGTTGACCGTACCAGCAACAAATTAACAACTCTTTCTTAAATTTGGTCCTCCATCTACAGATGATCAATACTGGAATTGCCAGTTTCTATGTGAAGTTTGGTGATTTTTTTACCGTTCATTGGTCCTAACTTTAGCAGTAGTAGTTATGTTGGATGGCCTGTTGGATGGCATTTGTTTAGCATGCCATTAGGCTTTCTGGCTTAACATTCAAGTCAAATACGTCATGCCCACTCCGGGCGAGTAATGATCAAACAAAAGTTCTCATTTTTTTTCAGAGCTTTTATAAGGCAGACAATATTATTTATTGTTCTAAATATTCACATTTTTATTACACACTACTTTGATTATTTCGTGTAAGTACAGTTATGTACAGACGCCAGCACATCAAGCTACTACAATCTGTCAAATTTCTTTAAAAGATTTTCAACTTTATCGCTTAAGTATAAGGTTCAAATTTGATTGGGAAAATTTGACAGTTTTGGGTAGCTTGATCTGCTGGCGTCTGTACCTAGGATGTTTGGTACATATTTAAAATTCCAATTTTAATCCTACACTCACGAATTAAAAATTCCTTCGTAATTTTATCAAGAACACTAGCTCTCCCCGCGACTTCGTCCGCATGAAATTTCACCCTCCCCTCATGCACCCTCTCTCAATTCCGAAAAACCCTTTCTTAGTAGATACCTACTCTTCACTAAGAACACACCCTCCAAATTTCATGTCTCTAGGACCAGCGGTTTAGGCTGTGCGTTGATATATCAGTCAGTCAGTCAGGACTTTGAATTTTATATGTGTAGATTATTTTATTCAGTTATATTTTTACAATAATATATCGTGTTGAAACGCTCTTATGTATAAAAAATCTAGTAGTTTTCAAGGACTGCCCATACTTTGCGTGTTAACAGTACCTTTTTTCTTGACCCACAAACCGCTTTTAGTGTTTATAAGGGCAACTTGAGGGCCTCTATGCGAGGAATGAAAGATAAACTTTGAAATTGTTAGTTTTAGCGTTGTATTTTTAACATTATTTCTTTCTTACCGGCATGACCGAAGAAACGATGGATGGACTGTGTGAAAGCTGATATACAGGGTGAATTTTCCAAGTGGGCGTGGATGGCCAAGTTCTAAGCTATGAGGAATAGCGAAAAGTACTCAAAGGAGTCGCGGGCTCGATTTTGATGAAAACTAAAACTGCATCATTAGGTTTTTGAAAATTCAATATTTCTAGCCAGGAATTTAACCTGTTGATTTTGAAAAAAAAACCACATACACTGTATTATTACACCATTCGATAGTGTCCCTAATAAGGATCAAATTCTGGGAAGTAATGACATACGGCAAACTTATGGAAAATGTTGAATTTTAATAAACTGCTTCTTTTTTCATACCTTGTTCGAAATGATGCTCAATATTTTTACACCCGAAACACTCGTAGCGCAGTCACCTTCACAAAATTATGTTCTAAATTAAAATTTTTAATTGCAGTACAATCCGTGAGACGTCGAATCCAGCTATGTATTCAAAAACAATTGTCATAATTTTGAACAATTAATCAGTTAAGGTTTAATAGGTAGGTAGCATATGAAAATAAAAAAGTATTTTGATAAAAATTAGCTCTTTCCTTTAGTTTGCCGTATGTCATTACTTTCCAGAATTTGATCCATATTAGCGACACTATCGAATGGTGTAATAATACAGCGTGTGTTCTTTTTTTCAAAATCAACAGGTTCGATTCCCGGCCAGAAATATTGATTTTTCAAAAATACAATGATGCAGTTTTAGTTTTCATCAAAATCGAGCCCGCGACTCCTTTGAGTACTTTTCGCTATTCCTCATAGTTTCGGATTTGGCCATCCACGCCCACTTGAAAAATTCACCCTGTATATGCCTAGAAAGGGAGTGTGACATCCAATAGAGAAGTATGGAAAAAAAAGATAAATTTGGGTTATAGGATTCTTACCAGTATTAATATAAGAAAGACCCAGTTCACAGGAAGGTGTTGTCTACAAAATAATAGCGTTGAAGTCGACTACGACTTCCTAAGAAGATACTTTGAAAAGTAATAAAAATATGTTACAGTAGAAACATCTTATTGTATCGATCGTCATCTATCGAACATTTGTTTTTGCCTCCTTTCTGTAACTGTTTCTATTGTTATACTCCTGTTAGTACGGTCAGCATTAAAAGTTAGTAGTGTAGTTAGTTTTTTAACAAATATTTTGCTCAATAACTAAGATTAAAAAAACTGAAGTGTTAATCTTGTCTATTATGTGAAAAGCTAAAAATCAGTTTATTGAAAAAAGTTGTTGTTAATTTAATAACATGTAAAAATGATGGTGTTAATCGACTTTTGATGCTGACTGTACATAAAACCTAGACAAGTACTTAATTTACCATTGTATAGATAATTTAATGGAGATTAATTGTGTACCGAAAATAGCATCAAAATAGTAAAAAAAATATCCCGTCAATCAAGTGTGAAACCTGAAAACATTGTACCTTGCGAAAAAATCAATTAATTGAGTTTTTTTTAAAAGCTTCGTTTCACCCATAGGAGGAACCCTATTGAAAATGGCTCTTTTATTCAAAGTAGATTAATTATAATTAATAAAAAACCAATTAATATAATATCTATATCTATAGTTTTTTATACGATCAAATGAGCATTATGAGTTGTGCACTTTTGGATTTTCCAAATTTTTTAAAAATCATCTTACGTGTAAAATATTCATCCTAGACGATTTACTGAAGGCAGATATTAAATTAAGCCAAGATTCTGCACTGTTAATAAATACAAGAGAGAGACAGCCAAAGTTTTACACGAAATTAACCAATTGAAGCCGAATCAAGACGAATCAGGGCCGTACATCTTAATACCGCAAGGATTTCGACTAAACCTATAAATTCGGTAACAGATACCTTAGATTGTGTGCAGCCGTGTCATTCGTGAGTCGGCAATTGAACACGAGGCTTAGATATCGCCACTGCATAGCTACTATGCTCTCCTGGTACCTAAGCTGAAATTATTTGGGGTTAAATATAATGATCACCAAAAAATATATTGAAAACCAAAAAATGGGGTCTAAAATTACAATAGTTCTAGTTGGGTACCCCCAGGTTAGGTTTGGTTAGGTTACTTTAAACCCTTTACACAGAAATAGGAGCCCCGCGAAGCTGGGCTCCGTCGACATAGGATGCAAGAGCGAGCAAATGAGAATACAAATACCTTTACCTAGGTATTTTACAATAAAATGGAGTTTTAATTTTGGTGATCATTTACTATTTTTGGCAGTAAAAAGTGTTTTTTTGATGTTATATTTTACTTTATCTGGTGATAACTTAAACATAGGCCAAATTATTTGTATGGGTTGTAGGTAGTTCTGAAATTTATATTTACTGGTAGACTTTAAATAATGATTTGCTTCTTAGTATTCGACTTTTTTAGTGTTCTTGCACGTCAAGATAATGATTAGGAGGAGATTCATTTTAATCCCGTGGGAGTTCTAAAAGATGCATCGGTCTATTCAAACAATTATGTTTCAAATTAATATTATTTCAAGTTAAACAAATGTCAACATTATTTTAATGGCAATTAAGTTGCTTTCAGAGTGACTAGCAATATTGAAAAGTTATAAATTTTTTTGAAGTTGTAGCGTAAACTGAACTTTATTGTGTAGGATTTAAAGTCATTTTTCGATAAACTCATATGTGTTTATATTTTTGACAAATAAATTGCGAATGCAGATTACTTACTCGTAAATACATAAACTCATTCATTCTTCTCATGGGGATAAGCAGAAAATACAGAACGCCAGCTATTACGATCCTGACATACTCCATTTGCCAGTTCTAAAAGATGACGTAACTATAAGGGCTTCGACCATTCTATTATGCCCTTGATTGAAGGGGAATCACTGCAGTAAAACAATTCTGCCGTCATCATCTGCCTAGCGTTTTTCCCAACTATGTTGGGGTCGGCTTCCAGTCTAACCAGATGCAGCTGAATACCAGTATTTTACATGGAGCGACTGCCTATCTGACCTCCACAACCCAGTTACTGGGTAATACGATACCCCTTGGTAAGACTGGTTGTCAGTTTTTCGGTCTTCTGACGACCCGTAACGACTGTCAAAGATCCACGCACGACAGCCGGCACCAACTGCTTAACGTGCTTTCCGAGGCACGGAGGGGTCACCCATCCACGGACCAACCTCGGCAAGCGTAGCTTAACGTGATCGATCGACCCGTGCGGCGACTTAGCCACGAGTCCCTCCAAATCAAACAAGCAAACAATTCTGCCGTGCTAAGCTCAAAAGCAATATCTAAAAAAAAAAATCGTAAAGTTGATTTATAAAAATACGACATCCAATGTGCTACGCCAAATGGCGGTTTCTTATTAAAAAAAACCCTTATAAAAGTTTTCCCTATCACAGCTTTACCTCAAATCACATACCCCTTACTAATAAACGTATTATCAGATGAAATAGTTACACACCGATTTCTCTCTTTCAGTCGTCAGTAATTTGACTTTCGAAAGAAGAAGACAAAGCATTGTGTAACTACACAGACGCTATACAACGTTTATTAGTAAGGGGGTAAGAGAATAAAAGCAAAACTTCAATTTTCTTGATACTAGCTTTTCCTGAGATACTTACGCTTTTGCGTTTAGTACGGCAGAATTACTTATTTCAAGTCAATCAATATAATTGAAAATGACTTTTATCTACACCCATGCTATAAATCCTCTATAAAAGTTTCTGAAACAGTTAGCTTATTGCCAACATTAAAACAAGTGGCCCCCTTATTCATAAAACTTATCAAACCTATTTTAGTTAAAATGGGGTTTGTCTCTTTCTTACACACAGAAATGACAACGTGACAGATAAAGACAAACGTTCTATAAACCTATTTTAGCTAAAATAGAGATAAAATAGTATTATGAATAAGGGGGCCAGTGTCTTTCCCCCTTATTCATAATACTATTTTATCTCTATTTTAGCTAAAATAGGTTTATAGAACGTTTGTCTTTATCTGTAACGTTGTCATTTCTGTGTGTAAGAAAGAGACAAACCCCATTTTAACTAAAATAGGTTTGATAAGTTTTATGAATAAGGGGGATAGTATCCAAACGAGTGGTTATTATCATGTAATAGTCGTCGTAAAAATCGTTTTAAAAAAAGAACGTTATCATGCATGCGCGTTTCACTACCATTTTTGTTCCATATTAGTATTGCAAAAAAACTGTTTCAGAACCTTTTATAGAGGATTCATATCATGGGTGTAGATAAAGTCTTGTATGCAACTGTACATAATTAGGTATTATAAAACAGTTGCATAAATAACTATTAAATAACTCATTGTGTTAACCGCTAATGAGACACAATTGATTTACTATTGTATCGTACTACATAGGTTACGCGCGGAGCTTGACCGGGTCTATCGTGATAAGTAGCAAGTGGTGTCTAACATTTTCCAGATTACCGTAACTTCCTGAATGTTTACGAAAAAAAAGCCCTAATAATTTACTTCCCACTTTCCTTTCATGCAATCAAAAGTTAAAGAAACCACTCAATAGGAGCAATGTTTCTACGTGCGTCCCCCATCGTTTGTCAACCAAGTAATCCATCTTGTTGTTCCATTCGTCAATGACTGACTCCAAGTCACGTACTTTTTTGTTTCATGTATATTTCGTTGCTATATTTTTCGTCGGTCCCTTTTTTCTTACGGGATATGTTCCGACCTGTATCTTCTTAGTAGAAATGGTTTTTGTGGTTGAAGACCGAAAACGCCCACAATCAACTTTGCAAAAGCCGGTCTATTGAAAGTTTGAGATATATTCTAGAACTAGCAGCGCGCCGCGGTTTCACCAGCATACCTATCGATGCCGTGAGAATATTGAAATAAAAAGTATCCTTGTGTTATTCTGATGAAAATATTCAGGAAAAAAACTAGCTGTTTCACACATTTTGTTCAAGTAGGTACCGAACTTTTGTATTAAACAGCTGAATTTTTCGTGATTTCAGAGTTGGTCCCATGATGAAAGTTGTTCAGTTTTAAACCTTCACCTTTTAAAGTTCACCTCTTAAAGTTTGTCGGGTTAATTTTTTAACACCTAATAATAATATAAGAAACTCTAGAGGAACTTTCTCCAGCGTTGTGGGTTGTGTGTCGGTGATTTTTTTATTAAGTAGAGAAGCTGTGTGCCCGTCTAGGTGTACTATCGGCAAAAATGACGAACTTCTATTCACTAATTTAGGTAATGAATTATCAAAAAATCTTCTATGTTGCTCACCTTCGTTAGGAACTCTTGTGCAAACTTTCAGGGTTCTAGACACAGTGGCGGAGGTGGTGCGTTGTGTCAGTGAATGAATGAAATTCAAGATTTTTATTAATATTTTGTAGCCATCAGCCTATATCATGTTCCCACTGCTGGGACACAGGCGGGTCTCTTCGAGAGGGAGTGGGCTATAATCTATCATGCGGGCCCAGTGCGGATTGGTAAATGTGTTTTTTATGTAGTCTTCATGTTATATTTGACTCATGAGATCTCATCATCATCAACTTGCCGTTCAAGGACTATCTTTATCATCTAATTTTGCGCCTATCTTGCTCAATTTTGTCATAACTCCGTCTAACATTAACACCAAGTTGTGGCACATAATCACACTGTGGGTCTAACATCCAATCTGCATCTAATTCTGCGACATAATGTGATGCCTGTCCTCAGATTACTCTATCATGTAGGTACCTAGATATTGTCGGCACAATTGGAATTGCAATTTTGTCAATGCAAATCGTAGTAGTGGATGTCATACCATGAAACGTCACGTTAACTTAGGGAGACGGGCTTAGGGCTTAGGATCGGCTTCAGTGTCTGTCATGCAAGGGTGTCCTAAAATAATATTTATGAAGAGGTATGTTGTGACGTCCATAACCATTTGTGTTTATTCTTGACAAAGTACTGAGATTGAAGGAACATGTAAACAGTTTAGCTGTTTAATAATTGAAGACTGTTAATTTTGCATGATTGACGATGTTTTGCGATATAATTACTCACCTGTAGGTGCGTCTAGATACAGCGAGGTATGCGTTTTTTTATGTCAGATGCCTCCGTCTAAGGTAAATGTCACATGCGTGGCTTACAATTCAAAGTACCTACATGCATCGCATTGCCTTTTTTTTTTTGGATGGGAAATCATCAAATGACCTCTCCCTCTCTGGGTGGAGCGGAAGGGAGTGTCAGACTCTTATTGACTAAACCCATCCGTGTTCCTTCCTTAGCCCTTTGTGTTCCGGGGTAGCGGTAACCCTTTCAGACAATCCCGCTACCCCGGCAGGTTTCGGCCTTAACAGGCCCCTTCCTTTATGCTGACATCTCTTTCCTTCATGTCTTGTTCTTTTCTGACACTGGCTTGAACCAGGGCCGGACGCGAGAGGTCGCCGCCGCCGCTGATCGCCTCTACGAGGACACGGCGGTGCTCCGCCCAAGCGGGGCAGATCTCCACCGTATGTTCCAAGGACGCACCTTTTGGAAAACGGATTCACGATCACAGTATGCTCTTACAGCTAACACAAAAATCTGACCACACATATTCTTGGTAATTTTACGATGGCCATAGAAATAAACGAGTCGATTACGACTCGCTTTTGACTGGAATGAAAGTAGCTATAAATAATAGGCCTATAACGTTTTCACTGCTGGGCCTCCTCTCTTTTAAGAGAAAGTGCGGGTTTGTACTCACATTTCTTGGAGTTTTTGGTTCTAGGACATGCCGGTTTCCTCGCCAACATCGTATAAATTCGAGTGATTTCTTCTTCTTCATGTCGATGGAACGGCAATAGATTTAAACCGTCCATACACCAAGAAAAACAAACGAAGACGATAACAAAGTGACTTTATACACCGAGGTAAGGGAAAAGCATATGAGACGTAATGGAATTTGCAATCACGCGCGTATAAACCGACACATTACCGGGTCCTGTGTTATTATATTATACGTATGTTTCTCGCACTTACCGAGGATTCCAAGTTTATGGGTTACCTTGTGAGACTTCAATTGACGCAGAGCAGTATTTTGGACAGATTTTCAAGGATCTGGAAGATCTTTGGCTATGTGTATAGTGATATAGTATGAATTGATTCCTATCTACGCCCAAGGGGAAAAGGCGTGAGTTTGTGTACAGACGCCAGCACATCAAGCTACTATAATCTGTCAAATTTCTTTAATAGATTTTCAACTTTATCACTAAAGCGTAAGGTTCAAAGCTGATTGGGAAAATTTGACAGTTTCGGGTAGCTTGATGTGCTATAGCGTCTGTGCGTATGTATCAACTGATTTCTCCATTTCTCATATTTTTTTATAATAATATTATGTTTGTAAAACCTTGTTTGCTGCGTACGATCGCTTTTAGCGATAAGATTTACGGACATAATGGTGCCGATTCCCTTGTTCACAAAATAAACTAAATTTAAGTTTACTGCATCTTTTTCTTTCAATTTCATTAAGAAAAGGGCGGAAGATAAATTTTAGTTTAGTCCTGTCAAATTAGTTAGCGTCTGACGTAAATATAATTTACAGGTATAATACGGTTACTTCAAAATTAAATGAAATGAAATACCAGCGTTATACCTACATAGATATCATCGTAAATTTTCATGCCCTTTTGTCCCAATTTGTTTAAGGTCGGCGCGGCATGCCTTTCGTCTTTCTACTTGTGCCTAATACCGATATATAATTATATACCTTCCTTGTGAAGATATTACATGGTTATTACCATGTAGTGTCTTCGACTATGAATACCAGACTCATATCAAAACAACGCCTGACCCCCCATCTTCCTCCTCAAAGGGGAACAAAGAAACATCTCGACTCCTTGATTGAGTGACTGAGCAGTTGTTGTTGGTCGCTGCTGTTTGCTCCTATGTGCTTGACTTTAAATTGCCTTGAATGGACAGACGAGCTGCTGTGGGCAACTTTTCTGTTACAAAGTTTGGTACAGAGAGAATCTCATCATCATTGGATTAATATTGGATTATTTTATTTTCTCGCAATCATAGTAAAAATTAGAGTGTAACACACGGCGCTAAAAACATCTACATCAGGGTTTCCGAACGGAAAATATAAGAACGTGTGCGCTAAAGAGAAGATTTTGTATGAAGTGCGTGCATTCAGGGTCTCCGAATCTGAATTCCGAATCAGGAAACCGGACGTATGCGGCCAGCCTAACGTGGGAAAAAATAATGTTGTTCGTTGTTCGTCATTGATTTTGAAAAGTATCGTAATTGTAATTGACAAAAAAGTTCTGCCTAGGTACTACTTACTTAGTTTTAATTTCCGCACATTATTTGAGAAAAGTACTATACAAGCCTTGGCCACAACTAGGCATTGATGGACTTAGGTATGTGTGCCTCGGCTTCGCCTCGGCCCACATTTACACGTTCGTCCATCAATACCTCTTTTAATGGCCACTGCAGTAATGATGAGTTCTAAAGAAGTTACAATTGAATTTTAGGGCCACAAAAAGTCGCCCGTCTGCCGATACCAACCAAACAGTGTTTGTAGTTCACTCTAAGATAAATAGCGCACAAGATCGATGTTTATTTGGGACACTAGTGAACCCGGTCCATTGTTACTACACGTAGTGCCCTATTGACATACCCTTACGAAGTTAAGCTGGGCAAATATTAAATTGGCTCCGTTTTGTTTGTAAGCAGTGTATTCACGCACCCGAGACGGGTCGGCCACTTTCGTTCGCAAATATTCGTAACAAGGTGGCAATGTTTTTGAGCTTCTTAGGCTGCCTGTACATTGGTGGAAGGAGCGGATAAGATGAGAGATAAAAAATTAACAAAACACAAACGGAATACTTTGCCATCACTCACTGACATATCGGAAATACATTAAAACCGAGTACATCTCGAGGACAGCGGAACACATCCGAAAGTAGTCTACCTGCGTCTGTTTTTCCGAGCGCATACAACCCGAATCTCTTTAAAGTGAGAGCGAACAGGCTTCTTCTGGGTAAACTCGCTCCATCGTCGACTTTGTCTTTGTCACCTTTGACCTAGAGTCAAGAGCAAGCCCATTTCAAATAAAAAAAAAAAAAGTAGCGCGGTGTCGGTATCAGTGTCGCGAGTTCAATGGTTTTTTCCCATCTCAAAAAATGCCCAACGCGGCTAAAGAAGTTTTCACTTCAAAAATGAATTCTACTAAATTCATGTCTCCGCTTCTCTCCGATTCAGTGGGCATGCCACAGCAGAGCGAAAATCAGTTTTTAACCGACTTCTAAAAAGGACGAGGTTCTCAATTCGGATGTCTGTATTTTTTTTTTTATGTTTGTTCGCGCATAACTCCGTCGCTTGCAAACCGATTTGAAAAATTCTTTTTTTGTTGGAAAGGGTATACTTCCCAAATGGTCCCATGAAAATTTTGTCGAAATCGGACAAGCGGTTTTTGAAAAATCAACAAAAATCTAAAAATTTATCTACATTGTCTACATTAACGATCTTTTCGTTTACATTTTTGTGGGGTAGGTACGACTAAAAAGTGGAAAATAAAAACTTTTTTACAAAAAAAAACAACCGACTTCAAAAAAAAAAACACTACGAAGTGATAAATAACTTTAATTTTGGAAGTCGGTGTCAAAAAACGAAAATGCGGAACCAACGACACCGACTTCCGAAATTAAAGTTATTTATCACTTCGTAGTGTTTTTTTTTTTTTGAAGACGGTTGTTTTTTTTGTAAAAAAGTTTTTATATATCATGGTTTGTACTTACAGAACCGACTGATTTTCAGACACGTTGCTCAGTATTTTTGCTGAACGGGGCCCATCTAGGCCAGCTGTGACACATTCACGTGCCGTATATATTTCTGTTTTTTTTGTACGTAACGGTCAAAGTCAACGTTTTTTATTTGTTAAACATAGGTGTAAAAATAGGTGTTTAAAATAGATAGGTACAGAGATCTCTGTTTTGCCTTTAACGGCGTACAAATATCAAGAGTAAGCATACGAAATTACAATTTAGTATTAAAACTTTTGTTAAAATTAAGGGGTTTTGTTTCTTTAAGTTTTAATTTTTCAGAATATATTGTGCACCTTTTAATATGTCCTAAATAAATATCATTTCTCGGTTTCTTTCTTTTTTACTCTCATCTGACCAAAATCCGTACCGTACGTGGCTGCTAAGGCCTCATCGTCGGTCATCATCGCCAACGATTGTACATAGTTGTTTGCAACATTTGGAAAAAAAATACATTTATTTAGCACAGACTAAATGACACACAATTAAATACACCAGATACATAAATCAGATAATAAAAATAAATAAACAGTGTGAAGTCCGATGTAGGAAATTAGCAGAAAATTGTGCCTGACGGCTGCACCAAGAAGGCCCAGCTCAGCAAAAATTCCAGACAACTAGTGCCTGACGTTGGTTTTCAACTGGACCTGATTGCAACCGGTCAAGCCGTGGGATTCGACTCAGCTACTCAGATTGATTTCTCCATAATATGGTGAACCACATATTATTAAATTACACATTATTTCAACCACAGAATGTACAGTCAACAAAAGAGATACGTATGCAAGATTGTCGGATATAGTTGAAGTTTAGTACGAAACCGATGGATGTTGTCGACTGATGATAAACTAGCTGTTTGTTTGAGTATTCCCGTTTGAGCACCTATTTTCAGAGCACCTTTTTTTAGAGCACCAAAGGTATTCCCATTAGAGCACCAATCAATATTTTACCGTGGTGCTCAAAGGGGAACAATAAAAAATATTCAACTTTGTTCCCTTTTGAGCACCTACGATGCGGTAGCTTCTAGTGATGGGGTGTATAATAAAACAAATCGATAAAAATTGGCAGTACTTTTATTATCATATTAATTTTAGGAAATTAAGTAATTATTCCTGAATTATGACGTTGGCACTTCAGCGGTTAATATCACAATTAGCCTTATGTTATTTTCTAGGTACCTCTTAACACAAATAAAATAAAATAAATCACATTCCTCGTAACATCAGTAGTCTTTACACTTATTGTTTTTAGTAAAATAATATTTCTTAACAATACTTACACTATACTTACTTACAATACTTACTTATTTATGTATTATTTTATTTTATTTATTAAGGGATAATAAACAACTACAACACATATCATACATAAGGTTAACAAGTTTAGGAAGTAATGTTGCAGTCCACTACATTATCTGCATTTATAGGACATATTAAAGATCAGAGGTATTATAGGTACTAAGTAAAGTTTTTAGTTGTTTTAAAAACGAAAAATATGAAAGTTTAATCAGTTATAGAATCTTTTGGAAGTAGTTATAATAATATGTTAAAAATAAATATATTTTTTCTAAAATTTAAATTATCACCATTTAACTCGAAAATAGAATAATAACGCTATGCTTATTAAATTATAGCCGCATGAAACTAGTAAATACAGTATTTCTAATAACTCCCGAGCTCGCCGAAACCGACACTTAGAAAAATTTATCAAATAAATTAAGTAAGTAATTATCAAGCAATGCATTTTATCAAATGTTATTTATGATGCCTTGTTAAATTTTACAATATTTAACACGACTAACTATTTACACTAGGTACTAAATTAAATGACTAACTGACTAACTTAATGCCTATTTAATGAGTTTAATTTTTAGGAAATTGCGTAATAATAAGTCAATGTAACGTTTTTGTTCCAAACGTTGTTTTATGGGTTCACTAATGTTTCACCAAAACTCCATTGACAAATTTTTAGTTTACAACCAACGTTTCGTATACTATTTATTTCACAAACAACTCAATCCGCAAATGTTTTATTTTATAAACACTCGCTTTACAAACATTTATTTGGCAAATGCTTCTCTTTACAAATGTTACGGATGATATTTAAACATTTTTCATTTAATATTTAAATTCTTTTGGAAAAATAACGTTTATACAAAATATCATTTTGTAATACACTAGCGACTGCATCAAAAACTGCATTAAAATCCGTTGCGTAGTTAGTTAGTTCATAATAATATGAAGCAGTATATTTATATATCAATCAATCAACTCAGCCCATCGCAGTCCACTGCTGGACATAGGCCTCTCCCAGACTGCGCCACAGCACCCTGTCCTCCGCCTTCCGCATCCAGTCGACCCCAGCCACCTTCTTTAGGTCGTCCGTCCATCTAGCGGGGGGGCGTCCTACACTACGCTTGCCGGTACGCGGTCTCCACTCCAGGACTCGTCTGCTCCACCGGCCATCAGTCCTTCGACAGACATGGCCAGCCCACTGCCACTTCAGTTTGCTTACTCTGCAAGCTATGTCGAAAACTCTGGTTCTTTTCCGGATAATTTCATTCCTGATTTTATCCTTCAAAGAGACTCCGAGCATAGCTCGCTCCATAGCGCGCTGAGCGACCTTGAATTTATATATACTGTAATCTATTCTATGAAAACACCGATTTTTTTTGTTAGTGTTACAGCCTACAATTGGTTTGGGGATATATAAAATTAATGTTGAGGAAACTTATTGTAATATTAACAATAAAAGATTGAGTAAACTTTTATGTTAATGATGATATTATGTTTTTTATTAAATGATAGCATTCTGCTATGAAACTGCCAATTTTTAACCGACTTCTAATTATCGATATGTTTTATTATACATCCCATCACTAGAAGCTACCGTAGGTGCTCTAAAGGGAATAAAGTTAAATATTTTTAATTGTTCCCCTTTGAGCACCAAGGTAAAATATTGATTGGTGCTCTAATGGGAATACCTTTGGTGCTCTAAAAAAAGGTGCTCTGAAAATAGGTGCTCAAACGGGAATACTCCGTTTGTTTTCTATTAATGAAATTTAATTTTATTCGAGAAAATCCATCGGTTTCTTACTAAACTGCAAATATATCCGACGATCCCGCATACTTATATCTTTTGTTGACTGTACATAATGTTAAACTTATCCGGTTACATTACGACTTCAAACATCTTGTCGCTCTTGCACCGCTCCACTTGTGTATCCAGAAACTCTCCGCTCCAGTAGACAGTCCGCCTTATTCCATCCTAAGATAATGCGAGAATTTTGTTTATATTTATTGTAGGTGTTTAATTAAGGGCTGTTTCCTTCGCGTCTCAACGTTAAGCTTGTCTAGTTATAGAACAAGAAAGGGCTCTGAAACGTAATGGTAATTTTGCGAAGGGAATTTGGGAGATTGTATCAGGCTGTCGTACCAGAAATACGGAATGGAATAATGGTTTCTAGGAGGGCCTTTATTTACATTTGTTTGTGTTAACATTAACCCGAGGAAGATTATGCCTTATACAATTAATTGAAACATTTTTGTTTTTTGTAACAAATAAACATTTTGCTAGTATGTTTCAATTCTCTGAATCCGAAATCCTTGCCTCGGAATGCACGTTAAGTCGTTGGTCTCGGCTGTCATTCGAGGATCTTTGGCAGTTAACCTCACACACGTTTGCCCGCCTACCTGTCGACACACTCCACGTGTCGGAGTAGTTGAATGGACGCAGTGAAATCATTGTTTTCAAAATGACAATAGTTGTGTACACTTGGTGTACCGTTGACGTTTCGAGCACTTTCTCTTGTGTACACTTGGTGTATGGTCAGCATCAAAAGTTGATTAACACTTCAGTTTTTTACCCGACTGCGCGACGCAAAGGAGTGGTAATGTGTTTATCAGCCTATGTATGTATGTAAGTATGTATGTATGTATGTATGTATGTTTGTATGTTCCTTTGAAGCACTATACAGACCAAACGCCTGGGCCGATTTTTATGATTCACACGTCAATCGATTCCTCTTAGTACGGCGAGTGTCACTAAAGACATGACGTTAATGAAAATTCAATATGGCGACTACTAGACGCCATATTGTGAAAATGAAAAAAATGAAAGTCAAGAAACTATGTCAAGTGGGGTATCGTTGGATAGGTCTTTCATAAATATCAGTGGTTTGGGAAGACCGTTTTTTGATTAAGTAAACCGTTCGTGACTTATCAAGCTTTAAAGTACCAATTTTCGTTAGAATCAAGTGTCCCCCCCTCTACCAACTAAACGCGGCAGTAGTACCTATATAAGTAAGTAAGTAGTGTGTAAGTTTAAAGGGAAACTATCACACTTAAGTGGGATTTACAACTCATAACTAAAAAGAATAAAATAAAAAATTAAATTTAAAAAATCAAAAAACCCGACTGCGGTAAAAAACTTAAGTTAAAAAAAACTGAAAAGCTAAAAACAAGACCATTTTAAATTAAATAAAAGTTGGAAGCAGGCGGGACCCCATACCATTTTTCTATTTTCAAACTCAAATGGGTCCCGCCTGCTTCCAACTTTTATTTAATTTAAAATGGTCTTGTTTTTAGCTTTTCAGTTTTTTTTTAACTTAAGTTTTTTACCGCAGTCGGGTTTTTTGATTTTTTTTTAATCTTAGTTATTGAGCAAAATATTTGTTCAAAATTGCAGCAGAAGATTTTTTTTTAGAATATAAATACCCTTGTCTATTATGTGAAAAGCTAAAAATCAGTTTATTGAAAAAAGTTGTTGTCAATTTAATAACATGTAAAAATGATAGTGTTAATCGACTTTTGATGCTGACTGTACAGTGGACGCTTGAGGGGTTAAGGGTCGTCAGTAGCCCAAAAATCCGACAACCAGTTTTATCAAGGGGTATCATGTTACCCAGTAACTGGGTTATGGAGGTCTGAGATAGGCAGTCGCTTTATGTAAAAATACTAGTATTCTGTTGCATCCGGTGAGACTGGAAGCCGACCCCAACATAGCTGGGAAAAGGCTCGCCAGATTGACCTCAATTGTCTGAATGTTAAGATGATGCATCGTATGTCCATATTTGTATCGTCTACGACACAATTAAAAAGCCAATGTGTCTCGCGTGGATCCACGTTTAAGCATACGAAGGGTTAAATAATCAATCTCGTAACTAACCCCTAAGTTAGAATGAAGAAAGAAAATACATTTATTTAGCACAGACTAAAAGACACACAATACACTAGATACATCAGATAAAAAAAAAAACAAAGCAAAGATCAAATAAAAAGCGTAAAGTCCGATGTAAGTAATTAGCAGGAAAGTGTGCCTCACGGCTGCGCCAAAAAGGCCCAGTTCAGCAATAATGCCAGACAACTAGTGCCTGACGCTGGTTTTAAACTGGACCTGATGTGTGAGGTGACGAATGTAAATCAGCTTTACGATGCAACGTGATGTGTGTATGCATACTTACTTAAATAAAATATGCATAGAAGTCACTTGTACTTCATAAAACGTCAACGTCCTAACTCGCCTAATTGTGTGGAGTTATCGAAGACTTACATCACTTATTGATGGACTGTGTTCGATATGAGTCTCATAGAAATGGTCTGTTTGGGGTCCCGAGGTTGAACCGACTTGATATGGGCACGTTCCATAAAATTTTGTCTCAATCAAATAGTGCTGATGCGAAGAGTTCATTCAGGTTCATGGCCCAAATAATACATTTTAATTATTTTTATTGAGTTCCGCTGTCCCCATTCAATGGGGACAGCGTCAATGTGGACAACGGGAACAGACGATGTAATCCATGCCAGGCCATGAACCTGTGTCTTTAGAGTACGATAGGACTGTCATACGCATTGCGGCCATAAAAGCCCCTAATTGAATAAAGACTAAAAAAAAAGTCGACGTCTGTTTTTGCTTTAAAACCAACGTGACAGTACTTTTAAGCCAGGTGAACTTTAAATGTCCTTTTTTTTGTAAAATGTAATAAAGTAATTACGAGGTCGACTTTATTTTTAAAACTTGTAAACAGGTACCTTTACTACAGTTAAAGAGACATTGATTACGTTATATTATGCAAAAAATAATAATGTGTCTCTCAACTAATTCTTTTCCTAACATAAGAGTAGCCTAATTACTCCTTATAACAACAGCTATCTGCCAGTGAAAGTCCTGTCAAATCGATTCATCTGTTTCGGAGATTAGCCGGAATAGACAGACAAACTTTGAAAATTGAGTTTTTGTTATAAGTACCGTATATACTTTCATATGCATTTAGTTAAAAGCTTTTATTTGGACAATACAAACAGACACTTCAAATTTATTTATTTGTATAGAGTATAAATTTCATTTGGAAATAAATAAAACAAAACGAAAACGTCCGTTCTTTATTATTAGATCTCTGTACACTTTCGTCAAAATTAATTCGGCCAATGTCAACACAAAATCTAATAATCCCTACTCAATTTTAAATACAGAAATAAGTAAATACCTACTTGATATTAATAACAGAATTTAATATCTGAGCATCCCAACTGCCGGTCCAAGTATATATTTCACTCTAGTCTAGTTTATACTTGTTTAAACAGAGTTCTAGCTTCGATATTAATAGCTGTGCGTGGTTGTGATTTGAATAGTTCCGTATTGAAGACGTCCTCTAGTGCTGCGGTGGCTGATAGTGGATAAGCCTGAGAATAGTTTTTATTTTCTTGAATGTCTTTCAAAATTGTAGCATTTTCTAGTGAGCGTAGAGGCCACTGACCTCTATTATTACCACTGGTGGTAATAATAGAGGTCAGTGGTACAGGCCTATAATGTTCTTTATTCAAATTACGCTGAGAATCAGCACTTTTCGAACGTCGAAATTACATAATACAGTCCCCCAAAATGCCCGCGCTTCACCACTTCCTAGTGCTTTCGCTGGGAAGAAGGGGGTATTCCTCAAAGCTTATTCCCAGGGGGTATTCCCAGCGAAGGGGGTATTCCCAGCGAAGGGTGTATTCCCAGCGAAAGCACTGGGAAGAAGAAATGGCGCAACTAACTCCACAGCAGCACAGAGAGAGTGTAATCCACCACGCAGAACCAGTGTGGGTTGGTGTATGTCATATTTCTTTTAATTTTTGGTTCTAGGAAATGCTGGTTTCCTCGCGATGTTTGCCTTCACCATTTTATAGGTGCCTGAATTAAAATAGACCTTTTTTTTTTGGATGGGAAATCATCAAATGACCCTCCCGCTCTGGGTGGAGCGGAAGGGAGTGTCAGACTCTTACTGACTAAAACCCATCTGTGTTCCTTCCTTAGCCCTTTATGTTCTGGGGTAGCGGTAACCCTTTCGGACAATCCCGCACCCCCGGCAGGCTTCGGCCCTGAACTTGAACACCTTGAAAACCTTGACCAGAAAAAAACGTAATTATCCTGTTTTGCAATAAAAATTGTAAGCCATTGAACAAAGCTACAGTAAAGTTTACTCAAATATGCGCACTGTCAGTTGTCAGTAACTCTGCGTTCACTGCGGAAATAGGATTGGGAACACTAGTGAATCCTGACACAACTCCTACACAAGCTAAAAAACCTTTGCGCAAAATAGTCGCTTCAATGTTTGAAATCTGAGTGTGATTTTGCAATCGAGCAATTGACGCATCCCTGGGGGTCTAGTTTCTAAACACGTCCCGATATTCGGCTAAAGTTACCAGTGTTTTTGACTTCGTATCACTTTTATGGACACAAGATTAGATTGGGGCCCGAACTAAAAATGAATTGATCACGAACACGATTGAACACAATTTGACTATTGCGATCTGTATGATTATCAATGATCGGAATAGGCTGAGTATATTTACCTAAACTTCGGAGAACAGAGACAGAAAGTGGAGACTTCCTAACGACATTTTTTTCCCGGAATTCGGGAAAAATCTGAAATAAGTTGAAAATAAGCTTTATTAAAGATGGGTTAAGGCTATTTTTAACTAAACTTGCGTTTACCAAATTTTCGGGATTTTCACGTAAAATCCCGAAATAAATAGTCTAACTTTGATTTATGTATTCGAATTATATTTAACATCCTTAAATCAACCGTTATATCATACATTACATATAATTGGAATACATGAATTAAAGTTCGATTTCGGGGATTTTACGTGAAAATCCCGAAAATTTGGTAAACGCAAGTTTAGTTAAAAATAGCCTTTACCCATATTAAATAAAGCTTATTTTCAACTTATTTAAGATTTTTCCCGAATTCCGGGGAAAAAAATGTCGTCGTAAGGAAGTCTCCACTTTCTGTTTCTGTTCTCCGAAGTTTAGGTAAATATACTCAGCCTATTCCGATCACTGATGATTATACAGGGTTACTTTTAATTCGACGTATATCCGTCAGGAGCTGACGGGGGGGGGGGCAAAATGTAACAAATTGATTCCCCCATATGTATGGCCGAAATTCAATAGTTTTTGAGATATTTGAATTTTAAGAGTTATTCAATATAATTCCAAATAAAAAAAAACTGAGCACCATTAAATATGATATTGTAGCTGGCACTTCAATTAAGCTATAAACATATTTAAAAGTACTTAATTCAATAAAATAATCAAAATGATGAGCGATTTAAGAATAATATCTTACCAATATTTTCATTTTATGCTTCAGAAATGTTTCAAATATCTCGAAAACTATTGAATTTCGGCCATACATAACTCCATATAATTTGTTTGCATTTTGGCCCCCCTATGAGCTCCTGACGGAAATACGTTGAATTCCAAGTAACCCCGTATTATACTCACAGTTATAATTATACTGGCTACCATTAGTAGATACACTTTGTTGTACCTACAACAAGGCTCAAGAAGGTGGCTCGTTCAGATGCCAATGTATACGCTTTTATAATAAACTTCCAAGCCACGTTCAAGATCTAAGCCTCAATAAATTCAAATAATTCATTAAACGTAAGTTGTGCCAGAAAGCCTTTTATACCGTTAAAGATTATATTGAGGACAAAAAGGCTTGGGATTGAGCTGCTTTCAATTTGTGAAAATGTAAAACATTTGAATGTTTTTTTTTTATATACACATTAAAATTAATGAAGATTTGCTTACTTTGTAACGTATTATATTATTTCAATTATTGTAAATGTGAAGACTATGTGGGTCATTTTATTTTTATTTTTTATTTTATTATTCTCTCTGTTCTGTTAGTTTTTGTCATGGTCTGGCAGTTTGAGTAATTTATATGGCCTACCCAAATTTTATTGTAAATCGGACTATATGGAATTATGGATCAACTAGTTATCTGAAATAAATGAATTTTATTTTTTATTTATTTAAATATCCTTTCTTTGGTATTGTTTGTCGAATCGTTGAGCTCCATAAGTTTTGAGTTGAGCTGCACGATTTCTGACAAATGCGTGCGCTGACTGGACAGGTCTTCTTAATCTGTGTGGTTCTTTCCTCAAAAGACCATCTTAGTAATCGATCTACATGGACTTCATATGATCTAACTAAGATTACGTCTGGACTTTAAAAGAGACTGTGACCTCAGAGTTTCTTTCGGCCTTTCTTCTCAGACTATTCAGATAGGAAACGCCGACATCATTTAGTTTAAAAAAAAAGGTAATTGTGCAAACCTACTTAAAAAAATAAAATCATTTATCAGTAGCTATCTGTCAATAAGTCATTGGGTTCGGCCGTTAGAGAGTAGAACCCCGGAACCCAAAAACAAAAATATGCTAGGATTTATAGTTTAGTCCAGTGTTTCTGGTTAGCAATTGAGTATTAAAACTCAGGACTAAGTCTCGATCACATCAAGCTCGTCAAGCTCTGCTTAGTTTGGGACTAGATGGCGTTGTGTGATAGTTGTGGAATATTATTATTATTTCCTTTATTTCATTATGTACATATAAATTATATTTTTAAATATTAGTATAAAAAATATATAAAAACATTTAAAAATATAAAAAATAGTAGCCCACCGGTATCGGGAACAGGGTCCAAGCTACCGGTGGTCAGGGCTCCAGAGAGAGGAACCTCCTGACAATGCGAGCCGTGTCCAGAAGTACCGCTTTCTGAATCAAGCCCTTGATCCAGCTGCCCAACGTGAGCCTCCTCAGGTGTTGGTCGAGGCTCTTGGCAATCAACCCATTGGCTGTGACGACTATCGGCACAATGATTGCTGAGTCAACATCCCACATGTCGACAACCTCGCGAGCCAAGTCAAGATACTTGATTTGTTTATCTTTCTCAGCTTTCACGAGGTTCTCATCATGCGGGACGGTTATGTCAACAATCATTGCGCGCCGCTCTAATCGATCCATCACCACTATATCAGGCTTATTGGCAACAATAGTCCTGTCAGTGATGATGGATCGATCCCAGTACAATGTGATATTTCCATTTTCGAGAACTGGGTCGGGCACATACCTGTAGTACGGCACCTCCGATTCCACAAGGCTGTATTTCAGAGCAAGTTGCTGATGGATTATCCTGGCTACAAGGTTGTGTCTATGCAAGTACTCTCCGTTAGCTAGACGAGAACACCCGGAGATAATATGCCTGATTGATTCTCCCGGCCGGTGGCATGCCCGACAAATGTCAACCGTGCCGTCTTTCACAATAAATCTCCGGTAATTGTTCGTCATCACAACTTCGTCCATAATTGCACAGACAAAACCTTCGGTTTCTCCAAAGAGATCACCGCAACGTAGCCAGGCTACGGACGCTAGTAGGTCTACATCGGGTCCATGAAGGGCCCGGAAAAAGCGTCCGTGAAGCTCCTTACTCTGCCATACCTCCATGCGATCATTAGTGTCAAGCACTACTGGTTTGCGCCAGTTCTCTTTAGCCAAGGAGAGCGGGGTGAGGCCCTTGTCCACTATGACTACATCTCGATGCATCCCCACGTCGGTTTCTTGGAAGTATTCCCTGAGATTGCATATCTCGCGATTGTGGAGGGTCTTAGCGTTTAAAAACCCTCGACCTCCACACTTTCGCGGGATATACAACCTCATTACCGATGACCGTGGGTGATGCATTCGATTTGCAGTCAACAGTGTACGGACCCTCCTATCCAGGGCGTCGAGTTCGGTTTGAGTCCATTTGAGTATGCCAAAAGAGTACATCAAAACCGGCATGACCCAACCGTTGAAGGCGCGCACCTTGTTTCCGCCTGATAGAAGACTATTAAGTACTTTTTTCAGGCGGCCAAAGAAGCGCTCCTTCAACGATTGCTTCATGTCAGTAACATTGATGCCTAACGCTTCCGACATACCCAAATACTTATAGGTTTCAGATGCGGAGAGGGCTCTAAGGTTTGTGGAATCCGAGAGTTGAGTTCCCACGGATTCCACAATCTCCCCTCGTTTTACATGCATGACTGCACATTTGTCCACACCAAATTCCATCCTAATGGCGTTACTGAAAGTTTGAGTTACTTTCAGTAGCTCCATCAGTTGCAAATTGTTGGGGGCAAAGAGTTTTAGGTCATCCATGTAAAGGAGGTGCGATATAACCTGACCACCTCTCCTCAGCCGATAGCCTAGACCTGAATCCTCCAGCAGTTTGCTTAGAGGATTCAAGGCTAAGCAGAACCAAAGCGGGCTCAAACTATCACCCTGAAATATGCCTCGCTCAATCCTTATCGGTTCGCTATTCCTCTGAATATTTCGACATCCTGGATAGCGAAGGACCGTCCTCCATTGCCCCATACACGACATCAGGAAGGTGCGCAGAGTTGTATCTACTTTATACAACTCCAACACCCTCATGAGCCATGTATGTGGCACCGAGTCATAGGCCTTCTTATAATCTATCCAACATGTCGACAGATCCTTTCGGAAGCGACGAACCTGTTGGCTAATGGCCATATCAATTAGGAGTAGCTCCTTAGTACCGCGGGACCCATTCCTACATCCATTCTGAGAGGTAGACATGATGGAGTTGGTGTCTATAATGTTTGTTAATTTTAGCTCTCAAAATGGATGTAAGAACTTTATAGACCGTCGGTAAACACGTGATCGGCCTATAATTTTTGGGCTCCGCGGTGCTACCTGATTTATGGAGCAGGTGGGTAATTTCTGTCGTTAGGAACTGGGGTACCGAACCAGATTCCAAAGCAATTTGGAACTGAGATGCCAAGCGGGCGTGCGACCTTGTAAACCATTTTATCCAAAAGTTCTGCAGCCCGTCCGGCCCTGGAGACTTCCAGTTGGGCAATGAACGGACTGCACGAGCTACACCTTGAGGGCAGATGGCTATAGCCCCCATTTCTGGTATTGGATCGCAGGCTCGCTCGACCTCTCGAGCCCAATCACCTTCAGTGTGACTGACAGGCACCGACCAGATACTGCGCCAGAAGGAACACATGGCATCATCATCCGGCAGGTGCGTGTCAGCCACACCTTGGTCCGGTCGTTCCCAACCCCTATAAACCCACCTTTCATCACTCTGGAAGGTGCGATTCTGAGTGTATCGCTCTACTCGCCGCTTATACCGACGGATACGGTTCGCCCATGCATATACTTTCTGCTTCAGGAAGTCGATGCGCTCTGTGACACAGGACATATAGTCTTGAGGACTGATATCAGTCCCCGAGAATGCCCGCCTCACAAAGCGCATCACTCTAGGGCGAGTATTGCCCTCCCTGAAGCAGATTAGTTTGCCGATGAGCGTTCTGGCCCCACCAATATGACGTTCAATTCTACACTGCCAAGCTGGTACGGCAGGTTTCGGACGTGTAGCTCTAAAGTCATTGGTAAATTTAACGTGAGCTACATGACATGCCGCTACAGCCGCGCAGTACAGAATCGAATGAGTATCGGTGAGGTCTTCGCAGGTATCAAAATATGTTGACAACTGCGAATCCAGGACCGCCACCAGCGTCCTATTTTTGTTATGCATGGGCAAACGAGGCAAGCGTGGCCTAAGTTCGGGCGACATGAAGCGATATTCCTGAATCGCATCCTCCAAAGCACTCCTCCATTATTATTATTATTATTACATGGGAATATCAGGATAAAAGAGTATCCTATGTTCTTTCCCGGGGACTCAAACTATCTCTTTACCAATTTTCATCTAAATCGGTTCAGCGATTTAAGCGTGAAGAGGTAACAGACCGACACACTTTCGAATTTACAATATTATATAGTATGGATTATGACGTGTAAAAGTGATTCCAATAACCTTTTTACAGAATAAACAATTTCATTTAATTTACGAACGGCCACATTCTAATCTCGATCTTAATTCGTTACAAAACACTACAATTTTTGTCAAGTTTTTGACATTGATTGCCGCTGAGATTGAGACTAGCATTTTAACGTTTTTAAATACAGACGCCAGCACATAAAGCTACCCGAAACTGTCAAATTTTCCCAATCAACTTTGAACCTTATGCTTTAGGGATAAAGTTGGAAATCTATCCAAGAAATATGAGAGATCGTAGTAGCCTGATGTGTTGGCGTCTGTACGAGAATTGGCCTTCTTATCCACAAGTTTCCTTCCCTAACGGTGTCTTCTAATATATTGACTGGGTCCGTTGTCTGTTATCTCTGTTTATGTTCAATGCACGCGCGGCGAGTCGGAATATTTTGAGATATTGCTGCCCATAACACACATTATGTTGCTTTAGCTAATGTTATCACGTTAGTTTCGAGTAGGAGAAATTGTTTTGGTATGTAGATTTGTAAAGATGGGCTCAGACCCTGCGGGGTGATTGCGTAACACACTATCAGTAGCAATGGATTTCATTTTGACAGTTCAACAACATACATTGCGCTATATACGTTGTTGAGCAGACTCATTTTTCGAACTCATGAAGCAATGGTTTGGCAATATCTTTCAAAATGATTCAGATTGAGATTGATAATATTTTACGCATTGAGGGTGCTGCTCAGTAATGTTGGAGATGACCAATGAGAAAATTACTAAGTTCCTGTCTAATCATACACAGTCAACAAAAGAGATAAGTATGCAGGATCGTCGGATATAGTTAAAGTTTAGTAAGAAACTGATGGATGTTGTAGACTGAAATTTAATTTGATAAAGAAATTTACATTTGAAAAAAAAAACAACTGAATACATGTTTGGTTTTTGACTATGCCATATTTATTTCCTTTCATAAAGGCATCTTTCTCACTATGTATATTTATATTTCCTGTCATGCATATTTTCTATACAAAGTAGTTTCGATTTTTTACATCTGAAATGCGTCTTGCGACGTTTAAGGTTTGCTTTGTAGCGGTATCTACAACACCAAATGCAAACAATGCGTCATACTGACGTCACGCAAATCCTGCAACTCGCAAGCAGAGTTTACCGCGCAACTAGCATACATACAACGGCTCGATATGAATCATCGGGCAGTTGCCCGCCAGACACAACACCCGTCTGGTCGGAGGATCCTCCCTTTTCTATGAAGGTTGAGTGAACTTTACACGCTGATCCTCGTACCTCTATAGCTTTAATTAAATTAGACTGGCACAGTCCAATTAGGTACACTTAAGTGTGGAAAATCTTCTAGTAATCTAACATAATTTTCAAGCAAAGAGGTACAACAACATAATCGTTTCTACGATCTTTTGTCGCCGATATAAGGGTCAATTTAATCACTATAGAATTCCCTTTACCTAATGGAAAAAGGAAGTTATATCGTTAAACAAACTCTTTCATCTCTTAATTCGTTTTATGTGTAAAGTAATATAAGCGTTTAATGTACTTCAGTCAAAGAATTACTATTGCTAATCCAACTAGAAGGGACAGAAGAATACTTGACTCGACTCTGGAACAATCGGTGTTGTATTTCAGTTGTTATAATCAACCTTGTTGAAGAAAGGGCATAACTTCTTTAATGAAAGTCTCTAATTTCCAAAACTCTTATTAGATCTGTTTCCCCACGTTTGGTTTTGTTCAGTAACAAATAGCCTGTTTTTTTTTCTTATTCTATTTGTAGGTACCTGATCAAAAAAGAAAAAAAAAATCCTTCAAAAGCCAACTACTTTCTCTAGGCAAGAAAATTAATTGATAAGCAAAATTGAAAGCCTTCATAAATTCCCGCATTACCTATAGTAATTTCATACAAACTGTCTAAAAATGACAGTTTGAATACATGGATAAATAAAGTCGGTAGTCAATTAGCTTAACTATTTATTAACATGACTTTACATATTTAAAATATTATAACAATTGTCATCATAATTATTATTACTACAAAAGAAGATTTCATCATACCAAGTAATAGAAATCTACTTGTTCCTTCAGAAAATGCAGGTTCACTTACCAATATATTAGCCATGCCACATCTAGCAACCAAATAAACCTACGTTACTTATTGAGCACTCAAGAAAAGGTTGAAGCCGAAGTGAAAACATAGCACGCAACGTGAAACACGGCATCACGCGACCTCCGACCACCGTGATCGCTTGATCACGCTGACACCACGTAAAGGAAATAATGAGAGGAAAATGTGAAAGAAAGTTGCTGAAAAAATATTGAGACGAGAAAGTTTGGAATTCCGTTGTAGAAAGGAAAAAGACAAAGATAAAATATTTTATCTGCGCAAATAAGACGCACATTAAGAAGTCATCATCATCTGCCTTTTCCCAACTATGTTGGGGTCGGCTTCTAGTCTAACCGGCGGCGGGACAATTGCGTAACACACTATCAATCGAAATCGGTTTCATTTTGACAGTTCTACAACATTCATTGCGTTACTAACGTATTGAGCAGAGAAATTTTTCGAACTTATGAAGCAATGGATTAGCAATTTGCTTCACAATGATTCAGATTCCGATTGATAGTGTGTTACGCAATTAGGGTGCGGATGCAGCTGAATACCAATATTTTACATGGAGCGACTGCCTATCTGACCTCCACAACCCAGTTACTGGGTAATATGATACCCCTTGGTAAGACTGGTTGTCAGACTTTCGGGCTTCTGACTACCTGTAACAACTGTCAAAGATCCACGAATGACAGCCGGGACAAACGGCTTTCCGAGACACGGAGGGGTCTTGGTATAATATAAAGTTGGTCACCCATCCACGGACCAACTGCGGCAAGAGTAGCGTAACCTGATCGATCGACCCGTGCGGCTGTTATTACTTAGCCACAAACCAGATTATTTTGTTAATGGCGCCGATTCCCTTGTTCACAAACTAAACTAAATTTAATTTCAGTGCATCTTTTTCTTTCTGTTTCATTAAGAAAAGGACAGAAGATAAATATTAAATTGACGTATTTTTAATAGCCAATTTTTTAATCACGTCTAAATTGTCTATGGAGTATCTTCATTTGACAGGACTAAACTAATATTTATCTCCTGTCCTTTTCATAATGAAATAGAAAGAAAAAGTTGCACTGAAATTTAATTTAGTTTAGTTTGTGAACAAGAGAATCGGCACCAATGTTTTATTTCATTACTAGCTTCTGCCCGCGACATCATTTGCATGGAAGTCGTAACACAACAATTTACTAAAATAACAGTCTCATTTTTATGAAACTTTCCTGTATACCACGTTTATAATATTGGTCTCAGCAGCCAAAATATGTGTATTTTTTTTTTAAGTATAATATTGCTCCAAAAATCCGCCATTTTGTTTTTTTTTTTATTTTGATATACCCATTGTCACTCTCAAAGTAAATACGAATCTAACGACACCATCGTGCCGTTCAGGCCGCAGAGCGTGCCAAACAATTAATACATACAAACATACATACTCTCGAAAACCATAACCCTCCTTCTGGCGCAGTCGGGTAAAAAGAGCCCGGACCGGTGATGCGGGAGGAAGCAACGTACGTCGCGACGTAGTAGACGAAGTTGTTGTCCATTTGAGAAGCAGCTCGTTACATAATTTAAGACTAAGTGCAACCGACTTCCGGTGCTGTAAATACCGCCTAAGGGTAGTGAACGGAAGTCAACTGCAAACTTTATTAAAATAATATTGAATATCCGGTAGTTGCTTGCCAAGCCACCTTATTTGCAGTTTTTAGATGTCGAAGGGTACGAGTATATATAAAAGCACATGTCAGTGCATTTTAAAGTTAGTTCCGCGAAGAATAAAAGAGCTATTACGTTACGCTGTTCGTTTTCAAACTCAAACTCGCTTGAGTTTGAGTTTGAGAATAAAAGAGCTACAACGTTACGCTGCTCGTTTTCAAACTCAAAACTCAAACCCTCTTGATTTTGAGTTTGAGAATAAAAGAGCTATACCGTTACGCTGCTCGTTTTCAAACTCAAAACTCAAACTCTCTTGAGTTTGAGTTTGAGAATAAAAGAGCTATAACGTTACGCTGCTCGTTTTCAAACTCAAAACTCAAACTCTCTTGAGTTTGAGTTTGAAAATAAAAGAGCTATAACGTTACGCTGCTCGTTTTCAAACTCAAAACTCAAACTCTCTTGAGTTTGAGTTTGAGAATAAAAGAGCTATAATGTTACGCCGCTCGTTTTCTTGTCCCCCATCTGCACCCGTCCTGATTTCCTACGAAAAATTTGCCACCTACCTAGCCTTTTCCCAAATGTTGGGGTTGGCTTCCAGTCTAACTAGACGCAGCTGAATACCAGTATTTTTCATGGAGCGACTGTCTATCTGACCTCCACAACCACTCTGACTCTACTGAGTGATACCACTTGGTAAGACTGGTTGTCAGACTTTCGGGTTTCTGACGACCCGTAACGGCTGTCAAATATCCAAGAATGATAGTCGTGATCAAAAGCTTAATGTTCTTTCCGAGGCACGGAGGGGTAGGTATCGATATGTTAAGATTCCAATCCACAGAACGACCGCGGCAAGCGTACCTTAACCTGATCGAACGACTCATGTGGCTGCTATAACTTAGCCACGAGCTCCTCTCCTACGATCATCATAATCAGCCTATAATGTTCCCACTGCTGGGACACAGGCCTCCTCTCGGTGAGAGGGAGTGGGCGGTAATCCACCACGCGGGCCCAGTGCGGGTTGGCAGATGTCACATGTCTTCGAATTTTTGGTTCTAGGACATGCCGATTTCCTCACGATGTTTTCCTTCACCGTTTTGAGAGCAGTGGTGATGAAATAATTTACACAAAGTAAAGCGCCTGTCTGGGTTCGAACCTACGACCTACAACTCGTAAGTCACGGCCGTTACCACTTGGCCACCACTGCTCTCCTACGATAGGTTTAAGGTAGTTAAAATAAAAAATACCTTTTCATTTTGTGCTCGTACTAGACTAAGTGCTTAAAACGCTCCTTAGTAAAAAAGCAAAGCACCTGCATTAAAAACAATTTAACACACACTACACCCACTAAATCAGCTCGAATACCTACCACCATAATCTTTGTCTGCGCGTCGACAAAGCAAAGGACTGCTTATTTATAGGGTAATAACTGTTTCAGTAATGTTGCTTAAACCTTTAAAGCTATTCTGTTTTATATTAGCGCTTGATATAAATTACCTTGTGAACGTGAGTTTTTTAACGTTGGCAACATTGGAGATATGGAAATGTGGTGTCAAGATGAAGATATAGGAGTAAAGGTTGTTCGGTCGTATTTAATGGTAGTGCGGCAATTGTTTTGTCATGTTGAAGAAGTGAGAGTGGGCCGTCCATTCTTTTTTTTTTTTTCAAAAGTTTATAACGTTGTTACAGTTAAAAACTTTTTAGTGGTTTCTGGATTGTCCGTAGTGAGGTTACTTTGTTCTTTATGAAATCGGGTTCTTAATCTGACTTGCGTTTTGTGCATGTTCAGCAGTAGCGTTGCTTTAGTTGCGACCTCTAGACCAACGAGGTACTCGTAGGTTTTTTTATTTTTATTTACGAGAATAAGCTCTGTTAATTTGTTGGTGGACTTAATTACAAGAGATACAATATACTTTCAGAAAACGCCAGACAAAGTTAATTTGGCTAAGGGCTGATTTATAGGTACAAATCTGCCAAACCCTTACGGGAGAATACACGCGTGATGTTATATTATGTCTGTAATAAAAATTCAATGAAAGCTGTCACTAATCTAACGATAGATTAAACTGTCAGTCAGCTCAGCGCTGGTAGTAGTTGATTAAACAATTGCATAAAACAAGAGTGTCATATAACACTGTGAGTACTTGACAGCTAATCTTGTGTCCAATCTATTGACTGTGGCAGCTATTAATTATGAAGCTCATTTATATTGAATTGCACTATAACAGTTGGTACAGTACCCGGCGATAAATATTGCACATCGACCTTTGGAAAGAGACAATCGGCTAATTTCGGCTTCGTAGAGCGTTATCTCGGTCGCACACTACCTATGTGACGTTTTGTCAGTCGTTGTTCAAGTGCGATAGAGTGCGGTCGCGTCCAGTTCAAAATATATATTTAGAGTTGTTAACACCCCCAAATTTAAATAATTTAAAGTTGTACTATGGCATCTTTAGGAAAAAGAGGGAAACCTTTACGAGGTCAATCACGCGAAGTTATCATTTATAGAAAAATTGGTGTATTTTATACAAAGAATAAAAAGAATTATCAAAAGAAGCAAATCATAATTGTTTTAGCAGCTCCTAATAGATACCGGACTGTTTGTATTTCGTGCGACAGAGATAACGCTCTACGAAGCCGAAATTAGCCGATTGTCTCTTTCCAAAGGTCGATGTAGAAATATTTATCGCCGGGTACTGTATGACGTTTATGACAGTGACATAAGGACAACATAATTTATGTAATCGACGCATCTGCCGTAAGAACTTTTGCTAAAAAATACTTTTTTTTTTAGAATGTAAATTATTTAGCCGTCAAATAAAATTGATGTGTACTTTTTTACTTGCGTTCTGTCATTGTCGTTGAAAACCAAATGTAGGTATATTTTGTGCTATTATTGTAATTAAAGTTTCCTTTCACTTCGAGGCTAAGACCATTTCATAATATGCAGAGCGTTTAAGAACTCTGACGCATTTAAAATCATGTTATACCTATTGTTTCATTGCTCCCTATACATGCTATTCATTCTTTAATATTGTCAAGTAAGAAAAAAAATATTGTTTAGAAAATTCACTACAACATTAAATTGTCCGTATATTCAAATTACAACTGTCACTCTTTGAGAGTTGTATGACATTGCTATAACACGTCAAATTGACGTAGTGTATCAAATTGATAAAAAATTTATTGACTGTGTCTACGCTATGAAAAAAACAATTGACGGATTATTTATTTTTTCAGAGGAAACTCATTATAAAAATGGCATCTGGATAAACAGTTAAACAAATCCACAGGCATATATTAAACACAAAATTGACCCATATGCCACCAAGATACAAATCCATACACACGTATCTATCTATATATCAGGTATTAAACGCAAAATTGACCCGTCTCAAAGCCTCTATCAACAGAACTTCATAGATCAAAAATATATCAGCCACGATTCTATTTGCTTCACAAATATGGCCGCTCAATAGTGACCCGCACTTGTCAACATAGTGTACCGGACAGCCCCTAAACATAGCTAATCCCGCTTTATGAATTTGGAATCCACGAAATTGCGACTGACCATCGACAGTGAACTGGCCAAAGTAAACAGTTTACGAACAGCAATATCAATTTTAGGGTTAATATCAATACCTGCCAGTTCGATTTGTGCATTTGATTAACGTTTTGGTTTAACCTCTGTTATAACTGCAAGATCGGAAGGCACGTACTATCGCGGACACTCCCGCCTGACCATCACTAAGTTCATTTTTGCTTGCACTAAAAAAATAGAAGCGCTCTCTAGTAAGCGCGCCAAAGTCAAATAGGTCGTCCGTAAAATTCACAAAAGGAGTACACGTGATGCGTCACTAAGCTGCGCAGTGCAGGTTGCAACTAATTGAGTTATCGCTTTCCTAATAGACGAAAACTTTAAGGGGGCGTGGTTTGGCGTCACTGCAGGATTTAGGCGAAAATAACTTAGTCACATATTGGCTGCTGGCGCAAATACATCGTCACGTCGTAGGTCGTAGTACGTCGCACGAGTCGGCTCCGTTCCGCCCGTCAAAGCGCGCTCGCCGGATATTGCCTGGTTCACGGCTGTGACGACTTCCGATCGCTGTCGATGTTCATGCTAGGCGTACAACGACGGTGATTTGTGATTTTATGTTGTGTGCAAGATATTTAATGGAAATTTTTATTGAGGTGCATTAGAGGACAGGTAGGTGGGGTTCCAGGCTTCAAAGCAGCGAATATGATTCGAAAGACTTGGTCTTTATATCATAAACTATCCATTAAAAGACAAAGCTCACTATCTTCTTAATTTATCCTTACTTTTCAACCTACCCATTAAATATGAGATTCATCATAGTCAACATATTTTGTTGTACGAATTCTCTCACTGGTGTTTTCAGTCCGATTCAAAGCGTTGACGTTACCCGTCAAGTTCTGTCACAGTTTTTTTTTTTTATTTCGGTGTAAATCGTGATTACTATGCCTTGTTTTCGTCGACATATGGACATGGAAAGCGCAGCAAGTTCTGTTCTTCAGGAGGGAGGCTCTCAGAGATCTGTAGCAATACGTCCCGGTGTGTTGCGTCGAGCTATCCGAAACGTGTGGGAATGCGTTCAGGAGACCCAGAGTGTAGCTAGGTGGCCTAGATCAGGAAGATTTTTTTTTTTTTAACCGACTTCAAAAAAAGTAGGAGGTTCTCAATTCGTCGGAATCTTTTTTTTATGTATGTTCCCCGATTTCTCGAAGACGCCTGGACCGATTTGGAAAATTTTTCTTTTGTTTGAAAGGGTATACTTCCCAAGTGGTTGCATGATTATCAGGTCAGGATCTGATGATGGGATCCCAGGGAAATCGAGGGCAACCTTCAAATTTTATAGGCACATAGTACCATTTTCATATATTTTCTAAAGCTGTTTAAGTATTTGCATTTGATAATCATCATCTCAGGTGGATGAGCTGATGATGGAAGGTACAACTCCTCAACGGCTTGGAGTTAAAAGAAAATTCTTTCGAAATTATTTATAGTAACACTCGTGCATTTGCTCTCGGAAAGCACCATTTGGTGAAGTGGAACTGATGATGAAGACCACAGATGGCCACCGGAACCACTCAATAAAACCTCCGTACTATTTCACGGGTTGCGATTCGATACTTTAACATGGTTGCTAAGCAATTTATGCTCGTCACAATGTGAATGGTGATATGGAGCTGATGGTGGACCAGGAGAACTCTTCAACAATTAACTTCCCTGCATCGGGAAAAGCAATATTTTGTAAAAGGCGATGAGAAAGTTGACACTAGGCTATTGTAACTGAGATAAATTATAAGCAGACCCACTAAAAAGCGTGAAAAAAAACTTTTTGACAAAAAAAAACCGACTTCCAAAAAAACACTACAAAGTGAAAAATAACTTTAATTTCGGAAGTCAGTGACAAAAAACTAAAATACAGATCCAAAGACACCGACTTCCGAAATTAAAGTAATTTTTCACTTTGTAGTGTTTTTTTGGAAGTCGGTTTTTTTTTTGTTAAAAAGTTTTTATTGTAAAAAATGAAAGTCTAAAAGAACGCTAAGCGAAAACGAAGTAATACTTCGGGCAGGCGATGCAATGCAACGCGACGGGTCGCAGTCAGAATTTTCAAGCGGACAAAGTCGCGGACAGAAGCTACACACATCAAAAGTGTCTAGGGATCAAGCATTTTTATGCCGATTTCTTGAGATTGAGATGTGGCTTTGTAATAAATTTATGATTTTATAAATTTGTATGGATCCTTTTTGGTGCATTTCATAATTTGAATCAGGAACTGTGAATCAAATTCGAGTAAAAGATGAAAATCAGCTGTCAATATTTTCCCTATAAAAACATACAACGCATTGAAGACATTATTAGTGCTACTGTTTCCCTACTACTGATTAAAACCAACGTTATTATGGAGCGGCGACGTCATTTAAGCAGGGAAGAAATGCTCAGAGCCGTGGGAATGATAGAAGCTGGTTCCCGGCAACGTACTGTGGCTTTAGCTCTGAATACAAGTCAGAGTGTTATCAGTCGACTTTGGACACGTTACCGAAGCACTGGTACCGTGGCTGAGCGCCATGGAGGACGGTATCGCTGCACCACACGGAGACAAGACCGATACATTCAAATCTTAACTCGAAGAGCTCCAACAATAACCGCCATGATGTTAGCCGTGAGGCTTCATCACTCTTCAGGGAACTTAATTAGCGACCAAACAGTCAGAAACCGCTTGCATGAAGTGAACCTTCATTCCCGAAGACCGCTACGGGTACCACCTATAGCAATGCACAATCGTAGGATTCGATATCAATGGGCTCTTGAACACAGAAATTGGGCAGAAGAACAATGGCGTTTCGTGTGCTTTTCTGATGAGTCTCGTTTTGGTATGAGACCGGATACAAGACGTATACGACACTGGAGAACCCCTGGACGCCAACAGCGATTAAAATCCTGCCAGGAAGTCCATCCTTATAGTGGTGGAACCATCATGGTATGGGCGGGTATTTGGATCGGCGGAAGAACTGAGTTGATTTGGATCAGAGGCAACCTCAACGCTCAAATTTATGCTGAGACGATTGTATCAGACGTCATCGTTCCTCTACAAGTGCAAATCGGTCCCTTATTTCAGTTAATGCATGATAATGCACGACCGCACACCGCAAGAGTTGTAAGACAGACTCTCGCCGCAGCTAACATCAATGTCCTGCCCTGGCCTGCTGTCTTTTTTTCGAACTTTTGTGTTAGTGGTTCAAATGTCAAAAATCCCTTTATTAGGAAAATGGCAAATTTCTTTATTAATGCAAAGGTGACTTGGTTTATCGTTACTGTGACAAACGAAAACACTTTATTTGATGAATCCTTAAAGAAAATTTTAATTAATATCAATCAGGAGAAAAGTTATTGCAAAAATATATGTTGATCCCTAGACACTTTTGATGTGTGTAGTTTGCAATATGACTAACAACAGGAATGAAAGAGAGAGCTGATAACTCCATATTCTTGTCAATCCCTTCCTTGCAACACTCAGGAAAAGAATGAAGCCAAATAAATACAACCAGAGTTTATTTACTGCAGTAATTCTGCAAGAGGGTGAGAAGATGAATTATTCAATTAATAGTTGATTGTATGAGTATCGCGTATAGCCAAGGACGCTTTTGATGTTTCCTACACTTAGAAACAGGCTAAAGTATGGTGAATTGAAATAGGTCAGGTACTCACGGGATGCTGGGAGCCAGGAGATCACCACACTGTATCACTAGCAGTTGTATTCACGATATTTTGGTGTTTTTCCACCGCGCGCGCATTTTCGTATCCGGCCGGCGTTTTTGCTGAGTTGGGACTGATCCCTTCTTCACGCCGTCAGGTGGCGTGAGCGATGCGTTGTCCTTGTAGCACTCACAGCGATGCGAGTGCCAGTAGCGGTAAATTTAAAACAGGGAGGGAACAAGGACTGGGGACCTCAAGCCTGTTCAATTATTATTATTATAGCTGCAGAGAATTCCTGTACTCCGAGTCCAGCTGACTCGAAGTACGGAATTCTCTGCAGCTAGGCTGATTAATGGAACACCTTGGACTCGCAATTCTGTTAGATCAGTTAGAAAACGTGTTAGAAAAGGGCCAAGAAAGCGCCCTTTTTGACTGACACTACACCTACGACATATAAAATAAGCTGTCGCACCAGAGAAAAAAGGGGAAATGTTCGCTGAGGAAGAAGGCCGGAAATTAGAAGATATACGTACCACATTTGAAGAATTTCTTATACCAGTCAGTGTAGTCAACTTATTATACGAAGTTCAATATCAAAACTTCAGACATTATACGACTATGCAGCAATTTGAATTAGATTACAAGGTACTAGGTTCCCATCAATATTAAAAAGAATCGAGTAAAATATTCCAGCTACCAGCAACTAAAGAAAATTTTCTATCTATTAAATAATGTCTTTTTGTCATGTCAAAAATACGAATTCCGATTTAAAAAAACATTAAAGACATTACATCATCATTCATTGTTATCATTTCATCATTTATTATTATTATTTTTTTTATTTTAGAATGATGTGTGTTTATTTGTATGTATGTAAGTATATCCCTCTCACAGAGAGGAGGCCTGTGTCCCAGCAGTGGGAACGTATAGGCTGATTATGTTATGTAAGTATATCCTCATAATATTTGTTTAGTTTTATTAAGTGAATTGTTTACATCTCTCTATCTATTGTCTTATCGCAGGTATGCTGGAAGATATTACTTATGAAATAAGCATCACATTTGTACCTATTTTTCTGTTCTGTTTTTTTTTCTTGTCTGTTTATGTAATCATCATCATCATCAGCCTATAATGTTCCCACTGCTGGGACACAGGCCTCCTCTCTGTGAGAGGGAGTGGGCCGTAATCCACCACGCGGGCCCAGCGGCCAAGCGGGCGCGTGTTTATATAATGTGTGTACATAAATGTTAAGATAAATAAGTTATTTGGAAAAAAAGGTTTTAACTTAAGAGGTGAGGTTTTAGCCGCAGAGGTAACACTGCAGTATGTATATATTTATTTTTAAATTCGTCAAAATAAACTTTGGCATTCTTTAAGAATGCAAAAGTTTATTTTTCTGAAAGCTACATTTTCGAACCTTCGAAAAGCGTTGTGCAATGTTGATAAACGAAAAACAAACAAGAAAGTTTTTAACCGGAAAACCAAACACATATTTTTTTTCTTTTGTGGCTTGACTATCTACGTAGATCAACCATAAAGGCGTCATCATGCGTATAAAAACAAGAGCGGTCTAATCGAGCATGCCAACCTATTACTGCGAAGTTAATCACGACGAGCTCCACCATTTTTAATATTGGCGATTGACTGCACTTTTTTTTATACAGGAAAGTTATAAAGCCAGCATGTTGGCTATCTTGTTGGTTTTTAAATCTTATGTAAGTTATGTGAGGATTGAAAATGAACTTTGGCGTAGTGAGTTTAGGGAAAATAATACGATTTAATGTACTCATTATAACGGCACCGCTTCTGCGCAGTAATGGCCGGTCACCGCCTCAGAAAAAACTATCCGCTTGTTGCCAACGCGCCGTCAGTAAGACGACCTCTCGGCGCTAGCACGCCATGGGCGAGGTGACAGCTTGTTGTTCACGCGTCACTAATTGGTTGCTCATCGAGCACGCGCCAACGGCTGTCTACTATTCTGCATTGTCATCGTAAATTTTACTTGAATTCATTTGATTAAAAAAAAAGAAACAAGAAAAATAAAAAAAATGAGCAATATTAAATATACTTAAATAAACAACAAATAAATAGATAGACCTGCATATAAAATATTAATAGAATAAGTGAATGAATGGAAATATAAATAGGTACATACGTAGAATAGAAAATATTTCTAACTTTATTTAAACAAGGAAAATTAATCTCTCTTCTCTATCTCTCTCTTACTTATTTAAATAATTGCTGTGCCCGACCCGAAAGTGTCCATAATTGTTTCTATTATTTTTTATATATACCTGTAATTGTACATTATGGATTGCAATAAACTATTTGAGATTTGATTTAAAATCCTAACTTTAATGCCAAGTTCGATGTTGTGTTGGAGCGGTGCTTTGATAATGAGTGATTTAAGGCGACTGCACCGCGCTCCGTTGCGTAGCACGGGACGGGTTTCGCGCACAAATTATTATTATTATATTAAATCTGCCGCCCGCGCTACAGTGTTATAATTACCTTCTGTTTTCGTAAGTGAAAAAATAGGATAGCCCGCCACATTGTGATGATACCATTCTCGATAACGAATGCAGTAGGTAGTATATTTGTTCAGTTTATTGTTATTTCTGTTTATTTTTAATATACTACAGTTTGTTTCCCTTACTTAATAAAATAAAACAAACTGTAGCAAATTATTGTAAGCATAAAGACTTTTAATTATCTACAGGAATTCTTGTAGAATTACAAACATTTAGTACGCATACGCGTTCACGTATTTTAAAAGAAACGCGTATATAATCGAATTTTTAGCTGTAGAAGACACTGCGGGGTAGTTACGTAACACACTATCAGTACTATCGCTTTCATTTTGACAGTTCTACAACATTCATTGCGTTATTTACGTTGTTAAGCCGACAAATTTTTCGAACATGTGAAGCAATGGATTAACGATATCCTTCAAAAATTTTCACATTATGATTGAAAGTGTGTTACAAAATTAGACTGCAGGTCTTCCTAAGTAATTTCTTGACTGTTTACGTTGTCCATCCTTTCCACCGGTGTGTACTTTAATATGTAAATGCGTCAATTGACTACTGGGACTTTTGTATGCTTTATGAATGGGATACCATGGGGTTTCAATTGAAATCGTGGCCTGTTTTAAGTAATTACAAAGTAATTAGTCGGCAATGTGTCCGGGGAATACATTAATTTGCTATTTTAATTACTTACTCTGTTTTAATCATAACTTTTAATATGTATATATTAGACTAGGTGCGCCCCACGGTTTCACCCGCATAAGTCTCGATCCCGTGGAAATATCGGGATAAAAAGTATCCTTTGTTCTTTCCCGGGACTCAAGCTATCTCTATACCAAATTTAATCAAAATCGGTTCAGCGGTTTAGGCGTGAAAAGGTAACATACAGACAGACAGATAGACAGACAGACAGAATTATTTTCGAATATAATATTAAGTATGGATTAGTATGGATACAGGATGAAATTGATAAAACATGGACTACAGACTAAAAAATAATTAAATACAAAAGGTTCAGTTTTAGGTATATAAATTATGCTTATATTTAGAGAAAGAAAACAAAAGTTAAGAAAACAATAGTCTGAACAATTAATAAAAGATTAGTCGTTTATCAATTGCCTTCGTTTATGATTTTTATTATTTGTTTTTTGAAGGTTTATTACAGTTCATTATATCCACTTGTGAGAAATCTGTGTTATAAAGTTTTAGAGCATGTTATTAAGGATGCATGATACGTGCGCGTAGTCAAACGATTTGCAACGTCGTCGCGCGCTCTTTTTACCCGACTGCGCCAGAAGGAGGGTTATGTTTTTCGAGAGTATGTATGTATGTATGTTTTTATCGTAGGATCGCGAACGGTCAAAATTAGGTAAATATATAGGTACCGCTAGACCGCTAGTTCAACACGTTGCCAACTTGCTTCATGGTTTGAACTCAGGGATGAATGGATTGCTTATCGGGCGCGCGCTAAAATTGATACTTTAATTTTCTTTTTTGTTTTGATAATTTTGAAAATAAAAAGAAAGAACAAAGAAGAAAGTTTGCAATATATATTATGACGATAATTACACGACTTTTTATCAAAAAAATCATCCGCATCGCTGTCCATGGGATAATTGCCCAAAGGCTGGCAGCATTACCACGTTGGTTGGCAATGCTGATTCTTTGGGCTAAAAACAGGCCAGCCCTCTGGTCACGTGAAGAGTCAACCAACCGCTTGGCGATATCCCGAAATATTCGATGTGCACTCGGACCCCATGGCCCTAGTGTTTATACCCCAAACGGCTCAAACATATAGATCAATAAGGCAGTTATATTCGGGCCGTTTGAGGTTTTCTGTTCCTGCAGCAGCCGCCCCAGCACAGCCCGCCGTGGTAGGAAGATGGGATGGTGCGAGGGTGTCGACACAGGTTGCATCCCACACCAAAAATATACCCAACTTCCAAGGCATTATGGTCATTCCATCTGGCCTCTTCCCACCCTCGCGTGCTAAGCCATTGGGTTAACAAATTGTACACTCATGAGCATACATTAGTAAATTACACTTTTTTTTAATAACAAGGGTTTTTCTAGTAATATATGAACTGCTATATTGAAAAAAGACCAATTTCATAATAGTATCGTTTTGATGGGAGCAGTGGTGGCCCAGTGAGGCCGCGACTTACGAGTTGTTGGCCCGTACGTTTGAACCCAGACATGCACTTTACTTTGTGTAAATTATCTAATCACCACTGCTCTCAAAACCTCAAAACGGTGAAGGGAAACATTGTGAGGAAACCGGTATATCTTAGAAACAAAAATTCGAAGAAAAGTGATATCTACCTACCCGCACTGGGCCTGTGTTGGATTACCGCCCACTCCCTCTCACCGAGAGGAAGCCTGTGTCCCAGCAGTGGGAACGTCTTAGGCTGTTTGTGAATGGTTTCGATAATACTATGTTCGTAATACAAAATATCTAACAGTAGGTACCTATGTCAGAAGAAAAATGCTTTCGAATCTTGCGTAATAGTACTTATGCTTGTGATGTACAGACACCAGTACACCAAGCTATCCGAAACTGTCAAGTTTTCCCAATCAAACTTGATCCTTATGCTTTAGCAATAAAGTTGAAAATTTATTAAAGAAATTTGACAGATTGTAGTAGCTTGATGTGCTGGCGTCTGTACAAATAGATACAAGTAATCGCTTCCACGTTTTCCGGATTAGCCTAAATTTCAAGAAAAAATGTGTAATATTTTTAGCTTTTGCGCAAGAAATATAAAACATAATAACATCAAGTAACCAAGGAGGGTATCGTCTAAAATCATAATCCTTTACAACTTTCCCGGGCGGATACATAAAAAACTTCGGCATTCACAATAATTTGATTCCGTATAATCGAAATTGGGTCAAACACGAAAAGGATTTACAGAAAGATGCTTCGAAGATACATAATCATGACGGAGAAGGTATGTTTGTCTCGTTATCATCAGCCATATTTTAACTACTGTGGGCGTACTATGGGTAGTGTTGGTTCTTCCGCAATAGAAAAACCGTTTGCAGTTCAAATCAGATTATAATCTTACGATCAAAACCTTTTTGATGAATAAACTTAATTATTACTAGCAACGCCCCGCGGTTTCACCCGCATTAGTTTCGATCCCATGGGAATATCGAGATAAAACTATCCTATGTCCTTTCCCGGGACTCAAACTATCTCTGAAACAATATTCATCTAAATCGGTTCAGTGGTTTAAGCGTGAAGAGGTAACAGACAGACACACTTTCACATTTATAATATTAAGTACCGTAAACCGGGGTTACTTTGAATCACGGGGTTAATTTGATAGAAACTTCTTATCGACATAAAATTGCAAATTGCGTAAAACGGAACAACTTTTGGTAGATTTTTTTTTCGGATGACTACACTGGTAAACTGTCACAATCCTTTTTGCGGGTGCGCTGGTGATGACACGTTGTTTCATGCAAAAAAAGGTAAGTTTTTTATCAATACCGATTTTTACCAGATAAAATGATTTATTGGGGCTACTTTCAGATTCTATTTTAAAAACGGGGGGTTCCAAAGTAGCCCCAGAATCATTTTAACTTTTATCACTTTGTTTTATTTTTTTTTATGAAAAACTAATCGATTTTTTTGATTTTTTTTGCTTTTACAGAGAGAACTATAAAAACCGATACTTACATTTTTTTATATATTTTTTAGAACCACACATTAAAAAATTACAGTCAATTAAAGTTTAAAATTGATCAAAGTAACCCCAGTTTACCGGTATGGATTTACTGTCCCACTGCAGGACAAATGCCTCTTCGCATACAGAGACGGTAATCAATGTCCGTGGAGTTGATCACCCCGATATTTTCAAGACGGTTTGGCGATTTCAGACTTATCTAATCTAATACTTATAATAAAGCTAAAGAGTTTGTATGTTTGTTTGAACGCGCTAATCTCGGAAACTCACTGGTTGGATTTGAAAAATTCTTTTTGCATTTGGTAGCCTAATTCTTGTGGAAGGCTAAAGGATATTTAACATCACGCTATGCCCCTTAGGAGCCAAGCAACAGGAAAAAAAAAAATAGGAAGAAACCTAAGCAAAAACGAAGTACCTACAGTACCCGGCGATAAATATTGCACATCGATCTTTGGAAAGAGACAATCGGCTAATTTCGGCTTTGTAGAGCGTTATCTCTGTCGCACGAAATACAAACAGTCCGGTATCTATTAGGAGCTGTTAAAACAATTATGATTTGCTTCTTTTGATAATTCTTTTTATTCTTTGTATAAAATACACCAATTTTTCTATAAATGATTGCTTTAGGTTGGGGTAAAATAAAAAGGTTCCCCTATTTTTCCTAAAGATGCCATAGTACAACTTTAAATTATTTAAATTTGGGGGTGTTAACAACTCTAGACATATATTTTGAACTGGACGCGACCGCACTCTATCGCACTTGAACAACGACTGACAAAACGTCAGTTAACGTCACATAGGTAGTGTGCGACAGAGATAACGCACTACGACGCCGAAATTAGCCGATTGTTTCTTTCCAAAGGTCGATGTGCAATATTTATCGCCGGGTACTGTAATAGCGCGGATGAGCGATGCGATGCGACGGGGTGGGTCGGGGGATCAATTGCACGCGGACGAAGTCGCGGGCAGAAGCTAGTTTTTAATATAAGTCCAGGTTTCCTCACAATGTTTTCCTACACCGACGTCAATAACCATCCTAAACTCATGCCTTTTTCGCATGGGGACAAGCTGAAATTACAGAACGCCACCTTCTACGATCGCGTTTCTATGCTGCGGCGTTTCATGAGCAGTCCTAACAACATACTTGCTACACTGGCGGACAAAATTGATGGGCCATTTATTAACACGTTCACTGCCACCATAATTTTTTTGAAGTTCATAGCGATGCCGCCCTATAAAGCCACGCGGACACGCCTGGCGGGTTCTCGGCATTACATAATCACTTAAAAAAAAAAATACAAATTAATAGATTTTTCCGGGGGCCACCTTAAAAATCCTTAGGTTATTGCTAGAGGATTATGTACTGAGAATTCCAAAAGGCAACTTTGCTTAATTTTCGAAATATCACTGAAACATTTAGGACACGACTGGCGTGTTCGAGGCGTAGTTATAGAAATTCGCAAGAACACGCTACGCGTGTCGGCGGCATTGAACGTGCTAAACACTGAGCGAGTAGACATGTGCGCGCAGACGTCCATGTCGCTAATTAATTTATTGAAATGAAAACTTCTTTAGGCGCGTTGGGCATTTTTTTAGATGGGAAAAAACCATTGAATTCGCGCCACTGTTACCGTAACCGACACCGCTTCGGATGTGTTCGACTGTCCTCGGGAAGTACTCGGTTTTAATGTATGTCAGTGAGTGATGGCAAAGTATTCTGTTTGTGTTTTGTTTTCAATTCTGTCGGCACTCCCGGTGTGCCTCTGTTTTTTTTATTTAATAATAATTAGGCCAAGGTACGCGAACATCATAAATACGGCTTTGGTCTGAAATAAAGAATTTGATTGATTGATTGAATACATACTTTGCTTCTTTTCCGTTCAGTACTATCTGATAAGCTCACGAAATAATATAGTAAACCCTATTTGGAAGCATTTGTGTTCTAAGGTTTCCATTTGAATGGCAAGGCTACCTTGAACTGCGGTCTATTATATCGTGGTGTAGCATGACTAGTGATAGTTCACTCGCGCCTATTGTAATAGTGGTCTAGACGAGTTTACCATTCGCTATTCTCATAGCAACATGCAAAAAAAAAGAAATCAAATACGTTTATTTGCGGTACAGACTTTGTATAGAAAATACGGATAGCTTTTGTATAGAAAATAACATCAAACTGTCATATTCATTCTTCAGATAAAAGTTATCTGGCTATTGAAAAATCGGTTCAGCCATTAATAAATCAACAAAGAAAAAACTAATATAATATATAAAAATATAATTACTTATATCATCTCGTAATGATAAGCTTAAAGTATATTGTCATAATTTACATTGGAATAACGAAATTCAGCATAATGATCACTACGCATAATATTATTAGGCATAAATGATTTGCCATAATTTTTATTGCCATAAATAATGTTGACATAATAATAATGTAGCATAATTTTATGAAGCATAATATTATAAACGCAGAATGATATTTACAAATAATGTTCTTTGAAATAAACCAAAAGGTCTTTAAAGTTTATTAACATAATATTATGAATCAGTATTATTTTCAATTTCCTTTTTAACCATAATTTACATAGTAATTTGTCTTCCAATCCAGTAGCGCATCACCAAAAATAATAAATAACCCATAAAACCCACTGATGGTCAACTTTTCTTACAATTTACGATTCGACTGGCAAATTACGAGTTTTACGTTTATGCATGGCAATACTCGTAATAAACATTACGACTTGAGTGTCAATTTTGTGAATTGACACCACTTTGCGAATTGCGGCCAGTAGCGCTTAATGACTGCAAGGACCATTTTTGAACAAATAAAACTGTTTTAATAGGCCCATTGATGTTACGGCTTTGGAGCGAAGTATTATTACTATGGTGAATTTGCTTTTAATTGAAATTTATTTAATCATTCATTCGTGAATGTGAAAAAAACTTTTTTACAAAAAAAAAAACGACCGACTTCCAAAAAAGACATAACAAAGTGAAAAGTAACTTAAATTTCGGAAGTCGGTGGAAAACAATGAAAATGCAAACGCAACGACACCGACTTCCGAAATTAAAGTAATTTTTCACTTTGTAGTGTGTTTTTTGGAAGTCGGTTGTTTTTTTTCTCAAAAAAGTTCTTATTTTTCACTTTTGAGTAGTACTTACCCTACACAAATTCGTATAACACTACTTGCTATGTAAATATCAATGACAGGAAGACATTATAACATCATCAATATAAACTAAGTGGCAAAAATACGTATTAATGAAGCTAACTCAAAAACTTTCCAAGAAAAGTTAATAAAATTTATACGGGTCCACCCCTGAAGCATACCGTATTTATTAAAACAAATATTTTTGAAATCGATTCACAATTTCCGGAGATATCGCGTAACAAACATACAAAAAAAACATAGGTACAGTCGAATTGAGAACCTCCTCCTTTTTGAAGTCGAATTTATAATAAGCTTCCTAAGCAAATAAGAGAAATTGAAAACATTCAATTCTTTAAGAAAAAAAAACAAACGACTTCTTGGTAAATATAACATATTATACAGTACATGAATTTTTGTCTGACAGATTCGTGACGAGTTAATGCCAAACTATGTTTTGATGCAAAATGTAGCTCTATTTCAGTTAAAATGTCTATTTAAATTAATGTAATCACATAAACTTAGGTCATAAAAAATTGTTCAAACCATTGTATGCCTAACATGGTGGAGCAGTGCAAACGCACACCAAAATAATTCAATAACAACTTTGTAACCACTGTCTCACAATAAAGATCTTTGACTTTGACTTTAATAAATTGTACCTACCTAAGGAGGACTAAAAGACATATTATTGATTTACACAGATACATAAACTCACGCTTTCCCATGGGGGCTAGGTAGAAATTATAGAGCGCCTCCTGCTACGATTCTTACATACTCCTTTGCTTTGTTTACGTTCATACATCTGAAGGTCAATTCTCGTAATTTTAAGAACGTTCACAGTCTGATCTCAGTCTCAATCTGTCAAAACTACCTCTAATTTCCCTACATTTTGACAAGTGTTTGACATTTGTTTCGTCGCTGAGATGAGACTGCGACTAGATTATGAACGTTTTAAATTACGAGAATTGGCCTTCAGGTCATACACGCACGCCGGCAGCTGTTTAATACAAAAGTTCAATACCTACTTGACCAAAATGTATGAATCGGCTGATTTTTTTTCGTGATTTCAGAGTTGGTCCCATAGTGAAAGTTGTTCAGTTCGATGGTCTGAAGCACCTCTTAAAGTTTGTTGGGTTTTTTTTTTATGGATGGGAAATCATCAAATGACCCCTCCCGCTCTGGGTGGAGCGGAAGGGCGTGTCAGACTCTTACTGACTAAAACCCATCCGTGTTCCTTCCTTAGCCCTTTATGTTCCGGGGTAGTGGTAACCCTTTTGGATAATCCCGCACCCCCGGCAGGCTTCGGCCCTGGCAGGCCCCTTCCTTTATGCTGACATCTCTTTGAGGCGCGCGTGGAACACGTACGCGCCGTCCGGCACGGGCCTGGTCCTGATCGGACGGTGAGCTACCCATTATACTCTCCGTCCGCAGGTTGTTGGGTTAACTTTGAAACATCTTATAGATTCGTTTTGCGTTAATACAGCTGCCATATTCGTGATCAGTTTTGACTCCAAAAGTTATAAACTCAATTCATCATCTACTTTTGCTGTTGACTGTACTAATCTAATGTTTAATAGTTATAAGTTATAACCCTTTTTAACACCTAAACTATAAACACGAATACAAGAACCCGTGGTCTAGAAAATCACTTCAAGTTTCCACGTACCTTCTCACGTAGATTATCATCTGCCTAGCCGTTTTCCAAGTATGTTGGGATTGGGTTCCAGTCTAAGTAGGTGCAGCTGAATATCAGTATTTTACATGAAGCGACTGTCTATATTACCTCCACAACCCAGTTACTGGGTAATACGATACCCCTTGGTAAGACTGGTTGTCAGATTTTCGAGCTTCTGACTAACCGTAACGACTGTCTAAGATCCATGAATGACAGCCGGGACCAACGACTTATCGTGCTGTCCAAAGCATGGAGTATCTTGGTATGTAAAGATGGTCACCCATCCACGGGCCAACCGCGGTAAGCGTCATCATCATCATCATCATCAGCCTATAATGTTCCCACTGCTGGGACACAGGCCTCCTCTCTGTGAGAGGGAGTGGGCCGTAATCTACCACGCGGGCCCACTGCGGCTTGGCAGATGTCACATGTCTTCGAATTTTTGGTTCTAGGACATGCCGGTTTCCTCACGATGTTTTCCTTCACCGTTTTGAGAGCAGTGGTGATGAAATAATTTACACAAAGTAAAGCGCCTGTCTGGGTTCGAACCTACGACCTACAACTCGTAAGTCGCGGCCGATACCACTGGGCCACCACTGCTCATGCTGCTCATGCTGCGGTAAGCGTAGCTTTACCTAATTAACGACCCGCGCGGCTGTTATTTCATAGCCACAGGCCCCTTCCTACCTTATCACATAGATATTGTTTCAAATCCAGCCATAACTTCAAAATATCTGGTCCTCCGATCGGCATTAATATCAAAGCCACTTACTAATAGACCCAAAACGATATTCATCATCGCACAAAACCTCACAAAATGCTTTCATAATACCAGCGAGCCAACAAGTTGAATGAAGGCAGACGGAAAGACAACAAATTGTAATTTGTATGATAATGAAGGAGAAACATGGATGGCGTGACGGGGAACGCTTAGCGATCGCTTTATCGTCCCTTGTCATGATTCAATGACTTTATTTTTTTGAAATTCAAAGTGACTAAGACATACAAGATAGATATAGACGTGTGTAATGGCTTAGGCTCGAGGTGACGAAGAAGATTAATAAAAATAAACGAAATAGCAGAGAAAAGTGTAAAATACAATAATTATCTTTTTCAACGACGACGACAGAACACCATAAAACAAAAAAAAAAAACAAAAAAATATACGCGTGGAATTGAGAACCTCCTCCATTTTTTCGTCGGCTAAAAAGTAGGTACGCGTCAATTGAATTCCAACAAAAATATATTACATTCTATATAAAAAAAAGTCTTTATCAAAGGTTTCTACAGCGTCGCTTATAACGTGTAGGTATCGTTTAAAAGATACGTATGGACCTTAATACAAATGTTTCTGAAAGGTTAATCAGTTGTTCATTTTACAGTTAACCATTTGGCGCTGTAACATTGTGCGCCAAAAGATCCTCAAACGAAAAATGAAGTAGGAACGCGCAGTTATCAAACGGTTTAAAAAAAAAACCGGACAAGTGCGAGTCGGACTCGGACAGAGGCCGAGTGTTCCATACATGTAAATAGTTTATCACGGGATTTTTTTGAATGTAACTACTTTACGGTTTTTGCATTTTTTCCTTTACTTGTGCTACATTACATTAACGGGAAGTACCATATACATTTTGGTTCCCTTGAGAGTGTCGAAATATACGTTTTTTGCGGCATAAACGGCCGTATCTTTTTTTTACGTTAACTTAGAAGTTTGATTTTTTCACAGACTTGAGTATATGGTTTTAATTTCAACTCGATACCTCCACGCGTTTCCGAGATAAACGGTCTTGACAGACTGACAGATGGACAACAAAGTGATCGTATAAGGGTTGCGTTTTTGCTTTTTGAGGTACGAAACCCTAAAAATATTTATAAAAGAAAATAAAAAGAAAGAAAATAAGCTTATTTGACCCAGGTTAAGCAAGGCACACAATATTCACACAAAACAAAAAAAAAACTTTAAATTGTATTTATGTGCCTTACGGCTGCGCCAAATGGGCCCTTTTATAATTAAGTAATTATTTTAAGAAACAGTGGAACCTTGAACTTTTTCAGTTTCAAAGAAAATACCACCTCAACATCATTGTTTGTAATTTATCTAATAGGAACGAAAATAAGTTTTTGCGGCCATCAATCAAGTTTCCAGTCACGGTGATTATGGCAAAATTAGCCCACTTTTATGGTCATTAGTTCCATACTCCATACAGCGGTGCTATTCTGTAAAAATCTCACCGTGATAACTTAGGGGAAGTGAGTTTAAAGTGAGCTATCATTCCACCTCATGCTAGGGATTGACACTATTGACAGCTCACTTTAAGCTCACTTCACTTATGTTTTCACGGTGAGATAAATTACAGAATAGTACTACAGGTCCGATGTGACGACGAGAAAACCTACGGGCAAAAAAGCTTTGTTCTAGTTTCATAATCATAATCATAATCATTTTTTATTTGTGTAACATAGGTAGGGAATACAGTTCTTAAATTAAAGTTCATAGGTCGCTATGTTATGCCAAGAGGCGTACAAATATGGTTACATGCTAAATAAGAATAATATGGAATCATTTCTACAGTCAATGCATAAATAAATAATCATAAATTACAATTAGTAACAACAATATTCAAATAAAATATGTTTCTCCAGTCAAATAAATAATTCTACATTAATTTATCATTCAGAAATTCATCAGTCGTATAATAACATTTTTCAATTAATAAGAGTTTCAATTTTTTTTTGAATTGTGTAACATTCAAATTCTTTATGACATCTGGTAATTTATTGTAAATGCGCGGTGCCATACCTAAAACGCTCTTTCTCACTAAGGCCGTCTTACAACGCTGATTGCTTAAGGAGTTTGCGTATTGGCTACGAATCGCAACATCTCGTAACGTTGACACTTTTTCGAATAATGTCATGTTTGTTTTGACGAAAACACTAATTTCAAAAATATATAACGAGGGTAAGGTAAGTATTTTCAGCGATTTAAAGAATGGTACACAGCTGTCATCAGTTTTTAGAGCACACATTGACCTTATGCACCTTTTTTGTGCCTTAAAAACGATATCTTTATCAGTAGAATTGCCCCAGAAAATAATTCCATATCGCAAAATCGAGGCTACTAAGCCATGATATGCAACTAGTAGCGCATCCATATTTATTTTTCTAGCAATTTGGAAAAGTGCGTATGCTGATTTATTTATTTTCTTACTTAGGTCATCTATGTGGGCCTTCCAGTTAAGCTGGTTATCAAGGAATAAACCTAGGAATTTTGCTACTTTAACTTCTTCAATGTCACAGTTACTATGTCTGATATTTACTTTTGGTACTACAGTTCTTTGGTGAAAGTGCATTATATTGGTTTTCTTTAAGTTTATAACTAAATTATTTTTATTAAGCCAATTAATTATGTCCGATAGTGTATTATTTATGTCATCTTGATAAATATTGCGATCAATACATTTCACTATGGCAGTACTGTCGTCTGCAAACATCACCATTTGATGTTGAGTCACCTTTGGAAGATCATTTATGTAGATTAAAAAAAGAGGTGGCCCAAGGACGCTACCCTGTGGGACACCGAACTTTATTAATCTAGAATCAGATAAATAACTCTTTTCAAATTTTGTTTTTTCACATATTCTAGCAATCTCTGTACATTGCATTCTGTTGGAGAGATAAGATTCGAGTAGTTTTAAAATGTTACCTCTGATACCATAGCTACGCAGTTTTCCTAATAGGACGTCGTGCTTTACGTAATCGAAGGCTTTGGTCATATCTGTGTAAATAGCACAAATAGGAGCTTTCTGGTCTACTGCTAACATAATACTACGCAAAAAATCAAAAATAGCTTTGTTGATCGTGGTATTTTTTCTAAAGCCATTTTGTTCCTTGCATAATAAGTTAAATTTATTGAGATAGCAATACAGAGACTTATAAATAATTTTTTCGAAAATTTTGGAAAATACAGAGATTTTAGCTATTGGCCTATAGTTCTTCATATCGGTTTTGTTATCTTTTTTATGTAGTGGTTTAATAATAACTTTCTTCAAATCTTCAGGATAAACTCCGTCAACAATGCTAAGGTTCATAATATGCGCTAATACTGGTGCTATAAGTTCATTTACAACTTTTATCACCTTTGTTGACATACCGTCAAATCCTACAGTACTAGTATTTTTAAGTGATCTTATAGCTGTAACAATGTCGGTTGTTAGGACAGGCTGCATAAACATTGATTGTCTTGTTAAATTGTCTAATTTATTATCAAATTCCATATTAGTTTTTATATTATTCTCAATGTCATCTATAAAATAATTATTGAATGCATTTGCAATGTCATTAGGTTTTGAAAAGGTCAGGTCACATTTATTAATGGTCATTATTTGTTCTTTAGGAGAGTTATTTTTAGCTCTATTGACTATTTGCCATGTAGCTTTCGACGTATTCTGCGAGGTTTTTATAAAGTAATCATTTTGAGCTTTTTGAGTTAGTCTTATTATTTTCTTATATTGTAAAGAGTATTTTTTAAAATTAGTTTTATTTTTAAATACAGGATTTAGTCTGTATGTCCACAGCAATTTTCTTTGTTTTTTACTACAGCTTTTTATGCCGCGCGATACCCATTTAACATTTTTATTATTAGTATGAATAGTTATTATTTTATCAGGGAAGCAAAGTTTGTAGAATAGGGAGAACGTTTCATAAAATCTTTTGTAAGCTATATTGGCGTCGTTACTTTCATATGCATCCTTAAAAGATAAACTTCGGATGCATTCTCTGAATTTTTTGAGGTTCTCTGTAGAGTAGTCTTTTCTTACAATTTTCCAGAATTTTAAGCGGCATGTTCTATTTATGGGAACCCTCAGTATTTGTGACGTGTGATCAGAAAGGATGAGATCTATAATTTCAGCTTTACAGCCTCTTCGTATGTTATGTGCGAAATGATCGATACATGTGTTACTACTAAGCCTGGTAGGTTGATTTATTTCTAATGTCAAGTTGTAACTCAGCAGAAAATTCTCTAGTTCCAGAGTAGTCCTATTCCTTTTTAACGTATCAATATTTAAATCGCCACATATAATGATTTTTTTTTTAAATAACAAACATAACTTACTCAAAACAATGTCAAGCTTATCATAAAATGTCAAATAATTGTATTTCGGAATTCTATAAACACAAATTACAATAATAGAATGACTTGTCAATTCAATTCCACAAATTTCAAAAACGCCTGACACAGAGTGCTTAGCAATATCTGGTAGTTCTTTATATTGATGCCCAGTTCTAACTAGAATACATGTCCCTCCGCGATTTGTTTTTCGACAAAAGAAAGCGGCGGAATGGAAACCTGGAAGGTACAATAAACTTTCATGGCCAGATGCAATAAAATGTTCTGTTATACAGAGGACGTCTACAATAGTTCCTTGATTTTCAAGGTTTTTTAATTGAACAGTCATTAAGTCCGATTTGTTCAGCAAACCGGCAATATTTTGGTGTAGAATATTGAGGGTATTACAGAAAAAAACTGCGAGTTTTGTCCCTCTGTACTAGTCGCAGATGTTGTCTTAAACTTATTCGAATTGTAATTAGGATGCGTTTTGTCATTTATGTCAAGTCCACATATTTCATACTCAGTATTGATACTTTGAATATAAATAATTAAATCATAAATATCATTAAAAATAGATTTCATTCCGGAGTAATTTATCATGCCTGTGCGTCTATTGAACATGGTATCATCGTATTTTAAATTTTTGTTGCTATCCAGAAAATATGCATGTCTATGAGTAGCTGTATCCAGATATAACAAGTTATTGAAAGTTTCTACTCTCGAATTGTATAGGTAATTATTATTGAAGAACTTATACGTTGGCGCGCATATAATTATGTTTGTATTTGTGACTTCTTGTAAAACTTGTCTCATTAATAAAATAATGTCATAATATTTACATGTGACTTGGAAGTCCTCGCCACCTATCAATATAATGCAGTAGTCCTGCACGGTGAAGTTTTCCAGTTTTTCTGTGATGCCTTTCAGAAGTGCTTGGATATTTCTATGAGGTGTGACGTAGTGGCAAAGTTCACATTTATCTATAGTTTTTTCTGCAATGTCAAGCAATTTATTCGTGTTGTCGGTGCTTATAATACAAATTTTGCTACGTTTTAAATTACTGTTGTCTGAATTATTAATAATTTGTTTTGTTGGTGTAACAGTATTGGTTGTTTCGGTTTTGCTGTTTTGATGTATCGAAGTAGTATTGCTAATATTTAAATCTGTTTGTGTTTGTTTGCATGCATTTTCTGTTCTTAGTTGTACAGTACTAGAGGCTGTTGATGTTTGGCGTTTTAATTTTGCTGGCGTATGACCCGTGAGATTATTGGTTTGGGTCTCCTTATTCAAAGTCTGCATTCGGCATGTAGATTTATTTCCAAAAGATTGTTTTATTGGGGTCGATGTTAGGCTACTCACTTGGAGTCTCGTGCTTGAAACCTTTCGTTTAGAAACTGGAGTGGCACACTTGACTTCTCCTGCACCCACCTTCTTATATAATTCTATCACACGATTACATTTATCCAGATCTGACTTTAAATTTGCATTCTCACAGAGCAAGTTGTCAACCTCCTGATTCGCGCTTTGCAACTTAATCTTTAAATCATTTATCTCTTCCTGTAGCGTCGCAATGGTTTCATCGTCTCGCAGTGAAGTTTCTGGCATACTCATAACTGTAGCATCGAAAAGTGACGTTTCTGAGAACGAGGTAGACTGGATTGGTTTTTTTCTCAGCGTTACGTTTTCATCCCCCATGCTAGTAATTTTACGTACAAATACTTATTATTTCTACGTTGGTAACACTAATAGTTGGTTTGGCCCTCTGGCGGCGAGTAGCGTAGTTGTTTTAGTTCGCCTAGTCAGCACTAGTGGCCGTTTTGGAGCTAGTTGTCGTACAATCTTTAGGGTTCAAAGTCCATTTTTTTAAATATTTTTTCGAAACGGTATTAATTGTTTATTGTTTTTTAGTTTTAGTCACTTGGGTTCATAAAATTGCCACTCAAGTAGTTATTCATACCAAATGTTTGAGTTTTGACGTTGTTACGTTAGAGGAAACACCAATTTATTGTGTATAACTCGTTTAACACTGGTTTTAGTTTCGTATTTACACTATTGTCTTGGTTGATATTTCACTGGTTAAAAATTGTCACAAACAATATCACTATTACAAAATACTTATTACACTTTGTTTTGACACTTGGATACCATTTAGATATTTAAATGTTATTTTTCACAAATTTTAAATACGCGGAGATGTAAACAGTTCGAGTGTTGCCAGAATCGAATCGAATCGAATCTAATTTCTTTCTTTTGTTTTAAAAGGTATACTTATAGAGTGGTCCCCTATAAATTTGGCCAAGTTCTGATGAATGGTTTTTAGTTATGTAGCTTCTATTTAAATACGTATTCTTTCAATTAGTGTATGTTGATGATGTTATAATAACTTCTTGTCACTTTTACTCGTCTTAGCAAGTGAGATGAATTTGGGTGGAGTCTAAATAGTAAAAAAAAAAAACCGTATTAGTACCCTTTCAAATATGCGAAGAATTTTTCAAATCGGTATATCTGCCGGTACATCTGACGCATGTCGCGACGGAATTGGGCAAAAGTAGCCACTGACTGGGTTCCGAATAACAGGAATCGGCGACGCGGTAGGCCCAGAAAGAGATGGCGTGACGAATTGGACGCCTATCTAAAGGATTGGTCAGATGTAGCAAGAGGCAGGAGAATATGGAAAGACGGAAGGGAGGCCTTTGCCCTGCAGTGGGACATAACAGGCTCATAATAATAATAAAAAATGGTATTTAATTGAATAAAGGATAATAAATAAATAATATACATGACGAAGTTCTCAGCCACCTCCTTTTTTGAAGTCGGTTAAAAAATAAAGTTCACCGTCTACAGAGCCTAGGGACTAACTTCACTACAAGCCAGTGAATATTAACTTATTACTAAGTTTAATATTATTAGCAGGACGCTTTTTAAAAGGTATTTTTCTCAGAGCTCTTCTACTTTAATTGTAATTAAGCTTGTTACTTGGTTGTCCCTTGGCAGTTTAACTTTACTTGAGCCTCAAGGCAGCAGTGTAGCCTGGCAGCCTCCTTAAAACAGTTATAAATGATGGTATATTTTTATTGAGTTAAAGTTTTTGGCATGTTTAATTAATTATGTTCGGGTTAGCTTAGCAGAAACAGATGTGGTTAACATCAATATTTTACAATAGCAGCGCCCCGCGGTTTCACCCGCATAAGCTTTCCGTGAGAATATCGGGATAAAAACTATCTTATGTCCTTTCCCGGGACTCAAACTATGTCTATAACAAATTTCATCTAAATCGGTTCAGCGGTTTAAACGTGAAGAGGTAAGAGATAGACAGACAGACACACTTTCGCATTTATATTATTAGTATGGACTAGCAGTGCCCTTGTTTCAGCCGCATACGTTTCGATCCCGTAAGAATATCGGGATAAAAAGTATCCTATAATCATAGGATACTTCTGTGTCTACTCATGTGGAAAATTTCATCCAAATGTGTTAAGCTGTTTTAGTGTGAAAGCGTGACAAACAAACGCACAAAAATCATTTTTTTTTCTTTATAATACGACGAGTATTATAGTTTAGACAAAGCAACTGTCTTAGTAAGATAACGGTAGTCGATGATATATGTATGATCAGACTGGTTGTCAGACTTTACTTATTGTGAAGGGGATACCCTTAACAAGATCAACATAGAGGTATAATAATATGTATGTTTTTGTAAGAGAAACATAATCTATACAGTCCACATGAGTCATTAAAAAAAATCGCATCCAAAAAGTACCAACTCATTTTGCCAATTATTTTATTTAGTTTTCATTTTTAGTACGAACTGAAAAAATATTGTAGGTATATCTATTCGTATTTATACTTATACTTACAACTTTGTTTGTTTTTTTGTTTGTTCGAACGCGCTAGTTTCTGTAACTACCACTCGAATTTAAAAAAAAAAAAATGCGTTTCAAACCTACATGGGCACTTATGAAACGTCAGAAGCTACGTACACGGTTCCAATTGGCCGTTTCCTATGGAGAAGAACCGGCAAGAAACTCCACGATTACTGTCTGATAGCCCAATTCTTGAGGAAGGCTATAGTGTAACATTACGCTGGAACCCTTAGGAGCCGAGCAAGAAGTAATAACGCTAAGTAAAAACAAAGTAATAAGCGCGGGCAGGCGATGCGATATGACGGGGTGGGTCGGGGGAAAAAGAAATACCGGATGAATCTGCGAGCAGAAGTCCTTAATAAACTTGAGTTCATAAAGAAAAAATAAAACAAAGGCACATCGAAGCATCTCCCCCATTACCTCATTTTCAATAAATTCAATAAAACCTTACAAAAATAAGAGGAAAATGTCACAATGGGTTCTGCACGTGTGAATTCTATAATCGGGTTCTCGTGTCACTTTGTAATGAGTTTATTTCCAGGCCTGGAAAAGATAAAAGGCTTTGAGCTTCGATATTGAAAGGTCTGAATTATTAAGGTTCGTGGAAAACCCACTCATGTTTTTGCAATGTAAAAATGTCTAAATGTTCGAGATTAAAACGATTTTGATCGCTATCTTTGGTGCGCGAGAAAGGATCAAACTAAGCCGAAGTTTAATCTCGTAGTTTGGTAACTCACAAATATTTATATGTTTTGTGTTATTTTGTTAATGTGAGTAAACATATAAAAACTATTAAAAGACGACGGGTCTTAGCGTCCCCGAAATTGAAACTTAGTCAACAGACTTGAGACGTATCTCATTTAAAAGGTTTACTGATTAATCTTTACTATGGCAACCACCGTCAAAAGTATGGAGTTTTCAGGGAATAGAAGGAAACGAAATGGTACAATTGTAGTACAAAATATGTTTGATATTAAAAAGTAAGTGAAAATCGTAATGGTTTTTACTTAAGGTACTTCATATTGTAATAGCAACCTTATGTTAGAACTTTTATTGTACACACACACTATTATTGTACACTAGATACTAAATTAAATGACTATCTAATTTACCATACAAATATGTAAATACAAAAACAAAGGACACTTAGGCGTCGAAGTACTCGTCCGCATCGCTGTCATCCGGAAACGTGCCCAGAAGATTGGCACTATTTCCACGTATAATGGCAATGCCGATTCTTTGACCAAAGAACGACCCAGCCCTCTGGTCACGTAAAGTGTCGAACAGTCAACTTTTTTATTTTATTTTCCACTAGCTGCGCCCCGTGGTTTCACCCGCATAAGTCTCGATCCCGTAGATATATCGGGATAAAAAGTATCCTATGTCCTTTTCCGGGACTCAAACTATCTCTATACCAAATTTCATCTAAATCGGTCCAGCCGTTTGAGCGTGAAGAAGTAACAAACATATAAACACACACACTCACAAACTTTCGCCTTTATAATATTAGTGTGATGATATAACGTTTATACATATACAACATTATTTTTAGTATATGCGAAACCCGAAACACGTGTCTAGTATTTTTATGTAAAGAATCTATGTACAAAATTTCAAAACTGTATCATGAATAATCACCAAGTTATAAGCTTGTTATGTTACCTGTTCGTCCGTATGAAATCATGGGCACCGCGTGCCTAAACGTACCGCGCGGCGATTGTATTGTAATTAACTGGTGATAACATTTTCCATCACACTTGCAGGCTTTGGACTGTCGTAATGGTCAAGTGTAGGTAGTTATTATAATGTACTTTATTCGTAAATAAATGCAGCCGTAAGCTACGAATAAGTAATTACTTATTCGTAAGCCGTAAGTGATACAATGTAGTCAATGCGATTTGTTGCACCTTATGTTAACCACTTAAAGTTCAAAGTGGATGAAAAGTGTTAAACATCGTATTACTTAACCACAGCAGGCTGTAGGTACAAATAATAACTTTCTACAATTAACCATCTTGGCGTGTTTAAAAATGTTACACGACACTTTTTACATACGATAGGTACACGATCAACCGAAACACAACTTGTAAGGCCCGCGGCGGCCGCGCGCTCGCGATTATGCAGTTGGACGGGAACGCGAACACGTGCGCGCCTACCTGTGGTACCCGGGCGACTGAAGGGGTTGCTGCACCCCCGCCCCGGTCGCCCCGCTCGCTGTGCGCCCGCGCCGCTATTGTTGTACCTACTTAGTGTCGCTCCTCGAACACAGAGTACACTATAATATACCTCCTCGAACGCATCGCTCTCGTGGTGTCCAAGCTTTAACCTTTTTTAAATATTTTTGGGCCAAAATATAACATGGGGTAAAAATTATTGGAATCGATTCAGTTACTTATTCTGAACAAACTATATTCAGGTTTCGCATATACTAAAAATAATGTTGTATGTCTCATCCGGTCATAAGTACGTTTTACTATTTGGAACGCCAGCGCCATCTGAAATGGCGCTTGACAGAGTCTAGCCTGAGTTTGTGGGGAGTCGAGGAGAGCGAGCAGTGAGGTGGAGCGGCTCTCTTGGACATTGGACATCGTACGGATAACAAGACTGTGCTCAGAAACTGTCCCGCTTTCCGCATCTGGTTGTGTCATGTACCTACAGCTTGCGATTCGCTGCCGCGCTGCTACGAAAAAAAATAAATAATAATTTGTTCGTGAAATTATAATCTGATTTCAACTCCAAACGGTTTTTCTATTGCGCAATAACCAACATTGCTCATAGTACGCCCATTGTAATTAAAATATGGCTGATAATAACGAGACATACATACCATCTCCGTCATATACCCTTATATACATATATGTATTGGGGGTTTTGTTACTATTACTGGCGGCCTAAATATGTATACCTATTGAAATGTCAAAAGTATTATTATGGTAATGAATTGTGCATAAATAAGGCGCTCCACACACTGCACCGCGCTTCGTCGCGGTGAGCAGATAACGCGCCACCGCGCGTGATTTTTTACATACAAATTCAACTCACGCGCGTGAGCGCGTGAGCGCGGGAGTTGAATTTGTATGTAAAAATCTGCTCACCGCGACGGAGCGCGGTGCAGTGTGTGGAGCGCCTAATGAAAGCATTGAATTGTGATCAATTTTCATTGCAAGATATAATGTCTTATCCATGCAAATTCGTGACTTCGTGACTTCGCAGTATAGTGAACATACATAATCCTTAATTTTACAGCTCCTCCATTTTCTAACCTTAATATCTTCAGAATGTGAAGACGAAAATACGATAATAAATGAAGACACTGGCAATACTAACGTATAGGAAGTAAAGGTATTTTGGAACTATAAAATATATTTTACCATCGAAATTAAAACAGTGATTTTTTCAAGTGAGTGTTTTGCCAATCTTTGACCAGCCATAGTAACTAAACTCTTAGATATAAAGAAAGAAAGAAAATTTGCGGTGAACATGACGCAAAAAAGAACATAAACACAAAAAATAAAATAAAAAACGTTAGGAGGATATATTTGGTTGAACTTTTATATACAGGCTGGGAACAGCATTAAATACTCAGACAAAAAGTGAAATAATTCGGTTAAGGTGCTTAATTGTAGGACACTTCAGTGTCCTTAGGATCCAATCACAGAATAATCCTCACTTAATAAAATTCCCATACTTTTAAAACTCAAAACATCTCTCTTAATCCAACTTGAGCAAGCTAAAGCTCTAACCAACACCGCGGAACATTTTTTAATCAACCTTAAACAGAAACTCACACCATAACACGGGCGCACACATAAATATTCCAAATACCCTCCACATTCATATTCCGCTCGCCACACGGTAATTCGTTCTGAGATGAACGTTGTGTCGTCTCCTGTCATTCACTGCTAGCAGGGGACTGAGAGACAGATATTATTGCGTCCGGGTGATTATGACCCGTTATGAGATGGCCAGCGGATTTTGTTAGATAAAGGACCAGGTTTATGTTTTGTTAGGTTTTATCTCATGGGCTAGTCGCACGGTAGTAAGGTTGAAAAACGAGGAAAAGCTTTAATGTGCGACTTTTAATTTTGTTTTTTTTTTAAAGAGTGGGTGCCTTTTTTTTTTGTGGGTGGGAAATCATCAAATGACCCCTCCCGCTCTGGGTGGAGCAGAAGGGAGTGTCAGACTCTTACTGACTAAAACCCACTCGTGTTCCTTCCTTAGCCCTTTATGTTCCTGGGTAGCGGTAACCCTTTCAGACAATCCCACAACCACGGTAGGCTTCGGCCCTAACAGGCCCCTTCCTTTATGCTGACATCTCTTCAAGGCACGCGTGGAACACATACGGCACGGGCCTGGTCCTGATCGGACGGTGAGCTACCCATTACTCTCCGTCCTCTCCGCCGGGAGTCGTCACGTGGCTCCCGACGCCCGGAGCGTCTCCCGCGGCGGCTGGGATGTGAGGCTCTCTCCCTCAGCCATCCTGCCACCTCCTTCGCTAGCATGAGTGCTTCGCAGAAGGAGGTGACTGCCTCCCACTCCCTCTCGCTCCGGACCATTGCTTGAACCAGGTCCGGACGCAAGAGGTTGCCGCCAATGTTTTGTATTATTCAAGAACAATCGATAGAACTAGCTTCTACCCGCGACTCCGTCCGCGTGAAATTTCACCCTCCCCCATTCACGCTCTTAGGGGTGGAATTTCGAAAAACCCTTTCGTAGTGGATACCTATTCTTTACAAAGAACACACCCTCCAAATATTTTTAGGGCCTGCGATTTAGGTTGTGTGTTGATATATCAGTCAGTCAAGACTTTGAATTTTATATATATAGATGAGTTGTATTACTCAAGTTCACCAAACATTACAATTACTCGTCTAGTAGAATTTTTAGTCCTGTGTACTCTGAGCAGTGGTGGCGCAATGGAAATATCTCCGGCTAACGAATTGTGGGTTGTAAGTTCGAACCCTGACAGGCGCTTTACTTTGTGTAAATTATTTCATCACCACTGCTCTCAAAACGGCGTAAGAAAAAAACCGTGAGGAAACCGGCGTGTCCTAGAACCAAAAATTCGGAAACATGTGACATCTACCAATCCGCATTAGGCTCGCGTGGTGGATTACGGCCCACTTCCTCTCAGACAGGAGGCCTGTGTCCCAGCAATGGGAACATTATAGACTGATTATCCTTTCTCTACAATTACCCATCACTGTAAACACATAAAATCTGTCATCAGCTATTACTTATCTGAATAATTCTGATGAATTAAGGTAACTTTACCTATTTAGCTCACTACCCTATTAATTTGCTCAGTGGATTTCTAAATGCTTACATTGTACGCAATTAGCAAATGCCCTGATTCCCAAAACCCAATAACAATAATTCCTCGACGTGATCTCAACTGTTTCCTGAGCAATAAAAACAAATAATAATCTATTAATCAAGCAAGAAGCACAGCTGAGCAATAAAATGGGGGCGTGGGGCGTGAAATTAATAAATCCATTATAACACAATGTTCAGCGGTAGCTTTTTCTGTCCGCGACAACGTTGGATTTATTGCGACTAGGAGGGTGTGGTGGCAGCTTTGTGGTATGTGAGTGCCGAAATATGGACTAAGATTTTTTAAGTATACTATAGTGTTTAACACAGACTTGTTTGTGGCTAAGTAATAACAGCCGTACGGGTCGACCGATCAGGTTAAGCTACGCTTGCCGCGGTTGGGTGACCATCTTCATATACCGAGACCCCTCCGTGCCTCAGAAAGCACGTTAAGCTGTTGGTCCCGGCTGTCATTCGTGGACCTTCGACAGTCGTTACGGGTCGTCAGAAGCCCGAAAGTCTGACAACCAGTCTTACCAAGGGGTATCGTATTACACAGTAACTGGGTTGTGGAGGTCAAATAGGCAGTCGCTCCATGTAAAATACCGGTATTCAGCTGCATCTGGTTAGACTGGAAACTGACCCTAACATAGTTGGGAAAAGGCTAGGTAGATGATGTTTGTAGTTTTTAACAGTTTACATAATTTATCTCCTGATAAAAACTTTTTAACAAAAAAAAAACCGACTTCCAAAAAAACACTACAAAGTGAAAAATAACTTTAATTTCGGAAGTCGGTATCTTTGGATCTGTATTTTAGTTTTTTGCCACCGACTTCCGAAATTAAAGTTATTTTTCACTTTGTAGTGTTTTTTTGGAAGTCGGTTTTTTTTGTTTTTTGTTAAAAAGTTTTTATTTCACGCTTTTTAGTGGGTCTGCTTATAATTTATCTCAGTTACAATAGCCTAGTGTCAACTTTCTCATCGCCTTTTGCAAAATATTGCTTTTCCCGATGCAGGGAAGTTAATTGTTGAAGAGTTCTCCTGGTCCACCATCAGCTCCATATCACCATTCACATTGTGACGAGCATAAATTGCTTAGCAACCATGTTAAAGTATCGAATCGCAACCCGTGAAATAGTACGGAGATATTATTGAGTAGTTCCGGTGGCCATCTGTGGTCTTCATCATCAGTTCCACTTCACCAAATGGTGCTTTCCGAGAGCAAATGCACGAGTGTTACTATAAATAATTTCGAAAGAATTTTCTTTTAACTCCAAGCCGTTGAGGAGTTGTACCTTCCATCATCAGCTCATCCACCTGAGATGATGATTATCAGATGCAAATACTTGAACAGCTTTAGAAAATATATGAAAATGGTACTATGTGCCTATAAAATTTGAAGGTTGCCCTCGATTTTCCTGGGATCCTATCATCAGATCCTGACCTGATGATCATGGAACCACTTGGGAAGTATACCCTTTCAAACAAAAGGAAAAAGTTCCAAATCGGTCCAGGCGTCTTCGAGAAATCGGGGAACATACATAAAAAAAAAGATTCTGACGAATTGAGAACCTCCTATTTTTGAAGTCGGTTAAAAAGTAAAATGAGCTATTCTATATAACATGTAAAATTAGACCTAATTTTACGTGTAAAGCTAGTAAGTGTTCATGACGTCATAATAATTAACCAAATTGATTAAAATCGCTGACACTTCCATGCAATTAGCTTATTGCTTTTGTAAACAAACAGAATGTAAAACTTATCTTGTAGCTCTAAAATCTACAATGATAACAGACGTAACTTTTTCTATAGTTAGCCAACGCCACGTTTCAGTAAGAGTATTAAAATAAAACCCAAAAAAGCTAAATCCAGTCTAAATTATACCCATTCATAATTAGAAAACCGCACACCCAATTCTTTTAAATTTAATTTCGCTCTAACGAATTAAACACACCACACAAACGAACAATACGTGATATAATTAATCTGCGCACATCTAATGAACTGACCCTCGTCAGAAGAACAAACAGTGAATGAAGCTAGAAACAAAGTGACTGCTACGTACCATGCAGCGTCCGCGAAAAAGGGATAATGTAACTGAGTCGTCGCAATATGGGAGAGGCTCGCATAAGTAATAGCTGGAGCAGACATCGGCAGCTTTGTTTGAATTAATGTCACGTCACGTGGTGCGTGACCTTTGAGCTAGAATTTGTTTGGTCACCCTATTAGCAATGCAAAAAAAAGATCTTAGAAATGTGTATGAATATTTTTTAGCTGTTTATTTTATTATTTATTTAAGTTTACATGCACAACATTATACAGGGTGTTACGGAAAGGGTATATCAATACAGACGGGTTGAAGAGTGTATCTGCAGCCTAATTGCGGAACGCCAAATCGTCAAATGATTCTGATCAGTTGGCTTCATTTCTATCACAATTGGCTTCATTTTACGATTTTCGAATTGCGAAACTCTAGTTTCTGCGCAGGGCCTTAACGTTCATAATTGGTTTCATAATAAACTAGAGTTTCGCAATTCGAAAATCGTAAAATGAAGCCAATTGTGATAGAAATGAAGCCAACTGATCAGAATCATTTGACGATTTGGCGTTCCGCAATTAGGCCGCTGGTCTAGAATCTCTGTACAAAATTTCAGCTCAAAAGCAGTAACTTGGAAAATGCTTAATATTTTTTTATTTCGATAGTTTATTAAATTGAAATCATAACAAACGTGTAACCGCACTACGAGGGTCATTATCCATTATCTGTAGTGTGTCTGTGCGCCTAGTACACGCACATCACGCCGCCGCGCGCCAGTGCAGCGCCGTGATGTCGAAATAAAAAAATATTAAGCATTTTCAAAGTTAATGCTTTGAGCTGAAATTTTGTACAGAGATTCTAGACCAGATACACTCTTCAACCCGTCTGTATTGATATACCCTTTCCGTAACACCCTGTAGAATAGAATCCTAAGGCGTTGTACAGAGCAATGTACAAACTAAAAATTGACACACATAAATAAGTAGGTTAGGTAAAATACAATTAAAAAAAAAGTAAACACGAGAAAAATTAAGAAACATGTTATTAACCAAAGACCTTTATGTAAATACCTATGTTTAACAAATAAATATTCTGATTCAGAAAAAAAAACACAATCTAATAACACTTGTGAAATAAACAAAATGCAATCAAGTGAAAAAAAAACATTTAAATACTTATATAATTATTATCTTTCATCCATCTTATCACAAATTATTAAACATTTACGACACGCGTCTATCCACCTTCCCGCAAACAAGTCACACTCCGGTGTTGAAGTTAGCCATGAACCAAAGCTGGCCACAATTTTATTTTAAACCTAATTATACAACAACGTGGACGGACATATTGGATAGCTTTCCTGATCTACCCACGCTGGTAGAAAACATCTCGCTTGCAACATGCAAAGGGCTGCTTAAACCAATCATCATCTTTCTACCCTTATCTTAATTAATTAGGGATCAGCGCAACACGTCATTTTCTGCCATTCATCTCCATCATCCGCCATCATGCTTACATTTTTTCAGACATAATCCATCCCCTACTCGTATTGCCACATGACTCGATTCCCACACAGATCAATAAGATGGCTTAATATATGCTCAATTACATAAAATCTCTTACACAAATCAATGTGTACGCAAGCCTTAAGAAGAAAACATTATTTTCTTCGTCCCTAAGCCTCTGTCGGGGTATATTGGCTACTTATTAGTGTTTATCACCTCCAAAACCAATTAAGTGAAACAGGTGCAAGCAACTTGTCACTTCGGGGACTGTTGTGATTATTAAACCCAACACGTTACTGTTATAATAGATTTGGGCACTCTGGGACCTTCGTGGGCATTGCTCGAAATTACCTCCTTAAAGGAGTTATGGGGTTCAAATGAGAAAATAAGACATGCATCTTAAGGCGCTGCCCAAATGTAGGATACCATATAAAGCTCAGTTCTTTATCGCATAGTTAGGCGTATTGGCGTTGCAGAGTTAGGCGTATTTAACAAGTTATCACTGTTTTGAGACTTATTTGTTGCCACGATGCGCTAATCTCAATTACGTGAAAATTTTCTTCTTACGGCGCCTTAACAAAGTATTGTAAGGCAATTAAGCTTACGTAATTAGCTATTATTGGTTTTGTTAATAAGTAGGCCTTATTAACAAAACCAATAATAGCTAATTATGAGCCAAAAAAGAGTAAAAAAACCTTACACCCTACAGCTATTAGACGTAAAATTATAATATTATACTCTACCAGCAACACGATAATAAATTACGCATTTAAATCATCATCCGTCTTGTCATCCTTGTTGTAATGGAAAACACGGGTTCGCACTCGGTACCTCCAAACCATAATGTCATAATTGTTAAGGTAACAAAAACAATACCAAAGATTCAAACACGAAACCACACCCCGGACACTCCATACAACGCTCGCAAAATAATTACCTACTACCACTACATTGACAAATGACGTTTGTATACGTGTAAATGTGTGCGTGAAATCTAGTAGGGCTGGCTGGCGCAGTATTGCGTAGGCGGCGGCGCTGCCCGAACGTATGCAACAATGGGGCGCCGCGCGCCGCGACACTAGGTACTCACAGAAATCTAATTAATAACATTTCTATTGTACTACTTTTCAAGTCGAAGAACGAATAGAACGTGAAAGAAAGAGACATAACTAAGACAATAAAGAGAGAGAGCAATTTGGTATGTTAATATTACGGAAGTTTTAATTGTTCTAAAACGAAGAAAACTTGGAAAATAAATGAATAATAGAGAAAATTATGAAAATAAATTATCACAACACTGGCTTAACTTGTTTGTCTGTAATATACTAGCTTTTATTTTTTATGGGTTTAAAGGATATTTGAGTTGCTGTTCCTTACCTTCTTTCATGTTTCGGGAACCGAAAAAAACTCCTGTCTTTATCGTTCCTCGATGAAGATAAGCATCCAAATAATGCACAATATACAACCATCGTGATTAACACAAAATATAAAACTTTAAAAAAATAATGTGTTCGTGTCAGCAGTAGGTAGGTACAGCGCTGCGGTTCTTGTGTATGCGAGCGCCATTGTTAAAGAGCAGGCGACGAACACATCGAAGTGCGGGGTGAGGCGCGGTAACTGATGTTAGTGCGGGGAAGGGAGTGGCCTTTCTGTACGCAGTACTTTAAGTATTCTGTGACGAAACTTCAACTTAACAAAACCCGTAGCTTAAATTGGTACGTAACAATACAAATGTTCTTAAAGTCTCCTTGCATGCAATTTCAGTAACAAATTTCATATCCAGAGAGCCAATTTCACTCGTATCTTCGTAAGACGGTACCAATTAATTGGTATTCGATTAAATCTCCAATCTGTTTCTATGCTATGGTATTTCGAGCCCGAATGAGATACAAAATTGGATTTGTACTGCAATATCTATTCGACGGCTGTTCTATAAGGGAGCAGTAACTTAATAAGACCTAATTCTCCGAGGAAGGTGTCCTTAAAGATTTTTCCGATAGAATTATCAGAATATTTTAGGAGAAGGCTTGTGGCTAAGTAATAAACAGCCACACGGTTCGATCGATCAGGTTAAGCTACGCTTGCCGCGGTTGGTCCGTGGATGGGTGATCATGATGATGTCATCTTTTCCTACCAATACCCTCGGAAAGTACGTAAAACCGTTGGTCCCGGCTGTCATTCGTGGATCTTTAACAGTCGTTACGGGTCGTCAGGAGGCCGAAAGTCTGATAACCAGTCTTACCAAAAGGCTATCGTATTGTAGAAACTATAGCCTATTCGGTGCTTACATGCAACCTCCACGAAATACGAGACAAACATTAACTTAGTTTAAGATTAGAAGAGATTAGGAGTCAGATTTGGCTGACAAGCCAAAGGAAAAAGATGTAAAATATGTACGTAGGTAAAATGATTACTAGGAACAATTAATGAACATACATGATTAACAGTAGTTTAATTGATTCCTCTACAGTATTACTAAGTAATTGGATTGTGGAGATCAGATAGGCAGTCGCTTCTAGCAAAATACTGGTATTCACCAGCATCCGGTTAGACTGGAAGTTGACCCCAACATAGTTGGTAAATGGCTAGGCAGATGATGACTTATTAGAATATTTTGTGGAGTCATGCCATTATGGAGGCTTGGAAGACTGTTCTAAGCCAAAAATGTTATCCGGCTCGAAGGACCATTTTTGACGTTCTTAAAAAAACTCATTGTAGGTATAGCTGAAGTTTGATAACATGAAAATAGAATAAAGTGAGACTATAGGATTAGATTCAATGTGAGACACTACTCAGCATACCGTACGTCATGACACAGTACCTTCTATATGTAAGTACCTGTTATTTATTATGAAGTATTTTGCATTATGAAATGTGTGATTCATTATAATTGTTTTTTTATTGCGCAGGCTTATTTTTTTTTAAATTTCATAATTGAGACTTGGCTTACTACAAACATGTGTACATAATTACAAACATTTGTACACCCTCTGGCATAAAATATCGCGCTCTTTTTATCTTTATTTACCATTATGATTGTACCTATATTAAACAATCAATAAATTACTTACGACTTATAATAAACTAACTGCGCCCCGCGGTTTCACCCGCGTAAATGTCGATCCCGTGGGAATATTGGGATAAAAAGTAGCCTATATGTTATTCCAGGGTGTCAGCTACCTCCATACAAAATTTTTCAAAGGTTTTATCAAAATTGGTCCAGCCGTTTGAGCGAGAAGAAGTAACAAACTTATAAACACACACACGCAAACTCGCAAACTTTCGCCTTTATAATAGTGTGAAGTGTGATACAACAACAACATACATACTATTGCATTCACATCGTATACACCAATCCAAATTGAACATCTCTAAAAACAGAACACGATTGAATTGTAAAAATGGAGGAAATAGAATAACCCATGGAATGAAGCGGCGCAAAAAAAAAAATGTTAGATGGAGTAGAGGAGATGAGATTATCGACGTTTTCGGGTCAACGACTTTCTATTTTTGAAACTTCGTTAGTGTTTGTGGATGTTTTTTTTTCTATTATACTTGCATCCTCTGTTATTGTATAGTTCTTCTCGAAGTAGATTTCGTGCAGAAGTTACTTTAGAAAATATTTTCAATTCCTAGAATAGTCTATATTATTGAATTGTGTTGCAAATAGAAGATCGTATGATTAAAAGAGCAGTGGTGGCCCAGTGGTAACGGCAGCGACTTACGAGTTGTAGGTCGTAGGTTTGAAACCAGACAGGCGCTTTACTTTGTGTGAATTATTTCATCACCACTGTTCTCAAAACGGTGAAGGAAAACATCGTGAGGAAACCGGCAACTATGAATTTTTTTGGGACTAAAAATTATCCATTATTTAGTTTTGTAAAAGGATGGTCCCAATTATTATAAATCACACAAAACTCCTTCCTGGTTAATTTTTTAAAGCATAATTACGTATTCCAATCATTTCGGAGTTACTTCCCGGACATAATACCTGAGTATAATCGGTCCCTATCATTATAACGGACCATTAAAGAGTACTTGACAAGCGAAAATTTTGTATGCTTTTAGATTTTTATTTTATTTTCCAAGGGTCTAACGATCGTCATAAAAAACGAATTAGTAGACCCCGCCGCGTCGGAATTTTGAAGGCTTTATATTAGTAGTACATGAGTGTTATTTTTGATATCTCATAATACGTTGGGTAAGCCGAAAATGTATTCATGATTGCTGAATTTCCGACTTTTAGGGATTTATTTTCAGGGATTATATCAGTGAGTATGAGTAAGCTGATATTATTATTCCTAAAATATTCACCAGCCTGTTATTAATATTACTTACTTATTACTTTTACCTTCTTCTTCGCGTATCGATGGCAAAAAGTTTAAATATTTTTGGCCCAAAATTCAGCTGCGCGAACTCTGGTCAGCTCCGCTGACGCAATCATAAGATCATCATGAGCACAGATGACAGGGCGGGCATGCGGCGCAGGATGGAAGGTGAGCCATTTTTTGTGGAGAGGTGCCGCATACGCACCTTAGATCAGATCCGTCAGTGAACTCCCATTTTTGGAGATTGTCTTTACTCCGGCCGACTTGGGTTCGAAGTCTATTACTTCTACCGACAGACGTTGACTTCTTAATTAAAGACGAGGCTACGACGTGAGTCGCCCGCGCGCTCCCCGCGCCGAGCAGCCCGCGCCGCTCACCGCGCTCGCGTGCCCGCTATGGTCACTCAAAGGAAGTTTATAATATGTTTGAGTTCGCCGCCCCGCACCCGCGCTACTAGTCTAGCCAAACACTAGAGGCCTATTTGTTCCAGAACCATACCCTATATTAGCACCCAAAAACTGCCTAGCGGGTATATACGATCCGGTGATTCAGTTACGCAAGTCAGCTGTCAACGCGCGCTGCGCCGACCCAAACTTTTGCGCTTTGCACGGGCCGCACACAATAATTTGATTACCCGTGTCAAATACAATGTGTGTCCCGTACTATTGTAGTGTACAAAGCGCGGAAGGCTCCATTTAAAACAAAAAGTTATAAAGGTTGTTTGGATGGTTTTTGATTTTGTTTCAACAGTAGGTATACCTACTGGTATGGCTATTTCTTTAATATGTACCTAAACAATAATAGTTACTGTCTATTAACTTAATTTCCTTTAAGAAGCGATTAGCATCGTTTTTTATTTGGCTTATATTATGCTCTCAGGTACCGCAGAATCACGAGCATAAGTGCCTAAACGTGTGTGACGCTTCCGTAACATTCAAAATAGATTTTCTCGTGAAATTACGATTGCAAGTTTGAGAAAAGACCTATTTCATAACAATAATGGTCTAATGGTTTTGGAAATATTATGTTCGTAACATCTACAAAAACTTTAAGAGGAAATCGCTTTTGAATTTAGCGTAAATGGCCATATTTATTACTGTACATGAGCAAAATGTGGAAGGAGACCTAAATGCATGAGTATACTAGCTTGACCAGTCGTAAAACAACGAATCAGCAGGGACATTAAAAATAATGACGGCAGGTTTTCGTTGTACTTCGTGCAAATCCTTCTATCCTAACTCAAAACTCAAACTCAAAGCATTTATTTCAATTAAACCATTACAGGCACTTTTGAATTGTCAAAATTAAGTAGTCGGTCAGTTGGTCAGAAAGCGGAAGCTAGGTGCCCATTCCAAAGCGTAGATCTCTATGGAGAAGAACGGGCAAGAAACTCCATGGACACTCTTTTTAAATCAAGATATTACAAAATCCTGGGTACATTATTCTTGTTGCTTCTATATGTGAGAACAATGTAAAAAAACACACAAATGAAGGAACAATACAAGAAATAATATTAAAAATAAGCCTTGGCAGTTAAGAGATGACCAGTCTCAACCGACGGCGTCCGTTCATGAACATGACGCATGGATCAGCACCATCCAGCTCAACCATTTTGTAGGGAACCGAATCTACTAATCCTACTATACTTTTAATCCTACAAATTCTACTTATCCTACTATCTTAATAATCCTACTATCATACTAATCCCACTATCTTAACCTAATCCTACTATCCTTCTAATATTATAAACGCGAAAGTTTGAAGTTTAGATGTTTGGATATTTGGATGTTTGTTACACAATCACTTAAAAACGGCTGATCAAATTTGGATGAAATTTGGCACAAAGATAGTTTATGACCTAGATTTACACATAGGACTTTTTAACACAGTAGAAACCCGTGCCTGTAGCCCGTGGGATAATTTCTGACCTCCATGCGAGCAAAGACTAGTACATAAAAAATATTTCACAAAGTCTTTTTTGGTCACCACATTCAGCGTCCTATGCTTAAAAACTTTCTTAAAACAAATTAACGTCACATAATTCAATTAGCAAAAGTTTTCGGTAGATCCCAATTTAGACTTACAACCCAGAATCAGCCTGAACATGCGGTGTTTACATTACAGCCAAACATGTACAAGTTAATTTAAACATTAGAGTATATTTAATCGACAACATACGTCAGTAGAAGCTTTATGCAGGGTGATATAAATATGTGTACCGAGTGATATTTATTAGGGTCATATTACATACATACGCGTGACTCGGTCGGCGATGCAGGGCCGGAGCGGACTGGTTGAAGAAGTATTATTTTAATGTATGCGACTGAAGTGTCTTTTCTTTATGCCCTGTGTCAAGAAATGACAAAAACGAGCCAGCGATTAGACTTATCGCTGCAAAATTGAGGTTATCGCCAATCAACAAAAAATTGACACTACCGCGACTCGAATTTTGTGGAGCGCTACTACTTTCACGGCTCATGAAAAAGGTCCTGACATATTGCATGGTTCTATGCATTTTATGTATATTACATTTTAGTGTTCAATTAGACGTGGTTTTAGTCGGACAACTTGCATTTTTATTTAGATTCAACCCGTTGAGCATTCACTGACATTTTCTGCATTTATGTTTAAATCTGACATTTTACATTTGCACTGACATGTTAGGGAAGCACAATACGAAAGATGATACGACAAAACGAAATGTATATTTAATTTGTTGAAAATAAAGAGTTCAATGAATATAATAAGTTTTATTGAATAATTTTAAACGCTTAGTATTTCGATCCACTGTAACTCAAACCCTGATTCAATGTGACTCATTCATGTGTCAGAATGGTTCAATCCGCTGTATGCAAAAAAGCTATTTTGTAAAGTAAACCAAACTATAAAAGAGGCATTTGAAAAAAAAATTTGTTAAAGATTAGACATGCTTTTATATATAAATAAAATAAAATAAAATAAAAAAGCCTTTTAATTCCATTAGCATTACAATTACATAACACTATTTACATATATATACATAATTATATATATATTTTTTTTATTTATATACTACTGCTTTTATATATAGGGTCCCATTAAAATAGATGGACAATAACACGGCGCTCAGTACGTCTAACCAAAGATATCCAAGCAAAAAAACACTGATTAAAGAGATTTTATTTTGACCTAAAATAATAAATTGCCGGCACATTAGTGTATTTTCATTAGCTGATTATTTTTCTTGCAAGTATCTAATGAGTTTTTCTTATATATTTTTTCCCATCGTCCTCATTTTGGTCTGAATGATTTCTAAAAGTTTGTCCATCTATTTTAATGGGACCTTGTATAATATATTGAATCAAATACCTCGGTCAATAAAGCAGAAATTTAAGACAAACAGCTTTAGAAAAAACAAAGATCCATTGAACCCCATGTTCCCCTAAGTTACACTGACATAAATAGAGGCAGTCGTTCCCAAATCCGTCCCAGCCCCATCCTATTTGTATTCCCCGCTCGCAGAGCAGGGCTCGCCCAAATACGGGACGTTTATACCCTACCTTAACTTGTGGCCTCTGTCTTAATAACGTTCAGTCAAAATATTAGGAGGCCCGTTATGACCATGTGGACCGTTGACAAAATCGAAAAATTTCCCTAGTAACACTGTCGTTTTTCCTTTATTGTTATTTGCCAATTTGTGTTCGCACGTTTTCTGTTGAAGAAGCTGCTGTATTTTTAGAAGGCGCTTGTCTTATGTTTGTTTTTAGAACTTCAGAGCATTCAAAATGTACTCTTACTTTTTCTTTCGTATCGATGGTACGTCTTGCCAAATTTATTTTGCCAAGTAGGTGGTATATGTTTTAAGCACGATCATGACTTAATAATGACGAAAATTAGCACATTCAATTTTATGAGATACCACGTAGCTGTCATGAGGTACAGACGCCAGCACATCAAGCTACTACAATCTGTCAAATTTCTTTAATAGATTTTCAACTTTATCGCTAAAACATAAGGTTCAAATTTGATTGAGAAAATTTGACAGTTTCGGGTAGCTTGATGTGCTGGCGTCTGAACACTGTTAATGAATTTGGTACAATATTATTATTATCATAAGCCTGCGTTGTCCTATTACAGGGTAAAGGCCTCTCTTCCCTCTTTCCCACGGAGTAAATTACTTCGTGCTCTTTCCACTTCTCCCAGTAAACTACGATTGCGGACCAATTAAAAGGAGTCCAGCTCAGAAAGAAAAAACCGGCCAAGAGCATGTCGGGCCACGCTCAGTGTAGGGTTCCGTAGTTTCCCGTCCGTCACAATAAGTGTTCCCACTTATGAGTTTAAAGGTGGGTATCCATTTAAAAAAAAATGCTTGCATATACGATTATACTACAAACTTAGTCCAGAAACTATTTTGTACAACTTTTTGTCTTTTTTCTACAAAAACTGTTGTTTTCATCAAGTTCAAAATGATTTTCCTAGAAAGTCCTTATAAATTTCTACTTTTCAGATTTTTTTTCATATTTTATAAACTTATGTTTTTTACTTTTGGAGCGATTATTTCCGAAATTATTGAAATTATCAAAAAATGACTTTAGTAAACCCCTATTCATTTTTAAATACCTTCTAACAATAATCACACGTTAGGGTTGAAATAAAAAAAAAATCACTTCCCACTTTACATCGACGGTCCCTACGTATAATCCCCTAACTGCAAAGGACAAATTTTACAGGAGAGCACTTTAAAGTTTTAAACACATGTAGTTCATGTTCTACTTGGGAAATGTCGTGTGTGTATTTAAAGCTCAATTTGCCAACTTTTATTAGTTTTTATTAAACTAGAAGATGGTTTAGGTTTGTCTGAATGTCACGGAACAAAAAAACACAAATCACGTATCTACCACATACCGACCGTCGACATAATATAGGGGGCTACCCTAATAAAACATTTTTTTCCAATTTTTATTTTACCACTTTGTCGGCGTGATTGATATACATATTGGTACCAAATTTCAGCTTTCTAGTGCTAACGGTCACAGAGATTAAGCGAGGACGGACAGACGGACGGACAGACAGACATGGCGATAGTATAAGGGTTCCTAGTTGACTACGGAACGAACCCTAAAAAGGAAGAACCTTCAACTCAGCCTATCGTAGTCCACTGCGGCGGACTAAGGGGCCGTCTCCATGAGCGAGGGAATCGCGGCGATATTATGGTCTTGGCACGTATTTCTATACGCTCTCTTAGAACGTGGTGGCGATATCATCTCGGCTAAAATTTGATGGCACGGCGAGACTATTGCCGCGATTCTCTCGCTCGTGGAGACGGCCCCTTAGGCCACTTACAGACTGCGCCGCAACATCCTGCCCTCCGCCTTCCGCATCCAGTCTGTCCCGGCCACCTACTGAAGGTTATCGGTCCATCTAGCTGGGGGGCGTTCCATACTACGCTTACCGATTCATGGTCTCCACTCTACGACTCTGCTCCACTGGCCATCGATCCCTCAACAAACATGGCCAGCCCACTGCCACTTCAATTTGCTTACTCTGCAAGCTATGTCGGTTACTCCGGTTCTTTTCCGGATATTTTAATTCCTGATTTTATCCTTCAAAGAAACTCAGAGCATAGTCCGCTCCATAGCGCGCTGAGTGACTTTAAATTTGTCCTGTATGCCTAATTTATAAAGTATTCATTGTTACGAACCAAAGTGTAGTCTAAATTTTGTTCTCTATAACGATCATAATGGTCTGAGACTTCGACCTAATTTTCTGAGTTCACTGAAGAAGTTAATGCAAACCGATTCTTGGATCTCTTTTCAGAACTAAATCAAATCAAATACTATTAAATTGAAAATTCATCTCTTGTGATTATTCAGAATTCTTGTTAGAGCGGAGGTTATATAAACACAAATTCTCATAAATTTTAAATCTAAAAATATATAGATTCAAATTTTTGCTTTTATCTTTGGTCTTACAATGGTTAAACATTCACAATCATCTCTCATTTAATCGTGGCATTTATTAAACACGATGCCAACCACCACTCGACCGAAACCAACTGGACAAAACGGTCTCGCTCATATAATCCCTTGCCCAGAATAATGCTTTGATTAATATCTACGTATTAATCATCTGTGTAGCCGAACTATTCAACGGTCGCCCGGGAATATCCGATGTTAGTCGAATTTGAAATTTTGAAATTAGAACCGTATTAACAATATGGCGGGCGTGCGTTTGAAATTAGAGTTTCGTTACTATTTCGCTCCCTGTTGGTTTGAGGGAATTTGGGTTATCGGATTAAATGGTTACCGTATTTCTGTTAAATATGTTGTTGGGTATTGCGAATGTAATAGCACTAGTAATTAATGTAATTGATTAGTTACCTGTAAATTAATTGATGTGTGTGGTTTAGTTGTTATTACATGGCTAAAGAAAAGGGATTACATTTATTATGATACTGAGTCTGAAACAATACTGGTATTTGCTACGCCGTAGCAGTGCGTAGCAGTTGCCTACGAAACCGTAGCAGATGGCTACGCGTCGTTTTCGTTCGTCTTTTTTCATCTCATTACATTGTTATTCTCAGTAGATACCTACTTCTCTTGCAATTTCTACAGGTGTTTCTATACAGATATATATATACCTAGATAACGCAAGAGCACCTACTTCGCGTGCCAAAAATCGCACCAGTTTACGATCGAAAATCATAAGCCACCACTTTCGCGCTCAGTCCTGCGTATTTGCTGGCTGGGTGAGCGTGATCGAGAGAGCGCGAGCTTGTGACGTCATAGTAGGTAGTCAAAAAGTGGCACGCTTAGTTTTCGAACAGTTCGTGATACTTGCGTTATCTAGGTATGTCTATATCTGTGTGTTTCTAATTCAAACTAACGTCTTTCAGTACTAATGCACCTCCTTCCCACCTACGAACAAAACGTGGTCAAATACCTGAAACACGGGAACTATATGCATGAAGTTTGCTTATAACAACATAACGACCACAAATGGAGATTACACGAGCAAAGTTGCGAGTCGCCATCGCACGGTGATGGGCAAGTTTTTAATTGTTGCCACTTTACTGAGTGGGTGAGCTGTATTGCTGTGAGTGGGTTAAATTGTGACTGATATTGTTGGTTCTTTTAAAATGGGTTAAATTAAACCAGTTTGTAATGGATTCCTAGACTGAGATGGCTAACATTTCACGTACGAATATATTTACACACTAGCTTCTGCCCGCGACTTCGTTCGCGTGAAATTTCTTATTCCTTCGATCCATCTCGTCGCATTGCATCACCTGCCCGCGTCTCCTGCCCTATCACTTCGTTTTCGCTTAGCGTTTTTGCTCGGCTCCTAAGCGTCATAGCGTGACGATAACCAGCCTATAGCCTTCCTTAAGAAATAGGCTATCAAATGCAAAAATATTTTTTCAAATCCGACTGGTAGTTCCGGAGATTACCCCCTACATACAAACTTACAAACAAATACCTCTTTATAATATTATAGTATATAGTATAGATATACATGATGAATATAGGGTTCCGTATCTCAAAAGGAAAAAACGGAACCCTTATAAGATCTATGTTCTATGTTATGGGTTTAGTTTCCGCACTTAGTCCTTCAAATGCACCATTGTGCGTGAGCCATGGCGGCCGTCGGTGGTTATTCCAACCAGCCCACATCCCTCCAGAAGCTGACTAAGTCTCCTGCCCCCTTATTCACAAACACTCGATATGCTTCCGTATCGTATCGAACATTAATCATTGTTATCGTAGGAGTCTTCTCAATGCTGTTCACTAGTCCAAAACCCGAAAATGTTGTCAGTTTAAATCAAATAGACCCCCGCTATTCTTCCAACAGCTATTTGCTGTTGAGGGGAAGTCAATTCAGGTTATCGAAATGTCAGGTTTTGGATACGATAGCCTGTCGTATGGTTGTGAATCAGGGCTCTGGTCTGTCAAGAACGTCTGTGTACGATTTGGGTGTCCCGAGGGTCTCTGATCTAATCTGGGTGACGCTTGTGCACTCAAAGAGCACATGCGCAAAGGTTTCGTCAGCCTCCATGCAAGCCCTGCACAGGGGACTCTCCGTTATGCCTATAATGTGGAAGTGTTTGTTCAGCGAGCAGTGTCCCGTGATGGTCCCCGTCACCAGGTGCAGGCCTTTCCTGTCTAGTACCTACCCTTATAGGATCACTCGTGTGTCTTTCCGTCCGTCCGTCTGTCACAGCCAATTTGCTCCGAATCTAATGGACCGATTAAGTTGTGATTACCTAGAACTTAGCATAATAGGAATCAATTGTAAATGTTTATTTTTTATTTTTTCGCTATTCTGTCTTTAGATATGTTGTGTTTTGTTGTAATTATTAGAATAATATTTTGATTGTTCTTTTTTATAATAATAAATAATAATTGTAATTTATAATAATAAAAGAGTGTACACCTTTGAGGAACTAATTATTTACTATTAAGATCTCATGTAAAATGTACCAAAAATCAAACGAATAAATTGAATTTTACGATGAGAACTCTACTAAACGAACACTACGCCGACCATCTTGAAGAGTGGCGTATTTGACCTCATTAGAAATAAAACCGCGTTATATAACAGTGGCTCTGAAGTTATCTCATCTTGCAGCGGCTTCAAATGAGAAAAGTTATGTACACCCGCAGTTTTGATGACTGTCCGTAACTATTGTGTTATGTGACGGTTCTTTTATATTTGTTTGAGGATGCTAGAGCTTTTGGAAAGATGTTTATGTACCATAATATTTTATACCCACATACATACATAGTCAGGCTATAATGTTCCCACTGCTGGGACACAGGCCTCCTCTCAGTGAGAGGGAGTGGGCCGTAATCCACCACGCGGGCCCAGTGTGGGTTGGCCGATGTCACATGTCTTCGAATTTTTGGTTCTAGGACATGCCGGTTTCCTCACGATGTTTTCCTTCACCGTTTTGAGAGCAGGGGGGTCAGGTTTTGGACAAATCAATGAATTTATTTATCTTTGTCTAGCTTCTGCCCGCGACTTCGTTCACGTGGAAGTCGTAAGACATCACTACTAAAATAACAGCCATATTTTTATGAAACTTTCCTGTATACTACGTTTGTAGTTTTGGTCTTAGCAGTCAATATTTGAAGAGAGTGGTCCATTTTGGATAAATAAATGAATGATCTTTATCTTTGAATGAGACTATTTGCAGGCCCTTTTACAAGTTAAAAAGTCTATCAGCTAGTTTAATAGGCTAAGGGCTGATTTTACAATCATCTGATAACTTTATTGGAGGAAGAATAGAATACTCTTTATTATGTACACCATATAAATTATAGACATAAATATAGAAACAAATTGAAACAAGAATAAAATAGAAATTAATAGAATAAAAAAAGAAAAAAAAAGAAATTAATAGAATTTTGCAATTTTGACAGTTATATCATACAAAAGCTGTCAAACGTCAATTTTATTCCTCGAATAAAAGTTATCTGGCGATGGAAAAATCAGCCCTTAGTGTGAGAGTGACTAAAATGCTAATTTAATATACGGTATAATGTAAATAAAACGGAACGTCTTTACACTACGAAGTATTTAATCAGACTAAAGAACACGCTACAATTTACTACTACTTATCTTAATTTTTCATCCATACTAATATTATAAATTCGAAAGTAACTCTGTCTGTCTGTATGTTACCTTTTCACGCCTAAACCGCTCAACCGATTAAGATGAAATTTGGTATAGAGATAGTTTGAGTCCCGGGAAAGGACATAGGATAGTTTTTATCCCGATATTCCCACGGGATCGAGACTTATGCGGGTGAAACCGCGGGGCGCAGCTAGTTTGTTTATAATAAGTTTGACCTACACATAACTACATATTGTAGCAAAGAAAGGAGTGTTCATTATTCATTCAAATTTTTACCACTTTACAGAGCAATGTTACAAAGCATTTCTCTCCAACACCTCGATCCATAAAGAATGTGTGCTAACCTCTCCCGCAAGTCGGTCGCAACATGATTGCACAAGTTTTTGCAACCGGCCACCAGGCAGCGCTGGTCGCTGGTCGCAAATGAGAAAACTTCCGCAACCTTCCCGCGATTATAACAGCTGGGTATTAAACGTTTTATAATGTTTTTTTTTCTAACGTTTGAGGTTGAATTTTTGTAGGGATTTATTCTGTTCTGGGTATGATTAGTAGTAGATACCGTCTGATAACCAGCAATATTTATACTGTGTGTTCTAATATAACAAAGCATCATGCCTTAATCCCTGAAGCGTTAACCTGTGGTGTATATATAAAAGGAACACCCAAAATTCGACATGTTTCTATAATTATTTGAGCAGTGGGTGGCCTAGTGGTAACGGCCGCGACTTACGAGTTGTAGGCCGTAGGTACGAACCCAGTCAGGCGTTTTACTTTGTGTAAATTACATCATCACCACTGCTCTCAAAGCGGTGAAGGAAAACATCGTGAAGAAACCGCCATGTCCTGGAACCAAAAATTCGAAGATATGTGACATTTACCAACCCGCACTGTGCCCGCGTGGTAGATTACGGCCCACCCCCTCTCACCGAGAGGAGGCCTGTGTCCCAGCAGTGGGAACATTATAGGCTGAGTATGTATAATTTTCATGTAATACAGGGCATATCTACGTTGTCATTTCTGGGGTGCTAAAAGATCTCCTCTAGGTATGTACCGAAGTAAAATCAAGAATTATTTTAAGGATTGAGAGAGAAAGCCTTCACCAAGTCTTAGTCATGTTTCCATATGAAAACAGTTTAGGATAAGCACCTTACCCCAATGACAAAGATACCGATACCAAAGGCTTCCTTCAAACAACAACAAGTCACCCTCCACCCCTGCTTACCCACTAAACAACAAGGAACACTAACAAAACAGCTTTCATTCACATTATGTACCCACTCCTACATAGAATAAACACATTAGGTATACGCCACGCCACGAGTGACGGCACTCGTTAGGCACAGACTAGACGTGTAATTATTGTAAGTGTAGCGTCAGCAGAAGTGTTTCTTGGAAATACTTAAAATATAACGAGTAAAATGGAAAGCTATTTTCAGGCAAAGAAGTTCAATGGATTTATTTTTCAATGTTATTATATAATTAATGTACCCATGCAAAATATTGTACCTAAAATATTTTAAAAGAGTAACGGTGGAGTTTCTTGCCCATTCTTCTCCATACGAAAACTACCTTTTGGAATGGGCGACTAGAATCAATTCTATTTTAAGGTAATTTTTGATGTTCAAAAGTGCCTTTTATGTGCCTATTTGAAATAAATGCTTTGACTTTGACTTTTGACAATGGATGGTGTCTGGATTTTTGAACGTTTGATGGCAATAGGGTCGCCTCTATTACTTGGCATTAAAATAAAACTGGCAAAATGTGGGTGTACTTAGTTTAAGGTACAATTCTGTGTAACCCTTTGGAGATTACAGGCATTATGATAAGTTATATTTATTATTCAATGAGTAACAGATTATTTGTCGTCATTGTGCACACTAATTGCATAATTTTTCTCGCAAGAATAAAAACATCCGTATTCTTCTAATCGAAATTTTAAAAGCTGTCAAAAATTGTTTTGATATAATATTTAACAATATAGTTTGTCGATTAATTACATGTGATAATTGAACTTCTTTGAAATTCAATTCACTTACCTTAACATCTTAACTTTTTTTTTATAAAGGTTCTTCAACAGCTTCTGTATTTAAAAAAATATATTATCATAAGTATAAGTGCGTTGTATACGTACATTTAATTTTACAAGGTCCCAAAATACAAACGAACGCGTTAATGAGAAAGCATGAGGGCAGCTCGCGAAATTAAAAATTTCTTACATTTTTTTGCACATTGCGGATCAGCGTCAAATTATTGTTCATTTAACAAAATTCGCGAGCGTAACAAGTATATGTATATTTCGATGGTCCCTATTAACAATGTCGGTACTGCAAAAAGACTATTGTTCAGTAGAGCAGTTCAAAGTTTATTTTGGCAATTCTATATTTTGTCTATGTCAGTACATAGTAAACAATACATAAAACAATCAGTGCGAACATCCACAGTCTTATATTTTTAAAATTTTAAGTTTGATTTTTTTTTCCAAATTGAACTGCTCTACTGAACAAGTAGTCTTTTTGCGGAACCGACATTGTTAATAGGCAGAATTAAAAACATCAATACAAACCTCTACGTTCACATAAGCCTATTGAATGACTATTTCATGAAATATCAATCAATTTCATGAGAGTATTGATGATTTTAATTATTATAATTCTGTAAATACATACTTGTTACGGTCATGAATCATATTTTGTTAAAATTACACACAACCTGACACTCCCATAAATTGCAGAAAACAAAAACAAAAGAATTTCGTGGACTGCCCTGGCGCTTCCCCTTTAAATATAACACACACCATTTCGTGACCAAGCTACATTCATAAAACCTTTTCTCAATCATATACTCAGCCTATAATATTCCCACGGCTGGGACACAGGCCTCCTTTCTGTGAGAGGGGGTGGGTCGTAATCTGCCACGCGGGTCCAGTTCGGGTTGGCAGATGTCACATGTCTTCGAATTTTTGGTTCTAGGACATGCCGGTTTCCTCACGATGTTTTCCTTCACCGTTTTGAGAGTAATGGTGATGAAATAATTAACACAAAGTAAAGCGCCTGACTGGGTTCGAACCTGCGACCTACAACTCGTAAGTCGCGGCTTTTCTCAATCAAACACCAGTAATTAATTTACTAATTATATCTTCGCTGTGTTGCTGTCGCTCCCGCGCTGTCTAATTGCTGACATTCGAGTCGCAGTCCCGGCCGGGGACGCCGATGACTGGAATATTAATAACGCGAATATTCTTGACACTGTCATACTACCCTATAATTATATCGAGACGTGCCTTAATAATCGTCTTGCATTTGTTTGTAGACGGTATTTGTCATGGTAAATGTAAGTTGAGAATGGTCTATTTTGGTCTTGAAATGGTTTTATTTATAAGTAGATACTTACAACTTAGAAACAACTTAGAACTTGAAACTTAGATAAGTTTACTGGGGCAATTACGATAGAGGGTACAATTCCGTTGGATGATAACCATACTTTGTTTTATTGCTGAATGGGCCCGCTCTTGACCTCGATCACGCCTGATGGAAAGCGATGGATGAGGTCTATGATGGAACGAGCGTGCCAAGAAGATGCCCTAAGGCACTGGAACTCCCACGCATCGACGAAACACAGCAGGCTGCTTGACGCTAGACTCCGGTGGTGGTCGCAAACCAGGCGGGCGCTAGCCCTGCCTCCGTAAGGGAAGAATTGGCCAATCAAATAAGGTGTTGGGTGTGACTGTCCAGAATGCGCCGAGCGCTCGGTTTAGTCGAGTAACTGGCGGAACAAACTGCGCTACACGAGGAGGCTTCTTCTTGCATTCCATATATCCTATACTTATTTTGTTAAAGCATGATTCCATAACTGAATTATCACAACAATCAAGATATGGAATTTTACCTCCTTTTGTTTTATTAAAAAGCTAGGTGTACAAATACACAGAAGTAATCATCTTTTTTTACAGTGCCGATATTAATTTTATTTTGATTGTGTGTGTATGATGATTGATGAGCCATTGCCTAGGGACAACCACATTCATAAAAGGTATCGCGGAATATATTTTATTCTATATTTATTTTTATTTTATTTAGCTAGCTTCTGCCCGCGACTTCGTCCGCGTTAAATCTATTGTTCCACCGACCCACCCCGTCGCATCTCGCATCGTCTGCCCGCGCTATTACTTCGTTTTCGCTTAGCGTTCTTACTAACTAGAGCCTATAGCATTCCTCAAGAATTTGACTGTTAGTTTCAGAGATTAGCGTGCTCAAAAAAACGAAGAAACTCTTCAGATTTATTATTAGTATAGATCGATATATAAGTAACAATGGACTCAAAATTATAGTAATAATATTTCTTAAAAACTATGTTAGTACACTTAAACTAACACTGCCATATCATAATAACCTTATAATGTTCCCACAGCTGGGACACAGGCATCCTCTCGGTGAGAGCGAGTGGACCGTAATCCACCACGCGGGCCCAGTGCGGTTTGGCAGATGTCACATGTCTTCGAATATTTGGTTCTAGGACATGCCGGTTTTCTCACGATGTTTTTCTTCACCGTTTTGAGAGCAGTGATGATGAAATAAAACACTGCCATAAATATAGTTATGAGAAACCCTGCTACAAGTTCAACACCGATGTGAAAAGCTTGCAGCAGCGATTCATACATAAGCAGTTCAGTCTACTCGCGATACACCGCAGTATAAAACTGAGGCTGGCCCGCACCCGGCGCACCAGGGAGGTGCATCTCTTTTGCATCGTAGTGTAGAAGCAATGGACTTCGACAACAAACATCTCCGATGCGCTACAGAAGCAGAACAGCCCCATAAACACAACAAAAATGGTACGGGCATACAAAAAATACTTCTAAGCTGTTATGGATGACCCGTAACAATTATGAAATATTTTTTGTTTAATATTGGTTTATAGTATTACTTTTTAGTTTTTTTTTCGAGATATCACCAAGCGGTTAGCCCACTCTTCACGTGACCAGACGGCAGGCCTATTTCTTGGCCAAAGAATTAGCATTGCCATACAAAGTGGCAATGCTGCCAGCCTTTTGGGCACTGTTCCTGTTGACAGCGATGCGGACGAATTCTTTGATGCCCTATGATTATTTTGTTTATTTTTTCATATAAATGTAGATATTATTATAGTTTATATGTTAGCATACATTATGTTTATAGTAACAGTTGTTCAACATAAAAAACTTTTTAGGTTGAGCAACTATTTAGTTTGAATTGATCGTTTATCCAAAAACTCAGCTAACCTCGCTAACTACACAAACTAACTATTACTTCAACACACCAATTTTACAAAATAATATTCGCTACGTAAAACTTCAAAAGTATTCTACTATAAACACAGACTACCCTAGTAGTTACGTACACTCAATACCCACCATCCATCGATTATCGATTACTGACGATCTTTTAGTTAATTGCCAAAGAAAATAACATGTGGAATTTAATGATACCAGGAAGTGTTAGCGTGTAAAGCTATTATTTCCATGGTTTATTTTCGTGGAAAACATTGCTACAATTAAAGTAACGAGGTAGAACGAAAGAGTTAGTTTTCTGTCTTGGAACATCGAAATAGTGATAGAATGATATTTTATTAATGTTAATTTGTATGGAAGTCTGTGGGGTAATTAATTAGTTTATTTATGGATTTAGAGGGGCCCGTGACTAAATAATAACATCGGCATAGTTCGATCGATCAGGCTAAGCTACGTTTGCCGCAGTTGGTCTGTGGATCGGTAAACATCTTTACCTCGGAAAACACGTTAAGCCGTTGGTTTTGGTTGTCATTCGTGGATCTTTGACCGTCGTTACGGGTCGTCAGAAGCCCGAAAGTCTGACAACAAGTCTTACTAAGGAGTTCCGTATTACCCAGTAATTGGGTTGTGGAGATCAGATAGATAGTCGCTTTATGTAAAATACTGGTTTTCAGCTGCATCCAGTTAGACTGGAAGTCGACCCCAACATAGTTGCGAAAAAGCTAGGCAAATGAGATGATTTATTTTATTTTTATTTTATTTCTTAAGAAAACTTACAGCTAGGATACAGATAGTTGACATTTAGTGAACAAGGGCCAATTAAAAGTTTTCACTGACAATATTAGTGTAGCACAAGAAACAGTAGACAGGTAAGCGATAGCAAGAATAAGAATAAGTAAGCACTCGGAGAAAATCAAGAAAAGACTGAACAGGTTTTAGTGATCTTTAAAGAAGTTTTTACACAGTATTTTTTTTAATTTAGGAACATCAAGTTACTTGAAACTGTCAAATTTTCCTAATCAACCTTGAACCTTATGCTGTAGCGATAAAGTTGAAATCTTTTAAATAAATTTGACAAATTATTGTGGTAGATTGATGTGCTGGCGTCCGTACTTCTTCACTTATAGTGAAACTCAGCATGCACAATAAATTTTATTGCAATGGTAGTTAATTGCGTAACACAATAAATATTGCAATGTCTTGCGTTATGCATGTGTCTGAGTCTTTGTCGTACCGACGATTTTTTCAAACAAATTAAGTATGAAGCAGGATTAGGAATTTCCTTCAAAATCCTATGAAATAAAGTTTGTTACGCAATAGGTGCTGATCTATCAATGCCCTTTAAAGTCTTCAATGTTATTTAGCGTCCTTAATTACTGCTGTAGTGAAATATTGAAAACAAACAACTCAATATTGGCAGATGGATTGTTGACTGTCAATTGTTTTTATTTACTGGAATTTTATTTACTTAGTATTTGCTGTACTCTGGACGCTTTTAACGCGTACGAGTAAGTCTATTTTTTTACATCGTTTTCACATATAATTATAAATTCAACATTAATGATGTAACTAATATTTTTGTAAAAATATAATTTAAAAGAGTGTCCATGGAGTTTCTTGCCCGTTCTTCTCCATAGTTACCTACGCTTTGGAAAGAACAACTAGTTTCAGATTTTCTGACTGACCGACTTCTTGTCAATTCAAAAGTGCCTGTAAATAAGTTTAATGGAAATAAATGCTTCGAGTTGAGTTGATTTATAAATACCTAAATACTGGCTGGTTTTATGGCATTTTCAAGCAAAGAAAGAATATCATTTGTTTTTTCTCCAAATCCACGAGAATTCAAAGCATTTTGAAAAGACATATCCATCTGAAATAGTGCCTTACATTTGTTTTACTATACCGCTAAAGAGCGCACATAAACCAGCTTCAAATGATATCTTTCGTAAAGAAACCACTGAATTTTAAACCGACTAGAGTCGTAAAAGAGAAAAACAGCAGCAGAGAAGCAGTTTAAAAGGGTGTAGTTCCAATCACGGGAGCGCTGCAGTACGGTTACAAATCGGATTACTTTGAAGCTACTTTTGTGGTGGGATTAGCAGGGGTAAAGGTGGGTTTCCAGGGGTAGCGGAAATGTAAAATAATATTTTCCATACTATTAGAAAAACTAGTCTTTGAATTGCATTTTAACTATTACATAACATCACGCCCGTGGCTAAATAATAACAGCCGCACAGGTCGATCGATCAGGTTAAGCTACGCTTACCGCGGCTGGTCTGTGGATAGGTGACCATCTTTATATACTAAGACTCCTCCGGGTCTCAGAAAGCACGTTAAGCCGTTAGTCCCGGATGTTATTCGTGGATCTTTGACAGTCGTTACGGGTAGTCAGAAGCTCGAAAGTCTGACAACCAGTCTTACCAAGGGGTATCGTATTACTCAGTAACTGGGTTGTGGAGGTCAGATAGGTAGGTGGCGGTAATCATTGTCTTTCAGGTGATGAGCGGTCAGATTATCTGACTTTGTAATAGAAAAAAATATTGCTAAGAAAATGACAAAGGTTTTAATGAAAGTCGAGATACTAAGAAGGTTTTTAAATAACAAAGGCTGTCTGCATAAAAATAATAAACGAACAGGTTGAAAGGAACGTCGTAGATTTGCACTTCGGTAGATACTATTTTGCATTTTTATTTAAAGCTCTTCCAGAAAAAGTACTTTTGCTAAGATGCAGTATTTTTAACGTTTTGTGGACACCATCAATAATAAGAGCCTACACGAGTACCTTCTTGGAGGAATATGACTTCTTTTTATTTAAAATTTAATTTGTAGTTATAGAGGTATTAGGAACAGGATGTACAGCTCGCTCATACTCTATAGAAAAGGGAGGATCCTCCGACCAGACGGGTGTTGTGTCTGGCGGGCAACTGCCCGATGATTCATGTCGGGCTGTTGTATCTATGCTAGTTGCGCGGTAAACTCTGCTTGCGCGATGCAGGATTTGCGTGACTTCAGTAGTTCGCATGTGGCGTTGTAGATACCGCTACATAGTCAATGAGAAATTGCATACTGAGTCCGTGAATGTTCAGAACGTCAACAAAACAAAAAGAGTATATACGAGTAAGAGCCAGCACGCGCTAGCGAATTTTTGTTGACCGATAGTTTGATCGTTCGGGGAATTAGTATGGAGCTATATTTAAAGTGCACGCGTTTGATCGGCCGATTTTTAATCGCCAAATGCGTGCACTTCAATATAGCTCTATACTGATTCCCTGAACGATCAAACAATCAAGCTCAAACTAAAAGCATTTATTTTAATTAAACCAATTACAGGCACTTTTGAACTGTCAAGGGGTCGGTCAGTCAGAAAGATGAAGCTAGTTGCCCATTCCAATGCGTAGGTACCTATGGAGAAGAACGGGCAAGAAACTCCATGGACACTCTTTTAAATCAAAATAATATGGTTACAAAGTCTTGGTTACATCATTCATGTTAAAAATTATACATGTGAGAACGATGCAGAATTTTAAAAGCGTCCATAATTAAAAAATGAGAAAAAACAACAATTCAAATATTAAATTAAAATAAAATAAATAAGCCATGGCAGCAAAAAGATGACCAGTCCCTACTGACGGCGCCCGTTCACGAACATGACGCATGTCAATCAGGTAGGTAACGAAAAGTCGCTAGTGCGCGCTGACTCTAAGTATCGTTGCAGGAGGCATTCTAAAGTTTTTGCCTGCCCCCACGGGAAAAGGTGTTAGTTTATGTGTGTATGTAGTGTGTAATTTATGACATACTAACTGCGCCCCGCGGTTTCAGCCGCATAAGTCTCGATCCCGTGGGAATATCGGGATAAAAAGTATCCTATGTCCTTTCCCGGGACTCAAACTATCTCTATACCAAATTTCATCTAAATCGATTCAGCGGTTTGAGCGTGAAGAGGTAACAAACATATAAACACACAGACACACACACACTCACAAACTTTCGCCTTTATAATATTAGTGTGATTATGTTAGTTTCTTGTTACCAGACGAATTAATATATTTATGCGTAAAAGATTTTTGGGTTAATAGGATATTATGCCGCATTACACCACAATTATTAACGCAACAAAAAAAAATCAAAGCTACGACCCATATTCAATGGTCCCTACTCCCTCATCATAAATTTTAATCTGTAGGTATTACATACAAAATAGGGACACCGTAATAATTTCTTTGTAAGCTGATTATAAAAAGGTTCTTGTCCTATATTTAAGGGACCTTGCATGTTATTTGGTTCGTCTTCATATCCCTACTGTAAATATCGTCGGTCGGATTCATTACCGAAACATTTCCAAAATCACGTGTTTTGAGATGAGTATGTAGAATGGTAGGGAATTGAATGTTCTATCCGAAGTAATACACAATAAACTTGGCTATAATCTGCATATTATTCAATAAAAAAAATTACAAAATGGTCTATAGAAAAAATAAAATAGCATTTGAATATTAAAAAACTTTAAACCTTAATTACTCAAAACAAGCCATTTTGAAATTTTCCATTACTGTTTCCAACCGACGATATTAACTCTCTTATTACCTACGTTTTGTTGCAGCTGTGTTTTAGCAAAGAAAATATGCTCATCATCGTCTGCCTAGCCTTTTCCCAACTATGTTGGGGTTGGCTTTCAGTCTAACCGGATGCAGCTGAATAGCAGTATTTCACATGGAGCGACTGCCTATCTGTCCTCCACAACCCAGTTACAGGGTAATAGGATACATCTCGGTAAGACTGATTTGTCAGACTTTTGGGCTTCTGACTACCCGTAACGACTGTCAAAGATCCGCGAGTGACAGCCGGGATCAAATCGGGTTGAATCGTCATATAAACATAACACAAACAGAATAATTTGCCATCATTCACTGATATATCGGAAATACATTAAAACCGAGTACATCTCGAGGACAGCCGAACACATCCGAAGCGGTGTCGGTTACGGTAACAGTGGCGCGAATCCAATGGTTAAAAATGCCTAACGCGCCTAATGAAGTTTTCACATCAATAAGGAATTACTTTCAAACCTTCCCAAACAAAATCAACTCCAATATTATTCGTACCAAAAACTTTCAAATTACTGCAAAAAGAGTTACCAATGCCGCTGCCATTCGAAAAGTCATATTCAAAAATCCGCGAAAACTTTTTTTTTGTGGGAACCCTACTGCGACACGTGTGGGCACAGACAACAGAGGAACTAGGAACGATTGCACTGGCATTTTTGCCATTCACACTGGCCGAATGGCCGACTGAAACGCACATTTAAAAAACATTCAGCTTGACGTGGATGTGCGAAACTGTTTGTAAGGTTTTATTGTTAGAGGAAAAAAGACTGCTCTCTAAGAAAGAAATGTCAAAACAAGGTTAAAAAAAATTAAGCAGGAAAAAGAAATAATTTGTTATTTTTTTGGCCCAAATTTTATATATTTTCTACGCTCTTCCCCTTTATGGAAGCAGCCAAACCTCTTGGACAAAATTGACCAAATTATTCGCAGCACATTAACATCAATTCTAAATGTGGCCTTGGACGACCGAGCGTGGCTGCAAGCCACACTACCCATCCGCTTTGGTGGCCTCGGCGTCCGCAAAATTACCAGTATTAGCTTAGTTCCTGTCCTCTGTCCACAGCACCGAAAAGTTGACCGGGAAGATTTTAGCCCCCTCCCTGGTTGACTCTGAAGTGCCGTGCTTGGCCGACGCGGAGAACGCCTGGAAAATGGCTTGCCCGGATACAGATCGGCCCGCGAACCTATCTTCCCAGAGGCAGTGGGATGAGCCGCTCTGCAGGTTGGTACGGAATAATCTTATTAATACGTCCACCAATACTGCTGAGCGTGCCCGCCTACTGGCTGTGGGTGAGTGGGAGTCGGGTCTCTGGCTTCAGGCACTACCGTCACCCAACATAGGCACATTGCTGGGTGACACCACCTTCCGGCTCGCTACTTGTTTGCGTCTGGGCGCCCCTTGCGTGGCTCCGCATCGCTGCCAATGCGGTGAAGGTGTCGACTGCCTCGGACACCATGGCTTATCCTGCAGTAAAAGCGCAGGCCGGATAGCACGGCATGCCAGCATCAATGACATCATCCGTCGTGCTCTTGTCACCGCTGGGGTGCCAGCTGTTTTAGAACCCAATGGTTTGGCACGCGACGATGGTAAGAGACCAGACGGGATGACCATAATGCCTTGGAAGGTAGGTAGGCCTTTGGTGTGGGATGCAACGTGTGTCGACACCCTTGCGCCATCCCATCTTCCAAGCACGGTAAGCTGTGCTGGGGCGGCTGCTGCAGGTGCGGAAAACCTCAAACGGCGCAAATACTCCAATCTCTTTGGAACTTACATATTTGAGCCGTTTGGGGTTGAAACACTAGGGCCATGGGGCCCGAGTGCCCACTTAGTATTCCGAGACATCGCCAAGCGGTTGGTCGACTCATCACGTGACCAGAGGGCTGGCCTATTTTTTGGTCAAAGAATCAGCATTGCCATACAACGTGGCAATGCTGCCAGCCTTTTGGGCACGTTTCCCGTTGACAGTGATGCGGACGAATTTTTTGATGCCCTTTGATTATTTTCCCTCCCTTTTTATATACTTGTACATATTATTATTTTAAGATTGTTAGCATAATATTAACTGAATATTTGTTATTTTTGGAAATTAAATCAGAAATGTGATTTAAAAAAAAATATGCAAATACCTACAGGAAATAAATTTAAATCGAATCAAACTGACAACAATAACAATAATGGCACAATTAAATGACCTAACAAACAACCAACAGAGTGACACGCTAACAGTCCTACTCTCACGATGTCTTGAAGAGAAAAAGAGCCGGTGCCAACACAGCACCGCCTTATATATAGGTCTTCCCCCTCCTTGTCTTCCTATCTTCTACATTATTATATCTGTGATTATTTGCATTTCAATGGAATTGCAATTCGGAGGTGGTTTGTATTTAATTAATTCGAACCCAAATGGGATGATTCGATATTATATAATTTTGTGTTTTTTTTTTTTCTAAAACCTTGTGTTTATTTTGTCTTTTTATCTAAAATAGTATTATTACCTATAGTTGATTGCTAATTCACTTGGCTGTTTTAAAATTAGGTCCCAAATATACCCTAATCTACATTTAACTTTTATTTTTCTAGTGTCCCATAAAAAAAAATACGGTAAATTATAATTGGTACTTAGGTACCTAAGTAAGTAGGTAAATGGGATGATTAAATCTAATCATTCCATTTGGGTTCTCTATCTACATAGACTAAACATAAAGACCCTATAAAATGACTACCTAATTTTAAATCTACTAAGTGAATTACCAATTAACTATAAGGTAATGATATTTTTTTTATAAAAAAACTTTTTAACAAAAAATTAAACCTCCGAAAAAACTGAAAAGCAAAAAATAATAAACTTTTTTTATTTAACCTTAATAAATAAGTTCTTAAACTAATGCAAGTATACCTAAGTAATTTTGAGTCGGCGCCAAACAAGCAAATTAATTCGTTGCGAGTGGTCGTGCGGAGAGCGCATTTTTTGTTTGAAATGTTAATGTTTATCGCTATAGATTTCACGTTGCTTATTTCTTTAAATTTAAGGTAATTTAGTAATCTTTGTTCATTGATTGTTTGGCGCCGACTCAAAATTACTTAGGTATACTTGCATTAGTTTAAGAACTTATTTATTAAGGTTAAATAAAAAAAGTTTATTATTTTTTGCTTTTCAGTTTTTTCGGAGGTTTAATTTTTTGTTAAAAAGTTTTTATTTTATAATTTTTTGAGGCCATAATTTACTAATTACTACATGCTTAATGTTTGATTACTTTTAAAATACCTACCTTACTTTAGACATTAACTGTTATATACTCCTACTTTAACTATTATTTTTTGTGTAATATAATACTAAATAATATAATATAATACTTAAAAAAAACAGGCTTTATATACCAACATAGATAGGCCTTTTATTTTAATTGTAATACACAGCTCAGCATTAAAATCTGTGAATGAACAATAAGTCACCCCTATTTTCCCACCCTTAGGGTAGGTTTTTTTTTTCCAAATTTACATGGGACCAACTTCGAAGTATGTCCTATCCAACAAAAGAAGAATGATCAAAATCGGACTACTCTGTAAAAAGTTAAGCGTGGTCATACATTACAATCAGTGAGTGAACAATCAATCATCCCCTGTTTTCTAACCCTTAGGGTTGGAATTTTTTTTCCAAATTTATATGGGACCAACTTCAGGGTATACCCTTTCTAATAAAAAAAGAATTATCAAAATCGGACTGCTCTGTAAAAAGTTATGCGTGATCATACATAAAAAAAAAAAAAAAAAAAAAAAAAAAAATATACGCTTCGAATTGAGAACCTCCTCCGTTTTTTTTCGTCGGTTAAAAAGACTAATAATTAATAAGGTAGTCTCTATGTTAATAAGAAACGTACTTATTGAATTTCGTACGATTTTAGTTAGTAATAGACTGTGTTTACTTTTGTATAATAACTTATGATTACCTAACAGTATCAGTAATGTTATCATTATTATTTTAAAACTATAGGCCTAATATTTACCTCATTATTGTGTTCATATTATGTATGAATATTAATTAACTAACTCTGAATAATTTACTAATAACATTTCGGTGGTAAAGTATTCATTATTTTATGAACCATCAGTATTTATTGCATAGCTCTTCGGTAATTGGATTGTATTAATATAAACACTAATTGCATGCATAATTATGCTGCCATTGTAATTAGATCCTCTTTAAATATGTTTGAAACAGATATTTCAAATATGAAGTGTACCAATAAAGCTATTTCGCTTTTGTGCATTTAGTTATGGCAATGAACAACACCATTTTTGATCATAGGGAAACTTTAATTGGTTACCTTTTTCGTTTTAAAAGTTTTTAATCGGCACTTGCTAATCGATGTCTGTGTTATATCGGACTAGCAGCGCCCCGCGGTTTCACCCGCGTAAGTTTCGATCCCGTGGGAATATCGGGATAAAAACTATCCTTCCCCGAGACTGAAACTATCTCTATACCAAATTTCATCTAAATCGGTTTAGTGGTTTAGACGTGAAAATGTAACATACAGACAGACAGACAGACAGAGATACATTCGAATTTATATTAGTATTGAAGTATGGATTATTCTCAATAACAGTGATCACTTTAGAACGTTGGTAATGAGAATGATCCTACTTTTCTGGAAGCATAAAGGTAAAGTCTAATCTACAAATAACTTTAAAAAACTGTCGTAACTTCTAATATGTACTCGTATTTAGTTGAATAAAGGAAATAATAATAACATTTATTTAGGTCCTTTTACAAAGTAATACATTCACAAACTTATAAATACTTAGTAGTACCAAGTTTTTAACAGATTGGCATAAATACTTATATAAAAGCAAGTTTAATTGACACGTTTTTAAATACCTATGAAAGGTGCGTTGGTACTGACATTATAGCTTGTAGCGACCTGCCTGACCTAGGTTAATAAAAACCTATGTCATCCCCATACTAAACGATCAGCTGACTATTTGTCCATAGTTAGTTCATTTTTTAAATAATACTATCCTATTTATGGTAGGTACTAAACACAAATAAAAAATTGCCAATTTAATAACTACATCACTATTGAAGTACTTCTAGAAATCTTTCTGATCTATACAAATAAATAAAATTGGAGTGTCTGTTTGCAATATTAAAATAACCGCTTTCTACTAAATGCATATGGATGTATACACGGTATATATACCAAAATAACATTTTTTTACAATTTTTGTCTCTCTGTCTGTTTGTTCCGGCTAATCTCTGAAACGGCTGGACCGATTTTGACGGGACTTTCACTGGCAGATAGCTGATGTAATAAGGAGTAACTTAGGCTACTTTTATTTTGGAAATGAATATGGGTTTCGCGCAAAAAAATAAAATGTTTTCTATCACGTACGCGAACGAAGTCGCGCGGGCACAGCTAGTATTGAATATAATCTGCTTCAGAAAACCAGAAATATCGCTGTTGTATCAGTACAAAAGTGCAAACTAATTGTTTCAACCTAACAACAGTATCGCTAGCTTTCGAAACAAAACAAAACAAATAAAAAACTAACTTCTACACCCACCTGTATTCATACTTCAAGTTTAATAGAATGGCCGCGCGAACAAAATGAATGACTGCGGCCTGTGACGGAGCAAAATGTAACAAAAAAAAATATATAGCCCATTACAAAAACTACACTAGCACTCTGGTATCGGCAAATTGCGAAACAAAAGTAGTGTCGGTAAAGAGTCGGGTAGTAAAAAACAATGGAAAAAGCCAACGAGTTTCGAGTAAGGCAAAAAGATGTTAAATAGTTGCTAAAATGTGAAGTATTTTCGACCTTTGTGGTTGTAATAGCACGGAGTTCGTTTAGATGAATCAAAAGTGCTGTGGGAGGGATGATTTGTGAGCTTTGGCTAATGAAGCTGAGGGAAAGATTAGGAGGATAGGGATAAGGGAGGTAGGTAACGCATGTGATTAGAAGAGTGATGAATACTACAGGGTGAAATTGAATTAATGGGCATCCTTTTAACGGGTCATTGTACTCATCATTATGAACAACTTTTACTATGGGACCATGCCTGAAATCGCGAAAAAAAAATCAGCTCTTCCCTACATTTTGACGAGTTATGTGAACACAAATGCAAGGAACAGCTGATTTTTTTTCGCGATTTTAGGTTAAGTCCCATACTAAAAGTTGTTCATAACGATGAGTACAATGACCCTTTAAAAGGATGCCCATGAATTTAATTTCACCCAGTATAAAGGAATCGGAAGGCCAAAGTAAAGATGAATGGATTGTGTAAGCGCCTGCCTGGGTTCGAACCCACGACCTACAACTCGGTAAGTCAGGGCTTGACCACTGGGCCACCACTGCTCTGCACCTACTCATGTTGATAACCTAATTGTTTATTTAACTATTTGTTTATTTTTATTTTTAACTTACTTCAAAAAAGGGAAAGTTCTCAATTTGGATGTTTATATTTTTGAAGTGAAAACTTCTTTAGCGGCGTTGAACACTTTTTGTAATGGGTAAAAAATGTTAAACTCGCGTCAGGGCATCGCGTCAGGACACGTGACCGTCAGGAGAGATTTCCCCCCCCCCCATTTCTTTCTACGGCGGCGGCGCCAACCGAAGTGAACCAAGTGAGACACGACAAAGATGGCCGAAGAAAATGACATTTGACGTACAAATGTTTGAAAAGTCAGTTTCGTAAACAATGGTACTTCGAGGAGCCGCAGTTGTATTTAATTTATTTTGAACTTCTGTTTAACCAATTTAGTTTATTATTATATACCTACCTACAATACAAAATAGAAGCGACGAAAAATATAACGAAGCACATTATAGCAACAAGAAATACTGTGGGACATTGCTGATTTTGTGTGAAAACAATGCTTCCGTGTCGACCACGGAAGTTTACACCCTGCAGGGAGATGCTCCAGTAGGGTGTGGCTGTGAAGCTATGTTGCAAAACATGCTCCACTTCCTATCCTGCCTTATTTGTCCTACCCAAAACATGCAGTCAAAGTGACCTCTGCGCTGCCACCGACGACAACGTGGAAGTGGCAATATTTTGAGCCAACAAGATCTAAAGTAAAAGAGAAGAAATTTAGGGAGTAGTTCATTAATAAAAAGCTTGTATACAAATATCAGTTTATTTTTATAATACTTGTACGCACCGGGACTTACAGCTTAGTACGGCTGTTATTCCAAATGCATACAGTGTGGCTAAGTTTGTAACAATTGAGCCTGGTATCTATGGTTACCTCACCCTACTGATTATAAACCTACAGCAACTACTTAACACCCTAGTTATCCTAACACCCTAACCTATCATACAAGCCTACGGGAGACCTACGGGAACAGACAGAATTTGGGTAGGAATAGGGGTTTGTGTACGTCGTGCAATGTGTACACAGGAAATAGTTTTGTCATTGCCGGTCCCACAGACTCATAGAACTGGTGATGGCTAAAGGTGTCTTGGCCATAGTGAGAGGAATTATGGAAGATGAATCAAACTCTACTCCAGCTTGATGACTAATTTATTCATTTACTAATTACTAATTTATGTGGAACGAATGTATGTCGCTCTTGATGCTGACGCTGGCATATGTAACTCTTGCCTGTTCACGGCTGAACAATACTCTAAACTCTAATTTGGCTTCTAAAACTTGTGCAAGCAGAACAACATTTTTAAAATGTTTGCTTTTCATTTGCCATCTGTGCCATCTCTTCTGTAGGCCGTTTCATTTTCTGCTATTCGTAGTGAAGCACCATCCTTACTAGTCCTATTGACCTGAAATACAAAACTAATGTTATAAATTCTTTCTCTTCATTATCTTATTTATACTGATTTAATTAATCAGTAGCGGCATCAAAATAACAGTCATTATTATTCTTATGGCGGGTTTTTTTTTTGTTACAATGAGTTTTGTACAGGCAAACGAAGTTCTTCGTAAAATTGTAAATTGGATAGGCACCTAATTCGTAAATCATGCCAGGCTGACCCTGTTTAGCGTTAGTGCTTGTGTCAGTGTTTTTATTTTCTATCATGGAGACCTCTCCCTGACCAATTCTTCCAAAAAATCTAAGGATTAGAAGCAAAAGCAAGCATAAGTATAAGAAATTGAGAATGTTTACAAAACATAACTTACTTTGAACACATTTTAGCTGTAACAGTAGGTACCCACCTTATCCTCCTCCAACCAATATTCAATTCTTTGCCCTTTATTGCAACTAGTCTCCGGTCTTAATTTCATTTATTTTAAATACAAAAAAAATATTCAAAAGTTTTTTAGTTTGACACATAGATACAATATCAAATTCATTCATTGACATATTCATATTGTTTCCATGACGACCATGACGTTGTCGCGTCAAAACTGTTGAAACTGTAGACAATAAATTAGTTTTTCATACGTAATAATGTCTATGGACACAAATATTCGGTTCGTAGACAGATATTCTCGTATGCCGATTTAATGTGTTGGTTTGTTGGATGACTTCATTATAATGGCAACATTTAGAAGTTGTAGGACATTCTAGTTATAGAACGTTTATGAAGCGTTTATGAATACATATCGAATGTTTTAAAGGCCTATTGAGCATTTTAACTAATGAATGGTTTAAACCTTCAATAGGCTTTTTTTATGAATAAGACCGAAAGTTTTTAAAATATGGAGATTGAACAAAGTGCATCTATTAATGAAAAAAGTGACGCAGAAATATTGAAAAAAAATGAGTAATATTAATTAAATTCATAATTGATTTATTTCAACGTTAATATTCAAGTTTTCACTTCTGCCGGCACTCCCGGAGTGCAACCCGTCTTTTTTTATCTATTTTCGGGCATAACTCCGTCATATATGAACGGATTTTCAAAATTCTTTTTCAATATATAAGGTATGCCTCAGGGCTGGTCCAATACAAATTTTATTAACTTTTCTTGGGTAGAGTTAGCTTCAATAATACGATTTTTTCCATTTATTTTATATTGATGATATTTAATAACTTCCTATCACTGATATTTACATAGCAAGTAGTGTTATATGAATTTGTGTGGGGAGGTACAGTCACGTCTAAAAGTATGTATACACTTGGCAATTTTCAATTGCGATTTTTTCGTGAAATAACGAATGCAACGTTGAAATACGACACTTAACATAAACCTATGGGTTCGAAAATAGTATTTTCGTAATAACATAAAAATTCATTCAAAAATAAAAGAGAAAATCGCCTTTGAATAAAACCAAGTGTATACATACCTACTCTTAGACGTGACTGTACAACTAAAAAGTGAAAAATAAAACCTTTTTTCCAAAAAAAAAAAAACAAGACTTCCAAAATTAAAGTTATATTATATATTTCACTTTGTAGTGGTTTTTTTTTTGGAAAAACGTTCTTTTATTGAAACCAAACAATCTAAGATTAGACTTAACTAACTGCCACCGACTGCACCAGACTCCTTGAAAAGTGATCTTCTTGTTTCTAGTACTAGATTCTGAAAATTGTTAATCTATTTAATTCCCCATGCAGTGACCACAATGCGTGTCCATCTAACATCACTCTTCCACCGCGAGCCGTTGACAGCCTCAGAATTAGATTGTCCGTGACGTTTCCCCTCTAATGAGATAACACTAACGAGTTTGTTGACGGACGGAATACTGACAGGAGGAATTATTCACGACTGCTCTAGTGCGTTTCGAATTCGTGGTAATTTATAATAATATTTGCTTTAAACTTTTTTTAAATGGAACAGTACGGGGTTTATCTCCAACCCCCCCTACGACCATAGCAAAAACTGAAATTTTAGCTGGCTGGCAATAATTGATGTTAAACTAATTTATTTTTATGAATATATAATTATATACAGTCTTTGAGATAGTTGTTGTTTTCTTATTGCCATACCCAATAGTTCCTATAGTTCCAATACCCAATAGGTCGTGGGGGGTTGGAGATAAACCCAGTACTGTTCCGTTTTAAAAAAGTTTTTGAAATGGTAACGGTATTTGCTAGTGCGTTTCAGAGAACAAGCGTGCTGCTCCATTATTGACCAAATAATAAAAAAAAAAACTGGCCAATTACGTCGCCACAAACAATTAAGGGTTCCGTAGTTAAGATGAAAGAACGATGACCATATTTGTATGAGACCCGTCCCCCGCCTTCAACAGAATTTTTGTATGTATTAGTAGGTTCACAAAGGTCTATAAAAAGACTAGCAACCAGTTTTAATTTCAAAATCCATGGGGTTTAAAAATAAAATAAAAATTAAAAAATCGTTTTATTAATTTTTCCTAATTCGCTAGGCCCGTCCCCCGCCCTGCAACAGATCTTTTGTATGTGCTATCAGGTTCATAAAGATCTATAAAAAGACTAGCAACCAGTTTTAACTTCAAAATCCATGGGGCTTAGAAATAAAATGAAAATTAAAAAAACGTTTTATTAGTTTTTCTAATTCGCTAGGCCCGTCTCCCGCCCTGCAACAGATCTTTTGTACTGTTCAAACTGCCGGCGAGGACTCGCTTCACTGGTTTGTCGCTGAGCGACAAGAGCTATCAAAGATAATACTCGCCTAGCGATACTCGCTCAGCGATGGTCGCTTGGTGGTCAGAGCTCACGCCGAGAGAAACCCCTGTGAGACTAACCGCCCCGAGCGAGTGGTGCGAGTAATCGCCCGTCGCACTCGAAAACTCGCTGATAGCCCAGCGACAAAACTATCGGAACTACACACACGCTGCTCGCTGCTTGCCAACTCGTTTTCAGTTGCTAGTTCTACTCGCTAATCGTTCATCGCCGCCGGTGGGACAACTGCCTGCCTATAGGAATAGAAAAAATTGGACGAGTAACGAATGACGTTTTCTGTTTTTTAAATGGCATCTCCTAATTGATCTTGAGAGGTTTGAAAATAACTTACAAACTCTTATTTTGTGCCAAAAATATTAACATTAAAACATGATTTTTCTCGGAATATCCTGCACTTTTGAGAGATGTCGTCGTAGTAAAAATTGATCACCTTGCTAAGACGGTTTGAATGAGATACATTTTAAGTATGTTGGTCGGTTGGGGGGACGTTCTGGCAATATTAACATTAAAACATGATTTTTCTTGGAATATCCTGCACTTTTGAGAGATGTCGTCATAGTAAAAATTGATCACCTTGCTAAGACGGTTTGAATGAGATACATTTTAAGTTTGTTGGTCGATGTAAGGCTTTAGGGGACGTTCTGGCAATAAACATTAAAACATGATTTTTCTCGGAATATCCCGCACTTTTGAGAGATGTCGTCATAGTAAAAATGATCACCTTGCTAAGACGGTTTGAATGAGATACATTTTAAGTTTGTTGGTCAATGTAAGGGTTGGGGGGACGTTGTGAAGAAATTAACACTAAAACATGATTTTCTCGGAATATCCCGCACTTTTGAGAGATGTCGTCATAGTAAAAATTGATCAGCTTGCTTAGGCGGTTCGAATGAGTTACATTTTAAGTCTGTTGGTCAATGTAAGGGTTGGGGGGACGTTGTGACGAAATTAACACTAAAACATGATTTTCTCGGAATATCCCGTACTTTTGAGAGACGTCGTCATAATAAAAATTGATCAGCAGCCTAATTGCGGAACGCCAAATCGTCAAATGATTCTGATCAGTTGGCTTCATTTCTATCACAATTGGCTTCATTTTACGATTTTCGAATTGCGAAACTCTAGTTTATTATGAAACCAATTATGAACGTTAAGGCCCTGCGCAAAAACTAGAGTGTCGCTTTTCGAAAATCGTAAAATAAAGCCAATTGTGATAGAAATGAAGCCAACTGATCAGAATCATTTGACGATTTGGCGTTCCGCAATTAGGTTGCAGCTTGCTAAGGCGGTTCGACTGAGATACATTTTAAGTCTGTTGGTCAATGTAAGGGTTGGGGGGACGTTGTGACGAAATTAACACTAAAACATGATTTTCTCGGAATATCCCGCACTTTTGAGAGATGTCGTCATAGTAAAAATTGATCAGCTTGCTTAGGCGGTTCGAATGAGTTACATTTTAAGTCTGTTGGTCAATGTAAGGGTTGGGGGGACGTTGTGACGAAATTAACACTAAAACATGATTTTCTCGGAATATCCCGCACTTTTGAGAGACGTCGTCATAGTAAAAATTGATCAGCTTGCTAAGGCGGTTCGAATGAGATACATTTTAAGTCTGTTGGTCAATGTAAGGGTTGGGGGGACGTTGTGACGAAATTAACACGAAAACATGATTTTCTCGGAATATCCCGCACTTTTGAGACATGTCGTCATAGTAAAAATTGATCAGCTTGCTAAGGCGGTTCGAATGAGATACATTTTAAGTCTGTTGGTCAATGTAAGGTTGGGGGTCGTTCTGACTCATCGTCCTTTATCCCAAGAACATACCACTTTGAAAAATATTCTCCCATGCATCGATGTACCACTCAGTCAATTCTCCAACTGGAAATGTAAGCTTGTAATTGCAAAAAATAAGTTATTAAACTACAAATTAACGATATTCGGACTTTTTGCTTGAGCTTGTACTGTAAGACCTACCTTCTTGCCAAACATGATTCTAGGTCAACGGGAAAGTACCCTTTAGGTTTATACCTTTAGGTTTATATTTATTTGCGAGTATCCAAATATGTCGCATAAATGGCCGTATTTTTTATTGCGTTCTCTCAAAACCTTGATTTTCTTAGAACTCCAAGGGACCGTAAACCTACGCATTTGATATTCATTTCAACTTGATACCTCTTCGCGTTCCTGAGAAAAAGGGTCTTGACAGGCAGACAGTCGAATGGACGGACAACTAAGTGATCCTATAAGGGTTTCGTTATTTTTTCCTTTTGAGATAAACATGACTATCGAAATGTTTTTGATAACCTAGACTTATCTTACCGTTAGTTCTTGTATAAATAATGCCGGTTACCTAAAATTCGAAAACGGACTTTTAATTACTAGCTAGTCATTTGAAAATACAAAGAAGGAAGCTAATGGCGCCGATTCCCTTGTTCACAAACTAAACTTTTAATTTCATTACATCTTTTTCTTTCTATTTCATTAAGAAAATGACAGAAGATGAATATTAGTTTAGACCTGTCAAATTAGTCAGTGCCTGAGGTAAATTGACGTATTTTTAATAGCCAATTTTTTAATCACGTCTGAATTGTCTTTGGAGTATCTTAATTTGACAGGACTAAACTAATATTTATCTTCAGTCCTTTTCTTAACGAAATAGAAAGAAAAAGATGCACTGAACTTAAATTAAGTTTAGTTTGTGAACAAGAGAATCGGCGCCATTGTTAGCTTGTACCTGTCAAATTTTCTTTTGAAAGATAACACCCATGTTTGTCAATGCGCATTGGTTCCCCGGGTATCATTAAAATAGATGGTGTTGATAGTATTTAGTGTTTCAAGTCAAGGTGATCTTGTGACTGTGTCAGTGAGTGGAGTTCGCATAGCTGAATTTTGGGCCAAAAATATTTAAAGTTTTTGCTATCGATACGCTAAGAAGAAGAGTCAAGGCTTGATTATGTAATTTTTTTTTTATTGAGAACTAGCTGTGCCCCGCGGTTTCACCTGCGTAAATGTCGATTCCGTGGGAATATCGAGATAAAAAGTAGCCTATATTATGTTAATCCAGGGTGTCAGTTACCTCCATACAAAATTTTATCAAAATTGGTCCAGCCGTTTGAGCGTGAATAAGTAACAAACATATAAACACACACACACACACCCCCACACACTCACAAACTGTCGCCTTTATAATATTAGTGGGATTTATGCTCAGTTAAAAATAAAATATCTTTTATCTGAAAGTGATATTTTTGCGCAACGCATTTTCATACAAAAAATCGTGGTGCGGCCCACTTGCGTGCTTGTTGCTTTATTGAAACTGTACGAAACTGATGAAGGAGGAGTTTTGCAATGCGTTGTGATGCTTTGTGGCCCATCCTAATCTGCGTAAGCCTTTACTCTGGTGTTTGTCTAAGCGAAAAGTAGGCAAACACATCAATGCTATTTGTTGGCAAAAAAGGTGATTTCATGTTGCCATTAAAACCAACAAGTTTTCCGATGCGTTGCCTTTTGAGACTAAGTTGACATTTCTCAAAAGCCTGTACGTTCGGCAGCTGCTAAGAATGCTATGTTTAAAACATAGCATTCTTAATGGGCGACAGAAAAATAATATTATGACTGGAGGTAGAACTTCTCAACACGAATACTTTAAAAATATTTATTAAATTTTTATGATATCTTCTTCTTCGCTTCGCTCTTGACAGAGCGGTCATGTTCACAATGACTTATGGCCAATCGCAGGTGTATCCATTGCTCACCCCACGATCTCTCTCCATCTGGTTCTGTTAGATGACAACTCTGGTGCATCCATTAAATCCTTAATACACTACGCGATCAGAAGTCCCTTCCCTAAATCAGGATGGTGTAATAGAACGGGAGGGTCCTCTTTAAAAAATATATCAGTTAAATATCGGGCCCTAAATATCGTGTAGTGTAAAAAGGGCCTCCAGCCATTCCACCTCATTGGTGACCTCCTGTGTGGCCTATTACCTTCTACTCTGCCCTGTACTACTAGATGCTCTATGGAGTCATAATTCCACTTCAAGACAGGACGTAAGAACTTTAATATTCGAGACTATCCTTGTACTGATAGACGATGTTTGATATCTAGCATAAGCACAATCAGCCTACAATGTTCACACTGCTGGAACACAGGCCTCTTCTCTGTGAGAGGAAGTGGGCAGTAATCTACCTCGCAGGCCCAGTGCGGGTTAGTAGATGTCATATGTCTTCGAATTTTTGGTTCTAGGACCAGTTTCCACACAATATTTTCCTTCACCGATTTGAGAGCAGTGGTGATGAATTATTGAGGTACACAAAGTATAGCGCCTGCATACATGCCTGCATGGCCAGTGAGCAGTGGTAGCCGAATAGTAACGGTCCCGACTTAATAATAATGTCAAATATATAGTACCTTTTTTTATCGTGTGGAAATCCTCATGGATGTCCACCACCCTGGGGTGGGTAGAGGGGTCTGTCAGACTCTTACTGACTGAAACCACATGGTGTCCTGCTGCTACCTTTAGGCCGGGTGCTAGAGTGCTTGCGCATTTCGTCACGCTCCCCCGGCCAGGTGTTGGCCCGCATGAATCCATGCGGACCCCGTCACCCTCAGCGGCCGCAAACGGCCACCATTCCTCTACAGAGAGGCGCGCGCGGAACAGCCGTGTTCCGCGCGCCGCCGTCTCTAGCCTTTCACTGTTCAGGTAACAAACTCCCCAAGTCTGTTGCCTGTAGGCCTCAAAATATATAGTACCTGGCTTACTACAGTGTGTACCAGTAAAATCTCATTTTTTTTTTTTTTTAATAATGACACATTATTCCTGTAACCACTCATTTACTGAGTCTTTACCATGGTAAAAAATACAGTATATACATAATATGCCTTACTAAATACCAGGTATAGGTAGTCGTTTTGACACCGAAATACAGGTCGTAACTCGACACGAAGCCACTCGCAGTGAATTATACCGAATTATTCGGTGTTCTCGTAAAATGCGCGTTACATGCTTTTACGATCGTATTTGTTTCTACATGTCAGCTTAGTACCATTTGTTTTCGTAAAAGCGGTGAAAAATAAAATGAAAATGTTTTAAAACCTCCTGGATGCTTTCTTTTCCTGCTAGTTTCATAGACAATCAATACTCAATTCTAACAGACAGACATGACAGCATCGGAAAATTTTATAAAGTTATCATTGAGCATTATTCTCACAATAAATGATCTCGCTATTAATGTAGTTTTATGTTATTTTAATATGAATGTGAATTAAATTATTTTTTTACTGTTAATGTTATCTATTGATTTGTTTTTAGTTTTTATTTTTTAATTATTAGAATTGTAATATTTATAATGTTTGAAAAACCGTAAATGGTATATCTGGTGTTAGCCTATAAGTAATTGTTGCACTTATAAATGTATCATTTAGGAAAATATTTGAAAAATGTATTGTGTCAACAATTGTTGGCTAACCTAAATAAATAAATTCTCTTTTCGCTTTTGCTATTTTTTGCATAGGATAAATGATGTGGTATAAAGCGGTGTAAAACGAATGAGATTAATTTTACCCAAAATTAATCTCTGCCTGGTAGCTTCCATACTTTTCTCGCTCCTTCCGTGTATCTATTTCAATATTTTGCATTTTATGCAAAATTACGTAGTTTTGTGTGTTGTGACACAGTAGAAAGATAAGTTGTGACGCACGTGGCGATAATACTATACATTTTCTTGATACCTAAAATTTGCTTTTATTTTCACTGTTTTATTTTGGAACTGAACTTTTCATCGTGGACGATGTCTCTCTAAAGGCATCGTACTCTAGAATCACTACACACTGGTCATATGACTTAGCACTGCTTATATTTTTCATTTTACGCAGTACTAGCTTCTGAACTACGAGCTTCGAAAATATATCCTACTAGCTGCGCCCCGCGGTTTCACCCGCGTAAATGTCGATCCCGTGGGAATATCGGGATAAAAACTATCCTATGTCCTTTCCCGGGACTCAAACTATCTCTATACCAAATTTCATCGAAATCGGTCCAGCCGTTTTCATGTTATGTCGTGACAACGGAAAACGGGTTTCATTTTTATATACAGGATGAGTCATTACTTCCCAGAATTTGATCCTTATTAGGGACACTATCGAATGGTGTAATAATACAGTGTGTTTTTTTTTTTCAAAATCAACAGGTTCGATTCCTGGCTAGAAATATTGAATTTTCAAAAATCCAATGATGCAGTTTTAGTTTTCATCAAAATCGAGCCCGCGACTCCTTTCAGTACTTTTCGCTATTCCTCATAGTTTAGGATTTGGCCATCCACGCCCACTTGGAAAATTCACCCTGTATATAGATAATACTGTAACTTCTCTTTAGTCAAAAAAAAATTCGTAATCGGATCAGTAGTTTCGAAGATTACGGCCTCCGGACGGATTTACGGATTATAACCTCACATTTTCCCTTTTTATTATATAAGTATAGAAGATCTAGGTCAATTCCTTTATACCTACGGAACGAACGAACAGCTCAAATAACTCAACAAACCATTGGTACGGGATCCATTTGATGTTGGTTGTTTGATAATAAACATATCCAATGTTTTATTGAAAATTATATGGAATAAATTCTACGCGTGTTGTAAAAAAGATCTTCGTATTGATACACGCGCCTTGCGATGTTACATGTCTGATTATTCGCGTAAAAAGGTATTTTGGATGCTAGGGTACACGGTGCTTTCCTGTTTTATGAAAGTAAACAACGCCTTGTACACTGAAAACAGCTGTAAGGAATAACGAAAAGTAAATATTAGGTAATTAACATTTACTTGAGAGCAGTGGTGGCCTGGAAGTAACGGCCATGACTAACAAGCTGTAGGTCGTAGGTTTGAAACCAGACAGGCGCTTTACTTTGTGTAAATTATTTCATCACTACTGCTTTCTAGAACTCAAAAATTCGAACAGGTGACATTAACCAACCCACACTGGACCCGCGTGGTGAAATACGGCCCATTCCCTCTTACCAAGAGAATGTCTGTGTCCCAGCAGTGGGAACATTACGGGCTGACTATTTTTTTTGTTACGTTTACTTTATTCTATACGTATCAATATTAGATAATATATGAAGGCCAGTATGCATCAGGTTAGTAGTTTTATTGTGAAATAGTTTGACCAAGAAAAAACGTTTTTGGTATCTTGATTGTAATGAAAAACAACCGTCTTGCTCCCAAGTTAGTTTATTACTACTCGTACCCTCACTAACAACATGTAGATAATAAAGTAAGTACTTATAACTATGCACATACAGTTCACTTTTACTATACCTTTTTATTTTTGTCGCCAAGAAGCATGTAGGTACTATGTTCCTGTTTAAAGGGCTTAGCTGCATCTCAAATAAAAAGAGATGAGATTCATCATCTGCCTAGCATTTTCCAAACTATGTTGGAGTGGGCTTCCAGTCTAAGCGGATGCAGCTGAATACCAGTATTTTAAATGGAGCGACTGCCTATCTGACCTCCAAAACCCAGTTAAAGGGTAATACGATACCCCTTGCTAAGAATGGTTCTCAGACTTTCGGGCTTCTGACGATCCGTAACGACTGTCAAAGATTCACGAATGACAGCCGGGACCAACGGCTTAACGTGCTTTCCGATCTTGGTATGTAAAGATGGTCACCCATCCACGGACCTATCGCGGTAAGCGCAGCTTAACCTGATCGATCGACCCGTGTGGCTGTCATTTCTTAGCCAGAAGCCCCGAAAAGCCTCAAAATAAAAAGAGATGAGATTATTACAGATTATTTCAATTTTATCTTAAAGTGCGACAGGAGGATTGCAATGAAGGTGGGGTAGGTATGTCCATATTGTCAATGATGGAAGTGGTTTATTATATTAAGATATTTTAAATACATTACATGCGCCTTGTTTCCCCGAAGAGTTGGGCAGAGATGTACCTAATAGTGAGAGCAGTAGTGGCCAAGTGGTAACGGCCGCGACTTACGAGGTGTAGGTCGTAGGTTCGAACCCAGACAGGCGCTTTACTTTGTATAAATTATTTCATCACCACTGCTCTCAAAACGGTGAAGGAAAACATTGTGAGGAAACCGGCATGTCCTAGAATCAAAAATTCGAAAACATGTGACGTCTGCCAACCAGCACTGGGCCCGCGTGAGTGATTACGGGCCACTCCCTCTCACCGAGAGGAGGCCTGTGTCCCAGCAGTGGGAACATTATAGACTGATTATGTACCTAATAGTACACCCAAATTTCGCAAGTTATGTTCATGTCTCATGTAATAAGTGATGAGCCCCTCAACCGGACTCAAATCCAGATCCCAGGCTGCTACTGAGATATCCCAATAACAATTTGTCCGACCTAGGAATCGACCTCATGACCTTATGCTGAGCAGTAGCACTTGCAACCACAAGACCAACGACGCAGTCATAATAATATTATGTATCTATTTCAAATCGTCAAATGTTATCTCTCAATAAATTAGTTAATAAGACAGTCACCATTCCTTGCCATAAAAAAGGGTTGATAAAAAAAAACCGAGTGTGCTTATGACCAGACGACTGAAGTGAAACTTCAAACGTATTTGGCTGTGAGAGGAAGAGAGAAAGAAAATGTGCAAGCGCACTGATTTCTCTTGCTTACATCCCCCACTCAACTCCCGTTCGCCTCGCCCCCGATCACACTTTTCGTAACGCTTACGTCACGCGTTCGCCAGCTTACTCCCCAAGTCAAGCGTGCGTAAAGAAGTTTCACTTCAAAAAGCGGTTGAAAAAATACAACATTATTACATTTAATTCCCAAAGTCAGCCTTAAAAATGACGAGCCCTAATTTTAAATAAGGTAATCCTTTTCGTCCCACAGCCCTAGCGCCAACATCCCGTAACGATAGTAAAACAGAAACGCCTCCGAACTGTTTATTAAAAATTTAATTAAAAATGTAATACTGCTGTAAATCTTCGGATTTAGTTCTTTTGATATTTTATGTTTGTAATAAACAAGATTGTTGGGAAGGTGCTGTTTCATCGTTATGTTCTTTTTAATAAAGTTGCAGACGTCATCGTTAAGTAGATTTTTAAGCTCTTGTGAAACCATTAAAAGCTAGCGTCGTCGACTGCTTCTGCAACGATGCGTAAGAGGAGTGTGTCTTTGGTGCGCAGGGTGCGGGGCAGCCCCCATAGCGAGCCAATGATGATAGCGGACAGGCTCGGCTGTCCATACAGTGCTGTGACATGCACGCAGCGTCGTGTGTATGCGCACACCTGTAGTCGTCGGTCACTAAAGTAGGTGTGCTAATTTTTGTTTTGTTTTGTATTGTTATAATTTTTTTTTTAAATTTGTTTTGGGGTTTTTGTCTAAACAGATATGTCAACCCCATCGTACCTTTTACACTGTAATATTAACAAAATTTTAACACTTTAACACGTAACTACAGTTCACTAATCTATGAAACAGTTTGTGATAAAAGATAGAAGTTACTGGTAAAGGACTGTTATTAAATGAGTGGTTGCAGGGTCTGTCCGGCAAAGAACTAGAATTAAGTTTATTTATGGAGAACTATGATGTTCAGGTGTTATGTTTGACTGAACACTGGTTGAAAGAACATGAAGTAGTGTTTATCAATGATGATAACTTTACCGTACAGAGTGCATTTGTGAGAAAAAGTGCTATTCGCGGTGGCTCTTTAGTTCTTGTTTCAAACAAGTTGAAATGTAAACAACGTTTAGATTTAGTTAATCTTTCAATCGAGCGCACTATAGAGTTGTCTTGTGTTGAACTTGAGCGATATGTTATAATTTGCGTTTATCGACCCCCCTCTGGGGATTTTATTAGTTTTGAATCAGTCATGGAGGATTCTCTCAATAGGTTGAAATCAAGTAACAAAATTATTATTTTATGTGGAGATTTTAATATTAATATTTTAGATGTTACTCCATTAAGTATTAGACTTCTCAATTTGTTTAGGTCTTATAATTTAATTAATTTGTATTTTGAACCTACTAGGATCACGGCATCTTCGTCAACTTGTCTTGATAATATATTTAGTGATTGTGATGCCCAAAATAAATTAGTGTTAACCGACTTAACGTCCGACCACTGTGGTTTATTAGCTAGCTTCCCCATGCCATTGAATAAAAAACCGCATAAACTTGAATGCAGGCCTTATACAGCTAGTCGTTGCAAAATGTTTAAAAATAATATATCTCATAAAATTACACCATCTATAGTAGAACATGAGAATCCTAATGAAATTTATGGTGCCCTTTTTGATGTTGTGCAAAAAGAGTACCAATCTACTTTTAAGACCAAAACCATTAACATCAATGGATCCTCCGTTGGCTTTAACCAATGGGCTACTCCAGGTATTTATAAAAGTAGAGCGAAACTTTACGAGTTATATGGTTTGAAAAAATACAGGTTTGATACTGCTTTCCTAGAGTACGTAAAAAATTATTCAAAACTATTCAAAAAGATTAGTGCTTTTGCTAAATCAAAATTTTTAAGCGAAACAATTAAAAATTCTAATAATAAAGTAAAAACCACTTGGAAAATTATTAAAAATGAAACTGGTAAATCGGTTAAACAAGAAAAACAACTTGAGATTATGGTCGACAACAAATTAGTTAGTAAAGCAGCTGACGTAGCTGAGGCATTTAATGAGTTTTTTGCCAACATACCTATAACTACGACTCGCTCCTTAAATTCGTCCCCGTCTAAAGCTGAAAACCTTTTGCATAATAGTGTACCTAAATGTAGTCGCTTATTTAGCTTCGAACATGTAACCCCGCGTGATGTAGTTAATGTTTTTAACACACTTAAGTCTAAAAACACCGGTGATTATTGGGGCATCTCCGTTAAGCTTTTAAGTAATATAATAGACATCGTAGCCCCCTATTTAGCTGTTACTTTTAATAAATGTGTTGATTTAGGAACTTTTCCTGACCTCATGAAGAGTAGTAAAGTCATACCGTTATTTAAATCAGGTAATAAAAATGACGTTGGCAATTTTAGGCCTATTTCTATCTTACCTGCATTTAGCAAAATATTTGAAAAATTAATACTCAAGCAGTTGCTAAGACATTTTAATTTAAATAGCCTCCTTCATAATGAACAATATGGCTTTACAAAAGGTCGTTCAACCACAGATGCGGGTGTTGCTTTGCTGAAACACATATTTAATGCATGGGAGAAATCTCAAAATGCTATTGGAGTTTTCTGTGATCTCTCCAAAGCCTTTGATTGCGTGCACCATGACACGCTTTTACGTAAACTACGTCATTACGGTGTCCAAAACGAAGCTCTCAACGTAATAAATTCTTATTTACATAATAGGTTCCAATGTGTAGATGTTAATGGTGTAAAATCTTCCGGGCTACCAGTTCAGTTAGGTGTACCACAAGGCTCAATACTGGGTCCATTCTTGTTCTTAGTATATATCAATGATTTACCATTCCATTTAAAGGGCATCTGTGACGTTGTACTGTTTGCAGACGATACATCTCTTATTTTTAAAGTTGACAGGAATAGACAAGATTTTGACGACGTAAACAGTGCACTATCAATAGTTACGGATTGGTTTACGTCAAATAACCTAGTTCTCAATGCCAAGAAAACGAAATGTGTAAAGTTTGCCTTACCAAATGTTAGAAATCTAGGACCCAACATCGTCTTAGATAAAGTGGTGCTTGAAACAGTGGGCTCGGCAGTTTTTCTGGGAATAACAGTAGATGCCAAACTTCAGTGGGGACCACATATATCAAGCCTAGCAGGAAGGCTCAGTTCGGCTGCCTATGCTGTCAGGAAAGTAAGACAATACACTGATGTTGATACAGCTCGTTTAGTCTATTTTAGTTATTTTCACAGCGTTATGTCCTACGGTATTCTGCTGTGGGGCAAAGCCGCTGATATACAAAATATATTTGTCCTGCAAAAACGAGCTGTTCGAGCGATTTACCAGCTAGGCGCCAGATTTTCTCTAAGAGATTTTTTTAAAGATATTGGTATTCTCACGGTTGCATCACAGTTCATCTTTGCCAACATCTTATATGTTAGGCAAAATATACACTTGTACACTAAAAACAGTGATACTCACAATGTTAACACTAGGAATAAGGACAAACTACGTGCTCCCTTTCACCGGCTTCATAAGGTTCATAACTCATTTGTTGGGCTTGGTATAACCTTTTATAACAAGCTACCTTCTTCCTTGCTAGATTTGCCTTTTAATAGATTTAAAGCTCAAGTAAAATCCAACCTTTGTTCAAAAGCATACTATTCCATCAACGACTACTTAAACGATAAGAATTGTTGGTCGCCCTGATTAACTCAAGACAATTATTATGTTCTTTCTCCAGAATTAGCTTACTGACAGGTTATATGAGTTTATATAATTGTTTTTATTTTATTTTTTTTGTTATTTTTTAGTTGAGAGTTTTAGTCAATTCGGTTTAATTTTATTGTAATTTATTATTGACATAATCTGCTCATTTCAATGTCTTTTAATGAGTTGATTGCAATATGTGGTTAGCTAGCGACCTCTACGAATGATCATATTATTATTCTTGCTTGAGCAACCGGCAGCAAGTTCGTCATGCTCCCTTAGATGTCATTGCTTGCGGTAGCGTCGGGGGTCGGGTTGCCTCCTTCCCTCAAATATGGCGAGGGGGGTAATGGCTGATCTTTGCGTTATGCTCGTGAACCGGTGCTGCTTGTGGTGACTGGTCGTCTTGCTGACCATGGTTTTATTGTTGTTATTGGTAGTAATAACTTGTTTATTTATTTTACTTCGATGGTCCTAGTTTATCATTTGTGACTTCAAGTGACAGCTATGTAAACAGAACTCAGCATTGCATACATATGTAAGCTGTCACGCCCTTTATACCTGGAGGCTTTTATTTGGTCAGTAAGTTTTTTTTTTTGGTTATATTTTTTTTTTATTTTTTTTTTGCTTGAGTACCTACGTATAGTGTTTATTGTATTTGTTGGTATATTGGCGTGGCTAGTTAACCTATGGCAAATAATTTAATTTAAGGTTCTGTGTCCTGTAATGTTAATTACTTTGCATACATAGTATTGTATACAATAAATTATTTTCTAACTGAACAGACAGCTGTGCTGCTGGGGAGTTTGTTCCGCCACTTCTTCTCCCCAGCGAAAGCACTAGGAAGTGGCGAAGGGCGGGCGTTTTGGGGGACTGTCTTTTGTAATTTTGACGTTCGAAAAGTGCTGATTCTCAGCCTAGTTTGAATAAATGACTTTTGATTTTGATTTTGACATAACTTTTTAGCATCTTCTGAAGTTGGACGAGATAAGATTGATTGTATCAATTCCACGTTAAGCCTATTTAGTTCCAATTCTTTCAAAAGTAATTCCCTTTCGCGCCTGTTGCGGACACAATCCATCAGCAAATGCTGCATGTCCTCAATCTGATTACATTCTCTCTCTGCAATTTGGTGAATCAGTTTTTTTCATAAGGAATGCAAACTTCGCTGAAGGATAGTGTCCAGAGCGAAGTCTTAAAATTAATTTAACATAATTCCTGCTAAGTTGATCGACATCGAACCAAGGCATACGAGGAGGCTCGCCTTGTATTCTTCTATACCATATACCTTTTTACTGACTGATACTAGCAAAATGATGTTTCAAATTGTTATCACAGATATCCGTGATTGTTATGTTATGCATTGTTTTTTGTGTGTGTAATGTCTTAAATATTGTGAGTCATGTTATTTGCTTGTTAAATGAATAACAATAAAAACGCTCCAAAAAGAATAATTTAAAACTGCTCTTAAAGGTCTGTCGGCAGTTGAAGTTGGCAGCTCGGTTCCAAATAGTACTTTAAAATTAAAACAAATAATAATAAAAAAATAACTGCTCTTCAATTTTCTTCAATCATCTTCATAAATTACACGTTTGTTCTCTCTCTCGTCTGTTCGTTCTCTCTTTTTGCAAATCTCTTTCTCAAAATGTCCTTCTGGGATTATACGAAAAAAAAAGTCAAGAGATGTTAAATTTTTTTAATGTTACAAGGATGCATCTACAAATATGTATTCTCAAACTTCCCCTTTCTCAGTACCTGTGTAGTAGTTAAAGGGAAAAATAAACATCTAAAACATTTCCGTACGATGTTATTTTTAAAATAATGAAGTTCCTTTAACCATAAACAAAGCTAAAGAATTACAGACTCCCCTGAAAGGAATCAGGACACAATCCTTTGCAAGCAACGTTGTAGATATTGAAATATCTCCCTGAAACTATTCCAAGCGAAGCGTATTTAACAGAGTCTAACCGAGTGGTTAGCATGCACAGCGCTGCAGCGGCTGTGTGTAATGAATTACAAATATCTTGATCGATTTAAATAAGGTAGAACGTGTTTCATTTAGGAAATTGTACGTTTTGTGTAAATATATACAGTAGCTAAATGTATGGGCACATAAGACCATCTTGATTGTACTGCTCAAAATGGTTCCTTTTGCTTTTTAACCGACTTCAAAAAAGGAGGTTCTGTATTCGACCCGTATGTATGTTCGTATGTTTGCGATTTTCTCTAAAACTAATTAAGCAATTTTGATAACTAGGCACTGAATATTATCAGGGGTTTGTTGGGGCTCCCATGGCGGTGCAGTGCCTCCGGCATGTTCGCCGAACACAGCACGGACGGCTTTCAGGCGGTGCTGCGCAAAAGGTCGGCCTCCCTTTGGTCTCGGGTAAGGGGTAGTACCAACACGCTTCTGAGCGTGGTGTCGAACAGAGTGGACCGCCAAATCCTGAGGCATTGGTCGCTCATGCATGTCCAAAATAATAATAATTTTAAATTTTTATAATTTTACATTTTACTAACATAGCTATAAGTATCTATACTAACATAATATGGACTTGTATTTAAATTAGTATGCTGGTCTGAAATAAATATTTTCAATTCAATTCAATTACATTCAGTGTCTACCTACGACAAAGTTATCATATTATTAACTAGCAGCGCCCCACAGTTTCATCCGCATAAGTTTCGATCCCGTTGGAATATCGGGATAAAAATTATCATGTGTTAATCCTTGTTATAAACTATCTGCATGCTAAATTTCATCCAAATCCGTTTAGTAGTTTTTGCGTGAAAGAGTAAAAAAGATCCATCCATCCTTCCATCCTCGTAAACTTTCGCGTTTATAATATTAGTATGATAAGATACAGCCACCCAATTTAACTAGAAATGTTTATACAAATTACATGCCAATGAGCATGCATTGACTTTTAAGTTATCTTATTGTTTAAGCTATATTACTGTTACAAGCTTGGGGTTCGTGACAATAAAAACTGCCGATTTAATAACCAAAAAATAGACACTTTAATTAACAACTTAAACACACTAAATTATAAAACAGAATCGCACTACTGATCACTTGAAAGTCGCACTTGAAGATCGCTTCGATGTTTTCGCTTGTATCGCTTAACCAATACTGATCCCGGGTCGCGGTCATACCGGCCTTATATAGGCCTCGGATAGTACCAGAACCTTCTACTGTAGAAACATCTAGAATGTTCGAGTAGAATGGTCCCGACTGACCAGATGTCGATAGTTCTAGAAAGGTCTAGCATCGAAATTTCTGGAAGGGTCCTGACTATTAGTTCTGCCACTTGATACTAGATGGCGCTAGTAGTAGCTAAGTCGCCATCAATTGTGGCGCGCAACATTACTGTTTGCAACTCATCCACCAAAATTCGCCCGTACACACCCTCCAACAACCCTCTCTCCAAGTACACCACAACCTTGTAACCAAGCAATTGACTTCCAAAATTTAACAGTAAATAAACTTAATTTCCAAACATATGATTGAGAACTAACTAAATAATTAACTGCTAAATCCATAAAATTTACCTATAATCACAGAATACTAATAGTACTACGTACAGAAAGGACACTCCCTTCCCCGCACTAACATCAGTTACCGCACCTCACCCCGCACTTCGGCATATTCGTTGCCAGTTCTATAACAATGGCGCTCGCAAACACAAGAACCGCAGCGCTGTACCTACCTACTGCTGATACGAACATATTATTTTTTTTATGTTTTATATTTTGTGTTAATCACGATGGTTGTATATTGTGCATTATTTGGATACTCATCTTCATCGAAAAAACGATAAAAACAAGAGTTTCTTTAGGTTCCCGAAACATGAAAGAAGGTAAGGAACAGCAACTCAAATATCCTTTAAACCCATAAAAAATAAAAGCTAGTATATATTACAGACAAACAAGTTAAGCCAGTGTTGTGATAATTTATTTTCATAATTTTCTCTATTATTCATTTATTTTACAAGGTTTCTTCGTTTTAGAACAATTAAAACTTCCGTAATATTAACATATCAACTATTAAATTATTGCTCTCTCTCTTTATTGTCTTAGTTATGTCTCTTTCTTTCACGTTCTATTCATTCTTCGACTTGAAAAGTAGTAAGTACAATAGAAATGTAATTAATTAGATTTCTGTGAGTAGTGCGCACTAATTTTGTCGCGGCGCGCAGCGCCCCATTGTTTGTAATGCACACGTTCGGGCAGCGCCGCCGCCTACGCAGGACTGCCAGCCCTACTAGATTTCACGCACACATTCATACGTATACAAACGTCATTTGTTAATGTAGTAGTAGTAGGTAATTATTTTGCGAGCGTTGTATGGAGTGTCCGGGGTGTGCTGTAATGTAGCGACTAACAAACTACCTCAATATTAAAATTGAGGCCTCGGTACAGCGGATAACCCATATCCACATGGATCAACCTCGCTAACGTACGAGCGTGTCTGTGCATGCCCAGCTTTAAGGAAAAGAAGCATTCCCGGCTTATTTATTACCTACCTTTGATAACATGGAAAATAGGGGTATCGGTGAGTTTCTATAAAATTTTAGTACTAACAATAGGTTATAAAATCTTTCGATACGTGGACGTAAAGCTTGGCTGTAAAACTAGTAATGCTCATGTCTCTCAAGGGATGTCCTAGTTTATATAGGTGTAATATATGAGCCGTTTACTCGTTTTATTTATGAGATGTTTTATACGTGAGTTTCTGTAGATTTTCGTAGGTAAATACTAAAACTTGAAGGCCCTGTTGGTGATAAAAATACTTTTAGCGGGAATCAAAAAAGACTCGATACTTAAAAGGTGGAGAGAGCGGTCCATAATGGGCCAGACAGTAATGTTACACACTTAAATCAAAGAATATCTCATCTGCCTAGCCTTTTCCCAACTATGTTGCGGTCGGTTTCCAGTCTAACCGGATGCATCTGAAAACCAGTAGTTTACATGGAGCGCCTGCCTATCTGACCTCCACAACCCAGTTACTTGGGTAATACGATACCCCAAGGTAAGACTGGTTGTCAAACTTTCGGGCTACTGATGACCCGTAACGACTGTCAAAGATCCACAAATGACATGGCCGGGACCAACGGCTTAACGTGCTTTCCGAGACACGGAGGCGTCTAGGTATGTCCCTCGACGAGCTGAAGCCCTTGATGTCCAAGTACCCTAAGGCGCCAGTCGAGACTCCATCAATGAAATAAGGAAGTGTCCATGACGCCGGGAGCCTGAAAAACACATAACGTGATATTATATGGTGAATGTTTACATTGATGTTTGTTGTTGGTTCTATTTTCTTGTTTCTTATATTCATAATCTTTACTTACCGTTATGTAGTTGTCCCGTCTCATAGTTATCTTTCTTTTGCTTTGTGCCCCGACTGTTTACTTATTTTCTGTTTTTCAATATTGAGGTGCATTGGTTTTTCAATACCCTCAACACTATTTACTTTTCAATCTAACTCACGTTTTTTTTGTTGTCTTGTGATGTGTCAATGTCAGTGTGTCAAATTGACGTTGACGTATCAAGTAAACGTTCGGAAATTGCTCATTACATAGTATTACTAACGGGCAGTTGGGTGTGCCGAGTATATTTTAAATTTTTTTTTTCCTTGTTTCGTAACTTTTTTATTATATTTTTTTTTTTTTTGGGAACTACTCTTTTCGCTTTGTTGAATAATCATAATTCTGATCAATGCTTTTTTTTCCTTTGTGTAATTTGTGCTGTATACTGTTAATTTTATTGCTTTTAGTGTTGGTGTTAAGCTGGCGGGTGGTGCAGTTGCACCTGTTAGTTACTCTGATTTTAGTAATAGCATATTTTTTTTAATATATATTATATTTATTTATTTTAAGTTAATAGCTACCTACTTATATTTATGTCAGACAATGAGTCTTATTTTTCTGCCAACCAATCTACTGCTTCTTCTTGCGATGAAAGTTTTTGTTCATTCAGCTACACTCTTGGGGACTTTCTACAACAGACTTTCAATGATCAGTCTAATCGGCTGGTGAATGTGTGTCACATTAACGCTCAAAGTGTTCCAAGCCACTACAGCGAGCTGTACGACGCGTTTAATAACAGTAATGTTCACGCCATCCTGATCTCTGAAACTTGGCTCAAACCACATCTCCTGTCCACCACTTACCCTCTTACTGATTTCGTTCTTATACGGAATGATCGGATTGGTAAAGGAGGGGGTGGTGTGGCCATATACCTTCGCTCTGATTTTCCTTACAAAATACTTGCTACATCCTCTTCAAATTATTCTGCTTCTGCGGAGTTTATTTTTCTTGAAGTCTGTATCAAAGGAGCCAAAACCATTATTGGTGTTGTCTACTGTCCCCCCACAGTTGATTACTTCACTGAATTCGAATCAGTACTTGAATCTTTGGGTTCGGAGTATGCACATCACATCATCATGGGTGATTTCAACACAAACCTCCTTGCCCTCAACTCCCCCCGGTCCCGTAAGCTCCTCCATCTTATCGAGTCAGCTAGTCTGCACGTATTGCCGCTCAAACCTACTCACCACAACACTGTTGGCGAAGACACCTGGCTCGACCTGATCCTCACCTCGAATCCTTCCCTCGTATCTTCCCACGGTCAACATGACGCTCCTGGCTTTTCTCATCGCGACATGATTTTCCTTTCCTATATCCTGAAACCTCCCAAACCTAAGCCCAAAGTCCTGTACAGGCGTTGTTTTGCGCGCATGAACGTCGAAAAGCTCAAAGAAGACGCATCTGTGGTCGATTGGGAACCTATGACGGAAGCTACCTCAGTTGACGACAAGGTTGCCATATTCAATGATGTTGTAGTCAACCTTTATAACATCCATGCCCCCGTCAAAAAGGTTAAATTAAAACGGCCACCTGCACCATGGATGACTAGAGGTATACAGATGGCAATGCGACGTAGGAACCGCGCGTTCCGTAAATTTAAAAAGGATCGTACTGATGAGAACTGGACATCATTTAAGGCTGCAAGAAATAGATGTAATCAGATGATACGCAATGCTAAACGCCGCCATATTCTTGATACTATCAATTCTTCCTCTTCTGCCGATATTTGGAAATTTCTTGGAACTCTTGGTATCGGCAAATCGCGACATTTAGATCTTCCTAGTTCAATTGACTTAGACGTTCTCAACCGGCATTTCTCCACTGTTTCTACCATGGATCGTCTAACCAAGCAACAAACTCTGTCTCTAATTTCTGGTCTATCGCGTTCTCATACTAATTCTTTCAGTTTCATTCCAGTTGAACCGGGAGAGATCAGAAAGATCATTCTCTCCATCAAATCGAAAGCGGTGGGATGTGACAATATCACCCGTGGTATGATCGTTACCATTCTGGATCATCTCCTACCCGCGATTTCCCACATTATAAATTTTTCTTTGTACTCTGGAGTATTCCCTTCCCTGTGGCGCAAAGCCTATGTTTGTCCACTACCTAAGGTTTCCAATCCCTCTCTTCCTACCGACTTCCGTCCAATTTCTATCCTTCCCTTCCTATCCAAAGTGCTCGAGGCCTGTGTCCACAAACAATTCTGCGACTTTGTTCATTATAATTCAATTATTAGTCCTCTTCAATCTGGGTTTAGGCCTGGGCACAGCACTGTTTCCGCACTCCTTAAAGTGACTGGCGATATAAGGGCAGGACTGGAAGACACCAAAGTTACTGTTCTAGTGTTGGTTGATTTCTCGAATGCCTTCAATACCGTCAGTCACGACATCCTGTTAGCCATTCTGTCCTATATAATGGTCTCTCCCGAAGCACTGGAATGGTTCTCCTCTTATCTTCAGGAACGTCAGCAGTCCGTTCATGTTGGGGATTCTTCTTCTAGCTGGTGTGATTTGGAGACTGGCGTTCCTCAAGGCGGTATACTTTCTCCTCTTCTGTTTTCTATTTTTATTAATCTTATAACTTCCGAACTTCAGTGTGCGTATCATCTGTATGCAGATGACTTGCAGTTGTACTGTCAAGCGAAGGTTGATGAATTACCTGACGCTATCGATAAACTAAATAAGGACTTGATAGCCATTAAATCCTGGTCTGATAGATTTGGCTTAGCTGTAAACCCTACGAAGTGTCAGGCGATCATCATTGGCAGTTCTCGTAGTATTAGCAAAGTAGATGGTAGAACCTTGCCACCAGTTCTCTTCAATGGTACGATCGTTCCTTTTGGTACTGACGTGAAGGACCTAGGCTTGCACATTGATTGTACCCTGAACTGGCGGACTCAAGTTGCTAGGGTGAGCCAGAAGGTTACTGGAACGCTGCGGGCTCTGTACCGTTTGAAAAATTTATTACCATCAAGTACGAAGACAATGCTTGTGCAGTCCCTTATTTTCCCTATCATCGATTATGGTGATGTGTGCTACTATGACCTGAATGCAGATCTCCTCAACAAACTTGACCGTCTTCTCAATAACTGCATTCGATTCGTTTTCAATCTGCGTAAATATGATCATGTTTCTGCGCATCAGTCGCTTCTAAAGTGGTTGCCCATACGCCAACGTAGAGAACTAAGGGCGCTGACCACCTTGTTCTCATTTCTTGATTCTCCGTCTTCCCCTGGTTATCTAGCCCCCCATTTTCAGTACATTTGCGCCAACCACAATAGAAATCTTCGTTCATCACACAATCGTCTTCTTCAATGTCCCACTCACCGCACAGACTTCATTCACTCTTCCTTCTTCGTTCAGTCTATCTCTCTGTGGAATGCGCTCCCCCAGGAGATCAGGATGGCAACCAACCGATTATCCTTCAAAGTTAAGGTTCGCGAGCACATTCGCAAGAAGCTGGCAGTATCGTCACAACGGTAATATTTTCTCATTGCTTGTCTAATTTTTTTTTTTTTTTTTAGTTAGTAAGTATATTCATTTATTTATGTATATTTATTTGTGCTTATATTTATATATAATTAGTTATATATTATATTCATAGTTTTAATAGGTTTATGCGTATCTTTATATTTAAAATATTTATTCCTTCATTTTCATGATTGCACCTACCACTGTTTGTCTCTGCATCACCCAAAGGTTGACTGGTAGAAAATGCCTATGGCATTAAGTCCGCCTCTGTACATTTATGTGCTTGAAGTATTAAATAAATAAATAAATATGTGAAGATGGTCACCCATCTACGGACCAACCGGTGCAAGCGTAGCTTAACATGATCGATCGACCCATGCGTCTGTTATTACTTAGCCACATGCCCCAAAGCCCAAAGAGTAAATAGAGGGTAATATCATAACTATTACCCTCAGCTCACCATTTCGCCATCATCCATACATAACATACATTGTCGATTTTCATGTCTGTCTGTGTGACCGCGTTGTTCTTCTGAACTACGCAAAGCAAATCATAATATATTGACCATCATAAAAGCAGATAGTGACCTGCAAATTCCAAAGATGGAAGCAAAATTTGTATTTTGCGGGCTGCCATAGCGCATTATGTATTTAGACAGAATTATCATGATGAAAATCTTCAATCAACTCTCTCCCTCTCTCTTACAGAGTTGTGAGTCTCTCTTAAGAGTCCTAAAATGTCATGATTTCATGCAAGTTGAAGTTAGAGGATGCTTAGTTTAAATTGCATAAAATTATTTGATAATTTTAATGAGTATTTATTCTGTAAATTATGGGTGCCTGAAAATGGACGGCGTCACTGAAGCCGGCCTAAAGGGATGGTGAGATGACCTGGACGCGTACCACGAGGGCTGGTTCGAGGTGGCGCGGGAAAAGAGTTCCTGGAAGTATTTCGGGGAGGCCTTTGCCCAGCAGTGGGACAGTATATGTTAACAAAAAAAAAACAAGTATTACTTTTGCGAATCTTATTTTGATCAACTTGATACTGACCTGCAAATTGCAAAACTACGTAAGAAATTTTGAATTTCAAGTAGTTGGTAATCAAAAACGCAATGTGTTAGGATATTGAACCAATAGCACTGTAGCGGTATCTACAACGCCACATGCGAACAATGCGTCATACTGACGTCACGCAAATCCTGCATCGCGCAAGCAGAGTTTACCGCGCAACTAGCATAGATACAACAGCCCGACTGAGTCATTCATTGGGCAGTTGCCCGCCAGACACAACACCTATCCGGTCGGAGGATCCTCCCTTTTCTATGGAGGTTGAGTGAACTTTACACACTGTTCCTCATACCTCTATAGCACTATTGAATAGATAATAATTACTCTTGTTCAATAAATCAATAAAGTACCTCAGAAATCGGACGACAAGTCTGAAGACGATTCCAGGGACTGAAGTCAGAAAGTTTCAAACTACATGAAAAAACATTACACGCGCCGTATATTATAAAACAGTCGACCAAATAAGTCTATAACAATGTACCACGTTTACCTATAACGTCTCTTTAAAAAAGCCATGATAACAATACAAAGTAGGTACTCTATCAGCTTTCAACCTTTTCATAACAACTTAATTACAGGTATTTCAGTGAGGCACTATAAGGCATAAAACGTTCTCCAGTGTAAATGTCTCTATGTAGTTTTGAGTATACAGGAAAGGATAATGAGTTTGTTTGTTTGTGCAAATTATCCTGATGTGAGATGTTTCCTTTTAATTCAAAGGGACTGTACTGCAATGGACATATCGTCCACTTGCGAAGACAGTGTGATATCTCGAATTACACGAAATTTTGTTTTAATGATAATTGTGATTTTTATTTTTTATTATATTTCAGTATACTCTAATCACCTCATACATAATAAAGCTATCTTGACAACAATTTAAGAGGTATGCTAATTTTTTAAAGTTCAAAAGTCGTTTTCTGTAAAATTGCGGTATAAGCGGATATAAGCGACGCTGAAAGCCGCTATTGAGCTGCGATGTTTCGGTATTTTTAGCCACGCCCACAATTTCTCCGATATCCTAGCGCCATTCTTAAAGGGCGGTGATACAGCGAACTACCAAGTAAGGAACAGTGTGACGCGGTCAATAATAATTAAAAACGAACCAATAGATGGCGCTCTTGTATATTTATTGTTCTGTGTGAAGAGCTAGCAACAAATAAGACAAGGCGATTATAAAAAACCAATGTATATTTTTGTTTTTATTTTTAATTATTTTAAGACACTTTATTTACACTGAATTGAAAAACAATATAAATGTATGGAAAATAAAATCTCAAACTATATTAACAAATCATTATTGTAATAATTAGGTATATTTTTTTATTTGCTTTTTTAACCGACTTCAAAAAAAGGTGGAGGTTCTCAGTTCGTCGGTTTTTTTTTTTAATGTATCATGTTCCCCGATTACTCGAAGACGGCTGGACCGATTTCAAAAATTATTTTATTGTTTGAAAGGGTATACTTTCCAGGTGGTCCCATCGTCATCAGGTCAGGATCTGATGACGGGGTTCTGCAGAAATCGCAGGAACTCTTCAAATATTATAGGCACACCTATAACGACTTGGGTATTTTATATAATAACTCGTGCATTTGCTTTCGGAAAGCACCATTTGGTAAAGTGGAACTAATATGATGAAGACCACAGATGGCTATTGGAACTACGCAATAAAAAGTATTTCACGGGTTGCGATTCGATTACTTTAATATGGTTGCTAAGCAATTTATGCTCGTCACAATGCAAATGGTGAAATGGAACTGATGGTGGAATACCAGGAGAACTCCTCAAAAATTAACGTCCCTGCATCGGGAAAAGTAATATTTTGTATAAGGCGATGAGCAAGTTGACATTATGCTATTGTAACTTAGATACATTATAAACAGACCCACTACTATTATTCCCGATACTTTTTAGACTGGATGTACATAGGTTTTTTTACTGAGGTATCTGGAACATGTGGGTTGATCGATTGGTGACTGAAGGACTATTTCATGCACTTTAATGTTGTCTCATATAAGCAGTTCCGTGTGAATCTCGGGTCTACTATTTCAGGGAGTAGGTGTTTTAAGTAAAATGATTTTAATTTTTGTTTCATTTTCTGTTCCCAAAATAGGTCATCTTTTTCTATTAATTTTATCTTTAATTTAACTTCTTCTCGAATCGATTGACGTGTGAATCATAAAAATCGGCCCAGGCGTTTGGTCTGTATAGTGCTTCAAAGGAACATACATACATAGGCTGATAAACACATTACCACTCCTTTGCGTTTGCGCAGTTGGGTAAAAAATAAAACATTCAAACTTGCAAGAACTTTCTTCAGCACTAAACTTACCAATTACGTCTTTAAAAAAATACCAAGTCTCACACGATGATTTATATAGAGTGGGCAAGAAACAATGGACAAAGCTACGAAAATTTTCCTATAAGTCCAGTTCTAAGATAGTCATAGGTCTATGTAAATTCGATAGTGTTTATCACTGGACTTAGTGTGACTTTCTTTCTATGATCTAAGTAATAAAATTGTTATCTATATTTAGTTAGTATGCGCGTATTACAAACTTACTGGTGAAAAACAATTTTCGAAGCTTCACCTACTTCTGAATTGTTCGCCAAACGTTTATTTTTACTGTAAATATTTTTTTTTGTAGTCAATTATTACTTTCCAGTAAAGAAAATTAATAATTATTCTAAAAATATGCAAAATTAATTTAAAAAAAACAATGAAAATTTGCTAAAATTAATTTAAAAAAAAATTAAATTTCCAAATAAGAATCAACTTGGTTTCGAACTCAAAACTCGCTATTCAGAATCTATGCGAAAAACGAAGCTTCGCCTGCTTCTGAACTGTCCGCCAAACATTTTTTTTTTTTGTAAAGAAAATTAATAATTATTCTAAAAATATACAAAATAAATGAATAAAAAACAATGAAAATTTCCAAAAACTAAATAAATAAAGAAAAAAATATAGTTATATAAATTAAAAGAATAAAAATCAGCACGGTTTCGAACTCGAATCTTGCTATTTCAGATATTACGTAAATACCACTAGACCAATTGAGCATTTTTATCACAGCCGAATTTACGCTACGCATTGTACAAAGCCTATAAGTACTTTTATTTATAATTTCATTTCTGTTCGTGTACCTGTTTTGTCAATATTACAATATAAAAAATACTTTACTACTTCCATTAGATGTTTTTGTTAGTATAGAATAATAATACATTTTTGCTGGCCTCCGACATTTTTGTTTGTTTCCCATTTTGCACAGCAAATATTTTCATAACTTAGAACTATATTTACGAATGTCTTTACGTAGTAATAATAAGTAGTAGTAATAAGTTGTAAAAATATTAACTTTTACAACTTATTGTAGTTTTAGGGAAAAAATAAAATATGTACAGTAGGCTGCAAAAGTGCATGGGTAGTACAGAAACAAAATCGTATGAAGCGAGAAATGACGCCATCTAGCGTAAAACCAGTTAACGACTAACAAAATTTACTTATGCTGTTATTAGATGGCGTTGCTTTGCTTTATATGATAAAATATTTTTGCAGTTTCTTTTTGTCTCTTAAAACATTCAAACAATTTATAATTAATAGTTTCTTTTAAAGAAAATTGATCCTAATTATTAACCTACTATGTTAAAATTGAATATCAATTTATAAGTAGGTAGGTATCTGATTTTCTAAGTCTTAGTTTTCAAACTTGAGAGGGTAGGTTAAATATGGATTTATAAATAATTGGTAGGTGGTATGAATAATACTTAGATCGAAAATTTATGACAGCTCAATTGATCGTTCGCTAAGTTCATTTCGATTACCTCGTTCGAGTGCCTTTTGTTCAGTTTTTATTTATGATCAGGCGGATTACTTATTTTACCAAAACGAGCACGAGTTATAATATTGATTTCGTTACAAGAGCTCAAATAATTGCTTTGAATAATCAAGCCAAAAACTTGTCAGAAATAGCCAGAGACCGGTGTAAACGTAAGTAGTATTATTTTTACACTTTTATATTAAAAACTGCATTATTTTTTTTGTTACTATACTACATAATAATCATTATTGGGTATTATATATTTCTGTTTTATTGTTGCAGAGAAAAACAGTTGTTCTTTGAGTACGACGATTTGAAGAGGAGGGTTCTTTGAAACACCATCAAAGAACTGGTAGACCACGACTTATAAAACACATTGCAGCATCAAACCATGATAAGGCAGTATGAAGAAAATGGATTTCTGCCGCCGAACCACTATGCTGGTTTATTTGACACAAGTTTTGACACGGAGCCGCGTCAAAACTTGTGCTGCGGAGGCATGCTGTGAAACCCTTGCTCACGGAAAACCATAAAAGGGCAAGATTACAGTTCACTTTGGATCACATAAACTTCGATTGGAGTAATGTCATCTTTACAGATGAAAAAACTTTTAAGTCCAGTGAACACGGACGCTTATGTTTGTGGCGTCGAAATAATACGCGATACACAAGTGGTTACGTAGCTACGAGCTAAATAATTATACTTAGATAATATTATTTATATTGACTGGAGACCTGTTTATGTGTGTATAAACTATAACTTACGTATTTTTATTAATTTAAAAAGTTATGAACACTTTAAGTGTAAACAACATAGTTTTTAGTTTTTTATGTTGCCTACTAAACATTTGATATGTTTTTGTGCAATTTTGTAGTTTTTAGCCTACTTATGTAGTATCCATTTAATCCGTTTGACCTTTGTAATAAAATAACCTGGTCTCCTGTTTGTTTTTATTGAGGTTACATAAGCTTCAATCCTCTTTCCGATTTTGGAAACGAATACTTAAGCTATCGCCTCAATAACTTCATAATATTATAATGTTATACCTACAATATTTAATAAACTGACTATTAAATTTGAATAATAAACTGTAAGAAATAAACCTCTATAATTTTTTATAGTGCCTTTTTTTGTGAGCCCACAAGGCGAGCCTGTTTACCTGCAATTAATCTACTCTTTTTTCCTGTTGCTAAGTAACTACCTACCAATTCGAATATTAAATTAATTATTAAAATACCCACTCGTTAGCTTAATAAATATATTCCTATCGGTTTCTATTATTATTTTTATCATTTAAGTTACGTATGCTGGTAATTGTAATGTAACAATTAGATAAATGTATTAGCCTTGTAATTCCTTCGTTTCTTCCTAACTCCTTACTTACGTTTCGTAAATTAGTCATAGTTGTGAAGAAACCAACGCCATCTAGTTTATTTTCGAAAACTTGAATTCAAACGTTCACGGGAAAATAGACACTAAGGTACCCATGCAATTTTGCTGGCGACTGTACATATATAAGTATGTTTGAAGTTGTCAATCAACAAAAAATAAAATGAACGGATAGCGGTTAGCGGGGCAAAGCGACATACGTCCGTCTAGCAGCGCGCCTAAGCGATCACTGTCGGATTGCATACATAAGAAAGAGAAGCGCGATGACGCGACACTCGTAAGTTGTTACAAACCATAAAATAATTATTTTTTTAAAAATAAGTTGAGTAATCAAAAATAAAAAAACAACCAAATTTTGTATTTAAATATGATACGTTATTGTTATAAATTTTACCAACGTACGTTGATCAGTAATACAGATATTTTTGTTGGAAGGTCATTTTAAGAGGTTAGCTTACATTTTTTTTGTATCGAGAAAATTTTTCAAAAACGTGTTTTGAATACAACAGGGTTCTCAGAAATATGTTCAAGATTAACATATATTTTTTCCGCCGTGTCAAACTGTATAGATTTGGCTAAAAAATTGTTCGAAACAAGCCTATTTGGCTCTTGTCAGCGTCTTAAGGTAAAATTTTAATCTGAAGGCGCCCGCAACCGCAAACCGCAGCGGCAAAGCTGCCAAACAGCTACGATAGATAGCAGCGGCACGGCTGGTTTCTATGTAACTATAACAAAATATCGGAAGGCCAATTCTCGTACTTAAAAACGTTCAAATTCAAGTCACAATCTCATCTCAGCGACAATCAATATCAAAAATGTAGAAAAATTAGACGTACTTTTGACAGATTGAGACTGAGTTCCGACTGTGAACGTTATTAAAACAACGGGAATTGCCCTCTGATGGCGACATTGCCGCTTCTTGCAGGTTTCATACAGTTACATGAAGTCATGAATTGTACCTTTAACTTCCTCACATTTCACGACAAGAGGAGAAGCATACTTACTATGTTTTTTCTCACGACCAGCATAAAGCAGGAAATACTAATTCTTTTCTTTATAAAGGCAGTCACTAACACAATCAAAAATATTTGTCAAAATGTGACAGCAACGATATCGCAATCAAATTGTTTGATTGTATCAGCGACAAAATAAAAACAAAACACCATCGAGATTTTTATAAAACGTTCTATGTATCGGATATTTGCAAAACAAATAGTTCCTGGAACTATACATATATGGAACTAACAATATTCACTGTACATTCTACAGTATTGAAAATCTTTACCCGTTTATACTTTTTCCGGAATTCAGTCTAAACTTTTTATTTCGTTTTCGAAATTCTGCCGGTTAAAATAGATATGCTAACTAAGCCTTGTGTGCACAAACATTTAAACAGCACATAAAGTAATATTTTGCTCCTTTGGTGTAATTGCTGTATGGCGTTCCAGTACGAGGATAATTAAATAAATTAAATCGTTCTATATTTAAAATTTCCTTAGGACATTTGATATAAACCAAGTGTTTAAATACCTAACCGGTGGTTTGAATGATGGTGAACTCAGTCCTAAACGCCTGACGCAGGTCCTCACCGGACACAGATGTTTCGGGAGGTTCCTGCACATCATCAGGTGGGAGGAGACGCCCGGGTGTCACCATCGCGAGGATCGCCCAGAGGACAAGGTGGAGCATACGGTGGAGGTCTGCCCAACTTGGGTGGAGCACCGCTGTGTCCTCGTAGAGACAGTGGCGTTGACCTCTCGCGTCCGGCCCTGGTTCAAGCCATGGTCCGAATCGAGAGGGAGTGGGAGGCAGTCACCTCCTTCTGCGAATCAGTCATGCTAGCGAAGGAGGTGGCGGGATGACTGAGGGAGAGAGCCTCACGTCCCAGCCACCACAGGAGACGCTCTGGGCGTCGGGAGCCGCGTGATGACTCCCGACCACCGTAGACGCGGGCCTGCGGACGGAGAGTAATGGGTAGCTCACCGTCCGATCAGATCTAGGCCCGTGCCGGACGGTGTGTACGTGTTCCACACGCGCCTCAAAGAGATGTCAGCATAAAGGAAGGGGCCTGCCAGGGCCGAAGCCTGCCGGGGGTGCGGGATTGTCCGAAAGGGTTACCGCTACCCCGAAACATTAAGGGCTAAGGAAAGAACACGGATGGGTTTTAGTCAGTAAGAGTCTGGCACTCCCTTCCGCTCCACCCAGAGCGGGAGGGGTCATTTGATGATTTCCCATCCATAAAAAAAGGCCTAAACATAACAACATTTTTTATGTTGTAACTTTGGAAAACAGCCTATCTGCTCTGTAAATATCTCACTATGAAAACTTTGGTGAAGTGAGCGTGCAGTGGGCTGTCAATAGTGGCAATCTCGAGCATCATCGGGGTAATTTAGTAGCAGTAGCACTGGTTTTCATGTTGACAGTTTAACAACATTCATTGCGTTATTTACATTTTTGAAAGGACAATGTATTTGAACATATGAAGCAATGAATTAGTAATATCCCTTAAACTCATTCAGACTGTTATTGATAGCGTGAATTAGTATGTTATGCAAATAAATTGCAGGTAAAATGACAGCTCCCTTCACATAATTTTTCACGGTAAGATTTTACAACAGGTTTCATTACAAAAATTATGAAACTCTATAGAATTTAAAAAAAGCTAATCTTAATTAATTCAGTTAATCACTTTATCATTAAGCATAATATGCTAAACTAGAATTATGCTGTATAATCCAAAAAAAGCTCAAGCAAACCCGCAACGGATCACTGTATTTAATAAAGCAAGCTATTGAGCTGTAAAAGAGTTTACGGCAACTCTGCAAAGCCAATTAGAAAGCTTAAATTTATGGCAGTCGTCTTACCATAAATTGTTACATTTTAATTTAAGTCCACTGCCCCAGTCCTTCTTGGAAACTCCAACTTTGTAGCTCAATTCTGTAAGTCTTGCTACGAATTTATTACTTTTGGTGATGGGATTACGTATTTTTAGGTCTTTATTTTTATTTTCACACTGTTAAATTATTTAAATATCTTTGTATCAATAGAAAAACGTTCAAATGTGCTTTGCGCTGTCATAATAAATAAAGAAATATACGAAAAATATTTTAAGTAGTCACGTATGGAATAACAATGATAGATGATAAATGTTCGATATTTTTGTATAATGATCAAGTTCACATACATAAACACACTTATAAGATATTAAGAACGGAAAGTGGAAGTCTATACATGGTATATTCATGCGATATAATTATGTAAGGAAAAATATATTTTCCATTGACATAAAACAAAACCAACTGACATGACAGGCGACTATAGAGCACCAACCATAGAGTATAGTCACTAAAAAGGCACTAACGCTACACATAGTAACAAAATCTTAACACTTGCTAAAGATAATTTTATTTTGCAGATATGGATATAAAGGTTAACAAAATTATTACAAGATCAGCCGTATTTACCATTTAGGTATGCAAAAACATACTAACAAACATACTAAAAAGATACACAAAAACAGACTAACTTAAAATCTTTTTAATTAAGGAACTCGCTTAAATTATAATAACCCTTCATCACTTAAAAACTTCTTAGCCTTTTTTAAATAAAGAAAACGGCAGCTCTTTCCAACTCTTCGGTATTTTATTAAAAATTACTGGAGCCATGCAGTAGACACTTTTGCCTATAAGTGCTGTCTTGGCTGATTCTAGACATAGCACAAATTAATAATAACAATTCTGTACCAATAAATTCAAATTTTAACAGATTTGGCGATTTTTTCATACCTCTAGTCTGGGGGTCACCGTCTAAGCTGATTTTCTGGATGTACATATTGATAAATAAATAAAATATAATAAAAAAGTTAATTTTGTTCACAAAAGTAAACACAATGGGTTTTTAGTTTCTCAATCAATCTGCCTAGCCTGTTCCTAACTACGATCGGGTCAGCTTCCAGTCTAACCGAATGCAGCTAAATACCAGTATTTTACACGCATCGACTGCCTATCTGTCCTCCACAACCCCGTGTCTGGGTAATTCGATACTCCTTGGTTGTCGGAATTTCAGATTTCTGACGACCAGTAATGACTGCATATAAACATCTACGAATGACAGCCGGGATCAATGGCTTAACGTGCTTTCCGAGGCACAGAGGGGTCTCGATATTTAAAGATTGTCACCCATCCATGGACCAACCTCGGCAAGCGTAGCTTAACCTGATCGATCCACCCGTGTGGCTGTTATTACTTAGCCACGAGCCCCTCACGAGTTTCTCAATCAATGCACTAGATTTTATACCTATAAATCACATTCATCCACTTCGCATTACTTTCTCAATCTCCAACTCACTTGAATTTATGCTAAACCGTTCAGTTGTAAAACCTTTTACACCGTTAAAAGGGAGATTTGAATATGAAATCCCAATAAAATATGCACACGAAAAAAGAAACATTTTAGGTATACCACAAACTTTGTTCGTGAGTTTGCCACGACTTATAATATTGTAACTTTATGATTTTCTGCCGAATGCCAAATCTCGGTGAGCACGAAATTGTTAAGTGAATTTTATGAGTGATTTTCATGTGTTGCACGTATTTTATTGCCTTTTTTATGGCTTGAGATATAGAAAGATGTATCTACTAGCGTTGAACGCGTGTTACAAAATCGGTTTTGATGTAGATATAATGATAATCTGTAGATCGTCGTACTTTATTTTCGCCCAACTTTGTATAAACTATGAATTATCGTTCTAATATTTCGATCCCGTGGGAATATCGGGATAAAAACTATCCTATGTCTATTCCCAGGACTCAAACTATCTCTATATCAAATTTCATCTAAATCGGTTCAGTGGCTTAGGCGTGAAAAGGTAACATACAGATAGACAGACAGACAGAGTTACTTTCGAATTTATAATATTAGTATGGATAATAAATACTTCTGGACCCAATAACAAAAAATTCAAAAACGTCCAAGTTAAGGCACGTTTTTGGGACATTATGAGATCAAGGGTAAAAATATAAGTATTCATTATGTGCTATGTGAATTTACGTCATCACAGATTAAGGAGTTTACGTCTTCAGTTAATAAAGGTCATTTTTGCGATCTAGTGTAAACACTAGTCTAGTGATCTAGTGTAAATGCACTGACGTGCGTTCGACTGTACGTTAAAACGTACAGTCGAACGCACGTCAGTGCATTTTGACCTTGACCTTTCCTACCGTAGTACTGAATTTCAATCTAATGAGAGGTTTCAATGATGGGCTAGTGGCAAAGGCCCTGACTTAGGTACTAGTTGTAGGTCGTAGGTTCGAACCTAGACAGGCGCTTTACTTTGTGTAAATTATTTCATCACCACTGCTCTCAAAACGGTGAAGGAAAACATCGTGAGGAAACCGGCATGTCCTAGAATAAAAAATTCGAAGACATGTGACATCTACCAATCCGCACTGGGCCCTTGTAGTAGATTACAGCCCACTCCCTCTCGAAGAGAGGGGGCCTGTGTCTCAGCAGTGAGGACATTATAGGCTGATTATCTTTATGCTAATTCTGGTTCTGGTACCACTGACCCTGATATGCGTTCGACTTTACTAACGGCCAGTTTCTTCATCAACAACTAAACTAATCAGTCCAAGTATCGACTTTTACTTATACTTCGGCAAATGTGTTTCTTCATTCAAGTAATAGCTAAAATAGTGAAGAAACAAATTTAACCATTACTTTGACTTTTGTGACGTTACTTTGGCTGTTACTATTGATGAAGAAACTGGCCGTATCACCGTTTTTATTTCATAAAAGTTTTTGTATTTCAATTACGTTTTATGTCTGTAATAAAATTTAAATCCGATTGTACACTTTATTTGCTTTTTATGAGTCTAAATAATCTAAAAATAAAACTAGTAAGCCACTCAACTGAAATGAAAAATAAATTGATATACCTAATGACTCCTTAAAATCAAGTACTCCATTACTCAGTTCATTTTCCCCAAACAAAGTTATTTTCAGCATTAAAACCCCTGATTATGAAGCCTATAAACTGAAACTAATCAAACACACAATGAGATAACCTATAAAATCGATTCTCAATCAAATTTAACACTTTGACACACTCCATAAAGTCATAAACTGATAAAACTTAACGACGTTAAGAATTAGAGGCTGTCGGGGATGTAGGGCCTAATTCCACGGGTTATGGGCTATCTGCTCAGATATTTAATGTTTATGCCCCGGTATTAAGGGAGACGGTCAACAAATTAAGTGGATACCTTCGGATGTGTCTTTGGGAAAGATTTGTGTGGATACGATAGGTCCTGTCAAATTAATCAGCGCCTGACACTACTCCATACAAGTTTAGACGTGATTAAAAACTTGCCTACTAAAATTACATCAATTTACGTCAGGCGCTGATTAATTTGACAGGACTAAACTAAAACTGATCTTCTGTCCTTTTCTTAATGAAATAGAATGAAAAAGACGCACTGAGCTTAAATTTAGTTTAGTTTGTGACCAACAGAATCGGCACCATTTTCTTACAAACAACACAACAAAAGTACCTTAATTGTTAATCCAGGTAATAAACTATCTGTATGCAAAATTTCATCCAAAATGGTTCATCATCTTCATCATTCTGACAAGACGTCCAATACTGGACATAGGCCTCTCCGAACGCTACGTCTTCCAGCACGCGGTCGCCACTCCAGAACCTTACGGCCCCATTGGCCATCTGAATTGCCAAAATGGTTAAATAACAAAAAATATATCGAAAATAGCTGCGCCCCGCGGTTTTACCCACGCAAATGTCGATCCCGTGGGAATATCGGGATAAAAAGTAGCCTATATATTAATCCAGGGTGTCACCTAACGCCATACAAAACTTTATCAAAATTGGTCAAGCTGTTTGAGCGTGAAGAAGTAACAAACATACACACACATTCACAAACTTTCGCCTTTATAATATTAGTGTGATAACTTTGAAAAACAAACCACTTCGAAGTGTCGCTATAAACTGGTCATTCTAGTATAGTCTAGTCCTACACTCGCCTCCGCCATTGTTCGACATTCTCCATTGACGGCTCGGAATAATTTATACGAGCAGTAGACAGTAGATATTAATACCCAACGCCTCGTTGTCGGTATTTATTTCTGTAGGATTAATAAAGCGATGGATATCGCTAACAGTTAATTGTTTTCGCGATTGCTTATTAACTCGTGTGTCAAGAACGAGGGTACTTTAGTGTGATGTATGAGTGGATTTAGGGATGTGCTGATATTGAGGTGGTTAATTTTGTATAGTAGGTACTTTGTCCTGATGTGCTGCGTGTAATTTTTGCAAAATCAGCGCGAACCAGTGCAGACCGGCGCTGACTAATTCAGATAGGAACTTATCGGCAATTTTGGCGAAAACTGTTAAATTGCCTGCACCGACCTGCGTTGGCATATCAACGCCGGTTACCAGTTTTCTACATGAAGGCACCCAAAGAATTGAGTTGGGCTCAACGATGACGTCACGGTTCCACAAAAGTAGGCAGAAGATTGTTGTATTCAGATGAAAATATTTATTCATATACTTAATCATGTTTGCCAAACGTTGTAAGCATTACATCTGTAATCTTCAAAGGGTGAGGCAGGGATGTACAGACGCCAGCACATCAAGTTACTACAATCTGTCAAATTTATTTAACAGATTTTCAACTTTATTGCTACAGCATAAGGTTCAAAGTTGATTGGGAAAATTTGACAGTTTCGGGTAGCTTGATGTACTGGCATCTGTAAACCCTCACTCCCACACTTGCTCACACACACTATTTACATACACGTTTACCTCCACACCATCTCCTACTCACATAACACACACATCCTAGTGCGTTTTTGGCGTTTCCATTTCATTCTTATGACTCAATGCTAGGCTAAACAAGGCTCAATAACTTAATAATAATTGCACTGGTAAACAGTAGTTTTGTTTTATGTTTCCATTACATTCTTTTGACTCAATGCTAGGCTAAACAAGGCTCAATAATTTAATAATAATTACACTGGTAAACAGTAGTTTTGTTTTATGAAGTTTCATATCTGATTTTGTATAATTCTGCCACGCTGATTCCAAATCTGTTGTCAGTTTTTCTCTAGCAGTTTTAGTTTTCGAAATATTAACATATTACATTTTTAACGAAAAACACTCGAATTATAAAATGAAAAAAATTGTTTCTCTTACCTAACATGAAAAAAACTTTATTTTATAAGATTTTCATGCATAAATCGAAACTTCCATTCAAACTTTTCCCACCCTGGGAATCGAATCCAGTAGCAATAGCGCTTCCAACCACTAGACCAACCACGAGGCAGTCACTTTTATGTTGATTAGGAGGCTCGTAGGAACTGATGAAATCTGCAAAGTCGTCACGATAGAAGAAGAGATATAAAGTAAAAACAAACAATCAATGCTAATTGTATAGCTGCCAAAATCTCTACGAAATTATTTAAAATATAAGTCCACATAGGCATAAAGATAGATCGTTCATTTTAAAGTTGTGTCACCTGTCAAAATTGTCAAACTGTCACCATTCAGAAGTTTATTAATTATATGTCTGACTATTGGCACGTATCGAGATACCGGCTATGAAATTAGTGAGTGATAGATGTTGCGGGGCGTCTCTGTTGGCGGTTAAAAGTTATTATATTAGTAACGACTTTTGTTAAAATAATATTGACCGTAGTTCGGGAAGAAAGACGTGAGTCTTATAATGTTTTGTATATTTGCAGGGAAGATAAAGAATAAAAGTGGACCATTATTCTACAAAATACTGTACAGCAAATCATTGTATCAGTCGAAAAAATTCTTTCAGGAATTCGGCCATTTTTTTTATCTAAAATATTTAAATTCCGTGACCCTTCACTATTATCATCATCATATCCTTCGCAAATAGTGAAACTAAAACTTCTCCCAGCAATACAGCATGTTCATTCAACTTAATTATTGTACCCTATCCCGTTTAAATTCCAATTTCATCATTTAGCGAAGGCGAATAAAGCCGTGTTTACAACATAAATTACGTATCTATTTGTATAAAAATAAATGAAAATGGTTTATTATTTCAACAAGTAGACCTTATCAACTAGTTAATAGAACCTCCTTTTAAGGAGAAAAAATTAAAAGTTTTTTTCCATTTCACATCTAACATGGCAGAATAATTGTCGACATCGTTGCTGCTTGCCGTACCAAAAAAAAAAAAAACAGTTTTTGTTTTTAATGGCAACTCTCTTCTATCCTTCAAAAACTTACGGAAATTAAACCTGTATTGTTTCGTAATAAAATAGCAAAATAAATAAAAACTGTAATAATATTGACCAAGAAAATGTTTTACCTGATATATCTAGTCGGAAAAGCTACCTACCTAACTTAGGTTGTTTATGCAATAGTATAGTACCCAAATTACTTTGTACATGCCAACGGACCCCTATTACTATGCCTCCGCTGTCCGTCTGTCTTCCATCCGTCTGTCCGTCTGTCCGTCTGTCCGTCGGCGGGTTGTTTCTCATGAACAGTTGGTAGACAGTTGAAATTTTCACAGTGTGTAATTCTATTGCCGCTATAACGATAAAAATAAAACAAAGTTAAAAATTAAAGACTCTTCATATAAGAAACACGTTTTGTACCTTGTGGAACGGAACCTTTCATGTGCGAGTCCGACTCGCCCTAGGCCGGTTTTTTTACTGAAGGCTATTTCTCGTAATTTAAAACGTTCAAAATCTAGTCGCAGTCTCATCTCAGCGACAAACATAATATGACAAAAACTTGTCAAAATGTAAGGAAATCAGAGGTATTCTTGACAGATTGAGACTGAGATCAGATCAGACTGCGAACGTTCTTAAAATTACTAGAATTGCCCCTCTGAACTCCACCGCGCCGCTGTCACCGCCACTCCCCTCACAGATGATCCAGCAACGGAAGCCATTTTGGAAATAGATCCATTCGCTGAAACCCGTTCCATTACCGTGATTTATTCAATTATTCAACGACAAATGAATTACCGTGTTTTTTTGCTATGTAAAAGCTTTTCGAGCGAAAAAAGGATTATCTGTATGTTCCGACCGGCATGAAAAATAATGTTATTTTTACGTGTAAGAAAGTTTGAGGGTTGAGTTTTAATAAGTATAGGACTGGAGGTATTTTTTTCTAGATCACCATCTAGAAAAAAATACTAATATGGTGATATGGTGTGGTGGTGTGTGTGGTGTGGTGGTATGGTGGTATGTATGGTGATAATTCTTCGATAAATACGATAGATACTTTTTTCTGGATGCATTGTGTGAGGAGTGATTTGAATGAGAAGGGAGTGAATGAAAGCGTGATGGTTGACAGGGGAGAATCATCTGCCTAGCCTCTTTCCAACTATGTTGGGGTCAGCTTCCAGTCTAACTGGATGCAGCTGAGTACCAGTATTTTACATGGAGCGACTGCCCATCTGACCTCCACAACCCAGTTACTGGGTAATACGAAACCCCTTGGTAAGACTGGTTGTCAAGACTTTCGGGCTTCTGACGACCCGTAACGACTGTCAAAGATCCACGAATGACAGTCGGGATCAACGGCTTAACGTGCTTTCCGAGGCACAGAGGGGTCTTGGTATGTAAAGATGGTCACGCATCCACGGAGAAACCGCGGCAAGCGTAGCTTAACCTGATCGATCGACCCGTTATTACTTAGCCACAAGCCAAGAATGGAAGAAGGAAACGTGTTGCGCCGACCACAAGTAACATGGGACAACTTTTTTTTTTTCAGATACAACCTTTTTTATTTGCAAACAGATGTTGTCGTTGTGTGTTGTTCTCTCAAGGCATAGACAAGTAATGAGGTTACGTCTGGCGCGGATTCAAAATTAATATTTTATTTTATTTGCTAATATTTTACATGTTAAATCTATTTTAATATTTATTTATGTTAACTGCCCGTGACATCACAGCGGCGGGCCCTATCAGAATACCAGCGCTACGACATTTTTTTTTTAAATGTCGCAGCATCATGCTGAAATAGGAGCCTTTTGGCCTCGTATAGGAGTTTCTGTCTCATTTTTCTTTTTGTTGCTTTTTGTTTTTTTATATTATATAACTTGGTTTTAATTTTTTACTATTTTTAGTTTAGTTTGTGATCTTCCTGTACGAGTCGCAATAAATACTTTTTCTTTCTTTCTTGTTGCACATCAGTCTAGGTACTACTGCATTTGCACTACGAAAACTACATTATTGCTACGACTTCAAGGTATTTTCAATGGCAAATTGTTAAGAATGATATGCGTTTGACTAATACTACCTACGTTCACCTAAATTATCGTATATTACGTCTGTTTAGATAGAAAAACAAAAAAAAATATTGATAAATTGATGATTGAAATAACTACTTGTACTAGATGTAGGCCTTATAGGTACTAGATGTAGGTAAAAATAATTGGATTCTACTTGAACTAGTAATAAAGTTGTATCTCTCACTCAAGTGCTTATACTTACATAAGTATTATCTAAAATTCTTTAAACAACTTATGTACTATAAATTATGGTTATATTCTAATTGACAGAAATAACGCTACTTTTTTGCACCATCGTAAGACATTTTTGCAACCATGTTCTTGCAAAAATGTTTTTTTTTTTTTTTTGAGAGCAGGTGTGGCCCAGTGGTATCGGCCGCGACTTACTAGTTGTAGGTCGTAGGTTTGAACCCAGACAGGCGCTTTACTTTGTATAAATTATTTCATCACCACTGCTCTCAAAACGGTGAAGGGAAACATCGTGAGGAAACCGGCATGCCCTAGAACCAAAAATTCGAAGACATGTGACATTTACCAACCCGCACTGGGCCCGCGTGGTGAATTACGGCCCACTCCCTCTCACAGAGAGGAGGCCTGTGTTCCAGCAGTGGGAACATTATAGGCTGATTATGATGACATTTTTAATAAGGTCGCGTTTACTTTGTCATTAAAAAGAAAAGATACATAATTGTTTCCAATACTAGAACCTAGAAAGTGCTTTTAGGTAGCAATGATTAACGCTCAGCAATTAAGTGCCATTGCATTGCTCTTCGAAAATTTGAAAGCAACCGTCGCTTAGGATATAAAGAAATCACAATACGGGTTCATAATCCTATTTCCATAGCAAAAGCGAGTGAACAGTGAAACCATTCGCATGTCAATTTAAGTTTCCATTTACGTAACAGCCAATCCGAACTGAAACCACCAACGAAATTCATTTGAAAAAATACGTGCCGCCCCTAAAAAAATATTATTTGCGCCCCTGAAAAAATGCCACTCAAAGTTGGACAACTTTACCTCAATTGTAGTAAATCTGGGGACATTTTAGAAGGTTTTTTGGTACTTTTGTAATAACGGGAATGTATTGATTAAGAGCAGCGATTAAAGCAGAAAAACGTAGGCTGCTCCGAAATGTGTATTAAAGATTAATAGGGTGTAAAATTATTCGTCAGGGCTGGCTCTTTTTATTGTAATTGACATCAGGGGTAGAATCAAGAGAGTCAAAGGTAACCATCGAATTAGCTTTTGATGAGGAAAATGAGATGAATGGGGCTTTCAAAAATGTGGGGTGACTTTCGATGACATGCCAAGATTGACAACATTTATTATATACTTACTCAAGTTAAAAATATGACAGGTTAAAAAAAAAAAAACATTTTTGTTGGTGGCGGTGTTTAATTGGTTTTGGGTGATGTCTTTGAGTCTGGAAATTGGTGACTGGGTTTTTATCTGTGAAGTAGTGATAAGTACCTAAATAAAAAAAAAGACGGGTTGCACTCCGGGAGTGCCGGCAGAAGTGAAAACTTGAATATTAACGTTGAAATAAATCAATTATTAATTGAATTAATATAACTAATTTTTTTTTCACTATTTCTGCGTCACTTTTTTCATTGATCGATGCACTTTGTTCAATTTCCATATTTTAAACACTTTACATACACGAATTTTACGAATACACAGCAGGGTGGCTACTACACAGACGGTCGAGCCATCAGCTGTCCATCCATCCATCCAAATCCACATCCACGTCCACGTCCACCGTCACCGTCACCGTCACCGTCACCGTCACCGTCACATCACATCACTTCACATCACATCCATCCATCCATCCATCCATCCATCCATCCATCCATCCATCCATCCATCCATCCATCGATCCAGCGATCCATCCGTCGATCCATCCATCGATCCATCCATCCATCCATTATCGTGTCTCACTTGGTTCACTTCGGTTGGCGCCGCCGTAGCAAGAGGGGGGGGGGGAATCTCTCCTGACGGTCATGTGTCCTGACGCGATGCCCTGACGCGAGTTTAACATTTTTTACCCATTACAAAAAGTGTTCAACGCCGCTAAAGAAGTTTTCACTTCAAAAAAAGTTGGCTAAAATACTACCTACCTAAGTATTTTAGAAATCAATGGTTGGAATAAAACGAGCTGACGCGTTGCCATGCCTTTTCAAACCTTTTTCGGCGGCCACACAACAACTTACTAAAGTTCCATCACAATCGGTCGAGCCATTTTCGAGTTTCTGCGAGACTAACCCACGGCAATTGATTTTTTTAACCGACTTCAAAAAGGAAGTTCTTTTTATTTTTTATTGCTGAATGGGCCCGCTCTTGAACTCGATTATGCCTGATGGAAAGCGATGGATGAGGTCTATGATTGAACGAGCGTGCCTAGAAGATGCCTAAGGCACTTGAAATCCCACGTGTCGACGAAACACAGCAGGCTGTTTGACGATCAGTCCTACCACCGACATCGACTCCGGTCGGAGGGTGGTCGCAAACACCGCAAGAGAAGAATTGGCCAGTCAAATAAGGTGTTGTTTGTGACTGTCCAGGATGCGCCGAACCCTCGGTTCAGGAGTAACTTGCGGAACAAACTGCGCTACAGAGCTACGCTGTGGAGGCTTCTTCATGCATCCCAAAAAAACATGTTTACAGTCTTCGCCACTTGTATACTTACTAATAGATAGCATTCCTGCTATTTGTTTAAATTAGGAAACCACTACTATTTATTTATATTAAGAATTTCCCCCTGACTGAAGTTTCACTACAACTTAAAACTTCTTGTCGGTAACTCTTGTAAAAATATGATTTGTTTGTTTTATTAAAATTAAGTGTTGAACTGTTTTTTAACACGAAAAACGCAGTTTTATTACACAAATCTTTATTACAAATTTTTAATGCTGTTACGAGGGGAGATTTTAATTGGCTAATAACTCCGTTTTAACAAGCTTTTTACAATATTTATTAAGTATTTTTATTTTCTAATATCATGATTATGTTAAGGTACGATATTAATAATATAAAGTTTACTAGATGAACAATTAATTTGAAGTGAATTCACAGTAATAAATAATTGAAAAGTCTTTCAACTCAAAAAATACATTAGTTTTAGTTAGACTACACTTATCATATTAACTGCTACAAAAGTTCTTTTTGTAAACAAAACCCGGTTTTCGGAGATTTACAAATAAATCGAAAAATGAGACTTTCAAAATTCAAGGTCATATTAATCATATCATTTGAAACGGAACGTCATGTAAAGGGAATAAAACAATATCTACACTTTTTTACTTTAAATAAAATCTCCTGTTCAAAAATTAAATACTTGACGCGTAATGCCGTAAAAAAATATGAAAATTATTACTGTAATATTATGATCTTGATGCATGAAACTATTTGGTACGACTTTTAGTCATTGTCCTTTAAAAGGTGCTTTAGACCATCAACAAAATAAAAAACTCCCGCATTCAATGAAAGCTAACCATAAATTAAAACATCATTGTCTTTACGCCGATCATTTGAAGTTGACACAGACAGAAGACAGAATGACATTTTAATTACGCTCACCCCTACTTAATTGCATAAAGTAAGGAAAAGTGAGTTGTCAGTTGCAAGCCGTGCTAGCTGGGCCTAAAAGTTCCCCAACAACATTAAAAAAAAAACACGAACGTATATTTTAGACGAACCTTGGAAATACCAAAAATAGAACAAAAACCGGCGTTTCCATAGCAAGCATAACACCATTTCCTCATCCAGTCCAGGCGACACATCCCACAAGCGGCAAAAAACCACGTTTTTTTTTAAGTTGTCACTTTTTAATTGACTATGCGACCGTTGAGTCACAAAGATAAATGAACATGAAATGAAACTAAGCCTTTTTGCTACCTTGTCACACAAAAATAAACTTTACGGAACAAAAAATAGAGCCTAAACTCGTTGTTGAGTTAATTATGTGGCAACAAACCACGGTTTTGGGCTGGTTATGACATAAACATGTATTTGGTGGGGCCTGCCCATTGTATGCCTCTATGAATCGTACGTTAGTCATTCATGGTGTCACGTATGATAATAATAGATAATGTATAATTAAGTCGTTCTTTGAAATATATAGAAAGGCAGGAACTCTTTCTTTTCATAGTTGTTTTCAAAGTTACTAATGTCCATTACTGCCCTCGTAATAGCAAATGCAGTAATCGACATTTTTACGATTTTCCATTTTTGTCAAAAATTACATGGGGAGGCTTCAAGCTATACGTAGAATTTTTTTTCTTCTATGGCTAGAACATGATGAAATTAAAAAAAATTTGAAAAAAAAAACGTACTTCTTACACTGTTCCATAATAATGTAGGTATTAGGTACAGACCAACGCTTAGTAGTGGCAACAATTTGACATTGACAGTGCAACATCATCTGAAGGCCAATTCCCATTATTAAAACGTTCAAAATCTAGTCGAAATCTCATCTCAGCGACTATCAAAAATGCAGGGAAATTAGAGGTGTTATTGACAGACTGAGAGACTGAACGTTCTTAATATTACGGGCTTCCTCTCTCCTACCCTTCTTGCTGTGCCCTACAGGGTCCATAATGATCTAAATTATATATGTAGTTACCACCTAAGTACACATTATGGTAAAGCAATAAAGATATTGAGTATTGAATAGCCCCCTAGCAGTTATTATCTCCGTGAGAAAGTATGGCAAGGCTACGCCATCAAAAAAATAGGCGTTTTTGGTTATATCAAAACAGATTACAGGAAAAAAAATATAAAGCGCCATATTAACGACGCGGCGTCGTGAAGAAAAAAGGAAGTTCAATTTAAAACGTTTCACGAAGAAAGGTCACATCAAACGATAACTTAAATGTTCCTTCATCCGTGAACAGCTCTCACGGCTTCCTAGAAGTTAATTCTAGAGCACTTACTTGGTTTTATAGTTAATGGTGCTTTGAAGAATGAAGAAAATGATCAGTGGAATCGATTCGTCATGAAGTTAAACAACTTTTTTGCAACAAAAAACTACTGTCTTAAAAAAACACTACAATGTGATAAATAACTTTAATTTCGGAAGTCGGTGTCGGTTCCGCATTTTCGTTTTTTGACACCAACTTCCGAATTTAAAGTTATTTATCACTTTGTAGTGTTTTTTTTTAAGCCGGTTGTTTTTTTTTGGAAAAAAGTTTTTATTTTTCACTTTTTAGTTGTACCTAACTCACACTAATTCAATTAACAATAGTACATTGAAGAATTGAAAACACGGACTAGAGGAATCATCAAAGTTCGCGTAGAAATGCCGGAGATGCAGGACATTTATGCATATAACTTCGTACATAAGAATAATTACCTATAGTGCCTCGGAAAGCACGTTAAGCCGTTGGTCCCGGCTGTTATTCGTGGATCTTTGACAGTCGTTACGGGTAGTCAGAAGCCCGTAAGTCTGACAACCACTTACGCTGACTCTGACACTGACGGTACTTACAATTTCATGTCATCATCGTCATCTGTCTAGCCTTTTCCGAAGTATGTTGGGGCCGGCTTCTAGTCTAACCGGATGCAGCTGAATACCAGTATTTTACATGAAGCGACTGCCTATCTGAACTTCACAACCCAATTACTGGGTAATACGATACCCCTTGGTAAGACTGGTTATCAGACTTTCGAGCTTCTGACTACCCGTAACGACTGTCAAAGATCCATGAATGACAGCCGTGACCAACAGCTTAACGTGCATATGTATCCATACTTCCATACTATATACTATATAATATTGTAAATTCGAAAGTAACTCTGTCTGTCTGTATGTTACCTTTTCACACCTAAACCACTGAACCGATTTAGATGAACTTTGGTATAGATATAGTTTCAGTCCCGGGAAAGGACACAGGATAGTTTTTATCCCGATATTCCCACAGAATCGAAACTTATGCGGGTGAATCCGCGGGGCGCAGCAGCTAGTCGGCTATTATAATCTAAATAATTAATATCACCCTTGAGATAGGATATCCAAATGATGTTTCGGGTCGCTTATCATCAGGTGAAAGCTTAAACATCTCGTCATAATCAGCCTATAATGTTCCCACTGCTGCGCCACAGGCCTCCTCTCAGTGAGAGGGGGTGGGCCGTAATCCACCACGCGGGCCCAGTGCGGGATGGTGGATGTCACATGTTTTCGAATTTTTGGTTCTAGGACATGCCGGTTTCCTCACGTTTTCCTCCACCGTTTTATGAGCAATATCTATCTAGAATAAAAACTAAACCAATACGGATCATGGTGTGCTGGTGTGATAGGATCGAAAATTGTAGTAGATAATTATTATTTTCGACATAGTTTTATGTTGTTATTATAACGTTAATTGAATTTTTGTGGAGTAGGTACAACTAAAAAGTGAAAAAAAGTAGGTAATTAAAAAAATTAAAAAAACCCGACTGCAACCTGATGCCAAAACTAACTGAAAAGCTAAAAACAAGCCCATTTTAAATAAAATAAAAGTTGGTAGCAGGCGGGGCCCATACCTTATTATAGTTTCAAACTCAAATGGGTCCCGCCTGCTTCCAACTTTTAATTAATTTAAAATGGGTTTTGTTTTAGCTTTTCAGTTAGTTTTGGCATAAGGTATAAGTCGGGTTTTTTTTTTTTTTTTTTTTTCACTTTTTAGTTGTACTACTTTTTTTCACTTTTTAGTCAAAAGTCAAAAAAAGTCAAAAAAGTCATTAGTTTATGAGAAAATCGTGGACAAACAAACATACATACATACATACGGATCGAATACAGACCCTCATTTTTTGAAGTCGGTTAAAAATATGCTCGTCGTTAAGTTTGTGTAAACAAAAATCATGAACCAAAATAAACTGATGTACCCACTGCTGTAATACAATGAATATCAGCATACCTACAGTTCGACACAACTTAGATGTAGCATCGGCAAAATTCGTAAAACCGATCACATCCGAACTAATTGCGCCTTCAAAATTACCAATCTTTATTAAAATTGATCAATTTTTCCTAAAGTAGTAATAAAGATTTGCGAATACGAATTACGAATTACAAACGTTTTACGAATTTTTCCGACGCTACATCTAAGTTGTGTCGAACTGTACTTAAATTGAACAGTCGAGAGGTGTCGTGGGACTCCTGGTTGGATGGAACGAAGTACCTTTCGCTTTTGCACACTTGGCAAATGAGAGCTAGACACTTTTTTACGTAAAAAAGTGTCATGAGGGTCAAAATAGCTAGAATGAAAGAAGTGTAACATTTAGTTGGCAAAGAAGTATATTTTAACGTTACCACGCACTGCATTGTGGCCAATGATTTGGGCTGTAATATGTTCAAGTGATTGAAGTAAGGTTGCTGGCTACATGACATACCATAATTATAGAGAGAGGAAAAAAAGTAAGCTTCAACACAATTCAACAACAACAATCCCGAAATAATAACCAAAAACCACAAAGTGATCATGCCAAAACTCCAACAGAATTTAGCAAATTAAATTTTCAAAAAGTCGTATCTCGTAATCAACTCAGGCTCAGATGTGGGGGGCTGGATGCCAAGGGTGTCCCCCACCCCCCGTTTCAGACACACAACTGAATTATGTAAAACTTTTAATTGTCCTCTCCTCTCACCTTCATTAAAATTCGAGGTATTTTGTTTGGACACAAAAACTTAGTTGTTCCATTTTTGCCCGTTGTTTTTGAGATGTTAAAAAGTCATTTTGACAGGGAGCCTGGTAGCCTGATTAATTATTTCGTGTGTAGCCTAATAGAAATGTTGAGTGTATTTACGTACGTTAGGTAATGAAGTAAAAGGATGTATTCGAGGTAATGTGGTTAGTCACATTGTTTAAAAGCTTCGTGGGAGCAAAAATCATGATGTGTTTTTGTGATTTCTCGGAACGCCGTGTAATGTGCCAGTAAGACTTTTCTTTATTTTTTTTATTGCTGAATGGGCCCGCTCTTGACCTCGATCACGCCTGATGGAAGCGATGGATGAGGTGTATGATGTGCCCATAAGATGCCTAAGGCACTGGAACTCTCACGCATCGACGCAACACAGCAGGCTGCTTGACCGACTTCGGTGGGAGGGTGGTCGCAAACCAGGCGGGCGTTAGCCTTTCCACCGCAAGGGAAGAGTTGGCCAGTCAAATAAGGTGTTGGGTGTGATTTTACAAGATGCGCCGAGCGCTCGGTTCAGTTGAGTAACTGGCGGAACAAACTGCGCTAGACGAGGAGGCTTCTTCATGCATCTCAAAAAACTTTGCTTTTCATTGCTTTCTTCCTCTCTTATACTTTACTGTGACATGTAGTTGTATGTTACGATTGTTAAGCCGTTTTGTCGTATCTGTTTATTATGATAAGCCTCTGTTAGTCAGGAAAGGGAGCAACGGTGAGAGCTATGGTGGCCAAGACCAGTATTGGCCCAGTGGTCCAGCCGTGACTTACGAGTTGTAGAACATAAGGTCGAACACTAACAGGCGCGTTAATTATTTCATCACCAGCACTGGCTCCGTGGGGTCCGTGGCTAAATATTAACAGCCACGTAGGTCGATCAATCAATTTAAGCTACGCTTGCCGCGGTTGGTCTGTGGATGGGTGACCAGCTTTACATACCGAGACCCCTCCGTGCCTCGGAAAGCACGTTAAGCCGTTGGTCTCGGCTTTTATTTGTGGATCTTTGACAGTCAAAAGCCCGAAAGTCTGACAACCAGTCTTACCAAGGGGTATCGTATTACCCGGTAACTGGGTTGTGGAGGTCAGATAGGCAGTCGCTCCATGTAAAATACTGGTATTCCGCTGCGTCCGGTTAGACTTGGAAGCCGACCCTAACATAGTTGGGAAAAGGCTAGGCAGATGATGATGACCAGTACTGGGCCCGCGAGGTGGATTACGGCTCACTCCCTCTTACCAATAGGAGACCAGTGTCCCAGTAGTTTGAACATTATGCATTATCTATGAGGAAGAGATCTGCGAAAATAATGGGTAGGTTGCGTGGAAGCTCTTACAGCATCCTAAAAACTTTATTAGATATAGTGGACAGTCCCTTTATAAGTGGGTAATGTATTTATTTATTTTTGCCGGAGGGTTGGCGCGTGCGACATTTTCCTTGTCACAACAATGCCACAGAATGCCTCTGACACTCAAATCATAGACAAGTAATGGGGTTACGTCTGGCATGGATTAAAAAATGAATATTTTATTATTTATTTATTTCTGTAACTGCCGTGACATCATAGCGGGCCCTGTCAGAATATCAGCGCTGCGACATTTGTTTTTAAATGTCGCAGCATCACACTGAGCTAAGAGCCTTTTGGCCTCGCATAAGACTTTCCGTTTCATTTTTTTTTTGTTACTTTTTTTTATATAATTTGGTTTATTTTTTATTTTTAACTGTGTTTAGTTTGTGATCTTCCTGTGCGAGTCGCAATAAATACTTTTTCTTTCTTTTCTACAAGACACTGGGCACGGAGGCACGTGCCAACGTGTGTTGGGTCAAGTCATTTTTAGTTGTTTTAGTTTTTAAAAGTTTGCGAACATAGTTTTTATGTCATTGTTACTTATACTATATAGATTTTGAGTATGTAGTCCGAAATAAAGAATATTATATACAGGGTGGGCAAAAAATCGTGGATCAAACGAAACAGGGCGATAGTAGGGAATATTTGCAATAAAAAATATCTCTGTGGCAAAGCCCTAACTTGATCTTAAAAGTTATGACAAGTTGAGTGTTAACAGTAACGTTCTAAAGTTACAAATAATTTTTCGTGAGACTTAAAAGGTATTGAAAAAAGTGCCAATACTGATAAATCATGGACTGTCATAAAAGCACTGTTGCAGTGTGGATACTTTTTTTGTTTTTTTTTTTTTTTTTTTATCTGCAATTAACCCCGACTATCGCCCTGTTTCGTTTGATCAACGATTTTCTGCCCATCCTGTATATTTATTATTATTTCTTTATGAATATATTATAGGCGGATTATGCAGCTAGGTTTTCGTTATGACGTACTGTATATTATATAATGTGTAATATATAGTACATTTATTGCTTCGAACAATGACCACAAAGAGTTTCTCGATATGACTTCAAACAAGAATCGCAGAAATTCAACCATTTACCAAATCTCATAAAGGCAACTTTTCCCCTACTTCGAACTCTGATATTTTCCATTAAATTCGACTTTGCATGAAGATACGGCCTGATGGTTTTATGAAGGGCGCGATAAGGCAAACTTGTGATTATTATTTGTTACCTTACGTCACTCAGGAATTCTCGGCCATTTTTCTTTTCGTAGCACGCGACGCCTTTGTGTTGCTGTTTGGGACTTCATTTGTATTACGTTGATTGTTAGGTATATACTTTTTTCATGTTATTATCAAATATAGCTATGGTGTTTTGGTTTTTTGTTATCGAATTTCTTTTGTAAGTGATTTGAAGGGTATTTTCTGGACCTTCTTGGGGAGTTTCTTGCCCGTTCTTGTCCATAAGTACCTACTACGCTTCGGAATGGGCAACTAGCTTCATTTTTCTGACTGACCGACCCCTTGATAATTCAAACCTGCCTGTAATTGATTAATCTATCTATTCTATACTTATAAATAAATCTGTAGAAGTGAAAATTCTGTACATTGAAAATATCAAAGAAATAAATGGCAGTGTTACTAGACCGACACCGAAACCAAAAATTTGATTAAAAAAATTTTTGTCTGTCTGTCTGTCTGTTTGTTCAGGCATCACGCAAAAACTACTGGTCCGATTACGATGAAACTTGGTATAATTATTCTTTAATACCCTGGGCACCACACTGGGTGCTTTTTATCCCGGAAAAGTATATAAAATAAAAAACAAACTTAATTTTGCGGTTCGATCCCTAGACCCGATTACTGTACTAACCGCAAATAATAAGTTTGCCGTAGGTTACGTCACCCGCAGTGGAGTTCACTAAGAGGCGCTGCACACGGCTAAGATGCTATAAATACAATATCGCTCGCCATACAATTCAATGGACTATCACACACGACGAAGATAATAATCTATAAAAATATTATAAAGAGGTGATTGTTTGTATGTATGTAGGATATAAGCAAGGATATAGGCTATTTAACATCACGCTGCGATTCTTCGGAGCCGAGCAGGCGCGGGCAGGCGATGCAATGCGATGTGTCGGGAAAACCAAGCATTCCACGCGGACGAAGTCGCGGGCAGAAGCTAGTTTGAAATAAATTCTTTGAGTTTGAGTGGTCCAACCAATTTCAATTTAGAGGCTTAAAATTTCACCACCTGTTCAAAAGTTATATTTTGCCAAAAACTGGCAGGAATTTTGTCAGTACAATAAAATTAAATCAAGTCAATTAAAATATTCGCATCGAACTATCATTACAGACAAAACCATCAGACTATCATCCGATGCAAGTAAGACGACGAAGACAATGAATAAGCATCAAAATCTACATGTTAATTAAAGCTTCTCTTAAACTTTTCCTAGTTTTGATGGAAATATTTAAACTCAGTTTTAATAAATTTGAAGTGAACGATAACACAACACGCTTCGCCTACGCTCAAAATTTGATCCCTGGTTTATTTCATAAAACTATGTAGACCCCTAGTCGGATAACGAACTAATTTAATTAGATGCGTCAGATCGAAAACGGGTAGGTGTTTGTTAATCCTTTATAACATTTACTTTGTTATTTTTTTATTGCTGAATGGACCCGCTCTTGATCTCGATCACGCCTGATGGAAAGCAATGGATTAGGTCTATGATGGAACGAGCATGCCCATAAGATGCTTAAGGCACTGGTTTGGCACTGTTAAACATAAACTAGAAAGGTGGATAAAGCCTGACACTAGTAAAAATAGAAACTAGAAGTAACGATGAAATCATTTATTTATTTATTTATAATAATAAGCACAACTACAACACTGTCGCTTACAATTCAAAAGAAATATTAACTAAAATTGAAGCATCGCCATACAACGTGGTAATGCCGCCAGTCTCTTGGGTACATTACCAGTCGACAGTGATGCGGATGAATTTTTCGACGCTATATTTTAGTTTTTTTATATAGTTTTTGTTAAGTTAGGTTTTAATTTTGTTATTTTTGTTAATTAAGGATATATTATTATCTTAAAATATTGAATATAATTATACTAAAATTTACATTTCAGTAACCATGCAAAAAACAGGTATGCATGACATCTAACTCAAAAATATTAGAGACAAAGGAGAACAATAAATAGTGTGTCTAGTAGATCTGCTAGAACACTACAAAAACAAACCAATTTAAGCTATATAGACGTGCACTCTTCACACTGTCTAAATAGGGAACGTTTACGTTTACGTTTTTGGAAATTAGGGGGTTGTCAGGAAAATGATTTGTGGCTCCTAGCTGGTGCTGGTCAATCACTCAGCCTATCGCAGTAGACTGCTTGACATATGCCTCTCCCAGGCTGCGCCACAATACCCTGTCCTCTAGCTTCCGCATCCAGTCTGACCAGGCAACTTTTTAAGGTCATGCATCCATCTAGCTAGGGGTTCCCTCACTACACTGGCCGGGTCTCCACTTCTGAGGGGCAATTCTCGTAATTTTAAGAACGTTCACAGACTGATCTCAGTCTCAATCTGTCAAAAATACCTGTAAATTTTCCTACATTTTGACAAGTTTTTGAGATTTGTTTGTCGCCGAGACGAGACTGCGACAAGATTTTGAACATTTTAACTTACGTGAATTGGCCTTCAGGTCTTGTCTGCTGTTTTGTGCTCTAGTACTTGTTTTAAAATCCACGCGAATGAGCTGCGAGGAGTAACTAAGTACTTTTTAATAATCACATAAAAACTTTTTCCGAATTTTATCTTTCTGAATCGTGGTCAAAATCTGCTGTCCACCATGTTCTGGATTCGTACTAATCGTGAAATTTTATTATGTATTTAAGAATTCGTAATATTAAAAAAAAAAAACACGTCTGATTTTTTTATATATCGTCGTTGTCAAACCAAAATCTGCTATGTGACGTTTTTTGAGATTTCAAGATTTTGATCAAAATCAAACATCAATCAATCAATCAATAAATTTTTGTCAAAATCTTGAAATCTCAAAAAACGGCACAGAAGATTTTGGTTTGACAACGACGATATGTAGTGTGAAATATTGTACGGTGATACGGAACCCTTCGTGTGCGAGTGCGACTCGTATATGACCGGTTTTTTTTTTAATTAACAAATTAAAAGAGCTCTTTATTTCACAAATGAAACCCTGACTAATAAATACATCGCAACCATTCCACAATTTTCATTAAGTAACAAAGTCTCAGTAAACAATTATTTCACTAATTACACTCTCATTCACTTTGCTTTAATCTTACATTATCTTTAAAGCGAAGTGCTTGATTAGTCTCCACTCAAGTACCCATGTATCCATTAAACAAATTGAAAATTTAACTTCTCAAATGATTTTGTAATAATGCGAGTGAGTGAAATGCGAGACGCCCACAAAGGTTTGAACTTTGTGCAAACTTCGTAGACTACAAAGAGTGGAGTACGAACAAAAGACGCTTTCCATCGTATTTGACATTATTTATTAATGCTTTAGAACTTGACATCCAAGAATTCTGCCTGGAGTTTGTGGATGGTAGTCACTCCAACGCTAATTTGGATTGTACAGTAACAGCAAAAATACGTTTATATATTACTAGCTGCGCCCCGCGGTTTTACCCGCGTAAATGTCGATCCCGTGGGAATATCGGGATAAAAACTATCCTATGTCTTTTTCCGGGACTCAAACTATCTCTAGGTATACCAAATTTCATCTAAATCGGTTCAGTGGTTTAGGCGTGAAGAAGTAACAAACATATAAATACACACACACACACACTCACAAACTTTCGCCTTTATAATATTAGTGTGATAGTGTGATTGTACTATTTTTGTATTGTATGTATTGACGCTCGAAACATTAATAACGACACATAATCATGTCATGAACAAAGCTTAGCGTTATTTCACAAATGCTTACCTAATTATTTATTCTTAGACATATTCTAAATTAACTTAGAGTGGGCCCTATTTTGTTTCAACTAGTTTATTATGTGTCCTGACTGATACAGGAAAGAATTTGAAAACTGACAAAGATATAAAAGACTTGACTGTACTTCGTACTAACAGCTGAATTCGCGGAGCGGCTGTTAAATATTCCACCATTTCTTATTATGAAGTCTATTGAAAGAAGTCAAAGCCTAGTTCCATTATATGTCACTATGAATGGTTCTAAAGCAGTTACTTTCCATCCATTTCAACATCTGTGATCAGGGATATAATATCCAGGAGGTATAATAAGCACGTAACTATACAGGGTGAAATTTTAATCACTGTCTTTCTCTTAAGGGGTCATTGTACTCATCATTATGAACAACTTTTACTATGGGACCAAACCCGAAATCGTGAAAAAAAAAATCTGCTGTTTCCTACATTAATGTTCGCATAACTCGTCAAAATGTATTTCATGTTTTGTCCCATAGTAAAAGTTGTTCATAATGATGAGTACAATCACCCCTCAAGAGGAAAACGGTGATTAAAATTTCACCCTGTATATCACTTTCAAGGCTCAAACTTAGTTTATTATTCACGTTAAAGTTACAATGTTAAAAGTCTAGAATGTTTCGAGAATCAAATTGATCTTAGCGTCACCAGAATAGTTAAATTGAATACTCTGACAAATTCTAAGAACGCGATTGATTAAATTAGGTTGAGGTTTTTGTTGCTACGTGCTAGATGAACGAACAAAACTAGCGTTCGACGATAAGATCACGCAATTCATTTGATAAAAAAATCTACGTAGCCAATTCAGTTACACATTGTATAAAATTTGCAAAGCTTAATCTTTATTTTTTTTTAAATAAAGTAAAGTTTTTTATTGCTTCATAATAAGTAACTAACTATATACACTAGATACTAAAATAAATGACTAACTAACTTACTATACAAATATCTATACATATAATAAAATCGTAGGAAAGTCAAAACTGTACATTGAATATTTTTTTAAAAGAATAATTGGGGCGTGATCTACAATCGATACCGAAGCCAAAAATATAGTTTTTAGAATTTTTGTCTGTTTGTCTGTATGTCCGGGATAAACTCAAAAACTACTGCATGGATTTACTTCAAATTTTGCATGAGTTTTACTAAGAGGTCGGGTCAACATATAGGCTACATATTATCACGCTATCACCTACGGGGGAGGAGCTGTGAATCTTTATTTTTCTTACGCATTCTGTGACAGCGTGTAATCTAACGACGCATATTTAAATGTTGTTTTTCAGTAAGCCATGCTATTATCTAGCTTTACACTATGAAAACTACGCCATTTAAGTAATTTGGGCCGAGAAACATAGTTTAATGAATGTTAGTAGTATAAAGAAAATTTTGAAGCAGCGCCCGCCATCTATGAGATTTCATTAAAATCAAATCAAGTTACATGTTGACACTTTTTGGAAATTAATTTAAATTTGATCATGTTGGCGAGGTTAGTAGTTAGTTATTCTTAAAATTCATAGATGGCAATGTTCATTTTCTTCATAAAAGTTGTATCGTATAGTTCGTTTTGATAAATTCGAGTTCCAACAAAACCCTCAAAATCTTGAGCAGAGTTGAGGAAGACAATTAAAAAAAAACGCGGTGTTAAGTATTACAAAAAAGTTATGTTCCTACTGGAGACGAAGTCGAAGTAACTGATGAACGCGTGCTGAACACCTGTCTCAGTTCACTTTAAGATGTGGTCCTTTCTATCGGCGGCAATCCACTGATCGAATATGGGTTACCAGCTCCCCAATCATCACCGCATCAAGATTGTGGAAATCGGGAGTATAACGCTGAGACAAATTACGATCCGGGCGAAATGACCACCATACGAAATGACCATGTCACTTTGTTCTCTTCAGTGTAAAAACAAATTTATGACACCGTCCTTGAAAGCGTTGGGCATAACCAGGGTAAAAAGTTTTTCTTGGATGCTCCTGGTGGAACAGGAAAAACATTTGTTACCACTGACATACTTGCAGAGGTCAGGAGGCAAGGCAAAATTGCTATTGCTGTAGCGTCGTCGGGAATCGCTGCCACACTGCTTCCGGGTGGCAAGACAGCACATGCCATGTTTAAAATTCCCATCGATTTAGAGAGCGCCGAAACGCCTGTTTGTGGTGTGTCACGTAACAGCGATAAGGGACACGTGCTCAAGGATTGCTTTCTGATCGTATGGGATGAGTGTACGATGGCCAATAGGAAGGCAGTTGAGGCCGTGGACAGAACCCTGCAGAACATCCGCAGGAACGAACATTTGATAGGTGGTGTCACAGTTCTGTTCAGTGGCGATTTCCGGCAAACGCTTCCCGTGGTGACACGGGGATCGAGGGCTGACGAGGTGAATGCTTTGTTGTGGTCACGAGTTCGTACGCCGCGCTTTACCATTAATATGAGAGCTCGGCTCGGCGGCAATGCACGTGCTCAAGAATTCTCCGATGTCCTTCTAAGTCTTGGCGAAGGCACTCTACCAAAAGAGGTGGTGCTTCCAGACTCTCTCGGTAGAGTGGTATCCAGCTTAGAAGAACTCATTCGCTGTGTGTACGGGGACATTAGTCGTATACCGCACCAGCAGAATTCTTGGGTGTGCGAGCGGGCCATTTTGACGCCCAAAAATGATCAGGCTGCAGCAAGTTACAAATGCAGTCTCTCGGAAATTGAGGGGAATGAAGTGGTCTACACCTCGATAAACACTGTTGTCGAGCAAGATGACGCCACACATTATCCCGTGGAATTTCTGAACTCCCTGTCAGCAAATGGACTTCCAGCGCATACCATCAAGCTGAAGGTCGGTGTCCCGATTATACTTCTTCGGAACCTATCTCCTCCGAAGTTGTGTGACGGGACCCGCCTTGAAGTCATCTCGCTCCACAGACACCATTAAGGCGAAAACTCTTACGGGTTGTGGCGTCGGCGAGGCAGTATTTATACCACGCATTCCCCTCATACCTCATAACTTCCCGTTCCAGTTCAAGCGCGTACAGTTCCCCGTGAGTGTTTGCTTCGCGATAACCATCAATAAGTCGCAGGGGCAGACACTGAGGGCAGCGGGTGTCGACCTCAGGACGAGTTGCTTCTCACACGGGCAACTGTACGTCGCTTGCTCCCGCGTTACCAGTCCTGACTCTCTTTACATTTTTGCACCTGGCAGCCTAACTACCAACGTGGTTTATAGGGAAGTGTTGTAAGGTATGATACCTTTGTACGTATTTTTACTCTTTTGTGTACTGGAATGTATTCCTGAATTATTTTCTCTATTTCCTTCAGTCACATCTTATGACTGAACTCGGCAGGATTCCCATATAACTCTCTTCACTTGCTTCGCTTGCAAAAAAAACTTATATTTTAATGCTATTTTAAAAAATTTTACTTATAATGCTATAGCGACACTAATCTTAGGTATTTTTGGTACTGTCTTCACGCAGACGACGTCGCGGGCAGCAGCTAGTATAAAAATAAAATCAATAAAACAAAGGACACTTAGGCGTCACAGTATTCGTCCGCATCGCTGTCATCCGAAAACTTGCCCAGAAGCGCTTCTTCCCCACTGCTCAACTAGATTGCTCAACTGCATAAAGTTGAGCAGTGGGTAATACCAACGGCTCAACTGGTAATTGCTCAACTATGAATAGTTGAGCAGTGGGTAATACCCGCTGATCAACTAAAACTGCACAACTATATTTATAGACTAGAAATAAAAAATCGAAATCTCTTATTATTATTATTCACCAACAACTAAGAAAACATAAAGTAAAAAAAAGACGGGTTGCACTCCGGGAGTGCCGGCAGAACTGAAAACTTGAATATTAACGTTGAAATAAATCAATTATTAATTGAATTAATATAACTAAGTTTTTTTCACTATTTCTGCGTCACTTTTTTCATTAATCGATGCACTTTGTGCAATTTCCATTTTTTGAAACACTTTATATACACGAATTTTATGAATACACAGCAGTGTGGCTACTACACAGACGGTCGAGCCATCAGCTGTCCATCCACGTCCGCGTCCGCGTCCACCATCACCATCACCATCACATCACCACCACCATCGCCATCGCCATCACCATCGCCATCGCCATCACCATCCATCCATCCATCCATTATCGTGTCTCACTTGGTTCACTTCGGTTGGCGCCGCCGTAGAAAGAGATGGGAGGGGGGGGGAATCTCTCCTGACGGTCACGTGTCCTGACACGATGCCCTGACGCGAGTTTAACATTTTTTACCCATTACAAAAAGTGTTCAACGCCGCTAAAGAAGTTTTCACTTCAAAAAAAAACTATTCATTCTTTCTTTGAACGAAGTTTGGTAAGTTTATTAATTTGCGAAAACTTGGGCGTAAAATAATACAATTTGTCTCTCGTTTAGAATCCTACGAAAGTTTATAAATTTCCTAGGAAATTTATAAAGCGGTTCTTGTTATTTTCCGGTGACATAGATATTAAATAGGTCTTATCAATAGGTTAGCGGCCAGTGCCTCGAGAGCAGTTGAGCAGTAGGTTATATGTTCGATTTTATAACAGGATGACCTACTGATCAACTAAGTTGAGCAATAAATAGTTGAGCTATAGAGCATAAAATGTTCGGTAATACAAACTATGTCCTACAGCTCAACTGCTCAACTAGTTGAGCAATCTAGTTGAGCAGTGGGGAAGAAGCGCCCAGAAGACTGGCAGCATTGCCCCGTTGAATGGCAATGCTAATTCTTTGCCAAAAGAACGACCCAGCCCATGTAACCATGAATTCAGTAGATGATTCTTTTAAAAATTTCAATGCAGGGGTGCATTGAAATTTTTAGTCAGTAAAAAAAAATATTAGCTCTGCCATACGTATACATGTTGTTATAACATGGGATTCAATGGAAATGGCAAAATGGACCCATCGTTAATAGCTGAAAAATGGGATTCAAAACTGGGATCCAACGAAAATAAATCCATTTGATCGCATAGGTATTAATATTTTTTTTAAAACGGCAAAAAAATTCTACGCTAGCTGGTCTAGAATTATAATATGTGCTGAATTCAAAGCTACAGTTTGCGCACTTCCTGTATAGATCACCCATACAAAGAATAATTTCCACAATAACCATTTCACAGAAACCCAAATTCACCACAATTCCACCCATAACGTTTCAAAACAGAAAAAAATAAATCGTGACAAAACCCTCGTATACACTTGCCTGTAATGACAAGCCATCAGGCTGTTCAATGGCGTCGCTATTAATATTAACTACAATAGGCTGTCACTCACAAGCGCGGCTTGTTAACATTTCGTGTATTGTGTCAATCACGCGGGAATGTGCGCTGTACTGTGTAGTCGTGACTTTATTTGTGGGGTAGGCAGATCAGTAAGTATACTTTATCATTAAAATTCATGTCATCATTATCATAATCAGCCTATATTGTTCCCACTGCTGGGACACAGGCCTCCTCTTTTCGAGAGGGAGTGGGCTATAATTTACCACGCGGGCCCAGTGCGGGTTGGTGGATGTCAAATGTCTTCGAATTTTTCGTTCTAGGACATGCCATTTTTAGTCACGATGTTTTCCTTCATCGTTTTGAGAGCAGTGGTGATGAAATAATTTACAAAAAGTAAAGTGCCTGTCTGGGTTCGAACCTACGACCTAAACTCGTAAATCGCGGCAACTACCACTTGGCCACTGCTGCTCGCACTGTAGGTAGTTATAAAATGGTTGACCTTAAATGATTAACTAAAAGAAAAATATTTAATTGAAATTATTGATGTGACAACTGACGAAGAGCTTAATTTGATTAATATAACTGACTTGAAAGAAGGACTACTAACATTATACGGCTAGATAGAAATGTATGGAAGAAGAAGGCATGCAGCGCCGGCCGCCGACCCTAAATTAATTGTGATACGCGCAGCATGTGGCGCAACATGTGGCGCCGCCTCGTTCTGTCACGAAGTTACTGGAATCACTGAAAAGGTCGGATAAGAGTGACACTGGCTGGTGACAGTCACTCTAGCAGAGCGTCTCATCGATGATGGTTGCGTAGCGTCAGTCTTCTGATGACAGAGAGGATGTCAGGGGAGCCGCATCCAAGACAAACAAATATCCAAATAGCATATACCGGCACAATTCTGATGATATTGAAGCTGCTAAATCACTAATACAATGACCTTTTCTGGTAGTCAGGCTATCCTACATCGTTACTTATATAAGTTATTATAAATATCCCATAGCAAGATATTCTTCGGAACGTATTTAATAAAGCAATCTATTAAAAACTTAAAACGTTCACAATCATTCTCAAAGAGATTACTTACAACAATGCGCATTAAGAATCGACATTTCACAGATTCAGTTCCATCTATTGACGTGTTTTATGGTGTCCCAATAGTGGCACACGCTGTATATCAATGCGATATGACATCTGTGAGCCGAGCAATAAAGAAAAAAGCGGGAGGCGCCGCGGGATTCCGTTTCAACATAGATTTACAACTTAGATACATAGTTAGAAAAAGCTTTTGACGTCCAATTTTTTGGTCACAACTTTAGATTCCACGATTTTCTGAAAATGGTAGCTGAACGAAAGTATTTTCGCTTTATTTGTATAATCTTTGATACACGTTTGGGTAAAATGATCACCGCGTGCAGTAGCTAAATTTTGAAAGCTTTCCTATATAACTGCCAATTATTCATAATCATCATAATCAGCCTATAATGTTCCCACTGCTGGGACACAGGCCTCCTCACAGTGAGAGGGCTCAGACCGTAATTCACCACGCGGGCCCAGTGCGGGTTGTTGGATGTCACATGTCTTCGAATTTTTGGTTCTAGGACAAGCCGGTTTCCTCACGATGTTTTCCTTCACCGTTTTGAGAGCAGTGGTGATGAAATAATTTACACAAAGTAAAATGCCTGTCTGGGTTCGAACCTGCGACCTACCGACCTACTACTTGTAAGTCGCGTCTGGTACCATTGGGCCACCACGGCTGCAATTATTATTATTATTTATTAGAAGCCAGTGTTGTCCCACTGCAGGGCAAAGGCTTCCAATCCCTCTTTCCACTTTCCCCGGTCTACTGCGATTGTGGGCCAATCCTTTAAGAAAAAGTCCAGCTCATCCCACGATCTCAAGACCTTATGTAATTTCGACACATTTGCTGCAACGACTGAAATCGAAAAAGCTTTCATAAAACAAAATTGTTTTAAAAATCATTTCATTTTAACATCTGTTATTTTGTTCGAACTAGAGTATGAACTAATTATGGGAGTATTTTTATTTCCGCCATCAGAATTAATAGGAATATCCCGTTTTATGATCTTCTAATGGCTGCATAGGTTGTATATCAATGCGATGTGACATCTGCGAGCCGCGCAATAAAGAAAAAAGCCAGGGATAGTCCATTCGAACATAGATTTACAACGTATTGGGGAACACTGTGTTTTATGACGATTTGAAATACTTTTCACCTATAAATCCTGTACCATCATCTGCAAGTTTTTAAAGCGCAAACATTTTGATGGTGCCTTTTCAAATGGTCGATAGGTACTTTCGTAGGCATATAAAAAATAACACGTTCTAAAATCAATAAGCTTTTACACGATACAAAAAAGTCAAGGGAAAGTCCGCCACTCAAGGCTCACAAAAACACAATCAGTATAAAATCGACATGATAATTGCTGGCAACGAGGAAAACGCTCGCGTGAGAGGTCGCGTGTCTAAGTTGATTAAATTCTACTTGAACAGGTCTGTTTGGTTATTCACAGTCGTGGTAGCAACGTGCCGATAGAAAATACAAGCTATTTTCAGTGCCCACCCTACTTAGCGTGACTTACCTTATGCATTTGATAGAGTATGCCATAGTATATTTTCGGGAAAAATAGAAGATAATGCCCCGATAAAGGTCGTTGATTGTGACAGTTTCAAGATTGTATCAACGAAATTATTAGGTCATTAAATTTTGAATGTTATGGGTTGTCATGTGGTTATTTTGGTTTCTGGAGTGCCATAAGGAATTAACTTGGCCCCTCGTAATTAATTTGAAAGTAATTTATAGACTCAATTGAAATACGTCTATAAAATATACGATACGTTGATAGTAATTTAATGAAAGGAAATGTTCTGTACGTTAAAACAGAATGAAAAAGTGAGGCTTAACTGAATCACATAGCCTTTAGTGTAAACCGCTCTAAGGTTCGAAGAACTCATTCAGTTTCTGGTGAAATATAAGAAGTAACAAGAATTTACTAAGTGAGTGAAGAAAAAGTAATCTTACTTATCTTAGGGAATATTCAATTTCTTACCTTTTATCCATAAATGTACTAAACCAAAATCCACTGATATTGTTAAGAATATTGTGCGTACTTTATATTTTCGCTTATTTTTCTTAATCTTCCAGTAAATCCGCTTACATACTGAAACCTTTGTGAACACAAAACGAACGAAATCCCTTTTTTCGTACGAAGCTTGGTTTTGGCGCGGATAGCAATTTTATTTGAGACTCGTGTCAAAACAAAATTGGAGTACTAACTGTATACTTTTTTATGATGCCAATTAAAATGGTGTACGTCGTGTGCTAGTTTAAACTGCAATTCAGTTCGTGTTCAATTTAGGTTTAATAACCATGCGATTTTTATCGGGTATTTTAGTTTTTTTTCTTTGTTGAATATATCTTTTTTTCGTTGGGTTTTTTATTTTGATTGTCAATGATCAAACTGTTGGTCGAATCAAACGGTTAGTTTATTTCATTTACTGTACTTAAGTTAGTAAAATAAAATAATTATCCCACTGTTGGTTTACGGATACGCTCTTAGGGCAAAACCTGAACTTAATAATAGAAAAAAAAAAAACAAAATTAAATATTTATTTGAGCAGTATTAAGTACAGTCAGCATCAAAAGTCGATTAACACTATCATTTTTATATGTTATTAAATTGACAACAATTTTTTTTAATAAACTGATTTTTAGCTTTTCACATAATAGACAAGAGTATATAGTATAAAAAAACTTCTTCTGCTGCAATTTTCAACAAACATTTTTCTCAATAACTAAGATTAAAAAAACTGAAGTGTTAATCAACTTTTGATGCTGACCGTATATTGTAGTAGTCAACGTGTCCTCAAAGATCGAACTTTTGATTTTTCTTTACAAAAATGTAAACTTTTGCTTGAACTTAACAACCAAACCAATACCTACCGATTTAAATCAAACAGTTCACAACATTCCTCCATTAAAAGTATCCAGATCAGTACCGAATATTGATCAGTCCTTCTATCCGGCCACAGGTAGGTAAACATTCCAATCGAGCAAGGTGTTACTAGACCACTCACGGACTGCATTAAATATGAACATCATAAATTGAGAACGTGGTACATTCATAAAAAATGAATCCATTTCGATTTTTATATTCCACGCATCACAGACGCGAACTATAAAAAAGGTGGCGGGTACGAATGGTACGAAAATAAAAAAGAGGAATATTCATGCTCAATGACTTGGAAAAATTCAATTACACAACTGTCCCTGGCTTGCATTCTAATGGACAGGCTGGGACTGGGTACAACAAATCTAATCAAAGTTTACTATTTACAAATCAAGCTGCATGACCTTTGGCACCTCAGATTGAGGCCTTGAAAGTTGTGATGTCAACGTGTCTTAGTGAGGGTTAATCAAAGTTACCGGGTTCAGAGTATTGGTATGTGTTCAATTTCTGTTTTATGACTTTGTGGAAAATTTATTTGGGCAGAAAGCACGTATTACCTAAAGGTACTATTTGGAACCGAGCTGCCAACTGCAACTGTCGACAGCACGTGCAGCGGCTGGTAACTACGCCAAGGTAACGGCTGGTAACCTTAGCCGATTGCATGCAGTCGCTGCACGTGCTGTCGGCAGTTGCATTTTGTAGCTCGGTTCCAAATAGTACCTTAACATATATTATATTTAACCGCGTTACATTACCCTTTTTGACTTTACGATTTATGAAGCAGTGCTAATCTCTGGAACTACCGATCGGATAAAAAAAAATTGTATTTGATAGCCGAATTCTTGAGGAAGGCTAAAACATTACTTTTTGCTTGGTTCCTAAGGGTCGTTCCTAAGGTTAAGGGAAAGAAAAGTCAGAAATGTTGAAGAATGAAGGATGGCAACACTTATATTATTTGATGTATAGTTTTACAAAGTGGCAACTCTCTCTCTCTCTTGTACGAAAACCTAGCAATAATGGCTGTCTCCATATTTTCCATAATATAAATTAATTTCTGCAAGCGTAACTCTGTTTATTGAAACCCAAAGTCCTAATAAGAAAGAACGTCAGTCAGAAACAGTTGAAAAAGTAACCGCCGAAAATGACATCTCGAAAACAAGCTGGGATGCCACATAGATCTCATTCGGTGTTGCTATTTAACTAATAAATTTTACCATAAAGGTAAATACACGACAAAAAACTATGATTAAGATATAATTAGATTGTTTCCCTCAGAAGTTGGCTATGGCAAACTCGGCAACCGTGGGAAAAGTTACCAGCTTTCACGGTAGCAAAATTGAAGTTATAGCGCGGGCAGGCGACGCGATGCGACGGGGTGGAATTTCACGCTGACGAAGTCGTGGGCAGAATTTAGTAATCATAATAAACTACTGCAATGCCAAAAACCTGAAGACTGTTAATCATACTACCACAAATCGTAACATTTCTAAACCTACCCCCATATTTCTCTTATCCATTAGCATATTTAGTTCAATGGGCCTCAAACTATAAATTATGAAATGTAATTCAAGAAACCTTGTTAGTAAGGCTAACTTCGTAACGATACCTCATAAGATATTCGCCGACGAAGTTGATTAATAAAACTATTCGCAGCTACGTGTTTTGATGAAATTATGAAGGAAGTGGTGATAAAGAACATAATAATATTGTTTAAGACCCCGCTACCAATTTGGGGTAACCTGTAATGATAGTTGTGTTGGGAATCGATATCCGTGGTTGGGAATAATAAATAAATAATAATACTTGATGAACTAGAAAGTGGTTTGCTGGGTTGGGTTTAGAAATGTGCCGCCTCGGTAGAAAAAATGTGAGACTATTTGGAGGTTGTAGAGGGTCTTCTAAACCCTCCACCCACCTAAAAACTCTCCGTTCCTAACCTAAAAATACTACTCTTTATTTTTTATAAAAAACAAGAATACGCGACTCCGGATAAAAATATTTATTTTTATTTATTAATACTTTTATTTATTTTTATTTATTTATTTATTTTTATTTATTTATCAGGAACAATATTTATATTGTGTTTGATACATTAGTATACATTATAATTAATAAAATTAATCTAAATACTGAAAGTGAACATACATAGCAATACCTAATTAAAAAAAAAATTTTTTTTTTTCATTAAAATTAAGCTTTGTGCATTAATAGACAACTTAAGTCACACGTATCGTATATTATTTGATAGCTCGTGTGACTTAAACCCGCACTTAAGTCACGCTTTTCTGTGACTTAAGTAGTCCATTTTCCACACAGAACATCCAGGCAAACAGACAACGACCATACGTTGCAAACAGACAAACGGACAACAGTTTTAAAAAAACGATATTTTCGGAATCAGACTCGTTCTAATTACTTTTTTTCAAAACATTCAATGTACTGTCTTGACTTAATACTATGTTTATTGTAAAGTTATGTATAGAACTAGGTATTTATTCTCCGTGAAGGTAGACAGAGGTATATAACTGTATAATGCACCCACATTTCAATGGATTAATTGAGGAGCTCGTGGCTAAATAATAACAGCCGCACAGGTCGATCGATCAGGTTAAGCTACGCTTGCCGCGGTTGGTCTGTGGATGGGTGACCATCTTTACATACCAAGACCTCTCCGTGCTTCGGTAAGCACGTTAAGCCGTTGGTTCCGGCTTTCATTCATGGATCTTTGACAGTCGTTACGGGTAGTCAGAAGCTCAAAAGTCTGACAACCAGTCTTACCAAGGGTTATCGTATTACCCAGTAACTGGGTTGTGGAGGTCAGATAGGCAGTCGCTCCATGTAAAATACTGGTTTTCAGCTGCATCCAGTTAGACTGGAAGCCGACGTCAACATAGTTGGGAAAAGGCTAGGCTGATGATAATGATGATGTGAGTAAGTCAATTTCATTTATAAATGCTACTACAGTATCTGCATAATTTGGCAACTTCCTTTCAAATTAATAAAAGATAAACAATACATGGTTCTAAACAGGTTACTAAATATAACCAAGCCTAAAGGATTACGTAGAGATGGATAACCGCCAGGCAAACTGACGAGATAAACAACGCCCTACTGATGATATTGTACTGCGATACTAAGCCTTCTGCAAAGCATGTTGATTAAGGCATTATGCTCGTTAGAACGCGCAGTACAGCTATACAGGGTGTAACGGAAAGGGTATATCAATACAAACGGGTTGAAGAGTGTATCTGGTCTAGAATCTCTGTACAAAATTTCAGCTCAAAAGCAGTAACTTTGAAAATGCTTAATATTTTTTTATTTTTTATTTCGATAGTTTATTAAACTGAAATCATAACAAACGTGTCACCGCACTACGAGGGTCATTATCCATTATCTGTAGTGTGTCTGTGCGCCTATTACACGCATATCACGCCGCCGCGCGCCAGTGCAGCGCCGTGATGTCGAAATAAAAAAATATTAGGCATTTTCAAAGTTAATGCTTTTGAGCTGAAATTTTGTACAGAGATTCTAGACCAGATACACTCTTCAACCCGTTTGTATTGATATACCCTTTCTGTAACACCCTGTAGAGAAGAGTCAATCAACAACAAACCTGAACAGGATATGAAGGATTAAAAGGAAGGAGTTAAAACTTAGACACAAGTTCTTAGAGAGTTAAAAGATTCTTTATTAAGAAATGCAGTTTCTTATGGAAAATCTTAAGAGGTAAGTAGTAAGTTAATCCTGAATACTGTTTTTCTTTAAGTTTTAGTGATGGACTAGATGAGAAACGGGTGTTGGAAGTTGATAAAAATTGTTGCTCAGGAAACTATTGTTTCTACAATTATATTGCAAGCTTAGACGAGCTTTTTGATTGGCTATAGACATTCAAATTGACTCCAAAATTATTCATTCAAATTAAGTTGAGAATCAGCACTTTTCGAAAGTGAAAATTACATAACATTATCTCTTATCTCTTTCTTAATACATATACAGAGGTACTTAAATAGGCCACGTCTATGCATTTAATAGTAAGTAGTTATAGTAATAATAATATACTGTGCTCGTCGTACAACTACTGTTATATTATGTTGCAAATTATAGGCGAGGATACTGGCACCCTAAACACAAGTTAAATCTTACTTTGGGTGCCAGAGTTCATCGAAATCACTCTTTTCCTTTGTTGTAACGCTGCATAGTGTTTAGATGAGTGTTTTTGTACAACTGAAGTTAATCAACTTTTTTTTTTTTTGTAAGGCAGTCCCCCAAAATGCCCGCCCTTCACCACTTCCTAGTGCTTTCGCTGGGAAGAAGAAGTGACAACTTTAAGTACCTAGGTCACACAAACAAGATCAATATTTGTTGAAGTCGTTGATTAGTTATACAGGGTGGCGGATTTAGTCACATGCATCCCTCAAGGGGGCAAGGGGGTGATTCTATCCGTCATTTTAAACAACTTTCGCTACGAAACTCTTATCTGATTCGTGTAAAAAAGCGATTTTACCGAAATCTGCTGAAAAATAAAGTTTTCAGCAGATTTCGGTAAAATTGTTTATTACTAATGCAAAATGCGAAAGGTTTCATTCACTAATGACTTGACTGACAAAATTATTGTATTAATATTTTTTTAATTGAGATGATTGATTAATGTTTTATTGGCAATATAGGTTAACAAAGTTTTTTTATTGTTTAATCGTGTTTAGAAATCGAAAAAATAACAGCCGCACGGGTCGATCGATCAGGTCAAGCTACGCTTGTCGCGGTTGGTCTGTGGATGGGTGACCATCTTTACATACCAAGATCCCTCCGTGCCTCGGAAAGTAAGTTAAGCCGTTGATCCCGGCTGTCATTCGTGGATCTTTGACAGTCGTTACAGGTAGTCAGAAGCGCGAAAGTCTGACAACCAGCCTTACCAAGGGCCCCCAACATAGTTGGGAAAAGGCTAGGCAGATAATGATGAAATTGATACCCGTCTATGAACATTCTAATTTTATTTGACACTGTATACATAGTGTATATTTAAAAATCATTTAGGTATCCAATATCTTAAAGAAACTCTAATCAACTACATCTTTAACCCTAACAGAAACCAACTCAGTTTCATAAAAACCATTTCCATCTTAAAGTTTCCGTGTTCACTTGACTGGCATGAGACGGCGGGCTAAAATAGACATCAAAGAACGGAACACAGAACTAAGCATCGATTTGTGGTGTCTACTGCAGTGTAACGTGCCGGGCGCCGTCAGCCGTAACCACGGATTCAGTCGAGCGGCTATTTAGATATATTTGTTGTTTTAGTTGGATCTTTGTGGAGGCTGGTTTATTAGTGGGAGGCTTGTGCATCCGTCTGTTTTGAAAATATGTGGGAGATGTGTATACTGACTGGATAAACATCTAATCTTAATCTGTCAAGCTCCGCTAATGAGACACAATTGATTTTCTATTGTTTCGTCGCCAATGGGCGATGCGCGCCGCTTGACCGGTTAATGTTATAAATGCGAAAGTAAGTTTGTTTGTTACCTTTTCGCGCCTAAACCACTGAACCGATCGCCCTGAAATTTTGCATAGGTATACGTTGTCAGGAGTACAGAAACGGACATAGAGTACCTTTCATCCCGAAAAAACGTGCTGTTCCCGAGGAAAACAACAATACACGTGGCGCCATCAACTATCATAATAACGTTATCCGCTCCGCTGTCCGTCCGTCTGTCTGTCACAGGGTATCTTTTGAACCGTAATAGGCACATACTTCAAATTTCTATCTTTTAATTTTCAAAGCGTAAACTACTATGGCCGACATAACAACAAAAAAAAAATGTTTCGTACAGTAGTACGGAACTCTTCGTGGCAAGACCGAGTCGCACTTGGCCGGTTTTTGAAAAATCTTATGATTTATTTATTTAATACTTCAAGCACATACATGTACAGAGGCGGACATAATGCCATAGGCATTTTCTACCAGTCAACCTTTGGGTGATGCAGAAAATTCAGGAATACACATTTTTAAATATGGATATAATTACATACACTTTCAAAATGTAGCTTCAGTCAATTTTGTTCTAAAGAACAGTCCATATCAAACATAAACTCAATTCTACAGCCCCAATAACAATGCCATAGAATTTTAAAACAAGTACATTTTCGCAGAAACACAGAACGAATGTTTATCCTACATACTCGTAGCCACTCGTTCTCCAGTATTTTTTGTATAAACAAAATGACAAACAAGCAACGACCGCCTCATTTGCATTTCATACGAATCGGCAGTGCAGGAAGTGTGGAAAAAGCGTAAGTTGCAAACGGCGGCCAAATATACAAGCAACTATATTTTTGTAAAAGGTTTTTGTATTGGTTACTTGAATATTTATGTGCTGAAGGGTTATTTTGTCTTGATTTTTTTTTTAAACATAGGTTCGTTTGGCCGCCAGTGTGTAGTGGTAGCAGTCTTCATGGAACACCGTATAAATGGCGCCGTTTAGTTTTGTTACAACATAATCAGCCTATATTGTTCCCACTGCTGGGACACAGGTCTCCTCTCTTCGAGAGGGAGTGGGCTATAATTTACCACGCGAGCCCAGTGCGGGTTGGTAGACGTCACATGTCTTCGCGGACATACAAACATACATACCTATATACATACATACATACATACGGGCCGAATACAGAAACTCCTTTTTTGAAGTCAGGTTAAAAAATAAGCTGTGTGCAAGCGCACTAAACCATTTACAGCCGCTTGTGTAATGTCAAGAATTCAGAAAGTTGAAGCCATTCCAAATGGTAGGTTCCGTGCATATTAACAACACACCTATCATTTATTTGTTAGAAGTTTTGCTCTTCGTTCCAATTAGATTTCGTGCTGACCCGAATATCGTGGAGCTTTTTATTTATCGATATTTTATCTACAGGCTATTTTTGTGTTCACCAAAGTCAGAAGGTAAAGATAGCTTATGTGCATTAATAATTTCTAATATTCTGTTTTTAAGAGCAATTTTTAAGGAAAAGAAATAAAGAAAGTACCTATGCTTATTTGTATCATAAAGAAACACGTGCAAAGAAATAGATATGTAAGTTAATTGAAACAAAAAACAAAAGCGGTTGATAATCACACAACAGAAATTGTTGCCAGCTGCATGCCTTGATTGTGACAAGAAGGCTTCCACTCAGAATCATGCTGTGCTATGGGCGATGGTTACGCTTTTACACACAACATAAAACCTAATAGCAATTCCCCTGATCCTTCAGCGCATGCAAGCATGATGTTATACTGTATGTAAACCACATAATATGCAATAAATTATACCACATACTTGTTATCACCCTTTCTGACGATATACAAAACATGAACGAAATCGGTCGCGAAAAAAAAATCAGCTGTTTCCTACATTTTGATGAGTTATACGAACATAAATCGCATGCGTAATGGAATACTGACTTAACTCAAAAAAGACGATTTTTGGGACATCGCAAAAGAAGATCTTGCTATGAGGACTTATCCTACTTGTTGACGCATAAAATGAAGACTGATTTGATTTGACTATTAATTAATCATGAATGCTTGTATTTTAAACGTCTATGATTAACTATTGATGAGGTCTGAGTAAAAAAAAAATGTAACTCAATTCTGACCTATCTACTAATGGGTCAATGTTCCATTAAGCATGCGAAATGTAGGGAACAGCTGATTTTTTTTCGCAACCGATTTCGTTAATATTTTCCATACGGTATATGGTGAAGTTGGATTAGCGGTTTCTCGAAGGACCAAAAAGCGTTGTGTAATTTAGCGGGTAAATAATTTTTATGCTGGATTGAATATTGGACGACACAGAAAATTGAGCAAAATGAAAGTATGGGAAGAATATGACTTACTTGGGATCAATGGATGTCAGGTTGATGCAAGCGCGTTCTCTGATGGTTTTTCTCACTCACGCCCGGCAAATCGATTGTATTGTCCCACTGTTTGTCACTCTGTGTCACTTTGTGTCGGCCAACACGTTAAATAGTTTATATTATAATGATGGTACAGCGGTTAAGTTAAAGCGGTGTTATGCGGTTGACTGCTTGAGAGAACAGTGCGAATCCTCATGGCGACTTCTGTCAAGTCACTGCGGCGGAGACGCTTCTCATTGGTGTTGCGGTGTAGCACCTTTTGCGGTATGGGGGTAGGAATGGAAAGGAAGCCGGAATATGATTGGCTCAATACTGTGGTCCAATATGAATTCTACCCTCAATATGTGAGACGCGTTTGGAAACATGATACCAACATTTTATATTGCTAATTTGCGTAAGCAGTATATGTGGGTACAAGTTTAAAGGGAGATTTCTTTAAACTGTCAAGCTCCGCTAATGAGACACAATTGATTTTCTATTGTTTCGTCGCCGATCGGCGAACCACGCCGCTTGACCGGTCGAAGATAACTTTCGTTTTATGGTATGATACAGCTATATAGTAAGCTAATAGGCATATTCATCATCATAAGCCTTGTTCCACTCACTGCTGAGTACAGGCGTCCTCCCTTTTGGTGCCATGCTTCCCCCATCTGGGCGAGTCTCATCCAGGTACACCTCGCCATTACGCCTGGTCTGCCAACGCTACTTACCGTTTTTCGTATAGGCATATCATGTCATATCAATTATGATAAAAATATCTATAAAAGTATAAAAACTTCCACATGAAACGAGGAAAGGTAAAATAGATGAAGAAGACTCAAATTCGCATCGTTCAATCTCAAGGGAATCCCTTGAAATAGAGTTAAATCAATCGCGAAATTATCCGGAAATGTAATGTGTTCGTGTAATAATAAAACTAGAGAGGAAAGGGAAAATCCTACTTAGGTGCCCCTGGGAGACAAACCCATTGCGTAGTAGGTACCTGCGTGATCTATGACATATCTCGTAGAACTTAGAATAATTACAAGTTTGGACATAATGGTACTAGCAAATGGCATCACCTACGAGGAAGTGACTAGCTATAAGCCGACTGCTTAACTGAGACGTTGCCTAAGGTAGCTGCGCGGTGTGGGAGGGGTGATATTTGTCACCTTTTGACGAATCACTGAGCTCTCGCATCACGTTACCACACCCCTCCCGCACCGCGCTGCTACCTTAGGCAAAGTCTCAGTTAAGCGGTCGGCTTATAGCTGTCAACGATTTCCTCATTCAAGAAACGTACAAAAAATTATAGGGAAAAACTGTACATTGATATATCAGTCAGTCAGAACTTTATTTTTATACATATATACAGGGTGAATTTTCCAAGTGGGCGTGGATGGCCAAATCCGAAACTATGAGGAATAGCGAAAAGTACTCAAAGAAGTCACGGGCTCGATTTTGATGAAAACTTAAACTGCTTCATTGGATTTTTGAAAAATCAATATTTCTAGCCAGGAATCGAACCCGTTGGTTTTGAAATAAAAAAACAAAACTGTATTATTACACCATTCGATAGTGTCGCTAATAAGGATCGAATTCTGTGAAATAATGACATAAATGATTTTACTTCGACATTGTGACGAAACTTAGACTTACAGTTAATATTAAGTCCGAAATCGCCAACACGTCTTGAGAAAGCGTGGTGAGCAATCCTCGTGGCTCCTGTAAAAGAAGAGGCTATAACCTTGCAGTGGGACAATAACATAATCAGCCTATAATGTTCCCACTGCTGGGACACAGGCCTCCTCTCAGTGAGAGGGAGTCGTCCGTAATCCACCACGCGGGCCCAGTGCGGGTTGGCAGATGTCACATGTCTTCGAAATTTTGGTTCTAGGACATGCCGGCACGATGTTTTCCTTCACCGTTTTGAGAGCAGTGGTGATGAAATAATTTACACAAAGTTAAGCGCCTGTCTGGGCTCGAACCTACGACCTACAACTCGTAAGTCGCGGCCGTTACCACTTGGCCACCACTGCTCAGTGAGATAATAATAGGCTAGTATTATTACAACCTTAATTTCACCTCTCCCTACCGTTCCATTTCCTTTCGTTGATGGGTTGTCTCTAACACGCATTACGAATTACCGGACCTCACAAATTCCGTACCTTTAACAACCCCGCGATTATCAAATTTGCGCCCAGTTGCGCACCCGAACGTGTCGTCAGCGAATTGCTATGCTTTATTAGTTTATGTGAAATTCCAACACTTTCCGCTCCAATACTCATCAGGATTATGATAAAACTTTAATCCCTTCTGGTAGGATAAGTTTCAACTCTATTATAGAAAGCTATACAGGGTGATTATGAATTTAGGTCACCTGCTTAAAATGATAAAATAATGCAGGCATAATTATGTTTTTTTTTTGTGTAATAACGTTGTCAATATTGTAAGGAGCTCGTGGGTAAGTAATAACAGCCGCATGAGTCGATCGAAGGTTAAGCTACGCTTGCCGAGGTCAGTCCGTGGATGGGTGACCATCCATTATATATCGAGACTCCTCCGTGCCTTGGAAAGCCCGTTAATCTTTTGGTCCCAGCTGTCGTTCATAGATCTTTGTAGGTCGATACTGGTCTGAAAGTCTGACAACCAGTCTTACCAATGCTTATCATGTTACCCAGTAACTGGGTTGTGGAGGACAGATAGGCAGTCGCTCCATCTAAAATACGGGTATTCAGCTGCATCTCGTTAGACTCAGCTGAGCCAACCGCAACATAATGTAGGCGGAAAAATGGACAGGTGGTGTACGTTGTCATTATTTTAAGAACCCAAATTATTTATCTCATGTCTCCAAGTATGTTATTGAAAATTATAAATGTTTGAATTTTACAATATTTCATTAATCTTGTTCTTGCAAGTTTTTTATTAATAAGTTCTGCGGAATGAGGTTTTCTATCTTTCTAGAAAAATGTTACGTTAAAAATACTACAAAGTGATAAATAACTTTAATTTCGGAAGTCGGTGTCGTTTGTTCTGAGTTTTCGTTTTTTGACATTGACTTCCGAAATTAAAGTTTTTTATCACTTTGTAGTTTTTTTTTTTTTTGAAGTCGGTTGTTTTTTTTTTTTTTTTAAAATACTTTTTAGTTGTACCTACCCCAATTCCATTAACCAATTCAATTAACAATTGAAGAATTGAAGACACCGACTAGAAGAATCAGCAAAATTCGCATAGAAATGCCGGAGATACAGTATATTTATATATATAAATTCGTACATAAGATTAATTACCTAATGTATTATAGACTAAAACCTTTCTGACAGTATGTAAATTACACTAATGAAAAAATATCAAAATCGGTTCATTATTTTTTGAAAAAATCGCGAGCATACAAACATACATACATACGGGTCGAATACAGAACCTTCTTTTTTGAAGTCGGTTAGTAAAAAGGTGTCGTTTATGAAAGTATGTTTTGTCTAAACCTAATGGTTTTCTTCGTATCTTAACGTATAGGTATTCACAAAGTTAGATATTTGCATAATCAGCCTATAACGTCCCCACAGCTGGGACACAGGCCTCCTCTGCGAGAGGAGAGTTAGACACTAACTAAGCTGTAATGAGGTTATAATACCTACCACACACTAAAGTAACTATCTTACGTTCATATACACCCTGTATTATAGGCCACCTTTCAGTTTTCAGGAAATTAGAATTTCAAAATTTACATATGTAATCGTAGTTTGATTATTTCGCGGCGTTCGTGGATGGAGGTGCAGAACTTGAGTTTGATTTTCTTAAGATAAATACAAACTTGTGGACTAATTAAATTTTGATTCACGCTTCTTCCTTATTTACCCACTTTGCATAGCGTAGCTTCGCATCTGTGTCTTCCAAAGGGGACATATTGATATGTAAAAAAAATTGTTACCCATAATGTGTATATCTATTTAGGGATTTATCGATGACATTTAGATTAAAATTCTTAACCATATTATAATATTTATTTTGAAATAATAAAGTTTAAGATAAAAGTCAAGTCTCATCTTTCGTGGCGCGTTTTGTAACTGAACAGTGGTTCTAGTGGTCGCAAGCATGACTGCTGAGCATGGAGTCCTTGATTCGATCCCTAGGTCAGCCAAAGTGTTATTAGGTTTTTCTATTAGGAATTTCTCCATACCAGCCTAGAAATTTGATTTAAACCCGCACCCTAATTGCGTAACACACAATTTAAATCAAATCATCTGAATCATTTTGATTAGCTTCAAAATGATTATAATCCATTTCTAATCCATTGCTTCATAAGTTCAAAATATTTGTCTGCTCAACACGTAAATAACGCAATGAATGTTGTTGAACTGGCAAAATGAAACTGATTCCGATTGATAATATGTTACGCAATTGCCCCACTGGTTAATAATAATCTCGCCCCATATTACATATGGGGCTTAAACAGAACTGGTGAAAAGTGGGCATAAATATTTAATTTTAAATTTAAAATATAATTAATTTTAAAATTAAATTTCAGTCGAGAACATCCATCGGTTTCTTACTAAACTTCAACTATATCCGACGATCCTGCATAGTTATCTCTTTTATTGACTGTACCTACTTACATATAAGTCTTCGTGGCTGTACTATATATTATAAGTCTCTGCTTTACCTACTTTGTTCATGTATAATTCCTTCAGAGTTGCACAGAGTTCTAAGTGGACTTAAACAAGTTGAATTGTTGTTTAAAGCACCTGTAACAATGGACTTAGTGTCCGGTTGGAGCATTGCTTGTAAGCACTGCATTCGCTTAAACTTTGTTTCGCTTAGTTAAAATTGACTGGAGTTTGGGAAACATTCAAATCTTAGGTAGTAGTTTTACCAAGGTGACAGAAAATGTGTCATAATTTCTTAGTAAAATTTTGTACCTTTGTTATTTATCTTATTAGCCACTACTGAACATGAACCTTAAATAGTAGATTATCAAGAAAGGTTGTATATGCGTAGCCTTTTCCTAACTACACATGTTGGGTCGGCTTCCAGTCTAACCGGTTGCAGCTGAACACCAGACCTCGACAACGACGACTTGGAACGTTTCCTTTAAGGCGGTACCCCGACCAAAACCGCGTTTTCTTCGTTATTCAGAGGCTATTAACTCAATAATTATGTGAAATAAACTACATCTGAAAGCAAATTATTAATGTTCAATATTCTATCATCACATTGCCCGTTATTATTTGTTTTTATATGTTACTAACACATTTAAAATCTCCTTTTAAAAAAGTGACCAAAATTATTGTTTACATGCATCTTTTGCTAAAATTGACGTTCTATTAATTTGAGGATTTCACCAATGGATAGAGAAATTATACATTTAAATATTCCATGTTTTAATTTATTTAAAAAGATTGCTATTTTTTGTTTATTAAAATAATTCTAAAAATTTTGCAAGTTGTATGATGAAGGGGCGTGCGCAGGGTACGCTGCATCCCTTTCGTACGAGGAAGTCGTGTCGCTCTCTGTCCCTGTCGCGAATGCTCAAGGTTATTTGGTCGGGGTACCGCCTTAAACACTGTCGCAGTTTCCTGGTAAAACAACGTCATCAGTAGCGGCATCCTATCTTTAGTTTAATAAGAGCAACATTGCTTGTTGCAAATTAAATTCCGGAAACATCGTATGGAACAGCATTTTCCTGAAATTTTTATGTCGTCTAGTTTAATTTTTTTTTATTAATCTTAGAACAAAGGACCTCCAAGAATTTTTGATCTTTCACTTATCTTGTAATCACACTAATATTATTAAGGCAAAAGTTTGGTAGTGTGTGTGTTTATATGTTTGTTACTACTTCACGCTCAAACGGCTGCACCAATTTTGATAAAATTTTGTATGAAGGTAGCTGATACCCTGGATTAACATATAGGCTACTTTTTATTCCGATATTCCCACGGGACCGAAGCGAACGCGGGCGAAACCGCGGGGCGCAGCTAGTAAGAATATAATAATTTTTATTGTTCCGTACCCAAACCGTCTTACTACAAAACGTAATCTAATTTTAGTTCTAGCCTAAACCTATGGGCCAGTATTTGTATTTCGAACTTTATTTCGATGTAGGCAAAGTTCTTAATTCTAAAATGATAACTTAGCACCGAACTAAGCTGTCATTTTTGCATAAAGAACTGCTTTCTGTACAGTAACCACCTTACTAATAAACGTTGTACAGCGTCTGTGTAGTTACACAATGCTTTGTCTTCTTCTTTCTAAAGTCAAATTACTAACAACAGAAAGAGAGAAATGGGTGTGTAACTATTCATCTGTTAAAATACGTTTATTGGTTAGGGGGTAAGGTTCATAATTCTTAATAACTGGCTTGCTGGTTTAAATCTGATCTAAAGAAAAATCTTGTTTTATAATATGGGGGAAAGAGTGCCAACGGAACCCTATTGCAAAGGCTCCGCTGTCCGTCTATCCGTCAGTCCGCCTGTCACAGGACTGTATCTCTTGAAGCGTAATAGGTAGACAGACACTTAGTAGATATACAAACATACTATGCCGAAGGTACGCGACTGAAGTTCGACTGAAGTTAACGCAACGTAATTTCGGCATAATGTGTCGTCAGTAATTCAAATAGCATTGCAGGCGTAATCATGCCGACGATCGCGTATCTTCGGCATAGTGTGTTTAGACACTTAAAATTTACAGACTGTATACTACATGTCTTCGAATTTTTGGTTCTAGGACATGCCGGTTTCCTCACTTTGTTTTCCTTCACCGTTTTGAGAGCAGTGGTGATGAAATAATTTACACAAAGTAAAGCGCCTGACTGGGTTCGAACCTACGACCTGCAACTCGTAAGTCGCGGCCATAACCACTGGGCCACCACTACACTAAGAAGTGGTTAAGGCGAAAGCGTCAAGATAGCCTGCGTAATTCAAATTGTCTCAAGTTTTTTGCAATTTGCAAAATGTAGGTCGTAGGTTCGAATCCAGACAGGCGCTTTACTTTGTGTAAATTATTTCATCACCAGTGCTCTCAAAACGGTGAAGGAAAACATCGTGAGGAAACCGGCATGTCCTAGAACCAAAAATTTGTAGGCACGTGACATTCTGACAACCCACACTGGGCCCGCGTGGGGATTACGGCCCACTCCCTCTCACAGAGAGGAGGCCTGTGTCCCAGCAGTGGGAACATTATAGGCTGATTATGTATGCTATGACTGCTATCAACAAATAACAAAAATAAAATGAAGTTAAAAATTATAAGGATTCCCATAGGTACAAGAAACGGTTTTTTTGGCAGATTTATGGTTAAATATTGTACTGTGTAGTACGAAATCTTTCGTGTCCGACTCGTGCTTAACCGCTTTTTCAATGCAAAAACGTTGTTAATATTAGTATTGCTATTAAAAATTTTAACGCAAAAAGCAGCTAATGGACCTTCGACATTATTTCCAAGAATCCCTTGAACTGGGTTACATTTACGCCAGTGTAAATACGTCGTAATGGATGCGTACTGACGTCACCTGAACACGCTATAGCATAGCCTTAGCGATATGCCTAGAGTACATGAACTTGCTGAATTCTTCATTGCTGATTAAAGCAGGACTTACATTATTATGAGCTAGCGAGCTTGCCCCTGCTTTGCATGGTTTTCAAAACTCAGCAAAACATCAAGATTTCATTAGGATATTTAAGTTTAATATTAATGTATTATACTTGCAACCATTCCGGAATAAATTCTCTAAATGATGGTAAAACTGCACTAAAATTCGTTTAATAAAGACTTTCATTTATAATACCTATGTATAGCTGGGTCATGTCAGCCGCATGCGCAGTGACCGCTGGGCAACAGTCTCCACACGGTTGGTGCCTGAGGATGGACGAGAAGAGAGGTGCGACGACCTAGAAGCGTCCCGCAAGGGTTGGATCGAGGTGGCTCTAGAAAAGGATTTGAGGTCTTTGCTCAGCAGTGCGACAGTATAGGCTTACATTAAAAATAAAAATGTCTGCATCTACCTAGCCTTTTCCCAACTATGCTAGGGTCGGCCTCTAGTCTCATCGGACGCAGCTGAAATACCAATTTATAAAAAAAATATGTATAGATAAGTGATGTAAAAACAAAAAAAAACAGATAGTATTGTGTGCCTCCCGGCTGCGCCAAATAGGCCCAGTTCAGCATACGTCAGACAACTAATACCTGACGGTATTATATAGCTTGGCAGATATCTAAACTAGGTGTGGGTATGTAGTGTCGGTAGTAAAGACAGATTCATCATGAACAGGAGCTAAATCCAATAAAAAGTTAATTTCCGTGCGTTCATCACAATATTTTTTATCACCGTGCTGGGATCAATCTTCTTGCAACCTCATGGTTACGTATGTGTGCACACACATGAGCGGCACGCGTTTACTGCAGCCGTCGACACGCATCGATGGTAGCGTCGTCGTCGGCGGCAGTCGTAGACAATCATGTTGACGGCAGCCGTATACGTGCCAACGACTGCAGTTGCCTCGACCGTTGACGCGTGCCGCGCTCATGTATCCTCCAAAATGTCAATATAGATAACGCCCAACAACTTATTCTACATAACTAACACGTACAGTCAGCATCAAAAGTCGATTAACACTATTATTTTTACATGTTATTAAATTGACAACAACTTTTTTCAATAAACTGATTTTTAGCTTTTCACATAATAGACAAGAGTATATAATTTAAAAAAATGTCTTCTGCTGCAATTTTGAACAAATATTTTGCTCAATAACTAAGATTAAAAAAACTGATATGTTAATCAACTTTTGATGCTGAACGTACCATGATTGCGTCCATCACCATCAATTTAAACTCCTACAAACAAAATTAACATAACCAACTTCAAAACCCAAACTTTCTCACCTACAAAACAACCGCATTAAATCAATAACACGTCCTACATATGTATATACAATAAAGAAATATTCACCCCAAAACTAAGGAGTCGTGTCACGTTCAGCGCCCTTTATAAATAAATATACGTCGCGTTATAGTGGTGGCTAGCAATTTGTTTCACCTGTAATTTGATGTATGAGAGAGAAATATAAGAAAATCGTGCGAACGCCTTGCTGAGATTTATGGGAAACTATATGTTTTTGGGGTATTTATTAAGGTTTATATCGGGAGGGATGGCAGTGAGGTCGGTTTATCATGAGCTGTCTTCATTGGCATGTCTTTATCTCTGATGATTTTCGGGGGTAGTGTGAAGGGGATGTGGAAATAAGTGGGCTGGTAGGTTTTGCGGCAGTCAAGAATCAAGTTCTTTTGAGAGAGCTATACTGCTGGGGAGTTTGTTGCGTCACTTCTTACCAGCTAAAGCACATACAGAAGTACATACATACATAATCAGCTAACAACGTTCCCAATGCTGGGACACAGGCTTCCTCTCGGTAAGAGGGAGTGGGCCTTAATCCACCACGCGGGCCCAGTGCGGGTTTGTAGATGTCACAATTGTTGTCTTTGAATTTTTGGTTCTAGGACATGCCGGTTTCCTCACGATGTTTTCCTTCACCGTTTTTAGAGCAGTGGTGATGAAATAATTTACACAAAGTAAAGCGCCTGACTGGGTTCGAACCTACGACCTGCAACTCGTAAGTCGCGGCCATAACCACTGGGCCACCACTACACTAAGAAGTGGTTAAGGCGAAAGCGTCAAGATAGCCTGCGTAATTCAAATTGTCTCAAGTTTTTTGCAATTTGCAAATCAATATCAGGTTGTATGTTAATCTAAATTGGATTGCGGCTGTAACAATTATGTTATTTATAGAAATATATATATACTCTATACTTCGTTCCAAAACACAAATAGCGGACGCTGGCCGCACAGCTGCTGGATTAAAGTGGAACTGGGCTGGCCATATCTGTCGCATGTCGGAGCAGCAATATGCAAAAGACACCACTCAGTAGATCCCTAATGGCAGGAAACGACTGCGCGGCAGGCCCAGAAAGAGATGGCGGGATGAGCTGGACTCCTTCTTAAAGGACCTTTCACAATCGCGGTAGACCGGGAAAAGTGGAAAGAGGAAAGGGAGGCCTTTGTGCCAGTGGGACAATACAGGCTTATAATAAAAATAATAATAGAAATATAGTCATATAAATCATCAATACAACTCTCTAAGTTTATATTACCTTATTTAATGACCATCACCCTCTCACCGGAGTCAGGCGTCAAGCAGCCTGCTGGGTTTCGTCGATGCGTGTAAGTTCCAGTGCCTTAGGCATCTTCTAGGCTCGCTCATTCCGTCATAGACTTGCTTTCCATCAGGCGTGATCGAGGTCAAGAGCGGGCCCATTCAGCAATAAAAAAAAATCATGAAATCATGACATTTGAGGCCAATTCTAACTCAAGGAGTTGTATTGCTGATTCTTATGATTATGATTCTACTAGCTTCCGCCCGCGACTTCGTCCGCATGAAATTTCACCCTCCCCCCATTCATCTTCTTAGGGGTGGAATTTCGAAAAACCATTTCTTAAATTTGGAGGGCGTGTTCTTATTGAAGAGTAGGTATCCACCTACTCTTCACTAAGAACACACCCTCCAAATTTCATGTCTCTAGGACCAGCGGAAAGGCTGTGCGTTGATATATCAGTCAGTCAGTCAGGACTTAGAATTTTATATCTATACTAATATTATAAAGAGGTAAAATTTGTAAGTTTGTAAGTTTGTAAGTTTGTAAGTTTGTATGTAATGGGTAATCTCTGGAACTCATAATCCAATTCTAAAAATTTTTTAACTGGCAGAAAGCTACATTATTCCTGAGTGCTATAGGCTATAAATTGTTTCTATAGCATGTATATTAACCGAGCTATCACAACTTTTGTCTAGCAAGTCGGAAAAAAATACCACATAAAACAGAATTATTTGCGTGCGCTGCCTAAACAGTTGCTTAAAATTAAAAACAATGTATGGCTACCTGGTTCGTCTTCATTATTTCTACAAAAAAGTCCGCGATACCATATCTCTATCTTTTATATTTTATCTTTTATACTTCTTTTATTGCATTAAAAAAATTTTTTTTCGGTATACTTACGTTTGGTTGATTATTTGAGCAACAAAATATTAATTCTTATGACAATAAATTATTTCAGTATCACAAGAACATCATACAGATAAGATTTGCCATTTACAGTATATCAATTGGTCATACAGTTTCGGAGATAATATAAAATTACTAAAACGCAAAATGCCCCTAGCATAACTTTCATTGTGCAGACGTTTTACCTATTTGCCCATAGATGGCGTTCTGCAATTACGTCATTTTTCTGAATCGCGGTGTTAAGACTTTCCGTAGATTGATGACCCTCTCGAATTTTTATGCCCACGTTAGTTGGATTGGAGTTCCATACGAACGATTCGATTATGAGCACGGAGATTATGAGGTATCTATTAGACTAAGATACCTCATATTCGAAAATATCGTAATTTCGTTGTACGTTTGTTTTCATTGTTTTGTATGTTCGTAGTTTCGTACTTCGTTCTATCGTAATAATCGATACGAGTTAAAGTTATTCGATATTACCGATTACGATTGTTTTGTTTTGTAAAGGCGGACGGTGTTCGAGTCGCTCTCCCTTTGTTCGTAATTGTTTTCAAGTCTGTGCGTAGTTTGTCGAGAGCATGCCTAAAAGGAAATCTCTACTGTCCCGGCAGACATCACAGACAAGAGCCGCTCGAGTACGCCGTACGGAAGAATCTGCCCCTGAAAATGAAAATGAGCAGCGCCTCTCGAGAAATAGAGAAAATATTTCGCAAGCACGCGCTAGAGAATCTAGCTCCGAGCGCTCACAGGGCCTCGCTAGCCAAAATGTGAGGACGTCGCGGGCCCGTGCTCGAGAATCTAGCGCTGAACGTGCGCAGCGTCTATCTGAGTTAAGGCAGCATGTCTCTGAGAAAAGGGATAGGGAGACTAGCGCTGAGCGCTCGCAGCGGCTCGCTAGGCAAAATGCCATAACATCACAGGCCCGCGCTCGAGAATCCAGCGATGAACGTGCACAGCGTCTATCTGTTTTAAGGCAGCATGTCTCTGAAACAAGGGATAGGGAGACTAGCGCTGAGCGCTCGCTGCGGCTCGCTAGGCAAAATGCCATAACATCACAGGCCCGCGCTCGAGAATCCAGCGATGAACGTGCACAGCGTCTATCTGTTTTAAGGCAGCATGTCTCTGAAACAAGGGATAGGGAGACTAGCGCTGAGCGCTCGCAGCGGCTCGCTAGGCAAAATGCCATAACATCGCAGGCCCGCGCTCGAGAATCCAGCGATGAACGTGCACAGCGTCTATCTGTTTTAAGGCAGCATTTCTCTGAAACAAGGGATAGGGAGACTAGCGCTGAGCGCTCGCAGCGGCTCGCTAGGCAAAATGCTATAACATCGCAGGCCCGCGCTCGAGAATCCAGCGATGAACGTGCACAGCGTCTATCTGAGTTTCCAATAAAAACATCATTTGCCCTGACTATTAACAAGTCCCAGTGATAAACATTCTCTTTGGTTGGCTACGAAAAGAATGTTTTTCCCATGGGCAATTATATGTTGGTCTATCAAGAGTGGGATCATCCGAAAAGCAGATTATTCTGTTACCGGAAAATAAAACAACCTCAAACATTGTATATAGAGAAGCTTTAAATTAAATAGATACCTAACTTAAATAAATAAAATAAGTAAAAGGCGACCAAGGGTTAAGTTACCTTGAGCAGAAAAGAGAACTTAGGTAATCTTTGAAGTTACTGATCTGATTCCAAACAATATTTTACTAATAAAATTAAATACAGTAATATCAATCGAGTGTTATCCTATGTTAAAACAAGAAATTTTCCGCGGACGAAGTCGCGGGCAGAAGCTAGTGTATAGATAAAGCCATATTTGTTGCGGTCGCGAATCATTTTGCAAATTGGTTTTATTTAAGTAAGAAAATAGGTAGGTATAAAAAAGGTCTATGAAGAATGAAGTGACCTATTCACTTCAATTTGACGTAGACGTTAATACATTCTATGTAAAGAGGTAATTGGTTTTCTTTGATGATTGTATTTGCTTTATTGCTTTTATTTTGTAAAATTAATTCGAAATTGGTTTGATTTTGACTTCAGTAAATTTTCTGGGGAATATAGGTGTTGTGATTATATAAACAAATTGAAACTAACCTTAAACCTCATTTAATCAATTCAGGCATTCGAGTATTATGCAGAAACTTAAAAAGACAAGATTTTATAAGAAAAACAATTCAAATCTTCTTACTAAGCGTCTAAATTTAAATAAAAAGTCCCCACCTCTCACCTACATAATCCCTTAAAAAAAAACCTTATAAATGATACGTACGAAATGCAAAAAAGTCTCGAGTTTGTGATCCACAATGTAAGGCGAAGTTCACATGGAACTCTCTGTACTAAACATCATCATCATCATTTCAGCTGAAAGACGTCCACTGCTGTACATAGGCCTCCCCAAGCACCTCCAGTTTTGTACTTCTCGCATCCAACGAGTTCCTGCGGCCTGCACAAGGTCGTCGGTCCACCTTGTGGGAGGCCTTCCAACGCTACGTCTTCCGGTACGCGGTCGTCACTCCAGAACCTTTCGGCCCCATCGGCCATCTGTTTTGCAAGCAATGTGCCTTGCCCACCGCCACTTAAGTTTGGCAATTCTTCGGGCTATGTCGGTTACCTTGGTTCTCCTGCGGATCTCTTCATTTCTGATTCGATCACGCAGAGAAACTCCAAGCATAGCCCTCTCTATTGCCCTTTGGGTGACTTCCAGCCTTCTAATAAGTACGAAACATGAACAATGGAAATGGATAAGTTTGATCTTCCGTGGTCCACTTGGAAGTCCCTGAACCGTCTCCGAACCCAAGGGGAAGATGTAGGTCGAACCTCGTAAAGTAGACCTACCTCGACGGAACGGCTGGAGGGTGTGGATGTGGAGCTATGTCACAAATTATGCTCCACCTCCTGTCCTGCCCTTTGTGCCCCAAAACATGCAGCCAAAGTGACCTCAGCCCTGCCACCGATGACACCGTGGAAGTGGCAAAGCTTTGGGCCAGCAACATTTTAATAACTGTCGTGCCAGCGAAGAAAAATAAGATAGATAGATAAAACGTTTATTCATTTTTCCTCGCAGTGCAATTACACCACTCTGCCCGCCGCAGAGAAGAACGATTCTAGGCGCCAATTCCCCCTATGCAAGGTTATGCAAGGTTGTGAATAGCTGCAGTGATCAAAATCGATTTGCACTTTGAAAGTTTGGGCAAATAGAAGGCCAATTTTTCTAAGCATCTTGCTGAATAGATTGACTCTTCATTATCTCCTTCGAGCAGTAATGTGTTTACGTAAAATAAGTACCTTATGTTGTTGTATTAATTATTTAGACCTTTAGACTTTTAAACTTCCAGATAAATGTAATCATTTAAAACTAGATTAATATTATAAATTATAAATTGTACAACTTCTTTGTGCATGCGGATTGTTGCACTATTGCACTTACATTTTTGCATGTTACTTTTAGCACACAACCTGTGTATTCAATCGTTGGTGAACCAATAAATAAATTCAGTGCAAAAAAAGACACAATACAGGCATTAAAAAAACATAAAAAAGGTGAAAAAAAAACCAAAGATTAAAAAAGAAAAGAAATAATAAGAAGAATATTATGGTGGAGACGTTTACCAATTGTTTCTCCCTTTAATTCAGCAATGACAAGAACACAACGCAACCAATTACAAACTAGTTAATAACGCGTTAGTAAGTTGCGTCGTTTACGGACCGTCATTGACATACTAGAGTTGTGACTTTCAAACTACACATAATGGTGATTATGTAACCCTAGTCTACACTAGTACTGCTTTCAAGTTATGTTGGTTCTATAAGTTTAGAAGCGAGCATAGAAATAGATGTTAAGGGGCTTACAGGACCTAAACGCAAAAAACGCAAGTTTTAGAAACAATAAAAGTATATGATCGACTACAGTAAACAAAATGAAAAAAATATGTGATATTCTTCAGGATATATGCTAGGAAGAGAGTGTATTGAAAACATAATACAACTTATATGGTACGATAGAAAAAAATCATGAAGATACCTCTAAAAAATTTCTTTTTACAATAAAAAACATTAATATACATACAATCATTATGATTTTTGTCAGATTATTCTACAAGTAACATACTAAAACTCTTTTTAGTCCAAACAATAGATTTTTCGTACACTTTTCTTTTAAACTTTTATTTTATTTTTGTATTGCACAGAATACATTGTGTGCCTCAGTGTGCCTGTTTTTTTCTTCCTAGTTTTCGTGTGTTAGTGACAGTTATGACATGCAAAATAGATATCCGACTATAAGTCAGATATCAGAGGGGCCATTCTCGTAATTTTAAGAACGTTCACAGTCTGATCTCAGTCTCAATCTGTCAAAAACTACTTCTAATTTCCCTACATTTTGACAAGATTTTGACATTTGTTTGTCGCCGAGATGAGACTGACTAGATTTTGAACGTTTTAAATTACAAGAATTCGCCTTCTGAACATGTCAGTGTCACGTCGGTATGAAGCACCCCTTACTCCAGAACTTTAGGGTAACCAAGATACAGGAGATCAGACGCGATGACGCGAAAAATCCAATTACTCGGCGCCAATTCACGCATTCTAATGTAGGACGGAGCCGCGTGTTACAAAATCTAATCAAAGTTTATGGTCACCCTAGCTGTTTTTGCGTTCTACCTTGGATTAGACTGACGATGTGGTGCGAAGATTAGCGGGAAGATTTTTGTTAAGATTTTTTTCTTCATCTGCGAGGTAGGTAATTGCGTAACACACTATCAGAAGGAATGGCTTTCATTTTGACAGTTCAACAACATTCATTGCGTTTATTTACGTTGTCGAGCAGAAAAATTTTTTGAGCATATGAAGAAATGGATTAGCAATATCCTTGAAAACGATTCAGATGATTTGATTAAAATTTCGGGGCTGTGTGTGCTTGAAAAGTCTAAGCTGACTTTTCAAGCTTGGCTGTTGAGCGTTTGGTTCAATGGTTTGATGCAGAGAGCCTAAACAAATATATAGGCCGGGCGAAAAGTTTCTGCTGGCGGGAAGGGATTGTGTTTTGTTTTCGTCGTGTTTGATGTAGGCAAGGAGGCGAGGGTGAAACTTGATTTTTGTCTGGCTTTGTACGCGCTCTTAATTTAAAAATATTGTGTTATTTATGTAAAACATTAATCAAAAAATTAAATACTTTTTAAGTTCCTCTGGCCATGGGACATTTTTAATGGAGAATCTTGTTATACCAGTACATACTATAATTTCTGCCATGCTATGAAACTGAAGATCGGTATACTTTCCTTTAAAGATTTGTTTCAAAAAGCTCAAAGTATCTTCAACCGAGACAAACTAACTTCAATAAGGCTAAAGCTTGATGACAGAGTCACCGAGCCATCGAGTACAGAGCCGAGTAGTATCGAGCAGGCTCTTACCATTCGATTCTCGATAGATTCTCACTTCAAGGCATTCAGGCCAGAGCTAGATAATGTGTGTTTCCAATGAAAACTAGACTATAATACATTGTGGAAAAGAATCAATGTAGGTTATCAAATAAGTATCTTTAGATTTTGAATATAATTATACTCTAACTAAAATATACATGATATGGCATCATCGTCATTTTAACGGAAATATTATGTCCATTGATGGACATAGGTTTCTCCCAAAGAATGCCACAATTTGACATATATGTATGTTCCTACGCGAATGATCAAGCATTTTGGGCGCAATTTACATACAAAGAGCTTTTGTGTTTTACAAGAAATTATTTCGTAAGGCCTTTTACACATTATGCCGTGGCACATTGTGCCATGTGCAAGGGTTCATGTTCATATAAATCCAAGGGTGACTGATGCCGCTGCGGCATAATGTGTAAAGGGCCTTATAGTAAACCCGCTTTTCTCATCCACTCAACCACTACCCTTACACTTTATGCTAAATCATTGAGGCCAATATACCACAGAATTACATTCTATTGTCCAACTTAAAATGTACATGGTGTTTCATTGGCCATTTAACTTGGTTTTACGGGGTAAACACAACACCCTCTTTTTATACGTTAGCGGTAAATTGGTGTTTTATTTCTGTTTGTTTAGATTTAAGGGCTAACATTGTCAGGTAGAAACTTAAGGTCATGCTGTATTAAGAGAAATGGGGAAGTTACTTGGTAAACGCTGAATGGAATACATGATATTTATAATTGTAATACTTATGTACTTACATTTTTTTTTTTATTTGAAATTGGTTTGCTCTGACTCTAGTCTAGGTCAGAGGTGACAGAGACAAAGTCGACGCGGTAGATACAGACGCCAGCACATCAAGCTACTACAATCTGTCAAATTTCTTTAGTATATTTTCAACTTTATCGCTAAAGCATAAGGTCCAAAGTTGATTGGGAAAATTTGACAGTTTCGGGTAGCTTGATGTGCTGTCGTCTGTAAATTTTTGCGATTTGACCAACGGTGACTGCGTAATACACACTCAGTGGCGGTGCTTGGGGCTATGGTTACATAGCCCCAAGCACCGCCACTTCGACCGGTTCTGTGTTTCTCTCATCCAACAAATTTCTACGTCCAGCAATCATAGTATAAAACTGTAAAGAAAAATAAAAGAAAGAAAACACAATTATTTAGCACAGACTAAAAGAAACACAATACAGAGATACATCAGATAAAAAAAAACAAAAAATAAAGATCAAATAAAAAACGCAAAATCCGATGTAAGTAATTAGCAGGAAAGTGTGCCTCACGGCTACGCCAAAAAAGGCCCAGTTCAGCAATAATGCCAGACAACTAGTGCCTGACGCTATCGTGTGTGTGTACACCTTTTTCGACCCAGCCAGTCAGATTTAACTTTAATTTACCGGCACAGAGTACCTACAAAGGTCCTTTAAAGAACTATCACCTAACTTTGCACAAAGAAACTGAGTTGCGACTGCCAGTAATACTCCCGTCCCTCTTCTTGGAACAAACCATTGAACTCGACTCCCGGCAACTCTAACAGGCAATTATTATAGTAGGTATTTGTTTGAAAGTTTCATGTGTAGGTTGAAATGGAAGGGGTATTATGGAGGATTAAATGTCGTATACTGCCGTGGGTACTTGAAGTTACTAGAATTGATGGTAAAGTATTTATTGTTAGTTTATTGACTTATTACTTGTTAATTTCTTTTTTTTTTAATTAAAATCGTTTACTTTTACCGTGTTTGTAAATATGTGAGCACCATGTATCTATCAGATAATTAATTTATACGTCATGGTTTCGTTTTTAATTCTTTTACCTATTGTGGTATAATAATTTTATTTTAGGTGCATCGTCCTCAGATATTATTATATTAAATGTACCTATGTCAAATATTGTAAAACATTTTAAAAGAGTTTGTGGAGTTTCTTGCCCATTCTTCTCCATACGAAAACTACCTTTTGGAAGGGGCGACTAGAATCAATTCCCGTGACCCAAGGGCTGGCTTTTACCTTGGCCAAAGGCTAAGCATTGCCATACAACGTGGCAATGCCGCCAGTCTCTTGGGTACATTACCAGTCGACAGCGATGCGGATGAATTTTTCGACGCTATATTTTAGTTTTTGTATAGTTTTAGTTAAGTTAGTTTTTAATCTTGTTATTTTTGTTAATTAAGTTGCTAAATAAATATAGAGTCATATATTCTCTTTTAATGTAATTTTTGACGTTCAAAAGTGCCTTTTATGTGCCTATTTGAAATAAATGCTTTGACTTTGACTTTGATTGCTAGCTTCATGTTATAATTTTTTTTCTAGGATGGTATATTATTTATCGTGTTTTTCATAAAACACGGAATCGTCACTCTAGTTGTTTATTTCTAAACTAATTATCTTAATCCTAACTAATATTTATTATTAAATATTTAGTTATCAAATTTCATCTAAATCGGTTCAGCGGTTTGGGCGTAAAAAGGTTACAGACAGACAGACAGAGTTACTTTCGAATTTATAATATTAGTATGCATTAGTATGGATGCGAAAGTAAGTTTGTTTGGATGGGCATACTTATCGATACACACCTAGGTAAGGACATAAGCTACTTTTCATCCTGGATCGTAGACTAAGTCGCGTGCAACAGCTAGTACAGCACGAGGCATTATAATAAAGAGAAAATAGTCGATTTTTTGTATGTTTGTTTGTGACGCTCTCACACTAAAACATTATTGAGCTGCAAGCATGGACAATCATTTGTTTACATTTCCTGCATAAAATTTTGGAATAGGCTTTACAGCTGATTATGGCGTCATCGTCTGCGGGTCGATTGTTGAATTTTTGTAGGTTTACTTTGGACATGACACATAAAGAAGACATATTGTGACATTTACCAACTCGCACTAAGAGTCTTTGGTCAACTGGACTCACTCGAACTGGACCCGCGGGTCCAGTCGACCAAAGGATTAATTTTCTATATTTTTATTGGTCAACTGGACCCATATTCAAAATTAAAAAATCATCTATTGTTTAAAGCTACCCGTGGATACAGTTGAAACAAAAAGATAATGGCACGAATCTGGTACAGAATATACGAGTACCTCAAAATCCAAGATGGCGGATGTGAAAAATGTTCAAATTTTTCATCATGAGTGATGATTTCTTGGGTGAGGTCAAACTGAAAATTCAAGATGGCGGATGTGAAAAATGTTCAAATTTTTCATGGTGTATGGTAGATTACAGCCCAGTCCCTTAAAATGAGAGGAGACCTGTGTCCCAGCAGTGGGATCATTATAGGATTATGCAAGGATGAATACTAGAAAAAGACTATCCTTCATCAAATTAACATTGACTTAAATTATACCAACTACCAAAAATACACTCACAATGAAAAATGCAACCTTTTACTATTTTTAGGAAAAGAAAATGTTCAGCACTGTGACCACATACCTGAAGAAGTAACCGGATGTAGGTTGCACGGCACCGGAAGTGCTGAATGTACGGCACATTGTTAATAAGGGGCGGCTCGAGTTTCCGGTGGGCGCGAGCTTAGTGATGTGAGTTGGTTATTTTATTTTTAACAAAATTATGAAAATCTAGCTTCTGTCCGCGACTTCGTCCGCGTGAAATTTCACCCTTCCCCCATTCACCCTCTTAGGGTGGAATTTCGAAAAACCCTTTCTAAGTGGATACTTACTCTTCACAATGAACACACCCTCCAAATTTCATGTATCTAGGACCAGTCAGGACTTTGAATTTTATATATATAGATTATGAATGTTTGTAAAGGCCTATTCAAATCTAAGCGGTATTCGCTACCGTCTGCGGTAAAGAAAGGAAGGTCAAGAAGTAAAGAAGTTTTCGTTTAGTTATTGTTTCGCCCAACAAGCGAAACAATACCTATGAGGTACTATGGTAGGTACCAACTATTCTGCTTTAGCCGCGGAACTTGATACTAAATACCTGAGCGAAACCCGCGCGGCATGTACCTCTACCCACAGCGGCAGCGAATACCGCTTAGGTTTGAATAGGCCTTTAGTGTTGAATCTAGAAAAGTAAACCTTTTTTTTTTTTTGTATGGATGGGAAATTATAAAATGACCCCTCCCGCTCTGGGTGGAGCGAAGGGAGTGTCAGACTCTTACTGACTAAAACCCATCCGTGTTCCTTCCTTAGCCCTTTATGTTCCGGGGTAGCGGTAACCCTTTCGGACAATCCCGCACCCCCGGCAGGCTTCGGCCCTGGCAGGCCCCTTCCTTTATGCTGACATCTCTTTGAGAAGCGCGTGGAACACGTACGCGCCGTCCGGCACGGGCCTGGTCCTGATCGGACGGTGAGCTACCCATTACTCTCCGTCCGCAGGCCCGAGAAAAGTATGCCTGGAAGGTTTTGGAGGTGGCCTTTGCTCAGCAGTGGGACAGTATGGGCTAATAAAAAAAGAATGCTTTACATGAAAAACTAAATATACGTGTTTTTATTTCAAGAATGCTGAATTTTCATGATGTTTTACATCGCTTAGTTACTCCAGGCGCCTTATTGCGTCTTCATAATATAATCAGCCTATAATGTTCCCACTGCTGGGACACAGGCCTCCTCTCAGTAAGAGGGAGTGGGCCGTAATCCCCACGCGGGCCCAGTGTGGGTTGTCAGAATGTCACGTGTCTACAAATTTTTGGTTCTAGGACATGCCGGTTTCCTCACGATGTTTTCCTTCACCGTTTTGAGAGCACTGGTGATGAAATAATTTACACAAAGTAAAGCGCCTGTCTGGATTCGAACCTACGACCTACATTTCGCAGCCGTTACCACTTGGCCACCACTGCTCTCCTGCGTCTACAATTAGGTAACTTTATTAAGACATGAACTCAGATCTATGAAAAAATCCACGGACAGCGTTTTAATGGATTACTTTATTGATGCATTTACTTTTAACGAAAATTTTTCAATCAATGAAATTATCCAATCATCGACTTCCCACAAAATTACTCTAAATTATATCAATACAACCATTACCTTACCATCACAGGATATACCCAACACGCGACGCTTATTTCCTTCCATAATATATGTAAATCGTCGGTACAAACTCAATTGGTAAGTCGAGTATATCAATTCGCTTGAGTGCATTCTGCCAACACTACTCCATTGAAGTCAGGATAACGGTATAAAGGTTTTAGTTGTGAATATGACGTCACATGTGTCCTGACCTTTTTCGTACGTGCCTCTTTATTGTGAGGATTTTAAGAGATCGTGTGGTGCTGAAAAATAATGGGTCAGTCGTACCGTGAATGTTAAGAGTGACCACGAAGTTTCACGACAATTTTATGAGTTCAACAAGATTTTGTGAAAAGAGTGGCTGTCAGTCTTCTTGCCTTTTTACCCGCACTGCCGCAATTATTTTGCCCCGTATGAATCTCTTTAGAAAAACCAGGAAGCTTTTATCAAGTGAACCGATTACAAACACGAAAGAGCTGCTCGACTATATATTACATCCATATTTTCAAGATTTAGCCAAACAAGCACCCAGATAACCCCTGTCTTGCCAACAATATCAACCTGATCTAATAACAGATTTCGATCACCCGTCCGTCCATCCTTCATTATTAGCAATATCCCCACAGCATAGCTCTTTGAACCGGCCAGGGCAAGCCAGCGCTGGATTTACGAACGGAAATTAATTAATGAACACGTTCACCAGGATACAAACCTAGTTTATTATCACTGGAAGCCCAATTTAATCATGGCAAAGACTAGGAATAATAATTACATACGAAACTAGGACAGAGCCATTAAAGTCTGGAATCAAAATCAAAACTTCTGAAAACGTTTATGAAATTCATAATTAAGAACGTAATTTATGTTAGGATTCTCCGCCCATGAACGGAGGGTGGACATTGGTTTTGATAACTGAAAATGATAGCCTAATTATTAATGGGGCATTGTGAAGTTATGGAAGATGTATTATCTATCTCTACCTGAGCAGGCGATTAAATTATTTAATGAAACCAGAATCTATGTCTCGCCTCTTACAAAATAGCTTAATGTTTTAAGCATCACTTGGTGAAATCCAGAATGGCGTCGATTCCCTTGTTCACAAACTAGACTAAGTTTAAGTTCAGTGCATCTTCTTCTTTCTATTTCATTAAGAAAAGGACAGAAGATAAATTTTAGTTTAGTCCTGTCAAATTAATCAGCGCCTGACACTACTCCATACAAGTTTAGACGTGATTAATAACTTGCCTACTAAAACCTGCCTACTAAAATAACGTCAATTTACGTCAAGCGATGTATGTTCAAAGGAGCGTATCTTTATATTTAAAATATTTATTCCTCAATTTTCATGATTGCACCTACCACTGTTTGTCTCTGCATCACCCAAAGATCCGTCTCTATACATTTATGTGCTTGAAGTATTGAATAAATAAATTCTCTTTTCATAAATGTGAATATTTTAACATGAAACTTCTATTATTTCATTGTTAAACAGGAACAAACAAACCCCTGGACTGAACCACTCTACTCCGTCCTTGGGCAATTGAAAATATTTCATGATTTATCCAATCTTTTAAAGTAGGTAGTGGTTTGCATTTCCCTGAGTTATGCAAAGGATCTAAATCAATCACATTATTATTGCATGCTTCGTCCGATCAATCCATGTCAGGGTACTGCTTAACTTGTGGGAAAAAACGTGAGTTTGATAAATCAACTTTTAAAGTGGAAAGAGCTCAGCGGAAAGCGACGGACCGGCGGGCTGGAGGTCGAGAGTTCAAAACCCAGCTGTTGCACTGAAAAGGACAGTAATTATGATTATCATGATCCCACAGTGCATTGTAAATAAGTTGAGATAAGTTCAATATTTCCATGCATGATTGTCCATAGTCTTTTTTTCAGGCGACTTAGAACTTTGGCATATAAAGTTAGTACCAAAATCACTTTATTTGCTTCTCATTATCTGCCCAGCCTTTTTCCAACTATGTTGGGGTCAGCTTCCAGTCTGACCGGATACTGAGGCTGTCCGCTATGATAAGTCTACTTATACACACTTACAAATTAAAACACGACAGAAAAATCCGTCCCATTCTAGAAATCATAACCGAAACGAAAAACCGTCTACAAAGTGAAAAGACCACCCACAAACAGCTGCATTTCAGACTGAAAAACGTTTAAAATAAATCACATTAAACAGTTTCGTGCAAGATCGTTCGCGTAACGTACCGTTTATGTTGGCAGAATAAACTGGGTTACAGAATTATTTATAGCCTGAGTGTTAGAAAGAATTTGCATGTAATGTGCATCAGAAAATCGATGGTTTCGACTTTTTGGTTGGGTTTCAATGTTTATTATGGGAGTTAAGGGAAAATGAGTATGAGACAGCTTGTTTTAGTTTTTATATTTTCTAATTTCGATACTATTATTAAGCATTTAATTATTTTATAGAGGTGTGAGGAACAGGGTGTAAAGTTCACTCATACTCTATAGAAAAGGGAGGATCCTCCGACCAGACTTGTTGTGTCTGGCGGGCAACTGCCCGATGATTCATGTCGGGCAGTTATATCTATGCTAGTTGCGCGGTAAACTCTGCTTGCGAGATGCAGGATTTTGCGTGACGTCAGTATGATGCGTTGTTCGCATGTGGAATTGTAGATACCGCCACAATTTAAAGTGAGAGCAGTGGTGGTCGAAAGTTTGAACCGCTGCTGGCGTTTTACTTTGTGTAAATTGTTTCATCACCACTGCTCTCAAAACGGTGAAGGAAACATCGTGAGGAAACCGGCATGTCCGAAAACCAAACATGTGACATCTACCAACCCACACTAGGCCCGCGTGATGGATTACAGCCTACTCCCTCTCACTGAGAAAAGGCCTGTGGTCCCAAGAGTGAGAATACTATCCTGCCTGGCCTGTCTGGGTTCGAAATTACGATCTACAAATTGTAAGTCGCAGGCGTTCGTCTTTACTTTGTTGATGTAAGCTACTTGCTACACATTAGTTATATCGATTTTAATACAGTATACATAGCATGCATATTCCCAGTTTAATGAACATTTGGCACCCCACAAACCAAACTTGTTTTGAAACCACCGGTAGACCACAGTAAATAGAACGTTAACCACAAAATTATTCCAACGTTATTCGAAAACCAAATTTGAAATGATTCCTGTTATTGTTTAGCAAATAAAAGTTCAAACTTCCAATTTGGTACGAATAAATTGTAATAGGAATTCGCGGCCATATTTCAATGTAAACACTATGGTATAATTTCTGGAAGCAAAACGTCACGTTTTCAATTTTCTTCGTGTCCTTGCCTCACCCAAAGATTTTTCCTTTATTTGTGTGCCACCAATTATTATTTTACGATCAAAGATTTTTGGTAAAGAAAGTTTTTTTTTCAGAAGAGTATTATTGTGATGTAAAATTAAGCTCTTTTAAAAATATGAAGTTAGATCAATAGACTAATAATATTCATTATTATTACTTAATTGCATAAGATCATAACATCACGACTGTATGTCCCAAAGGGCTAGGCAGAGGTGTACCTATTAGTACAGTCAACAGCAAAAGTAGATGATGAATTGAGTTTATAACTTTTGGAGTCAAAACTGATCACGAATATAAGGCAGCTGTACTAGTAGTAAATGTTTGGTATAATTTACAATCACATACTTTTGAATCACTTCGACGCCACACAGTTCTGACGTGAACTCTGTTCATTAGTATTGAATTTCCGATTTTCATCATCTACTTTTGCTGTTGACTGTACACCCACATTTTGGCGAGCCTCCATCCATTTTATTTTTCTCACAGCCAGCTGTGAGAAAAAAAAATGGATATATAGGCTCGCCAACGAAACCTAAAAACGAGTAAACGATTTCCTGGAAGAATTAGAGGGGCTTTGCCCGGGCAAAGGCCCTTGAATCCTTCCAGGAACTCTTTTCCCGAAACATTTTTTTATTACAATTTTATTAATAGTACTTCTACATTATTATGATTCATATCTGAATATTTTGGTATCTATACTAATATTATAAAGAGGTGAAATTTGTTTCTTTGTTTGTTTGGATGTAGGGGGTAATCACTGCTACTGGCAGTCGGATTTGGGAAAATCTTTATGCATTTGATAGCCCTATTCTTGAGGAAGGCTATAGGCTATTTAAAATCATGCTATGATCCATAGGAGCCGAGCAAAAAGATAAAAAGTCAGAAAGCACGCTAAGCGAAAACGATAGCGTGGGCGACCGACGCGGTGCGACGAGGTGGTTCGGGGAAACAAGAAATTTTACACGGACGATCGCGGGCAGAAGCTAGTACTTGATAAAGAGCGCAGATGTAGATACACCTAGATAACGCAAGAGCAACTACTTCGCGTGTCCAGCTTACGTACAAAAATCGTAAGCCGCTACTTTCGCGCTCAGTGCTGAGTACTGCTGGCTGGGTGAGCGTGAGCGCTGGCGGTCGGCCCCGGAGATAAGGCGAGATGGGTGCCGCACGCAGCGGCGTCTTTAAATCGCTTTAACAGGCCTGATGGTCTAGTGGTTAGTGACCCTGACTGCTATGCCGGAGGTCGTGGGTTCGATTCCCACCCAGGACAAATGTTTGTGTGATGAGCACGATCATTTGTTCTGTGTCTGGGTGTAATTTATCTATAATATGTATGTATTTAGAAATATATAAGTATGTTTATCAGTTGTCTAGTACCCATAACACAAGCTCTGCTTAGCTTGGGACTAGATGGCGTTGTGTGATAGTTGTGGAATATTATTATTATTATTATCGATTTGATTTTCCCATCACTAAATAGTGCTTGTGATGTCATAGTAGGTAGTCAAATAAAAAAATAAAAAAAACCCGACTGCAACCTTATACTAAAACTAACTGAAAAGCTAAAAACAAGCCCATTTTAAATTAAATAAAAGTTGGAAGCAGGCGGGACCCATTTGAGTTTGAAACTATAATAATGGCATACCATTACCTACCTATTATAGTTTCAAACTCAAATGGGCATTAATTTTTTTTGAAGGCATAATATGGCGCCAAAAATCCGCCATTTTGGTTTTTTTTATTTTAATATACACAGTGTCACTCTCACAGTAAATACGAATCTAATGACACCTCTCAAGCTAAAATCCATCGAGCCGTTCAGGCCGCAGTGCGTGCCAAACAATTATACATACATACATACATACTCTCGAAAAACATAACCCTCCTTCTGGCGCAGTCGGGTAAAAAAGGCACGCTTAGTTTCATACAGATCGTGATACTTGCGTTATCTAGGTCTATCTATATCTCCGATACTAGGTCTATCTATATCTCTGATGAAGAGTATTTTATATTCTATCTTTATTCTACCAATAGACAAATAGAACAAAGAATAGTCTTTGCCAAAAGCAAAATATTAGTCAGGTAAATAGAGCCAACCTGTGCGTTATAGACGACGTACTAATTAATTAATTTAGTTGGCTCCCAAGAGTCGTTATAAGTATGCTAATTTTGATTGATAAACATAATTAGCGAAAGCGATTACACGTTTGCGTGCGTTTGCGTTTGGTGATTAGCGTTATTGGGTATTCAGCTGCATCCAGTTAGAGTGAAAGCCGTACCCCAACATAGTTGGGAAAAGGCTAGGCAGATGAAACATAACTAGGTACTTGTAGGTATTACAAAATGTTCTAAATGAAACTAGGTAGGGCTGAAAAATTACGTTTCTACATGCATAACAACCTGTGTAACTCAGAGCTTGTTTACTTTAATAACTGTAGTCATTTATCATTATAATTAACAAGGAGTAAAACTATAGCACGTATTTAATCGAACCTCTAACAATTCCCATTTATCTTTAATCCTAAAAATATTATTGAACACTGTAATTATAATGATTGCACCATTTTGTAGCGTAATGAAAATGTATGTTACTATTAATTAATAATAATTTACTTATTTATTCAACAGACAACAAATGGTTCACACTGACAAAAACAAAAATACTTAAAAGATGTTAGTAATGTTACGAGCTTGGGGTTCGTGACAATAAAAACTGCCGATTTAATAACCAAAAATAGACACTTTAATTAAAAACAGCAATTACAACTTTAACACACTAACAATAAAACACAATCGCACTACAAGATCACTTGAGAGTCGCACTTGAAGATCGCTTCGATGTTTTCGCTTGTATCGCTTATCCAACACTGAATGCCGGCTCGCAGGCACACCGGCCTTATATAGGCCTCGGATAGTTCCAGAACCTTCTATCGTAGAAACATCTAGAATGTTCGAGTACATACCGAACCCGACGGACCAGACGTCGATAGTTCTGGAAAGTTCTATCATCGAAGTTTCTAGAAGGGACCCGAACAATTATAAGTTCTGCTACTCGATACTAGATGGCGCTAGTGGTAGCTAATGTCGCCATCAATTGTGGCGCGCAACACTGCCCCCTCCTAAGACATGCTCGTCCCGAGCATTATTGGCCCCATAATAACGCGCCAGTCGATCCACATGGACGATCTTAGGAGTACCTCTTGCACCTTTCGTATCCGGTAGGTTACGTCATTGATCTTTGTCACAATCCGGTACGGTCCGTCCCATTTAGCTTGAAGCTTAGGAGATTTCCCTTTGCTGCGGACTGGATTGTGCAACCACACTAGTGATCCTTCGTCGAACCCTTTATTGTTCATTTTGCGGTCATAACGGGTTTTCATCTTCTCAGACATTTGCTGGCCCGATTGTCTGACGTGCTCATAGATGTCATTCATTTTGTTCCGCAAGTCATTCGCATAATCGGTTATACTGCGTGGGGCGTCAGGTGGTATTCCGGTGATCAGTTCTGCAGGCAGCCGTAATTCTCTTCCAAAGTTTGCGAAAGCTGGTGTCACCGATGTACTTTCGTGAACAGCACTTCGATATGACAACAAAAACGGTTGTATGTGCTTGTCCCAATCTCGTTGCCGATTTTCCACAACTTTTGCCAGGTATCTCTCCAATGTCTGATTAAATCGTTCTACCATTCCATCCGATTGTGGGTGGTAAGAAGTTGTTCTCGTTTTATGTGTACCCATTACCCGGCAAGTTTCCTGGAATATTTGGGACTCAAAATTCCTTCCCTGATCACTGTGAATTTCTAAAGGTACTCCAAAACGGCAAAAGACTTCATGGACTAATTTATCTGCAACTGTCGAAGCTTCTTGATTCGGAATGGCGAAGACTTCCGGCCACTTAGTGAAGTAATCCATTACAACCATGAAATACTTGTTACCACTCTCACATTCCGGAAACGGTCCCGCAACATCTAGGGCTATCCTCTCCCATGGTGCACCAACATTGTACAATTTCAATGCACCTCTACTACGAGTCTGAGGTCCCTTTACAGCTGCACAACTTGTACATTTCCGACACCAGTCCTCGACATCGTCCCGACAGTGGACCCAGTAAAACCGTTCTCGTATCTTCAGTAGAGTCCGTTTTACTCCCAGATGACCTCCTGAACAACCATTATGGTACAGCTGTAGAACATCCGGTACTTGAGCTTTAGGGACAACCATTTGCAAATGACAGCTGTCCCCCCGAGCATTTTCCCATTTACGGCACAGGACTCCATCCTGAATCACCAAGCTGTCCCATTGAGCCCAATAGCTTTTTGTGGTCGAACTCATCGCTGAGACGTCGCTCCACGTGGGCTTAGGTGCACTGGCCTTCATCCACCCGAGAATCGGCTTGAGGTCTGAATCTTCCTGCTGTGCACGCTGTACGCTTTCCTTCCACTCGTTGCTGAGGTCTGTCCTGAGCATCCTCACAGGTACCACTTCCTTACCCTCTTGCCTAGTACCATACTTGCAATCTTCAGGACCAGGTCTTCTAGACAATGCATCTGCGTTGCCATGAGATTTCCCGTCATAGGTTTGTGTGATCGAAATCCTCGGGGCTCTTTGAACATCAGCCAGCACCCGTCCCGCAGTCCTGGCTATTACTCGTTTTCCCTGCTGCTGCTGGGCGGTGCTGTTAGCCGCACTACCCTCTGGAGACCAGCCATCTTCCCTTTCTGCAGTTCGCTTCGGGCAACTGGATCGAAGGTGGCCCCTTTCCCCACAGCCGTAGCACCTAGGGCTGTATCTTCTATTGCGGTCGCGAACTGTAGCCGCTGCAACCTCCCTGACGCGATGGGAACGATGATCCTGCCGCACAGCTTCCACCTCCAGTGCATGGGCCAAGGCGTCCTTAAGCGTCCCGTGGTGACCGAGCCTCACAGCAGCTCTAACTTCAAGGTCACGGATGCCGTCGATAAATACCTGCACCAGGTTCCCATCATTAAGCGCAGGTAAGGACTGGTAAGCTTTACGAACCAGCTTTTCCACTTCCAGGGCCCACTGCTGCAGGGTTTCATTACTGCGTTGCACACGATCCTTGAGCTGCGCACGATACACGTGTTCCAGGTGAGCGTCGCCATACCGAGCCTCCAATGCCTCAAGGAGCTGCTCGTAAGTCACTTCTTTTCCAAGAGCTTCCAGCACAATTAAGGCCTGGTCGCGCAGGCCTAGAGTGAGGGCAGTCATGGCCTGATTTTTATTCCACCCGTTCGCCTTCATGACAGCCTCAAACTGAATCTTGTAGGCCGACCAGGAAGAAGTTCCGTCGAACGGTGGCACTTTGAATCCCCGTAGCGAAGGTGTTGTAGCTACGGGGGCTGCGATTCCATCCTCAAGTTTAAGGTAATCCAGCGTTTTCTTCACGTCAGCCATTACGGTTTTCTTCACGTCAGCCATCACGGTGTCAACCCGATTATTCACTTGGTCGATTCGGGTTTCAGCTTCCAACAGGCGGTTGTCGTGTTGAGCAACCTTATCCTTCACCTCCTTCATGTCTTTCCCGAAGGTAGCGTGAAGTTCCTTCATAAGGAGCATCTGCTCTTCCTGGCGGTGCGCCTGCTCCTCCTTATCCCGCTGGAGCTGTTCTTCCAACCGACGAGCCTGTTCCTCCTGACGGTGGGCCTGTTCCTCCTGACGGCGGGCCTGTTCCTCCTTGTCCCGCTGGAGCTGTTCCTCCAACCGACGAGCCTGTTCCTCCTGTCGGCGGGCCTGTTCCTCCTGACGGCGAGACTGTTCCTGCAGCATCATCATTAGAGCAGCAAAATCTGGTGCTGATGATGCTGGAGCAGCTGTGGATGGTCCGGCTTCCGTGATCGGTAGTTGGCCCTCCGACGTCTGTGGCGTTGCTCCACCGAATCGCCTCTGGTCCGTCTCTTGCTGGCGTTGACTCCGGGTACGGATACCCTCCGTGTCGTCCTTCGGTAGAATCGGCATGATTTTAATCCTTGCTTCTGACACCAATTGTTACGAGCTTGGGGTTCGTGACAATTAAAACTGCCGATTTAACAACCAAAAATAGACACTTTATTTATAAACACCAATTACAACTGTAAACACGCTAACAATAAATCACAATCGCGCTACAGATCACTTGAAAGTCGCACTTGAAGATCGCTTCGATGTTTTCGCTTGTATCGCTTATCCAACACTGATTCCGGCTCGCAGGCACACCGGCCTTATATAGGCCTCGGATAGTTCCAGAACCTTCTACCGTAGAAACATCTAGAATGTTCGAGTAGATACCGATCCCGTCCGACCAGGTGTCGATAGTTCTGGAAAGTTCTAGCATCGAAGTTTCTAGAAGGGACCCGAATAATTATTAGTTCTGCTACTCGATACTAGATGGCGCTAGTAGTAGCTAATGTTGCCATCAAGTGTGGCGCGTAACAGTAACAATATATCTTATAACCTATGTTAGTACCTATAAACTAGGATGTTAGTAACAATGTGGTTTATGATCTGTGTTAATACTTACACACGACAGACAGTATTGTTTTGATGAGTGTCCCATTATGGGGCTCTCATTAAGCTATAGAGGTATGAGGAACAGGGTGTAAAGTTCACTCATACTCTATAGAAATGTGAGGATCCTCCGACCAGACGGGTGTTGTGTCTGGTGGGCAACTGCCCGATGATTCATATCGGGCCGTTGTATCTATGCTATTTAGTTGTGCGGTAAACTCTGCTTGCGAGATGCAGAATTTTGCGTAACGTCAGTATGACGCGTTGTTCGCATGTGGCGTTCGCTATCAGCTATCTCCTTCAGGAGGCTATTGCCACTGCCACGCAATCTGGTGAGCAGAGAGGCACTTTTCTTCCGTACTTAAACTGAATTGTTAATACTTATTTTTGTTCTGGCGCCGCTTTTTGTGAACCTCAAATAATTCTTATTTTGGGCTCTTAAAATTACTTAATAAGCAAGTAACTGTGACCAACTTGGATGTAGCGCTCACTCGGCTCGCGCGTCACGCACACACACACATCACAGTTCTAACCTAACTTAACCATTTGATTGGGGCGCCCTAGTTTATTAACTACGACCAATTCGGCACGCGCGTGGTTGGTCACAGTTTCGACCTAACCTAACCCGTTTGGTCGGGGTACCCTAGCTTGTTTACTGCAACCAACGACCACCTGCAATACAAAACGAGGCTCAGTGAAAAAAAAAGAAGCTTAAATAGTTTTAAGAGGTTTCATAATTATTAGGAGTTCAATAAATTTTTAGAGGACAAGTTAATAATTTCCCTAAAAGAATCAATAAAATGCTCCACACATTAGTAACATTAATTAATGTCACTATAGTGTTGTTAAAGGGTCACTCCAAGGTGAGACAACCAATTTTAATTTGGGCTTTAGGTATCAATTTGACATAAAAACCTTTAAAATATTTACAATAGTACGGAGAGGTGTTAATTGGTGACGAACTAGTATATGTTTAATTAAAAGAAATACGTACAGACACAAGCACATCAAGCTACTCACAACTATCAAATTTTCCCAATCAACTTTGAACTTTATGGTTTATTGATAAAGTTAAAAATCTATTACAGAAATTTGACAGATTTTAGTAGCTTGATGAGCTGGCGTCTGTACCAAAGTGACTTCATCTGACTTTTTCCTGCATAACGCTGAGGTTTCCCAGATCTATAGATTTCGATTGCTTTTCAAGGTTTTATTGCTCCGAGCAAAACCAACTTAATCACTTTTCAATAACTTTAACTTACTGATTGGACAGAAAGTAGGTAATGTAATGGGTCCACTATTTATACTGCAGAATGGAAACTTTTTAAAATCACTATTCCTGCATAATTATGTGAAATGTTATATTTTGTACGTCAAATAAAATTTTGACGAAAACAACCCACATATTGGGTTCATAAAGCCAGTTTCATCGCGTGACCGAATTGATTATCACACCATAAGCACAGGTTAGTGGCTGAATACTTTTTACTTTAACACGACTTTTAATTTTTTTTTCCACTATCGAGCATCTAGTATAAGCTTGTTTGTCGTTTTATTTTTTATTTGAAATTGGATCGTTGCTGTGTGCCAGTGTTTTTTATCATCTGTGATGTTTAAATTTTTTAAATTAAACTTTTCCATTTTGTTTTTATATTCTTTGACAGAATCATATTAAATTTTTGTGTGCGTAATAATTTCGACAAGGATAGAGCATATCAGCCTATACTGTTTCCACTGCTAGTACACAGGCCTCCTCTCTGTGAGGGGGAATGGGCCATAATCCGCCACGCAGGTCCAGTTCAGGTGGGATATCACGTCTTAGTGCTTGGCCAGACTGCAAAGGGGGGCGCGGGGCGGATGCGGCGCAGTGTACTCAAACATTAAACATAATCATACCCGCGTGCCCACTATGGACGCTCAAATGAACTTCATTTGAACGTCCATACTAGACACGCGGGTGCGGTGAGCGGCGCGGGCTGCTTGGCGCGGGAAGCGAACGGGGGGGCAATTTACGCCATAGCTTGTTCGAGCTTTTTTCTTGTAAAAATAAGTCTTCTTCATCCATATTATATTTTGACAAACACTAGACACGACCACACTCGGAAGAAAGCCTCGTTCGACTGCGGACAGGCAGACCTCGCGCGTTTCCGCACCCACGCCGCTCCCCGCCCCGCGCCGCTCCCCGCCCCACACCGCTCCCCGCCCCGCGCCGCTCCCCGCTCCACGCCGCTCCCCGCCCCGCGCTGCCAGTCTGGCCAAGCACTTACTATTTTTGGTTCTAGGACATGTCAGTTTCCTCACAATGTTTTTTGTTTAAATTTCAAGGCTTAAATACATAATTATGTAGGTCAAATACGATGGATGGACTGTGTGGAAGATGATATGGCTTAAAAGAGTGTAACTGTCGAGATGACAACTAATAGGGACATATGAAGGAAAAAGACATGTCGCGCTGACCCCAAGTACATAGTTATAAGGGTTAGAGAATGAGATGGAAAAAGCTAATAAAAAGTTAATATTGACTTTCATAAAAATACATATCAGGAAATGCGAAAGAAAATCCAGCCAGAAATTCTTTTCCTCGTAAAGAAAATAAAAAAGGAAAACCACGTCAAAAACTATTCAAAACTAAGATTTCGGAGCTCGTCCGGTCGACATTAATAACAAAAAAGGTAGCCAAGGAAACTTCCCACCTAATCATACTTTTTCATCTCGGGGCAAAACTTTAGGGGTGCGCAAAATATTATGAACAAAAAATATAAAACAATGTTATGGAGTTACGGAGTTCGGACTATGACGAACTATTCCTTTATACCACGGTTTCACTTCGCAGCAAGGGAGGAATGGTTAAATAACGTATTTTAATATTTCTTAGTTGAGTTTTAATTATGTTGCTTTTGTATTTAATAACGAAGTGAAGTAAGATTCTAATCAGTCAGTAATTGCTGTAAAAATTTAATGTTCAGGCACACAAAGTTCAATTTAATAACGTTATTTTTTTTTTTTTAATAAACGGAAGACAAACAACATGTCAAACTATTTCCACTGTTTTGTTGGTGGTTAACCGGTCAAGCGGCGCGCGTCGCCGATCGGCGACGAAACAATAGAAAATCAATTGTGTCTCATTAGCGGAGCTTGACAGATTAAATACTGTTACAAAAAGAAAACATGTTTATTGACAAAAACGGAACTAATATTAGTTGTTGACAATATGTTTGGTGTTTGTTCGCTTTTTTTCTTCCGTTAGCCTGTACTGTCCCAGTGCTGGGCAAAGGCCTCCCCCATTTTCTTCCACTTTTCCTTGTGCTGTGCTTTCTCCGTCCAGTCGGTTGAAAATGAGTCTAAGTCGTCACGCCAGCGTTTCTTAGGCCTGCCTCGGTGACGACGCCCGTCTTCAGGCACCCACTGTGTGACGACTTTGGCCCATCTGTCGGGATGCATCCTATAAGTGTGAGTGTGAGTATAAGTGTGTCGCTTACGTTAAATAAATTACCTAAACGACGTCAAAGTTATAAAATATCAGCTTCTACCCGTGACGTCACCCGCGTCGTAATCAACTATTTTCTATAAAACATACTCTACGGCACTCGGCAATAGTGCAGCTTTCTGTCTGTGAAAGAATTTTCGAAATAAGATCAGTACCTACTTCTAGAGATTACCTCCTACATCCTAACTTAAAAATTTTACCTGTTTATAATACTAGTGTAGAACGAAAACCTTAGCTATAAGATAAACCACTACCTACATATATAAAAATTATTAGTACATTATTGCAGCGGCCAGCAAAAGAGGCATTGATGGACGACCGTGTAAATGTGTGCGCGGCGTATTTGACAAAAAAGTTCTGCCTAGGCACTACCTACTTAGTTTTAATTTCCGCGCATTATTTGAGAAAAGTACTATACAAGCCTTGGCCACAATTAGGCATTGATGGACTTACTTTACACGTTCGTCCTTCAGTGCCTCTTTTGCTGGCCACTGCAGTAATGTACTATTCCCGCGTTAAAGTGCTCATTTGTTTTTTGTTTTTTTTTTCAATAAACACCTTTCTATTTGCAAGCCAGTTCGAAATTTAAATAAAACCTGTGATAAGTTACCTCCTTGGTTGCCATGTTTCGGAGTAAAACATCGTTCCATTTTTAAATTATACGACAGATATGAGTATACTATATAATTTATTTGGCCGCTAAAACACGACAGATATGGATTTTCATACAACTTTTGCCGGCCGCTGCTCGCATGTATTTGGCCAGTACAGCAATTTCGATTTGTTTTGACGAAGGTTGACAAAATAATACCCAAATTTCTAAGCATGTTTGAGAAAAGTAATATAATATATGTACAACGTCAACACCGCAATTCTCGGAAAGAACAACGAAAAAAGAAAACGATAGTCATGACTTTTATCCTTGGTAGATTGTTAGTGTGACATGTCACCCTCCCACAATGTCTCCTCCATGCTGACTTTTGTCTTCAAGTAATAAGTTTCACTATTGCTTGACGTTGACGCAAGATAAAAACATTCTCTAGCACTTCTTACTAAGTTACAACGACATTATATCTGTAATTTTAGATCGAGATAAAAATAAAGTTTCTTTTAGTGCAGAAATTTATTTTTACCCACAGACATTGAGACATTTATAATTAAGTATCGCATTTTGGACAAATATTAATAATAGATGTTTTGCTTTAATCGGTACGTATCGTAATGAAAAGATGACATACATATCTAAGCCATAAAGTCTCAACGTACGACCCGGAAAGGCTAAAAAACAAACTTAGGAAGAACCTGGTTTTTCACCTGAAACAGTGTAGAACAGACTTTTTCAGGAGACAACCGTGCTACATGGGTCCATACCTTTATAATAAAATAAATAAAAATTCACAGTTACATAACATACCGATAAAAAAACTAAAACTTACCATAGATAACTTGGTTCTCTCTCAAAATTATGTAGATACAAAAAATATACTAACAAGTATTTAAAAAACCGAGTGTGCTTATGACCACACGACTGAAGTGAAACTTCAAACGTATTTGGCTATGAGAGAAAGAGAGAAAGAAAATGTGCGCGTGCACTACTTTCTCTTGCTTATATCCCCCACTCAACTCCCGTTCGCCTCGCCCGATCACACTTTTCGTAACGCTTACGTTACGCGTTCGCCAGCTTACTCCCCAAGTCAAGCGTGCGTAAAGAAGTTTCACTTCAAAAATAAAACCCAAACCCACACACGCAAACACATACACACACGCACGATAGTAATTAATGAATTAATAATATTGTAATACTTACATTTGCACCGCACCACACTTGTACGGGCAGCTCGATCACGGTGGTGACGAAAGTAACTGGTGCTTATAACAGAGGAGTCCTCCTAGTTAAAGCCCTGTTGCACATGTCTTGTATATTGCCACTAAGTTATAAAGTCTAATTTAAGGAACAATAATAATTGATTACGTACCACTCCCTCTCACAGAGAGGGGACCTGTGTCCCAGCAGTGGGAACATTATAGGCTGATTATTTAAGCATGTAATAATTGTAAATAGGTTTATGTCTTGAACAAATTAATATTGTTTAATATTATGTATATGCTACTAATAAAACTGAAAAGTTTGTTTTATTTTGTTTGTTTGTTTGAACGCCCTAATCTTGTAACTACCAGTCGTATTTGAAAAATTGCCCAATTCTTGAGGAAGGCTATAACTGAACATCACGCTCGGATCCTTAGAGGTCGAGTAAAAGAAAAAACGTCAGCTAGAACGATAAGCGAAAACAAAGTAATAGCGTTGGCAGGCGATGCGATGCGACGGGGTGGGTTCGGGGAATAGGAAATTTCACGCAGACGAAATCGCGGGCAGAAGCTAGTGTTATAATAAACAATATAAACGCACAAGTTAACAAAATATTGTTGTACTTTTGACATTGCGACTGTGACTGTAAGTTATATAATTATATACACACAGTTTCAATCACAATCCGAGAGTTTTGAAGGATATTTATAACCCATTGCTTCATAGGTATAATTAATTAATCTGCTCAGCAACATTAATAACGCAGTGTATATAATCAGCCTATAACTGTTGCAGTGCTGGGACACAGTCCCCCTCTCTGTGAGAGGGAGTTGGTCGTAATCCATCACGCGGGCCCAGTGCGGGTTGGTAGATGTCACACGTCAATTTTTGACACACATCGAATGTTTGGTTCTGAGGCATGATGGTTTCCTCACGATGTTTTTCTTCACCGTTCTGAGAACAGTGTGCAATTACACAAAGTAAAGCGCCTGACTAGGTTCGAACCCACGACCGACAACTTGTAAGTCAGGGCCTTACAACTTGGCCACCACTGCTCCAATACCGCAAAGTATTGGCTGAACTGTCAAAATCAAAGAAAATGATAATATCAATTGTAATTTTGAAAGAAAGAAAGAAAGACAATACGTTAATATGCGGTGAACATGACGCAAAAAAAAAAAAATATGTTTATTACGCAGTTACCACACAGACACGACTATGTATAACTAACAAATTGTTCTTACAAACAAAACACAATCAAAAACATTAAATTCGTTCATAAAATTTTCATTATTACGTGTAGGTACAGTTTTAAACCGTTACCTATTAATACTTGCAATCTTTATGGATATAAAGCAGAACGTAGTTTAGTAGTCCATAAAACCGAGTTTTACGTGCAGAGCCGGCTTCTACAGTCATTGAGGGTGATCAACAATCTATCTAGATATTGATCTCGCGTTAATTCGCTGATTAATTACTGCGTAAATCTCAAATGCTTAGCACTGACTTGGTAATGCTTTACAGACTGATTGCAATGCGATGAATGGGATATTTTAATACATGGGTGTATTTACTTGGGGCTTGTGGCTAAGTAATACCAGCCGCACGGGTCGATCAATCAGGTTAAGCTACGCTTGCCGCGAATGATCCGTGGATGGGTTACCATCTTCACATACCAAGACCCCTCCGTGCTTCGGAAAGCACGTTAAGCCGTTGTTCTCGGCTGTCATTCGTGGATCTTTGACAGTCGTTTCGGGTAGTCAGAAGCCCGAAAGTCTGACAACCAGTTTTACCAAGAGGTATAGAATTACCCAGTAACTGGGTTGTAGAGGTCAGATAGGCAGTCGCTTCATATAAAATACTGGTATTCAGCTGCATCCGCTTAGACTGGAAGCCGACCCCAACATAGTTGGGAAAAGGCTAGGCAGATGCATGTTTCCCCCTACCTTTTTATTTTATTTTTTGTGTTTATGTTCTTTTTTGCGTCATTTTCACCGCAAATAAACGTATTTTCTTTCTTTCTTTCTATGATGATAGGTGTATTTACTTGACTACCTCATGGTTCTTGTGGCCCTATACGCTATTGCTGAGCGTAAGATCCTGGATTTGATTCCAGGGACGTGCAAAGTCTTATTGGGTTTTTAAATCAGGAAGTTCTCAGAAGCAACCCGGAGTCTGGATTTGTGCCCAGTTGATGGCAATAGGTTCGTCCCCTATTACATGGTGCTTAAACATGACTGGAGAAATATCGTTCTATGGGTACACCTCTGACTAACCCTGGGGATTACAAAGTTGATGTTATGTGTATTTAGTGTAGCGGTATCTACAACGCCACATGCGAACAACGCTTCATACTGACGTCACGCAAATCCTGGGCAAGCAGAGTTTACCGCGCAACTAGCATAGATACAACGACCCGACATGACTCAATGGGCAGTTGCCCGCCAGACACAACACCTGTCTGGTCGGAGGATCCTCCCTTTTCTATAGAGTATGAGTGAACTTTACACCCTGTTCCTCATATCTCTATATTTAGTTTTAGTCAAAACTAATGTAGCTCTAGCTACATAAACATTATGTTTTTCCGGAAAATCCGTCCATTGATTGCTGAAATTTTTATGTTCCAGTTCGAACGACACATTTAAGCTTTGTTTATAGGTTAGTAACGCTGTTGAAAAACTCTTTTCACACTATCTCTCTTCTTTAACGTAATTTTATGTTCTTTGCTCTTGTTTTACGGTTATTGGAACGTTTCACGGAGCTTGCGGTAGGAGTAAGCTGGGAGAAATCTTCACGTACCGGAAAAGCGTTCTTCATCATCTGCTTAGCCTTCTCCTAACTATGTTGGGATCGGCTTAAAGTCTTACTGGATCCAGCTGAATACCAGTATTTTACATGAAGCGACTGCCAATCTGACCTCCACAGCCCAGTTACTGATGCGATACCGCTTGGTAAGACTGGTTGTCAGACTTTCGGGCTTTTGACTACCCGTAACGACTGTCAAAGATCCATGTATGACAGCCGGGACCAACCGCTTAACGTGGTTTTTAAGGTACGTAGGGGCCTCCGTATGTAAAGATGGTCACCCATCCACAGACCAACCGCGACAAGCGTAGCTTAACCTTATCGATCGACCTGTGCGGCTGTTATTATTTAACCACGGCCCCGTCCTATTCTTACCTTACCTCTGGTATCGATCGCAGATACCCATTGGCACCAGTGGCCACTTATCATACGTCAAACCGCCCACTTATTTTCCACACGTCAATATATTAAATACAGGGTGGCCATCGGCGCACAACCTGTAAACATGGGTTTAGTACATGATTCTGAAAACCCCGTGCGTTAAATTTTTTTGTCGGTTATGAAAAAAAAAGCCGACAAAAAATTGTCAACATTGGACCTTATAGGTGTTACACTTTTCTATACAACAGTCGATTTTTTTTTTTATAACCGACAAAAAATTTCAACAGTAGGGGGTCTAGATTCTAGTGCTGAATTCATGAATTCAGTTTTCGTATCGATGACTTTACCACAATGTGTAGCAGGAGGTTCAGGGTATTTGTAGTAGTAGTATTAGTAAACACTAATGGGTTCCCGAAGAAGTAATATTCTTATCTGGTTTTCATACCCAAGCAGCATTGTTGTTTTTGAATTTGAAATGTTTAATCAATGTGCCCAGCCTTTTCCCCTTTTCCCAACTATGTTGGTATAGGCTTCCAGTCTAGCCAGATGCAGCTGAATACCTGTGTTTTACATGGAGCGACTGCCTATCTGACCTCCACAACCCAGTTGCTCGGTAGCACAATAGCCCTTGGTAAGACTGGTTGTCAGACTTTCGGGCTTCTGACTACCCGTAACGACTATCAAAGATCCATGAACGACAACCGGGAATAACGGCTTAACGTGCTTTCCGAAGCACGGAGAGGTCATGGTATGTAAAGATGGTAACCCATCCACAGACCAACCGCGGCAAGTGTTGCTTTACCTTCGAGATCGACCCGTGCAGCTGTTAATATTTAACCATGAGCCCCGAGCTTTTAAAGCGACTGGCATAAAAGTTTGTCTGTAAGGTTGGCAACACCCCAGCAAAGCTCTAGGTTATACAGGATGTAGCCACTTTCCATCAGGTGGGAAGACTGCCTGTTTGCCAACCTATTACTAATAGAAATTAGGTTACAGCACTGATACTAGCCTTCACTTGCCAATCATAGGTAGGGTTGTCAACGTTTTAACTTCATGAAATTCTTTAGTTAGGTACTGTATGTAAATTTTCATACTATTATTAGTGTTTTTAACTTCATTTTCCGAATTATTTTCCAATACTGCTTCAAGTGCCCGTTGTATGCGGTATATAAATATTAATTTACAAAAGTTAAATTAAACACGATAATATTTTTTTAGCATGAACTTTACATGAAAATAAATTCATTCAATTTTATCAGTAACGGTACCTAATTATAACAGAGTACACGAAAAGTCTATAATTATTTAAACGTATTAATTAAAATTTAATTTTAATATGCAGTTATGAAGTTAATAAAAAAAAACAATTTTCTGTTATATAATAATCTCAATGATCAAGAAACCCAATAAATATGCTCAAGATTTCTAATTAACCTAGTTGATTGAAAAGATTAATTAACCCTAGCGTAGGGTGACCGTGTTGTGGACAAAATATTGAGAGAAGTCCTCGTTAAATGCGTTAACACGAAGCGAAGGTTACTTTTGCATAAAGTCAAAGTTTAAAGTGTGTCAGGAACAACAAACAACAACTGCGTGCAGAGCTGTGGTGGCCCAGTGGTAACGGCCGCGACTTATGAGTTGTAGGTCATCGGTTCGAACCTAGACAGGCGCTTTAATTTGTGTAAATTATTTTATGACCACTGCTCTCAATACGGTGAAGGAAAACATGAGAAAACCGATGTCCTAGAACCAAAAAATCGAAGACAGTCATGTGACATTCCATGGGCCCGCGTGGTGGATTACGGCCCACTTCGTCTCACAGAAAGGAGGCCTGTGTCCCAGCAGTGAGAACTTTCTAGGCTGATTATGCATGTTATGTAGGAACAAAAAAAATCAACACATACTCTCCACACACTCTACTTAACCTTTTGGGGATTAATGGCGTGATGTTATGTGTTATGTGTAAAACATTAGAATATCAATGTGTTTTCAATTAGCACTTAGCAGTTTCGAAGTTTGGTGTTATGCTAGTCACATAAAATATGTAATCACTATAGTGTCTTAAAAAAGGATTTATTCTTCGTTCGTCCTGAAGTTTTGTCCCACATTCCAAAAAATCTTGGGTCGTCCCAATCAATAATTATGCTTCCTTCGTCCCAAAATATTATTTTAATAATTTTATTCCCGCCTCGTCCTATTTTATATTCCTTCTACGGCCCATATTTTTTTATATGCCAAACTTACTTTTTTGTACAATCGGCAACAAAAGTTTTACGTATTATTGAAAACCCTCTTTAAGATATACCTCACATATATAAATAGTTTTTACAACATGATTCCGTATTGTGTCATCGGCGATCAAAACCAATATAGGAATAGATTCTTACGTATCTTTCAGTTAGACTTCAGAAAATACTAAGTTATATTATTATCACAACAGTGACAAAGAACACCAAAAAAAGAAACAATGGCACTCCGGGAGTGCCGACAGAAGTGAAAACAAAACAAAAACAGAAGACTTTGTCATCACTCACTGGCATATCGGATATAGGTACATTAAAACCGAGTACATCCCGACGACAGTCAAACACATCCGAAGCGGTGTCGGTTACGGAAACAGTGGCGCGAATTCAATGGTTTTTCCCATCTCAAAAAACGCCCAACTCGCCTAAAAAAGTTTTCACTTCAAAAAATTATTATACTCTGATAACACTTACTTAAATCTATTGTTTCGTGTACAGTCATTATAATTTAATTGCGTTTCCACACTAAAATCACTTAAAAAAAAAAAAAAGACGGGTTGCACTCCGGGAGTGCCGGCAGAAGTGAAAACTTGAATATTAACGTTGAAATAAATCAATTATTAATTTAAAAAGCTAACAATCTTAAAATAATAATATGTACAAGTATATAAAAAGGGAAAATCCACCACCACCACCACCACCAGCACCACCACCAGCACCACCACCACCACCAGCACCACCACCACCACCACCAGCACCACCACCAGCACCACCACCACCACCACCAGCACCACCAGCACCACCACCACCATCACCACCACCACCAGCACCATTACCACCACCACCACCACCACCATCACCACCACCACCACCGCCACCACCACCACCACCACCACCACCACCACCATCACCACCACCACCACCACCAGCACCACCAGCACCACCACCACCACCACCATCACCATCACCATCACCATCCCCATCCCATCCCCATTCCCATCCCCATCCACATCCCCATCACCATCCCCATCACCATCACCATCCATCCATCCATCCATCCATCCATTATCGTGTCTCACTTGGTTCACTTCGGTTGGCGCCACCCAGAAAGTGAGGGGGGGGGGGAATCTCTCCTGACGGTCACGTGTCCTGACGCGATGCCCTGACGCGAGTTTCACATTTTTTACCCATTACAAAAAGTGTGCAACGCCGCTAAAGAAGTTTACACTTCAAAAAAAAAAAACTAACCCCTAATTCACTTCAAAAAATCATTATTCTCTGACAACACTTACTTAAATCTATTGTTTCGTACACAGTCATTATAATTTAATTGAGTTTCCACTCCAAAATCACTTAAAAAAGTCAGTGTTAATGACTACACTAATTTCTAAAATTCATTAATAAAGCTAACTTTGTGAAAGTCCATAAAATATTCATGGTCATGGTCACAGTGCGCCCAAAATATTAAATTTGGAGTTTGTTAGTATTAAACATGCTTTCAAGATTTATTTTGGTAGCTTTAAAGCTTTTCTTTGTATTAAAGGTATAAGGGATAAACAGTATTCTTCATCTCCAGCTGTATAGGTGAAAAAAGATATTTTTAAATTAGAAAATGGATTAAAATATTTTTTTTAGTTATTATGCCAGCTTGTTCTTTAGAGTTAATGTATCACACTAATATTATAAAGCCGAAAGTTTGTGAGTGTGTGTGTTTATATGTTTGTTACTTCTTCATGCTCAAACGGCTGGACCAATTTTGATAAAATTTTGTATGAAGGTAGCTGACACCCTGGATTAAAAAATTGGCTACTTATTATCCCGATATTCCCACGGGATCGACATTTACGCGGGTGAAACCGCGGGGCGCAGCTAGTCTATCTATACATATAATAAAACTGTAGAAAAGAAGTTTTTGTACATAAAAAAAAAAAAAAAAAATATAGCCAGGGTGTTAAAGGACAGCCAATAGAACCCAATTCCAGCATTTTTAGAATTTTTGTCTGTTTGTCTGTTTGTATGTTTAGTTATCCGAGCATCACGTAAAATGTACGAAATAAATGTAGATAACTTTTATACACAACGATTTAGCGTAACTTGAAGTAACATTTAGTTTTTGTTTCATTGCAATCGGTTCAGTCTATCAAAAGATTTTTGAATTTAAAGTGTACCTACCAGAAGTAAAATTAGTTAACGTGTGTTAATATGCACTTGGTCTCACAACTTTATGTTTATATATATTTGCGTTAATAATTATATAAATTGAAGTAACATTGAGTTTTTTGTTTCATCGTAATCAGTTCACACACACCTAAAAATTGTAAATTAGAAAATTCTAAGTGTTTCAGAAATAAATATTAAAACAGCGCCATCTCTGGACAAAATTAGTTAATGTGTGTTAATATGCACTTGGTCTCACAACTTCACGTTTATACGCAACAATATTTGCGTTAAAAATTATAAATTGAAGTAACATTGAGTTTTTTGTTTCATCGTAATCAGTTCACACACACCTAAAAATTGTAAATTAGAAAATTCTAAGTGTTTCAGAAATAAATATTAAAACAGCGCCATCTCTGGACAAAATTAGTTAATGTGTGTTAATATGCACTTGGTCTCACAACTTCACGTTTATACGCAACAATATTTGCGTTAAAAATTATAAATTGAAGTAACATTGAGTTTTTTGTTTCATCGTAATCAGTTCACACCTAAAAAAAAGACGGGTTGCACTCCGGGAGTGCCGGCAGAAGAGAAAACTTGAATATTAACGTTGAAATTAATCAATTATTAATTTTAATTAATATAACTAATTTTTTTTCACTACTTCTGCGTCACTTTTTTCATTTTACGTCCACGTCCATCCATCCATCCATCCATTGTCGTGTGTCACTTGGTTCACTTCGGTTGGCGCCGCCGTAGAAAGAGAGGGGGGGGGGGGGGGGAAATCTCTCCTGACGGTCACGTGTCCTGACGCGATGTCCTGACGCGAGTTTAACATTTTTTACCCATTACAAAAAGTGTGCAACGCCGCTAAAGAAGTTTTCACTTCAAAAATGTAAATTTGAAAATTATAATATGGACTAGGTACATCTGGAGATCAACTACGTGCAGTATTGAATATTAATAGCACTTCGATAGATGGCGTTGTTATGGTTTGCCCACACCGGTAGTCGATGGACAGAGAGTACGTATCAGAAATTAGTTACAATCCCGTGGAACTCGAAGAAATTTTACAAAATTACTGCGCAAATTTGACAGAGGAACAGCGCCAGTCGTTTGATAGGGAATGCTGCAGTGTAGATAACGCCTCGGGTGAAATCCTGTTTTTAGACGCACCGGGTGGCACAGGGAAAACTTTCCTAACCAATGTTATTTTGGCTCGAATAAGGAACCAAAGTAAATTGCCCTTGCTGTCGCCTCTTCAGGGATAGCAGCCACATTATTGCCTGGAGGAAAAACGGCACACACAACATTTAAAATTCCTATCGACTTGGACCGTACGGAAAGCCCGGTTTGCAACATATCACGAAATAGCGATAAAGCAAAGGTTTTACGCGATTGTGTTTTAATTATTAGGGATGAGTGCACAATGGCAAACCGCAAAGCTGTAGAAGCAGTGAATAGAACTTTGCAGGACATAAGGCAAAATGACCGGCCGATGGGAGGCATTACGGTACTGTTCTGCGGTGATTTTCGGCAGACACTCCCGATAGTACCCCGAGGAACGAGAGCCGATGAAATTGCTGCATGTCTGAAGAGTTCTGTTTTATGGCGCAATATATCATCTACACACCTGAGCGTAAATATTCGTGCACAGTTAGGAGGCTGCGAAAATGCACAGGAGTTTTCCAATTTATTGTTACAAATAGGCGATGGCACATACCCCGTACAAGAAGATGGAAAAGTTAATTTGGTCGCTAATCTCTGTTCTTGCGTTACATCACAACAAGAGCTAATTTCTTCTGTGTACGGAGATTCCACAAATATGGGAAATCAAGCCGGTTCTTGGCTATGTCAGCGAGCTATTTTGACTCCCCGCAATGACCAAGCTGCGGCAATTAATTTAAAAATATTGATGCATGTGTCCGGGAATAGTAGAGAATACACCTCTATAAATACAGTTATGGAAGAAGATGACGCCACGCACTACCCGGTAGAATTTTTGGATTCCCTCAACACACCCGGACTTCCCGCCAACAAAATAGTTTTAAAAATCGGTGTTCCAATAATTCTCCTCAGAAATTGATGTCCTCCCAAACTTTGTAACGGCACTCAGCTCAAAGTCACAAATCTGCAGCAAAACATTATCGAAGCTGAAATATTAACCGGTTGCGGTGCCGGTGATATTGTTTTTATTCCAAGAATACCTATTATTCCTAACAACTTTCCTTTCTCTTTCAAACGAGTGCAATTCCCAGTCAGTCTTTGTTATGCCATGACGATTAATAAAGCTCAGGGCCAGACATTATCCGTTGCGGGGGTGGACCTAAGTATTGGATGCTTTTCCCATGGTCAACTATACGTAGCTCTTTCACGCGTAAACAACCCCAATAACCTTTTTGTGTACGCTTCAGATGGTTCCACAACTAATGTTATTAATAGAGGAGCACTAGCTTAAATAAAAAATAAAGATTTGAATCGGTATCCTCGCAGGATATTGTTAAGTTCCGACATCCACGCGAACGAAGTCGCGGGCACAGCTAGTCTTCTAATAAAATGGACGGACGACCTTATTTCTACATTTCCATTTGGTTCAACTCATTCTATCGCAGTCCACTGCTGGACATAGGCCTCTCCCAGACTGCGCCACAACACCCTGTCCTTCGCCTTCTGCATCCAGTCTGTCCCAGCCACCTTCTTAAGGTCGTCCATCTAGCTGGGGGGCGTCTACGCTTGCCGATGCGTGGTCTCCACTCCAGGACTCTTTTGCACCACCGGCCATCGGTCCTTTGACAATGATAGCCAGCCCACTGCCACATCAGTTCCATTAGACTATAGACACATTGAGACCTACCAATATGATTGACAATAATTTTGAAAAAATGTTCACGGGATTAGCGATACTAACCGTTTGAGAAAGTTCGAACGTTCAACAAACATAATAAAAATATTATTAACAAAATATGTTCAGGCGATTACATACCGACAAAGAAAACATAATAAAGCCATCCGCTTCCACGCAGCTAAACATATTAAATTGTTTACTTTAACCTAAATTATTTGTTTTGTACCTACAAAAAAAGTAAGTATGTCAAACAAAGTCTTGTTATTCCAATAATAATATACTAGACGATATAATACAGAAAAGCTTACGATACATAAACAACTATTTTTAGGTTAATGGTAGATTATAGTACCTACATATTATGTTATGGATGGCATCCTTGATATCCGAACATATCATGAAGCGACAGCCCTATCCTCGGATCCGCGTCGCGCTTCACACCTGCAGGCCAGACATTCGACGTCCGACCGCCGAGCTGAACGGACGCATTCCCGGACCTCTCCGATCTTATCCAAACCCGATCGGCCGCGACTCGCGAGTGAATCTCGAACGGTGTTTACGTTCTAATTTCGTGATTTGTGACTTTTATTTTGTTGTCCTGGAATTTTTCTCACATACATAGCCGATGGGAATTGTTAAACGTGAGTTTTTCTAATATGATAAAAGCTTGGTTTTTTTTTTTCGTTGTGGGGTAAGGTTTGGGATCAAAGGTCGGTGTTACAGCGAGGTAACGGTTACTAAATTAAATTTGTGATTTTTTATTTGCGCCGGTAGGTAATCTGGATTACAATCACTTTTGTTTATTTTAATCGACTTTTTCCGCGTGCGTGTGGTCTTATCACCTAGCCTGGTACTAAGTTCTTTTTCATGTTTCATTAAAATGATGAAGCATTTCAATATTTCCTTGAATATAGACTTGACTATTCATTTCATTTCACCAAATGTAGCATTCGTAGCTGCCTACGTCGTAGCAGCGCTACGACAGCTACGAAGACAATATAGACTTGCGAAAATAATTTATCACCTTGGTAAAGCAATATGAAACTGCAGTAAAACTGTAGCACTTTTTTTAAATCATAGCATTACTTTATTTTACAAAAAGTTTAGATAATAATTTTAATTTTTGACGTGTATTTAGCTCTTTCATTTTATAACTTGAACTCAAACTCAAAGCACTTATTTCAATTAAACCAAGGACAGGCACTTTTGAATTGTCAAAATTACATAGTCGGTCAGTTAGTCAGAAAATTGAAGCTAGTTGCCCATTCCAAAACGTAGATCTCTATAGAGAAGAACGGGCAAGAAACTCCATGGACACTCTTTTAAATCAAGCTATTACAAAATCCTGGGTACATTATTCTTGTTGCTTCTATAATTGAGAACAATTAAAAAAAAAACACAAATGAAGAAACATTTCAAAATATAAGATTAAAAATAGAGATGGCCAGTCTCAACCGACGGCGCCCGTTCACAAACATGACGATATATTATATCGTGATGTAGAAAATTCTATCGCTTGTTCATACATTTCATAACATAAGATTTTTATTTGCTTAAACATGTGTGTGTATATACATAGAAAGTGCATGCAAGATGATAAATCAAGTTAAGTGCAAACATGTTTGTCATTACTTGACGTGCAAAATAATATATTTATACAAATAAAGTTAAAAAAATTACAGAATATTAAAAGTTGTCATACATAATTATTAATCAGTTATTAAAATTATGGAATAAATCAACATTATTATTTAAGTAGCTTCAAATAAATATAATTAATAAATAATATTACTAAAAATCATGTCAAGAAAAATTCCTTTTCATTAAGGAACTCAGTAACGCTATGATATGCTCTGGCGGTCAAAAAAGTACGAAGTTTATTTTTAAACATAGATTGAGGTAGTTCTCTCCAACTTTTAGGTACTCTTTTATAAATTACTGGAGCCATACAGTATACACTTTTGCGCATTCGTCTTAGCAGATTGGAGACAAAGTTGACCATTTTCACGTCTATTGCGTGGAAATATGTCGGCTAGACATAGTCATTTCAGTGTCTAGTAATGACATCATTCAATAAGAGCAAAAATTGCAAGTTTGTTTCCACGAAAGCCTGCCTATACAGGTGCCATCCCCATAGTTCCACCCAATATCCGCATTCCATTTCCTTCGAACGTTATTTCATATTGAATCGACAACGCGAAGTGAATTAGCAATGCAATTTTGAACAGCAGAACTGGCGACAGGGTATTTCGTGTTATAAAAAACAAACGAAATACAGTCAAAGGCCGGCCGCATACGTTAGGTTTTCTGAATCGGTTTCTGAATCAGGAGTTTAGATTCGGAGATCCCGAATGCACGCATTTCATACAAAATCTTCACTGTACGTTCTTATATTTTCCGTTCGGAAATCCTGACGGAAAATATAAGAACGTGTGCGCTGAAGAGAACATTTTGTATGAACTGCGTGCATTTAGGGACTGCGAATCTGAATTTCGAATCAGGAAACCGGACGTATGCGGCCAGCTTAAAAAAGACTTGAACATGCTGACAGTAAGCAGTTTTAGAAAAAAAAAACAATAGACTTACGTATGTAAAAACTAGAAGCACAAAGCGAAACATTTTCATCAGACAAACAAAATTACTCTTCCGATTTATTTCTTTCCCTAATAACCAGAGGCACAAAAAGGTTACTAACACAAAAAGCCGGATATATATTCATCCGGATATATATTCGTCCGGATATATATCAAGCCACGTGACAATGATGAATTGTGTAATTATCTCCGACATTTTTAGGGCATTTAAGTGGTTAGGCATTTAAATGTACGGGTATGTTACCTCGAGTTTTTTGCTTCCAAGTAATTAAATAACCCAGGTTGATTAGGGTTGAATACAATAAAAAAATGATTACGTTGTGTTTTGGGGCACTTTAGCGGTTTCTTCGGCTAACTGAGAGAGAGGTCTTCATTAAAATTAGATTAGGGCCGTTTGTGCAAAAATTGCGTTACTGGGCAGCAATGATGATTGTGGATTTGGAGATGTTGAATTAAATGTCCGAGGTTTGTAATCATACCAACAATTACATCTTTAGTTTGGGAAACCTGCACAACCCGTTCAGTTGACGACATACGAGTATTTTATCTTTATCCGATGTATAAGTCTGTTTAAACGGTAATTGAAATAATCACTACGCTTTGCAAGTATAATGCCGAAATAGGAAATCGCTGTTGTCTATATTAGACATAAATAATTAAATTTAATAATTTATAATTAATTTATCTATATATATAAAATACAAAGTCCTGACTGATATATCACCGCACAGCCTAAACCGCTGGTCCAAGAGACATGAAATGTGGAGGGTGCGTTCTTTGTGAAGAGTAGATGTCCACTAAAAAAGGGTTTTTCGAAATTCCACCCCTAAGAGGGTGAATGGGGGAGGGTGATTTTTCACGCGGACGAAGTCGCGGGCAGAATCTAGTAATTAAATAATAATTTATTTACTTTCACTTCAAGACACAGACATCAGTGTAGCCCTGGCTCTTGTACTAGGAGGTCATCTATCACAAGAGCCAGACTTCTCAATATACAGAGAATATGACATTGAAGCGCGATAGACAAAAATGAGATTCGTAATAAATTAGGCATGCATTAGGAGGTAAGTTTACAAATATACGAGATAAAAAAACAAGCAATAATATTAACTCATTAAGATTCGCTAATGAGACACAATTGATTTTCTATTGTTTCGTGACACATAGGTCACGCGCGGAGCTTGACCGGTTAAAAGAGTTAACATTTTTTAAATTAAATTACCACTGTGTTTTTGAAGTGTAAACTTCTTTAGCGGCGTTGCACACTTTTTTGTAATGGGTAAAAAATGTTAAACTCGCGTCAGGACATCGCGTCAGGACACGTGACCGTCAGGAGAGACTACTACGGCGGCGCCAACCGAAGTGAACCAAGTGACACACGACAATGGATGGATGGATGGATGTGTGGGTGTGGGTGTGGGTGTGTTTGTGGGTGTGGGTGTGGGTGTAGTACCTACACTGCTGTGTATTCGTAAAATTCGTGTATATAGTGTTTAAAATATGGAAATTGAACAAAGTGCATCTATTAATGAAAAAAGTGACGCAGAAATAGTGAAAAAAAATGAGTTACTTATATTAATTCAATTAATAATTGATTTATTTCAACGTTAATATTCAAGTTTTCACTTCTGCCGGCACTCCCGGAGTGCAACCCGTCTTTTTTTTTAGAGTCTAGGTAAGTGTGACTGAGGTATGTGTGCGTGTGTGGTGTGTGTGTGGTATAGATAATTAGATACTCTTTATAATCACTTTATTGTTATCCCTTTCCTACAACACCTAAATTAAGACAAAGGGGACTTTTTATTGCCATTAACCACAAAGTCAATAAAAAATAATGGGTTTATCTAAAGTCCGCTACTAGAGTCAAAGGATTGGTGATCGCAATAAATTCTAACTAGCGCGAAGTAAGATCTTGCTACTATCGTCTTGTAACGTCTTTTACAACTCCCATAGGGTTGATGAAACTCTTTGTCCTCATTGAAGGACGTAGGTACCTCTGTTACAGAATGGTTTTAGTATCATATACAGCGTAAGACAATGGGAATGTTTCGAAACTGTGTGTTTACAAACTTTGATTATATTGTTGGTATTGTGTCATTAGAACTTATTCTAATTTTTGCATAATTTATTTTCGTATTATTTCATTGAGTACCTAGTATATGGAAATGTGTATGTGTGGGACGCCTCCCAGCTAGTTGGACGGACGATCTAAAGAAGGTGGCTGGGGTAGACTGGATGTGGAAGGCGGAGGACAGGGTGCTGTGGCGCAGTCTGGGAGAGGCCTATGTCCAGCGGTGGACTGCGATAGGCTGAGTTGATTGATATGGAAATCGGTTGTCATGGTACGGGCATGTCATACGGAGGAATAAGGAAAATGTCGCTGGGAAAATTTTGAGTATGAATGGCTATAAGAGTAGGGGAAGACCAAAGAAACGATGGATTGACTGTGTGAAAGATGATGTAGCTAGAAAGGGATAGACCGATCGAGATGACGACTAGAGAGACGTATGAAAAAAAAGACATATTACCCGACCCCGCGTATTTAGATGTATAAACCTATGTAGTGTACGAGTATGTTTATAAGTAAACCTTTAGTATGTTAAGGTGAGATTTTGAAATCAAAAAAATGTTAAAATTAAATTCATAATCATCTGCCTAGCCTTTTCCCAACTATGTTGGGGTCAGCTTCCAGTCTAACCGGATGCAGCTGAATACCAGTATTTTACATGGGGCGACTGCCTATCTGACCTCCACAACCCAGTTACTGGGTAATACTGGTTGTCAGACTTTCGGGCTTCTGACTACCCGTAACGACTGTCAAAGATCCGCGAATGACAGCCGGGACCAACGGCTTAACGTGCTTTCCGAGACACGGTGGGGTCTCGGTTTGTAAAGATGATCACCCATCCTCAGACCAACCGCGGCATGTGTAGCTTAACCTGATTGATCGACCTGTGCTGCTGTTATTATTCAGCCACGGGCACCTCTATTAAAAGGAAATTATTAAATGTAATAGGGCATTTTTTTTAAATACCTATATTACGTTGTCTAATTTAGGCATTTTTATTTATGGAACCTTCTATGAATATAGATGATTAAACTAGGCAGCGTTCATCTTGACAAAGGCCTCTAATGGAAATAACATGTTTTTCAAGTGATTTTATTTTTTACCTAATATAACATAGAAATTATTGACAGTACCTACCATCTAAGAGATTTCTTATCTATACTTAATAATACATATAAAACTGAAAGGTTTGTTTGTTCTTCGGAACTTGTTGTCGAATACCATAGCTTTTTATGTTAGTACAGCGGCATGCGACCACGGGAAGGTACTTGTTTTTAAACTTATTTTTTATTTAAATATTCGGGGCTTATTTTAGTAGTATTTAGATTTTTAAATTTGTGTTAATTAAGCCCTTTCATTTGATACCCAACACAGCATGATTAAAAAACAATTTTTTAGGTCATGTCTTTATGTACGCTAGAGGGTGCCATATTCAATTTATTGTGACGTCACTAACCTTTAACCAGCGGACGATAAAGACGCTTCCAACGATACCTCATTTGTCCTATTATGACAAGCAGTTTAGAAGTTATGAGGGAACAGGTAAATATATATACATACATACCTGTCAAAATCATAACCCTCCTTTCTGCTTCTCCATAGTGGGGTTAAAAACTAGGCAGCGTTCATCTTAACAAAGGCCTCTAATGGAAATAACATGTTTTTCAAGTAATTTTATTTTTAAACCTAATATAACATAGAAATATTATTGACAGTACCAACCATCTAAGAGCTTTCTTATCTATACTTAATAATATAAATCTTAAAGGTTTGTTTGTTCTTCGGAAGTTTTCGTCGAATTTGAATAAAAAAAATTTTTGTATTAGGTAGCGCAATTCTTATAGATGGTTGTAGGGTATTTAACATCACGCTATGCCCCTAAGGAGCCGGGCAAAAAGACAAAAGGGTAGACACAACGCTAAGCGAAAACGAAGTAATGAGGCACAGCGTTAGGATATGATTTAAAAAAAAAAGAAATTTCTCGTGGATAAAGTCACGACCAAACGCTAGTTTATAATAAGATTTTTTAGAATTTAAGAAAAAAATATTAAAAATCACTTCATTATCTTCCTAGCCTTTTCCCAACTTTGTTGGGGTCAGCTTTCAGTCTAACCGAATGCAGCTGGCGGATGAGGTCTGACCAGTATTTTACATAGAGCGACCGCCTATCTGACCTCCACAACCCAGTTGCTGGGCAATGCGATACCCCTTGGTAAGACTGGTTGTCAGATTTTCAGGCTTCTGACGACCCATAACGACTGTCAATGATCCACAAATGACAGCCGGGACCAACGGCTTAACGTGCTTTCCGAACACGAAGAGGTCTTGGTATGTGAAGATGGTCACCCATCCACAGACCAACCGCGGCAAACGTAACTTAACCTGATTGATCGACCCTTGCGGCTGTTATTACTTAGCCACAAGCCCCATGTAAAAAAACAAATGACAGCCGGGACCAACAGCTTAACTTGCTAAAAAAAAAAAAAAAAACGTAACGACGTAACGTAATAACGTGTAATAAAAATCACTAAGCAACATCTAAATACGAATTGGAACGATTATGATTTACTTTTGGTGTTTACTTTAATTTACCTTAACTTTGGAAAAAGACATAAAAGGGATGTCAAATCCCAAAATGGGAAGATGATTTATCAAAAGAATGGAAAAGATTATCTCGTAATAGAGATAAGTGGAAGAAACTAGCGAAGGCCTATGTCTATGGACAACCTGACCAACAAATTGATTCATCACCATCATCATTTCAGTCAAAAGACGTCCACTGCTGGACATAGGCCTCCCTCAAGCACCTTTATTTCGTCCGGGTTTGTGCTTCTCGCATGCAACGAGTTCCTACGGCCTTCACAAGGTCATCGGCCCATCTTGTGGGAGGTCTTCCAACGCTACGTCTTCCGTTATGCGGTCGCCACTCCAGACCCGTTCAGCCCCATTGGCCGTCTGTTCTGCGAGCAATGTGCCCTGCCCACAGCCACTTAAGTTTGGCAATTCTCGGGGCTATGTCGGTTACCTTGGTTCTCCTGCGGATCTCTTTATTTCTGATTCGATCACGCAGGGAAACTCCAAGCATAGCCCTCTCCATTGCCCTATGGGTTACTTTCAGCCTTCTAATAAGAAACAAATTGGTTGCTGAAGTATAAATAAAATGACATTTACATAAGTTAACGAACAGTGGTGGCCCAGTGGTAACGGCCCTGATTTGCGAGTTGTAGGTCGTGGGTTCGAACTCAGACTGGTGCTTTACTTAGTGTAAATAATTTCATCACCACTGCTCTCAAAACGGTGGAGGAAAACATCGTGAGGAAAATGGCATGTCCTATCCTAGAACCAAACCAATCCTAGAACCAAAAATTTGAAGACATGTAACATCTACCAACCCACTCTGGGCCTGCGTGGTGGATTTAGCCCACTCCCTCTAAGAGCCTGTGTCCCAGCAGTGGGAACATTATAGGCTGATTGTGAAGTTAACCCTGTTCTGTATTTGGCCAGCGAACAAAGGATTTATTATTATTTTTATATTTGCAAATCTCGGACAATGGATCCCGGTCCTTTGGAAGGGGCCGAAGTTAACTCGATGAGGCCCGTTAGATGTCTTGAATGAAATGAGCACTATGCAAATTATTATATTTATACATATTACCGTACTTTTGCGTCGGTCTTTGAAACGGTTACGTAAATGATAGTACCATGGAAATAATTTTCACCTTTATTTGGGTATAAGGAAAAATACGATAAAAGCTTTCTTTTCTTGTGAAGTGAACTGAAAATTGTTCGACACAAGGGTGCCCGTTGGCTATGTCATGAGATAGATGTTTTGTGCTGTAGGATTTATCGTTATGCACAAATATCAGAACTTCAATTTATACGATCACTCCAATTCCCAGAATCGAACGTACAGACGCCAGCACATCAAGCTACTACAATCTGTCAAATTTCTTTAATACATTTTCAACTTTATTGCTAAAGCATAAGGTTCAAAGTTGATTGGGAAAATTTGACAGTTTCGGGTAGCTTGATGTGCTGGCGTCTGTGCCTAAAAGTGAAAAACAACAAAATGAAAGTAAATAAATTCAGATTTATGTTTGATATCCACGCGTGTCAGGATGAAACAAAAAGTTGGCGCCAACCAAGTCAAAGTTCGACATTATTGTTAGTATAATTTGATTTCTGTACCAACTTCAATATTGAATTTCCGAGTAAGCTTGTTCAAGTTACATTTTCTTATGTTGGCACAATCATTTTCGTTGTTTACTTTGTTGTGTTGGTAATGGTATGTTATGATCTTCTATAAAGTTTGCTAGGCTCCGATCTTGTTCGTTTATTAAAGTTTCCTCAGTAAATATATGTTTGAAATTGTTTTGTGTTCGCTTTATTTTAGCCTAAAAGTGAAAAACAACAAAATGAAAGTAAATAAATTCAGATTTATGTTTGATATCCACGCGTGTCAGGATGAAACAAAAAGTTGGCGCCAACCAAGTCAAAGTTCGACATTATTGTTAGTATAATTTGATTTCTGTACCAACTTCAATATTGAATTTCCGAGTAAGCTTGTTCAAGTTACATTTTCTTATGTTGGCACAATCATTTTCGTTGTTTACTTTGTTGTGTTGGTAATGGTATGTTATGATCTTCTATAAAGTTTGCTAGGCTCCGATCTTGTTCGTTTATTAAAGTTTCCTCAGTAAATATATGTTTGAAATTGTTTTGTGTTCGCTTTATTTTAATTTCGAAGTTTGAAGAATCAATACGTTTAAGGTTTGATTAATATTGTTTTGTAATGTAAATAATCGCTTATGGGTCTTCGGTATTAGGAAACTGCTCTGTTGAAATTGCTTTGAGGACGTAAAGGAACAAATTCCTTTCTTTTGTTAAAAATCTTTTGCAATCTAATTATTTAATTTCAGTTATGTTTACAAAATTACAATCTTATTCTAACCAGTAACATTTAATTACCAAGACAATATACGTCTTTGTGGTCTGAAGGCCAATTTTCGTAATTAAAAACGTTCAAAATCTCATCTCTGAGAAACTTGTCAAAAATGTAGGTAAATTAGAGGTATTTTAGACAGATTGTCAAAGTCAAAGCATTTATTTCAAATAGGCACATAAAAGGCACTTTTGAACGTCAAAAATTATCTCAAAATAGAATTGATTCTAGTCGCCCATTCCAAAAGGTAGTTTTCGTATGGAGAAGAATGGGCAAGAAACTCCACCGATTGAAACTGAGATCCAACTGTGAATGTTCTTAAAATAACAAAATTTGCCCCTCAGGTAGGATTAGTTTGTTTATATCTATTACTAATATTATAAATGCGAAAGTGTGTCTGTCTGTCTGTTACCTCTTCACACTTGAACCGCTGAATCGATTTAGATGAAATATGGTATAGAGATAGTTTGAGACCCGAGAAAGGACATAAGATACTTTTTATCCCGATATTCCCACGGGATCGAGACTTATGCGGGTGAAACCGCGGGGCGCAGCTACTAATAATATAATATTAAATATGGAAGTATGGATATAGTATGGATATGAGAGGCCATGGCTAAGAAATAACAGCCACACTGGTCGATCAATCAGGTTAAGCCACGCATGCCGCGGTTGATCTGTGGTTGGGTGATCATCTTTACATACCGAGACCTCTCCGTACCTTGGAAAGCACGTTAAGCCGGTGGTCCCGGCTGTCAGTCGCAAGCTAAAAATTCTGACAACCAGTCTTACCAAGGGGTAGGTATCGTATTACCCAGTAACTGGATTGTGGAGGTCAGATAGGCAGTCACTCCATGTAAAATACTGGTACTCAGCTGCATTCGGTTAGACTGGAAGCTGACCCCAAAATATTCGGGAAAAGGCTACGCACATGATGAATATTAGTATGGATATAAGATGCTAAAATAATAATAATAAGCATTTAGAATATTATTATTTATTACATAACATAATTATACAGATTTAAAGCACCTCGTTTTCGCGATTATGTTCCTACTAACAATTTTAATACAAAATAGGAACTGTAATTGGCCCGGGGGTAACTAAATAACGTGTTAGCAACATCATGTTCTCATAACGTAATTATTCTAATGTAGTAAACTAATGTACCATGCTATGTAGTTATGTACGTAACTATGGGTATGTTGGCAAAAGTACAACTAACAAGGAAACATATTTACTCGTTGGAGCTTCAACAAGAACATACCTACTTTGCAGTTTAGATAATAAGCAAGGAGTATGTATATAAAAGTTATGTAATAGGAGCTTTTTTTGTGTGAGCCTTCACTGTCCCATTGCTGGGCAAAGGCCTCCCCCAAATCCTTCCAGGAACTCTTTTCCCGCGCCACCTCGAACCAGCCCTCGTGGTACGCGTCCAGGTCATCTCGCCATCTCTTTCTAGGCCGGCCTTGGCGGTGCCGTCCATCTTCAGGCACCCATTATGTGGAGATTTTTTCCCAGCGGTCATCGTACAATATGGCTGACGTGACCGGCCCAATCCCATTTGAGCCTAGCAGCCTTCCTTCCTACATCCAGTATGCCCGTTTTGGAACGCAGCGTGGTGTTCCGAATTCTGTCCTGTCTTTTAACATCCAGCATGCCTAATATTATTTTATGTGGTAGGTTAGCAAATATACAGACAACCCATGTAACGAAAATTGAACCCGGCCACCTGTAGTTTTATAATGCTACTAGCTGCGCCCCGCGGTTTCACCCGCATAAGTCTCAATCCCGTGGGAATATCGGGATGAAAAGAATCCTATGTCCTTTCTCAGGACTCAAACTATCTTAATACCAAATTTCATCTAAATCGGTTCAGCGGTTTTGACGTGAAAAGGTAACATACAGACAGCCAGACTGAGTTACTTTCGAATTTATAATATTAGTATGGATTTGGTAGCAAACAGCAGTGGTGGTCCAGTTAGGCCCCAACTTACGAGTATAACTCGGCCGTGAGTTCGAACCCAGGCAGGCACTTTACTTTGTATATTTCATTTCATCACCACTGCTTTCAAAACGTCCAAAACATCGTGAAAAAACCGGCATGTCCTCTAAGACATGCCTTGGGTATGTATTTTGGTTCGAACCAAAAAAAAAACGATGATGAGTGACATCCATCAACCCGCAGTAGGCCCAAATGGTGGATTATGGCCCACTTCCTCTCATAGATGGGAGGCGTGTGTCCCAGCAGTGGGAACATTATAGACTGATTAATGATTATGCTAAGCAGACTGCCCATCTGTTGATAAGTTGCGACCATCCCCTATAAATGTAGGAGTTGCTATCCCAGAGACAAAGTTAAATCAAACGTCAAACGAATTTCTCGATGCACAGTCAGATAAATTTATGTTAACTAAATTGACACCCTTCGGAAATTTGCCGTGTTATAATCATTTCATACAACTGTCAAAGAATTACAGCTGTGATTTGAATATACGGATAATTTAAGTTGCTAGTTTGAATTTCGCTAAATTTATTATCGACTAAGTTAAGTCTCATAGAATTTTATGTCATAATTCTCAGAGAACTCATTTTAGTATTGGCCTTTACAAATCCAATACGATATATTCTTGGAAAATCGAATCAAAATAATTAAACTTTACTTAATTACAATCGCATTTAACATTTCAATCGCGGCTTACCTCATTGAAGCTAAGAAACCAGCCTTATATTCGGTTCCATAAACAAAACAATTTACTTTTCCGACCTATTTGTATTATAAAACTAATTACCTACGCCAGGAACACGAAATAATTTCCTCGTAATCAAAGGATATTTTGTGAAATCGTTTATTTTAGCTTAAAACTACGGGGTGATGTAATTGCAATGGCGGCCCTTAGTGTTTTGAAATGGAGGTATAAACGTGGTGTTTTCTTGTAATGTCTCCGTTTTACAATTTCCGTCGTCTATTTTACGAAAGGGATGCTACCCCTTGTTAAAACGAGTCAGGTCGTGTATTTATTGTTTCGTCTCAGTTTTAGACGGAGATATCGATATTTTTGGTGGTTTTATAAAAAATTAATAACGGAGAATAAATCTAGGTATACTAATAACAAAAATGACGAGTTTGTTTGTTCGAACGTGCAAATCTCTAGAACTGGTCGGATTCAAATTATTTTTGCATTTCATAGCCCAATTTTTAAGGAAACCTATAGGATATTTAAAATTACGCTTGGGCCCTTAGGAGCCGAAGTAAAAACGAAGTAATAGCGCGGGCAAAGACATTTTCTGTAAGAATTTCATCAGGAAATCCGCAGTTTTATGTCCTTAAGGAAACTGTGGGCGTGGCAACACCTACAAAAGCAATTTTCACATTTTCTGATATTAAAAATTTTCATCACGTATTAATATGATTTGACACATGATTTCACGTAGTTGACTTGACAAAATTAAATTTCGTACAGATATTTGTTTTTTCAGATTTAACGTATATATATCTATGTCATTCATTACCACGTTTGTCTTTGCTTCATTTTTGCACTAGCTGCGCCCCGCGGTTTCACCCGCGTAAATGTCGATCCCGTGGGAATATTGGGATAAAAGTAGCCTAAGCTACCTCCATACAAAATTTAATCAAAATTGATCCAGCCGTTTGAGCGTGAAGAAATAAAAAACATATAAACACGTAAACCCACACACACACTCACAAACTTTCGCCTTTACAATAATTATTAGTGTGATGGAAAGAAGAAGGATAGAAAAAATTATGGAAATAATAAATTTTAATAATTTTTACTCAATGTAACTGGGGCCACAGTCCTGTAAATAAAACAATGAAAGCAAATATTAATATAATTTGATACATTTCACGTAGTTGACGTTACAAAATTAGGTTGAGTACAGACATTTGTTTTTCAGTTCTGACGTACATCTAAGCTATTTATTACTTCGCCTGCCTAACATGTAATAAGATCCTTCCTAAGTAGAAACCTGACTTATACAAATGGAGTGTCATTGTGTGCGAGACTAAACGTTTTATTAAGCCTAGTTAAATATTTAAGATCTTGGAATGTATGACAAATGTTAGAAGTAATTTACGTTTTGTTTGTATTAATGTACGAAGTTCACCGGTTCAGCTAGTTTTAATATAAAGTATGACATCCTCCTCCGGGACGTGTTTGCTCATAGCAGAATTACTTTGATCAATAAATTATCTTTAAAATCTCATCATCTCTTTTTTAATCTTTTTTAATTTTATTATCTCGAATTGTCTTTTTTATTATCATTTTTCTTTTGTTTTTTTTTTTCTTGTTTTTGTTTGATGAAAATGAGATCACAATAATTTTCGTGTAAATGAAACTATGAAACCAAATATTCACATTATTATAATCTAAATAAAATAACGGTTGATAATGATATATATTACCAATGTTATATGAAAATATATCTACATAATATTTGAGAAACCACAACATATTTACATGACGCGTATACTCTGCAATTTCGACGAACAACGCTCAACACATTGCAAAATTAAAATTGTATGAAAGCGAAATAATCCGTGAGTGGTGCTGCCTCAATTAAGGCACAATTTACATTATAGAGCCGTCAAGCTTATAGCATCGATAAAATATTAATTAAAATGTTGCTTTATCGATACGAGAAAAAGCAATTTGTGAAACAAACAGGGGAACTATTTTGATGAGAGAACACTTTTACATGGCCAAAATAAATTATGTTTTAACTAGATGAGGTCGATAATCTGATCAGTAGTTTTAGAGAAAAAATAAACTATAATATCCATACATACTAATCTTATAAATTCGACAGTAACTCTGTCTGTCTGTCTGTGTGTTACCTTTTCACGCCTAAACCACTGAACTGAATTAAATGAAATTTGGTATAAAGATAGTTTGAGTCCCGGGAAAGGACACAGGATAGTTTTTATCCCGATATTACCACAGGATTGAAACTTATGCGGGTAAAACCGCGGTACGCAGCTAGTAATCTTATAAACAATTTTATTTTATTAAAAGTTTATGCACAAGTATAAAAAACGACTGTACAAAGGCGGACTTAATGCCTGAAGTATTTTCTACCAGTCCACCTTTGGATGATGCAGATACCTCAGAATACAGGTATTCTGAGCCAGAGACAGAACATGGCAGGTGCAACATACGGGATTTTAATTATTCATTTTTATTTTTCACGTCTCTTGACATTTCTCGAGACCCTTTCCCGGACCTTTGAAAGGCGTACGAGGGGCCAAAGCCAACTCGCAGTGGCTTATTAGACGTTTTTAATTAAATGAGGCACCAACCGAAGATTATCTCTGTTCGAACTATGCAAGTGCACCCAAAGGAAACCCTCGGTTGGTGTAGGACTTTTGCAGGATATGGAAACAAAGATATTGGATCATAGGTTTGGTGGCTAAGGTGATCTGGTTATTATAGAAAGACTATAGCTTAATGCTTTATATACATTACACAGATAAAATCGCAGGGGTGACTTGCAGATTCAACAATGGACCCCCAAAAACGGCCCCGAGCACATAGTGTCGTAGCGACAAGGGAGCAACATGTCCTGAGGTGCTTATGAGGAGTGGAGTGGTATTCTGCAGCTATCAAGACAATCCCGGAAGAACGGTCAAGATCCCTACCAGTATCTTACTGGAATACTTCTTTCCTCCGAGTACGTTTGCTGTTGCGAATCTCCACTTAATCTGTCAAGCTCCGCTAATGAGACATTGATTTTCTATTGTTTCGTCGCCGATCGGCGAACCGCGACGCTTGACCGGTTAAGCCGGCCATAAAAGGCAAGAAAGAGTTGGGAGCTCTGTTCCTCGTCATTGTTCACTCCAGACGGCCAGTTCTGTCGAGAGAATAATATCGAGCCTTTTCAGGAAGAACATCGTAAGCGCCAAAAATCCCAAAAAAAATGTTTTTATATTAACTGCCAGATCAAATGATTTTGCATCTTATGTCACTTCTTCTGTAAAATATGCAAAATGGCGGTTACGATCTTCTTCCTGAAAAGGCTCGATATGTATTACTAAGTGCAATATAAAAACAAAAAACGAAAATGCGGAACCAACGACACCGACTTCCGAAATTACAGTTATTTATCACTTCGCAATGTTTTTTTTTTTTTGAAGTCGGTTGTTTTTTTTTTTGTAAAAACGTTTTATTTTTCCTTTTTCGTTGTATCTACCCCACACAAATTCAATTAACACTAGTGCCTTGAAGAGTTGAAGACACCGACTAGAAGAATCATCAAAATTCGCATAGATATGCCGAAGATACAGTACATTTATGCATATAACTTCGTACATAAGAATAATTACCTAATGTATAATATACTAAAACCTTCCTGAAAGTATGTAAATTACATTAATGAAAGAATTATCAAAACTGCTTTATTGCAACTTTGTGGTAGGTAGATACTGAATTTAATATTCAGTGTCTAGTTATCAAAATTGCTTCATTAGTTTTTGAGAAAATCGCGGACATACAAACATACATACATACGGGACGAACACAGAACTTCCTTTTTTGAAGTCGGTTAAAAAACCTGTTTAAACCTTCTTGAAGAAGCTCAGCTTCTTATTTCACTAATACTAAAACAGATATAACTTATATGAAAGTTCCTCGTACAAATAATATAAAATGCTCATAAGCCGCACAGCGACCGCTCGTGCTGCATCCGTGCCGTTTGCTAAGTTCACTGTCTTAATAAAGATGTTTGAGGTGGTCCATTATGAACGTATATTTGGGTGTGTTTATCTAAAGCTTTTAGACCAGTACTTTCATGCATACTTATCATAGCGTAAACAGAGATGTTTGAACAGCATTCCGCTTGCATTTATTAGAATATTTATAGTTTTAAAATTTATGGTTGAACTTCTATAAATTATTAAAATTAAAATATAATATCCTAACCTAAGTAAAACTATTAACCTTTTGAACGCCATTGTCACATATATGTGACAAACGAAATCTTACCCTGAACGCCAACGTCACAAATATATGACAAAATACACGTCGCACGGGTCGCACCATATTATGAAATAAACAATTTAATCATTACTTTTGTGTGTTTTTATTTATATAATTTAAAAGTTTAAGCTTCCGTCTATATTGTATTGCATGAAACTAATAGAAATAAACCACCAATATCGACAAATTTGTTGTTTTAAGTGTGTGTGTTGTTTTGTTAAAGTGGCCTGGCGTCAGAGGTACGGCGATACGTTTATACTCTGGCGTTCAAAAGGTTAATAAACTAAAATATGGCGTGTCAAAATTCCTCCGCATCGCTGTCGACTATTATTAGTTTATCCAGTGTATTATATTAATATCCTCCTACATATATATTACCTACAATTTTAATAAGGTTACTATTGCAATGGGTGATGACAAGGATATCCATAACAAGAAAGAAAGCACTCATATTTCATCATCATAATCATGATTTTAGCCGAAAGACGTCCACTGCTGGACATAGGCCTCCCCAACTTCGACCAACTCTGTGCTTTTCGCATCCAGCGAATTCCTGCGGTCTCATGTTTCATACCTAGTTGAAATGAATTTTTATATCTCTTATAATTTAATGTGCGTCTTGAATATTGTCTTGCTCTCATCCGTTTCGTTAAAATTCATGGCTGCTTACACCCTAACAAAGTACCTTATTTTCAACGTCTATTTCATACTTTTGACTTTTTTCTTAAAGTCAAAGCATTTATTTCAAACTAGCTGTGCCCGCGACTTCGTTCGCGTGGATGTCGGAACTTAACAAATATCCTGCGAGGATACCGATTCAAATCTTTATTTTTTATTTAAGCTAGTGCTTCTCTATTAATAACATTAGTTGTGGAACCATCTGAAGCGTACACAAAAAGGTTATTGGGGTTGTTTACGCGTGAAAGAGCTACGTATAGTTGACCATGGGAAAAGCATCCAATACTTAGGTCCACCCCCGCAACGGATAATGTCTGGCCCTGAGTTTTATTAATCGTCATGGCATAACAAAGACTGACTGGGAATTGCACTCGTTTGAAAGAGAAAGGAAAGTTGTTAGGAATAATAGGTATTCTTGGAATAAAAACAATATCACCGGCACCGCAACCGGTTAATATTTCAGCTTCGATAATGTTTTACTGCAGATTTGTGACTTTGAGCCGAGTGCCGTTACAAAGTTTGGGAGGACATCAATTTCTGAGGAGAATTACTGGAACACCAATTTTTAAAACTATTTTGTTGGCGGGAAGTCCGGGTGTGTTGAGGGAATCCAAAAACTCTACCGGGTAGTGCGTGGCGTCATCTTCTTCCATAACTGTATTTATAGAGGTGTATTCTCTACTATTCCCGGACACATGCATCAATATTTTTAAATTAATTGCCGCAGCTTGGTCATTGCGGGGAGTCAAAATAGCTCGCTGACATAGCCAAGAACCGGCTTGATTTCCCATATTTGTGGAATCTCCGTACACAGAAGAAATTAGCTCTTGTTGTGATGTAACGCAAGAACAGAGATTAGCGACCAAATTAACTTTTCCATCTTCTTGTACGGGGTATGTGCCATCGCCTATTTGTAACAATAAATTGGAAAACTCCTGTGCATTTTCGCAGCCTCCTAACTGTGCACGCATATTTACGCTCAGGTGTGTAGATGATATATTGCGCCATAAAACAGAACTCTTCAGACATGCAGCAATTTCATCGGCTCTCGTTCCTCGGGGTACTATCGGGAGTGTCTGCCGAAAATCACCGCAGAACAGTACCGTAATGCCTCCCATCGGCCGGTCATTTTGCCTTATGTTCTGCAAAGTTCTATTCACTGCTTCTACAGCTTTGCGGTTTGCCATTGTGCACTCATCCCTAATAATTAAAACACAATCGCGTAAAACCTTTGCTTTATCGCTATTTCGTGATATGTTGCAAACCGGGCTTTCCGTACGGTCCAAGTCGATAGGAATTTTAAATGTTGTGTGTGCCGTTTTTCCTCCAGGCAATAATGTGGCTGCTATCCCTGAAGAGGCGACAGCAAGGGCAATTTACTTTGGTTCCTTATTCGAGCCAAAATAACATTGGTTAGGAAAGTTTTCCCTGTGCCACCCGGTGCGTCTAAAAACAGGATTTCACCCGAGGCGTTATCTACACTGCAGCATTCCCTATCAAACGTCAGGCGCTGTTCCTCTGTCAAATTTGCGCAGTCATTTTGTAAAATTTCTTCGAGTTCCACGGGATTGTAACTAATTTCTGATACGTACTCTCTGTCCATCGACTACCGGTGTGGGCAAACCATAACAACGCCATCTATCGAAGTGCTATTAATATTCAATACTGCATGTAGTTGATCTCCAGATTTAGTCCATATTATAATTTTCAAATTTACATTTTTGAAGTGAAAACTTCTTTAGCGGCGTTGCACACTTTTTGTAATGGGTAAAAAATGTTAAACTCGCGTCAGGACATCGCGTCAGGACACGTGACCGTCAGGAGAAATTCCCCCCCCCCCTCTCTTCCTACGGCGCGGCGGCGCCAACCGAAGTGAACCAAGTGACACACGACAATGGATGGATGGATGGATGGACGTGGACGTGGACGTCAAATGAAAAAAGTGACGCAGAAGTAGTGAAAAAAAAATTAGTTATATTAATTAACTTAATAATTGATTAATTTCAACGTTAATATTCAAGTTTTCTCTTCTGCCGGCACTCCCGGAGTGCAACCCGTCTTTTTTTTAGGTGTGAACTGATTACGATGAAACAAAAAACTCAATGTTACTTCAATTTATAATTTTTAACGCAAATATTGTTGCGTATAAACGTGAAGTTGTGAGACCAAGTGCATATTAACACACATTAACTAATTTTATCCAGAGATGGCGCTGTTTTAATATTTATTTCTGAAACAGAATTTTCTAATTTACAATTTTTAGGTGTGTGTGAACTGATTACGATGAAACAAAAAACTCAATGTTACTTCAATTTATATAATTATTAACGCAAATATTTATAAACATAAAGTTGTGAGACCAAGTGCATATTAACACACGTTAACTAATTTTACTTCTGGTAGGTACACTTTAAATTCAAAAATCTTTTGATAGACTGAACCGATTGCAATGAAACAAAAACTAAATGTTACTTCAAGTTACGCTAAATCGTTGTGTATAAAAGTTATCTACATTTATTTCGTACATTTTACGTGATGCTCGGATAACTAAACATACAAACAGACAAAAATTCTAAAAATGCTGGAATTGGGTTCTATTGGTTGTCCTTTAACACCCTGGCTATATTTTTTTTTTTTTTGATGTACAAAAACTTCTTTTCTACAGTTTTATTATATGTATAGATAGGCACATAAAAGGCACTTTTGAACGTCAAAATTTACATTAAAATAGAATTGATTCTAGTCGCCCCTTCCAAAAGGTGGTTTTCGTATGGAGAAGAATGGGCAAGAAACTCCAACGTTACTCTTTTCTTCTTCTTCTCTTGCCATAAGATCTGAATTTATAAACGAATTTAAAAAAGGAGGTTCTATTATATGTATTTTTACTATTGTTTCAGGTTTTGGTTAGAGCATACCACCGAACAGCCACCAAGCGCTTATGACAGTGAGTATTTCAATAAAATCAATTGACTCAATGGGTTTAATAACAAGAGTACGATACTTTCTCACTCTATTATTTCGTAATACAGGGTGTCCCTGGAAGTATGGATCAAATCGAATAGGGACGTGGGCCAGTCATTTCCAAACGTTTTTGCAAAAAAAAAAAGAGAAGGAAAATCGAATTCGTGAAAACTGTCAGGCCTATCAATTTTTTTTTTTAGATAGCCCTGATAGTATTTTTTATGATTATTTTCTTTGAGCACTAAGCGAAGTGATTGAAAAAAAAATAAAAATCGGTCATAACTTTTGAACCGTAAAAAAATTTACTGACATTTTCAGGGATAAAAGGTTTGGAAATGACCTTGCCCACGCCCCTATTCGATTTGATCCATACTTCCAGTGACGCCCTGTATAGACTTAAAGCCTAAATTAAAAGAAAAAGTTTATCCCCTAGCAATTTCACAACCTGACGTCTAATACTAAAAGTTTTTAAACTAATACATTAACCCGTTTTAGCGTGACCCTAACAAACAAAACTTCTATGATATTCCGCGATGATTAATGTATTCATACAGTAAACCCTGCGATGATAAATTAATTTGTAAACTCTGCTATACATTTGCCGCGAACGTTGCGGTTACATACGATACCAACGCGCGAATATGTTTCTACGATATGTTATTTGTAATTTGTATAATAGTAATGAGATTTTTCCTGTCTTCTTCTTACATGGGAAATGGTTCAATTTAAATATTACTAGCAACGCTCCGCGGTTTCACCCGCATAAATTTCGAAAGACATGTGGCGCCATCTATTATCATAATAAGGTTATTGTTGTTTTCCTCGGGAACAGCACGTTTTTTCGGAATGAACGGTATCCTATGTCCTTTTCTGTACACCTGACAACTTATATGCAAAATTTCAGGATGATCAGTTTAGTGGCTTAGGCGTGAAAGGGCAACAAACAAACAAACAAACTTACTTTCGCATTTATAATACTAGCTGCGCCCCGCGGTTTCACCCGCATAAGTTTCGATCCCGTGGGAATATTGGAATAAAAACTATTATATGTCCTTTCCTGGGACTCAAACTATATCTATACTAAATTTCATCTAAATCGGTTCAGTGGTTTAAGTGTAAAAAGGTAACATACAGACAGACAGACAGAGTTACTTTAGAATTTATAATATTAGTATAGTATATTAGTATAGTATGGATTCGTTAGGATAGTGTGAAGTGTGACCACCTCAACAGTACTAGGTGAAGTCCATATTGCCATCTTCTGTTGTACACGTGAAGAAAACACCTAGGGCTGATTTTTCAACCGACCGATAACACTGGTCTCCAAAAAAAAAAAACTCTCCTTCAAATGTTATGCAGTTATCATGATCGATACAATAATACTGAATATAATTATGGCATTTAAAGTCATCTATCACGTATATATTTTTTGGGATGGAATTCTTTAATAGAACAATTTTTTTACATGAAAGAACGATGACCATATTTGTATGAGACCTGTCCCCCCCCTTCAACAGAACTTTTGTATGTATTAGTAGGTTCACAAAGGTCTATAAAAAGACTAGCAACCAGTTTTAATTTCAAAATCCATGGGGTTAAAAAATAAAATAAAAATTAAAAAATCGTTTTATTAATTTTTCCTAATTCGCTAGGCCCGTCCCCCGCCCTGCAACAGATCTTTTGTATGTGCTATCAGGTTCATAAAGATCTATAAAAAGACTAGCAACCAGTTTTAACTTCAAAATCCATGGGGCTTAGAAATAAAATTAAAATAACGTTTTATTAATTTTTCTAATTCGCTAGGCCCGTCTCCCGCCCTGCAACAGATCTTTTGTATGTGCTATCAGGTTCATAAAGATCTATAAAAAGACTAGCAACCACTTTTAACTTCATAATCCATGGGGCTTAGAAATAAAATGAAAATTATAAAATCAATTTATTCATTTTTCTAATTCGCTAGGCTCGTCCCCCGCCCTGCAACAGATCTTTTGTATGTGTTATCAGGTTCATAAAGATCTATAAAAATACTAGCAACCAGTTTTAACTCCAAAATCCATGGGGTTTAGAAATAAAATAAAAAATCGTTTTATTTATTTTGGGATAAAGTAGTGTTGTTGTCGCGGGCGCTATTTTGAAACCTGAACGCAACGAAGGATTCTAGGTTTGAGTTGACTCCTGAGCGAAGCGAGGGAGTTAAGACTTGAATCCTGAGTGCAGTGAGGGATTCAAGCTCGCCCAAGACGAAGACACCCGCGTCTCCGTCGTGGATGAGCATATGGCAGTTGTCCCACCGCCGGCGAGGAAGCGACTAACTGTCGGCTGTTTTCTCGCTCAAGAAACGTACAATAGATATACATTCCGTGTAAACAAAATAGATGCATATATTAACAGTTGATCGCTGACTGTTCACACTGCCGGCGAGGACTCGCTTCACTGGTTTGTCGCTGAGCGACAAGAGCTATCAAAGATAATACTCGCCTAGCGATACTCGCTCAGCGATGGTCGCTTGGTGGTCAGAGCTCACGCCGAGAGAAGCCCCTGTGAGACTAACCGCCCCGAGCGAGTGGTGCGAGTAATCGCCCGTCGCACTCGAAAACTCGCTGATAGCCCAGCGACAAAACTATCGGAACTACACACACGCTGCTCGCCAACTCGTTTTCAGTTGCTAGTTCTACTCGCTAATCGTTCATCGCCGCCGGTGGGACAACTGCCTGCCTATAGGAATAGAAAAAATTGGACGAGTAACGAATGACGTTTTCTGTTTTTTAAATGGCATCTCCTAATTGATCTTGAGAGGTTTGAAAATCAAAGAATATGGTTTACTTACAAACTCTTATTTTGTGCCAAAAATATTAACATTAAAACATGATTTTTCTCGGAATATCCCGCACTTTTAAGAGATGTCTTCATAGTAAAAATTGATCAGCTTGCTAAGGCGGTTCGAATGAGATACATTTTAAGTTTGTTGGTCGATGTAAGGCTTGGGGGGACGTTCTGACGAAATTAACACTAAAACATGATTTTCTCGGAATATCCCGCACTTTTGAGAGATGTCGTCATAGTAAAAATTGATCAGCTTGCTAAAGCGGTTCGAATGAGATACATTTTAAGTCTGTTGGTCAATGTAAGGGTTGGGGGGACGTTGAGACGAAATTAACACTAAAACATGATTTTCTCGGAATATCCCGCACTTTTGAGAGATGTCGTCATAGTAAAAATTGATCAGCTTGCTAAGGCGGTTCGAATGAGATACATTTTAAGTCTGTTGGTCAATGTAAGGGTTGGGGGACGTTGAGACGAAATTAACACTAAAACATGATTTTCTCGGAATATCCCGCACTTTTGAGAGATGTCGTCATAGTAAAAATTGATCAGCTTGCTAAGGCGGTTCGAATGAGATACATTTTAAGTCTGTTGGTCAATGTAAGGTTGGGGGGACGTTCTGACTCATCGTCCTTTTAATCATTAATTTAATAACTTAAATAATGTTCGATGTACACTATCACAAAACTTTAAAACGCATATGACAATATCATTACTAGTTGTCAATCACAAGGAGTTTCCCGACAAATCGACCAACAAAAATCTGCAAGTATTGCTTCGGACCATTTCCCGATGAAACCTCTCACCGTGCTTATCAGATACTGCTCCAAGATTTGGTGGAAAAAATCTATGTGAGAGTCCAAAAAATGAATTTTAAGAGACATGATACATTTTAGGGCCTTATAGGAATCAAGAAGGTCTTGTATGATTTCCTGATAGTTTTCATTTTTTTCTCAGACAATATCTTTCTCTCTTTCTAGCAGTGCACGCCGTTTTTTTGTGAGCAAATACAATCTCAACTGATTAAAGTTGCGTTAAAGCGAGAATGACAGTAAAAAATCTCAAACTTTTTAAATAATTAAAATCTACTTTAAAAAAAAAATGTTTACGTGATAGCACAAAATAAAAAGCAGATATAGATTTAGCATGCTAAACTCTTTATACGGATCATACTTTTATTGAAAGGAGGATTTCGTTGCAGACCAGTGTAATTTTTATTCGTGGTATAAAATTGACGTCTTACAGTCTTTGTATGGAAGAACTGTCAAAAATTCAAAATTACTCCTCCGATAAAGTGATCTCGCGTTGGAAAAACCACCCCAAAGTGAAACATCAATCGATATTTGTCACCACAGTCACATTCACGCGTGCCCGCAGTGACTAACCACTTTCTCGTGTGAGTTCTAAGTGTATACGCGACGGAAAAATCGGCTAGTTTACGCTGAAAGGCTTTTAAAGAATTACCTATTAATACACCCACATTTCTACTAAACTGGGTGTACTATAGGTACTATCGTGGACATTCCCGCCTGACCACCACTAAATTCATTTTTACTTGCAAAAAATAGAAGCGCTTTCTAACCCCGCGCCAAGGTCAAATAGTCCGTCCGTAAAATTCACAAAAGGAGTACACGTGATGCGTCACTAAGCTACGCAGTGCAGGTTGCAACTAATTGCGTTTTCGCTTTCCTAATAAGTGGAAACTTTAAGGGGGCGTGGCTTGGCGCCGCCGCAGGATTTAGGCGAAAAAAAATTTAAGTGATCAGGCGGAAAAGGCCTCGATGGTTCACCTCTGTCTAACAATTTGGGGATTACAGTCGTGATGTTATGTTGTGTGCTATTAATTAATCATCAGTCCAATATGACGTCACGTAATTTTCTTAGAAAACATACCTAACCACGTGGAATTTCCGTCTCGTAATTTCAACCAGTGAGTCGCTAGGCTAAGACGTTGACAAAAAGAAATAAACAAAATTTACTTTAAAAAAATATTCCAACCTTATTGGGAGTTATATGTTTGAGCCGTTTGGATTTGAAACATGGGGTCCGAATGCCCGCTTAGTTTTTCGAGACATCCCCAAGCAGTTTGGCTGGTCGACTCTTCACGTGACTGGGCTGGATTAAGAATCAGCATCGCCATACAACGTGGCAATGTTGCCAGCCTTTTGGGCATTTTTTCTGTTGGCAGCGATGCGGATAAATTGTTTGATGCCCTATGATTCCTTTCCTTCTTGTACATATTATTGTTATTTCAAGTCTGAAAATAAGAAAGTGACTTTTAAAAAAACATTCCAGAAAAAACATTCTTTGAAACTCAAATTCAAGCAGTTCGAAGCGACACACAACGGTGACCACATATTAGCTTTAAGCGATAAATCCCGGTCGGTCAGAGGAAGGCAGCGTTTCTTTGTACCCACACTGAATTTTAAGGCAAGACAAATAGAGACCGCTACGGCTTCGCAAGCTTGTTTGTTAACAGGCCGAGAACACAAAATATCTGCGGGTTTTGAATAAGTGTGTGTGGGATGTATGGCTTTATATTAAAATCATGTATGGTGTTCACTTTGGTTTTATGTTGTGTCTTTAAAGGTCCATTATTATTCATTTATACTTAAAAACACAAAAAAAAATGTGTTATCACGGTTACAGAGATGCTGACACATGGACACAAAGACAACAAGAACAGCTGATAAAAAAGATGCTGGCTGTATGATTCGCTTGACAGTATGTAGTGTACAGACACCACATCAAGTTACCCGAAACTGTCAAATTTTCAGCTTTCAATCAATTTTGAACCTTATTTTTTATGAATAAAGTTGAAAATCTATTAAAGAAATTTGACAGTAGTAGCTTGATGTGCAGGCTTCTTTACAGTTCGTTTACAGTTATTTTACCTCTCATAGCAGCAACCTACTAGCAACCTTATTGTAACGAGAATAAAGATCACAATGATTTTGACAGAATTATCAGTGGCAGCCACCTGACAGCAACCTTATAATATCATTGTGATTTGGACAGTGATGCAAAATCAGATGTAAAATAATTGTGAACCAAACAGCCAAGCAGTTCTTATTTTTATTAATACATAACATAATCAGCCTATAATGTTCCCACTGCTGGGACACACGCCTCCTCTCGATTAGAGGGAGTGGGCCGTAACCCACCACGCGGGCCCGTGCGGGTTGGCAGATGTCACATGTCTTCGAATTTTTGGTTCTAGGACATGCCGGTTTCCTCACAATGTTTTCCTTCACCGTTTTGAGAGCAGTGGTGATGAAATAATATACAAAAAATAAAGCGCCTGTCCTGTAATATGAAAATAATATTTCAGATCAAATTACAAGATCCATATGTTGTTAGTAACAGTCTTAATCTAAATTTTGTAAAAACCACACTCTCTAAACAAAATAAAGCAGGTTTTATCTTTCCTTTAAATAATTATTAGCACATTAGCCTTAAAAAGTCATACTTGACATTAAAAAGTTTAATTCTTTAACATAGTGTAGTTTGTACGACTTTAAAAAATGGATTTAGGATTTTTGCAAAACATCGTTGCCCAACAACTCAAAAAAGATGTTCAAATAAAATTATTTCAAAACATGTGTGTGTGGTGTTTTCTCGGCCCGCCTCGTACTTCTTTCTCGATAGATTCTAAAAATATGCTGCCTTTTTAGTAGCTTCTAAGAAATTATGTATAAATGTCTTACCTGGGGAAAGCTAACGTACAATTACACGTGCGTACGTATAATTTCATACATAACGTATCTATTTACGTATAATAGATAAACGTATCTATTTACGTATATATATAACGTATCTATTACATATATCATAAATATTTACCTCATTTAGAATTTATGTCTGTAATTTTTATGGTGTATATACTAAATAGTTCTCTACTCTTAGACATCAAAGTTATTTTTTAATACGTATTATATTTTAAGGTTTCATCAGCTCTGACTTACATAAACAAAGTTCAGAAACACTGTCATATTAAAATAATAATTTCCAGTTAGATGTGGTTCACTGGGATCTCTCTCTCCCTGTCCAAAGTAATATCATAATTATTTTTGCAGCGGCTTCATTTTTTGTTTCAACAGGCAATCTTTTTAAAGTACCCGAAAGTCACCTTTTTATAAAATAAAAATTAATTTCAACTGCTCCGTTGGTCTAGTGGTCGCACGTACTATTGCTGGGCATGAGGTCCTGGGTTCGATTCCCGCGTCGGGCAAAGTGTTATTGAGTTTTTCAATTTGGAATATCTCAGTAGCAGTCCGGAGTCTGGATTTGTGCCCGGTTAATGGCAATAGGTTTACCCCCTGGGACTCAAACATAACTAGCGAGATGTGGGTGTACTATTAAGGTACACCTCAGCTGAACCCTTCGAGAAATAGAGAAAGAAAGAAAGAAAAGTATTTATTGCGACTCGTACAGGAAGATCACAAACTAAACTAAACACAGTAAAAAATAAAAAAACCAAATTATATAAAAAAAAAGTAACAAAAATCAAAATGAAACAGAAAGTCCTATACGAAGCCAAAAGACTCCTATCTCAGCATGATGCTGCGACATTTAAAAAATAAATGTCGCAGCGCTGGTATTCTGATAGGGTCCGCTGTCTGTCACGGTGTTACAGGTTGTTTGTTATTACAGGTGTGACGTTACGTAATTTCAACCCATTTATTTTACTAGTTTCTCATAGACATATCGCAGCCAATTGGTTAAATTAGCCGTTTAGTTAACCGCCTGGCTTTTGGAAGTAGTGCTCGCCTCGCTTCGCTCTCTCGGCTCGCACGCGGTTGATCACAGTTCTAACCTAACCCATTTAGTCGGGGTGCCCTGGCTTAGTTACTGCAACTGATTCAAATTGGTTACAGTTCCAACCTAAACTATAATTGAATATCATTTAGGCCGTTAGTTGAACGGCCGCCGTTTAGTTAAAAGGCTAGGCGGTTAACTAAACGGCTAATTAAAGCAGTTGGCTGCGACAGACACATAGCAAAACATCCCACCTGCAATATCACCCGCTAACGAACTACACAAATCCCTCAAATATTTCACCATTCAACTGAATTTGCGTAAATACAGGGTGAAATTGAACACATGCGACAAATCGAAATGGGAGATTGTACTCGTCATTATGAACAACTTTTACTATGGGACCAAACCTGAAATCGCGAAAAAAAAATCAGCTGTTCCCTACATTTATGTTCGCATAACTCGCCAAAATGTAGGGAACAGCTGATTTTTTTTTCGCGATTTCAGGTTTGGTCCCATAGTAAAAGTTGTTCATAATGATGAGTATAATCTCCCATTTCGGTTTGTCGCATGTGTTCAATTTCACCCTGTATATCTGAATAGAACGGAGGGCGTACCGCAAAGATCCTTTATTGCAAATTGGCTGTGAAATTGTGGTATGTCCCCTCACCGTTGTATGTATTGCCTTTATTCTTTCTCTCAAACAAGGTAAAGCTCAAAGCATTACACATAGGGGGTGTATTCGAGCTGTTTAGAGCCAACTTTGCATGCCATTATGTTGGTACTATTATGTGGTACGTGATCGGGTTGAAATGCGGTACAAATACCTAACTATGTCTTAATAATAGCTGAAAATGCGGAGCTAAAAATCCAATGACAAAAGCTATGGCCTTTTGACTTTAATGGCAATGGCAGAACAAAATGGCCGATAAATTACTTTGATGGACCTTTTGTGCATGAATGTATGGACTATGCTTTGCAGGAAGGATTCATTTGCAGTCGTTTTTTTTGTTTTGCATTGGATCTAGAACTAGTTTATCAGTTTCAGCGTCTTATGATGAGGCAAATAAAGATAACTAAACTAATCATTTGTAAAATTTAAGTGTCTCATTGTGATGTCAAAATAACAGCTTTTTACTAAATACATATGAAATTGAAGTTTCAGATTGTCTAAAGTAAAAACTTCTTTTATGGGTTACTGTGTAAAATGTTATAATAAAATACCACTCGATATTCTTTAACTAAATGAGAAGAAATTTAAAACATGCATTAAACGCACACTATGTAGACAAGCATATTATAAGTTGGATGATTATATTGCAGATAAAAATGCTTGGCTAAATGTTGGTCCTGCTCCACAGGCACTTGAGCTCACTAGTTAAAATTTCAATATTTGGAAGAGGTGCTTCCCTTTTTAGGGTTCCGTAGCCAAATGGCAAAAAACGGAACCCTTATGGATTCGTCATGTCTGTCTGTCTGTCTGTCTGTCTGTCCGTCCGTCCGTATGTCACAGCCACTTTTTTCCGAAACTATAAGAACTATACTGTTGAAACTTGGTAAGTAGATGTATTCTGTGAACCGCAGTAAGATTTTCACAAAAAAAATAGAAAAAAAACTATAAATTTTGGGGTTCCCCATACTTACAACTGAAACTCCAAAAATTTTTTTTCATCAAACCTGTACGTGTGGGGTATCTATGGATAGGTCTTCAAAAATGATATTGAGGTTTCTAATATCATTTTTTTCTGAACTGAATAGTTTGCGCGAGAGACACTTCCAAAGTGGTAAAATGTATGTCCCCACCCCTCTAAGTTCTAAAATATGAGAATGAAAAAATTAAAAAAATATATATAATGTACAGTCTGTTATAGCAATTAGCTGACCCCTTAAAAATTAAACGAATTTGAACCTTCTGTATGTTAGCAGTAAGCTTATCGAACTAGAACAGTTCAACGTCTACGATTAATAAAACAGTTATTCGAATTTGATATTTAACACGCAGTGTTAAGGTAGGTATGATCTTGAATATTGTTCTAACTTGTAATATATTATTGCTAATTTCAACGACAATCGCCATGTTCGTGTGGTCTAGTGGTAGCTGCAGTGAGCTGACAAGAGCGTGGTTGTGAGTTCGAAACCAACATATTTTCTGCTGCGCATTTTGTTTATTAGTATTTTTTTTTAAGTTATAAATAATAAATTATAACTTTAGCAACAAAAAAAAAGCTGAACGAAAATAAAAAAAAACGATAATGATGGTAAAAACGATTTTATTTTATAAAAAAAATTATTATAAGAATAACGTAAATGATATAACAGTTACTAATAACGTTGTCACATACTTCACAGAGTTTAATGTAGTGAATCAACATGTTATAATATTTAGAAATATATAGGTATGTATTTCTATTTCATAACAATAACATCACCACATTAAATATCGTTGAACTAAATAAAATAGCATTATACGTTGATGTTTTACCTACTAGGTATACTATATATCAATTTGTTTTGTAAGTATGTAGTTATGTTTAGTTATAAATAAGGTTTTGACAAAGACTTCTCGTCGGTAAATATGACAACATAATCTTCCCAATTAAAATTGAGATATTCTTGGGCAAAGCGGACCCTTGCTTGGCGATGTGCAGCAGTCAGTTAAATTTTACGTGCTGGCTTGTATTGTTTCAGTCCAGCAATTGCAAATGTTTTCTGACCGTCTGAACAGAAACATTATACTGCATTGAGTAGGCAAAAATGGGTGTTCAGTATGCCTTCTAACAATTGCTTGATGATGTTCTGACACAGGAGTAACATTGCAGGTTTTGGTTCAGGACGATCCTTTTGAATATTCCCTGTCTCTTCAAAACGTCTTAGCCACAGTCTGACTGTATTTCTCTGAAACAACACAATAAGCATAATTTTAATAACCCGGTAATCATAATTTTTCGAATAAGTTTGCAAAACTACCTTTAGATAAACCACATTAGACCTATAAATGATCTCATAATGAAACAGTTAATTTTCTATTATTCTATACTCACGTTTTTAAGCCAATTAACGAATTAAGGAAGTATAAAAAAGAATACACTTACCGCTATATTAAGTTTCCTAGCAATCGCTTTAATACCAACATTCTCCTTATGCAAATACAATATTTTGTATTTTAAATAATCACTCAACTGAGACATGACGATTAAACTATCAAAACCGATAATAATAATTAATAAAAAGGCGTGGATTTTCGCAACTTAGTAAGGTAATATAAAAATGTTCGTGCGTATTCACTGCTATTTGTGCATAGAATGTCTTGTTCAATTTATTCTTCTACCCCATATTCCTAAAATCATTTCAATAGCAGTTTTTGTTGAATACGCATATTGAAGTCGAACTACCCACTTATTGAAAAAGGTGAAACGTTTATCGTTTATCAACTTAATTGATATGCTTGTTCTTTACAATAATGCAAGAAATACTTAACGAACAATTTATATATTGAAAACAAAATTAAACATGAGACTAGATTTGAACTCGCATCTTGCACGTCTCAGCCTTACGCATGAACCACGACACCAGATTAACTTGAGTAAGATAGATGAAATAAGGTATTAGTAGCAATGACACAAATTATCACAACATTAACCTAACCTTTAAGTCTTGCTGATTAAAAATGAAAATTGCGTAACAAATACCCATACATAGTAAATGATCTAACACCAACATCTTAAAGCTCAAATTTGCGTATCAAAATTATTTATTGTTTCTGTTCATCGAGTAGTGTTAGTCCGATTAACTCATACATATTGAATAACCTTTAATGTTATGAGAGGAGGGTGCAAAATCGAGTAATTTTTAGGGGGGTCAGCTAATTGCTATAACCGCGTGTACATTCCCATGTAAACTTCCACCGAAAATTGGTTTGAACGAGATCTAGTAAGTAGTTTTTTTTTAATACGTCTAAAATCGAAAACCGCAATTTACCTTTCACAAAGTTACAACGAACTACAAGAACTTTTATATTATGTTACTTGCTGCTACGGAACCCTTCATGGGCGAGTCCGACTCGCACTTGGCCGGTTTTTCTTTTTTAGTGTTTCTGACATTACGATCTTAATATTTTTTTTTTTTTATTCAATCATGTTTTAATTGTTAATGCTGCAATACTAAACACCTTTTCCTGTTTGGTATTAAAAATTTTATTCATCTCTTAAATAAATTGCAATCTATAGATTTGTATCATTTAGAAGCATTTTTTCAATTTTGTAAATGTAAGAACCATGGATCCGTTTATTATGATTTTTTGATGTTGACTTGAAAGAGCATGGCAGTTGAGAATGTGTCATGCTCACTTAAATGTCTCACTGATGGTGGCGCGTGTGTTGGATCATTCGGTTCCCTACAAAATGGTTGAGCTGGATGGTGCTGATCCATGCGTCATGTTCGTGAACGGACGCCGTCGGTTGAGACTGGTCATCTCTTAACTGCCAAGGCTTATTTTTAATCTTATTTCTTGTATTGTTTCTTCATTTGTGTGTTTTTTTACATTGTTCTCACATATAGAAGCAACAAGAATAATGTACCCAGGATTTTGTAATATTTTGAATTAAAAAGAGTGTCCATGGAGTTTCTTGCCCGTTCTTCTCCATAGAGATCTACGCTTTGGAATGGGCACCTAGCTTCAACTTTCCGACCAACTGACCGACTAATTAATTTTGACAATTCAAAAGTGCCTGTAATGGTTTAATTGAAATAATGTAAAAAAAAATATTTTTAAATTTTTTGTCTGTCTGTTTGTTCCGGCTAATCTCTGAAACGCCTGGACCAATGCTGACAGGACTTTTATTGGCAGATAGCTGATATTATAAGGAGTAACTTAGTCCACTATTATTATTTTAGAAAAATAATTAGGGTTCCACACAAAAAAAAATAAAACCCATGAAATACAATATTCACACCAACGAAGTCGCTAGTCGAGTAATACACGAGTCGAGTAGTACTATTTGTTGCCGATAAGCAAATTTTCGTTACACAAACAAAACACAACCTATAACTGACACATTTCAATAGAACCTTTTTACCTTCAACCGTACTACTATATTTATATTACCTTACTATATGTTACCTCCGTAATATTACTTTATTACCTTTTTTTATATACGAAAAAATCCTCAACAGAGCAATAGGAAATACCTTTGTGAGGCTTGTGACTCGCATCACTCAGTCTGTTTGAAAAGATGTAAAGGTAGGAACTAACTGTATATATTTGATTGTAACGAAATATTTTCGTTCAGGGTTGAAACGCTAGGGCAGAGTGCTCATTGAGTATTTCGGGACATCGCCAAACGGTTTGTCGATTATTAACGTAACCAAGCCTGGCCTATTTTTAGAATGAGCTCTTTCCTTTTTTTTTTCGTTTATATACTTGTACATTAAAATTTTCCCAAACGACTTTGAACCTAATAACTTAGCGATAAAATTGAAAATCTGTTAAAGAAATTTGACAGATTGTAGTAGCTTGTGCTTGTGCTAGCTACGTGCTGGCGTCTGTACATAATATTAATATCTATATTTTTATGTTAGATTGTATAACATATTTAAGATTTCCTAATAAAGGATAAATTTGAAATTGTATTTGTATGTTAGTTTGGGCATTAGTATTATTTTGATGTACTACTCAATGTAATAAAAATGGGGAATTGCTATACTAAGAATTTCAGTTCAAATATAACGACATAATTTTCTTGTGACACAATTTTCTTTAAGCACTGTAGATTTCTTTTATTATAATGGTTGCTAGAGCATTGTTTAATTTTATGAAAAAAATCGGTTATTTTATTAAATGCTGCGTTCCAAATTGTATCATTACTAGCCTTGTTGTGTTCACTGTAAAACTTGAATAGAAGTGTTAATAAGTTTTTATCTGGACCCGAATGTTACACGATACAACGAAACAGGTCAATAAGTACCTACTATATGCTCCCAATCAGTACAGACCTTTATGGATTGTATAAGATGGGATAAAGAACTCGATTAGATCCTTCGATTTTACTTCTCCTTGGATTTGGGAAAAAAAGGTTATATTACGTTACGAAACGTTAAAGTAGGAGGCTATTTATAATGTTATCTTCATGATGTGAAATAGTGAAAACTCATAAGCAATAATTAAAATCCATTATAAAAAGAAACAGCGTTATTATTTCATAATTTTCATTTTTAATAGAATAATTATAAAAAATACTGGTTTATTTTTTCCACGATGTCAAAGTTGATTTGCCAAAAAAAATTATTCCACAGTAATTAATTTGGTTTGTTTTCCCATTCATAAATCGGAAAAATAATTCCCTGGTCCTTTTTTTAATGTTTTCCGTCCCTTCAGCACTGTTTTTGACGCTTTGTACACCATGGCGTAAAAATGTATATTTTATTACACCAACCCCTCCGCAAAGGTCTGAAACAAAACTCATAATATTTGTCTTTACATTTTTCTTTTATACGGTAACCACGTTTCTGTAAATATTTTATGAAAAAGATATAAATGTGAAACATGTTTGACTGTGTCTATGTAAATTAAGGTATTAGGGATGTATGATTGTGTTCAGATCTCGTAATGTTTTTAAAAAATCGTGCTGAAAGCCTTAATGTTTGCGTTGACTTTTATCTAATTAACGTTTTGAACGCCAGAGTATAAACGTATCGCCGTACCCCTGACGCCAGGCCACTTTAACAACACACACACACACTTAAAACAACAAAATTCTCGATATTGGTGGTTTATTTATATTAGTTTCATGCAATACAATATAGACGGAAGCTTAAACTTTTAAATTATATAAATAAAAACACACAAAAGTAATTATTAAATTGTTTATTTCATAATATCCGACGACGACGACCGACGTGTATTTTGTCATATATTTGTAACGTTGGCGTTCAGGGTAAGATTTCGTTTGTCACATATTGTGAATATGGCGTTCAAAAGGTTAATTTATGATACTAACATTACAATATTTTTTTGAAGAAAACAATCGTAATATGTAGGCGGTCTGTTAAAAATATCTCACTATGCGTATTTATAGCCAAACCAATGGACATTCGTTTCTATAAACTACTGCGAGCCCTTCTTTATTGCTGTCGAAAAGTAGGTCACACTCGCGGTCCTGAGTGATCGTCATTTAGGGATGTATTTCCTCTCGGAAAACGGTTACAGAATGTGTTGCCCAGTGTGCTACTAGACACGACCACTAAACTAGAACATAATTTATAAATAGTTACAACATTAGGTGTTTGCTTATAACAACAACATAGAAGTTGAACAACCACTTAGCTGGCAGGGACACTTGACTCTAATAAAAATTAGTACTTTAAAGCTTTCGCAAACGGCTGCCTAAATTGAAACATGGTTTTAACACACCTCCAACGTTTTAAACGATCTTTCTAACGACACCCCACAAAATGGGGTAGTCGAGAAAAAAAAATCATCCTCACTTTGCGTGTAGGGGAGGTACCCAAACCCCGCGGACAGACGTACGGACTAACATGGCGAAACTATAAAGGTTCCTTGTTGACTACGGAACCCTAAAAAGGTCAATAAAGGACTTGCATACAGCAGGCAAAAAAATTAACTCAGCACCCGATCCATAATACCAACTTAACAAAATTTTCATTTCACACATAACTTACAGCAAGACTGTAAATTCTATATTGAATTCTAAGAAAACTCTTTTACAAATAATAACACTGTCTACACTATTACAAAGAATAAAATACAAACAGTCCACGATTTAATTTATAGTTTACAAGCGGTTTTTCATTTGAACCGGTTACAAGCTATTTGAGTTCCGGTGGTAAGCGCATTACAAAGTTACTAAGTACACTTCGTAGCATTGCTACGCCGTAGCACTCGTAGCCCTCTACGAGTTTTAATACGTAGCCAACCGTTTTCTGTTTTAATTTTAAAGTTTTATAGAAACTAATTAGATTGTTGTTCTTGTGAAATAAATTGTTGTTATTTATTAAATAGCGTATCTTTTGGATTAAGAAACGGAACGGGGTGGGATTAAACCTGAACGTTTTAATGTCCGAGTATTATTCCGTTTCAGTATATTTTCAATTTAATTTTGTAGTCTCCACGATTACTGCCTGTAATAAAACTGAGTTACTTAACTTATTACGCTAAGTGTGATTGTTGGGCGGGAGACCAAGAATAAAAGTCTCAGGGGTAACCATAAAAAAAAGTTAATTTTGAAATCTAACGCATTTAGGGATTTGTTCTTAAGAAAATCTTTGTCTACCTAGCCTTTTCCCAATTATGTTGGGGTCAGCGTCCGGTCTTACTAGATACAGCTGAATACTGGAATATAGAGCGACTACCCAAACGCTGAAGAATAATTTTATTGTTCAAGAAATCACATACAATCTATGGGTATACGCAATAAATGATAAACTTATAACAACAATAAGTAAAAAGCCAAAATCGTTTAAGGGGAATGCGCTAGATAGTTCGCCGAATTCAAATATTCTTACGTTTTTTGCAATTTGCAAGTCGGTGTTAGGTTGAATGGTAACTAAATTACGTTACGTTTAAAGTCATTTTTGTTACGGACAAATATGATTTTACAGAATAATAATCATTAATTTCATCAATACAACCCTTAAACCTCTCAAGTGACAAAGGTACACCATATGTACATAAGAAAAAGTGCTCGAAATGTCAACGGTACACCGTGTGTACACATCAGTGTCATTGTTCTATACAATGACTTTACTGCACCCATTCAACTACTCCGACGCGTCGGGTGTTTCGACAGGTAGACGGGCAAACGGATGAGAGGTTAAGTTCATAATCTATTTCATGAATAGCAATCAATAACGGGCTACCTTGGCACTTCTCCTTAACCAGTTTTGATTAACAATAAATCTCATGTAAATACCACAATAGCTAAAGTATAATAAGCCTTACAAGTTTAAACACACTATCAAGCCATTCTAAATCCACAATAGGTCCCGAATAACAGTCTACATTGTAGCTAGACCTCAAGGTCAAAAAGGTCATTCCTTTAAGGTGAGTATGCTATGAGCCAAGCGAATTTTTATTTTTGCAATTAACAGCTCAATATCAAGTTGTATGTTGATCAAAATATGATTTGCGATCGTAACTAATATGAGTGAAAAACATAACACCTTGCTTCATCGAAGAATAAGGGTTGGTTCACATCTGACGGAAGATGCGTCGCGTATTATCGGTCTCGTATTATCGGTCGCGTAACGCCAGAACAGACAATCATATGATAAAACATTCAACCTTTCACAATCAACCGATAATGCGTTATCGCATTATTGCGTTGTTGCATTATCGGTTGATTGTGAAAGGTTGAATGTTTTATCATATGATTGTCTGTTCTGGCGTTACGCGACCGATAATACGCGACGCATCTTCCGTCAGATATGAACCGACCCTTAGGCAGTGGTGTTGTGAAGCGGGTTCTGCATCGCCACCTAACTACGCATCATACTGACGTCATGCATTCCTGCATCTGCAAGCAAAGTTTACCGCGCGTCTAGCAATGTAAAACAATCCGACATGAAGAACTTCTATGGAGGATTAGTGAACTTTACACCTTGTTCCTCGTACCTCCAAAGTAGGTACACCCACAAACAATACAACAACAACAATATGACTGCTTTATGTATTATCTGAAAATTATCAATTATCACACTTCACACTAATATTATAAAGGCGAAAGTTTGTGAGTGTGTGTGTGTGTGTGTGTGTGTTTATATGTTTGTTACTTCTTCACGCCTAAACCACTGAACCGATTTAGATGAAATTTGGTATAGAGATAGTTTGAGTCCCGGAAAAGGACATAGGATAGTTTTTATCCCGATATTCCCGCGGGATCGAAACTTACGCGGGTGAAACCGCGGGGCGCAGCTAGTCATTAATCATTCTAAAAAGTACCGTCCACGAAGACGCGCCCCCTCTTGTTACTAATCGCTAGTTAATTCCGCTAGTGTTTAAGTTTTTTGATACACAGTAATTACTCACTAATGAGTAATTACTGTGTATCGACGAAACTAAAACACTAGCGGAATGTTGCACACTTGTACTGTAAGCGATTAGGAAGAAGAGTGGGCGCTATCTGTTACATCATCAATAGAACTTAACCGGTCAAGCGGCGCGGTTCGTTTATTACCGTTGGATCCCGTTTTTTGATCCCGTTTTTTAGGTATTACCGATGGATCCCGTTTGCTATTTCCGTTGAATCCCATATTATAACAACATGTGTACATTTCAGAAGAAAAGTGATTTACCTTTATCAAACACTAAAAAGAGATTATTTTTAGTGGGTTACCCGGAACCGAACTAGTTAGATTAGGTTAATTATTAAAAAAAAAACAATGTTAGGTTAGGTTAGGTTAAAACTGTGACCCCTACGCACGAGCCGAGCGAGCGAAGCGAGCGGTGCCGCGGCAGCGGCCGGCGAGTGCCAGAAACGACTAGATTATATAGAAAATGAGTTGTTTGTGAAATAAATAGTATACGAAACGTTGGTTGTAAACTAAAAATTTGTCAATGGAGTTTTGGTGAAACATTAGTGAACCCCTCATTTTATTATAAACAATTTTGTTGTTGAAAGTACCTGCATTCATATTTTTTTAAGCATTCGGGATCCAACGGAAATACTTTTCGGGATTCAACGACAATAAAACGTAATTATCTTGCATTTTTAAAATTCGGGATCCAACGGAAATACATAATAATGTTTTGCGGGATCCAACGCCAAAAATATTAAAATGGGATTCAAAAACGGGATCCAACGGTAATAAATCGCGCGGTTCGCCGATCGGCGACGAAACAATAGAAAATCAATTGTGTCTTATTAGCGGCGCTTGACAGATTAATCTTTTTATTTTTGACGAAAATATGACTATTTAAAGAAAATATTACGTTTTCATTCAATTACAACAACAAAAAAATTCGCGAAACACATTTGAGCATCCCCCCCTTAAGATAATTTTAGGCTAAACAACTTGAGGTCTATTATATTATATTATCCTCGTTTTGGACCTCTCCACCTCTGAAGATTACGCTAAACGCTTTGGCTGTCATTGTGAGGGTCCCAATGGTGAATGTCGTTATTTTTGCATACTTAATTAATATTCTTCGCAGTTTTTTAAGGAAAATAATGCTGTGGAGGATTGCTCGGAGATTTTTAAAAATATTTTGTTTGGTCAATGTTTTTTTAGAGTTATCTGTGCCAGGGCTCGTAACTTTACTGTAATGTAATTTAAACAATATTAACCGGTCAAGCGGCGCGCGTCGCCCATCGGCGACGAAACAATAGAAAATCCATTGTGTCTCATTAGCGGAGCTTGACAGATTAAATATGGAATATAAGCATTATGAGTATAAATGTTTCCATTGCTGGAACACAGGCCTTCTTTCTTCGAGAGGATGTGGGCTGTAATCTACTACGCGTGCCTCGTGCGTATTGGTAGATGTCACATGTCTTCGAATTTGTGGTTCTAGGACATGCCGGTTTACTCACGATGTGTTTTTTCACCGTTTTGAGAGCAGTGGTGATGAAATAATTTACACAAAGTAAAGCGCCTGTCTGGATTCGAACCTACGACCTACAACTCGTAAGTCGCGGCCGTTTCCAATTGGCCACCACTGGTATGGTGTGATGTTATTATTTTGTAGTTTAACACTTTCGCGGACAGTCTCAATTTAAATCGTGTTCTAGAATGACACAACAAATTGCCATACAAATATATTTGACGTTTAAATACGTTGTGTTGTATGATATTAGATATTTAAAAGACAATATGACAGAAACGTCTTATCACGTCATCGTTTGAATGTACTTTAGCAGAGGTTTTTGACGATTTCTGGCAGTAACAAATACGAGAAAACTACCAGATGGATACATCTGGTCGAGAAGTAGATATCCTTGAGGGTTAAAATCTTAGTCATGTCCAAAGTAGCCATCACGATAAAAAAACATCAAAATCATAAGTCATTTATTCAAATTAGGCTGAGAAACAGCACTTTTTGAATGTCAAAATTACATAAGACAGTCCCCCAAAACGCCGCCCTTCACCACTGTCTAGTGCTTTCGCTGGGAAGAAAAAGTGGCGCAACAAACTCCTCAGCAGATCCTGGAATGGGTCCACCTCGGTTGAGTCACCGGAATCTTCAAAAATTCTCATCAGATTTCTCTTGCGCTTATCCATCTAAAACAAACAAAATAACTCATGACATACAATTTTCATACAATAGAGTTATAATTGAATTAGTTTACAACCTAGTGATAATAAGATAATAGCATAATCTAAATACTTACGATGTTTATTTGTCTGAAAATATTACGATTCGCCAATCCCGCGCTGATGGAACGCGCGAACCTCGCTACCGTGACACTGCCGCACTGAGTGTAGGGACGCGAGAGGCGCGAGGGACGTATAATCACGTTGTGCCTATCTGTGTAGTGTCGCTGCACATTATCAACAGCGCATTTTTAAAACGGTTAAAAATAAAGTTCACGTGACGGTAAAGTTTTGAGTTTTCGATATGTTGTGACACAAGGTACAATATACCGAATTTTTGCTTTAAAATTCAACGGGCATCAACGTCCTGCCGTAAATAATATTTTGTTTTTGAACGTCATCATACGTTGTGCCGTATCAAAATCTCAAATCATGACGTACAGTTGCGTTCTGTCCGCGAAAGTGTTAATATTGAATAACGTAAATATAAATGAGCATTCTACGAACGTACATAATTGTGTTCGCGTTCTCATCCTTTGAATTCCATAAACAAGTTTCACATAAAGTTCGCGCTGAACAATTACTTTAGTTTCAGTGTTAATTTCGAAAGCACTAAAGCGCAGACGTGTTGATTTGAGTTTGAAGGGTTTCTGTAATTTTTAGTTAGGATACACATTTATACCCCCTTACTAATAAACGTATTATAGCAGACTAGCTGCGCCCCACGGTTTCACCCGCATAAGTCTCGATCCCGTGGGAATATCGGAATAAAAAGTATCCTATGTCCTTTCCCGGGCCCCAAGCTATCTCTATACCAAATTTCGTCTAAATCGGTTCATTGGTTTAGGTGTGAAACGGTAACATACAGACAGACAGACAGAGTTACATTCGAATTTATAATATTAGTATGGATAGTATGGATGAATAGTTACACACAGATTTCTCTCTTTCAGTCGTTAGTAATTTGACTTTCGAAAGAAGAAGACAAAGCGTTGTGTAACTATACAGACGCTATACAACGTTTATTAGTAAGGGGAATAGTTGGTGGTTGTTGGTTCTTTTTTTTTTTTTATCTAGCCTGCGCTGTCCCACTCCTGGGCAAAGGCCTCCCTCCACTCCTTCCATTTTTCGCGAGCCCGCGTGTCCTTCCTCCAGTTTTGACGGAACCTATCCAGCTTGTCCCGCCAACTCCTGCGTGGTTGGTTCTATTAACGTTTAATTTTCAGAATAATAAAATTTTGTAAAAAAAATACTGTTTTCATTGCTGGGACACAGACCTCCTCTCTAAGTGGGCTGTAATCTACAATGCGGTTTGTTAGACATCACACGTCTTCGAAATTTGGATCTAGGACATGCCGGTTTCCTCACGAAATTTTCATTCACCGTTTTGAGAGCAGATTTTTAAGTAATCTATACTAATATTATAAATTCGAAAGTAACTCCGTCTGTTTATCTGTCTGTCTGTATGTTTACTTTTCACGCCTAAACCGCTGAACCGATTTAGATGAAATTTGGTATAAAGATAGTTTGAGTCCCGGGAAAGAACGTAGGATACTTTTTATCCCGATATTCCCACGGGATCGAGACTTATGCGGGTGAAACCGCGGGGCGCAGCTAGTATATATAATATACCTTCTGCCCGCGACTTCGTCCGCGTGAAATATCACCCTCCCCCCATTCACCCTCTTAGGGTTAGAATTTCGAAAACCCTTTCTTTTGATACATACTCTTTACAATGAACACACCCTCCAAATTTCATGTCTCTAGAACCAGCGGTTAAGGCTGTGCGTTGATATAATATATCAGTCAGTCAATACTTTGAATTTTATATAAATATGTCGACGTCAGTGACGGCGGAGCGATAGGGTCGTCACGATCTTGGTTCGGTGGTAAAGGGTCCATTTCGTAGGTGGCGTTGAATAACACAAAGTATAAATTTAACTTCAATTTTAATAATCGAATAAACTAAATACTACACACAAATCAATCTAACTAGGCAAACCGACAGTTTCGTTTTGGAGAAGTGAAGTGCCCGTTCGACAATCCCCACTTTCCAAAACGACTCTGTCCACGTGCCGCCATTACTAAATAACGTCACGGCGTTTGCCCCACTACCACATAATTCAATTGAACAACTTTTATTAAAACAATATCGTTATCTACGACAAATAGATATTTATTATTCAATATTTAATATATTTAAGACATTACAAAATGTGAACTAAGATGATAGGTTTTTCAAAGATATATATATACATTATGGACCATGTCGGGCACAGCATCTTTCTCTCTACTACTTGTAGAGAGAAAGATGAAGATGGCTTAGTTTGACTAATTTATTATTTCTTTTTGTAAATAGATAAAAAAAGACACGTTTATGCTTCAAAAGAATATCTATTCGCGTCAACGTTACTTCTCTTATTATTTTTCCTTACAAAGTGGCAGAATGGCATGTTTTATCCCTATCGTTCTCAGGGATTATTGTCTAAAAAGTATGTATTTATTTATTTTATTTTTTGTATGTTTTTTGTATGTATGTATTTTAGTAAGTGTGTATGTATTTGTCTGTCCTTCCCCTTTTTAATCCATCCAAAGGTTGTCTTTAAAAGATCGCTCTTAGCGATAAGACCGCCCATTGTGTCACCCATTGTAAAGTTTCTCTATTTATGTCTGTAATTTATATGGTGAACATAATTAAGAGTATTCTATTCTATTCTATGAATTATAAATAATGTTTTTATAAAAACAATATTTATTTATTTATTGTTTTTAATCATTTTTATTTTATCAAAATTCTAGCAGCGCCCCGCGTTTTCACCCGCATAAGTTTCCCGTGAGAATATCGGAATTAAAACTATCCTATGTCCTTTTCGGGGACTCAAACTATTATACCCCTCTAAATCGGTGGTAACAGACACACAGACACACTTTCGCATTTATAATATTAGTATGGATTAGCACGTAAGATGACATACCTATTGACCAACCTGTTTAAACTCTCAACAAAATTGAATGTAACATTATATAACAGTGTTTCATAAAACAACACCTACATTACTCCCACGTGGTAGAGATTTGATGATTTGCGAGGGCGTTCAACTCCAAAGTCGAGAAGTATTGTTTTTCTCTTTTGTCTAAGTTATTTTTATCTCAAAGATAAAAGATTTATAACCTCATGTTTGTTTGAAAATAAAATGTCTGGGACTGTTTTTGTCTTTAGTATAATGAATAAGGTTTTTTTTTTATTATAGAATCCTTCTAACACTTAGATTAAAAAGTTAAATTAAAAATTTAAAAAACCCCCGACTCAAACAAAAACCTCTAAAAACTAAAATAATAATATATATTGGCCCTTTAAGTTTAATATAAGTTGCAGAAAATATTTTGATCCAAGCGTCCTCACGTCGGGGGACGGCTAATGAAAACGCCAAACAGATGAGGCTTAAACCCAGCAATAATGAATGTAACTGTTGTAGAAAACATAACTGCTGTTTACTTCCAATTTTCATTAGCCGTCCCCCGACGTGAGGACGCTTGGATCAAAATATTTCCTGCAACTTATATTAAACATAAAGGCCAATATATATTATTATTTTAGTTTTTAGAGGTTTTCGTTTGAACCGGGGAATTTTTAAATTATTAATTTAACTTTTATTTCTTGTTTTTTAAACTTTATAATATTATATTACTAGTAAACCCCTCAAGCGTTAAGTGTTGTACACAAGAGAACGTGCTCGAAACGGCAACGGTACGCCAAGTGTACACATCAGTGTCATTGTTCTATACTATGACTTTACTGCGCCCATTCAACTACTCCGACGCGTCGGGTGTTTTGACAGGTAGGTGGGCAAGCATGTCAGAGGATAATTTGCTAACAAAAACTCCAAACAAAAGAGAAAAACAGAATTCTTTGTAATTTACTCGTAAGTATCTAAAAGTATTTTTAAGTTTTTTTTTTTTATTTTGTACCTGAAATAATCACGTAAAAATCAAAGATTATCTTTACTTTATCCACATTATCACATTGAGTTCCTCTGCATTGTTGTCGTAAAGTTCCGGCTAAAAATAGCCCATCCCTTTTCGACGGTGTGGAAAGTGATGGAGGTATTTTATCCGAGGGTAGTACGAACACCGTAAACTCACACAATGACGTCCTTATGTGATAATCAAGCTTGCCTTCTTTATTCTGTACAAGGAAATTGTATCCATTGTTGTCCTTTACAAAGGCACATGTTATGTGAAAGAACTATAAGTTTTACGCTTTGGAAGAGGGTTTTAGGTACTTTATTTCTTAAATAAAACACATTTATATCATAACTAGCTGCGCCCCGCGGTTTCACCCGCATAAGTGTCGATCCCGTGGGAATATCGGGATAAAAACTATCCTATCCCCGGGACTCAAAATGTCTCTATACTAAGTTTCATCTAAATCGGTTCAGTGGTTTAGGCGTGAAAAGGTAACATACAGACAGACAGACAGACAGAGTTACTTTCGAATTTATGATCACACTATCACACTAATATTATAAAGGCGAAAGTTTGTGTGTGTGTGTGTGTGTGTGTTTATATGTTTGTTACTTCTTCACGCTCAAACGGCTGAACCAATTTTGATAACATTTTGTATGGAGGTAGCTGACACCCTGGATTAGCATATAGGCTACTTTTTATCCCGATATTCCTACGGGATCGGCATTTACACGGGTGAAACTACGGGGCGCAGCTAGTATTATATAATAGAAATAGATAAAAATAGATTAATGTGTTTTTTTTATGTATCTACTAGCTGCGCCCCGCGGTTTCACCCGCGTAAATGTCGATCCCGTGGGAATATCGGGATAAAAACTATCCTATGTCCTTTTCCGGGACTCAAACTATCTCTATACCAAATTTCATCTAAATCGGTTCAGCGGTTTGAGCGTGAAGAAGTAACAAACATATAAACACACACACACACTCACAAACTTTCGCCTTTATAATATTAGTGTGATAGTGTGATAGGCACTAAAATAAAGCCGAAGACTTTGTTTTTTGGGTCGTTTGTTTGTTTGAACGGGCTAATCTCTAGCCCCTTACTAATAAACGTATTATATCAGATGAATAGTTCCACACCGATTTCTCTCTTCCAATCGTCAGTAATTTGACTTTCAAAAGAAGAAAACAAAGCGTTGTCTAACTAAACAGACGCTATACAACGTTTATTAGTAAGGGGGCAAGACAACAAGTCGGATTGAAAAAGTTCTTTTTGTATTTTTTAGCCTAATTCTTAAGAATATAAGCTATTTAACTAGGACCCTTATGAACTAGGACGCAAAGGAAAACGGAATTGGACGGGCGATGCGATGGGATAGGTCGGGGTACCAAGAAATTTCACGCGGATGACGTAGCGGTCAGAAGCTAGCCTCCTCGTGTAGCGCAGTTTGTTCCGCCGGTTACGCAACTGAACTGAGCGCTCAGCGCATTCTGCACAGTCACACCCAACACCTTATTTGACTAGCCAATTCTTCCCTTGCGGTGGTAGTGCTAACGCCCGCCTGGTTTGCGACCAGGGTTCCCACCGGAGTCCGGCATCAAGCAGCCTGCTGTGTTTTGTCGATGCGTGGGAGTTCCAGTGCTTTAGGCATCTTCTGGGCACGCTCGTTCCATCATAGACCTCATCCATTGCTTTCCATTAGGCGTAATCGAGGTCAAGAGTGGGCCCACTCAGCAATAAAAAAATAATTAAATTGTATTTTAGTATTATTTTTTAATCAAAACCTTTAATTAAATTAAGGTTATTATCGTAATAAATTACAACCAGTCTCTGTAACTATCCAACCAAACTCGCAACTCCATTTCGAATAAGAAATAACACGATATCCAATTATTCTTAACAAGAATAAAGTACAACTTTCATTCATTAAACAGGTTCAACTTCTCAACTAGATTTATGAATTAAAATGTAAACCTGCCAGATTGAAATCTTTTTAACACAAAGTTTTGCCAAGCGCTTGGCCGACAGGTCGAGTGCTTGACAATTTTTGCAACTTTTTTCTTTATTAATCTGGAATCAGCAATGGCATCCAGTGGCAATGCTGGCACGCTTGGATTTGTGCCAACTGGCAACGGAATGCGACCACGTATATGATTAATTGTTGTTTAATTTCCTACATGTGGGCAGGGATGAAATCACGTTAAGCTGTTGGTCCCGGCTGTCATTCGTGGATCATCGGCAGTCGTTATGGGTCATCAGAAGCCGGACAACCAGTCTTACCAAGGGGTAACTGGGTTGTAGAGGTCAGATAGGCAGTCGCTCCTCGTAAAATACTGGTGGTCAGCTGCATCCGGTTAGACTGGAAGCCGACCCTAAAAATAGTTGGGTAAATGAATTAGGTAAATGTAGGAGCAGTGGTGGCCCAGTGGTGAAGGCCTCGACTTACGAATTGTAGGTCGTAGGTTCGAACTCAGACAGGCGATTTACTTTGTGTTAATTATTGCCCACTGCTCATAAAACGGCAGCGTGAGGAAACCGGCATGTCCTAGAACCAAAAATTCGAAGACATATAACTCCTACCAACCCGCACTGAATCCGTAGTAAACCCACTCCCTCTCGAAAAGTGGAGGCTTGTGTCCCAGCAGTTCCCAAGTTATAGGCTGATTATGCTTATTATGCCACACTAATCAAACCAAATTCAGAAAAAAAACATACCCACGTAGAATAAATAAATAGGTAGGAACTGTCGAATGCGCGGCAGTTGTAACACTTTCTGACCGAGCGTAGTACGGAGTTTCAATAGAATAAGAAGCCAGCTTATACTGGTTCAGTCCATTGTCGTGGCATGATGGACGTCGACTGTACATGTTTGTACACGTTTCGCGTAATTATTGAGGCGGAAAAAGTATAAGTCTAATTTCATCAGAAGTTTTACCGAAAGACAAATTATTACTAGCCAACAGATAACTTACTCATCTGTTGTTGATTTTCATGGATATTCATTAATCCATTAATTGGTTCATCATCTTCAAAAAAGCTGACTACTCATCTGATGTTGATTTTCATGTATATTGATCACCGTTATATTCATCAGAAAGCTCGCAAGAGTCAAATTATTAGAAGGTTGTGCGTTGACTCATTCTACATAGAAAAGGGAGGATCCTCCGACCAGATGGGTGATGTGTCTGGTGAGCAACTGCCCGACGATTGATGTCGAGGCGTTGTATATATGCTAGGTGCGCGGTAAACTTCGCTTGCGCGATGCAGGATTTGGCGTGACGTTATGCAACATATTTTGCATGTGGTGACGTAGATGCCGCCACACTTTCATCGATATTTTATTTGTCTTAAGTACGTCCGTCATATCCTGGGGCTCCACTACGACACATTTCTCGATAGCGTTAACTTGGACAGCCACAAAGAGAATAGAAGCAGTCCACATCACATAAACCCACATGCCCATATGCCCATGCTTTAACAAAAAACTTAAGCAGTAATTAAACTTCTACTGTGCTCCACAACAAACTACACAAAAATCAGGGCAAAGAAAATACGAGTAGTAGTACAATTTAAAAACCTTAATTAACTAACAGGAACAGTATACACATGTATTAAACACGTCTGCCTGTAATTTGGCGTCTCCTCAACGCTCTGTCATTACTAACTTAGACCACTTAATTGCAACTATACAGCTTAACCCAACGGCAAATAGTTGAAATTCGAATAACAGAAGAAAATTAGGTTAATTGTTATTAGAGGTCACCCCTATTGTTAGGTTAAGGAGTTCTGTGAGTACTTCGTGAGTAACCATATTTAAAGTTTTAATTAAGAAACAAGAGATTGAAATATGGCGCTGGAAATGTAGTATGATGGAAAGAGACGGATGGAGTACTTGCTCAGGGATTAATGAAGGAACAGAGCTTGAAAATAATGTTACACGTTATTTGTTTAGGCTGGTATATCTTACAAGGCAGGGCAGTACGTAGAAGACATGTTACATAACACAATGTACCCTATATCCAATCTGTTTTGTTAGTCTATTTAAATCATCGTGCTTTAAACAACTTATTTTGCTTACTATTTTAACGGCCCCTATAAAACAAAGCTTCGAGGAACAGATGTTCCTCAAAACTGGGAGAAGGCATCGATCCAGATAGCGACAGTGACATATATAAGATGATTTGGCCTGAATTAATAATTCAATACGATACCTCAAGGAAATCGGAATTGGATTGGAGGTATTTATATCCCAACTATTATGTTCGAGAATGATAGTTTACCTTAAATTGGCGACTGTGTTAGTCTAAGGGTAATTTTCTCTATACTTAAGATTCATTGTATACCAAAGCTGTCTGTAAACCTTTATTAATAAACTTGCATTTGTCTGCGCCTTCGTCCGCATGTTTGTCAGAAAATATCCCATGAGAACTTATTACCAGGATTAAATGTATCTTATGTGTTAATCCAGGTTATAAACTATCTGTGTGCCAAACATCCAAATCTATAGAGCTGCTTTTGCGCCAATCCGAAAAATACATCCAGACAAACAGATAAATGGACAAACATTCTAAAACTATAAATAATCATAACCAGCCTATAAAGTTCCCAGTAGTGGGACATAGGACTCCTCTCGGTGTGAGAGAGTGGGCCGTAATCCACCACACGGGCCTAGTGCAGGTAGGTGGATATCATATGTGTTCGAACTTTTGATGTGAAACTTCTTTACGCACGCTTGACTTGGGGAGTAATCTGGCGAGCGCGTGACGTAAGCATTACGAAAAGTGTGATCGGGCGAGGCGAACGGGAGTTGAGTGGGGGATATAAGCAAGAGAAAGCAGTGCGCGCGCACATTTTCTTTCTCTCTTCCTCTCATAGCCAAATACGTTTGAAGTTTCACCTCAGTCATGTGGTCATAAGCACAATCGTTTAGTTCTAGGACATGCCAGTTTTCTCACAATGTTTTCCTTCACTGTTTTGAAAAAAAAAACCTATACATATAATACTAAAAAATAAATAAATAATAATATTCAAAGTACTTCTTTTTTTGTTTTATACATAAATAAACCATACATTTTAAACTGATAACATAAAATCACTGATACATTCAAACTTGCATCTGTTGCAGCAATACCGTACCTATAAACCTTTCAGCATCCGTCATTGTCTCACTAGCTTTCCGACTTTGCATTGTTACTAAGGTAGGTATCCAAATACTTGGCATAGCAACCTGGCAATTTTGCCCGTAGAGCCTAGCGATCAAAAGCGTTCTTCCGCCCACTATTCGTGGTAATTGAGTGGTACTAGAGCGTCTGCAAACCTGGTACTGATGTGTTCGTCAGAGGGTAGGTAATAGGCGCAAGATACTTGGGTTTGGTAACATGAGTTTTTGAAAATGCTGCGAATAGTGATGCAGGATTTATGAGAGTGCACAAACATATTTAGACGTGTACAGTCAAACGGGGTGAATAGGGATGCAGGGGTGAATCGGGACGAAACTATGAAATGGATTTTAACGTTGAAATAAGATAGTTTGTTGTCAATAAGGGCACGTAATCGTTAATTAAATTACAGTAGGGTCCTTTTTGGCCACAAACTATATTATTTTAATGTCAAAATCCCTTTTAAAGTGTTGTCCCTATTCACCCCTGCACCCCTATTCATCCTGTTTGACGGTAGATAAATATTCTTGCAGCTTCTTACTTCAAAACACGACCTATAGATACGAGATTGGGCCATCAGCAAGGAGGGTCCTGTGCAGTGGCGTGCATTGCATATCTATAGGCATATAAGCAGTGTCTACCTCGATATATCAACATAAGCCTGTCAATTACACTTTAGTGTGTGTGTCCCACAATTAAGAAACTCACCAAATCATCATACCTAACAAAAAACAAAATCTTCATACAAACACGCGCGGCAGTAGGCAGTCGCCGGACGGCCTACTCGGCTCCCATACTATTCGCACATTGTACTGACTCCTAAGTCACAGGTTTTCCTAGTTTAGGAGTCAGGGTTTCAACTTTTGTGCGCCTTATTTATTTATTGTGAACCGTAGCTAGATATGCCTATTGTAAGGATTTGTATCAATAAAGTTATTATTATTATCGGGAGTGTTCTTTTTTCTCATTATTATTTCCTTTATTTCACTATATACATATAAATTATATTTTTAAATATTAGTATAAAAAATATATAAAAACATTTAAAAATATAAAAAATAGTAGCCCACCGGTATCGGGAACAGGGTCCAAGCTACCGGCGGTCAGGGCTCCAGAGAGAGGAACCTCCTGACAATGCGAGCCGTGTCCAGAAGTACCGCTTTCTGAATCAAGCCCTTGATCCAGCTGCCCAACGAGAGCCTCCTTAGGTGTTGGTCGAGGCTCTTGGCTATCAAACCATTGGCTGTAACGACTATCGGCACAATGATCGCTGAGTCCACATCCCACATGTCGACAACCTCGCGAGCCAAGTCAAGATACTTAATTTGTTTATCTTTCTCAGCTTTCACGTTTCTCATTATTATTATTATTGTCATTGGTCTTTACTCGTTCAAGTTAATATGACAAAATTAAAAATACGTACGTCTCACGCGTAATACCATGACGTTCGACCTTCGCAATTGTAGATATGCCTACTCAAATAACCACATTTTTGACCTCACTTTTTTTCTGATTAGTGACCGCGTTTGTCTAGACTAGACCCGGCCTAGTGCCGATTTATTTCCGTTGGATCCCGCTTTTGAATCCCAGTTTAATATTTTTGGCGTTGGATCCCGCAAAACATTATTATGTATTTTCGTTGGATCCCGAATTTAAAAAATGCTAGATAATTACGTTTTATTGTCGTTGAATCCCGAAAAGTATTTCCGTTGGATCCCGAATGCTTAAAAAAATCTGAATGCGGGTACTTTCAACAGCAAAATTGTTTATAATAAAATGAGGGGTTCACTAATGTTTCACCAAAACTCCATTGACAAATTTTTAGTTTACAACCAACGTTTCGTATACTATTTATATCACAAACAACTCATTTTCTATATAATCTAGTCGTTTCTGGCACTCGCCGGCCGCTGCCGCGGCACCGCTCGCTTCGCTCGCTCGGCTCGTGCGTAGGGGTCACAGTTTTAACTTAACCTAACCTGACAATTTTTTTTTTATAATTAACCTAATCTAGTGTTTGATAAAGGTAAATCACTTTTCTTCTCAAATGTACACATGTTGTTATAACATGGGATTCAACGGAAATAGCAAACGGGATCCATCGTTAATACCTAAAAAATGGGATTCAAAAGTGGGATCCAACGAAAATAAACGCTAGTGCCTACCTATTCTGAAAACCAATGCACGCCACTGGTCCTACGGATGGCTATCTGTGATGACTGTACCTACTCTATGGTCAATGTTAAACAAAAGTTACAAGCACAAATCACTAATGAGTAGCCAGAATGTTACAGCACTAGTACCTATTTCAATGGCGGTCCATACACGACAGACGTTTTTTTTAACTATTTTGTGATTGTGACGGCTCTAGTATGGCGATACAGTTCGTCCAGCGAACTACGACAAAAACTCTTTTAATGAAAAAACCCACGAGTAACGGCTCTGCGTTTTTCATGAAAAGAGCCTGGCTTGTGACGATTGATTCCTGGACCTAATAAAAAAAAAAAAAACATTTATTTCCGACAAAAGAAGTCCATAGGCAAGGCAAGGTTGTTAGTAACAAGAATTTAGCTTATAACTAATATTAGTAATTAAGTAAAAAAAAAGAAGAAACTAAACACACCGTCTATCTCTGCACAGTATTCAAATTCAAATTCAAATTCAAATTCATTTATTTCGTGAACACAGGGTACATACAGTAGATATTACAAAAAAAATAAATAAGCTCCGAGCTGTGCTCCGCCATAGGCATACAAAATATAAAAGGTTTTTTGTTTTTTTAAATACATGCATTTTAGAAATTCAAAGTTGATAGTACAAAATAATAAATAAATCATGTCAAATTTGAGAGATGTCAAGTTAAATAAAGTCAAAGGAACCAAAGAATACAACTTAAATAATCATATCTAATAATGTCACTAGTTCAATAAAATAACAATAATCAATAATCATTTAGTGTGTCAAATAACATTAGGATTTGATTTAATTAAAAATAATTGAGATTAAAATTTGTCATTTAAGTATTCGTCAACAGAATAATACACCTTGTTAATTAACAGTTTGAACAGATTTCTTTTAAAGTCGTTAATGTTCATACATGAGATAACTTGTCCTGGTAACTTATTATATAGTTTTTGAGCCATTGCATAAAAGCTTTTGCTATGAAATTTTGTTTTTGTTGCTAACACCTGCAACTTTGTTGAGCGCCGTTTACTTTCTACAAATCTATATAAATTAATGTTTTGTTTTATAAAAATACAGGCTTCATAAATATAGAATGACGGTAAAGTTAATATATTCAGTTTCTGAAAATGTGGCTTGCATGACTCTGTTTTTTTAATTTTACAAATAGCTCGGATACATTTTTTCTGCGCTATAAGTGCTTCTTGAATCTTAGGAGCATTGCCCCAAAATATGAGGCCATACCGAATCGTCGAGGCAACATAACCATGATATGCTGTTAGTAGGGCGGTCCTATTGGCAATTTTACCCAGCATATATAGAGCATATGAGAATCTGCTAAGCTTTCCACAAACATTTTCAATCTGAGTCCTCCATGTCATGTCATTGTCAATATGTAGTCCAAGAAATTTTGTTACACTAGCTTCAAGTATTTCATTCCCTTTATAATGTATATGAAATTGTGATTGTTCTTTGTGTCTAATTTTAAAATTCATAACTTTAGTTTTTGTTAAATTTATTTTAAGGTTGTTATCATTTAACCAGTCAACAATAGTAATTAGGCTATTATTTACATGCTCTTCTATTTCTTTAGTAGTGCCAGAGTCATAAATAACGGTACTGTCGTCGGCAAATAGTGACATCTGCTGTTCGATTACTAAGGGAAAGTCATTAATATAACAGATAAAAAGCAATGTATGCTCATCGGTCTCGCAACACATGGAGCTCGGTGAACCTAATGGGCAGAGTAGTATTGGTTCTCTCGCCAAACATCTTCAGAACGCTATTCGGCTATTAATATACAACTTATATTATTTATATGCTTGCAACTTATATTATTAAAATATCCGCCCCTTGATAGGCAAATATTAAAATACGTGACCCATAACATAAAATACTTAGTACCTACTAAAACCTTAAACCCACAACCTAAAATAGGGTAGCTATTTAGGTATTCCATCCCCGGGAAACATTACAATAAACATCTATTTTTAATATTCCCCCGCCGCGTTCGAAAAACCAATAACCATGTTATTGCGACTCTATACCCGAAATCAGTGAATAATAGATTAGCTATTCAAAAAACGTAAAACATCAGAAATAAAATATTCACAAACCAGGGCGTCGCCCCAAAAAAAAAACTTAATTTTTATAATTTAACTTTCCAAAGGCGAAATTTGACGCTGAAAAATTGTAGCTTTATATTTTTGTTCGCTCATTTTTCAGGAGGGGCGAGACTGAAAAATGTCCAAATAACGAAATTAATTCTACGTTCCCCGGCCGAGATTAAATTAAATCGCTTCCTTGTTCTGCCCTTACGACTAGCCCGTTTAATACGCATTGTACCAATGAGAATTCATTCTGTTTTTGTCAGTTTTCATGTTCTAACAAAAGATGTAATAGTATTTCTCCGCGGGTCTCGGGTTTGTAAACATACGGTTTTGCATTAAGAGCGTGTCTGCTGCTCGTGGGCTATTCATTTGTTTGACATTAAATACCTATTGACTTAATGCGTCTATTGCTACCGACAAGCTGTTCTTAATGAAACCTGTAGGGTACAGCAAGGTTAAAAAGAGCCTTGAGCTAAGTGTAATTTTGATTTTTACACCATTTTTGAGAAAAATTTGACACTTATCTTGTAACTAATTCTTTTGCTCACTCTGTATCTGTAACAGTTCACAATTGTAAGGTATATGATTTTTTAATAGCAATTAATAGAACTTTTTAATCAAATATAAAATTAAATAAACCGAATAACGGTACCTAAGTATAATCGATTTGAGGAATCGATGAGCTGACAACACTCGGCGAGCGCGGGAATTTTTAATCTGTACGGCCGTACGGCGGGGGAGAAAACTGTATTAATTTGGCCGTGTAACATTGGTTGTTTAAAATAAATAATTGTAAAACATAGTGACCTGAGTTTTACTATACAATGGATAGTATTATGTTATAATAACAATGAATTGACCAAATAAGTTGGTCAAGATGGGCCTGTGGTGGCATCATCACCACATGCGAAATACGCAACACACTAAAGTCACGCGAAATCCTGCATCGCGCAAGCAGAGTTTACCGCGCAACTGCAACATGTATTGTGGGGCAGTTGCCCACCAGACACGATACCCGTCTGGTCGGAGGATTCGCCCTTTTATATGGAGGATGCGTGAAGTTTACTCCCTGTTCCTCATAGCTCAATAGATCTTTGCTTGTTCGTGTATTAGAAATAAGAATTATTGTTTCTTGAATTAGCCACAACAAAAAATTTATTGAAACAACCTTCCACTCAGCTACTTATTTTCTTTTCCTCAAGCGCCACGCTCCCGCCCACATTCTACTCCCGTATGTTTACATAAACATCATAGTGCCTTGCCACAGCACTTTTAACAGCTTGAACCCATTACGCTGTCATTACGTAAATACTTTTAGCTTATGTACATACCTTTACATAATGTTTGTTGAACTCTCTTAAGGATACATTGTCTTTTTAAGACCAGGCTGTATAATGCTTCGTTTAAAAAATTCTTATCCCGGATTTTTTGGGCAAATGACGGCTGCATTGTCCGTGTTTTTATCATTAGTAGTAAACTTTGTTCTTATGAGTAACTTTGTATTATCTTTTTCGTATTTTTCAGTATTACTATATGACGTCACGCCTGCTAACATACCTGTCAATATGACGCCTGTAATCCCCGAAGGGTTCGGCAAAGCTGGCGAAATGTAGGAGAACCATAAGTACATACCTTTAAGTTATATTTAAGCCCCATGTACCTAATAGGGGGCGGGGAAAAATATAGATAGACCTAGATAATGTAATTATCACGATCTGCGGGGCAATTGCGTAACACATTATCAATTGGAATCGGTTTCATTTTGACAGTTCAACAACATTCATTGCGTTATTTACGTGTTGAGCAGAAATATTTTTCGAACTTATGAAGCAATGGATTAGCAATTTGCTTCAAAATAATTCTGATTCCGATTGATAATGTGTTACGCAACTAGGGTGCTGTATGAAAACCAAGCGTGCCAGTTTGTTACTACCTACTATGACGTCACAAGCACTATTTAGTGATGGGAAAATCAAATCGATTCAAAGACGCCGCGTGCGGCAGGCGTCTTACTCCACCCCGGAGTCTAGCGCCCGCGCTCACGCTCAAACAGCCAGCAGTACACAGGACTGAACGCGAAAGTGGCGGCTTACGATTTTTGTACGTAAGCTGTTGCGATTTTTGGCACGCGAAGTTATTACTCTTGCGTTATCTAAGTGTATATATATCTGTTGGGGCGAGCCCATTGCCATCAAACGGGTCCAGGCTTCAGGCTGCTACTGAGATGTTCCAGATCTAAAAACTCAATAACAATATGCCCGACCGAAATCGAACCAAGGTCCTTGTACTGAGCAGTAGCACTCCCACTAGACCAAAGAGGTTTTCCGGATAAGTAAACCGATATATTATATGTAGAGGTGATACAAGCCATAAAATTAACCTTATACAGATTCTCTGACCGGAAAATGGCATAATACCTATCAATTCACTTTTCTTTTGCCGTCCACTGCTGGACATAGGCCTCTCCCAGACTACGCCACAACACCCTGTCCTCCGCCTTCCGCATCCAGTCCGTTCCAGCCACCTTCTTAAGGTCGTCGCCTTAAGAAAATAGTAACTTTACTTATTCTGATATTTTTAACTTTATTAGTAACTAGATATTGCTGTGTACACACAACTCAATAACTGTTAAATTTTATAACGTTTGTCCAATCCATAGCCGTTACAACTGAATTTGCTTTTGACACCAATTCGACTATGCAACACATATTTTAAAGCTTTATGGATGTTATTGACAGTTTCGAATATATACAGGGTGTCCGGTAATTAATGGATAACCTCTTAAGGGGTAATTGCACTTATTATTATGAACAATTATTACTATGGGACAAAACCTGAAATCGCGAAAAAAAATCAGCTGTTCCCAACATTTATGTTCACATAACTCGTCAAAATGTAGGAAACAACTGATTATTTTTTCGCGATTTCAGGTTTGGTCCCATAGTAATTGTTGTTCATAATGATAAGTACAATCACCCCTTAGGAGGTTATCCATTAATTACCGGACACCCTGTATATAAACTATTCTACATTGCAATGCGATCCCAACGCTGATAGAAAGCAAATGCGATATTTTTTTTCGCCCAAAAATTTCACATTCCGGTGGTCCGGAAAAAATAACGACATTTTTATGTTGATCGTAAAAGATTTAACCCGTAGCCGACTTAAAAGCGTCATCAAGGCAGTACCCGCGCGATAAACCATTACAGGCCTAGTGGTTATGCTAATAAGGTTGAGAATCGATCATCTCGGTTTTATTCTTAATGTTAAGGCTTACTGACTTCATAGCTACATTAGGGTAGGGTTTTGCACTCGATGGTTGGCTCAAAATTTAAATTGTGGAAACTGAATTTGCATAGAGAGTTTTGTACAGGCATACGTATAAGTTCTCGCTGAGCTGGTTGCTGAATTATAATAAGAATGGAATTTTATACCTCTTTTAGGGTAACTGTACACTTAAATTATTTTAATGCAGAGCGGTATGACGGGAGAGAGAACGAGTTACAAAACGTGGCACGCCTAATTGTGTCGTGGCCTTTTTTGTTTGACATTAGGAGCAGTTGTAGCCCAGTGGTAACGGCTACGACTTACGAGTTGTAGGTCATAGGTTTGAACCCAGTCAAGCGCTATACTTTGCAAATTATTCATCACCACTGCTCTCAAAACTGTGAAGGACAACATCGTAAGGAAACCGGCATATCTTAGAGCCAAAAATTCCAAGACATGTGACATCTACCAATCCACACGGGACCTGCGCAGTAGATAACGGTCCACTCTCTTTCACCGAAAGGAGGCCTGTTTCCGAGCAGTGGGAACATTATAGATTGATTATGCTGAATATGCTTATGTTTTTTTGTTTTTATTTTTTTTGTTGTTGGAAGAAGATGTAGGCTATTAGCACTCGGTAAAATTCAAAAGACTGCTGAGGCTAAAAAAATAAACTTGTTGGCAGAAAATATTAGAATGAAGAAGTCACTATGATCCTTCCATTTTAATACTTCTTCAGAAACGTGTCTCGTAAACTACAATGCAAACGCAACATTTTTGCACGAAAGAATAACATGGAAACTTTTCACTTTAAGTCGTTGGTCCCGGCTGTCACTCGTGGATCTTTGACAGTTATTACGGGTCGTCAAAATCTCGATAGTCTGACTACCAGCTTTACCAAGAGGTATCTTGACCAATAACTGGGATGTGGAGGTCAGATAGGTAGTCGCTCCATGTAAAATAATGGTATCTAGCTGCACCGGTTAGACTGGAATCCGACCCCAACATAGTTGGAAAAAGGCCAGGCAGATGATGATGTTTCACGATAATCTATTTAAAAAGATAACATCAGCCCTTCCCCAAAGACTTAGGCACAGGTGTACGTGGTCTACTGTACACCCACATTTTGCCAGTACAGTCACGAGCAATAATATGTCAACACTTGGCAACTTTCAATTGCGATATTTTCGTAAAATAACGAATGCAACGTTGAAATACGACACTTTACATAAACCTTTGGGTTGAAAATACTATGTTCGTAATAACATAAAATTTAATTCAAAAATAAAGGAGAAAATCGCCTTTGAATAAACCCAAGTGTATACATATACTTATAGACGTGACTAAAAAAAAAAGTAGTTGCCACAATCAAGTTTGTTTGCATCTGAGCCTATCAAGCACAATGATCACAGCTACTACTTTTATTTGATTGAGATTTGAAAAGAGATCTTGATTGGAGTTATCACAAAACCTATTTGCAGTAATCAAGTTGATCAAGTTGCTTGATTGACACAACTAACTTACTTTGTTGTTTTAACTCTTATACAATGACGTCATGTTAAGGGTAATCAAGAAACTTGTTTGAGCCTTCAATTATTTGAACTAGTATTGCTGCAATCATGTCGTTATGATCAACTTAACTAAGATTTTGATTAATCTAAACAAGATTGGAGGAGAGTGTGCGCAGGAGCTCCACGACCTGATCCCACCATCGCCCTTTTACCACCGGGCAACCAGACGTACTGCAGCGTACCATCCGCACTTGGTTGATATCCCGATGAGTCGTACTCGGCGCTTCTCCTCCACTTTTATTATGCGCACAACCAAAGTGTGGAACTCTCTGCCGGCATCTGTGTTCCCTCCCACATTTAACCCGTCTGCCTTCAAATCAAGAGTGAACAGGCATCTTCTGGGCACGCTCGTTCCATCATAGACCTCATCTATCGCTTTCCATCAGGCGTGATCGGGGTCAAGAGTGCGCCCATTTAGCAATAAAAAAAAAATAAAAAAAAAAAAAGATATCGCCAATCAAGCTAAAAAGTCACTTGATTGGAGTGCATTTTTTTCAGTGTAATATTTAAGTCCCATGTAATAGGGGCGATCCTATTGCCATCAACCGGGCACACATCCAGACACCGGACTGCTACTGAGAAATTTCAAAAACCCAATAACACTTTGTCCAACCTGGAAATCGAACCCGTGTGTTCAACAGGACCCTTTTCTCAGCAGTAGCGTTTGCGTCCACTAGACCCTCGAGGCAGGCACTATACAACATGTCGCGGAATTAACGCACGCTAACAAACACCCCCATTAAGGCGCAGACTCACCGCGGCGCACGGATAGGCCATGCACGTGTGTTGAGTTTCGTTTAGCAAGAAAATGACGTATGTAATTGTGTAGGCTACAAACTACGGACACGCTACGTATCAATTGACGTCATTAGTACATGACTTGTTCGAATATGGCGCTCACATAGCTCAACGCCGTCAACGCCGTGCACGCGGTGCATGCGGTACACACTATACACGAATTTTACACTCGACTATGTACAAGTATCGCAGCACAGTGCGCCGCGGTGGGCCACGCTACAGTTATGGGTGTGTTGTGTGTAGGTACGGCAGTGGAAACGAAGACCCACGTTATCAAACAAATGAATCCACGCAGCTAAAATGCGCCGCGTGCCCGTGCACAGCATGCGCCACGGTGGGTCTGCGCCTTTAGAATATTATGTTATAATCATAATACATACACTAAATTACTGTTATAAAAGACTGTTTATTAACTTTTGTTATACTGATTATGGGATAAAGTGGTTACATTATAAATTACGCACGCACACAGTTGCACACGTAGGTATGTGTAAGGTTAGCATAGCAGGTATTTCGTCCATTTTGAATTGTTTTGACTGAACAGCGGAAGTGTGACTGTATTTTACGTAATTTTAATTATTTTTGGGATAAAAAATTATTAAAAGGGACAGAAATCGATTCTAAATAAACTAACTTCATAATGTGCATTAAATTAGTTGCACATTGTATACAAAAGCGTTTAAAAATATTATAGAATCACTAATAAAATACCTCCAAAAAGCGCTCCTCAAAATAACCACGCGAAGCCTAAAGTGCAATGTGAACAGCCCTTATGTCACCTCTTTTTGCATTCCCCAACATTCATGACTCCATTCAAAGAGGTTCTTACATTACAAATGCTTTCATATTCTTAGTTTTAAGCTCTTTTTACTCTCGTCTGTTTTTTTAACCGACTTCCCAAAGAACAAGGTTAGTTAATGTAGGGCTATTCATGAAATAGTGTCGTATTTTAGTTTTTCATTATTTTGATTTTGGAGTAGCTGTGGTGGTGATACATAGATTTAGGTACTAACAATTTCTTTAAATAGAAAACTGGGGGTAAAACCTGAATATACTTATATTCAGGTAGGTATACTGAAAACGAAAATGGTCAGCATGTTATTTATTTAGGGTATTTTTAAAGCCTTTTGTTTACGCACCCGGGATTACTGTGAAACATAACCTCAAAGGAAACCCCTTTCTACGTGCACGTATTACGCATTATAATAGATATGCAAATTACGTATGAAAACGTGCAACGTGAAAACTGCTGGACGAAATTTTCTCTAAATTCTTGCCTCTGAGCATGATTCTCGGCCACTCACATCCATCTATAGGCCGACCGCTTAACTGAGATGTTGCCTGAGGTAGCTGCGTGGGGCGAGAGGGGTATGTCACAAGTTGACGAATCACTGAGTTCTCGCAACACGTCACCACACCCCTCCCGAACCGCGCTGCTACCTCAGGCAACGTCTCAGTTAAGCGGTCGGCCTATAATAGCAGTCATCCTGTAAATTATTGTTGCTTCAACTAGCCTGAAGGCATCAGCAACGTTACCTTTCCGATTCGTGGTCTTCACTCAAGAAATCATAACTCTAAAACACTCAAAAACCTTTTGATCAAAAACCTCACAACTTTGCATTCGGTAACTTTTAAACCGGCTTCATTCAATCGGATCTTTTCAAAAGGAATTTGTATTTCTTTGTGCAAACATCGAGAAAATTATGTAAACAAGACAAAGTGAATATAACACTTTTATCTATTAGGTAGCTGCCCTTCTTCGGGACTTCACGTTTTTACGATTATTTTGAAAGTGCCCCAGGGAGATAGATCCTTTTTGAATACGGCTGAAGTTTTAAGATGTGAGCGAGGGTTGAGAGAACAACAGTGCATTTCACTATGTAGTTATGTGACTATGTTTACCGGCTTTTACTAAAATTTACTCTGGTAAAAGCCTTATTGCCCGTTGGAGGCGGTACAAACGGTGTGTCTAGGGAATGAAATGGTGTGTCATAAAAAGTTTGTTAGGCTAACAAGAATCCTACTTACTCGCAATATGTGCCCTCCTTTATGAGATTTTCTCATCGAAGTACAGTCCTTTCAGTTATTTTACCTCTGACAACAGCAACCTTAATGTAATGAGAATAAAGATCACAACGATTTTTAAAAACTTGTCACTGGCAGCAACCCAACATTAACCTTATTAGAATGGGGATAAAGATCACTATGATGTGGACAGTGATGCAAAGTCAGAGGAAAAATAACTATGAAAGGACTACAATCTACTGGCCAGTCATTAAAGGTTAAAATATTTATTAACAAACTAGCTGCGCCCCGCGGTTTCACCCGCATAAGTGTCGATACCGTGGGAATATCGGGATAAAAACTATCCTATGTCCTTCCCCGGAACTCAAACTATCTCTATACCAAATTTCATATAAATCGGTTCAGTGGTTTAGGCGTGAAAAGGTAACATACAGACAGACAGACCGACAGACAGACAGACAGACAGACCGACAGGCAGACAGAGTTACTTTCGAATTTATAATATTAGTAAGTATGCATTATTCATATTCCAGAAGTCATCATTCTCCTGCTCTTATCCCAATTTATTTGGGGTCGGCGCAACATGTCTTTTTCTTCCATACTTCTATATTAGTCATCATCTTGGTAGTACCCTTTTTCTTCATATTCCAGAAAAAAAACTAATTATCTTTCATCTTTTCAACATTGTATAATTTGCATTCGCGATTGATTTGCCAATAATATAAACAAATATAATTTTATGGAAAAGTAACTTTAATACCTACACAATAAAGTTAAATTTACGCTGCAACTTCACATTTTTATAACTTTTTCAATATTGCTAGTCGCTCTAAAATCAACTTAATCAATATTAAAATAAAGTTGATATTTGTTTAACTTGAAATAATTTATTAAAAAGCTAACAGTCTTAAAATAGTAATTTGTACAAGTACATATATAAAAAGAAGCGGAAACAATCTAAGGGCAAATATCTATATATAACTAAAAAAAACTTGAAAGTAAGTACATCAATTTGAAACAAATTTAGCAATAAACAGCAATAGCTTAGCGTAACTAATAATTATTAGCAAAGGACACTACAAAACAAGATCTACCCTCCAAAACTAAACCAACAAACGTCTAGAAACTTAACCTATCAAAACCAACCCGCTGTACGCTTCCTCTCATCCCATCCACCTGCCAACCCAGCTTAAATTATAAACGAAGCGGACACCAGCCCACCTGGGACACCGGACCTACTGGAGTAATGCCCATGTTTATTTTTACGAAAACATTAAGTCGTCCCTTTGAATTAGTGGTTAAGATTATTTCTCGCAATGGATTTTCTTCTGAGGATTCTTTCGTAAAAATAGATGGAAGATAACAGATAACAGAGAAGTGAAAGACTTCGATTGTTTTTTGTTTAGAGGAGAAGAAAGATTTTTTGGTTAGTTCTTTTGTTTGCAAAATGTTATTGTTATTATCTAGTATAATTTATTATATTCTATTTGTGTTATTATGTTGTTATTATGTTATTTTATGTGAATTTTATTATTATTATGTTAATGCCTATAGTAGAATTTAAGTGTATGTGTCTGTATGGTATGGGTTTAATAATTGCCTGAAATAAATGATATTTAATTTAATTTACATGATTTAAAAAGCTAACAGTCTTAGTCTAGTCTTACTCTAGTCCTCGATATGACTTTAAACTGTCGTGCATTTAGTATTGAACTAAATGTAGAACGCCACCTGTAGGCTATGGGATAAATTTACCCAAATAGGCTCGGATGGAACAGTCGATATTATTGCAGGATATCAACTCAGGGCGGCGGCTGATAAACATCTAGCACGTCAAAGGCGGCGCCCACGGACCCAGTCAGGCGGTCCACTGTACACCCACCAACTCGCACTAGACAAGCGCGGTGGGTTAATTTGTCTGAACCCTGCAGTGGGACGTCACAGGCTAATAATAAATAAATAATAAAATAATAACAGTCTTAAATGATAGTAATAATATGTACAAGTTTATAAAAAGGAGGGGAAATAATCAAAGGGCATAGAAAATTTCGTCCGCGTCGCTGTCAATAGAAAAAGGGCCCAAAAGACCGGCAGCATTGCCACGTTGTATGGCAATCCTGTTTCTTTGTTTTTATTTTGTATCTTGGATTTGAAACAAAAGAGATTAAGGATTTTCCATCAGCCGTATTGACGAACTTCTATACAAATTTTCATAATTATATCACCATTTAACCCCTTTAGGGGGTGAATTTTCTAATATCCTTCCTTATTGCTCATCTTAGTTATTAAAGAAACTATTGCGCAAAATGTAATGATTCTAGACCCAACGGATAGGCCCTGCGTAGTCTGTCACTGTTTTTTAGATTTTTTAAGTAGATTATGGGTATTGAAATAGTGGTAGATATCTACATTTTATTAAAGCTCATCTACTCAACCACCGTCACTTTAAAAGCCATGTCTACTTCACGATTTGGAGTCCACATTTTCTATCTAACGATCCCTGAGAAGAAATGGCGAAACAAACTCAGGAGTCAGTCTCTTTTAAAGTCCTGACATAGTCTTGGTCAGATCATGTGAAAACCATTAGTGTCTGAATTGATCTTTTGAGGAAAGAGCCACACAGATTTGAGTAGACCTGTCCAGTCAGTGACTAAATAACCATAATTAAAGTCACTACTAACATTAACGCGTTGCTGGCCTTCCTTGAGGATGATGCAACCCATCTTCAACGGGTGGGAAAATACGCGCATTGACGTGGACTTGCGTAAATCTGTCTGTATTACCTAATAACTATTTGTCAATTGTTTTTTATTTGTAGTCAATATACATATCATCCTCAAAAGAGCAACAAATTGAGAAAACGTTACTTTCAAGGAGAGAGTTTCTTGTTTTATTTTATGCTAAAGCAATTTTACTTCAAAGGGTAAAAAGCAAGTTCTGTTAAAGGGAGAAATACTACTGGCAGCCTTAATTTAAAGAAGAGTAAGTTGTTAGTTTAAGACCGTAAGCAGTACAAAATAAAGAATGGCGCATTTTTTCTTTCGACTCCTAGGTACATACAGGTTTTCGGTTGAAATTATGCTAACTAGCTAAGGCTATGCTCCATCATTTTATTAAGTCCTGGTACTACAAACTATTTCAATATATTCTGGCTCGTAGACTCACTTCATTTATTATTACCAAAATCTCCAGTCATTCATGTTTTTTTCAGATTTTTTTTTTTGTTACAATTTAAACTATTAAATTAATGCAATTATTTAATTTTATTAGCTTTTAATACGATTAATTTATATAATTTTATTATTACTAATTCATAATTTTTATTTTATTTAATTACTATTATCAACTTGTTTAATTATATTGTTATTTTTATCACTTTAATTACCTAGTAAGTAATTAAGGCAAATCATGTAAACTAGTGCTGTCACTGTAGTACTTTATAAAATAAGACTAAACTCTGTGGTAATGTGTATGTGCATTAGTCGTTGGAGTGCCATAATAAATAAATAAATCAAAAAGGAATAAAAATAAACGTCAGACACTTTTATACTTCAGCCAAATGCAAAAAAGACAAAAAAATATATATATTATGGTGTAAAAAATATCTCATGTCATTAAATTATTCATCTCTAACAACAAAAATAGCGTGTGACTAATCAGAGAGTTAATACAAAACTAACTAACATCAGACGTCGACACCTCGCGTGATAGGTCGGCTCTCATAAATTTTAACTACCCTCATTCGGTAGAAATCAATGCGGAACATTACTTGCTAAAGGTTGAAGTAGTGATTGGTTTCCGAGATTCGATAATGGGTCTAAAGCTATTTGTTAAACAGCGACCATGTTTAAGGAAGTATGTTAACAATGTTGTAGTGGTTTCTACAACGCCACTGGGAACAACGCGTCATACTGACGTCACGCAAAATCCTGCATCTCGCAAGCAGAGATTACCGCGCAACTAGCATAGATACAACGGCCTGACATGAATCTTCGGGCAGTTGCCCGCCAGACGCAATACCCGTCTGGACGAAGGATCCTCCCTTTTCTATAAAGTATGAGTGAATTTTACACCCTGTTCCTCATTATTCTCTACTGTTAAATAGGGAACTGTCACTGTTAGCCTACATGCATCATCCCACTGCTGGGCAAAGGCCTCTTCCCATAACTTCCAGTTCTATCGATCCAGGGCTAAAGTGGACCACTGATCGTTTATTCACCAACCATAAAGCTCGTGCCGCCATCTTGTACAGGGTCTGCCGTGACGGGTTTTGGCTGTCAGGGTTCCATGAAATGGTTATTTTGGCCCACAGCTCATTTATCATACTGCAGACGTGGCCAGCCCAGTCCCACTTCAGCTTAGCGGCTTTTTGAGCAACGTTAGTAATCTGTGTTTTGGAACGCAGTGTGGCGTTGCAATATTAAGTACCTAGTAGTTAGTAGTCGCTCAAAGAAAACCTGTTACAACAACCTAATTACTCAACCTATTCGCAGTTCCCAAAACGATAAAATTGGATGGATATTTTGCTATGAATTAATTCATTAATTTGCAAGTTTTCAGAATTAACTTGACATAACTTAGAAGTTAGTTATCAAAAATGTTCTTTAACGACAAAACTGGCTAACTGCAGTAGGCGGCATGTCAGTGGTTACAAAATAAACCATCATTAACTGGTCTAGTATTCTACTAAAACTCCATACGTACGCTAGGCCAGCTCAAGGTCAAAGCACCGACGGGTGGCCTACTGTACCATTTAAAATATTATAGTTTTTATCAAATTGACGATTTCATATCAATTACAGAGGAAACCGGCATGTCCTAGAACCAAACAAATTCGAAGACATGTGACATCTGCCAACCCGCACTGGTGGCCCGCGTGGTGGATTACGGCCCACTCCCTCTCACCGAGAGAAGGCCTGTGTCCTAGCAGTGGGAACATTACCGCTGACAAAAACCATTTTCTCGGTAGAGTTATTACGAGCCGCCTCGTCCAAGGCTTGCGGTTATATAATCTCATTTTAGTGGAGAAAATTGACCCACTCAATTAGGTGCAAATTGATGGCCCGAAGTGGTTTTGCCACTACGATTTCGCATGCCTTGACTTATCATAACACCGCACCTAGTTTCTTCAAAGAGGTAAGCAGATGTGTACTCCACTGCTGGACATAGGCCTCTCCCAGGCTGCGCCACAACACCTTGTCCTTTGCTTTCCGCATCCAGTCGGTCCCAGTCACTTTCTTAGGTCGTCGGTCCATGTAGCTGGGGGTCTAAACCGATACGCGGTCTCCACTCCAGGACTTATCTGCTCTACCGGCCATCGTTCCTTGGACAAACATGGCCAGCCCCCTGCTACTTCAGTTTGCTTATTCTGAAAGCTATGTCGGTAACTCCGGTTCTTTTCCGCATCCCTCAAAGAAACTCCAAGCATAGCTCGATCCATAGCGCGTTGAGCGACCTTGAACTTGTGGACCAGCCCAACTGATCACGTTTCGGCACCATATGTCATAATAGGCAGAACGCTCTGGTTGAAGACCTATATTGCCATCAACCGGGCACAAATTTAGAAGTCTCACCACAATTTTTCAGCGAACCAATATACAGCGTGGTCAAAAAGTCGTGGATCAAACGAAATAGGGAGATAAAGAATGTCATTTCCAACGCTTTTAAAGTGGGAATTAATTTTCGGTAACGCTTCAAAATTTTTAGAAAAAAAAAATAATTGCGCTTGAAATTTGGCACCCAGAGCCGCAATAGAACTTTTTTAGTCCTGATACATTATCTAGTAATAACACAACATCGTTTGTTTTATTGTTTAATATCACTTTTTTTTTTATTAGTCTAATTTGTAAAAGAACTCGGTATACAAAAATATTCATGACTTGTAGGGCAATTGAATTATGGCCATGCTGTAGAAAGACTTTTTGTTGGAAATGACCTCCTTTATCTCCCTATTTCGTTTGATCCTCAACATTTTGACCACTCTGTATAATTCTATCAAATAGAAAATCAGAAACGTATAGAACGTTTCAGATTCAAAAGGCTACTATTGTTAAATTGAGAACTTCTTTATTGAAGCTTGAATGGGAATAATTCTTTTTGTCTATCCAATTAAAAGTTTGTGTTCTATTCAAAGTTTCCCTGTGACTGCTCTAAGAATACGATTATTTTTTATAGCCCTGGTTTTCAGTTTCGCTGAATGGAATTGTTTTACGAGTTTCCGGGATGTTTACTGCTTATTCCCTTGGCGATAGTTGTTTCTCTTTTTGGTAGTATTGGGATGTGTTTGTACTAGTTTTGTTTTGTTTTTAAGGCGATGTGGAACGCAAACTTGTATTGTATATTGATTTTGCTGTGTTTGTGTTTTCTTGGTTTTTGATAGGGGGAATAAAACGAGTTTTGGTGTCATGGAAATTGTGTAAGTACTTTTCAACAGAAAATCCGTTTATTTTGTTTAGGACTGATTTTCTTACTTGAGCTATTGTTTTATTTATATACCTAATAGGTATTACTATTTTTTACTTAGCATATCATACAGTGAAACAGAGGATTTACTCGTTGTCTGTAAATAAATCCTGTTAGTCTTAATTTAATATTAGTTTTTAATTAGTCTTCTCAGTTTTTATTTTTTATATTTAAAAATTCTAAGCACCTTTCTAGCCTGAAACACAGGTTCTACATAGTTCAGGCAAATGAGCAACTGTATCCTGTATAATTTTTAAGTTATGTTATTGTAATTCTGCACCATTTTTATTAATAAACGAAACGAAACGATATTACATGTATCGGCTGTTGCCGCTGAGTATATCCTTCGAAATAATAAATGGACTGACGGTTCATAAATCTGTAATGTATTTTAGTTTAATTTAATGATATAACGTGACGTCTCCAATGTGAAGACGAGACGACGACGACGATGACTGGCCCCATGGCCGCGCGAAGTGGAAATGCGGTATGGCTCCGCAGGCATGGACGCGGAAAGTCCTGTCGTGCGCCATCTGGCGGTGGCGAGGCCGTAACATACTACTTAGCCATCTTCGCTGGGAAGCCCTATTGCATAGCTATAACATAGTAACACCATCTAAGCTCACAATCTGCAGGGTGGCAAGACATCGACGCGCAAACTGTAACCATGAATTCGGCTCATGATTCCACCCCCCCCCCCCCTTTATGTTCCGGGGTAGCGGTAACCCTTTCGGACAGTCCCGCACCCCCGGCAGGCTTCGGCCCTGGCAGGCCCCTTCCTTTTTGCTGACATCTCTTTGAGGCGCACGTGGAACACGTACGCGCCGTCCGGCACGGGCCTGGTCCTGATCGGACGGTGAGCTACCCATTACTCTCCGTCCGCAGGCCCGCGCCTAAAGTGGCCGGGAGTCGTCACGCGGCTCCCGACGCCCGAAGCGTCTCCGGCGGCGGCTGCGACGTGAGGCTATTCTAGACACCCTAGCGTAGAAATTTTTCATATAAAAATGCATTACCTACGCGGTAAAAATGTACGTGTGTAATAATAGCAAATTTTTTGAAGTGAAAACTTCTTTAGGCACGTTGGGCATTTTTTGATATGGGAAAAAACCATTGAATTCGCGCCACTGTTACCGTAACCGACACCGCTTCGGATGTGTTCGGCTGTCCTCGGGATGTTGTAAAGTAAAGTAAATTTTATTTGCATAGATTGCAGGTACATAAAATAAGATGTTACAATAAGGTGAGTGAGCCTTGTACAATCTACCTTATATAAGGCATGCAAACATTAATGTCCAGTAAATTGAAAATTAAATTAAAATAGCCAAAATAACATGAAATTATAATTTTAAAACATTAGTCGGCATAGCACATCAACATACATAAAGAAAAAATAAAAAAAATTGGATGAATTGAGAAAAATCATTAAATTATTCAATACATAAGTCCATGTCATTTAAAAAGTCATTTACTGAATAATAGCATTTTTCAATCAATAGTAATGTCAGTCTTTTTTTAAAATTTTATATTGTGTCATTTTTAATTATATTGGGTACTTTATTAAAAATGATTGGGCCCATACTAATAACACTTTTTTTAAGCAAGGCAGTATTACATCTCTCAACGTTTAGTAGGTGTTTATACTGACGTCTTATAGGTCTCTTCCTATTTTCTGACACTAAAGTGAAAAGGTTCATGTTACATTTAACAAATAGTGCGATTTCTAAAACATAAATACATGGGAACGTTAAAAGTTTTAGGGACTTAAACACAGGAACGCAACTATCCGTCACTTTCATGCTTAATATTGCCCTTATGCACCGTTTTTGTGCTTTGAACACCTGTTCTCGTAGAGTACAGTTTCCCCAAAAGATTATTCCATATCTTAAAATGGACGCTACTAGACCATGGTATGCAACTACTGTTGTGGCGATGTTGACCTTTTTTGCAAGATTATGGAGGAGATACGCCGACACGCTCAGTTTTTTACATACCTCTTCTGCTTGAGGTTTCCAAGTCAACTGGCTATCTATAAGAATACCTAGAAATTTCGCAACTTTTACTTGGTCTATTTTATAGTTATTGTATTCTATCACTATATTGTATTTCCGATATGTCAAATAATGAAATAATATGATGAAATAATATGTTCTGTGTGTGTGTTTACAAGTATTCTGTTTGTGTTTTGTTTATATGATGATTCAAAAAACACACACGTGATTGTTCAAGTTTTCACTTCTATCGGCACTCCCGGAGTGCCACATTTTTTTTTTTTAATAACCAATGAAAACTTTCAACGCAGAGGGTGGTCAGAATCATTGTACCGAGTCTATGATAACAGGTTGCGTCTCCCTGCAACCCAATATACAGGATGAAATCGAAAACATGCGACAAATCGAAATGGGAGATTGTACTCATCATTATGAACAACTTTTACTATGGAACCAAACCTGAAATCGCGAAAAAAAAATCAGCTGCTCCCTACATTTTGACGAATTATGCGAACATAAATGTAGGGAACAGCTGATTTTTTTTCGCGATTTCAGGTTCGGTCCCATAGTAAAAGTTGTTCATAATGATGAGTACAATCTCCCATTTCAATTTGTCGCATGTGTTCAATTTCACCCTGTATTTTTACCATCTCATCAAACAATCTTTTTGCACGTACTATCCAGCTCAAAGACGACATCACAATACCCGTACACGTCAAAAATACTAAACGTCAAAATACAAGAAAAATAAACACGAAAAAAAAACACATGACAAACAGATCACCTTTCTGAATAAAACATGCAAAACGCTGCGACGTGTGAACGTGTCAATCGACCTACATTTGAGTACATAAACTAGGTACTGTTAACAAAAAAAACTCATTTGCACTCAAACACACTACAACTGTTGTACAGCGGCGCGTCAATCTCTCAGAACGACGATCGGTATGTTAGGTATGGTGTAGGTTATAAGCGGTTTATCTAAATATAGCAAGTTTATGAAAAAAATGCTTTACGGCTTTGATCAAATATTCATAATTATCTCGTATCAACACGACCTGTATCAACATACGCAAGAAGCTGGCATTATCATCACAACGGTAATATTTTCTCATTGTTTGTCTTATTTCTTTTTAGTAAGTATATTCATGTATATTTATTAGTGCTTATAATTATATATAATTAGGTATATATTCATAGTTTTAATAGGTTTATGCTTATATTTATATTTAAAATGTGTATTCCTCAATTTTCACTATTGCACCTACCACTGTTTGTCTCTGCATCACCCAAAACTTGACTGGTAGAAAATGCCTATGGCATTAAGTCCGCCTCTGTACATTTATGTGCTTGAAGTATTAAAAAAATAAATAATATAACAGAATAGCTAATGTCATAATGACATGTAACCAGAGGCGGAAAAGTGTAAAAAACTCAATAAATGTGTTAAAACGTTGCTAATCAACACGAATTTGCGGATTTTCAATACGTAAAAATACAAATCCGCTTTTTTTTATAACTTGAACCTAAGCTCGTTGTAGTGGCTCGAGTGACTCGCTTCGAGTGCCCATTTGTCCGTCACTGACCGTGGAGTATCTAGAGAGTGTTGTCCCGTATATTTGTTTTGTTTAGCCCACTCCTGGGCGCGTGTAAAATTTCTACTCCCCCTTCCAACACATAATTGGTACAATAACTCGCTAACCGTACTTGATACTGACCTAAAGTAATTAGTTTTATTTTAATGAATTCGCAGTTAAATTGTACGCTCGGGAAACACGTCAATTTCAGTTAAATAATGAAGACATTCTACTGAGTTTCAGGTGTTTTGCTAATGAAAATATCTCGTTTCGTAGTTATTTGATTATGACTGTGAATGAAATTAAAATGTTAGGTTGATTTTTTTATTTTTTATTTAATCTGATGATGTTTGCATACATAACGGATAAGTTCTTTGTAAATGGCTACAATTCTTATTTATGTAAGCGGTTTGTAGTGCACATCGTATTTATATTTCGTAGTTAAATCGGTCCAAGTTTTTTCTTTGTTAGAACGACTGCATGCTAATACTACTTGTCATATATTTTTTTAAATTTGATAAAAAAAAAAATAAACAGATCATTTATCAAATTAAATTTCAGTCGACAACATCCATCGGTTTCTTACTAAACTTTAACTATATCCGACGATCCTGTATACCATAGCTGCATACTCATCTCTTTTGTTGACTGTACAAAGGGCCGAAGCAAACAGTAATCGGGTTCACTTCTAACAAAGCTAGGCATTTATAATAAACAAAAGTTTGACGTGTGCGTAAGCAATCTGTCACCATACACTGTCACAAAGTGCTATAATTCACCAGGAATGTATCGAAACAGTTTCAAAACACATAACTCTTGTTGACGCGGAAAAAAACTTGTTTACATATCTAACAGATAAGTTATGGCTGTCTGTCTCGAATTTATATAAAACAGTAATGAATCAAACCATTTTGTCATAATTTAGATTAGGTAGGTTAGCTACAATTGGTTTATTTAAAAATTGAAATTGTCAAAACTGGGGTTTTGGGTTCGGTAACCTTTCCATGCGGGACCGTTTCCATAAGGCTACGTACGCACTGAGAGGTGGCTTGCTTGCGCCTAGAGCCTAGCCAGTAGTGAAGTGAAATGAACGCTCTAGGCTGGGTTTAGTACTATAGAGATGGTCTGTATGGACTACCGTAAGGAGCTCCGATCGATCGATCGATCGGATCGTCCTTAAGGTCGATCATTTAGTGCTCCACGGACCATCATATACGTGTCGGACGACTATAGTCGCAAACATGTATCGTCCGGACAGTTCTGCGTCCGCGCAGCACTAAACGCGTAGATTAGATGCCTCGGGCGTCCGAATACGGACGTACGGAGCACGGACGCACTCGACGGAGGGTCCTCGACCGGATGGACGGGCCATGCACTACTAAACTCAATAATTGATTTCTATACGATAGCTCCGGACAACAGAAGTCCGTACGGGCCATCCGTATAGCACTAAATCCAGCCCTAGAATTATCGCAACCAGCCGCACGGCATGCTTGGCGTTTTCGCTAGTCGCCTAGCGTGTATCGAAGGATGTTAAGTCACTGGGCTCTACGCGCTAAGCAAGCCACCTGTCAGTGCATATGTAGCCTTAGGGGTGAAAATTGAAGGGTTATAATTTATAATGAACCTTACACTTTATTAATATAATTACCTGAGCCCTCGACTACACCTGTTCCAATTATACACAGTGTATCTTTGAATTAATAGTCGAAAGTTCACAGATGATAAACATTAAGCCTTTGTAATGTAAAAATTTAATTAGTCCAGTTCTTTGTCTAGCAGCGCTATTCCATTCATGACTTCTAGAGAGGCTTGTAGGTTAATAGATAATGTATACAATGTGATAGGGGTGAGACTTCTAACCCGTTAAGGCTGAGTACTACATCTAATTTTATCGACAAAAAAAATAATATGGGGGGTTGAACCCCCTTCCCCTAAAAATTATGGCTATTTTAATATTTTTTTTAATGTACTACGGCGCGCTTGATACTTTATGTGATATCAAAGGTTGTATGCGTCGTAGAAACAAAAAAAAAACGACAAACGGTAGCTAATAACCTTGGCTAACTAATTCATTACTTTTTTCATATGTTTGATAATGTTTTGGTGAGAAAAAAAAAAATCAAACCATCGTTAATACCTAAAATATGGGATTCAAAAGTGGGATCTAACAAAAATAAATTTGTTTTGTTGTAGATATGTCTATACACAATGTTATTTTGAATTGCTAGGAGAACCTATTAATTCTTTGTCATAGAAAAATTGAATCAGCCTAGTTCTTTACCATTCATCACTTCTAGAGAGGCTTCTATGTTAATAGATATATTATAAAATTTCCATTTAAGTATCACATAAAAACATACATCGTTATAATCAAGCGAGGAGTGAGGTGCATGTATCGTAACGGCTAAATATAACAGGTATCACAAGATACCAGACTGTAACCGTGACAAACAAATTGAAAAAACAGCTTCTGTTTCACGACGAGGTAACAGAATCCATCCAGTCATAAGCTTTTCTCTATTCATGCTTATGACAGTTACCTTAGTTAGAATAAGATAAAAAATGTTACTGACATACTGTGACACCCTGTTACATCGTCCGTCACAAGCTCTTTCCTTTTCTCGCATTGATGTAACATCTTAGTTAGAAAGAGAAGTACCTACGTAGGTACTTCTCTAGCTAGCTAGCTAGGTAGGCGATACACGTGTATCAGCTGTAGTAACAGAGAACACACAATAGTTTGTTCCCACATAGTATGAAATAACAGCCTGTTATTTTGCAACAAGTTTTTGGAACTGCTATTTACGTGGAACAGGAACAGATGGAACAGTTATACGATTTTACCTGTTACAACCCGCTCCTTCTAAATCAAACATCGGTTTAACCAAAGTTCTGAATAAAATCTACAACGCTTTGCTTTTGTTAGAGTAGGTATCGAACGTTATAACATCAAACACAGAAGCGATATTTGGTTACAAGTTCATATAGACACAACCCAGTTCTTCAAAACAAACATACGTTAGATTCACAACAAACTGGCATGTTGTGGAGCGAATATATTCCAATTTAAAGAGAATATTCTCTAGAATAAATAACTCAAAACACATTAGCTGATACGAGAGATGTTAGAGCTGGTGTGTTTTGGTTTGTTGCAGTAAAAGACACATCTCCATCTCAACCACTAACGAAGAAACTTCTAGTGGTATTCTTATAACCATTTAAATCCCATGTGGGCAAGCAGGGAGGCCAGACACGGACGGCATACGACCTTTGCAAAATGAATGCGGCTACACTAAGTTAATTAAAAGTATAGCTGTATACCTACTTATATGTGTAGCATGTTAAGGGCTGGAGTAAGAAGGGTTGTTTAAGATACCTAAGTAGTACATAGGGAGGAACCGTTAAGGACTCATGTTTGCTGTTTCAAGATTGCTTTGTATTTGTACTGGTGATGCGGAGATGAAGGGTGTAGAATTAAATAATAATATTTTCACTTCTCATGCTCTAAAAGTTCGTCTTTATGTTGTGCTTAGGTGACATAAAATCGCTTTTTATGTTCTAGTGCATAAAGTAATTTTTATTCTAAGACTATGATAATCAGGCCCAACAGCCACACGCACAATAAAACTTCGCAGATTAAAGTCGTGATTTCTTTCATTTTCTTTAATTTATACCACTTCCGTGTTTTTATAAACGTCTCAGGGTAAAATAGCTTCTTTTATGCATTAGTTGTACAATCTACTATTTTATTATTTTGGTGCCTCATTCCATTTTAATTTGTCTAAGGGGCCTCTGCGAGTTGGCTTCGGGGACTGTGCGAGTTGGCTTCGGCCCGTCGTACGCCTTTCAATGACCGGGTTCGATGGTCTCGAGATTTATGAAAATTTTATTGTACGTTAGTATTTGATTGGTTATTGTAATTTATTTTTCAAAATCCTTGATCCTTGAAATTTATAAGATTATAAGACCGTCTCACGAAATTCCAAAGGATTTACTCAAACATGATTCGAGCATTGATTACCACGCTCACAGCATTGAAAGTATAGAGGTAAGAGAAAGAGGATGTAAAGCTCACTCATCCTCCATAGAAAAGAGAGGATCCTCCGACCAGACGGGTGTTGTATCTGGCAGGCAACTGCCCGATGTTTCATGTCGGGCCATAAATCTACGCTAGTTGCGTGGTAAACTCTGCTTGCGAGATGCAGGATTTCGCGTGACGTCAGTATGACGTGTTATTCGCATGTAGCGTTGTAGATACCGCTACAAAAGCAATTCCCAAAAATATAAAGGGCTGGTTATAATTCAGAAAATTACCAAGTTAAAAAAAAAAGAAAAACAAGCCTCAGCAAGAACCTAGTTATAATTTCCCAAAAAAACTGGCGGGCAACTGCCCGATGATTCATCTCGGGCCGTTGTATCTACGCTAGTTGCACGGTAAACTCTGCTTGCGAGATGCAGGATTTTGCGTGACGTCAGTATGACGTGATGTTCTCATGTAGCGTTGTAGATACCGCTACAAAAGCAATTCCCAAAAATATAAAGGGCTGGTTATAATTCAGAAAATTACCAAGTTGAAAAAAAAAACACAAGGCTAAGCAATAACCTAGTTATAATTTCCCAAAAAAAGTCAAAACTAAACAAACAAAAACTTACAACCTTTTTCACTCTTTACCAGCATCATCCAGCTGTTCAAATAAAAGAGCCTCGCCCGGTCACTGTTGACTTGAACCGCAGTTACTTCAGTAAATACGTAGTTCGGTTTCTATTAAACATAAAAAGGTAAAAAAACAAGGGCAAGGAATTTTATTTTTCTTACCGTTAGATATTCTTTGGTATATTATTTTCTTTGTTTTAGCTTAAGGAAGAAGTTTTTTTTATTTTTCCTGTTACAAACGATTAGTTGGTTACTTTGTGGGAGTAAAGTAAAGCGGATTGTTGTAAATGTTTTACTAAGTGATCCTGGGCGAATTTTCATTGATCGGAGGATGAAAATAGAATAAACAAAAAATAAATTTTTTGGCGGTTCGATTGGCTTTTGGTCTGTACACTTGTTGCATGAAAATATAAAAAAAAATATTGGCATATAAAATAAATATTTAAATGTCCTTCACAAAGTTGTTCCAGGTTGTAGGTATCTGAACGTAAAATTTTGCGTTTATTTCAAATAGGCACATAAAAGGCACATTTCAACGTCAAAATTTACAATAAAATAGAATTGATTTTAGTTGCCCCTTCCAAAAGGTAGTTTCGTTTGGAGAATAATTGGCAAAATACTCCACCGTTACTCTTTAAACTGTTTTACAATATATTGTATATGTTTAATATACAGGGTCCCATGAAAATAGATGGACAAATTTTAACACAGCGCTCAGTACGTCTAACCAAAGATATCCAAGCAAAAACAAACATTTATTAAAGTGATTTTATTTTGACTTAAAATAATAAATTGCCGGCACATAAGTGTATTTTCGTGAGCTCATTATTTTTCTTGTAAGTATCTAATGCGTTTTTCTTATATATTTTTTTAACATCGTCCTTATTTTGATGGTCTGAATGATTTCTAAAAGTTTGTCCAACTATTTTACGAGTAATAGGACCTTATATAATTATATGAGAAGAAGATGTCGTTCGTAAACGTATTCATAATACAGAAACAAAACCCAGCCTATTTCAAATCAAAACAAAATGAAACGATGAGAGAATTTCTGTACAAAAAACTACATAACCCTTTTAGGTAATAATAATATAGCAAAAATGATTACAGGGTGATGGTATCATAATAATAGAGGTGGTTAATGCCACACAACCAAAGGACACATTAGCCTAGCTAGAGTCTAGACATCCACTTTTGGCCTGACATGCTACGGGCACATTGTCGCGATAACGCAAACTACTATTACACTTCGCGCGCTCTCTGTTGTACAGCGAGACATCGAGCGGTGTGCAAGAGAGAGCACGCAAAGTGTAGTCCGCGCTATCGCGACAATGTGGCCGTACCATTACCATTGACCGCTCTGGTGACCGGGCATGAGTAGTCGACTATTTAGAGACAGATTGAAAATCGCTGTAATAATTTATTTTCTAGGCCGCAATTACTATAAGCCAGACTATCATTAAAAAGTTTCCTAATAGAAAAAATACTTTATGCTGTGACCTTAGTACCTAACCTTCGCAACTATAATTAGGGTTATTACTTCTAAAAGTAAAAGAGGGGCTTGTGGCTAAGTAATAACAGCCGCACGGGTCGATCGATCAGGTTAAGCTACGCTTGCCGCGGTTGATCCGTGGATGTGTGACCATCTTTACGTACCAAGAATCCTCCGTGCCTCGGAAAGCACGTTAAGCCGTTGGTCCGGGCTGTCATTCGTGGACCTTTGACAGTCGTTATGGGTCGTCAGAAGCCCGAAAGTCTGACAACCAGTCTTACCAAGGAATTTCGTATTACCCAGTAACTGGGTTGTGGAGGTCAGATAGGCAGTCGCTCCATGTAAACTACTGGTAGGTACTCAGCTGCATACGGTTAGACTGGAAGCCGATCCCAGCATACGAGGCAGATGATGACTTCTAAAAGTGAAAGTGTATTATGTTATTTAATATTTTAAAGCAATCTGGGCTTTTTGAAATTATAAAGCCAACCGTACATCAGTGGCAACACTAATTCTACGATAATCACCCTTATTGCTACGACATAAAGGCGCTGCCTATGTCAAATTGTTACGTCTAACGTGCTGTTGAAAGTAGCTACCTAATACAGTATTTTTATCTTACTAAGCGACGCGCGCTTTTCTTGTGGTAGCCAAGTGAACAAACACGCTGTGAATGTGTGCGTGAAGATGAGTAGCGTCAGCACATAACACACAAACACGCATACACACACTGCCGACTTCACCATTGTCCCGGACGGTACTGAGAGCGAGACCGAGACACACAAATTCACAGCCTGTTTGTATACTTGGTAACTACAAGTGAAGCGCGCGTCGCATCGAGAGATAAAAATACTGTACTTTAGATTGCAAAATTATCAAAGGTTATTGTTTTATATGAGAAATAAAATTATCTCAATTCCAAGCAGCCAAGTGTTGCCACTATCCATACTAATATTACTATAGTAAATACACAATATACCTACACTAATTTACTAATATTATTATTTTTGCTTGCGTCGCCTGAAATAAATAAATCCGAAAGTATGTCTGTCTGTCTATCTGTTACCTCTTCACGCTTAAACCGCTGAACCGATTTATATGAAATTTGGTATAGAGGTAGTTTGAGTCCCGGGAAAGGACATAGGATAGTTTTTATCCCAGAAGCCATCCTTTAAGGGGGTGAAAAGGGGGTGGAAACTTCTTATGGGGAATCAATAACCGCTGAACCGATTTAGATAAAATTTGGTACGGAGATAGTTTGAGTTATGGGGAAGGATATAGAATAGTTTTTATCTCCGAAATGATCCCTTAAGGGTGTAAACAGGGGGGTGGAAATTTGTAAAGGGAATCAATAAAAAAGGACTCAGTTACCAATCATTCAGTGACCTGTTTACTTTAATTGTGGTTGTACACATTATTCATATTTTCTAATCAAAACCACTAATCTTTTTTATTATTATTTAAATAGTAAGCCGATTGATGAAAAAGCAGATTGCATAAAAAATAAACTATCCAAATTACTAATTCCATGCGGACGAAATCGCGGGCAAAAGCTGGTAACTAAATATAAATGTATCATAAGTCTAAAGTAAAACTCTGCCTACTAAATGAAAATTTTCTTCCACAGGCGATGTGATGGACGAGGTCAATCAGAGGGAACACACAGCGCTGCCGACCGGCGTCATGTAACACTGTAATATGAATCTAAGTAACTTCGTCGTTTATATCACGAGCCTGCTGTGGCTGAACCTCACTGATGCTAAGATTGGTAAGTCTGCAAATTACCTCTATACATAGTACAGATGCCAGCACATCAAGCTAACTGGAACTGTCAAATTTTCCCAATCAATCTTGAACCTTATGTATTTGCAATAAAGTTGAAAATCAATTGACGTGTAATTATTGACGTGTAAAAGTTTTTGTACAAACCTACTTACAGGAAATAAATCATTTATCATTTACTAAAGAAATTTGACAGATTGTAGTAGCTTGATGTGCTGGCGTCTGTACATCTATATAAATAAAAGAAAGTCGGGTTAGTTACACCATGTATTTTTCAAGAACGGTTGGACCGATTTTTATGAACTTTGATTTGTTGGATTTGTCTCCACCCGAATAGCAGAATAACTATTAAAACACGGAACAAAATCACGAAAAAAAAATATGAAGATAATTTATTTTCTCATGCAACATTTATTGATTCTGCGGCGGTTCGAAGTTCGTCGGGTCAGCTAGTATATTATAAATTAAAGTGGTTGTTCGTGTCAGCCTGTGACTGCGTTGTTTCTCTTTACTACGTAAGGAATTCTGATGTGGTTTTCACCGATCATATACCTATCGGATTGGTTGCTACGCCGTAGCTGACGCAATTGCTACAAATGCTACGCCGTAGTAGCCAGGTTACTCGTAGTTAAGCAACGAATCTGTAAATACGGAGTACTTATGTTTTTTTATAACTGGATTTTTACTTAACATCGCGTAAAATTTCACTAGACTGAAAACTATGTTTTTATAGGACAAACTGTGTTTTTATGAGTAGAAACTATCGTGTTTTTTAATGAAATTAGTAACTCCATTACCTAGTAGACACAAATCAATATTCTAACTCGGATTACTTTACCTCAAAAACGAAAAAAACGGCAAAATACACAAATATTAAAGGACATTTGAATTGGAAATCAAATTCAACTTCGTCCATACAATCCTTTTTCGGTAGAAGAAGGGATTTGTTAAGGCTGAATTTCTATTTAGCCGAAGCTTATTCGGATCATTTCGAAGTGAAAGGGTCATACCCTCTCCACCAACTTCAATTAACTTCATTCACTAAAATTAATTGAAATTAATCTTCTTCATTATTTTTATCTTATTCAATGTCTTTTCTGACAAAATAGATTAAATAAATTTTGAAGTGAACATAATTGAAATTAATTAGTCTTTGCGTTTTAAAAAAAAAACATTTTAAAATTCTAAAGGTCGAATGTCTAAGTAATAACTTTACATACAGGTATGTTCTAGTACAATAGAAACAATTTGGAATGTTCTCATTTAAATTTCATATTAATAATTCATTTGTCTTCATTTGGGCCCTTGCTATCAATCAAGAGGTCATTGGGTTCAACCCACACAAGTTATCAAATCTTTCTCATACTTTTGCTGTGTTTATAATGTATCAAATATAACGTAGCTTCAAGCCTGCATTCTCCGTAGGGCGTGTTTAGTACAACTACATCACGGTTTTCATATTAATTTTCCAATATTCAGTAACACTAGACGACACGTAGTTGACACATAGTAGGTTCGAACCCAGACAGGCGCTTTACTTTGTGTAAATTATATCATCACCACTGCTCTCAAAACGGTGAAGGAAAACATCGTGAGGAAACCGGCGTGTCCTAGAACCAAAAATTCGAAAACATATGACATCTGCCAACCTGTGCTGGGCCCGCGTGGTGGATTACGGCCCACTCTCTCTCACCGAGAGGGTGATTATGACTAGATGACACGTACAAAACCGGTCGAAGTGGAGGTGCTTGGGGGAGGCCTATGTCCGGCAGTGGACGTCTTTCGGCTGAAATGATGATAATGAGACGATACGTGACAATAAAGCGTGCTGTTGTATTTATAACTTTCGGCGCTGTTTCAAGCGTTGAAAATTCATCAGCGCGCTTTATTCTGGTATTCATTTAGATGTCGTTTAGTATTAGTAAAAACGGTTATAAAAGTCCCATCTAGGGAGAGAGTCAGACAGACAGATGGTCGATGGGGCTGAAAGGTTCTGGAGTGGCGGCTGCGTACCGGAAGACGTAGCGTTGGAAGGCCTCCCACAAGGTGGACCGACGACCTTGTGAAGGCTGCAGGAACCCGTTGGATGCGAGAAGTAGAGAACCAGTCGAATTGGATTTGCTTGTGGAGGCCTATGTCCAGCAGTGGACGTCTTTCGGCTGAAGTCTATTGCCTCTAACAGGGCAAAAATCCCAACCCAGGGTTGAAAACTTCATAAGGAGTACAAAATCTAAGAACAGGTGCAGGGGATTCAAAAAGTCTCGCTTGCCACCAGTAGTTTAACGAGGCACTGCAATATAATATATTTCATAATAATATCAAAACCGCCTTATATCTATCAATCATTTATATCCGTCCAATCTGTCTGGCTTGTCAGTTTTCTATTCTCTCGTGACAAGACATTTTTTGGGGATAAAACTTATGGGCTAAAAACTTATAAGGAATAATTGGATAAAGCCTACTTTTCGGAACGAATGTTTTGCAATTGGATTTCGGAAGTCGGTGTCAAAAAACGAAAATGCGGAACCAAAGACACCGACTTCCGAAATTAATATAATTTTTCACTTTGTAGTGTTTTTTTTTTTGAAGTCTGTTGTTTTTTTTGTAAAAAAGTTTTTATTTTTCACTTTTTAGTTGTACCTACCCCACATAAATTCAATTAACACTAGTGTATTGAAGAATTGAAGACACAAGTCGAAGAAACATCAAAATTCGCATAGAAATGCCGGAGATACAGTACATTTATGCATATAACTTCGTACATAAGAATAATTACCTAATGTGTTATATACTAAAACCTTCCTGAAAGTATGTAGATCACACAAATGAAAGATATATTTTAATTAAGTTTGCAATCGACTTGCGTTCACCAACCGGAAACGGTATTTACAGCACTATAAGGCCCCTTGTAGACGGCACGGTTTCTTTATATAAACCGCGCCGTAGAAAAAACGTGTCCGTCAACAAGCTGCAAGCAACACTGACGACCGTGCCTACATATGGCGAATAAACCGTAGTTTTTCAGGGCAAGAAAACGTGTGTGCACAGACGCCAGCTGCACATGAAGCTACTACAATCGATCAAACTTCTTCTTTAATAGATTTTCAACTTTATCACTAAAGCATAAGGTTCGAAGTTGAATGGGAAAATTTGACAGTTTCGGGTAGCTGTAAAAAATGATCTGCACCCACCAATCAACGAGATGTAGTTACATTTATCTGCCAAGCTCCGCTAATGAGACACAATTGATTTTCTATTGTTTCGTCGCCAATGGGCGACGCGCGCCGCTTGACCGGTTAAAAAAACACATTTAGTAAAAAAAAAAAAAAAAACACGTTGCATAAAGAACCACTTTATTTTTTCAACTAGTTTTCAAATAAACGAAGCATACTAAAGCTATCATGCAGCTACACAGAATACTGACAAATTAATTCTAAAAATAAAATTGAGAAGAACAACCCGTGCACAAAATCTTTTTCCTCCAAAACAAAAATAAACAAGACAAAAAAAAAACTGCCACCAACTTTAACGGAAGCAAAACGTCTTTCTACAGCTTTCCTAGAAAAACTAACCCATAATTTTGTTCCAGGGTACTTTTGGCACATCACAGATCTTCATTATGACCCGTTTCACAACTCCCAGGAGTTACATAGAGGTACTGTATGAAACGTATTCCGTTGTATTATGTTGATGACTTTATTATTTTTGTTCGTGAGCGTTCATAAAATACGACAGTGAACGTAATAGTGAATTATTTCTGATGAATGTCAACGCTGCATGTTTTATCTTCGTGCATATTTCTGAATTATTAATTGGTGTTCGGTATTTGATGAATGAATGTAATCAGCAGTGATCGAAATAGGTAGAGCTGTTTAGGTTCATTGACCGCAAACATTGATGTTAATAATAATATGGATATTCCACGGGATTTCGACTGATACTACGATTTTATTGAATTTCATTTTTTTGTCAATATGTATAAAAATGGTTTATGTAAGCCAATAGCGCATGAGCGACGATGTAAATTTTACGTCAACAGCACGCTATAAAACTTTTTGCCAAGCATGCGACGTTGCCACTTTGTTGAGACGCGTAATGTAACTATCCTTAATCTCGTCCTTCTTATACTTACCCGTCAGAAAGGAAGTGTAATCTTTCATTAGTCCCGAAGGCGAGAATAGTTTTTTTATGATTTTACTACTTAAAAACCAAATCCCGGGACTCGGGAATATCCATATTAATCTAACCTATGGCAAGTTCATAAAACAGCTCTACCTATTCCGATCTCTGGTAATCAGGTAGAGTAATTGAGGACATTGCAGCAAAAGGGAGGCAGATCCAAATTTTTTCCGTTACTGTTTTTTTCACCTACAATTTGAACAAAAATTAGGACTATCGTTTGATGCATGTACAGTCAGCATCAAAAGTCGATTAACACTATCATTTTTACATGTTATTAAATTGACAACATCTTTTTTCAATAAACTGATTTTTAGCTTTTCACATAATAGACAAGAGTATATATTCTAAAAAAAATTCTTCTGCAATTTTGAACAAATATTTTGCTCAATAACTAAGATTAAAAAAACTGAAGTGTTAATCAACTTTTGATGCGGACCGTACGAGGCACATTTCTTAAACTTGGACTTGCCTCCCTTTTGCTGCAAGGTCCTCAATTAAATAATCATGGACATTAACAACCCGCACTGGGTCCGCGTGGTAGATTACAGCCCACTCCCTCTTGATGAGAGAAGGCCTCTGTCCCAGCAGTGGGACCGTTATAGGCTGATTATGCTTATGTACGAATCTGTCTATTCTTTCGTTTTACCCAGTAAATGAGTTTTAGAGATCAGATAGGCAGTAGCTCCATGTAAAATATTGGTATTCAGCTGCATCCAGTTAGACTGGAGCCTGACCCCTAGATAGTTGGATTGGATAAAGGCTAGGCAAATGATGATGGAATATATCATATTATAGACGTTATTATATTAGTCACTATCAGTGGCGTGCATTGTTTTTCAGAATAGGTAGGTACTAGGCCGGGTCTAGTCTAGGTAAACGCGGTCACTAATCAGAAAAAAATTGAGGTCAAAAGTGTGGTTATTTGAGTAGGCATGCCTACTTAAGGGTGATAAATTGCGAAGGTCGAACGTCATAGTATTACGCGTGAGACGTACGTATTTTTAATTTTGTTGTATTAACTTAAACGAGTAAAGACCAATGACAATGTGCGAGTAGTACGGGAGCCGAGTAGGCCGTCCGGCGACTGCCTACTGCCGCGCGTGTTTGTATGAATATTATGTTTTTTGTTAGGTATGATAATTTTGTGAGTTTCTTAATTGTGGGGCACACACTAAAATGTAATTGACAGGCTTATGTTGATATATCGAGGTAGGCACTGCTTATATGCCTTTATGTAATGCACGCCACTGGTCACTATAGTTTTAAAGGCAAAATGACACATTTAAAACCATCACTGTTACAGTACCCTCTTTTGCATGCTTTTACGTTTGTTTATGGTTAGACAAAGGGCTAAGGACACATCTAGCAACAGAATTTACATCGCTGATCATCCGTCGCGTAATTTATGATTTGCTTTGGTAGTAAAGCGTCTGCAGTAAAATGTGTGCGGTGTGGGATATTTCTATGCATTACGCGACGGAAGATCGGTGACGTTAATTCTGCCAGGCATGTTTCGACCTTAGAAACTCCCTTTTATTAATTATTCCATTGCTGGCTATAACTTATTTCATAATCATATCCAATCTATCTCAATTCATCTCCAATATCCTCTATAATTTTCCACCTTCTCACCAGGTTGCCGCCACAACCGCGGCAACAATGAGCACAGTCATCGGAATGGCCGCCATAGAGACCACACGTGTGATAGCTCCTGGCCTCTGATACAAAGCGCCGCCGCTCTAATGGCGGAGCGGCATCCTGACACCTTGGAGTTCGTGCTGTGGACTGGGTATGTACTGCTTCACTACTGACTAACATTTGAGATAACGTCTTATTCTTCCGTGTCGGTTCATGATTGGAACTACTGGAGGCTACTGTATCTTCGTCAATTTACACTAAGCCTCATTAGCAGTAGTCATTACCGCATCTCTTACAGAACCACGTATGAACAGTCACGTCTAAAAGTTATGTATACACTTGGCTTTATTCAAAGGCGATTTTCTCCTTTATTTTTGAATGAAATTTTATGTTATTACGAAAATAGTATTTTCGAACCCATAGGTTTATGTTAAGTGTCGTATTTCAACGTTGCATTCGTTATTTCACGAAAAAATCGCAATTGAAAATTGCCAAGTGTACGTATACATACTTTTAGACGTGACTGAACATGGAACAGTAGAATTAATAAATATCTTTCTTCCACCAGGGACATCCTCTCCTCGTCAATGGAGCACCTAAGCGAGGAAACAAAGCTGGAAGCCGTCAGGAACGTCACAGACATTCTGAGCAGGACATTCAGCAGTCAGTTTGTCTTCCCAGCTTTAGGACACAATGACCCTGCACCTTCTAAGAAACTGGTTGACATGTGGATGCAATGGTTACCCACGGAAGCATTACAGACTTTTGAAACTAGTAAGTATTACGTATATTTTTTTACTAGCAGCGCCCCGTAGTTTCACCCGCATAAGTTTCGATCCCGTGGGAATATCGGGATAAAAACCATCCTATGTACAGACAGACAGACACACTTTCGATATGGATTACTTTCCATACTTAGTGTGTCTAGTAGTATAAAGTGTGTCTGTCTGTCTGTCTGTTACCTCTTCACGCTTAAACCGCTAAACCGATTTAGATGAAATTTGGTATAGAGATAGTTTGAGTCCCGGGAAGGGACATAGGATAGTTTTTATTCCGATATTCCCACGGGATCGAAACTTATGGAGGTGAAACCGAGGAGCGCTGCTAGGATTGAAATATACGAAAAAAGTGCTGTGTTGTTATTCAAGCAAGTTTGGGCTGACTGCCAAGGATGTCTCAAACTTAATAAAGTATCTCCTGGGTTTTTTAGAGATAGCCTATTATGTTATAGTAGTTTAGTTTTTGAGGCTGGATGCAGAAGGCAGAGAACTGGGGATCGTGGTGCAACTTAGGAGAGGTCGGAGTTGATCAATGAACAATGAGCTGAGTTGATTGTTGATTGAAGCAATTTGAGTTGGTCTTCATCTTATTTTTGACCATTGCTGGTCTATTCATCTTTATCAAGCTGAAACTTCTTATTGAATCCTCAATTCTGATGTAAACTTTGTTTTCAGGTGGATATTACACAATAGAACAATCCCACAGCAGGCTGAGGATCGTTGTCCTGAACAGTGTGCTGTGGGCAGGTGGTGCTGCCAGAACTGATGGTCCTCACAGAGGTAGGCAACAGTGGGAATGGCTGGAGCAGGTCCTCAGCAAAGCTAGGAGAAGAAATGAAATGGTAAGACTCGTGGTACTGAAAGGTATAATAACTTTATTGCGAATATTAATTGTTACAGACCGTAGCAAATTAAGGTTTTAATTCAAACATAACATATCATTACGCCATGTTGTTTGTGTGTACACACAAACATTTCGCCAGTTATAGTTTAAGTCCCATTTGCTGCGTCTCCATTCCCCATTAACATGGCACCAATCCAGACCCGAGTTCGTTCCAATCCTATCCGGTCTAAGGCTGGAAGTTGAACTTTCCGTCACGTCCTAATAATCTATTTCTTCTCAAAGGTCTACCTAGTTGCCCACGCAGGCCCAGGAGTGGAGGAGCGGCACAATGCAGGCAGTTCTTCAGCGGCAGGTGGGGGGGAACTGACTCCTACTGCTAACGCACACCTGGTGCACGTCATCCGGGCATTCAGCGATGTGATCGCTGGCCAGTTCTATGGGCATCGACATGCTGACACGTTCAGACTTATTTATAGTGAAGGTTAGTGTGACCTGTATGTTGTATTTATATGTAAATAAGTAAAGGTTAACGTCTAGATGGAGGTTAAAGAAGTAGCACGAAGTTCATCTCAAACTCAAAGCATTTATTTCAATAAAACCATTTACAGGCACTTTTGAATTGTCAAGAAGTCAGTCAGTCAGAAAATATGAAGCTAGTTGCCCATTCCAAAGCGTAGGTACCTATGGAGAAGAACGGGCAAGAAACTCCATGGACACTCTTTTAAATTATATTTTTACAAAAATATTAGTTACATCATTAATCTGCCGAGCTCCGCTAATGAGACACAATTGATTTTCTATTGTTTCGTTGCCAATAGGCGACGCGCGGTGCTTGACCGGTTGTTGAATTTATAATTATACAATAGAAAGGAAATTGAGTTTATACAATGCAAAGATAGACTTACAATCTTTAGCAGCTCCAACAGTATTTTCAAGTGTTAATTAGTTGTGGTTGTGGAGCAGTACCAGCATTTAAAACAAATATCCCATGTATTGACGAAAATGCGACAACAAATGAAAACGCTGCAATAGTATCGCGTAGGAGTATTTTGAAACAATCAAATCTAAATCCAAACAACGATTTTTTTTTTTCTAATATTCGAAATAGTTTTGATGAACCTACTATGGGTTTTTCCAATCAGCCGACTAGCTACAGTGACCAATTAGATATATTGTATTTGTATTTGATTGAATTTTCGTTTATAGGCTGTGAACGACATCTATTATTATATTATCTATACATATAATAAAACTGTAGAAAAGAAGTTTTTGTACATAAAAAAAAAAAAAAAAAAATATAGCCAGGGTGTTAAAGGACAGCCAATAGAACCCAATTCCAGCATTTTTAGAATTTTTGTCTGTTTGTCTGTTTGTATGTTTAGTTATCCGAGCATCACGTAAAATGTACGAAATAAATGTAGATAACTTTTATACACAACGATTTAGCGTAACTTGAAGTAACATTTAGTTTTTGTTTCATTGCAATCGGTTCAGTCTATCAAAAGATTTTTGAATTTAAAGTGTACCTACCAGAAGTAAAATTAGTTAACGTGTGTTAATATGCACTTGGTCTCACAACTTTATGTTTATATATATTTGCGTTAATAATTATATAAATTGAAGTAACATTGAGTTTTTTGTTTCATCGTAATCAGTTCACACACACCTAAAAATTGTAAATTAGAAAATTCTAAGTGTTTCAGAAATAAATATTAAAACAGCGCCATCTCTGGACAAAATTAGTTAATGTGTGTTAATATGCACTTGGTCTCACAACTTCACGTTTATACGCAACAATATTTGCGTTAAAAATTATAAATTGAAGTAACATTGAGTTTTTTGTTTCATCGTAATCAGTTCACACACACCTAAAAATTGTAAATTAGAAAATTCTAAGTGTTTCAGAAATAAATATTAAAACAGCGCCATCTCTGGACAAAATTAGTTAATGTGTGTTAATATGCACTTGGTCTCACAACTTCACGTTTATACGCAACAATATTTGCGTTAAAAATTATAAATTGAAGTAACATTGAGTTTTTTGTTTCATCGTAATCAGTTCACACCTAAAAAAAAGACGGGTTGCACTCCGGGAGTGCCGGCAGAAGAGAAAACTTGAATATTAACGTTGAAATTAATCAATTATTAATTTTAATTAATATAACTAATTTTTTTTCACTACTTCTGCGTCACTTTTTTCATTTTACGTCCACGTCCATCCATCCATCCATCCATTGTCGTGTGTCACTTGGTTCACTTCGGTTGGCGCCGCCGTAGAAAGAGAGGGGGGGGGGGGAAATCTCTCCTGACGGTCACGTGTCCTGACGCGATGTCCTGACGCGAGCTTAACATTTTTTACCCATTACAAAAAGTGTGCAACGCCGCTAAAGAAGTTTTCACTTCAAAAATGTAAATTTGAAAATTATAATATGGACTAGGTACATCTGGAGATCAACTACGTGCAGTATTGAATATTAATAGCACTTCGATAGATGGCGTTGTTATGGTTTGCCCACACCGGTAGTCGATGGACAGAGAGTACGTATCAGAAATTAGTTACAATCCCGTGGAACTCGAAGAAATTTTACAAAATTACTGCGCAAATTTGACAGAGGAACAGCGCCAGTCGTTTGATAGGGAATGCTGCAGTGTAGATAACGCCTCGGGTGAAATCCTGTTTTTAGACGCACCGGGTGGCACAGGGAAAACTTTCCTAACCAATGTTATTTTGGCTCGAATAAGGAACCAAAGTAAATTGCCCTTGCTGTCGCCTCTTCAGGGATAGCAGCCACATTATTGCCTGGAGGAAAAACGGCACACACAACATTTAAAATTCCTATCGACTTGGACCGTACGGAAAGCCCGGTTTGCAACATATCACGAAATAGCGATAAAGCAAAGGTTTTACGCGATTGTGTTTTAATTATTAGGGATGAGTGCACAATGGCAAACCGCAAAGCTGTAGAAGCAGTGAATAGAACTTTGCAGGACATAAGGCAAAATGACCGGCCGATGGGAGGCATTACGGTACTGTTCTGCGGTGATTTTCGGCAGACACTCCCGATAGTACCCCGAGGAACGAGAGCCGATGAAATTGCTGCATGTCTGAAGAGTTCTGTTTTATGGCGCAATATATCATCTACACACCTGAGCGTAAATATGCGTGCACAGTTAGGAGGCTGCGAAAATGCACAGGAGTTTTCCAATTTATTGTTACAAATAGGCGATGGCACATACCCCGTACAAGAAGATGGAAAAGTTAATTTGGTCGCTAATCTCTGTTCTTGCGTTACATCACAACAAGAGCTAATTTCTTCTGTGTACGGAGATTCCACAAATATGGGAAATCAAGCCGGTTCTTGGCTATGTCAGCGAGCTATTTTGACTCCCCGCAATGACCAAGCTGCGGCAATTAATTTAAAAATATTGATGCATGTGTCCGGGAATAGTAGAGAATACACCTCTATAAATACAGTTATGGAAGAAGATGACGCCACGCACTACCCGGTAGAATTTTTGGATTCCCTCAACACACCCGGACTTCCCGCCAACAAAATAGTTTTAAAAATCGGTGTTCCAATAATTCTCCTCAGAAATTGATGTCCTCCCAAACTTTGTAACGGCACTCAGCTCAAAGTCACAAATCTGCAGCAAAACATTATCGAAGCTGAAATATTAACCGGTTGCGGTGCCGGTGATATTGTTTTTATTCCAAGAATACCTATTATTCCTAACAACTTTCCTTTCTCTTTCAAACGAGTGCAATTCCCAGTCAGTCTTTGTTATGCCATGACGATTAATAAAGCTCAGGGCCAGACATTATCCGTTGCGGGGGTGGACCTAAGTATTGGATGCTTTTCCCATGGTCAACTATACGTAGCTCTTTCACGCGTAAACAACCCCAATAACCTTTTTGTGTACGCTTCAGATGGTTCCACAACTAATGTTATTAATAGAGGAGCACTAGCTTAAATAAAAAATAAAGTTTTGAATCGGTATCCTCGCAGGATATTGTTAAGTTCCGACATCCACGCGAACGAAGTCGCGGGCACAGCTAGTATAAATAAATAAAAACAAAAGGCCTGACTGACTGACTGACTGACTGACTGACTGACTCATCAACGCCCAGCCCAAGCCCATGGACCTAGAAATCTGAAATTTTACACAATGGTTCCCTCTATAATGTAGCCAAGGAATAAGGAAGGATTTTTCGAAATTCAACCCCTAAGGGAGTTAAATAGGGGATGAAAGTTTGTATGAAAGTCCGTCAGTTTTAAAGTTAGGATCTTCAAATTTTGTATTTAGACTGACGATTGAAAATTAATTTATACGTGTCTCAGCGTTTTTGATGATTCTACCCCCTAAGGGTTAAAAAGGGGGATGAAGTTTTGTATGAAAGTCCGCCAGTTTAAAAGTTAGGATCATCAAATTTTGTATTGAGGCTAACGATTGAAAATTAATTTATACGTGTCTCAGCGTTTTTGATAATTTTACCCCTAAAGGGGGATGAACGACCTAACTGAGATATCAACGCACAGCCTAAACCGCTGGTCCTAGGGACATGAATTTTCGAGGGTGTGTTCTTTGTAAACCGCGTACCTCAAGGTTCCATTTTGGGTCCATTGTTATTTATATTGTTCATTGCAGATATCAAACAGTGCTTTCGTCATTCTTATATTTTACTTTATGCTGATGACATGAAGATTCATAAAGTTGTGCGAGACATGTCTGATGCATGTCAGTTGCAAGATGACCTGTATAGGTTTGAAGAATATTGCATCCGTAACAAACTCCAATTAAATGTCTCTAAGTGCTTCCTCCTAACATTCTCACGTTGTACTTCTTTGATAAATTTTAGTTACACCATGAACGGTCAGCTCATTAGCAGGCTTAATAGCATAAGAGATTTAGGGGTAATCATAGACAGCAAGCTTCTGTTTGATCAACATGTAAATAGCATAGTTACAAAGGCATCCAAAGCTCTGGGATTTATACTACGCACCACGGCCTGTTTCCGATCTCTTAAGCCGGTTAAAATTTTGTATTGTTCTTTCGTACGCAGCCATTTAGAATACGCGTCTCAGGTTTGGAACCCGCAATATGAGACTTATAAGTCCCGTATTGAAGGCGTCCAAAGAAAATTTCTACGTTATCTTGATTATAGGGCTCAGCAATACTCAGTTGACTACGAGCACCGCTGCAAACGGTACCATTTCCTTCCTCTAGAGATGAGACGTTACATTGGAGACGTGAGTTTTCTGTTGGGTATCGCAAATGGCCACATTGACTGTCCGGAACTCGTTGCTAATCTGTCATTACGCACGAATCTGATGGGATTACGTCAACGGCCGATATTAAATGTACCTTTTGCAATGACTAATTACAGGCGGAATGTGTTCTCAATAAGAAGTGCACTTAGTTTTAATAGGCTTCCTGGAGACCATAATGTCGATTTGTTCTGCACCAGTGTGGCGACCTTAAGACGGCTTTTGGCACAGTCATTTTTCAATGATAGTTAATTTTATTTATTTTTGTTTTTGTTTCTACTATTCTCCAACTAATTATATTAATCGTGTATGTACTTTCTTTTTGTCGACTATTTTCTTACCTATATGTGGAGGCTTGTTATTAGCAATTTTTTTAATATTACATTCTTTATGTCATTGGTTTGTTAGTCTGTAAGCCTTCTTTAAAATAAAATAAATAAATAAAAAATAAATAAATAAAGAGTAAGTATCCAGTAAGAAGGGGTTTTTGGAAATTCAGCCTTTAAGAGGGTGAAAAGGGGGGATTTTGTTTGTATGAAAAATCTTATTCCTTGAGTTAATAACCTTGAAACTTGGCACGAATACTTACCTAAGTAAATTATGAAGTTTGGCATTTTTCGTTTTTCTAATCTACCCCCTAAAGAGGTATTGGGGGGTGTCAAAATTTGTATGGAATAATTTTAACGCGCTATCCTATTAACTCAAAACTTAGTATTTATACTAAGGACTAAAAATAAAGAATAACGTGTATCAGGGTTTTTCGAAAATCTACCCCTAACTGTGTGAAAAGGGGTAATTAATTTTACAGGGGAGGATTTCACTGCGTGGCTTGATTAGTTCGAAAATTGGCATATATAATCTTTGAGTCAAGTTATGAACACATCTTAAACGATTTTTCATAATTCTACCCATGTAGGGGTGAAAAGCGGGATAACAGTTTATATGAAAAATCTTAATCATTTGGTTAATAAACTTGAAACTTGACACGAATATTTATCTAAGTAAATTATGAAGGTTGGCATTTTTTGTTTTCACAAACTACCCCCTAAAGGAGGATTGAGGCGGGGTGGGGTCAAAATTTGTATGGAAGAATTTTAATGCATGGTCCGATTACCTCGAAACTCGGTATTTATACTAAAGACCAAAAATAAAGAATAACGTCTATCAGGGTTTTCCGAAAATCTACCCCTAACGGGGTGAAAAGGGGTAGTTAATTATACAGGTGAGGATTTTAATGCGTGGCTTGATTAATTCAACAATTCGTATAAATAATCTTTGAGTCAAGTAATGAACACGTCTCAAACAATTTTTTGAAATTCCACCCCTACGGGGATGAAAAGCGGGAGTACAGTGTATATGAAAAATCTAACTCATTTGGTTAATAAACATGAAACTTGCCACGAATACTTAAGTAAATTATGAAGTTTGGCATTTTTTTTTTCTAAACTACCCCCTAGAGGGGGATTGGGGGCGTCAAAATTTGTATGGATGAATTTTAACGCACAGTCCGATTACCTCGAAACTCGGTATTTATACTTAAGACCATAAATATAGAATAACGTGTATCAGGGTTTATCGAAAATCTACCCTTAACGGGGTGAAAAGGGGTAGTTAATTTTACAGGGTAGGATTTTACTGTGTGGTTTGATTAACTCGAAAATTGCCAATGTAGGTCACACGGCTGCCAAGCTAAAATGGAACTGGGCTGGTCACATCTGTTGCATGCCGGAGGAGCTATGGGCTAAAATAACCACACAATGGGTCCCAAACAGCAGCAAACGGCAACGCGGCAGGCCCAGAATGAGATGGCGGGACGAACTCGACTCTTTCGACAAAGATTGGCGTGTAACAGCACTGGATAGGGATAAGTGAAAGAAGGGAAGGGAGGCCTTTGCCCTGCAGTGGGACAGAAATGGCTGCTAAAAATAATAAAATCTTTGAGTCAAGTAATGAATTCCACCCCTGTGGGGGTGAAAAGCGGGATACATTTTATATAAATTTTTTTATTTATTTCGTTAATAAACATGAAACTTGGCAATATTTGGGTCAGTAAATAATAACGATTGTCAGTTTTAGTTAAAAAAAAACCCCTTACAGAGGATTTTGGGGGTGACAAAGTTGATAGGTTAGAAAAATATGTAACTCGCTATCGGATCAACTCGAAACTAGGTACTACCAAAACAAAAAATAAAACAAGGTACCTACTTATCCGTTTTAGGGTTTTTCAAAAATCGACTCCTACCAAGGTGGAAAAGGGCAAGTAAAGTTTAAGGGGTGGATATTACTGCTTGCTTCAATTAACTCGAAAATGGGTATGGGCCTTTGAGTCAAGTTATGATCGCGAACGATTTTTCAAAATTCCACCCCTGTGGGGGTGGAAAGTGGGGCTACCGTTTATTTGAAAAATCTGATTCCTTTGATCTATAAAAATTGGCCCGAATACTTATTTATCTAAATAAATGATAAAGATCATACCTACATACATTTTCGAAATTTTTAGAGGTAAGTACGAATTTCACGCGAACGAAGTCGCGGGCAGAAGCTAGTCATATCATATACAAAGTTTAATTAACTCTCGTATTGTATTGATGTTCCTACCCTGTATTCAGTTCTGCTTGAAAAGGGGGTAGCTCTCAAATTGATGAAGAAGTAGAGTTTTCTTCATAATAATTAAACAATAGGGTTTGGGGCGAAGATAAAGACACCTAAAATACTGCACATTCGGTGCGCAGCCCAGTTGACGGACGTCACACGACTCTTGTCAAAAAAGGTGCGCGTCGAGCTGAACTATTAGGAAGCTTCTAGAATCCATACTATCCATGCTTCAATATTATAAATTCAAAAGTAACTCTGTCTGTCTATCTGTCTGTCTGTATGTAACCTTTTCACGCCTAAACCGCTGAACCGATTTAGATGAAATTTGGTATAGAGATAGTTTGAGTCCCGGAAAAGGACATAGGATAATTTTTATCCCGATATTCCCACGGGATCGAGACTTATGCGGGTGAAACCGCGGGGCGCAGCTAGTGTTCCATAAGCTTCGACTCGCTGTCATTGGAAGCGCGTGGATTGTGGCGGAAGTGGTTAGAAATAGGTTCGCGTTATAAAGGGTAAAATTAAATTAGCTCGCGGAACTTCGCAAATGTGAAGGGTAACACGACAAAACAAAAATAAACTTATTTTCTTAACTCATACTTCGAGTAACTACGCTACCAACAGCGGTCGTCGACTCCAAAAATAAAATCATGAAATCTTTTTTTATTCTATATTATTGTGTTTAGATATCGATACCCATAACGTCTGCGGAGTTTCGTTTACCAATTTAATTTGATTATTATTATTATTTATTATTATCAGCCATTTCTGTCCCACTGCAGGGCAAAGGCCTCCCTTCCCTCCTTCCACTTATCCCTATCCAGTGCTGTTACACGCCAATCTTTATGGAAAGAGTCGAGTTCGTCCCGCCAACTCATTCTGGGCCTGACGCGTTGCCGTTTGCTGCTGTTTGGGACCCATTGTGTGGTTACTTTAGCCCATAGCTCCTCCGGCATGCGACAGATGTGACCAGCCCAGTTCCATTTTAGCTTGGCAGCCGTGTAACCTACATCGGCAATTTGAGTTTTAGAGCGCAGTATCGAGTTCCTTATACAATCAGTAAGTTTAACTCCAAGGAAACTGCGCTCCATTGCTCGCTGACAGACCCCGAGTGCGGACTTTTGACGATTTGTAAGTGACCATGTCTGCGCTCCATAGGTGAGGGTAGGAAGGATGCACATGTCCATTTAATTTGATCCGGTGTTTTTTTTTTATTTGAATTAAATTTTGATTTGAATCATCGTAACTCACAGATTCAATAAACAGTCCAAAGGGAAACTTCCCTCAACTCGGTACGAACTTATAAAATAGCTCAGTATCGCCAATCGTAGAGGCCCTTTTAATTAAAGAGAAACTGATCAATAAGAACAACAGAAAATTAACAAAGACGCCTAGCAGATAGATTCGTTAGCTTAGTATAATTGTTATTAGTAGACAGAAAGGCTTATTCTGTCCATTCCCATGACGTAAGTCTGCGTGCGGTGGTTCTTACTAAAGAAAACGCTACCCTTAAACTTCCCTGGAGTATCGTAAAAGGACTAAGGGATTATGAAGATTGATAGCATTATCTACCTTGTGGGTTAATAGGAATAAGCTGCTATTAAACATTCGTTTGCGGTGTTGTGTTTATGGCAATCTCTTTGTGGTCTTTTAGTGAGCCCTAGAGTCCTATTCTGTAAAGTGTTGGGTTTGCCAGGGTAAAAAATTGATGTACCATAGATTTGTAGAAGTAGCTATCTACTTCTACAAATCTATGGTACATCAATTTTCAGAGCAGATCTAGATATTTTTTTTTTGTCTAGATATTTTAAGAGCAGAGTTATAAATTACACTAATATATCGCACTAATATTATAAAGGCAAAAGTTTGTGAGTGTGTGTTTGTTTATATGTTTGTTACTTCTTCACGCTCAAACGTCTGAACCAATTTTGACAAAATTTTGTATTCTGGTTTAACATTTAGGCTACTTTTTTTTCTGATATTCCCATTGGATCGACACTTATGCGGATGAAACCGCGGGGCGCAGCTAGTATCATATAAATGAAGTATTAAAACATGAATACGTTTCTTTATTTATAAAACGTAATAAAATTGTTGTCTTTGATGAAATAAAGACACTTAGAACAGTTATATTTAATACTAGCTGTGCCCGCGACTTCGTTCGCGTGGATGTCGGAACTTAACAATATCCTGCGAGGATACCGATTCAAATCTTTATTTTTTATTTAAGCTAGTGCTCCTCTATTAATAACATTAGTTGTGGAACCATCTGAAGCGTACACAAAAAGGTTATTGGGGTTGTTTACGCGTGAAAGAGCTACGTATAGTTGACCATGGGAAAAGCATCCAATACTTAGGTCCACCCCCGCAACGGATAATGTCTGGCCCTGAGCTTTATTAATCGTCATGGCATAACAAAGACTGACTGGGAATTGCACTCGTTTGAAAGAGAAAGGAAAGTTGTTAGGAATAATAGGTATTCTTGGAATAAAAACAATATCACCGGCACCGCAACCGGTTAATATTTCAGCTTCGATAATGTTTTGCTGCAGATTTGTGACTTTGAGCTGAGTGCCGTTACAAAGTTTGGGAGGACATCAATTTCTGAGGAGAATTATTGGAACACCGATTTTTAAAACTATTTTGTTGGCGGGAAGTCCGGGTGTGTTGAGGGAATCCAAAAATTCTACCGGGTAGTGCGTGGCGTCATCTTCTTCCATAACTGTATTTATAGAGGTGTATTCTCTACTATTCCCGGACACATGCATCAATATTTTTAAATTAATTGCCGCAGCTTGGTCATTGCGGGGAGTCAAAATAACTCGCTGACATAGCCAAGAACCGGCTTGATTTCCCATATTTGTGGAATCTCCGTACACAGAAGAAATTAGCTCTTGTTGTGATGTAACGCAAGAACAGAGATTAGCGACCAAATTAACTTTTCCATCTTCTTGTACGGGGTATGTGCCATCGCCTATTTGTAACAATAAATTGGAAAACTCCTGTGCATTTTCGCAGCCTCCTAACTGTGCACGCATATTTACGCTCAGGTGTGTAGATGATATATTGCGCCATAAAACAGAACTCTTCAGACATGCAGCAATTTCATCGGCTCTCGTTCCTCGGGGTACTATCGGGAGTGTCTGCCGAAAATCACCGCAGAACAGTACCGTAATGCCTCCCATCGGCCGATCATTTTGCCTTATGTCCTGCAAAGTTCTATTCACTGCTTCTACAGCTTTGCGGTTTGCCATTGTGCACTCATCCCTAATAATTAAAACACAATCGCGTAAAACCTTTGCTTTATCGCTATTTCGTGATATGTTGCAAACCGGGCTTTCCGTACGGTCCAAGTCGATAGGAATTTTAAATGTTGTGTGTGCCGTTTTTCCTCCAGGCAATAATGTGGCTGCTATCCCTGAAGAGGCGACAGCAAGGGCAATTTACTTTGGTTCCTTATTCGAGCCAAAATAACATTGGTTAGGAAAGTTTTCCCTGTGCCACCCGGTGCGTCTAAAAACAGGATTTCACCCGAGGCGTTATCTACACTGCAGCATTCCCTATCAAACGACTGGCGCTGTTCCTCTGTCAAATTTGCGCAGTAATTTTGTAAAATTTCTTCGAGTTCCACGGGATTGTAACTAATTTCTGATACGTACTCTCTGTCCATCGACTACCGGTGTGGGCAAACCATAACAACGCCATCTATCGAAGTGCTATTAATATTCAATACTGCACGTAGTTGATCTCCAGATGTACCTAGTCCATATTATAATTTTCAAATTTACATTTTTGAAGTGAAAACTTCTTTAGCGGCGTTGCACACTTTTTGTAATGGGTAAAAAATGTTAAGCTCGCGTCAGGACATCGCGTCAGGACACGTGACCGTCAGGAGAGATTTCCCCCCCCCCCCCCCCCCCTCTCTTTCTACGGCGGCGCCAACCGAAGTGAACCAAGTGACACACGACAATGGATGGATGGATGGATGGACGTGGACGTAAAATGAAAAAAGTGACGCAGAAGTAGTGAAAAAAAATTAGTTATATTAATTAAAATTAATAATTGATTAATTTCAACGTTAATATTCAAGTTTTCTCTTCTGCCGGCACTCCCGGAGTGCAACCCGTCTTTTTTTTAGGTGTGAACTGATTACGATGAAACAAAAAACTCAATGTTACTTCAATTTATAATTTTTAACGCAAATATTGTTGCGTATAAACGTGAAGTTGTGAGACCAAGTGCATATTAACACACATTAACTAATTTTGTCCAGAGATGGCGCTGTTTTAATATTTATTTCTGAAACACTTAGAATTTTCTAATTTACAATTTTTAGGTGTGTGTGAACTGATTACGATGAAACAAAAAACTCAATGTTACTTCAATTTATAATTTTTAACGCAAATATTGTTGCGTATAAACGTGAAGTTGTGAGACCAAGTGCATATTAACACACATTAACTAATTTTGTCCAGAGATGGCGCTGTTTTAATATTTATTTCTGAAACACTTAGAATTTTCTAATTTACAATTTTTAGGTGTGTGTGAACTGATTACGATGAAACAAAAAACTCAATGTTACTTCAATTTATATAATTATTAACGCAAATATATATAAACATAAAGTTGTGAGACCAAGTGCATATTAACACACGTTAACTAATTTTACTTCTGGTAGGTACACTTTAAATTCAAAAATCTTTTGATAGACTGAACCGATTGCAATGAAACAAAAACTAAATGTTACTTCAAGTTACGCTAAATCGTTGTGTATAAAAGTTATCTACATTTATTTCGTACATTTTACGTGATGCTCGGATAACTAAACATACAAACAGACAAACAGACAAAAATTCTAAAAATGCTGGAATTGGGTTCTATTGGCTGTCCTTTAACACCCTGGCTATATTTTTTTTTTTTTTTTTATGTACAAAAACTTCTTTTCTACAGTTTTATTATATGTATAGATAACATAGTATTATTTAAATTCTTTGAGTAATATTAAAAAAAACTATCCCCTTTGACGTATAAAGAGTAGGTACCTACGTGAAATAACATTTCTTCAAGTTGCCAGCAACGTTTGTGCTACAATATGAATAATAAAATACAGTTCTTTTGTGCCGTAAAAAATATTATGATGTTATTTATCTCTTCTCTATCTGCTAGAAGCTTTCATAACCTTTTCTCAGTGCTGTACGAATCTAGGGCATCGGCTCTATTTTTGAAAGCTCTTTGTTGCTTAGTGAACTGCGGAAAAGCTGAATTGGAGTTATACGACTCAGAAATGGAGGCACAATATACTAGTGTCAATTTATGTTATTGATAGATAGAATTTTAGAGGGCTCGTGGATAAGAAATAATAGCTGCATGGGTCGATCGATCAGGTTAAGCTACGCTTGCCGCGGTCGGTCCGTGGATGGGTGATCCCTTGATTTTCCTTGCTGTAATGTCACGGGCAGTGTGTCTTAGGCCTTATAGGCCTCTCCCAAGTGTCGCCATTATTTTAACTCTGTTCAAAATTGTCCACAGGTCGACCAGTATCTTGGGCATTGTTGGCCCCTTCGGTCACTCCAAGAGGTGCTGGCAGTACTTCAAATCCAGGATTAAGACTTTATAAGTTCGACTCTAATACCGGAAAGGTACAGTTTAGTTTCTCTTAACATAATTATTAACAGATTAATTAGAGTTTCTAGTAACTACCTCGTAATAAGATCAGATTAACAATTCTTTGAATCGAAAATTGTTAATGTACAGACGCCAAGCTACTACAATCTGTCAAATTTCTTTAATAGATTTTCAACTTTATCGCTAAAAGATAAGGTTCAAACTTGATTGGGAAAGTTTAACAGTGTCGGGTAGCTTGATCAGCTGGCATCTGTACTTACATTTTACAGTAACTTCTGTGCTTAATTTTTTTTTTTTTCAATTTTTGTTCACGTATTATTTTTCTAGAAAATTCTACAGTATTTTACTATAGTGTAACTGTGTGTAATGACAATAGAATCGTCAGAAGCTTGAAAGTCTGACAACCATTCTTACCAAAGGGTATCGTATTACCAGCAACTGGGTTGTCGAGGTCAGATAGGCAGTCGCTCCATGTTAAACTGATATTCAGCTGCATCCGGTTAGACTGGGAGCCGACCCCAACATAGTTGGAAAAGGCTAGGCAGATGATTGATGTGTAATGACAATAGATAGACGACCTAAAGAAGGTGGCTGGGGTAGACTGGATGCGGAAAGCGGAGGACAGGGTGCTGTGGCGCAGTCTGGGAGAGGCCTATGTCCAGCAGTGGACTGCGATATTCTGAGTTGATTGATTAATTGATTGACAATAGATATTGTTTTGTCAATATTCTAACAGTTTTTTTTTTTCTACAGGTTTTGGATTACACTCAGTATTACTTAGATGTAAATAACATTAGAGGAGAGGCTCATTGGGCGATAGAGTACAACCTTACTCAATACTATGGACTGAGAGAAGTGAGCCCGGCGTCACTCGACGCATTGGCTGAGAGGATACGCAACCATAACGACCGTGGTGTTTTCACTAAGTGAGTTACTTTTTTATAATTTCAGGATTATCTTAAAGAAAAATCCTAATTATCGTACTTTTTATCAAAAGACAATATACTCTCCTTAAATTTTCTGTAACATAATCGGCTTGTGGCTTAGTAATAACAAGCTACGCCTTGCGCGGTTATTCCATGGATTGGTGACCATCTGTACATACCAAGACCCGCTCCGTGCTTCGGAAAGCACGTTAAGACGTTGATCCCGGCTGTCGGTAGTCGTTAAAGATCCACAAACATTCACAACATAATGTAACTAATATTTGTCCAGGTATCTCACAGCGCTGCGTGTTCGGCATGCAGCAGACGTCGCAGAATGTGACTCCGCGTGTGTACACGTCCACTTTTGTGCAATAACGCGCGCTGACTACCATGACTTTCGTGTGTGCGTGCGCAATCCCGCATCGGCGCTAGCGTCGCGCGCCGCTCACAACTCGGCCGCCATATTACTTTACGCCATTTTGATTTTATTAAAATCGTAATACTTTGTGTGAAAGCTTCTGTGTTTTTCAAATGGCCTTTTGTCTGCAGTAGTATCAGTGTTCAGTTGTACATTCCTAAATTAATATTGCGAGATAAAGCAGTCTGTAAATATTTAATCTTTATATTCATTTGTCTCACAAGTATTAGTTGGACTAATAATATTCATGACAAACTTCTCATTAATAATAAAAGTCATTTTCCTAAATCATTTTACTTTCAAAGTGACAAGATTAATTGAAAAACTTAGTTAAGGGTTATCATTTGTTTCACCTGAAAGCATTGTTTCTTGATTATTGTAAAATACATTAACGAACGCTTTAATTTATATAAAAGTAAAAATGGATTATAAATCATAATTATTGAGTGTAATTAGAAATTGTTTATTGTGATCTTCGTCGCTAATTTGATTGTGATAATTGACATTTTTGTATATAATGATAAGTGAACTGAATCAGTGTAAGTAAATGAAATTAAAACATTTGAAGAAAACGTCTTTTGTTTTTTTTTTTTTTTTTTGTATTCAAAATTAGGATACCGTCAATGGGGACAGCAGGAATAAAATTTAATTATTTTTAATGAGTTTATTGTCCCCAATAACAGGATACCGTCAATGGGGGCAACAGGAATAAATTTTAATTATTTTTATTCAGTTCCGCTGTCCCCATTAACAGGATACCGTCAATAGGGACAACAGGGACCAATTTTAATTATTTTTATTTAGTTCCGCTGTCCCCATTGAATGGGGACAGCGTCAATGGGGACAACGGGACCAGACGGGTATACCTACTGTGCTAAAAAAATGCGTGTGTGTCTAAATTTTTATTAATTTCTTTTTGCATTTATTTATGCTTAATAGATTAGGCATAAAGAAATCAATGTCCTTTTTTTATTTTTAACCAAGACAATCTAAACTATACTAATAATAAAGCTGAAGGGGTTGTTTGAACGCGCTAATCTCTGGAACTACCAGTAGGATTTGAAAAATTCTTTAGCATTTGATAGCCGAATTCTGGAGGAAGGCTATAGGCTATTTTTCACCACGCTTGGACTTAGGAGCCGACCAAAAAGAAAAAAGTCAAAGTCGGTGAGTCGGGGGAATATGAAATTTCACGCGGACGAAGTCGCGGGCAGAAGCTAGTAGTTAAATAATATAGATGCTAACAGTCTTAAAGTAATAATATTTACATGTATATAAAAAAGGCGTAAGAATCATAGGGCGTCAAAAAATTCGTCCGCATCGCTGTCAACAGGAAAAAATAAGTTTAAAACCTAAAACCCGACTACTAAAAAGGATGAAGCAAGAAAGTACCTTCCCGTAGTCGCATACCGCTTTACTAACGTAGTTATAAGCTATGGTAGCATGCGAGCACGTGAAGGAACTTTATTGTTTCATCCTTTTCAGTAGTCGGGTTTTAGTTTTTAAACTTAATTTTTATTTAACTTTTTGGGCTTATTTCAGTAATGTATATATTTTTGAAATGTGTACGACATCGGAATCGACATCGAAATAAATTGACTGTACAATAAGGCCCCTTGTACACGCTACGGTTTATTTACGGTACAGGTATAAACCGCGCCATAGGAAAAACGTCTCTATCAACAAGCAGGCAGGCAAGGCAGGCCTGATGGTCTAGTGGTTAGTGACCCTGATTGCTATGCCGGAGGTCGTGGGTTCGATTCCAACCCAGGACAAATGTTTGTGTGATGAGCACGATCATTTGTTCTGTGTTTGGGTGTAATTTATCTATAATATGTATGTATTTAGAAATATATAAGTATGTTTATCAGTTGTCTAGTACCCATAACACAAGCTCTGCTTAGCTTGGGACTAGATGGCGTTGTGTGATAGTTGTGGAATATTATTATTAAGCTTCCATAGTAATCCATACAACACTGACAACCGCCTGCACACTGCGAATAAACCGTAGTTTTTCACGGCAAGAAAAACGTGTATTTACAAAGACCCTAAATCAATGAGCTTCAATAACCATTATTCGACACCTAACGAGAACAAGCAAACGTTGATGCCGAACACATACTATAATATCTTGGATACAATGTGATTGTGAGTAAGTATCGTATTTAAGTCTAGAAGAGTGCTGGGCCAGACTGGCAGCGCAGGGCGAGGAGCGGCGCAGGTACGGGAACGCGCGCGATCTGCCTGTCCGCAGTCGAGCGCGGCTTCGTTCTGAGTGTTGTCGTGTCCAGTGTTTGTCAAAATATAGTAAGGATGAAGAAGACTTATTTTTATTAGAAAAAAGATTGAACTAGTTTGAGAACCCCGGTCCCCATATAGGCCGCCCGCTCACTCACTGCAGCCACTTGTATGAACGAGCTATGGTGTGAATTGCCCGCGCGCTCCCAGCGCCAAGTAGCCCGCGCCGCTCACCGCGCCCGCGTGCCCGCTACAGACACCCATATGAAATTCTTATGTTTGACTACGCCACGCCGCGCCCGCCCCTCGCCCGGTTTTGCAGTCTGGCCAAGCACTAAAGCTTTAAGTATTAAAAAAAGTCGAGAAGTCAAAAGAGGTGGGACACGACAGCGAAAGGAACTTTGCGCGGTAGATCAAAGTTCATTTCGCTGTATCATGATCGTTGGCAGCCTTATTCCCAATGCTGAGTAAGTATAGACCTCCTCCTTTTTGTGCCATGCTTTCCTGGTAAGTCCGTGATTGAAATATGACCCGACTTTCTGAGCAGTATTCTAACTAAAAAAAGTACTAGGCTTGCATGAATTCGGTGAAATTTGGCACACAGATATTTTATTATAACCTGCACTCTAATTGCGTAACACACTATCAATCGGAATCAGAATCATTTCGAAGCCAATTGCTAATCCATTGCTTCTTAAGTTCGAAAAATTTGTCTGCTCAACACGTAAATAACGCAATGAATGTTGTTGAACTGTCAAAATGAAACCGATTCCGATTGATAAAGTGTTACGCAATTGCTCCGCCGGATTAACACATAGGATACTTTTTATATCGGTACTACGTAAATAAGTTATTACAATTTAAGTCATTGACGGGAATTCCCAGATTTCCGTTAAATAAAATAAAGGTACTCTCCACTGCATTAAGACCTCATAAATACAGTTGCAGGTTCTCATTCCGCGAACTCACTCCTGCATTCTATTAATGAGAATCTTGAGAGGATCTTAACATAAGTTCCACGATTTTTGTTTAAAGTGCACTTGAAACTATTAAATACCAGTTACTGAGAAACGCAGACTCATCAGCTGTTTCATTTCACCGAACATCTTTGAACCGGTGCCACGAGTTTACTAACAGAATTTCTAGTGTCGTCTAGGTACTTTATTCATGTATGTGTTTTTTGCGATAAAACCTACATGCATAAAACCTATTTTAGGAGCACTCACGTAGCTTTGACGTTTCAGAAGGATTTGGAGTTGGATGATTTATGATGAAAGCATTTATTCTGAGCCTGTTAAAAATAAAATTTGCTAGAATTGGTTTTAACTCATGTTACACTAGCTTCTACCCGCGACTTTGTCCGCGTAAAATTTCACCCTCCCCCAATTCACCCTCTTAGGGGTGGAATTTCGAAAAACCCTTTCTTAGTGGATACCTACTCTTCACAAAGAACACACCCTCCAAATTTCATGTCTCTCGGACCAGCGGTTGAAGCTGTGTGTTGATATATCAGTCAGTCATACATGACTTTGAATTTTATATATATAAATTTACCTATTCTGAGCCTGTTAAAAATAAAATTCGCCAAAATTGGTTTCAACGTATGTTACATTTCATGTTACGTTTCACATTTTGTTACAGGCTACCTAAACAAAAACAAAACACGCAGTGAGTTCGAAACCGTATATAGGTACCTATGTTTCTGCAACTCCAAACAAAAGATGGCGGAATAAGCTGGAGTTTCATTCAACTGATTGGCCCGTGACAGCGGTAGACAGATACAAGTGAAAATACGGAAGGGAGGCCCCTTCTAGCAGTGAAACACAAACAAAATCAAGTCCTTCGGTTCAGATATTCATTGTTAAATGTATATACCGTCTATTACCGCGCATATTTAATTAATACTGTTGTACAATCCAATTTCACTTTAGCCAACTCTTCATACAATACTTGTCATTGTCCTCAGATCAAATCAGCTTAATTAATTCGTCGCCGTAATACTCAATAGCGAATTTCTTTAATAAACAGCGTATTGGATAACAAAAGCTGAAAGTCATCCTACAAATACGAACACTAAAGAACAAGCCTACCCATTGTTTTAAACGAGCCTACAAAAATATTCGCATTTCTATAAATACGTACATTATTGAGCCAAATATCCAAGCAATAACCGAACTCAACATTTATATCCTCGTAACCATATGAATATATTTCTAAGGACCGTTCTAGTATTACTAATCTTCAGGGGCGGCCCTAAAACGACCGGGAAAAATGGGTCATCTCTACCTTTCCTTGAAAGCTTTAACAGCCAGTATAAATTGACCCTCCTTTTCATTGTAGTTGTATTACAATAGGGGCCAGTGTAACCTGGTCATGAAAACGTAGTTTATGCCATATGAATACATCTCGATGTACCGAAGGGTGAAGTTCGTGCAGAAAAAAACTGGTAAACTGGTAGTAAGCATTTATGTGTTGAAAAAAGGGGTATGAAAGGGAGGCGTTAGTTCGGAGCCCCTTTGTCGTGTTGACTGACATTTGATGCGTATAATGATGAGTATATTGTGCTGTAAACATGAAGATACTTATTTTTCTTTGCCCCAATTTTTGTAGCAAGAACCAAAGCACACACGCTACTTTTTGCATCGGCGATCGGAGATTCAGCTGCTTTTTAGAAGCTTAATACAGCGACCAAGCATTCCACACCGCACACTTAAAAACGCCAAACGCGGCGATTCAGCCGCTTTTCGGAAGCTCGATACAGCGGCTGAACGCTACACTCCGCACACATTCGGATGCCGGTCGCAGCGTTTTGACATTTGCGCCAGCATCGGAGCAGTCGCTAAAACGCGCGATTCCGATACTGCGTCCGAACGCAGAGAGTCGCCAAAACGCGATGCGGCATCGATACAGCCGCAAAATCGCCGATCGCCGATGCAAAAAGTAGCGTGTGTGCTTTGGCCCTAAGTGGCGAATCTGGCTATGAGCAGATTTTGACGAAGTATCCCGTATGTAGCAAAACGGTGTGCAAAAAAGAAATATCACCTTTAATATAAGTACGGTCACCAAAGGAGATAAGTAACCAGAGTCGTCGGATATAGTAGCAGTATTCGAATAAAATTCAATTAAATTAATATAAAACAAACAGTTCATTTATGAAATAAAATTACATTCGAAAACCTCCATCGGTTTCTTACTAAACTTCAACTAAATCCGACGACCCTGGTTACTTATCTCTTTTGGTGACTGTACATACATAAGAGAAAGTCTGAAAGTGGCACCGCGCACCGGTAGCCGAAACGTTGGGTGGAAATCGGTTGTCAAGGTATGTGAAGTGGAGGAATGAGGAAAATATCGTGAGTTTTTGAGTATGAATTTCGATAGTTATAAAAGTAGTGGAAGATCAAAGAAACGATGGATGGACTGTGTGAAATGGTTAGAAAGGGGGTTGCTACTGAGATGACGAATAATAGAGAAGTATAGAAGAAAAAAAATTTTCCGCCGATCCGAAATAAATGGGAATAAAGGCAGAAGATGACACGGCGCGACGGCGCGTTGTGTTCCACGCGCGCCTCATAGAGATATCAGCACTAACTGACGGGGTCCGCCAGGACCGATCAGTGGCGGGGCAAGACCTAAATTTGATGTGGGCAAGATATATTTTGCGAGGCCCCCTGATGGATAATGCAAGAGGACGTATTTTGTTGAGAGAAAAAAAATTTTGATACTCAAATATTTTATTAATAAAAATGCAAACTTCTTCATTGTAATTATTTTACACTATCTGCGCCCCGCAGTTTCACCCGCAAGTGTTTCGATCCCGTGGGAATATCGGGATAAAAAGTATCCTATGTCCTTTCCCGGGACTCAAACTATCTCTATACCAAATTTCATCTAAATTGGTTTAACGGTTTAGGCGTGAAAAGGTAACACACAGACAGACAGAGTTACTTTCGAATTTATAATATTAAAATACTAGCTGCGCCCCGCGGTTTTACCCGCGTAAATGTCGATCCCGTGGGAATATCGGGATAAAAAGTAGCCTATGTCCTTTCCCGGGACTCAAACTATCTCTATACCAAATTTCATCTAAATTGGTTCAGCGGTTTGAGCGTGAAGAGGTAACAAACATATAAACACACACACACTCACAAACTTTCGCCTTTATAATATTAGTGTGATTAGTATATTAGTATGGATTATTAAGTATACCTCAACTAACAGTAAAGTAAACAATTAAAGAAACATAAATTTTCTGCTTTTAGCCATACTGAACTCCCTAATAACTGTGTCGTAATCTGCCAACGCTGAAACTAGCCGGTTTTTTTTATTATTTATTGCTAGATGATTCGCGGGCTTTAGAGGCGCGAGGCCGTAGGCGGTGGCCCACGTCGCCCACGCGTTACGCCGCCTCTGGGACCGATGCCTGCCGGGGTAGCGGGTTGTTCGAAAGAGATACTGTGGCCCCTGGCACAGGCAACTGAAGGAACACGGGTGGGTTTTAGTCAGTAAAAGTCTGACACGCCCTCTCGCTCTGCCCAGAGCGGGAGAAGTTATTTAATCATTTTCCACCCAAAAAAAGGCACGAGAGTGACGACATAATTATATTAGGTATCTACATTTTATACATAAATAAGAAAACAAATGTTGGATAGAGGAAAATAAAGTATGCAGAAAATAATGTTAGCTAGAATTTTCTTGTTTATTATTTGCGACAAAATGAACTAGCGTAATTATTGTGCAAGTGTATAGATGTATTACAAAAAGTACTGCACGTATTGTGTGCTAATAATAAATGGACTAATTAATCTACACAGACAAAGGATCAATAATAAGGTATTTCAAAATTAACCCAACAAACTTTAAGAGGTGCTTAAGACCATCGTACTGAACAACTTTCACTATGGGACCAACCCTGAAATCACGAATAAGAAAATCAGCTGTTTAATACAAAAGTTCAAGACCTACTTGACCAAAATGTATGAAACAGGTGCTTTTTTTCGTAATCAGACTGAAAGTTGTTCAGTCCAATAATCTAAAGCATCTCTTAAAGTTTTTTGGATTAATTTTGAAACACCTTATATAATACATACCTATATAAGCGTTGTACCTTTTTCCTTTATTAACTTTGTTCAAAGATAAAATGTAATACATTATACGTAAAGTAATTGTATGATTTTTCTCGAGCTTGTTCTCAGGGTTTATTAAGATTCTACTAATTATATAATTATTAAACTATGTATCTAGTTGTAAAGTTTATTTAATTATGTACCAGCCTTGGATATTAAAAACAGTAATAAAATTCTAAATTAATTCCAGAATGTATGTATGAGTTTTAATTAAAGTGAGAACATGCTCGAGTAAAATCACCATTACCTTATACTGTATTTTATTTTATCTTTGAACAAAGTTAATAAAGAAAGAAGAAACAACTAGATATATGGTTTATGTAGATATTTAGTTCAAGCTAAGTAATTTCAAGCAAAATCAAACATCAAAAAATGTACTTAGCTTGAAAAAACAGCACACAAATGACTCAATTTATTGGCTGTCACTTACAAAGATAATGTCTCGTAAACATCCTACTATCCTATTAATCCTACTATCCTACTTTCTACTATCCTACTAATCCTACTATCCTACTGATCCTACTATCCTACTATTTTACCTAAACTTTTGCTTTTTTTTTTTTTTTTTTCTACTAATATTATAAACGCGAAAGTTTGTGGGGATGGATGGAAGGATGAATGTTTGTTACTCTTTCACGCAAAAACTTGTGAACGGATAGGATGAAATTTGGCACACATATAGTTGTAACCTGGATTAACACATAGTGTACTTTTTATCTCGGTAGTACGTTCCAGTACGCGGGCGAAGCCGCTGGCAAAAGCTAATAATTAATATACTTTAGTGCCTAGGTCGTAAACTCGACAGATAATGTCAAGGAGAAAGACAGTATCGGCATCGTGTCTACTAATGAAAAATATATGAAGATCCTCTGTACAATAATTCCGAAAAATACGACCCAAGCACAGAACACTTAAGAGCCTATACTACCTCAGCTAAAATTCACTCTTTATCTCGCTCATACGATACTGCTCGCGGACTGAGTGAGAGCGAGACAGAGTGCGGTGCTGGGCGGCAGGCAGCGCTAATAGTTTAGGTATTTGATTTTTGCAGTGAAAATAATTGTAATTATAAAAAAATAAATAACATAAGACCTGCTTTAAAGTATGTTAAGTTAGTATGCAAAGTTTCATGATCTTATTTGAAGTATTTTTTGAATACCAGCGGTTTATTGTTCGGGTTAGAGGTAACATTGGATTTTTTTTCTATCGAGAAAATTTTATGGAATCGTGTTTTCGTCTAACATAGGACTTAGCATTAATCCTCAACTATACCATATATTTATATCAAAATTAATAGTGAAGCATTTTCGACATAACGGAGGATCACGCTAAGCCATTTGAGGTAGTATAGGCTCTTAATAGTTGACCCAAGTGTTCAGTGTTCATAAAGCTAGATGGAATTGAAGAAGTGAGACGTAAACCGAAACCGTGAAAACTTAGGCGAAGAAAGCATTGAGAGAGCTGTCATTCCACCTTCGTTGCCATTTCTTCTCAGATAGTCAGATAAAAAATTTCCGTACCTACCTCAATAGGAAAAACGGAACCCTTGGCTTATAGGATCACTTTGTTTTCCGTCTGTCTGTCAAGATCTTTTATCTCGGGAACGCGTGGAGGTATCGAGTTGAAATTAAAACCATATATTCAAGTCTACAGTCCCTTAAAGCTAAGAAAAAATTAAACTTTTAAGTTAACGTGAAAAAAGATACGGCCGTTTATGCCGCAAAAATGTATATTTCGATACTCTCAAGGGAATCAAAATTTATAGCGTACTTGCCGTTGACCTAGAATCATGAAATGTGGCAAGAATCAATGTCATGTAGCTCAAGTAAAGGAAAAAATCCGAAAACCGTAAATTTCTAGTTACATACCTACGGAACCCTCGGTGCTCGTGTTCGACTCGCACTTGACCGGCTTGTTTTATATCAGATTGCCCACTGCATTGTATTTGATGATGAGTATTTGATATTAATTTCAACTTGATAACTCCATGTCGATACCGGAAATATGAAATAACGTAAGGGACAAAACTAAGGTTTACAGGAGAGCAAAAATAAGATATTTTTTTACAAAAACTGACTATAACTTTTTAACTATATGTTTTATATAAAAAGTGTCTAGGACAAAGTTTCTTAGATTTCTTCATTCTTTTAAGCTAAAATAGCAAACATTGATTAAAACCTATAGTTTTAAAGATAGCATGTCCCTTACGTTAAATAATAATGAATACGAGTGACATACGTTAACAAAATTTGAGATGTAAATTAACAGCATTGATGTAAGGGACATTATAGGAAATAAACAAATATTTTTTTTCATGTAAGGGACATTATAGGAAATAAACATTTAATGTTTTTCAAAGTAAAGGTCTCTTTAATGGTGTACTCTTTATTGCTTATGCTGTTAATACATGTTAAAAATAGAATTTAATACATTCAGGACCTACTGCGCCTATCAATATAGTTTAAACCTAGTTGCTGACATAAAAGGATAAAAAATAAACGAATAAAATAGATTAAAACTTTTATTTGTACTCACTAATCCTCTTTTATCAACGCAAATAACTCGCATAAATAATGCTAAGTACAACATAATTGCTCGATAAGCAAGAGGACTTTTTCTAGCTGATTCCATAAATGATGGCCACTGGAAAGGTCCCCAAACCATCAGTTTTTTAGTCTCCCTTTGAATGATAACATGCATGCTGTCTGTTCATCCTGCGTTAACTGCTTAATAAGTTGTAATTTTTACATGACCTACTTACCAATATTTTACCTATTGGAAGATATGTTTTTATTAGGATTCGAATTATTCTATCTCAATCAATCAACTCAGCCTATTACAGTCCACTGCTGAACATAGACCAGGCTGCGTCACAACACCCTGTCCTCCGCCTTCGGCATCCAGTCCGTTCCAGCCACCTTTTTTAGGTCGTCCGTCCATCTAGCTGGGGGGCGTCCTACACTACGCTTGCCGATACGCGGTCTCCACTCAGGACTCGTCTGCTTCACCGGCCATCGGTCCTTCGATAAACATGGCCAGCCGACTGTGTGAATGGGGCTGGTGGGGTGGCAACTGTTTACTCTGCAAGATATGTCGGTAACTCCGGTTCTTTTCCGGAAACTTTCAATCCTGATTTCATCTTTCAAAGAGACTCCGAGCATAGCTCGGTCCATAGCGCGCTGAGCGACCTTGAATTTGTGGACCAGCCCGACCATCAGTGTCCACGTTTCGGCACCATATATCATGACGGGCAGAACGCACTGGTTGAAGATCTTAGTCTTCAAACACTGCGGGATAGGCGACGAGAAGACTTGACGGCTTCTTCTGTCGGCTTCTTTCTCAAAGTTGTGTCTACCGAGCTGGATTATTTGCCCTAGGTAGACATAATCCTTCACAACTTCGAGAAGCGACCCTTCGATGTAGATTGGACTCTTCAAGACGTAGACGTGCGAATTGTACATGACTTTCGTCTTGTCCAAATTCATGCCGAGGCCAACCCGCCGAGGAGCTACATTTAGGCTGTGCAGCATTTGGTTTAGCTGTTCCAGCGTCTCTGCCATTATGACGATGTCATCGGCAAATCGAAGATCTGAAATGTACTCGCCGTTCACGTTGATAGCCCAGTTCAATCCAGCGTCTTGAAGACGTCCTCCAACGCATTTGTAAACAACTTAGGGGATATAATATCCCCCTGTCTCACCACTCTGAGCAGTTGGATGGGGCTGGTTTTCTGATCCTGGATCTGGACAGTCATCGTGGCAGTGTCATACAAACATTTCAACACTTCGATGTAGCGCCAGTCAATTCGACATCGTTTCAGAGAGGCCAGAACTGCCCATATTTCGATAAAGTCGAAGGCTTTCTCGTAGTCCACAAATGCCCTACACAGCGTCTGATTGTACTCCTCGGCCTTCTGTTCAATTTGCAGAACAGTATGGATGTGGTTTACGGTGCTGAAGCCTTTTCGAAAACCGGCTTGTTTAGGCGGCTGGAACTCGTCAAGTATTCTGGCGGGACGGTTTGTGACGACCCTCGAGAACGCTTGTATACATGTCTCAGAAGCGAGATGGGTCTATAGTTCTTCAGCAAGGATTTAAGGTTTTGTTCCATCTAAATAGACCAATTTTTTTAATTACTGAACTCCATTTATGACTAAACAATAATAATTTACCAAAAGTAGTAAGAAATAATTACCTGTTTAATATGTGATTCCTATAATGTTCATAAATTTTTGCCTGCGGGCTAGAGAAGTGAAGATAACTTTTCATCACTCATGTTTAGAATCCAGATAAAACTTTTACTAGGTACTTGTAGTTAGATCAATGAAAACGATGATGTGTTACTTAAATGAAGATGTGTAATGTCACAAACAGTGTTACGAAATACTAAGTAAGGGTCACGACCGCGCAGGTAAAATCAAACACAAAATCCGTATTGCTATCTAGCTCAGACATGTTGCACTGTTTTGCGTGTGACAGAGACGTATAATAGTATTCGTTTAGATAAGTTTTAGATGTAAAGGACAGGTCAATTATTTTCGATGCTGAAAAATTAACGTATGGGTCAATATGATTATGATAATTCGAGCCACAATTTAACGTAAGGGACATGGTATGTGCACCTACTCAGGGAACACTAATGTATAAGACCTCTTGTAAAATGTTCTCGATTTTTTTTTAATGTAAAGACCAAATACTGTAAGTAAAGAGACTTACATTAATTTTTATAAAAATATTAATTTAAAACGTCCTATACAGCCAGTTTTTGTAAAAAAAATGGTCTAGACCTGCGGAAAATATGTAATGTAAGGGACATTTTTTTTGAGATATTGAGATTTTAAATATACCAATCGATAGAGCAAGAAATTACGAATCCAATGATATATATAACTCATTTTCGACAAAATGTCCCTTACGTTATTTCAAATTTCCGGTATCGATGTGTTCCCGAGAAAAAGCGTATTGACAGACGGATAACGAAGTGATCTAACAAGGGTTCCGTTTTTCCTTTTGAGGTATGGAACCCTAAAAATTTAAACAATACGCCATAACCTAACCTTCTATATTCATAACATTAGGTATATCAACAGTGACCCCACAATTTTTGTAATCCAATTATTTACAAAATTAATGAGTTTTATGCCAAAGGAAGCGGTTGGACCCCTGGATTCTACGTGCAATTAAATTAGGTGCCTAATGATCTAAGAAAGGGACCTCTGTTAAGGTCTAGCGAGTTTACTAACCTTGCTTAAAGAGGGCAAAAAAACGTCGTAAAAAGGCGTATTTATAGCAACTAGGATGAGGCTGTTTACGAAGTGTTTTGGCCGAACCGCGTAAAAAAAGTTGGAGGAGCATAATATTATTGAATTATTCTTCTATATATCTATACTAGCTGCGCCCCGCGGTTTCACCCGCATAAGTCTCGATCCCGTGGGAATATCGGGATAAAAAGTACCCTATGTCCTTTCCCTGGACTCAAACTATCTCTATACCAAATTTCATCTAAATCGGTTCAGCGGTTTTGCCGTGAAAGACGGACAAACAAACAGACACACACATACACTTTCACATTTATAATATTAGTATGGATATTTATATAAAACAAAGTTAGATTAGTTACACCATTTATAACTCAAGAACGGCTGGACCGATTTTTATGATATTTTATTTGTTGGATTTGACTTCGCCCAGAATAGCAGAATAATTATTAAAACATGGGAAAAAATAACAAGCAAAATATCTGAGGCGGTACGAAGTTCGCCGGGTCAGCTAGTTGAAAATAATTTTAGAAGTGAAACTAGTTTACGAAAATTATTTATTAAGTATATGTGCATTGCAAACTAACCTTATCTGACTCAGTCCAAAATAATATCACCATCTTCTTTCCAAAACGATTACGTCATTCAATGACAACACAATTATGAGATGCAGACTCAGAGAACGTCTTGTTTATTACCTATTGTCCCGACCACTTTTTTTTTTATGGATGGGAAATCATCAAATGACCCCTCCCGCTCTGGGTGGCGCGAAGGGAGTGTCAGACTCTTACTGACTAAAACCCATCCGTGTTCCTTCCTTAGCCCTTTATGTTCCGGGGTAGCAGTAACCCTTTCGGACAATCCCGCACCCCCGGCAGGCTTCGGCCCTGGCAGGCCCCTTCCTTTATGCTGACATCTCTTTGAGGCGCGCGTGGAACACGTACGCGCCGTCCGGCACGGGCCTGGTCCTGATCGGACGGTGAGCTACCCATTACTCTCCGTCCGCAGGCCCGCGCCTACGGTGGCCGGGAGTCGTCACGCGGCTCCCGACGCCCGGAGCGTCTCTCGCGGCGGCTGGGGCGTGAGGCTCTCTCCCTCAGCCGTTCCGCCACCTCCTTCGCTAGCATGACTGCTTCGCAGAAGGAGGTGACCGCCTTCCACTCCCTCTCGCCCCGGACCATGGCTTGAACCAGGGCCGGACGCGAGAGGTCGCCGCCACTGTCGATCGCCTCTACGAGGGCACGGCGGTGCTCCGCCCAATTTTATTTTGACCTAAAATAATAAATTGCCGGCCACATGAGTGTATTTTCGTTAGCTGATTATTTTTCTTGTAAGTATCTAATGCGTTTTTCTTATATATTTTTTACCAACGTCCTTATTTTGGTGTTCTGAATGATTTCTAAAAGTTTGTCCATCTATTTTAATGGGACCTTATATAATAGAGTTCCTGGTGCCCTTGCGGGAAAGAAACGTTAAATTTTAATGCATGAAAAAACATAACAGTATAACTGTAGATGTATCGAGTCGGACTCCTTTTCATTTAATAGCATTTAGCTTTAATCCAGTGGTTTACGCAAATCAGACCCCCAACCCAACAAACCAGGCCCAACTTAAAAGAATAAAGACCGTAATTTAAGAATTTCCAACATTATTTTCATTATTTCTCAAAGCTTTTGTCCCCTAAAACGTCCTCTAAGAATTCCACTTGACAATTATTTTTTTTACATTATTGTCGTACAATGTAAACGGTAGGCGGGAAAAAGGAAAAGATAATAAAAAGACAAAGATGTAGGGATTAAACGTTCGTTAAATTCTCTGATTATTTTTTGGACAGAGTCGTGAAATATATTTTTATGTTGCAGATGATGGTAATGAGATTACTGATTAGGGTTTGTAGTAAACTTATTTTTTTATTGTTATGGGGGTTATTTTTTATCCGGTTCTTATGTTATAAACTAATTGCTGTTGATACTAAAGGCAGCCCGTGGCTAAATAATAACAGCCGCACAGGCGATCGATCAGGTTAAGCTACTCTAAATGTATTTTCTTTTTTTCTTTCTTTCTTGCCGCGGTTGGTCTGTGGATGGGTGACCATCTTTACATACCGAGACCCCTCCGTGCCTCGGAAATCACGTTAAGTCGATATCCGTGACTTAGCCACAAACCCCTCCAGACAGTATTCTATCTATGTATCTATAATTACAACGGTTGACAAGTCTGTTAAAGAAAAAACCTAACTGGTTAAAGAAATATTTGCTTCTTAATAAGCTGCATTCATAACAATTTTACATTCCAACAATAAAATGAACTCCAAAATCAGAACCCACAATTTAAACTACTCAAATTCTTTCCAAAACTTTCCGCAAAATAAAGCGAAGATTTACACTGTCATAACTCCGAAAATATCTGGAATAACTTGCCTTGCAGCAGAATGCAGTACGTCGGATCGTCTATTGTGCCGACAGTGACCTCTAGGGGTCTTTTGACGATATTTCATGTTCCCTGGCATTTTCATCGGAGCTCAACACGGCTATTTGAGCTATCTTTTTATTTTTGTTGCTGTTGTTTAGTTTGACCTGGAATGTGGTGGTTTTAAGGTTGGTGTTTTGCGTTTTAGAGTAAAGTAAAAGTAAAATCGTTTATTTAATCATTCAAAATTACAATATGGAGGTATCGTTGGTCCTAAACAAGGCACAGCCTGTGTCTTGGGCACCATTACATAGGTACAACATGTTGATAATTTTACACAAAATAAGTGTAGTTAAGGTTGAGATTGGCTACAGTTAAGCTAGTTAGCCTCATCAGGACTACAAGACTATGTACAGACGCCAGCACATCAAGCTACCCCAAACCTGTAAAATTTTCCCAATCAACTTTGAACTTTATGGTTTAGCGATAAAGTTGAAAATCCAATAAAAAACTTTGACAGATTGTAGTAGCTTGATGTGCGGGCGTCTGTACACTTGTATACAGTAATTGTGTTTAGTTGGAGATCCAATAAATAAATAGTTATTCTTCTGCCTTTAATTAAATTTATTTGGGGTCGACACGACATGTCTTTTTCTTCCATACTTCTCTATTAGTCGTCATCTCGGTAGTCACCCCCTTTCTAATTATATCACCATTCACACATTCCATCCATCGTTTCTTTGGTCTTCCCCTACTCTTATAGCCATCGACATTTAAACTCAAAACTTTCCTCACGACATTTTCCTCATTCCTCCGTATCACATGCTCAAACAGAAGAAAGAAAGAAGAAAGAAAATACGTTTATTTGCGGTGAAAAAGAACATAAAAAAAGCCATACCATGACAACCGATTACCACACAACGTTTCAGTTACCGATGCCATTTTCAGACTTCCTATTATGTACTCATTTCTTATTCTATCCATTCGTGTAACACCACATATCTCTTTTGGCATTCTCATCTCAGCTGCATGCAATTGTCCTTCATTCATCCCTTTTGTGGCCCGACATTCATTGTGATGAAGGGGAATGATCCAGTAAATCATCATCATCATCATTTCAGCCGAAAGACGTCCACTGCTGGACATAGGCCTACGCCAAGCACATCCACTTCGACCGGTTCTGTGCTTCTCGCATCCAACGGGTTCCTGCGGCCTTCACAAGGTCGTCGGTCCACCTTGTGGGAGGCCTTCCAAAGCTACGTCTTCCGGTACGCAGTCGCTACTCCAGAACCTTTCGGCCCTAGAACAGATGGCCGATCCAATAAATGAATAAATGAAATTCGATACATAAATACTTAATCACTTTTTTCGTTTGTTAAACGATTTTTCATTTGTTGTGCATAGAAATAGACGCTTTATTCCTGTATAGAGTTTTATGCATACAAAACATAGAAGCCGTTAAAATTATTGAAAATAAAAACAAGTAATAAATGCATTTATAACTTAATGTAGTCACAATTATAAGTTATACCATACCCAGCTCGGAAATAGACCGAGATTATCTTCATTCAAAACCACACATTAGTACCGCTTTAATTACCTTTAAAAAACCAACACAAGCATGCCAATCGAAGTTAAATATTCACCCGACACGGAAATCCTTTTTCAACGGAGTGTTTCAAGGTATAGAATAAAGTCGATTGTAGGTTGGCATGCCCAAAAGCGTGCTTCATTTGTTTACTTTTCCAGTCACGGGGCAAGACCGCAGTGGTCGGACATAAAATCAAATTAGCCCGCTTATAAACCAAAAGCAATCCGCTTTTACCAGGCAATTTAATATGGCCGAATTGTGGTGCACGCCCGCACTAACTTTTTTAGCGTAGAATGGATTTAACTGGACGCGTGCCGGCATTTTTTTCAGGTTCAGATGCCAGTTTTGCTCTCCAACGATTTGGATGTCCATGAGATGTGTGCAGTTTGTAATTTTTCGAAGGTAGTGTTAACCAAACCTTTTTCTCTGAAACGCTACAATGTTGAATAATAAATTGTGGGCATGAGGAATGTTCCCTTGTAAGTTAAAGTATTGAGTTGATATAACAGTAAATGTAATGCAACCTTTACGTTATCCAATATATGTAACATTTTCATAGTTGCTCAATATCGAAAGACTATACAGGTACCTACGTCGCGATTCATTAACCAATAAAAAATAAAGCGGGAAGTATTATTTTTTTCTTCATAATGGCCCAAAATAAAATGGTTTTCCATAAATAATCTGCTGAAAGCAACATTTCACGACAAAAATAAAATGACTTCGACGAAACCGAATGATTAACTTGCAGTTAAATTGACATACAACGTAATATGCAAATCTGATACCGCGTATTTTAAACAAACTGTAGTCAAAAGCGAAGTAAAAATTTACAAAAAAATACACAAAAAAATATACGGTGCGGTATACCGGTCACGCGCGCATTTCCGGGCTGCGGTATTTTTTTTCTTTTTTTTTTTGTTAGTACCATTTTATTCGTTGGAATGAGGACTTTTTTTGCAAAAACTATACGGGTAACTGTATCGGTATTTATTACTTTACCCCGTATTTCTCTCTACATAATGTTATTGGAAAATGCGTTGTTATTCACAGTAAGAAGAATACTGTAGCTATGAAAGTAGGGGAAGACCAAACAAAAAGATGGAGAAGAAAAAGATTGATGGACTGTGTGAAAAATAATATGACCAGAAAGGGGGTGGCTACCGAGATGACGACTAATAGAGAAGTATGGAAGAAAGGGACATGTTGTGACCCCAAACAAATTGCAATAAGGGCAGAAGGATAAGGAGGGAAGAAGAAGGAGGAGGAAGAAGAAGAAGAAGGGGAGGGGGAAGGGTAAGGGGGTAGGGCGGAAAGATAGGGGAGAGAAGGGGAGGTGTTTGACGGTCGTTACGGGTAGTCAGAAGCCCGAAAGTCTGACAACCAGTCTTACCAAGGGGTATCGTATTACCCGCTAACTGAGTTGTGGAGGTCAGGTAGGCAGTCGTTCCATGTAAAATAGTGGTATTCAGCTGCATCCGGTTAGACTAGAAGTCGACCCCAACATAGGTAGTGGTGTACGTCATCTGTTCGAGGCCCTTTTCATCATCATTCTCCTACCCTATTTTACTACCTGTAAATAAAATATCTAGCAATATACAGGATGGCACGGACATCGACAAACAACAAGCTAACATAAATTCAGTACATGATCCTGAGCACATCTGCGTTGAATTTTCTGGTCGGATAAAATAAATAAATAAATAATCAGCCTATAATGTTCCCATTGCTGGGACACAGGCATATTAAAAAAAATAGCTGTGCCATGCATTTTGACCGCGTAATTATTGTATTATTCTAAGAAAGAGTTTTTTTTTTTGATAATTGACTAAAAATTTCTACAATAGGGATCTACGATCATGTGATGAATTCATGTTCACAGTTTGGGCACTGGTTAATTTTTTTTCCTGTATATCGATACCTCTGGGCTCAAAGGGCGTATTGCACATTTTGGGCATTTTTACATTTTTTATTATTCTCACTCAGTTTTTGAATCTCTATCGATCAAATAAGTTGTGTTTACGTAACGAAAATTATGAGGTCGTATTCGATTTTTTTTTTGCGAATTTTGATTTGTGGATTACACAGATCGATAAAGCATCAAAAACTGAGTGAAAATAGTAAAAATATGTTACAAATGTGCTATAGGCCCTTTGAGCCCAGAGGTATCGATATTATATATCAAAATAAAGTTACAAAAAATATTCAAATAACATTTAAAAAGCCTAAAACGCTCCGTCCTTGGCAGCCACATCACCATTCTCCCCAATTATTACATAAACTATGGATTTTGGAGTTAAAGTATTCCCAAAGCGGCTGATATTCGGGACTTCACTACCCATGTCACCCGACGTCACCCGGGAATTCGTATTGTAATAATAACTTGGATATAGATGTGATAACTTACGACTGCCTGCCTTTACCATTTTTTGTTCAGAAATAGTCATTAATATAATGTTCGTAATATTAATGCCATGGCCGCGCCATTGAAACGGACACTAATTTGTTTAGTTGGAAACGATTTTAACTCAGATTGTTGTCTTCGAGCGCTATATTAATAAATCATTGTCGTTTGAGGACTCCATTTTAGGTCGTCGTTATCTCTTGATTTTGAATAAATGAAGAACTTTTATGTTTTCAAGAGAGGCTTTTAAAAAATGTGTGAGTAATGTGTTGAAAGGTTGGCATGAGACTAATATATTATTTCAAAAGTTTAAAAAAATTGCCTCATGAAAAGAAAAAAACCGAAACACGAAGTGTTCCGCACCACCGTACTTATTGTACGGTATTACGGAAACCTTCGTGTGCGAGCTAACACTACATACAAATAACGGCAAATAAATCACGTTTGTTGTATGGGAGCCCCCCTTAAATATTTATTTTATTCTGTTTTTAGTTTTTGTTGTTATAGCGGCAATAGAAATACATCATCTGTGAAAATTTCAACTGTCTAGCTATCACGGTTCATGAGATATAGCCTGGTGACAGACAGACGGACAGTCTCCACTGTCCGTCTCGTGAACCGTGATAGCTAGACAGTTGAAATTTTCACAGATGATGTATTTCTATTTCTCCTCTTAGTAATAGGGTCCCTAAAAATGGAGTCATCATTCATCATTTTAGCCGAAAGACTTCCACTTCTGGACATTGGCCTCCCGCAAATATTGCCACATCCATCAGTTCTGAGCAGCTCGCGTCTAGCAGATTCCTGCGATCTTCACAAGGTTATCGGATTACCTAATGGGAAGCCTTCCAACGCTACGTCTTTCAGTACGCGGTCACCACTACAGAACCTTTCGGCCCCATCGGCCATCTGTTCTGCGAGCAATGTGCCCACTTAAGTTAGGCAATTAATCAGGCTATGTCGATTACCTTGGTTCTCCTGCGGATCTCTTAATTTCTGATTCAATCCCTTAGGGAAACTCCAAGAACAGCCCTCTTCTTTGGCCTTTGTGTGACTTTCAAAGACTTCTAAATGAGGTCCATTATAAGCGACCACATGTCAGTTCCATAGACACAAAACAGAGAACGTACGGTGAAAAAAAACCTTTTTATTCATTCGTATACCAACACACAAAATCCCTAAATAACACGAAACCAAGCCACCTATTTCAGGCCATTTCAATTTTACACTTGGTTCTCTCGTCCCAAAAAAACCTAGACATGAATACCACTTTCATGCAAACCGTCGCAAATTGAGGTCAAACGGAGAGCGGTCTGAAGAATGAAAAATAATCGGGTGCACCGCGGCACCAGATTGTGCTAATTTTACTTTTTGGACCTTCATAACGATTATAACGCTATAAATCTTGGTTATAGTGCGGTGGATACAGTAGATCAAGTTAAGAAATAATAATAATTATAAGAAACTAACTTCTGCCCGCGACTTCGTCCGCGTGAACTTTCACTCTCCCTCCATTCACCCTCTTAGGGGTGGAATTTCGAAAAACCATTTCTTAGCGGATAACTACTCTTCACAAAGAACACACCCTCCAAAGAACAATAGCGAGGGAATTGTTGATGGAATTATTGATCGTCTACGTATGTCAGCGTGATAGATACCGACGAAATAATTTAATAAGTTTAATCAAATCAAGTTTATGGCATATCCAAGTCTGGAAAAATAATCATCATCAATGAAAACTGAATTGACTAGTTTATTGATGATAAAAAATAGTCATGGCCTAGTTGTCTTTTTCTGGCTTGACTTCATGACTTTTAGCGAAGCTGAACTATTAACGTTGCCATGTAATAAAAATCTTGGTCAAGTTACAAAAAATGCTTTGCTTTACGTATTGCATTAATAGGTAGGTATACTTAAGAAATAGATGTCTGCATTAGAATATAAATGTGAAAATAAAATTAACCAGACGGGTGTTGTGTCTGGCGGGCAAATGCCCGATGATTCATGTCGGGCCGCTGTATCTATGCTAGTTGCACAGTAAACTCTGCTTGCGAGATGCAGGATTTTATGTGATGTCAGTATGACGCGTCGTTCGTGTCTCTAGGACCAGCGGTTTAGGCTGTGCGTTGATATATCAGTCAGTCAGGACTTTCAATTTTATATACATAGATATTTAATCACTGCCTCGTCGGTCTAGTGCTTTAAAGCGCTACGGCTGAGCATGAGGTCCTGGGTTGGAATCCCAGGTCGCACAAAGTTGGGTTTTTACATAAGAAATTTCTCAGTAGCAGCCCGAAGTCTGGATTTGTGCCCAGTTGATGGCAATAGGCTCGCCCCCCTATTACATGGGACTTAAACATAACTGGCGAAATGCGTGTGTACTATTAGGTACACGTTTGCCTTACTCTTCGGGATTGCAGGCGTGTTATGTTATGTTTATAAATGACATGATACTTCTTCTTCGAGTTTCTTCTTCTTAGCGTGTCGATAGCAATCTAAATGTACTCGGCCCAGAATTCGGCCACTTGTTTGGCGCCATCACTAGCGTCCATCAGTTCCTGTAACGTGCAGCTGACATGACACGCAGGGCACGATATTAAGTGTCCCATCGTTTGTGGAACAGCACCACATTTACACTCCAAAACGGAGTCGTCTACTTGATTGAAATCACGAATTGATTTGAAATCATCTTCTTTCGGTTTGTTATAGACAAAGTGACATTCTATCAGTGATGACAATGATGGAAAAGTAAAAAAAATAATATTATATTAGTTACCAAAAAGTTTATTTTAATCCTGTTAAAACTCGTTACAGAAATACCCAAGGCATTAAGCCCGCCTTTGTACAGACGCCAGCACATCAAGCTACTACAATCTGTCTAGATTTTCAACTTTATCGCCAAAACCTAATGTTTAAAATTGATTGGGAAAATTTGATAGTTTCGGGTAGCTTGATGAGCTGGCGTCTGTACCTTTTTGTGCGAAAAGTTTGAATTATAAATAAGAAACACTTTGAAAGTGATTGCCAATTTGTCTAGTTACTAAGGACAATAAAATTTAATTAAGGTTTTAACCAAATATCGCTCATTTGGAGAAATATTGACGTAATTTTTTTTTTTTTTCCCAAAAATGAGTTCGATATTCCAAAGCAATTAAAAAGCCTATCTACTTCAGAAAAGCCTAGATGTAAAAAAAAGTAGCAGTTACGTCGATGTTTCTCCTAATAGAATAAAATACTCTGTATTATGTACACCATGTAAAAAGAGCGATATGTTCACATAATATTGTTTTCAACACACTTGCTCGTAAAATGGCTCTTAATGCACAGCTTTTAGATCCATAACGCAGTGTATTACAAACGCGTGCTTTTTCTTTACGTTACGGTACTCGTGCTTTATTTCCACAGATAACTATTTAATTTACTAGTCGGAGGTCGGAGAAGTGCGTTTTTTTTTAATCTCTTCAAAGAGACTTCATGCCAAAAAGAATCCGCGAGCCATATTTTACTTTTTTTTTAAATAGTCTGAATTGTCCTTGGTCCCAAGATGAACTAAAATTTATTTACCTTAAGATGAATGCGCAGTTGTAGCCCATGAAATTAAATTTTTCTAACGTTTTTTGCAATTTTCAGGTCAGTGTCAGGTTGTATCTTGATCAAAATATGATTCGCGACTATAACAGATACGTATTTACAGAATTATAATCATTAGAATCATTAAATACATCTTTCTAAGTTAGATTTGTTCCATAAGAACAAATCTCTTATGGAAAAGTTCTAAGGGAACAAATCCAACTAAAATATATTATATATTAATGATTCTAATGACTATAATTCTTTCAATACATATCTATTATATAAATATTCATATTGATCAAGATACAACCTGATACTGACCTGCGAATTGTAAAAAACTTAAAAAAAAAAATTTCGCGGTCTACCACTGCGCATTCACCTAAGGGTGCATCCACACATAGCGAGGCATGTGCCGCAAACGATTTTTTTATATGTATGGTTGCCTCAGGCTGAGGCATCTAACACACAAAAAAAAGCACTAGCGGCGCATGGCTCGCTCTGTCTGGATGCACCTTATAATTTTCCGTCGTCCGTTCCCGTAACCAAACGGAAAAGACCACTGGCGTTCTATTATTGCGGATTCTCACTGAATTAATGTATATTTCTCTATGCAAATAGTACTTTCTAATTCCATACTAACTAAACTACAATTTGACATACGACAACACTACGATCAGTCTTAACATTATTTTGTGTTTATTATATTTTTTCTATAGGCTGTATATCGGTTTTACTTACTCTATGGGTAAACCTGCGCGCGCACGTCAGCGCGGCGCGCGGAATGACAAACCAAGCCCGCCATTATCCATACAAGTTAATATTTAACAATAAAAGTCTGTTTTTTTCCTCACAAGTGTGTTGAAAAACGTCGTATGATACGCGTGTGCATTGATAATTAAACTCTCGGCTACCTTATCGCGCTTGCCTACGGCTCGCGCGAGTAATACCGCCTCGAGTTTAATGATCAACATAGCACACATGTATCATAATGTACTATTAATTTACTGCAAAACACACAAAGGCTTTAACTTCAGTGCCAACGTTCATCAAGTATTACTAACTAATATTATAAAGGCGAAAGTTTGTGAGTGTGTGTGTCTTTATATGTTTGTTACCTTCTTCACGCTCAAACGGCTGGACCAATTTCGATAAAATTCTGTATGGAGGTAGCTGACACCCTGGATTAACATATAGGCTACTTTTTATCCCGATATTCCCACGGTATCGACATTTACGCGGGTGAAACCGCGGGGCGCAGTTAGTTACTAATAAGCAGAAAATGGGGTTCGTATCAGCCCGAGTTTTAGGTATTTAACCACTTAGCCCATGTCACATGAGCCCTAAAGATGTCCGAAAAGTATCCGATAATACCCTCTTACCAGGAATCTGGATTTTAGGGATCACAGATAATTATTTCTATCTATATTTTATTAGATCGTGTCATTTAGCGTTTGCTACGGCGTAGCTGACGTCACGGCTACGCTTGCTACGCTGTCGTAGCAGCGTAATGAGCTACATCATTATTAAGCTCAAATTATAAATTCAATCTCAAATGACGTAGTTAATAGCAAATTCTGTTACACTGTATTTAGAGTGAACTTGCTAGTAAATGTACGTGAATATAATTATTTAATTATAGTACCGTCAACAAAAGAGATAAGTATGCAGGATCGTTGGATATAGTTGAAGTTTAGTAGGAAACCGATGGTTGTTCTCGAATAAAATATTATTTTATTAATAGAAAACAAACAGCTCATTTATCAAATTAAATTTCAGTCGATAACATCCATCGGTTTCTTACTAAACGTCAACTATATCCGACGATCCTGAATACTTATCTCTTTTGTTGACTGTACATACAATTGTTTAATTATAGTTAAACATACCTGGTGGAATGTGGGTGTACTATAAGTATACCTCTGCCTAAGGTCTATTCAAATTCATGTTTCTAATTGATATTTTTTCATGTTAACCAATTATCAACTTTTTTCTTTTGAAAATTAAGTTGATTTCAGTGACTAATACTTTTGAAAAAGTTCTTAAAATGTTCGAAGTTGTAGCGTAAACTGAACTTTATTATGTAGGTATTAAAGTTATTTTTCCAATAACTCATATTTGTTTATATGTTTGGAAACGAAATCGCGAACGCAGATTAGTAGATGAAGATATGAATAATATGAGCCTCCAGAATGAATATTTTGATACTTGTTTAAACCGTACCCAAAAATAGCAATTTTCCCTTAAATAATTCTCTAAACCATTTTCACATCAACGCAGCTCATATCTTAAAGCGGTATTATCTATCAAAGGACCCAGTTCCTCTAGATAAGGTGTATGATTACACTTGCATGCTTTGCTTGCTCAGCGCATAGATATTTGATCGAGCATCAATTATGCAGGCGTCTAGCTTAGCACTCAATTTGAGCATGTTACGTGGAATATTCTGTGTTGGTACTGGCGAAGAGAATATAATTATTTCATGACAAAGGTTCGCGTCTTAGATATACTTGATTATTAAGAGCATCTTGGGGCATATAATTTGCGAATGACAACAACAGTTCTAAATATAGTCTAGTTTCCAAGTAGCTACCGACAAAATTAAATTGTAATATATAGTATAATTAGCTGCGCTCCGCGGTTTTAACCGCGTTAGAACGAAAAGAAAGAAATAATTTTAATTGCGGTGAAAATGACGCAAAAAAGAACATGAACACAAAAAATAAAATAAAAAGGTAGTGGGAAACATGCGTCACATCCACGCAAAACGGCTATCGTTCAGCGTTAATGTCGATCCCGTGGGAATATCGGGATAAAAAGTAGCCTATATGTAAATCCAGGGTGTCAGCAACCTCCATACAAAATTTTATCAAAATTGGTCCAGCCGTTTGTGCGTGAAGAAGTTACAAACATGTACCTAAACACACACACACTCACAAATTTTCGCTTTTATAATATTAATGTAATATTGTTTTATAATTAAATAGCAATGAAATTGGTCCATCCATTTGAGAGGTATTCATATACAGAAAAGATTACAACTTAGCAACTCTGTAAAAGAGTTGATGTGTCAACTGTTCATATTAATTTTATGCCGGACATACTGTGGGGCCCTAATAGCACAGAACTTGTGCCCTGAGATAGTGAGGCGGGGCCGCGGCAGACCACGCAGGAGATAGCGGGACGAACTGGATAGATTCCGTCAAAACTGGAAGGAGGATGCGTGGGCCCGCTAAAGATTTAAGGAGTGGAGGGAGGCCTTTGCCAGGAGTGGGGAACCGTAAGTTAGTAAAAAAATTATATTATCAGACGGTCGTTTCATGTTAAATAATTAACTAGCTTTTGCCCGCCACTTCGTCTGCATGGAATTAGTAATGTGGGTAGCTTGTTTTTTATCCAATCCGCCTTTTTTCATTATTATTTCGGGGATAAAAACTATTCTATATATAATCCTTACCCACAACTCAAATTATCTCCATACCAAATTAATTCATCTAAATCGGTTCAGTGGTTATTGATTTCCCATACAAACTTCCACCCCCCTTTTTACCCCCTTAAAGGATGATTTCTGGGATAAAAACTATGTCCTTTCCCCGGACTCAAACTATCTCTATACCTAATTTAATCTAAATCGGTTTAAGCGTGAAGAGGTAACAGATAGACAGATACACTTTCGCATTTATAATATTAGCATGGATAAGCTATTATGTTCTTGATAAATAAATAAATTCAATGACGTTACAATTTACAAACACAAAACCAAACTGATTCTCTGTTAGCCCCGCTACTGTGACCAGCTATAAATCGCGGTTGCGATTATAACGGCGTCGATTTGTTACATTACACACAGCTCCGGTAATACCGTTATTATAACGGTATTGTACCGCTATTTCTGGTATATTAATCGACGAATGTATGTGACAATAACAGATTGGTAAGTGGGTATGTTTAAGAACTGTAATTGATTGTTATTTAGCGGTTTTGTGGCATGAGGACCTGTAACTGAATGTTAGACGAATAACCCAGACCAAGTGTCGAGTAGATCATCATTATCACATCACGCCAGTTAGCCCCAAAGGGTTAGGCAGAAATACACCTTTATTACACCCACATTTCGCCATGTAATGAGAGGTGGTGGGCAGGGCACATTGCTCGCAGAACAGATGGCCGATGGGGCCGAAAGGTACTGAAGTGGCAACCTCGTACCGGAAGACGCAGTGTTGGAAGGCCTCCCACAAAGTGGACCGACGACCTTGTGAAGGCCGCAGGAACACGTTGGATGCGAAAAGCACAGAACCGGTCGAAGTGGAGGTGCTTGCATGAGCCTATTGCCATCAACTGGGCACAATCCAGACTCCGAACTGCTTCTGAGAAATTTCTGAATCCAGGACCTCATGATCAGCAGTATTGTCAAAGTAAATAGACTTTCCCAAAAAAAACTGTAAGTTCTTAAATATCTGGCACTTACTATACTTACATTTTACTTACATTTACTTACTTATATTTCTACTAGCTGAGCCCCGCGGTTTCACCCGCGTAAATGTCGGTCCCGTGGGAATACCGGGATAAAAAGTAGCCTTTATGTTAATCCAGGGTGTTAGCTACTTCCATACAATTTTTTTTCAAAATTGGTCCAGCCATTTGAGCGTGAAAAAGTAACAAACATATAAACACACACACACACACACATTTTTGCCTTTATAATATTAGTGTGATAAAAGGGTTACTTATTACGAGAAGCAAAACTGAATTCTGTTAGGCATTCAAAATAATATGTAATCGTTCTGTACTAACTACTTGATACTTTTAATATTTAGGGATGCCATAAGGTATTATGCCAGCAAAGGAGATCTGCCCGCTGAAATAATGATGACGAACAGACCAGCGTTATAAAATAGAGAATATTCTAGCGCTATATAATTATAAAATAAATCTGCTATTAGAACTCCATCTGCCTAGCCTTTTCCCAACCATGTTGGAGTCGGCTACCAGTCTAACCAGATGCAGCTAAATACTAGTAATTTACATGGAGCGACTGCCTATCTGACCTCCACAACCCAATTTCTGGGTAACACGGTACCCCTTGGTAAAACTGTTTGTCAAACTTTTGGGCCCGGACTACCCGTAGGTAACGACTGTCAAAGATCTACTAATGACAGCCGGGACCAATGGCTTAACGTGCTTACCAAAGCACGGAGGGGTCTCAATATATAATGTATGGCCTCCCATCCATGAACCGACTGCGGCAAGCATAGCTTTACCTTCGATCGACCCGTGTGACTGTTATCATTTAGCCACGACCCCATCTGAGAATCTGAAGGCCAATTCTCGTAATTTAGAACGTTCAAAATGTAGTCGTAGTCTCTTCTCGACGACAAACAAATGTCAAAAAGTTGTCAAAATGTAGGGAAATTAGAGGTATTTTTGACAGATTGAGACTGAGATCATCTAAAATTATGAGAATTGCCCCCCAGCTATGAGAACTAGCCTTAAAAATCGAAGTTAAAATAATCCTGTAACCTGCCAGCACACATTTACTCAACAACACAACTGCAACGTAACTAAACGCAGCTTTAATTAAGTGGTAACAGAGTAATTTAAGTTAGTTCAGCGTGTGTTCCTATTAATCCTGTTAGTTTAAAACAGCTTTAATACTGAAAAAACCGGCCAAGAGCGTGTCGGGCCACGCTCAGTGTAGGGTTCCGTAGTGTCCCGTCCGTCACAATAAGTGTTCCCACGTACAATTCGATAATACCCGACCCAATGTAATAAGTACCTACAGCGCCATCTCTCGGGGAATTGGGTTACTAATTAATACATAGACGTGCCAGAAGTTTTCGGTGGTAATTTTGGATTGCGATTGCGAGAACCGATTTTAATAATTCTTTTTTTGTTTGAAAAAAGATACGTTCAGGATAATAAAATATGTAAACGAAGTTAAAAAAAATGCTTGCATATACGATTATACTACGAACTTAGTCCAGAAATGATTTTGTACAACTTTTTGTCTTTTTTGTACAAAAACTGTTGTTTCTATCAAGTTCAAAATAATTTTCCTAGAAAGTCCTTATAAAGTTCTACTTTTCAGATGAACTTATGGTTCAAAAGTTAGAGGGGGGGGGGGGGCACATTGTTTTTTACTTTTGGAGCGATTATTTCCGAAATTATTGACATTATCAAAAAATGATTTCAGTAAATCCCTATTCATTTTTAAATACCTTTCCAACAATATATCACACGTTAGGGTTGAAATTAAAAGAAAAATCACTTCCCACTTTACATATAGGGGGGCTACCCTAATAAAACATTTTTTTCCCATTTTTATTTTACCACTTTGTCGGCGTGATTGATATACATATTGGTACCAAATTTCAGCTTTCTAGTGCTAACGGTCACAGAGATTAAGCGAGGACGGACAGACGGACGGACGGACAGACAGACATGGCGCAACTATAAGGGTTCCTAGTTGACTACGGAACCCTAAAAAGTGATTATGGTAACTTTTAAACGATATTCCCTGAATCATTAGACTTTGGTGTCGATTCTATTGTTCATAAACTAAACTAAATTTATGTTCAATGCACCTTTTTCTTTCTATTTCATTAAGAAAAGGACAGAAGATACATTTTAGTTTAGTCCTGTCAAATTAATCAGCGGTTGACGTAAATTGACGTAATTTTAGTAGGTAAGTTTTTAATCACGTCTAAACTTGTATGGAGTAGTGTTAGGCGCTGATTAATTTGACAGGACTAAACTAAAATGTATCTTCTGTCCTCTTCTTAGTGAAATAGAAAGAAAAAGATGCACTGAACTTACATTTAGTTAAGTTTGTGAACAAGGGAATCAACACCATTGCCGAGTGGTTGGTGAACGCTTTTGGTTTTTATTAACAGACAGAAGGAGGAACGTCTTTGCTCATTCTAGTTTGCTTTTTCGAAAGGTACAGACGCCAGCACATCAAGCTATCCGAAACTGTCTAATTTTCCCAATCAACTTTGAACCTTAAGCTTTAGCGATAAAGTTGAAAATCTATTAAAAGAAATTTGGACTCGCACATAAAGGGTTCCGTACCACGAGTCAAAAAAACGCAGAAAAGAAACGCATTTCTTGTGAAATAGACATTCTATGAGAATTTCAAATGTCTGCCTTTTATGGCTCATGAGATACAGCCCGCTCACAGACAGAAGGACGGACGGATGGACGGACCGACAGACGGACAACGGGGCACCCTTTGGGTACGAAACCCTAAAAAATAGACTCACTTAAGCCAAATAATAATAAATATTGCTAATTAAGCCATTGAAAGCTGTTTGACTCTATATAAGCCATTGAAAGCTGTTTGACTCATGACTCTTTAGATTGTTTCTCAACATGTTATCCAACATGTTGAAGAACATTTGGCAAACAACATTTTCTGTACAACAACAAGGCTTAATGTTTTTTAAACTAAGTATCTACGTTACGCGCTGTTGTGTATCGTAACCAAACAAACAGCACAAATATTCCGCCATTGTTACCTAGCTTTATTAACTACCGAACCAACATTAAATACAAACCAAAAATATGTAGGTAAACAATTCAAACAAAAGTGTGTGCCAACCCTACCACTAAATTATTAACTACATCCTTTTATCGTAACTTATAACTAAGTTACGCTGAATAATACAGCCAAATTAAAATGTCCACTGGCTGTAAAGCCTAAATAATTCACGACTGTGTCAACATAGGACATTGTTAATGGAACATTGGCTACTTTATTATTACCCTGGATTATAATTTGTGGATGGAGGATGACGTTTAGGGATGTGTTATGGTATGAATAGTTGAATGGAGCTGGTTTCGAGTAATTTCGGTAATGAAACTGTGGCGGATGTTGTTATAGAAATACATACATGCATACATAAACGTATGCCTTCGTCTCATGGGGGTAGGTACAAACTACATAACGCTACCTTTTGCTTCAAACATCATCTGCCTAGCCTTTTCCTAGCTATGTTAGGGTCAGGTTCCAGTCTAACCGGAAGCAGCTGAATACCAGTATTTTACATGGAGCGACTGCCTATCTGACCTCCACAACCCAGTTACTGGGTAATACGATACCCCTTGGTAAGACTGGTTGTCATACTTTCGGGCTTCTGACTACCCGTAACGACTGTCAAAGATGGCTTAACGTGATTTGACGTGACGTGACCAATTGGAACGGTGCACCTAGCTTCTGACGGTTCATAAGTGCCCATGTAGGTTTATGTGAAATAAAATATTTTGATTTTCAGAGGCACGGAGGGGTCTTGATATATGAACATGGTAACCCAAGCTAAGCTATACTTAACGCGGTTAGTCCATACTAACCGCGTTAAGTGTAGCTTAACCTGATCGATCGACCCTTTTGCTTCAAACATCTACGAGTATTTGCGTAACACACTATCTGTAACAATTCCTTTCATTTTGACAGTTCAACAACATTCATTGTGTTATTTACGTTGTTGAGCTGACAAATTTTTCGAGCATATGAAGCAATGTATTCGCAATATCCTTAACAATGATTCAGAATATGATTGAAAGTGTGTTACCGATTAGAGTGCAGGTTATACACGCACGCCGGGACGTGCAAGTCTGCACTTGACCTTTCTGTAAAATATCACCAATAACATACTATACAATTCACTCAAACTCAAAGCATTTATTTCAATTTAACCAATTACAGGCACTTTTGAATTGTCAAGGGGTCGGTCAGTCAGAAAGATGAAGCTAGTTGCCCATTCCAAAGCGTAGGTACCTATGGAGAAGAACGGGCAAGAAACTCCATGGACACTCTTTTAAATCAAAATAATACGGTTACAAAGTCTTGGTTACATCATTCATGTTAAAAATTATACATGTGAGAACGATGCAGAACGTTAAAAGCGTCCATAATGAAAAGATGAGAAAAAACAATAATTCAAATATTAAATTAAAATAAAATAAGCCATGGCAGCAAAGAGATGACCAGTGCCTACTGACGGCGCCCGTTCACGAACATGCATGTATTAGTACCATTCAGCTCAACCATTTTGAAGGGAGCTAAATGATCCAACACATGATATTTGATGTCCTTCTAGGGCGTCACCTCCCTGCGTTTCCAATTACATCTTCATCTTGCATCTGCTACCTATATAGATATGTAGGCGCAGAGGAAGGAGATGATGGATGTTCTCGAATAAAATTTAATTTATTTAATAGAAAACAAACAGCTCATTTATCAAATTAAACAGTTGACAACATCCATCGGTTTCTTGCTTAACTTCGAGACTTCTCCTTAGAGTATTCTATTCTATTCTTCAACTATATCCGACGACCCTGGTTACTTATCTCTTTTGGTGACTGTACCTATGTAAATGTTCTAAGTAGTAAAGTAGATACTTTTTTTTAAGTAGTCGTTTTGTTATTATACTGACTAGTTCCCTTGTTATTGGTAAAGCAATTACTTACGCTAATACCCTAATAATGACCAAAGTTGACAGATGTTTACTTATTTGTGATTACAGAATTACAACGACATCACATTTTTATTAAGGAAACCGTCATGCTCCGTCAATTAATAGGTACATTATGTAGGAATATCTTCAGTACATAATCAGCCTGTAATGTTCCCACTGCTGGGATACAGGCGTCCTCTCTGTGAGAGGGAGCGGGCCGTAATCTACCACGCGGGCCCAGTGCGGGTTGGTAGATGTCACATGTCTTCGAATTTTTGGTTCTAGGACATGCCGGCTTCCTCACGATGTTTTCCTTCACTGTTTTGAGAGCAGTGGCGATGAAATAATTTACACAAATTAAAGCGCCTGTCTGGGTTCGAACCTACGACCTACAACTCGTAAGTCGCGACCGTTACCACTGGGCCACCACTGCTCTCGTACTAATCTTCAGTACTAAAATATATTCGAGCGTCAAGTCAAATTGTATATTTTGTAATGCTTATACCTAACGGGTTTTTACAATTTTTTTTATTGTCCTATTACAGAAATTTTATTACTTTCTTTTTTAAGGCATTGACTGCCACCGCGGTTACCGGTGACCGCGAACAATAGATTTTCTATTGTGTCTGTTGTCTGTCAGTCAACGTGTTAAACATGTTTTGACAAGACATAAGAATTACTATTCTATAGTAAATTCGAATCCACGTTTAATTAGTTAAAAAGGTTTGTAAGAAAAAAATTCTAAGTCAAATTTATTCCTCAATTGACGTACTAAGATCCCAAAACTCCTTTCTAACATAAAATAATTCACTGAGGGCACATTTTACCAAACTTTTATACCAAGAATAAGTTTTTATCCTGAGAATAAATTTTGAATTATTGACAGTTTTCCCATACTAGAACCACCTAGAACTGTTAGAAGTCAATTTTATTCCACGGATAAAAGATATCGCACTTTGGTAAAATCAGTCCCCCATCACTAGAAGCTACCGCATCGTAGGTGCTCAAAAGGGAACAAAGTTGAATATTTTTTATTGTTCCCCTTTGAGCACCACGGTAAAATATTAATTGGTGCTGTAAAGGGAATACATTTGGTGCTCTAAAAAAAGGTGCTCTGAAAATAGGTGCTTAAACGGGAATACTCTTTAAAATCATTTACTATTTCCATATTATTGTCAAATAATTTCTTCCGAAATCTTACAAACATTTACCAGTTTTCCGCCTAGCGACTGTAATGAATTATTTGCCGGTGGAAATACGGAGCTTCCACGTGTATTAGACTGTAAATCTGTCGGTCCTTAAAACTTAGAAGCCGATCAAGGTTATATCTGAAGTAGCTATTCAAGTTACTAATAATAACTATATCACAAATGAGTTAAATTAACACTATCTCTCCACCCTATCATAGTTATGTATGTATTTTTAATTATTTTATTTACATTCTAGTGATATTTATTTTAGAAGTATGTATGTTTATTTGTATGTATGTAAGTATATTTCTCGTATTATTTGTTTAGTTTTATTAAGTGTATCGTTTTTAGATTTTATGTATTTTTTTTGTCTCCTTTACTCTTTAACACGCTGTCTACATTATTTCTTGTCCTATCGCAGGTATGCCGGAAGAGATTTCTTAGGAAATAAGCATCACCTTTGTACCTATTTTTCTGTTCTCTTTTTCTTGTCTGTTTGTATATGTTTGTACATAAATGGTAAATAAATATATCGATGCCCCAAGCAATAAGTCGGTAATGTGCTATTATGAACTTTTTATTTTTATGTCAAACCAGCTGTTACCCGCGACTTAGTCCGCGTGGAATTTAACAAAAAAAATATTGTTTAGTTCGCAGAGTTTACGATTTTAATTTTTATTCGTGAGACCCAATTTTTGTTTCAAAAATAAAAGTGACCTAAATTACTCCTTATTACATCGGCTATCTGCCAGTGAAAGTCCCGTCAAAATCGGTCCAGCCGTTTCAGAGATTAACCGGAACAAACAGACAGACAGACAAAAACTGTAAAAATGTTGTTTTGGTATATGTACCGTGTATGCATCCAAATGCATTTAGTAAAAAGCGGTTATTTTAATATTACAAACAGACACTCCAATTTTATTTATTTGTATGTATTTGTATGTATGTATAGATTGCATGGCAGCTATGGATTGGATACGTAGTGATATTCAAGAAGATATCATGTAAAACTCTTTAGTTGTTGGGAAATTCCAAAACAAAATTATGACGAGAAAAGTATCTATTAATACAAAAGTGTTTTGAGTATTTCAATACACATCACAACGGAAGATCGGTAGTCGACCTTCATTTTAGAGAAACTTAATACACCGCCACAATGACCGTGCCAGTATGTTATAAAATTATGCGGGGTCCTGTAGGATCAGCATAAAAATCGATGATCTTTAGAACAGCTATAAGTATATTAAATCTTGAAATGAGGCTAATATTACTGAGTAGCTTTCGCCCTTAGGACATTATGAGGGCCGTTAGGCGCTCCCATAACTGCACCATAAGAAAGTATGGGTAAAATGGTGTATATACATGAGTGTAGGTACCTATATTATTATGTTATCTCCGGCCGCCTTAGGTTGAGGCCTGCAGGCAACAGACTTGCGGAGTTTGTTGCCTGAACAGTGAAAAGCCCGAGACGGCGGCGCGCCGTGTTCCGCGCGCGCCTCTCTGTAGGCGAATGGTGGCCGTTTGCGGCCGCTGAGGGTGACGGGGTCCGCTTGGATTCATGCGGGCCAACACCTGGCCGGGGGAGCGTGGCGAAATGCGCAAGCACTCCAGCACCCCGGCTAAAGGTAGCAGCAGGACACCGTGTGGTTTTAGTCAGTAAGAGTCAAACAGACCCCCCACCGACCCCAGGGTGGTGGACATCCTTGAGGATTTCCACACGATTATTATGTGCATTTATTTACAGCGAATCTTGTGGTATTTATTTACAGCGGATTAAGACACCATTCCCCGTAGAATTTTGATCCTTATCAGCAAGGCATTAGTTTTTTTGAAGTGAAAACTTCTTTAGCGGCGTTGAACGCTTTTTGTAATGGGTAAAAAATGTTAAACTCGCGTCAGGGCATCGCGTCAGGACACGTGACCGTCAGGAGAGATCCCCCCCCCCATCTCTTTCTACGGCGGCGCCAACCAAAGTGAACCAAGTGAGACACGATAATGGATGGATGGATGGATGGTGATGGTGATGGCGATGGTGATGGTGATGGCGATGGCGATGGTGATGGTGATGGCGATGGTGATGGCGATGGTGATGGCGATGGCGATGGTGATGTGATGTGATGTGATGGTGATGGTGCACGTGGACGCGGACGCGGACGTGGATGGACAGCTGATGGCTCGACCGTCTGTGTAGTAGCCACACTGCTGTGTATTCGTAAAATTCGTGTATATAGTGTTTCAAAAAATGGAAATTGAACAAAGTGCATCGATTAATGAAAAAAGTGACGCAGAAATAGTGAAAAAAACGTAGTTATATAATATTAATACAATTAATAATTGATTTATTTCAACGTTAATATTCAAGTTTTCACTTCTGCCGGCACTCCCGGAGTGCAACCCGTCTTTTTTTTTTTCATTTTCATTGATTCGATTCCCTAATTGCGTAACACACTATCAATCACAATTTGAATAATTTTGAAGGATATTGCTGATCGAATGCTTCATATGTTCCAATTGTTTGTCTGCTCAACAACATAAATAACGCAATGAATGCTGTTGAACTGTCAAAAAGAAAGCCATTGCTACTGTCAGTGTGTTACGCAATTATTTATTTTATTTTATTTATTTATCCATTTATTTCAGGCATCAAGGCCCATATAGACACATACAATACAATTCATACTAATATTATAAATTCGAAAGTAACTCTGTCTGTCTGTATGTTACCTTTTCACGCCTAAACCGCTGAACCGATTTAGATGAAATTTGGTATAGAGATAGTTTAAGTCCCGGGAAAGGACATGGGATACTTTTTATCCCGATGTTCCCACGGGATCGAGACTTATGCGGGTGAAACCGCGGGGCGCAGCTAGTATTAATATAACTTATGATAAGAAAAGATAAGATTTTTATTAGCTTAAACATGTGTGTTTACATACATAGAAAGTGTATGCAAGATGATAAAGCAAGTTGAGTGCAAACATGTTTGTCATTACGTGACGTGCAAAATAACAGATTTATAAAATTTTAAAAATAAATTCAAAATATCAAAAGTTGTCATACTTAATTATTAATCGGTTATTAAAGTCATAGAGTAAATCGACATTATTATATAAGGAGCTCCTTAAAAATATTATAAATACATACAACATTGTAATTACACTAAAACTAAAAATTAACGCACACGAAGTGTCTATGTCATGTTTCGCTGACAGAAGGCCAATTCTCGTAATTTAAAACGTTTAAAATCTAGTCGCAGTCTCATCTCAGCGACAAAAAGATGTCAAAAACTTGTCATAATGTAGGGAAATTAGAGGCATTTTCTGACAGATTGAGACTGAGATCAGACTGTGAACGTTATTAAAATTACAAGAATTTCCCCCTCTGGTGTCATGTAGCCATGCATGCATTTAGGTTAGTTAGGTTTAGCAAGTATTTAGGTTTGCACATTGCCCTCCACCGATCACGTTTACCACCCTGCTTACATATTGAAGAAAATCTGTATAATCCTTTTGCCGAATCTATCTGCCAACCCCAAGTTCAAAACACACCTTCAAAGTAACAAAACCCAGTACCTACAAAACGGGGTGAATAGGGATGCAGGGGTGAATTGGGACGAAACTTTAAAATTGATTGTTAGCGTTGAAATAATATAGTTTTTCGCCGAAAAGGGCACTAATTTGTTAATAATTACAATACAGTTAACCACATTAAAGTCCTTTTTGGCAACAAACTATATTATTTCAATGTTAAAATCGCTTTTAATGTTTCGTCCCGATTCACCCCTGCATCCCTATTCGCCCCGTTTGACGGTACCACCCGTACCGACTATCCCACAGTGAACATTGAAAGCAATGTATGAAGATATTATTTTTCAGTTCCCGTTCCCACCGAGACGGGGTATCCTTTCATTGGTTTTACAAGCCATGAATCCGATGCGATATCTCATTGGCAAATTTAGCGTAAACCATCAAACGGTTTCGAAATGGACTCTTGTTACCAAGGGCAGAATATGATACTGTTTTGTCTTTGCAAGCGTTTGAGAGTCATTTTCGTTGTTTGGGCAGTTAAAGATGACGTTTAATGTAAAACATGTTTTTATTGTCTATATTTATCTACATCTATCTATCTATATTATACGAATAAAATAATCGTGTATAGTGGTTGTAATGGCAATCATATCATTTGGTTTAATATATTTTTATATTTAACTTTTTATTTATTTTTTGATAGATTCTTTTATATTTTGTAAATAGTAGGCCTTGTAGACTTTAGACCTACGCTGTCCTCCCATACTTACCTACTGTAATTTGAAAACATTGTAAAAGCCAATTATTTTTAAAAGAGTAACCGTGTAGTTTCTTGCCGGCTCTCCCCATAGGAAACGATTAATTGGAACCATGCACCTAGCTTCTGACGTTTCATAAGTACCCATGTAGGTTTATGTACATTAAGATTAAGAGTTTGTTTGTTTGAAAGTGCATATCTCTAGAACTGCTAGTCGGATTTGAAAAAATATTTTTACATTTGATAGTCCAATTCATGAGGAAGGCTAAATGCTTAACATCACGCTGGGCCCTTTAGGGGCCGAGCAAAAAGAAAAACGTCAGAAAGAACGCTAATCAAAAACGAAGTAACAGCGCGGGCGGCGGGTGTATCTTACGACTTCCACGCGAACAAAGTCGCGGACAGAAGCTAGTAATAGATATTTACACACCTGTTCAGGTAGGTTTTCGTTTCTGGCACTCGCCGGCCGCTGCCGCGGCACCGCTCGCTTCACTCGCTCGGCTCGTGCGCAGGGGGTCACAGTTTTAACCTTACCTAACCGATCCATTATTAGACGAATAAATATTATGCCTTTAAAATTTATGCAACTCCAACTTATGCCAAAACATATAAGACTAACTGATAGTTATGCTAACCCTTACATTATCACATAACACACACATAATCAGCCTATAATGTGCCCACTGCTGGGACGCAGGCCTCCTTTCGGTAAGAGGGAATGGGCCTTAATCTACCACGCGGGCCCAGTGCGGATTGGTAGATGTCACAAGTCTTCGAATTACCCTTACATTATGCCAAAGCATAATTATGCAGCAATATTATTATGCAAATAAAAGTTACGCGAAAACGTTATGCCAAACTATATTATGCCTTAAAATTTTATGCCAAGAGGGGTAATACCGTTTAGGTAACGTGTTGAATGTACAACCTCATGTATCCATATTCAAGCAAATAAATAAGTGATATGATAAGATTAGTAAGTGATATGAAGAAGACACTTTACTTACTTTATAATATTCTACCAGAATGGATTTTCTGTCGATTAAAAATCCATTGAATTTTATAAATAACGTATCTAAAACTTAAAATGTGAAGCTATCTTTTAAAGAGACCGCCATTTTGTGTTCAACCTTTAATTTATTATTTTTAATACTTACCAACAGATATTTTATAAAATAAAGCATTTTGCTTCACAAAATTCTAACGTTAAATTTTAAGCTTTTGTGTGCTAAGCTCTATTTAAAAAGCACCTAGTTCAATAGTAAACACGTAATGTAAAATACATATTATTACGCAAACAAAAATCAGCAAACACGATTTTATGAAATAGATTCTTATTTACAGATGGCATAGGATTTTTTGACGTAAATGTTTTTGCTTGTATACATTTTCGTAGAAAATATAACAAAAATGACTTTGTACAGTTTTGTAAATAGGAATTTACAATAACTGTACCTGCACCTGCCATCTGATCTCTTCACCACCTTTGTTGACTGGTAGAGAATGCCTAAGGCATTAAGTACGCATTTGTACCTTTTTGTGCGAAAAGTTTAAATAAATAAATTTGCTTATTTATTTTACACTAGCTGCGCCCCGCGGTTTCACCCGCATAAGTCTCGATCCCGTGGGAATATCGGGATAAAAAGTATCCTATGTCCTTTCCCGAGACTCAAGCTATCTCTATACCAAATTCATTTATCGGTTCAGCGGTTTAGGCGTGAAAAGTTAACATACAGACAGACAGAGTTGCTTTCTAATTTATAATATTAATAGTATAATATGGATTGCATTTATTCATCCGTTATCTTTCATAAAAATAATCAATTTAATTTAAAATATTTTTATTTAGAATGCAATTCTAATTGCCTGTGCAGTACAGTACCTCCTGATAAGCTCTGAATATCTTATCTTACAATAGCTTCTGCCCGCGATTTCGTCCGCTTGAAAATCTTTGTTCCTCTGACCGACCTACTGCGTCGCATCGAATGGTATCCGCGCTCTATTACTTCATTTTCGCTTAGCGTATTTTCCGCTTTTCTTTATTTTTTCTCGGCTCGTAAGTGTCATAGCGTGGTGTTAAATAGCCTATAGCCTTCCTCAAGAATTGGGCTATCGAATGTTTTTTTTTTCAAATCTGAACGGTAGTTCCAGAGATTAACGCGTTTAAGCAAACAAACAAAATGACAAACTCTTCAGCTTTTTTTTTAGTACCTATAGATTTATAATATTGATACAACTACTGTTTCACATTTTAATTTACCTATTTGTTAGTGACGTATCAAGAAAGTGTAAAACAAGTTCTTAGCATCAAATCCTCTCGCCATACATGGAACCGATCAACAGTCTACCCTAACGACAGGCGTCCTAATGGCGAGATACCGAATAATCCACACCGATGATCGCTATATCTCATAAATTATACGTTCTACAATTAATAGCAGATCACCGTCAGCCGTCAGGTGTGACAAATAGATTACATCTCTGACAAAATTTAATGAATAAAGTTTCTAAGAAAAGCCTTTCAAATGGACGGACTGATTGTACGACTTTGTGTTCGGTCGTTGGAAGGATTTTTGTGTTTTGCTTGCAGGCGTCTGGATTTGAAAACTTTATGAGTTGGGTTTATAAAAAAAAAAACCTTTTTGGTTTAGTTTGTTGGTTTATCAAAATGAAAATGACTAAGGGCTCATTCTTCCAACGCCACATAACTTAACTTTATTTTTTTTTAATTATTGACAGTTCTTCTATACAAAATTTGTCAGATGTCAATTTTATTCCACGAGTAAAAATTTTCTGAAAAATCAGCCCATATACCTACTGTATTCATTTTGGGATAAATAATTCTGTGTAGTCAACGAAATAAAAACGTGCCGAATCGTATTCAGCTAATCCGTCGTGCCTAACAAACGTTTTTTTAAATATTTTTTAAATGTTTTTTTTCTATCATACTTTTCGTTGACTTTACATTCAAGTAAGAAAAGACCAACATTTTGACTGTCACGACAGTCAACATGTTACACTTTTTTCGGTTTTATTTTTTTTTTCAAAATACCTATAACATTTTTTTAATGCAATACCTATGTGATTTTTTTTTTTCATTTAGTTTCTCTCAAACATTGTTAATATATTTCATTGTGCCTGTTATTTAATACATAATATACAGCGAAAAGAACTTCGCTCCATTTGGGTGTTCCACGACGCCTCCCGGATGTTTCCTTGTTTGCGTCGAATCCGTCTAAAAATCTTTCCAACTAATATGATGTTCGCCGAAGCGCGCGTCGATTGTTTTTATACAACCATGCGCAAGAGGTGCACATCCCTGGTGCGCAGGGTGCGGGTCAGCCCGAACAGTATCCTGAGAGCTTTCGCCCAGCGATTCGACTGCCAGTACATGTATCACTGTGACATGGTACATGTACGGGCTACGAGCTAATGTGGAAATATTGTTTTAATTTTTGTGACGTGTTATTGTATTTTTGTATTGAAATTGTATTTGTATTAGTTTATTTTATAATTGGTCTGTGTTGGCTTTTAATTCAATAAAGAATAATAGGTAAATGTCATAACGCCACAGAACATAATATACAAATTACATTACCAATAATAGTCGCATGCAAAACCAGACATGCAGCAAAACACATTATCCGAAATAACAAAGCAATGCTAACAGTGATGGAACACCAAATCCGATGGCACATCGGTAACTTGCGGCAAATCACGGAATCGCACGAACAATACGTAGGTACGTGTGGGTACACACATAACTACAGATTTCAACTGCTAGGTCAACATGCTTCGTGTTCCGATACTGCGTAAATCTTCGGTGTAGGGCTAGGAACCGAGCGGATGGTGAATTTTCCCTTCCTTCCTCGTGGTCAAACTTAACGGTGAAACTGATTTGACCACGAATCAAAATCAAAAATCTCAGCAATTTTTGAACGTCTAAATTATATAAGAGAGTCTAAATCCATAAATGCCTACCCTTCACTAAATCCTAGTGCTTTCGCTGGTAAGAAGAAGTGGCGCAACAAACTCCCCAGCAGCACAGCTGTCTGTTTGTTCAGTTAGAAGAACTTGATTCTAGACAATAATATACAAAGTAATTCACATTACAAGGAAACAAAAAAAAAAAATTTTTAATTGAATGTTTTATGTAATTGAAAGTGCTGAGATTATTTTTTTTTTTGGTTCTGAAAAAACAGTTGTTAAAAAAAAAACAACACAATAATTGTTTTTTATTTATGGTAATGTCATACATTAGCTAAAGCGGCTAGTAATGAATGATATAATATGCTAAGCAGATGGAATCATTATAATTATGTTTAGACAGTTGTAATTTTACGTTTATTAAAAGAAACAGTTTCTCTCCCTTGTGGGAAATAAAATGTGTCACTTAAAACTGTCCAAATATTACTCGGACCTTTTTGAAAAACTGAGGTTGTACGCCTCAGTTATTCACTTATTTTTAAGAATGTTCGCATTCGAATCTCAGTTTTTATCTGACAAAGAAACCTCTTATTTATGTACATTTAGACAAGTTTTTGAAATAGATTATCACTGGGATGAAATGCGACTAGCTTTTGAACGTTTTATTTACTGAAATTACAGTTTCGTTAATTTTTTTGTTTGAAGATAAATTAACCTCCCGTGCCTCTCGTGTTAACATTTCAGACATTGCTTTTATAATACTATTGTCTTGCATCACTGATTTGCAAAAGGACCTCACGAACAAGCATAATTTCAAGAAAGCCAAAACCCTCCCCAGAATACTAATAGTTTACTAATGTAACCCGCTGTTTTCGTAACCCCAATACTTCGTCGCCAACAATAAATATGAACACAAACCGATCTGTGGCATCGCGTGCCGTGGCAACTTAATGGACTATTAGCAGCGGCCTCATGTATAGAATATGTAAGGCCTTGTATGAGACTGTGTTTGGCCTCATGCACCTATAGAATACTAGATTTTGCCACCGGCTTCGCCCGTATGGAAGGCGGCAATTATACTGACTTAGTACTACCGGGATAAAAAGTATCCTATGTCCTTACCCAGGTCATGACCTGTGTGCCAAATTTAATCGAAATGTGTTCAGCCATTGTCGAGTGAAAAGGTAACAGACAGAGTCACTTTCGTATTTGTTGTACAAAAAATAGTATATACTAGCTGCGCCCCGCGGTTTCACCCGCGTAAGTTTCGATCCCGTGGGACTATCGGGATAAAAACTATCCTATGTCCTTTCCCGGGACTCAAACTATCTCTATACCAAATTTCATCGAAATCGGTTCAGTAGTTTAGGCGTGAAGAAAAGACAGACAGACAGACAGAGTTACTTTCGCATTTATAATAATTATATTAATTATATTATTATTAGTTCGGATTAGTATAATAAAGTAAAGTATGTGAGTGGTATAGGTAAAGACGCCAGCACATCAAGCTACTACAATCTGTCAAATTCCTTTAATAGATTTTCAACTTTATCTCTAAAGAATAAGGTTCAAAGTTGATTGGGAAAATTTTATAGTTTCGGGTAGCTTGATGTGCTGGCGTCTGTACAGTCACGTCTAAAAGTATGTGTACACTTGGCTTTATTCAAAGGCGATTTTCTCCTTTATTTTTGAATGAAATTTTATGTTATTACGAAAATAGTATTTTCGAACCCATAGGTTTCTGTTAAGTGTCGTATTTTAACGTTGCGTTCGTTATTTCACGAAAAAATCGCAATTGAAAATTGCTATTGTATACATATCTACTTTTAGACGTGACTGTACAATGGACCAAAACACAACTGGTGAAATGTGAGTGTAATATAATTACACCTCTGTCTTACCCTTTGGGGATTACAGGCGTGATGTTATTGTTATGTGTAGTATAGTATATTAGTACAGTATTTTTATCTCTTGAAGCGACGCGCGGTTTACTTGTGGTTACCAAATATACAAACACGCTGTGAATGTGTGCGTGGGACCCCTCGGTACCGTCGTGTCCGAGACAATGACAAAGGTGTGTGTTATACTACTTGTCGTCACGCACACATTTACAGCATGTTTATACAATTGGTTATAAAAAATAAAGCGCGCGTCAGTTCGTGAGATAAAAATACTGTATGGGATGTAAGGTCTTGTATCACACTGTGTGCGATCTTACCCAAACATTTTACACGCATTGCGCGTCTTCCGGTGGGTAAGAAAATTATACGATTACGATTCAAATAAATTATTATACTATGCGCCACAGTCTGTGGTGCTGTAAAATGAATTACACATTTAAGAACATGCCAGTAGGCAAATATTGTTCAGTTTGTGAGTGGGTTTTCAAGACGATTTTTAATCTACATAGTATTAATATTATATGAGCTCTTTTCAGGAGGTCCATACCATAGGGAGAACGTTATATGTGTAGGGGATGCGCAGTTGTACATCATCATCATCATCATCATCAGCCTACAATGTTCCCACTGCTGGGACACAGACCTCCTCTCTGTAAGAGGGAGTGGGCCGTAATCCACCACGCGGGCCCAGTGCGGGTTGGTAGATGTCACATGTCTTTGAATTTTTGGTTCTAGGACATGCCGGTTTCCTCACGATGTTTTTCCTTCACCGTTTTGAGAGCAGTGGTGATGAAATAATTTTACACAAAGTAAAGCGCCTGTCTGGGTTCGAACCTACGACCTACAACTCGTAAGTCGCGGCCGATACCACTGGGCCACCACTGCTCTCAGTTGTACATATTGCAATGATTTTGCCCTGCTAGTTCGACTGTAAAAAGAATACTTCAAAATTCGAAAGAATACTTCAAAATTCGAAATAATCACTTTGCAGACACGACGAACCTTATAGTAAACATAGGCAACTTATACACCAACCCCGAAATTGCGGAAAAAAAAAACAACTGCTTCATACATTTATGCCATGTTTTGTCTCTGCATCACCCTATGGTTGACTGGTAGAAAATGCCTCAGGCATTAAGTCCGCCTTTGTACAGTATTATTTTTTTTTTACTTTTGCATAAAGTTTTAATAAATAAATAAATAAATTTATGTTCGCCTAGTTCGACAAAATGTAGGCAATAGCGAGTTCTTTTTCGCGATTTCAGGGTTGCTCCCGTAAAAATTCGTTCATAATGATGAGCGATCGAGCATAAGGAATCATTGTATGGCTTTATTTATTATGCTCGGTTCCTTTACAAAAACGAATCGTTTTGCTTAGGTACCAATATATATAGCATTTGTTATTGCAAACTAGCCATAAAAATAGACTAATAGTTCACCCGCACAAGTGTCGATCCCATTGGAATATCGGGTTAAAAAGTATCCGATGTGTTATTCTGGTGTATAAGCTCTATTACTGTAAAGTTTCATCAAAATCCGTTCAGTAGTTTTTGCTTGAAAGAGTAAATAACATCCATCCATCATAGTAGATTATATATTACTAGCTGCGCCCCGCGGTTTCACCCGCGTAAATATCGATCCCGTAAGAACATCGGGATAAAAAGTAACCTATATGTTAATCCAGGGTGTCAGCTACGTCCATACAAAATTTCATCAAAAATGGTCCAGCTGTTTGAGCGTGAAGAAGTAACAAACACATAAACATAGCCTCACACACACAATCACAAACTTTCGCCTTTATAATATTAGTATGATTATAATATAATACAAAATTGATATATTATAATAATTATAAATTATAGTAGGAAAGTAAGATAGGATAGGATTCGTAAGCTAATTTTATCTGTGATAGCTACTTCCATATAAAAGGGTACTATGCAAAGCTATGAGGTATTTTCTTCATTATTAAAAAAGGTAAAGATACAAAAGTCTTACCCCCTTATTCATAAAACTTATTAAACCTATTTTAGTTAAAATGGGGTTTGTCTCTTTCTTACACACAGAAATGACAACGTGACAGATAAAGACAAACGTTCTATAAACCTATTTTAGCTAAAATAGAACCTATTTTAGCTAAAATAGGATTATGAATAAGGGGGTTAATGTTAACCAATAACGGTCCGTAAATTATAAGAATCGGCCATAAGTGTTTTTCAGCAGACAAGATGATGCAGTAGCCAGTTCTTTTGACACCACACTGCAGTCACTAGCTGAAAACCGCTGCAAAAGAGGACGTGCCTTACTCTGCTAATATAACTTTAGTACTCTAAAAATACTCCTAACGAACACGTTAAAAACTTTCACACATAAGTACACATCGTTTTAGTAACAGACAAAGGCGATGGCGGCCATTTTCTGGATACCTCCTCCCCTTTATCTCGCCTCATTAATCTGAGCACTCTCGGATTTATAGCAGAGCAGAGAGCTAGATTATTTTACAATTAAGAGTGCAATGAGTGTTTTTAGTGGGTTATACTTATAAGCGATGATGTTAATAGATATTTTATGTTACCTATTTAACATGTGGCTTGGTGTTGTTTTTACTTGTTATTTTCCCGTAACCTAAACTCTACAAATAATAAATACTATATACAAATAAATAAAATTGCTTGTAATTTATAAATAACAGCTTTTTACTAAGGACCAAAGCACAAACGCTACTTTTTGCATCGGCGATTGGCGATTCAGCTGCTTTTTAGAAGCTAAATGCAGCGACCAAGCATTCCACACCGCACACTTAAAAACGCCAAACGCGGCGATTCAGTCGCTTTTTGGAAGCTCGATACAGCGGCTGAACGCTACACTCCGCACACATTCGGATGCCGGTCGCAGCGATTTGGCATTTGCGCCAGCATCGGAGCAGTCGCTAAAACGCGCGATTCCGATACCGCGTCCGAACGCAAAGAGTCGATGCACCATCGATACTGCATCGCGTTTTGGCGACTCTCTGCGTTCGGACACTGCATCGGAATCGCGCGTTTTAGCGACTGCTCAGATGCTGGATCGACGCTGCATCGCGATTTCGCGACTTCCTGCGTTCGGACGCAGTATCGGAATCGCTCGTTTTAGCGACTGCTTCGATGCTGGCGCGCAGATGCCAAATCGCTGCGACCGGCATCCAAATGTGTGCGGAGTGTAGCGTTGAGCCAATGTGTCGAGCTTCCGAAAAGCGACTGAATCGGTGTGCAATGCTTGGTCGCTGCATTTAGCTTCTAAAAAAAACAGCTAAATTGCCGATCGTCGATGCTAAAAGTAGTGTGTGCTTTGGCCCTAAGAAAAAAAAATTGTCTGTCTGTCTGTTTGTTTCGGCTAATCTCCGAAACTATTGAATTTCGGCCATACATGTGGGGGTTCAATTTGTTGCATATTGGCCCCCCTATCAGCTTCTGACGGATATACGTCGAATTACAAGTAACCCTGTATGTAGGTACGTAATAATGCAATAATGTAAACGTGCCCAGTTTCCTGGGCACGTTTTCGGATGACAGCGATGGGGACGAGTACTTCGGGGCCCAATCATCCTTTTGTTTCTTGTATTTTTGTATATTTAGGCATTCATATTTTAGATTTTTTTTTTCGGAATAAGAATATACTTAAAAAAATCTATAACAATTTATAGTACTGCCAGATTATTGATTAATTAACGAATAAAGCAAGTTTATTTATGTATCGCAATTTATTGTAATAGACGTCTTCTCAGTTCGTTGGCCGCATCCACATCAGTCTTGTCTAGATAGGGCTGCTCCATCATCGAAGCCGAATAACTTGACTATTGGTTTAAATTTATTTTGTATGATATTTAGTTAGTTAGTCGTTTAATTTATTACCTAGTGTAAACACTTACCCCCTAACTAATAAACGTATTATATCAGATGGATAGTTACACACCGATTTCTCTCTTTCAGTCGTCAGTAATTTGACTTTCGAAAGAAAAAGGCAAAGCGTTGTGTAAGTGTGTACACAGACAACGTTACAACACAATGTTTATTACGTTATTATCAGCCATTTCTGTCCCACTGCAGGGCAAAGGCCTCCCTTCCCTCCTTCCACTTATCCCTAAGTTGCTATAATATGGTATGTATCATCAAATTATATTATCAAACACTTGTCATAAAAAAATATCTACCTGCTGAAGAAAACAAGGCACCTAAAAAGTAAAAAAAAAACACATTTTCAAATATTTTTTCCCAAAAGAAATGACAAACATCAATTGTATCCTCTAAGCTCAAAAAATTTAATTTCCCAAACATAAATCCCCGTCGGTAGGTAATTGCTGTTTTCACATTATAAAACAAGAATTATTAACATAAACTTTTCAACACAAAATAAAGTTTCGCAGTCTAAATCCCAACTCGAGTGAGAGCCGGCGGCTTCGCTCATTAAATAAATTAGTCCCATCTTGGAGCCAAGCGGAAGCTTACTTACTATATTTTTGCTAGAAAAGAATTTCTACATCGGCTTGTGGGTGGATTTTTATAATTTTGTCAATATTTTTTTGGATTTAAGGAGTTTTTCTGGCTTGCAGTTTTTTTTTTTCTTGCACTAAATAAGATTTGCTGGTTGAAATGTAGCTTACGAGGGAAAATGTCGTCTAAAATGTTGGTGTAGTTTTGGTCATTACTGTTGTCGTAAAGCAATAGTAATTACAACGTTGCGTGCTCTGTAGTTTTTCTAAACTTAGCTACATGAAAAGTGAAAAAAATAGTTTGGTATTTTCATCTACATAGGTACTTTTACTTTATTATTAGTTTAGAAAGAAAGTAAACACGTTTATTTGCGATTAACATCACGCATAAAAAGAACACAAACACAAAAAAGAATAAGTTAGAAAATATGCGTTACATCCACGCAAAACGGTCATTGCTCAGCATAATGCTACTTGGTTTTTAACAACAGCCGGATTTCCTTCGCCTAGCATTATTATTCTCAACTTATTTGTTTCTAATGCCACGTTCCCAAATACAAAACGTTCCGGTCCTTCAATTACTATTAATTATTTTTCATCAATCTACCACGCAGACCTAATCCCACCATTGAAAAGTTCAAACGCTTCCACCCGCCTAAAAAACAGTCGCACATATTAAAAATCGTTTTCTCCATACCGTAATTAATCCCCCCTTACATCATAACGCATGACAAAATATATGACGCAAACTGTCAAACAATGGAACAAACATTTAGTCCAACAAATCGTCGAACAAATCATGGGACAGTGGTTCAACAGACGCGACCGGTCTCCTTCGTACCGAACAATTAAAACTTGCTTCATTTATTACAAGAGATTTAGCTTGCCTCGGAGACACCGCGTGTTACATTATGTGTACCTACTTGTAGGTATACTCAAGTATACTGGTATCCATGTGAGGAAGAAAAGAGTTGAGACAACTGCATTTGAACCAAGATTTGGCATTTCTCGTGGCGTTGCTTGTCTTGTTAGGTTTGCCGAAACATAGACAGTTTCTTGCATTGTGCGTTGAATAATTCTGAGTTTATACTTGTCCCTCTTAACGTGTGTACTTTAGTAACATTGAAGCTAAATACAAGGGTGACTGGGGGTACTGGCCTGCCAGGGTCGCGGGTTGTTCGAAAGAATATATGCGTCATGTTCGTGAACGGGCGCCATCAGTAGGGACTGGTCATCTCTTTGCTGCCATGGCTTTAATGGTCTGAAATAAATATTTAATATTTTAATTGGTGTTTTTTCTCATCTTTTCAATATGGACGCTTTTAACGTTCTGCATCGTTCTCACATGTATAATTTTTAACATGAATGAAGAAACAAAGACTTTGTAACCATATTATTTTCATTTAAAAGAGTGTCCATGGAGTTTCTTGCCCGTTCTCTTCCATAGCTACCTACGCTTTGGCATTCCAAAGCGTAGGATGAAGACGTAGGTAAAGAACTGGGGATCTGGGGTCGGTCAGTCAGAAAGATGAAGCTAGTTGCCCGTTGTCAAACAGCTTCATCTTTCTGACTGACCGACCCATTTACAATTCAAAAGTGCCTGTAATTGGTTTAATTGAAATAAATGCTTTGAGTCTGAGAATTACCGTGGCCTTGGCACAGGCAACTGAAGGAACACGGGTGGGTTTTTGTCAGTAAAAGCGGGAGTAGTTATTTGTTAATTACCCATCCAAAAAATAAAAAGAGGATGAGTACTCGGCGCTTCTCCTCCACTTTTATTATGCGCACAGCCAAAGTGTGGAACTCTCTGCCGGCATCTGTGTTCCCTCCCACATTCAACCCGTCTGCCTTCAAATCAAGAGTGAACAGGCATCTTCTGGGCACGCTCGATCCATCATAGACCTCATCTATCGCTTTCCATCAGGCGTGATCGGGGTCAAGAGTGCGCCCATTTAGCAATAAAAAAAAATAAAAAAAAAATGACAAAAACGATGCATGAAAGAAGAAGACATGCTGCGCCGACCAACTATACAAATAAATAAAATTGAAGTGTCTGTAATGTCAAAATCACAGCTTTTTACTAAATGCATATTAAAACAAATAAATAACAAGAAAACATTTTATTTTTTTATTTTTATATTGTCTGTATGTCGGTTTGTTCCGGCTAATCTGCGAAACTGCTGGACCGATTTTGACGGGACTTTCACTGGCAGATAGTTAATGTTATATTTATATGTTTATTTTAGAAAAAGAAAGAAAATAAAAAAGGTATTAATATCATGCGAACGAAGTCGCGTTCAGCAGCTAGTGTTTAAATAAATATGATTAATATATAGATTCTATTTTTTCTTAAGTTACAAAGACATTATACTGGCAGTCATTGTCCAATTACTAAACCGTTGAATGGTCATCGAGACGTTTGCGACTCAGTGATCGGAAAGCACAATAACAAGGTTGTTAATAGATAATGTAGTCGTAATATTAGTTTGCGATAGTAATTATAATATCTACTATTGCCCAGCATATACCTACACACTATTCGCAGGGGAATTACTTGAATGTAGTGAGGTAATGCCTATTGTACCTACAAATTAAACTCGGTGTTTAATCCTACTAAAATATTATTATAAACGTAAAAGCTTGTGAGGATGGATCGATGGTTGTTGCGTTTCACGCAAAAATTACTGAACGGATTTTGATGAAACTTTACAGAGTAATATGGCTTATACATCAGAATAACACATAGTTACTTTTTATCCTGATATTCCTACGTGATCGACACTTATGCTGGTGAAACTGCGCGTCACTTGAGAACGGCTGGACAGATTTGGCTATTTTTTATTTTAAAATGTTTGTAATAGTCTGAACTACGTTTTATGGAAAGATAACTGGAACAGTTTCCCGGATTTTTTTAAATTCGAGAAACACTTCGGTAACGTCTTTTTTCTACAAGAATTTTTAAGTGAATTATAAAAATGATTGCGGCCGATTTCTTTATCATCAGCTAACGTCTTAATGTTTATTAACAACTAAAAAGGACAGGATAGAAAAAACTAAATTATTTATTTTTATTTTATTATTATTAGCCTGTGACGTCCCACTGCAAGGCAAAGGCCTCCCTACTCTCTTTCCACCTCTCTCTGTTCAAAGCTGCTAAGGACCAGTTCTTGTTGAAGGAGTCCAGCTCATCCTGCCATCTCCGTCTGGGCCTACCACGATGTCGTTTGCCATTAAGAGGGACCCATTGGGTCGTAAGTTTGGCCCACTGTTCGCAACGAAAGACAAAAAAAAAGTGCTATATTTTCAGGGTTTCACTTCTGTATGTATGGTGGGGTTTTATAAATGATTATGAACGTGTGTTTTCACGTGTAAATTGTTCTAATGTAATGGAGCAAAAAAAACAAGTTTTATGGGAACTATATTTTCTATCACCAAAATTTATATTTGTCATCAAGTTGTATCACCTAATAAATAGATCTATCGCCACGAAATATTTGTATCACCTAATAAATAGATCTATCGCCACGAAATATTTTCGTTCTCAAATAGCGGGGCTCCGTCGACATAGGATGCAAGAACGAGCGAAGGGCACCCCGAGGTTCGGTTTGGTTAGGTTACTTTAAACCCTTTACACAGAAATAGGGGCCCCGCGAAGCGGGGCTCCGTCGACATAGGATGCAAGAGCGAGCGAAGGGCACCCCGAGGTTCGGTTTGGTTAGGTCACTTGCATTGTTTGGTGACTACATTTTGGTGACAGATCTACTATTTGGAGGACAAACCCTATTATTTAAGAAACACAAAACTAATTAAATTGGTGATAGCTTAAATGATACCCTTAAAATATTACGAAGTTTCTTCCGCAAAAAAAAGTATGTATATTGTGGCAGGTGTCGTTCTATATTTTCTGCCTATTCTCATAAGAAGAAAGTGACTTGATGTATCGTCTATTCAAACTTTTGTTTCAAATTAATATTATTTCAAGTTAAACAAATACAAAATGTATTTTAATGGTAATTAAGTTGATTTCAGAGTGACTAGTGAAACAGTTACGAAAATGTTTGAAGTTGTAGCATAAACTGAACTTTATTGTGTAGGATTTAAAGTTATTTTTCCATAAACTCATATTTGTTTACATTTTTGGCAAATAAATTGCGAATACAAATTAGGTCACTGCATAGACCACGATGTGAACAGAAGAAACTTTTCTACTGTCCCCTTTAATAAAACAACGTACACACTATACAAGCAAACTATCCCCATCTAAACGCAGCCTTATTTGCCTAGCTTTTTGAAGTCCCAAGTGGAATCAAACACTAGTCCATGAACCACAAAGTAATGTGAAGTAGTAACTTGTTGGATTTAAAGATCAATATCTTGCTGTAACAGGTTGCTAGCAGATAGGTATAGTACCTACTTGTAGTGCTTGTGAACAGTAGGTATCATCCAGTCGGAAGACTCTAAGAGCTTGTTCAGATGAATCCAGACACTCGAACAAAAACGCGTCGAGGGCTAGTGAAATGCGCTGAACTTTCACCTTTTGCTGTTTGTAAAAGGATAACTGGAGGATTGAGATTATTTTTGTAGATTAGCACCTCATTTTTAATACCTACCCAACTACTTTATTTATTTATTTATCCATTTATTTCAGGCATCAAGGCCCATATAAAACTCATAAAATACAATATTAATATAACTTAAAAACACTATAAATACATACAACATTATAATCACACTAAGAAACTAACTAAACACGAAGCCTGAGCTTTGATGCTTCGTCCTTATATAATTAATGTACCCATGCAAAATATTGTAAAACATTTTAAAAGAGTAACGATAGAGTTTCTTGCCCTTTCTTCTCCATTCGAAAACTACCTTTCGGAAGGGGCGACTAGAATCAATTCTATTTTAAGGTAATTTTTGACGTTCAAAAGTGCCTTTTATGTGCCTATTTGAAATAAATGCTTTGACTTTGACTTCACTCGACCTCAGTCCCTTGAAACGTTTTGTTTTTTTTTAATGGAACGAAATTCTATACCTCGGCTTGCTTTAGGAGCAAACTGTTAGTAATCGTCTCGTCACGAAAAAGCGTTATGCCCCCTTTCCTTGGGCAGACGTGAACCTGTAGTACAGCCACATTTCGCTAGCCATGTTAAAGTCCCATGTAATTAGGGTGAGCCTATTGGCATCAACTGGTCCCAATCAAGACTTCGGGCTGCTACGAGTACTTAGAAAATCCTCATGAAAAAACCCGATAACAGTTTCCCCGACCTGAAAATCGAAATCAGGACCTCTAGCTCAGCACTAGTGCATGCGAATACTATACAGGGTGTTACGTAAAGGGTATATCAATACAAAGGGGTTGAAGAGTGTATCTGGTCTAGAATCTCTGTACAAAATTTCAGCTCAAAAGCATTAACTTTGAAAATGCTTAATATTTTTTATTTCGACATCACGGCGCTGCACTGGCGCGCGGCGGCGTGATGTGCGTCTACTAAGCGCACAGACACACTACAGATAATGGATAATGACCTTCGTAGTGCGGTGACACGTTTGTTATTATTTCAATTTAATAAACTATCGAAATAAAAAATTATTAGGCATTTTCAAAGTTACTGCTTTTGAGCTGAAATTTTGTACAGAGATTCTAGACCAGATACATTCTTCAACCCGTTTGTATTGATATACCCTTTCTGTAACACCCTGTATATAAAATTATACCAAAATATTAAGTTTGTAAACAACTAGCAGCGCCCCGCGGTTTCACCTGCATAAGTTTCGATCCCGTGGGAATATCAGGATAAAAAGGTGGGACTCAAACTATCTCCACGCCAAATTTCATCTAAATCGGTTCAGCGGTTTAAGCGTGAAGATGTAACAGACAGACACACTCGCATTTATAATATTATATACTAGCTGTGCCCCGCGGTTTCACCCGCATAAGTTTCAATCCCGTGGGAATATCGGGATAAAAAGTAGCCTATATGTTAATCCAGGGTGTCAGCTACCTCCATACAAAATTTTATTAAAATTGGTCCAGCCGATTGAGCGTGAAGAAGTAACAAACATACAAACACACCCCCACACACACTCACAAACTTTTGCCTTTATAATATTAGTGTGATAGTATAGTATGGAAGTCTCCGTATTTTTACTGACAGCTTTACTCTCTCCCTGCCTATCTCTCTAAACTTGTCTCACAACATACGGTTCTCCATTTTCAACTTCCTGCTTCTGATGATGTCTGATAAATGATTGTAATATATCGTACCTAAGTGTAAATGAAAATATGAGAGACGAAACCTTATCTATCAGGCTCAAAGAGACACGTGAAATATGCTGTGAAATTGGAGGTAGGCGAGGATCATGATGTGATAAGTCTGCATATATTATAATAGAATGTAGGGAGATGTTATACGTGACTTTGTTAAGAAGTTATTTTATGTCTTCGAATGGCTTTTTCAGGGCAAAGATTTTGAAAAATACTTCTTTTTACTAAGTAAGAAAACATTCGTCTATAAATAAAGTATTGTGTTTTTTTTGCCAATCGCTTAGGGTCTTCAACCAGTGCGTCCTGCCCGTCATGACATACGGTGCTAAAACGTGGACACTGACGGTCGGGCTGGTCCACAAATTCAAGGTCGCTTAGCGCGCTATGAAGCGGGCTGTGCTCGGAGTCTCTTTGAAGGATAAAATCAGGAATGAAACTATCCGGAAAAAAACCGGAGTTACCGACATAGGTTGCAGAGTAAGCAAACTGAAGTGGCAGTGGGCTGGCCATGTCTGTCGAAGGACCGATGGCCGGTGGAGCAGACGAGTCCTGGAGTGGAGACCGCGTACCGGCAAGCGTAGTGTGGGACGCCCCCCAGCTAGATAGACGGACGACCTAAAGAAGGTGGCTGGGGTAGACTGGATGTGGAAGGCGGCGGACAGGGCGCTGTGGCGCAGTCTGGGAGAGGCCTATGTCCAGCAGTGGACTGCGATAGGCTGAGTTGATTGATTGATTGAGTCGCATAAACCGCACAAGATGATTGGCAATAGTCAAAAAAGCCTAGGCTACCCTACAAATAGATAGTATTATTTAGAACCCTGCAGGCCAATTCCCGTAATTAAAAACGTTCAAAATCTAGTCGGAATCTCATCTCAGCGACATCAAAAACTTGGGAAATTATTATTTTTTGATAGATTGAGACTGAGATCAGACTGTGAACGTTCTTAAAATTACGAAAATTGCCCCTCTGGTTTCAGCACCAATTTTGTTTGATATAAGCAAACAAAGAATGAAATATAATAAAATATTTGCTTTAGTTTTTGTGCATACATGAGATGTCACATATAAGAAGTAAAAACAAAAGAAGATGTAGGTAAAATATTTAAAATTAAGGATAAAAAAAATTAATAACCGAAATCTAAAAAGGGTATAAAACCTCTTTTTATATATATATATTTTTTTTTAATCTTTGATCCTAACAATGTCTAACCTTCTTGTTGGCTCTAACAATTATGTGAAGAAAACTTGTTGAAAATGTGGACCACATTTTTACTTTTTTTACTATTTGAATTACTTAGTCACTCTTTTTCTCCTTCTGGTTAACTTAGCACAGGTCTACCATTCAGAATCAAACTCAACTTTCCACCTAATCGCCTGCCTATTCTTTTCCATTTTCCATCCAAAATAACTCGAATAAAAATAAAGCACCTATGGGCTAGTTTACTGGCGCATAAAACTACTCCAATTTTTAGGAGCTAAAAGTTTCCCGTTAAAGTTGAAAAGTATAACTCGGATTGGAGCGAGCATTGATTCGAAAAGCCGGAATTAACGCCTGAACGAAACTAAGTTCTAAATTAAATCGTTGTTTTTTATGACGGCTATAAAGAGGGCCACAAAAATTCAGTTTTTCGTTCTAATCCACTACATTATCGCGCACTAAAGCAACAAACTCGTTTCTTAGCCTGATAAGAACGTTTTTTCTTTTCAATTTTTGGTCTGAATAGGTATTAAGGCCTGCCGAAATGCGGTAGAGGTTTTATCTCATCTTTGTTTAATCCGTCAAGCTCCGCTAATGAGACACAATAGATTTTCTATTGTTTCGTCGCCGATCGGCGAACCGCGTCGCCTGACCGGTTAAGTATGGTTTTTCTTTTCTTTGTGTATAATTATTATACATATATAAAATGACACGTCTCACGGATGCTCCCGGAGAGATGGGCAAAGATCGTCACTCACTGGACGCCTGAGGTAGGACATCGCCGTCGAGGTAGATCAAGGCGAAGGTGGTGAGACGATCTAATATCATTTGCAGGGCCAACATGGCCAGAGATCGCACAAGACAGGGAGGTTTGGAAGAATAAAAGGGAGGCCTTGGCCCAGCAGTAGGAAACAAAATAAGCTAACAAAAAAAGTATATATACCTACATATATTTTATATACGCTACTATACAGGGTTATTGGAAAAACACCAACAATCTCTTACGGGACCATTGCACGTTCATCATTATAAACAACTTAAAAAAAAAATCAGCTGTTCCCTACATTTATGTTCGTATAACTCGTCAAAACGTACGGAACAACTGATTTTTTTTTTCGCGATTTCAGGTTTGGTCTCATAGTAAAAGTTGATCATAATGATGAGTACAATGACCTCTTATGAGGTTGTTGGTGTTTTTCCAATAACCCTGTATATATACGCTGTTTTTCTTTATTTCCCCTCTTGCACATTTTAGTGTAGAAAGATACAAAGAAGTAAGAATTATAATGAGATTGTGTTCTGTTTTTTTACTTCTCTTGCAACTTATTATCTCGCGTATATTCTCAAACATATATCCGTAATTGTGAGTTCAAATGTATTCAAATGAATTGCAGTTGGAATTAAAGCTGTGAAGAGCGCGGAGCTTTAAATCATTAAGGCTCTTTATTAGGATATTTGGATTTGCATGCAATTTAACTATTAGCTATTAATGGCGATTTAAGAACATTTAGTTTAGGATTCATTACAGTGGGTTCCTAACACTTTTCATTGAAAAAGTATATAATTTTAGCATAACCAGCCCATAATGTTCCAACTGCTGGGACACAGGCCTCTTCTCGGTGAGAGGGAGTGGGCCTTAAGTCACTACGCGGGCCCAGTGCGGGTTGGTACATGTCTTTGAACTTTTGGTTCTAGGACATGCCGGTTTCCTCACGATGCATCTTACCACCGGCGGTACGGTATTCCTTCACCGTTTTGAGAGCAGTGGTGACGAAAATATTTACACAAAGTATAAATACTAAAATAATAATTTATAATTTATTCTCTCTTCACAAAGCTGGCTTAAAGTTAATGTGTACAAAAAATGTCTCAGCTGTATTTCTGCCTGTGTACCGGTGCCTGATATAGGTTTTTGGGAAAAACCTGTGTTAAAGGTCAAGAAAGTAAAGCGCCAATAAGCGCCAATTCATTCTAGCCAATATTGAACCCGGAAACTGCTGTAACATACCCAAAACAATCAATAAATAAACCAACTCACAAACACATCTTACTCCCTTAAAACTACGAAGGCTGAACCCATTAAAAGCAACTCCAAACACTTAAATCAGGGTGAACGTCCGAATCAAACGCGAAGTGGTAGAAACAAAAAAGTGTAGACATCACAAACACATAATTTTATATAAGGAGGCAATCATTTCAATGGGATAACGTCGGTATAACGCGCTGCTACGCACATTATACAGAGGACGGACATACGGACTGGTAGATTGAAAAGCTTTTATCTTTTCAATGCAAGCTGATAAACAGTAATGTGTCAAGCAGAGTCGTTATGGGAGCACTCCTAGTTTTTCCAGTATTTATCGAAAAGGTGTGTTCAAAAAAACTTTATAAGGTTCGTTTTTCACACAACATCATATAGAAAGAAAAAGAAAGAAAGAAAGAAAAAAGTTTATTTGGACGCAGTTCGTGAAACACAAAACACAAAATTAATAACTAAAAAATAATGTTTCAGACAACAATAGTGTGTGCCTCACGGCTGCGCCAAAAAGGTTCATTTCAGCATTAATGCCAGACAGATGCTGTCTGACGCTGGTTTTCTAATGAACCTTTAGGGAAAAGTGACGGGGAGTACACACAGTTTCAACATACCTAATACATACTTATAAATAAATAAATTAACTAGTAATTACGTACATATCATTACAAATTAGAAAAAAAAACCAAAACAACAAAGTCTCAGTAAAACCTGTTTTTTCGATCAATTTAGATGAGATTGATATAGCTTCACTTGCTAAGTAAATAATCGTGACAGAAACATCATAAACATACACGAAGTGGAAAAAAATACGTACAGTCACGAGCACCAATATGTCAACACTTGGCAATTTTCAATTGCGATTTTTTCGTGAAATAACGAATGCAACGTTGAAATACGACACTTAACATAAACCTATGGGTTCGAAAATACAATTTTCGTAATAACATAAAATTTCATTCAAAAATAAAGGAGAATATCGCCTTTGAATAATGCCAAGTGTATACATACTTATAGACGTGACTGTACCTATTATTGAAGCTAACTCTAAAAACATCAGAACTTGACCAATTTTGTTAGGGACCACCCTATAAGTATATACCCTTTCAAACAAAATCATTTTCCAAATAAGTTTATAAATGACGGAGTACTAAAGTAACAAATATAAAAAAGAATTACAACCGAATTGATAACCTCCTCCTTTTTTGAAGTCGGTTAAAAAGGGTGTGGTAAAGACAGACCCAAATGTATGGGATGGATGTTTTTATTTTTCTCGATTGCGATGTTGGTCCTATGGGGAAAGTTATCCAGTTTGATGGTCTGTACACACGGCTACACATCAAGCTATACATTTCCAGTTTCGGCTGACCTCGCATTGTATAGGCTTATCGTCCAATAAGAAGTCAGCGTATACTGGAAATAATAATAATAATATTCCACAACTATCACTCAACGCCATCTAGTCCGAAGCTAAGCAGAGCTTGTGTTATGGGTACTAGACAACTGATAAACATACTCATATATTTCTAAATACATACATATTATAGATAAATTACAACCAGACACAGAACAAATGATCGTGCTCATCACACAAACATTTGTCCTGGGTGGGAATCGAACCCACGACCTCCGGCATAGCAGTCAGGGTCACTAACCACTAGACCATCAGGCCTGTCAAATGTATAGCTTGATGTATAACCGTGTGTACCACACCCGTTTTGACCACACATTTCTGATACACGCCGTATAAATAGTAAAGATCGTACCAATAACGAAAAGTCTCCTGTGAAATAAAGTTTTGATTGCCTCCTAACCACATCCCTGCTCTCTGTGTCCCAAAACATGCAGTCAAAGTAGACCTCTGCGCTGCCACCGACTACGCCATGAAATTAGGAAAGATTTGGACCCACAAGGTTTAAAATACAATCGTGCCAGCGAAACGAAGAAAAAGATAAATGAAAGCACAGTCTGTCAAGTAGTAATTGAATGCAAATAGCGTCTTTTAATCGGCTCTTTTTAAAATTCGGTACTTAGGGCGGGTTGTTTCACGTCTACTTGAAGCACGCGTATACGTCAAAAATCGCGCTAACTATCGCCAAACCAAAGAAAGCGTTGTTTCAGATCACAATTACAAAATTATGGCCTTGCCGTAATCGTTATTATTTGACGTACGTATGTTACGTTAACCAAACGTTCGAAACAACTGACCCTTAGGCTCCATAGTAAGATTTGTTTGTCAATAGAGCATTCTTCATATTAAGGTTATGTTACTCAAGTTGCATATCGTCTCAAAGGTATGAAACCTTATCTGTAAAAAAACAGTGGCACTCCGGGAGTGCCGACAGAAGTGAAAACAAAACACAAACAGAATACTTTGCCATCACTCACTGACATATCGGATATACATTAAAACCGAGTACATCCCGAGGACAGCCGAGCACATCCGAAGCGGTGTCGTTACGGTAACAGTGGCGCGAATTCAATGGTTTTTTCCCATTTCAAAAAATGCCAAACGCGCCTAAAGAAGTTTTCACTACAGTAAATAAAGCGTGAAAGAAAAAATTAGATCGCCTTAGCAGAATTCTCAGCCTATACGTTCATACCGACCATATACAAAAATTCCGACTGTTTATTTTTATAACCATTTATCTACACACGTGAGTAGTGGTGGCCCAGTGGCAAAGACCGCAACTTACAAGTTGTACAGTCACGTCTAAAAGTATGTATACACTTGGCTTTATTCAAAGGCGATTTTCTCCTTTATTTTTTAATGAAATTTTATGTTATTACGAACATAGTATTTTCGAACCCATAGGTTTATGTTAAGTGTCGTATTTCAACGTTGCATTCGTTATTTCACGAAAAAAATCGCAATTGAAAATTGCCAAGTGTATACATACTTTTAGACGTGACTGTACATAGGTCGTATGTCCGAAACCAGACAGGCGCTTTACTTTCTACTGTAAATTACTTCGCTCTCAAAACAATGAAAGAAAAGGGTTAGGGGGCAGCTCGTTCACTTTGAAACTGGGACCAGGGAACAATTCCACCTTTAACATCGTGAGGAAACCGGCATGTCCTAGAACCAAAACGTCAAAGACATCTGCCATCATTCTAACAACCAGCAATAGGTCCGTGTGGTGGATTATAGCCCAGTCCCTCTCATAGAGAGGAGGCCTGAATCCCAGTAGTGGGGACGTTATAGGCTGAATACGTACATACAATTAAACAGACAGGAAGAAAAGAACAGAAAAATACGTACATAGGTAATGCTTTTTCCTAAAGAATTCTCTTACAGCGTACTTGCGATAAGAAAGTAGATATGAAAAAATATGACAACGTGTGTTTTGTGGCAGTTCTGCATTTTTCAATAATAATAATATCGTTTATTCATAAAAATGGTGCAGATTTATAATAATATAACTTAACAATCAATGTTATACTTATCTACACAAAGAAATAAAATTTAAGTGTCTGTTTGTAATGTCAAAATAACAGCTTTTTACTAAATGCATAATTATGAATGTATATACGGTACTTATAACATTTTTAAGCTATTGCATAGCTTTTATCGCGGGCTTTGAGCGCGGCGACCGAATCAAGAAATTCCGCAACGAAAATAAACCTGAGACCCCCCACTCCGACCGGCACAGCGGTGCGGCATTGAAAGCCGTGCTTCGTCTAACGTCGTTTCAGTTCGGCAGACTTCGGCACGGTGTTTGTGTGCGTACGACTAGACGTATGCGTGTAGACGGTACGAAGCTCGCATAAGTTGATAAAAAATGCTATGCAATAGCTTTACCGCGGCAGTACCCGAGTGTTTTTTTTATAATTTTGTCTGTCTGTCTTTTTGCTAATCTTCAAAATGGATGGACCGATTTTGACGGGACTTTCACTGGCAGATAGTTGATGTTATACTTTAAATTTAGAAAAAGAATTAGGGTTCCGTGCAAAAAAAAGAAAACCCATGAAATTCAATTTGTTTTCCGACAAGTCGTAGGCACAAAAGCTAGTCATGCATAATCGCTTTAAATAAAAGAACACAATAACTGTTCGCCAGCCCCCCAGACAGTATCCCCCTGCAATCGTCACAACGTCTCAGTGGCGGATGTTAATGTGGGCTATTTGAAGCCAGACGTTGACAAATACTGCACTCCGCAAGGAACCGGTTAGTGACGGTTATCTGCAAGTTAGTATGACTACGAGAGGAAGAATGCTTTGATGAGGATTCGAGAAAATTGGGAAGATAAGATCTTAAAATAGTGTTCGAGACGGTGAAGGAAAACATCGTGAGGAAACCGGCATGTCCTAGAACCAAAAATTCGAAGACATGTAGTGACATCTACCAACCCGCACTAAGCCCACGTGTTGGATTACGGCCCACTCCCTCTTACAGATAGGAGGCCTGTGTCCCAGCAGTGGGAACATTATAGGCTGATTATGATGAGTGTTCAAATATATATCTGTGTGTATATAAAATATTATTATAAAATATAATATTTTATGTATAAAGCTAGATATAAGTTACATTAATATAATATTTTTAACTGTGAAAGTTCTTAATCTTCGTGATATTAGATAATAGATACTCATTACAATATTATTAGTTTTAAGTTATCTTGCTGCGCCCTAACAGGGTCATGTACTCACTAGTTTAAGCCTAGCGTTTAGCTATGGTTGTGTACATTGTGCATTAAATAAATAAATATGGCAACACTGAAATAATTCATAAAATAGCAAAGAAGTATAATAGCATTTCGTGAATTTCATTGTAATTTTCAGATCAGTGACAAAAGAGGACAGGAGAGCTCATCATCATCTTGTTCAATACTAGCTGCGCCCCGCGGTTTCACCCACATAAGTCTCGATCTCGTGGGAATATCAGAATAAAAAGGATTCTATGTCCTAATCCAGGTCATAGTATATTCATGTGCCAAATTGCATCTTAATCTGTTCAGCCGTTTTAACGTGAAAGCGTAACAAAAAAAACAGAAATAAAACTATTTCTTTTCGCTTTATAATAAACTAGCAGCGCCCCGCGGTTTCACCCGCATAAGTTTCCCGTGGGAATATCGGGATAAAAACTAACTTATGTCCTTTCCCCGGACTCAAACTATCTCTATACCAAATTTTATCTCAATCGGTTCAGCGGTTTAAGCGTGAAGAAGTAACAGACAGACAGACACACTTTCGCATTTATAATATTAGTATGGATTAGTACGGATTACTTTTTATATTTTTTTCATTTCTGCATGTAGGTATGTGCAATGAAAATTTGACGCCAAAAGTCGTGTTACACATAGAGTTTACCTTCTCAAATCACCAACGCGCAGTGGAATGTTGATCAATGTTTAGTAATAGAGAATTTGCAAGCAATTAAAACAATTTTTTAACAAAAGCCAACTTAATTTACTAAAAATATCAAAGAAGCCATTTGAAATCTGAAATCTGAATATAACCTCCACAGATTCTTCCATTGCAACTAACTTTTGTAACTCTCAGAAGAAACTTGAACGTCTGTTAAAATTTCACAGCTTGGAGATCAAAGGAACTAATCAGAAGCATCAAAGAAACCTCTGCGATTCGCAATGGATTTATAAACGTCTTAAGTGTAATAAAGAGAACCAGGCCTTATTCAATGGATGGAGGCAAAAAGGGTTACTTTCCAAAAAGAATTGTTTGAGTGTTCATTTATTGACACGAATAAAAACCAATTATAGCAATTAAAGTCAGATAGTCATACATTATAAAAAACTGGCCAAGTGCGAGTCGGACTTGCACACGAAGGGTTCCGTACCTCCGTACAATATTTAACACTACATACGAGTATACAAAAAAATCACGTTTGTTGTATGGGAGACCCCTTTAATTTATTTTATTTTAATTATTTATTTTTAAAGTGAATATACAACTAAATATTCTGTGAATATTTCAAGCGTCTACCAGTTGCCGTTATTAATATCGCGCAAATAACGGCAAAAAAATCACGTTTGTTGAATGGGAGCCCTCCTTAAATATTTATTTTATTCTGTTTTTAGTATTTCTTGTTATAATAGCGGCAACAGAAATACATCATCTGTGAAAATTTCTACTGTCTAGCTATCACGGTTCATGAGGTACAGCCTGGTGACAGACAGACAGACGGACGTTTTTATTTCTGCATTTAATTGTTTTATTTATCTAAAGAAATAGCAACCAACATTTTTTTTAAACTAATCCAGTCTAGGTTTTTGATAAAAAAAAAACTGGATTTTCTCAGGTTTATGATAACATAAAGTAATCATTTTGTCTTCTCCCGGTTTTTGATCAATAGCCTAGGTTTTTGATCAAAAACCTGATTTTGTCATAAACCTGCGAGATATATAAGAATAAATCTTACAACTGGTAAATTTAAGTGAAATGAGTATTTTCGATTTTAAAATCGTTCAAGTTCACGTTACGTTTACGGAGTTTCCGCTTTTCTCAAGTTTTTTAGAGTTTTTTGACAGGCTAAAAGCAATTCCATTTCGTTCAAATGTATTTTTCAAATAGGTTTAGACATAGAAAACGAAATAGAAAATATTGAAATGATTATTTTGCTAATTATTTGTTGTAATGCACGATGTTAGCAAAGATAATAAACTCAGAAAATTTTGTTCTTACAGTGCGGACGTCAATGTTGCACACTTAATAAATCCGGCTCAATATGGACAATGTGTTGAAGGCAATAAGGGTCTGTTTCTATTCGTTTGGTGAATAAAAATCTGTTTTACGTCTTTCCTCGTAGATTATTTAAGTTGAAAACATCAATCCAAGGACAGCTGTTACAACTAAAACTTATTTGATAAAAACTCATTTTTCTCATTTGACAGGCCTGATGGTCTAGTGGTTAGTGACCCTGACTGCTATGCCGGAGGTCGTGGGTTCGATTCCCACCCAGGACAAATGTTTGTGTGATGAGCACGATCATTTGTTCTGTGTCTGGGTGTAATTTATCAATAATATGTATGTATTTAGAAATATATAAGTATGTTTATCAGTTGTCTAGTACCCATAACACAAGCTCGGCTTAGCTTGGGACTAGATGGCGGTGTGTGATAGTTGTGGAATATTATATAATACCTATATTATACCTATATTTCATACAGTACACTGATTTTGCTAATCAGTGTACTGTATGAAATGAGTTTTTAATGTATGTGTGCAGTATGCTTTTGTTAAATGCCAGTTACAATTTCGATAACACATATACCCGCGAACATCTCTCTCGCCATGCAGTGTAGTGACGACTCATAGCGACGTCGGTGCGGTACTGCATTATGTCGGTGAGCGACAAGTGTATTTCAAATGAACAGTTTTTTTGTATAAAATCAAGGGTCCAGATGTCATAACGCGTTGCACGGGCTGCATAAGATAGACCAGTTGGTTTGAACTTTCACTCTTCATTCACGACCCAATAATAATGTGAAGTGAAACTACAAAGATTTTTCATACACTTCTCAATCAATTCCTGTAATTAAAAACATTCGAAATTTATTTGCCATCTCATTTCAGCGACAGTCAATGTCGAAAACTTGTCCAAATTGAAAGGAAAAAGAGGAGAGGAGGCAGTTTTCTTAAAAATACGGGAATTGTCATTCAGATCTCTGCATCTTTGCACCGTATACCGGCCCGGTATGAACTTCTTGGTAATAATATATTATGCACTGTATTTTAATAACGTTCTTTCTTGTTTTTATAATACCAGAGACCAACTGCTTACGTTTTTGAATTTAGCCCAGCCGCACGTACCAAGACACCTCCGTGTATCGAAAAGCACGTTAAGCCATTGGTCCCGGCTATCTTTCGCGGGTCTTTAACAGACGTTACGGCTCGTCAGAAGATGATGAGCCCAGCAGGTGGTCACGTTAATGTTGATTAACATCCATACTAATATTATAAATTCGAAAGTAACTCTGTCTGTCTGTCTGTCTTTACCTTATCACGCCTAAACCACTGAACAGATTTAGATGAAATTTGGTATAGAGATAGGTAGTTTGAGTCCCGGGCAAGGACATAGGATAGTTTTTATCCCGATATTCACACGGGATCGACACTTATGCGGGTAAAACCGCGGGGCGCAGCTAGTACATAATAATTTTGATTAAGAAAAAACAATTTTATTTAGACAGCATTACAAAATGCTTAACAAGAATAGAAGACGAACTGAGCTCATAATTACTATTACTCATCTATCTAAGTGTCTACTTCAACTTGATAAAGAGATTGCAGCAGATTAAAATCTCAGATTTGTTCTTACTTAGATCTATTTGCAAAGAAATATAATATTCTCTAAGAGCTGCTAGAATCATTTTAATATAAAATAATGAGTAAAAGGCTACCGTGTTCGTTTTGTTCTCTCAGTAATCCTTTAGAATTCAACATTATGGGTGCAATAAAAGAAAATAAAATAGATAGATAAATAAATAGATTATTAAAAAGAATAATTTATTATCACACTAATCACACTATCACATCACATCACACTTAATATATAATATATCATATCATATCATCACATCTTCTTATCTTTTTATCATCACACTATCACACTAATATTATAAAGGGCGAAAGTTTGTGAGTGTGTGTGTGTGCTTATGTTTGTTACTTCTTCACGCTCAAACCGCTGTACCAATTTTGATAAAATTTTGTATAGTGGTAGCTGACACCCTGGATTAACATATAGGCTACTTTTTATTCCGATATTCCCACGGGATCGAAACTTATGCGGGTGAAACTGCGAGGCGCAGCTAGTATTAAAATAAGTCCGTTTGGCTTATGGTCTATTCTAATAGGAATTGGAAAATGCGGGATAATTTAGAATGAATTCGAGTGGTTAACTTTAAGAGCAAAATATAAGTGAACTAATGTTTTCGTAGCAGCTATGTTACAGTTAAAGAATCGGGGAGAACGATAATGTATGCATTGTAAATCCAGTTATGCATTAAAGTTTTAACCACACGAGTATTAAGTTTTCTTCGTGACAGAGAATGCAACCTCTGCACGGAACGATCAGTAATTGTCTACAAGTAATTGTCTTAGTTCTAGATAATTTTGTACCGAGGTTCGTGCGTATGGCTGTTCCTATAAACTCAATAATAATGCGCAGAAATGTTTCAAAGTAGCGGTTTTATGCTCATTAGATCGCGTTAACGTCAACTTTAAACTTATTCTGAAACTGAAGCGGCGCCCTCTAGTGACATTAATGTGAAACACAATTATTCCATACAATTTGACGTCAATGAACGTTAACGTTAACGCGCGATCGATTAGGTATAAAACCTCTTACGAGGGGCGAATATCACTAAACTTCTATACCTACAATACGTCTTATCTTATACTGAGAATAAATTTTGAATTTTTGACAGGTTTTCCATTCTAGAACTGTCAGACGTCATTTTATTCCACGGATAAAAGATTTGGTGAAATCAGCCCTTAGTCCACTATTCCTGACCAAATCCTTAGTACCAAACAAGTTATTGACATTTTTTCCATTCTAGAACTGTTAACTGGTTGACTCTTCGCGTGACCTGACTGCGTGACTGGCCTATTTTTAGCCCTAAGAATAAGCATTGCCATCCAACGTGGTAATGCTGCCAGCCTTTTGGGCACTTATCCCATTGACAGCGATGCGGACGAATTTTTTAATGGCCAATGAGCTCCTGTGTCTTTTTTTATTTTTAATATATATTTGTATATAGTATATATATTAGTTTGTATGTACATGAATGGTAAAATAAAGTTAATATTTAACAATAAAAAGAACTGTCGGACGTCAATTTTTTCCACGGATAAAAGATTTCGTGAAATCAGCCCTTAGTCCATTGTTCCTGACCAAATCCTAATTACCAAAAAAGTTATTGCTAGTCTAACATTTACGGCCATATTAATAACAGTCGCCATCATACTATGTGTATAACTTGACAATAAATACACACATATTATTACATCTATACATTTAAATATCTCCACAATTTTCATTTAACACAAACTCATTCCCAACGCTAGATATTATCTGAAAACTGTTTTCAGTTAATGAAAACATTAAGTACAGGGCATGCGCAGACCATTTCTAGACATAACTACAGTCTGGTCTAGTCTATTAATGAAAGCTATATAAAGTCTTTGTTATTAATATTCCTCGGAGAACGGTGGTGGGAAGTATAATTCTAGGTATTATTTATTAATGAAAATCAGAAGTAGCAGTCTTGCAATGTGGGTTTTTAGGATTTCGTACCAAAAGTGTAAAAACGGGACCCTATTACTAAGACTGCACTGTCCGTCTGTCTGTCACCACGCTGTATCTCATGAACCGTGATAGCTAGACAGTTGAAATTTTCACAGATGATGTATTTCTGTTGCCGATACTAAAAACAGGATAAAATAAATATTTAAGGGGGGTGCCCATACAACAAACGTGATTTTTTGCCGTTATTTGCTCGATATTTTTTTTTTTTTTTAAACCTTGCCCCACACTAGGAATTTCTCCTGTATTGTGGGTGCGTTTATAAACATTTAAACTCACATACACAAACAGCCAGACCCGGAACAACTACTTATAGGTCATACAAATATTTGTTCCGTGCGGGAATCGAACCCGCGACACGCAGCGCAGCAGTCACTCGCTTAACCACTGCGCCAACCGTGCCATCACCCATAATGGTACGGAACCCTTCGTGCGCGAATCCGATTCGCACTTGGCCGCTTTATGTTCAGTTGCCTTGGTGTACCTAATCTTTATCATAGGATATGAGATGATTAAGCAAACATAAGTTACTATCAGATAAACTGAGCGAGATTTATTCATGTCTTTGTAACAGATTTAGGTTAAGATATTTTTTATTTATTTATGTTTAAATCTGTTGCGTAGGATAAGAAACCTTATTGTATTTCTCCATAGGTTTGTCAAGAGGTCACTTTAGGATCAAGCCCTTTGTTATCAAATCGACCCGTACGATAAAGAAATGTTTATGTAATAGCGTTTGAAGTTAAGATAAATCTAAACATGTATATCTATTCAATCATGTAACACTTTATGAAAAAATAAATAATAATAATCGCAATAGTCCTGCACTTGCATAGTGCATACAGGGATAGTCGTCGGTTAGTGCCCAATTTGATTCGCGAGTTGGCTTCGGCCCCTCGTATGCCTTCCAAAGGACCTCGATCGATGGAGATTTGCATATAAAGAAATAAAAAAAAAACGTACGGGGTTAGGGGACCCCCGGTAGGAACGAAGTTCAAAATGAAAATCCAACTTGGCAACTTGGCTTCAGCGCCCTCGAAAACCATGAAAACGACACCCATTAAAATTTGAACATTTTCGCAGCCGCCATCTTGGATTTTCATTTTCGGATCAAAACCACTGCAGGGTAAAGGCCTCCATTCCTTTCCTTTTTTTTGTCCATTCAAATCAATCCTGAGTCAATATGAATAAATAAAGAATATTGTAAAAAAATGTGAGGGGCCCGTGGCGAAATAATAACAGCCGCACAGGTCGATCGATCAGGTTAAGCTACGCTTGCCGCAGTTGGTCTGTGGATGGGTGACCATCTTTACATACCCGAGACCCCTCCGTGCCTCGAAAAGTACGTTAATCCTTTGGTCCCGGCTGTCATTCATAGATCTTTGACAGTCGTTACGGGTAGTCAGAAGCCCGAAAGTCTGACAACCAGTACCTCTTAGTAGTCTGACAACCTGCGAAGGGCGAACGTTTTGGGGGACTGTCTTTTGTAATTTTGACGTTCGAAAAGTGCTGATTCTCGGCCTAATTTGAATAAATGACTTTTGATTTGATTTGAGTCTTACCAAGGGGTATCGTATTACCCAGTAACTGGGTTGTAGAGGTCAGATAGGCAGTCGCTCCATGTAAAATACTGGTATTCAGCTGCATCCGGTTAGACTAGATGCCGACCCCAACATAGTTGGGAAAAGGCTACGCAGAAGATGATGTAAAAAAATATTTAAATAACTATTTTTACTTGGGCCATGGTAACAGAACAATAGAACAGAACAGTAGTTCTAGTAACAGAACTTACCCTAACTCGTTGCTGACAATCATCATCATCATCATAATCAGCCTATATTGTTCCCACTGCTGGGACACAGGCCTCCTCTCTTCGAGAGGGAGTGGGCTAACAATAATCCTGGCTAATTATACTATACTAATATTATAAATTCGAAAGTAACTGTCTGTCTGTATGGTTACTTTTTCACGCCTAAACCACTGAACGAATTTCGATGAGGAGTCAGAGAGCATGCATCCCGGGGAAGGACTTAGGATAGTTTTTACCCCGATATTCCCAAGGGATCGACACTTATGCAGGTGAAACCGTGGGGCGCAGCTAGTCACATATAAGACTAACAATGTACCTTTTCCATTTCCCATAACCACGTTTGCCCTCCATTCCTCATCTATACCATATTAACTGTACCCACATAAAATTAATAGTGTTAAACTCAATTACTCCCATCAAACGGCAAGCATAATGATTATGTTTCAATAAACCATTTCATCTTCGTAAATAATTGGGTTCTCGCTTTACAGCGCACGGGTTTTTATTAATATCTCGTTAAAACTTAATGTATCGGTTTTTGGGATAACGTTACGTATTTTGTTTCACTAATGTACCTTTATGCGTCATTTTGGTAATGAGTTAATGTGCTTTTACTGTATTAATACGAAAGACGAATTATTTCTGTGAAAAATAATGCTTGGTTGATGAAATTTTTCTTGAGTAATTTTTATTCGCAATACATTTTTAAGTTCATATGTCAGTAGCGGCCGATGGCCGGTGGAGCAGACGAGTCCTGGAGTGGAGACCGCGTACCGACAAGCTTAGTGTGGGACGCCCCCCAGCTAGATGGACGGACGACCTAAAGAAGGTGGCTGGGGTAGACTGGATGCGGAAGGCGGAGGACAGGGTGCTGTGGCGCAGTCTGGGAGAGGCCTATGTCCAGCAGTGGACTGCGATAGGCTGAGTTGATAATTGATTGACGTTAGTAAGATGCTTTCTAAATGGTAATAGTTGGGTATAACACTACCTTGTTGGGTTTACCGAAATAAGTCAATTTATTTATTTTGTTAAAACAAAGAGGTACCGTCCATTCACAGTCCACAGACTTCCTCTGATTTTGTATCACTGTCAATATCAAAGTGATCTTTAATAACGTGAACATAAGTTTGCTGTTGGGTTGATGCAACTTTCAAGTCTGTCAAAATAATAAAAAAACAATAGCACTTCGGGGAGTGCCGACAGAAGTGAAAACAAAACACAAACAGAATACTTTGCCATCACTCACTTACATATCGGATATACATTAAAACGAATACATCCTGAAGACAGCTAAACACATCCGAAATGGTGTCGTTACGGTAACAGTGGCACGAATTCAATGGTTTTTTTCTCATTTAAAAAAATGCCCAACGCACCGAAAGAAGTTTTCAACAATGTTCTTTATTTGCGTTATAATAAGGTTGCTGTTGGTTAGCACCTGTCAGAGATAAAATAACTCTGAAAGAACTGTAGTTCGAAACCCTCCAAAGACAGAACTCATAGATAACAATTTCAAAACAAATGAAAACGGAAATTTTATGGACAAGGAACTCTTGCATAGGTGATCGTCGTTTGTTTTAATTATAACACAGCAGAACACTGCTTTCCACCCTTACGACATAATCTCCGAGTTTCCCCCCACGTCCCGAAATTCCCATTTTCACATGCATGCTACCTTATGCCGTTAGTTAAGATGTGTACCAAGGAGCAGGACGTAAGCCTCCCACAAATTGTCACAACTAATGGTCCCGTGCGGTATGCATGCACGGCTACTTGTGACCAGGCCACGTAGAATATAGCCAACCTCTCAAGCACATAAGGAAAACGTGCCCACATTAGATTTCGGTGTGGACTAAATAGTATTTTTTAGGAAGAAATAATATATTAAAAGTATAACTATCTTGAATGGGTAGATTAATTTATTTTATCTACACTCATGCTATAAATCCTCTGTAAAAGTTTCTGAAAAAGTTAGCTTATTGCCAACATTAAAACAACCGGTGTCATAGTAACCATAATATCATCCAAACGAGTGTTATAATGTTGTACTTTTCATTATGCAATTCGTTTTCAAAAAAAGAACATTGTCATGCACGCGCTTTTCACTACCACAGCGCCGTAATTAAAAAAAAAAGAACTTATAGGTTACTTTACTAGCTGCGCCCGCGGTTTCACCCGCATAAGTGTCGTTCCCGTAGGAATATCGGGATAAAAACTATCCTATGTCCTTCCCCGGGACTCAAACTATCTCTATACCAAATTTCATTTAAATTGGTTCAGTGGTTTAGGCGTGAAAAGGTAACATACAGACAGACAGACAGACAGAGTTACCTAATTTCGAATTTATAATATTAGTATGGATTTTATTTCACATAATATCCCGCCGGCCGCCCTTTTTGTTCGATATTAGTATTGCAAAAAACTGTTTCAGAACCATCTCATATCATGGGTTTAGATAAAGTCTTGTATGCAACTGTACATAATTAGGTATTAAAACACTTATGTGATAAACCCACATTCGTGTTTTAATAGAACAGTTACGGATTAATTACTGTTTAAAAACGTTGGTATTATTGTTCCTAATCAATAAAATATCACCCGCATACATCTATACACAACTAAATGCTTAACAGCGTGTACGACGTACGACATTTCATACAAACTTTCAAGCCTCTGTTTTTCGAAATGAATGAACCGATTTTAATGAAACTTCATACGCATAAGCAGAACACAAAGATCTAAAAAGTTAGTAAAGAACATTTTCAAAATGTCTTATTTAAAAAAAGATAACTGGAAATCTCTGTTTCTATGGAATATTTAAAATCGGTCTAATTTGGCTGTAGCACTGTTTTTCGAAAATGTTCTTAACTAACTTTTAAGACCATTGTATCCTGCTTACGCGTACGAAGTTTAATTAAAATCGATTCATTCATTTCGAAAAACAAAGGCTTGAAAGTTTGTATGAAACGCCGTACGTCTTAAACGTTCTTAAGATTGACTTGACTCTAGAATCGGCTACGACAACGTAGCAGCGTAGACAGCAGCTACGTCGTAGCATTCTCGTAGACCCAAATTTGAAATTGCTTAAGTTCTTGTACAGAACAAACATACTAAGAACCCTAAATTATTTAAAAGTACTTTACATAGACGTCTAACAGCAGCCTTACTCCCACACTATTTAGTAACAAGTAAACATAATTTACAACAATACCCACATTACAGGTGTTGTTGAGCTTTAGAAGTTGCCAAGTTGAGTTGTTGAGTCGAGTTGCTTTACCACAGACTAAATCTTAAATACTTCGAATTGATGAGGAGGACTTGTAAACAGAACTCGAAGTAGGACAGACTTAAATACCGGTATTCTGATGGAAATCTTGTTAATATCAAACAGATCCCCTGTTTGTCTTAATGTATTTTGGAGTAACCATTTATAATTTTGTTAAGTACTTTTGTTCGTTATTATCTCATTCCATAATTTAGGGATTTTTGGTGAAGATGTTATTTGAACTTTTTAACTATACAAATAAATAAAATTGGAGTGTCTGTTTGTAATATTAAACTAACCTTTTTACAAATGCATATGGATGTACACACGGTACATATACCAAAATAACATTTTTTACAATTTTTGTCTGTCTGTCTGTTTGTTCCGGCTAGTCTCTGAAACGGCTGGACCGATTTTGACGGGACTTTCACTGGCAGATAGCTGATGTAATAAGGAGTAACTTAGGTTAAATTTATTTTAGAAAAAAAAAATAGAGTCCCACGAAAATAAATCAACGCACACGAAGTCGTGGGTAACACCTAGTCGTATATACATATATTCTTTACAGTGAGGCGGAGGAGCTTGTGGCTAATTAATAACAGCTGCACGGGTCAATCAATCAGGTTAAGCTACGCTTGCCACGATCGGTCCGCGGATATGTGACATCTTTACATACCAAGACCCCTCCGTGCCTCGCAAAGCACTTTAAGCCGTTGGTCCTGGCTGTCGCTTGTAGACCTTTGACAGTCATCACGGGTCGTCGGAAGCCTGAAAATCTGACAACCGGTCTTACCAAGGGGTATCGTATTACCCAGTAACTGGGTTGTGGAGGTCAGATAGGCAGGCACTTCATGTAAAATACTGGTATTCACACCGGAAGCCGACAAGGTTAGGCAGACTGATTTTTTTTATTCTGTACAGCGTACTCATGATCTGACGCGTCTATTCTGTCGGCTCCATTATTTGGTAATGAAAAATAAATTTCTAAACATATTTACCTCAAGCTGATTTTTCTTCTGAAATTTTAAGCAAAAAAAGACAAGGGACTGTCTTAGTATTAGGTTCCGGGATATAAATGGGTAAATCTACCGCCATATGTCAGGTTTTGCAAATTAATTCATGTTCATTACGATTTATAGATCATTGCGGGATTGTCCTCGTTTTGATCTCAGTCGAGTCAAATAGCCCGTGTATTAGCGCTCTAATTGAGTCTGAATTGAGTCGTTACGTAGTTACAATCAACACAAGCTGCACCACAACACTCTAACCCGACGTCCCAGTCGCCGCGGGAGACGCTCCGGACGTCGGGAACCGCGTGACGACTCCCGGCCACCGTAGGCGCGGGCCAGCGGACGGAGAGTAATAGGTAGCTCAACGTCCGATCTGGGACAGGCCCATGCCGGATGGCGCGTAGATGTTCCACGCGCGCCTCAAAGAGATGTCAGCATAAAGGAAGGGGCCTGCCAGGGCCAAAGCCTGCCGGGGGTGCGAGATTGTCCGAAAGGGTTACCGCTACCACGGAACATAAAGGGCTAACGAAGGAACACGGATGGGTTTTAGTCAGTAAGAGTCTGACACTCCCTTCCACTCCACCTAGAGCGGGAGGGGTCATTCGATGATTTCCCATCCAAAAAAAAAACACTATTCTCGACCTTCTGAAATCAATTTTTTGTCAGTCCATCTAGCTGGGGGGCAATCCACGCTACATTAGCCGGTACGTGATCACCACTCCAGAAGACCAATTTCCATATTTGAAAACGTTCAAAATCTAGTCGCAATTTCATCTCAGCGACAATCAATGTCAAAAACTTGTCAAAAATGTAAGGATGCGGACGAATTCTCTGATGCCCTATGATTATTTTGTTTATTTTTTCATAAAATTGTACATATTATTATAGTTTATATGTTAACTTATGTTATGTAAATATCTATAGAAATAAATGGAACGCTATACAAAATGTAAGGAAATTAGAGGTATTTTTGACAGATTGAGACTGAGATCAGAGAGGTAATTCTCGTAATTTAAAGATCGTTCACAGTCTGATCTGTCTCAATCTGTCCAAAAGTTTTTGACATTTGTTTGTCGCTCAGATGAGACTGCGACTAGATTTTATTACGAGAACTAGCTGTGCCCGCGACTTCGTTCGCGTGGATGTCGGAACTTAACAATATCCTGCGAGGATACCGATTCAAATCTTTATTTTTTATTTAAGCTAGTGCTCCTCTATTAATAACATTAGTTGTGGAACCATCTGAAGCGTACACAAAAAGGTTATTGGGGTTGTTTACGCGTGAAAGAGCTACGTATAGTTGACCATGGGAAAAGCATCCAATACTTAGGTCCACCCCCGCAACGGATAATGTCTGGCCCTGAGCTTTATTAATCGTCATGGCATAACAAAGACTGACTGGGAATTGCACTCGTTTGAAAGAGAAAGGAAAGTTGTTAGGAATAATAGGTATTCTTGGAATAAAAACAATATCACCGGCACCGCAACCGGTTAATATTTCAGCTTCGATAATGTTTTGCTGCAGATTTGTGACTTTGAGCTGAGTGCCGTTACAAAGTTTGGGAGGACATCAATTTCTGAGGAGAATTATTGGAACACCGATTTTTAAAACTATTTTGTTGGCGGGAAGTCCGGGTGTGTTGAGGGAATCCAAAAATTCTACCGGGTAGTGCGTGGCGTCATCTTCTTCCATAACTGTATTTATAGAGGTGTATTCTCTACTATTCCCGGACACATGCATCAATATTTTTAAATTAATTGCCGCAGCTTGGTCATTGCGGGGAGTCAAAATAGCTCGCTGACATAGCCAAGAACCGGCTTGATTTCCCATATTTGTGGAATCTCCGTACACAGAAGAAATTAGCTCTTGTTGTGATGTAACGCAAGAACAGAGATTAGCGACCAAATTAACTTTTCCATCTTCTTGTACGGGGTATGTGCCATCGCCTATTTGTAACAATAAATTGGAAAACTCCTGTGCATTTTCGCAGCCTCCTAACTGTGCACGCATATTTACGCTCAGGTGTGTAGATGATATATTGCGCCATAAAACAGAACTCTTCAGACATGCAGCAATTTCATCGGCTCTCGTTCCTCGGGGTACTATCGGGAGTGTCTGCCGAAAATCACCGCAGAACAGTACCGTAATGCCTCCCATCGGCCGGTCATTTTGCCTTATGTCCTGCAAAGTTCTATTCACTGCTTCTACAGCTTTGCGGTTTGCCATTGTGCACTCATCCCTAATAATTAAAACACAATCGCGTAAAACCTTTGCTTTATCGCTATTTCATGATATGTTGCAAACCGGGCTTTCCGTACGGTCCAAGTCGATAGGAATTTTAAATGTTGTGTGTGCCGTTTTTCCTCCAGGCAATAATGTGGCTGCTATCCCTGAAGAGGCGACAGCAAGGGCAATTTACTTTGGTTCCTTATTCGAGCCAAAATAACATTGGTTAGGAAAGTTTTCCCTGTGCCACCCGGTGCGTCTAAAAACAGGATTTCAACCGAGGCGTTATCTACACTCGATATCCGTGTCTACACTGCAGCATTCCCTATCAAACGACTGGCGCTGTTCCTCTGTCAAATTTGCGCAGTAATTTTGTAAAATTTCTTCGAGTTCCACGGGATTGTAACTAATTTCTGATACGTACTCTCTGTCCATCGACTACCGGTGTGGGCAAACCATAACAACGCCATCTATCGAAGTGCTATTAATATTCAATACTGCACGTAGTTGATCTCCAGATGTACCTAGTCCATATTATAATTTTCAAATTTACATTTTTGAAGTGAAAACTTCTTTAGCGGCGTTGCACACTTTTTGTAATGGGTAAAAAATGTTAAACTCGCGTCAGGACACGTGACCGTCAGGAGAGATTTCCCCCCCCCCCCCCTCTCTTTCTACGGCGGCGCCAACCGAAGTGAACCAAGTGACACACGACAATGGATGGATGGATGGATGGACGTGGACGTAAAATGAAAAAAGTGACGCAGAAGTAGTGAAAAAAAAATTAGTTATATTAATTAAAATTAATAATTGATTAATTTCAACGTTAATATTCAAGTTTTCTCTTCTGCCGGCACTCCCGGAGTGCAACCCGTCTTTTTTTTAGGTGTGAACTGATTACGATGAAACAAAAAACTCAATGTTACTTCAATTTATAATTTTTAACGCAAATATTGTTGCGTATAAACGTGAAGTTGTGAGACCAAGTGCATATTAACACACATTAACTAATTTTGTCCAGAGATGGCGCTGTTTTAATATTTATTTCTGAAACACTTAGAATTTTCTAATTTACAATTTTTAGGTGTGTGTGAACTGATTACGATGAAACAAAAAACTCAATGTTACTTCAATTTATAATTTTTAACGCAAATATTGTTGCCTATAAACGTGAAGTGGTGAGACCAAGTGCATATTAACACACATTAACTAATTTTGTCCAGAGATGGCACTGTTTTAATATTTATTTCTGAAACACTTAGAATTTTCTAATTTACAATTTTTAGGTGTGTGTGAACTGATTACGATGAAACAAAAAACTCAATGTTACTTCAATTTATATAATTATTAACGCAAATATATATAAACATAAAGTTGTGAGACCAAGTGCATATTAACACACGTTAACTAATTTTACTTCTGGTAGGTACACTTTAAATTCAAAAATCTTTTGATAGACTGAACCGATTGCAATGAAACAAAAACTAAATGTTACTTCAAGTTACGCTAAATCGTTGTGTATAAAAGTTATCTACATTTATTTCGTACATTTTACGTGATGCTCGGATAACTAAACATACAAACAGACAAACAGACAAAAATTCTAAAAATGCTGGAATTGGGTTCTATTGGTTGTCCTTTAACACCCTGGCTATATATATTTTTTTTTTTTTTAATGTACAAAAACTTCTTTTCTACAGTTTTATTATATGTATAGATTCTTGATAACTTATGTTCAATACTAGTTCAGAACGTCCTAAAGTTCCCGGTAAATCGTAATAGGATTGTTCATTATGGCGTAGTGTTTAGGTAATGCTTTAAGTTACGAAGTGAATACTGTGTGCTTGTGCAGGTTATATAATGTTCATTTCCAAATTGTACAGGGAAAACTAATACTCAGCACCAATGTTAACAGTTGGTTCGAAAACCACACAATATAGTTTTCTGTATTCAACAGACGAACAACTGACGTAACTATAACTAGATACATAATAGGTATGTACCATATGTATGTATACTGAAGCGTAGTTTTAATTTGTTAAACAAAATAACTACATTCTATAAATAAAATTAAATTTTATTAGAGAAAATCTATCGGTTTATTACTAAAGTTCCAATATATCTGACAATCCTGCATACTTATCTCTTTTTGTTGACTCTACCTAATATTTGCACGCCACACTTGGCAGAATGTGATGATGCCATTGACTGATCTGAAGACCAAATGTAAATTTTAAATAATTAATAACATTCATGTAAGCATTCGATTACTACATGGATTAGAGTCGGAAAGTACAGACGCCAGCACATCAAGCTACCCGAAACTCAAATTTTCCCAATCAACTTTGAACCTTATATTTTAGCGATAAAGTTGAAAATCTGTTAAAGAAATTTGACAGATTGTAGTAGCTTGATGTGCTAGCGTCTGTACGTTAAGCCGTTGGTCTCGACTGTAATTCGTGGATCTTTGACAGTCGTTATGGGTAGTCAGAAGCCCGAAAGTCTGACAACCAGTCTTACCAAGCGGTATCGTGTTAACCAGTCACTGGGTTGTGGAGGTCTGATAGGCAGTCGCTCCATGTAAAATACTGGTATTCAGCTGTCTCCGGTTAGACTGGAAGCCGACCCCAACATAGTTGGAAAAAGGCTAGGGAGATGATGATTCTGCTAAAAACCATTTCTTTAGTTTCCCGTATGTCATTACTTCCCAGAATTCGATACTTATTAGCGACACTATCGAATGGTGTAATAATACAGTGTGTATTTTTTTCAAAATAAACGGGTTCGATTCCTGGCTAGAAATATCGATTTTTCAAAAATCCAATGATGCAGTTTTAGTTTTCATCAAAATCGAGCCCGTGACTCCTTTGAGTACTTTTCGCTATTCCTCATAGTTTCGGATTTGGCCATCCACGCCCACTTGAAAAATTCACCTGTACCTATACTCATCACGGTCTGTAAAATTTACACAAAAAATACTGATTTTTAAACTGACGTTTAAAGTGACTACAATACCTATGGTCGATGACCCCCAAAAAAAGGCATTAAATTAATTTATTTTTTTGTTTATCACGCTTAGATATCGAAACCCATCACGTATGCAGAGTTTTGTTAGCTAATTTAATTTAACACTGTTTAGCGGTACTAGCTTTGACTCAATGTCTTTCACCAAAATACTACTACACACTAATACTATTACTTCGTGTGCGTTAGTTTTTAGTGTAATTATAATGTGGTTTGTAATTATAGTCATTTTAAGTTATATTAATATAGTAAGTATTGTATGTGTTTCCAAAGGCCTTGATGCCTGAAATAAATGGATAAGTCACACTAATATTATAAAGGCGAAAGTTTGTGAGTGTGTGTGTGTTTATATGTTTGTTACTTTTTCACGCTTAAACGGCTGGACGAATTTTGGTGAAATTTTGTATGAAGGTAGCTGACACCCTGGATTAACATATACGCTACTTTTTATCCCGATATTCCTACGGGATCGACATTTACGCGGATGAAACCGCGAGGCGCAGCTAGTAAATAAATAAAATAAAGATTAGGTAATTACCCATTCAAACTGACAAACACACACATTAATGACGTTTAAACTGATGTAATCGATACCATATGTCAGATAAACAAATCAAAATACCATCTGTATACCGCATGGACCGCCCACCATTAGCACTACCCATAATCAGGCTTCGTTGGGCGTAAATAGAGAACCGCACAAATACGTACGCAACCCACTGCAAATGACGCGGTCGCCGGCCGCACGCCCGCAAAATTTGAATTCGTTACTCATTTTCTGCTCATTGTAATATTCAGTAGAATTATTCATAATTTGCCGATTAATTTTGAGGTTATAATCGTTAGGTAGAACCGTTCGTTTGACTTTGTAGATTATTATAGCTGTAGTGGCCGAGTGGTGACGGACGGCCTTGACTCACGAGTTGTAGGTTCTAACCCAGACAGGTGCTGTGCTTTGTGTAAATTATTTCATCACCACTGCTCTCAAAACGGTGAAGGAAAACATCGTGAGGAAATCGGCATATCCTAGAACGAAAAATTCGAAGACATGTGACATCTGGATGCATGAAGAAGCCTCCCCGTGTAGCGCAGTTTGTTCCACCAGTTACTCAACTGAACCGAGCACTCGGCGCATCCTGGGCAGTCACACCCAACATCTTATTTGACTGGCCAATTCTTCCCTTGCGGTGGTAGGGCTAACGCCCGCCTGGTTTGCGACCACCCTCCCACCGGAGTTCGGCGTCAAGCAGCCTGCTGTGTTTCATCGATGCGTGGGAGTTCCAGTGCCTTATGCATCTTCTGGGCACGCTCGTTCGATCATAGACCTCATCCAACGCTTTCCATCAGGCGTGATCGAGGTCAAGAGCGGGACCATTCAGCAACAAAAAAAAAAAAAAAAATCTTACCAGATGCAGCTGACTACCAGAATTTTACATGGAGCAACTGCATATCCTCCTTCCCTCAAATATATGAGTGAACAGGCATCTTCTGGGCACGCTCGTTCCATTATAGACCTCATCTATCGCTTTCCATCAGGCGTGATCGGGGTCAACAGCGCACCCAATTAGCAATATTTTTTTTTAATATGGCGATGGGGTAATGGCTGAATTCCACTGCAAAATTTTAGGCATTCCACTTTGCCCCACTAGAGGGGCAGCCGGTGGGGCAAAGTGGAATAATCCTGATTTTTGCGTTATGCTCGTGAATGGGCGCTTTGCGTTAAGCTCGTGGTGCTGCTGTGTTCGTCTTGCTGACCATGGTTTTATTATTGCTATTAGTAATTAAATGCTTATTTTTATTTTACTTCGAAGGACCTAGTTTATCATTTAATTTTGTGACTTACAGCTATATGAACATAATGCAGCATTGCATATGTAACCGGGCACGCCCTTTATGCCTGGGGGCTTTTATTTAGGTTTTAAGTTCTGTTTACGTTTTTATTATTTATATCTGTTTGAGTATAGTTTTAGTTAATTACTTACTATTGTATAAAATCAAATCCTTCTAACTGATCAGACAACTGTGCTGCTGGGGAGTTTGTATAAATATAACTTAAAATATAAATACCACTTATATAAAATATAAATACCATAAAAGCAAATGATACTATTTTAATTTAATTTTTTTCTTAACAAAAAGCGCCTTCGCCCTCTCTCCTATTAAAAAATTAACTGTGCTGTGCCCGACAGGGTCCATAATTGATTCGATGTTTTAACATACGAGTACCATAGTTGGTACTCGTATGTTAAAACATCGAATCAATAGTTTATATGTACACATTATGGAATGCAATAAAGTATTGAGTATTGAAGTGGTGAAGCGTAGGCATTTTATTTATTTATTTAATACTTCAAGCACAAAAATGTACAGAGGCGGACTTAATGCCATAAACATTTTCTTTCAGTCAACCTTTGGGTGATGCAGAGACAAACAGTGGTAGGTGCAATCATGAACATTGAGGAATTTTAAATATAAAGACACGCATAAACCTATTTGAACTATGAATATATATAACTAATTACATATAATTATAAGCACAAATAAATATACATAAATATATTTACTAACTAAAAAGAAATAAGACATACAATGAGAAAATATTACCGTGGTGATGATACTGCCAGCTTCTTGCGAATGTGCTCGCGAACCACATTTCATTTCATTTTCATGTACATGCATGCATGCTTTTTTGGGTTTAAATATAATGATCACCAAAAAAAATATATTGAACACCACAAAATTTAGTCTAAAATTACAATAGTTCTAGCTGGGCACCCCGAGGTTAGGTTTGGTTAGGTTACTTTACTATTTTTGACTTTTTTACTATTTTTGGCAGTAAAAAGTGTTTTTTTTTTAATGTTTTATTTTACTTTATCTGGTGATAAGTTAAACATAAGCCTTTTTTGGCATTTTCGGGGACTGTCTCATGTAATGCTGTCGTTCAAAAAAGTGCTGATTCTCACCCTAGTTTGAATACCTAAATGACTTTTGATTTTAATTTTGTCTGACTTCTATAACCCAGTTACTGGGTAAATAGAGCAGTCCTTACAACCATCATCATCTGCCTAGCCTCCTAACTATGTTGGGGTCGGCTTCTAGTCTTACTAGATGCAGCTAAGTACCAGTATTTAAGGGACCGTCTCCACGAGCGAGAGAATCGCGGCGATATTATCGTCGTGCCACGTATTTCTATACACTCTCATAGAACATGTCTCCACACAGCGATATCATCGCTGCGAAAAACAGATGGCACGGCGAGACTATCGCTGCGATTCTCTCGCTCGTGGAGACAGCCCCTTACATGGAGCGACTGCGTGTCTTCCTTCCCTAGATAAAGTGAATAAGACAGAGATTAAAACAGAAGAAGAACTAGCAAGGGATCCAAGGGGGGATTGGAGGGGGGTTCAGGGAATCAGTCCGGAGTGAATCAGTCCAGTAGCAGTCCTTACAACTAAAAGACAAACAAAAAACAAAATTAACATTGCGTGCATCACTAAGCGTGGGTCTACAATAAGAATTACTTACCTCAGCTTTTAGGGTAGAGGCCCACTGGGATGACCCTAGTTAAGTTCACGTTAGCCACTAATGAGTCCAATAGATCTTGATTAGCTCCGGCCTTTAGTAATTTTGCTTTCGGCTGTAATGGGCGCTTATTTAGTTTGTTGGTATAATTTAGTTTGGGTCCCACTAAAATATGTAGATATATTTTGGGATGCTTTAAATTGAGGTTTAAGTAACACTAAAACTGTTTCTAGGCTTCTGTTTAAATTGGTTTTTGAAGTTAGTTTTTTTACTCTTAAAATGGATTATTTGAAATAACTTCGAATGTGTAGTTTTAAAATCTAGTATGATGTCTAGTATAAAACTACCTTGACTATAATAAATAGGAGTTTTTTTGCCTGTTTGTTATGTTTACAGGTTTTGGGTTTACGCTCTGGGCTTGTGGCTAAGTATTAACAGCCACACGGATCAATCGAATAAGTTAAGCTACTCTTGCCGCGGTTGGTCCGCGAATGGGAGACAATCTTTACATAAATTATCAAGACCCCTCTGTGCCTCGGAATGCCCGGTAAACTATTGGTCCCGGCTGTCATTTGTGGAACTTTGAAAGTCGTTTCGGGTCGTCAGAAGCCCGAAAGTCTGACAACCAGTCTTACCAGTAACTGGTTTGTGGAGGTCAGATAGGCAGTCGCTCCATATAAAATACTGGTGTTCAGCTGTGTCCGGTTAGACTGAAAGCCGACCCCAATATAGATAGGAAAAGGCTAGACAGATGATGATGAGTATACCTTACCTTCTTAATCGTTTTTGGATAATTCACATTCCGAACATATTTATATTTACAGTATAACAAAAACTTGAATAAATGTTATAAACGAGACAATGCAAATATAAAAAAAAACTAAAACAATACAAAACAAAAACACATTTTGATCAAAAGCATTGAAATATTATATTGTCTGTATTTGTATTATTAAATCGAATTGGGAGTACCAGTTTCTGTCTTTATGAGATTGAAATAAATAATTTGCTACAAACTCCCGATGTCAGTCAAATGAGAGAAGTCCTTCGGGCATACTGACATATTATTTTTTGATAACCGAATAAGGCTGATTGCTATATGACGACTATAAATTGCGATTTGCTATAAAAAAGGTTTTATTTTTCAGTATTTTTTAAGTAAGGGCCTCTTTAAGCAGTGCAACGAGTCGTAGGTCGTGAGTAACATCGGTTTGAACCCAGCCAGGTGCTTTACTTTGTGTAAATTAATTCATCACCACTGCTCTCAAAACGGTGAAGGAAAACATCGTAAGGAAACCGGTATGGCCTGAAACGAAAAATTCGAAGACATTGACATCTACCAACCCGCACTGGGCCCGCGTGGTAGATTATAGCCCACTCCCTCTCGAAGAAAGGAGGCCTGTGTCCCAGCAGTGGAAAAATTATAGGCTGAATGTGCTTATGCTTATTAAACAGTAGTTTAACAGTAATTTCTCAGTTTCTATCTGTAATTCGTATGGTGTACCTACAAGTAATAAAGAGTCTTCTAATTCTATTGTATTATATAGAATTACCTTCATGGTTTTATTTATTCTGAATGAATAAATTATTATTGTTAAAATGTTTTATTTATTATTATGGTAATGTACACCACCTTCCACTTAAAGTTTCACTTAGTATTAAACCACAGACATTTTGTTGCCAATTCAATTAATTGTAATCAACGTTTTAATTAAGAGACCTACCTTTAAAAGATAATTATTCGAGAAAATTATACACAGGATCTTCTATCTTTACCACAAAAGGAAAGCCACGGTCAATAGATTTATTGAAATTAAAATGAGACACGCAAAAACTGTTCACTTGTCAAAAATAACCGCTTTTATGTAACAACCCTAACTCACTTCCAAAAGAGAGTGAATAATGGAAGTGACGGGACATTATCTTTCTGCTAAAGTGACGTCACTACATTAGATTAGGAATTACTATGAGACGTAACATTCGTTACGTCGTGCGACTGTCAGGCCCAACTGAGATAACTTTGAAACTTTGCTTTGTTTTCGCGAAAGGATTGAAAAGGGACACGTTTTGGAGATTGGGACATACAATGTGATACTGAGTCGCGTTGATGAAAAAGAGACATGAATTTACAGTTCATTTTAATAGGAAAGCTTTAACTGAATGTTCTTTTAGGTTAAGTACGGATCACGTCGGGGTCACCAGTATAGAGACATGAGGAACAGGGTGTAAAGTTCACTCATACTCTATAGAAAAGGGAGGATCCTCCAGCCAGACGGGTATTGTGTCTGGCGGGCAACTGACCGATGATTCACGTCGGGCTGTTGTATCTATGCTAGTTACGCGGTAAACTCTGCGTGCGAGATGCAGGATTTGCGTGACGTCAGTATGACGCGTTGTTCGCATGTGGCGTTGTAGATACCGCTACACTGACAGGGCGCTTGCTTAGCGCTTAGGGAATTGACATCTTTCAATACACGCTGGCAGTAGTGAGCGCTATGCTAGTAGAGGGGTAGATTTTCGTTATTTATCGTCATTTACAGGTGTTATTAATATTATATTATTTATAATACGGCACCGCACCACAACCGCGGCACGTGTCACATCCCAACATATATTGTGTCAAACGAAATAAAAACCAATGTAAGTGAAAAAAAAAACCAAAAAAAAATTTGTGCGATGAATGATGAAATGATGATAAATAACGAAAATCTACCCAGAGACAGAGAATTGGACCGAAGTAGCCTCCTTCTGTAAGACCGTGATGGTCAAGAAGGAGGCCGCCGAGCGAGATCGGGAGAGGGCTGATCTAGATGGTTCCGCGCGGACTATAGTTCAAGTTAGATTCCCAATACAAAAAGGCGGTTAACCGAAATATTTCGTTCCCCATTAGGATTGTTAACATACCGGTACGCTAGTTCGCGCCGCACATTGTTGGTATACTTTCAAAATGACCCTACTGAACATATTGTCGTTTTTATCACAAGTGCACTTGGGTGGTGGTGTAGTTTTTAGGGAATCACGGGTGAAAAAATTGTGTAAGGAAAAAAAAAATAGGCTGTCATGGGAGGCCGGCCTCATGACTGTCTATACAGGGTGTCCCAAGAAACCTGTACCAGCGAAGGTCTGTGGTCAGAGGACACTAATACCCATCGATTGGACCCCTATGTATGTTCCGCGATATTTTGTAGTTTTTGAGAAAAGTTGAAATCAATGGTAAATTTTTCTCAAACAGAAATTTTATTCTTGTGATCAAATTCTGAGCTACTAGTAGTTAGATTTGGGTGTTTTGTGTTTTATAAGAGGTGAACACACATTCTAGCCATAATACTGACAAAAATATCTCAAAGAAACAGGAATCAGAAAAAGTTATGGTGGTTTTACCGCCAACAATAAAAAAAAAAAACTTGATATAAAATTTAAAAAAAATTCTCGAAGACTACAAAATATCGCGGAACATACATAGGGGTCCAATCGATGGGTATTAGTGTCCTCTGACCACAGACCTTCGCTGGTACAGGTTTCCTGGGACACCCTGTATATGTATTTTGAACAGTCAGAAGTAGAACCTTAGAACTATCTGCTGGCCCAGCGGAACATGTCATGCTCATAGCTATACTGTTGACATTAGCATGTCAATGACGCGATCCCGTAAGATTTTCACCACCCAAAAATCGCTCAACGTGCCTAAAGAAGTTTTCACTTCAAATACCTACCTAGCCGATATTTTTATGAAGATTTATCATAAGTTATGATGACGAATGTGACAGCTAGCTGAATAAAAGACAAAAAAAAATCTGGAAAAATAATCAGTTGAATGAGCTACGCTTATGCAGCTACGCCGTAGCAACACCGTAGCTGAGGTTGCTATGCTTTTGTAGCATCATAACAAAGATCCACGGAATTTGTTTTGCTTTTTCAATATTTATTTTAGGAAGATCTCAGTATTTTAAAAAGGAATTGTTTGAGAATACTTTAAACCTCTCTACGAGAGATATTTTTGAAGTAAAACTTCTTTACGCACGCTTGACTTGGGGAGTAAGCTGGCGAACGCGTGACGTAAGCGTTACGAAAAGTGTGATCGGGCGAGGCGAACGGGAGTTGAGTGAGGGATACACAAGCAAGAGAAAGCAGTGCGCGCGCACATTTTCTTTCTCTTTTTCTCTCATAGCCAAATATGTTTGAAGTTTCACTTCAGTCGTGTGGTCATAAGCACACTCGGTTTTTTTCTCTGTATTTCTGTAGACGCTATATTCTAAAAACTTGGACCAAAAACAAAACACAAGCACTAACACGATATTGCTTTTTCCCATAAAGGACCGTTCCTTTTTCATGTAAAATATGTGTCCCACCTAGCGGGAGTATGTAGATCGGACCTTATTTCAGAACGATATAGCCAATGTGTGATGCCGCCTTTAGATCTCCGGTTATAGGAGAATTCTGAAGGATGGTCTTATATGGGTGAAAGGGTCCGTTTAAAATGCCTGTTCAAAATAAATGTTTAGTAGATAATAATGTAAGGGATGATATACTAATTTGTCGCGTTTTAGCATGGCAATAGCAGTAATTAATAATTGCCTATCGGCAAGCGTAGCGTGGCACACCCCCCAGTTTGATGGACCGACGATCTTAAGAAGGGGGCTAGGACGGACTGGATGCTGAAGGCGGAGGACAGGGTGTAGTGGCGCAGCCTGCATTGCACTAGCCTCGAAATCTGTAGTAAATCCGAAAGAAAAACCCAAAAATCGAAAACAAAACCGTTAACCCGAAAACCCCCCTGAACCTGAATATCTCGAAAATTATTGAATTTCGGCCATACATATGGGAGTTCAATTTGTTGCATTTTGGTCCCCCTATCAGCTCCTGACCGATATACGTCGAATTACAAGTAACCCTGTGTAACAAAATAAGTAGAATAAATCCTTTAAGGCCGTCGGAGTAAATGAAATGGTTTTGTATGATTTAAATAAGAGAAAAGGCGAGATAGTTAGTAGATTGTTTTATTATTCAGAGTGAATATTAAAACATTTGAAACTTACCTAAGTAATTAAAACAAGCGTCTTCATAATATCTAGAAGAAACGACAGCACAGCTAAAACAGTCCACTTTTTCAAGCAATTTAATACAAAAAACATTTTACTAAAACTCAGTATAATCGAGAGAATGAGAATTCCTTTTGTGCCAAAGTGTTTTGTAATAACGTTTTTTGTAACGTTCCTCAGCGTTGTAATCAAGTTATTTTAGCAAAAGTCAGTTTTAATTAAAGTAAATTAATAAGAAACCCATCGTCCACGACATTGTTTTGATATTTTCGTTTTAAAAAGAGACGTGGAAAGGTCGGTAGGGAATTCTTATTTCGTTTCGTATTTATTTTCGTTTTGCTCTGTTGTTTATGAGATGTTTTAAGAGGAGTGTTTGTGGTTTTGTCAGAACTTTTACATTAATTTGAAACTATGTTTTTCTAATTCTTACCTATGTTATTATCTAATTTAATCACACTTCACACTAATATTATAAAGGCGAAAGTTTGTGAGTGTGTGATGGTATGTTATATGTTTGTTCCTTCTTCACGCTCAAACGGCTGGACCAATTTTGATAAAATTTTGTATAGAGGTAACTGACACCCTGGATTAACATATAGGTTATTATTTATCCCGAGATTCCCATGGGATCGAAACTTATGCGGGTGAAACCGCGGGGGCAGCTAGTAAATAAATAAAGTTCACAATCCTATCGAAAATAACAAAATTAAAACCTAACTTAACTAAAACTATACACAAACTAAAATATAGCGTCGAAAAATTCATCGATCATCTGTCGACTGGTAATGTACCCAAGAGACTGGCAGCATTACCTCGTTGTATGGCAATGCTTAGCCTTTGGCCAAGGTAAAAGTCAACCCTTGGGTCACGGGAATCAGGTCATTCTTACAGTCACAGGACATAGGTAAACAGGCATAAAAAAGTAGTTTCTTTTTTGGCGGATGAATGTTGGCAAGCTTAAAGAAATCGGTGTCTATGTGTCTATGGTAAAGCTTTGTAAACCTTTCCATAAATTTGGAACCTAAACCAACTTTCATTCATACGAGGAAGTATAGTAGCTTATACAGCGGGTTTAAAAAATTAAGAGTATGTGTCGTGACCTGAACCATCCACGCTCTTTATTTTTGATCAGACCAATATCGTAATCGCGAAAAAATAATCAGGTGTCCAAACATTTGGGTCGAGTAGGTATTGAAGTTTTGTATATTACGGCTGATTATAATTTTTTGCCATTACGATGTTGGTACAGACGCCAGCACATCAAGCTACCCGAAACTGTCAAATTTTCCCAATCAATTTTGAACCTTATTCTTCAGCGATAAAGTTGAAAATCTATTAAATAAATTTGACAGATTGTAGTAGCTTGATGTGCTGGCGTCTGTATAATGCTGGGGCCAGACTATCGCGATAACGCGAAGATTTGCGCGATAAGTTGATGCTCATTGGCTGGACCTATGATGTCAGCCAATAAGAAACAATTTATCGCGATTTTCCCGTATAGTGTGGCCCCGGCATAACAGCTGAGTTCAGTTTGATGATCTGTACCAAATTATTAAATACGGCCACGCATTTCTGATACACCGACCAACTCACACAGCCTTTGTATTACCAAAATACGTCCTTGAGTTTCCATATATGTATATGGTATATTGAGTTCACAGAAAAATTGCCAAGTAATAATCAGCTGGTACGCCAAATATTTCCTTTACCGAATATTAAGAGCCAACAAAACGACGCATATTACACTCGCCTATAACACCGCTTTCAGAAAACTCGTGTCACGGTTCCAATTTAAATATACCGAACCGTCACACGAAGCCAATAACTTGTCACGTATATGTAAAGAAAATGAAATTCCTCAGTACAGACAGGCACAAATTAAATAAAGAAAAGCGATACTCAATATAAGTCGGGACACGTACAAAAGGATAAATTCTTTCATTTGTACCGTTTTCATTTAATTTATACAAATTTCCTCCCAAATGGTGCGCTGGTTAAGGTGCACACATAGTGGTTGATAATGGCTTTTGTTTTTATTGGATATCGCACTGAATTTGGGACGTTGTATGGCTCCATTGGTATAGTGGTAGAAATCTGCTCCAGTGTTAAGTTTAGCGAATTATTAATCCCAATGAAAGATTCTGTTAGTCAGACAAAGTTCTCAAGATAAAGATGAAGTAAGACCACCATTTGGTTCCACGCGCGCCTCAAAGAGATGTCAGCGTAAAGGAAGGGGCCTGTTAGGGCCGAAGCCTGCCGGGGTAGCGGAATTGTCCGAAAGGGTTACCGCTACCACGGAACATAAAGGGCTAAGGAAGGAACACGGGTGGGTTTTAGTCAGTAAGAGTCTGACATTCCCTTCCAATCCACCCAAAGCGGGAGGGGTCATTTGATGATTTCCCATCCACGAAAAAAAAGACCACCATTTGGATCAATTTCTTACCAAATATTAGGCTATAAGATTGAGCTTTTCCCAATTAAAAGGTTGACTGTGGCAATAAGCTGAGGAGAAGCAATAGCAATTCTTGTATTTTTAAGAACGTTCACATCCTAATCTAAGTCTAATTCAAGAGCTGGCTTTTACCTTGACCAGAGGCTAAGCCTTGCCATACAAAGTGGTAATGCCGCCAGTCTCTTGGATACATTACCAGTCGACAGTGATGCGGATGAATTATTCGACACTATATTTTAGTTTCTGTGTAGTTTTAGTTAAGATTTAATTTTGTTATTTTTATTCGTGAAAAACGGGTGACTCCCGCTCCGGCTCGTTCTTGGTGCAAAGGTTAGCCATTGCCATTCAACGTGGCAATGCAGCAAGTGTTTTGGGCACCTTTGCGAAGGGAACAGTTAGGGCCGGGTTACTTGACTAATTTAGACGTGTCGTTGGAAACCTATTTTAACTTGACTCCTAATATATTTATTATTTTAATTTATTAATTCAAATTTACTCACTCGTTTATATTTAGTGTCCTAACAACCAAAAAGTGACTACGAACCTTCCACATGACATTAATTAGGTATAATTTATTATTTGCTTACTTATTATTTTAATTTACAACAGTAAATTACTTCCATTCTTCCGCAAAAAAAAAGTCTCATTCTGTCAAACATACCTCTAATATCCTATTACGAGAATTGGCCTACTGATTGTTATCAGCATCAACACCACCCTCTTCCACAAGTCCAAAGTCACAACTCCACCTGAACACAAACATAGCCACCTCTTTACAAACACCTAATAACAAATTTGGACCATGTCTCATTGTGCCTATTCACGAATATAATTTGGAAAGGCATCGGATAATAGCCCCCGATGGTGAGATAACAAGCAGGAAATAGAACCCTATTTTGCGATGGTCCAAATTTGTTTTTCAATGTTTCATGGCGATGATAATATTATGTGGCGAGTCGATTATTTTTGTTAAATTGAAAAAAAGGGATCTCTTTTCGATTGGGTGTCCATGTTGATAGGCTTTGAAAAATAATGTCCAATTTCCAGTTTGTAATTAAACGAGATTTCAACGCTTGCTTAGTGCTCATATACACGAACGACACGCGTCAACTGCAGCCGTCGACGGGTGTCTACAGCTGCCGTCGACAACATATCACTCGTATTGTGCTTAAGGTGATTTATTGAAAATAATGTGTTTTTTCTATTTCGTGTAACTTGTTAAGTATGTGGAATAGGGATTTAATATTTTGGTATATATTTTTTGACTCTTTGGTTTAGTATCATGTAAAAGGAATACACGATTCAATAATTTTTTCTTGATATAAAAAAAAATTCAAAGTTATACAGGGTGAAATTGAAAACATGCGGCAAATCGAAATGGGAGATTGTACTCATTATTATGAACAACTTTTACTATGGGTCCAAACCAGAAATCGCGAAAAAAAAAAACACCTGTTCCCTACATTTATGATCGCACTAGCTGCGCCCCGCGGTTTCACCCGCGTAAATGTCGATCCTGTGGGAATATCGGGATAAAAACCTATGTAGCCTATGTCCTTTCCCGGGACTCAAACTATCTCTATACCAAATTTCATCTTAATCGGTTCAGCAGTTTGAGCGTGAAGAAGCAACAAACATATAAACACACACACACACTCACAAACTCTCGCCTTTATAATATTAGTGTGATAACTCGTCAAAATGTAGGGAACAGCAGAATTTTTTTTCGCGATTTCAGTTTTGGTCTCATAGTAAAAGTTATTCATAATCATGAGTACAATCTCCCATTTCGATTTGTCGCATGTTTTCAATTTCAACCTGTATTTTAAAATTTTTCGACATCACGGCGTAACGCTCAAGAGTTATTCAATGGAAGTTACTTTAAAACATAGATATAATTATCATATCAAAGTTTAATCAAAGTAGTTTTCTCGCGGCCATCAAACAAATCTTGTTTTTCTAGTACAAAATAGTGTAACAAACAAAATTTCGACACAACCTTCTTATTAACCTAATCGATCGACCCGTGCGGATGTTATTACTTGGCTACAAGCCCCTTCGCCCCAATTACAAGGGAGTTAAAACAGAACTGGTAAAATGTGGGTGTAATATAGGTACACTTCTGCCTAACCATTCACGGAATAAAAGCTTGATGTTATGTGTTATGTTACATACTATGCAAAAGCGACACTTATACACTAGCCTTTAGTTTTCATAATTCGAACTACAATGACAAAAACGAAGGCATAAGATCAAGAAAATGGAGAGCATACCCCTGTGCTATGATAAAACAGACGTAGGTACTTACAATCTTTCATTCTTTTGGCCAACATGACACTAAAAAAAAACAGTGGCCCTCCGGGAGTGCTGACAGAAGTGAAAACAAAACACAAACAGAATACTTTGCCATCACTCACTGACATAATCGGATATACATTAAAACCGAGTACATCCCGAGGGCAGCCGAACACATCCGAAGCAGTGTCGATTATGGTAACAGTGGCGCGAGTTCAATAGTTTTTTCCCATCCCAAAAAAAATCCAACGCGCCTAAAGAAGTTTTCTCTTCAAAAAAAATTGTTTAATTCAAGTAACAAGACTTATATACAAACAGATACATAAAAGGACAAAACAACTCAAACAAAATTACTTTATTTCCATAAAATAAACCATAACTCACTCAAAACAAAATTCAATTCCCTGTACAGACCAAAAACCTTTCCTACATCAAAAGACCACAAAACACTCATTCATCATAATAATACCAATACTCTTCGATTCCCAAACCGCCATACTTTTCCAGGGCTCCATTATGCGCGCGCCCGAACGCAAACAATAATAAAGAGACGCTGTTAATCTTGCTTCGACTGTGACCACTTTATTAGACACAGACACCCGTGTATAGAGAAATATACGCCTTTGGGGAAAAGTTACGGGGCAGATGTCGGGTTACTGGATGTGGCCAGCACATGTAAAGTTGTGGAATTAAGTTATTCCTTAGAGCAGCAGGCTTAGCATGACGCTTTCTATTTCTACGAAGAATAGACACAGCTCTTTCCATAGACAGTGACATTTCGTTTCTCCATTTTTGACATGGCACCGTAGAAATCCTTTTACAATCTGTCATTTTGTCTTTCATTTACTAACGATCTTTGTCAAGGTCCTTTTATATGTAGACTATTACAGAAGAAAGTTTTCTATCCCTGTCAAAATTACACTGACAACTGACAGTTGTCTATGGTAGTGATGAGATTTTGTAATCGCCATCGCCATGCTAAAGACAGTAGAAAACTTTCTACTCGACGACGGCCACAAAATATATATGGTTATCTACAAAATCATGATTTTACAGGAGAGCGTTTTGAACGCAAAACTGTGATAATTAATTGAAGAACAAAGCTATCTTCTCCTATATATCAGTAAAAAATGAGAATCAAACAGAAAAAAAAAACTATGGCAAAACAAAGAATTCGAATTATGTAAAAGTGAATTTTGTAAAAAGTGCAGTTGACTCTTTCTACTTCGCTGCCGTCGTACTGTCTACAATGAACGTCATCTTTGTCTATTCTTCCGTCGACAAAACTCGTTTCTATGGTGGTCATGCTACGCAGAGGTTAGTTCAGATCCTGTCTTGTTGTGTACAGTAATTGGGATAGGCTAAGGAATATTCATAACCATCAGTATAATATACAGAGTGGTCAAAAAGTCGTGGATCAAACGAAATAGAGAGATAAAGGAAGTCATTTCCAACGCTTTTAAAGTGAGAAATAAATTTTAGTAACGCTTCAAAATTTTCGGAAAAAAAATTATTGCTCTTGTAATTTGGTACCCAGAGCCGCAATATAACTTTTGTAGTGTTGATACATTGTCTAGTAATAATAAGACATTGTTTATTTTACTGTTTAATATCACTTTTTTTTATTAGTCTAATTGTAAAAGAACTCGGTATACAAAAAAAAACCGACTTCCAAAAAAACACTACAAAGTGAAAAATAACTTTAATTTCGGAAGTCGGTGTCTTTGGATCTGTATTTTAGTTTTTGCCACCGACTTCCGAAATTAAAGTAATTTTTCACTTTGTAGTGTTTTTTTGGAAGTCGGTTTTTTTTTTGTTAAAAAGTTTTTATTTCACGCTTTTTAGTGGGTCTGCTTATAATTTATCTCAGTTACAATAGCCTAGTGTCAACTTTCTCATCGCCTTTTACAAAATATTGCTTTTACCGATGCAGGGAAGTTAATTGTTGAAGAGTTCTCCTGGTCCACCATCAGCTCCATATCACCATTCACATTGTGACGAGCATAAATTGCTTAGCAACCATGTTAAAGTATCGAATCGCAACCCGTGAAATAGTACGGAGATATTATTGAGTAGTTCCGGTGGCCATCTGTGGTCTTCATCATCAGTTCCACTTCACCAAATGGTGCTTTCCGAGAACAAATGCACGAGTGTTACTATAAATAATTTTGAAAGAATTTTCTTTTAACTCCAAGCCGTTGAGGAGTTGTACCTTCCATCATCAGCTCATCCACCTGAGATGATGATTATCAGATGCAAATACTTAAACAGCTTTAGAAAATATATGAAAATGGTACTATGTGCCTATAAAATTTGAAGGTTGCCCTCGATTTCCCTGGGATCCCATCATCAGATCCTGACCTGATGATCATGCAACCACTTGGGAAGTATACCCTTTCAAACAAAAGAAAAATTTTCCAAATCGGTCCAGGCGTCTTCGAGAAATCGGGGAACATACATAAAAAAAAAAAAAAAGATTCCGACGAATTGAGAACCTCCTCCTTTTTTTGAAGTCGGTTAAAAATATTCGTAACTTTTATGGTAATTGAATTATGGCCATGCTGTAGAAAGATTTTTTGTTGGATATTACCTCCTTTATCCCCCTATTTCGTTTGATCCACGACCTTTTGACCACCCTGTATACTTAGTAAAGTTTCACTCCGTAAACATTCACTACTGAACATGGGATTCCCAATGACCGTTACAAAGGCAGAAAAATTACCATAATTGCTTAGAGGGAGCGGTGACAACAGTTTGTACTTTGTAATTATAAACACATTGACGGTATTCAACGACATGAAAGAAGCATGGGTCCGTGGCTTAGGCCCCCAGTGGTTGAGGCACCTGTGGCCGACGCCCACGATTCGATTAATTTAATTCAAAGCAATTTTTGATCAAATGTACTGTCAGGCACAACATTTTTTTCACCAATTCTATTTTTAACTGTATTGTAATTATTTCGCACGAGCCCTTGGGAAGGACCTTCGCTCGTCATTGTGAGACTAGTGCCATATTTTTCTCTCTTCATTATAGTATTACATTGAAAAATATAAATAATTGTGACCTAGTTTTCTATGTTACCTTAGCAGGAAATGCGGTTGGTCTATTCTCGATAGAAACGCTCTCGCCTATTATCTGACCTTGAAGCAATGATTCTTTAAGCACTCTAGTGCTTTAGGGTTCTAACCCTCAAAAAATGACGATTTAAACCGCTGTCAACAGAGGCCTAGTGTACCTAATGAAAAAAGAAAATCATAGGGACACAGTATAAGTATATCTTATTCAGTTTATGAATTATCTTTTAAATTGGTCCAATATAGGAGGAAGAAATTAGCGAGAGCCAAAACACGAACGCATTTCCTCTTAAGACCTTAAAGCCCGGTTTCCACCGCGAAAGAGTAATGAGCCGGAAATGGCTAAGCGGAGCGGACTTCGTTTTTATGAAATAGGTTTGCGTTTCCACCAAGAAAGAGTTTAGTCGTCTGATTCTCTCTAGAAATGAGCGAGCTCATTTTTACTCTTTTTGCCCGCTGAGTCATTTCCGCTAGACTCTTTGTTGGTGGAAACACATGTAAGCAGTTTTCTCTTGAGAGGTAAAAGAAGTCATTAATGGGTCCGCTCCGCTCGCGGTGGAAACCGGGCCTAAATATTGATCTTGGCCCACTTAAAGATTGTACTTAAATCTTCTATACAAATAAATAAAATTGTGAGTGTCTGTTTGTAATATTAAAATAACCGCTTTTTACTACATGCATGTGGATGTACCTATACACGGTTACATATACTAGTTTTTTTTTTTTTTTTGTCAGTCTGGTTGTTTGTTCTGGCCAATCTCTGAAACGGCTTGACCGATTTTGACGGGACTTTCACTGATAGATAGCTGATGTAATAAGGAGTAACTTAGGCTACTTTTATTTCAGAAAAAATAATTAGGGTTCCGCGCAAAACATTAAAACGTTTTCCGTCATGCACGCGAACGAAGTCGCGGGCACAGCTAATCTACTAATAAAAATCTGAAATACATTCATTCACTGACAGAGAACACATCGTCTAAGCCGCAAATTTTAGCAGCATGAAATTTTGCACAAAAGTTCCTAACTGTTGTAAAATCAAAATTTGATTTATAAGAATAGAAATTCAATTACTCGTATGTCTCATTAGCCACAGTTGAGCTAATACAACGAAAGTGAGCCCTAATTCATTCTTTAGGCAGTTGTCCCACTGCCGGCGATGAACGAGTAGCGAGTAGAACTAGCAACTGAAAACGAGTTGGCGAGCAGCGAGCAGCGAGTGTGTAGTTCCGATAGTTTTGTCGTTGGGCTATCAGCGAGTGTCCGAGTGCTACGAGCGATTACTCGCATCACTCGCTAATGACCGCTGATTGGTCTCTCGGCGCGAGCTCTGACCGCCAAGCGAGTATCGCTGAGCGAATATCGCCGAGCGAGTATTATCTTTGATAGCTCTTGTCGCTCAGCGACAAACCAGTGCAGTGAGTCCTCGCCGGCAGTGTGAACAGTCAGCGATCAACTATTAATATATGCATCTCTTTTTTTTACACGGAATGTATATCTATTGTACGTTTCTTGAGCGAGAAAATAGCCGATAGTTAGTCTTTTACTTGCCGGCGCGGCGGTGGGACAACTGCTTTAAAATGGATTCAAGCTTGTATGGAAGTTCATAATTTTTTCCGATGAGAAGTCTAATCGGGAACATTGCTTGTCCTTAAGAAAAACCTTATCGATTGTATACCCAAGCACATTCACCAACAACCAAACCGTTTCCATTCTCCCTAACTCCCGAATTTCCGTTTAAACTTACACCGTCTGAATTTATGGAGGCCACTTTAGTTCGTGCATAGGTGGGTGACTAGGTATAAAGCGCTGGCGTCTAACTTCAGCATCTAAGTGTTTGCACGACTGTCTATTCCGTATATGCTAATTTCCCTTTAAAGTTTTGGAAGCCCGTTCTTGTACTTCAAACTTGAAAGTTGGTCTTAAAATAAATATGGAGTTTGATGATGTCAGTTTGTGTGAAGTTGTTGATGTTAATGTATGTAGTAATGGAAACTTTATGATTGGAAGGATGTAGGTACTGGCATAACGTCTCCGTGCAGTGAAAACTTCGTATTACTATTACGTTATTTTATAGGGAATACAATAACTATCTTAAAAAAATGGCCGTCATTGATGTTCTCCGGGGTTCTTATTATCAAATTGAGTTTTCTTTATGAGATTTTCTCTGCGATTAGCAACTTTTTATTGTCATTTTCATCACTTAATCTAAACAAATAGCCAACAATCCTTGAGTAAACGGTCACGCAAAAAAAATGATGTCCAATTCCTGGCTCTATACCTACTATGATTTGTATATAGGCCCCCTAATTGCGCAACACACTATCAGTCGGAATCTGAATCATTTTGAAGCAAATTGCTATTCCATTGCTTCATAAGTTCGAAAACTTTGTCTGCTCATCACGTAAATAACGCAATGAATGTTGTTGAACTGTCAAAATGAAACCGATTCCGATTGTGTGTTACGCAATTGTCCCGAGGATGGTAGGAACATTGACACACAACCTATTAACATGGATTCAGTGCATGGTTCTGAACCAAACTGCGTTGAAATTTTTCTTCAGTTATTAAAAAAAAAAGGTCTTTAGTACATTTTGACTGCGTAGGTATTGCACTTTTCTATAAACAGTATATTTTTTTAGGGTTCCGTACCTCAAAAGGAAAAACGGAACCCTTATAACATCACTTCGTTGTTCGTCTGTCAAAACCATTTTTTCACAGGAACACGTGAAGTTATCAAGGTGAAATTAATATTAAATACTCAAGGCTGCAATCCCTTGTAGCAGTGAAAAAATCAAATTTCTAAGTCAACGTAATCAAAAGAAACGAGCGTTTATGTTCCGTTTATGCCGCATATTTTGACACTCGCAAATGAATCAAAACATATAAGCTACTTCCCGATGACCTAGAATCATGAAATTTGGCAAGAAGCGATGTTATGTAGCACAATAAAACAAAAAAATCCGAAAACCGTAAATTTTTAGATACATTACAATTTTTTTTTTTACCTTTATAAACTATTTACATATCTACAGATTTATATGGAACCCTCGGTGCGCGAGTCCGACTCGCAAATGACTGTCTTTTATAACCTAAAAAAAAATCGACTAACTAGACCACCTGGAGGTGGTCTAGTTAGAATTCATGTTACAGTTTCTAGCGTTGATGTCCCTGTCAATCTGTATTATATGTATAGTTCATTTATCTATACTATGCCCCTTACTAATAAACGTAATATATCAGATAAATAGTTACACACTGATTTCTCTCTTTCAGTCGTCAGTAATTTCACGTTCGAAAGAAGAAGACAAAGCGTTGTGTAACTATACAGCCGCTAATTAACGTTTGTTAGTAAAGGGGTAATAATAAAGATGAAGAGATTGCTTGTTTTGTTGGTTTGAACGCGCTAATCTTTGGTACTTGGTACTAATCATCTGTCTGGCATTAATGCTGAAATGAACCTTTTTGGCGCAGCCGTGAGGCATACACTATTATTGTCTGAAACATTATTTTTGAAGTGAAAACTTCTTTAGCGGCCGTGCACACTTTTTTGTAATGGGTAAAAAATGTTAAACTCGCGTCAGGACATCGCGTCAGGACACGTGACCGTCAGGAGAGACTACACAGGGGAGAACTAGTACTCCTAACTACTAAGTATCCCCCTCTCTTTCTACGGCGGCACCAACCGATGTGAACCAAGTGACACACGACAATGGATGGATGGATGGATGGATGGATGGATCTGGTTGTGGATGTGTATGTGGATGTCGATGTCGATGTGGATGTGGTGTGGATGTGGATGTGGATGTGGATGTGGATGTGGATGGATGGATGGATGGATGGATGGACAGCTGATGGCTCGACCGTCTATGTAGTAGCCACACTGCTGTGTATTCGTGAAATTCGTGCATATAAAGTGTTTAAAATATGGAAATTGAACAAAGTGCATCTATTATTAATGAAAAAAGTGACGCAGAAATAGTGAAAAAAATGAGTTATATTAATTAAATTAATAATTGATTTATTTCAACGTTAATATTCAAGTTTTGACTTCTGCCGGCACTCCCGGAGTGCAACCCGTCTTTTTTGTTTCACGAACTGTGTCCAAATAAACTTTTTTCTAATCGAATTTGAAAAAAACTTTTTGCATTTGATAGCCCAATTCTTGATGGAGGCTATATTTAACATCACGCTAGGACTCTTAGAAGCCAAGCAAAAAGAAAAAAAGTCAAAAAGAACGACAAACGAAAACGAAGTAATGGCGCTTGCGGGCGATGTGATGCGACGGGATAGGTCGGAGGTACAAGTTCATGCGCGAATTTTTCACGGACGAAGTCGCGGGCGGAAGCTAGTCAGTTATAACTGTATTAAGTACTAGATTATTATAGAGGGGCCCGTGGCTAAATAATAACAGCCGCACAGGTCGATCGATCAGGTTAAGCTACGCTTGCCGCGATTGGTCTGTGGATGGGTTACCATCGTTACATACCGAGACCCCTCCATGCCTCGGAAAGCACGTTAAGCCGTTGGTCCCGGCTGTCATTCGTGGATCTTTGACAGTCGTTACGGGAAGTCAGAAGCCCGAAATTCTGACAACCAGTCTTACCAAAAGGGGTATCATATTACCCAGTAGAATAGAATAGAATACTCACACACATATGTACACGATATAAATTACAAACATAAATATGGAAACTTTACAATGGGTGTGACACAATGGGCGTATCGCTAAGAGCGATCTTTTAAAGACAACAGTAACAGGGTTGTGGAGGTCAGATAGACAGTCGCTCCATGTAAAATACTGGTATTCAGCTGCATCCGGTTAGACTGGAAGCTGACCCCAAAATAGTTGCGAAAAGGCTAGGCAGATGATGATGATTTACTTTACTTTACTTTACCAACCACCCGCGTTAGTTACTACTACAACGATTTTAAAAGCTTGACGTCAATATAAATTATTGATAGTAATAGCACAAGATATTAATAATACTTGACGTCATTGTACATTAAACAAAGCAGTAAAGTGGGGCAACTGTCGAACACAACTGTTCACGTGGCTTTGTCTCTGGGCCGTCACGGGCAGTTCTCCCTTGTTATTATAGTAAGGTCGTAGTTTTCGTTATTAGCAAATTACTCTAGAAGAAAGCGAGCAGAATTATGTGGGCAATACAGGGTGTTACGGAAAGGGTATATCAATACAAACGGGTTGAAGAGTGTATCTGGTCTAGAATCTCTCTACAAAATTTCAGCTCAAAAGCAGTATCTTTGAAAATGCTTAATATTATTTTTATTTCGATAGTTTATTAAATTGAAATCATAACAAACGTGTCACCGCACTACGAGGGTCATTATCTGTAGTGTGTCTGTGCGCCTAGTACACGCACATCACGCCGCCGCGCGCCAGTGCAGCGCCGTGATGTTGAAATAAAAAAATGTTAAGCATTTTCAAAGTTAATGCTTTTGAGCTGAAATTTTGTACAGAGATTCTAGACCAGATACACTCTTCAACCCGTTTGTATTGATATACCCTTTCCGTAACACCCTGTATATAGGACAGCACACAACCGCCCACTACTGGACATGGCCTCTCCAATTGCACGACATTCAGCTCGATTCTTGGCAACTCTCATCCAGCTGCTACCAGCCACCTTGAGAAGATCGTCACTCCACCTAGCCTGAGGGCGTCCTACCTTACGTTAGTCGATCTCCACTCAAGAATACGTCTTACAAGTATTACGAAGTAATTGACAATGAAGAAGCTTGCATCCAACAGTAGATCTAGATTTGTTTTGTTTTTTATTTCTTACTAGCTGCGCCCCGCGGTTTCACCCGCATAAGTGTTGATCCCGTGGGAATATCGGGATAAAAACTATCCTATGTCCTTCTCCGGGGCTCAAACTATCTCTATACCAAATTTCATCTAAATCGAAAAGGTAAAATACAGACAGACAGACAGAGTTCCTTTCGAATTTATAATATTATAGTATGGATTGTGCTATTTATATCTCATCGCATACTGGTTGACGTCATCACGTCAACGCCGGCTGTCGCTGAAAACCAGCGCTGAGGTTATATATCGTACGTTTATTGTCGTTGGATCCCACTTTTGAATCCCATTTTTTAGGTATTAACGATGGATCCCGTTTGCTATTTCCGTTGAATCCCATACTATAACAACATGTGTACATTTCAGAAGAAAAGTGATTTACCTTTATCAAACAATAAAAATAGATTATTTTTAGTGGGGTACCCGGAACCGAACTAGTTAGATTAGGTTAATTATTTAAAAGAAAAACAATGTTAAGTTAGGTTATGTTAAAACTGTGTCCCCTGCGCACGAGCCGAGCGAGCGAAGCGAGCGGTGCCGCGGCAGCGGCCGGCGAGTGCCAGAAACGACTAGATTATATAGAAAATGAGTTGTTTGTGAAATAAATTGTATACGAAACGTTGGTTGTAAACTAATTTGTCAATGGAGTTTTGGTGAAACATTAGTGAACCCCTCATTTTATTATAAACAATTTTGTTGTTAAAAGTACCCGCATTCAGATTTTTTTAAGCATTCGGGATCCAACGGAAATACTTTTCGGGATTCAACGACAATAAAACGTAATTATCTTGCATTTTTTAAATTCGGGATCCAACGGAAATACATAATAATGTTTTGCGGGATCCAACGCCAAAAATATTAAAATGGGATTCAAAAACGGGATCCAACGGAAATAAATCATATCGTATAGGGTCGTAGCATTATGCTGAGCGATGGTCGTTTTGCATGAATGAGACACATATTTTCCCCCAAATTGTTCCCGCAAATAATAGTACATCGCATTAATAGACTACCTAAGTCACAAGTATCGTAAATTATTTTATTGCTCGTGTGACCTAAACCCGCACTTTAGTCACGCTATTTTGTGTAAAAATGGACTACTTAAGTCAAAGAAAAGCACGACTTAAGTGCGGGTTTAGATCACACAGTGCTTTAATAGTTATTTATGCAACTGTTTTAATACCTAATTATGTACAGTTGCATACAAGACTTTATCTACACCCCTGATATAAATCCTCTATTAAAGGTTCTGAAACAGTTATTTTGCAATACTAATATGGAACAGAAATGGTGGCCGGCGGGATACGACGTGAATTCGAAAAAACTATAAGTTCCTTTTTTAAATTACTGCACTGTGGTAGTGAAACGCGCGTGCATGACAAGGTTCTTTTTTTGTTTGAAAACGAGTTGCATAATGAAATTTAGTACAACATAATAACACTCGTTTGGATGATATTATGGTTACTATGACACTGGTTGTTTTAATGTTGGCAATAAGCTAACTGTTTCAGAAACTTTTATAGAAGATTTATAGCATGGGTGTAGATAAACCTGCCATGTTTTGTCTCTGCATCACCCTAAGGTTGACTGGTAGAAAATGCCTCAGGCATTAAGTCCGCCTTTGTACAGTATTTTTTTTTTTTACTTGTGCATAAAGTTTTAATAAATAAATAAACGTATTTTCTTTCTTTCTTTCTTCCTTTCCTGATTTGTCTGTTGATTCATATCCGAGAAACTAAGCCATTCAATCAACTACAAAAATAAACAAAAGACAATCTCCAATCTTCCAAACAAACGAACATCATTGATATGTATTCCATTGACATTTACCGATGACGTGACCGTTCGATTGTCTATGCCAAGACAGAGAATAGACAACCCGTCAAAGACAACCAACGGACAAATCACGTGACGTTGTTCCGGAGGCTTTAAGGACCTTACCTACGTATGTCTGCTATTGACAGGCATGTTACAGAGGGGTTTCTATCATAGTATTGTTATGGTTCCTCGACTATTCAATAATATTTCCTAGAGTAATTTAACCAGTACCGGAGAAACACTGCATAGTATTCGTCATGTATCAAAATAAAAAGTATTCTATGCCGTGTAGCCGGGATAAAAATCAATTTAGCTAGGCTTTTCCTTTCCCAACAATTTTTTTTTTGGGGTCGGCTCCCGGTCCTATCGGATGCAGCTGAATACTACTATTTTATATGGAGCAACTGCCTATCTGACTTCTACAACCCAGTTACTGTGTAACACGATAGCCCTTGGTAAGACTGGTTGTTACAATTTTGGACTTCTGAATACCCGTAACGACTGTCAAAGATCTACGAATGAATGAAAGCCAGAACGAAAAGAATTATAATTACATACATACGGGTGTCCCGTAATTAATGGATAACCTCTAAAGGGGTCAGCATGAACTACTACTATGGGACCAAATATGAAATCGCGAAAAAAATCACCTGTATGTTCGCATAACTCGTTAAAATGTAGGTAACAGCTGATCCTTTGAAAATTATCTATTTACAATTAGTATAAATAGATAACTTTCATATTAGTTTAATGGAATTAACCAAAGTTCTAATTCAGATAAATATTACAAGTTGAACTTCAAACTGAGTAGGAAGTAAATAACTTGATAAAACAAGTTTATTATAATCTCGACCAATTCCCTAGAGCTGATCTCTACTTGTAACCTTTCACCACATGTTGTGTCAATTTGTAGGGACCCTAATTTATCTACAACTAGCGAAACCGACCGATATCACCCGAATAACGACGGAGATAACTGTTTGACAAATATTTGGGGCCTGTTTGACAGATTCCGGGTTGGCAATACTTATTTATTGAAATAAATCATCATCATCTCCCTAGCCTTTTCCGAACTATGTTGGGGTCGGCTTCCAGTCTAACCGGATGCAGCTGAATACCAGTATTTTACATGGAGCGACTGCCTATCTGACCTCCACAACCCAGTTACTGGGTAATACGATACTCCTTGGTAAGACTGGTTGTCAGAATTTCGGTCTTCTGACTACCCGTTACGACTGTCAAACATCCACTATGACAGCCGGGACCAACGGCTTAACGTGCTTTCCGAGGCATGGAGGGGTCTCGGTATTTAAAGTTGGTCACCCATCCACAGACCAACCGCGGCCAGCGTAGCTTAACCTGATCGGTCGATCTGTGCGACTGTTATAATTTAGCCACGGACCCCTCAATACCTACTCATTATATTAATATTTATTTATTTATCTCTAGAAAAAAAAAACTTTAAAAAAACTGCCCTGCTGGTCAAGTGGCCGCAAGTGCTACAGTTGAGCATGATGCTCCTGGGATAGATTACCAGCAGCCTAATTGCGGAACGCCAAATCGTCAAATGATTCTGATCAGTTGGCTTCATTTCTATCACAATTGGCTTCATTTTACAATTTTCGAATTGCGAAACTCTAGTTTATTATGAAACCAATTACGAACGTTAAGGCCCTGCGCAGAAACTAGAGTTACGCAATTCGAAAATCGTAAAATGAAGCCAATTGTGATAGAAATGAAGCCAACTGATCAGAATCATTTGACGATTTGGCGTTCCGCAATTAGGCTGCGGGTCGGGTAAAGTGTTATTGGGTTTTACTATCAGGAATTTTTCAGTAGCTGCCCGGAGTCTGGATGTATTTGGGTTTATGACTTGCCCTCTATTACATGGGGCTTAAACATAACTGGTGAAATGTGCGTGTTACTATAGGTACACCTCTGCCTTACCCTACGGGGATTACAGAGGTGATCATAATAACAAAAATTTATATAATTTTGTGAATTTATCTAAGGGCCGGCGCGCGGCGCTGACTGACGTCGCGACACGGCACGGCAAGGCACGACTGTGCGTGCTTTGGCCGCCCGAAGGACGCTTTGGTATGACGCATGACGTATGACGCATGAGCATTAACGAGCTGCCAGTCTGCACTATATAAGGTCACTTTTGTAGACAAACTTAACAGTAAATTACAATACCAAATAATTCTGAAGTTTCGTCACAAAAATACATAAAGAATAGACCACCTTTCCACTTTGTCGAAAACTAACCCTATCAATAGCCGCCATAAAATATTCTCCATTTAAAACAATAAGCTTGTAACAAATTCATCCCAAGCCTCACACATCCATCAAACCGAATGCCAAGCGACCCTTTATCACGATCCCTAAGATAATAGCAATAACGTATTGTATATGGCGCATAACAATACACCCTTGTCCATAAATTAGTCTTCATCTCCATACAATTTATTATGTAGATGCTTCACTCATGACGTCACGAAACAAATTAAATTATGACCTCGTCGAACGGTGACGTAGTACTCAAAATTTCAGCAACCGACGCTGTTTATACGCAACTATAATGTATGACGGTCCCTTAAGACCTTAGGTGGTTGGTCTAAGTTATAAGAATTATTGCAGTAGGTAAAAGTATTATACCTACGCCCAAAATGAGTGAGTCTTTTGCGTACAAAACCTTTATCGATGAGATTAATAATTAAGAAATATCTGGATGTACAAGATCATTTAACACCAGTTAATGAGTAGTAAGACCTTGTAGTTTTCTCATACTCAGCCTAAAATGTTCCTACTGCTGGGACACAGGCCTCCTCTCTGTGAGAGGGGGTGGGCCGTAATCTACCACGCGGGCCCAGTGCGGGTTGGTAGATCACACATCTTCAAATTTTTGGTTCTAGGAAATGCCGGTTTCCTCACGATATTTTCCTTCACCGATTTGAAAGCAATGGTGATGATATAATTTACAACAAGAAAAGCGCCTGACTGGGTTCGAACCTACGACCTACAACTCGTAAGTCGCGGCCGTGACCACTGGGCCACCACTGCTCACACGAAAAACAGCCATCGCTCAGCATAAGGCTACGCCCGTTTTCGAGTCAGAGCCCGAGCGCTAGCTTTCAGCGACAGCCGGCGTTGAGGTGATGACGTCAACAGGTGCAGTATACGATGAGACATAAATAGCAGAACAAGAAATAAATAAAAAACAAAACAAATATAGATCTACTGTTGGGTGTAAGTCGCTTTATTGGCGGTAAGCAAGCCACCTGTCAGTGCGTAAGTAGCCTCAAAGTGTGGCACTGGGCTCAAACACATAAACACGTTACGACGACGTAACGTGGCACGTCACGGTGCCGTGACGAGGAAATCGACGTCAAGCAACGTAAAAATCCACGTCATGAAAATCTACGTCACGACAACGCAACATGCAACGTAAATAATCACGTTGCGTTGTCGTAACGTGATTATTTAGGTTGTTCGACCTCGATTACCACGTCACGGCAACGAGACGTGGACTTCCACGTCACGTTGCCGTGCCGTGACACGTTGCGTCGTCGTAACGTGTTTCTGTGTTTGAGGCCTGAGGTCTGTTCCAAAACGCGTCCGCTCATCCCTTGAATACTACCTCATAGGGTTACCTCAAAACTTTTGGACTTACGCACACGTTTCGTGAAACGTCAATAAATCTCGCCCCAGGCCGACTTGGATGATGTTTATGGAGTAATGTGTTGCCATTCGAGATTTCCACTGACACCTACGTTCAATTCATTTTGCTACATTAATTTTGCATGAATAATCGCTTTCGTGAGTAGTTTAGGTCCTAATAAGTTTGCCTGGACGGCCTAGTTTATATTGAAGGAGGCTTTATTTTTTATATGGTTACATAGAGTTTTTCGAACGAAAAGCTTAGACTTTTTCTGGTATGGATAGCAAAAAGTTTATCCAGCCAAGAAATTACTTTTTTACGCTTGAATAGACTTTTTAACTCTAAACGCACTCCAATACACAATGGCAAAGATTTAACTTCGGAGAACATAATATAAATAGAATAAAAAAAATCTTATAGTTGGTGTGTTATCTATTTTGTTGACTGTACAAATTCCGGCAAGTCATTTAATTAATTTCAGTGAACTATTAATTAGTAACTAGAAATGTAATTAATTTGTTACATATCCAGCTATAATTAATGCTGTTTACTGTCCATCATTTTTTTTTTTTCTTTTTGCTAGCCTATTTTGTGTCCCACTACTGGGCAAAGGCCTCCCCTTTTTTCTTCCAAACCTCTCTGTCTTGTGCGATCTCTGGCCATGTTGGCCCTGCGAATGATATTAGATCGTCACACCACCTTCGCCTTGATCTACCTCGACGGCGATGTCCTGCCTCAGGCGTCCAGTGAGTGACGATCTTTGCCCATCTCTCCGGGTGCATTCGTGAGACGTGTCCGGCCCACTCCCACTTCAGCCTGGCTGTTTTTTCTCCAACATCCGCTACATGAGATATGGAGCGCAGCGTGGTGGTAGCAAAATTATTTAAAATGTATAACGCCATTATTAATAGATAATAAAGGCAAGAATGAGGTGAGGAACAAGACTTCTCCTGGGAGATAAGGTCGGTGGGGTCTCTACTGCCCAACAGCTCATCACATGCTGCCCTATGGGTTTCTGTATCTTTCTTGGTCTGGCTCCTCACCCTAGGCCTGTTCCGGCAAAGTAAACTCTTCTGGCATTGGCCTAGAGTTCGGAGCGCGCAAGCCCCACCACGACGTCAACATAGAGATACGGCGGTGGGGTTATTATTAATTAGGATTATATATTATATTATTACACTAGTTGCCTATTATTAGGGGACACAGATAGCCATAGACTAATTAATTATATTGACATCCTAGTAACTAGCTAAACTTCACCTATCAGCATGTCGATTCTGTAAAAATCTCACCGTGAAAACTTGCGTGAAGTGAGTTGTCAGTGTCATCCCACTGATGCTAGGGATTGACCAAGCAAACATTTACAATCATAATCGAGATTTTAATAATATTTTTTAAGCTAATCTTATTGAAAATTTTATATAATTTCAAAGCTTTTAGTGGTCAAAACATTAATATTTTGTGGGGTATTAGCTTTGAAATTATATAAAATGATCAACAGAATTAGCATAAAAATTATTATTAAAATCTCGATTATGATTGTAAATGTATGCTTGGTCAATCCCTAGTATCAGGTGGGATGACACTGATAGCTCACTCCACGCTCACTTCGCCTAAGTTTTCACGGTGAGACGGTTACTGAATCGCACGGCTGATTATGTACCTGTCAACTGCAATGTTCAGTAACGCGTTTAATTTAAATGCAATTAGTGAAAATTGTATCCGACACGTCTGTTTAAAATAACAAGCTTTGTATCACATTACCTTATAATTTATCACTAATATTATTGGTCCGCGTGGTGGATTACGGCCCACTCCCTCTCACAGAGAGGAGGCCTGTGTCCCAGCAGTGGGAACATTATAGGCTGATTATGTATGTATGTATCATAAAGGCGAAAGTTTGTGAGTGTGTTTGTACGAGTATGTTTGTTACTTCTTCGCGCACAAACGGCTGAACGGATTTGGATGAAAGGCACAAAGATAGTTTATTACAGGATTAACACAAACACACACTAACACAATTAGGATACTATCTATCCCGATATTTCCACGGAATGAACACTTATGTGGGTGAAACCGCGGGGCGCAGCTAGTAGAATTATAAATGTAGGTAACAGAATGACTTAATTAGACCCTATCATCACCTGCCTAGCATTTTCCCAATTATGTTGGGGTCAGCTTCCAATCTAACCGGATGCAGCTGAATACCAGTATTTTGCATGAAGCGACTGCCTATCTGACCTCGCTTCTTCGCTATCGGCCGCTTTCTCGCAATGCCTCTTTCGCAGAATTGAAGAGGAGTTTCTGAAGAGACTTTGTGAGAAAGCGACCTTTTGAGAAAAAGTAATTCTGCGAAAGCGACATTATGAGAAAGAGACATTTTACGACCAGTAGACATTTTGCGAAAGATACGTTTTGCGACTAAGCCACCTCTTAGTATGCGTAGTATAATCCATACTAATATTAAAAATTCGAAAGTAACTCTCTCTGTCTGTCTGTATATTTTCACATTTCATTTCACATCTAAACCACTGAACCGATTTAGATCAAATTTGGTGTAGAGATAGTTTGAGTTCCGGGAAAGGACATAGGATAGTTTTTATTCCGATATTCCCACGGGATCGACACTTATGCGGGTGAAACCGCAGGGCGTAGCTAGTGTTAAAATAAAAACACTAGCTACAAAAGACGAGAGCAAGCCAAAACAACCCAACTCACTCATTTCATCAACATGAAATGTCAAATTACTAAAAACTCCATTACATTTCGCCAGTTCCATTGCTGAGCATATAATATGGTCAGAGAGATAATTTAATATATTACGCCATATTTCAGTCATCATTTTGACGTAGGTACCGCGTCTTTAATTATTACTTGTTTGTTATACTCGTTAAGGATGAGAGATTAACTACAAGAAGTTGTCCTTTGTTGTTTTACTTGATAAATATTAGATAATTAGATGCTTATTATGTAGGTAGGTACCTACCAATTCGTTTCATTTAAGTAATTTATTTTAATATTATTATTCAACGTGGCAATGCTACTAGTCTTCTGGGCACATTTCCGGATGACAGCGATGCGGATGAGTAGGTACTTCGACGCCTAAAATATTCTTATATTTATTTATCTAACTATTTAACCAGGTACGGTGTAAATAGTTAGTTAAATAAATAAATAAGTATGTAAAAGTTTAGTGACGAAAAAAAAATTAAGAAGCTATAAAACTCACAGGTCCTATTATAAATGCGAATGTATGTATGTTTAGGTGTTTGTTACTCAATCAAGCAAAAACGGCTGAACAGATTTAGATGAAATTTGTCACAGAGATAATTTATGGCCTGGATTACCGTATGGGAAAGTTTTTATCCCTGTAGTACGTTCCGGTGGGTTAATTTTTGACATCCACGCGGGCGAAGCTAGTACTTACAATAATTTACAAATTATACCAGCAAAGGCAAAGGCCTCTTCCCAAACAAGGCATCTAGATTCTATCTTTATTGTACAGTCACACAACAGAAATCCTCATGAATAGTTTTCGTCTGCGAAATAACGACCACGTTTCCTCAATGTCACCTGGGGATATAAAGTTGTTTCTTAAAACTATTTCGCGGTACCCTTACGTGGTGCAGCTCTCTCTGGGTCATGTTATGAGTCCGGAAAAGCCAGGTATGTGGCAGCGGAAGATTCTAATTCTATGCTGATTTTTCTGTGGTAAACGCATTAGTGGCCCTGTAGTATCGGCACGTCTAACGAGTTGTAGGTCGTAGGTTCGAACCCAGACAGGCGCTTTACTTTGTGTAAATTATTTCATCACCACTGCTCTCAAAACGGTGAAGGAAAACATCGTGAGGAAACCGGCATGTCCTAGAACCAAAAATTCGAAGACATGTTACATCTATACCAACTCGCACTGGCCCCGCATGGTAGATTACAGCCCACTCCCTCTCGAAGAGAGGAGGCCGATATCCCAGCAGTGGGAACATTGTAAGCTGATTATGTAAGCGCATTAGGTCAGCGTAAGATTTTCCACGAAGGCTTGCAGTTTGTCAGGATTTATTGACTTAGTATGTAAGATCAAAAGTGCCAAATAACGCTCCAAAAAAAAAAAAAAACACTCCGGGAGTGCCGACAGAAGTGAAAACAAAACACAAACAGAATACTTTGCTATAACTCACTGACATATCGGATATGCATTCAAACCGAGTACATCCCAAGAACAGTCGAACACATCCGAAGCGGCGTCGGTTACGGTAACAGTGGCGCTAATTCAATGGTTTTTTCCCATCTCAAAAAATGCCCTATAGAAGTTTTCACTTCAAAAATCCACGAATCCAGTCAATCTGAATTACACACAACTCAAACTCGACAACACGAACGCGAGCACCCTCCTCATAATGTACGTACGAGCTTACAGCGGCAGCGCGGCCGCACAATTTAACTTGTGCCCGTGTCAGCCACCGTGACGTGATGCCCCTTAGTGCCAGCCCATGTTACAAATTGACCGTAAACATAGTTCCGCAGGTTCCGCTCCAAGTTGTAATGCCCTGTTTGCCTTAATTTTGGAGTATGTTATGTTACACTCGATTACACTTCGGTTATTTCATTCTAGAAGCTTAGAAGACTAATGAAATATGTATGAGTAGGCTTTTGTTTGTAGGTTAATCATAAAAGTTTTTACTTGAGCCAGATGGCTGAAAATATAAATTAGTAGCCTTTGTTCAACGGTGCGATACTCTGGGACAAAAAGTACCTACTAAAATGTCAAAGCTTTTAAGAAGCTTGCAACTATAAAACCTTTTTAAAAGGATACAATAGGATTGAATCCTCTTTATTATGTACACCATAAATATTACAGATTAGCTGCGCCCTGCGGTTTCACCCGCATAAGTTTCGATCCCGTGAGAACATCGGGATAAAAACTAACCTATGTCCTTTCCCGGGACTTAAACTATCTCTATACTTACCAAATTTCTCTAAATCGATTCAGTGGTTTAGGCGTGGAAAGGTAACATACAGACAGACCGAGTTACTTTCGAATTTATAATATTAGTATGGATATAAATGTAAAAGTTTTACAAGGGCTGACACAATGAGCGGTCTTATCGCTAAAAGCGCAGATATTTCGTAATCAACCTGTAATATATCCACTGCTGGAACACAGGCGCATGATAGGGATAAGAGAAGATACATTTAGATTCCTTTTGTAACATAATTCAATCCTATTACGAGTAGGTACATTATCTTTTCTCTCCTCGAAAATAAACGTAAATCGAAATCCTCTTACTTTAAATGCAAGCCAAACTAAGCGAATCACGCCACCGCCAGAGGGCGCCACGACCGTCAACTATTTTCTTTGTACAATGTCCCAGCAACTGCTTTGTAATGGACAGAGTTATCTCAGTATGTTGTGGCTTGACAACGCAGAATTCAGAGTCCTTTGATAAAACCCAGTTTGTAACTAGCAGTGAGCGAGTTTCTAGTGAAACTATTCATTTTGGAGTGTTTTTGATAGTCGTATTAATGAATATAATGGAACTTTCAGTATTCAAATATGGTAGTACCTGCGGAAATTGCGGTATCGGTTTGTATTTTTTCGCCAGTGTAAAGCAATTTTATTTATACACCGTGTTCTTCACGATATCCATAAACTTTGTCAAACGCTTTTATAGCTTTTACAAATTAAATCTAACAAAGGAAGTAAAAGATATTTGTAATTTCATTTAGTGAAATTTAATTGAGCTATGCAATAAGATTGACAAGTTTCAGCCCGCCAAATCTTATGAATGATAATGCGTCATCGTTGCCAATTCGGATAAAGAGGCATGCATATCGGGCGATTTACGTCAAGATATTTAGTATGTATGAAAATTAACAAAAAATAAAAAACAAGAATTCATTAATGTGTCCATAATAAAAAATGCTTATTTCCATGATCTGAACATCTGGTCGTAGTTTACGTACCTACATATATCGTCCGGAACACGGTGTATATTAAAACTTTGTGCACAACTAAAAAAATATTATACAAAGGCAGATTAATGCTTGAGGCATTTTCTTCCAGTCAACCACACACACACACAAACACAAACACGGACACAGAGACAAAACATAGCAGGTGCAACATACGGGACAGATAGGGTGGAAATAACTATAAAATACAAGAATAAATATTAATACATAGATATGTAGCGGTATCTACAATGCCACATGCAAACAACGCATCATACTGACGTCACGCAATTCCTGCATCTCGCAAGCAGAGTTTACCGCGCAACTAGCATAGATACAACGGCCCGACATGAATCATCGGGCAGTTGTCCGCCAGACACAAAACCCGTCTGGTCGGAAGAACCTCCCTTTTCTATAGAGTATGAGTGAACTTTACACCCTGTTCCTCATACCTCTATAGATACATATAAACAAAATAATAACGTTCGGTAGAGAGGAAATAACGATCAGTAGAGGAGAAAACGAATCCAGCAAATCAGCACTGGGGTGTTTCTGCTGACTTCTGACGAATATATTTACGTGGCTTCACTTTAAGAGATAACCGACTGGTTGCCGTCCTGATGTTCAGAGGGAGCGCATTCCAAAGAAAGACCGGCTGGGCAAAGAAAGAACAATGGATGCAGCCATAACGGTGAGAAGGACATCGTAGTCATCAGTCGTGGTAGTAGTTGCAATCGTCAATTTCTCTTCAACCTAATTTAATCTTTTTCAGAAGTAAGTTTAGCTTTGATCTTACATTTTTTCCATCCAATACTAGTTAATGTATGAAAAATTCATTAAAAAATACCTCATGACATAACATAAATCGCACAAAATACTTAGCTACCCCAACCCAACCCAACTCGTAAGTCCACCACCCATTAACGGAAAATCAGCATTTTTAATCAAAATATTTGCCTAAAAAGGTTGACGTGAAAAATAATGCTATATGGCCATTAATCTCCTAAAAAGGTCCAGGGACGGGCCAAGGTGGGCCAAGTAATGGAGTTCCGTTGTACAGTCGTGAACCGAGGAGTTTGGATGTCCCAACCCCTTGACGGCATTACATAAAACATTTAGGACGGGAGTCGGAACGAAAATAAATGTACCAATATTTTTGGACACTTTTTTTTGTTTGTGGTTTTTTGCAAGGACATGTAAAATGATGGATATGTTATGTAGATTATTTGAGTCTCTTTGGATGAAATGAGAAAATCTGATCCGTGTAGATAAAATAATGTTCTCAATTTATGTATACAGGATAAATATTAACCAATTGCGCAAACTGTAATCATAAAAGCACATGATTCTAGCGTAGAAATAATTTTGTCGGTTCTCAAAAAAAAAAATACGCGTGGCACTCGGTGACTGCCGCGGTAAAGCTATTGCATAGCATTTTTTTATCAACTTATGCAATTATAATATTTATGCAAAATTTTTTTTTTCTTTGATATGAATTCAAGTTACAGTAAGCAGCTCGTCTCGATCCGTGCGAGCTTCGTACAGTCTACACGCATACGTCTAGTCGCACGCACACAAACTCCGTGCCGAAGTCTGCCGAACTGAAACGACGTTAGACGATGCACTGCTTTCAACGCCGCACCGCTGGAGTGGGGGGTGTTAGGTTTATTTTCGTTACGGAATTTCTTGATTCGATCGCCGCGCTCAAAGCCCGCGTTAAAAGCTATGCAATAGCTTAAAAAAAAAACAACTGTTTCATAGTAAAGTGTAATAAGTACAGACGCGGTCAAAATGTATGGCAGAGCAAAATTTTTTTTTTTAATTACTGGCAAAAGTTTCATATTCATGTCATCATGTGTGTGTGTGTGTGTCGTGTCATGGTTTCAGTTTGCGCACTAGTTAAAAATTGATTCTGTATAATATTGCTTACGTATCTTCTTCTATTTCGGCCGCGCCTTTTCCTGTTACGCGGAGTGTTTCCTAATCAAGCGACGCCATTTATTTCGGTCTTGTGCATCATCTTCTGTAAGTCCCATGTCTATCACATGTCCTTTTGGACCTTCGTCATCCATGTCAATCTGTTACTTACCTATAATTTCTAGAACATAAAATCACACTAATATTATAAATGCGTAAGTTTGTGAGTGTGTTTGTATGTTTGTTACTTGTTCACGCAAAAACTACTGAATGGATTTCGATGAAGGCACACAGATAGTTTGTCACCAGGTTTGACATACAATTTACTTTTTATCCCGATATTCTTACGGGATCGAAACTTATGCGGGTGAAACCGCGGGGCGCAGCTAGTAAAAAAATTATGTAAGTTTTAGTTAATACTTTTTAGTTCATTTACGAATAAAGCTGTTTAAAAAAATCGTTTATTTTATAAGAGCATGTTGCCGCACTTTGGGGCAACAAACATGTTCATTACAACATTCTATGGCCCTGCCAAAGAACTGTACCTACTAACATATGTTTAACAAAATAGGGCCCATCTCCCGGGCTACTATTCTAAAAAGTTTCCAACTACACTTTAGTCTTTAGGTAAAAAGCAGTGAAAAAGTTCCCTTGCGGAGACATTACCTCTCCAGCGCGTTATATGCTACATTACGTCGAACTATGTAGAATAACTATGTATACTAGTTTTATAGTTAATGCTCCATTGAGGGTTTAGGTACGGGGATACAGTTGTTTATTATATTACTAGGGTACCTGGCGAACTTCGTACCGCCTCATAACCAATAAATATTAAAATGAATTTTATTCATTACTCTTTTTTCGTGGATTTTCACATGTTTTAATAGTTATTCTGCTATTCGGGGCGGAGACAAATCCAACAAATCAAAGATCATAAAAATCGGTCCAGCCGTTCTTGAGTTATAAATGGTGTAACTAACCCGAATTTGTTTTATATAAGTACATAGATAGATAGATTCTCACAGTATGTTGCCACTGATGCATAATTAAAAATTACTTGGCTTTCATTGATATATCTTGGCTTTGCATTGCTTTATTATGATTTGGTATCACTTTCCAAAGGTGCTTTTACAATTTCAATGAAAATGTTTAGCTTAAAGACATTTCTAGTAAAGTAATATAGAAATTACAATAACAACTTAGAAAAATATAGACTGCCTCGCTGGTTTAGTGGTCGCAAGCGCTACTGATGAGCACGAGGTCCTGAATTCGACTCCCAGATCGGACAAAATGATTTTTCTGTTTGGAATTTTTCAGTAACAGCCCGGAGTCTAGTTTTGTGCCCGATTGATGGCAAAGGCTCGCTCCCATTACATGTAACTTATACATCTCTCTCTGTAGTCGGTCCCTCATGTCTGAGGATCGTGGTCAGCTTCGGAGTTGCACCTGGAGCGGATGATCCGCCTCCACCGGTTTCTGTCCAGCGCATCTCTTACCACCGTGTAGAATTTAGAGAACGATGATTCCTTCACCTGATTGATCCATCGTGTTGGTGAACGACCGCGCGACGACGTCGACAACGAACGAACTTATACATAACTGGCGAAATGTGGATGTACCAAAGGTCACTTCTGCCTAACCCTTCAGGGAGAACAAGCGTGATAGTATGTTATGTTATGTGTATTAAAGAACTTGTTAGTGCATGGTTATACACACAGAAATCAAATTTCTAGGGAATCATGCTGTACCTACATACGTCGCTCACAAGATCAGTTGCTACATTTTTAGACAAATAATTAAATGGCCATAAGGATTGACTGATGTCTGTTTAAAAGCTAGGACTGATGGCTTGTAAAGAACGGTCTCTTTGACAAGTTCTAAACTTAGTCTTATAGTGGATTCACACTAGGACCTGCCGGGGGTGCGGGATTGTCCGAAAGAGTTACCGCTACCCTGGAACAAGGCTAAGGAAGGAACACGGATGGGTTTTAGTCAGTAAGTCTGACACCCCCTTCCGCTCCACCCAGAGCGGGAGGGATCATTTGATGATTTCCAATCGATATTTTTTTTTTTAATGGTGGATTTACACTGGGTCGATTTTTGCTGCGTTGCTAGTCGCACACAAAATCGCCTCACAAGCCGTATCTCCACCCCATTTACACAGGGCGATAAAATCGCAGAAGACGTTAAATTTTGCTACAAAATGTCGACTTTCATGCGGTGGGCAGTCGCCTGCGATTGAGCATTTTCCCAGTCGATGTTAGTCACCCGCGACCTGTCGCCGCACAAGTCGAAACCTACTCTACTTTAGAACTTGCGATTTTAGTCGCCTGTGGCCTAGCCGAATTGCCATTAATACAGTCGATTTTTGCCGCACGGTGATCGAATCGAATCGTGCGGCTATAGTAGGTTTTACAGATAAAGTCTACATTAGAGCTCCATCGACTGGCTATAAAATTACATAGTAATGTGACCTTTAACGTTCACAGAATTCAATGTCAAATTCACACACATTACTTTTGTGCTGTATTTAGAACTAGCCTTCACATAGCTGGGTGCGTGGGAGCGAAATACATTACGTGTTAGCTGATTAAACCAATTGTTGAGTGCCTGACACTTTTTGGAAATCTCGCTGAACGAAATTGCCTGCTCGTTACGGGTGTTGAAAATTATTTTCTGGGAACTCAATTTTTCTTCGACCAGATTACCTTCAAAGTAGACGTATGTTAAAGTATGGACGAGCAGAATAATTATAGGTACAGTCAACAAAAGAGATAAGTATGCAGGTTCGTCGGATATAGTTGAAGTGTAGTAAGAAACCGATGGATGTTCTCGAATAAAATTTAATTTTATTAATAGAAAACAAACAGCTCATTTTAGTCGACTACATCCATCAGTTTCTTACTAAACTTCAACTATATCCGACGATCCTGCATACTGATCTCTTTTGTTGACTGTACTTACAAGAGGCGTGATCGAATCATAAATGAAGAAATCCGCAAGAGATCCAAGGTAACCGACATAGCCCTAAGCATTGCCAAACTTAATTGGCAGTAGGCAGGGCACATTGCTTGCATAACATCTGTTACCGCCGATGCCGATGTGGCCGAAAGTTTCTGATGACCTTGTGCACGCCGAAGGAATCCACTGGATGCGGAAAGCACAGAACCAGTCGAAGTGGCGGTGCTTGGGAGAGGCTTATGTCCAGCAGTAGACGTCTTTCGGCTGAAATGAATGATGAATAAGAGCAAGAAAAAAACGAGGTCTGTCTTAATTAAAACAATTTATTACATAATTAAAACAAAGTTACCCGCCGCGTCTGTCAGTCCGTGCGATCTCCGTAACTTCTGAATGAATTTTGTTCCGAGTTTCCACAAAATATATACAATAGATTGATTAATGAGAATTGTCAATTCTACTAATTCTTTCTTATCTGTAATACCTACCAAGCAAATAAATGATTTCTATTTTTTTTTTACATCCAAATATCCCGTGGGTCGCTAATTTTCAACCGACTTTAAAAAAGGAGGTTCTGTATTCGACCCGTATGTATGTATGTTTGTATGTCCACGATTATCTCAAAAACTACTGTACTGATTTTGATAATTCTTTCATGAGTGTAATCTACATACTTTCAGGAAGGTTTTAGTATATAATACATTAGGTAATTATTCTTATGTACGAAGTTATATGCATAAATGTACTGCATCTCCGGCATTTTTTATGGATTTTGATGATTCTTCGAGTCGTGTCTTCAATGCACTAGTGTTAATTGAATTTGTGTGGGGTAGGTACAACTAAAAAGTGAAAAATAAAAACTTTTTTACAAAAAAAACAACCGACTTCAAAAAAAACACTACAAAGTGAAAAATAACTTTAATTTCGGAAGTCGGTGTCAAAAAACGAAAATGCTGAAGCAACGACACCGACTTCCGAAATTAAAGTTATTTTTCACTTTGTAGTGTTTTTTTTGAAGTCGGTTGTTTTTTTTGTAAAAAAGTTTTTATACTTTTGTATTACACAGTTAATTTTTTATCGTAATCAGAGTTGGTCCCATAGTGAAAGTTGTTCAGTTCGATGGTCTAAAGAACTTCTTAAAGCTTGTTGGGTTCATTTTGAAACACCTTATAGATTTGGGGTGTGCGGCACCTGTCCTTTTCTTCCATACTTCTCTATTAGTCGTCATCTCGGTATTCACCTCCTTTCTAACCACATCATCATTCACACACAGTTGTGTAGTAATCACATAGACAATTTAAACCTATATAAATAATATTCTGAAATCCATTACTTATAATATTATGTATATTATGAAACTAATTTATTTACCTGTACCTAAAATAAAGCCTACCTAAACAATCAGAACCAAATAATACAATACCAAGATAAACCCGGCCATTCATCATGCGACTGAGCCACACCTCAGCTATCCGCACAATAGTTGCAGCAACCAGTCGCAGTCGCTAACAATGCTTGCGGAATGTTAATTGCTGTCGTTTGTCGCAAGACACTGATAAATGTTGACGCTTGTCACTTGGAGATTTGGGTTGGACGCACTGGGTTGGATAAACGTGGCGAGTTTTGTGAAAACTTCTTGTCAGAGTCAATAGCCTTTTCCAATACATCTAGTAGAAAGTTTCTAAAAAATAATATGACTATTGAACCCTGTGGAAAGCTTTCAAAATAATTATAATAAATTATACACATTATAACTGTGTTGAAATACTAATGTTGAAGGTAATATTAGTAGTTTTACGTTCCATTAGTAATAGAATTTTATTTTTACCTTAGTAAACAGCGTTGAAATACATTGCCCTCTTTCCTTAATGATAAGGATAGGTACTCAAAATCAAAATTCTTGTAACATGATAGAGTCAGGTAGGTACTATTTATAAAGCGTTTATAAATAGAGATAGATGAAGGGCAAATCAACCGCTGACCATGTGTAATCCAGCAATGGATTATTGAATGGTGATTAATATTATAAATGCGAGTCTGTCTGTTACCTCTTCACGCTTAAACAGCTAAACCAATTTAGATGAAATTTGGTATAGATATAGTTTGAGTCCCGGGAAAGGACATAGGGTAGTTTATATCCCGATATTTCTACGGGATCAAAACTTATGTGGGTGAAACCGCGGGGCACTGCTAGTTATACATTTTCATCACGCCTTACCCCCCAGGGTTTTCTTTAAGTGATAGATTTTACACCCATACTTGCTAACTACAGTATCCCATGTTAAGGAGCAAGTCTATTCCCATAAAACAATAGAAGTAGTATTAAAACTATTTTGCCTCACCATGAAATCGAATCTGAGACATGCCAACCACTCAAAGCAAATGGATAGTAATTAATAAAACAAAATTACCAACGGTACTCATTTCCAGGGATCAATAACATTTACATAATTTTACACATTTAGATAGAAACGCCCTGGTAAACTGCGACGTTGAACGCACCGAGTGCGTAAAACATTCCGCGACCCTGTCTCGAATATAATCTTGTGAATAGAGCAAGATTCACCGCAAACATCTTGCAGGCATCTCTACAATTTGATAAAGCTGGCGAGACGATATTTTTAATAGAGTTAGCCTCCCTGTGGGATATATTGAAGTAATTTCACCGTTTTATTGTTGTTTGACGAAATTTTGTTGAAATAAAAGTAAGAGATTGCGCCGAGGTAGAGCAGTTTAATGGCAGAGTTTGGAAGTTTTGTGTCTTGTGCCTTTTTCTTTTGATTCTTGTTGGGTGAGATGTGAGCTGAAAACTGTGGTCTGAGAGTGTTGAGGTGTTTTATAATTTATAGTTTTGGTTCGTATAGCTTAGTTGGTACATTCTGCCGTTACAAAAAAGATTTTATCTACACCCATGCTATAAATCCTTTATAAAAGTTTCTGAAACAGTTAGCTTATTGCCAACATTAAAACAACCAGTGTCATAGTAACCATAATATCATCCAAACGAGTGTTATTATGTTGTAATAGATTTCATTATGCAACTCGTTTTCAAAAAAAGAACGTTATGATGCACGCGCGTTTCACTGCCATAGCGCAGTAATTTAAAAAAGGAACTTATAGGTTATTCGAATTCATGTCGTATGCCACCGGCCACCATTTTTGTTCTATATTAGTTAGCAAAAAAACTGTTTCAGAACCTTTTATAGAGGATTCATATCATGGGTGTAGATAAAGTCTTGTAAGCAACTGTACATAATTAGGTAGGTATTAAAACACTCATGTGATACTGTTTTAATACCCTTTTTTTATAAAACAGTTGCATAAATAACTAATTTAATGAATAGATTTATAGGAATAATGACCGTATGCCATAAACATTGATTAAAGTTAAGTAGTGATTAGCGACTGTTTAACCATACATTTTTGACATTTAAACGTCCGTTAACTTTAAGTAACGTTTATAAATAAACTTCTTCAGCTTCCTGAATTTTGAAATTATAGAATATTAGCGACCCACGGGATATTTCAATGTAAAAAAAATAGAAATCATTTATTTGCTCAGTATTACAGATAAGAAAGAATTAGTAGAATTGACAATTCTCATTAATCTATTGTATATATTTTGTGGAAACTCGGAACAAAATTCATTCAGAAGTTACGGAGATCGCACGGACCGACAGACGCGGCGGGTAACTTTGTTTTAATTATGTAATAAATTGTTATAATTCAGACAGATCTCGTTTTGCTCTTGCTCTTGTAAGTCATTTATTCATCATTCATTTCAGCCGAAAGACGTCCACTGCTGGACATAAGCCTCTCCCAAGCACCGCCACTTCGACTGGTTCTGTGCTTTCCGCATCCAGTGGATTCCTTCGGCGTTCACAAGGTCAGCGGAATCTTTCGGCTCCACCGGCCATCTGTTCTGCTAGCAAGGTGCCCTGCCCACTGCCAATTAAGTTTGGCAATGCTTAGCTTTTCATTTTGATTTTGAATGCAGGCGCGATGTTATCTTACGTTATGAACGATAACGCAACGATCCAAAAGCAATGAAATAAACAAATGATAATCATTTCAGTCGAAGCGGGATTCATCCAAATGTTATTAATGAAACTGCTATAAATCATAGACAACGCAGAATTTGTCTTCCATTGTGAGTTTGTCAAAGAGATCGAGTCAGGATTGCTTTTCATTGGGAAATTGAACCTGAGATTGAAGACGGGATAGATTTCAGATTTGTTTCGTTAATTATTTTAACAGGTTTAAGAAAGCGCAAACACTTTCGTAGATATTGATTATTGAATACTATTTTTATTTAAAGTTTTTCTATTTTTTTAAATGATAAGTCTGTCTGAGCTGCGGCTAAGCTTGTTTGTTATAATTCAGAACAATTTCTAAGAAGAAAGAATCAGTTATAGTATGTTTACAGAAAATACCGGCCAAGTGCGAGTCGGATTCGCACACGAAGGGTTCCGTAACACCGTACATTATATAAAACGCCGAAAAATTTTGCTACATTTCTTGCATGGAGACCCCCTTTAATTTGTAACTTTATTTTGTATTTATTATTTTTTGTTATCGAGACTAGTAGTACACACACCGTGAAAGTTCAATTGTTATTATGGCTCAAAAGATCGACAGCCCTGTGACAGAAGGACGGACAGATAACGGAGTCTTATTTATAGGGTTCCGCTGGCTCACTTTGGGCTACGGATTCCAAAAAAGCTCAGAGAGATAAGTAATAGCAATGAACAGTAGTTTTTTTGAGCTTTTTTGAGCTCACGGGGTTATTACGGCTGTTTCCAATGACGGTCATTGAGAGGCCATAGTTTAAAGTGATTTTATTTCAATATATTTATGAGCAGTAGTGGCCAGTGGCAACGGCCGCGACATACGACTTGTAGATCGTAGGTTCAAACCCTGACAAGTACCTCACTTTGTGTAAATTATTTCACTGCTCTCAAAACGGTGAAGGAAAACATCGTGGGAAGCCGGCATGTCCAAGACCCAAAAAGTCGAACTCGCACTGGACCCACGTGGTTTCCACCACGTGGGTCCAGTGCGTACAGCCTACTCCCTCTCACTGAGAGGAGGCCTGTGTCCCAGCAGTGGGAACATTATGGCCTGATTATGCTATATTTATGAGACAGAATCTAACTTAGAAACTTTTTAAAATACTGCGTTGAAAGTCGTAAACCTTGCCAGGTCAGACGGTCATAATAATTACAGCTAATAATATATAACTAATGTAACTATGTAGATGCGTTTATCTAAGGTCTGATACTGACGTCACTTTAATTACAACGTAGTAATCCCCTTAATTGGTCTGCTTGCTAAATTATTTCAGTACAAAATAAACCCACTGTAGCGGTATCTACAACGCCACATGCGAACAACGCGTCATACTGACGTCACGCAAATCCTGCATCGCGCAAGCAGAGTTTACCACGCAACTAGCATATATACAACGGCCCGACATGAATCATTGGGCAGTTGCCCGCCAGACACGACACCCGTCTGGTCGGAGCATCCTCCCTTTTCTATGGAGGTTGAGTGAACTTTACACACTGTTCCTCGTACCTCTATACTGGTGACCCCGAACATGAACGTCAGCGCAGCCTTCGTGCGAATACTTCAGCGTGACGTCATCATCATCACTCCCGCAAGCTTTAGAGCGGCGAGTCACCCAGCCAGCCAGCACCCACGGCTTCAACGGGTATCCTGACCACGAGCATGCAGCGACCGCGCATACCTGGTCATCACCCTCAGCCTCATCAGCAACCTCGGCACAGCACACTGCACTTTCGGCCGGTCTACAAGCAGAGCCCTCAATAAGCCTCTCCTGGTCGACGCCAGCAGTCAGCCTCAACCCGGCGCTGTACTACATCCGACGCACTGGAGCATAACGCAGCGCCACCCCGACTCACTGGGGACATCTTCGCAGACAGTTCCGACTCACCGTGAACTATGCGGCAACCGGTTCCGACTCACTGGAACCTCAGCTGGCCTGGCAAGCATCGCAAGATTCAAGACTCAGCCCACTATCGACCTCCGGTCTCCGGGGGGGAGTGATGTAGCGGTATCTACAACGCCACATGCGAACAACGCGTCATACTGACATCACGCAAATCCTGCATCGCGCAAGCAGAGTTTACCACGCAACTAGCATATATACAACGGCCCGACATGAATCATTGGGCAGTTGCCCGCCAGACACGACACCCGTCTGGTCGGAGGATCCTCCCTTTTTTATGGAGGTTGAGTGAACTTTACACACTGTTCCTCATACCTCTATAAAAAAACAATATAAAAAAACAAAACTGCAATTTTAAAGATGAAACAATAGTGTACATGAAAACGAAGAGTCAGCACCGTGTTCAATATTTTCTTTTTTATATATACAAAAAAAAAAAAAACCGGCCAAGTGCGAGTCGGACTCGCCCATGAAGGGTTCCGTAGCAGCAAGTAACATAATATAAAAGTTCTTGTAGTTCGTTGTAACTTTGTGAAAGGTAAATTGCGGTTTTCGATTTATGACGTATTAAAAAAAAACTACATACTAGATCTCGTTCAAACCAATTTTCGGTGGAAGTTTACATGGTAATGTACATTATATATATTTTTTTAATTTTATCATTCTCTTATTTTAGAAGTTAGAGGGGGGGGGGGACACACATTTTACCACTTTGGAAGTGTCTCTCGCGCAAACTATTCAGTTCAGAAAAAAATGATATTAGAAACCTCAATATCATTTTTGAAGATCTATCCATAGATACCCCACACGTACAGGTTTGATGAAAAAAATTTTTTGTAGTTTCAGTTGTAAGTATGGGGAACCCCAAAATTTATTGTTTTTTTTTCTATTTTTGTTACTGCGGTTCACAGAATACATCTACTTACCAAGTTTCAACAGTATAGTTCTTATAGTTTCAGAAAAAAGTGGCTGTGACATACGGACGGAAGGACAGACAGACAGACAGACATGACGAATCCATAAGGGTTCCGTTTTTTGCCATTTGGCTACGGAACCCTAAAAAGACGGTTATTTTGTGTGAAATTAAAAGCGGATTCTATTAACAAACTTCGATTTCCAAAATTATGTTTGCATACATTTTGAGCTTACACAAACAATACGAGGTGTAAAAAATGTTTTTTTTAACTTTTTCGATGTTCCCAATCCGACTTCAATTTGGTGAAGTAGGTTCCTGATGCATGTATCGAGGCTTGTTCTATTTTTTTTGCTGACGATACATAAATTCGGGGTTTTGCGTAGCACACAAACAGTGGGAATGGCTTCCATTTTGACAGTTCAACAACATTCATTGCGTTATTTACGTTGCAGAGCAGACAAATTTTTTGAACATAATTACAAAGCAATGGATTAGCAATATCCTTCAAAATTATTTAGATTCTGATTGATAATATGTTACGCAATTAGGGTCCTAGGCCCTATACTGCCAAACTTTACAATTCTACAAAATTGTTAAATTGTAGACAAAAATGGGTAACACAGAAATAAAAAAAAATGTAAACTGTAGACTTGTCACTACAATTTACATATTCGTCAGGTTTTTCCGTTACAGTTGTGTGGCTAGTTTTCTGGTACACCCATTTGTAAGATTTACAATAAAAAAAGACGTTTTCTGTTGGGGGACTTCCGTCAGGAATGAAGTTCCTTACGCGAAACTCGCACGCACAAACGTGTACCTATACTAGAAGGAGACAGAGAGAGAGAGATAGTTTTCATGGTTTTCGAGGGTGCTGAAGGATTTATTTTCGTTGGATCCTATTTTTGAATCCCAGTTTAATATTTTTGGCGTTGGATCCCACAAAACATTAAGGCCAAAATGATAAATCCAAGATGTCGGCTGCGATTCTTTTTGTTAGACTGGAAGCCGACCCAAACATAGTTGGGGAAAGGCTAGGCAGATGATGATGAGATCACTCATGAGAAAAGAAGAATGAAAATTCTTGAACTTCGCATTACTTGTCACCCATATTCAGCCTTTAGTGTTCCCACTGCTGGGACACAGGCCTCCTCTCGGTGAGAGGGAGTGGGCCGTAGTGGACTACGCGGGCCCAGTGTGGGTTGGTCGAATTCACATGTCTTAGATTTTTTGGTTCTAGGACATACTTACCGGTTTCCTCACGCTGTGATTTACTTGTCACCAATTTCCTCCAAATCAGAAAACAGTAGATAAGACTAAGAAAGTTGACTTTTCACATTGACCTACAAAATAGCCAAAATAGTAATACAAAATAGATTGCTTGAGAGTAAGGACGAGTGTTAATTTCTTTATAACGCTATCAAACTACGGAGAAAATAATGAAACTTTTAATAAAACTTTAACGAAGCTTACTTGAGTTGTTCGGTTTACTGCAGTCATAATTGAAAGGTACAGTTTAATAGGAGACACGATTAAGTATATTGCGGCGGTAAGCCGCGGGGCGATACTGACCGCTAGTTTATAACACTAGGGTTAGCGTTGGGTTCTGTTTACATTGAGAATTTTTTGTAATTATTCAATCGTTTTAAAGCCCAATTAAAGCGTCAGCCTTAATTGAATAGCTCACCGTCCGATCAGGACCAGGCCCCTGCCGGACGGCGCGTACGTGTTCCACGCGCGCTTCAAAGAGATGTCAGCAAAAAGGAAGGGGCCTGCCAGGGCGGAAGCCTGCCGGGGGTGCGGGATTGTCCGAAAGGGTTACTGCTACCCCGGAACATAAAGGGCTAAGGAAGGAACACGGATGGGTTTTAGTCAGTAAGAGTCTGACACTCCCTTCCGCTCCACCCAGAGCGGGAGGGGTCATTTGATGATTTTCCATCCATAAAAAAAGCCTTAATTGAATAACATTGCTCTTATTTTTCAAGCTGTGTTTGGTCACAGGCATCCCCTTAAAGAGCGGCGCTGCCTGCAACCAACGGATTCCTGTGATCATCACCATCGCCTTCGATCAATTTTTGGGAAGCCTTAAGCACTGAGTCCGTATGGTGGATTACGGCCCACTCCCTGTCACAGAGAGGAGGCCTGCGTCCCAATAGTGGGAAAATTATAGGCCGACCATGCCTTATGTACCTAGGTAAATCTAAATAATAAAATAACGTATAACGTCATCGTAAGAAAACCGAAGCCTCAGTTACAAGTCGCTAATAAAGGTTTAAGACAGTCAAGGTTCCGAATGTTCTTGATAAATTAATAAGTAAATATAGGTGTTATGCATTTAAGGGAGGGCGACGAGCGACTTATTGCCCGGCAACTTTTTTGTCTCTGTCGCTGTCTCCTCGCCGAGATTTGGACGATGAGCACACCGTAGCGGCAGCAACGCTACTTTTTTGTTAAGTTTTCGGTTGAGCGGCAACTAGCTAGCCGGCAACTTTTTTGTCGCCCTGCGCGCACTTGCATTGCAACAACAGATATAGATACACCTAGATAACGCAAGAGCAACTACTTCGCGTGCCAAAAATCGCACCAGCTTACGTTCGAAAATCGTAAGCCGCCACTTTTGCGCTCAGTCCTGCGTACTGCTGGCTGGGTGAGCGTGAGCGCAAGCTTGTGACGTCATAGTAGGTAGTCAAAACGTGACACGCTTAGATTTCATACAGTTTGTGATACTTGCGTTATCTAGGTCTATCTATATCTGTGATTGCAACCAATAGACAGGCGACAGTTGCGTCCAAACCCGCGGCCAAAAATGTCTCCCATCTGTCCCGTCGCTACATACGCGCACTTTCATACAAACCCGTAGACTTGATGTGAGGGACAAATTAGTTGCGGAGACAAAAGTTGCTCGTAGGTGCCCAAAAGCATAAAAAAACCGGGTGTGCTTATGATCACACGACTGAAGTGAAACTTCGCTATGAGAGGAAGAGAGAAAAAAAATGTGCGCGCGCACTGCTTTCTCTTGGTTATATCCCCCACTCAACTCCTGTTCGCCTCGCCCGATCACACTTTTCGTAACGCTTACGTCACGCGTTCGCCAGCTTACTCCCCAAGTCAAGCGTGAATAAAGAAGTTTCACTTCAAAAAGAAAGATTGAAACATGAGTTTTTGCAAAACACATCGAAGCACAACACACTGAGACTCACATGGTAACTTCTAACTACAACCGTAGAGTACGGAATGTAAGAAGAGACGGGAGTCCCATAGATAAAGATAAAAAACGTCGCTTGTATGAAACTTGTACTAAAACTGAATACCAACATAGAAAACATGACACAGGTAGCATATGTTAAAGCGAGACAGCGATAGCCGCCATTATGTTTAGTACACGTTTCATAGTTTCTTTTTTTTTATTAGACAGTTGCGTCAGACTGACTACAACATAAAGCTACAAAGGAAACTACTTACCACTCGTTTACCATAAAACAAATGCCTACTCATCATACTTGTCAAGCCAATGTCAATGTACCTGATTGACATTTTCTCTTTACTGACGAAGCACAAAGGAGGTTTCTCTGAAGCACTAGAGAGACTTCCACTAACGAGTAATGTTTGCAGTGCCTCGTATTATGACTTAACGACACCGTAAAGGACCCAGTAATGAAATTGTGTTACACGCTACCAAGACCACTCATAAAGAACACTTATATGGATACGACATCAAATATTATGTACTTGGAGAGTGTAAAGTACTTAATAGAAAATGGACTTAAAATTTTCGACTTTATCATTAAAGACCGCCATTTTTAATTTTGTGTGATATTATAAAACTATAAACATAAAACAAAGGCACGATATCATTAACAAGGTAGAAATTTTAGCTAGTTGCCTAAAGGCTGATTTTTCAATAGTCAGATAACTTTTATCTAAAGAATAGTTTTGGGTGTTTGACATATTCTCCATACAAAAGCTGTCAAACCGTAATATTTTTATTCTTCAGATAAAATTTATCTGACTATTGAGAAATCAGAAATCAGCCTTAAAACAAAGAAAATAAAACATCAACTTCAAAAGTTCTAAAACTTTCTTACAGGCGAGTCTTTGGTCAACTGGACCCACTCGAACTGGACCCGCGGGTCCAGTTGACCAAAGGAAAAAATTTCTATATTTTCATTGGTCAACTGGACCCGCTGTCAAAATTAGACAAATATCATTTGTTTTAAGCTACCCGTGGATACAGTCGAAACAAAAAGACAATGGCACGAATCTGGTACAGAATCTACGAGTACCTCAAAATCTAAAGATAAAGATAAAAGATAAAGATAATTTATTTGTGAAACATGCGTAACTTACATAACATTTTTCTGTTAGTAGATTTCGGATCTTATTTTTAATTTGTTTTGTTGTCATGGCTTTATATGACTGTGGTATTTTGTTGTATATTTTCGGGGCCATACAAAAAAGGCTTTTCAAATTCAAATTCAAAATGATTTATTCGGGACAACTAGATCCACCGGTTAGTATACAATAACTTAGAAACTATTATTAGTACTTAAAATACAATAACCATTGAGTTCTATCAATGACAATAACAAAGAACAACACACATCCATCAATAAACATCACAACACAATTCACACAAAAAAAAAAAAAAACACACAAGGCACCTGTGCTGAGACACCCCGCCCCGACAAGATAACCAACAGGGAGATACCTCCCTACAAGATCATCAGACGAACGAAATGCCTCAACACAGGTGCACGCACATCTTCAGCTATAGTTTTCAGAATGCTGTTGTGACTCCCCCGCACCCTCCTCATAAGAGACACGACTTTTTTCCGAATGACGGCATGAAAACCGTCAGTGTGAGCCTGTGCGAACATTTCGGAGGCACTGCAGAAACGAGGAAGTCCCAACATCATCCTAAAAATATTATTGTTTTGGACGCGCAGTGTGTCGAGGGATTTTTTGGTATAACTAACCCATAGACTACCCGTGTACAGACCCTGACAATACGCTTAAAATAGTGTGATCTTGACTTGGTCCGTACAGCGGGCGAATCTACGGGCCAGCATGTTGCCACGGACTGACAGAGCCCTGCGCTCCCTCTCTATGTCAACATCATCCTTAAGGCCGTCGATAAGGTAATGTCCAAGGTACTTAAACTGCGATACCCTATCCAAGTTAACACCATTGAAAGTAATATACCCAAAATATTATACCGTAGCGTAGAAGTGATGCCACCATTCCATGAAAGGCCATCACTTAAGCATCTGGGTTAACTTCTGAGGACAGTTTGTACAAGACATATGTGACTGAGCTCAGTTTTTTGTTTATATATTCAATGTGCGCTTTCCAGTTCAGTTTTGCGTCTATAATTACACCAAGAAATTTTGTGTCGTCGACTTTATTTAATACTGTGTCATTGTAGAGGGCTTTAATGTCAATATCACCATGTACCCGTTGACTAAAGTAAGATTAGTAAGATTAGGGTCATGTGGTAGTCAATAGCATCAGGCAGGTCATTGATATATAGGATAAATTATAGAGATCCAAGCACGCTCCCTTCTGGGACACCGTAAATAGGCGTTCGCTCGCCAGATATGTAAATTGGTGGTGAGGTCAAACTGAAAATCCAAGATGGCAGATGTGAAAAATGTTCAAATTTTTCATCATGGGTGTTGATTTCTTGGTTTTCTAGGGTGCTAAAACCGATGGTGAGGTCAAACTGAAAATCCAAGATGGCGGATGTGAAAAATGTTCAAATTTTTCATCATGGGTGTTGATTTCTTGGTTTTCTAGGGTGCTAAAACCGATGGTGAGGTCAAACTGAAAATCCAAGATGGCGGATGTGAAAAATGTTCAAATTTTTCATCATGGGTGTTGATTTCTTGGTTTTCTAGGGTGCTAAAACCGATGGTGAGGTCAAACTGAAAATCCAAGATGGCGGATGTGAAAAATGTTCAAATTTTTCATCATGGGTGTTGATTTCTTGGTTTTCTAGGGTACTGAAACCGATGGTGAGGTCAAACTGAAAATCCAAGATGGTAGATGTGAAAAATTTTTCATCATGGGTGTTGATTTCTTGGTTTTCTAGGGTGCTGAAACTGATGTGAGGTCAAACTGAAAATCCGAGATGGCGGATGTGAAAAATATTCAAATTTTTCATCATGAGTGTCGATTTTAGCACCATCGGTGAGTTAAGAGGTATGACCCAACTGCTTCGCCGGGAGTTCTTAAATGATCCTAGAGAAATAATTGAAATATGTATAACAAATCCACCCAAGCATGGGAGCATAGCAAACTAATGTGGAAAAGGGTTGCAGGTTGCAGAGAGATAGTATTTTAGGGCCCCCTGTATTGATCTATTAATGAAGTAGTATTATAGCTAAAAAAAAACATATTATCATTTAAAATGGTCGATTTTTGAAATAAAGTTTAACCGGGATCACGAAATCGTAATAAAAAGAAAATGTTTTGATAATGCACTCAATTGATTCAATTCCCGATAAGGTCGTCAGTGTAATAAATACGTGTATTGAAGCGTATTTAACGACTTTATATAATAAAAAATAAAAAAACAAATTAAAATTATACCTAATTACAGTTCGAGGTGGTAACCAAAACTATTTTTATTAAGTAGAAAAATTTACCATTAACGCTGCAGTAGGTCCTCCTGTATTTAATCCCATTTTTAAGTTTGCTTACTCTCGCGTAAATTAGTTTAAAAATCAACGTGAAACGTATTGCAGTTTTTGGTTTCTTGTCAGTTTGGACTCTAGTGTTGTTACTCTGTAATTAACGGTCAGGCACTCGATTAGCTCGATCACAGAATATAATTATATACCCATCCCGATCATGTAGTTCGAAAACTCAATTCAAGTTGAATCTAAAATATCATGTACTACCTCCCTCCAGTACCTACCTTAAATTCAAACCTAGCAACAGTGTGTTTGAAAAGCACACAAAAAAAATTAAAGGAAAGAATAATAGCAAGATCCAGAATAAAGCAACCGTTCTATATTGGTACCTAGGTATTTCAGTCAGTATCACATGAAATATATAATATCTATTCCCTGGTTTATTACCGACTAGTACTACTACATCAAGTGGCAAATCGAGAGAAAATAAACTCGAGCCTTTATTTTATTTAGAGTAATGAGTTACATATAATCAAGCCGCAGCACTATCTGACACTATTAAAAAGATAAGTGTCAAGACTGTCATGTCAAGTGACAACATTTCATTAATTTATTTATTCCGTTTCTTTCGAATTGCATGAAATTGATATTTCTGTTTTCCTGTGTGTAGTTGAAGGATTTTAATGAACATGGAATCTTCAAGACGGTACAGCATGTACTCCAGAAGAATGTTGTGTTAATTGTTGAGTAAGATTTCAACTGAACTGTTCGCGTTGGCTGTTGTGCACATGGTAGAGCTCTTGGACATGGTATCAAGATGAGAAATGGAGCGACCTGCATAATTTTAGATGAAATACCTACTATTTACTTTTATGTCGTCAGACGTTGAAATTGATATCCTACATAAAGTTATAAAAATAATTTGAAAATTATGTGATTTTTGATTTCATGAACCGTTATTCCTACTATTTATTACTGAACAGTGCACTATTTTACTAAATTATAAAACCGAGGCCAAACTTCTCACTAAACAAGAGTTCTTTTAGTGTGTTTTAGGGTATGATGGTATTTCTCAGCTAAGACATCTAGGGAACATAAACATGCGGCTTTTAAGCCTCTGTGGTACTGAATTAAAATTGTGCAATGAGTGGCGTGGGTCATCCTGTAGCTTCGCCCTCTCGATGCAGCTGGGTATAGTCCTGCGAATTTCTGGAGGCGCGATGCGAGTCAGTGGATAGGTACAGCATTCGCAACGGGGTCGGTTTTAAGCAACCAGTAATAATCATTAATGTCTTATTTAGAGCTGTATCCACTTACTTATCGTGGGCTGATCGGTTCCATACTGGACAGGCCTGCAGAGAAACAAAGCGCCATTCCAGTTGTTCGCAGGACTTGAGCAGATGCCACCCATCTGGTGGAAGTTAGGCGACGGAGTAAGTGATTTCTGGTAGGTATGCACTTTCTGTTTGACATTTTCGCAGTTTCTCCGGAAGTTAGGGGACCTATCCACTCCTCGGGGTAGGTCTTAAGTAAGTATTCCTTGAGCCACCTGCTCCAAAAAATCTTAGAGAGGCGAAGAGCCTTTTTCCACTTTTTTCTTAACGAAAAAACTCCGTCGTCCAGAGAGGTAGGTAATTGCTGATTTGATGAGCTGTCTATTAAAAAATGAAAAGGTGTGAGGCTTTCATATTCACAGCTGCAACATACATATATGTCAAAGGCCTCGAATCGGACGTCTGCGTTACCATGGACGATATTCTTCCTACGATGCGTCGGTGCGGGCTGGAGGCCAATTCTCAAGCATCTCGCATTCGTTATTGCCGTTCGATTCGAACTTTTCTCTCGAAACAATCAAGCCGAGCTATTCTCGCAGGAAAGACACGCGACATGCCTTAGTTTACATGCGACATATTTATGTAAAAGGAATTTTGTCACCTGATTATCATATTATGATATACCTATTATTATTGTATTACAACAGGGCCATCAAGCATGATGGGGTTTTCGAAAGCATTTCAAACAATAAAGATTTCAAACGATATTTTATTTTTTTCAATATAAAACATAACTAACACAAACAATACATTATAATAATCACTAGTGTATATGAATGGTCGGCGTCATGAGTCGCGCGCTGTCCGCGAGCTTAGGAATCGGCGGACCATTTCACCTCTCGCCCAATATCTTCATGAACTTCAACAGATGTGAATGCGGCAATTTGAACACAAATAAATTTAAATTAATGATGTGACGATACTCCTAATGCGACCCTCAGGGTAAAAATTGTTTTCGCAAGGATTTCTCAACAATCTTTTAGGATTTTGTAAAGTAATGTAGCCGGGTCACGTATAGCCACGTCATTGGAACAACATGCAGCAGGACGGTCCAGTTGGTTCAGTACCGCACTCTTTACGACAACCACAATTCCTCTTCTTCTTTTCCGTCTTGATAAACCTTGATGTTATTGTGGTAGTCATCAGCTTACATATAACATTTGCAGTAATTCTGTTTTATTTTATTACTTAATTTATGTAGATAACCAATGTAAACAAATTACAATTTTGACTTTAATTTGATGTGACAAATATAATTGACATTGACAAATCAGCAACGCTCATGCATTCCGTTGTAACAAATACTAAGGAGGACTTATTTTAATGATAATAGTAAAATAAAAAAGAAAGAAAAAATTAGAAAGCTACATTATCACAGAATAACATAGGCTATAATTTATTTTTATCTGCACTAATATTATAAAGAGGAATAAAATTCTATTATATATTATATATACATATTAGTAATTGATATCTTCCGGACCTCACTACGGCATCTCAAAATCCTGTAACGTTGTTTTAGCTCATTGCAGACAGTAAGTAAGTAAAAATAAGTAAATAAAAATTAAGTGTACCTAATTGAATAATATTATGTATATTTTAAGTCATAGAAATAAAACTAAAAGATTCGGCTTTACTCCTTAACTGTACTAATGATGAAATTTGACAGCGGGTCCAGTCGACCAATTCAAAATTTGACTTGGTCGACTGGACCCGCGGTTCCAGTTCGAGTGGGTCCAGTTGACCAAAGACCCTACAGGCTGTGGGTGGAGGTGCAGCGAAAAAGGATGTTTTAAACTTAACGAGACACATTATAATTATAGGGTAGATATCGACACCACAAAATAAAAAAATACAAAGGCTTGATGTTTGATCAATTAATATTATCAACATGATCAAAAATCAACATGATTGTAGTATAGAGGAGGAGGATCCTCCGACCAGACGGATGTTGTGTCTGGCGGGCAACTGCCCGATGATTCATGTCGGGCCGTTGTACCTATGCTAGTTGCGCGGTAAACTCTACGTGCGAGATGCAGGATTTTGCGTGACGTGAGCATGACGCGTTGTCGCATGTGGCATCGTAGATACCGCTAAAGTAGACCAAAATAAATAATAATAATTGTAATAGCTTGATGTGTTGGCGTCTGTACAAAGGACTCTCGGCTTCGTTACGTGTCTTTTTACACCCGTTATATTTAGTTTCGATCTACTGAAAATCCATCATTTTAAAAGTAAATAATACGCCCCATAAAAAGCTTTGAACCGTGCTCTTTACGACCTATTTTTAATTACAACTTTTAACTATTGTTTCGTGACGTCATACCCATTTGAGAGTTTTATGGTCCTCTTAATTAACACGCAAGCGGTAGCATGCAACCGATTGTCGAACAATCGCAGTCGTGTAGCAGTCGCGTGCTTTAGTAGCATTTTTAATCACGTAGGTTGTTGAAGTTTAGTTTTAGAGCAATTATTGGGTTGATAATAAAACATTATGATTTTAATTTGACAAATTATGAATAATTAATACTTTAGGGTATGCATCCTGGTTGAGACTCGCCATTGCGAATCGCTGTCACACAAAAAGGAGGACTTGCGTTTATTCTGTTACACATCGTATAGGGTGCAAGAAATCCTGCAAGTAGTATGTTCATAATTGACTACTGAATCGATTTCAATAACTTTTATCACAGGTTTTTTTTTTTCAAAAATTATTTATTTTGCCATACTGAGCGCTGATTGAGTCAAAGAAAATTAAATCTTATTTCAAGGCAGTAAGACTCATTTTTAAATGCATAAAGTAATGCTAGGGTCAACACGATTTTCTTAATAATAATAGTTAGCTTTAAAGAATTTAAGTTTTGGTCATTGTATTCTCTAATTGGGGTGTATGAGGTGGTCTTGCGTTAATTATCTATACCTACAAATAAATAAAATTGGAGTGCCTGTTATATTAAAATAACCGCTTTTTACTAAAAGCATATGGATGTATACACGGTACATATAGGGTGAAATCGAAAACATGCGACAAATCGAAATGGGAGATTGTACTCATCATTATGAACAACTTTTACTATGGGACCAAACCTGAAATCGCGAAAAAAAATCAGCTGTTCCCTACATTTTGACGAGTTATGCGAACATAAATGTAGGGAACAGCTGTTTTTTTTTTTCGCGATTTCAGGTCCCAATAAACGCACGACGTCATCGCGGCAGGCCGAGACGAAGATGGCGGGACGAGCTTGACTCCTACCGTAGGGACTGGCCGGCACTCGCAAAAGACAGAATTGTGTGGAAAAGGGAGAGCGAAGCCTTTGCCCTGCAGTGGGAAAACACAGGCTAGATAGATTAGATTGATTAGATGTCTAGCGCTTTTCACAACACTCTAACTTATTGATTGAAGAGGTGGCCATTCTGCGCCTCTGAACTGATACATGCGTCATGTTCGTGAACGGGCGCCGTCAATAGGGACTGGGCATCTCTTTGCTGCCATGGCTTATTTTAATTTATTAAGTATTTGAATTGTTGTTTTTTCTCATCTTTTCATTATGGACGCTTTTAAAGTTCTGCATCGTTCTCACATGTATAATTTTTAACATGAATGATGTAACCAAGACTTTGTAACCACATTATTTTGATTTAAAAGAGTGTACATAGAGTTTCTTGTTCTTTTCCATAGGTACCTACGCTTTGGAATGGGCAACTAGCTTCATCTTTCTGACTGACCGACCCCTTGACAATCCAAAAGTGCCTGTGATTGGTTTAATTGAAATAAATGAAATTTGAGTTTGAGTTTTGAGTTTGAACAATGTGAATTGTTATGACAACTACATATTCACACGAGGACGAAACTGACATTTATCCTCAAGATTTCTTTTTAAGAAACCAAGGTAATGAAAAGTAGCCATAATGACAACTACGATTTTACAGGGAAATATGTTACTGATCCTTTAAAAACTTATTGACCATCTAATAATGAACACTTTTTAAATTATTGAACCTCTAATAACTTTTTGCGCTCCTAATGATGCACACTTTTTAAAAATAATTGAGTCACGTTTTTACTTTCGGGCTGTTTCTCCCAATTGCTCGTAGTACCTACCTAGCTAGAACACCCCGACGAAATGGGTTGGATAATTTAAGGTTAGAACTGAGACCAGCCGCTACATCCAAGTTGGTCGTAGTTACTTGGTCATTTAGTATTTTAGGGCCTCAAAATAGTAATTATTTAAGGTTCACAAAAAGAGGCGCCATCATTGTATTAGAGTGTACCACAGATCTATATCTGTGGAGTGTACAATAATATTTTTAGAAGCACGAAATGGGAATTATTAGGGGTTCAATAAAATACATGACGACTATAAAAAAACAATTTAATTAAGTCACCAGTTTAAATCGAAGATGGCGTGTGCACAATTTTATGATCCACTATTAACGACGATCATAAAATTAAAACGAATAAAGACCAAAATGTTTTAAGTAATTACAAAATAGAAAACTCTTGGAACTGCGCCTTCAGCACATAAATCTTACTTTTAATAGCTATTTTATTGCCAAGGAAAACTATTATTGCACAATTTTGAAGTTCCCAGCCTAATTAGAGAAATGGCTTTTGATTCACTGTAAAATTGGACCATATTTCACATGAAACTACACCTTAACTGCTTGTGATAAGGTGTCGATTCGTTTAATATACGACTTTATATTATTCACTTCGTCATGATTGCGATAATTTCTAACTAACCCGTCTTAAATTGCATAGAACGGTTACGTTACAGAACTAAGGCGGCAAAAGATTAATTTGACTGATTGAATAATGACGCCACTTATTATCTGTGGTACACTTACTTATAAAAACATTTACTGAATAATGAAGTTTTTTTTTTTGTTGTCGGGGGGAAACCTTCAAAAGGCACCTTTTTTTTTTTATGGATGGGAAATCATCAAATGACCCCTCCCGCTCTGGGTGGAGCGAAGGGAGTGTCAGACTCTTACTGACTAAAACCCATCCGTGTTCCTTCCTTAGCCCTTTATGTTCCGGGGTAGCGGTAACCCTTTCGGACAATCCCGCACCCCCGGCAGGCTTCCGCCCTGGCAGGCCCCTTCCGTTTTGCAAAAGGCACCTGACCTCCGGGGAGGGAGGTCGGGGAGTGTGGGATTTTTACCTCACTAAAACCACCCCGGTGATCACCATCAGCACATATGGGCGGTCCCGGTTCCTCTTAAAAGACCAATTCCGGAACCCCCCCGTGCAACGCCTGTAAGGCACATCCCTGGGGAGACAGTAAGGGGGCCTCCCCTGAGCCTCGATATGCACGGCAGCACGTGAACACTGTGCCACCGTCTTCCCTGGGGTCACTTTGTGGGCGAGCAGAGTCCCCACTCGGTTCGCCCGCGACCCCAAAGGTCCACCTACCTTATTTAGTAAGCGGGTTTCGGCCAATTTTAAGTCCTATCTACAATTATGATTAACCGGTTGAATGCCGTAATTACAGACACAATTAAAAAGCCATTGTGTCTCACGTGGATCCACGTTTAAGCATACGAAGGGTTAAACCACATTATAATGTACCTACTTAGCATAATCAGGCTATAATGTTCCCACCGCTGGGACACAGGCCTCCTCTCTTCGAGAGTGGGATATAATCTACCACGCAGGGCCAGTGAGGGTTGGTAGATGTTACATGTCTCCGAATTTTTGGTTCTAGGACATGCCGGTTTCTTCACGATGTTTTCATTCACCGTTTTGAGAGCAGTGGTGATGAAATTATTTACACAAATAAAAGAGCCTGCCTGGTTTCGAACCCACGACTCTGAGTCAGGGCCGTTGCCACTGCACTTACTTATTACCTACCTATTATTACCTAGGTATAATAATTCTTCATTATGCTACGTCACACCGAACCATACGTATAAATTCAGAATTATAACTTTTCAAAACTCAGAAATTGGTATGGTTCGAATCACGACCCATGGGGATCATAAACCATAGCTTAAGGACATGTTTGACAAATTAACTAATATCTCTCCATCTGTATCTGAACTAGCGGTCAGGAGGTACTTGGAGTAAATACCAAAACGCAAACTGTAATTTTGCAATAAATCTACGTTACTTGCATATCATACAAATACTCGACTGCGCTAAACTTCACGTTCTCAAATAATATATTTCATTCCACTCCTCGCGACGACAGTACTTTCACACCGACTCGAATCACAATTCTTAACAGCACCGCGCGCTGAAAACGTTTTTGCGAAAATGAAAATATTTTCCAACATAATAAAAGACTATTTTAAAACCGTAGGAGAAAAGAACGAGTTCGACAGAGCCATGACATTACCCCTATTTGTCCAGGAAATCCTCGGCCAAAATGTCTTGGATCCTAACTGGAGTTTTAGATCCAGAATGGCGAAGCACATTTTCATTATCGCCTTAATCATTTACGTGATTTTGGGCACCAATGAGTTCCTCAAAGATGCGACAGAAGTTACAGCCATAGGCGAAGCTTACTACACGTTCCAAATAACCTTATTTTTTTCGCTAAAATACACGTGTTTCATATACAGCCGTGAGACTTTTCGAAAATCATACTTGATTGCCAAAACATCGTTGTTGGACATGATAAGGGCAGATTCTATTGAGAAATCAAATGATTTGTTGGAAAAAGTGACGATTGTGGTCAGAGTATTGTTTGCTGGGGTACTTTGCCCAGTTATAATGTACCTCGTGTATGCGTTTTGGCATTATATTCTGGGTTCGAGGGTGACTTTGTCGAAGACGACGTCGATTTTGATGCCCATGACAACCCCTTACTACGAAATCGGGTTGTTTCTGCATACGATTTATTTGTTCGAGATGGCATTTACTTACTGTGTGATAGATCTGTGGTTTGCTATACAGATGTTTACTTTTTGTAAGGCCAGTGACAGTTTGGTAAATGGGTTGAAGGTGAAAAGTAAGGGATCTGATGAAACCGACTTGGAATATATGGATCGTCTGAACAATACGCTCAGGGTGTTTTATAAAAATCATTCGATTTTGATGGAGTAAGTATTATCCTATTAATATGTTCATAATAATTCATATTCACTCCCGGATCAAAAATTTTGCTGCGCTTTGCCAAAAACCGTATTTATCCGGTAGGTTTAATGGAAGCACGGACCACACAAGTTCATTTAAAACTACACTAAAAAATTTCCTATTGAACAAATCTCCAAGTATATGAAAACGAAGATTTGTAGTTCCTACCTAGTTTTTGTATTATCTAGAATTATATATGATTTATGTAATTTAATTAATTTTGCAATGTTTCTTGTTGCTAATCGAGTGTAATTTAATTTATTTTATGTATATTCAGATAAAAAATATTATAAAATTGTTTGGGATTGAAGGCAATGGCGGAAATCTCTCGAAAAAATTATACTTGTATAGTATTTTTACCTTACGAAGCGACGAACTTTACTTGTGGTTACTAAGAGTAAAAAAACGCTATGAATGTGTGTGCAAGCGCAGGAGTTCTCGGTACCATCCGAGAAAATGACGAAGTCGGCAGTGTGTATGTACGACAAGTAAACGCGCGTCGCTTTGTGAGATAATAATACTGTAATAATTAACGTGAGTCGTTTGAATAATCTTGCTCACTTAGCCCTTACATTCTGCACCCTAATTGCGTAACACACTATCAATCGGAATCGGAATCATTTTGAAGCAAATTGCTAATTCATTGCTTCATAAGTTCGAAAAATGTGTCTGCTAAACACGTAAATTATTCAATGAATGTTATTTAACTGTCAAAATGGAACCGATTCCGATTGATAAAGTGTTACGCAATTGCCGCACTGATCTGTACTTTGTTTCAGTTATTTTAATATTACAAGCGATATGTACAAGTGGCCGACTGTGATCCCTCTGGTGAGCGTTTTATGCGCCATTTGTTTGATACTTCTGTGTATGTCTGAGGTAAGTACTTACTTTTTTTTTAATCACCGCTTCAGTAAGTATTACAAATTTTATCTTTTAAATAAATTTTAACTACAGATCATTAAACATTATCTTCCCATACTATTAATTCTATAATTTGAAAACATTGTAAAAGCCAATTATTTTTAAAATGGTAATCGTGGAGTTTCTTGCCGTGCACCTAGCTTCTGACTTTTCACAAGTGCCCATGTAGGTTTATAAAAATAAAATAAAATATTTCGTTTTTTATTGTTTTTTTTTTATTTTACTAGCACATTCAATGGATGTTTCTGAGTAACTTAGTTCCAATAGTTATAGAAATATTTGCCTACAACATCCTTGGTGAACAAGTAAAAAATAAGGTAAGCTACCTACCCACTTGTATCTTTCTAATGTACCAAAAATGAGTTTTCTTTTTGTGTGTACAATTAAAAATGATGGATTTTGAAACATCTCACTACAGAAAACTAGAAAACTATATTTATTTACATTTATAACAAACATTATTGATATTTTTTTTGAAAAACTCAAACTCAACTTCAGTTGCATCCGAATGGCAACATACTTGGGAAAATTTCAAATTTTAATATCAAAATAGCATTCGCCTTTGACAAATGTTGACATTTTATGAAATATAAATAAAAATATTTTTGTCAGAAACTGTCAGTGAAACATTTTTAATTTGACAATATTTTAAAGAGTCGGTTGCCATTTTGAGAATTGGGCATTTTGCGCCTAAATCATTTTAACTCGTGTATATTGTGCTCTACAATAGAAATGATAACATTTATTACCTAATCCAAACTTTGTTAAGGGAACTGCATTTTACATGGCTTTAATGGAGTTCGATTGGTCAAGCATGCGTGTCAAAGATAAAAAGAACTACTTCATTATCATCAGTTACATTAACAAAGAATTCAAGATTAGGACAGCATTGGGAAACGACTTGTCTCTTGTGACAATGACCTCGGTAAGACATCTTGCTTTTACCATACATGAAAATAAAATAAACCAGTATAAGTACTTAACCAATCCCCACTGGTGGAGATTTGTCGATGGGGATTTCTGGAATAAACCAATTATTTTACCAACGGGGTAATTGCGTAACACAAATAGAATAGAATACTCGTTATTATGTAAACCATATAAAAAAAAAAATTGAAAAAAATAGAATAGCAATCGATGGCAATGCCTTTCATTTTGCCATCCATTGCGTCATAAGTTTGAAATTCGTCAGCCCAGCAACGTAAATAACGCAATGAGCGTTGCTGTCAAACTGGAAGGCATTGCGATCGATTACCATTTTGTGTATGTTACACAATTACCCCGCAGTTGAAGTAATTATGGGTGTACCTACTTACTAAGGTCCGACCGCGCTGAATTTGCCAAAGATGTAAACAACAATGGCTGCTCGAAATTGAATAAAATCGATATACAAGAACATTTATTTTAAGTAATGTTTGTTTTCCTCTAAATCCTAGAGCTAACTAGACGAAAACAAACATTACTTAAAATAAATGTTCTTGTATATCGATTTTATTCAATTTCGAGCGGCCATTGTTGCTTACATCTTTGGCTAGCGCGGCCGGACCTTAGTTATACTTGTTATTTCTCCCGCAGTTACGTTTTAAGTCCTAAAAGTAAGTGGCATGGCAATTGGTGACGAGACTACAGACATTTTCCGGACACAAATTCAGCCTCAGGACAGTTACTGACAATTTCTTGTTTATTTTTCCAGGTCCTCAAATCCAGCTACCAATGTTTTACTATGCTTCGAACAATGGAAACTTAAAACAAAAATTTTCAAGCAAAACCAACCACGCAAATTGCACATAAGATAAAAACAAATCGAAGCACACTGACAAGGCACCAATTACAAAAAAAGGAGGACGCACAAAAATAGTCTTTTATTTTTTTTTACTGAAACCGATTTACCACCAATCAGATGGCATTTGCACGCTCCGATTGAAGGAAAAAAGAAGTGTATTATAGAAATCGGACATTGAAAAAGGTGGAGTATATCAGATGGTACAAATCTGCGGTTCGAACGTTTTTCACGCAGCGTCCTAATTTTTTTCGAGTAATATTGTACGAATCACTTGAGGTAAAGGACGGAAGTAGATTGTGAGTGGGCTTGTAATTTACTAAATAGATTTTCGGCTTTTTTTCTTTGAATGAACGTTTTATTTCTAAAGGAACACTTCATAATACGTATGACACGTATGACAGGCCTGATGGTCTAGTGGTTAGTGACCCTGACTGCTATGCCGGAGGTCGTGGGTTCGATTCCCACCCAGGACAAATGTTTGTGTGATGAGCACGATCATTTGTTCTGTGTCTGGGTGTAATTTATCTATAATATGTATGTATTTAGAAATATATAAGTATGTTTATCAGTTGTCTAGTACCCATAACACAAGCTCGGCTTAGCTTGGGACTAGATGGCGTTGTGTGATAGTTGTGGAATATTATTATTATTATTATAATTATATAAAATCAAAAGCAGTATTAAACATATTGAGCCTATTCAAATTGTTTTAATTACCTCAACAACTTTATTTTCAATTTCTTCACATTAACAAACCATGACCTTAAAGAAGTAACCGAAATAAGTTATAAATAATATACTATTCAACAACACAAGTATTTCTAAAAAAACCTACATCAACGTCACAGCCATTGAATAAGCTATTGAGTTAGAAACGTAGCAAAATATGCCAAAATCAAACTGATTTTGAACGTGACTTCTCGCTCAAAGTCCATTTAAATACTCGCAGTTACCGGGAACCGCTTTGAACCGCTTTCAACTGGTCTGAACCGATTCAGACCAGTTTGATCTGGATCAGTGTTCAGTGCGCAATACCGTGAAAATGCTTTACGATCATTGCCACGGAGCATTTATAGCCGAGTTAAAATTTTCACGGACTGTATTCTGCTATGGCGTACTATGTGTTCGCATTCACCTTTGTGAACATTTTTTGGTATTGGTTGAGTATTCGACGCTGAAAAAATATGGAGAAGCATTGCTGATTGGCTTTTTTATTTCTTTCTCTCCCAGTCGAAATATCGTAGTGCATAAGCTTCAAGTGGCCTTGCATACCTCACAGTTAGGTGAGAAATAAGAGATAAATGCCCCGAATAATCATTATAGTACACATTGTACACTTACCGTCAAATCCATACATACATACAATATAGGTATTTGGAAACCAATGAGCAGGAGCTAATTGTTAGGAATCATTCGAGCTCTGACAGCTGCAAACCAATAGCAACTATAATAAAACTAGAATAAAAATCGCTGTGATTTTGACAGACTTGTCAATATCAGCAACCCAAAAACAACCTTATTGTAACGACAATAAAAATCACTGATTTTGGCAGTGATGCAAAATTAGAGGTAAAATCACTGTGGAAGGACCTACATTCTGGAAAAAACTCTTTCAAAAGGAGTTCTTATTCTCACCAGCCAGTGTCTGAACACGTTATCTTTAAAGGAGCAAGTGGTAGTGGTCCAGTAATCCCGTGAGGTAAGTGTTGTAATTCAAACTCTTTCTCCCCCCACCCCCCTCGGAGACCATACATGTGATGATTGAACTCCGCGACGTGGCGTAGCTAGAAATAAAATAGTTCGCCATTGTACGACGTTATTTTAAAACCTTGAGAACTTTTCTCGGGAAGTTTTCTTTAGGGAAGGAAAACCATTTTGTGTGAAAAAGTACGACGTGTGATAAGCATGTGAAGTTGGAAATTGGGGAAATTCCATGTGGGATATTTCCGGTAAGAATTCAGGCCACCGGTGGGATTCCAAAATGCAGCTAAGGGATGACGTCATGAAGATTGAAAATATGTTTATTTTTAACCCAAAAAACGGACTGGTATTTAGAGAGTGCCAAATGACCAAGTTTGCCTTATGTATGTGAAGTGTTTTGAGGACTTAAAAGGGGTTCTCAAGTGCAAAGTCTTGTGACTCACATTCACGCACCCTACGCAAAGCTCGTTGCAGCTGTTACTCAGTTGAGGTAATGTGGAAAAGTTTTAACATTTACTAACAAACTTACGCAAGTAGTTCGACTTTGAAGATTTAAATTTAAAAAATCTGATCGAAGCTTATAATTTAAACTAGCGGCCTGCCCCAGCTTCGCACGGGTGCAATTTTATTTTTTTCGAATTTTCGAAATTTTCTTTCATACAAACCTTGTCCAGACAATAACGAACACAAAAAAAAGATAAAAAGATATATTGATAATGATTTATCTATCTATCCATCCCTTTTTTTATTATGTATATCGCAGATTGGGTAATGGAAGTAATAATGAATTACATTGCACATTAACAAGATTTTCTGAGAGAGGGAAAAATTTATTAATTTAAATAGGTACTGCAAGAAAATTACGAAATATAAAATTTGAGTGTGCACAATATATTAAAAAGTAAGAGAAAGAGGGACACTTTTTATTTCTCGACGATTACCTGCAGTTCGTTAGGAGCTGAAGATGTTGCAAATTGAAGTAATGAGGGTTCCGTAGTGTTTCTTAATCTTTATGGACTGTGATAAACTTATATTGGGTGATAATAAGATTTTACCTCTCATGGAGATTTCGAAGATTGGACCTGTTTTTGTTCTTTGTCAGGGACCACAAGACTGTATAAAGGGCAAATACTGATTTTAAAACTTAAATGGCAGCTACAAAAACGTAGACAGCTTTTAATATTTCCGAAAAAAAAAAATATAAATCTATAATATTAGAAAATATTCTGCACAATTATGACGCATTGCATTCTTTATTTTATTTTCAACCAGCATTGTCTGATTCAACAAAAAAATAAACACTTTTAAGCTCATATTTTCCTAGACCCTTTGTTTGTTTTCCAGTTTTTTCATGATCCTGTAGGTACGTAATAGTTATTTATGCAACTGTTTTATAATAAGGGGTATTAAAATCCGAATGTGGGTTTATCACACAAGGTGAAGCCGAGTGTGATAATAGTATCACATGAGTGTTTACTCCCTACATTTTTTACCATACCTAGAAAACATTGTCCGAAGAACCCCAAAAGTATGAAGCTAGCAGGAATTTATATCCAACAAAAAGTGTTCGCTACGTTAACCAGCTAATGAAATTAACAGTCCCCGTTGAGTTTAGTTAATTTCAGTTTCACGGCAACTCTGGCCAACTGTTATATTTTATTGTTGGGATAACACCTGCGCTTTCAGGGAGCGGAAAAATTGTGCAGAAGATTTGTATACTTGTACACTCTGTTACGTGTTTAGTCTGCGTCATTTGTTTTTGAGACTGTTTTTGACGGTTATGATGAGTGACTTATGTGAGTTATGTAAAATCTCCTATATCTATACATAAAGCTGAAGAGTTTGTCAAAGTCAAAGCATTTATTTCAAATAGACACTTAAAAGGCACTTTTGAACGTCAAAAATTACATCAAAATAGAATTGATTCTAGTCGCCCCTTCCAAAAGGTAGTTTTCCTATGGAGAAGAATGGGCAAGAAACTCCTCCGTTACTCTTTTGTAAAAATGTTTTACAATATTTTGCATTGGTACATTAATTATATAATAATATGTGAGGACGATGCACCTAAAATAAAATCATTATACCACAATAGGTAAAAGACTTACAAACGAAACCATAGTAAGAAAGAATGCTAAGCGAAAACGAAGTTACAGCGCGAGCAGGCGATGCGATGCGACAGGAACAAGAAATTTCACGCGGACGAAGTCGCTGGCAGAAGCTAGTAAAAATTAAACGACATTTCTTGAAAAATATTACTTACCTACCTACTCCTGGGCTCTCTAATCCAACTCTCACGTCCCAATTCTGCTGTAAGGCAAACATCGTAGGAATACTTCGATCAACAATAGTGCTAAATTTCCAATGAGCGCTTCACAAACGGCTGGAAAAATAAGACCACAAATAATGTTGTGGTTTATTATACAACATAGTTTTTTCAACCTTATTGCTTAAAAATTATGTTTTATTTTTCCATAAATACTTCGTGTTCTTATTTTAAAAATACACTTAATTTTTAGTCAGAGAAGTTAATACATTGCAAACGATAATAAACTTTATGTTTGAAAGTCAAGGTTTATAATAATGTTAAATGCAATCGCGGCCACTTGAGCGATGTGTTTTTGTTCCTAATCTTTAATCTAGTGCTATCTAGTTGATCGAAGTAGGTAAGTACCTACTTCATGATAGACATTGTGAAAGTAGCGTATAAAGTATTAGTAGCCTGTAAAAAATTAGGTTTCTTTGAGCGAAAATGTCTTTGTACAACTTCTATTTTCATGCTTAAGTTAGTCAATAAACCACATCGCACACTATGTGACATGGGATTGCGATAGCTAGTAGAGGACGAGACGCAACGACAAGCTGCGGCCGAAACTTTTCATATATTTTCTTCAAAGCTCCGCAAACTTGGCATCGAGTTCCGGAATCGCAATTACGTATCAATCGATAAAGGAGTCGCACCCTTTCGATACTAAACTCACGCAGGACACCGGGTGTCCTGCGAGAGCGACGAATACGACGCGACGCGACGCGATGCTACACGTGACAAATGTCCTACGTGATTTTGGTCATTACTTCTCGAATCATGGAGAAGTACAGTACAATTTTAACTGGAAACCGTCAATGGGGACAACGGGAATACATTTTAATTATTTTTATTGAGTTCCGAACGGGGACAACGGGAACAGACGGAAAGTTCATATGTACCTAGTTCGTGGTGTCGCGTCTGGTCGCTGTCAAAACAAGTAAGCGTTACGTCGCGTCTCGCCGCAGACTGTAATATAGGCCGCAAGTAGGGTATGCCGTTGAGTTGATCGCGTTCGTCGCGTTCGCAGCGTCGCGTCGCATCGTATTCGTCGCTCACGTAGGACAACGCGTAATTGTCGCAGCGTCTAGACGCACGGTGCACGCGCACACCGATGACAGTCGCATGCGACAGGTCAGCGTCTTGTCGTCAGGCTGTCGCATAGTGTACGAGGTGGTTAGCCTGTTTGGAGAAACTTAAATTACCTTCTGTGATAAATAATTATTATTGTGAAGTTGTAGGTTCTCTCGTTATGAATTTAGACACAAATTACGCTTCGAGTTTGAAGGCTGTATATTATTCAGAATAGCTAGGATCTACTTTAAGCCCCGGGAACTTAACACAGTAATTTCTTATAAGCGTCTATAGACGGAACTTTCAAGTGTTCAGAACTTCGAAGTTTGTTGACTTCAATGTTTTAGGTAACACATCATCACGCCTGCAATCCCTGAAGGGTTAGGTAGAGGTGTATGACGTATCTATAGTACACCCACATTTCGCCAGTTATGCTTAAGACCCATGTAATAGGGCGCGAGCCTGTTGCTATCAACTGGGCACAAATCCAGATTCCAGGCTGTCACTGAGAAATTCCCGATATAAAGACCCAAAGTTGTAGGTAATTTAGTGAATTAAGTATTAAGTTGTAGATGTTTATTATGTCACATTATGATGTGTAGTCAAATAAATCTTGACATCTTCAATCCCGCCCTAAATAAATTTTAATAAAGGGATGAAGATTATCTATATATATAAAATTCAAAGTCCTGACTGACTGACTGAATGATATATCAACGCACAGCCTAAACCGCTGGTCCTAGATACATGAAATTTGGAGGGTGTGTTCTTTGTGAAGAGTAGGTATCCACTAAGAAAGGGTTTTTCGAAATTCCACCACTAAGAGGGTGATTTTCACGCGGATGAAGTCGCGGGCAGAAGCTAGTCTTCTGTATTCAAAGTGTTTAACGGCGCATGATAGCCTTTGCCAGAAGTGGTCTTCGTATTAATGGTTCTGTAGCAATATCATTAGGATTATGCCGGACTATGCAGTTCGTCGTGGACGTGGTGGATAGCGGTTCTCCTCACATCATCATCTGTCATCAGAAGACCAGTCTGACGCAACTGTCTAATAAAAAAAAAAACTAAGAAACGTGTACTAAACATAATGGCGGCTATTGCTGTCTCGCTCTAACATGTGCAATCTGTGCATAGTCTGTGTCATTTTTGTTATGTTGGTATTCAGTTTTAGTACAAGTGACGTTTTTCATCTTTTTCTATGGGACTCCCGTCTCTTCTTACATTCATTATAATGAACATTACTTACTCTATGCAGAAGACAGCCGCCACGCAACCATCGATGCGACGTTCTGCTAGAGTGACAGTAACCAACCAGTGTCACTCTTATCCGACCTCTTCGGTGATTCCTGTAACTTCGTAACTAAACTAGACGGCGCCACTTGTTTCGCCGTCATACTTAATTTAAATTGGGGCTGTGAAGAAGTAATCTGTGTGTGAACATGATTGATAAGTAGAATTTATTAGTTATTTCAGCATGTCAGTGGCGAGCATGAGATAAAAAGTTTGTTTCAATGTTTTCTAAAAATCGTATCCATATTTGCTGTCTACTTTGCATACTTTATTAATTTTCTTCAAAAAAAACGGCCAAGTGCGTATTTAACAATTGTATTCATGTAAACAAATATGAGTTTTTTGGAAAAATAACCTTAATTCCTATAACTTCAAACATTTATGTAATTTTTTCAATAGTGCTAGTCACTCTGAAATCAACTTAATTACCACTATAATAAAGTTGATATTTGTTTAAGTTGAAATAATATCATTTGGAAACATTAATATGAATAGGCCTTATATTACTTGTTATTATAGCGGCCAAAGTAGTTTACACTATGTGAAAATTTCAAGTGTCTACCTATTACAGTTCAAAGGATACAGCCCTGTGGCAGACAGATGAACAGACGGACAGCAAAGCCTTAGTAATAGGGTACCGTTGGCAGAATCTCCTTTTTGGGGTTCCATAATCCTTTGGGTACGGAACCTGCATTTGATCCAGCAATATATCTGTAGGCACCTATGCTTATTTATGTCCGTTATTTTTAACAAACAACTTCTCTCACTTACTTTACAAATATTTCTCACCTTTCAAAGTTCAAAACCACAACCAAACATTACATTCAAGTCGAAAATCTATCTTCAGGTCTACAATGTTAACTAGACTAGACAATTTGATGTAGTTAATGGCAGTTCTTAGCGTAGACGTTGACAAAGGCAGCAAAGGCGACAGATTAGTAGGAGCCCGGTGTTACCCAGGCGAGGGGCTTAAACGACTAACTGACGACGGTAGGGTTTAGAAACTGAAGAATTATCTAGAGCTTAGGTAAGGGAAACGTGATAAAAAAAATCTGTACGTATTACTACTCGTAAAACTTTTTTACAAAAAAAAACACAACCGACTTCAAAAAAACACTACAAAGTGATAAATAACTTTAATTTCGGAAGTCGGTGTCGTTGGTTCCGCATTTTCGTTTTTTAACCGACTTTAAAAAAGGAGGTTCTGTATTCGACCCGTATGTATGTATGTATGTATGTATGTATGTATGTTTGTATGTCCGCGATTATCTCAAAAACTACTAAACCGATTTTGATAATTCGTTCATTAGTGTAATCTGCATACTTTCAGGAAGGTTTTAGTATATAATACATTAGGTAATTATTCTTATGTACGAAGTTATATGCATAAATGTACTGCATCTCCGGCATTTCTATGTGAATTTTGATGATTCTTCGAGTCGTGTCTTCAATTCTTCAATGCACTAGTATTAATTGAATTTGTGTGGGGTAGGTACAACTAAAAAGTGAAAAATAAAAACTTTTTTACAAAAAAAAAACAACCGACTTCAAAAAAAAAACACTACAAAGTGAAAAATAACTTTAATTTCGGAAGTCGGTGTCAAAAAACGAAAATGCTGAACCAACGACACCGACTTCCGAAATTAAAGTTATTTTTCACTTTGTAGTGTTTTTTTTTTGAAGTCGGTTGTTTTTTTTTTACACCGACTTCCGAAATTAAAGTTATTTATCACAGTGTTTTTTTGAAGTCGGTTGTTTTTTTTTTGTAAAAAAGTTTTTATTTTTCACTTTTTACTCGTAGTTGTACCTACCTTGACTAGAAGAATCATCAAAATTTCCATAGAAATGCCGGAGATGCAGTACATTTATGCATATAACTTCGTACATAAAAATAATTACCTAATGTATTATATACTAAAACCTTCCTGAAAGTATGTAGATCACTTTAGTGAAAGTATTATCAAAATCGGTTTATTAGTTTTTGAGAAAATCGCGGACATACAAACATAGATACGGGTCGAATACAGAACCTCCTTTTTTGAAGTCGGTTAAAAATTACAGTAGAGCACATTACAGCCGCATCGGGGCGCTGCATCACATTTTAGTACAAAAAAGTGGCACTCCGGGCGTGCCGACAGAAGTGAAAACTTGAACAATTACGTGTGTATTTTTTGAATCGTCATACGAGTATAAACAAAACGCAAACAGAATACTTTGCCATCACTCACTGACATATCGGAAATACATTAAAACCGAGTACATCCTGAGGACAGCCGAACACATCTGAATGTAGTGCGGTGTCGGTAACAGTGTCGCGAATTCAATGGTTTTTTCCCATCTCAAAAAATGCCAAACGCGCCTCTTAAAAAGTTTTTACTTCAAAAAGTGCAGTGCGGCCCGCCTGTGTGATGTGTGATCCATGTCAATCTGCCTAGTATTTTCCCAACTATGTTAGGGTCAGCTTCTAGTCTGACCTGATACAGCTGAATACCAGTATTTTACATGAAGCGACTGCAGCGACTGAGCGACCACAACCCAGTTACTGGGTAACTTACACGATACCACGGCTATCATGCACGATACCCTTTAGTAAGACTGTTTGTTGGACTTTCGGGCTTTTGACGACCCGTAACGACTGTTCAAGATCTACGAATGACTGCTTTCCGAGACACGGAAGGGTCTTGATATGTGACTCATGTATTCTAAGAAAACTAGGCGGGCCAATAAATATAACCAACTACATACGTAATAGCTTTTATAATGATGGAACCCTTACTCCCAAGCCACAGGCATAAACCTAGGGAACCACACTTATGTTTAAGATACAACTTCTGCATGTAGTAAATGTAATGTCTGTAACAATGCTGTCACTTTTTTGGTATAAAGAAATTATATTAATAATAAAGAATCCCTTTGTCGGTTGGTGCCACATTTCATTAAAATTTCCTAAGGAGCCTCTGCGAGTTGGCTTCGGCCCCTCGTATAGGCCTAAAGGAACCAAAGGACCGGGACCCCATGGTCCCGAGATATGTAACATCATTAAAAAAAAAACCTGCATACATAGGGCATAGCTGTGTACAGTCAGCATCAAAAGTCGATTAACACTATCATTTTTACATGTTATTAAATTGACAACAACTTTTTTCAATAAACTGATTTTTAGCTTTTCACATAATAGACAAGAGTATATATTCTAAAAAAAATTCTTCGGTTGCAATTTTGAACAAATATTTTGCTCAATAACTAAGATTAAAAAAACTGAAGTGTTAATCAACTTTTAATGCTGACCGTACCATACCATAATCATACAAAATCTACGAAAATAATTTAGGCGGCTCACCCAAATCTGCGTCTGCCTGTAACTTTTTTCCAGTACCTCCGGATATGTTTTGGTTCTTTAATTACAGTGGCTTGCCACGATTGGAAGGTAGGTGACCATTTCTAAGATATTGAGAGCCGTTTCGGTTCTCGTAAGAATTCCTAGATATTAGGAATTTGCAAGGTATACCGTAGACCGTAGGCGTAATGAGAGAAAATTACAACTGTACGGAGCTTTGTTAGTGGATGCGGTAATAAATAATAGAATGAAAGATAGGCTAAAATGAGATAAGACCGTCCATTGTTCATTAGCTTTAAATATGTTGTGTCAGAAAGTTTTTTTTGTTAGCCTATACTTTCTTACTGCTGGGCAAAGGCCTCCCCCAAATCCTTCCAGGAACTCTTTTCCCGCGACTCCTCGAACCAGCCCTCGCGGTACGCATCCAGGTCATCTCGCTATCTCTTTCTGGGTCGGCCTCGGCGGCGCCGTCCATCTTTAGGCACCCATTGTGTGGAGATTTTTGCAATGTTCAATTAATGTTAACGAACTTACAATACAGCACAAATTCTTAAGCTACGGCTGCCTAGAAAAGCGGCGACCGCACGTAACGGCCACTGTCATGAAAATTATGACAGCGGCAGAGATTTAAATCGCTAGATTCGACCTACCGCGTCATAAGATAGTCGCGTTTCTGTTTTGTTTTGACACCTCTGACACATAATAACGCAGTGACTTGACTTGATTGTCATAGAGACGCTATACAGGGTGAAATTAAATTCATGGGCATCCTTTTAAGGGGTCATTCTACTCATCATTATGAACAAATTTTACTATGGGACTAAAGTAAAAATCGCGAAAAAAAAATTTGCTGTTCCTTGCATTTATGTTCACATAACTCGTCAAAATGTAGGGAAGAGCTGATTTTTTTTTCGCGATGTCGGGTTTGGTCCCATAGTTAAAGTTGTTCATAATGATAATTACAATGTCCCCTTAAAAGGATGCCCATGAATTCAATTTCACCCTGTATAATAATGTGTTAGCTCACTCTTCTCAGAATGAACACTTTTTCGCGTAACTAAGTACTTGTAGCAATTTAAATCGGCAGCGAGGTTTGACTTTACGGTGTCAGAAATACTCTCTGGAAAAACACACCAACTTACTTTCATACATAACGTTTCAGTGACGTCATTCACCGTCAAATTGCGGACGCTATGCGGTCACCACTCTAATAGGAAACCATAGCTTTCTAGTGAGAGGCAAAAACAAGTCAAGAAACGTGGTTGAAAATAGAGTGTGCATAGTATTCAAACGTCAAAAATCTATAGAGCTATTACGCACTCTCGACTAGTCGTCGGCGACTCGATTCCTCGGTGACCAAAATATAGGCATCATCCAGCGACCAAGTGCGTAAACACCTATTTAAACTGTAGTCGCCGGCGACCAGTCGTGTGAAATAGCTCTAAACAGATGCTAAGCGTTAAGTGTTTAATTTAACATTTCTGTCTACCCCTTGGGAATAAAACGAGAGTTTATGCTGTTTATGTACGAGTATATAAATAATAAATAATTTTCTATAAATATTCAGTTATGTACAAAATTATAAGACATACTTACTTGGCTAAGAATTATAATTAGTTACGTAAAGTAATAAATTATAAAGTACCTAAATTGATTTAAATATACACATGAATGATATTTTACCATATCCACTCTGCCACAAACAATTTATTCATCTTTGCCCCCCACCGGCTGTATCTAAGGCGCAGCTTATGACGACGCGATGCTGGAAATTCATTATTTTCTCATTAGACCCTAACTTTTCACATTGCACTATAAAATGTTCATCAAAATCAACTGTTATTATACACGAAGACTTGAGGGTTACAAAAGGAATAAGAAAGGGTTTCCGGAATTCGTTTTCTTCGAAATTCTGCGTCGTTAGTCTGGTGGTGCCAGGCGCTGCTGCAGAACATGAGGTTCTGCATTCGATTCCCGGGTCGGCCAAATTGTTACTGGGGTTTTTTCATCTGTATTTATATTAAAAGAGTAACGGTGGAGTTTCTTGCCCATTCTTCTCCATACTTTCTTCGTATCTGCCTTTTGGAAGGGGCGACTAGAATCAATTCTATTTTAATGTAATTTTTGACGTTCAAAAGTGCCTTTTATGTGCCTATTTGAAATAAATGCTTTGACTTTGACTTTATCCGGTTGATGAAATGAAATGAAATTCATTTGCGAGGATGGATGGCAATAGGCTCGCCTTCTGTTAAATGAGCCTTAAACATAAGTGGCGAAATCAGGGTTCAAATCAACCTATAGATTGTTTAGAAAGCAATGGTGGCCCAGTGGCAATGGTCCCGACTTACGAGTTGTAGGTCGTCGGTTCAAACCCATACAGGCGTTTTACTTTGTGTAAATAATTTCATCACCACTGCTCTTAAAACGGTGAAGGAACACATTCGTGAGGAAACCGGCATGTCCTAGAACTGAAAATTCCTAGACATGTGACATCTACCAACCCGCACTGGGCCCGCGTGGTGGATTAAAGCCCACTTCCTCTCAAAGAGAGGAGGCCTGTGCCCCAGCAGTGGGAACGTTATAGGCTGATTGATTATGTTATGTTTTTTTCTAACATACATATATTTCATAACATACATACATAATCAGCCTATAATGCCCCACTGCTGGGACACAGGCCTCCTCTCTGTGAGAGGGAGTGGGCAAAGCAAATACTTATGTGGAAATGGTAATTCCCTCACTACCTAAAAACAGTCTGAGAAAGAAAACGTAAAAGAACTTCTCTCTACTAAGTCTTAATTGCGAGAACTATAAAATCACAAAAATGATAATTTGAATATTTTCTGCTACACCAACAAATAGTTGTTACTTTCACTGTTTCACTGCAGTTTACCACTTAAAAATGCATGTATTTAATCGAACCTCTAATGATTCTCTATTTGCTCTCGTAAAATAATCATTGAACACTCTAATATAATGATTGCACCTCTTTTTGTGAACTTCTAATAATGCCTATTTTGGGAATCTTAAAATACTAAATAGCCAAGTAACTGTGACTAACTTGGATGTAGGGCGGTTGGTCACCGCTCTAACCTAACCTAACACATTTGGTCGTGGTGCCCAAGCTTAGTTACTGCGATCAACTGTGAAAATACCTATGCCAGAAAGTTAAAAACAAACTCAATTATTTTAAAAAAGCCTGGTTTGCGACCACCCTGGTCGCAAACCAGGCTTTTTTACCACCGGACTTCGGCGTCAAACAGCCTGCTGTGTTTCGTCGATGCGTGGAAGTTCCAGTGCCTTGAGCATCTTCTAGGCACGCTCGTTCCATCATAGACCTCATCCATCGCTTTCCATCAGGCGTGATCGAAGTCAAGAGCGGGCCCATTCAGCAAAATAAAAAATAAAATAAAAAAGTGTCCATCATTAGAAGCAATAAGTGTGTCACCCAGATTACATTGAGTCCTGCCATTGTTCTTTCCACATAAAAACAAAGTAAAATCTTCACTCAGGTGAAGTCACAAACACGGCTAGCCTTACATAATCTCGTTTTACGACTCCCACGGGAAGACGAAACAATATCCATGGTGATCAACTAATTTCAAACCTTGTCGTAAATATATAATACAAACAAAATATAACTTAATCCATCTTCTATCGAGTGGGTAAGCTTTTAAGTGACAGAGGTTGCAAAGTTTTGGTTGATCGTTTTTTAATTTCTTTTCTATTTAAGTTTTTCTTTCCTGTATCTTCTATTTCTGTGTCAGGTTTATTTTTGCTCAGTTTTAGTCCATTCGAAGCGAAAAGCATTGGTTGGCTAATTTTTCAAACTCAAACTCAAAAATTTATTTCAATTAAACCATATACAGGCACTTTTGAATTGTCAAAATTAAATAGTCAGTCATTTAGTCAGAAAGTAGAAGCTAGTTGCCCATTCCAAAACATAGATCTCCATGGAGAAGAACGGGCAAGAAACTGCATGGACACTCTTTTAAATACAAAATATTGTTAAAAAATCCTGGATACATTATTCTTGTTGCTTCTGTATGCGAGAACAATGTAAAAAAAGTCACAAATTAAGAAACAATTCAAAATATAAGATTAAAAACTTTTTTCCAAAAAAAAACAACCGACTTCAAAAAAAAAACTCTTCAAATTGAAAAATAACTTTAGTTTCGGAAGTCGGTGTCTTTGGTGTCGCATTTTCGTTTTTTGACACCGACTTCCGAAATTAAAGTTATTTTTCAATTTGAAGTGTTTTTTTTTTTGAAGTTGGTTGTTTTTTTTTTTTGGAAAAAAGTTTTTATTTTTCACGTTTTAGCTGTACCTACCCCACACAAATTCAATTAACACTAGTGCATTGAAGAATTGAAGACGAAGTCGAAGAATCATCAAAATTCGCATAGAAATGCCGGAGATGCATTACATTTATGCATATAACTTCGTACATAAGAATAATTACCTAATGTATTATATACTAAAACCTTGCTGAAAGTATGTTGATCACACAAATGAAAGAATTATCAAAATCGGTTTAGTAGTTTTTGAGATAATCGCGGACATACAAACATACATACATACGGGTCAAATACAGAACCTCCTTTTTTAAAGTCGGTTAAAAATAAGCCTTGGCAGTTACCAACCGACGGCGCCCGTTCACGAACATGACGCGTGGATCAGCACCATCCAGCTCAACCATATTGTAGATTTTCTGGCCTACTTTCATTTCTTATGTACCTAGATCCATTTCAGTCTGGTTTAGTCTGTGTTTTTTTTTTGATACAGTTCAGAAATAATAAGGACACCGCTTCTATTTTGTTGTAAGTATTGCTAACCATAACATTCAACCGGAGGGCCTAGAGAAAGTGACATTCTATCAGTGATATATGTATTAGTGATTTATGTGTAGTCGCCAAAATGTCTGTACGCGCATAACTTTCGAATGACTGCACCAAATTGGGTAATTCTTTTTGAAGTGAACCTTCTTTACGCACGCTTGACTTGGGGAGTAAGCTGGCGAACGCGTGACGTAAGCGTTACGAAAAGTGTGATCGGGTGAGGCGAACAGGAGTTGAGTGGGGGATATAAGCAAGAGAAAGCAGTTCGCGCGCACATTTTCTTTCTCTCTTCCTCTCATAGCCAGATATGTTTGAAGTTTCACTTCAGTTGTCCTCCGTTTTTAGGGTTCCGTATCCAAATGGCAAAAAACGGAACCCTTATGGATTCGTCATGTCTGTCTGTCTGTCTGTCTGTCTGTCCGTCCGTCCGTATGTCACAGCCACTTTTTTCCGAAACTATAAGAACTATACTGTTGAAACTTGGTAAGTAGATGTATTCTGTGAACCGAAGTAAGATTTTCACACAAAAATAGAAAAAAAAAAACAATAAATTTTGGGGTTCCCCATACTTACAACTGAAACTACAAAATTTTTTTTTCATCAAACCTGTACGTGTAGGGTATCTATGGATAGGTCTTCAAAAATGATATTGAGGTTTCTAATATCATTTTTTTCTGAACTGAACAGTTTGCGCGAGAGACACTTCCAAAGTGGTAAAATGTGTGTCCCCCCCCCCCCCTCTAACTTCTAAAATAAGAGAATGATAAAATTAAAAAATATATATAATGTACATTACCATGTAAACTTCCACCGAAAATTGGTTTGAACGAGATCTAGTAAGTAGTTTTTTTTTAATACGTCATAAATCGAAAACCGCAATTTACCTTTCACAAAGTTACAACGAACTACAAGAACTTTTATATTATGTTACTTGCTGCTACGGAACCCTTCATGGGCGAGTCCGACTCGCACTTGGCCGGTTTTTTTTGTTGTGTTCGGTATTGCCAGGACAAGTTTGTATGGAAGAAAATTTCGGAAATTAGAAAAAAAAATAGCACCCGTGTGAAGCTGGTGCGTGCCGCTAGTATAGTATAATCAGCCTATAATGTCCCACTGCTGGGACACAGGCCTCCTCTCTTCGAGAGAGAGTGAGTTGTTATCTACTACGCGACCCCAGTGCGGGTTGGGAGATGACACATGTCTTCGAATTTTTGGTTCTAGGACATGCCGGTTTCTTCACGATATTTTCCTTCACCGCTTTGAGAGGAGTGGTGATGAAATAGTTTACACAAAGTAAAGCGCCTGCCTTGGTTCTAACCCACGATCTACAACTCGTAAGTCGGAGCCGTAACCACGTGGCCACCACTGCCATCAGCGATAATGATGATGAAAAGTCAAAAATGTATTGGATTGACAAAAGATACCGAAAAGTGAATATTGTTGAAAGTCGTTATAGAAATACGAAACGCTTGAAATGGATTGCAACTTGTCTATGTTTAGGCTCTTAGGAAGAGACTGACACAAGAGCGTGAAAGAATAAGCACAAGCAGAGAGAAGCCAATGCAGTTCGAAGTCTTGATGTTAGGTTGTAATGTAAACAACAACGTGGTAATGCCGTCAGTCTCTTGGGTACATTACCATTCGACAGCGATGCGGATGAATTCTTCGACGCTATTTTTTAGTTTGTGTATAGATTTAGTTAAGTTAGGTTTTAATTTTGTTATTTAATATTATATACATTGTAGGTAGACAACATCCAAAAAAAAACCGGCCAAGTGCGAGTCGGACTCGCCCATGAAGGGTTCCGTAGCAGCAAGTAACATAATATAAAAGTTCTTGTAGTTCGTTGTAACTTTGTGAAAGGTAAATTGCGGTTTTCGATTTATGACGTATTAAAAAAAACTTCTTACTAGATCTCGTTCAAACCAATTTTCGGTGGAAGTTTACATGGTAATGTACATTATATATATTTTTTTAATTTTATCATTCTCTTATTTTAGAAGTTAGAGGGGGGGGGGGACACATTTTACCACTTTGGAAGTGTCTCTCGCGCAAACTATTCAGTTCAGAAAAAAATGATATTAGAAACCTCAATATCATTTTTGAAGACCTATCCATAGATACCCCACACGTACAGGTTTGATGAAAAAAAATTTTTGTAGTTTCAGTTGTAAGTATAACCCCAAAATTTATTGTTTTTTTTTCTATTTTTGTGTGAAAATCTTACTGCGGTTCACAGAATACATCTACTTACCAAGTTTCAACAGTATAGTTCTTATAGTTTCGGAAAAAAGTGGCTGTGACATACGGACGGACGGACAGACAGACAGACAGACAGACATGACGAATCCATAAGGGTTCCGTTTTTTGGCATTTGGCTACGGAACCCTAAAAAAAAGTAATGTATCTATATGATTATGATGATAGGTATAGTCACAAGCATAAAATACCTTACGCGTACTTACACAAAACTCAAAAGCGATTTTCTCTTAAGATATTGATAGATATTTTATGGTGTTACGAATTAATGAAAACATACTATTATGAAATAGGTCTTTTCTCAAAGATGAAATTTTTATTTCACGAGAAAAACGCTATTGAATTTGCGTAACTTGAAGGTATTTGTGCTCCTAACTGCACTCGTTTCTTGTCATATTTTTTTACTGAGTACCTAACACACTTATAAAAAACCGAGTGTGCTTATGACCACACGACTGAAGTGAAACTTCAAACGTATTTGGCTATGAGAGGCAGAGAGAAAGAAAATTTGCGCGCGCACTGCTTTATCTTGCTTATATCCCCCACTCAACTTCCGTTCGCCTCGCCCGATTACACTTTTCATAACGCTTACGTCACGCGTTCGCCAGCTTACTCCCCAAGTCAAGCGTGCGTATAGAAGTTTCACTTCAAAAATTATCTCATATCGCATGTAATATTTCATATCTCCAAAATAAACCCTCATAATTAAGCTCATAGGTTACTTTAAAATACACATTTCGCCCGACTCGCGGTAAATACTAATTAATTGGCACCGACAAACTTCGCTCCCGGTTGCATCGTTACAACAACTCCGTGTTATATCACGAACGCGACCCGACCCCGGGCGAGGCTCGCCATTTGTCCTATAGCTGGCACACTGAGGCAGTGACGTAATTAGTTGCAAATACTTTCTTGCCTATGCAAGCACGTTGGTCCCGGCTGTAATTGTTAGGGGCAAACTCAAACTATTTATTAACCGACTTCAACAAAAAAGGAGTTCTGTATTCGACCCGTATGTATGTTTGTATGTCCGCGATTTTCTCAAAAACTAACGAAGCAATTTTGATAATTCTTTCACTAATGTGATTTACATACTTTCAGGAAGGTTTTAGTATATAATACATTAGGTAATTATTCTTATGTACGGAGTTATATGCATAAATGTAACGCATCTCCGGCATTTGTATGCGAATTTTCATGATTCTTCTAGTCAATGTCTTCAATTCTTCAATGCATTAGTGTTAATTGAATTTGTTTGGGGTAGGTTACAACTAAAAAGTGAAAAATAAAAACGTTTTTTACAAAAAAAACAACCGACTTCAAAAAAAAACACTAATAAGTGCTAAATAACTTTAATTTCGGAAGTCGGTGTCAAAATACGAAAATGCGGAACCAACGACACAGATTTCCGAAATTAAAGTTATTTATCATTTTGTAGTGTTTTTTTTTTTTAAGTCGGTTGTTTTTTTTGTAAAAAAGTTTTTTATTTTTCACTTTTTAGTTGTAACCTACCCCAAACAAATTCAATTAACACTAATGCATTGAAGAATTGAAGACATTGACTAGAAGAATCATGAAAATAAAAACCAACTGCAGGCACTTTTGAATTGTCATGGAGTCGGTCAATCAGAAAGATAAACCTAGGTAATTGCCAATTCCAAAGTGAAGTAGGTTCTTACGGAGAAGAATGAGCAAGAAACTCCAAGGACACTCTTTTAAAACAGTCGTTACTGGTAGTCAGAATCCCAAAATGCTGACAACCAGTCTGACTAAGGGGTTTCATGTTACCCAGTACCTATGGGGGTGGAGGTTAGACAGGCAGCCAATCCATGTCACACTTGTATTCAGCTGCATCACGTTTAAGGCATCCAAGGACTGGAAGACGAGATGTCGGTCTTCCGGCAGCGTGATGGGCAGACGACATTACATGTTGCCATCGCGGGCAAAACCTGGATAAGGCTAGCACAGGAGAATGGAGATTAGGACAAGGAAAGGGAGGCTTATTCCCAGCAATGAGTGGGTGCAGTCAGGCTGTGCATTATGATGACTGGATAAATATAAGGTTGGAAGCCGACCCAATGCAGATGGGGTGGGAGTCCAAAAATGAAGTGTACGATAGAGGTGCTATTCGCTCAACATCATTTGTTCAGGTTTCCTAAAGTTCAAAGAAAAACCGGCCAAGTATCGGACCACGCACAATGAAGGGTTCCGTAGTTTGAATAAATTTTTCCCAAGAACAAACTTAACATTGTAGTTGAAAATCATGTTCTCCCATACATTGCAACTACAAATTTAAGTTGGTCGACTATTACTTGTAAACTTGAAAAGCCCACTTAATTGTGTTAGTTTTTCTTTAAACTTCGTTATATATAGGTACTACTGCCCTGACATTTGAATTTCTAACTACAACCGTTTAGTTGGTAGAGGGGGGGACACTTGACTCTAACGAAAATTGGTACTTTAAAGCTTGATAAGTCACGAACGGTTTACTTAATTAAAAAACGGTCTATCCAAACCCCTAATATTTTTGAAAGACCTATCCAACGATATCCCCACACTATGGGAAGGACGAAAAAAAAAATTATCATACCCACTTTACATGTAGGGGAGGAACCTTAAATAATTGTTTTATTCAAAAATTTATTTTACCATGCCAAATTACAACTTTCTAGTACTAATAGTTTTTGAGCTAAACCGCAGACAGATAGACGGACATGGCGAAACTATAAGGGTTCCTTGTTGACTACGGAACCCTAAAAATAACGTCTCCAGAAGAAAACCAAATCTAAAAATCAAAGCTGCATATGAACAAACATATATTTTTACTTAAATATAAACCTTGTCTCTCAAACACTATTTTCTCTCTTCATAAACATTTCCTTACCATTTTCGCAACCCTATTTCTCATACCAGACCTTTTGACACTTAAAATCGCTCTCAGCACTGCAGCATAAGTAACACAAACATCTGAAGTGGCCATTGCCATTATTTATCGGGAGCCCATATCAATAAACAGGGATACTACAATCGATCAGAGCCAGTCAAATGTCTACGTGCGACGGAAAAGTTTATTCCAATGGATTTATTTCGGATACAGATCATTTCGTTATGCGGGACGTGTGTTGAGTTTGGGTAGAGTAGGCTTTTAAAACATTTATTTTGTAAAAAAATATGGAAGTAGGTTGTTTCTGGTGTGGAGTTAAAGATTTGTATAGTACCCATGGTATTATTTTTAGTCAAAGTCGCTTAAAACATTTTTTTTTAAACTATTATTTTCGCATTTGAATCTTGTGGCATTTGGGAAAAATTTCCATTGCCTACACCAAACACAAGGACCTGTTAATGTGGCGACCTATTTCCAGCTTTAGACGTCTTTAAGCTGAAATGATGATGATGATAAAACCAAACACTTAACTTAAAAGTTTAGCTTTTATAAAAAAAGGCCACTTTCAAACTATCATCTGAAGACCAATTCCCTTTATCACAAACGTTCAAAATCTAGTCGCAATCTCATCTCAGCGACAATTAATGTCAAAAATGTAGGGAAATTGGAGGTACTTTAGACAGATTGAGACAGAGATCAGACTTTGAGCGTTCTTAAAATTACGAGAATAGCCCCTCTCGGTTTCATCCTGTGGCTTCATCAAACAGACCGCCGAACATTTGAAGTCACATTGACATTTCTGATTCCTTTTTTAAATCAGCTCCCTCCAACCACATTCGTAGCTCAGCTACTTGTCCACAGGTAATGCATCGTGTGGTGGCCGATCTATCATTTATTTCAACGTCAGAAATCCATTACGGGGCGTCGTTTCGCTGACGGAGTCGAGCCACTATCTAAGCAAATACGGTAATGTAGAGAGAACCTCGCGAAAATGTCGACAGCGAACTGACGGTACCATTTTAGAGGTGGAAGAAAAATCGTGTGGTGTTGACATTGAATTACCCAAAATAACTTTGTTTTTAAAAGGTTTATTTTAGCTTTTCGAATTTAAACACCCTTTAGTAGTCCACCAAAGAGTATATCTTCATAGACTCTGTTTAACCTTTTGAACGCCAGAGTATAAACGTATCGCCGTACCCCTGACGCCAGGCCACTTTAACAAAACAACACACACACACACTTAAAACAACTTTCTCGATATTGGTGGTTTATTAATATTAGTTTCATGCAATACAATATAGACGGAAGCTTAAACTTTTAAATTATATAAATAAAAACACACAAAAGTAATGATTAAATTGTTTATTTCATAATATGGTGCGACCCGTGCGACGTGTATTTTGTCATATATTTGTGACGTTGGCGTTCAGGGTAAGATTTCGTTTGTCACATAGATGTGACAATGGCGTTCAAAAGGTTAAAGGTTAAAATCAAGTTTGTAAAACTATCGACCATAGTAGATGGGTTATTATCATCACTATCATAATCTAAAACGAAAGACTTCCACTACTGGACATAGACCTTCTCCGAGCATCCAAAAAGTGGTTTTGCACCTCCCAAATCCAGAAGATTTTTGTATATTTTATTGGTTATAACAGTAGCTGTACAGGGTAGCAGGGAATCGAATCGCAAACTGTAACCTGTGTCAGCAAATAATTCTAAACCCATTTAGAAATGTTCGGTCGGTTATCAAAATAAAACAGCTGATTCATACAAAAGTGCGACAGGTTGTATGTATGTACAGTCTTAAACTGTACATGTTTTGCTGACACGGTGGCTTGCACCAGTCGTGCGTCATTTTATTACTATAAATGTACATACCTTACAATAAATTGACGAGTGCGATTACCGCTACACGGTGACTAACATTAGAGAAAGGACAGTTTTACTATTTATACGTAATAAACCTAACGGGAACTAAGTGATCTTTTCTCTACGCGTTTCCACCTGAACCACAACCTCAACAACAACAACAACTCTGCAAGTCTGCGAACCGTACATTGTACGGACAGCGTCAGAGAAAAGGAACCCCCTTTGGTAATCCTTTGGTTCCTTTTCTCTGACGCTGTCTGTACCTACGCTGCAAAAAATGTATGGGACAAATTTTTTTTTTATCTGACGAAAAATTTCAGAATCATTTACTGAATCCAACGACTATTTTAATTCTCTTTGACTGAATCCATGGTTACGCATGGTTGCGCATGGTTGCGCGAAAGCAATCGGATGCTTACAGAAAGCTTCTTCACAAAACATAATGAGGAATAAGCTAAACTGACTACTGCAAGCTGACCATTTGTATAACCTCAACTAGTTGCCACATAAAAATGCAGTACTAAAAACTCATGAAAATACCTTTACACAGTAAACCAAAAAGAAAAACGCTAGTTCATCCGAACGTTTCCTCGTTCGCCTTAATTAAATCTTCAACACCGCAGAGCGCAGGATTAAACCAGGATTCACAGGATGTCGAATGTTTTTTTTTCATTCTGAGTAGTAATTTTCTAGTTCTATCTCTGTTCTTTATCTATATTCGTTTGGTTGAACACCTTGGTTGCAGGTTGTAGCTTAACAAAATAGTTTTGCCTAATAGAGGCGGAATAATTTTGGTATGTGCTGCTTGAAAAAACTTTGATAAAAAGAATGTTACGAATATCTTTAGTGCAGTGCCATAATATAATAGCATGTAAATTATTTAAAACATAGGCTTGATTTTATTTCTCAAACATGCTTAGATATTCGAGCCTTATTATGACAACCATCTTCGGAATAAATCGAAAATGCTGTACTGGTCAAATAAATGCGAGCAGGTGGCCGCAATGTTAGTATGAAAATCCATATCTGTCGTGTTTAGCAACCGAATAAATTACTATAAAAACTGTCGTGTAATTTAAAAATGGAAGGCACTTTTTACTTTGACACGTCATGGCAACCACGGAGGTAGCTTATCAAAGATTTTTCGATTTGGCTTGCGAATAGAACTGTTTAAAATAAAAAAGAAACAAATGAACATATTGGCTCGTGAAAAGTTATCGTTGTTCATCATTGATTCTGGAGTATATAATTAAAATGAACACCACAGACAGGTAGGTACATACCTCTTTAGGTATATATTAAGTGTCCCATCGTTTGTGGAACAGCACCACATTTACACTCCAAGGCGGAGACTATACATAAAAAAACATCTGAGAGTGAGACTGTTGCGAGTTCAATGCACCTCATTGTTTTCGTAAAACGATAGACTGTCGTAGTTAGTCGGTCAGTCTAGGCCTAGTCTGCACACGTACACATAACCAGCCTATAATGTTCCCACTGCTGGGACACTGGCCTCCTCTCAGTGAGAGGGAGTGGGCCGTAATCCACCACGCGAGCCGAGTGCGGGTTGGTAGATGTCACATGTCTTCGAGTTTTTGGTTCTAGGACATGCCGGTTACCTCACGATGTTTTCCTTCACCGTTTTGAGAGCGGTGGTAATGAAATAATTTACACAAAATAATAAGTGTCTGACTGGGTTCGCACCTACGACCTACAAGTCGTCAGGTTCAGTCTGCACACAGCCTTATTTTCTGTTGATTTAATCTACTTCCTCATTCGACCATGAAATCCTTAACCAAAACCGCCCAATTTCAACAGTTTACATCCATAATTCACATCAACACTTCGAAAATAGAAATTAATCAATTACGACTAAACTAGTCCTTAACCGCAAGTTGGGGGGCCTCTAACCGAAGGCGTTTCATCTCGCCGCTAATCCGAGAATCGTGTTTAAACTCTCGCTTGTCATAGTTTAAGGGAAATTAACTTCGAGATCAATAGGTAGGGTTGTTGTTCAAAACTTTTTGTTTGTATTGTTTTTGGTTTTGCTCCGTATTCTATAAATAAGTTGGTCTTTTGAAGTTTGTTGGTATCTCCAGGTGGGTTTCGAGGTAATTGCTTTTGTTTTATTTTTGTAATAGGATTTGAGGTTTTATTCCGGTCTGGGAATAGCTTTACAATTAGCAACAGAGGGTTTTGACTTTACGGTATCAAAACACTCTCTTCCTAGAGAGCGTCTGAAGCACCCTAACTTACTTTCATATATAACGTTTCCGAGACGACATTCGCCGGTATGTTGCGGACGCTATGTAACGGCCACCACAGTCTTGCAAAACCCTAGTTTTACCATAAGTCGGTTTTTAAGATTTTTTTATCACCGTCCAAATTTTTACAGGGTGTACCCATGAATATGAACAACTTTTACTATGGGACCAACTCTGATATTACGAAAAAATAATCAGCTGTTTCATACATTTTGGTCAAGTAGATATTGAACTTTTGTATTAAACAGCTGATTTTTTTTTCGTGGTTTCAAAGTTGGTCCATAGTGAAAGTTGTTCACATAAACATAATGATAGTGGCTCCAAGAACTTCGTTGAAACGGTATCTGTCCTTTAGCAAATTTTGAGAACAATAAAGCAGGTTCCTTTAATAGTTTTGTGGTAGAAGGTGTGACAAAATAAGTTCCAGTTGAAAACAAACGAAAAGTAACAGTTGTGACACTTTTAAAGCAACACGATAAGTAGCTATAGACTGCATGAAAAACCAGTCAAGAAAGACCCAGTGTAATCTAATCCCCTAAACAAAAGAAGTTGTTATAGTGCTCATAAACACGAGAGACTAAAACAGAATAAGAACTAGCAGGGGATCGGGGGGGTGGAGGGGGGGGATTCAGGAGATCATACCGGAATAAACCGAGCGACACGCGTCAGTGGCAGAGGCAACTGCAGCCGACGCGTGTGTCGACGGCTGCCGTCAACCGTACCGCACCGTACTCAAATACACGAGTGGCACGTTGTCGACAGCGGGCGTTGTCGGGTGTCGACGGCTGCCGTCGACAGTCGTTGGCGGCTGCAATTGCCTCTGCCGCTGACGCGTGTCGCTCGTGTGTATGCACACTAGTCACCACCAGACTTAATAAAATTAATCTGACGTGTGACGTATCCTTACATAGTATAAAACAAAGTCGCCAAAATGTCTGTACGCGCATAAGTGCCGAATGACTGCAGCAAATTGGATAATTATTTTTTGTTGTGTTTGGTATTACCAGGACAAGGTTTGTATGAAAGAAAACTTCGGAAAATCGAAAAAAAATTGCACCCGTGCGAAGCTGGGGCGAGCCGCTAGTAAAGGTATAATTATTATTAAAATACCTCTGTCCCCAAATTAATTAATTTGTCCTTTATCTTACTTCGACTGCAAAGCTTTCATATTTCATCATTTAATTAGCGTCCTCTTTTTGAATGGCAGTTGTAATGATAACATGGCCGCGGTTTAGTGTCGAGCCGTCTATGTCCACATGGACATTAGAGATAATGTATTGGCTTTGAATAATATATTAGTTTAATATCAAATTTGAATACGTATGCCGAGCTATGTGCGGGATCATGTGACATGATATTATGCTGTGAATACTCACGATTTGTTTATAAGTAATCCAATATGCTTCAAGCTATACTATGTACATTAAATGTACTGTCAGTAATACTATGTACATTAAAGGTACTGTCAATAAGGGACAGTAGGCATTATAAGTCCATTTTTATCAAGACGCATAAGAACAATGTACTCTTTTACAATGTAATTTTCACAAGTAAGTACTCTACTTGTGAAAATTAGGTCTTAACCACTCATATGACTCCCCCTCTCCCCTGACATCGTCTCAGATGTCCCAGAACACTATTTTCGGCGCGCCACGGGGCTCCTCGCTACTTTTTCTGAAATTGATGAAGGAGAGTGGACGAAATTAAAATAAAGGCATTTAAGTATTGATTAAAACCTTATACTAGCACTCTCCTACTTTTGCTGTGCCCGACAGGATCCACAATGCAATTATATTCTGTAAAATTTACCAAATAAGTTCATACATGTGGAAGCAATAAATATATTGAGTATTGAGCATGATTTTGTCAAATGATTTATTTATGTTTATGAAACGAACTATCTCGAATGAACCCAACCATCTCCAAATCACGTTCAAAAAACTCTTCTAAACTAAAAACAAGACAGTCCCTCTAAAAGTCAGCCATTACGAGCCAACACCGAAACTAAACACGTTTGAATTATATACGAGTATGTATCGCGGTAAATCGGCGTCGAATACAACGGGGCAAATCCTTTTTACGAGATTTACAACGGATTCGGGAGGTCGTGGCGTACGCCTGCTTGGATTCGGGTATGTCCTCAAGTTTAAGGTGGAGCGGGTGTGTGTGTCGTATTGTCACCGTCGATTGTTTTCTTTTTTTTTTGACTAATTTTATGTCATTGTGTGCTTTTATAATTTCTTACGTCACGATATCATCGTGTACATCCCCATCCACGTCCATAAAATTTATAGAAATACGTGCACGTTATAACGTTATCGTGAATGGAAAGGGCTTCACACCTACCTTTTCACCATTTTGTTTATTTTTTTCAAAATGGCGGCCAAGCTTGAATCTTATATAAATCGATAGCTGACATCAATGCAACAATATGCTGATGTTTGATTATTTTAAACATTCACAGTGATTATTTCAAACATCTACGCAACAAGATGTAAGCAAGTTCAAAAAATATGGATGTCACATAACCAACTTTTAACGTTAATATCTCGGAAAAGTGACACTATACGGAGTTTGGTCTTATTATGTTTTCAGTTCACCATTTCGAAAAAAAAAAAAACAAAATGGCGGACAGGTAGGTACGCCAGCTTCCATATAAATAACTGCAATTTCATAATATATATTTACGTACATTTAGTTTTCTGTGTTATCGCGATGCCGTGACGTGAACGTCGACGATAATATCGTCACGTTGAAATTATTATAACGCACATTGTCTTGCCCTTAAGCCAATTAATTTAAGGGTTCTTTTTCCATTCTTAAGAGGTTATTGTTGCATGCACAGCTCTCTGAGTAATACATTTATAAAGTTTTGCTCACCTCATGGGTCGTGGCCTGCGGTGTTTGGTTTAGGATCTCCAGCAGCGCTGCAGCATGGCCTTCGGTCCCCTGCTTGCCAGTTCTACCTACTGGCAGCGTTTCTCTTGTCCACATTAGTTCTATGTTGAAAACCTATTAATTGAAATATATTTTGATCATATTACTTGTCCATGTTTATTTATTATTTGTTATTATCATATTATTTGTTAAATATTTATTTTTATAATCGCGCATCTACAATCTAATTTCAAATTAAATTCCAATAATCATACCAATTATTTATTTAAGTTGTGTTGTTCTACTTTGTGTTGCTATTCGTGGCTCTAGACTTCCATATTTTACGTACCTTCCTGTTTTATTGTGGGAAGTCGCGACGCCAACGTCATGGGGCGTGACGAGTGGCGTCAGGGCTTCGCCCTCTGGCCGTTGATTGCCTTACGGTGGCTCGCTAACACGGGCCTCTCACTGGGTTCGCGTTCAATGGCAATTCGTGTGCGTGCAATTCGCGTTCAATGGCATGTCGGGTCATCCTCCAGTTTCCAAGGATTTGTTTTGTCCGTTTATTGGGTCCATCTCATCTTGCACATTCACTCACAAACGCATAAAACATTCACAACAGTGACACATAACTATTGCATAATACTAATACATCACATTACATCATTTTGGCCATTTTGTAATTTCTTACATCATACATAATTACTTTGGTGCACGTTGGGTACACATTTTACGTCAAATTCATAAGGATAAGGACGCTTCGAAATGTTGCCACTTCATAATGTGTAAAACGTTTATTGAGGATGACATTCTCGTAGCGTGTACTGTACCTATGTCTATTTCCTGTTTAGTATAATATTCTATCACTTTTAAGTTTTAACCGATTATTTTTCTTTAAGTACACTGTATTTTAATAATTGTTTGCTGCACCGGACGACGTCATTACGTCAGCGCCGGCTGTCGCTGAAAACCAGCGCTGGGGCTCTGTCCTGCATAGGGTCGCAGCATAATGCTGAGCGATAGCCGTTTTGCGTGGATGTGACGCATGTTTCCCCCTACCTTTTTATTTTATTTTTTGTGTTTTTGTTCTTTTTGCGTCATTTTCACCGCAAATAAACGTATTTTCTTTCTTTCTTCTTTCTTCCATACTTTTATAATAGTTGACATCTCAGTCATCACCCCCTAGTTTTATAGTCAAATGACAAATGTATTAATCAAATTAATGTCTAACAATATTAGTGTCTAATCAAGAAAAGAAGGCAATGGGGACTGGAAAAAGAGTGTTATCAGAATGAGCAGCAAGGTAGACAAACATTCGTCAAAGAAAGGTCGGTAAACCTGGTTATGATTAAAGCAATACTCAACCTGTGTAACAAAAAAAAACCGTGGCACTCCGGGAATGCCGACAGAAGTGAAAACAAAACACAAACAGAATACTTTGCCATCACTCACTGACATAACGGATATACATTAAAACCGAGTAAATCCCGAGGACAGCCGAACACATCCGAAGCGGTGTCGGTTACGGTAACAGTGGCGCGAATTCAATGTGTTTTTCCCATCTCAAAAAATGCGCAGCGCGCCTAAAGAAGTTTTCACTTCAAAAAGCATGCTAATTTTGAGCAAATGCTACTTAGTAGCACACAATTAGCGTTTTTAAGCGGAAAGAGTCATCGTTTTTCACACACGGAGAGCATGCTGTAACGAGCATAAGTGTGTAAACACTTTATGCCGAAGGTACGCGACCGAAGTTCGGCATGATTACGCCTGCAATGCTATTTGAATTACTGACGACACATTATGCCGAAATTACGTTGCGTTATAGCGTACAGCCGAATTTCGGTCGGGTGTAAGTACAGCGGCAATTCGGCGGCAACGTATTCTGTAGAGCACACATTATACGCGACGGAAGTTCGGTTCGATTGCCAAAGAAGATCCGGGGCGCGGAGCAGCGGGAGGCAGGCATGCCCGCGCCCCGCGTGTCCGCCCGTTGTACACACAAATTTATGCAACTGAATTTCTGTCGCGTAAGTTCGGCACTTACGGTGTGTCATATCAGCCGAATTTAATAAGACGGAACGTAAAATCAGCCGCGGAATTTCGGCGGCGTACCTTCGGCATAGTGTGTTTGGACACTTATGCTACTTTCTAGCAAACAAACAGGCTGTTTAGGACGTATATTTCTCAGTCTTAACACTAAAGAGCTTGTTTTTTAGGGTAGGAGTTGTATTATTTATCAAACATATTCAAATTACTTGTACAGACGCCAGCACATCAAGCTACTACAATCTGTCAAATTTCTTTAATAGATTTTCAACCTTATCGCCAAAGACTAAGGTTCAATGTTGATTGGGAAATTTTGACAGTTTCGAGTAGCTTTATGTGCTGGCGTCTGTACATAAATAACAAACAGTTTCGTTCAATCAACAAAACAGAGTAAATAAACCTTGCTTTTATAAGAAAGGCTGACTAAAACAAAACACAACAGATGAACTAAAAATACTTCAAAGTTAAAACAATAAGAACCTTGAGGTAAGTTTGTGACTTACACCAAGGTACAAGTCAAAGGTCTCGAGAGTAGAGTCAAAAGCTCAAATGGAGCAAAGGTACACATTATCTTATTTTTACGCGCTGTTTTTACCTCTCTCGTGAAAGAACAAGAATGGACCAAATTGTCTAATCTTTTTATTTACCAAAAGGTTTTTTTTTTTCTCAGAATTCGGTTTTAGAGATGGCTTGAAATAGTTAAAAGGATCATAATGGTAATTGAATCTAAACATTTGAGGGATGTTTTAAAGTAAAAAAGCTTTCTAGAGACTAATAAGAAAGAATTTACTAAAATGGAATGATTGCCTTTTTTGTTTTTCTTAGGTACGGTCGCCAAAGGAGATAAGTAACCCAGAGTCGTTGGATATAGTTGAAGTTTAGTAAGAAATCGATGGACGTTTTCGAATGAAAGTCTATGGAAAAATATAGACGTCACGTGACTGACTTTGAACGTTAAAATAAAAACTTTTTAACAAAAAAAAAACCGACTTCCAAAAAAACACTACAAAGTGAAAAATAACTTTAATTTCGGAAGTCGGTGTCTTTGGATCTGTATTTTAGTTTTTTGCCACCGACTTCCGAAATTAAAGTTATTTTTCACATTGTAGTGTTTTTTTGGAAGTCGGTTTTTTTTTTTGTTAAAAAGTTTTTATTTCACGCTTTTTAGTGGGTCTGCTTATAATTTATCTCAGTTACAATAGCCTAGTGTCAACTTTCTCATCGCCTTTTACAAAATATTGCTTTTACCGATGCAGGGAAGTTAATTGTTGAAGAGTTCTCCTGGTCCACCATCAGCTCCATATCACCATTCACATTGTGACGAGCATAAATTGCTTAGCAACCATGTTAAAGTATCGAATCGCAACCCGTGAAATAGTACGGAGATATTATTGAGTAGTTCCGGTGGCCATCTGTGGTCTTCATCATCAGTTCCACTTCACCAAATGGTGCTTTCCGAGAGCAAATGCACGAGTGTTACTATAAATAATTTTGAAAGAATTTTCTTTTAACTCCAAGCCGTTGAGGAGTTGTACCTTCCATCATCAGCTCATCCACCTGAGATGATGATTATCAGATGCAAATACTTAAACAGCTTTAGAAAATATATGAAATTGGTACTATGTGCCTATAAAATTTGAAGGTTGCCCTCGATTTCCCTGGGATCCCATCATCAGATCCTGACCTGATGACCATGCAACCACTTGGGAAGTATACCCTTTCAAACAAAAGAAAAATTTTCCAAATCGGTCCAGGCGTCTTCGAGAAATCGGGGAACATACATAAAAAAAAAAAGATTCCGACGAATTGAGAACCTCCTCCTTTTTTTGAAGTCGGTTAAAAATCTCGGAAACGTGACACTTTACGGGGATTAGTCTTCCAATGTTTTCTGTTCGCATTGATGTCAGCTATTCTATCTATCTATCTATCTATATATATAAAAGGAGAAACTGACTGACTGAATAACAGACTGACATATCAACGCACAGCCGAAACTACTTGAACTAGGAATGTGAAATTTTGCACACGACTTCCTTTTATAACGTAGGGGAGCACTAAGAAGGGGTTTTTGGAAATTCAAGCTTTAAAGGGGTGAAAAGGGATTTTGTTTGTATGAAAAATCTTATTCCTTAAGTTAATAAACTTGAAACTTGGCACGAATACTTATCTAAGTAAATTATGAAGTTTGGCATTTTTTGTTTTCAAAACTACCCCCTAAAGGGAGATTGGGGGGTGCCAAAATTTGTATGGAGGAATTTTAACGCGCGGTCCGATTAACTCGAAACTCAGTATTTATACTTAAGACCAAAAATAAAGAATAACGTGTGTCAGGATTTTTCGAAAATCTAACCCGTAACGGGGTGAAAAGGGATAGTTAATTTTACAGGGGAGGATTTTACTGCGTGGCTTGATTAACTCGAAAATTGGCATAAAAATCTTTATAAATGATAAAGATCACAAATACACATTTTCAAAATTTTTAGAGGAAGTACGAAATACATGCGGACGAAGTCGCGGGCATAGTGGTAGTCGATTTATATAACTCACGCGAGGCCGCCATTTTGAAATAAAAAACAAAATGGCGGACAAGCACGTATGCCACGTACCTTCAAATCCCTTTATTCGAAAACATCCATCGGTTTCTTACTGAACTTCAACTATGGCCGACGATACTGGTTACTTTTCTCTTTTGGTGACCGTACTTACTTAATACTTATTATAATATTCTTTTGTTGAATAAGAAGATGTTCTTGATTGTCTCTCAAATATTTGCTTTTTGTAGATAAGTATTCAGCCTTCTACTTTTAAAACAGCCTCCACGTGTAACACGGATTAAGTACCTAAGTACTATTACAGTTCGTCGAGAGAATACGTTCTTGATAATCGTCAGTTTCATACAAACGAATACGTGTTTTGCGAATTTGATCTTTATAGATTGAACACTGACAGGTGTCAAAAACGCATTCTCTCGATCGACGGTTGCACTCTAAGAAAACACTCTTTTCTAACAGACTCTCTCACTCTTTGCTTTCACTTTTTAATCGCACAACTGTACTCTTTCACAATCTAACAACGGCTGCGTCTGCACTACGTTTTACCATTTAAAATGACCTTTGCCGTACCCAGAAAGAACTAAATTCTATTATATTTTTAATTATGGCAAGTAAAGCAAGTGTGTGATAAAAAAAAAAGATAAAAAAAATCAATGCTACAGTTGAACTTAATGTAGATCTTGTGGGGTTCAGTTGCCAGAATGAAAATACATTTAAAAGTTTGATACAATATGAACAATTTATACTTTGACAGCGTTGCCACAGTGTGTGTGTATAATTCGGTATTAAAATAATACATTTTTACAAATTAAATAAAAGAATTCACGACAGTCCGCCCTAAGTTTTATACAATGCCATCGACACATGACACAATCTTTCGAGTACTATGCCATGTATCTTTATGGTACTTTTTTGTGAAAGCCACTAGAACCAAATGGTACCCAAAATACCCTTCTCATCAATCCACGTATACATAACATAACATACATAATCAGCCTATAATGTTCCCACTGCTGGGACACTGGCCTCCTCTCAGTGAGAGGGAGTGGGCCGTAATCCACCACGCGGGCCCAGTGCGGGTTGGCAGATGTCACGTCTCTTCGAATTTTTGTTTCTAGGACATGCCGGTTTTCTTACGATGTTTTCCTTCACCGTTTTGAGAGCAGTGGTGATGACATAATTTACACAAAGTAAAGCGCCTGTCTAGATTCAAACCTACGACCTACAACTCGTAAGTCGCGGCCGTTACCACTTGGCCAGCACTGCTCAATCCACGTATTGTTATTACTTACTCAAAATCCACATTTATCACAACTAATATAATATCATAATTAATCCACGCTACTAAGTCCGCCCACCTACGTTTCAACACTAAACTGCGGTAATACTACCCAACTTAATAAATGTAATGATACCCTATTTGTCTGAACCCTTTCGCCAATCGTCTCGATTAGATTTATTTTCGTGTGAATTACGAACTTATCAACCTCTATTTCCTATCCATTGTTTAGGTCACTATGAAAATCTAACTTTCTTAGTCTTAGTGAGCATACACAAGAGCGACACGCGTCAACAGCAGAAGCAACTGCAGTTGTCGACGGGTTATTCCGTTTTTACACCCCAAAAAATCCTCTCTAAGGTGGATACGCGGAAACGCATGTCCAAGAATCCACCCTAGGCCTAGTTGGATAAACGAAATTTATAGGCTTAGGGTGGATTTTTGGACATGCGTTTCCGCGTATCCACCTTAGAGTGGATTTTTTGGGGTGGATAAATGAACATAAACACGAGCGACATGCGTCAATAGCAGAGGCAATTGCAGCCAAGAAAATGACAGTCAAAGATCCACGAATGACAGCCGGGACCAAGGGCTTAGCGTGCTTTTCGAGGCACGGAGGGGTCTTGGTATGTAAAAATGGTCACCCATCCACAGACAAACAGCGTCAATCGTAGCTTAATCTGATCGATCGACCCCTGCTGCTGCTAACCGTTAGTCCCGGCTGTCATTCGTGGAACAATCGTTAAGGACAGGCAGAAGCCCGAAATTCTGACAACCAGTCTTACCAAGACAAGGGGTATCGTATTATCCAGTAACGGGGTTGCAGAGGTCAGATAGGCAGTCGCTCCATGTAAAATACGGGGTTTAGAAAAGGCTAGGCAGATGACGACTTATAAATTGTAATAGGTATATGTTTATCTTTATATTTAAATAAATATTTATTCCTCATATTCTCGTAATTGCACCTACCACTGTTTGTCTCTACATCACCCAAAGGTTGACTGGTAGAAAATGCCTATTGCATTAAGGCCACCTCTGTACATCTCTGTGCTTTAAGTATTAAATAAATAAATATGATTACTGGCCAGATAAAAAACAACCCGTTTAAAAAAAAAAAAAACGAGTTTCGAGATAAAAAAAAATGTAATGTGATTATCATAGACAAACTTCAAACTAATCCAATTAAGTAGTCACGTAACAAAATCAAAATTAAAAACACAAAATAACAGCGTACCTACCTAATTTAATTACACAATTTTCCGAGTCCAGAGCCGAAAAAAGAGTACTAAGAGCTACGTAGGTGTTGATTAAAGCTCCCTTTGAGTCTGTAGCTCATCATTATTTTTCTCATTAGTGCAGAGCTGTCGGCAGCGATTAAAGATGACGAAGGAACCTCGGCTGAGGACAGACTGGCGAGAGGAATAAAATGTTATTAGGAAATATTAATGATCATCGCCTCACCGGCCTTGTTTGGGAACACTATTCCGAGAAATTGAAAGTGTAATTAGTTGTTTTTGGTACCCTCCTCTTCTTCTTCGTGTCGCTGGCACAAAAGTTATTTAAACTTTGTTGGCTCAATACTTCGCCATTTCCACGACGTTGTCGGTGGCAGCGCGGAGGTCCCATTGGCTGCATTTTTTTTTTTTGGTGTGTTGCCACCCAAAACTGAATGTTTTGTGGTAGTTACTTGAATTTAGAATATTGCATTGCATTTGCTTACACTTCCGACGACCTTGTAAAGATCGCAGGAACTCGTTGGATGCGGGAAGCACAAAACCGGTCGATGTGGAGTTGCTTGGGGGAGGCCTGGGTCCAGCAATGGACGTCTTTCGGCTGAAATGATGATGATGATGATGATTTTTGTAATTTATATGGTGTACATAATAAAGAGTATTCTATTCTATTCTATTTCGCACCTTCAGAATAGCAGTGCTGACACTTGCGTACACTTGGACTGTATGTTTTATTTATTTATGTAATACTAGCTGCGCCCCGCGGTTTCACCCGCATAAATTTCGATCCCGTGGGAATATCGGGATAAATACTACCCTATGTCCTTTCCCGGAGCTCAAACTATCTCTAAACCAAATTTCATCTAAATCGGTTCAGTGGTTTAGGCGTGAAAAGGTAACATACAGACAGACAGGGTTACTTTCGAATTTATAATATTAGTATGGATGGGTCTTAAGTAGTGATGAGATGACTGTACGATGCGCTTGTCACTACCATGTAGAAATCCTACCAGAGCATGGTTTTTAACTGACCTCGCATTTGGCTTTTCGTACAATGAGAAGTCAGCTTATACTGGAAATAGCTTGATATATTGTCGTGCGTACAGAATGCTCAAAATGGAAATTATATGCAAAGAAATACCATGGCATTTAAATTTCTGTGTGAGCATTCTGTAGGGGTTTTTTAGCAGTTGTTTTTATAATTGGACAAGCTTCACTTTTTCGTTCAAAGCCAGGTGTCCAATATTACAAATTACAATCCAAAATACCTGGCAAAATAAAAATAAGTTCTTCCTAGTTCATCCTATTCCTAGCATCCGAACCGCAGCAGCTTTTATTGCACCTTCAGGAAGAGAAATTAATAAGAGAATACTTCGTAGATGTGTTTATAATAACAAGAATACTATTATTATTATTATTATCAGCCATTTCTGTCCCACTGCAGGGCAAAGGCCTCGCTTCCCTCCTTCCACTTATCCCTATCCAGTGCTGTTACACGCCAATCCTTGTGGAAAGAGTCGAGTTCGTCCCGCCATCTCATTCTGGGCCTGCCGCGTTACCGTTTGCTGCTGTTTGGGACCCATTGTGTGGTTACTTTAGCCCACAGCTCCTCCGGCATGCGACAGATGTGACCAGCCCAGTTCCATTTTAGCTTGGCAGCCGTGTGACCTACATCGGCAATTTGAGTTTTAGAACGCAGTATCGAGTTCCTTATACGATCAGTAAGTTTAACTCCAAGGATACTGCGCTCCATTGCTCGCTGACAGACCCCGAGTGCGGACTTTTGACGATTAGTAAGTGACCATGTCTGCGCTCCATAGGTGAGGGTAGGAAGGATGCACATGTCCATGAGTTTTCTCTTTAGTGAGAGAGGGAGAGTTCCCTTCATTATTTGTTTCATCGAACAAGAATACTACGTAGTATTAATTAATGGTTTAGTTAACTCGTTTTCAAAAGAGGATTAGGCCACAAATCGTAATCTACTACGTCTTGAATCAAACAGATTGACTCAAGACGTTGTGGTAGCTGCCTTTGCGGACGCATGCTGATCACGCTCAGCGGGTCAGCACCTATTGAGCTCAAAAAGCTTAGAAGCAAGTGAATGCTCCCAGAGCAGAGAATGTCAATCATCATCGTCTACACGTCACGCTATCATTCACTCCCTTCTTGTTTATATCATTCCTGTCACAATCCATACATCTTTTCTTTGGCCGTCCTCTCCCTATGAAAAAAACCACGACCACTTGGTAGTCGAGTTAACCAGCCTTACCAGTGCATATAAGCTGTGCCTACCTCGATATATCAACATAAGCCTGTCAATTACATTTTAGTGTGTGTGCCCTACAATTAAAAAGCTCACAAAATTATCATACCTAACAAAAAACCAAATATTCATACAAACACGCGCTGCAGTAGGCAGTCGCCGGACGGCCTACTCGGCTCCCGTAGGTACTATTCGCACATTGTCATTGTTCTTTACTCGTTCAAGTTAATACGACAAAATTTAAAATACGTAGGTACGTCTCACGCGTAATACCATGACGTTCGACCTTCGCAATTTATCACCCTTAAGTAGGCATGCCTACTCAAATAACCACACTTTTGACCTACCTTTTTTTCTGATTAGTGACCGCGTTTGCCTAGACTAGACCCGGCCTAGTGCCTACCTATTCTGAAAACCAATGCACGCCATTGAGCCTTACCTCACTTCTAGGATGTATATCCACAGTGTATCCGCAGCCTAAAGCCCCACCCTCGTTAGGAGCTATCAGGCAAGGGATAAAGCTCTTATTTGTGGACTAATCTGCCCCCTTGTTAATAGTGATAAATGGGCTCAGTCCACATTTTTTCGCCATTTTCTTGGGACCTGTGGGAAAAGTTTTTAAGTGATAATGCTATTGGAGTTGGTGAAACTTAGGTCTTTAGCTGCTATCATATTATATCATGGCAAAATATTTCACCACTTCTGCAACTGTGAGCAGGTGATTTTAGGGTAACTGCAAAAGGTTGTGCAGCATTCTTATTGTACTACCTAGTTAAAACAAACTGAGATCGCCAATCAACTCGTCATGGGTGGTGATGATCTTGCAAAATAGCTGATTTTGGCTATGTTCTTCATTCGGAAGTGGACAGCTTCGGCTTAGTAGCAAATTAGAATGTTAGTCTTTATCATCTGCCTAGCGTTTTCCCAACCATGATAGGGTCGGCTTCCAGTCTAACCGGATGCATCAGCTGCAGCTGAGTACCAGTATTTTGCACGGAGCGACTGCCAATCTGACTTCCACAACCCAGATACTGTGTTATTACCCGATAATTATGATAAAAAAGCACTTCCTCTCTCCATAAATATCATAATTATATTTTCTTTGCTCCTGTTTCATGTTTACTATTATATATATCTATATGTATATATTTATTTAGATTAGTATAATATACTTTATGTAGGTATGTATTTATTGTATTGTGTAAATGGTACACCACAGACTACCTACAGTATTTGTCTGTCCTTCCCGTTTTTAATCCATCCAAAGGTTGTCTTTAAAAGATCGCTCTTAGCGATAAGACCGCCCATTGTGTCACCCATTGTAAAGTTTCTATATTTATGTCTGTAATTTATATGGTGTAGGTAAATAATAAAGAGTATTCTATTCTACGCCTTGGTTTAAGGAAAAATGTTAGTACAAGGAAAATTCTCTTTATACAATGAAGCTAGTTAATTGAATAATTTCACGTAAGAAAATAAATCATCAGATAGTGTAAAATTCATTCTCGCCCCGCTAATAATTCAGCGAGTATTTTCTTAAAACCGACTTTAATAAATTGTAACATTAGTATTCCCGTACCGTTTACCGACGGAGCCATAACTAGGTATTTCCACATCCAGCCGCTACAGCGCTGTAATAAAAACCCGTGCGTACGCTTAACAGTTGAAGAAAATTTGAGTGGCTTTGGATATTATATTTTTGTGGGGTATAAAGTAATAATGTGTACAGACATATGTGTTATTGGTATCTTTGGAGTGGTAGCACTTGAAAAGGTCTATTTTCAGTTTTGAATGCGATAGGTATTTTATAAAACAGCTCCATTGTATGAGATTCGTTATGTGCATCAAACTTGATTCAGTTAATCTATCTACATCACACTAAAAGCGAAAAGAAAACGAAAGAAAGTTTTAAAAAAAGGCGAAAGTTTGTGAGTGTGTTTGTATGTTTGTTAAATCTTCACGCACAAACGGCCGGGCCAATTTTGATAAGATTTAGTATGGATGTAGCTGACACCTTGGATTAACAGATACGATACTTTTTATTCCGATATTCCCACGGGATCGACACTTATGCGGGTGAAACCGCGGAGCGCTGCTAGTACTAATAATAAAACTGAAGATTTTGTTTGTTTGTTTGAACGCGTTAATCTCTGGAACTACCAGTCGGATTTAAAACAATCTTCGTTCATTTGATAGCCCAATTCTTGAGTTCGGCTAAGAAGAAAGCTATTTCACATCACGCTAGGATGTGAAGTAGATCTTAGGAGAGCAAAAATAAAAACCAGTGGCACTCCGGGAGTGCCGACAGAAGTGAAAACTTGAACAATTACGTGTGTATTTTTTGTGAATCGTCATATAAACAAAACACAAACAGAATATTTTGCCATCAATCACACACTGACATATCGGAAATATTTGCCGCGGTTGGTCCATGGATGGGTGACCATCTTTACATACCAAGATCCTTCCATGCCTCGGTAAGCTCGTTAAGCCGCTGGTCCCGGCTGTCATTCGTGGATCTTTGACAGTCGTTACGGGTCGTCAGAAGCCCGAAAATCTGACAACCAGTCTTACCAAGGGTACTTATCGTATTACCCAGTAACAGGGTTGTGGAGGTCTGATAGGCAGTCGCTCCATGTAAAATACTGGTATTCAGCTGTATCCGGTTAGGCTGGAAGCCGACTCCAACATAGTAAGGAAAAGGCTAGGCAGATGATTAACTATATGTTTAGGTGTCCTCATGGTGAAACATTTCCAATTTTTCTTTCCATAAAAATCTGATTCGTACTATAACGAACATTTTAAAACAAAGAATAGCCAAATCGGTTTACCCGTTCTCAAGTGAAGGGCTTACCAACGAACAGCATTTCATTTTTATTAATGGAATTTTTAATACCTTCAAACGTTAATGTTGTTTTTCTACCTTGATGCCGTAAAGAGTCGTTATTTTCGCTTCAGTCAGTTTGCACGAAGTATAAAAACATCTATACCCACTTTAATAACCATAAGTTATTTTATGCAACTGTTGTATAATAAGGGGTATTGAAACACGAATGTGGGTTTATCACACGATGCGAAGCCGAGTATGATAATAGTATCACGTGAGTGTTTTAATACCTAATTATGCACAGTTGCATACAAGACTTTATCTACACCCATGATATGAATCCTCTATAAAAGGTTCTAAATCAGTTTTTTGCTATACTAATATGGACAAAAATGGCGGCTGGCGGGATACGACGTGAATTCGAATAACCTATAAGTTCTTTTTTTAAATTACTGCGCTGTGGTAGTGAAACGCACTTGCATGACATGTTATTTTTTTGAAAACGAGTTGTATAATGAAATTTAGTACAACATAATAAGAATAACACTCGTTTGGATGATATTATGGTTACTATGACACTGGTTGTTTTAATGTTGGTAATAAGCTAACTGTTTTAGAAACTTTTATACAGGATTTATAGCATAGGTGTAGATAAATAACTATTATAACAAAATACATTGTGTTGAAAACATTGAGTTAAATAACTAGAGAAGCAAACCTCAATAAAATGTGTCAAAAAAGTGTAACCACTATTTAAACGTGAAGATGTAGCTTTGAAACCACTAATCATTTAAAAGTAAACATATATCTGTCTCACTAACACAAGTCGCAAGAATAATACCGTCATTTAGATTAGACAAAGACCGCAATATAAACATGCAATGGCGGGATGGGGTTGCCTACCCATGCAAAATTTTAACCAACTTTTTAAACCATAAATGACGTTCAAAAAAACGTTAGGCCAAATTATTTGAATTATGTATTTCTTATTCGATGTGTATTAGAAGTTTATAACTAATGACAATAATTAAGACATTTTCTTTTTAAATATTTTTTATTTATTCAGTTAGTCTCTTTTCTCAGCAATCTGATTATTTCCACCCATTTATCACGGCGTGCTGCGTCTTTAGGCACCCTGCAACGTTGTTATTATTTAAAAAATATTTAAAATCACTTATTCCAATAAATTAAAAACTCCCATAAATGTGGGAAACTAAAACTATGTTTTTAGTGGTAACACTGAACCCAATTTACAAAATTCTGCAATTTATTTATTTTACGTTTATATAAACACAGAAACAATAAAATTACGTGTGGAAAGTAATTCTGGTTAATTTATTATTGTTTTTGTTATCTTGAATCGCACTCTTTCACTACGAATTTACCCATTTTGGCGATATTTTTGTCGTGTGTCACTTGGTTCAATTCGGTTGGCGCCACACAAAGCACTGAAGTGACATTAGCTACGCATACGGCTATGGCCTTATGACAAGTGGCAACGCCTTGGCGCGGTAATTACTGATCTAGTGTAACATATATATCAATGGTTGAAAATAAAAAATAGTGATGATAAAAAAAAAAATATTAGCAAAGCATAATCAGCCTATAACGTTCCCACTGCTGGGACACAGGCCTACTCTCTGTGAGAGGAAGTGGGCGGTAATCCACCACACGGGCCCAGTGCGGGTTGGTAGATGTCACATGTTTTAAAATTTTTGGTTCTAGGACATGCCGGTTTCCTCACGATGTTTCCCTTCACCAAAAAAACATTAAGTACGTAAAAATCTTTAAAACTTCTTCCCATACAATTCCACTACGTAGGTACTCTGCTTACCCTTAAAACGTACAAACATAATATGACAATAAAGCGCGACACGCATGTGGTCGAACTGAATTTGAGTGGTCCTTTTAAATATTCATCCGCTTTGATGCGAACAAAGGTCCATGGGATGTTGCTTGTGTTGTAGAGGCTAGGTTACGGTGAAGAGAGGAGCGATTAGTGGAAGCGTTTGGTGTAGCGATATACAACGTGCATCATAAATATGTGGTCATATTTAAGGGTGTGGGTACAGACCATCAAACTGAGTAATTTTCTCCATGGGACCAACATCGTAATTTGTAATCGCGAAAAAAATATCAACTGTTCTATAAAAAACGAAATTAAATTAAAGATAAAATTTGACGTAGGTAAGGTTATATATGGTTAATTTATTTACATACAGTACCCGGCGATAAATATTGCACATCGACCTTTGGAAAGAAACAATCGGCTAATTTCGGCTTCGTAGTGCGTTATCTCTCTCGCACACTACCTATGTGACGTTAACTGACGTTTTGTCAGTTGTTGTTCAAGTGCGATAGAGTGCGGTCGCGTCCAGTTCAAAATATATATCTAGAGTTGTTAACACCCCCAAATTTAAATAATTTAAAGTTGCACTATGGCATCTTTAGGAAAAATAGGGGAACCTTTTTATTTTACCCCAACCTAAAGCAATCATTTATAGAAAAATTGGTGTATTTTATACAAAGAATAAAAAGAATTATCAAAAGAAGCAAATCATAATTGTTTTAACAGCTCCTAATAGATACCGGACTGTTTGTAGTTCGTGCGACAGAGATAACGCTCTACGAAGCCGAAATTAGCCGATTGTCTCTTTCCAAAGATCGATGTGCAATATTTATCGCCGGGTACTGTACCATCAAATTGAAAAACTTTCTTAATGAGACCAACATTGCCAATTTCACAACACCTTTCTATTACAACAGCAAAAAAATAATAACCAATGCGCAAATAACCATGAATGCAGGATAAGATTCTAGACCCGAAACCGACCGAACATTTCTACGATAGGGGTCTAGATTCATATATGCTGAATTCATGGTAACAGCTCCTTTCAAAATGATTGAGTTGAATGGTGCTGATCTATGCGTCATGTTCGTGAACGGGCGCCGTCAGTTGGGGCTGGTCATCACTTAGCTGCCTCGGCTTATTTATAATATTTTATTTTTGGATTGTAGTTTTGTTACTATTTGCTGTACTCTGGACGCTTTTAACGCGTAAGTCTTTATTTTTTTACATCGTTCTCACAAATTCAACATACTGATGTAACTAATATGTTTTTTTTTATATAATTTAAAAGAGTGTCTATGGAGTTTCATGCCCGTTCTTCTCCATAGGTACCTACGCTTTGGAATGGGCAACTAGCTTCATATTTTCTGACTGACCGACTTCTTGACAGTTCAAAAGTGCCTGTAAATGGTTTAATTAAAATAAATGCTTTGAGTTTGAGACAGTTTGCCCACTGGTTAAAATGTTTTCCTGTATAATAAAGAATTCCGATGTTGTAAAAACATTGCGAGGAAGGGGCGGGTCGCTTTTTTGAAGTGAAACTTCTTTACGCACGCTTGACTTGGGGAGTAAGCTGGCGAACGCGTGACGTAAGCGTTACGAAAAGTGTGATCGGGCGAGGCGAACGGGAGTTGAGTGGGAGATATAAGCAAGAGAAAGCAGTGCGCGCGCACATTTTCTTTCTCTCTTCCTCTCATAGCCAAATATGTTTGAAGTTTCACTTCAGTCGTGTGGTCATAAGCACACTCGGTTTTTTTTTAAAATCGCTCATTATTAGCTCAGTAAACACAAAATAATGTACCTTCCTACCTACGTCATCACTCATTTTAGATAGCCTAGCTTTATCGCCAGTCTTTGTCCAGAACACGCGAGCAATTTCATTATGTGCTTCAATGAAGAATTTCGCCTTAAAGCAAGCATTCTCATACGTGGTCGAACTTTGTATCAGCGCAGACGCTAGCAATGTTGAGCTTCGAAAATGTGCATATAATAATTTATTGGAACAAAAGGCTTTATAATCTCCTTTCTTATAGGGAATTAAAACGTTTGGAATAACCATCGATATTATATGTACTACGCCTATGGGAATAACCAACTAGTTAACTTTTTGACAGACTAGGGAAGCATGGCATAAAAGATTGGAGGCCTATATACAATAGAAATGAGAAATGAGAGCAGTGGTGGCCCAGTGGTAACGGCCGCGACTTACGAGTCGGTCGTAGGTTCGAACCCAGACAGGCGCTTTACTTTGTGTAAATTATAACAAGGAAAATTAATAAAGCGCTCTTCCTATCTCTACTTATTTAAAAATTTACTGTGCCTGACAGGGTCCATAATTGTTTCTATTTTTTATTTTATTTTATTATACAGGGTTATTGGAAAAACACCAGCAACCTCTTAAGAGGTCATAGTACTCATCATTATGAACAACTTTTACTATGGGACAAAACCTGAAATCGCGAAAAAAAAATCAGCTGTTCCCTACATTTTGACGAGTTATACGAACATAAATGTAGGGAACAGCTGATTTTTTTTTCGCTATTTCAAGTTTGGTCCCATAGTAAAAGTTGTTCATAATGATGAGTACAACAATGACCTCTTAAGAGGTTGCTGGTGTTTTTCCAATAACCCTGTATATCCTAGAACCAAAAATTCGAAGACATGTGACATCTACCAACCCACACTGGGCTCGCGTTGTGGATTACAGCCCACTCCCTCTCACTAAGAGGAGGCCTGTGTCCCAGCAGTAGGAACATTATAGGCTGATTATGTTATGTTATGTAGAATAGAAAACTTTTAATTCAGACAGGAGTCCATACGGTTAGTAACAATTTCACTTTACTTCTAGGGCTAGTAGGTTACAGACATGCAGTTATACGGCTAAAATTCAGCGTGGAGCTGCACCCACTTCCGCAACATCAGGGATTCCCACCAATCTGCGAACATGCTGAGAATACTGTTGGTACTGCCCCGCGAACACGCGTCATCAGGAATGCACATATTATATTCCTTACAACGGCGGTAAAACCATTATTATTATTATCTGCAAACATCCCTGATGCACTACAAGCCACTCTCAGTGTATTATTACAGAGTGAAATTGAATTCATGGGCATCCTTTTAAGGGGTCATTGTACTCATCAATATGAACAACTTTTACTATGAGACTAAACCTAAAATCGCGAAAAAAAACAGCTGTTCCTTGTATTTCGTTAAAATGTAGGGAACAGCTGATTTTTTTTCGCGATTTCAGGTTTGGTCCCATAGTAAAAGTTGTTCATAATGATGATTACAATGACCCCTTAAAAGGATGCCCATGAATTCAATTTCACCCTGTATATTGAATGCGTAGTGAAGTTAACCCACGTGTAGAAAGCAAGCGTGCAGTAAGCATTGAAAACCGTTACTTTAACTGGCTTAATTCTTAAGGTACGATTCCACCAAAATAGTGTGCAGCACATTTGTTCACAGACATTTTGTGCAGAACTCCAACAGTGCACATACAGAGCTGCAGATCCGTTAGTCTCTGTTTCCACCGGCAAAGCTGTGCGTAACTTTTGTAAGCGCACAGTGTAGCACACTTGTGCACGAACATGTTCACTGAGCAGAGTGTTCACTGGGCATTCGGTAGCAAACTATTAGAAACTATCAAAAATAAATAAATTGTACAATAAATAAAAATTGTTTTGAACGGCGAGCGCATGCCAAATATATTATAAATTCAAATCGTAGATTCAAAAATAATTCGGGGCGAAATTCAATAAATGACTATGGTCAATGGTACTTAGTTATTGATTCAGTTTCAATATAAAGGCCAAGTAACGATTAATAAATGTAATTTAATAAACTTGCGCGCTAAATATGAAAAAATGGCGTTAACATATAAGTTTTTTATTCATCATTCGTAAGATTTGATAGGTAGCATAATAAATATTTATAGGTACATAATTTAATCAATGTAGGGTGTCGTATGTCGTCATTCTTGGGTCCGATGGGACCCGGTACCGAACTGGCGGAGGTTCGTGTGTTCGGGTCTAATCGGGGCAATGTGCGCGAACAAATAAATGTTTTCACTCCGGTAGCGGAAGCAAGACTGAGTTCGCGAACAACAAGTGTGTACGCGCCGACGCGAGTCCACTGCATGCATGTGTGCGCGCACAAAAGTATGCAGATGTGCGCGAACATTTCTACAATGTTCGCGCACAATTTGTTATTGTTTGCTTGAGTGAGTCGACCAGAATAAACATTTGTATCGTACACTGTGTATTACTGTGCCGCACAGTTCAGCACACTGGTGGAATCGTACCTTTACATCGTGCAAAGTTGCAGGCTAGTACACACGGCTACACATCAAGCTATACATTTCCAGTTTTCGCTGACCTCGCATTGTATAGGTTTTTCGTACAATTAGAAGTCACCTTATACTGGTTATGTATAGCTTGATGTGTAGCCGTGTGTACGACGGACAACCAGCGACCTACGTTTTCTTTCAATGTCAATATTATTCTATACTCAGCAATATATGTGTCGGGGGTTCGTCACCAGTGGGTAGAGACATCGTTGTAGTTCAGAAATAATACTCGCCAAACTTTGGTTTACGGTTGTATTTACTTGATCACAAACTTAGAACATAAAATAATCTTAGATGCCTAAGATCTAGATGGATTAGAAATTAGGAACGCGGCGAAGTCGGACGTAGGTTGGCTACACTTGTTTCCTCTGCTGTGTCTGTCACCAAAGTGTCCCTTGAATTTTTTTTTTTTTTTAACAATGGCATCTCGCAGTTCAACCTATGAGGTTGTCGTCTGCTTAACCGGGCTTGGGTCCCTTGACAGGTCCACGTTCGCTTATAAATAGCATCAAATGACATTGACACCATCGTATCCGAATACGCCCAAATCGATTAAGATTTGACGTTCCGTTTTCCAATCTCCGACATATGGAATGGAATAAGACTGCCAAATTGCCAATGTTGAAGACGATGACAATTTTTGAATAGTCTATCACGGCAACAGAAGTATTCTTCTATTTGTTTCGATACAAGTAAATACATCCATTATTTTAGAGCTAAACAATCCTGATCACAAATCCTACTCTTGACCAAAATTCCGAATAACTTGCCAACAAAAGATAACCGACTTATCCTCCCATACATTTCACACACATCCACCAATAAAACATCAACAAAACTACGTAAAAATAAGGTAGAGTCCATTATAGGGTGTTATCTTTTAATCTCAAGCAATAAGGGAAAAGATTAGTCAAGCAATTCACACCTCTCCACCGTCAGTAATAGGCAATGTTATCTTGGGTCCCGGACTAATGAGAAAAATAATGGTTCGGTCTTATCTTGCCTGGACGCTTAAGACCCGCTTTATCTGGGGAGCGAGGGCGTTAATTGAGCGAAAACTGTATGTATTTTTATTGTTTGAGTAAGAAATATGAGGTGTTTTTAGAATAATGGTAGATTTATATGGTGTACATAATAAAGAGTCTTCTATTCTATTATTTAACGTAACATCACGCCAGTTCGTCGGTATGAGGGAGTAGGTAGGGTCAACATTGATATTGCCATGGTGGTGAAAGGATTAGTCAATCAGCGTGGATAACTCGCTGATTGCCCAGGGTGCGCCGGACGTATGGTGGTTCTGTAGATACGTCGCTCATGGAGGCTCCTTTCATGCACCCCACACATTGATATTATACCAGTTATATGAAAATTGTATGTATTTAGGTAATAGGGGCGAGACTATTACCATCCCCCGGGCACAGCCGGGATGTTAATTTTAAATCTATGAACCTAATAACAACTTTCCCGACCTCGATGCCGAACCTAGAACCCCATGGTTAGCAGTTTCGTTTGCAACATCTAGAAAAACGAGGCAGTTCACTTATGGTGGTGGATTTATGTTTAGTTCGAAATGATTTATTTTGTAAAAATGTCTGCCTTAGCGAATATACTCTAAACTCTTCGTCTACGATATATCGGTAAACGGCACAATGTCCTCAATTGGACACATTATTGACGTTTGCCTGTGCAAGTGGCGTCGTTGCCGGCCGCCATGCCCGATGTGAGACAAAGATTTATTTAGCTTTTCCGGGATATAGACCGTGGGTACTTGCTTCCAGGAAATTAGTAGTTGATCCTTTCCGTTCTTGTATCGTCAAAGGTGGTCGACAATACGTTGCGGGAAAAAAAAACATGGGGACATAGTATATATCCTTCTTATTCTGTTTATGAAATACTTTTTAAATTGGTCCAATATTGGAGGAGAAAATAGGCAAGAGCCAAACCTCGAATTATGAGTTTTTACTTAGGCTTTTTCAAAAAGTCTCTCCGACCGTTTTTCCTCTTAAGACTCTCTCTACAGTAAAACAATGTAGACTTCGCTTGTCACATAAATTAATGTCAATTTTTCTTTACTTTTTTGCATATTCTTCTCCCTACGTCTTGCATACTCGCGTTGGGTATCTCAAATAAAGTATTTTAATAAACTGTTCAAATATTTTAATACATCTGCGTCTTGGCTTTACGGCGCACAGGATTCTGCGTAATACTCGTAGAGTGGATATTATATGTGAGTTTAGCTTCACCAGAGATTTTGTTGAAGCAAGAAGGTTCATTACAGACATCTACAAAAGCAGATGTTGTACTAAATATTGCTTTAACGTAATCTAGAACAGTTACCTACTTAATATTTTGAAAATCAGTTTTAATATTCCAGTCAGTTATGTAATACGAGTACATTCGTAAGTGTCATTATCAACATGAATTTCAGAGTAAAAAAAAAATAGTTCTTTACTTCATTGTTTTGTTGTACAGTCCATCTACCCTCAAATTAAAATAGCAAACATCAACAAACAATAAAATATCGAACATACGACTGACAGCACTTCAAAATGAAATACATCGCAAATCACAATATTCGCAGACAATCAAACTCGTGCCGCACGAGTGCGAGTGAATCTGGGAGCTATTGGATGTGCGCAGGGGCACCCTTCACGGTCAATTGATATTCATTAAAACGCCCCCAATTAACAGCTGGGAGCGACGCTCGATTGAATTGTAAAACATTTTCACGAGACGGACGGGTGTATGTTAGCGGACGATAATTAAGTGATGGGGAAACGTTTTGAAAATCGAATGAGACAAAAGAGGGATTGATTGGATTGAGGGGGGATTGTTTTATTGAAGTTGATGAAGGTTCAGAGCTTTGTAGCATCTTGATGAAAAGAAGTCATTTCTTGGGTTCGGGGTTGTTGTGGGATTAACATTTTATAGCTGAGGAAGGGATGGATAATATTAGTAAAAGTACATTAAAATAGACGTGAGTAGAGCTAGTATGGTACAGACGCCATCACATCAAGCTACCCGAAACTGTCAAATTTTCCCAGTCAACCTTGAACCTAATTCCTTTGCGATAAAGTTGAAAATCTATTAGTAAAGATTGTAGTAGCTTGGTGTGCGCCGCGTCTGCACTATTGACAGCATGCTCCTAATTGTGCTATGATAGACTATATAATAGTCACCCAGAGTACACTAAGGCTTCAAAAAAAACATTAAAGACAGGGCGAATAAGGAGCAGTGGTGGCCCAGTGGTCCTGGATTTGAACCCAGATAGGCGCTTTACTTTATGTAAATTATTTCATCACCACTGCTCTCAAAACGGTAAAGGAAAACATCGTGAGGAAACTGGCATGTTCTAGAACTAAAAATTTTAAGACGACATGTATCAACCCCCGCCGGGCCCCCGTTTTGGATTACGGACCACTCCCTCTCTCTCACCGAGAGGAGGCCTGTGTCCCAGCCATAGGTAGGTACATTATAGACTGATTACGCTATTAATAAGGAACAAAATATGGGGCGAAACAGTAATATAAAATGTGAGGGCGAATGTGGAAAAAATCAATGATATTCATATTATATATGACTAAAATCAATGAACGAATTGATAGCAATGGTTAATTTTAAAATAAAATGTAATAAATTATAAATTAATATTTTCACTTCTCATGCTCTAAAATTTCGTCTTTATGTTGTGCTTAGGCGACATAAAATCGCTTTTTATGTTCTAGTGCATAAAGTAATTTTTTTTCTAAGACTAAGGTAGTCAGGCCCAACAGTCACACGCACAATAAAACTTGCACACTGCCACTTAAGTTTGGCAATTCTTCGGGCTATGTCGGTTACCTTGGTTCTCCTGCGGCGCGCGGCGGTAGGGTATATACAGGACAGGAAAGATTTGGTATAACCTTTAGAGCGTTATCGCTTAGCGCGGATCGTCAAGTTTAGGTAATTCTTTGCAAATTTCACTCACACAGACGCGTGCGCAACTGTGTGCGTAGGGTTAGCGCGTTCGCTCTGCTTATAGTCAGACGTACTCACTTTGATCCGTTCGCTTTAGGGCAATAATTGTTTTAGCATTATTTTAATTTGAATTTAAATCCAACTTCAATTTTTTGTCATACTTATGATTTATAATAAATCTGAAATCCTCTACACATAAAATTAAGTTATTTAGGAGAAAAAATAATATTAATAGTCCTCGATATGACTTTAAACTGTCGTGCATTTAGTATTGAACTAAATGTAGAACGCCACCTGTATGCTATGGGATAAATACACCCAAATAGGCTCGGATGGAACAGTCGATATTAGTGCAGGATATCAACTCAGGGCGGCGGCTGATGAACATCTAGCACGTCAAAGGCGGCGCCCACGGACCCAGTCAGGCGGTCCACTGTACACCCACCAACTCGCACTAGACAAGCGCGGTGGGTTAATTTGCCTAAACCTCTACTCTCTCATGAGAGAGTAGGGAGGCCTTTGCCCTGTAGTGGGACGTTACAGGCTAATAAGAAATAAGAAGATTACTCAAGTGTTGGTGACTAGTTTCAGTTGGTTGTAAATAGCTTTTTTAATATTTATGCACTAGATGAGTAGGTGGGAAATGAAATAAAGGTTTAAAATCAAAATATTTTATTTCACATAAACCTACATGGGCACTTATGAAACGTCAGAAGCTAGGTGCACAGTTCCAATTGGTCGTTTTCTATGGAGAAGAACTGGCAAGAAACTCCACGGTTACTCTTTTAAAAATAATTGGCTTTTACAATGTATTCAAATTACAGTAGGTATTGGAGGACAGCGTAGGCCTGTACCAGGTACTTGATAAAATAAAAAATGGTCTAAAGGTCTAAAGTTTACAAGGCTTACAAAGTCCCCACATTTACAAAATAAGAATCTATCAAAAGGATAAATAAAATATAAAAGTCTACTAAAACCAAGTGATATGATTTCCATTACAACCACTATTAAAGAGGTGAAAAATTAAAATTGTCTGTATATAATGTCAAATAATAAAAAGAGTATGTCAAAGAAGTATGTAAAAAGAAATAAAAAATAAATATCGTAATTTGAGATCAGTTAAACATTTACGTAGTTATGCCGTTAATGAGGTCCCAGGGAAGCCACATGTGCAGAAGGAATTATTGCCAAAGTACCTTGTCTTTAACATAGTCTTTAATCTTATAATATTATGCTTTTTTGATAAGGACTCGTTTGATGAGGGTTTTGAACTTTTCATCGCTAAGTTCTGTAACCGGCTTTGGCAACTTGTTATAAAAATGGATGCAGTTTACAAGAAATGACTTACTAGTTTTAGTAAATCTAAATTTAGTTAACACAATTTCATTTTTCTACGTTTATCATGTTATGCTGTTTACATTATAAAATAGTTTCCCTCAGTGGCATTGATCGGCTTTTTGTGGGATCAATTATTTCAGGAAGAACGCACATATAATAAAATTTTGTCAAACGAGGAATCATTTTTCTTTCCAAAATTGATCGTCTTTATAAATCTTCAGAACATTTATTGGAAATTCAGGACCAGTGTACACCGCAAACAAACATAAATTTTTATTTGCAATGTTTAGTTGGCCCTGAACTTGGTAATACCAGCCATGGTTAACGTTGATAATGACGTTATCGCCATCAAATAAAAAACATTTCAATTGTTTTTTGACGGATTGCTGCTCCACTGTCACCACAATACAATTTACTTTTTCGGCCCATCACCTAAAACATAAAAGGAATAATAGACCACACACACCTAGTTGACACTACACTATTACGTTTATGATTCGAATGTACAAAATAAATATTATGAAAAAAAAAATACTTACGGATCAAAACGTGTCAGGCGTAGTATATACCGCCGGCAACTACGTATCTGTGTATAGTCGATCGATGGCAGCGCGAGCGACATAGGTCCTACCTCGGAGAGCGCCACAGCGCGACTGGCCGACACCGCTCGGTGCCGCGTAATTTATTAGTAACTTTGAAATATTATACAGTCGATAAAATATCTTTATGTAAGTTTTTTTTTTACTGATTTTTGTTTGCCTGAACTCCTCTTACAAACAGTGTATTTTTTTTAAATAATTTCAGCCTTAATATGACATAAAAATGATGTTTTATTTTGCCAAATTTAGATTAAGAAAATATTTTTTTTGAGATACTTAATGAATTAAAATTTCTTTTTTATTTTATACAAAAACAATAACGGTATCTTTCCTTTTTCCATGTATTTTTTCCAGACTTCCACGACTTATTGTTGATTCATAATTTCATTCCGAAATTCAGTCTTCCCGTATAGTCTCAAAAATATGAGTTCAAAATAAGCTTTTATTTTGATATTTAAGAATATTTTTCAATTTTTATTCTATACAAATACAATATAAAGATATGCTTAATGCGGTACTCAAATTAGTTTTTAATAATTTCATGCCATTTAGTAGTAATTTAACCTTAAAAAACCCCGATTTTATGTTTATTGTCATTTTTTAACGATAACACTCTTCTTTTACCTTTTCTTAACATCTACCCGTGAGAACCTGTAATTGGCTTTATGTCTCATATAATATTGTTATGCTTCTGTTATAGCTGTTGGTTCTCCTATGAATAAATAAATCAGTGTTTGGGTCGCCTTATAGGGGTGCCTACTAACCAGTGTTTTACATGTTAGCAAATAAAAAAATATCGTAATATTATCGTTCCCCACAATAATCCCTACAGACCATTTTGTTTGTTTTCGCGTTGTCGCGTACAATTAGCTATACGTGAATTATCGGCCCTGCTCGCGCCGACGACTGCAAATTGATTTTAATGTAACAATGGAGTTAAAGCTTCACTAACTAGTCCTTTGTAAAGCTGCAGAGTACTTAATGTTATTTTGGACGCCTATTCTCTTTTAGGTACTCTTCTTTGCAGGACGCACGTCTATAGGAGAAAAATTAACTAATGACCAGCTCTGGGGAATTGGCTGGTGGTAATTATTTTATGACTAGCTGCGCCCCGCGGTTTCACCCGCGTAAATGTCGATCCCTTGGGAATATTGGGATAAAAAGTAGCTTATATGTTAATCTAGGGTTTCAGCTACCTCCATACAAAATTTTATCAAAATTGGTTTAGCCGTTTGAGCGTGAAGAAGTAACAAACATATAAACACACACACACTCACAAACATTCGCCTTAATAATATTAGTATTATGATTTTAGAAAGAGAGATATTTATGATTTAGTTTCTTATGATTATTTGGCCCTTTTTGCGAAACCAAAGAATCTATATGAAGAATAGGTTTTTTGGTTAATAAGAGCCATTTTAATGGCAATCATAGGAAACTAAATCAATGAATTATATCGTAATGCATCTTGGAAATATGATAAGTTAGCTATTTGGATGTTATTACTTTAGTTTATTTATTAAAAGGCTTCACTCACTAGTCTTTTATAAAGGCCACATAGTATTTAATTCAAGGATTCTTAAACCATTGCTTCATTTGTTAAAAAATTTGTCTGTACGACAACGTAAATTACGCAATGAATGTTGTTGAACTGTCAAAAGGCCATTGTAAGTGTTATACGCAATTGTCCCATAGCTGCAAAAAAAATATGGTGTAAAAGATGGTGATGATGATTGTAGAATGGAAGACATTTATGATTTAGTTTCGTTTTATTGCCATAGAAATGGCTCTTTTGCCAAGTCAGAGAAGCTGTTAATTATTACTTTGATTTTTCGATAATATTATGTTGCATTTTGAAGATATGAAATTACTCTAACCTTTTTCGATCAAGACCACAATTATTTTTAATTAAACATATTAACTACGTACAATGATCATGCCCGATTGTTGTATTACCATTGTTTAAAACCAATTAACTGAAATCCACTTGAAACTTCAGAGAATTCGATGTATCAATTAATATTGGAATCATTCTGTAGAAATTGTAACCATGTTTAATATTGAAATCGCATTTTCTGTGACAAAATTTTGATAAGTACGTTTTAATTTTATGATTAACCACCAATTCACCAATCATTTAATTATTATATAATTTCATTATTGTTTCGAGTAGCTCAATTACTGCTTTATTTACCAATTAATTCCAATTGAAGTAGGTATTTACTTATACTGATTTTGTCATACTTATTCTGAGTTGAGTTGCACGATTACTGACAAATGCGAACACTGACTGGAAAGGTCCACTCAATCTGCGTGGTTCTTCCTCAAAAGACCATTTCAGATACCAATCTACATGGTCTTCACATGATCTGACCAAGATTATGTCTGGACTTTAAAAGAGACTGTGACCTTTGAGCTGGTTTCTCATATTAGTTAGATAGGAAACGCCGACCTCATCTAGTTTTAAAAATATGATTGAAAACCCTAACCAAACCTACTTACAACAATAAAAACATTTATCATTTGCTACTCCAACGGGAATTGATTTAAAATAATAAATTACTAACATAAATCAAAGATTACCCAGGAATGTTCTAGAATATTCATTTTGAAATGACCATTCAGTGTTAAACATACCTAACCCAACAAGCACTTCAGTCATAAAGAGTGCTTTAAATCTTAAACGCCCAATACATAAAGCTGTATAAAGCACTATTATGTACGCTGTAAGCCGTTCAGCCGTAAAAAGTAAACGTTGATTCACTTTCAAACGACTTCAACTGCGTTATTCATGAGTGCTGATGCAGTGCCAGCGAAGTTACAGATAAGCACAGAGTATAGAACAAACTAGAAGGCGCAGAGTACTGAAGCAGCCGAAATGTCAAAATATGCTCGTTGTTTGACATTTATTTTTCTCTACAATTGACAAAAAAAATGGTAATATGACCCCAATATAACATTTATGGGTTAGGAACAGAGGCAGGCACCCTTTTTTTTATGGATGGGAAATCATCAAATGACCCCTCCCGCTCTGGGTGGAGCGGAAGGGAGTGTCAGACTCTTACTGACTAAAACCCATCCGTGTCCCTTCCTTAGCCCTTTATGTTCCGGGGTAGCGTTAACCCTTTCGGACAATCCCGCACCCCCGGCAGGCTTCGGCTCTGGCAGGCCCCTTCCTTTTTGCTGACATCTCTTTGAGGTGCGCGTGGAACACGTACGCGCCGTCCGGCACGGGCCTGATCCTGATCGGACGGTGAGCTAGAGGCAGGCACTCTGATATTTACATAGTACCTATGGCATCCCCCTCACTTAGAAAATATATGTGTTCCGGCCGGCATCGTCAAAGTCAAAGCATTTATTTCAAATAGGCACATAAAAGGCACTTTTGAACGTCAAAAATTACCTTAAAATAGAATTGATTCTAGTCGCCCCTTCCAAAAGGTAGTTTTCGTATGGAGAAAAATGGGCAAGAAACTCCACCGTTACTCTTTTAAAATGTTTTACAATATTTTGCATGGGTACAGACGCCAGCACATCAAGCTACTACAATCTGTCAAATTTCTTTAATAGATTTTCAACTTTATCGCTAAAATATAAGGTTCAAAGTTGATTGGGAAAAGTTGACAGTTTGGGGTAGCTTGATGTGCTGGCGTCTGTACATTAATTAATGGGAACAAAGTAGGCTGATTATCCGCTGCATGAGTATAATCGACGACGCCTCGCCTTCTGGTTTGTTCTGTATTCTGTGGAGATAAGTGAAGTTCCCTGTACTGTGAGGACACTGATTCATCTCGCTAATGTTTATATTTATTTTAAGTTGAGGTGCAACCCTGTGACGGGGTTGAGCTGAATATTGAAGGTAAACTTGGTGAGCGGTGCTTGAGCTTTGTAGTTGAGTACTCCTTTGTGTAGAGTGATGTCTGAGGAAACAATGAACCAATTTACAAAATTCAAAAATAAGGTAAGTTAGATATTTAATGATTAGTTAGGATAAGTACTTCATAACAAAATAGGAGGTGTGAGGCTAGCAGGTGGCAATAAAATATACCTAACTAATAGGTATGTTTCATGGTGCCACTGCAATTTGACGCACACATTGTTTTAAATACGATAGTTGTACACATTGTTTTTTTTTGCTGACTCGTGCGCTGCGCAGTCTCAAGTCTCAACACGGTGGCGGATGCCATAGACATATTCACCTGTATACTGGGTGAGTTCACAAGGGCCACGTACTGTGTAGCATGTAATTAAGTTACTTTGTCGCATTAGATTTATTATTATCCACAATGGCAAAGGAAACATGTGATGTGATAAATAAAATAAATACATATTTTTTTACTTGCAAATAATATCGTTAACGTCCACATTCTCGTCACAGCATCACGGTAACACAGGAAAGTAAAATGTATGGAAACATACTTCCATACATTTTATGGACGTGGACGGAGACGTTCACGACAACATCGTGGCGTTAAAATTTATAAAAGCGCATTCAAACTTCAACCATTTATTTCAATTAAACCATTTACAGTTATCAATTTACCTTTGAATTGTCAAGGACGGTCAGTCAGAAAATGAAGCTAGTTGCCCATTCCAAAGCGTAGTAAGTACCTATAAAGAAGAATAGGCAAGAAATTCCATGGACACCCTCATCGATTTTGCGTAGGTGTGAGTAATAAGAATCTCACAAGCTTAACCAGTCAAGCGGCGCGCGTCGCCCATTGCCCGAAACAATAGAAAAACAAAATTAATTAAATTATTTTTATTATTATGGATATATATTTTTTTTAATTAATTAAATTGTATTGTATTGTGTGTTTTGTATCTCATTAGCGGAATTTGACAGATTAAGGGAGAAGAGCCAGACTAGGTCGCAAATTCCAATTTTCTAACGTGTTTTGCAATAGATATTTCATGAAATAGTCATTCAATAGGATTATTATGAACTAAGAGGGTTGTACTCGTATTGATGATTTTAATGAGTACTAGCTGCGCCTCACGGTTTCACCTGCGTAAATGTCAATCCCGTGGGAATATCGGGATAAAAAGTAGCCTATATGTTAATCTAAGATGTCAGCTACTTCCGTACAAAATTTTATCAAAATTGGCACAGCCGTTTGAGCGCGAAGAAGTAACAAACATATAAACACACGCACACCACACACACTCACAAACTTTCGCATTTATAATATTAGTGTGATGTGATAGTGTGATTAGTGTGATAATGCTGTAAATACATACCTACATGTTATGGTCGTGAATCATATTTTGTTCAACATACAACCTGACACTGATCTGCAATCGCAGGCTACCATAGCACTTTCCCTTTAATCATTAAAAGTAAATGCATTTAAACGTTCGGACACCTCATCACTGATGCCAGCGATATGACCACTATCTCTCCGAATTACAGAATTTCATCGACGGTAATAAGTATTACAACGTACCTGTTTGGTATAGTAGTGAAATGAGTAATGTATACCACATTCAAGTAGGTAAGTATGACGTCACATGGACAATTTCACACCGGCTCGCGGTTAAGCTCAAAATATAGCGTGACATGAAATTAAGTTTTTAATTTATTTTTGTGGGATTGGACGGGGTTTGGGACCTCTACCTAATCCTTTTGGGAATACGGGTGGGTTTGCTATGTTTGGACGGGATTAATAAGTACCTACTCAACTTCATTCCACCTAAGATAAAAAGAAAATTGAGGGAATTCTCGTATTTCTATTATTAAATGAGAAAGCAATTCCATTATAGACCTCATCCATCGCTTTCCATCAGGCGTGATTTAAGTCAAGAGCAGGCCAATAAAGCAAAAAAAAAAAGAGATTTTTACATTAGATTAAGAGAATCGAACACGTGTGGGACTGTCTAAGGTTAGCTAAGCTGTGTGTGTATTCAATAGGTAATAGGTAATACGGGCTGGTGTCCGCAACTCCACGTCAATGCGCGTATTTTGCGTACGGGTGGGAAAATCGATTATTCGATCCACCCCAGCTCCTCGAGGAAGGCCAGCAACGCCTTGATGTTACTGACCGTCTCACGTAGGGTACCTGGGTTACCGAAGTACTTTGCCCTGTACGTGGCGACCACTGGGCAGTTTAGAAGCACATGTGCCGCTGTCTCGTCGTCCTCCATGGAGGCCCTGCACAGCGGACTGTCTGTTACTCCTATGACAAAGAGGTGTTTATTAAATGACCCGTGGCCAGTTAAAGCTGCAGTAACTATACGCAGCTTTTGTTTAGTTAGACGGAGAACCTGTTTCGTGAGGCGGCCATCCAATGCGGGAAATGCTTCCCTGGCCTGCCTGCAATCTCCTTGATCCGTCCAAAGTTTGTCATGTTGGTCTCTGGTACGTTTCCTTACCAGAGTGCGTATACAGGAAGATTTTTTTATCACCATCCAAAGTTTTACAGGGTGTTCTACCCTTGAATATGAACAACTTTCACTATGGGACCAACTCTGAAATCACGAAAAAAAAAATCAGCTGTTTCATACAAAAGTTCAATACCTACTTGACCAAAATGTATGAAACAGCAGATTTTTTTTTATTTTCCAATTCTTCCCTTGCGGTGGTAGGGCTAACGCCCGCCTGGTTTGCGACCCCCCTCCCACCGGAGTCTGGCGTCAAGCAGCGTGTTTCGTCGATGCGTGGGAGATCCAGTGCCTTAGGCATCTTCTGGGCACGCTCGTTCTATCATAGACTTCATCCATCGCTTTCCATCAGGCGTGATCGAGGTCAAGAGCGGGCCCATTCAGCAATAAAAATAAAATAAAAACAACCCAAATAAAACAGGTTGACAACTCCTGACGAGAAGAATGAAAGCTCAACATACATGTCACTGGCATGTAAATAACGCCATTCCGATGTCCAACACGGCACGGTGAAAAACAAATATTTTTCACGTGTTTTATTTATATCGAAAGTGTCTGTGTGCTGCGTGAATAATTAATGTAGTGTTGGGGGTCTCTGCGGCGGCGTCACTGCGAAATACCAATTATGTGCTGAAATGACCTTTTGTTTATTTGAGTATTTTTAGGGTTGTTCCCGTGTAAGGTAATAAAATTACTTATAATTTTATTATGACTGACTGAATGTCGGCCTGTCAGTCCAAAAGCCGCAAGGCAATGTAGCCCGCGCTACCTAAACTGGGCTATGAAAATTTGGCGCGGCTCGCAGGTAAATTACACTTCAGTAAATAAAACGTAAAATGCAGTGTATTCCGTATTGTATTAACAAAACTTTTGTCCAACACATAAAATCCGAAAAAATATACACCCGCAACGAAAATAATCCTAAAATCGGGTAAACAAAACAAATAACGGGTCTAAAGCCGACTCGGGCGTATCTTATTGGGGCAGCAAAATCAAAATGTGTGGATTGCATCCCATAAGTGCATGCAGTAAACATACATAGACTATGGAAACAATTCTAATAACAGTTACGGTGGCAATGCCACTCGTAAAAACGTATTGCGAACGCGTGGTCCGTTCCATATCAAACTAGCGCCACAGACTACAAAAATCTCATTCAACTTATTTGATCTACTGAAAGTATTGTGCAGTTCTAAGAGGGGAGTTTGTTAGTCTGTGGTCATAAAAGAGAGCATGCAATCGATATGCTGACCACAATAATGCCCTATTAAACGGACTGTTTTGATGTTATTTGCTAATGTGCACGCGATTGGGTAGGTAGTTGCATATAAATGGGTAGTTTAGAAAATAGTTAGTTTTGTTTTTTTTAAGTTTATGGGCTGTTTTAACCGGTATTAGAAGCATAGGAACTATTTCTACTTAAAATAACAATATAAAATGTATTTTTTAATAGAAATACTTAGCTAACAGGCTTTACAAAAACTGGTATATTTTTACATAAATTTCACTCTAGCAATGTGTTTTTGTATAAAGATCTTCGCAATCAAAACAAATGGGAAGCAATCACGGATATCTATGGAAGCAATAATAATCCAGTATTTTAGGTACATGGAGCGACTGCCTATCTGACCTCCACAACCCTGTTACTAATAATAAAATACGAAACCCCTTGGTAAGACTGGTTGTCAGACATTCGGGCTTCTGATGACCTATAGCGACTGACAGAGATCCAAGAATGACAGCCGGGACCAATGGCTTAACATACTCTCCAAGACACGGAGAGGTATTGGTATGTAAAGATGGACATCCATCTAGGAACCAACCGCAGCAAGCGTGGCTTAACCTGATCGATCAACCTGTGCGGCTGTTATTACTTAGCCACAAGCCCCTCTTATCTATCTGCTCAACAATGTAAATAACGCAATTAATGTTGTTGAACTACCAAAATGAAAGCCATTGCTACTGATTGTGTTATGCAATTACCCCGCTGGCTAAAGTAAACGCGTCGTGATCAGGAATACATTAAATAGACTGGCTAACACTTAGAAACTACTTACAAGAAAAAGGGCTCACACCGAAAACAATAGACAGTCACACTTTCTTAAGTATACTTTCGTGCAAAAAAAAATCTACTCACCCCATGCTCTTCGATTTGAAAGTTTTGAAACAATATAAATAATTCAACAAGCTTCACTAACAATAACCTAATATATTGTATATTAAAACCTTATGTAGATTACGTTAGTGAAAGAATAATCAAAACAGATTCATTATTTTTTGTGAAAATCGCGAACTTTTAAAAATGTGGGAGTTGAATAAAGAACCTTATTTTTTAATGAAGTGCGTTAAAAAAATCAAGTTCAATTTTGATTAAACAAACATAAATAAACAAAATTTAATTTTCAGACAAACTTTTTTCGAGCAAGAGTGAGTAATGAGGACATCTGAAGAATCGAGTCGATCTTGTCAAGAATATTGCTTTAAATACCTAAAATGTAGTGTATGGTCAAATAAACTGTAACTTACCTAACTTCACACAGTATAAAATAATAAATTATACAGGATGAAATTGAAAGCATGCGACAAATCGAATTGGGAGATTGTACTCATCATTATGAACAACTTTTACTGTGGAACCAAACCCGAAATCGCGAAAAAAAAACAGCTGCTCCCTACATTTTGAAGAGTTATGCGAACATAAATGTAGGGAACAGCTGATTTTTTTTTTCATGATTTGAGGTTTGGTCCCATAGTAAAAGTTGGTCATAATGATGAGTACAATCTCCCATTTCGATTTGTCGCATGTTTTCAATTTCACCCTGTATTCATTACGATTTTTGAGATATCGTGTCTCAAATGGACAGCATGGGGTGGGCATGCAAAATATTGTACCTAAAACATTTTAAAAGAGTAACGGTGGAGTTTCTTGCTCATTCTTCTCCATACGAAAACTACCTTTTGGAATGGGCGACTAGAATCAATTCTATTTTTTTAAGATAATTTTTGACGTTCAAAAGTGCCTTTTATGTGCCTATTTGAAATAAATGCTTTGACTTTGGGCCAATTTTTTTGCACGCAAGTGTAGTTCAACCGGGTAACATAATCGCTTCCCCGATGCTATTAACGCATCAGTGGCTCATTCACAAGAGCTGAGAGTTCACCGCACAGAATGTACTCAAAGTGGCGTTAACCATAGTTAGTTTACGTACGTTAACTACTAAGTAACCTAACTATTGAATTAGGTACACAACAAGCTTGGGGCCACTTAGATTTGGCGTAGGTTGATAGAACGCTGGCTATGTTTATGGTTACATTAATTATATCACTAGAAATAGGGACCAATTAGTTCAACCAGGTTTCAGGCTGGCTAAAGTAGACTCATCTTTCATGGGCTACTGTCTAAAATGTTACAATAAAATACCTACCCACATACTTGAACTGAATGAAACGAAATTTAAATCTTGTATAAAACGCACACTATGCAGCCAGGCATATTATAAATTGGGGGATTACATCACTGATAAAAATGCTTGGCTAAATGCTGGTCCTGCTCCATAAGGACGCACAAATAAATTGATTAGCATTGGAAAATACCTACTGTTGGAGCTGCTGAAGATTTTAAAATACTATTTTTGCATTATATAAATTCAATCTCCTTGTATTGTATAATTGCATAGCACATGTGTGAGTACTATGTACATACTATAAAGCTACCATTTACTGGGTACGTCTTTCATTGACTTGAATGTGCTCTGGCGGCTGAGAGTATGTCATGCTCACTCAAATGTCTCGCTGATGGTGGCGCATGTGTTGGATCATTTAGCTCCCTTCAAAATGGTTGAGCTGAATGGTGCTAATACATGCGTCATGTTCGTGAACGGGCGCCGTCAGTAGGGACTGGTCATCTCTTTGCTGCCACGGCTTATTTTAATTTAATATTTGAATTGTTTTTTCTCATCTTCTCATTATGGACGCTTTTAACGTTCTGCATCGTTCTCACATGTATAATTTTTAACATGAATGATGTAACCAAGACTTTGTAACCATATTATTTTGATTTAAAAGAGTGTCCATGGAGTTTCTTGCCCGTTCTTCTCCATAGGTACCTACTCTTTGGAATGGGCCACTAGCTTCATCTTTCTGACTGACCGACCCCTTGACAATTCAAAAGTGCCTGTAATTGGTTTAATTGAATTAAATGCTTTGAGTTTGAGTTGAGTTTGAGTTTGAGAATTAAGGACACACGTCAACTTGTTCACCTATTGCAGTCAGGAAAATGAATCGTTCGTTCGTTGAATTCGTGAATGAATGTTCGAAAAAATGGTTTCGTTTTTAATTCTTTTACCTATTGTGGTATAGTAATTTTATTTTAGGTGCATCGTCCTCACATGTTATTATATAATTAATGTACCTATGCAAAATATTGTACCTTAAACATTTTAAAAGAGTAACGGTGGAGTTTATTGCCCATACTTCTCCATACGGAAACTACCTTTTGGAATGGGCGACAAGAATCAATTCTATTTTAAGATAATTTTTGACGTTCAAAAGTGCCTTTTATGTGCCTATTTAAAATAAATGCTTTGACTTTGAATCGTTGATCAAATGGACACAGGAGCAGTGGTTGTCCAGTTGTAACGGCCCGACTTACGAGTTGTAGGTCGTAGGTTTGTTTTGTTCACAGGTACATACACCTTAGGACATAGGACTTAATATTCCGGTAGTAGGTTCCCGTGGTATATTTTCCGACCACCACGTAGGCGAAGCATCCCTCCTAACTCGTCTTGACGCGAAAGTAAGTTTGTTTTTTACCTGTTCGCGCCTAAACCACTGAACCGATAAAAAAAAAATATTTCGTATTATTTTGGCTTACATTGCCGATCGTCCTGAAATTTTGCGTATACGTTGTCGGGTGTACAGAAACGGCCATAGGGTTCATCCCGAAAAAAGTGCTGTTCCCGAGGAAAACAACAATAACGATATTATGATAATAGATGGCGCCACGTGTACGAAGTCGCAGGCAACAGCTAGTTCAAAATAATCAAAACAACCTGGCGACTGATCAGAAAACTAACTTTCAAGTCAACTTTAGCATAGATAACTGCATAATTATTGGGTTCGTTTTTAAAGCATCTACATAATTATGTATCCTACTTAATTTCAAAAGTTACAGAGAAAAGTAGGCGTCTATCCAGCGTCAACTTACATTAATTATTGGTTGGATTTTAGGCTTGAATTCGCCTTTCCTTAGGAGGCATAATACTTGCCTACGTTCTGAAATTATATATCATCCCTAAATAATTCTCAAAACTTTCAAACAAACTTCTGTAAAACAGACGTAGGTACAGATTAAACATTGTAATCTATCCCTGACAAATTTACACCAGCCGCGAACAGAAACACCTGTTTTTGTGGTTTCACAGACCCAAGTTTGCTTATTTTATACTTTACAAAACCAACTTAAACCTGCTTTACCAAAACTCTTATTATATTCAACGTAAGGTTTATTGTTACGTGTTTGTGTGTAAGAAGTAAATTGGCTAACGACAATAGGTAGGTAGGTAAGTTTCTTGCGACGCTGAAGTGAACTAATCTGCTAATGGTAAAGAAAGTTGGTACCGTTTCGAGCAACGAATAAGGCAGTGATTATCGTTTGTTGGGAGTAATAGATTCCACGTAACTTCACACTCGTAAACAGGAATGAGTGTAGTCTGCGAAGCTTTTGTTCTTCTTCCTCACATTTTCTTGGCACATTTATTGCTGGCTTTGTCTGCACTCATTGGGATGTGCAACGACTTTTATAGTATCTTTAGTTTGTGCTGAGAGTTTATTTTAACTTAAAGTGACTATCTAGTGTTACCGCTTCTGTATATCGTTCTTGAAGTTCAATATATCTGCTCTGTGAATAGACCCAAAATTCGAAAAAACTTTGGTAAGATTATAAACACTTAAGAGCAAATTCAGTACAGAGGAACAGGGTGTTAATTTCGTTTATTACCCGTGGTTCGACCGCGTAGTTCTACTAGTAGGACCAAGGGTATTTTTCTTTTCGGTGGTTCTATTAATCGGACCATGGGCAAATCAAGTTCTATCAATAGTACTAAGGGCAACCTTCACTCATCCTCCATAAAAAAGGGAGGATCCTCCGATTGTCTGGTGGGCAACTGCCCGACGATTGATGTCAGGACGTTGTATTATTATACTAGTTGCGCGGTAAACTCTGCTTGCGCGATGCAGGATTTTGCGTGACGTCAGTGTAATGCGTAGTTCGCATGTGGCGATACAGATGCCGCCACACCAGTCTTACCAGCTCTGGCTGACCTTTTGTACATGTAACGAGTGCTATCAGATCTCAATAGTCCAACTAGTGGGGGACGCCTCGATACCCTAAGGTTGGGCGACAGGGTCATTAACCATCTGTTATAAGGTCGATAGCTATCTCGATCTCGAACACCGAAAAAAAACTGTTCTATCCATCGATCACTACTAAAGAACTTAGTGATCGATGGTTCTATCCAATGTAAGAAAATCCTTTCTCACTGGATAAAACTTAATCATTTTTATAAATCCCTTAGGATTCTTTAAGAAAACTTCTACAACAGGAATATCTGCTTCATATTCAACAGCAAATGAAACATCGCAGATTACGAAGTGAAGATATTATTTAAACATTTTCGCGAAATAAAATACAGCGTCGAAATGAGACGTGGGAATATGGACCCTGTACGATACGTCACCGAACTATAAGATGGAGAACGTAAATGGGTGCGAAAAACTAAGAAATTGCTTTAGTGGTTTTGTTAACTCATTAAGCTAGATTTCACTTATAATTAGTAGCGTTGGAAGGCCTTCTGCAAGATGGACTGATGACCTAGTAAAGGCCGCAGGACTCCGCTGAATGACAGAGAAACACAGAACAGCAAACTGATTGCATAACACGCGCTTTTAATCATAATCTGAATCTTTTTGAAGGATATGGCTAATCCATTGCTTCATATGTTCGAAAAAATTATCTGCTCAACAACGTAAATAACGCAATGAATGTTGTAGAACTGTCAAAATGAAAGCCATTGCTACTGTCAGTGTGTTACGCAATTATTATTATTATTATGGTTTTTAAATTTAAATTTCTCAGGTTAGTACCTGGTATTTTTAGAATCTCACGGGTGTGAACCAAGGTGAGATTCTAGTTATTATTTTCAGAAGGTAAAGTGCTCTGTACTGCAGTGAAATTATTATCCAAGTCTAGTTGTAAAAATTTTCTTACTATGCGGCAAGTGTTTAATATGGCAGCTTTTTGTAGTGTTATGTATGTGTATTTAGATAGATTAAGTACATTAAAACTATTGAATATTTGTTTCGGGATAACACCTGTTGTTGATATTACTATTGGGACTATAGTGACTCTATTCATCTTCCAAACTCTGGTAATTTCCTCTTGTAATTCTGTATACTTCCTGATTTTTTCTGTGATAGTTTTTTGAATGTTATTGGTATTTGGGACTGCTACATCTATTATAAATGTGTGTTTGTTTACTTTATCAATAAGTGTTATATCAGGTCTATTGTTATATATGGTGTGGTCTGTAATTATAGTGCGGTCATAGTATATTTTGTAGAATTGGTTTTCTAATACAGCTCTAGGCGTGTACTTGTAATATGGTGTGTAGGGATCCTGCATGAGTTTAAGTTTGGTTGCGAGTTTTTGGTGTATGATATTAACAAGTTGATTATGTCTATGCGTATAGTCGTTTTGGGTTAGTGTGATACACGCTCCTGTGATATGTTGTATTGTTTCAGGTTTGCTGTGACATTTTCTGCATAAATCATTTCTTACTGTACTGTCTTTTATTATGTATTTTCTATAATTTTTCGTATTAATGACTTGATCTTGAATGGCTAACATAAACCCTTCTGTTTCAGGGAACAGCTCACTTAACTCTAGCCATTTGTTAGAAGCCTCTTTATCTATGTATGTTTGGTATAAATCGTTGGGATGTCTTCCATGTAGTTCCTTTTGCCTCCACTTCCTGTGTATCTCTTCTATATGTCTCGCTTTATCTACTGTTTCAATATTGCTATCATCGCTAAGGTTCAATGGTGTATATTGTTTGTCTATCTCTATAATTGTTTTGTGTAATTGACTGTTGTTTTTCTTCCGCCAGAAAAATTGTTTTAGATTTATGACTTGTCTTTTGTGAAGATGTGATATTTCGACTAGTCCCCTGCCACCTTCTTTTCTGGACATTATAACTCTTTCTATTGCTGATTTGGGACGGTGGTATCTATGTTGTGTCAGTGTAGTTCTTGTTTTAACTTCAAGAGCATGTAATTCTGTGTTAGACCATTTTATTACACCGAAAGAATAAGTAAGTATAGGGATTGCGTATGTATTTATAGATTTAAATAGGTTTTTACTAGATAGGTGCATTTTGCATAACGAATGTATTCTGCTATTGTATTCTTTTTTGAGTTTATCCTTAATAATCTTATGTTCTAACAATCGTGCTTGATTGTAACCTAAATATTTATATAGTTCTTCGTCTTTCATCGCTTCTATTACTTCTTCGGTGTCTGTTGAGTAGTTTCCTTCTATAATCTTACCTTTCTCTATATTTAGTTTCCGGCATTTATCTAGTCCAAAATCCATTCTTATGTCTTTCGAAAATGTTGTTGTTATATTTAATAAATCGTGTAAATCTGTATTTTTATTAGCATATAGTTTTAAGTCATCCATATATAGTAAATGTGTAATTTGGTGTAATATTGACCTACCGTTCTTAATATCAAAGCCTAATTTCGATTCGATTAATGCTCGGGAGAGTGGATTCAGGGCTAGACAAAACCATAGAGGGCTTAAGGAGTCCCCTTGGAAAATACCCTTTTTAATCGCTATTTCGTCTACGGATAAGTTTGTTGTTTTAGTGTGTAATTTTAGTGTAGTTCTCCAGGATCCCATTGTATTCTTAAGAAAATTTATAATTAATGGATTGATTTTATAAATGTTTAGTACTTCGATCAACCATGAGTGAGGAACGCTGTCGAATGCCTTCTTGTAATCTATGTATGCTATGTATAGGTTCTTTCTAGATCTCTGAACGTATTTTAAAATAGTGGAATCGATAATTAATTGCTCTTTACATCCCATATGACCACGCCTACATCCTTTCTGTTCTTCAGTCAAGATATTGTATTGTTCAGTGTGTTTAATAATTTTATTAGTTATGCATGACGTTATGATTTTATATAAGGTTGGCAGGCAAGTGATTGGTCTGTACTGTGAAGGATCCTGGGTTCTACTTGATTTTGGGATCATATATGTGATTCCTTTAGTCAAAAATTCTGGAATATTTTGATTACCTTTTAAAATATCATTTATTTGTTCTGCTAACGTGCTATGAAGTGAATTAAGCCTTTTTATCCAAAAATTGTGTATACCATCTATTCCTGCTGCTTTCCAGTTATGTGTTTTATTTATAATTGTATTTATTTCAAGAGCATCTATATCTTCAAACGGCATTTCGTCTATTGTTTCTGATCGGACTATTTCTTCTTGTATCCATCCAGCTTCTTTGTTATGTTCAGTGCTGTCTGACCAGATTCCTTGCCAGAATTCTTTTAAAGACTCTTGAGATGGAGGATTAAGGATTGTCGTATTGTTGCCTTTAAGCTGTCTATAAAATTGTTTCTCACTTGTTTTAAATAATCTATTGTTATCCTTTCTTTCTTTAGCTTTTTTGTATCGTGCTAGTCTATGACTCTTCACTAGAAGTTTTTGTTTTAATGTATCTAAGTGATCTTCTATTCTCTTATTAAAGTTTTCATGTGAACTATGTTGTTTAGTATTTTTAATGATCAGTATGACTTTTTTTTCAAGTTTTCTTGATGTGTTGCCGTTTTTATATTGTGTTAGTCTGTTAATGTCTTTTCTTAGCTGATCTATGTCCGTTTGTAATCTTTTTTGCCATGGTGGGTCGTTTATTACTCTGTTATTATTACTAGTTCTATCTACATTTATTTTTAGTTTAAAGTGAATTGCAACTGTAATAGCTACAGAATAGATTAAGGAATGCGTGTCACTTAAATATTCTAGGGTTGATAGTTTGGGAGGAATAATTTTTTGATTAAACATACTAATAATATCCGTCAATTGGCGAGATGGTCTAATTTTTGGTAATAAAGGTCTACACGCAGGATCCATTCCGTTGTATTTTGTCATATTTGCTTCTAATTCGTTACTTAATGATTCTACTATGGAAGGGTCAAACTCAATATTATTCTGTGTTTGTGTTAATGTGACATTATCTGTAGTAGCTTGATTGCTGTGCTGTGTGCTTGCGGTTAGTTCTGTAGCGAAATATTCAGTCCTTGATCTAGTGTCGTCTTCTAAGGAAGGATTATATGTTGTAAGCGATTGGGTTATCTGTAAGGTGTTTGTTGGTTGTGTGAGATTTATACTTTCTTCTTCAATTTTTAGTTGTTCTCCTACTTCAAATCTAATTCTATTTAAAGTTTCGTCTGATAACAGCTTGTTTCTGATAATAACCCGTCTTTGGTCAGCTATTCTTTGTTCTGTTACGTTAATTTCTGGGTATTGTAATTTAAATTTATCGAATAATTGTGTGCAGTACATGGTTCTGTCCTCTTCAAGTTTCGTAATGTGATAATAAGTGCGCATGATGAATATGTTCATATCTTCAGTCCATTTCATGCGCACTCGGGGTTTTCCCGCTTTGGTGGTCGCAGGCTGAGTAGCTGACGCCGCCTGCGAAACATCCAAGGCGGATGTAACTGCTCTACTGTCGTCACTATTGTCTAGTCTGTCTGTCGGTTCGGCTGTAGTATTTTTATCGGGGAGAACCCGCCTGCTCAGTCCCCCACCGCCGATGGGTCGCATGCTGAGACACCCAGCATCGGCCCCAGGTGCGCCCCGACGATTGCCCTCGGGTAGCGGTCCTATACGTATTTTCTTTGACCTAGTCTCCATGTTAAATGGGTTTCCAGAGCCACGTTAGCCACGCCAGTAATTTTTATATCGTGTGTCCGCCCCCCACGTGATTAGTTGGTCAATCAGGACGTGTGGTTGTTTAGGGGGCTTATTATTATTATTTATTTATTTCAGAGAAATCTCCATATAAATTAAGTACACAATTATAAAAACAAAATAACAAAATCATAAACTGTTAGTGTGTTAGTAACAGAAAATTTTTCCTAAAATTATGTTAGTACGGTTAGTACCTATACCTAACTGATGCCTATGGCTGTCCTTATCCACTGTTTTTGGAAAGGACAGTCAAAACGGGTAGCAATAGCAATTAGGATGCCGTTGCTGCTGCTTCGTAGACGATGCAGCAAGGAGTTTGCTTTCTTGCGCATGATGGCTTGGAAGCCATCCGTACGCGCTTCAGCAAACATACCAGACGCGCTGCAGCGCCACGGCAACCCCAACAGCATCCTAAAAGCATTATTATATTGGGTGCGCAGGGCTCTGTGGTTTCGCTGCGTATATTTCACCCACAGGCCACTCGAGTAAAACGACTGGCAGAACGCCTTAAAAAGTGTTATTTTCACCTCGTTGGTGCAGCGTTTTAATAACTAATTAACTCACCGCCGGTAGAAACGGCGGTGCTTGGAAGAGGCCTATGTCCAGCAGTGGACGTCTTTCGACTGAAATGATGATGATGAACTTATAGTTTACTTCTACACTATCAGGGTAGGCAGTTCCCACCGTAGGCACGGACTTGCGGACGGCGAGCAATGAGCAGCTCGTCGTCCGGTAAAGAACAGGCCCGGGTCAACGGCGCGTTGTTTTCCACGCGCGCCTCAAAGACATGTCAGCACTAACTGACGGGGTCCGCTAGGGCCGATGCCTGTCAGGGTCGCGCGTTGTTCGAAAGAGATACCGTGGCCCTGGTGTGCCAGGGCCACGGTATCTCTTCAGTTGCCTGTGGGCAACTGAAAGAACACGGGTGGGTTTTAGTCAATAAAAGTCTGACACGCCCTCCCGCTCCGCGCGGGAGAGAAATAGCGGGAGAAGTAATTTCATAGATTCCCACCCTTAAAAAAAAAGAGGGTACGCAGTTCAACTCCCACATTAATGTATAGCTGGTGACCATAGAAGAGACTACATTCGAACAGACACATGATGTCAGTGTTCCCAGAGCACAAGGAACACAGTACTCGTACTGCGCTCAAAACCACAAATTTCTTACGTCGCCCAAAAACCAGACAAGCTTATGTGGGACTGGGCGGGGACGTTTGCCACATATCCAACGAGTCATAGGCCAAATCGACCACCATGTGAGTCCCAGAAAATGTCATTCATGGATCTTTGGCCGTCGTTACGGCACAAAAGTCTGAGAATCAGTTGTGGAGGTCAGATATGCAGTCACTCCATGTAAAATACTGGTATTCAGCTGCATCCAGTTAGACTAGAAGCCGACCCCGTCATATTTGGGAAAAGGCTGGACAGATGATGAAACAGTATGCCATATTGTGTAGAGGTTTATTTCTGGCGAGAATTGCAAATAGGCTAGAAAAGGGAGAATATGTCAAACAAGATCTATCGAGTTGAATCAAGTCAAGTTACACGCTAAGTCAAATTGTACCCGCTGTTGCTTGGCGTGAACTGTAAAGTCTCTCAGGACGCACTACTTGAATGCTTCCGTTACCGGGGACTCGCAATTTATTGATTCTCTACTTCATATTTAACATAATAATGTATTTATATACCATTATTATTAAGATTTCACAAGAATTTCACAATTTCGGGCAAACGTCATACACCTATACAAAATATTATATGTACTGGATGTAAATTCTCATCCCCTTACTAATAAACGTATTATATCAGATAAATAGTTACACATTGATTTTTCTCTTTCAGTCGTCAGTAATTTGACTTTCGAAAGAAGAAGACAAAGTGTTGTGTAACTATACAGACGCTATATAACGTTTATTAGTAAGGGGGTAATGTTTTGTTTGATGTATAGAAAGCTTAGATAACGGCTGTGTGATTGATCTGTTTTACAGTATGTACAGTCGCCAGCAAAATTGCATGGGTACCTTAGTGTCTATTTTCCCGTGAACGTTTGAATTCAAGTTTTCGAAAATAAACTAGATGGCGTTGGTTTCTTCACAACTATGACTAATTTACGAAACGTAAGTAAGGAGTTAGGAAGAAACGAAGGAATTACAAGGCTAATACATTTTATCTAATTATTACATTACAATTACCAGCATACGTAGCTTAAATGATAAAAATAATAATAGAAACCGATAGGAATATATTTATTAAGCTAACGAGTGGGTATTTTAATAATTAATTTAATATTCGAATTGGTAGGTAGTTACTTAGCAACAGTAAAAAGAGCAGATTCATCGCAGGTAAACAGGCTCGCCTTGTGGGCTCGCAAAAAAAGGCACTATAAAAAATTATAGAGGTTTATTTCTTACAGTTTATTATTTAAATTTAGTAGTCAGTTTATTAAATATTATAGGTATAATATTATAATATTATGAAGTTATTGAGGCGATAGCTTAAGTATTCGTTTCCAAAATCGGAAAGAGGATTGAAGCTTATGTAACCTCAATAAAAACAAACAGGAGACCGGTTATTTTATTACAAAGGTCAAACGGATTAAATGGATACCTACTAAATAAGTAGGCTAAAAACTACAAAATTGCACAAAAACATATCAAATGGTTAGTAGGCAACATAAAAAACTAAAAACTATGTTGTTTAAACTTAAAGTGTTCATAACTTTTTAAATTATTAAAAATACGTAAGTTATAGTTTATACACACATAACCAGGTCTCCAGTCAATATAAATAATATTATCTAAGTATAATTATTTAGCTCGTAGCTACGTAACCACTTGTGTATCGCGTATTATTTCGACGCCACAAACAATAAGCGTCCGTGTTCACTGGACTTAAAAGTTTTTTCATCTGTAAAGATGACATTACTCCAATCGAAGTTTATGTGATCCAAAGCGAACTGTAATCTTGCCCTTTTATGGTTTTCCGTGAGCAAGGGTTTCACAGCATGCCTCCGCGGCACAAGTTTTGATGCGGCTCCGTGTCAAAACTGGTGTCAAATAAACCAGCATAGTGGTTCGGCGGCAGAAATCCATTTTCTTCATACTGCCTTATCATGGTTTGATGCTGCAATGTGTTTTATAAGTCGTGGTCTACCAGTTCTTTGATGGTGTTTCAAAGAACCCTCCTCTTCAAATCGTCGTACTCAAAGAACAACTGTTTTTCTCTGCAACAATAAAACAGAAATATATAATACCCAATAATGATTATTATGTAGTGTAGTAACAAAAAAAAATGCAGTTTTTAATATAAAAGTGTAAAAATAAATCTACTTACGTTTACACCGGTCTCTGGCTATTTCTGACAAGTTTTTGGCTTGATTACTTATTCAAAGCAATTATTTGAGCTCTTGTAACGAAATCAATATTATAACTCGTGCTCGTTTTGGTAAAATAAGTAATCCGCCTGATCATAAATAAGAAATGAACAAAAGGCACTCGAACGAGGTAATCGAAATGAACTTAGCGAACGATCAATTGAGCTGTCATAAATCTTAGATCTAAGTATCATTCATACCACCTACCAATTATTTATAAATCCATATTTAACCTACCCTCTCAAGTTTGAAAACTAAAACTTAGAAAATCAGATACCTACCTAGTTATAAATTGATATTCAATTTTAACATAGTAGGTTAATAATTAGGATCAATTTTCTTTAAAAGAAACTATTAATTATAAATTGTTTGAAGAGATAAAAAGAAACTGCAAAAATATTTTATCATATAAAGCAAAGCAACGCCATCTAATAACAGCATAATTAAATTTTGTTAGTCGTTAACTGGTTTTACGCTAGATGGCGTAATTTCTCGCTTCATACGATTTTGTTTCTATACTACCCATGCACTTTTGCAGCCTACCGTACATTATTGATCATGCTTGGACAGTTTTTTAAAGTATAGCTAATTTGATTTTGATGTACCTAACTTTCGGTTTTTTAAGTCTGTTCAAATCAAATTTCATGTAAAGTGATTTACTGTTATATCCGCCAACCAATTTCATTACTTATCTATCAGACCCACAGTAACTGGAGTTAAAAATTTGTAAATGTATAAAAGCACCCAGACTCAAACATTTATATGATACACTCATAGATATATTTTTACATTTATATGGATACACTAGATATAGGTACCTACAGTGTGGCCATTAGGGTATCACATTAATTGAAACCACGTATTCTACATCACGTATTTTAAATATATAAAAATAAAAACATAAATAGATACAATTAAAATTATTCATATCAATTAACATTCTAGCCTTGGTACAGACGCCAGAACATCAAGATACCCAATCTGTCAAATTTATTTGATAGATTTTCAACTTTACTACAAAGTAATAAGGTTCATATTCAATTGGGAAAATTTGACAGATTGGGGTAGCTTGATGTGCTGGCCTCTGTACCTAATATGAAAACCATAAAAATTAATCGCCGAAATGTATGTACGCGCATAACTTCCGAACGACTTCACCAAATTGGATAATTCTTTTTTGTTGTGTTTGATATTGCCAGGACAAGGCTTGTATAAAAAAAAAATTAGGAAATTCGATTTTATTTTCTATTTTTTGTAAAATTGTTATTTTTATTTTTTTAACAGACTAATAACAACTTTTAATAACCGCTGTACTGTTTAATGTGATTATGTAATCGCCACTCTGTAGAACTCCAGCTATAATCGCACAGAATAGGCAAGAAGTTCGGAGATAGGTAACTCAATGCAAAACCGATGATACAACCAACCATGTTATAATGCCACAGGCTCCTTTGATGACCTGAATAGGGTGGCTTATATAGTCGAAGCTGCTAACTCTAGGAACATAGGAATCGAATCCAAAGTTCCCAACTGGATGGTAATATGAGTTATCGACGACAATGTAGATCGTACAGAAGGTCGACTCGATACAACGAGCGAAAACACACGTATACAATATGTAACATAATTAACGCAAGACTTCATACACCCTTATTAGAGCATTGAGTTAAAAGCATAATACAATGACCAAAAACTATTTTTTTAAAAGCTAACTATTATTATTAAGAAAATCGTGTTTATCCATTACTTTATGCGTTTAAAATTGAGTCTTATTATCTTCGAATAAGATTTAATTTTCTTTGGCTCATTCGGAGGTCAGTAACGCAATATACATATTTTTTTAAAGAAATACATATATTAAAAGCTACCGAAATTGATACAGTAGTCAATTATGAACAAACTACTTTCAGGACTGGTGTTTATTCTGTTACACCTTGTATACACACTCTTTAAACGCCTTTAGACCCAAAGTTGTCTACAACAAAGAAAGAAAGAAAATACGTTTATTTGCAATACAAATAAGAACAATTTGGGGCAAAACATTCGTCATACCACGCAAAACGGCCATCGCTCACCAGTAGGGCATGCAAAACCGGTTTTCCGGTTTTGCGCAAAACCGGAAATCGGCCAAAATTTAACGATTTTTGAAAACCGGTTTTGAGAGCCAAAACCGGAGCTCAGCTCCGGTTTTGTCAACATTTTTTTCGAAGTAATGTTATTTTGTAGTTCGTCTTCAAAGTTACAAAAATGTTGATTTTTTTGGTTATTGTGGGTGGCTGTGTTTAATATTTGAAGATGCTGATTGTGTTTTCTATGTTTAAAATATATTATTTTTGATAGCAGATTTAATAGGTACCAAAGATACCAAAAACTTACTTGTTGTTGATTTGATCTCAGTTAATTAATCTTTATACTATTATAAGTTCATTGTTATCTGTACAATTATTATGGTTTGGATTAAAAAAGAAAAAGTAAAAAAACTAAAACCCAACTACGACAAAAAAAAACGACGCTGAAAAAGTATGAAACAAGATTTTCATACTTCGAACAGAACAAAAAGAAAAACCGTAGTCACACGTAATTAAAGTGTTTCGGTTAGTACCTATAACGTGTGACTACGGTTTTTCTTTTTGTTCTGTTCGAAGTATGAAAATCTTGTTTCATACTTTTTCACCGTCGTTTTTTTTTTGTCGTATTCGGGTTTTAGTTTTTTTACTTTTTTTTATTTAAACAATTTTGGTGTTAAATTTAACACATGACTTTTGTCCGCTAGAGGGCGTCGCTTTAAATTTGAGCAATATTTTGGGAATGTACAAGTGAAGCCCTTTCAAATGATACCAAACATGGCGTATTTATCTCAATTTTTATTTTTAACACATTACTTTTTGTCCACTAGAGGGCGCCGTATCGAGTTTTGTGCAACGTCACGTAGCCTATGTTCAGCGGACAATTAAGACGGTTCTAACGATACCTTATATGTCGAGTTCCGATAAGTAGATTAGGAGCTATGAGGGAACAGATGAACATACTCACATACATACATAGCCTGTTGAAATCATAACCCTCCTTTGGGTTTGCCGTAGTCGGGTAAAAAGAAATGTATTATACAATTTGTTTTATTTGTAGACTTAGTGGGTATTTAAAAAAAATGGTGTTTCTTTTTAAATTATACTACATTCGATTTTTTTTGCTAAAACCGGACCTAGCTCCGGTTTTCGGTTTTGGTCCCAAAAAAACGATGTTCAAAACCGGTTTTGATGACTTTCCGGTTTTGCATGCCCTACTCACCAGAATGCTGTAAAACAATGCGAGAAGAGCCTCAGCGCTAGTGGAAGTTTATCCAACATTGTTAAATTAATTTTAAGGAACCAATAAAAAAAATCTTACTCGAGTTCTCGATAGGTTTGAGACACAACTTTGAACAGCGACTGCAAGTGTAATCGCGTCGACTGTCATTTGTTTGACAAAGTCTGAGGGCCACCTGTACATACACGAATTGTCTTTGTCGGTTGTCCGGCGCGGCGGCGAGAGATCGTGGGACGACATTGTTACCATCGCGGATAGAACCTGGATGCGGCTAGCATAGGAGCGTGGGGAACAAGAAAAGACAGGTCTGTGCCCATCAGTGGATGAAGTCGTGCTGTATATGAATAATAAGCTTTATTGATGTTGTTGATAATGACATATGCACGAATGCATGAGCAGTAGGGACGCAGTGGTAAAGGCCGTGACTTACGAGTTGTAGGTCGTAGGTTCGAACGCAGACAAGTGCTTTACTTTGTGTAAATTATTTCATCACCACTGCTCTCAAAAACGGTGAAGGAAAACATCGTGAGGAAACCGGCATGTCCTAGAACGAAAAATTCGAAGACATGTGATATCTACCAACCCGCACTGGGCCCGCGTGGTGGATTATGGCCCACTCCCTCTCACAGAGAGGAGGCCTGTGTCCCAGCAGTGGGAAAATTATAGGCTGATTTATGTATGTATGTATGCATGAATGTCTGCGTGCGCCTTTGTTCGCTTGTTGTATGGTGTCAGCCTTCTTCCCGTATCTACCATGTGCATGGACGGAGCGACACATAGGAATAAGTTTGAGAGGCTGCCACTTAAGCTACTAGCACCGGATGCACTGTATAACCACAGTTTAACTAGCTTCGGTATTGGTAGAATAATCTAGCTTAGCTCAACAATTGAGTACTAAGTCGGATCACACACTACGACGCGTCACGCGACGAGGCCCAGATAATGTGCCCGCGCGCGTGATTTTTCACATACAAATTCAAGAAATAGTGCTTCAAAGGAACATACATACATAGGCTGATAAACACATTACCATTGCACTCCTTTGCGTCGCGCAGTCGGGTAAAAAGACCCGACGAAAAATAAAAGGGACCTAAAAAGTACGAAACAAGAAAAAATTTCAGACCGAAATCAAGACAGATACAAAACTGGTCAAGGTATAGCCGTGGTCACATGACTGTGTACTCGTACTATATGGGTGCCAAGAATACCCACAAAATTATAATGGCATACGACCACGGCTTTACCTTGACCATTTTTGTACAGTTTTATTTTTCCTTCCAGCAGTCTATTAGACTGCTAAAATCATAACTTCCTTTTGGCTTTGCCGTAGTTGGATAAAAACGGGGAATATGGCTCCGTTTCCCGCGCCCCGTCGCGTGGTACGATGTAGTGTGTGATCCACTAAAGTTGTACGTACTTTTTCTGGTGATCGTGAAGTGGTATGCGTTTTGATTCAATGTTTTGATTGGATCATTATAATGAAATGCTCAAGAGAACAGTGGAATGTACGACTAATAGGGACCCGGTTTCCGAACACCTAGTTTAACAGCAATTTTGGTTAGGTAGTAATCAGCTTCGAAACAAAGATTCGAGGTCAGCTGCATAGCACTCGCAGGCGGCATGCGTGTATAATCAGATGTATGGACGTAAACGAAGCAAAAGGAGTATGTAAGGGTCGTAGCTAGTGTTGCCAGGTGTCCCGATTTGCGCGGGACGATTTTCAGGGGTCTGGGGACGCGTCCCGATTTGTACCTGATCGGGACGCTAATGTCACGATTAATCAAAAAATGAAAAAAAAATTCATAAAAAAAATGTATATTTACGCTACGTAATTTTTTTAACACGGAACGCCATCTATTGGCTTTGAATATATTCAAATACATGGGAACAACAAATAATTTACATTAATACTTTGGTATTCTTATGAAGTGCATCAATTACATTTAAAGTGCGATTTGATTTTATAATTTCTACTAGTCTAGTAGTCTAATCAGTCTGATTACTTGTTATGACTTAAAACCCCTCGTTTCTTTTTTTTTTTTTTTGTTTACTGTCCCGATCTGCAACCCTAAACCCCGATTTTTTTGACTTCATGTACCGATTTACAACAAATCGGACCTGGCAACACTAGCCGTAGCAGGTGGCGTTCTGTAGTTTCTGCCTACACCCATGGAAAGAAGGCGTGAGTTTATGTATGTAATCAAATTGTAAACCAAGCTTTCAGTACAAGTGAATCATCTTTCTTGAGATAATATTTTGCAAAAGCATTGATTTTATCCAACGTTTTTGCGCAAACTATGAAAATATGATACCAAGATAATTTTGTAGACTCATAAATTGACCTATCTTTTATAGGCCATTACAATAACCTTTATCTTTATCTCTTTATTAGCTTTTGCCCGCGACTTCGCCCGCGTGAAAGTTACAAATTATCCCACGAGAACATTCCACCGGGATAAAAATTGTCCAATGAGCTAATCTAGGTTATAAACTTTATTTGTGCCGTTTTTGCGTGATTGAGTAACAAACATCGAAACATCCAAACATACAAACTTTCACATTTATAATATTAGTAGGATTTTAGGTTTTAGACCATTATCAGTGTCTAAAAGCAGGCAGAGTAAACTAAGTAATGGTTTTGATTTAGAAAATTTGGATGAAAGAAAATGGCTAAGAAATTCTAGCCAACCAATAATGTTGTCGTCAAATCTTGTGATTCGTCGGAATTTGTGGAACATTATTTTGCTAAATAATTACCGTCTTAACATCTACCGCTTCCCTTATAATATCCAAGTAAAACGCGATGTTAAACTCGCGTGTTTCTAATATTCTTTCTTTCATTTTCTCTCTAGTAGTCTTAGACTATAACATTTTCCTATTTGCCCACAGATTCGGGGACTTGGGGTGTATGGTACACCCATCTGCCGCGTTTGTCTAGTGATCGCAAGTCCGCCGATCATGGAAGACCTGTCAGGGAAAGTGCTTTCGGTTCGCCATTGGGAAATTCTCAGTATAATCCAGGGTGTCTGGATTCGTGTCTCATTAATGGCAGTTGATATGCGAGTTTAGGTGCGCACTATCTCACCTCTGCTTAACCATTCAGGGATAACAATCGTATTGTATTAAATTCAAATAATTTATTTGCTTGAATATGGCGACGGTTGGCAGGGGAGCATCGTAGAAGAAAATGTCTTACGTCGACCCCAAGTAGGTGTACAGTCCTCCTGACCGTATTTCGGCCATTGTGCCCAATCTCAGCGGAGACACAGGTGCACTCTGTCTTCCCTCGGTTTCATAGTCCGATAGGACCCAAAGTAACGTGGGATAAGAACAGGGAGATGATGATTTATTTATTTATTTACGAAGGTACACCAAGCTTCTATGTATACATTATCTTAAGTACTACAATCACAAAAGTCTCGGTCTTACACAGTCGCCAATTACAGGTTTACCAGCGATCTCGGAAATAAGTCGTCACACATAATAATAACAAAACTAAAGACTTTAACTTAAAAAAAAATATGGCAAAATACAAGATTAATAACAAAAAGTAAAATAAATTATGTGTAATAAGTACATAAAGTGATACATAGGTACTTTTTTAACATAAGAACTCGATCGAAACTGGCGACAGTCAGTTAAAAATACATAAAATCAAACACAAGAACGGTTGACAGGGGGAGCATGGAAGAAGAAAATGTCTCACGCCGACCCCATGCAAGATGGGACAAGGTCAGGAAGATGATTGTGGGTAAAGTACATGAAGGGATATATAGGTATTTTTATAACATAAGAACACGATTGAAACTGGTAAAAATACACAAAATCAAAAAAACAAACACAACCATATCATCCACAAACGGAACATAACATTAAAAAGAGCTGAGATTTAAACTTGGCAACGTTTTCTAGACAACAAAGCGAATAAAAAACAAGTTGGTACAAACAAAAGCTCCTTTAGTTCAATTATGTTAGTTAGCCAACTTCCACGAGGGCTTAGTGAGGTAATGTTTTACAAAATACACTACGAATCGAAGTTTGTTTCAGCATACAGTTAGTTGTAATGGATACTTTAATTAGGACTTACGGATTTGTAACGTTCTCGATTCTGATTTTTAAAGGTAAGCTGTTTAACCGATTAAAAAAGAGGTTATTCTGTATTTCATGTTTCTTTTTTATGTATGTTGATATTGCACATCAGTTGCTTCGCTATTTCTGCTGATTTCGTTGAAAAATGTTCGACTCACAATTATGTTTTTAATTTGTAACAGCGTCGTCACCCTTTCTTATTTTTTTTTGTATATTATGTTCTTTATTCCGTCATGTTCACCGCAAATAAACGTATTTCTTTCTTTCTTTTTCATCTTGTCGTATTAAGAATTAAAGTCCATTCACCGTTATTTTACCTCTGAATTTAGGTACACCACTGTCAATATCAAAGTATCAACAACCTTATTTTCACGACATTAAAGATACTTCTTTAATGTCTTGACAATAAGGTTGTTGTTGGGTTCCTGCAACTGTCAAGTCTGTCACAATTACTGTGACCTTTATTGCTGTTGTAATAAGGTTGGTTCGCTGTCAGATCATCATCTTATCTCCCTAGGTTTTTCCTAACTATGTTGGGGTCGAATACCAGTATTTTATATGGACTGACTGCCTATCTGACCTCCACAACCCAGTTACTGGGTAACACGACACCCATTAATAAGACTTTGTGTTGTCAGACTTTCAAGCTTCTGACGACCCGTAACAAACATTCTGGCAAGAGCATTTACGGTTCTACTTCCTAGAAGCGATTGCCATATTCTGTCAAACGATAAATTACGGGAGGTTCCGCAAACAGTTTTCATTGGAAATTTTCGTGGAAGTAGGAAACAGGTCTTAATGATTCCGGAGTTCCTGTATCACATACAGGACAGCTCTTGTGATACAGGAACTCCTAGTACAAGAGCCAGGGCTACACTAATTAAAATTTGTATCTTAAGTGAAAATAAATAAATTATTATTATACATATTCGGATTGGCATTGAACCAGGGGTTTATCTAGGGCGTTTTTTCATATTACTCTGATAAAGACGAAATCTAAGGGCGAGACCTTTGCCCAGCGGTGGGACGATAAAAGAAAAATAAAAAAAAAGATTGCCTAACAGACAAACATGCTGTCAGTCGAACACGCAACACGAAATTGTTAAAGTTTTCATACAGAACACATCTGCAATTTCCTGATAGTCGATTCAAACGAAGATAAAAATAAAGCGGCCTATTTTATAAATTTTCCCATATTGTATGAGTTTTTCACAGAATACCTTGAAAGGTACAAGTGACAAATGGTCGTAACTTCAGATTGTATATCACAAGACCGCAGCTTCGAGACAAACTTCAACATCTAATTGGTAACAAGGAATGAGAAATGGACGTCTGAAAATTTTGTGACAGATAGAAATGTGCTTTGTTTTTGTATGAATTTTATTTATGTTTTGGTATTTTGAGGTGAAAGACTGGTAATAAAAGGTTGGTGTAGTAGTCGCAACTTACACGATACAATGCTTCTATAATAATATACAGGCTAACAGTCATAAAATAATGTATGTAACGTACGTCTATACAAGGTTAGTGGAAAAACATTAAAAACCTCTTAAGAGGTCTTTGTACTCATCATTATGAACAACTTTTACTATGGGACCAAACCAGAGGGGCAGTTCTCGTAATTTTAAGAACGTTCACAGTCTGATCTCAGTCTCAATCTGTCAAAAATACCTCTAATTTCCCTACATTTTGACAAATTTTTGACATTTGTTTGTCGCTGAGATGAGACTGCGACTAGATTTTGAATGTTTTAAATTACGAGCATTGGCCTTCGGAAATCGACAAAAAAAATCAGCTGTTCCCTACATTTATATTCGTATAACTCATTAAAATATATGGAACAGCTGATTTTTTTTCGCGATTTCAGCTTTGGCCCCATAGTAAAAGAAAAAATCCAGTCCTCTGGTTTCGTGAAGAGTCGACCAACCGCTTGGCGATGTCTCTCAAACCGCTTTTATTGAGCGAGAAGCGTCATACATCACTTGTGTCCTTAAGCTATGTGATATTTGCGTACGTGAAGCTTTTTGTCACAATTTATCGGTTTCGGCGATACCAGCCCGCACTTCACCATTTCCGAGTGCTTTAGCGGCGAAGACGTGGCGTAACAAACTCCAGCCCAAAAGACAACCTATGTCTTTTTTGGCAATATTCTCCTTCACCTATACATATACCCCCTTACTAATAAACGTATTATATCAGATGAATAGTTACACACCGATTTCTCTCTTTCAGTCGTCCGTAATTTGACTTTCGAAAGAAGAAGACAAAGCGTTGTGTAACTGTCCAGACGCTATACAACGTTTATAGGTAAGGGGGATAATCTACGTTCTGGCTTCGGAAGCGTTCTCCTTATACCCTGTATGTATTGTTGCAACCTTTGATATCGTGGTTGGAGAAGGTTCTAAATCAAATTCCAGTGTCCAGTATAAAGTCTATTGACTATGAATTAACACAGTGACGTTTCTTACATAATCTATTTAGAACACAGGTTGTTGCTGCGGTGCTGGGGAGACGAATGCCGGCTACATTGTGTGCGCGGGGGACATTGCATTTAGCAATGTTAGCATTATTTCTACTTGTAGTTCCTACATGTACAGACGCCAGCACATCAAGCTACCCGAAACTGTCAAATTTTCCCAATCAACTTTGAACCTTATGTTTTAGCGATAAAGTTGAAAATCGATTATAGAAATTTGACAGATTGTAGTAGCTTGATGTGTTGGCGTCTGCACACTATCTACATACATCCTGTGTTCGAAATCCGAATGAGGAAAATTGTTTGTGGGTTTTTGTTAAGAAATACTCGGTAGCAGTCCGAAGCCGGGATTTGTGCCTTGGGTAATCATCATCATCATTTTAGCCGAAAGACGTCCACTGCTGTACATAGGCCTCCCCCAAGCACCGCCACTTCGACCTGTTCTGTGCTTCTCGCATCCACAGCTGAAATATATAGTTTTTATACAGGAAATATATAGATTTTATTTTACCTATTAAATTCAGATGAAAATTATAAGTATATAAGTTGAAGCTAAAACAAAATGCAAAAGGCTTGCATAATCAACCGTTGTTGGGACACAGGCCTCCTATCCGTGAAAGGGAGTGGGCCATAATCCACCACGTGGTCCCAGTGCGGGTTGGCGGATGTCACGTTTCCTCACGACGTTTTTCGTCACCGTTTTGAGATCAGTGGTGATAAAATAATTTACACAAACTAAAGTGCCTGCTTGGGATCGAACCCACAACCTACAACTCGTAAGTCGCGGCCATTACCACTGAAGTTACCAATGAATTATATGTAGATTGAGCGTAAACAAAGAACTTATATTTAATTAAACATTCATGAAAAAACAAACAGTAATAACACACTAACTTTAATTTTAGATGCAGCGCAAACAAGCCAAGAGTAGCGATGCTCAGTTATTCATAAACGAGAACTCATTAACATTAGTTAAAGTGTGATACAACTTACCTGCAACTAACTAGAGCTTAACTAGGGTTTTAAGAACGTGGCTTATAACGGGGATATGCATTTATGAGGCTTTGAGAGGTTTTTATTCCTCATTTTGTTGGTATAATTTTAATTTTGTGAAACCTTTTTGGTGACTCATTTATTTATTAACACACAATTTATTAAAGCAGTGGTGACCCAGTGATAACGGCCTCGAATTTTGAGTTGTAGGTCGTAAGTTCTAACCCAGACAGGCGTTTTCTTTATGTAAATAATTTCATCACCACTGCTCTCAAAACGGTGAAGGATAAACATCGTGAGGAAACGTGATATCTGCCAACCCGCACTGGGCCCGCGTGGTGGATTACGGCCCACTCCCTCTCACCGAGATTAGGCCTGTGTCCCAGCAGTTGGGCCATCATAGGCTGATTATGCGATAAAACCTCGTCAAATTCCTCATACTTATCACCATTATTACAGCAATTTCGTAAAAAACATCAAGAATCATTATCTGCCTAGCCTTTTCCCTACTACATATGTTGGGGTCGGCCTTCAGTCTTACCAGATGCAGCTGAATACCAGTATTTTACATGAAGCGGCTGTTTATCTGACAACCCAGTATACTGGGTAACTTTAGATCCCTTGGCCAGACTGGTTGTCAGACTTTTAGGCTTCGGACTGTCTGTGATCTGCAAACGTGCCTTCCGAGCCACGGAGGGGTCTCGATATGTAGTGGATGTTCACCCATCCACGGACTGACCTCGACAAGCGTTGCGTAACCTTGATGATTGACCCATATGGCTGTTATTATTTTGCCACGAGCCCCCCAGCAACACAGAACCATAATACGTATACAATTATTTACAAAAACATTTCAATACTTTATTTCCGTATAATTCGCTTAACAAAGCTTACAGAGCGAAAAGAAGATAAAAGATAGCATTAGGCGGGAAACGTTTCATAAGAAGAAAATTGGCAAAGGCGTTATTTTTTTTCTGCCTTCTACATCATACGAGCGTTCCATTGCTGCAAGTGACCTCGTTAGTCGATTCTCCGCGAAATCGACGTCACTTTGGCGCTAAAAAATCTTTTGTGAATTTCGAGTGCCTTCCTAATTTGAAAATGCGAAGAATGATATTTTTGGGTTTTAGCGATGTGTTTTGACACGGTCGATTGTTACTTTACGTCGCATTCACATAGAGTCGTTATACTACTAGGTACACAACAAGGGTTTTATTAATAAGCGGTGCTTAACGTTAAGTACTCAGGGGTTTATTTATAGACGTTTAAACGTCAATCAGTCGAGTACAGATCGATTATTACTTATTTCAAACGTATATCCTTCGTTCTGAGGCATCTTAAGAGTACAACACTACTCTGGATGTAATCTTTGTGGAAATAAGCAATAAAAAAATAAAAATAAAGGGGATAATGATTAAAATCGACTTAACCTTACATTTGTTAACGTTTAAAAATCGCATAACTCAGAACGTTGTCTATTTCAAAATGGTATCGAATGGACTTTAACTTTCACAATTATTTAATTCCAGCTTTCTCTAGAGTACAAGGAACTTTTATTCCCCATTGATCTCGACTTCTCTAACTTATGCAAGCATCCAAGTGAACAACCAACTTACCTATCTATCGGGACAGTTTACCGAAGAGTTCGCAAATCAAAACTGTGTTGTGTTTTTGTGAAAAATTATACAGATACTTTCCATGATTTTTTCGAGTATTTTATGATTATAAATGTTTATAAGTGGGTTTGTATAAAAACTCTTTTACGTCAATCGTAATTTTAAAACTAGGATAAACTAGGATGAGATCGGCGTTTCCTTTCTGAATACTCTGAGAAGAAAGGTCGAAACAAATTCAAAGGTCACAGTCCCTTTTAAAGTCCAGACATAATCTTGGGCAGATCATGTGTGTAGTTTGATGTCTGAAGTTGTCTTTTGAGGAAAGAACCACACAGATGTAGTAGTCAGTGCACGCATTTGTCAGTATTCGTGTTGCTCAACTCAAAACTTACGGAGCTCAACGATTCGACGAACAATGATACTTTTTTTTTTTATGGATGGGAAATCATCAAATGACCCCTCCCGCTCTGGGTGGAGCGGAAGGGAGTGTCAGACTCTTACTGACTAAAACCCATCCGTGTTCCTTCCTTAGCCCTTTATGTTCCGGGGTAGCGGTAACCCTTTCGGACAATCCCGCACCCCCGGCAGGCTTCGGCCCTGGCAGGCCCCTTCCTTTTTGCTGACATCTCTTTGAGGCGCGCGTGGAACACGTACAATGATACTGTTGTTGTATTTTCAACAGTTGATTCAAACATATTTCATTGCCAAAACTCGAAAACAAACTCCGTTTTCGAGTATAAAAAGGCAATGATTCCTTATTTGTCACGCTCCCTGCTAATTTGAACAAATGGTCTAAACATTGCGAAATTAAACTTACAGAATAATGAAGTGACCGCATTCATCTTCATTTAACCGATACCACAATATAGAAAGTTACAGAAGGCTAACTTCATACATCCAGCGAAAATGCACGCGCACTCAAGCAACTGTCCATTTATTCTGTGTGAAAATAAGGTGCGCCGTCAAAACTTAGGTAAAAAGAGCTGTGTAGTATCTATCTTCAGAAGAGCATCAAGAGGAATGTATCGGCTGTTGCCGTTGTGTATATGCTTCGAAATAATAATGGACTGATGGTTCATAAATCTGTAATGTATTTTAGTTTAATTTAATGATATGACGTGACGTCTCCAATGTGAAGGCGAGACGACGACGACGATGACTGGCCCCCTGGCGGCGCAAGTGAAGATGCGGTATGGCTCCGCAGGCATGGTCGCGGACATTCCTGCCGTACGCCATCTGGCGGTGGCGGAGCCGTAATAAGGAATGACAGCTCACTTCAAGCTCACTTCACCTAAGTTCTCACGGTGAAATGTTTACAGAATAGATAGGCTGTTAATCTACATGATGCTAGAGATTGTCACTATTGACAGCTCACTTTACCTAAGTTTTCTTGACTGCTGATCTTCTGTGCCTTTATATTTTATGTGGCAAGGTTGGGCCTACTATGTAATAACGAATGTGAATAATAAAGATTTTGCTGCACATTGCGCAGTATTAACGTAATTTATGGTGCCTTGCTGGTTGTACCGCGGAGTGCATTAGATGTTCGAAAGCTTAGGTTTCACGTCGCGTCGACTGAATATGAAAAGCATAATAAACCTTGTGCATTAAAGGTGTTTGCGTTATTTTCTCATATTAAATACCTAACATTTTTTATTTAGCCGATACTGTCCCACTGCTGGGCAAAGGCCTCCCCCAAGTCCTTCTAGGAACTCCATTCCCGCGCTACATCAAACCAACCCTCGCGGTACGCTTCCAAGTCTTCTCGCCACCGCTTTCTGGGCCAACCTCGGCGGCGCCGTCCATCTTCAGGCACCCATTGTGTGGAAACTTTTGCCCAGCCGTCATCCTATATGTGGCTCATGTGACCCGCCCAATCCCACTTGAACCTGGCAGCCTTCTTGCCTACGTCTATTATACCAGTTTTAGAACGTAGCAGGGTGTTCTGAATTTTGTTCTGTCTTTTTACACCCAGAATGTTGCGCTTCATCGCTCTTTGACAAACGCCAATGTGGAACTTTTGGCACTCTTCTTACTAATCGCTAGTGGTTATCGCTAGTTAATTCCGCTAGTGTTCTAGTTGTTACTTATTTTATCTTAATCACTTATTAGTGGGTAATTAGTGTGTATCTACACACTCATTACCGACTAAGTAATTACTGTGCATTGACAAAACTAAAACAATAGCGGAATGTTGCACACTTCTACCACACCCCGGACACTCCATACAACGCTCGCAAAATAATTACCTACTACTACTACATTAAAAAATGACGTTTGTATACGTATGAATGTGTGCGTGAGGTTCTTGTGTTTGCGAGCGCTCTTGTTAAAGAACCGGAGACGAATATGCCGAAGTGCGGGGTGAGGTGCGGTAACTGATGTTAGTGCGGGGAAGGGAGTGTCCTTTCTGTACGTAATACTTTAAGTATTCTGTGCTTCTACTGTAAGCGATTAGGAAGAAGAGTGGGGCGCGTCTTCGTGGATGGCGCTATCTGTACATATTAATCATCAATTTATTATACCAAGCTTCCAGCGCAAGGTCTATCCTTTCTGCTTTCGCCATCATCATCATTTCAGCCAAAAAACATCCAATGCCGGATCTCCCGCATCGACGGATCCTGTGATTTTCGCTTACTTCTTGCTGTTTTAGTACTACTGAAAACGATTAAAAGAAAAAAAACAACACAGACATTAACAAACAAATCCATCAATACCTGCTACTTAACACCCAAAAAGTTTGTTTCTATTTTCCTCACCCAAGAAATCTTCTTACAAAAAAAAAAAAAACAAGAATCGCGTCTTATGACTTTACCGTAGTAAAGGCAAATTTTACTAGTGCCGTATGAAGTTGTATCGTTGAACTTCGCAGGCCACAGTTCAGCCCCCAATGAGTTTTCGACAGTTCTAGGCCAAGACGGCGCTGTATTTATTAGGCCCTGAAAGTGCAGCCATGTTAGTAATATTATAGTTCTGATTTAGAATTGAATATGGGGAAAATCTTAGAGAGGGAGTTGGCTGTAATCTACCACGCAGGCCCAGTACGGGCTGGTAGATGTCACATGTCTTCGAATTTTTGGTTCTAGGACATGCCGGTTTCCTCATGATGTTTTCCTTCACCGTTTTGAGAGCAGTAGTAATGAAATTATTTACACAAAGTAAAGCCCCTGCCTGGGTTCGAACCCATGACCTCCAACTCGTAAGTCGGAGCCGTTACCACTGGGCTACCACTGCTCTCTCAGTTTTACATGACAAACGCCTAAAACGTAGGAACTGCTAGCTCAAGTTTAAACCATGCTAACAGCATGCCAGTAGCGTTTACATAGCATGTTAGCAAAACACGCATCAATAAAATTGCATCCTTATTTGAGTAGGTAGATAAGCCAGTTGTGGCTTCTTTGTAGATTTCCAAATCTTAACCCATTCGCTACAGCGATAGAAATTACGATTATTAGCCAAGTGCTGGACTTTTCGTCGCGAAAGTCGATGGGCGTCCTCCGCACCTCATTAGGATAATATGGAACGCCGATTTATTATATATTTGTATTTAAAAAACAATGTGCATATATTGTAAGTATAATTTTTTGTGACTTGTTTTTGCCAAGAGAAAAGCAATTAAAAAAAAAAACGCCGAAAGGCCTCCGCCGCCGTAGCGAATGGGTTAAGCTTATGGAATGTTCACAGATTCCAATCAATCCATCAATAGTCTTGTGAACATAGGTTACTTAGTAATAACAGCCGCACGCGTCGATCGATCAGGTTAAGCTACGCTTGCCGCGGTTGGTCCATGAGTGATTAACCATCTTTACATACCAAGACCCCTCCGTGCCTCAGAAAGCACATTAAACCGTTAGTCCCGGCTGTAATTCGTGGACCTTTGAGAGTCGTTACGAGTCGTCAGAAGCCCGAAAGTCTGACAACCAGTCTTACCAAGGAGTATCGTATTTCCCAGTAAATGAGTTGTAGAGGTCAGATAGGCAGTCGCTTCATGTAAAACACTGTTATTCAGCTGCATCCGGTTAGACTGGAAGCCGACCCCAACATAGTTGCGAAGAGACTAGGCAGATTAATTGAGGTTACAATTGTTATATTATAGTTTCTCTATGCCATTTGCCATTTGGCGTACAAATATACATTTATGGGAGGCTTTTGCTAATAAAGTAAATTCATAATCATCATCATCTGCCTAGCCTTTTTCCAACTATGTTGGGGTCGGCTTTCAGTCTAACCAGATGCAACTGAATAATAGTATTTCACATGGAGCGACTGCCTATCTGACATCCACAACCTAGTTAATGGAAAATACGATACCCCTTGGTAAGACTGGTTGTCAGGCTTTAAATTAATTTATAATTATTCATTAGTATCAATGTCAACTTTAAAAATGTAAAAAAATAAGTTTAAAAACGAAAACCCTGAAAATACTACTTTACTGAAAAGGATGAAACAAGAACGTAGGTACATTCTCGTGTACTAACATACTTAAAGTTATGGTAGCATGCGACCACAGGACATCCCTCCAAGCATTCTCATCTCTGCTGCATGCAATTGCCTTTCATTCATCCCTTTTGTGGCTCAACATTCTGATCCATAAAAGACAGCAGCAGGGCAATTGCGTAACACATTATCAATCGGAATCGGTTTCCTTTTGACAGTTCAACAACATTCATTGCGTTATTTACGTGTTGAACAGATTTTTTTTTCGAACTTATGAAGCAAGGGATTAGCAATTTGCTTCAAAATGATTCTGATTCCAATTGATAGTGTGTTACGCAATTAGGGTGGAGGTCTAACCATGGTTTTATATTACATATTTCCCTTGTTTAAGGGTTTAATTTCAACATCCCACATTGTTCCAAAATCTAATCAATCCAGCTCAATGAGACAAAACACGATCTGTAAACCAAGTACAGACGCCAGCACATTAAGCTACCCCAATCTGTCAAATTTTCCCAATTGAATATGAACCTTATTGCTTTGTAGTAAAGTTGAAAATCCATCAAAGAAATTTGACAGATTGGGGTAACTTGATGTGCTGGCGTCTGTACATAGGATACACCCGATCGTTCCAAAAATAGCTACATAACACACATGGGGATATCTCTCCAATCGCGATCCTTTTGACTCCACAATAGATCGATAGTTCCCTAAGATCACTTCAATGAACTGAAACTATAGGATAGGGCTGACGGGTAGACAATAGACAATGTAACTGATACGAATCGTATACAGATTTATTGTTGTCTATGGGTATTGTGCGTGCTACTTGTGGCATGGCTAATTCGAGGACTCGGGCCAATACGCCCAGTGAATGTTGGTGTTTGTTGGTAGGTAGTTTGGAGTTGCGTGTCTGTTCTTATTTTGAAAACGTGGGTAGGTATTTAATTTATAAGGTTTTAGGGTAGTGGCTACTGTTTGATACGAGCGACTTCGACTTTTGTCATTTGCTTTTTTCGTAATTTTGTCGTCTTCGTTTTTCAGATATTCCATTTAGAATTTATTTTATATAGGTAACAACAACAATTATATTATCATCTATAGTGATGAGCAAAGCATATAATATGTAATGGTTCTTATGAAAAAAAAAACAGAAAAGTTCTAAAACATATTTTTATTTACGTAAATTAATTATTGTAGGTACCTTAACAATATTTCTAACTTATTATATTGTATATTTAATTAATTTATACATAAATTCGTATTATATAATTCAAGTACATATAAAAAACGAATAAAAAAGCTTACTAACTAATTTATTTGAGCATACATAGGCACATTTTTGAGCCTGTAGGCTGTAGGCATACTTGAGCATTTTAAATAACGATTGTTTAGATGATTTATTAAGACTTACTATAGACGCCAGCACATCAAGCTACTACAATCTGTAAAATTTATTTAACACATTTTCAACTTTATCGCTAAAACATAAGGTTCAATGTTGATTGGGAAAATTTGACAGTTTCGGGTACTTTGATGTGCTGGCGTCTGTACATTATAATATACAAGCGATACTGCTAGTAATTAGATACTTGCCAGCAATTCAATATTGGTAATAATCTAGAATTCCTTTGATATCGTAAGTAGTATTACGTTACCAAAACTCAAACTCAAAGCATTTATTTCAATTAAACCATGTAAGTACAGGCACTTTTGAATTGTCAAAATTAAATAGTCGGTCAGTTTGTCAGAAAGTTGAAGCTAGTTGCCCATTTCAAAACGTAGATCTCTATGGAGGAGAACGGGCAAGAAACTCCATGGACACTCTTTTAAATCAAGATATTACAAAATCCTGGGTACATGAACAAAATGTCTCTATCGGGGAGCTGATGCGATTGTTTTTGTCCCTAGCTAATTCGGGGCCTAAATCATCGACAATCTGGACGGAACGCTTCAAAACAGGGACATGGAAACCACAAAAATTAAAAAAAACCATTTTGATGAGATTCCTTCCATAACATTCCCATTAATTTTTATTTATTGCTTCGTTTATCAAAAAATTCGCAGTGCGTACCAATACCACGTCAAACCAAACTCCAATATTATTTTAAAGCGTCGTTTTTTGATTTACATCCATTCTTTGTTCGTTCCCTTATCTTTCCAATAAATGTGAATTATCGTCGACCACTGTTCAGGAAGCGAACCATATATTTCAAAGAGATTGTCTAATTTAAAACTGTTCCTAGACTGTTAATTTTAAGCTCCACTTTCGGTCCATTTTTTAAAAGACAAAAGACTTCCAAGTTTCCTCTGAAATAAGTCTTGGGAGTTCGCAAATTTTACTTTTGGTTCCGACAGTTCCAAAAATGTCCAAGGAAGTTACCGAGAAAGCTTGTGTCTTTGAGCGATGAATTAAAAAAAGTTTTCATAATAGAACTTAATAATTTTCCCAGTCTACAATTAACTGGAAGAGTTGGTTCGTTCCTTTTATGTTCCGCTTTATTAAATATTAACTAAGTACGCAATTAAAAACTAATTATGACAATAAAATAAGTTCTCGATGTTTTAACAAATAACCATACAATTTGTAACCTACATATAAATGCCAATACTTAAATGCTATCCAAATGCTTTTGTATATTATCAACCCTGCTTAAATTTTCAACCCTGTTTACCTTATCATGATGACATCAGGACTAGAATGATAAGTTTACGAGCTGTCTCTTGCAACACCCTCTAAGATGTTTTATGTGTTTCAGTTAGTAGAACTGGGACTAATCACACACTGTCTTTTTACACCTCCTTACAAGTAACTTGTTTAATCAAAACTATTTAATCAGGTAGCCGCTTCATTGGTCAACACGTCGGAATAAAATCATTCGATAGAGTCGCTTGTAAAAAGGCGCGCAAAGTCTAATGCTCAAACCGTTTTAGTCTAAAGTATGAAACATTTTGAAAATATCGCAAATACCTGATAGTGTTTACATTTACAAACACATATAAAAGTCTGTCATTTATAATTAAAACCCAGCTGCACTTCCATTGCTTCTTAGATCGAAAGCCCCTTCCATATTCCCATCAGGGTGCCTGACTAAAGCCCCAGCTTGACCAGCATCCTCGCTATAATTCGGTAACATAACAACGTCATGACCCAGTTCTTTTAAGGATTCAACAGTCTCCTCCGAAAACCTACCTTCTAACTTCAGAGTCGTCTGTGGATCACCAGCAATTCTTCCATAAAGCCATCTCGGTTCTGAAATTGCTTGCTGCAAGTCTTTGCCTTGCACAACATATCTGTGGAAGATTGCTGCTTGCGTTTGGGGCTGCCCATCGCCCCCTCTGGTCCCATAAACTAAAACCCGACCATCGTGAAGACGTGCTGCAGCAGGATTCAATGTATGGTAAGGCTTCTTTCCTGGCTTTATGCACAGGATGTGGTCTCTATCCAAAGTAAATGCTATCCCTCTATTGTGCCATAAGATACCTGTTTGGGGAAGCACCACATTACTTCCAAACTGATGATAAATGCTCTGAATAAATGAAACTGAAAAACCTTTACTATCCATTGCTCCCATCCAAATTGTGTCCCCAGGACCTTTGGTCACATCAACACTAGATGCTTGTTCAAAATCGATAGCCCTGGCCATTTTAAACAAACTTTGGCTCGTCAACAATGAATTGGGATCAATTTTCATGAACGCTGGATCAGTAATGTACTGGTCTCGCATCTTAAAACATTGTTTAGTAGCTTCTACTGCAGTGTGAATGAATTGCCCCTCATCTTGACCATCAATGCCTAACTTGTCTAAGAGTCCAAGAATCGCTAGCGAAACTAAACCTTGAGATGGTGGAGGAACGTTGAATATCTCGCCGTGACTGTGCAGTAATCGTAGAGGATCTTTCCTAACCGGAGCATAGTTAGCGAGGTCTGATTTGATGATAGGCATGCCTAACGTTGCTATGTCTTCAGCAATCAAATTTGCCAAATCGCCTTTATAGAAACTGTTTAGACCATTCTCAGCTAGATGTTTCAGAGTCTCAGCGAGTTGCTTTTGGCAAAATGTCTCCCCGACTTTTGGAACTTCTCCGTCTGGCAGAAAAACACTTTCGAATTCAGTTGGGAGATTCCCTGCGGCTTGCAAATTCTTTAAGCTCACGTGATGAGATTTTGTAACTGGGAACCCTTCTTCTGCGTACTTAATGGCATCTGCTAGTAACTTGTTTAGTGAAATTCTTTGGTAGCCGCATTCAGAGACATATTCCAGAGCTTCTTCCCATCCACCAATAGTGCCTGCAACTGTGTTAGCCACCTTTGGACCTTTACTTGGAATTTTATGGTAATGCTCATAGAATTCTGGTGTAGCTAAAGAGCCGGCTGCTCCACAAGCTTCGATTACTATAGGGTCACCACTGGGTGGAACAATGAGCCAAAATGAATCGCCTCCAATGCTGTTCATATGTGGGTACACTACAGCTATTGTTGCGGCTGCTGAAACCATTGCTTCGATAGCAGTGCCTCCTTCTCTGAGGATTGCTATGGCACTCTGTGTCGCCAAGTGATGAGGTGTCACCACCATGCAGCTGGGCGCTATATTACTTTCCATTCTGTATATTATTTCTTCAGCTTGTCAAGATGATTTCCTGTAACAACAAAAATTGTGAAATATTAATTTCTATTCAGCTTGCAGAAGTAACTGGACATTTAAAAAGAATCATGAAGAATTTCTGCCTACGATCCTATTAACATTCAAGTATGAGAACACGTAGAGCATCTTTAGAAATGTGCTGTGAAAACAAAAATGAGAAGCGTAGACGTCTATAATATAAATTTTAACGTCCAGATAGCTTTTAAGCCTGTCCCTCGTAAATTGCTACAGGGTGTTACGGAAATTACACCCCGAGGATACGAGACGCCATAAAATGATGTCGATACTCAGATATAATACATTGTAATAAAGATTAGAATGACTGTAATAGATTGCTTCTTGTGTATTAACATGCCTTCGGGGTGTAATAATTTTTTCCTCGGAGGTTATAGGGTTTCCTGGTTTCCTGCCGTGTTCGTAATTACAGGTTTTTGTTGGCAATGTTATTCGCAATAGGGTAACAATGTAATAAAATAAGCGAGTGTGTTTGAGAAACTAATACATACTACTATGATTGAAATATAAGATTTGTTATGTATTAGATTAATTTAATATCTTGCATTATGTAGATTCACATGCCATAATAAGGCTAAATAGAATTAAGACCAAATAATGTAACATGGAGCACCACCAATTGTATTTACTCTATTTAAATGTGAATAAATGAATATGAATATAAGAGCAGAAATATAAGAGAGTGCCAGTATGTTAAGAGCAGTGGTGGCGCAGTGGTAACGGCCCCGACTTACGATTTGTAGGTCGTGGGTTGGAATTCAGGCAGGCGCTTTACTTTGTATAATTTATTTCATCACCACTGCTCTCAAAAACGGTGAAAGAAAACATCGTGGGGAAACCGGCATGTCCTGGAACCAAAAATTCGAAATTCGTCTGTCTCTCTGTCTGTCTGTATGTTACCTTTTCACGCCTAAACCGCTGAACCGATTTAGATGAAATTTAGTATAGAGATAGTTTGGGTCCCGAGAAAGGACATAGGGTACTTTTTATGCCGATATTCCCAGGGGTTGAAACTTATGCGGGTGAAACCGCGGGGCGCAGCTAGTACTTGTATTATTTTGACCTTTCTTTTGTTCAGTTACCTACTTTAAACGTCAGTGTATTTTTTTTTTCAATAAAACCACAACAACATCAAAATAAATAACAAAATTCAGAAGCAATCTCAAACCATAACAACATTTCAAACGAACTTACAACCAACTACGTAAAAATAACCGAATTAGGTCATCCGCACATCAGAAGCGATAGTCAGACCATAAACCATAGTAAACCCTTCACGATCTCGAAGCGAACGCGTAAAATATGTTTTAGAACCGTACCCGACCGACATATTGCCGGTCAACGAACCGGCACGAAATTGAAAATGAAGCTTTTTGTATGCATTGAAGGGTTTATGGCCAGTAACGACAGAATAACGCGGCGGGTGACGGGTCGACTCTCACGCTTATGTCATGGCATATTTTTGACATTTGTTTCTTTTTTTATTCTTGTTGTCTGTGATATGGTGAGCTTTTGTTTGAGGGTTGACAAGGTACAAAATTATCAAAAAACTGAAGAGAAACGATAAACATTTCAATAAAAAAGTTCTACACGACATTTCTTTGTGAAAAATTTTATGATGTCCGTGTCAGTTGATCAAAAGTTAAAAAGAGTTCAGTCCTATATTATCTACATAATCGCTAAACATCCATTACCTTTGGGTTCTAAGCAATTAGGCTTTATAGACAAAATAGACCTATTTTAGCGTATAATAAAAAAGAAAATTCCACCACTTAAACACGTATTATTTATTGTTATTAAAAATCAAATCAACAACCAATTATTAAAAATATTTAATCAAATGATATAAAAAAACCGGTCAAGTGAGAGTCGGACTCGCGCACCGAGGGTTCCGTAAAAATTTGTAGGTATGTAACTACAAATTTACGGTTTTCGGATTTCGGATTTTTCCCTTTACTTGTGCTACGACATTGCCAATGCAAATGCCACGAGTCTAGGTCAACGAGAAGTACCCTATAGGTTTTGATTCCCTTGCGAGTGTCAAAATATGCGGCATAAACGGAACATAAACGCCCGTATTTTTTTATTGCGTTAACATAGAAGATTGATTTTTTCACTGCTTCAAGGGTTGCAGCCTTGAGTATTTGCCATTAATTTCAACTTGATAACTCCACGTGTTCCTGAGATAAAGGGTCTTGACAGACGAACTACGAAGTGATCATATAAGGGTTCCGTTTTTCCTTTGAGGTACGGAACCCTAAAAACGGAGTTGCGGAACAGGTAAAATGGCCAAAATGTAATGAAAATACGAGAAAACTTAAAGTATCTGGATGGTAAATCTTTGTTACGCTGGTTTACGAACCAACAAATCGATTGCAATCGGTTTTTAGGCTCGTTAGCACCGAATTTCTCGTTTCCACTAAACTTAGGTAAAATCCATTCGTTTTCAACCATTGCTTTCTCACCAGACCAAACTTCTTTACATTAGTTCACATCTCAATATCAGCTAAACAAAGACAATTTATAGTTCCCAAACAATTATAACACAGCTCAGGAATCATGAAACAAAACCATAACCAGGTAAACATAAATCTCAGGAGAAGAAAGTCTCAACAACTAAAATTAAGTATGTAAAACCAATTTCCATTTAAATTGTACACAGCGTTTGGTACGAAGCAAGATCTGTACTCCTGGTACGGAATAATAGAAACTCCACTAACTTCATATCTGTACCTTTGTGGAAAGAAACTTTGGGCTCCGAGACGACTAAATTCGATTTATTTACTTTACGAACCTACTGGAGTCCTAGTGTCACGGCAACCTTTGTTTGGTCTTTGTCTTGGTACTTTTAGTGGCTTGAAAGAGTTCTGTTAGAGAGTGGAATGATCATATAAAGACTTATGTACTACACTTATTTTTCTTGTGTTAGTAATGTGGGGTTTGTCTATATACATACAGATAAATAAAATTGAAGTGTCTGTGTGTAATCAGGTCCAGTTGAAAACCAGCGTCAGGCACTAGTTGTCTGGCATTATTGCTGAACTGGGCCTTTTTGGCGCAGCCGTGAGGCACACTTTCCTGCTAATTACTTACATCGGACTTTACGCTTTTTATTTGATCTTTGTTTTGTTTTTTTTATCTGATATATCTGGTGTATTGTGTGTCTTTTAGTCTGTGCTAAATAAATGTATTTTCTTTCTGTAATGTCTAAATGGCAGCTTTTTAGAATAATTTGTACCCTGGGGAAGGACATAAACTGCTTGTTATCGACATCCCACGCGGGTAAAGCCGCGGGTGGAAGCTTGCTATCATTAAAGGGACTACAGGACCTAAATGCAAAAAAAACGCAAGTTTTATTATGCCTAAAGTGTATGATCGACTAGAGTAAACAAAATCAGAAAAATATATGATATTCTTCAGGAATTATGCTAGTTAGATAGTGTGTTGAAAATATAATACAACTAATTTGATACCTCTAAAAACTTCATTTCAAAATAAAAACCATACTAATATACACACAATCATTCTGATTTTTTGTCAGACTATTCTAAAAGCAACATACTAAAGCAATAGAGTTTTATCTTTTTAGTCCAAACAATATTTTTTTTTGTAAATAGATAATTGCTTCATGTTTTGCAATCAATTACCAGCGTTGTGTCATCGCGCTTCTCTTTCTTTTCTATGCAGTCCGACAGTGACCGCGCTTTAGGTCATGTAATCCCCTTAACTAGAGCAACGCTCCACATACGTATTGCTCCTGTATCACACGTTAGATAACCCAATCATAGGAAGGTAGACATCGTTTAATTTAAAATTGCAGGCCCCTCTACTAAAATTTCTGATTTATTCTTCGTTACGAACATTTGAAATGTGTATGCCACAAGCAGTGACGTACCATTTTAAATGAGACGATCTAAATGCTTAAAACACTAATATAAATCACAATCTGAATCATTTTGATGGATATTACTAGTCCATTGCTTCATATGTACGAAAAATTTGTCTGCTCATCAACGTAAATAACGCAATGATTGTTGTTGAACTGTCAAAATGAAACCATTGCTACCGTTAGTGTGTTACGCAATTACTCCGCATTTCTAGGACATACAAATACATACAAATATTTGCTCAATGCTCATCGGTTAACTAGTATTTTACTAAGATTATGTGAATACCTAAATAGTATGTTTCGTTTTATTATTATTATTTTATTATAAGCCTGTGTTGTCCCACTGCAAAGGGAGCTCTTTCCACTTTTCCCGATCTACTGCGATTGTGGGCCAATCCTTTAAGAAGAAGTCCAGCTCATCCCACCATCTCTTTCTGGGCCTGCGCGCAGTCATTTCTTCCATTGGGGATCCACTGAGTGATGGCTTTTGCATATTGCTGCTCCAACATGCGACAGATATGGCCAGCCCAGTTCCACTTTAGTCAAGCTGCTGTGCGGCCAGCGTCCGCTATTTGTGTTTTGGACCGAAGTATAGAGTGCAGTTTCGTTTTATGTTAAGACTTATTCCGAGATTTCCCGAATCTCTCGCGATTTACCGTAAACACGGATTAAGTGTTCCGACGACTACGTATTCTCATACCATAATATTATACCTACATATTATAAATACACTCATCCTAAGTAAACCGCTTACGTGCGCTTCGTTCAGTAATGAATCCAATACGTTTTGGATTTTATTTCGTACTTTAAGAGTTTTCTAACGGGAGTTTATTAAAAATTATGACAGCCTTTTAGTTAGAAGGTCATGTGGTACAAATTGCACTAAATCTGCTAGAACAAAAAAGAGGCAGAGGCCGCCCGCCATTGACCTGATGATCAAATATAAAAAGAGACCTCAAGAAAGCTCAATTGCCAGATCCAACAACCCAAAACAGAATAACTTGGCGCAGAAAAGTGAGGAGACACGACCCCAAATAACGGAACTAGAGACAGATGAATTAGAAGAAGTAAGTATCGTGTAATTTGTGTTATTGATTTCATCAACACTGGTCTCAAAACGGTGAAGGAAAACATCGTGAGGAAACCGGCATGTGCTAGAATCAAAAATTCGACGACATGTGAGATCTATTTACCCATTTCCTCTTACAGAGAGGAGGCCTATGTCCCAGCAGTGGGAACGTTATAGGCTGATTATACTTTATGAAAAAAGTCCTTTACTTATTATAGAGAAGGATCAGGCATTGGTTACCATGCTGCTCTCTGAAGACTAGATGGTCTTCAGAGTACACGTAAAATCATCTATCTAGCCTTTTCCCAACTATGTCGAGGTCGGCTTCAAGTCTAACCAGATGCAGCTAAATACCAGTATTTTACAAGGAACGACTGCCTATCTGACCTCCACACTGAAACTACCACAGTAAGACTGGTTGTCAGACTTTCGGGCTTCTGACAGCCCGTAACGACTGCCAAAAATCCACTAATGACAGCCGGGACCAACGGCTTAACGTGCTTTCCGAGGCACGGAGGGAATCTAAATATGTAAAGATGGGTCACTCATTCACGGATCAACCGCGGCAAGCGTAGCTTAGCCTGATCGATCGACCCGTGCCACAAGCAACTTTTTATTTTGACTGTCCCTTTTCTAAAAACATAAAGTATTGACATATCCCACTGAACGTCAGATAAATCAACCCTCTATATAAACCCACTGTCCACTGGAGCGTAACATCCCCCCGACCCTTGCTCGATGAAGTGACAGCCCGCGCCGAAGCTGAGCCTGTATCTTTAAATTCCCGACTGTGACCTCTAAGTTTGTTCCGGCCTTTCTTCTCAGAGTAGTCAGATAGGAAACGCCGATCTCATCAAGCTTTAAATAATAATAATTTGATCCAGGCTGTCCCATCTTGCTGTCCACTCCCCAACGACGCTCTAAGCCGATATTCGCACCACAGGGGGTGCCCTTAGCGTGCAGTCGCTTAGTCTATTAGATATTCGCCTCTGGCTGAAGGCTTTGAGTTTACTTAAGGCACAGGGTAGTCCGGTTAAGTAGTCACGAACTCTCAAGGTCAACTACGTTATGCCATTATCTAAAATAAAGGAGCGTAACATCATGGATTTAGCGCAGCGTTGGAAGAATGACATCATTTGAGCGTGCACCAATAGTTACCCATTTCGACCAATCTCTGTATAACGAACTGTATTTACAAGTACCCAAGTATGAAAGAGAAATAAAATGCTATTGTTTTGTATCTTGTATTTCTCTCTAATCGGGTGACCAGTGAGTGTAGTGCTGTAAATATACAGGCATATGACGTTACGCGTCAGTGGATACCGGGCTTAAATCTATGCATTTTACGACTGGATTCGCATACTTTTTATTCTGTTTCAATAGATTTGTACAAAAAAACGAAAATTGAAATGTATCTAGCTATGAGTTTATCTGCAACGATGAAACAGCTATAATTACTAATGAAGGTGAGGTTTGGCACGCTGGCACTGAGAGAGTGCATGCCCTGCACCCTATTTACATATCAAATTTTGTGTTAATCACAATTGAATCATTTTGAAGGATGTTGCTAATTCATTGCTTGATTATATTCGAATTTGTCTGCTCAACAACGTAAATAACGCAATGAATGTTGTTGAACTGTCAAAATGAACGCCATTGCTACTATTAGTGTGTACGCAATTACCCCGCTGTATGAAGGTGCACAAACGCAGATGGAGACGAGAGTGAAATCTAGTACCTACCTAGGTATTAAGTAAACAGTAGGTACTTGTGTTTTTGTTCAACTTATTATTTTTCATTTTAATATAAGTACCTATATTAAAGAGGATAGGAGAAGAGGAGAGGTGGACGGACGACCTAAAGAAGGTGGCTGGGGTAGACTGGATGTGGAAAGCGGACAGAGTGCTATGGCGCAGTCTGGGAGAGGCCTATGTCCAGCACTGGACTGCGATAGACTGAGTTGATATTAAAGAGGATGCCTACGAAACGATGGATGGACTGTGTGAATGATGATATGGTTAGAAAAGGAGTGACTACCGAGATGACGACTAATAGAGAAGTATGGAAGAAAAATACATGTTGCGCCGACCCCAAATAAATTGGAATAAGTGCTGAATGATGACGATACACAACTAAGCTCCATTTTTTTAAGGAAAAAACCATTGATTCAAACACAATAACACTAAATAACGCTTATCTAAGTATCACTGTGTCAATGTAACATACCTAACATTTCACAACTAAAATCGTACGTGATTATCCAGATTACATCTCCATGAATAGTTTTATTATCTCACAAGTTGAACTTAAAGCCTCTAAAAGCAATCCAGTTTTAGTATAAATGGGTCTGGTCCAAACGAGAAACGTCCCTGACCATCCGGTTAGATTAGTTTCGAAGATATCCTTATTTTCCGCACCGAGGGTAGTTTTGAAATAGATGTTAAGTTGGAACCACTTTCGTAGCGAACGTTAAATACGACGCGATGTTCAAACCGAGTTTCTGTTGCATTTCTTGTTGTAAATTGTATTCAAATCCTTCTAGAATCCATGCTTATACAAGGATTAGACGTAGACGGTCATTATTATTTCACAACATTACGGATTGCTCCATGTTTTTGAACGTCTGATCAGTGGTGGCCCAGCGGTAACAAGCCATGACTTACGTGTCGTAAGTCGTGGATTCGAATCCAGCTAGGTACTTTACTTTGTGTAAATATTTTCATCACCACTGCTCTCAAAACGGTGAAGGAAAACACCGTGAGGAAACCGGCATATCCTAGATCCAATAGTTCGAAGACATTTGACATCTACCAACCCGCACTAGGCCCGCGTGGTGACTTACGGCCCACTTACTCTCACTGAGAGACCTGTGTCCCAGCAGTGGGGACATTATAGGCTGATTATGATTTCACCGTCCAGAAGCCGCACCCCCGGCCATAGGTAGAGGTGGAACACCGCGGTGGTTTTAGCTTCTCTGTCACCCCCACGATGGTGCAAGTCCATGAGGAATTCCACCGAACACGAAAAAAAAAAGTGTACTTTTTATAAATAAATACTTAAATAAAAAGAGCGGGCCAATAGAAATAAGTAATTTATATGCTGTCTATCTTGCTTGGAATTAATTGAGATCTTCAGCTTACATGGGGTTATATCTATATACCTACATAGATAAATAAAAATGAAAAGCTATATTTTGGTAAGCGCATCACTTGAGATCCGATTTGGCATTTTTAATTTTAAAATGTTCGCAACAGTTCTTATAAGGTTTTTAGGGAAGGAAAAATTAGAAAAGTTTCCTGGAGAATTGGAAAAACTATAAAAACTGAAAGTCCAATTTCTATGGTATTTTTGTATGCACTATTGTTTGGACAGGACAAAGTCTGTCGGACAAAAGAATACGTAACATACTGAATACGAATGAATTAGGTTACACATAGGCTACGTAGGTACATATAAATGATATCTGTTGGCAGCCTGGCAACGATTGATTACCAGCATAGTCATTAGGTGACACACGTGTGCAGCAGTCATCCTCATCATGCATGCAGCTGTTATTGTGTCCTCCATACAATAGATCTTTGATCATATACCTACATGTCTAGTTAGATATTTTATAAACCACGCCTGTCTCCTTGGTCTAGTGGTCGTAAGCGGTACTGCTGAGCATGAGGTTACGGGTTCGATTCCCGTGTCGGGCAAAGTGTTATTGGGTTTTTCTATTTAGAATTTTGCAATAGCAGCCCGGAGTAATTGGCAATAGGCTCGCCACCTAAATTACATGGGACTTAAACATAACTGGCGAAATGTGGGTGCCCAACCCTCTGCCTAACCCTCTGGGAAATACAGGCGTGATGTTATGTCATATTTGACGGATAAGGTACGTGTGTCTCGTTATCATCAGCCATATTTTAACTATTGTGGGCGTACTATGGGTAGTGATGGTTGTTGCGCAATAGAAAAACCGTTTGCAGTTCAAAACAGCGGAACGCGAGACAGTTTCTGAGCACATGTTGTTCGTTTGATCTCCGATGTCCAAATGAGTCCACACCGCTCTGTAGCGCTCTCGTCGGCTCCCACGAAGTCAGGCTAGACTCTGCAAGCGCCACCAGATAGCGCTGGCGTCCCGATCAGTCAAACAAATGACGTATTTCCGACATATTAATAAATATTCGGAATTGTATACATAAAATCCAATGTGAGCCTCGCATAGACAATGAAGCCATTTCTAGAAACGTATCAAAGCACTAACTTACAGGCAACACTACTCACAATGTAACCTCCTTATTCTCCAAGGATTATACGTATACCGGGCATAGACTAACACAGTTATGTCATAAAGGTCTGAAAGCTTATTCGGAAAGTCCCCTTACAGCGTTTATTGAATATTATTATGTAAATTGCGTACAGGCCATTCTCGTATCGTTTGAGCCCCTACAGCTGAATGCACTTAGGCATCTATGCATCTATAAAATATTTAATGTTCTACACACAGTACTTTTCTGTGTACCGTAAACGTAATAGAATTTCTGAAGACCTCACTACATAAAAATCTTTGTGAAATTGTTTCATACCATAGATATCCGAGAGATATGCCTTCACTGCATATTTGTTCAAGTTCAAGTGTCGCCACATTTTCCCACTCCGGAAACTCCCACAAAAACAAAAGAAATAGATACGGCACACATGATCAAATTGGGCGGCTTTTTTGGCACACACACAAGAAAATAAGCGTAACACTTTTGTGCTATCTTATTGCACACATGCTCAAAAGGGGCGGGCACTAGAAAGTATAGACACAGTCACTGAATGCACACATGCAACTCTAGCATCAACTAGGGAAGATGGGTTAATATAAATATTTGATCGATAAAAATATCGATAGATATCAACTACAAAAAAGAGGAGTGTTTTTGGGTGTATTTTGTATTATTTATTTTTCCTGCTTTCAACGTGGTATATTAATAAAAAACCAATAAAACCAAATCACGTAATAATATAATATATTTGTTTGCAAATGACATTTAAGTAAATAAGTAGTTTATTTAGTTTCTCTCTTACGTAAAATTAAAACTATTTAACTATCGATCATAAAACAACAATTCAAATAACCTATTGAACATTTAATAAAAAAACGTTTATTAAAATAAACAGGTTCTTAATAATTAATTACAATCTAGCCTATAAGACGAACAAGCAATTTTAATCTAAATTTTTTACATAATAATTATTACCCGAATGCTGCGAAGCCCAAAAGGAGGGTTTTTTTAACCTTTTAACCGCTTACGTCGGATTAATCCGACAAATATTTTCGTGTCCATTCCGCCAGAGTCGTATATATACGACCAAATAACACAGCTCGTTTAATCTGTATTATTATTACATCATCACAGCTCGTTTCATCGGTATTTATTATTTTTCCTGCCTGTTGCATCTATCCATTTATTTTTAATTTCTGGATCTTTCGGGAAACTGAAAAAAATAATTATTAATTCTTGTAAAATTACAATTTATCGATAGCAATATCTCAGCGCTACGCATCACTAATGCATCATTTGACACGATCCATGTCAAATGACGTTGCTAGGCAATTTTCTCATGTCATCACAATAATATTTCACAACGAAATATTTGTAAAATTCTTAAATAATATAATTAGTGCAGTGATTTTTTACTTACCGGTGGTAGGACACGCCGCTTGTCTTAAGGTTTGTTGTGACTGATCTATTTTTGCAAATAAGGACGGAACAATTCGGCATTTTGTAAAAATACGAAATGACACCACACGTTTCGATACAAACATATGACTACGGCGCTTACTGCCGTCGCGCAACTCGCGCATCTAACATACGCCCAGATTACAAGTTATGGCCATGGTATTATATAATTGTACCATGGTTATGGCCTTTTATAGAGGCGACGTGCGCCACGCCTCCATGCCATATCCCTCGATATCCGTGTTTCATACTTTGTGTTTGCTTGTTCACGATGTATGGGAGTTAGGTTGGCTACTAGTTCTTTGTTTCTGAAAGAAACTTTTTTGTTTTGTTTTGTTGTATTTTTTGTTTATATGCGGAGAGATACATTTTTAACAACGCGCAACGGCATCAAAGTTTATTGGAGCTTTGGTGGTTTCCAGTTTCCTGTAAGCCTGTTCTGGTTCATCATCTGCCTAGCCTTTTTCCAACTATGTTGAGATCGGCTTCCAGTCTAACCAGATGCAACTGAACCTCAACACAACCCCGTTACTGGGTAATACGATACCCCTTGGTTAAGAATGGTTGTCAGACTTTCGGGCTTCTGATCTGACTACCCGTAACGACTGTCAAAGATCCACGAATGACAGGCGGGACAAACGGCTTAACGTGCTTTCCGAGGCATGGAGGGGTCTCCGTATGAACAGATGGTCACCCATCCACAGACCAACCGCGGCAAGCATAGCTTAACCTGATCGATCGACCTGTGCGGCTGTTATTATTTAGCCACGGACCCCTCCATTCGTTAGATAAGTTCTGACAGAAACTTATATTTAATGATTTTTCTTGTTTGTTGTTCTTATCTTTATTTGTAGAAATCTTGAAGATACATTACGATCGTAAATGCGTCACGGCAAACTATTCTTGTACCTACAACCTTCTGTAATATCTTACTATCATAACATCACGCCTGTTATCTACGAAAGGTTAGGCAGAGCCAGACGAGGTGCACTAGTGGCGTGCATTGCATATAGGCATATAAGCAGTGCCTACCTCGATACATCAACATAAACCTGTCAATTACATATTGTGGAAAGAATAAGCTTAAAATGTTGAAAAAATAAGCTTAATAAAAAGAAAAGTATTCAATTTTTATTTGAAGCAAAGCTTTTATAAAAGAAGAAGTAATGAAGTGACAAGAATAGAGAAAAGAGTACAAAACCATAACTTTTTGTAACACACCTAAATAAGTATGAATATACAACATATATTAGTGTGTGTGCTCCACAATTAAGAAACTCACTAAATTATCATACCTAACAAAAAACAAAATCTTCATACAAACACGCGCGGTAGTAGGCAGTCGCCGGACGGCCTACTCGGCTCCCGTACTATTCTATTCGCACATTGTCATTGGTCTTTACTCGTTTAAGTTAATACGACAAAATTAAAAATACGTACGTTTCACGCGTTATACCATGACGTTCGACCTTCGCAATTTATCACCCTAAAGTAGGCTTGCCTCTGGCATGCCTACTTTAGGGTGATTTTCATTTTGAACTTCGTTCCTGCCGGGGGTCGCCCACCCACACGTTTTTTTTTTTTCTGATTAGTGACCGCGTCTGCCTAGACTAGACCCGGCCTAGTGCCTACCTATTCTGAAAACCATTGCACGCCACTATGCACCTACAGTCACCTACTGTACTCAGCTACTGGCTCAGCATCACTAAACCAACAAGTCAATAATATCCTACACCTGTTAATATTAGTGACATCATCACGCTTTATCTCTCAATAGGGGTATAGGTTGAGCAGCGTGGCCAATGGCTTAGGTAAATGTTAAGTTTGCAAATCCGTACCGTGACTGTATGAAAATGAAAATAATAACAATGAATGAATAAAAAAAGATCAATGAACCTCCCACCTACGTAAGTCTATCACGATAAAGTGTCAATATCGATGCAGATGACAATGCCGAATGATAAAACTATATCTTCGATAATATCAGAGGACAACGAGGCAAATACCTACTTAATGTCGAGGAAAATATCTAAGCCAATAAACTGAACGAATTCAGGCAATGCGCTAGCAGTATCTCACTACATAATAAAAAACAGAAAAACATCGAGAAAAACACATTAACACGGGCTAAAGTATTGGCAAATTCAAATTCGGAATGTAGTCGTACACAAGTGTGATTTACAAAATAGTAGCACCAAACGTACAATGCCGATAAACTAAGAATGCCTTTTTAAACAACGAAAACTTATTAAAGACCTTAACACATTAGAAATGAGGTTTGAAATAGATTGCACGGATATTCCGCAGGCCCGAAGCGAAATAGTGACGTGCATTTGTTTGCAGTCGAGACCGCAGCAGCGAATTCGCTAACGAACTTATTATTCGAAATTCGAATTGTAATCCGCAGAACTGGAGGTTGGAAGTACAATGTGGACTGGCAGGTAATGTTCCTACGTTTGTGTAGCGATTGGCTTTTCAAACGAGCAACTTTATGGCAACAGGTCAGTTACAGAAAAGTTGCGTGTCACCTAGTTAGAATATTATGTAATAAGTAGGTAAGTACCTAAGTAGATACCTACTTATATAGAATAATCTGAATTATCTACTGAAGAAAGCCAAACTGGGGCTAAACCTGAATAGACTGTTCAACTTAAATATTATAGTGGAATGTAACCTCGACGGATCCTACACAAGACATAAAGTACTTAGGTACTTAGTTCAAAAGCCGACGAAATAGACTTGTTTTTCTTGTAAAACAATAAATATTCTCAAACTTGTCAGTTATAGGTACGAAAGACATGACACACATAAATTAACTCTAATTAATTAACTTTAACATAAATAGGTAAGTATTATGAAATTGTAGTTTCTTTTTTATTTTTGTGATGAAATTTTAAGTTTTCAGCCTCAGTACATAAGTAGATAGGTATCTAATATTATTGCACCCATTGTAACCATTTGTAAATTAAGGAAAGAACCCGCATACAGATTGGAGTGGACCTGTCCAGTCAGTGCACGCAATTGTCAGCCCCTAATCGTGTAGCTCAACTCAAAACTTATGGAGCTCAAACAGTTTTTTAAGATCCATACTGAACTTTCGTCGAGTCAATATACAGTACTAGCTTATGTCCGTGACTTTGTCCGCGTACAATTTCTTGTTCCCCCGACCCACCCCATCGCAAAGCATAGCCTGCCCGCACTCATTTTACTTCGTTTTCACTTAGCATTATTTCTTACTATTTTTTCATTATGCTCGGCTCCTAGGAGTCCTAGCGTGATGATAAATAGCCTATAGTCTTCCTCAAGGATAGGGCTACCAAATGCAATTTTTTTTTAATCAAATCCGGTTGGTAGTTCCAGAGATTAGCACGATCAAACAAACAAACTCCTTCACCTTTATTGTTAGTATAGATAGATAGTGGCAAGTCTAGTGTTGGCCACTAATGAGCAACAGCAAACATGCAGATAAGTAATACAGGTGATTTGTGCCTAATTTACTTTGCTCGGTTGGTAGGCATGGTTGTGGCTTTTATTTAATTGCTCGTCTGTTTTAAACTGACTAGCTGTAATGTAGTTTTGGTTATTAGTTCTGTTATAGAGGTATGAGGAACAGGGTGTAAAGTTCACTCAACCTCCATAAAAAAGGGAGGATCCTCCGACCAGACGGGTGTTGTGTCTGGCGGGCAACTGCCCCATGATTCATGTCGGGCTGTTGTATATATGCTAGTTGCGCTGTAAACTCTGCTTGCGCGATGCAGGATTTGCGTGACGTCAGTATGACACGTTGTTCGCATGTGGCGTTGTAGATACCGCTACACTGTAATAGACTTGGCTGAGCTTGGGACCTTCTGTTTTGTTACATTCAAATGATTATGTAGGTAAGTAGGTAGGTACTATTTAGGTGCCTTAGTGCCTATTTTCAGTTTCTGTAGGGCATTGACTTCATTTTTAGGTAGAAGTACTGAGTAGAGTAAACAAAATTAAACTCATTATCCTGCCTTTCCGGGATCTAATAAAACCGGTCAAGTGCGAGTTGGACTCGCACACGAAGGGTTCCGTACCACCGTACAATATTTAACACTACATATATAAAACAAGCCACGCATCGCGCGAATTATAATTATTATTTACTTAGGCACACAGATATAGATCTACATAGATAACGCAACTATCACGATTTGTATTGAAACCAAGCGTGCCGACTTTTTAATACCTACTGTGACGTCACAGCCGCAATTTAGTGACGGGACATCCAAACCGATTCAAAGCCATCGATGCCGCCGATGCCCCTTCGCCCCGCTACGATTCAACTGAAGCCGCCGCCGTGATCGTCTCGCTCATACTCATATATTTTATATCTGTTGTCCCGCTCGCTCTCACCTTGCAATCCATTTTTCTTTTATGATTGGATCATGTGGGAAACTAAAAAAAAATATTTTTAAATGCAATAGAAAATAAACACAATAAATATATAAAAATAGTCGTATAATGTTGAAAGGATAAACAAAAACACATTAAATACATTAACCCTAAAAAATTTTATCTTCCTTTTTATAGCTGTAATGTAAATGTAAAATTAGGTCATGCATTCATATGCATGACCTAATTTTACATTTTTATTTTGATTTTTACAGACGAATGATATAAAAAAGCCAATTTAGTAGATATAACAAGCTCATGCTTGTTATATCTACTAAATTGGCTTTTTTATATCATTCGTCTGTCCGATATCGATTAAAATCGATTATTGATATATGTTGTAGAACGAACAGCACTAGTTGCTACAATTGACAGACGAATGACAAATTGCCTGTATCACGAAGTCGAAGCGATGAGCGACAGTATCGCTTGTTCCAATATTCATCGTCTCCTAACACACAACGTCAGATCAAACGTCCAAAGCAAACGCGGCAACGTAATGTAAATAAAGTTTACTTAACGGTAATTTATAGTTAGGTATATTCTGGAACGACACGCAGCTTGGAATACTTAAAAACAGTTTTAATATAAATTTACGCATAATATAATTTTAAAATAACTTACCTGTGATAGGAAATATGTTCCTGCCTTTGGGTGCTCGAAATTTTTGGGCTATTGCAGTTAATTATCACGCAACGAGGCATTTTTTTAGTTTTTTGCGTACGTTCGGCTGCAACAACGGACGTGCGGGGATTGAAGTTAGCGGCGACCAACCTCGACGCTTGGTCGGGGTTCATACACGCGAAGTGCATGCATTTGCGTTATCTATGTAGATCTATATCTGTGCTTAGGCACCTATTACAGATTTATTATTAGAAAATAATGGTTCACGGTTTATGCATAAGGTTTATGTTTATGAAATTAAATGTTCTTTTTTATTTTTATATCAAGAGTTGATTGAATGAAAGGTAAATTACGGTTTACGATCTATGACGTATTAAAAAAAACTGCATACTAGATCTCGTTCAAACCAATTTTCGGTGGAAGTTAACATGGTAATGTATAATATCATATATATTTTTTTAGTTTTATCATTCTCTTATTTTAAAAGTTACGGGGGGGGACACACATTTTACCACTTTGGAAGTGTCTCTCGCGCAAACTATATTCAGTTTAGAAAAAAATTATATTAGAAACCTAAATATAATTTTTGAAGACCTATCCATAGATACCTCACACGTATGGGTTTGATGAAAAAAAAAAATTGAGTTTCAGTTCTAAGTAAGTATGGGAAACCCCCAAAAATTATTGTTTTTTTTTTTCTACTTACCAAGTTTCAACAGTATAGTTCTTATAGTTTCGGAAAAAAGTGGCTATGAAATACGGACGGACAGACAGACAGACATGACGAATCCATAAGGGTTCCGTTTTTTGGCATTTGGCTATGAAACCGTAAAAATTACCTATTATTTTTTCTTGGAAGATAAAGAAAAGCTGGGTCAATCACAACACAAAAAACAATGTTACACAAACTTCACGGTTCAATAAATCTTCTAGTACCTAATAAAAACAAAATACTTAATAAAAAATAATAAAAAACATATAAGTAATAATATAATATCATTAAAATATTTCTACACAACTAGTGACATCTATGTTTTATACCTTGTATTAGTAACAGCAAGACATAGCTTCGTTACGGATGCAGGCTGTACAAATACCTAAAATTGAAGAGTTACGTTACGAGTTATTTGCACCGAATCACCGATTGATCTTTATGAATCACGTAAATCGGAAAGTGCCGTAAAAACATAAATCATAAATTCATAATCACTATTATGATAAGCCAAGTTTTATGATTGATTCATCCTTAGAAATTACCTATGGTAGGGTTGTAGATTGGTTGAAAAATTTGTCCAACAACGAAAAAAAATATTTAAGTACCTAATTAAGTACCTAGATACCCCTACCTATCTCAAACTTTTAAAGAAGAGCTCACAGTAATTTTCTTATGTCACATACCTATATAGTTAGTATAAGCAAAACGGCAAAAGACATCTAACTTTTTTATAAGAATTCAAAATTGAGTTACCGTCAATCGGGGCGAATAGGGATGCAGGAGTGAATAGGGACGAAACTTTAAAAGCGATTTTACCATTGAAATAATATAGTTTGTTGCCATAAAGGACTCTAATGTGTTTACTGCATTATAATTAACGATTAAGTGCCCTTGTCGGCAAAAAACTATTATGATTTCAACGCTAAAATCCATTTTGAAGTTTCGTCCCAATTCACACCTGCATCCGTATTCACCCCGTTTGTAGGTAAGTATTATGCACAGACGTATAATATTTTTGTGGTATTAAGCTTCGAATGAATAAATATTCCAAGCAGGAGTTCAAAATAAGTTTTTTTAACTCCTGTTTGGATCAAAATGAAGTTCTTTTAATGTTTGCCCCAAAAAGCTTAAAGCAAATAATTATTTTTAAACCATCTCGTAGCTCCCACTGAAAAAATCATTGATCATAACGTCAAATCTGAAAAGTAGTAGGTATGTACAAAATAACACCGTTACAACAACACGTGAAGTCACATCACTACAAAAAGCATAAAACGACTTCAGTACACATCACTATACGTCAAAATTTGCAAAAAAAACGTCGAACTGTGCGGCCAAGTTGAAGAGTGCAAAATTATTTTAGGTTAGCGAATAAACAAAAGACATTTTAAATATTATCGTATTATCATAGCCGGGCGGCTAAGACGATCATGAGCATAGTGCGTGTCTAACAAAAATAGAATTTTGTACATTTTTATGTATCGTGACGTGTTATCAGGGCTACCGTAGTTTATACAATTGTTGCCGAGTTAAACATTACAGTATTCTTTCAAAAAAATTGTGTTGTGACAAAAAAACACTGTAATGTTTAAATCTTTGTTGAGCTCTGTAATCACTCAGGCCAGCTGTCAAGAGGTGGGTAAGTTTTTGATTATAATTAAAAAGGTTTAATTGAGTTAGTTAATTAGTGCGTATCGTTGTTGACAAGAGTGATGTTGTCAATGCGCTATATTTTTACATGGATGCCCTTGATTTGTCCGCCCTTGAACTGCAGCGGTACGTCACTGCGTCTCTGCGACCTTCGCATACCGAAAACACCTGATAAGTTCTAAACAATGACCGAGATAAACATCACTTGTATTACTTTCCATATTCGAATTGACAAGCCATGTCCAAGTTCAAACATTATTAGATAACCAACCTAACCTCTTCGACCTGTTGTGAGGAAATAAAAAATACATATGATATTACAATTACAACACTTTATGAAGATAAAAATTCTAACGAATTTTGATTGCCCAATTTAGAAAGAAAAACACTTATTTTGCATAAACTAATTAAGTATTTCACTTACCTGGTATTCATTGAATCAAAAAACTTTAATTTATTTACAATATTATAGTGAAAACATGTCAATCTTGAATGAAGAAACTTGTTAAATGTAAGATAAGAGCATGTCAAATATTTTATATTACTTAAGTACACAAGATAATATTATTCTTATCAGTTACGTCAACGTGGTGATGGCCTTAGTTCAGTTCAGTAGGATTCTTCACAACAAAATGTCAACTCGTCGGGTAACTTTTTTTTTTATTTATACTTGTGCATCCTACTAATTCAAGAATGAAACAGTAATTAAATGCAGTTCCTTTTTTCAAATGTGCCTGTGGTTGTGTTCCAATAGTGATTATTATGTGTTTTTGTTAATGAAAAATGTGCCCTAATGTCAGCGTCACATGGTTTGGAATAAGTTTACTCTTAATATAATTTTTATTACAACACCTATTGACAATTCATCTTTTTTATTGGCAGTTATTTTAAGTTATGAAAAATATCATAAACAACCTCTTTGCAATAAATCGGTCATTGATTTCAAATTATCTATGAATATTATTGAATGCAGAATTACCTTATAGTTCCTATATATGTTAGTAGTATATTTTTAGATGTGTGGTTATTATCACTCACTAACAAGCTGATGAAGCCTTGAAATATAAATACTTCTATTTATACTCTCACATAATAGTATAGAACCCGTTTACGCTAATTGATTACCTAAAACATGTTTTCTGTTCCAACTAGTTTCTATAATTATGACAAATTAGCAGTCATTAAGTTTTTGGTCACTTCGTGAAATATCCATATGGATATCAGTCTTGTGTGTAAGCACTTACACCTGCAAGAAAACCTAGACTAGAATACTAGACAATCATTATTAAATTTTATTCTTACTCATTAAATTATATGCTTTTAGAACACACTCTTTCAGAGTTATTATGACAAAAATATGTTATAAGTCACCTTCCTTGACCTTAAGATTTTCGTCAAACCATCTATCATGGCTCAACGTTGTTTAAACTAAAATGTATTGTTATCTATAGCATGTACTATATGTAATCAATGATGATATAATATGCTTAAATGTTAAATCTCATATAAGTGAACTGTAGGTATCATGTTTTTATGAGAAATAAAGATTCTTTAAACCTTATGCTGTCCAAATGTGTACAGTTTTTCCACCAAAATAATGATATTTAGGCGAATGATGGTTTATCAGTCAATGGCATGTTTTGGATAGGTACCTATACTACCTATGAAAATGCCAAAAAACATACAAATATTATTTAATAACTTATTTATCCTGGAAAAAAATCAGAATCAGTTTTTTAGACAGAATGCTACAATTCCTAATCATGGGTCTCCTCAAGACCAAAAGATACCATGACAATCGAACCATAGGTAGGTTAGCACTTTTCCTCCTCTCTCCTACTTTGCTGTGCCCGACAGGGTCCATAATCACTTCATAATTTTATGCTTTTTTATGGATGGGACATCATCAAATGACCCCTCCCGCTCTGCTGCCATTTAAATTTTAAGCCTAACAACTGTTTTACCCACATTATGGAATGCAATAAAGAATTGAGAATCGAACCATGCCTCCATGAGGAAAATGTGACGCAGGTCGATTTAGTTATATTATTGGCATGCAGGTGGTTAATATTGCTACTGTCTCAAAAAGCCCTTATTCGCTGGTTAACACACCTATGGTGACCTTACTAGGAAATGGTCCCCCCAAATTGAGAAGGGAAGCGATGAATTTACCTTCAGCAATTTTGATAAAGCGTCTGCTGTGCACTAGATAATGTTTAAAGTTCTAATTAGTCAAATAAAAAACTGATAAAGATTGATTATATAACAGCTTATGAGGTATCTAATGGACATTATATGATTATATATTTTCCCTGACAGCAGGTGACATCTCTTACGTAAATAAAATTGCTCTGTGAGTGCAATAATATTTAGGAATTAATTTAGGTATATTTCCTAGTATTAGAAAACGGGCATGAGGCATAGATATCAGCGCAGCAGCGCAATGTAAACCCCATTCAATTATACATGGTACTATGCACAATCAATAAAAGTATAATGTAAAAAGATAAGATTTCACGATCTTCTGTATTATTTTTAACTTGGTCAGTTTCAGTTGGTTTTATTACATAATGTTGGTTGCATGTGCTGTAGGAAGAATATTGTTTGGCCTTGGCCTTGCAACCACAACCTTGTCTATAATCACTGCCAACGGTAACAAACAGGGGTGGGGGGGGGGGGGGAGTAAAAAGTTTATATTGATAAAACACGCGATTGCTGATAAGAGTATTTTATTCTAATTTCATCGTCAGTTCATCGAAATATATTATAACTGTCACTCACACTTAAATAAGTGCACATACCTTCCTACTTTAATGTTGCTGTCTCTAAAATACGGCATGATTTCTAAACGCACCCCCCATTGACACCAATGGCGGCTATAAAGGCTCCCGCAGACAGGCGCTAGGCGACTCTAGTAGCACAATTTCTATGAAAATATATTGTATATGGCGGGAGCCTTAACGGTTTGGTAACAGAAACACAATTTCGCTGATAATAACGATGTTACCGATATAAAGTCTTTCTTTCAAAATAAGACTTTCTATCATATTATAATGCAAACGTAACTCAAGCATTGAGCAAAATACTAAAGACGCTTATAAAACTGATCGACCGCGACGGATTCCTTCAAACAAAACCCAAATCTGCTCAACATAAGGTCGAAAGTTCTTTGCGAACTTTAGTCTAATGATACGTATAACTACACTTCCTTATCAGATACCAACAAATTTTCTGTAAGGGGTAATAAATATTGTTATTGAGACATAACGTTCAAAATCGCATGAATACAATCAATTTTTTTACTCGGATGGATGTCTCTATGAATTGTGTGTATAATCAAAATACGTAATGGAATAATTTATCATGTCGTTTTATAATGACGATAAAGGGTTCTTTTATTAAATAGTGCTATGTTCAAAAAGCCAGACAGTCTTACCGCGCGATTAATCCATTAGTTGGTCAGTCATTTATTTGTCATATATTTCAAACAGGCACTCGCAATGCCTTTTTTTCATATTTGAAATAAATTATTTGACTTTGACTTAGATAATTGGCTGATTTATTCCACTACACGTATTGGCTTTGCAATGTTTGAAGTTTTGAACGGTTAAACATTTCCTCAAAATAATAATTATTAAATAATTCTATTCATTATAATATAATTCAGATAGTGTAATAATATAATTAACAGGAAAACTTTTTCAAGCACTTTTGTGCCTAACTACTACATTGACGTACGCTAAGTCAATATTTGAAAACAATTAGTTATCATCATAATGTGAATCATGTAAGAATTTACCGCAGCAAAGAAATAGACGTAAGTCCTTAGTGTTTTTCCCAAATTATAAACAGTGTTTAATACTTGACATATTTTTTATTATAACATAGGTCTAATGACATTTTCATAATTAATAAATACAAAATAATACTTTTTATTTTTAAATACCTTTAAAAGTATTAATAAATAGTATTATAAATAATAAATAGCTTTTAATGAGTACCTATATATAAAACAATTGAGTCTATTAAACAATAATAAATTAAGGGTCTATAATTTATGTTCAAATATATTAAGATCAATTAAATATTGCTATAAATGAGAAAACAAATATGTAGTTAAATCAGTCTTTAAAATAATACTTTTACATAGCCGTTTGATTCGTTACAAATGATCGCTAGCATAAAATTTTGAATTTCAGCCATGGTCCTTGGTTTTAGTCACAAAGGTATTTCACATTGAGTCTTTTTACCAGTTATGAACAATTCTTGATAAATCGGAAAAAGATTTTATGTCAATTAAAGCACTAACCTTGATTTCTCTAAAGGACTGCCACAAGGTACGATACTAAGACCAAAAAGGATCACGCTTAAAATGTTTCTGATAATACTAAAGTTATTAAGACCATTTGGATCACTGAAGTTGAACTCATTTATCGGACCTAATAATCTGGCAAGTGCAGCAGCAAGGTACATCGTAGGACTTCTTCTTAAGTTGTTTCGTCTTATAATCCAACACAAGAAGACTGCGCCTAGCTGTCGAGGACTGGCAACTGGTCTTCATATGGAAGCCGCCCAGGCCCATGTGCTGGAAGCACTGTTCAGAGGAGTTGACGTCGATTTTATCCTTCCTGTGGTAAAATAAAACATTGTTAATTATGTGACCCTCAATGAGATGACAGAACTACATTGTGTAGATTATGAGATTGATGTCTCCACAAGGAAATAGCAATAAACAATTATATCCTTTAGGGTGACAAAAATATATTTTTGACGAAAAAACTTAAACACGTATAAATTAATGTGTTCATTGTTAATTGGAGGAAGTTAGGTAACGTTTCAGGGTTTTATAGGAAAATGATTATTGTGTTGTATGGTAGAATGGGAACTCAGTAAATCAATCAAATCGCACTCCACTGCCAGATCCAAGACATTTCATTTAAAAAGATCATAAACTATACCCATAGATAGATCAATGACAAGGTATAAAAACAATCAAATAATATACTCACGCGCATGTGATGATATCGACGGGCTGACGAAGTAGCTTATGTTGGATGATATAATCTGGGTCCGAATCGTTCGAGTAACTGTAGGCAAACAGCGATTCCTCCCTCTGAAACGGTAAAACTAGATGAGCTTCTATGTTGAAACTAACATGAGAAAGTTATACTGTCTAAGGTGGATTAAACTGTAATACCAATACAACGTTCATGATGATTAAGATTTACCTAGTAGGAAAGTTCGTATGGACGGTTATATTGCACAATACTTTCGAGTCGGCTCGTAATTATGAAATAATTATCTTCATCTTGTGATCATAATTCATCATCTGCCTAGCCTTTTCCCAACTATGTTGGAGTCGGCTTCCAGTCTAACCGGAGGCAGCTGAATACCGGTATTTTACATAGGATCATAATTATGAAATTAATTTAAGTACTTTTGCAATGAAATCTTACCTTTGTTCTGTAAGGACAGTTATGCCAGTCCTTCTGAGGAGAAAGTTCCTCTGACAGTATGTCTCCCATCCGATCTTCCATGTTTTGCTGAAAAAATATAGAACTGTTAGGAATATGTTTACATTACATTTTTTTTTTACTTCCAAATACTAATACCAAGAATTTAAAGGCACAGGAGGAAGTAAAAATAATGAGAATGTGTAATAAATAATACAAATAGAAACAGCGTTTATTAAAATAATTAGTGCTCTAGTTAGCATTGATTCTAAAGTGGGTGCGTATGCGCACCAATATGTTTATTTATTTATTTGTTAACATGTAAGCCACTGGTTAGTAGGCATGCATTCATTTTCATGACACAGTAACATAGTAGTAATTATTATATAAATACTGCTCAAAAGATCATAAAAAACGTAAAAATAAATAAAATAACTTACTGCGATAATCTTGGGTGTCAGGAGGGTGCTGATCAGTTCCTGCATTTCGTCATATCCTTCTGGCTTGGTGGCACAGAAACCTTTGCCTTTACATTCGTCAGGAATTTTCAGGCCTAGCTCTACGAAAAAAAAAAGATTTATTAATACATGTAAAACTGTGTGTACAGACATACTTAATAAAATAAATAAATAATTGTTACACAAGAAGACTTAAGGAAAATCGAGTAACTATTTCTTGTTCTATTGTCGGAAAATCTTCATTAAAATAATTAAAACGTCTTTAAAATAAGAGAATTAAAAAAAAAATTGGGGAAAAGTAAAACAATGAGAAAACTTACTCTGCTTATTAGGGGCGGCACTGCAAGCAGCCACAAAGATCGTCACCTGTTAAAAAAAAAAAAAAAACACAATTTTAATAACCAAAGAAAGAATGAAAAAGTATTTATTGCGACTCGTACTAGAAGATCAGAAACTAAACTAATCACAGTAAAAAAAAAAACAAATTATATTTTTAAAAAAAGTGACAAAAAGAAAAATGAAACAGAAAGTCCTATATATGATGCCGAAAGGCTCCTATCTCAGCATGATGCTGCGACATTTAAAAAATAAATGTCGCAGCACTGGTATTCTGATCGGTAGGGTAATGAAAATGTAATCGACTTAAAATTCCGATAAAACTTAAAAATAAAAAAATTACCGTCAATAAAACTGGGTTGAAAGTCGCCATTGTAGTCAAGACAATTATTTGCAACTCAAACTTTTTCTATTAAACCAATGGCTATAAAAGCACTATGAAAGGATTAATAACAATTATTAATTGAATAATTGGATTATTGTTATGACTGCCTTGATGGCAGTTCTAAATAACGAATGACATGTCCGTGGCCTGCCGGCTTATTTATACTGCTTTAGTATTCGCACATTCCATGCATTATTTTCCTGTTCACGGGGAAAATTAATTAATTATTGGCATCCCTAGTAGCGTAACCGGATGTACGTAGTATGTGTAACAGTTACGTATTCAATATTCCCTCTAACGTCAAACAATTATGACGGTGTATGTTATACGTGTTGCATAATATTTCTTTTGTCTTATATTATGTATTAACATGACCCTTATTATACCTTTGCCATGCCCTCATGCCCTATGCCCAAGCGCATCTTCTTTTTAACCGACTTCAAAAAAAGGAGGAGGTTCTCAATTCGACGGTATGTTTTTTTTTTTTTTTGTATGTTTGTTACGCGATTACTCCGCCAATTGTGGACCGATTTTCAAAATTATTTTTTTGTTCGAAAGGAGATACTTCTGAAGTGGTCCCATAGTTACCAAGTCAGGATCTGATAATTGGATCCTGGAGAAATCGAAGGTACTCTTCAAATATTATAGGCACACCTATAGCGATTTGGGTATTTTTTATAGTAACTCGTGCATTTGCTCTCGGAAAGCACCATTTGGTGAAGTGGAACTGATGATGAAGACCACAAGTGGCCACCGGAACTACTCAATAATATCTCCGTACTATTTCACGGGTTGCGATTCGATTACTTTAATATGGTTGTTAAGCAATTTATGCTCGCCACGATGTGAATGGTAATATGGGGCTGATGGTGGCCCTGGAGAACTCCTCAACAATTAACTTCCCTGCATCGGGAAAAGCAATATTTTGTAAAAGGCGATGAGCAAGTTGACACTACGCTATTGTAACTTAGATAAATTATAAGCAGACCCACTAAAAAGCGTAAGTAAAATAAAAACTTTTTAACAAAGATACAACCGACTTCCAAAAGAAACACTACAAAGTGAAAAATAACTTTAATTCCGGAAGTCGGTGGCAAAAAACGTAAACACAAAACCAAAGACACCGACTTCCGAAATTAAAGTTATTTTTCACTTTGTAGTGTTTCTTTTGGAAGTCGGTTGTATTTTTGTTAAAAAGTTTTTATTTTTCAATCATGAGAATAATATCGAAAGATTTATAATTAAGTATAAACTTTTATTTCATAAATACGCACATTACTTTAATATTAGAATATAAAAACTTAAAAAATAGGCTTTTATAATTTATTATAATATTTTAAATCAGTTTAGAAGTAGGAACTCACAACATTTTGGTTATCCTAAAAGTAAAAGCTGTAGGTAGCCATCTAAACATAACGAAAAAAAAAAGTATTTTTGACAGATTGTGACTGAGATCAGAATGTGAACGTTCTTAAAATTGCGAGAATTGCCCCTCTGATTCATATGATTCATATTTGGTACCGCATTCACTGCCCTACTTGTTTATTTAATATAAAAGTATCCACATAACATTTGGCAATAAAAGTAAATTAAGCTCAACTGTCATTAATGAGACAGAATTACTTTTTCTATAGTTACGGAACTTCATAAACTTTTCTAACAGACGAGGGGATGTCAACACCCCAATTGCGTAACAATCAATCAGAATCTGAATAATTTTGAAGGATATTTCTAATCCATTGCTTCATATGTTCGAAAAATTCGTCCGCTCAACAACGTAAATAACGCAATGGATGTTGTAGAAATGCCAAAATGAAGACCATTCCTAATGTTAGTGTGTTAGGCAATTACCCAGCAGGATCTGATGAACATGACGAATCAGATAAATCATACTAATGTTCATCTTTCTTGGAACTGCTTTCGGAAGTCGTATTTCCCAGTGCCCCTGCGCAGGGGAATCTGGCCTTCATAGGTACCAGTAGGTACCACAGAGACCTAGATTAGGTTGGGACTTTTTTAGATCCAGAAATTCCCAGTATAATGAACTTGTTATTGTAGGTACGTTTTAAATAATTGAGGAATGCATTCAGTAGATATGTTGTTATAGAATCCAAACAATAACAAGCAGTGGGGAATTTGTAGTTTCCAAATCAGAAAATAAATAAAACGCGTTACATCACGTCTGTGATTCCCTAACCTAAAGGCGCTCCCTCACCAGGACCATTCGCCTGTATATACCTACCTATAATAAGTCTTATCCTGAGAATAAAAAGAAGGATCAAAATTCACCCACGTCCTACAGCAAGAAAAGTATCTCAAAAAAATGATAAAAAATGGGTATTAAAGGGTGGCATACTTCCAAACTCCATCCTTACAGTAATATAAAAAAATTGCTATGAAAATTCGTCCCGTGGCAGTAGTATCTACAATGAATTATATACAAGGTGACATTTTAATCACCGTTTTCCTCTTAAGGGGTCATTATACTCATCATTATGAACAACTTTTACTATGGGACCAAACATGAAATCGCGGAAAAAAAATCAGCTGTTCCCTAGATTTTGACGAGTTATGCGTTTCACGATTTCAGGTTTGGTCCCATAGTAATATATAAAGTTGTTCATAATGATGAGTACAATGACCCCAAAGAGGAAAACGGTGATTAAAATTTCATCCTGTATTACAATATTGAGAAATACGTCAATTGGCTATCTTGCTGGATTTGACTTCAATTATTGAATTCCATCATCGACAACTGAGTTTTTTTTTCTCACATGTTCGACCACCGAACATCGACTAGCGAGAATTTTAATTTGAACTTGATTGTTTGATCATTAGCATTGTTACACACCGTGAAATTTTATTCACCGTTTTCCTTTCAAGGAGTTTTATGCTCATCATTATGAACAACTTTTACTATGAGACCAACCCTGAAATCGTGAAAAAAAAAACAGCTGTTCCATACATTTATGTTCGCAGAACTCGTCAAAATGTAGGGAACATCTGACTTTTTTTTCGTGATTTCATGTTTGGTCCCATAGTAAAAGTTGTTCATAATGATGAGTACAATGACCCCTTAAGAGGAAAACGGTGATTAAAATTTCACGGTGTATAGAATAGAGTAAAATAAGATAGATTATGTTAAATTCCAAGTGTACATACTGGTTTTTTTTCACTAGTTCGAAGTTAGGTGGTCGAGCAAGTGAAAACAAAACCTCTTTTTCGATGATGGAACTCGGTAATTGAAGTCAAGTCAAGATAGCCAAGTACGTATTTCTCAATATTGTAGTTAGATTCATTGAGTAAATTAATATTTACTAACCTAGTCCTGAACGAATTTTCATAGCAATTTTTTTAAAGCATGCCATCTTTTACTACATGCTAGAACTGTCAGCCATCAATTTTATTCCACGGATAAAATGTATTTGAATTTGGTAAAATCAGGTCTTAGTAGTAAAAAAACGTGCGAAGCAGGGGCGGGTCGCTAGTCCATACTATCCATACTAATATTATAAATGCGAAAGTGTGTCTGTCTGTTACTTCTTCACGCTTAAACCGCTGAACCGATTTAGATGAAATTTGGTATAGAGATAGTTTGAGTCCCGGGAAAGGACATAGGATAGTTGTTATCCCGATATTCCCATGGGAAACTTATGCGGGTGAAACCGCGAGGCGATGCTAGTACCAAAATAACATTTTTTACAATTTTTGTCTGTCTGTCTGTTTGTTCCGGCTAATCTCTGAAACGGCTGGACCGATTTTGACGGGACTTTCACTGGCAGATAGCTGATGTAATAAGGAGTAACTTAGGCTACTTTTATTTTAGAAAAAGAATTAGGGTTCCGCGCAAAAAGCGAAAACCTTTTCCGTCATGCACGCGAACGAAGTCGCGGGCACAGCTAGTATTAAATACGTTTGATTCCTTTATCAGAACCATGACAAACAAGTCGTATCAGAGTGAAGTAGGTCAAGTACATTTTCACAATTTGCAATTATTCTTGAGCACAAAACAGACATACTTACACTATATGAAAAGAAGAATTGAACACATAATACTTAACTTACTGTGTAGACTGTAGTTACTGTATTTTCTTGTAAATCACATGCTGATGTGGTCACGTTTTTCCATTTCTAGGATTAGACCATTATCTAAGTACAGACACATCAAGCTACTACAATCTGTCAAATTTCTTTAATAAATTTTCAACTTTATTGCTAGCCTAAGGTTCAAAATTGATTGGGAAAGGGGTTTGAAGGTTTTGGCCCTAAAATCAGCCGCCATTTTGATTTTTTTTCAGAATCGCGGTGCATAACAAAAGTTATGTATTTAGATAGAGGACACATATACAAACAAAAAATGTTATATAACATAATATCCTAAAGCGTCAGGTTTCGGAGTTATTCACCGAAATATAAGTCGAAAACAACAAGGATTTTTTTGTTTTTTTTCCCTCTAGGTAGGTAAGCATATTAAACTATTGAGGTAGTAGAAACGTTATGAAACCTTTATGGAGAAGAAACAAATGAAGAATAGACATTTTTTAAATACATAATTAAACACGGCAATTTGTAGTTCGATTTTTAATCCCAGAGACTATACTATGTCTCTGGGATTAAAAATCGAACTGTCTATGTCGAACTATAAATAGCTGTTTTTGATTATTTATTTAAAAAATGTCTATTCTTCATTTTTTTCTTCTCCATAAAGGTTTCATAACGTTTCTATTACCCCAATAGTTCAATATGCTTACCTGGAGGGCAAAAAAACAAAAAAAATCCTTGTTGTTTTCGACTTATATTTCGGTGAATAACTCCGAAACCTGACGCTTTAGGATATTATGTTATGTAACATTTTTTGTTTGTATAAGCGTCCTCTATCTAAATATATAACTTTTGTTGTGCACCGCGATTCTGAAAAAAAAATCAAAATGGCGGCCGACCTTAGGGCCACCCTCCATACAAAAATCTTCTAACCCCTTTGACAGTTTCGGGTAGGTTGATGTGCTGTACTTATTATGTTAGAATAGAATTAATTATTTGAATAAAGTGTCTGTGTACTTATGATATGTTATTAGTACCTATATGCCCCTTGTCTTGAATGTAACTACTTTTTCGTAAAGAACTGCAACGTCCTTGTTATTAACAAAACCAATAATAGATTTGATTTTATAGAATAGTTTAGATTTTATTTTATTTAACAATCAAGTTTTGAATTGACCAATCAAATTCATGGGTGTAAGTAAAGGCATGAGACATTTCAGCATTGTCTCTGGGATGGTAACGCATCTGAAATATCTTTGGTAATCCAGGTCTACAAGGTGTTATTTGAAATAACTGAAAACCTCTTAAGAGGAAATGCGATTAGAGAGTCTTTTGAAAAAGTCTAAGTAAAAAGTCATAATTCGAGGTTTGGCTCTCGCCTATTTCCTCCTCCAATGTTGGCCCAATTTAAAAGATATTTCATAAACTGAATAAGAAGGATATATTACTGTGTCCCTATGTTTTTCTTTTTTCATTAATAGTTGTCAAATTTGTACACTAGGCCTCTGTTGACAGCGGTTTAAATCGGCATTTTTTGAGGGTCCTAGTGCTTATAAAAATAATCTATCATCAAAAAGGAAAACATAGGGACATACAAGTAGTTAATATTTATTATTCTGTAAAAAATCATTGCTTTATGGTCATTAACCAGAAAGAAAACAGGCGATAGGGCTTCTATGGAGAAAAGACCACCCGCCATTGTGCTTATGATTACGGACCTTAAAATCGCAAAAGATAAATCAGCTGCTCCATATATTTATGTTCGCATTCGACAAAATCTAGGTAACGGCTGATTTTGTATTCGCGATTTGTTGTTCATAATGATGAGTACAATGACCTCTTAAAAGGACTTTCAATTATTCCAATTACACCTCGTACCTATCTATAAGCGGCGGTGAGCACTTATCAACAGGTGGGCACAAAGCTTATGTGCCAATTAATAAAATAAAAACATTAAATAAGCTGCCTTTTATGTTTTTCCCTAATATATTGAAATTGTCCACAGGGGGCTGGTTATCTTAAGCGGGCGGACCGAGACCGACTCCATGAGATATTCCTAAAATACGCCACCGTTAACAAGAACGGTGAGAAGTACATTACCAGTGAAGATTTTGTACGCAAGTTCTTAGGATTATTCGAAGAAGGTTAGTATAAACTTACCTATTAATCTTATTATACCCATGTTGGGTTGCCAAGGTTAGGCCAAAGAAACTAGCAAGGTAATTGCGTAACACACACACAAACAATAGGAATGGGTTTCATTTTGACAGTTCAACAACATTCATTGCGTTTTACGCTGTTGAGCAGACATATGAAGCAATGGATTAGCAATATACATCAAAATATTTTAGTGTATTACGCAATTAGGGTGCTGAGCCGTCCAAAAGCGCGTTGAGTTGATGATATCGTCAAAGTCGCGGGAACACCTGGATGAGCGACGCATGGAGCCGAGAAGTATGGCAGAAGAAAGGAGAGGCCTATTAGCCAGCAGTGGATAATTCCGTGCTGAAATGATGATGATACCCATGTTGGACCTTTTGCTGGATTGCAAATATGGTATCATCTCCCTCTCCGTTTTCCAATTTGGGGTCGGTGCAGCATTTATTCTTCCATACATCTCTATTCATCATCGTCATCGTCATCTTAGTATACACTTCGGAAAGCATAGTCTTGCGCCTAATCTCTCTCCGGTCGTGTCGGATTGCCGTCCCATTGGATTAGTGAGAGCGAGGGAAGAGAGAGTGCACCTGTGTCTGCGCCCACACTTCATCATCTGCCTAGCCTTTTCCCAACTTTGTTGGGGTCGGCTTCCAGTCTAACCGGATGCAGCTGAATACCAGTATTTTATATGGAGCGACTGCATATCTGACCTCCATGACCCAGTTACCGGGTAACACGATATGCCTTGGTAAGAATGGTGGTCAGACTTTCAGGCTTGTGACTACCCGTAACGACTGTCAAAGATCCACGAATGACAGCCGGGACCAGAGGCTTAACGTGCTTTCCGAGGTACGGAGGGGTCTCGGTATGTAAAGATGGTCACATACCGAGACCCCTCCTTGCCACACCTGTGGACAATAATATCTCCCGCATATCGATGCGACTAGCCATCGCGCTAGTCTCTGCCGAGATTTACCACCATGGCTTATATTCGGTCTCGGGGACTATTGCACACCTCCTTTCTAGCCATATCATCTTCCACCCGACGCATCCATTATTTCTTTGGGCTTCTTCTGTTATAGCCATGCACCGTCATAATAAAAAAAAATTAAGCTGAAAACTAGAAATGGTGCTTGTTAATTGATAACTATAGGGTATCCGACCGGTATAAAATAAAAAGAGTAAGGCGGTCAGACCGGAATGACAAAGTTTATAGTGGATCAGATAGAAATTAAAACAACAATAACGAGCAGGGGATCCGATCTGAATAACTCAAACATCTTTTGGTCGGCGAAAACAAAAGAAGCAGATGTCCTAAATGCATCAGATAAATATCGGTATCAAATGACAACCGATAACAACATATTAATATTATCAAAAGCACATCGTACGGTCATAAAAAGTCCCCAAATAATCGAGATATCATTTATAGTACCTACACACGACAACATATCAAGCTGTGTCCAGTTATAGCAGACCTCGCATTGTATAGGCTTTTCGTACAGACGCCAGCACATCAACCTACACCTAACTGTCACATTTTCCCAATCAACTTTGAACCTTATGGTTCAGTGATAAAGTTGAAAATCTATTAAAGAAATTTGACAGATTGTAGTAGGTTGATGTGCTGGCGTCTGTACAATGAGAAGTCAACTTACACTGGAAATATATAGCTTGACATATACTCGTGCGTACTACAATACAAGATCAATTTTATTGTAATGATTCACAATCCTATGCAGAAGTTGTATACAAGGTGATACCGTAATCATCGTAATAAGAAAAAGAAATATGATTACCTTATCGACCACGATATCTTAATTATGACGTCACGGCCCAACCATGCGTGCGCGCATCGTGTACGCTGAATGTAAAGTAAATTACTTACTATTAAAAGTGATACTTGTAAATAATAGTAGACTGAATTATCACGAAGGTTTATGATCAGATACAATTATTTTGGTATATTACGATGAATCAGCAAACGGTATGCCTGGATTTTTAATTAATTTATGTGATAAGGAAAAGTGCTATTTGATCTCGTGTTTGGCTGTTGTAAACGGCAGACCAAAAATACAGGCAACGTAATTTAAAAAACCAGTAGGTAGTCATGTTTTAAGAATGTCATTGAGCATTGTGGGTCATCATCATCATGCTCCAGCCTTTTATATTAAAACTAGCTTCTGCCCGCGACTTCGTCCGCGTGAAATTTCACCCTCCCCCCATTCACCCTCTTAGGGGTGGAATTTCGAAAAACCCTTTCTTATTGGATTATTACTCTTTACAAAGAACACACCCTCCAAATTTCATGTCTCTAGGACCAGTGTTTTAAGCTGTGCGTTGACATATAAGTCAGGACTTTGAATTTTATAAATATAATAAAATATAGAATACCTAGACTTATTCGGGATCGGCGCAGCAAGTCATCTTACACACAAATCTATCTACCGTCATCTCAGTACTCACCCCCTTTCTAGTATATCGCCTTTCACTTAATCCATCCATTGCTGCATTTTGTTTCCTGGCCATCCGATCATAGCATAAATATTATTAACGAACCATCCATTACCTCTGTAAATGTAAGCGAGAATAATTGTTACAACTCAGTCCGCTAACTGTCGACTTATTAATATGTTTACCATCGTGTGTTGGCCAGTGCCAAGTTCTGTTTACAAACGATCTATACTGGTGCAGTAATAAATATTGAAGCGTATGCATAGTGTAGTCATTTAGGTGTTGGGCGTAGTTGTAGCTCAATAACGAGGCGATGTTAAACTATTTAATGACAGGTTCTATCGTCACCTAAGGAGAAAATCACAAGATGACTCCATTGTTTTTGAAGCCACATTACAAGGTGATAGAATACATATTATTGTTAATGTGGTGGTTACACACGGTGACAGGGCCATCGATGCGCAAACCAAGAATTCAGCACAGGATTCTGAACCCCACATTATCAGCCTATAATGTTCCCACTACTGGGACACAGGCCTCCTCTCACTGAGAGGGAATGGGCCCAGTGCGGGTTGGTAGATGTCACAATCATGTCTTCGAATTTTTGGTTCTAGGACACGCCGGTTTCCTCACGATGTTTTCCTTCACCGTTTTGAGAGCAGTGGTGATGAAATAAATTACACAAAGTAAAGCGCCTGTCTGGGTTCGAACCTACGACTTACAACTCGTAAGTCGTGGCCATGGCCGATTCTGAACCCCACTGCGTTGAAATTATTACTTTTCTATGAAACATCAGATTTTTTGTTAATATCCGTAGAAAAATTTCTAAGCTCGGGGGTCTAGAATCATTTGTGCTGAATTCATGCCACCCTCTATAACGACAGGTTCGATCGTCTCGCAGCGCAGGAGAAAATTACACCATGCATGTTCATGAGTCGTTTTTCAAATAATACGCTTCTAGGTTGTATGAATTGTATAAAAAGACAGCTCTCATAGCATTAGCTGTTGGAATAAAAAGGGACGAACTTTGAACATATAAGGTATGACTCGCCTTGCTCGGGTCACGGCATGGGTAGCAGGCTTGCAGGTTACATTACTTACGTTCCCGTTTTTAGATCATTTCCTTTTCAGCATACTTAACTAAGTCGATGTGGTCTTTCCCTTCCCTTTTATGGGAATTTATTGACGCTTCCTTGAAAGCACCACAAAGGTGATATAAATATATTATTACATATTAATTTATTCGTAATTAATTAAGTAAGATACTTCTGGATTTTCCTTAACAATTCTGAAAAGCAATGATTGCTTTGCAGAATGGTTAAAAGGAAAACCGTACAATAGAAAATATGCAACAATTCATGCCATACGATACGATGGCATTAAAAAACTGTTTTACAAAAAAAAGAATCGACTTCCAAAAAAAAAACAATTAGGTATAAAAAAAGTTAAATTTAAGAAATTAGAAAGTTAAAGAAGTTAAGAAATTAAAGTTATTTTTCACTTTGTAGTGTTTTTTGGAAGTCTGTTGTTTTTTTATACAAAAGTTTTTATTTTTCACATTTTAGTTTATACCTACTCCACACAAATTCAATTACTCGCTATATAAATATCAGTGTCAGGAAGTTATTCAAACATCATTAATATAAACTAAGTGGAAAAAATCGTATTATTGAAGCTAACTCAAAAACTACCCAAGTTTATATGAGACCACCCCTGAGGCATACCTTATCCATTAAAAACAATTGTATTGATAACAAGTTAATATAAAACTTTCTTTATTATTTTCCAGATGACTACAATGCGGAATCAGTCAAGCTCATCGCGGGCATCGTGGACATGGACAAGGACGGGTTCATCTCGTTCTCGGAGTTCCAGGCGTTTGAGGGGCTGCTGTGCGTTCCCGATGCGCTGTACAAGACCGCCTTCCAGCTGTTCGATACCAATGGCAATGGACTTGTCGCTTTTGGTAAGACACGTTTTAAAGTTAGGATGTGAAGGGATCAGGGGAAGAACAACTTTTATCACATTTAATTTTTTTTTTTCAACTGGCAATGCAGTCTGAATGGTTATACCTGTCGCTATGTTCTGTCAAAAACAACAGGGCAGTAACATCCATAGTCTCCGAGCTTTCATGCTTTTAAAATATCGATACAGGGAAAAAACATGCAATGTCCGGACCGTTCAGGAAAAAAAAACAACCGTTGTCAGTGGTCGACTGTGACAGCTATACCTACCCCTACCCCCTATACCATTATAACTATTACACTTATAGACCCACTTGCGCCAGGCTGGGTTATATTAATTAACTCAGAGTTAGCGTCCACGCTAGAGTTAAATTATAATTTCGTCTTGCGCCACTCAGAGTTAGTAGGTAACTCAAAGTTAAATTTTTAAATTTTTAACCCAGCAATGTTGGAGGGTTACGTCACTAATTCCGGGTTAGTAATGTCAAAATTATTTCTTTGAGGTTATGTTCGTTTGTAACAACAAACAAACTATAGAGACTACTCGTAGCGGTTGGAAGTTTTATTAAAACAAGATTACAATTATGATAAATGAAATGTTTTCTGATGATGACGAAGAAATTATCGAATACATTAGTTCGGACTTTTTTAATAGAACAATTGCAGAACGGTCTGATTATTTTAACATACAAAGAGACAAAGCTTTTCATAGAAGATTTCGACTAGAGAAAGAAAGCGTCTTCTTTTTATTAAATAAAATTAAAAGTAGATTGCAGTACGCAAATGAAAATAAGAAGTAAGTACCTATCTATATTTATTACGTTTTGACTTGTGGATTTCATTGCTAAGTAATTAATACATTGTATTATTTGCATTAATTTGATTTTATTTTTACAGCCAAGCTGTCTCGCCTATGAATCAGTTATTGTGCACATTACGGTTTTACGCCACTGGAAGTCAATTACTAACAAGTGGAGATGTAATTGGAGTGCATGAGTCAACTGCATGCAGAATAATACATAAGGTCACTGATGCTATAGCACGGTTATATCCACAATTTATATCTATGCCCATCACTGAAGATGAACAAAGGCAGGCTGCATTAAAATTTTATGACATTGCCCGATTTCCACGAATTATTGGGGCAATAGATTGCACTCATGTGCGAATGAAGTCACCAGGTATGTAAATCCATCTCTATTTTATTCATACAAGCTCTTGTATTTTGTATATAAAATAATATGTCTGCCTGAGTGTTCTGTGTAAGTTTCAGAAGCGCTGGATGGATTTTGATTAAGTTTTGTATAAGTGCTGTCAGTAGGTTTCTTTACTTGGGTATGTTTGTTTCAGGAGGAGAAACTGCAGAGATATACAGAAATAGAAAGGGATATTTTTCTATTAATATGCAAGCAATATGTTCTGCTGATTTAATGTTCAATGATGTTGTTGCACGATGGCATGGATCTGCTCATGATTCCCACATCTGGGACAATTGTAATCAACGGCGACATTTTCTACAGGGTACTTATCGAAATTACTGTTTACTTGGTGACAGTGGATATGCTCAAACCACATTTATGATGACTCCATTTGCAACAGTGAGTTCTGCAAATCAGTCTTTATATAACGAGTCACAAATACGGACCAGAAATACTATTGAACGTACTTTTGGAATATGGAAAAGAAGGTTCCCTATTATGTCAAGAGGTATTCAAGTACATTTAAGCAGGATACCTGGGATTATAATTGCTACTTGTGTGCTTCATAATATTGCACGACTTCAAAATGACCCAGAACCACCCACTGATCCAGAATACTCGCCCATATTTGATATTGATGATGGACTTGAACTATCAATGAGCGGCAGCTCTGTCAGAAGTACATTGGGACACCAGGCTCGCCAAGTTTTGGTAGAAGAATATTTTGGTAGATTATGAATCTATTGTTTTGAAATATTTTACATAAGTTTAATGTACATATTCAGATTTAATAAAAAACTAAATATTTGAAAGAAGTATTTATTAAACCCGGTGTATTCTAAATAATAACATTCTCAGTTAGAAAAACGCAACTTAATATTTTCTAATTCTAATTTTCTAATTAATTCGTTATGTTCATATCTTTTTTTTGCATCTTCCATTTCCATAGCACGGAGTAAACGACCATGCTCTGACTTTTCTGTTTCCTCTTTTATTTGAACTTGGAGTAATTCTTTTTGCAAAGCCACCAACTCTAGCTTTTCACTTGCCAAACTTATAAATTTTGTTGAAACAGATTGTTTCTGCGGCATTTCTGAGAGATTCTTTTTTTTATCTGAAATAAAAAGATTCATTATTTACTGTTATGATCATTGTATTACTTTTCAGTTTGTTAAAAATTTATAAATATTTAAACTAAACACATTATCTCAATTATTAAATAAAATAGAAAAGTACATAATAATGTTTATTACAAAATTTGTTTGCAAGAAAAGATTTATTTATTGAAGAAATAAATTCAATATTGCACACACTTTCCTATTTACTATTCTCTGTATTCTCGTTATGTTTGCAAAAAAGTGTATAAAACTCACTTTTAATGTTCTGAACCAATAAAGAGTGGGGCTTCTTTTTTAAGTTTGCCCTGTCATTCGTAAAATATTCCTCATCCTGTTGTGTGATGTTAGTATGTTGCAATGTGGTAATTTTTTCCCCGTGCAGATTGTCTCCTTGTGTATCTAAAAAAATAATTTTATTTATAGAGGTTTAAGGACTTAAAAACTGACTTGGGTGAAGTTGGAACTTTACCAATTTATATAACAAATCTATGTCTATCCTAAAACAACTTTTAGAAACAATTCATCATTGGTAGATAAAAGAAACAATCAAATTGATAACCACTTTTTTTGAAGTTTGTTACTACAAGCTTGACCGATACTGCTGTACCGCACCTTAGGCCTACACGGCGAGGTGGGGAGTGGGAAGCACCGAGCGAAGAGGAAAGTAAGGCATGGGAGCGGGTGTTTGACCCCCTTGCCTCACTGCCAGTATGTCTAAGGCGCAGAACAGTGGTAGCAGTCAAGCTATAAGAAAGTAATGTTTTTAAAGTTTAATTTTTCAAGATTCAAATAGATAGAGTATGAGATCTATAAATACCTATTTGCATATTAATGGCTTCAACAGGCTCAGCTGCTGGTTGGGATGCCATTAAACAACTGTCACCATCATACATTGTATACAGGCCATCGATAGCAGGACCAACTAAAACTTTAACTTTTTCCAACAATGGGTCTGGATCATAATTTGGTGCTGGTCCTCCACCTGGTGGAGAAAAATAGATATTTGATTATGTATAGGTAAGTTAAGGTGAAGTTTAGAATAGATAATGGTCGATGGGTCATGTTAACATCACAAGATGTGGTTAAATGGGCTACACACCTGTACCCATAACATTCTTTTTTAAAATTGCATCTTTTCGATCTGCCTCTTTCTTCAGATCGGCCAAAACTTCTTGGCATGTTTCTTTTGATACCCCCATGTTATGAGAAATTTTTTCCCAGCCATCGGAGGAGGTGCCAAACTCTTCAACACTGTGGACCAACTCCTCAACTGAAAAAAATAAAAAAGAATTATAGTGACCACTACGTACATTGGTACACTTGAGTACTTCGAATACCTAATAAAATCATGCCTATTATTATTACATACCTGGTATATTCATTTTAGCATCAGAAGCAGATTTTTTACATTTTTTCTTCAAGTTTTTATAATTCTGCTGTAAACTTTCTAAAGTTCGTTGCGAACCGGTGGTCGACGAATTATATATTTTTACCACTTCCTGCCAGGCTTTATGTTTTTCCATAAGATTGACTCCGTCGGTTTTTTTACATTCTATGATATCTTTAAAGTTATTTATTATATCGCACAGCAATATACTGTCACTCTTTGTGAAATTAGGCCCTCGTAAACGGTTTTTCTTTTCCATGCTCGCGACTTACGCACAAACACAAATATGACAATTAAATCACTCTCCAAAACACGGACTAATAAAATATGTAATACTACGCGTTTACACGGCGTGAAATCCGTGCTCTGAAGGAAGAAAATAAACAGTCGTGATAAAAGAATTCGTTTAGGTTATCTTTCTAACGCGCAACGTGAAAATGACAATGATTAATTTTAAATAACAAATGATCAAAATGAAAAGTCGGTGTCAAGTTCAAGTAAGGAGATAATTATATACAAAATACTGTAGCGCAAAAGAGACAAGTATACATGTTTCGGTCATCATTCGCTCATTCATATTTTGCCGGATAATATAATAGAATGAATACTCTGTAATGATACCAGCGTAAAATAAAAAACCAAAAGGTTAGTTAACCTAAGGTTAATTTCCCCTGGCGCAATACAATGTTAGAGTTAAAATTTTTACACTTTAACCCAGAGTTACTAAACTCGGAGTTACCCAATTTAACTCAACTTTTGGCGCAAGTGGGCCTTAAAGTGCCTTGGGTATAAATGACATTATTATTATGATCTTATCTTTTAATTAGTAATATCTCAGTTTGTTCATTAGGTGACAAAAGTGGTTCTTCCCCTGATCCCTTCATGTAGAATGTTTTATTGCAAAAGTCAGATTTACTCGTCCCCTGGTCTTGCCTGGATAAAACCAGAGTTGAATTATTTTTTAAATGATTTAGAAAATAGTGTCACAATACTGTGTATACGTGAAAAATTAAAACTTTTTTATACTTACTTACATGTACAGACGCCAGCACATCAACCTACCCGAAACTGTCACATTTTCCCAATCAACTTTGAACCTTATGCTTTACTGATAAAGTTGAAAATCGATTAAAGAAATTTGACAGATTGTAGTAGGTTGATGTGCTGGCGTCTGTACCTTACAAGAAGTTACTCTAAGAAGACTATTAAAAAAAAAAACAGTTTCTTTAATAATGGCCTGCACTTCTGCTACATAAATTCAGTGTCGCCATAATTAAAGACTGTCGCAGACGACACACTCTTTGTGCGATCGAGTCTGCGGCGCACAAAATGTCTCTGATTCTAAGTAAGCTTCTAGTGTAGTAGACGAAAATTAGAACTCAACAACATCCTATGTTTATTTCAACTATTCCAAGAATATCCTGTTATAATTTTATCTACAGTTTCCATTTTATTTGTAATTACAATAAAAACTGCGTCACGGATAGTTTGTCGTCTGCGCTGCACCTTATGGCATGCGAATCTGGCTCTTAGCATAGTGGACTTTTAAGAGTTTAAATAGTAATTTCTGTCAAAGTGTTATTAGATATCCATCTTAAAACGTTTAGCAGAAAACATGGCTTTAGGCTCACCCCCTATCACCCGGAACAATTTCGATAATCTGTAAAGTCCCTTCTTTGACCCTTCGTCTACAAAAAACACTTTAACCATTCCAGACGAATTCGCCGAAGTTATGCGTAAAACAGCCCTCCACCAGAAACTCCCATTTAACATGGAGAGCACCTTCGTCCGGCTATACTTCGGTAAGGACAAGAAGAGACTGGTAACGTACCCTGAGTTCAGCCAGTTCCTCCACGACTTCCACGAGGAGTATGGAGTAGAAGCCTTTAAGAAGTGTGATAGCGATGGATCTGGGTTCATCACTGCGGGCGACTTTAGGGAAATCATGCTGACTGTTAAGAAGCATCTTCTGACTAAGGATTTGAATTCGAAGGTTATCAATGTGAGTAAAACTTCTTCATTTTTATCACACTAAAGGTATGATTCCGATCTCGGCAGCACGCAGCAGTGCTGCCGCGGCAGTGCGGTCGCAGCACTACTGGTCCTCATACATTTTCTATGGGTTCATATGAGATTACATTCCGAGCACAGCAGCAATGTGACGCAGCAATGTCGCGCAGCATTGCTGCCGTGCTTCACACTAATATTATAAAGGCGAAAGTTTGTGAGTGTGTGTGTGTGTGTTTATATGTTTGTTACTTCTTCACGCCTAAACCACTGAACCGATTTAGATGAAATTTGGTATAGAGATAGTTTGAGTCCCGGAAAAGGACATAGGATAGTTTTTATCCCGATATTCCCACGGGATCGACATTTACGCGGGTGAAACCGCGGGGCGCAGCTAGTACTTTCATATTTATTACTAGGTACCTTGTTGGTCATGGTCACTAGCGCTATAGCTGAACATGAGGTCCTGGGTTCGATTCTCGGGCTAAGTGTTATTGGGTTCCCCAACAGGAATTTCTCATGCGGCCCAATGTGGGTATTCTATAGGTACACCTCGGCCCTTCGGGGAACGATGCGATGTGGTCTTTCATATTTTTTTTTATTGTTGCTCTATTTGTTTTGTTCTCATTATTTTCTCAATGTCCTTGTGATACCTGCCAAGCGTAGAGATCCCAAGTTCAGCTTTTAAGTCGAACAAGTTTGCGCAATGCTGTCATAGGGTTTTCTTGTAAGAAAGTTTGTGCAGTAGCAAAGATATTAGGTTGTTATTGCTGGTTGCGTTATTATATAGAATTATGATGAAATATCAAGACGTAATATTGACGAATTGTTTTTGTAAACTATGAATCATTTTGTTTTGGTCCTTTGGTGCACAAACAATACCAATAAATTGCATGAAAATGACAACAAACCAAAATATCAATGACATAGAAATTGATGATACAATCAATATTGATGATAAAATTTTACGGTTTTTAACCGACTTCAAAAAAGGAGGTTCTGCATTCGACCCGTACCTATGTATGTATGTATGTCCGCGATTATTTTTATCTCATTTCCTTGTCCTTGTGATACCTGGACAAGCGTAGTATATTCGAGATACAGCTTGTAATTCGGACAAGTTTGCCCATTAGGTCTGTCATTGTGTATGAAAGTTTATGTATCTTTAAAGATTTCGAGTTGTTGCATCGAAATGCCAAGACGTCATTGACGAAGTGTTTTTGTAAACTAACTCTGATTCATTTTATTTTGGTCTTTTGTTGCACAAACAATAATAAGTCAATTGCAATGAAGTGGCAACAAACCACAATTGATGACACTGTAAATTGATGATACAATCAATATTAATTGATGACAATAAAATTATAGTTGAGTATACAGAGTGTTACGGAAAGGGTATATCAATACAAACGGGTTGAAGAGTGTATCTGGTCTAGAATCTCTGTACAAAATTTCAGCTCAAAAGCATTAACTTTGAAAATGCGTAATATTTTTTTATTTCGACATCGCGGCGCTGCACTGGCGCGCGGCGGCGTGATGTGCGTGTACTAGGCGCACAGACACACTACAGATAATAGATAATGACCCTCGTAGTGCGGTGACACGTTTGTTATGATTTCAATTTAATAAACTATCGAAATAAAAAAATATTAAGCATTTTCAAAGTTACTGCTTTTGAGCTGAAATTTTGTACAGAGATTCTAGACCAGATACACTCTTCAACCCGTTTGTATTGATATACCCTTTCCGTAACACCCTGTATATGGTTGTTTTTTGTTTTCGCATCCAGTTTAGGCAAAATATAGTCGGTAAACAAAACGTGTACAAAAAACCCAAAGTAATGATTTATTAAATACGCAATGGTCGTACGAGGAACCGCACGAGTAGTAACATTTGAAAACCACCCTTACTGCTACGACATAAAGGCGCTACGAAAACCCACATAAAAACCGCCTTTACTCAAAGTCAAAGTATTAATTTGAAATAGGCACATTATTTATTTTTTAACTATAATAATATATAGATTTTAGTATAATTTAAGTTAGGATAAGCGTATTTACCGCAGTGGGTTATATCCTGTAATGGTAAATGTAAGTAGATAGATAAATAAAATAAAATTATCATTTTCCTGCTCTTCTGCTCTTAAATTTTATATGGGTGTATACCTGAAATAAATTATTTGATTTGATTTTGATTTTTCCCAATTTATTTGGGGTCGGCGCAACACCTCGGTAGTCCCCCCCCCCTCCCTTTCTATTTCTAGCCACATCACATATATCACACAGTACATCCATCGTTTCTTTGGTCATCCCCTACATTCTTAAGACTAACGCCACCAGACTAATAATACGTATCTAACCCATATTTTCAGGCCTCAGGTTTCCCCCAAGGCGAGCGTAAGATCAGCTTTCCCTACTACATGGCGTTCAACTCGCTCTTAAATAACATGGAGCTGATAAAGCGAGTCTACCTCAACGCGACCAACGGCACTCGAACTCAAGAAGTGACGAAGGAAGAATTCCTACACTCAGCTCAGATGATGTCACAGATCACGCCGCTCGAAGTCGATATATTGTTCACTTTGTGTGACATGATACATCATACTAATGGGTGAGTTGATAGATATAATCCTAACTATAATCACACTAATATTATAAAGGCGAAAGTTTGTGAGGGGGTGTGTGTGTGTGTGTTTGAATGTTTGTTACTTCTTCACGCTCAAACGGCTGGACCAATTTTGATAAAATTATGTATAGAGTGCTGTTCCCGAGGAAAACAACAATAACGTTATTATTATAATAGATGGCGCCACGTGTATGCGGGTGAAACCGCGGGGCGCTGCTAGTATTATATAAGTAATAGAATATAAAAAAGCTAATGGTTTTGTAGTGGCGATCGCGTACCTCAAAATGTAGGGTTGGAAAGCCTCTCATAAGGTGGACCGATGACCTTGTGAAAGTCGCAGGAATCCGCTGGATGCGGGAAGCACAGAACCGGTCGAAGTAGGGGTGCTTAGGAGAGGTCTATGTCCAGCAGTGGACTTCTTTCGACTGAAATGATGATGATGAATATATAATAAATAGATAGAATACTCTACACCATAAAACTAACATATAAATAAATGTAGAAAGAATTAATGAATGAATGTAGACATGAATGCGAGTTGATATTGATGTCAAGTCAGGGATATTAAAAGGGAAGGGGCCCGTTAGGGCCGAAGCCTGGCAGGTCAGCGGAATTGTCCGAAAGGGTTACCGCTACCCCGGAACATAAAGGGCTAAGGAAGGAACACGGATGGGTTTTAGTCAGTAAAAGTCTGACACTCTCTTCCGCTCCACCCAGAGCGGGAGGAGTCATTTAATGATTTCCCATCCACAAAAAAAGGGATATTAATTATTAAGCAAATTGACTAACCACTTGAATTGTCTGTTTATTCAAATTGCAAGTGTCATTCTTTGACAGTTGTATGAAATGGCTATTACACGGTTAATTGACGTAGGGTGTTCTCTGACTGTATTTTACCTAACACTGTATCTCACAGACAAAAATCATATTAAGGGCTGATTTTCTAATAGACAAATAACTTTTATCGGAGGAATAATGATTGACTTTCGACAGCTTTTGTATAGAAAATTTGTCAAATTTGAAAATGTGTTCTCCAGATAAAAGTTATCCGACTGTTGAAAAATCAACCCTACGTGTATTAGTTGGATGGTAATCGCACTGTCGTGTCGTGAAGTGCGCCTGTGTGCGAGAGCCCTAATAGTTGAAGAATTGCAGTCAGAACATCTTTCGTCACCATCAATTCGTCAGAAATGTAATTGTTGCAACTTTGAATTCAACCGAACGGAATGACCCGAATAACAATACATTCTGAAAATGTCACCGTCATGATAGCCCAGGAATTATGATACAGTAATAAAAATGGCGGCAACCTTCGTGCTGCAATCGTATAGAGTCAAAGTCGTCATAATAAGTAGTTGAAACACAAAACATACCTTTTCACAGTACCCTGTGACGTTCACGACACCTTTTAGACTATCCTTCCCGCAATATTGTCTTTCATTACGTAAGCTGACTAGAAACATTCGGTAATAATTAACGACCACAAACCATATTTTATAAGTTATTTACCTATTTATCCTCATTATTTCATTGTCATAAAATTAACAATGTTGTCAAAGGAAAAACAAGTACTTATTAATTTTATTGAAATTGAGGACAATATTACTAATTTATGACGTGACAGCATCCCGAACTCGTTGAACGAGATACTTTTTAATTACGTAAGCGAAACGATAACCTAATATTTGTTTTATCCTCTTACATAGTCGGTTGCAATTGACGACAATAAATGAGAGTAATGCGGTGTCGGGTAACTTGGGGGTATTAAATACGACGTACCATAAACTGCAAAACAACATATCGTCGCCTTAGAGTGAAAACCTCGGGACTGCATTTGCATAGTTTTTTGTATGAATACCTTTTAAGTAGCATTTTATGCATTTCGGTCAATCTTCGAGAATATGACTGTTCTGGATATGAAAGTGGGTTAAATTTACCTATAAATTAACAAAAAAATAAAATAAAGGACGCCGTACAAAAATTGTACAGCACACAGTTGTATCTTCCTCCTGAAAAATTACTTCTTTTACACTTGAGAGGTTTTCACTCTAAGGCGTCGATATTCATTTTCCCCTAATGACAAATGTCCGTGATACATGGTTTAAATTCGCTATGATCCGTACCTCAAACAATCAACTCAGCCTATAGCAATCCACTGCTGGACATTGGCCTCTCCCAGGCTGCGCCACAACACCCTGTCCCCCGCCTTCCGCACCCAGCCTGTCGCTCTGCGCCATCTTCTTTAGGCCGTCGGTCTATCGTCGCTGCAGGGCATCCCACGCTATGCTTGCCGATACGCGGTCTCCACTCCAGGACTCGTCTGCTCCACCGGCCATCGGTCCTTCAACAAACATAGCCAGCCCACTGCCACTTCAGTTTGCTTATTCTACAAGCTATGGTAACTTCGGTTCTTTCCCGGATAGTTATCGATCCGTGCTTAAGTCTCTTTAAATCAAACTCAAACTCAAACTCACTCAAACTCAAAGCATTTATTTCAATTAAACCAATTACAGGCACTTTTGAATTGTCAAGGGGTCGGTCAGTCAGAAAGATGAAGCTAGTTGCCCATTCCAAAGCGTAGGTACCTATGGAGAAGAACGGGCAAGAAACTCCATGGACACTCTTTTAAATCAGAATAATATGGTTACAAAGTCTTGGTTACATCATTCATGCTAAAAATTATACATGTGAGAACGATGCAGAACGTTAAAAGCGTCCATAATGAAAAGATGAGAAAAAAAAAACAATTAAAAAATTAAATTAAAATAAGCCGTGGCAGCAAAGAGATGACCAGTCCCTACTGACGGCGCCCGTTCACGAACATGACGCATGTATTAGCACCATTCAGCTCAACCATTTTGAAGGGAGCTAAATGATCCAACACATGCGCCACCATCAGCGAGACATTTGAGTGAGCATGACATACTCTCAGCCGCCAGAGCACATTCAAGTCAATGAAAGACGTACCCAGTAAATGGTAGCTTTATAGTATGTACATAGTACTCACACATGTGCTATGCAATTATACAATACTAAGAGATTGAATTTATATAATGCAAAAGTAGTATTTTACAATCTTCAGCAGCTCCAACAGTATTTTCGAATGCTAATCAATTTATATGTGCGTCCTTATGGAGCAGGACCAGCATTTAGCCACGCATTTCTATCAGTGATGTAATCCCCCAATTTATAATATGCCTGGCTGCATAGTGTGCGTTTTATACAAGATTTAAATTTCGTTTCATTCAGTTCAAGTATGTGGGTAGGTATTTTATTGTAACATTTTAAACAGTAGCCCATGAAAGACGAGTCTACTTTAGCCAGCCTGAAACCTGGTTGAACTAATTGGTCCCTATTTCTAGTGATATAATTGTGTCTTTCACCTCTTTTACTAAAAAGATGTAGGTTTTTCCTTACGTACATGATATTTTCATAGATATATTGACAAGGTACCGTCATGATGTTAATATCTTTAAACAGTTTCCTTAGAGAGTCACGCCGGCGGAGATTATATATGGCTCTGATGGCTCTTTTCTGCAGAATAAAAATAGACTCGATGTCTGCAGCCCGTCCCCATAGTAAAATACCGTACGACATTATACTATGAAAGTAACTAAAATAGACTAGTCTCGCGGTATCAACATCAGTAAATTGACGGATTTTTCTCACAGCATATGCTGCTGAACTTAGCCGTCCTGCAAGGGATGTTAAATGAGGACCCCATTGAAGCCTTGAGTCGAGCGTGATCCCCAGGAAAACAGTTTCATCGACGAATTCGAGTTTCTCTTGATTCAGTACTATCTCACAATTACTACTTTTGACATTTGGTAAAGAAAATCTTATGCACTTGGTTTTTTTCCCATTTAACACTAAATTATTAGCAGTGAACCAATTTTGGATCTGCTGTAGGGCGTTATTTACGTCGTCAAGATTTGATGCACGTCTATTAATTTTAAAAATCAAGGAAGTATCATCAGCAAATAACACCATTTGAGGGTGGGTTTTTAACAAATGGGGTAGGTCATTAATATATACTAAAAAGAGGAAAGGACCTAATATCGAGCCTTGTGGTACACCCATTTTTACTTTTAAACCGAGTGAATTGACACCATTTATTTGAACTTGCTGTTGTCTATCATTTAAATAAGATTTTACTAAACTGAGCGCAAGTTTTCCAAGTCCGTAATGTTCAAGTTTTAAGAGTAAGGTTTCGTGGTCGACGCAATCAAAAGCCTTGGAGAGGTCACAAAAAACTCCTATGGCGTCTTGAGACTCTTCCCACACCGTAAATATGTGTTTTAATAAGGTGACACCGGCATCAGTCGTACAACGTCCCTTGGTGAAACCATACTGTTGGTCGTGTAATATTTTATTGGTGTTAAAATGATTGAGCATTTGGTTCAGCATCACCTTTTCAAAGACCTTGCTGAAAACCGGTAACACGGATACGGGTCTATAATTATTGGTATCTTTACTGTCCCCCGATTTGAAAAGTGGTATTACCTTACTGTATTTCATTAGATCCGGGAAGACTCCTTGATCTACACATAAATTAAATATTAAGGCTAAGTACGGCGCTATAGTCTCAATAATGGAGGTACAAACTTTGATAGACATTCCCCATAGATCTTCGGTTAGTTTGATCTTGATTTGCTTGAAAGCTTTTATTACTATTATGGGGTTTATATGCTTGAATTTAAATTCAATCTGGCAGGATGAAACGTTTGCTCTTAATAAATCAATAGAACGCAAGGGCGAGGAATTTAAGACTTCAGTAGTTTTATGTGGGATACTGGTAAAGAAATTTACAAATTCTTGAGCAACTTCTTTGTTAGTGCTTATGAGACCACGCGAAGTCTCTAGTGTGAAATCATTATTATGTCTTTTATTCCGGTTAGTCTTGTCATTAATAATTTTCCAAACCGTCTTTATTTTATTATCGGCTGATTTGATCTTGTTGCTAATATACAAGGCTTTAGCTATCTTGCAGGTATTTTTAAAAGTTTTAGAGTAGGTAGCAACATATTTATTAAAAGTTTCAGAGTTAATATAAGGCTTAAGGCCATACAGCTCAAACAATTTTTCCCTACTTTTTCTAATACCCTTAGTTGCCCAGTCACTGAACAAATAAGTTTTGCAAATAGTTTTAGTTTTCTTTTTAAAAGTGTTATTGAATTCGGTGCGCACTATAGAAAAGAACTCCTCATATAATTCATTTACATTGTTTTTAATATGGCCTGGTACAATTAACTTACTAATTAAGTTATTATTAAATCTATTTAGATTGCTTTGTGTTATTTGTCTTGTCTGTATCTGAACTTTTTGTAATGGTGTATTGGACTTGAACGCAACGGTTTGACCGCTGTGATCAGAAGGGAGATAGTTTACTATGGCTTTATCTAAGTAGTCGCAGCAACAAAAAACATTATCAATACATGTAGCAGAATTTATAGTTATGCGTGTTGGTTCTGAAAACACATTTGACAAATTGAATGATTTAAAGAGACTTAATAATCGACTGCTATTTGAACTATTCTCTAAGATATTAATATTGAAGTCACCACAGATAATTAGCGATTTTTTACCAGTTCCAAGTTTTGCTAGAACATCTTCCATTACTGACTCAAATATGGAGTAGTTTTGATAATTTGGGGGTCTGTAAACGCACACTATAACATGCTTATCTAGCTCAACACAGGAAAGTTCAATATTATGTTCAACCGACAAATCAACTATATCTTTACGAGTCTTAGATTTAATAGAATTTTTAACTAAGATTAATGAACCCCCACGCAGCATAGATTTTCGGTTAAAACAAATTGTACCTTATGTTGTATAACATAAGAACCACAAAAGGTCAATAGAGAACCTAATAAGGTACCAAACGATAAGGCGTTGACGGCTAAAGGAAACTGGGTTAACCCTATTATCTCATTAATTTTCCAGCTGTCCTAATTTAGAATAGTTTGCGTTAGAGCTCCTATTGAAAGACTTCGTTCTGGGAAATACTACCACATTCATGCCTATTGTAGCTATTCGTGGCTTAGGGATAACTGTGTCTGTGCCTATTTTTCTGTATGTAACCTATTCGGGATAACTGTGTAAGGGCTCCAACACATAACACGATACGACGTCGCGTCGTGCTACGACGCGGCATCGTTTTAACGTTTGAATGAAAAGTTGCTACAATCATATACCATCATATTCGTCGTAGCACGACGCGACGTCGTATCGTGTTTATGTGTTGGAGCCCTAAGGGCATTTGCATAAAGAAACGAGTTTTCGTGCTCGACTCCCGGTACATACCTTTTTTTTTTGTCGGGAGAAACCTTCAAAAGGCACCCGACCTCCGGTGAGGGGAGGTCGGGGAGTGTGAGATTTTTACCTCACTAATACCACCCCGGTGATCACCATCAGCACATAGGGGTGGTCCCGGTTCCTCTTAAAAGACCAATTCCTGAACCCACCCGTGCAACGTCTGTAAGACACATACCTGGGGAGACTAAATGGGCCTCCCCTGAGCCTCGCTATGCACGGCAGCACGTGACCACTGTGCCACCGTCTTCCCTGGGTCTATACCCTAAGCACGAAATCCATAGTTTCGACCGAAGTTAAGGGCGCATCCTACTCTGTATCACTTTTGGATAATGAGATTAGTTCGGGGCCCGAACCTAGAATGAATGAGGACACGATTTGACAGTTTTCCCTAATACCGATGTGTTTTTGCCCGTCCGAAAAGTTTAATATTTCACTTATTTAGGCGGATGACCTAGTTTCGGACGGGCCGTAAGTCCGTCAACGAATATGCGGATATTCGTTGACGGACTTAGAAAATAGACCCCCAGATCTCTGCAGAGTGATCTTCGGAAGGAAACGGTAACATATTTTACCTGTCTCTTTTTGTATGAGCGCTTAAGTTAATGTGAGACTATTTCACCCGCCCCGATCGGTATCGACTTGTCTTTGCCTTAACCTGCTTCTTTATGCGAGTATCCTTTTGGCTTTCAATCCAGTCAGCTGGGCTTACACAATCCTGTGACTGAACCGAAATCATGAGGTTCGATATTTTGCGAACGGGCTACAGAGTATCCTGGTAACTGTCATAATACGCCTTCTACCTTTAACAATCAGCTCAGCCTATCGCAGTTCACTGCTTGACATAGACCTCTCCCATGCTGCACTACAGCACCCTGTCCTCCGCCTTCCGCATCCAGTCCGTCCCAGCCACCATATTTAGGTCGTCCGTCTAAGTTGTGTATAATAGGCACATTATGAGACTTTTCGCCTCATATTTGGATCAAACATTGGTAAATAACATATGTGCTGCTGGGAAGTTTATTTGCGCCATTCTGCGTTATTCTTCCCAGCTAAAGCAGTGCAGTGGTGAAGGGCGGACGTTTTGGGGCCTGTCTTTTGAAATTTGGTCGTTAAAAAGGTGTTGATTTTCAGCCTAGTTTGAATTTAAATGACTATTGATTTTGGAAAACATTGCCAATCCCCTTGATGTTACATCTTCGGCCTTTTTGCCAACCAATAACATAAAAAAATAAAAAGTACTACACAGTTATATGTAGCGGCACCCGTCTCGATATTTTTCGTCTAATTACACGTTGACCTTCATAATATTTTGGCACTGCACTTATGCACTAATTACCTGTCCCACGTGTTATTTCGACCTCTAAAATATGACAATGTCATAGCAGAAATGACACATAATATACGCCGCGACAATCTTATCTCCTTTAATTTACTACGAGATACAAGAACAGCCTGTTATCAATTGGTTATCTTTACCTCTTCGTGAGGACATTTTCCTTAGTGTTTGCCAAGGTCCTGACTTTAGCAGTTGTGGCCCAGTGGTATCGACCGCGACTTACGAGTTGTAGGTCGTAGGTTCGAACCCAGGCGCTTTACTTTTGTAAATTATTTCATCACCACTGCTCTCAAAACGGTGAAGGAAAACATCGTGAGGAAACCGGCATGTCCAAGAACCAAAAATTCGAAGACATGGGACGTCAACCAACCCGCACTGGGCCCGCGTGGTGGATTACGCCCAACGCACAGAGAGAAAGCCTGTGTCCCAGAGGAACATTATAGGCTGATTATAAGGTCCTGACAAGGTCCGGATATGAAAGGCTTGTTAATTCGTTGTAGCAGGCACAATTATTACATTAGGTACATTACAATTAGCAACACACACAAAGAAAACTAAACTATGTACAAGAACTATTCTTAGTAATACAGGGAAAGATAACTACAGTCCGGCCGTCGACAGATTGCGTTCTGACACCTGTCAGTGTGACAATTCTAGTGGCTAATAAAGATCAAATCCGCAAAACACGTCTTTCTTTGTATGAAATCTACAGGTTTCAGGAACGCATTCTCTCGTCGGCCACACTGTAATTTCAAAACAAACACACTCTAAATCAATATATTTAATTATACACATAGTAGGTACAGTCAACAAAAGAGATAAGTATGCAGGATCGTCAGATATAGTTGAAGTTTAGTAAGAAGCCGATGGATGTTCTCCATCCATTGTTATTCAGCTGCATCCGGTTAGACTGCAAGCCGACCCCGACATGTTGGGAAAAAGGCTCGGCAGATAACGACAATCATTTATCATTTAAAAGTACAATGTTCAGGGTTAAAAAAGGTTGATAATATTTATAAACCTTTCTTAATCCGTTTGTTTGGTAATTTCTTCTTAACTAAACTCAAGTGGTCATGAGAGTAGAGTGCAACAAGAATCTATATGCGCCTCAGTAGCATTGTCAGGGGGGCGTTGTTGGTAAACATTTGTGAAATTGTATTGAATAAACAAGATGGCGGAGTTGTTTCCGAGTTTGGCCATGCGCAAAAAGGTCCTTGCACCGTTATTTTACATCTGACAGCAGCATCCTAACAGCAACCTTATTGTGAAGAGAATAAAGTTCACAATTATTTTGAAAGACTCGTCAGTGGCAGCAACCCAACACCAACTTTATTAGAATGAGAATAAAGATCACTTCGATTTTAACAGTGATGCAAAATCAGAGGTGAAATAACTATGAAAGGGCTGTACCTACTTATGTTTTGTGAACGAATATCGATCTTAATTTCATTATTTTCTCATTACAGCCGAATCGTCTACAACGATCTCAACTCCATTACACCAGAACAATACTTCAAGCAAGTCACCCGCCGCGTCGCCGAAATCAAAGCAGTCTCCGTGAGTATCGCCATCTCTTTCACACTCATACTAACCAGCATAACGCTGTCTCGTTAAACTTCCAGGAGCAGCCTTCGTATTCAAATGTATGTTTAGTGTAATTTAGACCTAATGTTTATGACATAAGAGTTGTGTTTTGTTTGGAAACATCACTAACTGACAGGTATATTGTTCTCTTTCTTTCAATGCTTATTAAAGGAGGAGGTAACTATGTTAGAGCCTTGTGAATTTGTTAACTGTTTGGAACGAATACTGGTAAGTAAGGCCGGCGGAGTTTATGATGTTTCTGTCTTTTATATTTCTTGGAACAGTGGATTTTTGGTAGGAGTGACGTCAGCTTGCATTCTTTGTAATGAAGTCCACAGGCCAGACCTAGTCTGGGAAACTGCCTCCAATTGAACACGCGAAACAAAATGAACCTATACCTTCTTTTCTGTGACGTCATAATCTAGGCTCACTTGCACACATAGCTAAACGAAACACGACTGTGTGCATAGTGGCTAAACACTAGGCTTTTTGATCTAAAGATCGTCGCTTCGATCCCCGCTTGATAGAAATATATTTATAGCGTCTGAGTGTTTGTGCGTGTGATATTAATGAAGGGATCAGGCGAAGAACCACTTTTGTCACCTAATGAACAAACTGAGATATTACTAATTAAAAGATAAGATCTTAATAAAATAGTGTCATTTATACCCAAGGCACTTAAAAAAAAAACATACGATGTATGTTTTTTCCCTGTATTTATATTTTAAAAGCATGAAAGCTCGGAGACTATGGATGTTATTGCCCTGTTGTTTTTGACAGAACATAGCGACAGGTATAACCATTCAGACTGCATTGCCAGTTGAAAAAAAAATTAAAATGTGACAAAAGTTGTTCTTCCCCTGTTGTTGTTATCCCTTCATTTGTGTATGTAAACGCACCTTAAAAAAAAACTTGCACATAACCTTGTGTGAAATTGTGAATGTTTAATTCAAACCACCAAAAATTCACTGCCTCTATTCAAAACACTCAATTCTTTAGTTTTATTACTTACTAGCTGTGCCCGCGACTTCGATCGCGTGGATGTCGGAACTTAACAATATATATGCGTCGGTATCCTGCGAGGATACCGATTCAAATCTTTATTTTTTATTTATGCTAGTGCTTCTCTATAAACAACACTAATGTTGTTTATAGAGAAGCACTCCAGATGGTTCCACAGCTAACTGTGGAACCATCTGGAGCGTACACAAAAAGGTTATTGGGGTTGTTTACGCGAGAAAGAGCTACGTATAGTTGACCATGGGAAAAGCATCCAATACTTATGTCTACCCCCGCAACTCACTTCATGTTCTTCTTCTGATTCCTGGGACCTACTAAATCTCGCCCTTTTCGCATCTCGGCTACGCTGCGAAAGGTTTGTTTTTTTTTTTTCTAGAATGCATTTTCAGAAAAAGAACTTGAACCAAACAAATAAAATATTGAACAAAACACAAACTTTCAAAATGAGAATGAAGACAAATAAAATTTCAAACTACGAAGTAAATAAAACTACTTGAATCAAATTGCAAGTTATTATTTACTTCGCACTTTAAAATTTTGTCCAAAATTTACAGTTTTCTCTATCAATGTTACAGGCAACCCTCTAAATTACTTTATAAAGACCACCTTTTGAAATCAGCAGTTGGTTGTCAACAGGGTGACCCTTAGTTTGGCAATAAATCCAATTATTCGACAACTAAATTCTAAATTCAACGTATGGTATTTGGATGACGGAACCCTAGGAGGTGATGTACACACAGTCTTAAAAGATTTACAGTTTTTAAAAGAAAAATTCAGTTCCATTGGCCTAGACCTTAACCTTTCAAAATGCGAAGTTTATCTTCCCCAAACGACTGACAGACAGACAACCATTGCAAAATTTAATACAATAGCTCCAAATATCAAAATTATGGAAAGAAACTCTCTTCACCTTCTAGGGTCCCCAATTTTTGACGAAACCTTTCCAACGTTCATTGAGGAGAAGATACAAAATTTTAATTGACGTCTCGGAAAGACTTTTCAAAATTAATATTCATTCGGCCTTCACACTCATTCGGTACTGTTGTTTTGGACCAAAATTTACTTATAGCCTTCGCTCCTCTCATCTATGGAAGCATCCACAACTTTTAGAAAAATTAGACCAAATTATTAGAAACACATTAACTTCCATCCTAAATGTGGCCCTGGACGACCGTGCGTGGCAGCAAGCCACACTACCCATTCGTTTGGGCGGTCTCGGCGTCCGCAAAATTTCAAATATTAGTTTACCAGCCTTCCTCTCCTCGGTCCACAGTACCGATAAATTAACCAGGAACATTATATCTTCCTCACTGGTCGATTTTGAAGTGCCGTTTTTGACCGATGCGTTGAACGCTTGGAAAATGGCTTGTCCCAATACGGTTTTGCCTGATAACCCGTCTTCCCAGAGACGGTGGGACGTGCCGCTCTGCAGTATTATACGGAATACCCTTGTAAACACGTCACGTAATATTGTTGAGCGTGCCCGTCTGCTGGCTGTGGGAGAATGGGAGTCAGGTTTGTGGCTTCAGGCGCTCCCGTCATCCACCAAAGGCACAATGATGGATGACTCATCGTTTCGGCTCGCTACGTGTCTCCGCTTGGGCGCACCTTGTGTTGCTCCGCATCGATGTCACTGCGGTGAAGCTGTCGACAGTCTCGGACACCATGGCCTGTCCTGCTGCAGGAGCGCAGGTCGCATAGCACGGCACGCCAGCATCAACGATATTATTCGTCGAGCTCTTGTCACCGCCGGCGTACCAGCGGTGTTAGAACCAAACGGCTTGGTACGTGATGATGGGAAGAGACCAGACGGCATGACGTTGTTGCCTTGGAAGGTGGGTAGGCCTCTGGTGTGGGACGCAACATGTGTCGATACCCTAGCGCCATCTCATGTTCCTAGCACTGCGGGCTGTGCTGGCGCCGCTGCTGCAGCTGCTGAGACCCTCAAGCGGCGCAAATACTGTAACCTTATGGGCAACTACAGCTTTGAGCCGTTTGGGGTCGAAACGCTCGGGTCATGGGGCCCGAGCGCGCGTCTGCTTTTTAAGGAAATTTCTCGCCGGCTGGTCGATACTTCACGTGACCAGAGGGCTGGGTCGTTCTTTGGCCAAAGAATTAGCATTGCCATTCAACGTGGCAATGCTGCCAGTCTTCTAGGCACATTTCCGGATGACAGCGATGCGGATGAATACTTCGACGCCTAAGTGTCCTTTGTTTTTTTTTTTATTTTTATATATTTGTATTGTAAGTTAGTTAGTCATTTTGTCCATAGATGGCGCTGTTTTAATATTTATTTCTGAAACACTTATAATTTTCTAATTTACATTTTTTAGGTGTGAACTGATTACGATGAAACAAAAAACTCAATTTTACTTCAATTTATATAATTATTAACGCAAATATATATAAACGTGAAGTTGTGAGACCAAGTGCACATTAACACACGTTAACTAATTTTTCTTCTGAAACACTTTAAATTCAAAAATCTTTTGATAGACTGAACCGATTGCAATGAAACAAAAACTAAATGTTACTTCAAGTTACGCTAAATCGTTGTGTATAAAAGTTATCTACATTTATTTCGTACATTTTACGTGATGCTCGGATAACTAAACATACAAACAGACAAACAGACAAAAATTCTAAAAATGCTGGAAATGGGTTCTATTGGTTGTCCTTTAACACCCTGGCTATATTTTTTTATTTTTTTTTTAATGTACAAAAACTTCTTTTCTACAGTTTTATTATATGTATAGATTATCAAACTCTTGATTAATCTTGTCTACATAATTCACGACTAAAACTCTTGAACACTTCAAGGCACTGATGGCTACATAATTGACTTTGTAAACCGCCAAAGAAACCAAAACATAAAATCCTACCAAAATTCCAACCTAACTAATATTGCCAAGTGCCTCAGAAACGAATTGTATTAAATATTACTCCGTTAAGTAGCACATTCACGATCAAATTTGAATGACGTAAAACCATTAGTAAGTCATTGCAATTTAACTCTTATCTCCTTGCAATAAGAAATAAATTAGAATACATAAACTCACGCCTCCTTCCCATCACCTGCTAAGATCCTTACCTACTCCTTTTGCCTCGTTTACGTTTATACATCAGCCCCCTTATTCACAAACATTCGATATGCTTCCGTATCGTATCGAACATTAATCATTGTTATCGTAGGAGTCTTCTCAACGCTGTTCACAAGTCCAAAACCCGAAAATTTAGTAAGTTTAAATCAAATAGACGCCCGCTATTCTTCCAACAGTTATTTGCTGTTGAGGGGAAGTCAAATCAGGTTATCGAAATGTCAGGTTTTCGATACGATAGCCTGTCGTATGGTTGTGAATCAGGGCTCTGGTCATACACGCGCGCCGAGTAATACGAACCTAACCTTTTTAATGAACGTCACCAATAAGGCCACTATGTCCTCCTAGGGCGTCTCCTCGTCTCTCATATAAATTAGAATAATTGCCGTGAATTTAATAATACTTTCGGCAATCATTCTAATTTGTACCTTACCTTACTGAGATAAGAGTTACATTGCAATAACTTGCTAATAGTTTTACGTCGATCGTCAATGTCTTACTTTACCTAGGTCATTTTACAGCATGTTCTACCTTTTCAAATATAAACTTAAACATTGCCACTGCCACTAACTGCTAAGTATATGCTAGGCTACTCCACAATACACTAAACTATCAAGTAAGCCAGTACCACTTTGATATGCATTACCATTTACAATACTGAGCGAGACCATTCCAAACATAGTGATTAAAATGTAGTATGTAAAATAATGTTTGTACTGAGACATTTTTACCATGTTAAACAACGGTTTGTGTTTAAGGTGAATGCGCAGTTGTAGCCCGCTTAATTCAATTTTTCTTACGTTTTTTGCAATTTTCAGGGCAGTGTCAGGTTGTATCTTGGTCAAAATATGATTCGGACTATAACAGGTACGTATTTACATAATTAGAATCATTAATACATCTTTCTAAGTTAGATTTCATAAGGACAAATCTCCTATGGAAAAGTGCTTATGGAACAAATCTAACTTAAAGAGACATATTAATTATTCTAATTCTGTAAATACATATCTATTATAGTCGCGAATCATATTTTGATCAAGATACAACCTGACACTGACCTGAAAATTGCAAAAAACGCAAGAAAATTTGAATTTCGAGGTTACCGCTGCGCTGCGCTGTGCTTAAGAAACGGTGTCTTTTACTTTTGCCCAAGCCCTCGTACCTACGGGCGATTTTTTGTCGCGCACTGGATTTTGAACGCACTGTTTGTCGCCGAGAGTTGAAACTCGAACGGTGTGTATTCTTGACGCGCTGGGATGCACGTTGTTGGATTCCCAACGCTCGGCTCGACACCTAGAGTTTAAAATCCAGCGCGCGATAATAACTCATCTGTGCGAAGATAGCCTTTGCTTTGAGTTTGACCACTTTCCATTAATCGTGGACAAGCCTGACAGGAAATACACTTAACCGCATAATCAGCCTATAATGTTCCCACTGCTGGGACACAGGCCTCTCTGTGAATGGAAGTAAGGGACACTTAACCACGATAAGGTAAAATAGCTGGTTAAACGCAATTTCTTTGGTGTTGAAAGATTTGAAACCAATAAACAATACTTTGCATAGAAAGACCGGAATGAGAAAATTTATAGTGGACTAGCTGCGCCCCGCGGTTTCACCCGCATAAGTCTCGATCCCGTGGGAATATCGGGATAAAAAGTATCCTATGTACTTTCCCGGGTCTCAAACTATCTCTATACCAAATTGCATCTAAACCGTGAAAAGGTAACATACAGAAAGAGTTACTTTCGAATTTATAATGTATTATTAGTATTAGGCGATTGGCCCACTGCTGGGTTTCACGCAGCGGCGTGCGGGATACGAAGCCAAATTCCCTGCGCGTGAGTGCGTTTTTATTGAATTTGTATGTAAAAAACCACGCGCGTGGGTGCGTTATCTGCGCCCCGCTGCGTGATGCGTGGCAGTGTGCGAATCGCCTAAGTATGGATTAGTATGGATAAGACAGAGATTAAAACGGAAGAAGAACTATCAAAGGATCGAGGAGGGGGGATCAGACCGGAATGACTCAAAAACTTCTACATCTATGCCTCGTCTCAGTATTGTATCGACAAACCATTCAACAACTCTTATAATTCTTATAGCTTCATGTTATTTCACAAAGAGTCTCGGTAAATACTCGTGTATGCTTGTTGCAGAGTCCAGAGGAAAGAGGCGTGTTGATTCAGATATTGGAGAGCACTTACAGATTCGTACTCGGTTCCGTTGCTGGTGGTAAGTATTATTTTATTTAAACTCTAAGTATTTATTTCCATCTAACTTTACTAGGTCTTAGACATGTGACGTAATTACTAGAACAGGTATGCGTACTAGGTATTTTCTGGAGTACTTTTGAACTGTCAAAGGGTCGGTCAGTTAGTCAGAAAGTTGTAGCTAGTTGCCCATTTCAAAACGTAGATCTCTATGGAGAAGAACGAGCTAGAAACTCCAACGATACTCTTTTAATCAATATATTACAAAATCCTGAGTACATTATTCTTGTTGCTTGTAAGTATATGAGTGTTAGGCAGAGGTGCAACCACATCTCGCCAGTTATGTTAAGCCCCACGTAATATGGGGTGAGTCATCTACCGGGCACAAATCCAACCCGCACTAGGCTAGACCACTCTCTCTCCAAGATAGAATGCCTGTGTCCCAGCAGTGGGAACATTATATGCCGATTATGGGCACAAATCCATACTCCAGGATGTTATTGAGAAATTCCAGTTGGAAAAACGCAATAACACTGCCTGACCCGGGCATCGAAACCGAGACCTCGTGTTCAGCAGTAGCGCCTGCGGCCACTAGACCAACGTTCCAATACAAGATACGAACAACATAATCCAAGAAACAAATGCCTATTTTCTTCTGAGTTCATAACTAGCAGGTTAGCGTAGCTCCCATAAAAACACCCTGTTTGAAAACGCATTCACCCCAATCGAATCCAATAGGTACACCTCTGCCTCACCTCTCAGGTATTACAGGCTTCATGTTATGTATGTTGTTATTCACCCCAATATCTCTTTCCCAGCCGTCGGAGCGTCGGCAGTGTATCCCATCGACTTAGTGAAGACTCGTATGCAGAACCAACGCACAGGCTCCTTCATCGGAGAGGTGGCGTATAGAAACTCCTGGGATTGCTTCAAGAAAGTTATCCGGCACGAAGGCATATTCGGCCTGTATAGAGGACTGGTGCCGCAGTTGATTGGAGTGGCCCCTGAGAAGGCTATTAAGTTGACGGTTAGTATTAGAAAATGTCTTATTTTAGATGTGGTTTAGCCTATTTCATGTCTATAAAGAAAAACTTCAAGAAGTTATTTTAAAGACAAATGGTCGCATCCTTTAGTGATATGAGTCAAGAATTTTGACTTCAAACTTGATTTGAGTTTGTTATGAAATCTGTTAAGCATAAAAACGTTATACTCGGGCCATTACAGACTCACCCCCTTACTAATAAACGTTGTATACCGTCTGTATAGTTACACAACGCTCTGTCGTCTTCTTTCGAAAGTCAAATTACTGACGACTAAGAGAGAAATCGGTGTGTAACTATTCATCTGATATACTACGTTTATTAGTAAGGGGGTAAAAGTTTAAATCAAATAGCTTTATCGGATCTCTCGCTCGCACTTACGACCTTTAGCCCACGTTCGCTGGGACGTAAAAGTCTCGCGGTGGGTTTTTATCGCGCACTGGATTTTCGACTCTCAGTGTTAAACCGAGAATTGAGTATCCAACAGAGCGTATTCCAGCGCGTCGAGAAACCTACTGTTGGATTTTAAACTCTCGGCGCTAAGCAGTGCGTTGAAAATCCAATGCGCGAAAAAAATCGCCGCGGGGAAAATGCGCCCGTGCATACCTGTTGTGCGGAACTGTGTTATTGTTAGAGACGTTGCCTGAGGTAGCTGCGCGGTGCGGGAGGGGTGATAGTTGCCACAAGTTGACAAATCACTGAGCTCTTGCATCACGTCACCACACCTCCACCTCAGGCAACGTCTCAGTTAAACGGTCGGCCTATAAAGGTATTTCGTTTTCAAGTACAAAAGAATGATCGTGACTACATATTAATTTGCGTTTACTTTTCCAGATGAACGACTTAGTTCGTGACAAATTCACAGACAAAAAGGGCAATATATCTATATACGCCGAAATCTTGGCTGGTGGTTGTGTAAGTATATTTTATTTAAATAAATTTTAAATAAGTACTATTCGTACTAGTCGTTACGGGTAGTCAGAAGCCTGAAAGACTGACAACCAGATTTTGCTTATCGTTTTACCCATTTATGTAAGATAAATCCTACTCCCAAAATATGTACCTATAATTTAATGTTTGCTGAAAAATAACTGACTTTCATCACAAGGTTTTACGGTCGATACGATATCTCGACTCTATTCCAAAGATGCCTTCATCCCATGGCTACCTCCATGGGATGAAGGCATGAGTTTTTTTTTTGGTAGAAGCTACAGAACGCCACCTGCTACGATCCTTATATCGTCGGTTCAAAGGTAAAACACACTAACGGCCGAAATTAATATCTAATCCATGAGCCAAGATATAAATCGATCGTCGATATATACCAATCTATGGATCGATCTCCAACCCGCGTCCTAATATCGAAAAATGACGATCGTGCTGTCGCTCAATCCGCAGATATCTTGAAATCCTTTCCCTCTTCGTCATTCCGTTTTAAGAAAAAATTATAAAAATAGACATGGTTCGTTTGTTTGTAATAAAAAAAGCTAAGCATAAACAGGTTTTATAATTTTATTTTATGGATGTTTAATACATATATTTACCGAACGACGCAACAATTCTATTAATACGAAAAAAATTGTAATAAATTCAATACGTATTAGGTAAAAAGGATTGTCACGACACGGCTAAAGCCAGGACGCGTTTTATTGTCTATGCCGTGGTGCCCGAGTAGCAGCGTTGCCAATTTGTGAGAATTTTCCCAAACTGCGGGAAAACTCAACACCATTAGGTATTTTGTGGGGAGATCATAACATACATGTGAATATTTGATAGGTAATAATATTGTTCATTTTTGGTATAGAATGAAATATTTTTTTTAACTATTTACACGGACGAGAGGCGTAATTTCAGTCAGCAGTAAATTGACTGCTAATTTTGATAGCCTAAACCTAAAGGTAAACTCCTCATCATCCAGACTTTGCATGTAGTTCACCCTTTTAATTCTCCGCGCAGAAGCACGTTGACGTCTCATTTCTTCACCAGCGTCACTATCGGTATTATCCCAATCCGATAATTGAGCCAGAATTTCCATATCACTATCACTGGAGAATATTGACAGTGCCATTTTTCAAATGAAATCCGTGAAGTCAATCTTATATCCAAGGAAATTCTAAGATTAAGATTTGGATTGTTTACACCGATCAAAACAAACGTCAAATTCAACGGATAGGTTATTGACACACTCAAACTGTCATTTTCGAACAGAGGTCAATCTGTAATCTGTGATCCGTCCTCTCAAAGATAAATTGGTTGAAAAGATTGCAATTGCAATCCGCGGATCGTTTTTTGCTACACTTTACTACAAATCTGGATTGAATTTTCGATCTTTAATCTAGAGATATTGGATTAGATTGGTTATTAATTTCGGCCGTTAGTGACATTTTGACCCAAAATGAGATTTTACTACTTATCTCATTTTGGGTCAAAATGTCACTTAGTGTGTTTTACCTTTAAACCGACGATATACAGTATACTCCTTTTCCTCGTTTACGTTCATACATCAGTGTGGCAATTCTCGTAAATTAAAACGTTCAAAATCACACAGACAGTCCGCTGTGCAGGGCCTGCATGGAGGACGACGAGACAGCGGCACATGTGCTTCTAAACTGCCCAGTGGTCGCCACGTACAGGGCAAAGTACTTCGGTAACCCAGGTACCCTACGTGAGACGGTCAGTAACATCAAGGCGTTGCTGGCCTTCCTCGAGGAGCTGGGGTGGATCGAATAATCGATTTTCCCACCCGTACGCAAAATACGCGCATTGACGTGGAGTTGCGGACACCAGCCCGTATTACCTATTACCTATTATATTAACGTTCAAAATCTAGTCGCAGTAATCTCAGCGACAAACAAAATTTAATGTCAAAATGTAGGGAAATTAGAAGCATTTTTTGACAGATTGAGACTGAGATCAGACTGTGAACGTTCTTAAAATTACGAGAATTGCCCCTCTGATCTGTTTCAATCTGTCAAAAATACTTCTAATATCCCTACATTTTTGACAAGTTTTTGACATTGGTTGTCGCTGAGATGAGATTGCGACTAGATTTTGAACGTTTTTAATTACGGGAATTGGCCTTCTGCATAGCTATTCACAAACACTCGATACGCTTCCGTGTCGTATCGAACATCAATCAATGTTATCGTAGGAATCTTCTCAACGCTGTTCACAAGTACAAAACCCGAAAATTTGGTCAGTTTAAATCAAATAGACGCCCGCTATTCTTCTAACAGCTATTTGCTGTCGGGGGCAAGTCAAATCAGGTTATCGAAATGTGTCGTTTTCGATACGATAGCCTGTCGTAAGGTTGTGAATAACTATGCTGATCTGTCTCAATCTGTCAAAAATACCTCTAATATCCGTGGATAGAAAATGAACATATCGCTACATTTTTGACAAGTTTTTGACATTGGTTGTCGCTGAGATGAGATTCCGACTAGATTTTGAACGTTTTTAATTACGGGATTTGTCTCCCTGGTCATACACGCACGCCCGTTGCTATTATTATTTAAGCATAATGTTATATTAAAATAACCTATTTTTCTTCCACAGGCCGGTGGGTCGCAAGTAGTATTCACAAATCCGTTAGAAATAGTAAAGATCCGTCTGCAAGTGGCGGGAGAGATCGCGGGCGGTACTAAAGTGCGGGCCTGGTCCGTTGTCAAAGATTTAGGTCTTTTTGGACTGTATAAGGGAGCGAAGGCGTGTCTGCTACGAGATGTGCCTTTCAGCGCTATTTACTTCCCTGCTTATGCTCACGTTAAGGTTAGTATGAGCTTTTTTGTGATATAGTTCGCGTCAAACTTTATGGCGGCTCTGAAGTGCGTTACTCTCTCCGCGGTACCTCACCCCTCACCCCGCTGACAAGTGAATGTGTTACTATGCAGTGACTCGACTCATGTTCGGAGCCGCCATAAATTTTGAATTTAGCTTAAGTCATAAGGTTTTTGGTCCACTTTAGCCCTGGATCGAAAGAGCTGGAAGTCATGGAGAGAGGCCTTTGCCCAGCAGTGGGATGATGCAGGCTAACAGTAACCAGTAACCATAAGGCATGTTAAATGAAGAAAATACACTAAAACCAAAAGAAAACGTGCTGCAAAGACCCCTTAAATTCAAATAGCGGCTGGAGGATGATGACGACGACTTTTTAGTAAAACAAAAGATTTTCTTATTTAAAACTGTGTTTCAACTATTTTATGCAGTCTGATGACGTTTATCAGAATCTTATGGACCGACTCTGAACTCGGAAGTCGGCTGAAATTAAGAATATTTGTTCATTTAAGGCTGTAGAGGGTTCAGAACTAGTAAATGAAACCATGAACTATTTTAGATCCTATCATGTGGCCGTATTACGAAGTAGTAATGTCATCATTATTCCAGTGCGAAAAAGGGATGGTGCTATCGGTCGTGTATAGTTCCGTCTCTCTTTTACACTGGAATTATGATGGCATTAAGCCGTCATAATACGGCACCTGTTTACCCTGACACCTAAACTCAGTGTGAACTAAAAAGCACTGAAAAAAGCGCCTTCAATGTGCTGACATATTGACTGCACCATCAAAACTACAATAACAACACTGCAAACTAACATTCCAGGCTAAGTTCGCGGACGAGAACGGCTACAATCACCCACTCACACTGCTAGCGGCCGGTGCCATCGCAGGTATACCAGCCGCCTCGCTCGTCACGCCCGCTGACGTCATCAAGACGCGCTTACAGGTATGGAACATAGAATAATAACAATAAAAAGAGACATTGAAGTTAATTATGGGTATAGTCTGTGGCTCGGAGACAGAGACACATAGAAAGTATATGTTTCCACGTTGCAATAGGTGGGCCTTGAAGAGGAGCTTGTGGCTAAGTAATAACAGCCGCACGGGTCGATCGATCAGGTTAAGCTACGCTTGCCGCGTTTGGTCTGTGGATGGGTGACCTTTACAAGACTCCTCCGTGGCTCGGAAAGCACGTTAAGTCGTTGGTCCCGGCTGTCATTCGTGACCTGACAACCAGTCTTACCAAGGCGTATCGTATTACCCAGTAACTGGGTTGTGAAGATCAGATAGGCAGTGACTTCACATAAAATACTGCTATTCAGCTGCATCCGGTTAGACTGGAAGCTGATCCCAACATAGTAGGAAAAAGTCTAGGCTAGCTCTTCTGTAAAAAAAAATGTTTTTCATATTTGAGTATAAGTACAACAATCTAAAAGTTTCCAAATTCGACCTAATAGTTCCCATGTCATCCACCATTTTGCTATATTTATTAAAGTTTCAGTTATTGCCCCAAATTCCTATAACAAAAATTAAATCTTGTTGCACCTTACTAACAGGTGGTAGCCCGCTCAGGCCAGACAACATACAACGGTGTGATAGACGCCGCGCGTAAGATCTACGCGGAGGAAGGCGCGCGAGCGTTCTGGAAGGGAGCGGTCGCGCGAGTGATGCGCTCGTCGCCGCAGTTCGGTGTGACACTAGTCACGTACGAGATATTGCAGCGTCTGTTCTTCGTTGATTTCGGAGGATCGTGAGTATACCTTCTTACCTAAACTGCATTCCCGATTTATTTGCCAAAAATATAAATATGAGTTTATGGAAAAACAACTCTAAATTCTATACAATAAAGTTCAGTTTACGCTACAACTTCAAACATTTTTATAACTTTTTCAATAGTACTAGTCACTCTAAGATCAACTTAATAACCATTAAAATAGAGTTGATATTTGTTTGACTTGAAATAATATTAATTTGAAACATAATAGAATTTACATACGTAACTCTACATTACACCTGTATTTCCGGACGGGCTAAGCAGAGGTGTATCGTTAGTAGTTTTAACACACACACACCCCCACACATCACAACAAGACACACACTACCTGCACGCATAGCATGGCCACCTTAGAAACAGAATTTGTCGAAGGAACAATAGACAAAATGACAGATTGTATACAGATTTGTAAAGAAATCTATCATTTTTCTTTTTATATTCTATGTCATTTTGTCTATTCTTCCGTCGACAAATCCAGTTTCTATGGTGGTCATACTACGCGTGCTAGGCACATCTAGATTTCCCAATCTAGATGTGCCTAGCACTCCAAAAGCACGACAAATTCCGGATGGAAAAACCCATTCTCAATCCCTTGAGAATGGGTTTTTCCATCCGGAATTTGTCAATAGCAGCTCGGGAGTCTGGATTTGTAGATAACGTAAGGTGTTACGTTATCTACAAATCCAGACTCGGCTTGATGGTGATCAAGCCTATATTCCCGGAAAAGTTAGTCCTTGTGGTACAGACGCCAGCACATCAAGCTACTACAATCTGTCAAATTTCTTTAATCGATTTTCAACTTTATAGCTAAAGCATAAGGTTCAAAGCTGATTGGGAAAATAGAATAGAATACTCTTTATTATGTACACCATATTATAAATTACAGACATAAATATAGAAACTTTACAATGGGTGACACAATGAAAATTTGACAGTTTCGGGTCGCTTCGGCATCGGCTTTAAGTTTCATGTAATTGGGCGCGAGTCTACACTGTATAATTTTAACATTAGCTAACCCTGACATTCCCTTTACAGTCGCCCAGCCGGCTCAGAACTAAACGTGGCTACTCCCATCGAAGAAACCATGAAGAAGCCGCAACACATCGGCGGGTACCAGGTGGCGCTGCCCGTGTTGACGGGGCTCGAGACCAAGTTCGGTATCTCACTGCCCAGGTGGTCCGCAGCCAAACCTGCGCCTGCGCAGTAGTGCAATGTGATAGCGTGGAGCTTAGGAAGTACGTAGATATATTGAGGAGTAAGTAATTTAATACTGGCGTTTTTGTGGGCAGGAAATCTAAGGGGTTAAGGTGCTCTTCCAAAGACTGGTTTCTATGTAACTATGAAAATACATCAGAGATGGCGACATTTCCGTCTGACGCTGCGGTCGACCGTCGACCGCAGACCGGTAACCAGTAGTGTCGTCACTGGCTGTCACTAAAGCTACGGTTTCCTTTGAAGATCGGTGGCCGCCATATGCGGCCGTAATGTCCAAATACAGAGCGTTTTTAACACCTAAATGTCAAATACTGCCGAAAATGACAGATTTTCACGACGTCCGTTATAAACATGACTGAAACGCTCTTCTAGGAAACCGTAGCTTAACAGAGCAACAAGACGTATTGTTTTTGTTAGAGAAATGAATATCGCGAAACTGAAGATCTCTTCTACAGTTCGATAGTCATTTGTCAAACAATTGGCTCTGCCGTCGGAGTTATGACGCAACTTTCGGAATTTAATCACTGCGGTCTGTCACTGCGATTGGGCGACGTTGCCGCGTGCGGTTTGCGGTTATGGGCGCCTATGGAAAAGCACCTTTATGATAGTCATGACTTTGTCTCGCTCGCAAATAGGTTTTGACTTAGCAAGCGAGCGAGAGAGTAAAACATTTGAACGCGGCCACGCGGAGACAGGCATGATGAAGTGTCTATAACCCAAAATACATTGATACGCAAACTTTTGGATATAAGAAAAAAAAATTGAGATTATCATGATCCAGTTTGTCAGGATAAATGTATTTTGTTACATCAAAAAGTTTGCTAGAATAAATATCAACCATTAAAAGATGTCCTGCCCTATCAAATTGCATGGTACCTAATAAAAATGTAAGCTTATAACAATATTTGAAGATAAGACATAACAAGTGAGATTAAGGAATACTTTAATAACACTACACATTTAAAAAAACACAAAATTATATTCAGTAGGGTTTATATTATATCGCAATGTATTTATGATGCTAATTTATCGCCTCACATAATATGAAAGGCGATTGAAGATTTATATGGAGCCTTGGGATACTTACTGTCGCGCCATTTTGATTTTATTGACGTTACGATCTCGAAAACGTGACCCCACGGTCGTATGTTTTCTGTTTGCATTGATACCAGCTATCGATTTAAAAAAAAAATGGCGGATAGGTAGGTATGCCACGGACCTTCAAAGACCTTTACATTTCAATACGAAAAGTTTTCTTTAAAAAAATATTCAAAAAAAGAGCTTACTATGGGTTGTGTTAACATCTTCAGTATGTTTAAAATCTTTGGGCCCTGAAACGCGTCACGATTTAAAATGAATATAAGAATAATCTGCTTACTTTTAAAGCTCCAAAGCAATGGTTGGACACCATTGCTGGCGGTCCAACATTAAAGACCTGCTGTATTTGCTCTTCAGCGTAGTATGAAAACCCTTATGACTGTGTAAGATATTAAAGCAATGGTAAGGAAATATAGAAAAACATCACATGACGCCTTTATTCTCCAAAGAATTAGGTAGAGGTGCACTTATAGTACGACACACGTTTTGCCAGTTGTGTTTAAATCCCATGTAAAATATAGAACTCTCTGTATAAACTTGCTGATGCGTGGGAGTTCCAGAGCCTTAGGCATCTTCTGGGCGCGTTCGTTCCATCATAGACCTCATCCATCGCTTTCCATCAGGCGTGATCGAGGTCAAGAGCGGGCCCAATCAGTAATAACAAAAAAAATACACGTCGCGATGTTCATCAATCAAAATGCACACGTTAGCTGGGACATCTATCCTCCCGAGTCCCTGTGGTCGTTATAACGGACAAATTATCTCGTACGTCATAAAGTCCTGACATTATTCACGGTTGCCATTTGTAATAACCGGACGTACTTTGTAACACACATATTAGTTTTTCGTTTAAAAATCGGCGCTGCTACACCTGATTTCGTCGGTTCGTACGATAATTTGTCCGTTATAACGACCACAGGGACTCAGGAGGCTATATTGTTTTCTGCATTCTAAAAACTGCATTAGTTTACAAATAGGTTCGCAATTGGCTGTGTGGCCCTAAACTCGAATGAAATTACTCTTGTAACTATTTGTAAATTAATTTATTGTAAAGAGATTATTAACTCTATTTGATATGTTTGAAGCTCTCTTTGGTGACTAAAATTTATAAAAAAACGAACCCAATGCCCGTCTAAAAACTTTGATTATAGGGGTTTTCATACAACGTTATTCTAGCACATATTATTATGTAGGCCATAACATAGGTAAAGACAACAATTGCGTCGTTTACTCGCACCTAATAGCATTTTAATAAAGAGGTACTTCACATAGAAGGCCAGATTTTTAGATTTGTTTTTTTAGCATTTGATATGTTACAGCTAGCAAATAAGAATTAGAGATTTATACATATTAAGAATCACATTATGCTTTTATTTTCTATTTATTTACTTGCTTTTAAGGTGTTTCTAACTTATTATTTTTTCTAATTGCAATTACTTGTGCATTTTTTATTTTGTACACTGCCATGTTTTTAGAACCACCATTAGTTGCTTTAAGATGGTACTATATAATAAGCGCTATATTTTTACGAAAATCTTTTCGATGTTGCATTTAGAATATTAAAATAAAACTAATATTTTTGAACAGATCTTGTATTATTAACGTTTTGTATTTATTTACATAGTTGTGTGAAAAATATCATTTATTAAGTTGATAATTGTAACATATCAGAATGCCTTTAGTTTTAAGCGAAAATCGAAATCAAAGCGAACTTTTTATTGTTATTTTTTATTTGTTACAACAAATGGTCCATCAATTTGGCTTGATTGCAAACTAAAATTGTGTTTTGAAGAATTTGTGGCATAAACCTGCTAGATTGTAAAATAATTTTTAATATGAATCGGCTTAGATTTATCCGAAATGTCCATATCTCATAGAGCTTTTAAATATCTAAACACTTGCCTTCAATATAATATTATATATTTTTCTAAATAAGTTATAGATTAACCTACCAATCACTATTATTTTTTAAGCTGTTTAAATATTTAAAAGCAAATAATAAGAATAAGTAAAAAAAAATCTAGATAGGATGTCCCCGAGAAATGTTTAACCAACAAAGTTCAAAATAAAGTGATTAAAAGTAATCAACATGTAGAAACCAATAAAAAAATGTACAGATAAGCATAAAGGACAAATCTTTAAAACTTATCAGTTTGAATACTAAGATTATTTAGAATAGAAACGCCTTGTTTTGACAAACCTTGAAAGAAATAAGATTTGCATGAACAAGGCGATAATTTAAAAATATTTTGAATATAATCGCGAGCTAGCTTGGGCACGTCTTCTTGTATCTTCACCTATTTAGCAATAAAAGCTGTGTATACGCTTAAACATAAGTTAACGCCGTTTGGTTCCTAAAACTGTATCGAAATGTTAATTTTAAGGCAAGAAGTATGCTATTTCTATAATACTGTACCATATTCGCGTAACACACTTTCAATCATTTTTAAGAATATTGCTAATCCGTTGCTTCATATGTGCGAAACATTTGTCTGCTGCTCCACAACGTTAATAACGCAATGAATGTTGTTGAACTGTCAAAATCAATGCCATTGCTATTTTTTGAGCTGTGAGTCGCGTAAAATGAGTCGCGGAATTTACGCTGCAATCGGTTTTATACTAAAGTCCTGTTTGTACCACACGGCGACGCAAAATGAGTTGTCTGCTGACTTACGCGCGTTATTTCAACCGAATTGCGCTCGGGGTGAGGGAGGTTAGCGAGGCAAGCGTCAGTTATGTTACAGAATGCGACCGAAGTTACGTCCGTCCGTCTGGCAGCCTAACCGAATTTCAGTTGAACATAAATTGCGATACTCAAAATACGACTCACAGCTTAAAAAAATACGCTCGTTTGGCCTCAACCTCAGTGTGTTACGTAATTATCCTGTTGTACTATGTCCAATGATGAACCGACTTTACAAGTGCGGGCAGATATTTAACAACGAATTTTATAATACGACGTTAAATATCACGGTTTATCGTACAATGATAAATAATAAGAATTATAATATGTCTAACAATTTCTTGCTTTAAAATCGAACAAAGTAAATGGCGGCCCAATTTCTAATGCACAATTTTGTTATTTTGAGCGTAAAGATAAGTTAATGTTGTATGACAACATTGTATAAAGTGAATCATAGTGTAACGACAGGTGATAGAAAGCCGATGTGACTATATTTATTGATATTGTACATTTGTGTTATAAATAAATCGAATAAAACCTGTTCAGGAGTTTTCTTAAAAAAAAAACCGAGTGTGCTTATATCCCCCACACAACTCCCGTTCGCCTCGCCCGATCACACTTTTCGTAACGCTTACGTCACGCGTTCGCCAGCTTACTCCCCAAGTCAAGCGTGCGTAAAGTTTAACTTCAAAAACGTTCACTCTCGGCTACTTCAAAGCATCACACCGTTTAAAAGGAATCCAATAAAACGCAATCAGTTTTCACCATAAACTAAATTAAATAAATATTTCATTTATCAAATTTTATTTATGCCATTTTGAGCCTTATTTTACAATTTACAAGTCATGTTTTATATTGGCGACTCAACAACGTGATACAAAAAAATAAATAGCTTACGCCTCTACGTTTTTAAATCGCCAATGAGCCTTATTACAAAACAACTCTTTTCTTGCCAATCCATAAATCTTCTTAAAGGGATGATACAAAATAAGTTCGTAGGTAAAAACATACATGAAGAAATTATTTACTAATAGTTCGTTTCTGGGTTCATTGTAGAACCAAAATATTTTTCTACGAATTTTTAAATTTGTATCTCTGCAAAGATACAGACTTGTGTCACCAGCATATTTGGAAGTCAAATAAATTTACCCAAATAATTATCAGCCGTGTAGTGCAACACGAAGGACCATGTTGCAATACACCACTAAGTAACATTACATGTTGCACAAGCCTGTTGGTACCCATAACAACGCTGAACGTCGACTTATCGCCAGAAGCGACGGTACCCGTTATTTGCATTTCTATACACAATTTAATAAACCATCTGACGGAATAACTCCAAATGAAGCAAATACCAAGAGTATGACAAGCTTCAATAAATATAATATTCATGTTTATTGTCTGCTAAGTAAATGCACAGTATGCATTTCATACTTTGTACACGAATCATTTCGTTGTTAAAATTACATTATTCGAGACAATATTAAGATGTAATAATGAAATTGTTTAAGAAATTGAGAAATTTAACATGTTATATAATTATGTAACACGGCATATAATTTTATCAGAATTCACATTTCCTTATAATATGAATTGGCGCTATGAATTATTGCCTTCACGATATTATATTCATCTGTCTAGCTGATACTAATAATTGACTATACTAAGTGTGCTGCGTTCAGTAATCTACTTTGGTGAAATTAACATTGAGCGTCTAACAAACATAAAACATAAAAATAAATAATCATTATTATAAAAAGACACTCCGTTCCTAACAATATTAGACTCGAACGGGCTTGTGATCATGTAAAAATAATTGTTTTATTTCACCCGAGACCTCGCTCGCAAATAATATATATTTCGTAAAAAATAGACGTTACTAGGATATGTGCATTATATCATATAAATAATACTCGCTTTAACAATTAGGTGCAGCGCAGACGACAGACTATCCGTGACGCACTTTTTAATGTAAGTACCAATAAAATAGAAACTGTAGATAAAATAATAAAAGAGTATACCTGGAATAGTTGAAATAAACATAGGATGATGTCGAGTTCTAATTTTCGTCTATTACACTAAAAGCATACTTAGAATCAAAGAGATATTTTGTGTGCCACAGACTCGATCGCACAAAAAGTTTGTTGTCTGTGCTGCACCTAAATATTTGAGATTATAAACATATAACATTTATCTCGGATTGAACTATGTACCTATTAAGTTATCATTAGTCAGTTGTGATTAGTTCAGTTAGTCATTTAAGATAAAGGTCTTCGGGAATTGGAAAAACTATTCGAAATCCTAACAAAATTAAGCTAATTTATGTGATTGTGTCCGCTTGAAATTTATATAATTTTAATAGGAATATTTCTTCTAGTATAAGTGCACTTGATACTAAGTAAAAATGAGGTTATTGTGTTGTAAGACGAAAATGGTATTCAAACTTGAAAAAGCTAAATAATCGATAGTCGACACGAAGTATTCACAAAGAAAAGAAGTGTGAAAGACATGCTACGATAGATAATCACAAATCAGTCAATAAAACTCACTGAAATCAAAGAACATAAATACATAACATCGTCTTGTTAAAAGCTTTATTAATAATTATCTATCATCACCAACATTTCCAACAAGCAGACACAATCATTTAGACATACGTTCACCTTATAAACTGATTTTTCGCTAAACTTCACCAAAATTCGTGTGTGTAGTTTCTTTGGCGTGTTTCTGTGCCTCGACATAGCCAGTTATTAGCTTATCACACACGTTACACCGGAGGGTGAACTTGTTGACGTCGGTGAACTGTCTGGACGACTTGGCTTCGTGTGCCAACTGCTCTGCTTCTCTGTATATCTCCAGGTCTTCCGTTGGGAATATCGTTTGGATACCGCCCTGTGAAACAACGATTTACTTGTCAGTGATGGAAATTTTCGTGAGGATATTATGCAACGTGGAGACGAAATGCAAAGATAAATGAAAACACTAGCAATATTAATACATGAGAACTTAGGAGCTATCAAACAAATCCTAACATTGAAATTAAAAAAAGTGATTTTTTCTAACTAACTATACACGGTGAAATCAAATTCATGGGCATCCTTTTAAGGGGTCATTGTACTCATCATTATGAACAACTTTTACTATGGGACTAAACCTAAAATCGCGAAAAAAATCAGCTGTTCCTTGCCTTGTTCCTTGTTCAAATAACACGTCAAAATGTAGTGAAGAGCTGATTTTTTTTCGCGATTACAGGTTTGGTCCCATAGTAAAAGTTTTTCATAATGATGATTACAATGACCCCTTAAAAGGATGCCCATGAATTCAATTTCACCCTGTATAGTAGTGTATATTTTGACTATACACTGGGGCTAATTAAAGTCCAATTCAAATTTAAAAAAGGTTTAATATAAATTATCGTGCGTACAATATGAAGTAGGTCGGTAGAATGGTTTGACATATCAAGTTAATATACATATGAATAACTAGCTAACGCCTACAAAAACCATCATGGTGTGTAGACATCCCGACGTGTGAAAATACTATCTCGAAACTGTCAGGCGCTGCGCCGCAACAAGTAGTGTTGAGGCGACTATGGGTTGTGCCAATATTTGACTAGCTATAGTGACTTAATTATTGGATATATTTAGTCTGGTAACGTCATTAGATATACAAAGTTTAGTTTATCGTCTCCACCTTGTAGAAAGAAAGGCAAAATGTTTTGTTTAGCTGTTCCGTTTTTAGTATGACAATTTATAATCGGTTGTATAATTTGAGTATGTTATTATTACTTTATTAGAGTTGAAACTTTAAGGGGATGGTAGCTGCCGCATTTTCGTGGTAAAATTGCCAGTCGCATTCCTATACAACCCAAAGGAAGCAAAAGAGTGATTCGCTATACCGTTCTGAGCTCGAATTCTCCTACAACACTATTCTGCAGGAATGCAAATATGGAACAACTGCATAATGCTTAAGGCACCTGTCCAACCACCGACGGGAAAGCGACCTGCAGCCGTGAACGATTTTTTCGCCCAAGAAACGTACAAAATATTGTATGTCCCGGGAAAGTAAAAAAAATACATTTAAATAGTGGATCGCTGAATTTACTCCGCCGGTGTGTCGCAGTAACATGAGCTAAGGTCCGGCCGCACTAAATTTGCCAAAGATGTAAACAAACATGGCCGCTGGAAATTGAATAAAATCGACAAGAACATTACTTAAGGTGAATGGGTAGTTGTAGCTCGCGAAATTCAATTTTTCTTACGTTTTTTGCAATTTTCAGGTCAGTGTCAGGTTGTATCTTGATCAAAATATGATTTGCGACTATAATAGACATGTATTTACAGAATTATAGTCATTAGAATCATTAATATATCTCTTTAAGTTAGATTTGTACCATCAACACTTTTCCACGAGATTTGTTCTTAACGGTAGAAATCTAACTTAGAAAGATGTATTAATGATTCTAATTATTATAATTCTGTAAATACGTACCTGTTATTGTCGCGAATCATATTTTGATCAAGATACAACCTGAAACTGACCTGAAAATTGCAAAAAACGTAAGAAAAATTGAATTTCGCGGGCTACAACTACCCATTCACCTTAAAATAAATGTTCTTGTATACCGATTTTAATCAATTTCGAGCGGCCATTGTTGTTTACATCTTTGGCAAATTTAGCGTGGCCGGACCGTACCTATGTATTAAAGAGAGGCAGAACACTCGCTGAGAGACTCACGCTTGGTGCAGACGCTAGCACATTAAGCTATAGTTAGCGCCACGAAAGATGAGACTTGCCACACCACGTGGTTTGACTTGCGCAGTACGCGATTTTAGGTCTCTTGAGGTCTGAGCGCGGGACGGGACCGGACGTCATAGGGGCGGTGGAAAGAGCGCGGGAGGCGGGGTCAAGTCTCATCTTTCGTGGCGCTAACTACCTACTTCTACCCGAAACTGTAAAATTTTCCCAATCAACTTTGAACCTAATGCTTTAGCGATAAAGTTGAAAATCTATTGAAAGAAATTTGACAGATTGTAGTAGCTTGATGTTGGCGTCTGTACATACGCATACTAGTGAGTAATCGTTCTTCTCCGTCGTGTTTTGGCTGCTTGTCAACTTGTTTATGTTGCTAGCTACTCGCTTCTCGTTCATCGCCGGCGGAAGGACAGGTAATTTTTTTTTTTAATTTATCCGTTTCAGTCCGTCTGCTGAGCAAAGGCGTCGCCTAAATCCTCCCAGGCTTCCTTTTCTAGAGCCACCTCGAGCGAAACCTACCGGTACGCGTCTAGTCTCTTCCAGAGCCGGCCTCGGGGGCGCCGTCCATCACCAGACACCCACCGTGTGGAGACAAATGGAAAAATTACACTAATTAAATAAATAAAAGTAGAACTCACGTCAACCTGTTCCAAATACAAGGGATCGTAGTGCACACCATCAAACAGTAAGAAGACTCGTTGTCCATAGTTCTTGTCTTCTCCGAATCTATTAATGATTGCGTTCAGTGTGTCTACAACAGCCATCTCAAGCCCATAGAAACGAGATAGGATCGCTACCTGGAATTAATCAAGGTTATGTAAGTAACAAACTGCTATCTGAACGTAAAAATCTATAAGGCTTCGGACACGAAGTCAGCGGGCGCGGCGCGACGGCGGCGGCGGCGCGGGGAGCGGCGCGTTTCAATGCATAGAATTATATGGAACTGCGGGGCAATTGCGTAACACATTATCAATCGGAATCTGTTTCATTTTGACAGTTCAACAACATTCATTGCGTTATTTACGTGTTGACCAGACAAATTTGGCATCAAAATGATTCAGATTTCGATTGATAGTGTGTTACGCAATTAGGGTGCTGGTCTGCATTGCCGCGCCGCTCCCGGCGTCGCCCCCGCCGTCGCCCCGCAATCGCTGACTTCGTGTCCGTGGCCTTATGGAATCATTTGAATAATAAAATTAATTAAATGGGACTGAATAACATCTAGAAATATACAGGGTGGCCGGGACATCGACGCGACGCGCAAACTGAAACCATGAATTCAGCACATGATTCTAGATCTTCCATAAAAAAAATATATCATCTGTTTCGTAGAAAACTGCAATACCTACAGCTACGTGGTCAAAATGTATGGAACAGCAATTTCTTTTTTAATAACCAATGAAAAATTTCAACCTCTGCGTTGAAATTTTCAGAATCATATTTAGAATCTGTGGTTGCAGGTTGCATGTCTCGATGTCACTGCCACCCTGTATTCTAAGTAGCTTCGAATATTTTTAAGCAAGTGAAGTGTTTATATTTTTAATAATAGTGTGCAAGGGGTCCTTAAAAATTTTAAGTACCTAACATAAGTTGGAATTGGTATTTGGCTCATGCAGATATTTTTTGTGAGAAAATTATAACTAAATAAATCAAATAAGATCATGCCTGTACAGGCATAATGTTTTTTTTATTTAAATTATTTTACATTGCATGAGTAATAACAATAATGAACAACTGTAACAATAAACTTCATTACGATTTTATTGCAAGACATAATTCATGCCAATGTTATCATTTATTTATTCAAATACTATTCCAATAAGATTATTAGGTACTACTTGTTTCTTTGTTATCAAAACTTATTACAATGTTCTTATCCAATTTACTGGTCAGCATAATTTTGCAGTCTATTGTTCTGTTGCTAAAACTACGGTGTCCCAGGACAGCGGTGGCCGCACTTAATAGAAGTGGCCGAACTTAACAGCAGTGGCCGCCTGTCATGAAAATGATTGAATGATGTCAGCAAGATTTAATCGTTAGATTCGCCCTATTGCGTCAAAACATAGTCGCGTTTCTATTTCGTTTTGACACCTCTGACACACAACGACGCCGTGACTTGACTTGATTGTCGTGGAAACGCTATTTAATCATGTGCAAACTCACTGTTCTCAGTATGGAGACTTTTTCGCGTGACTAAGTACAGTGAGAGCAAATCTAGCGATTTAAATCTTTGGGTAGCATGGTTTGACTTAATCGCTCCGGCCCAGCGCGTACCACTGGTGGCACATTACAATAGAAAATCAATTGTATCTCATTAGCCAGCCTTAACTAGTTAATGTCAAATACTGGTAAATGACAGATTTTCATGATGGTTGTTGTTATATGACGGAACTGATTTTCTTGAAAACCAAACATAACTGCTACTGACAACAGGTGCTTGCCTGTTGTGGTGACTTAAGTAGCAGTTAAACTAGTTAGGCCATAGACAAATACGAAGCGTGTTGGCCTATGGCAATATCACCAAACAATATTATCTATATTTATTTTATCAGCAGTTTGTGTCCCACATACCACTACAGGGCAAAGGCCTCCCTTCCCTTTTTCCACTTAACCGTATCTACTGCTGTATATTGCTAGTCTTTAAGAAAAGAGATGATTTTGTCCTGCCATCTCCTCCTGGGCCTGCCGTGTTGCTGTTTGAAGCTGTGTGGGAGCCCATCATAGGTGTTCCAGCATGCAAAAAAAATATCAGTAGGATATGCAAATAGTTAGTGAAGATTAGTACCTCTATAGCACCACCCCATGAACTAGGCTGTTGTATCCACACACAATAGTCAGCATTTGGTTTACCGAGCACTGCTTCATTGTATGTATCTAAGTCGCTAGCTACCTCCATTGCGATTATCTCCCGCATGAGAGTATGTACTGTAGTGTCTACATTTCCATTTAATACAAAACCTGGAACATAAAATATTAGTTATGAATAGGCATTTTAAAATGATAATTACTAATTCATCTTAAGGTAAAAAAAGTTATAAGGCAAACTAAGCCCGCACCAATCTTCTAAAACTTTGTTTTGTAGTTAGTCATTCATTAAAAATAATTTGTATCTGAATTTACACTAAATAAGTTTCTGCGTAAGCAGAAACTCATGATACAATGGTGAAACTTTAGAAAAAAAGTTTTTTAGTATGCATGCATGTATGTGTGATTCAAGAAAATTTATTATGTTAAATAAATATTACTTACATACTTTGCAAAAAAAAAGTATGAAATATGTATTGTAACATTTAATTGTACAGACGCCAGCACATCAACCTACTACAATCTGTCAAATTTCATCAATAGATTTTCAACTTTATCACAAAATTTTAAGGTTCAAAGTTGGATAGGAAAATTTGACAGTTTCGGGTAGGTTGATGTGCTGGCGTCTGTACAACATAAAATCAAGATATGGCTAAACAATTGACTTCTCACTCTGGAATCTAATGTAAATATACCCAAGTTGCATGTTTGAACTGAGGAATGCTATTATCTATTATGAAAACATCAATTTAGTTTTACATGAGTGCAGTGTAGGAAGTTAATTTGAGCATTAAAATTTATGATCCATTGTTACACCACATGACATCTAAAAATGCACTCTTCAGCCACTGCACATCACCTAACAAGTTCTGTTAATTAGAAACAAACAGCTATATTTAGATATCAACTGTGGTTACCATCTGCATGACCTTAAAATGCCCCATTTATACATTATTACCAATAATGGTAGCTAGACATGAATGCCTCCTACATAATAATGATTGAAACTAATAAACTAAGCAATAAAAAAGTACTTTGTCATTCAGAAATCTTATGAAACTTACCTATACTAGTAAATAAACAGGAATTATCAGAAGGGACCACCTTCTTCATTAAAATTCCTGGTCTAATGGGTACTAAAGTTTCGTGTGACGCAATACCGTTTTCTTGTGGTTTAGACTCTGTGGACTTGTTTGGAACGATCGTGAGTGCTGGCTTCTCTTCCACTATCAGAGTCTCGCCAGTTTTCAAACCAATGTCACAGAGTTTCTGACTGTCATTACTAATGTCCAAAGGTTTCGGTGGATACCCACAAAGCACACCAACTCTCTCAGCGCTCACGTCCGATATACTCGACAAAAACATCTTCAATTCGCCCACGGTGCTATCAGAGGTCAAATCTTTAAGTATTTGTTGACCATTTTTACTTTTAACTTTAAACGCTAACGCAGTCATTTTAACAAAATATACGCTCCGTAAGTAATCTAATACGTGTTAAGTTATGTTTGTCGTAATTAGGTCAAAAAGACGCTACTAAAGATGAAATAAATAAATTACTAGATTTGACTTTTTCTTTTTGAAATGACAAAACAACAAGATGACTTAAGAAAAATGTTGCCATAGCAAAACATTAATTAATCTTCCATAGTACATAATATTTTTTGTTTATTACGGTAAGAGACGGTTAATTAAAGATTAACGAAAACAACAAATGCACAATTAAGTAGCTTTATAAATTATGCAAATACGTGATTTCAAACCTGTAATTCGAATAAATATTGATATCAGTCTGGCAGGAATAGCCAGTTGCATAATTTATACATTCTTGTGCAGTGTGCTTGTGCCATCACAATCGAACCGGTCGCTCGAGCATGCTTGATAAGTGCGCGCGTCGTTGCTTCGAACAGTCACAGCCACAGCTTATGAGTAAATCCCCGCACATACAAAGCTTCTAAGAAAGGTTTTTGCATAGTTCATAATCCATATTTTGATCTAGTATCCGGCATAGTCGTAAAGTAATTGTTCCTTGAACTTTACCGTTACGACAGCACGCGCAGGGTGTGGTACCTATTCTCCAAATACCTACTCATCTTTCTTGCCAAGCTGCTAAACGTTAAATGTTAATCCTACCAATATGTATTCAAAGGAAACATTCATTTTTTTTTCACAAGTAATAGGCAAGGTCGGTCAAAGCTAATTGTAAATGGTGTGACCATAGCCTAGGTTTCTGCGGTCATCAAGAAAGTCATTTTGTTCATCAACTATTTAATTTCGTGTTCATTCATGAGTTTGGTTTTATTCTACATTTCGTTATTTTAGGTGATACAATATTTTAAATCAGTATTTATCCGACATGGAAAGTGTCAGAAATAAAAACCTTAAAAAATATTGCGTATTTCCCTCGAAGTCAACTTCAACTCAACTCAAAATATTTTCTACGTATTCCTACGAATAGCTTTACATCACAATCTTATAAGTTTATGGTCTTTTGGAAAATGGTGGACTCCTATTTTCTTGCATTTAGGAACACAACGAGTCGTTTTCTCAAAAATAAATAAAACCCACCTCATCAGACGAATAGTGGGCCAAACTTACGACCCAAAGGCCCAGACGGAGATGGCGAGATGAGCTGGACTCCAACAAGAACTGGTCCTTAGCAGCTTTGAACAGAGAGAGGTGGAAAGAGAGTAGGTAGGCCTTTGCCCTGCTGCAGTGGGACGTCAGAGGCTAATAATAATAACCTCATGCCTTGCATTATTAGCTTGTTTAGGGACCCAGCTACGACAGCGCCATTTTGACAATTGCCGTCCCATAAATCTGCATTCAAATATTTTTGAGAAGTCTTACCTGATTCGGGAACCGAAGCAACTCAAATCGAAAAAATAACACCTGCTTTTTATAGCAATGTTATTTGTGGCAGTGTAGTTCCCCTGGTGAAAAGTTTGCTGCTAAATTGCAAATCTCTTGCTTCTTTCTGCTCTCTCTATAATGGTCTTACAGTATTCAGGAACATGGATAAACTAGCAGCGCGCCCCGCGGTTTCGCCCGCATAAATGTCGATCCCGTAGAAATATCAAGATAAAAACTATCCTATGTCCTTTCCCGAGACTCAAACTATCTCTATACCAAATTTCATCTTAATCAATTCAGCGATTTAGGCGTGAAGAGGTAACAGACAGACAGACAGACACACTTTCGCCTTTATAATATTAGTGTGATAGTATGGATAATCAAACAAATTTACATTTCATTGCATTTTAATAAAAATAACATTCCTACGTATAAATATTCATAATTAAGTTACAAAACGCTAGCCTATTTTACTCTATGGCATTAACAGTAACTTAAGTATCCCAAATTGGCACAATGATAACTTATAACATTGGAAACGACTTCTATTACGTACCTACATTTCACATTTAATTAAACTCATTTGAGGAAAACAATAATCTGAAACTACATTTTGTTTGTAACTACGTTCTTAATAATTAAGTACAAAATAATGTAAATCAAATAATGCAAGTAACTATTAACTACCTTTTAGAGTGACGAGAAAAGAAAAAAATGCAAAAAGTCATAAATAAAACCTGTAGAAAAAACTGTTAAGTTTTGTAGGAAAACTCCAGTTGACGAAACTAATATTTTTTATTGTTATGTACCTATAACTAAATAATTTCTACAAGTATTTGGTGTCATGTACTTACATTGATAAAAAAAAATGAGTATTGATTTCTGACTCCCAAATTGCCTACGTTATTTCAGTAAAATGCTTATCTACCAGTATACAATATACAGTAAATGTATTCAAATATTGATATGAATTGAACACCTATTATAAAATAACTTTTTACATCTTATATTATTAGATATCTCTTAAATTTATATATTGTCTCAAATTCTATCACTAATTTATATTAGATTTAAATGCATGTAAATGGCAAAATGATTCTATGTGCGCTTGTCTAACATTTATTAGCTGATACAATAATTGAGAAGACGTAGTAAAAACGGGTAAATAAAGTAATAATATCTTATTATTGTGACTAATGAGTCTATGAACATTTCTTTGGTAATAGGCTATTATAACAGTAATACCTAAGTAACATCACTTATTTGTATTTTATATTACGTGATTCATACCTTTCTCGTACGAGTATTGTAATGGTAACCACTGTTTAAGTAATAGACCTAAATTAGACTAGGAATATTAATTTATTTACATTTTTTATTCAGTCGTAAAAAATAACATTTCAAATAGTGTCTTTATCGCAGCTATATAAAAGCAACTGACCGCATTCCACTACATTTATGTAACAGGCAAAATTTAAAAAAACCTAACAGAAGCTATTAGTTGCACAAGGATCTTCCGGCGCGTGAAGAAAACTGGAACTAACGAAAATGTATTGAAAAACAAGATGGTGGGTTTTGTTTTTCAATACATTTACATAAAACAATTCTAGAGCCAAAATATCCTTTTAGCAATGTATTTTTTCAAACTGATTACAAATTGTACTCAAATTTTAATATGGCAACTACAATTCCTGAACGTCAACAATATAACACCGGCAAAACTGTTCCAGTTCAACGTCAGTGCTGCTAGATTACAAAAACTGAAAACCGTAAAACCGATTAGATCCGGCTATTGCGGTGCGGTCGGCGATGGCGCGGGTGGCGGGGCCGCGGCCAGCGTCACGCGGGGCGGCGCACGAAGCGCGGCGCCGGCGCGCGCAGGCCGCGCCGCCCCACCACGAGGGGGGGCATCCTCTCGTCTTCTTCTTCGTCATATTCTGCGCCCTCTGAACTGTCTTCTTCGCTCCACACTGGCTTGATCATCTGATATGAGGCTGAGAAGCCCTTGAAAACTAGAGAATCGTCTGTTCGGAATCTGATGAGGAGGGCTTCAGATGTTGAGACTATTTCAGGCGGCATCTGCAATAAGGAAGATGGGCTAAGTAAAGTCATTTTCATTACAAATCGGTACTTATTTTTATGCAAATAATAGCTAAGTGTGGATCTAAAACATCCGCTGTGTGATACTTCTCCTGGATAGGCGCTTTCCTACTTTTTTGTGAGACTATTTCTCTCACTAGGTTACTGAGTACTGACCATTTTTTTTTTATCTTACTGATATAATTTTTTTTTAATTTCTTGCAATAACTTGTGTCTATTACCTTAGTTCCACAGAAGGTACCATAGTTTCCTCCACTACCGTCCAAACCTCCAAACACTTGAACATAATCATAATGGCAGTTGGCCTCAGGTTCCAGCTCGAAGGTCAGGAAGGTCAGCTTCACGAAGTGGTTTCTTGGAGCCTCGATGTTCCAGTCACAGTTGGCTCTGGATTCGTACGCGTTGTCGCCGTAGCGAGCATGAGAGTACAGATGCTGAACTGCTTCGGTTGCTGCAAGGTAGCCACCACAAGCTAAGGAATAGATGAGAGATTAGAGTTTATAGTTATGGATGGCTTTCCTGACAGCATTTAAAACTGAACGAGAGCAGTATAATAGCCACCGATACTATGTTCCAGAATCTAAGGGCTTAGTGAAAAGCGATTTTTATATAATTATATCTAATCATTACTATTTGATTCTGGAGGTTAGATGGAAGCCCTAATTGCCACGTTAAAATAATGAATAAATAAATGTCTTGAAGTCTCCAATAGGATGTTAGATGATGCAGATGATGACTCATAGTGGGCGTTAGGTACTGCACAAATTTCTAGGCACACGATTGGCTGAGATGAAACCCAACTCACCAGTAGAATGGTTAGCCAGGAACCCGCTCCTCTGCACGGAGCCATCCGACTTGAACACCACGTACATCTGGTTTTGCGACGCGACGATTGGGTGAGGCAGTCTGTTGCCGCAGAACAGACCCAGAGTCTTCTCGTCTGCTGAAGCTCCGTCGTAGATTGTGACGTAATCGTATGCACATTCCTGTGGGAGACAATGAGGAGCTGTAATTTAATAGAGACTTGGACGTGGAAATCTTGAAGTGTCCTATCATTTGCAGGACCGATTTTAAGATTGTTTCCCTTTGAGTCAGGAAGGAATTCTATCTTGGATAGATTTTGAATAGGTCCAATAGTTTTTGCAGTTTTGTGAATAATGATACATTGCTCCAAGAGATGATAAGATACTTACTGGATGTGGCTCCAATTCAAACTTCTGGAATATGAGCTTGATTCGATGTCCAGGTGTCGTAGAGAATTGCCAAACGCAGTCCTTCCTTGGTGGGTATGTAGCAGGGTAGTTTGGACTGTGGAAGATGTAATTAAATGTTATTTAAAGGCTGTTCCAAAAATATGCTAGGTATCTTAAATTCCAAAAAAGTTTCAAAAGGTTGATCATGCAGATGGCATGGCTTTGGCTAAGGAGCTATCAGAAGAATGGCCAAAAGCAGAGGAGGAGTAGAGTTGCAGAGGTGGAGGTACTGACGGAAACGAGAGATGATTAAGAATTTGGTGCATACTAAAATCAGCGTTACACCAAATTAGTCCAGATCACGACAAAGAAAATTCACCTGAATATAGTGCCATGGGGCTGCGTGACGTCATGCTTGCATCCACCCTCCTTGCAGTCGTGCGTGTTGGGGTGCAGCGTGAAGCCGCTGTAGCACGCACACTCGTAGCCGCCGAGCGTGTTGCGACACTCGTGTTGGCAGCCGCCATTGTTTTCGGCACACTCGTCCACGTCGATGTAGTATGCGGCCGCGAAGCCCGAGCGGTGGACTGAGCCGTCCGATGTGAACTGTGCAGTTAAATAACTGGTTAGATTGGGCTTATTGGATGTGTAGAGCTTTTGTTAAATAGGGCACTAGGCTCATGTGCATTAGACGAGCAGGGAGCTGCAAGAGCTGTCTTCCACCTTTGCGCAATGACATCATAAAGAAGTAAAGTCTTCATTTGTACCAAGTGTGTTAATCTTAAAACCAAGTTTCCTAGCAATTCTTCTTTTTTCTTTCTTTAAACAGACTTCGGACCCAGGTTGGCCGAAGCAAGGAAAACCTGTTCAGGTGGAGATTTATAGACGACTCCGCCTAGGAGTGTAAACGATGGGACACGTAATATCGTGCCCTGCGTGTCCTGTCAGCTGCACTATTCGGCTACTTGTTTGGCGCCATCACTAGCAGTTCCAGTAACGTACGTTACTGGAACTGCTAGTGATGGCGCCAAACAAGTAGCCGAATTCTGGGCCGAGTACATTTAGATTGCTATCGACACGCTAAGAAGAAGAAGCAATTCTTTTTACGGCTAGTCAATAAGGGCTGAATAATAGAAGAAGGATTTAGAGAACAGCAGTTTAAAGTGAGCTTATAAGACAAATGGTGAACAAACCTGAACTCTCAGCACCGATCCATCAGACGTGACAGGCGGTGGCAGTGCAGAACCGCAGAACACGCCATGTCTCCTCAACACGTCCGCTCCCAGCTTCGAGTGCACCGTCACGCTGTCGTACTCACACTCCTGGAAATACATAAACTTACCGTGGTGACTATAAGCAGTACCTTTGCTTTTGGAAGGGGGCTATTGTAAAAGGTGACTGTGATTCTTTGAAAAATAGAGAAACTTGAAACAATGGATGTACAGTCAAGAAAATGAATTGATAAGCAAATTGGCAACCTACGACAATCTGCCGTGTTATAGCCATTTCATACAATTGTAAAAGAATTCCAGTTTTGATTTGAATATACGGACAATTTAAAGTGGTAGTCAATTTAGTTAGCAATTTATACAGCGTCAATGATTATGACATGATTGACGTAAAGAACATTTAATGAAAACAAATACTAGTGGGATTGGCTGAAATAATAAGAACTGAAAAGTTGAAGATTGTCTAGAAAATTCTAAGTAAGGTGAACCTGTCTAACTACTTTTATAGGAAAAAATAGATTAGTTGTGGGTTTTTTACCTGCTGATACATATTGTTTCCTTCCAAGTCGAAGTGGGTGAAGTTGAGCGTGATCCTGTGCTGTGGTGGGGCGACTATCTCCCAAAGACAGTTCTTTGAAGGCGGGTACAGATCAGGGAATGATGGTGATGTGATGGTCCCGTTTGGCGCGTATAGAGAGCCACCGCAAGCATCTGGTGCAAAAAAGGGTATTTTAAAAATAGTTTCTTAGAAATTATTAAGGAGTATTTTTTTTAAGTAGGTAAATAATACTTTTCAGATTATCTCCAAAAATGTTTGATTAGTCTAATCTGGATACCTTTTTGGGGAGCTATGTGTTTAATTTCTCTTTTCCAATTTGGATGGTACAAAGTAGGTACACATAGCCCCAATTAGTGGCCATAACTCCAATTATTTCAATTCGGCCAAGATGTCAATATCTTTACGTATTTGGATGTATCCCCATTATTCAAACGAGCTATGAACAGGCGGACAGGTCGATAGGCTGTATCGAAAGTGACACATTTTTGATTACCTGATTTGCCTTGCCCCCGACAGCAAAAAATAGCAGTCACAAGATTAAATCGTCTATTTACTTTCATTTTACAACATTTTTAGGTTTTGGATTTTTGAAAAATGCTCCTTTAATAATTATATAGTTTATCCCACGCGAATGTGCTATCAGTACAGAAATCCTATATGTTACTCTATAACATCAGCTATCTGCCAGTGAAAGTCCCGTCAAAATCGGTCCAGCCGTTTCGGAGATTAGCGGGGACAAACCGACAGACCGACAGAAAGAGACAATTTTTTTTTTTTTGTTATAAGTAGCGTACCTATACTTTCTTATTAGTAAAAAGCTGTTATTTTGATAATAATATTACAAACAGACACTTCAATTTATTTATTTGTATAGATTTATTGATGTTCGATTCAGCATATTATAATTAGCGCCACGAAAGATGAGACTTGACCCCGCCTCCCGCGCTCTTTCCGCCGCCCCTATGACGTCCTGTCCCGTCCCACTACGCTCAGACCTCATACCGATAAAGAGACCAAAAATCGTGTACTGCGCAAGTCAAACCACGTGGTGTGTCAAGTCAGCTCATCTTTCGTGGCGCTAACTACTTATACCTATCGAATGGTTGTGAAAAGCTATGCAGATCGACCGGGTAGGTCAGTCTTGCCAAAATCACCAATTTATTGGGACCACAAAGTCTACTTACTCTCACACTTCTTCCCATCAGAATGCAGCTCGTACCCAATATCACAGGCACACTCATACCCTCCGAGGGTGTTGACACAAGAGTGGCTACACCCATGCTCTATGGAGGCACACTCATCGAACTCCTTCATGAAGGTCGCGGAGAACCCAGCCTTCTGCACTGTGCTGTCCGACTCGAAGATGACGAGCAACTTGTTGGATGTAGACCTGGAATGTTGGAGGTGTGGTACTGTTTGGAAATTGAGCAGGAGAAGCAGTGGAGTGCATTAGTTTTACCACTAGGCCGGGTCTGGTCTAGGCAAACGCGATCACTAATAAGAAAAAAGAGTGAGGTCAAAAGTGTGGTTATTTGAGTAGGCATGCCTACTTAAGGGTGATACATTACGAAGGTCGGACATCATGGTATTACGCGTGAGACGTACGTATTTTTAACCGACTTTAAAAAGGAGGTTCTGTATTCGACCCGTATGTATGTATGTATGTTTGTATGTACGCGATTATCTCAAAAACTAATGAACCGATTTTGATAATTCTTTCATTAGTGTGATCTACATACTTTCAGGAAGGTTTTAGTATATAATACATTAGGTATATATATATACGAAGGTAGGTATATGTACGAAGTTATATGCATAAATGTACTGCATCTCCGACATTTCTAAGGGAATTTTGATGATTCTTCGAGTCGTGTCTTCAATTCTTCAATGCACTAGTGTTAATGAAATTTGTGTGGGGTAGGTACAACTAAAAAGTGAAAAATAAAAACTTTTTTACAAAAAAAAACAACCGACTTCAAAAAAAACACTACAAAGTGAAAAATTACTTTAATTTCGGAAGTCGGTGTCAAAAAACGAAAAACCCGGAACCAACGACACCGACTTCCGAAATTAAAGTTATTTTTCACTTTGTAGTGTTTTTTTTGAAGTCGGTTGTTTTTTAATTTTGTCGTATTAACTTGAACGAGTAAAGACCAATGACAATGTGCGAATAGTACGGGAGCCGAGTAGGCCGTCCGGCGACTGCCTACTGCCGCGCATGTTTGTATGAAGATTTTGTTTTTTGTTAGGTATGATAATTTACTGATTTTATTAATTGTGGGGCACACACTAAATTGTAATTGACAGGCTTATGTTGATATATCGAAGTAGGCACTGCTTATATGCCTTTGTGCAATGCACGCCACTGGTCTGGATGAGCAGCGTTTGTGTGATATTTTGATACAATCCTGCCATAGCACTGCTACTCCGTAAGGGTGGCCAAACAGCAAAAACGGCGTAACAGTAAATTAGCTGTCCCAGAGAAATGGTTAACGGTCTTTTAACCCAAAAAGACTTAGTCAAGCAGCAATTGGTTAGCAAATAATTGGGAGAGTAGTCCTAAGTAGTTTGAAATTTTCTACTGCTATAAAAGGTATCCTGTTCTACGGGAGGGGCTCGTGGCTAAATAATAACAGCCACACGGGTCGATCCAAGGTTAAGCTACACTTAACGCGGTTGGTTTCTGGATGGGTGTCCATCAATTACATATCGAGATCCCTCCGTGCCTCGAAAAGCACGTTAAGCCGTTGATCCCGGCTGTAATTCGTAGATCTATGACAGTTGTTATGGGTAGTCAGAAGCCCGAAAGTCTGACAACCAGTCTTGCCAAGGGGTGTCGTGTTACCCAGTAACTGAGTGTGGAGGTGAGATAGGCAGTCGTTATACGTAAAACACTGGTATTTAGCTGCGTTCGGTTAGACTGGAAGCCGACGCCAACATAGTTGGCAAAAGGCTAGGCAGATTGAAATGTACTAACCTGATATCAGGAGGTATCTTGTGTCCGCAGAACATGCCAATGAGTGGACTGTCCATGGAGTCACCATCTCTGACCTTAACCTTGTCGTATGAGCAAGTGTCATGGTTCTCCACTTCGAACGAATGGAATCGCAGAGCTACTTGGTAATCCTGAAAGAAGGAAAAACTCATTGATAAATCTTTCTAGCACATTATGATACGTCGTTTAGAAGCTTCGCTACGCTCAGGCGCTAATTTCACGCCGTGCAGTAATGACCTACTTAAGTCACACGTATCGTATACTATTTTATAGCTCGTGTGATTTAAACTCGCACTTAAGTCACGCTTGACTGTGACTTAAGTGGAGGTTTAGGTCACACAGTGCTGCAGTGATGCAAGTTTAGGTCACACAGTGATGCAGGTTTGGGTCACACAGTGCTGCAGTGATGCAAGTTTAGGTCACACAGTGATGCAGGTTTGGGTCATACAGTGCTACAGTGATGCAAGTTTAGGTCACACAGTGATGCAGGTTTGGGTCATACAGTGCTACAGTGATGCAAGTTTAGGTCACACAGTGATGCAGGTTTGGGTCACACAGTGCTGCAGTGATGTAAGTTTAGGTCACACAGTGCTGCAGTGATGCAAGTTTAGGTCACACAGTGATGCAGGTTTGGGTCATACAGTGCTACAGTGATGCAAGTTTAGGTCGCACAGTGATGCAGGTTTGGGTCACACAGTGCTGCAGTGATGCAAGTTTAGGTCACACAGTGCTGCAAGTTTAGGTCACACTGTGATGCAGGTTTGGGTCACACATTGCTGCAGTGATGCAAGTTTAGGTCACACTGTTATGCAGGTTTGGGTCACACATTGCTGCAGTGATGCAAGTTTAGGTCACACTGTGATGCAGGTTTGGGTCACACATTGCTGCAGTGATGCAAGTTTAGGTCACACAGTGCTGCAGTGATGCAAGTTTAGGTCACACAGTGCTGCAGTGATGCAAGTTTAGGTCACATTGTCATGCAAGTTTAGGTCACACTGTGATGCAAGTTTAGGTCACACAGTGATGCAGTGATGCAAGTTTAGGTCACACTGTGATGCAAGTTTAGGTCACACTGTGATCAAGTTTAGGTCATACAGTGATGCAGTGATGCAAGTTTAGGTCACACTGTGATGCAAGTTTAGGTCACACTGTGATGCAAGTTTAGGTCACACTATGATGCAAGTTTAGGTCACACAGTGATGCAGGTTTGGGTCACACAGTGCTGCAGTGATGCAAGTTTAGGTCACACAGTGATGCAGGTTTGGGTCACACGGTGCTGCAGTGATGCAGGTTTAGGTCATACTGTGCTGCAGTGTGCATAGGGGATTCGATAAAGCTTGAAGACGAAAATAAGAACAATGTCTTCATAGGTAGTTTCCAAACATAAAAATGATGATAATTTACCTGAGGTACCGAAAGTCTCCAAACACAGAGCTTGTTTGGCTGATAGTCATCAGGATAGTTCGGGGATTCCAGGTGTCCTGTGCTGTCCACTTCTATGTCTCCACCACATACAGCTGGAAAAAGTTTTTGCGTTTAACACTGGATTGGAAAACAGATGATATTGGAGAATCATTTTCTCAAATTTTATTCTATTTTCCATATATTAGTGATGATCAATCACCCTTACTGAAATCTTAGCTGCGTTATGTTTTAGCTTAAAATATTCTTGGAGAAATTAGAGACCTCCATCTAAATATCATTAGAAAGGGCAACACAATCTACTAAGACCTAAATTAATAAAGACATTAATCATGATCATGAAAGTTTGGTGCCAAAAGATAATTAATTGATATATGTCTGAAATTATTTAAGTAACCTAGATGAAAAGTTTTAGAATATAAACGAAAGCGCTGAAATTCTGTTTGGTCTACCTACCTTCGTAAAATGCCCTAAATCCTCTATGAGGTTTAGGTCTTGGTCCAGGCTGGTACACAACCGTCAGTCTTGAGCCAGTGGATCTCATCATGGGACCTTTCCCGGAGCCACAGATCCTGCCAAGCACAGGAGCGTCCGGCATGTAGCCATCCCTCACTTCAACCCATTCAGATCGGCAATCTTCTGACTTGTGGATGTCGATTTCTGTAAGAAAATATTTTTGGTTGTAAGTAATCTCTCAGCAATGTGTACCTTGGTAAGACCTGATTACCTGATGAAAGGTTGCCTGGAAGAGATCGCAGAAAGCGATAAGGCCGCTCATTGTATGTTTTGTATTAATAATCGTTTTTTTTTTGTTATGTTTTATCTGGTGTACAAGTATATATAAATAAATAAATATCGAATTGAGTGGTGTCCAATAATTATACTTAGAGGTTACCTAAAATGTTTTTTTTGAAGTGAAAACTTCTTTAGCGGCGTTGCACACTTTTTTGTAATGGGTAAAAAATGTTAAACTCGCGTCAGGACACGGATGGATGGATTCCTACTGAAATGTCAACTTAGCGTAATTTCAATTCGTAATTGGCTGATAAAACATATCTAAAGACTTGAATAATTGAAGAGTCGTCAACATTAATTAAGTAACTTTTTCATGTTTATATGTTAATTAATGTTTAGTGTTGTACCGTTTTAATTATAGATACATGAAATAAATAATAAGATTATTAATTGACTGTCTGTTTTTTTATGTAAAAGTAAATTCTCTGAAAGGTTACCATTTACAATGCATAACATAAACTTACATGATGTGTGAACTTAGACAAACTTCATGCACCTACAATTACTTAAGTAGTCTTACCAATCTAATTCACACTACTAACAAAGTTTAAATGATTTTACGCCATTACGGCATATTACAATATGGAAATTGAACTTCCATACCAAATGAAATAACCTGATGCAAAATACAAAACGCTTTTCGTGCCAAATTCGAAACTGAAGCGGTTGAGGACACTCTTGCTAAAACAATAGTCGACAAACTCGACTCACTGATTCAATTAAAACTGTATTCGTAACCAACCAATTTATTTCTATATTCAAGCCCGTAAATTAATGGCGTTTAGCAGTTAGCAGTACCTACAACCGCAATCGTAAACTTAGGGTGTAGTGACCAGTGGGAATTTACGATGGTCCATCCTTAACCGACCAGTGTACGTTGATCCCTCTATCTCCTTCATTAGTTAACTTTGTTCAGATATTTGGAGAAGGTTGTGAAGATCGGAGTTCATGTTACGTTGGAAAGTTTGTGTTGAACAGGATTCCAGGACTGGCCACTAAACGCTGCGAATTGAAGTGGAAACTTATTGTTTTCGATGGCCCTATTCTGGGGTTGAGGTTTTTAGTTGTTTTGAGGAAATCATTGACCAGCAAAACGGTTAATAGGATGATACTAAGTACCTCAATTTTTTGTTTCATTTATGTAATTGTCTATAGTTGGAAATAGTCTCATTAACGAAGGATAAAAATTTAAACGCAAAGATTTTCTTGGCGACTGAATTTTCAATCAAGTAAAAGCAAAAAATAATACAAATATAATTTTAAATGTTTTCCTCTCATCTCGGAGGGAGTATCCTCAGCACATTTGCTAATACACGAACCACAAAGCCACGAATTGTAAACATATTCGACATATTTTCAATCGTAAATACAACTTCAAAGATGTATAATAGGTGCGCTTTGCTTTATATTTCAGTCGATTGGTTTCCCATCAGGCTCTCTTTACGCGTGTGTTACAAACCGTTTGATGTTGCGATGTTTGGCGACCCCACGAATATTAAAAGTTGCAGGATATTGGACCGACTCTAGTTGACTTTGTTGGTATCGAAATAGAATCGCCAAAACATTTTTTTTTAGGATTCATTTATACTTCGACGTCTAGGGAATTCGGTCTTTTGAACTTCCTTTTTAGATAATGAATTAAAGATTAGGGCATCTTACGAGTACCATCGTAATGTGAAATTCAATTTAGTGAAAGGTTATTTATTATTGCTAAAAACATCAATCACTTTTAAATAAAAAATAAACTCTGTGATAAACATACAGACCTAGCCAACCTTCGGCTCAAATCAAAATATAAATATTTTGATGACAAAATAGTTTTTTAGGCTTAAACTTAAACAGTATAAATACAAAAAAGCTACGCAAGGCTTTTTTCGTTTCAATCATTTCAACCCGTAAAGTGTTAGTAAGCCAGTGAAACACATTTATGGATTAATATCGGCATTTTCGGCGTAAAAGTAAAGGTTCCGTCTATGTTAGTTTGGTCCCTTCTGGCTGATGAAGCGAGTAATCAATCAACGCGCTAGTTCATCAGTTAATTGCTGGCCAAATAGTAAAACCGAAGATGTGGCTATAAGTAGGTACCTGACTACGTAATGGATGTTTTTACCCATGGGATGGGATGGTGTTCCCTATATTTTGGTTGCGGATTAAGCATTTTATGCGGTTTCAGTACTATGGAATGTACTTTAACTATTTGAAGTGAAAACTTCTTAAGGCGCGTTGGGCATTTTTTTAGATGGGAAAAACCACTGAATTCGCGCCACTGTTACCGTAACCGACACCACTTCGGATGTGTTCTGCTGTCCTCGGAATGTACAGACGATAGCACATCAAGCTACCCGAAACTGTCAAATTTTCTCAATCAACTTTGAACCTTAAGAGTAAACTAGTCGCGAGCTCGAACTCACTGGTGTTTCAAGTTAGACAGCGTGATTTTGACCATGACGGTCAAAATCACGCTGTCTAACTTGGCTTCGTGTCTGACGGAGCTAGTATCAGTGATGAGTAGTTAGACGCTAATCTACACGCACAACATCTAGTTTTCACGCACAGAAACACCGTTCCGAACTGATAGGCGCATAAAAATATTTGAAAAGTGCTTTGGAAAATCGAGTTCTATGAAAAATCCACTACATAAATCAATAACAAATAAACATTTTTTGAACTCTTCGATAACTAAGCTTTGTCGGTACGGATTTAATTTTTAATATTTTTCAGTTCTTTTATTACTTATTTACACCCAAAGTTACGTCAAAATAGCAAGAAAAACGAATCTTTGTTGGCTCATAACTTTTTAATGGCTTGTTATTTTACAATTCTGCTTCCGTACAGACACAATTAATAATAAGTAAAACGATACAATGTTTAACTTTGGATGTACAATGTCAAACAGTGGAGTAATACTCTCCCGAAATTTGTATGGAAAAAATATCGAATAGTGGCACCTTAAAGTTAAATGATGTAGGTAATATGCACATATTAGTTACTTATTTTAGTTTTATTCATCACAATAAAACACACACACAAATGTCACAACATTTTATTTGATTTTGTATGAGCTTTTCTATATTATCACATTTAATAAATTTTCTCTTCCCTATGTGTCTGTTATTCAAGCGTATGGCACTCGTGGGTTGCAGCTGAAAATCAGCGTCAGGTATACCCATGTTGTCATCTGACAATATGCTGAGCTGAGGCTCTTGTGGCCTCTTTGTTTTCTGTTTTTATACTTTTAAGGTGTCATCATCATCATCATCATCAGCCTATAATGTTCCCACTGCTGGGACACAGGCCTCCTCGCTGTGAGAGGGAGTGGGCCGTAATCCACCACGCGGGCCCAGTGCGGGTTGGTAGATGTCACATGTCTTTGAATTTTTGGTTCTAGGACATGCCGGTTTCCTCACGATGTTTTCCTTCACCGTTTTGAGAGCAGTGGTGATGAAATAATTTACACAAAGTAAAGCGCCTGTCTGGGTTCGAACCTACGACCTACAACTCGTAAGTCGCGGCCGATACCACTGGGCCACCACTGCTCTTAAGGTGTATTTTGCTGTAATGCCAATAAACGTACCTATTTATATTTCTTTCTTTCTAATCATCGTTTATAAATAAACCCCGATATGTTTCGGTTTCCACTTTTGATACTTCTTTTATTGCCTCACCTATACTTACTCACACTGAATTTAATTTGTTGTATTCTTCTATATTTTTTTCTTATTCTAGGGTCCTACATACCTACGGACCGTCCTAACCCGTACCCCGCTCCGTCCAATTCGAGGCACAATAAATCTAAAGTCTCGCCTTTGTTTTGCTGTATTTGTCACCTCTCTACACGTAATGGATGATGTTTTTGTGAGTCTGAGTCTGCTATATACTTTTATTTTAAAATAAAGGGGTTTGGGGCTAAGTTAGAAGGTTTTATTGACGGGTATTTGATAAGTTTTCTCATAAATTTGGAACTTCCCCCTACATTAGAATTTGATCTTTGACAGTTGTTACGGGTAGTCAGAATCCCGAAAGTCTGTCAAGTCGTATTTCCCAGTCACTTGGGTGTGGACGTCATAAAAGCCAAGTAAAATTCTGTTATTCAGCTGCATCAGGTTATACTGGAAGCTGAACCCAACATGGTTGGGAAAAGGCTAGGCAAATCACACTAATATTATAAAGGCGAAAGTTTGTGAGTGTGTTTATATGTTTGTTACTTTTTCACGCTCAAACGGCTGGGCCAATTTTGATAAAATTTTGTATGGAGGTAGCTGACACCCTGGATTAACATATAGGCTATTTTTATCCCGATATTCCCACGGGATCGAAAATTTTGCGAGTGAAACCGCGGGGCGCAGCTAGTGATGAATAATTATTAAAAAAAAAACCTTCGTCCGACCTTTTTGTAAATGTCATTGTAAGGTTTGTATCTAGTCAACCCATATGTGTCTGAATAAATCTGAATCTCGGCTACCCAACTAGCGGGTGATAAAGAAAGTACGGGTAGGATGCTGTTTTACATTTTTGGGCTTCTTTACACTGTTGTACAGTCAGCATCAAAAGTCGATTAACACTGTCATTTTTACATGTTATCAAATTGACAACAATTTTTCTCAATAAACTGCTTTTTAGCTTGTCACATAATAGCAGAGTTTACTTATCTATACTTATAATAAATCTGTAGAGAGGTCAATTCTGTACATGAAATATATTTTCAAAATAACTATCAGGGGGTGATTAGTGATCGATACTGATGCCAAAAATGCAATCAGTAAAATTTTTGTCTGTCTGTCTGTCTGTCGGTCTGTATGTTCCTTATAGAAATAAAAACTACTGGACGGATTTTAACGAAACTTGGTACAATTATTCTTCATACTCCTGGGCAGGTTATAGTATACTTTTCATCACGCTACAATCAATAGGAGCAGAGTAGTGAAGGGAAATGTTGGTAAAACGGGAGAAGTTACTCCATTTTTTAAGCTTCCGTCGCGTGTGCAGCCTTAATGGTTAAAGTTACATAGAAATCATGTATGACGGAAATATTCTAGATAAAATTTTCTAAAAAATATCCCGCAACAGCATATGTCTATCTTTTATGGTTGACTCACAATAACACGTGTAACTCCTGATAGCTTAGCAGTTCGGAGCATTCTGATTATATTAGGTCCTTACATATGAAATTGGCGTTTTTCGTATTGGCCACTTTAATCACGAATTTCTCTTCTTTGGTAAGGAATTCCAAATTCAAATTTGTACAGCTATTTACTCATGTATTTGTGCTTCGATGACCGTCATTCATTTGTTTTTTTTCTTCTGTTTTTTCTGTTTGCGTCACTCATTTTACAAAATGGAAAATTTAAAATATCGCATTATTTACGAGTACGAGTTCCGCCGTGGCACTAGTGCTGCGGAAACGACTCGAAGGGTGAATGATGTGTATGGCGGTCATGTTGCAAAAGAAAACACAGTTCGTTTTTGGTTCTAACGTTTTCGTTCTGGAAATTTCGACCTGCAGAACAAGCCCCGTGGACGGCCTGAGACCCAAGTTGATAATGGAGAATTGAAGGCTATTGTGGAAGCGGACCCATCGCAAACCACGTCCGAGTTAGCTGCAGGCTTCGATGTTAGTGATAAAACTGTTTTAATTCACTTGAAGCAAATTGGGAAGATTAAAAAGCTTGAAAGCACGACAACGCCAGACCACACACTGCGCAACAGACGGCTACCAAATTAGAAGAGCTTGAATTGGAATGTCTTAGACATCCTCCGTACTCCCCGGACCTTGCTCCAACAGATTACCATTTTTTTCGCAATTTGGATAACTTTTTGCAAGGGAAAAAATTCAACTCCGATGGGGCAGTCCAAATCGCCTTCAAAGATTTTATTGATTCCCGTCCGACTGGTTTTTTTAGTAAAGGGATCAATGAACTACCTATAAGATGGCAAAAGTGCATTGAAAACAATGGTTCATACTTTGATTAATTAAATATATTATATTAAAAAATATTCGACTTTTTGTTCCTTCCATACAAAACGCCAATTTCATATGTAAGGACCTAATATTTGTTTACTCTTACGTTTATAATACTCTCACTCATCCCTAATTTAAAAAAGTTAACATTATTACCTATTCAATAAAAAAACATAGAAATCGGTATAGAAACACCAAACTTATACATGAAATAAGCCATCGCGCCGTCACACGTCTGAATCATGCTATAAGGATTATATTTGTGTAACGGTTGCCGCGCTCGACACTGGTCGCGGTAGTGTATAAAAAGGCGGGAGGTCCGAGAGCGTCAGAGCGAGCTTCATTCAATATTTGGCTGTTGATGCGTTCAGAGCGTTCGACCTTATTGACAGACAATAATTGATATTGAGAAACCGTGCTTATCAGCGCGACTTTTAGTCTTTAAATAGTTTATTTGAATTTCTTTTGTTGTTATTTTGTAAAATAGGTATGAGTTGTTTTGGTAGTGTTTAAATATTCGTTCAAATTAAAAATTATTAAGCGTAGGTACTTTTATTAATTAAAGTAGGTAGTTATAGGTATTTATTTTGAAATTTTACGCAATGGTTCCCTTTATAATGTAGACAAGGAATTAGGAAGGATTTTTTTAAATTCAACCCCTAAGGGAGTTAAATAGGGGATGAAAGTTTGTATGAAAGTCCGTCAGTTTTAAAGTTAGGATCTTCAAATTTTGTGTTTAGGCTGACGACTAAAAATTAATTTATACGTGTCTCAGCGTTTTTGATAATTCCAACCCCAAAGGGTTAAAAAGGGGGATAAAGTTGTGTATGAAAGTCCGTCAGTTTAAAAGTTAGGGTCTTCAAATTTTGTATTTAGGCTAACGATTGAAAATTAATTTATACGTGTCTCAGCGTTTTTGATAATTTCTCCCCCAAAGGAGGATGAACGAACTGACTGAAATATCAACGCACAGTCTAAACTGCTGGTCCTAGGGACATGAGTTTTGGAGGTTGTGTTCTTCGTGCAGAGTAGGTATCGAATAAGAAGGGGTTTTTGGAAATTCAACCTTTAAGAGGGTGAAAAGGGGGGATTTTGTTTGTATGAAAAATCTTATTTATTGAGTTAATAACCTTGAAACTTGGCACGAATACTTATCTAAGTAAATTATGAAATTTGGAATTTTTCGTTTTTCTAAAATACCCCCTAAAGAGGTAATGGGGGGGTGTTAAAATAAGTATGGAAGAATTTTAACGCCCTGTCCGATTAACTTGGAACTCAGTATTTATACTAAGGACTAAAAATAATTAATAACGTGTATCAGGGTTTTTCGAAAATCTACCCCTAACTGTATGAAAAGAGGTAGTTAATTTTAAAGGGGAGGATTTTACTGCGTGGCTTGATTAGCTCGAAAATTGGTATAAATAAACTTTGAGTCAAGTTATGAACACATATTAAACGATTTTTCAAAATTCTACTCCTGTGGGGGTGAAAAGCGGGGATAGTTTCTTTGAAAAATCTGATTCCTTTGTTCTATAAACTTAAAAATTGGCTCGAATACTTATTTATTTAAGTTAATTATAAAGATCATACCAACATTCATTTTCGAAACTTTTAGAGGAAAGTACGAATTTCACGCGGACGAAGTCGCGGGCAGAAGCTAGTATTCTAAAATAAATTCTTCTGCTGCAATTTTGAACAAATATTTTGCTCAATAACTAAGATTAAAAAAACTGAAGTGTTAATCGACTTTTGCTGCTGACCGTACGTATTTGTTTATGGACTTTCGAAGTAAAAACTTCTTTAGGCGCGTTGGGCATTTTTTGAGATGGGAAAAAACCATTGAACTCGCGACACTGTTACCGTAACCGACACCGCGCTACATTCGGATGTGTTCGGCTGTCGTCGGGATGTACCCGGTTTTAATGTATTTCCGATATGTCAGTGTGTGATAGCAAAGTATTCTGTTTGTGTTTTGTTTATATGACGATTCAAAAAATACACACGTAATTGTTCAAGTTTTCACTTCTGTCGGCACTCCCGCAGTGCCACTTTTTTATAGCTATAAAACACTGTTCCTCTCTGGCTAATACATATTTCAGATAAATTGGCGTTAAATAACATCCTTATTCAGCGAAAGTAGTCCACTGCTGAGGTACTGTAGATATTAATTGGATATTTAATGAATGTTGACATATTTATTGCGATTCTGTGTTTACATGTGTGTTTTGTGTTTGCTCAGTAGCAAGCAGCTCAGATTCGAAACATTATATGTGAATCCCGTACTTACTGATAGAAGTTTACGGCTTAAATAGTTACGTGCAAAATATTCCCACATTATTTGCTTATTTTTTGTTTACTTAGTAGTAATTAAGCAGTGTTGTTATAGCGAATGTGAGTTTCTGGTTTAATGGTACAAAACAAACATGAACCTGTATAAAGACTGTATGTATAAATAAATAAACTCCTCCACAACGAATTTCGGTTATGGCGACCATTCTGAGCGGAGACCAGCTTTCGGCCTTTCGAACAAGGTACAGTCACGTCTAAAAGTATGTATAGGTACATTTGGCTTTATTCAAAGGCGATTTTCTCCTTTATTTTTGAAGGAAATTTTATGTTATTACGAAAATAGTATTTTGTCGTATTTCAACGTTGCATTCGTTATTTCACGAAAAAATCGCAATTGAAAATTGCCAAGTGTATACATACTTTTAGACGTGACTGTACGGTAATGTAGGTATGAAAAAAGAAGCAGTAACGGTAATATGTAACGTTTAAAATTATTTATGTGATTTTTTTTTTATTTTTATTTATATAATATGTAACGTTTAAAATTATTTGTGATTTTTTTTTTTATTTATATTAGGTCCTTACATATGAAATTGGCGTTTTGTATGGAAGGAACAAAAAGTCGAATATTTTTTAATATAATATATTTAATTAATCAAAGTATGAACCATTGTTTTCAATGCACTTTTGCCATCTTATAGGTAGTTCATTGATCCCTTTACTAAAAAAACCAGTCGGACGGGAATCAATAAAATCTTTGAAGGCGATTTGGACTGCCCCATCGGAGTTGAATTTTTTCCCTTGCAAAAAGTTATCCAAATTGCGAAAAAAATGGTAATCTGTTGGAGCAAGGTCCGGGGAGTACGGAGGATGTCTAAGACATTCCAATTCAAGCTCTTCTAATTTGGTAGCCGTCTGTTGCGCAGTGTGTGGTCTGGCGTTGTCGTGCTTTCAAGCTTTTTAATCTTCCCAATTTGCTTCAAGTGAATTAAAACAGTTTTATCACTAACATCGAAGCCTGCAGCTAACTCGGACGTGGTTTGCGATGGGTCCGCTTCCACAATAGCCTTCAATTCTCCATTATCAACTTGGGTCTCAGGCCGTCCACGGGGCTTGTTCTGCAGGTCGAAATTTCCAGAACGAAAACGTTGGAACCAAAAACGAACTGTGTTTTCTTTTGCATCATGACCGCCATACACATCATTCACCCTTCGAGTCGTTTCCGCAGCACTAGTGCCACGGCGGAACTCGTACTCGTAAATAATGCGATATTTTAAATTTTCCATTTTGTAAAATGAGTGACGCAAACAGAAAAAACAGAAGAAAAAAAACAAATGAATGACGGTCATCGAAGCACAAATACATGAGTAAATAGCTGTACAAATTTGAATTTGGAATTCCTTACCAAAGAGGAGAAATTCGTGATTAAAGTGGCCAGTACGAAAAACGCCAATTTCATATGTAAGGACCTATAAAAAATATTAAAATTCAACATTGTCCTTAACTTTGCCGTATGTCATTACTTCCCAGAATTCGATCCTTATTAGCGACACTATCGAATGGTGTAATAATACAGTGTGTGTGTTTTTTCAAAATCTGTGGGTTCGATTCTTGGCAAGAAATATTGATTTTTCAAAAATCCAATGATGCAGTTTTAGTTTTCATCAAAATCGAGCCCGTGACTCCTTTAAGTATTTTTCGCTATTCCTCATAGTTTCGGATTTGGCCATCCACGCCCACTTGGAAAATTCACCCTGTATAGCTATTGAAACATTCAAATCAACTGCAGGCTGCATTCTACGAAATTCCTGCCTCAATGTGTATCCAGTTATAAAATTATAATAAGCGCCACCACAGACATTAACGATATCAAACATGAAATCAAACAGTAGTTCGGTGGTTTATTTCAATTAGTGTTCACAAAATAATAATTATTTAATGAATTCTTGTTTACAGGAATAATTTGCTTGCTGAATATTCATTCAATGGGGAATAAATATCGCCTAATTATTTTGAAATTCGAATTCACCGCGAAACATTATTTTCACAGTCACTGGGATAAATATATATACCGCAGCCTAATTGCGGAACGCCAAATCGTCAAATGATTCTGATCAGTTGGCTTCATTTCTATCACAATTGGCTTCATTTTACGATTTTCGAATTGCGAAACTCTAGTTTCTGCGCAGGGCCTTAACGTTCATAATTGGTTTCATAATAAACTAGAGTTTCGCAATTCGAAAATCGTAAAATGAAGCCAATTGTGATAGAAATGAAGCCAACTGATCAGAATCATTTGACGATTTGGCGTTCCGCAATTAGGCTGCTGGTTATTGTATTACATAAGATACCATAAAAATGTACAAAGATCTGGCAAGATTTCAATTAGAAGACATTATTATAATTATTTTATTTGGCTCAAGGAACTATCTTTATTTAAACAATTTCGCTCGTTGATAAACAATTTCATTTATAATATATTTAATAGGTTCAATTAATGTTAGGTATTAGCTTTTATCACCTTAAATATCAATTCCTTTTCTTTCGACAACATTACTTCTAACCTCGGTGTTTAGAACATACCTACATAATAGTAACTGTATTTTACAGAATCACAAAGAATCCAGTCCCTGGAGTCAGTGGTACGGCCACAAAGATTTATAGTCGCAAGTGACGGGGCGTAGTCCACTTAAAATAAAAGCTGGTAATAAATTCATTAATTCACCAGAATCCATTTATATTCGTAACGGACAAACGAAATGTTCATTTGCATGTATTGGACCTTATACTGTACAGACAGGCACACACACCCACACACCCCATATACACCCTACACATTATGTGCCTACGTTGTACCCATGTGTGTGTAAAGGATCCTATTTCACGGTACTTGATAAAGGTCGCTTAAAAGATCTTTTAAAGGAATATTTTTCCTATAACGTTAATTTGGTATTTAGGATCAAATACCCGTATCAAATCCCTTAAATTTTTGGACGAGAGCAACGAAAAAGTTGAATCCTTGCTTGGGAGGAATTTTACATAACGTTTAATAAACAAGACGGAAATAAGGCTTCAAGATGCTTTGCTCATTGTTATGACGGCATTCGATACAAAGTTATTTTTATAATGAACTAGCAGCGTACCGCGGTTTCACCCGCATAAGTTTCGATCCCGTGGGAATATCGGGATAAAAACTATCCTATGTCCTTTCCCGGGACTCAAACTATCTGTACACCAAATTTCACCTAAATCCATTCAGTGGTTTAGGCGTGAAAAGGTAACATACAGACAGACAGACCGACAGAGTTTCTTTCGAATTTATAATAGTACTCTCGTATGGATTAAAGTGAAAGCTCGATAAATAATTATTTTAATTGATTTTCGTCTTGGTTAGATGAGCATGTCATTGATGAGAATTGTTTCCTGAAATCTGTAGGAAGACCAGACTCAATCTAGGAGCCCTCAATATTTTTCTATTTGATTTTAGTCATTAGATATTAAGAATCATTTAAGATACGGGCCCCTTAAAAAAAATTACAACAGTCCATGAATGCAGACCACGACAAAAATTTTTCACAAGTTCGGGTTGACAATACTAAATATGTGTTAGTTGTTTCTCCCATCGTAATGTACTTAACTTATTTATAAATATACCGTACCCTTTTCGATTTTTGACGATAATATTCATCTGCTATTTTTTTACCATAAATCAAAAGTTCACAAATGACAACAGCATAAAATAAAAGAAAATGAACGACGCCATAATTCGTTATTAAGTTGTCCCAATCGTCCAGATAAGTTTCTTAAGCTAATTTATTTTAATTACACCAATTACTGAGCCCATTTCTTAAGAAACGAGTGTCAAGTTGAAAGAAATATACTTTCCTTTGGTAGTAATTCTTCATTATGTTGAAGAATTGCTTACTAACGGTGGATTCTGGTTCTTAGAAAATATTCTTTAGGATAGTAGCTATTGTAAAGGGAATCTACGTGTTGGAGAGCGGAGCGGGAAGCAAAAGCGGGAACCACAACCTGTTGGAAGTAGTATTCAGTGTAAGTTATTAAATTAAATATTTGTTTAATTATGGCCCAACTAGGCGAAATTGTTAGTAATATTGTTCTTAAAAACTATTGTTAGTCAACAAACACAGAAACAAAAATAAAATTGTAAGGTTAGCTGCAGGTAAGGTCTTCTGACCAGCACCTCCACAGTGTGCGACAACCAAGGTGCATCGTACTTTTCTATCAACATCCTTAGGATGCCGTTAGTACTAGACCGCGCTTTTGACAAGATGGAATTTGTTTTTTTGCGCATTATGGCGTAAAAAAAAAGAAAGGCAAAAGAGAGGAAAGGTTCTGCAGTAGCGACCGCGTACCGGAAGACGTAGTGTTGGAAGGCCTCCCACAAGGTGGCTCGACGACCTTGTGAAGGCCCCAGGAACCCGTTGAATGCGAGAACCGGTACAGAGCCGGTCGAAGTGGAGGTGCTTGGGGGAGGCCTATGTCCAGCAGTGGACGTCTTTCGGCTGAAATGATGATGATGGCGTAAAAATCATCGGTATGCGCAGTTATATTTACCTACCTATCATCATCATCATCATTTCAGCCCGGAATCACCTATTGTTGGGTAGGTATAGGCCTTCCCTTTCTTCTGCTACTTACCGGCTCCGTGCGACCCTCATCTTTTTTTTATTGTTAAATGAGCCCGCTCTTGACTTCGATCACGCCTGATGGAAAGCGATGGATGAGGTATATGATGGAATGAGCGAGCCCTGAAGTTGCCTGGTCACTTTTGATTTGAAGGCAGACGGGTTAAATGTGGGAATACAGATGCCAGCAGAGAGTTCCACAATTTGACTGTGCGCATAATAAACGTGGAGGAGAAGCGCTGAGTACGACTCGTCGGGATATCATCAGGTGTTTGATGATATCGTCAACGCAGCGCGCTTTTGGTCGGCCCTGGTTTCTTTGCCCTAAGCTCAGCCACTATTCGGTCACAGATTTCCACCGACCATATTCTCATCTAACTAGATGTCCTGTCTTTAGTTATACTATTGCTTAATTATTATAGTAATTAATAGCTGGACAGGACTTTTTAGTTTTATGCCTCGCAATGTCTTTACTAGCATAAGCATAATCAGCATATAATGTTCCCACGGCTGGGACACAGGCTTCCTCTCTTCGAGAGGGAGTAGCAGACCACGCGGGCCCAGTGCGGGTTGGTAGATATCAAATGTGTTCGAATTTTTTGTTTCTAGGACATGCCGATTTCCTCACGATGTTTTCCTTCCCCGTTTTGGGAGCAGTGGTGATGAAAGGACTTACACAAAGTAAAGCGCCTGTGTGTAGATAAAGGTAAGGAAGGCTTTTGTCCTGCAGTGGAACAGTACAGGCTGATTATTAATTATTATTGAAGCGCCTGCCTGGGTACGAACCCACGATAAACAACTCGTAAGTCCAGGCCGTTACCACTGGACTACCCCTACTCACCTGGGTCACCACTCCTTACTTTTCTTTACTAGTTGCATATCAAATTAATTGACAATAATTAATCAAATTAATTGCACTTCGACTACTCATTCTACATAGATAATTGACTGATGCACATTTGCAGAAGTTGATAGTCTCAAGGGGTACAATGTAAAATGTCAATGTTCAAAACATCGAAAATTTAAATATCGAACGACCACAAAACCGAAAATTAAAATAACGTAAGTTTATATTGTCGAATGGTTAGATAACCTACGTTCAATATATCTAAAATCTAATTATCGACAAACATGACATCGAAAGGCTTAAATATCGAAGTACAGATTATTTAATGATGTAAATATCGAAGTACAGAGTATCGAATGTCCTAAATATCGATATTTATTTATATGTTGTGCTACAATAATTAGTGACAGAAACAAATCGCTGTAAAACCGACTCCACGTGGTCTTGTCTGCCCTATCCCTAGAGTGTAATTTAAGCCCGCGTAGGCGCAGAGGGGCGAGGCGGCCCGCGAGCTGAGGCGGAGGTGGCTTTAACGCCCGCCGCCGCGGCTGAGGCTGGCCGGCAAAGCCGGCCAGTAAGCCGAAGCTGCGGTGGTGCGCGTTAAAACCATCGACGACGATAAGCTCGCGTGGGACCGCCGCCGGAGCCCCGCAGCGCCGGCGCCGTGACAGAAACCATGCCTGCTGCATGATGCATGCTCGCTTGCACTCTGCATGCTTGAGTAATATTATTTTTACATTATTAAATATTAAAAAAAAAAAACACATTTGTAGGCCGCGCCTGCTCTTGCATCTTATGTCGACGGAGCCCCGCTTTCTGTGTAAAGGGTTTAAAGTAACCTAACCTAACCTAACACCGGGGTACCCTTCGCTCTCTCTTGCATCCTGCAACCATGAATGCCTGCAAGTTCGACATTTTAACTAGTAGGTATTTTTAACGTAAATATAATGAACTAAATTGTATTGAATGTTGACATTTTGAACTTAGGTATAATGATTATCGATGTTTTTAATCATTTGATATTTTTATAACTCGGCATTTCAATGTTAGACATTTTATGATTAGGTATAAGAATTTTCGATATTATGATATAACCGATATTTAAATTTTCGATGTTTTGAACGTTGACATTTTACACGTAGGTATTTTAATGTTCGACATTCAAATATGTACCCAGTCTCAAGATATATCGCATACCCAAATGCATCTTGACACTATTAACTTTTCATCGTCATCTGCCCAGCCTTTTCCTAACTATGTTGGGGTCGGCTTCCAGGCTAACCGGATACAGTTGAATTACAGTATTTTACATGAAGCGACTGCAGTTCTGACTTTCACAACCCAGTTACTGGGTAATACGATACTCTTGGTAAGACTGGTTGTCAAACACGATAAAATTCTATGATAGTATAATTTATCTGTTCTGTGGTATAATCCGCTAAACGCCCCGCTTTCAATTTAAACAAACCCTTACCCTCCACAAATCTGTGTAGCAGCAGTTTCCCACAAAAAATATAACTTCCTTTGACAGGAGCTTACTAATAATATAAACTGGATTATAACCGCTTGTCCAAACACCCATTTGTCTGCTAGATGCGGCTTAACGAGATGCGGCCGTCAAAGTATTTCTACTAGTATGACAAAGGAGGATTATTATTGTGGAGATAATTTATCGATATCGAATGAGGAGACGACAATACGACGAAATAAATACACTGACAGCACTAGAGCATAGGGCTTTTGAAACTATTAAATAAAACCTAAATCGAAATTAAAAAAAAAAAACTAACTAAATTGTAGTAAGTAACGCTGTACCTATGCCATTAGAAAACAAGGTGCCATTTTCAAATTTCGAACTATCATCACACAAAATTAAAGTTATATTAGTACTTCCTTTATTTTTAAGTTGGTAAAAAACTGACGTTGAATCCGAGTGTAAGTGGTCAATTTGGCATTAAGAACTTTACACTCATCGGAATACAGTTCATAATGCAATAACAGGCTCGATGGTTTAGGTAAGCTTGAAATAAAATAAGAACTCGTTTTGTAATAAGGTCGATAGTGACTAAACTAAACTGTTGCACTGGATACCATTTTACTAGCTTCGCTCGCGTGGAGGTTCGAAATTAGGCCATAGGAACGTACTATTGAGATAAAAAGTACCTATCCTAACCGTGGTCTGGTAGTACACAGGTGTGTCATAATTCATTGAAATCTGTTCAGCCGTTAAAGTATGAAAACGTAACAGACAAGCAGACAGACCATCTAAATAAACAACTTTCTCCATGATACCAACATCGTAATCGCGAATCAAAATTCAGCCGTCAGTCGTCTTATTTTCGCATTTTTAAAAGGTACTAGTAAGTATGGATATTTGATTGATTACTTAAAGTCTGTTCAAACTTATGTTTCAAATTTGTGTTATTTCAAGTTAAACAAATATCAACTTTATTTTAATGGGAATTAAGTTGATTTCAGAGTAACTAGCACTATTGAAAGAGTTATAAAAATGTTTGAAGTTGCAGCGTAAATTGAACTTTATTGTGTAGAATTAAAGAAGTTTTTCCATAAACTCATATTTGTTTACATAGTTGGCAAATAAGTCGCGAATACAGATTAGGTAATAATACGACGTTTAATTTACTGTCGTATCATCGTCTCCGCATTATATAAATAAAGGAAGGTTGTATACAGGGTGTTACGGAAAGGGTATATCAATACAAACGGGTTGAAGAGTGTATCTGGTCTAGAATCTCTGTACAAAATTTCAGCTCAAAAGCAGTAACTTTGAAAATGCTTAATATTTTTTATTTCGATAGTTTATTAAATTGAAATCATAAGAAACGTCTGTAGTGTGTCTGTGCGCCTAGTACACGCACATCACGCCGCCGCGCGCCAGTGCAGCGCCGTGATGTCGAAATAAAAAAATATTAAGCATTTTCAAAGTTAATGCTTTTGAGCTGAAAGAAGAATGGGCGGTTTCGTCCCAAGTGTTGTAACATGTTTCTACCTATATCATATGGAAGATCTCAGTGAGTGTTATTTTTTTTTGTATGGGCATTACTCTGTATCTCGTGCAGGGAAAGTGTTATAGTAGTTTCATTTAGTTAATAAAATATTAAATACAACTTAATTAATTAGTCTTTTAATGACAAAAGGACTAAAGCTAATTATAACTACCTACTCCTACTCTGACCTAACACGCCCAGCACCCCTTCTACTACCCTGCGCCGCGCACTGACATTGTTTTTTTTATTATAAGCGCAGCTATATGTTGGAAAGAGATGGCTGTTGCAACTTTTTGTAATAAGTATATATATTTATGAGTTTTATTAAGTTTTATTTTATTAAAGTTTTTATCTTTTTTTATATTTATAGTTTTTTACTCTTTTTTACATGTCAAAATAAAAATCAGTTGTGTCAGCGATTCGTAATTTCATTGATCTATGGTGCTTCTAGATGCCATTATTTATCTAGTGGTATATATGCACTTATGCTTTCAGTTTTTTATAGCTGTGCTGTACTACCGTATTTTAAATTGTTGCTCCTCTGTTTATTTACTGACGACTTACGCATTCCTAAAGGACCTCTGGTGTTTCTACGTTTGCAACTATCGACTTCGGCTTACTTTGTGGACTTGATATTGTTTTTTGATTGGTTTGTTACGATTACGAACTATGGAACATTTGTGTGTCACCTGTGCCCGGTCTTTGACTCGACAGCGAATGCGACATGTAGTTTCAAGAACTATATTAGAAGCAAGACCGCGTTTTGCTGAATATATTTCATAGCATATGAGAATAGAACAGGTCTGTTATGTGCTTGTTGGCTTCTGAACTATGTTTGTGCTTTTTTCACGTCGCCGTGTCGCAACGAAACAATGAATCAATCGGTTTCTTAGAGGTAACTGGGGAGACATTATACTTCCATACTTATATTATAAATGACGACACGGTAGGCGCAGTGGCTGAGCGATCGACTACTGCGCTGCGTGTCGCGGGTTCGATTTCTGCACGGAACAAATATTTGTATTGCCTACAGGTAGTTGTTCCGGGTCAGCGATGCGGATGAATTTTTCGACGCTATATTTTAGTTTGTATATAGTTTTAGTTAAGTTAGGTTTAAATTTTTTTATTTTCGATAGAATATAGAGACTACTTAATTAATCTTTTATTATATCACAAGTACCAATATGTGTATAATGTGCATTTGTTGTAGGCATACTCCTACATAAGGGAATTATTCAGTGATAATTGTATCTTTTTTTTTGTTTATGTTTTTTTTAAATGTGCGTTTATAACTGACTAAAAGTAACTGTTACTGCCTGTGATTAATGTACAATTATTATAAATGTAATAATTATGTGGATACGTAACACAAAATGTAAAAAAGTATTGATTGATATTATGATTAAGGCATTATTTAGTACGCAAAATACGCGCATTGACGTGGAGTTGCGGAAACCAGCCTGTATTATCTATTACCTAAAGCATTATTTAATACAAAAACCTTTTTTTCACTTGAAGCCCAATTACTTTTGACCTGCACGCAAGTGTAATAACAACTTGGATTATTATTCATAAAAAAGCATAAATGAACATGTTTATACTAGTCGCAACTTGTTACAAGGGTTGGGACGCAACTCATATAATAGCGCCCATTCTCCTTTTGTACAGAGATTCTAGACCAGATACACTCTTCAACCCGTTTGTATTGATATACCCTTTCCGTAACAGCCTGTAGATTTTCGCAAGGATCGTACTGAGTGGTTTGAGTTAGTGGGTGCTCTAACAAGTCAAACGGAAATTATGGACAGAATGTAATGGTCCATCGATTCGGAGGGAAAACGCTAAGATGTTATGTCTGGGTTTGAAGATTTTGGGGCGGATTCATGTCTATGTTGTATTTAGGTGTTCTGGTTTTATAGAGCCTTAAAAATTCATGGTAAATTGGTTTCCTTATTTATGTGCCTGGTATGTGGGTGAGAACGTTAAAAATATGACAAGTGTTTATGCGCTGGCTTGAAAGGTGGTTTCTTTCAGATATATTGCGTTATGATCAACACCTTGCTATACAGGGTTATTGGAAAGCAGTAACAACCTCTTAAGAGGTCATTGTACTCATCATTATGAACCACTTTTACTATGGGACCAAACCTGAAATCGCGAAAAAAAAGTCAGCTGTTCCCTACATTTATGTTCGTATAACTCGTCAAAATGTAGGGAACAGCTGATTTTTTTTTTCACGATTCTAAGAGGTTGTTGGTGATTTTCCAATAACCCTGTCACGTTAAGCCGTTGCCCCTGCGCCTGATCTCTCTCCGGTCGTGTCGGATTGCCGTTCCATCGGACAATGAGAGTGAGGGAGTGCACCTGTGTCTACGTATAGGTACATTTGTGCATTATTGGTTGCCATGGTAGAAATTTGGTCTGGAGGATTTTATTTATATATGTCACGAATTTTTTCTGGTCCTGTCAATGCAGTGAACGAAGCACCAATTTTCTGACACCTAAGGAATAAAAACGGCGGAGAAAAGCAAGCGTGAAGCAGGTTACCAAAACTTCATCGTAATTTGGTAGACTACTATTTAAAGTTGGTATAGATCATACTATCATTAAAATCTAGGAACATAACGATATAAAGTGCCAATTTGAGTGTATTTATAAAAATTAACGATTCGCTTACAGCCGAGGGTCGTCTCAAGTGAGCTCTCCAACAAAATTGAGCTGCCAAGGCTCTCTGCAAACACTCCAGAGCCATCCTGAAGAGAGCTCCTTTATACGTATTGAGGAGTAAGCAGTACTGTATGGATTTTTGGATACAATACCGAGACAATAGAAAGGAAATGGAGCTATAGAATAGGGATATTCGAAAGATGTCTCGTATATCATCTTTATAAGATACTATAGACCCCTTCTTGGCTTTGCATGGGCGAAGTTTGAATGTAATGTAATAGGTATACTATATCACACTATCACACTAATATTATAAAGGCGAAAGTTTGTGAGTGTGTGTGTGTGTGTGTGTGTTTATATGTTTGTTACTTCTTCACGCTCAAACGGCTGGACCAATTTTGATGAAATTTGGTGTAGAGATAGCTTGAGTCCCGGGAAAGGAGATAGGGTACTTTTTATCCCGATATTCCCACGGGATCGAGACTTATGCGGGTAAAACCGCGGGGCGCAGCTAGTAAACCATATTCAAGAAATTCTCTGAATGATGGTGGAAAATGAAAAAAAAATTATTATTAAAGAAAACTCAAAAACTACGAAAGCAAAGTTAATAAATATGGGACGACCCCTGCGGCATTCCCTATCCAATAAAAAAAGATTTTTGAAATCGATCCGCAATTGCTAGAGATATCGCGTACCATACTTACATACAAAAAAAAAGACAGTCGAATTGAGAACCTCCTCCTTATTGAGGTCAGTTAAAAATATCATGACGGTCAAAATGTTACACTTTTTTCAGCATAGCTCTCGTTCGCCAAGTGTATAAGCGAAAGAAACCACGTTCCAAACGGAGGGGTAACTTCGTAACTGACTAACAGTAGGAATGGCATTCATTTTGACAGTTCAACCACATTAATTGCATTACTTACGTTGTTGAGCAGACAAACTCGAACATAATGAAGCAATGGAATAGCAATATCCTTCGAAATTATTTAAACTGGGATTGATAGTGTGTTTCGAAATTTGGGTGCGGGCATCCCACGTCACCTCTCGATTGTTATTATTCGATTATAGTCCTTTTCCACAACATTAATTAACCTTTTGAACGCCATTGTCACATATATGTGACAAACGAAATCTTACCCTGAACGACGTCACAAATATATGACAAAATACACGTCCCACGGGTCGCACCATATTATGAAATAAACAATTTAATAATTACTTTTGTGTGTTTTTATTTATATAATTTAAAAGTTTAAGCTTCCGTCTATATTGTATTGCATGAAACTAATATAAATAAACCACCAATATCGAGAAATTTGTTGTTTTAAGTGTGTGTGTGTGTTGTTTTGTTAAAGTGGCCCGGCGTCAGGGGTACGGCGCTACGTTTATACTCTGGCGATGGCGTTCAAAACGTTAATATCGATTTAACTTGGTCCAAAACTAACACAAAATGTTATTTAAAATGACAATGAACCAATAAAATGAACAGAGTATACATAATCAAAAGTAAAATGTATTTAGCATTGCAGACGAAGCAAACACATTTAAAAGTCAAAGGTGAGAATATGCAATTTCCACTTGGAAATGAATTCAATCAATTAGAATGTAGCAAAGTACGTCCCGATGAGATGGAGACGATTTGCGTAAGTTGATGAGTACTTGACATTTAAAGCTGTGAAGACTGAGTGTATTACACAATATATTGGCCCAGTTTTAAAGGATACAGTCAAACGGGGTGAATAGGGATGCAGGGGTGAATCGGGACGAAACTTTAAATGCGATTTTAACGTTGAAATAATAATGGTTTGTTGCCAAAAAGGACTCTAATGTGTTTAATGTATTATAATTAACGATTAAGTGCCCTTGTCGGCAACAAACTATATTATTTTAACGATTAAATCGCATTTAAAGTTTCGTCCCGCATTTAAAGTTTCGTCACGAAAAAATCGCAATTGAAAATTGCCAAGTGTTGACATATTGGTGCTCGTGACTGTACGTCAATCAATTTAAATTATATCTATCAATTCAGATAGAAAAGCGTTTCACAATTTAAGACACAAACCCCTTCGTTTTTTTCACATAGGAACATAATTGACAACAAAAACTAATCGGTATTTACATAATGAGAGCAGTGGTGGCCTAGTGGTATCGGCCGTGACTTACGAGTTGTACCTAGGTCGTAGGTTCGGATCCAGACAGGCGCTTTACTATGTGTAAATTATTTCATCACCACGGCTTTCAAAACTGTGAAGGAAAACATCGTGAGGAAACCGGCATGTTCTAGAACCAAAAATTCGAAGACATGTGACATGGCCCGCGTGGTGGATTACGGCCCGCTCCCTTTTAAAGAGAGGAGGCCTGTGTCCCAGCAGTGGGAACATTATAGGCTGATTATGATGATTTACATAAAAACAGTACCTAGCTAATATATAAATCTAAGACGAGAACTGTGCGAGTCCCAAAAACCCACGGAGGAAAGTAAAATCTTAATTTGAAAAATGTCATTGTGTTTGTGATAACCACCCCGTATCCTAATTGCGTAAAACACTTTCAATCAATATTATTATAATCCAGTGCTCCATAGGTTTGAAAAAACTTGTCTGTACAACAACGTAAATAACTCACTCAATTAACGTAGCTTAACTGTCAAAATGAAATAAATAGCTATCAAATGCTATTTTTTGTGTGTTACGCAATTACCCGGCTGACGCTGATTTCATCCGTCTAAACTTATCAAAACTTTTTTTTTATAACATGCGACTTAGGTACATTCGAAATATACCCGTCGAGACCCAACACGGCTAAAAATTCCTTCACATCAAAGCACATTATGTCATAAGAACAGCTTTATCACAGCAATCAAATGTTCAACAATATTCCAAAAGAAATAAGGGAACTCCCCCTAAAACGCTTTAAATCAAAACTACACAAATGGCTTATTGGTAATTGTTTTTTCAACACACTTGCTCGTAAAATGGCTCTTAATGCACAGCTTTTAGATCCATAATGCAGTGTATTACAAACGCGTGCTTTTTCTTTACGTTACGGTACTTGTGCTTTATTTCCACAGATAACTATTTAATTTACTAGTCGGAGGTCGGAGAAGTGCGTTTTTTTTTAATCTCTTCAAAGAGACTTCATGCCAAAAAGAATCCGCGAGCCATATTTTACTTTTTTTTATTAAATAGTCTGAATTGTCCTTGGTGGGACCAAGATGAACTAAAATTTATTTACCTTAAGATGAATGCGCAGTTGTAGCCCACGAAATTAAATTTTTCTAACGTTTTTTGCAATTTTCAGGTCAGTGTCAGGTTGTATCTTGATCAAAATATGATTCGCGACTATAACAGATACGTATTTACAGAATTATAATCATTAGAATCATTAAATACATCTTTCTAAGTTAGATTTGTTCCATAAGAACAAATCTCTTATGGAAAAGTTCTTAGGGAACAAATCTAACTTAAATAGATATATTAATGATTCTAATGACTATAATTCTTTAAATACATATCTATTATATAAATATACATTTTGATCAAGATACAACCTGATACTGACCTGCGAATAGTAAAAAACTGAAAAAAAAAAAAAAATTCGCGGTCTACCACTGCGCATTCACCTAAGGGTGCATCCACACATAGCGAGGCATGTGCCGCAAATGATTTTTTTATATGTATGGTTGCCTCAGGCTGAGGCATCTAACATACAAAAAAAACACTTGCGGCGCATGGCTCGCTCTGTCTGGATGCACCTTATAATTTTCCGTCATCCCTCCCGTAACCAAACGGAAAAGACCACTGGCGTTCTATTATTGCGGATTCTCACTGAATTAATGTAATTTCTCTATGCAAATAGTACTTTCTAATTCCATACTAAAGTCAAAGTCTACTTACTCTATGGGTAAACCTGCGCGCGCACGTCAGCGCGGCGCGCAGAATGTCAAACCAAGCCCGCCATTATCCATACAAGTTAATATTTAACAATACAAGTCTGTTTTTTTCCTCACAAGTGTGTTGAAAAACGTCGTATGATACGCGTGTGCATTGATAATTAAACTCTCGGCTACCTTATCGCGCTCGCCTACGGCTCTCGCGAATAATACCGCCTCGAGTTTAATGATCAACATAGCACACATGTATCATAATGTACTATTATAGTTTGAAAGAATTTTTTGATAAAAAAAAGTAGCTGATAAATATAAGATATGATGCTGAGATTTAATTATATTACTTTATATACCTATTACTCCTAAGTGTTCAAATAGATACGTAACCCTAATAACCATTACCAATGTTATTAAAAATGTTTTAATTTTAACAAATGAATGCGTTAAAGTTACATTTAACATGTTTAAATATTTGTATGCCAGTCCATGGCGAAATATGTAAGATCATCACTTTATTTATAAGATCTTAATGTACCATGTTTTAAAGCAAATAAATATATTCTAGTCTAAAAACTATGCTAAAACTCACCTGTAATATTGAGGACGACTCTTTCACCATGCGTAGCCACGATCCGCCACTCACACCGTTCCGGGGTCGTTGGGGGAGTCTCACTACCCCACCCGGGTGAGTTAAACCACCCAGAGTTACCCAGCAAAGTCCTTCCGCATTCTGTTGACAATATTAAATCATAATTATTACCTGTAAACACCGATACGGGTTAATTTAGTACGGTCACTATGTCTTTAAATTGGGGATTAATTAACGTAATCAAACCGTCCCTTAGTTTAACCAGTTTAACGGATGGTAAGGGGTTTTTGATCGCAACAACATTGGCTGTTGAAGCAGCAGTTTTGTGGATTGAAGTAATTTGATTATCGAAATAATAGTCAGCTTCATTCGCATATAGATTCAGATATTAGATTTTCTGGAGGCACAATTCAATTATTCTGTTTCAAATAAGATAGCCAACCGAAAGAAAGACATGATGTGTTTTGAATGATTCACTAAAAATTACAGTAATAAGTTTTAATTTATTGATGAGCGTCAAATTAAGCCCTGCCCACGTAAAATGCGAACAGACGAGTGGGAGGTCATTATTTTAATCCACATCCAATGATGTAAACCAATTTTACATAGGCCACACATTTAGTTTAGCATACGTAGTAAGGGTTAACTGAAATAGTAGGTAGTAATGATGCAACCATAGTGTGCAACTCGCTTTACAACACAAAAAACTTCTTCCTCCTCTTTTTTTTTCTTTTATTTCTTTTTTTTTGAAAAGAAAAGTATGTTGACAACCATAGTAAAAAAGGTTTGCAAAATACAGGGTCAAATATAAATTAGCTAGCAAAACTCTGCAGACGTGATGGGTGACGATATCTAAAAAACTACAAAAAAAAAATAGTTGATGAAAATCTATTTTTTTTTGTTTTATAGTGTTCTAAGGGGCAATTCTCGTAATTTTAAGAACGTTCACAGTCTGATCTCAGTCTCAATCTGTCAAAAATACCTCTAATGTCCCTACTTTTATGGCAAGTTTTGACATTGATTGTCGCTGAGATGAGATTGCGACTATAATTTGGACAGTTTTAATTACGAAAATTGGCCTTCTGATATCGGTACCATAGAAGTTGACACAACCAAAACTGATATTTTAACCTGATATTTCAAGAACCTACGGTCGTTGACCCCCAAAAAAGAAACTCATCAATTACTTTTTTAACCGACTTCAAAAAAGGAAGTTCTGTATTCGACCCGTACGTATGTATGTATGTTTGTATGTCCGCGATTTTCTTAAAAACTAATGAACCGATTTTGATGATTCTTTCACTAACGTGATCTACATACTGTCAGGAAGGTTTAGTATATAATAAATTAGGTAATTATTCTTATGTACGAAGTTATATGCAAAAACGTACTGCATCTCCGGCATTTCTATGCGAATTTTGATGATTCTTCTAGTCGGTGTCTTCAATTCTTCAATGCACTAGTGTTAATTGAATTTGTTTGGGGTAAGTACAACTAAAAAGTGAAAAATAAAAACTTTTTTACAAAAAAAACCACCGAATTCAAAAAAAAAAAACTACAAAGTGATAAATTTAATTTCCGAAGTCGGTGTCAAAAAACGAAAATTCGGAACATACGACACCGACTTCCGAAATGAAATTTATTTATCACTTTGTAGTTTTTTTTTTAAGTCGGTTGTTTTTTTTTTTTGTGAAAAAGTTTTTTGGTTTTGTCATGTCTGCGAAGTTTCGCTAACTAATAAAATTTGACCCCTGTATAAGTACCCACTTCTCAGCACTTACTTGCACACTTGTACAGGAGATTCGTCTGTGCGATATCACTGGCACTCAGCCTTACTCGCTGACCGATCTCCGGCCTTTTCTTGCCATGGACCTCCAGCGGCAGGATGGTGTCCAGGTACGTGCCCTTGCTGAAGGTATTCCTCGCATAGTGCATGATGGAGTCGTAGTCGTAGGTTTGTCCCAAAGAGTTCACTTCCTCGTCTGTTAGTTTGTTGAAGTTGTATTCTTGGCCTGTGAAAGAAACATAATATCAATTTAGTTCTAACTTTGGCCACGCTCCAAGAGATCCCTGTACAACAATACTGGTGGTACTGGTGGGTGGTACACAGATAGTGGTGTTGCACCTAAAACGAAAGTAGTCGTAGCTTTAGTTTACCTAATTTTAAGTGAAAACTTCTTTAGCGGCGTTGTACACTTTTTTTGTAATGGGTAAAAAATGTTAAACTCGCGTCAGGACCCGTGACCTGATCGAAAATTCGTAAGACGGATGGAGAGTAGACAGCCGGCGCGGCGTAGGAGAGGAAGTATCCCCCTCTCTTTCTACGGCGCGGCGAAAATGTATGCCTGCTATTTCGTTTAGGCGGCGCAGGGCGCTTGCGCGAATGTTCCTGTGTGTTTATGTTACAGCGTGGCACGCGCATTCATGGATGGTGACAGCTGATGGCTCGACCGTCTGTGTAGTGGCCACACTGCTGTGTATTCGTAAAATTCGTGTATATAAAGTGTTTAAAATATGGAAATTGAACAAAGTGTATCTATTAATGAAAAAAGTGACGAAGAAATAGCGAAAGAAAATGAGTTACATTAATTCAATTAATAGTTGATTTATTTCAACGTTAATATTCAAGTTTTCACTTCTGCCGGCACTCCCGGAGTGCAACCCGTCTTTCTTTTTATCATTGTTCCTCTCAACCAAAGCACCTGCCATCTAATCTCTTCACCACCCTTGGTTGACTGGTAGAGAATGCCTAAGGCATTAAGTCCGCCTTTGTACCTTTTTGTGCGAAAAATTTAAATAAATAATATGTTGAAGGAGCAGTTTTACTTGATTAAATTATTGCTTATTATTTAGCAGAGTGGAGACCGCGTGTCGGCAAGCTTAGCGCGGGACGCCACTCGCCTACCACTGACGGACCTGCGACCATAAGGCTGCGTTTCCTCCAGAGATGTGCAAGGATGCGTAGCGAGGAATGTGTGTAAAACTAACTCTAACATAGTTCAAGCTATGAAAATGAAGCGATGTTATTGGTTTGTTTCACACACATCCCTTGCTACGCATCCTCACACATCTCTAGTGGAAACGCAGCCTAAAGATGGTTGGGACAGACTGGATGCGGTAGGCGGAGGACCAGATGATGTTACACAGCTTAGGAGGGGCCTTCGTCCAGAAGTGAATTGCAATAGGCTGAGTTGATGATTAGCATCGTGTGCCAGTGTAGATTGATCCAGCAAACGACCCTATTCATCAGACTTGTCAAACAAATTGCACAACAGAACAAGAATACATTGGTTAACAGGATTCAGCTGCACATCTTTTTCACATTGTGGAAATACTTAACCTTGTTGTGCCTATAACAGGGAAAAGTGTATTCAAAACATCTGTATTAAATATTGATGTTACGTTTGTCTGGCTTAGAAAAACAGTTGAACAAAGGACTCTTTGAACCAAAAAGATGACAGTTTATTAATATATAATAAGTTATATGTGGTAAGCATGTGAAAAGATTATACCTACCGAGAATTTTAACAAAGATCAAAGGACCTCGTAACTTCGTAAGTATGTAAATAACAATGGCAATCAAATACGTCTACAAATTGTAATGGAGGTAACACAACTTGAAAAGTCAAAAGAACTTTTCCAAAGGATTATTATAGCTACAAGACTATCAGATGTTAAGTCTCTATCGAATCAAATTACTTCAACATCGAGTAAAGGGGAAATTGGAATTGTTGATGAATTTTCGCGAAACTTTCACAATGTCATGGATTCAAGTTTTTCGCTCGAGATATTGAAGATCGTATTTATTTGTTTTTCATTTTCATGTTACAGTCATAAAACTTTGTTGGCCTAAAGTACTTTTAACACGTTAAGTGCGAAACGAGGCCTAAATCACCCCACATGCAACTTCCTTGTGGTGCGGCAAGGAAAAACGTGAACATCTCTGTCGTGCGAAGGGCATAGCTTTGGTTTGGTCCAGTATAGAAAAGAGATAAATGTATATTTGAGACGCGCTAATGGTCCCGGACTCGGTGGTATACCTACCTTGGTACCGGATGTCTTAGGCCTCGTACCGCGGGGGAACCCCCACAGCGCATACTTCCACGTAGTTTCCCCCGGGCAACGCCGTGTCTGACCACCGTAACGGAGTGGCAGACCGGCGGCTAAAGTGCGCTGTGATTCGCAGACATTGATGCGGTCGTCTGCGAACATGACGAAACAAAAAACCGTGCGTGACGCCTCAGGGCGTTTTACTTCGAATCGCTCCTCCCAGGGCGATTCAAACGGCCCTTCTCAGGGCCAATCCAACGGCCCTTCTCAGGGCCACGCCGGCGACGCTTTGGCGTCGGAAGCTGACCGCGCACCGTCTGCGGCCAGCCTGTTTAGTAGGCCAGACGAGTTGTCGGACTCCGACAACTCCAACATGGACACGTCGGCGGCCGAAAACGACCGCCTCAAACGGAAGAGGGCCTACCTGAGGCCCGGGTCTGAGGGCTCCTCGGAGTCGGCCGAAAGAAGGGCTAAGAAGAAGTCGAAGTCTAAAAAGGCTTCGACTTCTACCCACGATGTGGGCTTGGTGGACGCTGAGCGCCAGCTAAACCTGGCGAAAAGGGTGCAGCTCCAACAAGACCTGGAAGAGAGGGTCGCTGCGAAGGAGCGCCAGGCGCAAATCGCCCGGTCGAGGGCTGGCTATGGTGCATCGATTGTGCTATACGCCGACCACTCCCTGGCGGACCTGGAGCGCATGGCGCAGGAGGACAAGGAGGAGGTCTTAGAGGTCGCCTCAAAGTCCTCCAACTTGAAGGGGACCTTCCAGAAGGCCCTCAAATGCCGGGCCACCAGTCTGCACGGCATTGTGTTGGAGCTGGTGAGTCGGACGGCCACGGACGAGACGCGGCAGCTGCAGGCGAAGGTGGATCGCCTGCAGGCGGAGGTCAGCCAGCTACACCAGAAGCTGGCTGAGGCCACGGCCCGGCCTGCCCAACCTGCCCCGGGTCCGGTGGTAGGAGGCTCCTCCTCCTCCCCTTCCAACCTTGAGGATATAATCCGAAAGGTTGTCATGGAGGAGAGGGCCTTCACCAGAGCCTGCTTTGCAGGCATCGAGGACCGGCTCTTGCCGGAAAGGCAGCTCCGCCCGCCGCTAGCGGCGGAAAAGATGCCACCCCCGTGGGAGCCGGAACCTGCGCCTCTAGCAGGCCCGACATCGGACGCGCAGCCACAGGCCCCGAAGCCCTCCAAAGGCAAGGGCAAGGGCAAGGGCAAGGGGACCAAGGTGGCTTCTCAAACCGCCACCACAAGTGCGGAGGGAGCGTCTGGGTCGTCTGCCACTCCAGCAGCTCCCCAGAACTCGCAGGAGGAAGACGCCCTTCTTCCCTCCACCACCCCGTCCAACCAGTCGTGGACGGAAGTGGTCAAGAGAGGAAAAGGGAAGGGAGGGAATAAGTCGGCCCCCAAGCCAGCTGCGACTGTTCCTGCAGCCAAAAGGGCTCCAGCCGGCGGGAGGAAGCTAGTTCCTCCCAAAACCGCGGCTGTCGTGGTGACCATCACCTCGGAGGCCGTGGAGCGAGGCAAGACGTATGAGTCCGTCCTACGACGGGCTCGTACCAATGCTGATCCCTCCCAGCTGGGGATCGGCAATATCACGTGCCGTCGAACCGTAACCGGGGCTCGAATTTTCGAGTTCTCGGGGGAACAGCGCGGCACAAATGCGGACCTCTTCGCAACAAAGTTGCAAGAGGTCATTGCGGATGCGGCAACGGTCGTCAGACCTGTTAAGACCGCAGCCTTGGAGGTGGCCGATCTGGATGATTCGGTCACCAAGGAGGATGTGGTGGCGGCAGTCGCGGCGGCTGGAGGCTGCGACGCTGGCGCGGTAAAAGGTGGAGCCATCAGGCTCGGCCGCCGTGGCATGGGCATCATCCGCGTCGAGTGCCCAGTCGCCGCGGCTGGGGCTGCCCTTGCTACGACCAAGGGACGGCTGCTTGTGGGACTTAGCTCGGCAGTGGTCCGGCCACTTGAAGACCAGCCTATGCGCTGCTTCAAGTGCCTCGCGTTCGGCCACGCCCGAGCCACGTGTCCCTCCAAATTCGACTGGGGAGACACGTGCTACAAATGCGGGCAAGAGGGACACAAGAGTGCCACCTGCCGCGCCACCACGCCACACTGCACGGCGTGTGCCGCCAGTGGCCGCCCCGCGGCCCACAGGATGACGGGCAGGAGCTGTAAGCCCCCCGTGAGGAAGGGCATAGTGCCAGCGCAGGTTCGCCCTGTTGCAACCGCCGCCGTTGTAGCGGTAGCTGAGGAGGGGGGTGCGATGTCGGAATAATGGTTTCCGACTACCGCATCCTCCAGGCGAACATCAACCACTGCAGAGCGGCCCAGAACCTGGTAGTGCAGGTCATGGCCGAGTGGTTGGTGAACGTAGCGGTGGTCGCCGAGCCCTACTCGATCCCCGGCAGCTGGCTGGGCGACGAGGACGACTTGGTGGCACTTGCGGCGCGGTCTTTCACAGACTCCCCTCCCCTCTCGCTATTAGAGAGGGGACGTGGATACGTGGCCGCCGCGTGGGGAGACTTAGCCCTTGTGGGCGTATATTTCTCCCCAAACCGCCCTCTTCAGGACTTTGAGAACTATCTCGGAGTCCTGGCCGCCGTGGTCGGCAGGGCGGCGCCGCGTCAGGTCTCCGTACTGGGAGACCTGAATGCCAAATCGGTGACCTGGGGCAACCCGGCCACCGACGCACGCGGACGGGCGGTTGAGATGTGGGCAGCCTCCTCTGGACTCTCCCTCTTGAACAGAGGAAGCGTCCAGACATGCGTGCGGCGACGGGGCGGCTCAATAGTGGACGTCACTTTCGCCACCCCTGCGTTAGCCGCGCGGGTGTTGAACTGGCGGGTGGACCTGGTGGAGACTATGTCGGACCACCGCTACGTGCGGTTCGACATCTCCAACAGTGGCCCCGGAGAGATGCGGCCCCCCTCCGGGCGACCACCGTTCCCGAGGTGGGCTCTTACCCGCCTGGACAGGGAGGCAGCGAGCGAGGCGGCGTTCATCCAGGACTGGCTTTCGCCGCCTGCCGCCGGCCTGGATGTGGACACCATGGCGAAGCAACTGAGGGAGTCTCTGACCGAGGTATGCAACTCTAGCATGCCTCGGTCTCGCCGACCGCTACCCAAACGCGCCGTGTACTGGTGGTCGGGGGAGCTGGCGGGGCTTCGAGCAGCGTGTGTGGAGGCAAGGAGGGAATACACGCGGAGCCGGCGGCGGCGTCGACGGGACTTGGACGACGAGGACCACCTCTATGAGGTTTACATGGAGGCAAAAATGGTCCTCGATCGGGCCATCGCCACCGCCAGAGACACGGCGAGAGCCGAGCTGCTGGAGGGTCTCGACAACGACCCCTACGGAAGACCATATAAGGTGGCGCGCAACAAATTGCGCCCCTATGGTCCCCCGGTTGCCGAGACCCTGGAGCCCTCATTTCTCGATGGGGTGGTTCAGTCCCTGTTTCCGTGCAGGGACAACTTCACCCCGCCAGTGATGGACCCACCGCGGGGGATAGCTGCTCAGCTAGACGAGGAACAAGAGGAGGCCCCTCCTGTCACGGAGTCGGAACTTAGCGCGGCAATTTCCCATATCCGCGCCAAGAAGACAGCTCCAGGCCCCGACGGGGTTCCCGCAAGAGTGGTGGCGATCGCTGCCACTCAAATGGAGGAGAGGTTTCGGGACCTCTTCAGCGCATGCCTTGCGTCAGGGAGGTTCCCGAAACCATGGAAGGAGGGGCAGTTGTGCCTTCTTCGCAAGGAGGGCCGCCCGGCAGACTCCCCCTCGGCGTACCGGCCCATCGTTCTGCTCGATGAGGTCGGCAAAATGTTCGAGGGGATAATCGCTGCTCGCCTAAAGGGCCATCTGCGGGATATCGGGCCGGACTTGTCGGACGCTCAGTTCGGTTTTCGGGCTGAGCGTTCCACCGTGGACGCGCTGGCCTGCCTTAAGGGCCAGGTGAAGGAGGCGATGGAAGCGGGGGATGGATTGTTGGCTGTGTCATTCGACATAGCCAATGCCTTCAACTCCGTTCCCCACTCCACCATCCTAGAGGCGCTCCGATTTCACGGAGTGCCTCGATACATGCGCGGTCTGCTGGCCAGCTACCTGGAGGATCGGGCGATCCTTCTGGTAAATAGGACTGGCCAAGTCCGGCGATACGCCGTCGAAGCCGGCGTTCCGCAGGGGTCAGTCATAGGACCTCTCCTCTGGAACGTCGGCTATGATTGGCTCCTGCGGGGAACTCTCCTCCGAGGCACGAGTGTCATGTGCTACGCGGATGACACTCTCCTCACCGCCCGGGGGGGGAGTTTCAGGGAGGCGGCCAACTTGGCCTCGGCGGGCGGATCCTTGGTCGCAGGGCGGATCCGCCGCCTAGGTTTAACGGTGGCGTTGCACAAAACCGAGGCCGTGTTCTTCCACGGACCTCGGCAGCGCGCCCCCCCACCTGACGCCCATATCTTCGTGGACGGCGTCAAAATTGAGGTCAAGGCCCAGATGAAGTACCTGGGTCTTGTAATTGACAGCAGGTGGCGCTTCGGTCCGCATTTTAGCGGGCTGTCGACGCGCCTGTTGAAGACCGCGGGCGCGCTGTCGTGGCTGCTTCCCAACTTGGGGGGGCCCAGCGCACGATGCCGGCAACTTTACGCCGGCATCCTGAAGAGTATGGCCCTTTACGGAGCCCCTATCTGGGAGGACTCCCTCCATAGGAGGGAGAACGCTGCCGCCTTGCGGGCACCCCAAAGGGCCATAGCCCAGCGGGTCGCGCGGGCCTACCGCACGGTGGGCTTCGCGGCAGCATGTGCTCTGGCGGGCACCCCTCCTTGGGAACTCGAGGCGTGGGTGCTCGCCAGAGTATATGAATGGACGGCGAGGCGGAGGGCGAGAGGAGAACGCCCAGCCCAGGAAGAGCGGGAGGCCGTCCGGCGGGAGGCGAGGGACGCCATCGTCGTCCATTGGACGGGGGACCTCGCCACCGCAGCCTTCGGCCGCCGAACCCTCGACGCGATTGGGCCAGTACTGCGAGACTGGCTCGAGCGGTCGCATGGATTCCTCTCCTTCCGGCTGGTGCAGGTGCTGTCCGGACACGGTTGTTTCGGATCGTACCTGCACCGAATCGGACGGGAGGAGACGCCGTCGTGCCACGACTGTGGCGCGGCGGGGGACACGGCGCAGCACACCCTCGAGGTGTGCCCGTCGTGGTCCGAGCCGCGCCGCAGTCTCATCGCGGTGATCGGACCGGACCTATCACTCCCCGGCTTGGTTAACGCCATGCTGAGGGATGAGAGGTCCTGGGCGGCAGTCGCCTCGTTCTGCGAACACGTCATGTCCCAGAAGGAGGCGGCGGAGCGCGCGCGGGAGGAAGATCCTCACGCGGCGTTGCTCCGAAGGCGGAGGAGGGGTCGAAGAAGACGTCAGTTTGACAGTCATCTCCGACTCCTCCCAGATGGAGGCCAGCAGGCAACTGGTGCGGGGGCACCTTTGCCTGTATTGCACAGGCCCCCATCAGTGTTGGACGGGAATGGCCAGGTGCTCCCGGCTATTCCCGTAGCCCCCCAACCTGGGGGGCATGCGGGGCCCGCCAGGTAGGCGGGCATGCGCCGGGAGGGTTGTGGAAGTAAAGGCTGAGCCGGTTTCCCATGGCCCTCCCATCACGGCGATGTGGGGACACCGCTGAGTTTTAGTGGGTATACTGTCGGTGTGTAATTCCGACAGGAGTCCCACATACCCCGTCTCGTCCCCCACGAGCGGGGATGCGTAACGCATTTCTCAGCGAAAAAAAAAAAAAAAAAAAAAAAAAAAGGCCTCGTACCGCACTGAATTAATATAATTTTAATGCAGTGCGGAACGAGGCTAAAACGTCCCATATCCCCCCGGACCTCGTACCGCACCCAACGCGAGCTTGCCGCGACTAGTGTTGTGCATTTTTACTATCTCGTGAAGCTGACAAAAAAACCAAAAAGATTTTGACTCAGTGCTCTCAGTGCAAAAAATCTTATTGTCTACCCTGTTTCAATGAAAAACACTCATAAATAAGTACAAAATATATATTGAGATTTTTTATAAAAAAGTATATTGTTACTGATTTTTTTATGTTAATTCAAGTTCTAATAAGTGTATTTTTAAAGCCCGAGGCAGAATAAATAGGATAGTTTCTTTTCTACTTCTGGTTTTCTTTTTTTTCTATTCTGTGAACCGCATTAAGATTTTCACACAAAAATAGATAAACGTCGTTGCGTCGATATTATTTTTCCCATCACTAATCTTAGCGAAAATTTACCCTATTTCAGTGCGTTACGAGGTGTATAAGATCCCATATTTTGTTTTGCCAATAAATTCTAAACTAGCTATCAGATCCCGGGGCGACGGTAGATTAGGGTTCATCAATTCACTGTCTATATCGATAAGGACCAAAATTTTCATTTGTCTTTGATTTCGCGCCAGAAAATGGATTTTAGTCTGTTAAAGGAGGTGGGGTCTAATAGACCGCGTGTCGCCCTAACGTCTGGTCACGGTGCGGGCCGATAATGCCTCGTGCCGCAGGAACGGAAAGTTTGCAAAAATTGGTGCCGCAGCTAACGTGTTAACTTTGACTGCTAATACTTAAGTTTTTTGATTAAAAATTCCTAAGTTGACCAAAATTGACCAGTCAAAACTTCTTCGGACATCACAATTTAAAAATGGACTGTTAAATTTTGGATTGCATTGGAAAAAAGCGATGTCTTATTTATTACATAACACTTGAAGATTCATCAGGTAATTGAAAGCACCAGAACAATAGCTAGATGGGTGGATGACAGTTGAGACCGGGCATTCCAAGAAGGCATGGCATAAAATCAAAGTCATTTATTCAAATTAGATTGAGAATCAGCATTTTCCGAACGTCAAAATTACATAAGTCAGTCCCCCAAAACGCCCACCATTCACCACTTCCTAATGCTTTCGCTGGGAAGAAGAAGTGGCGGAATAAACTCCCCTGCAGCACAGTTGAACAAAAGGGAGGAGGGAACAAGGCCGCTAAAGGTGAATAAATTCATAATAGTCAGTTGTTTATGAGGTAACACAACACAACAATAGTTTATTGGGTACTTAATATCATCCTTATCATCATTTCAGCCGAAAGTCTTCCACTGCTGGACCTGGACATAGGCCTCCCCAAGTACACTTCGACCGGTTTTGTACTTCTCGACCGGTACCGGTACTTAATATAAATACAAAGTTTTATTAAGTATTTAATACCTCAAATAATAAATCAAAGGCAACCATTTTTCCCTACAATTTTTCAAGACAAAATAATTTGAGAAGCAATCTTTTAACTTCGAATTTATGTCAAGACTCCTAATAAAACTAAACGATTCGATAAATCGATACCTTTTACATTTACAGTCTTAAAAAAAGCTGTTTTTTAACGGGCAGTTTATTTATTGTGTATTTTTACTTAGAAATACTTCGATTAAAAGAAGATAGCGTTTCTTTGAGTGACGGATGGCTAGAATATCCACTTACATTGTGTACACCACCCAAAGGTTGACTGGTAGAAAATGCCTTTGGCATTAAGTCCGCCTCTGTACATTTATGTGCTTGAAGTATTAAATAAATAAATAAACACACTTTCAATCTCAATCTGAATATTTTGAAGGACATTGCTAATCCATTGCTTCATATGTTCGAAAAATTTGTCTGCTCAATGACGTAAATAACGCAATGAAAGTTGTTGTACTGTCAAAATGAAAGCCATTGCTTTAGTGTGTTACGCAATTACCCCCCGGTTACCACAAAAACCTACCTATTGTGGTATAGTAATTTTATATTGGGTGCACCGTCTTCACATATACAGGGTGGTTCAAAAGTCGTGGATCAAACGAAGTAGGGGGATAAAGGAGGTCATTTCCAACGCTTTTAAAGTGAGAAATAATTTTTGGTAATGTTACAAAATTTTTGGAAAAAAATAAATTGCTCTTGAAATTTGATACTCAGAGCCCTAATAGAACTTTTTAGTGCTGATACATTATCTAGTAGTAATACAACACCGTTTGTTTTGTTGTTTTATATCACATTTTTTTTAATTTGTCTAATTGTAAAAGAACTCGGTATACACAAATATTCATAACTTTTAGGGCAATTGAATTATGACCATACTGTAGAAAGATTTTTTGTTGGAAATGACCTCCTTCATCTCCCTATTTCGTTTGATCCACGACTTTTGGACCACCCTGTATAATTAATGTAAACAAAATATTGTAAAAGATTATAAAAGAGTAACTGTGAAGTTTCTTGCCCATTCTTCTCCATACGGAACCCTTTTGGAAGGGGCAACTACAATCAATTCTATTTTTAACCGACTTCAAAAAAGGAGGAGGTTCTCAGTTCGGATGTTTTCTTGTTTACCCAGCTCGGCTCGGGAAAATGTGAAAAATAAAACGCTTTCTCTTAATACCTTCCGGCGCGGTGACGGCTGTAACCGTATTTTACAAGTTCATGGAATGACAGTGCGGCGACAGCCGTATAATTTGGTACTTACTTTACGTCAAACACGGCTACCGCAGTGTAAAATTTATTTGCTTATTGTGTAGACTTTATGCTTAAAGCAATAAGGCTGAGATCACGTTGATTTACGGTAAAAAAACAAGTGGTGTACGAGCTCTCAATGTGTGTCATACCCACACGTAAACAGATTTCATCCACAACGCTATAGGTACACGGATACGGTTGTAGCCGTCTACCGCTCTAGGTAAACGATTTAATTTTTCGTGATATTGTTGGTACGGTTGTGACAGTATTGTGATTTTGTATGAAAAATTCTACTGTCTTTCCCTAATAAAGGACCGCGCCGGAAAGTGTTAAGAAAGTGTTTTATTTTCCACATTTTCCCAAGCCCTGCTAACAGCCCCGCTCTCTGCCCCGCTCGACATCCCTACTAAAGCTGATGTTAGACTGTTCATTTTTGTTTCATGCCACGTTCATACGACACCGATAAAAGAACATAGGAATGTTTCATTTCATTTGTCGATCATTCAGTAGACCAGTGAAAGATGCCGAGTCCCGAAATCCAACATCGTGCATCGTTGGATTTGTTCACTAATTAATTCTTTTTTCACTTTTGATTCATTTTATGTTCTGATGTTTCACTTCGAGTGAAAGATGGCGAATGAAAAACAAAAATAAACAAGAAGTGAAGCGTCTGACATCTGCGTAAGTACCTCACCCTTAAAGGTTTCCGCAGACAGGCGGGACGCGTCGGTGCGACGCTATTCTGGTAGAATAATTTCAAAAGAAGTTTTCATAGAGATTGTTCTATTAGAGTCGCGTCGCGCCTGTCTGCAGGAGCCTTAAAAGTTGCGCGTGTTTCTAGTAAATTAATGAATGACATTGAGTGACGATCCTCAGGTCATCGTAGAATATATGTATTTACATAGAACGATGTGTTGTTAATTAGCCGTAACAAAAACAATGATTCAGATAGCTTGTTTGCGAGTGCACAAATAAGGAAATTGTTGATAGTAAGTGACTGAGTGAAGACTGGCAGCTTAATACAGGGTGAATTGGGTAATTGGAAGATGGGTGCAAAGCTTTAAGGCGAAGATAGTACAGACAATTTAGAATCATTTAAGCCATGGTTGTCTTAGACCAAGTCTTACCAATTTGAAAGCATGTTAAACCGTTGGTCCCATCTGTCATACGTGGATCTTTGACAGTCGTTACTTACGGGTCGTCAGAAGTCCGAAAGTCTGACAACCAGTCTTCGTATTACCCAGTAACTAGGTTGTGGAGGCAAATAGGCAGTCGCTCCATGTAAAATACTGGTATTCAGCTGCATCCAGTTAGACAGGAAAACGACCCCGAAATAGTTGGGAAAGGGCTAGGCAGATGATATTTAATGTTCAATCACCTAACTCCGCTATGGTTCTCCAAAGTCAACTTTGCCATAACTATGCTAGAATATTTTTGGTAGTAGGTACTGGTTTTTGGTAGTACCTAAACCAAAGATATGGTGGTAAGACCTACTAGGTACAGACAGCTGAATAAATTGAGTACTGTTTAATTTTATGGCGATTTAGTTTAGTTTTTAAGATTTTTTTAAATATTAATTGCAACACTATGACTTTTTTCACTTTGGTAACACTCTCCGACAAGTAGGGAGAGACGGTGTAGCTTAAAAATGCACGCCTCCCCCAAAAAATACAAACATTTGAAATGTGTGTGCAACAAGCAGTGAAGGGACGTCCAATTTTAAATATGACGATTTCTACCTACTCCAGAAGCAGTAAAAAGTTAAACTATACATTAAAAGCTATGTATTACATCTCTTCATACCTTTATGTATTAGTTCGAACATCTGAATCCCTATCCAGCTTGAAGCTTTTAGACAAAATTCGATATTGGTTATCGCCTCATAACTTTATAAGAGACCGTATATCCATACGGTCTCGGGCGATGGGATCTAGTATCTACTAGATCCCATCGCCCTAATTTAATCTTAGTAGCCCCTTAACTCTCAAGATACTATTCAGGAGACCTATCGCAGTAAGATGGTTGAAACCGTGATATAGTTATATGCCTAGGGATATGGCTATATCCTATCCTACTTAATCACACTAATATTATAAAGGCGAAAGTTTGTGAGGATGTTTGTTACTCTTTCACGTAAAAACTAATGAACGGATTTTGATGAAACTTTACAGTAATATGGCTTATACATCAGAATAACACATAAGATACTTTTTATCCCGATATTTTTACCGGACCGATATTAACGTGGGTGAAATCGCGGAGCGCAGCTAGTACCGTAATATAGTTATATGTAAGCGGTTCATAATTATGATACGAACACGATCTAGTACTAAACTATCTTACTAGACTAATCTACTGAAATAATTAAAAGTATAGGTATAAATTTTCTTTGGCTTGCACAACTGGTTACTTATTTTAAATAAAACGGTCCAATAAAATAACTTTTTTTTTTAAACTGCTGAAAAAAGAGCCCTTAACTGATCAAGTTCCCCTAATGAGACACAATTGATTTTCTATTGTATCGTGACCGATGTAGCACGCGTGTGGCTTGACCGGTTAAACCAAATTCCCGATATTGACGTTGGATCTTCAGTTCTGATTGAGATACCAAAAGTAGCATTAGAAATAACGAATTACCGGTCTATACATAGGAAAATAACTATATCACTACTTCAACCATCTTACTGCGACATACATAATCAGGCGAAGTGATAGAGGAGCCAATTCCTAAGACCACTTGACATATGAAATTACGAGTAGTGTTTTGTACTAACATGTGCCTAAAATGTGTATATGACAGATCAATTAACATGTCAAGTTAATGGGTCTACCAAATATATGTTCCACTATCTAAACCAAACAATATATTTCACAGACTCATTGTTTAGATGTGTAGGTAACACTAGTGAAATTGTGGTATATCTTTCACAAAAGCCACTAATCAAAAGTAAACATAAAGTTATGTCTATCATAACATAATATACTGATCTTCATCATCATCTACCTAGCCTTTTCCCAACTATGTTGGGGTCGGCTTCCAGTCTAACCGGATGCAGCTGAATACCAGTATTTCTATTTTTTATTTATTTATTCTAACTTGGTACGTGGTAAGGTGAAACCTAACTAGCCGATACTACATCTATATCTATACAAATAAATAAAATTGTAGTATCTGTTTGTGATATTAAAATAACCGCTTTTTAATGAATGCATATGGATGAATACACGGTACATATACCAAAATAACATTTTTGTTTGTTACGGCTAATCTCTGAAACGGCTGGACCGATTTTAACGGGACTTTCACTGGCAGATAGATAATGTAATAAGGAGTAACTTAGGTTACTTTAATTTTAGAAAAAAAAATTAGGGATCCGTGCAAAAAAATTAACACCTTTTCCGTCATGCACTCGAACGAAGTCGCGGGCACAGCTAGTACATACATAAAACCACGCCTTCTTCCCACGTGGCAGGTAAAAACTACAGAACGCCTCTTGTTACGATCCTTGCATACTCGTTTTACTTCGTTTACCTTCATATCTGACCTTTCTGAAGAACACCGTCTATGGCCACATATGGCCTTCTAGGGCGTCGCCCTCCTTGCCACCTTCCACTTACATCTGCCTCGTAAATACCTTTTGTTAATCGCCGATACTCTGATCACCAAAAGCTGCCACGAGAACAAAATGTTTGAGCCAACATTGTTAGAGAATTCTATTCAAGTAGCTATCGCAAGGCACGCCAGCGATTCACTTCGAATTTAAGACAGAACAACTGAAACTATTTGAGCAGCCTTTAGCAGCAACAACCTCATTTAAAATTAGACTCTACCTCTTCAATTTTATAGAGCAATTTTGTTTAACTTCTAGATGTTTGCCTTCTAAATTAAATCTAAACTATACGTAGTTGTTTTAAAGTTCAATTTTGATTGTGAAGTTATTAAGTTTGGGGCAGAATGTCTGAGATTTTGGCACGCTCACTTGGTATTTTAGTTGTCTACGCTTTAGTTCTCTGTTGGTATAAGGACCTAATTTATCAAGCGCTAACGTTTCTTTAAGAATGAAGACTTCTACTGTGTAGGAAGTTTGGGTTCTTCATCGTCAATTAATTATTAAACTTATCATAGTTTCAGTATTAAAGGCATTCTAGTGGAAATGACACCCTGTTGTAGTTTTGTAAGTTAAACTAGAGTTTAAATCGAAGAAAGCGAAAGTATCTAATTAAGTATGCTTAGTAAGAAGTTTGGAATAAACAAAAAAGTGGCACTCTGGGAGTGCCGACAGAAGTGAAAACTTGAACAATTACGTGTGTATTTTTTGAATCGTCATATAAACAAAACACATTGCCATCACTCACTGACATATCGGAAATACATTAAAACCGAGTACATCCCGACCCCGAGGACAGCCGAACACATCCGAAGCGGTGTCGGTTACGGTAACAGTGGCGGGAATTCAATGGTTTTTCCCATCTCAAAAACTGCCCAATGCGCAAAAAAGTTTTCCCATCAATAAAACTGAGACTCTTTCGACATTTTTAACCTAGTCTTAACATTGTGGAATTTTGTCTCTCATTATTCTAATTACTTGCAAAAGCCATTCGAAACTCTGATTATCAATTTGCTAAACAAAATTACAGCTGCGATCATCACATTAACTGTCATGTTGACAATAAAAGGCCGATCACACCTGTTTTTAGTCTAGCAAATTAAAAACCAGAGTTTACACGCAAGCATAAATCATTTCCTACTCGTAAAAGATAGATAGATACTCGTGTAGACAGCGCTTTAACGTAAACAATAACTTTGGACTTCACATGCATCCATTTGTGTGCACTTAGGACCTCTTCTGGGGTTATCTATTCAAGTCCCAGTCTAAATATAACTCACAATAATGTCAGTGCAAAGACACAGTAATATCTAGGAACAATTACAATAGAAAACCATACTAATATTATAAATTCGAAAGTAACTCTGTCTGTCTGTCTGTCGGTTTGTCTGTCTGTCTGTATGTTACCTTTTCACGCCTAAACCGCTGAACCGATTTAAATGAAATTTGGTATAGAGATAGTTTGAGTCCGGGAAAGGACATAGGATACTTTTTATCCCGATATTCCCACCGCATCAAGACTTATGCGGGTGAAACCGCGGGGCGCAGCTAGTAGACTATACAATGAGCAGGAGCATGAGCAGTGGTGGCCCCGTGGTAACGGCCGCGACTTTTGAGTGTCGTGGTTTCGAACCCAGACAGGCGCTTTACTTTGTGTAAATTTTTTCATCACCACTGCACTCAACACGGTGAAGAAAAACATTGTGAGGAAACCGACATGTCCGATAACAAAATCGAAGACACATGTGACATCTACGAACGCGCACTGGGCCCGCATGGTGGATTACAGCCCACTCCCTCTCACAGAGCGGAGGCCTGTATCCCAGCAGTGGGAACATTAGAGGCTGATTGAGCTTATGCTATACAATGTGGAGACAAAAATATGACAGTAAATAAAAATAAAATACTAGAGTATTTTGTAATTATCAAATACTTAATGTTTTTTCAAACTAACTAAATAGTAGTGATGCACCGACTATAGATTTTGCCGATCTTTAAATAGCTATACAGCATGTAACAAAAACCCTGTCCGATACTTAAGAGTATCATTATTCGACATCGTACTGCGTACAAATATACGTAACTATTTAATGGATTTGAGATTATTATTTCTCCCCAGTGAAGACATACAGACTATTGGATATTATTTGATTGAATTTTTGTATAAAGACTAGAACGTCATTAGTTAAAAATTAAAGTCGTATCGTCGTTCCCATGTTGTTTGTTTTGTTCGTACGGACAAAGCGCCGCATAGAACTCGGGACAGAACACAAATATTAGGCTAGCAACACATTATCTTCTAATTGGAACACCGGGAGTTCTTACAATACCTATAACCCTGCATATTTGCGAAGTAGGGCACATAGTTTAGATTAATATAATTGTGTAATGACCATAACCCCCGGTCGGGTAGTACCGTGATAGTCCAGTTGATAACGCGATTACCGCGCCATTTCGAATTGTGAAATTGGACAAACGACCTATATGAAACGGTCTTAATAGAAACGATTTTGAACCTTATTTTGTAATTGACATGGTTTTGTTTTCCACAGGAAATAAGGAAGTGGATAATGGGTCCAAGTGGTACTTTCTAACAATAGTTTTGCCTTTTCGAAGTTAATCCGAAATAATCGCAGAATTCAGTCAGCCGAGTGAAATTAATTTCAGCGGTTTTGGGTAGAATATTTTGATACATTTCATACTGACACTAGCTTTTGCCCGCGACTTTGTCCGCGTAAAATTTCTTGTTCTTCCCGACTCACCCTGTCGCATCGCATCGCTAGTTCGCGCTATTAGTTACTTTTCGCGTTCTTGCTTACTTTTTCTTTAAAGTGAAAACCTCTTTAGGCGGTTGGGCATTTTTTGAGATGGGAACAAAACTATTGAACTCGCGCCACTGTTACCGTAATCAACACCGCTTCGGATGTCTTCGGCTGTCCTCGGGATGTAGTCGGTTATAATGTATATCCGATATTTCAGTGAGTGATGGCAAAGTATTCTGTTTGTGTTTTGTTTTCACTTCTGTCGGCACTGCCGGAATGCCACTGTTTTTTTTGCTCGACTATTATGATTCCTAGAGTGAAAATAAATAGTCTTGCTCAAGAATTGGGCTATCAAATGCAAAAATAATCTCTCAAATCCAACCGCAGTTCCAGAGATTAGCGAGTTTAAACAAACAAACTCTTTAGCTTTATTATTACGAGTAGTAGGTATAGATTAGCGGGATGCGAACCTACGTTTATTGGTATACCTACCGCTACAGTGTCTTTGTTTTAACCACTGAGCTTTATCTTGCTGCGCCACAATGTTATTTTTCTATTTATATGAAAATAAGCTGGGTAAGCTCGCTCCATCGTCGACTATGTCTCTGTCACCTTTGACCTAGGCTAGAGTCAAGAGCAAGCTCATTTCAAATAAAAAAAAAAAAAAGAAACGGCAACTCTTACGACAACCCAACGTTTCAAAGTCAACCCGATAACCGTTTAGTTTTTGTCATGGTCTGGCAGTTTGAGTAATTTATGTGGCCCACCCAAATGTCCTTTCTTTTGTATTGTTCGTCGAATTGTTGAGCTCCTTAAGTTTTGAGTTGAGCTGCACGATTTCTGACAAATGCGTGTACTGACTGGACAGGTCCACTCAATCTGTGTGGCTTTTTCCTCAAAATAAGACCATCTCAGACATCGATCTACATGGTCTTCATATAACCTGACCAAGATTATGTCGGGACTTTAAAAGAGACTGTGACCTCTGAGATTGTTTCAACCTTTCTTCTCAGAGTAGTCAGATAGGAAACGCCGACCTCATTTAGTTTTAAAAAATATGATTGACGTGTAAAAGTGTTTGTGCAAACCTACTTACAAAAATAAAATCATTTATCATAACCCGCACCCTAATTGCGTAACACACTATCAATCGGAATCTGAATCATTTTGATGCCAATTATTAATCCATTGCTTCATAAGTTCGAAAAATTTGTCTGCTCAACACGTAAATAACGCAATGAATGTTGTTGAACTGTCAAAATGAAATCGATTCCGATTGATAAAGTGTTACGTAATTGCCCCGCCGCGTACTAATTGGATACATCAACATCTTCAACCAAAACAGTCCTCTCCACACATCGACCTCATTACCTTAAGAAATAAATCAATCCTCAGTACAACAGATAATACAATAAACAGGAAGGAGGATCATGTTTTGGTTCCGGAGCGATTATGTGTCAGACGTGCGATGACGTGACGCGCTCAATGTGGGACGTGTGTGTCAGTGTCATGAGGGGGCCTGTCACACCGAAGCGTAACTGTGTTAGTAATGAAGGATGGAATTAATGTCACGCTGATTATTTTAGTTTTATGGTTGGTGTGAGCGGAAGTCTTGACTAAGAAATGTAGTGATTATCGGTCATGTTCACGACATTATCTGAACATTGGAGTTGGGTATTATTTACATCGGTGCCGGGAAAACATCGTGATGCATAGGGTCGTAGCATAATGCTGAACGTTAGCCGTTTTGCGTGGATATGACGCATGTTTCCCCTACCTTTTTTTTTAATTTTATTTTTTGTGTTTGTTCTTTTTTGCGTCATGTTCACCGCAAACAAACGTATTTTCTTTTTTTCTGATGAAACCTGCACCATAATTGCGTAACACACTATCAGTCTCAATCTGAATCATTTTGAAGGATATTGCTAATCAACCGCTTCGTATGTTCGAAAAATTTGTCTGCTCAACAACGGGAGTAACGCAATGAATGTTGTTGAACTTTCAAAATGAAAGCGATTACCTACTACATAAATTGTGTGTTACGTAATTACCCCGCTGGATTTATAGGTAACATAAAAAACTGAAAACGTTAAATATCTCTCCCTGAGCAAGCGTGGTGAACAATGTTCGTGCTGTCTCTGCGCGAGAAGAGGGTATGACATTAATATTCGGGTATTATAGGTACAGCCAACAAAAGAGATAAGTATGCAGGATCGCGAATATAGTTGAAGTTTAATAAAAAACCGATGAATGTTTTCGAATAAAATTTAATTTAATTAATAGAAAACAAACAGTTCATTTATCAAATTAAATTTTATTCGAAAACATCAATCGGTTTCTTACAAAACTTCAACTGTATCCGACGACCCTGGTTACTTATCTCTTTTGGTGACTGTACAAAGTATTATGACTTGAAAGAAGTAGAGTCACTGACATGACTTGCAGGGTTACCAAACTGAAGTGGCATTCAGCCGACTAAGTCGGTACATCCCTGGCTACTTAGACGAACTAACTTAAATAGGCAACCAGTGCAGGCTACCCACGGAAGGTGGAGAAGTGTCCAGCAGTTATACTGCTGTCTAAACTATCATACTAATATTATAAAGGTGAAAATTTGTGAGTGTGTTTGTATGTTTGTTACTTCTTCACGCACAAACTGCTGAACGGATTTAAATTAAATTTTGCATACAGATAGTTTATAGCCAGAATTAACACATAGGATACGTTTTATCTCGATATTGGAATCGACACTTATGCGGGTAAAACCGCGGGGCGCTGCTAGTATATTATAATAATCACACTTCACACTTAAAAAGGCGAAAGTTTGTGAGTGTCTTTGTATGTTTGTTACTTCTTCACGCACAAATGGCTGAACGGATTTGGATGCAGTACCTGCACCCTAATTGCGTAACACACTCTCAATCGAAATCTGAACCATTTTGAAGCAAATTGCTAATCCATTGCTTCATAAATTCGAAAAATTTGTCTGCTCAACACGTAAATAACGCAATGAATGTTGTTGAACTGTCAAAATGAAACCGATTCCGATTGATAATGTGTTAAGCAATTGCCCCGCTGGATAAGGACTTAAGATACTTTTTATCCCGATATTTTACAGGATCGAGACTTTTGCGGGTGAAAACGCGGGGTGCAGCTAGCGTTACATGAAGGAGTTTTTATATTTCCAGCGAAACTTGAAAGTCCAAAATCTACGACTATCGATTTCTGTATAACATTAAGGTTACCATTAAATTGCGTCATTCCAGTCTGGAAACGTATCTATTTCACAGAAGGTATTATATTGCAGGCTTGAATCTATAATTTGGCGGCCGGTTCGTTCGAATAGGTACAATTCCTAAATGGCTGCGATTCTATCTGTTCTGCTCTAGCCCCAATTTGCTGCAGAAAATGGAGCACTATAAAGCAAAGAATTTATGTTTTAATTTATTTTTAGGTATAAAGTTTCCAGTGTCTAGTTATCACTTTATTCAGAAAACAGTCTCGATTTTTCATCTAGTGAATTTAGAATTTAATTAAAAAAAAACCGAGTGTGCTTATGACCACACGACTGAAGTGAAACTTCAAACGTAGAGGAAGAGAGAAAGAAAATGTGCGCGCGCACTGTTTTCTCTTGCTTATATCCCCCACTCAACTCCCGTTCGCCTCGCCCGATCACACTTTTCGTAACGCGTTCGCCAGCTTACTCCCCAAGTCAAGCGTGCGTAAAGAAATTTCATTTCAAAAATAAAATTCCATTATAAATATCTGCATTTATTTTTCATGGACAGCAATTTATCTTGTTTTTTACGAAGTGTTAATAATATTACTCGTCTATAACTTCTTTCATAAACTTATTTTGACATCAAAGTCACTTTGGGAAAAAATGCTGATGGTTTGAAATTATCTATTAACGTTTTTATGGCCAAATACTTGGAAATCTGTTTATCAAAATCAAATCACGTCAAAAAAATGTTTTTCTGTTTATATAATAAAAAAAGTTTAAATAAAATGTAATTTGTTTTGGGGTTTGTTTTTAAAGTTTGCGTTGGCATCAATGAGCTTCACTTGTAAACAAAATAAGCCTGAGGTTTCAAAAGCGTAGGCGTGCATAATTTGAACTTGATGTTTTTAACTTAAAAACAAAATTATGTTAAGTTTACGAAACAGCTATTTAGGTAATTATAATACCTACCTACTATTCTGTTATATAAAATTCATGAGAAACAAAATTGCTATCTCTTTTACGCAACTAGGTAACAACTTTATTTTTATGACCTTTAAGATTAAGGCCTATACAAAAAACACTTTTTGAGATCCATCGTCTGTTTTGCATGAAAAAGTGAAAAGTTAAAGTATTTTTTAGTTTCAATGAAAAGAACTTGTTTCTATGACTTTGCTAGTACTTTATAAAAACCCGTTTAAAGTGCGGCCGACGAGAGAATGCGTTCCTGACACCAGTCAGTTTCATACAAACGGAAACCTACGTGTTTTGCGAATTTGATCTCTATTAGTTACTAGAATTTTCGCACTGAAAAGTGTCAAGAGCGCATTCTTTGGACGGCCGGACTGTAGAAATAAATTTTAATGATTCTAGCGGTAAATATTTTTTTAAATATTTTTCGGCATCGGTGTAACAGCCACCCCTCGTAAAGATTCGCGGGAAGATGTTCGCTATGTATTCGGGTCAAGTATGCGTAAACTGCGTAGTCGTACTTTAACTGTGTACTGTGAGTGCGTACTGTAAGTGCGTGCGTATTGTTCAGGGCTACGCACTCGTAAAGTGCTTAAGAGATCATACCGGATTATAATCAGAAACGTGGGTGTTATTGAAACGAGAACTCGTTAATTAATTTCGGTTTTATGTGACGGAATATTTGAGTGAATTTCTGTTTTAACGTCTTTCCTTTGTACTTAGTGTCTTAAACTCTTTTGTCACAGTAACAAAAGAACTCATTTCCGCCCTCGAATGTGTATTATAATATGGTAGGTTTTTAATGTTATGGTGAAACTAGCTGCGCCCCGCGGTTTCACCCGCATAAGTGTCGATTCAGTGGGAATATCGGGATAAAAAGTAGCCTAAAATTATGTTAATTCAGGGTGTCAGCTACCTTCATACAAAATTTTATCAAAATTGGTCTAGCCGTTTGAGCGTAAAGAAGTAACAGACATATAAACACACACACACACACTCACAAACTTTCGCTTTTATCATATTAGTGTGATGTGTCTTTACATTTATTACTGACAAAAAGAATCAGTAGGCAGGAAATGACAAAAATAACACGTAACCTGTCCCGCAGTTATTCACTCCGTTGGTAAGCGATGACAATAGAGGTCAACTACAGTTAGACAAGTAACCGTGACATTGTCCTGTGTGTCACGACCCTGTTCTGGTCTGATAGCCGTGAACCTGACCATGTGAGCTGTATCCATACTTAATATTATAAATTCGAAAGTAACTCTGTCTGTCTGTCTGTATGTGACCTTTTCACGCCTAAACCGCTGAACCGATTTAGATGAAATTTAGTATAGAGATAGCTTGAGTCCCGGGAAAGGACATAGGATACTTTTTATCCCGATGTTGTATAGTGTACATTAATGATCTACCCAAAAGCATCGACCACCCAATGACACTTTTTGCCGACGACAGTACAATTACAATTGATTGTAAAAACAGAGACACATACGAAACTGATATTAACAATTCCATAGAATCAATGGTAAAATGGCTGTCAAACAATAATCTTAAGATAAACCTTGAGAAAACTAATATTCTGCATTTTGCCCAAAGATCATCCGTACCAAATGTAAATGTCCATTATTGTAATAACAAAATAGATAAAGTGAACACAACCAAATTTCTTGGTGTAACCATTGACAGCAAATTAGATTGGAAAGCACATACGGAAGAATTAAGCAAAAAAATTAGTAATGCCACATATGCCCTATATAAATTGGCCCCCATCTTAAATGTTGATGCACTTCTAACTGCTTATCATGGCCTGGTGTCCTCTAACTTGAGATATGGACTAATTTTTTGGGGAAATTCAACAAATAAAGATTTGATATTTAAAACACAGAAGAGGTGCCTGAGGGCTATGTCTGGTCTCCATGTTACAGAGAGTTGCAAACCATTTTTTAAAAAATATAAAATATTAACCCTTCCGTCAATGTACATTTTAGAGATCGTCATGTTTGTAAAATCGAATCCACACCTGTTCCCCTTAGTGTCAGATAAAGTAGTAAGAAATAGACGCGACAATAGTAAGCTATGTATTCCGAGATCCAGAACAGCTCTAATGCGTAAAAGTGTATTCTGTATGGCGCCAATTCTTTATAATAAGCTGCCAAAACATTGGAGGGAATTACCCACTGACAAATTAAAAAATAGATTAAAAAACCTTCTGTTAGAGAAAATCTATTACAGCACTGACGAATTCCTAACCGACAAATTAATTTGACTTTTATATTGACATCCTTTTATTAACAGTTGCTTTGACATGTGTATTGCTTTAGTGGTATTTGTATATTGACATGATGTATTGATGATATGATGTATTGGATTGATTGGATTTGATTGTTAATTACCATCTAATGAACGATTTTAAAATTAATTGATGCTGTGTAGAGTTTGAAGTCTCATATTTGTACGCCGTTCTGGCAAAACATGACTGAAGTCACAAAATTAAATTTGTCATCTTGCATGCTATGTGTGTGTATACTCATGTTTTGAACAAATAAAAATTATCTTATCTTATCTTATCTTATCTTCCCACGGGATCGAGACTTATGCGGGTAAAACCGCGAGGCGCAGCTAGTAATATTATAAATGCGAAACTAAGTTTGTTTGTTACGCTTTCACGCTAAAACGGCTGAACTAATTTGGATGAAATTTTGCACACTGATAGACCTTGACCTGGGTAAGGACAAGGGCTACTTTTCATTCTAAATCGCAGACGAAGTCGCGGGCAACAGCTAGTAGGCTATAATTTTAACACAATTGTTTGCCACAGTATCGCCAAAAAATCCTAGGGACACGCAGGAATTTCGTGTCTCTCCGAAATAAACCGCCTTCTATGATACCGTCGAGGATAAAAAAAAAGATTGCTATTGATTGAAAAAAGGTTGTAAATTAGCAATAGCATCGTCTGCAGGGGTGGCCCAGTGGTATTGGCCGCGACTTACGAGTTGTAGGTCGTAGGTTCGAACCCAGACAGGCGCTTTACTTTGTGTAAATTATTTCATCACCACTGCTCTCAAAACGGTGAAGGAAAATATCGTGAGGAAACCGGCATGTCCTAGAACCAAACATTCGAAGACATGTGACATCTGCCAATCTGCTCTGGGCCCACTCTCACAAAGAGGAGGCCTGTGTCCCAGCAGTGGAAACATTATAGGCTGATTATGATGATATGATGATCGTCTGATACAAAACTGCAGAGTACGATCATATCACTCATTTGGAGAAACATCGACGTAAATGTATTTTTTCCCAAAAATGAGTTAAATTATGACAAAGCACTTAGAAAGCGTATTTACCTTAGAAAAGCAAAGACTTAGAAAAAAAAGTAGCAGTTACGTCGTTGTCGTCGTTGTCGTTTGTATTGAAGACCCGTAATTACCTGTTGTTACTACTCTTGTAAATATATCGTTGGCGTGCCTTGCTTAATAAATAAATAAAATATCAGTTTGTCTAACGTCATCATCATCAACCTACAGCAGTCCACTGCTGGACATAGGCCTCTCCTATTGCACGCCATTCAACTCGATTATCGGCAACTCTCACCGTGCTGCTACTAGAAGTAACCCCCCGAAGATCATCGCTCCACCAAACCTGAGGGCGACCTACGAGTAGCTTACGTTTGCCGATTCTCCATCTCCCTCAAGAAAATGTCTGCCCCGACGGTTATCTGTCTTACGTGGTGCATAAGCACCACCAGTATGTTCCGACGGGTCATTGCAGTTACTTGTAAGACCACAGTCTAAGGCCGCGGCCACACTACTAAGGCGACTGGTACGCGACGGCGATTTCGTGAAAATAAACTCATTTAAACATATGTCGGTGGCCGCACTGCAGAAACGACAAGCGAAAATTTGTTCGTATCGTCGCCGCCGCGTCGCTGTCACCGTCCCAGTGCGGCCCCAGCCTCAGTTTGGTAGACGTAACTACAAAACACAATTTAGGACTCGATTTTAAAAGTGCGCTGTTGGTTTTTTAACTTTCGTCGCTGAGCTGGGCGTCGCTTCATGTGGTAGATATATAACTCAGATATGCAGCTGCATCAGGTTAGACTCGAAGTCAACCCCAACATAGTTGAGAAAAGGCTAGGCAGATGATGATGATGATGATACTGAACCGAGCTTTAAAAATCCAACAGCGACAAAAGAAAACAGTGAGAGTGAACAGGCTTCTTCTGGATAAGCTCGCTCCATCGTCGACTTTGTCTCTGTCACCTTTGACCTAGGCTAGAGTCAAGAGCAAGACCATTTCAAATAAAAAAAAAAAAAAAGTGTATCAGGCCGGAATGAGAAAGCTTATAGTGGATAAGACAAAATTTAAAACAGAAGACGAACTAGCAGGGGATCGAGGAGGGGAGGGGGTGTAGGGGGGGGGTTGAGTTCTGGGGATTAGACCGGAACAACTCACTCTTATTTAGGCTTTTGTTTAGATGTCAGTGTAAATAGACAGAAGTATAAAACCTTTTGTAAAACTTACCAAGCATAATATTGTCCCTGATGATCTGCACGTGTCGGTCTCGGTCAGGCCTGGTGTGCTCGTGCCAGAAGCCGACCACATGCCCCAGCTCATGGACAACGATGCCGAACTTGTCACAGTTCTTTCCGATGGAGATGGCTTGAGCACCACTGCCACGCTTGCCGACGAAGGAACAGCATCTATGGAGCAGGTTATTTGATGGTTGAATCTTAACGACAGTGTTTATTGGACTCAGCGTTCTTTCTGAATTTTATTGTTTCCGCTCGGCTTTTAAGGGTCCTAGCGTGATGTTATGTATCCTAGCCTTTTCCGAGAATTGGGCTATCAAATGCAAGAAGATTTTTTTTTAATCCGGCTGGCAGTTTCAGACATTAGCGCGTTCAAACAAGATATCGCCGATTTGTAGTAGGGAACCTCATCCATTTTAAAGATGCTAATAGATATAAACAAACCGTGCTTATGTAGTTCAGATCTAGACCTATTTGATTACTTAGAAGATACACCTCATAGCTATTCGCTAGTTCTGACATCATAGTACTGACTATGATGCCATGTGCCATTTATTTTTATCAAGTAAATAAATCCTGCTAGTATCCTGATTCGTAATACAGATTTGTACATATTATGAGGTGGTCAAACAGGATCTGTGATCATCACCAGTCATGACCAGAAATACAATACAACTAGCTTCTGCCCGCGACTTCATCCGCTTGAAATTTCTTGTTCTTCCGATCCACCCCTTCGCTTCTTATCGCCTACCCGCCCTATAATATCAACAAAACTAAAAGACTAGCGGAATGTTGTACACTGGTGCTGTAAGCATTAGGAAAAAGAGTGGGCGCGTCCTCATGGATGGCACTATCTGTACTTTCATAAATAACGCTTCAGAGACGTCATTCGCCAATAAATTGCAGCTCAATATGTGGTGACCACCGCTATTCTAGAAAATCTTAGCTTTAGAAACGTGTTTGTGACCGCTAAAGCATTAGACCAATTAAAAACTTGTCAAGATTGTCTCTTGTTCTACAAACCTCTCAATTTTTACCTGGGACGTTTTGTTCGTTGTAGATAATTAATTGGACACTGACAGTCGGGCTGGTCCACAAATCCAAGGTCGCTCAGCGCGCTATGGAGCGAGCTATGCTCGGAGTGTCTTTGAAGGATAAAATCAGGAACGAAACTATCACGAAAAGAACCGGAGTTACCGACATAGCTTGCAGAGTAAGCAAACTGATGTAGCAGTGGGCTGGCCATGTCTGTCGAAAGACCGATGGCTGGTGGAGCAGATGAGTTCTGGAGTGGAGACCGCGTATCGGCAAGCGTAGTGTGTGACGCTCCCCAGCTAGATGGACGAACGACCTAAAGAAGGTGGCTGGGGTAGACTGGATGCGGAAGGCGGAGGACAGGGTGCTGTGGCGTAGTCTGGGAGAGGCCTATGTCCAGCAGTGGACTGCGGTAGGCTGAGTTCAATGATTGAGATAATTAATTAATAAAAATAATCAACACACTTACCCGCAAGGCCTTTCAGTAAAAACAATATAATCTTTATGCAGATCAGCATCCCTCTCCACAAACTTAACACAAGTGAAATTCTCCCAATGTCGCATGGCTTGCTTGAACAAGGACTTATGTGCTCCGCTGAAGTTGCCGTCGATCTCGTAGGGAATCACGCCATTCTCCCAGATTCGTTCCTTCCTGTTCGTCGCTGCTCGTATTGAGCGGTGACGCTTTTTTGCCTGTAATAGGATGTGAGATAAGGTATTGGCATAATATTGAAGTGTTTTGTGGAAGTATTTTGTCACCAAATAGCCACTTTAGTTTGCAATTCTAATTTAATTATGAGTTATGGCTTGTCGCTTGATAACGTATAAATTCGGTTAACTTCTGAAGATAATTTCAAACAAATTCTGTTCCATTTTTTCTGATTGGACACTGTGTTACAGATTCTAAAGTTTCTAGCACAAATATTTAATTTTTTTTTTTGTTGCAGAAGAAGAATTTGTGGGGAATTTCAACCAGAAAAATTAAGAATAATCACGCAGAGCAGAAAACGAAACCTTTTACCAATCTCAAGACTTTCGACATAGTCAACTAAGTATCGACAGAGAGATAAAAGCTTATCAGTCTATTTTCTATCAAACATCTGCGTCAATTAGAGTATCTCTTAAGGAGGTAACAAACTACAAATAGTTTAATTAAATATCTATAAATAAACCTCTACTAACAACGAGGTACGATCTAAATACTGCTTGGTAAATAAGCTTGAATATCGTGTTGTTGTGTACCTATGTATGTTTATTAATAGACATTCCCTTCCATAATAACTTTATTAGAATTTCGTACTTCATTATTACATTCAAAGATGATTCCATTTTTTCGTGGCTCCTGAAATATTACTTTAATCAAAGCATTATCTTTTTTATCCTAATCATTTTATTTTATCAAAGGAGACTGTTAAAAAGTGGTCTATGAACCAATAGCGATACTGCTATGATATTTCTGTGGGGATACCTCAACTATACCCTTGTGCAAAGTGGCATCAAAATCTGACCCGGCAGTTTTGAGAAATATAATATTTTAGAATACATAATTTTATGATGACATTAAAAAGTAGTCTATGAACCAATAGCGATACTGTTACGATATTTCTGTGGGGATACCTCAACTATACCCTTGTGCAAAGTGGCATCAAACTCTGACCCGGCAGTTTTGAAATATAATATTTTAGAATACATAATTTTATGATAACATTAAAAAGTAGTCTATGAACCAATAGCGATACTGTTACGATATTTCTGTGGGGATACCTCAACTATACCCTTGTGCAAAGTGGCATCAAACTCTGACCCGGCAGTTTTGAAATATAATATTTTAGAATACATAATTTTATGATAACATTAAAAAGTAGTCTATGAACCAATAGCGATACTGTTACGATATTTCTGTGGGGATACCTCAACTATACCCTTGTGCAAAGTGGCATCAAACTCTGACCCGGCAGTTTTGAAATATAATATTTTAGAATACATAATTTTATGATAACATTAAAAAGTAGTCTATGAACCAATAGCGATACTGTTACGATATTTCTGTGGGGATACCTCAATTATACCCTTGTGCAAAGTGGCATCAAAATGTGACCCGGCAGTTTTGAGAAATATAATATTTTAGAATACATAATTTTATGATAACATCAAAAAGTAGTCTATGAACCAATAGCGATACTGTTACGATATTTCTATGGGGATACCTCAACTATACCCTTGAGCAAAGTGGCATCAAAATCTGACCCCGGCACTTTTGAGAAATATACGAGTAAGTAATATTTTAGAATAAATAATTTCATGATAACATTTTTATTTTAAAAACGTTTTAAAGGGTATTTCTGACTTTATAATACTTAATTAATGTGTTTCTTTCCTAGATTTTAGTATTTGTTTCGATTTTAACCGACTTCAAAAAAGGAGGAGGTTCTCAGTTTGTAGGAATTACATTTTTTAAATATTTTTATGTTCACCGATTACACGAAAACGGCTAGACCGATTTAAAAAAACTATTTTTTTGGATGAAAGGGTATACTTCCCAAATGTTCCCATTGTCACCAGGTCAGGATCTGGTGATTGGATCCTGGAGAAATCTAGGGAACTCTTCAAACATTATAGGCACAGCTATAACAATTTGGGTATTCTTTAAAGTAACTCGTGCAGTTGCTCGAAAAGCACCATTTGGTGAAGTGGTACTAATGATGAAGACCTCAGATGACCACCGGAACAACTCATTAATAAGTATTTCACGGGTTGCGATTCGATATGGTTGTTAAGCAATTTATGCTATAAATAAATCGACGAAATAAAATGAAAAAATATTGAATCATTAAATAATGTTTCCACCCAGAGGTGATGTGATTTGTTTGATCTGCAACCTTTCTGTGTTATTTTTTCGAAAAAAAAAAAACCTGAAATTCAGCACCGTCGAGGTGGTAAGTGTCTTTGTTTAGCAGAAAGCCACATTAATTAAGTAGTATAAAGTCAGAAATACCCGTTAAAACGTTTTTAAAATACAAAAATGTAGCAAATAAAGTGAATTTTAAAGTATTATTTATCTCAAAACTGCCGGGTTAGATTTTGATGCCCTTTTGCACAAGGGTATAGTTGAGGTATTCCCACAGAAATACCTCTACAGTATCGCTATAGGATCATAGACCACTTCCCATACAAATTTTAACAGTCTCCTTTTGGTCTACTTCATCAAATACGATATAATCAACTAAATCTCGTTCCGAATCACTCATTAAGGTAATTCAATAATCCGTTATTATGCAGATGGCTTCAATGAGAATGCCTTTAAGCTAGGGCTCCAATTACCGGATTACCATAATGGACGGTAATTGATTTAATCGCTGACAACGCGGTAACAGAGCCCAAATTGGAATATCTTTGTCATCTACATGCAGTTTAATTATATTGGGGAGCTATATGAAAGCGTGGGGTGTTACGTCTTCTGTGATTCGAGGTTGGGTTTCAAAATTGAGGATATCTTTGATGCAAATTATTTTTTTTTTTGATTTGTCTGTTTGACGACAAAACTTAAACTGGTGAATCATGTATTGACGATTTGAATGTATAATAAATTAATAATATTGTAGTTGATCTCAACATTTGTTTTATTTGTTGATTCCAGTTATTGATAACAACGACGGGAATGATAACGTGATACTTTAAAGTTATTAAGCTTTTGATAATCATTCTGTTTGTAGTTGATTAAGTTTATCAACGTTAAACGCTTCATTAAACTATTCACTTACCTCAGTATTATTAAAAAAACTAGTTTCAGCGGCTTCTAAGTCTTCCATGTCGTCACGAAAAAACCAGTTATCAAAATTTTGTGTTTGTGTCTTATTCAAGTTTTTTGGTGGTGGTTTCGCTTCAAATCTCTCTTCGAATTCATGTACAGGTATTTCGAACTTCTTCTCCGTTCTACGTTCTCCACTGTTGTGCTTCTTGTGATGACGAAAAAACTTTTTTCGGACAAATTGGGAGACTGTTTTGTTCTCTGCTGTATTTAGGGTGTTCTGGCTTACTCTCTCGCCCGAGTGAATGTTTCGAAGCCTAAAAAGAATATGTTCATTATTATTTTCACTCAGAGTACATATCACATTTTTCATTATTATTCTTCCGCCATTATTATTTTAAGACAGAAAAGAAACCACAAGCTCATTAAAACATTAGAAAAAAAGGCAAATAGATGAGCCAAGCACTTCGTAAGTCGAGTCTTGTTTAAATAACGTTAATGAATGGAGGTATTAAAGCTATGTAGATTGCAAATCTAAATGCACTGCATATCTAAGTATGCCATTTGTATTTTTAAGAGACCCCTACTATAGAAAACGGAAATATTTTGCTGATCCTCTTAAAACTATTTGCGCTTCTAAAGAAGCACACTTTTTTATATAATTGAGCCTTTTTTTTTACTTTCTGGCCTTTCCTCATAGTTGGTCGCAGTAACTAAACTAGGGTGCCCCGACCAAATGGGTTAGGTAAGGTTAGAACTGTGACCAACCGCATACATTTAAGACCCCTAAGAAGTTGGTCGCTGTTACTTGAATATTTAGTATTTTTAAGACCCCAAAATAGGAATTATTTGAGGTTCACAAAAAGAGCAGCAATTATTATATGTATTATAATTAATTATTATAGTGTTCAATAATATTTTAAGGAGCGCGAAATGGGAACTATTACGTTTGATTAAATACATGCCCTATAGAAATAAGAAAATCTCGTTTGAAACTAATTGTTCGTCTATCGATCTATATTTCCAGAAGGCTAATTCTCTTAATTTCAAACGTTCAAAATCTAGTCGGGTTTGACGCAGAATGTGCACTTTCGCAGTCTCATCTCGGCGACAAACAAATGTCAAAAACTTGTCAAAATGTAGGGAAATTAGAAGTATTTATTGACAGATTGAGACAGAGTTTAGACTGAACGTTCTTAAAATTACGAGAATTTCCCCTCTGATAGATTCAAAATTCATTCAAGACCGTTCTATTCTTTCGGTGAAATAACTGAATCCACAAACGTCAAACGCAGACATTCATAGACGCAAATCCACAGAAAACGCTTATAAAAAGAACAACTTAAAATCCGAGCATAACTCTAGATTCAGAACTCATAGTATAGGAAGGAGTCGGAGTCGCAATTACGGTACGAGGCTTATTCACAGGATTCAATAGAGCCGATCCTTTGCACGATGGGGAAGTAAAAAGTGCGCAGTGAACAGACACTAATGAGTTTTTATTAGAACACCAGCATTGGTTCAAAATTAATGTTGAATATGAAGAAAGTTGGCTGGAAAGTTTGAACGATTTGAATTGTAAAGAGGTTTTAATAAGACCTATGCTAGCTTAAATGTCTGCTACTGATGAGGATTCTCGAAATCAAGATGATTTTAGCGACTTACTGTCCCACCGACAGTGACGGCTTTGCTGTTGGTCAACAAAAACTGAGGGACACTTTTCATATGGATATCGTTAGTTCTAATTAAAGTCACTGGGTCAGATTAGTTTGTGGTACTATACAAATCTTCTGTCTCATCCAAATTTGGACACTAACCCCGCGTCCCAATAGAAAGCGTGCACGTCCACTTTTTATTCGGAAAAATAGAAGGTGCTCTGTCGGTGAGACCATGCGTTCCGATTCATTGAACAAAAAATGACATATGAACGCGACAATCGCTTATTCGCGCTACGATTGCGTTCTATTAGGATGCGGCCGTGGAAAACAAAGAAGTAAATATTGTTGTCATCCAAGCGTTTTATTGTGGGAAGTAGGATATTGACTATAAAATTGTTTGTGACATCGAGAAAAAAGAAAAATTGGATCAAATCAATTTGTATCACGATTTGATTGATTTAGAGATAGAAGTATTTTCCTTTATGGAGTAGTCAATTATGGTTTTAAATAATTTGTTTGATGAGAAAAATGAGTATCATCTTTTTTTTTTTTTTATTGCTGAATGGGCCCGCTCTTGACCTCGATCACGCCTGATGGAAAGCGTTGGATGAGGTCTATGATCGAACGAGCGTGCCCAGAAGATGCCTCAGGCACTGGAACTCCCACGCATCGACGAAACACAGCAGGCTGCTTGACGCCGAACTCCGGTGGGAGGGTGGTCGCAAACCAGGCGGGCGTTAGCCCTACCACCGCAAGGGAAGAATTGGCCAGTCAAATAAGATGTTGGGTGTGACTGCCCAGGATGCGCCGAGCGCTCGGTTCAGTTGAGTAACTGGTGGAACAAACTGCGCTACACGGGGAGGCTTCTTCATGCATCCCAAAAATCACTTCACTCATCTCTGATCACTTGATCATTTTCAGTGGATTAGACTCAGTCACTATTCAGGTTATTTGGTAACAGTGGTGGCCGAGTTGTAACGGCCCTAACTTAAGAGTTTCATGCCGTAGGTTCGAACCCTCGCTGGTGCTTTTAATTTGTAAAGGTAATTTCATCACCACGACTCTCAAAACGGTAAAGAAAAATATCGTGAGTAAATCAAAAATTCGAAGACATGTGACATCTACCTACCAAACCGCACTGGACCCGCGTGGTAGATTACAGCCCACTCCCGCTCGAAGAAAGGAGACCTCTCAGCAGCATTATATGCTGATTATTTAGGTAAATTAACAGCATAAAACATGGTGATATTACTATATTTTTCAACCAATTGATTGCAGTCTAGTCAAAGCATGCGATAAAAAATAACTTAAAATGAAATGGAGCTTCCGAATATGTTTAATCTTGTCTTGTAGTTTGAATACGTCTCTGAACTCTAATGCAATATAAGCCGTCGACTTGAGAACTCGTTCAAAATTAATTTAATCATAGACCATTCCATAAAGAGAAATTTTATTCTAATTTTTCATTCCGCTGCACTAAGTAGGTAATAAATGAACGCAACGAAGATACTTGAGAATTCTAATTCTGTATTTTATTAATAGGAAAGTTTTGCTGGTTGCTAGTAATTAAAACTTTATGCATTTATTAAAGCGAAAAAATGAATTTATGGCAGTATTATATTTTTTAACTTTGACAAAGACTTTGTTTATTTTTATTTCTTTGCGACTGCGAACCGACGATGTCTGATAACAAAACTGTAATTAAGTGATTCTATAAAAACTTTGGTACTTAGATACTCCTGTGAGTTTTTTGTAAACGACTGATGAAAAAATTTGATGATAGGAAAAAGATATATAGACTTAGTTAACAAGAATTTACATATGTAATTGGTAATGCAGTAGTATAGAGTTTAGTAGAAGCAAAGTGAAAAGAAGATAGGAAAGTTAAAGCCATACCGTCTTCCATTACCGTGTCTCCGTCTTCTTCGTCTGTTTCTCCTTCCGCCAGTCTCGTCCATCAAACTCTGCAGACTCTCCGTTGGCCTCAGCAGGTTAGGTTCAGATAACTTCCCATCCACATCCAAGTCTGACTTGCTTATAACTTTTTCTTCCTCTTGCTCATTCGAAGGCAAAACACCGTTAGTTGGAGCAGGAGCTACAGTTATGTTATCAGGAATACCCTTAAATTTTAGATTATTTTTAGAATCTCCAGTAATCTCTCGACTATTACTCTGAATTTTGTTTGTAATCTCATCCATTTTATTAGAAACATTAGTGATTTGTATAAGAGGGTAAAACTCTTCTAAATTAAGTATGTGGTTCGTTGAAACGTTTACTACTAGAACTCCGTCTTGTTCTAAACTTTCTGATTCGGTCAGGTTGTCCTGTACTGTAGTTTGGTTTAAGTGGTCTATTTTAGTTTGATTGGCTGCATTAGTGTAATTGCCTAACATTTCATCCGGAGGTAATTTGCCGTTTTTTAACAGCAGCGATTTGTCTAAACCTGAAGGTAAAATCTGGAATGGAAAACGTCTTGTTAAATTAAGTGGCTCAGTAGGGGGGGCTTTATCTACGATTTTAAATAATTTGTTGTTGACCCTTCCTTATTCTTACAAAACAAACGCTGAACAAAATATTTTTGCACCTGTGACTTTACCTAAAGCAAAAATCTAAATTGCCATCAGGATAAAAAATCAACTGTTTTTGGCATATTCACATTTCTCAGCATTTAGAATATCAGAATTCCTTATCAATTTCGTTTGCAACAGGTGGTAATTGAACTTTGTGACTGTGAAAGACAGGCAATTGCTTTTTTATAATGTTTTTTGACGGCATAAACTTCAGAGGATCTATCAAAAATCCTTGATGGCGTGCAGAAGTTTTGGAAGTAATTTAAGTCCTTTCATATTCGAGATTACCCTTTATAAAACATATGTTACTTTAATTATGTTTTTCGAAGACTTTCAATATAAAATACTGGTTTTGTTTACCACAACGTTCCATTTTTTTTTCATGCCAGACCGAAATACATTTCAACTTCCTTACCTTTGTCATCAGTACAGCATCATTGTACTTCTTGGGCTTTTCTTGCGACAATGGCAGTGGTTGTTTCGTCCTCTTCCTCAGTATATCTGGTAGTCCCTCCTCTTCTACTTGTAGTCCTTCTAATAGCACCTCTTTCTTCAACCTCTCTACTTCTTCCTGGAGGGACTTGTTTATTTTGCTGACTGGCGCACTCGGTGGTGGCTTGAAGTAGTCTATGTTGGGGATCGCGATGTCGCCTTGGAAGTTATCTGTAAAGAAACTAGATTTTTATGTGTGTTCGCATTTATAGAGTACTAGCTGCGCCCTGCGGTTTTTCCCGCATAAGTTTCGATCCCGTGGTAATATCGGGATAAAAACTATCCTATATCCTTTTCCGGGACTCAAACTATCTCTATACCAAATTTCATCGAAATCGGTTCAGCGGTTTAGGCGTGAAAAGGTAACATACAGACAGACAGAGTTACTTTCGAATTTATAACATTAGTGTGGATTATTAAAGAACTAGGTTGGAAATTATTCATCAACAAACATCTTGCCGTATGTTCGTGTGTTGTGGGTTTTCAAAGGTATGTTAAGGTATTTTTTGCGTTGATTATGCTGATAGAGGAAATAAATATAGAGGAAGTATAGAAAAAGTAAGGAGGGGGAGGCCTAAACCCAGTAGTGGGTGATTCCGGGCTGAAATGATAATGATGATGCTGATAGAGGAAACAAATGCCTAATTAACCGTATAAAGCCGTGTACGCACGAACGAACAAAAACATGGTGAACACGAACATCGAACACTTTGTTCACACGTGCATACCACTAACGAACATCAAACACAGTGTTCATGGCGATCCAACTTGGTTGTTCTATGCGGACGGTGTTCGGAGAAATTTGAAGCTACTTCACTGTCGACCATTTCCAATGGTGAATCCATGGTTACTGAGGGGTTGAGCGCGAACACAAGTAGAACTGTGTTCGCAAGGTGTTCGTGTTCACCCTGTTTTGTTCATTTGTGTGTATACGGCTTTAGGCTCTTTTACGTAAGACACGTGTCATACTTCATTTCGAAAACATCTTTTTTACATAGGCAATAAACAAGTAGTATGACTCATAATTGCGTTTAATCAAAACAAGTATTAAGACCAAGGTTATAAAAATATCTACTTGTTAGTGATAAACAAATAACATTTCGACGAAATAATAATGAATTCTGAGAAACATTAAACATTATCACGAATGTTATAATTAAAACCTCAAGAAGCTGATATATTAATACTAAGATAGTCATTCTCTAGGTATCAAAACTTAGCAAGTGCTACCGAATCTACGCCATTAGTAACAAATGTTTGTATAGTCAAGATAATAATATGTATTACTAGCTGCGCCCCGCGGTTTCACCCGCGTAAATGTCGATCCCGTGGGAATATCGAGATAAAAAGTAGCCTATATGTTAATTCAGGGTATCAGCTACCTCCATGCAAAAAATTATCAAAATTGGTCCAACCGTTTAAGCGTGAAAAAGTAACAAATATATAAACACACACACACACTCACAAACTTTCGCCTTTATAATATTAGTGTGAAGTGTGATATAGTGTAACTAGCTTCTGCCTGCGACTTCTTCCGCGTAAAATATCTTGTTCCCCCGAACAACCTCATCGCATCGTATCACCTGCCCGCGCTGTGACTTCCTCTTCGTTAAGCGCTCTTCCTGACTTTTTTTTTTTTGCTTGGTTGCTAAGGCCACCCTATAGCCTTCCTCAAGAAGTGGGACATCAAATGCTAACATAAGTTTTCAAATCCGACTGGTAGTTCTAGAGATTAGTGCGCTCAAACAAACACACTCTTAAGTTTTATTATTAGTAAGATAAGATAGATTGATGTGTGCGTACACACGAGCGACAAGCTTCAACGACAGACGCAACAACGCGTCGGCTGCCGTCGACAACATGCCGCTCGGGTATTTGAGCACTGACGTCAGTCACCGACGCTTCGTCGACGAGTGTCGACGCAATTGCCGCTGTTGTCGACGTGTGTCGTTTATGTGTATGACCACCAAGTCACACAACCTAAACACCGAGCATAAAGCGAATGACTCTTGATTACGAACATGCATGTCTAGGTTTCTATCAGACTACAACCATATTGCCTGAACTAATCTTCCACTACATCAACAACATCCTTAACACGCAATAACACAAGATATAGTCAATGACGATCAATATAATCTAAATGGTATGTGACAGCTATTATGTTAGGCCATTAGGTGCACCGCACTGCGCCGAACTGCGCCGAACTGTTGTCATCCAATTACTGTGGAATATCGCTCCAATTGTATGCATAATCTACATAGTTTTAACATAGTCCGCGCGGAACTAGTTGGCCGCGCCTTAGGTATGTGAGCGGTGGGACGGAGGGGCGGGGGCGCATTACTCAGTACGTGCGTTCAGTGCGTTGCAAACCGCCGACACCTGTCCCCACCTCAGCGGCCAACTAGTTCCGCGCGGAATATAATAGTAAGGGAGTTTTTAAAGGTTGTCTTGATCGGTAGTAGTTTTTTCTGGATTTGATGAAATATTCTACGTTAAAAGTTGTGTAAATTATTTATTTAAATATTTTCATACGAGTCGGCGTAGGGCTTTAAAGATTCGTGGCAAATTTTGTTTTTTTTTTTTTTTTAATGGCGGCTACGTATGAAACCTATCTAAATCGATAGCTGACATCAATGCAAACAGAAACATAATAAGTTCAAATTCCGTAAAGTATCACGTTTCCGAGATAATAACAAGTTGATCACGTGATCCACATTTTTTTGAACATGCGTACATTTTGTTGCGTATAATTATTATTATGTTTGAAATATCACTCTGAATGTTGAATCTAACAATCTTCAATCTTCTTTCACAATGAGTCTAAATATTTTCAAGAATGTTGTATAGTACCTTATACCAAGGCTTATTTAAAAAGTAAATGTAGGTTTTCCAAACTGATGTTTTTTGTTTTTAACCGTATAGTTCGGTAGCGCCCCCTTTAGGACCCGAACACAAGAACCTCCGCCGGCTCGGTAATGACCCCTTTAGGACCCAAGAATTACGTCATACGACACCCTACATTGATTATGTAAATATTTATTAAGCTACCCATCAAATCTTATGAATGTGCGTTAATTAAGAGAGTTGGATAAAAAACTCATATGTTAACGCCATTAAATATTTCATATTTAGCGCGCAAGTTTACCTTTATAAAATTCAAGTCTGTAAATGCGATAATCGCCATTTTGTTGACAGTGGTGGTCGAGGCTAAAAAACATAAAAATTGGGGATTTCGAACATCCAAACTCCACCACAGGGGCAGTGAATAATACATATTTAATTATTTGACGAATTCATCCATTGTTCAAGTTAAAATAAGTAGTGGTAATGAAGTTTTTTGTTATCTAATGTCGAAGTTTCGCGCCAATAAGTGCGTGTTTACATTTTTACTTTTCACAAATATCACTCACACACAAGTAGATAAGATTTAAAATGTGACAAATATTATTGTAAATGTTATTAACAACACGAAAATGCCCAAATCTTAATGTAATATTGAAACACAGGTCGAATAACACGTATTATTCATTACCAATACTCAATTTGTGTTCAAAATCGCCGTCCATGATTGTTTTTTTTATCGTAATGATGTGCGAAAGCGATTATGCAAAACGATTTTTTTTTTAAATTTCGATTGACTCGGGTAATTAATATGTCGAATATCGTAAATCGATACTCAGAAATTGAAATAAAATTATTTTAAGCATTAAATACAATAAGCATTGTTTATAATAATGATTTATGATTTATTCATTTAGTTAACTAATGTAATTTTAATAGTTTTTTGGACATTCAATTGAACTGAGTCAATAACACTGAGGACCTTAGACCATAGTCATTTATTGATTTTCGCGCCGAATTGTTTCTATATTTGAATTTATCTTCGAATGCGCTCGCCGTATAAAATTATTTTTATTTATTTTACAATTAAGTATTTATTTTTGATACTTTTCTAATAGTTTGCTACAGAATGCCCAGTATACATTTTTTAGGTAGGCTGAGCAGAAGTTTGGGAATGATGATAAATTAGTTGTATAAATTGCGTATTCCGCAATCACTTTACATTTTAATATGTGTTGTTAGTTTTATGAGCTTGGTAGTTTTTGTTTCTATCAGTTTACTTGAGTAATAGTAATTGTTTGTTTTTGTGGTAGTTTCCCAACGAAATTTAAAAAAAAACTTTCCATGTTTATGTCGGACTACGCACAGTGAAAGGTTCCGTTAGGGTTGAATATTCACGCATGCACAATGTACATCATCATTAATTTGATCGACTGCAAAAATAAGTTTGTTTTTCATAAACCCATCATTCATAAGGTACCTACTCAAAAATTAAAGTGCCAGCCAGAAAAGAAAAGTCCTACTGTTTTCTTATGGGAAATAACATCTTGAGCATTTCTTACTATTGAGATTGAAAATGCCAAAAATCTTATTTTTAACCGACTTCTTATAACAAGTGTTTTAAGCATAACATTTAAAAACTTTAACCGCTAGATTTACGCGGTCACCGATCGGTGACGACCGGCGCGCACCCGTCAGGCCCCACGGTCACCGATCGGTGACACCCGATTCACGCGGCTTCAACCTCTATTATTACTGTAAATTAAGGTCTAATATCCTGTGCAACAGTTTGAGTCTATGGTCCGGTAGATAAACTAATCGACTAAATGATTCAAAACGAAAAATATGGGTTGGCAATATTGGAAAAAAAAAGTTAAAAATAGACTTTACGATTCTTAATGGCAGCTGCAGTGTGTGCTGTTTTGTTATGATGCTATGTTGTTTATTTTAATAGTTTTTGTGTAAAATCGACGTTAAGTGGATGAATATTCGTTTATAACATATTACACGTCCTTGTAGATAATATTGTAGATAATATTTGCACGAAATAACATCACAATCAATCAATAATCTTTTTTTTTTGGTCAAACAAAATTTTACGTAAGTACTTCAAGAAAATCTTATGATTTTATAATTATAGTGGTATATTTTTACAAGATATAGGTAGTTATCAGTTAACCGTATAGTTCGGTAGCGCCCCCTTTAGGACCCGAACACAAGAACCTCCGCCGGCTCGGTAATGACCCCTTTAGGACCCAAGAATTACGACATACGACACCCTACATTGATTATGTAAATATTTATTAAGCTACCCATCAAATCTTATGAATGTGCGTTAATTAAGAGAGTTTGATAAAAAACTCATATGTTAACGCCATTAAATATTTCATATTTAGCGCGCAAGCTTATTACTTTACCTTTATAAAATTCAAGTCTGTAAATGCGATAATCGCCATTTTGTTGACAGTGGTGGTCGAGGCTAAAAAACATAAAAATTGGGGATTTCGAACATCCAAACTCCACCACAGGGGCAGTGAATAATACATATTTAATTATTTGACGAATTCATCCATTGTTCAAGTTAAAATAAGTAGTGGTAATGAAGTTTTTTGTTATCTAATGTCGAAGTTTCGCGCCAATAAGTGCGTGTTTACATTTTTACTTTTCACAAATATCACTCACACACAAGTAGATAAGATTTAAAATGTGACAAATATTATTGTAAATGTTATTAACAACACGAAAATGCCCAAATCTTAATGTAATATTGAAACACAGGTCGAATAACACGTATTATTCATTACCACTACTCAATTTGTGTTCAAAATCGCCGTCCATGATTGTTTTTTTTATCGTAATGATGTGCGAAAGCGATTATGCAAAACGATTTTTTTTTTAATTTCGATTGACTCGGGTAATTAATATGTCGAATATCGTAAATCGATACTCAGAAATTGAAATAAAATTATTTTAAGCATTAAATACAATAAGCATTGTTTATAATAATGATTTATGATTTATTCATTTATTTACTAATGTAATTTTAATAGTTTTTTGGACATTCAATTGAACTGAGTCAATAACACTGAGGACCTTAGACCATAGTCATTTATTGAATTTCGCGCCGAATTGTTTCTATATTTGAATTTATCTTCGAATGCGCTCGCCGTATAAAATTATTTTTATTTATTTTACAATTAAGTATTTATTTTTGATACTTTTCTAATAGTTTGCTACAGAATGCCCAGTATACATTTTTTAGGTAGGCTGAGCAGAAGTTTGGGAATGATGATAAATTAGTTGTATAAATTGCGTATTCCGCAATCACTTTACATTTTAATATGTGTTGTTAGTTTTATGAGCTTGGTAGTTTTTGTTTCTATCAGTTTACTTGAGTGATAGTAATTGTTTGTTTTTGTGGTAGTTTCCCAACGAAATTTAAAAAAAAACTTTCCATGTTTATGTCGGACTACGCACAGTGAAAGGTTCCGTTAGGGTTGAATATTCACGCATGCACAATGTACATCATCATTAATTTGATCGACTGCAAAAATAAGTTTGTTTTTCATAAACCCATCATTCATAAGGTACCTACTCAAAAATTAAAGTGCCAGCCAGAAAAGAAAAGTCCTACTGTTTTCTTATGGGAAATAACATCTTGAGCATTTCTTACTATTGAGATTGAAAATGCCAAAAATCTTATTTTTAACCGACTTCTTATAACAAGTGTTTTAAGCATAACATTTAAAAACTTTAAATTGAATATAACGTCCCGAACATATTTTGACTGTGACCAAATGTAAGTACCGTATGTACGCAGTATAGAATGAGAGATTTGCCATATTATTTGAAGACCAGACGTCTGATAGGATCTCTTGGAATCTAGAATAAGCACAGAACTATATTTTGTAGTTCTTTTTTTATTTTAGGCTGTGGTTTCAGATATATTGTTTCTATTTAATAGAATAATAAATAACTTTTTTTAGTTATTAAAAAATATGTTTGTGACCCTCACGACAAACCCTTTCATTTAATATATCACGTGGTACTTACAGTAAGCAAAGCTTTTTCATTTCTCATACTCGGAAAGTAGTATTTGTTTGATCCGAATAGCGGGTGGAAGACGTTGCTTAACCTTAAGGCGGGAAAGACTCATAGTAATTGCTTTCCTCTCTAGGTCGGGAATGAATTAAAAAATAGAACTAAATTGGTTAAGTAGTCAGCTACGAAATTTTTACATAATTAAGAAAAATGTTGCGGTCTTGTGAGTGTATAAACAGCCAGTGTGAAAAAAATACCTATCAAGCGGGACGGCCTGCGGCAGTGACGCAGTGTGTTCCATATTTAAAATAGCACACAAATTGTTCTAATATTTCAATTAATTTTAAATAGGTACCTATTATTCATGTTATTATTATCAATAAATATTTTAGAAAGACCACTATTTTTTACTTTCCTGAAATGAAAAGTAGAGTGTTTAACACGGGTGAAAGTCATCAATTCCTACTCGGACTATAGTCTAAATACCTCGTATGGGAATAGATTACTTTCGACCCTTGTATAATGATCTACTATTTACCCGACTGCGCCAGAAGGAGGGTTATGTTGTTCGAGAGTATGTAAGTATGTATAATTGTTTGGCACGCTTGATTTTAGCTTGAGAGGTGTCGTTAGATTCGTATTTACTGTGAGAGTGACACTGGGCATATCAAAATAAAAAAAAAACAAAATGGCGGATTTTTGGCGCCATATTATGCCTTCAATAATTTTTTTTTTCTCAATACCTATCGAGTGGGGTATCAAATTAAAGGGTTTTAAAAGGTGATTACAAAAATATATACAACTTATATGGTTAAAAGTAATTCAAAGTGACAAATCGTAAAAAACACGTATCAAGAACTAAATCGTCTGCGAAACACATCATTCACATTTGTAAACTAAAAAGCTGGAAATAAAAAAAAAAGTAATTAGAAAAATTAAAAAACCCGACTGCATCCTTGTACTAAAACTAACTGAAAAGCTAGAAACAAGCCCATTTTAAATTAAATAAAATTTGGGAGCAGGCGGGACCCATTTGAGTTTGAAACTATAATAATGGTATTTTTTTTATCTAATGTGACCCCAAAAAGTGACCCCATATTCATAATTAATTTATTCATGTTACACGTCCGTATTTGAGTCACAGAAATTTATATGTGTACCAAATTTCAACTTAATCGGTCCAGTAGATTCGAAACAAATCGATAGTAACAAACCTACAGACAGACACACGAGTGATCCTATAAGGGTTCCGTTTTTTCATTCGGACGTAGGGAACCATAAAAAGTTACACCCCTATCCACACTGTACGTGTTTGTACTTATTAAAATGATTATATTTCAAAAAACTATTAATTCATGATAAAATATACCAAAGAGTTTTTATTCAGTCCCTACAATTTTTTTATTTTTTTTTAAATACCGATTATCGATTAGGCTTTATGACATTTCTGAATCGGAATAAGAAAATTGGGTGGATGGTCAGCACTAAGAGGTGTCACGTCGCAACACAATTTTTTATAATTTTTATCAAGATTTGATCATGTTTTTTATGTAGTTTATGTATGAAAAATGGTAAAAGTAAGAATGCAGAGAGAATGACAATATCTTTATTTTTCCCTTTTGCATATTTTCATCAAGAGATTAGATGGTTTATGTACATATTTTCAGTGATTTTGAGGTGTCTACCTTTTGGATAGGTGTAGTAATATCTATTTTATACAACTTTCACAGTAGAATGACGCGGTTTTACCGACCTCAGCATATAGTTAAAGATATTTGCCACAAACTTATTTTACAAAATATGCGCGGTAACACAGTTTTCTTAATAAATTCGAATGCTGAAAGTTAAAGTAAATTTCTGATTATCATGACGTAATTCGCAACACCCCGTCGAGTCAGCTGGTGTGTCATATGTCAAAATTTTGTCGAGCAGAGAGGTTAAATCACTTATTTATATTCAAGCTTTTGACACATGAGATCTATACCACAGATTATAAATGCAGAAACATTTATGAAACTGCATGCAAACTACATTACGAATGCACTTACAAATCTCCTATCAAATCCATAATACTCGTACTACAAGACCACGCTGCATTCAAATTCGGAACGTTCCAAATTCGAAATTTGCCGAAACGCGTCACCGATTGCATGCGGCCATTAACAACACCGTACATCTGCTGCGATCATAAAATTTAATCGCCGACCCGTGTCTATGTCCCAGATGTTGCCTAACGCTGGCTGGCAATTAATTAATTGCGTATGTATGCTTACACGGCGCGTATTGGACATGACGGTTTACGATAGTACGGCCGCATGAATATTCATGTGCGGCCGTGTTTGAGGATTGAATTTGATTATGGTAGAGGTTTCGCGTAGGTTGTTCAAATCAGCTGTTAATTTAATTAACGTACTGTCATGGATTTAATGTTGTTTTAATTGTGGTTCTTGAGTTGGCGACTTGTTGTTTAATTTAGTCGTGTGTGAGTTTGAGTAAATGTATTATGAAAGTTACAATTCATAGAAAAGGGTTAGTTATTTTATGGTTTTGATTAAATTAAGAATTTAATCGAAGTACAGATTGGTTGGCAGCAATGGTTAAAATAAAAAAGAGTATTATTGCAAGATATATTTAAAAAGAATAATATTTCAGTAAATTATATCAGAAACCCTAAAGATGTATACCGGGAACAGTTTTTTTTTATTTTGTCATTGCTGAATGGGCCCTCTCTTGACCTCGATCACGCCTGATGAAAAGCGATGGATGAGGTCTATGATGGAACGAGCGTGCCCAGAAGATGCCTAAGGCACTGGAACTCCCACGCATCAACGAAACACAGCAGGCTGCTTGACGCCGGACTCCGGTGGGAGGGTGGTCGCAAACCAGGCGGGCGATAGCTCTTCCACCGAAGGTGGTAGGTGTGACTGTCCAGGATGCGCCGAGCGCTCGGTTCAGTTAAGTAACTGACGGAACAAACTGCGCTACACGAGGAGGCTTCTTCATGCATCCCAAAAAACGGTCTCTGATTTTGGTAGAATTACCTTGACTTTTCCCAGAATGAATTTCCACCAACCGGCATTTCGCACTACACCGTAAATTCATGCCACAGTAACTCGCTACGAAACCGCTACGCAAACACTTCGTAGCACTCAACACATGTATGGTTAGTGCTACGAGACTACGATGTAATGCTACGCGCGTAGACCACAGGTTAGTATACCAAATATTATTATAATGTAATACAAGTTAGTATAACAGACAGACACTCTTGATTGTGTGGTATGTATTGATCTTGAAAACCTGCTATCTTGTCTATCTCTAGGATTATCTACTAGTAATCAAGGGTTGGAATCGAATCTGACCCAATTATAATCGGGGCGGATTTAGCCGATTGTTATTACATTGAAAACTAGCACAACCTGTAAAGAAATAGCTATAATAAGGAGTGATGAGTTATTTTTGTTTTCTTTAATTAATTACAATTTTCCAATTTTCAACCAATCTGTCGAAAAAAAAATTTTTTTCATCAAAAATATGGTATGGTATTTTACTCTAAAATAAATTCAAATGAGCACACAAAAGCTTGGACATAAGTGTAGGACATTAGCATAGCAATTTGTGTCGAAGTCTAAAGTGTCACAGTTTAAAGCCGTTTCAATGTATTAATTATGCATTTTCCGACGACTGCTCATCGGAGCTGTTAATGCCCGTCTACACTAACGGAGTTATCGGCGTGCGAGTTCCGTCTGATTTGTGAACATTGAAATTGCGCCTTGTAATAAATTCCCAGCTGGGGCTCTCAAATCGCAGTCAGGTGTTGACCACCATTTTGAATTTAAAATGATCGTTTACAAGCTATTACAACTGTAGATTGTAATGTCCGGTTTACACAAACATAACGCTATTCTTCAGTTTTTTTGAGAATTCAAACAAAGTTTCGAGGAAGAACCGTCGTCCACGACGCCATTGAAATACTAATCCTATGACATACGGCTACTCATTGGTGATTTGACTTTGTAACACGTTACGTCACGGACTGAGTCGAAATAAATCTTGTAGTAGAAAACTGAGGGGCAATTCTCATAATTTTTAAGAACGTTCACAGTCTGATCTGAGTCTCAATCTGTTAAAAAAACCTCAAATTTCCTTACATTTTAACAAGTTTTTGACATTTGTTTGTAGCCGAGATGAGACTGCGACTAGATTTTGAACGTTTTAAATTACGAGAATTGGCCTTCAGATCGTAGCTGGGTCCAATTATAATCTATTTCAGAATGACTTCGTTCTACTAATCTAGTAAATTATTCAGTCATTTCGCAAATATCCTGAACATGGACTGTGCAACCAACGGTCTGCACTATATGAATTCTGTAATCATCATAGATACGCATTCCACCCGCAGTCGTATCGCACAGTCTAATGTAAAGGGGCCGTAATGCGTTGTATAATTTAATCGGGACGCCGCATTGCATGCAATCTGAACGCAATCGATTGCGTTCGCTACACATTGTTGTGTTGTTTCGTTTAAAGGAAATTGCGTGGGATTGATATGGCTATACAATAGGGGACTGTTTTTGAACAAAGTTAATAAACTGATACATTGCTAACAAAGTTGATATACTGTGTCCATTTTGTTCACTATGGTGTTTTATCTTAGACATTTTTTTGGAGTAAAATAAGCTCTCAATATCACACTATCAGACTATCAGACTAATATTATAAAGGCGAAAGTTTGTGAGTGTGTGTGTGTGTTTATATATTTGTTACTTCTTCACGCCCAAACGGCTGGACCAATTTTAATAAAATTTTGTATGGAGGTAGCTGACACCCTGGATTAACATATAAGCTACTTTTTATCGCGATATTCCCACGGGATCGACATTTATGCGGGTGAAACCGCGGGGCGCAGCTAGTCTGAAATAATATTGTTTTTAAAGTATATGTGATAGATTGAGTTATTATCAATAGAAAAGATGAAAAAACCTTACTGAAAAGCAAACAGAAAAACATGGACTTTGACTGATAATCTATGTGGGCGTTAGCGAGAGTTCAAGACCGAAAGTCTAATTCCTAAGTTGTATATAGATCTCAAGAAAAACTTCTATGACAGACGGACCACTAAGAGATCTTATAACCCCGCGGCCTTAATAGAAAGTGATCGTCGCGCGAATACGCAATGGCCGCGTTCATGTCACTTTTTGTTCCGGGTTCCGGTTCCGGTTGACGCGGGGTAAAGGTACCGTTTTCCTTTTAAAGTTCCCCCAAAATTATTAGATTATTCTACCTTGTGAACTTTGATCTAAACTCTTTGAGAAAAAAGTTCTCGCAACTCAATAACTAGCGATACTTTATCGTTCTCTTTCATGTATTTCCCTGGTGATACACCCAGTGTAAAATACCGGAGGCTGCAATGTAAGCCGCCACTATATTTTCCTTATTTCCATTTTAAAATATTTCAATATGACGGATATTTATTCCGAATAGCCCGGGATCGGGGCGCGATCCTTGGTAGTTATAGGGCTGACTCAACACGAAAATACGATAAACCTATATTTTTTTTTACAATTTTAAGAAAGCTTACAGTCTAATACACGTAAATGGTAACGAAATAGTAAAAAACTGACAATTGCTAATAACAAGTTTCCACATTTATTTTACGTAATTAAAAATATTTTCATTATTTATGCGGCTGATTTCATCATTGTCATCTGACTAGACTTTTCCCAACCATGTTGGAGTTGGCTTCCAGTCTAACCGGATACAGCTGAGTACTAGTATTTTACATGGTTACATGGAGCGACTGCCATCTGGCCTCCATAACCCAGTTACTGGGTAATTCGATACCCCTTAGTAACACTAGTTGTCAGACTTTGTGGCTTCTGACTACCAGTATCGACTAATGACAGCCGGGACCAACGGTTTCATATGCTTTCCGAGGCACGGAGGGGTCTTGATATGTAAAAGATGGTCACCCATCCACGGAGCGGCCTTGGCAAGCGTAGGTTAACCTTCGTTTGACCCGTGAGGCTGTTATTATTTAGCCACAAGCGCCTTTAAAAAAATGCTTAGGTGCCTACCCATTTTTTTTTTACAAGTGCTTTGTCAAATTCTACCTGTCACCAAACTAGATTACAATGGGGACTCCAGATCAAAATTCATAAAAGGATTCTTTTCACATATTTCCCACATACGCTAATTAAAGAAGCTCCTCTGAAAAAAGTTTTTAAGTTAGGTATTGTGTATTGTTAAGCTTAGGATAAAACACGAACAGATTTGAATAAAAACAAAAGAAAGGAAACAAAACCTTTTATAGTTTCTAATATTCATGATTGAATACAGCGTTATTCTTGTATAACCTTTTAAGATAAAAATGAAAAAAAAAAAGTTTTCACTATTCATAATAATGTAAATTGAAAAAAACTTTTTAACAAAAATACAACCGACTTCCAAAAGAAACACTACAAAGTGAAAAATAACTTTAATTTCGGAAGTCGGTGTCTTTGGTTTTTGTATTTACGTTTTTTGCCACCGACTTCCGAAATTAAAGTTATTTTTTACTTTGTAGTGTTTCTTTTGGAAGTCGGTTGTATTTTTGTTAAAAAGTTTTTATTTCACTATTTTTAGTGGGTCTGCTTATAATTTATCTAAGTTACAAAAGCCAGGGTCAACATGCTCATCGCCTTTTACAAAATATTGCTTTTCCCGATGCAGGGAAGTTAATTGTTGAGGAGTTCTCCTGGTCCACCATCAGCTCCATATTACCATTCACATCATGGCGAGCATAAATTGCTTAACCATATTAAAGTAATCAAATCGCAACCCGTGAAATACTTAGATATTATTGAGTAGTTCCGGTGTCCATCTGTGGTCTTCATCATCAGTTCCACTTCACCAAATGGCGCTTTCCGAGAGCAAATGCACGAGTTACTCTAAAATATACCCAAATCGCTATAGGTGTGCTTATAATATTTGAAGAGTTCCTCCGATTTCTACAAGATCCCATCATCAGATATTGAAATGGTGACAATGGGACCACACGGGAAGCACCAGCTTTCAAATAAAAAATGAATCATGAAAATCGGTTCACCCAGTCGCAAGTTATGAGGTAACAAAAAAAAAAAAAAAAAAATACAGTCGAATTGAGAACCTCCACCTTTTTTTGAAGTCGGTTAAAAAGGACGAGCGTTCACCATTTTCTGATATCTTTAAACAGGACTAGATAAATCATTTTGAAGGGAGCGAGAACGAATGTTCTACGCAAAGTAGTATTAAGTTAGCTCCCTTGAGCTGAATAGTGTTAATTCATGCGTCATATCCGTCAACGGGCGCCGTCAGTAGGGACTGGCCATCTTCTAGCTGCCACGGCTTATTTTAGTTTAATTTAATACTTGATTTGTTTTTTTTTTATTATCTTTTCATTACGGACTTTTAACGATCTGCTTCGGTCTCACATGCATAACTTCGAGATAAATGATGTAACCAATATTTTATAATCATATTATTTTGATTTAGAGTGGAGTTTCTTGTCCGTTCTTATTCATAGGTATCTACTACGTTTTGAAATGGGCAATTAGCTTCATATTTCAGACTGACTGATCCCGTGACAATAAATTCAAAAGTGCCTGTAATTGGTTTATCACACTATAACACTTCACATCACACTAATATTATAAAGACGAAAGTTTGTGAGTGTGTGTCTGTGTGTGTTTATTTTTTTTTGTTTGTTACTTCTTCACGCTCAAACGGCTGGACCAATTTTGATAAAATTTACTATGGACGTAACTGGCACCTTCGATTAACATATAGGTTACTTTTTATCCCGATCTTCCCACGGGATCGACACTTATGCGGGTGAAACCGCGGGGCGCAGCTAGTTTGAAATAAATGCTATGAGTACATACTTTACGTAGTGTAGTGCGGAAATAATAATAATTTATAATGTTTTACTTTCTCGCCAGCCCTAGCCACATTTCACCATTCACAGAGGTGGCAAGCCAGCCGATCCCCGTCCCGGCGCCGGCGGGTCGCAGGTGATATATCGTATATCGAAGAAATGATGCCAATTTTTAAGCGTATACACCGCAAAATATATTTTATTTGATATTCTGAATAAGGTATATTTTTGATGGGAAAATATATTGTTATAATGGAAGAAGATAAAGTAATTGATGGATACGATGATGTTTTGTTTTTATTAGCTTATTTTCTTTCTTCTCTCGGGACAAATGAAGTAGGTACCTACTCCTTGATTCTTACCTTTTATTTTTCGATACGTAGAGTTGACAGGTACACACAAAAATAATTAAAGTGTTACCGTTAATCCTACGGCACCTACTTTCTTAGACAAACCGCAAACAAACATAGATGAGAGTGGTCTTAACACTAATAGGAAAAGGGACATTGGGACACAACAGACGTTTCAGACGGACAAAAGTTAATCCAAAACTAAAACTTGACTTTGGCTGCTTAGTTTGGAACCGAAAAGAAATAGAATAGAATATAATAGAATAGAATATCATTTATTTGCAAATATGGGTAATACATAAGTAGATTAGTAGTAGTAGGTATAAATCAGAGTTCTGCCATATTTCAACATTCGACATGCAAACATTTTCATTATACCTACAAATTTTTTTATAATTTAAATTCTCATTAAAACATTAAATTAATTATTACATTCAATAAATGGAATTATCAAAGTTCAAATTGTCATTAAAACATTAATTTAATTAAGTATTACATTTAAAAAATAAAAACTATTAAAATTCAAATTGACATCAAAACATTAACCTTACTATTACATTAAAAAAAATAAAAAGAAAGACTGGAACATGTAGGGGAGTATAAAATCAGGCTCTTTCATAAGTAGACAAGTCTCACATTATTCAAATCTCGTTAACTACGAACTGCCTGCACCAGTTTGAGCTAGTTTAATCCAGTATTATCCGCTTATAATCGGTAATGTGCATCTAAGTGGCGACCGTGTTTTGTGTAAGGTTTCCCTGGTGACGTGATTTCGGGGCCTTTCTCAAAGGATTCTTGAGAGTAAATAATATATCAATCAGTTTGTTGTTCAATTTTATGTTGGAAGACAGGTGCAATTTTAGCAGTGTTTGTGCAATATTTAGGTGTGGAAAGGAATCGTACGTATTCCCAAAGTGAGACCTAAAATTTACCTACCTAGCTCTACGGTAGTCACGTATCTAAAAGTGACGTAGACCGCGAAATTTGCGGAGCTCCCGTTGCACATCCACGCGCACCCAATGCTCGCGCTGCACTGAGCGCATGCGGCAATTATGCAACTTCGAATACACGAAGGATGAAATAACTGGCACTATTAGGTTTTTAGAACATTGCAATTTTGTATCAATGGATTACATATGTAAACCACGCGACTACCGTAGGGCTAGTCACCTAGTACATTTTAAGTCTTTATGAATATTTGTCCAACTGGACAAAGGTTCCTAAATAGAGTGTTTACTGGGTGTACTGAGGTTTACACGGTTTCGATAAAGTTCAAAATATTTGGAAAGCACTAATTCAATTTAATTTTGTACCCTGGAAAGTAGTAATTCAACTATTTACCTACACAAAAACATTCGTCAGTAAACACAGTATACATCCTACCTTACTTTAACTAGGTACTAGCTAACCTCGCCACCACATAGCAACATAGAAACGTTAGTACAAACTGCAAAGCTAACTGTGAGGTATTCCGGCATTCATCAGGCAGTATGTAATAGCTTTGTCTCAACGGAACTACGAGCACAAAGCGTAGGAACACGTCTTTTCAACGCAGAGATGCGCCTGAAAATGAGTACTGCTTTGCGTGAATGAGTATTGAGGCTGCCTCGAGGTTTTATTCTTGAGTTTAAATACTGTGTGTGAAATAGGATAGTGTTTTCGTTTTAAACATTTAATCATATCTTGCTGAATTCGTGAATGCCCTTAGAATTAATAACTTTATGGTTCATAACTGTTCTGATAGGAAGTCGCTCCATGTAAAATACTGGTTCTCAACCGCATCGGGTCTAACCCGCTGCGGTTGAGAACCAGTATTTTACATAGCTAGAAGCCGACCCCCAACGTAGTAGGGAAAAGACTAGGCAGATAATGGTGCCGATTCTGTTGTTAACAAACTAAATACAGGGTGAAATATAATTCATGGGCATCCTTTACATCCATCACATAACTCGTCAAAATGTAGAGAACATCTGATTTTTTTCGCGATTTCAGGTTTGGTCCCATAGTAAAAATTGTTTATAATGATGAGTAGGTACAATGACCCCTTAAAAGGATGCCGATGAATTTAATTTCATCCTGTATAAGTTCAGTGCATCTTTATCTTTCGATTTCATTAAGAAAAGGACAGACGATAAATTATAGTTTAGTCCTGTCAAATTAATCAGCTAGTATTTGATAGATTGTAGTACTTAGCTTGATGTGCTGGCGTCTATACATACCAACTAATTGCCGGTTATAAGCAATAAGTTGACATGTATTAGAAATATATTGGTCATCAGGCCAGGCTCCATACGAAAACGCCCATCATTCTTTAAGAAAAAAAAAATATTTTTGCCATCGACACGCTAAGAAGAAGAAGTACGATATTTGGAACGCTAACAAGAAAATAATCTGGTTTCTATATAACTATTTAAAAATATAGGTATTAATACACCTATTAAATAATATTTATTTGGGTATATAATGTAAGAACGTTCATAGTTGTAGCGGTATCTACAATGCCACATGCGAACAACACGTCACGCAAATCCTGCATCTCGCAAGCAGAGTTTACCGCGCAACTAGCATAGATAAAACAGCCCGACATGAATCATCGGGCAGCTGCCCGCCAGACACAGCACCCATCTGGTCGGAGGATCCTCCCTTTCTATAGAGTATGGGTGAACTTTACACCCTGTTCTTCATACATCTATATAGTCTAATCTCAATCTGTCAAAAATACCTCTTTAATCCCTACATTTTTGACAAGATTTTGTCATTGATTGTCACTGAGATGAGATTGCGACAAAATGGACGTTTTTAATAACTGGAATTGGCCTTCTAGCAAAGCTTTAAGTTGAACAGTGATGCCTACAGGCTGCCTAAGTTTCTGGAACTTATCCTGAAACTTAGGCAGCCCGTAGGCACCCCTGTTCTACTTTAGGGTTGATGTATTCTAGCGCATGCACTGCTTTACACCATTCACTACATAAAATCATGCCTATATTCTCTCTAAAACGTTCAGTGATCACATTTCACCAGTTGTGTTGACTAATGAGACATAATTACCTAATGATTCAATGATTGCAAAATCCCGGAAATCTAACGAGCATCAATAGAATCACAGTTCCAAGGGGAGAGTCTAATCACTATTAATTAACATAAATAAAGACTCCGGGCTGCTACAAATATACATAAAAATACATAAAATTAAAGTGTCTGTTTGTAATGTAACATAACAGCTTTTTACTAAATGCATAAGAAAGTATAATTATACGGTACTTATTACAAAAAAACAGTTTTGAACATCTCCGAAACGGCTGGACCGATTTTGATAGGACTTTCACTGGCAGATAGCTGATGATATTATTATATTGGAGGAGACAATGGAGTAACTTAAGCTACTTTTATTTAAGAAAAAGAATTAGGGTTCGGCGCAAAAAAAAAGAAACCCATTTGTTTTTCGCCATGCACGCGCCAATCGCGGGCACAGCTAGTTGAGTAATAAATAAAACTTCGTTCTCCTAAACAGGAAACTAGTAGTATCTACCATCAAAAATATGGAACTACCCGTAATAATGCCACACAAAATGAAAGTTCCTAAATCAACAAGAGAATAAATAATAATAAAGAAACAAATGTTCGAACAAAACTTGTTTTCAGCATGTTCTCGCATGTAAAACTTGGACCAAACTAGTTGTGGAGTGCATTACTCTTGGAGCTATGGTAGTTGGCAGCTCAATGAATTTCTTGCACAGTTTCTGACTAGTTTAAACGCTTTTGTTGAGTCGGATAACGCTTCTTTGCGTGTATTTTTTTGTTGTTGTCTTGCATAATAAACATTATTTTATGTTTAACATGAATCATCTGTCTACTTCTCCAGCTAAGCAAGCATTGTTGTTTTAGTATAATACCCGGTTTCCGAATTGAGAATTTGAAGTCAACAACTTGTCTAAAACAGAAGAAGAACTAGCAGGGGATCGAGGAGGGGGGGGGGAGGGGGGGTCTCAGGGGATCGGACTGGAATAAATCGTCAAACACTACTCTTAAGGTGATTCCTTCAATGTAGCTCGTATAAATGCAAAATTCCTTACATTTTTCACAAAAAGATTTTAACTTTGCTGGCTTTCATCTTAAGTAATGCTCAATTAGAGTTTGACCAGCTCTCAACTTGCCTGCGCGCTTTGTGTTCCAGCGGTAAGAACATTATAGGCTGATTATGCTTTCGCTAAGCTTTCAACTTCAAATTCTCAATTCGAAAACTGGGTGTAAAGGTGAGTACTCATTTTCGAGATTTCATCACATCACACGGTACACCGTGTAAACGTGTCAGCAACGCATGGCAAAAACAGTAATGTCCATGTTGACATGATAAAGCACGGTACACACAAAGGCTACGCAAACTATGGACAAGGACGATGCGGACACGGACGCTAGGATGGAGCTTGTCCATGGCATGATAATAAATGGCGCGGCGCACATAAAGGCGACGGGACCTGCATTGACGGGGCGTCCAGGTCTAGCACAGTAATGTTTTAACAAGCTTAAACGGAAATTTTAGTTGTTCGGGCCGTACGTTCCTTCCCTTATTTGTTTTGAATATTTTATTTATAATTAATTCATTATGATATATTTTTAAATATATTTTTGAAGTGAAAACTTCTTTAGCGGCGTTGCACACTTTTTGTAATGGGTAAAAAATGTTAAACTCGCGTCAGGGCATTGCGTCAGGACACGTGACCGTCAGGAGAGATTCCCCCCCCCCTCTCTTTCTACGGCGGCGCCAACCGAAGTGAACCAAGTGAGACACGATAATGGATGGATGGATGGATGTATGGATGTATGGTGATGGTGATGTGGATGGGGATGGTGATGGTGATGGTGATGGTGGTGGTGGTGGTGGTGGTGGTGGTGGTGGTGGTGGTGATGTGATGTGATGTGATATGATGCAGAAATAGTGAAAAAAACTTAGTTATATTAATTCAATTAATAATTTATTTATTTCAACGTTAATATTCAAGTTTTCACTTCTGCCGGCACTCCCGGAGCGCAACCCGTCTTTTTTAACGTTATTTCTCTCATGCAAAGCACCTGCCATCTAATCTATTTACTATTTGCTTGACTGGTAGAGAATGCCTAAAGCATTAAGTCCGCCTTTGTACCATTTTTGTGTGTAAAAAGTTTAAATATTATATGAAGGTAGGTACAGTCAGGGAAATTGTCAAGTTGCCATACTATACATAATTTGCCGTGTTATAGCCATTTCAATGACAGTTGTGATTTGAATATACGGACATTTTAAGTTGGTCGTTAATTTGGTTAGCAATTTATTTCCCTGACTTAAGGTACTCCACATTTTTAGTTTTGGTATACAAAATCGGAAGATACATTACATAAGACTTGGATATAGATTCGAGATCAAAATGAAAATCCTATCACAGACGTTTGTTCTCCGACTTTACGCGGCTAAACCTTTTTGTGACGTGTTTCGTACACCTTTTTCTATTTTCTTAACAAATATTTAGAGAGTACTTTCGTATAGAAAATATCTGTTGCCAAATAAACGACGCCAGTGTAAGACGAGCTGCCTGCCTCCCCATTCTTATTTAGATTGCGAATAAAGGGGAGGCATGTTGTTGTGTGGAACAGGTCTTTGTATAATGGTTGTTATTTTAGTCACAAAGATGTCTATGATTGGAGATTCCTTTGTGACACGTATTTGTATTGACACAGAATATCGTAGACGGTATACAAAATAATTGCGGTGCTATTCACTTGTGTGTTGTGTATCAAACGTAAGTGGTTCTTTGAGTGCTATAAAGTACTTTAGGTAAAGTATATAAGTTTGTGGGATCGCTTAAACTTTAAATGATATCGACGTTATCATAATGTTCTCATCGGACATTGTTCAATGAGTTAATAACTTTGTTTCTAGTGTTCAAGTGGAGTTATACCTACGTTATAATAATATACAGGATGATTTTGAATTCACCGGCAATCTTTCAGGGGGTGAAAGTATTCAAGAATACGAAAAACTTTTACAAAGTATGCAACCCCTGCATTAGGGACTGCCAAAATGTTGCAGTTTAAAAAAAAAAATATTTTACTATTTTTTTTAAACTGCAATTATTTATTTTATCTTTTTTTTAACATCTGCACCTATTCTTTTGAATAGGTACTATCTTTCCACTTCATCATAGTTGTGTATGTATTGATCATTTTGATAACGTTATAATTATTATCATTTTAGTGATATTTATTTTAGAAGTATGTATGTGTATTTGTTTGTTTGTTGTTATATAAGTATTGAATACTCTTTATTATGTACACCATATAAATTACAGACATAAATATAGAAACTTTAGAAAGGGTCTTAAGTATCGCTAAGAGCGATCTTTTAAAGACAACCTTTGGATGGATTAAAAAAGGGAAGGACAGACAAATATTGTAGGTAGTCTGTGGTGTACCATTTACATAATTATATTAGGTCCTTACATATGAAATTGGCGTTTTTCGTACTGGCCACTTTAATCACGAATTTCTCCTCTTTGGTAGGGAATTCCAAATTCAAATTTGTACAGCTATTTACTCATGTATTTGTGCTTCGATGACCGTCATTCATTTGTTTTTTTTCTTCTGTTTTTTCTGTTTGCGTCACTCATTTTACAAAATGGAAAATTTAAAATATCGCATTATTTACGAGTACGAGTTCCGCCGTGGCACTAGTGCTGCGGAAACGACTCGAAGGGTGAATGATGTGTATGGCGGTCATGTTGCAAAAGAAAACACAGTTCGTTTTTGGTTCCAACGTTTTCGTTCTGGAAATTTCGACCTGCAGAACAAGCCCCGTGGACGGCCTGAGACCCAAGTTGATAATGGAGAATTGAAGGCTATTGTGGAAGCGGACCCATCGCAAACCACGTCCGAGTTAGCTGCAGGCTTCGATGTTAGTGATAAAACTGTTTTAATTCACTTGAAGCAAATTGGGAAGATTAAAAAGCTTGAAAGCACGACAACGCCAGACCACACACTGCGCAACAGACGGCTACCAAATTAGAAGAGCTTGAATTGGAATGTCTTAGACATCCTCCGTACTCCCCGGACCTTGCTCCAACAGATTACCATTTTTTTCGCAATTTGGATAACTTTTTGCAAGGGAAAAAGTTCAACTCCGATGGGGCAGTCCAAATCGCCTTCAAAGATTTTATTGATTCCCGTCCGACTGGTTTTTTTAGTAAAGGGATCAATGAACTACCTATAAGATGGCAAAAGTGCATTGAAAACAATGGTTCATACTTTGATTAATTAAATATATTATATTAAAAAATATTCGACTTTTTGTTCCTTCCATACAAAACGCCAATTTCATATGTAAGGACCTAATATTATACTAATCTAAATATAGGTGTATATATAATAATAAATATGAAACAGGAGCAAAGAAAATATAATGATGATGTTTAGGGAGAGAGGAAGTGTTTTAAGTGGACAAAGATCGAGTATATTAAGTATATTCTCATATTATTTGTTTTGTACATATTATTTTAAGAGAATTGGTTTTGATTTTATGTTTTTTTTATCTTTTACTCTTACACACGCTGTCTACATCTCTCCTTTCCTATCGCAGGTTAGCTGGAAGAGATTTCTTTAGAAATAAGCATCATCTTTGTACCTATTTTTCTGTTCCTTTGCTCTTGTCTGTTTATATGTATAAGTGTGAACATAAATGATAAAATAAATAAACCCTGAAATATCGGTAAAAAAATCTTGCTTCCATACAAAAAAATAATGCTAGGTCAAAGTCAACCACTACAAGATACAAACAAGATTATAATGTGAATCAAAATTCATAAAGGATTCTTTTCACATATTTCCGACGTACGCTAATTAAAGATTAATATTTCATTATGTTGACATTACGAAACCTTTACTGCGTCCCGGAGATCACAGTAAATAATTGAATACAGTCGAATAATTTTTTGTCATATACGGCCATCCTTTGTCCTGCATTATAATATTTCCTTTGATAAAGGAATGATTGAATTGACTAAAGCAAATAAATGTTTCATGCATATTTTCGACTAGCTGTGCCCGCGACTTCGTTCGCGTGGATGTCGGAACTTAACAATATCCTGCGAGGATACCGATTCAAATCTTTATTTTTTATTTAAGCTAGTGCTTCTCTATTAATAACATTAGTTGTGGAACCATCTGAAGCGTACACAAAAAGGTTATTGGGGTTGTTTACGCGTGAAAGAGCTACGTATAGTTGACCATGGGAAAAGCATCCAATACTTAGGTCCACCCCCGCAACGGATAATGTCTGGCCCTGAGCTTTATTAATCGTCATGGCATAACAAAGACTGACTGGGAATTGCACTCGTTTGAAAGAGAAAGGAAAGTTGTTAGGAATAATAGGTATTCTTGGAATAAAAACAATATCACCGGCACCGCAACCGGTTAATATTTCAGCTTCGATAATGTTTTGCTGCAGATTTGTGACTTTGAGCTGAGTGCCGTTACAAAGTTTGGGAGGACATCAATTTCTGAGGAGAATTATTGGAACACCGATTTTTAAAACTATTTTGTTGGCGGGAAGTCCGGGTGTGTTAAGGGAATCCAAAAATTCTACCGGGTAGTGCGTGGCGTCATCTTCTTCCATAACTGTATTTATAGAGGTGTATTCTCTACTATTCCCGGACACATGCATCAATATTTTTAAATTAATTGCCGCAGCTTGGTCATTGCGGGGAGTCAAAATAGCTCGCTGACATAGCCAAGAACCGGCTTGATTTCCCATATTTGTGGAATCTCCGTACACAGAAGAAATTAGCTCTTGTTGTGATGTAACGCAAGAACAGAGATTAGCGACCAAATTAACTTTTCCATCTTCTTGTACGGGGTATGTGCCATCGCCTATTTGTAACAATAAATTGGAAAACTCCTGTGCATTTTCGCAGCCTCCTAACTGTGCACGCATATTTACGCTCAGGTGTGTAGATGATATATTGCGCCATAAAACAGAACTCTTCAGACATGCAGCAATTTCATCGGCTCTCGTTCCTCGGGGTACTATCGGGAGTGTCTGCCGAAAATCACCGCAGAACAGTACCGTAATGCCTCCCATCGGCCGGTCATTTTGCCTTATGTCCTGCAAAGTTCTATTCACTGCTTCTACAGCTTTGCGATTTGCCATTGTGCACTCATCCCTAATAATTAAAACACAATCGCGTAAAACCTTTGCTTTATCGCTATTTCGTGATATGTTGCAAACCGGGCTTTCCGTACGGTCCAAGTCGATAGGAATTTTAAATGTTGTGTGTGCCGTTTTTCCTCCAGGCAATAATGTGGCTGCTATCCCTGAAGAGGCGACAGCAAAGGCAATTTACTTTGGTTCCTTATTCGAGCCAAAATAACATTGGTTAGGAAAGTTTTCCCTGTGCCACCCGGTGCGTCTAAAAACAGGATTTCACCCGAGGCGTTATCTACACTGCAGCATTCCGTATCAAACGACTGGCGCTGTTCCTCTGTCAAATTTGCGCAGTCATTTTGTAAAATTTCTTCGAGTTCCACGGGATTGTAACTAATTTCTGATACGTACTCTCTGTCCATCGACTACCGGTGTGGGCAAACCATAACAACGCCATCTATCGAAGTGCTATTAATATTCAATACTGCACGTAGTTGATCTCCAGATGTAGTCCATATTATAATTTTCAAATTTACATTTTTGAAGTGAAAACTTCTTTAGCGGCGTTGCACACTTTTTGTAATGGGTAAAAAATGTTAAACTCGCGTCAGGACATCGCGTCAGGACACGTGACCGTCAGGAGAGATTTCCCCCCCCCCCCTCTCTTTCTACGGCGGCGCCAACCGAAGTGAACCAAGTGACACACGACAATGGATGGATGGATGGATGGATGGATGGACGTGGACGTGGACGTAAAATGAAAAAAGTGACGCAGAAGTAGTGAAAAAAAAATTAGTTATATTAATTAAAATTAATAATTGATTAATTTCAACGTTAATATTTAAGTTTTCTCTTCTGCCGGCACTCCCGGAGTGCAACCCGTCTTTTTTTTAGGTGTGAACTGATTACGATGAAACAAAAAACTCAATGTTACTTCAATTTATAATTTTTAACGCAAATATTGTTGCGTATAAACGTGAAGTTGTGAGACCAAGTGCATATTAACACACATTAACTAATTTTGTCCAGAGATGGCGCTGTTTTAATATTTATTTCTGAAACACTTAGAATTTTCTAATTTACAATTTTTAGGTGTGTGTGAACTGATTACGATGAAACAAAAAACTCAATGTTACTTCAATTTATAATTTTTAACGCAAATATTGTTGCGTATAAACGTGAAGTTGTGAGACCAAGTGCATATTAACACACATTAACTAATTTTGTCCAGAGATGGCGCTGTTTTAATATTTATTTCTGAAACACTTAGAATTTTCTAATTTACAATTTTTAGGTGTATGTGAACTGATTACGATGAAACAAAAAACTCAATGTTAGTTCAATTTATATAATTATTAACGCAAATATATATAAACATAAAGTTGTGAGACCAAGTGCATATTAACACACGTTAACTAATTTTACTTCTGGTAGGTACACTTTAAATTCAAAAATCTTTTGATAGACTGAACCGATTGCAATGAAACAAAAACTAAATGTTACTTCAAGTTACGCTAAATCGTTGTGTATAAAAGTTATCTACATTTATTTCGTACATTTTACGTGATGCTCGGATAACTAAACATACAAACGGACAAACAGACAAAAATTCTAAAAATGCTGGAATTGTGTTCTATTGGTTGTCCTTTAACACCCTGGCTATATTTTTTTATTTTTTTTTTAATGTACAAAAACTTCTTTTCTACAGTTTTATTATATGTATAGATATGAATGAAGCTGTTATTAAAAAAGGGAAGGGTCATTGGCTCGGTATATTATGTATATTTATTTTAATGATTTCCTGTTTTTCGTGAACATAAAGATATTATGATTCATTGAACACCACGCTTGTAATCGCCTAAGGTTTTAGCAGAGCTGTTAAGTAAACGAAATTTCAGTAATAATGCCTATGTCCCACGTAATAAGGGGTGGCAAGCATATTGCCTTTAACCAGACACAAACCGGACTCCAGTCCAGTTGATAGTGAGAATTTCCAAACCCAATAACGCTTTGCCCAACCCGAGGATCGAAACCAGAACCCCACGCTCAGCAGTCGTGCTTGCTACTTCACACCAACGAGAATAGAATACTCTTTATTATATGTATATGTAGCCGGATATGTAGCCGAGTGTACACCATATAAATTACAGATACAAATGTAGAAATTTTAGAAAGGGTGACACAATGGGCAGTTTTATCGCTAAGAACGATCTTTTAAAGACAACCTTTGGATGGATTAAAAAGGGGAAGGAGAGAATTGTACTGTAGGTAGTCTCATGTGGTGCACCATTTACATAATATAATAAATACAGACATAACGCATATACTAATCATATGCGAAGTCGTCAGTTACTTAATGTGTGAATTTTGTGTAGATGTGTAAATGTTGTGACCTCTGAACGCTCTGAGTTTGCTTCAGCCTTTTTTCTCAAGAGTAGTCGGATAAGAAACACCGACCTCCTCTAGTTTTTTTTTTAAATATGATTGACGTGCAAAAGTATTTCTGCAAGCCTACTTACATAAATAAAATAATTTACATTTAATAAAATTACACACACAAACTAATACCTAGACCTTAGCATTACCTACTAAACATAGTCTAGATTCTTAGGTCTACGTAGGAGTCATACAAAGGCGCGTACGGCTGACTGCAAGCGCGCCCTTTGTGCCCGTCACTTCAATGTTCAGTGCGACTTCAATGTTGATTATTCTATAGAACTTCACTGCAATATGCGAAGTTTGTGAAATGCTCCCAATATGTTTTAGTGAGAGGAATCTCTGGTGTATTATGAAGAGAAACTAAGCGATTCAAAAACTCAAGCCCCCTTACTAATAAACGTATTATATCAGATGAATAGTTACACACCGATTTCTCTCTTTCAGTCGTCAGTAATTTGACTTTCGAATGAAGAAGACAAAGTGTTGTGTAACTATACAGACGCTATACAACGTTTATTAGTAAAAGGGTTAGTGTATAATGCGAGTTCGTGTATTCTGTAAAAAACAATGACTCTCCGGGGATTTGTTCCGGTCTTCCCCTGAACACCCCCTCCCCCCCTCCTTGAGAGTGCCGACAGAAGTGAAAACAAAACACAAACAGAATACTTTGTCATCACTCATTGACATATCGGATATACATTAAAACCGAGTACATCCCGAGGACAGCCGAAAACATCCGAAGCGGTGTCGTTACGGTAACAGTGGCGAGAATTCAATGGTTTTTTCCCATCTCAAAAAATGCCCAACGCGTATAAAGAAGTTTTCATTTCAAAAATCTCAACGTGAAAGCTCTATGAAGCGAGCTGTCATTCCAATACGGGATGCTTTGACACTATTGTCAGTTCAGTTTCCCTAAATTTCCACGGCGATTTTTGCAGAATAAACCGACTGGTTTTTTAATCGAATTTACACAAGCTTCTACTTAAAAATGTGGAATTTACAAATTGTTTCATACTCACTTCTTAGTATCAAGGTTTTAACATTTTTTTACTTGATTTTATACTTGCTTCTGGCTGCGATTTCGTTCGTGTGGAAGTCAACTAGGTATACCATGAAACATAACCAATGGCCACATGGCACTCGACAATAGTGTAGCTTTCTATCAGAGAAAGAATTTATGTAATAGGATCAGCACCCCAATACGGAACATACTCACAATCCGAAGGAAATAGCTAATATATTGCTTCAGATGTTTGAAAAATTTGTCTGTTCGACAACGTAAATGATGCAATGAATATGTGCCATAATGATAGGCATTGCCATTGTAAGCAATTACCCCGCAGTACTTTCCACAGTAAAGGACATTTCTTTCTTTTATTTGAAGACATAAATAAAAAGGTGGTTCAGCAAAGAGCAGACCAACTCATCAGGTCAAATATGAATTCCTTTGAGAAAATTCTTTGTGTCATTTTGTTTGACAATCTTTGTGAATTTATCCTACATCGTTAGTAGGTTAACAAGTTCCATAAAAACAAAAGAAGGCCAATTCTTGTACTTAAAAAAACGTTTAGAATCTAGTCGCAATGTCATCTCAGTGACAATCATTGTCAAAAATGTAGGGAAATCGATTGTATTTTTGATATTATTAAGACAGATTAGAACGTGAACGTTCTCAAATAAAACCGGTAACTGCCCCTCTGATCTCACAAAACCAAATAGCTTTTTATGAGGCAGAACGAATGTTTTCTTAATCATTAGACTGAAGCATTTTAGCACGAGGCGTGAGTAAATAGCACAGTTTACTCGATAGTTCCCCAAGCAGACTGTAAAATATGGATTTATGCTAAACTCTCCCACACACACACAATCAACAAATCTGAGCTTACAGCTTTCTGTAGATAGCTGAATTTTAATGAGAATAATTACGTCGTGAGGTTCAAATTATTTGCGGTAACGTAGTCTGCACTTAGCAAAATCCAGCATAATGCTCATGTTTAAAGGTATGGTTTTATGCAATAATTTTTAGGCCATTTGTAATGTAAGGAACTGTTGAATTTATTATTAAATAGGTAGTTCATTTAATAAGATAAGATAAGATTTATTTATTTGTATAAACATGGTATACATACAAGAGCATGCGAGTTGATAATAAATGTGATAATAAATTTTGTTAAGTTTTAATGCTGCTTTTTTACTGTTTGTATTTCCTGTGCGTGTCCTAAATAAAATAATTTTCTTTCTTTCTTCTTTTTAAAAACTCAGAAAGTACATAAATGAAGGTATTAATGATAAAAAAATATAAGAGGAAGAGCCTATAAGTCTGATACACGGTGTGGGACGTGTGTAATGACCTGAAACGACGATAGAGCACTATCCTGTGCGACATAAACTATCGATGTGACGCGGATACATTGACCACACTCGCTATTTGTTCTCTTGTCTTTGTTACCAGAATGTTTCTATGTAAAGTATTCAAATGTATGTTTCCAATTGATGTTATTTCAAAGTAAACAAATATTAACTTTATTTTAAATGTAATTAAGTTGATTTCAGAGTGACTAGTACTATTGAAAAAACGCGTATACTGAACTTGATTGTGTAGGAATTAAAGTTATTTTTCCATAAACTATACCATTGTCTAGGTCTTATCCCTTTTTTTTTTTTTGGGTCAGCAGCTTGTGTAGAAAAGTATTTCTTTAAATGTAATAGAACGAAAAAAATCTTTTCAACGAAAAAATCCTTTTCAATAAAAATTGGTTAGAATAAATAGGTAGGTACACAATGTTATTCCTGAAACATTTTGAGTTTAGGGATCGCACAAATAACTTTCTTTAACAGATTCTTGGAAAAATTCAAAGGAATACAAAGGAGAATGGGCGCTTTTGTATGGGCTCCGTCCCCAGACTGTTTCAAGACTGTATCAAATTGAGCGATACGTCATTTTAAAGCTTATTAGAATGGCTTGATTTTATTCTATGACACCATCCACCACACTCGTGCAGGGAAAGAACTACGAATGATTACATTTTTCTTAAAAAAAATGTCATTTTCGCTGAGTTTACCATCGTCCACCACTTTTGCCTTGCAGATATCCTGGGATATCTATTCTATCCATCCAAAGTGCGATGGAGAGAGCTATGATCGAAGTATTAACATGTGTGTCCACGACGTTATGAGTGTTATGACAGTAGCTTATTCTTATTGTATGCCACCTAAGTGATACCTACTATGAATCTTTTATTTTTCATTAATAATATTATTTTTAGCATAAATAGTTTTTCGTACATACCTATTATTTTACAAAGTGTTCTTTGCGGTGCAGCTACTTGTCTTGTGTTGCGCTTGTACCGCCACACCCGCACACTTGAGCTTTTTAAAACTCTAGTCTATCGAATACCTATTTTTAAAATGAATGAATTCGCTGTTTCCTGTGTTCACGTAATTTAATTTTACTATTAATATTTCACCGTGTCATGTAAGTTCAACAAATAATGCAATATAACAAGAAAAATGGCAGTTATTATATTTATTATTCACAAATTATAACACTATTAATCAAAATCTACAATAATTTCGTCTAGAAAAGTTGCCGGTAACAAGATGCCATCTTGATGCCTCGCCCAACCCAAATACCATATAATACTCATTATATGAGCACATGTGCCTACTGTTCTTCGTCCTGTTAGGCACGAACCGTAATCATTATATCCGATTGGATAAATGACGGGATTGAACACGGCCTCTCAAAAGCACTCCTTCAACAATAATCCCGTATTGTGCTAGGTCGGGAATTATGGTTTCGCATACTTCGATTCAGTAGATTCCATTTCTTATATGCTCGCTCAGGTAATACCGGGCGAGCTTTATTTGATAGATGCCTAGTGCTATTAGCACTAGATCCTCCTCGCTTAATACTGGGAATGCCAGCGCTCGTACAGCTTCATCCGTGATAGTATAGAACGCTGCCCTCTGTCGATTGAGATTGTTTTCCACAACGTAATCACCCAAACTATTTGGCTCATGAAGTCTTTCTTGGATTTCTCTGATTATTTGGTTGGCAAGTGGCGTGTTTGTCACAGGCTCTTTAAACATGTTTGTTAGAGCGGCAGCAATTCGTACATCTTCGAACATATGAGGCAGTGCTCTGTTGAAATATTCTTGCCCTGACATTTTAAAATCACGTTTTAGGCGACCATTTATTACCTCCACGACCCATCTGACTATTGTCATGTTTATTTGCATCTTCAGTACTGAGTTGTGTTTCAGCCCTACTCTTGGTGGGAGGCATATGAGCATAATAACCAATTAACCATGTTCTTCTATGTCTCCAAGAGAGTCTCTGAAGCCTCTGTCTAAAATGAGTACGTCGCCGGCATGAAGTAGACCATGTATTGGAGCTTCGTTATGAATTGATCTCGACATTATCGTAGCTTCTGATGTCGTTGCTGCGTGCGGTCCGGTAACATTAACAATATATCCATCCGTGCAGACAATTAAATATGGTTTTAGAAGGTTACGGAACTTATGCAGACTGAATGACTGCTTTTGAAATAGAAAATTGCTGCTTTTTTGTATGAATATATGAGTACCGTCAAAAATTAAAATGGCTCTAGTCCCATTGTCTCCATACAATGAGTTTGGAATGGTCAGGTTCCGGGAAATAATTTCTTGACGACTTATATGATCCCATCCTAAATGCCTAGGAACAAAGTCGATCGGCCAACAAACACTCACGAGCTTTAGTCAATTTTCTCTCCAATGGTCGACGGCTCCTGCCCAGGCGCAAAGTAACAAATTCACGTGTCAGCGGGGGTGAGGGGTAAGGTACTGCGCAGCAAGTAGCGCATTTCAGAGCTGACATAATGTTTAACGCGTATTTTACAGCCTTTCTCGTTGCCTTGTGCACAAAAGTTGTTTATGTGTGAATCTGGTAGTATGTAGCTGTGCGGGACAGCAATAAAGGAGCGACGGAGCCGATATCACACTATACGCTTAACATAGTAAAAATACACAAAATAACTCTATAGTTGTTTTGTTTTGTTTGTTTTTGTTATAATATTATTTTTAGCTAAAAATAAAATTATTAAAAAAACCATGGTTCCTTCCCTGCACGAGTTTCGTTGTTGGTGTCATACAATAAAATGAAGCTATTGTTATGATCTGTAAAATGACGTATATCACATTATGATACACCACTGGGGACGAACCCGCCCATTCTCCTTTAGACATGTATTATGTCTGCGGAATCCTTCACTGTGCGTAGTCCTCCCACGTCGAAAAATACAGGGTGAATTTGAATTAATGCGACAAAAAGAAATGGGAGCTTCAGTTACAGTAGTCATTATAAACTGTTTTTTCTACAATCTAAATCGTTAAAAAAAATTACGTGATTATCGTTTTCAAAAGGTCCACTGATGTTATTATCTTTATTTAAATACGAATTATCGGTATTCCAGCAAAATAATTAATATGCAAAATAAATAAGAAAAATTAAAGTATCAAAAAATCTCATCGCAGTGCTCAATAATCGTCGTGGAGTACTCATGTCATTAAACGTTGCCGTTCATAGCGGTCATTTACCTAATTTTGCCTATTTTCTAGTGTAATATCCGCGACGTTGCCAAACCTCGCATGACATTCCTTCCCGGCTCAGACTAAGGAAATTCCCGGCGACCGCCCCGCCGCCCACCACCCTTCCTTCGTTCATTAGTCGTCCTAAAACGTTTGTAGGTCATGGTCGCGCGCGCATTCCGCAAATCCTACTTTACGTATTGCGAATAATTTGTGTTGTTGTCTTGTGTTTGTGTCATAATAATGCCTAGGACGAGACGAAATAGTCATTAACCGTTAACAATCGTACAGTATCTCGATATTGTCGTGTGGTACAACACCGTAAGAAATCTACGTGAAACGCAGCGAAGATTTCGATTAACCTAACACCGTTGGACTTTTATTTGTTGGGAGAAATTAAAAGACTCGTTTACGAACGCGAATCCGAAACTTTAGACGAACTAAAAAACAAAATCATTAGTGCATTCGAAACTGTAAAATCACAGACTTTTTGCGGCGCCCGCCGTGCTCAATTGTGTTTACAAAACGGAGGTGGACATTTTGAACAATTACTAAAATACACGTAAGTGTACTGATTTCATAATAATTATTGTAAATACTGTGATTCCAACTTTTTAAAAACGCCAAAAATACGATAATTGATTTGTTGTTGTTGTAACAAACATTATTCAGGTTATACCTCATACTAAAACATTTTTTCACTATTACTTTTATTGTATTTTTGATCGTCCTAAGCCGACAAAAGTATGAAGGAAAATTTGGTTTCACAAAACTTTTATTTAATCGTGCGCGCGGGAAAGAGATGCGCGGGCGGACGGGGGCGGCGCGATTCATTCATAGCGATAATGTACCTAAATCGTGCTACACGAAAACGGTAGTACGCGAAATTCTTTGATACTTTAATTATTTTAACGCTTTTCGTAACACTGATCAATTATTTTTTAATTTTACATTTGATATGTTCTACATTTTCTTGACAACACGTATTATTGTATATTTAAATTTGTCGCATCTATTCAATTTCACCCTGTATACTATAATATGTTTCAAGATGAATATTTTTTTTCAATTCTTGAAGGATCAGAAGCATGCTCATGGAAACCTTTGATTTTATTTTTGTTTTGTTTGTGCAGAATAAACAATTTTTCTTTCATTCTTTATTGCCGATGAACAAATAGTTTGCTTACTGCCGTGATTCTTAGATAATTTTTCGCACACCATTCTTTGTTCCAACAATTCTCTTTGGTCAAAATAACCACCCTTCAGCCGTCACCCAGCCACTTTGATGATAATTGACGTGAAATGATTAATTGTTGAGAAGTTAATCCAGTTTCATCCGGATCAAATAATAATTGGTATCAATGTGTTAGCTGTTACCAATAAATACGGCTTTTGATAAAAATGTTTTTGGCGTCTGGGATATCGGTAGTTAGGATAGTTACTAAGCTTTTGAATTGAGGAATTGTAAATGTTAATAAAAAAGTAGGTAATAATTATGAGTATTTAATGATATCGCAATCGTTAATTTGTATGTCTATTTTAACTGAACAGTAAAAAATATATATTCCTAGTATTCAATAGGATTGTGGAGTACTTATCTGAAAGAGCAAAATTAAACCCCTTTGGTCTGGTCTGGTCTTTCTCAGTATCTCTGGTCGTTTTTATCGACGACTACCAGTTGCCGTCGACCTGTTTTGTTTTTGTAATGGTTGTCGGATACACAGTTTCAGGACGTTCATGTTCCAACCATTGTTTAGGCAGTTCATCAAAGTTTTGTTGGAAATTCTCCATAACCTAAACTAATATGTTTTTTGGAACTTTAAAACTAATTTACATAAGGTTCAGTATGTGCTGCACTACTAATATTTTAATGATTTTTTCAATATTCTGAAATCAACTTATTAACAAAGAAGTAACATTGAGAAATAAGAATTTGAACAGGCATTAGTTCAATCCTTTTGGAGATTACACGAAAAAAATAGATACTTGCAATAAATAACATATTTTATTTAAAAAAAAAAAAAAACAATTTCTAAGCAAAATAGGTTATTCCAGAAAGAAGTGTATATCAACGATACACTTATTTCTGGAGTGTTCTATTTTACTTAACAAATGAACCACTAAATGTGTCTTTACTAATAAAAAAAATCCAAAAAGATTTTCAATGTGTCCATTGAAGCGAAAACCTGACCATTCCTCTTATTAAAGTAATAATAGTGCCAGGACAATAAAGAGCGTCGACCCCAACCCGCCGCCATTCAATCCAATGGCTGAATAAAATCGTACAATACAGGTAACATTGCACAGTTCACTTAACTACGTAAGTGGGGTAAATGTGATGTTGATATGTTATAACAGTGCGGTATTTAAACTTGTCTACTTGTAGCATGTAGGTAATAAACGCATTTTTTTAATTCTAAAGATAGACAGAAATAACTTGGGTTCCTTTTGCATTTTCATCTAAATTTAATCGTCGTCGAAGTTAATCATAAATCAGCCTATAATGTTCGCACTGCTGGGATACTGACCTCCTCTTTCTGTGAGAGGAAGTGGGCCATAATCTACAACGCGGGCACATTGCGGGATGTCACATGTCTTTGAATTTTTGGTGCTAGGTAGGAACTGGTCGGCCGGGCGGTCTAAACACACGTAAGTGTACACTTAATTTTCTAAATAATTATGCACTTGGTAATATGAATTACCAAGAGCATAATTATTTAGAAAACAAAACATGTAATTATATTTTTTAATAACGTTAACATTGTCAATAATGTAGAGCATACCAATTTGGTACTATTTCATCGGCTCATCATACTGTAAGTTGTAAATCGATTTCTATCAATATTAGGGAAACTGTATGCGAGTGTACAACTGCAGTGCATCGACACAAATTGAATTTAATGAATGGAGTCGCACCTTCGATTGATATCGCAAGGTACAGACGCGTACAGCTGTCGTGTTGCGTACCCATTTTAAGTTTACTGAAATAAATTTTGTCAAAATATACCGATGATAAATTATAAGTTACTTTTTTTGTTCTTTTTCAATAGCTAGCATATGCGACAACGCACTGCACAGAAATTGCATAATTTAAGGTAGTTTTGTAGGTCGTAGGTAGGAACCAGACAGGTGCTTTACTTTGAGTAAATTATTTTATCACCACTGCTCTCAAAACGGTGAGGTAAACCATCGTGAGGAACCCGGCATGTCCTAGAACCAAAAATTCGAAGACATGTGATATCTTCCAATCCGCACTGGGCCCGCGTGGTGGATTACAGCCACTTCCTCTCACAGTGAAGAGGCCTGTGTCCCAGACTATCTATATAGAAGAATATCGGGATAAAAATACCTTATGTCCTTTCCCGGGACTCAAACTATCTCTATACCAAATTTCATCTAAATCGGTTTAACAGTTTAGGCGTGAAAAGGTAACATACAGACAGATAGACATACAGACCGGCAGACAGAGTTACTTTCGAATTTATAATATTAGTACGGATAACGGAATAAGTAGAAACGTATTTTATTTTAAAATATGTAGTGTTAAATATTGTATGTTAGTAAGGAACCCTTCGTGTCCAACTCGCACTTGGCCGGTTTTTTAAAAAACATTGTTTTCAATAATTATGATTGAAAAAACTTAAGTGTTAATGGACTTTTATTGCTGACTGTGTCTTTAGACAGTAAAATGTTAGTTTCGCAGATTATAATTTCTTTAGATAGGCACTCATAACATAATACCATTATTGAGTCCTTAGTACAATCGTTTCTTAGTGGATGACGTCACCATTTACCTACACCCTGGCATCATTGTACTCTGCGACGTGTAATGGCTTAAATGCTTACTAAACAACCCCAGGACAAAGCATGTTCCACATGTGAGCGGCTTACCAGCACGTTTCGGCACACGAAGCCTCATAGGTGCATTACCACAATGGACTAAAGGACAGTCTCCTAGCCGTGAAATTGCTGTATTTACCTACATAAAGACAGTGTAGTCCTCTCCTTACTGTGCTCGGCTATACAATAACGTGAATATTAAGGTCGATGTGGTGGACATTAAATGGAGCGCTTCAATGCAGTTACTATAAGCACACCCCGGACACTCCATACAACGCTCGCAAAATAATTACCTACTACATTAAAAAATGACGTTTGTATACGTATGAATGTGTGCGTGAGGTACTTGTGTTTGCGAGCGCTCTTGTTAAAGAGCCGGCGACGAATACGCCGAAGTGCGGGGTGACGTGCGGTAACTGATGTTAGTGCGGGGAAGGGAGTGGCCTTTCTGTACGTAGTACTTTAAGTATTCTGTGGTATAAGGTTAATATTGTTCTTGAGTAATGACTTCAGTGCGCGACTTTTTTGATACACTACAAAAAAGGCTGTGTCTCTCTTCTGCCACAAATAGTAGATTGTACAACTAATGCATGAAAGAAGCTATTTTACCCCGAGACGTTTATATCCACCCGAGCCGCAGGCAAGGGTGGATAGTTAAGTCGAGGGGTAAAATGGCTCGTTTATGCCTGAGTTACACACTCTGCTTTTCACTTCGATTGCGAGAAAATGAAACAGGCATAAAGTATACAGTACATAATTAATCAAAAATGTTGCAAAGCGTAGCTAATTCCCGCCACGAAACTTTTTTTTTTCTACATGTGTCATTCGACTTGGGTACTTCATACTGCCAAGTCATAAAAACGTTTCTTTGAGTTTTTAAATAATAAATGACAACTATTTTATCTGATTTTTATTAATTAGCGATAGAAAACACGGAAGTGGTATAAATTAAAGAAAATGAAATAAATCACGGCTTTAATCTGCGAAGTTTTATTGCGCGTGTGGCTGTTGGGCCTGATTACCTTAGTCTCAGAAAAAAAATTTACTTTATGCACTAGAACATAAAAAGCGATTTTATTGTGTGTGTGGCTGTTGGGCCTCATAACCTTAGTCTTAGAAAAAAAAATACTTTATGCATTAGAACATAAAAAGCGATTTTATGTCGCCTAAGCACAACATAAAGACGAACTTTTAGAGCATGAGAAGTGAAAAAGAGTTCGAAGTATCAGTGTCAAGCAATTCCATTGATTCTGAAACACTTTATTGCACAACTGTCTCACACGTACCGTGCACGTTTTGATACCTAACGACAGCGTTATTTCAGTAATGCCATCACAAAAGAAGTTGCTCGCGACAGTACTTCTCATACATTTCGATAAACGAAGACAAGCTGCCGTGTTCTCACAGTGGCCAGTATCAGGGACAGTCGCGTACAGTCAGTGGTGGCACTGTGAATTACTAAAGCCGACCTTACTGCTACTACACGAAGGCGCTTTCAAAGCCAAACTGTTATCATAGACATGCGGTTGACTGTACATTAGCGGACAGTTGCACTGATCGTAAAATGCCACTCGCTTCCGGCTTCAATAAGTAGTGTTGTTATTACATCGATAGATTTTTATGACTTTTCATTAATTTTATTGAACATTTAAAGGACCCTTGACAATAGGCATTTGATGTCTATAGTTGAGTAATTGATGCATTCCAATGATCAGTCATCGTTTTGTTGGTGAGATAAAGATGTAAACCACCAACACCATATTTTAGTTGTTTTTTTCAGTGAGCTGGAAGTCATGGCGAGAGGCCTTTGCCTAGCAGTGGGATGATGCAGGCTAACAGCCACAGTAACAGTTTTCAGTAAAATTTTCATAAAACGAAACAATGTGAGGAAAATATTGTTCTCAATCAGTTTCGAATATTACTGATATTGTCAATTTAATCTGTCAAGCTCCGCTAATGAGACACAATTGATTTTCCAAAGTTTCATCGCCTCTCCGTACTATGTGGCCGAAATAGGAGAGAATGCGTTGTTGACACATGGTCGACAAGCGGGTCTTTATTCGAAGCTGGGTTAAGATTGATGCATTGGTGCGTTTGGCAGTCCACAGTATTCTCAGCATTCGTCTCCAGCACCACATCTCAAATGCATCAATCCTTTGTCTTTCTCGGGTCAAAATCGTCCACGTTTCTACTCCATAAAGGAAGATAGGGAATACTAGAAAAGATCTACAAGTCACTTTATCGATTCATTTCCCTTCACTATTCCGCTTCCGAGCACATTGAGCGACATGATCGCCTATTCTAAGGTAGATACAATATCGATAAATGAGGTACAGCTTTGCGTGGCCATGTCCACATTTGATGCTATTGTGTCTCCATACAACTTTTACAGTGCAGACAATACCAAGTGTACTGCTACAGAATAAAGTTCAATATTGCTTACGTCAGTTCGATTTGCTTTTGGGTTTTTTGGACTGTAGAGCAATTTTTACTTGCAGACTGTGTAGACTTTATTTCTTTTGTGTAAAGTTGAGTTTTGATTGATTGAGATATCTGTGGTATGTCCATGTCAGCTTCAGGCGACTTCTGTGTTTCGAGTGTGTCAACAGACTTCTGGTGGGGAGTGCTTCAAGATCTTTGTTCAAGTATCTATTTCTGATGTATTACAGAATAGCTCTGTTTTCTGTATAGTTATGTCTGACATTTAAAAAAAACACATTTACATTTAAATAAATTGTATTAAATAAATTAATAGGTACCTTCACAGTCTGATTTTTACAAACACAAACTATTTTACCTCCCTAGACTTTTATTACGAATATTTTTCTGGGAAAAATGTAACACGCAAAGGTATAAGTTTTACAGCCACATCAAAGGAGGTTGAAAGGAGATCCCTTTTAAAAACCTCGACACTTTTAATTTGAGTAGAAAATTGAAAACTCTACCTATTAGATGGCCGACCGCGACCTTTTGGAAGAACGATTTAAACATGGATCCGATATCCTTCGTTACTTGCTACCATTTAAAAACTTTTGACATTTGATATGATACCTAACGTAAAGGACAATTTTATATAAAAAAAACATTCACTTTATCCAATTTTTGATTTCTCTTTATGACGTTGACATTGTTGAATTGGTAGATCGACAATCCTAACAAATATTATTATGCGAAAGTGAATTTGTTTACCTATGTATTTGTTTGTTACGACAGATTTGGATGAAATTTCCCGGTAGTACGTTCCCGTGAGATTAGTGTTGCCCAAATGCAAGAACAAGACGAGACTTAGCCAGTCTTGGTCTTGGTCTTGCGCCAATACACCTGGTATTGGTCTTGGTCTTGGTCTTGCGCTCCCAGTCTTGGTCTTGGTCTTGGTCTTGCGCTCCCAGTCTTGGTCTTGGTCTTGGTCTTGCAGCAAGAGTCTTGCAAGTCTTGCAATTACCTATTAGTCTATTACTATTTATTAAAGTTTACTTTAAATCTTAGAAAAACGTATTAGAATTGGAACATTGTGAGCTTGAATTAACATAGCCATAGTAAAGATCAAGCAGATTAATAAATAACTGAAGATTTGATAAGAAATTCGAAAAATCAACTGACCTATATGTCGTTTTCCATGGAAGTAACTGTTTCTTAATAAACATTTATGATTTATAAGCTTACATTTGCTAAAACATGTAAAAAAACAAATTAATTACAATAACTTGACTGTATTTTAAAGAACAATACTTATCTGTCTAGAAAGAGATTGAACCCTCAACTTATAAGAAATTTAATAAAAGAGTTTTACGATTTATCATTTATTTGAATAAAAAATAAAATACAACACAAATCAACAGCTTTATCATTAGGTTATGATACTTTATATAATTTTTTTTGACCAAGAATTAATACAAAGTAACCATCTGGCTGACTCATCACTTAACCTATTTCTATGTTTTCTAATTACTAATGATGCTTTAGAAAATAACCTCTCAGCAGGTACTGAAGTTGCAGGTATTGAGAGAAAATCACGGGCCATTTTCGATAAAATCGGATACTCTGTCTCATGCGTCCTCCACCAATCTAAAATGTCTTCCGAGCTGGCAGTTCTTGGTTTTCTCAGGTACTCCTCCAACTCGTCTATCACTAAGCCTTGAAGACAAGATCCAGATGACGTCGAGGGACATTCATAGAGTTTATCAAAGTCTATTACGTCTTCATCTTCATCACATACTTTATTTTCTTTTTCTGGTAATTCCAGAGATTTGTTCAGTGAGTGTAGACTTTTATATTCTTCATAAAGTTCATTGAACTTGCGCAGACTTTCTGTTTTAAGTTGCTTCCCCCACATTGTCAGGTCAAAAGTCTGAGCCTTATGCCTTGGGTCTAAAATTAAAGAAGTACAATAAATCCAGTTGCTCTTCTTGTAATGTTTAAGCATTTTGTCTCGAGCTGCTTGGAAAGCTAGAATGAGCCTTTCATCCACTTCAGATCGATTAGGTTTCTCATCTAACTGTTTTACCATGGATTCAATTTTATCTAGCAAGAGATTGAATGATACAATGACTAGCGGTAATGTAACATATTTGTCTCCACCAAGTTTTGTACTTAAAAGTTTAAAGTTTACTAGAAATTTATGTAATTTTTCGAGTACCTGCCATTCATTAGCTGTGATTTGAAAATCATTTAATTCGGTGACAGAACTGCACAATATGTCAATGCCCGCTCTCACTTTTAAACCAAATCCAATCATATCATGTGTGGAATTCCATCTCGTTGGACAGTCAAGAATGGCATTTAGATTTGATGGCACGCCAGCTAATTCACAAGCAGACTGAAACTTCTTCTTCACTATCTCACTTCTTTTTATTTTACTGGAAATACTGCGTAACTTTGTTACAGATGTACGCGAGTCAGCAATATTTGGTGCAGATTCTTCATTTTCGCATCCTCAGTTTCGTCTGCATAGTCTTCGTACTGCTGATCTTGCGCGTTAGTGTCAGACTCACAGTGTAATGCTAAGGTCTTTAATAAATCTTGTACACCAAGGTTTAAAATGTGAGCAAAGCACCGGAAATGTTGATTGTCTGAATCAAAGTGTGGCGGCAGCTGTTTTCCCAGTTCATACATAAATTTGGTAATTGCAGTTGCGTTGTCGACCGTGATACCTTGTATTTTATCAATTATGCCATATTCCAATAAACATTCATGGAAAATCGTTGCAATATCTTCCCCAGTATGTCGACCGCGTGATGGTATAAAATCAAGAACTACAGATTGATACTTCCATTCGTTGTCTATATAATGAATAGTAACCCCGTAGTAACTCCTACCAGCAATTGACGTCCACCCATCAATGGTAAAAGACATTTTACATGATAATTGTTGAAGCCGTTCCTTGAGATTCAATTGGAGCTCTTCAAATCGCTCTTTGACTTTCCTTCTAAGTGTAGACCTTTTAGGAAACACCATATTAGGGCAAATACGTCGAAAATATACTTGTGTAGCTTCGTCATCGAAAAATGAGAAGGGAAGATATTTTTTCACCACCCAATCAACTGTAGCTGTCGTGATGTTGTCACTGCTGTTTTCCGACTGAAACAAAACAATAAATCTTGTGTTATTATTTAAAACATACTAGGTTTGAGCGTATAAGAGGAGGAGGTTTGTTGTTGTTAAATCGAGAAAATCGTTAAATTGATATTTGTTATATTAAGGTTGCACTGTACTGTAATTTACCAAAATAAAGTACTTAGTTGTTACTGGCCGATTAAATGAAAATATGGGTGTTTATAAAAAATATTTAAGACGATAATTACATACTTAATATGTCGCACCCCTAGATGAAAACTGTGAAAACACCACTAACTCAAAAATACTTACGTAAGTTAATGGCGTTTTTGAAAGTATCGCATGAATAGCTACGCGGAGTTAAAATTCTTTTAACTGTTAAAAAAATATTCTTACCTGTCCACTTCTTCCAGCGGTTACTAAAAAGCTTGTGATATCTCCACTTAATTTTGGTTTAACAGGAAGAAATATTTCTGATTCCTTTTTGTGGAAAGATATTAGATGTTTCCTTAAGCCTGAAGTGTTTCTGTTTTTCATTTTTATTTCAATCTTTTTATGTTGGCACAATTTACAGAAGGCAGTTTGGGATGCATGAATTATTTCGAAAAACTCCTCAAATTTGCTTTTGGGTCTTTTAGATCTGTGACTCAAACTCTCGTTACTCGGACTAGAATAATTTGAATCTTCGTCACTCATATTAAATTGTACACGTGATACGTTTTTAGAAAACAACGAGAATTAGTAAAAACAATTATTAAGTTAGACTCGAAGCACAGCTCAATTGGAAATGACTGGAATTAAAATAATTCCTTTATTTATAGTACGTTTCCTTGCTTTCTACCGCGCCGCCTCGCCACGTGCCGGCTCTATGAAAAGGATGCCGCCGCAAATCAAACAATGCCGCGTGCGGCGTACAAACACACACTAAATATTACCTACTTGTACAGACGCGACGCGTGAATAAAATAGAATTAGTGCCAATCACTATTCTTTACATATAAGTGAATGTTTTGGCGTACATCTATACTAATATTATAAAGCTGAAGAGTTCGTTTGTATGTTTGATGACAGAAGTTTTAAAATAAATAAATAAGTCCTGAACGTCACTATACCTCCAAAGTTACTATTCCTCGTGGACGAAGTCGCGGGCACAGCTAGTAAATACTTACTCTCATCATCTCTCTCAGAGATATTCGGGCTGGTAAGTAATACAAAACTCTTATCGCAGGCTTTTTATTTTATTAGTAGGTAAGTACCTACGCTTTTTATATTATTTTATTAGTTTTGTAGAATTTTTTTACACGTTTCAAGTATATTTAAAAGTGGCTACAATATTTATTAAACGGGTGATATTTGAACACTTTTTTGCTATTTTTTCTTGTAAAAACTTAAGAAATATAATGACTAAATGTACAATAGTACCTAAGTAATTAGTTTAAAACCATATAAGTAATCAATATTATAATATATACTTACTAGAATGAATTAATATGACATCTACTACCTATCCTTACCATTTTATCCTAATCATAATACTACTTGCGTGATCAGTATAATGTATTCATTTTCATTCTAAGCACTCTGAAACTTATTTATTCTTTGGAACACCTGTAGGTACTCTACTAGGAAATTATTTTGCATGAGTATACCTACGCCCTATGGCGGCAATCAAATAGTGTCAAATGTTATGATTTCGGCGTGGCGGCAACGATTGTTTTAGATTTCAAAAGAAGCCGCCGGCGCGTGTATCATAACCATGTACTTCCGAAAAGCGGCAAATTTCTTTGAGAAGTAAGTACAAAACCTTTGATGCCGCATTATCAAAGTGCCGATGGTTAAAACATAACTATGCATGCACTCAGTTTGATTTTAATAGATATTTTTTTATTCGCTATGTTTATGGTATTAGTCGTAATGCGCATAGGTCCAGTTTTTCATATTCTTTGATACAGTTTTTTGCGTCTCATAGAATTCCTAAGCGTACCTACCTATACACCGAACTGTTACACCTAACTACTCAGTGAAATAGCGCTAAGTCCTAGCTGCAAGACGCAAGAGTCTTGCAGGCTATGTCTTGTTCTTGCTCAAGTCTTGCACGGTCAGTCTTGGTCTTGGTCTTGCTAAAAATACGCGGTCTTGTTCTTGGTCTTGGTCTTGCAAAAACGCAAGAACAAGACCAAGACTGCAAGACCAAGACTGAATTTGGGCAACACTACGTGAGATAATTTCCGACCTCCACGCGGGTGAAGCTGCGGGCGAAGGCTAGTTTAAAATTAAAAAAAATCCGGTAAAGTGGGAATTGACCTAGTGCACTAAGGTTTCTGTGTCACAAAAACAATTATAGTTGGTTTAACTTCTTTTATAGTTTGCCAAAGCCTTTATGTTGTACTAGCTGCTGCCCGCGACGTCGTCTGCGTGAAGGCTCTACAGCACCAAAAATACCTAAGATGCCAGTGTCGCTATAGCATTATAAGTAAACAACTTTTTCACTTCTCATGCTCTAAAAGTCCGTCTTTATGTTGTGCTTAGGCGAAATAAAATCGCTTTTTATGTTCTAGTTCATAAAGTAATTATTTTTTTCTAAGACTAAAGTAATCAGGCCCAACATCCAAACGCACAATAAAACTTCGCAGATTAAAGTCGTGATTTATTTCGTTTTCTTTAATTTATACCACTTCCGTGTTTTCTATCGTTAGTTTAATAAAATCAGGTAAAATAGTTGTCATTTATTATTTAAAAAGGCAAAGAAACGTTTTCATTTTTTGGCAGTATGAAGTACCCAAGTCGGATGACAAATGTTTAAATAAAAAAAAAAGTTTTAATAAGTTTCCTGGCGGTATTATCTGTGGTGGCGGGAATTAGCTATGGATGCAACATTTTTGATTAATTATGTACTGTATACTTTATGCCTGTTTCATTTTCTCGCAATCGAAGTGAAAAGCAGAGTGTATAACTCAGGCATAAACGAGCCATTTTACCCCTCGACTTAACTATCCACCCTCGCCTGCGGCTCGGGTGGATATAAACGTCTCGGGGTAAAATAGCTTCTTTTATGCCTTAGTTGTACAATCTACTATTAAAATAGCGTTAAAATATAAGTTTTTTTTTCGCAAGCGAAGCAAGTGAAGAGAGTTATATGGGAATCCTTCTGAGTTCAGTCATAAGATGTGACTGAAGGAAATAGAGAAAATAATGCAGGAATACATCATACACATACATACGTACAAAGGTATCATATCATACCTTACAACACTTCTATATAAACTACGTTGGTAGCAATGCTGCCAGGAGCCTAAATGTAAAGAGAGTCAGGACTGCAAGCAAGCGACGTACAGTTGCCCGTGTGAGAAGCAACTCGTTGTATAGTATTCTGTGAATATGTACTTCATCTAGCTATATATTATCAACCTTTAATTTTCTCAATGCTGGGATAGAAGCCTCTACTCTGTGAGAGGAGCCATAATCCACTACGCGGGCCCAGTGTGGGTTAGTGGATGTCACATGTCTTCGATTTTTTTGGTTCGAAGACATGCCGGTTTCCTCACGATGTTTTCCTTCACCGTTTTGATGAAATTTAATACCCAAAGTAAAACGCCTGTCTGGGTTCGAACTTACGACCTAAAACTCGCCAGTCGAGGCCGATACTACTGGGTCACCACTTCTCCCAAGCCATCTATTACGGTAAAAAATAAAGCCTTGTGAATCCTGTGATGGTCAGACCGATTGACAGACAAAGGGTTTATCTACCTAGGCTTGGTAACAGACCCGTTGGCAACTATGTATTTCATCCCGTATTTGTATCGCTACGTTGACACAGTTTAAAAAAAACAACAGTGGCACTCCGGGAGTGCCGACAGAAGTGAAAACTTGAACAATTACGTGTGTATTTTTTGAATCGCCATATAAACAAAACACAAACAGAGTACTTTGTCATCACATCATCTTTGCTTTTTACATATCGGAAATACATTAAAACCGAGTACATCCCGAGGACAGCCGAACACATCCGAAAGTAGCGCGGTGTCGGTAACAGTGTCGCGAGTTCAATGGTTTCTTCCCACCTCAAAAAACGCCCAACGCGCCTAAACAAGTTTCCACTTCAAAAAAAGTTGTTAAAAAATATTACAATAATTTTGTTCACGGATTTTTTTAACAATTACGCGTGTAATACTAAAGGATTTAGTGGAGGCGTTGAACTCAAGGCCGATCAAAAATGTTTGATAGTAAAACAAAATGTGTCGGTGAAAAGCGCTTTGAGGCTTTTTGTGCAGTGATATTTTGACGTGTGAAATTCCATCACAATTTGTCTGTTAGGTTTATAAGCTCGTTTTATTTTTATCTACTTAGTAATACTAATTCGCGGGTTTAAGAGACAAGGTAACAAAAATGATACAGCGTGTATCAATCAAAAGCCATTTATTAAAACTAGGCTGAAAATCAGCACGTTTTAACCGTCACAATTAGATAAAACAGTCCCCCAAAACGTCCGCCCTTCACCACTTCCCATTGCTTCGGTTGGGAAGAAGTGACGCAACAAAATCCCCAGCAGCACAGCTGTCTGTTCAGTAAGAAGAACAATAATATCAAAAGGGTGTGGTCAAAATTACCGGTATGGGACAGACCACAGAACAGTTAAAAGCATATCTGTTCTGTGGTACAGACCAAAATTGAACCTCACCGTTCATACGTGCTGTATAAACAGGGAAAATTATAACAGCACCCTAATTGCGTAACACACTATCAATCGGAATCTGGATTCATTTTCAAGCAAATTGCTAATCCATTGCTTCATAAGTTCGAAAAATTTGTCTGCTCAACACGTAAATAACGCATTGAATGTTGTTGAACTGTCAAAATGAAACCGATTCCGATTGATAATGTGTCACGCAATTGACCCCCAGGATATGCGAGCGTCATCATCTAGCCTTTTCCCAACTACGTTAGGTTCGGCCTCCAGTCTAACAGGATAAGCGAGCGTATTAAGCAAATATAAAACGTCTCATCATCTTGATAAGTGATCCGATGCATTTAAACAAAAGTGTTTGCCAAGTTAATGTTCTAAGTTTGCCAAGGTAATCTTTCTTCAGAATTGCTTCAATATAATAATTGCTTCATACAGGTAATCTAGAAGCACATAATTATTTTCTATCGTAGCTGATGGCGTTCTATAGTTTTTGCCTAACCCCAGAAGTTGTTGCATGTTGAACATATGCTAAAAGATTTGGAATTAGATAAAACTTAAGTACGTCTTAAATTCAGAAGTTTTGAAGTGAAACTTCTTTACGCACGCTTGACTTGGGTAGTAAGCTGGCGAACGCGTGACGTAAGCGTTACGAAAAGTGTGATCGGACGAGGCGAACGGGAGTTGAGTGGGGGATATAAGCAAGAGAAAGCAGTGCGCGCGCACATTTTCTTTCTCTCTTCCTCTCATAGCCAAATACGTTTGAAGTTTCACTTCAGTCGTGTGGTCATAAGCACACTCGGTTTTTTTAAAACCGCTAGACCGAGTTTGCAGCCAAGAAATCAAACTACAATCAAACTTAAGATTCAAGACAGGTTGGAGACTGGCATCTAATAATTTAGTTCGGAAGTGGCCCCTCAATGGATAGGGGAGAAAGGTTGGCGATATCTGGATTGTGATCAAAGTTATAGCTGACCCTAGCCACTGAAGATATTCGTTCAGAGGACGTCTGACGTTTTATGCAAACATTATTATTATTGTGACCGTTTCAACTTAAAAACAAGTTAGGTCACTGATATTTTTTTAGTACGACAAGAAAGAACTGTACGGTCAGCATCAAAAGTTGATTAACACTTCAGTTTTTTAATATTAGTTATTGAGCAAAATATTTGTTCAAAATTGCAGCAGAAGAATTTTTTTTAGAATATATACGAGTACTCTTGTCTATTATGTGAAAAGCTAAAAATCAGTTTATTGAAAAAAGTTGTTGTCAATTTAATAACATGTAAAAATGATAGTGTTAATCGACTTTTGATGCTGACTGTACCTACAGTTTATAGCATATTTAATTTTAATTAAAAAACCCAATTAGTTTAATTAAAACGTTGCAAGCGTCTGATCAATAGATAAGCACAATGTCATTTAAATACATAAACGTAATCAGCTTATAATTTTTCCACAGCTCTTGAGCCACAGGCCTCCGCTCTGTGACAGGTAGTGGGCCGTAATCCACCACGCGGGCCCAGCGCGGGTTGGTGGATGAACCTAGAACCTGTCCTAGAACCAGGGATGTTACGGAGCTTCGGTTCCGAATCTGAAAAGTCGGAACTTCCGATTAATTTTACACCTCCGATTCCGGTTCCGATAATTTTGAATCGGAGTTATACCGAAGTTCGAAACGCAGCGATACACGTGACTAGAGCGCCTACAAACAAGTTTTAACTTTGTCGCCAGGGGAATGTTTGTTTATTTTATACACGGTCGCGCTCGAAGTCTCAGTTTATTGTTTTGTTTGTCGATGTTAGAAGAAAGTAGAAGAAAGATTGTTAAGGGAAGGCCCCTTAACACATCTTTCTCCTACTTCTGCCCCGGTTCCGGTTCCGATTCCGATCAATCAAATTTAAAACCTCCGATTCCGGTTACGGTTCCAGTAAAACGACTTCCGTAACATCTCTACCTAGAACCATTTAAAATGCATCAAATTAAAATCAATATTCAATCCAACAAAAACTATTTTAATTAACATTTGATTATAAACATATTGCAATCAAAATAACAAATGACGCGTAACCATCAACATTGAACACCAAATAAATATGGAATTATTTAATTAATTCGAGCTAACAGTCATTATAAAGAGTCAATATTTGTTTTACTTTATCAATATAGCGTGAACCTTAACGAGGAGTTCTGGCATGCGAGTGTTTGATGTAGGTAATTTTATTTAGGAAAGGTGTACGTCCATACTAATATTATAAAGTATGTCTGTCTGTATGTTGCTTTTTCACGCCTAAAACACTGAACGCGTTTCGATAAAATTTAGCAAGGAGATAGATGGTATCCTTGGGAAGGACACAGGAAAATTATTCTAAAAGGGGTGATACAGGGGATGAAATGGTTTGTATGGGAAACTCAGAATTTCTTAAGTTAGGGATATGAAAATTCAAATATTTGGAAAAAAAAAAATAAACAACGTATTTCATTGTTTTTGTAGAATCACCCTCTAGGGGGTAAAATACGTGGATAATTTCTTTAAATCACGCGGGCGAAGGGGCGCGTAAAAGCTAGTTTGCTATAATATCGTACGTAGCACCTAGCGTTATGTAGATTCAGTTTAACCATCATCATCTGCCTAGCCTTTTCCCAACTATGTTGGAGTCAGCTTCCAGTCTAACCGGATGCAGCTGAATACCAGTATTTTACATGAAGCAACTGCCTATCTGATTTCCACAACCCAGGGACTGGGTAATACGATACCCCTTGGTAAGACTGGTTGTCAGACTTTCGGGCTTCTGACTAAGAGTACCTAACTACTGTCAAAGATCGATGAATGGCAGCCAGGACCAACGGCTTAACGTGCTTTCCGAGGCACGGACCCCTCCGTGCCTCGGAAAGCACGTTAAGCCGTTGACCATCTTTACGTACCAAGACCCCTCTCGGTACGTAAAGATGGTCACCCATCCACAGACCAACTGCGGCAAGCGTAGCTTAACCTGATCGATCAACCTGTGCGGCTGTTATTATTTAGCCATGGAGATTCAGTTTAACCCTATGGAAAAAAGGTGGAGTTTATGTGTGATACATACGAGTACCTACTAAGTATACTACTACATCTACGGAGATTCAGTTTAATCATATGGAAAAAAGGTGTGAGTTTATGTGTGTAATACATACCTACTGTACTACTACCTACATCTGTCTTGCACAGACACCACAGTTCACAAATTATATTATCTGTGCACACACATTCACACATATACAGCTCACAGTTTACAAGTTCACTCTAAAAAGCAAACTAACAAATTGTAAGTACTTAGGTACTTATTTGCAATAATGAAGTGTGACATTATACCCTGAGCCCCATCCAATAAATCGACATTAACATTTAATAAAAGAGACATAGAACCCAATATCGTTCGAGGCCAATCGCCAAACAAACGCTTATACAGTGTACACACGGCCTTATAGTAACCCAACCCACATCAAGTGTCACATAGATTAAATAGCGAACAAGAATAAATCGAAATAAATAAAAACAACATACGCACTCGAACAAAGCTCTGTAATTTCATTAAAAAGGGTTTTCCTCTCGAAATATTTCGGTCATAATTTTTCGGAACACAATGACGGAGCAAGCACTCTGCTTCGCGCTATCCCTTTGATTTTTTTGCTCTGGCAATGAAATATGAGGGCAGTGTTGCAATAATTTTGCTTGGCTCTAATTGGTTGGCGGTGCAGTAATGAATTGCTACCGTGCGTTTGAGTTCTGACCCGTTTAAGCCTTAGCCTGGATGTGAGCTGTGCCAGGACGGTAAGTACACTCACACTGTGTGAATGGCTGTTTTGACGTGCATTTTGCTGCTCTGCTTGCTTAATGCTTAGGTAAGAGCTACGTAGTAACATGTTTTTGAGGATGACGAAGTGAGCTAAGTTTGTACCCGAAAGTTATGTAAAGAAAGTTATGTAAAGAAAGTTATGTTTTGTCTTTGAGCTTCTCTATTCCCTTTCCCCAGATTGAATAGTCTATTGATGACCAGCGATGCACTTTGACGATAAGCGATGCCGTTTGATGACAAGCGATGCAGTTTGATGACAAGCGATCAGTTTAATACAGCTACCATAGACTCGGTAAAAAATTAAATGAGGATTGCTTAAGTCAGGCGATTTACTGACACAATCTATAGTATTGAAATCAGTCATGCATTTGCTCATGGACAACATTAACTACACGAATGATTGGAAAAACACCGGGAAGTAGAATAATAAAACAAAACAAAAATTGATGAATATTCCAATCTAAATTAACCATGCGTACTTATTATATCTGTGCATCCTTGTTATTATTCACATAATATATAAGTACCTAAGTATAAAAATTATTGTTACCAGCAATAATCTTCGACATAATATTGATGCAACTACATACATTAATATAATAAAGTAACTTATCGCTGGACACAAACAAGTTAATTAACAATAAATGAAAGATAGCGTTTTATAAATAAATTGTTTTACATTAAAAATGGCAGTCACGCGATATGAACACAGAACAGTGTTACATTAAGTGACGTAAATGTTAGGTTATTGTGAGGCTTTTTACTATGCTATTTACTTTAAGATGAAGGAGAATACTAAAGATTGACTACATGGGGATTTTGGATTTATCTGTATTCATAATAAAGTTGAAGATTTCGTTTGTTTGTTTTAACGCGCTAAACTCTGAAACTGCCAGTCGGATTTGAAAAATTATTTTTGCATTTGATAGCCCAATTCTTGAAGAAGACTATATGCTTACTTAACATCACACTAGGACCCTTAGGAACTGAGAAAAAACAAAAAAAAGACAGATAGAACGCTAAGCGAAAACGAAGGAATAGCGCAGGCATGCGATGCGATGCGACGGGGTGGGTCGGGGGAACAAGAAACACGCAGACGAAGTCGCGAACAGAAGCTAGTCCATACTAATCCATACTGTATACTATATATACTATCCATACTAATATTATAAATTCGAAAGTAACTCTGTCTGTCTATCTGTATGTTACCTTTTCACGCCTAAACCACTGAACCGATTTAGATGAAATTTGGTATAGAGATAGTTTGAGTCCCGGGAAAGGACATAGAATACTTTTTATCCTGATATTCCCACGGGATCGAGACTTATGCAGGTGAAACCGCGGGGCACAGCTAGTCCATCCATACTAATATTATAAATTCGAAAGTAACTCTGTCTGTCTGTCTGTATGTTACCTTTTCACGCCTAAACCTCTGAACGGATTTAGATGAAATTTGGTATAGAGATAGTTTGAGTCCCGGGAAAGGATATTCCCACGGGATCGAGACTTATGCGGGTGAAACCGCGGGGCGCAGCTAGTAAGTTATAAATTTAAAACACTGCCTTGAAGAAAATACCTCGAAATGATCGTGGATTTCCTTTGTGAAGGACTCTGCATCTGCATGACGATTTTGAGAAGGTCCTGTAGAGATATACTTACTTGTATACAAGGACTCTAAGCAAAGCAATTATCTCCAATCCTCAAGCATTCGTCTAATTTAACACAAGCAATCAAATTCGTAATCAGTCACGCACGAAACAGACATGCACGAATTATTATATTGTGTCGGTGCTACCTTGCAAACTGAATTTAAATTCGACGGTTAAAACAACACAACCAATCCATTTTAAACATTCAAAACCCGTAGAGAGAGCTGTCAATTAAAATATTAGCTCATCACCAGACAAACGGCAGTTAAAATTAAATGGAGTGTTAAGTTCGGCCGTTTATCATGCACTCCAGCCGGGGTCAGGCGGAGGAAGGGTTAACAAATGACCCACACCAATCAGGCTTAAGAGAACCCGGCTTTTAACTCTAGATATGGAGTGCTTATGGAACTTTTTTATGAAGTAATTTTTGGTACTGTTGGGAGAAAGTGCGTCAGTAGGTACTTATACTTACGCCCTACACTGAAAAAAAAGAAGTTGCCGCAATCAAGATTTTGTGCGTTTATTTTCGTTGGATCCCACTTTTGAATCCCATTTTTTAGGTATTAACGATGGATCCCGTTTGCTATTTCCGTTGAATCCCATATTATAACAACATGTGTACATTTCAGAAGAAAAGTGATTTACCTTTATCAAACACTAAAAAGAGATTATTTTTAGTGGGCTACCCGGAACCGAACTAGTTAGATTAGGTTAATTATTAAAAAAACAATGTTAGGTTAAGTTAGGTTAAAACTGTGACCCCTACGCACGAGCCGAGCGAGCGAAGCGAGCGGTGCCGCGGCAGCGGAGTGCCAGAAACGACTAGATTATATAGAAAATGAATTGTTTGTGAAATAAATAGTATACGAAACGTTGGTTGTAAACTAAAAATTTGTCAATAGTTTTGGTGAAACATTATTGAACCCCTCATTTTATTATAAACAATTTTGTTGTTGAAAGTACCCGCATTCAGATTTTTTTAAGCATTCGGGATCCAACGGAAATACTTTTCGGGATTCAACGACAATAAAACGTAATTAACTTGCATTTTTTAAATTCGGGTGTTTTGCGGGATCCAACGCCAAAAATATTAAAATGGGATTCAAAAGCGGGATCCAACGGAAATAAATCGATTTTGTGCAGATTGACTAAGTAACTTGTTTGCATCTGAGCCTATCAAGCACAATGATCACAGCTACTACTTTTATTTATTCAGTGTACCACTGTTTGTATGATGTATTTGATAAACACAACCAAGGAACTTATTTAGCGCAAACATTTAGCGCAAGATTTGATCCAGTTGTATGATTAAAACAATTAATTACAATGATAGATGCTATCAAGTCAAAATCTTTATTGAAGTAATCGAAATGCTTGATTGACACCACTAACTTTGTTGTTTTAACTCTTCTACAATGATGTCATGTTAAGGGTGATCAAGAAACTTGTTTGAGCGTTCAATCATTTGAACTAGTATTGCTGCAATCATGTCGTGATGATCAACTTAACTAAGATTTTGATTAATCTAAACAAGATATCGTCAATCAAGCTAAAAAGTCACTTGATTGGAGTGCATTTTTTTCAGTGTAGCTTTAGGCTTATTGAAATCTGTTTTATATTCTACTTTAGGCTCAGAAGAAAATACAATTAGGAAGAGATTTTAATTTAAAAGAGTGTTCATGGAGTTTCTTGCCGGTTGCTCTCCATAGAAAATTACTACGCTTTAGAATGGGTTTCTAGCTTCATCTTTCTGAATGACCGACTTAAAAGACAATCCAAAAGCACCTGTAAATGGTTTAATTGAAATAAATGCTTTGAATTTGACTGTAATTAGTATTGGTACCATGGGTTCTGTAAAACCGTAACCCAATTTATCTCAGACTAGCTTCTATCCACGACTCCGTCCGCTTGAATTTTTTTTTTTTTTTTTGATTGCTTAAGGGGCCCGCTCTTGATCACGCCTGATGGAAAACAATGGACGAGGTCTATGATGGAACGAGCGTGCCCAAAAGATGCCAGATGGAATTTGTTGTTCTCCCGACTCGTCGTATCGCATCGCCCGCCCGCGCTATTACGTGCTTCGTTTTCGCTTAGCGTTGTTTCCGACTTTTTTTTTTGGCTCGGCGTCTAAGAGTCGTAGCGTGATATTAAATGCGTGATATGATAGTCCAATTCTCAAGGAAGGTTATAAGATTATAACCTTTCTCAATAATTGGACTATCATATGCAAAAAGATTTTTTCAAATCCGACTGGTAGTTTTTGAGATAAGCGTGTTCAAACAAACCAAATCTTCAGCTTTATTATATACTAGCTGTGCCCGCGACTTCGTTCGCGTGGATGTCGGAACTTAACAATATCCTGCGAGGATACCGATTCAAATCTTTATTTTTTATTTAAGCTAGTGCTTCTCTATTAATAACATTAGTTGTGGAACCATCTGAAGCGTACACAAAAAGGTTATTGGGGTTGTTTACGCGTGAAAGAGCTACGTATAGTTGACCATGGGAAAAGCATCCAATACTTAGGTCCACCCCCGCAACGGATAATGTCTGGCCCTGAGCTTTATTAATCGTCATGGCATAACAAAGACTGACTGGGAATTGCACTCGTTTGAAAGAGAAAGGAAAGTTGTTAGGAATAATAGGTATTCTTGGAATAAAAACAATATCACCGGCACCGCAACCGGTTAATATTTCAGCTTCGATAATGTTTTGCTGCAGATTTGTGACTTTGAGCTGAGTGCCGTTACAAAGTTTGGGAGGACATCAATTTCTGAGGAGAATTATTGGAACACCGATTTTTAAAACTATTTTGTTGGCGGGAAGTCCGGGTGTGTTAAGGGAATCCAAAAATTCTACCGGGTAGTGCGTGGCGTCATCTTCTTCCATAACTGTATTTATAGAGGTGTATTCTCTACTATTCCCGGACACATGCATCAATATTTTTAAATTAATTGCCGCAGCTTGGTCATTGCGGGGAGTCAAAATAGCTCGCTGACATAGCCAAGAACCGGCTTGATTTCCCATATTTGTGGAATCTCCGTACACAGAAGAAATTAGCTCTTGTTGTGATGTAACGCAAGAACAGAGATTAGCGACCAAATTAACTTTTCCATCTTCTTGTACGGGGTATGTGCCATCGCCTATTTGTAACAATAAATTGGAAAACTCCTGTGCATTTTCGCAGCCTCCTAACTGTGCACGCATATTTACGCTCAGGTGTGTAGATGATATATTGCGCCATAAAACAGAACTCTTCAGACATGCAGCAATTTCATCGGCTCTCGTTCCTCGGGGTACTATCGGGAGTGTCTGCCGAAAATCACCGCAGAACAGTACCGTAATGCCTCCCATCGGCCGGTCATTTTGCCTTATGTCCTGCAAAGTTCTATTCACTGCTTCTACAGCTTTGCGATTTGCCATTGTGCACTCATCCCTAATAATTAAAACACAATCGCGTAAAACCTTTGCTTTATCGCTATTTCGTGATATGTTGCAAACCGGGCTTTCCGTACGGTCCAAGTCGATAGGAATTTTAAATGTTGTGTGTGCCGTTTTTCCTCCAGGCAATAATGTGGCTGCTATCCCTGAAGAGGCGACAGCAAAGGCAATTTACTTTGGTTCCTTATTCGAGCCAAAATAACATTGGTTAGGAAAGTTTTCCCTGTGCCACCCGGTGCGTCTAAAAACAGGATTTCACCCGAGGCGTTATCTACACTGCAGCATTCCGTATCAAACGACTGGCGCTGTTCCTCTGTCAAATTTGCGCAGTCATTTTGTAAAATTTCTTCGAGTTCCACGGGATTGTAACTAATTTCTGATACGTACTCTCTGTCCATCGACTACCGGTGTGGGCAAACCATAACAACGCCATCTATCGAAGTGCTATTAATATTCAATACTGCACGTAGTTGATCTCCAGATGTAGTCCATATTATAATTTTCAAATTTACATTTTTGAAGTGAAAACTTCTTTAGCGGCGTTGCACACTTTTTGTAATGGGTAAAAAATGTTAAACTCGCGTCAGGACATCGCGTCAGGACACGTGACCGTCAGGAGAGATTTCCCCCCCCCCCTCTCTTTCTACGGCGGCGCCAACCGAAGTGAACCAAGTGACACACGACAATGGATGGATGGATGGATGGATGGATGGACGTGGACGTGGACGTAAAATGAAAAAAGTGACGCAGAAGTAGTGAAAAAAAAATTAGTTATATTAATTAAAATTAATAATTGATTAATTTCAACGTTAATATTTAAGTTTTCTCTTCTGCCGGCACTCCCGGAGTGCAACCCGTCTTTTTTTTAGGTGTGAACTGATTACGATGAAACAAAAAACTCAATGTTACTTCAATTTATAATTTTTAACGCAAATATTGTTGCGTATAAACGTGAAGTTGTGAGACCAAGTGCATATTAACACACATTAACTAATTTTGTCCAGAGATGGCGCTGTTTTAATATTTATTTCTGAAACACTTAGAATTTTCTAATTTACAATTTTTAGGTGTGTGTGAACTGATTACGATGAAACAAAAAACTCAATGTTACTTCAATTTATAATTTTTAACGCAAATATTGTTGCGTATAAACGTGAAGTTGTGAGACCAAGTGCATATTAACACACATTAACTAATTTTGTCCAGAGATGGCGCTGTTTTAATATTTATTTCTGAAACACTTAGAATTTTCTAATTTACAATTTTTAGGTGTATGTGAACTGATTACGATGAAACAAAAAACTCAATGTTAGTTCAATTTATATAATTATTAACGCAAATATATATAAACATAAAGTTGTGAGACCAAGTGCATATTAACACACGTTAACTAATTTTACTTCTGGTAGGTACACTTTAAATTCAAAAATCTTTTGATAGACTGAACCGATTGCAATGAAACAAAAACTAAATGTTACTTCAAGTTACGCTAAATCGTTGTGTATAAAAGTTATCTACATTTATTTCGTACATTTTACGTGATGCTCGGATAACTAAACATACAAACGGACAAACAGACAAAAATTCTAAAAATGCTGGAATTGTGTTCTATTGGTTGTCCTTTAACACCCTGGCTATATTTTTTTATTTTTTTTTTAATGTACAAAAACTTCTTTTCTACAGTTTTATTATATGTATAGATGTATAGATATGGATCTCACACACCACCATAAATCATCGATTTAAACAAAACCTTTTTCATCTTTCGTTCATATAAAACGAAAATGATATAATAAGAGAATAAACAAAAACAACCCAAATCAAGGCAACACATTACGCCATCACCTTTTTCTTAATATATTCACGCTCATATGTAAACGTTATAAGCAGTAAATCACGACACACGTCTCGGCTGGGACTGCCAGCAAAAAATACGCGTTCAAACTGTCACCCGTAGATGCTTGTCAAGATGGCTGTTTAGCATTTTTTTATTTCTGAAATGAGAGAAATTCATACAGACAGAAAAAACGGCTAGCCTTATTTTTGGTGAATTTGTCATTAGAGTCCTATAAAAAAAAATCTGCTAGCCTTTTCCCAACTATGTTGGGGTCGGCTTCCAGTCTCATGAAGCAGCTGCCTATCTAACCTCCACAACCCAGTGACTGGGTGATACGATACCCCTTGGTAAGACTGGTTGTCAGACTTTCGGGGTTCTGGCGACCTGTAGCGACTGTCAAAGATCCACGAATGGCAGCGGGGACCAACGTAACTAAGCACGGAAAGCACGGTCTTGTTATATAAAGATGGTAACCCATCCAAAAACCAACCGTGGCAAGCGTAGCATAACCTGACCGATGGAACCGTGGGGCTGTTATTATTTAGTCACAGTGAAAAATTGTTAAATTTTCTAGTTCTTTAACTGATTGTGTAACGAAAGTGTACAAAAGGAAAATTGGAACTTTTTATCATTTCAAGAAGTAATTAAACACAGTTTTTTCACGCCTGGGAGTATTTCGTGCCAATAAAAACGTGACGTTAAAATACAATCATAGAAATACAGTCGGTATTTCTGTAATTGTATTTTAACATCACGTTAAAGCAATTAGGAAGTTGGAAAGCCAAGATGAAATCAATTTAGATTCGATTGGCAATTGAAACTTTTAAGTGGGTCAATCTAAAATATAATTAGAGGAAGCATTGCATTGGGAAAAAGCTTGAGCTTATGTACCTATGTCCGTTTTACAGCAGTCAATAAAAAATACTAATTATTTTTATTGACTTGTGTGAATACACATACAATTTCACTTAGTGCAAATACACTCAAAATCAAAAAACTAATTAATTGTATATCTCTAGGACCAGCGGTTTAGGCTGTGCGTTGATATATCAGTCAGTCAGGATTTTGAATTCTATATATATTTCTTCCAAGTATATATTTATAACGAGATAAACCAGACGTAATGCTGCTGGAAACCCCGTAACGTGTCTACCTAAAACAGTAAGAAAGTTTACTGACTCAAGTGTGACTCTCTTAAGGATCGACTTCGACCCTCCCGGACCCACAACTCGGTGTGTCTCTCGATTAATTTGATTATGCTTCGCAGACAGTGTGTCGCCGAGACGCACGTCCTCGCATATCAAATTACTTTCCGTTTACGCCAGTTTACGAGTACGAGACTTATACAAAAGTATACCTACCTAGAAGTATACTGAGTTTCAACAGTAGGCACTTTTTTGATACGGAAAGAAGACTTCGATGGCATAAGTACCATAGCATCATAAGTATTGATCATAAGGATGTCGCTTAGCTACCAAACTAGCGTAGTTGGTTATCAATACTGTCTTGAATATTTTGATTATTGGCGTATTGGCTTAAAAATATCTGTGTTTTTTTATCAGAATAGTTAAATTATTTTCTTTGACATGCACCCTAATTGCGTAACATATTATCAATCTCAATCTGAATCATTTTGAAGGATATTGCTAATCCATTGCTTCATATGTTCGAAAAAGTGATCAGCTCAACAACGCAAATAACACAATGAATGTTGTTGAACTTTCAAAATGAAAGCCATTGCTACTAATAGTATGTTACTTAATACATTCACTGCCGTGTAGGTCACCGGTGACCGCGAACAATAGATTTTCTATTGTGTCAGTTGTCTGGCAGTCAAGGTGTTAATTATCCGGCAGGGCCTAATTATCATATACCCACAATGTGCCAAAGCATGCAATTTTATTTTTCTGTAACTCGTCCGTAAAATAATCTCCGGAAAGCTTAACGTGCAGATAATATTGTACAAAGATAATTACACTATCTGGATTCTGTGAACAGGACCAGACAGAAGGTTTTTGGCCGGCTATCATTATCTTCCGAGTATTTATTCATTCACCAATCTGTCGAGCAGTGTGTCAGACATTTATCTGTCATTCGAAAGAGCTCATATCCTGAGCGGCCTGCCTGCGAGTCATTCGCACCGAAATGATGCTGTGATAAGAGATGTTATTACTTTTAAACGTTTCCACCCGTATAAGTATTGGACAGAGGATTGTGTAGGGATAAAAACCTGATTTCCATGTCCAGGTAAAAGGTGGAATATAATTCTCACTTTTATTGTGGTCAGCGGGGTAATTGCGTAACACACTAAGGGCGTTTACGCACTACGTCCGATCCGAATCCGAGAAATAGTCCATCGTCTTATTTGTTCGGATCTAGTGCGCAACCCCTCATACAAATAGGACAATGGTCACTTCGGACCGGCATTTCTCGGATTCGGGTCGGATTTAGTGCGTAAACGCCCTAACTGTAGGAATGGTTTTCATTTTGACAATTCAACAACATTCATTGCGTTATTTACGTTGTGGAGCACACAAATTTTTCGAACGTATGTAGCAATGGATTAGCAAATGCTTAATATAATTATTTCTCTACCAACTATATAAATTATGGTACGCAATAAATAATTGAGAATTTGAGAATTTGAAATTGAATTGATTGATAGTGTGTTACGCAATCAGGGCGCAGATTGAACGCGATATGAACAATGATTGGTCCAAAGCGACTGTTTTTCTTTTGGGGTCAACTAAAAGAGGTCAAGACATGCTTTTTCACAATTTGTCCCAGCTGTCCAGCAGCTGTTCCAGCTTGTAGTTAGGAGACAAAGCTCCAATCAGCCCGTGTCTAGGAGTATCTATCTGACTACAACTGGACACCCTCTATTAACAATTGTAAAACAATGTAATTGCCAATTTGCCACTTTGTACGGACATAATTATATTCAGTTCGACGTGGATATTAATTATTTCTTATACAACTTAATTCGTAGGGGCAGTAGGTATATTTTTTCGACATGATTTATTGAATTACATAAATCGACGTCAACTCTTCACGTGACCAGAGGGCTGGCCTATTTCTTGGCCAAAGAATTAGCATTGCCATACAACGTGGCAATGCTGGCAGCCTTTTGGGCACTGTTCCTGTTGACAGCGATGCGGACGAATTCTTTCATGCCCTATGATTATTTTGTTTATTTTTTCATATAATTGTACATATTATTATAGTTTATATGTTAGCTTATATTATGTAAATATCTATACAAATAAATAAAGTTTGCATTAATATTACATAAAATAAGGTTGAATAATGAGAGCAGTGGTGGCCCAGTAGTAGCGGCCGACTTACGGGTTCTAGGTCGTACGTTCGAACGCAGACAGGCATTTTATTTTGTGTAAATTATTTCATCACTGCTCGTAAAACGATGAAGGCAGACATCGTGAGGAAACCGGCATGTCCTATAACCAAAATTCAAAGACATGTGACATCTACCAATCCGCACTGGGCCCGCGTGGTTGATTACGGCCCACTCCCTTTCACCGAGAGAAGCCTGTGAGCAGTAGGAACGTTATTGTCTGGTTATGTAAGGTTCAATATAGCCTATGTGTTTTTCGTTTCTTAAAAGCTAACGTTATATGGTAATTCTAGATACACTCAACAACACCTACAACAAGACCTACTCTATGCAAAATATTAATGTTTTTTTAAAACGTATTCAAACTTATCAATTTGTAAATTGAACACCAAGTTTAAATTGTGAATAAAAGCGTTCCGAAGTTTTAACAATACAAGTTGTACGTTCACGCGAACGATGACAGACAACGCCATCCATCACGACAGGTATTGTTGCGGATAGGAAAGGCAGCAGGCTCGCACGTTGTTAGTTTGCTACCAACTATAATATACATAATGTGAATTTTTTCAACGATATTGAAATATGATTTTAGGCATTTTTTTTTTTTTTATGGATGGGAAATCATCAAATGACTCCTCCCGCTCTGGGTGGAGCGGAAGGGACTATCAGACTCTTACTGACTAAAACCCATCCGTGTTCCTTCCTTAGCCCTTTATGTTCCGGGGTAGCGGTAACCCTTTCGGACAATCCCGCACCCCCAGCAGGATGATTTTAGGCATGACATTGTTTAGGCAATGTTAAGTGCGTGCCTGATTTAAGTAGCAAACCAGTTAGATTAAAAAACAATCTTCGAACTGAAAATTGGGAAATATGTGAGGAAAGTTGGATCCTATTGCACCCCATTGGTTGTTTGTTAGTTTCATGCATTGTTTACCTCTATCAATGGAATTGAACTTTTTTTGGGTCTAATTTTTATTAATTAAATCCACTATTGCAAGGCGATTATTGCATTCAAGTTTTGCCTCGTCTACACACAGAGTTGTACAATTGATTCATGTTTTGTACGTATTGCAAAATAAAAACCGAGTGTGCTTTTGACCACACGACTGAAGTGAAACTTCAAACGTATTTGGCTATGAGAGGAAAAAAGAAAGAAAATGTGCACGCGCACTGCTTTCTCTTGCTTATATCCCCCACTTAACTCCCGTTCGCCTCGCCCGAACACACTTTTCGTAACGCTTACGTCACGCGTTCGCCAGATTACTCCCCAAGTCAAGCGTGCGTAAAGAAGTTTCACTTCAAAAATATGCCAGAATTTTGCGATTTTACAGGGTGCAATTTTAATCACCGTTTTCCTCTTAAGGGGTCATTGTACTCATCATTATGAATGGGGCTTTAAGGTACAATAATGAAAAACGAAACGTTAACAACCTCCTTGCATACGAAGAAATAATCAAGCAAGATATTTTAAACTGCTAGGACACCAAAACGATAAACACATGGAAATTGTATAACTTTGACGAAACAACTTCTGACAATGGACTTAGGTACAAAGAATTATACCGACGTGAAAAAATGTAAGGCCCGTCGTCCACGACCCCTCTCAAACGTAACCAGTTACAAGTTCAAATCACCAATAAGTAGCCAGATTGCAACCAATCACAAACTAGTTAATAACGCGTTAGTAAGTCACGTCGCAGCAGTGGTGGCCCGTGACTTACGAGTCTTACGGTCGTAGGTTCGAACCCAGACAGACGCTTTACTTTGTGTAAATTACTTCATCACCACTGGTCTCAAAACGGTGAAGAAAAACATCGTGAGAGAGCAAGTCCTAGTACCAAAAAATTTAATACATGTGGCATCTACCAACCCGCACTGGGCTCGCTTGGTGGATTACAGCCCACTCCCTCTCACCGAGAGGAGGCGTGTGTCCCAGCAGTAGGAACACTATAGGATATGATTATGCTTTGTCGCGTCGTGTACGGACCACCATTGAAATACTAGTGCTATGACATTCTGGCTACTCATTGGCTCACTTGCTTAGCGCCGGTAGTTGAAAATCCAACAGTGTAGTTTTTGACGCGCTGGGATGCCTGGGATGTGCTCTGTTGGATTCTCAATGCTCGGTTTAACACCGAGAGTTCATAATCCAGTGCGCGATAAAATCCCGCCGCGATATTTTTATGGCCGAGCCAACGTGGACTTACTTTTGAGTAGCGTCGTGGACGATGGGCCTAAATTCCTCTTGAGAAACTCGATTTTCTCATAAATTCACTCAAGTACAAGTGGCGCAGACTTAATGGAAACTATTTCACGAAGTTAGCATATTTGTGCGCGATAATCTTCGGAACTACTGACCCGATTTTAATGAAACTTCTGACAAGTTTATAATTGCTAAGTTGCGTGTATCTAACTATGTGTGGCTGGGGAGATTTTGCTGTTCAAGAAATGGTTTGGTGCTTTTTATTTATTTTTAGCTAAGCAACTGTAACACGTAGGTAATTAGATCACATGGTGTCGTAAATGTTTCGTCGGGTCTCGTGGCTGAATAATATTTTAGCTTTGCTTATCGCTTTCACTTCATCTCAGTACCTATTCATTCAATCATGATGTAGGCACACCGACTATTTAATTGATCATTGTGTATTATTTATGCTGATTTCACTAACCCTGTATGTATTAAGCTTTTCCTAAGACCTTAATTACACCTTCAAAATATATATTTTGAGAACCTTTCTTCTATTATCTTCCAAAATAACAGGTAGGTCCTAACCTACATCAAAACATGCTACTCCTAAACTGAAATGTTTTTAGATAAAAGATAGAACATGCCTCAATGTTACATAATACCTATAAACTTCTGAATGTTGACACTTTGAATACTAAGCGGAGCTCCGATGAATTGAAAATTAAATGCCTTGTTTAGGTAATGGCAGGCTTCAAACTGAATATTTTTAAGTAAATATTGTTAAAACAGGGGTTTGTATTATCGTATAATAGGTGGGTAAAACAATGTTTTTGAGAAAACACTTTTATAATGCCCACGTCTTCGATACATCGAGATTTCTTTGCTATAACTATTAATACACATAAAATTTCCGGGGAAACCACATCAAAATTCATTGCGCAATTGAGAAGATCCAAGTAATTACACACACAGACAGGAAAGGTGACTTTGTTTTGTATACTATGTATAGGTGCTAAGAAGGGATGGATATCAATACGAAAACAAATGAAAAATATATTTGATGAAATTTTTTTGAGGTCAAAGAAATATTAGTTTAAAAAATCTGTTTTTTTTTTTTTTTGTAAACTTCTCTGACGTGATGTCAAACAAACACGTCATTGACCGATGTGTGAGCACAATAAAACAAAAAAACGATAAAAATTTCATCAGGGCTGTCGAGTTTCGCCGACTAATTTTATTTGAGCCTTTCGTTTAGAATGGAATGTATTACGAAATTTTAAATATTCCAATTTTTACGGCCGTTGATTTACATAAAAATACAACACACATTGTGGCCAAAGAAACATTCCTACGCCAAAGGCTGGAATACCGAATACTCCGAAAACCGAGTAATTTTCCGAGCAGGGACAAATTCTAACCCCTAAATATTTTATACCCTTGTACTTAGGAGCATAAAAACCTAGTCGTAAACGACGAAGATTAATTTGTTCTCGTACATTACAAGCGGGTAGGCAAATGTTTGGGTTATTTTTATTGCTTACAAATACGTGCCTGTGGTTTTTATTTCTATATGTTTTATTTGGTTGTCACTGTTTGGTTTTTAATTAAGTAAATACATTTATTTTTCGTTTGTTTACTTACCTAGATTTTACAATATTTTACACAACTAACTATTTTTAGTAATAAAGGAAATTTAGGTGAAGTACACGTCCGCATCGCTGTCATCCGGATTTGTTTAAACGAGTTTTTTCTAATGTTCGTTTGATATAGACGGTTAACCTAGGTACTAAGTATTTTCTTCTGTATACTTGATTAAAAATAAAAGAAGTTCAGCAACTAATAAATTGAATTTATTAACACTGATTGACTTTACGAGTGTGAGACGCTCCAACGGCTCGCTAAGAGAAACTAAACGCAACCCTTATACCTACATTATAATCACCATAGGTAGCAATAAATAATTAATATTATCTTCTATTAAATATCTTTACCTTTAAAAACCACTTTAAAAAAACGAACACAAAGAAAATGTCGATCACACTACCTCTTCTCGTTCTGTTGACGTTACACCACAAAGTAAAACCGCCATTTACCTAATATAATCCCTGCATACGTACCATACGTACATAATCTGCGTTGGCGAATTATTTGCCAAAAATGTAAACAAATATGAATTAATGGAAAAATAACTTTAATTCAGACAATAAACTTCAGTTTACGCTACAACTTCAAACATTTTTTATAACTTTTTCTATAGTGCTAGTCACTCTGAAATCAACTTAATGGTCATCACAATAAAGTTGATATTTGTTTAGTGTGCAGCACTGCGCACTTTTACTATAGGTACACCACCATTCATATCAGGCGTGACAGATACCTTTCAGTATGAGCGTCACGGCGCGGGATTGCAAATGTAACGAGCGTCGTGACGGAGGCTCGCTTTTTATTTTCCCATACAAATTACAATACATGGCCGCACAAACTGTAAACGATTTGGATTTTATTGTTTGTTGAAAATTAAGAGTTTTGCTGAATATGATTCAAAAGAATTATTATTAAATTTAAGCTTTGGCATAATTTCTACTATTATCCGGGGTTAGGTTAACTTGATTTTCTGGGGATAGTTCTTACCCTAGCCAATTTTTAACCAACTTTAAAAAAGGAGGTTCTGTATTCGACCCGTATGTATGTATGTATGTATGTTTGTATGTCCGCGATTATCTCAAAAACTACTGAACCGATTTTGATAATTCTTTCATTAATGTGATCTACATACTTTCAGGAAGGTTTTAGTATATAATACATTAGGTAATTATTCTTATGTACGAAGTTATATGCATAAATGTACTGCATCTCCGGCATTTCTATGCGAATTTTGATGATTCTTCGAGGTGTGTCTTCAATTCTTCAATGCACTAGTGTTAATTGAATTTATGTGGGGTAGGTACAACTAAAAAGTGAAAAATAAAAACTTTTTTACAAAAAAAACAACCGACTTCAAAAAAAAAACACTACCTACAAAGTGAAAAATAACTTTAATTTCGGAAGTCGGTGTCAAAAAACGAAAATGCGAAGACAACGACTTCCGAAATTAAAGTTATTTTTCACTTTGTAGGTAGTGTTTTTTTTTTTGAAGTCGGTTGTTATTCCCCAAATCAAATCTTGCTGCCAATGATGTTGGGCAGCTTTTGTATATTTAACCATGAATACGGAACATCTTCGTCATCTTCAGCCTACAGCCGTCCACTGCTGGACTTAAGACTCGCACGTCATTCATTCAAGCCAGGCAAGGTATATCCGCAACACAAAAACATGTTGCTGAACAATGTTGCACAACTGTTCTTCCCAATGAAAACAAAGCTGTACGGTCCTTTTTCAGTTATTTTACTCCTGATTGCAGCAAATCAAAAGCAACCTAATTTGAACAAGAATAAAGATTATTGTGATTTTGACAGTGACGCAATAACAGAGGTAAATTATCTGTGAAAGGACAGATGTGACATCTTCATGTCTAAGTACAAAGAAAGACCAACTAAGCTCAGATTTGATCTTAACGTTCTACAAGATCCTTGAACAAAAAAATAAAACGTCATCTCTACCGAGGCAAAACTAAATGCTTGTTGAAAACTTCGCTCCAATGGAACTCAAACTCCAACAATACGGAACTTAAGTGGTAAATCCAATAGCTATTAATTGTGCCAGGGTCTGCTCGCGAACGATATCATTTAATATTGTAGTGAATGGTTTTATGAAACGCCCACTAGTGAACTATGCAGGTGGGCAAATTAGATGAGTATGTATGTTGATGATTACAGGACTTAGTACTTTTAGCATTTCTGGTACATTATTACACAAACAAACTTGTTTATGCTTGTTCGCTACAAGCATAAACAAGTTTGTTTTTGTAATGATATACTTTTATTTTGCTGATTTTCAATTAAGTTTAAGTTTTTGTAGTCATTTACATACATTCTACACAGTACTTTGAATTATACAAGGTTTTTATTTAATCATTCACAAAAATAAAAAACCGTTTCACTGAAAAAGATTAATGTTACAGAAATTGGTATAAAATTATTGCAAAGCAAAATATAAGTTGAGCTACGCGACGCTACGACGTGCTACGAGTTTTAATCGCGTAGCTGTTCATGCGTAGCGTAGCGCCGTCGTCTACGAAATACGAAAGATTCTTTGACTTACATTTTACGCTTCATCAATTTTATGTAAAATACTTATTTAAATATTTCTAATCTCATTTCAAAGTTGTTCTGGGACTCCTAAAACGATATAAAATCTGTATTAATAAGGGTTTATTTTCATCTTCATTACTTTGGCTTTCATAAAAAAGTTGGCTGAATATATCGACAGTTCTATGTGACTTCACATCCCCTGTTCGGAAAAAGTATTAAATATTTTTCACAAAACCTGCGGCAGCGCTGCAGCCGACAACAATCAAAAACATTGAAAAAAGTAAAAAAAAAAAACAAATTCGTCGGTCGTGGTGAGGAGCGTAAAAACCGGCATTCCACCGATTTTTACGGTTCACTTGATGAGGGACCGCTTTATTGACATTAAAGGTTTATAGAGTGCCAGATTCCAATTTAATGCCTTGCGACCGTTTCGTGCCGATAAACTTTGACGGTTTTTCCATCATCCGTCGGGTTGCGATGCGTTAATTGTTTATTTTATTTTAAAATGCCAACAGGCAGCCCTATTTACTTGCTCGCCAGATGGAGTGGGTTTCGATTTAAAATGTTTATTTTTGGCACTGGCTGAAACAACTGTATAAAATCCAGCGACTGCTTTTTGTGAGGAAAAAATATTATGGTCGTTTTATTAGCCTACATAATAGTTATTTATGCAACTGTTTTAATACCGAATTATGTACGGTTGCATACAAGACTTTATCTACACCCATGATATGAATTCTCTATAAAAGGTTCTGAAACAGTTTTTTTGCATTACCAATATAGAACAAAAATGGTGGCCGGCGGCATACAACGTGAATTCGAATAACCTATAAGTTCCTTTTTTAAATTACTGCGCTGTGGTAGTGAAACGCGCGTGCATGACAAGGTTCTTTTTTTGAAAACGAGTTGCATAATGAAATTTAGTACAACATAATAACACTCGTTTGGATGATATTATGGTTACTATGACACTGGTTGTTTTAATGTTGGGAATAAGCTAACTGTTTCAGAAACTTTTATAGAGGATTTATAGCATGGGTGTAGACAAAATGATTAACGTCATTGTTGTAATTTGGTATCTCCCAAGTTTCCTAAGCTGCCTTCCGCATTCATTTACTTCAAAAACCTTCTAAAATCACAATGTTTTGCAAGTATAACACCAAAACATAGAATTACGGAGACCCACAATGCGTGGTGGAATTTGTGCTGCCCAAACATCAAGGTTGCGGGTTACATTCTTGTACGTCCAAATACAAATGTATGTAAGTACAATCTTCGTGTCGTATTGTAGTAAGTCAGTATCTATTCTAAGGAGAGAAGTTCTGTACCTTCTACTTATTTTAAGTGCGGAAATTGATCAAACAGAAAGCGATGCCAAAACTCTTCCAACTAGCTCTCTTTCATCAAGAGAATATAAAATAAAAACAAGTCCAAATTATTTTAAAAGCCTACCAACCTAGTTTCAACATTAATTTAAAAAACTCCCAAACAAAAGCGAAATTTAAAACTTTTAACCGTTTCAAAAAGGCTGTTGAAACTATTCCCGCGAGTAAAGGCGGACAATGTAGGGTATTTAAATCTCGGCCAGAGGTACCATTAAAAAGTGCTAAAACAGAAATCAACGGCGGACGATAAAAACAGACCCTCTCCGCTCGCTTCAGAAAGAATACGGTGCATGTATAAAAATTTTGTAGGTAGGTTTTTTTTTATGTTCTGTGGTGTTATCTTCTTTTATATAAGCAATTCAGTTTATATTATTTAATCCTATTAATATTATATCCTACTAATATTATGCGTTATTACGCACGTTGGATATGAGAAGCACAGAACCGGTCGAAGTGGAGGTGCTTGGGGGAGGCCTATGTCGTAGGACGTCTCTCGGCTGAAATGATGATGATGATGAATATTATAAATGTGAAAGTTTGTAGGTATCTTCTCAATCACGCAAAAACGGCTGAACGAATTTGGATAATGTAGAATCGTAGATAGTTTATAACCTGGATTAACACATAGGATAATTTGTATCCCGATATTCTCCCAGGATCGAGATTTATGCGGGTGTAACCGGGGGGCGCTGATAGTATAATCTAATGTAGCGTATGTAGGGTAAACACCACATTATTGCAAGTTCATATTTTTATTTCAGAGAGCAGAGATCAAATAACAATAAAAGAAGGCCGTATCAATCAATAACAAAGAGTGTCAAAAACTATTTAAGAAAACCTAAACAACCATACTTAAATAAAATTGGAGTGTTTTGTGGTAGTGTAAACACATTACATCAAGTAAATGTATTGCAGCTTGTAACGCCTTGATGTTCGACACCTTATATAGTCACCTTTAACTCGCTGCCACTCATCCTGCGCACCATACCGCGATCGGAATTGTGCCAAATTCCGAGCGGAGTTAATCAGCAAGAATTATAAGCTGTCCATGACGAAAATCCGACCTATCTGTCGACGGTCCTTTCACGGTTTGTTTGTTCCAATTGCCCGACGTTGCCCGACATTGCCCGATGCCCGTGGTGGCAATATTGTTAGGGAAGCAGTGCAGTTTAACGCGATCGTCTATACAAACGGTCAAACGGATTGGCTGGTGCGAATAAAGATATACCTAAGGCAAATGTTTCGTAAGATGCTTTTTGTTGTTGCTATTACGTATTTGAATGAAACGCTCTTATAGAGTACCTATTGTATTGTGTTATGTTGGCATTGAAAGGATAAAAGCTTTTAATGTTAAATAAAAAAGTTTTAGATGTTGAAGTAGTTTCTTATTTTTATGTTACAAAATTTTTCTTGATGTTACGAAATAAACAATAAAGGTTAAGTGCACTCATGTTTAATAATAGTCTTGTAAGCTTGTTGCTTCACATGCTTACAAAATAAATAGATCAAATTAAATAAGAATAAGTACAAAGATCCACAGATTTACAGCGAATGATTGGTGGATTGATTGATAGCCATATAATTTTTAACACACTTATACGGTTTCGCGTTTTCGTTTTACGAACATACATATTTTAATTTCATTAAGGTGAATGCGCAGTGGTAGACCGCGAAATTTAAATTTTCTTACGTTTTTTGCAATTTGTAGGTCAGTGTCAGGTTGTATCTTGATCCAAATATGATTTGCGACTATAATAGACATGTATTTACAGAATTATAGTAATTAGAGTCATTAATATATTTCTTTAAGTTAGATTTCTACCATAAACACTTTTCCATACGAGATTTGTTCTTAACGGTAGAAATCTAACTTAGAAAGATGTATTCATGATTCTAATTATTATAATTCTGTAAATACGTACCTGTTATAGTCGCGAATCATATTTTGATCAAGATACAATCTGACACTGACCTGAAAATTGCAAAAAACGTAAGAAAAATTGAATTTCGCGGGGTACAACTGCGCATTTACCTTAAGGGCTGTTTTTCCAACGCCAGATAATTTTGTCGGAGGACTAATTTTACTATATTTTGACAACTTCCATACAAAAACTGTTAGACGTCAATTTTTATCCAGGAATAAAAATTATCTGTCGATTGCAAAATCTGTCCTAAACGTTATTCTAAAATAGCATCTTGGAGCAACCTGTACATAAAGAACTGTAGAGCAGGGTCATTTGCCGGATCACGGATCATAACGTCACATCAACTAAATTAAAAGGAATAATGTGCAAAGATGAGAGATGAATTAAAGGATAGAGAGAGAGAGCCCGAAGCTGGCGAGGGGCGCAGGCGGTAGTGTTCAAATTATGTTGTTATAATTTTTAACTCCCGACGCAAAATCGACGAGGTGTAATAAGTTTGACGTGTCTGTGTGTGTGTGTGTGTGTCTGTCTGTTGCATCGTAGCTCCCGAACGGATGAACCGATTTTGATTTTGTTTTTTTTTTTGTTATGATTACTGGCCACTAGCCCTATAAGTGTGTTGAATTAATGTCACTATTGTACCGGCACTTTGTTTATATTTGTATAAATGCAAGAATCAAATCGGCCACCCTGAGTTAAAAAACCAGAACCCCGTCACTGAACCGGTTTTCAATGATTTATTTTCGTTTTTCTCACATTTCCTCAACTTTTTTCCTCATAAAACGTCATCGAGGAATTTGTCTACATTTGATGTCTGTTCCGTGCCCTTTCTACGGATTTATATAATCTACAAAGAAAAAATGAGGGTCTGAAATTGTCATTTTACGAGAACAGACGTAAAAAGTTCCAACACCTACTGATTTTTATTGAAAAAGAGATCTTTGTTGCTCGTCAAAGGGATGATCTTTAACGAGTTGATCTCTTTGTGAGTTTATGATGTCGATATATTTTTACCTTTTTTTAGATTCATATTTCTACTCTACGTATTATTGTAGGTAAAACTGATTCGCACTCCGTTCTAAAAATGCAGTTATAGTATCGTCCGTTTAGACTCAAGTATTTTAGATGATTAAATTGAAAACTAAAAAAAAAAAAGAATAATGACTTACCAGCTTTACACGGGTCCATTCCAAGGTCTCCAGAGTCCTTGTGCTCAAAATTCATAGACAATAAGTCGTCTATCGTGTACTTATGTGGTTCTTCCCTCCCCTCCACCGAGCTTACTTCAAACACCGCACACACTAAAATCGTCAGTAACGCGCTGACCGCCGCAGCGGGTGCACGATTATGCCGTAAAGTCATTATGAAAAACATTTTAATTTACACTTTGTTGAACACTATGGCATATTATTGCTAATTTGTGGAATTATCTGAAACAAAGAAACAATCATTTTAAAATAGAGCTAGTTTACTTATGTCTACAATACATAAATAAATTGTGTTTATCAATTTAACTACATACTTTTACTTTACAGTTTAATGTAGGTAATCAATATTCAAAAAGCAATTAACATAAAGAGTAAAAAATTAATCAATTTCGGTTCAATGGATAAATTACTCTTCAGCACACAAAAGCATTACACTTTAATTAATGCGAAAGTAGTTACAGTTCAAATACCTTCACGAAACTGGGCCTAATTTATAAAACTTCCAAATTGAAGCAAATAGGTACGCTCTTTATTTTATTTCCCTGAAAACATTAATGATGTATAGCAAGGGCAAACTAATCATCATATTCCATAAGCATGTAATCAAAAGTAAACAAGGAATATTTATCAAAGATGAAAGAGCCTGGTTGATTTCTTAAAAGGGATAAGTCATTTATAAGTAATCGAGATATGCAACAAATTGTAATTTTATGTCGATTATGCAAAGTGGTATTCTTTACAAAATCGGCCCTGGCCTCTCGCGTCCGGCCCTGGCTCAAGGTCCGGTCATGGTCCGGAGCGAGAGGGAGTGGGAGGCAGTCACCTCCTTCTGCGAAGCAGTCATGCTCGCGAAGGAGGTAGCGGGATGGCTGAGGGAGAGAGCCCCACGTCCCAGCCGCCGTGGGAGACGCTCCGGGCGTCGGGAGCCGCGTGACGACTCCCGGCCACCGTAGGCGCGGGCCTGCAGACGGAGAGTAATGGGTGGCTCACCGTCCGATCAGGACCAGGCCCGTGCCGGACGGCGCGTATGTGTTCAACGCGCGCCTCAAAGAGATGTCAGCATAAAGAAAGGGGCCTGTTAGGGCCGAAGCCTGTCAGGGGTGCGGGATTGTCCGAAAGGGTTCCCGCTACCCCGGAACATAAAGGGCTAAGGAAGGAACACGGGTGGGTTTTAGTCAGTAATAGTCTGATACTCCCCCTTCCGCTCCACCCAGAGCGGGAGGGGTCGTTTGATGATTTCCAATCCAAAAAAAAAAGATCATATTTCGGCCATGGCGGCCAATCTCAACGGAGAACACCCTTTGGCGGGGGAGATATTATGGTGCATAAGTGTGTGCGCAGACACAGGTGCACTCTCTCTTCCCACACTCTCATAGTCCGATGGGATGGTAATCCGACATGACCGGAGAGAGATCAGGCGGCGGAGGACCAACAGCTTAACGTGCTTTCCGCCATCTTCCAAACTCCTATTACTGAGAAATTCCTAAAGGAATAGAATAGAATACTCTTTATCATGTAGGTACACCATATAAATTACAGACATAAATAAAGTAACTTTACAATGGGTGACACAATGGGCGGTCTTATCGCTAAGAGCGATAAACCCAAGGAAAAACCCAATAACACTTTGCTCGACCTGGCAGTCGAACCCAGGACCTCACACTCAGTAGTTACACAATATTATAACATGGCGGGCGGAACTTAACATCAGTCAGAACCATATTGTTTTTGTCTTTCTAAAAATTGATGAGCCATCGGTGTTTTGTCGCTATTTTCCCTTATAAAGAGTTTTTTTTTAACCAGCAATCAAACAGCAATCCCACAAATCCCTTTCTACATTTAAAACCTGAACAGTACTGTAATCCAGTGAATGTCCGTACATTTAAACCGTAGTAAACAAATAAAGTGGTTCGGCACCACAAGACAGCGTCCACCATTAGGGGAACTAACCACAGATACTCGCTAACAAATATTTGTTTTTCTAGTTTGCATTTACTCTAGACTAGTTCCAATGATAGCAAACTAAATAGAAATAGAACTGGTTGGTGATTCTCTTCATTTTGTCACAGGTTAGTCGTCTCATTTAAGGAGATATTTCATTTAATAGTCTTTCAATAAGATTATATGAACTTAGAGGGTTGTGTTAATGGTTTTAATGAATATAATTCTGTAAATATATACATGTTACGCTCGCGGATCATATTAAATTTTTGAAGTGAAAACTTCTTTAGCGGCGTTGAACACTTTTTGTAATGGGTAAAAAATGTTAAACTCGCGTCAGGGCATCGCGTCAGGACACGTGACCGTCAGGAGAGATTTCCCCCCGCCCCCCCCCCATCTCTTTCTACGGCGGCGCCTGGCGGCGCCAACCGAAGTGAACCAAGTGAGACACGACAAAGATGGCCGAAGAAAATGACATTTGACGTACAAATGTTTGAAAAGTCAGTTTCGTAAACAATTACTTCGAGGAGCCGCAGTTGTATTTAATTTATTTTGAACTTCTGTTTAACCAATTTAGTTTATTATTATATACCTACCTACAATACAAAATAGAAGCGACGAAAAATATAACGAAGCACATTATAGCAACAAGAAATACTGTGGGACATTGGGACATTGCTGCTTTTGTGTGAAAACAATGCTTCCGTGTCGACCACGGAAGTTTACACCCTGCAGGGAGATGCTCCAGTAGGGTGTGGCTGTGAAGCTATGTTGCAAAACATGCTCCACGTCCTATCCTGCCTTATTTGTCCTACCCAAAACATGCAGTCAAAGTGACCTCTGCGCTGCCACCGACGACAACGTGGAAGTGGCAATATTTTGAGCCAACAAGATCTAAAGTAAAAGAGAAGAAATTTAGGGTGTAGTTCATTAATAAAAAGCTTGTATACAAATATCAGTTTATTTTTATAATACTTGTACGCACCGGGACTTACAGCTTAGTACGGCTGTTATTCCAAATGCATACAGTGTGGCTAAGTTTGTAACAATTGAGCCTGGTATCTATGGTTACCTCACCCTACTGATTATAAACCTACAGCAACTACTTAACACCCTAGTTATCCTAACACCCTAACCTATCATACAAGCCTACGGGAGACCTACGGGAACAGACAGAATTTGGGTAGGAATAGGGGTTTGTGTACGTCGTGCAATGTGTACACAGGAAATAGTTTTGTCATTGCCGGTCCCACAGACTCATAGAACTGGTGATGGCTAAAGGTGTCTTGTGAGAGGAATTATGGAAGATGAATCAAACTCTACTCCAGCTTGATGACTAATTTATTCATTTACTAATTTATGTGGAACGAATGTATGTCGCTCTTGATGCTGACGCTGGCGTATGTAACTCTTGCCTGTTCACGGCTGAACAATACTCTAAACTCTAATTTGGCTTCTAAAACTTGTGCAAGCAGAACAACATTTTTAAAATGTTTGCTTTTCATTTGCCATCTGTGCCATCTCTTCTGTAGGCCGTTTCATTTTCTGCTATTCGTAGTGAAGCACCATCCTTACTAGTCCTATTGACCTGAAATACAAAACTAATGTTATAAATTCTTTCTCTTCATTATCTTATTTATACTGATTTAATTAATCAGTAGCGGCATCAAAATAACAGTCATTATTATTCTTATGGCGGGTTTTTTTTTTTGTTACAATGAGTTTTGTACAGGCAAACGAAGTTCTTCGTAAAATTGTAAATTGGATAGGCACCTAATTCGTAAATCATGCCAGGCTGCCCCTGTTTAGCGTTAGTGCTTGTGTCAGTGTTTTTATTTTCTATTATGGAGACCTTTCCCTGAACAATTCTTCCAAAAAATCTAAGGATTAGAAGCAAAAGCAAGCATAAGTATAAGAAATTGAGAATGTTTACAAAACATAACTTACTTTGAACACATTTTAGCTGTAACAGTAGGTACACACCTTATCCTCCTCCAACCAATATTCAATTCTTTGCCCTTTATTGCAACTAGTCTCCGGTCTTAATTTCATTTATTTTAAATACAAAAAAAAAAATTTCAAATTTTTTTTAGTTTGACACATACAATATCAAATTCATTCATTGACATATTCATATAGTTTCCATGACGACCATGACGTTGTCGCGTCAAAACTGTTGAAACTGTAGACAATAAATTAGTTTTTCATACGTAATAATGTCTATGGACACAAATATTCGGTTCGTAGACAGATATTCTCGTATGCCGATTTAATGTGTTGGCCAATTTGTTGGATGACTTCATTATAATGGCAACATTTAGAAGTTGTAGGACATTCTAGTTATAGAACGTTTATGAAGCGTTTATGAATACAAAATTTTATCGAATGTTTTAAAGGCCTATTGAGCATTTTAACTAATGAATGGTTTAAACCTTCAATAGGCTTTTTTTATGAATAAGACGAAAGTGTTTAAAATATGGAAATTGAACAAAGTGCATCTATTAATGAAAAAAGTGACGCAGAAATATTGAAAAAAAATTAGTAATATTAATTAAATTAATAATTGATTTATTTCAACGTTAATATTCAAGCTTTCACTTCTGCCGGCACTCCCGGAGTGCAACCCGTCTTTTTTTTTCAACATACAACCGTCAGGTTGTATGTTGAAAAAAATTTTAATATGACCCGAAAATTGCAAAAAACTAAAGACAATTTGAATTTTCCTAGCGCATCCCCTTAATGCTAAACGTTCTCTGATTGAATTTGTGCTTCATCTAACAGGGATTTGTGCGTGATTTATCTTTTTTCTTATCAATTAATTTTAATGACTGACGTACTTGACCACTTGAGGAAAATTGTCTTGCGATATTATTCGATATTTCTTGGAATAGTGTCTCTTGTTCTAAGTGAAGAAACTTGGAAATTAAGTTATGAAATAGACAATGTGCTTAAGAGATCTTTCTTTAATTAAACAGATTTTCGAGGAGACATTTTGCGTTTTGCTAAAATAGAATTCAGTAGGTACATTTTGTGGAAAAGAAATTCTGAGCAAACGGCATTCTGAGAATGAACGTTTATTAACATGAAATGTCTACAAAAAATATTCAACCAAAAAAAAAGTGACACTCTGGCAGAAGCCGACAGAAATGAAAACTTGAACAATTACGTGTGTTTTTTTTATCGTCACATAAACAAAACACAAACGGATTATTTTGCCATCACTCACTGACATATCGGAAATACATTTAAATCGAGTACATCTCGAGGACAGCCGAATACAGTCGAAGCGGTGTTGATTACGGTAACAGTGGCACGAGTTCAATGGTTTTTCCCATCTCAAAAAAATTCCAACGCGCCTAAAGAAGTTTTCATTTCTAAAAACGGTCATAATACATGACATGTATTAAAAACGAATAGGTACCTAATAACAGCATGTATAAATATCCCTATTTGTATATTTGCTGAGATACAAGCTCGATCAATCGTGATTCAATCCTACACGTGCAAATAAATCGAGACGAGGAATTTAATTTAATTTGTATATGTAGACACACAAACTCCGCTTGCTAAGCAAATGAGATACGTATATACTTTCATGAAAGTCGAAACAACACCTACAACAGCATTTCGTATCAGTACCTAAAGAAAAAAACTTTTTACGACTAAGTAAGTGTTATGATTATAATATCCATCAGTATTCTGTCCGTACCTGCACATACTTTTAGCAAAATAATCAAACCTTGTCTAAGAACATAACAATGGAGATGTCGTCGTAAAAAGTTTCTCATTTAGTCCAGAAGTCTATAGAGGTATGAGGAATAGGGTGTAAAGTTCAAAAAGGAGGATCCTCCGACCAGACGGGTGTTGTGTCTGGCGGGCAACTGCCCGATGATTCATGTCGGGCTGTTGTATTTATGCTATTTGCGCGGTAAACTCTGCTTGCGAGATGCAGGATTTTTGCGTAACGTCAGTATGACACGTAGTTTGCATATAACGTTTTAGATACCGGTACAAGTCAATAGATTATCAAAGTTTTGTTAGCATAATCAGCCTGTAATGTTCCCATTGCTAGGACACAGGCCTCCTCTCAGTGAGAGAGAGTGGGCCGTAATCCACCACGCGGGCCCAGTGCGGATTGGTAGGTGTCCCAGAAGTGGGAACACTAATGGCTAATTATGCCTATCTTAGCTTAGCAACAGTATTTGCTCACAAAACGCCTTGGGATTATATTCTGTAATGTTGTGCAAACCTTTGATAATAAATAAATAATTGTAACAAGTTTTGATTGGCATAGTCACAATTCTGTAATAGTTTAGGTACTTACCTATAGAAAATAGGTAACACAATGCTTAGTTAGAACATGATGGTCTAACTTTTGTAGGTACCATAGGGAAATCTACCATCTAAGGTATTTCAAAGATTATTTTTACCATTCGAATAGTTTTTCGTAATCTTTAAGACTTCATTCAGAAAACGTCCTAATTTGATACAATCCGAATAATTTTACGAACATAATCTTTACACCACTATAGATTAAACTCTTAACCATACATTTTTGAGACCTTTAAACGTCTCTTTACTTTAATCGTCATTTATAAATAAACCCCTAATGTTTTCTGAATGATATATTTAAAAAACTTCCGCACATTTCATAAACTTTCCCGCAATTTGTGACCGTAATGGCCATTCCACAGTCGATGACCCCTCAAAAGGAAACAAACCTTAATAAATAACATCGAGGTCCACTCAAGACGTTTGTACATACCTACATGTAACGTATATAAGTCTATCATGATGCTTTTATCTCTCACGGGGTCAAGGGGCCCAGGGGCCCGGCTCAAAGCAGGGCCGCCCCTAACCTATCCACGTGGCTGAAGAGGCCTCCCCCTCAGTACTTATCATCACGACATGCCCCTCTTGAAGTTAGAAAAACGGTTACTTTATATTTAATATAGGAAAGACGGATGAGTAGGGAAAAGTGAGGAAGAGTTTTTGGTTTGTTTCTGACCTCATTTTTATGAGTACTCTGTTCGGTTTCTTTGATTATTTTTTAGAATATTATCTGCTTGACCTGGCTCTAGCAGCCGTGAAACATCGTCTGATTGTGGTTACTTACTTGGTTCTAAGGGGCAATTCTCGTAATTTTAAGAAGGTTCACAGTCCGATCTCAGTCTCAATCTGTCAAAAATACCTCTAATATTCCTACATTTTTGACATGTTTTTGACATTGATTGTCGCTGAAATGAAATTGCAACTAGATTTTGAACGTTTATAATTATGAGAATTGGCCTTAAGATTTTGTTTATCTCGCTTGTAAAGAAAAAAATATTTTAATTTAAAATCGAATTGTAGTATCCTGTATCATACTCAAATAATATGGAACTACCCAAAATAGAGCCTGGCCATTAGACCTTGATACGGAAAAGGACAAAAAAACCAGACAGACTAATGTTCTCATCCCTCTAAAACAAATTGCTTCAATAAAGTTTATCGCAGTACGACCTTTAAATTGGACATGACGAATTTAGGATACTTTTTGTTGCGGAGCTGCGGAGGGTCAAACTTTCATGAAGTTGCCATCCGATCCATTATGGGTGACAAATCAGTCTTTATAAGTTGACGTGGGAATTAATTAGCGTTAGAGATAATTGAGTGATTTACTAGCCTAACCAACTATTTTTGGGATCGGCTTACAGTCTAACCAGATGCAGCTGAATACCAGTATTTTCCGAGGAGCGACTGCCTATCTGACCTCCACAATCCAGTTACTGTGTAACATGATGCCACTTGACTGGTTATCAGACTTTCGGGCTTCTGACGACCGTAACAACTGTCAAAGAATCCATGAATGACCACCGGGAGGAACAGCTTAACGTGCTTTCCGAGGCACGTAGAGGCCTCGGTATGTAAAGATGGTCACCTATCCACGGACCGCCGCGGTCGACGCGTCGGCGGCTGCCGTCGATAACGTACCGCTCGTGTATTTGAGCACCTAGCAGTGACGCGCCCCACACGTGTGTATGCACACTTAGGTCTACGCAGTATTTTCTATTCAGATTTGTTGTTTTTGACTAGATTAGTTTTACCGCTGAAAAATCAGTACCTCTCTCATTTTTCAGAGGTAGAACTAAAATTATAACTAGGCTAACAACGAGCTTAATGCCACTTCATCCACTTAGGTACAGACGCCAGCACATCAAGGTACGACAATCTGTCAAATTTCTTTAATAAATCTTCAACTTTAACGCATAAGGTTCAAAGTTCGATGGCAGCAAAGTAGAAACGGATATTTACATTTTTGCGAAAATGCTTTTTTTTACAAAAATGAGCTTATTTCAACCCTATCTATAAGTCTGTATTAAAATTATTTCAAATTTCATAATAATTAAGAAAATCTGCCACGTAAATAAGGACAATTTTCAATTAGGTAATTTTTACTAAATCAGCTATCCTGTAAAATTGTGATTTTGTACATGTCCGTTTCTACTTTGCTGCCATCAAGTTGATTGGGAAAATTTTACAGTTTCGGGTAGCTTGATGTGGTTGGCGTCTGTACGAGATCTGTATCTACTCGTACATATCTCCTGCGTAGATGATCAGTCTCCTCTGAGTTTGGCCTCCATGACCGAAATTCGTTCTGGAGGACTTTATACATATCTGTATATAATTATATTCATCTAGAACATTGGTCATCATTCTCTTAGTCACATTTAGGGCAGTGGCACTCTAACAAAAAGCGTTATGACTCGTAGACTATACAGTGATTGACGTTAGACCTCAATTGATAAGCCTAGCCTTAGGTTTTATTGTCTCTTATCTTACGTGATTGATTGAAGGCACAGATATAGATATAGCAAATACTTCGCGTGCCAAAAATCGCACCAGCTTACGTACAAAAATCGTAAGCCGCCATTTTCGCGCTCAGTCCTGAGTACTGCTGGCTGGGTGAGCTCGAGCGCTGGTGCTAGGCCCCGGGGGTGGGGCGAGTCGGGTGCCGCACGCGGCGGTCTTTGAATAATGCTTGTGACGTCATAGTAGGTAGTCAAAAAATGGCACGCTTGGTTTTCAAACAGATCGTGATACTTGCGTTAGAGAGCGTTGAGATTATAGACCTAGGTCTATAATCTATATCTGTGATTGAAGGGCTTGGTTCTTCTTTCTTGTATATGTACAATATAGTTGAACTGTAATATTTAATTACTAGTTTCTGTCCGCGGTATCGGCAGTATGGATGTCAGAAAGTACCCCACGGGAACGTGCCACCGGGTCAAAAAGCCTATGTTGATCCTTATAACATCAGCTTTTTGCCAGCGAAAGTCGGTCCCGTCAAAATCGGTCTAGCCATTTCGGAGATTAGCCGAAACAAACAGACAAAATAAAAATAAATTGTTTTAAGTACCGTAGGGCCATTCCGCGCAATTAGGCCGACTTTTGTTTGGAAATGGTAAGGACATTTGGTGCGTGTTGATTGCAATAATAAATTAAATAAAGGTGTTATACTTTTTTAGATAGCGGCGCCATACGTAAAAACATGTAAGAAATGTCATATAAAGTAAAAAAAGAATGCAGCTTTGATATTTAATTTATTATTAGCATATATTCGCCGTTACTGGATTTCCGCGGAATGACCCCGTATTACATTTTCATATAAGAATTTAGAAAAAGCTGTTATTTTGCCATTACAAACAGACACTTCAATTGTATTTATTTGTATAGATATGGATAGAAGACCAATTGACTTGATGTTAACAAAACCTTTACATTTTGCAATTGTCTCTGTCGTGTTTTCATTCAGTTTCAATTCATGCATAATCAGCCTATAACGTTCTCATTGCTGAAACACAGGCCTCCTCTTTGAGAGGGAGTAGGCCGTAATCCACCACGCGGGCCCAGAACGGGTTGGCAGATGTCACATGTCTACGAATTTTTGGTTCTAGGACATGCCGGCTTCCTCACGATATTTTCCTTCACCATTTGGAAGGAATTCATAATTCCTGTTAATTATACCTACAGTGATGCAGTTGAAAAGGAGGAGAATCAAGACCTCGTGAAATACATAACGGCACGCCTGTATTCCTGGAAGAGTCAGGCAAAGGTGAGTTGTTCGTTTACCCCATTTTGCTGGTTATGTTATGAGCCCCAATTCATGGGATATGCGCCTTATGCCATTAACTGGGCACAGATCCATGATAATATATAATAATAATTATTTATTTCTTACCACAAATTACAGAAATAGTAATTAATAGTCTTCAGACACAATTTCATAATTAATTTGTGGAAGACTGGTGCCTAAACTAAGTTTTTTACAAAACCTGTATGTCAGGTCACCAGGCCCCCTAATCAAAGTTTTACATTATTTTTGTTGCACTGGAGACGATCACGAGGATATCCTACTGATAACTTCCAAATAAAGAAAACTTATTTAAATACAATGAAAGACCTTTACATTTCCTTCACTAAAAACACAACATAACATAAAACAATGTTAGAAACAAGCGACCACAATTTAAATTCAATTTCTCAAGCAAATTAATTTTTCACCGCGGCCATCTTGTTAATGCAAGGGCAATCACAAAATTACATAGCATCGTGCATTCGTGCCAAGGCAGCGCCTAGACGCGGTGTGGACGGAATTGAGGGAGCACCCTACTCCGGTAATGTACTGTCTATAAATAAGAGCAACGGGTAGCTACGGGAAGAATGTTTGAATGTCAATGGTCGTCAGTTGTTGTACGGAAGTTTTGGTTGGAGTGATTTCTTTTTTAATCTGTAGTGCGCATTTGATCTTGTTGTAGTTTTTGAATAACCTCCTACATATAAAAAAAAATGGTAAAATAAATAAATAAATAAATATATACCTACCTATGGAGGTATGACATAGGTGTAAAATTCACTTATCCTCCATAGAAAGGGAGAAGATCCAGACGGGCGTCGTGTTGGTGGGCTACTACCCGACGATTAATGTCAGGTCGTTGAATATTATGCTAGTCGCGAGGTAAACCGCTTGCGCGAAGCAGGATTTGGTGTGACGTCAGCAGCAGTTCGCATATGGCAATGTAGATGCCGCCACATACCTATCTACTTTTGAGGTGTTCACTTGACAAAGGCATGACATTTTTTGTGCGCATATTCTTTATCAACACCAACAACTTGCGAAATGTGTGTGTATTTTATCCGTCACCAAATCATTTGACTTTTTCTTACATTATACTGTAAAACTAAATTACTTTTTGAATTCAACTAAATAAGGATTCTTTTAAAGACAAAGTAAATACATTTAATTATCAAAGTTTTTAGTCCCTAAAAACAAAAACAAACAAAATTAATGCAACTCAAAATATCCCTTTGTAACAATGATTAGCGGTTGCAAACTACCGAACCAACTCGCTGTGTAGTTTCGCAAGTTTGTGAAGTTTCGTTTAAGATAGTTTGGTGCTTCGTAGCGGCGGTGCTGCCAATGTTTTTTAATAGGGAAACAATACCCCAGCGATTACCGAGGGTCGGAAGTTTCCCAACGTATTGTTTTGGAACGTGTTTATTGTTTTAGTCTAAGGAGTTACGGCTTTATACTTGGGTGTGTATGGTTGTGTATACGCCTGAAATTTCCGCAAAGTCGAGGGGTTTTAGCATAGTGTTAATGGCAAAGCATAGAGGCGGGCCTCTCTCTCTCTCTCTCTGTCTCTAGAGAGGTAATTTTTGGCCTCCATAGGTTAAGTGATTATGGTTTAGTAATGAGGATGTACAAGACCAGATTTAGGTAAGCAGGTTTGTTTATGAGTGGGTTTTATTAACATAAAACCCATAATTATCAACTTTTCATCCTCATCTGCTAACTATTTTCCTAACATGTAACATGACCGGAAGCCCATCCAAGGCTTCCAGTCTAACCAGCATCCTAAATGTCAATGAATCATTTTGAAGAATATTGCTAATCCATTGCTTGATATGTTCGAAAAATGTGTGTGCTTAACAACGTAAATAACGCAATGAAAGTTGAACTGTCAAAATTAAAGCCGTTCATACGCAATTACCCCCCTAGATGCAGCTCAATACCAGTATTTTTTATATGGAGCGACTGTCTATCTGCCCTCCACAACTCAGTTCCTGGGTTAAACAATACCTACTCGTAAAAGTATAAATGGAGTAAAACATCAGTACCTAATAATTAGATCATAAAAACTATTTTCATAGGACTGACCCTAATTTGCTAGACATATTTAGTTAGTATATTATGTATATATAAGATATTTGAACATAATTTTACGTCAAAATCTGTACCTACCTAATTATTTTGTTATGAAGAGGATCCCAAAGAAATTTGGTCGCTGTCGTTCGTAGATGTGCACTGCCTTGTAGACCCTAAGTTGCCTGCGAGGCATGTAAGGTTACACCAAGCTTTCTTGTATGAGATTTATTTAAACTTTTAAACGCACAAAAAGATACAAAGGCGGACTTAATGCCTTATGCCTTTGGCTTAGATTCACGTTAAAATATGTCTTTGTGTTGTATTTTATATAGGTCTGAGGCCGAATTCGTAACCTGAACCGATTGTAGTAAAAATTCCTAAGAAAAAGATGTTTTTGCGTGAGGCGGCAATTCTGTCAATTTTTTTTTTATTAATTGTATCTTACAACATTTTTAACAATTATCAATGAATTACATTGCTATTTTCGATCATAACCGGTGCTTTGGAAAATTATCTCAACATTACAGAAATCTTTTAATAATGACCTTTGTTTAAAATATAACATTATACATATACATAATGGAACAAAAATAAGTACCAGCAACCCAGCAACATTCCCTAGTTTCCTGAAATCAAGAAAAGGAAACGACGCATCCTCACCACTTTCCTCAAAACCAACGGCTCGAAGGTCGGTTTATCGAAAAGTTTGACGTACTTACAAAAAATTTGTTCATCCACGATACAGGATAAAGAGCGTTTTGAACTTCGGCGATAAGCCGGAGGTCGGCCGGAAGATACGGCTGTCCGGCCGTCCGGCTGATGGACGGCTTTTTATTTTATTTTGGATTTCGACCAGAAATGTTTGCTTATATGGGCGTTATGGATGAGGCTAATGACTGTTTACCGATAGGTTTTTGCTGGGCATTTATTTTGTAGGTTTAAGGCCTCCAATGACGTCAGTACTTCATCATTCCAGCTTAGTGATTGCTAAGGCTCGTCGTCTAGTAAAGCTACTCAAAAGTAACCAGGTGATACCAGAATGTCATAGCTCTAGTAACACAACCAATCCGAACTATACAGGATGTTACAGAAAGGGTATATCAATACAAACGGGTTGAAGAGTGTATCTGGTCTAGAATCTCTTCAACTCAAAAGCAGTAACTTTGAAAATGCTTAATATTTTTTTATTTCGATAGTTTATTGAATTGAAATCATAACAAACGTGTCACCGTACTACGAGGGTCATTATCCATTATCTGTAGTGTGTCTGTGCGCCTAGTACACGTACATCACGCCGCCGCGCGCCAGTGCAGCGCCGTGATGTGCGAAATAAAAAAATATTAAGCATTTTCAAAGTTAATGCTTTTGAGCTGAAATTTTGTACAGAGATTCTAGACCAGATACACTCTTCGACCCGTTTGTATTGATATACCCTTTCCGTAACACCCTGTATACTATAACGCGTTAGTAAGTCGCGTAGTGAACAGACATCTATAGAAATACTCCTGCTGGTACAGACGCCAGCACATCAAGCTACCTGAAACTGTAAAATTTTCCCAATCAACCTTGAACCTTATATTGTAGCGATAAAGTTGAAAATCTATTGAAGAAATTTCACAGATTGTAGTAGCAGATTGATGTTATAGCGTCTGTACATTCTGGGTACTCATTGGTGTTTTGAATTTGTTACATGTTACTTTTGCAAAGCTTCATGGTCGATGGGCCCTTTGCTTGCTAAAATTATAGTTTGGTTGTGCCCTAAGCTAGGTTAGAACAATGTTTCGGCTTTTGAGCTGTCTTAGGCCGAGATCTATAAATGTTAATCAGCAAGTGCTTTGGTTCAGACATGTTCCTCCCGTCTACACCTTGCTTTTTTAATTTGACATTTGTGAGACAGCGACAGGAATAAAGCATAGGCAAAGTAACGTTAAAGTTACGTTGACGCCAAATCTGCCACTATGGTCCCAGAAAACGTCTGGCGATATCGAGCTTAACGCCTGCAGACAAAATTGGTCCATATTAGTTCAAGAGAGGAGAGGACAGGAGAAAGGGTGGCCTTTGCCCTGCAGAGGGACAACACAGGCTAAAAATAAAACCCGACTACTGAAAAGGATGAAACAAGAAAGTACTTTCCCGTGGTCGCATGCTGCTGTACTAACATATTATAAGCTATGGTAGCATGCGACCACGGGATGGTACTTTCTTGTTTCATCCTTTTCAGTAGTCGGGTTTTAGTTTTAAACTCATTTTTCATTTACTTAATTATTTTGGGGCTTATATCAGTAATATTTATATTTTTGAAATGTGCTAATTAAGCCCTTTCATTTGATGCCCAAAAGCCACGATTAAAAAAAAAATGTTTTTTGTTCATGACTTTTTGTCCGCTAGAGGGCGCCATATTCAATTTAATGTGACGTCACATAGCCTATAATCAGCGGACGGTCAGGACGCTTCCAGCGATACCCCATTTATCCAATTATTACAAGGAGTTTAGAAGTTATGAGGGAACAGATGAACATACATAATATATACTTTGATACATACATACCGGTCAAAATCATAACCCTCCTTTTTTCTCCGCCCTAGTCGGTTAAAAAAATCTAACGTTTACAGATCTTGACCTTAGAAGTAACTGGCCAAGTTTCTCCACGAGTTCTTTCTCTATCATCAAGATGTGTTTATCACGTGACACAAACTACTATTATAATAGAAGAAATTGTTATTATATTGAGGTGGTGGCTATACGAGTAGGGAAAGATAAAAGAAACGATGGATGGACTGTGTGAAAGATGATATGGTTATAAAGGGGAGTGAATACCGAGATGACGATAAAGAGAAAAGTGTGGAAGAAAATGACATTTATTTATTTACTAGCTGCGTCCCGCGGTTTCACCCGCATAAGTGTCGTTCCCGTGGGAATATCGAGATAAAAAAGTAACCTACATGTTAATCCAGGGTGTCAGCTACCTCCATGCAAAACTTTATCAAAAATGGTCCAGCTGTTTGAGCGTGAAGAAGTAACAAACATATACACACACACACACACACTCACACACACTCACAAACTTTCGCCTTTATAATATTAGTGTGAAGTGTGATGTGATAAAGGCAGGAGAATGATGATATAGTGATTCAAACTCAAAGCATTTATTTCAATTAAACCATTTACAGGCACTTTTGAATTGTCAAGAAGTCAGTCAGTCAGAAAAAATGAAGCTAGTTGCCCATTCCAAAGCGTAGGTACCTATGGAGAAGAACGGGCAAGAAACTCCATGGACACTCTTTTAAATCAAAATAATATGGTTACAAAGTCTTGATTACATCATTCATGTTAAAAATTATACATGTGAGAACGATGCAGAACGTTAAAAGCGTCCATAATGAAAAGATGAGAAAAAACAACAATTCAAATAATAAATTAAAATAAGCCATGGCAGCAAAGAGATGACCAGTCCCTACTGACGGCGCCCGTTCACGAACATGACGCATGCATCAGCACCATTCAGCTCAACCATTTTGAAGGGAGCTAAATGATCCAACACATGCGCCACCATCAGCGAGACATTTGAGTGAGCATGACATACTCTCAGCCGCCAGAGCACATTCAAGTCAATGAAAGACGTACTCAGTGAATGGTAGCTTTATAGTGTGTACATAGTACTCACACGTATGTGTTATCCAATTATACAATACTAGGAGATTGAATTTATACAATGCAAAGATAGACTTAGGTACAATCTTCAGCAGCTCCAACAGTTTTTTCAAGTGTTAATCAATTAGTTGTGGTTGTGGAGCAGGACCAGCATTGAGCCAGGCATTTTTATCCGCGATGTAATCCCCTAACTTATAATATGCCTGCCCGCATAGTGTGCGTTTAATACAAGACTTGAATTTTGTCTCATTCAGTTGAAGAATGTGGGGAGGTATTTTATTATAACATTTTAAACAGTACCCCATAAAAGATGAGTCTACTTTAGCTAGTCTGAAACCTGGTTGAACTAATAGATTATATTGAATTGATAAAGCCGAAGCCACCTTGAGGGTACTTAATTCCGGGTCGAGGTGGGATTGAGATATGATGTCCACTCGTTTAAGATAAAGGTATATGATTCTATTGAGCACGAATCACACAACAGTAACCCTTGGGTTCTGAAAGCCATATTCAATTTAGTCTCTTGTCAAAACCCATGTTAAGTGATTTGATTGACTGGTTATTTCGGTCAGACAGTGACAACGGCTTAGTTGAAATTTTCTTTCACACTTCCTGATTAATGACGTCATTAATAGTAAATATAAATATATAAGTGTGCAAGCATGTGTATGCATGTATACATAAGAAAATAATCACAAAATACCTTTAAAATACAGCTAATAAAACAAATTATTAAGCAAATTGAATCCCTACGTCAATTTGCTGTGTTAAGATATAGTGTCCTTGAAGATGGGTGACCGCCTTATGCGGCCGTAATGCCCAAATACAGAGCGTTTATTGAAAATTTCAAATACCTACTGGCGAAAATGACAGATTTTCATGACGTCACAAAGCTCTTACAAAGCCAGATCATAAAAGATGCCTGAAACGGTTAGCTGTAATGGACTTTGCCAAAACCAAATAGCACATGCTGCCGTGAAACATAAAGAGGGAAATCTCGCTGGAGAAACCGGTCTGCGACATCAAATTCAACAACAAATCTGCTTATCGCAGAAAAAGAAAAAAGAAAAGAAAAATTAAATTGTTTAATTAAATTGTTTTTAGATTTTATGTATTTTTTTGTCTCCTTTACTCCTTAACACGCTGTCTACATCTCTTTATTTCTTGTCCTACCGCAGGTATGCTGGAAGAGATTTCTTATGAAATAAGCATCACCTTTGTACCTATTTTTCTGTTCTGTTTTTTTCTGGTCTGTTTATATATGTGTGTACATAAATGGTAAAATAAATAAATAACCCTCCTTCTGACGCAGATGGGTAAAAAACTTTAAGACGTAGTTTCTCGTTCACGTGAGTCTCAATCTCTACCACATTTCAGCAAACCGCCACAAACTACCCTAAAAGTATTGAAACAGTCTCATAAATACCTACATTATCATTGAAATAGCACGTTTGTCCTAAGTACCAGCAATCGGCATGCCTAATCAGCCAATGTTCTTTGACCTCTAAGCTTGTATTCATTCAAACATCTCCACACTACACTCTAGTAAAGAACGAACCTTATGTCATGTTGGTTAGGTTTAATTTTGTTTGTTGAACTCTGGTACGTAGGACTTAATGGCGCGTAACTTATTATGGAGCATTGGTCACCACTATCAGAGGGTGATAAGAATGATACATTCCAATAATAAAGTGGATGCTTTCTTTGTACGAGTATTATGGCAGTTAGTCAGATTGGAAACTATTTTGTGCTGTTATTTTGAGAAAACACTTAGGCTGAGGACAAACGAGCGTAATTTTTTGAGCTGTGAGTCGCGTAAAATGAGTCGCGGAATTTACGCTGCAATCGGTTTCATACTAAAGTCCTGTTTGTCCCGCACGGCGACGCAAAATGAGTTGTCTGCTGACTCGCGCGCGTTATTTCAACCGAATTGCGCTCGGGGTGAGGGAGGTTAGCGAGGCAAGCGTCAGTTATATTACAGAATACGACCGAAGTTAGGTATGTCCGTCCGTCTGGCAGCCTAACCGAATATCAGCTGAACGTAAATTGCGATACTCAAAATACGCGACTCACAACTCAAAAAATTACGCTCGTTTGGGCTCAACCTTAAGGGGTACAGACGTAATACCAAAATTATTTGTAAATCAAACATATTCTTAATGTAGTGTGTATTTATTCCGATTGGATTACATAATATCTAGGTTCCCAAATATATATTTTAAATGAGTCCTTTCAAAGTCCCATAAGGAAAAAACTTGTTTTTCCTCAAAAATAAACCAGGTCTTTGTTTGTATACTTATTACGTGTGTTAATTTCCACGAAATACAAACACTCATAAACAATCATGTTTGGACTGAGATAATTATTTATGATGACCATAGATCGGAATAGGTAGAGCTGTTTTACGTACTTGCTTAGAATAATTGGATGGTTAGAATAATATGGATATTCCCCAAGTCCCGGGATTTGGTTTTTAAGTAGTAAAATCATAAAAAAACTATTCACGCCTTCGGGACTAATGAAAGATTACACTTCCTTTCTGACGGGTAAATATAAGAAGGACGGGATTAAGGATAGTATAATAAATAGATAAACTTGATTCATTAAACCACATATATTTTTTTACGTAACAATGGTGCCGATTTTCTTGTCACAAATGCCTCTAAACTAGACTAAAAATCACTAAAATTTAATTTATTCCTGTCAAGCGACAATTTCCCATTCTGAAATTGACTAAAGTGACGCAACTCTATATTTTAGTTTGACAGCACTAAGATGGCACTGAGTTATTAATCTATTGAAGATGGCAATTTTGCTATTCTGAATTTCACGTTTTTCACCTAAAATTTTGATTGTCTAACTAAATCTGACTATTTTTAATCGCGATTAAAAAGGTGTGGAATAAAATTAGTTGTCATGAATAGAAATTCACCAACACCTCGACTTCAGGTGCAAAAACGGTACTTTCTGTATCGTTTTTTTTTTGCTTATATCTCGAAAATGGTGTGTCCTATCGCAAAAATAATGAAAATTTCGACCCCCTTTATAAAACCCTTAAACTCCTAAAACTCAACAGGTAGGTAATAATTTTTCATATTTTCCATGCAAAAAGTGAAAAATTCTTTAAAAAACACGTCAAGGCTGCCCCCTCCGCGCCTGCGGCTCTAAAAAAACAATTCACGGGGTAGGGAAAATAAGTACCACGTGTCGACGAGTCGCGATTGTCAAATTCGATTTTTGTTTTGTCAAAATTATTTTTAAATTTAGAGAATTTTTTATGCAGAATAGCCGTAAGATTCTCATAGCAAAAAGTAAGGAATTTTAGTAATAGTTTAGTTCGGTGTACAAGAGAATCGGCACCAATTTCTTATTCAAGAATCAACAATAATTTAAACATTTTTATTCTGAAGTAGTACAAAAACATATTACCATACAAATTATTTGTTCCTCAGTAAAATCAAAACATTATCAAATAGAAAAATTTGTATTTACAATAAAATCTTAATTGAAATAATCAATACGCTTCAACAATAATTCACTTATTTAAACAACAAATGTCATTGGTCTGGTTCGAGAAGACTGAGTATGACCAGAGTTAAAATAAATCATCATTATTTTTTCTAAATGATCTAATTTTAATCTATTTCAAACTCAAACTCAAAGCATTTATTTCAATTAAACCAATTACAGGCACTTTTGAATTGTCAAGGGGTCGGTCAGTCAGAAAGATGAAGCTAGTTGCCCATTCCAAAGAGTAGGTACCTATGGAGAAGAACGGGCAAGAAACTCCATGGACACTCTTTTAAATCAAAATAATATGGTTACAAAGTCTTGGTTACATCATTCATGTTAAAAATTATACATGTGAGAACGATGCATAACGTTAAAAGCGTCCATAATGAGAAGGTGAGAAAAAAACAATTCAAATATTAAATTAAAATAAGCCGTGGCAGCAAAGAGATGACCAGTCCCTACTGACGGCGCCCGTTCACGAACATGACGCATGTATTATTACATTTCTTTTTACATCTAACACCCATTTATATGTGGAAAACGAGCGCTCAACATCTGTTGATGTTAGTGAAGCGAATTTATATGACAAAAATCCCGTAGTATCAGTCGGAATCCCGTGGAATATCCATATTAACATCAATGTTTGCGGTCAATGAACCTAAATAGCTCTACCTATTCCGATCACTGATGATGACTTATAAGCTGACACTTAACAGGAAAAATCAAGTTGTTCCTATCTGTGGTGACACTATTCAGAATATTTTTGTATTTAGTCGTAATAATAAATGGTTTTGTTCATGAAAAATACCTATGCTTCATAATCTAGTATCTACGAACTAAGGTACAGTCGGAGAAATTGATTATTATATTAGACTTTTGCTTAACAATTGATTTTTTTTTTTTTTTTTTTTTTTTTTATAGTAATGGCTCCATCGTTTTAACGATGATTCTGCCAATGTCAAGGTTAAGGGAAACAAAGTGTATTCGTTGAGGTTGACCAGTTATACTGTCTTTAGTATGATTTAGTTACAACTGAAACTGTTTGAGTAGCCTTTGAGTTGCCATGTTATAGTTTGATGTTATTTAATAATATAAATTTTTTAAGTGAATTAATTAATGGGGACTCAACGAGTGTTAAGAGGAATGGGATATTAATAGGTCTGGGAAAATTAGGAGGGAGAATATCATATAGCGGGACTAAAAGATTACGACAAGAGAAAAATATGTGTTCAAGAGTGCCCTCTTCTAGACCACACTCACAAAGGGAATGATTCCGAATGCGTAGTTTAGCCAAAAACACTGGAGAGCAAACATGACCTAGTCTGAGACGTATAATGATAGATGTGGTTAATTTATTCAAATTCTTATTTTTGACAAACCAGGGTTTAACTGGAATGTTGGGTTGAATATTGCCATAATATTTGCCCTTAATTACCCTAGAACTTTGCCACAGTTCATCCCAAGACTTCATGAGACGTGGTTTAGCCAGGCAACGGACGTCCCGAGCCGGAATGTTAGAGAAAGACGTACAACCTGTCTGAATAGATTGCTTAGCAAAGAAATCAGCTTCTTCATTGCCCAATATGCCTATATGTCCCGGAATCCATGCCAAGGCAATTTCCAGGCCAGACTGGTTTAACTTATAGAGAATTTCCTTAATTCTGAGAATAATTACAGAGTTATCTTTGCTGCGAAATGGAATTTTCAATAAGTCTTGGAGAGAGCTAAGAGAGTCTGTGAGTATCAAGGATTTATCAAAATGTTGTTGATTAGCATCAATGTACTTTACTGCCTCTAATATTGCTAGGGATTCTCCTGTGAAAATAGAACACTCAGGTGGACTCTTAAAACTTAAGACAACATTATACTCAGGTATAAACACAGATGAACCTAAATGAGATCCATCTATTTTTGACGCATCTGTGAATAATAAAATCCAATTTGGCCATTTTTTCTTTAAAATTTTATTAAAAAGAATGTTGGGATCGGAACTATGTTTATATATACCAAAATCTAGTATCACTCTGGGTTGATAGATCACTGAGTCATAAGGAACTAGAAAAATGGGATGATTATCCAATGGCATGACTGTAGATGAAAGAGTCTTATTATTATTGAAGCTGTTCACTAATAGAGGAGGGGATTTATTTCTCCAATAAGTTGAAGTTTCGATAGCACAAGAAAGGGGACGAAGAATACTAATAAGAGGGTGTGAGGGAAATTGAAATGCTACCGAAAAATACCTATCTGCTAGAAATTGTCTACGGAGATGAAGTGGAGGTTCGACACATTCCACTTGGAGTGCATTAATTGGGGATGATTTCATTGCACCAGTAATAATGCGTAAGCATTTAGATTGGAGCTTATCCAGTTTACACAGGGCTAATTTACTGCAAGGTTCTAGAATAAAACATCCATAGTCAAAATGGCTGCGAACGATGGCGTTATAAAGCAGTTTTTGAGAGGCCGGATGAGAACCCCAACGAACTCCAGATAAAGATCTCAGAACATTGATGGACTTCTCACTTTTATTAAATACATATTGTAAATGAAATAAACCCGTCATTTTGGAGTCAAGAACAACGCCTAAAAATTTAACTTTATCTTGGATTACAATCGATTCTCCAGCGACAGAGATGTTAACTGGAGGAATATTTCTTCTACGGGAAAATATTACGGCTTGACACTTAGGAATAGAAAGCTCCAGTCCATGTTCTGAGAGCCAATCATTCAAGTAACCAAGAGCAGAGTTCAATTTAACAGCACCATTGGACAAAGAAGAGCAACTTATGTATAAGGCAATATCATCTGCATACTGCAGGATATTGCAAAACGAATTAACGGTTAAGTCAAGGCTGGCGGTGTATAGGTTATATAAGATTGGACTTAAGACAGAACCTTGCGGAAGACCCCTCCAGACAAGACGGAAAGGCAGAAGACCGCCTTGAGAACGTACACGAATAGAACGACACATAAAAAGGTTAAAGATAAAATTTACCAGTCTCACGGGAATACTCAGCTCAAGCATTTTCTGCCTGAGTAGCGGAAGCTGAACATTATCATAAGCTGACGAGATGTCAAGGAAGACCCCAATAACATGTTCATTGCGGGAGAATGCAAGCCTAATTTGGGAGGTAAGAATGCTTAGACTGTCGATCGTACCCATACTACGTCTAAATCCAAATTGAGTTTTGGAGAGTAAACCACGACTTTCAAGGATCCATTCCAGTCTGTTTTTTATAAGATGTTCTGCGATCTTTGCCAAAACCGACGACAAGGCAATAGGTCTGTATGATGTCGAGAGATTTGGATCTTTCCCAGGCTTTAAGATGGGAATTATAATTTGGGTCTTCCATGACTCTGGTATATTTGAAGTTAAGAAAATTGAATTAATAATATTTAAAAGATATAATTTTGAGGTTTGACTAGCTTTACAGATAAAGGAATACGTGATACCATCTATGCCTGGCGAGGAATCTTTAAGGTGATCTAAAGCACAAGTAAATTCTGCAAGCGAGAATTGATCGTTCATTCTGTCAGATGTAGGAGAGGGAATTAGAGCAGAAGGAAAGCAATCTAAATGAGGTACGGAAGGGGGGGCTAATCTATTAACAAAATCATCAAGCCAGATAGTGGAATCATTTGAGGAACTATTATGATCCTTGAATATTCTTCGGAAGTTATTAATTTTGCGCCATACAACAGTTAAAGGTGTACGAGGAGATAAAGATTCACAGAATTTTTGCCAACCTACAGCCTTCTTCTTGGCTAAAAGTCTTGCGGCTTTAGCCCCAGTTTTCTTAAAACTAATATAATTTTCCATAGTTAAATCCGCTGCATATGTATTTTCCGACTCGTTGCGTAGACGCACCATGTTGGTACATTCTGAATCCCACCAAGGGGGAGAAGGGATGCGACCACGAAACGAATTCTTGAGCGGTATAGATTGATCGGCAGCGGCAATTATACAGGCAACGAAATCTTCATAGGCCACCAAAAAATTTGAAGGATCTACATGGGAAAGACTAGATAACTTGGAGTCTAAGGCAACAGCATACTTGTCCCAGTCTGCATCTGATAGTCTATATCGCTGTAAAGGAGGAAGAGCAGGAGGGGGAGTAAATGATTGGAGAAAGTTGATTAAAATTGGAAAGTGATCGCTGCTGTGGGAATTAGGTAACACGGACCAGGAGAGAGAATTTACTAGGGAGGGAGAGGACAATGAAAGGTCGATTACACTATTATTTTGACCAGGAGGTACCCTGCGAGTCGGAGATCCATCATTTAATAGGCAAAGGTTAATGTCATCCATTAGATCAATTAGAAAGGGAGAGGATGTATCTATGTAATGAGACCCCCACATAGTGTGGTGACAGTTAAAGTCTCCTAGCACCATGAGAGGGCCCTGTATGGAAGAAAGAATATTATTGAGTTCTAATATAACTCTACTATTTGGATGGGGAATGTAGCATGAAACAAAGGAGATGTTAAAGGCTTTCACTGCTACTACATGGATTTCGTCGCTGTGAGCAGGAATATTAATTTGAGAGAAAGGGATAGATCTTGAGACTAGCAGGGCACATCCTGCCCATCCATCCGCCCTGTCGTCCCGAAGGCAGGAAAATCCCGGAAACCTAAACACGGAACCCGGTACCAACCAAGTCTCCGAGACAGCAAGGAGGACGGGTTTATAGCGATTTGTCAAATAAATAAGCTCATGCTTTTTCCTACGGATGCTTCTACAATTCCATTGGAGGAGAGTTGAGGGGAGCATTTTTAGTTATAAGGGTTTGGATAAATTGTTGTAGTAGGGAAACGACGTTGTTCGGTAAACTGTCACTAAACTTACTGATAATGTTGATGAGGGAACAGGTAAGGAGCTCTATCAAGTTATCATTAGGAGTGAGCGAAGGAGTGGAGTCTTCAGTGGGAGACAGCAAGGCACAACCATTCGGTTGAGAGAAGGAAGGAGTATTGATAATATCTCTATGAGCTTGCACGTCATAGGACTTACCTAACGGGGTTCTTGGACGGGGAGTACGGTAGACAGTCTTTGTGTAGGATTGAGAATGAGGATGAGCAGAGGTGTGTGGGGGAGATTGCAAAGAGTAAGTGGTTTGTTGGGAGAATTGCATTTGTTGTGACGGGGAGAATGGAGAGGAGGTGATGTCAGAATAAAGACGCTTAGGGTAGGGGAATCTCAGAGCGGCCTCAGAATAACTTATATTGTCCTGAGACATAACAATTTTAATGGATTTTTGGCGAGCATGTTCCGGGCATTTACCATCAGTCGCCTTGTGGATTCCTCGGCACAAGATGCAAGTCGAGAGATCGTCAGTAACCAAGCAACTATCACCGGAGTGTTCTTGACCACATTTATAGCATCGAGGTTTCGAACGGCATTGAGTACGAATGTGTCCAAAGCGGCAGCAATTTCTGCATTGAATTGTTGGCAATTGGTATGTACTTACAGGGAGTGAAGTTTCATAACAAAAAACTCTTTCGGGCATGGATTGGCCAGTAATGGTTAAAACTACTGTAGTGGAAGGGATCCAAGTAACAGAATCTTCTTTTTTAGATTTTACATTTAAACGACGGGCCCTGATTACTTCTCCGCAGTTGGGGGGAGTTCGGATTCCTTCTACCAATTCTTCTAAAGTCCAATCTGTTGGAATATCACGAACCACTCCCATCCGAGACACATGAAATTTAGGGATGTCTGCAGCAAATTTGTAATTAACCAAAAAATCATGATTTATAAAAGCATTGGCAGCAGCCGCTGAAGTGAACTCTAAACAGGCCCTGTTTCTTCCCAGTGCTTTTATACTACCATCTACTATATGCGGAATTTTGTTTTGGTGGATGAGTTGCGCAAACTTTAATATCCTTATTGAATGCCCGGCAGACAAATCCGGTTCTGACCGCGTAACGTGCACAATAAAAGGACCCTTGTCACTTGTATTATAAGGGATTTTAGAGTCAGATTCGAAACCAGGTTTACAGTATACTGACTGATAAGAATCCGATGGAGGGGTACTTTTTTTAAGATCCGATTTAAGCGGTTCAGTACGCTGTCGTTTTCGAGATTGTAAGGACTCATTCAAGGGATTAGCACCTCCCCCATCAGGAGGATCATCGTCTCCCACTTCCCTCATTTTAAATGAGGGAAATGGGAAGATAACCACTTACGATACTACACGCAGCAGGCAGCAAGACACACACACAAAAACCAAGCAAATTTAGGCACTCAAAACAGTAAAATTCATAAAATCAAAAATATTTCACTCAACCACGTGTTTCAAATAACCCGCCAAAAACGACAGTCCAACAATTGATTTCTCCGAGTGTAATTCTTACGTCAACTTGCCATTGACAGCTGTGATTTGAATATACAGACAATTTAGGTTGGTAGTGAATTTGCTACACAATTCATTTCCCTGGTTACGTCGACAAGTCGACAAGAATCGCCCGCAGAATCGCTACCTACATAGCTGACGTTGCTGAAGGGCTAATCTTTTCAAAACAGTGTTGACTTTGCTCAAATTTAAGGTCGCTCAGCGCGCTATGGGGCATGCCCGAAGTTTCTTTAAAGGATAAAATTAAGAATGAAGTTATGTATCCGGAAAAGAACTGGAGTTATTGCCATAGCTTGCAGAGTAAGCAAGCTGAAGTAATAGGTACCTTAAATACCCTTACCTTCAATTTTAAATATTCAATTATATCTTCTTTCATTTTTTATTATTTTTACCTGTATAGTGCATGTTTCAGTTTAGTTTTTTTTTTTTAAGTATTTTACCATACTCTCTATTTAATGCATGTAATCTACATATATCGCATGTCGTTAGTGTTTAACTTTTTAATATTTTGTAGAAAATGTTGTTGGTTATACATTTATACTCCCATTGTTGTATATCTTACATTATAACGTGTAACCGTTTATTTTCCCTAATAAAATAAAATAAAAATAAAAAATACCAAGTTGGCTGGCCTTGTTTGTGGAAGCACCAATGGCCGGTGGGGCAGACGACTCCTGGAGTGGCGACCGCGAGCCGGCAAGCATAGTGTGGGACGCCCGCCGGTTAGATGGACCGACGAATTTAAGAAGGTCGCTGGGACAGACTGGATGCGGAAGGAGACAGGGTGTTGCACTTACTATTTGATTTTATCTGATGTAGGTATCATGTATCTGGTGTATTGTGTGTCTTTTAGTCTGTATTAAATAAATATATTTTCTTTCTTTTTTTTCTCTGGCGCAGCCTGAGAGCTATGTCCAGCAGTGAACTGCGATAGGCTGAGTTGATTGATTGATGAGTTTTTCTCGTATAGCTAGAGACGAGAGACCAAGAAGTTTCTTAATTTTGTCCCTCAACATTTTAAGGTAACTTTAAACACCTACATAATAATTATTAGCAACTCTTTACACGATTTGTACGAATTAACAAAACATCGAGATTTTTTTTTAATTCTAATTATGTTAGTTTAATATTTAATGTTTTTTTTTTTACACCTAAACCTTCCGGAATAAATTCTCTAAATAATGGTGAAACCGCGTCGACAGATAGTTTAAAACAACAACGCGGTCACATACCTATCTAGTCAGATACGAAAAGCGATTTTAATTTATAATATCGCAATATTTAATTATAGTTTAGGTTGGAACAGTAACCAATCACGCGCGAGCCGAATTTGGTCGCAAGGGCACCCCGAACAAATTGGTTAAGTTAGGTTAGGACTGTGATCAACCGCGTGCGAGCCGAGAGAGCGAAACGAGGCGAGCACTACTTCCAAAGGCGAGGCGGTTAGGGTTAACTAAACGGCTAATTTAACAATTCGGCAGCGACATATATTTTACGTTACATAATATCCAATTAATTAAGTTCATTCGTTCGTAACATACACAATGTAACCACGTTCGTTAGCCTACACATCACAGTCATTCATTACACACTAACAATTAACATGCATGACGTAGGTACTCAAAGCTAAGCCCTTTACGTCATGACGTCACCAAGCCGCAGATATTTGTATCAATTTTGGCAGAACGTAAATTAAACTGTCAAGTTACGAGCTTAAGTGTAATTTGTGCGTGACTGTAAATTAGCAATGAAACTGATCTGAAATGGTTGTTATGTGGTATTTGAATCGTTAGTAGAATTGTCTCTGTACGGTCAGCATCAAAAGTTGATTAACAAGTTTTTTTAATCTTAGTTATTGAGCAAAATATTTGTTCAAAATTGCAGCAGAAGAAATTTTTTTAGAACATATACTCTTGTCTATTATGTGAAAAACTAAAAATCAGTTTATTGAAAAAAGTTGTTGTCAATTTAATAACATGTAAAAATGATAGTGTTAATCGACTTTTGATGCTGACTGTACATAAGCAGATTATGAAATTAAATAAATTATTTTAGCTAAATTATATGTATATAGGTAAAGAAGGCCTCTAATATAAAGTGACATTCTAACAGCGATAACAATACTTACCTAATGAAAAAGTCAAAAAAGTATGAAATGAAATTGTTTATTCTGTAAATAAGATAATGGAATAACATTTACACGCCATAATTATAAAAAAAAATAAGCTTGATGGAGTCGACGTTTCCTATCTGACTCCTCCAAAGAAGAAAAGGCAAAACAAACTTAGGGATCAAAGTGTCTTTCAAAGTCCTGACATAATCTTGGTCAGGACCATGTAGATTACTGCCTGAAAAAAACTGCTTGCAGTAAAATAACTTCAGCGTTGACCAGTAAAAAAACATGAAAGCTTTCAGGAACCTTTTGTTTTCGCGTTTAAAGTAATGTGTGTGTGTGTGTGTGTGATGTTTGTGTAATGTGTGTGTGTGTGGTCTAATTTTCAGTTTGATCAGTAAAACTAAACAAAGGGGCAAAACATTGAAACTGTTATTTTCACTACAGGACTGGAAATAGAAATATTGTAATTCCGTTCAAATTGGAATTAAATTCAAAACGTTACATAGGTTTGTGCCCACACGTATCCGTGCATAAAACTTAATTACAGTGTTTTGAATATTAATAAAACTTTATGGTTTTCTATTGTAGCGCTGAAACGTGTTTATATGACAGGAATACGACTTTGTTTTGGATAAAAATGTAGTTGTAGAATAAGAATATTTTTATTCATAAGTTCACATATAAATTACATAAAAATTACATCATTACAAAGTTACATATTAATATTATTATGAAGAAAATATTAAACTATGCCTAAAATAAATCTAGTGTATAACTTATATATATTTACAATAGCGACCTACCTGATGTAGGCCTGTTTATTCAAACCTGTGTTGCAGGCCATCACTTAACAACGCTGAGTGAATCTTCTGTGCTGAAGATCAAAGGAGTGAATCTTCTGTGCTGAAGACCAAAGGAGTGAATCTTCTGTACGTTAGTACTATTAATTATTCTGTGGTAGCTCTTACGACCACTATACCAATGAGGCAATCAAGAAAATTGTTGTTAAAAAATATCATGAAGCTATATTTTGCTATAAGATATCTTGCCAACTATACAGCTTATTAAAAAGAAATAATATGACAGGAATACGACTTTTTTTTGGATAAAAATGTAGTTGTAATATTATTCTTATTTCTTTTTAATAAGCTGTATAGTTGGCAGGATATCTTACAGCAAAATATAGCTTCATGATATTTTGTAACAACAATTTTCTTGATTGCCTCATTGGTATAGTGGTCGTAAGCGCTACCACAGAATAATTAATAGTACTAACGTACAGAAGATTCACTCCTTTGATCTTCAGCACAGAAGATTCACTCAGCGTTGTTAAGTGATGGCCTGAAACACAGGTTTGAATAAACCTACATCAGGCAGGTCGCTATTGTAAATATATACAGGGTGTTACAGAAAGGGTATATCAATACAAACGGGTTGAAGAGTGTATCTAGTCTAGAATCTCTGTACAAAATTTCAGCTCAAAAGCAGTAACTTTGAAAATGCTTAAATTTTTTTTACTTCGTCATCACGGCGCTGCACTGGCGCGCGGTGGCGTGATGTGCGTGTACTAGGCGCACAGACACACTACAGATAATGGATAATGATCCTCGTAGTGCGGTGACACGTTTGTTATGATTTCAATTCAATAAACTATCGAAATAAAAAAATATTAAGCATTTTCAAAGTTACTGCTTTTGAGCTGAAATTTTGTACAGAGATTCTAGACTAGATACACTCTTCAACCCGTTTGTATTGATATACCCTTTCTGTAACACCCTGTATAAGTTATACACTAGATTTATTTTAGGCATAGTTTAATATTTTTTTCATAATACTCGTAATATTAATATGTAACTTTGTAATGATGTAACTTTTATGTAATTTATATGTGAACTTATGAATAAAAATATTCTTATTCTATTATATCTTGAAAGCCAAGAAAGCCGCTTTTATAATAGCCCGCCAACGCGCAAGCTAAATTGCAATTAATCACGTACTTGAGAGTTGTTACCTATTACTTTGTGTCCATTCTCGTCCGCGACATACCTGCTGCTTCAGTAATAGGGAAAAATAAAATACGGTCGGTTTTATACTTTTATTGGTAGGTTTATACCTTTTTATACTTTTTCAGTTTTACTATATTTATGAGTAGTTAGAAAATAAGATAAGACAACTTATTCCCCTATTCTACACATTATGTTTATTTATAATTAAATCAAGGAAGGCGTTAACAGTTCTGTGCATGATTTTACCCGTCTTATCCGTCGTTTAAGAATCTTCAATTTGTTTTGTCAAGCAAAAATTAACTTTAACCAACTGTACATAAAGGAGCAATTTCAGGAAAAGGTTTAATTTCAAGTCAAAAGTGCAAGGTAAATATCGTCAGTAGGTGACACGGTCTGATAGACAGAGGATGAAAATTATTTCCTGTAGCTGCTTTTACTGTAATTTCAGTCTTAAAGCTCTTTAAATTTTCTACAACTACAGTAAAGGTTAGGTTATTTAACTTTGTACACGTTATGTCTGTATGTAGATATGTTTGTTTAATTGAAATAAAGGATATGACATACCTATTCAATTTTTTTTTTATTTTTGAAGTGAAATCTTCTTTAGGCACGTTAGGAATTTTTTGAGACGGGAAAAACCATTGAATTCGCGCCACTGTTACCGTAAACGAACACCGCTTCGGATGTGTTCGGCTGTCCTCGGGATGTACTCGGTTTTAATGTATATCCGATATGTCAGTGAGTGGCAAAGTATTCTGTTTGTGTTTTGTTTTCACTTCTGTCGACACTCCCGGAGTGCTAGGTACTGTTTTTTTTTGTTTGCCTATGTTGACCCACTGCTGGGTAAATGTCTCCCCAAAATCCTACCAGGGACTCCTTTTCCAATTATCTCATCAAATAATAATTTAAATTATGTTGACAATTTCAAAGTATTTTAGCCAAGACAGGCTAATGTTACAGAATCCTAGTGGTTTCACACTACATCCGATCCGAATCCGAATTAAAGAACAGATTTCAATCCGAATTGGGAATGTTCTAAATTCTGACGGATAGAATTCGGATCTAGTGCGCAACCCCTCATATAAATAAAACTATGGTCACTTCGGACCGGCATTTCTCGGATTCGGATCGGACGTAATGCGGAACCGAGGCTAATCAATTAAAGGCTTTTCAGTCATGTATAAATATTTGTTGCAGGTGTACTCAAAACTTGAGCGTGAGCAGACCACTGCCGGAGCCATAACCGTGGGACCACTAGGTCCAGTGGTTATGGCTCCGACTTACGAGTTGTATATCGTGGGTTCAAACTCAGCCAGGTACTTTACTTTATGTAAATAATTTCATCACCACTGCTCTCAAAACGGTGAAGGAAACATCGTGAGGAAACCGGCCGAAAACCAAGGAAATATCCTAGAACCAAAAATTCGAAGACATGTGACATCTACCAACCCGCACTGGGCCCGCGTGGTGGATTACAGCCCACTCCCTCTGACCCAGCCTAAAACCCAGCAGTGGGAACTTTATAGGCTGATTATGATGACTCAAAGCAAAATAATTCCACTTTATCTGCAACTCTCATCCTAGCTGGGTCCCTGAATCTCAAACAAACATACATCCTGTTCCATTCACACCAAAAAGGTCCCTATCCACCAAAAATAATAGACAACCGCCCACCAAAACAAACAATGTACCCATGTGTTGGTAATCACATTGAACATAACATAATACATGTGTTGACACCTGAGACCGAACCATTAATTACTGCAGCCGTGTGTTTAGCTTCCTATTATATTAGCTAACTATTTATAAGCTTTTGTTTCTATTAATAGGGTACGGAAGTAATTGTTTTATGGGTTTTCAGAGGGTGGGCAGGAGCCTTCCTCTTTTGTGTTTTGTTTAATGACCACGGATTGGAATCAACAGTCTGTTTCCCAAGTGAAGTAATACTGTACCAATTCCTTTTTCTTGTAGGATCTTAAAACATGACTAGCTCGTTGGTGCAGTGGTGGCCAACATGACTGCTGAGCGTGGAGTCTTCAGATCTACTTCCAGGTCGAGTCAAAATCAAAAAATCAAAAGTCATTTGTTCAAACTAGGTTGAGAATCAGCACTTTTTGGACGTCAAAATTACAAAAGACAGTCCCCCAAAACGCTCGCCCTTCACCACTTCCTAGTGCTTTCGCTGGGGAGAAGAATTGGCGGAAAAAACTCCCCAGCAGCACAGCTGTCTGTTCAGTTAGAAAATAATTGATTTTATTGTAAAGTGTTACTGGGTTTATCGGCCTTGAGACAACTGGCAAAATGTGCGTTTACTTTATTAATCAGTCTATCTCTACGAGGTATACCTACAGGCGTAAAAAGGCAGGGAGGTATGCCACGTTGCGTTAATAATGCATCTGGTAGGAATCCAACTCCCGACCTCGCAGTTCCTAAGCCTATCTACGTTTTAACCCTTGAACCATTGCCGCTTCAAAATACCTATGTATTGCAGAGTTTTCCATAATGTATTTGAGTCGATTTTCGTAAGAAGTCTATCTAGAATCGATGACTAAGCCAAAAAACAAGAAGTCCCACAAGATGAATCAACAATCTTAAAAATCATCTTGCCGTTTCATTTCTCTGACACAAAGCTATGAATGAGAAAATTGACGTCGCTCCATAAAACGTGTATTAAGTAATCTACACTATAACGTGCTATAACACAGGTAACTCGTTGAAGTAGATTGTAGTAGTAACCTACTCGCACTGGGCGAGTTCCAATTTACACGGCAATGTAAACAGCTGGGTATTATTTGAGTTTGGAGCCCGGAATTAATATGTGAGTAGTCAGAACTTGATTTTATTGTTTAAATTCTGTTTGATACTCAATATAATTTTGTTAGTAGGTATTTTCTAACTACGTGGCTAAACTTATTATTAATTCATTTGTCCAGATATTTTCTTACCGAAAATGTCACATTGAAAAAAAAAAACAAATAAAGTAGATATTTACATACTAAGTTAATATTTTTTTTAACAAACCAGACAACAACAACATTTTTTTTTTTATATATACCCATCAAAAAGTTAAAAAAAAAACGGTAGGTAAAAAATTAAAAATTAAGTTTCAAAGTAGGTACCCACCGCAAAATAAAACACAGTCCAGTAGCACAGCGCACTCGTCGGTATCACAATCACTTATCACTTACAGACACACGGTCACGGCGGGATCCCGAGGGCAACTGAGCGCGTCACACTCGGGAGACGGTACTCCTGATAAGACAAGTGTTATGCACTTTTGAAATTGGAACTGTCAATTATTGTTTAAGTATGCTAGTTTTTAAGTGGCTTTCTTGTGTGACATTACTTTATCCTCATCCTCTATGCCTATTGTAGCCAATGAACTATCTGTTGCGGTAGTTTTCTTATTTATAAACGTCTTATCACTAAAATAGCACGGTATTCCATTACACTGGCATTCTAATATCTTCAATTGATTAATTGAAAAAATAATTAAACACAACAAAACTCAAATCTTTCACGCTTCGGAGTAATTTCAATCCTGAATTTTATTTCTATACCTCTGACTACTACAACTAGACTAAGACGTCAATATGCAGAAACATTTAATTTCATCCAACTTTAAAACTAAGCAATTGTAAAAATTATTTCCATAATCACAACATTCATAATCATCATAATCAGCCTATAATGTTCCCACTGCTGGGACACAGGCCTCCCCTCGGTGAGAAAGAGTGGGCCGTAATCCACCACGCGGGCCCAGTGCGGGTTATATGTCACGTATCTTCGAATTTTTGGTTCTAGGACATGCCGTGCCGGTTTCCTCACGATGTTTTTCTTCACCGTTTTGAGAGCAGTAGTGACGAAATAATTCACACAAAGCAAAGCGCCTGTCTGGGTACGAACCTACGACCTACAAATCGTAAGTCGCGGCTGTTACCACTTAGCCACCACTGCTCTCAAATGACAACATTAAAACGTCACAAATATTAATTCGACTTCTGTCGCCGATTGTACATTAGTTGTCCTTTATTTAACCATCTGTCAAAAGCGCTCACAACAGACGATTCATTCCTGTGTTAAAGTTTATCTCGCATTGTAAACATCGTTTTCATTTAAGTACTAGCTAGTTAAGTCATTATTACATCTAATGAAACACTCATTAAATGTACCGACAAAGTATTGTTTTATTGAACGTAGAGGCAATTAAGTGGGCTACACAATTTCCAATCCGATGATATTTTGAGTACACAAACCTGCGGGGCAATTGCGGAAAACATTATCAATCGGAATCGGTTTGATTTTGACAGTTCAACAACATTCATTGCGTTATTTACGGGTTGAGCAGATTTTTTTTTCGAACTTATGAAGCAATGGATTAGCAATTTACTTCAAAATGATTCAGATTCCGATTGATAGTCTGTTACGCAATTAGGGTACTGTTAGGTGTTGCTTCATAAAACTTATACATACTAATACATAATATGTGGATATATTATACTAATTAACATGTAAATGTAATGTATGTACAATTGTACAGTATGGGAAATTAATAATAGTTAAACAAATTGACTATAAACGTTGTCCAATCACGATTTTTCTTTCCTTCATTGACAGTTGTATGAAATGGTTATAATACGGAAAATGGATGTAGGGTATCAATCTGACTATACTTATTAGGTACTTACTAACTGCGCCCCGCGGTTTCACCTGCATGAGTCTCGATCCCGTGGGAATATCGGGATAAATAGTATGTCCTATGTCCTAATCCAGGGTATGTTCTACCCAAGTGCCAAATTTCATCCAAATCATAACAAACATACCTAAAAAAAATCAAATAAGTATTTTCTTTTTATTTATACTTTAGTTTATTTATAATATTCGTTTAGACAACCCTTTAGTGAAGACTTGACACTTACAATGATTATTTGGATACTTATTTAACGTATTATAAACTTGTTACTCTAATATTTAGTTACTAAACTCTAATGAAAATTAACGAAATTAATTACTTATTTGCTAAAGTAGCTAGTTGGGATACAAAACTAGCGAATTCATATGAACTATCAAAGTAATCACCGTTCCTAGTCCCAATTAGTTTATTTACTTACCATACTCTCGAATCAGAAAATTAGAATTGCCAAACACAGTGGGCAGGCACAGTGCTCGCAGAACAGATGGCCGATAGTACCGATAGGTTCTGGAGTGACGACCGCGTTCCGTAAGAGGTAGCGCTCGAAGGCCTCCCACAAGGGGGACCGCTGACCTTGTGAAGGCCGCAGGAATCCGCTGAATGCGAGAACCACAAAACCGGTCGAAGTGGCGATGCATTGAGGAAGCCTATGTCGTGTCGTGACGTCTTTCGGCTGAAATGATGTTGTTGACTCTCCGATACAGCCGACGTAATACCTAGTTGGTATAACTACTTTCAGCTTTTTAAGTGAAACTTCCTTACGCACGCTTGACTTGGGGAGTAAGCTGGCGAACGCGTGATGTAAGCGTAACGAAAAGTGTGATCGGGCGAGGCGAACGGGAGTTGAGTGGGGGATATAAGCAAGAGAAAGCAGTGCGCGCGCACATTTTCTTTCTCTCTTCCTCTCATAATAATCTCCAAATACGTTTGAAGTTTCACTTCAGTCGTGTGGTCATAAGCACACTCGGTTTTTTTTTTATTTACAAAACCTTCACTAATGCATCACCCGACATCGTCAGGGTTTATTTACTCGTTAGAAAAACACTTGAATATAAAAAGCGCCACATAAAATGTGAGACGGTTTCCCCGCGACTGAACACCGCCACAATTCAGCCAGATTTATTTCGCAGCCGTCACTCAACACGGAATAAATTCCATTTGATGGACGGATGACACATTTCATCCATTGTTTTTCCACTTAAATGTTCGTCTGATTCGTTAGAATACAATTTAAAGAAGAATATTTATATGTAAAGTCACGTCTCGCAAAAATGCCACTTATGTTAGGCGCCACTTTTTATTTTTTTGTACCTATTACATTATTATGCCCATATAATTTAATGTAATTTCTGAATGCAATGGGTGCTTTAAGATGGACGGCGTCGCCACGGTCGGGCCAGAAAGTGGTGTCCAGATGACATGGACGCGTACCGCGAAGGCTGGTTCGAGGTGGTGTGGGAAAAGAGTTCCTACCCCATTATTCACAAACACTCGATATGCTTCCGTATCGTATCGAACATTAATCATTGTTACCGTAGGAGTCTTCTCAATGCTGTTCACAAGTCCACAACCCGAAAATTTTGTCAGTTTAAATCAAACAGGCGCCCGCTATTCTTCCAACAGCTATTTGCTGTTGAAGGGAAGTCAAATCAGGTTATCGAAATGTCAGGTTTTCGATACGATAGCCTATCGTATGGTTGTGAATCAGGGCTCTGGAAGGACTTGGGGGAGGCCTTTGTCCATCAGTGCAGCAGTGCAGGTTAAACAAAAAAAAAAATATATCCTATCACTTTTAGGTACCTACTGTGCACTAATCCTGAGTCCAGGCGGTTTCTGATAAATTAATGTATCAGAATAAAACTTTACACAATCTAGGAATCGAACCCAGATCTTTATGTTTTGCAGGTGTGCCAACAACTGCTATACCTTCTATAATTTTATCTAATTTTTATCCGCACTAGACAGATTCTTGTATCATATCTATAATTTAAATCTTTTGGCAAGGATTCCGGGAACCAAACCCTGCTGATTGTCTGATCTTTAGAGCTATTACGCACTGTCGACTGGTCGCCGACGACTCATTCCCTCGGCGACCAAAACATACTCGTATGCATCATCTGGCAATCAAGTGCGTAAACATCTATTTAAACTATACAGGTTGAAGTTGAACACATGCGACAAATCGAAATGGGAGATTGTACTCATTATTATGAACACCTTTTACTATGGGACCAAACGTGAAATCGCGAAAAAAAAAATCAGCTGTTCCCTACATTTACGTTCGCATAACTCATCAAAATGTAGGGAACAGCAGATTTTTTTTCAAAATTGCAGTTTAGTACATTTTGACCGCGTATGTATTGCACTTTTCTATGAAACATTTTGTTACTACTTTCTGTAGGTACAGACGCTAACACATCAAGCTACTGCAATCTGTCAAATTTCTTTATTAGATTTTCAACTGTATCGCTAAACCATAAGGTTCAAAGTTGATTGGGAAAATTTGACAGTTTCGTGTAGCTTGATGTGCTGGCGTCTATACATAAACATAACATAAAAACACGCCTGTTTCTCCGAAGAGTTGGGCAGGTATGTAGTTATAGTACGCCCACATTTCACCAGTTACGTTTAATCACCATGTAATGGGACGCGAGCCTTTTGCCATCAAAAGGACACAAATCCAGACGATGTAAATAAAGATAAACGTACACCAAAACCCTAAACTGTCGAACATTAATACAAAATTATATCTAAACGGCTACATTTCTCGATAACACGGAGATTTATTTCTATATAAATACTGAAGAATAGGCGACCCTTGTCATAGGACGGACATGAGGAGTCGAAACTCGGAAGTAATACGAATTTTGTACCTTTTATATTACTTATAGGGGGTTCTGTAGTTCGCGAAACGCCGATTAAGGTTTGATGGTATTATAATAGATAGACAGATGAATTTATTGGCTTTTCTTTAACCCCCTATCAAAGAAAATCCAATAAATTTATCTGTCTACGACTAATAGTATGCACAAGGCTTTACTATACTATTAAACTGGGCACTGGAACATTTCTCAATTCTCCATAGTCTAGTTGGTATTTGGACGATGGAAACATGTCATTTTCCCCATAGACCAATTGGTCCAATTCCAATTGGTCAATGGAGCACCGACGGAAGATTACATGAAAAGGCCAATATGAACAGACAAACCTGCCCCAACCAGGTTGGTCTTGCCAGATACGTGCGCATTCACAAAAATGTCAACAGTACCAAAAATCCGCTTCACAGAGTCACCGCTCTGGTCATTACAGAGGCGCTAGACTAGATCTTGAAACCGTCAGGATAGAAATCCATAATAATTATCATAAAGAAAGCTGTAAATGCAAAATCTGAGACGAAAACTATGTCTGCTTTTGATAAACCGTTTATGATAAGAAAGCCAACTGATCAAGTGATCAACTAAATTAAATTAATTTTCAACTTGAACTTTACTACCATCACTTCAAAACGAATTGATAACCTCGAAGCTCCAAGTTTAAATAAAAATTAAAGTTAAATGAACCAGGTAAATAATCATTTTCCCTAGTCGTATTTCCACGTCGCCCCGCATCTCGTCATTTGGCCCCTGCGCTATAAAACTGACAGCCCATCACAGAGTCATTCGCGCGAGTATTTTTAATTAAGCCCATTACATAGATCTTCTCGCTCCAAAAATAATCGTTAAAGTGAATAGTGTGCTTAGGACGATAGCGTACTTGTAGCTATGAAGAAGTCCTACGATACGTAACTAAATAAATGAGGCATTATTTAATCCAAAGTAGAAGCTTTGCTAATGTACAATTGTCGCTATTATCTGTGTTCATCGCAGAATAGAATACTCTTTCCTCCCACCCCTTTCCCCCTTTATTTTAATTCTTTCTCCTTTTTTCTCTTTCTTCGTCTGTGCGAGTCTCAACCAGGTCTTACCCGTTATCTTTTGAATGTCATCCACCCATCTGGCTGTTTATCTCCCAACACTCCAACCGTCTCTCGGCAACCATTCAGTGAGGGCTCTACGCCACCTGCCATCACCAGGTCCAGCCAAGTGTCCTGCCCACCTCCATTTCAGAGCCGCTACCGAGTATTCCGATATTTTGGACTTACATCCTACGTCGGATTTCAGACTTACGGACTCGGGTTTTCAACAGTAGGCTTAACACGGCCTCCATAGTCCTTTGTGCAATCTTAACATTGTACACAGTCTCTTTTGTGTGTGTCCATGTTTCGGCCCTGTTCGTCATTGTAGGCAAAACAGATTGTCAATAAAATTTGGTTTTCAGGCGTTGTGGTACCTTTCGAGTTTACTGGGTTTCACTGTACAATGAAGCTCACTCTCGAAGAGACATATTATTATACCTCCATGTCCCAGCGGTGGGAACATCATAGGGTGATTATGCTGTACAATATAGAATAGAATAGAATACTCTTCTCTCTCTTCTCTTCATTCTTTTTTTTCTTTCTTTTTCTCTTTTTTTTCTTTTTTAATATTATTGTTGTATAGCTTTGAAAATTTTGATCAAGAATACACACGTCAATAGAAATTATAACACAGAATATGAAAGGACGTTAGCTGTTCCAGTCAGAGAATGAATGCGTTCAGTAAACGATGATCTAACGTAGTCTTTTACCAATAATATATTATTCCCGCAATACCGGGGATGCAAACCAGAGTTAAATCTAGTTGAGCTATCGCATGCAACGGCTGTTCAAAAGCTTTCCCCAAAACCAATTGAATTATGTTGTGTCTTTACTGAGATTCAACCACTACCCATAGATAGTCAACAAAACCTATAGTGGTTTTGTTGGCCGTTATTTCACTCTATGATAGAAACAAAACAATTCTTCGTTTAAAAGTAAAACTGGGCGTATCATACGTCCCAAAGCTGAAAGTTAATAGTGCGATTTTGTGCATGTAGTCAGGCTATCAACTTAAATTGTCTGTTTATAGGGTGGCAAATTGTAACCATGAATTTTATTCAAAACATGTTTCTAGACAGACAGAAAATTTCCTCGGTTATAAAAAAAAAATCAGCCTTTGTAAAAAAACAGTGAAGCGGTTATGGATGTTAGTTTCTATTAAATGCATACATGTATATTCTAATAAAAAACGAACAGTTTTAACCGCTATATTTTCATAGAAAACGACGCGGTCAAAATGTATGAAACAGCGATTTTTTTTTAAATAACCGGCGAACAATGTCGCCGCAGTGGAGTTCAGAATCAAGTACTAATTTACGGTAATGGAGGGGCAATTCTCGTAATTTTAAGATCGTTCACAGTCCGATCTCAGTCCCAATGTGTCAAAAATAACTGTAATTTCCCTACAATTTTGAAAACTTTTTGACATTGATTGTCGCTGAGATGACATTGCGACTAGATTTTAAACATTTTCAATTACGGAAACTTGCCTTCTAGGTGTGCGTCGATGTTTCTGCCACCCTGTAATCAAATCACAACTGTCAGTCTTTGAAAGTTTGGGTATAACACGGCAAATTGACGTAGGGTGTCAATATGCTGAATTATCCTGACTGTAAAGAGCGAATGAAACGGTCCACCAAAAAGGATCGTACATAGAATCCTAGGAAGTGTAATTCCAAAGATTTGTCTAGAAACGTAACGAAACTCCCATATCTTTCAATACCAAGCCATAAACCCGAGACGGGAACAAACATAAAACGAATAGCAGAAATATCTCAACTCACAGTGGATTGGCGACTTTAATGGGGTGAAAATAAAGAGAGTGAGATAAAACTGTTTCATGATAAAATAAGTGTTGTTTTCAGTTTCAGTAATGTACACGCTTTTGTGATTGTTCAAATGAACGTGAACGGAGTAATTGGTGATAACGGTGTTGCTTTCATTGTTTTAAATAGTTTGAGCTGTTAACTGATAAGGTGTAATGGTGGGTAGGATTTTTAGAAGAGCTTTTATACTCTTTTGTCAGCGTTCTTTCAAAAGTCTTGTAGCGAGGTAATTAGGAATTTGATTGAGGGAATGAACTAATGTCCCATCCATGAGTCATATAGAATATTGACTTAGGGCTCCAACACATAAACACGATACAACGTCGCGTCGTGCTACGACGAATATGATGGTATATGATTGTAGTAACTTTTCATTCAAACATTAAAACGATGCCGCTTCCTAGCACGACGCGACGTCGTATCGTTTCACCGTTTGAATGACTTATTATTATTATAAGCCTGTGTTGTCTCACTGCAGGGTCTGCAGGGCAAAGGCCTCCCTTCCCTCTTTCCACTTTTCCGGTTTGAATGATACGTCACTAAAATCATATACGTCGTAGCACGACGCGGCGTCGTGTCGTGTTTATGTGTGGGAGCCCTTACGCTTGGCGCTACACCTTTGGTTTCCTATGACAGCGGTTCCGTCACAGATATAGACACACCTAGATAACGCAAGAGCAACTACTTCGCGTGCCCAGATTATGTACAAAATCGTAAGCCGCCTTTTTCGCGCTCAGTCTGTGTACTGCTGGCTGGGTGAGCGTGAGCGCTGGCGCTAGGCCCCGGGTATGGGGCGAGACGGGTGCCGCACGCGACCGGCGTCTTTGAATAGTGCTTATGACGTCATAGTAGGTAGTCAAAAAATGGCACGCTTGGTTTTCTTACAGATCGTGATACTTGCGTTATTTAGGTCTATCTATATCTGTGAGTTCCGTCATAATATAACAGTCGTCATGAAAATCTGTCATTGCCACCAGTATTTTGACAGCCGTTATTGTGTGACTGTTCACCGCTTTTGGAGGAAACCAGAGCTTAAAAAAATCTTACCAAACAAAGTGGAAAACAGATAAGTTTTTATATGCCTGTCATTTTGTTTCATAAACAGCCAGTTCCCAATACTGGGACACAGGCTTCCTCTTTGTGAGAGGGAGTGGGCCATAATTTACCCTACCCTCGGATTGGTGGATGTCACATGTCTTCGAATTATTTGGTTCTAGGAAATGCCGGTTTTCATTCACCGTTTTAAGAACAGTAGCGATGAAATTGAATACACAAAGTAAAGTGCCTGCCTGGGTTCGAACTCACGACGTACAACTCGTAAGTCGGGGTCGATACCACTTGGCTACTACTTTCTGGAAGAGGAACGAATTATTCAAAATATAATAGCGGCAAGTAAAAGCTATTTGCAAGCTACGAAGTGTTTTTAAATGATTTTTGTACACCACAGACTACCTACAGTATTTGTCTGTTCTTCCCCTTTTTAATCCATCCAAAGGTTGTCTTTAAGGTGAATGGGTAGTTGTAGCCCGCGAAATTCAATTTTTCTTACGTTTTTTGCAATTTTCAGGTCAGTGTCAGGTTGTATCTTGATCAAAATATGATTCGCGACAATAATAGTTACGTATTTACAGAATTATAATAATTAGAATCATTGATACATCTTTCCAAGTTAGATTTCTACCGTTAAGAACAAATCTCGTATGGAAAAGTGTTGGTGGTAGAAATCTAACTTAAACAGATGTATTAATGATTCTGATGATTATATTTCTGTGAATACGTACCTGTTATAGTCGCGAATCAAATTTTCATCAAGATACAACCTGACACTGACCTGAAAATTGCAAAAAACGTAAGAAAAATTGAATTTCGCGGGCTACAACTACCCATTCACCTTAAAAGATCGCTCTTAGCGATAAGACCGGCCTTTGTGTCATCCATTGTAATGTTTCTATAATATTTATGTCTGTAATTTATATGGTGTACATAATAAAGAGTATTCTATTCTATTAGCAAGTAAGAAGAACCAGACAATCAAATAGGTTTTCTATGTATCTTGCTTGAACAATTAAAATTATTTATCTAATAACAGTAATGGAGATCAGACTTAAATTAGGATTTAATTAATGGATTACGAGAAATGTTTCCCTCTCAATCATTACTCAACTCAGACTCTCATTATTCACTCGACTAGCAATTTAAATGTTGATAAATGACGTCATCAGCTGACTAAGTGACGTCACGAAATTCACGATGAAATAAAAAGTTCTATAAGTGCTTATGCATAATTTAAGTTCATGTTGCCGTTGTCGTTCATCCATCACAAACTGCGATTTAAAGTTAATTATCTGTGTTGACAACATCTGGGCAGCTTTAAAATTAATGAGTCAATTTTCATGCAATTAATTTTGGATATTAAAACATTTTTACTTAAGTTGATTGAACTCACCACATAATCAGCCTATAATGTTCCAATAGCTGGAACACAGGCCTCCTCTTGGTGAGAGGGAGTGGGCCGTAATCTACCATGCGGCCCAGTGCGGGTTGGTGGATGTCACATGTTTTCGTATTTTTGGATCTGGGAGATGCCGGTTTCCTCACAATGTTTTCTTTCACGGATTCGGAGAGCAGTGGTGATGAAATAAATTACACAAAATAAAGCGCCTTCCTGTTATCTTTAAGTCCCATGTAATAAGTGCCATTCAAGTATTACGTAAGCAGATTTTTTGTAATGTTTAACACCCCCAAGCCGGGCCCCCCCCCCGCCCCTCTACGAAGCTTACGTAAACATTGGTATTTTTTTATCAGTTCATGTTCCTTTACTTATGAGCATAGAAATAATAAATTTAATATTTATTCAAGCAAATTATTTACAACGTATTTAAATATTATATTAACAATATATTTTTTTTTTCCTAAATATTGCTGAGCACCATCCAGACATCTCCATGTCATCAAAAATAAGCAATGCAAAGCTGGCCCCATAGAGGACGAGCCTATTGCCTTTAACCGGGCAAATAATATTCAGACTCCAAGCTGCTACTGAGAAATTCCAGATAGAAAAACCCGATAACACTTTGGCCGACACACAGTAGTAGCGCCTGCGACCACTAGACCAACGAAGAGTCAGTATATTATGGTTAAAGAAATTTTATTTGGGTATAATTTAAGCTATCACCAATTTAATTAGTTTTGTGTTTCTTAAATAATAGGGTTTGTCCTCCAAATAGTAGATCTGTCACCAAAATGTAGTCACCAAACAATGCAAGTGACCTAACTAAACCGAACCTCGGGGTGCCCTTCGCTCGCTCTTGCATCCTATGTCGACGGAGCCCCGCTTCGCGGGGCCCCTATTTCTGTGTAAAGGGTTTAAAGTAACCTAACCAAACCGAACCCCGGGGTGCCCTTCGCTCGTTCTTGCATCCTATGTCGACGGAGCCCCGCTATCTGAGAACGAAAATATTTCGTGGCGATAGATCTATTTATTAGGTGATACAAATATTTCGTGGCGATAGATCTATTTATTAGGTGATACAACTTGATGACAAATATAAATTTTGGTGATAGAAAATATAGTTCCCATTTTATTTCTCAATAAGAAATTACAAAGATTTCACTTACTTGGGAAAATTTTTAAAACTTGTATTATATTCTATGAACTTTGACACGCAAAACTAAACAGCTATTGTTTTTCTTAACAATAAAATCATTTACGCAATAAGTTAATAACATTTCACTTCGTAGGTACGCAAATAACATTAACGAATACAAAAATTAAAACTATTTCAATCCACCCGCAAAAGAAATAATTACCGTCGCAAATAAAAAATAATATTGGAAGAGCCTTAATCATAGAGCTCACCAATTACACTCTTTCAATTAACCATTTATTTATAACCAGCCAGATAAAACTGTCCAGGCCACACAATAACTTCGCCCCATTTAAAGCAGACGAAACAAATTGCAAGGCAGCCGCCATTTAAATTCAAACGATTGTCATTAGCTTTAAGCGATTATCATCGCTTGCAGCGCTTACTTCGCTTTTATTAACACAGTTCTGGATAAATGCACTCATTACCGATATTTACTTAATTAATAAGGGATTTAACGTAAAAAAGAAAAAGTTGTCTTCGTATAACAATATTAACCAAAAAAAAGGGTAGGTACTTTAAATATGAGCTTTTTATGTATTTCAAAACGAAAGTAGAGACTGAAAAAAAGAGGAAAATTTAAAAAAATATCAGTATAGCAACCCCAAAATTAGTATGACATACCTACCTGGAATAACCTAATTTGATACTTTATAATAATTTGTTTTTGATGAAAAACGGTATTATTTGTACACTATATACTGCTTGGCTTAGAGTCTTTTAAGTTAGAAAAATGCTCAACAAGATCACAACAAATCACCAACAACACGCTATCTTCACAGAGCATGTACCTTGTTTTGAAAAATTAAATTGTCTAACATTTCCATATAAAAAGTCTGCAAATAATTCGAGTGTCTACTTTCGTTTGCCAGACTCTACCTTCCGAGAAAAAATAAAGGCAAAAAATGTGATGAGTTGTAAGGTTGTTTATGTAACTTTACATCTAATTCTAATCTAACGCTACGGATTATCATTTTTTTTTAATCTATCTTAGGGCACGATCACACCACAGCACGACAACGTGAGGCCGGGCGCTAATTTGTATGTTTATTTACGCGGACCACATTTGGCCGCCAAAATCAACCTTGTAGGCGATACCGAGATCAAGACCACGTCACAGCCACAAAGCAATCACCAGCGAAACCGCGCACCTGCGGGCGACCACATCGCAAACACTACGACCTGTCCGTCTACAAACAACATAACCACAACTGTAAGAAGCTGCAGCGACACTAACATACGTAAACTCTGCATGCCCACAGTTTTTCCGCTGCGTTGTGGTGTGGTTGTAGGGCCTTAATAGCCTTGAAAAGATAGCCAAGTTAAATATAAAGAAGCTTGTTTATTTCAAGTACCTACTCATACAAAAGCATTCGTCAAAGCTCTTTTTTGTCACGCTTTTATTTGTAGGTCAAGTGAGGAGAATAATAATTTACGGCGTTGTCAAAAATGTGCTTACAAGAAGACCTTTACGCACCGGCAGATAAAAATCGAACTAGGAGAAAAAATATTACAGCCTTAGTACGGAAATTACGTAATTTAAAAATTCCAAGACCTTTTAAAAGAAAATCTATTTCCATTTTCAGATCAACACCAAAATTCAACAAAAAAGCGATACTTAGGTAAACGTTTCTTCAACCTGAATTTTGTAACGAGGGGTATCTTAATAAAAATGTAAATCTATGTCGAGACGAGCGTGTTTAGACGTCTGCCGTCCTTTCATCCCCGGATAATGAGTCACCCCTGCAGAACCCTGTCTTTTTATTTCCTGGCTATTTGCGAAGTGATTTCATTTCTTTTTAAGAGTTAAATCCCTGTTTTTTGGAGCGACGGGAGATTCCGCTGACTTATACTTGTTAGTTTCCTGTCGATTCGATGGTACGTGGGGAAAGTTGCATTTTTTTTAAGTTATTTTTGATGGTTTCGTGTTAGGGAATGAAATTATAGTTAAAAAACGTCAAAGTTAAACGATCTTATGGTTAGGATGCTTGGTGTTCGTTTTGTAAAAGAATCTCTACGAAGCCACATGAAAATTTCAATCGCCAAGAAATGCTTAGCTAGAAATAACAGCCCACTCTTTGTGTGTGTGTGTGTTAAGACATTCAATTAAATCCTATAATGTCTACAGACATATAGTGGCCTCCAAAAGTTAGTTAAAATTTTTCCACACACCACGTTATGATTTAACATTTTAGTGATTCAAGTGTTTAAATTGCTATAACGTTTATATTGACTATTTCAACTATCTTTGACTTATCATAAAAAATAATCAAGTAATAACTTAGGATTACATGATTGTTTTGTTATTTTAAATCACTAGCAGCGCCCCGCGGTGTCACCCGCATAGGTTTCCCGTGGAAATATCGGGATTAAACTATCCTATGTCCTTTCCCGGGAATCAAATCATCTAAATCGGTTCAGCGGTTTCAGCGTGAAGAGGCAACAGACAGACACACATTCGCGTTTATAATATTAAGTACTAGCTGCGCCCTGCGGTTTCACCCGCATGAGTTTCCCGTGGAAATATCGGGATAAAAACTACCCTATGTCCTTTCCCGGGACTCAAACTATCTCTATACTGAATTTCATCTAAATCGGTTCAGCGGTTTAAGCGTGAAGAGGTAACAGACAGACACACTTTCGAATTTATAATATTAGTATGGATCACGTATCTATGGTATGGATGGATAGTATGGATTATGTGGTGTTACAGCTATAGTGGAAAAATGTCAACTAACTTTTGGAGGCCACTGTATATGTATATAGAGGAAGATTTTTTTATCACCATCCAAATTTTTACAGGTATACCTTTTTACCCATGAATATGAGCAACTTTCACTATGGGACCAACTCTGAAATCACGAAAAAAAAAATCTGCTGTTTCATACATTTTGGTCAAATAGGTAGGTATTGAACTTTTGTATGAAACAGCTGATTTTTTTTTTCGTGATTTCAGAGTTGGTTCCATAGTGAAAGTTGTTCAAATTCATGGGTAGAACACCCTGTAAAAATTTGGATGGTGATAAAAAAATATCCCTGTATATGTATACCGACCTACCTATTACTTTAATCCCTGAATTATTTCAAAGCTTTTAACTGTATTACATTAAAAAAGAAAAACTCCTTGTAACAATACCGTTCCCTCTCAGCACTTTATCTCAGCATTTGTCAAGTGTTCTCCCAAATCCTTTTTAAGCTTTGACTATATTGTTCTTTTTGGCAAACGAATTTAATTTGTTAAGTAATTGTAACATTGGTACGCTTTCGTGCCTAACTTATGGTGTCGACCTAGTTCTTGGTAATTTCGTGTTCAATTTTAATCCAACATGGCTACACCTACTTTGTTGAAATTTGTTTCAAGATTAATTTATGAAAGAACCTTTCTAGGTACCTACTTCACTACGGAAGGCTGATTGATGAAATCGATAAATTATGAAGGTAGGTACCACAGAGCTCGGGATCGGCGAGTAAGCAGCGTCTGAGACGTCAGTGCATGTAAAATTCGTGGCGTCGAAAGTGCGTTGAGCGCACAACATCTGTCACGGACCGGCTTTCAAGTCATCAGTAACGACGAGTTATGTGAACATAAATGCAAGGAACAGCTGATTTTTTTTCGCCATTTTAGGCTTAGTCCCATAGTAAAAGTTGTTCATAACGATGAGTACAATGACCGCTTAAAAGGATGCCCATGAATTTAATTTCACCCTGTATACTACATTTGTGTCGTAGTGCGAATAAGCGGTGACACGCATGGTTTGTATGGGAAGTGTTGACAATGCCGCCTCTAGCAGCGGCCGCCAAGGCGTCTCCGTCGGCACTTGCCTACTTAGTTTTGAATTTTCCGCCAAGGCGTCTTCGTAGGCACTTGCTACTTAGGTTTGAATTTTCTAAAGAGACACGAAGTTGTTTAGATCATCCTCCACACCATACCCAATCTCTTATGTAAACGTACCATAGGAGACACGAAGATCAAAGTCAAAAATCGCAAACGCATTAATTTCGGAGATTACTCGGTAAAAGTAAAAGTAAGTAGGTAAGGGCGAGATGCGACAACATGAAAGACCTTATGTCGTCGATAAATGAGAAAAACGTTCAAGCATTGTAATAAAGTTCGTATATCCGTCAGGATATACCTACTTTATTTGTGTTTAGACGTCGACCAGACACACTTAAGAAAAGGGTAGTTCTTCAGGGACAAAATTTTCGATGTCTATGGGTATATTTCTGTAACCAACTAACAAAACGGCATGTAATTTTTTTTTGTACAGTTTAGTTTTATGCCTTACTAGGACAAATGATATTTTTTAAATACTTGCTGTCTAGGTACAAAATAAAAATATTTGAAGTGTGTTCTTCTGATTCATATAACGCGTCCGTTTGCCATTTTCCGGTACAAAATGGTCGATGTCGCATTTTCCCTTTGATACATCAATATAAATTATAATTATATCGAAAGGAAATAAGTTGTCCTCTTACAAAAAAAATGTGTATTGGTTATAACTACGTTATTTTGTTTATAAATAAGTAAATAAGGAGTGTCCGGCGCATAATACTGATTAATGTGGCGTAAGCTTCACTTGACCGTACTTGGGCAGGTAATAATAATGAGAGTCTGGCTTCCCGCGCGGGGGGAAGCCAGTCGTGCAACGGACGAGCTAGAAGGTGGACCTGCGGCTGGTTGGCTTAGATCCCGGTGTTACGAAGGAAAATATCTGATTCACCTGTGTTTGGTTCAGGTGGCATTATGATTACAATGCCTACTTTATAAAATTTATTTTATTGTTTTAAAACTTCAATCTGTGTTTCGTGTGATGCTTTTAGGTCATGGAATCGTGTAGAAAAATAACAATAATGAAGTCTGTATGTATGATGAGTTATGCATGATTGTAGGCAAAAATCTGATTCAACTGTGCCTGATTCGTATGGTCAAAACCCCCATATGACTAATGAAATAAATTCGATTTCCCCTTTCCAGCACGAAAGGAGTGCTTTTGTTGCATTATAATGTCCAATGTTTGACCGTGTACAATTCAGTAGTTCTAGTCTTATTTATTATCATTTATTTAGCTATAACCTTTTGAATAATTAAAAAGTGACAGGAGTATAAAACTGTTCTAAATATGACACTTTTGATATGTCTTAGTCTTAGTTAAGAATAAATAATTATTGTTTAGAATTATCAATCAAAATTAACGGTGTATTTATTACTTTTTATTTCTGTTTCTGATTCATCTGGGCACAAAATATTCGAACGTCGATATCTTGAAAAACTACTTTATAAAAACGAGTCCCTCATACAAACATATGTTCTTTGGTATGTCTATTTTCATATGAGCATGTGTTACAGAGCTGAAAGTGAAATTAAATTTTGGCCATATGGATCAGTCGAAGAATCAAATTTCGAAGAACTACCCAAAAACGGACCGGATTTGAGGCATCGCGTTCGTTGGAAGACAAAAACAACAGGCGATTTCTTGTGGAAAAGTAAGTAGGCTAAGGTAATTTGAATGATCTAAACTTGCAGCTAACTTCAGGAACTGTAACTCCTCCTTGTTACTGTCCAATACCTTGATTTGACACATTCAAATTCGAAACAAAAGAAGTAGCCTACTTCTTTTGTTTTTACCTACTTCAAGTAGGTAGGTCTTGTAGAGGTTTTACCCTGCATGGCGTTCCCATACAACCGCGAGTATTTTATAAGTTTATAGAGTTATGAGAAACAGGGTGTAAAGTTCACTCATCCTCCATAGAAAAGGGAGGATCCTCCAACCAGACGGGTGCTGTCTGGTGGGCAACTGCGCGGTAAACTCTGCTTGCGCGATGCAGGATTTTGCGTGACGTCAGAGTGATGCGTAGTTCGCATGTAGCGATGTAGAGGCCGCCACAAGTTTAGTGCGTAATATTATGACGTTAAAAGAGACTGTGATCTGTCAGTTTGTTTCGATGTTTCTTCTCGAAAAATCTAGTTTTAAAACATAATTTATTTTTGCCGTGTAAAAGTGTTTGTACATGTTATGTCGCTACTTGCGGAACCCTAAATTCTTACGACAATGACTAACACCGCATCGCGCTCTACACCGTGAGATTCGCCTTCTCAGCAATTTGATAGCGTGTGACCGCTGATTGTGCATTAGCAGCATATTGGTGGCTCAGATTCGCCTTCTCAGCAATCCTATAGCGTGAGACCAAAGACCCGTGATCCTACCGACTGCGCCAATTACGTACGGCTGCAGTCGAGGATGCAAATAAAACCGTTATAATTTACTTATAGAATTTAATTAATATAATAATTAAAATTTGATCGGTAAAACCAAGATGCGTGACAACTGTTCGAAACACAAAAAAAAACCTATACAAACTTACACAAACAAAATTATTTATCATTTACAAAGCAACGAACAACTTTTTGTAAAAACACTGACACGCATGCCCAACCATATCAAAGTGCAGTACAAAGCACTACGTGTCATATCACAAGAGAGATACCAATCGCTTTGATTCAGATTGCGATCCCGATAGCAATCCCCTATTAATTGGACAGTGATGCTGATAGCACCGCCAGCGCCGGTTCGTTCGCTTTGCGTTTTTAAAAGATTATGCTAATAGGTGCCACGTTTGTTTGAAAATGTAGGGGAGAGGTGAAAAGGTCTACTTGGGTAATTGGGTTACGAATATGCGAAAGCAGGAAGGTCATGTATACCTACTCAGTTTAATAGGTAAAAATAAGAAGATACACAGGTTCAAATTAATTTAGCTAGCGAAACTTAACAGACGTGCTGGGTATCTATGTATATCTAATCATGACAAAATGAAAAAAAAAAATGATTTTCATTTTTTGGTTGGTCGATCGCTGATCGATCGACCAACCAAAAATTTTGTAAACTTCACAGACATGAAGGGTATCGAATAGTATCGATATTCTTAACACGATACCTACACAGATAAAAACAGATTTTATCGACTACTCATACTTCAAGTGCATAGTTACACAACCAACGACCAACCATCATCATCATCTGCGCAGCTTTTTCCCAACTATGTTGAGGTCGGCTTCCAGTCTAACCGGATGCAGCTGAGTACCAGTATTTTACATGGAGCGACTGCCTATCTGACCTCCAAAACCCAGTTATTGGGACGATACCCCTTTGTAAGACTGGTTGTCAGACTTTCGGGCTTCTGACTACCCGTAACAACTGTCAAAGATCCACGAATGACAGCTGGGACCAACTGCTTGACGTGCTTTCCGAGGCACGGAGGGGTTTTGGTATGTAAAGATGGTCACCCATCCACGTACCGACCGCGGCAAGCGTAGCTTAACCTTCGATAGACCCGTGCGACTGTTATTACTTAGCCTTATTTTTTTGCTTGCCTAACATCAAATTAACAAATAGGTACAACCAAATTCATCTTCAAGAGTAAAATGTATAATAAAATTCCAAGTTATGCCATTAAGATATTGAACGGAGCATAAAATGCGAGTCAAAGTGAACACTTAAAAACTTGTCTTCGTTCAAAATGAGATGGCTGCTTATGAAAAGAGTCTGCCTATGTTAATGGATATTAATGTCGCGACGATTTGAAAACCTGTCGCATCATAATTAAGCTAAGAAAAACTGGTTTCTTATAAAGTAATTTAATATCGGAATGATTATTTATTTTTAATTTTTGCTAGTAATTTTGGGATACATGTAGAAGCCTCCTCGTGTAGCGCAGTTTGTTCCGCAATCCAGTTACTCAACAGAACCGAGCGCTCAGCGCATCCTGGACAGTCACACCCAACACCTTATTTCAGTGGCCAATTCTTCCCTTGCGGTGGTAGGGCTAACACCCGCCTGGTATGCGACCACCTTTCAGCCGGAGTCCGGCTTCAAGCAGCCTGCTGCGTTTCGTCGATGCGTGGAAGTTCCAATGCCTTAGGCATCTTCTGGGCACGCTCGTTCCATCATAGACCACATCCATCGCTTTCCATTAGGCGTGATCGAGGTCAAGACCGGGCCCTTTCAGCAATTAAAAAGAAACTAATTATCATAACATCACGCAGAGGTGTATCTATCCTGTGTACAATCACATTTTGCCAGTTCTGTTTATGTTGTAGCGGTATCTACAACGCCACATGCGAACAACGCGTCATACTGACGCGTGACGTCAAGCAAATCCTGCATCTCGCAAGCAGAGTTTACCGCTCAACTAGCATAAATACAACAGCCCGACACGAATCATCGGGTAGTTGCCCGCCAGGCACAACACCCGTCTGGTCGGAAGATCCTCCCTTTTCTATAGACAGAGTATGAGTGAACTTTACACCATGTTCCTCATACCTCTACAGGGTGAAATTGAATTCATGGGCATCTTTTTAAAGGGTCATTGTAAACATTATTATGAACAACTTTTACTATGGGAACAAACCTGAAATCGCGAAAAAAAACACCTCTTCCCTACATTTTGACGAGTTATGTGAACATAAATGCAAGGAACAGCTGGTTTTTTTTCGCGATTATAGGTGTAGTTCCATAGTAAAAGTTGTTCATAATTATGAGTACAATGACCCCTTAAAAGGATGCCCATGAATTTAATTTCACCCTGTATAAGGTCGTATGTAATAGGGAGCGCACCTTTTGTCATCAACCGGGCACAAAGCCAGACTTCGGGCTGCAGCTACTGAGAAATTCTGGAGGGAAAAACCCAATGACAGTTTGCCTGACCTGGAAATCGAACCCAGGACTTCGTGCTCAGCAGTAGCGCTTGCCACCACTATAGACCAACGAAGCAGTCAAACTACAGCCACTGAGAAAAGAGTTTGTGTTTTAGCTAAATAAGGCACGCAAGTAGAAGTACCTGTTAAGAAACTAAGTTCACTTCACTGCAACCTACTAAAGGCCAATTTCGTTCAAAATCTAGTCGCAATCACATAACGACAATCAATGTCAAAAAGTTAGGGGTTTTAGAGGGTTTTTTGACAGATTAGTAGTATGTATGCGAACGTTCTTAAGAATACTGGAATTGCCTCTCTGGTATTGCCAAATACTTTAGACAACATAGATCTGAGGTATTAAGTACCTACTTCTTCACTTCATAAAAAAAAAACATCGATACCTTTGGGTAGAAAGGTCGTATAAACCAAAACCCGACTTTTCAGGAGAGCAGAAAAACTATTTTTTTTTTTACATATAAATTCATAACTTTTTTGTTTTTGAAGTTATAAAAAAATGATCTATGAGAAAGGTTCTTACAATTTGCAAATGAAAAAAGTTAAATCATCAAAACCTATCTATCTTCTTTAGTTTTAAAGTTAGCTTGGATTTACGCATAAGAAAAAATCAATTCTTGGTTAATACACCCCATGAAAATGTACTTTAAAGAAACTGTATAAGTCGTATATCCATTTTTAGTAAGCTTATGGTCACATTTACTGTCGTAAAAACCCATATATGTAGTTTTTTTTGTATTAAAAACCATTTATAATCATAGATCAATTGAATTCTGACTAATAAACAATCCTGTTACCCTAAGAATTAGTAGAAACTCAATTATTATTATTCTAATACCCAATAACGGTCAATTCAAATAAAATAAAACTACCTGAAATACGATATCAACCTTTATTAAGTATTACAATACCTTCTAATCAACATTTAGGTACTATTATTTCAATAATGGTACAACATACCTAACAGGTTTAACATTTTTAAATTGAAAAAAATATTTATAACAACTTTTAAACTGAAAAGTGAAATAAAAAAATCTACTTAATCATAAAAAAACAAAAATTATTCTATTAAAAATTAACTTCTTCTAAATTAAAGTAACCAGGCATTTTAGTCATTTATAAAATTATGACTTGATCGTTTTTTTTAATTTTTGTACATATTTAGATGTACTTAATTCAATAAATTATTGAATTAAGCCTTTGTACTAAGGCTTAATTACTAAGTAATTTATTGAATTGCAACTAAATAATAAAAATAAAAAAAAAACAATCAAGCACTAAACGTAACTAACTTATGTACTAAAAAGTAACTTATTTATGATATTAATTTGTACCGATTCATAATTAGTTTAAAATTATTTATGAATTGTTACTATAAATTATTTTAATTATTATTATAAATTATTTTAAAACGAATTATGAATTGAGAAACACATTTTCAAAAAATAAATTTAGGTGACAAAGAATACAATCATTTAACATAGTCTTGTTTTTTTAATAAATAATATTTTGCTTACGAACGAAATGTGAAATTACGTAAATAGGAAAAGTTATTATTCTGTTATAATAATAATTGTATTATTCAATTAGCTCTTCCTCGTCTTCTTCGTCGGTTAGCGTAAGAGAGTCAGCCACATTTCCATGGGGTAAGTTTAAATAATCATGGTGGTACCATGGTTAGTAAGAAACGATCAAGTCATAATTTTATAAATGACTAAAATGCCTGATTACTTTAATTTAGAAGAAGTTAATTTTTAATAGAAATTTTTTTGTTTTTTTATGATTAAGTAGATTTTTTTATTTCACTTTTCAGTTTAAGTTGTTATAAATATTTTTTTCAATTTAAAAATGTTAAACCTGTTAGGTATGTTGTACCATTATTGAAATAATAGTAAATGTTGATTAGAAGGTATTGTAATACTTAATAAATGTTGATATCGTATTTCAGGTAGTTTTATTTTATTTGAATCGACCGTTATTGGGTATTAGAATAATAATAATTGAGTTCCTACTAATTCTTAGGGTAACAGGATTGTTTATTAGTCAGAATTCAATTGATCTATGATTATAAATGGTTTTTAATCCAAAAAAAAACTACATATATGGGTTTTTACGACAGTAAATGTGACCATAAGCTTACCAAAAATGGATATACGACTTATACAGTTTTTTTAAAGTACATTTTCATGGGGTGTATTAACCAAGAATTGATTTTTTCTTAGGCGTAAATCCAAGCTAACTTTAAAACTAAAGAAGATAGATAGGTTTTGATGATTAAACTTTTTTCATTTGCAAATTGTAAGAACCTTTCTCATAGATCATTTTTTTATAACTTCAAAAACAAAAAAGTTATGAATTTTTATGTAAAAAAAAATAGTTTTTCTGCTCTCCTGAAAAGTCGGGTTTTGGTTTATACGACCTTTCTACCCAAAGGTATCGAAGTAAACAAATGCGCCGGTATCTGTCTATCTCGCTCGCTCTTCTGCTTGTCGCTGCGCGCCAAATGCGAGCCTTGTGTGTCGGTCGAAAAGTGCTTCTTGCAATGAACATGGTTTATACACCAACGTCGCGAACTGCCTTTGGATTTACGACGTCGAATTTAAACTATGTTTAGGTAATGCATTTAACACGTTAGGGCGTATAAACCATTTACAATTAACGACTATTTTTACGCCCTGAGTTAATATAAATTATGGCCATTACATCATAACAAAAGTACAAAAAAAAAACATTCGGCTTTTACATTGAAAATTTACCTTTTTTAAGAGGCTATGACCGAAAATTTCTGGGTCGTATTAACCATTTTTGTGCGAATTTCTGCATTTCGTATATACAGATCGATAGAGAAAAAAATTCTGAGAAAAATGGTATATATAACTCAATTTGGCCAAAATGGTTTATACGACCTTTCTACCCAAAGGTATCGACATGGTAAACGTGAAAACATGTTGACAGATTAAAACGCCTTACTTAAACCCTGTTATTTCTGAATGCTTCCATATTATATTATAATTGTAACCTAATTGTAAAATTATATTCTGTCTTTTCGAAACTACGAAACTATTATTTCAGATAAAATAATTACACATGTTTACGAAGCCATCTCAAAGGTGACTTCAAAGATTTAATCGGAATAAAAGCCACAACAAAGCCCTTTAATTAAAAACAAACCGTCCTACACCTCCTTTATTGAAACAGTTTCGTATATAAATTCAAATTAATTTGTCACTGTCTCTAGCATACTTTCTCTCACCTCGGCTAGAAGTGAAATTGCCAATTTTCAGGGGTGCCACCGGACGAAGCGTTGTCACCCCTGCCCATTAATTTGTTCAAAAAAATCAGGTGCTTTTAACGCTGAGGTGACAGCCCTAGCTTACGTTAAGTGAAAAAGTCTGTAGGTACGTATTCCAGGTAAGTAGAAACAGGTGTGTTCCTATTTTCATATACATATGGAATGACAATCGACAAGGAAAAGACTTTCAATTCAAAGCATACGTAAATTCATTTTTTCAGTCTCTTTTGTGAGTTTCCAGATCTATAATTATAGCGTCTGTAAATTTTAATAAAGGCTTTTAACTGATCTTGACAAAGTTTTACAGAAACACAGTCAAATAAAACATCTGTGATTGACTAGACAGAACGTTTGAAAAACCATGTTTGAAATATCTATCTCGTGTGACCTATTTGGAAAAAAACCGGCCAAGTGCGAGTCGGACTCGCCCATGAAGGGTTCCGTAGCAGCAAGTAACATAATATAAAAGTTCTTGTAGTTCGTTGTAACTTTGTGAAAGGTAAATTGCGGTTTTCGATTTATGACGTATTAAAAAAAAACTACTTACTAGATCTCGTTCAAACCAATTTTCGGTGGAAGTTTACATGGTAATGTACATTATATATATTTTTTTAATTTTATCATCATTCTCTTATTTTAGAAGTTAGAGGGGGGGGGGACACACATTTTACCACTTTGGAAGTGTCTCTCGCGCAAACTATTCAGTTCAGAAAAAAATTATATTAGAAACCTCAATATCATTTTTGAAGACCTTTCCATAGATACCCCACACGTACAGGTTTGATGAAAAAAAATTTTTGGAGTTTCAGTTGTAAGTATGGGGAACCCCAAAATTTATTGTTTTTTTTTCTATTTTTGTGTGAAAATCTTACTGCGGTTCACAGAATACATCTACCTACTTACCAAGTTTCAGCAGTATAGTTCTTATAGTTTCGGAAAAAAGTGGCTGTGACATACGGACGGACGGACAGACAGACATGACGAATCCATAAGGGTTCCGTTTTTTGCCATTTGGCTACGGAACCCTAAAAACCTTTGTAAAAGGAAAAACAGTTACCTAAATTACCCTGTAATGTCACATTAACAACCCTTTAAATTATTAAAAAAAGAAGGTACTTACACATGTTTTTTATAAACAAAACAAAATACCTCCAGTAACAAAGACAACCTCACGGTCTCACCACAATTTTGCTTCAAAGTGAACATATATGTATTATATTCATTCTTTCATCGCCCGCTCCTGTGTCGTGGCACGTCTACGTAGATTACAATTAATTACTCCTGAGAAACTTCCTGACGCGTTGTCGGCCCGATATAATTACCTTAATAACCCTTCAGCGGCTCAGCCAAAAATTAAGAGCAAAATAAATCAGTAATTTGATAAACACAGCCCTACTAACGAACAGTTTAAGTTGGCTTAGCGCATATCAAATAACTTTTATTAGAGAATTTCCGCAGTTTCTCGTTATAAGTTTCTTCGCGAATTCTCGCTAAATAGCCTTTTTGAGTTCTTGTTTTTCAGATTCAATTAAGCATTTTTTAGGTTTAACAAAGTTTGATCCATTTTTTCGAGTGTTTAAGGATTTAGGCTGCTAAACTTGGAATTAAATCATTGTGATGCTTCGTTAAGTTTGGCAGAAAAAGAGTACCTATGCGGTTATCTACGTTGATATTATTTTGAAATCAGTAGGTAAAATGTTTTGGAATTGAATTATTGATGTTACCGTTAATTTACAAACCTAGGTCGCATTTTCTCCGAGTAGTTTTTGTATAAAAGTAGAAAAAATTTCTCTCTACATATTTTCTTTAAAAGTTTTGTTTCCATAGTACACCATTCAATAATCATTTTACAATACTCGTACCAACTATTCTTAGGGGAGCAAACTGTCCTGGTTACTAACCCATTTCTATGTCTGACGTCAAAACAGTAACACACTTACTTTGCTATTTCTAATTCAAAGTAAAGCTAACGAAACCAATTAAACACGCAATCTAGCCTGACCTTCATTTCTAGATAGGCAACATTATCGAGCAATCGGGGCTAAAAGCTGAATCGGTAGCGAACTAACGTTCCGTCTAAACAGTTAAACAACAAAATATCAAACTGCCAGAAACATTCTCAGGTTTAGCGCTCCTAAATCGATGTAACATCGATATATCGGTATATAATCGATATAAATTAATGGTCTGTCAGCGGCAGGCGGGTTAGGGGTTTCACATTCAGTCGAATACGATATTTCAGGCTTTGTGTTGTTACATACAAGATTAACCCTGTTTTGTGGATGATGGGCTGTGTTACATTTCATTTGGATGGATTATTGCCGATTCTTATAATTAACGGACCGTTATTGGCTAAAGTTAGGGTCCTGGTCATCATCATCTACCTAGCCTTTTCCCAACTATGTTGGTGTCGGCTTCCAGTCTAACCAAATGCACCAGTAAAATACTGGAGTGGCTGCCTATCTGACCTCCACAATCCAGTTACTGCTCTTGTTAGGGTTTGTTGTTAAGGCTCTTGTATCTTTACCAATAATTAAACAAAGACCTCATAGCTTTGCATAGTAGACCCTCCCATATGGAAGTAGCTGTCACAGGTAACATTACGAATCTATTTATATGCATTGACAAAAATAATTCAAAAGTGCCTGTAATTGGTTTATCCATACTAATATTATAAATGCGAACGTGTGTCTGTCTGTTACCTCTTCACGCTTAAACCGCTGAACCGATTTAAATAAAATTTGGTACCTATAGTGATAGTTTGAGTCCCGGGAAAGGACATAGGATAGTATTTATCCCACGGAATCGAAACTTATACGGGTGAAAACGCGGGGCGCTGCTAGTTTGAAATAAATGCTTTGGGTTTGAGTTTGCACAATAAAAAAATGCTACCATTTTGGTAAGCAAAACGATTTGTTATTGTTTATAGGAACCAAGCATTAATTTTCTAATACGTACTAAAATAAATGTAGGCGAATATGAAAGGAATAATTATAAAACCCCTGGGTTTTCGATACATGTGAGTGAGTGACTAAACAATATGTGTTTGTTACCCTCCTTCTGTTTAGAATCGTAGTAAAAGCTAAAAAAGAAAAGTCGAAAAAGAATGAAAAACAAAACCAGTTTTACTGCATTTCTCCATTCACTCTTTTCACTTGCCTATGAGCACCACATTATTGCAAGTAACGAATGTACAGTACCAGTACAGTATACTGTATCTGTACACGTGTACACTGTGTTCATTTGTTCGCAAGCGCGGTACTCTCACGCACAGTGTTAACAAAGTGGAAATTTTTAATTAACCCCTAGATTATAAGGGTAATGACATCGTGTTTCACAGTTTATGCTGTAAGTTGTGTAGGAGCATCAGTGTTTTAATGTGATTGAAATATCATTGTGGAGTAATTTTATGGTTTATGTTATGTCGTGGTGGCTTAAACGCGCGCTTCTTAACTGCGGATTTAAAATCTTAGGTACTTTCCAAGGGGAGGAAGGGCAAGAAAGGAAGGGGAGGAGGGGGGAAGGGATATAAGTAACCATAGGAACTGAGTTTGTCATGCACCTTTAGATCTTATTCCTAGCGTTGATGGCAATCTAAATGGACTCTGCCCAGAATTCGGCGACTTGTTTGGCGCCATCACCTTACCTTTAGATTATTATACCTTCCCTTCTTTCTTATATAGTCTCTGCATCCTGCCTTGATTTTCCAACTCTATCTGCTATTGTGATTATTTCATCAGAGCTATAAAGGCCAGGGCCAAGCTAGTAAGGTCATAGCAACGCATCGACGTTGAAACTGAAGCTATTTCCCGCCAATTTGTAGCTGAGGCCACGCTACAAATTAATTGGTTACGTTGTTGTTGCAGTTGCGTTACTTAACCAATGCAGCATTTTAGTTTACCTTTTCTTACAAGTTAGAATACGCAATGCCTCTTTGTTTATTAGTCCTTTATAAGAACCATTTATTTAATTTTCCGAATAAATTACAAAACTATTTTACTTTGTCGTAGGTCCGCAGCATTATTTAGTAAATTATGGTTTTCAAATTATGGAAAAGTGGTGGTTTCTTCCTTTGGCTTCCGTTGGCTTTTCTTTGTATTACTGTGTAATTTTTTTTTGTAATGTGCCTTTTGTGCAAAATAAACTATTTTTCTTGCTTTTCCATAGCTAATTTAACCTTATAACCGCTTATGTCGGATTAATCCGACACATATTTTCGTGTCCATTCCGCCAGAGTCGTATATATACGACCAAATAACACGGCTCGTTTAATCTGTATTATTATTACATCATCACAGTTCGTTTCATCGGTATTTATTTTTCGTTTTTTTTTTTTTTTTCGGGCGCTGGGGGCACGATAACTGATGTAAAGTCGGGCGGTTAAAAGGTTAACTATGTAAATTAACTTCTACCTATGATGAAGGTGAAATTAATATTTTTCTCGAAAAGTTCTATGGATCAAATAATTATACAAAATATATCAGCTTTATATAAAGGATTATTCAAGGATTAAAAACTGCTTAATAAGCCAGCTATCTAAAAAAGGTATATTTTATATAGAGCTGTGCTTTATAAACTCGGTAAAAGGAACAAAAAATGTATAACTTGGGTCACTTCGCTAATTGCACTAATTACCTCTCAGTTTTTGTGTCTGTCCGCGAAAAAGTGTAATTTATTTTTCCTCTTTATAAAACTGATTTATGAATCATTTTTCTCAGGCGACCTGCAGTTGCTGCTAGATTTAAAGACCGCATTTTTGCTTCATGTTCAGGCTTTAGTTTGTCTGGCTTATTGCCAGTGTTTTTGTTGCTTGAAGATACTGCTTTCTACTTCTTTTTCGCGTGTCGGTGACAAACATAGTAAAATAAGTGAGTTCAAAGCCTGTGTCGTGTGCGTTCATTTTTTTTTCCTTAAATTAGTAATAATACGTTTATTGCGGATCACATATAAAAATACACACAATCCATGTAGAATTGGTAACGACTTAAAAACTATGTTAATAAAACTTACAAACTAACCTAACAACAACTAATAACTACTAAAATACATAAACATAATCAGCTTATAATGTTTCCACTGCTGGGACACAGGCCTCCTCTCAGTGAAAGGGAGTGGGCCATAGTCCACCACGCGGGCCCAGTGCGGGTTGGCAGATGTCACATGTCTTCGAATTTTTGGTTCTAGGACATGCCGGTTTCCTCACGATGTTTTTCCTTCACCGTTTTGAGAGCAGTGGTGTTGAAATAATTTACACAAAGTAAAGCGCCTCTCTGGATTCGAACCTACGACCTACAACTCGTAAGTCTTAACTACTAAAATAAATATTTATAATATATAATTATTACGCCAAAAACAAAACATAGCACATGGCAGTAGTAGATATATTATTTGGACTAGTATCATTAACCAGGGAGAAAACAGAGGAATACGTATGGAACAAATGCCAACCACTGCATGCAACTAGGTACAAGTTTCCAAAAACGTTACGTAGAACTGAAGTCTCCTTAGAAAGAATGAAATAAAGAAAAAGTATTTATTGCTTCTCGTACAGGAAGATCACAAACTAAACTAAACACAGTCAAAAATACAAACCAAATTATATTAAAAAAGTAACAAAAAGAAAAATTAAACAGAAAGTCCTATACGAGGTCAAAAGCCTCCTATATCAGCATGATGCTGCGACATTTAAAAAAGAAATGTCGCAGCGCTGGTATTCTGATGTCACGAGCTGTTACAGAAATAAATAAATAATCACAGTAATATTATAAAGGCGAAAGTTTGTGTGTGTGTGAGTGTGTGTGTTTATATGTTTGTTACTTCTTCACGCTCAAACGGTCAACCAATTTTGATGAAATTTTGTATCCAGGGTGTCAGCTCCCTCCATACAAAATTTAATTAAATTTAAATTTAATATCGGGAATATCGGGATAAAAAGTAGCCTATATGTTAATATAGGCTACTTTTTATCCCGATATTCCCACGGGATCGACATTTACACGAGAGAAACCGTAGGGAGCAGCTAGTAAAATATAAATATGTAAGAAATTAGCAAATAAAATAAAATATTCATTTTTAATCCTTAAAACCTTAGAACATACTCTTTAATTATTCTGATCACTTATGATTCCTTTGGGGAAGGGTTATTTATCCAGTTTATAATCATCATTCACAGCCCGACTTTACCGTATGCTGATGGGTTTAGTCGGATTTGTTTCTATTAATAGACTATTTTCATTACTCTACCCCAATTTCCATTTCACCAAAAGACTCAATCAACCGACCCTTAGCAGTCAAAATCATTTCTTACACAAAGCGAAAAGGTCCCAAAAATGGACCTAAGTGGTCCAATTATATCTCCAAGTTAATAGTTCGTTTAGCTTCGATAATAAATTCAAAAGGTTTCGAAGAGAAAGCTTTTTGTATACATTATTGAATTAATAAGACTGAATCAGATACAATATCTGAAATTCGGAATAGGGCTTTCTTCTGTAACAGTGCTTAGATTCGTTCCATTACGATTGTCACTCAATTAGTTGTTTTATTTTTAGTTCGTTTTTGGGCTTTCTAACTGAGATAATTCTTATCAAGCAGAGATTTTATACAAGTAAAAATCTTTTTAAATGCGTTTTGAATTTCTAGAACGACTTCCTACTGGATTGACATAAGCTATGTCATTCCCACACATTTTTGACTTTTCCATCATCGTTATTTAAATCGCTGATAGCATGTCACGTTGTCTAGGCCCTGAAGACTAACTCCTGTATTTAAAAACGTTCAAAGTCTAGTCGTAATCTCATCTCAGCGACAATCAATGTCAAAAACTCGTCAAAAATGTAGGAAAATTAGAGTTATTTTTAACAGATTGAGACTGAGATCAGACTGTGATAATTGCCCCGCAGGTTTCAATCGAAACAAACCATTTCAAGATAACAATTAAGCATCATTAAAATAGCATTCAATAAACGTAAGTTATAATAAGTAATATTAATTGTATATCCGACTACCTCTATAACTCTATAAAGAACATTTTCCACATATAAATGTTTCATATATCAATGATTTTCCATTATTATCTAATATAGAACAGTTAACTAAACTAATGGCCATGTTATTTATGAACTCATGTCGCTTCAAGTTCATGATTGATAAGGTCGAGGTCAAGGTCACACAACTTATGAGGAAAACTATGTGCTATCAAGGTCGAGACGTTCATAATGTGAATTGTTACGATCCATTCGCTTGAAAGACGTAACAATATTAACTGTACAGCCTGATGCGATTTAATTGCCTGTGGCATACCAAGCAACAGTTATTAAAGTTGCACCTTCTAAAAACTGTTTACGATGGAAGTCATTTGATGTTTATTGTTGCCATAGACAAGAAACTTGCATCGTGTCAATGAAGGCTTCAGGGTCCGCAAAACAGAAATATAGCTGAAAAGATATAACATAAGATTGATAGATTTTAAGAACAAACCATGGCCTTTTTGGAACTTCATCTGCTCTAAGGACGCTAGAAAGTAAAAAAAAAATATAGTCAAAGTTGGAAAAAGCCTTCTAGGCCATCTTTCGTGTCCGAACGAGCTATCCAAGAATAGTTAGGTTTAAAGAATCTTTATTTCTCATAAGAACATGATACAGTTCACTTAAATGAGATTTAACTTTTAACATAAATAAATAATCGTCGTCTAATGACGGAGCATGCAGATGTAGAATATGTAAAACTATAACAACAACGTACGAGATCAACAGCAAACAAGGTAAAGTGTAGGTAGTTACACATAAAACAAGTTCGTACAGCTGGCCAATTTGACACCAAGGTACCCTCATATACTGATTATTCACTTTGTGAGGAACACAAACAACGATTAAGATAGTGAACTACTGTGTTAATGTGTTTGTGTGCTAGCACAGTGCGTGCACGCGTTTGTTTGCTTGTGTGCGACCAGTATAGTCTCGGAGATAGGTAATCATTTTTAATTTTGATTATTACGTGTGAGTTCTGGTTTTATGTGTTCTTATTTTGTATTATTTAAGTGTATTTTTTGTTTTTATTTTTATGTAAGTATTTTATATTGTGTTGTCACGGTATTTAGGTAGAAATTATAATAGAAACAGTATTATTTAAGTGTATATTTTGTTTTTATTTTTATGTATGTATTTTATGTTGTGTTGTCACGGTATTTAGGTAGAAATTACTTTTTGCATAATATAATCCTTTAGTTTTCTTTTGTAAATATGAATACTTTTGCACTCTTTAATTTCATTTGGCAAGTTATTATATAATTGGACCCCTTCATATAAAAAAATCTTTTTTCCATATTTTACTGTTCTAGGAAAACGCAGAACTACTTCGTTTCTATTTCTTAGGTTGTGTGAGTATGTCTTTTTTGTAAGTTTAATGTTGGTTTGTGTAGTGTTATCTAAAATTTTTTTTACTAATATGCAGGTATTGTAGTTGTATAGTTGACGGAGATTGAAAAGTTTAGTTTTTTCGTATAGCTGTTTAGTAGGTGTTAGAAAGTCATAACAATATAACCGTTTTATAATTTTGTTTTGGGTTCTCTGTATGTAATTGAGATTAGTCTTGGATGCTGATCCCCAAATCTCAATCAGGTATTCTAAATTAGGTTTTACTAATGAGCTGTAGATAGTGCGTTTTATCTTAGGTGGTAAGCAGTTTCCCATTTTGCGAAGAGCTCCAGAAAGTGACACAAGCTTGGCTCTTACGTGCTCGATATGGGGTTTCCAGGACAGTTTGTCGTCTAATAGTAGTCCAAGATACTTTTCTGTACTGGACTGCTTGATAGTTAGGTTATTAATAATCAAAGGGGCGTGGGGTGGAATCTTTTTGTTTTTTGCTGCAAATATCATGTAGGATGTCTTCGAAGTATTAATGGTAAGTAAGTTATTTAGAAACCATTCATTTATTACATTTAAATCGTTTTGCGCCTCACTAATGATATCATGTATGGATTGACCGAAGTAGAATATACTAGTATCATCTGCGTAAAGTGTTAGATACCCTGTTAACCCTATTTGATTGATGTTGTTGACATAAATTAGGAATAACGGTGGTCCCAGAATAGATCCTTGTGGAACTCCACATGTGATTTTTTGGGGAATGCTCTTGTAGTTACCAATTTTAACAACCTGGCATCTGTTTGATAAATATGATTCGAATAAATTGTAAGCAGTTCCAGTGATACCTAGGTTAAGTAGTTTTTGTAATAGTTTTGCGTGAGAAACAGTATCAAACGCTTTTTTCAAATCAATGAAAATGCCTAAGCCTATATTTGTTTTATCTATATTTGTTTTAATATTCGTTACTAGGTCAATGGTTGCTGACAAGGTGTTTGATTTTGATCTGAAACCATATTGTTGGTCAATTAGGAAGTTCTTTTCATTTAAGTATTCAATTAAGCGGTTGTATATAATTTTCTCGAAGATTTTAGATATCACCGGTAGCACAGAAATTGGCCTGTAATTGCTTGGGTCCGTTTTCGTACCCGACTTGAAGATAGGAGAAACTTTTGCCAACTTCAGGCTATCAGGAAACGTACCATGGTTAAGACATTTGTTTACGCAACTAACTAAGGGTGAAATTATAACATTCTTAATACATTTTAATGCTTTTGTGCTAATTCCGTCCACGCCTGTGCTAGTATCAGCATCCAAATTATCGATAAGTTTAGTAACTTCCTCGATTGTACAAGGTCTAAATTGTGTAAGCGTTTTTGTGTGTTCATGCCCGTCTTTGTACATAAGTGTGTTACCTGAGTTTAAATGGTATCCCGATGGTATCCCATCAGCCAGCTCTGTACCAATAGTGGCGAAATAAACATTCAGTATATCACAAATTTTTTCGCCTTCTGTTACAATTTGTGAATTTACTATTAGCTTTGGAGGTAAAATATTCATTTTGGTCTTATTCATAGCTAGAGAATTAATAGTTTTCCACATCTTCTTCGGATTATTGTTACATTTTTGGAATTTGTTGTAGTAGTAGCTGTTTTTATCATTATTTATCTTCTTGCTTACTTTGTTTCGTTCTGCTAAAAACTTCCTTTTCAAGATAATATTTGCTTCTTCACTTTTTAACTGTTGCCACAAAGTATTTCTGTTATCGATCATCTTAATAACTTCTTTATTAATCCAGTCGTCCTTTGGTAAGTTCATTACTTTTGATTTTTGCTTCTTGTTTTGTAGTATGTGTGACGTAACGAAGGCTTCCAGACATTTGTAATCATCATCTATGCCTATGCATGAAGCTTTGCTAATACTTTTGTATAAGTTTTCATAGTCTATGGCCTCATATTGGATCTTTTGTTTAATTTTTGGCTTGTATTTAAACATTTCCAGATAAATCTGTTTATGGTCAGACATAGCAGACTCCAGAATAGCAAAATGGAAGGACTGCTTTTGTAGGTCTGTTGCAACATGATCCAAGATGGTGCTTGTTGTTTGAGTTTGCCTCGTGGAGTATTCCTTATCTATTTTATTTAAGATGTCGTAGCCACTTTCTTCGAGTTCTGATAGGTATTGAGTGACACATGTGTTTGGATTCAGTAGGTCTAAGTTAAAATCACCAAACACGATTGATCTCTTTCTAGCTTCCAGTTGCAAGGTATATCTTTCGAGAAAGTCTTTAATGTTCGAATGACCTGGTTTGTAGATACCTCCAATATGCAGCGCATATTTGGGAAGATATATCCATAGGTAGTGGTTGCTATCCCTGTAGGTGTCCTCTGTTACTTCAAAGGGTATACCTTCATGAATGTAGATAGATACGCCCCCTCCCTTACTGTCATGTCTATAATTGTAAATATGTTTGTAGTTAGGAAGATCGTATAATTTTGCATCTTGTTCTGATGTTATCCAAGTTTCAGTTAGAATTACGACATGTACTATAGAAGGAATTGCTTTTAGGATGCACTGTAGTTCTTCGAGTTTTCCTGGTGTGCGGATACTTCTTACATTAGCATAGAAGGTTTTGAGGAATGACGACTTCGAGGGCAAATCTTTATACTTGTGAATTACTTGGTATGTAATATTTCCTGGGTTATCATTATTGGAACAGCAGGTGTTAGATCCGGTTAGTTTTTTGAATTGTAGTTGTTTTTGGTTATAGTAGGTACTCCTTTAATATATTTAATTATTAGATTTGTTTCCCCTTTCTGCTCACGCTCTTTGAGTTCAGTTTGGAGATTTTGTATATAAGTCCTTTGAGCTGGTGTTTGGTCCGAATATATTTTTATAGTCTTGGGCAGTTTCGAGCGATTCTTCAGTAAGTATTTTGGTGTATCAGGAGAATCAAACACAATTTTAATGGGCGGGGTTTATCTGCATTATATTTTCCCAATCTTGTGGATATTAAGGGCTTAGGACAATCTTGATAGGCTTGTGTTAGGATCTTGTGAACTTCTTCAGAGTCACAATTGTTGCCTGTGGAGAGATCGTTGACATCTTGCTCATTCAAACCCACCAATATTATGTTCTTGTATCTTTGAAGTCTGCCTTGCATTTCGACAAAAATCTCGTGTTGTGCTCCAAAACTTAATTCGGGTTTTCGGTTTTCATTTTTAAGCTGATTTAGCTCATCCTCGATAGCTATAATTTTATTTTGAGTAATTTTATGATCGGTTGTAATATTTTCCACGGATTTATGCAGTTTCTTATATTCTTCTGTTAGGTTATCCGTTGTTAATTTCAGATCTTGAATATCTTGCCTAATTTCATTCCGCATTTGTGTTATATTTTCAATTTGTTCGTTCATCGCTTCCTTTATACAGCCCATTATTTCGCTACGGAATTGGGCTAAATCTCTTTTGAAATCATATTCCAGAGTGTGTGGTCTTCTCTTTCTTGAGTCTTTGTTAACTCGACCTTCATCATCCTCTAAATTTGACAAATTAGAGGTGGATCCACCACTCATACTTCCGCCAAACATTTGTGTCTTTGTTGGAGTTCGCGGTAAATTCATAATATCTAGCTCTCGAAGTAGGCTCACAGAACCGGTTACGGCTTCTTATCTTTCTCGACCGTAGGTAATCTGTTTTGTGATCTAATTAGTTTTTTAAAATACACTTTATTTGTAGCAACACAGAAGTTGATTTAGTATAGCTTTAGTTTTAATATTTTATACTTTGACGATATTTTAAGTTTTAAACACGCGTCCGCACACTCCGACGCTCGACGAGAACTTCTTAGCTTAGTTCCTAGCGAGTTAAATGGATTAGCTAGTCACAAAAGTTGAGGGTTGATTATCCTAAGCAAACCGGACGTAGATACCTACTTATTTTTATTTCATTAGCAAGTACTCACAGAAAAGGTCACATTTCAAGTATTTTTTTGTTTTCGTTTCATCTAAGATTTTACGCCAATAAAACGCATTTCTTGTTCTTCTCAAAGGTTTTGATTTTAAATCCAACATTTACCTCAATGACAAAGATTAGTTGACTTCATAACCCACATAACTTACTAAAAGCAAAGTCCCCCGCGACCGCGATACATGTACCAGGCTCACATAATATATGCGGAGCATCCTTTTCAGCGAAAGTAAACTAATATGAAGGCACCGGTCAAACTATTAGCTGACATTAGTGACGGTAATGTGGGGCTATTAGGGCGATCCATACATGGGCCGAAAGTTAATAGACGTTAGCATAATGTTTTAATGGATGATATGTAATTTTGTTGGGCTTTATTTTGTGTAAGCTATAAGCCGTATATTGCTTTTTATTGTTGCTAGTTTCAGACCTAGCCGATAATTGGACTTTCATTAAATATTTTTGAACAACTGAATCTAACCCACTTGTGGGCAACTGTTCTAGATATCTCTGAAGGTACCTAGTAGAATCTAGACGAACGTTTTTGTGCAAGACCAAAAGGTCTTTTATTTTTTTTATTTTGGTCTAAGGGCTTTTTATTAGTGGTCAGTATCTGCAACTTAAAGAAGAGATAATGAGCAACCTTCATACGTGGAACAATGCCTCACGACTTTATCTTGTCTTTCAACGCTCACTGAACAGTATTCTTTCTCTGTAAGGTACAGTCAACCGCACATAAGTGATAGGTTATTACTAATAACCCTAATACTATGAAAACCGCTCTTACTACGATATAAAAATTCGCTGATGTTAAATAGAAATACGTGTGCCACAACAAAAACGAAAAAAATCCTGAGAGAGTGAAATGTCCAAGAGTACTTCTACACAAATACTTATCTTTCACGAGTAGGTATTGTGTTTGTATGTACGTAAGTACTGTAAACACAATTTACGTCATGCTTGGACTCTAAAAATAAAAGGCACTTTTATGAGAAATCCGCAACCTAGACTGAAGTGGACATAAAACAAATGCTTTTAGGGTTTCTTTCATTACTGCAAACCAAATGTTTTGCCCTAGATTTTGGAAACAAAATAGCTATATAAATTATATATGTATTAAATGAACATGAACTATATTATACCCATGAAATTTCACAGGCATAATAAACTATTCTATTCTTGTTCATTGTTGTTTGCAGGAAAATGAGCAGACAAAGGTTGTCGGCGAAAACACCAATTACAAGCATATTTTTTTCAAAAGTAATGCAATAACCTAGTATAAAATACGCCTCAGCCTCAACTCCAATCAGCAATGCCATGTAACACAGCGGTAAAAAACCTGTAGGTACAGCTTTTTACCAAAATAATATCAAAAATATCTAAACCAGATTTTATCTGACTGACTACAAAGGAAGCTCAAAATCGAACGAAGCGAAGAAGGTTTAAAAAAGTAAATCCAGCGACTGGCCGAAATAGCGGTAGAAAAAAAAACAATTTAAAAAAGAAATGTATTGCAATACGGCTCACTCGGTCCGGTTCACACCCCGCTTTGACGATTTTTTATTTAGCTAAGAGCTAGAATGGGCTTGCCACAAGTAAAAACGTTTCACTATTTCTTTTTGGGAACGCCAGTCGATACAAAAAGTAAAGTTAAATAAAGTAAGTAAAGTAAGTAAAGTAAAGTAAGTAAAGTAAAGTTTATTAAGTAATACCTAGGTACTAAAGCTAAAGTATTTTAGCTCCACACTCGTTGAAATAGTATAATAATGGCCTGAAATCTTTAAACAGGACTAATTCAAATTTGATCGAAGTCATTTGGACTGCTACCAAAACCGATTGTTGTATATTTTGTTGTGTTATCTACGCTAATATGAACTTTTTTCAATTCCATTCAATTCAATTTCCTTGGCATCCTATCATTCTTTCAGACTAGGAAAACTTTCAGGACGAAGAAGAAGAACTGCATATAATTACCAGCCTATTACGTTTCCACTGCTGGGACACAGGCCTCCTCTCTGTGAGAGGGAGTGGGCCGTAATCCACCACGCGGGCCCGGTGCGGGTTGGTAGATGTCACAAGTCTTCGAATTTTTGGTTCTAGGACATGTCGGTTTCCTCACGATGTTTTCCTTCATCTTAGAGCAGTGGTGATGAAATAATTTACACAAAGTAAAGCACCTATCCGGGTTCGAACCTACGACCTACAACGCGTAAGTCGCGGCCGTTACCACTGCTCTAGTTTACATGGAGCGACTGCCTATCTGACCTCCACACGATTTCCCTTGGTAAGACTGGTTGTCAGACTTTCAGGGTTCTGACGAACCGTAACGCCTGCCAAAGATCCACGAATGACAGCCGAGACCAATGGCATAACGTGCTTTCCGAGGCACGGAGGGATATTGATATGTAAATATGGTCACCCATCCACAGACCTACCGTGGCAAGCGTAGCTTAACCTGATCGATCGACCCATGCGGCTATTATTACTAAGCCACAAGCCCCTTTAATTTCATCAAAAAATCAATTTCTCGATCGATCGATCTCTTTTAAAGGTTTTTAATTTCAACAACAAGAGAGTACTATTGTATTGTAAGAGTAAAATTCTTCTAACAGAAAAAAAATCAGCTCCTTCCCTCCTAAATTTTATTGAAGCTACAAAAAAGCGTATAAATATAGAACATACACATATCGAACGATTGAAAAACAGACAAATATAACAGCACCCAGATTTCGTTACGTTATTACAAGGCACCGTTGCTAAAGGTCGCACAGTGACGCGATGCCGACGCGCGACAACCAGCCCTGGATTATCTTGGATATAGGAATTCCAATAATATTTCACTAGCCGCCCACAGCGGGGTGAAATGTGGTGTAAGTAAGAAGTGATAACCAGGCAATCAAATAGGTTTCCTAATAATCGTTTCAGAACACTTCGTAGCTTCAAATAAATCTTATATGCTTGCCTGGTTATGTGTTGATTAATAAAATTCGTCCCTCTTCAGAAAGTGGTGGTAACGGCCCTGACTTACGAGTTGTAGGTCGTGGGTTCGACCCAGGCAGATGCTTTACGATGTGTAAAATATTTCATCACCACTGCTCTCAAACCGGCATGTCCTAGAGCCAAAAATTCGAAGAGATATTACATCTACCAACCTGCATTGGGCCCGCGTGGTAGATTATGCTCTCAAACCGGCTTGTCCTAGAACCAAAAATTCGAAGAGATGTTACATCTACCTACCTGCATTGGGCCCGCGTGGTAGATTATGCTCTCAAACCGGCTTGTCCTAGAGCCAAAAATTCGAAGAGACGTTACATCTACCAACCTGCATTGGGCCCGCGTGGTAGATTATGCTCTCAAACCGGCTTGTCCTAGAACCAAAAATTCGAAGAGATGTTACATCTACCAACCTGCATTGGGCCCGCGTGGTAGATTATGCTCTCAAACCGGCTTGTCCTAGAGCCAAAAATTTGAAGAGACGTTACATCTACCAACCTGCATTGGGCCGCGTGGTAGATTACATCCCACTCCTTCTCGAACCGAGGAGGCCTGTGCACCAGCAGTGTGAATATTATAGGATTATTATTCTTCAGAAAGTTTAACAATTAATCCTGTTTGTTATTTTGTTAGCTATCACAAGAAAGCCAGAAGGACTAAAAAGTTCGGCTATGGATTTAGTAATCCTTAGACAAGCCGAAATAGGAATGACCAATCAATCAATCAATTTTCGTCTTAGTCTTGATCCCATCGTTGGTCTAGTGGTCGCAAGTGGTTCGATCCAGCACCCTAATTGCGTAACACACTATCAATCTCAATCTGAATCATTTTGAAGGATATTGCTAATCCATTGCTTCATAATATGTTAAAACTAGCTTCAGCCCGCGACTTCGTTCGCGTGATACTTCTTGTTTCCCCCGAGCCACCCCGTCGTATCGCATCACCCGCCCGCGCTATCACTTAACGTTCTTTTTGATTTTTTTTCTTTTTGCTCGGCTCCTAAGGGTCATAGAGCGTGATGTTAAATAGCCTATAGCCTTCCTCAAGAATTGGGCTATCAAATGCAAGAAGAATTTTTCAAATCCGACTGGTAGTTCCAGAGATTACCCCTACATACAAACTTACAAAAAAAAATTACCTCTTTATAATATTAGTATAGATTTATTAAACAATGTGTCTGCTCAACAACGTAAGTGGAATAATCCGTAAATAACGCAATGAATGTTGTTGAACTGTCAAAATGAAAGCCATTGGTACTGATAGTGTGTTACGCAATTACCCCGCAGGCCGGGAAAAGTGTCATTGGGTTTTTCCAGTAGCAGCCCGGAGACTGGATTTGTGCTCGGTTGGCAACGGGCTCGACCCTTAAGGCCGCAGCACACTTGTAACACCCGACGCCATCTCACGCTTACTTATTGGCTAAATGACGAACATAGCTCAACGAGATGAAAAATGTGGCCAATGAGTAACCTTCATTGATGTCGCGTACCGTGGTGTGTTATAAGTATGTTTCCAACAAGTGAAATGTGGATGTACTATAGCTGCACCTCTGCCGAGCCCTTCATGGAATACAGGCGTGGTGTTATGTTGTGGTATATACTAATAGGACTCTTTCCTACTTATTATAAGTGTACTCAGTCTTAAAAGTTATCAGTCATCTGCCTGCCTTTTCCGAACTATGTTGGGGTCAGCTTCCAGTCTAACCGGATCCAGCTGAGTACCAGTATTTTACATGGATGGACTGCTATCTGACCCCCACAACCCGTTACTGGGTAGGTAATACGAAACCCCTTGGTAAGACTGGTTGTCAGACTTTCGGGTTTTTGACAACCCGTAACGACTATCAAAGATCCACGAATGACAGCCGGGAGGTCAACGGCTTAACGTGCTTTCCGAGGCACGGAGGGGTCTTGGTATGTAAAGATGGTCACCCATCCACAGACCAACCGCGGAAAGCGTCTCTTAACCTGATCGACCGACCCGTGCGGTTGTTATTACTTATCCACAAGCCCCTCTTAAAAGTTATGTGATGTTTTTAAATACTTTTGTAGGAAAAACAATTTTATCTGAAACGCTTAATTCTTCTGCCTAGACCGCAGTATTAGGGCAGCGCGGACTTTCAAACAGTGGACCTTTGCATTCGGAAATCTGGCTGGCTTTGACGTCCCATTAATTTGTGCAACTTCCGCCCACCGGCTTTTGGATTTGCGATTAATGTTGGCCAAATCGATTTACAGTTGGCACGACTTCCGGACTTTAAAGTTTGAGAGGGACGCTGACCAATACAAGTTGTTTGTTATTGATTGGGGCCACTATGTTGCTAATTTTAGTTTGCAACCTGCAACATTTGGAATTACTTTTGTAAAACTTGAAAACCCGCGTCAAGCACTAGTTGTATGGCGTTTTTAATTAACTGGGACTATTTGGCGCAACCGCGAGGCACACTTTCCGGCTAATTTCTCACAACGCAATTTACACTTTTTATTTGTTTTCTTTATTTCAATTGCCTTTTAGTCTGTACTAAATATGTATTATATTTTTTTCTTTAAATAAATTTGGGGCACTTGATGAACAGAATTTTTTTGAGTTTTCCCAATAATGTTATCAGTTTTTATTATAAACTTTCTGAAGCATTCGTGCTTGATTCTCAGTCGATTAATTTCTAAAAATCTTTCCTTACCAATCCACATGATTGACTCCCTATAATAATGATAACGTCTGGCATTCCATTGAAATTGTAATGAAATTCGATCAAACCGTAAGCACGTTACCGATACATTTCACTGAAGCGATATCAATCAGTAGGTACATACCTACACCCACTTGGAATTCTCCAACCTTCAGGAATCGTAACGACATATAAAAGCATCCTTCGTAACGTATTTGCTCACAATTCGTTCAGGAATTAACATTCCCCGTTCGTCCCATACGTATAAAATCCTAAACCAATAAAGTCTAAAATGGTACACGTCTGTGGGGTCACACAGAAGTACAGGCTTGCGAGATTGAATTTCTCTTGACCATTCGGCTGAACAAAACACTCAATTTGAGATCAAGCACTTTTTTACTGGCCCAATCTTCCGTCTTAATTTGAAATGTAAAGGAACTTTCGTTATTTAAAAAGCTGATTCTAGACGTCTTAACCTAATTTAATTCTTGGGATGTTGTTAACAATGTTCGGCAGTTTGTTTATAAATAAATAAAATATAAAAAGTTGCTTCGTTTTGCTTTAGTTTGACAGCAGCACTTTCTTTATTATATTTCACTTAAGATATGAGAATCAAGCAGTCATAATCTAATTTGTAAAGTAGGTATGTAGGTCTATCTAATGCAATATTCGTTTGTCAAAGTTAGGTATTCCATTAGATCTAACTGGAGACCAACTTGTTAGCAAAGTTTCTATTCTAGATTATTATTTGCGCACTAGAACACCACCAGCAGCTTCGTCCGCGTAGTCTGTCGATAAAAAGTAGCCTTTGTCCTTCCCCAGGGCTCAAAGCCTCCCCATACCAAGTTTCATCAATATCGGCCCAGCAGTTTTGGAAATTACCCAGAACAGAGAGACAAAAATTTAAAAAAAATTGTAACGCATATACTTTCATATGTATTTAGTAAAAGCTGTTATTTTGACATTACAAACAGACACTTCAATTTTATTAATTTGTGTGATGTACAGACTCCAGCACATCAAGCTACTAAAATCTGTCAAATTTCTTTAATAGATTTTCAACTTTATCGCTATAGCATAAGGTTCAAAGTTGATTAGGAAAATGTTACAGATTTGGGTAGCTTGATGTGCTGGAGTCTGTACATCAAGCTGGCTGGTAATCTATTAAATAAATTTGACAGATTGTAGTAGCATCATGTGCTGGCCATCTGTACAATAGGTAGGGACACCTCTGTTTAACCCATCGGAGAAAACTGGCGTCATCAAAAAGTTTTAATAATTTTAATACAAAAAAATATTTTAATAACAATTTTTTTTTTTTCAATTATTATATTAATTTCATTTCCATCCCATCTTCATAGCACGGTGGGTTGTGCCGGGGCAACTGCTGCAGGAGCAGAAAACCTTAAACGGCGCAAATATAACCACCGTATTGGGAGATATATGTCTGAGGCGTTTGGGGTTGTAACACTAGGGCCTTTGGGTCCGAACTCCGAGTGCTCATTGAATATTTCCAAGCGGTTGGTTGACTCTTCACGTGACCAGAGGGCTGGCTTATTTTTAGCCTAAAGAATCAGCATTGCCATCCAAATTCAAATATTAATAAAATACAAAACAAACACACTACAAATCAATAGTATATACCAATAAAAGAGTGCTCAACAAAGGGAATGCCATTTGCTTCAGAATCAGGATTACCGGACGTTATTAATTTCTTGTGAGCAATCTTCAAGTCTTGGAAATTGAATCAGGGTAGATAGGATCAGTTTTTTTCCATTACAAAGTGGGCGGGATTCACCTCGATCGAGGGAGATTAGAATTTAATAGGGTGTATTAATTTAATGGGTGAATTAATTTTTTGCGGAGGTAACACGGCTTTTTGGGTTAGGAGATTTTGAGGAGAGTTACTTTTTAAGAGTTTTGAAATTAGAATAAGTTTCAATGTTGGTGAAGGTATTTGCAATTAAAAAAAAATACGCGTGCAGTACCGTACACGTGATAAAAGTAAAGTTAAACTGCTTAAAAAATAAAGAATAAGAGAAATTTAGTGTGGGAGACAGGAAGACATATCTTTCTTCTTTTTCCAGTAACGAAATGTGCAAATTTCGCTTTAATTTCTCGTCCAATTATCGAATTGTGACCCGAAGTTCCACTTCAAAAATAATTTCTAAGGAAGTTATTTATATTCTTCCCTTAACAAAGAAATAAATAACCTTTTAGGAAGAATATTAGCTGCATACCATCACAAAATCAAAAAAAAAATACCCTATTTTATTCTCACACATATTATATTTTGCACTGTATAGAATAACTTGACAAAACTGCCCGTAATAGATCAAAATTGTCGTTAATCATATAATTATAATTAACCGGACCCTTAAGACATTGCAGATTTTGTGTTCTTTCACGAATCTTCTCCTCACAAAATCACAATCGCTTTCGAAAAACAAACTACTTTTATAACGGACTTCAAAAAGAAAAAGCTTGTCTATTTGACTTGATGTTATGCCGATCATAGAAACTTTTGGACACACATACCTATTATGACGCTATCCTTTGGCCTATCTTAAAAGGCACATTGTTCTTACGATATGTATACAACATGTCCCGGAATCAACTACACTAAACGCCAAACAGATGAGGCTTAAACCCAGCAATAATGAATGTATGCTATCGTAGAAAACAGCTGCTGTTAACTTCCAATTTTCGACGCGAGGACGCTTGGATCAAAATATTTCCTGCAACTTATATTAAACTTAAAGGGCCAATATACAGGGTGACTGGAAATTAGTGGCGGAGCCGTTAAGGGGAGGTAGTCTAGGGTTTTTCCGACAGATATCACTATGAGACCTACCGTCCTTACTTAACCCTTTCCAAGATATTCCTACTTAAAGAGATAGTAATAAATCCTAAAAAAAAGTGATTTTGGCCTACTTTTTTTTGTTTTGCAACAAAGATATTCTAAATAAGTAATATTAATTGTAAAATTTCCGCTACTGTCATTATTTTATGCAAAAACTGCTAAACAAAAAGTAGGAATATCTTGGAAAGGGTTAAGTAAGGACGGTAGGTCTCATAGTGATATCTGTCGGAATAACCCTAGACTACCTCCCCTTAACGGCTCCGCCACTAATTTCCAGTCACCCTGTATATTATTATTTTAGTTTTTAGAGGTTTATGTTTGAGTCGGGGGTTTTATAAATTTTTAATTTAACTTATATAGGACTTAAACATAACTTTCAAAAGTGGCAGCACTACACACATACCTCAGCTTAATCTCCCGGGGATGTTATGCCATAGTAAACTACATAATTTATTTATTTATTTAAGGATTACCAACGAGATACATTACAATAACTTATCTTTATAACTTGTATTAATACATTATCCTGTAATGCACACTCAATTACAGGTAACCACAGCTTACATATTATCGAGTACACATGCTCTGAATACATAATTAAATTAAAAATATATTAAATTAAAAAAAACAACAATAACATGCTAATGAGAGATTTACATGCTTTAAAAGATTAAAAATTACATTTATAAAATAGAATAAAACAAAACAAATTTTCTTTAAATAGGAATAAAAAAGCATACGTACGAGGAGTTTAAAATTAAATTAAAAATGATAAATTATTTAATTAATAATAGAATGATAGATGAAATGTCCTCCAACCGAAAGTACTTGTACAGTTTACGTTTAAAAGCGTTAAGGCTGTCATGATTAATATCTATTTCAGCTTTTCGGCATATACCATTGTACAATTTGGTAGCCCTCGTAAGGGGAGAGTTGTCACCTAAATTGGTTTTGTGCAAAGGTTGTCTGAAAAGATTGTAGGTATGTGACCGTGGTAACCTGCAAGGAACATTAAAATATATTTTGGATAGTAAAATATATTCAACCTCATTATTCCGTGTCCAAATATTAGCACCACATGCATCACACTACATCCACCATGAAGGTCAGACGGGTGCCTAGTAACGACCTCTTGGCTCCCTGCCCATAAGGAAGGAGGCACAATATACCATTAGCTTCCATGATGTAATGGTGGGAAAGAAAACACATTACTCTTGCCACTTATGTGGGTACTTTGTTATGGAAGGTGATTTTTGTAGCGGGGTAACCGTTAATTACCTAACCTCCTTACTAATAAAGGTTGTATAGCGTCTGTATAGTTACACAACGCTTTGTCTTTTTCTTTCGAAAGTCAAATTACTGACGACTGAAAGAGAGAAATCGGTGTGTAACTATTCATTCATACTATTCATACTAATATTATAAATTCAAAAGTAACTCTGTCTGTCTGTCTGTATGTTACCTTTTCACGCCTAAACCACTGAATGGATTTCGATAAAATTTGGCAGAGAGATTGCATCCCGGGGAAGGACATAGGATAGTTTTTATCCCGATATTTCTACGGGATCGACACTTCTGCGGGTGAAACCGCGGGGCGCAGCTAGTCTGATATAGTACGTTTATTAGTAAGAGGGTCACAATAAACCGAAATGTCCTCATTAATAATGTGTAATTAATAAGCAACGCGTTATTTTAAATCAGCAAAATACAATAGTGTTCACATAAGAATAAGTACTTTCTTTGATTTTTTTTTAATATTTGTTCTGCCTTTACATAGCATAAACTAATTAAAAACATCAACTGGAAGCTAGCAAATGCAGCCTAGACTAAGCTGAAATACCTAATGTTTTTCCAATCCTTCGTACTAAAGTATAAAAAATCAACAAATACAGTATCAACATAAAAGTTCCTAACGTAGTAATTAAGTCCAAAGCTTTTCGAACAATAATAATAATTATGTTAATTGCTTTCCACCAAACATCTCTTAGCTGAAACGAAAAACACCTAAAAACCCTTAAGGCAGGCTTTCATTCATTAAATATCAAATACAATACAAAAACCTCCATAGTACAAAAAAGAAACGTAATACAAATCTACTTACCGATACAAAAGCACAAAGTACGATAGAACTTAGATCGCGAGTTGGGCGCCCCGCGGACAAGCGCTCTGGCCCGTCTACGCGCTACGACTGGCCGCCCGCCCCGCTACGAGAGTGCTACGGTGCTACGAGCGTAGCTGGCATTTCGACATTTTTTGGTGATTGTATTTTTTATTTGTTACTTTTTCTAATTAATGTGTTGTTATATTTTATCTCTTGGTTAAGGTCAAGGTAGAATTTCTTTCAAAGAAGTTAAAAGAGACCGTGTTTTTTATTAACGTGATGACAAGATTGAACTTTTCTATTATTATCTGGTCTTGTGGTATTTAATTGTATTACACCCAAGATATAAACTAATGTAACCTTTATACTTTCCAGTAATAAATCGTGTAGGTCGTAGTTATTTAGATAAGATGGATGCTGTTTATTTTAAACTTTCCTATTGCACTTAAAAACTACAAAACCTAGTCGTGATTAGGGTTACCATCCGTCCGGACTTCTAGACTTTTGTCCGGAATTTGACCGGCTCTTTAATTTGTCCGGATTTTCTTCTCGCGAGCGTCTGCTACCATGCCTACCATACCACTGTAACTAAGTGTGTAATGTTTGGACTTTGTGACTATAATGTCCGGACTTTTATTGATCTGTCAGGCTTTTTGTCAGAACTTCTCAAATTTCTAAATGGTAACCCTAGTCGTGATGGTCCTTTGGTTAAGCCCTCGCCTCTCACTGCACAAGGTTGTGGGTTAAAACCCGGGCAATCACCAATGAGTTTTTCAATCCATATGTACTTTCCAAGAGGCAAAACAAAACTGACAAAAAAAATTCCAAAAGGTAAAAAATATCCTGAAAATTTTAAAATCCCCTTCTGAAATCGCCAACCTATTTTGAGTAAGCGTAGAGATCAGTGCTCGAGCCTTGTCAGTATGAGAAGAGGCCCTTTGCCCTGCAGTGGAACAACAAAATAGGCTGGTGTTATTTATTTTATTTATATTTCACTTAGCCTTTTTGCAAAAATCCATACTAATATTATAAATTCGAAAGTAACTCTGTCTGTCTGTCTGTATGTTACCTTTTCACGCCTAAACCACTGAACGGATTTAAATGAAATTCGGCAGAGAGATAGATTGCATCCCGGGAAAGGACATAGGACAGTTTTTATCCCAGAAAATATCCTTTAAGGGGGTGAAAAGGGGGGTGGAAGTTTGTATGGGGATTCAATAACCGCTGAACCAATTTAGATGAAATTTGGTATGGAGATAGTTTGAGTTGTGGGGAAGGATATAGAATAGGTTTTATACGCGAAATTATCCCTTAAGGGTGTAAAAAAGGGGGTTGAGATTTGTAAAAGGAATCAATAAAAAAGGACTATAATACTTTTATCGCGGGTGAAACCGCGGGGCACAGCTAGTAATACATAAAGTGAATACAGGGTGAAATTAAACACATGCGACAAATCGAAATGGGAGATTGCACTCGTCATTATGAACAACTTTTACTATGGGACCAAACCTGAAATCGCGAAAAAAAAATCAGCTGTTCCCTACATTTTGGCGAGTTATGCGAACATAAATGTAGGGAACAGCTGATGATTTTTTTTGCGATTTCTGGTTTGGTTCCATAGTAAAAGTTGTTCATAATGACGAGTGCAATCTCCCATTTCGATTTGTCGCATGTGTTTAATTTCACCCTGTATTAAGTACGCCGCGATGAAAACTTTCAAAATTAAAACTTTTTACTTTGCAAACAACACGAGATAAATGTGTATAACTAACATGGCTTTGATTGAATCCCAATTTATTGATACAGGTTTAGAGTAGGTATTTGAGGTACCCAATGATTTAACGAGCTAAAAAAAAGCTAGCTAGAAAAGTCTAGCTTCTGGGCTTTTCTTAACCCAGGTCCCTTTCATAGATTTTAATAGTAATTTATATAAGGGTTATAATTTAATAGGTGCGTCAAATTGAAATATGTAATTCAACGTGTTATAAGGTAAATGTAGCGTATATCATTAAGGAAAAGGATGCACATATGTGCGCGTATGCAAATGATTTGGCAACGTCGTTGCGCACCCTTTTTCCGTAGAAACGGTCAATATTAGATAGACATTATGAGTTGCATGTAGAAGCCTCCTCGTGTAGCACAGTTTGTTCCGCCAGTTACCCAACTTAACTGAGCGCTCTGCGCATCCTGGACAGTCACATCTAACATCTTATTTGACTGGCCAATTCTTCCCTTGCGGTGGAAACCCAACCCGGCCAACGCCCGCCTGGCTTGCGAACACCCTCCCACCGGAGTCCGGCGTCAAGCAGCCTTCTGTGTTTTGTCGATGCGAGGGAGTTCCATAGCGTTAGGCATCTTCTGGGCACGCTCGTTCCACCATAGACCTCATCCATCGCTTTCCATCAGGCGTGATCGAGGTCAAGAGCGAGCCCATTCAGCAATAAATAAAACTAAAAAAAAGACACCGCTAGATCAACGCGTTGACAACTTGCTTCATGTTGTGCCGGAATAAATCTTGTGAACTCGGCGATGAATGGGTTCCTTATCGGGCGCGCGCTAAAATTGATACTTTAATTTCATTTTTTTTTTTTAAAAAAAAGGTTGAAAAAAAATGTTTACTGAAACAACGAAAATTCGTGTCTACTTAACCTTTCGTATGCCGGAACGTAGATCTACACGAGACACAATGGCTTTTTAATTGTGTCAAAGGCAATAACTTACAAGTTTTTTTTATGAATTTAGATTTGGGACATGACAATGTATAATGATTATGTAAGATTTACTGCAACTCCTATTTCTATTTGGCCCCAGTTTCCAATTTCATACTGTAGTGTACAACAAAGACTATTCTATTTATTATCTTCTCACTGTAATAATACATCAAGCAACTAGTAGAGAATCAACTCTATTTCAGCAAAAAAAATACCTCTCTCATCCTCCCGGACATTTTTACTTATCATCGCAATCAACAGACAAAATATTAAGGCTGTTGAATAAATAAACGGCAGTTTCATGGCGCCTTGGAAAAAGAACCTTTATTTGGTCCCTCCATTCACGGCTCCACCGCGGAGGTGAAAATATTATATATTTTTATCACCTTCAAGTCTATTGAAACTTTTATGCTGACGACATTTTTTAGTGGAGAATTATTTTTTGCCGTAATTGAAATATAATGTGAGTAATCGTGACCTTAATTGTTTTTTTTTTTGTCATAATTTTGCAATCAAACAGGGCTTAAACATAACCTGGTGAAATGTAGGTGTGCTATAGGTACACCTCTCTCTAACCCCTCGGGGAGTGCAGGCGTAATGTTATTTTATATGTTATGTTCTTTGTTGCGTTATATGTTATGTTACTACTACGACGATAAAGGACACTGTGCCAGTGATTCAAAGTCAGAGCTAAAATAACTCAAACTCAAACTCAAAGCATTTATTTCAATTAAACCATTACAGGCACTTTTGAATTTTCAAAATTAAGTAGTCGGTCAGTTGGTCAGAAAGTTGAAGCTAGGTGCCCATTCCAAAGCGTAGATCTCTATGGAGAAGAACGGGCAAGAAACTCCATGGACACTCTTTTTAAATCAAGATATTACAAAATCCTGGGTACATTATTCTTGTTGCTTCTATATGTGAGAACAATGTAAAAAAACACACAAATGAAGAAACAATACAAGAAATAAGATTAAAAATAAGCCTTGGCAGTTAAGAGATGACCAGTCTCAACCGACGGCGTCCGTTCACGAACATGACGCATGGATCAGCACCATCCAGCTCAACCATTTTGTAGGGAACCGAATGATCCAACACAGGCGCCACCATCAGTGAGACATTTAAGTGAGCATGACACATTCTCAACTGCCATGCTCTTTCAAGTCAACATCAAAAAATCATAATAAACGGATCCATGGTTCTTACATTTACAAAATTGAAAAAATGCTTCTAAATGATACAAAACTATAGATTGCAATTTATTTAAGAGATGAATAAAATTTTTAATACCAAACAGGAAAAGGTGTTTAGTATTGCAGCATTAACAATTAAAACATGATTGAATAAAATAAAAATAAATATTAAGATCGTAATGTCAGAAACACTAAAAAAGAAAAAGGGAAGCACCTCTTCCAAATATTGAAATTTTAACTAGTGAGCTCAAGTGCCTGTGGAGCAGGACCAGCATTTAGCCAAGCATTTTTATCTGCAATATAATCATCCAACTTATAATATGCTTGTCTACATAGTGTGCGTTTAATGCATGTTTTAAATTTCTTCTCATTTAGCTGAAGAATATCGAGTGGTATTTTATTATAACATTTTACACAGTAACCCATAAAAGAAGTTTTTACTTTAGACAATCTGAAACGCGGTTGATCTAATTTGTTCCTATTTCTTGTGTTAAAATTATGCCTGTCACTTATCTTACTAAAAAGATGTAGATTTTTTCGAACGTACATAATGTTTTCATATATGTATATATTGACAAGGAACCGTCATGATGTTAATTTTTTTAAACAGTTCCCTTAGAGAATCACGCCTGCTGAGATTGTATATGGCTCTGACAGCCCTCTTCTGCAGGATGAAGATAGAATCAATATCTGCAGCCCGTCCCCACAACAAAATACCGTAAGACATGATGCTATGAAAGTAACTAAAATAGACCAGTCTCGCGGTATCCACGTCTGTTAATTGGCGGATTTTCCAAACAGCGTAAGCGGCTGAACTTAGCCGCCCTGCAAGAGATGTTAAGTGCGGACCCCACTGCAGCTTTGAGTCAAGCGTAATCCCCAGGAAAACCGTATTTTCGACGAATTCAAGTATTTCCTTATTCAATAAAACGTGACATTTACTACTTCTAACATTTGGTAAAGCGAATCTAATGCATTTAGTTTTTTTTTCATTTAATACCAAATTATTTACAGTAAACCAATTATGGACCAAAAGCATAGCGTTATTTACGTCGTCAAGCTCCTGTGCACGTCTGCTTACTTTAAAAATCAGAGATGTGTGATCAGCAAATAACACCATTTGTGATCGGTTTATCAGTAAATGAGGTAAATCATTTATGTATACTAAAAATAGGAATGGCCCCAATATTGAGCCCTGCGGTACACCCATTTTGACTTTCAAACCTGATGAATTCACACCGTTAATTTGAACTTGCTGAAATCTGTCATTTAAATATGATTTCATTAAGCTAAGAGCAAGTTTACCGAGTCCGTAATGCTCAAGTTTCAAGAGCAGTGTATCGTAATTCACGCAATCAAATGCTTTGGATAAGTCGCAAAAAATGCCTATTGCATCTTGTGCCTCTTCCCCTGTGAATGCCTGTGCCTGTGAATGGACTGTACTAGATAAACCACACTTTTTTTTTATGGATGGGAAATCATCAAATGACCCCTCCCGCTCTGGGTGGAGCGGAAGGGAGTGCCAGACTCTTACTGACTAAAACCCACCCGTGTTCCTTCCTTAGCCCTTTATGTTCCGGGGTAGCGGCTATGGCATTAAGTCCGCCTCTGTACATTTATGTGCTTGAAGTATTAAATAAATAAATAAATAACCCTTTCGGGCAATCCCGCACCCCCGGCAGGCTTCGGCCCTGGCAGGCCCCTTCCTTTTTGCTGACATCTCTTTGAGGCGCTCGTGGAACACGTACGCGCCGTCCGGTACGGGCCTGGTCCTGATCGGACGGTGAGCTACCCATTACTCTCCGTCCGCAGGCCCGCGCCTACAATGGCCGGGAGTCGTCACGCGGCTACGGGAGCCGTGTCAATTAGAATACGGTAGGTATACTAAAACCTAAAAAAAAAAAACAAAATCCAAGATTTAAAAGAGTTTTTATTTTGTGCGCAACATTCCGCCTTTGTGTAAACATTTATAGAGCGAGGCTTGAAAGTTAGCGGATTCTTAGCAAGAAGTTAGCTTAAACAGAATTTGGTACCTATTGTAATATTCAAAACTGTCATCAGATTCCAATTATATTAGTTGTTATTTCGCAGAAAATAAACCTGTAATCACATAGTGTTCAAAGGAACGTAATATCATCACAGATAATACATGGTGAAATTAAAAACATGCGACAAATCGAAACGGGAGATTGTATTCATCATTATGAACAAAGTTTACTATGGGACCAAACCTAAAATCGCGAAAAATAAATCAGCTGTTCCCTACATTTATGTTCGCATAACTCGTCAAAATGGGAACGGGTGATTTTTTTTTCGCGATTCAGGTTTGGTCCCATAGTAAAAGTTGTTCATAATGATGAGTACAATCTCCCAGTTCGATTTGTCGCATGTTTTCAATTTCAACCTGTACTATATACTTAACGTCTCCAGGGCCAACATGGCCAGAGATCGCACAAGACTGGGGGGTTTGGAAGGAAAAATGGGAGGCCTTTTCCCAGCAGTGGGACACAATATCACATAAAAAAATATATATACTCACGCCTTCCTCCCACGGGAGCAGGCAGAAACTACACAACGCCACCTGTTACGATCATTACATACTCCTTTTGCTTTTTGCTTTTGCTATTATTATTGTTTAACTATCTGCAACCTGGCGAACTTCGTGCCGCCTCAGAATCAATGTGAAAAATGAATTATACCTATTCATTATTATTTTTTTTGTGAATTTTTCCCATGTTTTAATCTTTATTCTGCTATTTGAGACGGATACAAATCCAACAAATCAAAGATAATAAAAATGGGTCCAGCTGTTCTTAAGTTATATGTAAATGGTGTAGGCCGTGTAGGAAACTAACCCGACTTTGTTTAATTTAACTAAATGAGTAATACCTACTTATATGTCTTAAAACACAAAATTAAGTCAGAAAACAAAGATTATAAATATGTGGCTAAAAATTATAAAAATATCACCGTCGCTGTCTCCACAGCCACGCTTCGCCGACCTTTTGATGCATTTAAGTTAATCCCGACAATTATAGAACTGAAGCGGGCAACGCACTAAGAATCCCTTCACAAAACCCCCGAAAATGTCCGGGGATTAGCAAAAGAAGAAAGAGACCATAAATATTCCTAATCCCCTAGATTATACCTAAGTTCATTTGTATTGTAATCTTCACCATTTGTATGGATTGTGTTTATTTCTGTCCCCGACCTTTGAGTAAATTCTCCTGAATATACATTTAAATTTGCATGAATAATGTGTTGATGGCTCTATTATTATTTTTACGAGCGTTCTTATAAATATAAATTCGGGACGTCATTGATTGCGGTCATTCTTCTGAACCGAACAGGCCCAAAATAGGTAGGAACTTTGAACGAGTCAAAAATGCTTGAGTGAATAAAATCTCATTGGTTTCTTCTTTGTGGTCTAGTTTTCGTGGCGATGTTAACATTGGGCTATAAGAAGGTCGAGATCTATGTAATAAAGGTTACTTAACTCTTGCTAGTCCAAACTAAGACATCGGTACACTTATCAAAAGTGTCTAGGGATCCAGGTAATCAAAAAATGATTTATTGCCCTTTTAAAATTAAACAAAAATGTCTATTTCGATTGATTAAATAAAATGTTTTTGGATGTGTAAATCAACGAAGTACTCTCTGCTTTTCCATTAATAAAGACTTTTTGCGATTTTTGAATATGCTGGATTTTTCACCTTAGTTAATCCTGACATTAAAACATGATAAAAATATTTTTTTTTTCCTTTTTCAAGTGATGAAACACACAAAAAAGAATTCACAGGATTTACAAAAAATACAATTTAAAAACCTGATTTTTAGTAACTATCAAAAACGTGCTTGATCCCTGGACGCTTTTGATGTGTTTATTTCCGTCTCTACAGTGACAGAAATAATGCTTAGCCCAACTATGAGCTAAGTAACGTTTATAGATCTCAGCCTAAGTCACGGACGAAGTCAATAATAAAGGAAAGGTTATTACCTACCTATATTCACTCCCTAGGTTTCGGCTTCCTAAACATATTTATCTTTCTTATATCAACTACCTAAGTTAACCCCTTTTAATAAAAAAATGATCAAAAGATCCAAAAATTTTACCTAAAACTAGTGTCTATGCGAAATCACCCAAAACTTTACCAAACAGACTAGTTCAAGCTAAAATGACAGAGCAATTAATTTAATACCTCGCCCAATTGTAGCGACTACATTGTATCGAAGTTTTCTGCGAAAATTAAATTAATTTGGGTTCATTTGCCTCGCCTTTTAACAATTAATCGGCTTTATACGAAACAACCCCGCTGAAAACCTCAAGGGCGATTACCTACTGTATTAATTCTGTTTTAATGAAGTCTTACATCACCTTCTAAAAAACATGCTTTCTTTGTAAATGAGCTTTTAGGATTAAGCCTTATCATATAATCAAGTCATAGACTCACACTTTTTACTATTTTGCTCCCTTCATATCTATGCCTACCTACCTACCTACCTACAGTGTTACAAGAAAATACGGTAAATGCAGGTGTGCTGGAAGAGAATTCTTATGAAATAAGCATCACCTTTGTACCTATTTTTCTGTTCTGTTTTTTTTTTTTCTTGTCTGTTTATATACAATGTGTGTACATAAATGGTAAAATAAATAAATAAAATACGAATGTATCAATCAAAGTAGGCCTGCACCCTAATCGCGTAACACACTATTAATCACAATCTGAATCATTTTGGGGGATCTAATCCATTGCTTCATATGTTCGAAAAATGTGTCTGCTCAACAAAGTACCTAAATAACGCAATGAATGTTGTTGAACTGTCAAAATGAATCCCGTTACTACTAATAGTGTGATACGCAATTACCCCGCTGACTTATCCCACGTTCGCACAGACGTAAAACTATCGCGGCGGGATTTTATCACGTACTGGATTTTCAACCCTTAGTGTAGAGCCAAGAGTCGAAATACCAGTCCTCGCATAAAATCGCCGCAAGAAAAACGCACACCTGGGCTTACGTTGTATGGAGGACATACCGACGTAGAAGACGTTATGTAGGTTCCTAGTTCTATTTTTTTTTTTTTTTTTGCAAAAGTTCGGGGCGTAAGGTTACCTATTCTTATTGTTTTGAGTAATTATAATTTAGTTCACCTGCCGGCTTAGGTACCTACCGTTTACCTATATATGTATAAGCGAACGCTCATTCCTTATCAATCAAGTTCGCGTGAGTAATAATTTTTCAGGCTTTTCTTTCCACGGCCGTTACATTTAGCCTTATTTCATTACCCGTGTATTGGGAAGGCCTTCAAACCTCAGCAGGAGGCTACAACCCAATTTTGTTGTATCTTATAAGACGTAAACAACCGTGTTTTAGACCCATTAGGTAAACCGCATTACGGCAAACATTGGCCTAATTTAGAAGCGTAGGTAAGCTACTCTTACCCTCTTTAGAGTTCGTTAAACCTTCAACTACCTTTTGACATAATAACACCGTAGCTTAGGATAAATCACGACCCTAAAAACCTCGTCCTTAATATTTTTACGAGCATGTTAAAACGTCTGAAGCTGAACAGAACCCAACAAAAAAGGTTGAGCGGTTTTACTTTTTTCCAGATGAGAACTTTTTGCGGCGAACTCTTTCAATCAAGTGAGGAACGTGGAACGCCAATAAAAATATTGCCAGACCGACTGGAATTACTGGAATACGCTCTGGACAGCGCTGGAAACTGTAAGAAAATAAACGATTTAAAAATAGAACACGTAGTTTTAAAAACAAATAGGTACGTCAATCGCAACGTGATCGCTCCTATCAAAACGTACTCTGTGGTCATATACTTATAATTGTACCATGTCTGTGGTGATCGCAACACATATTGACTGGTGTATTTCAAGATTTCTTTACTAAACTATACTAAAATTGTAAGGTACTAATAAAATGTCTAAAAAGTAATGTTGTTAGAAAATATTTCTTTACAAATTCCAGTACGTTAAGTATATTATAACACTAAACCGTTTCAGTTATTGTGCGAAAATTGTGTTGTTTTTTATTGTGCAATGGACAGTGATTACGCGTTCTTCATCTCGTCGTGCAATTTTATGTACTGTCAGTCTAGGAACGCTTTAATCCGCTCCTGGGACCTCCCAGACGGGTGGTTGCATAGCATTCGTAAACCATTCAGTAAGTACCTACCGTTCGTTAGCTGTTTTACCTTGGGATCACCAGTTATCTCAATTACTTATTAAACTATATTTTTACTCTAGGTAATACGCTAATTATTGTAATGTTTAATGTAACAGCTAAGCTCTGTCTTACAGAATCTTTTACAGAAGTCCAATGAAGGTTGACGTGGAGTTACCCGTAACTGAGGTTATCTTACCTTTGAATGAACCAGATATTGACGGTAATTTTATTGGATGCACGTAATCATTAAGTGACTACTTAATCAAACACATTTTTTATGTATGTATTATTTTTATAACTTTTTGGGAAACAGTCGTCTGTGGTACGCAAAAGGCAGGCTCAGAACCTTTCTCATTTTTTCGAATCATACCTACTCTGCCTCTTATACCAAAAAGCGGTAACTCAATAAATGTACTATCGCGGACACACCCGCCTGACCACCACTAAGTTCATTTTTGCGTGTAGTCAAAAAATAGAAGCGCACTCTAGTAAGCGCACCAAGGTCTAATAGTTCGTCCGTTAAATTCACAAAAGGAGTAGGTACAGACGCCAGCACATCAAGCTACCCCAATCTGTCAAATTTCTTTGATAGATTTTCAACTTTACTACAAAGTAATAAGGTTCATATTCAATTGGGAAAATTTGACAGATTGTGGTAGCTTGACTGTCAAATTTCTTTGATAGATTTTCAACTTTACTACAAAGTAATAAGGTTCATATTCAATTGGGAAAATTTGACAGATTGTGGTAGCTTGATGTGCTGGCCTCTGTGCATGTGATGCGTCACTAAGCTGTGCTGTGCAGGTTGCAACTAAATTGCGTTATCGCTTTCCTCGTAGGCGAAACCTTTAGGCGAAACATTTTTTAAGTGATCCGGCGGAAAAGGCTGCGATGGTACTTATGAAAACAGGGATTAGGCACTTATGTAAAAATTGATTTCTTACTCACATTTTTAATTCTTTCTAGTTCATTACATAGGTGCAGGGCTAACAGGACCCCCCGTGGCAGGGACCTCTACGATGTCCCTGCCACCGCCTGTATATATTGAAATAGGTTGCTAATTAAGGCAGCTTCTTTAAAATGTCATTCTGGTCTGCAAATATATTTAGTTGTCTAATGAATTAATAGGTCAGCGACGAACTTTTAGCGTCTAATAAATGGTTTATAAGCGACCATATATTGTAAAACAAGCTACTGTTAATATGACGCAACATGGTGATAATTCTTAAGCAACTAAATTTGTGATATGTCTACTCATTGCCAGCTTCTAATAAGTGTATCAACTTCATCTATAAAATAATATCAACGTACTCTAATTTCATAGAGTCACCTTTATTTTTATACTTTAGCATAAGTAATTGATGAGTGAATCTACTATATTTGAACATAAAATTTCCTTATTATTGTCATCAAATAATGGTCAAGGAAAGCTATAATTTCATGTATTCGCCTATCTATTTATAATGTTACCATAAGTAATTGACTATTATACCTACCCAAATGAACATTCTTCGCGGGGCCCCTATTTCTGTGTAAAGGGTTTAAAGTAACCTAACCAAACCGAACCTCGGGGTGCCCATCGCTCGCTCTTGCATCCTATGCCGACGGAGCCCCGCTTCGCGGGGCCCCTATTTCTGTGTAAAGGGTTTAAAGTAACCTAACCAAACCGAACCTCGGAGTGCCCTTCGCTCGCTCTTGCATCCTACGTCGTCTATCGGTCGCGCCCCTCTGATTCCCAACGAGCGTCAGGTACACTCCCGCGCTTGTGTTGCAAACTTTCACGAAAAAAGAATATGATTTATTAATTTAGTTGTTGAATGAAAAACTTTGATTGCTAATTTTGAGGCTGGAATTTGATTTTATTAGCAGGCAGATGTTGAATCTCTAAAATATATGTATAAAGTAGCTCACTTACAACATTAGTCGCTGAGTTATCAAATCAGAAGTAAATATATTTATCGGTAGCTCGGAGTCATATTAATTTACGCTCGTAAATTGACGCTGGTTTTTTGGTATTCTGTTGGAATAGTAAAGATGATGAATTAATATAATTGAAGCTGTTCTATTAACTCGTCGCCCACATATAAAAAAGACGCTAGGTTGTAGGTGCTAAAGAAAACTTTTGTTGCCGCACATATAATTTCCCATTGAAATATACACTAGTTATGACTGGTAGGTACTAGATTTGTTTAAAATACTTACCAATGTTTATAATATATTATGTAGGTACCAGCTTCTGCCCGCAACTTCGACCGCGTGAAATTTCTTGTTCCCTCGACCCACCACGTCGCATCGCATCGCCCGCCTGCGCTATTACTTCGTTTTCGCTTAGCGTTCTTTCTGACTTTTTTCTTTTTGCTCGGCTCCTAAGGGTCCTACCGTGATGTTAACCTCAAAAATTGGGCTATAAAATATCAAATCATCATCATCATCATCATTTCAGCCGAAAGACGTCCACTGCTGGACATAGGCCTCCCCCAAGCACCTCCACTTCGACCGGTTTTGTGCTTCTCGCATCCAACGAGTTCCTGCGGCCTTCACAAGGTCGTCGGTCCACCTTGTGAGACGCCTTCCAACGCTACGCCTTCCGGTACGCGGTCGCCACTCCAGAACCTTTCGGCCCCATCGGCCATCTGTTCTGCGAGCAATGTGCCCTGCCCACTGCCACTTAAGTTAGGCAATTCTTCGGGCTATGTCGGTTACCTTGGTTCTCCTGCGGATCTCTTCATTTCTGATTCGATCCCGCAGGGAAACTCCAAGCATAGCCCTCTCCATTGCCCTTTGGGTGACTTTCAGCCTTCTAATAAGGCCCATTGCCATTGGCAAAATATCAAATGCAAGAACATTTTTCATATCAGACTGGTCGGTAGTTCCATTGATTAGCGTTTAAACAAAAACTCTTCAGCTTTACATTATTATTACCTACTTAGTATAGATGTTTTTTTTTTTGAGTTGTGTACCGCTATTTCATTAAAGATGTTTTATTATTTTAAAAGTCGAGATACCGCTATTAGTTCTCTTGAATGTACCTACTTTACACTATATACAAAACGTAAAATAAAATTATAATTTGTACAATGCGGGCCACGAAAAATGAGACTTGACACGTACACGATATTAGGTCTCTTTGGCGGTATGAGGTCTGAGCGCGGGCCGGGACCGGACGTCATAGGGGCGGCGGAAAGAGCGCGGCGGGCGAGATCAAGTCTCATCTTACGTGGCGCGAGCTATACCTACTTACTTATAGAAAAAAACCGAGTGTGCTTATGACCACACGACTGAAGTGAAACTTCAAACGTATTGGGCTATGAGAGGAAGAGAGAAAGAAAATGTGCGCGCGCACTGCTTTCTTTTGCTTATTTATATCCCCAACTCAACTCCCGTTCGCCTCGCCCGTAGCCCGTAGACATGGGTCATACTTGCAAAATCGAGTACCAGGGCTTCCAAGTACGTCCACCTTAAAAAACCAGAGCCTAAAAGCAGGGCCTAAAACCAGGGCTCGAGATACTTTCAAGTATTTTCTATCTGCATCGAAAATTGATCCATAACTTCATACAAATAAGAAGTACAATCGCGTAATCAAACAAAAGCCCTGTTGGAAGTAAAAAGTACTTGCATAGGAAATTGATCCGTGAATTCCTATAAATAAGGAGCACAATCACGTTTACAAATAAATACTTTTACAAACCATTAAAGTAAAAATACTTGCATACGAAATTGTTCCGTAGACTCTTACCACACCTCGGACACTCCGTACTACGCTCGCAAAATAATTACCTATTACTACTACATAAACAAATGACGTTTGTATACGTGCAAATGTGTGCGTGAAATCTAGTAGCGTAAAAAAATGGCGCGGAAAGCAATTTGTGTCGGGGAACCGAACGACGTCGGCGACGGCGCTGCCCGAACGTGTGCATTATTATGAAGTGACCATGTAGTTCAAATGTTTATTTATATAGTCGGGTTCGTAATGAAATAAAAATAGTAAAATAGTTTAGTTTAAATGACTTATCTGTAAATAATCGGTTATTGAATCGCATGTTATTAAAAATGCGAAATCTTACAAACAGTTTATGTAAATACGAATTCGGAAAAGCATCACAATATCCAACCATCGTGATTAAAACTCAAATAAAACTTTTAAATCGCATAATTGTGTATTCGTGTCAGCAATACAGCGCCGCGGTTCGCGAGCGCCCTTGCTAAAGAGTCGGCGACGAATACCTCGAAGTGCGGGGTGAGGTGCGGAAGGGAGTGTCCTTTCTGTACGTAGTACTATTAAGTATTCTGTGCTCTTACTGATAAGGAGGACATGATCGCATTTGAAATCGCGAAAACAAACGCGGTTGTTGAACTATTTGAGTACCTACGTACTCGAGCGCTGAGGCACGACGGAGCGAGATACTTTCAAGTATTTTCTATCTGCATAGAAAATTGATCCATAACTTCATACAGATAAGAAGTACAATCGCGTATTCAAAAGCCCCGTTGGAAGTAAAACTACTTGCATAGGAAATTGATCAATGACTTCCTATAAATAAGGAGCAAAATCGCGTTTACAAATAAATACTTGCAAACCATTAAAGTAAAAAATACTTGCATACGAAATTGTTCCGTAGACTCTTACTGATAAGGAGAATGATCGCATTTGGGAAAACTAACGCGGTTGAGTACCTACGTATTTGAGCGAGTAGCCGTATAAGATACGTTTACGTCACGCGTTCGTCAGCTTATTCTCCAAGTCAAGTGTGCGTAATGAAGTTTCACCACACACCGGACACTCCATACAACGCTCGCAAAATAATTACCTACTACTACTACATTAAAAAATGACGTTTGTATACGTATGAATGTGTGCGTGAGGTACTTGTGTTTGCGAGCGCTCTTGTTAAAGAACTGCGACGAATACGCCGAAGTGCGGGGTGAGGTGCGGTAACGGTAACTGATGTTAGTGCGGGGAAGGGAGTGTCCTTTCTGTACGTAGTACTTTAAGTATTCTGGGTCCATATTGGCTCAACTAAAGTTCTTTACCCCAAAAGTGTTCTTCCTGTTACCGGCCAAACCCGATTTCAGGACAAACTAGTTTAGCCTAGGCTAAACTAGTTCTTCCTATACGCGATAGGGGGTGCCCTTCGCTCGCCCTTGGATCTTATGTCGACGGAGCCCCGCTTCGCGGGGCCCCTATTTCTGTGTAAAGGGTTTAAAGTAACCTAACCAAACCGAACCTCGGGGTGCCCTTCGCTCGCCCTTGCATCCTATGTCGACGGAGCTAGTTTAGCCTAGGCTAAACTAGTTTGTCCTGAAATCGGGTTTGGCCGGTAACATTCCTAACGATTTGTAATCCGAATGATCACTCTCATACTATTTGTAGTGCTACCGGCGACGTTCATAACACTCATGTTTCCGAAAATTGTAATCAATAAATATTTTAAACTCCTACTGTTTTTAATCATAACGCTTTTATCCCTAAACATAACTACCATAATATTTTCGTGGCCTGGGAGTTTATACGGGTAAGTAATATATGTTAAAATTACAAAACCTCTAATATTTACAAGATATAACAACTGAACCTATAATTTTATTTGATGTAATGATCAGTTAATGTAATAAACGATTGACATAATTTTAATGTAACTAATTTCTATAAGAATAACAGACAATTAATATAAAATCGTTTGATATACCACTCAATAGACATAAAACCTATTTAGTCTAATATGATAAACACTTTTTTTTTCATCCTATGTCATCCTATGTCGACGGAGAGCGGGGCCCCCTATTTCTGTGTAAAGGGTTTAAAGTAACCTAACCAAACCGAACCTCGGGGTGCCCTTCGCTCGCCCTTGCATCCTATGTCGACGGAGCCCCGCTTCGCGGGGCCCCTATTTCTGTGTAAAGGGTTTAAAGTAACCTAACCAAACCGAACCTCGGGGTGCCCTTCGCTCGCCCTTGCATCCTATGTCGACGGAGCCCCGCTTCGCGGGGCCCCTATTTCTGTGTAAAGGGTTTAACCTAACCAAACCGAACCTCGGGGTGCCCTTCGCTCGTTTTTGCATCCTATGTCGACGATCTAAACAAAAAAGATATGACTTTGAATAATAGTGTAAAAGATGGTTATGTTGAGAAAATATAGGAAAACAAATAAAAGTATATTAGATGTTTATTGCTACTGACATTATGAAGTTGAATGATTCGGAATTATGAACATTAGAGACAGAGTAGTTAGGAATTGTGATTGTTAGGATGAAAAATGTTAGGAAGAACATTTTCGGATTTCCAATTATCGGAGTTGAAAATTTAGGTGAACTTTGGCGCACCCAAGTATTCTGTGGTTTCACTTCAATAATTTTGACACAACAAAAATCGAATTTGACAATCGCGACTCGTCGACACGCGGTACTTATTTGCCCTACCCCGTGAATTGTTTTTTAGAGCCGCAGGCACGGAGGGGGCGGCCTTGGCGTGTTTTTTAAGGAATTTTTCACTTTTTGTATGGAAAATATGAAAAATGATTACCTACATGTTGAGTTTTAGGAGTTTATGGGTTTTATAAAGGGGGTCGAAATTTTCATTATTTTTGCGATAGGACGCACCATTTTCGAGATATAAACAAAAGAAAAAAAAGATACAGACACTACTGTTTTGCACCTGAAGTCGAGGTGTTGGTGTGAATTTCTATTCATGACAACTAATTTTATTCCACACCTTTTTAATCACGATTAAAAATAGTCAGATTTAGTTCGATTTAGTTGACAATCAAAATTTTTGGTTGAGTACCTAACTACCTACGTATTTGAGCGAGTAGCCGTATAAGATACTTTATAGTCTTGCGAGTATTTTGAGTCGGTACCTGGTGTGCGAACTTGGAAGCAAATACCCTGTGTAAAAACCCGGTCGCATAAATACGTACCTTCCCTACTCGCCCGATCACACGTTTTCGTAACGCATTCGCCAGTTTACTCCCCAAGTCAAGCGCGCCTAAAGAAGTTTCACTTCAAAATCAAGAAAAAGCAAGATAGACTGAAGAAGAGCAATGTACCTATGTTGTAATACTATATTTAAATATTATAGTTATCTCAAGTATTTTAATGTAGGTAAATGGTAGTAACCCGCACTGCGCCCGCGTGGTGGGTTACGGCTCACTCCCTCCCACAGAGAGGAGGCCCGTGTCCCAGCAGTGGGAACATAGGCTGATTATGTAAATGATCGTAATTATCCAAAACTCGACTAGTTTTTTTTTCCAAAATGCTGTAACTAAGATTCTTTATCATTTATAACAATATCTATCATCATTTTCTTTGATGTTATTAGTGTTTAGGTACGAGGCGTGTAATCTGTATTTCAAATAAGTCTTCAATCGTAATAATAAGCCTTCATTTTCTTAGGCGGTTGTTGTGTAGCGGTACCTATCTCATGTAGACGAAGCATAATTTATTATGACTGGTGACCTGGTGGCAAACGCCGAGTTACCTGCTGCTTAGCTAATAATAGTTTACAGACAGCTCATAATACTAAGACGGTATAATGCATATTATTATCCCATTTTTTTTCTTTTTTTAAGTAAGATATTATGCATATTCTTCTTAGTCTTAGTTTTTTCAATGTTCAAATAAAGATACGGTTATTTTGATTAGCCGCATCTGATGCGAAATGTTTCAAGCTATCATGCAAAAAAAATATGGGGTTTTTGCGATACCGCTTTTTGGATTACAAAGGCAGTGCACTTACACACACACTTAGGTACATATGCCATTAGGGTATTAGTGTTCTGTGGGCAAATGACAATTAAACATTATGACACAACAACTTGACAAATGACACTTGACATCACATTAGTTTGACAGTTGTTACAAAAAAATGGCGGCGATTGGAATGTGTGAAACACCCGGCTGCAAATCCATTGCACAATTACAATGTCCCACATGCATAAAACTCGGCATACAAGGCTCGTTTTTCTGTAACCAGGATTGCTTCAAGAAATCTTGGAAGAATCACAAAATAATTCATTCGTTAGCGAGTAAGTGCGTTGTAGGTTATGTTACGGTGTTAGGTTACAATTCGTTATGACAATGTGAATTTTGTTTTAGAGGGTGAGAGTACAGATGTGTCTAATGTGGAGTACAACCCGTGGCCGTCGTTCAGTTTCACTGGGAAGTTGAGACCGTTCCCTGCGGGGCCAAAGCGTACGGTACCGCCGCATATCGGTCGTCCAGACTATGCCGATCACCCAACCGGGTTCCCAGCGTCGGAACACGCCGCGAAGGGTTCCGGGCAGATAAAGGTGCTCGATGATGAGGAGATCGAAGGCATGCGCGTTGCTTGTCGCCTAGGGAGAGAGGTGCTGGATGAGGCTGCCAAGTCAGTTGCATGTTTTTATGCTTGTTTGTTTTTAACCCCCGACGCAAAAACGACGGGGTGTTATAATCTTCTAAGAATATTTTGTTTTTTGACGTTTGTTTATATTCATTAGAAATTATACTTTGTATACAATTTAATTTGGAAATACATTACAATATTTTCAATGTCAACCTACACAATCTCATAATATAGAAACAAAATTCATTGGATGGATAATGCTAATCTTTTGGCAAGAAAAATCTCATGATAACTTATTGCTTTGTTTCTAGAGCATGTGACGTGGGAGTAACAACAGAAGAGATTGACCGTGTTGTCCACGAGGCATGCATTGAGCGGGAGTGCTACCCGAGCCCCCTGAACTATCACAACTTTCCCAACAGCTGCTGCACCTCTGTCAATGAGGTGATCTGCCATGGAATACCCGATTTACGTCCTTTGGAGGTATGTACATAATATTCGCCCTTTACAACATAGTATGTCGAAACTCAGAAGTTTGTGTTATTATGTACACTAAGCAAAAATACTGCCATTTCAGGTTGTTTATAGAATGTCTCAGGGTGAATAAACTGTTGCTCCACAATAGGATAAGCTCAAGAGGCTGTTGTGTACTGGCAATGACTTGTTAGAAATTTAAATCATTTTCTAGAACATTGCATAAACTTAACCCCATATTGTTATGAGTTTATTGACCTTAAAACAAGTTTGCCTGTGTTATGTTTTTTTTGCAAAACTCGGTAATATACACACTCATTAATTTTAATTACTAGTCATCTCATAAAGAATTATTATTTTTATTATTTAATAATTCACAAGATATATCAACAATAACATTAATTGTACTACTGCTTGTGCAAGTACTTAAAAATAAATTACTTTTATAAACTCAAAAGTTTACAGTGTCAATTAATAAAGGTACCTCTTTTTACAGGATGGTGATATCTGCAATGTGGATGTAACAGTCTATCACAGAGGATTCCACGGTGATCTCAATGAGACTTTCTTTGTTGGTAACGTACCAGAATCTACCCAGAAGCTTGTTCAAGTTACATATGAATGCTTAATGAAAGCTATTGAGATTGTGAAGCCTGGTGAGAAGTACCGAGAAATTGGGAATGTTATTCAGAAACATGCTCAGGCTAACGGGTTCAGTGTTGTACGGTCCTACTGTGGACATGGAATACATAGGCTGTTCCACACCACACCTAATGTGCCACATTATGCCAGTGAGTATTGTAAACTTCTTTTTTATGCAAAGTCAAATCATTTATTTCAAGTAGGCCAGTGAATGTCAAATGTACAAGAGTAAAACTGTTTTTATTAGTTACCTTTAAAAAGTAGTTTTTTATGGAGAAGAATGGACAAAAAACTTTTATATTCACTTTTTCAACTGTTTTATAATATTTTGTATACCTACATTGATTATAATTATTTGTGAAGAAGACTATTCAAATGAAAATAGCCCCAGGTTTTGTAGTTGAGGCTTTGTTCAATATCTTATGTTCCTGTTATATTTATTGGTTGATAAATTTTAATTGGAATTTGCTGCTTTAAAGACTACTCATGCAGACAGTAATATTCTTTCCTTTTCGTTTCAGAAAACAAAGCAATTGGAGTCATGAAGCCAGGCCACTGCTTCACCATTGAGCCGATGATTAACGAGGGAGGTTGGCGCGACGAACAGTGGCCCGACCACTGGACTGCAGTCACTGCTGATGGCAGTCGGTCCGCTCAGGTGTGTACATTTTACACTGATATTAAGGCTATTCAGTTAGAAAATTCTTCTTATTGCATACTTCACTGCTTTTTCTTGTCCTCGCCTGCTATTTTAACAACTGGCATCATTATTACAGTCTTTAGAATCAAAATCCTCTATTGGCATTCAAAAAAGGTTTATTTTTGTTATAAGAATTTTGTTGAGACATGTATTAATTATTTCATCCGTGCCAACAAAGAATCATACACTCGTCTCATGTCATGGCTTGTCGCTTGTTCAAAAATAATATGTTGCGACAATATAAACCTCAAATACGGGATATTTTTTGCATAAAAACATTAACCCCCTTATTCATAAAACTTATCAAACCTATTTTAGTTAAAATGGGGTTTGTCTCTTTCCTACACACAGAAATGACAATGTGACAGATAAAGACAAACGTTCTATAAACCTATTTTAGCTAAAATAGAGATAAAATAGGATTATGAATAAGGGGCTTAGTCTCAAGACTTTTGGATATTAATTAAACGAGTTTTTTATTTTCCAGTTCGAACAAACACTGCTGGTGACCGAGACTGGTTGCGATATACTCACAAAACGCGCCGCGGGCCGCCCGTGGTTCATGGATCAATTGGAGAAGCTCAACCTCTAGGGACCACACTACTGCTCATCCACTGAGGTGAACGTAAACCTTATAATAGTAAACGTAATTATTTTGTTGCTGGTGGAGTACTAACATTTTATTTTCTGGATTATTAAGACTGCTAGAGTGTTATACAAAATTTTAAAACAAGCTTTAATATGGAATGTTTGATGATAGATCTATATTGATTTATTTTTTAATGGCAATATCCAAATTGTCCAACAGACTCAAATTATTATACAAGGTTTATATTATGGACTAAGTATTACTATAGTCGTTTTCATACATTTATATAGCCACAATTTCATAAGAAGATCATCAATATAGATGCTAGAATTCATGAAGTTTTAGACATTATCACTGCCAAGCATTCAAAAAGATTCACCATGGTCAGATTTTTTTTTTTCACTGAATGAGCATGATGTATCATTTTTGTTACACACCATATTTGATATACAAAACAAAAGCCAATCTATCAAAGATTCCTTACATAATTATTTAATCATAATGTGCAATACAAGAATTCCACCTCAGTGGAAGCATAATTTAGGATATTTAAAAATAATGAAATAAGAAATTGTTAATTGATATGATTTTTGCATGAACCTGTTTTAGAATTTGAGACATGATAATTTTTACACTGTCATTAATAACTATTTTTTTTTTTATGAGCGCGCTGCTCATAAAAAAAAAAAAAATATTTGGGCTGAGTTATTCATTGAATTTGTCCATTTTAATAAGCACAATAAGGTAAAATAATCAAACGGCCCGAAGAGCATGTCTTGTTAAAAATATTAACCAGCAACCTGGTAGCAGGACTGACTGCCGAGAGTTCGCTGGTCGTACACCCTATCTTATGATTGAAATTCGAAAAGTGCGCTTATTACAACAACTGAGGGTCATTTTTGGACTAACTGTTCTCAAAACTATCAGAGCTGGTAGTAATAAGTACATAATTATACATGTCTCAAATGCTAAGACTGTCCATTATAAAATGGGAGTATTTCTATAAGTTATTTGTACAGTCTCTGGGCAAATTTTTCAAGAATATTGTTTGTTTTGTTTGTAAGCGACTCATATTAAATAACATTGTAACAGCAGCCAGTTTGAATCTTTAATACTATGGAGACTTATTTGGTTTCAATATGAAGTACAGTGCTCAAATTAAATAAAAAAGGCAGTTTCTCGAGCTCTAGACCTCACTTTCTTGTATTTATCTCTTCAGTATTGATTACCTACTCATCAAAATATGCATACCTTACCTCCTTTTTTTTTTTATATTGCTTGAAAACTATAAACCAACTGACAATATGTTATTTCGTTCAGCCGAAACGAACTCACTGGGCGATAAACTGGCTTCATGTCAATGATCTTTCGATTTAGGTTTGCCAGCAAGGCTGCTAGTCTCCCAACCCACAGTTAAACACATATTCTCGTTGCCAAAAAGAATAATATAAGAATCATTTTTCTAAATTTGAATATTATTGTAATTTGGATATAGTTTTCATTGACACACCTCTATATTATTAAGTTTTGGTTCCTACTTTATATCATTTTGAACTTCACAATTTTGTGCAATAATTTGCATAATTTTCTATATTGTTTATGTATCTTAAGACCAGAAACAGACGAAGAACGTCATTAAACCAAAATACAATAAAAATTTTAAGAAATAGGATTTTGTAAATTGTAATAGCAATGAAAAATAAATAAATATAAAGTTATATTGTTTTTATTTGAATAACAATTTGGCATTTATATCAATAAATAACAATTATCCTAAATGCAACTAAGTTAAACATTAGGGTTTATTTCATCACTTCAGCAGTAAAAAACTGTCAAGTGTTGTTGATCTCAACTCTCTGATTATTTTATTTTAACAATGTGAATATAAAAAATGATATGGAACATTTTAATGTGTGCAGCTCAAAGAATCTTTACCTATACCACCCAACTTTGTGTTGGATTATATCTAAACTATTGAAAATTTCCCAAAGAAGTGATAAAATAACCCCTTGTAAATCTTACGAGTATCAACTTTAATCTAAAACTACTTGAGGAAAAAATGCATATTTACATGAATTAAGAATACAAAAGATAAATTAAGTAAGTATAATAATTTATGATATCATGTCTGCTAATATTTCTAATCTCTTTGTTGTTATTATGCTTGCAAAATCTATAGAATCCGTTGGCAGAAGCTAGCAATAAATATATCCGGTATATTTATTATTAGCTCTAGTCAACACCTACGATTTTCTTTCCAGGTAATAATCACCAAAATATGATTAGTTAGCAAACAGACAAAATTTTGTAGATAAACGCCATCTCTGAATGAATCAATGCTTTACACAGCACACATACTTTACAAAATTTGCCACCTCAGCAGCACCTAATTCATCTTTGGCGTTACCTGGCGCCTTAGGAGTCTTATGCCCGTTTTTAGTAACACTACACGACTACACGAGACACTTAAAAGTAATATACAGGGTGTGGCGTAAATAGTGGTCTACCGTTAAGGAGTCGATCGATATACCAGATAATTTACTATAACATATTACAATTTTAACCATGTTTACCAAAGGGTTCCGAAAATATATTAATAATTTTGGTTTTTTATTTACGAAATTTCTACCTTCTGTTACTTACTGATTTGGTTGTAGTTTCAATAAAAACCATATTTATTTTTATTTTGATTTCTGTTAATTATTGCTGAATACTAGAGCTATCGTGTAAAATTATGTTTTTTTTTTTTTGTAAATTTAGAGCTTTGAAGAAATAGTTATTTTCTATTTTAACCCTAATTTTTAACATAGGTTATCATGCAAATTCAAGAGTGATTAAAAAAAAATGTAAATTGGTTAACATTTTAATGTTATAGTACATTATCTGGTATATCGAATCCTTAACGGTGGACCACTATTTACGCCACATCCTGTATATTATATAAAAATCAATTGCTGTGCGTTAGTCTCGCAAAAACTCAAAAATGGCTCGACTGATTGTGATGAAACTTTGGTACAGTCCGATTCAAACTTTATGGCGGCTCGGAACATGAGGCGAGTCGGTGCGCAGTAACAAATTCACGTGTCAGCGGGGGCGAGGGGTGAGGTACTGCGCAGGGATTACAGCACTTCAGAGCCCCCATAAAGTTTGAATCGGGCTGTAAGTTGTGTGCGCGCCGGAGAAGGTTACTACCAAAAATAAAAAAAGGGCATTGCACTGCATTATCTAGTCCTTAATAAAAGCTAACTGTTGGATTTTAAACTATTGGCTAGCGCTAAGACTTAACGATCGAACTATTGGATTTTCAACGCTCGGACACTAACAAGTCCAAGCGTTGAAAATCCAATAGTTCGCTTCCTGTTAGTGCTAGGCATAAGTGTTTTCAAAAGTAAAAGTACATAAGATCGAACGAACTTATGTCATGAGGTGTATTATAAATATGGTCTACCAAATAAAAATCACAAATCATCATAATCTTCAACGATAAATTCACTATAGTAGTCATTCTTATGTTTTAGCTTAAGCCCAAACTGTGTGACCTGGTTGCCTGGTTGCTGGTCAGCAGTCTTGATGGTCGCCGCCTTCCAATTGTCCACTACATCTTTCCTGGCTGCAGCGTCTTTTACTTGCTTCAGGCTCGACAGCTTTGATACTATTGCATCTTTCTGGAAATAATTTAAAGGTTGCCATGTAGTTTAGGTGATCGCAAAAGTGTTGTTGATTGGTACAATCTCTTTAAAAAAAAATACACTGCAGAATCTTGGCTTCCTACTCTTTTGCCAACGCCACACACACAACATTAATTCTAGGTAGCCTACAGAGTATCTTGAATTTGTTTTGTGTGTTTGTAATCCAAACGATCTATATAAATCTTGAAATCTTAAGAATGAGAGTAGCTTTTTGATTAAAAAAAGCTGTAGAAATTATTTTTATTATTAGGTAATTACGTGAAATCACTAACCTGTTTTGGACTGTCAACATAACTAGCGTATATCCTTAGAATAGGTTCCCCGGTTTTGTCGTCAAACGTTAACTTGCTCTTTGGAGGAATCTTTGCCTTCACCACGGCCACTTGAGGCAATGTGTTCGCTGAACTGACAATGTTTTTAGTGTCTGCTACAGCAAATAGTCTAATTGGAGCCCTGCGAGATATCAAAGTAGCTTTTTCTTTATTGAAATCTTGATCTTCGCTAATGGTTGCTTCTACAATTTGTCCTGCATACACAGCCCCTTCTTGATTCATTTTGGCTTGTTTATCATCCGCCCTTACCAATGTGTAAGCTACGTTCACAGAATCGGTTGATTTTGAAAACGGAACTCCGCGCAGTAGCTTCACGTCAGGTGCTGTTTTATTCTCAGGTTTTTCTTCGTTTTGCAAAAAGTATGCTTTCATATCTGAGCTGCTGGTCGTAGTCGTCATGTTTTCAGGCTTATAGACTGGTGAGTTATCAGCTTCTTGGGCTAGTGCTGCTGCAGCTCTAACGTCATTGATGGCGGAGTAAAATCCATTGGCGATAAGACTACCTACGCTTTGACCGATCTGTGCGTAGTAAATTGGGGTTGTATTTTGTTCTGTGTTACTTTCAATGATGTATTTAACAGTCGTGGTCGGTGGCTCTGTTTCAGCTGTTACTAATTCTTCTGTAATATTTTCTGGTTGAGGAGGTGGAGTATCTTCCACTTGTTTCTCCGTTGTATTTGCTACAACGAACGATTGAGGTAGTAACGTTACAACCGTGTTTTCTTGTGTTTCTCTTTGCACCACCGTTTTCGGCTCATTGTGTTGTTGTAATAATGGTCTGTCCAACTGCTCATTTTTAAGAAGTATCATTTGATGATGAAGTTCCTGCGGATGCATGACTTGTGCGTGAACTACTTGGGGATGCATCATCTGCGGATAGACCACTTGGGCATGAAGCTGTGAAGCTTCCGGCTGTAAATGGACTTGGTTAGGGGCTTCGGCTGCATAAGGAATAAATTCCACGGAAGGAAAACGTTGCAGAAGCTGGTTTTGTAGTTTTTGCAAGAACATTGGATCATGTTGGTATAAGGCGTTCGGTGGTATAAATAAGCCGTCTGCTCCTGTGTTTATTAAGTCTTGTTGCGTTGGCAAGGCGTTCTGCAAGCCCTGCAATAGATCATATGTATTAATTCACAAAGACGGTACTTATCTACTAAGTTTTTTCGGGGAGAGTATTTAGATAAGTCTTTATTTTTTATTTTGCCTGTCCTTCGTTGCTAAAGATTCGTAATCGAAAATTGATATGAATTAATTCTAATTGAGTCAACAACTCATTCTGAGTGCCACTAATATTGCTCGCCGGGTCGCACTTTAATTAAGTTTTTTTTTTATTACCTACCTCTAAAGGATACTGATGCTGTATAGCTTGGTGTTGTAACCCTTGATGTTGTACGGCTTGGTGCTGTAAGTTTTGGTGTTGATTGATAATAGCTGGCAAAGAATACTCGGATGCCAGCTGCAAAGCCGCTCCATTTCTGATCAGTGTCTGTAGCTCTGGTGTTGTGAAGGACTGGAAATATTATAAAAGGTTAATGTGATAGATTTTTTATATGTCGTGACATTTAAAAAACTTTCCTTAAACTTACTGCAGCTTTTGAAAATCCGATGGGCGCTTCTATCTTGGCCACGCTGTATTCAGCCTCCGGGTATTTTTCTGTTACTTCATATGATGGTCTAGGCTGAAATTATAGATCGAAGAATAATGTTTTTGTCGCAATATTGGGTTAATAGAGTGACACTTAATTGGTTTTCGATATTAGGACAAGCCTGTGGTTTAACCAAACCGCAAAATTTCTTTCCAATTTTATCTTCCAAAAAGTTGAGTAATTTTGAACAATCCCCAGTTTTATCAAAAACTTGTGTCTAATGAAGTGTGTTAAGATAAGTGAATGGAACCTTCCAATTTGAAGGCCCTCAGGCATAACGGTTCGTCATGGACCAGAAACTGCTTATTAATCCTCAAACATTTCGGTACCTACCTTTTGGGAGTGAAAACGGCATATTCTACTTTAGTTAGAACTTAGCCAGGGCTAGGACTTTAAAGTACCTCCTGTCTCTGTGCTTCGTTCGCAGTCTTGAATAACTTGATTTCAAAATCTATCGTTTGATCCTCAGCAGACTGCGATCTGATTACGTGGCCCCAAGACTGGTTTCAAGCCTTAATTGGTCGCGTCAAAAAAGTTACCAATATGAAAACTACGCCTTGCGGTCGTATATGTATAGGTCCTATAAATCAAATTCCTACTTACCAGTTCCGAGACAGGATTGTCAGAGGATTCGATGACCACAATCGGCTTCTCGGACAGGCTGAGGTTGGGTGCTGGTATCGTGTGGATGGCACCTGATGGTCACACACGCCTGAACCAAAATGCTTTCGACCACAGCGATGGTTACGTCACAAATTCACAATACATGCATAAGAAAGGACTAAAAGAGGTCTACTGGGTCTTCTAACGACTGGTAATATGGACGATTAAAGGGGAGGACGAAGAACTTAATTTAGGATATTTTGTAAATCTTGTGACGTAATTACACTTGCCGTGGACGAATTCTTCATTTATTTTGTGCGCTTAGTGCACGAAGTCGAGATACAAACCAATATGTACACGAGAAAATTAAATAGAGACGACCGATGTACAGACGCCAGCACATCAACCTACTACAATCTGTCAAATTTCTTTAATAGATTTTCAACTTTATCACTGAAACATAAGGTTCAAAGTTGATTGGAAAAATGTGACAGTTAGGTGTAGGTTGATGTGCTGGCGTCTGTACCTAGACTGGAAGAAAATAAATCAATTCGGAAGATCCTAGGCCCTAGGGCTTCCACCACCACATTTTGTACAACGGAATAGAAAAGCAACGCACCAAATTCAATTGATTTGGTGCAATATAGTCTCAGGTGCGACCTATGAAAAAACGTAACTCATCATATTAAATCATACCATGCAAAATGAAAGATCCAATAAGAATAGTGCCCCTATCAAATCAGTTCGTTTTAGGAGGAAACGGTACATAACTGAAGTAGATACCACTAGATATAGACACCTAGATAACGCAAGACTAAGAGCAACTACTTCGCGTGCCAAAAATCGCACTAGCTTACGTTCCAAAATCGTAAGCCGCCACTTTCGCGCTCAGTCCTGCGTACTGCTGGCTGGGTGAGCGTGAGCGAGAGCGCGAGCTTGTGACGTCATAGTAGGTAGTCAAAAAATGGCACGCTTGATACTTGCGTTATCTATGTCTATATATATCTGTGGTAGATACCTTCATCCAAAGTAAGAGTATAAAAATAGTAAGTGCAGTGCAGTGCACATAGCCAGTCAACCTGTACCACCGTCAGTGTGCACCACGGGCGCGTTGGATGCTGCCTTCACGAACTCGTACTCCGGGGTGACGGGCGACAGGGGCAAGCGACCTGTGGTCTTCCACGGTCCGCCCGCGAACATGTTGCGAGTAGCTGATGGAGCGAAGTGCTTTACTGCGTACCTGGAACATAATGAGGTTGCTGTAGAGCTTTGTGCACTTCGTAAGAAGGTCTTGGGACATATAAAGGGGAGTTTACTAATATTTATTTAAACATTTAGAACTAAGTGCTGTGTATTTATTTTATTTTTTATTTAGTATTATGTTATTTTTATCTCATCTATCATGCCGTCAACGCCGGCTGTCGTTGAAAACCAGCGCTGGGTCTCTGTCTAGTATAGGGTCGGAGCATTATGCTGAGTGATGGTTTTTTTGTATTTGTGTTCTTTTTCTGGGTCATGTTTACCGCAAATAAACGTATTAGGTATCTTTCTTTCTTTATTAAACACTTGGCGATTGGTGCAATGTGCCTAATACGCCAATGGAAGGATTGTATGCTGTAGATGAAGTAACTACACTCAAAACGTTATGTACGTTGCTGTCTGGTGGCCAGGTACTTAATAGGTTTAATTATATACTACCTATCTACTTTGGGTGCAATCACATTTAAATATTCTCCATATGTAGATTGTAGGTATGTTGTATTCACTTAAACCGCTTGGATACTTGTCGATTAACAGTCGGTAAATGTTTTCCTCCTACTCTTGCCTGACCATATAAAAGAGACAGTGCAGTGGCCAATTACAAGACCTATCAACAATTTGAAGCTCCCCATTTAGGTACTTATGCCTACCTATAGGAAAAGCAGGTCTTCACTTTCAAAAAGCTTAGTTTTCTATCGCTAATTATGGCAGATGAGGTTCTGACCTCAGTATTGAGAAATTGCAGTCACTTTGGCAATACTGCGGTCTGAAAGATTCTATATTTCAAAACTAGAATCTTTAAAAGGTAAATTTTTTGAAGAAATCGTATTCGTATTCGTTTTCTCTCTTATGTACCTACTCGTAGGTACCGGTAGGTGGTAGGTAGTTCTAGACAGTGTTAATTGATGGTGAAGGTACCAAGTTACTTTTGTTGATTATAAAGCAAAGTATAATCAGCCTATACCTAATGTTTTCACTGCTGGGACACAGGCCTCCTCTCTTCTAGAGGGAGTCGGCTATAATGTACCACGCGGACCCAGTGTGTGTTGATAACTTTGAGAGAGATTTTGATTGATTTATTGCTTATAGTTATAGCATTTATCTAGATAGTTTTCCGATTCTGTTTTTTCTTTCATTTGTCTTACCTTTGAGGGAGTTTCCTGTACAGCACATAGGGTGCTCGGTGCGAGGCGGCTTGGACGAGTCTGGTGTGAGACCACGGCCTCTGCAGGTTGACCCCCGGTCTGAATGGCGTGGGGGGTCGTAGTCTGTTGACCGAAGACATGCGGCTGATGTACACCGCCTGTGTCAGGGTGCAGAGGGCCAGGTAGATTATGTAGACCTGAAGAAAATAAAGTTTTGTCATTAAAAAAAGGTTGTGTCTATACCGAGTGTTGCCGTTAAAATTTCCTATCTAGTCGAAAACACCGAAAGCGTTCAATTGGAATTGTGCCTAGTTAGATATCAGAAAAGTCAATGCAACTGGCTGTTGCTGTTTTTAGCTCCTTTGAAAAGGCTTAAACGCAAGCATTCAGGGGCAATTGGGAGAAATACAGCCTTCAAGGTAGTTTCTTTTTTATGAGACGTTCGTTCGAATTTCATCTAAACGTTTTCTTCGGTAAGTACCTAGCTGTTAAAGAAACAAGCCTACAATACGGTGCCACACACGTCAGTATATAAATACACGCAATTACTCAGTTACAAGCAACGAGGCGACATTCCGTATATGTAAGGCACCGGGGAAAGAAGTCCGGCGACCGGCCCGGTTATTTACAAGACGTGAAAATTGTTCCCAGTAAATGTTTACTCGGTAAGTGGTAGGGTTAACGATATGGCGGTCAAATAAAAGAAATGCCGTCAATGCCGAGAGTAAACAACGGGCCTGTGGTACATAACAGGTCACTACAATAATAATATATTACGGTATGAGCAGAAGTGATGGTAAATAAAGTATTTTAAACTGGACTTTTGTAAAAGACATAGGTAATTTTTATAGATAACACATCCACAAAGCCCTCTTCTCTCTAGTTCGGTGATTTCTAAGTAGAAAGGAACGAAATCCAGAAATGTTGACAAGATAGTATTTCATTCTTCCGCGTGGGCAAATGACACTCAGATTTGGTGGCTAAGAAATGCAAGTCTTGGTAACAGAATCCCAACAAAATAAAAGACATTGCTTGTATAATCCTGATTTTTGGGATTACTTTTGGTAGGTAATCAAATCAATCTTTGAGGTTTAGGTAAACAAACAAATTTTACATCGAGGTTCACTTACAACAGGACACAAGATTTTTCCAAAATCATCAAATTTCCCAGGCATAATGTATGCAATCACTTCACTCGTAGTTTATCAACGTGCTCGCATATCTCGGCTACGTGCACAAATGTTTGCAGTGAAACTGTCACGGCTGGATGCGCGCGAAAACGAGCGATACTTCTTTATATTTTAACATGAAACTGAAAGATTCTTGGCTACACATACATATACCTACCTATAGGTATTATAATATCTACTACGAAGGTTCGCTGTTCGCCTCGTTTTTACAACTTAACAAAACATCGAGATTTATTTATTAAGTATATAATTTTATATTTAATTTTAACATATTTTTCTCTTTTTGTTCTCACACACTATTTTCTACATATCTATTTTACTTCTCCTTTCGCAGGTCTGCTGGAAGAAATCTTTTAAGAAATAAGCAATAGGTACCTTTGTACTCAAATTATAATTATGTCATGTCTATATGTGTTGTACTGTGTGTATATATAAATAATCAAAAAAATAAATACATTTCTATTATAAGTGCAAATAAAAACAAAGAACACTTAGGCGTCGAAGTACTCGTCCGCATCGCTGTCATCCAAAAACGTGCCCAGAAGACTGGCAGCATTGCCACGTTGAATGGTATTAACATTGGAATCAATTTTCTAGATGATGGTGGAAACCGCATCAAAATCCGTTGTGTAGTTTAGAAAAACAATGCGGTCACACACAGAGACACGAAAAGCGACTTTTTATAATATTTATAGATTACGAAATATTAATATAACTAGGTATGAGACTATTATTTAGTAAGTTTCGGTTGGAGCGTCGCGTCGGACGGGTGACCGAATTGTGATCAAATCTCGCCCTTTAGTGCACAATGGACTTGAAGCGTGAATTAGCTACCGCAGTGGCTCTGGACAGTAAAAAACAAAATTGGCGTAACTGAGTAAGGTAGATACCTATGTAATCTTACTAAGTAGCGAACTATTTTTAGTATTGTAGCTCCTTACTTACATACCCTACAACAATGACGCTTCAGCTAACCTACATAAAGCCTAGTGAGTCTTGTTTTTGTCCTAATTTTCACGTTTCTTCTGATATAGGTATATCAGAAGAAACGTGAAAATAGCTGGTTACAATCCAGATAGGATAACAAGGTATTCTGTGGACTTTTACTACATTTTTAGTACCAAATCACATAGAGCAACAAGTTTAAGATATTGATAGTCCGATATGACATGGAGTAGTGGGAATATACCTACCTACTGGCTGTTTGGTGAAACATGGAAGAAAACTCAAAATAAAAATTTGACCAAATAAATGAATCAAATTAGAATTGCCTCAATTCTCAAGCGGAGGTTCCACTTCACTGTTAATTAAATCAAAGAGAAATGCTCTTTTTTCGAAACATGATATGAATCTAATTAGGTACCTATTCTAAAAGTTGTCCAATAACAAATTAATTATTAGCATCCATTTTGCGGAATAGTGCATTAACATCTTTAATTACGACTGAAACTTTACTAACGGCGACATTAGGAATCCGGCAAACGTCTAAAGCCTACAAAAAAAAGATCATTATTCATCGTTCTCTTAGAAAAATTCGCGTGAAACAGTCCTCAAGCGTGACATCACGCAATTTTTGATCGTCTGGACATGTTAATACAATTTTATTAGTTATTGCATCATTAGCGTTTTGTGCGGCTAATTTTCCTAGTTACTAAATCTTTGTTATTGAAGAAATAACTAGACACATTTATTTTATTGCACTAGTAATCGAATCGCGCAAGCAGAGTTTACCGCGCAACTAGCATATAGGTACAACGTCCCGACAATTGTTGGGCAGTTGGCCGCCAGACACAATACCCGTCTGGTCGGAGGATCCTCCCTTTTCTATGGAGGATGAGTGAACTTTACACCCTGTTCCTCATAGGTATGAGGAACAGGGTGTAAAGTTCACTCAAAAGATACCCAAGACCGGATTTGAATGTGTTATAGAGGTCTATAATACATTCAAATCCGGTCTTGGGTATCTTTTCAGGTTACATAGGTAACCTAAGTAAGTATATAATCCGGTAGTAGTAAAAGTAGGTATATTGCTTTACAAAATAAAATTAAAACGTGAGAATTGGCTCTCTTTAAAGATAATCGGGTCTATAAAAACTCATTTTGAGTCAACTAAAAAATACGGACCTCTTTCTGCCGAACCGTTATAGTTGTCCAGGAAACAAGGTGGGTTGTTGCAAGACCGGTCATAGTTACATTGTTGTAATGTTGAGAACATGATCTTAGGTCTATTAATACAGGGAAGGCCATAGAGATGTCTGGTTTAGCCACTACATTTATTTTATAACAGCATTCCAAAAGCAAAGTTACAACGGTAGAAATTGATATCATGATAAGATTGCAAACGACTAAAACATTTCCAAAGGAAATAGGAAAACTTTTGAAAAGACATTCGTCTTTCGATCAAGATACACGCGCTTTTTGTAAATGTAGGATAATATTGTTTCCGGAGAACTTTCAGCTTAGCTCTATTAAGCCTGCTTGTTCTGACTTTTTTCATTGTCATAGTCGAATACTACCTTCTAGTTGTTGATTTGCATATTAATATTACTTATTGAAGTGGTTATTAAAGCTCATCGTATTTCTATAATGGGACGTCAGTAGTATAGCGCGGGGATTTGACCTCACGCCCCACGCTCGCTATTTCGTCGCCCTAACCTCTGGGTTATTTCTGCCAAATACCTTCCTATCTTATCAGACGATAAACATCAATCATGTCTCAAATGCCAAGATCTCAAGGAAATCCTAGTTGAACCAGCTTCCTATGATTATCTTAACATAATGCAAGGTTGTGACTTTCCCAATCTATCATTTGTTCCGATGCTTTCTCGATAATGGGCAAATTGCTCGTTTCTGGGGTAAATCAATGAGATTTAAGTATTGGCACGGTGCAACCACTATCGTACGGTGTTTCCTTAGGGCGCTTGTACACGGTAAGAAAATTTTCCGTGTCTGCGGCAGACAAGACAAATTCTTCGTGTACACGACAAGAATTTTGTCTGTTCTACACATGAAAACTTTTCGTGTCTTCCGCAGACAAGACCAATCGGAACGTGTACACGACACGATTTTTTTCGTGCAGTCGTCAGTCGGGCGTAGGGCGCACAAGTAATAACAAGTCTGATAATCATTTTCGTATATTTATAAAAATGTTAACTACAAAGCAAAAAAGAATGATAATTGCATATTATTATTATAACAAAATGAAAAAGGAAACAAAAAACAAGAGACTTTACTGGGTTCATCCAATTATACAAGAAGAAAATGCCCCCCACCGCTCCGCAACAACGTTCGCCGCGTCGTGTCTTGCGCAGACAAGATTTTTTTCGTGCACCGCTGCGAGCAGTGTACACAGTTATTTTCTAGTTACGACACGAATTCTTGCGTAGGACCGGCGTATTTTCTTACCGTGTACAAGCGCCCTTAAGCTTTATTGACGTTAAATCAGAGGTGTGGTGAGGTAAAGTTAAATGACTGTGGCAAAGTAACCCAAAGGTTTATGAACGTTTCATAACTTGTTACTCCTGCGTGCATGCCCTGCTATTTTACTCAGGAGGTAGTAGCCAAGTTGGGCCGAGTCGCTAGGGTACCTAGCCTTGTAAACTAATCCTAACTCTGTTTAGTAGTCTAGTAAAGAAAGATAACATTTCAAACACTGAGTGCCAAGTAGGCATCCCATAAAAGGACATACGATTAGATAAGAATCTGACGAGCGGCACAGAATACAAAATCTTATCAAATAGAAAACAAGCAATACTTAGTTCAAGTTGGCTAGTGCCGATTCCAGTATCCTACACACTGTTTCAATGATTTCATACTTGTAATTTATATTCGTCGTAGTAGTGCACTGACTGGACAGGTCACACTCAATCTGTATGGGTATTTCCTCAAAAGACCATTCAGTCATCAACTACATGGTGTGACCAAGATTATTTCATCAACTACATGGTGTGACCAAGATTATTTCTCTGTGTTTGTTTCGGCCTTTCTTCTCAGTGTAATCAGATGGGAAACGCTGGCCTCATCTAGTTTTTAGAATGTGATTATCGTTTAAAAGTGTTTGTACAAACCTACTTACAGAAATAAAATAATTTATTTATTTACGGCTGGTTTCAGACGGGCTAGTAATCAACAAAAAAAATTCTAAACAAACTTTTAAAATAACGTTAAGTGCTGTGATTGACCGACTATATTTATTATTATTACAACAATCAATCAAAGTTGTTCATCTTTGTGTACATTTTGTTTTGGAAAATGGTTGTCAGGTGTTTCAAATGTTCTATGTTTTTACAAAGTTGACCTCAACGAGACTTTAAAAATTCATCACAAATATAACTACGTAGGTACGATCCTTATTATAATTTTCCATTTTACTGCAATAACTTGATACTAGAACAATTACAGAGCTCCTGCAAGTGAGGTGCAGTGACGTGCAGTAAATAAAGCAGAACGCTAACGGTGTGTACTATGCAGTGTCCACAGTCTAATAGCCACGGAGCCGCTACACTCGGAGAAAAGTGCCATGAATGTTATCATTATGTTTTACTTAAGTGTTGGTTTCAATATTTATGGAATTATTCTCATTACCATCCGAATGGTAAATACCTAAGTACCTACTAATTGGAGTATGTAAATACTAATTGGAGGTGTGGTATAGAAATTGTAGATGCAGGTTTTGGTTAAATTATGAAGCATGAGTTGTCAAAGTCGTTATGGTTTTCTTTCTTGGTTTAGGGATCGTTTTCATAATGCGACAGTGATACTTTTGTAGTCTGTAAAATTTCAGTCAATATGTTTTTAATTAACGTGAACGTAGGTCTTGAAAGTAGTTAATTTAAAACCGATTTCTGAAACGATTTCAGACATTTTTAGTGTTATTTCTTCCGAATAATAAATAAATGATTTTAGAGCCACTGCTTCCGTACACTAATAAGGTAGGTACCTCGCTACGGTAGCAGTGCCTGCAAAATCTGATTAGGTAATTAATACCCAATGTACGTAACATAAGTACACTATCAGAATAGGTTATCCAATTATAGATGTAAGAGGAAAAATAAACTGAAAAAAATGCGTAGCCTACTCAATTATAAATTAAGTGAAACAAGAAGTTTGTATATCCAAGTAAAATGATGACAAAAAGCACCATTAAGCCTGGACTAACTAGTGGGTATTTTAATGGCTATTACAACTAATAGGTTATTAAATTAATTTACCGCGATGCAGATAATTTACGTCGTCATTACAAGTGGGAACGATAACGTCATTTATCTTACCTTTCCCTCGATTAAGTTTTTAAGCTCATGTGCGATTATATGATTATCTTATATCCTCTGGGTCAGCGATACTGCTTCAATTTCTTTCTCGAACTTTAATTAAACTAGTTAGTTACCTACATTTACATAAAACTTTTAGGCTTTGGTTTTAAAAGTCTTGTACTTAAGTACTTGAAATGCTTACATAGCCTTTCATTAAAATAAATTTCGATCTTCCTTTGTTTCAGAGTTCTTTTAGCCCAGGAAAAAGGGAGCTTTGACAGGATTTTTTTGCTCTTCTTTACTATACTTAAGTATCTCCTTTTTACACAATACATATATGCCTAAAATAAATATAATCCCGGTGAGAATTCCTCACTAAGATTTCTTTCGTAGAAACATCTTATTTTCATGTTTTAAATTGTAACCTCCGTGTTCTGCAGGGGTGAATGGCATAGATTGAAGCTCACCCTGTTCAGTATGGTTACAGTCTCGAACACACCTTGTTGACTGGCTAGTATTTATGCTGCGAAATAAATTGTTCTCATATAGTCCGTGCATATATAGACAGAAGAACAGCACCCCAATGCGTAGTACACATTCAATCACAATCCGAGAGATTTTGAATGAAATTGCTAATTCATTGCTTCATATGTTTGAAATAATCGTCTGCTCGACAACGAAAATGGCGCAGTGAATATTGTTTAATTGTCAAAATGAAAGGCATTGCCATCGTAAGTGTGTTACGCAATTACTCTGCTAATCTTTAATTACAATACCAACTTCAATTCTTTGAATAACAAAAGTAAAAGCGACAAAGAATAATGTGCAGTTCGAATGCGCGGATGACACCCGCCAGCCATTGACTACTATCATTACCACCCGATGTGAAATCTAGACTGGTCAGTCTAGTCACAGTACTACTTCTTTCTAACGCTGCGTATGTACTTATATGTTAAATTGTAAGGCGTAAGAGCAGATTACTGCTATCATATACTAACTTCACTGAAGAGAAACATAGCGCAGTGGTAGTTGCTTTGGCGTCTTTTGCTCGGGGTAGCGCTTTCGATTCCCACATTGGGTCGCCTTTGTAAAAATTAAATGATATTGCTATGAAATTATTGGCGACACTTTTAAACATTGTCTTAGGATGACAAATTGACACAGGATCCTAGTGAACTGATATATACGCGTCATGCTACGGAAACGGGCGCCATCAGTTCAGACTGGTCATCTCTTAACTGCCAGAGCTTATTTTTAAGCTTGTATTTTGAATTCTTTCTTCATTTTATTTATGACATTATTCTCACATATAGAAGTAACAAGAATAACGTACCCAGGATTTTGTAATAATAATATCTTGATTTAAAAGAGTGTCCTTGGAGTTTCTTGCCCGTTCTTCTCCATAGAGATCTACGTTTTGGAATGGGTAACTAGCTTCATCTTTCTGACTAACTGACCGACTCTTTGACAGTTGAAAAGTGCTTGTAAAGAGTTTAATTCAAATACCTAAATGCTTTGAGTTTGATACGAGGCTCTTTATAATAATAATTGTAGCAGGAACAGGGCACCGCTAATCACCGTATAGATACGTCAACTGTTCATTCCATCAGTCATGTACTCGACTTGACCCCGGTTCCTGAAAGCCTATCGAAATTAGTTAAAACTCAATCCAAAGTAATTTGATTGGCTGTTGTTATTTCAGTTAACCAATCACAGGAGTGGCCATAGACCCCAGCATTTTAGTCAAGTGTTGAGTCTTTCAATAATTAAATAAACAAGTTTAACCAGCCAATTTGCGCGAAAATAAGCGCCTGCGCCGATTTGTGGCACGTTAAACATACTAGGCACGACTACAAGGCCACGATCTGGCCTTGGTAATGAACCTGTCGATCCTGCTATCAGAGATATGCTAATACAATTTCTCCTGTTCAGATATACATTGCGTTGTAATTGACAGATTATGTTGCCGTGCCCGTAAGCGGATTCTTGTCTGAAATCCTGTATTTATTGGTTAGGGAAATTGTGAACGTATTTTCGTTTTAACTATACATAAATCAAGTTATAAGAAATTGCAAGCTAGTTTGCTATTCCTTTATACTAAAACCATCAATTTTGTTTGTTTAAATTATTTATGTAAGTAGGTACTGACGTCAATCTATTGGGATTGACCTGATTGGGAGTTACATGTTCGAGCCGTTTGGGGTTGAAACATTAGGGCCATGGGGTCAGAGTGCCCTCTTGTTTTTGAAGTGAAACTTCTTTAGGCGCGCTTGACTTGGGGAGTAAACTGGCGAATGCGTTACGAAAACGTGTGATCGCGAGTAGGAAAGGTACGTAAAAAATAGCTGGAAATACCTGGTGTAAAAACCCGGTCCCGGTCGCATAAATATGCGACCGGGTTTTTACACCAGGTATTTGCTTCCAAGTACGCACACCGGGTACCGACTCAAAATACTTGCAAGACTATTAAGTATCTTATACGGCTACTCGCTCAAATACGTAGGTACTCAACCGCGTTAGTTTTCGCAAATGCGATCATGCTCCTTTTGGAACAATTTCGTATGCAAGTATTTTTTACCGACTTCACAAAAAGGAGGAGGTACTATGTTCGGCTGTTTGTATGTTTTTGAAGTGAAACTTCTTTAGGCGCGCTTGACTTGGGGAGTAAACTGGCGAATGCGTTACGAAAACGTGTGATCGGGCGAGTAGGGAAGGTACGTATTTATGCGACCGGGTTTTTACACTTTATTTGCTTCCAAGTACGCACACCAGGTACCTACTCAAAATACTTGCAAGACTATAAAGTATCTTATACGGCTACTCGCTCAAATACGTAGGTACTCAACCGCGTTAGTTTTCGCAAATGCGATCATGCTCCTTATCAGTAAGAGTCTACGGAACAATTTCGTATGCAAGTATTTTTGAAGGGAAACATCTTTACGCGCGCTTGACTTGGGGAGTAAACTGGCGAACGCGTTACGAAAAGTGTGATCGGGCGAGGTGAACGGGAGTTTAGTGGGGGATATAAGCAAGAGAAAGCAGTGCGCGCGCACATTTTCTTTCTCTCTTCCTCTTATAACCAAATACTTTTGAAGTTTTTTTTCTTTTGCTTATATCTCGAAAATGGTGCGTCCTATCGCAAAAATAATGAAAATTTCGACCCCCTTTATGAAATCCATAAACTCCTAAAACTCAACATGTAGGTAAGCATTTTTCATATTTTCCATACAAAAAGTGAAAAATTCCTTAAAAAACACGCCAAGGCCGCCCCCTCCGCGCCTGCGGCTCTAAAAAACAGTTCACGGGGTAGGGCAAATAAGTACCACGTGTCGACGAGTCGCGATTGTCAAATTCGATTTTTGTTGTGTCAAAATTATTGAAGTGAAACTTCTTCACGCACACTTGACTTGGAGAGTAAGCTGGCGAACGCGTGACGTAAACGTTACGAAAACTGTGATCGGGCGAGTAGGGAAGGTACGTATTTACGCGACCAGGTTTTTACACCAGGTATTTGCTTCCAAGTACGCACACCAGGTACCGACTCAAAATACTTGCAAGACTACAAAGTATCTTATACGGCTACTCGCTCAAATACGTAGGTACTCAACCGCGTTAGTTTTCGCAAATGCGATCATGCTCCTTATCAGTAAGAGTCTACGGAACAATTTCGTATGCAAGTATTTTTTACTTTAATGGTTTGCAAGTATTTATTTGTAAACGCGATTTTGCTCCTTATTTATAGGAAGTCATTGATCAATTTCCGATGCAAGTAGTTTAACTTCCAACGGGGCTTTTGAATACGCGATCGTATTTCTTATCTGTATGAAGTTATGGATCAGTTTTCTATGCAGATAGAAAATACTTGAAAGTATCTCGCTCCGTCGTGCCTCGACGCTCGAGTACGTAGGTACTCAAATAGTTCAACAACCGCGTTTGTTTTCGCAAATGCGATCATACTCCTTATCAGTAAGAGCACAGAATACTTAATAGTACTACGTACAGAAAGGACACTCCCTTCCTCGCCCTCATATCAGATACCGCACCTCACCCCGCACTTCGAGGTATTCGTCGCCGACTCTTTAGCAAGGGCGCTCGCGAACCGCAGCGCTGTATTGCTGACACACAATTATGCGATTTAAAAGTTTTATTTGAGTTTTAATCACGATGGTTGGATATTGTGATGCTTTTCCGAATTCGTATTTACATAAACTGTTTGTAAGATTTCGCATTTTTAATACCATGCGATTTAATAACCGATTATTTACAGATAAGTCATTTAAACTAAACTATTTAAGTGTTTTATTTCATTACGAACCCGACTATATAAATAAACAATTTAACTACATGGTCACTTCATAATAATGCGCACGTTCGGGCAGCGCCGCCGACGTCGTCGTTCGGTTCCCCGACACAAATTGCTTTCCGCGCCAATTTTTTTTACGCTACTAGATTTCATACACACATTTGCAGGTATACAAACGTCATTTGTTTATGTAGTAGTAATAGGTAATTATTTTGCGAGCGTTGTATGGAGTGTCCGAGGTGTGGTAAGAGTCTACGGAACAATTTCCTATGCAAGTATTTTTACTTTAATGGTTTGTAAAAGTATTTATTTGTAAACGCGATTGTGCTCCTTATTCACGGGTCAGTTTCCTATCCAAGTACTTTTTACTTCCAACAGGGCTTTTGTTTGATTACGCGATTGTACTTCTTATTGGTATGAAGTTATGGATCAATTTTCGATGCAGATAGAAAATACTTGAAAGTATCTCGAGCCCTGGTTTTAGGCCCTGGTTTCTTATGGTGGAAGGTGGACGTACTTGGAAGCCCTGGTACTCGATTTTGCAAGTGCGACCCATGTCTACGGGCTACGGGCACAGTATATTATACTGTGCTACGGGCGAACGGGAGTTGAGTGGGGGATATAAGCAAGCGAAAGCAGTGCGCGCGCACATTTTCTTTCCCTCTTCCTCTCATAGCCAAATACGTTTGAAGTTTCACTTCAGTCGTGTGGTCATAAGCACACTCGGTTTTTTTTCGAGATATCGCCAAGCGGTTAGTCGACTCTTCACGTGACCAGAGGGCTGGCCTATTTCTTGGCCAAAGAATTAGTATTACCATAAGTACAACGTGCCACGTGGCGTGGCTGCCAGCCTTTTGGGCACTGTTCCTGTTGACAGCGATGCGGACGAATTCTTTGATGCCCTATGATTATTTTGTTTATTTTTTAATATAATTGTATATATTATTATAGTTTACATGTTAGTATATATTATGTAAATATCTATACAAATAAATACAAATCTATAAAAGTAACAACATGGTTATAGAAAATTATCTGACATAGTTTTTCCAGTAGCGCTGCTGAGTAGGTAGGATCAACAATTTTCTTTAATCATAACATAGATCTCGAAGTAATGAATAACATAACATCACGTGTGGTTTACCCGAAGGCATAGGTAGAGGTGTACCTATAGTACACCCACATTTCGGCAGTTATGGTTAAGTCCCATGTAGGTAATAAGGGGCGAGCCTGTTGCCATCAACCGGGCACAAATCCAGACTCCGGGCTGCTACTGAGTGATGAATAGATGTTATAAATAATTTCTTATTGAATATACTTACCTATATGTTGGTACCGACAGCGATACATAATATTCAATAGATACCTACCTGTTGGTTATGTTAGTAAGCCGTAAAATGTAAAAGAAAAAACTTTTTTATCAAAGTATCTTGATAAACTCTACTTAAAAACTTAAGTTATGAATTAGGATCCCGTTGTTTACACCTAATTTTTTTTTCATAAAATAATAATCCTAAAAAACTAAAGCTATTTAAATATTAAAAACAAACCTTCATAATTATCGAAGTTATTCACAAGTCACACAAAACACTTCGTCCAAGCACTAACCGATGCAACTACAGTCACAATATTGTTTTCACTAATACAAAACCACGATTTTTCAACTTGCAACACTGGAATTAATTGGCATAACAGTAACAACAGCACTGGTCTGCCGTCAGTTGGTTGTGGAACGCGAAATAGGTCACCTCTAGTCTTTATACCAACCCCCACTAGTGATTACTCCGGCATGCTATCTTGAACAGTTAGTAAAATAGTCGTAGTAAATTACTAGTTGCTAAGCTTCCTCTATCATTGGGCTAATATCTAAGGACTTATAAATATTTGGTAGGAATCTATTGAAAATAGGTATTGTAGGAAATGAAAACTCGATTCATGAATGAAAACTATTTTTCAAAGTTGGAAAATGTTTTATAAAGTGGGTGCGGCAAAGAAGTTTAGGGATATTGTTAAGTGATTATTAAATCCTTACTTATATTATAAAATTAAATGCAAAAGTGAGTTTGTTTCTTCAAATTGCTTTCACGCTTAAACGGCATAACGGATTTCGATGAAAAAAAATTGGCACATAGGTAGACCGAGACCTGGGATAGGACATAGGCTACTTTTCATCCTGGGTGCTTACTCTTGAATTTAATTCCGATAGATCGACATTAGAATTGTGACGTTTCGAACTTTTGAGTTCGGTTTAATTAAACTAAAAGGTAAAATGTCCATTTTGGTGAACTAAGTGGAAATTAGGGCCGGGCTCCAAAATCAATCAACCAATTTTACCTTTTAGTTTAATTAAACCGAACTCAAAAGTACGAAACGTCATAATTCTAATGTCGATCTATCGGAATTAAATTCAAGAGTAAGCACCCTGGATTGCAGACGCGGGCTAGTAATATCTAATCTTTTTAGATAATTATTGTATAGGCTGGCCAGTTTACAGTTGTCCAAAAGATTCCCGAAATACATTTACTTATGTTCAGCGATTATTCATAGTTTAGGAGAAAACTTAGTTCAAAGGACATCTTGTTCGACAAAATTCGTTCCTGATTTTCAGTCCCTAAAAATTTAATAAAAAGCAATTTAGTTTTCAAGTTTTTTATACTTAGGTATTATGTTATGCTTATAGGTTCTTCTGTTAGAAAATTGTCATTGGTAGCCTCTACACCACATGCTTTATTTGATAGAACTTTACCGTAGTAAGCTAAATTTTGCCATAAAAACATATACTTTAAAATATAAATATGCGATTTCTAATAACAATTTAAGAAAAAATAAAAAGCATTAAGTAATAATTTCTCGTGAAGTCCTTTTTCATTCATATCATGCAGTTAAACTTCGTGTGTAATAAACACTTTGTGTCAAATTAAACAAGATTATTATCAGCAGGCGATATAACGATAGCGAGACATTTGACGCTTTATTAAGATTTTGTGATTTCATACTTAATAAATTTTTGTTCAACGGAGAAATTAATTATGTACAATAAGTAGGAGTAGGTACATTAGCCAAGTGTTAGCAAATTATATCATCCATGTATTAGAGAGCGCGTTTTTCATCGGCGCGCGAGTCAGCGACTCTTGCACACGCCAACTGGAAATCGTCGCCGTTGACCGGTGACAGCGACGCATTTTCACACTAGTTTTTACTTTTGTTGCGAATAGGTTGTTCAGGTTTAGGTACCTAAGACTCTTTAGGTATTGGGTGGACAGAGTGTTTTTTTAACTTTAAGGCCAAGTCATTGTGATTCCTGTTAAAAAACTTAAAATACCCTGTATAGAATAGATAGCAGTTATAACTACATCTGGTTTGTCGCCAGGGAACTGGTTGTGAAACCCGCTTGACCTGTTGACTTGATAGCTAGTTTATTGTTTGTTTTAATAATTAAAATGATAACAGTGCACAGCGCAGCGTAGGCAAGTAAAAAAAAATGTTAACTAGTTGACATAAACTATTAATTGTTTTTGCATTACACATAATATCACGCCTGAATTCCTCGATGGGTTAGGCAGAGGTGTAGCTGTAGCCCCCGCAAATTATAATATTTACGTCTAGACAAAATCAAACTGGTTGCTAATTTAATTGTAAATTTTTTTATTCTTTTTTTTTTACATTTATTACTCACATCCTGACTTATTACTTGTATTTTGTTTTTTAATTAAAATCGTTTTGCGTGTACCATGTTTGTAAATATGTGAGCACCATGTATCTATCAGATAATTAATTTATATGTCATGGTTTCGTTTTTAATTCTTTTACCTATTGTGGTATAGTAATTTTATTGTAGGTGCATCGTCCTCACATGTTATTATATAATTAATGTACCCATGCAAAATATTGTACCTAAACATTTTAAAAGAGTAACGGTGGAGTTTCTTGCCCGTTCTTCTCCATACGAAAACTACCTTTTGGAATGGGCGACTAGAATCAATTCTATTTTAAGATAATTTTTGACGTTCAAAAGTGCCTTTTATGTGCCTATTTGAAATAAATGCTTTGACTTTGACTTTATTATTTTTTTACTTTTTTGGTTTGCTTGACACTTACAAGTCGTGAAAGGGGAATCCAGCAGAATACCAGAGTCAGGTAGGTACCTGCACTGCCGGTTTATTTTTGTTCAGCTGAACGCCTTTGCATATCAATTTATAGCTCCTATGTGGCATTCCGTCTTGCTTATTTTTTTCTTTTTTTATTCATCTGTTAGTGTTTCTTTATATCTACATGAAGACATTTTCATTTCACTTGGTAACAGTGGAAGAGGAATCGATAAAGCGCAAAGTCGCACCAGTTGTATAAGGAAATGTTCTAAACCACAAGTGTATTAAATGCTTCCCTTCACCAGACGGCTTTTACAACTTCCGTGCAGCTGGAAAAGTTATTTGATGGTAATGATTTGTGGCAGTGTTCGGAGTGGCAACCTGTCTACAACTGGCAAAACACGTCCATGTCAAAAAGGCGTTGATTAAAGCCTACGAAAGCGGTCGTTTGTGGTAATTTGCCGCATAACTTCAAATAATAAATGGCTCTTAGGCTTCCGACATTTCTGGATGTTTAGCTGGTGTTTAATATACATAATAAATAAAAATGATTATTCCTTTAAAAGAAGCATTTTATTAATAGACTAGCAAGTCAATTAATAAAATACTTCTTTTAAAGGAATAAGCTGAATAGGCTGCAGCCTAATAGGGCCATTCATAAAAAAATATGATATTATCAAAAGATTCAAATGTTTTTTTTACAGGTGCTTTCCGTAATAAAATCGCCTTTATCTATCTTTTCGAACTTCAAAAGAAATTGTCAATCGATCTTAAGGTCACCAACCTATACTAATTGCTGCTCTAGCTCCCCAATCATTCTGAAAGTGAGCGTAATGAAGCTCGACGCACCAGGAAGGTGAGTGCTCAGCCTTATGTAAACTATGGCGTTTTATTTTGTTTCATGGTGTTCCTCTTCCGTCATTACCATTGTGAAGGTGCTAACTGTGGACGGAGTTATGTCAGTTAGAATTTCTGCTGATGTGGGAGCGAGAAAAAAGCAGCAGGTTTGATTATTATTTTCTTGTATGATTTTTTTACAGTTGCAACGTAAAAACGTAGTAAAATGACACGATGAAAGAAAAGAAAACATCGTGAGAAAACCTGAACTTATATGTAATATAATTCTGAAGTCGCCAATCCGTCTTAAGCAAGCATGGTGATCAATGAAGGCACTAGTTCTTTGTATGAGAAGATGTCTTTTCCCTGCAGTGGACAATAATAGGCTGGTATTTTAAACGACCATTGAGACAACGTTTGTAGGTAGGCAGGTATCTACGTGTGTGTGTATCTCAGAACGGTAACTAGTTATTATTCTAAGGTGCGTATTTGTATTTCTAATTTGTAGCTAGCGCCTTGAAGCAGATGTAAAGCAAATGTGTATTACTGTGGTTTTGCTTAACCTACATTTGTTTTAAAGAACATTTTATACACGCTACATTTATATTCTTGTTGAATTTACAGTTCTTTCGATGAAATTATAGGAGGAGTAATAAAAGACGCTTCGGAATTGTGACAGAAGTCACCCAAACGCATGATATTCTTCTTCTTGTTGGCCGAAACTTCGCCACTTCCACGACGTCGTCGATGGCAGCACAGAGGTCACTTTGACTGCATGTTTTGGAACACTGAGAGCAGGATAGGAGTAAGGGGGTAGAGCATAGTTTGTGACAGCTCCACATCCACACCCTACTGCCGTTACATCGAGGTAGCCCCACTTTAGCGGGTTGGAGTTACATATTCCCGCTTGTGTCTGGAGACGGTTCAGAGACTTCCAAGGGGATCACGAAAGGTTATAGGATTCTCTTCCTCCTCTTGCTTACTATCTACCACCCCATGATATTAAGAACGTAATTCGGTTTTATTGCTGAACATTTTGCCAATCGATGTTAAGGAATACTATTTTAAGGCGGCGCGGACCGCACAATGGCGCCCTCATCGGTTTTTTGGTTATTTCTTTATTTTAGAATGAAAATTCAGAAAATAAATACGTTAAGTGCCACAAGATTATACATTAATATTATTATAAACGGTAGTTTCATATTATTTAGTTTTATTATAATCATTAAAACGTATAATAGTGGCCACTTTTATCCGTTTTTGTGATTATAATAAAACTAAACAATATAAAACTACCGTTTTAATAATATTAACGTATAATCTTATGGCGCACAACTAACCGTGCTTAATTTCTGCATTTTCATTCTAAAATAAAAGAAATAGTCAAAGAACCGATGAGGGCGCCACTGTGCGGTCGGCGCCGCCTTAATAAGCCAGTAGCATATTCACCTCTCAAGCAGTTTATCATAAATTCTATCTGCCACAAAAGGAAGTAAGCCGCGAAGTTGGTATATTAATTCGTGATCATGGTTAATTTCCTCCATGATACCGGATGACGGGGTTCTATCAGATTAACGATCGCGGTGTCAGAGCACGCGACCAATTAACTGTGCTTCCTGGAAGATATTGATATCTACCTAGTTATTTATAATGTTAGTAGGAATCGGAACATGCGCTTGATCATGATCGATAGCCTAGATAGCTACTATAATAAAGTAGGTGAAGCAGTAAAGTTTTAGTTGCCGACTTATGTATATGCCTAAGCAGCACATTTAACTATCATGTTTCTGACAGGCGTTTTGTATTATGCCGACATCTTTGATGGTTGATTGTGCGTCGTGTAAGGGTACGCGTCCATGTCATCTCGCCATTATAATAGTAGCCTTTAAGAATCTGTCTGTACTTTATTTAGGGCTCCCAAATATTGTAATGTACTAGTACCTAAATGTTCCAAAATTGAGGTTTGAACCCAACTTCGCTCCCGAAGCTCTAAGCGGTCATTAATTGGTACAGATGTAAATAGTAGTAGTAGCAATAATTTACTCCTTTGTGGTGAAAAGAACATCTGAAATGTGACCGTCGCCCCATTGTATCTTTACTCTCTTCCATGAACATTTTTATCCTCCCTACTGGCACTTGCACTGGAAAAGTATCTTTCCGAGAATGTGCTGTAAGGGGTGACATAGCATGTCTCGCCGTAGAATTGCGAAAGATCTTGTATGGTTTTAAGTAAGTTCAAAAAAACACTGATTATGTATCACACACCCTTCATCATTTATTTACAAAAATAGTAAATTATATTTATTACATTACATAAAATATAAATAGTATCTAAGTATTACTTATTTGAGCATTATTTACAAAATAAATTTCAATCATCCTACGCACTTAAATAGGTTACATAAATTCTTCAAATAAGACTTAATAAATTAGGTACAAAAGTAGGTACGAAAGTTTACTTCACATAATTTTTAAATCGTCTACTTTAATAATGCGAATAATGTACAATTATTACCTTACTGCATATAAACTGGGAGGCAGCGAATTTACTTTATGGCTTTTTAATAGGAAATGAGTGAAGTAGAAACACACGCACGAAACGTATGAATAACTTCACAAAATATTGGCAGGTTCATACAATTATCTTAATGTTTGCCAAACTCGAGCTAATACACTGTTGATTGTCAAAAGCCAGAAGCTCGACTCGGCGCAAATAGTTAATTTTGTCATAAAGTTCAGTAAGCTGTCTCCGTTTAAACTTTATAAGACCTACTAAAGTATATGGAAACTGCACTGAGCAACCTGCCTAGGCTCGCAGTTAGGAACATGATCACTACAGACAAATCCAAAGATTGAAGTACAGGTACAGCCCAGCTGTGTCATTCACTCCGCGTACCCAGACCAGCTGCTTAGTGCGTTCATTTTCTTTAGTATACATTATTTTCCACTCTCTGTACTGAATTTTGCTAAAGTTTTCAATAATTATAATGTGTATTTGTGTTTCGAATTAGGTTATTTCACTCGGCGTCTGTATTCAGTTCGTAATACGATTTTTTGGTATTCCTCGGTAGAATAGTCTTATTGTCACTGACATTTTCATCACTGGATAATCCTTTCACTGAATTATTACATGTACCATGCTTACATTATTTATAAAAAAAATCCCTGGCTCTTAAAGCCTTGTTATGAAATTAAGCAGTCTTGGAGACCAATTGCAACTTTTTCAACATCTTTTTGGCTTAGCAAATATGAGTTATTAAAAGAAAATCAGCTTAAAACTAAAGTTGTTACCACCGCGTAATTACTATAAAAAATAATAATTAGTGATGGTAATAATGCTGCAGCTCCTCAGCATTGACCAATGTATGCTGGACAGGGAAATCTGGAAAACACAAATGATAGAAATTATTACACTAGTCGACATTTTGTTTGCATTTGTATTTACAACTAAACAGTGTGTGAAATATATAGTAGGTACTGAAAAGCTCTTTGTATTAAATCTACTTTCTACATATTATATTGCTATGAATGTACCTAATGTCAATATCTGTCAAAACGTGAAGAAGGCATCAAGATGATTTATTATAGATCTTAGAGCTTGCGTCCAATCACTGACTTTCAGAACTCATTAGTTTGTTAAATGCATTGCATCGTAAATTCATATTATATTCACATACTACTGATAATTTTTGCATATATTCAAGTCCTAAGTAATAACCAATTAACATTAAAGCTTATATCTATCTTAATTGATTAAATAAAATAATAATTTTGACAGATCTTGACTTGTGTAAGCGGTTGTACTAACAATTACTACAGGAAAATGAAATGATGTAACGAGAAAGTTAGTCATGTAGTCGTTAAGTGTTGTAACATGGTACAGAAGACAGAAGACTAGCCACTCATAGTCAAGAGGAGATAGTCGCAGTCTATAGAGCGGAGGCGTCAGTCATCGTCACATACCTTCAGTCAGTCAAGAGTCAGAGTTATCGCACTTGAACAATCTTGTTGCCTCGTAGATAGTATTTCACGTCTTGTCTTCTGTTCTGTTCTGTGGTAGTCTGTGGCTTTTCTGTGGTCGTAGTTGTGGTTGATGTGGTGGTGCTTGTGTTGGTGGTGATAGGGTCGAGGATTTCCGCGGGAAGCACGCCAAGCTCATTGTCAGAAACTACAGGAGTGGGCAAGAAGGGGATTTCGCCTTTCACTAACATTTCCCGGTAGGCATCAAGATCGGCTAATTTGAACGATTCAGAGGATCTTTGTTGTTGGTTGATGTAAGCAGTGACTTTTTTTATGTTATTGTTGATTTTCTGTATTTTTTCTGACGTTAAGCCTGTCGTTTTAATTGTGGGGGCGGCTGAGCGTTTGGGTGCCGCGTAGTCGTAGCTATGAGCTGGCATTCTAGGGTCGTAATCAGAGTAATAATCTGCGGCGGCAGGTTGACCGTATGAGTTGACTGCTCCCCACGACATGGGCTTGAAGGTTGGGAAGGCCTGTGGGGGAGGGGGAGGTTGGTAGGAGAGCGGTGCTGCAGGAGCGGTTGGTTCTTCGGCGTAGGGGGTCGGATACGAAGGGCCTGGGTACGCAGGGGCTGGGTACGAAGGAGCATCGTACGAAGGAGCAGCAGCGTGAGAAGGTTCAGTAAGAGAGGCGGCGGTGGATGTGAATGCGTTCTTGAAGGCGCTGTAGACAGTGTGGAGGATGGAGGGGGGCGGGTCGAGGGGCGTGTGGCCGGTGTGCTCGGAGTGCGCCGCGTCCAGACTGTCGCTCGGCGCGACTTCGCCCAGCGGGGTCAGTATGACGAGGCCGGCGTGGACGCCGTTCAGTTTATTCCGGCCTGTCTCAAAAATGTGTCCGTCTTAGGTGAAATGTTGTTAGTGTTGATGGTGGTGTCGTAATGATATTAGTTTATGATGTGCTATTCAAAGTTAATAAATAAATTACACTCGATAATAAAATGATTACGAAATCTTCAGCATTGCTAAAATACTTCGCAGTGATATTTATTTTCTATTAATATTGAAAATAAAGCATATCTTTTATGAGTCATCAACCTCTCCTCAAGGGAGGGAAAGGGAGGCCTTTGCCCTGCAATGAGTCAAGGGCTAAAAATAAAATAATAACCCCTTGTCATGTATTTCATAGCGTTGTTAACTCACAAAAATCATCTGCGAAAGCTTCTACATAATAAAGTATTTAAATATAACTGTGCCTATTTGTCTACTTAAAAGCTACTTTTACGACCATACTTATTATTTACGCTATGTACTTAACTACTTGTAGCATTATTTCAAACTACACTACTACGAGATTTACTCTCGCCAAGTATACAGAACCTCCGTCATATTGTACCTAAAGGGTTGTAAAACTGTGGTACATCTCGAGGAGGCTCTTGTTGCATTTTGTGGTATCCTAAAATGAATGTAATTTAATTAGTTAATGATTGGTCCGAATTTTATATTGATGCTGAAATACATAATGTATACTGGCAAATTCTTCGATCAATTCTCCAATGACAAAAAATTAAAGATTCGTTAGGTATGTTTTATTCGCCGATGACTAGGTACTAGTTTCCGTACCAGTATAGCTATTCACAAACTTTCGATACGTTTCCGTACCGAATAAAAAATATAATACAGGCTGGTTACAAATATCCAAAACACGAAAATGTTGTCAGTTTAAAGCAAATGGACGACCGCCATCCTTTAGACAGCTATTTCCTGTGGCTGTGCAATGCAAATCAGTAATTAAAAAGAATTTTGCGAATCGGCTTATAAATAACGGAGTTCTGAGGTAAAACACATTAAAAAAATCAACCGAATTGATAACCTCCTCCTTTTTTTGAAGTCAACAAGCTGTCGAAAGGTTGTGAATAGCTATGCAGTTTCAGTTTGCAGGCCTCTTTTGATACTAGATTTGCACTACTGCATTTTCCCTTTCAGCCAAGTATCATTAAGGAAAACACCCATCAGTTTATCTAGCAGTCAATGAATTATTTATTCATCACGATTAATTAATTGCAATAATTTATGTAAGATATTATAATCTATCCACTGTGTTTGGGTTTTAGCGTTGTAGACTTACCTAGACACTAATTCGCTTCTAAAAATGCCGTGGTGCGTAAAATTAATTTCATGGAATTATGGGAGATGATTGTGTCGTGTGCTGTTTCTTTGAAAAAATATGATATATTAAGGGAATCCCACTTTACTCTCTGAGAAGGGGAATATTTTAGTATTGGTATGTGGTTTTCCCGGTTTTTATAAAATAAGTGCACTGCAATGCGTTTATGTATTCAAGTAGAAAGACTGCTCTTGGATTTTGCTGGTAAGATAGCGCTGAAACCAGGGTTTCAATAATCATAAGAAAGAGGTAAAATGAAAAGTAGTTTCATTGTCAAATAAAAAGTAATCATTTAGTATGTAGACACCAATTAATAATCAACGATATAACCAAGTATTTGGGACGAAGGAGTCGTCACAATAGTATAGTAAGTAGTAATTATGTTTTAAAACAAGTTAGTATCTTTATATCTACCAGTAGGAGTGTGATACTTACCTGTAAATATTTTAATTAAGATTATGTAGGTACCTACCTACTTTCACTACACAATTCTCAGGTAAAATACATTACAAGGGACTTTCTCTGCCTTTCGATGAATTGGGTGGTGGGCACAATTTAATTAGCAATAAATTGAACATGCCTTTGATTAGAACTAGGTAATTTTAATTACTGCAATCATTAGAGAAAGAAGAAGAATTTAATAAGGCCCTGGATTTTGAATGTAAAAAGATTGAAATAAAGTGGCAGTAGATACTGCTGCTAACGCCCAAATTACTAACAACCTGAAAAATCGAAGGCTAAAATATATTCATTTCCACATGATCCTTTGTAGAAACGGACCGTTTACGGTTTTCACAGGACAGGACACAGACACACTGACCCTCAGATGATCAAATACTTTGTTTTCGTAGTTGCACCAACAGAATATGTTACAGACGTACCTACTAAGTATAACTTATTGTTGAATCTTCATTATTTAGTAGGACAATGTGTAACGGTACAGTGCGTCGCTTTTTAAAATTAAGTGCCGTTTCGTCGACCATCTTACAAACATGTCTATTGAATGCGGATCTTTTGATTATCTTTGTTTCGAAGATGGCTCTACAAATCGGATAGCTCGAAAATAGAGCAATTGAATTGCTAAAGTGGGTACCTACCTGTACTATTGGTACCGGTACCAGAGTAGTACCTATACTAATGGTACCGATACCAGACCGGTACCTGTACTATAGGTTCTAATCAATATCGGAACTGTACCCATACCAAGCAAATATTTCCGTAAGTTAAAGTGGAAAAAGAGATATAGTAAGTAAAAAAAGATAGTTAATAGGCACTACAAGAATAACTTCAAGGTTACCAACCGTACGAGGTTCTCGTACAAATATAAGATTTGTGGTATACGCCGGGTACCTGAATATGGTACAGGTACTTGTTAGGTGGTGTACCGGTATTCGTCTGGAACCGGTATCCGTCTGGAACCGGTACCCAGGTACCGAAATGGTAAGACCCGCTTAAGTACCTACCGGTACAGAACCTGTTGTTTTGGTACCTGCCGGTACTAAGTCCTGGTTCTAACAGAAAAATTGTAATTAGACGTAAAATTACATTTGCAACCAGTCATACCTAATTGTATTATACCAACTATCAGAAACCTTGAAGATACTTTCACATGCAACTTAGGTAGGTCAAATTATAAAACCCAATTACACGTAGTGTCTAGATAAAATTCTCTCTAATAGGCATTTGCATAATGTTTGCTGTTTCCTAGTTCAAAGAGCTTACATTAAACCAAGTATTTATACCCAATAAGTATAAAATTACGTAAGTGTACCTACTGTATTTACAACATTGTAAGTATACTTCAGTAAAGACTTGATATGTAAGCCAAGACTTGACAGCCGTATCTCTTCCTAAGGATGTCGTAATCAAAAGAGATGGCGTGTTTGTGGATGGACAGCTAAAGTAAATTAACTGGTAGACTAATTCTCAGATTTGTTTAAAATATGGACTGAAACACTTAAGGCTTGCATGTCCTCAAACTAAGACATAATGGTCTGAAGTTGGAGCGAGGATATTAATTATAAAAAGAAACCCTGCGTTGTCCTGCAATTTGAGAATATCACAGGCTGATGTTATTGTTTTAACAACATTTAATTCATGAAAACTATCTGATAAAAATGCAATAAAAATAAGTAGTCACACTCCATTTATTTTTTCCAACGCGCCATATAGATGACCAATTTAATTTCGCAACTCAAAATTTATATTGCAGTAAAATGACGCAACATTTTACATCAGATGAGTTCACTAACAATACTAATAAAGAACAAATAACGACATTTTTCTCTGACACTGCAGCAGCAATTGCACTTGTGTAAGAGTTATGCAATAACGAGACAAGAATACAATAATAATGCATTCCGATTTCTTTCCGAAATTCATTGTCATTGACGAGTCGTCCGCGACAGGATTTGGTAAAGAGCTTTTTTTATGACAACTGTAATGAGTGTAATTTGTCATGTTACAGTTTTTTTTACAATCCGTAGGTATGCTGTACATCGCAATGTCTGATTGTTTTTTGTCATCATATTTTGAGTGTGGCACCATCTGTAATCGTTTTAAGTGTCTGGGTCCTTGTCGTTTTGTTATTTGTTCGTGATACATTAATGAACTCATGTTTGAGTATCTTATGAGCGTGACCATATTTATTTTGTTTGTAGGTATTTTAAATGTTTTCCTCCCAGTAACGTAAACCACATCTGATAATAATTATAAAACAAGTTACGTAGCAATAATATATAGTATAGTTTCATTATCCTCACTACGTCATAATTTTAAGTGTTTACGTAATAAAATTTTAGCAGACCCATTCTCGTGAGAGTTGGTTTGCGAGAAACCAACTCTCACAAGAATGGGTAATTAAAACATAATACGTACTCGTAAATAGCCAAAAATCTTGCCTGAATAAATATTTTTTAACAAAAATGAATGACGATATGGAAATGTTTAGTTTTCACTTAAAATAATAAACTTACATCATTTTAATTGCTCTCGTAAACATGAATATGCATATGTTTTATATTACCGCATATTTTTAAATTAGCGTTGGCTCATTTCCTATTATACGGTACTTAAATATAACCGGCAAAATTTAGGTGCACTAATAGGCTACCCCTCTGCCTAGACCTTTGCGAAAAACAAGCATATTGTTTCCTTATTTTAAATTGTGCGTATGGTAATAACAACATCGGTCAATATACTCGACAGTAAGGTAAAAAATGCTCATAACTTGTAACTGTTTTCCTGGTATGAAATATTGTGAAACAATCATTGAAGCTATGTTATTTGATTACCAAACAATAATAAGAATATTAAAGATATCCTACACATCACAAGAAACTATGTTTGTACTGAAAAATAGACTGAGATAACAAAAATTGGATCCAAAACTGCTTACAGTAAAAGTGATGATTTGAATAAAAGAGTAATAGAGAAGTACTCGACAATGTCACACATGATCACATCCACACACCGCGTGATGTTCCCCTCTCACAATCTAGCTACTTTCATACGTGATGCGTGAAAGTGATGACTGATTTGCGCCAACAGTCGATTATTGTAAAATGTCAAGCCCTACATGGGCTGAAAGTTGTACAGAATGTAGCAGGTCTAGTTCTGTGGGCTTGATTCCTACGCCCGTGACCACGGAAGGTCGCTGACTTTGGGTATTTATTGCTATGCGTGTGTTTGTAGTCTACACAATGAAATGTCATTGACGAGGTCGTGGTCGATGTAGGAAGAGATGTCGCTGGAATTTGTTGTATAAATTATAAATTGTAAGTAATACCTATACAAGAAATTGATGTTGCTTTACAACAGCATCATATTTTTCTTACTTTTAATAATTTTCTAATAATATTTTAATAAAATAGAATACCTACGTAGGTAGCTACATATACAATTGCACACTTATAAGTGCTATAAGTGGAATGCCTATACATATGAATGCTTAATTTGTACTACAAATCTACTCATGCATCATGTTTCATTAAAACCAATATTAGCTAAGTTATTTCAACACAGACACTAAAACACAAGGGTACCTATTATTTTTCCACATTTATGTATAATTTGTCAAATAACGCAAGAACCTTAGGCGTTTAATGTAACATCCTTTGAAGATACAGTAAACGTTTCACAAAAATGATAGATAGTCTGTCAGACACCTAATTATTTCGGGTGTAATTTTCTTTGCTCGCTATTGCATAATCTGTTTAGTCACAAAATTGACAAAACGGTCGATTAGACGAAAAGAGCTTAACTTTTTAGACTTTCAAGTTAACGTTGTTTGAAAGGTGTTATGCAATGACTGCGTTGATTATTTAATTTTTATTTTATATACGGTAATGAATTAGCATGCTAGAGTTAATTTAATACGTAATATTTAGATGGAAGTTAAAATTATGTTAATTGAAAAGCGGAAGTAATAAAAAAAAAATTTGTTTGTAAATAAAAAGTAAAAAAAAACCTTGTAAAAATGAAGACTAATATAGTATGGAAGAAAAGTCACGTTGCGGCGACCCCAGATAAATTAGAATTAGGGCAGGAGAATGATGATGATGTAATCAAATAAAACCCACAGATATTTGTTTTCGAATAACGGGAATTTGTAATTAATCAAATCATATTACATCATCATATTATTATCTGTGGGTTTTTTTATTTATGATGGCATCAGCTATACGTCGTCGGTAGGTACCTACCTACTGACACAACTACAAACAATGTTATAAGTAATAATTATTTTGCACAACACTTTATTAAATTCTCAGCAGTGCTTAGATATGATTCAACAAACGCCTAATTAGTCATATTAACTTGACTAATTTAGTATCAAGATTTTAACTTCTGGGACCCTAAAGATATTTTATTCCCAGATTATTAATTGGCAGTTCACACCACTGCACAATGAGTAACATTTTGCAACGATCATTTTTCATAGAAATGTTATTATGTTGCACCATTATATTGCCGTCGGTCTAATGTATCATTTTCCCAAGTTGCAACAACTATTGCATAGGCGGAATGTAATGTAAAGGGTCTGATAACTTGAGAGAATGCACGTGGCGCTCATGTATCACATGTTATGATCATACAGTTACACTTCCAACCGGCCCAGCTGGATCCGTGACATAATACACTTTCACTGAAAGGCACCCAAAGGCGCGCCTTACTAAATCTTAGCGACTGTTGCAGGCATTGTATGCCTTCCTTAAATGTTACGGAATATTACACTATTACATCTTGCACTTCCCTGATCTTTAAACAGAGATAGTTTCTAAATAGGTATTTAGTTGACATTTAACTATTCTGTCAATAGTTTTGAAGATAACTTCAATTGCAAGTACAGTGTAGAAAAACAACGTTGGAAAGTCACGCTTGAAAAACATTCTAAAGTGAACTTTAACGAGTTAACTTCGCGAAATAGAGTATGTAGCAATTTATTTTTCCTTATGAGTGCAACATTGAAGTAACAAGCTAGATAATACAGACTAGAAAAATATCTTAACCTCTTTTAACCCGGAAGAAATTAGAGATACAAATAATTTGGTAAAAAGTTATGACAGCCAAACAATGAAAGAAGATTGTTTCCTCAAAGTATGGGAAAATACGAAATTGAAAATGGTTGCAATCTTTCTTATATTGTGATCAGTGATATTGCAATAGCCATCAAACTGGAAATTATTAGGTGAATTACAAAATCACATACACCAGTTATTTTGTCTGTCAAGTGTTTTGAGTTATTTCGTCATGTAAAACGTCTATTTCCGTTTGAAAGGGAAAGTCTTATGTAAATGAAGTGAGGACTTCGCTGCGGTTTTTGGGTATGGAAACGGACCAATGCATGACACACGTTTTGTAGGTAATAAGCATAATACTGGGTTTGAAAATGAGGCTCAAGGTAAAGACAAAATGTTGATTGAAATCAAGGACTACTTACTATGAGAATCAAAAAGGCTGAATGAATGCAGAATGTAAAAAATAGGGTCAAGTTAAAAATTTCCTCAGTGTAGGAGTCGGTTGATAAAAATATAAAACGAAAAGTAAAAGGTATGCAGTAGCAGAAGAGATTTGTCGATCAACCGTCGCTCTTAAGTGCAGATTAATGATTGATTGCTTACTTTCCAATACTGATGACGTCGACACTTCCAAGTCCTGTATAAACACCACTTGGTTGAGGAGATGCAGGATGTTCTTCATAATCTATAATACAGTTATACAATTGCAGAACACTTTGCGACTATGTCAGGAAATCTGTTCTGCTTTAGAGTGCCAAAAGAGAAAATGTGTGCGAGTCTGCTAGAAGACGATACTCATAAGAAGAGAAGACAAGAGAAGAATTGCTATAATAACACATAGCCATAAGAAGAATCCAAATTGCTTACTGAATAGAGTTTAATTTATAAACTTTGAATTTCCAGAGAATTAGTATCGTTACTTTTAAAATAAATGATCCCAAAAGGTAATAATACTCAAAATTGTGTGTGAAAACATAACCCGGCTAAACGCCTACTAGACTGTCTTCAAGAATGCAAAGCGAAATGAAGCTTAAGTAGAGAAACATAGTGCCAACAGGCGAGGACAGGAACTTACTCTTACCACAATTCACTGACTAGGTCAAAATAGCGATACAATAGCTCTTCTGAGGGCATGGGCATCGGCTCCTCTGAAACAGCATCTACTACTGAAGACATCACTATCATTTCTGAAAAAAGAAATTCAAATATCAACACACTATTTTCTTGATTCTGTGGCAAAACAATCAATGACACCTTCATAGTCGTCGGTGTTAACCCAACACTGTCTGGACGATCAAACTTCTTAAAACAAGATCCCGTTTTTTGTAAAATCAAATGATGAAAATAATTATTGTAGGTAATTATTGTGTTGTTTCGTCGCCGATCGGCGAACCGCGGTCCTTGACCGGTTAATATTTATTGTTGGTGGCATGTCACAAAAAAAATCTTTTAGATGGAATTTTGTTAAAAAGTGTGCGAAATAAAATTACAAAAATATAGAAATTACCAATGATACTTTATTAAATGTCGATTTCATCGTGCATCGAAAGAAATGCTGCAACTAGTCTGCAAATAAAACTTGATTAAACTACAAAGTCATACTTTCTCTAATTCGTTAACCAATGACAGTCGCCATCTACATCATTAACATACATAATCAGCCTATACAGTTCCCACTGCTGGGACACAGGCCTCCTCTCTGTGAGAGGGAATGGGCCGTAATCCACCACGCGGGCCCAGTGCGGGTTGGTAGATGTCACATGCCTTCGAACCAAAATTCGAAGACATTAACCTATATTCAAAAATATTTATAATATGATCTTTCAGTTCCTAGCTCTCTCGTAATTCATCATCATCCGCCTAGCCTTTTCCTATGTTGGAGTCGGCTTCCAGTCTAACCGGATGCAACTGAATACTTAATTATAATTTTACATGGAGTGGCTGTCTATCTGACCTCCACAGCCCAGTTACTGGGTAATACGATACCCCTTCGTAAGACTGGTTGTCAGATTTTCGGGCAGAAGCCCGGAAGAAGAAGAAGAAGTCGTCGTCAGAAGACGACGACTTCTTCTTCTTCTTCCGTAACGACTGTCAAAGATCCACGAAAATCTAAAATCTAGCTTTCTCGTAATTAACGATCATTTTGCCCTGAGCAATGTAATTATTTGCATATTAGCAACGGAGTAGACGGGCTCAAACCTTTCTAAAACACCATTCAATCATGAGAAATCGGATTCCTGAATCATTTCTTTTATCTAACTTATCATGTTCAGTTTCTATCTCAAAGGAAATTCAGTCAATAATAAATCTGTTACAATAGGTATTTAAAACAACATTTGATTGCTTGTTTTTTTTTTTATTGAATTAACTTTAAGATTCAGTGTCTGATCTTTCACTACGTATTATATATTGAAACTAAAGTTAGTTTATTATATATTGCACTATACAACAATGTATGACCCAACTTAACCGCAATTTTACATGTTTGGCATGCCAAACATGTAAAATTACGTATTCACCACAAAAGTTATGGTATTTAAAATTTAAATATATTCAAGTACCTACAAATTGTTGCCAAAAGTAAAAGTCTGCTCAATATACAAAAGGTGACTAAATGAATGCGACCTCCTTGGCAGTTTTACCGACTGCGGATGATAAACGTTAGGTGTCAGTTATGTAAGGAACAGCTAACGTAAATAACGCAGTCATGATAAATTGGGTATCGACCAGTTTTAATATTAAGTACTTAGAATTACCTCATGTTGTTTTTATTGAGTACTTCATGTATTCATTTAACCTAACATTCGCACGACGTGTTGATCATGAGGCAAGAGCGAAAAGTAATAACCTACAAATAAATGATTTAGTTTTGAATAAAATATCAAATAACCAGAATTAATTTTAAAACAATGGATTGTGGACTGTATTGATGAAATACTTGAGCGCGTTGTTGGAAACCGAGTAAAGTGATAGCTTTATTTGCCAAAGAGTGTCTTTATTAGCTACAATGTTTTGTTTTAATTGGAAAATGAATTTAATTTAATTGTAATTTCTATTGCTGACCGTACCTACATATTTCATTAGTTAGAGAAATAACTATGGCTTTCCATCATTATTCAATAAAATTATCAAACCGGAAAATAAACCATTTATTAGATATAACAAATTCTCGGCTGAATTTGCATAGGTATTCATTACCAATTCACATTATGATATTAACATCATAAATGGGAAAATTTCGACTGGGCATGTTTTATTCATGAATAAAATCGAAATGTAGGATGCTAGGTGATCTAGATGAGAAATGTCAAACGTTACGCAACAAGCTCAGGAAATAGAGTTTATGTAATAATGACCTAGATGAAAGACTAAATGTTGATATAACAAGTGATAGGAACTAGGCAGTAAGAGGTTCGTAATTGGAAGATCGTGAGTTCAATCAGGTTAAAATATTGCCAATAATACCACGAAGTAAACCAGATAAGGTATTGACTTAAAACGACTTCAAATTTTTTGTAGGCTTATTTTTTAATGATTCCATCCGACCTACCTATTTAATTAATATGAAGAAAATCTCTAGTCAGGTCAAAAACTCCGAAGCCAAGTCTACAAACTTACATACATACATACATAATCAGCCTATAATGTTCCCACTGCTGGGACACAGGCCTCCTCTCTGTGAGAGGGAGTGGGCCGTAATCCAGCACGCGGGCCCAGTGCGGGTTGTTACATGTCACATATCTTCGAATTTTTGGTTCTAGGACATGCCGGTTTCCTCACGATGTGTTCCTTCACCGTTTTTGAGAGCAGTGGTGATGAAATAATTTACACAAAGTAAAGCACCTGTCTGGGTTCGAACCTACGACCTACAACTCGTAAGTCGCGGCCTTTACCACTGGGCCACCACTGCTCTCTACAAACTTAAGAACCATTTTTCGTCTATATTTTAACGACAACCAATTTATTGCCATACCTAAGCAATTTGAGTCGATATTTATTTTACGACTTTAACATAATTTTTTTAGACCTATTGTCGATTCACTTAGGCATTTCCTACTTACCTAAATGGACCTGATGTCGCAGATAGTGTAATAGCAATTTTATTGCGTTAGTGACTAAAATAGCAAGTCATGTTTGCACACATTCACTTCTTACATATTTTCTGATGGTCTCTATGGTTACAACTTTTATGCTAATAAGTACTCGGCATAATAAACTTTTGTCTACAAGACGAAAATATATGCATCCTCAAATCGTTCATGTTGGAAAATAAATTAACGTAAATAGCTTTTAATCTTATTGTAACTGTTTTACGATTACTTGCTACTAATATTTGGTGCTTGGTGTCAACGTTTTTGATTGAGTGTCTACTTTATCTCACATACTTGATATTAACTAGTCATAAACGTTAAATAAACACTACCTTGACATGTTGTATTACTTCTTATATTAGGTACTTCAATTTGCTGCTAATTTATTGGTCTTGCGTCCATTGTAACGTTCTTGTGTTAACGATCAGTTTTTTTTACCTTTTCTTACGGCAACTTAAGCTTTGATTAGCAAACCTAGTGCACGTCCGACTTGACGAAGCCTCTTTACTATTTCGTTTTGTTATCCTGTCATTGCCAACTGGTAGCAAAATCCCGAGTCTTGTCTACCATTGTTACTCTCTATTTAATCCCATACTGCGTAAAAAAGCATTATAATTACATCATGTTGCTCCCACGATAGTATTCATTACTACTACCGGTCGAGTTGTGTAAGCATGATGCGTTTTGTATGAATCTTATGTAACCTCTCAGTTCCGGTGGATCGGGACTTTTGACCGGTCACATTGCGCAATAGATTGAAGATAATAGATATGTTCTACTTTGCGTATTTTTATTTGTGGGCTTAATATTATGATGTATCAATTTTGTAACCATTTCTTGATCATGTTAGGTAACATTGTTTGCAGATTTTGGCGCCAAGAAAGCCCAGTTTGCTACTTTGCTATGTATAGGACCGAAGATTCTTCCTTATTTGCTGTAAATGTTTTAGTCATTCATTCAAGTGAATGATTGAAACATTAATTATGATGTTGTTTTCAAAAAATAACGTATGTTTCCGCAACAACTTTTACGATAATGCGTACAAAGTCCCCAAGACTATTAGCTTACATAATGTAAGTAATACAGAGCAGTTGTAAAAAGTAGTCATTTTTGTTGACGTTCTTGTTTTTTTCTTCATAAACGTAACTGGTAGGCACAGTCAGTATGTTTTTTCTGTAATCATGACTGTCAAAAGATTAAACCAGTCATGTCACTTACTTTTTTTGTTTATAGGCCATAAAGTTTATGTAACCCATATTTTCAAAATTGCTTGCTCTTAGTATAAGAGCTGTGTTATATAAATGGCTGTTTTGATTATCTTATGATTTATTTATTTATTGATAAGGTAACTACAACAGGTAACAATCACAGCACATCACTAGGATTATTTCAGTAAAACTTAATAAAGTCATCGGCGAATAAAGCAAATATTCATTATTTAATAATTGTTTGTTTTCCAACTATTAATTTTAATAACCCAACAACTTTTCTTTGAGTCTTTAAAATAAAAGTCAGTACCTATTCAGCATCAACGACCATACAAAATTTAAACCTAATCCCAACCTGCCCCTGCGTCCTAACCGAAAACAACCGTCGCGCGAATACGCGATTATGCGATCGTTTACTTAAGTAATAACGTACAAGCACGACTTGATTGATCGCACGAGTATGTCATCTATATATATAAAAATGAAACCCGTTTTCCGTTGTCACGACATAACATGAAAACGGCTGGACCGATTTCGATGAAATTTGGTATAGAGATAGTTTGAGTCCCGGGAAAGGACATAGGATACTTTTTATCCCGATATTCCCACTGGATCGACATTTACGCGGGTGAAACCGCGGGGCGCAGCTAGTATTCATATAAAATAAATAAATAAACGAGCGCGACGATCGCGTACTCTCGCAGCAGTCGGTTTCGGTTAGTACGCGGCCTACTACTATTCGTCGTAACCTCATAATTGAACAAGTGAGTCTGCTTACCGTCTAGCTGCGACGGGTACTTGTGCGCGGCGCCGACGTAGCCCGCGGGCGCGGAGGGCGCCGAGAAGTGCGCCGGCGCAGTGGGCGCGCCGTACGCGCTGGGCGGCCCGTACTCCGCGTGGGACGTCGGCGGGGGGCCGTATACCACTGTCGCTGGAAAATTATGGGAAATGCTTTTAGTGTTTGGCCCGTTACTCGGTTCTATGTTATGGGTTTGGTTTCCGCACTTAGTCCTTCGAGTGGACCATTGTGCGTGGCTCGTTACTCGGTTTTTCTCACCCTCACAAAAAAAAAAAGCGGAATTCTGAGGACGTCATTGGGTTGCAACATGCTATGTGTCTGCAATATTAGCCAGATGAGCAGTCGAAAATATATACTAAAGAATGAGCATTTTTAACACCATAATCAATCATATTCACAGTTTTTGTTGTGAGTAAACATATCTATAATGGTGAAAGTAGTAGTGGTACTGTACAATTGACTTAGAAAAGAACTTATGACTATTTTTTGTAAACTATAATTAGTTACCTTCCTATCTAATAATGATTTAACAAATAACAAATACTCAATAATCCCCATGGGAAAAAGGCGTGAGTTTATGTATGCAGGGAACCGTTTTCATCAGTCGACGGAGAACCTGCAATGCACGTTTGGCTTTGAAGGCTCATTTTCCGTGGTCATTTTCATTTGGTGTTAGTCTCCGCACGCTTTTTACCGACCGATGAATTTCTTTGGTCGCTACACCTGCTACGGGAATTCCCCGCAGACGGTGTACCGGCTGCAGTATATCGACCGTGTTATCGACTAATGAAAATTAGCCTTTATTGAACGATGCCCGTAAGTCCCCGAAGGTAACGTAGCAAGAAATAATTAAGTAGACTTCTACTATTACTTTTTACTTCTTTTATTAATTAAGTAGACTCCCATGGCAACTTAAAGGTAGTATGGTAAGAACCAATCAATGTATAGATGTGACCTCATAGTCATATCAAGCTAACTACATAGATACGCCAGTAGACACCTCGTTTTCCTCAGGGAAACAGATTTAATAACCACATACCTATTACGTAACAGGATAAATATGACGTTTTATTTTGCGCTCATAAGAGTAGGTAAGTAACATAAATGTGGTCAGGCTTGCTCGAGGAATACGTAAAAACATTAATTAGATAACAGTATCAGTGCATTTTTCCCATTCATTTACAACATAACACGGCGTCAAAATATATACGTCACTGTTTTAGTTCGAAGAGTTATTGTGCTGTGATTAGCCTTTCTTGTAAAGTGGGGTTCTGACGTAAATGGATACCTAAGCAGTCTTACGTCATGATTCTTATGTGAATTCTTGTTAGGTATTCAGTGAATTTAAGTCAACAACTATTTCATTGTTGGTAAAATTTTATTATATGTATTTTATTTCTTGAAATTGACACGCAGTTACTCAAAATGTTAATTTGAGTATAAATACTGCTATACAGTATTACTTACTTAATAAGTAGGACGTTAGGAAAATAATTATTAAAAAAATAGTGCACAAACCGATTTAATTAGAAGTTAATCTAATCCATACTAATATAATAAATTCGAAAGTAACTCTGTATGTCTGTCTGTCTGTATGTTACCTTTTCACGCCTAAATCGCTGAACCGATTTAGATGAAATTTGGTATAGAGATAGCTTGAGTCCCGGGAAAGGACATAGGATAATATTAATCCCGATATTCCTACGGGATCGAGACTTATGGGGGTGAAACCGCGGGGCGCAGCTAGTCTTAAATAAACAAAGAAAAGAAACCTCTGGCTATAGCTTAACAAACAATTATTTTTTATTCAAATATTTTTATTTACAAAATGGTTCTAAATTACTATTCATTATACATATTATTTATTATATTATGTCTAAGCACAATCATTGTAAATAAGGCGGATGTAATACAATAAGGCTGAGTTATAATATAAAATAAATCAATTAATAGCCTCAGTGACATGAAATGAGTTTGATCGCAGCTTTATTTGTTTTTTTTTTTAATGAGTACCTACAGGTACTTAATTTAGCAGCGTAAAATATAAAAAAACTTTGCAATAATAGAATTTGAACACATGTCTTTCACTGGCTCTATCTATTTATACACCATCCTTAGGCTTGGCTATAAAAAACTCTTTTGTGTAGGTACAGTTATGCGAAAAAATCAAATACCTAATATTGCATTGACTAAGATGTAGTGATGTCCTTAGCCTAAGTTAGAGTTACAGAGGTAGAATATCATTCTTAATTTATATTATGTTCTTCTGGGTTCTTGCTTTATCTTCTCTAAGTATGTTTCACAGCCTGCAGCCATCATCTTGTCTTCAATTCTCCAGGCACCATTCATTGTGAATGCTATGGTGTTCTTCGAAGTTATTCATTTCTTTGTAACAAACATTTGTATGGAAATCAATTTGTGTTAGCGGAACCCTTTCACTTATGGTAGTTTGTGCATCAATGTCAATCTATGACTTACTTATTACACAAGTAATTATGAGTGGAGTAACATTTATACATTAGATAAATATGCAACAACCCACTAACACAAATGTTACATAAACTGAGTATGTAAACAAAATACAGTTACCATCTATTTGGGAAGTTTAATGAACTATTACATATTAGATGATATAACAATCAATTGACCTAATAGTAGTAGATACATAATAAAATATGTAACATTAATTATAGTTCTAAGTATAATTAATTCGTACTTTTATGTTGAGCCCCCTCATAATTCCCGTTGAGTTGCTTGCAGATCGTGGCACAAAAGCTTTGTTAATAGGATTAAATAAGTTTTGTGGCACAAGCCTTCCTTTCATAAGCTCTGTGAATAACTTAATCAGCACTTGATAACTTAAACGTAACTTATAGCTACTAATGTCAAGCTCTTAGAAGCTTAGGCTCGTGTAGAACAAGCATGGAGAAACTTTTAAATGAACGTCGTTTCCTTAGAAACATGCTGATGATTAATTAATTTAAAGTAATGACAAAAGTACCCTCATGGCCAAATCTATTTTTGCTTAAAGAACAGGAGATTACAGAGAGAAATTCTTTAAAAATGAACTCCAAGCTAGACAGGCAAACTGAGCGGCATCAGCGTCCAACATTTAAGTTAACTACAGTACTCACAATGTGGTTTCTTGTTGCTAAGAGCAGCGGAGCTGACGATCTTCTTGCCGAGGTTGCTGACGACGTCTCCCTTCCCCGAGATGACCTTGCCGAGCGTGGCGGCGAGCGCACCGCCGCCCTTGATCAGCTGACCCTTCAGGATCGTCACCCCACCGGTGATAGCCTTCACGGCTTGGAACAGAGTGTAGAGGATTGATTTCTTCAGTCCCCAGTAGTCATATTTTTCGTCATGCGGATGCTGAAAGGAAATGTATGGTTAAATTGAGGAGTAAGTAAGTATTAAGTTCGGTTTTGACTGGTAGGTATAGCTAAAAATTGTGAGGCTGGGAAAGTGTTAGGGAGGTGATAATGGTCGACAAAGCGACGAAAAGTAACTCTGATAAATATCTTATTCGAGACCGTTAAAACTAAATTTTAGATGTAGCTATTATATCAGTTACCCGTTAGTTGTGACGGTTGCTTGTTTTTGTCTTCGAATAAGATCAATAAAAAGACATTTTATGTAATTAGTATTGTTTAAAAGAAGCATGTTTTGGCAATGACACTACCAGCCGCACTACCAGTAGGCTGTGATGTTCGTCGTCTCTGATGATATTACCAATTCCAAGCTTCACGCCACTACTAAGAAGATCATAAAATACTAATACATTTTCGATATCTTACCGGTTCATAGTTATACCCGTGACCCTCGTCCCCATGTCCACTGGTCTTACTGGAGGCTGACGAGATGAAGGCGGACGCCTGACCCAGCAGCCCCACCTTGCTTTGTAGCCCTGACGATGCTTTGGACACCACTGATGTTAGCGCTTGGGCTGACGACCGCTTTGTCCTGGCAAAGGAAATGGAAGATGTAGCTTCGTGAACAGTTGTATTTTGGATTCAAAAAGTACACTACTCTGAAAAATTTGTTCAAATGGTAACCTTCCTTTAAATAAAAAGGTCCTCTTCTACAAAAAACATAGTAGGTACAAATATTTATTAGTCATCCGAAAATAATGTATTATGTAGATAGAAGTAGTATCTACTCTATTGCGCTCATTTCCACCAGACCAGACCTCAGACCTTCCTGAAAGAGGACTTTTGGCAGAACTAGGTGTCGTATATCGACGTTTCCGAGGACGGTTACGCGACACCACGCAGTGAAACACGACGCCGATAATGTTACGTGTAGAGTCATAGCTTTAAGGTTTTTAATATGTATTAGTTTATTATAGCATAAGATTATTTTGTGTATTTTATCTATGGGCCTCAGCTGCCTGATAATAAAATGATTATTATTATTATTTAATTTGATCTCAGTGAAAACAAATAACAATAAAGATAATGCAGTTGCACGATCTGGATATTACCTAGACTTCTCTATTCTCTTTATGCTGTGCCTATTGGCTTTGCAGAAGATCAATGTTATATTGTTTTATGAAATTGCCATACCTCATAATTTCTTCAGCTGCTAGACCTTCAGCCAGCGATTCGAGTTGCTGTGGCGACATCCTGCTGATGGCGGCCATGTCAATGATGTCCAGGTATAACTGCGGACCCTGCGCCGGCGCCGGCGCAGCCAGCGAGGACGCCAGGCACGCCACGCAGATCCATAGCTGGGGAAGAAAGCCAAAGTTAGTGAATGGCTGCGTGAACTTTAGTTTAGTATAATTATTGATTTGATTGGCATAGCGAGCTATATTGGTTAAAAGTGTCTTTGGCAATTTCGAAGTATATTTATTTAGTTTGGGATCCTTTCATCTTATATAGGCGATTTTTTCCATACTCTATCCGTAAAAAGAGGACTGTAACCCCTTAAGACATAACATTTACCTACATGTACATAAAACAAAAGGCGCTGCTATGTCCAAATCTTACATCACGTTCAGTTACAAAGAGGGCAGACGACTTGTTAAACAAAGCACTTAGACCATTGTCAACAGCATGTAAAGCTACTTTAAATAATTGTGCTCGGCAACACAATTAATAATAACCGTTCTTTGCGTCATAACAAGTCTTAACAATAAATAACATAGGAAACAGTAACATTACATTATTTTACTCCATACGGCTCGTTATCGTTTCCACATTTCCTGTACAATTTAAGTAATAGGTAATTTGAAACAATAGATAGCTATATTGTTATAAACATGATACGATTATGACGACAGTGCGCGGCCGCGAGCCGAGCCTTGGCAGTGAAAGAAAAGTGAAAGTTTTTTATGCGCGCGCGCCGCTCTGACGTCATCCTGCATGGTTCCGCTTGGTGGGGCCACGACGTTGCTCGCGGCGGAAGCGATCAGCTGGAGACATAATTTTTGTTAAATAATTGATTGTTTTGTACTATCGAAGTTTTTGATTAAATATTGTACTTAATTGTGATTTTATTTTTGCTCACCGCGTAGGTAATTCTAATGCACTCTCAGTAAATGAAATTTAATTTATTTTTCAACTTTGTAGGATGTAGAGCAGTAACTCTGAGAATCCAACATTTGACATTCACCCACTTCCGTTTTGACCTCGCGATATCTAAATCGCTTATTTTGTTGCCTCGAGGTTATTGACATAATATATGAATTCTAAGTTCTTGTGTCAAGGCGAAAAGAAAACTTATTGCGTAGGTTGTAGGTAAACAAAAATTTCTCTACCCATTAATAGGTTTCATTTAACAGAGAATTTGATATCTCACAGCTGTGTAAAACATTGATTTTGAATGGCTAATTATAACTAGGCTACTTTCCAAATCCTAAATTGCACCTCCTATAACAGTCGAGGAACCTAACAGTTCAAAATGTTAACTATCATGGATGTAATTAACGATTACCGCATGCAGAGAAATAAATAAATAATTGCGATTGTTAAAAACATATCTCAAAATGAGAAGATCTCAATAAATACGATCCTTCGACATTCCCTTCTAAGCACATGCTTCAGCGCAGCGACAACCAGTCGTCTTGCTCCGTTTTATTATTAGTACCTCAATACTTCTGCTGACCCCAAAAGATGCTCAGTCTCAGTGTGATGCTAAGTAATGAAAAAAACTGCACAACGGAAGTTTATTTTTTAAAGTGGCAGCGTCGGCGTCGATGTGGAAAATTGCTGCTACTGCTACGCGAACCGAAACATATAAATGGTCTAGAGTTATGGGTGTTGATGTTGAAATATACTGGTGCATAAAAATTAACTTCTAAAATGGGTATAGATCCACAGACCGATATGCGTGGGAGTTCCAGTGCCATCTTATGGGCACGCTTATGCCATCATAGACCTCATCCATCGCTTTCCATCAAGCGTGACCGAGGTCAAGAGCGGGCCCATTCAGCAATAAAAAAACAAAGATATAGAGGCTAAACACATTTTTTTCATAAATCGTGGCTGTTCGAGCTTTGGCCCAAATGTGACAGCCGCAGCTGCAACTTTCAAGATTAATACTAACTTTTATTTTCATTATCACAAGGTATTTAATTACACAAAATAGAAAGGCCATAATACAGTGCAAAAATCAACATTTCAATTTCACGGGTTTTAAATAGTAACGAGTAGGTAAGGTACACCTATCTATACGTGCGAATAATGAATAAATGAAAGATACGACTTTGCTTTACTACGTGTAACATACGACACTATGAGACTTAATGGCGACAATTACCAACATTTAATTTCCTGTTTTCTTGTTGTAGACACTTAGAGAAATCTTGGTATGTAGGTCTAATATATTAGACCATGACGAAGAAAGTTATTTTAATCCATAAAACCATAAAATTTGCGAAGTGTCTATTCGGTAAGCGGTTTCATGTGCAGAAATGATGAACATTTTTAGTCATGCAATAAAAACTGAAAAACTGTCCTACAACTTGGCTGATGGTAGAAAATTCCCTGTGAATAGCAAACTCTCTTCTTGTATTTAAGATAAAACTTGACATCCAAATCTATGTATCAGAGATTTCAGTTCAAGCGATCGTTGATTAAGGCTGTATAGTATTGTTGTTCAACAGCTGACAATGATACAGATAACCATTGTTTGGATAAAAAATAAACACATGATTGCCATGATCGTAAAATACTTGGTATAAAAGCTTTGCCACTAATTTCCATCTGCTAATTAGGCCAATAAACCAATTCATGGCGTATGTAGGTACTTAAAGAATTAGCGACTTTAAAGGAAACTGTTCAATTACGGGTTACAGGCCATAGAGTGCCAATAAAAATGTCATACACGGCAATTTGAATGCAGTGGAGCGTCGTAATAGCACATCGGTACCAACCATTTCCTTTGAAGACATTTTTTATTTCAAACACTGGGCGTCAAAGAATGAAGAATGATTATTATGTCGTAATATCGCGTCACTTACACAAAACATTTACAATATCAGGGATTTGGAAAAAAGAAAATATATAGGTAGGAATGCGGTTGCAGTTTACGCGTAGGTAAAATTTGTCGTGGTAAACGAATGTCGTAAAGGTCGTAGATTGTAGAAAGTCCGTGGTGGGTGATGTCAATGTTTGATCTTTGATCTTCTCCTATAACATGTTATGAATGAGATGAATACAAAGATAGTGACGACTTGCTTACCGTGTGATATAAGCACCTATTGTTTAATAGATGACAATTGGAATCATTCTCTCTATGTGTCAATCAATTTTATCTTCCTTGTTTATGTCGTGTGACACAAAATGAGCATAAATAAAACTGAGGATGATCCTGTAGATTGATAACATTTTAATTTTTTTTTTTTTTTATAAAAACTAGCTGCTGCGCCCTGCGGTTTCATCTACATAAGTCTCGATCCCGTGGGAATATCGGGATTTTCTTTGTCCTAATCCAGGTCATGGCCTACCCATGTGCCAAATTTTATCCAAATCCGTTCAGCCGTTTTACACGTGAAAGCGTGACAAACAATCATACAAAAAAAATAAAATGCTTTCTCTTTATAATATTAATATATTAAGTTTAGTATAAGAATTTTGCGACTGTTAAGATCACTGTTTAATCCATCTACATTAAAATATTTGCTGGGTCGTCTGACCTGGTCAGACTGGTACATAGAACTTTAGTATATTTTGCATAGAAAACCCTATTCCCGTGACATGGCTGTAGAAGGGGTTCAATGCACATACAGATGTTCGGCAGTATTTCGCAATTACAAAAAACCTGTTGCCTCTTATGGCATTATAGGATGAGTAAATAATCAAAGTAAGAATTACCTCGTTGCTCAAAACGATTTTATAGGAAAATAATAGAGAAGCTTATAATAATTGACAGTTAAGTATTATATTCACGCACCTGTATCCTAAAAACTTAGATCCTATTAACCTAGATCCAATATCCGATGAGATTTGCGGATCATTATCACATGACCTCAATTAAATAGGAATTACCTATAAGAAAACAAAGCTGTATTTTGTAACTAGAATTAGATTTCCTAGAATTTGATCCTTAACAGTATTTTCTTACAGTCCCTAACTGTGTATTTATTGTATCCATGCTTAGCTTTTTGTGCAATTATTCTTGTTCCCTATTATGCGGTTACCTTCTTGGTATATTTTAATAACGGCGCTGTTTTTAATATAATGTAAATAGCACGATTTTCCTATTATACGAGCAAATAGAGAGTGGTTTCCAGTTGGTAATCTTAATTAATTACCAGTCGGATATCCGTGAATGTAACCCCGAATTGACTAATACAGACGACGTTTCCTATTACAATATTAAGGCTAAGTGCTTACATAAGATGTATTTTTTATGCATATTCACCAATTTGACACAATTTTCCTTATAAGATGACGCAAGTAGGACTGTCGAATCCGTTAGCACTGTTAACTTGTTAGCTGTTAAGTAATGAACGTAACAGTAACTGGTTTAAGCAGTGTAGGTAATTATGTTACGTATTTGAAGGATTGTTACATTATAATCTGCGAACATCACATCTTGTAATCTTCAGTTACAGTTGACGCTCCGCTGTCTCGAAATTCCATGTAGCTTCGTAACCATTATAAGAGCCACTAAATCTAACGGAAAACAACTTTAGGTGGAAGAACAAGTGCTTGCGTCAGTTGACGATTTGAGATTTGGGAGCAACCTACTTGTAGCAGTGTGAATCAAAAGGTTAACGTGATCGGCAAAGCCAACAATTGTTGTCACTCATGACGATGTAACAATGAGAGTTTTTACCATACTATCACAATCGGCCTTCGCTTTTATCTCATTTAACAAAACGGAATAACATTCACTAGCAAAAATGCTGCAGCAACACTCACACTCGCGATCTTAAGGAAGCACCTTCCGACGGCGGCGGCAACACCGCTGTCATTAACGGGCGTGTATCGCAAACCGGATTGTCTGTCAGAATAACCGTAGACTACTTTCTTTCCTTCTTGAGTCCGGTCTGCACACATGTGATATTAATATTTATTTTAAACTTTTCCTTGCCCATGATCAGAGCCTTTACTTTATTGTTTGTCGAATGATCATCAGGGCTTTAGATGCTTAAATATTAGCCATCATTTTTGGACAATCTAAATAAAGGTTTGGCCTCAATAACATCAATAAAAGGACGAACCTTATTAGTACTTTGAAAGTTTATTTCGCAAAATCTGGATAAAATTAAGTTCTGTCGAGTAAATGTGGTGCTATTTTACGTACCTCTAACGTACGCACTTAACAGCACTTGTTTATTTCTTCGCTTCAGGTTATTTTAGAAACAATGTTGCATTGTGTGAAACAGTCTAAAAATGTACTTTAAAAACCCAGCAGATAGCTATACCTATGCTGTAACTTTGTCCCTCACCTGCCAGCTACAAGTTATCCAGCATTGTTTTGTACAACAACATACACAGTATTGTATTGTTTGTTTAGTATTATATCACTCAATGTAGTCTGTTTAAACCAGTTCACCAAAATGTTTTAAAATTATATAATCATTTGTCAACTGGTTTGCATTATACTATGTACGGATGACGAATGAATGCATTGTGTTTATTTAAACATCGTTTCATCACCTAGCTAGATGGCCTAGGCGCTCTATGCAAAGCTAGCACCACCACCACACCACCACTATCACTCCACCTGTAGAAATGTTTCAATGTGAGATGAATCGTAAGATAGCTCTATAAAGATCAGACTTTATCTGACATTATCTTAACCTCAGCATGACCTTTTTTATAGTCGAAACCTTTATGATAACAATAGGGAATAAGAAAAACGCATGGGCTCCCATACTTAGGCGCCATTGTGTTGACGGTGAACTCGATTAAATCGTTAACACCGAAATACAGTGAATGTGCCATCACAAATAAACAACTAGGTACCTACGCAACGCCATAATATGATGTGCCATCATTTCAGATTTATATCGCAATAGTGAACGTAATCGAATTGAATCTCACAATCGAATGTTACCGAATTCAGATTATAAAGGCCGGTATTTAGGTATTTCTGCTTTGAATCAATTTACTTTAAGTGAATGTGAACACTTTTATATGAATGCAATGCAACACGTACGAAACGTACGTCTTTTTAGAAGCTATAAATAACAGTTACTTGGTCTCATGAGAACGGTTATCCGTTCTTATTCGTACTTGTTTATACAAGTGAATGCTATAGGATAGGCCCGAATAGTTCTTAATAACGCTTGTCTCTATAATTTTCCAGCAGTGGGAGAGTTTGAAGGATTTACGTGGCGGTGAAATTACAAGCCCATGAAACTTTTCGAATGCCGAGAACTCATTAGGGTTTATTAAGAACGATGACGTTAATCGTAATTATTTTACCATTGCAGGAAAATGCAATTATATTTTCAATGAATAATCTCACATTAATTACAGTCATATTAAATTAATATTAAGTACGGACATTTTCTGATGCATTTCTCTGCGCAGGAGTGTCTGTCTGAATTTTAGCTCTTTGCGGTGAAAGTTAGAGTGCAAGTCAAACATACGCAGGTACAGTGCACTGCCGCGTAGGTTGTGATAATAACTTAAGAACATGTGAATGTATTTGTTTATCTTCATGCCTGTTTCCTTGTAAGTCAAGCAGTACTAAGTGTCCTTAGCTTTAGAAAGGACTATGTTTGTTTTAATGTTGTGACCAGTTTCATCATAAGCTGCTAACTTTTTAATTTATACAGTCATGTGCTGTGTTCCGCAATCCATAATTCTAGGGAGACAGGATTTTTGCATGGCATAATGTCCTAGATTAGTAAAAATCCTATCCTATGATCCTACAGGAAACCAATTTCAAAAGACCAGAATATCGTTTAACCTGGCCCGTACAAACAATCTTTTATGTACACTTTCCTTTAGACACAGACGAGTCGCGTCTCTGTCTAGCCAAAACCGTGTCAAAAGGCAAATTGGCTTGTGTAGTCGCGCGTTGTGGATCAGACGGAGATCCGGTAGACAAAACAGTTCTAATAGACTATCACTGAGTCATATGATTACTTGATTCAGAGTTAAGTAATACATACGCGGGTATTTTTTGTGAGCAGGGAAATCATTGAGGTATGAATAGCTTCATAACGAACAACTCTTTTGTTTTTTTAACCGTACAAAGAATAATGTTCTTCAAAAATAATGTTTTTGAGTTTTACATTATAACATTATCTGCTGCGCACGGAGTCTGGATGAATACTCAGTTAATTGAAATAAGCTATACCCCTATTATATAAGGTTTGTAAATAAAGACTAGCTTCAGCATTTTGTTTTAGCAAAACTATTTTGTAATTGCAGATGGATCTCTTCTAAGTTTTATGAAGTAATAGAGCCTTTAATGGCAGAGCACACGAGCTATTGTTTTTACTTTTATTGTCAACAAGTTAAGGAATGGTTACAACATTTTATTGCATATTACGAAAGTTTTATTGTCGACCTAGTGTCCAATTGATGATCAAGACAGTTATAGCTTCATTATAATATACGAGAGAAGACAATGACTGATTGACACACTTTTCCATGGTCATAACTATCACAAAATGTTCTCAAATAGGTCCTTTCTGTATGTTATTAAATGCAGGACAGCAAGGACCGAATTGATTCCGCGCTTACAGATGAAAGTGAAGAAAGACCTTATTAATATGTCACCATTATTATGTGGGTCAACGAATAATAGGTAGCTGAGAAAAATTCTAACGCAAGGTTTACAATACAATTGCAAAATGCCTTGTTTATTTTGCAATAATATGTACTGTGTCCTAACAAATAATAACAATACATATGTGACTTTTCGTCACTCTTTTATTCAGACTGGGCTGTCTGGGCAGTAATATAATGTAAGTGTGTGAAAAGAGGCAACCCAAATCAAGTATTTGTTATAGTTAGGGAAAAACCTTTGACTTCAACGCTATTTGAAAATACCGAAATAATTATGCAGGTATGTTGCAGTCTCATTAAAATCAAAATAAAAAATAATTTATCAAACTAGGCAGAGGATCAGAACTTTTTAAATGTCAAAATTACATGAGACCGTTCCCCTAAAGCATGCAGCACCTGGGCGCAACAAACTCCCCTGCAGCCCAGTTGTCTGTTCACTTAAAAGAACTTGCGAAGAACACAATAAAAATACAAAGTAAATCATTCTCACATAAATAAATAGGAGGGGCACTTTCTATCGATAACTCAGTCCCAACTAAATATAGTAATGTTTATAATTTGGCCGACACCGGACTGTGGCAGTCAGAAAGCAAAACGACTTCACTTTCAATGTGGTGTTACGTTACATGTCAATGTCCGAACGTGATCGAGATTATAGGTGGCCTTTGCGCAGGTTGCTCGTAGCGACATCAGCTATGATTCTTTCATATCAAGTACTCTTGGATTCAGGTCAATTTTGAGGTTTTGATTAGCACTTATGTCATCAATATTTATAAAGCCTATTTAATCGTTTCGGATCCTAAACGACTCTTGCATTCTGGCAACTTTAATTCTAAATGCTGCCAAACTATTAAAGAATCGCTTATAGGGTTGTTTATCGTTTAAAACTCAGTTTTGTATAAAATAAGGTACATAAAATAAAAAAAAAGATCAAGAAGGCATATTACCTACGTTTGCAATAAAAAACGGGCGTTGATATTAATAATGATTTTTGCAAATCCTTACTAATATTATAAATTCGAAAGTAACTCTGTCTGTCTGTTTGTCTGTATGTTACCTTTTCACGCCTAAACCGCTGAACCGATTTAGATGAAATTTGGTATAGAGATAGTTTGAGTCCCAGGAAAGGACATAGGATACTTTTTATCCCGATACTCCCACGGGATTGAGACTTATGCGAGTGAAACCGCGGGGCGCAGCTAGTACATTATACGTGTTTCTTTTAAGACACCGAATTTGAGAAAGTTTATACTTTGAATACATTAGTAAAGTTGACACCTCTGAGTTAGTAGTCATTTTGAAACTCATTATAACAGATTTGACTGTGGTTTTCTCGTGACTTCTCTGGCCTACTTTATATTGGTAAGCAGTAGACTAAGAAGGTAGAATAGAGAGGCAGAATACTTGCTATACCGTTTCTTCTGGATTTTTCGGAGCTGATTTAGCATTGAAAGGTAGTTAAATATTGTTCAGTTTGACATATTTTGTTTTGGCACCTACTAGGGGTGACAAAACAAAACACGATAATCTTACTTATAAAATACTGTAGGGATGCTGTCCTATTACCAGCAGTAGAGTTGTAATTAGACGTCGCTTTTCTCTACGTGTGATTTAATAACCCAAAATATAAAGCGTCTATGATGGTGGTATTTTATAATAGCTACCCAATGCCTTACTTAGGAGTAAAGCCTTGGAAAGGTATTACACACAATTAAAATAATTACTCACCATAAGTGTATTTTTGACATTTCGGTAAATGAGAACAACACAATCGCTTATGGACTTCTACAGTCCGCACAATAATTATTGTAAATACAGAAAGTCACACGAGTTAAGTTCGTACTTACTGGTCGCAATGGCACGTAAAGAAGGTTGTTCAACCCATCCTCATAACATTACGTAACACAGAGAAAAAATCGGAGACGGGCACACAAGTGTGCCGAAGCATTTAAAGAAAGGGAAACTTGTTTACCTTTTGATTCTGCTGGACTGTTCGAAAATGTAATGAAAAATTTTATTGGTTCACCGAGGGTTCTGTAACATGAAAACGCGTATCTACAGTTTACCTACCTTCCTTTTATTATTTCTCAGACTACAGAGACATAGATATACTATTCATTCTGTAAAATAAACAGGGAAAAGTTACAGTCCGGTGACAGACAGGCGAACAAAAAGGTGGCGAAAACTTAATAATAAGATCCCATTGGCACCCTAATTAATATAGCCTTAAAATATTGATTCTATTAAAGGTTAATAAGAACGAAAAAACGATTTATTTTATGTATGACGTATACATAAGTGAAAAAGTGTGGTACAAACCTATAAATAAAACTAAATAAACGATACATTCACTATTATTGTATAAATTTGACACTCAAAAATAACTGTTGTATTAAATTTACATCTTTGGTTCCGTACAATAAGTTGAAATTTTCTTGGACATCAATTTTTCTTTGACCTAAAAATAACGTTCCCTAAAAATTGTTCCTAGAAATGCGTAGTAGTATAATAATGATAGTCGACATAGACATAACTCTAAAATTTATAAATTTTTAATGCAAATTGTCTAGACCTAAACATCCTCTCTCTCTATTGAGGTCACTGCCCCAAATCTCACCTTCTACAATAACAAATGAATTGACTTCATCATTAATAATAATTACTTTAATTTGTAAAACTTCGCGTGTGTAGTATCTATCTTAGTTTTCCATTGAATTTGGTATTCATTAACCATGCGTTACACTATGATTAACTCAACTTCAGATGGGTATCTTACTTGTACCTAATTACAGTATTCTATACTTTAAGACTAAGTAACAATAAAAATTATGAGAATATTTATGAGACCTGAGATTTGAACTTCAAGCCTTGGCACAAAATCTGGAATTATTAAATAATATCACACGGCTTTATGATCATTTTATTATGCCTATCCACGTATCCAGGCATTTTATAGCGGGTTTTAAGATATTGTCTTCACAAACACTTTGACCTAGATTTATGTTACGTTCAAAACTAGTCAAAAGAGTTTTTCCAATTCACTTTAGGCATTGGCAGAATGGTCAACAACGGTTTTACTTGCCATAAAAAAAGAAACAAAAGAATTGTCAAAAGAGATCCTTTTTGGAATAACAATGGAAATCTCAATACATGACGAAAAATAGAGCTTGGCGTTACTTGCAAATTGCCTTAGCTTTTGTTATATCGATAGATATTGCTATGAAGTACCTGCGGATCTCCAAAATCACGTAGGTACGTATAAAACACAATCAGTCTTTGAGGTAAGAGTAACTGATATTTAGTCATATTTATACTCATAACTTGCATAACCTGACCATCTCGCCCGGAAGAACTTACCGTCGGTCGTCTTTACAGTCATTTTCCACTTTTTAGAGCAGTTTGTAGTAATTAATAGCACGTAGCGAACCGTGAAAAGTGTGTTAAGAACAGCACTTATTTATCTTATTGTGCTCTTTCAGGAATTATCTTATCGCATCATCTAATCAATTAATGCATCTTGCAAACGCATCGGCTTCTTGTGCAGTTTTAACAACAGTGCGTTACAATCTTTATTGCTATAATCTTTTACTAACTTTGCTTTGAGCAGTGGTGGCCAAGTGGTAACGGGCGTGACTTACGAGTTGTAGGTCGTAGGTTCGAACCCAGACATGCGCTCTACTTTGTGTAAATTATTTCGTCACTACTGCTCTCAAAACGGTGAAGGAAAACATCGTGAGGAAACCGGCATGTCCTCGAACCAAAAAAATTCGAAGACATGTGACATCTGCCCACCCGCACTGGGCCTTCGTGGTAGATTACGACCCACTCCCTCTCACCGAGAGGAGGCCTGTGTCCCAGCAGTGGGAACATTATAGGCTGATTATGATTAAGTATAAACTTTGCTTTGTATATTTCATATTATTATCTATCCAGAAAGTGTAATCCAATTAATTTGTAGCACTTCAATAATAAAAATACGATAAATTGTTAATCATTATCTCGTAAGTTATTTCGTAATGAAATCCCAAGTATTTTGTCGTAGTATTTGGTACTAATACGATCATTTCTAGAACAGACTCTACCACTCCCTACTATCATAAGCAGTCGAAACACTCGACATCTTATCTTTCCTAAAATGTTACCTATTGATCTCAACTTTCAAAGACTAGCCATTAGTATGCAGATTCTCAAAAGTTTTGCGCCATTTATGTCCTTACTTGGAGTGTTTCATATTGTGTATTCAGGAAATATGCGGGTTAATGTTTTTCACACCGTATAAGGCAAATATTTGCAGATCTTTTGAAATTAAATTGGATTTTCCTAATTTGACCCATGTTACGCAATAATAGTCTTCTATGAGTATTCTTTGAATTGACAGATCAGTAGAAATAATATTGGGAATTCTAAACCAATGAAGGACTTCATTCCGATACTCGTAACCGCAGCCCTGACTTCCGTGTGGGTTTATTATTCCACCGAATATTCTGTAGCCAGACTTCATGAAATATCCCTATATTCAACAACGAAACTTTGCCTGCGACCACCTAAGGAAGGGTTTCCTTCTAAGGGAAACCTACAATTAATATTAATAATCAACAAGGAATAGATTAATAATACTTCGTACGTTTCATAAAATTATGTACTAGATCATATACTTTTACAGCTGCATCATAACCGGTAATATACATTTGTTAAACAAAGATAATGTGTATGTAATAACTTAATAAGTGCTTGTTCATTATAATTTGTCAGAAATTATTCAACCAAATATCCCATTGTGAAATGAAAACCTTTATTTTTCAAGGATTGAAAACTGCTACAATGATGGCGAAAATAGTAATACCGTTAATTATGTTAGTTTTATTTTTCCTAAGATGATAATTTTCCTAATTATATTTCAGTTGGTTACCCGGCTTCACTACAAGCTCAGTGAAGCCTGGCAGTACATATTTTCATTCCAGTTTTTTAACATCCATCTTAAAATCTGCAGTTGTAGTTAAAAATAAACACAAAACAACCAAACAACACGCAAATGAGTGTAAATAACAAATTGACACGCAACCACCGCAACTATAACGCGTGTCGTACAGCTATTTATTTATTACTCAAAGATATATTCATATAACTATTGTTTTATTTACATTTACTCAATTATACGGTGAGAATATTTTACCTTCTATCAATTACATTTTTTTTACTTATTTTCTTCGTCGTTCAACAATGACAAGTTCACACTTTTTTATTTACAGGCATTGTGCGAAAAGGTGAAACTTGCCAATTGTTAAAAAGGCTTTTCATTGCGCAATACTACTATTGTAAAAATACACATTGTACTAAAATTGCAATGAATTATTACAATCGATAGCAATTTATTACGACATTTGCTTTAATTCCGCCAATTATTATTATTAAAAAAAACAAATATTTTCCCATGATTGTAAAATCCAATTAACTGCAAGGAAAGCCCAATACCTCCTAAGTCTTACCTGAGTATTGATACCATTAGGGAAATTATATCCTTTCGTTTCAAAATAAATACCACAGTGGTTGATCATCTGTGTACTTATAAAATGCCTCTTAAAATAATAAATGACGACAGTACTAACTTACCTTTATATTACGTGTGTTCATCATCCTACACAAACAGCCGGCGAAAGTCACTTAACACTTGCACTGTCACCCCACAAGCAAACCACCAAACACTCTATTAAAGAAAATGCACGAATAATATAAAATGGCTGACACGTTTATGGTATCCCGTTCCAGGAAAAAAAAAATGTGCGGCCGGGATGACGTTTGTAATGGCGCGAGTTCGAATGCAACTTTCGCGCGCGTTCGCTAAGACGTCTCACTCTCACTGGCCACGGCGCTGTGTTTTCTTTTTATTTAAACTTGCAATCCCCTCTAGCGATTGTGAATTATCGCATAATATCTTGTGTTATCAATACGCTATTCAGGACGGACGGATGCCTCTCGTTTAAGGATCTAGTTACATTCATTAGTGCTTCTTAGAACTACATAATTTACGTAATGAAGTATGGATTAGTTCCTGTCTTTCAATACCTAAGTGGATATGAAAAAAAAATACTACTTATAGCTGTTTTTAGGAATTCAAACATGTAGACATTATACTTCATGTTGATAGGCTTTATTCTACGCAAACATCACAAAAAAAAAAAACTAGTCAAACGTGTCAAACTTTTTACAGTAGAGAAATGTTTTTACTTAGGTACTTTTCAAGAAAAGACATCAACGCGCGACTCCTCCATAATCCTTCTCGCAAAACACATTGGAGACCGATTGACCCACGATAGATCGGTCACAGGGTATTAATTTTAGGATACTGAAGCCGCTTAGAATGCGCTGCTAAAAATGTACGATCCTTTTGACTTGAGTCTGTTAAAATAGCCACATAAGATTGCACATTTAGTTAATTTGGTTTTGATTTTTTAGTTGACACTATATTACATACTATAATTATATTGCCTCGTTCACTTCATTTAACACAGTTTTTTAATTTTTTAGCTATCATCGGTTCCATTGTAATTATGTGAATTTGTTGATGGTCCAAAATAAAATAAAACTTTTACTTATTTTTATTTATTCCTATATTTTATTGAAATTATGTAGCTAACGAACTTAGTTACAATAATTCAAATAAGATGTGTACTAATCATTGCGCATGATTAACGATTGTCGGTCAACTACTTGCAACATTCAGAGAAGGGATGTTAAGTGATGTTACAATATATGCTCTCGAATACATGGTTCGTATCGACATTTTATATTTAATCACTAGCGGCCCGCCCCAGCTTCGCACGGGTGCAATTTTTGTTTTCGAATTTCCAAAATTTTCTTTCATACAAACCTTGTCCCGGCAATACCGATCACAACAAAAAAAAGAATTAGCGAAATCGGTCCAGCCGTTAATAATTTATGATCATAATATTACAATGAAGCAAGCTGAATATTATGCATTTTACATAATACTTGTTATGTTGTTATTGTTCCACAATATATGGTGTTTTTCATTCTTCTATTTAAGATTGGTAGCTTGGTCCCTACGGACATTAGGGCTAACTAAATAATAAAATAAATATATGATTGCTTAAAGGGTATGAAAACTACATTAGTATAAATCGATATGGACTAATTTTTGTCGGAAAACTAAACACAACACGATTTATTGCTAAAAGTGATAACTGTTAATTATGACATACCTATATAGATAAAACTTTTTTTGGCTGAATAATCTTACGATCACTTTAGAAAAAATAAGCACTACGTAATACTCATAAAGTCATAATACATTTTTTGCTCACAAAATGAATTTAAACCATATTTTTTACAGTTACATCATTGATAAATATCTGGGGATAGAAGATTGTGTTAATTAATACAGTGCCATGATCCGAAAGATATGTAGCGCTGTTTTTAGGGTTCTGTAGCCAAATGGCAAAAAACGGAACCCTTATGGATTCGTCATGTCTGTCTGTCCGTCCGTCCGTATGTCACAGCCACTTTTTTCCGAAACTATAAGAACTATACCGTTGAAACTTGGTAAGTAGATGTATTCTGTGAACCGCAGTAAGATTTTCACACAAAAATAGAAAAAAAAACAATAAATTTTGGGGTTCCCCATACTTACAACTGAAACTCCAAAAATTTTTTTTCACCAAACCTGTACGTGTGGGGTATCTATGGATAGGTCTTCAAAAATGATATTGAGGTTTCTAATATCATTTTTTTCTGAACTGAATAGTTTGCGCGAGAGACACTTCCAAAGTGGTAAAATGTGTGTCCCCCCCCCCCCCCCCTCTAACTTCTAAAATAAGAGAATGATAAAATTAAAAAAATATATATAATGTACATTACCATGTAAACTTCCACCGAAAATTGGTTTGAACGAGATCTAGTAAGTAGTTTTTTTTTAATACGTCATAAATTGAAAACCGCAATTTACCTTTCACAAAGTTACAACGAACTACAAGAACTTTTACACTATGTTACTTGCTGCTACGGAACCCTTCATGGGCGAGTCCGACTCGCACTTGGCCGGTTTTTTTTTAAATCAAACCATTAAGGTTTTTATATATACTTTTATACTGTTACATCAGAAATGGTTATGTGATAACCACTAGTAAGTATTGTAAGTTATCTCGAGCAACACGAAAACTTTAAATTACTGCTTCTCCTCGCAATTTATTACTACAATGAGCTGATTACCATTAAGCTCAAATCGATCGCTGTAAGTTGTGCTGCCGATTATCTTAACATGAAGTGCATCCCTACTTATTTCCTTTCAGCGAGAACCTTGGTGAAAGGAAACGATAAATGATTTCTTGGCATCCCCATTACTGGTAGATCTAGATACTTACATAAACATTGGCGCCCGCCATCGCAGACCATCGAACAGTTTTGACACAGTAACCGGTTTCTGAAGTCGATCAAGATGCTTGGTTGAGTAAAACAACACCCAGTAAAATCTCATAAAATCATAACTTTTGACAACAGCTTCAATTGAATTCGCTTTTAGTAACTGCGACTTACAGTCAGTAGAACGATGCCACTTAGTATGTAGTGATTGATGTATGTAGGTCCGCTTTCCCAACTACTATTGGGAGAGATCATTGTTCCACATATTATATGTGGTCAGTAATTATAATAAAGTAAAATAAAAATTATTACCTTAAGTTGTACAAAAACACTTATCAAAACACTATGCAGCGTTGCAACTAAGCGAAAGAGTGTTTTCGATGAACTGAAACTCTGGCACCCAAAGTATATAGGTAACTTGCTATTTTCTAATAGGCACCTCCTCGTATTAAATAATGAGTTATGTGTGCAGTTATGTGGTTAAAGCACGTTGAGAAAAATAAGCGGACACTTTAAAATGTAATTAATGGAAGTGTTATCATCAGACTTATTCAGGCTTTTTGACCTTCAAGGAAAATAGCACCTAAGCTCACATTTCAGTAAAACCTGATAAGTTGGTTCAGGTCCACCTGACGGCACAGGGTGTTTACCGCCATTGCACAACGGCCCACATTCGTCGTTATCTAACCCGACATCCTACTGTGCGTCCGTCGATCTGCGCAAGAGTGGACCGATTGCAAATTTCATTGTAAAACTTAATCTACTATGTGCAATGGGATTTCGTGTTAAGGCAAAATTATCATTGATAGGCAGTGATTATGGTCAATATAATTTATGAGGTTTCATAGGTAAAGTCATAAAATATATTACCTATATGGGTTTGCCATTCGATTGCGGTAGGTAGGTATTTTATTTTCATGTCTGGTTTGGAAATTGTTACTAATATGTCAATAGTTTCGGAAAAAAACATTTATTTCCCTAAAAGTATTTTTGAAATTCGCGGACGACTGTGGATAGAGGGAAAATGCGCGTATATCCATAAAAAAAGGGCCAAAACAGGATGCCATTATGTGTAAAGTTACTGCGCAACGAACACTGTATATGAAACACTGTAATAAATGCATTTTCTCTCATCTAGAGTTAAACTATGCAGACGACAGAGATAAAAAATATCGGAAAAATATGATTTGCTTTATTGACACGAAAACTAGAAGAAAATTTGCCAGAAACGTGTAGATAAACTGAGGGAATTGCACCAGTCACTGTATTCTTACCAAAAAGCGACAATACAGGATGAAATTGAATACATGCGACAAATCGAAATGGGAGATTGTATTCATCATTATGAACAACTTTTACTATGGGACCAAACCTGAAATCGCGAAAAAAAATCAGCTGTTCCCTACATTTTGACGAGTTATGCGAACATAAATGTAGGGAACAGCTGATTTTTTTTTCTCGATTTCAGGTTTGCTCCCATAGTAAAAGTTGTTCATAATGATGAGTAGAATATCCCATTTCGATTTGTCGCATGTGTTCAATTTCACCCTGTATATAAAACGCAACAGCAAATTGCATTATGACATCTATAAGTAGATCCTACAGATTTACTGGTGGGAAAACCAAAAACCCGAGTCTCCGATCCGGGACGCGCCACAACCGCAGCATCCGGTATTACTCCATAAGCGGCAAACTGATTGTAAATGACGTAGCTATGACGTCACACTTTCAAAATATATGTTACCCGCGGTTACTCTTATCATCATTAATTTAAGTTTCGAACAATTCATACGTTCGTTTGTAGTATCATTGATGAAAAAGTCTAGCTTGCTATTACCTATAAATCAAACACAATGTCAAAGCATTTATTTCAAATCAAACAATTTTCAGGGACTTTTAAACTGTTAAGGAGTCGGTCAGTTAGTCAGAAAGTTAAGCCCCTTCCAAAACGTAGATCTTTATGGAAAGCACGGACAAGAAGCTTTAAGGACACTCTTTTACATCAAGATTATTACAAAATCATGGGAACATATTTTTTGTTGCATTGTGTATGTGAGAACAATGATAAAAACCCGGCCATGTACGTCTCGAACCACGCATAATAAAGGGTTCCGTAGTTGGGATGAATTTATCCCAAGAACAAACTTAACTTTGTAGTTGAAAAACGTGTTCACCCTTACGTGGATACACGTCACGATCAATTCTATAGCCGCAAATGTAACGATTTTTGGACTTTTTCCTTTACTTGTGCTGTGAGACCTTGCTTTTTGCCAAATTTCATGATTCTAGGTCACTGGGAAGTAGAAGGTTTTGATTTATTTGCGAATATCAAAATATGTCGTATAAATGGCCGCTTGATTGTTTTAGAGCTCCAAGGAACCAGTCCCTGAGAAAAAGGGTCTTGATTGACAGGCGGACGGACAACGAAGTGATCATAAAAGGGTTCCGTTTTTTCCTTGTGAGGTACGGAACCCTAAAAATAAATTGCATTGCAGGCCCTATTGGTAGTTGGTATTTTTAGGCATTATATTCTGACTAGCTGCGCCCCGCGGTTTCACCCGCGTAAATGTCGATCCCGTGGGAATATCGGGATAAAAACTATCCAATGTCCTTTTCCGGGACTCAAACTATCTCTATACCAAATTTCATCTAAATCGGTTCAGTGGTTTAGGCGTGAAGAAGTAACAAACATATAAATACACACACACACACTCACAAACTTTCGCCTTTATTAATATTAGTGTGATGTTGACAAAGATAGAGAGAACTTACAGGCATTTTCAGTTATCTAGAGATGAAACGGATATCCGATTGTTATACAGTATCCGATGTATCTACCAATTTTTCTTATTATCCGGTATCCTTCCCAATTTTTTTCAGATTATGTAGAAAAATAAATGTAAGCAAACCCTTGAGCAATGTATGTGCGTTTTTGATCAGTAATATAAACACAGAAATAAGCAGGTAAATTGAATAACATTGTGTAACTTATAAAGTCGTACACATATTGCAGGCCGAGGAATGTGTTTAAACATTACATACTTATCCAATTGTTATGTTGACAATTTGGAAAGGAAACAGGGCGAAACGCGTACGGCTAGTCTAAAGCCTTTTATCAAAGTAAAATCTACCTTACTCGCTTTAAATAGCGTCAAAAACTAATAAGATAGCAGTACAGTGGTTGCAGAAACGTTTTTCCTAGACGAGGTTTTAGTATAGCGTTTATTTTCACATTTTAATGACATAACGTGTCAGTTTTACATGAAATCAGTACCATTACATATAATTAAACTTTAAGAAACTTAACTTTTTCGTCATTGTTGTGTAGTACAATGTCCATGACATGCACTAGCAATTTTCACATGCAATACAAATACTTCAACAGAACTAGACAGGCAATTTACAATTGTTACAAACCGACATCAAAGCTTGACACGTAGCTTTACAAAAATAACTCAGTCTTGTAACAGGATTACAGGAACTACATATGTATCTAGTAGCTACAAAAAATATTAACTTTCCTATGAGAATACTTTATCGTCTTAAGTTTCAGGAGTTTTTCTTGAAACGATAATTTATTTATGTAAATCTCGCATTTCAATATGAAACTCTAGCATGAGTGTAGTTTTTCAGTTGTTTACTGAATTTAAGCAATGAGATACATGAATTCAAGAGGATACATGGTTACTAATAAATTTTAATTGTCTGGCTATCAGTTTTTATAGGTAAACTTGACGTAATAAATAAAATGGTTCCAGTAGTAAACAAGCACTTTTTTATGAGTAGGTACAGAATGTGGATACACAGATTAGGTTTGTCGAGGAGAAATAAATGTTGGTCGAAACATTAACAGGGAAAAGTCCTACAATAGTCAGAATTATTGTTGTTATCAACAGACTGAGGAGACTGAAGGATGCTACCCATTCTTACAATTTTATAAAAGACCGCGACGCCTATAACGGGTGCAGAAAGGGTAAATTAGATTTATAAAGGGATCACACTGAATTTTGTGGAGACGGGTCAAACGGCTGGACCAATTTTGATAAAATTTTGTATGGAGGTAGCTGACACCTTGGATTAACGTCACTAGGCTACCTTTTGTCCTGATATTCCCACGGGATCGATACTTATGCGGGTGAAACCGCGGGGCGCAGCTAGTACCTAGTGTAATAAATCTAAAACACTTATTGCATCATCATTATTTCAGCCGAAAAACGTCCACTGTTGGACAAAGGAAGAAAAACCCATTTGGTTCTAGGTATATCTATTTATAGGGGTTAAATATAATGACCACCAAAAAAATATACTAAACATCAAAAAACCGGCCAAGTGCGAGTCGGACTCGCCCATGAAGGGTTCCGTAGCAGCAAGTAACATAATATAAAAGTTCTTGTAGTTCGTTGAAACTTTGTGAAAGGTAAATTGCGGTTTTCGATTTATGACGTATTAAAAAAAACTACTTACTAGATCTCGTTCAAACCAATTTTCGGTGGAAGTTTACATGGTAATGTACATATATTTTTTTTAATTTTATCATTCTCTTATTTTAGAAGTTAGAGGGGGGGGGACACATATTTTACCAATTTGGAAGTGTCTCTCGCGCAAACTATTCAGTTCAGAAAAAAATGATATTAGGAACCTCAATATCATTTTTTAAGACCTATCCATAGATACCCCACACGTACAGGTTTGATGAAAAAAAATTTTTGGAGTTTCAGTTGTAAGTATGGGGAACCCCAAAATTTATTGTTTTTTTTTCTATTTTTGTGTGAAAATCTTACTGCGGTTCACAGAATACATCTACTTACCAAGTTTCAACAGTATAGTTCTTATAGTTTCGGAAAAAAGTGGCTGTGACATACGGACGGACGGACAGACAGACAGATATGACGAATCCATAAGGGTTCCGTTTTTTGCCATTTGGCTACGGAACCCTAAAAAAGAGATAATCACCAGTTTGATTAGTCCTAATGATCGATCAAACTGGTGATTATTTTTATATAATACAATGTAACGGTTTTTTACAATTTTTAAAATTATCTTAGCTTGACAGCAACGTCCAACACTTAGTCTGCGGTCTCTACCATACAACCTTTATCATCAAAATAAAATGCCTATAAAGTTTAACGCATCTATTAAATATGTAGCAAACCTTTAATTGAGACATTTTCTGAAATATAAAACCACAAACTGTGATGATTAGGTAAGCTGCAGGCAACGCAACAGAGAAAAGTTATAAATATCTAGATATACAGGGTGAAATTGAAAACATGCGACAAATCGAAATGGGAGATTGTACTCATCATTATGAACAACTTTTACTATGGGAGCAAACCCGAAATCGCGAAAAAAAATCAGCTGTTTCCTACATTTATGTTCGAGTAACTCCTCAAAATGTAGGTAACAGCTGATTCTTTTCTTGATTTCAGGTATGGTCCCTTAGTAAAAGTTGTTCATAATGATGAGTACAATCTCCCATTTCGATTTGTCGCATGTGTTCAATTTCAACCTGTAGATTGGTAGAGTACGTACTCGTGTTACGCGCTCTAGATCGTTACTCGAAACTTGATGTTTTCTTCTTACCGCGCGTAATTCGATTATTTGTCGTGCTGCCGCGCTGATTTAAACAGCATTCATCTCAAGCTGTAACCGACCTACAGTTTTAGACATAAACGCGCACTTAAGTCACGTTATCTGTGACTAAAGTGGTCCATTATCATACAGAAAAGCGTGAATTAAGTGCGCATTTAGGTCACACGTGCTATGAAATAGTATTCGATACTGTGACTTTAATAGTATTAATGAGCGTTTCAAAGCAGTTGTGATGAAATAATTTACACAAAGTAAATCACCTACTTGGGTTCGAAATGGGTTCGAACCTACGACCTACAACTCGTAAGTCGCGGTCGTTATCACTGGGCCACCAGTGCTGTTACTGGGCCACCACTTTTCTTGCCCTGCAATATGACAATATAATTAAATAACTTATTACTTACATTACAAGAACAGGCATCAACAGGTTGCCACAATCAACTTAAGCTCAGAGAAAAAGGAAAATCTATTACAATATGCATAATCAGCCTATACTGTTCCCCACTGCTAGGACACAGGCCTCTTCTCAGTGAGAGGGCCAGTGGGCCGTAATCCACCATGCGGGCCCAGTGTGGGTTGGTAGATGTCCACATGTCTTCGAATTTTTTGTTCTAAGACACGCCAGTTTCCTCACTATGTTTTTCTTCACCGTTTTGAGAGCAATGGTGACTAAATAATTCACACAAATTAAAGCACCTGACTAGGTTCGAACCTACGACCTATAACTCGTAAATGCAGCCGTTACCACTGGGCCACTACTGCTCTCAAACTCCATTGAACGAACATTATTGGTGGCTTCTACGAGTATAATTAATCATTATTTTATTAAACATTTTAATTTTAGAACGATCTTAACCAAAAATGTTATAATTGATTTACATTGGAAATTGTTTGGCATCAAATTTATTCATTGGTATGATGATGGCTTTTTAGGTTTAATTTTTAAAAGCTGTGATGCAATCGATTTGAACACAGCGTCATCCAATACTGACGTGTTTCGTTACTACTTAAGTAATGTGATGCAAAATCTGTTTCTTATGACACCCAATGTTCAATGCAATATGCATTGAAGTTGTAAGTAATATAGGTACAGACGCCAGCACATCACGAAACTGTAACAAATGCTTTAGTGATAAAGTTGAAAATCTGTTAAAGAAATTTGACAGATTGTAGTAGCTTGATGTGCTGGCGTCTGTACTTACAATTTATGGATTTTATGCTAATAGAAATTAATTTAATCTATTCAATAGGCTAAACGACCCATAGATACGGCCTCAACATAGCTTTATTCACAAAAATATTATCCCTAGCAATACGTATAAGGAAAATACAACTGTACCTAATATTTTACAGTAAAAATTTATATAAACCGAGTTGTGTAATAACTAAAACAGTTGTATGTTGCCATTCATTGAAGCAACATCGTTTAGTAAATATTTGTATTATACAAATTATTAAAATAATTGTTGATTACGACGGTGTCAGCACAAATTGTTGAGTTGCTGAAAAGAGAAGTTTGTTAGGAGTGATTTTAGCTGCGATTAACATGGCGTCTTTCACATTTGTTCTATTAGCGGTAAATATAAAACACTGAACTTTTCATTTAAAAAAATTAAGGTTAAAAGAAAACGTCAATGTCTCTTGAAGCTAAAAAAAAACATTGACATTTTAACCTTAAAATTTAACTTATTATAACTATTTTATGTGAATAGGTAGATAGATATATTATTTTTTTATTTTATACATCATATAAATACATATTTAATTTTGAATAAAAAAGAAATACCTACAGTGATTTTTATTATATTTCAGGCGTCCTTATTTGTGGCAACCAGCAGTGCTGCCCCGCAAAGTAAGTTCAAGTGGTAACAGTGCCTATTCATGACAGTTCGACGTATCGACATAGCATAAAGTTTCTTTTTAATTTCCACAGATACCAAGTTTGGCATTACAATTCCCGAGGTGTGTAGGGGAAAAGGTTTCTGCTCCATCAGACCCGAAGGTTACGACGAAATCGAGGCTAAGATCAACAGCCTACTTCCAGTAAACCTGATTGTAAGAAACTCATTGCATTATCAAATCTAATAATCATTTCATCATCTTCAGTCGGTATCGGCCCCGTGACTTGTCGCTTATGGGTGTTGCTAGAGGGGGCAAAGATGGGCAATGCCTACCCTAGAAACTTCTTTGGCCACCCTAGAAATATCGACAGTATTGAAGAATTCCTTACTGTTTAATCGCTTTTTATTAGCGCCGTACATTTTGATCAAAATGTAAGGTTTGTAGAGTTAGGCCTGGTAGAGTTTGGGGCTTGGTCTTGGGCTATACAGTAGATCTGATAATGTTTTAACCGTTTTGTACCGGTCAAGCTCCGCGCGTATCCTATCTAGTACCTACTATACAATAGAACATCAATTGTGTCTCGTTAGCGGAGCTTAATGAGTTAAGTCTTGGCAACCTACTTTACGTAAAATATTTTAGTGGGATTATTTATTAGGAGGCGTCATTTATGATCTCTCATTACCTAAATGACTGTGGTTAGTTCAGCTGGACCGCTGCCCATCCTTGACAAAATCCCTAGCTACGCCAATGTTTATGCCAATAATCAAATCTTATCTTAGTCAATGTATTTATTTTCATTAGCATTTGAGCTTTTGGCTGCATCCAACATTTAAAACATCTTCCAGATGTGACTCGATCACATCTGGAAAACGTTTTAAACGTTTAAGCCTCGTATCCACTAGGCAACATTTGCCGCGCGACATGTTGCCCAACATGTTTCGCAACTTGTTGAATGTTGACGCGGAACATTTGTTTAACAACGTTGTCTGTCCACACATTCTCAGTCGTCGACAACATGTCGCCAGAGGAACTTGTGTTGATTTCAGCGGCAATGGTTATAATTTTAGTTGTGCGTCACATCTCCACTCGACAACAATTGATGCTCAACTAAAGCCTCGTATCCACTAGGCAACAATTGGCGCGCAACACGTGACGCTCAACATGTTCGGCAGCGTTGCACAACAGCGCATGACGTTGCCAGCTGGCGCGCAATATGACGCGCGGCTTGAACAACTGATCATGCGTAGACAGACAACGTTGCTAAACAAAAGTTCCGCGCTAACTTTCAACATGTTGTGCAATATGTCGCGAGCCAAATGTTGCCTAGTGGATACGAGGCTTTACGATGCACTTAAACAAACAACAAGCCGCGCGTCATGTTGCGCGCCAGCTTGCAACGTCGCGCGCTGTTGTGCAGCGTTGCCGTACATGTTGATATTCACGTGTCGCGCGCCAAATGTTGTCTAGTGGATACGAGGCTTTAGGATGCAGCCAAAATAAGCTTTCGAAAACATATTTTATATGTTAGGTAAGTTTTTTTTTTACATATGTTTTGTTTAACAAGTTACTGTTTTGATTACAGAACGTTGGCAGCAGGAACGGTGGCGGTCGTCATGAGGAGCTGCCTGAAGATGACGATAACTGTCCGAGCGAGAAAACGGTAACATATTGAGCGTCAGTCACTTTTAAGTATACAGGGTAGCAGCATCGACGCGCAAACTAAAACCATGAATTTAGCAAATGATTCTAGACGGGGTAGCGTAGAAAATTTTCGAAGATTATAAAAAAAATCTGCTGTTTCATAGAAAACTGCAACAATCATATATGGAATCCATGGTTACAGGTCGCGTCGATGTCCCTGCCACCCTGTATGTGTACGACAATATAGTTAATTGTCACGCTAATGGTAAAAGACAGAATTTGCTCTCTTAGCGCAAAAATCTGCTAAGCTGGCAATGTATTTTTTTGCATGCATAGGTATTTTTTGTAGGTACTTGTTAAATCATATTTTTCATCAAAATTATGTTAAATCTGATTATTGAACTATTGTATTTCAGTGGGAGTCAGTTTACGTCTACAATGATCCAGACAAAACGAACATGGACATCATCGTGCAAACTAAGCTGTTTCCTCAAGAATTCTCCAAAGTGACTTGCAAGTGCGTAATTTCAGTAGAAAATCCCTTAAAATTTTGGTTTAGTCAAAGTTACCAATATGGCCCTGGGAAAATCATGAAACAAGACAATATTCGAGGTGTATCAAGTAGTATATAAGTGTGCTAATCATAAAGCTGACGAGTTTGTTTTTTTGTTTAACGCACTAATATCTGAAACTACCAGTCGGATTTGAAATTTTTTTTTACCGTTGATAGCCCAATTCTTGAGTAAGTCTATAGACTACTTTACATCACGCTAGGACCCTCAGAATATAAAATAAAAAAGTCAGACAGAACGCTACGCGAAAACTGAAGTGATAGCGTGGTCAGGCGACGCAATGCGACGGGGTGGGTCGGTGGAACTAGAAATTTCACGCGGACGAAGTCGCGGGCAGAAGCTAGTACTTGATAAGCCTCGAAATTGTCTCATGTATTAACATTCGTAATAGGTATCGAAATCATTAAGTATATACCTAATGTATTATTTTTCCATTCAATAGGTACGACAAAACACACTATAAAAGTCTCAAGGAAGGCAGTTCGCAATGCTTCACAAAATTAGAGCTCAGCGACTACCACATCGTGTCCACGTGCGAAGAATCCTACGCAACGAGGCATCTACTGGTGTACGATCCGGAGAAGCACCAGCTTATGAGGAAGAATTACACAATTCCGGTCTGCTGCTCATGTATCCACAGATATAACCCGCAGAAGTAAACTCAACATAAAGCCTTTTTTTATAAGTTCATTTTATTGCAAGACGTGAATCACTACTAAAATTTCTAATAAGTTTCTAATAACATAATAAAATAAAATAGTTGTAATTTTTAGGTGCTTTCATCTTCCTAGTATTATTAGTAGTATAAGTTAAATTATATGTATAATATAGTGTTAAGTAGATAGTTAAGTTAAATTATTACCTATTTAAAACTATGTAAATACCTACAGCAAAACCAAATAAATAAAATGATTTCATCAACTCAATCTTTTGTTGATTAGATTTTATTACACACACAAACAGACGCACAGACTACCTACAGTATTTGTCTCTCCTTCCCCTTTTTTAATCTATCCAAAGGTTGTCTTTAAAAGATCGATTTTAGCGATAAGACCGCCCATCGTGTCACCCTTTGTAAAATTTCTATATTTATGTCTGTAATTTATACGGTGTACATAAAGAGTATTCTATTCTATTATTCTGTGTTCGGTAAAATGACTAATAAGGTACTTATTTTTAATGTAACTTAACATTACACCTGACATATTAAAAGTAGCCAGAGCTGTGGAACAACGAGAATTACACTCAAACATAGGTGTGGGCAACTAGGTTCACTTATAACAAAAACTAATCAATAAACTTTTTTACTTACCGAAAATATCATATCCCATCCTTTTTTATCCTTTTTGACGTAATATTTCTACAATTTGTCAGAGAACACTTCGGCATTTTGACTATTTGAAATAAGCGCACGATTTAGAATGTTGCGCTTATTTTATGCGGACGGTTTTGAGACGTTGACTGTGCATCTTGGGTTTTTATATACCAATGAGCAGTTTATTAAAATTCAACATTTTCCTTAAGCTTGCCGTATGTCGTTACTTCCCAGAATTGGATCCTTATTAGGGACACTATTGAATGGTGTAATAATAAAGTGTGTTTTTTTTTTTCAAAATCAAAAGGCTCGATTCCTGGCAAGAAATATTGATTTTTCAAAAATCCAATGTCGCAGTTTTAATTTTTATCAAAATCGAGCCCGCGACTCCTTTGAGTACTTTTCGCTATTCCTCATAGTTAAGAATTTGGCCATCCACGCCCACTTGGAAAATTCATCCTGTATAAGTCAGTGAAGCGTGGTGAATGTACTGTTCAATGCTCGTGCCTTCTTTTATGAGATGAGGCCTATCTTTTACCCCCTGCAGAGGGACAATAATAGGTTAGTATTATCATTTTTTTAATTGGCGCTTCTAAAGAGGCCTAGTTACCTACGTGTTGCGATGGGCACTGGGAATGGGCAGCAATTTATTTATTTATTAAGAACAACATCGAGAAGGGCAGGCCTATTTTTGGCCAAAATAATGAGCATCACCGTGGAATGTGGCAATGATGCCAGCATTTTGGGCACTTTTCCTGTTGACAGCAATACGGACGAAGTTTTTGATGCACCAAGATAATTTTCCATTTTAAATTCATGTTAGTAGGTACATACCAACAGACTTAACATGATATAATCTATACTTATAATAAATATGTAGAAGTGAAAATTCTGTACATTGATGTTACTAGACCGACACCGAAACCAAAAATGTGATTAAAAAAAATTTTGTCTGTCTGTCTGTTTGTTCAGGCATCACGCAAAAACTACTGGTTCGATTACGATGAAACTTGGTATAATTATTCTTTAATATCCTGGGCATCCCACTGGGTACTTTTTATCCCGGAAAAGTATCTATCTATCTCTATCTATATAAATAAAAACAAAAGGCCTGACTGACTGACTGACTCATCAATGCCCAGCCCAAACCCTTGGACCTAGAAAGCTGAAATTTTACACAATGGTTCCCTTTATAATGTAGACAAGGAATAAGGAAGGATTTTCTGAAATTCAACCCCTAAGGGAGTGAAATGGGGGATGAAAGTTTGTATGACAGTCCGTCAGTTTTTAAAGTTAGGATCTTCAAATTTTGTGTTTAGGCTGACGATTAAAAAATAATTTATACGTGTCTCAGCGTTTTTGATAATTCCAACCCCAAAGGGATAAAAAGGGGGATGAAGTTGTGTATGAAAGTCCGTCAGTTTAAAAGTTACGATCTTCAAATTTTGTATTTAGGCTAACGATTGTAAATTATTTTTTTCATGTCTCAGCGTTTTTGATAATTTCTCCCCCAAAGGGGGATGAACAACCTGACTGAAATATCAACGCACAGTTTAAACCGCTGGTCCTAGGGACATGAATTTTGGAGGGTGTGTTCTTTGTGAAGAGTAGGTATCGAATAAGAAGGGGTTTTTGGAAATTCAACCTTTAAGGGGGTGAAAAGGGGGGATTTTGTTGGTATGAAAAATCTTATTTCTTGAGTTAATAACCTTGAAACTTGCCACGTATACTTATCTAAGTAAATAATGAAGTTTGGAATTTTTCGTTTTTCTAAAATAAAGATGTATTGGGGGTGTCAAAATTTGTATGGAAGAATTTTAACGCCCTGTCCGATTAACTTGAAACTCAGTATTTATACTAAGGACTAAAAATAATTAACAACGTGTATCAGGGTTTTTCGAAAATCTACCCCTAACTGTGTGAAAAGAGGTAGTTAATTTTAAAGGGGAGGATTTTACTGCGTGGCTTGATTAGCTCGAAAATTGGTATAAAAAACTTTGAGTCAAGTCACACATCTTAAACGATTTTTCAAAATTCCACCCCTGTGGGGTGAAAAGCGGGGATACAGTTTATTTGAAAAATCTGATTCCTTTGTTCTATAAACTTAAAAATTGGCCCGAATACTTATTTATCTAAATTAATTATAAAGATCATACCAACATACATTTTCGAAACTTTTAGAGGAAAGTACAAATTTCACGCGGCCGAAGTCGCTGGCAGAAGCTATAATAGTTATAATGATAGTCCTCAAGACTATATGTCCTCTGTCACAAAGCGCATCGACTTCCTGAAGCAGAAAGTGTATGCATGGGCGAACCGTATCCGTCGGTATAAGCGGCGAGTAGAGCGATACACTCAGAATCGCACCTTCCAGAGTGATGAAAGGTGGGTGTATAGGGGTTGGGAACGACCGGACCAAGGTGTGGCTGACACGCACCTGCCGGATGATGATGCCATGTGTTCCTTCTGGCGCAGTATCTGGTCGGTGCCTGTCAGTCATACCGAAAGTGATTGGGCTCGAGAGGTCGAGCGAGCCTGCAATCCAATACCAGAAATGGGGGCTATAACCATCTGCCCCCAAGATGTAGCTTGTGCAGGCCGTCCACTGCCCAACTGGAAGTCTCCAGGGCCGGACGGGCTGCAGAACTTGTGGATAAAATGGTTTTCAAGGTCGCACGCTCGCTTGGCATCTCAGTTCCAGATTGCTTTGGAATCTGGTTCGCTACCCCAGTTCCTAACGACAGGAATTACCCACCTGCTCCATAAATCAGGTAGCACCGCGGAACCCAAGAATTATAGGCCGATCACGTGTTTACCGACGGTTTATAAAGTTCTTAAATCCATTTTGAGAGCTAAAATTAACAAACATATAGACACCAACGCCATCATGTCTACCTCTCAGAATGGATGTAGGAATGGATCCCGCGGTACTAAGGAGCTACACTTCATTGATATGGCCATTAGCCAACAGGTTCGTCGCTTCCGAAAGGATCTGTCGACATGTTGGATAGATTATAAGAAGGCCTGTATGACTCGGTGCCACATACATGGCTCATGAGGGTGTTGGAATTGTATAAAGTAGATACAACTCTGCGCACCTTCCTGATGTCGTGTATGGGGCAATGGAGGACGGTCCTTCGCTATCCAGGATGTCGAAATATTCAGAGGAATAGCGAACCGATAAGGATCGAGCGAGGCATATTTCAGGGTGATAGTTTGAGTCCGCTTTGGTTCTGCTTAGCCTTGAATCCTCTTAGCACACTGCTGGAGGATTCAGGTCTAGGCTATCGGTTGAGGAGAGGTGGTCAGGTTATATCGCACCTCCTCTACATGGATGACCTAAAACTCTTTGCCCCCAACAATTTGTAACTGATGGAGCTACTGAAAGTAACTCAAACTTTCAGTTACGCCATTAGGATGGAATTTGGTGTGGACAAATGTGCGGTCATGCATGTAAAACGAGGGGAGATTGTGGAATCCGTGGGAACTCAACTCTCGGATTCCACAAACCTTAGAGCCCTCTCCGCATCCGAAACCTATAAGTATTTGGGTATGTCGGAAGCGTTAGGCATCAATGTTACTGACATGAAGCAATCGTTGAAGGAGCGCTTCTTTGGCCGCCTGAAAAAGTACTTAATAGTCTTCTATCAGGCGGAAACAAGGTGCGTGCCTTCAACGGTTGGGTCATGCCGGTTTCGATGTACTCTTTTGGCATACTCAAATGGACTCAAACCAAACTCGACGCCCTGGATAGGAAGGTCCGTACACTGCTGACTGCAAATCGAATGCATCACCCACAGTCATCGGTAATGAGGTTGTATATCCCGCGAAAGTGTGGAGGTCGAGAGTTTTTAAACGCTAAGACCCTCCACAATCGCGAGATATGCAATCTCAGGGAATACTTCCAAGAAACCGACGTGGGGATGCATCGAGATGTAGTCATAGTGGACAAGGGCCTCATCTCGCTCTCCTTGGCTAAAGAGAACTGGCGCAAACCAGTAGTGCTTGACACTAATGATCGCATGGAGGTATGGCAGAGTAAGGAGCTTCACGGACGCTTTTTTCGGGCCCTTCATGGACCCGAAGTAGACCTACTAGCGTCCGTAGCCTGGCAACGTTGCGGTGATCTCTTTGGAGAAACCGAAGGTTTTGTTTGTGCAATTATGGACGAAGTTATGATGACAAACAACTACCGGAGATATATTATGAAAGACGGCACGGTTGACATCTGTCGGGCATGCCACCGGCCGGGAGAATCAATCAGGCATATTATCTCCGGGTGTTGTCGTCTAGCTAACGGAGAATACTTGCATAGACACAACCTTGTAGCCAGGATAATCCATCAGCAGCTGGCTTTGAAATACAAACTAGTAGAATCGAAGGTGCCGTACTATAGGTATGTGCCCGACCCAGTTCTCGAAAATGGTAATATCACATTGTACTAGGATCGATGCATCATCACTGACAGGACTATTGTTGCCAATAAGCCTGATATAGTGGTGGTGGATCGATCAGAGCGGCGCGCAATGATTGTTGACATAACTGTCCCGCATGATGAGAATCTCGTGAAAGCTGAGAAAGATAAACAAATTAAGTATCTTGACTTGGCTCACGAGGTTGTCGACATGTGGGATGTGGACTCAGCGATTATTGTGCCGATAGTCGTTACAGCCAATGGATTAATAGCCAAGAGCCTCGACCAACACCTAAGGAGGCTCTCGTTGGGCAGCTGGATCAAGGGCTTGATTCAGAGAGCTGTACTTCTGGACACGGCCCGTATAGTTAGGAGGTTCCTCTCTCTGGAGCCCTGACCGCCGGTAGCTTGGACTCTGTTCCCGATACCGGTGGGCTACTATTTTTTATATTTTTAAATGTTCTTATATTCTAATATTTTAAAATATAATTTATATGTATATAGTGAAATAAATGAAATAATGATAAAATATATAAAGGCACACATAGACATATTTATATTTTTCATATTTCTTTTTATGAAGAATAGTTCTGTGTATCACTTAAAAGTGTACACAACTCATGAATATTATTAGACAGTATATAAATAGGAGGGGTTTGAAGATTTTTGTATGGAGGGTGGCCCTAAGGTCGGCCGCCATTTTGATTTTTTAATGTCAGATTAGTCTCTGGGATTAAAAAAACGAACTATAAATTGCCGTGTTTAATTATTTATTTACAAAATGTCTATTCTTCATTTGTTTCTTCTCCATAAAGGTTTCGTAACGTTTTCTATTACCTCAATAGTTCAATATGCTTACCTGGAAGGAAAAAAAAAACAAAAAATCCTAGTTGTTTTAGACTTATATTTCGGTGAATAACTCCGAAACCTGACGCTCTAGGATAATATGTTATAGTACATTTTTTGTTTGTATAAGTGTCCTCTATCTAAATACATAACTTTTGTTGTGCGCCGCGATTCTGAAAAAAAATCAAAATGGCGGCTGATTTTAGGGCCAAAACCTTCAAACCCCTTACCAAAGTAAAGTAAATACAGTAATCATTTTGAAAAAATGTATGTTAATACATTTTTTCAAAATGATTACTGTATTTACTTTACTTGATTTTTTGAAAAAGATTCAACCCAAAAACAACAAGTAGATAAAATACGATTGCCACTAGGTGGGAGAACATTAAAATAAATTGTAGATTTGGCGACAGAGCTTCAAAACTATACAGGGTGAATTTTCCAAGTGGGCGTGGATGGCCAAATCCGAAACTATGAGGAATTGTGAAAAGTACTCAAAGGAGTCGCAGGCTCGATTTTGATGAAAACTAAAACTGCATCATTGGATTTTTGAAAAATCAATATTTCTAGCCAGGAATCGAACCAGTTGATTTTGAAAAAAAAAAAAAACACACACTGTATTATTACACCATTCGATAGTGTCCATAATAAGGATCAAATTCTGGGAAGTAATGACATACCGCTAACTTAAGGAAAATGTTGAATCTTAATAAACTGCTTCTTATTTTAAAGTATTCATACCTACATTAGGTATGTTCGTTGTTCGAAATGATGCTCAATATTTTTATTAACACACCCGCAGCGCAGTTACCTTCACAACATTATGTTTTAAATTCAAATTTCTATTACGATCTTTGGAAAATATTCTAATGGAATCAATAATATTGTAATGCTGAATGCAGTACAATCCTTGAGACGTCGAATCCAGCTATGTATTGAAAACAATGGTCATCATTATGAACAATTAATCAGTTAAGGTTTAATAGGTAGGTATAGGTAACATAACCCGGGCCCGGCTAAATAATAACAGCCGCACAGGTCAATCCATCAGGTTAAGCTACGCTTGCCGCAGTTGGTCTGTGGATGGGTGACCATCTTTACGTACCGAGACCCCTCTGTGCGTCGGAAAGCACGTTAAGCCGTTGGTCCCGGCTGTTATTCCAGGATCTTTGACAGTCGTTACGGGTTGTCGGAAGCTCGAAAGTCTGACAACCAGTCTTACCAAGGGGTATCGTATTACCCAGTAACTGGGTTGTGGAGGTCAGATAGGCAGTCGTTCCATGTAAAATAATGGTATTCAGCTGCATCTGGTTAAACTGGAAGCCGACCCCAACATATTAGGTCCTTACATATGAAATTGGCGTTTTGTATGGAAGGAACAAAAAGTCGAATATTTTTTAATATAATATATTTAATTAATCAAAGTATGAACCATTGTTTTCAATGCACTTTTGCCATCTTATAGGTAGTTCATTGATCCCTTTACTAAAAAAACCAGTCGGACGGGAATCAATAAAATCTTTGAAGGCGATTTGGACTGCCCCATCGGAGTTGAATTTTTTCCCTTGCAAAAAGTTATCCAAATTGCGAAAAAAATGGTAATCTGTTGGGGCAAGGTCCGGGGAGTACGGAGGATGTCTAAGACATTCCAATTCAAGCTCTTCTAATTTGGTAGCCGTCTGTTGCGCAGTGTGTGGTCTGGCGTTGTCGTGCTTTCAAGCTTTTTAATCTTCCCAATTTGCTTCAAGTGAATTAAAACAGTTTTATCACTAACATCGAAGCCAGCAGCTAACTCGGACGTGGTTTGCGATGGGTCCGCTTCCACAATAGCCTTCAATTCTCCATTATCAACTTGGGTCTCAGGCCGTCCACGGGGCTTGTTCTGCAGGTCGAAATTTCCAGAACGAAAACGTTGGAACCAAAAACGAACTGTGTTTTCTTTTGCAACATGACCGCCATACACATCATTCACCCTTCGAGTCGTTTCCGCAGCACTAGTGCCACGGCGGAACTCGTACTCGTAAATAATGCGATATTTTAAATTTTCCATTTTGTAAAATGAGTGACGCAAACAGAAAAAACAGAAGAAAAAAAACAAATGAATGACGGTCATCGAAGCACAAATACATGAGTAAATAGCTGTACAAATTTGAATTTGGAATTCCTTACCAAAGAGGAGAAATTCGTGATTAAAGTGGCCAGTACGAAAAACGCCAATTTCATATGTAAGGACCTAATAGTTGGGAAATGGCTAGGCAGATGTCATCATCCATGTTACCTACCTCATCATTGAGGTAGGTAACGCAAGAGAAATAAAGAAGTATTTTGTTAAAAATGAGCTCTTTCCTTTAGTTTGCCGTATGTTATTACTTCCCAGAATTTGATCCTTATTATGGACACTATCGAATGGTGTAATAATACAGCGTGTGTTTTTTGAAGTGAAACTTCTTTAGGCGCGCTTGACTTGGGGAGTAAACTGGCGAATGCGTTACGAAAACGTGTGATCGCGAGTAGGGAAGGTACGTAAAAAATAGCTGGAAATACCTGGTGTAAAAACCCGGTCCCGGTCGAATAAATATGCGACCGGGTTTTTACACCAGGTATTTGCTTCCAAGTACGCACACCGGGTACCGACTCAAAATACTTGCAAGACTATTAAGTATCTTATACGGCTACTCGTTCAAATATGTAGGTACTCAACCGCGTTAGTTTTCGCAAATGCGATCATGCTCCTTTTGGAACAATTTCGTATGCAAGTATTTTTTCCCGACTTCACAAAAAGGAGGAGGTACTATGTTCGGCTGTTTGTATGTTTTTTTTTTTTGTATGTTTGTTCATCGAATATTCCGCCAATTGTCGACGGATTTTCAAAATTCTTTTTTTGTTCCAAAGTAGATAGTTTTGAGGTGGCCCCACTGTCACCAAGTTAGGATCTGATGATGGGATCTTAGAGTAATCGAGGGCAACCTTTAAATTTTATAGGCTCACTTATTGTTTTTCGCATATTTTACGAAGTATCTTGTGTATTTGCGTATGGTTGTCACCATCTCAGGTAGCTGGGCTGATGATGGAAGTTACAACTCCTTAACAGTAAGAAGTTACTCTAACAGGCAAGGACTGTTTTAGTCAAACTCAAACTCAAAGCATTTATTTCAATTAAACCATTAGGTACAGGCACTTTTGAATTGTCAAAATTAAGTAGTCGGTCAGTTAGTCAGAAAGTTGAAGCTAGTTGCCCATTCCAAAGCGTAGATCTCTATGGAGAAGAACGGGCAAGAAACTCCATGGACACTCTTTTTAAATCAAGATATTACAAAATCCTTGGAACATTATTCTTGTTGCTTCTATATGTGAGAACAATGTAAAAAAAAACACATAAATGAAGAATCAATAAAAGAAATAAGATTAAAAATAAGCCTTGGCAGTTAAGAGATGACTAGTCTCAACCGACGGCGCCCGTTCACGAACATGACGCATGGATCAGCACCATCCAGCTCAACCATTTTGTAGGGAACCGAATGATCCAACACACGTGCCACCATCAGTGAGACATTTAAGTGAGCATGACACATTCTCAACTGCCATGCTCTTTCAAGTCAACATCAAAAAATCTTAATAAACGGATCCATGGTTCTTACATTTACAAAAATTTAAAAAATGCTTCTAAGTTATACAAAACTATAAATTGCAATTTATTTAATAGATGAATAAAATTTTTAATACCAAACAGGAAAAGGTGTTTACTGTTTAGTATTGCAGCATTAAACATGATTGAATAAAATAAAAATAAATATTAAGATCGTAATGTCAGAAACACTAAAAAAGAAAAAATAAAGGGAAGCTCCTCTTCCAAATATTGAAATTTTAACTAGTGAACTCAAGTGCCTGTAGAGCAGGACCAGCATTTAGCCAAGCATTTTTATCTGCGATATAATCATCCAACTTATAATATGCTTGTCTACATAGTGTGCGTTTAATGCAGTCAATTGTTTTGATGTTTGATAGGGCATTTGCCACATTTGGTCTCATGATCATCAAGTCATGACCTGATGCTGCAGTCAGGATAGTCTGCAGAGTACCTAACTCCTCGACAACTAACAGCAGATATATCGTGTTAAGGCTCATTGAAAAGGGCTCGATGTGTGGATAAACGTACTGTTAATGAGGAACACCGAAGTACATAAAGACCTGATGCTGAAGCCAGGAGCATTAGAAAAAGTACCAACCTTGAAGTTACAGCACCGTAGTCGTGTTTGGGCTCATTTTAAACAGGACTAAATTTTAAGTTCAATGCAATGTTGACAAGTCTGGCCTGATGCTGCAGCCAGGATTATTAGCATCTAGTCTAAAAACATCAGGGCAGGATTTGATGATGGGATCCTGGAGAAATCGAAGGAACTCTTCAAATATTATAGGCACACCTATAGCGATTTTGGTATTTTTTATAGTAACTCGTGCATTTGCTCTCGGAAAGCACTATTTGGTGATGTGGAACTGATGATGAAGACCACAGATGGCCACCAGAACTACTCAATAATATCTAAGTATTTCACGGGTTGCGATTCGATTACTTTAATATGGTTGCTAAGCAATTTATGCTCGTCACAATGTGAATGGTGATACGGAGCTGATGGTGGATCTGGAGAACTCCTCAACAATTAACTTCCCTGTATCGGGAAAAGCAATATTTTGTTTGTAAAAGGCGATGATCACTAGGCTATTGTAACTTAGATAAATTATAAGCAGACCCACTAAAAAGCGTGAAATAAAAACTTTTTAAGAAAAAAAAAACGACTTTCAAAAAAACACTACAAAGTGAAAAATATCTTTAATTTCGGAAGTCGGTGGCAAAAAACTAAAATAAAGATCCAAAGACACCGACTTCCGAAATTAAAGTTATTTTTCACTTTGTAAAGTTTTTTTTGGAAGTCGGTTTTTTTTTCTTAAAAAGTTTTTTTTTACTTTAATGGTTTGCAAGTATTTATTTGTAAACGCGATTTTGCTCCTTATTTATTCGATGTCATTGATCAATTTCCTATGCAAGTAGTTTTTACTTCCAACAGGGCTTTTGTTTGATTACGCGATTGTACTTCTTATTTGTACGAAGTTATGAATCAGTTTTCGATGCAGATAGAAAATACTTGAAACTATCTCGAGCACTGGTTTTAGGCCCTGGTTTCTTAAGGTGGACGTACTTGGAAGCCCTGGTACTCGATTTTGCAAGTACGACCCATCTCTAAGGGCTACGGGCGAGGCGAACGGGAGTTGAGTGGGAGATATAAGTAAGAGAAAGCAGTGCGCGCGCACATTTTCTTTCTCTCTTCCTCTCATAGCCAAATACGTTTGAAGTTTCACTTCAGTCGTGTGGTCATAAGCACACTCGGTTTTTTTTTCAAAATCAAGTGGTTCGATTCCTGGCTAGAAATATTGATTTAAAAAAAATCCAATGATGCATTTTTAGTTTTCATCAAAATCGATCACGCGACTCCTTTGAGTACTTTTCGCTATTCTTCATAGTTTAGAATTTGGCCATCCACGCCCACTTGAAAAATTCACCCTGTACCTATACTCCGTTACAAAGTGCATTCCCGCATATATTCCAAATAAAAAAAAAAAACCGAGTGTGCTTATGACCACACGACTGAAGTGAAACTTCAAACGTATTTGGCTATTAGAGGAAGAGAGAAAGAAAATGTGCGCGCGCACTGCTTTCTCTTGCTTATATCCCCCACTCAACTCCCGTTCGCCTCGCCCGTAGCCCGTAGACATGGGTCGTACTTGCAAAATCGAGTACCAGGGCTTCCAAGTACGTCCACCTTAAGAAACCAGGGCCTAAAACCAGGGCTCGAGATACTTTCAAGTATTTTCTATCTGCATCGAAAACTGATCCATAACTTCATACAAATAAGAAGTACAATCGCGTAATCAAACAAAAGCCCTGTTGGAAGTAAAAAAAACCGAGTGTGCTTATGACCACACGACTGAAGTGAAACTTCAAACGTATTTGGCTATGAGAGGAAGAGAGAAAGAAAATGTGCGCGCGCACTGCTTTCTCTTGCTTATATCCCCCACTCAACTCCCGTTCGCCTCGCCCGTAGCCCTTAGACATGGGTCGTACTTGCAAAATCGAGTACCAGGGCTTCACAGTACGTCCACCTTAAGAAACCAGGGCCTAAAACCAGGGCTCGAGATACTTTCAAGTATTTTCTATCTGCATCGAAAACTGATCCATAACTTCATACAAATAAGAACTACAATCGCGTAATCAAACAAAAGCCCTGTTGGAAGTAAAAAGTACTTGCATAGGAAATTGATCCGTGAATTCCTATAAATAAGGAGCACAATCGCGTTTACAAATAAATACTTTTACAAACCATTAAAGTAAAAATACTTGCATACGAAATTGTTCCGTAGACTCTTACCACACCTCGGACACTCCATACAACGCTCGCAAAATAATTACCTATTACTACTACATAAACAAATGACGTTTGTATACGTGCAAATGTGTGCGTGAAATCTAGTAGCGTAAAAAAAAATGGCGCGGAAAGCAATTTGTGTCGGGGAACCGAACGACATCGGCGGCGGCGCTGCCCGAACGTGTGCATTATTATGAAGTGACCATGTAGTTCAATTGTTTATTTATATAGTCGGGTTCGTAATGAAATAAAAACACAAAAATAGTTTAGTTTAAATGACTTATCTGTAAATAATCGGTTATTAAATCGCATGTTATTAAAAATGCGTAATCATACAAACAGTATATGCAAATACGAATTCGGAAAAGCATCACAATATCCAACCCTCGTGATTAAAACTCAAATAAAACTTTTAAATCGCATAATTGTGTGTCAGCAATACAGCGCTGCGGTTCGCGAGCGCCCTTGCTAAAGAGTCGGCGACGAATACCTCGAAGTGCGGGGTGAGGTGCGGTATCTGATATGAGGGCGAGGAAGGGAGTGTCCTTTCTGTACGTAGTACTATTAAGTATTCTGTGCTCTTACTGATAAGGAGTATGATCGCATTTGCGAAAACAAACGCGGTTGTTGAACTATTTGAGTACCTACGTACTCGAGCGTCGAGGCACGACGGAGCGAGATACTTTCAAGTATTTTCTATCTGCATAGAAAACTGATCCATAACTTCATACAGATAAGAAATACAATCGCGTATTCAAAAGCCCCGTTGGAAGTAAAACTACTTGCATAGGAAATTGATCAATGACTTCGAATAAATAAGGAGCAAAATCGCGTTTACAAATAAATACTTGCAAACCATTAAAGTAAAAAAAACTTTTTAAGAAAAAAAAAACCGACTTCCAAAAAAAACTTTACAAAGTGAAAAATAACTTTAATTTCGGAAGTCGGTGTCTTTGGATCTTTATTTTAGTTTTTTGCCACCGACTTCCGAAATTAAAGATATTTTTCACTTTGTAGTGTTTTTTTGAAAGTCGGTTTTGTTTTTCTTAAAAAGTTTTTATTTCACGCTTTTTAGTGGGTCTGCTTATAATTTATCTAAGTTACAAGCCTAGTGATCATCGCCTTTTACAAACAAAATATTGCTTTTCCCGATACAGGGAAGTTAATTGTTGAGGAGTTCTCCAGATCCACCATCAGCTCCGTATCACCATTCACATTGTGACGAGCATAAATTGCTTAGCAACCATATTAAAGTAATCGAATCGCAACCCGTGAAATACTTAGATATTATTGAGTTGTTCCGGTGGCCATCTGTGGTCTTCATCATCAGTTCCACATCACCAAATAGTGCTTTCCGAGAGCAAATGCACGAGTTACTATAAAAAATACCCAAATCGCTATAGGTGTGCCTATAATATTTGAAGAGTTCCTTCGATTTCTCCAGGATCCCATCATCAAATCCTGCCCTGATGTTTTTAGACTAGATGCTGATAATCCTGGCTGCAGCATCAGGCTAGACTTGTCAACATTGCATTGAACTTAAGTCCTGTTTAAAATGAGCCCAAACACGACTACGGTGCTGTAATTTCAAGGTTGGTACTTTTTCTAATGCTCCTGGCTTCAGCATCAGGTCTTTATGTACTTCGGTGTTCCTCATTAACAGTACGTTTATCCACACATCGAGCCCTTTTCAATGAGCCTTAACACGATATATCTGCTGTTAGTTGTCGAGGAGTTAGGTACTCTGCAGACTATCCTGACTGCAGCATCAGGTCATGACTTGATGATCATGAGACCAAATGTGGCAAATGCCCTATCAAACATCAAAACAATTGACTAAAACAGTCCTTGCCTGTTCGAGTAACTTCTTACTGTTAAGGAGTTGTAACTTCCATCATCAGCCCAGCTACCTGAGATGGTGACAACCATACGCAAATACACAAGATACTTCGTAAAATATGCGAAAAACAATAAGTGAGCCTATAAAATTTAAAGGTTGCCCTCGATTACTCTAAGATCCCATCATCAGATCCTAACTTGGTGACAGTGGGACCACCTCAAAACTATCTACTTTGGAACAAAAAAAGAATTTTGAAAATCCGTCGACAATTGGCGGAGTATTCGATGAACAAACATACAAAAAAAAAAACATACAAACAGCCGAACATAGTACCTCCTCCTTTTTGTGAAGTCGGTAAAAAATACTTGCATACGAAATTGTTCCAAAAGGAGCATGATCGCATTTGCGAAAACTAACGCGGTTGAGTACCTACGTATTTGAGCGAGTAGCCGTATAAGATACTTAATAGTCTTGCAAGTATTTTGAGTCGGTACCCGGTGTGCGTACTTGGAAGCAAATACCTGGTGTAAAAACCCGGTCGCATATTTATGCGACCGGGACCGGGTTTTTACACCAGGTGTTTCCAGCTATTTTGAAGTGAAACTTCTTTAGGCGCGCTTGACTTGGGGAGTAAACTGGCGAATGCGTTACGAAAACGTGTGATCGGGCGAGTACGTAAAAAATAGCTGGAAATACCTGGTGTAAAAACCCAGTCCCGGTCGCATGAAAAGGCGACCGGGTTTTTACACCAGGTATTTGCTTCCAAGTACGCACACCAGGTACCGACTCAAAATACTTGCAAGACTATAAAGTACCTTATACGGCTACTCGCTCAAATACGTAGGTACTCAACCGCGTTAGTTTTCGCAAATGCGATCGTGCTCCTTATCAGTAAGAGTCTACGGAACAATTTCGTATGCAAGTATTTTTTACTTTAATGGTTTGCAAGTATTTATTTGTAAACGCGATTTTGCTCCTTATTTATAGGAAGTCATTTCCTATGCAAGTAGTTTTACTTCCAACGGGGCTTTTGAATACGCGATTGTACTTCTTATCTGTATGAAGTTATGGATCAATTTTCTATGCAGATAGAAAATACTTGAAAGTATCTCGCTCCGTCGTGCCTCGACGCTCGAGTACGTAGGTACTCAAATAGTTCAACAACCGCGTTTGTTTTCGCAAATGCGATCATGCTCCTTATCAGTAAGAGCACAGAATACTTAATAGTACTACGTACAGAAAAGACACTCCCTTCCTCGCCCTCATATCAGATACCGCACCTCACCCCGCACTTCGAGGTATTCGTCGCCGACTCTTTAGCAAGGGCGCTCGCGAACCGCAGCGCTGTCTTGCTGACACGAAAAGTTTTATTTGAGTTTTAATCACGATGGTTGGATATTGTGATGCTTTTCCGAATTCGTATTTACATAAACTGTTTGTAAGATTTCGTATTTTTAATAACATGCGATTTAATAACCGATTATTTACAGACAAGTCATTTAAACTAAACTATTTTAGTATTTTTAATTCATTACGAACCCGACTATATAAATAAACAATTGAATTACATGGTCACTTCATAATAATGCACACGTTCGGGCAGCGCCGCCGCCGTCGTCGTTCGGTTCCCCGACACAAATTGCTTACCGCGCCATTTTTTTTACGCTACTAGATTTCACGCACACATTTGCACGTATACAAACGTCATTTATTTATGTAGTAGTACTAGGTAATTATTTTGCGAGCGTTGCGACACACCATACAACTCCGTAAGAGTCTACGGAACAATTTCGTATGCAAGTATTTTTACTTTAATGGTTTGTAAAAGTATTTATTTGTAAACGCGATTGTGCTCCTTATTTAGTCTATTTTAGCTACTTTCACAGCATTATGTCGTACGGCATTTTACTATGGGGTCGAGCTGCTGACATTGAATCCATCTTTATTTTGCAAAAGAGAGCTGTCAGAGCCATTTATAATCTACGTCGCCGCGAATCTCTCAGGGAACTATTTAAAAGGATTAATATTATGACGGTACCTTGCCAATTCATTTATGAAAATATTATGTATGTAAGAAAAAATCTACATCTTTTTAATAAAATAAGCGATAGACATAACTTTAATACAAGAAATAAAGATAAAATACATCAACCATTTTTCAGATTAGCCAAAGTACATACATCTTTTATGGGGTACTGTGTTAAATGTTACAATAAAATACCTTGTGATATATTGCAATTAAATGAAAGAAAATTTAAAACTCACATTAAACGTACACTTTGTAAACAAGCATACTATAAATTAGAAGATTATATCCAAGATAAGAACGCTTGGAAACATGCTGGTCCTGCTCCATAGGACAATCTAGAGTCTAGACAAAATCAAACTGGTTGCTAATTTAATTGTAATTTTTTTTATTCTTTTTTTTACATTTATTACTCACACCCTGACTTATTATTTGTATTTTGTTTTTTAATTAAAATCGTTTTGCTTGTACCATGTTTGTAAATATGTGAGCACCATGTATCTATCAGATAATTAATTTATATGTCATGGTTTCGTTTTTAATTCTTTTACCTATTGTGGTATAGTAATTTTATTGTAGGTGCATCGTCCTCACATGTTATTATATAATTAATGTACCCATGCAAAATATTGTACCTAAACATTTTAAAAGAGTAACGGTGGAGTTTCTTGCCCGTTCTTCTCCATACGAAAACTACCTTTTGGAATGGGCGACTAGAATCAATTCTATTTTAAGATAAATTTTTGACGTTCAAAAGTGCAAAAAAGTCAAAGTCAAAGTCAAAGCATTTATTTCAAATAGGCACATAAAAGGCACTTTTGAACGTCAAAAATTATCTTAAAATAGAATTGATTCTAGTCGCGACTCAACTCCCGTTCGCCTCGCCCGTAGCCCGTAGACATGGGTCGTACTTGCAAAATCGAGTACCAGGGCTTCCAAGTACGTCCACCTTAAGAAACCAGGGCCTAAAACCAGGGCTCGAGATACTTTCAAGTACTTTCTATCTGCATCGAAAATTGATCCATAACTTCATACAAATAAGAAGTACAATCGCGTAATCAAACAAAAGCCCTGTTGGAAGTAAAAAGTACTTGCATAGGAAATTGACCCGTGAATTCCTATAAATAAAGTCAAAGTCAAAGTCAAAGCATTTATTTCAAATAGGCACATAAAAGGCACGGGGGATATAAGCAAGAGAAATCAGTGCGCGCGCACATTTTCTTTCTCTCTTCCTCTCATAGCCAAATACATTTGAAGTTTCACTTCAGTCGTGTGGTCATAAGCACACTCGTTTTTTTACGTACCTTCCCTACTCGCGATCACACGTTTTCGTAACGCATTCGCCAGTTTACTCCCCAAGTCAAGCGCGCCTAAAGAAGTTTCACTTCAAAAACATACAAACAGCCGAGCATAGTACCTCCTCCTTTTTGTGAAGTCGGTAAAAAATACTTGCATATGAAATTGTTCCAAAAGGAGCGTGATCGCATTTGCGAAAACTAACGCGGTTGAGTACCTACGTATTTGAGCGAGTAGCCGTATAAGATACTTAATAGTCTTGCAAGTATTTTGAGTCGGTACCCGGTGTGCGTACTTGGAAGCAACGGGTCGCATATTTATGCGACCGGGTTTTTACACCAGAGGTATTTCCAGCTATTTTTTACGTACCTTCCCTACTCGCGATCACACGTTTTCGTAACGCATTCGCCAGTTTACTCCCCAAGTCAAGCGCGCCTAAAGAAGTTTCACTTCAATAAAAAGTACTTGCATAGGAAATTGATCCGTGAATTCCTATAAATAAGGAGCACAATCGCGTTTACAAATAAATACTTTTACAAACCATAAAAGTAAAAATACTTGCATACGAAATTGTTCCGTAGACTCTTACCACACCTCGGACACTCCATACAACGCTCGCAAAATAATTACCTATTACTACTACATAAACAAATGACGTTTGTATACGTGCAAATGTGTGCGTGAAATCTAGTAGCGTAAAAAAAAATGGCGCGGAAAGCAATTTGTGTCGGGGAACCGAACGACGTCGGCGGCGGCGCTGCCCGAACGTGTGCATTATTATGAAGTGACCAAGTAGTTCAATTGTTTATTTATATAGACGGGTTCGTAATGAAATAAAAACACTAAAATAGTTTAGTTTAAATGAATTTTCTGTAAATAATGGGTTATTAAATCGCATGTTATTAAAAATGCGAAATCATACAAACAGTATATGTAAATACGAATTCGGAAAAGCATCACAATATCCAACCATCGTGATTAAAACTCAAATAAAACTTTTAAATCGCATAATTGTGTGTCAGCAATACAGCGCTGCGGTTCGCGAGCGCCTTGCTAAAGAGTCGGCGACGAATACCTCGAAGTGCGGGGTGAGGTGCGGTATCTGATATGAGGGCGAGGAAGGGAGTGTCCTTTCTGTACGTAGTACTATTAAGTATTCTGTGCTCTTACTGATAAGGAGTATGATCGCATTTGCGAAAACAAACGCGGTTGTTGAACTATTTGAGTACCTACGTACTCGAGCGTCGAGGCACGACGGAGCGAGATACTTTCAAGTATTTTCTATCTGCATAGAAAACTGATCCATAACTTCATACAGATAAGAAATACAATCGCGTATTCAAAAGCCCCGTTGGAAGTAAAACTACTTGCATAGGAAATTGATCAATGACTTCGAATAAATAAGGAGCAAAATCGCGTTTACAAATAAATACTTGCAAACCATTAAAGTAAAAAAAACTTTTAAGAAAAAAAAACCGACTTCCAAAAAAAACTTTACAAAGTGAAAAATAACTTTAATTTCGGAAGTCGGTGTCTTTGGATCTTTATTTTAGTTTTTTGGCACCGACTTCCGAAATTAAAGATATTTTTTCACTTTGTAGTGTTTTTTTGAAAGTCGGTTTTTTTTTTTCTTAAAACGTTTTTATTTCACGCTTTTTAGTGGGTCTGCTTATAATTTATCTAAGTTACAATAGCCTAGTGATCATCGCCTTTTACAAACAAAATATTGCTTTTCCCGATACAGGGAAGTTAATTGTTGAGGAGTTCTCCAGATCCACCATCAGCTCCGTATCACCATTTACATTGTGACGAGCATAAATTGCTTAGCAACCATATTAAAGTAATCGAATCGCAACCCGTGAAATACTTAGATATTATTGAGTAGTTCCGGTGGCCATCTGTGGTCTTCATCATCAGTTCCACATCACCAAATAGTGCTTTCCGAGAGCAAATGCACGAGTTACTATAAAAAATACCCAAATCGCTATAGGTGTGCCTATAATATTTGAAGAGTTCCTTCGATTTCTCCAGGATCCCATCATCAAATCCTGCCCTGATGTTTTTAGACTAGATGCTGATAATCCTGGCTGCAGCATCAGGCCAGACTTGTCAACATTGCATTGAACTTAAAAGTCCTGTTTAAAATAAGCCCAAACACGACTACGGTGCTGTAATTTCAAGGTTGGTACTTTTTCTAATGCTCCTGGCTTCAGCATCAGGTCTTTATGTACTTCGGTGTTCCTCATTAACAGTACGTTTATCCACACATCGAGCCCTTTTCAATGAGCCTTAACACGATATATCTGCTGTTAGTTGTCGAGGAGTTAGGTACTCTGCAGACTATCCTGACTGCAGCATCAGGTCATGACTTGATGATCATGAGACCAAATGTGGCAAATGCCCTATCAAACATCAAAACAATTGACTAAAACAGTCCTTGCCTGTTCGAGTAACTTCTTACTGTTAAGGAGTTGTAACTTCCATCATCAGCCCAGCTACCTGAGATGGTGACAACCATACGCAAATACACAAGATACTTCGTAAAATATGCGAAAAACAATAAATGAGCCTATAAAATTTAAAGGTTGCCCTCGATTACTCTAAGATCCCATCATCAGATCCTAACTTGGTGACAGTGGGACCACCTCAAAACTATCTACTTTGGAACAAAAGAAGAATTTTGAAAATCCGTCGACAATTAGCGGAGTATTCGATGAACAAACATACAAAAAAAAGAAAACATACAAACAGCCGAACATAGTACCTCCTCCTTTTTGTGAAGTCGGTAAAAAATACTTGCATACGAAATTGTTCCAAAAGGAGCATGATCGCATTTGCGAAAACTGACGCGGTTGAGTACCTACGTATTTGAGCGAGTAGCCGTATAAGATACTTAATAGTCTTGCAAGTATTTTGAGTCGGTACCTGGTGTGCGTACTTGGAAGCAAATACCTGGTGTAAAAACCCGGTCGCATATTTATGCGACCGGGACCGGGTTTTTACACCAGGTATTTCCAGCTATTTTTTACGTACCTTCCCTACTCGCGATCACACGTTTTCGTAACGCATTCGCCAGTTTACTCCCCAAGTCAAGCGCGCCTAAAGAAGTTTCACTTCAAAAAATAACAACAAAATTACCTATATCTGGAAATAAGCTCTGCTCCGTTGTATTTCGTACGTTGAATGTTAAGATTTTCAATCTATCAGTGTCCTTTTTGCTAGCCGGAACTTTCAAGATATAACTTTTGTGGGCTTTGCCTGATGTCCTCAGAAACTCCTGCTCTACCTACACATTATTATTAGGGTTCTGTAGTAAAAAAAAAATCAATGGACATAAGCGTGTCAGGTATCGTTGGATCCCATAATTTAAAAGATGTGACTTTCTTAGCAATATTTTTTGGCGTACGGGATATTTTCGGTTGCAACCATAGCAATATCTTTATTTTATTAAAAAACAATGCTTTGCATGCGTAAATATTCGTCCTAACTACACTCGACATGCACTAGGCCGGGTTTATCTTATATTTAACAGATGAGAAACATAATCAGCCTATAATGTTCCTACTGCTGGAACACAGGCCATCACTCAGTGAGAGGGAGTGGGCCGTAATCCACCATGCGGGCCCAGTGCGGGTTGGTAGATGTCACATATATTCAATTTTGCGTTCATGCAGGTTTCGACAGATAAGAATAATAATTATTCTTCTTGGTTGGGTCATGCCGGTTTTGATGTACTCTTTCGGCATACTCAAATGGACTCAGACTGAACTCGACGCCCTGGATAGGAAGGTCCGCACGCTGCTGACTGCAAATCGAATGCATCACCCACGGTCATCGGTAATGAGGCTGTATATCCCGCGAAAGTGTGGAGGTCGTGGCTTTTTAAATGCTAAGACTCTCCACAATCGCGAGATATGCAGTCTCAGGGAATATTTCCTTGAAGCCGACGTGGGAATGCATCGGGATGTAGTCGTGGTGGACAAGGGCCTTACCCCGCTCTCCTTGGGTAAAGAGAACTGGCGCAAGCCAGTAGTGCTTGACACTGATGATCGCATGGAGGTATGGCAAAGTAAGGAGCTTCACGGATGCTTTTTCCGGGCCCTACATGGACCCGATGTAGATTTACTAGCGTCCGTAGCCTGGTTGCGTTTCGGTGACCTCTTTGGAGAAACCGAAGGTTTTGTCTGTGCAATTATGGACGAAGTTGTGATGCCGAACAATTACCAGAGATTTATTGTGAAAGACGGCACGGTTGACATCTGTCGGGCATGCCACCGGCCGGGAGAATCAATCAGGCATATTATCTACGGGTGTTCTCGTCTAGCTAACTGAGAATACTTGCATAGACACAACCTTGTAGCCAGGATAATCCATCAGCAGGTTGCTTTGAAATACAACCTTGTGGAATCGGAGGTGCCGTACTATAGGTATGTGCCCGACCCAGTTCTTGAAAATGGTAATATAACATTGTACTGGGATCGATCCATCATCAATAACCGGACTATTGTTGCCAATAAGCCTGATATAGAGGTGGCGGATCGATCAGAGCGGCGCGCAATGATTGTTGACATAACTGTCCCGCATGATGAGAACCTCGTGAAAGCTGAGAAAGATAAACAAATTAAGTATCTTGACTTGGTTCGCGAAGTTGTCGACATGTGGGATGTGGACTCAGCGATCATTGTGCCGATAGTCGTTACAGCCAATGGTTTGATAGCCAAGAGCCTCGACCAACACCTAAGGAGGCTCTCGTTGGGCAGCTGGATCAAGGGCTTGATTCAGAAAGCTGTACTTCTGGACACGGCCCGTATTGTTAGGAGGTTCCTCTCTCTGGAGCCCTGACCACCGGTAGCTTGGACCCTGTTCCCGATACCGGTGGGCTACTATTTTTTTATATTTTTAAATGTTTTTATATATTTTTTTTATATTCTAATATTTAAAAATATAATTTATATGTATATGTAATGAAATAAAGGAAATAATAATTAATTAATAATAAGAATATTTTTTAGAGTAAATGTGGCTTTCGGAAAATCCTTTGCTATTCCCAGATAACTTTAGGCAAATTAATTGTATTCTAGTTTCTATTTCAGCGTTTTCCTTAAAGCTCACACAAGTTCATATAAATTGACTGTATTGGATCATAAACGCACAGTATCACTTATTTGTCGGACGTGTTAACATTTCCAATAATAATAGTTTTTGTCTATTCAACGTAATACCTATTTATCGGTTTTCATAACTAGTTCGAAATATAAATAAAAAATCAAAATGAATCACTTTTTGGTTAATCTGTGTTTGGTAAGTCTTTGTTTAATTATAATATAATGAACAATCCCAAAAATACCATATCGATTACGGCCCACTCAGCAGTGGAAACGTTATAGTCTGATTATTAAAATCGCAACATAGGTACAAAAACAGACCAGAAGAATAAAATTACCCTCTTGCACCATAAACGTTTAGCGTTAAACATATGTATTTAAAACACATGCAGGCTGTTTTTTTTTAGATTTATTCCGGAACGATTTGTATTGCAAGCGGGTCTTATTATTCATAATATTTTGGAAATTCAACCTTTAAGGGGGTGAAAAGGGGGGATTTTGTTTGTATGAAAAATCTTATTTCTTGATTTAATAACCTTGAAACTTGGCACGAATACCTACTTATCTAAGTAAATTATGAAGTTTGGAATTTTTCGTTTTTCTAAAATACCCCGTAAAGAGGTATTGGGGGGTGTTAAAATTTGTATGGAAGAATTTTAATGCCCTGTCCGATTAACTTGAAACTCAGTATTTATACTAAGGACTAAAAATAATTAATAACGTGTATCAGGGTTTTACGAAAATCTACCCCTAACTGTGTGAAAAGAGGTAGTTAATTTGAAAGGGGAGGATTTTATTGCGTGGCTTGATTAGCTCGAAAATTGGTATAAATAAACTTTGAGGAACACATCTTAAACGACTTTTCAAAATTCCACCCCTGTAGGGATGAAAAGCGGGGATACAGGTTATTTGAAAATTCTGATTCCTTTGTTCTATAAACTTAAAAATTGGCCCGAATACTTATTTATCTAAATTAATTATAAAGATCATACCAACATACATTTTCGAAACTTTTAGAGGAAAGTACGAATTTCACGCGGACGAAGTCGCGGGCAGAAGCTAGTTCATAATAAAATTTACAGTGATTGTACATATCTTATCATTTTCAGGTCGCTCTTCACATGGGGTCAAATTCATTGGAAGCGTCACCCATCGATGATGGAGAATTTATATTCACCGGCCCGTGTAACTATCTTTGTTTATTTACCTACATCAAATTAAATGTTAGCATCTTTTAGGGTTCTGTACCAAAATGGTAAAAAAGGAACCCTTATGGTACGACTTCGTCTGTCTATCACAGCTACTAATGAGTTTTAATGAATATAAGAAGTTGATATGCAAGAAATACGTATCGTTAACTTAACGATACGTATTTCTTGCATATCAACTTCTTATATTCATTAAAAATTCAAAAACAAAAATTTCCACCAAAATTAGGTAACAATCATAGTTGTTGAAATTCAGTCTAATGCTATTAATTTGAAATTTGGATTGGTTATAAATAATGCATATTATTCGTCCACATTGCAAGCGAAAGAATTGAAATAAATAGTTAAATGCAATAGGAGCCAATGGGAGAGCTGATATTTTAAAGTGGAGTAACTAAACTAGTTTAAATGGGGTATTATATGAAAAGGCTCCATTTGTACTTTTTAACACAGAGTTTTTACAAGTTCGCATAGTTTTTGACTTACGATAAAAATGCCCGTAAAAATACCACCTTCCCTCTCCTTTCTCTAGATTTTGCATAGCGCAATATCTGCATTTTTTCTTCCGTCTTCAATAAAATAAAGCTTTAAAAGACGAGACCATTATCGTTTTATTTATGTGTTACAGATAAGATGCCTTTATCATGCAGCGGGATGAGTTTCTGTTTTGATAAGGGTGTTGATTACCCTAGCAGCAAGATTGACAAGCTATTAGATCAAATGCCTAAGGTAAACATTACTGTTCAATAAATTTTCAAAAACCTAAGTGAAGCCCCTTTTTGGGTTCCGTAGCCAATGGAGAACATTTTCTTTGAGACGGACATGATGAATCTAAAAGAATCTCATTAGATTCATCATGTCCGTCTATATGTTTATAATCTTTCTTAAAGGCGTATTCAAACCTAAGCGGTATTCGCTGCCGAAGTGGATAGAGGTACAAGTTCCGCCGCAGAGCTTGATACTAAATACCTGAACGAAACCCATGCGGTATGTAGGTACCTCTACCCACAGCGACAGCGAATACCGCTTAGGTTTGAATAAGCCTTTATAAGAATTTCGAACTATTTTGATTTCCTGTGTTTTTTAAATCAAATATAAATATGTTATCCCAATAATAACAATCAATTCACTTTTTCAGACGTTAAATACTAGAATTGCGACAAACTCGGGATACGGCAATAAATACAATGTGGACTGCCCAGTCAACGACACATTTGTTGTAAGTATTTTTACGTTTTTATTAGACTTTATGGCAACAACAATTTTTCACACATTCTTCACACACGATATCGCAAGATACCAAGCAACAGATAGGTAAAGCAAAAGATAAGGCACCAGATTTCTCGGATTCAGATTACTCTAGATTCATTAATCAATTATCATCGGCTGGAGTTTGGTCGCATACCTACAATATGGGATTTTGTAGAAGGAACGCGACAAAATGACGCACGCGACAAACAGTTAACCTATGTACTTATCTATCTCCCGGTAATCACACGTGCAGATACAGATTACGAAAAAACAACGCTAACAACACCTTTTTTTTCAGAACAAACCCATTTACTACATCCTCGATGAAAGTAATAATGTCAGAGTGGTGGCACAATCCGATCAGAAGTTCCAGCAGATCTACAGTGTTAAGTGGTGCCAGTGAGTATTAAATAAATGTCTTCAAAGCAATAGGCTAACAGTATTGAATGTTTTTAAAGGCGAACAATCATGCACTCATGTTACACATGGGCATTCTTCGAGTCTGAGTGGGTAGGGAATTTCTCTTGCCTGTACTTAGGTACCTGTCAAAAAGAGTAAGGGGATCAGACCTAGTTATAGTAGATAAGACAGAAATTAAAACATAAGAATAACTAGGGGGGCGATCAGGCGGGGGGGTTCAGGGGATAAGACCGGAATACATCGAAAAAGCCATGTTACCATTGTTCGTGAAACAGTATTAGCATAACCACGATTGGGGCATTTTGATCAAGACGTTGGTGTCCAGCTATCAAAATCTCAAATATATACCGCAAAACGGGGCTACTTTGACTTCCAGGGTTACTTTGACAGATGTTGCAGCTACTTTGACAGAGCGCCAAAATCGGTTTTCACGTGTGCTCAGCAAGTGTGCGTGACCTCGAGTAATATTGCGCGAGGCGCGGGGTGTGGGGAACGCGTCATAGCGTTGTGATCGGCCTGGTCAAAGTAGCCCCGTTTTACTGTACCTACTCACGGGTGGCCTTTCTGCGCTGGATAAAAATATTATCCTACAAAACTGACTCATGAGTCAGTGTGTGCAACACTTTCATTTTCAATAATATTCATATTTTTATTTCAGACGTCCGGGACGAATTACCGAGCAAACGCCAACCTTTGTGCAGGGAACCCGAACACTGCTAAGGAACAAAATCGAGTGTGTCAACCAGTATATGGATGCCGAGTTTCTTGTATTGGTGGACGAAATTTCCAAGCTTCAACTCGCTAAGCCTAAGGGCGGAATTCCAGTATGCTGTAGATGCACGTACTCAAAATTAAATTAAATTATTAAGGTTTTTTTTTCAGAGTGACTAATCTCATTAACATTAAATAATGTTAATAAGATTAGTCATAGCTCGAATTTCTTCAATGTTTAGGAAATATAGGAATATTCAATACCAAATATTTTTTAATTATTTTAAGACAGTGAAATACATGCCAAATGAAAAAAGTCTATACCCATTTGTTTAGTTCCTAGTACAGTCACCAAAGGAGAAAAGTAATCAGGGTCGTCGGATATAGTTGAAGTTTAATACAAAACTGATTGATATTTTCGAATAAAATTTAATTAAATTAATAGAAAACAAACAGTTCATTTATCAAATTGAATTTCAATAGAAAAAATCCATCGGTTTTTTACTAAACTTCAACAGATATATCCGACGACCTTGGTTACTTATCTCCTTTGGTGACCGTACATACAATATTTGTAGATTATATAGGTTTTGGTAAATCACATACAGTTCTGTACCACAAAAAAAAATCTATTATTAGGCCAGAAATTACAATGGGACCTAAGTTAATGTACTAATCATCGTTTAGATAAAATTTTATTTGTCATTTGGAGTGTTAGGTACTATTATTAGAAAATATATATTTATTTTACATTTAAATAAGCATTTTTCATTGACCTAAAATATAACTTTTTATCAGTGTTAAAGGATTTTACTTAATAGGTACACTAACAAAATTTTCTGCCACAAGAGTTACCACCATAATAGTATAATTTGCACAGTGGCTCCTAACAGTTTTTTTTTTTCTAATATATTACATAACAGAATATATCGTCATTTTCCCCAGAGATGTGATATTTTACCAGTTATGTTTACGCTCCTTGTCCTATTACCATCAACCGACAAAACACAAATCGCACATATCCAGCCTCCAGGCTGCCACTAAGAATATCTTTTATTTTACAATAACAAAAGCGCATAAAATAATGTGAAAATAGTTATTAACACTATACACTGTGATTTCAAGGTTCCGCAATCAAAAGGCAAAAACTAAACCCTTATAATTACGTCCCGTCCATATATCCACCAGACCCACAGCCATCTTATATGCGATTTTTACAGCGATGAAAATAGGAATTAAATAGGTGTATTCTGTGCACAGCTAAAAAGTGGTGCATAGAGAATGGACCGAGCATTAGCTCACAAAAGTGACCACTCTTTAGAAAAAGACATAGCCACTGAGCGGGCAATACGATTTATTCCGGGCTGACCCCCGGAACCCAACTTGGATCTCTGTAGTAGTACTAAAGAGACAACTACTAGGCCCACATTTGTTTTGCCTCTCTCGTACTTTTCGGTCTGTATTCACTGCAAAACCGAAAACGGGACGCTCAGTCCATTCTCTATGCTCAATGGTGTAGTGATTTTACAAAAAAAAATTATTAAGGATGGCACTCCCTATAAATACATACATAATATAGGTATCTATCTGGATAAGCACATTTAAAAAGCAGAAAAACGAACGGGAAATAAAAAGAAGAACATCAATTGCGTAGCATACATTTTGGAGCCTGAAAGAAGTTGTAAGTATTGTACAATATGAGAATTCTTTTTTTGGTGGTTTACTATAATTACTTAGGCTCAAATAAAGTCTAAGCAACGACGTTTAAATATTTATGTTTTCATAATTCATGCAGTAGATGAGTAGACGGTTAAAAATGATAGTATCTCTATTATGATGGTGCAATGATGGTATCTGATATCTCCCAGCGGCCCGTCATCTACCTGGACCAATTAAAATCTCTGGTCCGACTACTTAACCAGGTTGTGGGCAGCTGTATGACTAAGGGCCTGCGCCCACTGGCGGCACGGCACGCCAGGGGATTATTTGGCATCACTAGATGCAAGCGCATACTGGCAACGATGCCGCGGTAACCTTGGGCATGCCACGACGTCCTTAAGCATGCCGCGGCGTCTTTAGGCACCACGAAGGGTACCGAAGTGACATCGTGTTCTTTTCACAACAGTCATAACCCTTCATCAGAGCACAATCTTGAATGCTGCCGAAGCAACCCGCGGGATGCCGAGACATTCCAAACGTTATCGACATGGCATACCGCAGCTTTGTTTTTACCTACGATGATTATGATTGAAATTAATTTTATCCTTATACTATTAAGTTATATTCCTATTCGTCCATAAAAATCCATTGCCTGGCCGTGCCGTTAGTGCGCGCAGGCCCTATGTCGAATGGGAGCTCACAATGCGACTGGAAAGCCACAACATACATAATACCTTATCTCTTGTCCTGCTCTTTTTGCGAGTCCACTACTAAATCTTAGTTGTGGCAGAATTTTGTTCAACGCAAATAATAACTTGTGGAATCATCGTCACGACGAAGCAAATGATACCTAGTAGCACTGCCTGCGACCTCAACCGCATACCATCGTCCAACTTTATCTCGCGGCCCAAGAGTAGAATTTTTATAAAATCCAATCTTGCCAGATACTTGCAACACAGAACAAAGGATCATCATGTCATGAAGTGACTGCTCACAAGTTTGCAGGATTTATAGTTCCTGAGATTTGGCGAGGACAAATGTGCTGGTTTTTAGACTTCAGGATACACTATCACTAAATCATACCCTACAAGGTTTGTAGATGTACTTATAAAACCTAGTAAAGTACTTTTATTTTCCTTTAGTGACCACATAAACACACAGATTCTAAATAATATATATAACGGAGAATCGGGATCATTCGGATTTTTAGAAATCGTGACGTCAGCTGAGCTGACATCACCATCTCCACCGTTAGGTTCACTCATTGCAAAAATAAAGACACCCAATTTATCTACTCACGTTTTATTTATTAGTCACACAATTTAGAAACCTTTAAAATCCAAATTATTAATTAAAATTGTACTCACAAATATTCTACTGAAAAACCACTTGTCTTTACAAAATTTTCCTTCATAATGTGGCCTCGCAGCGCCTCGCCATTTTGAAATACAAAGATGGCATCGTCGTTGCGAAGTCATTACACTTACTTTTTTACAAATCGCAGGTAACATTGATTAAATAAAGTAGCAAACTATGATTTGTTAATTTGTTTTACTATTGTTAGCACTCGATTTTAACATTGAATTAATTATTTATTGCTTAAAACATTTTAACATTTTTTAAACACGCGCGCCATGGTGTTTCGCTTGACCTTGTAGTTAAATCTACTGTTTCTGTTAAACAAAAATTAACCAAAAATCATTATTAAACTAACGCATATCGCTTATTAATCAAGAAATTAATTAAGCAATAGATAACTTGTTTTTTAAACCTAAGTTTGAATAAACCTTCAGTGAAACTTTTAGCAAGTATGTTGCTACATATTCCAAAACTTTTAGAAATACTTGCAGAATAGCCAAAGCCCTGTACATTAGCAACAAAATCAAGTCAGCAGAAAATAAAATAAAAATAGTTTGGAAAATTATAAATAACGAAACTAGTAGGAATAAAAAACGAAACACTGATTACACGTTGGAGACTTCACGTGGTGCCATAAGCTCTAACTTAGAAGTAGCTCAAGAATTTGTAAATTTCTTTACTAATATACCATCGAAAACGACGGAAGCCTTAAACTCCTCACCCGACGTATCAATTGATTTATTACGAGCGAACGTGCAAGCCTGCCCGGTTGTATTTCAATTTAAACATATTAACCCCGCAGTAGTAATAAAATCTTTTAAGCAAATCAAGATCAAATTGACCGAAGATCTTTGGGGAATGTCCATTAAAGTGTGTACCTCCATAATTGAGTCTATTGCGCCTTACTTAGCCTTAGTATTTAATTCGTGTGTTGATCAAGGAGTCTTCCCCGATTTAATGAAATACAGTAAGGTAATACTACTCTACAAATCCGGGGACAGTAAAGACACTAATAATTATAGACCCGTATCCGTGTTGCCGGTTTTCAGCAAGGTGTTTGAATCAATCAAATGCTCAATCATTTTAACAGGAATAAAATCCTTCACGATCAACAGTATGGTTTTACCAAAGGACGTTGTACGACCGACGCCGGTGTAACCTTATTAAAACAGATTTTTAACGCGTGAGAAGAGGCCCAAGACGCCATAGGAATCTTTTGTGACCTCTCTAAAGCATTTGATTGCGTCGATCACAAAACCTTGCTTTTGAAACTTGAGCATTACGGACTTGGAAAACTTGCGCTCAGTTTAGTTAGATCTTATTTAAATGATAGACAACAGCAAGTTCAAATAAATGGTATCAATTCACATGGTTTAACTGTAAAAATGGGTGTACCACAGGGCTCGATTTTGGGTCCTTTCCTCTTTTTAGTATATATTAATGATCTACTCCATTTATTAAAAAATCAACCACAAATGGTGTTATTTGCTGATGACACTTCTTTAATTTTTAAGGTAAATAGACGTGCTGCAAATTTTGACGACGTAAATAACGCCCTACTGCAGGTCCAAAATTGGTTCACTGCTAATAATTTAGTATAAAATGGAAAAAAAAACTAAGTGCATAAGATTTTCTTTACCAAATGTCAAAAGTAGTGATTGTGAGATAATATTGAATCAAGAGAAACTAGAATTCGTCGATAGAACTGTTTTCCTAGGGATCACGCTCGACTCAAGGCTATAATGGGGTCCGCATTTAACATCTCCTGCAAGACGGCTAAGTTCAGCAGCTTATGCTGTGAGAAAAATCCGTCAATTTACTGATGTAGATACCGCGAGACTGGTCAATTTTAGTTACTTCCAACTTACGGTATTTTGCTTTGGGGACGGGCTGCAGACATCGATTCTATTTTTATTCTGCAGAAAAGAGCCATCAGAGCCATATATAATCTCCGCAGGCGCGATTCTCTAAGGGAACGGTTTAAGGAAATTAACATCATGACGGTACCTTGTCAATATATCTACGAAAACATCATGTATGTAAGGAAAAATTTACATCTTTTTTTAGTAAAAGAGGTGAGAGACATAATTATAGTACCTATTCGTTCAACCAGGTTTCAGACTAGCTAAAGTAGACTCATCTTTCATATGTACTGTTTAAAATGCTATAACAAAATACCTCCCCACATTCTTCAACTGAATGAGACAAAATTCAAGTCTTGTATTAAACGCACACTATGCAGGCAGGCATATTATAAGTTAGGGGATTACATCGCTGATAAAAATGCCTGGCTAAATGCTGGTCCTGCTCCACAACCACAACTAATTGATTAACACTTGAAAATACTGTTGGAGCTGCTGAAGATTGTAAGTCTATCTTTGCATTGTATAAATTCAATCTCCTAGTACTGTATAATTGCATAGCACATGTGTGAGCAGTATGTACATACTATAAAGCTACCATTTACTGGGTACGTCTTTCATTGACTTGAATGTGCCCTGGCGGCTGAGAGTATGTCATGCTCACTCAAATGTCTCGCTGATGGTGGCGCGTGTGTCGGATCATTTAGCTCCCTTCAAAATGGTTGAGCTGAATGGTGATAATACGTGCGTCATGTTCGTGAACGGGCGCTGTCAGTAGGGACTGGTCATCTCTTTGCTGCCAGGGCTTATTTTATTTTATTTAATATTTGAATTGTTGTTCTTTTTCTTCTCTTTTCATTATGGACGCTTTTAACGTTCTGCATTGTTCTCACATGTATAATTTTTAACATGAATGATGTAACCAAGACTTTGTAACTATATTGTTTTGATTTAAAAGAGTGTCCATGGAGTTTCTTGCCCGTTCTTCTCCATAGGTACCTACGCTTTGGAATGGTCAACTAGCTTCATCTTTCTGACTGACCGACCCTTTGACAATTCAAAAGTGCCTGTAATTGGTCTAATTGAAATAAATGCTTTGAGTTTTGAGTTATGGTTTGCTTTTATAGTAACAGCAAATCATAACACGACTTTTTACATTGAAAAGTAGCAAACTGACTATAACAATTAAATCTAAACTAATTTAAACCTATCCAGTCATATTTAACTGGTAAGTTTTAACTTAAAGTTAATATTTTTAGTTTGAGTCGGTCTTGCGTCGACATATAATATTTATTTTATTTCCAATTGCAATTGCTATTACAGTCAGAACTATGCCTACTGGAAATGAGGATTCGATAAATAATAATGAAATATCAAAAAACATCAGTAAAATACGTCAGGGAATTTCCTATGACGAGGACTTAATGACGTAAGCGCGCATAATAACCGTAATAATGTATGCCGTAAGAGATAACATACGTACATAATGTAATAATTTATTGTATTGCATATTTATTATTTATATGTAGGTGCTTATGTATCGGGGTCTGTGGGGTGGCCCCACAAGGGGTAAGGGGCTATTTTAACTTAGGTAATTTTGTTCTACAAGGATCGCAGCAAGTAATAAGCAAACTACTAAAGATGACGTTGCCAATTGACCAACATACATAAACCTAATAAATATAATTTTCAACACACTTGCTCGTAAAATGGCTCTTAATGCACAGCTTTTAGATCCATAATGCAGTGTATTACAAACGCGTGCTTTTTCTTTACGTTACGGTACTTGTGCTTTATTTCCACAGATAACTATTTAATTTACTAGTCGGAGGTCGGAGAAGTGCGTTTTTTTTTTTTAATCTCTTCAAAGAGACTTCATGCCAAAAAGAATCCGCGAGCCATATTTTACTTTTTTTTTTTAAATAGTCTGAATTGTCCTTGGTCCCAAGATGAACTAAAAATTTACCTTAAGATGAATGCGCAGTTGTAGCCCACGAAATTAAATTTTTCGAACGTTTTTTGCAATTTTCAGGTCAGTGAAAGGTTGTATCTTGATCAAAATATGATTCGCGACTATAACAGATACGTATTTACATAATTATAATCATTAGAATCATTAAATACATCTTTCTAAGTTAGATTTGTTCCATAACAACAAATCTCTTATGGAAAAGTTCTTAGGGAACAAATGTAACTTAAATATACATGAATGATTCTAATGACTATAATTCTTTAAATACACATCTATTATATAAATTTTGATCAAGACACAACCTGATACTGACCTGCGAATTGTAAAAAACTTAAAAAAAAAAAATTTCGCGGTCTACCACTGCGCATTCACCTTAGGGTGCATCCACACATAGCGAGGCATGTGCCGCAAATGATTTTATTATATGTACGGTTGCATCAGACTGAGGCATCTAACATACAAAAAAAAAAACCGAGTGTGCTTATGACCACACGACTGAAGTGAAACTTCAAACGTATTTGGCTATGAGAGGAAGAGAGAAAGAAAATGTGCGCGCGCACTGCTTTCTCTTGCTTTTATCCCCCACTCAACTCCCGTTCGCCTCGCCCGTAGCCCTTAGACATGGGTCGTACTTGCAAAATCGAGTACCAGGGCTTCCAAGTACGTCCACCTTAAGAAACCAGGGCCTAAAACCAGGGCTCGAGATACTTTCAAGTATTTTCTATCTGCATCGAAAACTGATCCATAACTTCATACAAATAAGAAGTACAATCGCGTAATCAAACAAAAGCCCTGTTGGAAGTAAAAAGTACTTGCATAGGAAATTGATCCGTGAATTCCTATAAATAAGGAGCACAATCGCGTTTACAAATAAATACTTTTACAAACCATTAAAGTAAAAATACTTGCATACGAAATTGTTCCGTAGACTCTTACCACACCTCGGACACTCCATACAACGCTCGCAAAATAATTACCTATTACTACTACATAAACAAATGACGTTTGTATACGTGCAAATGTGTGCGTGAAATCTAGTAGCGTAAAAAAAATGGCGCGGAAAGCAATTTGTGTCGGGGAACCGAACGACGTCGACGGCGGCGCTGCCCGAACGTGTGCATTATTATGAAGTGACCAAGTAGTTTAATTGTTTATTTATATAGACAGGTTCGTAATGAAATAAAAACACTAAAATAGTTTAGTTTAAATGACTTTTCTGTAAATAATGGGTTATTAAATCGCATGTTATTAAAAATCCGAAATCATACAAACAGTATATGTAAATACGAATTCAGAAAAGCATCACAATATCCAACCATCGTGATTAAAACTCAAATAAAACTTTTAAATCGCATAATTGTGTGTCAGCAATACAGCGCTGCGGTTCGCGAGCGCCCTTGCTAAAGAGTCGGCGACGAATACCTCGAAGTGCGGGGTGAGGTGCGGTATCTGATATGAGGGCGAGGAAAGGAGTGTCCTTTCTGTACGTAGTACTATTAAGTATTCTGTGCTCTTACTGATAAGGAGTATGATCGCATTTGCGAAAACAAACGCGGTTGTTGAACTATTTGAGTACCTACATACTCGAGCGTCGAGGCACGACGGAGCGAGATACTTTCAAGTATTTTCTATCTGCATAGAAAACTGATCCATAACTTCATACAGATAAGAAATACAATCGCGTATTCAAAAGCCCCGTTGGAAGTAAAACTACTTGCATAGGAAATTGATCAATGACTCCGAATAAATAAGGAGCAAAATCGCGTTTACAAATAAATACTTGCAAGCCATTAAAGTAAAAAAAACTTTTTAAGAAAAAAAAACCGACTTCCAAAAAAAACTTTACAAAGTGAAAAATAACTTTAATTTCGGAAGTCGGTGTCTTTGGATCTTTATTTTAGTTTTTTGCCACCGACTTCCGAAATTAAAGATATTTTTCACTTTGTAGTGTTTTTTTGAAAGTCAGTTTTTTTTTTTCTTAAAAAGTTTTTATTTCACGCTTTTAAGTGGGTCTGCTTATAATTTATCTAAGTTACAATAGCCTAGTGATCATCGCCTTTTACAAACAAAATATTGCTTTTCCCGATACAGGGAAGTTAATTGTTGAGGAGTTCTCCAGATTCACCATCAGCTCCGTATCACCATTCACATTGTGACGAGCATAAATTGCTTAGCAACCATATTAAAGTAATCGAATCGCAACCCGTGAAATGCTTAGATATTATTGAGTAGTTCCGGTGGCCATCTGTGGTCTTCATCATCAGTTCCACATCACCAAATAGTGCTTTCCGAGAGCAAATGCACGAGTTACTATAAAAAATACCCAAATCGCTATAGGTGTGCCTATAATATTTGAAGAGTTCCTTCGATTTCTCCAGGATCCCATCATCAAATCCTGCCCTGATGTTTTTAGACTAGATGCTGATAATCCTGGCTGCAGCATCAGGCCAGACTTGTCAACATTGCATTGAACTTAAAATTTAGTCCTGTTTAAAATGAGCCCAAACACGACTACGGTGCTGTAATTTCAAGGTTGGTACTTTTTCTAATGCTCCTGGCTTCAGCATCAGGTCTTTATGTACTTCGGTGTTCCTCATTAACAGTACGTTTATCCACGCATCGAGCCCTTTTCAATGAGCCTTAACACGATATATCTGCTGTTAGTTGTCGAAGAGTTAGGTACTCTGCAGACTATCCTGACTGCAGCATCAGGTCATGACTTGATGATCATGAGACCAAATGTGGCAAATGCCCTATCAAACATCAAAACAATTGACTAAAACAGTCCTTGCCTGTTCGAGTAACTTCTTACTGTTAAGGAGTTGTAACTTCCATCATCAGCCCAGCTACCTGAGATGGTGACAACCATACGCAAATACACAAGATACTTCGTAAAATATGCGAAAAACAATAAGTGAGCCTATAAAATTTAAAGGTTGCCCTCGATTACTCTAAGATCCCATCATCAGATCCTAACTTGGTGACAGTGGGACCACCTCAAAACTATCTACTTTGGAACAAAAAAAGAATTTTGAAAATCCGTCGACAATTGGCGGAGTATTCGATGAACAAACATACAAAAAAAAAAACATACAAACAGCCGAACATAGTACCTCCTCCTTTTTGTGAAGTCGGTAAAAAATACTTGCATACGAAATTGTTCCAAAAGGAGCATGATCGCATTTGCGAAAACTGACGCGGTTGAGTACCTACGTATTTGAGCGAGTAGCCGTATAAGATACTTAATAGTCTTGCAAGTATTTTGAGTCGGTACCCGGTGTGCGTACTTGGAAGCAAATACCTGGTGTAAAAACCCGGTCGCATATTTATGCGACCGGGACCGGGTTTTTACACCAGGTATTTCCAGCTATTTTTTACGTACCTTCCCTACTCGCGATCACACGTTTTCGTAACGCATTCGCCAGTTTACTCCCCAAGTCAAGCGCGCCTAAAGAAGTTTCACTTCAAAAAAAGCACTTGCGGCGCATGGCTCGCTCTGTCTGGATGCACCTTATAATTTTCCGTCGTCCCTCCCGTAACCAAACGGAAAAGACCACTGGCGTTCTATTATTGCAGATTCTCACTGAATTAGTATATTTCTCTATGTAAATAGTACTTTCTAATTCCATACTATTTAAACTACAATTTGACATACGACAACACTACGATCAGTCTTAACATTACTTACTCTATGGGTAAACCTGCGCGCGCACGCCAGCGCGGCGCGCGGAATGACAAACCCAGCCCGCCATTATCCATACAAGTTAATATTTAACAATACAAGTCTGTTTTTTTCCTCGCAAGTGTGTTGAAAAACGTCGTATGATACGCGTGTGCATTGATAATTAATGATCAACATAGCACACATGTATCATAATGTACTATTAAGCTGGATTTCCCTAATAGGCACAGCAAATATCTTACTTATGGTAGGTGTCAGTCAGTCAGTGTCGTGGCACGGGCAGACAATGATCTAAAATGTAAAATAGGTTCAACTTGTCGCTTAAGCAAGATAAAATACTAGTCGAACCGCAAGTCCTCTCAGCATAGTTGGCATAATGCTAGACTGATAAAAAAAAATTGTTTCTTGAACATAGTTTTTTACATTTTGTTGGTGGATGGCGCCTCCTTTTAAGCAGATAAGCCTGTGTTAGAAGACGCCGCTCTTTCTTAGATAGGCTAAAGGTGATAAAAAAATTAGATGATATTGTTTTTTTATTTTAACTACCTGATCGTCGCAATCAATTGCAGGCCACTTCTGAAACGCAGGTCTAGTGCAAATATCTACCCAATAATAGTTCTCAGACACCATCCTACACAAATGAGTAACTGACCGCATTGAAACTCATGAACTGATGACGAATTTTGAGCGAAATTATAAAAACAATGAAATATCTTAGAAGTTAATTTTTTAAGTTAACAACCGACTTCAAAAAAAACACTACAAAGTGAAAAATAACTTGAATTTCGTAAGTCGGTGTCGTTGGTTCCGCATTCTCGCTTTTTGACACCGACTTCCGAAATTAAAGTAATTTTTCACTTTACGCACTTACTTAGAGTTTTATTTTTGAAGTCGGTTGTTTTTTTTTGCAAGTTATTAAAACATCATCAATCACACTGCCGAATGTTTGTGAGTGAGTGTGTATGTGTGTGTGTTTATATGTTTGTCAATTCTTCACGCTCAAACGGCTGGACCAATTTTGATAAAATTTTGTAAGGAGGTAGCTGACACCCTGGATTAACATACAGTCTACTTTTTATTCCGATATTCCCACGGGATCGAAACTTATGCGGGTGAAATCGCGGGATGCAGCTAGTAGTAGTAGTATAAACCAAGTGGCAAAAAATCGTATTATTGAAGCTAACTCAAAAACTACCCAAGCAAATTAATAAAATTTATATGGGATGACCCCTAAATCATACCTTATCAATTAAAAACAATGCATAGATATAAAAAAGCTAAGGTGCATTGAAGAATTGAAGACACCGACTAGAAGAATCATCAAAATTCGCATAGAAATGCCGGAGATGCAGTACATTTATGCCTATAACTTCGTACCTAAGAATAATTACCTAATATATTATACACTTAAACCTTCCTGAAAGTATTTAGATCACGATAATGAAAGAAACATCAAAATTTGTTCATTCGTTTTTGAGAAAATCGCGGACATACAAACATCCATACATATGGGTCGAATACAGAACCTCCTTTTTTGAAGTCGCTTAATGAAGTCGGTTAAAAAAGAAAGCTTTTGAAGGACCTCAAAAAATATATGTAGGTTTGTACTAAAACATATAGTCTTCATGAGAATAAACTTCGGTTTAATCTGTCAAGCTCCGCTAATGAGACACAATTGATTTTCTATTGTTTCGTCGCCAATGGACGACGCGCGCCACTTGACCGGTTAATACGATGAAAACAATAAATAATAAAAAAAAACAAATCGAATCCTGGATTTCTGACGTAATACTACATCATTAACTATTGCATTGTCGAGGAGGAAAATAATAACTGTGTTTTTGAAACCTTATTGTTTGTGTTATTAGTACGCTTTAACGTTTTCCTTAAATGTGTACCTCAGTATAAATATCAGGATGCGTTGCACAACAATATCATTCCTACCTTGAGCTTGAAACGGAGAGCACAGTTGACGAGAGAAATTCCGTATTTTTTTTATATTATAAGCATTTGCTTGTTAATAAGAAAAATAAAAAAATATTGCAAAATAGCCTTTGTTACTAATAAATAATAAAAATGGCAAAAATGTGTTTCTCCCTCGTGTTTGCAGTTCTGGTAAGTCTTATTTTACACTATTAATAGTAAAAAATGTAATACTTATTATTATAGAAATACCTATAGGCTTTTATATTAAAAAGAAATATAAAATAATGACAACTACTCAAGCATCTTTGCCTCGCATGATTTCTAACTTTGTTCAGCTACCGAGAAATTCCCACTAGAAAAACCCAACAACACTTAGCCTCAATAATACCTATTGCCAACATTTAAGAAATGGATTCAGATTGACGTAACGACAAACAGTAGGTATTTTGATTGTTTTGTGTCCCTGTTGAAACACACATAATAGTTTCTCGCGGATTATCAAAATTCATAAAGTACAATTAAGATTTACATTTGTATAATTACAATATTACCTACTTAATGTCTATTTAATTTCCAGGTTGCTCTTCACATGGGCTCAAACCCAGTGGAAGCATCACCCCAAGATGGAGAAGTATTGTTCGACATCAGCAATCTAGTAAATCAATGTAACTATCAACCTTTATTTTACACCCATTTACGTCTTAAGAAAGCTTGCAATTTATAATATAGCTTAGTGGTGGTTACCACGAATAAGCGCTTTAGTAAGACGCATCAGTTTATATATAGAACCACTTACCTGCCTATCATAATGACAGTCATTAGTGTCATCAAGACATCAATAATTGGAAGTAACACGCAATCCATATACATTATTTTCAATTAAGTCTGTAGGTATGACCAGAATAAGGAAAAATTGTAGCAAGAATGTAGTTTACCTATTGGGTGATCCAATAAAATCCAACTACCACCGAACATCCGAGACATTTTTTATTACACTAGTGATTGAAAATCAATTTACGATTTCAGGTTCATGAACCTTCTTAGTCGTAAATAGCATAGGGATCGTACATATTTAATTTAGTGAGTTCCTAAATATATTTTTAACATAAGTATTGCTTTTTCATTACAGTGGAGATGCCAGGTCCCTGCCAAGGCAAGTCTTACTGCTTTGAGGAGGGTGCGAACTACCCTAAAGACAAGATTGAGGAGCTTCTCGCAGATATGAGTGAACTGGTAAGGAACAATATAAATAATGTAACTTTTTTGGCAAAACCTTTTAGATATTAGTAGAGCAATATTAATCAATTAATTTAAAATAGCATGAATACCTTTGAACCCATAATAATGTAAAAAGGTCTTGTACCAACAAAGCTAGTCGCTTTTAAACGCCTAATGTTTTGCATCGATTATTACAGAAGGTGGAAAACCCAGAACCACGAACAGACACTGGTTTCCGCGACGGAGATACTTATGACGAGCCCGACTGTGTTTCAGAATCTTCTGTAAGTACCTACCTACGATGACACTATTTTTTTTCAGGGATATCTATATATTGAAATACAATCCATACCACTACTTACTTCAGAAACACAACCATTGTATTGTTACTGATAAAATATGTACTATGTACACGTACAGTGTTTATTTCTAAGTTTTATAAACAACAATCTTCAAAAATACACAATTCTGACAAAAACCAATACCTATTAACAACTTTTTTTTTTGTTTTCAGGAGAGCCCTATCTATTACATCATTGATAAGAAAGATAAGCTAAGAGTGGTTGTGCAGTCACCTAAATTCCAGCAGATCTACAGTGTTAAGTGGTGCCGGTGAGTATTAATTTATTTAACAACTACTCTTATCTTATCCTATCCTAATCCTACCTAACTTTATAATATTATTAATGCGAAAGTAAGTTTGTTTGTTACCTTTTCACGTCAAAACCACTAAACTGATCATCCTGAAATTTTGCATATACGTTGTCAGGTGTACCGAAACGGGCATAGGGTACTTTTCATTCCGAAAAAAAGTGCAGTTCCTGAGGAAAAAAACAATAACGTTATTATAATAGATGGCGCCACGTGTCTTTCGAAACTTATGCGGGTGATACCGCGGAGCGCTGCTAGTAAGGTTCATAAATAGTTTAAGTATTTAGGTAGGTAGACGGCAAGGTTTTGAATTGAAAACGTTGAAATTGCTCTTTCTGTGATTTTGGATAAAAAAAATCATGAAAAATACTTATAAAGTAGTACTTAGTTATATGAACACAGTGGCAATGCGTTTGCCTTACAAGTTTTGCTACTATCAAAAGCAAAGGCACTTGACAGATTTAAACTTGAATAACGAATCTTTTAGTTTACTATGATTTTCATCTCAAAGGCATACATACAATACATCCGTATTATATAAGATCAATTAACAAAACGTAATTTTTTTAACACGCTTAATATTAGGTCGACCTGAATGGAATGTGTGTTAAGAAAATTTAGGGCTCCAATTTTCACTCGCACTTATAGAAGCGAGTGAAAATTGGAGTCCCTTTTCTGAGAATGAATGAAAATGAATGAGAATTATCTGAGATATTTTTTTTTTTTATTCATAATCTCAGATAATTTACATTTCATGGCCACTTAATAGTTTAATTAAATGTATTCTAAGGTGATTTTTGAGAGACCATTTGTAACAAAAAGGTCCTAATAATAAGTTTTTGGTTGCAATGAAATTGGAACTTTGTTAAGTTTGACATTCAGTTTGTTGTTCCATAATTTGAAAATTATCACAAATTCTTAATTCAAATAATAGTAGTCGCATTCATTTGTAAATGTTGATGCATTTAATTCAGATGACAGTACAATAATGTGGTGCGACCAAGGTGGTCTGATGAAGGAGTAGAAATGTAGAGTACCTACTGCATATGGAGTTCAGTTATACGGAAGGTTACAACTGAACTCTTAATGGTTACTAGTAAAGCCATCATCATCAAGTTTGTGCTCATTTGATTGGGAGTAACGAGTAATATTCATTTTTTACCCTAATGCAGTAAAACCCCAAAGGACGGTTTTGTGTTTAGTGCACTTCTAAAATGTTTAGCGTGTTCCATATTTTTTTAAACTGGAACAAAATTATCATACTTTTTATTATTTTATTTCAGTGACGAGGGCCTCATCACAAGGGACACGCCTCACTTCTTAAAAAACAGCAAACTTGTGCAGAAGTTCAAAATGGAATGTGTGAGCACAAAAATGGATTTCGACTTCTTCGTGCTGAGTGATGAGGTGGATCCCATCAGTCAGAAACCCAAGATGGAGATCGCATCGGCTAAGGGAGGAATCCCTGTGTGCTGCAGATGTCGGTACAATGTTGACGACTAACTGGATATGCTGCCGAAAATCACAATATTTACCTGAGATTATTTATAGTTGACGAAACCAAAAAAGATAGACTGAAAACTATGACAATTTAAACATGAATTTTATATACAACGTGTTTTTTTTATATCCCATTACTCTAGGGTGTCATTGTACTCATCATTATGAACAACTTTTACTATGGGACCAAACCTAAAATCGCGAAAAAAAATCAGCTATTTTAATATCTAATTACATTTTGACGAGTTATGCAAACATAAATGTAGATTTTTTTTACGATTTCTGGTTTAGTCCCATAGCAAAAGTAGTTCATAATGATGAGTACAATGACCCCCTAGAGTTATAGGATATAAAAACACGTTGTATGAATAGTTAATTTATTGTGCCTATATTTATCAATCATCATAGCCTTCAACGAGGCTAACTTGTGATGGACCACAACTGCATCGATCGATAATCGAATCTCTAAATTGAAAGGTGTAGTGCGCATTAAAATCTTAAATAAGTACTACATATTTACATAATTACCTATTTATGTTTTTTTTAGATAACATATTTAACAAATGATGTTTTAGAGTATTCTTATATTTAGTTAAATTTGTTTCAATTAATAAAATGAATTGATAAAATTACAGAGTTTGGTTCTCATTACTTATCTAGGTAAGTATACAACGACGCAACACTATTGAATTACAAGCTGAGGCTTAAGACCAGCACATATACCTACTTTGGTCATCCTTTTTACGGACAAAGAAACAAAACAGGCCGATAAATGCTAACTTTTTTACCCTTATGGGATTAAATAGTGGATGAAAAGTTTTAGGTAATTTCGGTAAATACGGCTATGGGAAATCTCATCGCGTACAAGGTGATTTGGCCATCGTCGTATTACTTAGTAAAACTCTTTAAGGAAATGAGTCATATCGACAGCGACACATAAAGAAGAAGAATTATTTTCATTAAAATCTGTCAGAAATATTGTACTTACTACTTAATGACATCCTCAATCTACTTAATAAAAATCTTAAATTCACTCACTGACAGACAATATAATCAGCCTATAATGTTCCCACTGCTGGGACACAGGCATCCCCTCAGTGAGAGGGAGTGGGCCGTAATCCACCACGCGGGCCCAGTGCGGGTTGGCAGATGTCACATATCTTCGAATTTTTGGTTCTAGGACATGCCGGTTTCCTCACGATGTTTTCCTTCGCCGTTTTGAGAGCAGTGGTAATGAAATAATTTACACAAAGTAAAGCGCCTGTCTGGATTCGAACCTACGACCTACAACTCGTAAGTCGCGGACGTTACCACTTGGCCACCACTGCTCAGACAACGCACAGCCTCAAATCGCTGGGCCTAAAGCATGAAGTTTTGGTCAAGGGTCCCTTATGTAACGAAAATGAGCAATAAGGAGAGATTTTTGAAAATTGCCAAAAAAGAGGTTAAATATGTGATAAAATTAGGTATGGAATTAAGATATTTTTGCCTATGGGAAGTCAAAACTGGGCCCCAATTCTGTATTATTCCCCGCGAAATCTTACCACATGGCAAAACAAGTCAATATCGTGTCTTGTTAACGGCTAGGAATCGAAATGTCAACCGTACGGACAATATGTATTTTGACGCTTCAAATCACTCCATTGTGTCATAGAGAATACGTTAATAGCAGATATGTCGTCATTAACTCAGAGCGAGAGGGCGTGTCAGACTTTTACTCACTAAAACCCACCCGTGTTCCTTCAGTTGCCTGTGCCAGGGGCCACGGTATCTCTTTCGAACAACCCGCGACCCCGGCAGGCTTCGGTCATGGTAGAATAGAATACTCTTTATTATGTACACCATATAAATTACAGACATAAATAAAAAAAACTTTACAATGGGTGACACAATGGGCGGTCTTATCGCTAAGAGCGATCTTTTAAAGACAACCTCCCCACCCCTAGACCCCGTCAGTTAGTGCTGACATCTCTTTGAGGCGCGCGTGGAACACAACGCGCCGTCGACCCGGGCCTGGTCCTTACCGGACGGCGAGCTGCCCATTGCTCGCCGTCCGCAAGCCCGCGCCTACGGTGGCCAGGAATCGGCTATCGATTCCCGACGATCAATAGATACCTAGTGCTTTTTAAGAGAAACATTGTTACTAAAACGAATTTCGATGGGACGGCAATCCGACTAGACTTGAGGATCAGGAAAAATAAAATATACTTAATATAATGATGCAGTGCGTTGCTGAAATTTGCATGGTTAAAGTGGCTTAATCGATTGAAAATTATGTTGCTCGTATCTAATGGGTAACTTTTTTTCAAAAGCTGTAGTCAATGTTTTATTACGATGCGTGCTATACGTCAAGAGAAGACTTGCACTCCTTGCAATGTAGTGGATGTAATTTTGGAATAAATATTATTTGAAAATATTAATGGATTGACATTTTTAGTAAATTTTATGTCATCCAAAAACTATAACAGCTGGTATCTAAAGTCTTCAAGTTATCTCATGCTTTTGATCCCAGTTTTCCTTGGACACTCAATTTCGATCGTTGACTTGGCTTTCCTTTGGACTTTGTTATTGCTTCTGTCGTTATCAACACATCGCCAAACAAACGAATATATCAGTCAAAGCGTAGCGTAGCGTAGCGTAAACGGTTCTTAAAAACGAATCGACGAGATTTTGTCAATAAAATATATGTTAACGGTATTGAGAGTTTTGGCAGGTTTAAGACTACTTTAAATCTCCGACCGAATCTTAAAAACATTGTTCCTAAAACAACGCAACGTAATAGAACGCCATGTTTTAAAGTGGACAGTGTAGAGTGGAAAGTTAAAGGAAAATTAATTGACGAGATGGAGATCTCCTTTGTGCTGGTTTTATAATATTGATTAAGTTTATAATTTTACTAGTGACCTACTCCTACTTCGCAGGGGCGCAATCTACTGATGATGCGCAAAGACATGCACAATATTACAGGCCCAGGACCAAGTTATTGCACAGTAAAATTTCAATAAAAACAGACATTTATTTTCATGTTGACGTGTCAAAATAGTAATTTCTGTCCTTTATAGCTAATTTAAATATTAATGTAATTAATTAGGTACATATAAACCTCCCGGAATAAATTCTCAATTATGGTGAAAACGGTATCATAATCTATTGCGTATTCAGAAAACTAATAGACAGACACGGAAAGCGACTTTTTTATACTATTGGTAGATTCTATCCATCTATGCCTAGTTGCTGAGGAACAGTATTATAAGAGTCCAGCTCATCTCGTCATCTGGGTCTGGGCCTGCCCTGATAACGCTAGCGGTTACGTTGAAAGGAACCCATTGGGTTGACAGTTTGACTCATTGGTCGTCTGACGTAGGTACAGTTTTGGTTTACTTAGTCATCATTAATATAATTCAGGGACTTTAAGGAATGTTTTAAAAGGATTATTACTCATAGTGCCTTTTAACAACGGATTTCGCAATAATTGGATGTCGCACAAAATTGTGAGATAAACTACAATGACGTTAATGTTGGTCAGTGAAACAATAATTCACAATCGTTTTGGCAATCTTCCTCAGCAGTAAAGCGGCTAAGAAATAGATTCGAAACAATTAAGATTACAATCTTTAACTTCTAAAGTAGCCACTACGTGCCATAGTATTATTACTTTGTTGGTAGGAAAAACAGGGTTTTTAGGGATTATTTATCCTGCTATGTGAGTACATAAAGCAATCAGGTAAAGAAGTGAAGCTGGGAAATTGTACCTACTAAAAAGTATTTTTGGAAAGACCGCATGCTAGCTTTGACACACACACAGCACAGCACACTGCACTGCAGCATAGAGGATGGCAGAGACATCGACGCGCAACCTGTTACCATGGATTTAGTGCCATCCTATATACATTGTCACGATCTGACTCTTGTGATACAAGATGAGATTATCGTCTCATCTCATATCATAAGATATATTTGTAGAATTCCTAGTACAGACGCCAGCACATCAAGCTACTACAATCTGTCAAATTTATTTAATAGAATTTCAACTTTATTGCTAAAGCATAAGGTTCAAAGTTGATTGGGAAAATTTTAAAGTTTCAGGTAGTATGTGCTGGCGTCTGTACACTCATTTTTTTGTTTTGAAGAGAAAATAAATTAATGATTACATTATTATTAAATGATTATGATAAATTAATGATTAAGTACATTATTATTATAATTGATTACGATAAATTAATGATTACATTATTATTAATTTATTGGAAAAACTAATACGACTCCTGTTCTGATCAGAGGTTAATTTTTTACGAAGCTCATTCCTAATAATATTAAAGTATTTCCGTCTGTTGGTACCGACAATACTACCGATATTCTTCGAAATTCATAACTGTGTCATTAATTCATTACTTATACATTTGATGCGCACAGGAAGTTTTTTTTTTCCGTCACTTAAATACCTAATGTAAAAGGAAATCCCCGTTATGTACTTTAATTCCATTCTAAGTATAGTCTAGTTCGTCACAAAGTAAGTATCTACCTAATGACAGCTTGTTACTGGTGCAAATTAATTTGAAATGTATATGTTACCCGCCAAACCCGATTTTAGGATGAACTAGTTTCGCCTAGGGCAAACCAGTTTTTAGGCGACTGAGGATGCAAAAGCGAGCGAAGGGCACCCTGAGGTTAGGTTTTTTTTTAGGTTACTTTAAATCCTTTAGGCACAATTCTTAAGACATTTCTTCCAGCAGACCGGCAAAAAGTGAAATGACAAAGAAATGTAGACCATAGTGTGTAAGAACAAAAACAGAATAAATATATATTTTGGAAAATATGTAGATACCTATGGTATTTTCTAAAATTAACAAAATAATAATAATTAATGTTTGCTCATTAATTCTATATTGCTAGTGTAATAATACTTTTACATCAACTTGACCCACGAAAAGTAGTTCAAGCAATGCAGTTAGGTACAGTTGCCAGCACATCAAGCTACCCGAAACTGTCAAATTTTCCCAATCAATCTTGAACCTAATGCTTTAGCGATAAAATTGAAAATCTATTAAAGGACAGATTGTAGTAGCTTGATGTGCTGGCGTCTGTACATCGTATAATAAGTACAGAATTTTCCCTTACATGCACAACTACGTAAAAGGAAAGAGCTAGGCGCCATGACGTGATTATATGACGTCAAAATCAGAATGACGTACTGAATTCACGTGTTTTTTTTTTTAATTTTCCTGTAGGCACAGTCATAGTACCAACATTTTAAAAAACGCATTCTCTCCTGCATTTTATCGTGTTGCTAAACATACGAGAGGCGTTCAATGTATTCTCGGTATCGGCATGAAAAAAGACGTAAATTGAATTACAACAATTTTTATTTTTCAATGTCCCCATTACCCCAATGCATTTATTACATCTCGAAATTAACTTTTCCATACCCCATAAAAAATTACTTTCCTCTTTCTCTGAAAAATGCGCATTTATTGCCGTCATGAGCTCTTCATCGTTGGAAAATCGTTCCCTACAAAGGTTTTTTTTCAAATTAGGGAACAAATAATAATCACTCGGGGCTAGGTCCGGGCTACAGGGTGGGTGGTTAATTTCCTTGAAACCACAAACTCGCACAGCAGCCTTGGAAACATGCGCCGTGTGGACCGGGCCGTTGTCGTGAAGAAGCAACACCGGTGGCCAGTTTACCCTGAACCAACAGAGAGGTGGGACCTCTCTGGTATAATTTTGATCTTCATTTGGGCATCCGCCAGTATAAGCTTCTCAATTTTTTTTTAACGTTTTCTTCCGTAAAGGCAGTAACCGGGCCGCCCGAGCGAGTTTCGTCATCAATTCTCTCTCTGCCCCTTTTAAATTCACTTGACCCCTTTTGAACCGTAGATAACGAAGGTGCAGAATCTTGGTAAACAGCCACAACCTCTTCGTGAGTAGTTTTTTTACTTTTCCTTGTTTGGCAAGGAATTTAATAACAGAGCGCGGTGCTCGATTTTCTTCAACATTGTCACGTTAGCCATTCCAGTTGGAATAGAAAGGATAACTAGCAAACTAATGATCACAACTAAATTTTACCTTTGTACCCTTAGATAATGTCATTAATTAATTAATTAGTCAAATTACCCACAACATTAGTAAATCACCCTGATACCGAGAATCCATTGAACGCCCCTCGTAGGTATTTTGTTAGATTTCCTTCCCTACTTTCTTAAGCGAATTGCCCACTCATATAACTTGGAATTACGGATCGCACGATAGCTTGAAAGCTTTTGGCAAATTTAAGATGGCACAGGCGTTGCCCATTAGGTTATTGGTTTCGGATTATGATATATCTAAGAAAGATTTTGTGTTGCACAAAATAGATTATTATCTTTCTGGCCATGGCCTCCTCATTCGAACCGCATAACTTGGAGATTTGATGTATGCAGTTGCGATCCTCAGCAGTGAGGGACCGACCAAGAAGAAAGTCATAACGGTTTTTATAAAGAAAGAAAAATGAAAGTAAGTTCTTAAAAATTAATGACAGTATTTTTAGCAGCACTTTGTAGAAAAAAGTTAGCAAAAAATTCAGCGGTTAGGAAAGTTAACGGAAAAATTAAGCGGTTAGGAAAAAAAATCCACAAAATATTATCCGTATTATACCTAATTATTATGCTGAACAACGTGTTAAGTAGATATTATTTTGTAAGGCCAACGCACGGTAAGACACAAAAACGCCTTCGGATATATTTTATTTTTATAATGCACTAGCTTTTGCCCGCGGTTTCGTCCGCGTGAATATCGGCGATTATCCCACGGGAACGTACTACCAGGATGAATAAAAAGTACCATAATATTATGTGTTAATCCCGGTTATAAACTATCTGTATGCCAATTCATCTAAATCCGTTTTTGCGAGATTGAGGAACAAACTTACGAACCACATTTTACTAATAACATATTAGTAGGATTGAATATAACACATTTCAAATCATAATTTTGATTAATTGGTCTCCACCCCAAACCACTTTTATAACTTTATACATAATAATAGAAAATAATAAATATATATAAGTTAAATGTGACTACGCCATAGTTCCTACAGCCTTCACAAGGTCGTCGGTCCACCTTGTGGGAGGCCTTTCAACGCTACGTAGTGGAACGTGCGCTACGTGGTGGTGGTGGTCGCTGCGTCGTCGTAGTGCTTGGGGGAGGCCTATGCCCAGCAGTGGACGTATTTCAGCTGAAATGATGATGACGCCATAGTTGTTAACAAGGATTAGCCTAAACCCACTTCGGCGAAAAATCGGCTTCGGTAATAAATACACAGAGTTGAACTTTCGACATCTTGGTTCCATAGCGTTTTTCTACGGCTTGTTCACGCAACGCTATATCGTCTTATACGTCAGTGTACGAGGTGCTTTAAATAATAAATATAAAAACAAGAGAGTATCCTTGTAGCTTGTAGTACGTGTCGGCATTACTTAGTAACCGTCGAGACAGAGACTGGAGCGCACGTCTCTTGTAGTCGTGGTCTGAGAAACATGTTCGTGGGAATTTATTTTGTTTTTGTGAGTACTGTATAATTAAGTCGGGTTTTATGTTAAGTATATACCTAGTATTATAATAATAACGGTTCCTATTTAATCCGATGTTCATGTATTTATTGCGTCTTCGGTTTTGGATTTTGATTACCCGTTTTGTTTGATACCAAAAAGTAAATCTCTTTGTAATCAAGCGTATGTACAGAGGCATGAACATTAATAACAAAGTTAAAAGATGGGAAAGAATAGCAGTGTCCTAAATTAAAGAAAAAAAATTTAACTGATACACTACATAAGAACCAACATTTGTTTTGGCACATGTTCTCACAGCGAGTGGATCCTGAAAAATCCATGGTCATTTCTCTTTAACTGAACTATCGGTTGTTCAGTAGTATACTTATTCTATAAGTTTATCATATTTTATAATCCTACAAGATATTATAATAAAACTTTATTTACTATCTTAAGTTAAAGTAAAAAGCATAATTTAAATTATTCTACACCACGAATGGGCAAGTTACAGTCAATGAAATTTTAGGCTGTGATAAATTAGATATATCATAATAAACATTTAAACACGGTAATATTGTCAAAAGCTACTTTAAACAAAAAATAACCTCTATCTTCGTTTACAATCTGCCTAAAATAAATAAATGAACAAATAAATTAATATTCTATTCTATTCTAATTAGAGCGATACTCCGCTTATCATGAGTACCTGCTTTACAAATACGCAAATTGCCTCATTTAACATTTATTCAAAGAAATTTTGATACATCATAATGATGTTTATCCCATGTTACAATTAATTCCTTGTTTATGTTAATACGTTTTAGCAGGAACGGAAAGAGGCATTTTTTTATAAGTTTCTTGTGTACCACTCAATACTGTGTGTTGTCACAAAACTATTTCATTGTTCTTTAGAATTTGCTAAGTTTTACGGTTTTATGCACTTGGCAAGTGGCAAACATTGTAAAAATTATAAATTTTGAGGGTGATGGGAAACAGTTCAAGACCAATATAAAGAACTACATGTTGTAATTAAATAAACAATCTATAAATAATTTACACATACCCATGCTTGAACAAAAAATATCATAAATATTGGGGTAACTGATACAATGTTTTTATAATATTGATTATTTGTTGGGAGAAGGCTAGGAAGATGATGATGATGATAATGATTTGACATCGTTCATATTTTGAATTAGACCCGTGAAAGTGTACTGACGCTATTAAAATACATAGCGTTACAATGCTTTCAAATAAAATCGGATCTTATATTTAAGTAGACTTTAAGCTGAATACAAATGACTGACCAATAATTTTGAAGAAACCAAGATCTTATTCAGTTAAAATGGCATTCATTTTATGCAAACATGTCTGCAATTCAGTTTACCTGTCGTCTTTGTAATTATAGTAACCGACTGGTTTTCTCTCATATGTAGGTACTATTTACTAGCTTTCTGTACAAGTGCCGGCACTTAGAGACTGGTTGTAGGAGGCAAGACCTGTTCTAATATGATCAATTGATCATGTTTCTGTATATGTTTTGTGGACACTAGAATAACAGTTACCGTTAACACCTAAGCACCTAAAATTTTAATAGCATGTTACTTAGTTTTTTACATAATTAAAGCTTAATTGCATCATTGATCAATTAATATGGCCATCAAAAGTTAGCCGGGCAGTTATTAATGTATGTTGTCTCTAAAAAAGGCCTATGAAGAAATTCCTTTATGCTATAAGTATTGTACGTACAGACGCCAGCACATCAAGCTACCCGAAACTGTCAAATTCTCCCAATCAACTTTGAACCTTATAATTTAGCGATAAAGTTGATAATATATTAAAGAAATTTGACAGATTGTAGTAGCTTGATGTGCTGGCGTCTGTACGTACATTGGCTCTCCAAAAGTTATTTGACATTTTTCCACTTCAGCTGTAATGCGACATTATGATTTAAAATAAAAAATAATCAAGTACTCGTAAGAGTTTACTTATTTATTTTTATGATTAGTGAAAGCTAGTTAGTCAATAAAAACGTTATAGCAGTTCAAACATTTGGATCACTAGAATTTTAAATTCTAATGTAGCATCACAGCTGAAGTGGAAAAATGTCAACTAACTTTTGAAGGCTACTGTATGTAATGTATCTACAGTTGCATCACGATGATACAATGAATATCACATCACACCTGACGCATCCGCATCACTTATGCAGTTCATGAACAACGTGACAACGAACTATGATAAATCAACATTTATACCTACATACCTACTTACCATGCTCATTTATAGTTAGGTAATTTGTTGATCAGAAAGTATTTGCTAAATATTTCTTATATCTCAAGACTGCTAGCCAATTCACATGGAGGACCTTGCACCCCGTTATTAATCACTTTGCAAATTAATTTCTTATGTCATTTCATTAGTCAATATTTAAAAAAAGCTGTTGGAGTGGGTGTAGTTATCTAAATATGTAAAGATTTCTGTGGAAAAAGCGTAAGTTAGTAGATATAATTGTACGGAATTTACCATACCATTTAAGGGATCATTTATGTTCTTAACCGACTTCAAAAAAGGAGGTTCTGTAATCGACCCGTATGTATGTATGTATGTTTGTATGTCCGCGATTTTCTCAAAAACTTATGATCCAATTTTAATCATTCTTTCACTAATGTGATCTACATACTTTTAGGAAGGTTTTAGTATATAATACATTAGGTAATTATTCTTATGTACGAAGTTATATGCATAAATGTACTGCATCTCCGGCATGTTTTTGATGATTCTTCTAGTCGGTGTTTTCAATTCTTCAATGCACTAGTGTTAATTGAATTTGTGTGGGGTAGGTACAACTAAAAAGTGAAAAATAAAAACTTTTTTACAAAAAAAAAACAAACGACTTAAAAAAAACTACAGTGATAAATAACTTTAATTCCGGAAGTCGGTGTCAAAAATCGAAAATGCGAAACCGATACCGACTTCCGAAATTAAAGTTATGTATCACTTTGTAGTGACTATATTTACTATATTCACTTTGTGTGTGTTTTTTTAAGTCAGTTGTTTTTTTATGCAACACAAAGAGATTGAGAAACGTGTGACTTTGTCAATTTTGTTAAATATGTGTAATGCAAACGCGTGCCTGCATCTTTTGCGTTTTCTTTCTTCAGTTTGCTTCAAGGTTACCTACATTATTCTGTGAAACTTATTGTAACGTCGCATTAAGTTTCCAAGAATAATAAATTCTGTTCTCGTTTTGGGTTTTCTTTGTTTCGTAAATTTTGCATAGATATTCTCTGTAAGTCTGCATGGTCAGCCTGTAGGCCATAATTATCACACTATTTGCTTTGTGGGATGAGCAATATTGCAATCTGTTTATATTCTTCTACAGTTTACCGCAAATTGTAAAAAAGACGAGCCAACACGGTCTGGTAACTGGTTTGACCCAATAACCTAATTACCTGACCCAATTACCCAAAAGTAAAATCTAAACTAATATGAAGAGTATTTAGAAGAGGTCAAATTGTTTGTTTGCAAGTATGTCAGAAGTACCTACCTTATTTCTAGAAATACTGATCCGTTTTCTAAAACTATTTCACTGGCAGAAAGACGCTAGATATTACTGAGTGCTATGTTTTATTGTAATAGTTGACTTTCACGCGGACGAAGTCGCGAGCAGAAGCTGATCTAGCTGGTTGAGCAATAGAAATCTACCGTCATAATAAAGGCCAAGAATTGCACTAATTTTGTTCCTGTATTTGATTCGAGAAACTCAATAACTACTGAGTCGGTATGCTACTGGTTTGCATGCAAGTCATCTAAACCAATTGACACTAGAAACTCGGCACGCATTAAAATTGGCTTGGATGTTGATCTTATTGACTTCGGCTCCCTTTTAATTGCACATGTTTGGAATAATAATCACAAAGTTAGTAATTGTGTTCTTTAGTTGGTATCTTATACGTAAAGAGTAGCCCAAGAAAGGTTGTATTTTAAGTAAATGATTACTTGGTTATTCTATGATTAGAATGCATGCAGCATATATGATATTATTATGATTAATATAATATCTGCTGCTGCATTACACTGGTTTTTATTATAAGAATAATTTACTAGGTATTCTCTGCAATGAGTGGCACAACAGAAACATTCGCTGTATCAGGACACACAGGCCATGCAAGTACTTACTAAAGACAGGTTAATAACATTGTCATTGCTCTGTTTTCAGTTTGCATTCAGCAGTCTGCAGCTAACAAATGGAGCAACTACCAAAATAAGTGAGTAAATACCTATTATTGACACAAGCACGCAAAAAGAAACAGATTTCTCCAGAGTTTGCCTGCCGTCATTACATCGCAAATATTGGCCTAACACTATAATTTAAGGACCTCATGAGAACGCTGAGTTACCTAAAAGGTTTGGACTTTCCATGCATGATCAAATCACAAAAATAAAACTCTGCAGGAGAACCGAGATAATGGGCATAGACCGAAAAATTTCCAAACGTAAGTGGGCAGGGCACATTTCTCGCAGAACGGTTGGCCGATCGGGCCGAAAGGTTTTGGACTGGTTACTGCGTACCAGAAGGCGCAGCGTTGAAAGGTTTCCCCAAGGTGAATCGATGACCATATTGGGGAAACCACGGGAAGGCCGCGGGAATCCGCTGGATGCGAGAAGCACAGAACCGTTCTAGTTATTAGTACTTAGGGCTATGACAATAGTGGTTCCCGCCGAAGAATATTTTAGTGAAGTCGCATCTCAATATATGCATCTTAGTCATCATCTGCAAAGGCAATTACACGCGCACATTGATGCGACCCCGATAACCTATGTAATTTAATTTAATTCGTTGTATTCGTACGTATGAGAATCGTAAAAGTCATGAAATCGTAAATTATTTTACGGTCTGTTGTCATCGTATTTTATGACGTAATTTTTACATGAATAACACATTACCGGGTTCACTCGGATCGATTTTAGTTAAAACTTTTGTTGTACAACAAAAATTACTAAATTGTATATTCAATTTGATTGAAAGCCTGCTCAGACGGTTCAAATCGCTTTCCACTTATCAGTTGATCAAGTAAAATCGAACCGTGTGAACACGGTATATTCTAATTTTGAGCAAAGTACCTACAATAAAATTCAAATTCAAATATTTTATTTCAGATAAAAAATCCACATAGAACATAGAACCAATCCATATCCATATACAGGGTTATTTGAAAAACACCAACAACCTCTTAAGAGGTCATTGTACTCATCATTATAAACAACTTTTACTATGGGTAATGGGACCAAACCTGAAATCGCGAAAAAAAAATCAGTTGTTCCATACATTTTGACGAGTTCTACGAACGTAAATGTAGGGAACAGCTGATTTTTTTTTCGCGATTTCAGGTTTGGTCCCATAGTAAAAGTTGTTTATAATGATGAGTACAATGACCTCTTAAGAGGTTGTTGGTGTTTTTCAAATAACCCTGTATATTTCTTCTTTAATTCTTAACTGTGACCTTTGAAATAGTCCATGTCCAAGTCCATGACCTGATACTGTGTAGGTAAATGCAAGACACTCTAAACCACCTCAAACCGTTCTGTGAAAGAACATACAGCCACCAGTGACAACGCATTTTTCACATGAAACAGCAAGATTCTAACTATTGTGTTATCAATTCCAGTCGATGCCTCAACGATCACGTTCCCGGGACCAATACAAGACATGAGCAATCGTCACGGAACCGCAGACGTGTCTGAAAAGTGCAAGGACCAAAACTTCTGCACAGTCAAACCTGCTGATTACCCTCAAGCTCTATTCAATAGGATTTTTAAAGGAAAGTTTAAGGTAATCTGTCGAAACCGTGTGATTCTAATCCACTGCAATTAAAACTTTTGAGGAATCCGCCTCATAACATATCCAACTTTGCAACATTTAAAAAGTGACCAAGCTTTTATATGCAATACTAGCTTCTGCCCGCGACTTCGTCCGCGTGAAATTCGTACAATACCTCTAAAAATTTCGAAAATGTATGTAGGTATGATCTTTATCATTTATTTAGATAAATAAGTATTCGGGCCAATTTTTATAGATCAAAGGAATCAGATTTTTCAAATAAACTGTAGCTCCGTTTCCACCCCCACAGGGGTGGAATTTTGAAAAATCGTTCGTGATCATAACTTGACTCAAAGGCCCATACCCATTTTCGAGTTAATTGAAGCAAGCAGTAATATCCACCCCTTAAACTTTACTTGCCCTTTTCCACCTTGGTAGGAGTCGATTTTTGAAAAACCCTAAAACAGATAAGCACTTGTTTTATTTTTTGTTTTGGTAGTACCTAGTTTCGAGTTAATCCGATAGTTAGTTACATATTTTTCTAACCTATCAACTTTGTCACCCCCAAAATCCTCTGTAAGGGTTTTTTTTTAACTAAAACTGACAATCGTTATTATTTACTGACCCAAATATTGCTAAGTTTCATGTTTATTAAGCAAATAAATAAGATTTTTCATATAAACTGTATCCCCGCTTTTCACCCCCACAGGGGTGGAATTCATTACTTGACTCAAAGATTTTATTATTATTTTCAGCCATTTCTGTCCTACTGCAGGGCAAAGGCTTCCATTCCCTTCTTCCACTTATCCTTATCCAGTGCTGTTACACGCCAATCTTTGTCGAAAGAGTCGAGTTCGTCCCGCCATCTCATTCTGGGCCTGCCGCGTTGCCGTTTGCTGCTGTTTGGGACCCATTGTGTGGTTATTTTAGCCCATAGCTCCTCCGGCATGCGACAGATGTGACCAGCCCAGTTCCATTTTAGCTTGGCAGCCGTCTGACCTACATCGGCAATTTTCGAGTTAATCAAACCACGCTGTAAAATCCTACCCTGTAAAATTAACTACCTCTTTTCACCCCGTTAAGGGTAGATTTTCGAAAAACCCTGATACACGTTATTCTTTATTTATGGTCTTAAGTATAAATACCGAGTTTCGAGTTAATCGTACTGCGCGTTAAAATTCTTCCATACAAATTTTGACGCCCCCAATCCCCCTCTAGTGGGTAGTTTAGAAAAACAAAAAATGCCAAACTTCATAATTTACTTAAGTATTCGTGGCAAGTTTCATGTTTATTAACCAAATGAGTAAGATTTTTCATATACACTGTACTCCGGTTTTTCACCCCCGTAGGGGTGGAATTTCAAATAATTGTTTGGGATGTGTTCATTACTTTACTCAAAGATTATTTATACGAATTATTGAGTTAATCAAGCCACGCATTAAAATCCTCACCTGTATAATTAACTACCCCTTTTCACCCCGTTAGGGGTAGATTTTCGGAAAACCCTGATAGACGTTATTCTTTATTTTTGGTCTTATGTATAAATACCGAGTTTCGAGGTAATTGGACTGTGCGTTAAAATTCTTCTATACAAATTTTGACGCCCCCAATCCCCCTCTAGTGGGTAGTTTAGAAAAACAAAAAATGCTAAACTTTATAATTTACTTAAGTATTCGTGGCAAGTTTCATGTTTATTAACCAAATGAGTAAGATTTTTCATATACACTGTACTCCCGCTTTTCACCCCCATAGGGGTGGAATTTCAAATAATTGTTTGGGATGTGTTCATTACTTTACTCAAAAATTATTTATACGAATTGCTGAGTCGCATTAAAATCCTCACCTGTATAATTAACTACCCCTTTTCACCGCGTTAGGGGTAGATTTTCGGAAAACCCTGATAGACGTTATTCTTTATTTTTGGTCTTAAGTATAAATACCGAGTTTCGAGGTAATTGGACAGTGCGTTAAAATTCTTCCATACAAATTTTGACGCCCCCAATCCCCCTCTAGGGGGTAGTTTAGAAAAACAAAAAATGCTAAACTTCATAATTTACTTAAGTATTCGTGGCAAGTTTCCTGTTTATTAACCAAATGAGTAAGATTTTTCATATACACTGTACTCCCGCTTTTCACCCCCATAGGGGTGGAATTTCAAAAAATTGTTTGAGATGTGTTCATTACTTGACTCAAAGATTATTTATAGGAATTAATCAAGCCACGCATTAAAATCCTCACCTGTATAATTAACTACCCCTTTTCACCCCGTTAGGGGTAGATTTTCGGAAAACCCTGATAGACGTTATTCTTTATTTTTGGTCTTATGTATAAATACCGAGTTTCGAGGTAATCGGACCACGCGTTAAAATTCTTCCATACAAATTTTGACACACCCCGCCTCAATCCTCCTTTAGGGGGTTGTTTGTAAAAACAAAAAATGCCAACCTTCATAAGTTACTTAGATAAATATTCGTGCCAAGTTTCAAGTTTATTAACCAAATGATTAAGATTTTTCATATAAACTGTTATCCCGCTTTTCACCCCTACATGGGTAGAATTATGAAAAATCGTTTAAGATGTGTTCATAACTTGTCTCAAAGATTATATATGCCAATTTTCGAACTAATCACGCCACGCAGTGAAATCCTCCCCTGTAAAATTAATTACCCCTTTTCACACAGTTAGGGGTAGATTTTCGAAAAACCCTGATACACGTTATTCTTTATTTTTAGTCCTTAGTATAAATACTGAGTTTTGAGTTAATCGGACAGCGCGTTAAAATTCTTCCATACAAATTTTGACACCCCCCAATACCTCTTTAGGGGGTAGTTTAGAAAAACGAAAAATGCCAAACTTCATAATTTACTTAGGTAAGTATTCGTGCCAAGTTTCAAGGTTATTAACTCAAGGAATAAGATTTTTCATACAAACAAAATCCCCCCTTTTCACCCTCTTAAAGGCTGAATTTCCAAAAACCCCTTCTTAATGGATACTTACTCTTCACAAAGAACACACCCTCCAAAATTCATGTCCCTAGGACCAGCGGCTTAGCCTGTACGTCGATATCTCAGTTAGGTCGTTCATCCCCCTTTAGGGGTAAAATTATAAAAAATGCTGAGACACGTATAAATTAATTTTCAATCGTTAGCCTAAATACAAAATTTGAAGATCCTAACTTTTAAACTGGCGGACTTTCATACAAAACTTCATCCCCCTTTTTAACCCTTTGGGGGTGAAATCATCAAAAACGCTGAGACACGTATAAATTAATTTTCAATCGTCAGCCTAAACACAAAATTTGAAGATCCTAACTTTAAAATTGACGGACTTTCATACAAACTTTCATCCCCTATTTAACTCCCTTAGGGGTTGAATTTCGAAAAATCCTTCCTTATTCCTTGTCTACATTATAAAGGGAACCATTGTCTAAAATTTCAGATTTCTAGGTCCTTGGGTTTGGGCTGGGCGTTGATGAGTCAGTCAGTCAGTCAGTCAGTCAGTCAGTCAGTCAGTCAGTCAGGCCTTTTGTTTTTATTTATATAGATATACATTATTAGCCTACAAAATATTGAACCAGGCCCGTATTACAGAACTGCACTCAAGACTAAAGCATTACTTAGAACTAGTTTCAACTTTCAATCAATCAAATGGCTCGAAACTAGTTTTAAGTAATGCTCGAGTCTTAAGTTAGGTTCGGTCTATAAGGGACAATGCCATTGTTCGGAGAACGTCCGTCTTAGCATTTATTTAAGATTTTAGGTCTGTATTACTGACATTCCTCAGATCCAGTTTGATCGTCAATCAGTCGAATCGTTCTTATTCCAGAACGGCAACCAATTTTAAACGGAGATCAATACTCGAGTTTCCTTCTACAATATGAACCTTAGTTTCCTTTTATAAACATTGCTTAAAGTTAAGAGACGTTTAAACAACAAAAAAAAAGACGGGGTGCACTCGGGGAGTGCCGGTAGAAGTGAAAACTTGAATATTAACGTTGAAATAAATCAATTATTAATTGAATTAATATAACTCATTTTTTTTTCAATATTTCTGCGTCCCTTTTTTCATTAATAGATGCACTTTGTTACGAATACACGAATGTTACGAATACACAGCAGTGTGTCCACGTCCACGTCCACTTCCACTTCCACATCCACTTCGACTTCGACTTCCACTTCCACTTCGACTTCGACTTCGACTTCCACTTCGACTTCCACTTCGACTTCCACTTCGACTTCGACTTCCACTTCGACTTCGACTTCGACTTCGACTTCCACTTCCACTTCGACTTCCACTTCCACTTCGACTTCGACTTCGACTTCCACTTCGACTTCCACTTCCACTTCCATCCATCCATCCATTGTCGTGTGTCACTAAACTTGGTTCACTTCGGTTGGCGCCGCCGTAGAAAGAGAGGGGGGGGGAAATCTCTCCTGACGGTCACGTGTCCTGACGCGAGTTTAACATTTTTTACCCATTACAAAAAGTGTGCAACGCCGCTAAAGAAGTTTTCACTTCAAAAATATGGTTACGCAGTTATTATCACTACTTAACTTTAAGAAGCGTTTATAAATAAAAGGGAAGATTACGTACTTTAATGATTAAAGTGGTGTGATTTCAGGAGCCGGCATTCCAGCCAACTTACGTAATGACAGATGATCGCCAAGGAGACCCTGACGATGTGGACAACTGTGAAACTACGGTCACGGTAAATTCTTTTGATTTCCATATTTGCAAGTCTTTTTGATATTTTACCTTTTTGCACCTTTTTGTTTATGCTTTTTCTACCTTTTGGTTTTTGATTGACTTATATATACTTTGTTTTACTACCGAACCAGCGCCTTTCATTTTGGTAGTTAATACATATATTTCTTATCATCATTAAATGTTTTAATTATTCTAAGTCTAACAAACTACGATTAAATGGACATTAATTTTACAAAAAACACGCCATCGGCTTTACATAATACTATAATTATGAGATACGCAAACAGGCGGAGCTCGAGACAAGGTTACCGAGGTGTTTTCCTCAACACTTGTGATTATAGATGGGTTACTACTGATGCTTGAAAATGATCCTGTATAGCAACAATCACATCTAATCATGATATCATACATACAGAATGATAAAAAAATCAGATCATCATGTCTGGATATATCTAGAGATCATGATCAGATTTTTTTGTTCCTGAACATGTTTAACTAATCGCTGTGCTACTAAGCAAATGTTTGTCTAATAGCTTACCTACGTAGTAACAATTTGGCCATGAACCATGTCGTAGCCTTTTAAAATAACCAAGTAGGTAAGAACGTTGCTAAAAATGAAATCATGTGTTTGGAATAAAACATGACACGTGTGAATGCTGTTTCCTGTATTGATTATTGTTGACCCATTTAGTAGCAGTATACCCAAATATTAGAACAGAAGCTTGGGCGTTTAAATGGATAGTTTAGACCCCTTATCCAATTTATTTGGTGTGGGCGCACATACAATTTTCTTCACATTCCTATTATTCATGATCACAGTATTCGCCCTTTTTAGCCAGATCAACTTTCACAGAATCCATACATCGTTTCTGGTCTTCCCTTACTTCTAAACCATCCACATATTTTATGCTCAAAACTTTTTAAATAACGTGTTATCATTCCTCCATATCACAATAACTTGCCAGCCGATTTCCACAGAAGATTAATTCACACGAAGTAATTCTTTTATTACAGTACGAGCCTCTCTACAAAGTGAAGACTAAGGAAGGAGATTGGCGAACGGTCGTCCAAGCGCCTGAGGAGAATTATGTGCAGATGGTGCGACTAGAGTCGTGCAAGTGAGTATACATACATCTAGCATGATAATGTTACTCCACCTTATTCGAAAAGAGCTTTTTGAACATGTACTGTGTAGTTTTACTTGCTTGTCAAGAATAAAGGTAGGAAAACAAAAGTATAATTTCAACCCGCATACTCTGATATTTGTTTTCTCTTAACAATTTGAACTCCTAGAAAACTGTGTTTTGTTGCCCGCTGATAAAGCCCAGTACAGGCTTTCGCTTCATTAATTATCCGAACTGCACTCTAATGATGCATAGCGGGGAGCTTTCTATTCGGAGAAAGTTCGTTGGTAGCTTGAGACACCGGCACTTGATGCCTTGCGCGTCGAACAAAATTATTTAATTATATTCCTCCACAATTATTCACTAAGTACAAGAAATGTGGGTTTACTATATCTCTGCCCAACCCTTCGGGGAATACGACACACCAGTTAATATGCCTGTTAATATGTATGTCTCTTTTTTAAAGGGAGGTTGGAAGTTCCTGTTTCACGGATTTCAGAGCGCCTCTGGGTTTTGAAACATTTTGCAAACAGAAGTACAACGTATGGGAGTTCCTCGTTCACGATGGTAAAGATGGTACCGAAAAAGTCAAGGTTGACTTGCCCGTCTGCTGTTCCTGCCATCACAAGAACAAAGGAATATAAAGGTTGAACATTCACTAACACAGGGGATCTAACAAACACTAAAAGACGAATAATAATAAGTCTGGCTCAAAATAATGATAAGGCTGAATGTTGGTCTAAACGAAGACGCCGTTTTTTATAAAAACTTATTTATTTATTTCAAGATTTGAAATGGCACTTAGATGCAATTATTCTCAATTTTGACAAAGGCTAACATGGAAACTATTGTTCAACAAAAATAGAACAGTTACAACGCAGCAACGCAAGAGGCATTTACGCAGATGTGTTTTAAAATAAGGATGATTAACGACTTTTAATTTAATAACTCGCAGTCTATTTACTTATTTTTATTTCGTACAACATTAGTTTATATTCTACTTTATTTATAAGTTAAGGCACAATACTAAATTAAGATTTAAGTATAAACCTCGACTGTGTCTGATACTAAATTCATTGCTACTAGTCAAATTAAGGTTAATAAACTATATACTTTCAACTGAAAGGAAGTGTTTTATTTATTTACTTTTACTTTGGTAAAAAAACCCGATAAGGAGATAATAATCTGATGTTTAAACTACCGAGTCTACGTATCACTGGTCAGTTTCCCTCAGTCGTCAGTTTATTTAATTCCATACATTTTTTAATTTACTCCCTCGGACATTTAGAATGTTACTTTTTTCTACTAGCGAAATAGGCTGGTTAGTATTCCATGGGTTACCGTTGTGACTCTTCAGTGCTCTAGCGAAAGAGCCAAAATGGTCTCCGACACACGACACCCTTTGCACGACAACACCCTTGTGCCACAAAGGCTGAAAAGCCGAAACAGTTTCTTAAAGTGTGTCGTCCCACTCACTGGCGAACCAACACAAGACAGACTGAAGCTGTGGCGAGACAGTGCTTCCTTACCTAAACCGTTCGTTCCACCCGCTGAGGACCTCCCACCTGGACATGAGTTACCTTGGGTAACCTGGAAGTCTTTAAACAGACTCCGAACCCAGGTTGGCCGAAGCAAGGAAAACCTGTTCAGGTGGAGCTTTATAGACGACTCCGCCTTGGAGTGTAAATGAGGTGCTGTTCCACAAACGATGGGACACTTAATATCGTGCCCTGCGTGTCCTGTCAGCTGCACATTACAGGAACTGATGGACGCTAGTGATGGCGCCAAACAAGTGGCCGAATTCTGGGCCGAGTGCATTTAGATTGCTATCGATACGCTAAGAAGAAGAAGTGCTTTAGCCTTAAAAATAAAATAGTAAATAAGTAGTAAGAATACGTATTAAAATCCTTCGTTGAAACGCGCATCAGGAATCGAAACTGACATGTATGGTGGACAATTATTGTGGTAAATACGATTAACTTAGAAAAGCTCACGGCGTGCATGTGCTTGACAGAGACGAGTAGAATCAAAGCGATTAGAAGCATTAAAAATACATTGAGGTTATTATTTTATTGTAATAGAATATTAGCCTGTAGTTCCATTGCAGGGCAAAGCACGAAACGATTTAATAAGTACTGCATGACAATACTATACGGAATGTTGCGTGGTTAGATCGCGCAGGCGCTTGAGTTGTTATAAAAACTGTCCGGATTTTGAATCAAAACCGTTTTCCCGATTTTACACCATTCTATATGTCGAATTTTCCATTTTTAGGGTTCCTTTCCGTACCGCATTACAAAACTTACACCGTCTACGTAGACGGTGTAAGTTTTGTACAAATTTATTTATTACAAATAATCATAGTATTGTGGAATAATCGGGGACGAAACAATAGAAAATCAATTGTGTCTTATTAGCAGAGGTTGACAGATTAAGCTAATGGTTTATTCTTTTACTAGCTGTGCCCGCGACTTCGTTCGCGTGAATGTCGGAAATCAATAAAGTGTCACTTAGGAAAGGTGTAATTACGATTTATTCCGGTCTGATCCCCTGCCTCCCCCCCCCCCCCTCCTCGATCCCTTGCTAGTTCATCTTCTGTTTTAAACTTTGTCTTATCCACATTATCTAGTTTACTCTTTTTGACAGGTAAGTACAGTCAATAGAAAATAAATGTTTCATGTGTAACATAATTAAATAATTTACCATTAGATATTAATTTTGTTTTTCGTCATTTTAGGCTCTATTTTTTATTTAACTCAATTTTACAACGTATCATGAAATATAACACACATAAGTATTAAATTAAAATTCGGATTTTTTGTAGATATACAGGGTGAGTTTACCAAGTGGGCGTGGATGGCCAAATTCTACAGTATGAGGAATAGCGAAAAGTACTCAAAGGAGTTGCGGGCTCGATTTTGATGAAAACTAAAACTGCATCATTGGATTTTTGAAAAATCAATATTTCTAGCCAGGAATCGAACCTGTTGATTTTGAAAAAAAAAACACACACTGTATTATTACACTATTCGAACTTCCCACAATTTGATTCTTATTAGGGACACTAGTCCCTAATAAGAATCAAATTGTGGGAAGTAATGACATAATACGGAAAACTTACGGCTTACACGTTCACGCTACGCGCCGCGCACGCACGCGCGCGCGTACATGCTTACGTTTGACTTACTTACTTGTATGTTATTTTTTTTTCAAAATCAACCGGTTCGATTTCTGGCTAGAAATATTAATTATTCAAAAATCCAATGATGCAGTTTTAGTTTTCATCAAAATCGAGCCCGCGACTCCTTTGAGTACTTTTCACTAGTCCTCATAGTTTCGGATTTGGCCATCCACGCCCACTTGAAAAATTCATCCTGTATATACATATTATATATTTTAACTTTTTTTAAACATTAAATTATTTTGAAATTTTCGAAGCCCGTCGGTTTTATAAAAATGTCTGTTCAGTTGACAGTATAAACTATTGTTGCATTTGAATTTAATCTGTAAGATTAGACAAAACAATATGTACCTACTCATTATTAGAGAACCATTTTATTTTGCATAATTATGTTTTAGAATACTAAGGGCTGATTTTACCAAAGTCAGATATCATTTCCTTATTTTTTGATAGATTAAACTAAACGCCTGAAATATCGATAATCACTCTTATCACAAAATTCACAGCTCAGTTTTATTAATCTAATAATAATCAACAATATAAACATTAAGTAATTTTACTTTCACACAAAAATGTTTTTTTTTTAATTTCTCCTTTCTCAGGAAGTTTCTTAAGGTGAATGTAGTGAAGTGGTAGCCCGCGAAATTCAAATTTTCAGGCGAAAAAAATCGGCAGTGAATATAATATCGATTTTTTATTAATCGATTTTATGTAAAATGTAAATCGATTATAAAAATCGTTTTTGCCTATAATAGATTATTTTTTCACATCCCTGGCCTGCTATGTCACACGTACGTGAACCTAAATAAGTGTGAAGGCCGAGTCCACTTTTCCTCAGTATGCACCTACGTTGACATCGGCTTACTGGAATTATACGAGCATGTCAAAAGGGCAGGCTGGCAGTGGAAAGCTAACTAACCTCTCGACATAAACGGGTAGTGAATACCTATTACAACATTACGCGTTACATTAGCGTACTACTAATTTTTCTAAATTAAGACAACACGTTATCCTTTTTCAGGGGCATGGACAAGTTTGTTTGTCATCACTGCTTTTAATTACCAAAAAGTCCAATTGATTTCTGACACTGAGAGTCTTTGTCCACAAAATAGTTACAAAACACTTGTTTTGTTTCACTGTGGGTACGACAAGAAGCGATATTGCACAAATTAGTAAAAGCGAGGAAGCTTTTACCACAGTTTGTCTTAGAACTCGTTCTGGTCACCAGGCAATTTGCGAAAGTTTCACCCAGATAAGCGGTAACGAGCAACGTTATTGACTTAATGATTTGATAAGTGCCACGATAAATACGCGCCGGTCGTATAATTTCACTGCAAGTCAATTTAACTGCAGCAAGTAGGGTAGTCTCTCTTCTTATCTTGACGCCATTCTGATCTCGGATAAGAGATTAACGAGGTAGCTAACTGTGTCTTCAGCTTTCCGTACCAAAGAGGTAGAAATAAACTCTAAAGCCTATAACTAGTAAGAAAACTAGTTTCTTACAAAACAATATACATTACTAATTAGCATTAACCCCCTATTAGACCCCCTAAGTATGTTCTATGATAATGTTAGATTGCATGTCGAGGGACTATGGTGATAATTATGTAATTATTTGAAACAATTATCTTAACAGCAGACTACCAAAAAGTTCATATTACGGTGATTCCTAGAAAATAATTTTACAGTAAGTAGTTAAAGCGTAGGCCACACTGGGAATGAAGCGAAGTTCGTTTAGCTTCGCTCATTTAGTTACCGTGTCTTTTTATACTTACTTCGGTTCATAGTTCGCGGTGTGAACCAAAGTATGCAAATACGCGGTAGGTATGAGCTGTGGTATGAGCGAAGCTAAACGAAATTAGCTTCGTTTCCAGTGTGGCCTGCGCTTAAGCCGGAGCTATCGCGCACATTGAAAGATAGGTTGCATACCTACATTTGAAATAGGTAGCAACTTCTTAGCATTTTTCATGACCTTGTAGTATTTATCACCGATTATTTAATTTTTTAACTTGTAAAAATAATTTTCGTTGTAAAAACATGTAAACCTAATCATATAATACCTAATTAATAAATTATTAATTATCGTAATCTTGAACTTGAATGACTCACATCAGTATAGGTACCTTAGTGCGTACACGCATAGTAATTTTTCCTATGTTGGGTTTAGATTTCAGTCTAACCAAATGCTTTCTAAATACGATTACTTTACAGGGAGCGAATGATTATTTGACCTCCACATCCACAAAACAGATACCCTTTGCTGATCAATCGATCTGTGCGACTGTTATTTAGCCACGAGCCGTTTTAACACATACCTACACTGTTTTCTGACGAGTCGACAAGACTTACAAACCACAAAGCTGTCCATAACGAATTTAATGAAACAATGTTATAGAAAACTCAAGTTTTCGTTTTATAGAAAAGCCCGCTGACATCTTAGTCAACCGTACCTAAGATTGAGAGAGCTTAGCCGTTAAGCGAAAATTGGGGAAAAACGTAGACACTGAAAAAAACTACCACTAAAAATCGACTGGAAATTCCTTCGGTCGGAAAACGTTCGTGTTGGACCAGAGGGTTTCCTCTCTATGTCCGTCAACGAAGATACGGGCCCGTCCAAAAATAGTTAATTTTTCAAATCAAGTCATATCAATATTCGGGCGAGCAAAAACACATCGGTCTTAGGGACAACTGTCACATCGTGTTGTCATTAATTCTTACTTTGAGCCCCCAACTAATCTTATACTCCGTTGATAAGGAATAGGAGCAGCCCGTAACTTACGACCGAAACTACGGACTTCGTGTGAGGGAGTAGACCCCTAGACGTGTCAGGTTCGCTCGAGATTGGATCCGTATTCCTACAACGACTTTAAACAGGATTGGCATAAGGTTTGTGGTAGCTTATAAACCAAAATATTTTTACTGTTCCATCATCGTTATCGCTGATGGAATGTCATTTTGTCTTGGCACTAGCACCTCAACTCGCGTAGCATGATCAATTCTATCTCTATTTCAAGAATAGACGAAGTTCTTTCTATCCGACTCGACATCTCTTCTGCCCATAGAAATATGACTTGTCTATGCTTTTGCTCGAGCACGGGGCGACCCGTAGACTCGCGTTTCTATGAAGACAAAGACATATTTATTATAAACTTTCGAAAAGTAAAATAAAACTGGGACGATTGAAACAAAGCTCGTAGAAGGCTAAAGTTTACTTTCAGAGACGAAGACATTTGTTTTATGTGAGCTCGTTGGGCTGATATTTCCATAACAGCTTGTGGTTCTTAGAATATCAGCTAAAAGCCGTGGTAAGATTTGCTAGGTACCTATACAATATCTCTGTCATTATTCTATGACCCTGAATAAGAATACTTAACAACCAAAATCATATTCATTCAGGTACTTACTTGTTTAAATGTGGTTTGAATTGACTTTATCAAACTTTTCCAGAAAATATTATTAACACGTGAGTAGGGGAATACATGATTAGGTTTCTAAAAATATATTTTGTAATGTAGGTAGATACTAATTAGTTTTGTTCACCTTGATATGCTGGGGTATTTTGCCATAGTATATAATTAGTTGCATACATATTACACGAAGGTAGAGGAAAAGCCTATTGAACCATATCAGCAGAAGGTACGGTGGAAACGGAAACCCACATTAGTCAGGTACCTACCTCATTAATTTAACATGATTATACACAAAATAATACGGGTTACTTATAATAGTCAATTCGCCACGAAGTAAATTCGTCACATTTTTGTACACTTGATCCATTGAAAGCGTATTCGATACTTCCATTAAAAATAATTCTGTAAATTCGTCACAAGTCTTCATTATAGGTACATCATTTTTGCATAAAATACTGGTTGGTTTTTAGCGCTCGAAATGAAAGATAGATATTTTCTAAAATTATGAAAGTACGTTGTAAGATAACCTACGAAAAAATTTTAGTTATGAGTTGTAAATCGTTTTCCTTTAAATTTCGTTATATATAGGTATTACTGCCGTGACATTTAAATTTCTAACTACAACCGTTTAGTTGGTAGAGGGGGGGGGGGGCACTTGATTCTAACGAAAATTGTTACTTTAAAGCTTGATAAGTCACAAACGGTTTACTTAATCAAAAAACGGTCTTCCCAAAACACACATTTTTGAAAGACCTATCCAACGATATCCCACTTGACATAGTTTGTTGACTTTCATTTTTTTCATTTTCACAATATGGCGTCCAGTAGTCGCCATATTAAATTTTCACTAACGTCATTCTTTAGTGACACTCGAAGAGGAATCGATTGACGTATGAATCATAAAAATCGGCTCAGGCGTTTGGTCTGTATAGTGCTTCAAAGGAACATACAAACACATACATAGGCTGATAAACACATTACCACTCCTTTGCGTCGCGCAGTCGGGTAAAAATAAATAAATAACGTTTTTATTCTTCTTATTGTTTGATTTTTCTGCTGTCTGTACGGAAATAAACAATTTTACGGATTTAAAATAATCAAAATTAATATTATGACGAATTTACTTTATGAAATTAGAGCTGCGGCAAATTTACACATAAGTACTTTTTTCCGTGACGAACTTACTTTGTGGCGAATGTACAATCCGTTATTTCTTTATTATTGTGATATAGTTATTAAGGAAAATAAACCTGAAGACTAGGGATGTGATACTTACACTTATAATAATATCGATATTCAATAAAACTTCCTTTACATAGGTACGTGTGATCCCATTGAGCCGGTTATTACAATATATGTACGTAACCAGAGAGAGGGCGTAAATGTACGAGACTGACACAATATGTAAGCCAACGAAAAGCTTATTCAATCCTGTTGAAAGTCGTTGTAGAATTACCTACGAAACGTTATATAGGATTAGACACTTTTTAGTGTCATTCCTTTAGTAAGCCCATCCTTTTTCGTCAGGATGGTTCCAACTATTGAGTAAATCCTCCTAAAATCATATTTTATCTGATCATCAAATAGTTCTATAGAAAATCATAAAAAAAACACAAAACGGCGAGTACAAAATGGAATTAATTAATAGAAAGATACTCATTTTTTTTTTTTTTACAATACTGACAGACAATCGACTGACTATACAGAAATTTAACACAATAGCCCAAGACATCAAAGTTTTGGAAAAAAGTTCATTGCACCTCCTAGGTTCCCCAATTTTAGAAGACAGTTTTTCTCCATTCGTCGACGAAAAAATTAATCATTTTAACGATATTTCGGATAGACTATCTAAAATTAATATACATTCGGCTTTCACCCTTATCAGATATTGTTGTTTCGGTCCAAATTTCATGTATTTTCTCCGCTCTTCCTCTTTATGGAAGCAGCCACACCTTTTAGACAAAATCGATCATATTATTCGCAGCACTCTTTCATCCATTTTGAATGTAGCTTTGGACGACCGCGCGTGGCAACAAGCCACACTACCCATTCGTTTTGGTGGGCTCGGCGTCCGAAAAATTTCTAGTGTAAGCCTACCGGCGTTCCTATCCTCGGTCCACAGCACAGAAAAGTTAACCAAAAGAATTCTGATTCCTGCTCAGGTTGACTCTGAAGTGCCGTGCTTGACCGATGCGGTGAACGCCTGGAAAGTGGCTTGCCCGGACACGGTTCAGCCCGAGAACCCGTCTTCCCAGAGACAGTGGGACGAGCCGCTCTGCAGGTTGGTACGGAATAAACTTATTAATACGTCCACCAATACTGCTGAGCGTGCCCGCCTGCTGGCTGTGGGTGAATGGGAGTCGGGCCTCTGGCTTCAGGCGCTACCGTCACCCAACATAGGCACTATGCTGGGTGACACCACATTCCGGCTCGTTACATGTTTGCGTCTGGGCGCTCCTTGCGGAGCTCCACATCGCTGTCAATGCGGTGAAGCAGTCGACTGCCTCGGACACCATGGCCTATCCTGCAGCAAGAGCGCTGGTCGGATGGCACGGCACGCCAGCATTAACGACATCATCCGTCGGGCTCTTGTCACCGCCGGAGTGCCAGCTGTTTTAGAACCCAATGGCTTGGCACGTGACGATGGGAAGAGGCCAGATGGAATGACCATAATGCCTTGGAAGTTGGGTAGGCCTTTGGTGTGGGATGCAACCTGTGTCGACACCCTCGCGCCATCCCATCTTCCTAGCACGGCGGGCGGTGCTGGGGCGGCTGCTGCAGGAGCAGAAAACCTCAAACGGCGCAAATATAACAACCTTATTGGGAGCTATATGTTTGAGCCGTTTGGGGTTGAAACTCTAGGGCCTTGGGGTCCGAGTGCTCATCGCATATTTCGCGATATCGCCAAGCGTTTGGTTGACTCTTCGCGTGACCAGAGGGCTGGCCTATTTTTAGCCCAAAGAATAAGCATTGCCATCCAACGTGGCAATGCTGCCAGCCTTTTGGGCACTTATCCCATTGACAGCGATGCGGACGAATTTTTCGATGCCCAATGAACTCCTGTCTTTTTTTTTTTTTTTTTTTTTTATTATTATCATTTGTATATAGTATATTTTGTAGTTTGTGTGTACATATGTAAGTAATTATAAATAAATTTGAAAGCTTTATAATTTAAGATGTTAAATGGAATTACATTTTATGGGAGATATGTCGTTCCTGTTAAAATAAAGTTAAAGAATGTTGTAAAGGTAGCTGCCACGAGAATAGGCAAAGGCATTTTCTTAATCATTATATTATTATGTCCTAACTAGCTTTTGCCTGCGGCTTCGTCCGCATGTATGTTGGAAATTATCCCACAGGAACGTACGCCGGAAAAAAAGTAACCCAGATCATGGTCTACTTTTATGCCAAATTTAATTCTCTCGAAATCTGTTCAGCCGTTAAGGCGTGATAAAGTAACAGACAGACTGACTTACTTTCCAATTTATGGTATTAACTTAGTAGGTATTAGCATAATTAGCATGAATGTGGTGATACCATAATTTCTAAAATTACTATTCCCTAATTACAAATATTGTAATGATAATAAGTTAAACAAATTAAAGTTATCTGATCTACTGGATACCTATGGTAATAAAGGCACAACGACTGCTTAATCAGCCTATAATATTCCCACAGCTGGGTCACAGGCCTCCTCTGAATACTTAAAGATAAAATCATTCAATCTACTTAGCCTTTTCCCAACTATGATGGGGTCGGCTTCCAGTCTAACCAGATGCAGCTGAATACCAGTTTTTTACATGGAGCGACTGCCTATCGGACCTCCACAACCTAGATACTGGGTAACACGATACCCCTTGCTAAGACTGCTACCTATGTCGGTTACATTGGTTCTCCTACGGATCTTTTCATTTCTGATTCGATCACGCAGGGAAATTCCAAGTATAGCCCTCTCCATTGCCCTTTGGGTGACTTTCAGCCTTCTAATAAGGCCCATTGTGAGCAACAACGTTTTAGTGCCATATGTCATCACTGGCAACACGCACTGGTCAAAGACTTTCGTCTTGAGACACTGCGGTATGTGGGACGAGAAGATATTGCGAAGCTTCCCGAACGCTGCCCAGCCGAGTCGGATTCGACGATTGACCTCTTTCTCGAAGTTGGACCTACCTAACTGGACAGTTTGTCGTAGGTAAATATACTCGTCCACGACTTCGAGTGTAGCGTCTCCGATCTTCATGAGAGTGGGTGTTACATGGGCATTTGACATGACCTTCGTTTTGTCCATGTTCATTTTCAGACCCACTCTTTCAGAGGCTCTACTGAGGTAATCGAGCATAGTACTGAGGTCCTCCATAGTCTCAGCCATGACTACTATATCGTCGGCAAACCGAAGGTGAGTTATGTACTCGCCATTGATATTAATGCCAGCTCCTTTCCAGTCCAGAACCTTGAAGACATCCTCCAGAGCAGCGGTGAACAGTTTCGGAGAGATAACGTCTCCCTGTCTCACACCTCGCTGCAGAAGGATAGGTTTCGAGGTCTGGACCTGGAGTCGGATTGACATAGTGGCGTTTTTGTACAGACACTTCAGTACCTCGATGTACCGATAGTCGATCTGGCACCATTGAAGAAACTGCAGTGCAGCCCATGTCTCGATTGAATCAAAGGCTTTCTCGTAGTCCACAAACGCTAAGCAGAGAGGCAGGTTATACTCTTCGGTCTTCTGTATAACCTGTCACAGCGTATGTATGTGGTGTATAGTGCTAAAGCGTTTACGGAATCCGGCTTAATCGGGAGGCTCTGGAAGTAGTCAAACCTGCAAGCGAGACGGTTCGTGATGACTCTTGAAAACAGCTTGTAGACATGGCTCAGAAATGGGATGGGCCTATAATTCTTAGGAAGGGCATTTTCGCCCTTCTTAAAGAAAAGAATCACCACACCGCTGTACCATGCCCGTGGTGTTTTGCCCTCGAGTATGACGGAACCAAACAGCTTCTGAAGGGCCTTAAGAACAGGTTTTCCGCCGGCCTTCAGATGCTCGACCATAATTCCTTCATCACTCGGCGCCTTGTTGTCTTTGAGCTGCTTCAGAGCCATTCTAATCTCGTACGGGCTGAGTTCCGGGATGTCTTCGGTATAGTGTCAGGTCAATCTAGCTCTTGGTTCGTTTGCCAGATTCGTAACGGGGTTACTTGTTGACGTGTATAACTGTCCATAGAAACTCTCGATCTCTCTCAACATATCTATCATTATCATTATCTGTTATTAATTAAACAAGCATATCATTATCTACCATTAATTTATTAAACAAGCGTTCCAATCCAGCATATAATTTTAGCAGCATATTGGTGCCGATTCTCTTGTACACTGAACTGAACTATCACTAAAATTCATTAGGTACTTTGGGTTAGAATCTTAAAGCTATTCTGCAAAAAATATTCTCTAAATTTAAAAATAATTTTGACACAACTGAAATCGAATTTGACAATCGCGACTCCACGTGGTACTTGTTTGCCCTACCTGGCCTCGACGTGTTTTAAATGGAATTTTTCACTTTTTGTATGGAATATAATGAAAAATTATTACCTACGTGTTGAGTTTTAGGGGTTTGTGAGTTATATAAAGGGGGACGAAATTGTCATTATTTTTGCGATAGGACACACCATTTTCCAGATATAAGCAAAAGAAAAGAAAAAAAGATACAGTACTGTTTTTGCTCCTGAAGTCGAGGTGTTGGTGTGTTCATGACAACGTATTTTATTCCACACCTTTTTAATCGCGATCAAAAATAGTCAGATTTAGTTAGACAATCCAAATACACACATCAACACGGTCTAGGGATATTTCATACTCAATTAAATAACTCGAAAAGTACTGGCCGCAGTGGAATCTTTTATACACCGATTTGTTTGTAATTTATCTCAGAGTAATTCCAAATTTAAATTTTTGAAAATTCTTTTGTTTCGGTGGCAAAAAATGTCTTGATGTATAGGAGAGGGAATTTTCATTTGTGCGAAATTTATAAAACAATACGAATTACGTTTAGTTACAGTTTTTTTTTTCATTTTTAAACGAAAGATAAAGTTAAAATTGAGGTATTGTAGCCATGCAACGCCGACATTTGACGAGGGCGGACATGTTACGAGCTGTGGGAATGCTGGAAGCTGGATCTGTTCAGCGTAATGTTGCTGAGGCCATAGGGACCCATCAAAATGTAATTTCAAGATTGTGGACACGCTATCGTGCCACAGGTGAAGTAGCGGAGAGGCACCGGGGGCCAAGTCGCATCACTACCCCCAGACAAGACCGATTTTTGCAAATTACTGCGCGAGCACAACCAAATGCAACGGCGACTCAATTGGTCCAAAGGCTGCGAGTGGAACACCAAGTGCTTGTGAGTGACCAAACTGTAAGAAGGCGACTGCATGAAAGCAATCTACGCTCTCGTAGACCACTCCGGGTCCCACCATTACGGAGAGGCAATCGTGGACGACGATTAGAATGGGTTCGGAACCACGTGGACTGGGGCCGTGAGCAATGGTCCAATGTGCTGTTCACGGATGAATCCAGGTTCGGCTTCCATCCAGATTCACGAAGGACGCGTGTTTGGCGAGTTCCTGGACGATGGAGCCGTCTCCAGAGCCCTCAGGAAGTTCACCCATACCAAGGAGGAACAATTATGGTTTGGGCAGGAATTCGTCTTGGAGGACGGACGGATCTCGTTTGGGTGCGGGGCAATATGACGGCAGAACGATACGTCCAACAGGTGCTGGGGCCCGTAATCTTGCCCCACAGAACACAAATGGGGCAAGATTTCCTGCTCATACACGACAATGCCCGGGCACACACGGCGAGAACGGTAGCAGCTTGGTTACATACACATAATGTTAGGGCCTTAGACTGGCCTGCTCAATCGCCAGATCTAAATCCCATTGAGCATGCGTGGGATATGCTGCAAAGAAGAGCTCTGAAGGAAGTTCCTGAAAATCTGGCTACAGAAGATCAACTTTTTGCGCACCTCAGAAGGACATGGGACAATATTCCGCAGCAAGACATTGACAACCTTGTTCTGAGCATGCCGAATCGTTGCCGATGTGTTATGAACATCATGGGCGCTTTCTCAGACTACTAACTTAAAGTTTATAAACACAAATTAAATGATTTTTCTATTTTTTTCAGTTTTTACTCACAAATTAAAAGTTCATTCATATACGATTTCCGTCTATGCTTCATTTTTTTTCCATAAAATCCTGAAATTTTAATCTAAGTACCTTAACCATTATTAAAAAATGGTAGAATATTAAATAACGTATCTTTTAAATATATACATGTCATATAAATAATTAACACATTGATAGTAATTCGCTTTTTTAAAAATATCCCTAGACCGTGTTGATGTGTGTAGTTGAAAAACGTCTAATTCAGGATATCAAAATTACCATTTTCAATAGATTAATAACTCAGTGCCATCTTAGTGCTGTCAAACTAAAATATAAGTTGTGTCACTTTAGTCAATTTTGGAATGGGAAATCGTTGTTTGACCGGAATAAACTAAATTTTGGTGATTTTTAGTCTAGTTTAGAGGCGTTAGTGACAAGAGAATCGGCACCATTATCTAAAATTTTCTGAATTGTTTAAAAGAGAATGATAAAGATACTTATATAAATTAATTACCGACCTTTGAACTTGGAAAGTGAATAGGTCAACATGTAATATTAAAATCGAACAGTAGGATGTCCTTACGAGCAACCAATGTATGAAGGTCTCCCCTGCCTCTTGGCATGTTTAGGGTTTCATATCGTGGGGGGAACTTGAACAGTGAGCGGAAAGTTCTCAAGGCAGTGGTCGAATGACTGCGCTACGACGCGTCTTGAACCAGGCCGCGCCGCCGCGCGGTCAGTTCAGCTGTGCACGGCAGTTGACATCTGTCCGCGAAAACAGGTGTACGTCTGCCGCTATAATCGATATCGGTGTTTCGCTCAAACCGCATGCCTACGTCATATCAACACATAAATAGTGTCGCCGTTCGATATGTAATTATTGAGTGACCACTACCCGTTGACGCCGGATTTATACACACAAGTGCATAGCAATGGCCTGGTCACTAGATTTGCTCGTTTGGATAACTATTGTGAGTTTATTTTACTTTTATTTATTTACAACAAACTATTTATACGTCGTTGGTTATTATAATATTATATTGCGTATTCTAATTAGCTTGCAACTTTGTTATTCTTGAAGATACCATTGCCATCAAACTTGAATAATTTTAACGGCAAGAATCACTATGAAAACAACATCGTCAGCCAATCAAAGAAAACACTCCTCTCACCTCTCACTCATCACATTGAAACGATTTTTTCATGATAATTTAATGATTTAGATAAACATAACTTAAAAAGAAAGCTTTATAAAAATCCAATTTCGTTTTAATGACAATACAACATGTTGACGCAGAGCAATTCACTTATACTTTTAGTAAGTGTGTTCATAACGGCAATGTCATGAAAGTAAAAGTGTAGCCGCTTTTACCGCACGTATATTATGACGAGCACGAACGATAATATTGAGTGCAATCTGAATTAATAGCTTTGTAATGAGCATTTGAATATTGTGGCTAAATGAGGTTAGATATAACTATACAAACATGACCTTTTACTAGTAAATAGAGGCAACTCCATCTTTCAGCTTAACACATTTATAGCAGGCCAACAATTCCAAAGAAGGAATTGTTTGGCTACACAGTTTTGTAGTCCCTTGAATATACTGTGAAGCCAATTTCTAAATGTTTCTACAAACAAAAAATGTTTATTCTGATTTGTACAAATACCTACTGTTCATGATGAAATGGTGTCTTATCCCAAGTTCAATTGGCAATAGATACCTATAAGTTTTAATTTAGGCCAAAAATAACAATTATCATTCAGATGTAATTATGAATCATTAGCAGATTAAATTGATAATGAAAACGGTGAATAAATTAGTGCGTCAAGGAAGCCGGTTTCATTGGAAAAATAGGAACTAGGTATGTACCTAAGTTTGCACGCGAGTTTATTAATTACGTTTTCGCCATCTTAAATAGACTGTAAGCACAGGTATAATATTAATTTATTAAAGTACCTTACACACTGTCAAATTTATAACCGTATGAATTTAAGACTAGGTCTCAAATGTTTTGGTATACAAACTCGTATTTATTATCGCTTATTAGCACTACCACTACGTCTATAGCTTTGTATAATAGAGGCATTTCAAGCACGACATTGACTTCTTATAATAGAAACAGTTATTATGCAAATACTTGACGTATTTTCTGCTTGCTTTTCCTAACAAACCACTATAAATACCTTTGAAAGTAGATACCATTGTTTTAATCGTATCTGTAGGTAGCTCGGTTGTAATGAACTTGTTGTTTTCACTTTGTAATTATCCTGCCGCATATCTAAAGGCAATGTCGACGTGGAGAATGCATTTATTTAAAAAATGCAGTCATTTAATTTCGATCCGCCTTTTTTTAGTCTATCACCACTGTAAAAGTCGAAATGTTAATATTAGGTCCTTACATATGAAATTGGCGTTTTTCGTACTGGCCACTTTAATCACGAATTTCTCCTCTTTGGTAAGGAATTCCAAATTCAAATTTGTACAGCTATTTACTCATGTATTTGTGCTTCGATGACCGTCATTCATTTGTTTTTTTTCTTCTGTTTTTTCTGTTTGCGTCACTCATTTTACAAAATGGAAAATTTAAAATATCGCATTATTTACGAGTACGAGTTCCGCCGTGGCACTAGTGCTGCGGAAACGACTCGAAGGGTGAATGATGTGTATGGCGGTCATGTTGCAAAAGAAAACACAGTTCGTTTTTGGTTCCAACGTTTTCGTTCTGGAAATTTCGACCTGCAGAACAAGCCCCGTGGACGGCCTGAGACCCAAGTTGATAATGGAGAATTGAAGGCTATTGTGGAAGCGGACCCATCGCAAACCACGTCCGAGTTAGCTGCAGGCTTCGATGTTAGTGATAAAACTGTTTTAATTCACTTAAAGCAAATTGGGAAGATTAAAAAGCTCCACGCCACTGCTGCTTCACGACAACGCCAGACCACACACTGCGCAACAGACGGCTACCAAATTAGAAGAGCTTGAATTGGAATGTCTTAGACATCCTCCGTACTCCCCGGACCTTGCTCCAACAGATTACCATTTTTTTCGCAATTTGGATAACTTTTTGCAAGGGAAAAAATTCAACTCCGATGGGGCAGTCCAAATCGCCTTCAAAGATTTTATTGATTCCCGTCCGACTGGTTTTTTTAGTAAAGGGATCAATGAACTACCTATAAGATGGCAAAAGTGCATTGAAAACAATGGTTCATACTTTGATTAATTAAATATATTATATTAAAAAATATTCGACTTTTTGTTCCTTCCATACAAAACGCCAATTTCATATGTAAGGACCTAATATTAATGCACATTTTATCATTCACATACCTACATTATGTACCTTTCAGCTAACTACCCTTCTAATAATGCAAATAAGCACTAATAAAAATTGGGAAATATTGTCATCAGCAAAATTTCCTAAAGGAATTGCTTTATTGGGTAGTTCTATAATAATAGTATCAGGATCTACTACTTATTAGTTATCATTAAATGATCATTTATAAAAACCCATTTTTATGTGGATATCAGTTGTACAGACGCCAGCACATCAACCTACCCGAAACTGTCCAATTTTCCCATCTTAATTCGGTGCCAGTAAGCTAAAAAAAACCTATTTTACAAAAAAAAAAAAAACAACCGACTTAAAAAAAAAACAATACAAAGTGATAAAGAACTTTAATTTCGGAAGTCGGTGTCGTTGTTTATCACTTTGTAGTGCTTTTTTTGAAGTCGGTTGTTTTTTTTGTGAGTTTTTATTTTTCACTTTTTAGTTGTACCTACCCCACACAAATTCAATTAACACTAGTGCATTGAAGAATTGAAGACCGACTAGAAGAATCATCAAAATTCGCAAAGAAATGCCGGAGATGCAGTACATTTATGCATATAATTTGTACATAAGAATAATTACCTAATGTTTTATATACTAAAACCTTCCTGAAAGTATGTAGATGACATCAGTGAAAGAATTATCGCGGACATACAAACATACATACAGTATACGGGTCGAATACAGAACCTCCTTTTTTGAAGTCGGTTAAAAATAGTTATAAATAGTAAAACTTAAATGGAAAATACAAACGCCATATAAATCTATATGACCTATAAATAAAATGTTAACCAATCTTATCTGTATTAATAACTTAATCAATCTATAAATAAGTTGCTCAAGACACGATGTGTATGAGAGGTAATCCCCATGATAAGCAGGTTTTGTCACATGTTACATAGCGGTTCAGGTAGGTAGGTAGGTACCTACTTCATAAATTTTATTCTTTAAAAGAGCAAACATATTCAGATTCATAAATCTTGCCAGATTCGGTTGAAGAGTCAAAAATTAAATCAAAAGTAATTTACACAAATTACTCTGAGAATCAGAAAATTACATAAGACAAAAAACGCCCGCCCTTCACCACTTTCTATCCTAGTGATTTAGCTGGGAAGAAGTGGCGCGGCAAACTCCCCAACAGTACAACTGTCCACAACTTGATTTTATACAATAGTATGCAAAGTAATTAATATAACAAAACAAAGAAATACAAAACATTCAAATAAATGATTTACCATTATGACAACTAGCACACCAACAAAAACATTGAAAACTTAACTCAAACAGAAATAAAAACATAACTTAATACCTAAATAATAAAAACCTCCACCTCCGTACGTAAGTATGTAATTAGTTGTGTTGGGTAACTTGTTTGCAGTTTCAATATTTTTTTTCAATCGTATGGCACAGGGTATCTTAATATTTTAGAGAGAATAGTAAATTGACGAGAGACGAGCTCGAGCTAATCTTATACGAATATATAAATAAAACATCTTAACAACTCAGTTGATCTATTTAGATATTAAATTTACGCGAGCCGGCAGAAGGTGTTAATAACCTCGAGATATTTAATCATTGCTCGTCTAGATCGAAGCCAAAAAGGAAGTTGAAACTTGTTTTACCTATGTACATAATTATGTAAATATATAATTCCACGAGGTTATCTTCCTACGCGAACTGCGAGAGTCAATCAACTGAGGGAAGCAAGTGTCTGGTGCTAGTAGAGTAGGCGAAGGGCAACACCTTATTTGTGACCAAAGTCTATACGAAACCTCACTCGACATTTTATCCAACGTAGAGCTTTTACACAGGATAGTCACAGGCCACATAGTAAAACGTAGTCACAGATGGTGCATCGTCCTGACAGAATGTCTCGCCAAGACATGATGGAACAAACGTCTAGAAGACTATTGGACTCTTAGGTCGATGAGTGAATATCAGATTTGCAAACGTTCGTCATGGAAAACTGAACAACAAGGTTCAAAAGAGGAACGTACTACCGTACCTGTACAACCAGAATATGTGATTATATTGTCAATGATATCATATATCTAAACTTAATACACTTGGGAGCAAATAAATCGAGCCACTTCCTTTTTTCACGTATAATGGTTATTATTTTTGGTATTATGGAACGTATCAAATCGAAACATATATCGCCTAAGAGCTTATTTAATAATCTTTACAATGAGGGTAAATTATTGAATGATAACCTTATTTAATGATAAATTATTGGCTCTGAAAGAAAAACGGTAATTTTGATAGAAAATTGTCGGTCCAGAAAAAAACAATTAAAAACAAAATTATGGTATAAACTTATTCTTAATATCTTGTATTACCCCCCCTTGCCCTGATTTCGATAGATTTTCTGGACTGTTTTAATCCTACAATTTTCTATCAAAATTACCGTTTTTCTTTCAGAGCCAATAATTTATCACTAAATAAGGTTATCATTCAAAAATTTACCCTCATTGTAAAGATTATTAAATAAGCTCTTAGGCGATATATGTTTCGATTTGATACGTTCCATAATACCAAAAATATTAACCATTATACGTGCAAAAAAAAGCAAGTGGCTCGATTTATTTGCTCCCAAGTGTATTATAAAGAGAAAAGATTCGATTTTTTATGTTTGTTAAGCTTTCACGCTAAAACGGCTGAACGGACTTGGATGAAAGGCACACGGGCACATTTTTCTTTATTCTGGATCGCAGACGAAGTCCCGGGCAACAGCTAGTCACATATTTTTGCTACTGCAAGTAGGCGTGTCTACAGATCTTTGGGTGTTAGTACGTCAATATTTGCAGTTCTTTTATAAACATACATTAACACGACAAAGTTAACATAGGTATATAAGAAATCTTATTCGAATTATTAGCATCGTTGTTGTGATATTAATCTTGGTTATTTACCTTCGTTATTTATAACCTGGATGGCGTGGAAACAAAGACGTTTGATATAGTAATTATTGTATTAATAGCCATGATACATACTTAATCATGCTTCGTGTTTAATTTTATTACGATAAAACGTCGCGCGTCGTAATAAAACCCTACGTCGTATTTCCTTCATCAGCTCATCCTAACTATGTTTGAAAAACGTAGGTAAGTAAGTACTGGTTAACAGTATGCTGTGACGGCTCCCTTGACACTGTTTTATTTTGTTTCATGGTTCCATCCGCTAAATTAAGACCTTCCTTTGATTTAAAAGATGGCGGTAGTGCACAAAAACAGTAGATTGACTTGTAATTGTCGCACGAGCTCGAGGCATCTTTATTATTTAGTTCAAACATTTGGGTTTCCCAGTGACGTTTTCCTCAGTCATATGCCGCTATATACCTAATCATGAATGGCGTAGGTATATGCATGTATCATACAATAGAACGATGACTTTTATGTACGTTTTCTGAAACAAATATTTGCTACAAATACATACGTTCATTACAATTATGTAAAATTCCCATTTATTGGTCTGTCTTTATTCCATTTGAGCAGAATTTTTTTTCATATACTTAAGTATTATGTCATGTGGCTATCATCATAATTATTATGGTACCTAGTCATGAAACCGCGACTTACGTACTTACTCAGAATATATATTAAATTAATTTTCCCTTTTATTATACAATATTAGAGATAATAATATGAATAATATATATATATAAGTAATTAATAATGCTTCCTACCAAGTTATAATTTACGTCCATATATAGATTTTTAATGACGTCAACCCCATATTGTGATATTCCATTTCCGTAAAGTAGGTACTTTTGGCATATTTAGCAATATGTCCTACATACAGTGTGAGTCTTCATAATTTGCACATGTCAAAATGAGGGAAATTAAGCTTAATTTTATCGACGGAAAAAATACTTTAAAAAACCAAAAAAAAAAAAAAATGGATTTTTAAAATTCTTGTTCACTGCTGTGACCCCTGTGTAAACAAATCGGTATAACTTTTAAACTAAAGGATCTGTCACAATGAAACAAATTCAGTGATGAATGGAAATAACGGGGCGTCCTCATAAAATAAAAACTAAAGAAAAAAAATCGCCCTCAATTGAGAATTAAGGTGTTTTTTTTTAACAAACATCTGACATTTTTTCATAAATTTTTACAATAAATGTAAAATTTCTCAATAAAAGCCCGAACCTACCCTTTTTATTACTTTAAATTATTCTCCATCGTATCAGCTTTCTAAAAATGAAAATACTATGTTTATAACTCAATCACAACATTTCCTATCAACTGTTAAAGAAAGGCCTTGCACTCGGCTACCCTTTTATTTTTTTAATATTTTTTCCGTCGATAAACGAATAATTAATTTAAAATTTAAGCTGAAATAGCTAAATGAGGGAAACTACCCTCATTTGGATATGTGCACATTATGAAGACTCACACTGAATTTACCATAGATTCTACAACTAAACAGGTATTTACAAAGTGGTGTGAGCTGGTATATTTCACTACTGAATGCTATAGGATGTAGATATCATCAAGTCTAAATTCAAATACAGCAGCTCTACGATCCAGCGGTATTTAGTTAAGTCAACTAAAATACAAACTATATAAATATACAATAACCTCCGACATACTAACATGTATATGTTTGCTCTCAAAATTAACGCATTATTTAGTAATGTATTGATTGTTCACGTTAGCAGTTTACGGGTTCGAATCTAAATGAATTTCGTAACTCATTAATATTAGCTTGGTGCTTATCAAATTGATTGGCAACCAAAAATGTCCGCCATCTGTAGATTTTCACATGTTAGCACAGAATACTTAAAGTACATGTTAGTAAGTATTTTATATGCCCTGCAGGCTTCACGCAAGTAGATATGCTATGTCAAGGCAAAAGGCAACACGAAAAACTACTCCCTTCTTCAGCCGTTTAGTTACTGCTGAGCATCGTGATCTGCTCTTCATTTGTGAAGATCGTTGGCCTGTTCTATGCATCAGAGCTTTTGGTGCCTAACTGTGACTTCATTTAGTCCGACCATCGTATAGGGCCTCTCTTGCCATCTTTCCGCTGACTATAATTTTCTCCAGGTTGTCGGATGGCTTTCGGGTGATAACACTCTCTGAAGGCAGACACCTGCTAACTTACAAGCCTTCGGACTTAGGACTTGACTTACAACACGAGAAGATACTAGACTAAAAAAAAAGTTGACATAAGGAGCTATCTCCAATGAATATATGTAAATGATATCGATAAAATTATATTAACTAAATAAAATATCCATAGCCGTTATGTTCGAACGATGTCCGGCTGCTAGTATCTAGTTCTATGTTATAGGTTTGGTTTCCGCGCTTAGTCCTTCAAGTGGACCAATGTGCGTTAGTATCTAGTTTTAAACGTGTTGAAATTATAATAACGTTAAATTTATTTTTACATAAGTAAATTGTTTTCGAGATGTTTCGATTAGCTTCGGTTAAATCCGATACAAACACGTTCTTTCCTGGATTATGATTAGTATTGATATACTTATGATAGACTTATGGTCCATGGTATTGGCCCGCCAATACCATGTCTTGCTTTTAGGCAGATTAAAAGTGAGATCCACCAAAACAATTTTGTCTCTATCTATAATTATGTATTTCTATTAAGTATCTACAAATGATCAACGATTTGAACTCTGAAGTTTCGCCGAACTTTAGTTTCTTCAATTGAAAATACCGAATATGGCTCGGCCAAAAGAAGCTATCGCCTCTCGACTACTTAGAACTAGGTTACAAGTCAATGAATTGACAATTTTGTTTAATTAATCATTGTAAATATTTATAGTCTAGCGGAAACTGACCTCGAACATGTTTTTTAATTGCTTAGCTCATTTTAAGTATGCTTGTTAGTCCCTCAGCACAATTTAGCGGCTCCTGCAATAGGCTCGTCTAGATTATTCTAAACCTTCGCCAGAAACTACAGTTCACGACTTCGGGTACCCCTACTACTTATGAATTTCACAGTTACCTTTGGAGGTATCATTAAAATTAATGTCGACTTTATAATACGAACAAAATAAGTCATTTGTTTACCCAAATCAAGTTAAAGATAAGTGTTTTCTTTGATGGATCAGTTAGAGTAACCAATTTACAATTTTTTATACGTAAAGCAATTAATTCACTATTTCGTTATTCAATATCTTAATGATGAAAATAAACTTTTACCAAACCATGATAATAACTGCCATAAAGACATAATAAATAATAATCACTTCGGTTATAGATACCTATTGCCAATTCTTAACAGTTGACCTAAATATAAACGAAGGCGGTTAAAAGGGACTGTATGTATTTGTGGTTGGTGGAATTAAATAAAACTAAATAAAAAAATTAAATTAAATAAAGCTCAGTGTGATACAAGACTTTTAGTGGGAAAATTAAAAATATTACATAAATCGGAAACACAAACCAAACTTTATGACAGATATAAGAAGAAGCAATCGAAAAACAAAATAATAAAATTGAAATAGAAAATAAATAAAAATCTTCTAAAAAGTTATACGACAGCCAAGAGTTTGAAACAATACATATGTCAATGTCTTTAGTTTGACGTTTGCATTTGTAGGAACCGACTACTATATTAACTCATCATAGATACCTAAACTTATTTTTTTACTGTACCCATGGTTTTTCTAAGAAATTTCACACAGTTTCACACAGTATTAGACTTGAATGGGAACATAAAGCTAAATGTATTTCAATGAAAGGTTGTTTTGAAATTCCAAAGCGATATTTTGTTAGTATTTGATGACACTCATTTTTACGATATAACAGAATAATGGACTTGAACTTAACAAAGAACGATTTTGTATAAAAATTTGGATACCTACCCACCTATTAGGTATGTAAACTATGTTTTTCATGGTATTTTGAAAATACATTAGAAATTAATTTGAAAAACCAGCACGTAGGAAAAAGCATCCCGTTTAACTGTATTAAATTATTTAGCGTTCATGCAATTAGTTTAATAAAATATTCATGTAGGTAGTCTGATTGCATCTAAGTTTATACCTACTACGCAAGGGATGCACCGTCGTTAATCGATCAATCGTACAAGTTTGCAGAACTTACATGATTTACTAACCACAAGATGCATCCAATTTACTGACCCCCTTAAATAGAAAATATTAAGGCCGAACTCAGGAGGGCAATTCTCGTAATTATAAGAACGTTCACAGTCTGATCTCAGTCTCAAAATACCATTTTCATTTTTGACAAGTTTTTGACATTGATTTTCGCTGAGATGAGATTGCGACTAGATTTTGAACGTTTCCGGTCAAGCACCGCGTGTCGCCTACTGGCGACGAAACAATAGAAAATCAATTGTGTCTCATTAGCGGAACTCGACAGATTAATTACGGGAATTGGCCTTCTGGTATTGTGAAGTTATTGTACAATTGCCCTCTAAGTCCTTTTACCTAATGCATTTTAACTGCCTTATCGAATTCTCAACGAACTTGAAGTATCAAATCCTATGTTTTTTAAATAATCCAGTTCCATTTTAATAGCGTAGTAGGTATCTATTATAGAACTTAGAACCTACATGTACAGTCACGTCTAAAAGTATGTATACATTTGGCTTTATTCAAAGGCGATTTTCTCCTTTATTTTTTAATGAAATTTTATGTTATTACGAAAATAGTATTTTCGAACCCATAGGTTTATGTTAAGTGTCGTATTTCAACGTTGCATTCGTTGTTTCATGAAAAAAATCACAATTGAAAATTGCCAAGTGTATACATACTTTTAGACGTGACTGTACATAATGTAAGTCTAATGACCGTAAAGATAAAAACACAATGATCCCTTTAATTATTATAAAAAAAGCAAAAACAAACCAAAGTAATTATTTTTATGCTCACAAGTACATTTACAGTCGTTTGACCGAGGCCATGCGCTGATAAATCAATTGATAGTGTGTTTTAGTGTTAGGTACTTAATAGAACAAATTTTTATATCACAGCTGTATAGCTTGATGGTGGGCCAATTATTATAGACCGGAAACATTAGATTCATTATCAAAATCGTTACGAATCCGTAGGTCACCCATCCATAGCATTCACAAATAATAATATGTGTGAGGCCCCATTTATCGTTATGCCATAAATAATGTATAACTTTTTCAGCATCGTACATTTGTTGTCCGACATTTACGCTAACGAAGTTGATTTATTTCCGTTGGATCCCGTTTTTGAATCCCATTTTAATATTTTTGGCGTTGGATCCCGCAAAACATTATTATGTATTTCCGTTGGATCCCGAATTTAAAAAATGCAAGATAATTACGTTTTATTGTCGTTGAATCCCGAAAAGTATTTCCGTTGGATCCCGAATGCTTAAAAAAATCTGAATGCGGGTACTTTCAACAACAAAATTGTTTATAATAAAATGAGGGGTTCACTAATGTTTCACCAAAACTCCATTGACAAATTAGTTTACAACCAACGTTTCGTATATTATTTATTTCACAAGCAACTCATTTTCTATATAATCTAGTCGTTTCTGGCACTCGCCGGCCGCTGCCGCGGCACCGCTCGCTTCGCTCGCTCGGCTCGTGCGTAGGGGTCACAGTTTTAACCTAACCTAACCTAACATTGTTTTTTTTTTTAAATAATTAACCTAATCTAACTAGTTCGGTTCCGGGTACCCCACTAAAAATAATCTATTTTTATTGTTTGATAAAGGTAAATCACTTTTCTTCTGAAATGTACACATGTTGTTATAATATGGGATTCAACGGAAATAGCAAACGGGATCCATCGTTAATACCTAAAAAATGGGATTCAAAAGTGGGATCCAACGACAATAAACGACGAAGTTGAGAGCACAGCTAGTGTCATAATAAATTATTCACACTAATCACCTGTATTCTAATATTCCAAATACCAATGCCCCTTCAAAACCAATACACAAATGATGAAACCTAATTACCACTGTCTGAGAACTTATTGGCATCAAAGTACTACTATACTTGAGCTGATAATTTCGCTTCGTTAGTAATGGTATAATTACAGGCAGGTAACGAAAACGTGAGTAAACAAAATGAACCAAAAAAACTATACACACAAGTTCAACCACAGCTTTATGACGAATTGTTAGTTCAATATAATTAGGCACGCCTTTTACAGGCAACGGACAATTGAAATTATATTTTTATAAAAATACTAGCTTCTGCCCGTGACTTTGTCCGCGTGAAATTTATTGCTCCCCTGGCCCACCTCGTCGCATCGCATCATCTGCCCGCGCTATTACTTTGTTCTCGCTTAGCATTCTTTCTGACGTTTTTGTATTTACCAGCAGGATTCAGGCGTCCTGGAGAAAGTGCCTCGTTTTTAAATAAGTGGGGCGGTCCGCTATCAAAGAACTATTTACGTCCACGTCTTTCTTCTTGCTTCTTTGCACTATGGACATCCAGATAATACTGTACAGAGATGAAATTTTACAATTACAAGAGCAACGAAAAATTGCTTTTTTTTGTGAGATATTTAGCTTTGGCTGTAGCTGTAGGTACACCCAAAGTTCTGCTCATAAATATGTACCTAGTTTCTAAACCACTCTGCTAATAGGTACCACTTTGTACTTCTTCTCTATGTCTCGGTTCTATCATGAGTCCCATATAACTTGGTGTCGATCAAAATCCATCCCAAAAATTTAAACCTTCCAGCCTGTTTCAGCTACCGAAGTAACTTGCATCAGGTCATTGCGTTAGGTCATATTTGAAAGAGCTGCTACTCAGAAAGCCATAAATTTTGTAAAATTTTGGTAACTCAGTACTTGCCAGTTATTGTTGTATCGAAGACACAGAAGTCCTATCCAAAAACAAGAATCACACGGAAGTACATCGGTAATACCAGTTTCGGATTTCTCCTCATACAGTCATGACGTCAGTTTTTGTTAATTGTATTATTTTACACCTACTTTCGTTATTTACTACGCCCATAAGTATTTGCCGCTGTCAAAATCAACCTTGGGCGAGTTCTTTGAATTCAATTTGCGCTGCACATTGCAAACATTACAAAAAATGAGCACAGACAAACATACGAAAATTAGCATAATACCTACGACTTTATTGAAAACTTTTTAAAATGAAAGGCTTTGAATGTAGTCTTAATGTAGTGGTATTTTTAAATTAACGTTATTAATTTCTACGCCGCTAAAAAATGTAAAAACAATGAAACGACTAGTTATGTCGTACCTAGTTGTCATAAAAATATTACAATTTACATACGTCCTTAGCATAAGTAGAAGTAGGTATATTTAATTACCCCTTATAAACGTTGTATAGCGTCTGTATAGTAACACAACGCTTTGTCTTCTTCTTTAGAAAGTCAAATTACTTACTGACGACTGAAAAAGAGAAATCAGTGTGTAACTATTAAATTGACATAATACGTTTATTAGTAAGGGGGTTAGAATATAGGAAGGTATTATACCTCCTCATAATTACCAATAAGTTTATTTTGTAGCAAATATTATATTGTACGTGGAATTCATAAATAACTAGTACCTACCTATTGTTTACTTTTAAGACTACAATCGTTAACTTTCATGGTCAGTAACCTGCAGATTAAGGTTGAATAACGTACGAAGTAAGGCCTGTATTATTACCTGACCTGTGTACTACTACAATATACCTAAGGCATTTAGCTATGCCTAAGGCTTTAAGTCCGCCTTTGTACCTTTTTGTGCGAAAAGTTTAAATAAATAAATAAATATACTTTCTTAATTTTTTACATATTTTTCGGGACATCCTTTACTTTACCAAGAACCTTCAAATAAATGGTCATGTAATTTCATTTCTGCTTCTTTAGGAGTTGTCTTGATGTTTCAAGGGTATTAAAAGGAAGTAGGCTACTAACCTAATCATCCTATAGCGATCAAATCGATGTACCTATCTATTTTTTCAGAATAGTGTAAGTACCTAAACATAACATATCTTAAGCAGTGCCTTTCTCAATTTCAGATAACAGCATCAGCTCACATAAGCAAGCATGCTTCTTACGCGAATCCCGACAGTGAGTTCCACCATCGTTATGACTATCCGAGACAGGAACCTTCACAGATCCCTGACAATCGTGCCTACGAACAGATGAATACACGACCATCTAACATATCTCCCGCCAGCTACATACCAAATGTTCCAGATGATGTAAAATCCTTTCAACGTAGAATAGGAGAGCAAACGCCGACGAGGACTGAAAATGAATCTAAAGTTTTAAGTTGGAAGCCGTATGCAGAGAGTAGACGTAAGATTGTCTGGTTTAAAATCTAAGGGTGGTGGGTTTAGACTAGGACAGTTTAGAATGGAACAAATAAATATCCATCAATTTCCTACAAGCCTTGAAAATACACCAGTCCCCTATCTATCAAAACTTACAAGTCTACACGTTCACAAGTTACACTTTACAAGAAAGTTTTTACAAGTTTGTGTAAATTACGTTTATCCGAAAAAATCTACAGGTATTATAACTAAGTATTCTATTCTATTCTACAGGGTTTGTAAAATTAAATGCTTGTGGATTCTACTTGTAAGTTCTAAAATCAAAAAGTTAAGCCACCAATATTCTCATCCCACCAATTTTTTTGTTTTTTAATTGAATATATTCTACTTACACGCATGGCTGAAAGGTATATTGTCTATACCTAATATGGAGGGAACGATGAAAAAAATAGTAGCGAAAAAGTATAAAAATTTAACGTAGTCTTCAAACATTACGGTATTAATGGCTGCCACACACAACACTACCTTTTGTTACACCATGCATGTCAGAAACCGTATGGTATTGAACTCCGGTTCCCAACCAATGTAGAGCACCTTGTAATACCTAATTTGGTTGGCAGGGCGTTGTTTCTGTTTGAATTTCTATCTAAATGGCTACCCAAATTTTTCAGTTTAAGTCGAAACCTTTCGTAAAATTCATAGGTAATCTGCTTATGACCGTAGTCCATTCTTTTTTATATGCTCTCGGTTCCGTAATTCTAATATATCGCTTAATTTAAAGCCGAAAAAGATTGCAAAACCGTCATTTTATGTATTATCATTTCTATACATTTTTCAAGATTAATCGCATACTCTAATATTTCTACTCTACTACTTTCTATTGATTACTCTTCAAATTATCAATTTCAAAAGGCGGGAAATGCGGGAATACCTAGTTTGTCGCTACTATTATTCTTATCGTCCCGTCCATATAAGGCACAGACAATATAAGTACCATTCAGCCATGCATTTAAATAAAGAATATTCAATTAACATAATATATTTAAAAAAAATGGCGGGAATATGGCAGTATAGCTTTTTGATTTTAGAACCTACAAGTAGAATCTACAAGCGTTCAATTTTATAAACAATGTAGTTTTTTTTTTTGTGACAAACGTAATTTACGCTAACTTGTAAAAAATCCCTTGTGTAAAAGTAACTTGTGAACGTGTAGACTTGTAAGTTTTGAGAACCAGGGCACAGATATACGTACCAAGGATTAGGCGGTAAATGCCATCGCACATATGGACACATCGTATAGCTTGTAGGTTCAATTTTGCATAGAAACGAAGTTCACCTCTCTGTAAACATCGTTTAAATCTAACTGCACCATACAAGGTCGGCCATTTACATCGCTGACAATGCAATACAAAGATTATTTTAGCACTCGCGCCATTATCGGTAATTTCCTCCTTTTACGCACTGCATTTATGGTCAACCTACCGGCTTATCGACAAGTGTTGCGATAATTCGATGGCGTAAATTTTAATTGAAACATGATTTTCCTCTAACACCATCATCATGTAACATTTAATTGCATGTAGTTGAATGTTATTAATAATATCTACGAGATGTAAAGTTCATAATACATAAAGAATTGTTGTCAATTAGTAGATAAATTAAAAACGTAACAATGGTTATGGAAAATAGCTTGCTTACACAATCATTTTCATTAAGCATATATCAATAATTATCAAAATAAATGGCTATTGTAATGTTATTTTAGTTATTGGTAAGTAATTATGTAAATTGATGTAGGAAGCAAATTTAAAATATATAAGTACCTGGTACCTGGCACACAAAGTTGTGGGCCAAGTGACGTAGGTAACCTACACCAAAAATATTTAAGCACGTCAGATAACAAACAAGTACCCGTAAGTACTCGTAATTAAATAAAATCGATAGTTTAGTAAGACTTTTAAAGGGCACACGTGCTCCTATTATTTCTGTCTGGTCTGTGAAACATGCAATCAACTGATGTTTCTTTTCTTTAACACTTCATTTTATAAATAGACTAAGCTGAATTTGATGATATATTTTTGAGTAATAATATTATTTTACACGAATAGGTACGTATACCCATGCAATAAGTATGACGTATTAAATAGAAAAAAATCGGGGAACTAAACTATTATACGTATTACTTAGACATCCAAAAACTACAAACTCATCTATTTGGATATAAAAAACGATAAGTATTACACGCTTGCAAATTACCTTATGACCACATTGTCTCCGGTTTTAAACTTGGTTCATAAAAACGGCTATTCTAACACGGATGTGTAATTGTTTTATTTTTTTCTTCGCATTGATTACCTACATTAAAGATAATCATTCCATACACTTTGTCTTGACATACTTAGCAAAACATTGGATTGTCTTACTTAGATCTAATTCTTTTGGATGTAAGTACCTAAAATTTCTATGTAGAAGTTTAGCAATCTCTTAATGGGTGACATCATCATCTGTAGCCTCAATGTTGAAGTCGGCTTCCAATCTAATCGGATTCAACGGAAAACCAGTATTTTATAAGGAGCGACTGCCTGACTTTCTCAAGTGACTGATAATTATTAATGTGACACACTGAATGCAAAATCTTTAACTTTCAGACGAAGGATTCCAGCTGGAGATACCAGACCACTGCAAGAATCTTGGGTTTTGCGAAGATATTCCCAACTACCCAACAGAACTGGCGCAAAAAGTTATATCGGAGGCAAGTTTATTCGACTTCGTAATTTTTTTAGTTTTCATCTCGCAGTGGGGATACAAAAATAGTTCTTTGTTAATCATGCAGTAAGGTCTTTCATGGGCTTAATGTTATACCTACCTATTTTTTATGACTTTTATATTACTTTTCCTGGAAGGGAATCTATGTTGCTCCGATAAAAAACCTGTAATCCTAATTATAAAATCGTTGTCTTTTATTATTTTCAGCTATCAGATTTAAGCGCGTTCCAACAAGACAAACTGGACTTCCCAGACGTACCAGACATCACCCAGAGGGTAGGACCTCAAGAGGAAAATATAGAGTTGTGCCAATATGAGGAAAAGGTATGTTCAAAAACCTCCAGTTTTTCTTAAAATCAGCCACTGAATCGGTCGTTATGAAATTTGACAGATAGTTCTTGGAACCTAGAGAAGAACGTAGTAAATACGCTTCTTACGTTCATCCTGGAATTTTCATCCGTCAGAAGACCATTTCAGACACCAAGCTCATGTAGATTCGTATCTGAAATGGTATTTTCAGACACGAATATACGTGAAATTGCTCTCTTCTTTTTTAACACGCTTTCATGATCTTCACTTGTAACTAAACAACAATGTAAAACAATCTTAGAAGTCAATTTTAACCTACTTCTAATTTTCGTATCGCAATGAAACTCTGTATGTATAATGAGCTATATGTAGTTCAGAAGACAAAACTATAATTTGGTATCTTGGAGCTGATCTGATGATGGATCCAGGAGGTGGATAGTGAAACTCTAAATTACTTGTTAACCCCTCGAGTTTGCTAGTAGTCCCTAATCGTCATAACTTCGTGGACTTTATAGTTGACTAGTATATATTCTTATATACTAGACGCAAAATAAATGGTTAAAAATAAATATTTACCTACTTAGTGTGTTTTATAGTTTCTTTTAAAACTACATACTTTTTTTTATTGAATCTGTACAATTTAAAACAATGCTGACTGACAGAATGAACTTCGTTAACTATAGTCACACTGGATTGTGGTGGTCTGATAGGTACCTAGAATTCTGGTATTCAGCTGTATCCGGTTAGACTGGAAGCCGACACCAACGTAGTTTTCAAAAGTCTATGCAGATGGTGAACTCCATCTACTTAATATAGGATGTACAGACGCCAGCACATCAAGCTACCCGAAACTGGCAGAACCTTATGTTTTAGCGATAAAGTTGAAAATCTATTAAAGAAATTTGACAGATTGTAGTAGCTTGATGTGCTGGCGTCTGAACAACAATGATGATCACAATCAGGTATGTTAATAAACGGTGTTTTAAAATTTTGGTTGATTTTTCCAGGTGGTGTTCCCAAAAGCAGCAGCAGACCCCAGTGGACAATGGCATGTCGTGCTAAATCCAGATCAAAACCCAATACAGGGATTCAAAGTGGAGATTTGCAAGTAAGTTAACTCTTCTAAGTATTTTTCAATTAAAAACGAGCTTACAAGCAACGATCACACAAGTGAGTTACGGGATTTTTGCTAAAAAAAAGTTCTAGTTACAGACATTGCTTTGTTTTCTCTGTTATATTAACCTTAACTTCTATCAACTCGATTTATTACAGAAATGGCAACGATGGGCAAACTTCGGCATCAGGGGAATGGTATTTGTACATAATTTTTTCATCATATTTAAGTCAAAACTATGCGGCCTAAAATATAATAAGAATATGTTATGCCACTTTCGTCTGTAGGTATACCTATTACCTCCCCTTTAAAACAATCTCCCATTTCGACCCCCATTGCAAAGTAGGTACTTACTGTTCGTTTTCAATAATGTATCATACCTGCAATTTGGGTGTTCAAGCATTTAAAACCATTGCCAATTTTAGCTCGATAGCATTAGTACTTACCTAGTCACTGAAATATGCACCTGTGACACGGAAAGGCGGACAAAGTCGCAACACAAGGGTTTCTTTTTTAACATTTTAGTACGAAACCCTAAAATCATTAATAACACTAATTACCATGGGTAAAGGTGAACCGCTATTACTGCTACGAAATAAAAGCGCTGTCCTTGGAAGTGGAGTTAATAGTACTACTACCTGAAATCTCTGAACAAAAATTCGTCTGTTATTTCCAAATTATTCAAATTATGACTTGTTTTGTTTCAGGCAAGACTCAAACAAATGTTCTGAAATCGCTCAATTCGTAGACGGATACCAAGGCCGTTGTAAACAAAAGTTCGTGTACCGCAAAATGTCGGTGCTGCTCAAAGATGGTTCCAACTTGGAGAAGTCGCTAAAAGTGCCCAGTTGTTGCTCATGTGTAGCCAGACTTGTCTTAAGTTAATAAACAAGTAATAAACAGTTTATGAAATATATGTGATGTGTGAATCATGACGAATTTATAAGAATGAGGATTGGTGAAATTATATACGGTTTTATCAGTCCTACATCTTTGGACGATTTACAGCGGGAACGAATAATGTAGGTAAACCACTGTAAAGACCTTTTATTTGTTGAATATTATTACAATCCCTAGTCGATTACGAATTATTGTAAAATGAACGTCTTACTTATGTAAGACTTCTATAGTGCTAAATATAAGCTGTGAACATGTGTGAGTGTCTATTATAGCATAATAGTACCTATTTATCTTTAAAAAGAACAGTTACTACATACTCTTCATTTTACTAAATAAATCATAGTAGGCAACCTTAGCCGCCGGCCGTACCTAAATAATCTGTTTGTCAAGCTTGATTGTAAAGCGCCCTGTAAACGATCAAATTTGTTTGACTTTGTTGGTCAAACTTCACGTTTTCTACTGTAGACTGCAGGCGCGGTCGCAGCCCAGGATTTGGGGGGGGGTCATCATGGGTGCCGAGGAATATTTTAAGGGAAGTACATCTCCTCGGCGGCAGTAGGCTCGCCCTCCATGACATTTCACCTAATAACTGGCGAAATGTGGGTGTAAGTACTATATGAAGGTACACCCCTGCCCAACCCTTTGGGGATTAAAGGCATAATGATATGTTAAGGTTCATTTACACCTCCAGCTCCACATTACTTATGCTATTCAGGGACGCAGCTTTTAAATAGGGGATGTTACTTAAATGCTGCCAAATTGGTCGTATGTATTAGAACGGTAGAATGTGCAGGGTGGGGAGAGTGAGCGAAGCGAGCTCGAAAATTTTAACAACCCGCCTCTGTTTGATTAGGTTTTGTTTTATATTTTCACGTAGAAATAGGAGTTACACTGTCAACTTATGCAGGCAAGCTGAAGCAGCTATCAGAATCAAAAATGCAAGAACGAGCGAAGCGAGCTCGAAAATTTTGCTCACTCTCAGATAGGTTCGATTTTCTTTCGATCATTCCAAAAGGACTGGGAATTACTTGCTTTGTCGACTTTTGAAGAAAAGCTCAAGAACCAATGTAAATTGCAAGAACGAGGGTAGTGAGCCTGAAAATTTTAGCACCCTACCTTGAATAGTCTCTGTTTTCTTTTACCTACCATACAAAAAGAGAACTTACTTTATCGAATTATGACGAAAGGCTTAAATTCGTTTTACAGTAGTATAGGTTTTGGAATCTGGCCTTACCTAAGCCTTTCAACCTAGTACGAGCGGGGTGCCCAATATCCCAAGTTTGCTTCGCTCGCTCTTGAATCCTAGATTCTATATTTTTATAACAGGCTTTTGAAAGGAAAATATTTTTTAGGCTATGTCTGCTTATGTTCTTATTGTTTTTGAATATGCCAATCGTGGTTTTCGTGGTTCAAGTACAGTTTTAAGTTAGTAAGGCAAATAAATCATTCAGACTCGACAGCTTGAATGTTTGGGGGGGGGTCATGGTCCCCACGACCCCCCCCCCCCTCGGCCCGCGCATGGTAGACTGTTTGACAAACGCGTCAAACACAGATGCACACTATCAAATAATTTGTCAAACACGTAAAATTTGACCAACAATTTGATCGTTTACAGGGCGCTTTATGATTAGGTACCTATTTGGTGATTTTCAACCTCTTTTGTCTGTTCTGTGTTTTCAATTGTAGTAGCTAGTGCTGCCTGCTAAGGCCTGCCTGTGAGGTACTTATATCTGTTTCGTAAATTGAAAAAAATGCAAAGCTTTGATAAACTGGCTTTTTCCACCAATACAAAAAAACTTGTTCTTTTTACCGTTGCATTTTCAAAATATTCGTTTTGAAGGCAAAAATCTCAATCGCAAAACTTTATTCTGAAACTCAAACTTATCTAAGAGGCTATTTAATTAGACATTACAATGTGACTACACCTACTTTTAAGTAAGTACCTATATATAGTACAACCCTCATAAGGGTTGGACATGATTGTAATTTAATTATGTCTGATGATATCAATATAATTTTATTGACTTTAAGATGATTTTAGATGACTTGACATTTATCTAACAGCCAAGTTTGTATTAATTTTGTAAATAATGTGAGATATCATGCATGTGCATATTTATTTTGTTTTCTGTCAACATTCCAATCAATTAATTATTCTCAGTTATCCTGGGTGAAGAAGGATTTAACTTTTTCTCGACCGGCCCAGAAAGAGGGTAATTTTATTATTTAGGTATTACACCTACTGACCAAGTCGCTAATATTGTTATATGTATATAAAAGGTAGAAGAATATACAGGCCAGATAGTCATTTCTAAGAATAAACATGCATTGTCTAGATTAAAAAATAATAAACGAATACCAATTTAAACTGGTTTTTAATTTTACTGGAACATATAAATGGATTATGATATGACCTTCACATTTATTTACTGCGGCTTAACGCTGACAGTTAAATCTATTTAATTTTATTGCTTACCTACCTATGCTATTAATGATTTAATTACATACAGCTCCACTCAGTGCGCTATAATTATGATTGTGTATTGATATCCTACTAATTGCAAGAATTATTCATAATCCGGATGCTCATTTGCATATAGTAAATACCTAGCTACTAGTGTACAGTCAGCTAAAAAAGATGTAAGTATACATCGACAAGGCTTCATACAGGGTGAAATTGAAAACATGCGACAAATCGAAATGGGAGATTGTACTCATCATTATGAACAACTTTTGCAATGGGACCAAATCTGAAATCGCGAAAAAAAATCAGCTGTTCCCTACATTTATGTTCGCATAACTCGTCAAAATGTAGGGAACAGCTGATTTTTTTTCGCGATTTCAGGTTTGGTCCCATAGTAAAAGTTGTCCATAATGATTAATACAATCTCCCATTTCGATTTGTCGCATGTTTTCAATTTCAGCCTGTATAATTGTCTACATCCTTTTTTCTATAGCCTACTGCATCAATGTGTAGCCTCAAAACATGTTACACATTGGGTATTTGATTATAGCTAAACATTGATACAGGAATATGGAGCACAAATTATAGACTATCAAATATTCTTGTTGATGTAATCCAAACGTTAGTTGACATTTTTCCGCTTCAGGTGTGACACACCACATTATGATTTAAAATTCTAGTGATCCAAATGTTTGAACTGCTGTAACGTTGTTAAAGTCTAATTCAACTACCTTTGACTAATCATAAAAAATAATCAAGTAATCCCTTAGGACGTTCCTTGGCCAAAGAATTAGCGTTGCCATTCAACGTGGCAATGCTGCCAGTCTTCTGGGCACGTTTCCGGATGACAGCGATGCGGACGCGTAGGTACTTCGACTCCTAAGTGTCCTTTGTTTTTGTATTTAGTTTTATAGTAAGTTAGTTGGTCATTTAATTTAGTATCTATTGTAAATACACACATCAAAAGTGTCTAGGGATCAACATATATTTTTGCAATAACTTTTCTCCTGATTGATATTAATTAAAATTTTCTTTAAGGATTCATCAAATAAAGTGTTTTCGTTTGTCACAGTAACGATAAACCAAGTCACCTTTGCATTAATAAAGAAATTTGCCATTTTCCTAATAAAGGGATTTTTGACATTTGAACCACTAACACAAAAGTTCGAAAAAAAGACTGAAATAACAGTTTTCTTTAAAATTTTATTGGGTAACTTAAACAATTAATAATCCGTGTTTCTACCGCGAACACTAACAACACAAGAACATCGGTTTGGCATACTCAAAATGAGTTCATCCAAATCACGCTGTGGAATGGCCGCCCATGTTCGTTGCAAAAACAAAAAAAGGTCTTCTTGCGACTGGATACCCTCCATATTCGGCAGAGCTCTTCTCTGTAGCATATCCCATGCATGCTCAATCGGGTTCAAGTCTGGCGACTGAGCAGGCCAGGGCAGGACATTGATGTTAGCTGCGGCGAGAGTCTGTCTTACAACTCTTGCGGTGTGCGGTCGTGCATTATCATGCATTAACTGAAATAAGGGACCGATTTGCACTTGTAGAGGAACGATGACGTCTGATACAATCGTCTCAGCATAAATTTGAGCGTTGAGGTTGCCTCTGATCCAAATCAACTCAGTTCTTCCGCCGATTCAAATACCCGCCCATACCATGATGGTTCCACCACTATAAGGATGGACTTCCTGGCAGGATTTTAATCGCTGTTGGCGTCCAGGGGTTCTCCAGTGTCGTATACGTCTTGTATCCGGTCTCATACCAAAACGAGACTCATCAGAAAAGCACACGAAACGCCATTGTTCTTCTGCCCAATTTCTGTGTTCAAGAGCCCATTGATATCGAATCCTACGATTGTGCATTGTTATAGGTGGTACCCGTAGCGGTCTTCGGGAATGAAGGTTCACTTCATGCAAGCGGTTTCTGACTGTTTGGTCGCTAATTAAGTTCCCTGAAGAGTGATGAAGCCTCACGGCTAACATCATGGCGGTTATTGTTGGAGCTCTTCGAGTTAAGATTTGAATATATCGGTCTTGTCTCCGTGTGGTGCAGCGATACCGTCCTCCATGGCGCTCAGCCACGGTGCCAGTGCTTCGGTAACGTGTCCAAAGTCGACTGATAACACTCTGACTTGTATTCAGAGCTAAAGCCACAGTACGTTGCCGGGAACCAGCTTCTATCATTCCCACGGCTCTGAGCATTTCTTCCCTGCTTAAATGACGTCGCCGCTCCATAATAACGTTGGTTTTAATCAGTAGTAGGGAAACAGTAGCACTAATAATGTCTTCAATGCGTTGTATGTTTTTATAGGGAAAATATTGACAGCTGATTTTCATCTTTTACTCGAATTTGATTCACAGTTCCTGATTCAAATTATGAAATGCACCAAAAAGGATCCATATAAATTTATAAAATCATAAATTTATTACAAAGCCACATCTCAATCTCAAGAAATCCGCATAAAAATGCTTGATCCCTAGACACTTTTGATGTGTGTAGTTGGTTACATTTTCTCTAAATAAAAAACATCTAATAATCCCTTAGGAGACCTGCCCCCTTATTCACAAACACTCGATATGCTTCCGTATCGTATAGAACATTAATCATTGTTATCGTAGGAGTCTTCTCAATGCTGTTCACAAGTCCAAAACCCGAAAATTCTGTCAGTTTAAATCAAATAGACGCCCGCTATTCTTCCGACAGCTATTAGCTGTTGAGGGGAAGTCAAATCAGGATATCGAAATGTCAGGTTTTCGATACGATAGCCTGTCGTATGGTTGTGAATCAGGGCTCTGATCATGTTTTTATTTTTAATGTGGCATCACAATTGAAATGGAAATATGTCAACTAACTTTTGGAGATCACCGTATGATTGTGAACACCGTTAGTTAATATAATCTATCTCGCGAGATTATAAACTATGAACATACAGCTCAAATATAACAAATTCATTTTCAATAATTACAGTAGTTTAATCTATCCATGTCAAATCGTCAAATTGTGCTGACTGTAGGTACCTACTTCGTATCATGAAAATTTAATCAATTTATATTTTATGTAGGAAACCAGTACAACCTCAGTGAGTGGTTTTATTGGCAACCTTTATCACAGCCGAATTTTATGGGACAAAAATGTTACCACATTAGCAAATATCAGGAGCTGATTATACGCATAATTAGCCTACAACCTTCCCACTGCTGGAACACAGGCCTCCTCTCCACGAGAGGGACGAGTGCGAGTTGATGGATATCACTTGTCCTCGAATTTCTTTTGCCGTTTTGAAAGCAACAGTGGTTAATTCAACTAGGTACACAAAACAAAATGCCTGTCTGTGTTCAAACCCACGACGTACGCTACGATACGACACGTAAGTCGAGGCTGTTACCACTGGCATACCAGGAAAATTCACAAATGCGCTGAGCAAATTAGGGAATACGCTCAATTAAATACTTAGGTAAGTAGGTACGAAGGTAGATAAATAGGTACCGTCTTGCCAGGGTGCTAATAAAAAATTATATCTTATTCCATTACACTGAGGTTTATTTACAGTTCTAACCTAGTTGTTAAAATGAGCAAGTGAACATGCCGTATCTACATACATTACCTACATACCTATCTATGGCATTTCTAGTGAAGTGCAATATAGATGTATATGTGCGTATGCCTTGGGAAATAATAGCCTACACATGAACATACAAATAACAAAAGCAAAAGGAGTATGAAGGATCGTAGCGGGTTGCGTTCTGTAAGGGTCTCCCCACATTTATCGACGCGGAATCGGCTTAAGCCGAGCTAATAGGCAAACGGCTCGTTTCGCCGTCGGTCGGCGTCGCAACGCGTTGTCCGAGCCGAGCCGATGCGAATGGTATTAGTAACACCCTTATTACGTACTTAGACATAAAGGCTTTTTTGACCGGTGTTAGCCGATTCCGCGTCGATAAATGTGGGGAGACCCTTAGTCCTACCTACCCCCATGGGAAAATGGCGTGAGTTTATCTTATAAGGACATAGTACAGACGCCAGCACATCAAGCTACTACAATCTGTCAAGTTTCTTTAATAGATTTTCAACTTTATCACCAAAGCTAAGGTTCAAAGTTGATTTGGAAAATTTGACAGTTTCGGGGAGCTAGATGTGCTGGCGTCTGTATCTACGTATTGACTTAGTACTTATTCACATGCATCTACCCAGCCCAGCCCAGCCCCCTAAGAAACCGTTAGCCAACGAAATAGCCAAGAATTTTATCGCGAAAAGGATATGTACCTACGCTATTTAAACATTATTACTTACCTGACGATATTATGTCATGTCTTGACAGTTGAAGCTTCATACTGCACGCTGCTTGCCTTTGATTTGAGGTGAAGAGTGGCTGAGAGCACCAGTCAGCTAGCTGTCCTAAAAAAAGTATGATTTGTTAAAACTATGTAGGTACTTACTAAAACTTGTATTTCCTGCTATAGCATAATCAGCTGCAATGTCCACTGCTGGGACACAGGCCTCCTCTCTATGAGAGGGAGTGGGTCATAATCAACAACGCGGGCCCTGTGTGTGTTGGTCGATATCATGTCTTCGATTTTTTTGGTTCTAGGACATGCCGGTTTTCTCATGATGTTTCCCTTCACCGTTTTGAGAGCAGTGGTGATGAAATTAAATAGCCAAAGTACCTACCTGCCTGGACTCGAACTCACGAAACTTGTAAGTCGGGGCAGATACCACTGAGCCACCATTGCTCTGTATTTCCTGTGTTTGTCCCAAATCAAATATTTTTGAAGTGAAGTTGAGCGATTTTTAGTAGAGGAAAATCTTATGGGTTCGCGTCACCGACATACTACTGTTTACAGTAGATATGTCACAGCTAACTAGTTAAATTAGTCGTTTAGTTAACCGCCTGGCCTTTGGAAGTAGTGCTCGCTCGCCTCGCTTCGCTCTCTCGGCTCGCACGCGGTTGATCACAGTTCTAACCTAACCTAACCCATTTGGTCGGGGTACCCTGGCTTAGTTATTGCGACCAGTTCGGCTCGCGCGTGATTGGTTACAGACTTCCAACCTAAATTATGATTGAATATCATTCAGGCCGTTAGTTGAACGGCCGCCGTTTACCTAGTTAAAAAGCTAGGCGGTTATCTAAAGGGAACTATATTTTCTATCACCAAAATTTATATTTGTCATCAAGTTGTATCACCTAATAAATAGATCTATCGCCACGAAATATTTTTATCACCTAATAAATAGATCTATCGCCACGAAATATTTTCGTTCTCAGATAGCGGGGCTCCGTCGACATAGGATGCAAGAACGAGCGAAGGGCACCCCGAGGTTCGGTTTGGTTAGGTTACTTTAAACCCTTTACACAGAAATAGGGGCCCCGCGAAGCGGGGCTCCGTCGACATAGGATGCAAGAGCGAGCGAAGGGCACCCCGAGGTTCGGTTTGGTTAGGTCACTTGCATTGTTTGGTGACTACATTTTGGTGACAGATCTACTATTTGGAGGACAAACCCTATTATTTAAGAAACACAAAACTAATTAAATTGGTGATAGCTTAAATGATACCCTTATCTAAACGGCTAATTAAACCAGTTGGATGCGACAGATATAGATTATATCTGTTCGTGGTTGTAGCTGTGAGTAGGTATTATTCATGACGTGTTGCGCTTGGTTCTTTGTTTCTTTTAAAACGCCGCTTACGGACGTGTGTTGTATTGTAGGTATAGTGTCGTCAGTCGTGTGATGTAACGCGGATGCTGTGGACGGCACATAAGTGGTTACACTTAGGTACATGTTATACTCGTATTGCAGTTCTAACGCATAAGTAGGTTGCATTAGGTAAGTACATTAAACGGCAGGCTAAGAATTACACATTACGTTATCTACACCTACGCGTCTGTAGGTACCTACGCGGCTAATTCCATTACAAAATCTGGCAAAAAATCAGCATTTTGCAAAAACAAATGACTACCTACATTGTAAACGACGCTGGGTGTATCTAAGCTACGTAAATGTTATTTGGTACCAACCTAGCATATTTTAATCTCTTCATCACGATTTTATTTCACTTCACTCATTCAATATCAAAAAACAACTAGAACTCAATCTACTTAATTGGTCTAATTCTCGAAATGTTAAAAATTATTGAAAAAACGCGCGGCTATGACCGCTTCCGCTAATACAAAACAAAAGACAAAATCTTATTTTTTTCATAACAAATGACCATTTATCAACAGCCAGTGATAACATTTCTTTTCCTGAAAAAAATCGATACCTAGTCAAAAAAAATGAAAAAAGAAATATTTTGATATTTTTAATCACCTGAAGCGAAGCACAAAAGGAGGGTTTTATTTGTATTTTTATTTTATAAGTTTCCTGATGATCTCTTACCTGTGCTGAAAAGACCAAGTAACCATCAATACCACTGACCTCTAAGGTCAGTGATCAATACAGAAGTAGGTATTGTTGTCAAATGAAGAATGGCTGCATTCCGAATTATGCCATAATCGCTCACAGCACTCGCATCAATAACTTGCATGCGTTCCGAGTTAGTTATCACGATTATGATAGCGGAGAGCTGTCAATAATTCGGAACGCCGCTCATGAACACGCTCACAGTGCTCGACTGCTCGCTCAACATCAAAACAACTATATTATTATTCACTTATACTCATGGTTGGATTACAATATTTCTTTGTATAGACACCCAAAGAAAAATAAAAAAAATGGTGTCGCACCATTTTTTTTTCTTTGGTTAGTTGCTGACTGTAGCCAGAAGCACAATTTTGACAGTGCCACGTAAGTTTAAAGCTATTATGCAATTCAAAACAAAACAGCACACAAGATATTTTTGACAGCACTCAGGATGATATTATTTTATAGCATGGTCGGCGTTATCGCAAGATGGCGCATGTCATGACGACATCTATGACGATTCACGGGACATCGTTATCTCGCTCACGCTAATTGACAACATTTCAAACCTGACACGACCTTAAAACAAAAATACTATTTCTTTATTTTCGTATCCTGAGTTCAAATACATTTTTATTTTATTTTTTTATTTCTAAATTTCTGAGAAAAAAAATAAAAATCAAAAAACATGTGATGACGTCACATAAACGGCGGAATGAGGTAGTTACCTTTGCGCATTCCAATGTCTTTGATTGAAAATATTATATCAAACAAGACATGTCAATGTCACCTACTAAGAAGTGTAACTAGAAAACAACTAAAAAACTGAATTGAATTCAACAATTTTTTTTCCTATCAACTCGACACGCTGCTTACTGTTAATATTATCAATTTTTGATTGATATTTCGCCAATAAAATGGATCCCAATGAAAAATATACGCCAATGACGGAACCAAAACAACGACTGAGACAAGTGATATCTAACAGTTTTTTTGACGGGTCACAATAAAGCAAAGGTAATATCGCCATTCTACCGGCACTTACGTCTTTTTAGAATACACCGAATTTCAAAGTTAAAATTAGGACTGAAAAGTACATAATTTCGAAATACGAAAAAATATGGGTGCCCTAGATTTGAATTTACTTTTATATAACGTAATAATACATGCAGGTTAAAAATATGAAATGTTGTCAATTCTGAACGGAGATGCACGCTCAAATCGATTACAGCGCAACTCGGAACTCACCCAGGGTGCATTCCGAGTTAGGACTGTAATCGATATTATCGATTTGTGTGTGCTTAAACCCCATGAAGATATAGCTATAACTTCATGTTAAACCCGTACCGAATTAGGTTTGAGCACGCTCAAATCGATTATATCGATTACATTCCTAACTCGGAACGCGGCACCAATGTCAAGACTGTCATGTGCGCATATGTCAATGTCATCATAGCATTGTCAAAAGTCAAAACAATAATCGTAGTCTGCTGGGGCCTAAAATGCAATTTTCTTTGAATAAAAAGTCATTAATAACATTATATTTTTCATTTCTTAGGCCTTGTTTAGTACTTACTCAAGCTAACATGTCTTCTGGTACTGCGGATGCGGGTGAGTAAATATTATGGGTGAATTTAATAATTATCAAAAAAAAGTAAATACAAGAACCAATTATTTCAACAGTAGTATTTTACATTTTAATACCGATTTCTATGATAACATTGGTTCGAAAATGTAAGTAAATGTAAGGACAATTGTGACTGGTTGAAACTATACCAGAAGCTCAAACTTATTACAATTATGTTCGGCATTATCATGATTTACTGCCACTAGTCACTCTCTGGCTGCATCTTATCGACCCCACAATTTAATCATATCGTTAATGCATATATTTAATAAAATTTCCAGATAAATACTCTGTTGCATATGTGACGGTTCCCAACACAGACGTAGGCAAGACTATTGGACACGGTCTAGTAAAGAACAAATTAGCTGCCTGTGTCAATGTGATACCACAAATCACATCTATTTATGAGTGGGAAGGCAAAATCAATGAGGACAATGAGGTATTTACTTACTGATATTTTAGATTAAGTTTATTCAAACAACAAACATCCAAAGTTAAACAAACAAAGTTGATGCAATTAAAAAAATTTGAAAGAAAGCTAAACAGGGTAACTTGAATAATGAAGAAAAAAAACAAATTAGAGCTATAATCACAAGCACAGAACACAAATAGTTGGCAGTTGCAAGATGTGACTGTGACAAGAAGGCTACCTAAACCTATGGAATTAAATCCCTGTGTGCACAAGCATTGAGCAGCAAATTCATTCCTTTTAAAAAACATTTTTACAAAAAAAAACAACCGACTTCAAAAAAAACACTACAAAGTGATAAATAACTTTAATTTAGGAAGTTGGTGTCGTTGATTCCGCATTTTCGTTTTTTGACACCGACTTCCGAAATTAAAGTTATTTATCACTTTGTAGTGTTTTTTTTGAAGTTGGTTGTTTTTTTTGAAGTTGGTTGTTTTTTTTGTAAAAATGTTTTTATTTTTCACTTTTTAGTTGTACCTACCCCACAAAAAAGTAAACAAAAAGATTGTTAATGTAGACAATGTAGATAAATTTTTAGATTTTTGTGGATTTTTCAAAAACTGCTTGTCCGATTTCGATAAAATTTTCATGAGACCATTTGGGAAGTATAACCCTTTCCAACAAAAAAAGAATTTTTCAAATCGGTTGGCAAACGACGGAGTTATGCGCGAACAAACATAAAAAAAAAGAAAAATACAAACATTTGAATTGAGAACCTCCTCCTTTTTTAGAAGTCGGTTAAAAAGACTAAACAATAGACTTAGGGCCGATTTTTCAATCAATGAAAAGCAGCACTTAGCCTTAGAAAATTAACAGAATATCTTTCAAAAGTTTGCTAAATCCCAAGTTTTTGCACCAGGTGAGAGCGCAGTCAAGAGCTGGCCCAAGTTGAAATTAACAAAAACAATATAAAGGCGGATTTTTCCCAATTTATTTATTCCTATTTAAAAATACACAATTTATTCAACATCATCTTTTCTCAATTTCCAGGCGTTGCTGATGATCAAAACAAGAACATCCCAAGTAGACAAGCTAACTGAGTTTGTGCGCAGCAATCATCCCTACACCGTCTGTGAGGTTATCTCACTACCAATCAAGAATGGAAATCCTCCATACTTAAAATGGATTGGGGAAAACGTGCCTGAAAACTAATGTGGTACAATGAATTATCAATAATTAAAGTTTACTACTGGAGATAGCTACTGTATAAACAGATTAACAGCCGAACCCAATAAACGTATTGACATATCGCTACTGATGGTAGCCAATACAAATTATAACTACCAGTAAAAGATACAACAGTATTCCGGTTGGAAGCAAAACTATTTATTAGTCTCCCATAATGACAGATCACAAAACTCAAGTGACACAACAATGACATTGACACTTAATAAACATAACATTTATATTCCCTTCCTATTCTTGAATTGGTCTTGTAACTTCAAAACTAAACCTCAATAATTTATTTAAACTTGAACTGGGAACCAACCCTTATCTAATCTGCCTCAGTATTTGGTATGCCGATGATGTCAGGCCATAGCTCCGGGGGTGATATATCTATTGGTGGCTCTGTAGAACAAGAGCTGGACCGTGACCGACCTCTGCTCGGTCACCATTGGGCGGTCGTCCGATTGAAGGTCGTAGCACACGTATGTATCATCTCGGAAAGGGATCGTAACCGTATCGCCTTTCGCGTCGCCGTCAAACAGTCGTCAACCTAACATAAGCACGTAACCAAAGCGGATCAGAAGCTCCGATACGTCGACTCAGCCACGGCTAGGCGTCGCCGCGTTTACGGCTCGCTGACCGCTGGTTGACTGCTAGGCGGCACTAGTTCGACTACTTCGACGACGACTGAAAGCTGTCTTGTGAATGACAGCCAATGAAAGCACGTTCGGCAACGCAGACCGTGGAAGGGGCGTGGACGAAGAATCGTAAGCTAGGGTAGGGAGAACCGTAAGCGCGGGAACTGCAAGTCGACCACGCACCGCACCGTGGTTCGTGAACTTGTCCCGAGGCGAGGCGATTACGTTACGATTCCGATTAGTGTGCGTTGCAGTAGGGAGTTTCATACAAATGATACTGAACGGCTCTAGTTGATACGGTGATCCTTGGCGTATCTAGAACTTTTTTCTAGGGGGGGCCTGGCCCCTTTTTTTTTTCTCGTTGGAAGTCCTTATGGATACCCTCCGTCCGGGAAGAACGGAGGGTTATGTCGGACTCCTACCGACTAAAACCCCACTGTTCCTTCTACTACCATAAGTCGGGGGCCCGGGAGATACTTATAGATTCGCCGCACCTCCGACTGGTATCAGCCCGCCATGCCTAGCGGGCCCCATCTCCAAGTGCGGGCGATCCCACGACCGCACGTCCTTCCATTATATAAGGCGCGCATATTGCGTGCCACTTATTTGAGCCTGACTGCTCGAGCGACGACACGGCCCCAATTTCGCCGCCCGCAGGCCTCTTCTTATGGTGGCCGGAAATCGTTGATCGCTCTTCGACGCCCGGCTGCTCTTCTGGTGCAGGTGGAATGAGAGGTATGCTCTCTCTCCCTCTCCGCCGCCACCTTTGCATGCATCACCCCCTCCTAAAAAGAGGCCACAGCATCCCAAGCGTTTTCGCTTCCGACCATAGACTAAACCACTGCCGAAAATGACATATCACCCGCACTAAGTGTCGCGACGAGGGCATAGCACTGTTGGGCCCAAGCTGTACTCCTCCAACGTATGTTGCACCGTGTCCTCGTGGCAGTCCACACAATAATGACAAGCAGGCGTCCGCTCCCGACCTATGCGACGCAGGTATTTCGTGAAACATCCGTGTTCAGTAAGCACCTGCGTCAGCCGGAAACTCTGGGCGCCATGCTGCTTCTCCAGCCATTCTTCCATAACAGGCCTTACCGCCACTATTGTGGCGAGCTCCCACCTGGGTTGCGCAAGTCACTCCCTCGATTCAGCCACTAGGATCTGACGAAGCTCGGTCCTTCGTGGCTCGAATTCCCGAGAAACCGGAGGCTGACCACGCGCAAGTTCCACCTTCCGCCAGCGATATAGGGACGCATGGATTTTCGCGTCCAGATCCCAGGGCGTTGATCCGGCCAAGAGAGTTGCTGCCTCGTAGGAGATGGTACGGTATCCTCTTATCACCCTAACAGTCATCGCTCTTTGCGGCCTCTGCAATATTGCAACGTTGCGGGCTGTCAGTGTCCACCCACACGGGCGCCCCATACAGGGCCATGGACCGTACAATCCCCACGTACAGTCTCCGACAGGAGGCGTTGGGCCCCCCCAAATTGGGTAGCAGTCGCGCAAGAGCAGCTGCAAAGCTCATCAACCTCCCACCGGCTGTCGAGGACAAGTCCTAGGTACTTCGTCGTCGACTCGACACCGATGCTGACGCCTCCTATCACTATGTGCAAATCGCGTGGTGGCTTGTTCCGAGGTCCATGGAAACAGATGGCTTCAGATTTGTGTAAAGCCACCTCGAGACCCAGACGCCGGATCCTTCCAACGACCTGCGCAACCCCTGATGTGGCCGTAGATTCAATAATTTTTGTGATTTCAAAAGTAACTAAATGGAATGTATTATGTAGGTAATAATAAGTTTGTGTAGGTTTTGGTGGTAGATTATTAATTTATTTGATTGCTTTTGTTTGAAGTTATATTATGTAAGTATCCAGCTTAAAATTTCGAATAGGTCCCCAAACATCCTAGGGTGGGCCTGAGAGCATTCTAGGGTGGGCACGGCCCAAATATAGGCCAATGACGGTGATAATCCCTTTCCGAGTTGATACGTGTGCTACGACCTTGAGTCACTCCGCGAGCCAGTATCTGATCTGCGTGACTAGTCTTTAACAGCTCGCGGCGCAATCGCTCATCGCGCACACCCAACTCTAGCCGGTCCCGTAATAATTAACTTTTTAAGTCTGTAAAGTTAGCCTTAGCACCAAGTATACCAATGGCCGCCACAAAGTCCTGCACGCGTTCTTTGTGCGTTTGTACACGTCTATGAGACTTCCTGGCCTGAAGTATTTCATTCAATTCTGGTTCATAAAATCAGATGCAAGAATGTTTTTGAATGCCACTTCTGTGGGTCGCTGCGGCACCGACAGGGAAACAATCATATGTTTTTCAACAAGAATATGTTTTTTTTCCACACAGCGATAAAAATATAGATCGCGCTCTTTCTGGGTTATCTTTAGTCACGCCTGCGGCCTGCCACATCCAAAGAAAACAACCATCGCTCCCTGTACGCGTTTCCCTTATCAGTTGCAGGGTTAAAACAACAATCGCTCCGTGTTCGCGTTCCCCTTATCAGTTGCAGGGTCAAAACAACAATCGCTCCGTGTACGCGTTCCACTTACATAATCAGCCTATAACGTTCCCACTGCTGGGACACAGGCCTCCTCTCTGTGAGAGGGAGTGGGCCGTAATCCACCACGCGGGCCCAGTGCGGGTTGGTGGATGTCACATGTCTTCGAATTTTTGGTTCTAGGACATGCCGGTTTCCTCACGATGTTTCCTTCACCGTTTTGAGAGCAGTGGTGATGAAATAATTTACACAAAGTAAAGCGCCTGTCGGGGTTCGAACCTACGACCTACAACTTGTAAGTCGCGGCTGATACCACTGGGCCACCACTGCCCTCACGCGTTCCACTTATCAGGGTCAAACCATCCAGGAAACACCACGTTTGCTAAGTTACACTCCATATTGTCAGAGATTTTATTTAATTTGCTCAGTCGCCATTAAAAGATACAAAAGGATTCCGGTTGGAAGCGAAACTATTTATTATTCTACCGTAATGAACTAATGACAGATCACAAAACTCAAGTGACACATCAATGACATTGACACTTAATAATTAAACATAACACTACCTCCAGTATGCCAAAACTGGTGATAGGTAATTGGGTTCGACCATTAATCTGAGCACTGCTTATGTTTAAGTAATGGGTAAAACATAATTTCCGTTTGATATTCGGAATTCATTGCGCATCAGAATCTACATATTATATTGATGCCCCAGATATTTTGGATTCATTTCCCAAATGGAATAAAAATTATTGTTTAAAGTATATTTAAGTGAATGTCTGTTGAAGGTAAAGGCTATTTAAAACACTTTATACCTTTGAACTTTAATTTTTAATTTTTTTTGTACTAGTTTTCAAAGACAGCATGACATGTATTATACCTGTCAAAAGGGAGAAGTCCTCAAACTAGTGGGCAACAATTGGCTTATTTTTTGTTGTAAATAATTTATGAATAAATAACTGTCTACATTAGAAAACCCTGTTTAGGTAAATACAAAGAACTTCTCCTTTTAAATAAAATAGTTACCAAACTAAGGCATCTTTTAGTTCAGCATTTTTAGTTAATACTTTCATCCCTTTGGGATAACAGAATATTTTTATGGTCACATACCGTCAAACGGGGTGAATAGGGATGCAGGGGTGAATCGGGACAAAACTATAAAAGGGATTATAACATTAAAATAATATAGTTTGTGGCCAAAAAGGACCCTAATGTGTTTAATGTAATTTAATTAACGATTACGTGCCCTTATTGACAACAAACTATATTATTTCAACGTTAAAATCCATTTTAAAGTTTCGTCCCGATTCACCCCTGCATCCCTATTCACCCCGTTTGTAGGTACCTAAGTTTTGTTTAACTATGTTATTATTTTTATGTTAGGTATTCATTATTTTGTATTGCAGTAGTACTAGTAGTAAACTTAGATTAAAATCTAAGTATATTTTTTAAGCCAAATACTTTTTAGGTGTAAGAAATAAATGATTGAAATTAATCAGATTTTATTTTTAATAGCCAGGCACAAAGATTTTTTTGTTAGTACCCCTCCCGCACCGCGCAGCTACCTCAGGCAACGTCTCAGTTAAGCGGTCGGCCTATAGTCATGTTAATAGATAAGTATCTGAGAAGAAGAATAAAAGGTAAACCTACAATACTTAGAATTATTGTAGCTACTCCTAGTACGAGGAGTTTTATCTAACATTTATCACTATCCCGTAAACTGACATTTTGTGATCATCCTGGCAATACCAAACACGTTAGGCCTTATTTCAGCGCGATAAGCTTTTCTACGACAATGTAAATGACCGATGACGCGTGGGATAATAGGGCATCCCATAAACTAAAATTTGCCTAAACTGCATTTATCTACGTTGGTAAGCGTAGTAGGACACATTATACGTGATGTGGACGAGACTTGCGAGACATTGCAAAATACCTACCCCTGTAGGTGGGTAAATAGGTACCGTACGTGCTCGTAGTACTTATATAATCAATCAACTCAGCCTATCGCAATCCACTGCTGGACATAGGCCTCTCCCAGGCTGCGAAACAATACCCACCCTGTCCTCCGCCTTCCGCATCCAGTCTGTCCCAGCCACCTTCTTTTCGTCGGTCCATCTACCTGCGGGGCGTCCCACACTACGCTTGCCGATACGCGGTCTCCTCTCCAGGACTCGTCTGCTCCACTGGCCATCGGTCCTTTGACAAACATAGCCAGCCCACTGTCACTTCTGTTTGCTTACTCTGCAAGCTATGTCACATAGACAATAGAACACGGAGATTACCAAAACTGATGCCAGCAAAGTCAATTACTCAAATAACAAGAACAGACGTTGCCAAAATAGGTGTTAAGATTAATTCTCATTTTAAAATACGGTTCAATTTATTTATCTTCAGCTGGTGTTAGTAAGATTTAACTGCGGCAAATGTGTTACCTGTGGTGGATGTTGGAAATGGGCCAGCAACCTGTTACCGTCACACAGTAAGATCCAGTAAGTACTTACGGTACCTACCTACATAGGTACTACCTACTTCAGTGCCACATTCATACCTAGGTATCTACCTTCGTTTCTGTATTTTCATTAAGCAAACTGTCGTATTATTTTTGGGGATTTGCCAGGAAAAGTCGGCAAGAAATTGAGCAGGTAAGCATGTATTCTAGAGACCTATTGGCGCTATCGCTATAATGGTTTATCATGCATATAACATAGGAGGTACCTATTCCCAGAAGGCCAACTACAAAAATAGTTGACCTACCAGAGTAGGTACCTACAGGAGTGATGGTGATGACGACATGTGTTTGAATGTCGCGTTGTTGACATCCACTTTGATATCTAAGGTGTACCAGAAGTAGCTACAAGGTACTGAAGATACCCCCTACTGCTCATTTCTTTCCAAGTTTAAAAAATGTTTAGACAACTTCGTACCTAATAGTAGCTTGATCACCCTAAAGGTTGACTGGCGCCTGCACATCATAGAATGACAAGTTCTAGTAATTGTCTATGTGACAGTTATTAGATTTAGGTAACAGTCGAAGAATATTCACTAGAGGTTCATGGCCGACCAATCAAGATCAGTTAACAGAATCACAGCGGTCCTGACCGACGATGTATTTGTTGGTTTAATCAAATAATTTGCTCGAAAAAACAAACAGAAAACTTAGAAAAATATCACAACATCGCTGATCATAGTTCTACCATAAAACTGATATCTGGTACTGTGTGCCTGTGATGGGTGTCCAAGAGTTAGAGCGAATTATGATGTTTAATTCTCTAATGTAATTCTCAAAATAATTAAGTATCTAACTTATTCACTTACCTTTTTTTTTATTTAGCCTTTACTGTCCCACGGCTGGGAAAAGGCCTCCCCCAAGTCCTTCCAGGAACTCCTTCCCCGCGCCACCTCGAACCAGCCCTCGCGGTATAATACGCGTCCAGGTCATCTTGCCACCGCTTTCTGGGCCGACCTCGGCGGCGCCGTCCATCTTCAGGCACCCATTGTGTGGAAACTTTTGCCCAGCGGTCATCCTGCATGTGTATAATTATACCCGTTTTTGAACGCAGCATGGCGTTCCGAATTTTGTCCTGTCTTTTTAAAGCCTGGATGCTGCGCTCCATCGCTCTTTGGCAAACGCCAAGGCGGAACTTTTGCGACTCGGTGAGCGACCAGGTCTGAGCACCATAGGTTAGGACGGGCAGGATACACGTGTCGATGCGTGCGCTTCATGGAGATCGGCAGATCACCCTTCATTAGCGTCTTCATGGACCAGTAACGTACCTACCTAACTTTAAAAATACCTACATGGTAACCTAATTACCAGTTTGTTGGTCACTTGTGCCTTTAAACGACTTTCGGTGGGTACCTACCTAAATTATGTCTGGGTATTGTATAATGTAAGTAGGTATAGCTTTTACCCACGACTTCGTCCGCATAGATTTAGTAATTTGGGTAGCTTATTTAATCTAAATCCAATCTGCTTTTTGTATAATTTCGGGGATAAAACTATTCTATATCCTTCCCCACAACTCAAACTATCTCCATATCAAATTTCATCTAAATCAGTTCAGCGATTATAGATTCCCCATAAAAAAATCCACCTCTCTTTTCGCCCCCTTAAAGGATGATTTCTGGGATAAAAAACTATCCTATGTCCTTTCCCGGGACTCAAACTATCTCTATACCAAAGAAGAAGGATCACGTCCCATAGGAAATTTACCCAGGCCCGACACAAAAGGAACGCATCTCGGTTATTATGTTTTATTAAATATAACAGAAATAAATTAACACTATTCTGAATATCAGTGGCTATCACCCATATATTGCCATTTGATTTTGGTAAGGCAAAATATTTTAAAATTATTTTTTTAATGAATAGCAATTATATCTATTTAAAATGAGGCCAATTTAGATAAAAATACAAAAATAGACAGCTAGAGGCCTTAATTTATTGAGGCATCCACAGGCAAGCCCGATTAAGCAGACGATAACCTCAAAGTTGAACTGCGAGATGTCATTAAAAAAATATGGCTTTCTGTGTTGAGATCAGAAGGCCAATTCTCGTAATTTAAAACGTTCAAAATCTAGTCGCAGTCTCATCTCAGCGACAAACAAATGTCAAAAACTTGTCAAAATGTATGGAAATTAGAGGTGTTTTTGACAGATTGAGACTGAGATCAGACTGTGAACGTTCTTAAAATTAGTAGAATTGCCCCTCTGTGCGTTTCTTAACCGACTTCAAAAAAGGAGGTTCTGTATTCGACCCGTATTTATGTATGTATGTCAGCCATTTTCTCAAAACTAATGAATCAATTTTGATAATTCTTTCGATAATGTGATCTACATACTTTCAGGAAGGTTTTAGTATAGAATGCATTAGCTAATTATTATTCTTATGTACGAAGTTATATGCATAAATGTACCGCATCTCCGGCATTTCTATGCGAATTTTGACGATTCTTCTAGTCAGTGTCTTCAATGCACTAGTGTTAATTGGATTTGTGTGGGGTAGGTACAACTAAAAAGTAAAAAATAAAAACTTTTTTACAAAAAAAACAACCAACTTCAAAAAAAGACACTACAAAGTGATAAATGACTATAATTTCGGAAGTCGGTGTCGTTGGTTCCGCATTTTCGTTTTTAGACATCGACTTCCGAATTTAAAGTTATTTATCACTTTGTAGTGTTTTTTTTTTGAAATCGGTTATTTCTTTTATTGTTATTTTCTAAATTCTATCAAAGGGTATAATAAATATTCTATTTTACGACGATTTTTGGCTTTCTCTTTACCGGACTTGATTATTTGCTGACGATAATTGTGCTGCGTGTGAACGTTTGATGAAAATATAAATGGAATAAATGCAATATTTAACAGAATATTACTGCACGTGCTACCACGGTAAAAGGACGCTCGGAAGTTGCGCACACGTCATTAGTGTCGTGTATTAGGTACTTGGGGTGGGCTAGACATCAGGATCACTTAGACAATCCCGCACTGGGTATGGATTATGTTTTAAGAGACATTGACATTGAATAAAACAAATCTTGATTTCCAAATATTGGTTTAATTTTTATTTCACAAACGGCACTGAAAAAGCTCAGACTCGGTGTGTTTAGTACCTAACTACCAAAATATTCCAATGTCTATACAGCTTCATAATGATACCCTAATCTCTAATCTGCATTAAATCACCGATTAAGACTATTTTAATGAACCCTAACTCGATTGTTATACTAGAAGTTTATAAAATACATAATCCAGTTCCATCACCAGGTCACCTCGATAATTCCATAATTATTGTATCGTCATTGAATTACATACAATGAAGAATTTTGTAGGTAAAAGGTATTAAAAGAAAATTGTATATCGCCTGAACAAAAAATATGGCAATATTTTGGTGTTAGCCATTGATTTTGAATATATAAATATATATTTTAGCTATATTTAAAATAACAAAAAAACTGAGATATGTCTCTTTCGTGTCTGGTCTGGGCCACAAATGACCGTTCTTCTTTCATCTAAATCGGTTCAGCGGTTTAAGCGTGAAGAGGTAACAGACAGACACAGTTTCGCATTTTTATAATATTAGTAGGTATGGATTGAACTACCAATAAGTTACTAGTAGTCACTCTGATCTTCAAAAGGTAGGTAGGTAAAGATTGTGTAATTTAAAAATGCACAGCCTCCACTGCTTGTTGCATACACATTTCAAGTGTTTGTATAGAAATTTTATAGGAGAGACGTGCAATTTTAAATTAGACATTCTCGACCTACTACGAGTATACACAACAAGGTATAGGATACCTAATCTCATTTACAAACACCGTTCGTAGTAAAATACGTTTTATAAACATATTAGAAGGTAGTGCATTAACTTGGCATTGGAGCACGCGTTTGGCAAATATTTCTTCCTTCATGGAGGACTACCAATCCATATGCAATATTTATGCCACCCATTTGGCAACGAACATTAATATACGATGTGGCCCCAAGTTGCCATTGTAGGTACATACTCAGACCATAGTAAAGCGCTGTAAAGGTCGCATGTGTACTAGTTTTGAAGTTTTTGCCTATTTGGCGTTGTGCCAAACTGTGGTGCTTTACCCTATGATAATGAACGTAATTACAATTGAAATATCACTTTTCTGCTTGCGAATTTTGGCTAAAACTATTTTTAGTTCGGTATTTTTGGATTGTTAATTTTTATTTGCAAGTACTTATTGGTTCTAGAATAGTTTTGGAAATTCTTTCATACAGTTTACTTTAAGTAAATATTGCTGTTGCCACCAGTAACCCTAACTATATCTATAGCCTTCAAATAAGAATAAATGAACATTACCGATAAGATACATTGGTGGAATAACAATATTGTTATGTTATTGTAAGCTTCAGATATAAGTACCTATAACTTACTATAATCTTTGTATCTCATGCTATAAATAATTGAATTATTATTTCGTTTATTTGTCTATATACATATTTGATTAAATTTTTCTTAACATATAAAAAATAAGTATAAAAAACATTTAAAAATATAAAAAAGTAGTCCGCCGGTGTCGGGAGCAGGGTCCAAGCTACCGGTGGTTAGGGCTCCAGAGACAGGAACCTCCTCACAATACGAGCCGTATCGAGGAGTACTGCTTTCTGAATCAGGCCCTTGATCCATCCGCCTAACGAGAGCCTCGACAGATGTTGGTCGAGGCTTTCGGCCATACGGCCATTTTCCGATACGACAATCGGCACAATGATAGCCGAGCTCACATTCCACATGTCAACAACCTCGTGTGCTAAGTCAAGATATTGAATTCCTTATTACAAATATTATAAATATGCAAGTAGGTAATTGTATCGAATTCATTAGGAGGTTCTTAAGAATTTACTACAAAAACAATAGACAATGTTTTCTTTTATATGTCAATTTAGTTTTAGTATAAAATGCATGTTTTAGTTGCAATACACATGAAATTTTAAGATAAAATTCTCCAGAACTTTTGAAAGGATCATATTTTTAGAGATCGCCGACTGATTCCTAGGTACCTACTTATAATAAATTAAAACATTTATGTAGGCAGTCGTCTCTACAACTATGTTTGGAACCAAACAACATAATAAATAATTGGATTGCGATTGAGTAAAATGTTCTGTTCAGTGTCAAAACATTTAGTTTAAAATATGTGACACTATGGAAGTTTCTTACTACTCGTAGTTCACTTACGTAACGTGTAACATCTCTGTTACATAAAAACTACCATTATCTACTAATTGCCTCATTTATATTAACTGGAAACGTACATAAAACATAGACCGTGTGTAACAAAGAAAAGACAAATGGGTACTTTTGGAACGAAACCGAACACATCTTCGGTCGCATTTCGCTCGACCAATCGTAGCGTTCGTAGACGTCTACGAGGTTCGTAGCGCCCGCTGACGCAGTAGGGCGGCGTAGCACTACGCTTATCGGGACACAGGCTGAATACATTGACCTTTGTTAAAATCGCCGAAATTCAGTTTCAATTAGGTACGTTATACAGTTAGAAGAGAAATAAAAGTACTCGTGTGTCGGCAACGCGTGGCATCGGACGTAATGTAGGAGCAGTTCTGTTATGGCATCAATAAAAATCTTTACGGAAACATCTGCAGTCATAAAAGCTGTCGTATCAGTTTCGGCGATGCTCACGGATCGCGACGAGGAGTGAGGCTGAATCAGTTGGCGTCGAGGATCGGAGGCGAGAAGGTGGTGAACGGGGTGGAAGGATGGTCATGGTTCCGTCGGGTCGGTAGTGCAGTGCGGCTCGCGCCGGCGCGGATCGATCGCGCTCGTCCGACCGCGGGGCGCGGCGCTCCCTCAGTCGCGCGCGGTCACGGCGTGCGGGCGCGCGCATCGCTGCACGTGCATGGCGCGCCTGACTGGATGCCTCGCGCCCTCGGGGAATGGCTTCGTCCGAGGAAGAGGCGACTACAGCGTCGACCGACTCTTATCCTGAAAATGATGACTGCCTCAGTGTCCGAAAATGGTGGTGCTTTCTGCTGTCGTCGATATTCACCTTCATATGCGGGTTACTCGTGGTGCTGGTATGGCGCGCGTGCGCGTTCGTCTGCTGCCACAAGGAGCCGGAGCTGGCGCCCAACGACCCCAAGCAGAAGGAGCAGAAGGCGGCACGGCAGGGCAAACAAGAGTTCGAGGGCACGTTCATGACCGAAGCAAAAGACTGGGCCGGCGAACTCATATCCGGTCAGACCACCACCGGACGAATACTGGTAAGTGCTGCTTCTCAAGTCACCAACTTCTCAGGCTTAATGTCGCAAGTTAGCTAGTTCAGAAGGTCCTTCTCAATATTTCATACAAATGTTCGCTAGGGTGGGTAATTACAAATTCGCGTGGTACTGTTCATTAAAATTCGTGTGATACCCACCTTGCGACTTTCGATAGATTATAACGAGATATTTTAGTACAAATTAGTTGAGATGGCGGTGTATTAACGATGGCCATCGATTGCTTTCACCGTTAAGATTAGAAGCCCCAGTCATTGTATCAATTAAACATAAGCGTATTTTGACACGAATCGTTTTCACTATAGTTACACTTTATTTATGTTGTCATGTGAATCTATATAGTAAGACAGGTAGACGATTAGCTTGTTATTACGTTCATTTCTATCATTTGGAACGATTTTTTACTATGTAAATACTTATCATAATATGAGGGTAGATGATATTTAGGTAAGCACTCGGTTAATATACACGATAATATTTTATTTAACGTAAGTACATTCACAGTAGAATAATTCCAGTTTCATTCGCAAACATAAACCTCAATTTCAGCAAATCAATTTCCAAAATTAGTTGAATGATGAAACTTCTTGTTGATGGACGTAGCGGGCACATTTTTCATCCCACCCCCGTTAAGTGGTGATATAAAAATAACGTTGAACATTAACCCAAATCTGTTCCATGGCCCATTGGCCCACACCCCTACGGCCAGTGATCACCAATGTCATGACGTCATATAGCCAACCTTGTAGATTTTCCACTAGTTTGTACCAATATTGGCCGTTTAATATTTACTGCTGGATTAATCTTTAATCTGCTGCCCGTTTACTTCGCGCGAAGTAGTTTTATTCATATTTTATTATGAGAACTAGTAAGGAATAGTGCTTGTAAGGAGGTATTTTCACAGCAACAATTTTCAGGGCAAAAGATGTTAGTTGGATAGCTATCGTTTTCATAAAAGATAAGCGATTGATTTTTGATAAAAAATACCACTTGCAATGTGCATTACACATTGTACCTGCCTAGTCTTGTTACTCTGAAACTAAGCTATGTTTTTAAGAGTAGTAGGATTACATCAAAAGTATGAAAAGTATAACCATCGACCATTAATCAACACGCCATTGCGCTATTGCCACTTACTGACTTTAAAACAGTCGAAAAAAATGTAAATAAAAAGTTAGTTGGATACCTAAGTACTAGATAGGTACTAGTATCCAATTAAAAGCAAGTTTTTCATACCATTATCATTAGTTTTTCATTTATCTAAACCTGCTATGTTTATTTGCTAATACACTGCATAATTAAAGGATGACACTGCATAATTTATAACCTTTTAGCTACTAAATAGGTACTTGTTTGAATGTCTTCCAGGACAGCACAATGGAAACTAGATTATAAATGTTTTGCTAGTTCTAAAGCTGTAGGTATGGGAACAAACACATGTTGAAACAATTTTCCAACTAAACAACCTTCAACCCATGTACTTAAAATACCGTATACCTACGAGTATGTAGGTTTTAAACTTTAGGCACATAATAAAATTGTGCGTTTATATACCGCAATAAAGAATACGTCATTTCAGCTACATTAAAATCATATCATTAATGATTTCGGGTATTTAGGGATAAGCCCCTTTATTTATAAACGTTCCTTAAAGTCAAGTCACGGTAAGCGACTGTTTAACAATACATTTTTGACGTTTAAGCTTCTCTTAAATTTAAAAAATTATAAATAAATAAGCCCCTTAAAATGTAAGGTAAAGTGCACAAGCATGAAATAGTTTCAATGTGAAGAAATATGTAAACAAGCTAACCTATTTTTGGTCAAAGAATTAGCATCGCCATACAAGTTGGCAATGATACCAGCCTTTTGGACACTGCTCCCGCTGACAGCGATGCGGGCGAATTTTTTGATTCCCTATGATTCTTTACTCTTGCTTTTAATATTTACAGGAAACATAACGAACCTTTTAACAAATTATATTATTTATAGATCGAAATGCCGCCACAGTAAAATCTACTACCTAAAACGACTTACCTAACTAACAAAGGATTTTGATAGGCTAATTTGGTCCGGTTTGACCATGTTCGTGTGTTCAAAATGGATCGTTTGTTTATCAATCGATGGAAACCTTTAGTAAAGCCTATATTTTATCCTTTGAAAGGATTCCGAAGGTTACCAGTTAAAACGCGCATCTAAAAGATAAAAGGGTCCTCTACTAAGGTATGATTTATAGGAGCGAGGTAAGGGTTTGGCGCAGAATTCAGTTATTTTGTCTCAAAAATGGATAGAGTTTATTTAGTAAATAGCTCGCGGTTTCTCATCACTTATCTTACCACCTTAAGTATTTAGGTAATCGGTTACTAACAACAAAACTTTGTGTCAGTAAAAAACTGGAAATATTCCCCAAAGAACACGATGTGTGTTATTAAGTGAGCAAGCAACATCTAGTGAAAAATGTCCTTATTCGCTTCCAATTTATAGATTTTTAATCACTAATAAAATCATCTATCCACCAATAATGTAGCATGAACTGTCATTGAACATTACGACCGTTTTTATTGCGGTCTAACAATAGAGTGATCTTATTTTTATTTTTGCTATGAAAATAATTGCCAGTCATTAATTATTTTTTTATTGGTATTATCATAATTAAATCTACGACACATAAGTTTGTTTAATATTAGCTTTAACTATAAACAGTCATATTTTTTTATATTCATGATGCTTAAACCTTTCAATGGGGACGATGATCTTGCGTTCTTATTTCATTAATTTTGTAACAGCTCTATTATCTACTATCAGTAGGTAACTAATTGACTTATAAACTTACAGGATACATGACATAACTTAACATTCAAAACATTTTAAATAGGTACACACAGCCTTTAATAATCGAAACGAGCAAACGTCTGGCAGTGTGATGAAACTAACGCAATATGAATCACACCAATGACCTAATACCCGTAAAAACTCCACATAATAAGATTACAGTTCTGTAGATGAATTACAAGTGTTAAGCATACCTACTGTTGCTATGGAAACATCGCGGTACACATTACTCACACTCTTAAATCTGTTAGCATAAGCAGTAGATCGGGATGATGGAGGAGATGAGTAATAAAGGAAATAATACTAGCATTGAATCGAGTGATAACACGGCTTAGAAATTTTGAGGATAGAGAATAGATATTAACTAACATGTATGTATGAAAGGAGGCTTTGTCACTTCTATACCTACTCCCAAAAGGGTAAAGCAAAATGGTCTGTATTTAAGAAACGTCCATTAGGTTTCGCCGATTCCGGTGTTATTTATCAACAAAGTTACTGCACTGCTGAAAATCAGCCTTTCCCAAGTGCTACAATGGTGAAAATTTCCTAGCTTGGTAATAGGTAGGTATAAGTAAAATTTATGTATGGCAAATTAACTTTAAACACTGGTTTTACTTTAATTAATAGAATATATTAATTTACTAGAATATAATGGGAAACTCTAATCAAGCACACACCTTCAAAATCCAACGCACTGTTGCATTATTCAAACCTAGCCACATTCACAAGTAGGGCTTTCTTCGACCAATTTATTGTACATTTATAATATTAGTAGGATTAGCAACCCAAAACATCGAGATTTCTTAATTACTTCTTCGTTAAATATTAATGTTATTGCACATGTAAATCTTTTGGAATAAATTCTCTAAGTGATCTTGAAAACCACATCCAAATCCGTTGCGGAGTTTAGAAGACCTACGTAGTTCGACACGAAAAGCGACTGTAATTTATAATATGTACAGATATAGAAATGCATCGTACCTACTTCCCAGTAAATAAACTAACTAGGACAGATTAGTAGCCAAGTGTATGTACAATATTAGTCGCGTGTCATTCACAGCCTCGAGCTGGCATCCGATGCATCCACGTAGCGCCAATAGTACGCCCACCCTATTCGAAGAGCATCGCACACAAGCGGATATCCTGCCTAAGATTTACTTCGAATCCAACATTGAATGAAAGATAAACCACTTAGAGATACTTGCTCATGTATACAGGGTAAAATTGAAAACATGCGACAAATCGAAATGGGAGATTGTACTCATTATGAACTACTTTTACTATGGGACCAAACCTGTAGTCGGGAAAAAAAAATCTGTTGTTCCCTACATTTATGTTCGCATAACTCGTCAAAATGTAGGGAACAGCTGATTTTTTTTTTCGCGATTTCGTGTATGGTCCTATAGTAAAAGTTGTTCATAATGATGAGTACAATCTCCCATTTCGATTTGTCGCATGTTTTCAATTTCAACCTGCATAGGTTGAGTTTTACAAAGATTTCTAGGTGCCATCCTTTTTTTATTGTATTTATTTGGGGTCGGCGCAAGATTTTTTCTTTTTCCATACTTCTCTATTAGGCTTCATCTCAGTAGTCATCCCCTTTCTAGCATATGGCTTTGACAACTTGCACACAGTTCAATCATCGTTTTTTTGGTCTTCCTTAGCTGAATTTTATTTTATTTCTTTTCTACCTTCCTGTATGAAAAACAGTCAAAACTGACATGCGCACCATTACGGAAATAGAATAGAATAGAATTGATTTCCAACGTAATATAGATAATTTCACCCTGTATACTTGGATGCAATGTGTGATGGTGTTTTGAAACACAGCCTAAAATATCAGATTATATTTTAATAGTAAAAAAAGCCAGTAACTGGAACTAGGTCATTGGTCATCGCATAACTTACTCACGTACTACGGATCACAATGAATCTTTGTACTGAAAGTTTTTCACAAAAAAGCCTGTTTGTATCACGACAGATAGGTCCCGCAGGATATATGATGATATATTGGTGCCCTGAAATCTCTGGTTAAAAAAAAAAAAACTTAATATTTTGCTAAAAAAAGCTTATTTGCTATTATGTCATGTATTGATTGATTTTCCGGGAATAACACCATTATTTCATTCTCTACCTATGAGTAAAGGCCTTACATTTCTTTGAAATTGTAACTAACAATGCGTAAAATACGCGAATGAAAACATGAAACATGAGCGTACTACAATGAACCCAAAAACCTCCAATAATAATTAAGCCTAATCGTGAAACGTAATCACACGAGCTTTTGCTAAGTATACTCCAACACGCTCTAGGTTTACTCCCTCTAACGTTTCGATCCTGGTTCGGGTAACGTTCACAGCTCCGCCCGGACCGGCCCGGAATCGGCCCGGAATCCCGGCACCACGCGATGGCAGACCGTGACCCACTTTCCGCTATCGATGCGCTCCGCCCTGTACCTAGTTCAAGTACATTTTCCCTTTCACCATCCATTGATGCGTTCTGTCTCACACTTCATTACTACACAAAGAATTTACGGGTAATGGTGTGCGTGCACGGGATATGGTGTCGTTCAAACGTTTTTCTTATCAAGTTGTATGTGGGGTAGGTATGTTTTGTGAAGATTGAGGGTAAATGTTCCGGATGACGTTTGAACTCGATCTGGAGATGAACTAAAGTCATTAAAAGCAAGGGCGGAAGGAATCGTATTTTATTTTTGATGGATCTTTGGAATCTGAATTACTTATGCCTAAAGTTAGAAGCTATCTATGTTATTAAGCATAGATTTTGCATAGTAGATCTGCCTATAGGCACTTTAGTAGCTTTTACTTGTTAAGTTAGCCTGCTGCTACCCACAATCCAAATATTAAAGTAATTGACAAAACTAAGATGCAATGTTAGCAAAGTTTTTTTTGGGAAATATCCCAAAAACCTGACTGGGTAGAACAAAAAGTCTAAGTTTACTTAGATATGCAAATGATGAACATTTAGATATTCAACAAAAATAAAGTTCACTGCCTTGAACTATTACAACAGATTATATTACGTGTCCACTTGCAAAAAAATAACCGTTTTTAAAATGGATCTTCTTAAGTACCTAAATAAAACTCAGTCAACGCGATATAAAAACCTTTCGGTACATGCCAGTGATAAGAGTATATGTATTAGGTTATATTTTCTCTCAAATAGGTAAACTTATTATGTAGCTATTTGTGACCGCCCATTTTTTATGCGGTCATATGTGATGTATTTTTCACTAATGTGCATATTTACTTCCCTTTTCAATTTTAATGTCGAGATGACCACGTAATTGTATTCTAACAAAAAATCTAAGTTACCAAGTTATTAACCGACTATCCTTGAAAAGATATCAACGCATGCGTACTGACTTGTTTTTGCCTATTTTTTTTTTCTATGGTAATTGAATCACAATAGCTTTTTTGTGGTGTACTGTATAACTTTGTATGAGTTTTTTTTTGACTTTAGTCCTAATCAAAACACGCAGGAGGTATTCTCAGATTACTTTAGTTAGTTTACATGAATACCCTCCATATAAGATAAATAAACTGTTAGGTATTTTTCCACAATTAGTTATTTAGCAAAAAACAGTATAATAATCAGCCTATAATGTTCCCACTGCTGGGACGCAGGCCTTTTCTCGGTGAGAGAGAATGAGCCGTAATCCACCACGCGGGCTCAGTGCGGGTTAGTAGATGTCACATGTCTTAAATTTATGGTTCTAGGACATGCCGATATTCTCACGATGTTTTCCTTCACCGTTTTGAGAGCAGTGGTGATGCAATAATTTACACAATGTAAAGCGCCTGTCTGGGTTCGACCCCAAGTCCTACAACTCGTAAGTCGCGGTCGTTACCACTAGATCACCATTCTGCTTCTGCCCGCGACTTTGTCCGCGTGTTATGACATATCCATATATCCACATATTCATATCCTTTGGCAGTCGGCAAAAGCGTAACATACTATCAGTGAAAGACATTTTGAAATAGGATAAACAATTCCGAAGATTACATACCGTACATATAAACTCGAAAATTGTACCTCTTTATATTATTCGTTTAGATTGTACCCAAAAAACGGAACTTTTACCAAAAACTCAACAATTTACTTTCGTTTTCTTACTTCAACTTACGTTGGAAACATCGCGTGACGCCCCACACTTGTCCTTGTGTGGACGATGCCTATTTATTTATGATAAACACACGCCATTGCAGTCTTTTATATATTTAATAAGGTTACACGTCGCCGTATTGTATCGTATTGATTTTCATTGGAAGGCGAATGAAATAATAAATTATGCGTACGCGTAATTGATAATTTCTTCCGTTCTTGGAAAAAATGGTTCGTTAAGGGTTGTTTAGTTTACGTTCAATGTAAGGTTGCTGAAGTGAACGTTATTAATTAGCTAGATGTTCATGAGAACAATTTTCTTACAATAATAATATGTACAAGTATATAAAAAGGGGGAGGGGAAATAATCAAAGGGCATCAAAAAATTCGTCCGCATCGCTGTCAACAGGAAAGTGCCCAAAAGACTGGCAGCATTGCTATGTTGTATGGCAATGCTGATTAGAACATTATTTTATTGATAACATAACATCACGACACCAGATGTGCAATTGAATCCGGCTCGAAGGACCAAAAATAAATGTAGGTATACACTTTGTTTCCCCGAAGGGTTGAGCACAGGTGTACCTATAGTACACTCACATTTAGCCAGTTTTCTTTAAGTCCCATAAAATAGGGGACGAGCCTATTGCTATCAACCGGGCATAATCCAGTCCCCGAGCTGAGAAATTCCAGATAGAAAAACCCAATAACGCTTTGCTCTAGGAATCGAACCCACAATCGACCACTAGACCAATGAGGCAGTGGTTTCTTAATGTTGTTGTTATTTTGTAGTTGTTGGTATTTTTTTTTTGTGGAATCCAACCCTTGAAAACATAACAGTAAATGGGTAGGTATTTCAAAAACCATTTCACCCACCAAAACCAAATAGGTTTTACAGTATAAATGCCACCGTTAAACTTCTACGACCACCAGCACAAACTAAATGCTATCGCTAGAATCGCGCATGCAAAAATGCATCTAAAATAGAATTGCACACAATACCTTCAACGTGACCCATTAAACTTTAAACTGGGCGTCTAGTGTACAGTCAACCGCACGTGCTTTTTAACAACTTCATATGAACAGCGCCTTTATGTAGTAGAAGTAAAGACGGTTTTCGTTGCTCAAGTTTCGCAGTTGACTGTACGAATAAAATGGAGCGAAATATTCTTAAACCTCATCTTTGGTAGTATACCGACTACATTCTAGCTCTACCCACTAGAAAATAAGACGCAACTTACGGCTAACGTTTCGTGGAAATTCTGGCGAACACCCAAGTACCTCTACGCAGAAAGGATTGATATATTCTTCCCATTTTTCACAAAATAGAAAATAGATTTGTGTATTAATAGACTTGGTATACTTAGTTATTTTTAAATATCTTAAGCTAGGTAATTAATTAAAATCTTAAATACACTTTTTTTTTTCGTAAAACTTTCCAGTATTATCAAATAAACATTTTCTGTTCTATTATCTGACAGGCAACGCCTAGCCTAAACTGCTGGGTCTAGAAACATGAAATTTTGTAAAAAATTAAAAAATCAAAAAACCCGACTGCGGTAAAAAACTTAAGTTAAAAAAAACTGAAAAGCTAAAAACAAGCCCATTTTAAATTAAATAAAAGTTGGAAGCAGGCGGGACCCATTTGAGTTTGAAAATAGAAAAATGATATGGGTCCCGCCTGCTTCCAACTTTTATTTAATTTAAAATGGGCTTGTTTTTAGCTTTTCAGTTTTTTTTAACTTAAGTTTTTTACCGCAGTCGGGTTTTTTGATTTTTTAATTTTAATTTTTTATTTTAATCTTTTTAGTTATGAGTTGTAAATCCCACTTAAGTGTGATAGTTTCCCTTTAAACTTCGTAATATATAGGTACTACTGCCGCGTTTAGTTGGTAGAGGGGGGGACACTTGATTCTAACGAAAATTCGTACTTTAAAGCTTGATAAGTCACGAACGGTTTACTTAATCAAAAAACGGTCTTCCCAAACCACTGATATTTTTGAAAGACCTATCCAACGATACCCCACTTGACATAGTTTCTTGACTTTAATTTTTTTCATTTTCACAATATGGCGTCTAGTAGTCGCCATATTGAATTTTCATTAACGTCATGTCTTTAGTGACTAAGAGGAATCGATTGACGTGTGAATCATAAAAATCGGCCCAGGCGTTTGGTCTGTATAGTGCTTCAAAGGAACATACAAACATACATACATACATACATACTTACATACATACATAGGCTGATAAACACATTACCACTCCTTTGCGTCGCGCAGTCGGGTAAAAAGAGTTCCTTTTATAACAAAAGTGAGCACTAAGGAATCATCGCCTAACGGGATTTAAAAAGGGATGAAAGTTTGTATGGAAGTTCATAATGTTAGCTTATGGGAAATCCCATCGGACGCACGACTTATAAATCTACAATCTTTATTTAGTAATATTCTAAATAAATTGTATTGTATTAAGTACTCACAGAGCAAAATTTACAGAGTTTTGATTAGCCTGCACGTAGCATTTTGTAGTATCTGCGTAACCCTCTGGTAAAAAGGCGTAAGTTTATGTAGTATATAGGTACTTGTTCTTCACCCTAAGTTACTAGTATTGTACCTATACGCCAAAAATGCAAGAATGTTTCATATTTTACATATGAACACACCCTGGGGGTACCTGTACCTACCTAAGCGGAATCCTCTAAACGAGTAGAAAGGGTAATAAAGAGGCGATATTGCCAAGAAAAGCAGGAAAACAACAAATATATTTGAATTTATGTCAACGGAGGCCGTCCCTTCATTTTCGGAAGAACCACATTTACAGACAAGTATGTTAGGCTAGTTCGACTGTTATTCGTGTTTTTGTATGTACATTAAGTAGGTAAATAAAAATGTTAGTGGCTCATAAAGATACAGAACAGAGTGCTTATTATAAGATAGGCGAAGCACAACATACTATCCAATTTATAGACACACAGTATGAAAGCTTTTCCGCGTACTGCTAGGGCGTAATATTTCCGATTTAGATTTGACCTTAACATTTTCAGAAGCCTTGTCTCATACATTTATAAACATTCCCCGTCACTTGGTTGCATCGAAAGCGTTACATAAGTCAGATGGACCTTCTCGAATACAATTCGACCTCTGTATCGCGAAAACTGGGTCTTCTATTCCTGATATAGCCCCGTCAGACCTGCCCTCCATCTGTCTCTGCATTTATTTAAAAATACTCCCGTTCGTGACGCCATTTTTGGTCAACTGTCGGTGATCTGACCTTTGAGAGCGGGACTTATTGTTTATTCCTGGAGTTGTTTGAAATCGATTTTGTCTCGAGTGGAAGGTTGGAAGAATTGAGGTGTCTCGGAGCTTTGAATATTTTACTCAAGATGAAACGTTACTGTGAAGAGTTCACTCGATTATTATTTTACTTTAATATCTTATTTTCATTTCGCTTTAACTTAGGTAAATTGAACCATTTATGAAGATGTGTGCAAAACCTGGCAATTATAGACTTTGTGTATGATTATGGTACTAAATAAATCAATAACGAAAGCTGTAATAAAATAGACAGGTATCTATTTTATTTATTAAAGTTTTTGTTAGATTTATTTTAAGCTAATTTTAAGTATTCTGCACACTTTTTAAAATTAGTTGACTTTTTATTTTGACTTTTTCTAGCTATTCTAAAAACCCAGTGATTACCTACGTTTCATCCTGCTATTGAAATACGTATATTAATCACTTCAAATATTAAACTTAACAGGATATCAATTCCAACACCTAATCTTTACTTAAATTTATCGTCAGCCAAAATTTTCAACCAAAAAAGCGATTTTTCAGTAAGGATATTCAGAAGCACTCATCCCACCCAGGGCATATAGCGATCAATCAATAACCTAAATTCCGCCATCTATCACCCGGCTATTCTGCAGGAGAGAGCCGAAATCACGGGCCCTAAACAAAGAGGCCACGTAGCCCAAAGCCTACGTATGGGAACGTTCCGCCCCAATGGGCTATTACGCATTCCAATGGCGATAAAAGCCTTTATTTCGGCCGCAAAGTTCGGAGTTTGTCGAAAGTCTGAATCTGCAATATCGGTTATCGTAGTCGCCCAATATTTGGGAATGTATATATTTCTGCGTGTGCAATTATGTTTGAGCTGCTCAGGCGTTTTTGTTCTCTCTTCTGGAGTATTCAAGGTTCTATTCCAGGTAGAAAATTGTAAAATCTTATGTTCTAGAAATTAACATTTTGTCTGTCTTCAGATTTTAAGAATTAGAATCCCTCCAAAGACCCCAAAGAGGGGGGGGGGGGTCTCTTTCCCCAAAGAGGTAACAATAGCACCTTCTAAATACAATTATTATACAAATTCAAATGAGCCACTGTTATCAAGATTTCCTGGGTAAAGGTCAAATATATTTTAAAATGAAAGATAGTCGGTTTATGTTAATGTCTTCATTTTGTGGATTCGTGCCCTTTGAAGGCAAGAACCGTTGCGATATCGTAGCTATTCTGCTTTTAATCTTCAAAAGAAATGTGTCAGCGTTTTGTTCAGAAAGCTCGGTTTGTTATTTTATTGCAAACTTTATTTCTACGATAGCTTTTTTGTGTATGGCTATATTTTTATTAAAGAGAGGAAGTGGGAAATAGTGCGTAATACGTAGCGACCCCCACTTGGCTCTCAACTCACTTTTTTCCATACGTAGGCACTGTACAAGTATTTTGCTGCCAAGCATTGCTGCCCATTCTAGTGCCCACTGAATATGAAATCTCGAGGACCATTTTATAATATACTTTATTACAACCTTGCTGGTTTGCCAAAAAGAGCTCAGTAATTAAAACAGACAACTTAATTAATGTAATACTTTTTTTTAATTGCTGAATGGGCCCCGCTCTTGACTTCGATCACGCCTGATAGAAAGCGATGTATGAGGTCTATGATGGAACGAGCGTGCCCAGAAGATGCCTAGGCACTGTAACTCCCACGAATCGACGAAACACAGCAGCCGTTTGTGTTCAATAATAATGATTATGATTGTGGGATTGTGTTATGTATTAATGCTACACTTCTACAAATTCGATCACTAGATATGGAATACAATACAACCCCTGGCTACACACACGCTTCGTGCATACCTATACGCCACACATGTAGGTACTAGGTAGTCTAGGTACTTTGTCATTATAACGTAGAGGGGAAAACCTTGCTCATCGTGAAAATTGTACACTGAACAGCAGCTTTGTAGGTCACCTGTTTGACCATTTCCACTCCAGTTGGCTCCCAGTTGACCAATGCTCTTTGCCAGATTGTAATGTCCGTGATCGATTGAAGTCGGTTTACTGTGGCTAAATGAACGAAATACTTCGAGTAATGCTTCATTTTTAATACCTAATACATTGTCTTCACATATAATTATATAATTACTGTATGTATACTACGGGGTTTATTTAAAAAACGTTGCTTAAAGTTTATTAATGACTAGCTTCTGCCCGCGACTTCGTCCGCGTGAAATTTTACGCTCCCCCCATTCACCCTTTTAGGGGTTGAATTCGAAAAACCCTTTTTTAGTGGATGCCTACTCTTCACAAAGAACACACTCTCCAAATTTAATGTCTCTAGGACCAGCGGTTTAGGCTGTGCGTTGATATATCAGTCAGTCAGGACTTTGAATTTTATATATATGTATAGATTAGCGACTGTTTATCCTTACATTTCTGACGTTGAAACGTCTCTGAATTCTAAGCAACGTTTGTAAATAAAAGAGAAAACATTTTAAAAGAGTAATTATGGAGTTTCTTGCCCATTCTTCTCCATACGAAACTACCTTTTGAAAGGGGCGACTAGTAACAATTATATTTTCATGTAAATGTTGACGTTCTAAATGCCTTTTGATGGCCTACTTTGAATGAAATGATTTGACTTTCTCGGTATTCAAATATAGTCAAATCAAGGCTACATTATCAGTAAAAATTTTCAACCTATTAGTCAACGCCATATTTCTTCACACTTATTCTTCGAAATCGGAAGCAACATGGAAATAAATACCTGTCAACCTCTTGAAAGCCACACACGACAGCAACTAATTACATATAGCGGCTTTATGCAAAGCAAAGACAGATCTAGGTGAGGTAGTAGTCCCGTTCATCACTCACACGCACAATGCCGCATTGCCCTAGCCGCGGTTACAAGGTTTCTGAGGTTTCCCCATTTAGGACACCCTTACTTATGTCGCTTGACACACTGCCACCAATGGCCGCGTAGAGTGTAAGTAGGTTATGTTATGTTATGTTTAACTCAGAGAGAAAGAAAGAAAGAAAATTCGTTTGAAATAATCCTTCCTACTCGATAAGACTTCTGTTTTATCCCCAACTGAGGGATAACCAAACCAAATAATTCATTGTACTAAACCCATACAATTCTGAACGTCTATTCCTTATCAGGGAAATAAAGCCTTCTTGACACGAGACAAAAACAAGACATCTCGGGCGGGCTGGCCTCTTCCTAATCTCTGCTATATAGGTCAGTGGGCGGGGCCTATCGATTGCCAGCACTTGTGCGTTCGCAGGAACGTTCGTTTTGTCGTTAAGTTTGTAGCCGGCCTTAGCTGGAGATGTTGAATTATTTATATATTATTTATTGGTAGTTCTGTATTGTGGAGTAGTTTGTATGCTGCAGTTGTACCGTTTGTAGTGTTGGTATCTACTTGAAGTGCGCGTTTACTTACAGAGACTACTTAAGTGGAGTACTTACTTGAGGGCGCTGGGTGGGGTCTTTAAGTCAACTGTTATCTTTGATTACTATACATGGTAACTTAACTAGGATTTTACACACATTATAAACACAAAACAATTCTTGAAGGACATAAAATGGATAACATTAGTCAAACAGTAGAATGCTACTTACCTATAGACTGGCGTGAGCAGTAGGAAAATCTGTGCAAAAAAATAATTTTGCCATAAAACAATGACCAACATAGAAAGCGTCTTATGGTCTTAACTATTACACAGACAATACCTTTTAGAAATGACAGTACTAAATCATTGCCAAATAAACTTACCTTAACAACAAAAGAACACGACCATATTAATAGACGTGTCTCCATTTTGTTCCACTTTATTTTAAAAACATAACACCATCGCGCAGTCGGGTAAAAATAACCAGCACATGTCAGTTCCATCCAGAGTAATGGCGCTGATATGTGACGTCAGCGCCCCTACCCCCTGAGACATTGGCTGGGATGGATCAATCGAGCGGCTAGACATTAGTCTCGTCGGTGCCATTGAAATGCTATAAGACGACGCCATTTTATGGCTGGTCTAAGTGCTTCAAGATATTTTAAGGACTCGTAATAAAAAGGCACGGTTTTTTGCAAAAATAACCTATATAGTCCTCTTAGTTGTTTTTTTAATCCCAGTTGATGTTCATTTAGGGATCTTATTGATAGAGAACCAATAAATAAACGATGACTTTAATGTTATTTGAGTGTTATAACGTCATCGACGTTTTATGCAGCCAAATGGAGAAAGCCATTCACAGTTTTGAAGAGTTTTAGTTGATTAGAATTGAAGTTTTCAAAGCTGTTAAAAGTGAAAAAGAATTTAAAACAATCGTAGTATCAATACAGTCAGCCAGTATTTTACTTTACAATTTATACGTGTAAGTATGAATCTATCTCTAGGGATCTTTACAGAAGATGAGACGATCGTAAGTAGCGACTAGGGACTGCACTAATGACACCAAACAAACACTAACCATCTAGCAAATGGGGTGAGAGGTACTTAAGAATCGTAGCTTTTTAATGGTCTATGCGAAGGCCCCATTAGAGGTTCAAACTAAACAAGCTCTTTAAAAGCAATTTCACGTTATTGAGTATACATTACAAGTTACAGTCTAGCAGAATCACTTATCACTTAGCCTGAATTTGACGCACCCTTGGCAATCAGATATCGATGTCACAAAACAGATGGTCGAAGGACAAATTGCGAAGCTTTTACCCGGACTGTAACCTTAGCAGCTAAATGTTTTCATTAGGTAATCGATACCCTGCTGTAGACCTACCTTTGTGGCGAAAGCAGGGAACGGTGTGGTCCTAACAGCCAGCTATATCGTGTTTAGATTGGCTGCGATAAAAAATATTTTAGCTAATGTACCAGCTTGTGTATTACCATTCTTTTTCTTTCTTCGAATATTTTTATGAAAATATTATCTTTCGTAAGTGTCTGTAACATCAGAGGGGCAATTCTCGTAATTTTAAAAACTTTCACAGTTTGATCTTAGTCTCAATCTGTCAAAAATACCTCTAATTTTCCTACATTTTGACAATTGTCGCTGAGATATGATTGCGACGAACGTTTTTAATTACGGGAATTGGCCTTTTGATTGCTCACTTTTAAAGCGTATGGCGTACTTATGATGACCACGTAGTATAACATTAAGTTGCCGAGCTCGTCCCACTAATGCCTTTGCGTAGATTTCGCTGATTAAGGACTTCATATTTGTGCTTCGAGGCCGCTGGAATCCGTTGGATGCGAGAAACACAGAATCAGTCGAAGTGGTGGTGCTTTGGGGAGGCCTATGTCCAACAGTGGACGTCTTTCGGCTGAAATGATGATGATGATGAGATTTTGGATTCATGGCTGCCATTTTTCAGTGATCTATGGTAAGCAAGCGATATGTGCCTTATGCCAGAAAATAATTTAGATTTATACGAAGAAAAGCATAGTTATTGGTACTAAAAATGATTAGGTGTGTCTAAGTTTTGTTCCGCATCATCATCGGGTAATTTTGTTTATATCCCGTGACTAACGCGCGAGGCGTGACTTTATGATGCTCTTACGAATATAATATTATGCTTTTGAGTAGGTCGTTGATATCTACTGCTTAGTCAACAAGTCTACAGACTTAATTTTAGCTTAAAGGCTTACCTACATTTATTTATCTGACGTACAATAAAAAGTACTTATCTATAAGATGCTATAAAAATATCTGCCACGGCTGCAATGGGAGACAGTATTCTTTATAGAGATTGCAATAGTAAAGATACATTATTGATCTTATGTCATAAATTTTTTTCATACAAAAAAATATGCGGATAAATTTTAATTGATTTAGTTGCATGAAACCGTCCCATAGTAATTAGCTGTTGCCGCACCGTCATTTTATTTCGCAAAATGTGATGAAGCGACACATCGCGCGTAGTTTGTGAACCACGTTATGCAGAATAGAGTAAATGTTTATTTAATTACTTTATTTTCTCAAATTGATTTAACTATTCCGGGGTACAAAATTTCTTCACTACTGTAATCTATATGTATACAAAAAATACTGCCTCCCATTGAAGTCGTGGCAGATATTTTTATAGCACCTTATATATTTCTATCCTGAAAAAGATCCAGTCTTAACCGCTCTTATCTTTTAAGCAAGTTGTTGGTACTTTAAAATTCAGTAAACTTTCGGGATACACATTTTCGGGACGTAAATAATGGTACTTTTGGCCGATTGCCTGGGAGCACCATTAAGTAGGTAAGCCATTGCACTCGGATGACACCATAACTTGCTCTGTAATGTTACCTACCGGTGTTGGTACATGCGTGCATTCACTCCGGATGCCTCGCGGTCTTGGCAGGGAGAACAAGGCACCACGTGCGTCTGCTTGCTGATAGCTTTAGTATGTTAATTGCCAATGAAAGTGTTTTATAAAAAAATATTGATTAATAGATTAAGATGAAAAAAAGGTCGGAATAACGCCTCGAAGAATTTAAAATGTAAATATTTACAAACTTCATTTGCAATTTAGGGAAATTGTACCAACCTTAGTGTAGGTATCACATTGAATATAAAATAATGATGCTCTCTCTTTATAGATAAATTAAAACATTAGTTTTTATAACGCCCCATTTCACGGCCAAACCTGAAAAATGAAGACATAAAATATAAAGATTAAACACAAAAACCTCAGATCGTCGACACTCCCACTTTAATGACAAGCACACATGACGTGTCAGCGTGTAAGAAAGAGACAAAAGACCCTCTGACGTCACAGACGTACGTTGGCAAATGGCATAGTACACTCTCTGGCAGAAAGCCACCACAGCTGTCTCCGAATGTCCCCTCAGTTATTAACAGAGGATATTATTTATAAAATTGTATTTGTTTTGAATCATAATCTGGTTTCACGTGACTAGATCCACTACATCAACTTGTAATGTGGATGACGGTATTGGGATCGCAAAATAGAGTATGTCAGGTGCTCTTTCCAGAATTTTAAAAGTGCATTTGGAATTTAGGTTATTGTGGTGTTGTTAGGCGGACAGATGGGGACAGGTAGCTCGGTAACCATCATAACTGACTCCAAGATGAAGGAGGTACTGTCACACTACTGTCATATTCCTCACGGGGTTTTCAAAATTATAAACATCGAAAATAAATCCGGTTCTAAAAAACCTCGTCGAATCCTCGTCACCAAAAGTCAGTGGCTTTGGTTCTGATCAGGTTGGTTTTTGCCACCGACTTATGAAAATTTTCACCATGAAGTAGTTTTTTCGATAGGTTTTATTTTCCAAGCCTGTGGTTTTAGGCTATCGAATCTCTTAAAAACCTTTTACATTTATCACAGTAGTGCTTTTCCTGCATTTTTTAATCTGTATCCCCATACATTGCATACCCGCGTCATGCAACGCAATCCATCTAATATTCAACGGAGAGGCCCTGAGCTATTACTTCGGTAAGGCTTCTACCATGATTTCATCTGCCTAGTTTTTTTCAACTTGGTATGTATATTGCAGTTAGGTTTGAGTATGTATGTACCATAATATGCTACTGAATACTGCAGACACTACTATTCAAAATCACACTATTTATGTACATATTCGTTACTATTTTTATCAGACTATTTTATTTAAGTAGGTATGCATACACAAACACACGTCACGTTGCAGTATAAAACTGATTTACATCCGTCACCTCACACTTCAGATCCAGTTGAAAACCAGCGTCTGCAATTTTTACTGAACTGGGCCTTTTTGGCGCAGCTGTGAGGCATACTTTCCTGCTAATTTTTTACATCGCACTTTTTACTTTTTAATATATTTTCTTATCTGATGTATATTTTATTGTGTGCCTTTTAGTCTGTGCTAAATAAATGCATTTTTTTTTCTTTCTTCTTCACTGTAACTCGCGAAATGTGAGTGTGCTATAGATAGGTACAGTCAGTTATAGCAATTAGCTCACCCAGCTTTGCATAAATGGTTGAGAATTTTTAGAATACGAATCGGTAGAATTTTCTAATTATTTTATTTTTTTATTTATTTTGTTTGAATAAACAAAATATAAAAGTATTTTAAAATTCTATCGATTCGTATTCTAAAAAATCTTAATCATTTATGCAAAGGTGGCAGCCAATTGCTATAACTGACTGTACACCTCTGCCTAACCTTTTGCGGAACAAAGGCGTGATGTTATAGCTATGTGAATACTGGAATACTGCAGAAGGTTATAATATTGTATGTGGAAAAATAGATGTCAATGGAATCTGCAAGTCTTTATCCATACTAATATTATAAATGAGAAAGTAACTCTTTCTGGCTGTTACCTTTTCACGCCTTAACGGTTGAACGGATTTCGATGAAAGGCACACATATAGACCATGACCTGGGTTAGGACATAGGATACTTTTTATACCAGTAGTACATTCCTGTGGAATAATTTCAGACCTTACGCGGGCGAAGCCAAAGGCAAAAGCTAGTATGCTATGAAATCTAAATTATCGTGTGTGAATCATTTCTCTATTTCAGAAATAATTATCTCTAGTCAGGAGTAAGATTGTAGTGAGTCACTAGAATAAACCTATTTATTACTTTTTGTACTGTTTTATTTTTTTGGGATAGATATATGTGTACATAGATCATCATCTACCTAGCCTTTTCCCAACTATGTTGGGGTTGGCTTCCAGTCTAACCGAATACAGCTGAATACCAGTATTTTACATGGAGCGACTGCCTATGTGACCTTTACAACCCAGTTACTGGGTAATACAATACCCCTTGGTAAGACTGGTTGTCAGAATTTCGGACTTCTGACGACCCTTAACGACTGCTAAAGATCCACAAATGACAGCCGGGACCAACGGCTTAATGTGCTTTCCGTGGCATGGAGGGTCTTGATATGTAAAGATGGTCTCCTATCCACAGACCAACCACAGCAAGCGTAGCTTAACCTGATCGATCGACCCGTGCGGCTGTTATTACTTAGCCACAAGCTCCTCTTGGGATAGATATAGGTAATGAGAGCTTATCTCTTATCACCTATACCTCTCAGTTCAAACTACCCTACAAGGAAGCTCACACATTTACTTGCGTTTATGCCAAGCTGATATTGTGAAGAATAAACTCTTCAACTTTAACCCTTTGACCGCCAATGACGTCTTAAAGCGTCACCAAAAATTGGGCACAATCGCCGACCACGACTTAAGACGTCCAAATGGTTGATAGTAAAATGCTTAACAAGTACTTGATTTTTAAACTATATTTACTACTGTATATTTTACGTGTTACACATCACTAGCCAATCATACGATAAATGATTTGTAATACGATCGCGGCGTTGGGGGCAAGATAGATGAAATTTTACATGGCGGTCAAAGGACGAGTCACATGCATAAAAAATCGCTTTACTAACTCTTTAGTTTTTATTTTTAAGTCCTCAGTTTGTACTCTACACGAAAGTAAAAACACAACAAAAAAACCTCTGGGTTCTTTGAAAAAATGTACATGTTACCTACATAACTATGCGAATTCATAGGTACAAACATCGTGATACGCGAAATCTTAAATTATAATTAATTGCAGGATTTGCAGGCAAGCGTTTAAAATCCTACTTCCTACTGTCCTACTAATATTATAAATGTGAAAGTTTGTGAGGACGTTTTTTACTCTTTCACGCAAAAACTACAGAACGGATTTTGATGAAACTTTGCAGTAATATAGCTTATACGTCAGAATAACATACAATACAATACTTTTTATCCCGATATTTTCACGGGATCGACACTTATGCGGGTGAAACCGCGGGGCGCTGCTAGTAATTCATAAAACATTCATTTATAGTAAGTAAACGCATTTCAATCAACCATGCAAATTAATGACACAAAACAGAAAGCCAAACAACGACACCACATTTTAATAGTTCGACGTAATTAATTCAGGTAAGTGTACATAAATATTATTTTAGTAAAACCAACAATTCAAATTTAAATACGGCTCATAATTGCCCGAACTAACTAATGTAAAATATATTCATTTAGTGATCGATGAAATCATTTTCCTAAGGTATTAATCAAGCGCTCATGATGATTACTAAGATCTTCATCCGTGACATCCGTTTGTGTACCTATCAATTACCTAGAACACTGAACTTCAATTAGCACTAAACATAGCTTGAAGTTATTTGATGCCAGTGGCATTTAGACGAGGAGATTTTCTAGGTCATTATCAAAGGGTGATATCATCATCTGCTTAGCCTTTTCCCAACTATATAATGTTGGGGTTGGTTTCCAGTCTTACCAGATGCAGCTGAATACCAGTATTTTACATGGAGCGTCTGCCTTGGATACTCCACGATACCCCTTGGTAAGATTGGATTATCGAAAGGATATATAAATGTTATTAAAAGAAGTATATATAAATGTTATTAAAAGAAGTATAAGAAGAGACGTGTAAGCAGTAATAAATCGGCCTATGAGACACACATTGACATTCTCTCTCTTTTTTTTGACAGGTCAACAAACTCTGTAAATGAATTTTGATTGCGTGATAAGTAATATCTACTAGGTTCTAGGTGATACCTAGGTATGCTAAATTATCTACTAAATTTCGATGTAGCGTTTGGTGTAGGCGTTAGCTTAGTAATGAGTATAATAAAGACAATCAATAACTACCTACTTCCTATTGTATTGTAATGCTTGCAATTATACAGGATGTTACGGAAAGGGTATATCAATACAAACGGGTTGAAGAGTGTATCTGGTCTAGAATCTCTGTACAAAATTTCAGCTTTTTGAGCTGAAATTAACTTTGAAAATGCTTAATTTTTTTTTATTTCGACATCACGGCGCTGCACTGGCGCGCGGCGGCGTGATGTGCTTGTACTTGGCGCACAGACACACTACAGATGATGGATAATGACCCTCGTAGTGCGGTGACACGTTTGTTATGATTTCAATTTAATAAACTATCGAAATAAAAAAATATTAAGCATTTTCAAAGTTACTGCTTTTGAGCTGAAATTTTGTACTGAGATTCTAGACCAGATACACTCTTCAACCCGTTTGTATTGATATACCCTTTCCGTAACACCCTGTATATGACTAAGCTAGAGTGCTTATTATAAATGTAATAACAAAAACTTTGTCCACAAAGATAAGTCCTTCTAGCATAATTAATAAATGTCTAGTGTTTAACTTTTAAACCGCAAAAACAAAAAATTAAAAACGAGAAATAAATACCGATAAAACGAGCTGTGATGATGTAATAATAATACAGATTAAACGAGCTCTGTTATTTGATCGTATATATGTATGTTACCGGCCAAACCCGATTTCAGGACAAACTAGTTTAGCCTAGGCTAAACTAGTTCCGTCGACATAGGATGCAAGGGCGAGCGAAGGGCACCCCGAGGTTCGGTTTGGTTAGGTTACTTTAAACCACTTTAAACCCTTTACACAGAAATAGGGGCCCCGCGAAGCGGGGCTCCGTCGACATAAGATCCAAGGGCGAGCGAAGGGCACCCCCTATCGCGTATAGCCTAGGCTAAACTAGTTTGTCCTGAAATCGGGTTTGGCCGGTAATTATATGACTCTGGCGGAATGGACACAAAAATATTTGTCGGATTAATCCGACGTAAGCGGTTAAAAGGTTAAATGACAATGGACTCGATCATACAAGATCATGGAAGTAGTTATTTTGTCCTAAAATGTTTCATAAACTGGTTTTAAAATAGAATCGAGGTCATAATTCTAGCTGTCTGAAAATGACAACCGAATTTTTTTGGCTTCCACAATGTTGATCTCTTTCTCGGAAATAAGCATCTCCAAACAAAGAAGCGAATGACGGTTCATTAAAGTTCTCATCAATATTTTTATTTACTCGAAAACTGAATTATGAGGCCCGCTGAAAACATATTTACAGCCGAGCATCGAACACGGTACATTACTCACAATCACTCACTGTCATGACCTAAGCTGTGTTTTCGCAAAATAATGTGTTTATCAGTTTAGGGATTACTCGTAGATTCCACTTTTGACTTCCATCAAGTTCTATTATTAACTAGTTCATAAGCGGGCGATAAGTTTAAGCAATATTGAGTAATTTCTGTTTAAAAAGAATATTATAAATTCGAAAGTAACTCTGTTTGTCTGCCTGTCTGTCTGTCTATATGTTACCTTTTCACGCCTAAACCGCTGAACCGATTTAGATGAAATTTGGTATAGAGATAGTTTGAGTCCCGGGAAAGGACATAGGATACTTTTTATCCCGATATTCCCACGGGATCGAGACTTATGCGGGTAAAACCGCGGGGCGCAGCTAGTTTTTAAATATGTATCAATTTTTTTCTTTTATTACCCTTTGTCTTTTACTGAAAGTGTCTGAAGAAGTCGACTAAATAGCCTTAATTATCATGAATTCATGGTTTCAGGCGTTTTGTAAAGATACAGCTGATTAGGGCTTTCGTTTTTGGGTATTAAGCGTAGTTGCTGAAAAATTGCTTAATTTTGTAGGTACCTACTATGTACTAACGTTTATATACCTACTTATTATCCACAGCACGATTTAGTGCTCAACTTTAATAAATGTATTATTAATAATAGTGTCCATTGAAAAACACATCATACCTGTCATATAAATGCAATGAGTTAGGTTTCAAAATCAATTGGTTATTTTAAGAATACTAAGTTCCTAATTTCGTCCATACGCGGGCATGTGTTTTGGAGCTTTCACAAATCACAACACAGGATGTGCCTAACTTTTTGGGTATGTAGTTTTGGTCTAACTGCTAATTAATTGCATACATTACCTACTTATAGACTGTAACATGAATAATAATAATTTATAATTAATTATTTCTGCAGTACTGACCCAGTGGTAACGGCCGCGACTTATGAGGTTATACTTGGGTCGTAGGTTCGAACACAGACAGGCGCTTTACTTTGTGTAAATTATTTCATCACCACTGCTCTCAAAACGTGAAGGAAAACATCGTAAGTATCTTAGAACCAAAACTTCGTAGACATGTGACATCTACCAACCCGCTCTGGGCCCACGTGGTGGATTACGGCCCACTCTCTCTCACCGAGAGGAGGTCTGTGTGCCAGAAGTAGGAACATTATAGACTGATTATGGGAATTATTTCTGAAACTTTGTCACATAATTAAGCAAGTACTCATAGGTTTTTTTTTATGGATGGGAAATCATCAAATGACCCCTCCCGCTCTGGGTGGAGCGAAGGGAGTGTCAGACTCTTACTGACTAAAACCCATCCGTGTTCCTTCCTTAGCCCTTTATGTTCCGGGGTAGCGGTAACCCTTTCGGACAATCCCGCACCCCCGGCAGGCTTCGGCCCTGGCAGGCCCCTTCCTTTATGCTGAAATCTCTTTGAGGCGCGCGTAGAACACGTACGCGCCGTCCGGCACAGGCCTGGTCCTGATCGGACGGTGAGCTACCCATTACTCTCCGTCCGCAGGCCCGCGCCTACGGTGGCCGGGAGTCGTCACGCGGCTCCCGACGCCCGGAGCGTCTCCCGCGGCGGCTGGGGAGTGAGGCTCTCTCCCTCAGCCGTTCAGCCACCTCCTTCGCTAGCATGACTGCTTCGCAGAAGGAGGTGACCGCCTCCCACTCCCTCTCGCCCCGGACCATGGCTTGAACCAGGGCCGGACGCGAGAGGTCGCCGCCGCTGTCGATCGCCTCTACGAGGGCACGGCGGTGCTCCGCCCATGCGGGGCAGACCTCCACCGTATGCTCCACCGTGTCCTCTGGGCGATCCTCGCAGTGGTGACACCCGGGCGTCTCCTCCCGCCTGATGATGTGCAGGAACCTCCCAAAACATCCGTGTCCGGTGAGGACCTGCGTCAGGCGATAGGTGAGGACGCCGTGACGCCTCTCTAGCCACTCCTCAAAGAGGGGTCTTATCGCCACTATCATGGCGTGCCCTGCGCTGGGTTGCGAAAGTCGCTCCTTCCATGCCACCATGAGATCGCGCCGGAGGTCTGTCCGCTCCGCCGCGATTTGCCGCGGAAGCGGAGTTTCCCCCCGGCTCAGTGCCTCCGCGCGCCACTCATACAGGCGCGCTAGGACTATCGCCTCCAGATCCAATGGCGGCAGTCCGGCAAGGAGGCTTGCCGCCTCGCCCGAGATAGTGCGGTACCCCCGGATCAGCCTTACGGCTACCACCTTTTGGGGCGCGTTCAGATAGTGGGCGGCTCGCCGCCGCAGAGAACGCGCCCACACCGGGGCCCCGTATAGGGCCATGGACCGCACGACCCCCGCGTAAAGCCTCCGGCAGGAGGTGTTTGGCCCACGCAGGTTGGGCAGGAGCCGCTTGAAGGCGGCCCCGGCTTTTCCAGTTTGGGGGCCAAACGTCGGAAGTGTTCGACGAAGTTCCACCGGCTGTCGAGGACGAGACCCAGGTATCTCATCGTTGCCTCGACGCCGATGTGAACCCCTCCCACCGTTAGTTGGGATCCCCGATGGTGGCCCGTTCCGAGGCCCATGGAAAGACATGGCCTCGGACTTGTGCAATGCTACCTCGAGACCCAACCGCCGGATTCTTTCCACGACTATCGCAACCCCGCGTGTCATCGCGTCGGCCGCCGCCTGATGCGACCTCCCTTGCGCCAGGACTAGCGTGTCGTCAGCGTAGCAAACCACGCTGACGCCATCAGGGAGGTCGGCTCGCAGCACCCAGTCGTAACCGATGTCCCACAGGAGCGGCCCCAGAACCGATCCCTGTGGGACACCGCACGACATCTCTCGCCGGTTCCACTCCCCGTTGCGACCAGGGTAGATGACGGCTCTGTCCGTCAAATACGCCCCAACTACTCGACGGAGGTAGGTCGGCACCCGGTGATACCGGAGTGCCTCCCCAATACAGCTCCAGGGCAGGGTGTTAAACGCGTTGACGATGTCGAGTGACACCGCCACGACGACCCCACCCCGGGTCACCGCGTCCCCCGTCGTGAGGGCTCTCACGCGCATGATGTCGTCCACTGTCGAGCGCCCCTTGCGGAAGCCAAACTGGCTATCCGCAAGATCCGGCCCCGTCCTCACTAGGTGCCCGACGAGGCGGCCTGCAATCACTCTCTCAAAGAGCTTGCCGACCTCGTCGAGCAGCACTATGGGCCGGTATGCGGACGGAGAGTCCGCAGGGCGCCCTGGCTTCTGAATGAGGACCAGCTTCCCCGTCTTCCAACGGAGTGGAAACTGGCCCCTCTCCATGCATGCGCTTAAGAGCGCCTCTAGTCGAGGCCCGAGACCCCTCGAGGCCAGGACCCAGACTTTACCCGGTACTATAAGTACTCATAGGTCTGACATATATTTTTTGTTTCTTCGATTTTCTCTGGATAAGACAATTTTCTCTCAACCATGTCTGCAATCTTCCCATCTCATTATGATGTTCAAAGGTTTATGTATGTAATTTGCGTCAACCACCTGTCAACAATCTAATGCCTGTAATTGTACTGTTACGAGCTTGGGGTTCGTGACAATAAAAACTGCCGATTTAAAAACCAAAAATAGACACTTTAATTGAAAACACAAATTACAACTTAAACACACTAATTATAAATCACAATTGCACTACAGATCACTCTAGTCGCACTTGAAGATCGCTTCGAATGTTATCGCTTGTATCGCTTATCCAATACTGATCGGGTCGCAGCGACACCGGCCTTATATAGGCCTCGGATAGTTCCAGAACCTTCTACCGTAGAAACATCTAGAATGTTCGAGTACATGCCGGTCCCGACCGACCACACGTCGATAGTTCTGGAAAGTTCTACTGTCGAAATTTCTAGAAGCATCTTGACCACTAGTTCTGCTACTCGATACTAGATGGCGCTAGTGGTAGGCATTGTGGCGCGCAACAGTACGATACCTACACAATATTACATTACCTTATCATCAAAACCAGGTGCTTATCTAGTGTTGCATGCATGCGCACAGGAAACTGCTAATCAAAGAAAATGTCATGTCTGTAAAACTCATTTTGTGTTTACAGCTGAATAAAGCATAATATCTTATGATTTAGCTAGAAACTGTCGTAAATCATTCAATTCGTGTGTTGGTTTTCCATAAGAAGAATCATAACGCAACATTCTTGAGGAAGCAAAAAAATAGAGTGATATATTGATGATAAACGTTCCACGTTAATCTTTTCAGAATAAATTATATGTTATATTGGAATCTGATGTCGGATAAATTATTCAGGATAAGAAATAACAGTCTCCACACGGTGAGTCCCTGAGGATGGACGGCGCCGCCGAGACCCGCCCAGGAAGAGGGGCGAGACAAACTAGACGCGTTACGTAAGGATTCCTGGAGGATTTTAGGGAAGGCCTTTGTCAGCAATGGGACAATGCAGGATAACTAAACAAAACGGAATTATTTTCGTTGATGGAAGACGATAGATTTGTTTTGTTATTCGATCCTCATTTTATCCTAAAGGCTTTACTAACTAGCGCCTTGTTTCCTTACTAACCCTTACGTTGTTCGACACCGCCTAACAACACAATGTTAGTATGTATCTTTATTTACGATGATCATACTATAGAAATGTATATGGTGTTGATATAAATCATGCATGAAGACTGGCAGTTTCCACAGCTCGGAAACCACTTAAGTCATAGCCAACGACGTGTTTATACGCCATTAGATATTAGACCTGTTCATGACGTCAGAAATGGGGTGCCAGATGACGTCACTAGTGGGTGATTATTGTACTCTACAGGGTAAGGGATGAGGCACTGAGTGAGCTTAGATCAGGAGCATGCAACAGTTGGTGTAATATAGTTTTTAATAATTTAAAATTTTCTTGTACTTATTCAGAAAATGACTCATGGTCAGTGAGAAATCCGGTATGTCCTACAACCAAAAATTCAAAGATATGTGACTTCTACCTACCCGCACTGGGTGACTGGGCCCGCGTGGTAAATTACGGTCCACTCCCTTTCACCGAGAGGAGGCATGTATCCCAACAGTGGAAACATTATAAGCTAATTATGCTGTAAGTTATTCAAGCAGCGCATCTGTATAGCAATACAGATGCGCTGCTTGAAATGATGACTGAGTTATAAATACTTGATTATGAGATGTAAACATATAAAACAGAATCAAAGAGTATTTTATTAAGGTTGATTGTCATTACAAAGAAAATTCGTTGGCAAGCAATGTTTCTCTTACGCAATTTGAATTAATCTTCACATCATACTTTGCCAGTCCTTCAATAATCGACTCTGTTTAATCCGTTTAGGAGAACAATCGTGATAGCAACATTAACTATGTATTATTCATAACTTGTTTTTATTCGTGCATACTAAACATGTAGGTAGGTAATACTTATCGGATGTTGCCAAATATTTTGTTACGTGTTGCCACGCTCCCTACCTAACCCCATATGGCATGTGTCGCTATGACTCGGTGTCACGTAGACCAATAACGTGTGCCCCGAAATGTTATCATTGCTCAACACATTACTTTGTGGTTTATTACCTATCATTGAAAACGAAGCGTCATAAAATTTTATGCACTTTATTCGGGGCAACATCTTTTATACAATCTATTTCCGTGTTTATGCATGCAATTTTTATTGTTAGTAAGTATATTGACTGGTATCTTACTTATTGCAAGGCCATTTCTTCAATGGGTTCCCTGTCGTAAAAATCGTTTACTTTATCGACATCCTACACAAACCTAAAATTAATTTGTTTATTTTTCGCAAAACCACAGCATCACAGTCTCGTTTAAAAAGACATAGACACATAAACAATAATATAAGTAGGTATATTTCTCCATTTCCATCCCATATTTTTATATTCCACATGCCATATACAAGAGGGAAAAATTCTAACAAGTTTGTCCTCGTATGGAAATAAATCGAAATTACGGCTCGGACGGCTCCGTGACTCAGTTTATTGTATAGACCAGAAAGTATAGGCCACTGTTTCCAGCTATTTTTATTAAGTCATCCGACGCTGTCTGCCTCGCAAAATTAGGGAAACTATTGTCGTGCCCGGAATGTCACATCCGTGGCCTGGTTACTAGAATACCTACGCTTCGGCGAAAATAGTTTGATGGACAGGTGAATAAAAATTCGTGGTAACTGGGTAAAATATTTTCCATAGCCAAATTCGTAGAAAATGATTTGTACAAAGTTCAAATAGAAAACTTGACACCATATTTTGCAGGCATTATTCTATATTGTTTGGAGAATCATTTGGGTTGTCGGGTTTCCGTGCTTCAATTTTGCTATATTGAGAATCTCTAACTCTCTAACTAAAACTCACCACTTATATAGTGGTGAGTTTTGGTGAAAACCAAGGTGTTTGTATAGATTGTGTTGAGAATTTTTACAAAGCAAAAACGATGCGTTGGTATAACGAGCAATTAATTATGTATTCGCCATCTTGATCATACAATATTCATTAATATGACATAGCGTATGGTATCGTTTCTTGTCTCGATATGTCGCTATCAGTCCTTGATATGTATTTATGGAGCAGGAGTTCACAACAGAGAATAAGTAAGAATACAAAACATAGGAACTAGTTCCTATGTTTTGTATTCTTACTAATAATATTTAATAATTAATAATAATTAATTTAATAATTAATTAAGTAATTTCAGGCAGGTTGAGATTGTTAAACTAGTTTAACAATCTCAACCTGCCTGAAATTACCCACATATCGTACATCTACGTACGCTAAAACTTCATAAATCCAAAAAACAAAAGTCATTTATTCAAACTAGGCTGAGAATCAGCACTTTTCGAACGTTAAAATTACAAAAGACCCCCAAAACGCCCACCCTTCACCACTTCCTAGAGCTTTCGCTGGGGAGAAGAAGTGGCGCGACAAACTCCCCAGCAGCACAACTGTCTGTTCAGTTAGAAAATACTTGATTGTATACAATATTAGGTATGCAAACATTACAAGACACATAACATCAAATTAAATTATTTGTCAGCTAGCCACGCCAAAATACCAACAATAAAAACGAGGTATACGTACTCAAGAAAAAAAAAAATCAAAATTAAAAATGTAAACAAAAACTTACTACCTAAATAAAAGCCTCCAGGTACAAAGGGCGTGACAGCTTACATATTTATGCCATGCTGGGTTCTGTTCACATAGCTGTCACTTGAAGTCACAAATGATAAACTAGGACCATCGAAGTAAAATAAATAAACAAGTTATTACTAATAACAACAATAAAACCATCGTCAGCAAGGCGACCAGTCACCACAAGCAGCACCCGTTCACGATTGAGATTTGGCGACATTGTTCAAACTTTGGCACAGCTGACGTAATCATAAAAGGTCATTCCCATTGGCAGCGAGTGGCTCACTCCCACCTACTGACTAAGTCCAATATTGATCTAGTGTCAGTCACCCTGCTATGTTCTAGGTAAACAATCAGGATGTCTATAAACGTGCCACACTTTAGCACGTTCAAATTTTATTACTGTTCCCCAAATTAAACATAATACTATTCATTATAATAATTAGTACTACATTAGTAATCTTCTTACTTCAATTAAACAACTTTTACGAGAAATAATTGGAACGCTTTCTGACAATAGTCAGAAAGCTTTCCAATTTGTTCTGACTATATATATAGCTTTCTCCTTTTTATTGCACTAAAAACGAGGTATTCCATTCAGAGCATTGATTTGAACCGCACCTGAGCACTTCCACAAACCGCACTGAAACAAAATTTTGTAACGTGCGGTTCGGTGGAACAATTAATGTTAGTCTCATCAATAAAATTAACTCAGTCTTCCGCAGCCGGCTTGAAGTCGGAGTTTTCCAAAATTTACCAAAAACCCTTTTCCATCTTCCGTATTCCGCATTCCCTAACAAATACGGCATGTTATTCCCTTCCCATCCGCATTTGTCTTTCGCAGATCCATTACGATAATACGCCAGGAATTCGCTAAGAAAGTGATCATAGGTTTATTTAAAGTGATCGTCAAGGCCAATGATGTTGCATATATTAATAGAATTAAATAATCATGGTATTTTGTGGCTTCACGCTTTTTTTGTGGACATTTACTAGTGCTTTGCATTTTACATATCTAGTGGACGAATCCATACTAATCCATATCCATACTAATATTATAAATTCGTCTGTATGTTACCTTTTCACGCCTAAACTGCTGAACCGATTTCGATGAAATTTGGTATAGAGATAGTTTGAGTCCCGGGCAAGGACATTGGATAGTTTTTATCCCGATATTCCCACGTGATCGAAACTTACGCGGGTGAAATCGCGGGGCGCTGCTACTTTAGAATATAACTGTAAAATCCTTTGTCTGACTTTCTTCCTCCCGGCGGTGTCAAAAAACAAAGAAATCAAGGCAAAAATTTGCCAATAACAGCAACTGACATCATCATCAACAACTGTGCTGGCAATTTTTGCCTAAAATGGCAACAGACAATTAAAACATGATATGGAACCATTCATTGTTATTGTACGTTGTTTTTAAACATTAATACTACTACTCATTTTGACAATAATAGACACCATAACATGCAGCTGACATACACGACCGTTTCCCGATATTAACAAAACCTATAATTGAAATGAGCTTCCAATTAACAACAGCGTTAACTCATTAAATATTATGCCGCAACTGCGAGTCACATAAGCTATTTATCACATCGCTGAAATTAAATGCAAATAACCCGGACTGAAGCATCGAATAATTAAGTACCTATGTCTAGCGATAGACTGAAGATTTTTCATAGTATTCACTAAATAATAAAGAAGAGAGAATGAAGGAGGAGAAAAACTTTTTTACAAAAAGACAACCGACTTCCAAATAAGACACTACAAAGTGAAAAATAACTTTGATTTCGGAAGTCGGTGTCATTGGGTTCGCATTTTTGTTGTTTGCCACCGACTTCCAAAACTGTCAGTTGTTTTTTATTTTTTTTTTAAGTTTTTATTTTTCACTTTTAAGTTGTACTTACCCCTCACAAATTCGTAAGTATAACACTACTTGTTATGTAAATATCAGTGACAGGAAGTTATTATAACATCATCAATATAAACTTGGGGCAAAAATACGTATTAGTGAAGCTAACTCAAAAACTACCCAAGCAAAGGTAATAGAAATATGGGACTACCCCTGAGGCATACCCTATCCATTAAAATAAGAAACTTTTAAATCGATTTATAACTGCCGGAGATATCGCGTAACAAAAATACAAAAAAAAAACATACAATCGAATTGAGAACCTCCTCCTTTTTCGAAGTCGTTTAAAAAAGAGAGGAGGAATGAGAGAATGGATAAATGAAATGAGAGAATGAATGGAGAGAGGAGTAATAGAGGTGAATGAAGGAAGCGGTGGAGTGTATTTCAATAGGTTTTTCGAGGTACCTAATCCTTTTTTTTTTCGAAGAAAGAAAGCCGCATCACGAATTAATTTTCTTTACTTCCAAAAGGATCTCATAGCATTACCGATACATTGCATTTATGCGCCTACATTCTTGTTGATTGCTATGTATGTATTTTTATCGATATTATTAACACGTGCATCAAAAAATTTAATTTCCTCTTCATCCTCATTAACATTCTCGCGACCATGATCACCATTGTAACTAATAAATCAATAGCAGATACTCTGCGTATCATCAAAACCAAAACTCGGCTAACCCGTACCACGTACATTCTATATTTACCGAGCTATATTTGAAACGTTCGTGTCACAGAGCGCGACATCGTCTCGTTATTGCTTCAGTATAATTGGATACGCGACTTTCGACTTTATTGACACAGGAAAAAATACTTTATTTGATGACGATATTGATAGAAACGGTTTTATCGACTTGTTTCTGTGTCAGCTCAAAAGCGATATTTTTTCTTTTTTTTTTTAAGGAACTTCTTTCTGGTTTTGCAAGTTTAGCGACTTCTTTTGTTTAATTTGTGTTACAAGAACATATCTTAAGTAACCTTATATTGAGCTAGTATGTTTTTAATAGATAAGGTATAATATAACATTTTATAATCTTCAAAAATATAGAAAAACAGTTTTAAAAAATGTTAATCAGTCATACTATCACAAAGAAAGCTTGTAGGTATACCTAACTCTTCTAAATATTTGCGGAGAAGCTGCCTGTAAAGTTTTTGTTTAGAACACACGAGCACCGAACACACAAACATCGTTATACGTTCATTACAAATGGAGTGCAAATGTCAAATGCTTTGAAGATGTTTACTGGAGCTGTTAGAAAAATAATTGTTTTCTTTTGGTTGGATACAAGTGAAGATTAGCATGTAATCAAGAAGTTTACGTGGGTAACGCTTAGGTGCGCTTATTTTCAGTTTAAGCTATAAGTAATTATATTTATTAAGAAACATGAAAAGACGAAGATTGTTGATATTTTTACATAAAAGTTATGATTTAAAAAGTTTTATCTAAAACTAACTAGTGTAAAATATAAATAATCGGAAATAAACTATAATCTACTAGTTTATAGTTCATCATCATCATTATTTCGCGGTCGGCGCTACACGTTCACTTCTTCCATTCTCCCTCGTCAACCGTCACGGTATCATTCACTCCCTTCTCTTTCATATCATTCCTCGCACAATACATCCATTTTTCTTTGGCTTTCCTCTCCCTCTCAATCCAATAACATTTATATTCATCACTCTTTTAGTCTCATGCGTTTCCTTTCTATCCTTACTTATCACGTACGTAATTATTATTTTAATATTTAGGTTGATGAAACAAATGGAATCGTTAGGTGCCAAAGGGAAATCATATGTGGGTATGTATTTTTAAAGGTTACTGTCCTCAACATTGTACTTGCCTATATTTTGTAGGAGTCGTCGATTCACAATTTCGGAATTGAATTCCTGGTAGTAAAAGCATTGACAATAATGCAATTGAATCAGAGATCGCTCGGTGTTTGGAGATTGAAGATATCAAACACGATACCGAGGGATGTTGTCGAACGTAATAGCTTTGTGTATAAATAGTTTTATTGTTTGATAATGTCCAAGTTCTAAATAGGATTGAAAGAATGCAGTTACAAACATTTTGTGTTAGTTTAGATAATTAAACACAATTATTTATGTAACTTAGAGGATTGTTGCTTACATTTTTTTTACGTTTTATAGACACTGGTGCCGATTCTGAAACACAAACTAAATTAGATTTAAGTTCAGTGCATCTTTTTCTTTCTATTTCATTAAGTAAGGGACAGAAGATAAATTTTAGTTTAGTCCTGTCAAATTAATCAGTGCCTGACGTAAATCGAAGGAATTTTAGTAGGCAAGTTTTTAATCACGTCTAAACTTGTATGGAGTAGTGTCAGGCGCTGATTAATTTGATCATTGAGTTAAATAACTAGAGAAGCAAACCTCAATAAAATGTGTCAAAAAAGTGTAACCACTATTTAAACGTGACGACGTAGCTTTGAAACCACTAAACATTTAAAAGTAAACATATATCTGTCTCACTTACACAAGTCGCAAGAATAATACCGTCACTTAGATTAGACAAAGACCGCAATATAAACATGCAATGGCGGGATGGGGTTGCCTACCCATGCAAAATTTTACCCAACTTTTTAAACCGTAAATGACGTTCAAAAAAAACTTTAGGCCAAATTATTTATAAAATATTTGAATTATGTATTTCTTATTCGATGTGTATTAGAATTTTATAACTAATGACAATAATTCAGACATTTTCTTTTTAAATATTTTTTATTTATTCAGTTAGTCTCTTTTCTCAGCAATCTGATTATTTCCACCCATTTATCACGGCGTGCTGCATCTTTAGGCACCCTGCAACGTTGTTATTATTTAAAAAATATTTAAAATCACTTATTCCAATAAATTAAAAACTCCCGTAAATGTGGGAAACTAAAACTAAGTTTTTAGTGGTAACACTGAACCTAATTTACAAAATTCTGCAATTTATTTATTTTACGTTGATATAAACACAGAAACAATAAAATTACGTGTGGAAAGTAATTCTGGTTAATTTATTATGTAATTTTGTGATCTTGAATCGCCCTCTTTCACTACGAATTTACCCATTTTGGCGCTATTTTTGTCATGTGTCACTTGGTTCACTTCGATTGGCGCCACACAGAGCACTGAAGTGACATTAGCTACGCATACGGCTGTGGCCTTATGACTAGTGGCAACGCCTTGGCGCGGTATTTACTGATCTAGTGTAACATATATATCAATGAATTTGATAGGACTAAACTAAAATTTTTCTTCTGTCCTTCTGTTAATGAAATAGAAAGAAAAATATGCGCTGAACTTAAAATTACTTTAGTTTGTGAACAAGGAAATCGGCACCATTTTAGACATTTAAAAAACCATACAAACTTCATTATAAATAAGTACTTATAAAAGCAACTGAAAACAACAATAAAGCTGCACCCAAATTGGGTATTTAGCATAATACGAGTTGCAAATAGCATTCATATGAACCAGCTAACAAAAGATACACAGTTGCATTATGTGAGGACAATAGCAGCCATGCCACACTTCCTGTAAACACATTAAAACTGAAAATTGCAATTCCGGCTTGTACAAATTTCAGAATTGTTGTTAATGTTACTGTTGTTTCCCGAAATTTTTAATTACCTACCCTCGAGTTTATAATTCTCTAACGGAATTTAATGGGAAGTGTACTCCTCATATTACCTACTCTCTTGTGATAAAGTAAGTATAGTATAGCTAAATATTTAAAAAATATTGAGGCTTTCGAATCCTTTTTGCCGAATTTCTCATCAACACTGACGTCATTGTACATTGTAGCGAATAAGCCGAAAAGCTTTTTCCAGAATTTCATATATTTTACATGAAGCAAAAAGGCAAACAAGCCGAGGCCCGCAGCCTGTGGCCACCTGCAGCGGTTATAAATCATGGAAGTAAAAATCCGTTTATCGATACGGGAAAAAGTGTAGTAGTAAAATAATGTGTAACCTTTTATTCAATATGCTGACCGTACGAGGTAAGCGAAGACGAGAGTAATCCGTTTTGGCCGTAGTAGCAGTTTTTACTTCTAAACTTAAGAATATCAAAAAACAAACAAAACTTTCATAATTTTTTTTTTTTCGTTTTTTTATATTTCTTTATTTACTATAAATTGGTATATGTAGATATTTACATAATGTAAGCTAACATATAAACTATAATAATATGTAAAATTATATGAAAAAATAAACAAGATCATCATAGGGATCAAAGAATTCGTCCGCATCGCTGTCAACAGGAACAGTGCCCAAAAGGCTGGCAGCATTGCCACGTTGTATGGCAATGCTAATTCTTTGGCCAAGAAATAGGCCAGCCCTCTGGTCACGTGAAGAGTCGACTAACCGCTTAGCGATATCTTGAAACACCAAGTGGGCACTCGGACCCCATGGCCCTAGTGTTTCAACCCCATTTGTTTGTTCGAAACATCCTCGTTCCTGTACAGTTTTTACTTGGCTTTTACAAGTTTCCTTAGCTTTGACGTTTTCAATATATCTTCGTTTTTACTGTTCATGGTCATTCGATCTTGACCTACTTCAATCCTTTCATCACTTTGTAGATCTTTCATCACTTCATCACAAAACAAAGAAGCATATAAAGCTTCACATTATGTGTTACTAGAATTCAATCCATAATTATCAAGTTTGTTTACGTTCAAATTACAAACATACTAAAAATATCGTCTATATAGACGATTTTCATGAGCACGAAGAGAAACGCGTCTATTTTGATAGTGACACAAAACCCACTTCTCCCCACCAGAATGACAAATGTTAAGGTTATTTATAAATTGTCTATCTTATTTTCTTAACGGCTGTTGAACCAAGAACGGCGTATATTTCTACTTGATAGAATCCGAGCAGTAAAGCAATAGGAAACTTCGCGATATTATTTATCGAAATGTTACTCCAGTAATTCATCAAAAGTTTATCTTTTTTCTAGGCAAATGTAATGCTAACATTATTATAAATAGTCTTCGTCTATCCAAATCGTGTTTTGACAAATAATATTATAATTCATACTTTTATCGGTTATCAATCAAAACACATTAATTCGTGTTTATATAGTTTTATGAATCTGTATTTTATTTATTTATTATTCCGTATCGTGCCAGATTTTAACATTCATCGTTAAAACTTTAGACATGAAGACGCCATAGAAACTTTATAAACACACTAAAGTAATTTATGGACGAAGTCTCATTGTTCCTTATTCTTCTATCTTTATAATCTATTTCAAAGTCCTTGACCTGTTTCATACACGATACCAAGAACCCAAAATACAACTTTAAACGATGTTAGGCATTTCAGCTAATAGAAAAATACAAAAATAAAGACAATATCTGCGTACCCTGTTGGCTTACCATCACAGGATAAAACGATTAAATCTGCCGTCCACTCAGAGTGCAAAAAACACAGAGCTTGCAAAAATACACCTATAAATATTTTAAAGGAACCCATTACACATGTGGACAGGTCACTGTTGACCTGTGTTTTTGCTCATTCGGGATACCGGATTGCCGAGTTCAGCGTCATAAACCGAAAGTGTCCGTTTTGTTTAATTGCTTGTGAAAACGTTATAAAAACGGGCGGTGTAATGTTGTTCAGTATGACTTAATAGTTGACCGACGCTCGTAAATCTATTTTCGTTAGATACTAGCGTCGATCTGCGGTGAGGCCTGAGTGGAGTTTATCGGATTAATCTTGCGGATTTAAGACTTTTCTTATTACAATTTTTCCTAACGAAACGTAAGAAATTCTGATTACCATGAGCCTGGAAGCGGAGGTCTGCCTATAAAACAGTACCAGGTTTTAATTAAACCCATGTTAAATCTTTCGTAGTTCAGTACCAGTTTTCATAAATGATGATGTTTTCATTTTAAAACTAAAGACAGTCCGGTTTTTATTACACAAATTGTATTTATTCATACGACTTTCGCAACCCAAAGTTAATTATGGCCACAGTTTCTGTCACAATCGTTATAAGCACCACATACGCCCAAAAGCTATGTGACCTTTACAAACTCACCCACAACAGAGTTCAAATTCTACACTATCTTTTGGCAATCTGCCCAGTGAACGTATATAAGGGAAAGTGCCATCCATCACTATAAACAAGGTCTTAACTGCTGTCCCTCCCTGCACGGAAGCCAACCGATACCTTTACTAATCCCAGCAGCCATTACTGTGAGCCGTACGTAGCTCTACAGAGATTAAACAGCCACTAATCATTGATAGGGATGTTACCGTCGCGTATCCGCAGTTTCCGCAACTATCGGATACACCTGCGAGCGTGGAGGAAGATGTATCGAATTGAAAGTACATTTCAAATTGGTACGTCGTTTTATTCTGTTAATGGTGCAATTTAATCAGTAAACGTATTTCTCTCGTTTTGTTAGGTAAAAAAAAAAAACAAACATACAAAGAGTATTTACGTTTTCTTTTATCAAATTAACAGAAGCGTGCATCAATGATACTCGCAAATAGTAGCAGGCGATCTGACACCGCATATACACACCTAGGTAATAGAGCTACATAGTTAGACCAATTAGTGTGCCATTTAATCTGAGCCCGTTCATGTAGTCATCAACACCGGAAGATTAACGACAAGTTGCAAATGTAACAGATTTCGTGACACTAGTAATGTCCAATTCATCATTTGACCTAACACCTTTGATTACGATGAAACAACACAATGAGCAATGCCTATTACGCAATCAGATGTTATTTAAGTTGGCAACAGATGAAAAAAAAATTAGTGAAATACCTAATTACTCAGAAGTACGTACCATATTTTTACGTGGATTTACAAACATCTAAAATAGTTTTTATGAAAACTTTTAAGTCTGTTTTTCTCTAATGTTTATTTTGACGAAGATGTATAACTCCGTTAAGAAATTTCGGAGAAAATTCGGATATGATAAGAGAATTAAGGTACCTTACCTTTAATTCTCTTATCATATCCGAATCTGCAAATATTCGCACTTCAGGTCCCATGCCTAATCAAGTCCGCGTGACACCTCGTTATAGTGGGCCATGCCGTGGCCTGATTTATGGCCTTCAATTCCAGTCCACGTTTCATTACGCTCGTATTTCTGGGCCGGCTGCGTTCGAGTGGATTTTAATTCGTAGGAATACTTTGACACTTTTATAGCTGGGCGGTATCCTCGCCTTCTCGACATTTATCGGCAATAGATCAATGTCTACGGTTTAATGCGTGATTTTTGAGTAGTTTCGCGGCGTATGATAACGATGTGTAGGTTTTGTTTTACACATTTCATTCTGTTTTTCTAAACTACAGCCGCAGTCGACCATGATTTTCGTAACAGTTAAATATTAGTTCAAAATAAAACATTTCATTAAAAATATTTAATTCAACTAAAGCAAGAATCTAATGAGCTCTATTTAGGTACACAATATTAAACTCTCTTTTCCTTAAATACATTGTTATTGTCTGGCGTTTATGTATAGTTAAGGCAACAAGTTGTCTATTAAATGATATCACTAGGTATTACAAACTCGCTACTAATGTTGTCAACATCATGATCATATCTATTCATTATGTCACCACAAACTGCGATGATTAGTTTTGTTTACTTGAGGGACTTTCTTGACTACAACTTAATCCCCCAGTTACTATAGACCCACAACTTTCTCATTGCCACACAATTCACGACTCTTATAAGTATTGCTATTAATATTGTAACACTACTAAAAAAAGGGTTATTTCAGATTGTTGTTTGTGCCGCTGCAGACCCGATAGCTGCAATTCAGTTTGAAAATGTGAATAAAACAGTAGGTTTTAAAAGCAATATTTTCAATCTACCAAACAGAAACATCAAATAAGAGATTCGTCTATCTGTCACATAATAATTACTGAACGAATAAACAAATAAACAGAATGAATGAATGAGTCGGCCGTATACTTTGATCTGCAGCTTGCGAAACGAAAACTCAATCAGTAGATAGACTTATAATGGTTTGAAACAATAATAAAATAATAGTTTGCTGTATAGGTAATCAAGTTCATGAATGATGGAAGAAAGTTGATGCCCCAATTAATGGATAGTCAAAATGGATCTCGAATGTTCACAGCGAAATTTTATTTTATTTTTATAGGGAAAACAAACAGTAGTATACTAAAAATATACAAAGTGTCTTAAACATATGACTTAACAAATAGAAACGTGCTCGTATGTATACTAAAATAACTCTGGAAGCCAGAAACAGAGCATCTACTGGTTAGTGGTGAATGTGTCTAATCTATCAAGCTCCGCTAATGAGACACAATTGATTTTCTATTGTTTCGTCGCCAATGTGCGCGCCGCTTGACCGGTTAAGCTTATCTTATTTTGTTTACATTGAAAGATATTATCTTGTAGGTGCAGAGCATCGGTTTTGGTCCGAACTGCTACAATACCCTTGAGTATAACAGTCACCTAAACCCCAAAAATTATATAGATCTGCGTAGAATGAAACGAAAACTACATAAAATTTTGACCCAATTCATGCAAGTATCCCGCTCACACACAGACAAACATATCATTCTACACAAGTACCTACCCGCCCGCTATAATTCTAGAATTTCTCCCAAGACGTCTTTCCGCAAAAAAGGTCAGTTGTCGAGCAAAGAGATCGTCGTCAAATCGTCGGATCTGATCCGACAATGGTCCGCAAAACTTTCTTGAGACAAATATCTAGGTCCAAGCTTTTATCGGAACTTTATATTTCACAGATAGAAAATCCTTGAAGTAGCAAGGTTCTTTGAAATAGCAACTTCGTAGGAATTGGACTGTAAAATGAGTTGGCAAGTAGGTTGTAAGAGCTGCGAATCCGAGAGTAGGTAAATCGTTGGTATCATAACGTAGTGTCACAGATAAGAAAGAGTATATCATGCTGATTATGTTTTAGAAATGATTTTAGACTGGCCGTTTTATAAAAGTCTACAAACCCAAATAGTAGTGAATAACCCTAAAAGTCAAGCATTAAGTTGTATAAGTAAACGAAAAATTGCCGTTTTAAAACAACCCCAGGTTACTTCCCAATAATTTTGTCATTACATTTTTTTATGGTTTTATTTGTGAAATTTAGTGGCGTGTCACGGGGACATTAGGAGAGTTCTATCTGTCGGCTAATTGCGAGCACAGTCGGGAACTTTGCACATAAATAGCGGTATACTAGCAAAGTTCGCGGGTGTTTTACGGCTTTTTCCGACCGTAATATGGTCGTATGTCCAAGATATGTTACAGGCGCCAGCGCCGTGCGCGTTGGACGCCGTTAATGTGCCAAATAAATAGCAGCTTGTTGAACTTTTTTAATTTTATATTTTTTACGTTCAATGGTTCTAGTACTACTCATATACTACTTCTCTTTATACTGAAAGTTGAAAATCTACTGGAAAAATAAAGAAAAAACCTTTTTGCTACTTCTTAAGGAAAACATTTTCATCCTTCCCAGCTGTCCTTTCATAATTTTTCTTATCACATTCATTAATCCTCAAGTGAGCCCCTCACTCAACATTTTTGTCAGCGCTAAATAGGCAATTTGTGCATCCGGGTAACCATATTTTCCTCCTTGTAATATAAGAAATGTTTCACTAAAAGACATCGGTGCTACGTAATGTTAGGATTATCACATTAATATTATAAGGCGAAAGTTTGTGAGTGTGTGTGGGGGTGTGTTTATATGTTTGTTACTTCTTCACGCTCAAACGACTGGACCAATTTTGATAAAAATTTTCATGAAGGTAGCTGACACCCTGGATTAACATATAAGCTACTTTTTATCCAGATATTCCCACGGGATCGACATTTACGCGGGTGAAACCGCGGGGCGCAGCTAGTGTTTTATATACTTCAGAACATACACATATTAAAGGCTATAAGACCTGACATTTTGAATGCAGATGCTTATATTAATGTTTATAATACCAACTTTCCACCCGAACAAATAATACTAAGGTACTATTAAGTCAATCCAAAAGATAACGACCATTTCGTCACTCCATTTGTTTACCCTAAATGAAAATAAGTAAAAAGAAAGGGCTCACGCTATGGCTTCTTTCCTGCGTTTAATAAGATCTGTCTAAAAAGAAAAACTTCTTAATTCCGCTTCTACAGCGGCTTACCGCCTCGCTTTAAGTACACAATGTTCCTAAATACTTCCTTACTCCTGAAGAAAATGGAAAAGTCCGAATAACGTTACGCCAAGCATTCAGTTTCCACCTCGCTGACTCGCCCCCGTACCTACTTCTAAGCTCGTTCATACTTACACGGGTTGAAATTTCCATTAGACGGTAAGATAAAAGAAGCATCTTCAGTGGCCTAAAAAAATCGCATGCTCCGCTGGTTTGAATTGGATTTAATATATCACAAATACTTTGCGTGGATTCATTAGAAAGGAGGGCAAAGTAAGACAATTTTGGTCTAAAGGGAGCAGGTAAGATCGTAAGTAGGTTAACGTAAACTTATTAGACTTAGGTAGGTATGTATTTTACTTTTGTTGCGACGAAAAATCATAAAGAAAATTTTTATTGTCGTCTCGTGCTCAAAGTACATAGCTAAATTAATAAAATAATCACTGTAAATTTGAAAATTGTTTCTTTTTTCTACTGACTCCGTATAGAAGCACTATACGCACCGTTGGTGCCAAATTCGGCTTGGGATACACGTAGCTACGCAACGATTAGTATCAAAAAATGTTTTGCTCTAGCACCTTCCATAAATATGACACACTAATTTATTACTGCTAAACTGAAAGTCATTATGACAGCAAGCAATAAACCCACGCACCACAAAGGCATTTAATATACTCGTTACAAACGCTTAACAATGTTGCCTATAAACCCCATGAAACCACGGCGCGGTAACTAAGGGTCAACTACCTATTAATATGCCGTACTAATTGCCACTTAAATGTATAAATTTCCCCTTTCTTTAGGAAAAAACGAAAGCCTACGATTGTGAGTTAAATAGGTACAATTTATGGCGGCATAATCTTGCTTATAAATAAGTTTAATGTGTATTATTCATGCCTGCCCTGAACCGGGTCACGGCCAGCGGTAGGAATGACGAATCGTTAGGAATGAAAATAGTTCGAATACCAAAGGTTCCGTTGTGTTTTGTTTATTGAACTTGAGGAAGCAGCTGACCTCATAAAAGATTAATAAAGACATTTCTTCAAAGGCTTTCTCAAAGATTATCAATACCTTACTAACCAGCATTGGCACTATTTTGAATTGATTTTGATCGTAAGTCAACTACCGTCCCATTGACATACATAGCTAATCCCTAACTTACCTTCCACCGCACCTAGAGTGAGAGACAAGCTCCTTCAACACAGTTTAAATCTCAATAACTTTCTCAAGTCAAGGCGGCAACCTTGCCGGCACGCCACTGTTTCCGTAATTGGATATCGACCACTAACAAGATTAGCCTGCTGCGTGCACCGCGACCCTTGTAATCTAATAACATCCATAACTCGACACATTTCCTTATATCCTCCTTTACTGTGTAACAGCTACTTTGTCTTGGAATTTAAAAATCGACCGGTAACTGTCCTAATTGAGGGTTGTCACCAAGCATCAAGCTTAAAGCATTGGCTATTTTCAATATAAATGTACATGCGCAATGTTTTCTTACATTATCTCAGTTGTCCAAAGTTCCCTTTGTTATGCAATATTAAAAAGGGGACTTTCGTAATTACTTGCCCGTTTTTAAACTTGTAATGTAAGGCATAAGAAGTGAGCCCGCAAACCTGTGGAAACAAACACGTGTCATGTCCTTCAGATGTGAATGTTCAATGTTTTATCAGCTCCGCCGCGAAGGCACCACGTCGTTGCTACGCCTGCTACGATCAATCAATAGTTCCGAAGTTGAATTGATATAAGGATCCCTACGTAACGTGAACGACTAACGGAGGTAGTAAGGTGGTCCCAGTTAAACATAAGAGAAACATATTTCATGCTACGAACATAAATAATTTAGCTTGACTAAACACGAATACATCCGTGCCTAGTACTTACGTAGAACTCAACTGTGATGTATTACCTACTTACTTAATACTACATGTAAGTACAGTATACAAAAACCAAACTTTTAGGGCCTGCAAGCGTCGTTAGTGAAAACATTTTCATGTAAAAGTTTCATGAAAAGTTCGTTGCTCTCAAACCTAATGTTTACCGATATAAATCAATTTAAAAACCTTTTATGAGGTTGTATACCCCACGAGCGGCAGTTTCTCCAAGTGCCAAGTTATCGGCAAGTTGCCAAGTCTGACCACTTAAGTGACAAGTTGATGCAATTTCAAACTTGGCTTCTTACACTTCAAAGCTTTCATGCAATGGCGGAAATTATTTAAGGAGAACATTTATCGAACATTTTTCAACTTACTCTGAGTCTACGAGATAGCAAAGTAAACTGCAGTGTGGTTCATTTACTTAACTTCCAGAAGTCTTGTTGATTCTGAACTTTATTTGTAGTTCTTTTTATTTTCTACATTTAAAGAGCCATGCGTATTATATTATCTGTGGCCATGTTCTATCAATGTGCTTCTAGTACACGGGTAGAACAGTTTTATTTGTGACAATTACCTCTAATATAGGCAAAGGGTTCCTAAATTGTAATAAATAGACATACACAGATAATAACAATAACACGCCCTGGTCAACACATCCCTAGACTCTAGTACTCGTAGACTCACTAACGACCTTTTACTAAACATTGTTTTCGCTTTACGCAGCATTCTACTCATTCAATCATAATTCGATGGTCCCTATTAACAATGTCGGTTCTGCAAAAGGACTACTTTTCATTAGGTAGAGCAATTCAAAGTTTGTGTTGGCAGTTCTATATTTTGTCTATGTCAGTAGTTCCGTACATAGTAAACAATACATGAAATAATCAGTGCAAATTTGAACATCCACAGTCTCATATTTTTTATTTATTAAGGATCTCCAACAAAGGATACACATACACAATATAAATTAACAATATTACAAAAGACACAAACAAACACACACAAAAACACAAACAAACACACAAGCAACATAAACTTCGAACTGCTCTACTGAACAGTAGTCTGTTTGCGGAACCGACATTGTGAATAGGGACCAGCGAATTATGTACTCACGCAAAAATACATAATATCAGGGAAAATGAGAAAAACAAAAACATACTCGGTTTTACGACCTAAAAACAATACGTCGGAAGCTCTTCCTATGCTAATACAGTAATTTATCTAGAAGGACGGACACGTTGGCAGGCGCGGCACGTCGCGTCATGTCACGCTTTTTGCTGTAATGGTATGATCCTCGTCGCGGGATGAAACATGTATTAGGTGCAGGCTGATATCCATATTTTAATACCGGAATAAACTATGGATTTCCAAGGTCTTAAGGATATTTGTTGCTGTAATAGAAGAATATGATAAAACTGTCTCTTTCTTTAATAAAAAAGGCTACCTGATGAAAATATGAGTCGTACGTAATATGTACTTATAAGCAAGAGACTTGTTCCTACCTTCATATTTATCTAAATTTACGATATGAAGTCATGGGTGGAAGTTATTCCCGTATAAATACGGTGTATACAGCAGGATCAAATTATGTAAATGTATGTAACGCGGCTAATACCTAATGTATTTTTATATTCTTTGGGATTTATCACTCAATTTTATGCTGGTTCAATATAGAAATGTGCCTTGATAACGTCTATGAAGCAGACTGTTAAAAGTTACAGCAGTAAGGAAGGCGAAACGTTGTGGAAAGCCAAACAAAATGAGTTACCGCGGTGAAGTAAATAATTACCTACTAATTCTATCCCTCCATTTCAATTCTCGTAATTTTAAGAACGTTCACAGTCTGATCTCAGTCTCAATCTGTCAAAAATACCGCTAGGTTCCCTACATTTTTGACAAGTTTTTGACATCGAATGTCACTCAGATGAGATTGCGATTAGATTTGAACGTTTTTAATTACGATAATTGGCTTTCTGAAGTAAAAGTCTGAAGGAAACCGTTTAATAAAACTGAAATCTAAAAATCACTCAGACGTAGTATCTCATTAACTCATTACAAATGTTCATCACATAAAAAACTCGACCATCCACTCTTGTACATCATCAACATTTATAGATGCATCCTTTTGTATGCATCGAAGTATCGCGACGAAGCATACAATTTACATCCATTTCCATCCGATGCTCACTTGTTATTGTAACAACGTCCTCTTTTACTAAACTACGTCGCATTTTCCGGCTTAGGATGGAGATATGAACACAATTTACAGACTCCTTTGAATATCGGAATATGTTTTAGTCTATAATGATGGGAATACCTTTATGTAACAGTGTTAGAGGATTTTATCACAGTAGCTCTTTGTAGCTACTGTTCTCTTTTCGTAGACATAGATAATTTTGCTTTGTTAGTAGTACTTACTGTCTTTTCATGTCATGAGGGAGATGAAACCCATGATATTTACCTATAAACTCATCGCATCTGCCAACTATATAGGGGTAAAATCCTTGGTAAGACTGGTTGGGAGATTTTCGGGCTTCGTTCTACCCGTAATGGCTGTCGAAGATCCACAAATGACAGCCGGGACCAACTGCTTGACGTGCTTTCCGAGGCACGGAGGAGTCTTGGTATGTAAAGATGGTCACCCATCCACCGACCAACCGTGGCAAGCGTAGCTTTACCTTATCGATCGACCTGTGCAGCTGTTATTACTTAGCCACAAGCCCCTCCAGCTCCCTATAAAATGTACAGAGTGAAAACGCAACTTTAGAGATCCTACTGAAAATTGAGGTTGTATATAATTATGGTTGCTACTGGTTTGATAGTTGGTTGGTTGGTTTTTTATTAAATCATGCAACTTAGCGTATGCTTACTAAGCTAGCTTATTCTATTTATTCTTATTCTTCGTCCGTATAATAAGCTATGTAGTCCTTCTTTTAAAAATATACGGATTAAACTCAAATTCTCTTTCTCAAAGACAATGACATAACAAAGACTAAGTAATGAGGTCATATGAGTGAATACACAAATCATAACCAGCCATCATATTACAACAAATAGGTATGCTCAAGGTGCCAAGGATGCTAGCACAGCTGATTCATATGCCTAATCGTGCCATAACATGAATATTAATGAGCGTGCATGAACTCATAAACTATACAATATGATTTAGGTACTAATATAGGATGTCTGCACCCAAACCTTGGAACACTAATTTAGTTTATTAAGCAATTTATGGCCGTTATCGGAGGGACAGTCATTAATTTTCACAATCATAAAAGAGAGGAAGTAAAAGTTGTTCTAATAGAATATTTATTACGACTTCATTTACTGAATAATACGAACTAAACTTGGCTTGTGATCATTTTAGAAACAATAAAAATCAATGTCATGAGTTAACTTGGGCGATTACCTAATCATCAAACTCGTCAAACGTCAGACAACACTTAGCAGTAAGCTTGATTGAAATAATTAAATTCTTCGAATATTCTCACATTCATGACCAATCGGTCATGAAATTTATTAATACGTAAAAGATAGCTACACTGGATAAACTTCTTATACTCAGTGCTTGGCCAGACTAGCAGCGCGGGGCGGGGAGCGGCGCGGGTGCGGAAACGCGCGCGATCTGCCTGTCCGCAGTCGAGCGCGGCTTCGTTCTGAGTGTTGTCGTGTCCAGTGTTTGACAAAATATAATATGGATGAAGAAGACTTATTATTACTAGAAAAAAGTTCGAACTAGTTTGAGAACCCCGGTCTCCGCGTGGGCCGTCCACGCACTCACTGCGGCCACTTCTATGAACGAGCTAAGGCGTGAGTTGCCCGCGCGCTCCCCGCGCCAAGCAGCCCGCGCCGCTCACTGCGCCCGCGTGCCTACTATAGGCGCTCAAATGAAATTCTTATGTTTGAGTACGCCGCGCCGCGCCCGCCCCGCGCCCGCGTTTGCAGTCTGGCCAAGCACTAAATTAACTAACAGCTATTGAAATAACTCAACTAACATAAGTAATCACGTGGCCCACTATGCTGTTCACAAATTACCATTAATAAATAAAAACTTTAAAGTCACTAAGAGGTGAACGTCGAAAAATTATAAAATTAAGTCTCTCCGTATTCCTAAATATTATTTTTAATTCCACTATGATTGTTTGATATGAATATAGACAACCAAAAGTTGATCAGTCAAGAGTATCTATTTAGTAAGTGATACCTAGTAATGCCTACTTTGCTAATTGGTCATCCATCAACGTCTTTCATAACGTAATTGATTTCCATTCGATCAGATGACTTATTGGACAGGTAAATTGAACAAAGATAAAATTTAATATTTTTGATGTAATCAATGAATTATTAAAAGTTATATAATACGTATTTCTCCCCTAGTTTAAGTTACAGTTTTACATAATTAGGCCAAGATAGAGTAAATAAACAATAGGTATGGCAAATAACCAGTCAAACACAGTGGCGTAGCATATAAAGGTCTGCTACACCATGGCTACGCCACTATTTTGTCATTCCTACGATCTATTTCCAAACGCTATTATTCTTGCTTGGTTTCACTTATTCGAAATGAAACCTTCATGAATAAAATTATAAAATAAAATCATGATATAAAAGTTCGTGAATATCACTAGAAAAGTGAACTACTTACACCCTGTAGCCCTCGTGCTACGGGCTACGCCGCCGAACCCTTCGTAGCGCTACGCTGGCTACGCTTTCTACCCCCATACAAAAGAATTGAACGAGGACTTTATTTATTTATTTATTTCAACTTTACATATCTGGCGTGTTACATTGTACTAAAATAACAATTGTTTTCTATTCCAGGTAGTGTTGGTCTTCATCCTGAGTATAGCATCGCTCATCATCTACTTCATTGACGCGTCCAGGTAACAAACGTTCCCTATACCCTTCAAATACATTGCATCGCTAACATTATTAATAACTTACTAATCTTGATAATGCTGAATTCAAGGAATAGGTACGTGAGTCAATGCTCATAATAAATGTGGTCGAAACTGTTTGCTGAATATAGTCCTATATGTAGCTTCTGTTTATTTGTCAGCTGTGATATACTAGTGAAATAGCTTCAAGTGAACCTGTTCCTAACTGTTGTTGTCCGAGCGAGGGGTGCATGTGCTATATACGGCGTGTTTGATTTCAGTGAAGAGGTTGAGCGATGCCAGAAATGGAGCGACAATATTACTCAGCAAATCGACCTTGCCTTTAACATATTTTTTATGGTCTACTTTTTTATACGAGTAAGTTGAACATTCAATTTTCTTTTTAAATCGATATCATTAACTTTTCCCAATGAACAGTTTGAGTTTCTTGTCATAATTTAACGTCTTTTAATATATTATGTCACATGACGAGAAACTCATTTAAAATGGCTGAAACTTAAGAGTTGCGATATTGTTGAGACACGTCGCACAAGTCGTACGGTTACGTTAATGATAAAGTTTTTGAAGACTGAACAAAATATATGTAGCAGAGCGGTGCTTTTCTTTATCGTTGGCTCTTTAATTAAGTCTTACCTTATCTCTGTTTCTCTCCTGTGGATATTTTACACAGGAGGATCATCGACAGGAGCATCGACGCGCACCCTGTTACCATGAATTCAGTTCGTGAATCTGAACCCCAGTGCGTTGGAATTTTTCTTCAATAATTTAAAAAAAAATTGCTGTTCCATACTATTTGACCGAGTAGGTGTTGCACATTCCTATGAAATAGCTGTTTTTTTTTATAAACGATGATGAATAATTTCCATATTTTGGCAATGACACTACCAGCCGCACTACCAGTAGTGTCGTTTACAATTAACGACACCACCAAGCCTATTTTGAATTAAATTGTACAGTCACCACAGCAAGTTCAGAAATATAATTCTTTATTTATTACTAAGTAAACGCTAGGTGGGTCTAGAGTCATGTTGAGTTCATGGTAACAGCCTGCGCCTCGATGTCCCTGCCACCCTGTACTGTATGGATATGATACTGTTATTATGAATTTTATATCGTGTGTGTTTATTTCTGTTTCAGTTTATAGCAGCTAGTGACAAACTATGGTTCATGCTCGAGATGTATTCATTTGTAGATTATTTCACGATACCCCCATCCTTTGTATCAATATACCTGGATAGAACGTGGATAGGTGAGCACTTCACACAACTTTTTACTATTATTATAATTATATTATCTGCATGCAGCTGTGGTAGCCCAGATGTAACGGCTGTAACTTACGAGCTGTATGTAGCAGGTTCGAACCCAGACAGGCACACAACTGTTCTCAAAACTGTGAAGGAAAACATCGTGAGGAAACTGACATGTCTTAGAACCAAAAATTCGAAGCCATATGGCATGTACCAACCCGCACTGGGTGCAGGCATTTGCCCTGCAGTGGGACTATACACGCTAGATAGATATTTACCTACTAGTAACACAGGCTTTGTTCTGTAAAATGAGTCCTATGTTCTGATGGGCTCAAAACACCGTACTAACACTAACCACCGAAAAGAAAAATACCCTTGGTCCTACTAGTAGAACTACGCGGTCGAACCACGGGCAATAAACGCTCATTCGTTTGAATCTCGAAATGCAATCTGTGTGTCAGCTGTTTAGAAGGTCGAAGGGACGACGGATTGATTAATTGATTGTCGTCATCTTATCATGAGAGTTCAAAGCTCAGTGAAAATGCCAGACATCTGACTGTTCTAAATACCTTTTAGGCATTTGGATCAGTCTTTAGTTCCAAAAAGAGAAAAAGTACTCTTGGCAGTAAATATGAGATCAAATTTAAGGCTTATTTTAATGTTTAAGTAAATTTTTGATACTTACACTAAATTGATTTGCTATTCTGTCTGTGAGTTAGCAAGAAGATCTAGGAATCAATTCCATGGAAAATAATATTAACCATACCTATTTATTTTAACTGGAACCGGTTACACAGTTCTCGTTTATCCTTATCATGCTTAAAATACCCTTTTTTACTAGCCTTTAATTTCCCACTGCTGGGCAAAGGCCTCCCTACTCTCTTTTCACCTCTCTTTGTCCAGGACTGCCAAGGACCAATCTTTATTAAAAATACCTATGTACTGTAGCTAATAAAATTTGTTTGTAAATATGTTTTATATTTGTATTAAACACAAGTTTCACTCTGTTCCAGGGCTGAGATTTCTCAGAGCTCTACGCTTAATGACCGTGCCTGATATTTTGCAATACCTCAATATATTAAAAACATCGAGCTCAATTCGGTTGGCGCAATTAGTTTCTATATTTATATCAGTGTGGCTGACCGCTGCCGGCATTATTCATTTGGTAAGTGTTCGGCGTCAAATATATTGCTCTGTGTGAAGGTGAATCATGGACGGATTAGGGGGTTTTTGAGGTTTATGTGTGACTCAATGCTGAAGCAATAATATTTTGCGTAACAGGAGGGCTATATAGCAAAACATGACTGCAAGAAAGACGAAACAAGTAGGAAACAAAAACTGATTTTCACTTGTTTTGCTTGCAAGACCGCAAAATGCCCATTACGAACTGATATAATAATGGGCATTTTAATAAAATTTCCAATCCGTTGGTCTGCCCTGTCCCCACATCGCAGTCATGGTGTACAGTTAAAGTATACTTTTATATTGCAATATCATTACATTTCAATGCACTTGTGAGAGCCGTGGAGTAAAGAATAAATGGAGTGCGCGAAAGCTCGCGGGTGCGACGCGACGCGATTGTAGGTGAATCGCCATTAGTAGTGGCATTTTTCCGAATGGCCACTGAGATTTAATAAGTCCAACGGACTCAGTCCATAGAAGTGTCATAACATTGATTTACCGTGAACTGGGTAATAGAGATGTGTGAAATAAATAAAAGACTCAAATAAATTTCTAATGAACATCGACACATATCTGTAGTTGACCTCGACTAAATTCGATTTGTGTTAGCTTTGTTACCATAACATTTTCTTGAGGATGTAACTCTTCTTGTGTCAGTCACACTGTTTTTAACTCTCTTAATTTGTCGTGTTTCAGCTGGAAAACTCTGGTGATCCATTAGAGTTCGAGAATGCCCAGAAGCTCTCATATTGGACGTGTGTGTACTTCCTTATAGTCACCATGTCCACCGTAGGTTACGGTGACGTGTTCTGTCACACAGTACTTGGAAGAACATTTTTGGTTTTTTTCCTCCTCGTCGGCTTGGTAAGTTTCACTTTCAACTGCTCTATCTGAATCTCTATGAATTTAATATTTAATGAAATGAAATGAAATATAAAGTCAAATATCTGAGTTATCTTTGCAAGGAGACGCAAGTCTCTAAATTCTTTCTGTAGTGGCATTTGGAACACAATATTTCTTAATTTTCAAGTTATTTAAAGTAGTTTCATATTTGGTCACGGCTACGAAGTCGTTGCGACAAGCTTGCGGTTCCTTGTACGAGGCTAAATTAATAACAAAGCAAAAGGAAATATAACAAACATTTGCAGTGTAACGGTTACATATTATAGTTCACATGGGACTTGCTAGACAAGTGGTTTATCGCACAGCTCGTTGAATGATTGTAAGCCTGACTAGTGCACCATGTATAGACAGCATGACGTTACGATGAGGCTCGCGAGACGCCGAGCGGCGCCCCGCCCGGGCGGACTCCTCACCGCCCTCATGTGCCATCTTCTAACTTCCCGGCTTCGGAGGACTATCCTTCGACTATCGCCGACTACTCAATTTTAATACGCTTTTCTTCGAGCGGCTGCATGGGTGTATTTTGTTTTTTCTTTTGCTTTGTTACGTGATAGTCACCACGAACGTGCCGGAGGATCTGTCTCGCCGCGCTTAGAGTACGGAGTGTACTGGGGACTGGTCCGAACGAGATACGTTGCGCGAGCGAGCGCGTGTGTTGCGCGTTATGTCGCGTTGTGTCGCGTCATGTCGCGTTATGTCGCGCCATGTGGCGCCCGCCGCCTCGGCGACCCGGTGCCGCGTCCCACCCCTCCCACTCGCGATGCATGCCGCACCACGCCTGGCTGTGTTCAGTTGCTCACATCACCGGTAGACACACACTACTTCCTTTTATTTTTATTTCGCTCCGCTACCGGCTACACTTTACGACTCAGCGTCACCATAGAGAGAGCATACCGATCTCAATGTGGACATTGTCGTGCACCACTCGCTGGTGTCCGCGTGGGTCGGACTGCATGTTCGATCGACACCGTGGTCTGTTGCAGGCAATGTTCGCTAGTAGCATTCCCGAAATTATAGAGCTGGTAGGAAGTAGGTCCAAGTACAGTGGCGAGCTGAAGCGTGAACATGGAAAGAGGTATCCGTTTGATAATATAAAATGGTCGGCGAAAGTGAAGGCGGTTCATCTCGCGCCACGCTCGGAATGAATCGCCCGAGCTTTCGGCGACCATGTGGAATCATCACCTTATAAGAAAGCTTGCTCAGTGCCGTCAGATGTATTGTGTTATCTACTCGTGTGCACGCGCGGGTCCGTCGGCTCGCGGCGGGCGGCGTGTCGCCTCGGTGCTACGCGCGTGTGTGGCGTACCGCCGGGGCGAGCGCCGCCGCGCGGCCTGCCGACTCGGCCCGCCCGTGCTCGCGTCTACCAAGCGTCTATACCGAATGCCCACCGTTTTTAGTTTAGGTACCGGTCGAACCGATTTCTTTTTAAGTTCTGATCATCGATTAGTTAGCGTATGTATCCTTAGGCTTTGCATGCACCCGGTCACGAGTCCCGTCACGGCTCCCGCCGCTAGCGTAGCTCGGCACGGCACCCAAGTCCCGCACACCCACACACAGCCACAGCCACACGCAGACAGACGACACTCACCGCACACAGCCTCGTGCGCGAGGGGGCGGGCCGGGCGGGCGGGGCGGGGCGGAGCGGGCGCGCGGGGGCGGGCCGGGGGCGCGGCCACTCACCTCACGGTGTTGCTGTGTATCGTAGGCTGTGTTCGCCAGCTGGATCCCCGAGATCACGGAGCTGGCGGCGCAGCGGAACAAATACGGCGGCCGGTACAACAAGGACGTCCGCCGCAGGTACCCTGCTCTCACGCCCCCGCTCCACGCGGCTTCCTGCCTTCCTACCTCTCACGGTTTCGATCTTGGTTGATTGAATGCGGAGTTTGCTAATGAAATTTATTAATCCTTCACTAGAATCGGTCTCTCGGTGCCGTGGCGCATGCTCGAAGAGTTAGCTCCCGGCGGCCGCGCCCCTCTCCCCGAACTAGAGAGACAGGCGCGCGGTCGACCGACGCACTACTACATGCCTTTTTTCGTAAATTTTACTCGAGATACCGTTGAGCTTTTTAATCCTTTCTAACGAGACTAGATCTGGAGAGAGCCGATGTAAAGTTTTGTAATGCTGTCGATGAAGTAGTGTTTGGTTTGTTCGCTTGCACACGATGCCTGTCGCCACGCTGTAGCGCTAGCTCCGGCACTCGCCACAGTCCCGCGACACACAGCCAGTGCCGCGCCCGCGCCGGCCCGCGCCGCCGTCCCGCCACCGCCGCGCGTCGCTTGGCGGGGCGACTCGCCGCCGCGCCGCCCTCCGGCCGCGCGCCGGCGACTCGCCCCCCGTCCTCGGTTGAATGAATGTGAACGTCTTGTTTTGTCTGTCGGCGTTTAGGCGATATTTGCCAGTTGTATCCCAGAGATAATTGACTTAATCGGCACTAGACCCAAGTATGGCGGCACCCTCAAGAATGAGCGGGGACGCAGGTGAGCCGCTGTCTTCACTCCGTTCCGTTGAATGTGTTCCGTGTTGTGACATCTATTCTTCCTTTTCCTCTCTTAGCACGCTTCTGTGTTCTCACTTATCTTGGCGGGACGCAAGTCCCGCGAGTTGTCTTTGTTTTTATGAGTCGATATTGATTGTAAATTACCTTTGAATTGATTTGAGTTCAGTTGAATAGTGAACAGCAGATAGTGGCTAGTGTTATCGCTCGTCATTATAGGTATCATGATTATGTTCTGTTAGTATACGTACGTAAAGTAAAGGAATGTTAACGTAAAGCTTAGTTACGGAGAGTTAAATGTTGAGTGGTACCGTACTGTAGTGCGTTGTTGGAGTTCTGGTGTGCGTTGCGAAGCGAGGCGTCGACAGCTCCTGCCTGTGGCGGCGGGCGCTGCGCCCGCGCCGGCCCCGGGCGGCGCTGTGGACGCGCGCGCACCACCCTGCCTGTCCACCCCCGCCCCGACCCGCCCTCGCCCTCGCCCCCGCGCCGTCCGCCACCCTGCCCCCTCCCGCAGTCCGCTCCGATCCGACTGTTCTCCTGCCTGCACGACTTACTGTTACTTGTACTTGTACTCTTAATGTTGACCCTCTTTAATGTTTTTGATCTGTAATGTAATTTTGAATCGACCCCCTCGGTTATTTTAGTGTAATGTATTTTCGTAAATATATTCATAGAGCGTGGCAAGGCTGTGTGCATTGAGGACATTTTTAACGCAAAATTAGTTTAGTTTTATTGAACATATCATTGACATGATTGACATCATCCTAGCAACGATACACCAATCATTTTATGAGAAACTTTTGGATTGATTTTGGAAATTGTTTGCAATGTTTATGGATCGTATTAAAGATACAAAGGTAGACAGATTTAATGTTTATATGAATAAAAATGAAATCAGTTCCTTTGCCACACCTTAGATGAATACTAGTTGCATGAACGTGTAGACATGATCTGTTTGCATCCCTTGGTTTATTTAACTTTCTTATTTTCTGCTCTGTGATGATTTTTCTGTTTCTGAGACTTCTTTATCTTTTATTTTAACAACATTAACCTTCATCAATATACGGACTGTCGACTGTCACATTTCAACAAACGAAGTGTCCACCTAACAGTGTCGATGTGAACTTATTAAGAATTGCGACTCTGGCTCCAAAACAATATACATACAATTATATACAAACATATATTTGTCCAAGTGATTACATGATTCCCAAATACATAAACTGTACTGAGACGCAAGCTTTTACTGTTTATATAGGATTTTTATCTAAACACAGTACAAAAGGCGTATTCATAGATGCTATAGCGTAGAGTACAATATATATATAGCAATATTCAGAGGAACACGCGCCGTACTTACACTAATCCACAGTATTTAAGTATATTGATAAACCACGAAGTATGACAAAGCAACTATATCACAATTTATAAGTAACAAAACAGATATAAATATTTATATATATATATAAATTATGCTGTGTTTAAATAAGAATTACACACGCTGACTGTTTTGGAGTTTCTCAAACGGTGTCTGATTTAATCAAACAGAATTTCTCCGGTCCATACATGATACATTTTGTAAAGTAACCAAAGCTTTCTAGAAAAGTTGCGATTACGTACAAAGTACATTATAAAATTAACACAACTCATACTAATTTTATTCGAATACATAGATTTTTAATTAATTTTACAGTGTGAGTAGATTACATGTTGTTTGTAAGACGACTAAATAGTCAGTGTGTTAACATCTAGTTATCCAAATCATCACACCACCAAAGTATTCTTACTCCATGCAATGTATGCTATTATTGTTGTGTATCCCCCCTAAAGACACTACATATAATGTCCTGCAAGCCACCTAAACAAGCCCTGACCCAATAGTTGTCGTCTCATTTATTTTATTTTTTATAGTGTGGTAGATAGTTACACAAATCCTGAACGAAACTGAGCTTTCTAGAACAATGTTTATTTATTTGTGGCCGTAACTAAATTTCTCGTTTGTTGTTTTTTTTTTATATTGAAGCTTTTAAGTCATATTTTTCAAAGGTAAATGTTTTTTGATTGACTACAGGCCACAAACTAATGAGCGTATAGTAATTATGGACGTTTTAATTTGCGAACCACGTCGTTGTTTTATAAAAAAAACTTGAAATTCAGACTGCGACTTACGTAGTTTTGAAATGTTACACAAATGAATGATTGGCGCAACAAAACAACGGCGTGGTTGATATAAATGTAGCTTCTCTTCACGCTTCTATCACTTACTGTTTTGTTTAACCCTGTCGTGACCTTTTTCTTTCAATATTTTATTATCAGTTACTTCCATCTGGTCCCAGGTGTTAAATAAGACTTCAAATTGCTGTTACTTCTGTCTTTTCCTTACTTATAAGATGAGCTTTTTGAAAATTTGCTTCTTAAAAAAAAACAAGCTAATGTAAAGTTTTTTTCAAGTTTTAACAACACAAAGCTTAAAAATAAATGTCAATTTTGCAATTTTCCACTAAGTTTTTTTCCAACTTAACAAGCTTTTGAAACTTTCTGAGAACTCGCTTCTGAAGCTTCTTTCTTTGTTTTTCAAAATGCAATTTAATTTGGTAGATGCACTTTCAACGTAGCTGAGTGGGCTGGTGTTATAATAAAGTTGTACGTTTTCAGGCATATAGTAGTCTGTGGACACATAACATACGAATCAGTGAGCCATTTTTTAAAAGACTTCCTACATGAGGACAGAGAGGATGTGGACGTCGAAGTTGTTTTTTTACACAGGTATGTATCTAGACAATAAGTTCTCTTTAAGTTTTTGATAAGAAACAATTGTGACGAGCTAAATATTCATTCCGACGTCACAAATTAAAATTGATTTGTTCTCTAAAACTTGATTCTCCAAAAATATTTTTCTGATTATCGTCCATGAGAAAATAATGATGAACGATTGATCCGAACTGTAAAATCTAAAAATAAAGCAGCGCATATTGGTTATACGGTAGAAGAGTATTGTAAAACTTGTTATTTTATGAAATAACTTCAATTATAGAATAAACAAAATAAATTCTAAAATATTCTCCTACCTGCCATATTGCGCAATATATTAAATAAGTAGTTTAAGAAGTTATTGAGAAGCATTATAAGTCTGAGAAAATATTGACATCAGAATATATACTGAAAAATATTATTATTGAGATTCATGATAACAATTAAATAAATAAAAATACTGAACAAGTGGTGGAAATCGCTGGCAAAAGATAAATGTGAACTGTGGAAGCAAAGTCACGCATCACTGTGTGGCTGCGGGTGTGTGACGTAGCTTGTGGCACTGTCGAGAGGTGGTGTGTCATGTGTGATGACGACGCTTTCAGAAAAGAGCCCGACCTTGAGCTGGAAGGTCTCCTCAAGCGTCACTACACCACCGTCGAGTTTTTTCAGGGTACAATGATGAATGCCGTCGACCTTGAACGAGTCAAGGTTAGAATACAACCATAGAGCAGGCATTAGATTAACGCACGGCCGTAATTCTCATTGACGCGTCTACGTGAATCAGTACTTTTTTTATTTATTTATATGTGCATAAAACAGAACTCTTTCTTCTGTAAAGATGCTGTTTCATAGTCACAGTAGGTATTGATCACTTTGGTAACGTTTATCTTGTGATTATTTTGATGCAATCATTGCTTCTCACGGTGCTGCGAGGTCGCCCACGGCACTCTGCGGTGCGACCCCGCACCACCACACGACTGCGTATTTTGGTACATAGAGTTGCATGGTAAGGCCACGCCAGGCGGCGGACTGTCCGGTAACCATGGCCAGCGGTGTTAACTGAGCGTTCATGACAGGAAACCGCCCGACCTGGAGCTCGAAGGCCTGTTCAAGAGACACTTTACCACTGTGGAATTCTTTCAAGGCACCATTATGAATCCAATCGACCTTCAGAGGGTGAAAGTAAGTAGCAATGCAAACACGAGAAATAATCAAAATGGGCGTGGTGTCGGTTTGACGATGTAACATAATGTCTAGAGTAGAGCGATGCTCGTTGACTAACCTATCGCGCGTTGTCGGCGCGGCGCTCGGTACCCTTCGCCGTGCTGAGCGCCGCTTGCCTGAGGCTGCGTGCTATGAGTGTTGTCGGCAGCGCGGCGGCTTGCGGTGTGCGTCGCCGCGCTCTGCCCGCCCACCATGTGTCTGATTGGGTGTTGTTGCAATGCTGGCCCGTTTGTCACTTCGATATCGATTTTCTGTACGTTCCGATGGCAATATTGGCATTAATGGCTGCCGAAGAAAGGGTTTCCATTTCAAAATTTAACATTTTATAAGTAGTCGAGTACAGTTATCGATTGTCGATATTGTTGGGTAAGTTGGCATGGCTTATGGAATGCTGGCGCTTGTCTGCATGTTATCTTCTTTCAACCCCACCTGCTTCTTATAAAATGAATACCACCTAAAGAAACTCGTTCAATTCGAACCCAATAACGGTTTATTAAATTCTAACTCAAAATGTATTAAATTTAAATGGAGTCGTGGTGCTCATTTTTGTATTTTCGGCCAAAGATCTGCATGCGCAATGTTCACGCTTTTGTAAACCTCCGCTTGAATAGAACGTAGTACTAAACTAAGTAAAATATTAGATTAATGTCTACTAAAGTGTTCTCTGTCTTTCCTCCTAACAATGGATGTGTAAAACTAACTATTCGGTAACTTAGTGTGTTCACGTTTGATTGGTAAGTGTTGTGACCCTTTAAGTGTTTTATTGCTTACCGCAAGTCGAAATTCCCCAAAATTTGCATTGATATACAAGTAACTTGCTTGGAAAATGTCCGATAGAACCCAGAATTCTGATCAAGTATACCCAGATGTCTGTTTTCCAGTATTCCGATTTGAACCACATTCTTGTAAAACAAATTCGAAATAAACTTTGCCCAGCTGCAGCTTGATTCGAAAACTGTAAGCGTGTCATACAGACGGTATACAGAGGCTAATCGAAAGTGATCGCGGACATTCCCACATCACTGAACCTCACGTCTATTCTCAAAAACAAAATCAAATTAAAAATTCCACCATCGCTTTTGAAGCCTATACTCCACCATCTCGTTGACACGCGCTTTCCGTCAGTGTACTATAATACATTTTAAACCTAGGTACATGAAGCAGATGCGTGTCTGGTGCTAGCCAACAAATACTGCCAGGACCCTGACGCGGAAGACGCCGCCAACATCATGAGGGTCATCTCCATCAAGAACTACTCCGACGACATCCGGGTCATCATCCAGCTGATGCAATACCATAATAAGGTAGGTTTAGAGAAAAAGAGACGTACAGATATACATTGGTATAAAGACGAGAATAGTTGTTAGTCATGGAATTGACGACCATCGGGGTAGGTCAGGTAGGTGTGATCTGATGAAATCGCGAATGGTAAACGTAAGGCTAATGTAGAAAGCTCTTAGGCTAAGTGGAACGATGATCTTCGTGGGGTCGCTGAATGAAAGTAGTCAAGGATCAAGCCTAAATAGGCGATTGGAGAGGCCTTTATCCTGTAGTGGACTACTATATTTTCATGATGATAAGTGAGAATTGGTATTAGTTGCTTCCGACTTCTCGCGCGTTCTCGCGTTGCGTGTCTCTCTATTATATGTTTGACCGTGCCAACTGGTCCTACATATTAATTTCAAGTCAATATTATGTTTTTATAGGCCTACCTCCTAAACATTCCATCATGGGACTGGAAGCAGGGCGACGACGTGATCTGCCTGGCGGAGCTGAAGCTCGGCTTCATCGCGCAGAGCTGCCTCGCGCCCGGCTTCTCCACCATGATGGCCAACCTCTTCGCCATGCGCAGCTTCAAGACGGTCAGCCTACTTCTTACTACACCCCACACTTCTATAAACATACTCTTCAAGTACTTTCAGAGACCGACCCTCGACCCTCCGCCGGATAAAGCTTGTCGCTCTCTGAACGTACCACAAGTTCTAACGTTACTATGCGGCATTTCCACAGTCACAAGAAATGGCTATATGGACTAATGACTACATGCGAGGTACCGGCATGGAGATGTACACCGAGACACTAAGCTCCACGTTTATCGGGATGCCGTTCAAACAGGCCGCAGAGTAAGTGGGCAAGGAACGAGACGCTTTCAATAACGTGACACGAGACAAACGTCACACACAAACTTTTGTACTTTACAAGTGTTTGAGCATTCCATACCGTGATTACAGGACAATCAATACTAACCAACTACGAAACGCATAGCTTATCATTTTAGTGTTTTTGTTCATTTTGTTTGCCAGCTTACCGTCTGTGGTTTTGAATAAATATCAATGTTTTTTTTCGATTTCGTTGTCTTAGGTACTGCACTGAATAACGTTTTAGCCGGTAACATCTAAATATAGATACAAATAATATAGGGTTATGATATACTAATTGTGAATAGTTGTGTAATATAGCCGGCGAACAGCGAGGAGTGTGGCCGAGGCACGGACGCGATAGCCCTGTCGAGGTGGCTATGACTAACATGGCACGAGCTTTAGCGTCTCCTATTGGTTGATTGCAGTCCCCCGACACACAAGCTTGGCAGAACGATTACCTGCAGGGTACTGGCTGCGAGATGTACACCGAAACACTGTCTACTTCCTTCACGGGAATGAGCTTCCCGCAAGCGAGCGAGTAAGACTCCCCTCGATCCTTGGGCCGCCTGCACCGCACCGTAGACTGTGTGCCAACTTGCTAACCCTAGCTACCTGAGTGTGCACTGATTATTGATATAACCTAGACACGAGTAGGCTGGATATGTTTAGAACTAAAATGTCTTTCTGATTTTTCAGAATAGATTGTGCATGTTGAATGGGTAATATATTAGTCAATTTATTAGTGGTATGTATTTTAGACTACTGTTCGAGCCGATAGTGAATTGTGTTGGTCATCTAGTGACGGCACCTTTTCAAGTTACTTAATTGTATCAACTATCTTTACTTTTTAATTACACCTACATTAACATTTTAAATCACTCAGGATAAAATTGATTCACTTACTTTACTTCTGGTTAGTAAAACTCACGATTCCATAAAATGACTTCAGTGCAGTAAAAGAGGAAATTGTAAATATCATGTCATTGATGTGAATCATTGTCTTGACGCACTTGGTCTTGGGCTTCATGCACACTTTTCTATTAACTTTATTAAAACTTATCATCTTCTTGAAGTGAGTTATTCACTGGTTTGGGAACTTGGTTTATGGGCTTCCTCGTCCTACTATCGCTTTCTCTGTCGTACACACCGTATTCGCTGAACACGACACACTATGTATAAAATGCGCTATTAGATTCTGCATCATCTGCATGCAATATTTTATTATGCAATATATTATTATGTAGGTACGTAAGTATTCGTATGTATAATATGTATCTGATTTTTGTAGTATTGTTGTAGAACTTAAATCAGCTAAAAGTAGACCTGTAGAATCCTATATAGATGTCGTCTGTAGCATGAAATTGAACCTTAGGTACATGTTTAAATAACCCCTGTTATTTACTGTTAATATGTAAATTATCTCACTTAAATATAATATTATACAGGATGAAATTGAATTCATATGCATCCTTTTAAGGGGTCATTGTAATCATCATTATGAACAACTTTTACTATGGGACCAAACCTGAAATCGCGAAAAAAAATCAGCTCTTCCCTACATTTTGACGAGTTATGTGAACATAAATGCAAAGAACAGCTGATTTTTTTTCGCGATTTTATGTTTAGTCCCATGGTAAAAGTTGTTCATAATGATGAGTACAATGACCTCTTAAAAGGATGCCCATGAATTAAACTTCATCCTGTATAATAGTATGTTAAACTCGTAAAGATAATGGAAGGTACCAAGAGCAAAAAATCAAAAGATATAGTAAAAACCATAAACCAAAAAGTAGTCATTTCCAACCTAAATTGAATATAGTGGAAAATAATTCCACTTTTTGTAGTATCTTGTTAGGAATTCTAGAGAAAATTATGCTTATGTAACGAGATTTGCTATTTTTGTAAGTATATTATTTTCGAACTATTCATACAGATAAATTTAGACACCAATTGTAAATAACAAATACCAATTACCTCACTTCTGATATCTGCTTGTTCTATAGTAAAATTAAAAACAACATGTATCATAGAAAACTCAGTCAAAAATTGAAAGAACTTCAGAACAGTCCGGTACATCATTTCTATTTACCAGGTTATGCTTCACGAAGCTCAAGCTGTTGCTGCTGGCGATCGAGATCAAAGGTGAGGAGGGAGCTGACAGCAAGATATCCATCAATCCGCGCAGTGCCAAGATCCACGCTAACACACAGGGATTCTTTATCGCACAGTCCGCTGATGAGGTTAAAAGGTAAGGCCCATGGGCTTTATTTTCATCTTGAATTGTAAAATGCTGGTAGTCTGGTATTTCTTCTCCTGGACAGTGCAAGAAACTTAGCTTCTCGTAAATAGCATCTTTTCAAAAACAAGAATGCTGTCTTCTGGCTAGCATACTACAGTCGTTGACCACTTTCTTAAATTTTAACTTATGTTGCCAAATGTAGTGTCAGTTTTGTCTCCATAGAACTTACTTCAACTATTATCATTCCAGAGCTTGGTATTATTGCAAGGCCTGCCACGAGGACATCAAAGACGAAACGCTCATCAAGAAGTGCAAATGCAAAAACTGTAAGATCACTGTATTGCTATCATTACTAATACATTACCAAACTTAGCGAGACAATCTGTACAGAATTCTCTACAAACAATACTTTAAGCTAACTTCTTAATTTTATACTATTCTGTGACATTCTTTCTGGAAATGTTTAATGTTGTAATGAACTGTGTCCCGTTATATATGTGTGTCACTTACACAAGTGTGAGCACAAGATGTTCGCCGTACACGTAGGCAGTAGGCAGGAGCCCTGGTGGCGCCGTCGACACAGACTCGCTCGACCTCACACTGTTTTCTTTCTATTTGTGCGACATTAATGAATATATTGTTCGGCTAAACTTTTAGTGACCGCGCACCAGCGGAAGGTTGGAGCCGACATAGGTAACTTGCACCACACCTAACCTCACAACTTGACGTTTTCCGATATTTATTTTTCGTGTCTATAATTTTGTTGAGTTGCTTTAGTGGTGTTGCGTCCGTACCTCACTGACTGGATCGGCTGCAAGGCATTATCTTGACCCGTGCTCGTTCACACCCTATAATTTAGCGATCATTGTGTATGTCCGCTCGCTCGTGAATGGATTCCGCCACAAGATGCAGCACTCCGACACTTCACCATTTTTCTGCCTTTTGAGATATTACTCGCTCTGTTTCTGTATCAATTGAGAGGATTTAGTGCATCATACAATACCGCTTAACATTCACATACCTAATCAGGACCTGTACATAGACAGTATCACACAGCAGTCACTTGTCAAAATTATATCAGGACACGCAGTGCGGTGCGAATCAACGAGAGTTGAACACATTGCTATGATGCACTTCTGAGCCCAGCACAGACAGTACAATGCATGTAAACATTAATAATATGTAGAACTAAATATCGCAAACTGCAAGTGCACCGTCATGTCCCCGAACACTTAGATATAATAATATAAATATGAATCCACGAAAGCATGTCTCAGAACGAAAGGAGTGAAGATCTCAAACTGCTGATAGAATTGCCCATCGAGAGTGAGCTTTGGAGGACAAAGACTTATGACGACAGTTCCGGCTTGTCTGTGCTAATGACTGCGACAGTGACTAACACAGGGAGGAAACTAAATACAGCCACGAGCCATTACATCCATCCACGCTTTTGACAGAATCAAATTCTACCGCTCCGACATCCAGCTTCACTGCACTGAATTTGATTCTACCAAAACTCATATCACAAATTAAATCATACATGTTAGGAGCGTACATTCGTATTGTCAGTGTTTGGATTTTTACAGATGTTGGAATGATGATGATGCAGACTGGGATGGTGAAACAAAGTGTAAATACGTACCGTGCTTGCCTCGACGGTACGGAAACGAAATGACAAATATACCGTATTACCGTACCTTACACTCGTATAGTTTGTTTGCATCAACTAACCATTGCTATGGACGAATTGAAACTGGGCTACAATATACCTATGCTAATACACGAAAAAACGACACACGCAACTAGTATAGTGCAGCTAGGCTAAGACACTATATTAACTACAGCTCGCTTAATATACGAAAGATATAGGTAGAGAGTATTTCAGAGTAAAACACTGTTCACGTCTGCAACCCCAATAGGTGAACTGACTTTTATTACTAGCCAGCCCAAACTGAGCAGTCTATCCATATTAATAAGATGTTTTCCAAGTCTGCCAAAGATTCCAGTTTGGGCAGCAGTAATGAGAAGTCAAACATACAGCGTCGTCATCAACTACTTCCTACTCAGAGATAACTATCAGCTTTGCATCTCTGTCTGCATTAAGATATATTATTTGCGTATCTTCTGTAACACCCACAATTTAAAACAGGTTATAATGGATTGTGTAAAAAGTGAGCTAAACGTGTTGTTTCTCGGTTCAGTGGCTACGTTCAGGAAGGGCGTACGAGCCGTCCAGATGGTTGGCAGGGCAAGTACGTAACCTCAATGTTAAGATTCAGTGTACATGTCAATGTGATGTTTTATACGCGACATGTGGGGCGGGTGACTCCCGGCCACCGATCGCATAGCAAACGTGTCCTGTTTATCATTGTCTTGTCTTATACGTTTCTATATGTGCATTTATACAGCAGTTAGATGTTTGCCTCTCTATTAGCCGATATTTAAAACATCGAGAGACATAATGTGATGTCGTTTATTTATTTTGGTGTTGTTGTTATTATATTATTATATCTCAAAATATTTTTCTAGGAGTATTTTGATCCCTGATTTTCTGCATCGACATAGTCCCTCTGATATTGATGTTGTGAAGTAATAGATTTTACAAGAAGTTAATTTGTAATTTATTTTTGCTTTAAAAGTTGAAAAGATGATTTAATGATCCCCTGCATAGGGAACGTTTAGATGCTCCCGCCTCGATAGAACCGCGAGGACTCAGCAGTGGTTAGCTGCTGCGTCCGATCTGCCGAACGATTTGGTATACTCGCCTTACAGTTATCACATCCCTGTAATATTTACGATTCTGTAATTTCATTTGAGCCATCAGTTCTTAGTACGCTCAACGCCATTCTAATCACTCCATATTTCCATACCCTCATACCCTTTGCATTACTCATGGTAATATCTAGGGTTTTAAATTCATTTAATTCAAGATGTGGAACATAATATTATAGCACGTAGAGCTTGTCTAATAGTTAGTTACTTTCGTTTTGTGTGTCGTTTGTATTCGTAGCTTTATGTTTGTTGCATGTGTGGTGGTAGGTATGTTATGTTAACTGTAGCATTAATTAGTTGTGACTATAACTTTGATTTTTTAATAAGTAATTTGACTGTGTATCGGTTTCATCTTCAGCTTTCTTTGGAGCTTCTCTCTGGACGTACACGTGCCATAACTTTGTGCTAAATTTTTTTTATCTTACACTATAGAGTCCAAACACCTATTATATTAATCTATACGTTCCAATATTTAAAATGCTAATTGCTTTCAATATACTTGACAAGATGAAACCGATTTTTGTAATATTGAAGTGATCTGAGTCAATATGGACAGACCTGGCCACACGCTGTACTATATCGCGATGTGCTGTAGGAACTGTATTTACTGAGTGGAGTGGAATGCGAACTTGTGCTGATGTTTTGCAGATGATCACCATCCTCCCCCCACCTTCACGCCGCCAGAGTTGCCCAAGAAGGTCCATGTTCGAGGTACATCTCAGGCTCCGAGCCGAGTGTTTTTTTTTTTCGTTTATTCTTTTAATCATCGGCCCACTGAATCATTTGACCGGCAATATGCTTCGTCCTGGGTTACCGGAAGGTACCGTGCACCTAGTTGCTTTGTCACGCATTATCTCATAGCGAGCACTGACAACTGGCGGGATGCCGCGGGGTTATGCGCTTCTCTCGCATGTACCCGCCTGGACAGTAGTGACACGACCCGCTGCCGCTCCGCCGAGTGGTAGTTCTAAACTAACAGCCTCACACTAAATTTCACTAAAGTTCCCCGACTAACAAAATTGTAATGAACAAGAATCAAAATCATTTTGTTTTTATTTTACTTTTGCATTCACTATTTCAATGAGTAATGAGTCAACGACGATTGAATTATTTCCATCGATCTGTGCTTCTTGGTAAACTCTAAAGCGGATGTATTATCATTTGTGGTTTGTACCCCTCTGCCGCGCATTGCAAATATTCATGGCATTGCATTTATTTGTCTGAATGATTAAATACCTTCCATGTTAATTAAAAGAGTTGCCAATTCATGGATATTAATGTACTAGTATGACACTTTATCTGATTGTAATGCAGATCAAGGATACAGCGGCTGCAGCCGCCCTGATCAATTTACAATTTGAATGATAGCTTAAAACCCATAATTTTCCGAATTGAAAACATAGATCTGCTTATATCAATTTTGTCCAAAATTGGCAACGCTAAAGTGAATGCTATGTGGGTACATTATGCTTTTGTTGTAGAATATTGATTACGAATACCTACATAAGTAATTATATTTTAATTGAACCCCAGTAATAATCAAATGAAAAAAATTGAATTCAAATAGATTTTTAAATAAATTCAGTACCTACCTTCAAATTTAGATTCCTTTAGAATAACTTTAGAAAAAAATGCAATATTTAAAGTAAGTAAATTAAAATCAAAACTCACAAGCTTTGCTGCTTTTACAACATCATTGAGTAACATTTTTGCGTAAATTGTTCTTATTATCTTTCAGGCGAAATTGCGAGAGAAAGAGGGGAGGATACTAGTTGTAAGTATTTGCAATATAACAATACTCCATAATTTCAGAGTTCATCATTAACAAATACATTAAAAGATTACAGAGTAGGTATTGTATTATTTTTGTTGTATCAAGAACCACTGAACTTGTGAGCTCGATCATCTACAGTGTTTATTTAAACTATCAACATTGATTCATCAAAGATTTATTTACTCAGATTATTTTGTGACATTTATGCTAGTCTTTATGTTAATCATGGAAGCACTGATATGTCCGGAAGCCATACTAGAAAAATCTAGAAACCACACAACCACCTTATCAAAAACAAACGATGCTATGGTCTGAACATCTGAACCAACAAAGAGAAACCTGAGGCCACAGGTTAGCCAAAACGAAACTCAAGAAATAACCTACCTCTATCGCCATCAAAGACAGAAGACTATCGTACCGGTGCGCTTATAGCGCTACAAGTTTATTTTGGCGCGTGGCCAAAATCGGAACTAAAGCCGCCATCTTGTTTTTTGAATACATTTCAATTAACATTACTCAAAACGATTGGACAAAAGTTTACCAACAGCGCCCCTCAATCAACGTCATTGGAGCGCCAAAAGATCCTTGTTGTATGACATATCGAGCATTAGAAAGAGATTGTTTCCATTTAAATTTTAAATATTCTATTATTTATCTTCATTCTCTTTTTATTATTTTTACCTGTACAGTGTATTTTTCAGTTTAGTTTTATGTTTTTATAAGTATTTAACCATACTTTATATTCAATGTAGGTAATTCTATATCGCACGCCGTTCGTGTTTGTTTAACTTTTTTTATATTATATGGAAAATGTTGTTGGTTATAGATTTATACTCCCATTTTAGTCTTAAGTTCTATACCTTAACATTGTAATGTGTAAACGTTTATTTTCCCAAATAAAATAAAAAATATAAATTGTCATGGAGGTATCAGTGACAGAGACGATGCTCCAAAACTCGATGTATCATTTACATGGCCGGTCATCGTACCTACAGATAACACAAAAAGGAAACAAGAAACTGATCAAGGTTTTCTTCCTCTAGTAATAAATCGCAATCACCGGAACGCCGCGCCGACAACGCTGTTGTCGCCAATGGCGAATCAGCTGATGAATACCACCACCACAAGACAAGTCAACAAGGTCAAACCCAACGTCAACAGGGCCCCGCCAGATACGTGAGTCTACCACAGAAACAATACTTATACCGTTTTAATTACTAAATGTTAACGAGTGGTGGTACATGGTGTAGCTTAGAGTATATTTATCAGTTGGTGTTACGAACTCATGATAGAATTTCAGAAGTTGAATCAAAATACATTTCTATCTTTGGGAATCTGTTTTCTTATTCCTTTTCATACACATGAGAGAATTAGTGTTGAAGAATCATTTTCTGTCTATGATCTGTCTCTTGAAACAAAAGATCTTCTTTCAGTCATGTATCATCACTCCCAGTTAAATAACGCTATAATTGGAGCTTTCTCTGGAGCCAGGCAACACAATCCATGTATTAACTTATCTGTCTAATATTTTGATCTTGTCGATATCGTGCATCGGCTTCAGAAAGTTATAGAAACCAGCCGATCTAAACTCCAAAACATGATCCAACTTATAAATATTTAAATTAAATTAATGAATCTAAATACATTCCATAAAGGTCACTTCTTCTATCCTTGATTTCTCTTTCTATCGCGGCTTGTTATTCGAGTATTTTATTTTAGCACGACGTGCACAAAGCACTAAATTGATACTACTACCTGTTTGCACATTTATTTTCCTAAAAAAAGAAACGGAGACGACTCTTTGAACCTGTGTTACAGGAATCCCCAGGATCAAGATACCAATTACCAGGCCTATCACCTTGCCTACGAAGTGAAAAAACTCATGTAATTGAAAATTATTCAGCTACATCATTTTATTATCAGTAGTTTTGATATTTGCAAAGTAATTGAATTCTTTTACACGAGTTAAGTCAGCCATGTGTCAATGTTGCCTACATTGGGTGTGTATTGCGCGGTCCTCGGACTTAGCAGTGCAGACGACTGCGCAGACTTTTCTCGATTAAGTTCGTAGAGTAGTGCTTGCCTCACTAGTCAAATATTTTAGTTCGAATACGTTAGGAGTTTATTTTTAATATTGTACCGTGTACTGCACTTGAATTCCGCACGACACACAACTACAGCATGTTTATGTCACTATATGTTTATACACATTTAAATATTTTTGTCTGCGATGCGCATTCCTGTACAAAAAGTAGTTTAGATATTATTGTTTTCAACCTAGAACGCAATCAGTAGCTTCAGATTGCATCACTTGTAAAATAAATAACACTCAGAAATAACTTGGTTCATCTCAAGAATCCAATATTAAATCAATTGAGTCAAATGTTCTACTGCCCCAGAATCCACTGTAGTGAATTAGAAGCTATCTTCTGTAGTGGCTATTCTTATCTCTTCATATTCCCCATTCCTAGTAATAATGAACAAACTTTTAGCCCGTAACCTTTCAATTCCCTCTACTAGATTAAATTGGAAACAATAAACAAAAACTATAAAATCATCTACATAAACACATTTTGTTTAGACGCACGAAAGTTAAAATTGATGGAAACCTTTACTGAGATCCAAATTTTGCACAGGCCAACGAGTAGAAGCAGTGGTGGTAATCAAAACAGCAATGGCGTCAGCCTACCTGCGGGCTTGGCTGACGACCAGTCGAAAGATTTCGACTTCGAAAAGACTGAAATGAAATACGACTCCACTGGGATGTTCCATTGGAGCCCCGCAAGGAACTTGGAAGATTGTATATTAGTAAGTAGAGATATAGTAAATAACTAATGTTTTAATTGTGTCTATTCCAATATGAACGTCCATCTAACATCATCCAATATTCAATCTCAACAAACATTTCTATTTCACAGGACAGGAACCAAGCGGCCATGACAGTTCTGAACGGGCACGTGGTAGTGTGTTTGTTCGCGGACCCTGACTCACCGCTCATCGGGCTTCGGAACCTGGTGATGCCGCTAAGAGCCTCCAACTTCCACTACCACGAGCTCAAGCACGTGGTCATCGTGGGAAGCGTCGACTATATTAGAAGAGAATGGAAGATGCTGCAGAATCTACCCAAGATTTCTGTTTTGAATGTGAGCAACAATATTTAGACTCGTTATTGTCATCTTCATCCTGATTCAAAATGTGACATTTTTTTCCACGTACTAGATTTATTTCATAACAAACATTACTACATATCTGTTTCTGCGTGTTTTGAATCAATTGTTTTCTTCCTCAGGGTTCACCGCTAAGCCGGGCCGACTTGCGTGCAGTTAATGTGAACTTGTGTGACATGTGCTGCATCCTATCAGCGAAGGTGCCATCCAACGATGATCCCACGCTGGCAGACAAGGAAGCTATCTTGGCTTCGTTGAACATCAAGGCTATGACGTTCGACGACACGATAGGGGTGCTGAGTGCAGGAGTGGGGACGAATGGGAACAGTACGGCGCCGCCGCCGCCTGGACAGCCGCCGGCGCCAGTACTGTTGCAGAGACGGGGCTCCGTGTATGGTGCCAATGTGCCTATGATTACTGGTGAGTTTGCCTTTTCTTACGCCTTTTTATCTGGCTCACAGTGACACTGACCAGCTTTATCTTCTTACTCATGAAGAGCACCAAACGAGAAAGAGATGAAACAGTAATTCAACTGTAATTTCAGTATGATCAAACGGACGGGTTGACCATCTCCATTTTCACAATGACTCAGTTTCATTATCTTGTCTCCTGCAGAGTTGGTGAACGACAGTAACGTGCAGTTCCTGGACCAAGACGACGATGACGACCCGGACACGGAGCTGTACCTGACGCAGCCCTTCGCGTGCGGCACCGCCTTCGCCGTCAGTGTGCTTGACTCACTTATGTCCACCGTAAGTATCAATACCCCATTATAAGTGTCTGTATGTTAGGTCCGTTCACGAGTGTCGCGAATTCAAGGACTCTTAGATTGGACTGCACTGCAGATTTTGGTTGCTACACCTATCGTTCTACTAACGGTTCTGATAAGTATAATATTTTTCTAATGTGACAAAATATTGATGTGCTGTATAGCTACGATGGCTTTTCGTAACCTGCGCCAGAATTTACTCGTCTTGAACCTTCAAAGTAACTAATGCTTAATAATCTGTTCCAGACTTATTTCAACCAAAATGCCTTAACGTTGATCCGCTCGCTGATCACGGGTGGTGCGACGCCTGAGTTGGAGCTGATCCTGGCTGAGGGAGCCGGCCTGCGGGGCGGGTACTCCACGCCAGAGAGTTTAGCTAATAGGTAACATAAACTCGGCCTCTTTGGTTATTATCCTTCCATATCCTGAGCTGTTGAATGTGCACATTTGCTGCAAAACTTGAGTAACCGTAGCACTTTTTGACTCCGAGACCTGTTAATTTCTTCTTGTCAAGTTCGCGCGTTTTTGATGTGCCAAAATATGTGTTTGTTCTCAGGGACCGGTGTAGAGTGGGTCAGATCTCGTTGTACGACGGTCCGCTGGCGCAGTTCGGCGAAGCCGGCAAGTACGGCGACCTGTTTGTTGCCGCGCTCAGCACCTACGGGATGCTGTGTATCGGACTCTACCGGTTTCGAGATACGTCCTCCTCGTGTGATGCCAGCAGCAAGCGATACGTCATCACCAATCCGCCAGATGACTTCTCACTGTTGCCTACCGACCAGGTGATTATGTTCACATTGTTGTGTATTGAAGACGCAGATTTCATACTAAGACTTATATAATTCTTACATCATTTTGGAAAATCCTTTTTCCTTTGGTAACATTTAGTATACTCGCAAAACCTTTAGATTCTGACAAGTTCAAACTCAATCTCAAAGCAATTCCAATTGAACCATATACAGGCATTATTGAATTGTGATGGAGTCGGTCAATTAGAAAGATGAAGTTGTCTATTGCAAAGCGTTAGGCAAAGGTTCCTATGGAGAAGAACGGGCAAGAAACTCCATGGACACTTATAAATCAGAATTTTCCTGGGAACTGCTTGAAAATGTTGTTATCTGTGTGTGCAGGTGTTCGTGCTGATGCAGTTCGACCCGGGCGTGGAGTACCGCTCGTCGCGGCGCGCGGCGGCGGGTGCGGGCGGCAAGGACGACGCCTCCTGACTATTGCTGTGCAGCGCCCTCACGGACGGGCCCTACTCCTACATCTAGGCTGTAGGCCCCCACTCCGACAATCCTGCCCCACCCCGCCCGACACCCGGGACGCGCACGCCGCGCCACGTGGCGTGACGTGACGCGACACACGCGTGGCGCGGCGTGGGACACATCCGTCCCTGACTAACCCCGAAGCATCACTCCCGCACTCTTACCTCGACTCTCGGGTAAACGTCCACGTATTACTAGATTTTGTCCTGACTTAATTAGTCGTGAATGGGAGTGCTGCTACCTCCACTGCCCCGTTTTATTTTAATTTTGTCAACTGTATATGTTAGTATTCTAAGTTGAACACTTCCTGCACAGCAATCTACACTCCTCAAACGCACTCTTGTATAGACTAGCAATCGTTTGTTTAGCTGTATCTATATACTAAAACTAAAACCAATAATATAACGAAAACTTAATGTTAAAAACGTATGGATATAGACTCCTATAGCGACTGGTCTCGCAGTCTATAGCACCTCCATCAGTTCAGAACAATAACTGGATCTTATAAGTCACGAGAAAGGCAGTCTATAGGAGCCACAACAAAGGATAGTTTTAAACAAGCTGTTAACAAGGCAGAATTTATAGAAAGCGCTTTAAGAATATATAAAAGCTTTCGATGTGTAGGATAAAACTTTAGACGGAGTTCAGTAAAACGCTGTTGTTAACGAGTATATAAATTTTAAAGGTTCGAACGTAATTTAAGGCAACAGTAGAGAGTTGGAAATTGAAATGTTATGGCTCATCACACCAGCTGTATTTATCCGTGTTGACTGCTAGTATACCGCTGATATCAGGACTTTTTACGAGGTGTTTGCTTATTAACAACATGTGCTCCCAATCTGTTGCAAACCTATCGCGAGAGCGGCAGATTTACAACAGATCGCACACTGAGAGACGTCAGGTAGGAAGCTGTAACCTCCTAAGCACTGACTACAGCGGTACACACTGCACGTTTCACTCACAATAAAATATTGTCACAATTGCTAAACAACGATTTTCAATATTTAAATAATTTTAACTCATTATACGGTGGTGGTTTAGTTATAGGCTTGTTTATAAAGGTGTTGGAGATTACATACACACATGCATACACATTATCGGCTGAGTCCTGACACACCTCTTTTCTTCCTACAACAGTAGTTCTTGGTCCCAGTAAGTATCTAATTCAGGAGCTACGATTGGATCGAAATGGATGAGTCTAAAATGTATAACTGGTTCCAATATAAAAATTAAAGAACCACTGTTGTAACATTGGATATCAAAATGTTCGCGTTGAACAACTTCTGGCAGTTTCTTCAACAAACTGTTATCAATTTCTTTAAAAAGACAGTTTCTCTGCTGTCTTTTTCTTGGCTAACAACTTCTTCTATTGTTTCCAAAGGTCTCTTCAATTATTTATAAGCAATGCTCAAGAAAAAGGAACCTATTAAACTTTTAATTGCATGTTGGTTTCACGTGTAAATGGACATAGGTGTAGGCTATCGCTTTTCTTAGAATATCCATTCCTTATTCTGTAGTTTTTTTTCTGTCACGTTTCACGTATTTAAGTGCTATTTTTAAAGCTGAAATATAGACATATTATAAGCATTTAATGTTATTCATCGACTGATTGTTAAGCACATCATATCATCATCGTTACTTTGTGACTGAACGAAGTTATTTTTAGTCACTATTTTTTAAGTTTTTAGATGTTTAATTTTTTTCTATGGATTCACATTGAATTCTTTATTTAGTTTTAAGACACTGCCATATTCAAATTGCACGTATGATAGTAGTATGCATACAGTTCCATTTCTCATTGTTTATCTTCTTTTTTATTAAATCTTTATATTACTAAGGTTAGACTACTAGTTGAATATTTTCATGCAGAATCGAATACATATTCTTTCCATAAACATGAGAGAGTAAACAAACTTATATGACGCGTTTTTCATCTTCAAATCTGCATAAAAATATGCTCAACTGTTACAAGAACATAGTAACTTCTAGCCTCACCTTATAGTACCACGTTTTTGTTTTATTTTTTATTTTAATAAAATTATATTATGCTATTTTTTTCTTTTTGTTTTCTTTTATTTTTTTCCTGATATTTGGCGGGGGGATTGTCAAAGTGGACGTGAAACATGGCGCTGCACATGAAATATAAATGAACTGAAATAATTTATAAACTACGAAACGATGCCATTGCGAGATTAGTTCAAATTCGAAGATGGTTTTTTGTTTGCGAGGGACACCGAGTGCGAAGTGTAATTTTGCTGTAAATGTGTGATATTATTTTCGAATCGTTGTTAAAATAGATAGGCTTCTGAAGCCTGCGATGTATTTAGTGTTAACTCCGGGTGCTTTGACGATTGTGGACTCTCATAGTTTACTATGTTGATTGTATTAGATAAGATGCTCTAGCCGGCTGCACTCGCCTCGCGCTCACCGACACCAGGCATTCGGCAGTGCAGCTGGTTAGAGCCCCTTTTTTTAGAATTTATTAGGCATTAGTTAACATTGCCTCACCAATTAGAATCATTACAGAACGTCGAATAGTACCTAATACAACGTAATGCAATAATTATTACTAAATGAAATACAAGATGTTTGATGAATATATAAAGTATGAGTACCCCACGAAGCCCGCTACGCGTCGCACGCACGCAAAAGCACTAAATTCATTTATATTAATACCTAATAATTAATAAATACCTCAATTTTACTGATAGTAAGTATTTGAAAGTATTTAAAGTTTTATCAAACATCCTGTACATAGATATCTTTATCACAATCATATAGATATCATTCATTTGAATAGAATAGGCAAAACCGGCCTTAACTACAGTACAGATCATAGGTTAATGTGGAAACTTTCACCAATATTCGAATGTGTGCTCTTGTACTGAATATTCGATATTGTGTCTTCGAGAATATTCCAAAGTATGCGCTCTACGGATACTCGAACATGTGTGTAAAGTCCTGAGTATTCCACCTGTGCTCACTTCGGTCCAATAACGGAAATAGCACAGCTACCCTAGTTCGTAAAGGAATTGAATGCAAACATACTGCCATATTTTTGTAGTCACTACATTATCCATAGAGCAAAGTACCCGAACGAAAAAGTACAAAAATGAGGCCCTGTCATGAACGAAGATTCCTGCGACATAATGTTTAAAAATATAAAGTGTATTACTATTACTCCAAAGTACAAATTGTACTTTATTAGCACACTCGTATCTGTGCTCAAGGAAAATGATCTACCTTTATGCAAGGGGCTAATAAAAAAAAACTCAATTATAATATTACACATAATAAACCACCGAGCGTAAAGAAAATTGTAAAGTTTATGAGATGGTTGTGCACGATAGAATATTATTTATGTAATTAAAACTAATCGGTCTGTCCAAAATATTTAATTAAAATGATCATATTGGCTTATTCGGCCGAGTAGGCATCGCCAATATGTCTGCCAAGGTATGGGGCGAGTCGGGCGCCGGCGACGGGGCGACGGGGCGACTTACTGACACCGCACACAGCCGAGTATAGTGGGTTAGTTGTAATTTGAGCTTGATATATCGGTAAGTAGTGACCTATGCATGGAGCCCTAGCCAAACTAGGTACCTAATATTTAGAGTACCGCCGCGAGCTGCATTCGACACTCAATTTTTAAAGTTTTTAGCTAGAATGTTGTAAATAGTCAAATGTAATTTTGTATGTTACATAAGAATTTTTCAATATACGTCTCCTTTGCATTAAAATAGAAGGCTACGGTTACATTAAAAAGTTTATATTCAAATACTATCGTGTGTAGTTTGTTGTGAATTAGGCTTCGATGTCACTGTATGCTAGTTAGGTATAGAGTTCGGACGTCTCATTGTAAAAATGTAAAATACACGCTATTGATTTGGGATTAAAATATGAATGTTAAATAAGTATTAATATTAAATGACGATTTTTCCTTTAATATTTTTATACAGCATTACAAAATATTTATCGCAATTAAAAGTTTATAGAGGTGGGTCAGTGTGCAATTTAAAAAATAAAAATAGTGTTTAAAATTGTATAATCGCCTTAACGAGAGAGAATATAGCTGAGTCCTTCTGCGTGTGTTTGCTTGACGTCTATTGTTACCATTATTGTTTATGTGCAATGTGTATGTACCGAATGTACCGTGTGCATGTTCTTGACGAAACTTGTTGCTAGGTGATACTTTGTGGCCGAACTATCGTGAGGTGTCGGTGGTGGCGACGACGGACGCGCGCTTGCCATGCGATCACGTTATATTCAAAACGCGATTATAATTTATTATTAAACAGAAGTAAATTAAAATATTACATTGTTTGACGAAGCAGGATTTATTGGACGTAAGCGGATGTAACTTATGAAAATAAATAAAATAATGGAACGTTGGATGTTGGTGAAAATATTTTAATTCACTTCTGTAGGTAACCTATTTATCACACAAATTCTCACTGTTAGTTTGTTTTATGCAATATTTTATTAGATAGTAACGCAATTTATATTTAAAACCAGATTTATACGACAATTTGACGTGCGCAAGTATTTAGTGGTGGTGATCTAATCGTCTTAGCTCTTCGGATTAGAATAAAAAATGTATGGGATCTCGACAAATGGCACGAAAACAACATTTCTTATATTGTAATTAAAATATAACTTTGCAAAGCATGTGTCCTCTGAAGTGTAGATGGAAAAATATTAATTGGCTCTATAACTTCATTCAACTAATAAAATAAATAAACTTAAACATTAGATTATTAGTTTTGAACCCTTTTAGTGAGTCCGAAAGTCAGTTACGTTCTGAAACTCACTTTATAAGTGTACATATAAAACTCGAGAGGAAAATTATACATATACAGATAAGCATACATTACCAATATGTATGTTTGAAAAAAAAAACTAGTAAAAAATTCCATCGTCAGCCGTCAGTGGGCACATGCTTCGGCAACACGAAACGAGACGAAGGTACTTAATTTAGATATTTCCGCCCCTGAAATTTCTCTCTACGATTCAACGATATCTTACAATCTACGAAATCACTTACTAGATCGATAATTATACAAAAAAAACACTAACTAAAAAAATGCCTACTAAGCATACTTAGTAAATCCATGTTCTGTGTGCATTAAATTCTAGAATTAACAACATTGTTGACTATTGCTAATAGCTTGAGGTTGTTATCGTTTTTAGAACGGACAAGGTGAATTTTTCATGTATTATATATACGTATATATAAATCTTACGCTCTATAACGAATGTTCGCTAGACCCTTTTTGTAAGCTGACGCCATCTAACGTGTTGTTACACTAGTCCTCTCTTATTAAAGTAGTATCAATATATTAATGATGGCTGTGAGATAAAATATTGTAACAATTTAAATTTATATTGTGTAAATGAAGAAGATTTAAAATAGCAACATAACTGAATGCTCTATCGCAACGAGTCTGGTCTCAAACTATGGGTTTCTCTGTCCTTTTATCAGATTGGTTTTCATTTAAACCTTTGTTCGTGCATATGGTTTGAATTTGAACCAAGTGTTATTGATCCCTGATAATCGGGCCTGAATTATTTTGGCACTGTATAATCATGCATGATATAAGTAGTTACTATGCAAGGTATAGTATGGTAGATCATTATTTTAAAGTTTATGGTTAATGGTAAGTAAAACTCAGATACTTATGCATACTTATTGCTTTTTTCTTAGATCAGTAAATTAAACAGGCATAACTTGACAAACATAACAAATATCAACAATCTAACAAGTAACAAAATGTCCATGATTACTATTACATGCATCCTACACAGTGCCAAATAAAATCAAATTAAACGTTTTGATAATTTTGGCGCAAAATACGCCTCGATACAACGGGTTGCCAAATTAAGAAAATTCCAAAAAATATCCTAATGTTCAATCTAAATTTAATGGAAATGATATGAAATTCGATAAATGACTAGAAATTGTCTAATAATTATTCAAAATTAATAAAATTTTGCGCAATCAATTGGTTTATATTTTCTAATGGCAACCCAAAAATCAAGCTCACAGCTTTCTCCGCAGTTGCTCAAATTCTCAGCATAATAACCCCATGTTTCACCGCTTCTAGGTAACCATTTACAAACCACCATATGACATATGATGTTACATATCCCATGGAATCGGGCGACATTTTGTGCACCTACCTAAACAAGATGGTGCCCACCACGGGTCATGTAACATTATCAGACTGTTCGAAATGTATCACACCACGAAAACAAATTATTTAATATTGTTGATGTTGATTGTTAATAAAATGCAAATAATGTAAATATCAAAATAAATTCTGTATTTGTATTTGAATATTTCGTTTTACTGATACCCTAGTAATTTTCCTCTAAAATGTTTGCATACCTAATATCACACTTAGATGAAATCAAATGGACGAAGATTAGCATCCACATGACCTATTCTAGAAAGGTACCCATAAATAAATAAATAAAAACTTTATTCAGTTCAGAAAAAACACGGTACAATATAAAAAACAAAAACTAGTAGCAGATTATAAGGAGCCTTACGTGTTAGGTTTTTACAAAATGCCCTGGACCCCACACTAGGATTCCGTGTCGTGGGGTTCTGTCTCTTCCCAAGTAAGGCAAATATTTTAATTTATGTACCTAAGTGAGGTAATTAATTCGAAGAAAAATTAAACAATAAAAAAATACAATTAAGAATCTGAATAGGTACAGTGTACAAAAATTAAAAAAAAACTAACTAACCACCATAAAAACTTGGTTTCCAAGAATTTCCAAACTTGAAAATCGCCCAATCATGGAGCCTGAAGATCCGACCAATTTCAAAAGCTTATCAGACCCAGACATAGGGAAGTGGTTCATAATAAAAACACAAGGTACTATATAAAGAAAATATATAATATATTCATAATGTAGCATAGCATTCAATCCCAAGTAACTACTAACGAAATATTTATGTACACTCGAAAAATTGTGCTTTACAACACAAGAATTAATCACAAGTACATTTTATACCTCTAAAGACTAGTAAATAGATAGACTAGAAATTAATAATAACAAAAGTAAAACCCCTACTCCGTCAGTGAGATTATTATACAAAAATAGTGAACTTTGTAATTATGTACAACATTTGGTGACAATACTTGGTTTTATCAACAATTCCATACATGAAATATGCTCTAAATGAATAATAGACATACCTGGCTGGCATAAGAATTGCATAACATGTATTTAATGTGCATTTAACATTACAATCCAAGAGTTCAGCTTTCTCACCGTCACATCGAAATGTCGACCTTATACAACAGAGATAAGGCTGATTTCAGTACTATGAGCAGTAAATTGTAGAACTAATAAAAGGTAGACAAATAGGCAAAAATCTTTACCACAAGTTCGTAGGAATGAAGTGATGGAATCCTTTTTCCTCCAGGAACCACATCACAAGGACACTTTCAAAATCATATTGTGATTTAATTAACCCCAATGGTGAAGCACACTAACTTCTAAACACACGTAAGTCGAAATCTAATATAATATTGAACGTGATTAAAATTACTTAATGTTCTGTATTTCGTTCAGACATCTGGTCACATGCATTGTTGAGATTCTAACACCCCATAAGTAATCAAAATATAAATTTTTTGGTACCAAAAAATCTGAATTTCTTAGTGGAGATACAAGAGGTTTAAAACTGAGTCAATTATATTTCGCCCTGTTCAACTGGAACATACCTTTAGAAACAGACCTTCTAGTTCTCACATTATGTTTCCTAGCTGAGCCAATGGAAACCTTCTTCTTCTCATCCTCTAAAAGCAGAGGTGGCAAAGAAACCTTTCTAATACTACAGTGAGATGAAATACTGTTGGGTAGCCTCGTGACGTCACTCTGCGGTATCTCCGGCGTGCATATAGGTTCTAATCTTGCCAAATCTCTATGCCTTGCAGTAACAACTCTATTATGCATCAACGGATTTCTTTCCGACGCACTCAAAGCCATCCCGTAATTTCTAGTGTCCAAAGAAACAAAAGACTTAGCACTATTTCTATCACAATATAAAGATGAGTCTGGTCTGAGGTTCCTCATCCACCGAGAAGACGCTAGTTCAGATCTCAGAATGGACGGATTCTGTTTCTTTCTATGGGGGCTGTGAATTTGTATTGGTGTGATTTGGAGGAGGGAGCAGAACGCGTCGGGAATGTCTGTTTCGTCATTATACATGGGGTAGAAGGATACCTTTTCTCTGGATAGTCTGTGCTCGCCCAGGTCCTCTGCGACCGAGACCCTGGGTGAGTTCTGCGGCGTGACGTCAGTGCTGCTCTGCGACAGCCGCTCCTCACTCTCACTAAACTCCTCGTAGTCGCTGTAATGCATCGCGATGACCTCGTCGTGCTCCATCTGTCTGTACGACAAACGTTTTTCGGGCAATTGTATACCTTTGCCGACGATTCTGGAAATCAATAATTGCTATTTAAATATTTATATCTTGAAGGTCATGTTGCCTGTTATTAGTTTAATGTCGTGCCATGGTAAAAGTGTCACGAACGGTTCCTTTTAATTTGAATGACAAGACGTTATTACTATTGAGGTACCTTTAATAATACATGTACAGTTTCACAATATTTTTTTACTGAATATAAAACTACAAATCTTGCAATGGCAAATGGCTCTGTAGATACTTTCGTAAATTTAAAGGCCCACAAAAAGCCGCTTAAAAATACAAAATACACCGAAAACAGGGTTCACTTTGATCTGACTAGGTCAAAGGTACAACCACTACTATTAATAATCACAATAAAGAGCGTATTTTAATAAATAAATTGCTGAAAATGTATGCTAAGCTCGAATTATTTTCGTTCAAATTACGGCCTTGGCCACAATTTATTTCATAAAAACTGTGTCCTATAATTCTCAAAATATGTAAATTACGAGAATTAACGTCACATTTTTATTATTACAGTACTTTTAGCTATTTGCATAGTCGGGCTTTGGTCAGTACGCCTTGCGCAAGACAAAAGAGCACATACGAGAAGCGTTTAATAAATAGTGAGAATGAGTATGTTACAGGTAACTTTTATTAAATTTTATTTTTTATTTTTCGACAGTCACCATTAGTGTAATACACTAGAAATATATTTTTTCTAAACTCAAAATTCCCTTCCTAAAGAACTCCTCCTGAGCACCTAAAAATGCCTGTACTACAGCGACTACCGCTTCATCATCTTCAAATTTCTGTCCTCTCAGATACTTCTTCAACCTCAGAAATAGATAGAAATCACTAGGGGCAAGGTCTGGTGAATATGGAGGGTCCTCAAGTATTTTTAAGCCAGCGACTTGAATTGTAATCATCGCAATGGTGGACTTGTGGGCGGGGGTGTTATCTTGATGAAACAAGACAATCTTCGCAAGGTTGCTTCGCCGTTTCTCGCGGATTTAGTGGCGCAATTTTTTTATTTTATGCATATAAAATGCCTCTGAAAGTAGCCCCAAGATCGAGGTATTTAATCTTTACTAGCCCTTGACTATCCCAGAAAAGAGAGCCCATGAGTTAGAGATGATAGTCTTTTCCATGTCATAGACTGTAATTTTGTTTCGAGATCGTAATGATGAACCCACGTTTCGTCCATTGTTATAAATCGAGCCAAAAAACGATCAGAATCTTGTTGCAACAGTTCAAAATAGCCTCCGGAAATATAGATAGTTTCGTTTGTTTTTGCGCATCGGGAAACATTCTGGGTACCCAACGCGCGGAAACTTTTTTCATGTAAGATGCTATGCACACAACTTGTTGAAATCTTTGTTTTTTCAGCAATAAAACGTTTCGTGCCACGACGATCTGATAAAACAATTGTTTGGACTTTTTTAACCCCTTCTACGGTCACTACTGTCCTAGGGCGTCCCAAGCGATGATCATCTTTGATGGATGTTCTTCCACATTTGAATTCAGCACACTAACGTGCAATTGTGGAATACGACCGAACATTTGCTCCTAATATATCCCGTAAATCTTTATTGACTTCTTCCATGGTAAAATTATAAGCACAGATTAAATTACATACTTAATAACCGCACATACTTAATATTTTTCTATTTTGGCCAAAAGTCTGCAACAAGCCGCAAACAAATGACTTGCAATATTTAAACACAAAAGATAATCAGTTTTTTTTTATTTTTTAAGATCTAGCAAATATTCCAGCTATTCCACTTTACTTTTAATACTTTGATAGTTTGTATCCCATTCTCATTTTTTATTGAACGCCACTCGTAGTAAGCGACGCCTTGACCTAATGAACTCCCACAAAAAACTATGGCTGCCTACATCATAATGAAAACTACGAAATCAGTATTGATCGAAATGCGAAAAACACAACCAAATTGAATTTGTTTCACTTGTATGCAAGAATGTGAACATTTGTCTCTCTGTATGTTTTTTCGAAAACTTGTGAACATCAGTGATTGGCTGGTCAATGTTTTCGGAAAACAACCAAATCATTGCACAAGTCGTTGATCATCTCCAACTACGTATAAATTATGGTGACGACTACACCATAGTATAAGGGTAAGGAAAGTAATGGGGTTATGCAGGGGCCGGTTCTTTGTCCAACTTGGGAGCTGGCGCAACGCGGCTGTCAATATCAAACAAATATTAACATACAAACAACTCAGACTCCACCTAAGACGCGCGCCTCGGTGCGCTTTGATGCACTGCCGCTGTCAGGCTTTTATTAAACTTTATTTCAACTAACTCAAGGGCAATATATGTTTGGCAGTGGCAACCGTGGTGGTTGCGTCTCTAACATTCTTATCAATACATGAGAAAAAGATATCTTTCTTACCTAAGCTGCGGATGCAGCTGTCTCCATTGTTTGCACTCATCAAGAATATTAGGCCGAGTGCACTTCTCTCCATCCTCATTGTACAGAGTCCTCTCAATGCGCTCCCACTCAGCGGCTAACTTCTTTGTGGCCTCTGCTGTGTTTCGGCGCAATGCTGACCCTGAACTACTGTCACTTTCCTCGCTGCGGAAGTCTGGAGTTCCTGCAATGTTATTTTAAAATTGATTTACTATTTGTAGTTGATCAGGAATTTTTTCTGTCCATTATGCTGTATGACAAGTATAAATGTCGATAGCTGGACTATAAGGGTAGGCGAAGACTAAAGAAACGATGTATGGATTGTGTGAATGATGATATGGTTAGAAAGGGAGTGACTACAAAAATGACGACTAATAGAATGAAGAAAAAGACATGTTGCGCCAACCCCAAATAGGTAATATGGGCTGGTGTCCGCAACTCCACGTCAATGCGCATATTTTGCGTACGGATAAATTGGGATAAGGGCAGGAGAATGATGATGCTGTATGACGTGTTCTTCAACCTTAACTAAGATACTTGCCCAGTTTCTAAGTCTTTAACTCAAACTTTTGAGTATAATTTTCGTTAATAAATACTTAACTTTATCTCAAACAAATCGCCTCTCTACTATTTGGCTTAAATTTTCGGATATACTGCATTATTATTATAGCCTATCTACTATCAAAATGTTTCCAGAGACCATGATGTATACTTTAGTTTATACCAAAATATGTGGGCCATCTCTTTTTCATTAGGTCCAGCTAGATCCAATAACGCTTACTAACCATACTTAGAAACAATTGTAGATGTGTGTTAGAAGCATGATTTGTCTTATTCAGTGAACCTTATATTCTTATTAAGCCCTGTGTTACTGGAAAGTTTGAAAAATGGTACTCCATCATCATAATTTCAATTGAAGGACATCTATTGATAGACATAGGCCCCCAATTATTTAAGTTTAAACAAAACAAATTTAAACTCTTACAGAGTACCTGTCCTCATAGTTTGACTTGCAAACATTTGATTAAATTCAAAAAACCTTTACCAACCTGTCTCACTTTCTGAAAAAAAGTCCGAAAAAGGGGTCCCGGCCCTGTCCAAGCTGTTCACCATGTAAGGTTGGACCTCAAAGGAATAATTCAAATTCCGATTCACAAAATGACTCGTGTTTGCTGATAAAGGCGGTAGCTCCTGTCCAGAACGGTAAACAAACTTCTGCTGGTTTATATTTGGCAAACAATCGATTAGTTTAGTTATATTTTTCTCCCGTGCCGATAAATAGTTTCGTGCAGACATAATCAAAACGAATTCAAGACGGCTATGTGTTCTAAGCCCATAATTGTTCCTCTTTGCTACACAATTTCAAATTTGCTTTCATTTACGGAATAATTTATTGGAAACGTTTATTTTGTTTGGAAATAAATCAACAACACAACAGAAGAAAAATTAAATATGTCAATAAAGTTTGACACTTTGACAGTGACAGTTTGACACAAAAAAACGAAATCAAACTTGATAACTTGATTTATTAAAAGACTGGTAACACTTTCCGGCGCGGTCCTTTATTAGGGAAAGACCACTGACCTCTATTATTACCACTGGACTGGCGGCTGTCAAAGTGCTTTTGTGCCTAATTGATAATCGCCATTTTGGCGCTGTTAGCCGTAGCGAGTGTCTGTGGTACTAAAACTAGTGATGTCGATATCAGCGAGCAAATATCGATAACTTTTGATAATATTTTTACATTAATAAACGTATCATCATAATTACTACTTATATTAACAATTTACAGAGAATAATGAATAATAATAATGGAGTAATGAATGTATTAAGTAACAGTCGAAAAGGTAAAATAAAACACGTTTTATATATTTAATTTATATTTTTCAAAGTCAAAGTCAAATTATTTGACGGGTTAAGAAATTTCGTATACTTTGGACCTGTAATTGACAAAGAGTAATTTTTCGTTGTTGCAAAAATTCTAACATCGATATACTTAAATATAATTTGTTTAATTAATACATCATAATGACTATTTAAAGTTTCAAACATCATTGTTTCCAAAAAATGAACGCGTAGTTCTGGAAACAAAGTATTTGATTTTGGTAGCAATTCTTCTATAACATTTGCTGTGAGAACTGCCGGAAATATTTTTTCCACCGGCGGCTTCCCATTGGTCTTTTTGCATGCTTGTCGAAAAAGTGATTCCACTAACAAACATATAGAAACGACGCTTTGTGATGGAATAGTTAGTTCACCTCTATTTTTTTTGAATAATTAGTGCGATACCGTTTCGTCGATCAGATATGGCATCGGACGGTATTGATTCACAAGCGCTCAAACAATCAATACATGTTCATTTTGTTCTTGATAGATCTCAAACTCAAACTCAAAGCATTTATTTCAATTAAACCAATTACAGGCACTTTTGAATTGTCAAGGGGTCGGTCAGTCAGAAAGATGAAGCTAGTTGCCCATTCCAAAGAGTAATCTAATCACAAAACCTGCTATGTATCCCACACATTGCTTCGATGTTTCGTTTATATTGTTTGGAACAGCCCTATCAAAATGTAATATATGTCAAAATTAGTTCTCTGGACACTCGCTAGTGGCGCTTCAAAAAGACACAAAAAAATTGCTGTCAAACGCTTGAAACAGCCTGTCCAGTGGTAATAATAGAGGTCAGTGGGAAAGACAGTAGAATTTTTCATACAAAATCACAATACTGTCACAACCGTAGCCCCACGGAAAATTAAATCGTTTACCTAGGGTTGTAGACGGCTACAACCGTATCCGTATTATCATTGTGGATGAAATCTGTTTACGTATGGGTATGGCACACATTGAGAGTTCGTACACCACTTGTTTTTTACAGTAAATCACCGAGATCTCAGTACAGTCTATACAATAAGAAAATAAATTTTGCACTGCGGTAGCCGAGTTTGAAGTAAAGAAAGTACCAAATTATACGGCTGGCACTTTTAAAATACGGTTACAGCCGTTACCGAGCCGGAAGGTTAAATATCAAACAAGATAATATTTAAATAATATAGCTAAAAGACGTAAAATATAATAATATCTACAAGTAAGTATATAAAATAAAAGATAAAAGGGTTAAAGAATCATGGGACATCAAAGGATTCGTCCGCATCGCTGTCAACAGAAAAGTGTCCATAAAGCTGGCAGCATTGCCCCGTTGGTACAGCGATGCTGATTCTTTGGCTAAAATAAAAATAGACTGATTCGAGGTTAGCATTTTGCTAAGATAAAATCAAAGAGATTTAAGATAGGTACAAATAAAATTTTAATGTCTTTGGATAAAATATATCTTGTCATATATTTTTTTGTTTAAGTATCTTATTGTGTTGTGTCCCACAACTGGGCAAAAGCCTCCCCCAAGCCCTTCCAGGCCTTTTCTCGCGCCACTTCGAACCAGTATGATAAAATCGAAATTAGCTCAATTGAACAATTTATTCATACTCTATTCAGTACTACGACTCGTGTTTGTTCAGGTGTAGCGTTTACAGTAAAACTGTAAAAATATAGTGAACAGTACAATAAAGCTGATAGTCACCATACTTAAAGTGGAACTCCCATTTTCAAGTGGGGGCGTGTTTAAAACAGATGCGCTATTTTTAGGGTTCCGTACCTCAAAAGGAAAAAACGGAACCCTTATAGGATCACTTTGTTGTCCGTCCGTCCGTCCGTCCGTCCGTCTGTCAAGACCGTTTTTCTCAGGAACGCGTGGAGGTATCAAACTGAAATTTATATCTAATACTCAGGTCTACTGTCCCTTAGAGCTGTGAAAAAATCAAACTTCTAAGCCACAGAAATCAAAAGATACAGCCGCTTATGCCGCAAATTTTCGAAACTCGCACGGGAATCAAAACCTACAGGGTACTTCCCGTTAACTTAGAATCTTGAAATATGGTACGAAGTAACGTCATATAGTACAAATAAAGGAAAAATTGCGAAAACCGTAAATCCTTAGTTATATCATATAGTAAAAAATATTTTTGAGAATTTTAAAGTTACTACTTCTTTTCTCATGAACGCGTAGAGGTATTAAATTGAAATTAATATCAAATACTCAGGTCTATAATACCTTTAAGTTGTAACAAAATCAAACTTCTATGTCAACGCAATCAAAAGAAACGGCAATTTAAGCCGCATATTTTCAAACTCGCAACTACTCGCAAGGGAATCAAAACCTAAAGGGTACTTCCAGTCGACCTAGAATCTTGAAATTTGGCATGAAGCAATATTTTATAGCACACATAAAGGAAAAATTCCGAAAACCTTAAATTTTTATACGGAACCCTCGGTGCGCGAGTCCGACTCGCACTTGACCGGTTTTTTTTTAACTGAAATATTCCAGTCCGGATACAACCGTTTTTCGAAGATTTCTTCTTTATGCCCGGGCCACAACAAAATCAGCTGTTCCTTGCATTTATGTCACAGAGTACTTTTATATGATTTATGTTCACATAACTCGTCAAAATGTAGGGAAGAGATTTTTTTTCGCGATTTCACGTTTGGTCCCATAGTAAAAGTTGTTCATAATGATGATTACAACGACCCCTTAAAAGGATGCCCGTGAATTCAATTTCACCCTGTAGAGGACTTAGAAAATTTTTAGGCAATAAAAAAAGTGATCATTACAAAGAGATTGTTGAAAATTTATTGCAAAATTATGAGCGTATGGGTGTAAATATGTCACTATAAATTCATTTTTTGCATTCCCATTAAGAATTTTTTCTAGAAAATGTTGTAGTATGAGTGATGAACACGGTCAGCGATTTCACCAAGGTTTAAAATCATTTGAGCAAAATTATCAAGGTTTTTGGGATCAAATAAGCTAGGTGACTATTACTGGTCTGTTGTGAGAGATACCTACAGATGAAAATACTTGTAAAAAAGAGCAAAAATTATTCATTTTTAACCGTCTGCTGTTTATTTAGATGTAGTTTTTTTGTAAAAATCTTAATAAATATTTCAAAAAACTGACGTGCTGGATTTTTAAAAATATTTTTTCCGAGATGTATCTACCCAAAGTAACGTAACCGTATATACAGGGTGAATTTTCAAAGTGGGCGTGGATGGCCAAATCCGAAACTATGAGGACTAGCGAAAAGTACTCAAAGGAGTCGCAGGCTTTGGGATTTTGATGAAAACTAAAACTGCATCATTGGATTTTTGAAAAATCAATATTTCTAGCCAGGGATCGAACCTGTTGATTTTGAAAAAAAAAACACACTGTATTATTACACCATTCGATAGTGTCGCCAATAAGGATCGAATTCTGGGAAGCAATGACATACGGCAAACTAAAGGAAAGAGCTAATTTTTAACAAAATACGTTTTTATTTTTCTTATGTTACTTACCTCATCATCATCTGCCTAGCCTTTTCCCAACTATGTTGGGGTCGGCTTCCAGTCTGATGCAGCTAAATACCAGTATTTTACATGGAGCGACTGCCTATCTGACCTCCACAACCCAGTTACTGTGTAATACGATACCCCTTCCCCTTGGTAAGACTGGTTGTCAGACCTTCGAGCTTCTGACTACCCGTAACGACTGTCAAAGATCCAGGAATGACAGCTGGGACCAACGGCTTAACGTGCTTTCCGAGGCGTGGAGGCGTCTCGGTATGTAAAGATGGTCACCCATCCACAGACCAACCGCGGCAAGCGTAGCTTAACCTGATGGATTGACCTGTGCGGCTGTTATTATTTACCCGGGCCAGGGTTATGTTACCTACCTACTAAACCTTAACTGATTAATTGTTCAAAATGATGACCATTGTTTTCAATTCTGGATTCGACGTTCCAAGGATTGTACTTACTGCATTCAGCATTACAATATTATTGATTCCATTAGAATATTTTCCAAAGATCGTAATAGAAATTTGAATTTAGAACATAATGTTGTAAAGGTGACTGCGCTGCGGGTGTGTTAATAAAAACATTGAGCATCATTTCGAACAAGGTGCATAATGTAAGTATGAATACTTTAAAATAAGAAGAAGTTTATTAAAATTCAACATTTTCCTTAAGGCTATTCAATACATGATCTCCCAGCCACTTTATCGCTAGATGGCGGCACATTCGCACTTCGAACATTTTCAATTTTTACGCCTAACTCAGAAAGCTTTGCGAAACAACTTTATTATATGCGTCAACTAACGCATTAACATAATCTTTTTAGATATTCACTTTGCTTGTTAACTAGTCACATACAAAGATTTGTACCCCTAAACATTTAGCCGTTTCACTTTATATCTTTACTATGTCTTTACACACACATGTACAGTTACACACTACGTGTATAGTTTTACTTGCGATATAACTAGATGGCGTTGTATTCATAAACTTGGTTTGTGAACTTGTTTTCCAGAGGTGGCGTTAATTAAAATAAAATATTTTTACGAAAATATTTTTATGACTGTCCTTCATTCTCTAAAGAAAAGCGTACTTTTTATAGTAAAAACCGAAGAAAAGAATACTTGATTGCTACAAGGGTTGTCAGTTGCTTATTCAATTATTCTAAGGGTGCTTTTGTAGTGTGTTAGGGTAGGTTTAGGTTTAAAAATAATAAAATAATAATAAATCCCCTGACCGATTTCGGTCACGGTGGCCAATTTCAAAGAAGATTAGCCAGGTTTGCAGGAGATATTATAGTGCACAAGTGTGTGCGCAAATACAGGAGAGAGAACAGGCGCAGGACCAACGGCTTTACGTGCTTTCCGAGGCACGGGGGTATTACGCCACCAATTTCCAAACTCCGGGCAAAAAAAAAAAGAAAAAGAGTAAAGAAACTCCTAACGGGAAAAACCCAATTTTAATAACACTGTCCGACCTGAGAATCGAACCCAGGACCCCGAGAACGGCAGATGCACTTGTGACCACGAAACCAACGGGACAGTTAAGATTCTTTGTATAATTAAACGCTACTATAAAACAAAATATATAAAATGTTTATTTGAGTCGTGCGCGAGAGATGCAGAGCGGCGCGACGGAATTCCGCGAATTTCGGTCACTCGTAGGTATAATAATAATGTATCATTCAACCGCAGCCCAGCGTGCCCGCCGTCGCAGGCAGTAAGGCAGTGTACAGACGCGTGAAATTATTAGGCCGTGTACACACGGTTGTGGGTATTTAATTATTAGTGTAATTTTATTACTGTTGTGTGTATGTGTATGTATATGTATATAAGTGTTATGTGTAATATGTATTATGTGTTTACTATTTACGTGTGTTTGTATGTTTAGCCTAAAAACCAACAAATTCACATACACCAGCGTCCACTCAAACCAACAATTCCAATTTCAAATGAGAAAATGAAAAAAAATCAGCTGTTCCCTACATTTTGACGCATGATGATACCTATACGAACATAAATGTAGGGAACAGCTGATTTTTTTCGCGATTTCAGGTTTGGTCCCATAGTAAAAAAAATTGTTCATAATGATGAGTACAATGACCATGTTAGTGTTGTTCCAATAACCCTGTATATACTTATACATACTATATTATATCCATACTAATATTATAAATTCGAAAGTAACTCTGCCTGTCTGTCTGTATGTTACCTATTCACGCCTAAACCACTGAACCGATTTAGAAGAAATTTGGTAGGTATGGGGAAGGACATAGGATAGTTTTTATCCCGATATTCCCACGGGATCGAAACTTATGCGGGTGAAACCGCTGGGCGCAGCTAGTTGCAAATAAAGTTTATTGAACTCTTCTCTCTCTTCGATAATTGAGCTTTGTTGGTACCGACTTTGTTTTGAAGATTCTATACATCTTTTATTAGGTACTTATTTACACCCTAAGTTACATTAAAATTAGCAAGGAAAAACCGGCCAAGTCCATGTCGGACCACAATGAAGAGTTCCGTAGTCGAAATGAATTTATCCCAAGAACAAGCTTAACATTGTAGTTGAAAATCATGTCCTCCCATACATTGCAACTAAAAGTTGGTCGACTATTACTCGTAAAGTCTACTCAGCTGTGATTTTGATTTCGTGACATATAAGTACTACTGCCGTGAATTTTAGTATTTCTTCTAGTATTTCACAAACAATTTAGGGGATATGACATCCCCCTGTATCACCCCCCTGAGCAGTTGGATGGGGCTGGTTTTCTGATCCTGGATCTGGAAAGTCATCGTTGCAGCATCATACAAACATCTCAACACTTCGATTTAGCACCAGTCAATTCGACATCATTGCAGAGAGGCCAGAACTGCCCATACTTCGATGGAATCGAAGGCTTTCTCGTAGTCCACAAATGCCATACACAGTGGCTGACTGTACTCCTCGGTCTTATGTACAATTTGTCAAACAGTAGGTATGTACCTATATGGTCTACGCTCGTAACTGCGTACAAAACCATCACATCGTCCGGCGTCCGTTCGTCACTGTGGAGCATTCAAGACTGTTTGTTTACCGAGTGTAAACCGAACTCGCGCGCGGCGCGTAGGTATGACTCGCATAATAATATTACCGCGGTAGTAGATTGATGTACTTGCGTCTGTACGTATTGAATTTCATTCATTTTCACCTATTTTTTTTCGCGGAACTTATAACATCAGCTATCTGCCAGTGGAAGTCTCGTCAAAATCAGTCTAGCCGTTTCGGAGATTAGCCGGAATAAACAGACAGAGACAAAAATTAACAACAAATGTTTTTTGTTCAAAGTAGGTACCGTAAATATAAATGACTGTATTCAGATTACTTTATTTGATCAACCGCACAAAACAGAAAGGTAATTTGGTACTTGCACTTTTCATACCTACGCTCGGCGGTCGCGCTGGGGTTGTCAACTTTGGCAAAAAACACACAAAACAAAAAACACAAAAAACTAGTGTAGTAGTGGTACTCGTATCTAGTTATTTGATTCATTGTTGAGAATGAAACAGCAAGAAAGGAAATGATCGTATTTTTTTAGCTTATAGGTACTTACTACAATAAATATCTAATATAAATTGTAAAAATATTACAACGCCACAAAGTCATGTTCGCTTTTACGGCTCGGCACCGGGGGCCGGGGCGCTTACCTACCTATCTAACTATTCGAAATACAAGCAAATGCCTACTTACCTCTCTGAAACAACTGGTAGCTTAAAAAACGATAATTCATCGTAATGTTGAATTTAAACAACCATCCACTCAACAGTTACTTATAATTACTTTTTTTTTTGTTACTCCATTTTTAGGGTTCCGTAGCCAAATGGCAAAAACGGAACCCTTATGGATTCGTCATGTCTGTCTGTCTGTCTGTCTGTCTGTCTGTCCGTCCGTCCGTATGTCACAGCCACTTTTTTCCGAAACTATAAGAACTATACTGTTGAAACTTGGTAAGTAGATGTATTCTGTGAACCGCAGTAAGATTTTCACACAAAAATAGAAAAAAAACAATAAATTTTGGGGTTCCCCATACTTACAACTGAAACTCCAAAAAATTTTTTTCATCAAACCTGTACGTGTGGGGTATCTATGGATGGTCTTCAAAAATGATATTGAGGTTTCTAATATCATTTTTTTTTTAACTGAATAGTTTGCGCGAGAGACACTTCCAAAGTGGTAAAATGTGTGTCCCCCCCCCCCCCTCTAACTTCTAAAATAAGAGAATGATAAAATTAAAAAAATATATATAATGTACATTACCATGTAAACTTCCACCGAAAATTGGTTTGAACGAGATCTAGTAAGTAGTTTTTTTTTAATACGTCATAAATCGAAAACCGCAATTTACCTTTCACAAAGTTACAACGAACTACAAGAACTTTTATATTATGTTACTTGCTGCTACGGAACCCTTCATGGGCGAGTCCGACTCGCACTTGGCCGGTTTTTTGCACTTCACAGCTACGCGTGTCTCAAGCGGATGACAGTCTGTAGGTACTCTCTATATTTTGTGCCTGTAGGTACTGCGCGGTACAAGTAGGTACTAGGTATTACATTTATATACGGTACGTACCTACATTTTATACAAGTCCGTTGCCTAATTTCAACTTCTTCAATACGTCTATTGAAGAAGTTGAGATTAGGTAACGGAACGCGGAATTAAGAATTTATTTAGGTAGGTACTGCTACTCTACTCCATAGGTAGAATAAAATTATTTACTTTTACTTTATCGTACTTTATGGAGGTACTAGATTTTTCCCGCAGCTTCGCCCGCGTGGATGTCGGAGATTATCCCACGGAATCGTACTACCGGAATAAAAAGTATCCTATGTCGTAATCCTAACCCAGCACTCTAATTACCTACGTAACACAATCATTATCTCTCTCAATCTGAATCATTTTGAAGAATATTGCTAATCCATTGCTTTGCATTACCTATGTTCGAAACATATGTATATCATTTCTATGGTTCGAAAAATGTTTTTGCTCAAAAACGTAAATGATGCAATGAATGTTGTTGAACTGTCAAAATGAAAGCCATTGCTACTGATAGTGTGTTACGCAATTACCCCGCAGGTCATGGTCTACCCATGTGCCAAATTTCATCTAAGTAAATCCGTTCAGCTCAGCCGTTTTAGCGTGAAAGTGGAACAAACAAAGTCAATTGCGCATTTACAATAATATTAGTTAGGAACAAACATAATATGAAAAAGCTAAAGTATTTGTGTACCTATATTATAAATAATTTCCATATAGTCAAAAATAACGCTAGTTCGGTAGGTACCTAGATTGATAAAAATTCAAACACACATCTCCCCGGCGCGGGGCCAAGCGCTTCGTCCGTACTATAGGTATGTAGTTATATGTACCTGCATGCAGAGCAATTTACAAAACTAGTGCATTTATGCGCGCGGCTAAGTAGCGAGGCACGTGCGAGGTGCGATGCGACATCATGAATGAATGGCTACTCATTTACGGAGACGCGGGGCGTCGCGCGTCGCGTTGAGCGGCGCGGCCCGCACTGAATTCAAATATATGGCGTTGTATGAGTGCGTTTACGGAGAAGCGATTTTAGACGCGTTTGTTTGAATTAGGGCGTTTTTTGCGGCCGAGCCCGCGGATGGCACCGACGCGTCCCACGCGGCGGCGCACGCAGCGGCGCACGCAGCGGCAATTCTCGATGAAGCTATGTCCGAGGCGGAATCTTCTGTCAGTCTTATTTAGAAACGAGCGGCATGTTCCCAACGGCAGAGGTAACTGCAGCCGTCGATGCGCGTCGGCGGCAACCGTCGACGCGTCGACGGCAACAGTCGACGCGTCAACGGCAGCCGTCGACATTTCAACTTCGAAGATATAGGTCGACGGCTGCCGTCAACGCGTCGACGGCAACAGTCGACGCGTCAACGGCAGCCGTCGACATTTCAACTTCGAAGATATAGGTCGACGGCTGCCGTCAACGCGTCGACGGCAACAGTCGACGCGTCGACGGCAGTCGTCGACGCGCGTCGACGGCGTCGACGACCTATATCTTCGAAGTTGAAATGTCGACGGCTGCCGTTGACGCGTCGACTGTTGCCGTCGACGTGTCGACGGTTGCCGTCGACGCGCGTCGACGGCTGCTGTTACCTCTGCCGTTGGGAACATGCCGCTCGTGTGTAAGAGCTCTAACTGCAGCCGTCGACATTTCAACTTCGAAGATATAGGTCGTCGACGCCGTCGACGCGCGTCGACGACTGCCGTCGACGCGTCGACTGTTGCCGTCGACGCGTTGACGGCAGCCGTCGACCTATATCTTCGAAGTTGAAATGTCGACGGCTGCCGTTGACGCGTCGACTGTTGCCGTCGACGCGTTGACGGCAGCCGTCGACCTATATCTTCGAAGTCGAAATGTCGACGGCTGCCGTTGACACGTCGACTGTTGCCGTCGACGCGTCGACGGTTGCCGCCGACGCGCGTCGACGGCTGCAGTTAGAGCTCTTACACACGAGCGGCATGTTCCCAACGGCAGAGGTAACTGCAGCCGTCGACGCGTCGACGGCAACCGTCGACCTATATCTTCGAAGTTGAAATGTCGACGGCTGCCGTCGACCTATATCTTCGAAGTCGAAATGTCGACGGCTGCCGTTGACACGTCGACGGTTGCCGTCGACGCGTCCACGGTTGCCGCCGGCGCGCGTCGACGGCTGCAGTTACCTCTGCCGTTGGGAACATGCCGCTCGTGTGTAAGAGCTCTTATACAACTGAATGACCAGCCATCCACAACTGGGGTCGCTCCTGTATTGCAGAAATAACTAGTTCCAATTTTTCGTCATTCGCGACACGTGCGCTCCCATCTCTCGCCAACATAAAACTAGTCGATTTGATCGAGGCGAGCGTCCCGTCTCGCTTCTCTATGAACATGGTCGTATATTGCTATAAGTTTGTGTTTACGCGTGCGATGATGCGTGCCGCTGCACGCGCCGCCCCACCGTAAACAGAAAAAACGTCCGACGCGCCGCGAGACGCCACGCCACACGCGCCGCGCGACGCCCCGCGTCTCCGTAAATGAGGCCCCCACCCAAGCGCTCCAATAGTGCCGGCCGGGCCTGCCGCCCAAGCGCCTGCGAGTGAGCGGCGGAAGTTACCGAACCCGAACCGAACGCCAACCGAGCGTTCAGGCGCTATCTCTCTCTTTTTGCTTTGCCTCTTTTTCAAACAATGCGCTGGATTGAACAACAAAAACAAGCTTAGCTCCGCTAGGGAAAGGTAATAGTGTTCTGTGAACAAGCTTTTGACTATGCCCGCGTTGACGATAGGATAGACGGTCTGGGAACAGTGGGAACTGAGAAGGGCACTCTCAATAGGTACTTACCAGCCTAATGCAGAAAGATTTTTAATTCAGAAAATTTCTCGAAGACAGTTCAAGTGTAAGTTAGTACTTACATTTATGTAGGTACTTAGGTACATAAACTTAGTATGTAGGTACATACATTCATTACAGTAATATCGAACCCAGGGTAGATCGCAAATACTATCAATAAGTAGGTAAAGCATTTTTTCTCACTTCATGATTCAATTGATAAATTGTGCGCGGGCAGAGCCACCGCGCCAGCCTTGTAAGAAATATTGCATACCTACCAACGATTCGCAACTTGTCAAAAAAAACACGCATAATTCAACGATTTATTATAAAATTGGCCAACCTGTTTGACATTGACAAACAACGCCATCTAACGAGCAAGATCAATTGTTGTTGATAACCTTAGCAAAAATTTGTGTTCTGCTTCTCGATAGTTCTTTGAAATATCCTGCAGAGGGCGTGTTCCGGCCGCGCACACATAGAAAAATTTATCGATTTTGTCAGGCCTAGATATCCTGGAAATAGTGTTTTTTTTATAGGTTTTTGTCGATATGCGTCAATAATAAGTCATAACAACTTAATATACGTGCTTTTATTCTGCAAAAATCGTTTATTTTTCGAGATTTGTACCCCGAAAGAATGTATGAAAAAGTGTCAGTATCCAATCACCTTAAGTTTGCCGTATGTCATTTCTTCCCAGAATTTGATCCTTATAAGCAACACTATCGAACGGTGTAATAATACAGCGTGTGTTTTTTTTTTCAAAATCAACAGGGTCTATTCCCGGCTAGAAAAATTGATTTTTCAAAAATCCAATGATGCAGTTTTCGTTTTCATCAACATCGAGCCCGCGACTCCTTTGAGTACTTTTCGCTATTCCTCATAGTTTAGAATTTGGCCATCTACGTCCACTTCATGCAATTTGCATGCATAAAATTCATGTAAACTAGTAGTGTTATCGGCCTATCGGCGTTTCCCGTTAGTGTGGCCCCGGCATCCGAGATATTTATTTATTTTATTTATTACAACTTTATGCACAATTTAAAAGAATAATACTGTACAAAGGCGGGCAGATATGATTGCAGAAAAGCGCTAAGCTCAATAAAATGAACGGTATGGAAGAGGCATAAAAGCATGCTTGGTTTCCTTGCCTAGCTGCGGTAGCATTAAATATCATCTCGTATAATTAATTTCCGTAGCACAAAGATGACGCAAACTACTTCTATTAAAATCAACGCGGCCTATGAACGCTTTTATTCGGTTTCCGCTCGCACTGCACACGCACTGTCAGCTGGTCGGCTGTCAGTGTCAGTCAAACTCAATTCTGTCATAGCAAAATCGATCGGTGTGCAGTGTGAACTTCTGATATTATTTAGGAATTAATAAAACAAAGACTAAAAATGTCTAAAGTTACTACAAATACTGGTGATAACACTCAAGATGAGGTAAATATTATTATCTCATTCTATTTCGCGTACTATTTTGATTTTCTATATGTTTGCCGCCTTTATCTATCGTAGAACAAAACTATATTTTTTCTTGTAAAGGTTTTATTATTTGGTATGCTTTGTCTATTAGATGTAAAAGCAGCAGATAAGCGTTATATTGTGGTGTTAACGGCGTTTAATAAATAATTTAAATGACGCAATGCGCCATACTTCGAGGTGATGACTGTGCTACTTATATTTTTATTAATAACTGAATGTGTGGGATGTTTAAAACTGCTTTATATAAAAAATATGTCCCAAACAAAGACATAACGTCAACAGGCATATCAATTTTTTGCCATATATAAGCCTGCTAATTAAGTTAATGATTTTAGGTAGGAGTAGTCAGGGCTGTAGCTAGAGTCGAATTTGAGGTAGGGCAGCATTGGTTACAGGTAGGGCGAAAGTAAAAAAATTATCATAATTTATCTGCCCTTAAAGCACGGGCTCCTAAATCAATCACCATGTATATCATTGACCTCTAGGTCAGTGATGTACATTCAATAGCTATTCGTAGACAAATAATTTCCGTGACAGAGCATGAGCATGGACCTAAGAACTACCTATTAAATCCTCAATGATGAAGAACAAGCGAACAAGATGGTTGAACTTCCAGTTTGAATGTAGAGATCCACGTCTGAGTGAGAGTGAGGTAATAATTAATTGTTGGGTGGGGTGATACGAGTAAATAGATACGACCAAAAATACCATTTAGATCATATTGTTTCTGAAAACTTATTATAATAATTGTGCCACATTTCATTAAAATTTCCTAAGGGGCCTCTGCGAGTTGGCTTCCGCCCCTCATACGCCTTCCAAAGGACCGGGACCCCATAGTCCCGAGATATATAAAAACAAAAAAAAAAACATATTAATAAAAAATATTTAAAACAGCTGAACTCTACGATTCACCATATTATTAAAAATGCGAAGAACTTCGTTCAGATCAACTGATTTTGTTCTTTTTTTTTCAAAGGCCATAAATACCATACCAGCCATTCTCTCGTGACCCATTGACAGCCTTTGAGGCCTATTGATTGCAGTTAAAGTTGAAAACGTAGATTCGCACACTGCAGTGCTATCCTATCATATACCTATCGCTATATCTCAAACAAACAATTTATCTTAGTTTTTGGTATTTTTAACCCCCGACGCAAAAACGACGGGGTGTTATAATAATAATAATAAGTTTTAAGTTTAACGTCTCTGTGTGTGTGTGTCTGTCTGTGGCATCGTAGCTCCCGAACGGATGAACCGATTTTGATTTTGTTTCTTTTGTTTGAAAGGTGAATTAGTCGCGAGTGTTCTTAGCTATGTTTGATGAAAATCGGTCCAAGATGGCCGCCGCCACAAAATGGCGGATTACATATTTTTTCACAACTCCCTCAATATGGGTATCAAATGAAAGGGCTTGACAAGTAGAATACTAAACATTATGATAAATTTCAAAACCAAGATGGCCGCCACCACAAATGGTGAATTCATAGAGGAATACGTTAGTATAAGTAGAATGAACTCCAACGACCACGAGTAAATAACTAGCTTCACTGTGGTAAAAAAATACGTACAGCTGCACAGATTTCGGCGAGTCACGTGTCGATCGTATAGCATGTTTACTAGTAATATAATATTATAAAGTATAAAAAGCAAGAAATAAAAGTTAAATTTAAAATTTAAAATACCCCCGACTCAAACAAAAACCTCTAAAAACTAAAATAATAATATATTGGCCCTTTAAGTTTAATATAAGTTGCAGGAAATATTTTGATCCAAGCGTCCTCATGTCGGGGGACGGCTAATAAAAACGCCAAACAGCCCAGCCCAGCAATAATGGATGTAGCTATTGTAGAAAACATAACTGCTGTTAACTTCCAATTTTCATTAGCCGTCCCCCGACGTGAGGACGCTTGGATCAAAATATTTCCAGCAACTTATATTAAACTTAAAGGGCCAATATATATTATTATTTTAGTTTTTAGAGGTTTTTGTTTGAGTCGGGGGTTTTTTAAATTTAAAATTTAACTTTTTTAAGGTAGGGCATTGTGATTTCAAGGTAGGGCATTGCCCCACAATGCCCCCCCCCTAGCTACGGCCGTGGGAGTAGTCCTTTTTCTTTCCCTGTACTTATAATTTATTTTTTTATATGGATACCTACCAAAAATCTTGTTACAATCTTATTGGAAAATATAGTAATGATAGATAATTTAAATACTTAAAAATAAACCATTAAGACCAAGAAATGATTTTTTTTACTTACTTAATGTATTATTTTGAATTGGAACTTGGGACTTGCCAGAAAATACAAAAATACGAGATAAAGTGATATTGTTTAAAGTCTGATGAAGTTTGGGTAGAGGGTGGTGTTATTTTTTAATAGCTTCGCACCACCTCATAATACATAAACAAAAAATATTAATTAGTACATGAAATTATTTTCAGAAAATCCTGATGCCATACACATACATCCAGCAAGTACCAGGCAAGCAGATACGGCAGAAGCTTGCATCTGCCTTCAACTACTGGCTCAAGATCTCTGATGAGAAGCTGCGAGCCGTGGGAGAGATTGTGCAGATGCTGCACAACTCCAGCTTACTGTAAGTTATAGCAGTAGTCAATTTTGAAAGCTTTTCTCACAGCTTGTCATAGCAGGCAATAATAAGGGGGGTGACTAACACTGGGATGAAGGCAGCCACACCCATTGGTCAGAAGGTCAATTCTCGTAATTTTAAACATTCAAAATCTAGTGTCAGTATCATCTCGGCGACAAACAAATGTCAAAAACTTTTCAAAATGTAGGGAAATTAGAGGTATTTTTGACAGATTGAGACTAAGATCAGACTGTGAATGTTGTTAAAATTACGAGAATTGCCCCTCTGATATTTTTGTAGGGCTAATTTGCAAATGTTGATTTAAAAAAATAGAAGAGACCCATCCTGTGTTTATGGCCGTGGCTGCATTAGTGCCTACCTAAACCTAGCCTTACCTAGAATAAAAAGTCTAAAATTATTTACCTATACAAATAAATAAAATTGATGTGTCTGTTTGCAATGTCAAAATAACAGCTTTTTACTAAACGCATAATTATGAAAGTATACATATGGTACTTAAAACAAAAAAAAAAAAAACAATTATTTGTTCCGGCTAATCTCCGAAACAGCTGGACTGATTTTGATGAAATTTGGTATGGAGATACTTTGAACCCTGGGAATGGACATAGACATACCGCGCGGACAAACATATTTTATTTGCAAAGCTGTGCCCGCGACTTCGTTCGCGTGCATGACGGAATACGTTTTATTTTTTTGCGGGGAACCCTAATTCCTTTTCTAAAATAAAAGTAGCCTAAGTTACTCCTTATTACATCAGCTATCTTCCAGTGAAAGTTCCGTCAAAATCGGTATAGCCGTTTCAGAGATTAGCCAGAACAAACAGACAGACAAAAATTAAAAATAATGTTATTTTGGTAGGTATATGTACCGTGTATACATCCATATGTATTTAGTAAGAAGCGGATATTTTAATATTACAAACAGACACTCCAATTTTATTTATTATTTGTATAGATGTATAGACTACTACTACTGCTACAAAAATAGCAACAACAAAAGTTTTTCAGCTTGGCACGTAAAAAGTCTGCTCAGCCATCCAGAGAACTTAGTTACCTGCTATTTCCGGATGCTCTAACATTATTATTATTAGCCTGTGATGTCCCACTGCAGGGCAAAGGCCTCCCTACTCTCTCTTCTCTAACATATAAATATTTTTAATTCTGATTAAAAAAAACTGGTTTTATAATGCAATCAGTCTTTTAGACTGAGCAAATGAGATGTCTCTGTTGGCATGTGGGGCGCTACTCCCAATGGTATCTGCCCTATCATTTCGATTCATTGTTGCAAGTTAATAAAAATAACAATAAAATAAAATAATGTAAAAACAATAATGGGAATAATGTCTATGTGCACGCTAAGATAAAAATAACATCACAAAATTATCTCTCTGAAATCATTTGAGGAAAACGTACCTACTAACATATTTTAAATGTATATGTAATATTCAAATATAACTTTACAAATGATGAATGATAATATAATTTGTATGTAGTGTATGTACTCCCCATTCATTACTATTGTTTGGCGTTGGCTTGTCCCAGTTATTTTGAAGAATTCTAGTTGCTATTCGTCTAACACCTTATTATTCTCGCAAAGCACGTAGTAGCAAGGTCATTTACGGGAAAAAGAATAGAGAATTATCCTTTCTACCTTCTGTAGTATATCATTTATACTACTACAGGGTGAAATTGAACACATGCGACAAATCGAAATGGGAGATTATACTCATCATTATGAACAACTTTTACTATGGGACCAAACCTGAAATCGCGAAAAAAAAATCAGCTGTTCCCTACATTTATGTTCGCATAACTCGCCAAAATGTAGGGAACAGCTGATTTTTTTTTCGCGATTTCAGGTTTGGTCCCATAGTAAAAGTTGTTCATAATGATGAGTATAATCTCCCATTTCGATTTGTCGCATGTGTTCAATTTCATCCTGTATATGATATAATCATAATCATTATTTATAAATAATAATAATACATATTATAAATGGGTAAGTTCGTATGTTTGGATGGTTGTTACTCAATCACGAACAAACGGCTGAACGGATTTGGATGAAATTTGCCACACAGATAGTTTATAACTTGGATTAACAGTAACACTTATCCCGTTAGTACGTTCCCGTAGGAGAATTTCCGTCCACGCGGGCGAAGCTGCAGGCAAAAGCCAGTTTATTTATATAATGCCGTGTGAGTATGAAGTCACAGTAAATGGTAATTCTCGGACCGAAAATCAGATTACGATTACACTTTGTATATCGCCAGAAGCTTCAATCGAAAATGACCTTTATGCCGCGCCACGAACGATCGTCCTATTACGTTTTCCTTCCCCCCGCACAACTCATAATTTCAGTGAATGGGATTCTATTTAGGTATGTAAAATTATGCGTTCGTACGTATTATCACTTAATATATTAGGCCTACTCCCATGTAAGGTTAAACTTATATTAGACGGACTGTATAATTCGGTAGTAAGCGCCCAAAATGGTGACGCCATTCACACGACACTGGAGACCATACAAACCCCTTGCTTGCTTCGCAGACTCTCTGTCTGTCTGTAAGTCCGCTTATAACTCAAGAATCAATTTACGTATTTTTTCATTTATGCGAGTGGAGCCGTGGGTACAGCTAGCTTCTCGTCTCATATTAGTCAGTCAAAATATAAAACAAGCAATTATCTTTCGCTTTTTTTTTAACTCGGTATATCAGGTACCTAATCTTGATTAAATGCAAATTTTCCACGAAGTATCATCATGTTTTATTCAACGAAGGTCAATCTAAAGTTAACTAAACAATGGCACATTTTCTCATGTGTCTCGCCGATACGAATTCAGTGGCTGGATCGAAACTCAAACCTTACCTTTATCAGAATCAAGTTAGCCTAGCGCAGTCCATTGCTGGACTTTGGCCGCTCCCCCTAACTCCTTCCTCCCGCCTGCGTCACAACACCCGGTTCTCCATCTTTCCACGCATCCACTCTGCTCCAGCCAATTTTTTAAGGTCGTTGGTCCATCTAGCTGGGAAGCATCTAACGCTGTGCTTACCGATACGCGATCTCCACTCAAAGAGCCGCCTAATCGGAAATTATCCTAAAAAAATTGGGGGCAAATCTAGCTGAATAAAGAGCCCGCATGTACGCATGTTTGTATTATGATTCCCTATTTTATTTGGCGTTGGCTTAAATATGCCTTGATCTTGTTGCAGCGTCAAACACAAAGTACCATCAGCCCAGCAGGACACGATTGATATAACTTTCTTTAACGCGTGAGTGAAATAATATTCATTAATTTGGTTATCGGTGATTGGTCACTTTTGTCCTGCTGGGTATGGTTATTGGTTGATGGTGTGGTTTTTCTGACTTGGTCATTACGTGGACTTTTTATTGTTTGGGTTTATATTAGGTACAGTAAAACGGGGCTACTTTGACTTCCAGGGTTACTTTGACAAGGCCGATCATAACACCATGACGCGTTCCCCACACCCCGCGCAATATTACTCGAGGTCACGCACACTTGCTGAGCACACGTGAAAACCGATTTTGGCGCTCTGTTAAAGTAGTTCCAACGCCTGTCAAAGTAACCCTGGAAGCCAAAGTAGCCCCGTTTTGCGGTACTGATATGGTTTTGTGGTTTGGCGACAATCTATTTGTATACTTTCCTATAAGCGAAAAAGCTACTTAGGGTGTAGGCAGGCATTCAGTGAGAAATAATTTTATGAAAAACCATCGCTATGGGGTTAATAATGGTTGAAAGATTGGCTACGGACATAGCACAGGTTGAGTTAGTCTTTTGAATAATACCATCTTAAGCCATGTACTTCCTAAAAAGGTCTTGCTACGTAGGTATAACGTAGGTATCTCTTGCATCTCACGAAAATGCATTTTTAAACGATTGCCTCATTGTTATTATAATGCCAAATACCTAAATCAAGATTCACGAACGATAGGCATCAGCAAGCAGTACCTAACTCTATCTTGAAGAATTGTTAAGGTCGTTAAGAGGCGTCTTTTAATCCTAATTGTTGGCACACACTTTTAAATTAGGTACTCATTTTGATAAAGGTGACATTTTTTTTATATTGGTGAGCGATAGCCGTTTTACGTGGATGTGACGCATGTTTCCCCCAACCCTTTCTTATTTTTTTTTTGTGCGTTATGTTCTTTATTGCGTCATGTTTACCGCAAATTAACGTATTTTCTTCCTTTCTTTCTTTATTGTCATGATAAGGCAGCTCGTACATTAATAGTCCGGTCAAGTTAGCTTCAAAAGTAGGGGTAGAATAGAATAGAATACTCTTTATTATGTACACCATATAAATTACAGACATAAATATATTAGGTCCTTACATATGAAATTGGCGTTTTTCGTACTGGCCACTTTAATCACGAATTTCTCCTCTTTGGTAAGGAATTCCAAATTCAAATTTGTACAGCTATTTACTCATGTATTTGTGCTTCGATGACCGTCATTCATTTGTTTTTTTTCTTCTGTTTTTTCTGTTTGCGTCACTCATTTTACAAAATGGAAAATTTAAAATATCGCATTATTTACGAGTACGAGTTCCGCCGTGGCACTAGTGCTGCGGAAACGACTCGAAGGGTGAATGATGTGTATGGCGGTCATGTTGCAAAAGAAAACACAGTTCGTTTTTGGTTCCAACGTTTTCGTTCTGGAAATTTCGACCTGCAGAACAAGCCCCGTGGACGGCCTGAGACCCAAGTTGATAATGGAGAATTGAAGGCTATTGTGGAAGCGGACCCATCGCAAACCACGTCCGAGTTAGCTGCAGGCTTCGATGTTAGTGATAAAACTGTTTTAATTCACTTGAAGCAAATTGGGAAGATTAAAAAGCTTGAAAGCACGACAACGCCAGACCACACACTGCGCAACAGACGGCTACCAAATTAGAAGAGCTTGAATTGGAATGTCTTAGACATCCTCCGTACTCCCCGGACCTTGCTCCAACAGATTACCATTTTTTTCGCAATTTGGATAACTTTTTGCAAGGGAAAAAATTCAACTCCGATGGGGCAGTCCAAATCGCCTTCAAAGATTTTATTGATTCCCGTCCGACTGGTTTTTTTAGTAAAGGGATCAATGAACTACCTATAAGATGGCAAAAGTGCATTGAAAACAATGGTTCATACTTTGATTAATTAAATATATTATACTTATTAAAAAATATTCGACTTTTTGTTCCTTCCATACAAAACGCCAATTTCATATGTAAGGACCTAATAGAAAACTTTAAAAACACAAACTTATAAAACTTTTTTTTTTTTTTTAAACCGATAACACGTATATAAAACTAATTGAAATACAATTATTATGAAGAATACAACTTTTTGCATCGCTATATCTCCGAAATGGTGATTCTAAGAAAAAACTGTAAGAACAATTTTTGTAGATAATTGCATGATGAACAATAATTATGTCTCACCTATTTTTATAATTTTTGCAACATTTGACCTTGAATATTTTTTTTTTTGCAGACGTCGGATCGATGGGCACTTTTGACAATTTATTTGTAAAGGTGTTCCTAACATTTATATTACCAATTTTCAGCTTTATGCGAATTAATGTAACCTTGAATGTCTATTTTGACCAGCAGCCTAATTGCGGAACGCCAAATCGTCAAATGATTCTGATCAGTTGGCTTCATTTCTATCACAATTGGCTTCATTTTACGATTTTCGAATTGCGAAACTCTAGTTTCTGCGCAGGGCCTTAACGTTCATAATTGGTTTCATAATAAACTAGAGTTTCGCAATTCGAAAATCGTAAAATGAAGCCAATTGTGATAGAAATGAAGCCAACTGATCAGAATCATTTGACGATTTGGCGTTCCGCAATTAGGCTGCGGGCTATAAACGTTACGGGAAATCGCTATCAATCGCTGCGAAAATATTAATTGGCGATTGATATCGAAAATTAAGGTGCCACTATTCGATATTTTTGCCATACAAATTTCGGGAGAGTATTACTCCACTGTTTGACATTGTACATCCAAAGTTAAACATTGTATCGTTTTGTCTAATTATTAATTGTGTCTGTACGGAAGCAGAATTGTAAAATAACAAGCCATTAAAAAGTTATGAGCCAACAAAGATTCGTTTTTCTTGCTATTTTTAACGTAACTTTGGGTGTAAATAAGTAATAAAAGAACTGAAAAATATTAAAAATTAAATCCGTACCGACAAAGCTCAGTTATCGAAGAGTTCAAAAAATTTTATTTGTGGTTGATTTATGTAGTGGATTTTTCATAGAACTCGATTTTCCAAAGCACTTTTCAAATATTTTTATGCGCCTATCAGTTCGGAACGGTGTTCCTGTGCGTGAGAACTAGATGTTGTGCGTGTAGATTAGCGTCTAACTGCTCATCACTGATACTAGCTCCGTCAGATATGAAGCCAAGTTAGACAGCGTGATTTTGGCCATGACCACCAGTGAGTTCGAGCTCGCGTTTAGTTTACTCTTAACAGTTCTTGCTCTTGTCTTGCTAATTGCATTTTAAGTGTTATTCTCTGACTATCCTTTTCCCGACTATGTTGGGGTCGGCTTCCAGTCTAACCGGACGCAGCTGAATACCAGTATTTTTCATGGAGCGACTGCCTATCTGACCTCCACAGCCCAGTTACTGGGTAATACAATACCCCTTGGTAATACCCGTAACGACTGTCAAATATCCACGAATGACAGCCGGGACCAACGGCTTAAAGTGCTTTCCGAGGCACGGAGGGGTCTCGGTATGTAAAGATGGTCACCCATCCACAGACCAACCGCGGCAAGCGTAGCTTCACCTGAACGATCGACCTGTGCGGCTGTTATTATTTAGCCACGGGCCCTCTCTGCATTTTAAGTGTTAATTTACATCAAAATGGTATTCATTATCATCATCATTCGGCCGAAAGACGTCTGGTGCTGGACATAGGGCTCACCCAAATGCTAAAATGGAAATGCTATTAGAAAAACGAATTCAGGATAAGAGGCTCCTGTTTCTGTTTTTTATTAAGACGCAAATTACAATTCGTCTAAACTCAGACCCAGAGCATTTATTTCAATTAAACCAATTGCAGGCATTTTTGGATTGTCAAGGAGTCGGTCAGTCAGATAGATGGAACTAGCTGCCTATTCCGAAACGTAGTAGGTTTCTATGGAGAAGAACTGGCAAGAAACTCCATAGACACTCTTTTAATCAATATATTGTTTACATCATTCATGTTAGAAGATTGTTGTTTTGTTGGAGATCCTGAATAAATAAATCTATAAAGGGTGAAATGGAATTCATGGGCATCCTTTTAAGGGGTCATTGTAATCATCATTATGAACAACTTTTGCTATGGGACGAAACCTGAAATCGCGAAAAAAAATCAGCTCCTCCCTACATTTTGACGAGTTATGTGAACATAAATGCAAGGAACAGCTGATTTTTTTTTTTCGCGATTTTAGGTTTAGTCCTATAGTAAAAGTTGTTCATAATGATGAGTACAATGACCCCTTAAAAGGATGCCCATGAATTTAATTTCACCCTGTATATACTAATAATAAAGCTGAAGAGTTTGTTTGTTTGATCGCTCTAATCTCTGGAACTACCAGTCGGATTTGATAAAATCTTTTTGCATTTGATAGCCCAGTACTTGAGGAAGGCTATAAGCTATCTAGCATCACGCTAGGACCTTTAGGAGTTGAGCAAAAAGAAAAAAACTCAGAAATATCGATAAGTGAAAACGAAATAATAGCGCGGGCTGGTGATGCTATGCAAAGACAAAGAAAAAGGCGACGGGGTGGATCGGGAGAACAAGAAGTTTCACGTGGACGAAGTCGCGGGCAGAAGCTAGTAATAATAATAATAAAAGATGTGGTTATCTGGCAAAGAGCCGAAGCATTGGCTTAGCCCATAGTATTCCTAACCAAATACCACCTAATGCTCAGCAGTTGCGCATGCGATCAATGGACCAACCGGACAGTTTCGCTAATTATACATCAATATTGATTTTCCACTCCTGTCGTAGTGGTTCGCGTACTTGGGTCTGTGATACTGACTTAATTATTTATTAGTTTAGAAGTGCTTTGTGTATAGTAGGCATCTATGTAAATACCATAACGGAGGTTAAGGTCTCGAGTCTCGACTCGCTCATTTGTTACGGTATTCAGACTTCAGATACAATTTAGATTAGATGTTATGGCTGATATTCCCATGTTAAGACACATTATTAATTACGAATGGGGAATACAGAACAACACATTCCGTGAAAATGTGTGACTCGGTTCAATTGATGATGGTATTCCCTATCTCACATCTGTTAATTGAAGTATTTAGTAGCGAGAGTTAAAAATAAAACTGTGACTCACATGGGGAATACTCGCGAGACGACACTTGAAACAATAACGAACTGATATCTATTTAAAGATTTTAAGACTAGTGACCACGTTCACATTAGATAGGGATGGTGAGTTACAAATGAATTAACAAAACTTGGTTTCCTTCTTCGAGGATATTTCTCCGAAATAAAGAATCGCCAATTTTTTTTTTTTCATATACAGGTGCCGAGCGGATATCGGAAAGTCAATCATTTACTCATCGCACTCCTTAGGTCACTATTCCAACATAAACCGTGCCATTGATATTTTAAGCATCTTTCTTGAACATCAATATTTTTCACCCAGGATCGACGACATTCAAGACAACTCCATCCTCCGGCGCGGCATCCCGGTGGCGCACTCCATATATGGCGTCGCCAGCACCATCAACGCTGCCAACTACACCATGATCGTGGCTCTCGAGAAGACGCAAGAGCTGGGGCATCCTATGGTATGTAATTGATATAATATCAGCCTATTATTTTCCGACTGCAGGGCAAGTCAATATAGTTTCCAAACATGTAAACAAGTATTATGTTTTTGGAAACAACTTTCAATGCATAAAGTTCAGTTTGGGCTACAACATCAAACTTCTTAATGACTTTTTCAACAGTACAAGTCATTGAAATACACTTAATTTACATTAACATTAAGTTGATATTCATATAACATCAATTGGAAACAAGGATTTGAATAGACTTCAGCAATGATTATTGTTTCAGGCAACAACAGTGTACACAGAGCAGCTACTGGAGCTGCACAGAGGGCAGGGCATCGAGATCTACTGGAGGGACAACTTCCAGTGTCCATCCGAGGAGGAGTACAAAGAAATGACCATCAAAAGTGAGATATTGTGTAAAGTTGATTTACATTTTATTTCTTGAATTTTGTTACCACGTTATTTACTGAGGTATCGTAGCTCTTACTCCATATTTTTTGCACTATACAGGGTGTTACAGAAAGGGTATATCAATACAAACGGGTTGAAGAGTGTATCTGGTCTAGAATCTCTGTACAAAATTTCAGCTCAAAAGCATTAACTTTGAAAATGCTTAATATTTTTTTATTTCGACATCACGGCGCTGCACTGGTGCGCGGCGGCGTGATGTGCGTGTACTAGGCGCACAGACACACTACAGATAATGGATAATGACCCTCGTAGTGCGGTGACACGTTTGCTATGATTTCAATTTAATAAACTATCGAAATAAAAAAATATTAAGCATTTTCAAAGTTATTGCTTTTGAGCTGAAATTTTGTACAGAGATTCTAGACCAGGTACACTCTTCAACCCGTTTGTATTGATATACCCTTTCCGTAACACCCTGTATACGATGTTGTGCCTCTTCATTAGAAAATTAGTTTACTAAAGTGAACACACGAGAAACTCAGTGGGTTTTTTTTTTTGCTAACAATAATTTCAGCCCGTTTTACGAGTAGTATAGGTACAGCAGAAATTAGAAACTAAGGTTGAGTTTCAATTGATCTGCGCTGACCCTTAACCCATTACAACTGGCTTGTATCCTTTCGTAATATCCGCCGTGTAATATGTACATTCAGGCCTCAACACATTTGGGCCAAAGCTAGGTGGAAGATTATTAAAAATACTAAACTATTTTAGTAACAATTAATAATATAGGTACCTGTTGGTGTGTTGGTAATAATATACCCTTAATTTTACAGAGACGGGTGGTCTATTCATGTTGGCGATCCGTCTAATGCAGTTGTTTAGTGACAACAAGTCCGACTTCAGCAAATTATCCGGAATACTCGGGTTGTACTTCCAGATCAGAGACGACTACTGCAACTTGAGGTTGACAGAGGTAAATAATCATTATAATAACTAGTCGTTACCATTTTTATGTAGTTCTATGCATAGGCATAATCTGCCTATAATGTTCCCACTGCTGGGACACAGGCCTCCTCACGGTGGGAGGGTAGTTTTATGTCGTTCCCGGAAAATAATAGGCAACAAATCTCTTCTGTTGGCTATCAAAAAGTTCGACGAAAACACCATGTCATGATTTGTGGTGGCATCTACATCGTCATACGCATCACAATGACGTCACGCAAAATCCTGCACCGCGCAAGCAGAGTTCACCACGCGACTAGCATATACAGGGTGAAATTGAACACATGCGACAAATCGAAAAGGGAGATTGTACTCATTATTATAAACAACTTTTACTATGGGACCAAACCTGAAATCGCGAAAAAAAAATCAGCTGTTCCCTACATTTATGTTCGCATAACTCATCAAAATGTAGGGAACATAATTATACCTATAACGTCCCGATATCAATAGTCGGGCAGTAGCCCGCCAGACAACACCAGTCTGGCTGGTCGGAGGATCCTCCCTTTTCTATGAAGGATGAGTGAACTTTACACCCTGTTCCTCATACCTTATACTCATGAGAATGGCCAATCGCTTTCTCTTTGAATAACCATTCACAACATAACGCGATCATCAAATAATTTGCAAATATGGTGATTTATGTTGGAAAAACTACCAACGCATGTAAGATTGTTTGATACATTATTGTTCTTAACTTTTTTAGTCCGTTTTTTGATTAATTTGATTATGCTAAATACACTAAAGGCCAGTTTTAACTAAACTATGTAAAATGCATGATTGTTTAATACCTCATTTAATGAATATCTTTTGTCCCCAGTACACAGAGAACAAGAGTTACTGCGAGGACTTGACGGAGGGCAAGTTCAGCTTCCCCATCATACACGCCATCAGGCAGGGAGACAACCAAGTGCTTCGTATCCTTTACAAATATAACATCCTTTTTTCTAGAACTTCTTGTTGTATGGGTTACCTATTAACCCCCCGCCCCCCCAACCTCTCCGGCCGAGCTAAATAATTTAATTAGGTGAAAAATGGTTTTTTAAATGTGTTCCAATGACTTCCTGCGACATGTAACCTGGAAGTCATGTAAGGTTAAGACATTCGTCTTTCTTTAGGATAATCAGCCTATAACTTTCCCGCTGCTGGGACACAGGCCTCCTCTCAGTGAGAGGGAGTGGGCCGTAAACCACCACGCAGGCCCAGTGCGAGTTGGTAGATGTCACATGTCTTCGAATTTTTGGTCCTAGGACATGCCGGTTTCCTCACGGTGTTTTCCTTCACCGTTTATGAGAGCAATGGTGATGAAATAAATTACACAAAGTAAAGCGCCTGCTTGGATACGAACCCACGACCTACAACTCGCAAATCGGGACCGTTACCACTGGGCCACCACTGCTCTTACCGTTCTTTAATTACCACTAATTCATTATTGGCCACGAATAAGTAAAGTCATTATTTGGTTAGAAGATGGACCAAGTGATCCCGGTTTCCATGTACCATAGACGGTTTCCATAGACGACTTATTTTTTTCCCAAGAGCCTTTCTTTTCCGAGGTTCTTTATATATCTGCAGAGAACTTAATAATTGATTGATACTGTATAAAATAAAAAGTGGTGCAAACTTGCTACCTTACAAAACAGCAAAATGAGCCTCTCTTGACTAACAACAGAAATGAGTACATTTCCTTAGCACCGTCTTTAGACATACTTCGACAAAGGACCCGAGATCTAGAGGTGAAGCGGTACTGCATCACGATACTGGAGCGAATCGGCAGCTTCGAGTACACGAGGAACACGCTGCAGAGTCTCGACGAGGAGGCGCGGAGAGAGGTTGGATATTGATATTTTAATTTATTTATTAGTTTAGCTTATAAGTCAACGGCCTATCTGATAGAAAGTCGTTGATGCTGTGCAGCAGCGTGTGTTTTTGTCATGGTAATCTCATATTTAATTTACCTCTTTAACCTTTTAACCGCCGGACTTTATATCAGTTATCATGCCCCCAGCGACGGACAAAAAAAACGAAGAATAAATACCGATGAAACGAGCTGTGATGATGTAATAATAATACAGATTAAACGAGCTGTTATTTGGTCGTATATATACGACTCTGGCGGAATGGATACGAAAATATTTGTCGGATTAATCCGACATAAGCGGTTGAATGGTTAAACAGGAACACAATTCTAGTGCTTGGTGGCACAGTTACGTATAATTGGAAAGTACTTCCTTGCAGATAAATATCGGAGTGACGTCCTTTGAACACCTTGAAACTAAACTTGTATTAAAAGCTTATGAATCTCATCTTTTAGGGCCAACACAATTCTTCCATTTCCAGGCTTTAAGGCGGGTAGGCATTGAAGAACGAAGTCAGCAAAACGTCTTGTTCCCACTGCCTACTTGCTTAAGCGGAAGCTAGTGAACCTTTCTAGAAGGGGCCCATGGATAATTACAAGATCTGTACTTCAAGCTTACGTCTTCTGCAAACACAGTAGAAAGAAAGCTAGCATCAGTGATTCAAGTCTTGAATCTCTTTTCCAGGTGACCAGACTCGGCGGCAACCCTCAATTAGAAGCCCTTCTGGATGACTTGCTGAGTTGGAGACGAGACATGTCGCTCGACAAACTTGAGAACAACGTGTAAACAGCAGTACGTTGACTTGTATGCGTAACTAGTAGGGGTAGACCGAAAAATATTATTTAAGAAGGAAAAGAAAGTTGGTTGTTTGGTTGTTCGGGATAGCTGCAATGACTTTAGAAAAATAAAAGCTGCGCCCCGCGGTTTCACCCGCGTAACTATCGATCCCGTGGGAATATCGGGATAAAAAGTAGCTTATATGTTAATCCAAGGTGTCAGGTACCTCCATACAAAATTTGATCAAAATTGGTCCAGCGGTTTGAGCGTGAAGAAGTAACAAAAATATAAACACACACTCACAAACTTTAGCCTTTATAATATTAGTGTGATATGAAGGAAGAAAAACAATGGGAACCATACAATTCATAAAATAAATTGTCAAATGATCAGGCCGCATAATAAAGTTCTCAGGTTAGACTTTAAAACCTCTATTCAAAGATAATGAATAGTAGCTGACTGCATGAAGAAGGAATAAGTACCTTCATCTTAGTTACGCCTACAAGTAAAAAACAGTAGTTAAAAGACATTTTATCTTGTTTTACATTTCATTACGGTGATTTACATTACTGTTGGTACTATTAATAGTGTAATAGTGCGTTTTACAACAAACGTTTCAAAGTTTTCTATGAAAGTATTAAAATATTTCTCGTTTTGTAACTGTCACACAATTGGCACTCGCAGTTTTAAATACCACAGTATGCGAATAACTGCAATGAAAAGTAAGAAAAAAATCCCCAATGATTTAAATTATTTTGAAAATCGTATTTTTTTTTGTATCTAATTAGATTGTAGATAGAATGACCATCCATTTTTTTATAATTAACACTAGTTAATATTCAAACAACGATGTTAAGGCGATATGTCCATGTGTACATATTATTATATTTATTTTTTATATTCAGTCATTATGATGCATTTTACATTCCGATTGTTTTAATTAGAAGGTGGAAGGAGAATAAGTAAAGTAGACAATTTGGTTAAAAGACATGCTTCAAAGCAATTTGTACCTCATGCTCTTCAAAATACGTGCTAAATTCTTAAAATTTCAGTTTGATAGAATAATTTATCAAATCATTATTTACCCTAGAAACATCTACATTGTTTTTAAATCATTATAGGCGTCTAATTGGTTGCTAAAATTATTTTCTAAAGTTAAAATACACTTGAAGTGATATTATTTCATAAAAGTAGGGGTATTGGCCTATTTGCGGACTCCATAATTCTATCTAGTATTAAATAACAAGTTTTGGGAATAAAAAATATTCCATGGAGTTCATAATAATGCCACAGAATAACACTTCCAGTTGGTCAATGGTCAAAGCCAATGTTCAAGTTGTACAAAGACTATTTATCATAGTACTCTGTGGCCATGCGATCACACTGCCATCTTTATTCAAAGCAGATCGCGAATAGATTACTTTTGCTTTGTAACATATGCGTTAAAGCTTATTACTTAAATCGCTTTGTACTTATGCGCAATAAATGCTTAAATAGACGAGCTTTGTTAATTTTGTATTAAAATAAAACGATTGTTATGGATTATTCTGTTTTTATTTATTTCACCCTTTATTAGGTTTTGAACATTAAAAAAATGTTAATAATCCGTAGCAATGTTTTATTTTTTAAATATTTTAGCGAGGTTTTTCTAATAGATTTTAAAGAATTGCGGCTGGAATATCTAGAACCGTTGGTATTGTTTTATATTTTATTCTACGTTTAAACGTTCACGAGTATTCTTGTCAATTCAGTTGTTAATGAATCGTTATATTAAAGTGTTAAGAAAACACTCAATTTTGAATACGAAATTCTTATAAATGAAATCGACCAAAATGTATGCAAATCATAGATTTAGACAATTAAAATGTTTATTAGCTTTTTCGAATATTTAGCGATGTTACAGTAGTGAGTAAATGAAGAGAAATATTACATAAGGTTGACGTTATTGTCCTGCAAGAGATTTCAAAAAAATGTTTATGCAAGAAACCTAGTTTGAAGTTTTGGTGTTTGGATTTTTTTAACATCGAAGAATGGCCTAATATACCTGTAATAGTCCCACTGGTTGCCAGTTTCAGAACGGCCATAATTTAATATTTTAATAATTAAATATAACTACGTCAACTAAAATATCATCATCTGCCTAGGCTTACCCCAACTATGTTGGGGTCGGCTGCCAGTCTTACCGGATGCAGCTGAATATCAGTATTTTATATGGAGTGACTGCCTATCTGACCTCCAGCACCCAATTACTTTATAATACGATACACCTTGGTACGACTGGTTAACGTACGTCATCTAAAATATATTCTCTTATTGTATTGCTGCTATCTTTGTCTTCGTATTCGCTAGTCAGCTGTCGCAACATTTTATAACCAGCTTAACTAATATTTAAGGAGTAGCTTGTTGGTAATTAGCTTGCTAGATCTTTAGGAGTTGGTGTATTTTAATATTTCTATATTTAAATTATATTAAAGGCAGCCGGGTTGTGCACCTTAAAAGATTTTAGATTAATATTTGTAAAAAATATATTCTGATTTTACGCTTTTTTGTAGAACCTAAAATTAATTAAAAAAAAAATACGTGTGGCAATCGGGGACCGCCGCGGTAAAGCTATTGCATAGCATTTTTTTATCAACTTATGCAATTATAATATTTATGCAATTTTTTTTTCTTGGATATTAATTCAAGTTTTTTCTTTGATATTAAGTCAAATTACAGTAAGCAGCTCGTCTCGATCCGTGCGAGCTTCGTACAGTCTACACGCATATGAGTCTAGTCGCACGCACACAAACACCGTGCCGAAGTCTGCCGAACTGAAACGACGTTAGACGATGCACGGCTTTCAACGCCGCACCGCTGTGCCGGACGGAGTGGGGGTAGTTAGGTTTATTTTCGTTACGGAATTTCTTGATTCGGTCGCCGCGCTCAAAGCCCGCGATAAAAGCTATGCAATAGCTTAAAACGGTTAAAATAATAGTTTTCAGCCAACACAGTACATTATAACAATGCAGCTTTGATACACATTAGCAGTTTTTGTTTGCAGTAGTTTGTGTATATCATAAAAACGCTAGTGAAGCATGCCTTTTTTTTTTTTTTTTTTTTTTTTTTTTTTTTTATGGATGGGAAATCATCAAATGACCCCTCCCGCTCTGGGTGGAGCGAAGGGAGTGTCAGACTCTTACTGACTAAAACCCATCCGTGTTCCTTCCTTAGCCCTTTATGTTCCGGGGTAGCGGTAACCCTTTCGGACAATCCCGCACCCCCGGCAGGCTTCGGCCCTGGCAGGCCCCTTCCTTTATGCTGACATCTCTTTGAGGCGCGCGTGGAACACGTACGCGCCGTCCGGCACGGGCCTGGTCCTGATCGGACGGTGAGCTACCCATTACTCTCCGTCCGCAGGCCCGCGCCTACGGTGGCCGGGAGTCGTCACGCGGCTCCCGACGCCCGGAGCGTCTCCCGCGGCGGCTGGGGTGTGAGGCTCTCTCCCTTAGCCGTTCCGCCACCTCCTTCGCTAGCATGACTGCTTCGCAGAAGGAGGTGACGGCCTCCCACTCCCTCTCGCCCCGGACCATGGCTTGAACCAGGGCCGGACGCGAGAGGTCGCCGCCGCTATCGATCGCCTCTACGAGGGCACGGCGGTGCTCCGCCCATGCGGGGCATACCTCCACCGTATGCTCCACCGTGTCCTCTGGGCGATCCTCGCAGTGGTGACACCCGGGCGTCTCCTCCCGCCTGATGATGTGCAGGAACCTCCCAAAACATCCGTGTCCGGTGAGGACCTGCGTCAGGCGATAGGTGAGGACGCCGTGACGCCTCTCTAGCCACTCCTCAAAGAGGGGTCTTACCGCCACTATCGTGGCGTGCCTAGTGAAGCATGCCTAAGCTACTCGTACATAATAATTCCTGCAATGTCTTGGAACCTTGAAAAGTATTTATTTTGTACATAATATTATTTGAATAATTGATGATGTACTTAGAATTTATAGTATTGGAAAATGTATTTTAATTCATAATATTTTTACCTTGCCTTGTTTGGCTATTTTCTAATTTTGGTGGACATTTTAAGTGCCATCACGTTTTAGCTTTGTAGGTATTAATAGCGTTTCAAGTTAGACAAATCACTTGCACATTCCACAAAATTAGACATTTGCCCTTTATAAACTAACCAAAAGATTGAAAATTTGCTCTGGCCGATTTTATATTTCTGGTTGAGAATTTAAGATATTGTAGCTAGAACCTAGCATAGGCCTAAAAATGTACTTAGTGGGCACTTAAGGCTAGCCAATAATGACAATAAAAGCTTCATACCAAGTTTTAGAACAATATTGTATTCAAATACATACCTACTAATAATAATAATTTTGGCGTTACTGGAGTTTGAGGGAGACAATAAATTTTTGAGATAAAGAAACCAAAATTTGCTGGCTGTAGAAATTATATATATATAACCAGCTGTATCTGCCTCCCTGAACACTAGCTCGCCGTACACACGATACAAATGTTTTGCAATTAATAATATTAACAGGACAATTTATAATAATAAGTAAGATGTTGTCGGTTATTATTGCGTTTAAAATTAACGTTATGTTTGAAATTGTTTTGTTTTTATAAATATACTTTTTTTTCGAGTGACTTTGGTTTTTTTTTTTATTTTCTCATTTCATCACCTGGCTTAAGATCGGTGTTTTACTTGACCTACTGAGCAAGTTGTCACAGCAGTTTACTTATTTCATAATCCCGCTCGAAATAGCAGTCTTGAATTCATTTTGTAATGTATCATCAACCCCATTATTCTTTACTAGTTAAATCGCACCATGCCAACAAAATTAAAAAAAAATTGATACCTATGCTCTCGAGCATTTGAATTTTCGTCGTCAATTTATTATGGACCATAGGACCATTCGTTTTTTCCATTTGATAATTCTTTATATTGTTAATTTGTAACGCTTTGTCTTCCAAATTGTGACAATACCTATTTATAATATTAGTTTTTAAGGGAAAATTCATGTCTTCGATTTTTTTCATTCTCGTTACGATTACTTGCACTATTGTATCAGAGGGGACACTTCACCAACCACGCGTATTTCCCCTATCCGTGATGGTTCGTTGCACGAAATCACCTCGCTTTTCGCGTCAGCGCACACCAAGAGCAGAGCAGAGCATTTTCAGAGACTACTGAAAAATGAATCTTGTGACAATTCCATACATTACAAAATTAAATACATGTCCAAACTTGATGCTCGACCATGCTCGAGAGTACTAGTGTTTTGTGATGCTCGAGCTTGCAAGATGCGTGTTCGAGTATGCGTTCTACATGCGCGAGCGCGCTCGCTCGAGCCGCCGCCCGCGCTCAGTATTGCCACAGCGAGATTTACTGTCTAGACGTGAGTTTACTACCTACGGCGCGGCGGGCGTCAGTTTGAAATCATGGACGAAGAAAAGTTGATTTTGAAAATGCTCTGCTCTTGGTGTGCGCTGACGCTTATAGTGCAGTACTTTATACCAAAAGTGTTCAGTTTGCGTCAACTGTAAATCCAAAAATGTTTGACAAAGGTTAAATTGACGCAAACTGGGTTTTGGTGAGCGTGGTGATTATACGCAACCGGTGTCACGATTTGAACACGAAAAGGGAAGTACGTATACGTACGTGCGTATTTCCCTTTTGTGGTGCCAACATTCAAATCATGAGTGATCTTAGAATAAAAATGGGTATTTGATTTGTGTTATCTTGCTTATAATTCTCATATGCGGAATTTTAAACTATCCGAACCCTTTCTTTTTATGATGTTGGCTAGTAGCCTCACAGATATAGATAGACCTAGATAACGCAAGTATCACGAACTGTATGAAAACTAAGCGTGCCACTTTTTGACTACCTACTTTGACGTCACAAGCTCGCGCTCTCTCGCTCACGCTCACCCAGCCAGCAGTACGCAGGACTGTGCGCGAAAGTGGCGGCTTATGATTTTCGAACGTAAGCTGGTGCGATTTTTGGCACGCGAAGTAGTTGCTCTTGCGTTATCTAGGTGTATCTATATCTGTGAGTAGCCTCATACGAACTATTAATGATAATCAGTTATGTATGAAGAGTAAATGGTGTCCTCTCTAGATCAGGTGGCAATCAAAATGGAAATTACCGCTCAATTCAGGCTTTTTCCTCCAACGTTAAAAAGTAAAGATAAACTATAGCCATAAGAGGAGGCATAGATTGTTCGCTGTGCCTGCGAGTCGACCCGTAGCTCGAGCCCAGTCTCTTGTACCTCGCATACTCTGCACTCAACGCTCTCTTGGACGCTAAGTTCGACTGTGATGTGTTTGCGGACGAATAGAAGATCTTGTCAGTATGTCTGAAGTGTTGGGAGATGAGCGTATGACTGTCGAGTAGTTGTATGCTTTTTTTTATTGTATTTTGTCTTTAACTAATGTGATTGGCCATGAACGTTTTATGGTAATAAATAAAACGTTCATTCACGGGCTCCGTCACAAAATTCTAATTCTCTGAGCGGTAATTTTGACATACAAGATATACTTCTTAAATATAAATATTTTAGTAATAACGGATCCTTTTAGCGAAACTATCATCGAAACATATCTAACGGATCAAAAATAAAGCTTTGTGTGAATGAACAGTCGTTTTATTTTTAGCCCACAGGCGCGACCTAGAGTGGCTTTGTGCCAATCGTCAGCCGCAGTTGAGCGAAAAATTCAATATCAACTATTTCAATGATCATAAATATTTCTGTTACCAGTGTAATCCAGTTCCAGAATGTTTATCGGCATAAATTTTTCAAATACTTATATGCTAGTTGCAATGCGAGCGGAGTATCCACAATTTTTTATTATACTTTTTCAAATGCAGTTTTTAAATGATAACAGGCAGAAACGGTGCCCATGCCAAGTGTTTGCGCTTAGTAAAACTTTTTTGTATTATAAAATAATTAATCGATTTAAATTTTTTGAATGGGTACCTAGTGTATTTTAGTTGTTTGAAGGCAACGTAAATATAGAATTCGCAGCTGTATGTGTACATGCTTAATAGCGTTTCTTGAAGCCAGTTGAATAAAACACTGAATAATGTTTATGTACTTTATTAATATTTTTTTACAGTTGTCACAAACTACAGAACTGCGACTCTACTAGTCAAGGTATTTCGTTGGATCAAAATGCTCCTGAACCGTAATATATCAACATAAATAAAACTAACATTACAATTAAATTATGATTTATATTAATTTAATTTTTTCATAAATCGTCACAATAAAAGAATATTACATTTTAAAAATCTAAAATCATATACAAATAATCTCTCTTATTGAAACTAACAGACGAAAAAAAAATCGAAGCTGATTTTTAATGGAAAATATGATGTCTGTATCACAATGTTATGGACACTTAGTTCCCCAGTAGATTCACTAAATATACATAAAGTTACATTTTTAAGCATTTTTTTTTGTTTCAAGAAAGCAAAAGGTTACGTTATAAAAAGCTATTCTTTATATCAAAAGCCTCAGTACACCGCTAGTCGCTTAGCTACAATCGAATACCAAAATTACAAAATTCCATCGAAGGCGTATATCGAAAGTCTACGAGACACTGCGAACAAAACCTAGTGCTTTATTGAAATATATTATAAGTTACCCTCCATTGACGCAGAACATAGCTTCTCTTCATCAGTTTGACTTGTATATTTATCATCCTTATAATCAAACAGTTGGCAAGTCATAATTAATCAGTCATTTTCAAATGTTATTTAACTTTGAGCTGTCATAAATTAATCCATTGATGTGTCTTATTTTATTAGTCAAGAAAATTAATAAATCGTCAAGTCAAAAATATAACACACGAAGGAACATTAAAATGCCACTCGACTCCCTTCTACAGCATTTGTCGAGGTAGAGAGGTAGCATAGATTGTCAGCAGAAGAAATGGCTCCACCGATCTAGCTACCCCAAATAATATCATAAGTTGTATTATTTATTAAAATTTAATGGCTACTTTAGTCAGTTTTAAATAAAAAGTTTGTTAAACACTAAAAAAAGCGTCAATATAAGAGAAGCATGTTTCGCATTAATGGAATGTGCACATCTATCAAATATATTACAATTTAATATCATAATAAAATTAATACGAATTCATTAGCACACTATAGTAAGAATTAATAGTAAAACGTCCATCGGTCACACTGATTACAAGAATTGTGATTTTATCAGAAATGTTACTTGTAACTAGTGATGGGCCTGCCATCGTACTAGTGATGTTACGTACTTAGTCGATTTTCAACATTCTTGTCCACGAATTAAAACTATAATAAAATATCAATTCTTGTTTGCACACAACATTCATCTTCAAATGTACCATTTTTTGCGTCCGTACGTGTTCGTTGTGATTGTGTATTTTGAATTATAATACGTAAATTGTGTTTTAAAGCGTCTTTAGTTATATTTATACAAACAATTTCCTGAAAAAGTAAAGCTTTACATAGTTGTAATGACTTAGAAAGGGGTTCTTAAATAGCAAGTTAAAAGTAAATATTGTCATAATTATGTCTAACATCGAAGCACCAGCTTAGTTTAAACTACACAGAAGAATAACATTAAAGTTTCTAGTTGCGAAGCCAACAATATGTAACTTACGACATAAAAAGACCAGAAGAAATTACTAATAAAAAGTTCAAAATTTCATACACGACAATTTCCCGACTAAGTTGAAAAATATACATAAAATTTCCAACAAATATTAAAAGCCCTATGGATTTCGTGGGTAAAACATCTTTGTTACTGAATGTACTCGTTTTGACAAACAACTTTCAGTTTACTACATTTGGCCATAAAACAGACTCCATGCAAAATCGCCAAACTAATTGGTCGCTTCATTATGATGAGATTTTTCTTATTTCCAAAAGCCTCAAACCAGAATAATGTTTGCAAACGAGTATTTTTCACTAATAAAGATTATCTAGCCACTAAGCTTGCAACAAAAATCACTGAATACATTTAGCGCTAAATGAATTTAAAACATCATTCTGTCTATGTGAACCTCAAACGATCTACAGATTCAGGCCGATATTTTATATTCGTTAAGCGCTAAATGCAGTCAGTGATTTGTGGTGCAAGAACCCATAGAGTAAGAATACTTCCAATTTTAAAATATACAGTTCAAAATACTCAATCACAAAGTCCGTAACGTGATGCACGTAGTGCATTGCCAGCGAGCGCGTGCGTGGTGAGGGGCGAGAGGGGGTGGGGTCGCTCACGGGATCCAGCCGACTACGTAGCTGCGGCTGCGCGTAAACTGGTTCAGCCGCCGGATGCGACCGCCTGCAAGGTGCAAATGTGGTGTTACTACACTTTGTTACTGTCAAAGTCATCATTGTTTCAGTGCAAGAAGAGGATAGCGCAAAGGACGTTTAGCTGCATCTCTTTTTGCACTGGAACAATGATGACTGACACTTCCCTATACCTCATAATAATGAATTAACGGATTTATCACTATTCTGTCGCAAAAAAGGGACAGCACTATACGAATACGTCTTATAGCTTTATCTTCTTTTCGTTTAGAAACAGTGGTGGCTGTAGCGCCACATATTATGGTTCCTGGTGGAAGAATGATATGGTACCCTTGTGCTGTATAAAAGAAATTCCGAATGGAGAAAAATTACTCTCGTGATGATGCTGGTTTTCTGAAGAGTCCATCTTATTATAAGAGCGTGTATTTTTTTTCGGAACTTTCTATTTTCGACGTGGGCTTTTCTAAATAAACTGATTCGATAAGAATAGGTACCAGAAAAACACGATGCGTCTTAAATAATAACTAAATTAAATACTGTTCCTTTCAACTTTTGTTTTGGTATTTTGAACCCATTTAATATCTCCTGATACTCACCTATACTATAAAAAAAAATTATGTTGAATGACTTATTCTAAATCTACGTAAAGATGTTATGCTTTGAAAACCTTAATTAATGAGAGTAGGTATGTGCGAATAGCGTAGAAACAAGTGGATATAATTATATTAGTTTTACATAATTAATATGTCTACGATAAATTACACAAAATAATATAGCATTATATTTGATTGCAAAGCTATTAAAAGAAGGTAAAAGATTTAATCTTATAAGAAAGAAAAAAACTAAATTATGATAAATACATAGTAAAAATAAAAGTTTTTCCAAATATTTATATTCAGAAAATATATGAATATATTAATAAGGTATAGTATAATTGCGAAGCATTTTTATGTAATTGTTAGTATAAAAATAAATATTTCTTAGTGTTTATTGTTTACAAAATGGAATGTTTTAATTGTAACACATTAAATTTATGCTTTTGTGTTTAAATGTCCCTGTTTTTTTAATAATATTAATATAGGGAACGGGAATGGCATTCATTAATGGGTAGGAATGGTGCAAACATGCTATACAGGGGAAAATGTGCTTGCAAATGCACAAAATGCATCTGTTACATAAAATTTTTCAAATAATTTTAACTGATATTCCAGCTTTCCACTGCTCAAACTTTTGCTGACAAATAGCAATTTATGTTAAGGGTAAAGTAATATGGCAAAAAATATTCGCAAATTGTCTAAATATAGGTACAATTTTTGTGTCCCTATGTTTAACTGCTAATAAGGTTTGCAGGGCCAATATGGCCAGAGATCGCACAAGACGGGAGGTTTGGAAGGAAAAAGAGTAGGCCTTTGCCGAGCAGTGGACCCAACAAAGGGAAAAAATATGTTTTTCTGTGATCGAAAACGGATTCTATTACTTACAAGTTTTAGCCCAAAGTTGACTATGGTTTGGTTTACCCATATTAAATTGATTTTTGTATAGGCATACCTAGCTTTTCCAATTGTTTTACATTACCCGTAACATTAAAAGCTGAGAAAGCAGTGGTATATTACAAAGCGTCATTAATTTCAGTAGAATTTTGAATGAAGATTTATATGAATTTGAAAATGCCAATGACATGTCTAATGATGACATGATAAATGAGTCAATTTCAACAGATATTGTAAAAAAAAAAAAGTGAGACAACTACCTATATTAAAATTTTCAAAAAAGCTTATTCAAGGCTTTTTGCTTCTTTCGACACTGCAATAATGAATGAACAGGAGAATGCGTTTTTAAATTATTTAATTTTTTAAACACAGATGGTTTTTATTTAGTTACCAATAATATAATAAATGTCAATAATGTAATGATTGCTTAGAGAATATTTAGGTACTCAAGGCTATCCAAAAACCTCTCATATCTGCCGAAAATGACTCTTATATTCAATGTAATGACGTCATAACTTAGTATAAGAGTATAAGACTTACCACATGCGACAGTTCAAGGCTCTAAGCGCTGTTCTGGCTCCGTCGCTGCTGGCGTACTGAAATGCACACACACCGACACGTGTCACACATTTATACACATATATCTCATCACCGATGCTCGCTAAATTGAGACTTGAGTTAGAAGATATAAGGGAGAAATTAGCATGAGTTTAGATGGAGATAGAACCTTTTTAAATTGATTAAATATCAAAGGTATTTGTTCGAATTTAGTCTTTGGAAATAAATTAAATCAATGTTCTAAATGTGTTTTGTATATTGGAAGTTAATAGCTAATGTTAGATCTCAATAGAAGCAGTAAAATCCGCAATAACAAATCTAAATGCAATCCAGTTTGTATCAGATCAAGGAGTCTTCAACTCAAACGGTAGTAAAGTTTATTTTTAGCCCACTCGAGCGGCCATTTTCGGATAGCGAACATCGGTAACGTAGCAGGTTCATTTAGAAATAAATCATGACAAAGGATAAACATGTATTAACAATCAATAATTTCAAACAGTTTCATAACACAAATACAGTTGGAAATTCAAATCCATGCTCATCATAGTCTTTGTTTCTATGAAGTTTAGTATCAAAACTTCATTCCGCAAACAATTGTTAGTAGTCACAGCCATGCGTGTCTTTGAGTTCAGGAAAAAAATATATCTTTTTTATTTATGGTTCTAGTTAATAGATGCTAAACAAACGTTTATGACTATCCTGCCGCAGCTGGGACCCCATAGCTTCGACGTAGGCTCACTAAGCGAAAAATCTTGATTAGCTAAGCCTTTGTGCTGTGAAAAACCGTTATTACCCGAAAAAATAGCACTGGCACTATCGTAATTGGCCATTTACATTCGCGCCAAAACAGATGACAGTTTACCAATTTTTTTGCGGTCATTCCTATATATTATCGGTCTGTTCTACGTTCCCCTCGCTGCTAGAAATTAAATTAAATTGTTAACTGTTAAGGTTTATAGTAGAAAACACATCAACATTATATTAGTTTCGTTTTATATTGAGAATTTAAAGGAAATAGATTTTAAGGAATTAATGTAGAGAGTATTTCAGAGTTATAAAGAGTAAACTAATTGTTATGTTAGAAATATGGCATTTATGGCGTTTAGTGTCGCCATTTATGTCATATCGACTAGAGAAATATTTATAGTGCAGTTTTATAATAAAATGGATAACTGACAGGATTCAGATGTGAAAATTATCTGAACATCAAAACTATCTTGTGACATGATAGAAGTTGAAAACTAATTTGTAATCTAGTTTTGGTATTACTAGATTCTATATAAATATTGTGTAAGTGAATTTTACTGAGTAGCTGCTGAACATCTGAATTTATTTTTTAACTGTTTATTTTGAGGCCTTGAAAGCCCTTAAAATGTTTTTTCAGTCACAAGAGCATTCCTACAATAAAACTGCACGTTTGTGTGTGTGTGTAAGTGTTCACTCAATCAGCCGGCATTATAAGTAAGCTGTAACAAAAGCGTAGTATTGTTAATGCCGTGCCAACAATGTACCGTGGGCCTGACCTCCTCGCCTATTGGCTACGCGCCCCCTTTGCCAGTTGGTTAAAGAATCTGAACTGAAGTCGCAGCGTTAGGTCTTTCCGTACTGGAATGGAACAACATATCTCTCAACTACTGTATCACACAAGTGTCTCATGTTTCGTCATGTGAATTAGAACAATTTTGTAGCCAATTCAATAACAAAAATTACAAAATATTTTAAGAACTTCCACATTAAAATTGCTCTTTCCAAAATTGCGTGTAACATAACAAAAACATTTAGTAGAATTGATAAGCCTCCTTCTTTTTGACGTCGGCTAGAAATATATAGTCTGTAACATTGGTCATTAAAAATAAAGTGTATTAAATATGAATTATGGAAATGATTTATTAGAAAACGAAACACTTATTATTTTAAGTTATACATTCCAAAAACAATTTCGCTTCATCTATTCAAGAATGAAACGTAAACTTTCATGATTATGTTTGATTAACTTAAGACTGAAGTGCAACTTGAATTTTCAAACCAAAGGACACCCTACAAAATGTCAAAAGAGAGGATAATCTGACGATACATAGAAATCGGTACGCTGTCATAAAAATACAGCCGTTCGAAGACTTCTAGTCCTCTGCGCCTGGCAGATCTATGTTCATTAGATATGGTATTATTCCCCTCTTCCGTATATAAGTGAATGACAGTTTAAAAAAAGAATAATTTGTGTGTTATATTGTTCGAATTCACATAAAACTGTGTATAAACATCTACAAAAAATAAAGATAGGGGGGCACGCGGTGTGGTGTGAGTTGCAATGCGTTCGTCACTACTCACGAGTGCGGGTTGGGGTTAACATCAAGTGGAGCCGCCTTGACGAACCGGTCCACTTGTTCGCCCGTCGGTAACGGTATTTTATCTGTACTCTCTTCTGGTTTTCCTTCCTCTGTTACCGGAGCTACCGGCTCACCGGTTAGACGGTCTCTGGCAGGCACCGGCTGTACGTTTTCTGTAGGCACTGGCTGGACGTTTTCGGTAGTCACCGGTTGTACGTTATCGGAAGGTATCGGTTGTACATTTTCGGTAGTTACCGGTTTTTCTGTGTCAATAGTTACCGGTTTCTCTGTATCTGTGGTTACCGGTTGTACTGTTTCGGTATTTACCGGTTTTTCAAGTTCAGAAACTGGCTTTTCTAGTTGAGTGGCAACTGGTGCTTGAATACCATTTGTTAAAGGTCTGTCAGGTAGCAGTGGTCCATCGCCTATCGTTATTGAGGTAGGTCGGTCGTCTGGTTGCGCCTTAGCTTTAACGGTTAGTGAGGTCTCGGTATCTACTGTTTCGGTGATTACCGGTTTTGGTTCTTCCTTGGTGGGTGTGACGGCTTCTGCGCTAGGTGGTGTCAGGTTGAAGAAGCTGCTGTCGATGCCGACAGCCGGTGGGCGGCCGCGCGGTCTACGCATGCTCAGCGACACGCTAGCCTTCTTTAGCACTCGGCAATCTGAGTGCGATAATCGATTTTGTTTATCGATGTTGCTTGTGTCTAATGGGTAATCGATAATCCGTTGTGGAGAGAAAATGATTGGTAAGATTATTTTTACAATGTTCTGTTCATGATCAAAGTTTTAGCACAAATGTAAAGTTTTATGATTTGTGTGTCAGTTAATACTAGACTACAACAAATAAATTAATATAATTTATTTGTCTTTTTCAAATAATTCACACGTCCAAATTTACATTAAATATTTAAAAATAATTGAGATGAACTGTTTTTTAAGACTGTACTTCTTCAATAACAATTAAATAGTGACTTTATTTTTATCACTAGTATTTATACAAAAGCAATATTAAATAGCGCTGTGTATAATAAATACTTTTCAATCATTCAGTTTCTACAATGTAGCGGCTTTAAGCGCTTTAAAAAACTTTGAAACATAGTTCGGAAATGTCTGCAGTTTCCAGCAGCTGAATCGCTGACTCACATTAGACCCAAGCATAGTAATTTTCTCTATGTACAGATGTATGTTTCTCCAGTGGTTTCCGTGTCTTGAGTGTTAATGCAAGCTGAGGATGGGCTACTGTTCAAAATGCGCCATACGTGCTTGGTAGGCGTGGGTGTGTATATTATGTTAAAATGTCGTGGTGTGTTGACAACTTCGTGTTGGCACTGATATTATTGAAAAGAGAATTCGGCCAATTTGCCGTCTTTTATTCTTAAACAGCGTGTTAAATTTATAAATCTGTTTATAGAAATTCAGTGGGTAAATTGGCGAAATGTATGTGTATTATAATGCACAGCTCTGCCTAAAAACAGGCGTGATGTTATGTAGAACATTCTTTAAATTTGACAATCATTGACTGATCACCTCAGGCCAACAGATAGTACGTCAACCACCATGACGATACATTTGAGGATATAATCGAAATGTGAATGTTTACGACATATTGCGCAGGCGCCGGGCGGAAGTGCGGGCCGCGCCATCTGTGCAGACCGCGAACGTTAGGTACTGTGCCGTAAGAGAGGCTAGTTCAGACACGACAGCTGTTGATAAGGGCTATTAATTTGTACTGTATTCTGTTTGAGAACGTAAAAATGTCTACAAAGGGGTTTGAAGGTTTTGGCCCTAAAATCAGCCGCCATTTTGATTTTTTTTCAGAATCGCGGTGCACAACAAAAGTTATATATTTAGATAGAGGACACTTATACAAACAAAAAATGTTACATAACATAATATCCTAAAGCGTCAGGTTTCGGAGTTATTCACCGAAATATAAGTAGAAAACAACAAGGATTTTTTTGTTTTCTTGCCCTCCAGGTAAGGATATTAAACTATTGAGGTAATAGAAACGTTATGAAACCTTTATGGAGAAGAAACAAATGAAGAATAGACATTTTTTAAATAAATAATTAAACACGGCAATTTATAGTTCGATTTTTAATCCCAGAGACTAATGTGACAAGTGTAATGTTAAACTTCTATACTAAAAAAAAAACGAAAACACAAAAGACTTAAATGTCAGATTAGTCTCTGGGATTAAAAAACGAACTATAAATAGCCGTTTTTAATTATTTATTTAAAAAATGTCTATTCTTCATTTGTTTCTTCTCCATAAAGGTTTCATAACGTTTCTATTACCCCAATAGTTCAATATCCTTACCTGGAGGGCAAAAAAACAAAAAAATCCTTGTTGTTTTCGACTTATATTTTGGTGAATAATTCCGAAACCTGACGCTTTAGGATATTATGTTACGTAACATTTTTTGTTTGTATAAGCGTCCTCTATCTAAATATATAACTTTGGTTGTGCACCGCGATTCTGAAAAAAAAATTAAAATGGCGGCCGACCTTAGGGCCACCCTCCATACAAAAATCTTCTAACCCCTTTCTTGGAGCTACAAATGGCTTGGGGCTTTTAATTTTTTTAGAAACGTTTTTTTTTATCTTTTCATAAATTACAAAATTGTTATAAATTATATCAATCATTATGTTTAATAGAAATAAATAGCGACTAACTATTACTGCATGTGTCTGAACTCGCCTATAAAATATGTTTTTCAGGTGATACAATCAAATGATATTACAGTGACGTACTCCATGAATCGTGTTACTTGACACTTAAGCCGGCTTTTGACTACGGGATGTAATGTAATATATATTACATCACGAGATATAATTCAATATCGCTCACCATGCTATTTAAGCAACCTCTTTACACTAAGCTGTAATATATATTATATCCCAAACTATAAATATTTTTTCGACCGACTGGGCGATAAAGAGGAGCTGTATATTTTACCTCACGTCCCCGGACACCGCACCTCCCCCTGCCTCGCCCTCACTTTGAACGGAACGGTGCAGACTGTAGACCTCGTGTTTTGAATTTTCGTTTTTGTTTGTTTATAGTACGCAATCCTTACCTACGCATATTATGGAGCATTTTATAGAAAGCGTTAGGAAATATCCTTGCTTATGGGCGACTACAGATATTTGAAGTACGGAATCCTTACCTACGCATTAAATTAATTAAATAAAGAGCGTGATGACACAGTGATGACCAAAGCTGAACTGTTCCAAAATATATAGCTTACAGTGTGAACAGCAATCGCGGGATGTAATATATAGCTCAAGATGTAATATATATTACATCCCATAGTCAAAAGCCGGCTTTAAGATAGTTGCACGCTACAGTGAGCTTTAATGTTCAGAGTTAAGAGTGAATGTTCTATGCAAGATAACATTATGCGCTAATACATTTTTATAGATCATAAAATAGATGTATGATGATGTTGTTCGAACATGGCAGTAACATTTATTTCGATTTGAAATATATTATGCAACGTCATCATCTCACAATATGCGTATGAACCTGTAATAAAACTATTAAATATTCATCTTAAAATAACATCTCTATTGGTCTCAATAGAGAAGTTATAGTTTGTAGGAGCTTATATGCAATATAAGCTTTGTATTTATTGCTATGTATATTGACATTTGCTTCTGTTTTTTTAGAAGTAAAACTGCACTGTAAATTGATAGCTAGAATGGTGTAAAGAAGATTGGTTGATTTTATTGTACTAAGTCTAATATTCAAACGTGTTTATCAAACTTTTCGGGATGTCGTCTGTCCATGTCAACAAATATTCTTAGAGGCATAGCGAAAATATTCGTCAGATTTCTCTTCAAGTAGAAAAACTTACATGCTAACCGTTAACCCAAACCGAAATTACAACTGCCCAAATCGTCTTTGCACCATTTCTCAATTGAGCACGGATTAGATACTAAACAGATACTCGTTTCAACCGTCGCTTAGCACACACATGCAATGCTCTTTTCACCATAACTGCCTTCTGACCGATCTGCCTGGTCTCTGGAGTTTTTTTTTTGTCAAGCATCGTCCTACTTTACGCGTATTTTACCGTTATGCGTACCTCAGCTTGCCGTTAGTAAGCATCATTTCAAGTTCATTTTGTGAACTGAATATGAAGTTTACCGAGCATTGCATATGTAGGTACCTTCCAACGACCAAACCCAGTACCTGCCTAGCACATAATCTCTCCTCCACATACAACACTCACTTCTGTCGATGTTCCTCTGCAGATGGCTGGCGATCCTGTGCCGCGCGTCGCTGTACTCGAGGTGCAGGCCCAGTCGCAGCAGCGTGGGGTTCTGTTCCACCAGCGACGTTATCTCCATCTCGATCTTGTTGCCTAGTACTTGCGACCGCTGTGAACAAGTGTACGAAGTTAGGATTGAGCAAAATCACGCTATTATTACACTGGTGTTATAGAAGGTATTTGCTTATGGTCCATTCCACAAAAACATAGCAAACGTAGCACTTTTGTGACGCAGCTAGTTATACCTAGTATTTTTGAGCACTCATAACATGAGACCTGGCAAAATATTGCGTAGATTAATGGTGCACAGGCCGCAAATTTTAAAGTAAGAGTAAATAAAGAGTTTTTCCTTTGCCTGTACTTACAGACACAAATATAGCTATGGCCGTAGCTCGGTCACGGCCAAAATAGTTATTCTAACATAGCAAGGATGGAAAATACTCGTGCATTGGCGTGTTGCAGCGGCGTGTGAGCAGTGGTGGCCCAGAGGTATCAACCACGACTTACGAGTTGTAGGTCGTAGGTTCGAACCCAGACAGGCGCTTTACTTTGTGTATATATTTCATCACCACTGCTCTCAAAACGGTGAAGGAAAACATCGTGAGGAAACCGGCATGTCCTAGAACCAAAAATTCGAAGACATGTGACATCTGCCAACCCGCACTGGGCCCGCGTGGTGGATTACGGCCCACTCCCTCTCACAGAGAGGAGGCCTGTGTCCCAGCAGTGGGAACATTATAGGCTGATTATGTATTGGCGTGTTACCTGATTGGAAGCCCGGAACTCCTCAACAATATTAGTGTCGAGCAGGGCCTTCACCAGCAGCAACACGCCGCCGGGGCTGATGAAGTTGGTCTCGACGTTGACGACCCGCAGCGCCGAGTTGACGCGCAGCGCGTCGGCCAGCAGCGCGGCCGTGCGGTCGTTGAGGCCCACGTTCACGAGCGACAGCACCTCCAGGTGAGTGTTGCCCTTTAATGCCTCGAATAGCTTTTCGAATTTCTCGTCGCTTATGTTCTGGGGAGAGAAAACGTTAGGTTAATATTTATTCTACACTTTAGTCCTTACATGCTGTTCTTCTTTGGACTCAAGAGTTCATCACAGACTATGTAATGCCTTCAAAAATATCCTCATATAAGGAAAACTTGATACCGAAACAAAAATTATTTTGTTAGCAAACTGTGGTAGTTCTGCTATAATTTTTTCAAGAATTTCTGACAAAAACCAAACAACAATTTCACGCAAGTGGATAATAGGTCGACTTTTAAAGAAAGAAAGAAAGAAAAAGTATTTATTGCGACTTGTACAGGGAGATCACAAACTCAACTAAACACTGTAAAAATTAAGTCCAAGTTATGTAAAAAAAAGAAACAAAAAGAAAAATGAAACAGAAACTCCTATACGACGCCAAAAGGCTCCTATCTCAGCATGATGCTTCGAAATTTAATTTACTTTGGTGTGTTGACTTTTCGTCAAATACTCATAAAACAAGCCTACTAATTTACTGTCATCATCATCTCAGCTTGAAACACCCAATGCTACCTCCCATTTCTGCCTCACTCCACTTTTTAATTCCCTTACCTTAATATTATTCCAATTGAGATCAGTGAGCTTCTGGTCGTTCTGTTGCACGCGCGTGATGGTGTCGTCGGGGTCTGTGTCGTTGGGGGGGTCCATGGGGTACACCTGCAAGCACAATAACATCTTCATTGTAGAAATGTTCAATACAACGTGGAGTACCAGTATCACATAATCATGTTGGACATTTCTATGGGCCGTTTAATGAATAGGAGGAAAAATAGACAGGTTTGTAACTAGACTCTGATTTACTGCGTTCTTGTTTATAACGGATTGCTGGCCATTCGGAAACAAAACTTGGAATTATTATTTTGGTCTTTCATGGCAGCCAAGACTACCCATATTTTTTTTTTTGTGCACCATAGAACCATATTTCTTATTTCTATACAGTAATAATAACAAATTAACTAAAACAGACAGGTTTGACAGCTATTGACTTTGCCAACTTTTAGAATGCACGCTTTTAATGTACCTACCTATAGTGCGGCCGACGTGAGAATGCGTTCTTGACACCTGTCAGTTTCATAAAAACAAATACGTGTTTTGAAAATTTGATCTTTATTTGCTACTAGAATGGTCGCAGTGACAGGTGTCAGGAACGCATTCTCTCAACGGCCGGACTGTAGTACTGCACCTTAGATTTGGTGGCTTTAGTGATGCCGTCCCAGCCGAGTCCGACGGGCTGCCCCTTGTTCAGCAGCGATGCGTGGTACTGATCCTGATTCATCATCGAGTGGAAGCCGAGGATAGCTGGAAACAAGTGCAAATGGTTTTTTTAATAGATAAATAAACCTATGTAACACATTGATAGTGGTCATAAAGCAGACTACAAGAGGATCTGAACTTATTGTACTTAGAATGGAATGTTGTTAAGATTATAATCACTAGATTATGAACCCTAAAAAGTTACGAAGTGAAGTTAGTAAAATGTTCCGTACCCAATGGGTGGCGATAGAACCCTATTACTAAGCCTGGGATCCCTTCTTTTCGCATAATATTCTTTTTCCTAATATACTTTAGCATAACTATTTTGGCATAATTTGTTTTGGCCATGTTTTTTTGCATACAGTTTATGTGGGCATAATTATCTTTATGATTAGAGAAATAATTGCTTAAAAAAATGGGAAACAAAAGTATGCCAAGTTATGTTAGGTCTTAAAATTTTATGCAAATGGATAGGGAACCACTAAGCCTCCACTCCACTGTCCGTCTGTCTGTCAGCGGGCTGTCTCATGGACCGTAATAGGTAGACAGTAGAAATTTTCAGTGTATTTCTATAACACCAAAAAAAAATTACTATAGGGAGACCCTTTCATTTTGAAACTTTCGTGTGAGTTTCGTATGACTCGAACTTGGCCGGTTTTTTTAGTTAACCAACGGTGTCCCACTGCTGGGCAAAGGTCTCCCTTATATTTTTCTTGTTCTCTTTATGTTTTTTCTTCTCCGCCCAATCTGGCAAGAACGAGTCCAGATCGTCACGCCAGCGTTTCCACATTTAGTCAATAATTTTGGAATTTTATAATATATTAGCAGTACACAGATCATTACATACAAAAATTGTTGAACGACGCCATGCAACAATCAAATTTTCAGACAATTCAGTAATATGTAATGATCAGAAAACATTTCAAAATGGCCGTACATTGATCGTAAAGTGGAGCAGTGACATTTATTGCTTATAACATTGTCAAAATATAGGTGAGGAGGCGCCAACGATGCTCGTGAAATGTAGTACGTTTACGTGGCGTGCCAAATGTTCGTGGTTTATAATTTATTTTGATGTATGAATTCTACGTCGTAGTTATGAGCGACAAGCGTTAAACAGACCTAATGTGGCGAGAATGAAGGACAAACGAACGTAAAAAAAAACACTAATCCTAATTATAGATTCCTGGTCACTCTTTGAAAACTGAAGCATAGACCAGTGTTGAGGAATCAATAAACTGAACGATTTTAGAATGTATGTAATCCCTTCATCTGTTAGGCAAGTTTATTAAGTTCGGTAACAATAGAAAAAATGGGTTATTCCGTTTACCCACCCCAAAAAATCCACTCTAAGGTGGATACGCGGAAACGCATATCCGAGAATCCACCCTAGGCTTAGTTGGATAAACGAAACTTATAGGCTTGGGAGGACATGCGTTTCCACATATCCACCTTAGGGTGGATTTTTTGGGATGGATAAACGGAACAACCGGAAAAAATTATTGTGTCTCATTAGTGACAGTTGAGCTCATATTTTTTTGTTATTGCGAATAGAAGTCGATTCAAGAATAAGAAAAATATTGCATTCAAGAGAATGAAAAGTGAAGAAATCGCCTCATTTCCTAAAACCATTAAAACGTCAGTAAATATGTGAATTTTCAAAGATAATTGTTTTGACAACACTACAATATTTTTTGCCACAACAGATCATTCTAGTTTGAATATGAAGACCACTGAAATCTAGAAATAAACTGATGCTTCTCACTTAATAAAATAAAGCATACGATGCAGTGGCATTCTTCCACCAAATTACAGATGCAAATAAATTATGTAATTTTTAATATTAAAAGCTGTAAATGTTTTATAGATGTATTTTACGAAATGAAAACTCTTTCGTTCGCATCTACGAGTTGTAATGAACTCGGGACAATGCTGGCCTATCGCCAGAGCATCACGACGGTACATATTATTGTCATTACAAAATAAAATTTCTAATCATAAATAATAACAACTGTCATAGATCTGTCGTAAGAGTGGCTCGTTTGACGGTAACCGTGTCAGCCGCAGTATTCAGACAGCACGGAGATTATTACAATATGTGGTACTAGGTTAGCGAGCAAATATTTCGTTTTCGTGACTCCTGCCAGAATGTTGTGGCGTACGCTTCGCATGCATTTTCTGTCAATATTTGAATTTATGAATATTTACTTGTGTTTAGTATCCAAAACAATACTTAATAGAATATATTTAAGTGGAGTATTTTTAGATGGATAAGTAAATATTTTCTTATGTAAGCAAAAATCCAGTATAATTTATAGCTGACTAGCTGCACCCCGCGGTTTCATCCGCATAAGTTTCGATCCCGTGGAAATATCGGGATAAAAACTATGTCCTTTCCTAGGACTCAAAGTATCTCTATACCAAATTTCATCTAAATCAATTCAGCGGTTTAACCGTGAAGTGGTAACAGACAGACAGACAGACACACTTTCGCATTTATAATATTAGGATGGAAGTATGGATAATATGGATTGGGATAGATGAGGAAAGCAAGGGCTTAGTGGTATTTATGACACAACTTGGATTACTTGGATGAAGCCCATTGCCCAGTGGACTGGAATAAGCCGGGTTGTTTGGTTGACTTAAGTTGTGGGTTAGTAACCTAATACATGTTTGCCTTCCTTATCTTGGTGAAACAAAACGTTGATATGATATGTTTGTTATAAGTATAAGGATTTTTATAAAAACGTTGCTTAAAGTTAAGTAATGATTAAGGCCTGTTGAACCACACATTATTAAACGTCTCTTAATTTTAAACAATGTTTATAAATAAGGGGGTACTTCTTTATGACAGTTTTGTTGGTTTTTTAAACAAGAGATGCTATTGACAATCCCCTATTTTGGGACAAGCCTACATATGTATGTAACCAAGTGTTCCCAATACCTATATCGGGACAACAGATGGTCATGTTCTAAGAACCCGGGAAAATTCATAAAAAATGCATTTATTTATATTTAATTTTATAAAAGCATGTTTCCCATTTCATTTTTCTAATCATATTCTTCTACTAGTCTCTTGTGAGAGCAGCTACAACCACCAACCAACCTAGTTGTCCAATTATGAAAAAACGTCACGACCCAGTCTCGTACACATTAGACTGCGACAGACTATATAAGGCTTTAGGAAGGAAGTTTAACATACCAGCCAGGTCAATGATCTCCTCCTGCGACGCGTCAGTGAGCGCTTGCTCGTACTCGTCGCCGAGGTCGATGGAGATCTGCTCGTCTGCGTCACGCTGCTTCTCAGGCACAGGTGGCGGGATCCACTGGAAACATTAGAGAAACATGTTAGTACGATTTCGCAGGAATACAGGAATTATTCGCAGGAATATTTGTGGTACAGACAACAAAAATTGTACAAAGATTATTATAATTATCAATCAATCCGGTCGCCAACACGGTGGTCCGACCAAGTAAAAGAATCTACGTCTTCAAGCAATTTTCAGCAGGTGGTGAACTTTGGATCGGAGTAGTTGGAGGCAGATTGTCCGCTTAAAAGGCTCCAGTAACCAAGATCCTCAGTAATGATGGGACTGATTGAAGAAGATTTAAAAGAGGAGTTACTTGTCCATTCTTTTCCATAGATATCTACGTTTCGAACGGGCCAATTAGCTTGAAATTTCTGTCTAACTGATCGACTTCCTGACAATTCAAAAATGCCTGTAAATGGTTTCGTTTAAATATATGCTTTGAGTTTGAGAGTTAAGTTTGAAAAGAAATAAATATCCAGTCAGCTAGAGCCATGGCAGATTCCTTTTATCATCGGCGAATTAGTGACTGCATCAATGCTACCTCGCATTTTGGCGCCTCCTTACGTTCGGTCACGAAAAAATTGTTGAGCATTGAACAGTGTTTTGCAGATGTCTGGCATCAAATTATCCAAATGAGTATGGGCTCTAGGGTTCAGTCCCTCCCTATATCGCTCAGAGCAAGTTAAATAAAAGCAAAATATTTTTTATGTTATGTTTGTGTATATCTCTCTCTGGCTCTTACGGGCTATGGGTCATTCTAGATCTGACACTTATAAGCCTATAGTATAATTAATTATATTATCTATAATGGGCTGCAATGCATGCAATGCAGCAAACACGCCATAGCACCGAGATTACTAATTAATTTACTAATCACTTACACTTATCAATATGTAAACAATCCTTGAACCATGGAACCTCAACCTACGTGCCGTTTGTCGGTCTCGTCTATCATAATGAGGTGTAGTGATTCATAGGGAATAGATTAATAAAATTATAATTAGTGCCAGTTTGTGTTCTCGTTATTTTAAACATCATTTTAGGGCTAACCACAACTAGTTAGGGGTGCAGCGAATGTAAATGTATCTCCTGTGCAGGACTTATGGTATTAGAGGGAACAGTGGGATTTTTGTCGGTAGTAGTCCGACATAACCCTCCGTTCTCCCCAAATTGAGAGTATCCATGAGGATTTTCCCCCACGGAAAAAAAAAACAAAAAGGGTTAACCACAAAAGTATTGAATAGAAAGTGTTGAAGTGTTGTTAGTGTTTTGTATGGTCTAGGGAAAAAACTGGTGTATGTTTCCTCCTAAAAAGGGTACATGGCTCCTTAATAATTTTACTGGGAAACTATAACATTTTAGGTTTTTCTCCTAAAAGGATATGTGATGCTATGTTAATTTTAACAGGAAATAGCTAACATTAGATGAAAAACTTGAAAAAAGTGAGGTTTCCTGAAATGTCATAATCTTAACTCAAAGGAGATACTTGTTTTTCTTTTACATTGGAACAACAAATTGAAAATGTGTTACCAGATTTCCCTGTTTTTGTAATACAATATCAGGCTATAATGTTCCCACAGCTGGGATTGGTATGTGAGAGGGAAGGGAGGGGGGTGTAGTTCACAAGATGGAGCCAATACAGGTTGGTGGTACGTCAAATGCATCTTAGGTTCTAAGACATGCGGTTCTAAATTTTGTCACTACGTTTTTACAGCAGTGGTGATAAAACGGTTGCACAAGGTAAAGTGCACGGCTGCCTGGGTTCGAAAGCACGACCGTTACCCATGACTTGTAAGTCAGGGCCATATTGTTAGGATTATAATTTCTCCATGTCTGTCTGTCCCCAGATATGACAGTAATTTTACTCTTGAAACTATTAGCAGTAAGTATATCGATGAAAATGGGACAGGTTTATTCTATGCACCATTAAACAAAGGTAAAGAGAATATCACGAAAAAAAATTTTTGGGGTGGCACTTCCCGTACACGTAACAGAGGGATGAAAATAAAATTCAGTGCACATAACGGGTGCACGGGGGTATTTATCGGATCCCATAATTAAAAAGATTATGTTGTTTCAAGCAATTGATATTTAAGTCAATAGTTTTTGAGATGAGATTAGATATTATTGGTTGCAACCGCAGATAAATCTTTATTTTCATAGTTATTTCTTGAATAAATACTATGAAATAAAAACTTATTTTTTGGCCGATAAATTTAATACTGTGCCTGCCTTCTGCTACATACCTTCTTTCCACGAACAACACCAGCAACAAAGGGCTTGATTTCAGGCCGGTCTGGTGTCTCCAGGGCTTGTTTGTTGATGTGCTCTATCAGCTTCTTGCGGTTCAAGGGCCCCGTGGGACCCTTATCGCAATCATAGTTGTTACGTTGGTCTGGTGGCAGGAAGTTGTCCTGGAATGTGTATAGAGGTTTTATTAGTATTGATCGATTTATTGGAGTATGATTGCAAAATAATCTGCTGCTGTTTTATCTGTATAATTGTCAAGGCTTCTGATAGCTAAATATTGCTTTTTTAATACCATAAAAGGTATAACAGACATTACAATAATGTAATAAAATTGGACATTAATTGTGCGCCTTCCTGGGGTCCAAACGGTAACCTACGATTTGTGACTTAGGGTAATTACTATAACTTGATTTTGAAAAATTATACCAAACATAAAAATATATGTAGGTTTTAGGAGCTTTAATTCTTTGAAATTATTCTTAACATTTACATGCAGTCTATCATAACAAGAGATCATAGGAAAATGTTAGAAGTCAATGCCGAATAGTGAATGTAAGTTCAAATATAAAAGGTCTCATTATTTCTAAAGAACAAGATAAGCTCTATTAGTTTCAAATATAGAACAAAAATAATCAAAAGATAATAGACTGCACCCATTATTTATACATCAGATTACTATACAAAATGATTCATATTCCTTTATTCAATACTGAATGTGGCAGGCAGAAGCTAGCAAGCTTCTGCCTGCCGCTTCACTCGCATGGATGTCAGAAATTATACCACGAGAACATACTACCAAGAGAAAAGGTAGCCTATGTCCGTCCCCAGGATGCCATCTATCTCTTTGCAATATTTTTTTTCGAAATCATTCAGTTGTTTAGGCGTGAAAAGATAACATACCGTCAGACGGGGCGAATAGGGATGCAGGGGTGAATAGGGACGAAACTTAAGCGATTTTAACATTGAAATAATATAGTTTGTTGCCTTAAAGGACTCTAATGTGATTACTGTATTTTAATTAACGAGTAATTGCCCTTGTCTGCAAAAACTATATTATTTCAATGCTAAAATCCATTTTAAAGTTTCGTCCCAATTCACCCCTGCCTCCCTATTCACCCCATTTGTAGGTACTTTCGAATTTATAACATTAGTATGGACAACAGGTAAATAGCTATTTAATGATATTTGTTTATCAATCCACTGATAGCTAGACCTGCCCTGTAGTTTGTACTGATAACTTCTATATCATAATCTGTTTTCAATAATGTCTCCTGATATTAATGTAAACCAATAATAATAGACTTTTGATTACCTTGTACTTAATACTGTTAGTATTAAATGATTACTTATGTACACAAGTGTGATACACCAATTTTGATAATTCTTATTAACATTTGATTAAACATGACAAAGGCATGATTTTAAGTTTGATGTGATATAAAATTCTGTGGACAAGGATTGCCTTTAAGAGCCTATACTACTTCAAACGGCTTAGCGTGATCCTCCGTTATGTCGAAAATACTGCACCATTAATTTTGAAATAAATATATGGTAAAGTTGAGGATTAATGCTAAGTCTTATGTTAGACGAAAACACGATTCCATAAAATTTTCTCGATAGAAAATAAATCCAAAGTTACCTCTAACCCGAACAATAAACCGCTGGTATTAAAAAAATACTTCAAATTAGATCATGAAACTTTGCATACTAACTGAACTTACTTTAAAGCAGGTCTTATGTTATTTACTTTTTTATAATTACCATTATTTTCACTGTAAAAAGCAAATACCTAAACTATTGGTTGGCGCTGCCTGCCGCCCAGCACCGCACTCTGTCTCGCTCTCACTCAGTCAGCGAGCAGTATCGTATGAGCGAGATAAAGAGTGAATTTTAGCTGAGGTAGTATAGGCTCTTAAATAGTAGAACTGGCTCTAACACAAAATACAATATTTTTCTTGTTGTGTTCAATGTTCCTTGGGGTCAGTAAAATATGTTTTTCTCTTCCATTCTTTTCCTTCATAATATGATGGGGAAAAACATGAAAGATGGATGAATTGTGTGAGGGGTCACAATTCATCTATCCTCCTTCCCCCTCTATCCATCAACAATTCATTAGAATATTAACAAAGGGGTTTATTTATAAACAATGATTAAAGTTAAGTGACATTTAAATGTAAAAAAATGTGTGGTTAAACAGTTGCTAATCACTTCTTAACTTAAAGCAATGTTTATGAATAAAGGGGAATATTGTTAAATGTAGCAAAGTTTATTATCCCTTATGATAGGTGGGCAGAGACATACAAATTAGTAACAACTCATATAATACAACCATATTTCTGTAACATTCCATTTAACAGTTGTCTATTATGAAGGAAGTAGTGCTGGTTATGTCTGTATATTAAAACAATAAGTACCCTTTTTCTGAGTTACTACTCAGAAAGAGACTTGTTAATAACCCTCCTTTTGGGCTTCACCACAGTCAGGTAAAAATAAACTAGCAAACAAATTAGTTGCAAATAGAACAAAAATAGCTAATAAAATAAAATGTTAAATGTTATAATTTAATTTGCATATGCAAAGAAGCATTCAGTACACTAATGCAGGGAAGCAAGACAAATTGATGGCTGTGTAAAATAATTTAGAACTGGTCATTTGAATTTAAGTTTTACAATGCATCAACTACTACAAAAACCATATTTATTATTCTTCAGTAGATTAATTTGAAGCACCTGTACCTACTGTTTGCATTTTAACTACATTATTTTTTATGTTAACTGAAGTGTTTGAAAAATCATTCTTGTAGTCAAAGTAAATGTACAGTTAAGTTTTCAAAGGTATTCTCACAAAGTTATCAGAGACTCCTTCTTGATGTGCCATCAAAAAATAGCAATTCAAGAGAGCTAACATGAATTTAATTAAAGTAAACATAGCTACAATATTCAACAAAAAAATAAATAAACAGGAAGTAATTTCTCAGGACACTCCCCCCCACATAGTTGGAAACCAGCCAAACATTAGGATATCCATTCATAAATTCGGATAAAAGAAAATATACCACTTTATCCAGTCAAAAACAAACATATTTTTTCAAGGCAAACACTTGTGATATAAAACCTCCAAGGTGAGTTGTGAGAAGTCTATGGTTAAACAATAAGGCTTGTAATTTGTGTGAATGTTAGCAACATGAACATTAACCAACAGACTGTGTGGCCTTCAATATCAATTGACTTGGCTGATGATGTGAGCAGATTGAGAATGTGGGTAGAAAATTATATGAGAAACATACCTATTTTGTTATATGAAAAATGTTTGAGTAGGCATAAAGTACTTGCAAAAATGGCAGGCTAAAAGACAGGTGTGGTACAATACAGTATCTAGGTCCAACATTAAGTAAAGTTCATTGACTGTTTAGATAAGGTTAATTAAATTTGTAAATTGTCTTAACAAGCAATAGTCTCGTTGTTTTAAAAAAAATATGCATAGCACATTGAAAAGGATATTTTTACCGACTAGAGACCCTACAAGATGCAGATGCATTTTTTTACTGGACAGACTGCTAGAATGAAAAGAATTTACTCACATCTGGATCAACCTCCTTGGCCAGCATGGTAAGTTCTTCCTGCGACAGCTTGGATAGCAGATCGTCGACGTCCACCTCGTCGTAGGAGGACAGCTCTCGTCCGAACAGCTTCGCAGGCGTCGTCATCGTCGTAGTCTTCGTCGATGACGATTTCTAAAAACACCAAAACACTTCCTTTATCAAACTGTTTCGCACTATTTGAGGTTACTTTCCGACAGAGGCTGCACTAATAAGCAACCATGAAAAACATTTATAAGTTACGTAAGGAATACAATCAAACAGAGAAATTGAAGATAAAACATTAATATTTGACAAGACACTTTCGGCGTTCACCACACCCACAAATTAATGAATGACGACATTTTCAACACTGCACACAGCTGATATTTTATAATAAAGTTTAATTTATAGTTGTTTTCATAGTGACCGAATAAAAATTTGCATTTTCTTACATTTTAGGACTAAATAAAACTTTTTAGTAACAATGATAAATACAGCAAACGTCACAAGCGCCCTCTTCGAATGACAATTTTACACTAAAAGAAGTTTAAGTTAGAGCGAGAGGGAAATAAGTAATTGTTGGCGCTTTTCGATGAGGTTTGAAAGAGATGGAAAATAATCAACTACGGTCATAGGGAAGGGATTGATGCATGGAGAAAATAAAAATTATTCGATTCGATACCGGTTTCTTATCAAGGCGCTAAGCACAAAAAATATTAAAAAGGAAACTTGAATATTGTTTTCTTATAACCGCGATTATAGAATGCAAAAAGATGGGTGCACCGAAAATTTAAATAAGTTTGTTTTTAATTAATTATAAACAAACAATAAAATATAGTTGGTCCCCGAAGGTATCTTTACATGTAGAATATTATTTATATTTTTATGATTTTACATATCTCGGGACCATGGGGTCCCGGTCCTTTGGAAGGTGTACGAGGGGCCGAAGCACACTCGCAGAGGCCCTTTAGGATTTTTTTTTTATTGCTAAATGGGCGCGCCTGATGGAAAGCGATAGATGAGGTCTATGATGGAACGAGCGTGCCCAGAAGATGCCTCTGAAATGTAAATTTTAATGAAATGTGGCACCAACCGACGATTATCCCTGTATGCACTCTGCAAGTGCACCCAAGGACAACCCCCGGTTGGTGTAGGAGGACTATTGCAGGATATGGAAAAATAAAAAGTTGGGCTATGGGTTTGGGTTGCTGAAGTGGACTGGTTACCAAGAACTATGGAAGAACTATGACCCCTGCCTAATCAATGTTTTATATTTATATATTATTATTATTTTATTTACATATTAGATTTTAGTTTAGTCTGCTATTATTAGGTGCAGCGCAAACGACAGACTATCCGAAACGCACTTTTTATTATATTAACCTAAGTACTTACTAATAAAATGGAAACTAAATAAAATAATAACATGATATAGGTACCTGGAATAGTTGAAATAAACATAGGATGATGTCGCGTTCTAATTTTCGGCTAATACAGTACTATTAAGTATTCTGTGCTAAAACTTTACCTACTTAGTATCAAAGAAACATTTTGTGAGCCACAGACTCGATCGCACAAAGTGTGTCGTCTGCGCTACATCCTAATATTTAGGTATGCAGTTGGGTACCTAATGGAATACGTCATAGCACTCGATAGGACTTGACACGTCCCCATTTCACTGGAAACAGTTCATCATCATTACCTACATCCAGCGAACCAACTGGAGCTAAACAACTCGTATAATATCCATAATAACATCGCCAGCATGTCACATCAAATGAGGCAGTTTCTTTTAAATACCTTAATAATGGACTTATAATATTAATTGTAGGTAATATAATAAGTCCACGACCTCAATGTGCAACTGTGACACATACGATTATAGCTACATAATTATCATACTCAAACTAAAACTGAAAACAAGTGGACAAATCCGCTATTTACCTACAGTAAACATTGTGTTTATCCGTCCAACACTGATGTGACCAAGTTGTTTCGTGACGAGTGCGCTAAATATATTCTCAACTATAATGGAATGATTACGTCACATAGCATAGTGTACTTGCCATACCTACTAAGCCTATCCCACTATGTCCCACTAGTTATTGAACTCGCGACCTTTGTAATTATAGCATACATTGTGGCAATAGCATTATTATGTACAGGGTGAACTAGTCGCGAGCTGTTGTATTACTTTGATTATGCAACACACTAAATTGGAAACTGATAAGTTTATCAAGGTCAACTTATGCAAACAACAGACTCAACGTCTAGCATCATCGCTGCTAATTACTTCTGTCTACTTATATTTTAACACTTGCTTTTTTTCTTTCAGAGCAAGCAGAAATAAGTAACTACTTGGAAAACTCTAAGGTAGTAGGTAGGTATACGCTACGATAAAACGTGACAAGTTGTAGGTAGTCCCTAAATAAATACCTACCTAGCCCAATTAATTAATTGCTGAAGCATCCATAGGATCACTGTTGGCGCCATATTATGATGCTCAATCAAACATGGATCCATGCTTTTTTGGGCAGGAAGTCGCATTTAAAAGTCAAACAAGATATCAACAAAGCGTGACTTAGAAACATTTTGATGAACTTACTGTCACGGAACCGTCATTTGAAATATATAATCATGCAGTATAATTTGTATGAACAGATTTGTTTTGATAGAATCATTTTCGGGTTAAGGTCTCAAAACTCACGCTTAAAAATAGAAAGGATATTGTTTTGTTATTCAATCACGCGTGGGCGCAATACTAAATAAAACAAACGTCACGTTGTCAAAATACCATTACAGATTGTTATCTCGAGGTCTTTTGAAAAAATTTAGCAAGCAACAGTGCGTGTTTTAAGCTAGCACTGTTGTTGTTTTAAAATTAATGGTAGGTTAATACTTCAATCATCAGCTTCTGCTGTTATTACTTATTATGCATAGATACGTTTACATTTATGGCTGTACCTACCAATTTTTATTATGTTTAAAAGATGCAAAAATGTGCGAAATCATAAGCAGTAAACCTATCTCAATTTATAATTACATTTTTGGTCACTTGGGCCGAAAATTAAAATCAAATAATGAATCGCTGCTTTTCACCTCTAATTACCCGATTCAGCATATTTTCACAATCCCGGAAGGCATTGCTATCTATCATCATAGATCGTTCTGAAAACAATAGGCCCATTCAGTGTGTTAATTTGTAGTCGTTAGTACGCATACAATGCAATTAGCGCTGTATGTTAGGTATATCTTATGTAGGTATACTGCAAAAACGAGGGAAAGTGGCAATGTAACTCCAATGAATATATCTATTTTTTATAAAATTGTTGAAAAAATATATTGCATGTGTAACTCAACATTTTAGTGAGGTAACGTTTTGTACAGTAACAGCAATATGCAATTTTGCATCGTTACGAGGAAGACAGACTATGAGTAGTGATTGATCTGAATCGATAAACGTTTGTTCCTGTTGACCACGCGACGCCGTCGACCGCTGGCGTCACGCCAGTCCGCTATAATTGGTGGTCGCCACACCAAGAGACAAGCGGTATTCTTAGCTGCCCATTCGGCCACTGGCCTTCCTACTGATACGAATGTTATTCCCAAGAAAAATAAATAATAATTTCAGTGCTATTTGCACTTGACCTAGTACTCAATAGGGATGTCCCAAACACCTTTAACACTACATTGTCAAATGTTTATAGAACTCAGGTAAACAACCTTTTTGACCAGTTAAAAATATTTTAACTGCGGCATTTTGGTATTCTGAAAAAAAAAACTGAAATATAATTCAAAATGTCAAATGATATCGCATGGTATTGAAAATAATTGTGGATAATAAAATTTTAATTACTATGTATATCTCAGACCAGGATTAGAAGTTGATTGAATTACTTCTAATGATGAGTAATTTGCCATTTGGTCCCCCACATCCAGTAGCCCCATTAATAAGGGGTGCAAGGTTTGCTTTTCTCTTTGCTGGAATAATGTATGGGAAGATGAAACAAAGAAGGTACTCTGCTAAGGAGAAAATATGGCGCGCAGAAGAAGCAAAAAGAAAGATAATTCGTGACAGGGAAAATGCTATTATGAGAGAGCGAATAGCGAGAGAGGAGAGAGAAACTACAAGACTTTTAGAATCAGGAAAGTTATTTGATCCCCCAGAAGCAGCGCCCCTACCTGGTAAAAAAAAGACAACTTGCGATTAATTAAACCTTTCAATTCATTAAATATTGAAATTAATAATTGTTTTTATTTAAATTGGTAGGTACATAACACATTCACAGGACTTGGCTACTTATAGCTCATAGTCTCATAGTACTGGATAAATACGATAGGTATTGTAAAGCTAAAATATCTGTGCTGCACAAGGCATAGGTGTATACTGTATAATATGTCGAACAACAAAGTGAAACTTTGAACCTATGCCCATATTGAGCACATTACATTTGTACATAATGCAAATAACTTTTTAACTTTCCACTGTGGGAAAGTTTAAGAAAAGCTATTATCTAGTTTTCACTGATCAATAACACATTCGCGCCATTGTAACACCACGTGTTGGGTAGGTAGGTATATTTAACATTCACACGAGATTGCAACACTTTCTAGTTTCTACATATGTGGATAAAACTGTAATATAAAGAAAACTTGTTTAACGTTTTATGAGACAAATAGTTATACACGAGTGTTCGTGACATCAAGAGACAAATTTTGGAGGCTAGAGTCTCCCAAAATGTATGTTTATTACTGCTACGGCTACATTGTCGCGATAACTCAATCTACACTTCGCGCGCTCTCTGTTGTACAGCGAGAACGAGATGTCGCCCGTCGAGCCGTGTGCGGAAAGAGAGCGCATGCAGTGAAGTTCGCGAAAATGTAGCCGTAGCATTAAAAAAATAACAAAACATTATGAAGATAGATGTAAGTATTTACCTATCTGTTTGTACTTATAGTGTAACATAATGCGACGTGACTTAGAGTAACGTAGCTTCCGAACATTTGTTGAAACGAAGATTAAATAAATAAGTTATTATTTCTAATAGTTTTATAATAGGTATCTGACAGAAGGCAGGTTTCTAGAATAGCTAGGTATTTATTATGTAAGAGGTCATCAGATCCGAAAAAATTAGCAACAGTTACGAGATGCCTCCAAACACTAAAATGGATCTGAGCCCTGATTCACAACCATACGACAGGCTATCGTATCGAAAACCTTACATTTCGATAACCTGATTTGACTTGCCATCAACAGCAAATAGCTGTTGGAAGAATAGCGGGCGTCTATTTGATTTAAGCGGACAAAATTTTCGGGTTTTGGACTTGTGAACAGCCTTTAGAAGACTCCTACGATAACAATGATTAGGGGAGACCGAGGGGATTTGAAACAAAGGTGATTTGAAACAGTACCAATATCTCGGAACTTAAAATCGTTAGCGAGTTGGCAACGTCGCTTTTCAATCCCTTCCCTCCGCCCGCTGACATGTCAATACGCGTCGGGGACGTAAGACGTGCGGTTGTGGAGTTCTGCGTCCCATGTGACAAAAATCGTGAAAAGTAAGTTTTTAACGTTTTTTTACGATGCCTATATTTTGATAAAGGTTTTGTATTATGGCTTAAGTTATATATGTTTCGAAAGATCATTAACTAAAGATTTATTATATATATTTGGTCCAATTAATTTCTGTGTATTTGCATCTTGATTCTGCATTTAACTAAAATTGGGGGGTTTTTTCTTACTGAGGAGATTTGAAACAGGCTGTTTCAACTCTCCTCGTTTTCAATTTTATATCAGAAAGCAGTCAATAAATAATGGGCACAATTTTTTTGATTGGTTTAAATTGTTTATTTTGTTTTAGTATGCCTACTGATTACAAAAGAAAAACTGACAGAGGTTTGGTGAGTCGCGAAATGTATGATCTCGCAGCAGAAGAAGTAACTTTGCGACAGACTTTACTTTAGGAGTTGATTATTTGTATTTGACCTGTAGTTAACTACTTAACTGATATATCAGTACAAAATACCATTTAAAAAAGTTTGTTTCGTACTTGAAAAGTTTTATTTTATTAAAAACCTTTAAATTATATCATCATTTTTATTTTACGACCCTTAATACTACTCAATAATCATATGTTTCAACTCTCCTCGACCCCTGTTTCATCTTACCTCGGTATGAGGGGAGTTTAAACAAGTTGACTTGTTACGGTTAAGTCGATTTTTCACCACATTATTTAACGCTTACAATTTCTTTAAGTTAGTCATTCGCAAGTGTAAAGAATGACCTATCGATTGGTACTAATATCATACGATTTCTGTCTTTAGTATTTGGTTTATGAAACAAAATGTTAAAATTGTTTCAACTCCCCTCGGTCTCCCCTAATGTTCGATGCGATACGGAAGCGTATCGAGTGTTTGTGAATAGCTATGCTGATGACCATTCCATTCGTCACATTAGCTAGCTATTTCGTCGCTATCCCTAATACGTCACATTCACTAATACGTCACCTTGTGCATCTTCAACTTTGTAAACTCAAATTGTATAATCTATACCTACTTATATACATGTTATGTTCATGTTTTCGTAGCGCAGAATGTTGTTGTGTTTAGCAAACAGCGTGTACTAGTGTAAGCTAACTCTGTTTCCGGTTACTGTAGCAATACGCAAATAGAGCTTTATTTACCGGTTGTTGTCGCAGCGTTACCGGTTCTTGTGCGTTCAATCAATATAGACTCGGCGAAAGTTTTTTTCTCTAATGATATGAATGGATATTAATAGATGTGCTTTGCGTTGTGTTTATTAAATATAGGTAGCTACTGACTATAATACGCATAATAAAAAATAATGTCTAATATCGAGTGTAGTGTGTACAGTATACTTTGGTCTGTGTGCACTTGTGCTTGTGCCCAAGAATAAAAGGATAACATAATTTTTACTCAATGATTTTTAGACGAAGAAACTTCCTCAGTTGATCTCTGATTTCAGTTTTTTTAAGTTTTAATATTGATACGCTGATAGCGATTCACATGAACTGGGGAATCAATCCTCCTTCGTTCATATCACATTTAAATTACCTCTGGCTCTATGTAGCACCGTTTTTTTTTTAAATTTTACTATTTGACTGAGATGACCTGGTGAATGTCGCGGGAATCCACTGGATGACCGGTCTACGTTATGACCTGGGGGAGGAATTGATTGATAACATATGTGCTCATAGGCGGAGGACAGGATGTTGTGGCGCAGCCTGGGAGAGGCCTATGTCCAGTGTGTAAGTTTGATTCGAACCATAACCTAATAAGAAGTGTTCAGTTACAACTGTTGCAAGGTTGCAACAGTTTTTTTTAATCAATGGTCAATTTAAACATAGATAGAATGTCCTGTCCCACAGGCTCACAGCATCTGAATCGGAAATTATGCTCGCAGAATTACTAATTAATTTGTAATTCTACATGCAGTGGTCACGCACGTCATGTTTCTATCGCGGAGTGCGCCATGACATACAAATTACTGTGGGATCCTCTTCATTTTACAAGTTGGTGAAAGGACGAAGAGGAACTGTTTCTAAATAATAGATATTTCTATATTCGTCGATGTATCTGTGATTGTCTGTGGTCTATGAGCATTCGCAGTACCTATGTAGGTACATAGGCACGTTTTCTGAGCTACGGACTTTGATCGTTATCGATAAGTTAAACCTGGCATGCAGCATACAGCTAACATAGTTTTTTTTTTATTTTCTTTTATCGCTGTATTAGCTTTTCTAATCTCTACAATGGGGATCCACACGCAAAGCTCAACGCAGATGTCGCCAGCAGCGGTGCGATGCACAGGTGCGATGGTTGCTGTCAAATCATTTTGGCTTTGTTTACGTCAGTTTATTCGCAATTTTTTGTGTTGAAACCGGTCCAACATCGTTATCGATACCATGTATTGTACACCCTATAAAAGAACGAATTTGGACCCTCTGCCTGTAAAATTAAGGGTTATTCCATTTGTATGAGTTTATCAGACTAGCACCGCACCGTAGCGTCGCGTTTAGCGACTAGCGACTGCCTGGAAGCTTAAAGAAATTGAAAAACGTACGGTAGGTACTAAAATTTTTTTTCGACGCATAGCCTTTTCCCGCTTTTTTATTTTTATTTTTGGGAAATTGTACATCGGGGTTAGGACATTCTGGTACAGCGGTGCTATTATGTAAAAAGATCACCGTGTATTAGGTGAAGTGAGCTGTCATTTCACATGCTAGGGATTGACGCTATTGACAGCTCACTTCACCTAAGTTTTCACGGTGAGATTTGTGCAGAATAGCATTACAGCACACAGAGATAAATTGATAAAATTAAAAATAAATGTATGAAGTGACAGCTTTCAATGGCCATGTCGACCATGCGCCACCTATCGTGAAAAAATGGAAGTAAAGATCCTCATTGTCGTTAGTTTAGCAAGCCTTTTGACTGACTTTAGGAATTAGATTAGAATCATCCGTGGATTTAATCGACGACGTACAACATTTAAAACTAGGACAGTACTACTTATTGAAATAAGGGTCAGTGAAACTCAAGATTAAATAAAAAATATTACTTAACAATATCGTCACGGTTTGACGAGTTCCGTTGCGATTTCGAACAGAAAAAAAAACGACGACATTTATTTTCTTCCCGCCGTTACTGGGCCCGACTGTTTTTTTTTCCATCTCAATAGGCCCGCCCGACAGACTGCGTTCATAACATTCATTACGTCGCGTTCGTTCAATGGAAATTCAAGCGGTCGAGCTCATTAGTTTTATATATTGCAATATCGATCGAATAGGTAGGCTGAACTTACACGGGCACGCGATTGCATTATTTTTCCTATTACCTCAGTAATTCGTGCATGCAGGTTTTACGCAGTATCGCGCCTTTAGATACTTACTATACTTAGTTATGTGACTTGCTCTAATTGAAACCACTAATGAACTTTTCTAATGATTTAATGATCTCTACAAATCAATTCAGTGATTGCGTAGGTAGTGAAACTTTTAGAAAACATTGAACAATTGAATAATGACCTACCTAGACTTTTTTTTAAACCATCGAAACCTATTTAACATCAGTAACATACCTATAACAAGGAACAAACATAACAAGGAAACAAAGTGCATAAGCCAGAATAAAAATTCACGAGGTCTCTCTTACTCTAGGTCTCTAGGTAGGGTATACGAAGCCATTACGCTGAGGCTGATATTGAGTCGAATCTAACACCTACCTACTTATTTGTTGATCTTACCTACATAAATAAATTTAAATGTTAAGTAGGTACCCAGATACTTCTTACTCAGTTTTCCACCAATTCAATTTAGGTATACTTACTGTGGGCCAACATATTTACGGTCCGCCTATGAACAATGACCGACCTTAACGTCACGCCATAGATATTTTTATGTTATTTTTTTTTACTTGCGATTAGTTGAGATTTAAAATTGGAATACGTTAGCAGAGTAACCTACCGTTAAGTATTCCCCCTCTGGTTTCCACATCGTTGAGCAACAGGAAACAGAACAAGGAATTACTTACTTAATTATAATATCAAGTACCTAAGTATATTCAAACTGTACTTAGATACTTACATTTGTTTATTAATCGCGACAGGGTTTTCTACGAACGACTAAGTAGACTTTTATTGAGATGTCAGCAGGCGAAGTGGCTGACTTGCTAATGCGATCGATCGACAGGCGTTTCATTTAAATTTTATGCTAGTTAGAAACTTTTGCATTAAAGTAGTTTACAGGGTGTTGAACCTCATAAGGAAGCCATAGATAGCTATAGGGTAGGCAAGTATTAATAACTCCGTTGGAATAAGCGGATAAGCCTAGTGACTAATCATTAAATGATGGGAGATGAATAAAAAACGCATTTCCTGAACATCTCGTAAAGATTCGGAAGTAAATAAATAACAAATGAAGATAGCTGCAAAAGTAAAATACTGTGGCGCGGCTATCAACGCTCCAAAATACAAGGAAGACATTTGTTCCAGGTTTTTACATCTTTGAGGCAGTATTTGCAAGCAATGGTCTCTCAGTCCATAGTATCATATAGCTACTGATTTTCAATAATACTCGTAATACATTATGTACCTGGGTAGGTATTAAGCATTCCATATGCTATGATTAATATTAATATATTTATAAAACAATGAGGAAGATTTATTTCAGTTTCCTCATGCAGAGAAACAATTCTATTTATCAAATAATTACAAATTATTTGCGGTCAATTCATATGAATTAGAAACGAATGACTGAAATATTACTCCAAAAACCAATAAGTAAGTAAAACAGATATTATGAGAACAGGGGGCCTAAAAAGGTCACTTTGGCAGAATCATAAAAGGATAACATTATGAATCATATTCTCTGTTGTAGTCTCACATAACGTTATAGGTATAAGTAGGTCCAGGTAGGTACCTATACTAGTTATTTATTTATTATTTTAGACGATGTAAGTAAGGGAACATTTTATTTTAACAGATAGGTAGAGTTTTTAAAATTAATCTTTTCGAGTATTCATTGGGAACCTTAGTTGCGCAACTTTGTTTCAGAAAAATGTTTTTGTGTTGCGGAAAACATTTGCTGGCAACATGGAATGACGCAGTGTTACTCGCAACATGAAAATGTTACCTATTCATGGTTCAACAAAAGAACATCCCCCCGTGCTTGATCCACGTTTGAACTTCTTGAACCATAGAGTACAGACGCCAGCACATCAACCTACCCGAAACTGTCACATTTTCCCAATCAACTTTGAACCTTATTATTCAGTGATAAAGTTGAAAATCTATTAAAGAAATTTGACAGATTGTAGTAGGTTGATATGCTGGCGTCTGTACCTATGAGTATTTATGGAACGAAATTTTATTTCTGAATAAGAAATTACGGAACTCACTTACTTTGGAACTTAAATTAAAGTATTATAAAAACTTTGGCACACAAACTAAGTTGCTATATATTTTTATTATTTAAAAAATCATTTAGATACATCATCATCATAATCATTTCTCTTCGTAACATGGTGTTATTTTCAAAGTTGCCAGTGGTCTTGCCAGTAGGTACATAAACGGGCAGCATTTTCGCGTGTCTGGAACGGGCTCCAGTTATTATTCCCGTTAGATACCTCTCGATATGGAGCATACTGCCATGTTTGTGCACCCGCTCGACCAGTTCACTTTAGTTCGTTTTCTCTCTTTTTTTCCTGCACGCGGAAAGTTCCTGGCGGGTTTGGTGTTGTTCCGGAGAACTTTCATATGTATAGACAGATATCTAGCCAGAGGTACTTACTTTCGTGTGCTGAGAAAAAACTGTGGTTATTGACAACGAGATAGAGACTTTGGCTGGAAATCGACTGATTGATATTTTTTCCTAAATCTTTTCATTCTGTGAAACTAAAAAAATATTAGCTAAGTATTACGTTGATATTGAAAAGGAATACAGTAGGTACCTAAGTACAGTTGGCGGACTAAGCCTGTCGGGAGCCAGGCCACCAGGACCCCGGTCCTGGAGGGCCCCCAAAACCCTAAGTAGGTATTTCAAGACTTTTGTATGGTACATCTAGGTATAACTGACTGACATATCAAAATAGTAGGTAGGCACCGGAATATGAATAGGAATGGGATGGGTTTTAAAAAGCGACTAATACTTACGTAAAAATATAAAATAATACAAGTCAGTAGGTTTGTGCCCCGAATGCATAAAGTTGAATTAAAAAAAAATAAGTAATTCGTTCAACATGTTCTCTGAACAATTAAGCATTAAACTGAAATAAAGTTTTAATTGAGCGCAGGCGGCGACGGCGACGTCTTTAATCTGCTATCTGCAAACTTGCAATTTTTTGCATGACCAACTTTGTGTCCCGTTACTTGCAGCCGGTTTTATTCCACTGTAGTAGGCCATTATTTACAGCTTTTTGCACATTGGAAAAACGTGTCACAAAAAGAAGTTGGTGTATCCGAAATCCACGGTTAGGGATTGACAAGCTGACTGAATGAAATTGGTTCAATGTTGACGGGTTTTTGAACTAAGTACGTAGGTAGATACAGGATTTACACGACTACACAAAGTATTGCTTACCTATCTCTAATCTAGGAGCCTAATATTCATTTAAATATATTATAATAAAGACCCATAATATGATCAAAATACACTTAGTATACGCTCCGCCATTTTACAATGTTACAATTTACGGTTCTGTAAGTACCTTCGCTGAACGCTAGTTGCAACAAACGTCACAATTTTATGACATCAGATAATACAGAACGTCAGCTGGAGTGGATATCGAGGCCACTGATTGCAACAGTTTGTTGTTTTCGAATTAAATGTAACTTGTGTTACCAATATTGCGTGCGCAAAACATTTACGTCTTCAATGGGAAGAATGTAGGTAACGGATATGATAATAATAGAGCGAAGAATATTGTAAAATAATAGACAGTTGTATTGAGAGTATGAGTCCCAGTTGATTTCTATACTAAATAACTTTATTTGAGTAGGTTCACAAAACCGGTCGAAGTGGAGGTGCCTATGTCCAGCAGTGGACGCCTTTCGGCTGAAATGATGATGATGATGATGAGTGCGTTCATCATAACACATTTTCTCAGTAGATAAGTATGTGACTAGCTAACAGAGATCAGGAACTCATTAACCTTTGGGGAATAAACTTTCTATTGCATTGAAAGCTCTAAAAGCTGTTTAAAAACCAATTCAAAATTTATTTTAAATCAGAAAGTGAATCTACTGTTCAGTACTATTTTACTACTATTTCATCATAGAGTCTTATAATCACCTGTTATTTATAACTTAACAAATTTCAAACAACGCACTGTTGCGTCTGATGTAGTTGGCATGGTGTACTAGTATCGTGATAACAAAATGTATATTTTGCAATAACTATTGTTATAATATCAAAATAGGTACCACTTGTGATTATATTAGCGATTGTGGGCAACTATTTTTATTTATAACTTACTATGTACCTACACGGTTTAGTAGTTTAGGAAACAACGTTTCAAAGCCATGTTTAAAAAAATCTAGTGCTTTTACTACTTTTAGAACACATCACATTCCAGTTGAATTAGTAAAATATCAACATACAGCAGTCTTTTAGGTTTTAGACCTAATTAGTGAGCAAAATACTAATAATATTTTGTTTTTAACAAGTATTTACAGATAATACTTATACTTATTGCATGAAAACACACTTATAATACCTATCTATAACTGTATGAATCTCCATTACCTAACCTAAGTACCAAAATCTAAAACGAATCACTGATAGTTTCAGCTAGCTGTAATCTTTTGGCTCGCGATCGTGAATACTCGCTATCACAATAAACTATACATTCATATAGATAGGTACACAAAGATAAACGACAGGCTATTGCTATTTCAATAAAGCCGATATAAACCACTTCCCTCATTTACTAAGATCTTTACAACTTGCGTAAGATGATGAGCAGCTGTTGCAGTCTACATTAGGTATACTTACCTACTTATTTTATTTTGACCATAGTCGCCTGAAAATCTCAACCTACAGTAACAAATCTTATGATTTACAAGCGTTTCCTGATACCTAAACATTCCCAGTTTCTATTTATAAACGTTTAACAACATAATTCTAGAGTTTGGCGTCTAACCTCCGCGCTTGCGCAGCGGTTATAAATTTAAAAGCCATTCAACTCTGACGGTCGTTAAGATTTTACTGAAATTTTTGTATAATCTCTTCATTATAAGTGATCAGTAAAATTGTGAAAAGAATAATAGATACCAGCTGTTCATTTACAGCCAACTTTTTACCCGTTATTAGACTAGGCAAGCGAAGCTAAAGGCGCAAACAACTAGAAAAATAAATAACAAACGGTTAAATATTTTTATCAAACTACCTTACACTCTGTACTAACTACATTAACGGAGTATTAAAATCGATAACAATGGCCTCAGTTAGAACAAGCGACCATCGTAAATCGATCAAATGTGTCGAATCGATTCGATACATTTTACGATACGCTCTCACGGTTCATTTTGCTCCTCTAACCGAACATTATTGGTAGAAATGAAAAGTTTTATCGGCTTAGCGCCGCGAAAATTGCGTGAGAGACTCCTATATTTAGAAGTAGGTGAATGAAAGATTCAACTCGCCAATATTTTGTTGCTGTGCTTCCCTATTGTACAGTAGGCACGCACGTTAGTGCTTACAAAGCCAGTATTAGGTGGTCTCTTTTTCTATTGATATCCGTTCTTCGCTGAGCCTGCCCAAGGCATGGATCATATATTATAATAGTTGCCCAAAGTCAGAGTGTTACTACCGACGACGTGCGGCCTACTGTTTATCGTTTCGTGATGAGTTATTTTAATTTAAAGCATTTTTATTAATAGTCCAAGTTTTTCTCCTATTTCTGCATTTTTCTTTTTTTTTTCTACAATTCTAGCTTGCACAACACTGTACACATGTTATTGTATCGTATTTCGTTGACGTCAGCAGCATTGACCCCATAATTCCATGGGCGGTGTCCTAATTAGACATTTATCTTGTTAAATAAGTCCTCTTTAACCTAATTCACGGGGTCATGGCATGGCATCATGGCATACATGACACATCTAAATGCAAATCATTTATATTATATACTAAATAAACAAACTAGCTTCTGCCCGCGGCTTCGCCCGCGTGGATGTCGGAAATTATGACACGGGAACGTGCTACTAGGACAAAACCTATGTTACTCCTTATAACATCAGCTATTGGCCAGTGAAAATTCCGTCAAAATCAGTCCAGCCGTTTCGGAGATTAACCAGAACAGACTGACAGACAAAAAAAAATGTTTTTTTTGTTACAAATACCATATATTCTTTCATATACATTTAGTAAAAAGCTGTTATTTTGACACTTCAATTTTATTTATTTGTGTAGATGAACTTATATCTACAAGGTACCTGAGAGACAGTAGGCAACGGATTAATTAGTCCTAAGGTTCTACACTAGTGTTATTATTTATCAGTAGCCAATAGTAACTAAAGTACTTATCGTTATGAAGTGTTTGAGTTGTAGGTATCATTACTCAGAAATTATTTAACAAATTAGTTGCACTTACAGATGTAGGTGAAGTAATGGTTGTTAAGTCTGTAGAGGACCATGCAATCTGAACTAAATCTTCAAACCCGCTTATCGCGACGAGTGGCATAGTTTTAGTCTTGTTTACTAGCAACGTAAACTCAACAACGTTGTAGGTTTAAATCGAGATATAAAAGTAGTGTGCTGAGTTATTTTATTATAGGTAAAATCGAAAAAGACTTTACATAAAAATATTCTACATTTTAGAAATACATATAGCTTAGCTGCGTATGTGTGACATATTATTGCATTATGCATGCATACCTAATGGTTATGCAATTAATTTAGTCGTAACATATTGTACACACGGTTAAACATCAAGCTATACATAACCAGTATAAGCTGACTTCTGATTGTACGAAAAACCTATACAATGCGAGGTCAGCGAAAACTGGCAATGTATAGCTTGATGTGTAGCCGTGTTTACTACAACCAAATATTTATAGTAAAAAATAGCTATCTACCAATATCAAAAGAGCACGTCATAATGTCATACACACGTGGCGTGACGTAAGCTCTGTTTGTTTTGTGATTTCAGAAATGAAGTTGGCAACCCACAAAAATAATACAGACAAAAAAAAACCTATTAAAACCGATAAAAGAGTCAATAAAGTAAATTGGAATTTATCGGGCGTTTTACTGCAGTTTTATTTTTATTTCCTGGTTTTACTGTTTCTCCTTTCTTTTTACAGGTTCTGTCTAAAAATATAGTGAATTCATGAATCTAAAATTCTAAACAATAAATAAATTATCCTCTAGAACGGATTCCAAGTAGTTAATCTATTTCGAGACAGTTGGATATTTCTATCTGCAATATAATAAATAGGATGAACTGGACTGTGGACATTCCTTGCCTTGGTCGCGTTACCGGCGAAGGTCGTATGATACGCCCACACCTGAACAATAATATTTTGACTCATTTCCTAGTCGCAAGTGGGTCTAGGTGGGTTTATAACTTTATGCCACAAATATATTATTTTGTGTTTCATCACTTGGAATTAGGTATTGCAAGAATGTAGGAAAGCACAAGGTACAAAAATAGGTGCGAAAAATTTATATTTACAATATAATAAAAATATAATTTGATGCTACTTATATCTTTACTTTCAAAATATCTAATTTTGTAAGAAAGAATGCCTGCACGTGGTGCAGATATTTATTTGTGTTATTTATTTAAATTATGCCATATTGTAGAGCAAAATGGTACATCCTAATATCGTTTTAGAAAAGTTCTGATTATCAATTTGAACGCATTTAAACTCAAATTTCGTAAACCTAATAGAACGCACCGAACATACGAATTCAATTTACGAAGCAAGTAAGTATTCGATGCAGCATATTACGTAGGTTTGGCCCATATTATATTCTAATATTCCGATTGACGCAATCGTGCCATCACATTGCATCGCCATTGGATCGCTTGACCGATGCAGCATTTTACCATTTTTACGACTACCATCAGATGTTTTGATCAAAAGATATCTGGGGAAAGTTGTAAGAAAAATCAGACGAAAGAAAGTTGGAATTTTGAATGTTTTTTGCGACTTTCTGCGCACGTGGTTTGAATTCGGAATCTAATCGAAGGCCATTGTTTTTTTTTTAAACGTATCATAAAAAGTTAGTTTACAAATAAATGGACGTTGGATTGGCAATGCCTTATCTGCTAACACTGTTCTAATAGATAGTTAATTAGCTCGATAGTTACGAGGTAATTAAGTATTGCAAAAAAAATATATGTATTTAGGAACATGGTGTATAATTTCAAACAATATTTCATAGCAAAAACAAATGACAGAACTCTCCAACTCTCTCTGTTAGCGATGCCAAAGAAAAGTGTGAAATATGACATAATTTTAGTCATAGATATTCGCTGCCAACATTCAGTGATCATTTGAATCATTAAACAGTTGAGATTTCTGTGAAACCTGCGAAGCCATGACTTTATTACGGCAACGTAAACGTTTGTGTTAACGTCACCCAAGGTCCTAAGGAATCATATTCTGGACTTCAAAGTGGAGAAGAACAAAAAAGAGGAATGAGTTATTACTGTCGTTTCCTTAGGAAAGTACCTACCGACCTTCATTAATTTTCAAAGAAGCCCTATAATGTCTCCCGTAGACAGGAAGTCATTGTTTCTAATTCATTTTCCTTGGCACTGGTCCTCCTCTACCGTAAATCTCATCTCGAATAATTTACTACATTAAATTGTCGGCATTGTTTATTTGTAACTAAAGCACCGTACAATGTTAATTTAAATTAATTACTTCTATGAAAAACATGCATATCTGCGCTAATAATGTAATCTGCGCTGAAACTTGGCTGCTGTGGGGCGGAAGTCAGACCGCGGACTTTGTGTGAACAAAGCGACAGAAGTCTCAAACGCATTTTGAGTCTTGCAGTGCTATTGTATAAAAAGTAAAAACTGTTTTCTCTATGACAACTAGAGATTTGACAATGACATTTATAAACAAATGACAGTGCACATAGGTACGGAAGTGGGGGATTATAAACATTTAACGAAAGCAAGATTCTGTTGTTTCTTTTCCGTTCCTTTCTGACAATAAACCGGAAAAACGTACAAAGGCACGTACATAATCCGGATAAGTCGCACGGACTTGGCATTTCCTGACAATCATAATTTCTAATAAAAGTCGGAGCACGTGACCATTTACTACTTATTCATATCTCCTTCCTGCACATGATTTATATTCTAGCCTTGTTTCTCCAGCACTTAGATCACACCCCATTAGTGGACAATTTGGCAAACTTGTACTTCTATAATTCATTAGTAATTAATTATGAATAATTTGCACTTGGTTTAGATTTATACAATTTAGAAGGTACCTACTGAGAAACAGACATGTGCTTTCTTATGGCTGACACGAAACAACATATGCACTAGAAGTTTACTGGAGCAGAACTACACCCTAATTGCGTAACACACTTTTAATCTCTTATTTTGAAGGATATTGTTAATCCATTGGTTCATATGTTCGAAATAATTGTATGCTCAACAACGTAAATAACGCAATGAATGTTTTTGAACTGTCAGAAAGAAAGCCTTTGCTACTGTTACCGTGTTGCGCTATTACCTCGCTGATTGAAACGATAAAGAAAATTATAACAGGACGAAAACTAGGGAAATTCGTTTGGGTAAAGACCAAGCGATACCCTACCAGTTTACACTCAAGAGATGTCCATGGGCAGTGTTAAAATCATAGATTTATAATAACGACGTTATTATAAATCTATGGTTAAAATGGTGTTAAAGCAAAAGTTATCAAAGTGGAAAAAGCTTGGAATTAACCAAAAAATCCAAACTATCACACAGACTGCACAAAAGTGCACGCATGATCACGAATTTCAACATTATCAGTAGATTATATGGTAAATAGACATGTTTTATTGGGTATCAGCAGCAGTCATTCGTGATATTGAATATGTAGAGCTCATCGTAAAGGACTCGACAGACTAGTCGTGAGTCGTGCAGACATGTCACACGTGACGTGACATCTGTCACCGTTCTCAGGACTCGCGTAGAATTGATTATTATCATGTGAACTTCTTTGAGCGGTTTCCCTTCATTCTTTGTTTGGATTGACTATAATAGGAGTAGGAAATGTCATGCGAGGTTGGAAGTCATGACATGTCGAGGGGTGCATCTTTATAATTATTATTTAGTCTTTATTCTCACGGTTGTGCGTGTTGTGTACGTAATATTCTGGGACCATAGACTAGAGGGGGACAGACTTTTTTAACGGGGTAAGCGGCAGAATAGCCCGCGAAATTCAAAGTTTCTAAATAAGAAAATTCATTCATATAATTCTATTAATTAATATTTCATGCAAATAGTTATTCAATAGAACTATATGAACTTAAAGGGTTGTATTGATGATTTTAATGATTATAATTCTGTAAATACATACTTGCTACGGTCGCGAAACATAATTTTGTTCAACATACAACCTGACACTGACCTGCAAATTGCAAAAAACGTAAGAAAATTTGAATTTTGCGGTCTACCATGTGCTTCCCCGTAAATGCTTCGGATAATGGGTTAATGTCCTGACAAAAATTTAAAAAAATCCGTTGAAAAGTGTTGAGCGATCTCCTGCTACTAAAGAAATTACTGAAAAGTTTTCGCAATTTCACAAAAAATGCTAGTGCTATAAACCTCCTTACGTAACCAACGTTCAGCTGATGAGCTATTGTCAACTCTAAAGCTATAAATAATAAAAACAAGAAGCTACATTTCTTATCAACTTTCATTATCTGTTGGCCATCCCACTAAAATCGCTTCGGAGTTTAAATCACGTTAACTGATGTGTGGACTGGGACTGGGACAGTTTCATAATTGTTTTATAGTTGCTTTTCCATTTCCATATAGGTTAAAAATCTAAATACGTAGACATTGTAGCTTTTTACAGCTAAAGATGAAAAGCCACCAAGAGCTATCTACCGGCCCCATTTTGAACCAACATGAATTAAAAACCGGCTAACTGCGAGTCGCACACGAAGGGCACACACAAGGCAAAAAACGCCGAAAAAGACTCGTTTCTTCACTTTAGTTTATTTTTATTATGTGTTGTAGCGGCAATATAATTACACACACTGTGAAAATTGCAACTGTCTACCTTTCATGATCCGGATCCTTTAATATTTCTACCGGCTCATAGGATACCGCCCACTATACTCGGAATTTTAATTCGATTCCAGATTTGACAATTTCAGTGTTGCAACGTTATGACAAGTACTAAATAGTGACGTTGCGAAATTATTCGATATGGAAATGGAATATTTCCGGATCGATTCTTCTCGTTTATTTACTCTCGTAAACTAAGTATATCAGGAAATTAAATATTTCTGAACCGATAATTTAGTTTTGACGATTAATTAACGATCTGAGACTTTTCTTTTATAATTGTGTGTAAATTAAATAAAAAAATGTGATCATGAACACACACTGATTGTTTATCGATTTTTGTGTTCATCACTACACTATTATATGTGGTATCATTATTTCACAAAATGACAGTAGCTAATGTCAAATCTGGAATCGAATTAAAATTCTGACTATAATAGACAGACAGACTGATGGACGGACGGACAGCGGAGACTTGTAATAGATTTCCGTAGGCACCCTTTGCGTACGGACACCAAGGCATGAAATCGGTTCAAAAAATTTGCAACGCAGCTGTCGTTACAACTTCTCTGCAGTAAAATTGTTTATGGTCTGCATATACTTCATGAACGCAGTTCGAAATGCAAAATTAGCCCAGGATTAGTGGCCATGACGTGTGCTTACTCATCCACTAACAGTATGCGCAATATCATTAAATTAGTAATCTTTGTTCTTACTGTATCCCCTACAACTCCATGACTGATTCATACAAGTCTGTTCTCCTTGAACTGACAACAAATCTGCCCACGATCGTTACGAAGAGATTACTTCAAAAATTATGTGACATTTCTCTGTGACGTATCATTACAAATAGATATTACGTGTGGGTTACCACGAGAATGTTATATGTGTTGTTGTGATTTTGGAAGATATCATGTTGTTTAAACAAAATCCATAGCCTGTGGATTTTGTTTAGTTCGGCGTACACCGGCGTGGTCTGGAAGCGCTCCGTTCACGCGTCTATTTCGATCTTTCAGTGTAAGCTCGACACGTTCGACTCGGTCAAACGAGATTATTAACCCTTGCACCGCTCTATCACTAAACAAACGTAAAGTTGACCTTTATGATTCATACGTTTCACATCCGCGCTTTCTATTTACACATAACCTTGCTTTAATTTTATTTTTAAACGCATTGCTTTTATTTGATTTCCAAAAATGTACGTATCTCGGCGGGGCGAAGCAGTTGGATCTATTTTAAATCCGTCTGCACCCAATCCAACAACGTCGTACGCTGAAATGTTTCCGTCAAACGAATTTCATCTTTATTTTGAAACAGTTACGACGCTCTTTTGTTTGTTTTCAGTTGGATGTAAACAAAAAGTGCTTTTAATTTTAAATTTTACTGTCCCCGTGTTTTGTGACAAAAATGAGAAATAAAATGGTTTCATAAATATTCATAAATTAATTGTTTTAAACCAAAGAGTGTAGAAATCTCAATCAAACCTTTCTCTTTAGTTTTTCAGCTTCCATTCTCACACGATATTCTTTAGACAAACTGTAAAATATTTTTTACATGTTTGCGCAAAACGACAATACGTAGGTAGTTCGTAATGTGGTATTGTTCGCGTTTAGCTTTTGGCTCAGTTAGCGATAGTTCAGTTTGTTCTGTCCGGCAATTAGCACTTTTCGACGGCTGTCATCGAATCTTGTGATGGCTGATGAAACTGTTTACAATGCCGACGTGAATTTTGTTACGAATTTGTTCATTATAAGCTTGAAAATTTGAATAAAAGAAGGCTGTAAGAAAAAAAGTAGATCAAAGAAAATACAGATAAAGCGAAAGATGTCGGCAAGGAAATCAACTTTCCGATGACAACTAGTAGAGGCGCAAGGAAGAACAAAACGTGTAACGCCATTAATATGCCACTGCTACGCCACCGCTACGCCAGTGCTACGTCAATGCTACGCCAATGCTACGACAATACTACGCCACCGCTACGCTAGTGCTACGCCACTGCTACGCCTCTGCTACGAAAACGCTACGCAGATCTCAAATTATAAATTTAAATAAGGGTAGGAGGTTGATGATATTATAGGGGGACTAATTCTCTTCTTTACCTATTTGTCTCAGTCGGTGTTGATAGGTTTTTTTGTTCTTTTTTCTGTTCATTGTTTATGTTGTGTACGTAGGTAGTATATCTTCCAGTATGTGCCAAACAAGTATATATTCTTTCTTTTAGTTATTCTTGCTGTCCTGCACTCTTATTGCGTAACAGACTATCGTGCTCAATCTGAATCATTTTGAAAGATATTGCTAATGCATTGCTTCATATTTTCGAACAATTTGTCTACTCAACAACGTAAATAACGCAATCAATGTTATTGAACTGTCAAAATGAAACCCTACAGATAGTGCGTTACGTAATCACCCCGCTGGAAACGTAGGTAAACCATTCAACAAAAAAAGTCACGATCTAAACCCAGGCCCCAAGAAACCTTAGCAGTGTAAGTACAAGCTAATATTGATTAGTCCCGATTTAGAACAAAATATCAACAGAAATAGCCTTGAAACATGCTCGAATCCCTCTGCAATAAATTGAACATCATTCACGCTGAATCCACGAATCGATGCAGACGAGACAAAGGGCATACTACAGACGGCAAATAAATGCGCATTTAACTCCTGCAACAGTTTATTTGACCATTTACTTGATTTGTACGTTCAATGTTCACCTTTACGTTCAAATTGCTGAAAGCTAATTCCCGTAATTAAAAATGTAGGGAAATTAGAGGTATTTTTGACAGATTGAGATTGAGATGAAGGGGGCAATTCTCATAATTTTAAGAACGTTCACAGTCTGGTTTCAGTCTCAATCTGTCAAAAATACCTTTAATTTCCCCACATTTTGACATTTTATTGTCGCCGAGATGAGACTGCGACTAGATTTTGAACATTTTAAATTACCAGAATTGGCTTTCACTGTGAACGTTCTCAAAATTACGAGAATTACCCCTCAGGTCATTTGGTACGTTTTGTTGATCGATAGCCTATACAGCGTGTACCAGAAAGCTGTGGTTATATTTAAGGGTGCGGTGCAGACAATCAAACTGAATAACTTTCTCCATGGGATCAACGTTTATTCGTAATCACGGAAAAATATTTAGGCATTAAATTCAGAAAATTTAATTTAAGACTGTAGTACAGATCACTGTTCCACACCCTTTTTGACCAAACTTTTCTGATACATATTTTATACAGCCTACATAGGTACTTATTGCGAATGCAGTATTGTTTACTAGCAACGCCCCGCGGTTTCACCCGCATAAGTTTTAAGTGGGAATAAAAACTATCCTATGTCCTTTCCCGGGACTCAAACTATCTCTATTCCAAATTTCATCTAAATGGGTTCACCGGTTTAAGCGTGAGGAGGTAACAGACAGACAGACACACTTTCGCATTTATAATATTAGTATGGATGGTTACCTTTTAAAGTTTAAATTAACCATAATTTAAACTTTAAAAGGTAAAAACTCAATGACGGTTTACCTAGATAGGTACCAACCTATCTAGGTAAACCATCATTGAGTTTTAAAACTCAATTATTATAAACACCTACGTCACGCAAGAAGTTCAAAGACCTCTCGACCAATACCTATTCTAAAAGGATTCTAAAACATAAATCTTTCATATTTGAGTAGATAACAAACCAAAGACAATCCTAGAGCAAGATGCATCTGACGAAACCATAAGCAAAGACTTCCACAAATACTGGAACGAACTAACAAGAAGTTACATCCAAGACTAACAAGATATTCAGCTCTGAACTCATCTCCTAAGCTTCAGAATAAGCCAGTGAGTGACGTCATCCCTAAATCGAATACAAGCACAATTCACCCGGCCGAGTTCGTTGACCGGACGCTTCCTTACTTATTCGTAGCGCTTCCCAGATTTTTATTACAACAAACCACTTTCTTCACTGTTTTGATATTAGTTTGCAGTCACGTCCAACGCTTTGGACGTCGAAAGATCCATCCGGGTCACTTGGGTATTTGGACAACACTTTTCATCGTCTTGATTTTGTGGCGAATTTGTACAAACACTTTATTGATCGTTTGTTTACGAAATAGTAGGTTAGCTGAACATTTATAGCGGATCAACCTTAATAAATGTTTGGGAAATCTTAATTCAAGCTTTGAGATTTTTAGCAAAATTCATTAGTACCTAATCGCGCTGGTGCACGGCATACTTTTTGTAGGTCCCACAATTGGTCAGTTTTTTTTGACATTTGATTTCTATTGTTTCATTTAGCTCCTACAAAAAATCGGCCACCGATTATTTGCCGTTTGCGAACGCACTAAAACTGCAAGTCTCCAAGATAATGTTTCTTATGGGAATCCATTGTCGTCGTTATATCAATTACACAATGGGCTTTCTCATCTCATACACTCTCATTGTGATCCAATACTGCTTGTTAAGTGAGAAACTCATATTATTTCTGTACCCGTACGATGCTTCAGCCAGTTGTATTGTTTAAGTACCTACCTTTTTAACCGACTTTAAAAAAGGAGGTTCTGTATTCGACCCGTATGTATGTATGTTTGTATGTCCGCGATTATCTCAAAAACTGATTTTTCTTTCATAAGTGTGATCTACGTACTTTCAGGAAGGTTTTAGTATATAATACATTAGGTAATTGTTCTTATGTACGAAGTTATATGCATAAATGTACTGCATCTCCGGCATTTCTATGGGAATTTTGATGATTCTTCGAGTCGTGTCTTCAATTCTTCAATGCACTAGTGTTAATTGAATTTGTGTGGGGTAGGTACAACTAAAAAGTGAAAAATAAAAACTTTTTTACAAAAAAAAAAAACAACCGACTTAAAAAAAAAACACTACAAAGTGAAAAATAACTTTAATTTCGGAAGTCGGTGTCAAAAAACGAAAATGCGGAACCAACGACACCGACTTCCAAAATTAAAGTTATTTTTCACTTTGTAGTGTTTTTTTTTTTACTTTAGCGAATGAATGGCTACTACTACTGATGAATGATGACTACCAACTAATAAAATTAATGAAGATGAATGAAGTGACAATAAACAATTATTATTCTATAGAGTACCTACTTAACGGTAACCACTGAAACCGTATGATTAATGAGACGAAAGAAAGCATGAAGAATGATGGTAATTTTAAACTGGGCCATGTATTTTGATTACGAAGGGGGGCTCATGGCTAAATAATAACAGCCACACGGCTACTCTTGTTGCGGTCGGCTCGTGGTACATATAGAGACCCCTCCGTGCCTTGGAAAGCACGTTAAACCTTAGTTGTTCGCCCCGGCTGTTATTCGTAGATCAATTGACCGTCGTTATGGGTAGACAGTTAGAAGCCTAAAAGTCTGACAACCAGTCTTACCAAAGGGTAGCTACCGTGTTACCCAGACTGGGTTGGGAATGTCAGATAGGCAGTCGCTCCATGTAAAATACTGGTATTCAGCTGCATTGGGCTAGACTGGAAGCTGACCCCAGCATAGTTGCGAAAAAGCTAGGTAGACAAATTTTTGTATTCTAATTACGTACGAGACGTAATGCAACAATTTCTATGTTACAGCCTACCTGATTTACAGTTGCAGGCTAACATTGTCTCAAGGAAACTAATATTTCAGTATGTGGAGCAGTGGATGCAATGAATCATGCCAATTGTTTACACTGGGTTTTCTAAATTAAACATGTTAGTACGCCGACCAAAATTAGAAAATATAAAATAATTTTGAGTGCGTACAGGAGTGGTAGATTTGAAGCCACGTCAAAATTGCGTGCGAAGTCAATCATTTTAGGATTGAAATGTTATTTTTGAAGAACGATGTTTTTATTTAAGTAATCACCCAATTGGAAGTCTTTTCTACTGTCATATAGCAAATCCGTAATTTGAAACAGCAGACAATACATAAATTCCACATCATTTTCCATTGTCGCGACAAAAAGGCACGGAGCATCATAATTTCTTCATTTCTGTGCAGACACGAGCATTTCCAATTACAAAATGCTCCATTGTTCCCAAACAAAAGGCCATTCACTGTGCAGGCGCATTATGTTGACGTGTATCATTTTGTCTCGACACACGACTCTGGTTCCACGCTTCGACATTATAGTAAGTCGAGATTCGTGTTACGACATCCTGAACTTACAATTTCTGTTGCGGTTAAATTAAGAATGGAACCTTTTTATCGATGTTTTGGTCGTTCCGAACGGCACTTCACTACTAAGCATATGCGGTCAAAATATTGTTGAACAAACTTCTACATTTCCCTCAAAATTGACGGGTACTAACAGAAATTCTCAAAGCTTTCTACGCTTCATCAATGTGGCATTACACGACCCATTTAACATCAGGAAAATAGACGAGAACAGGGTCCTTAGTCGCCAGACTTTAGATAAAAAGACGTTTGCGTAACGTATATAAATTAGTGTCAACACAAAAGGTCGGCTCCGGCCATCCTAATTAGCTGTTCACGAAACACTTGCGCTACATGGGCCATAAACAAGAAAACATTAAAATATAGCAATCATTTTGTTAGAGGCCTGCGCCAAAAAGAAGTAATACTGTATATTAAATAAAATTATATTTTTGAATTTATAAAAGAAATATGCGAAAAGATATAGTGCAGTCAAGTTTGATATCGATAGTTAGATCTGAATGCATGAGAATTTATGAACCAAGAAAAAGTTAATTTTTGACACAACTTGTCATAAACCTGCTGAGATCAAAAAGCGTCTTCATTTTATGTTCACCTTAATTTTTTGGACTGACGCCCTACTGACGGGGACTAATAGGTCTTTCGCTGTATAACGTTGTTTTTAAGTTTTCCCAGAAATAATTAATTTGCACTTAACGATGCAAAATTAAGAGTGACTCCAAATTTCTTTTTTGCAGGTCGTGAAGCGAAAATGATGTAATTTTAGACTAGTGCGTCAGTTGATTTATAAGAGCGGTGACAGTTGACGGTGGAACTCGCCTTCACCTTGGTGCGGGAGTTGGTTTATATCAAGGGGATTCTACATTGACAGCGCCCGTGACACCCGCGCTCTGGACTTGTCCAAAATAAACACCTCTAACAATGATACTGGCGAGACGCAATAAAAATATATATAATATGTGTCCCCATTCGCCGTCTCGTCTCTCATTTGTTATCAAGGTGATATTGGAATTAAAAAGATGTCATGCTCCAGTGACACACCACGATTCACCTGATCCTAAATGCAACTGTCGTCTGTTGCTAATTACGTCTTTGTGACAAAAATATAACCGCGGTGCGTGTCTCGATCAAGGCCAATTAGTTGAGAATCCTATCCACTTACTGAAGGTATCTGTTTCCTCGTGGTGGTCGTGGTAATGGTCTCCACAGTCTCCTCTACCATGGTCGTCTCTTGATCGTCCTCTCCCTTGTCGGTCCATGGTCCAAAGAACTCCGACATGTTTGCCGTTATATTCTTCTACACCCACTGCACTGAACTCCGAAAGACCTTTGACACACATTCACTGCACTTCACAGAACGTTCACAAATAAGTGGTCGCTATCACACATGAATCCAAAAATGATTATCTTATGAGGACCGTTTTAAACTTCGATATTGTCGTGTAATTCAGGTTCGTTGGGTGGTGTGCCCATAGCTGTGATAAACTTTAATCACGGATCAATATTCGGAAAGCGTCGACAAGAGCGTTTTCTGGCGCTGCACTGCGGAGACGGCCAGAGTTGATGTTGTTTAAAATCCTACTGGAAAACTGAAATAACCGGCGCGAACAAAAAGCACCAGCCAAAACATTTCACGTGCGGGCGTATTATTAGTTGGACGATCTAGCCGAAAGAGTTAAGTGTCGCGGCGGCCTGTAGCTACAACTATTCCAGATTGGTATTGGTATTTTCCGCATTTATTATTTTGCAACGCGAAATACCCTTTATTTAATGCAGCGCGATTGCCTGCGCACGCTTCACACAATTTACTTTGACATAAACTGCCTCTTAACGTCACTTTTAAACGCTTTGTTAAGCTCACTAAATGGTTAATTTTCGAAACAAATATCGGAACTGCAGGGTTTGTCTTATTTGTATTTTATGGTGGAATTCCAATTGCGATTCTGACACATTACGAGAATTGGCTCAACATCAGTTTTTTTTTATGATAAGTATCTAAATTAAAAACAAGTATTTATATCAAACCAAATGTCTGCAGTCCGTTATATTCAGCTTCTATAAAGCCCTAGATATTTTAGGTTATAAACTATTTGTGTATGTTTATACTGGTGGGAAGAGAATTTCAAAAAAATTGTTTAATAAATTGTGCCAGTTTGATATAAGCTTATAAAACAAACTTTATGTGAAAATCCTAGTCGGGGAAAAATACTTTAGAATTGCACACCTGACTGTTATTTACATACAATTAATTACCAACAATTTTATAAAAATCCAATGTTTGGTAGTGGGATACATTATTGTATGTAGCCATCCAGAACGGCGGGCGTCGGCGTAGGTGCTGACAGCTCCTCCACTTAATATAAATACGCGGTTCCCCTAACAGCGCGCGATAAATCTGTAGCATGCTTCGGGGATTAACGCCCGACACGATACTTTAGCAGCTGTATCGTTATCGATAAAGTCCTTTATCCAATGTAGTCTCATCACTAGACTCAACATGACACAACAATGTAGACCGTGCACAGATTAGAATATGGCTCAGAATCGAATGCAGCGACAAATTATGGGTCATCCCACAAATATTCCAGGTTTTTATGCATGAACTGGTAATTGGATGGAAATCTCTTTCATGTGGAGTGATCACTCGGTGATTTGCGAATTCGTTGCAACAGATGGTAACAGTTCGGAAACTTAAGACGTTAATGAGAAAATGTGAAGAATTAATCGTATTGTGAATTTTTGTGCCAAGAAACATTGCTTGTCGCTTGGGAACGTTAAAAGAAATAAAATTCTGTAACCAAGGTCTAAGGACTGAAAGACATACATTAAATTCGCATAAACAGAGAAGTCCATTGTGAAATAAACCATTTCCTGTTTTCAGGAATGATTGGTTAGGTAAAGTTTTTATGTGCTTCACTTGAATAGTTCATGATTTTTTTTTTGCTTTTTTTAACCATTATATTATTATATTGTAACCATTATTGTAGTGTTGTACAGAAGTGTCTAAATAGGCGTAACTAACTAACTATACAGGGTGGCAGGGAGATCAACGAAAAATCTGTTATAGTACGCGCCACGAAAGATGAGATTTGACTTTTAGCTTAAAATTTATTATTTCGTAGGTAATAAATATTATAATATTGTTAAGAATTTTTATCTTAATGCCATCGATAAATCCCTAAATAGATATACACATTATGGGTAACTATTTCGTACATGACTTACCTGCGCAAACTCCCTACTACTGCTGAGCTTGTCAATTTAAGTCTCATCTTTCGTGGCGCGTATTATACCATAAATTCAGGACATAAATCTGGACCATGTACGGAATAGGGTATAACAGAGAATCTGTTATTAAAAAAAAAATCTGCTGTTTGGACAAAGGTAGTTTGACTAAGCGCGGTCAAAATTTATGGAAATACTTTTTTTTTCGTCGATGCGTCCCTGTATAGCAATGGAAGTATTGTTCGAGCGAAAAGTTATTTATTGCAGAACTCTCACAGATGAATTATGATTAGATCTGAAGTTTTAATAACCAAGCACAGGCGTGTAGATATATCAAATGGAATATTACATAAAACGTTTTATTGCGAATTCCTTGAATACTTACTTTTTTACGATCTTTCGTTAATTTACGCGGAACAAAGTCATGGTGTTGGCAATTTATTCTTCTTTAATATATTTCTACAGGGTGAAATTGAACACATGCGACAAATCGAAATGGGAGATTGTACTCGTCATTATGAACAACTTTTACTATGGGACAAACCTGAAATCGCGAAAAAAAAATCAGCTGTTCGATACATTTATGTTTGCATAACTCGCCAAAATGTAGGGAACAGCTGATTTTTTTTTTGCGATTTCAGGTTTGGTCCCGTAGTAAAAGTTGTTCATAATGATGAGTATAATCTCCCATTTCGATTTGTCGCATGTGTTCAATTTCACCCTGTATGTAGGATTAAAGTTGTTGAGGCATTTAAAGGCTAAATAAATGTAGCCAGCGGGCTGATTGTGCAACAGCAATGGCTTTCATTTTGAACAGACACATTGTCGAACATAATTATGAAGCAATTAACTCAGCCTATTGCAGTCCATTGCTGGACATAGGCAGAGGCCTTGATAGCACCCTGTCCTCCGCCTTCCGCATCCAGTCCGTTCCAGCCACTTTCTTTAGGCCGTCCGTCCATCTAGCTGCAGGGGGCGTCCCACACTACGCTTGCCGATACGCGGTCTCCACTCAAGGACTCGTCTGCTCCACCAGCCATCGGTCCTTCAACAAACATGGCCATTATGAAGCAATGGATTAGCAATATCCTTCATCCAAAATGATTCAGATTGTGTTTGAAAGTGTGTGACGCAATAATTGCCCGCATGAGTCCACACGGACCCCGTCACAAACATATCAATACCTACATTTTACGTTATTTCTACACGTTTATGCTCTGGGATGGTCTTGTGGCACGAATAGCATTCATCTCTATTGTTAGCTTGTTAATTTTATGGCCGCTGACATACGCGTGGCGCAATAAACATAAGTCTTCATAACGACTCCCTTTTGCTTTTCAACAAGTACGTAGGTACCTACAGGATCCTACAGTGGACCTATGTTGTCACATCAACAATACAAACGGTGCTATTTGTCATTGGATAAAAGGATACATCCGAATATCCGAAACAGAGTATTTAGAATAATTAACATAACCTACATACTGAAAACATTAATTACATGAGTACGGTTAGGAAAAAAAGTTTTAACACGTCCAAATTTACGAAACGCACTTGCACCTATTTTCAATTAATTGATTTGTACGTAGGTAGGTACATGATTGTGGATCTACTTTACATATTCTTCGGCGTTTTTTCTCAGGCATGCCCATGCATTTAATATTTCTTTGGTTACTATATGTAAACATGACCTTTTATGAGCTTAATTTTCACATAACATTTTTCAATAACGTTTTCAATGACCCAAGATTTTTCAATAACGTGACGCTTCACGGTATGTTCTTGTTAAGAAAACAGTTTATTTATTTATATAGTGCTTTTTAATGTTCAGCTTCTTTTGAAAATATAAGCCCAGGATGACACGGGTCCGTTTTTCCTGCGGCGATTTTTGACGTGATAACGTCTGCATGACTCATTCTCACGTTCCGCCTGAGCCGAGTGTGCAAGCGAGAGCGCGGAACAAGGGATAGAGAGGCACGATCGGATGTTTTCTTATGACGTTATCACGTAAAATTATCGTCCGTAAACCGACTTTACAGACAACCGTTTTCTTTTTTCGCGCACTTTATTATCAACGCACTGCTTAGCGCCGAGAGTTGTATATTCAGTGCCCAATAGAATCCCGCCGCGATATTTATACGTCTGTGTGAAAGTGGGCAATAGTCTTTTCAACTTATGTTGCTGTCTGTATCTGTGAGACCCCGACTAAAAAATAGCCGTACGGGTCGATCCCGCGGTGTCCGTGGATGGGTGACCATCTTTACATACCAAGACTCCTCCATGCCTCGGAAAGCACGTTAGACTGTTGGTCTCGGCTGACATTCGTGGATCTTTGACAGTCCTTACGGATCGTCAGAAGCCAGAAAGTCTGACAACCAATCTTACCAAGGGGTTTCGTATTACCCAGTAACTGGGTTGTGGAGGTCAGATAGGCAGTAGTTCTATGTAAAATACTGGTATTCAGCTGCATCCGGTTAGACTGGAAGCCGACCCCAAAATAGTTGGGAAAAGGCTAGGCAGATCAGCAGATGATGATGATGTTGCTGTCTGTACTCGACGTGCGTTTTGTTGACAAAATGCATTACAATTAAAAAGGTACAAAAGGTTACATTATTGCGCAGTTTTTCTACTATAGGTACATGTACCTGCTGCCCATTGATCAACATACCTACTATGTATTTTGACAGAATGCCAGTACGGAATTACCTACAGGAACGTTAGTTTGTTTGTATGTCTCCTGAAAATTACGAGGAAAACTGTATTTCTGTTAACACTTTGCAAAATGTCAAAAGAAGGGAATGTAAAAAATTCTTGAGGATATCTTTTAAGTACCTAGAAGATACTATATAGGTATAGAAACAGTTCCTGAAAACTATGAATTTCAAGATCAGGGTGGTTTTTTATAATTGCAGTGAGGTTTTGATTGCTAGGCGTGTCAATGCAATTTGTCATATAGGTTTTCATGATAGGTATCGTTCATTTGGAGAAACATCGACGTAAATGTATTTTTTCTCAAAAAAGAGTTCAATATGACAAAACACTTAGAAAACGGTAATACGTTTTCGTTAGAAAAACAAAGACTTTAAAGAAAAAGTAGCAGTTACGTCGATGTTTCTCCAAATGAGCGATATATTCGACCTCTGCGCTCTGCCAACGACAGTGCCGTGGATATGGTGAACTTCGTTGCGAAGTACAATGTCATGCCGTCGACACGACAAAGAATGGATATCAACCATGCATGGATGGGTGAATATTACTTATACAGACGGACCTACCTGGTTAGGTAAGCAATAAGTACAATAACACACACTTTTGTGTTTTCAAAAATAACGCTTGTGACGCTGGTAAAAAAACTCCTAAAAAGCAGTAAAATTGAACATAAAAACAAACAATATTTGTCAATGTTCTTCATTTAAACACATTGAAGCATGCAGCATTACCAATCAATTACGAAACTTGAACGAATTGGAAATGAAAACAAAAGATTTTTTTTTTTTTTTTCGTTAATGCGCTTCGTAGGTAGTGTACCTACCTATTTATTGTAAACAAAAGTTATGAAACCATATTTTGGAGTTGCTTGAAACGTTGCATAAACGTATGTAAGTACCTACATAGCTACTGCATACAGTGTTTCTAAAACATGTTTCCAACAACACAAAAACATGATGCTGTTTGCTAAACAACAAACAAATGTTTCGCAAGTCTTGTTTACCATGACTGCACAACTTTACAGCCTCACCTCCTTGGTATAATTTACTGACACGACAGTATTCACTGAAGGTGATAATGACTTACATTTTCATTCCCAAGAGGAAGCATACTCACGTGTTGTCGCCCGCTCCATCATGGCGACGCCAGCCAAGGTCACTTACCTGCAATTACAGTCCAAATTAAATATAACGAATGGCTTAGGTTTGTCAAAAGGGACATTAAAATCCCGTGAGATGACATGTGACTATTTGGCTCAAATATTGGATCAATGTTGGTGTGTTTTTGACGTTTGTTGGTGCGTTTATCATTTTCATCATAATCGGTCCGTAAATGTCTGAACTGGACATTGGCTTTCTCATAAAGAAAATAAACTGTGGTATCCCCCGATATTGGCACATCATCCTTTAATAAATTACAATTTGTTTTCAAGCATTAACGGGAACGATTCCTTGTCTGTTCCACTGTGACTAACAATGAAATATAGGGCAGGAACTATCAAAGCTTTTGTATCTTCAAACGGTACGACGTAGAGAACTTGGCAACCAGTAATTTATTCGCAATTTTATCTCAACAAAAACAAAAGAAGAACGCGCAAGCTCTTTCTTTTCATTCGCTTTTCAAATTAAACAAAATGTAAAACGCAGAATCATAGACACCGGAAAGTCCAGACAGCTACAAATAAAAGTGACAGGTGACAAAGAAAGCGCGGGAATGTCCCTGTCATTGAGCGAGGACACTAGCGCCTCACCTGGCGTCGCCCGTGACCCGCACTATAAATACCGGGACACATCCGTTTAAAACCCATTACATAATGACATTTGCGTCACTCAAGGCTGCTTTCGGATTCCGCGTCTCTTTATAGTCTGACGTCACAATGTCTAAGCTTTCGTCAGCTGTCTGATTGTGCAGGTGAACTCAGAACAGACTGTAAACATGAATTTCTTGGAAGTTTGTTTTTGAACAGCTAATGAATGGAAGTTGCTACGCCCACGTATACATTTTTATAAATTAAATATCAATAATAACGAAATTAACATAATCATAATAAAATTAGTCTCTAAAACGAATCGGAAACTGACACAGTATTGACATTTTGTCAAACGGTAATTAATTTGTAGCGTAGAAGGAAATGTAGTTTATGGTCTAACCGCTACGCCGTAGGCAAAACGACTACGCAAAACCGTAGAAGGACCTAGGGAGCGTGCTACGGAATTTCACATTATAGGATTTTTGTACAGAGAGCATTTTATTTTAACTTACTACACTGTGCTAATTCAAAAACGCCGACTGTAAATGATCGATTTGGAATTATTTAGATAGGATATTCTAATGTTTTCATCATTCAGTAGTAACCAGACGAAAACATTGGACTGCACGATCCCTAAATGATTAGTGTGTCAGTATTACTGTGGCTTTAGAGCGAGATTTTATACCTATTGGATCGCGTTAACGTTCCCTTACGTCAATTTGTATGAAATAATTGTGCTTCCCATTATTGCCACCAGACTGCGCTACATTAGTTTAAGTAGGTACAAATTGAAGTTTATGTTCGCGATCGAATGGGGAAGGTAACTGTCAAACTGGTCATGCCGTCGCAGCTAGTACCCAAAACAAGTTAATAATTTCTATTATTCAATGTAAGTACTCTGTGGTTAATAATACAAGACGATTCCACAATTTTCCGAAAGACCCTACTAACAACCGAACTACTGCTACTAGAGGAAAATTAGAACATATTCGTAGAGATTTTTTAAAATTAAATAGAGTTCGAGGTTATTATTATTATATGATTTATTTCGGGCTACGCCCATAGTGTTAGTGACAATGGTCTTAAATATTAGTGTTAGTAGAATTACCTATGTCGTTGTCATTTTGAAGAAGGCGATCGCTAGGAAATATTTAAGGTTTTAAATTCTGACACTTTCCAAGTCAATTTGAGTAGTGAAATCAAACTAAAATTATAAATGTAAACGAAATTTAATGAATGGACGAAATTTCAAAGAAGGTTGATCAAAACGTACCTGGTAACGAAACGATAGCGTCCCTATATGCCATATATATGAAAAATACCCTTATTTTTTAAGGTCATAAAAAACACAAGAATTATCTTTTTAAGTAGCCACAAAAAAAAGTTATCCTTATTTTAGTTTTTTGTAATTATTGTCGTATAATAGTTTCAGAACGCACCTATTGACGATTCATTTCGCGTATGAAATGACTTTTTATTCATAGACTATAAATATTCAAGTTTTTCTGAATAGTTGTTACCTGTTATTCAATTAAATTAGTATTTAGGCATCATATCAACTACTATGCTGATTTATTATGCATTGGAACCTTGTCATAAAAAATAATTAAGTAAAAGCGTTTTGTTCAATTGCGTACAACGGAACGTCATTTGTCATCGACAAGTTACTTGATCTGTGGTCATCGACTCGCGCCATTGATTGACACCCGGCAATATACGCATCTTATTCGCTTCGCTTCACTTGTTGTTGTGAATTGTGATACGTGCTATACTATTTAGGATTTCCTTCTGTTGTTTTGACCTTGGCATTGTTTTACAGACTGATAACTACACTTGTGACGATTACTCTGTGCTTTTGATTTCTGGACACCGATGGACATGGATGAAAATTATAGTGGTCGTTTTTATAAAAAAATGTGGCTATTTAGATATGATTTTCAAACGGGATGATGTTTACAGCATAAGAATAAACCAATCTAAATAAATCTTATTTTGGGACATGAGAAACAAAAGTCAGGTCCAGCTCCTATAGAAATCTGACCATTGTTCTTTAGGGACCTAGCTATGGTCACGCCATCTACAATAAGCTTTGACCGACCTTTCACATTGTCTGTATCTGTTCTATTTACACACACAAACAATATGCGATCGGTAACGAAAGAAGTGACGTTCTTTGACGCATTTACACGTCAATACTGAAAACTGAATGCACCATTAGTGAACAAAGCGCTTATAACCTAATATAATGTATATTAGGTTATAAGCGCTTTGTTTGTTTTTGCAGTAGGGTGTGTGTTTAGTCTGTGCGAATCAAGGACTGCAAATTAGGTCGAGTTCTTCTGTCTATAAGATTGATCACTATTTACCATCAGTAAACTGTGGCAGTGGTGGCCCATTGGTAACTTATGAGTTGTAGCTTGTAGGTTCAAACCCTGACAAATACTGACTGTAAAATATTTCATCACCACTGCTCTCAAAACGATGAAGGAAAACATCGTGAGGAAACCGGAATGTCCTAGAACCAAAAATTAGAAGACATGTGACATCTAAACCCAACCCGCTCAGGACCCGCGTGGGTACGACCCCTCTCACAGAGAAAGGAAAGGGAGGCCTGTGTCCCAGCAGTGGGAACATTATAGACTGATAAGTGATAATACTAAGCTGCTTTTACGTTAGGTAGATAAACTTTAAAGATCTTATCTGACGTTATGCCTGTTCTCACTAACACTAGGCGACAGCGACACATAAATTAGGTACTGCCTAAATAAAAACGCGCTGTTGGATTTGCAACGTTCGGCCCAACGCCCAAAGTTGAAATCAAGAAAGCGCTCTTTTATTGAGGCATTAATTAGGTGTGACTTCGTGTTAGAGAAATCGGGCACTAGTGCACATTTGGACTACTGTTATTATTATATGTGTGTACAAGATAGTTACTTAACAACTTAAGCAAGTAATCGTCGCGGATACAAACAAGTTATAACCTTCTGTTTACAATAACGATATTCCAATGAATATTTATCAGCATTTCTCGTCGTGCGTGGCTGCATCTGCTCAAAAGGCTCCTACATATTCAGTAGTTTCATCAATGGATGTATTCAGAACGGTTTTGTAGGCAACAACGGTGCAGGGTGATGCAAGACGACTTATAAAGGCGTTTACTAGACACCCACGTGCATAAAAAGGGTACGAGTTTTATAGGAAGTGGAGCGAAAAGTTTTTGTTACGAAGAGTTATTAGTTGAATAGTCGCTACGCTGGTGGCGCCACGAAGCGGGTCAACAAGAAACAGAGTTTTAGATAAAGCGTTTGTGTATTAAATTCTAAATTTGAACATTTCGAATCCAAAATGAGTACGGACCTGTTCTTGAGTTTGTATTTTTTTTTGGATGGTTTTCGTAATGAAACAGACAGCATCTAAGCACAGCAAAATCAGCATTTAGGTACCTACTTACTGCTAACCTAACATCTTTTTTATGGGAAAACGTTTTCTAGTCTAGTTGAGACGTCAGACGATAATGTAGATTGACTGAACAGGAAAACTTTTCCTGCTCTTTCATTCAACTCCAGACAGAACTAAAAGTAAGTCATAATAATAATTCGCTACATTTTTAGCCTAGTTACCAGGAAGCAAAAGACATGTCATCCAATCCAGGTCAGCACACGACGACAAATTCGCGGCGTTGTACAACTTTTAACACAACATTACTGAAGATTTATGTATTTTTAACATAATTTTAGTTTTAATGTTCCTGTTTTAGTAGTAATTAAGCAATTTATGATTTCAATAAATATCTAAGAAATTACAGAATAAAGTGTATGTTTTATGACTTTTATCGTGCCCTTTTCGACGTTGGCGAATTAAATTTGTATGTAGACCGTAGAGGGACTCGAGCTCGTGGCTAAATGATAACAGCCGCACGGGTCGATCGAAGGTTAAGCTGCGCTTGCCGCGGTCGGTTCGTGGATGGGTGACCATCTATTACATACCGAGACAACTCCGTGCCTCGGAAAGCACGTTCAGCCGGTGGTCCCGGCTGTCATTCATAGATCTTAGACAGTCGTTACGGGTAGAAATCTGACAACCAGTCTTACCATGGACTATCGTTTTACCCAGTAACTGGGTTGTGGAGGTCAGATAGGCCAAAGTCAAAGTCAAAGTCAAAGTCAAAGTTTTTTATTTGTTAAACATAGGTGTAAAAATAGTTGTTTAAAATAAAATAGGTACAGAGATCTCTATGTTTTGCCGTTAACGGCGTACAAATATCAAGTAAGTATACGAAATTATAATCTAGTATTAAATCTTTTGTTAACATTAAATGACAAGCTAACAGAGTTAAATACTATCCTCTATCAAGTTAACAATATTGCATACAGATAATAACATTTAACATTTATAACATTAATATTAACATTAACATTTATAACATTAAAATTCTTATGTATTAGTAGTATTAATATATTTACAACTGAGAAACATACCAGTAAAGTAATTCTTACCGCACATATTTATCCACATATCTTGCATTATCTTCTAGGTATTCATTAATGGAATAATATGCCTTTTGTATTAGGAAATTATTTAAATATTTTTTAAAATCATTTAGCTCGGGTTTTGCTCTTATAGACTCTGGTATTTTATTATACAATCTGGGTGCCATACCTAGAAAACTTTTTGTGTAAAAAGCTGTGTTGTGTGTATTAGCGCAAATCTCATTGGTGTTTTAAATAGATGCAAGTTTGATTTCACGAATACTGCTGTCTCATAAATATATAAACATGGTAGGGTTAGTAACTTATACTTTTTAAAAAATGGCAAGCAGCTGTCAGTTGATTTTAGCTTGAAGACAGATCGTAAACATTTTTTCTGTGCCTTGAATGCGATGAGTTTATCTGTAGAATTTCCCCAGTATATAATTCCATAGCGTAAAGTAGATGTTACGTAGGCACTGTACGCTACTAGGACGACGGACTCATTTACAATTTTTCTTAAGTTATAAAGTGCATATGAGTATTGATTTAATTTTTTGCAGATAATTTCAATGTGAGATTTCCAAGATAGATGACTATCTAAATGCAGTCCCAAGAACCTGGCTATACTGGTGTCTGCTATTATTATATTTTCATAAATGACATTTAGTTGTGATTGGTTTGTCCGTTGATAAAATGACATTATTTTTGTTTTATCTAAGTTTATTTTTAATTTATTTATTTTTAACCAATTAATTATATTTTGTAGGGAACTGTTTATATCATTTTCATATGTTATTATATTTTTGCATGGCACGATTACTGTGCTGTCATCGGCGAAAAGAATGGTTTGATGTTCAGTGCATTTTGGTAAATCGTTTATATAGATAACGAATAGCAGGGGCCCAAGAACACTTCCTTGCGGAACTCCACATGTTGTTATTCTAGTTGAAGACATATAAGCAATGTCTATTTTTGTCTTTGGACAAATCCTATTTATGACAGTCACTTGTTTTCTGCCAGTTAAATAAGTTTTAATCAATTTTAACATATTGCCTCTAATGCCATAGCGTTCTAACTTGCTTAATAATATATCATGGTCTACATGATCAAATGCTTTTGACATATCCATTAGTAGTGCTGCAATAGGTATTTTTTTGTCAACATTCAGAACAATTTTAGAGAATAACTCATATACTGCTTTGTTTATACTTCTATTTTTTCGAAATCCATATTGTTCTTCTGCAAGTATATTATTTGATTCAAGAAAAGAATAAAGAGAATTATAAATAACCTTTTCAAACACTTTCGATAGTACTGGAATCAAAGCAATTGGGCGGTAATTTGAGATGGTTGTTTTTTCGCCTTTCTTATGTAGAGGTTTAATTAATGACATTTTTAGTTTACTTGGGAAGTGTCCATTTTCTATACATAAATTGATTACATAGCTTAGTACTGGAGCAATAATGTTTGCTACGAGTTTTAAAATATTTGTTGTAATGCCGTCATAACCGGCGCTGTTTGTGTTTTTCAATGAATTAATAACTTTAATTATTTCAAACGGATCAGTAGGTGCCATAAACATGGATTTCGGATAATGATTGATGCTTGAAAAACTCTTACTATTATTATTTTTTGTGGTACTCGTTTGTTCAACTACATCTACATAATAATCATTAAATGCTGTAGCAATTTCTATAGGTTCATGTATTACTTTATCATTAGTATGTATTTTGTGCAAGGATTCGGAAGGAAAGTTTGATTTGCATTTTTTTATAACTTTCCACGTAGCTTTAGTTTTGTTTTCAGCATTATTTATAAGATAATTATTTTGTGCTTTTTGGGTCAAGTAAATAACTTTTTTGAGTCGTTTCGAATATTGTTTTAGTAATTGTTTGTTTTCATTAGAAGGCGATTTTCTATATTGCCAAAGTATATCTCTTTTCCGTTTACTGCAAGTTCTAATGCCTTTAGAAATCCATTTAGGAGATTGCCGACTAGAGATTTTTTTCTTTACAGTAGGGAAACACAGGTCATAGAAAAGTTTAAATAAATCGTGAAATGAATTGAAAGCTGTTTCGGGATCGACACTATTAAATACCTCATCAAAGCTAAGTCTGTGAATGCAATCTACAAACTTTTCTTTGTTTTCAGAGCTGTAGTCTCGACTAATTATATGCCAGTGATCAATCGTACAAGTCTTTTTGACTGGACATTTAAAAAGTTGGGCTGTGTGATCAGACAAAGCTAAGTCTAAAATTTCTCCTCGACCACCTTTGACATTATGCATGATATTGTCAATACATTTACCGCTGGATATACGTGTAGGTTTATTTATACTTGGCTTTATATTATAGTTTAAGAGTAGATGCTGGAATTCTATAGATAATCTTGTATTTTGGAGTATATCAATATTGAAATCACCGCATAGTAAAACTTTTTTACCGATATTTCGGCTACATAAGTTAAGTATACAATCTAGTTTTGCAAAGAACACGGCTGTAGTATTTTTTGTGTATTTTGGAGGCCTATAAATACAAATAACAATGACTTGATGGACTAACAACTCAACTGCACAACATTCTATTACGCTGGAAATACAAAATTCTTTTATATCTATAACTTTGTACTCATGACAAGGGTTTATCACTATACAAGAACCTCCGTTCCTGGAGTTTCTTGATGAGAATGTGGCAAGTTTAAAATTTACTAAATTTAGTTGTGTGATATCGTCTTCTTTCATGTTATGTTCAGTGATACAGATGATATCTACTCGTTTTTCTTGCTGTAGAAGTTCATCTAAATGGATACCTAATTGGTCTGACTTTCCTATTAGACCGTTAATGTTCTGATGTAAGATAAATATGTGCTTATACACGAAAAAAATCCTTATGAACATAATTTTTTGTAACATCAACCTTTACCCCAGTGCTTCCATTTATACAACTTACATATGGAGTAATATAATTATCTGTAGAACTTCTCACTTGTACATCAGTATTACATGCATTTATATTTACACAATAATCAATCAATGAGTTTAAATTTTCAAAAATAACACTCAGTCCTGTGTTATTTATTTTCCCTGAGTGCCTATGAAACATACTATAATCTGTTGTTAAATTTAGGTTCGAATCGAGATGGTATGCATATTCATGGTTACATAGATCGAGATATATTAAATTATTAAATGTTTCAATTCTGCAATTATACATACTAAAACCAAGTTTGTAGGTAGGAAAGCACATAATTATATTTGTATGTTTAATGTTTTGTAGTATGTTTCGTATGTAAAAAAATTATCTGAAAGTAATCTTTCGTTATTTTAAAATCTTCTTCTCCTATCAAAATAATACAAAAATCTTTTAAAGTAAAATCACTTAACTTTGTTTCCAAATCGTGGAGCAGATGTTTTATGTCTCCGTTAGTTTTGAGGTAGTGACAAATGTCATACTTTTCCTTTAAATTATTTTGTGCCACCGATAAAACGTTGTTCTTGCTGTCGGTAGATACTCAGTAGGCATATTTTATTCTTGATTGGTGAAAGTGACCGCTGAGTCTTGATACTTTTAGTTTGACTTTTGATTCCGATCGTGCCATACGTATCTATAGGCAGCTGTTCATGTTGTGATCCGGTCTCATTTGAGTTTTCCTCTGCATTAGTAGGGTACATCTTGCAGCTTTCTGAGGGATGTTTTAGGCATTGATGGGTTAGGTCAGTTTCTTCATTTTCGCAAGGTGTAGGTCTAGGCATAGACGGTTGGAGAGTTTTGTTTTTGTTATTACTTTTAGCCTTTTTTCCCGATGATGTGGTCTTTGTAAAATTTTCGGTGATAGCAGAAGTTTTAAGGTTTGTTATAAATTCGCAGCATTTTTGCAGTTCATCTTTTAATTCTTTTATTTCAATACGCATGTCATCAATTTCACTATGAGCGGACAATAGTTTAGAGTTTAATGCTCCTATCTGTCCCTGTAGTTCTTCGCAGCAGCTGTTAGCGCCACCTAGTGACGTATTAGCTAAGCTGAACATTGTTGCGTCTAGAGATCCAGTAATAGTAGGCAGTCGCTCCATGTAAAATACTCGTATTCAGCGGCATCCGGTTGGACTGGAAGCCAACCCCAGAATAATTGGGTAAAGGCTAGACAGATTGTAGACCGCATCTACTTGTTACTAGGTAAATATATTTTTCTCTATTCGACATGTTAACAGTGTTAATAAATATTAATGAATCCATGATTAGATATCGTGGTGAACGTTTTAGTGTTAACAGTTACGCATTTGGTTATGAAACACGGAAATCGTTCTCACTTCTTTCTATCCATCCGTAAATCCAACCCGGTGAAATTTACAGTCAATTTGCTACTCAAATTAAAAATAACTGCCTCATTTGTTTTAAAAATGATAATAGAAACAGACATTTGGTTATATTGTAGGCATACAGATAAGAATGAATTTAAATAATACCTGATACTTAGTACCGATACATTTTACCTTACTTAAATAGGTACTTAGTTATTGGTTCCGATTCTGTTGTTCACAAACTAAACTAGATGTAATTTACTATCTATTTCATTAAGAAAAGAGCAGAAGATAAATTTTAGTTTAGGCCTGTCAAATTAATCAGCGCCTGACGTAAATTGACGTAATTTTAATAGGCAAGTTTTTAATGACGTCTAAAGGGTACCTATGTAATAATTTATTTTGATCAAGATACAACCTAACACTGATCTGAAAATTGCAAAAAACGTAAGAAAAATTGAATTTGGCGGGCTACAACTGCGCATTCGACAGTCATGAAAATCTATAATTTTGACCAGTATTGGACAAAAAACGCTCTGTATTTGGACAACCGTTATTTGACCGTTCACCGCTTTTATAGGAAATCAAAGCTTGAGGCACAAATACGCAATTTATTATAAGCCCACAGGTACGTATCTAAATATGTCTTTTCTACTTCCATAAATCCACTACAGACGTCACTAATCCTCAAAATGATCTCAATATTAGTAATCTAAGATTATAAACTGCATGTTCCTCCTACGTCACGGAAAATACGACGAATAGGAAGTAAACTACCTAGTTAGTTATCATCGAAATGAAATAATTAATGTTTCCTTGTATCTCATAATTGTGTTTACAGGCAACAGTAGAGCGGTTTTGGCAATCGTAGGCGTGAATGAATCACTGGTCGCATAGTGGGCTAGTGTTAGCATGATATGGACAAAATTTAATGTTTTATTTTTGTTCGCTTTAGATTTTAAAGAAATTGTTTTGTTTAAAAAATGAAGAGATAATAAAATGTTTGAATATCGGCTGGCGTTAAAATTTATTTCATAAACATTTGACTCAGACGTGCAATATTTTTTATTATACCTATCTGGCCGGATAGAATATTTAAAAACTTGACTATTATTTTAAATGCTGTCAAAAGTTTGTGCTTAACAAAATTGTTACCGTCCGGGCGTCGAGAGAATGCGTTCTTGACACCTGTCAGTTTCATACAAATGAATACGTGTTTCGCGAATTTGATCTTTATTAACTACCAGAATTGTCGCACTGACAGGTGTCAGGAACGCATTCTCTTGACGGCCGGACTGTAGGGAAACATGAAAGAATTAAGTTATCAGTACCTAGGCGTATTATAATAAGCTGTCTTTATAAACGATATAGGTATATTTTTGCCTTCCTCTTTCTTTTTCTTTGCTTCACCTTTTCATCTTGGATTCCATTACCTACCTACAGCTGCGAACTTCAGTAAAGTAAAACAAAATTATGCTTTGTATTTAAGGTCCTCCAGAATCGCTGACCCAGGAAAACCCTTGGACAAATAAGATATAAATGTAAACAGAAACATAAATTATTAAAATAAATTACTAACAAATTGCCCTTGGCTCCTTATGCCTTTGATACGAATAATATGTCACTTCACGGTACATCGTTTATCGCTTTATTTACTTATTAAAATAGATTATATTCGTCATAACTCCGAAACAAGTACAAACTCAACGTCAGAAATTATAAATAATACCATCATTACTGAAATAACTTTCATCGCCTTCTCGTGAAATTTTTTAGTTGGGTTGCGGTCGTGAACTCAGTCTCTGACTTATTTTAATGGTAATTATTTACGCTTTATTACTCAAAGCTTATAATAAACAAAACATACAGCTAAGACGCGAATGTATTGCTTACAATGCATGTGCATAGTGTCGTAGTATTTGCATTTTTGGCAGCCAATCAAAATAACAAAAAAAAAACAATGATAAATTATGTACTTATGCGTATTTTTAATTTTAATGTAACTCCATATTTGGAATAAGACAAATTAATAAACAATTTGACATAAGAACCTCGTGGGATTAAGATAGAAAGATAGAAATAACTACTCTTTATTACGTACACCAAAAAATGTAGATACAAATGTAGGCAAGGGGCAGAAATGACAGAAGGGAAAAAGGAGAGACAATACTGAAAATAAGTCTGTAGTTTGTGAGTAATATTTTATTTAAAAAAGTTCAGTAGTCATTTTCATAACATTGTCGAACAGTAGGTACAAAATACGTTGTAAAAAGGGGAATGCTCGGGCGCACCCACACTCTGCCAAAACAAGACACATCACCATCCACGTCAATAACTTTTTTTCAACATTCTCGAAGTTCACACTTTCATGAGTACCAAAAATAAGACACAATAAAAATATTTCGGATTATTGAACGTAAAGGAATCTTGTTGTCAATACCTATTTGCGAGTTTTATTTTGCTATAAATAACTGCAACATAGGTACCTACTATAAGAGTCTTGTTGACTCTAATTTGACGCTTAGGTCACGGGCGTATGTATATTATTTAATAAAATCCCTTTATAGTTTCATGGGATATATTTTATTAGTCCTTCTACGATATTGTATAATATTATCGACTTAAATATTGGACGTCAAACCTACGACTCTTATATGACATATGCTTGAATCTTTGAATGGAACATACTTCAAATATAACCAGCGGTCTGACCCGCAAGGAGGTCGGAATCTCTCAAAGAGGTCTCTACAGTACCTTCTCCCATCATGGAATCTGGAGCTTTGGTCTTTTTTCCGACTTTTAAAACAAGTAGTATTTACTTAGATTTATTGTGCCTCTTGACCATTTTCTCTACAAAGACATTTGTCCAAAAAAAAACTAACAAAACGCCACTTATCTTTGGCTCACTTTCAACCGAATGACTAACACCGCAAAATCTTTGTTTGCCCTAAAGGGAATATAAACCTAAATATATTTTTGTCCACACGTCGTCGCACTGTGCTGTTGTCCGGTAAATTATATTCGGACAGCTGCAAGTGACGCGTGTCTACTCATCGATGTAGGTTAATGCAACCAGCGACATCTCTCCGACGGGGAATGAACTAGCGATTCCAACGGCGCGCTACTACGTAACAAAGCGTGGCGTTTGCCAGTTTCAGCGTCTACGTCTGCTGGAAGAAACGTTACTATTTAGTTTTACAGCTGTAAGATTTTTATTTCGTTTAGAAGGCCTCTGGTCCTCTTTTTGATCCAGCAGATATTTTCAGTTGATTGAAATGAGCAAGCAGCCTTAGGTACAGACAGCAGCACATCAACCTACCCGAAACTGTCACATTTTCCCAATCAACTTTGAACCTTATATTGTATTGATAAAGTTGAAAATCGATTAAAGAAATTTGACAGATTGTAGTAGGTTGATGTGCTGGCGTCTGTACAAAAAGAAACGAAAATAAAAAATATCATTCGGGTACTTATTTAGAAATTCTAAGTAAACGGACCAAGTGCAGCTGACTCATTACGTCTTTCCGATAACAAAGAATAGACGTCGAGAAAGGACTACTGTCTCTTACTTGGTTTTTAATTTAGACCTTCAAGAAACCTCCAAGACATTGCAAAAGTAATACATAGATAGCTAAAATGTATCGACACCACATATGTATCCACGTATAATCGTTAAAAGCCATGTGCTGCTCCAACAAAGACTGCGATGATAGACGTCGGCTTAACGTCGGCTGTTTCGAAGAAATATCCATGACGAAACATATTACGTCGTTCGAACGTAATATTTTGTTGAAGGTACCAATATTTTTAGAGAGAAAGAGAAGAAAGGGAATCTTTATTTGGACGGAAGACAATGGGGCGATGTAGTACCATAGGTAGTGAAAGTTTATTTCCACCAGTCCGTCATCACACAAATACCTACGAATCCAATGACACGGCTTTAGTTAATCAGAATAACTAATTTAATCATTTTTTCAGGGTCGTGTGCTCATGTGATGTCGAAGACGATCAAAAGGACAACAAAGAATTGACTTCTTTCGATCAAACCGCATCATTGTAAAATATACGACGAAACGTATTGCGTCGTTAAGACGTAATACTTTGTAGGTAAAGGAAGAAGAGGAATCAATATTTTTAGACAGAAAGAGAAGAAAAGGAATCTTAATACTGATGGCAGACAACAGGACGATGTAGTAAGATAGGTGAAAGCTTACCTTTCGTACTTCATCAGCAGCTTCGTCACGTCTTACATAGAAAACTAAGATTCCTAATGTCACGGTGTTAGTAGAAGAACTAATTGTAGGTACATAGTTCGTACAATGAGAGCTCTATTAACTTCCTTCGATGTAAATATTTACATCGAGCCGTTTTAATCGAAGGAAGTCCAACAGTGGATTCTAGTCTAGACTAGAATGACTACCTACTTATTAGATTAACCCTTCGTATGCCGGAACGTAGATCTACGCGAGACACAATGGCTTTTTAATTGTGTCTGTAATTACGACATTCAATGGGTTAATGGCGAAAGCTGTTTGGAACCAGCGATAATATTATCCCTCATAAAGGATCATCATTATTTCCAACAGGGAACAGACTAGGAAGGGCTACGTCTGGTTAAGACATAAAAGCTTATAAATAAACACGAGAGACACAAAACATTAGTTGATCGATATATTTAGAAGTCCCCGTCATCCCGTTTCTATAGTTCAAATGTTAATGGTCTTTATAGGCATTCATCGATCGAGTTAAATTCTTCCCAATATGCATGATGACCTGATTCTGAATGAGTGTAGTTTTAATGTCTCCTAAGAAATTCTCCTTGTTTTTGATTTAGTATCGCCATAAAGTTTTTTGTGGACATTGTATCATTTCTTTCTTTCTTTGTTGACTCATGCTGTTCTTGTGAAATGTGCACAATGCATCACGACAAACTCCAAAGAAAGTGTTTCTTTGGAGTATAGTCATCATGACAGGATACTGTGATTTTATTTGATCTCATTTAACTATCTTATTTTACTAAAAGCTAAATGAGAAGATAGAAGAAACATATTATATTAGTTTTCAATCTATGTAGACAACTCTGTTTTTAAAAACTCATTGGCACCCAAAACAATCTAATCATCCAAAAAGACAAACGCAGTATTAGGATGGTAGATAGTTGCCCTTCTCTTATCTTACACAGAAATCGTCGTTCAAAGTGTTAGCAAAGACCATGTAGGTAGGTACATCAAAGTAGTCAACTGAGAGTTATCACCAGGTTCGTATGTCCAGAGAAATCGAAGTTCTATTCTTTGTCTTAAATATTAAAGCTACTCAACGAAGTTATCCGGGAAAGAACCGGAGTTACCGACATAGCTTGCAGAATAAGCAAGCTGAAGTGGCAGTGGGCTGGCCATGTTGGTCGAAGGACCGATGGCCCCTGGAGCGGAGACCACGTATCGGCAAGTATAGCGTGGCCGTCCCCCAACTAGATGGACAGACGACCTCAAAATGGTGGCTGAGACAGACTGGATGCGAAAGGCAAAGGACAGGCTGTTGTGGCGCAGCATAGGTGAAGCCTATGTCCAGCAGTGGACTGCGTTAGGCTGAGTTGATTGATTGCTGCTGCGACGACCATGGGCACAGCGCCCATGATACTCAATACAATACTTGTATACCACCACCAACCAAACCAACCACACCAACCGAATCTATAGGTAGGTATTGCATTAAGGTGAATGGGTAGTTGTAGCCCGCGAAATTCAATTTTTCTTAAGTTTTTTGCAATTTGCAGATCAGTGTCAGGTTGTATCTTGATCCAAATATGATTCGCGACTATAATAGACATGTATTTACACAATTATAGTCATTAGAATCATTAATATATCTCTTTAAGTTAGATTTCTACCACTAACACTTTTCCATACGAGATTTGTTCTTAACGGTAGAAATCTAACTTAGAAAGATGTATTAATGATTCTAATTATTATAATTCTGTAAATACATACCGGTTATAGTCGCGAATCATATTATGATCAAGATACAACCTGACACTGACCTGAAAATTGCAAAAAACGTAAGAAAAATTGAATTTCGCGGGCTACAACTACCCATTCACCTTAACCCCCTTATTCATAATCCTATTTTATCTCTATTTTAGCTAAAATAGGTTTATAGAACGTTTGTCTTTATCTGTCACGTTGTCATTTCTGTGTGTAAGAAAGAGACAAACCCCATTTTAACTAAAATAGGTTTGATAAGTTTTATGAATAAGGGGGAAAGTATTTAAAATCAAAAGTCGAAACAAAAATAAAATCATCTACATCCATTATTCTATTAATTAAACCATTGACCCTCTGCACACAAATAGACCGACCATGATATTGATCTTCTATATCAATCAGCTAGAATCTAATCCGATTTGTCAATACGAACAAGTAACAACTATGACATGACAGACAACTAACTGTCAATGAGTTTGATCGACTGTCGGCTTTAAAAATAAATCATTGTGTGTGTACCTACTCTATTTCATTTTGCATGCCAATGCATGCATCATTCAGATCGACATGAACATTTAAATGATGAAATTGGATAAGTTATTTATATTTTGTGCGGTGTAGCTTAGTGTCTTCTTAGCGCTAAAAAGATAAAAAAGACCAGTAATAAAAAGAAAATCTAGGTACCTTGTTTGTGGTTCGTTTCACGAAAATTTTAAAAGTGATGTTCCTGGCATGAAAGTCGGTTTTGATTAATTTGTTTAGAGATAGCAAGGAAATGCTGCACGCCATATATTTTAGAAACTTAGAAACAATGGCTTGACAGACGACACTGAAAATAATAATTCTACTGGAAAGAACAACATTGAAAAAACTGTACGATAATAGAAATATAACCCCATAAAATCAAGAGAAAGTGAGCAAAATGCACCAAAAAAACCGTAAGTTGTCTAACAAGGCATTAAAATAAGACCATAGCGTCTAGACGACGAATCGATGATAGCTGTCAACTGCCTTTTTTTGCGCGCCAGCAGTTTCACTCTTGTTCTTATCGATTTACGCACGGACTGGGAAAATCGAGACATTCAACCGATTCAAATCGATTTCATGCGCAGCTGGCAAAAAGATTGACATCGTCTAAAATAAGCTGTTTTATTATCGTTCATGACGATACGATACGTTGAAAAGTGAAAACTGATCCAGTTATGTTGAATTAATTAAGTAAATGTTATTGAACAGAATTCGTTCTACTGTTTGAAACGATTGAAATAAATATTTTGTTCGATGGTTTCTTCAAGCATAACGTGCAGGAAAGAAAATTGATTTGGAAATTGAAATATGACTTACTTACTTATTACCTATAGTTACTTCTATAGACCGAATTTAAGATCAAGCACAGTAACGATTGAAGAGGCCTGAGTACCCTTACATTAGGTATAAGTAGGTACTGCAAGGTATAGACTGATGAAGTCTTATTAATACTACAACATTTTAACTGAAGAAGGAAAGAAACTTGCTTATCAATGAAAGTGCATAAATAATCTTTTTAAATCAGATCACAAACGTGATTAACATGCGAATTTTCACATTGATTTTAGTCATAAAACTCTAAACAAAATTAATATCGAGACCACCACAACCGAGTCAGTTTCACGCATCGGCAACCAGCGTTTAATCGAGACAGTTAGAATTAACATTACTCTTATAGCTGTATTTTGCTATCGCAGCCACAAGTGATGGTGGTTACCAAAGCATTAAGTCGCTTTTTTGCTTAACTACTAGAGAACGTCCGGGAACAGGCTAGGTCCACACTAGCTCAAGACAGAGAGGATTGGAAAGGAGAGGTCCTTGCCTTGCAGTGGGACAACATTCTGCTAAAAATAAATAAATAATCTTAATAATACCTTGTACAAGTTCACTGTGCCAAGGTTCTAGGAAACAGTACTCGCCAGTTGTTTATTTATATGTGCATCTTTAAATTGGAGGGTAGTATGCGACCTCGACCATGTAGGAACGGAATGCTTGAATGGCTTGCAAGTCATATTGTCACTATCTACGAATCATTAGTATTGTAGAACGTCACATCACTAGACGAGGTGAAGCTTTAGTAAATGTCAGACTGGTAATTGTTTTGTAAATGGTAAATGACATGTTATTTGTTGCAAGTCAACGAAAAATTTCGAGCAGTGGTGGCCCAGTGGTATCAGCCGCGACTTACGAGTTGTAGGTCGTAGGTTCGAACCCAGACAGGCGCTTTAGTTTGTGTAAATTATTTCATCACCACTGCTCTCAAAACGGTGAAGGAAAACAACGTAAGGAAACCGGTATGTCCTAGAACCAAAAATTCGAAGACATGTGACATCTACCAACCCGCACGGGGCCCGCGTGGTGGATTAGGGCCCACACCCTCTCACAGAGAGGAGGCCTGTGTCCCAGCAGTGGGAACATTATAGGCTGATTATTTTATTTTATTTCTTAAGAAAACTTACAGCTAGGATACAGATAGTTGACATTTAGTTATGATGATTATGAACGAAAATTTTCATGAATTTATTTTTATATTCCTTAAAACAATGTTAGGTGCATCTGACACGATGATTTCAACATGAGAGGTGACTGCTTGTGTTCACAAAATGGCTGTGGTAGCTTCTTCATCGGCATTCAGTAACGTTGCTACTGATAACTACCTTAAAGTACATGTTTATGTCCCACTGTCTGCCTAGTGTCTAGCCTTACAGATGTTTTGTTCGCTATCTACAAAACTCTATCGACTTTATTGAATAGGGCACATAACGTGGTTTGCTTGTGTTACTACGGTATTTCTGTAATAGTGCTTGCACGTGCTACTACTAAGCAGATTATCTGACCTATAGGATCAACTACTTGCATCTATACCTGCTATATAGTTAGATCGTAAAACTCGTAGCCACATAAATCAGTCATCAAATAACACCGACTCAAAGGACCACAATAAACTGATTAATTTATTGATCTGGAATTAACTTTTGACACGCCAACACGGCGAGCTAATAAAAGTAATCTCCTAAAGTCGTTTTGATATAGTATTGCGCCCATCTCCGCCCGTTTCGCAACTCTGGGCCCTGTGACGGACGGCCAGTGGGCGTTGTCTCATATTTAATCGTTAATTGGTCTCGTTGCCACATTATGCAAGTGATAGCCAGATGAAAATAGATTGTGAAAACAGTAAGCGACGCTTGCTATCTTATTTATAAGGTTTAGGGTCCGCCTACGGTACGCCTAGATAATCGTGGGGATTTAACGGGGAGAGTGGGAAAGTAATTGGAAGCTAAGTATGCGAAAAAGGTTTTGAAGATTTTCAAGGACCACCCGATATAGTCTGTAAAAATCTCATTGTGAAAGTTCAGGTGAGGTGCAGTTAGGGTTACCATTTAGAAATTTGAAATGTCCTGACAAAAAGCCGGACATTTCAATAAAAGTTCAGACATTTTAGTCACAAAATCCAAACATTTACCCACTTAGTTAGTGGTAAAAAGTGCGCTGAAAAATTAATACCTATACCAGAAACTAGAGTTAAGTTTGATTATTTTACGTAAACCTATTTTTATTTCGATGAAAATTTTTATGTTTGAACTAGTTGATTGTTTGCAAATTTCCAGTAAGATTTACCTATTGTTTTTAGATGAATGAGAAGTTCATAAATACTAAAGACTTGTTTGGTATTAAGTACCTACTTATTACTCGAATTCCATCTAAGCCAAAAAATCCGGACAAATTAAAGAGCCGGACAAAGTCCGGACAAAAGGCTAAAAGTCCGGACATATCCGGACAAATCCGGACGGTAATGAATGGTATCCCTAGGTGCAGTGAGCTTGAAGTGAGCTGTCAATTCCAGACATCTAGTGGAATCACAACTAAGTAAGTGCACAGCACGTGAGATGTTTACAAAATAGCTCTACAGTTGACTACTAATGCACTAGCTAGATACTAGTATGATAAGAACTGGAACTGATAAGCATCATCACGGCCACTTCTGATCATAGAATAGAATAGAATACCAGCTAGCCATAGAGTTGCTTTCTGTTGCACCATGATGGCAACAGTGAACTGTCTTTTATAGAATCACTAGCTGCGCCCCGCGGTTTCACCCGCATAATAAGTTTTGAGCCCGTGAGAATATCGGAATAAAAACTATCCTTTGTCCTTTCCCGGGACTCAAACTATATCTATACCAAATTTCATCTAAATCGGTTCATTGGTTTAGACGCCCTTTTTGTTATAGGATCATGAATATAGAGATGATACCTAGTGTCTTTATTAAATACGGTGCTATTGTCTAAAAAGTATCGATAAGTAAAAAGGTAGAGGTTTAGGCAAGTGTAAAATGTAACAAGGTAATAAAAGATATTGTTCAAAAGTTTCCATATTTAAACCGTTATGGTCGCGTGTGTGTGGTGACCGACTTTGACCGAATGCACTTTATTTCGTTGCCCATTTAGGTTTGCCCAATGCCCATATTCGTGCATGATATATTGTTCTGAATTAATTTTAGCTGTAAGTTGCTGTTGAAATGATTTACGTTTTACCTTAAAAATAAAACAGACAAGCGATGAATCTAATTTTGCCGTTAGATTGAAATATTACAGATGATGCTTTATTGTTTTCTTTATTTAGACCTTCTTAATGAGAAGTAAACGTGAGGTCATCCATTCTATATTAAATGATAAAATCAATTATATTTTACTTGTATTAATCGATCTCACTATTATGACTAATGTACCTACAGACGCCAGCACATCAAGCTACTACAATCTTTCAAATTTCTTTAATAGATTTTCAACTTCATCGCAAAAACATAAGGTTCAAAGTTGATTGGGAAAATTTGACAGTTTGGGGTAGCTTGATGTGCTGCCATCTGTGCACTAATAGCATAAGCATAATCAGCCTATAATGTTCCCACTGCTGGGACACAGGCCTCCTCTCGGTGAGAGGGAGTGGGCCAACACCCAGTGCGGGTAGGTGGACAGTTGGCAAACTAATGTGTAATGAAAATATTTTATTTTAATCTGTGGAGATATACCAACTATTGGCGCGCTCAGGTTTCGGAACTAAAAACCCCGAATTTTATCCTGAGTTTGAAATATTTTACAAATTATTCTTATTTTGAAGTAACACCAATAATATTGTCGCCGGATCATTAAGAAACCAGTGTCGCCTGTCACAATAAGATTAATAACGTTATGAAATGTGCGCCAATCTAGACAAGACTGCCAAAAATACCTACTTCGAATGCCTAAGTCTAGCTAGTTTCCAGTAAATGACTCAGAATTTTCTTGTTTTTGGATTATAAAACCTGAAAATCCAATGCTGTTTTATATTAATGAAAGATAACTGAGAACATAACTCTTACGCATATAGGTATGGCAGTGTAATGAAAAATGACTGTGATATTATGAAAGACCAAATTTTTTTATCGGTTCTAAAGTGAAAAATGAAACTGAGGGTAATTTTTCAAATGCCGAATTGGGGTTTTGACTTGACTCTTTAGATAGATAAGCTGCTCGACGTAGGTATGTTAATCGATTGCGAGAAGATATTTCGTAGCAGAAATCCTAAGTCAATAAAATGGAAAGCAATGTCCTCCCGTATATTAATCTAGAAATTGCAACTACAGAACTACATATTTGCCAAGAATTACCGTACTTGGCAAATAGTTTTGCTGAAGCGATTTAGGTACTATGGCTATATCATTGTCAGTGCAACGCCCATATTGAAAAACCGCGCGTCTATATCTCCATTCTGCCTTGCACTAACTTTAAAATGGGATTTACGGCGTTTCCACACTTTCCCCTAATACGTTTACGACTAGTCCAACGACCTGGGTGAGTCACCTGATCACCTCACACCTCACACACGAGTCACGACTCTTGTCACAATTAGGTCGCACGTAAACTTTATGCGCAGGAGACTTTTAAGTGTTCATTACGAGATACTTAAATTGAAGCGTTAAGGTGGGTACAGCTCTTTTACAGTGCTTAAAATCTAGTATTGAGTTTTTTTTTTTATTTATTTTTTTATTAGAGATTCAAATATTTACATAATTTAAAAAGCTAATAATAAGCTAATAATATGTACAAGTATATAAAAAGGGAGGGGAAATAATCAAAGGGCACCAAAAAATATGTCCGCATCGCTGTCAACAGGAAACGTGCTCAAAAGGCTGGCAGCATTGCCACGTTGTATGGCAATGCTGATTCTGTGGCCAAAAAATAGACCAGCCCTCTGGTCACGTGAAGAGTCGATCAACCGCTTGGCGATGTCTTTAAATACTAAGTGGGCACTCGGGCCCCATGGCCCTAGTGTTTCAATTTGAATTTGAATTTTAAGAAGTAAGTATTAATTGATTGACTGAAATATGTTGAACACCGCCGGTTTGATTAATAGTCATTATCAGCTGAATTTAATGAACTTACCAGCAATATACATAGTTAAGAGGAGTTTCAATTATGGGAAGATGCACCTTCTATAAACCTGCATATATCAAAACTGTCCTTTGAGCTTTTAGATTACATACGTAGTTAATACTAACTACATAAATACATCTAAATAAATAACTAACACACTATACAGGATGGTCCAAAAGTCGTGGATCAAACGAAATAGGGAGATGAAGGAGGTCATTTCCAACAAAAAATCTTTCTACAGCATGGTCATAATTCAATTGCCCTAAAAGTTATGAATATTTGTGTATACCGAGTTCTTGTACAATTAGACGAATTTTAAAAAAACGTGATATAAAACAATAAAACAAACGGTGTTGTATTACTACTAGATAATGTATCAGCACTACAAAGTTCAAGAGCAATTTATTTTTTTCCAAAAATTTTGTAGCGTTACCAAAAATTATTTCTCACTTTAAAAGTGTTGGAAATGACCTCCTTTATCCCCCTACTTCGTTTGATCCACGACTTTTGGACCACCCTGTATAGGTAATAGATATTTACTTTGCTACTAACTATGGCTAGTGTTAAGGATAGTACGCAGGTTGCACAGATAACCATTGTTTTGTTAACGGGAAAATAGACATCAACAGCTTATTAATAGATATTGTTTTCATACAACAACAGGCTTAGTTTAAAAATATAAATAAACGAGGTTGATAAATAAAAAAAGTTACTTATAAATAAAACTATAAATATAAATGAAATTCAATTGGAGCGTTAGGTGAATAAAATAAATGTCAGTGTTATTCTAGATTCTTTACTTTCAGCGTTAAAAATTTTACTTTCATCATCTAATATTTATGTAAAAATATAATTTAAAAGAGTGTCCATGGAGTTTCTTGCCCGTTCTTGTCCATAGGTAAGTACCTACGCTTTGGAATGGGCAACTAGCTTCATATTTTCTGACTGAATGACTTCTTGACAATTCAAAAGTGCCTGTAAATGGTTTAATTGAAATAAATGCTTTGAGTTTGATGACAAATATTTTCGTTAGTAGGTACTTAGGTAGGTATTCTTTAATTTTAATGACCAGTCAACGTCATCAAAGAAAGGAGATATCCTTTCTTTGATGAAATACTTGTTGGGGGTACTTATATTAAAATAGTACCTAGGTACCTATTCATTAGAGTCCGACCGACCGCATTTCATTGTCGGTTTTCTGCAATTTTCGGGCGAAAAACAAAAATATTTTTGGGAATGGGCGCAAAAAATTAAGTTCTACTTGCAATTATTTTTATTTTAAGAAATTCCATTTTTACAAAAAGAACAGCACAATAATGGAAATAGTTGCTTTTGCTCGCCTGTCAGATTGTTTACTACTTAGGTGCATAGCCTACATAACCTACGCCTTTGACAAAAGCAAAAAAAAAAAATTGCTTTTATTTTCGACCGAAAAAAAAATGCATTTTTGGTCGGACTTTAGTGTTCATCTTATTTACCAAAGTAAGGGACAGCAACAAATTACAAAAGTTAGCGAAGAATAAACAATAATAATCATTTTATTCTGCTTAAATTTTTTGTCTGTAGCGGAATTACTTTCTAATGCCTATATAGTTTTTATAGGTAATACCATTGGAAAATAAAGTAGACCTACATCCTTGTAATAAGGAAAGTTAAAGAACATCACTTCCATCAAATAAACGGGAACCATAAAACAGCCATCATGTTTTATTATTGTTTTAAACCACAGACAATGGATGATGTGAGAATAAACGACGTGTTTTAAGAAAACTTGTTCTGTGGTCTGTGGTCCTTTCTCCGTTTTACTGAGAAGCGGAAAGTAGGTAATGAACGTTCACACGATAGTAAAAATCTTGAATGAGCCATTAGTTTTTTTGAGAAACACAGGGATATACGTTGTAATTTTTCATTTCTTTTTGTGTTTTCAAAAGGTAAATTCCAATAACAGCCGCATGGGTCGATCGATCAGGTTAAGCTACGCTTGCCGCGGTTGGCCCGTGAATGGGTGACCATCTTTACTTACCAAGACCTCTCCGTGTTTCGGAAAGCACGTTAAGTGTTGCTCCAGGCTGACATTCGTAGATCTTTGACAGTCGTTACGTCAGAAGCCCAAAAATCTGACAACTGCAGTAGTCTTAGCCAGTAAGTATATCTAAACTGGGTTGTGGTGGTCATATAGGCAGTCGCTTCATGTAAAATATTGGGAGTCAGCTGCATCGACATTGTTAGGAAAAGGCTAGGCAAATGAAAAAGGTAAATTCAATAATTTCCTTTCGTGTCTTCAAAAATTTAAATTCATCAACTAGGTACTACCTATGTGCAATATTTTTGTAGAGGGTGAGAAATAAAATGCACAATCTTTTACTTGGTAAGTTCATTGATTGATTTAAATCAATGCCCGCAAGTTTATAGTCCATATTTAACTGTAACACTTATGTGCAGACAGACCGCTCTGTGCAAAATAGCATTTTTAAGCCACGTTGCATAGAGATTGCTGTAACATTCGACTTTCAAATGTGTTATAGAGAGAGTGTCAATTTTGACGTTAAAATAGTAGATTGTACAATAAGGCATAAAAGAAGCTATTTTACCCCGAGACGTTTATATCGACGCGAGCCGCAGGCGAGGGTGGATAGTTAAGTCGAGGGGTAAAATGGCTCGTTTATGCCTGAGTTATACACTCTGCTTTTCACTTCGATTGCGAGAAAATGGAACAGGCATAAAGTATACAGTACATAATTAATCAAAAATGTTGCAAAGCATAGCTAATTCCCGCCACCACAGATAATACCGTCACGAAACTTTTTAAAAGTTTTTATTTTTTTATTTTTACATTTGTCATTCGACTTGGGTACTTCATACTGCCAAGTCATAAAAACGTTTCTTTGCGTTTTTAAATAATAAATGACAACTATTTTACCTGATTTTATTAAATTAACGATAGAAAACACGGAAGTGGTATAAATTAAAGAAGATGAAATAAATCACGACTTTAATCTTCGAAGTTTTATTATGCATGTGGCTGTTGGGCCTGATTATCTTAGTCTCAGAAAAAAAATTTACTTTATGCACTAGAACATAAAAAGCGATTTTATGTCGCCTAAGCACAACATAAAGAGGAACTTTTAGAGCATGAGAAGTGAAAATATTCTATAAGCCCTCAACAACTGCCAGAGACAATATAACCCACTGAAACATTTCTGTATTTCCCGAAACGTATGTCATCAATCGAGTATCGAACTACTAGTTTAACGTAAATATTCTAAAGTCAACGTCCCAGTTTCGGAGCACAACAAAAGAAAAAAGACTGTTTATTTCTAACACTAACGTTTAAGGCTATTTCTGAACGGAATTGCCGAACTATTTATATATGCGAACGGTTTAGATCACTTTAAAGGAAGCGAGGAAGTATTCGGGATAGCGTTGCTCACGTGCCAATGACCTTACGGGTGACTGACGATTTGTAATGACTAATGAATATTTATTGACATATTAAAACTCTTGGAAAATTAACATCGTTTGTATATATATATCTATTTTCTTTAATATTTTTCCCCAAGATAATATATACATAAGTAATATACATAAGCTAACAGACTCAAAATAATAAAATAAGTATAAAAAATAGAGGAAACAACCATGGGGCATACAAAAATTCATCTGCATCGCTGTCAACAGGAAAAGTGCCCAAAAGGCTGGCAGCATTGCCACGTGTATGGTGATGCTGATTCTTGGTTATAATCCAAAACACATATTTTTATTTAATTTAAACGTGATTACATGAGATACGAAAACCCAAAACGTTTACCTCGATGGCATTTCTCCGCGTTAGATCACGGTGACCATTCTACGTTTAACTTTAAAACTTTTTAGTGGAAATGAACAATAAAGATTTAAAAGCCGATATATGGAGTGCTGCATATAACACGCGTGCCAATGACCTTACCGTGTGAAAAGAAACTTTGTCATAAATAAAGCTTGAAAGCGTTCGGGCGTGGCTCGAGATAAGTGGTAGTGTAGATACTTAGCTCCTCATTATTTATCAGCGTCGTAATGTTTTCAAATATGAGAAAAACTATTCCCACTAGAAGGTACATTAAAAAAGGCTCGAAGAATATTTATAAGGCCGGAAAAGCGCCAATGAATTTCCGAGATCAAGCAGTGTTTGTTGAGATGTAGATTCTAACATTAGAATCAAAATGGATATCGACATTTCGTCAGTTTTGCAAACAAAAAACGCCTAAATGCCACATGACACAGTTCATATCTAAAAATTACATAACAAAAGATTTCTCCACCCAACAAAGCTCTCTAAAGCTCACAATCCTCATGAACGTTTAACCTAGTCGTTCAAAAACTTGTCAAAATGACGTAATGTAATGAACTTTCTAAGGTCGTTAAAAAGAATATTTCGTGTACGAAATACTCGTGATCGTACGCACAATGCATATCACCTCGACATTGGAGCAGCGTCGGGCGACGAGAGGCTATTTCTGTACCCCTCCGAGCTCGTTTTTCATCTTCGTACATTGTGAACGTATTGCAATGGACGAAATAGATAAACAACTGTTATGTTTGTGTGATTGTTTCAGCTGAAGATGGACTGCACCATCTCTTACATCTTATGATTTCTTCAGCTGTAACTACTAAACTTCGGTAATAGCGTACGGAAAAGTGAACGATTTAAAATAGATTGATAAACGAAGCAAGTCAATGTACTTTTCTAATTTTAACAAATCTCCTGAAATAAACTAGTGTGAGCAAGCCTTCGAACATGTGCAGTAGTAGCTTAGAGCCTACATATAATATGAGTATAAGAGAAGTAGTGAATAGCATAGCAGCACGTAAGATGCTAGAAAAACATATGTGTTGACAAGTTGTTATTAAAGCCATTCCGAAGTAGGTAATATATGTATGTAGTTTAGGATTTTGTTAAATGTTTTGTTTAGGTAAATTATAACCAGCTTGTGCCATAGATAATAATTTCTAGCTATTTTGCTCATGGAAATCGACTCATTCATTCACATTAAACCAAAAACTATTTTTTTACGACTATGTCTTCTTCTGGGCAAATGTCTTTCCTTTTATACGGTTCTCATTCTTGTTTTATTTTCATGTCCGCCTGAAAACACAGACTGAAATTATTCTATTTAGAGAAAAATGTGCCTTCGTCATAGTCACATTAAGAAGTATGAAGATAATAAAAACATTAATAAATTCTCTTAGACAAATATTTAGTACGCCATAATAGCATGTGTTGACCGCGTAAAAATAAACGGATGAACGGAAATCATTCCAACCAATTTCTGTAGGAATTCACTTTTGACAGCACATAGTTTTTTTTTTAATTTTTATCTTATTTTCAGTCATTTTTGATACTGAAATGTTCTGTTCAATTTCCAGTTATTTTACACTTAATCACATTATAATTGGTGCAATGGTGGGTTTAGAATTTTCCTTGCTTTAACCGTCAGGATTCAGGATGATCTTAAATGTAAGAAAAAATAAGTTTATAAAATTAAAACTATCAGCTAACTTGGACCAAGAATGGACCCTAGAGAATTCAACATTTACAAAGATGAAAGGTCTTTGCACAGGAAATCAGGCTGTGGAAGATGACGACGATGATCAGTTCAATGCATTACTTTGCCTAAATGAAGGGAGAGGATTTGAGGAGACAACATTCAGACATGTTTCAACTGTTCATAGATTGTGGTCTAAAATTCAGATTCAATATAATAAAGCCGTGGACAACAAAATAGGTAGGTAAGTCGACGTTGTTTGATCTATTTACGCGAGACGTTATTATATCAGGCCTATTTATTTATCCGAAATGTAGATCATGCATGCCGCAAGTCAAAATAACACGTGGAAGGAATCGTTTATTTTATGATTTTTGTAGGAAAACTCACAAAAGAAAGTGAAAAACTACATAGTTTACTGACGGAAAATGAAGCTTTGTTGTTTACAAACACTTTTCATTTATATATGTATTATTATGTATGTCAATCGTTTAGCCATAATCTAAAAACAATAGGGAAGAAAATATTGAATGCAACCCACGCGGAAGATTTGGGTTTTTACGACTCAAATCTGTATGGAGTCAGGAGTGTGCATCATGAATACTGAATTTATTTCAGTTAGCTACCCAGTTTTAGTGAGTGATGAATAGGTCATCACTCATCACTACCTTCCATAAAATGATGTTGCTTTCATCATGGAATAAATCATTCATTCAAAGCATGCTCATTTGTTTTGGGCAACGAAATTGGCAGCACTTTTTTTTTTATAAATGGCATCTTGCAGGTCAACCTAGGAGATTGTCGGCTCAGGGGGACCAAGGGTGCCGAGACAAGGGGTCGTCTGGCGCCCATGTGCTGGTTTGGTCCCTGGGGTGGTCACGGTGTGCTACTGGTGCGCCGGTGATGGGGAATACACCCCAGAGGAGGGTCCGGTGACGGACAGCCGCGGCGGGTTCACGGATGAGTGCTAACGCGTGCCCATGTTCCCGCCGTAACTGACATAGAAGGACACCGTGGAGTTTTAGTGGGTTAGAGTCCCACCCCACATAACTGCATTATCTCCCCGTGGTAGTGCAGAATTGACGAGCATTTCAACACGATAAAAAAAAGGAGATTGTCGGCTGCTTGACCGTGCTTGCCTGTGGGTGCCTCAAGAAATTAAAGCCTCCAACCAGGGCTTAAAAAACTTAAAAAATAAGCGACTACACGCTAAGGGCACCCCCTGTGGGGTACGACCTCGGCTTAGGGTGTCGCTGGGAGAGGGCAGCAAGGGACAGGCTGGATCGGATTATGCAGCACTTGATTTCAATCATCGAAAAACATGAAGTCATCTACATTCTTGTTTGTTGGTAATAGAGCAAGTAAATAATTTGTACCTATGTATCTAAATATCAATGACCCCGACTTGGCATCAAATGCAAGACTCGAAAAATCACATGTCGATATAATGGCTTATGTCGATATTCAATAGAAATTGCACACGTCTATCGCGAATATAGAGATAACGTATTGTATTTATAGTGTCTGTAAGAAAATTCGAAATAGAAACGTCCTGACTCCGCCCGACACTATATTGAATTGTTGACATTGAATTAAGTTTTATCGATGTCAAAGAACCTATTAACATTTTAGCGAAAATTGCGTGTCGATGAGCTTTCTGTCTATTAATTCTTTTAAATTAAGGTCACAAGACGATGTTATTGGCAACAATGTTTTTGGGAAAAACAAATCCAGTAGAGCTTTTCTGCAATGAAAGCAACATCTATGATGTGGCTGATAAAGAACTACCTCAAAAACATGGTTTTACTGAGGTTTTTGGAGCTATAAAACGGCCATTACTTGGAAAACAAAACACTGACGTTATCTTGATAACAAAATTTTTAGCACAATCATGTTTCTACTACTCGGGCACAGGCCTCCTTTCTGTGAGAGAGAGTGTGCCAGAATCTATCACGCGGGCCCAGTGCGGGTTGGAGGATGTCACATGTCTTCGAATTTTTTGGTTCTACGACATGCCGGTTTCCTCACGATGTTTCCCTTCACCGTTTTGAGAGCAGTGGTGATGAAATACACAAAGTAAAGTGCCTTCTAAATTCGAACTCACGACCTACGAGTAAGTCGGGAAAGATAAATGTTTAATACTTTGTAGCGGTACCTACAACGCCACATGCGAACAACGCGTCATACTGACGTCACGCAAATCCTGCATCGCGCAAGCAGAGTTTACCTCGCAACTAGCATATATACAACAGCCCGACATGAATCATAATGTCGGTAAGTTGGAGACAACAGCAGGATCATCAAATATAATTTAATTAAGATAGGTATCAAATAATAATGTTTGTAAATACTCTTCGAAGTCACCACTGACCATGAGGAAAACGTGTAGATATTGTATAAATATGTCAAGATACTCATGATTTTTTCTTTTATATCAAGCTAATGTCAGTTTTTTCAGGAGTTTTTCTAATAAATCGTGTATTTCAGATTATTAACAACCGCGTCGACCTTAACGAAAGTAGAGCGGTTTATTAGAGCAAAATAATAAGACAAATTATATTCAGTTCTCTCTTAATTTTCTCGTGTAGTTGACGCCTTATTAGATTGCGAGATTAGTGTAAATTTACTTGTAATTTGGTAATATCATGTTGTTTCAAAGTGATATGACTAGATTTGTGCGTGCGCGAACAAAATGTAGTTTCGTGCACGCACTGATTCGATTGGTGTAGGTATATGGACATGTTAATTTAATAAGTAATTTTCAAATGTATTCGACAAACATCAGATTTCGTGTTAGGTACTGTTAGTGGCAAAACAACATTATTTCAGATTTCACCATTCGTAGAAATGTGGATTTCGCGTTTTTAGGTTAGTTTACTGTGTATGTAGATTCATTGTGTAAAATTCCGGTCTTTTGCTATAATGTTTTTGTGCCACGTAACAGTGGACTTGTTTCACGTCCAGTCAGCTGTATTTATTTAATGTCACTTGAACAACAACAAGCGTTGAAAACATCACTGGGCGAGCAATGGCTGACCGAATTCGAGCGTTAATCCCCCGCCAACGATTTGTCCGTACAGTTTTAATTATATCCGCTGCGTTCCATTTTCGCGCTTCGCGACCCAACCGTGCCGCAACGGCTTCCGCGACTTGACGTTGACCCGATCGACGATCGCCCGTCGAATGCATGATGGACGCATGGATAAAATTAAACTCACCACGCCAATTTACGTTCATCAACCCTAACTTGTGATCAAAATCTTCTAGAACATCCAGTAATGCACAATGACAAGCCATACATTTTGTTTTCGCAGTAAAGCATGTTTTATACCCGGTGTAATGGCGGACAAGCGTGCGCTGGAGCGCGATCAAACGAACGGGATGTTCCGTGCCCGTCAATTAAGCAAAATCGCACATTTGGCAATGTTCCCGAACAGTTGTTCCACTCTCGAGATTTTAGCGTTTGATTCGCGAAACGAGGAGCGCCCATGTCCATTTATGGTGGTATTGCAAACTTGCAAAGTTTCCGAGTCGAGCGGCCTAAAACGAGCACTCGCAAAAACTAGTCACTAGGAATTTGTGTCACGAGAGTTATAAATCTCGTAGATTTTTATTTGCATCATTTGCTAAGACAGTTTTAGGTGATTGTGTTGTTTGTAAAATGAACACAGACAAAAAATGTTCTTGTGAAGTAGCAAACGATGATACAGATCACGCTAGGCGTAACGAAGCGGGATTTATTGCTTTTGTCGAAAAAAGTAACGATGTCCTACAAGCAGATTGACTGACGTATTCTCTACTGAACAAGCGCTAAATTAGATGGATCTCTAGAAATCAAATTACTACTTTCCTAACGATTCCCGACGTCCGTACGTAATGCAAGCATTCACTTACACTTCGTTTATGAGGAAAAATACTCTTCATCGGAATGAGCGTCTAATGTTCCCACTGTGACACAGGCCTACTCTCTGTGAGACGGAATGGGCCGTAATCCACCACGCGGACACAGTGCGGGTTGGTAGATGTCATATGTCTTCGAATTTTCGGTTCTAGGACATGCCGGATTCCTCACGATGCGATGTTTTCCTTCACCGTTTTGAGAGCAGTGGTGATGAAATAATTTACACTGAGTAAAGCGCCTGTCTGGGTTCTAACCTACGACCTACAACTCGTAAGTCGCGGTCGTTAACACTGGGCCACCACTGCAATAGAAAATACTTTTACTGCGAACAAAAGTAAGTGCCTCAGAAATTATTGGCAGTCGTCATTCTAAATAAAAATCATCATTAAAATAGTTAACATCGCAACAGTGCACGCGCCCGCGCCGGTAGGTACTTAGGTAGTGGAAATCTTCATTTGTTGAACAACTTTCGTTAAATATATGTTTTGACAAGGAACTATATTATAACTTCTATAAAATTAGGTAGGTATCCACCGATGTTATCAATTTTAGCCACGTTCTTTGATCTACCTAGACGAAACGCCACACTGTATATAAAAAAAGTTCTCGGTCGATGAAGATATTACCTACTACAATCATGATAAATTGCGTTTATGCATACCTACACCTTGGAACGTTACTAGGTACTTCACAACATTTGCGCAGTATGACAAGCCTACTAATATATTACGTTTACTACATCCATTCTCCCTTCAACAGGAGAATAAATCCTTCTAATCTATGATCTTTTAAGATAAATACATAAGTCGATAAACGAATGTCTTGCAACTTAAATAACTTCACGAATCGAAATAGAATCGATAATTAATGACGTCTTCAAAAGATGTGGAAGTGAAAATATTCAGACAAAAATCCGGAAAACTGGAGAGGATTGCCATTTGTTTGACGACTCAGACAATTTAATGTCATAAATAAAATAAATAGACGCCTTGATAGCTTTGAGTGGATATCGCCGGAAGCTTGTCTTCAATTTAGGCTCAACGAAATTTTCAAACTAAATGTTTGAAAATTTCGTTGAGCCTATATGAAATAGCTGTCGGTGGACATAACTTAGTTCTCTTTACAGCTGGGGAATACAAAAGGCATATTTTCACGCTATGTACACCCTCTGTGTCCTACCCAAAATGGCGCAAATGGCCATGGCCATGTTGCACAGACCGTCGATCAAAATTGTTGTTGCATGGATTAAACGAAGTTAAACGTATTTTTCATATTACCTACTTATAAGATTCAGATAAAACCCATATTTTCTTGTATTCATTCAAATATTGGCGATATTTCAATAGATAAGACTCCAAATATAAGCCAATAAGCTGCGTTACCTACAGTTTATAGACTAGACACTTATTTAAAAAAAAAAAAACAACATAGGTAGCTACTCTAGTATGTATGTTTGTTGCTAATGTACAGACGCCAGCACATCAAGCTACCCCAATCTGTCAGATTTCGTTGATAGATTTTCAACTTTACTACAAAGTAATAAGGTTCATATTCAATTGGGAAAATCTGACAGATTGGGGTAGCTTGATGTGCTGGCCTCTGTACATCAACCTACCCGAAACTGTCACATTTTCCCAATCAACTTTGAACCTTAGGATTTAGGGATAAAGTTGAAAATCGATTAAAGAAATTTGACAATGAGAAAACTTACATACATACATAATCAGCCTATAAATGTTCCCACTGCTGGGACACAGGCCTCCTCTCTGTGAGAGGGAGTGGGCCGTAATCCACCACGCGGGCCCAGTGCGGGTTGGTAGATGTCACATGTCTTCGAATTTTTGGTTCTAGGACATGCCGGTTTCCTCACGATGTTTTCCTTCACCGTTTTTGAGAGCAGTGGTGATGAAATAATTTACACAAAGTAAAGCACCTGTCTGGGTTCGAACCTACGACCTACAACTCGTAAGTCGCGGCCTTTACCACTGGGCCACCACTGCTCTCGATGAGAAAACTTGGCTATCCCAAATAAAATTCATTAGAAAGGTCACGCGATGCACCCTGTACTTAATTCAGTTGTTCTGACAGACAACGCGTCACCTGTGCAAGTGTGCATTTGACTGGCTCTGCGCCCGTGATCAATATGACTGACTGCGTCCCCTGTATGGTGAATCAGGGGTATTTCCTTTCTTTCATTAGTGGGATTGAGGGCCAGTTCATATTTGTAGGGATACTAGTAGATATATCTACAGTTACGAGCATAAATACGTACATTTACGACAAATCCAAAAGCTTCCAAAAGCTTTTCAAAGCAATTTTCTCCTAAAGAATTAATAAAATATATTTGATGGGGTTACGACAATATTTTCAAAACCATACTATTATGAAATACGTAGTTTTCTCGAAGTTGCAATTCTTGTTATTTCACGAGAAAAACGCGTTTGAATTTTGCGTAGGTTAGGCTATAAGGTATTTAACGGGTTATGGAACTCAAATGGAGTTGGGCAGGACACCTGGCAAGGCGCAGTGATGACATGTGGAGTAAGGGACTAAACAGACGGATTTATTGCATTTGAACTGCATGCCAGCTGTAATAGCGGAGTTTGGATACAGTTGACATAACTAGGTTTCAAAGCAGTTAAGTCAACTGCATCCAAAGTGTAATTTTGCAGCTGAAATGCAAACCGTCTGTTTAGATCCTTTTTTTTATGGATGGGAAATCAAATGACCCCTCCCGCTCTGGGTGGAGCGGAAGGGAGTGTCAGACTCTTACTGACTAAAACCTACCCGTGTTCCTTCCTTAGCCCTTTATGTTCCGGGGTAGCGGTAACCCTTTCGGACAATCCCGCTACCCGTCTGTTTAGACCCTAAGGCAGATTGAGTGGCGTTCAAGGGCTGAGAGACGAAGTGTCAGTTGTCCGGCGGCGGTTAGATGGGCGGACGACATTGTTCCCATCGCGGGTAGAACCTGGATAAGGCTGGCACAGAAGTGTGGGGATTGGCATATGAAAATAGAGGCCTATGCTCACCAGTGGGTTAAGTCGGACTGGGGATGATGATGATGATAATAAGGTATTTACGCTCGTGACCGTAGGTACGTAATAGGTGGATTGGTACTTCCAAAGTTTTAATGCTCCAAAATTATCGCATGTTGACGGTGAAGTGTCAATATCTAATAACTAACATTTTAGCGATTTCCACTTTATTGCATATTCGTAGGTAAAATATGAAATTGATCATATTTGCAAAGACATAAGGTCTTGAATCGACGACGACGTTTCCTACTATTTGTTTAATATAAGTAACTTTTTTATTAAAATATTAAAAACTATAGAAATGAAACGTTTTTTTCGCCTCCAGTAAAATCATGATTTTGAAGTTATTAGATATTGATACTACACCGTCGATGTATAAAATATCTATTATAATGCATGAATTTGTTCTTGTGTTTATTTGCTGTGAAAGAGCATTTGTATTGTTATTTTTAGGCTCTTTAACTCTGAACATGAGGAATCTAAAAGTTTCAATAAAGTAACTGTGAATTGTATCAAGGCTCATACATTTTTATGCAGTAAAGCCTTCATTCTTTCATGATAGCCATTTCACGAACTAGATCTCTGACGTGCTTTACCTACTGTCTCCCATTGAATCCAAACTCTCTATTGTCATCTATAGGTACATAATAAAGTTAAGTAGGTAGGTAGGTACTTGAATTAGAAACCATTTCTGTGTGTGTTTTGTTCTCAACGTAGCACACTTATTTACTAATTTGCTCATTAGAGGGTAACAATCCAGTTATCAGTAATCATTTACCGTGACAAGTGGATAACTGGGTGATATGGTAGCAACAGTAGCAACTACACGTAATGGGGCATGACGAACGAGTAAATGATTGCGGCTTTGTAACACTGAGGGTTATCACTACTTCATGGTTTGCACGTAGGCCAACATCTATTTATTTTTTTATTGCAGACGCTTTTAATGTGTGCACGTTAAAAGGCGTGCGTCTTTCTATATCGGTCTCACATGTATATATATATTTAATATCAACATGAATGATGTTACCAATATTTTGATATAAAAGAGTGTCCGTGGAGTTTCTTGCCCGTTCTTCTCTATAGGTACCTACTACCTTTTGGAATGAGCAACTAGCTTCATCTTTCTGACTGACTGAGTCCTTGACAATTTTCAAAAGTGCCTGTAATTGGTGCTTTGAGTTTGAGTGATACGTTGTTTTATTTCTATCACTGTCGCACAAACTACAAGTGTAAGAGAGAGAAGGGGGTCGGGGACATGTCTAAGTCAAAGCATGAGCTGAGTAACGTTTATAGATCTCGGCATTAGTGTTTAGGATTTAAGTCTTCTATTTTTTTTTCTGATTTACTTTATTGACTGACTGTTTATAGGTAGGTGCGTCTATGCTTTATCCACCAAGGGCGAATTAAAAAAATTAAACTGTTCGCGATCAGCACATCTAAATCGCGTTTAAGAGCTGTCAGTGTCAAAATTGTTAAGAAATAATTGACACTGACAGCTCTTAAACACGGTTTAAAAGTAGGTACTGATCGCGGTCAGTTTCATTGGAAGAGTTGCACTATCTTATCTGAGTGTTGTAATCTTGCAAATCAATAATTTAAATGCGAAAGCGAGTCTATTTGTTTGAGCTTTAAATTATTATTTATATACACAAAGTGAAATACCTACATAGAGACATATATTGACTTATATATTATTGGAGAAATGACATAACTTTGGAATACAAATGCATAATCAGCCTATAATGTTCCCACTGCTGGGACACAGGCCTCCTCTCTGTTAGAACAAGTGAGCCGTAATCTATCACGCGGGCCCAGTGAGGGTTGGAGATGTCACATGTCTCTGAATTTTCGGTTCTAAGACATGCCAGTTTCATCACGATGTTTTCCTTCACCGTTTTTGAGAGCATACAAATATACCTTAGTACTGCTTCTTAATTTTTGTTTATGATTTTAATTAGGTATTTTGGACAAAAGGTAAAAATAACATAATGCTAATGCGTAAAGAACGTTTTAGCACTGTAACAACTACTAAGGCCTTGTGGTTTATACGACGAGTACCAAAACATGGCGGCCGGGCCCCAAATAATTACCCACATGTTTTCATAAACGCCCACTACGTTCTCAGAAACGCAATTCGACCGTGCAGCACTAATTAAACGTTACAAATTCAAAATACTCAATGTAGGTACGTCGTATGTTGCTCAATTTTTAGTTTGAACTCGATATATTATAATCGATTATGGGCGAATTCCATCAAACTGTTATACCTTTTCTGTTGATATGAATATCTTGAATACCTTTTTTTCTTTTTCTTTCGTGAAATGAAAGACATTTAGAGACCAAGGAAACCGATCAGTGTAACGATGGTATAACTAATTCCTTATGAAATAGGCTTGCCACAAGGGTCAATACTAGGTCCGGTCCTATAGTCCACACAATAAGCAAAATGTTCTGTAAGATTTGTTACGGATCTACATTAATTTTTAGAGCCAAAACCACATTTGGCGGGCTCAATGTTATTTTACATCGCAGATGTTATTCGTTCAAATGTTTTTGTGCGAGGTTATTTCCATCCTAGTCTGTGCCCTATAATGTGTAGAACATTCTGGATACATCTAGGCTAGCCTAGAAGCAATATTTTGAATTCAAGATTTCAAAGGTAAATAGATTTCATTCAAGCGAATAGAGTTCTTAGAATTTCTCAACTGTAGGAAACGCAAGCATTAGATTCTTGTGTAAAATGGGTTTTCCAGTAAATATTTTGGTAGATAACTAGGTAGATGTTTGTTTTTACATTGTATTGAATATCTGGAGCTACTGTCTCCTGTGACGCAGGCGCATGTTTTGCGTGTTTTAATAAATACTGAGTGAACATAGCAGCAAATATTTTGGCATGCAAAATGCATTGGGGGTTTATAAGATATTCCATTTTTTCGACATTCCTAACAACAAACGTATAGGGCGGATGTGAAGATAAGATAACTATTAAGACTGATACACTAATGATCTCACAGAATTAACTGAAACATGTGTCTTAACTTGTAGACTTAGCTTGCGACTTGCGAGATGATTTTGGACAACGTTTGTCCTCCGCAGCTGCTCGTCATTCATCAGTAAAGTTTAATACCGTGTCCCTTTGATGCGCTTAAACATAATCGATCTTCAAGAAAAACAAAACCATTTGCCAAAAAGATTCATCCAAATATTTTCGATGTCTTGAGTCAGGTATGCAAGGACGGTGATGTCAAATAAACACCCGCACGATACTGCCAGACCACTGTTTAACAACCGCTCATATAAAATCTGTTTCACACTATAAAAAGTGGAACATCAAGGATGCTGTTCCCACTCGTGGTGTACCAAAGTTCGTTTCTAAAAGTGTCTCATTAATATGTTTACGAATGTATACAGGCAGATAGGTGGGTACCTAGCGTACATAGGTTTTGCACCCAAAGCAACTGTAAAGACCTAAACACAAGTGGTTCGGACGCACACATTAATGCTCGCATTCGTATTGTGAATAAACATCGTAATGTAGCAGATAAACTAGGATGGGAGCCAAGACGAAAATATGCCACGGCGCGTTTTTCCATTGGATTTTGCGCTTTGGAAACGAACAGTAGTCGCGACAGAACCGACAGACATTCATTGTTACTCAGATGGAATGTGATAACAGCAAGCAACTGCTGTCACTTATGCTGGTGTCGGATGCTGCACGTACACAGAATAATATATTAGTCACGCTTGAGATTCATTACATGTACCAGAATACATCTCTAATGACGACACTTTCTTCTAAAAGAGAACGCTGCACACTGGTTGCCTTGTTGTTGTTCTAAGTTTTACTTTGTGTCGCTCGAACTTGTTGGGACTGAGGGTGTGGTGTGTAATGTAATGAGTTATAGAAAGCGTATGTACCTATCTGTGTGTGTTGTGTGCTCATTGTGTACAGTGTCCCATGTTTGTGTATGTCTTGCAAGGTCACACGTGGAGTGGTCATGTACGAGACAGGTCGATGCACACGCGTCAAGGTGGGCACGGAAATTTTCATTCAACCGCCTGTTCTATTTACATCGTCGATTGCCACAAATATTGTAAGTGGCGCATCGCGCGCGCACTTCCTCCACACTGACGTAGGTAGCATAATCGGACCTTCGCGTGCCATACACTCGCACCATAACGGATACTAAGGTACGAGCCGGCAGGGCCTCCTGTTCCAATATGTTCCCGGAATACTTTTGGACATCCGGCTGTCTTTTATCGGTCGTACGAAGAGAGAAAGAGCGCTATGAGAGAGTTTGGTGGTTCGTGAATGACAGGCGACGATCCGAGGGAGCGGCGCCGCGGCGGGCGGAGTGCGCGCCGCGGCAGGATCTGGTGTTTACGTTGTGTTCACTGTCAAACGTGTTATCTGTTATGTGAGCAGGTGCGTGGCGCTGGCGTCGCGGCGTGCGCGCGCGCCGGCTATATTTGTGTCGCGCGGGCGTCGTTACATAAAACTGTCGTGTGTCGATCCTCACCTCCTCTATCTTGAGGTTGGTGCGGACCACCTTGCGGGTGACCGCGCTCTCGTATGTCTCCTCGATAGTCTCCGCCATGGTTGCGAGTCGCGGGCGCAGCGGGCGACGCGCGCGGTAGTTGCGCCGGTACTGAGCGGCGCGAGGTTATTTTTAGTCAGCGGCGTGGTTCGGCCGCCTCACAGTGGTGTAACTGGCACTCGGGAATCGGGGTGGCGATGCCGATGGCGGGCTGCGCGATACTGCCCGAGGCAGGCGGTGGCGGCTAGGGGCGCCGCCACTGACGTAGCGCAGGCACATCTGTTGTGACGCTACTCACGCTAAGCCCCTCCAGACCAAGAGCCTCGATGACGCTACACACAATGTTTTGTGTCTCATAAAACGGCTTCATAACACTGCCACTGAAATCATGTGGCTCTCTGATGTTTCACTCACGAGGTCCATTATTAACGCCGCATTTGCCGGCGAACAGCCAGATTTTCAGAGAATTTGAATATTCCTTTAGATAACAGTTTATAATAAGATGCTTCACTTTATCAAAAGTCAGCTGTTTATGTGGGTGGGTACAAAGTAGCCAAATACCGAATTATTAACTGAAGCCAGAAAATCTGTCAATGATTCCCTAAATTATAATCATGAAACATTTGGTCACCTAGATTATGAAACAGTCAATTACAATCAATTTTACACTATTGATCAGTACAAGATTATTCCACTAAGAAGACAAAACTAAAACTACCCACAAATATGAATAACCCTACAAACAAATATGAAACTGTTAGTGCCATCTAGAGAAAAATTACTACAGAACTAAATTGAAAACTGCTACTAGATGGCGTTAAATACAGAAGTGAACAAAACATGGTGTATTGCCGTGGTTTGACTCAACTTTTAGGTAGGTAATAAACAAATCATTAGATCGATGCGTAAACAGGATATTTATAAACGATGTTTGTAGATTTCCATGCGAATCGATTAATAGAGTACCGGCAGGCACACCGTCAATGCAACACACACATTCGACGTCGTAACTCGTAAGTATGGAGCAAGCTACAAGATAACATCATCGCTAAAGATTTTTACTTCCCCCTACTCGTACGCCTGGATATAATTTTTTAAGGTCGGTTTAAACCAAACGAGCGATGCACATTCTATCAAGTCTTTTTGTGCAAACATAATATCAAGAAATAAATGCAATTATTCTGGTTCTATGTTCGTTTGGTAACTAGATCTCAGTTTATAAGTGTATAGTCTATGACTAGAGCGCCAAGAGTTCAATGAGAGAATGAATGGATGGAGAGAATGCGTTTATCTATATTTTTTTTTTACAAAAATTCCAAATGTGTAAACATCAATGGCGGCTCGAAATTAACTATGGTTTAGTGATGCGGTATTATGAATTTTATAATTATAAAAGGATATGATTCATTTCGTACATACCTAAAAATTTAAAGTGCCAGTAAAACAAATCTTAAACAGATTTTAATATTACAAACGAAAGTCTACGATTAACTCCGCCCCGTGTCTGCTATTTGAGTAGGAAAGTACCAAAAATAATATTTTTGCCAACAATATTTTGGACATACGTTTAAAGACACAAACAGTTATTGATTGGATAGGAAAGAGTCGTCACGATTCGACTAGCACGAAGACTCGACGAGTTTTAACCATTCGAGGTTGTTCCAGAATACTCGAATGGCTGAAACTCGGAACCTCGGGAAAATTCTGCAGTTTGGTAAGGAGAACTTTGAATGGGAGGCCAACGGAAGAATTCAATACTCAATATCTTTATTTACCATAATGTGTACTTAGGTGGTAACTATATAATTTAGATCATTATGGACCTGAAATCAGCTGGACTGGGCAGCGTTTGAGAAGCGTCGTCGAGTCTTCTCGTCACATATTTCTCAGAGCCCCAGAGGGCCTTCAATCAGTGCGTCCGGCCTGTTTATGACTTAGGGCGCCGAAACGTGGACACTCACGGTACGGCTAGTCCATAAATTACAGGTCACTCAGCAAGCTATGGAATGGGCTATGCTTGGAATCTCTTTGAGGAATAGCGTAACGAAGTGATAGAACCAAAGTGGTCGACATAGCTCACAGAATAAGCAAACTGAAGTGGCAATGGGCCGGCCATTTTACCCGTAAAACCGATGACCGTTGGGGTAGACGTGTTCTTGAGTGGAGACCGCGAATCGGCTAACGTAAGGTAGGTCACCCTTAAGCTAAGTGGAGCGGCGATCTTCGCAGGGTGGCTGGTAGTAGCTGGATGAGTTGCCCAGAATCGAGCTAAAGAATGACGTGCAGTTGGAGAAGCCTGTGTCCAGCAGTGGACTACTATAACCTGATTATGACATATTTTGTCAAAAACACTAAATCGAGAGAACCGGGTGTGTCGAATACACATCCTAGTTCAAAATTGCAATGGCAGTAGCTCGAAATATTTAAGTCAAAATAATATGATTTTTAGTATTTTCAAACTTAAATAGCAGCGGAATGGTTAACTGTATACTCTCAGCGTGATAATAAAAAATGTTGGTGTTATTTCCCACAAGATTTTATTTTTTTCCGGCATTATAATTTTTGGGTACAAAATGTTCGAAACCTGAATGACGTCCTTTCCGCACTAGGAGTAGATTCAATTATTTGAATTTAATCTACTCTCGTTTGTTTCATAGTAAAACCATAATTATATTTACAAAATTAACAAACCATGAGTATGAACTCAAAGGAGACTGTTAAAATTTGTATTGGAAGTGGTCTATGATCCAATAGCAATACTGTAGAGGTATTTCTGTGGGAATACCTATACCCTTGTGCAAAGGGGCATCAAAATCTAACCCGGCAGTTTTGAGAAAAATAATACTTTAAAATTCACATTTCTCGCTACATTGTTATATTTTAAAAACGTTTTAACGGGTATTTCTGACTTTATACTACTTAATTAATGTGGTTTTCTGCTAAACAAAGACACTTACCACCTCAACAGTGCTGAATTTCATTTTTTTTTCGTTGTTAACCGATTTCAAAAAAGGAAGGAGGTTCTCAGTTCGTCGGAATCTTTTTTACATTTTTTAATATTTATATTCACCGATTTCTCAAAGACGGCTGGACTGATTTAGAAAATTCTTTTTTTGTTTGAAAGGGTATACTTTACCAAGTATTCCCATTGTCACCAGGTCAGGTTTGAACGGGTATTTCTGACTTTATTACTGTGTTTCTCTACTAGGCAAAGTCACTTGTCCCCTCAACTTTTTTTTGTACTTACCGATTTTTAGGCATTTTTTAAAGGGTGCTAATTAAGGCAGCTTCTTTAAAATGTCATTCTCGTCTGCAAATATATTTAGTTGTCTAATGAATTAATAGGTCAGCGACGAACTTTTAGCGTCTAATAAATGGTTTATAAGCGACCATATATTGTAAAACAAGCTACTGTAAATATGACGCAACATGGTGATAATTCTTAAGCAACTAAATTTGTGATATGTCTACTCATTGCCAGCTTCTAATAAGTGTATCAACTTCATCTATAAAATAATATCAACGTACTCTAATTTCATAGAGTCACCTTTATTTTTATACTTTAGCATAAGTAATTGATGAGTGAATCTACTATATTTGAACATAAAATTTCCTTATTATTGTCATCAAATAATGGTCAATGAAAGCTCTAATTTCATGTATTCGCCTATCTATTTATAATGTTACCACAAGTAATTGACTATTATACCTACCCAAATGAACATTCTTCGCGGGGCCCCTATTTCTGTGTAAAGGGTTTAAAGTAACCTAACCAAACCGAACCTCGGGGTGCCCATCGCTCGCTCTTGCATCCTATGCCGACGGAGCCCCGCTTCGCGGGGCCCCTATTTCTGTGTAAAGGGTTTAAAGTAACCTAACCAAACCGAACCTCGGAGTGCCCTTCGCTCGCTCTTGCATCCTACGTCGTCTATCGGTCGCGCCCCTCTGATTCCCAACGAGCGTCAGGTACACTCCCGCGCTTGTGTTGCAAACTTTCACGAAAAAAGAATATGATTTATTAATTTAGTTGTTGAATGAAAAACTTTGATTGCTAATTTTGAGGCTGGAACTTGATTTTATTAGCAGACAGATGTTGAATCTCTAAAATATATAAAGTAGCTCACTTACAACATTAGTCGCTGAGTTATCAAATCAGAAGTAAATATATTTATCGGTAGCTCGGAGTCATATTAATTTACGCTCGTAAATTGACGCTGGTTTTTTGATATTCTGTTGGAATAGTAAAGATGATGAATTAATATAATTGAAGCTGTTCTATTAACTCGTCGCCCACATATAAAAAAAGACGCTAGGTTGCAGGTGCTAAAGAAAACTTTTGTTGCCGCACATATAATTTCCCTTTTTTAAATATTTACGGAGGAAGGGTACGTCTTAAAATAAAAAATTACTCCAAAATACGAAAAATAAGAAGGAACTCTATTTGTAGCAGCAGAAAAAAGGGTGTATGTAAAAAAATCTTTTTATACATCACTACATAGTATAAAACAAAGTCGCTTCCCGCTGTCTTTCCCCATTTATGCTTAGATCTTTAAAACTTCGCAACGGATTTGAAGTCGGTTAAAATCGAAACCAATACTAAAATATAGGAAAGAAACACATTAATTGAGTAGGTATTATAAAGTCAGAAATACCCTTTAAAACGTTTTTAAAATAAAAATGTTATCATGAAATTGTGTATTCTAAAATATCATATTTCTCAAAACTGCCGGGTCAGATTTTGATGCCACTTTGCATAAGGGTATAGTTGAGGTATCCCCACAGAAATATCGTAACAATATCGCTATTGGTTCATAGACTACTTTTTAATGTTATCATAAAATTATGTATACTAAAATATTATATTTCTCAAAACTGCCGGGTCAGATTTTGATGCCACTTTGCACAAGGGTATAGTTGAGGTATCCCCACAGAAATATCGTAACAATATCGCTATTGGTTCATAGACTACATTTTAATGTTATCATGAAATTATGTATTCTAAAATATTATATTTCTCAAAACTGCCGGGTCAGATTTTGATGCCACTTTGCATAAGGGTATAGTTGAGGTATCCCCACAGAAATATCGTAACAGTATCGCTATTGGTTCATAGACCACTTTTTAACAGTCTCCTTTATATAGGCTTTTCTCAAAGACTAGATATCTGAAAGTTAGGTCCAGATATAAATAGTAGGCTATGGGTCCAGGTCTAATTAGTCTTACTAATGTACCTGGGTGCACTAAAAAAACTAATAAATTACGGCTATGTAGCGCACTTAAATGAGATTGTATAGGTTGTACTTACGATTTCTGTACAAATTCACCATTCGAGCACAATTTAAATGCGAACTAGTACTATTAATCACTACTATAGGTATATGAATGAAACTACAACGTATATTTTTATCTGATCAACACAATATTTGATTGTTTACGATTAAATAAAAATTAGTCAATTTCGAATATGGCCTGGCCATAAAACGATGTTTCTATCACATCACTAGTAGAGATAGTGTGGCAAGATTTTTTAACGAAATGACAGTAAGAAGTTTAATTATTATTTTACTACTGCAGCTAATTAAAAAATAAAAGGGTAATCTGTGTTCGCGATTTACATTCCAAACATATAAACAAATGTGCATTATTCAAAAAATAACTGTAAAACCTACACAATAAAGTTCAGTTTACGCTACAACTTGTTTAACTTGATCAATCAATTGGAAACGTGAATTTTAATTTATTCATTTGTTTTCGCGAATGATAATGTAGTAAAAACCAGTATACATACGTTCAAATCTTTATTTTCATTACTCATACATGCAACATATAAATTATTATACATGTAATAAAATATGTACGCCTAACTCTAATGTATAAATTTCGAGATACATTCTTTTATACATATATGTATATATCACTTAACGTATATGGAGTCTCCGTGTTATCACAAAAACCTGAGCACTGCCCTGGAATGAGAATGTGCCTCTTTGCCTCTTTGATCGCTTTTTTTAATCTATGGTAGTATTTAAATAAATGAGGCATGGTATTTTTATTATGGGAAACTCCATATTGCACGCTATAATGTCACTTTTCAGCTAATACTTAAACATATTTTATTGTATTTTGTTACGCCTGTAGCTTTGTGCTGCAACTCTACTCCACTTGGCTGAAAATTAAAAATAAAATTGTTAATACAAAATGCAGTGGGCTAAAAAGTAAAATGACAGGAATGGGGTACTTAGGATCAGTACATATCTGACGGAAAATGCGTCGCGTATTATCGGTCGCGTAACGCCAGAACATTCAACCTTTCACACTCAACCGATGATGCGTTAGTGCGTCGAGCGAATAAATAAACACAATCGAAGTTACGCCCGACGCATTTCCGTCAGATGTGTACCGACCCTTATGTAGTCATGTGAGAATTTCCGTAAGCTTTGAGGATAATAACTGGAGAAAACACAGTTACCAAGCATAATTTATTATCTTGTCTGTTTTACTGAACCAAACATAACTTAATAACAAAATTAGCATCGTCTCGAACGAACGTCTTGTAGAACGGCATGTATGCCGTTCTTTATGATAGTATGGAAAATCGGTCGTCGTGTGGCGTACCGATTTTATGCACGTAAAAACTCAGACGACGACAAGCATACTGTCGTATGACTTTTAGCTACCTAGACGACTGGAGACGTTAGTGTAACTGAATGCGGGCAGCGCAAGACCAATCGTTACAGCAATCCTTGGGGGAACCTATGCGCATGTTCATATAAGGAGATTGAAAGGCAGGTAAGGGAAGGGCAGGGGGTGGTTATTGATTTGTGTATGTATGTATGTGTAAAATACTAACATGACACGCATAGTGTTGGTGAATCCGGATCCCGCCTTCCATCCGGTGACGACGACCACGCTGTCGCCGGTCTTGACGAAGCCGCGCGCGCGACCGAATTGCAAACCCGCCTGCACGCGGTTGTCTACGTCCTTCAGCCAATCACCGGCAGCGTTCTCTGTGGAAATAGGGAGTCAGTTGTTAATAGAAAATTAGATAATGGATGAAAAAATATTTTTCCCCCATTGTCGACCTTAAAGTTATAGTAATAAGGTGTATTTTTATTCGACTGCGCGACTCCCAAGACGGTTATGTTTTTCATGCGTAGGTATCTATGTATCTTTGTATGTGAGATTCTTTATACACTCGAAGCATCCTAAACAGCTGGATGGGGTAGCGCGGCCGGTACTTGCTGAGCAGGTGCGCCGACTTGCCGCTGGTGGTGAATAAGTAGCGAGTAGTCCCTACCCTGGTACACGATGGGCAGCACGCCGCGGTACAGGTGCGCCGACTAGCCGCTGGAGGTGAATAAGTAGCGAGTAGTCCCTACCCTGGTACACGATGGGCAGCACGCCGCGGTACAGGTGCGCCGACTTGCCGCTGGAGGTGAATAAGTAGCGAGTAGTCCCTACCCTGGTACACGATGGGCAGCACGCCGCGGTACAGGTGCGCCGACTAGCCGCTGGAGGTGAATAAGTAGCGAGTAGTCCCTACCCTGGTACACGATGGGCAGCACGCCGCGGTACAGGTGCGCCGACTAGCCGCTGGAGGTGAATAAGTAGCGAGTAGTCCCTACCCTGGTACACGATGGGCAGCACGCCGCGGTACAGGTGCGCCGACTTGCCGCTGGAGGTGAATAAGTAGCGAGTAGTCCCTACCCTGGTACACGATGGGCAGCACGCCGCGGTACAGGTGCGCCGACTAGCCGCTGGAGGTGAATAAGTAGCGAGTAGTCCCTACCCTGGTACACGATGGGCAGCACGCCGCGGTACAGGTGCGCCGACTTGCCGCTGGAGGTGAATAAGTAGCGAGTAGTCCCTACCCTGGTACACGATGGGCAGCACGCCGCGGTACAGGTGCGCCTGCCGCGCGGTCTGCGCGTGACGCGTGACGGCGATGATGGGACAGCGCGGCCGGTACTTGCTGAGCAGGTGCGCCGACTTGCCGCTGGTGGTGACGACGACGACGGCGGCCGCGAGGCACTTGGTGGACGCCTCCACGGCCGCGATCGCGGTGGAGTGCGCCGGCGAGATGGGGGGCTTCACCTGCACACAGTTTACTTGCGTTAAGTGTCAGTTATATCTTTTATTGGAGCGCGGGGGTAGGGCGGGAACGGAGAGCGGGAGAGGTGCGGGCGCTCGTAGCGTGATACACAAGAGGCGAAATGTGCACTGGACAGTTCTTAAGATATGTGACATCACAGTGGTTAACGGTGCATAGGTGGTGATTTTTTTATAGAACTCTGTCATGTTTGCAGCATTCGTACTCGACTTGTAATTACATGGTTAACACAATGCTCCCACTTCTCTACGGAATATCCAGCAAATAATCCCATCCAACATATTTTTTTTTGGTCCAAATTAGAGTCGATACTTTTTTTGTGCTAGATTACCTTTAATATTACCCCAGACCAACTCAATTGGGTTCAGGTCTGGGTGGTATGGAGGTAAACGCAACACTTCATGTCAGTTTTTTTTTCAATAACTTGTCAATTTTGTAAATTAAATATCATCTGTGAAATGGCTTTTAATTAATTTAAATAAGTCCTTTCTAAGTTTGTCACCACAAGGCACGTCATGCCGTCGTAGTCAGTCTTGCATAGCTGGCTTGGTAGAAGCCATAGTCAGCTTTTTCTCTTCTCGAACCGAATGATAAGCTGCGTTATCCATTACTATGACAGCATTTGGTGGTATGAGAGAACATAATGAACATACATCCAAACATAGCTTGTGACAATCCTCCTTTGGCTTTGCCATAGTCAAGTAAAAATGCTTTGTATTTTTACCACTTGATCTAAGATAACTTAGAAAAAACTGTTAGCATTAAACCTATCCTACATGTGCTGTCACTAATCATACAACACCAGTCTCCTACTTTTATTTTTTATCTTTGCATGGTAAACACATTTCTAAGAAAAGATAAAAATTATATATTTCGTTTCTCACCTCAGCAACCAGGTCATTGAACAGTTGTCTATGCCAGATAGCAGCCTCGGCCTCCTTGCAGATGTTAGCCATGGTCTGCACACACTCCTGCGGGTAGTCTCCCTTGGCCGTCTCTCCGGACAGCATGACGCAGTCCGCGCCGTCCAAGATGGCGTTAGCGACGTCGGAAATCTCCGCGCGAGTCGGACGCGGCTTCTTTACCATGGATTCCAACATCTGGGTGGCGCAGATTACTGGCTTGCCGACCTAGGAATGGAAAATGATGATTATGTGGTGTGCTACTGATTTACATGCTGAGCTGGACTCCCATTTGGTGCAACCTTGAATCATATCGCACGTTGTATGTTCGTTATTTGATTTATTGAAGTGTTCATAGCATATTCTCCTTATATTCATGAATTTTTTTTATCATTTATTTGTGCTTTTGTGAGTTCTGCTATTTCTTGGGTACACTAAATAATTGATTAGTTTCTATATATCAACCTAAATTAAATTTTGATGATGAATAAGTTCAGTTGCATGCTAATTTCGTAACACGTTTTGAATCACAACCCGAAGAATTTAGAAGGAAATTCAGAATGCATTGCTTCATATATTTGAAAAATTGGTCTGCTCGACAACGTAAGTAACGCAATGAATATTGTAGAATAGTGAGTGTGTTACGCAATTACCCCGCAGAGCTGACTACCCAAGTTACACCGGACACACTAAAGCAGTCTTGCAGATTTTTTTTTTACCTCTATAAATAAATAGAAATAATTTGAACTTACCCTGTTACACCGAGCGATCATTGTCTTTTGTGCGAGGAACACCTTCTCTGGCGGGATCTCAATACCGAGGTCACCACGGGCAACCATGATACCGTCCGAAGCCTGAAAATAAATGAAAAAAATAAATAAAAGGAAAATCAAAAAATGCACGACTTCTAGATGTTTTTGCCGTTTGTACTGCATTGAATCATTTTTTGAAAAGTACAGAATTAATCTCCATTAAATTATCTATACAGTGGTAAGTATATAAATTAAGTAGGTTCTGTGTACTAGCAGGAGTATAACAATAGAAACAGTTGCAGGAAAAAAAGAGGCAAAAAAAATTTTCGATCGTAAAGCACTCTCTAATGCTTCGCATTATGAGTCGTGCAATTATGGCATTAGAAAGGAAATCAAAGCTACTTATATCATAACATAATACCATGCCTGTAACCCCTGAAGGGTTAGGCAGTATTGTATCTATACTACCTACATCCACATTTCGCCAATTATTTTTAAACCCCATGTAATAGGGGGCGAGCCTATTAACCGGGCACAAAAAATCCATACTCGGGTTCCTAATAAGAAATTCCTGATAGAAAAATCAATGACACTTTTCCCGCCCTGGGATCCGAACCCAGGACCACGTGGTTAATCTCAAACCTCTTTCGAGATCCTCTTGAATTTCCCTTTTGGAGGTGTAGATGCCACTCCGTTTTTTTCACCATTTCTTCTTAGGGGTAGAGTCAAATAGGAAATGTCTACTCCATCTAACTTTTTTTTATATGACATATAAAAGTGATTTCTATATCCTATTTACAGAAATTAAAAAAAAAACATTACACTGCTACTGTTTTGTATGATTTACACAAAAACAAGTCTGTTTTAGGGCCCCAAGCACTTTAGTCCATATTTCTGAAGATGGATATGGCGTGAGATAAGACAGCCTATTCTTGGCCATAAAAATTACAGTATTTTCCAAATTGCACTTTAAAAGGTGTCTTTAAGATCGAAAGTACATTAAATTGACCTCAAACGTTCTTGAAAGTCATCTTCTATCATTGATCTAACATTTCCACTTCCTATCTAGTTAAAACTGCATTCTATTAACTCTAGCCTACATAGTGCAAGTGGGAGTATGAATCGCATGACATGCAAATCGCAGCCATCCGCCAATTTCATCGAGTTGTAAATCTGACCTGATATACTTGGTGATTTCGTGAGTGTTATGTAACTCTAAGAGTTACGGATGAGTTACGTTAGGTCATGAATGTATAGTTGTACAAGGGATCTTTTAACGCGTCACCAAAATCGGAAATAACGCCGCCATTTTTTTTTAAATATAATTTCACAATTAACAACAACGCCTCACGGTCATTTTCATACAAGCCGAAAAAGCCCCTTGTACTGTACTTTTTCAGAGTGCCATAAAGGTATGATTCCGATCTCGGCAGCACGCAGCAGTGCTCCCGCAGCACTGCTGGTCCCCATATATTCTTTAAAGGAATGTCGCGCAGCATTGCTGCCGTGCTCGGAATGTAATCTAATATGAACCCATAAAAAATGTATCGGAATCATACCTTATATCTGGTAAAAGCGATAGGGTATCAAAAAGGAGTTTTAAAATCAGTTCTCTATTTAAGGCATGTCTATGGTTCCAGTAGTAGATCGTCCTTTACGTTTTAATCTATTGGTTTGTGTTCTCTTTTAATTTACTTATATTATGTGTTCGCGGTTTCGCGTCCTTTACTATTAAACAGACTACATTTCGGTTCATTTCAATTCTCAAGTTCCATATAAATAAACGCTGTGAGCGATAAGAGCGCCCATTTTCCCCTTCTTCAGCACCATTTCTATTTTCTACCCAACCCATTGCTGGAAAATAAAGGCTTATAATAAATAAATGGTGTATACTCACGGTAATAATCTCATCAAGGTTGACCATGCCCTGGTGGTTCTCGATCTTGGAGATGATCTTGATGTTCTTGCCCTTCTCTCCGAGGATGCCGCGGATCTCTGTCAGCGCCGCGCCGTTACGGATGAAGGAAGCAAAGATCATATCCACCTGGATCACACAAAATATGCTATTTAAGAAACATTTCTAACGGTTTTCTAACGGGAAAACGGTGAAGGAAAACATCGTGAGGAAACCGGCATGTCCTAGAACCAAAAATTCGAAGACATGTGACATCTACCAATCCGCACTGGGCCCGCGTGGTAGATTACGGCCCATTCCCTCTTACCGAGAGGAGGCCTGCGTCCCAGCAGTGGGAACATTATAGGCTGATTATGTATGTTATGTAAGAAACATTTCTATTTTTTACCGACGACAAAAGGAGTATCACGCATAACTTTTTACAGCACATAACCTTCTTTTTTATCGTATAGGGTAGGGTGGTATAAAACCCTATAAAAAAATTTTAATCCACCCCTCTAAGGGTAGAAAAATAGGGGTTGATTGATTTTTCACCCGTTGAATCTACACTTATGAAACTACTGAATTATCATTCTGTTGAAACTTGCCACACATGTGTAGTTCTAATGACACTACAACATACTAGAGAGCTGGAGTTGATCTGATGATGGAGACGGAAGACGGTAGAAAGAGCTCTTCACCAGTTTACAGCAGCTACATTGTATTTGGGCTTATTTAATTTACCTTGATGAGAACTTTAGACTTAGGGCATAGACTCTTAGAGCTTCTCCTCTCCATTCGGTACAACTATGATTATAATTCATGTTGTGGTGGTAGTACCCAGACTGGCAAGGTGGTAGCGGGACTTAAGGCGACTACATGACCTAAAGCGCGGTCACTGTCGGACTGCATAAAAAAGAAAGAGAAGCGCGATGACACAACGGTGGTAATTTATTGCAAATATGAAGAAATTATCTATTTACGAAAAACTGTTTAATAATAAATAATCCATCACTGAATTCATTAGAAATTTAATGATATATTTTTAATTATAATTAAAATTGTTAATAAAGGGATAAACTGCTTTTAAAGACAATTAAGAGGTGTATTTAGACAATTTTTTGATACATTAATGTATATTTAATTATGATTTGAGTTCCATCAATGTATTAAAATAAAGCTTGAAAATATCTTTTTTTTTTTTGGTCAAAATTATTTACGGTTTAAGAGATACACTGCTTTAAAAAAACCGGCCAAGTGCGAGTCGGACTCGCGCACCGAGGGTTCCGTATAAAAATTTAAGGTTTTCGGAATTTTTCCTTTATGTGTGTTATAAAACATTGCTTCATGCCAAATTTCAAGATTCTAGGTCGACTGGAAGTACCCTTTAGGTTTTGATTCCCTTGCGAGTAGTTGCGAGTTTGAAAATATGCGGCTTAAATTGCCGTTTCTTTTGATTGCGTTGACATAGAAGTTTCATTTTGTTACAGCTTCAAGGTATTATAGACCTGAGTATTTGATATTAATTTCAATTTAATACCTATACGCGTTCATGAGAAAAGAAGTAACTTTAAAATTTTCAAAAATATTTTTTATTATATGATGTAACTAAAAATTTACGGTTTTCGCAATTTTTCCTTTATCTGTACTATAAGACGTTACTTAGTACCAAATTTCAAGATTCTAAGTTCACGGGAAGTACCCTGTAGGTTTTGATTCCCGTGCGAGTTTCGAAAATTTGCAGAAATTTGCGGCATAAACGGCTGTATCTTTTGATTGCGTTGGCTTAGAAGTTTGATTTTTTCACAGCTTCAAGGGACAGTAGACCTGAGTAATTGATATAAATTTCAGCTTCATACCTCCACGCGTTCCTGAGAAAAAGGGTCTTGACAGACGGACGGACGGACAGACGGACAACAAAGTGATCCTATAAGGGTTCCGTTTTTTCCTTTTGAGGTACGGAACCCTAAAAACCAACTTTTTGACCGTTTTCTGAACGTACTCAGGTGGCGTTCTCTAGTTTCTGACTACCCGCATGGAAAAAAGGCGCGAATATGTATTTAGTTTTGGTTTGTAGTTGTTATCTTCGTGTTAAACCGCATTTTCAACTAAAAGAAAGCATTTTTCTTTTGGACTCATTGCTACTTAAAATACAAAGAATATTGATATGTTTTCAACTCTTTTCAAAGATACATTAAGACAATAAAAATGCATGTTACATAATATAATTGTTAACAACGTTGACGTGTATGCTTTGTGCTAAATATGATATTCACGCTAATTGATAATGTTAATAATTGTCCTCTGTTTCATGGTCATTGTCATAACGCGGTGATAACATGAACAAAATAACATACTTACAAACTAGTTAGTAACTAACATAACGCGATTTCTCATAGGCGCTGAGCAGACACTGATATTTGTATGTCATCAATGACAAACATAGTGCAACATATAATTATTACACAGGGTGAAATTGAATTCATGGGCATCCTTTTAAGGGGTCATTGTAAACATCATTATGAACAACTTTTACTATGGGACCAAACCTGAAATCGCAATAAAAAAATCTGCTGTTCCCTACATTTTGACGAGTTATGTGAACATAAATGCAAGGCACAGCTGATTTTGTTCCGCGATTTTAGGTTTAGTCCCATAGTAAAAGTTGTTCATAATGATGAGTACAATGACCCCTTAAAAGGATGTCCATATATTTAATCTCACCCTGTATAATACCTTGACCTTTAACCTAAGTTTTACAAATCAATAATTCTGATCCAGACGATGAACAATTTGTCCGCGATGATAGTACGTATGGAAATCTATGGTCTATTATGTCCTACGTGTGCGTTATCTATCTATTGCATAAATTTCCATTCTATCGTTGTGGTCAAATATTGTCCATCGTCTACTCACCGCCATGATGAAAAAATGTCCGAAGCGTACTGAATTTACTTAATGAAATTAATACCAACTTATATCCTACATGTTCTTTTTGCTTCGGTTACGTTAATACATATGGCCCATACACGCACGTGTGAGCTAATAGAATAATCCATACTAATATTATAAATGCAAAAGTGCAAAAGTGTGTCTGTCAGTTACCTCTTCACGCTTAAACCGCTGAACCGATTTTTTATCCCGATATTCCCACGGGATTGAAACTTATGCGGGTGAAACCGCGGGGCGCTGCTAGTAATTAATAGGTTAAAACAAGATTGGTCCTTGGCAGCTCTGGACAGAGAGAGGAGAGTAGGGAGTCCGTTGCCCAGCAGTGAGACATTAAAAGCGGCTAATAAAAAAATAAATAAAATAAAAGTTATATGTAACAATAATATGTTGCAAATAAATCAATTAAGTTTATTTTCAGAAAACCTTAAAAAATATGTATATTGATGTTTTGATATCATTGTTTGCGGGGATGATTATCAACAGACAGTCATTTAATTTTTACGTGTCTTTATCAACACTTCTGATAACGTATCACAACATTCGCACGTGTTTCACACTGTATTTTTCAAGACCACTCATCGATCACTGACTTGTGAGTTTGTGACGTCATCTTATACTGTCTGGTTTTTATATTTATCAAAGACTAGGTTTTATGAGTGTCTTCCGATTTTAGTGCAATCAACAGTTTTGGGGAAATATGACGTCATTTTCACGCTTTTCTCGCATGTTCGGTCATTGATTTATGCTTCTAGACTCTTTTTAACCGACTTCAAAAAAAGGAGGAGGTTCTCAATTCGTCGGAATCTTTTTTTTTTTTGTTTTATGTATGTTCCCCGATTTCTCGAAGACGCCTGGACCGATTTGAAAAATTCTTTTTTTGTTGGAAAGGGTATACTTCCCAAATGGTTACATGAAAATTTTATCGAAATCGGACAAGCGGTTTTTGAAAAATCAACAAAAATCTAAAAATTTACCTACATTTTCTACATTAACGATCTTTTCGTTTACTTTTTTGTGGGGTAGGTACAACTAAAAAGTGAAAAATAAAAACTTTTTTACAAAAAAAACAACCGACTTAAAAAAAACACTACAAAGTGATAAATAACTTTAATTTCGGAAGTCGGTGTCAAAAAAACGAAAATGCGGAACCAACGACACCGACTATCTCTTTGTAGTGTTTTTTTTTAAGTCGGTTGTTTTTTTGATAAAAAACTTTTGTTATAAAATTTGTTAAAGGTAGCATCTATGTAGAACATAACATCACACCACGCTTGTACTCCCTGATGGGTTAGGTAGAGGTGCACCTATAGTACACCCACATTTCGCCAGCTATTTTTCAAGTCCCACATAAGATGGGGCGAGCCTATTGCCATCAACCGGGCGCACATCCAGACTCCGTCCAAATGGAAAACCTAATAACACGATGCCCCCATTGTGCTCACTAGTTCCTTTGAAAGAACTACTGAGAATTTTTGGATCAGTAGTTCCTTTGCAAAAGCTAAAGGAACTACTGAGACTAGATAGTTCCTTTAGCAGATCTTTTGAAGGAACTACTGAGAAGTTTTGGATCAGCAGTTCCTTTGCAAAAGCTAAAGGAACTACTGAGACTAGATAGTTCCTTTAGCAGATCCTTTGAAGGAACTACTGAGAAGTTTTGGATCAATAGTTCCTTTGCAAAAGCTAAAGGAACTACTGAGACTAGATATTTCTTTTAGCAGATCCTTTGAAGGAACTACTGAGAAGTTTTGGATCAGTAGTTCCTTTGCAAAAGCTAAAGTTAGCAGTTCCTTTGAAGGAACTACTGAGAATTTTTGGATCAGTAGTTCCTTTGCAAAAGCTAAAGGAACTACTGAGATTAGATAGTTCCTTTAGCAGTTCCTTTGAAGGAAACCAACATATGAGAGATAACATAAGAGACTTAACGTCGTTGGTTCTGGTTGCATATAATAGAAAAAGAGTTATATTTACTTACTTAGTACATCGAGCGAACCTACGGTCCAGCATGCAGCAGCAACGGGCAGCATTATATATGTTTGTTTCCTTCAAAGGAAATATCCAAAAATTCTCAGTAGTTCCTACAAGGGAACTGCTAAAGGAACTATCTAGTCTCAGTAGTTCCTTTAGCTTTTGTAAAGGAACTACTGATCCAAAAATTCTCAGTAGTTCCTTCAAAGGAACTACTAAAGGAACTAGTGAGCACAAAGACAATGCCCGACCCAGGAATCGAACCCAGGACGTTATACATAGCAGTAGCGCTCGCAATCACTAGACGAGCCATTTAATGAACAGTTTTGGGGAAAGAGACGTCATTTACACGGTCGGATCGCATGTTCGGTGAAGATTTTCAACTGACTTGCGAATGATATTTAACAGTAGTGTTATTACTTTTTCTTGTTAAATTCACGTGAACGGCAAACGAATATAAGATTGTATGCTTCTAGACTCTTGTTGATAAAAACTTTTACTATAAAATATAAATTAGTTAGAGATATCATCTATCTCATTATAAAACTGGTTTAACTTGAATGATCTTTATAAAAGGACACCATGCCAACAGAGTTAATCAGGAAACCGGCGCGTGATTCCGTAAGCTGTGGGAAAATTTTGAAGAGTTTATTTCTTAACATCTAATTAATAATATAATAGTATTTTGTGTCTAAAAGTATGTATTTATAGATTTTTTTTTAAGTATGTAAGAGTCCACCATTGCCATGGAAGAATAAACATCTGCCATATATCTTGAAGTACTAATAATAATAATATTCCACAACTATCACACAACGCCATCTAGTCCCAAGCTAAGCAGAGCTTGTGTTATGGGTACTAGACAACTGATAAACATACTTATATATTTCTAAATACATACATATTATAGATAAATTACACCCAGACACAGAACAAATGATCGTGCTCATCACAAAAACATTTGTCCTGGGTGGGAATCGAACCCACGACCTCCGGCATAGCAGTCAGGGTCACTAACCACTAGACCATCAGGCCTGTCGACTAATATTTGAAAGATGTAAAAAACTGAGAGTTTTGTACCTATACATACGGAACTACTGATCCGATTTTTTTCAGTAATGGGAAGCTCCAGTATTGCCAAATGTCACGGGATGTATTATGTTAAAACAAGGAATTTTAGGCGAACCAAGTTACCGGCAGAAGCTGTATTGTAATATACCTACTAGACGTATGCACTGCAATCCTGGAGACGAAGCTGAAATGTCTCAAGTTGTTGTTGCTTACATACCTAGGTATGTAATTCCTGACCTTTCATAGGTGATATCTATACTAATATTATAAAGAGGTAAAGTTTGTAAGTTTGTATGTAGGGGGTAATCTCTGGAACTACCAGTCGGATTTGAAAAATTCTTCTTGCATTTGATAGCCCAATTCTTGAGGAAGGCTATAGGCTATGTAACATCACGCTATGACCCTTAGGAGTCGAGCAAAAAGAAAAAAAGTAAAAAAGAACGTTAAGTGATAGCGCGGGCGGGTGATGCGATACGACGGAGTGGCTCGGGGGAAACAAGAAGTTTCACGCGAACGAAGTCGCGGGCTGAAGCTAGTCTATAAATAAGATATGACCCTATCAGAACACGTCTGAGTGTTGATGTTGACATCAATTAATTATAACTATCGTATATTTGCTCTAGCACGCTGCTAACACGCGGTAGGATGCTCGTGCCAATCATGATTCATGTCTCCATATACCTACCTAAAGGATGTAGTAGGTATTGTATTCATTTATTGTAATGACGGATGAAAAGAAAAGGTAATCAGCAGAGTTAAATGGGACTGACTATCCAGAGCGCACCGGACAAACTTAGGATAAAAATAAAAGGCAATCAGCAGAGTTCATGGAGCTGGCTATCCAGAGTGCACCCGACAAGCTTAGGATGAATAAAAAAGGTAGTCAGCCAGAGTTGAATGAAGCTGGCTATCCAGAATGCACCGGACAAACTTAGGATGAAAATAAAAGGTAATCAGCAGAGTTCAATGGAGCTGGCTATCCAGATTCCAGAGTGCACTGGACAAACGTAGGATGAAAATAAAATGTAATCAGCAGAGTTAAATGAGGCTATGTTAAATGGCTATTCACTCAGTCTGAATAGCATGGGACAAACATCAATTTCAAAACGTCACACACGTCCCAGTAACTCGCGCAAAAGTAAGCAAGCAGCTTGCATGCCGTTGCACCATAACCACTTCTAATTGGTGTATGTCACTAATAGTGCACAATTTACCTAGTCATACGTTTAAGGCATACTTCAGACGTACACATGACAACGAGTACATATGTGCATTTAAATGCGGAAATATCTACTCGAGCACTTGTTATGTCTATAAGGGCTATAATCCCGTACGCAAAATACGCGCATTGACGTGGAGTTGCGGACACCAGCCCGTATTACCTATTAAAAGGGCTATAATCACAATATAACATTAAATATCTAAAAAACTTCACACAGCCGTCAAACTCCTTAGAGACGTGATATGTATCGCTATCTAATCATAGTAAAAACAAAACAAAATATTTATCAAGGCTATTGAAGTTTACGTGACCCTCGAGCGTTGACCCCGTGATCAGCTACATGATCAGCTGTAGCTGATTACGAAATACTTATTTAAGTACTTAACTAAGTAGGTACCTACTATTAAAGTTTACAAAATATATTTTTTTATTTTGATTAGATATTATTATATTACCTATTACGTCTGTGACGTTTTGCTATCTTAATTTAAAAGGGCGACACTTGGAGTATTTATTGTACCAATATTTTCGTCAATTCGTTTTTACAACATAAAATGACAGAATCGAAAATAATAGGTACCTATATTTATATAGGCAACATACCTGTCGCAAGTGAAAACCTCGTGATTGCAATAAACGTTATTGTACAGAGGAAGATAAAAAATGTGAGGTTCATTATCATCAATAGACAATAGAAGGTACTAGAAGCATCTTAGAGCTGCACACGTTGTTCTAAATTATGCATTACGAGATTTTCTGCACAACAGTAAATAAAAAGAAAAACAATGTTTATTACCTATAACATTCCCATTGCTGGGACAAAGGCCGCCTCTCTGTGAGAGGGAGTGGGCCATAACTCACCACGCGGGCCCAGTGCGGGTTGGTGAATGTCACGTCTTCGAGTTTTTGGTTCTAGAACATGCCGGTTTCCTCACGAAGTTTTGTTGCATCGTTTTGAGAGCAGTGGCGAGGAAATATACCGCCTGTCTGGGTTCGAACCCATGAACTACCAATCAGAAGTCGGGGAGTTACTACTGTGCTACCACTGCTCTAGGTTTTCACTCCATGGCGACGAAATGTGAGTTAATGTTATAGATACTTACGCCCTGTTCAACACCGAAGAGCAAGTCAGACTTGTCCTTCTCTGAGACGGCGGGCAGGTCCACGGGGATACCGGGCAGGTTCACACCCTTGCGGGAACCAAGCATACCTGGCGGGGACATATCATTGATTATTTTAGTGTTATGGCAGGCAAAAGGTATAGAATTTTGGAGAAATGGCTATGAAGAACGATAAATCCTGGCAAAGTTATATGTATAGGTGTTTCTAAATGGTAATAAACTTTTACGGCTTCTAAATCACGGGGTAATTTCGTAACACACTAACAGTAGCAATGGCTTTCATTTTGACAGTTCATCAACATTCATTGCGTTATTTACGTTGTTGAGCAGACAAATTTTTCGGACATAAGAAGTAATCCACGTCACGTTGCAGTGTAAAACTGATTTACATCCGTCACTTCACGCATCAGGTCCAGTTGACGCAGCCGTGAGGCACACTTTCCTGCTAATTACTTACATAGGACTTTATGATTTTTATTTGATCTTTATTTTTGTTTTTTTTTTTTTTTATCTGATGTATATAGTATATGCGTCTTTTAGTCTGTGCTACATAAATATATTTTCTTTCTTTCTTCTTTCAATCGAAGCACTGGATTGGCAATATATCCTTGAAAATCATTCAGATTGTGATAGAAAGAGTTATACTATTAGGGTGCTATAGTGTTTGTGCTCTGTAATCTAGTAAATAAAGATGACGTTGTCTCTGGCACACGGGTAGTGGGGTGACAGTCGGAGTCGCGTGAGAGCCACGGGCGAGAACGGACGTCTACCTGCATGCTGGTGTGGTAACGAGCCAATGGATGTACCTTTTATTATTTATTTATTTATATATACTTTATTGTACACCACAAAAATACATAACATGAAATAAACACTACAAAATATACAATGGGCGGCCTTATCGCTTTCTGCGATCTCTTCCAGGCAACCTTGGAATGGACAGTGATTTCCCTGGACATAAAATGGGGCTGTCGTTGGTGCAAATATTATGTATACAATACAATAAAATAGATAGGTGACGCGGAGCACTACAACTGCTATTATATTTTTTTAACCCATCACAACGGTCAGCATGAGATTTGTCATTAGATTCACAAATCAAAGTCAGTTAGACTTCTTTGAACAGCATTTCAATGGGTTTGGTTGCTATACCTACAGGCCAAAGTATACATAGACATCAGTCCGGGTGTACGACAGATGCGCTACTTTATAAGATGAATTCATCAACATCTCGCTTCATAAAAGAAATCTGTTCATAATAGTGCACTGGAATGGAAACGATTTGATTGAATGGAAGCCATTCACGGTTTCAGACAGGGGGACCATTGAAACTAGTTTTTTGTCGGATTTGTTACTTATCCGTTCAAGAATGAAACAGCTGTTCAGTGTAACTAACTTAGGTAACAGGTAATACGGGCTGGTGTCCGCAACTCTACGTCAATGCGCGTATTTTGCGTACGGGTGTAACTAATTTATACAGGGTGTCCCAAAACTCAACGTCAAGCCGAAACGGGGTGACAGGATTGATCATAACCATCACGAGAAAAATCTGAAAAAAAATCTATCCCATGCAGTTTGAAAATTATGGGCATTTTAAGAAAAACCTAGAAATTTGATCAAACTGTACCATTTTTCGGTTATTGTGGTTATTATTTTTTATTTTTGTTCATTTGAACTTTAGAAACGTAATCCTAAATAACATTTCTAGAATCCCAATAAAAAATAATGACACAATTGCCTTAAGTTCCCGAGAATTGAGACTATTTGTTAAACTACGAATTTAAAATTTTCAAGATTCGTCGACTTTGACAGGCCCTCCTATAAAAAAAATGTACTAGAGTGCCTTGGCAAGTAGCATTAAAAGTTGGCGCATTTAATCAGAATTCTAAAATGGTACAATACTTGTTAGTTCCATACAATAGAAAAGAGTAAAAAAATTAAAACCTCAAGTAACCCGATTTTTGCTATCAGATTTTACTCAGTTAAAATGTTTTTAATTCGCACAAGCTCTAGGTAGGTTCTTAATTTTAAGGCAAAATGATGAGAGAGATGGATAATGGGTATGTTTGCCATGAGTGAGCGAGACAGATAGTGACGCCACGCATTGAGACGGAGATGCGTCGTTTAAACGAGTGCGAATGAAACAGATAGATGCTATGGCATCTATCTGTTTCATTCGCACTAGTTTCAGCCAAGCAAATGGCTACGCTACCAGTCCGACACCAACCAGTTAGTACGTTTCGCTCATTCGTCTACTGCGCACGTTCGTATTCGCTTGTGTTGATTTAGTACTGACAACTTTGGCTTCTCTTTTTGGACTTGAATCTTTGTGAATTGGACTTGTTGATAACATACCGGCAACTTTGGCTTCTCTCTGGACTTTTGTGTTGGCATCCTTTTTATCTACCATGCCTACGCGCTACACTTCACAAGAATATGCGAACATGCACCTCATTTATGGGGAATGCAGATGCAACGCAAGTGCTGCCGCTAGACTTTATCGTGAAAGATATCCAAATTTAGAGCGCTACCCGGATCACCGCGTGTTTGTTAATGTGCACCGTTCACTCACAGAGGGCGGCCATTTCCCGAATCAAATACAGGCTGGAGGTAGACCTGTGTTTCCTTTCCAGGAAGAAGTATTGCAAGAGGTCGCACGTGACCGAAGTATTTCCGTACGTGGAATTGAAGAAAGAACGGGAATACCGAAAAGCACTGCTCATCGTATTTTACAAAGAGCCGAAATGCATCCGTTTCACGTACAACGAGTTCAAAGTCTTCTACCTCGAGATTATCAGGAAAGGATTTCTTTTTGTAGAACAATGCTACAGAGGCATAATGAGAATCCCCAATTCATCCAAAAAATTCTCTGGTCAGATGAATCGACATTTAAAAAAGATGGTTACATGAACTTGCACAATTATCACGAGTGGCATGTGGAGAATCCACATTTAATGCGAGAAGATAGATCCCAGTATCGTTTTAAAGTAAACCTGTGGACCGGAATTTTAAACGGTAAAATTATTGGGCCTATTGAACTGCCTGAGAACTTGAATGGAACTAATTACCTACATTTTTTAAGAGAAGATTTACCAACCCTGTTAGAGGACGTACCACTAGCAGATCTTCGCGACATGTGGTTTCAACAAGATGGCTGCCCAGCGCATTTCGCAGTGCAAGTAAGAGATTTCCTTGACCAGGAATATCCGGGAAGGTGGATTGGACGTTCGGGCACTATCTCGTGGCCCGCCCGTTCACCAGATTTAAATCCCCTGGATTTTTTCTATTGGGGAGTTCTCAAAGAAAAAGTTTACTCAAAGCCCATTGAGAACGTAGCCGACCTGCGTGAACGCATTTCTCAAGCAGCTGAGGCGATCAACTCTCGAAGATATGCCCGACTAATAAGTAGATCTTTTTTAAGAAGATGTAGGGCTTGTATTGAGGCTGATGGTAAACAATTTGAACATTTATTGTAATAAAAAACGTTATTTCTCTATCATCAGACTTTTATTCCAACAAACCTAATTATTTTACTAATTTTACTAACTTTTTTTCACTTTGGTAAAAGTGGCGTCACTATCTGTCTCGCTCACTCATGGCGAACATACCCATTATCCATCTCTCTCATCATTTTGTCTTAAAATTAAGAACCTACCTAGAGCTTGTGTGAATTAAAAACATTTTAACTGAGTAAAATGAGATAGCAAAAATCGGGTTACTTGAGGTTTTAATTTTTTTACTCTTTTCTATTGTATGGAACTAACAAGTATTGTACCATTTTAGAATTCTGATTAAATGCGCCAACTTTTAATGCCACTTGCCAAGGCACTCTAGTACATTTTTTTTATAGGAGGGCCTGTCAAAGTCGACGAATCTTGAAAATTTTAAATTCGTAGTTTAACAAATAGTCTCAATTCTCGGAAACTTGAGGCAATTGTGTCATTATTTTTTATTGGGATTCTAGAAATGTTATTTAGGATTACGTTTCCAAAGTTCAAATGAACAAAAATAAAAAAGAATAACCACAATAACCGAAAAATGGTACAGTTTGATCAAATTTCTAGGTTTTTCTTAAAATGCCCATAATTTTTAAACTGCATGGGATAGATTTTTTTTCAGATTTTTCTCGTGATGGTTATGATCAATCCTGTCACCCCGTTTCGGCTTGACGTTGAGTTTTGGGACACCCTGTATATTTTTTAATATTTTGGCCGTCCGAAGTAATAGACTATGTTCATGGCATGACTTGGTTGTATTGCTAAAGTGAGAAATTAAAACAGCTGAACCGTAGGTACGTAAAAAGAACTGAGTATTCTGTGACTCATAATGAGTCATTATACGCCTTACGAGTTTTTAAGCCAGCTGTAAAGATCTTGATAAATATTTAGTATGTTACGTTACGATATAATAAACACGTATTCAAAATAATCTCGATTGTAGTAAAAATTTAACACAATCTACTGATTGTGTTAATTATCTTTAACATCTTCTTTAAAGTAATAATAATAAAAGCGTTCAGTCTTCTTTTAGGTAGCGTGCAAAAAGTCCGACAATTCTTGCTCTTATTCTGTGGAAGGTGTGTACCTATGTACCTGATGTCAATAAACCTCCATCCTCAACGGTGCAGAAAAGAGCATCGACACTGGAGGAGAAACGGATGATAGACATGAGGCCGTCATTAATAAAGATCCTGCTGACGATGCTGATGTAAACTCTATGTAGAATATAATAATATATAAACTAACGTCCATTCTCAATGGTGCAGACCAGAGTATCGACACTGAAAGACGAACAGATGATAGAGATGAGACTATCATCAATGAAGATCCTGTTGATATGGTAGGCAACACTGAGGATCACACTAAGGAGAATATAATAATATATGAACTAACCTCCATTCTCAATGGTGCAGACCAGAGTATCGACACTGGCAGACGAGCAGATAATGGAAATAAGACCATCGTCAATGAAGATCCTGTTGCCGGGCTTGACGACGTTGGTGATGTTCTTATAGTCCACGTAGATGACGGAGGCAGTTCCGCGCTCTGCGTAAGCTGGGTCGGTGGTCAGCTTGATGGTGTCACCTTTCTTCAGTTCTACTTCCGCGGAGCCACCCTGAGTATGACATTGATATATGATAATTATGATTCTTAAAATGTATAAGTATTAAACAATGCTAATGATAGTGTCCCATAAGAACAGCTTGACAAAAATAAGGACCCGAAGTGGCAGCAAAACTTTCGGAAGAAGCCGTCAAAAGCAACTAGAGTATTTTCAAACGTGCTCTAAAAGTCTTTCTTTTTTAATAATCTTCATTACTGGCCATATATTTATTAAATTGCCGAAAATCAGACAAAAAAAATAATAAAAATACAGGGTGAAATTTTAATCACCGTTTTCCTCTTAAGGGGTCATTGTACTCATCATTATGAACAACTTTTACTGTGGGACCAAACATGTAATTGCGAAAAAAAAATCAGATGTTCCCTACATTTTGACGAGTTATGCGAACATAAATGTAGGGAACAGCTGATTTCTTTTTCACGATTTTGGGTTTGGTGATATCTCAATGGTTCAAACTGTTGTATTAAACAAACAAACATGGTAAATCAGAATAAGCTGTACAATTTATTCCTAGCTACTTACGCCTTCCAACAGCCCAGTCCTGATCTCCGGTCCCTTAGTATCAAGAGCGATGGCCAGAGAGAAGGGGGTGCCGAGCTTGGCGCTGTAGTTCTTCTCAGCAATGCGGCAGTTCTTGATGGTCTCGGCATGGTACTCGTGCGAGCCGTGCGAGAAGTTCATGCGGGCCACGTTCATGCCGGTCTCCATCATGCGCTCTAGCATGGCTGGGTCACGGGATACGGGTCCTGGTTGGAAAGAAAAATGTTGAAGTGTTTTTTTCGCCCGACAATCGGTAACTGGCTGACGTCAATGGCTATTGTAGTTATGGTCGCAGTCCATACATATGTATTAGTTCAACCATAGTCTACGGGATAATTTCGTAACACACTGAAAGTAGCAATGCCTTTCATTTTGACAGTTCAACGACATTCATTGCGTTATTTACGTTATTGAGCAGACAAATGTTTCGAACATAATATGAAGCAAGGGATTAGCAATATCCTTAAAAATGATTGTGATTGACAGTGTGTTACGCAATTAGGGTGCTGATCTATTGTTTGTATTGTATAAAGCCATACAAACGTAACATACGTTGATATTCTCTGTCGCTGAAAACCAGCGCTGGGGCTTTGTGTCGCATAGGGTCTTGCTTGGCATCTATGCTGAGCGATGGCCGTTTTGCGTGGACGTGACGCATATTTCCCCCAACTTGTTTTTTTTTTGTATTTGTGTTCTTTCTTTGCGTCATGTTTACCGCAAATAAACATACTTATTTTTTTTTTCTTTCTTTCTTATATTGTGAATCCAATTCACTAATCAAGATTAGATAGATCAGATATACTAAAATGTACTTTAACCATATCGGTATCTGGAGGGTATACGTTTTTAAACTGCTGTACAAATATTATAATTGAGCTATTGTTTTGTTTTTAGGTACGTGATGGTGACGGTTGCCTTAGCGATACAACACGGCCATACCATCTGGCAGGGCCGTCTCACCACCTGCCAATGTTTCCTATTTTAGCGCCACGACATTCCGTGTATATTTAAGAACCGTTGACGATAGTTATATTTATGCCACACCATTCCAATATTCAAGCCAATAGGATCCAGGCAATGGACAGTGGTGGCCCAGTGTTAACGGCCGCGGCTTGCGAGTTGTAGGTCGTAGGTTCTAAACCAGACAGGCGCTTTACTTTGTGTAAATTATTTCATCACCACTGCTCTCAAAACGGTGAAGGAAAACATCGTGAGCAAAACGGCATGTCGTAGAACCAAAAATTCGAAGATATGTGATATCTACCGACCCGCAATGGGCCCACGTGGTGGATTACGGTCCACTCCCTGTCGCCGAGAGGAGGCCTGTGTGTCTCCCAGCAACGGGAACATTATAGGCTGATTATGATGATGAACAGGTTGGCTATCTATACTCGGGACTACAGATGTGGTCAAGACACCGTGGAAACTGGCTCTATAGACCGTAGACTTACCGATAGTACAGATGATGCCGGACAGACGCACGTACGAGGACTTGGAGTCGATGTCCAGGCTGCACATGTTCTGCAGGTGGGAGGGCGCGTTGGCAGCCCCCATCTGCATCGCAGGCTTGTCATTGGAACCCGCCTGTAAAAATATAATGCTTTTAACTATGATCTTTGGAGATACGTGGTGCCATTGGAGAAACATGAAGAGGTCCTCCGACCAGACAGGTGATTTTGTCTAGGGGACCACAGCTGTCCAAAGGTATGTCGGGTAGGTATGTTAATTACCTCCAAATTTGTAAACCTAATTGTCCATATCTGAGTCCCAACATTGTTGAATCGTGTTTTGTTGCTAAACTATGATAATAAACTGCGATGTGTACATTTTTTTTTTCATAAAAATAAAATTTGGTATCCAGCAATAATTTTTGCGTAAAGCTACTTAGTTAGAGAGAGAAAAAAGTTAGAGTTAGATGTACAGTATGCGTAGTTGACGGGTATGTGATGTCATGATGTGACTTTTTACACCTTTTAGGTACCTGAACTCAAGGCTGAGATGATGGCAAGATAGACCTAATGTCCCATATTTAGACCTATCGATAATTCGATATAGAGTCTAGACCTATTGCTTACGAAACCCCACCCTACGTAACGCCCTTGTTTTTTTTACCTAGTTTATAGTTTGAATAAATCTACAAGGCTTTGTAAGAAACCTCTTCATTTTTATTATCCGTCAATTCTTTACAAGCGCTTCAATAAATACTGAACGTAGTATTTACCTATGTATAAATCTAGATACATAGTGACGCTGTTTATTGAACACAAACAGAAAGATCACGATTGTCCTGTAATTGGCTAGTCAAGGCATTACAACAAATATGTAGGAACTCTCTGAAGGACAGCTGTTATTATGTCGTGAAGTTTCCGGCCAGCCGCCAGCACATCAAGCTACTACAATCTGTCAAATTTCTTTAATAGATTTTCAACTTTATCGCTAAAAGTATAAGGTTCAAGGTTGATTGGGAAAATTTGACAGTTTCTGGTAGCTTGATGTGCTGGCGTCTGTACCTACATTCCGTTCAGTTATTTTACCTCTGATTTTGCATCACTGTCCAGATCACAGTGATCTTTATTCTAATTCTACTAAAGTTGCTATTGGGTTCCTGCTGTCAGAGGTGAAATGACTGTGAACAGACTGTATACAGGGTCAAATTAAATTAGCTAGTGAAACTCCGCTGACGTGATGGGTATCGATATCTAAACACAAAAAAAAAATATTTTATGATATATTTTTTTGGTCAACGACCGTAGGTACTTAGGTAGTGTACCAAAAAAATATCATCAACTCTTTTATTTTTTATTTTACCCTGTATGTCCTAGAATACCTACCCATTTAAACTACAGCAATCCTGTTAAATTCCTTTGCGACTCTAATGAAATGTTGCTATCTATAATCGTTAGAAAGTAATGATTAACTAATTAAAGCCTTATCAGACTGAAAGTGGTTAACTGCGACGTGACGTAAAAAGGCTACTCCGCCAGTGTATGACCTACCCAACTATGTCAAGAGTAGGGCTCACGATCGATAGGTACCCACTTTCCGCGAAAAATGCAGACTGCAGCCATAACATACCGCATTGAATTAATGCATGAAAGCCTTAGATTTTATACCTAGATACATTTATTTGCAATGTTTAATTACTTAACCAATTAGTAAGGTACTTTAACGTTAATACGCTAGAGCTTCAGTTACGTAAGCGAATTCTATGAATCCTGCGAGTGTTCGAAACTTTGAGACTTTAATTTTTGGGTAATTAGACCTACCTCAACGCCTTGCCTACCTTTTTTTTTTGTAGATGGGATCATCAAATGACTCCTCCCGCTCTGGGTGGAGCGGAAGGGAGTGTCAGACTCTTACTGACTAAAACCCACCCGTGTTCCTTCCTTAGCCCTTTATGTTCCGGGGCAGCGGTAACGCTTTCGGACAATCCCGCTGACGCCTTGCCTACCTTATTTTATGAAATATGGACTGACAATCATAAGCCCGTGCATCAGTAAAAGCTGTGGGAAATCAGTAAGTTCTTATAGGACTCTTACAGGCCAAATATTGCGATTTCGGTATCTTTTTTTTTCTTATAAAAAATCTTTAAAAGACGTCCTAACTTTGGGGTAGGTAAAGACCAAGAAGCGTGGGATTCTTCCCTCGTTAAAAAGGTTGGTAAGTAAGTAAATAATTATTGTTAATGTATTGTTGAAGTTATAATTAACCAGCAGCGCCCCGCGGTTTCACCCGCATAAGTTTCCCGTGGGAATATCGGGAGAAAAACTATCTTATGTCCTTTTTCGGGACTCAAACTATCTCTATACCAAATTTCATCTAAATCGGTTCCGTGTAGAGGTAACAGACAGACACACTTTCGCATTTAAAATATTAGTATGTATATTGTATTAATTATAGTTTGAATTAGTATTGTTGTTAAAATAGGTTTGGAAATTCAAGACATGAACCTATGAGTAAATATTTACAGTATGAAGATGTCCATTTGATTTACATACAAGTAAATTAAACCTACAATTTACAAGTAGTGATCCATAGAGCCACTCCCCTAACTAGTTCTTCTAATAGGCATTGATGCACAATCAGACTGGGTCCGTATTATGACGTATTAATGTCATCATTTTTTTAATGTGAGAGAGAGACGGAGCTACAGAAGGCTGATAGCACCATCCCTTTTATGCAGTGGAATAACGATAGTATTAATACTTTACAGCGCGGCTCATGAATTTAGGAGAACCTTGTTTATTTAAGGAAAAAACTATTTTAGTAAGCAATTTTTGCCTTTTTTTGTGTGGTAACCCTGACAGTCTGTGATGAACCTGAAATGAGCTCTTGTGATTGGCTTACAGAAATATCAACAAACAGACATATTACTTGTTATGAAAATTCACTACAGATGAAAAATATAGGCTTTCATTCAAAATTAGGGAAGAGATGAAGGTATCTCTCTCTATACTTTGTTCCGAAACACAAGTAGCGGACGCTAGCCGCACATCTGCTGAACTAAAGTGGAACTGGGCTGGCTGGCCATGTCTGTCGCATGACAGAGCAGCAATATGCAAAAGCCACCACTCAGTGGATCCCCAATGGCAGGAAACGACTGCACGGCAGGCCCAGAAAGAGATGGCGGGATGAGCTGAACTCCTTCTTAAAGGATTGGCCCACAATCGCAGTAGACTGGGAAAAGTGGAAAGAGGGAAGGGAGGCCTTTGCCCTGCAGTGGGACAACACAGGCTTATAATAATAATAATACATTACTTCAGTAAGAAGTACAGCAATCTGTTAAAAGATTTATTACATTCCAAACAAATTATTTTTCCTTCCGTGATTTAAACAGAAAATAGATAGAGGTTTAAAATTGATGTAAATGCATCTTCATTCAGAAATTACAGTTTTTTTTTTTTTCATCTCTATGAAGAGGGAGGGGATGATAAGACTAAACACTACAAGGCACAATTTTCCAAACCACATGGCAACAGGGGATTTGTAAAACAACCCTCTCCAATCAAAATTCAACCGCTTGCCACCGATACACTACAAAACATTATCTATGCTACAAAATGGTTAATTTCAACCAGTGTTACTTTAAGTACTTTTCCATACAAAAACAGGAAATGATTTCAATAGGTTTGTTTTAGTCATAAACTTATAATCTTTTCATATGTAGTCATGTGCATCACTATTGTGTTGTTTATGAGATCATGTCACCATAGAGCATTATAGTTCTTATTACAAACTCAACAACAAGGCCATTCAAATATTGTGTATCAGAACTCGAGATTTGTTTATAAAAAGAAGATATTATAAGACAGTGTGTTCCAGATTTTAAAAAAGGATTCCGGGGAATGCAGTGATCTGTTCATGATTTGAATAAATAACGCACAGATATTTTTTTTTAAATTAATGATTGCATATTGTATTATTAGCCCTCGAGTCACAATGGCTTTTTAATTGTTTCTATAATTATGTTATTCTACCGGTTAAAGATAACATTTTCTTTTAGAATTAATTGACATACCTACATAACTAAAACCCAGTTACAAAACTGATTTTTAATTAACTAGGTACGCACCGTGGTAATTGAATACATAATATATTAAATCACTAACCATTCTTTACTATTACATAAATAGTAAATAGGTGCCTACCTATTTGATTAGTTACAGGAAATCAATAGAATAATATTGCAACTATTGAAACATGCATAGCACTGATAATGTTGATAGCTTGGTATTGTGATTACAGCTGATACTAGCTAATCTTAAATGATTCTGAACTGCACTTTATGTCTATTTAGGTATCTATAACATAGCTATCTAAACGGTACATTTCATAAATCACATGGTAGGCATTGAATCAATTTTCACACTGTGTTCAAGCACTTACATATTTATTATCACTGCAATTTTCAGAATATGCTTTACTTTCACACCTACATCGAAACCAGAGCAATAATTTAATTAGAACGAAAAAACCGGCGTGAAAAATGATCGCCAAGGTAACCGCAACAGCCGTAACAAATCGCGGGCTCACGTAATCGTAGCCCAGGACGAAAATAGAATAATAGCATACAAAGGGACATTACCTCGACTTTGCCATCGTAGATTGTTGTAAAAACCATAGCGACTGTGTTTTTATGCAGAAATCTTTCACTTAACAACGCGGGAGGTCGGACTGCCGGCTTTCGTGATCTTGAACTGCCCTTCCGAATGAAAATCGGATTCCCGCAGCGCTGTGCGAACGGAGTTGCGTACTTTGCGAGACGCGAGCGGCGCGCGCAGAACAACGACGCGCCTACCGAGGGGTGAGTAAAACCACCGAAACCAACTAGACCACCTATTATTACTTGATTTTACATCATAATTCGTTCATAAAATGAATTACGTTAGTGCAAGCTGCAACTAACTGTAGAAACCCTTTCAGTGCAGTGAGGAACAAGATCGGTTTTCTTCTATAATTACACATTTGAAATCTTGCCAATATTGCCTCTTGGTTATAATGGTTAGAATAGTTAGCACTATTTGTTAGGTTTATCATTATTGTACAATTAACAGTTACCTATTTTATTTATGTCATCGTATTTCCAAGCTGCTAGGTTTGTAGTTTCATGTAGTTTATTTCAAAATTTTTACCGCATTATTTTTGACGTCTGTTGTCAAACAGTCAAACTTGACACCTTCAACTTCCGGATAGTAACAACTGTTGTAACTGTTGTTTCCGTAGCGAAAATTTGCAAGGGATAAATAACATTTTATTGGCATTATATAATTTATTTTTAACCGACTCCAAAAAAGGAGGTTCTGTATTTACAGATATACCACTGCATAGGTTTAGTTGATTATTTTATGGTGTTTATTATTTCCCGCTATATTTAGCTTGTTGCTTACAAAGTGATAAGTAAAAATAATACGTACATTTATAAAACAATATCCTTACATTTGCAGTAGAGTTAACCTAGCGATTTTGTTTAAACTTCCAAAGGTTTCAAGGGTCCAAAACATACAACCTTATTAGGGTTGGAGGGAGTAGTTTTAAATTTTTTTCCTGTCTATACCTACATACAACGTGGATTTTTGGACGGGGTATTAAGCGGAGATAATCACTTTTGACAATTGAAACTTCACTAAAGTTTAAACTACGTAACTACCACAAATAGACCTTGTTGTTTTATGACGTACATACGCCAACTGTAAAATTTTACCAATCAACTTGGAACCTTATATTGTAGCGATAAAGTTAAAAATCTATTGAAAAAATTTGACATATTGTATTAGCATGATTTGCTGGCGTCTGTACAAGTGACATGCAACATCATGGTGGTTGACTCCTCACCAAAAAAATTACTTTTCTTTATTATTATTTTATTACTATACTTACTCATATTGCTAACAAATATGTATTTCAAATTAATGTTAGGTACCGCTACTCTGGCCCCCATTATCATGGGGGCCAGAGTAGCATAGTTTGGGGTCCACTGATTTAAATGTATGGTTAGTACACCATTTTACCATTCTCCACTTAATTAACAGTAAGACGTATTATTAAGAAAAAGCTTGTAACAATTGATCATCAAATTTATTATTATTATTAATTATTAACTAAGAATCTGTCAACACGCGTAGGCGCGCTGTTTGAGAAATAAGCGACTTTCGTGTGTTGGACCGCGAGTTTATACCTACAAAAGGGTGATTGAAACACATAAGTGACAATCTAATTACCAAAGTTTTCTAACCACTCCCAATTTTTTATTTTACGACGTCAATGTGAAAATTTCATCTGACGTATGGAAAAGTAGTGTTGCCAAAATTAATAAATAATTACTATCATCGTGAATTTGAACGCACCCACTACAGTTCTTACTCAACAAATATTTCATCCTGGTATGTTCAACAGACCCAGATCGTCATCTCTGTCCGATGTTAACAACGACAGTCAGAAAGGGAGCAATACCCCAAAATCTGCCACTACTGAATCTAAATCAGGCCATACAAGCCATATGTCTACCACTCATGATCCTATGCCAATGCCACCTTCCTGGCAGCGAGTGCCACCACCAAAACGCAAGCGAATGGAGTCCCCATCTAGAGTGATCAACCCAGCTGCAAATAGATTCAGTGATCTACCACTAGATGCAGAAAAGGGCTATGCTACTGTGTCCAAACCTAAGCTGTCAAAATTACAACCAATAGTCCTGTATGTCATTGAAGATGTCAATGAACTCGCAACACTCCTACTGAAAATGACGGGCAAAAACAAATTTAAGCTTAAAATTGTTGTTCAAAATTTTCCACATACTCCGGACACTACGTCAGCAAGTTATGCAGATGACACAGCCGTTTTGGTTAACCACGAAGACCCTGAAATATCATCTAAAATACTTCAGAGTAGTCTAGACGACATAAATAACTGGCTAAAGAGGTGGCGAATAAAAGCAAGCGCATCTATGTCAGCCTAGGTTATATTCAGTCTGAGACACAAACACAACACATAATATGGCCCTGTTTTTCCCGAAGAGTAAGGTAGAGGCGTACAATACATTGTCTATAAGATAATCTAAAAAATATAAGAAAGTCTGTGTCCTTTCCCAAGAATGCGCAAGATAGACAGAAGTGGAGACAGCTGACAGAGAAGGAATGCCCTGCAGTGGCAAAACACAGACAGTTTATTCCGTTTATCCACCCCAAGGTGGATACGCGGAAACGCATGTCCGACAATCCACCCTAAGCCTATAAATTCCGGTTATCCAGTTAGGCCTAGGGTGAATTCTCGAACATGCGTTTCCGCGTATCCACCTTAGGGTCGACTTTTTTTGGGGTGGATAAACGGAATAACTGATATAGACTATTCATAATAATAACAAAAGGTAAGCAATACTGTTTTTACATCGCTTTTTGTACCATTTTTCGTAAATATATCCTTATTCTATGGCGTTAGTGATATCAGTGTCAGTGATCAGTGTCACTAAGTGAAACATTCATGTAATTTTTAAGAAGCAGGCTACATCTGACCGTCTTTTTGTTGTTAGTACATACCTACTTCTAATTGTAAACATTATTTACATATTGCCACAAGTAACATTAACTTTTGTTGAGTCACCTGTGCTTTGTTTTTGTATTATCAATAGAATAAGTTATAAACTTTTCTCACTCAAAAAAGAACGCCCAAATTTCTTTACCAATCAACCAAGAGTGGTGAAGAGATTAGATGGCAGGTGCTCTGTTTGAGACGAACAATGATAAGAAAAATCCTAAATGAAAATAAAAGATATATACAATTTTAAAAATCCTTAGGTCCCAAATGGGATAAGAACTATAACATTAAGATAAAACAAATATAATTATAGCATACCTACATGAGTGACAGGAAACACTCTTCGTAGGTAGTAAAAAAATATTCTAAATAGTTTGCAAAAGCCACTGATAACCACTCGTAGTTACTTATACAGGGTGTCATTTTAATCACCGTTTTCCTCTTAAGGGGTCATTGTACTCATCATTATGAACAACTTTTACTATGGGACAAAACATGAAACCGCGAAAAAAAAATCAGCTGTTCTCTACATTTTGACGAGTTACGCGAACATAAATGTAGGAAACAGCTAATTTTATTTTCACGATTTCAGGTTTGGTCCCATAGTAAAAGTTGTTCATAATGATGAGTACAATGACTCCTTAAGAGGAAAACGGCGATTGAAATTTCACCCTGTATAAATATAAAATAAAATTCAATTTACCAATACAAATGCGAAGAGAGAAAAGAGAAAGTGGTAAAGCGGTAGGTTGGTAGGTAACCAAAGTTATTTTAGGACTGCTGAATATAGGTACCTACTTAATTTTTTTTTGCATAAACTGACAAAATACCTACACAATGTCAAGTTGCAGGCTAACCATTATAGTTAATATATATCTCTTCTATTGAAATAAAATATATAACATTTGGTAGGTAAGGTAACTTCTTAAATATTAAATTCAATACCTTCCAATGTAATTTTTTTAGGTTATAGAATCCATGAATAAGGAAGTAACTGATCATTTCATTGAAAATCTCATTCTGTAAACATTAGAAGTAGATAAGTTAGTTCTTACACGTCAGTGACTTTTTTATTTTAAGAACAAAAAATGCCGCCGAGTGTCATAAATGTCATAATTAGAAAATATATAAAGTAACATAATTGTTTTAATTTATTTGGCCTGAGGCCAGTGTTGATTGTATTACAAATTAATTGTACCACTGTGCAGTTACTGTCTTAAATGTATAGTCTTGGCTTTCTATATACCTCTACGTAGTACATCACCTATAAAGTAATAAAAAAGTTAAAAACTTTGAAAACTAACCTAACTTTAGTATTCTAGCGTATAATGTAATAAGAAATATATTTTTACTTACAAATGCCATTGTTATGATGATTTAAAAATTATAATAATCAATGAAACATGTAATTCCGCAATCACTACCACACAACTTTTAGTAGTTTGACAGCGGCTATGCAAGGACTTTTAGAGGTCAACTCAATGTCATAGACAAGTAGGTAATCAGGTAGCCATTATTATAACGTCATTTCATATCAGACCTACCGGCAAAAGTTAGCAACGAGTTTGAAAATCAAAACACTGATTGTATACTATATTAAATATGAAACATCCCAAATTGATTACACATATTGGCAAAATAATAATTCCTAATAATTAAAATGTGTGCTTTAATTTAAAAAAATACCATTATTGGATTGAAAAGTTAGTTACGTGACACCAAAATGTTTACAACCTATGCCACAACCTAGGTACTGAAAATCAAATCTGAATTTCTTTTTCATCTTTTTTGAAGGAAACTAAATAAAAAGTTATCATATTACTTTCGAAGTGATAAAATTAAGATTTTTTATTGGCAAGAAGCTCAATAAAAAAATGGTTCTAATAGGTATTCAGATAAAAAAGGCACTTGTAGTTTGGAGCTCATTATTGAAACATCATAATCATTGAAATTATTATTAAAAAAAAAAACATAGTAAGAAACTAGGTACTGCTAATAGTTAAATAAAAAAATTACTTACTTTTGCGAACCTACTCCTTGTTTCAACGGCCTTCATTTTGTAATATTAAATGAAATTAATTAAATATGAGACACGTTACCACACTGAAATCTGTCACTGAACTGTTCCCGGTGACCCGTCGGTTTATCTTGGAAATGATAACTCTACCTATACCCTTATCTTCATCAGCTGTCAATAAATTAAACCTCACTATTTGCTACATTATTTACAGTTGCTCCTATCTTCAGTACATTATAGACCTGGAGATAGCAACTAATCCGAAGACGATGGACATGTAAGCAACGAAAAACAATATTGTTTTAAAACGCGGGAAATGGATTATGGCATTTTTACTTATCATTTATAAATTAATGAGCACGCCTGAAAGGTGTTTTTCCATCTTAGCATGTTACATTTTCGTGCATAACTTCGTTATAGTATTGTATCCCTCTACCGTAGCCGTAAGCTTGAAGATATAGGCCTTCGCCACACTTCGCAGAAATTCCGTCGCGGATCTTCCACCGATACATGTTATTGCATATAAATGACTAATAGTAATAACGGGCACACTACGCGGAAGATCGGTCGCTCCGTCGTGTAGTCATTTATATGCAATAACATGTATTGGTGTTCCGACGCAGATCCGCGACGGAATTTCTGCCAAGTGTGGCGAAGGCCATAGCGTATTTAGATTTTCAGGTTGTCTTGTTTACAGCTCTCTCGATGAGGTATTAAGCTCTAATGGTGAGGTATTAAGCTCTAATGCAGGCGGATCTTTCAGTTCCGCCTGCATTAGAGCTTAATACCTCACCGGACCCCATGGTGGTGCAGCCAGGTCGCGCCGCCAACAAAATGTATGATTGGCTGTGTAACCAAGCGGATGCCAGGTGACCTACCCACTATATAACTGTATAGATATAGTTGGCAGCGTAACATGTGACATCGCCATGGCGTCCCAGTGAGCACGGACCTTTACTACGTACGTAGCGTCAAGAGGGGTAAAATTCTGTTTTGTGGAAAGTGTTTCAGCTACCTGAAATGATGATGATGATGGGGCTCCCATTTCCGCACTTAGACTCCCATTTGGTCCGTTGTGCGTGGCCTGAAAAGGCTTATTCTCACCTCTCCACAAACCATTTCAAATAATAACATAGATCATTGAACTTATTTTTATTATCCAAATCGAATTTACAATGAAAATGAACGATAATAATTAACATTTTGACCGATAATAAAAACAAAAAATCGTATAGCTACTGACAAGAAATTTACCTTTTTAAAAGGTTTTTGGAATGGCATCCGCATTAACACATAAAAAATTAAGTAATTTAGCTTCGGTCGAGTACTTAAAAGTCGAGCGTACATAGACAAGTCGAAGACTGTAGCAATGAACTCTATATTTATAAACATTTGAACTGTTTTATAAAAATACATTGAAACTTACACTTAGTTTATGATAAGTTAATTTTTCACCACTACAATAGTCGACTTTCTCGATTATGACTAAATCAAAATAATATTTATATATAATTTGTATTAATTTGCAGCCATACATTAGTCACAAAACAGTCATAAGTAACTATTTACTGCAGTGGTCTTTGAAAAGTTCTGTAAAATAAACATTATTACCATAATAATTATAATTGCATTATAAATTCATCAATTACTTATATGCGAGAATCTTTCAAGCCATGCAAAGACAACTGCAGTTCCAAATCGAGAACAGACTATACATATTATGTGAATATACACAAATAAAACTAGATACATTTATTAATAGCTGCCATACAAAAATACACAGTATTATCAATGGTAGCAAGAGCTAGCCGTAACACAATAGCACAGTATTTAAAAGTTTGTAAAAAGAAAGCAGTCGCATTTCGTAGCAAGCATTTGTGATCGTTGTAGTCTCGAAGTTACTGTAATCCTAAGTTAAGGTGACTACTCTGTGCGTAAGTTCAAGATGGTAGAAGCAAGCAGACGTTTGAAGAAAACTGTCTGATCGAATGATCCAGAAGATTCTGGAATATACTAGACTAATGAAGTTGTTAATGTCTCACTTGTATACTATGCTTTTTCTAAACACTAATGACCATTTTACTACCACATTTGACGCCTACTTTACTGAGGCACTCTTATGTAGGTACTCAATGTTTTGTGACACTGTTTCATTATCACGCTGCAACTAATATCTTACCAAGTCACAGTTAATATCAGTAATATAAGTCCGTTTGAACCGGATTGGATCATAATTATTGTATTTTTGACGATGTCTTCGTTACATAGGACATTTTGCACTCGCTCTTACACATACTTTGTGAACTACTAACAAAAAATTGCCATAAAAATATATTTTTCTACTTTCGTTAACATGCTTTACTCTTTTACTATCAATGATGATTGAATCGTAACTGTGATGGAATCGTAACATACTCTGATATGAAAACTAGAGAATCACATTGGTCTGATCACGCCCACCACACGGGTTTGTAGCCAAGCTGTGATCAAAAAACGCGTATTCTGAACTTTGTCTTAGTATTAGTAATATAATAATTTGTAAAATGGTTTTTAAATAAATATGTAACATTATAATTGACGGGCACACGGTGAGTTTGGACCATGGATTGTTATTCTATGATTTAAAAAGGGAATATAGCAACTTCTGGGCATTCAATTCTGGAACAAATATACTTTTAGGCCAATAAATAATTTCGCCATTTGCGCAGTTATATAATATTTAAATACAGATAATATAGCATCAACGTCGATATACAATCAGTATGAATACATTAGAAGGTACATTCGATCTATTTTATTCTTACTCGAGTCCATATTGTCAGATTGTAACAAGTGAAAATATTGTGAATGTATTTATATACTTTACAATATATTTTGATCGATCTCTATAACATCCTAATATAATATTTTAGCTACACTCATAATATCACGTCAGGCCGACACACGGTCCGCACCTACATACTATGTCTTTTTAAGCATCTATACGAACAAAAGAAACGGCTCACAGGACGATCGCTAAATGGACAGTCAAACGCCGCGACACATTCACAAGACGCATCGGACGACCTCCGTCCGCGCGTCCGGCAACTGAAGCGGAACGAGTAAACGAAATGGTTCTACACACCTTCCGACACTACTGAGTATCCTATTTGAAGAGGTCACACTATCCAATTTTTGGATCAGGCGGGTAAACCTGAAACGGGGCTCACGTAGAGTACTACTAACGACTAGGGCGTCGGGACGCGGCGCGGGATACTAGCCGACCTCGCTCTTGACGTAGAAGAGCAGGTAGGGGGTCGCGGCCGAGCGCATCTCGGGCTCGGCGGACAGGAGGTCTTCGAACTCCTCGTTGGAGATCGGCTTGACGAGCTCGTCGTCGCACGCCAGCCAGTTGGCGGCGTGCGCGCGCGGCACGCAGCAGTCGCGCGCCGTGCAGGCGGGCGGCGCGCGCGGCCGACTGAACAGCGCGCGCATGAACCCGCCCGGCGCCGCGTCGCCCGCGCCGCCAGTCGCGCGCGCGCAGCCCGCGGGGCCGCCCGCGCTGTCGCGCGCGTACGCCACGTAGTGCCCGCCTGTCAGCGTCTGGCCCAGGTGCATTATCACGCCCCATAAGATGTATCTGAAATATGCAAGTTAATTTTAAATGATACTGAAAACGTATAATCTTTCTGTAAGTAGAGCTCATAAGGACTCTTATGAGCTCTACTTACAGACTTATTAAGTAAATAAATAGTTTTTAAGCGACTGCTTAAAAACTATTTATTTACTTAATAAGTCTTAAATTCCCTGACAGACGATAGACAAGTTAAACCGCTGGGTCAATCATGAAATATTGAACAAGATATCCTTTTATAAAGTGAGCACTACAAAAAAAAAAGGATTTTTTAAAATTCTTCTAAAGGAGGTAAATATGGGATATAAGTTGTCCCGAATTTCGTTATTTCTTGGCACACGGTTTGTAAATAAAATAATTATGTTGACTATAATCTCCAAGTTTGCAGTCTACTCCTAGCTAGCTCTGTTTACCTGTGCGTGGGCGGCTGTTCGGGCGGCCTCTTGGCGCAAGGCTCACAGAAGCACGGCATGAGCAGCGGCGTGGGCGCGTGGCGCGTGATCTTCTCCATGCCGCCGCTGAAGCGCTTCAGTTGCAGCACCAGCAGGCGCGGCAGGCGCGAGTACGCCACGGAGCGACGCGCCTCGTTGTAGCGCAGGCAACGCTCGCACCAGTACTGGAATGCATAGATCAAAAAATAATAATAAATTTTTATTCAGAATTAAAATAGGTAAAATACAATATTAATCAACAATTACAACAATATAAGATGCCTGTACAGTATTTTTATCTCACGAAGCGACGCGCATTTTACTTGTGGTACACGCTGTGAATGTGTGGGGGTGTATGTGTGTAATCGCAAGAATTCCCGGTACCGTCCGAGACAATGGCAACGTCGGATGTGTGTGTGTGTTATGTGCTGATGACGACGCTACTCGTCTTCACGCACAAGTGTACAAACACGCTGTGAACACACCTGTTTACCACGAATAAAACGCGCTTCGCTTCGTGAGATAAAAATACTATACAAGGATAATCCTGTATCACGTTGGGCAGGAGCTCTACCAATATGCAGTAGCATATTGGTGATTATTGTTAAAAATATGTTGACCTCTCAACAGAATTTTTAACAATGCTTCACATTAGAATTCTCAAAATATCTTTTAGAAGTTTATACAACTACATGGTCAGCCACTGACGGGCATAGCCCTCCCCCAAGCATCGTCACAACGATCGATTTGTAATGGTGTACAATAAAAAGTACTGCGCTTGTCGTATCCAGCGGATTCTCGCTACTTTCACCGAGTTTGTGGTCCACCTCTAGACCACGCGACCTTCAAAAGGTTGAACGCAGTTACGACGGGCCCAGAAAAGGACATGCATTTAAAATAATGTCAATCTAATCAAATCAAAAGTCATTTATTCAAATTAGGCTGAGAATCAGCTATTTTCGAACGTCAAAATTACAAAAGACAGTCCCCCAACACGCCCGTCATTCACCACTTTCTGTTGCTTTCGCTGGGAAGAAGTGGCGCAACAAACTCTCCAGCAGGGTAAAGTTTGTGAGTGTGTGTTTATATTATGTTTGTTAATTGTTCACGCTCAAATGGCTGGACCAATTTTGACAAAATTTTGTATGGAGGTAGCTGACACCCTGGATTAACACATAGGCTACTTTTTATGCCGATATTCTCAGGGGATCGAAAATTATGAGGATGAAACCGCGTGGCGCAGCTAGTTTCATCATATATTTCATTCGCTGTAAATATGAGGGGCTATCCCGTATTTTGAAAAGCGTTGGCATTCTAATCACAGTTACAATCTGTCAAAAATATCTCTTCATTACCTAAGATTTTCTCAATTTTTGACACTGATTGTCGATAAGACGACATTGCGACTGTATTTTGACCATTTTTAAAAACGGAAATGGCAGGTCATGCACATACCTTGTTCTGATCACGCAGGTATTCGGTAGACAGGCAGGCAGCACGGAACGGCTCGTCGTCTGCATCATCGTCAGTAACAGGCACACACAGTTCACACACCGCTTGTGCCTTCTCCGTCACCGCCTCGCATTCTAGGCACATCGTGCGGACCACCATTGTGCCTGTAAAATAAAAAGGAATTATTTTGTAGAGATGTATGAAAACTACAGAATTCGAAGACCTATTGTGGCATCTTTTAACCCGTAGATTACGGCCCACTCACTCCCATCTCACCGAGTGGAGGCCTGTGTCCGAGCTGTGGGTAGATTATAGGCAGATTATCCTATGAAAACTACAAAGAATTATAGCAAAAAGTTGGGCTATTAGGTTTACTTTTTTTTTTTGGTAATGGCATCTCGCAGATCAACCTATGAAGTTGTCGTCTGCTTAACCGGGCTTGCCTGTGGATGCCTCAAAAATTAAGGCCTCCAGCCAGGGCTTAAAACTTTCTATACTAAGCGACTACACGCTAAGGGCACCCCCTGTGGGGTACGGAACTCTGCTGAGGGCGTCGCTGGGGGAGGGCAGCAATGGACAGGCTGGATGGGAATTATTTAAGGGCGAATTTAATACTACAGGCTCAGCGGCGCGGGCTGGCTCGAGCAAGGGTTGGGGTATTAGATTTACTTCATGCTATATAAATTAAATACAATGACTAATCTGTTTGAAGGCGTAGATTCTAAAAATGCACATTACACCCGTTTGCCTTTTTGTTGCTAAGTAGAATCCACAAAATACGTTTCTTCTTATCAATAGCAAACAGTTCAAACATACTTGACCCAAAATTCAGCTGCGCGAACTGCGTTCACCGACACAGTCATAATTATCAAGTGCACAAGTGACAGGCATGCGGCACAGGAGGGAAGGTGGGCCAATGTCTGAGGGGAGGTGCCGCATACGCAATTGAGATCCGAGCCTTCCGTGAACCCCATGTGGAGATTGTCTGCTGCGGCCGACTTGGGTTCGAAGTCTTGGGTGGTATTTTAGATATTTACGTTTCGGAGTCAGTACACTACCTGATGTTCCAATCCACATTATTTCATCTGACAAATAGTACTTTAGAAAGTATAAAGTCTTAAAACATTACCTTCAAAGTCATCTGCGACGAAGTCCCACCCAGGCCTGGATCTCTCATCTCTCTCAGGGTCAGCCGGCGAAGGAGGACGGTCTTCAGTAGGCGACGCTCGACTCTTGTCACTAGTCTTCACCTCTTTACGTTTCTTCCACGACTTACGTAGGTTTCCCAAGGTTGGTTTCCCGCCGTCTCCTTCTAAACTAGGTTGGCGGCCTATGCCGTTGCTAGAATAATACAATTTGAAAACCAGAGTCTATTAAATGATATTCAGTCCCATTAGAGTGTCACCATGTAAAATTTTGTAGCAGCTTGAGCCGAGTTGGGGTCCACATGTGTCACTGCATAGCTCTAACATAGATAATTTTTGGTGCACTATATAAATTTTTGAGGAAACAGGCATGTTCTAAAACCGAAAATTCGAAGACATGTGACATTTACCAACCCCGCACAGGGCTCGCGTTGTAGGTTAACCCACTCCCTCTCACCGAGAGAATACCTGTGTCCCAGCAGTGGATGCAATTATAGGCTGATTTTATTAATTTTTTGCTGCTTGAGACAATAATGATTTTTATTGTTTGTTTCATTGCTGTATTTTTTTTTTTATTCTAGTGTGGTTATAGTTAGTTTTATAAAAGAGGAGTTTTATTACCTGTCACCATTTTCGTGTATCTGCAACCTACTGGCGCGCGCACTGAGCGCTCTGCACGTCTCCCGGATGTTGTCCAGTATACAGACAAGCAGCTCATGGGCATCTTGTTGTCTATTACCTGCATAAAAAATTATGATGACCAATAAAAATTAATGACAACTATCGCGTTTTGTTTTTCTTAACTTCCTTCATAATTCAGACATTTTAATAATATCTGTTGTAGTGATTTAAGATACCCCACTATGGAAGATTACATACACCTGGCCAAAGATATTTGATGATAGCAAAATGTTTTTAAATAAACTTATTTTTATATAATCCCTTCGTCGAGCGACACCTTCACTCTTAACAAGGGTTCATTTATTTTTTGTAGGTACCATCAAAATACAATTTGCTACAACCAGCATTCTCTACTTAAATAATAATAATAATAATAATAAATTTATTTCAGAAAAACACATTTAAGGTTCACAAAAACAATGTTCCAAGTAAAAATGAGCATTACAGAAAAAAGTGTATCGTTGGTGCCTGTACTAATGAAAGAAAATCATTGTATCACAGACACTAGCGCCTTCCAAGACAGGTTACATATGTAATATATATATAATATATAATGGGTATTTACAGGCACTTTTGTGTTGTGTTTTGGTGTTTATGTGAATATTTAGTATCTGTTCAATCAGGCCAACTGAGTCTACATGATTTCTTTACTTTTGTGTTGCACTTTACAAAAAAAAAAAAAAACACTCGAAAATGGTTATCTGGCGCAAGATAAAGTTCGATATACTTAGTCATGCACCACTTTCTAACAGTTTCGTTGTGTGGGTGGGTAGGAGGGTTACGAATCCATGAGTCATACTAGGCAAATTGCCGCGAACTATTTTCAACCCAATCAATACTTGCATAAATATTATATTTCGAGCAATACGTCATGCAAATGAGCCTTCTGCACTGCTACAATATCTGCATAAGCTTATTTGTGGTACATTATGTTGATGTTATCAGATATATAAGATCAATGGGATGAAAAGGGATGACGTCTTCAATTGCACGGCCGCTTAACATATCCAAGAATATCAGTCTACTGACGCATAGAAATAGCCATTTGTGAAACCATGATTCTGATCTATAAAAGTAATTTTGTTATGCATTACAGGTTTAACTATTAACGTGAACTGCAAGGATTTTTCTCAAGGTTTATAAATGGAAATGATACAAAAGGCAATAACTAAATTACAAGTTCTAGTAGTGGCATAAAATGGTAAGGCCAGGCTCTTTATTTTTATTCATACTAGGTACACAAAATAATATATGTAATGCCATCACAGCTCAGGTCCCAAGATATAAGTAGGTCCACCTAGTTTGGGGTCACCATCCAAACAAACCACTTGTCAAGATTACAGAAAATCACTATTTTATAGTTGTAAGGTCCTCTGTAAACAATGAACAAAGTAAATTTATTCCTATACTAATGTCACTATACCTTCGAAAGTGGAGTTGACATCTCTAAGGGCGGCTAAGAAGGCGTCAGCGGCGTAGGGCTCCGGGCTGGCGTCTGCCGAGCTGCTGTTGATACACTTGCTCTCCGCTGCCCTGAGGTTGAAGTATGTCTCGTGGAGCTTCTCAGTTGCTATCTGATAGGAGAAATTTTATTTATTTACTTTAACTTACAAAGACACAGGTTAACATGGAATTGTATAACATAATCTTCGCCGACATAAGGCAATAATTGTTGTTTCATGATCATAGCAATGGATGTCTCAGGAAATTTCTAGGTAGTCAGTGCTGGCAGCTACGAGATAGCCATAGACATTAGGTGTGGAATAAGTTTCTAGTCAACAAGATGCTTTAGAACCAAAAATCTGAAGACATGTGACTACAAACCCGCACTGGGCCAGCATGTTAGATTACAGCCCACTCCTTCTCGATGAGTGAGGCCTGTGACCCAGCAATGAGAACATTATAGGCTGATTATACTTAAGACGCTTTGGAAAGCAATTTTTTGTTGACTAGCACAGATTAGTACAACTTCAGCTTCAAAGCAGGTAACTGTAAAGAATCTGTCAGCTGATATCTTCTTAATTGAAACAGTTAAACACTTTCTTGTGGGACTCAATAGCTATTACCCTGATAACAAGAAAACCTATATCCAAGTGTAACTATCTCTTATTAACTTGGTTTTTCAAATTAATTTCTCAATTAGCATAGTGGTTAAATAATTATCTATGCAATACAAGTAAACATTGTAATCATGCAATCAATATTGACCTAAAAATACTGTATTCACAAATTGGTTCTACCTGGTTGTTGTATTATCAATATGTTCTTATCAGATAAATTGTGACCCTCATCTTGCTTATGATAAACAAAACAAATATATGATTAAGAAAATAATTCTTGTACAAGTAAAGGAAAATGATAGGCAAACATAGTCATATCAAAGCCCAGTGAATCAGTAAACATTGTCATATTTTTGGTAACATTTAACACCGCTGAAATATTTGTATCTGCTTATCTTTCTAACATCTGCTTAGGAATAATGATATGACGGAAATCCCCAATGCCAAGATAAAATTATGTTAAATATTTTGATAAAAACCATAAAAAGCATCTGCTTTTCTTATCTAAAACACCATTAAGTTAATTAATATTTTTTGTCCCCCTTAATTAAGACGGTTTAAAATAAAGTTTTGAAGATGAATGCAAAAGCTGAAGAATTTACTTTAATAAAAATAAGTATTCAAAAAATATTATTACCTGTATTTTACTCTTCCCTGCACTGCTATCAGACTGACCTAAAGACAGTAGGTCTTTACTGCTCCATGACCTGGTCCCTGAAGACGCCAAACCAGCTGCACTGCGGCCCAGAGAGGAACTCTTTAGCCTGATGCTCCCCAGCTTTTGTTCAACACTAGCTAGGTCGGACACTAAGTGGTGTAGGTTGTGGAGAAAACGTGGTGCATATCTGTAACAATAATATAGGAAAATAATGAGAAGTCATGCCTTTTTTTTTTCCCTCACGGTGGAAATCCTCATGGACTTCCTCTATTGTGGGGGTGACGGAGGGGCATGCCGGACTCTTGCCGGCTAAAACCAATGTGGTGTTCCACCTCTACCTATGGCCGGGGGTGCGGGATTCGCATAAGCATTCACCACTCCATGAGAAGTCATGCCTGCCTGATTAGAAAGATTTGGGAATCTTACACTACAGTATATAAAATTGCAACAGATTTTGACTATTGCAACCTTTTATTTTCATCACTTTAGCCCTAGATCAAAAGAGCTGGAAGTCATGGGGAGAGGCCTTTGCCCAGCAGTGGGATGATGCAGGCGAACAGTAACCTTTTATTTAATTATACATCAGCTAAAATAGGAAACATGGAAAAAATAATGGGAAGTCAAGACTATTTAGTAAGATTTGAGAATTTAAACTACTACTATTACCTACTATTTTATAAAACATCAGTTGGAATGGGAAATATGACAGGTAAAAAGCAGTTTCTCTTCAAATCATTTGCATTTACTTCAACAATTAGGTGTTATTTAGATGTTAGCATAACTGAATATTCTCATATAAGACTATAGGGCTAAAAAAATCAATAAAAATAATTACCGTAAAGTGTAGAGCACACTGTTAAGGAAGCAAGTGTTCCCCAAGTTAGATAAGGTGGCAATGGGAGTCTTGCGTTGTTGTGTGCTCCCTGCATATTGAGTATCCGTTGTATGGTGGCCATTCAACATGGCAGCGCTGGCTGAGGGAGGCTCCAAGAGTATCAGCTCTAGCTCAGATGATTTTCCTAAAATATTTTTAGATATGAGTGGCAGGATATAAGATTTATGTTAGAAATTTTGGTGATTACTTTGTTGGCTAGTGTGCCATAGAGGATACCTGGGCAGTGGGCTACAGTCATGAGGTTTTACAATCTTTCCATTAGTCATATCAGCAAATATTGGATTAATACTTTTTACTCAAATTAGGTTCCGTTTCCAATTTTGAACTAGTTTGTAGGTCAACATGAAGTGTTGAAACTTTCTCATGGAATGTATTAGGATCAAATCAAAACAAAACTCTTTTTTCACCACACTGACCAACAACAATTTAAATGTTAAGGCACAAACACTACACGACACGGGATTTTCCTCGATAGCACCGAGCACAACTGTAATAAATCACTGGAATATTGCACATCGGCGGCCTCAAGTACCGGTAAGTTACACAATACCTGGCTTTGCTGTATCAGAAAGAGGCTTCAATCGCTTTGCAGCTGATAAAGTATTTGAATACACACTTTTCAGAGGCCTTTTTAAAGGCTTATTCTCTTTATTACTCTTAGTAGACTGCCTAAAAGGGTCAGTGTTCTCCTTCGAGTTCTCTGTCGGTTTCTTATTTTCGTTGCTCAAATATGCATTATTCCTATTTAATGACAGGGAAAATCTAGATTTGTCGACTCCTTTTTTCGTTTCAGTCACAGAGTTAACTGGCATCTTCAGCATACCTGCAAATTGAGATTGTAAGTATCAATTAAACGTAAAATACGGAGGCCACTTCGCAACTTTCCCATGGCATGTCAAGGATAACGTTCAAAATGTCACTTTCTCATTTGATTTACTTACGTATAAGTCTTCATTAGGTACATTGACTTACATTATAATGTAAGGCAATGTATTCTCTTTCGAAATTATTTAATTATAACTGCAAATTTGTAAAATTTAACCGCGAACAGCCCCATTGGAAGCAGTCGGCCATATTGGATTATTTGATTGATGATCGACGTCCCTCTGCTGTCCCACTAGTCTGTCCTTCGATTTCCTAGTTTTATTTTGTTTATGGATTTGACAGTTCGGTTTTTGTAGAAACTTGAAGAAAAACATTACCAAAGTGGAAAAATATATTAAAATTCTCGTCGTAAATAAAAGCAATACATTTTTTTATTTTTTTTTTTATTTATAAATCTACTTTGGAGTTTATTGTCTATGCGCTTTGTGACATATCATAGACAACATAGATCATAGATGAAGGGTGCGTTCGTAATTTGTTTACCAGGTATTTCCCAAAAACGTTCTGAGACCAAACAATTCTTGTATCATTGTATAAAATTACAAAAAATATACAGTACAGAAATGTAACTATAGATAGATTACTTAAAAAAAATATTGATTGCAAATTACTAATGATTCTGCGCCTTTTGCCTGTCAGATAGAAAGTCTTAAGTCTAACTTACTCTATGGTTTCCGAATGGTTTCTGGTTGGTTTGGCGGGTGGGAATTTTGAACGAATTGACAATAGTAGATTGTTATGCAAGGGTCGAAAGGAATCAATTCCTATACGAGGCATTTAGACGCCCGAGCGTAGCGAGGGCGGCTATAGCCCGAGTAGGATTTGATTCCTTTCACCCGTGTTAAACACTCTACTTTTCATTTCGAATATAAGGAAAGTAAAAAGTAGTAGTTTTTATAAAATATTTATTGATAACAATAACATGCAAAGTTTTTGAATTTCGGTACAGCTTACAGGGTCCCGCCAAATAATAGGATTGTCTTTTTTTTATTTTAAATATGGAACACACCGAGTCATCGCCGCGGGCTGACCCGCTTAATAGGTTTTTTTTTTTTAAATTCACACTGGCTGTTTATACCATTGATATATATGTTACACTAGATCAGTAATTACCGCGCCAAGGCGTTGCCACTTGTCATAAGGCCACAGCCGTATGCGTAGCTAATGTCACTTCAGTGCTCTGTGTGGCGCCAACCGAAGTGAACCAAGTGACACATGACAAAAATATCGCCAAAATGGGTAAATTCGTAGTGAAAGAGTGCGATTCAAGATCACAAAAACATAATAAAAAAAATTAACCAGAATTACTTTCCACAAGTAATTTTATTGTTTCTGTGTTTATATCAACGTAAAATAAATAAATTGCAGAATTTTGTAAATTAGGTTCAGTGTTACCACTAAAAACTTAGTTTTAGTTTCCCACATTTATGGGAGTTTTTAATTTATTGGAATAAGTGATTTTAAATATTTTTTAAATAATAACAACGTTGCAGGGTGCCTAAAGATGCAGCACGCCGTGATAAATGGGTGGAAATAATCAGATTGCTGAGAAAAGAGACTAACTGAATAAATAAAAAATATTTAAAAAGAAAATGTCTTAATTATTGTCATTAGTTATAAACTTCTAATACACATCGAATAAGAAATACATAATTCAAATATTTTATAAATAATTTGGCCTAACGTTTTTTTTGAACGTCATTTATGGTTTAAAAAGTTGGGTAAAATTTTGCATGGGTAGGCAACCCCATCCCGCCATTGCATGTTTATATTGCGGTCTTTGTCTAATCTAAGTGACGGTATTATTCTTGCGACTTGTGTAAGTGAGACAGATATATGTTTACTTTTAAATGTTTAGTGGTTTCAAAGCTACGTCGTCACGTTTAAATAGTGGTTACACTTTTTTGACACATTTTATTGAGGTTTGCTTCTCTAGTTATTTAACTCAATGGTTTATACACTCACAAGACTGCAGAATTTTTCTTAATTTACATTGAGTTAAATAACTAGAGAAGCAAACCTCAATAAAATGTGTCAAAAAAGTGTAACCACTATTTAAACGTGACGACGTAGCTTTGAAACCACTAAACATTTAAAAGTAAACATATATCTGTCTCACTTACACAAGTCGCAAGAATAATACCGTCACTTAGATTAGACAAAGACCGCAATATAAACATGCAATGGCGGGATGGGGTTGCCTACCCATGCAAAATTTTACCCAACTTTTTAAACCATAAATGACGTTCAAAAAAAACGTTAGGCCAAATTATTTATAAAATATTTGAATTATGTATTTCTTATTCGATGTGTATTAGAAGTTTATAACTAATGACAATAATTAAGACATTTTCTTTTTAAATATTTTTTATTTATTCAGTTAGTCACTTTTCTCAGCAATCTGATTATTTCCACCCATTTATCACGGCGTGCTGCATCTTTAGGCACCCTGCAACGTTGTTATTATTTAAAAAATATTTAAAATCACTTAATCCAATAAATTAAAAACTCCCATAAATGTGGGAAACTAAAACTAAGTTTTTAGTGGTAACACTGAACCTAATTTACAAAATTCTGCAATTTATTTATTTTACGTTGATATAAACACAGAAACAATAAAATTACTTGTGGAAAGTAATTCTGGTTAATTTATTATGTTTTTGTGATCTTGAATCGCACTCTTTCACTACGAATTTACCCATTTTGGCGATATTTTTGTCATGTGTCACTTGGTTCACTTCGGTTGGCGCCAAGAAGCTTATAGGTAAAAAATGGAGACAACACTCTAAATACCTACGTGAAGCCGACTGTGGTCGGACGCTCTCTTTCTAAATACATACATATGAGAAAGAAAACACGTATCACTGTCTCGTTCTTATGTATGTATTTAGAAAGAGAGTGTCCGACCACAGTCGGTTTCACGTAGGTATTCAGAGTGTTGCCTCCACTTTTATCTATAAACTTCTTGGTTGGCGCCACACAGAGCACTGAAGTGACATTAGCTACGCATACGGCTGTGGCCTTATGACAAGTGGCAACGCCTTGGCCACTGACCTCTATTAATTATTACCACTGGACAGGCTGTTCCAAGCGTTTGACAGCAATTTTTTTGTGTCTTTTTGAAGCGCCACTAGCGAGTGTCCAGAGAACTAATTTTGACATATATTACATTTTGGTAGGGCTGTTCCAAACAATGTAAACGAAACATCGAAGCAATGTGTGGAATACATAGCAGGTTTTGTGATTAGATCTATCAAGAACAAAATTACATGTATTGATTGTTTGAGCGCTTGTGAATCAATACCGTCCGATGCCATCTGATCGACGAAACGGTATCGCACTAATTATTCAAAAAAATAGAGGTGGACTAACTATTCCATCACTAAGCATCGTTTCTATATGTTTGTTAGTGGAATCACTTTTTCGACAAGCATGCAAAAAGACCAATGGGAAGCCGCCGGTGGAAAAAATATTTCCGGCAGTTCTCACAGCAAAAGTTATAAAAGAATTGCTACCAAAACCAAATACTTTGTTTCCAGAACTACGCGTTCATTTTTTGGAAACAATGATGTTTGAAACTTTAAAAAGTCATTATGATGTATTAATTAAACAGATTATATTTAAGTATATCGATGTTAGAATTTTGCAACAACGAAAAATTACTCTTCGTCAATTACAGGTCAAAGTATACGAAATTTCTTAACCCGTCAAATAATTTGGGCACGTCAGTAATTAAAATCGCTTATGCTGTTAGGAAGATAAGGCAGTTAACAGATGTAGAAACCGCGCGTTTAGTCTATTTTAGCTACTTTCACAGCATTATGACGTACGGCATTTTACTATGGGGTCGAGCTGCTGACATTGAATCCATCTTTATTTTGCAAAAGAGAGCTGTCAGAGCCATTTATAATCTACGTCGCCGCGAATCTCTCAGGGAACTAATTATAATAAATGCTTTGACTTTGACTTTGAAAAATATAAATTAAATATATAAAACGTGTTTTATTTTACCTTTTCGACTGTTACTTAATACATTCATTATTATTATTCATTATTCCCTGTAAATTGTAAATATAAGTAGTAATTATGATGATACGTTTATTAATGTAAAAATATTATCAAAAGTTATCGATATTTGCTCGCTGATATCGACATCACTAGTTTTAGTACCACGGACACTCGCTACGGCCAACAGCGCCAAAATGGCGATTATCAATTAGGCACAAAAGCACTTTGACAGCCGCCAGTCCAGTGGTAATTAATAGAGGTCAGTGGCCTTGGCGCGGTAATTACTGATCTAGTGTAACATATATATCAATGTTAATTTATGTAAAAAAATTCGTAGCTGACTACAGTTCTATTTTTAAAATTCATTCCCACCCTAAAGAGGGAAGTAATTACTATGAATCTTTCCCGCCCTGTGGTGGGAAGCAGCGTCTTCCACCCGCTATTTGGATCAAACAAACACTACTTTCCGAGTATGAGAAATGAAAAATAATTTTGAATACCTACACAGAACTAAGTTTACTTTATTTTACTTGCCTGGAATAGTTATGCTTATGCTTAATTATGATTGCAATACCGGTAGGTAGGTACTAGGTAGTAGAAAAGCATAATTAGGTACTAGTAAGTGAACAAAAACAAAACATTCCAATTTATTCAAATAACCCGACTCCCAACCCAAGACAGTAGGTAGCTAGTTTCTAGCTGAATCTTGAACAGAGTTCAGAAGTGGAAGGAAGTTAACACCATAAGGAAGTGGTGTTCATGTAAACCTACCTAAGCATAAATCCATACTAATATTATAAATGCGAAAGTGTGTCTGTCTGTCCGTTACCTTATACCCTGATTACACCTGCCGCATTTGGCGATTAAAAATCGGCTAATCAAACGCGTGCACTTCAAATAGCTCCATACTAATTCATTGAACGATCAAACTATCAGTCATCAAAAAGTCGCTAATGCACGCTGGCTCATAAACCGCTGAACCGATTTAGATGAAGTTTAGTATAGAGATAGTTTGAGTTCCGGGAAAGGACTGCATACAATAGTTTTTATTCCAATATTCCCACGGGATCGACACAGGACACTTATGCAGGTGAAGCCGCAGGCCCTGCTATTATTAAAATATTAACGAGCTTTTTGTGACGGAAAATACCTATTGATTTAATGGTCAGTTCTAATTTCTAAGGGCCAAAGCACACACGCTACTTTTTGCATCGGCGATCGGCGATTTTGCGGCTGTATTGATGCTGCATCGCGTTTTGGCGACTCTCTGCGTTCGGACGCGGTATCGGAATCGCGCGTTTTAGCGACTGCTCCGATGCTGCATCGCGTTTTGGCGACTCTCTGCGTGCATCGGAATCGCGCGTTTTAGCGACTGCTCCGATGCTGGCGCAAATGCCAAATCGCTGCGACCGGCATCCGAATGTGTGCGGAGTGTAGCGTTCAGCCGCTGTATCGAGCTTCCGAAAAGCGACTGAATCGCCGCGTTTGGCGTTTTTAAGTGTGCGGTGTGGAATGCTTGGTCGCCGCATTTAGCTTCTAAAAAGCAGCTGAATCACCGATCGCCGATGCAAAAAGTAGCGTGTGTGCTTTGGCTCTAATAAAAGCAGTGCCTATAGAAGGCTTATAGCTAGCTATCTACCTCAGATTTAAAAGATAGATAACAAAAGAAGCAGGCAATCAGCGAACTCACAATAAAAATCATGACCTTTAAATCATTTTTCGACGGCCTTAATTGCTTCAACCCCATTTGTAAGGGATCATTATTGTGGTTGTTCTCTTGAATGTAGAACAAAGAGACGCGAGCATCTTCGAAATTTACGACAGCCACGCAGGAAGGCTGGTACGCAATCAAAAAGAGATTTTCCGACCCTAAATTGAGGTTGTAGTTAAATCCTTGTTGAATTGTTTGTGATGTAGATGAAGGAAGATGGACGGCGTAGCTTCAAGCTTGTTTACAAAGGCGATTGGCGTTACAAATCTGCCCCACGAGAATTTTGTTCGCAATCCGCGCGGAAATCGGTGTGCATTTATTGATTGTATGGAAATGTTTTGTCAGCATTAGGTAGGTACGGTCAGCATCAAAAGTTGATTAACACTTCAGTTTTTTTAATCTTAGTTATTGAGCAAAATATTTGTTCAAAATTGCAGCATCAGATTTTTTTTTAGAATATATACTCTTGTCTATTATGTGAAAAGCTAAAAATCAGTTTATTGAAAAAAGTCGTTGTCAATTTAATAACATGTAAAAATGATAGTGTTAATCGACTTTTGATGCTGACTGTACCTACGTCGCAACTGTGCCATCTGGTATGATCGAATTTTGTAGATTTTTTGGTTCGTAGAGAATTTTGTGAACGGTCACCAGTATTTTCTTGCATATGATAATTCTCTATGTTTTAAAGTAAATTCTATTGGTTACGCCCGCGCCGTGATGTCGAAAAAAGTAAAAAAATAGATAGGTATTACGTTGCAATTTTTTTTGTATCGAAAAAAATTCATGTAGCTACTCGTGTACAATCCTTTTGCATGATACTAGACCAAAGAGTCAAAAATATATACCAAAATGTTAAATCTCTATTCCACATACTTAACAAGTTACACGAAATAGAAATACCACATTTTCTTCAACATAATATGTGGTCATAGTGATTTAGGGCCCCGGGCCCCGGCTGTAACTACTAGAAAGCTGAAGTAAATTCTTTAGATTTATTTAGATTCTTAGCTACTAGTTTAGTCGACCGGATCATTAATTTCCATTATCTTGTGTTAACTACATTAGAAATTCAAATGTAATACCTACTTATGTAGGAGCAGGTAGGTAGGTAACCTAACTAACTACATGGTGACAGCGGCCTAATTAAAAATGCATGCGTGGTATGGGGCAGTTCATTTATTATGTAAGACAATTTTGACCACTTTCTGACCCCCCCCTCCACCTACGTAAGAAAAAATAAGACTTGGATGTACCCCCTCCTCTCTGTTCAATCTTAAGTAAGATCAGTATTCTACCCAAGGCTCGGAAACCGGTTGAAATTCTTAACCGGTTATGGTCATTGACCCCAAACCGAAATCGATTTAGGTTAAAGGTTGCACTTTACCGGTTTTTACCGGTATTTGCGACAAACCGGTTTTTCATGAATTTTGGTTTTGATACTGAAAATTAACCGGTTAAAACCAAGTTTGAACCCCCCCCCGGCCCCCGCCACTCTCGCGGGCACGGTCTGGACGTTGCGATGTCAACTCATTGTCACTAGAACTTGTTGGAAGCGTTAAAAAAGTAGACGAAAAAAAATTACGAATTACGGAATTAACCGGTTAATTTGGGTGTCAAAACCGTTTGAGCTTTGTAACCGGTAACCTTTATCTTTTGGGTTACTTATGAACAGTTCACTTGTTTAACCGGTTAATGAAGGAACGATATATTTACCGGTATTTAATCGAAATTAACCGCTCTTTTTAAACCGGTTCAGAGCCCTGATTCTACCAAAATTGCAACGAAAAAGTATCAAAAAAATCAAAAATTTTGAACTTTTGGGATCTTACGTAAGAATCTAGACATCTCCCACCCCCACGTAAGAAAAAATAAGACTCGTTCGGACCCCCTCCCCCCTCAAATCTTCTTACGTAATAAATGAACAGCCCCTATCCTCTGTATTGCATTAGGCTTAAAATTAATTATTTACTGTTACTTTTAGCCTGCATCGTCCCACTCCTGGGCAAAAGCCTCTCCCCATGACTTCCAGCTCTTTCGATCCAGGGCTAAAGTGGACTACTGGTCGTTTGTTTTCTCCTACTCTTCCCGCTATCATCTACGGGGTCTGTCGCGACGCCTTCTAGATGTGTCAGAGCTCCACGCGGTGGTTATTCTGGCCCACAGCTTATTCGGCATACGGCAGATATAGCCAGCCCGGTCCCACTTCAGCTTAGCGGATCTTTGAGCAACATCAGTAGGAAATCTGTGCTTTGGAGCGCAGTGTGTGTTTCGAATATGGTCTGTCAATTTGTCGTCTAGAATTACCGCAGTATTTTAAAGTATATTGCAATGGAGCGCATCCATTACACGTTGGCAAACCTCGAAGTTGGACTTTTGATCTACATTAAATATTCTTTGGGAAAGAACATTGGCAATTCAGGGGTGTGTCGTAAGAGATGAATACAATATTAAAAGTAGGATAAGTGCTAAATCTGCTGTTAAAACTGTAGTGTAGGTACCTACTACCTATAGCCCATCTGTCTGTCAAGGAAGCGGCGGCGGTGGCGTCGTGGTTAGGGTAATATTCCCTAGGGGTCGCTCGTTGTAGCGTTCTCCGTAACCTATCGACTAAGCGTTCCCGTTTTTAACCATTTACAGAATTCCAAGGCAGGGATTTTTATTAGTACTATAGTAGCCGTGCTACTGGGGTCGTAGCTGCAGAGGCGCTGACGACCAATAATTAAGACACTCTAAGCTTTTTACAGCATTTATTGCATAAGAACCACCTCTTACAATAGCAAGCTTTAAACTAAATATAAAAAACACTAGAAGAATATTTGACACTCGCTTGAAATATCGAATGGAACATACTTTAAAATATAACCAGCCAGTCTTGTAGAGGTGTGGCTTTCCAGCCAGCCTCGCATTTAGAGCCGGCCTCTACATGAGCTACGCCCACCCTTGAATAACAGTCTGGGCATAGGTCATGACTTTTATTCACACCATTCGACTTTCCAAGCCCTATTCACCTATCCTATCGAATGTCTACCTATGTCGGGATAGTATTTACATGATGAGGTCCGTCTCTTACAGGAGAAAGCTTAAGTCAGGACAAACGAAACGCGAATCCAACACCACGCTAGGTGTCAAGTAAGTTAACATTTACATGTGCCAACGTGCACTCAAACAAACTAACGCTGCCATGCTTAAGCCTCGTCGGGTCAAAACCCGACTAAAAGGCTCGACGCGGCCTCCTAATAAGAACAACTGATGTGAAAGTTCACATCGACCTGGAAGAGGCTTAAGAGAATTAAACGATCTTAGCATCAGATTCTTTTAACTCCATCGGACGGGATTGAGCCAGAGGGAGGGAAAAGTTTAAGAGGCCAGGGTTCATAGAAGAAAATTAACATGCTTTTACTCCAGCAAAGAATGTCAAATACCTATTTCGAAAATCAATTATTTAATATCAAAACTGTTGGTCCTCAAACACAAGTTGAACCGAAAGTGTCAACCAAACACACTTTGCAAGGGTTATACCCCTGTTAGCAAAGTCGGTGACAACTTATGCTGAGTGTCTGTCACCCCCCCTTCTATAGAAGTGACCACAGTTATAAGAGTGACTTTCCTCCCATAATTCGCGTCAAAATATGCTGGGGTAAGAGCAATCTATTTGATCCCTAAACAATGGAGCCGACGATTTATTCAAGCCTCCCTTTGGCCCGTTGCAGGTGTGAGGGCGCACCTCACAGCCCTCTGGGAGGTGCGGGACCTCACACGCTCCCGGCCGCGTCCGATGTTTTTTCTCACAGCATATGTAACACACAAATGGACACATATTAATAAATTGTAACAATCATACAAACAAAAATAATGCACTAAAATATGATGTTTACATTCAAGTGACATATTTACATTACATGACAAGATACATGACAATTAAAAAAACAACAACTATTAACATACTAATATGAAAAGGTTTTAATTAAATAATCTGACTTAAAAAGATTTCTATCTCTAAACTTCCTTTTTCTGAATTTATATTTTAAAATCGAAAACTTTTTTATAAAATGATGCTTGTTTACAAAAAATATTTTTATAAAATTATCAATGATTAAAAAACTTTTTTGAAATAATATTTTAGTTTTAGTCTTTTTGAAAAATGGGATTCTTTTCTTCTTTCGTGCTTTTCTTTTATTGTTTGCAGCACATTGCGAAAAAAACTTATTTAAATTAGGGATATCTACATAATGTAATATAAAATCACTACAACTAAGAACTACAACCTCATCCATAGGAAAGCTAAATGAGTTTATCAACTGTGCGGAGTTGTTCGACGATGTATCTTCATCTCTGACCGCATCTAAGTTCATATCATCCACAACTAACTTAACATTACTATCCACCTTGTTAATATCACTCATATCGATGATGAGACAAGAGTTCTCCTTAGTTTCGGAAACATCGATGTGATCTTTCTCCTCTAACTCAGAAGAATCGACGTGATCATTCTCCCCTAACCCAGAAGAATCGATCGAAACATAATCCTCTTCAAAATGATCAGCAGCGATGTTAATTTTATTTATTCCCACATCGTGATCATCGTGCTCATTCTGTGGCTCTGAAACATTGCTAATTACGTTAATAATTGGACAGAACTGACCCGATTCGTTGTTTTCATCATTGTGTTCGCTCTCGAACACTTCCATCGGCTTCTTCTCCTCCTCTGCGAGGATGCACACCTCGCTGCTGCGCTCGTTCTCATCACAATCACCGTCAACTTCTACGCTGTTTTCTAGGCAGCACTGCTCGTTCTGTAGCGGGTCATCTTGTCTTCCACTAAATGATATAGAAGCATCATTATCTACATTTACAATATCTACAACATTTTCTTGTCTGTTTTCCTCAGACAGATCTTGTGCCATCTCGACTACTTGCACCTTATTAATTTTTCTGTCTCTGTGACATTTACAAGGAAGCTCCTCCCATAACACTTCACATATCTCATCAAATGACATGTCGTCATAGTATTTCCACTTATGAACTGCTAGGGCAGCACCCTCAAGATATGCGCTTAATATGAGCGCCCAGTCGCTCTCACGCCATTTATTATAGGCGGCAACAACTTCAAATCGCCTAAGAAAATCCTCCAGGCATACACCGTCCATGCCCGCAAAAACTTGAGCCATCTTTCTCTTTTTATATTAAAAAAAATACATATATCCACTTAGCTTTATATCCTCCTGGCGACGTTTCTTCGCATCTAAAATATATACTCACAGTATACTTTGTGGCCTCACCACGCAATTTTTAATAATGCCTGAGCGTATGTATTGGGCTGAAAATAAAGTTTATTAGACAGCAAATTTTGAGGTACGTGAAACTTGTGTAGTATTATTCGGCTCTACACACGCCATCCAAAGAAAAAAACGTCCGAAACTGGCGCCTCCACCATCTATAGTAGCCGTGCTACTGGGGTCGTAGCTGCAGAGGCGCTGACGACCAATAATTAAGACACTCTAAGCTTTTTACAGCATTTATTGCATAAGAACCACCTCTTACAATAGCAAGCTTTAAACTAAATATAAAAAACACTAGAAGAATATTTGACACTCGCTTGAAATCCGGCCTCTACAGTACCTACCTATAACAAAAATGCAATGAAGATAAGAAATGTGTGCGCAAAAATTATGTGTACAATCTTATTACAAGAACCTACTTGATTAATTTATTTTTTCAGCAGTAGTTTTCCTGAAAGCGCCATTAATCAAATGATCGTGCGGTTTTTCTAACGAAATAATATTTTTTGCATGTGGCGTGACACACTCGCTAGAACTACATAGGTTCTTATAAATTATGTATAGGTAGGTGGGATATTTATTTATTCTACTGTTAGTGGTTTCGTAAACCTACTAACTCAAACTGTTCTTACCTCTTTTATCCCTTACTAGTTTATGCCCGCGACTTCGTTCGCGTGAAGTTTCTTGTTCTCCCGACTTACAACGTCGCATCAAATCGCCAGCCCGCGCTATTACTGTTCTTTCTGTCTTTTTTTAGTTTTTGCTCGGCTCCCAAGTATCTTAGCGTGATCAAATGCAAAAAGAATTTTTCAAATCCGAATCATACAAACAAACTCTTCAGCTTTATTTTTAGTATAGATATTATACCTATGCATAGAAGATAAGACTCAAACGTTTGTCGTTTGAGTTTATTCTTTTTCCTAAAAATCCTTTATTCTATACTTACTAGACTCGAAACTCAACCGTTTTTCAAACATGTTCATTCATCTTCACTGGCTCAGGCTGAGGGTTATCAGTAGGTGCATAGGTAGATAAAAGTACCTACTTACTTACGGTTTTACATTGTAGCAACGGACGGGCAATCTGAACCCCGTTGAATCCGTTTGAGTCGCTCAATCCGACTGCCTCGAAGGGAGCTGCGACATTATTGCGTTTCTCGTTTTATTCTTGACTTACAGAATTTCTAAGTAGATTAGATTTTTTTATAAAAGCTCTGTAGAGGTAAATACTTCTAAAAATACTGAGGTTTTATTCCCATTGGTATTGTAAAGGAGCCCATTAAAAACTATTCATATACCTCAAAGTTGTAGATATGTGTGAAGTTTTAAGAGTGAGTATCGTAATAGGTTTTGTTTCTGTTCGGTGTTAAGGTATGAGGAAGGTACTCGTATACTCCATTTTTTTTTTTTAAACAGTATTCCATTACTTATTTGGAAGTTTGTGAGGAAATAAGTACCTACCTAATGGAGAGCAATTTCATTAGTCTTATATCGTGTGATTTTTCAAATTTATTAGCGATGCCTTGAGAAATTTAAAAAAAATTAAACCAGTCTTACCAAGAGGTATCGTGTTACTCAGTAACTGGGTTGTGGAGGTCAGATAGACAGTCGCTCCATGGAAAATACTGGTATTCAGCTGCATCTGGTTAGACTGGAAGCTGACCCCAACATAGTTGGGAAAAGGCTAGGCAGATTGATTGCTTTGCCGAATTTAAATCATCCGCTTATCGCAGCGTCGCTATATCCAATCTGTAAACATTACGCGACCTTATTAAAAATCTAACATTGCAAGAATCATAACAGAATATGGTTGCAAAATGTCTTACGATGATGCAAAAAGTAGAATTTTATTTTCTATTTTTTGCTCAATTTGAACATAATCATAATAATTAAAGTAGATAAATTATTTACTATTGTTAGGATTTTCAGATACTTAATATTTATGTATAAGCACTTGAGTGAGATACCTGAGATACAGGTTTATTCCTAGTTCAGGTAGAATCCAATCATTTCCTACCTACCTCTAGTTTTAGGCCCTATTTTGTAAATATTTATGTAAATCAATTTCAATTACGTTATTAAAATGCACTTTCCCCGAGTGTTCTACAGTATTCATTTAGCAAAATTCGTAAGCAACAAAACGCAATCAATACTGTTCTGTAAATAAACATTTATTCAGTGATCGGTGCCGAGTGGACGGGTCCAATAATACAAATGCAAATTGCCGGCAGCGTCAATTGCGCCGGTGTCAATATTGAACAGGAAGTGGACCGCCCCTACCGTATCCCGTTACTAAGCACTAAGCGCAATGTTAGAACCGCTTCGAAATACTGACGCCATTTTAAAGTGGGCTTTGTTTTTGTAATGAGATTGGACCTGGTTGTAGGAATTGTTGGAAATAAATTGTGTTGAATGCGAATTGGATTGGGATTGGGGAGTGGATGGTACCTCCTACCTAGGATCTCCATTTGCGATGATTGCTTATATAATTGTGTATTGCAGCGACTTTATTATACATTTAAGTAGGTGTGGTCAACATAAAAAAATGATTAACACTTCAGATTTTTTAAAATCTTAATTATTATACAAAATATTCATAACAACCTAAACGAATATAAAATTTTAAGAGTAATAACTACTTAACCACTACATGAAATGCCTAAAGCGAATTATTTCGTCCCAATTTAGATGATAATGTAAAAGTATCAGTGTTTCTCGTTTTTGTTGCTGACTGTACCTACCCAAATCAAGCCTTATTCTTTCTCCTGAAAAGATAACAATCAGTAGATCCAGCTTGATTCTTATTATCGACCCGCATAGCTTATGTTGGCTTGGTCCGACCTTGACTCAATTTGTTGAATAAAGCTCCATCTAAATTCGTTAACTAATGCGGGCCGTCAATTGGCGCCCAAGTGGGACTATATTTGTAGAAGCAAACCACGCATGTTCATGACGTTTGGCAAACTTACAATATCTAGAATAACTCCGTCGATATTTAAAGTTGATTTTAGTTTTTCGGAATATTAATTTCTGTTGAAACTGATTTAATTCTAAATGAAATCTTGTTGAACCGTAATCAGTTAAAAAGTGCTGAAAATTTAAGTAGATGGGGCTTAATACAACTCGCGAATTTAAATTTTGTTAAATACGTTGGTATGTAAATAGAGATGGAGGGGCCCGTAGCTAAATAATAGCAGCCGCACAGGTCGATCGATCAGGTTAAGCTTATGTGTACATTTTCATTAGCCATTAGGGGCAGTGGCGGCTTTGAATGTTAAGGTACATAAAACGCTTTAGAATTAATAAAAAGGGCAATATCCTTATTTTTCATGCATGAGCATGAAGTTTGCATTAAGTACCTAAATCTGGTTGAAAGCAGCATAGCACTTTGTTTAATTTACAATCCGGTATTCACATACCTACGTCATCTGCCTAGCCTTTTCCCAACTATGTTGGGGTCGGCTACTAGTGTAACCGGATGCAGCTGAATACCAGTATATTACATGGAGCGACTGTCTATCTGACCTTCACAACCCAGTTACTGGGTAATACGATACCCCTTGGTAAGACTGGTTGTCAGACTTTCGGGCTTTTGACTACCCGTAACGACTGTCAAAGATCCACGATTGACAGCCGGGACCAACGGCTTAACGTGCTTTCCGAGGCACGGGGGGTCTCGTTATGTAAAGATGGTCACCCATCCACAGACCAACCGCGGCAAGCGAAAATTGCTTCAACGAAAGAAGACGTCTGTGGTGTTTTAACTAATCAAAAGAGTACATAAAATAGTTGGCCATAGAGAAGAGGAAGGTAAGGGAAATATGGATGAATTATGTGAAAGATGACACGGCTAGAATGAAAGTAAACATATGAAGGCTGACAGAGATGAATGGATGAAAAAGGCTTACTGTATCTTTACAGTTTATGTACGAGTAGCAAGAGGTTTTGCAAAATCTCGGATAAGCCGTAGTTGCAGTTTCTTAAGCGACATGAAGGAAAAACGTTGATATGGTTCCGAGAAAAAATGCAAGTGACTCTAATTGTTTCATGAATTTATTTAATCCGTTATTACCTATAAGAGATCAAAAACTGGGCTATTTGTACACAGTATTTTTACCCGACTGCGCGACGCAAAGGAGTGGTAATGTGTTTATCAGCCTATGTATGTATGTATGTTTGTATGTTCCTTTGAAGCACTATACAGACCAAACGCCTGGGCCGATTTTTATGATTCACACGTCAATCGATTCCTCTTAGTCCGGCGAGTGTCACTAAAGACATGACGTTAATGAAAATTCAATATGGCGACTACTAGACGCCATATTGTGAAAATTAAAAAAATGAAAGTCAATAAACTATGTCAAGTGGGGTATCGTTGGATAGGTCATTCAAAAATATCAGTGGTTTGGGAAGACCGTTTTTTGATTAAGAAAACCGTTCGTGACTTATCAAGCTTTAAAGTACCAACTTTCGTTAGAATCAAGTGTCCCCCCCCACTACCAACTAAACGCGGCAGTAGTACCTATATATTACGAAGTTTAAAGGAAAACTATCACCCTTAAGTGGGATTTACAACTCATAACTAAAAAGAATAAAATAAAAAAAATAAATTTAAAAAATCAAAAAACCCGACTGCGGTAAAAAACTTAAGTTAAAAAAAAAAACTGAAAAGCTCATTTTAAATTAAATAAAAGTTGGAAGCAGGCGGGACCCATACCATTTTTCTATTTTCAAACTCAAATGGGTCCCGCCTGCTTCCAACTTTTATTTAATTTAAAATGGGCTTGTTTTTAGCTTTTCAGTTTTTTTTTTTAACTTAAGTTTTTTACCGCAGTCGGGTTTTTTGATTTTTTAAATTTATTTTTTTATCTCACGAAGCGCGCTTTACTTGTGGTAACCAAATGTACAAACACGCTGTTAATATGTGTGTAAGCGCAGGAGCTCTCGCAACAGATACTGACGTGTTTTAGGCAGATATATGGGTTAGGTGTTTTAGAAAAACAGATAGATATATTTTTCAAAACAAGCCCAGGGGCCTATTCAAATAATATTTCGCTCACGTCTTTGTTGAAAACAAAAACTATTCAATGCCAATTTAAAATAAAAGCAACTAAATATTAAAATTTATTTAGAACTAGCTGCGCCCCGCGGTTTCACCCGCATAAGTCTCAATCCCGTAGGAATATCGGGATAAAAAGTATCCTATTTCCTTTCCCGGGACTCAAACTATCTCTATACCAAATTTCATCTAAATCGGTTCAGTGGCTTAGGCGTGAAAAGGTAACATACAGACAGACAGAGTTACTTTCGAATTTATAATATTACTAGCTGCGCCCCGCGGTTTCACCCGCATAAGTGTCGATCCCGTGAGAATATCTAGATAAAAACTATCCTTTATCCTTCCCCGGGACTCAAACTATCTCTATACCAAATTTCATCTAAATCGGTTTAGTGGTTTAGGCGTGAAAAGGTAACATATAGACAGACAGACAGAGTTACTTTCGAATTTATAATATTAGTATGGATATAGTATATAGTATGGAGAGTATGGATTAGTATGGATGTTTCATCGGAAAAGAGTTGTCTATTTATGTATTTGCTTTTCAATTCCATGAACCATTTTTAAAACGACAAATGTTCATGTTTTTGGTACCCGAAATGACTGGCACGTATTTCGACTTTCGATTTGGTTATTTGGGTTACACAAGGCAACCTTTGCAACTATGTCATCGTTGCAACAACAGGTACTTTTCTTTTAAAGATACTTTTAAGAATGCGATGGGTTTGCACTAGTTCTGGCATAAAATTGTAGTTCCACGTGCAAACTTTCATGTAAGCCAACTTGGGAAGAGTTTTATCTTGATTCTATTTAAATATTAACGTTAAATCCAAGAGGTGTTTGTTCAGGACAATGAGCTCTGTATTGCAGGTTGCGCGTTTTACAAATGGAATAGTGGCTACAAATTCCAACTTTTGAGAGTTCTTGCTACGATTTTATTACCGTATAAATTTAACTCTTCAGTCTATGTAAACGAGGGACATTACTTCTGCAAGTATGCTCTGCAAAGTGTGCAAGTGGCAGCGCGATATTTGCAACTCAGACTTGGCAAGTCACATACATTGTCTGTAATTGTCCTAAGTTATTTATTTACACTTCATGTTATACAAAATTGATACTGCGCATAAGCAGACTTTATACCTTATCATTTTAAAGGAGTCGCTCCATGTAGAATACTTACTGGTATTCAGCTGCATCTGGTTAGACTGGAAGCCGACTACAACATAGTTGGGAAAAGGCTAGGCAGATGACGATGATGATGCAATTTAAAGGAGTTGGTGGTTCATAAAAAGGATTGTTAGAGGTTCAATGTGTTTGAAAGGCATAGGAGTGGGTGTCTTTATGAGATGTAACTGCGAGGTTACTAATAAATGCAAGTACATTTTTACCCGACTGTGGCGAAGCCCAAACGGAGGGTTAAAGTCAAAGTCAAAGCATTTACTTCTCTCTCTTAGGGGAGGAATTTCGAAAAACCCTTTCTTAGTGGATACCTACTCTTCACAAAGAACACACCCTCCAAATCTCATATCTCTAGGACCAGCGGTTTATGCTGTGCGTTGATATATCAGTCAGGACTTTGAATTTTCTTCTGTAGGGGTTAATGCTAGATCAGCGCCTCGTTGGCGCTGCCAGCTATTATCTACTTCTCGACTGGTGAAATGATCTTTCGAAAGCGCTTATTACACTATCCGATTTTAACCGGTCAAGCAGCGCGCGTCGCCGATCGGCGACGAAACAATAGAAAATCAACTGTGTCTTATTAGCGGAGCTTGACAGATTAAGGAAGGCTAATTAGGAACACTCCAACTAGGAAGTAGGAAGCTAGTGGTCACACTACGCTGGAGTGTTCCTAGTTAGCCTTCCTTAAAATCGGATAGTGTAGGTACCTACCTAATAAGCGCTTAAGTCAGTTGACACTCCACCTCCGTAGCAGACGGTTCTGCCCAAGGATCTCGCGTGCTCTCCTAAAATATGAAAGAATGTTCCCGGAACGTCCCTTCTTTCTTACATACCTACCTGCTTCTTTTGTTTTATTTACCTGAGTACTGCTTATGTACCAGAGTTGTTACGGAGCTTCGATTCCTAGTCCGAAAGGTCGGATATTCCGATTAGTTTTACTCCTCCGACTTCTATCATTTTACCTAAGATCGAAACGCTTTTATGCACGTGACTAGAGCGCGTACAAATAACTTTAAAGCGCAGGCCACACCGTGAGCTGGCGGGCGGGTGGGCTGCTATTTGCTTTGTTGAAAGTTGAATGAAATAGCCTTTCTTATATTTTTTCATGTTAAAAGAGGTAAAACAATGCTCACCCGCCAGCTCGCGGTGTGGCCTGCGCTTTAACTGGTCACCCCGGCAATTTTTTATACTTTTTTTTTTAAGTCTCAACTTATTGTTTTCACAAATCATCTTTCTTCTACCTCCACCTCCGACTCCGATCAAACTCCAGCTCCGGCTCTACTACAACAGCCTCCATAGCATATCTATTACGCACCTTTCGAGATATCGGCAAACGGTTAGTTGACTCTTCACGTGACCAGAGGGCTGGCCTATTTTTAATAAAACAAGCGATAGACATAACTTTAATACAAGAAATAAAGATAAAATACATCAACCATTTTTCAGATTAGCCAAAGTACATACATCTTTTATGGGGTACTGTGTCAAATGTTACAATAAAATACCTTGTGATATTTTTCAATTAAATGAAAGAAAATTTAAAACTCACATTAAACGTACACTTTGTAAACAAGCATACTATAAATTACAAGATATATATCCAAGATAAGAACGCTTGGAAACATGCTGGTCCTGCTCCATAGGACAATCTAGAGTCTAGACAAAATCAAACTGGTTGCTAATTTAATTGTATTTTTTTTTATTCGTTTTTACATTCATTACTCACACCCTGACTTATTACTTGTATTTTTATTTATTTTTTTAAATTAAAATCGTTTTGCTTGTGCCATGTTTGTAAATATGTGAGCACCATGTATCTATCAGATAATTAATTTATATGTCATGGTTTCGTTTTTAATTCTTTTACCTATTGTGGTATAGTAATTTTATTTTAGGTGCATCGTCCTCACATGTTATTATATAATTAATGTACCCATGCAAAATATTGTACCTAAAACATTTTAAAAGAGTAACGGTGGAGTTTCTTGCCCATTCTTCTCCATACGAAAACTACCTTTTGGAATGGGCGACTAGAATCAATTCTATTTTATAAGATAATTTTTGACGTTCAAAAGTGCCTTTTATGAGCCTATTTGAAATAAATGCTTTGACTTTGACTTTATTTCTTGGCCAAAGAATTAGCATTGCCATACAACGTGGCAATGCTGCCAGCCTTTTGGGCACTGTTCCTGTTGACAGCGAATTCTTTGATGCCCTATGATTATTTTGTTTATTTTTTCATATAATTTTACATATTATTATAGTTTATATGTTAGCTTATATTATGTAAATATTTAATTTTTAGAATAAATAGAACTCTTTTTACGCACCTCACATTTCATTTCTGATTTCACATCTCATAAAATTACCTAAGAAGTTATATCTAAGAACTTACCCGTAGAATCTTTCAGCATTTGGGACGATCTATCCGACAGACTTACGCATAACTTGTCAAACTTCGTTCCATCGGTGTAAGTTACGATTTTCACAGTTTTTTTTCTATTAGCTTCCACTTCGAGTTTCGGGCGCACTTTGGCAAGTTTTTCTAACTCGTTTATAATTTATCGCCTGTCAGCCTATTTTATAGGTATTTGCGGCAGATAGATTTTTTTTTGCCGTTGTGGCTTGTAGTTATCTACTTATTTGGAAGCGATGTCGTTGAATTATGTATCTCCTCCTGTAGGCTGTGAGTCTGTGAGAAGGTGGGTAGGAACCTATTCTGATTTATAACCTTTATAAAAACTTAGTTAACCGGTCAAGCGGCGCGGTTCGCCGATCGGCGACGAAACAATAGAAAATCAATTGTGTCTCATTAGAATTTGCTTGTATAGTTTTTCACACACGGCTTGCAATTATAAGATCGTTCGAAATTATCTTATTTCTTTCTTTACAATTTGTAGCATGTAAAGCCGGGTCCAGACGTGTGTAATGTAGGTAACGCGAATTCTGCGTGTGGATAGCAGTACGAGCTTTAGGTACATGTAATAACTATAAGACTCGTGCTGGCGCTCGCGCTGATCCATCAGCTGTTGGTTTTTAGCGTGAACACAAAGGCTCTCATCTCTCATTTTTCTTTAAGTACACTGTATTTTAATAATTGTTTGCTGCACCGGACGACGTCATTACGTTAGCGCCGGCTGTCGCTGAAAACCAGCGCTGGGGCTCTGTCCTGCATAGGGTCGCAGCATAATGCTGAGCGATAGCCGTTTTGCGTGGATGTGACGCATGTTTCCCCCTACCTTTTCATTTTATTTTTTGTGTTTATGTTCTTTTTTGCGTCATTTTCACCGCAAATAAACGTATTTTCTTTCTTTTCTTGCTTTTCTTTCTTTCTCTCGAAGCCGAACACAGACAGGATTCGCGATTGAGTTTGTATGCCGTCCACTCTATTTGCATTACATTACACGATATATACATTACAGTACTTATTACACACATCTGGATTGGATCCGTCTTTATGCTATTCTTCCTCACTAAAACCATAATAAGTACCACATCCGAATCCACAGGTAACTGGGTAATGAAAAATAACCAATAAAACAATAGGTTTTCTGTGTCTCGGCTAGCCAAAAAGTAACTACGTTTCGAATATTATTTGAAAGGCATGACTGAACATTAAACCAATAACAGAAATTCAGAATCTGTTGAATAGGTAATATTTCTTCTCTATGTTTTTGCCTTTTTATTCAATAAGCCCTTTGCCTTCTAAAATAGTTTCGTAAATTGTTGACTGGACTTGGGATCAATCGGATATGACATACTCGTATATGTATGGGATCAACTCTAAATATAGACAACCCTACCCTATTACTAACCCAACCCTAAATACAGAAGGGCTTCTGTATTTATCATAGATATCCGAGTATTTATCAATCATTGTCACACTAATCACATTAACATTATAAAGGCGAAAGTTTGTGAGTGTGTGTGTTTATATATTTGTTACTTCTTCATGCTCAAACGGCCGAACTAATTTTGATAACATTTTCTATGGAGGTAGCTGACACCCTGGATTAACATATGGGTTACTTTTTATCCCGATATTCCCACGGGATAGAAACTTACGCGGGTGAAACCGCGGGGCGCAACTAGTCAATAGATAATCATAATATGAGAGATTGAGGGCTCAGCTATTAACGATCTAACCTAAGATTATCGGTTTAACCCAGTCGTAATGATCCAGAGGTCAGATGGTACCCGTACGGTGTAAATTACATTTTGCAACTGATTATGCTAGAATTAGACCTAAATACACAGTAGGGAAAGACCAGACAGCCGGTCGGCACGGTTTTATGTAAATGGGTACCTAAGTGTTAAAAACTAATATTATAAATGTGAAAGTAATTCTAGGCATCTAAGAGTCTGTCTATTACCTTTCCATGCATTTACAGCGTAATGGATTTCGCTAAAAATTTTCACATTGAAAACTTTTTTCCATCCTCCACATAGATGAAGCCGCAGTAACTGGTTGTGGAGGTCAGATAGACAGTCGCTCCATGTAAAATACTGGTACTCACCTGCATCCGCACCCTAATTGCGTAACACATTATCAATCGGAATCCGAATCATTTTGAAGCAAATTGCTAATCCATTGCTTCATAAGTTCGAAAAATTTGTCTGCTCAACCCGTAAATAACGCAATGAATGTTGTTGAACTGTCAAAATGAAACCGAAGACCAACATCTTTTCATTGAAAAATGTGTGATAATTTTTAATATTTCGTGTGCAATATTTTTTTAAGAAATCTGTTTCTCTTTTTAGGCTAACTTTAATAGCACTTCTTTATTCTTTTAGAAACTAACTATATACACTAGATACTAAAATAAATGACTAACTAACTTACAATACAAATATATAAAAATAAAAAACTTAGGCGTCGAAGTATTCATCCGCATCGCTGTCATCCGGAAACGTGCCCAGAAGACTGGCAGCATTGCCACGTTGAATGGCAATGCTAATTCTTTGGCCAAAGAACGACCCAGCCCTCTGGTCACGTGAAGTATCGACCAGCCGGCGAGAAATTTCCTTAAAAAGGAGACGCGCGCTCGGGCCCCATGACCCGAGCGTTTCGACCCCAAACGGCTCAAAGCTGTAGTTGCCCACAAGGTTACAGTATTTGCGCCGTTTGAGGGTCTCAGCAGCTGCAGCAGCGGCGCCAGCACAGCCCGCAGTGCTAGGAACATGAGATGGCGCAAGGGTATCGACACATGTTGCGTCCCACACCAGAGGCCTACCCACCTTCCAAGGCAACAACGTCATGCCGTCTGGTCTCTTCCCATCATCACGTACCAAGCCGTTTGGTTCTAGCACCGCTGGTACGCCGGCGGTGACAAGGGCTCGACGAATAATATCGTTGATGCTGGCGTGCCGTGCTATGCGACCTGCGCTTCTGCAGCAGGACAGGCCATGGTGTCCGAGACTGTCGACAGCTTCACCGCAGTGACATCGATGCGGAGCAACACAAGGTGCGCCCAAGCGGAGACACGTAGCGAGCCGAAACGATGAGTCATCCATCATTGTGCCTATGGTGGATGACGGGAGCGCCTGAAGCCACAAACCTGACTCCCATTCTCCCACAGCCAGCAGACGGGCACGCTCAACAGTATTACGTGACGTGTTTACAAGGGTATTCCGTATAATACTGCAGAGCGGCACGTCCCACTGTCTCTGGGAAGACGGGTTATCAGGCAAAACCGTATTGGGACAAGCCATTTTCCAAGCATTCAACGCATCGGTCAAAAACGGCACTTCAAAATCGACCAGTGAGGAAGATAAAATGTTCCTGGTTAATTTATCGGTACTGTGGACCGAGGAGAGGAAGGCTGGTAAACTAATACTTGAAATTTTGCGGACGCCGAGACCGCCCAAGCGAATGGGTAGTGTGGCTTGCTGCCACGCACGGTCGTCCAGGGCCACATTTAGGATGGAAGTTAATGTGTTTCTAATAATTTGGTCTACTTTTTCTAAAAGTTGTGGATGCTTCCATAGATGAGAGGAGCGAAGGCTATAAGTAAATTTTGGTCCAAAACAACAGTACCGAATGAGTGTGAAGGCCGAATGAATATTAATTTTGAAAAGTCTTTCCGAGACGTCATTAAAATTTTGTATCTTCTCCTCAATGAACGTTGGAAAGGATTCGTCAAAAATTGGGGACCCTAGAAGGTGAAGAGAGTTTCTTTCCGTAATTTTGATATTTGGAGCTATTGTACTAAATTTTGCAATGGTTGTCTGTCTGTCAGTCGTTTGGGGAAGATAAATTTCGCATTTTGAAAGGTTAAGGTCTAGGCCAATGGAACTGAATTTTTCTTTTAAAAACTGTAAATCTTTTAAGACTGTGTCTACATCACCTCCTAGGGTTCCGTCATCCAAGTACCATACGTTGAATTTAGAATTTAGTTGTCGAATAATTGGATTTATTGCCAAACTAAAAATGACTGGCCCAAGAGGGTCACCCTGTTGACAACCAACTGCTGATTTCAAAAGGTTGTCTTTATAAAGTAATTTAGAGGGGTGCCTGTAACATTGATAGAGAAAACTGTAAATTTTGGGTATTTCTTTTTGAACTTCTGTCAACAAGGTGTCCCTGTTTACGGAATTGAAAGCATTCTTAATGTCAACCTTAAGAATGACCTCTCCTTTATCGCTATTGAGATAGGTGGATAATGCATGTACCGCAGCCTCACAGCCCCCTTTAGACCCAAAGCCTAGCTGTCGGGGCTGGAATTTGCTAGTTAGTGATTCGCTGTAAAAAGCACAACAAATTTTGGCTGCGATACGACGGTAAGTGGACCCTACGGCAATGGGACGAATGCCGCCATCCTTCTTGCGCAGGGCACATAAATTTGCCCCATACAAAATATCAATGACGGCTTCGTTCACATTGCCGGAGAGCATGAGATTGATGAGGGCCGTCAGCTCCTTCAAAAGGGACTCACCAGCCTCCCCGGCGCCTGAACACATTAAGTCCTTCAGGTGTTGAGGTGTCAGGCCGTCGAGGCCGCCGGCGGAGCCACTTCGAAAAGAGCAAACGGCCGCACATACTTGTTGAGCTGTAATTTCAATTGTGTTCACTTCCGGATCGGGTGGGTCAGGGAAGGAGAGGTCATCTGCCGGGGTGGGGTGTTTGCTCTCCAGAGCTGTAAGAGTCTCTGGAGAGTACGGCGCAACCACATCGCTGCTAAAGATGATTCTAGCTGCGCCTCTGATATCACCCTCGCCTAGTTTAGATTCCACATGGTGCAATAAACCTCTTTGGGGGAGGTGCGCTGTTAATTTAGGGTCAAAACTTTGGGCCGAAATGTTACAATTATCCTTGATTTGTGCTGTTAAAGTTTTTTTGTTTGCCAAATTTTTTTGCACATGTAGAATTCTAAACGGGAAGGTGAGTAATTGCTCCCAAGCACTTTGAGAGTTTTCTCGGGCGGCGAGGCGGATGCAACGCGCTAAACTCGAAGCCACGGATGGTCTCGCGCCACGAGGAACTCTCTTTAAAACTGGGGTCGACGTTTTTAATTTTGCAAGGGTTTTCCAAAAGGGTTGAGCGGGTGAATTAGGTGTTAGGGAAGTGGGTATTGTCGGGCATGATGAAGGCACATTGTGGGGTTTGTGTTTCTTCCCCAAATGTACCTTCAAGCCTCGTTCACCCTTAAAAAAACGTGCTTGGGGACAATGAGGGCATCTCACTAGGCCATCCAGCGATGTGGTAGGTTGACTGGCGCTTCGCACGGCGTCACTACTGTCGTCATTATTAAACATTTAAAAAAAAACTTACACTACTTACATGATTTTGCCCACACACACACACAATATAATATAAATTAGAAACTAAAATTTAATAAAAATAACAAAAGTGACATAAAAAAATTGTCAGCTTGACTGAAGCCCGCCGATGACAGGCGGCGCAGTTGCGCCGGCGGCCTGGGACGCCGCGCCGCCAGCGGTTTTATGTTGAGTTAACACCACACACGATACGGATATTCTTCAACGTTCTTGTATATATGCCGCAGATGGGTTTTAAAATCAGCTGTTTTACAAAACCGCTACCGACGTTTAGATTATTATTAGGTAAGTAAAGAGTAACATGAGGTATTCCACTCAGAGCACCGATTTATTTATTTATTTTCTTTTCTTTTTTATGTCTTTACCACTTCTTTTAAAGTACTTGAAAAAGACCAACATAGTTGGGAAAAGGCTAGGCAGACGATGATAACACAGAAGAAGCCGCGGGTAAAAGCTCGTGAATTATAAATTAAAATGAAAGGCAAACTATATTGATGATATAATGACTTAATATTCAAGCTGGCAATGGTAAAATAACATTTGAAGAAATATAAAGTCTTTGAAGAATGTCTAACTACTTTATAAACTATAGTTAGGGCTACGTAGGTATATGTCGCAAATAAAAAAACGAAATTTCGCTTATATATAAATTCAAAATGCCAAAAAAAATCTATATTTAAAAATCACCTAACTCAGTACCTACCCACGTCTTTACAGACCCTAAGGGCTTCCTCATTAATACGTCTGCTACAGATCCAATGAAGCTTGAATATGATAGGATATTCAATCGACATCGAGATCATTAGGTCCATTGAGCAGAAACAATTGTTTGTGTGATGTGGATACACCATCGTACACCGTCGAGCATGTAGGTATACACTGACGCACAATTCATGGTCCACTAAATTTAAGGGTAACGGAACGTTTTATTTAGAACTAGCTTTGGCTGCAGTTTCGCCCGCGTGGATGTCAACAAATAACCTACGGGAACGTACTACCGGGATTAAAAGTACCCTATGTATTAATACAGGTTTTATACTACCTGTCTGCTAAATGTTATCCAAATCCGTTTTGTCGTTTTTGCGCCAATCCAGAACATACATCCAGACAAATGGACATAAAGATATTACTTTATTTAGAAAATAATTAGTAGCCTTTTGTTCAGAAGCGGTGATAATAATGAGAAAAATTGAGACAATTAGGTAATTCATGTAATTTGTAGATAGTTGGTATTTTATTGCCATTTGTAGCTCGTACGTATTTGAAATTTACAAGAATTATTTTAATTATAATCGATAAATTAATAGAAATCTTTATAAAATTAATATTGAATTTCCTTGATATTTTATTAACAAATATCGAAGATAATATTCATATAATTTAAAAGTTAACAGTCTTAAAGTAAAAATAATAATAATATGTAGGTACAAGTATATAAAAAGGGGGGGAAAGAACCTCATAATAAATATAATAGTATTTTAAAACCTGGAAGATATTATTTTATAAAATCTTAATCAAAAATGATTATCTATCTTTCTTTGATAATTAATCTTTCTTCTCTTTTGTCAATTCTGTTTATGTTAGAAAATTCAGATGCCTAAACACAAAATCCTGAGTAAACCGGGATCAGTTAGGAAGACGTTCCGAAGTATTTACATTACCTACCAAACTCGCAGTAAAGTCTAGTCAGCAGAAGATAAGAATATTTAACTTTTCTACTTGCGGTAAGCCAAGCACGAAAGTTTACTTATCTGTGTAAAAATCAGCGTAAAAAATCGGGCTAAGTACCTACGTGGTAATTAACCTACATATTTTATTTTTTTAATGGCTTGCTGGCACGTTATCGCAATGTTATTTCAGGCGTTCCTCGCGTCAGTGTCATCAAGGGGATTAAGTTATTACTCTAGAACCTATAGTCTAGGTCTGGTTTGGTCGAAAGTCTGAAAACCAGTCTTACCAAGGGGTATCGTATCACCCAGTAACTGGGTTGTGGAGGTCAGATAGGTAGTCGTTCTATGTAAGATACTGGTATTCAGCTGCATCCGGTTAGATTGGAAGCCGACCCCAAGATAGTAGGGAAAAGCCTAGACTGATGAACCTAGAGTCTAGATTGAGAGATGGACAGTGAAAATACTCTTGCAAATTGCCAGTATAGGTATATACTTACATAGTAAACATGAATCCGTTTTCCTTATCAACGTATCCACGTACGTTTGACCTAAGTTTTAAAGTTTAACGTCTTACGCTCGACGTCATATCAAGCTATACATTTCTATAACGTAACTTCTCATTGTAAAAAAACCTATACAGTGTGAGGTCAAGTAAATGAAAACGTATAGCTTTCTATGTCGTCGTGTGTACCTATTCTTAGCTTACTCATGTGCCACAAATATTTGCATTTTCAATCAAAACCCGAAGCGCTGTTCATTTGCAAGACATTTTTCTCGTAGATGCTCGTAGCTAGATCGCTCATAACTTGCACATACTGTGGGATGCGTTAACGTAGCCCGCGAAATTCAAAGCTTACATTTTTGCAATTTGCAGGTGTGTCAGGTTGGTTAAAATATGATTCGTTGCCGTAACAAATATGGCTTTACAGAATAATAATCATTATATAGAATTAGCAATACTACTCTAAGTTCATATTACTATAATTCTATAAAAAAAAAACCGAGTGTGCTTATGACCACACGACTGAAGTGAAACTTCAAACGTATTTGGCTATGAGAGGAAGAGAGAAAGAAAATGTGCGCGCGCACTGCTTTCTCTTGCTTATATCCCCCACTCAACTCCCGTTCGCCTCGCCCGATCACACTTTTCGGAACGCTTACGTCACGCGTTCGCCAGCTTACTCCCCAAGTCAAGCGTGCGTAAAGAAGTTTCACTTCAAAAAGTATTTGATACGGCCGCAAATCATATTTAGATCAACATACAACCCTGATACTGACCTGCAAATTGCATAAAACGTAAGAAAATTTGAATTTCGCGAGTTATCCTGACACGTTTGCCTTCAGTAATAATTGCAGGCAAACTGTGACCCTGTGCCTATAATAAGTATGCCTATATTTCGTTACAGACTGTAGTCACACGTAGCAAAATCTCGTAGCTAAAATATGTACTTTGTAGCAGTCGTAGCCATTATCTCGTAGCAAAATCGTAGCAAACACTACGAATTATACGGCACGAAGAAAAATTATAGAAACTATTATAATATTGTTCTCTAAAGGATTCAGATGAATTCGAGTTAGCAACTGGAACAAGTACAGATAGAAAATTTTCCACCGCGATCCAACACTCGCGTTTATCATTGTTAACAACTTAACAAGTTGACTGCGCTCAGATATCGCGAACAAGTACTACTAGACTATGCGCTACAAAAGTGTAGGTACTACAAATTGATATACAGTGGCCTCCAAAAGTTTAGTTGAAATCTTTCTACTTCAGGTGTGACACACCACATTATGATTTAAAATTCCAGTGATCCAAATGTTTGAACTGCTATAACGTTTTTGTTAAAGTAGACTCTAGGTTCATCATCATTTCCTCAACTATTTTAGGGTCGACTTCCAGTCTAACTGGATGCAGCTGAATACCAGTATTTTACATGGAGCGACTGCCTATCTGACCTCCACAACCCAGTTATGATACCCCGTGGCAACACGGGTTGTCACTCTCGGTTTTCTCACGACCCGTAACAGGCTCAGTCAAGGATCCACGAATGAGAGCCGGGGCGAACGGCTTAACATGCTTTCCGAGGCATGGAGGAATCGGTATGTAAAGATGGCCACCCATCCACGGACCAACTGCTACGCTGATCGATCTTTCAGCTGTTATTATTTAGCCACGAGGAATTTATTAACTTTATTTTAAATTAATACGCCACGGCCACAAATTAACGTATTAACGTCGGTTTTTTGTAATTATAATAAGTCAACTTAGTAGTGCTGATGGATAGGCTGTATGAATAATAATTACTTTACACATAAAAAAGTATCTTGAAAAGCCATTTCAAGGTTATCCATTAATTACGCGGCTCCCCTGTATGTGTTTGTTTTTACATTTTCAGCTTAGTCATCATACGATTACTAGAAAACGGACCTAAATAAAGAGTATGTCCTTGATAGATACAAAGCGGGCTTCGATATTCTTGAAAAGAATATGAATCCTTGAGAACCTAATACAAAATGCGAGTAGCATTGACAATTTGTTAAAATTGTATTAAGTACCCTTATGTCCAAGCCACCCAACATAACGTAAAGTGGATTGATCAGATGCGGAAAATGGACTCCTTTGACGTTCGCAAGATATTAGCAATTTTTGTTCGAGAATATTCTTAGGAGGTATGAGTGGGTAAGGTTCCCATGCGAGCTTTCCTACGGTGCTTAAACAACTTAGGACAATGAGGTTAAATGATAATGATAAATGATTTATTTCCTGTAAGTGGGTTTGTACAAACACTTTTACACGTCAATCATATTTTTTTAAACTAGATGAGGTCGGCATTTCCTATCTGACTACTCTGAGAAGAAGGCCGAAACAAACTCAGAGGTCACAGTCTCTTTTAAAGTCCAGACAAAATCTTGGTCAGATCATGTGAAGACCATGTAGATTGGTGTCTGAAATGGTCCCCGTCTTAAAGTACCTTTCAACAAGATCATTGTAAAGTAGGGATTGGAAAATGAGTATTTGGTGAGAATTACTGTCAGGTACTGTTAAGGCGGAAACAGACTTATAACACACCACGTTACGCGACATCAATGAAGCTTACTCATTGGCTATATTTTTCATCTCGTTGAGCTATTTTCGTCATTCAGCCAATAAGTAAGTACACTAACGGCCTTTAGCTGTGGTATGTAGGCTGTGTTAGATATGTCATCCCACTGCTGGGCAAAGACCTCTCTTCATGACTTCCAGTGCTTGCGATCCAGCACCCAAATTGCGTAACAGGCTATCAATCACAATCTGAATCATTTTTAAGGATATTTCTAATCCATTGCTTCATATGTTCGATGAACGTGTCTGCTCAACAACGTAAATAACGCAATGAATGTTGCAGAACTGTCAAAATGAAAGCCATTCCTACTGTTAGCGTATTACGCAATTGCCCCGCGGAGCTAAAGGAATTAAATTACACTCCTTTAATGCATATTTAAACGTAAACAACAATAACTGCATTAGAAGGGTGTAGTTATCATAAAAGATGCAGTGACGATTGTGACTTAATTTAGCTTAGAAGCATTTTTCATCAAACAATTACATATATCAGTAGACATAATATTTTTACAAACAAGGTCACTATAGCCGGAATCTGAAAAAATAAGGCCGGGGCCGCACTGGTACAGCGACAGCGACGCGGCGCGGCGACGATAATTATGAACAAACTAGCTGCGCCCGCGGTTTCACCCACGTAATTGTCGATCCCGTAGGAATATCGGGATAAAAAGTAGCCTATACGTTATCTCAGGGTGTCAACTACCTCCATACAAAATTTTATAAAAATTGGTCTAGCCGTTTGGGCGTGAAGAAGTAACAAACATATAAACACTGTTTGTCTCTGCATCACCCAAAGGTTGACTGGTAGAAAATGCCTATGGCATTAAGTCCGCCTCTGTACATTTATGTGCTTGAAGTATTAAATAAATAAATAAATAAACACACACACACACACACACTCACAAACTTTCGCCTTTATAATATTAGTGTGATTAGTGTGATAAATGTCGTTTGTCCTTTCTGCAGTGCGGCCACCGCACCGACATAAATAATGTTTATATGAATTTGTTTTCACGAAATCGCTGTCGCGTTGCAGTCGCCTTAGTCAAAATCAAAATCAAAAGTAATTTATTCAAACTAGGCTGAGAATCAGCACTTTTCGAACGTCAAAATTACAAAAGACAATCCCCCAAAACGCCCGCCCTTCACCGCAGTAGTGCGGCCGCGGTCTTAGTCTTCTAAATGTGATTTTTCCACAGAATAGTTCAAAGTTACTTTGTGTTTGAGAATGACATGACGAGCTGGAAAGGTCGTCCCGCCATCAACGAGATAAAAACAATGGTGCTGCTGGTGGTTGGTGAGTAATAAATAAGACACAAAATAAAATATTCATTAATTTTATTTTTCAATTTCACATAGAGTTTCTAAACGTTCAATAAATACAAGATGTCGTTACATTTTACATAAAAAATATATTTACACATAGTTGTATTATTTACATAGTTATAATTAGGTATATAATGTCCGTATGCGAGTAACTATATATATTATTAATATTACAATTACAATAGCTTAAATATTACTTTTACTGGGAAGGTGAAATTGCATTAGAATGTCAGTATTTTTACATAACCTCTTTATATACGCTCTGAAGTTACGATATCTACTTATATAGTCTTAAGGTACGAGTCCGTAGCCGACCGCAGACAGCAGCAGCAGACGACGTCTCGCTACGACACTACTGATTTGTATGTATTTCTATAGAATACTTTCCGACACGTCGCCCGACTACACGTCGCACGACCGCAGACGTCGTGTTGTCCGACCGCAGATCAGTAGTGCCACCGACGCTGGAGCAGTTGGGTTCGAAATCATGACTGCAGCGACATGACGCTGCGACGTGTCGCTACGACATGTCGCAACGTCGTGTGCTGCTGCTGTCTGCGGTCGGCTACGAACTCGTACCTTTACGGAAGTCTTATAACTGTAGTAGCTATAATGAATATCTCGGATGAATACGGAGAAAACATTTCAAATAAAATAAAAACGAGCAGTCATGGGGACTGTCGACAGAAGAACTATACAGGGTCAAATTAAATTACAGTACCCGGCGATAAATATTGCACATCGACCTTTGGAAAGAAACAATCGGCTAATTTCGGCTTCGTAGTGCGTTATCTCTGTCGCACACTACCTATGTGACGTTAACTGACGTTTTGTCAGTCGTTGTTCAAGTGCGATAGAGTGCGGTCGCGTCCAGTTCAAAATATATATCTAGAGTTGTTAACACCCCCAAATTTAAATAATTTAAAGTTATACTATGGCATCTTTAGGAAAAATAGGGGAACATTTTTATTTTACCCCAACCTAAAGCAATCATTTATAGAAAAATTGGTGTATTTTATACAAAGAATAAAAAGAATTATCAAAAGAAGCAAATCATAATTGTTTTAACAGCTCCTAATAGATACCGGACTGTTTGTATTTCGTGCGACAGAGATAACGCTCTACGAAGCCGAAATTAGCCGATTGTCTCTTTCCACAGATCGATGTGCAATATTTATCGCCGGGTACTGTAGCTAGGATGAGTATCGATAGCTAAACACGATAAAACAAAAAAAAAAAAAAAAAATAATTTGATGATTTTTGTGGGGTCATGTACCGCAGTTAGTGTAGTTATTTGTAATCCATACTAATATTATAAATTCGAAAGTACCTCTGTCTGTCTGTCTGTCTGTATGTTACGTTTTCACGCCTAAACAACTGAACCGATTCAGATGAAATTTGGTATAGAGATAGTTTGAGTCCCGGGAAAGGACATATGATAGTTTTTATCCCGATATTCCCACGGGATCGAAACTTATGCGGGTGAAACCGCGGGGCGCAGCTAGTATCAGTATAAACTTCACAGACATGATGGGTATCAATATCTAAACACGACAAAACATGAGAAAACAGATTTTCTCAACTCATTTTTCATGTAACAGTACAACCAGGGGTCGTTGACGTAAAAAAATATATTTTATCAAAATCAAAATAATTTATTTCACATAAACCTACATGGGCACTTATGAAACGTCAGAAGCTAGGTACAAGTCCCGTCACGTAAAAAGATCGCTAGCGTTTACCTGCGCACTAAGCGATTTAACGATCAAATTGGTGGTATGAAGGGAGCGCAACGCTAGTAAAGTAACTATTATGATTCTACAATAAAACAATTACCCTTGTATATATGAAACAATAGCCTAGTACTTTAGGACACGGCTGTATTCGTGCGCAGGTACACAACCTCCATTGTCGCTCAGCGTTCTTTTTACGTGACGACAACTGTTATAGTGTTTAGATATCGATACTTATTTCATCTGCAGAGTTTAGCTAGCTAATTTAATTTGACCCCGTATATTTTTCCTGCTAGCCAAGCGCAACACGTCATACTCGTAGCTACAGGTATATTTTTAATAGAAGCATGTCGGTGACGTGAACCCTGAACTTTTTCCCTAACAAAAATCGCTCAATGCGCCTAAAAAAGTTTCCCCTTCAACCTTTTTTTTATTGAAAGTTAAGACAGCCTGTCAAGTATGTATGTAGTTTTTATGAAGCTTCAAGAAAGTTCTGCTCGAACGTTTAAAGTTGTAGGTACGGACAGCGTCAGAGAAAAGGAACCCCCTTTGGTAATGAGTCGTTACCAAAGGGGGTTCCTTTTCTCTGACGCTGTCTGTACAATCTATGGGCCTTATTATGGGCTAGGAAAACGACATTTTACCTTAGGCTTTTGTTCGAAACACGGCTTTGATTAAATTATTCGTTCCAAAACCTGCACACATTTTCAATTATATCAAAATTTGTGCCGAGTGGTGTAGCGTCTCTCTTTTACCAGCATCCGAAATTACAAGGCCCGTAGGCTTCCATATTGTGAAGCTACGTGGCCCGCGTAACGGAACAAGACCTACTCTTGCTTTCATCTGCGTACAGACAAAAATAGTTGAGTATCATTGGCAAGAAGATTTTCCTTTGAATGTGTTTTTATTTACGACTTTCCGGACACAAAAAAAGCAATATGTATGTCATCGTATTATACACATCGTTAGGTTTATAATCTATCTCGCGAGATCATGAACTATCAAAAAATTTTGAACTGCAACAAACCATTTACAATTTTACGCATTATCGATAGTTTATTATTTAGCCATTTGAAAGAAAGAAAATACGTTTATTTGCGGTGAACATGACGCAAAAAAGAACAAAAGCACAAAAAAAAGAAGGTAATGAAAACATGCGTCACATCCACGCAAAACGGCTATCGCTCAGCATAATGCTTCGACCCTATGCAAGACAGAGCCCTAGCGCTGGTTGCTGGGTCATTTCGTACTCGTATTAGTGGAAATCCCTAATCGTGTTTTCATCTGCGTACAGACATATAGTCGAGTATCATTGTCAAAAAAGTTTTTCTTTGAAACTTACCGGACACAAAAAGTGATTTGTAAAGTCAGAAAAACTAATAATTAAGCAAATAGACTACTATCGTAAACTGTCCGTCTGTCTTTTTATGTCTGTCATTATTTGATAGTTGTATGAAATGGCTACGATACGGCAAATTTTCGTGGAGTGTCAATTTGCTAATCATCTAGGGGCTTATTAAACGATGATTAAAGTTAAGTGATGTTTAAACGTCAAATATGTATGGTTGAACAGTCGCTAATCACTAATTAACCTTAAGCAACGTATATGAATAAAGGGGTTAATTTCTCCGACTTTACATACATACCAACATTTGCTAAACTTTCGACTATACCACAGCGTCTATACATTGAAGGAAAAATGTATCGGAAATCGGAATACAATGACTAGAGATCAGATATTCGATCGCTTTCGGTTCGTAGTGCAGTGCTCGGGTTTCGATACGTTCCGTATATTGCTTAAGGTCGTATGCACACGGAGTTTTGCACGACACTGACGGCACTGACGTTTGAAAAGCGTATATTATTTGTTCAAAGGAAATGTCAACAGCGCTTCAATAAGTTTTTGCATGAATGGAACATTGTTTTGATTTGCTTTTTATATTTTATTAAGTATTTTCTAGAGCCAACTACGTACGGTTCCCCAAACAGATTTTAGTAAAGAAAATATAAATCCGCCTTCCTTGTTTCGGTGTTCTTGTTTTTAAGCTCGAAAAATAGTTTTTTTTTAATAAAAATTCATACACATTTAACGTATGTAGGTAAAAGTTTTAAGCAAAAATTCATCATCATTTCATTTAAGTGCACTAGAAGTTAAGTGACTGTAAAATTTAGAAAAATTTAAAAACTGTCTAAGTATATAAATTCGAGATTCTTTGCTCCCAACATTTTATATTCTTTAAACTGACAGAGCGTCGAGGTAAAAGTTTTTACTTTCGCGGTATGACTTTCAGAGTAAAATAGTGGCATTACTCTTAGTGTAAAAAAATCTTGCGGCGTAATTATATTGACAAAGTTTTGTCCTGTGCATACGGCAAAATGTTGTAGGTAGCTAACAGTATACTACTAAATTATATTCTGCGGGGTATTTGCGTGACACACTATCAGTAGCAATGGGTTTCATTTTGACAGTTCAACAACATACATTGCGCAATCCTCATGGCAGGAACAGTGGAATATCACTGGAAGGAAAAAGGGCAGGTTTTGCTACGCAGTACAACCAATAATAAAATCAAAACCTTGGTTCTTCTATGGCTACCAGAAAGTCTTTAAAACAATTATTTCTACCCTTTGTAGAATTTGCTTGGGTTTCTGTTGTACTCCGGTTTTTCTGCAAAAGATTCGTGTTCGAGATTCCTCTACTCTGTGTGAGTGCGGGTTGGAAGAGGGCACTCTGGACCACATTTTCTTTAAATGCTCGAACAACGTTCCACCTTTAGTATAGGCGCCTCCCAAAATTTAAGATCCCTCTTCCGACTAATTTCCCGTCTCTCCTAACTTACTCCTCTCCAGATCTACTTGTGGCACTGATGACCTTCATCCGTTACAATAACATAAAATTATGAATTATTCTGTATTTGTGGGTGTGGTATGCTTGTATTTTATGTTTTAACAATTACAATATTTATTTATTTCTGTTTTTTGTATGTTTCAGTCCCTTACTAATCCCGCAAGATCTACATTGTATCAACTGTATGAATCAAATAATTTTATTCGTTTAAAACCTTTTTTCTTCTTTTTTTTCTCTTATGCACACTTGTTTTCCTTAGACATTGGCAGAATAGTCGACTTCGCCGTTTCTTGCCATTTATTAAAAATAGAATAGAACACGTATTCGTTTACATAAAACTGACAGTGTCAAGAACGCGTTCTCTCGACGGCCGGACTGTATGATGATGATGAATGGTTTTATTAATGTGAATTATTTTAATTACTACTTAATAATATTGTTTGTCTTGGTTGTGACGATTGAGTAATATAAAAAAAATATTTGATTGGACCGTTTTATTAAAAAAAAAAAACAAAATGGTTCATCCGTTCGGAAGCTACGATGCCATAGACACACAGACACGTCAAACTTATAACATCCCGTCGTTTTTGCGTCGGGGGTTAAAAATGAGTAGCCAGTTGTGCAAATCAAGGAATAGTTTCCCTAGACTAGTAAGATAGTTATATTACTAGATCGTGCTCGTATCATAGTTATATTCCTACTATGACATTTATGAACCACTTTCGTATAACTATATTACGGTATATAGCTATATCCCTAGGGATATAACTATATCACGGCTTCGACCATCTTACTGCGACAAATACATTGCGTTATTATGAAATGACGTAAAAGCCTTCGAACTGAATTTGTCTTTTAAGGGCCAAAGCACACACGCTACTTTTTGCATCGGCGATCGGCGATTCAGCTGCTTTTTAGAAGCTAAATGCAGCGACCAAACATTCCACACCGCACACTTAAAAACGCCAAACGCGGCGATTCAATCACTTTTCGGAAGCTCGATACAGCGGCTGAACGCTACACTCCGCACACATTCGGATGCCGGTCGCAGCGATTTGGCATTTGCGCCAGGATCGGAGCGGTCGCTAAAACGTGCGATTCTGATACCACGTCCGAACGCAGAGAGTTGCCATAACGCGATGCAGCATCGGAGCAGTCGCTAAAACGCGCGATTCCGATACCACGTCCGAACGCAGAGAGTCGCCAAAACGCGATGCAGCATCGATACAGCCGCAAAATCGCCGATGCAAAAAGTAGCGTGTGTGCTTTGGCCCTAAAATAAACAAAAGTTTTTTGTTTCCTATTTGATTGATTTAAAATTGTCATTGTAAGTAGACTTTTGTAACATGTCATCAAACGCACATTTAATCAAAATCTATTTTTAATTACGGCTGTCTTATGTCTTATAATTGAATACCATAAAATTACAAACACAAATAGATAGATTTATAACTACAATGTATTATTTAGATATGAAATCTGTACATTCAATTAAATATCTACTTATAAATAATATCATATCATAGTTTATTTACAATAACAATATTTCCTTAGATTACAAAAAAAAATCAAGATAAATGAAGCTACAAAGTTAGCAACGCAATTATTCAGTATCAAATTTGACGGCCCTTTTCATATAAAATTAATAGCGTTATTTTAGAGTGATTAGAAAAACTCGTCGATGAAATATTTATTAAACTAACAATTAATTGTGACTTTGATAATAAAATGCAATCAAATCAAGACCCTGAGGTTGACATCGTCAACGAAGGGGCATTAAAATTCTTTCCTATTAACTCAGAAAATTATATAAAACCGTCTTTGTTTTAAATTAATCCTATTACGTATATTGATTTGTTCAATTCACTTATAAATATTGAATTTAATGAGGAGCCAACGTAAAACGGTAACAAAAAGAAACCTTCAGAACATAATAATATGTTGTTAGAAGTAATCGTGACGTAGAAATCTCGTTAAACTCGGATATCTATGCGTTTAACGCATTTAACATTTAAATCAAGGGAATTGCAATAAACAGATTGCGCCATTTCTCTCATATTAAGTTTTAAAGTTGACTGACATCATTTTGAAAAATTTAGAAAACATTTACGTGTATGTCATCATTCTCAATATTTTCTACGCAATACTTAGTTTTGAATAGTATACCACTTATGTATAATATTAAGATAAAGTTTTACACATAATTGTACGAGCTTGGAAACGTTTATAACGCTCAAGTCTAAAGTGAGAGTATCCTCACGCGCCGTATTTAGTTCAGGCGTAGAGGTCGTGCGGCGTGCGAGGCGCCCGCGCTGCGCGGCACTCGCGTCATATCCACGTGCGCTCCGTGCCGTGCGGCGCGGGCGGCGCGGGCGGCGCGTGCGCATGCGCGGCCCGCGGCGCGTCGGCGCTGGCGTCGTGCGCGCCCGCCGCGCCGCGCCGCTGTCAGGCGGTGCTCACCAGCGTCTGGTTGTAAGTGCTATGCATCGAAATTCGGATAGTGCCTGTTGGAAACGTTTCAAAATTAATTTCTGATAATATATCAGATGTATTTCGCCCGTTCACTCACGGAATTTATGACAAAGTTTAGTAACAAAATGATAGTCAAGTTGTTGATGATGAAGCCGCTGGAACTTGTGAAACATCTTAGGAAAAAAGCTATGGGAAAGCAAATAAAGGTAAAGGGTATGACCAACCGAAAGAAAAGAGCTTAACTACTGACGATTTCCAAGCTATCACGAGTGTGTCATGTTAGATCGTTCTATTATAACATCGATAGGTCAGATATAAAATAACTGAACTTGGCTCCTCAGTATTTCTTACTTGTGTATTTTATTTGCATGGAGCAAGTGGGGAGAGCCAGGTGGATTTTTGATGAATTTTGTCGTCTTGAATAAACCTATGAAGAAGAAATTCTTGTCCATGAATTGTACTTTATATTCGTTGAATAATTAATAGTTCTAGCTAGAGAAAAAATGGCGAAAACTAGGTTTCAGTTTGAAGGGTAGTGAAAAACTGTACCAATAAAGTAATGAGTTAGATGATTAGAGAAATCAATGAATTAACTTCGAAAGTATTAGACAGTAATGTTTTTTTTTGTTGAATGGTGTATCTGATCAGATTTGTCAACATAAAATTAATTATGTACAAGTGATGATGATCGTAGGTGTTTGAAACTTAAACCAATATAGGAAAAATTCAAAAAAATCTTCAATTCAACCAAAACTTCAATGAGAAGCATCTACTGCAAGCTATTCTCTAGAACGACCAAAGAGAGGGGTTTAATCAGCTTACTGGTACCATTCTTCCTGCTTGGCGATAAGGATCGAACCGATCTGTCTAGACGTTCTGTTCCGAAGCCTCTACGTCTATCCAGTCCTCCTCCTCCGAACGCACCGCAACACCAGAAGAATTGCTTGAAACCTCTTCTAAATCTGCGTAAGAAACTTTGTATGAAATTGTACCATTTAATAAGATTCATTGGAAAAACAAATCTAATAAAATCCTTGTTTAGGTTCATTAACGTTCAAGAGTCTCAAATACCAGGTATCTTTATTGGCAATCTTTGACATTTGGACCCTTTTTACAAAGTTTCGAGGAAAAAATCTTGGGTAATTTTCCCAAGGTATCTACCTAAATGGTTGATACCGTGTGATTCAAATAGATTTATTTTCAGACCATTGATTTCTGCTGATAGTAAATTAAGAATATCAATAAGCGTCTCGCCCAATAAGTTTAAAAGTTCACAAGGCGTTTATTCACGGTCGAGGAAATATGAGCATAATCGTTCTTACGTAATAAAAGCTTTACAGCCTTTTCAGAAAACTTACTTGGAATTCATCCAACAGTATATGATGGGATTGTACATGGAGTTACTCATGGCCAGCCAGTAGATGCCTAGGTATATTTCTTGTATGTGAGGGTAGTTGACCACGTCTGGGTAGTACGACGTCACCAAGAAGTAGACGTGGAACGGCAACCAGCAGACGGCGAAAATTACCACCACTACTATCATCATTTTGACAACCTGTTGAAGGAACACATACAATTTGATTGCGTCTCCCAGAAGGTTTTCTTTTGAAGTTATATCTAAAATATTATTTGTTTTCTTGTCAGCCTACGCTAATTCTTTGATGGATGCCTGTAAGTCTGCTGATACTTATTACGTCAGTACCTACCTAGTTCCTGTCACGTGTAAATGTACATAGGTCGGTACCTATGTATTTCAACTTTAATAACAACTAGCTGACCCGGCGAACTCCGCAACGCCCCAGCAGGCCAGCACCAATCTTCATTATTTTTTCTTTCGTGATTTTTTTCCATGTCGTAATAGTCTGCTATTCGGGTCAAACACAAATGCAACAAATCAAAGACCATAAAAATCGGTCCAGCCGTTCTTCAGTTATAAATGGTGTAACTAACCCGACTTTGTTTTATATAACGTGTAACGTTAAATGCGCAAAACCTGAAAATAGTTTGATCAGAATGACGAGCAGAATCAATTGAACCACTTTTTAATATAGGTCACATTTTTCAAAAAATCTTCATTAAAAACGTTGCCGTGTCTATTTATTAATAGGTCAAGCCATCACATGCGCAAACCCGCCAAAATAGGTAAACAAACACAAATTGTTGTCGACCAATTTAAATTTTCTCATACGCGGGATAATAATAGCTCTTATTTCAATGTAAATACGAATCTTCCATACAGTAAGTACCATGAATAAGACCATTTGAAGTAAACAATAATGCTATCTATCTTTTTTTAACTTAAACTTAACCTAAGGGTTAGAAAGAGAAATGACGATCTGCACGGGGGCGGGGCGTGCGAAATACGTGACAGTGGCCGTGTTTACTTCAGTCTGAGCGGCGCCGGCACATGCGTCACAGGTGTAATTTGTTCTATCCCGTTACCCCGGCGAGGCGGCGCGTGCGCGCGAATTTCGCGACTGGCGTTTTTGTACACAAACATTCAATAATGTGAAATGGTGAGAATGTTGGCGCGTTGTCATGACAAAGTTAATTACTGTAGGTAAAAAGCTATTTAGTCTAAAAATGTGGGTTGCCTAATGTTGTCAGTCCAAGCCTGGAAAAGTGTGATGGAAACATTTAAATCACTGTTCAAAGATAACCTAAGTTTTTAGGAGCGTAGACAGTAAATAATAATGTCAGCGCGGCGCGGCGGCGCAGCGGCCCGGTGACGACTCCTCCCTCGATAGAGCGTCGTCGCAGACGCAAGAAATTATTAGAATTGCCAGTAAAACTTAAACCGCACATAAAACCTTTAAAAAATGTTTAATGATTTTTTTTTTCTCTGAAATAGGTCAATTGAATTAAAAATCAGTTGGGGTGTCTCAGGTTTTGCGCATTTAACGTTACACGTTGTATATGTATATTAGGTGCTATAAAAATATCTGCCACGGCTTCAATGGGAGACAGTATTGTAGATTACAGTAGTGAAGAAATTTTGTACCCCGGAATAGTTAAATCAATTTGAGAAAATAAAGTAATTCAATAAACATTTACTCTATTCTGCATAACGTGGTTTACAAACTACGCGCGATGTGTCGCTTCGTCAATGAAAACAATTGCTATCTCTCGGTGCGGCAACAGCTAATTACTATGGGACGGTTTCATGCAACTAAATCAATTCAAATTTATACGCACATTTTTTGTATGAAAAAATTTATGACATTCACAGCTGTGCTGGAAGAAGTCTTCCGAAAGCTGGCAGCGGGCTGGACGGAAAGGGGCATTATGGTCGGCCATAAGAGATTATCTAATCTCCGTTTCGCTGACGATATTGTGCTCTTTTCGTCTTCAGCCTCCGAGTTGACACAGATGCTAGACGATCTTGGCACGGCAAGCCTAGAGGTCGGACTTCAGATGAATATGTCGAAGACCAAGTTGATGACGAACAGCGCGCATCGCAGGATCACTGTGGCGGGTGGGGAGGTTGAATACGTTGATGAGTATCTCTATCTTGGTCAAATAGTCTCCTTCCAGGCAAGACAAAACAAAGAAGTTGCAAGACGCACCGAAAATGCCTGGAGGAGCTATTGGGCCATGAAAGACCTAATGAAGGGTGATCTTCCTTTGTCCCTTAAGAGAAAACTCATTGACGTGTGCATACTTCCCATCCTCACATATGGTGGTCAAACATGGTCTTTGACAAATCAGCAGAGGTCCACGCTCGAGGTTTGCCAGAGGGCTATGGAACGGAGTATTCTGGGTATCAAATTAACAGACCGGATTAGGAATACGACCATCCGTTCCATCACAAAGATAACTGATGTCACTTGGAAAGCTGCCACGCTAAAATGGAACTGGGCTGGACACATCTGCCGCATGTCAGATGAACAGTGGGCCAAACTTACGACCCAATGGGTCCCTCTTAATGGCAAACGACATCGTGGCAGGCCCAGACGGAGATGGCGGGATGAGCTGGACTCCTTCAACAAGAACTGGTCCTTAGCAGCTTTGAACAGAGAGAGGTGGAAAGAGAGTAGGGAGGCCTTTGCCCTGCAGTGGGACGTCACAGGCTAATAATAAAAATAATAATAATAATTGATTTGATTGTCGTATCGGCCAATGGGCTTATGGCCCAAAACCTCGACCAACATCTGTCGAGGCTCTCGTTAGGCGGTTGGATCAAGGGCCTGATTCAGAAGGCAGTACTCCTTGATACGGCTCGTATTGTGAGGAGGTTCCTGTCTCTGGAGCCCTAACCACCGGTAGCTTGGACCCTGCTCCCGACACCGGCGGAATACTATTTTTTATATTTTTAAATGTTTTTTATACGTATTTTTTATATTTTAAGAAATATTTAAAAATGTAAATTAATATGTACATAAATAAATAAACGAAATAATAATAAGATCAATAATGTACCTTTACTATTTTAATTTATATGAAGAATACTCTGTCTCCCATTGCAGCCGTGGCAGATATTTTTATGGCACCTTATATAAAGAAGATATTCTAAAGCAAATACCTATTATTTCAGATATTTGTAATAAGTTTCAATCACGATTTGATATATGGCGCTTATTCGTACAACGTTGCCAAGTTTGTCTTTGTATAAACATAAACAAATCATTTGAATTACAAGTTTAGGCTAGCACATATTGCCAAGAGAAGGTCAGGCAGACCGAGGGAAATCAATTTCTTTAAAAAAGATCCTAGACGAATCCGAAACCCATTATTAAGAAAGGAAGACAATAGATGAAGATAGGATGATTAATTTACTTGGGATGTAATATTTCAATATGGCTTTTAATAAGTACCTACTGGACCCTCGAAATGCGGTCGTCGAAACCGCTTAGGAGTTTAGAAGGGATTTTATTAAAACGAAGATGAAATGTATTCCTTAAAGACATTTTAATAAGCTTTGAAAATTTGGAGTAGGTTTCGCTTGAATTGTTGATGAGTATTGAAAACTTGGGTTTATTTATACATTTGGAAAGTTTTTAAGTTAGATTGACTGCTTAAATGTTAAAAAATTAATTATTTCGATTAGAATTTGTAACAGCTACGTTAAAACAGTTATTTCGTAGGTATTTAAAACTGAAATATCCTTTTGTCCTTACAGCTTTTGCCATTTTCTTTAGTATAACCAAATTATTAATTTACATGTCAAACACATGGAGATATTGCGGTGAATATGGGTACATATCGTGAGCTTAGACAAGATTGCTTTCATGAAATTCCTTTGCATTTCCAACAAAGTTAACTTGTTTGCAAAATGAGAGTCTTATACATAGAAACCGAGTTTTTTTTCTGTATGTTTTAGAAGCACGTGTAAGTTAATTTATTCGTGAGAAAATCGTTTCTTTCTGACATAAGAAAATGTTGCTTATGATCAAAGTATTAAAACTCAATTACGTTTGCAATGATTGCTATTTCAATGTAATTGTGCTAAGTAATTACGATTCCTACATTCTTAATTCTATCAACAGCCTATAATGTTTCCACTGCTGGGACACAGGCCTCCTCTCGGTGAGAGCCGAGGCCGTAATCCACCACGCGGGCCCAGTGCGGGTTGGCATATGTCACATGTCTTCGAATTTTTGGTTCTAGGACATGCCGGTTTCCTCACGATGTTTACCTTCACCATTTTGAGAGCAGGGGTGATGAAATAATTTACATAAAGTAAAGCGCCTGTCTGGGTTCGAACCTACGACCTACAATTCGTAAGTCGCGGCCGTTACCACTTGGCTACCACTGCTCAAAGCTGCAAAGTGGACATTTATTACTATTTATTATTTGGAAATTTATGTTGGCAGTTTCATGTTATTATGTTCTTACCCTGCGTTTACTTTTAACATTGTCCAGTTGCCTCTGGGTGCATTCTCCGATGGACTGCGAGCCCCATAGTTCTATGCCGACTCTTGAGTATGTGTACGTCATTGACATGATGGGCAGGAAGTAGGTTAGCACCATGAATGCTACGTTGTACCTGTAAATTGTGGTAAGTTTAGAAAATATATACTTAGATCAGAAGGACGATACCTGCAGTAGTTCGTCTTAGTATGATTGTCGGACGAGGTCGTGCAATCCCTCAGACCTATACTCCATTTATTATAACATTAGAAAAAAAAGAGGCTCACAGAAGCAGGAGTACGAAACCTTTTATTTTCAAGTTTAGTTCAAACAATTTTACTAAATAATGTATGTGCTTTTTTTGTAAGTAACAATGTATGGCATACAATCAAGCATATTCTATCTATCTACTCGTCACAATGCTTGGATAGGTACATGAAATGATACAATTTTTAGTAACAATCAGTTTATTAAAAACAACTTTATATAAACCGACAAAATAAAAAAAAACACGTGCTGCACTTATGAAGGAAATAGGTAACATTTAAGATTTGTTAGAGATATAGTGACATGAAAAACGTTCCCGGTACTGTCCGCCCCTGCTTCTTTTAGATTTTAAACAGTGACACGACAATATTTTATGTAAAAACTAAATAATATTAAATGAAAGCCTTGTAATTTCAGAAGGTAAATAGGTTAAATAAGTACAATTAAGTGTGACTTCTGTTATTTAAAATGATTATATTTAACTCCACATCAATCTTGACTGTAATAATGTTTGTTGTACTTTTATTACAAAGTGTACTCCTAAAAGAGCCTTTTTTACTTCTGTCTAATGCTATAGTAAATGGACTATAGGCTATACAGGATTAAAGTAAATTAGCTAGCGGAACTCTGCAGACGTGATAAGTATCGATATCTAATATCTAAACACGATAAAATAAAAATATATAATTATTATGTTTAAGGTCCCGTTAAAATAGATGGACAAACTTTTAGAAATCATTCAGACAACCAAAATAAGGACGATGGTAAAAAAATATATAAGAAAAACGCGTTAGATACTTGCAAGAAAAATAATCAGCTAACGAAAATACACTAATGTGCCGGCAATTTATTATTTTAGGTCAAAATAAAATCACTTTAATCAGTGTTTTTTGCTTGAATATCTTTGGTTAGACGTACTGAGCGCTGTGTTAAAATTAGTCCATCTATTTTAACAGGAGCCTGTATATACACAAAAAAAAAAAACTATTTTTTAAACTGATATTTCAACACTTGAAATATCTATTTATAAATATCTATTCCATACTAATTACCGTCATGACCCCATTAAAAAAATATCAAATTGATTTCTTTTTGTTTTATCGTGTTTAGATGTCGATACCCATTACGTATGCGGAGTAATTTCATTTGACCCTGTTAATAAAATAAATTCGACATTTTGAGACGCACTTACCAATATTCAAGCTGAGATCTTGTGGTAATACCGTCAGGCCATTCGGAGAAGCACACCCGCCTGTAAAACACAGCATTATAGTCGACGAAGTTATCGCCTAACATTTTCCAGTCTTCCAGATAATAGTTTTTGTAAGTGCCACCATTTTAGACGGAATTCAGCGACAGAGAGTTTAATTGTGAAATTTTACTAAAAGCTTTCCAGGAAGTTCTTTTGTACTTTCAAGTCGAGCCCTCATAACTTTTTACTTGTAGGTATTGAAACTTGTTATTTGGGATTATGTCAAACACTTTATGATTGGTATGAAATTGAAGAGCTCTTTGAAAATTGGCTTGTTTTTTGGCAATTATGTTTTCTAAATTGATGTAACTTGTACACTTCAGACTTTCGTTGTGAATTTAAAAAGTTTTGCAGACTTATTTTGTTGTTGGGCTGATTATTTATTAAATTGTGTATTGTAATAAATTGATCTGCAATCATGAGTTTATTATTAGATTTACCAATTATATTTTTCATACTTCTATAGAGATTTGTATGGCAAAGATTTTTTTTTTTTTTTTTTGCAATATCCTTCAATGATTTCGATCTCGTCTGATGGAAAGCGATGGATGAGGTTTACGATGGAACGAGAATGCCCAGAAGATGCCTGTTCACTTTGGTTGACGGATCATGTGTGGAGTGTGGATATCAGAAGGCCAATTCTCGTAATATAAAACGTTAAAAATCTAGTCGCAGTCTCATCACGGCGACAAACAAATGTCATATGCTTGACAAAATTGTAGGGAAATCAGAGGTACTCGTATTTTTGGCAGATGACAGACTGAGATCAGACTGTGAACGTTCTTAAAATTACGAGAATTGCCCCTCTGGTGTGTTTCTAGGACTTGTGTCACATGTATCACCTTATCGTTCCATCAGGCAGGTAGTCCATCTCTGTGGTGAAATAGATCAGGTTGGGAGCGCTGAGGACAGAACTCCACACCCATATGGCAGCTGTGATGCCCAGGGTGGCGCGCTTACCTAACCTCGGCTGCAGCGGACTCATGATGGCCACGTATCTATGGAAAGAGGAGTTATAGTTTAGTAAGTACGTAAGTGAAGATAATACTGGAGACGAAAACACGAAGTACCTAGATGTTTTCGTCTCGCTTCGTGTACATTTTCGTTACCATTTAATAAACCTTTCGGCTTTCTAAGATAATTTTATATTAAGAAGGTATATCTACTTCGTAGTTTTCTATATCCAGGCTTAGTAGTGGATACAAATATTTTACATCGTAGGTATGCTTAATATTTTCTCAGATGAGGAGGTACTTTGTATGAAAATTTTAGTATCTTATACCAGAGATTCAGAACTAGCGTTGAGAATCTCGGAGCTACTCAAAGCAATAATTTTGAATACCATGTTGAGTGCGTCAATTATTTGCATCCATACTAATATTATAAATTCGAAAGCGTCTGTCTGTATGTTACCTTTTCACGCCTAAACCACTGACCGATTTAGATGAAATTTGGTATAGATATAGTTTGAGTCCCGGGGAAGGACATAGGATAGTTTTTACCCCGATATTCCCACGCAATCGACACTTATGCGGGTGAAACCGTGGGGCGCAGCTTGTATAGAGTAACATTAAGTATTTATACAACACACAAGTATGTGTAGTATGTTGTAATTTATTGTTCTGTTGTTGTTGTTGTTGTTGTGTGTTTGTTTTATTACATTGTTGTTGTTATGCCTAATTGTTGTTCATGCATGCAAATAAATAAATTGAAAACACATATCAACATCAAGTAACTGTTTCATCGTATTACTTAGTTTCTTAGTTGGTTTTGAAAAAACTGCAATATTTTTTTATGACATTATTTTTACGTTATGTGACTACACTAACTCACACAATTGTTAAAATTGTATGAAAATCAGCTACTTTTACAATTATTTGTAAATATGTGAGCACCATGTACGAGTATCTAATCTATCACATTTACCTGTCATAGCTTTATTTTTAATTCTTTTTACATTTTGTAGGTAGACTTACTAGTATTTTATTTTAGGTGCATCGTCTTCACATATAATTATATAATGAATGTATACAAAACCTTGTAAAATATTTTAAAAGAGTAACGGTGGAGTTTCTTGCTTATTCTTCTCTAGACGAAAACTGCCTTTTGGAAGGGGTGACTAGAATCAATTTCGTTTTATTGTAACTTTTGACGTTCAAAAGTGCCTTTAATGTGTCTATTTAAAATAAATGATTTGACTTTGACTTTACATCTGTACTTTCTATATTCTACAAATAAAAAGATTTGAATTTGAAGATCGCAAAATTAGTAGTACCTAGAGCAGTGTTGTGGCCGTGTGGTGACGAACCCACCTTATGAGTCGTGGGTTCGAACCATAGATATCCGTGGTTCGAACTCAAGTAGGCGCTTTACTTTGTGTAAATAATTTCATCACGGCTGCTCTCAAAACGGTGAAGGAAAACATCGCGAGGAAACCGGCATGGCCTAGCCCCAAAAATTCGGAGACGTGTCATTTACCAACCAGCACTGGGCCCGCGTGGTAGTTTACGGCTCACTCCCTCTCGAAGAGAGAAGGCCAATGTCCCAGCAGTGGGAACATTATAGGCTGATACGATGATGATGAAAATTAGTAGTTAATACCAGTATTTATCAAGCCATCCTTATATCAGTTGCAAACAAGGTTTTTTTTTATCAAGCTAAGCTAAAAAATAGAGGCAGGTAAAAAAGCTTTTTCTATTTGAATTTCATAGTGGTGACCATATTGTGATAGGTAATAAGTGAAGTAAGAAGATACCGGGGTGTGGTGACAAGGACGGGGCCGGTAAAAGCCCCAGCGATAAATGTAGGTAATGGATTTCCTATGTTAGGGTTCATTCTTCGAGCATCGTGTATCAGCGATATTAAGTTTTTTTATAGAAAGTATTTCATGTAGCCGACGTTTATACGGAAAATGTATGGTATAAGCTGAGGCCAAACGAGCGTAATTTTTTGAGCTGTGAGTCGCGTGAAATGAGTCGCGGAATGTACGCTGCAATCGGTTTCATACTAAAGTCCTGTTTGTAGCACACGGCGACGCAAAATGAGTTAGTTGTCTGCTGACTCACTCGCGTTATTTCAACCGGATTGCGCTCGGGGTGAGGGAGGTTAGCGAGGCAAGCGTCAGTTATGTTACAGAATGCGACCGAAGTTACGTCCGTCCGTCTGGCAGCCTAACCGAATTTCAGTTGAACGTAAATTACGATACTCAAAATACGCGACTCACAACTCAAAAAATTACGCTCGTTTGGCCTCAACCTTAAGAAAAGTAGTTAGGAAAACAGACGCGATAATTAAAACGTCGTTGCAGTGGTTGATTTTATTTTGTACTAGCTGTAACCCGCGACTTCGTCCGCGTGGAATTTAACAAAAATGTTATTGTTTTTTTTTTCTAAAATAAAAGTAGCTTAACAACTTGCAAAAAAATCATAAACTTTCATCTGGTGCGGTGGCGGTCGAAATGCACATCCATCAACCTTTTTGACAGTGCGTATCAGTCCTTTTTGACCTGACACCACTAGGATAGATTAAAGCGCTATAACTTTGCGAATACATGGTGTACACTGTTTTTTTTTATACTGTTAAAATGATCCTGAACCCAGTTTCTTTACGTTCGTTTCGCCCCTGGATCTGCCAAACAGAAAATGAGAAATCAACCAAGAAAAGTGTCAGGCCGATAACGACCGATACCGCACTAGAAAGTACTTTTTTATAGTGATGGGACAGACAAAAATATAGGGTTATCGAAAATAAAACAGAATTATAAGAAATAAAAAAATGTGTATTTAGTAAATCACATAAGTGAGACAGGAACAGTAAACTAATTTGGTACGTGTCTTTTTTTATAACACTGCACGCAAAGGGATTGACTGCATTTGTTGCAAAATGTTTTCAGAGATTAGCCGGAACAAACAGACAGACAAAAATTGTAATTCAATTTTTATCCATAAGTACACTGTATTTTAATAATTGTTTGCTGCACCGGACGACGTCATTACGTCAGCGCCGGCTGTCGCTGAAAACCAGCACTGGGGCTCTTTCCTGCATAGGGTCGCAGCATAATGCTGAGCGATAGCCGTTTTGCGTGGATGTGACGCATGTTTCCCCCTACCTTTTTGTTTTATTTATTGTGTTTATGTTCTTTTTTGCGTCATTTTCACCGCAAAAAAACGTATTTTCTTTCTTTCTTTCTTAAAAAAATGTTATTTTGGTATATGTACCGTGTATACATCCATATGCATTTAGTAAGTAATATATATTTTAGCAACAAGGTTTTTGATTTGAGCCAAACTAAGTATGTGGTATTGTGCTATTTTGTCCAGAACCTTGTATGTCTAGTGACCCGCCTCAGTTTGCACGGTTTTACGACTTCATAAAACATTGAGATTTCTTTACTCTCTAGTATTATTATGTAACTTTAAAATTAATGTATTATACACATAAATTCTCTAAATGATGGTGAAAACCGCATCAAAATCCGTCGCGTAGTTTACGAGAACAATGCCGTCACACAGACAGACATGGAAAGCGACTTTATAACCGATTTCTAAAAAGGAGTAGGTTCTCAATTCGGAAGTTTATACAGGGTGGTCCAAAAGTCGTGGATCAAACGAAGTAGGGGGATAAAGGATGTTATTTCCAACGCTTTTAAAGTGAGAAATAATTTTTGGTAACGTTACAAAATTTTTGGAAAAAAATAAAAAGCTCTTGAAATTTGATACTCAGAGCCCTAATAGAACTTTGTAGTGCTGATACATTATCTAGTAGTAATACAACACCGTTTGTTTTATTGTTTCATATCACATTTTATTTAAATTCGCGTAATTGTAAAATAACTCGGTATACACAAATATTCATAACTTTTAGGGCAATTGAATTATGACCATGCTGTAGAAAGATTTTTTGTTGGAAATGAACTCCTTCATCTCCCTATTTCGTTTGATCCACGACTTTTGGACCACCCTGTATATACAGGGTGAAATTTTAATCACCGTTTTCCTCTTAAGGGGTCATTGTACTCATCATTATGAACAACTTTTATTACTATGGGACCAAAACCGAAATCGTGAAACCAAAATCATCTGTTACCTACATTTATGTTGCCACAACTCGTCAAAATGTCGGGACCAGCTGATTTTTTTTCACGATTATGGAGGTAAGATGAGACATGCAGACAGAAAGATTAAAAAAAATATATATTTTGGAACAATTACCTATCGTTATATACTTTCATAATTGGGTATGCATTTAGTAAAAGCTGTTATTTTGACATTACCTACAAACAGATACTTCAATTTCATTTATTGGTACCTATAGATGATATAAAAGACGGATTTTTCTATTTATACGTAGATATTTGAGATTAAAAGACTAGCACAGTACAGAATAAAGAAAATATCTGACGAGAGACTTATTGCAAATTATTATTGTTGACAGGAAAAGCGCCCTTGTATGTTCGCTCAATTTTATACTCATAACGTGGTGATTTTGTATGTAAATACATATGGAAATGAGCAAATTAAGTATATTTCTTTTCTATGATGATTTTTCGCTTTGTAAAAGGGAAAAAGAAAGAAAATTTTTGTATTAAAATAAATAAGCTTTTGAACATTGGACATTTTCATTTGATTCAATTTGTCTTAAATAATTTTTATTGCGATGGCGGAAATAGATAGAATAGTAAGTATTACCTAAATTATAATCTATACTAATATTAGGTCCTTACATATGAAATTGGCGTTTTTCGTACTGGCCACTTTAATCACGAATTTCTCCTCTTTGGTAAGGAATTCCAAATTCAAATTTGTACAGCTATTTACTCATGTATTTGTGCTTCGATGACCGTCATTCATTTGTTTTTTTTCTTCTGTTTTTTCTGTTTGCGTCACTCATTTTACAAAATGGAAAATTTAAAATATCGCATTATTTACGAGTACGAGTTCCGCCGTGGCACTAGTGCTGCGGAAACGACTCGAAGGGTGAATGATGTGTATGGCGGTCATGTTGCAAAAGAAAACACAGTTCGTTTTTGGTTCCAACGTTTTCGTTCTGGAAATTTCGACCTGCAGAACAAGCCCCGTGGACGGCCTGAGACCCAAGTTGATAATGGAGAATTGAAGGCTATTGTGGAAGCGGACCCATCGCAAACCACGTCCGAGTTAGCTGCAGGCTTCGATGTTAGTGATAAAACTGTTTTAATTCACTTGAAGCAAATTGGGAAGATTAAAAAGCTTGAAAGCACGACAACGCCAGACCACACACTGCGCAACAGACGGCTACCAAATTAGAAGAGCTTGAATTGGAATGTCTTAGACATTCCAATTCCTCTCCCCGGACCTTGCTCCAACAGATTACCATTTTTTTCGCAATTTGGATAACTTTTTGCAAGGGAAAAAATTCAACTCCGATGGGGCAGTCCAAATCGCCTTCAAAGATTTTATTGATTCCCGTCCGACTGGTTTTTTTAGTAAAGGGATCAATGAACTACCTATAAGATGGCAAAAGTGCATTGAAAACAATGGTTCATACTTTGATTAATTAAATATATTATATTAAAAAATATTCGACTTTTTGTTCCTTCCATACAAAACGCCAATTTCATATGTAAGGACCTAATATTATAAAGAGGTAAAATTTGTTTGTAAGTTTGTATGTAGGGGTAATCTCTGGAACTACCAGTCGGATTTGAAAAATTCTTCTTGCATTTGATAGCCCAATTCTTGAGGAAGGCTATAGGCTAATTAACGTCACGCTATGACCCTTAGGAGCCGAGCAAAAGCGCTATGGGGAAACGAAGTGATAGAGCAGGAGACACGGGCGTGATGCAATACGACGAGATGGGTCAAGGGAATAAGAAATTTCACGCGAACAAAGTCGCGGGCAGAAGCTAGTTGAAAATATAATTGAAATTATAATTGAAATTAATACTCATTAACAAGTTTGTTGCCAGCCAGAGGCACTCAACGAAATTAGCCCTGCGGCCCTGTTATAATTGTTTACTAAGGCTAATTTTTCAATCATCCGATAACTTTATTCGAGGAATAATTTTGAAATTTTGACAGTTATTGCGGGAGGGGTGATAGTTATTACAGGTTGACGGATCACTGAGCTCTCGCATCACGTCACCACATCCCTCAATCAAATATTTTGACTACTAGCACGTCAGTCATTCAGACACGGGGGTTATAGTCCGGTTAAGTAGTCACGACCTCTCAAGGTCAACTACGAGATGCCAAATAGGTAATCAGACACGGGGACGCAATCCTACGCGTTCCTGCGGTACCTCACCTACAGTACGGTACTCACCTGTCCACACTGATGGCCAGTAACGTAAACACAGACGCAGATATGCTGAGCACGGCGATGAACTGGCAGAACTTGCAGTAGAAGTGTCCAAACGGCCAATCAGAGTTCAGCATGTAAGTGAAGTTGAACGTCACGTTGAGGGTTGATACCATCGCGTCTGCCACTGACAGGTTCACTGGTGAACATAGAGGGTTCATGTTAGATTTCGAGGGAAAATGTACATGTTTGAAACAAAGATTTCAATCGTAGATTCGCCTTGACGCGTCAAAAGAAGGTCTCGTTTCTGTTTCATTTAGACACCTCTGACATACAATTTCGCAGAGATTTGACTTGATTGTCATGGAATTTCCATTATTATTGTGCGAGCGGGTGGAATTATCCACCCCATATATGAACACGCGTTTCCGAGTATCCACCCTAGAGTGTCTGTTTTAGGGTAGATAACGGAATAACCGGTGCGAGCTCACTCTTCTCAGTATGGACACTTTTCGCGCGACTTAGTAAGTACAGTGAGGGCAAATCGAATGATTTAAATCTTCAATTTAAGAATAGAAATTCGTTCAAGAGAATTGTTGACAAAAACAAGATCAGCTACGCGAGAACAAGATCTTATGATCTCTTCAACATTTTCCAAAGAAATTCTAAAATTACCAACATAATACATTATATAGGTAAAATGGCGTCGCTTCAACGTTGCCTTCGTTTTATTTGGGACTAAAAGCTGGGAAGGGGCTTCAGTAATTAAAAGCGATGCGCGGGAATGCAGCCTTCACATTTACACATTATGAAAGCGGCGCCCAGATTTTGCATACAGGGTTTAAAACGAAGTTGTCTCTTGCTGTATTTTCGTTCGTTTTTGCGACGAAATGTTAATAGTAAAACCTAGTTGTGATTTTTTGTGCTTTGTAGGTATTGTTTTTTTAATTTAGTTAATTCCACAACAATTTTTACTGCCTCTCAAATCTGACTAATAACTAACGTACAATTTTTTGTCAGGCTTGTAAATAATAAACCTCCCATATTTGAGTAGACACTCGGAAAAGCTGATTTCGCCTATGAAACTGAACGCGATCAGCACATTTAGGGGTTTATTTATAAACGATGAATAAAATTTAAGTGACGTTTAAACGTCAAAAATTTATGGTTAAACAGTCGTTAATCACTACTTAACTTTCAGCAACTTTTGTGAATAAAGGGGTTAAACTGCGTTTAAGAGCTGTCGGATGACACTGACAGCTCTTGAACGCGTTCAGTTTCATTAGAGAAATTCGTCCTAAATATTTAAAATAGAACTGTAGGTATACATTTGACATTCAAGTAGTCCTCATGTTATATTAATTTATTAACGAGGACGTAAGTAATTACGTTGCGGTACTTACCTAAGAAGTAATTGGTGACGCTTCTCATACGTTTGTTCGCGAGTACAATCCATATGACAACGAGGTTGCCGACGGTGGCCACGACCACCATGCCGGCAAACAGCACCGTCCATAGAACCTGCCGCCACCATGGCAGGATGAACGACTGGTACGGCTGGATAAAACAATTGAATACAGGGTTAAAATTGCTTATAGGGATCTCTGGATTGATGTCCAGGAGCTGAGATTAATGAGATGATTAGCAGTAGGACATAGACTTAAATACATATGTCATAGTATCCGGATAGGAATTATCTATCAGATATTCTTAGTCTGGATCTTTGCCCGGTTGATAGTAATAGACTTGCTCCTTATTTTTATTTATTTATTTATTTTATTTATCCATTTATTTCAGGCATCAAGGCCCATATAAAAACACATAAAATACAATATTAATATAACTTAAAAATACTATAAATACATACAACATTATTATCACACTAAGAAACTAACTAAACTAAACACGAAGTGTCGGCGTCGTGTTTCGTTGACTGGTGTCATGTAGCCGGCCACGAAACCGGCGATACACAACACCCTTCGGCCAGAACTCTTCCTTGAGGAACTTCTCGAGATGGTGTGTCGGAACACGCACCACGAACGACTTGAAGTTCATGTTGTGACGCGACTCCAACTTCTCGACCCTCAAAGTCCAGTTGGTCTTCACACGCAAGTACTCCACGATCTCCTCAACCTCAAAGGACGTCCTAGGTACGTATAGATGCACCTCTTTAGGGAAATCATTTGTATGAACTAAAACTGCCAGATGAGTTAACTGGTATTTGTTTGGAGGTGGTGAGGCAGGCCATACATGTTAGTGTTTCAATTTCATATAACTCTGACAACAATGCTAACGTTATAAAGTTGTTATTTTCATTTCCCTTTCAAAATAAATTCGTCAGTTTTCGTATTGTTTTTAATCCACTATACAGTTATTAAAGCTGTCTAGCTGAAGCAGCGGACAGACGCAGAGACATTTTGTTGGGAAACAATAAAAACAGAACAATTGGATACCAAAAATAAAAGTTACGAATAAAATGTATTTTCTGAATGAATTCGTTCGCGAATCGGGTAGGTTGTTGCTGCTGTATAATTTTGATCCCATTAACGTTGAAGCGAAAATAGTGGCAGCTTTGTAATTTTTAGCGTTATTTTTACAAGACTTGTTTAAAAGCTAGAATCAAAGTACAGACGCCAGCACATCAACCTACCCGAAACTGTCAAATTAACCCAATCAATTTTGAACCTTATGATTTAGTGATAAAGTTGAAAATCTATTAAAGAAATTTGACAGATACAGATTGTAGTAGGTTGATGTGCTGGCGTCTGTACCTACGAAGAAAGCGTCCACAATTTTTGCATATTTTTGGCTTGAAAAGAATCCGTTATCGTCCTTTTGCTTCAGCCTTTTTCTAAAAATAGATTTCTGTTCACAGATAAAATTATTGTTCATTTTAAAACCAACTTACCATTTAATAAGCTTACAAATTACAAAAATATAGGCCTCTTGATAACATGGAGATGATAATGTGAAAAAAAGAAATACGTATTACGAAAGGTAGCAGTAAAATTGTGTAAGGAAATTCTGTCCGTTATACGGGGATCAACCCATTCTGTGTAGTAATATATTGCAGGGGCTTGCAGACATATTGTGCAGTGTCCACTCTCCGTATTTCTCAAACTGCTTGCATCCGTGCTCTGCATATATATGAGCACGAATGATACACGACATTAGGTAGGCATAAAAAATTGGTATCTACTAAGTCTATGTATGTAACCATTTTATGACAAACACATAAGGTTCCACCACAGCTCTACCTTTGTCGCACATTATAACAAATTCCTTAATTCGACGATATTTCCATAATTATGCAAAACTAAAATTCAATATCTATCAAACGCATGTCACCACGTATGAAAAAAAAACTGGTCAAGTACGAGTCGGACTCGCGCACCGAGGGTTTCGTACGTGGGTATGTAACTACAAATTTACGGTTTTCGGATTATTTCGTTCACTTGTCCTACATGATATTGCCTCTTGCCAAATTTCAGGATTCTAGGTCAACGGGAAGTACCCTATAGGTTTTGATTCCCTTGCGAGTGTCAAAATATGCGGCATAAACGGAACATAAACGCCCGTATCCTTTGATTGCGTTGCCTTTTTTTCACTGCTTCAAGAGATTGCAGCCCTGAGTATTTGATATTAATTTCAACTTGATAACGCCACATGTCCCTGAGAAAAAGGGTCTTGACAGACGGACAGACAGACGGACAACGAAGTGATCTTATAAGTGTTCCGTTTTTCCTTTTGAGGTACGGAGCCCTAAAAATGAACCTATAGTCATATGAAACTAGGTATAGTTTGGCCAAACTACACGGGCACTTAGATCTGAAAGTGGAAGTGTAACGCTAAGAATAAAGTAGGCTCGGTGTGAGCGTCTCTCATTCATCAGCGCTTTTTTACACTCTCTCGCGTCAGCATAGACAAAAACCGGTAGATAAGAGTTGATTACTGCGGTGTAAGGGAGTTGGGTGGCACATCGGAAACATTTTGAAAGTACAGTCGAGGATGGATGAGGAATATACATTTAAATAGATTCGTTATTATAACAAAATCGCGCGTTCATTCTATGGGGTTGGCAGAAAATACAGATCATCATCTAGCAGTCTAGCACGATTATTTTAAGTAGGATAATGATCACTTACGTACGGTACTTAAAAGTTATGTTTGTGCAAATATAGGTACAGTCACCAAGGGAGACAAGTCGTCGTCGTCGGGTCGTCGGATATAGTTGAAATTTAATAAGAAACCGATGGATATAATAATAATAATAATATTCCACAACTATCACACAACGCCATCTAGTCCCAAGCTAAGCAGAGCTTGTGTTATGGGTACTAGACAACTGATAAACATACTTATATATTTCTAAATACATACATACTATAGATAAATTACACCCAGACACAGAACAAATGATCGTGCTCATCACACAAACATTTGTCCTGGGTGGGAATCGAACCCACGACCTCTGGCGTAGCAGTCAGGGTCACTAACCACTAGACCATTAGGCCTGTCTGATGTTTTCGAATGAATTTATTTAATAGAAAACCAACTTCATTTATCAAACTAATTTCATTCGAAAACATCAATCGGTTTCTTACTAAACTTGAACTATATCCGACGGCCCTGGTTACTTATCTTCTTTGGTGACCGGACCGTATATATCGTCAAAATCATGTTTTTCAAGGGAACTACATATACCTATACCTAATTTACATATCGAACGTATGACGTTCAAAAGCTTAAGTACAACATTTTGCTTATTCATCATGATCAGCCTATAATGTTCCCACTGCTGGGACACAGGCCTCCTCTCTGTGAGAGGGAGTGGGCCGTAATCCACCACGCGGGCCTAGTGCGGGTTGATAGATGTCACATGTCTTCGAATTTTTGGTTCTAGGACATGCCGGTTTCCTCACGATGTTTTCCTTCACCGTTTTTGAGAGCAGTGGTGATGAAATAATTTACACAAAGTAAAGCGCCTGTCTGGGCTCGAACCTACGACCTACAACTCGTAAGTCGCGGCCGATACCACTGGGCCACCACTACCTAGCCATCCATCTGATCCATCATCGTCTGCTTAGTCTTTTTCTACTATTTTAGGGTCGGCTACCAGTCTAACCAGAACTGGTATTCAGCGGGGTAACTGCGTAACACACTAACAGTAACAATGACATTCATTTTGATAGTTCAACAACATTCATTGCGTTCTTTACGTTGTTGAGTAGACTAATTTTTCTAACATATGACGCAATGGATTCACAATATCCTTCAAAATGATTCAGATTGTGATTGATAGTCTGTTATGCAATTAGGGTGCTGGTTAGACCAGAAGCCGACATATTTGACATGGAGCCACTGCCTATCTGACTTCCATAACCCAGTACTTAACTGGTAAACGCGACGCAATCCTTTCAAATTTTTCCAACATTTTTCGGTTTGGGTGCAACATAAAAATGAGTTAAAGGAAAATTTTCTTACCTCAGTTGCATTTTGGGTTTCGTTGACATATCTGTTGTTGACGTCATCAAAAAAGGTGACGTAGAAGTTATGATCATGGCCTGGTGCAGTGGATCTGTTGGTCGCTAGTGTGGGCACCAGGTCGTCCAGCATGGTAACATGGGCCCGTACCTGAGAACAATAGAAATTGGTTTAAGTTAATTTTATTGCTTACTAGTTTTTGTCCGCGGTTACACTAGTGTAGATGTCGAAAATTATCCCACGGGAACGTGCTACCGGGATAAAAAGTATCCTATGTGTTAATCCTGGTCATAAACTATCTGTGTGGCAAATTTCATCTAAATCCGTTGAGCCGTTCGTGCGTGAAGAAGTAACAAACATACAAACACACGCAAACTTTCGCCTTTATAATAATAGTGTGATTAAAAAGGTACAACACCAATTAAATTACACATAGAGACAATTATTACGTTGAATATAGTATTACTTAATTAACCGACTTCTTTAAATCTAACATGGAACAGCGGACTCGGGATTGCATACTTTCACACCACCAACAAAAATTAAATATTTTCAAAACGTCATAATTTTGAGTGACAGGGTTCAAATTTGTACCTGTTGATACAAATGCATGGTTAATTAACAAGTCCCAAGTAACGACTCTAAGTGTCGACACAAGTGTCACCGTCTGGAATTCTGCCAAAGAGCAAAATGTCCAATCGCAGAGAGACGTAGAGTATCTTTATAGCCCGCCCCACCGCGACTGGCTCAGCATTTTCCTCAACTGTTTAGAAAAAGTACACTGACTGAACAGGTCCACTCAATTCTCTGTGGTTTCCTCCTCAAACAACTATTACTGACACCAATCCACATGGTCCCCAAATGATCTACCAAGATTATGATGTCTGGACTTTAAAAGAAACTATGACCTCTGAGTTTGTTTCGGCTTTTCTTCTCAGAGTTATCGGATAAGAAACGACGACCTCATCTAGTTTTTAAATTATGATAGACGTGTACCTGCTTGCAGACATTTATATCATTAATCATTTATCAAGTCTTCCTAAGGCGATACTTGGTTCCATGATCGTAGAAACAATGAAAAAGAGTTGCATTATTTTTTTATTTCTGAAATGTCCCACATAAAATCCATTAAAATAAAGTGAAGGTTGGTTTTAATATTGAAAGGTACATAAAGCTTAAAGTCCACTTGTGAGCGCTTTTAGAAGAGTACAACTCAACGTTCGGGACGACTGTAAATGTTTAACATCAGAGGCTCTGGCAGGAACGCGCGACGTAAATTTTACGTAAATCCTAACAATTTTAGATTAAAAAAAACACGCTATTATCATGCACCAAAAATTATAAGATAAATAAATTTACTTGATTTAGTTACGATATAACTAGAGATCGGATATTCGGATGCATATTCACCTAATGTTGAGATGTTGGCTAATACGGAATACGCTTTTGTATCGATCGTAAAAATACCGCGATTCTGGAATTTTGTGTTTTGTTCTGGTAATGGAATCGGATGCATACCTATCTAACAACCTAATATTGTAAAGTAGGTAGGTACTACCAATCTGCAATGGCAAACAAAATCAAGATAAGATAACGGACTACATATATTTAGATAATTTTATTTATGTAGTTCCTTCCTTCCATACTATACACTCGACTAGTTATGCATTCTGGGTGTTCCTGGCATCCTGGGATTTTTTTTACAGTAAAAATATTATACGAAGCCGCTTCCATATTTTCATAGCTAAACATTCACTTTAGGTAAATATGCATCCGAATATCCGATCTCTAGATATAACACTTCTTTTTTATATCTAATTAATTCAAAAAGCGTGGAGCGCTTTGTTTAAAATTAATTAAAAGTATACACAACTAAAAATAATTTCACTTTCTACCTCCTGGCTCAGAGCCCAATCTATAGCACTCGTCAAAACGAATCATATGAGCCCAAACTAGAGAGGTTCACTAGAAGCCACTAAATAGTTCCACTATCCACCTTCTGGCTCCATCATCAGATCAGCTCCAAGATACCAAGTTATTGTATTGTCATCGTTCCTTGGTGCGTTTGCAAATTTTCAAGTTTATCGGACGTCTTAAAGCTGGTGAAATTACGTTGAAAGATTCCATTACATAGATAGATAGATAGCGATACAGGTCAAGGTAATAAAAGCATGTTAAAAATACAACTATCCTCTAGCATTTTGGCTTAAAATTTCTGCGACAAGCACAATTCGTATCACCCATTGATGATGAACAAAGTCTAAAAACTAATTGAATATTACGTGCTGAACGAGTATCTTTAATTATAACGGAACCTCCTTTTTTGAAGTCGGTTAAAAATCGTTCGAATTTACATAACGTTTACTCCGCGCGTTTGTGCTAGGCCCACACTGGTAACCTATTACGTGTGGTAGGTTTATAAAAGTTACCGCAACATTGTTTATCTTTTTCATGATACCTACGTAATTATAGTTTAATTAAAGCTTCAGTTTCAGTTATTTTATTGTTGTTTGTGTCTGTTGATGAAAAAAAAAACATGTTCAGAGCCCTGATTTACAACCATACGACAGGCTATCGTATCGAAAACCTGACATTTCGATGACGTGATTTGACTTCCCCTCAACAGCAAATAGCTGTTGGGAGAATAGCGGGCGTCTATTTGATTTAAACTGACAAAATTTTCGGGTTTTGGACTTGTGAACAGCATTGAGAAGACTCCTACGATAACAATCATTAATGTTCGATACGATACGGAAGCATATCGAGTGTTTGTGAATAAGGGGGCAGTTATAGATTCTTAGTGTGATTTAAATCTAACAACCTATTTTTAAACGGTCAAGCTTATTGGAAGACTGGAAGTAGGTATGTCGAAATCACACCATGCCATAAGCTCATCATCACCAACCCAACCACCCAATCACCTGCCTTTTCTTAACTCTGTTGGGGTCGGCTTCCAGTCAGGAGGTCAGGGGACTCTCTAAGTCCGTCAAAGAAGATACGGGCCCGGCCGAAATTAGATGAGCTTTCAAAACAAGTCTCAAATTCATTTTACGGACGGGGTAAAATGAATGATATGATGTCTGTAATTTATATGGTGTACAATGTACATAATAATGAGTACTCGTATTCTATTCTATTCTAAAAACACTTCGGTAGTAGGGACGCCTGTCAAATCGTGTTCAATTCAATCTAAGTTCGGGACAGAACTAAATCTTATGTCTGTAAGTGACACAGACTAGGAAACGCTCGTTACTTCGGGAAAATCTACGGATTTCGTATTTAGGGAGTACCTAGTCCCCCAGGTTCGGAGAGTTTCGTGTATATCTCGCACGCATCCACACGAGAGAAGAACAAATCGACGGTGAAGTGTCAATATCTAATAACTAACATTTTAGCGATTTTCACTTTATTGCATATTCGTAGGTAAAATATGAAATAGCTCATATTTGTAAAGACATAAGGTATTGAATCGACGACGACGTTCACTACTATTTGTTTAATATAAGTAACTTTTTTATTAAAATATTAAAAACTATAGAAATGAAATTTTTTTCGCCTCCTGTAAAATCATGATTTCGTAGTTATTAGATATTGATACCACACCGTCGAAATACGTAACGTTGTTGTACGTATAACGTCGTTGGTGCGTGCTAGGCAGACTGTAAGTCGGCCTAGGTACATAAAAACAATGTAGGTACACAGTAAGATAGCATCTGGCCCAGCTGGCACAGACGCGTAATAGATAAACGGACAAAGGAAAGCTCCTATTATCTCGATAGTATATCGACTCTATTGGGCCCTCTATACTGTCGATCTATATCGACAGTATCGAGGGTCTAATAGAATTGGGTAGGGTTTCCTTTAGAATATTATGAAGGCTGTGTGTATTACGGATTATTTTGCTGACTGGTCTTCTAAAAGCCGATTAACTTGGTATTTAATTGCTTAAATTATGGATTTATCTAGTAGTAGATAAAATTAATCATCGAAATCAACTATTGTTAACGTGCATTCAACTGTCCATTACTATTGCTGATGATTAATTTGAAAATTGAATCTTGAGAATCGTTTATTTTTGTACTATCAGAGTTTTAAAATATCAATTCACGGATCAAGAATTCAGCTCTTACGATATTTTTTGTAGTGCTTCTTGCTATCAACCAGGTGCAGAATATAAACAGGAAACTTTTAAATGTTTCAATGATTGATATCAATATGACGTTAGGTATGCAAATATTCATTGTTATAGAAAGATACTTACAGCAGTTGTAGAAAATATCTGACAGGCTATCATCACAAATATAGGGAGGTATCTGATAAATACCTACACGAATTTTCGATAGCTACGATTTTCGACGGATGTAGGCAAATTTGACGATGATACGGCTATAAATTGGAACATTACGTCCACACCCTGGCCAACTGTTGCATACGTTTATTGGTTGAAATTGGTCCGAATTTCGTCATCGTTCTGTTTCATTTCATGCTTTGCTTTAGAGGCAAAATCTATCGATTTTCCCATTAAACATATACGAGTACCTACGGCATGGCAAATTGATGTGCCTATCATTTTGTCATGAGTTGTGTATTCTTTTAGTGCCTAGTTGTTAAAACACAGTATTATCTTTAGAAATGAAATCTGCCTAGCCTTTCCCCTACTATGTTGGGGTCGGTTTCCAGTTTAACCGATGTAGCTGAATACCAGTATTTTACATGGAGCGAATACCTATGTTCGAGGTTCGAATCCAGACAGGCGCTTTACTTTATGTAAATTATTTCATCACCACTGCTCTTACAATGATGAAGGAAACCATCGTGAGGAAACCGCCATGTCCTAGAACCAAAAATCCGAACATGTGACATCCACAAACCCGCACTGGGCCCGCGTGGTGAATTACGGCCCACTACCTCTCACCGAGAGGCCTGTGTCCCAGCAGTGGGGACATTATAGGCTGATAATTTTTTTATTCGGATGATACATCCAAACTATTATATAGGTATTTATATATTTAATATTATAAATGCGAAAGTAACTCTGTCTGTCTGTCTGTCTTTTCTTCACGCCTAAACTACTGAACCGATTTCGATGAAATTTGGTATAGATATAGTTTGAGTCCCGGGAAAGGACATAGGATAGTTTTTATCCCGATATTCCCACGGGATCGAAACTTACGCGGGTGAAACCGCGGGGCGCAGCTAGTACAGATATAATTCCAACAGATAGGTAACTGATATATAGATTCTAAACATAATTTACCTTTAAGTAGATAGTTTCATTATCACGTAAACGATAAATTATAACTTCGAACAATTTATTGGGATATAATTTACTGGAGTTGAACACTAGCAGTATTTGAAATAGGTTTGAAATCAAACTTATATTATACAAAGGCTGAAATAAAATTACTTATTTTTCGTTATCAGTGATCTAGCGTGCCTTCACGGAACAGTTAACGACTTCTTTATTGTTCAAATCACGATGGCTAATGGAAGATTATTGGAGAACTTATATTGTAATGGTTTTCTTGCATGTAGGCATTACTTCTCTTTCTTTCAAGGTGGTTCTTTTTTATTTACTTTTGATTGATGTCTCTTAAGTTATTTATTTATTTTATTTAGTTTTTTGGCCTAACAATCTTTGTCAAAGACAACCCAGGTCTTTGATTATTGGTGCCGACAATAATCAAAAGATACAGCCGTATCTTTTGATTGCGTTGGCTTAGAAGTTTGATTTTGTCACAGCTCCAAGGGACCTGAGTATTTGATATAAATTCCAGCTTGATACCTCCACGCGTTCCTGCGAAAAAGAGTCTTGCAGACAGACAGACGGACGGACAACAAAGTGATCCTATAAGGGTTCCGTTTTTGCCTTTCGAGGTACGGAACCCTAAAAATGATTTATTTATAAAAAGGGACACATTTACAATAAATAACTTAACAATTAAAATAGAGATTTTTTTGACAAGAGGTTAGGAGTGGTTAGGTTACTTTAAACCCCTTACACAAAAATAGGAGCCCTGCTAAGCGGGGCTCCGTCGACATAGGGTGCAAGAGCGAGCGAATGAGAACTAGTTTGGCCTAGGCGAAAAAAGTTCATTCTAAAATCGGGTTTGGCCGGTAACATATCGCTTTAAGGCGAATGGGTAGTTGTAGCCCGCGAAATTCAATTTTTCTTACGTTTTTTGCAATTTTCAGGTCAGTGTCAGGTTGTATCTTGATGAAAATTTGATTCGCGACTATAACAGGTACGTATTCACAGAATTATAATCATCAGAATCATTAATACATCTGTTTAAGTTAGATTTCTACCACCAACACTTTTCCATACGAGATTTGTTCTTAACGGTAGAAATCTAACTTAGGAAGATGTATTAATGATTCTAATTATTATAATTCTGTAAATACGTACCTGTTATTGTCGCGAATCATATTTTGATCAAGATACAACCTGACACTGACCTGAAAATTGCAAAAAACGTAAGAAAAATTGAATTTCGCGGGCTACAACTACGCATTCACCTTAACGGATTGTACCCGGTAATTTGCAGATTACCTAGTCTGTATTCTAACGGTATAACATATACTATACATTAACAATGGTATAACGTAATACTAAATTAAAACTTAGGTAAATCAAAGTAAAATAGCATGATCAGACAAGTAGATATTCTATCTGTGCATAGTCGATGGTAAGTAAATATTTAAGTATAATTTTCATACAGCTATTGTAATGATATTTATAGATACTTAGTTTTCTATTTATTAATCTATTGTACAGAAATTAGCCTGTGAAATGTAATAAATCTTTCTACAAAGACATGTTTTGAGATTTAGATATACATACTATATAATTCCGTCTCTTGTTAGTATTGTGAGCACTGTAGGTAAGCATGTGCTGTTTTAATACTACGTGCATATTTATTATAAAGTATGTATCATGCACTAAAAGATACGATATTGGCTTTTGTAATACCATCCTTGCTTTTCCAGTTTCCGATAAGGCTAAAGAATTGTACAAGTTAGCAATTTTGTGTTTTTCTGCACTAGGCGATGTGGTCGCTAAGCGACAAAGCCCTTTAAATAAATAAATAATATCTATACATATAATAAAACTGTAGAAAAGAAGTTTTTGTACATTAAAAAAAAAATTAAAAAATTTAGCCAGGGTGTTAAAGGACAACCAATAGAACCCAATTCCAGCATTTTTAGAATTTTTGTCTGTTTGTCTGTTTGTATGTTTAGTTATCCGAGCATCACGTAAAATGTACGAAATAAATGTAGATAACTTTTATACACAACGATTTAGCGTAACTTGAAGTAACATTTAGTTTTTGTTTCATTGCAATCGGTTCAGTCTATCAAAAGATTTTTGAATTTAAAGTGTACCTACCAGAAGTAAAATTAGTTAACGTGTGTTAATATGCACTTGGTCTCACAACTTTATGTTTATATATATTTGCGTTAATAATTATATAAATTGAAGTAACATTGAGTTTTTTGTTTCATCGTAATCAGTTCACACACACCTAAAAATTGTAAATTAGAAAATTCTAAGTGTTTCAGAAATAAATATTAAAACAGCGCCATCTCTGGACAAAATTAGTTAATGTGTGTTAATATGCACTTGGTCTCACAACTTCACGTTTATACGCAACAATATTTGCGTTAAAAATTATAAATTGAAGTAACATTGAGTTTTTTGTTTCATCGTAATCAGTTCACACCTAAAAAAAAGACGGGTTGCACTCCGGGAGTGCCGGCAGAAGAGAAAACTTGAATATTAACGTTGAAATTAATCAATTATTAATTTAATTAATATAACTAATTTTTTTTCACTACTTCTGCGTCACTTTTTTCATTTTACGTCCACGTCCACGTCCACGTCCATCCATCCATCCATCCATCCATCCATTGTCGTGTGTCACTTGGTTCACTTCGGTTGGCGCCGCCGTAGAAAGAGAGGGGGGGGGAAATCTCTCCTGACGGTCACGTGTCCTGACGCGAGTTTAACATTTTTTACCCATTACAAAAAGTGTGCAACGCCGCTAAAGAAGTTTTCACTTCAAAAATGTAAATTTGAAAATTATAATATGGACTACATCTGGAGATCAACTACGTGCAGTATTGAATATTAATAGCACTTCGATAGATGGCGTTGTTATGGTTTGCCCACACCGGTAGTCGATGGACAGAGAGTACGTATCAGAAATTAGTTACAATCCCGTGGAACTCGAAGAAATTTTACAAAATGACTGCGCAAATTTGACAGAGGAGCAGCGCCAGACGTTTGATAGGGAATGCTGCAGTGTAGATAACGCCTCGGGTGAAATCCTGTTTTTAGACGCACCGGGTGGCACAGGGAAAACTTTCCTAACCAATGTTATTTTGGCTCGAATAAGGAACCAAAGTAAATTGCCCTTGCTGTCGCCTCTTCAGGGATAGCAGCCACATTATTGCCTGGAGGAAAAACGGCACACACAACATTTAAAATTCCTATCGACTTGGACCGTACGGAAAGCCCGGTTTGCAACATATCACGAAATAGCGATAAAGCAAAGGTTTTACGCGATTGTGTTTTAATTATTAGGGATGAGTGCACAATGGCAAACCGCAAAGCTGTAGAAGCAGTGAATAGAACTTTGCAGGACATAAGGCAAAATGACCGGCCGATGGGAGGCATTACGGTACTGTTCTGCAGTGATTTTCGGCAGACACTCCCGATAGTACCCCGAGGAACGAGAGCCGATGAAATTGCTGCATGTCTGAAGAGTTCTGTTTTATGGCGCAATATATCATCTACACACCTGAGCGTAAATATGCGTGCACAGTTAGGAGGCTGCGAAAATGCACAGGAGTTTTCCAATTTATTGTTACAAATAGGCGATGGCACATACCCCGTACAAGAAGATGGAAAAGTTAATTTGGTCGCTAATCTCTGTTCTTGCGTTACATCACAACAAGAGCTAATTTCTTCTGTGTACGGAGATTCCACAAATATGGGAAATCAAGCCGGTTCTTGGCTATGTCAGCGAGCTATTTTGACTCCCCGCAATGACCAAGCTGCGGCAATTAATTTAAAAATATTGATGCATGTGTCCGGGAATAGTAGAGAATACACCTCTATAAATACAGTTATGGAAGAAGATGACGCCACGCACTACCCGGTAGAATTTTTGGATTCCCTCAACACACCCGGACTTCCCGCCAACAAAATAGTTTTAAAAATCGGTGTTCCAATAATTCTCCTCAGAAATTGATGTCCTCCCAAACTTTGTAACGGCACTCAGCTCAAAGTCACAAATCTGCAGCAAAACATTATCGAAGCTGAAATATTAACCGGTTGCGGTGCCGGCGATATTGTTTTTATTCCAAGAATACCTATTATTCCTAACAACTTTCCTTTCTCTTTCAAACGAGTGCAATTCCCAGTCAGTCTTTGTTATGCCATGACGATTAATAAAGCTCAGGGCCAGACATTATCCGTTGCGGGGGTGGACCTAAGTATTGGATGCTTTTCCCATGGTCAACTATACGTAGCTCTTTCACGCGTAAACAACCCCAATAACCTTTTTGTGTACGCTTCAGATGGTTCCACAACTAATGTTATTAATAGAGAAGCACTAGCTTAAATAAAAAATAAAGACTTGAATCGGTATCCTCGCAGGATATTGTTAAGTTCCGACATCCACGCGAACGAAGTCGCGGGCACAGCTAGTATATAATATGTATCATGCACGATGAAAAAAGAGACAGTCTAGACGTGAACGTTATTTAAAATTGAATGAACGAATAGTTTACGTGCTTTTCACTTTCTCCACTTAGTTTTGTTTTCAAACATTTTCGACGTGAAGTGGAGGGTAGGAGTAGGTAATTAATAGTCACTAGCTATCCTTAAAGAGAATTTAATTGGAGGTTAAATATTTTTTCGAGTCCCTATAATTAACCCTTAATTAGAAGGTAATTTTTCAGAGGTTTCTGTTAATGACTCAAAGGTTAATGAAACAATGGTTTTGGATCACAAACGTAGGCGGTTGGAAAAGGTGGAATCCGGGACGGCGGTCCTGGTCCTGAAAGCCCCACGACCCGGAAAAAGCTGTCAAATTCAAACAAAAGGTTAGTACCATTTTATTTTTGTAAAATGCGTTAATGAAAAAAATTGGCAAGTTGGTAAAGCGGGTCCTTTTATTTACCCAAGATGACTTTCATTAGTGTTTATGTAGGTAGGTAGGTACTGTAAAGGTTTCTGCTAAAGTCAACCTTATGTAGTATTCGTGGTTTGTTTGATTTCTCATATTAGGTATCTTTTTTTAACGGGATAAGCCTTCAAAAGGCGCCCGGTCTTTGGAGAGAAACCAGGGAATGTAGGATTTTTACCTCATTAAAACCACCCCTGTGGTCACCATCTGCACGTGAAAGGGGCACTGTCACCTCTCAAAAGACCCATCCGGAGCCCCTTCTGTGCAACGCCTGTTAGGGCACATCTCTGGGGAACCTCACAGTACCTTACTCCATAATGTCGGCCAAAGTACATCTAACTAATTGTATGTCACCTACGCGTCAAGTTCGCTCTTTTTGGGATAAAACAAACGGATCGATGTGAGTATATTACGTAATGGAAGACATTTAAGCCCGTAATGAAGTAGATGGGCGCGCCGTGTCTGAGCCGCGCTGTCAACGTATCTGACGATTTAGTAATTAGGAGATAGATAAGTCTGTTGGTGTTGCTTTGTTTATTTTATTTTGTTTGGTGAAAGTCACAGAGTAGCAAATTAGCGTAGGTAATGGGCAGTTTTATTAGTGTTAGGGTAAATGCCCACTGAAAGAGCAGCGGCCGGCAGCGGCCATTATCCATAGCTATTTGAAGGCAAAGGAGGGGCAGCGCGGCGCCGCGAGGCTGCACGAGCCTTCTCGCGACTAGTCAAAAGAAGGAAAGTCACTTGCTCTTTGCTCTTACGGCCGCTGCGCGCCGCTGCTCTTTCAGTGGGGATTGACCCTTAGAAGGAGCAATCTTTGGCTGGAAACTAGGAATGTCTGCTGTTTTAAAGGGCTTATAGGTATGCTACAGTAATATACCAAGCAAGCATACGCAGAGGGCCTACAAAGCTCTTCGTGTCCAGTACAACAACGCCTTCAGGGTGTTGGTGGGGCTACCGCGATTCTGTAGCGCGTCAGCCATGTTTGCTGAATCTAATACCGATAGCTTCTCAGCAATCATGAGAAAAAGAACGGCATCATTGTTACGCAGGATTCATGGGAGTGCCAATGGCATCCTGAAGGTGATTGGGGATAGGTTGGACGGCGTTTTCCTGAAGTATTGGACCCGTATGCATATCTACGGGTCTGATACTGCAGGAAAATACATGAATTAATAGGATTGTAGGTTTTATTTTTATTTTATTTTGTTTTTAATTAAATGTAAGTACTAACATAGTTATGTAAGTTGTATCACTAACAAAGATCTATGGAGCAAGTCTTCGAAATAAACGTTTATTATTATTATACCACCTTTATCTCGGTAAAAAAAGGCTTATAAAATTTCATCCTTAATGTTCGTCCCAACCAGTGGTCCAAAAGAGCTAACTCTTATTTGTTTTAAACCTATCAATTGTTATACGAATCATATTGATGCAAGCGAATTTAATTTTATATTAAAAAGTAGCAGCGCCCCGCGGTTTTACCCGCATAAGTCTCGATTCCGTGGGAATATCGGTATAAAAAGTATCCTTTGTCCTTTCCCGGGACTCAAGCTATCGCTATAGGTCGCTATTGTATTCATTAGGCCTTTAACCAATATATATAAGTTATACACTAGATTTATTTTAGGCATAGTTTAATATTTTCTTCACAATAGTAATATGTAACTTTGTAATGATGTAACTTTTATGTAATTTATATGTGAACTTATGAATAAAAAATTATTATATTATTATTATCTCTATACCAAATTTCATCTAAATGGGTTCAGCGGTTTAGGCGTGAAAAGGTAACATACAGACAGACAGACAGAGTTACTTTCGAATTTAAAATATTAGTATGGATGATGCTTTTTTATTACAAAAGTCCTGTCAATGCATGTTACTTTTGAGCTATACTAATTAGTTAAAATTTTATTTTAGTTTGAGTCTGTTTATTTTAGTAACAACAAAGAAATCAAAGTAGTCTTTGGTTAAAAAAGGTTGGAGAGACTCTTATTGTCTCCAACCTTTTTTAACCAAGACTAGGAGAGTTATGAAACACTTTCTCCTATCTACTTTGTCCACATACAGGATGACAACCACAATCCACTCTGCCATCGTCCATTCACCATTCACTATCGCATATAAGATGACACGCAGCTGCCACATCTTGCAATCCTAGATGGCTATCCAACTAAATGATTTCCTGAAGGCGTTAGAAATGTCAGGCAGATTTTTTATCTAGCCTTTTCTTAGGATAGACTGAAATTGTTAAGCCCAGTTCTCAGACGGGTAATTTCCTTTCGAAGATTGTATGATATTGAAGATACTGACTTTGACATTTGTAAGGCTATGGTATGATTTAATTTGGTGTTGGATAGTTGAGGCTAGTTCTTTTTGAGGAGAGTGCAGTGTGCACATTCGAATATTGGCATCGTTGCCGGCACCCTAATTGCGTAACACACTCAATCGGAATGGGAATTATTTTGAAGCAAATTGCTAATCCATTGCTTCATAAGAACGAAAAGTGTGTCTGCTCAACACGTAAATAACGCAATGAATGTTGTTTAACTGTCAAAATGAAACCGATTCCGATTGATAAAGTGTTACGCAATTGCCCCACGGTTGTTAGTTATAATGATGATTAGTAATCGAATGACAAATATTGTTCATTAAAATACAAATTATCTACAGAGAGGCCGGGACATCACGCGAAAAATGTTACCATGAATTCAGCACGTGATTTATTGAAATTTTTCGTAGTTTATTAAAAAAAAAAAACGGTGGTACTCCGGGAGTGCCGACAGAAGTGAAAACAAAACACAAACAGAATACTTTGCCATCACTCACCGACATACCGGACATTAAAACCGAGCACCTCCATCCCGTGGACAGACGAACACATCCGAAGCAGTGTCGTTACGGTAACAGTAGCGCGAATGCAATGGTTTTTTCCCATCTCAAAAATGCCCAACGAGCCTAAAGAAGTTTTCACTTCAAAAATTGCAGTTCCATACATTTTGACCGCGTAGGTTTTCAATTTTCTATGAAACAGCAGATTTTTTTTTAATGATAACCGACGAAAAATTTCTATGCTAAAATGTCTACAATCATTTTTTGAATTCATTACATTTTGCGCGTCGATGGCCATTACACTCTATTTAGATTAATAAATTAGTAATTTAACAATAAGTCATCAAACGGAAGGACACCAAATTAGTATTTTATGTGGTTCGTTTATTAATACATAGGTAGGTAACAGGTAATACGGGCTGGTGTCCGCAACTCCACGTCAATGCGCGTATTTTGCGTACGGTAAGTAGGTAATAGGCAATTTATTTATTTATTTGGTTCACCAACAATTGTTTACAATAACATCTTGATAAAAATAACATCTTTATAAACTTTGAACAGTGTAACAATTACTTAAAGGTAAACACCACATGAACTAAAATTATTTTAATTTGTAAGCCTAGTACATGTACAGTTCACAAGTCAACTTAAAAGCAATGAAAAAATATGTAGACTATGTATAAATAAAGACTTAGTTTTGGATGTAATTGCAAAATTTATGCAAGTAACAAAATAACTAACAAAACAATGAATGCTTTACAACACCTCTGTATACAACTCAAGATTTTAGATTTCTGCTTAGTCAGAGAATCAAAGTGGAAATCGGTAATATGGGGTTGTATCCGCAACTCCACGTCAATGCGCGTATTTTGCGTACGTAATACATAAGTAATTGCATGTATTTAGCATTTAATTAAGGAAATACCAGCCCTTGTACCAATTTACCACAGCAGTCGTTACCACACACCTGTGCGTCTCAGAAACCCTGTGACATGCATGTTCGATTGTCCCGCTGAATATTATGCGAAATACGGTTTCATCGTGCGTGAAACCGTATTTCTCCTTAGTTACCTACATTCAAAGGTTTGTGGCAAAGGTGTGAGTAATTTAAACTTAGATAATTAACTTTTACTTAAGGGGCTTACTGGACCTAAACGCAAAAAACGCAAGTTTTAGAAACAATAAAAGTATATGATCGACTACATTAAACAAAATCAAAAAAATATATGATATTCTTCAGGATGCATGCTAGGTAGATAGTATATTAGAAAGAAAGAAAAGAAAATACGTTTATTTGCGGTGAAAATGACACAAAAAGAACATAAACACAAAAAATAAAATAAAAAGGTAGAGGGAAACATGCGTCACATCCACGCAAAACGGCTATCGCTCAGCATTATGCTGCGACCCTATGCAGGACAGAGCCCCAGCGCTGGTTTTCAGCGACAGCTGGTAGTATTGAAAACATAATAAGTACAACTTATTTGGTACGATAGAAAAAAATCACGAAGTTACTTCTAAAAACCTTCTTTTTACAATAAAAACCATACTAATATACATACAATCATTATGATTTTTTGTCACATTATTCTACAAGCAACATACTAAAACTCTATTGTTTTAATTTTTTTTTGTCCAAACAATAGATTTTTCGTAAATGGATAATTGCTTCATATTTCGCAATAAATTACTAGGGTTGTGTCATCGCGCTTCTTTTTCTTTTCTATGTAGTCCGACAGTGACCGCGCTTTAGGTCATGTAGTCCTCTTAACAGACGGTTGTGTTAGGGCCCTGAGTGTTATAAGAAAGTCTGAAACGCTGAAACTGAACGTTTTAGCTGTCTTATAAAGAGAAATACTCTTGTTCAAGTTCTTGTGTTGTAAAAGTTCGCAACATTCATTTCGAACACCGAGATTTAAGTTGCGAGCTTTTGCTAAAAGCGGCTGTTATTAATTGTAAAAAAATAAGTTTAAAAACTTTAGTTTTTAAACTTACCGGACTAATGAAAAGGATGAAACAAGAAAGTACCTTCCCGTGGTCGCATGCCGCTGAAATAACATATTATTATAAGCTATGGTACTTAGCATGCGACCACGGGAAGGTACTTTCTTGTTTCATCCTTTTCAGTAGTCGGGTTTTAGTTTTTAAACTTATTTTTTATTTATTTTGGGGTTTATTACAGTAAAATTTATATTTTTGAAATGTGCTAATTAAGCCCTTTCGTTTGATACCCAACAAGGAATAATTTAAAAAAGTCCTTTTTAGATCATGACTTTATTTCCGCTAGAGGGCGCCATATTCAATTTAATGTGACGTCACATAGCCTATAACCAGCAGACGATCGAGACGCTTGCAACCATACCTCACTTGTTTAATTATGGCAAGTAGTTTAGAAGTTATGAGGGAACTGATGAACATCCATACATACCGGTCAAAATCATAACCCTCCTTTTTGCTTCGCCGTAGTCGGGTACAAAGCTGGACTTAAAAACGTATTAATGTACCTACATAACTCTACTTTCTAGCCTTTTCCCTATAAGTATATTGGAGTCAACATCCCGTCTAACATACCATTATAACATAACATTATAACATAATATTATAGGCTGAGTATGTTGTATCCTAACAGGATGCAGCTTATTACCAGTACTTCACATGGAGCGACTGCCTATCTAACCTCCACAACCTAGTTATTGGGTAACACGATACCCCTTGGTAAGAGTGGTTGTTAGACTTTTTGGCTTCTAACTTAACGACAGCCAACAATCTACGAATGACAGCCGGGGACCAAGGGCACGTGCTTTCCGACAGGGACTTAAAAACACCTTCATAAAGGTTACAGAATTGTAAGTGTTACATATTGAATTGATAACAGAATCACATATGTAACGCTTTTATATGTGTTAACCCAAAACACTTCAAAAATAGCCGCAATTCCGACCGGATTGAGGCTATTTTGCCATCGCCGCGTCTATCTGCCCGCCGCGCGTTTTTGCGGTAGGTACCGTGGAATTATACCTACAAATGCTTATTTTCTGTTACACAATATATTAACACATAATATAAAAGGTTACACATTGATTCTGTAACATTATTGTACTTATCTGCTACATTTAGAAGTGTTTTTCTTTTAAAACAGTTGAAAAAACAGTGTTATAAACATTTATTACGGTTACAGTTTGAGTCCCAGCTTTCCGAGGCACGGTATCGGAGGAGTCTCGATATGTAATGGACGGTCTGGTCACCCATCCAAGAACCGTCCGCGGCAAGCGCAGCTTAACCTTCGATCGCCCCGTGCGGCTGGTATTATTTAGCCACGAAACCTCTACCCACCTAACAGTCCCAATAAGTAAAATATTTCAGGCTCGTGCACTAGATAACTACTAAGACCCGGATTCTGAAACGACGCTCAAGCTAAAACTATTCGGACTGTCACATTTCAGACTAGTTAATCTCTCTTCAAGTCCAGTTGAAATCTAAAACCAAGTTTAAACAAAACGTGATTTATCCCAGTTCAGTCTAAACAAATGTTCAACACAATTTTGTGGCATGACAGTAAATGTTTCACAAGCGAAATCCATTCACATTGTATCCTTTATAATCGCATCAGTTCATATACAGAGCGGAAGTTAATCGCAGTTAATATTTTAGTGTATGAGGATTCTAATTAATTAAGCAGGGATTAGTTTTGCCGGGCTTTGTGGGCCGGTAAACGTTTGATCCTGATGAGTGGTTGAATAATCTCTCGTTAACTTATTCGGTGTCAACCGATTTGGAATTGCGTATGTGTGTGCGTGTTTTTGTGTGGTGTGTGTTGTTACATTATCGTGATTTATTATACACTAGCAGCGCCCCGCGTTTTCACCCGCATAAGTTTCCCGTGGGAATATCGGGAGAAAAATTATCCTATGTCCTTTCCCGGGACTCAAACTAACTCTATATACCAAATTTCATCTAAATCGGTTCAGCTGTTTAAACGTGAAGAGGTAACTGACAGACACACTTTCGCATTTATAATATTAGTAGGGATGTGTAGGTTATTGCGGGTTTAGTTTTTGATGAATCTATTAGATACTTAGGTATACAAAGAAAAGAAAGAAAGAAAGAAAATACGTTTATTTGCGGTAAACATGACGCAGAGAAAGAACACAAACACAAGAAAAGAACATCTTGGGGAAAATATGTGTCACATCCACGCAAAATGACCATCGCTCAGCATTATGCTAAAACCCTATGCAAAACAGAGTCACAGCGCTGGTTTGACGTGATGACGTCAGGTGCACCATACGATAAGATAAAAAAAAACTAAAATAAATATACAAAGTCTAGTTTTAAATGTTTATTATAAACATATATTTTTATAAAAAATACTGCTTTTAGGTATGTATTTCCTTGTCAAAATCCATACTATCCATACCTACTAATATTATAAATTCGAAAGTAACTCTGTCTGTCTGTATGTTACCTTTCCAAACCTAAACCACTGAACCGATTTTGATGAAATTTGGTATAGATATAGTTTGAGTCCCGGGAAACGACATAGGATAGTTTATATCCCAATATTCCCACGGGATCGACACTTATGCGGGTGAAACCGCGGGGCGCAGCTAGTATCTCTAGAAAGAAGAAAGAAAAAACTTCGGTTTCCTTCTGGCAGGAAGACGAAATATTATCATACAGTTTGTGATTTTTTACGTACAAAGAAGCCCAGGGAAGCAAGAAAAGCGAAGTTTTTGTAGAAACAACAAACCAAAAATGTTCTCCTTATAATTTGTACCTAATAAATATCAATTCTCTTCACCTTGCAAAAAGGAATGTTTGAAAAAATACTGCGGGTGCAGAATATCGTCCCTACTCCGTATTTTCCCGTGTAAACGTTAACCAAAGGAAATTGGTTGCCGCAGTGGCTGCGACGAGCTCACCTGTCTACCTACCCCAACTATAAACTCAAACAGTACTGATCTACCTACGTGACTTCTAGTGTGTATCGATTTCTAACGTTTGCAGATTTCCTCTTGGTACCTACCTGTACAAAAATATTCAGGTATGCAGCTGCATCCGGTTAGACTGGAAACTGACCCCAACATAGTTGGGAAAAGGCAGGCAGATGATGACCTATACAAAAATACCAGCTAGAGTTTTGTATCTAATAAATTCTTTTCGACTTTTTTTTAAATCCTACTATCACATGACACTAATATTATAAAGGCGAAAGTTTGTGAGTGTGTGTGTGTTTATATATTTGTTACTTCTTCAGGCTCAAACGGCTGGACTAATTTTAATAAAATTTTGTATGGAGGTAGCCGACACCCTGGATTAACATAATAATAAGCTACTTTTTATCCCGATATTCTCACGGGGTCAACATTTACGCGGGTGAAACCTCAGGGCGCAGCTAGTATAAAAATATATTATATTATAGGTCAGAAGCTAGGAGCACGTTTTCAATTAGTCATTTCCTATGGAGAAGACCCGGCAAGAAACTCCACGGTTACTATTTTAAAAATAATTGGCTTTTACAATGTTGATGTTAATGTTGTTAATAGATATGAGAGGACAGTATAGGCCCGTCGACAAGTATCAAAATAGAAGACGATCTTCAAATGTACAGTTTATAAGGCCTAAAAATTTCTCAATTAATTAGGAAAGTATAAGTTGTTATTTTTTAATAAAATCAGGTTAAATTGTTGGTTCTGGATAGACATAGTATAGTTTTTTTTTATAAATGGTAATCTCACTTTCTCGACATGAAAATCACAAGAAAAGGCAGTACTTATAATGAAAACAACTTACTTTCAGCGTCAGCTTTTTTATATGTAAATTACTGTTACAATCCGTATAAATTCTCCATACAAAATCAAAAGATACTTTACGCTCTGGTTCAGAATCAATTTGATCAATTACAAGCTATTCAAGCCATGCGTTGGATGTTTTTATTCAATTACATGCACTTAAGAAACCATCGCTTCAGGGAATATTGATTTAACCGGGAATTAAATTTATTAATGGTACTTAAACACAAGACCCACCGGTATTGTATAATATCGAAGTCTGGCCGTTATTTGCTTGAACAATCTCTGTTGTGGGCAATTAAAATCTGATTTTAAACGATCACTGGTCCTCTGGATTGGTGATCATAACCAATTGTACGTAGGTACTTTCGTTGGCTACCTTCATAGGTAAACGTATTCATAATACCTCTAGTATTTTGTGGAAACTTATCTTCATTTTTCCCAGTTTCCTGACCTTTTAGACTCGTGAAACTTTTTTATCTGTCCTACTATAATAAATAATAAATAAATAATAATATTATAAATGCGAAAGTTTGTGAGGATGGATGTATGTTTGTTACTCTTTCACGAAAAAACTACTGAACGGATTTGGATGAAACTTTACAGTAATATAGGTTATTCATCAGAATAACACATAGGCTACAATTTATAATGATTTTATGTAGTTTTGGTCATAATATAATGATACGTGTCAATTAAGTCGGAAAAAAATCTTCCATCTGAGAGCTATCTTGGCGTGCGCTGCCTAAACCAATGGAGTTACATAAAGATAATGTACCGCAGGATTGTTTGTCTTAAGTAGATCTAAATAAAAGTCCGCGACAGCATATATCTACCTTTTATGTGCAAGCCAGTACAACCAAAATTGTGAACCATAAATCTAATTAAATTTGGTACTATATTACAATGCACATTTAGTATATAATTATCAAACTCTTATCAAAATGAATACATTTCTCGCATTAAGTATTTAATGTAGATAAACTTTGTCCTAGTAAACTATAAAATACCACAATTATTTATTGCTGAAATATAACAATATTTGCTGCACATTGATTTTGATACTTAGGCAGACACCCATAATCCAACTGGTCCTGTGCACTTAATTTGTCTTAATTAGGTGCTACATTATACCACACGATCCGGATAAAATTTGGTCGTCGTTGGTCTAGTGGTCGCAAGCGCTATACTGCTAAGTATGAGGTCCTGGGTTTGATTCCCGTGTCGGGCAAAGTGTTATAAGGTTTCCCCATCTGGAATTTCTCAGTAGGAGCCCGGAGTCTGGATTTGTACCCGGTTGATGGCAATAGGCTCGCTCCTATTACATAGGACTTAAACTACAGCACTGCTCATATCCATCGGCTTAAATAATGATGATGAATAAAGGTCATAGCACATGTATCAAACCGGAAAGGGATCGGCACCGTGTCAACTCGAGCCGTTCAGTATTCTTTGTATGAAACTCCTTACTGTAACGCACACTAATCGGAATCGTAACGTACCTAAGGGTGCTCCCACACAGCAGTTATATAACGTTATACAACATTATGTAAAACGATAACATTTATAATATCTATACCTCGTTGAAAATGTTATCGTGTTACACAATGTTGTATAACGTTATATAACTGCTGTGTGGGAGCACCCTAATCGCTTCGCCTCGGGACAAGCTTACGAACCGCGGTGCGGTGCGTTGTGGCTCGTCGTCCCCGCGCTTACGTCTTTCCGTACCCGAGCTTAAGTCTCTTCGTCCACCCTTGCCCCTCTCACCCCTCCGGCCTGCCTGCTGCACCATCAACCAGCGGTCGGCGAGCCGTAAGCGCGGTGTCGCCTACTAGTCGTAGCCGAGTCGACGTATCGGAACTTCTGATCCGCTTTGGTTACGTGCTTATGTTAGGTTGACGCCTGTTTGACGGCGAGGCGAAAGGCGATACGGTGCCGATCCCTTTTCGATTTGATACGTGTGCTATGACCTTTAAAAGACGGCTTACATAGGTAAACTCTTACTACGATATACACGACTTCATCTAAAACTCAAGTCTTATTAAGTTATTAGTAGGGGATGTGGGTATCATGTATATTAATCTACGTATAAAGTTTGCACATGTTTCCCTCATAGCGTTGTTGAACATTAATTAATGCCAACACTAAGTTACCTCTGTCGGCATCCTTTAGGTATTAGAAAAGAAAGGATATGGATAAGCAAGGGTTTTCCTTTCGGAAGGTACTAATGGGGTAGATAAGTACAATTCTGATTGCCTCGTTCGTTTAGTGGTCACGGTTGCGACTGCTGATGGCGGGGTCCTGGGTACGATCCCCGGGTCAATTACTGGAATTTTCCATTATGAATTTCACAGGAGCAGCCCGGAGTCGGGGTTGTTCTGATTAATGGAAATGGGCTCGCCCCCTTACTTGTGACTTATGGCAATGGCGCAGTGGCTGAGCGTGGATAATAATAATTGTTCGCTTGATAACATCACAACATTCACGACTGCTGCAATTAAAATCTCGCCAGCTTAACTGTAGCCTGCACCGAGTATTGGTGACATTTGAACTTCTCAGTTAGTTGTCAACCAGCATTTAAATAAAGTTGGTAACATAAAAATATGCATTTGAAAACCAGTTGTTAGAATGCATTTCATCTGTAAAATAAATTTTGTATTTCCCTGAATTTTTCCGTTCCAGCTTTTGAGACATTTTTTTACTGTACACTTAAATATGTGTGTGAATTCATGAGCAACTGCCAACTATGTTTTGTGAATATATTGAAAAGTAAAAAGAAACAAAAAAAAATTTTTTTTCATGAAAACTACTTTATTTATCAAGGGATATTTGTGCGTCACCAATGTGAAGGAAAAGTGTATTATTCTTCCCTGTAGACTCGTAAAAGATGACTAAAGGGCAATACTACGTAAAGGACAACATTACGTGCCTCTACGACTATGTTATAATACACCATATGGATACCGTAAGTAAAATTATTCTGTAAGCAATAATAGCAAGCACATTAGTCATTTTCTCGCACAAAAGGCTTTGTTTTCAGTATAAGCTTCTAAAAGTTTCTTTCTAGCCCTTGGGGCTTCCTCTGAGGACTGACTAGTGCTTTTATATTTATGTTTTGTAGGCTTATTGTAATTGTAGTTTAATTTCATCTCTAACTTTTTTCATCTAGCTACCTACCCCATTGCCTGTCTGCTACTCGTGCATAAAAAAATGGTAAATAGGTACTTATTACGGTGTAAGCCTTTTTAGCTTTCGGGTGAAATTTTTCTATTATAAGTTGAACAGGCGAGATAAAGGTGCATTCTTATTAACTGGCTTGATTTTGTCACAGATTTTACCAATTAAAGAAAAATAATAGTGGGACTCGAATGAGTCGTGGTCCAAGGTCGTCGTCAAGCGAGCTCTCTTTTGAGGTTTGGTAAACAGAAGTTGCATAAAAAAGGCCGTATTTAATCAAATAAAACAAAGTTAACGAGTTTTTTCAGGTCCTGTTTTATTTTTAGTACCTTTGGACCCTTTTTGAGGCTCGTGGTCTTGTGGCCTGTGTTGTTGTATGACTTTAAGAGACAAATAATAAAACAGGTCGAGGGCGAGTTTTATACGCCCTCTGAGAATTCAATGAATTGAGGTGATAGGTATAAAAGAGGCTATATTGAATTCAGAAAAATTCTGCTTACTTTTATTGGGCTGTAAACTTCTACTATATTTGTTTAGACTATGTTCACACGGCTGCACATCAAGCTATACATAACCAGTATACCTAAGCTGGCTTCTGATTGTACGAAAAACCTATACAATGCGAGGTCAGCGAAAAGTGGAAATGTATTGCTTGATGTGTAACCGTGTGTACAGTGGCTTCCGAAAGTAAGTTGACATTTTTGCACTTCATCTTTGACACGGGAACACCCAAATACTCCGAAATATTTTATTCCGAATTTCGATGTTCCGATTTTCAAAAGTCCGAATTTCATAATACCTATGAATTATAATGTCTATTATTATAAATCACGAAATTTATTTTACCGAAAGTCGTAAATGCGATTTGTTTGTTTTCCGATTTTCATACGTTCGAAGAATCAAATGCTCGATGGGTTCTCGGTCCGAAAAACGACATTTCGATTTTTAATACTCCGAATAAACTGCTATAATTAGGATTCTGATTCCATTAGAATAATATTCAGTTACGCATATAAATTCAAAATTTTTATGTAACGTTTAATGCAATTTACAAAAGTCTACTTTGTTATTAATATTTGTGTATTAATATTATTTTTTGAGCACCAGATCCCCTCTATTGTTGGTGAATCATTTGGGTTAATAAGTAATGTTGGAACTGTGACCAGCGAAAGAAAATATTTTTATTCAAAAGTAAACAATCATTTTAAATGAGAACTATTACACTTGCTATTCAGTTTTACAAGGCGTTTTTATTTCGGAATTATAATTAATCGGTATTTTAATAATCGGAATTCATATTTTTGATGTTTCGAATTACCATTAATTCGGACTTTTTGTTCTTCGATCTATTGAAACTCGGTATTTCGGTTCTCGGGTTTTGAGAATAGTAATTATAAACGTTAGGAATATTGAAATTTCGGAATTATTAAAATAGGATTAATGATAAATCGAGTTGTTATATTAGGAATTTTGAATAAAGTTTTTCGTATTAATGTAGTGTACCCCTTTGACACACCACACTATGAATTAAAATTCTATTGATGTGTAGGTTTGAACTGCTACAACGTTTTTATTGACCTTTATATTCTTTCTTAAATACCTTTAACTTAAGAAAATAATAAATGATCAAGTAATCTCTTAGGAGTCCCTGATATTTTTTTTAAATTTTAAATCATAATGTGGCATCGTGTCTCGGAAAGCACGTTAAGCCGTTGGTCCCGGCTGTCATTCGTGGATCTTTGACACTCGTTACGGGTAGTCAGAAGCCCGAAAGTCTGATAACCAGTCTTACCAAGGGGTATCGTATTACCCAGTAACTGGGTTGTGGAGGTCAGATAGGCAGTCGCTCCATGTAAAATACTGGTATTCAGCTGCATCCGGTTAGACTGGAAGCCGACCCCAACATAGTTGGGAAAAGGCTAGGCAGATGATGATGATGAATGTGGCATCACAGCTGAACTGGAAAAATGTGAACTAACTTTTGGAGGGCACCGTATCTTATTGTTTTAGCGAAGTCGACGTTTTTCAGCAACGATTGCTTTAGTTTTAACAAACTGGGCGTAATGCTCCATGTATCATGTAATTTGTCAAATCAATCGGCCTGGCCTCTGTACAACTATGTTGGGGTCGGCTTCCAGTCTAACCGGATTCAGCTGAATAACAGTATTTTACATGGAGCGACTGCCTATCTGACCTCCACAACTCAGTTACTGGGTAATACGCGTTACCCACTGATAAGACTGGTTGTCAGACTTTCTGGCTTCCGACTACCCGTAACGACTATCAAAGATCTATGCATGACAGCCGAGAACGACAGCTTACCGTACTTTTCGAGGCACGAAGGTCACCCATCCACAGACTGACCTAGACAAGCGTAACTTAACCTTCGATCGAGGCGTGCGGTTGTTATTACTTAGCCTCTCGACGAACGAGTCGGACGAGGACGGTACGTGGTCTTCTCAATTTGTCAAAATATTGATGACAAATTACAGTTCGTAGCAAGTGCTACGGCGCTACGACAAACAGTCTACGACCTCTACGGGCGACAAAAGCCTACGGAGTTTTGGCGATCGCTTAAATGATCCGTAAAAGTTTCTATTCGTCTTTCACGGGTTTTGCGGGTCCGTAAGCTAACAAAACTTTCAATTGGTTTTATTTTTTCCTTTTATTTTCTTTTGGATGTTAGCACCTACTGTTTTATTATATGTATTTTATACAAAGCAAAGTTTCTTTCTCAATCTTTGAATCCATTTCAAATGATAAATAATTACCTACAGTTCCCGACTTCCTCTTCAATATTTTTTTTTATGCTTAAATATTAGTTTCTGAAATCATATTCAACTGATCTACACTAGGTGGATTTTCGCCGTGGGGCTAGTCGCTTACCAAATCACCTCACCAGCCAAAACACCACCACATTTAGACAGGTCGATAAAAATCGCAGGTGACTATAGTAGACCGTACGTCTATTTTATTACACATAAATACGATTTTAACCGACAGCAAAATAAACAAAAACGTATAAAAACTCACGAGGGACACAATATTCGATCACGAGAAACGTCAGAAACCGAATGTCAGTATTATCTACTCCGAATGACCAAAACAGAATGGTAACCAGTAAGTATGCCTACTTGAATCGATTATTAAGATACCGCAATATTATTTACGATTTTTTGAACAATCAACTCAGCCTATCGCAGTCCACTGCTGGACATAGGCCTCTCCCAGACTGCGCCACAGCACCCTGTCCTCCGCCTTCCGCATCCAGTCTACCCCAGCCACCTTCTTTAGGTCGTCCGTCCGTCCGATTTTTTGAACCATTATCTTGTTTATAATGAAAAACATTTTATAAATAGAAAATAATAAATGAAATTGAAAATGTTTAGAGCTTCTGACCTACTGGCAATAATGCCAGTAGGTATCATAAAAATAATTTGCACGATTTTATTTCAAACAATTATATTTTATTCTTGTATCGTACTTTAGGTCACTTTAAAGCCGAATACAGTGTTCAATATTATATTTTACCTGTTTAAGATAGCCTACAAATTTAGCTCTATATTATAGTACATTTTGATGAACTATATAATTGGGGTAATTATTTTACATTGACAACACTTTACTTACATTTTTGATCTGGAATTCCATTTCCGATATTAGTTGCATGAAAATATCGACCTCACTGACCTCTATTAAAATATAATACAGGTCAATAGTCGACCTTCATGCGGCGGGCGATCGCTTGCATTTTTAACCGACTTCAAAAAGGGAGGTTTTGTATTCGACCCGTATGTATGTAGGTATGTATGTTTGTATGTCCGCGATTTTCTCAAAAACTATTGAAACAATTTTTTGATAATTCTTTCACTGAATGATGTGATCTACATACTTTTAGGAAGGTTTCAGTATATAAAACATTAGGTAATTATTCTTATGTATGAAGTTATATGCATAAATGTACTGCATCTCCGGCATTTCTATGTGAATTTTGATGATTCTTCTAGTCGGTGTCTTCAATTCTTCATTGCACTAGTGTTAATTGATTTTGTGTGGGGTAGGTTAAAAAGTGAACAATAAAAACTTTTTTACAAAAAAAAAAAAACCAACCGACTTCAAAAAACACACTACAAAGTGATCGATAACTTCAATTTCGGAAGTCGGTGTCAAAAAACGAAAATGCGGAACCAACGACACCGACTTCCGAAATTAAAGTTATTTATCACTTTGTAGGGTTTTTCTTTAAGTCGATTTTAGTCACCCGCCGCATGCGACCTGTCGCCGCACGACAAAAGTTGAAACCTACTCTACTTTGGAAGTTGCGATTTTAGTCACCTGCGGCTTAGTCGAATCGCCATTTAGACAGTCAATTTTTGCCGTCCGGTGAAAATCATGCGGCTATTATAGTCACCTAACAGAGCCTGCATGGAGGACGACGAGACAGCGGCACATGTGCTTCTAAACTGCCCAGTGGTCGCCACGTACAGGGCAAAGTACTTCGGTAACCCAGGTACCCTACGTGAGACGGTCAGTAACATCAAGGCGTTGCTGGCCTTCCTCGAGGAGCTGGGGTGGATCGAATAATCGATTTTCCCACCCGTACGCAAAATACGCGCATTGACGTGGAGTTGCGGACACCAGCCCGTATTACCTATTACCTATTAGTCACCTAACATAGAGCATGGTCACCTAAGCCCACATTATTTGATTGGCAGTTTGTATTGTATCAAGGGAATCAATCACAACAGCTTACACAAAATTTTGCAGCAGATTTACCGATCAGTCAGTTATAATCTACGTCGCCGCGAATCTCTCAGGGAACTATTTAAAAGGATTAATATTAATAATAATAAATAAATAAATAATTTATTTTAGACCAAACACTTGTACACATTATCATAAACCTGCCAAACTGCGTGACAGTTTGTAACGCCATAATATTGTTAACGCCATAATTAGTTCGTATAAATTTTCACGCCTCATTACTGGCCACTCACAATATTCTAATCTGGAAGAATTCGATAGTAGTAGCAGTATACGTTAAAAAAAAAGACGGGTTGCACTCCGGGAGTGCCGGCAGAAGTGAAAACTTGAATATTAACGTTGAAATAAATCAATTATTAATTGAATTAATATAACTCATTTTTTTTCACTATTTCTGCCTCCCTTTTTTCATTAATAGATGCACTTTGTTCAATTTCCATATTTTAAACACTTTATATACACGAATGTTACGAATACACAGCAGTGTGTCCACGTCCACTTCCACTTCGACTTCGACTTTGACTTTGACTTCGACTTCGACTTCGACTTCGACTTTGATTTGACTTCGACTTCGACTTTGACTTTGACTTCGACTTCGACTTCGACTTCGACTTCGACTTTGACTTCGACTTTGACTTCGACTTTGACATCGACTTCGACTTTGACTTTGACTTCGACTTCGACGTTGACTTCGACTCCGACTTCGACTTCGACTCCGACTTCTACTTCGACTTTGCCTTCGACTTCGACATCGACTCCGACTTCGACTTCGACTTTGACTTTGACTTCGACTTCGACTTTGATTTGACTTCGACTTCGACTTCGACTTTGACTTTGACTTCAACTTTGACTTTGACTTCGACTTCGACGTTGACTTCGACTCCGACTTCGACTTCGACTCCGACTTCTACTTCGACTTTGCCTTCGACTTCGACATCGACTCCGACTTCGACTTTGACTTTGACTTCGACTTCGACTTCGACTTTGACTTTGACTTCGACTTTGACTTCGACTTCCACTTCCACTTCCACTTCCACTCCATCCAATCCATCCATTGTCGTGTGTCACTAAACTTGGTTCACTTCGGTCGGCGCCGCCGTAGAAAGAGAGGCGGGGGGGGGGGGGGGGAATCTCTCCTGACGGTCACGTGTCCTGACGCGATGCCCTGACGCGAGTTTAACATTTTTTACCCATTACAAAAAGTGTTCAACGCCGCTAAAAAAGTTTTCACTTCAAAAATATTGGTGCCAATGTCGCCATTCTCCTTTACAGGGCGACTTATTTACCATAATTTTGAATTTCCGCTTGTTCGCATTCGCACTCTCGGCTGATTGCCGACAAATGTTCTTACAGATTAAAGTAAGAGAAAGCGATCGCCGCTTTCAACGCATCTTATATCGTTTCAGTGTAAACGATCCTCTGGTTCTATATCAGTTTAACCGCGTCTGTTTTGGTCTCAAGTCAAGTCCCTACCATGCGATCCGCACAGTTCGACAGTTGGTTCAAGACGATGGTCAACTCTTCCCGCACGCCAGCGCTGTCATCAGGGACTCGCTGTATATGGATGACGATTTGGCAAACTTTTCGCTCTGCCCTGCCGCTTTTAAATGATTTTAAAATTCCGCGTCATTTAAGTGTTGTTGAAAACTGTGTTCTTCGCCTAATTGGATTTTCCGACGCCAGCGAAGGCGCCCTCGGCGCTGCCATCTATGCGCATGTTACTCGCAACGATGACGTGGTCGTTCAGCTGGTTTGTGCCAAGTCAAAGGTATCGCCGGTTAAATCATTGACTATTGCTCGACTGGAGCTCTGCGGTGCCGAGCTCCTCGCTAAGCTTCTTCGCCGTGTTCACGACACTTATAATCCGCGTTATAATGTTACTGCTGTTTACTCATTCACCGATTCAAAGGTGAATCTTTGCTGGATAAATTCATCTTCGCATCGTTGGCAAACGTTTGTGGCCAATCGTGTCGTTCGCATCGTAGACAACGTCCCCGCAAAGCATTTCTATCACGTAGCTGGGACTGAAAACCCGGCGGACTGTTTGTCACGTGGTTTAACACCTGACAAATTCATTGAGCACCCATTTTGGTTGCACGGACCCGCTTGGGCTAAGCTTGACCCTTCCGAATGGCCCATACATAAGGTTAATGACTTGAATTCGGAACCTATTCCGGAAGAAAAGGTCCACGCGCACCCCATAGTCGCAGACTCAAATTCGGACAACTCGCTTCTACTCATACTCGCAGAACGTACGTCGTCTTGGAACAAGTTGCGGCGTATTATTGTTTTCATATATCGCTTCATGAAAAAACTCCCGCGTCGAACTAACGCCGCCGTTACCGCTAGCGACCTCAAGTTCGCTGAAACCATTTTGTTTCGTCATGTTCAAAGAAAACACTTCATAAAAGATTATTCCGAGTTAAAATATAATAAGCTTTGCTCACCCGCTCTTACTAAACTCGAGGCCATTCGTAGATGGTGATGATTTAATCTCTTTAAAGATGGCACCTCAAGGCCGAGGGGATTATTAGATTGTATATATTTTCACGCCTTATTACTGGCCTCTCACAATATTTGTATCTGTGTAACATAAATTTCCTTCCGCTTTCCCTCTTGCTTCTGCAACCCCTATAATGCCATAGCGAGAGGAGAAAGAAGATTTTGAAATCGCTAACGTTCCCGCACTGACGTGAAGAGAAAACAAAATTAGTTTCTCCAACGCCTTCAAGAGTATCGGGTCAAAAATAAGATAAAGAGAACTCAAATCCTATCGCAAGGAACGAAGATATAATTACTGTGCAAGTGCGTGCTTTGTGTTGTGTACTTATGTGACATCCTGGACCCGCCGCCGCCGCCGCCACGTGGAACTCCGCAGCGTGTCTCCATCATAGCTCGCCAGGCAGGTACAACATTTCCCATACCACCGAACACCTACTTCTCGAACCACCCCTCATGCAGTCCACTACAAGGATTTTTCAATCCAGGCTTTAAGCCGCCGCATCAAATATTATGACGGTACCTTGCCAATTCATTTATGAAAATATTATGTTTGTAAGAAAAAATCTACATCTTTTTAATAAAATAAGCGATAGACATAATTTTAATACTAGAAATAAAGATAAAATACATCAACCATTTTTCAGATTAGCTCAAATACAGTACAGGGTCAGTAGTGCATTAGCACCGTAAGGATTGTTTTGCTGTGAACACGCGCGGTACAGGCCGTATATACGTATGTGTGTATAAGTGATGTATTAACACAGAACGCACACCTCAGAATTTATACACTTTTCAATAAACTGCTTTTTAGCTTTTCACATAATAGACAAGAGTATATATTCTAAAAAAAAATCTTCTGCTGCAATTTTGAACAAATATTTTGCTCAATAACTAAGATTATAAAAACTGAAGTGTTAATCAACTTTTGATGCTTACCGTACAAGTATATATCGAAAAGTTTTATGTCACCTTGAACTCAAAGCTTCCGTTAGCGGAAACTGTATACCTTTAGAAAACATAGGCATATTAAATTGTTCATCCTCGACAAAATCAATAAATTCCTCAGCATATTTAGGAAGATTTGAAGATGATGATCAGCTCAATAATGATGGTTTATCACCTGAATGGCAATACCACCATTGAAAAATTATTGTCTTCAGAATTGCCTCAGTTACATGATTTGTCAATTTATATTGTAGGTTACGGGTCTGTTGCTTATTATCTGTCAAGATCAATAAAATGTTCTTTTTGTGTAGATGCAATGTTGGCATCCGATGTTCTATGGTTTCACAAACCTATTGGTTTAAAAAATAGAGGTGGACTGTATTTTCCTTCTCAAAGTATTTATGATATATATTGTATTTGTGAAGCGCATGTGCGAAGAATTTCAAATAAAGACTTTAACGTTTAGCGATCGTACTTTCAATTTTCAAACAGTTTATAGGCAAAAATGTCATTTTTTTGTAATCAATGACCACACAAACGGGCAGAGTTACAGAAATAATCTTATAAGGACGGTTATAGAGAAATATCTAGATATAAGGTTAGATTATTTGTCTAAACGTAAAACTCTTCAAATCAGTTCAGAGTCTAAAAGACAGTATTATAAAAAGCTAAACCAGCAAAAGGGAACATAATAAAACCTTTACTTACCTTATTGAACCTGTGTTTTATTTATAATGCATAAGTAGGTGTAACTAACATTGAACACCTCTCTAGTCATCAGATTTTATAGTACCTAACTGCATGAAATGTGTGAATAATAGTTGCGTAGTTGTGTATAACGCTAGTATACTACCCTATTCCCAAATACCCGTATATATTTTTTAGCAAATACCTTTTATAATCCTAGTAATTAACTCCGTTATCAAGCGAACAATTATAGTAAGACACCTCTTATAATAATTGTTCGGTTGACAACATCACAACATTCACGACTGCTGCAATTAAAATTTCGCCAGCTTAACTGTAGCCTGCACCGAGTACTGGTAACATTTAAACTTCTCAGTTAGTCGTCAGCCAGCATTTAAATATAGTTGGTAACATAAAAATATGCATTTGAAAGCAAGTTGTTAGAATGCATTTCATCTGTAAAATAAATTTTGTATTTCCCTGAATTTTTCCGTTCCAGCTTTTGAGACATTTTTTTACTGTACACTTAAATATGTGTATGAATTCGATGTTCCGATTTTCAAAAGTCCGAATTTCATAATACCTAAGAATAATTATAATGTCTATTATTATAAATCACGAAATTTATTTTACCGAAAGTCGTAAATGCGATTTGTTTGTTTTCCGATTTTCATACGTTCGAAGAATCTCGATGGGTTCTCGGTCCGAAAAACGACATTCCGATTTTTAATACTCCGAATAAACTGCTAAAATTAGGATTCTGATTCCATTAGAATAATATTCAGATACGCATATAAATTTAAAATTTTTATGTAACGTTTAATGCAATTTACAAAAGTCTACTTTGTTATTAATATTAATTGTGTATTAATATTATTTTTGAGCACCAGATCCCCTCTATTGTTGGTGAATCATTTGGGTTAATAAGTAAGGTTGGAACTGTGACCAGCGAAAGAAAATATTTTTATTCGAAAGAAAATACTTTTATTCAAAAGTAAATAATCATAGTTTTCAATGAGAACCATTGTATTACAAGGCGTTTTTATTTCGGAATTATAATTAATCGGTATTTTAATAATCGGAATTCGTATTTATTTATTAAAACTTTATGCACAAGTAAAAACTGTACAAAGGCGGACTTAATGCTTTGAATTATCATTAATTCGGACTTTTTGTTCTTCGATCTATTGAAACTGGGTATTTGAGAATAGTAATTATAAACGTTAGGAATATTGAAATTTCGGAATTATTAAAATAGGATTAATGATAAATCGAGTTGTTATATTAGGAATTTTGAACCATTCGGAATTATGAAAATCGGTATTTTGAAATTCGTATTTGTGACTTTCGGAATAAAGTTTTTCGTTTTAATGTAGTGTACCCCTTTGACACACCACACTATGAATTAAAATTCTATTGATGTGTAGGTTTGAACTGCTACAACGTTTTTATTGACCTTTATATTCTTTCTTAAATTTTACCTTTAACTTAAGAAAATAATAAATGATCAAGTAATCTCTTAGGAGTCCCCGATATTTTTTTTAAATTTTAAATCATAATGTGGCATCGTGTCTCGGGAAGCACGTTAAGCCGTTGGTCCCGGCTCTCATTCGTGGATCTTTGACACTCGTTACGGGTAGTCAGAAGCCCGAAAGTCTGATAACCAGTCTTACCAAGGGGTATCGTATTACCCAGTAACTGGGTTGTGGAGGTCAGATAGGCAGTCGCTCCATGTAAAATACAACATAGTTGGGAAAAGGCTAGGCAGATGATGATGATGAATGTGGCATCACAGCTGAAGTGGAAAAACGTGAACTAACTTTTGGAGGGCACCGTATTTTATTGTTTTAGCGAAGTCAACGTTTTTCAGCAACGATTGCTTTAGTTTTAACAAACTGGGCGTAATGCTCCATGTATCATGTAATTTGTCAAATCAATCGGCCTGGCCTCTGTACAACTATGTTGGGGTCGGCTTCCAGTCTAACCGGATTCAGCTGAATAACAGTATTTTACATGGAGCGACTGCCTATCTGACCTCCACAACTCAGTTACTGGGTAATACGCGTTACCCACTGATAAGACTGGTTGTCAGACTTTCGGGCTTCCGACTACCCGTAACGACTATCAAAGATGTATGCATGACAGCCGAGAACAACAGCTTACCGTACTTTTCGAAGCACGAAGGTCACCCATCCACAGACTGACCTAGACTAGCGTAACTTAACCTTCGATCGAGGCGTGCGGTTGTTATTACTTAGCCTCTCGACGAACGAGTCGGACGAAGACGTTACGTGGTCTTCTCAATTTGTCAAAATATTGATGACAAATTACAGTTCGTAGCAAGTGCTACGGCGCTACGACAAACAGTCTACGACCTCTACGGGCGACAAAAGCCTACGGAGTTTTGGCGATCGCTTAAATGATCCGTAAAAGTTTCTATTCGTCTTTCACGGGTTTTGCGGGTCCGTAAGCTAACCAAAATTTCAATTGGTTTTATTTTTTCCTTTTATGTTCTTTTGGATGTTAGCACCTACTGTTTTATTATATGTATTTTATACAAAGCAAAGTTTCTTTCTTAATCTTTGAATCCATTTGAAATGATAAATAATTACCTACAGTTCCCGACTCCCTCTTCAATATTTTTTTTTTATGCTTCCGTATTAGTTTCTGAAATCATATTCAACTGATCAGTTGTGAATTCTGACAGGGATCTACACTAGGTGGATTTTCGCCGTGGGGCTAGTCGCTTACCAAATCACCTCACAACCCAAAACACCATCACATTTACACAGGTCGATAAAAATCGCAGGTGACTATAGTAGACCGTACGTCTATTTTATTACACATAAATACGATTTTAACCGACAGCAAAATAAACAAAAACGTATAAAAATACAACAAATAAAAACTCACGAGGGACACAATATTCGATCACGAGAAACGTCAGAAACCGAATGTCAGTATTATCTACTCCGAATGACCAAAACAGAATGGTAACCAGTAAGTATGCCTACTTGAATCGATTATTAAGATACCGCAATATTATTTACGATTTTTTGAACAATCAACTCAGCCTATCGCAGTCCACTGCTGGACATAGGCCTCTCCCAGACTGCGCCACAGCACCCTGTCCTCCGCCTTCCGCATCCAGTCTACCCCAGCCACCTTCTTTAGGTCGTCCGTCCGTCCGATTTTTTGAACCATTATCTTGTTTATAATGAAAAACATTTTATAAATAGAAAATAATAAATGAAATTGAAAATGTTTAGAGCTTCTGACCTATTGGCAATAATGCCAGTAGGTATCATAAAAATAATTTGCACGATTTTATTTCAAACAATTATATTTTATTCTTGTATCGTACTTTAGGTCACTTTAAAGCCGAATACTGTGTTCAATATTATATTTTACCTGTTTAAGATAGCCTACAAATTTAGCTCTATATTATAGTACATTTTGATGAACTATATAATTGGGGTAATTATTTTACATTGACAACACTTTACTTACATTTTTGATCTGGAATTCCATTTCCGATATTAGTTGCATGAAAATATCGACCTCACTGACCTCTATTAAAATATAATACAGGTCAATAGTCGACCTTCATGCGGCGGGCGATCGCTTGCATTTTTAACCGACTTCAAAAAGGGAGGTTTTGTATTCGACCCGTATGTATGTAGGTATGTATGTTTGTATGTCCGCGATTTTCTCAAAAACTATTGAAACAATTTTTTGATAATTCTTTCACTGAATGATGTGATCTACATACTTTTAGGAAGGTTTCAGTATATAAAACATTAGGTAATTATTCTTATGTATGAAGTTATATGCATAAATGTACTGCATCTCCGGCATTTCTATGTGAATTTTGATGATTCTTCTAGTCGGTGTCTTCAATTCTTCATTGCACTAGTGTTAATTGAATTTGTGTGGGGTAGGTTAAAAAGTGAACAATAAAAACTTTTTTACAAAAAAAAAAAACCAACCGACTTCAAAAAACACACTACAAAGTGATCGATAACTTCAATTTCGGAAGTCGGTGTCAAAAAACGAAAATGCGGAACCAACGACACCGACTTCCGAAATTAAAGTTATTTATCACTTTGTAGGGTTTTTCTTTAAGTCGGTTGTTTTCACAGTGGATTTTAGTCACCCGCCGCATGCGACCTGTCGCCGCACGACAAAAGTTGAAACCTACTCTACTTTGGAAGTTGCGATTTTAGTCACCTGCGGCTTAGTCGAATCGCCATTTAGACAGTCAATTTTTGCCGTCCGGTGAAAATCATGCGGCTATTATAGTCACCTAACAGAGCCTGCATGGAGGACGACGAGACAGCGGCACATGTGCTTCTAAACTGCCCAGTGGTCGCCACGTACAGGGCAAAGTACTTCGGTAACCCAGGTACCCTACGTGAGACGGTCAGTAACATCAAGGCGTTGCTGGCCTTCCTCGAGGAGCTGGGGTGGATCGAATAATCGATTTTCCCACCCGTACGCAAAATACGCGCATTGACGTGGAGTTGCGGACACCAGCCCGTATTACCTATTACCTATTAGTCACCTAACATAGAGCATGGTCACCTAAGCCCACATTATTTGATTGGCAGTTTGTATTGTATCAAGGGAATCAATCACAACAGCTTACACAAAATTTTGCAGCAGATTTACCGATCAGTCAGTTATAATCTACGTCGCCGCGAATCTCTCAGGGAACTATTTAAAAGGATTAATATTAATAATAATAAATAAATAAATAATTTATTTTAGACCAAACACTTGTACACATTATCATAAACCTGCCAAACTGCGTGACAGTTTGTAACGCCATAATATTGTTAACGCCATAATTAGTTCGTATAAATTTTCACGCCTCATTACTGGCCACTCACAATATTCTAATCTGGAAGAATTCGATAGTAGTAGCAGTATACGTTAAAAAAAAAAAAAGACGGGTAGCACTCCAGGAGTGCCGGCAGAAGTGAAAACTTGAATATTAACGTTGAAATAAATCAATTATTAATTGAATTAATATAACTCATTTTTTTTCACTATTTCTGCCTCCCTTTTTTCATTAATAGATGCACTTTGTTCAATTTCCATATTTTAAACACTTTATATACACGAATGTTACGAATACACAGCAGTGTGTCCACGTCCACTTCCACTTCGACTTCGACTTCGACTTTGACTTCGACTTCGACTTCGACTTTGATTTGACTTCGACTTCGACTTTGACTTCGACTTTGACATCGACTTCGACTTTGACTTTGACTTCGACTTCGACGTTGACTTCGACTTCGACTTTGACTTCGACTTCGACTTCGACTTTGACATTGACTTCGACTTCGACGTTGACTTCGACTCCGACTTCGACTTCGACTCCGACTTCTACTTCGACTTTGCCTTCGACTTCGACATCGACTCCGACTTCGACTTCGACTTTGACTTTGACTTCGACTTCGACTTTGACTTTGACTTCGACTTTGACTTCGACTTCCACTTCCACTTCCAGTTCCACTCCATCCAATCCATCCATTCATCCATCCATTGTCGTGTGTCACTAAACTTGGTTCACTTCGGTTGGCGCCGCCGTAGAAAGAGAGGCGGGGGGGGGGGGGGGGGGGGGAAATCTCTCCTGACGGTCACGTGTCCTGACGCGATGCCCTGACGCGAGCTTAACATTTTTTACCCATTACAAAAAGTGTTCAACGCCGCTAAAGAAGTTTTCACTTCAAAAATATTGGTGCCAATGTCGCCATTCTCCTTTACAGGGCGACTTATTTACCATAATTTTGAATTTCCGCTTGTTCGCATTCGCACTCTCGGCTGATTGCCGACAAATGTTCTTACAGATTAAAGTAAGAGAAAGCGATCGCCGCTTTCAACGCATCTTATATCGTTTCAGTGTAAACGATCCTCTGGTTCTATATCAGTTTAACCGCGTCTGTTTTGGTCTCAAGTCAAGTCCCTACCATGCGATCCGCACAGTTCGACAGTTGGTTCAAGACGATGGTCAACTCTTCCCGCACGCCAGCGCTGTCATCAGGGACTCGCTGTATATGGATGACGATTTGGCAAACTTTTCGCTCTGCCCTGCCGCTTTTAAATGATTTTAAAATTCCGCGTCATTTAAGTGTTGTTGAAAACTGTGTTCTTCGCCTAATTGGATTTTCCGACGCCAGCGAAGGCGCCCTCGGCGCTGCCATCTATGCGCATGTTACTCGCAACGATGACGTGGTCGTTCAGCTGGTTTGTGCCAAGTCAAAGGTATCGCCGGTTAAATCATTGACTATTGCTCGACTGGAGCTCTGCGGTGCCGAGCTCCTCGCTAAGCTTCTTCGCCGTGTTCACGACACTTATAATCCGCGTTATAATGTTACTGCTGTTTACTCATTCACCGATTCAAAGGTGACTCTTTGCTGGATAAATTCTTCTTCGCATCGTTGGCAAACGTTTGTGGCCAATCGTGTCGTTCGCATCGTAGACAACGTCCCCGCAAAGCATTTCTATCACGTAGCTGGGACTGAAAACCCGGCGGACTGTTTGTCACGTGGTTTAACACCTGACAAATTCATTGAGCACCCATTTTGGTTGCACGGACCCGCTTGGGCTAAGCTTGACCCTTCCGAATGGCCCATACATAAGGTTAATGACTTGAATTCGGAACCTATTCCGGAAGAAAAGGTCCACGCGCACCCCATAGTCGCAGACTCAAATTCGGACAACTCGCTTCTACTCATACTCGCAGAACGTACGTCGTCTTGGAACAAGTTGCGGCGTATTATTGTTTTCATATATCGCTTCATGAAAAAACTCCCGCGTCGAACTAACGCCGCCGTTACCGCTAGCGACCTCAAGTTCGCTGAAACCATTTTGTTTCGTCATGTTCAAAGAAAACACTTCATAAAAGATTATTCCGAGTTAAAATATAATAAGCTTTGCTCACCCGCTCTTACTAAACTCGAGGCCATTCGTAGATGGTGATGATTTAATCTCTTTAAAGATGGCACCTCAAGGCCGCGGGGATTATTAGATTGTATATATTTTCACGCCTTATTACTGGCCTCTCACAATATTTGTATCTGTGTAACATAAATTTCCTTCCGCTTTCCCTCTTGCTTCTGCAACCCCTATAATGCCATAGCGAGAGGAGAAAGAAGATTTTGAAATCGCTAACGTTCCCGCACTGACGTGAAGAGAAAACAAAATTAGTTTCTCCAACGCCTTCAAGAGTATCGGGTCAAAAATAAGATAAAGAGAACTCAAATCCTATCGCAAGGAACGAAGATATAATTACTGTGCAAGTGCGTGCTTTGTGTTGTGTACTTATGTGACATCCTGGACCCGCCGCCGCCGCCGCCACGTGGAACTCCGCAGCGTGTCTCCATCATAGCTCGCCAGGCAGGTACAACATTTCCCATACCACCGAACACCTACTTCTCGAACCACCCCTCATGCAGTCCACTACAAGGATTTTTCAATCCAGGCTTTAAGCCGCCGCATCAAATATTATGACGGTACCTTGCCAATTCATTTATGAAAATATTATGTTTGTAAGAAAAAATCTACATCTTTTTAATAAAATAAGCGATAGACATAATTTTAATACTAGAAATAAAGATAAAATACATCAACCATTTTTCAGATTAGCTCAAATACAGTACAGGGTCAGTAGTGCATTAGCACCGTAAGGATTGTTTTGCTGTGAACACGCGCGGTACAGGCCGTATATACGTATGTGTGTATAAGTGATGTATTAACACAGAACGCACACCTCAGAATTTATACACTTTTCAATAAACTGCTTTTTAGCTTTTCACATAATAGACAAGAGCATATATTCTAAAAAAAAATCTTCTGCTGCAATTTTGAACAAATATTTTGCTCAATAACTAAGATTATAAAAACTGAAGTGTTAATCAACTTTTGATGCTTACCGTACAAGTATATATCGAAAAGTTTTATGTCACCTTGAACTCAAAGCTTCCGTTAGCGGAAACTGTATACCTTTAGAAAACATAGGCATATTAAATTGTTCATCCTCGACAAAATCAATAAATTCCTCAGCATATTTAGGAAGATTTGAAGATGATGATCAGCTCAATAATGATGGTTTATCACCTGAATGGCAATACCACCATTGAAAAATTATTGTCTTCAGAATTGCCTCAGTTACATGATTTGTCAAAATATATTGTAGGTTACGGGTCTGTTGCTTATTATCTGTCAAGATCAATAAAATGTTCTTTTTGTGTAGATGCAATGTTGGCATCCGATGTTCTATGGTTTCACAAACCTATTGGTTTAAAAAATAGAGGTGGACTGTATTTTCCTTCTCAAAGTATTTATGATATATATTGTATTTGTGAAGCGCATGTGCGAAGAATTTCAAATAAAGACTTTAACGTTTAGCGATCGTCCTTTCAATTTTCAAACAGTTTATAGGCAAAAATGTCATTTTTTTGTAATCAATGACCACACAAACGGGCAGAGTCACAGAAATAATCTTATAAGGACGGTTATAGAGAAATATCTAGATATAAGGTTAGATTATTTGTCTAAACGTAAAACTCTTCAAATCAGTTCAGAGTCTAAAAGACAGTATTATAAAAAGCTAAACCAGCAAAAGGGAACATAATAAAACCTTTACTTACCTTATTGAACCTGTGTTTTATTTATAATGCATAGTAGGTGTAACTAACATTGAACACCTCTCTAGTCATCAGATTTTATAGTACCTAACTGCATGAAATGTGTGAATAATAGTTGCGTAGTTGTGTATAACGCTAGTATACTACCCTATTCCCAAATACCCGTATATATTTTTTAGCAAATACCTTTTATAATCCTAGTAATTAACTCCGTTATCAAGCGAACAATTATAGTAAGACACCTCTTATAATAATTGTTCGCTTGACAACATCACAACATTCACGACTGCTGCAATTAAAATTTCGCCAGCTTAACTGTAGCCTGCACCGAGTACTGGTAACATTTAAACTTCTCAGTTAGTCGTCAGCCAGCATTTAAATATAGTTGGTAACATAAAAATATGCATTTGAAAGCAAGTTGTTAGAATGCATTTCATCTGTAAAATAAATTTTGTATTTCCCTGAATTTTTCCGTTCCAGCTTTTGAGACATTTTTTTACTGTACACTTAAATACATATGTGTATGAATTCGATGTTCCGATTTTCAAAAGTCCGAATTTCATAATACCTAAGAATTATAATGTCTATTATTATAAATCACGAAATTTATTTTACCGAAAGTCGTAAATGCGATTTGTTTGTTTTCCGATTTTCATACGTTCGAAGAATCAAATGCTCGATGGGTTCTCGGTCCGAAAAACGACATTCCGATTTTTAATACTCCGAATAAACTGCTAAAATTAGGATTCTGATTCCATTAGAATAATATTCAGATACGCATATAAATTTAAAATTTTTATGTAACGTTTAATGCAATTTACAAAAGTCTACTTTGTTATTAATATTAATTGTGTATTAATATTATTTTTGAGCACCAGATCCCCTCTATTGTTGGTGAATCATTTGGGTTAATAAGTAAGGTTGGAACTGTGACCAGCGAAAGAAAATATTTTTATTCGAAAGAAAATACTTTTATTCAAAAGTAAATAATCATAGTTTTAAATGAGAACCATTACACTTGCTATTCAGTATTACAAGGCGTTTTTATTTCGGAATTATAACACTAGTTTACAAAAAAAAACTTTTTGTCGAACGCAAAGATTACATTAATTGTTTTTGATACATTACTACCCTACATAAATAAATTTAGTATTCATAAATTTCTATCACGTCAAACTTTTTAGTTAAACATTAAAACATTTAACGACTACCCGCGCATAAGTTGGATTGTGTAAAAAGTGAAATAATTTGTTAAAAAGTGTCTTAATAATAATTTTGTGTTCTAAAATGTCATCGAGGGTTTGTAAAACTAATCCAGACCATTTTTGTTACATTTGTGGCAAGATTGTGTTGTCAAAAGACAGAAGAAACATCACGGACTCAGTGAAAAGAGCTTATTTTCATTATTTTGGTTTTTCGATTGGAAACCTGGACAAACCATGGGTCCCTCATGTAGTTTGTGTGAGCTGTCAAAGCATTTTAACCAACTGGGAAGCAGGCAAAAATAAATATTTGCAGTTTGGAGTACCAGTGATGTGGAGAATGCCAACAAATCACCATACAGATTGCTATTTTTGTTTAACAAAATCATTTGGTTTCAACCGCAAAAACAAAAGTAAGGTTCGATATCCTGAAGTTTCTTCTGTGACAATGCCTATTTTACACACTGATGGCATTCCATTCCCATCACCACCAGGCTCATCTTCTGGTGTAACTGAAGAAAGCAGGCTAATAAGTCAGAGTGACTTGCAGATTGAAAACACCAAAGAGGAGATCAGTTCTGATGAAGACGAGACTGACAACAAGGAACCACAACTTATAACACAGTCAAGGTTGAATGACCTTGTACGAGACCTACAACTGTCAAAGAGCAAAGCAGAGTTATTAGGTTCACGATTACAGCAATGGAATTTGTTAGCATCTGAGACTAGAGTCAGTATTTATCGCAGCAGAAGTGAACGTTTCTCAAAATATTTTCAGCGGCATGATGAATTTGTGTACTGTTCGGACATTAATGGCTTATTCGTGTGTATGGAACAGGTCTATGATTCCAACGAATGGCGTTTATTTATTGATTCATCCAAAGCAAGTTTGAAAGCTGTGCTTCTACATAACGGAAATCTCAAACCGTCTATTCCTATTGGCCACGCTGTAAATACAAAGGAATCTTACGAAACGATGTCAACGTTAATCAAACTTATAAAGTATCATGAGCATAACTGGAAAGTATGTGGCGATTTAAAAGTGGTAGGCTTACTCTTAGGTATGCAAAGCGGTTACACTAAGCATTGTTGCTTTTTGTGTCTTTGGGACTCGAGAGCAAAGGATCAACATTATGTTGTGAAGGAATGGCCTAAAAGATACGAATATTTGCCAGGTACCAAGAATATAAAATACAATCCGTTAATTAATCCGAATAATGTTATTTTGCCACCCCTCCACATCAAACTAGGTTTGATAAAAAATTTCATTAAAGCCCTTGACAAGAATGGTCCTGCTTTTAAATACTTAAAAGCTATTTTTCCTGCTCTTTCTGAAGCAAAATTGAAGGAAGGCATCTTCATAGGCCCTCAAATACGAAAATTGTTAAAGGACGATACATTTTCGTCACATTTGACTCAAATTGAAAATGCTGCCTGGATATCTTTTAAAACAGTGGTTCAGAAATTCCTCGGAAATAAGAAAAGTGTTAACTACGAAAGTATTGTTGCTGAATTATTACAGAATTACCAAAAAATGGGAGTAAACATGTCTTTAAAAATACATTTTCTTCACTCGCACCTAGATTTCTTCCCTGAAAACCTAGGGCAATTTAGTGATGAACATGGTAAACGTTTTCACCAGGATCTGAAAATGTTTGAAGAAAGATACCAAGGATACTGGGACCAAAACATGTTGGCAGACTATTGCTGGTCAATTATAAGGGAAACTGAGCAGTCTGATTACAAAAAAAAGGCGAAAATAAGTCACTTTTAATTTTTTTGTCGACAATTCTCTATAGAAGTGAAGTATTTTTGTAAATTTCAATTTTATTAAATATTTTTGAAACTAGACGTGCTACATTTTTTTAAGTCACAGATTCGTAACCAGCATAAAAAATTCTATTTAGGCACATGTATCTCATCTCTGCGTTTTTTTTCTTGTAAACTAGTGTAATTAATCGGTATTTTAATAATCGGAATTCGTATTTATTTATTAAAACTTTATGCACAAGTAAAAACTGTACAAAGGCGGACTTAATGCTTTGAATTATCATTAATTCGGACTTTTTGTTCTTCGATCTATTGAAACTGGGTATTTGAGAATAGTAATTATAAACGTTAGGAATATTGAAATTTCGGAATTATTAAAATAGGATTAATGATAAATCGAGTTGTTATATTAGGAATTTTGAACCATTCGGAATTATGAAAATCGGTATTTTGAAATTCGTATTTGTGACTTTCGGAATAAAGTTTTTCGTTTTAATGTAGTGTACCCCTTTGACACACCACACTATGAATTAAAATTCTATTGATGTGTAGGTTTGAACTGCTACAACGTTTTTATTGACCTTTATATTCTTTCTTAAATTTTACCTTTAACTTAAGAAAATAATAAATGATCAAGTAATCTCTTAGGAGTCCCCGATATTTTTTTTAAATTTTAAATCATAATGTGGCATCGTGTCTCGGGAAGCACGTTAAGCCGTTGGTCCCGGCTCTCATTCGTGGATCTTTGACACTCGTTACGGGTAGTCAGAAGCCCGAAAGTCTGATAACCAGTCTTACCAAGGGGTATCGTATTACCCAGTAACTGGGTTGTGGAGGTCAGATAGGCAGTCGCTCCATGTAAAATACAACATAGTTGGGAAAAGGCTAGGCAGATGATGATGATGAATGTGGCATCACAGCTGAAGTGGAAAAACGTGAACTAACTTTTGGAGGGCACCGTATTTTATTGTTTTAGCGAAGTCAACGTTTTTCAGCAACGATTGCTTTAGTTTTAACAAACTGGGCGTAATGCTCCATGTATCATGTAATTTGTCAAATCAATCGGCCTGGCCTCTGTACAACTATGTTGGGGTCGGCTTCCAGTCTAACCGGATTCAGCTGAATAACAGTATTTTACATGAAGCGACTGCCTATCTGACCTCCACAACTCAGTTACTGGGTAATACGCGTTACCCACTGATAAGACTGGTTGTCAGACTTTCGGGTTTCCGACTACCCGTAACGACTATCAAATATCTATGCATGACAGCCGAGAACAACAGCTTACTGTACTTTTCGAGACACGAAGGATAGATGGTCACCCATCCACAGACTGACCTAGACAGCGTAACTTAACCTTCGATCGAGGCGTGCGGTTGTTATTACTTAGCCTCTCGACGAACGAGTCGCACGAAGACGTTACGTGGTCTTCTCAATTTGTCAAAATATTGATGACAAATTACAGTTCGTAGCAAGTGCTACGGCGCTACGACAAACAGTCTACGACCTCTACGGGCGACAAAAGCCTACGGGGTTTTGGCGATCGCTTAAATGATCCGTAAAAGTTTCTGTTCGTCTTTCACGGGTTTTGCGGGTCCGTAAGCTAACAAAACTTTCAATTGGTTTTATTTTTTTCCTTTTATGTTCTTTTGGATGTTAGCACCTACTGTTTTATTATATGTATTTTATACAAAGCAAAGTTTCCTTCTCAATCTCAATTACCTACAGTTCCCGACTTCCTCTTCAATATTTTTTTCATGCTTCCGTATTCGTTTCTGAAATCATATTCAACTGATCAGTTGTGAATTCTGACAGGGATCTACACTAGGTGGATTTTCGCCGTGGGGCTAGTCGCTTACCAAATCACCTCACAACCCAAAACACCACCACATTTACACAGGTCGATAAAAATCGCAGGTGACTATAGGTACGTCTATTTTATTACACATAAACACGATTTTAACCGACAACAAAATAAACGAAAACGTAAAAAAATACAACAAATAAAAACTCACGAGGGACACAATATTCGATCACGACAAACGTCAGAAATCGAATGTCAGTATTATCTACTCCGAATGACCAAAACAGGATGGTAACCAGTACATTTACGATGTTTTGAACGATTATCTTGTTTATAAGGAAAAACATTTTATAAATAGAAAATAATAAATGAAACTGAAAATGTTTAGAGCTTCTGGCTTATTGCCAGTAGGTATCATAAAAATAATTTGCACGATTATTTTAAACAATTATATTTTATTCTTGGATCGTATTTTAGGTCACTTTAAAGCCGAATACTGTGTTCAATATTATATTTTACCTGTTTAAGATAGCCTACAAATTTAGCTCTATATAATAGTACATTTCCATGAACTATATAATTGGGGTAATTATTTTACATTGACAACACTTTGCTTACATTTTTGATCTGGAATTCCATTTCCGATATTAGTTCATTTTGCATGAAAATATCGACCTCGCTGACCTCTAATCCATACTAATATTATAAATTTGAAAGTAACTCTGTCTGTCTGTATATTACCTTTTCACGGCTAAACCATTGAACGGATTTAAATGAAAGGACGATGAGTCAGAACGTCCCCTCAACCTTACATTGACCAACAGACTTAAAATGTATCTCATTCGAACCGCCTTAGCAAGCTGATCAATTTTTACTATGACGACATCTCTCAAAAGTGCGGGATATTCCGAGAAAATCATGTTTTAGTGTTAATATTTTTGGCACAAAATAAGAGTTTGTAAGTAAACCATATTCTTTGATTTTCAAACCTCTCAAGATCAATTAGGAGATGCTATTTAACCTTTCGTATGCCGGAACGTAGATCTACACGAGACACAATGGCTTTTTAATTGTGTCTGTAATTACGGCATTCAACCGGTTAAAAAACAGAAAACGTCATTCGTTACTCGTCCAATTTTTTCTATTCCTATAGGCAGGCAGTTGTCTCACCGGCGGCGATGAACGATTAGCGAGTAGAACTAGCAACTGAAAACGAGTTGGTGAGCAGCGAGCAGCGTGTGTGTAGTTCCGATAGTTTTGTCGCTGGGCTATCAGCGAGTTTTCGAGTGCGACGGGCGATTACTCGCACCACTCGCTCGGGGCGGTTAGTCTCACAGGGGTTTCTCTCGGCGTGACCTCTGACCACCAAGCGACCATCGCTGAGCGAGTATCGCTAGGCGAGTATTATCTTTGATAGCTCTTGTCGCTCAGCGACAAACCAGTGAAGCGAGTCCTCGCCGGCAGTGTGAACAGTCAGCGATCAACTGTTAATATATGCATCTCTTTTGTTTACACGGAATGTATATCTATTGTACGTTTCTTGAGCGAGAAAACAGCCGACAGTTAGTCGCTTCCTCGCCGGCGGTGGGACAACTGCCATATGCTCGTCCACGACGGAGACGCGGGTGTCTTCGTCTTGGGCGAGCATGAATCCCTCACTGCACTCAGGATTCAAGTCTTAACTCCCTCGCTTCGCTCAGGAGTCAACTCAAACCTAGAATCCTTCGTTGCGTTCAGGATTCAAAATAGCGCCCGCGACAACAAGACACTACTTTATCCCAAAATAAATAAAACGATTTTCTATTTTATTTCTAAACCCCATGGATTTTGGAGTTAAAACTGGTTGCTAGTATTTTTATAGATCTTTATGAACCTGATAACACATACAAAAGATCTGTTGCAGGGCGGGGGACGAGTCTAGCGAATTAGAAAAATGAATAAAACGATTTTTTAATTTTCATTTTATTTCTAAGCCCCATGGATTATGAAGTTAAAAGTGGTTGCTAGTCTTTTTATAAATCTTTATGAACCTGATAGCACATACAAAAGATCTGTTGCAGGGCGGGAGACGGGCCTAGCGAATTAGAAAAATTAATAAAATGTTTTTTTAATTTTCATTTTATTTCTAAGCCCCATGGATTTTGAAGTTAAAAGTGGTTGCTAGTCTTTTTATAGATCTTTATGAACCTGATAGCACATACAAAAGATCTGTTGCAGAGCGGGGGACGGGCCTAGCGAATTAGGAAAAATTAATAAAACGATTTTTTAATTTTAATTTTATTTTGAAACCCCATGGATTTTGAAATTAAAACTGGTTGCTAGTCATTTTATAGACCTTTGTGAAACTACTAATACATACAAAAGTTCTGTTGAAGAGGGGGGACGGGTCTCATACAAATATGGTCATCGTTCTTTGGTATGGAGATAGTTTGAGTTGTGGGGACGGATATAAAATAGTTTTTATCTCCGAAATTATCCCTTAAGGGTGTAAAAACGGTGGAGATTTATAAAGGGAATTAATAAAAGAGGACTATAATACTTTTATCGCGGGTGAAGCCGCGGGGCACAGCTAGTAAAATATAATACAGGTCAATAGTCGACCTTCATGCGGCGGGCGATCGCCTGCATTTTCACAGTCGACTTTAGTAACCCGCCGCATGCGACCTGTCGCTCACGACAATAGTCGAAACCTACGATTTTAGTCACCTGCGGCTTAGTCGAATCGCCATTTAGACAGTCAATTTTTGCCGTGCGGTGAAAATCATGCGGCTATTATAGCAGTGGCGTGCATTGGTTTTCAGAATAGGTAGGCACTAGGCCGGGTCTAGTCGAGACAAACGCGATCACTTATCAGAAAAAAAAAGTGAGGTCAAAAGTGTGGTTATTTGAGTAGACATGTCTACTTAAGGGCGATAAATTGCGAAGGTCAAACGTCAAGGTATTACGCGTGAGACGTACGTATTTTTAATAAAGACCAAATGACAATAGTACGGGAGCCGAGTAGGTTGTCTGGCGACTGCCTACTACCGCGCGTGTTTGTATGAAGATTTTGTTTTTTGTAAGGTATGATAATTTAGTGAGTTTCTTATTTGTGGGGCACACACACTAAAATGTAATTGACAAGCTTATGGTGATATATTGAGGTAAGCACTGTTTATGTGCCTATATGTAATGCACGCCACTGTATTATAGTCACCTAACACAGAGTACGGGCACCTTTTTTTTTTTTATGGATGGGAAATCATTAAATGACCCCTCCCGCTCTGGGTGGAGCGGAAGGGAGTGTCAGACTCTTACTGACTAAAACCCATCCGTGTTCCCTCCTTAGCCCTTTATGTTCCGGGGTAGCGGTAACCCTTTCGGACAATCCCGCACCCCCGGCAGGCTTCGGCCCTGGCAGGCCCCTTCCTTTTTGCTGACATCTCTTTGAGGCGCGCGTGGAACACGTACGCGCCGTCCGGCACGGGCCTGGTCCTGATCGGACGGTGAGCTACCCATTACTCTCCGTCCGCAGGCCCGCGCCTACGGTGGCCGGGAGTCGTCATGCGGCTCCCGACGCCCGAAGCGTCTCCCGCGGCGGCTGGGACGTGTGGCTCTCTCCCTCAGCCGTTCCGCCACCTCCTTCGCTAGCATGACTGCTTCGCAGAAGGAGGTGACTGCTTCCCACTCCCTCTCGCCCCGGACCATGGCTTGAACCAGGGCCGGACGCGAGAGGTCGCCGCCGCTGAGAGTACGGGCACCTAAGCTAGCATTATTTGATTGGCAGTTTGTATTGTATCAAGGGAATCAATCACAAAATTTTGCAGCAGATTTACCGATCAGTCTTTATCAGAAAAAAACCAGATATTTACTTATTTACCGTAGGTAAAAGTCTTTGCGTATTGGAAATAGAATAAAGAAAATTGAGGATAATAGGATTTGCTTACCAAAATCCAATTTACTTACGTTCGATAGATTTAATTAAAAAAATGTGATGAGGAAGCAAAGACGCTGCGAGTTTTTTTGCGAATTAATCAGCGGAGATAATAATGGTAAGTGGAAATATAAAATCCTATATTTAAGTTTATAAAGTATACTAGCTGCGCACCGCGGTTTCTCCCGCATAGTGTCAATCCCGTGGGAATATCGGGATAAAAACTATCCTATGTCCTTTCTCGTTACTCAACCTATTTCTGTACCAAATTTCATCTAAATCGGTTCAGTGGTTTAGGCGTGAAAAGGTAAAATACAGACAGATAGACAGACAGACAGACAGAGTTACTTTTAAATTTATAATATTAGTATGGATAAAACCTATAAAGTAGGTAAGCCTGTAAGATTATTAATATAAATAAAACAGACTTCAACTCTGTTTGCCCCGAAAATGAAGATGGGTGTTCCTACCAGACACGTTGCAGTAATAATTAATGTTTTAGTCCTATGTAACGTAAGTCTGGTCTGCAACTTGTGGTCGGCGACTTTCTGAACTTCTCTATGGAAACTTTGAAAATCGCCGAACTCCCCGATTGTAAAGCCTCCTCTACACGTCGACAAACGCGTCCGCGGACGTCGACAGATGGATCTTCACGAGCCGACCACCCGTCTGTAGGTCGTTCAGTCTGTGTTAATTCTCGACAGACGCAACTCGCACGCACGCAACATTATAAAAATGAATGTTGCTGTTGAAGCTATTTATTTATTACTTTTAACTACTACTTTAGTGTGCATCGTATGTCATGTAGCTATTAATTCCAATAGAAATAAAAACCGGCCAAGTGCGAGTCGGACTCGCCCATGAAGGGTTCCGTAGCAGCAAGTAACATAATATAAAAGTTCTTGTAGTTCGTTGTAACTTTTTGAAAGGTAAATTGCGGTTTTCGATTTATGACGTATTAAAAAAAACTACTTACTAGATCTCGTTCAAACTAATTATCGGTGGAAGTTTACATGGTAATGTACATTATATATATATTTTTAATTTTATCATTCTCTTATTTTAGAAGTTAGAGAGGGGGGGACACACATTTTACCACTTTGGAAGTGTCTCTCGCGCAAACTATTCAGTTCAGAAAAAAATGATATTAGAAACCTCAATATCATTTTTGAAGACCTATCCATAAATACCCCACACGTACAGGTTTGATGAAAAAAAATTTTTGGAGTTTCAGTTGTAAGTATGGGGAACCCCAAAATTTATTGTTTTTTTTTTCTATTTTTGTGTGAAAATCTTACTGCGGCTCACAGAATACATCTACTTACCAAGTTTCAACAGTATAGTTCTTATAGTTTCGGAAAAAAGTGGCTGTGACATACGGACGGACGGACAGACAGACAGACATGACGAATCCATAAGGGTTCCGTTTTTTGCCATTTGGCTATGGAACCCTAAAAATGACCTACTTAGACTATATTAAATGTCCAATTTGCAATTACAGTATCCAATTTCTAGTTTTAAAAATATTAAAGACGTGTAAAATTGTTTCTACAAACCACTTAAATAAAATAAAAACATTTACCAACATATAATCATGTAAATAACGAGAAAACCGAATGATACTTTTATAGATTCCAAATAGTTACATTACATTATGCAGACTTATCTATCTACTTAAAGAGGGTTGAAACTTTTGTTGTCTAATCCCTTGCTGCTATTAGGTAGCTAATCTCTGATCCCAGGAGTCAGAAATAATTGACAAGAGCTCTCGTTAGCAAAATCAGTGAAGAAAGCGAAGACGTCCTCCAGACAGCCTTGTTTTCTATTCAAGTGCCCAAGGCAAAGGCAACAGTCGTAAAAGTCGCGTTACACGCGGCAGTTTTTAAGAAATTCGTATACAAACAGACGATAAATTGTGAAGACGCTTTGCTTTCGAATTGCTGCTATTAAGGTGTGTTTTGTCACTTTCCGTTTTGTATTTATTTACCTACTTTCTGATTTCACTCGGGCTAAAAAATAACAAAACAAAATAGCTTGCAGAGTACGCAAATTGAAGTGGCAGTGGGCTGGCCATGTCTGTCGAAGGGCCGATGGCCGGTGGAGCAGACGAGTCCTGGACTGGAGACCGCGTATCGGCAAGCGTAGTGTGGGACGCCCCTCAGCTAGATGGACGGACGACCTAAAGAAGATGGCTGGGGTAGACTGGATGCGGAAGGCGGAGGACAGGGTGCTGTGGCGCAGTCTGGGAGAGGCCTTTGTCCAGCAGTGGACTGTGGTAGGCTGAGTTGATTGATAGATTGAAAAACAAACAGCCGCACAGGTCGATCTTCAAGATTTAGCAACGCTTGCCGAAGTCCGTGGATGGGTTACCATTCATTACATACCGAGACCCTTCCGTGGCTCGGAAATCACGTTCAGCCGTTGGTCCCAGCTGTAATTCGTAGACCTTTGACAGTCGCTACGGGTAGTCAGAACCCCGAAAGTTTGACAACCATGCCAGCCATGGGGTATCGTACTGTTACCCAATAATTGAGTTGTGGAGTTCAGATAGGCTGCTCCATGTAAAACTGGTATTCAGCTGCATCCGGTTAGACTGGAAGCCGACCCCAATATACTTTTGTATTAGGTAAGCCTGTGCGTGTGTGTTTAAAAAAAAAACAGTGGCATTCCGGAAGTGCCGACAGAAGTGAAAACAAAACACAAACAGAATACTTTGCCATCACTCACTGATATATAGGATATACATAATAAATAATAAAGAACTGTATATGGTGAGTATATGGTGTACTTAATAAAGAGTATTTCATCGAGTACATCCCGAGGACAGCCGAACACATCCGAAGCGGTGTCGGTTACGGTAACAGTGGCGCGTGTATTCAATGGTTTTTGGTTTTTTCCCATCTCAAAAAATTACCAACGCGTCTAAAGAAGTTTTCACTTAAAAAAAAAAAATGGAAAGGGCTAGGCAGTTTGATTGACTGATTTCACTAACCATCATCTCTGCTGCAAGACCTTCGCTGTTAGACATAGGCCTTACCAAGAACCGACACAACGACCAGTCCAGAAATGTTTTTTTGTAAAGACGAATTAGTAACCCTGAATTTGCATTTTGATATGAAAGTATATCATAAAGTATCTGTAACTTCTTCTTAGTTTGTCAATGGCTTATGACAGTTCGCTCAGAATTTGGCTAGGGGTTCGGCACCTGCAGTAGTATCTGTTGCCACTGATTGGTTTTGAGTTCTGAAATCAATGATTAGACTTTCCTCTAGACGTACGAATTAACTGTAAAAAAGTATTTCCTCCCATATTACGTATTCTATACAACTTATCAGACTCGTTAACGTCACATAATGAACACATTCAAAGGTCCTCTACCCTATTAAGGCTTAATTGATAAATTTGAGACGACACGACAAAGGCTGGACCGACGGCTTAAAACATTGCCAGTCCAGCCCAAACTCGAACAATTGTGTAACTACAATGAGTTAATTAACTTACTGGAATTTATTAATTAAATACTCATTGTTGATAGACCAGTATTCATTCATTAGTTCTATGAAAATAATGTTTGGTTAAACTACACAAAGCACCTAGTTTGAATGTGTTTCTCGTTATTTATTAATTAGTTATTTCATATTGACTAATTAATATTAAAATGTCTAGCAAATTAACCGGCTACATTTTAGATATTTGCTTGATAGTATATGGTTATAATGATGTTATTGGAAATTTATAATTCGCCCCCTCTCGCCCCCGATGACATGGGATATACATGACATGGGGTATACTTCTGTCCTACCCTTTGGGGACACAAGGCATGATCTTATGATATGTGTGTTAGTTATTTTAAAAGAGTAACGGTGTAATTTCTTGCCCATACTTCTCCATAGAAAACTACCTTTTGGAAGGGGCGACTACAATCAAAGCTAAAAGTTACTTTTATGTGCCTATTTGAAATAAATGCTTTGACTTTATTATTTAACCAGGATAAAAATAATTTAAAAAGGTAATTTTTAAAATAAAGTTGAATAAAACAATTGATAGTCGTCGAGCTATCGAAAATAACAAAAGCAAGAGAAAAAATTCTATAAAAAGTAAACATCGACGAAGTTTATTTTTTCTCGATTACATAACCAGCCGGTAAATCCTTGTCTACAGAGATTGACATAGTAAAGTTAGGTTAACTTGCCCCTTTCGTGTTTATCTTTGACAGCCTTTATAAAATTGGGCACAGGAGTCGAGTTTACAAATAGCTTCAGGCAAGACCGTTCGCATGGCCCGAAATGTAGGATAAAAAGGGGTGTAATGATCTTTCCTAGTGGATATAAAATAAATTCATTTACTAAATCGAAAAGAATGTGCTTACCTAAGTACTGCAAGGAATCGTATGAGACGCGACGCGACGCTCGCGTCGTACGCGAGCCCAGTGCGGGTTGGTATATTTCACATGTCTTTGAATTTTTGGTTCTAGGACATGCCGCATGCCGGTTTCCTTACGTTTTTTTTCACCGTTTTAAGAGCAGTGATGATGGAATAAATAAGACTAAGTAACTCGCCTGACTGGGTTTAAACCCACGACGTACAACTCGTAAGTCGGAGTCATTACTGGGCCACCATGCTCTAAGCTCTCACAGGCTTTGTTTTCTATGGAGAAAATAATGAAACTTTGAGAGAAACATCTATTCTGATAATTAAACAAGATTATACCGCGAAAGTTTACCTCGAAAGATATAAAACCACAGTTATATTAATTTATTTTTTCTTACTCTTTGTCCTCTGTATTTAATTTGATTAAGCTCCTGTTTCAATTATCTGAGCACGAATGTTTACCGATACTTTTGTTTGTAGGTTCTTTCCCTATGATTTGCGTTTGTTTTTGGTTTAGATTAAATTCAATGCCCCGAAGTTGTTTACACGATTTTTATTTACACAGGGATAAGTTAGATATCAATACTTATGTTTATACAAAATCTTAATATCCTACTAATATTATAAATGTGAAAGTTGTGAAGATGTCTGGATGTTTGTTACTCAATCACGCGTAAACCGTTGAACAGATTTGGATGAAAATTGGCACACAGATAGTTTATAACCAGGATTAACACATAGGATACTTTTTATTCCGACATTCCCACGGGATCGAAACTTACGCGGGTGAAACCGCGGGGCGCTGCTAGTATCTCGATAAATCTTCGTACGATGTCGTGCGGATATTTGAGAGCGTCGCCGATAAAAGCTGTGTTGCTATGCAATAAGAGGGTTCTCTAGATAATATTAGAGATACCTACATGTGTCAAGCACAAAAACGCGTGCCGTCGGTTACACTATCTCTAACTTGCAACGGCATATTGAACCTTATAACATACTGGATAGAGACTGCGCTACGGTTGCGGAAATGCGAAAAACATGGTGGTTAATATTCCTTCCGTCACAGACAAGCGGCAGATGACAGCTTTGGAATTTTACCAGTACCAGAATAAAAATCTATAGAGGAAATAATATTTCAAAACTTTATTTTCGTTGTGAGTGTTGTGACATTTATTTTTTATGACTCCGTGTTTTAAGAAAATTTATGACGAACAATAAAAAAATAACATGCTTCGAATTCGCGCGACGTTCCGATATTTTAAATAACGGGGGTTACAAATATGTTGAAAATGTACAGTCTGATTTTATTGTGTGAGAGATGAGTACGAGGATCATAACTCTATTTTTATTATTTTGCTAACGTTAGGTCCTGTCACGCCTTCTGCTATAGGTAGGCCATAAACTGACACCGGTTGCGAGTACAGTCGATTTCACTAACATATTGGCAGTGACAATGTTTCAAAATATTGTAGGCGTTAAAATGATCATGAATATAGTTCTATACCAGCGGTGTTAGAACCAAACGGCTTGTACGTGATGATGGGAAGAGACCAGACGGCATGACGTTGTTGCCTTGGAAGGTGTTAAATAAGACACGGCCTTCGGTAACAAGCTGTTTATTCACACTGCTCTTAGAGGCGTACGCGCATGACACGCAGGTCACACATTTATAACTATAGCTATCTACTAACTAACCTAACATCAGGTGAGTAGGCCTCTGGTGCGGGACGCAACATGTGTCGATACCCTTGCGCCATCTCATGTTCCTAGCACTGCGGGCTGTGCTGGCGCCGCTGCTGCTGCTGCTGAGACCCTCAAGCAGCGCAAATACTGTAACCTTATGGGCAACTACAGCTTTGAGCCGTTTGGGGTCGAAACGCTCGGGTCATGGGGCCCGAGCGCGCGTCTCCTTTTTAAGGAAATTTCTCGCCGGCTAGTCGATACTTCACGTGACCAGAGGGCAGGGTCGTTCTTTGGCCAAAGAATTAGCATTGCCATTCAACGGGGCAATGCTGCCAGTCTTCTGGGCACGTTTCCGGATGACAGCGATGCGGACGAATACTTCGACGCCTAAGTGTCCTTTGTTTTATTTTTTCTATTTTTATATATTTGTATTGTAAGTTAGTTAGTCATTTATTTTAGTATCTAGTGTATATAGTTAGTCACTTATTACATATACTAACTTAGACATCAATAAAATGTTATCATATAAACTGTTTATAAGTATGTTACGGTAGTGCAGTCAAAAATATCTGACTACTCTTCGGAACATAACTATCTAAATACTCTAGATTTCAGTATATTTGGCGCAACCTAGGATTCGTAAATATCTATACAGCTTTGAATATTCAACTACATGGTCTTTACCATTAAATTTATTTTTGCTTGCCGGAGCAGAAGTACGAGTAATACCTAATGCAATGTTGGCGTTGAAGGATGTCATAACTGACAACTCCAAATTGAATTTGTTTCAAAGAAAAAGATTACAATAGGTTATACTTCTGCAAAGAGATAGTTCAAAGAATTTAAGGCAACAATTCGAGACACGTAAAATTGTCAAGATATTTTTCATAGAAAAATTGCATAGATATTTGTGAACGTAACTTTGCGCTAAATAATATGTACAAGGGATTGCACACAATTTTTAGAGTCTTTGTCAGTAGCAATATTATTGATATTCTAATGTAGTTACATATTTATGATGTCACAGATTGTTTAAGTATAAATTATTGTAAGGCAAAGCTGTTTAGAGTTTAATGAAATTTACCATTGCCAATACAGGGTGTCTCTGGAAGTATTGTACAAATCGAATAGTGGGTAAGGTCATTTCCAAACTCTTTAACCCTGAGAATGTCGGTGTTTTTTTTACGGTCCAAAGTTATGACCAATTTTTGTTTTTTTTCAGTCACTTCGCATAGTGCTCATAGAAGAAAATCATCAATATCAGGGCTGTCAATTCAATTTTTTAGATAGTTTTGATAGTTTTTTTTTTACATATTTTTTTTACAGATTTTAAACGCAAAGAAAAATGTTCTACCTCACAACTTAGTGTGATACGAAGCTACGAAGTGTTATGACGCTGGAGCACCTCGTAGAACTTACTTAATACATAAGTGGTACCACTTATGTAATAAATAAATTAGTAAATGCTACAGCGTCGTGAAAACCATAGCTAATATTTACAATATTCGTAGTAACTCTCGCACGGTACATATGCGCTACGAGGAAGGGTTTCCTATTAGTAATAGTGACTATGTTCATATCACAAACTATAAATTAGCACCGTCTGCGAATATTACCATACAGACAATAGCTTGCATCACGTTTAACAGCAGAAGGTATTATGTGCAGACATGACAGTACGAAACAATGTAGCTAATATTGTTAACGTGAACCACAAGAGCTGACACTTGAATGGAACTATTTAAACTTAAACTAAAAAACTATGTCAAACCATCTTAAGGACACAGATTAAATTGAATCCTCCCAGTCCTTATCAATGAGAAATGTTATTGGCTAAAATATAATTTTGGTTAATAAATCGGGAGTGTCTCGAAGTTCCTGTCTTTTTCCTTCCCTTCCTAATCTCCTAATTTTCCCCCGGGCTTGTTGCGGTCCCAAGGTTGTTTAGTTTCTCCCATTTTCCCCCGTCATAGGTCATTTGCGGCTGAACGTTACAGATTCGTAATAACTGTAAGGTCAATTCTCGTAATTTAAAACGTTCAAAATCTAGTCGCAGTCTCATCTCGGTGACAAACAAATGTCAAAGACTTATCAAAATGTAGGGAAATTAGAACTATTTTTTGACAGATTGAGACTGAGATGATTAAAAATCCGAAAATTCCGAAAATATTTCTCGTCCTCTCCCTTCCTCCTCTCCTCCTTGTACGGAACCCTCGGTGCACGAGTCCGACTTGCACTTGAATGGTTTTTTTTTCTTATTCCAAAAACCTTGTCTATATTGTAATGGTACACCACAGACCACCTGCAATATTGTCTCTTCTCCCTTAATCCATGTAATTTCGTCACAAAAGGAGCAGTGGTACTTGACTTGTTATCAGAAAGCTTCCGCATGATTGCACTTCGCTTTATAAATATTTTTCTCTCTAAAATATAATACGAATCACGATGATTAATAATTTTGAGTCTTCGTTATGACATTTTTTTTGTTTTGCTTAAAGTTTTTTATCACTTTGCTTATAACATTTCCACGACTTAGGCGATTTCAGTCCATTATTAAGTCCGGATTTAGAGAAAATCCGGACTTGATTGGCCTGAATCGCCAACCCGCACTGAGCATAGTCCTTATTCCAAAATAATTATTTCAAATATTTTTCTAAAGTAATATTATTTCCCTACAATATCCCTTTTATCAAGCCGTAAGAAACAAATGAAATACACCCGCATCGAATGCACAACCTCTTTCTTTTTTAAAGTTGGTAAAAACACAAATTCATAACCGCATTATTACAATCTGATACCTGTAGTAATCCACCAAAATTCGGTCGAAACGACACATCCGGCTATGCTTTAATACGTTATGTAGGATTATGTGTTAATCCTCGTACGAGGAAATTAATTAATATTAAGGAAGCTAAACTGTTAATATTACTCTATATGGAAGCTAAACTCTTCATATGGGATAATAAACGTTCAAAATATCCTTATTATGTAGGCTAGCGCTATAAGGGAGGTTTATAAAAGTCATAATGTTCAATAATTGGTAAACACGGCGCTCCATATGCATATGCTTAGGGATTAAGGGTCCGTTCACACAGACCGGCTCGGAGAGCATCGGCGCGCATTTTTCTTTGCACACAGACCGGATCGTATACGCTTGGAGTTGGTCGGAGCGGAGCCGCCAACTATTTCACATAGACCGGCTGGAAGCTATCTGAAAGCGGATGCGTTCGGTGTCGGTCGGATGCGCTCGCAGCCAGTCGGATGCACTCGCAGCCGGTCGGATGCGCTCGGAGCCGGTCGGATGCACTCGCAGCCGGTCGGATGCGCTCGGAACCGGGTGGATACACTGCAAATGGCGGTCGGCGTGGGGCGGCGTGCACGCAATCAGAGCCGATTGGCTGCGCGAGCGAGAAAGAGCACGCAATCGGAGCCGATCGGCTGCGCGAGCGAGAAAGAGCACGCAATCGGAGCCGATCTGCTGCGCGAGCGAGAAAGAGCACGCAATCGGAGCCGATCGGCTGCGCGAGCGAGAAAGAGCATGCAATCGGAGCCGAACAGCTGCGCGAACGAGAAAAAGTACGCGATCGGAGCCGGTCAGCTCCTTTTATTATTTCACACCAAGCGCGTTCAAGCATTCTTAATGACAAAAGCAGTGCACATGCAAAAATAAACCTTACTACAAATACTAAAAACTCTGTTTTCAACGTGATAAGAATCTGCTCTCCTCTCCGAGCCGGTCTGTGTGAACGGACCCTTAGGGATCATAATTGCGGTATAGTGTATGCCTACCATTATTAAATACAGCACGGCTCTCCAGAAAATCTAGTCTAGGTAATCTACTCGTAGTTCTAAGATTTAATTATAATAAATTAAATGATTTAATTGACAGGCATAATTATACAGGGATATTTTTGTATCACTATCCAAATTTTTACAGGGTGTTCTACCCATGAATATGAACAACTTTTACTATGGGACCAACTCTGAAATCACGAAAAAAAAAATCAGCTGTTTAATACAAAAGTTCAATACCTATACTTGACCAAAACGTATGAAACAGCTGTTTTTTTTTTCGTGTATTCAGAGTTGGTCCCATAGTGAAAGTTGTTCATATTCATGGGTAGAACACCCTGTAAAAATTAGGATGGTGATAAAAAAATATCCCTGTAGTACTATAAGGGCTCACCCATAGATATATGACATTTCTATGGGCTCATATTATTAATTGGGTCGAATAAACAAAAGGGTTTTGTTTTATTAATCTCGTAATCATTTCTAAAAAAGATGCTATTCATATTACATAATGTCGAGGGCTGTCAGCTCTCCAAGCTAATCCTCTTTTCTTTTCAAATCTTCTAAATATGCAATAGTTTTTATCTCAATATATGCCATCATCTATGTATATAAAATTCAAAGTCCTGACTGACTGATATATCAACGCACAGCCTAAACCGCTGGTCCCAGAGACATACAAATTTGGAGGGTGTGTTCTTCGTGAAGAGTAGGTATCTATTAAGAAAGGTTTTTTTTCAAATTCCACCCCTAAGAGGGTGAATGGGGGGAGGGTGAAATTTCATGCGGATGAAATTGCGGGCAGAAGCTCGTCAACTTATAAAATACTGGCTGCTGCCCGCGAATTCGCCCGCGTGGATGTCGGAAATTATACCACGGGAACGTGCGACGGAGACAAAAAGTCTAAAGAAAGCATATGTTACTCCTTATGAAATCCGCTATCTGCCGGTGAAAGTCCCGTCAAAATCGGTCAAGCCGTTTCGGAGATTAACCGGAACAAACAGAGACAAAAAATTTAAAAATTATTTTTTTGTTATAAGTACGGTATATGTATACTTTTTTAATTATTTAGTCAAATTGTTTTTTTTTTTGACAATTATAAACAGACACTTAAATTTTATTTATTTGTGTTGTACGAGTATGTATAGAAGATTCAATTTTGTTTATTTGTATAAGATGTATAGATTCGCAAAGGTCGGTTGATAAAGCCAACCGGAAAAAAACCTCTACAATATCTAAGTACCTAGTTTGACTCGTCAAACTCTCATTGCAATATGATGACGAACAGAACTCTTCCGCGGACCTATAAAACGCCGGACCATGTCTGCATGTATATTATTATAATATAAAGTTTCACCTACCGATTCGCAGACTTTTACGAGTCTTTTCCAATTCGCATTAAATCGTCGAAGTACGTCAGTAATACGATTGAAACCGATCTGGGAATCGTCTGTGGAGATAATTTCGAGAACTATACAACATTATTTTTAGTATATGCGAAACCCGAAACACGTGTCTAGTATTTTTATGTAAAGAATCTATGTACAAAATTTCAAAACTGTATCATGAATAATCACCAAGTTATAAGCTTGTTATGTTACCTGTTTGTCCGTATGAAATCATGGGCACCGCGCGGCGATTGTATTGTAATTAACGGGTGATAACATTTTCCATCACACTTGCAGGCTTTGGACTGTCGTAATGGTCAAGTGTAGGTAGTTATTATAATGTACTTTATTCGTAAATAAATGCAGCCGTAAGCTACGAATAAGTAATTACTTATTCGTAAGCCGTAAGTGATACAATGTAGTCAATGCGATTTGTTCAAAGTGGATGAAAAGTGTTAAACATCGCATTACTTAACCACAGCAGGCTGTAGATACAAATAATAACTTTCTACAATTAACCATCTTGGCGTGTTTAAAAATGTTAATCATCACGGCAAAGCATTGTGTTCTGTTCAAAGCACTCTGATTGCTCCTCGTACCACCGCACTGCCACGGATACGTTATCACTGTTATCGTTGTTTCTGTGTACTGGACGTTTGTGTATGAGAAAGTCATGGTTACACGACACTTTTTACATACGATAGGTAAGTACACGATCAACCGAAACACAACTCGGCGGCCCGCGCGCTCGCGATTATGCAGTTGGACCCACGCGACACGTGCGCGCCAACCAGTGGTACCCGGGTGACTGAGGTTGCTGCACCCCCGCCCCGGTCGCCCCGCTCGCTGTGCGTCCGCGCCGCGCCATTGTGCGCGTATGGTACCTACTTAGTCGCTCCTCGGGGCACAGTATAATATACTCGGGGTGTCCAACTACACTTGGGAGCAAATAAATCGAGCCACTTCCTTTTTTCACGTATAATGGTTATTATTTTTGGTATTATGGAACGTATCAAATCGAAACATATATCGCCTAAGAGCTTATTTAATAATCTTTACAATGAGGGTAAATTATTGAATGATAACCTTATTTAATGATAAATTATTGGCTCTGAAAGAAAAACGGTAATTTTGATAGAAAATTGTCAGTCCAGAAAAAAACAATTAAAAACAAAATTATGGTATAAACTTATTCTTAATATCTTGTATTACCCCCCCTTGCCCTGATTTCGATAGATTTTCTGGACTGTTTTAACCCTACAATTTTCTATCAAAATTACCGTTTTTCTTTCAGAGCCAATAATTTATCACTAAATAAGGTTATCATTCAAAAATTTACCCTCATTGTAAAGATTATTAAATAAGCCCTTAGGCGATATATGTTTCGATTTGATACGTTCCATAATACCAAAAATAATAACCATTATACGTGCAAAAAAAAGCAAGTGGCTCGATTTATTTGCTCCCAAGTGTATTAACCTTTTTTAAATATTTTTGGGCCAAAATATAACATGGGGTAAAAATTATTGGAATCGATTCAGTTACTTATTCTGAACAAACTATATTCAGGTTTCGCATATACTAAAAATAATGTTGTATAATCGGTTAAAAGAGAATTAAATGGATTATTATTTTAAGTGCATCGAACCGGGAGATTGGTATTTTTACAGGAAAAACTGAAATCGGTCTCGAGTGGTCGTCAGTAACTGTTATTTCACAAGGGATTGCTGAGTAAATCAATATAAGAAAAATAAATCAATGAAACGACACATACGTAAACATAAATAAAAGATACTAATATTATAAATTCGAAAATAACTCTGTCTGTCTGTATGTTACCTTTTCACGCCTAAACCGCTGAACCGATTTAGATGAAATTTGGTATAGAAATAGTTTGAGTCCCGGGAAAGGACATAGGATACTTTTATACCGATATTCCCACGATATCGAGACTTATACGGGTGAAACCGCGGGGCGCAGCTACTAAAAGATAAATATCTTTTAAAAAAATACTGCTTCGCATAATAAATATAATAAAAATTGCCTTTTCTTTCCTCTGCCTTTTATCCCTTCTTCGTACATGAACAAGTTTTTAATGCTAATAACATTTTGCCTTCTGGTTGTAACCCTTCATTATCAATTATCAGATACCAGGTCAGACTGTCTTCCGAAATAGACCTCCACTATTTCCCTCCACTTATTTCTGTCCAAAGCCGCTCTTCGCCAACCTCTTGGCAGATCCTCCCACTATTTAAGTTTATTAATAACCTTTAAAAATTGTCTGACTTCAACCATCATCATCCAACCGAGTTGGAAAGTCGGGAAAAACATCCAATCAGTTCAGAAAAGTCATTATAGTTTTTGCAATTTCTTTAAAGCATACAACGAATGGAAAAACAATAAAAACTTCGCGAGAGCAAAATTCTGCCACGGATACACTAGTACAGAATCTAATTCAAAGAAACATGCTGTTTTACCGGACATTGATAAATGAAACGCTCTTTAGTGACTTAAAAAAAGCGGTAAAATACATTTCTTACAATGTTATTCTGGAACTAGTATCTTTAGGTGTGAACAGAGGTTTTTCTCGTCGACGCCAATAAAACCAGCCAGCCCAGTGAAGGGTTCCGTAGTCGGAATGAATTTCTACGCATGAACAGTATTTGTTTTATCGACTGCAAATACCTATATGTTTGTGTTTTTCATAGATAATTTAATCTGTGTTCGCGATTTATTTGCCAAAAATGTAAACAAATATGAATGAATAAAAAAATAACTTTAATTCCTACACAATAAAGTTCAGTTTACGCTACAACTTCCAACATTTTTATAACTTTTTCAATGGTGCTAGTCACACTGAAATCAACTTAATTGGCATTGAAATAAAATTGATATTTTTTTAACTTGAAATAGGGTGGGGGTGTGCAGCACAGCGCACTTTTACTTATTCTCTGACAGACAACGCACGGCCAAAACAGCTGGGTCTAGAACCATGAAATTATGCACAGGTTTTGAGTTCCTTACATAATCAGCCTATAATGTTCCTACTGCTAAGATACAGGCCTCTTCTTAATGAGAGGGAGTGGGCCATGATCCTCCACGAGGGCCCAGTACGGGTTGGTGATTTCACATGTCTTCGATTTTTTTTATTTTGGTCCTTATGAACTTAGAGTGAAAATGTGCACTAAAGAAGGTTTTGAAACATTCAAAAGGGTTAATTTTAAGGGGTTTAAATATAAAAGTTTGTAAGGGAAACCCCAACGGGCTCAAGGCTTATGTATTTCTTTTTTTCAAAAAAAGTATGATAAACAAAGTTATTCCTAAAAAAACTTTTCTTTTAATTTTACTCTGTAACTGGTTTGGGTGCAAACAAAAGTTTTCCGCGATTTCTTCTTAGAACCACTTACAGAAATTTCGGTCGGCTGCTCTGTGATAGCGTACTTAAATCTACGCGCATATTGGAAGGCGGTGTTAGATTATTTTAGGAGATTTTCTTTTATATCCGGGCTTGCGTGGTTTTTAATAACTTCCAGGCGAGAGACTGTTATCCTGCTGGTAGTCTGCTGGATTTTATAAAGAGGGAAGATGTAAATGCCTTTTCTGTTCACAGTATTTTCAATTTCACAATTTAATTAAATGAAATCAAATTCTGTGTAAATATGATTATGGAACCACTTTTATACACGTCATATAAAATAACGAAATGGAGTCGACGTTTCTTATCTAACTACCCCTCAGAAGAAATAGCGAAACAAAATCAGTTGTCCAAGTCTCTTTTAAAGTCCAAAAATAATCTTGGTCAGATCATGTGAGGACCATGTAGATTAGTATAGGCCTCACAGTAATTGTATAGGTTCCTCACAGTAATTGTATAGGTTCCTCATAGGAATTGTATAGGTTCCTCATAGGAATTGCATAGGTTTTCCCGTAGATTTAGTTCCAAGAGCCATGTATACCTATATTTTCATCATCATCATCATTTCAGCCGAAAGACGTCTACTGCTGGACATAGGCCTCCCCCAAGCACCTCTGCAATGGGTTCCTGCGGCTTTCACAAGGTCGTCGGTCCATCTTGTGGGAGGCCATCCAACGCTACGTCTTCTGGTGGGTACGCGGTCACCACTCCAGAACCTTTCGGCCCTATCGGCCATCTGTTCTGCGAGCTATGTGCCCTGCCCACTGCCACTTAAGTTTGGCAATTCTTCGGGCTATGTTGGTTACCTTGGTTCTCCTGCGGATCTCTTTATTTCTGATTCGATCAAGCTAGGAAACTCCAAGCATAGCCCTCTCCATTGCCCTTTGTGTGAATTTCAGCCTTCTAATAAGGCCCATTGTGAGCGACCACGCTTCATTGCTATAGGTCATCACTGGCAACCCGCACATGTATATTTATTCCACCACAATTATAAGGAAAGAAAGAAGAAAGAAAGAAAGAAAATACGTTTATTTGCGGTGAAAATGACGCAAAAAAGAACATAAACACAAAAAATAAAATAAAAAGGTAGTGGGAAACATGCGTCACGTCCACGCAAAACAGCTATCGCTCAGCATTATGCTGCGACCCTATGCAGGACAGAGCCCCAGCGCTGGTTTTCAGCGACAGCCGGCGCTGACGTAATGACGTCGTCCGGTGCAGCAAACAATTATTAAAATACAGTGTACTTAAAGAAAATTAATTGAATTTAAAAGTGATAGAATATTATACTAAACTGGAAATAGACATAGGTACAGTACATGCTATGATAATTTCATCCTCAATAAACGTTTTACACTTTATGTAGTGGCAACATTTCGAAGCGTCCTTATGAATTTGGCGTAAATGTACCCAACGTGCACCAAAGTAATTATGATGTAAGAAATTACAAAATGGCCAAAATGGTGTAAGGAAGAAGGAAGGAAAGATAAGAAAGTTTCTTCCTAGTTCGTTAAGAGCCTATACTACCTCAAATGGCTTAGCGTGATCCTCCGTTATGTCGAAAATCCTGCACCATTAATTTTGAAATAAATATATGGTAAAGCTGAGGATTAATGCTAAGTCTTATGTTAGACGAAAACACGATTCCATAAATTTTTCCTTTTTTTCATAAAAAGTTACCTCTAACCCGAACAATAAACCGCTGGTATTCAAAAAATACTTCAAATTGGATCATGAAACTTTGCATACTAACTGAACATACTTTAAAGCAGGTTTTATGTTATTTACTTTTTTATAATTACATTATTTTCACTGTAAAAAGCAAATACCTAAACTATTGGCACTGCCTGCCGCCCAGCACCGCACTCTGTGTCGCTCTCACTCAGTCAGCGAGCAGTATCGTATGAGCGAGATAAAGAGTGAATTTTAGCTGAGTTTAGTATAGGCTCTTAAATAAACAAACGGGAATATTCGAATTTCCGCCATCCACCTACATGACGCTGCATTCCTACCTATATAAGAGGAGCGACACCTCTTATTATACAACAAGAGCTGACAGAATTCAATATCAGCTGAACATTCCGTGAGGGCAGACCATTCCTGCACGCGGTAATGCTCCTTGTGATTGTTGTAGGTAGGTCATATTTTGAATACAAAAGCGACTGATATGTTTGTATGTTAAGTTTTCACGTTGAAACCGCTCAAATGTGGTATGAAGATAACTTAATCCTTGAAAAAGGACATGGACGTTTTTTGAAATCCTCCTCTAGTAATGTGAAATGGAGCGTTAAAGTTTGTATGGTAAAATCCGAAATCCTAGCGGACGAGGTCGCGGGGATTTTCCAAAGCAAGTATAGTAATACCTCCTGTAATAACGTGGAGGCTCGAATTTTCATAAAATAAGTAGGTTCGTCTGTTTTCTGTGTCAATCTTCGTCTTCGTGATTACATTTTATCGAAATTCAAATTGGGATGAGACACACTCAACTCGGTGTTTTTTGAAATAGAAGATTGCCAATCATAAGTAGCTGAAACCGATATGTCGTTTCAGTATTCTACGTTGAATTTTCGCCAAATATTTCTCTAGATTTTAGTGTCTTTTTTTCTGGGGGAAACGTTCAAATGGGTACCGGGCTTTAGGGATATGACGGGGGAGTGTGGGATTTTTAGCTCATCAAAAAACCAACCCCTTCCATCTACACATGAGAGGGGGCAACGTTACCTCACAAAAGACCGATCCGAAACCCCCTTAGTAAGATTTTTTAAACTAATCATAGGTAAATCTCGTTCAAATTAACGAGAAGTTTATTTGAACGAGATTTTACTGATAAATTACGATTCAAAGTTTTTTGTTATCTCTCAAGATTATTCTACGGATTCTTTATGTACCTACAAACTCTGCTTTCTTACTTTAATTTAATTTTGTGATGGATATTCTTTCTGATTTCATAATTCTTTGCTTGTCTTTGCAGTAATTTAGGGTGAGTTCGTAATTAGAAATTGTTTAAAAGCGGACCAATTATTGCTTCTGAACTAAATAATCAGAGCAAGTGTCACTTAGCAATCTGTTGACAATTTGGGGCCTATTGTAGGTGTTTAATTATACTGTTTGCGTTTAGGTACGGTTTAGTTTTTATTTTTAATCTTTGAATATTAAGGTTAATTATAGTTTACAACATTTATATTTGTAGTTTCTATGAAGGATAAAATCAGAAATGAAGTTATCCAGAAAAGAACCAAGAGTTATCGACGTAGCTTTCAGAGCAAGCAAGCTGAAGAGGCAGTGGGCTGGTCATGTTTTTCGAAGGACCAGTAGCCGATGCAGACGAGTCCAGCGGGGCAATTACGTAACACATTAGCAATCGGAATCGGACAGTTCAACACCATTCATTGCGTTTATACGTGTTGAGCAGACAAATTTTTCGAACTTATGAAGCAATGGATTAGCAATTTGCTTGAAAATTATTCAGATTCCGATTGATAGTGTGTTACGCAATTAGGGTGCTGGAGTGGAGACGTTTATCGGCAAGCATGGGACGCCTCCAACTAGATGAACCGACGACTTTAAAAAGGTGGCTAGGACGGTTTGGATGTCGACGACAAGGTGTTGTGGCGCAGCCTGGCCTGGGAGAAGTCTATGTCCAGCTGTCTGTCTGTATGTTACCTTTCACGCTCAAACCACTGAACCGATTTAGATGAAATTTGGTATAGAGATAGTTTGAGTCCCGGGAAAGGGACATAGGATACTTTTTATCCCGATATTCCCACGGGATCGAGACTTATGCGGGTGAAACCGCGGGGCGCAGCTAGTATTTTCATAATAATTGGTATCAATTATGTCTAAAATAATATGGGTAAAACGTCTCGTCTAATTTGGTTTTGGTATTCAATACACACATAGGTAACGTTAACAGCTATATGTACATATTTCAACACAAGAACTACCTACGTAAATGTCTATACGTCTATAAAACTGTGAATACAGCACCGCTGTGTCCATAATTCAACAGTTTAATGGCTACATCAACATTTTAATTGTATAATTTACGTAATAAACAATACCTTTCTAGTCGATACTGCCAAGTTTTTTCAATTAACTCACGGTAAACTTTTCAGCTTTAGCGAACTAAGAAATTAATCTTGGAGATTTATTTTTGAAGAGACCCGAGGGCGAGAGGCTTTTTCATCATAAGTTTCAAGTCTTGGTCAGTCTTAGCAAGTTATATTTACTAACTAGCTTTCTACTCGCGGCTTGACCCACGTGGATGTCGAAAATCATCCCACGGGAACGTGCTACCGGGACAATAAGTAGCCTGGGTCCTTCCTCAGGGTGACATCTATCTCCTTAGCAATTTTCATCGAAATCCGTTCGTTGGTTTAGTCATGAAATGGTATATTAGATTTCATGGCTTTTTTTTTGCGCGGAAATTTCTTCCAAAATAAAAGTCAAAATTTTTTGGTTTTATTATTTTGTTAGTTTTAAGAGCCCTTTTTTATTGTTTGTATTGCCTGTGCGTCTCCCTAAATAATATACCTACTTTTCTTTCTTTCTTTACAACGGGTGAAGTAAAATCTCAAAATATTCAGCCCACAAGTGAACGCTATACCATTGGGCTCTTGCCGCTTTAAATCTGTGCTCACATCCACCAGAGAACGATACAATTTTATTTTAATTAGAACCCGTGTTGTGGGATAAAATTCAGTGGGAATACGAAAACAATTGTCTGTGAAAGCAGACAGGATCCACTTTTATGTCTCATCGTATAGGAGTTTAAAATTCTGATTCAATAGAATGGAGTGGGCAGTTTACGAGGCCGTTATGAAACTGGAGCAGTGGTGGCCAAGTGGTAACGGCCGCGACTTACGAGTTGTAGGTCGTAGGTTCGAATCCGGACAGGCGTTTTACTTTGTGTAAATTATTTCATCACCACTGCTCTCAAAACGGTGAAGGAAAACATCGTGAGGAAACCGGCATGTCGTAGAACCAAAAATTCGAAGACATGTGACATCTGCCAACCCGCACTGGGCCCGCGTGGTGGATTAAGGCCCACTCCCTCTCACTGAGAGGAGGCCTGTGTCCCAGCAGTGGGAACATTATAGGCTGATTATGTATGTATGTTATGTATGAAACTGGCTACAGCTGTCATACTTTATAAACGTTTGTGTAGCTATATTCACCAGCTGGGAATATTGCCAATATTGGTGCGTTTCGACATGGGAACGATTTGTGGAGTGGATAAGGTAGTTAATTTGAAGTGCAGTGTTTTATGCTGGGTCACGATGCAGAGATTGATTGTATTTTCTGGCAGCTTTGATTTTTGAGGTGTATAAAGAAGGGTATCATCGCCGAGGTAAACCACGGCGAAGGTGGTGTGACCATCTGATAAGGTTTGCAGGGTCAACGTGGCCTGAGATCGCACAAGATAGGGAGCTTTGGAAGGAAAAGGGGAGGCCTTTACCCAGCAGTCATGGGACACAATAAAGGATAACAAATAAAAATAAATAAGAAGGACAAGGTGTTCGGATATCAAAGAGATGGCTCTTAATTTGAGGTAAGGGTTTGTCGAGAAAATATCCCTTTTGATAGAGGTAAGGTAGCGCTGGCGGGAAACGAGAAAAGTGAAAGAAATGGATAAATCTTTTCGACACGACAGTAAGTAATTGTTCGTGGCTCATGTTAGCCCTGCTGGAAGTACGAGAACGCAGTTTTAGAAAAAGACTTTTCTGAATAGGGTATAGCTTAATGATGACATTACTATTTATTCAGACTATAATGAGTCTTCGGTCAGCAGTCAGCTGGACCCACTCGAACTGGACCCGCAGGTTCGCGGTCTACAGTGTTGGTAACATAATAGCTTTGCCTATGTTAGTACTTAATAACTAAAACACATCGGGTCCTATTTGTGAACGCCCCCACACTAGCGAGCTGTCTACCCGGGCGGCTATCGATTACAGGATAGTGTTGAGACTGCCACGCAGCCTGCGGAGTGGCGATTAATAATTACAGCTATGTCTCTGTTCCCTACTCCAAAATCTCTTTGCGCTGTCTTCAGCTTTTAATAATTCAGTTATTTGCTTTTGCACCAAACTAAGGTTAACATTGTTTGAGTATTGTCTGATGAATATTTTAATGGTACCTACATACTCAAAATACGTTTGTCGGCACGGGCCGACAAACGTATTTTGAGTATGTAGGTTCGATGGGTTTACCATCTGTCATACCTACGGAGGTATGACAGATGGTAAACCCATCGAAGCTCCCAAAATACATGCGTTATAAATTTATTAGAAGGTAACGTGAATATGTTTTCTTACACCTTTAGTTGTACGGCTGTATTTTATTTCCACACTAGCTGCGCCCCGCGGTTTCACCCGCATAAGTCTCGATCCCGTGGGAATATCGGTATAAAAAGTATCCTTTGTCCTTTCCAGGGACTCAAACTATCTCTATACCAAATTTCATCTAAATCGGTTCAGCGTTTTAGGCGTGAAAAGGTAACATACAAACAGACAGACAGAGTTACTTTCGAATTTGTAATATTAGTATGTATGGATAGTACCGAATCTCGGCTATGGTAGATACGGTTAAAATCAATCTGCCTAGACTTTTGCAGTCGGTTTCGTCTAACCGGATGTCGCTGAATACCATTATTTTACATGGAGCGACTGCATATCTGTCCTCCACAACCCAGTTACCGGGTAACACGAATCGATACCCATTGGTAAACCTGGTTGTCAGGTTTTGAGACGGTAGATACAGTATATATCTACCTATAGTTACTCTTTCAAAATGCTTTACAATGTTTTGTATACATCGATTATAATTCGCGTCTCCTTTTAAGGAAGTTTCTCGTCGGCTGATCGACACTTTACGTGACCAGAGGGCTGGGTCGTTCTTTGTCCAAAGAATTAGCATTGCCATTCAACGTGGCAATGCTGCCTGTCTCCTGGGCACGTTTCCGGATGACAGCGATGCAGACGAGTATTTCGATGCCTAAATATTATTTTTGTATTTTTTTATATACTTAGTTAATTAGTATTTTAATTTAGTACCTAGTGTAAATAGTTAAGAGATTATAATTATATGTGAAGGCAATGAATTTTGAATAAAATTAATATGCTCAATAGATTAAGAACCTTTGTAAATATGTTTTAATAACGCTACAAGTTCTATGGGTACAAGTCACCTTAAGCAGGCTTATTGTCGTACAATCGCAATTTATTGGAGACGCCATTTAATCCCTAGGGATATGTAGGGCATTGCAGGGTAATAAGAATATTTAGGTATCAATACAAGAACTGAGATTGAAAATGATGACATTAAAACATAATATTTAACACTATACATACAAATGTACATATCGATGTTTGCTTGAAGTTTTTTAGTGTCAACAGTAAGTGCAGAAACCAATTTTTTTATATATAAATTAGCTTCTGCCCGCGACTTCGTCCGCGTGAAATGTCATCCACCCCCCATTCACCTACATAAATCCTGAGTCTAGACTGTTACTGAGAAATATCTAATGGAAATAACCAATTGCACAAGTACCCTAGCCTCTCTAGATCAACGAGACAGTCGGTAATAAACATCTCAATTTACATCGTAGTCATAAAAGCAACTATAGGTTTAATTGAAATGTTAACTTGTATCCTGATTGCAAATGAAAGTGTATAGGATAGAATACTCTTTACACTTCTTCTTCTTTACCTTCTCTTTTCACTTTATTTCACAATCCGAAGGGTTTTGAAGGAAATTCCTAATCCACATAACTTGATAAAGGAATATTCGTCTCCTAGACAGCGTCAATAACGTAATACCTAAATGTGAAAGACATCGAGATCAATTTTATTGTCATTTTATGTCTGTTACGCAATCACCCCACTGAACGGTCTTTAAAGAAGATTTATAATCATTTACCTACGTTTGTTTATTAAACCCCAAAGCAATAGGGGTGATAAATATGGGTTGCGAAACTGTCAACATAACAAATACTCGTACAGATGTCGCACGTGTCGTGTCGTTCGGGTTGCGGTCGCTTCACTAATATTCACGATTAATTTGTTGCAAATGTGTTAGTATACTGTTTACTGAACTCATTTCCTCTGAGGCTGCCTTCATAATGTGGATGTCGCTTAAATAAATAGGTTTAATAATAATAATATAATAATAATAATAATCCATTTATTTCAGGCGACGCAGGCCCATAGATAAATACCTTAACCTAAACATACATATTTTAATTATAAAAACTAACTATTGTGCACGAAGTGTCGGCGTCGTGTTGCGCTGCGTGGTGTCGCGTAACCTTCCACGAAAACGTCGTCGGTACGCTACACCTTTCGGCCAAAACTCTTCCTTCATGAAGGTTTCCAGGTACTGAGTCGGAACCCTAACCACAAACGATTTGAAGTTTATGTTGTGGCGTGATTCCAACTTCACCACTCTCAAGGTCCACTTGGTCTTGCTTCTGATGTATTCCACGATGTCTTCAGCCACCGTGGAGTGATGCAGACGGGATACGTACAGCTGCGTCGACGGTGTAATAGAATAGAATCGTAGGACATTGTAATAGAACTCTAGGGGTCCGAGTGCTCATCGAATATTTCGAGACATCGCCAAGCGTTTGGTTGACTCTTCGCATGACCAGAGGGCTGGCCTATTTTTAACCGACTTTAAAAAAGGAGATTCTGTATTCGACCCGTATGTATGTATGTATGTATGTTTGTATGTCCGCGATTATCTCAAAATCTACTGAACCGATTTTGATAATTCTTTCATTAGTGTAATCTACATACTTTCAGGAAGGTTTTAGTATATAATAAATTAGGTATATATTCTTATGTACGAAGTTATATGCATAAATGTACTGCATCTCCGGCATTTCTATGGGAATTTTGATGATTCTTCGAGTCGTGTCTTCAATTCTTCAATGCACTAGTGTTAATTGAATTTGTGTGGGGTAGGTACAACTAAAAAGTGAAAAATAAAAACTTTTTTACAAAAAAAACAACCGACTTCAAAAAAACACTACAAAGTGAAAAATAACTTTAATTTCGGAAGTCGGTGTCAAAAAACGAAAAACCCGGAACCAACGACACCGACTTCCGAAATTAAAGTTATTTTTAACCGACTTTAAAAAAGGAGGTTCTGTATTCGACCCGTATGTATGTATGTATGTATGTTTGTATGTCCGCGATTATCTCAAAAACTACTGAACCGATTTTGATCATTCTTTCATGAGTGTGATCTACATACTTTCAGGAAGGTTTTAGTATATAATACATTAGGTAATTATTCTTATGTACGAAGTTATAAACATAAATGTACTGCATCTCCGGCATTTTTATGTGAATTTTGATGATTCTTCGAGTCGTGTCTTCAATGCACTAGTGTTAATTGAATTTGTATGGGGTAGGTACAACTAAAAAGTGAAAAATAAAAACTTTAAAAAAAAAAAAACAACCGACTTCAAAAAAAACACTACAAAGTGAAAAATAACTTTAATTTCGGAAGTCGGTGTCAAAAAACGAAAATGCTGAAGCAACGACACCGACTTCCGAAATTAAAGTTATTTTTCACTTTGTAGTGTTTTTTTTTGAAGTCGGTTGTTTTTTTTAAAAAAAAAGTTTTTTCACTTTGTAGTGTTTTTTTTGAAGTCGGTTGTTTTTAGCCCAAAGAATAAGCATTGCCATCCAACGTGGTAATGCTGCCAGCCTTTTGGGCACTTATCCCATTGACAGCGATGCGGACGAATGTTTTTATGCCCAATGAGCTCCTTTGTCTTTTTTTATTTTTATTATTCATTTGTATGTAATATATATTATAGAATTGTTATGTACACCATATAAATTACAGACATAAATATATAAATTTTACAAAGGGTGATACAATGGGTGGTTTATTTGAGTGTAGGAAGATTCACAACTAATTACGTTTGCTTATTATAAACCCCTAAACAATAGGGGTGATAAAATATGGGTTGTTAATGTCAACATAATAAATGCTTTTACAGATGTCGCACGTGTCGTATCGTTCATTGCGTTATTTACGTTGTTGAGCAGATGAAGAGAAATTTCGTTTAAGATCTTTCAGGTTGTGAAAGAAATTGTGTTACGCAATTAGGGTGCTAGTTTATTTCAGTGAAGGAACAGTAGCGAGTGGGTTTTATTGTGTTGTAGTGTCGTGTTTTTGGCTAGAATGATGCAATGGCACAATTGACGTCATGCATGGATATTGTAACTGAGTTTTGTACTGATTAAAAATAGAATTAAGACAATTAAGGGCTGATTTTTCAATCGACAGATAGTTTTTATTTTTGGAATAAAATTGACGTCTGAAAGTTTTTGTATGGGAAAACTGTCAACAATTCAAAATTATTCCTCCGATAAAATAATCTGGCATTGGAAAAATCAGCCTTAAATCCTATATTATATAATCCACTAATCCTTTTCTTATCCGGCTCGAAGGACCAACTGTAATGGTCCTAGGCTCGAAGTGAAAAGAAAAATGACGATTTTATAAGGAAAACGAATAAAGTAGCTGTACTAACATACTTATAAGCTATGGTAGCATGCGACCACGGGAAGGTACTTTCTTGTTTCATCCTTTTCAGTAGTCGGGTTTTAGTTTCTTAACTTTTTTTAATTTAATTATTTTGGGACTTATTTTAGTAATATTTATATTTTTGAAAAGTACTTATTAAGCCCTTTCATTTGATACCCCACAAGGCACTATCCCGAAAAAAATGTTTTTAAGTTCATTACTTTATGTCCTCTAGAGGGCGCCATGTTAAGTATAGTGTGACGTCACAATGCCTATAACCAGCGGACGCTCAAGACGCTTTTAACGATACCTCATTTGCCAAATTATTATGAGAACTTTGGAAGTTGTGAGGGAACAGATGAACATACATACATACCGGTCAAAATCATAACCCTCTTTTTTTGCTTTGCCGGAGTCGGGTAATAAAAGAGATCTCGATGTTTTGTCCAATGTGCGAATCAGGGGCGGGTCGCTAATATGCTGATAGCATATTAAACTTAGTGCTTAAGTGCATAGCTACGGGCTGAACGTTATCTGAGTACGTGCACACATTTGCTTTGCCAGCTTGTTTGACTTCCTAAGATGCCCATACACTAAATACAACGTAGCGTAGGACGACATGATCTTGCTGAACTTTGGCATACTCCGACATTGTTATTTTGTAGGAATATTAGTTACCTATAATCACTGTCATTCGTAGATGTGACAGTCGTTACGGGTAGTCAGAAGCCCAAAAGTCGATCGCGTCGATCTTTAAGGTTAATTAACGCTTGCCGACGTTGGTCCGTGGATGGTTGACCATACATACCGAGACCTCTCCGTATCTCGGAAAGCACATTAAGCCTTTGGTCCCGGCTGTCATTTCTAGATCTTTGACAGTCGTTACGGGTAGTAGAGTAGAATCCTGAAACTCGACAACCAGTCTTACCAAGGGGTATTGTGTTACCCAGTAACGGGAAGAAAAGGACAGGACAGGACAGGACCAGACACTAGTCCATAGAAGTTTAGACGTGATTAAAAACTTGCCTACTAAATTTACATCAATTTACGTCAGGCGCTGATGAAATTTATCTTCTGTCCTTTTCTTAATGAAATAGAAATAAAAAGATGCACTGAGCTTAAATTTAGTTTAGTTTGTGAACAACAGAATTGGCACCAAAGGAAAATTACAGGTATTGTTGAAAGATTGAATCTGAGATTAGGCTGGGAACGTTCGAGAATTGCCCCTTTGTTATTTGCATGGTTACTGAAATGCCAATTATAGACGTTAATTAATTTGAATTGTAAGTGTTAGTGCTGTTGGTGTGCTTATTCTAAATCAATATCAGACACAGCCAATTAGTAGGAGACTCCACACACCTACCTTATGTATGTAATCATTTTGTTACTCAATCACAGAACCGATCTCTCATTCAAGAACGATTTTACTATAATTAACCCATTTCTATCTGAACCATAATTTGAAATAAAAGGACATTCGTTTTTCCTTTAATATGTACGAAAATAAAATTTTAGATATTCAATGTGGATGAAATTTTGTATCAGTGCGGTTAGCGGTTCGGGTGCGGTTCGGTCAAGTCAAGTGCTGTTGAAATCAGTACTCTGAGTGAAATACCTCGATATATATTATATTATATATTCCTCGAATAAACTAGGTACCAATAAACTTGCTATAGAAATATGGTATTTAAGTACAGCTTACAGCCTTATTCGAGTTTCAATTGCGACCATTTTGTTTATTTAGTGCCAACTGGACTGAATAATTGAAATTATTGTGTTATTTTATTTTGATACGCCACAATAATGAGTAATTAATCTTCGTTTAGCGTGGGGAATAGTATTAAACAGTATTTTATTTAGGTAAATGGTCTATTATTTTGTACCTAAATATTAATAATGTTCGTTAATATTTAGGTAATGGTGTCCATTAAAAACTAATGAACACACACACATTGTGAATTAACAAACTAGTAAATAAGTACTTACTATTCATACTCATTAAGGATACTAATTACATAATTAACATTATCATAATATTATCAGCCTAATAGGGATGCAGTTTCTTTGCCAGGTTACCTATTAGTTAGTGCGTTTCAAAAAAGCCTAAAACCACAAGGTAAAAACTATTTCATAGAATATTTTGATAGGTATTTGTTATTGGGTATTCTATCTGAAAATTTTCAGCAGCTCCGAGGCCGGATTTGTGCCCAGTTTATGGTAATAAGCTCGCCCCCTCTTACATGGGAATCCATACTAATATTATAAATGCGAAAGTGTGTCTGTGTGTCTGTCTGTCGGTTACCTCTTCACGCTTAAACCGCTGAACTGATTTAGATGTGGTATAGAGATAGTTTGAGTCCCGGGAAAGGACATAGGTTAGTTTTTATCTCGATATTCGCACGGGAAACTTATGCGGGTGAAACCACGGGTCGCTGTTAGTTAAACATAACCGGCGAAAAGTGGATGTACTGTACTATGTATAGTATACCCACGTTTCGCATTTTTTCTTCGGGGACATAAGGCGTGAAATGTTATTTACTCCCTATAATTAACTATAACGTTCATAAAAACTTTAGCCATCAAATCCAAAAAAAAAAAATAGAATAGAATATAATATTTATTTGCGTAATAATATACTTGTTGATCTAATTTCACTCCCGATATAGCGAAATTGAAGGTAAATCTATTTTATTTTGCATTATGCCTTATACGTCGAACGCTTACTCAACGTAATCAAAATTAGATTCCATACATATTGTTTTGCATGTCTCCGATGAAGATATATGTAGGTATATTGATCTATTTAATAAGTGTATGAGAGTAATAAGTCTGTTAGAGAACAATATTCGAGATAAAAAAATGATCAAAATATTTTTGTGTATACAGTAGGTACCTATTGATTTACGTGAAAAGTGTAAGTTGGTACTGAGATTTATAGTTTTCTGGGTACTTTTACCTATGAAGATGTTTCTTGGTTTACATACAAAACTTTTACAATACTTAACCCAACTAAGTATTTACACTAGGTACTAAATTAAATCACTAACGAACCCCCTTACGAATAAACGTTGTATAGCGCATAGACTATACATTTACAAATTGAGGTATAGCGTCTGTATAGTTACACAACGCTTTGTCTCCTTCTTTCGAAAGTCAAATTACTGATGACTGAAAGAGAGAAGTCGGTGTGTAAGTATTCATCTGATATAATACGTTTATTAGTAAGGGGGTGACTATACAAATAAATACAAAGACAAAAACACTCTAAGGCGTCGAAGTACTCGTCCGCATCGCCACGTTGAATGGCAATGCTAATTCTTTAGCTAAAGAACGACGCACCCCTCTGATCACGTGAAGTGTCGACCAGTCTGCGAGAAATTTACTTAAAAAGGAAATGCGCACTCGGGCTCCATGTGTTTCTACCTGCCTAGATTGTAAGAATTCGAAAATCTTTTAAAACTCCTTTACTTTTTACATTAATCAAAAACACGCTTAGCAAACTTTTATAAACTTTTGCACTTTAAACCTACTAATGTAAATATATTATCTTATTTATAATCTTTTAAAATATCTAATGATGGCAAACTACATAGGACACTTGAAATTCAAGTTAGTACTTAAGTGAATAATTTATAACGAAGTTAGCATTATAAAATGATACTTATTCTTCAAAAAACTCTGGAAACTTACCTTAAGTTTTCAACTTTCCTACGAATTTGAAAATTTCTTTGCGTGCTATTCAACTCCGTGATCCTATCGTACTTACTGACTTTCAAAAAGAAAAATAAAGAGTAAATGAGTGTTGATATTGATGCTTTACAATAGCATTGTTACAGCAAGATTCTCCTGAACAAACCGAATATTGAAATAGCGTCGTACAATAATATCTATTTTCGATATTTCAGACTTGGTTCTATAGCAAAGGTTGTTCATTGTTCATATTTAGGGGATATGTTGAAAAAAATTAGTTTTTCTATTTCGTGTAACTTGTTAAGTATGTGGAATAGGGATTTAACATTTTGGCATATATTTTTGGACTCTTTAGTCTAGTATCGTGTACCTAAAAGTAATACACGGTTCAATGAATTTTTATCAATCCAAAAAAAAAATGCGAAGTTATATCCATTTTTTTACTTTTTTCGACATCACGGCGTAACGCTTAAGAGTTATTCAATGGAATTTACTTTAAAACATAGAGAATTATCATATCAAAGTTTAGTCAAAGTATTTATAAATTTAATTTATTTATTTTGTTAAAAAAGAGTAAATTCGTTTTGGCACATACGTCGTTTTATTCCGAGCGCACGCACACTATAGCCATCACTCTTCTTTTGCGTTTCAAAAATGATTGCATCACTTTCGCTCGCTTAGTAGGTTTTCGAGGATTTTAGATTTTTGAGGTAGCGCCTTAATGAGTATTCATCATCTGCCTGCCTTTTCCCAACTATGTTGGGGTTGGCTTCCAGTCTAACCGGATGCAGCTGAATACCAGTATTTTACATGGAGCGACTGCCTATCTAACCTTCACAACCCAGTCACTGGGTAATACCTACGCTCGTCATACACATATATACATACAAAAACTAATGCGTTCTTCCCAAACGCCGCCTGCTACGATCCTTAGATACTCCTTTTGCTTCGTTTTACGTTCACACATCTGGTCATACACGCACACCGGTTGCGAATGTCAACCAATTCAAAATTTGATTTGGTGGACTGGACCCGCGGGTCCAGTTCGAGTGGGTCTAGTTGACCAAAGACTCCTACTACGGCACCGGACCGGACCGGTCTAAAGCATATCACCAATAAGGTCACTATATGTCCTTCTAGGGCGTCCCCTCCCGGTGTTTCCAATCACATCTATCTGCCTTTTACGATACCTTTTGTTAGTTACCTTTCTTTAAAAATCTTTACATGTTTCATTTTTAAAACAATGGCTTTATATTAAACAGAACCTAGTTCCTAGTACAAAATTTCACAGCAAAACTGACATTGCCATGCGGGCTTTATAACGCTTTATTATATTTGGGAATCGTTAAGTCGAATGGGTTGGCTTTTGCCTAGTACTCGACATAAAATTTTAGTATTTTATGAAATAATAAAGGCTTTTAGGTCTAAGTTACGATAAAATAATGTTGATGTGGGTTCAGCGGGGTAATTGCGTAACACGTTATCAATCGGAATCGGTTTCATTTTGACAGTTCAACAACATTCATTGCGTTATTTAAGTTTTGAGCAGACAAATTTTTCGAACGTATGAAGCAATGGATTAGCAATTTCCGACTTGGTATTTCATTTTACGTGATATTAGCGTTTAAAGAATTACGCGCACGCACAGCGTCTACATACAGTAATATTTACATAAATTCTAGTACTCATGGTTAAACTGTCGAATCGACTTTTATTAATTATACTTATGCTTTAATGGAATGGACTTTGTCTAAAAATAAATGAATTATTATTATTAATACGGGGCGCAAACTGTAACCATGAAATCTGCATAATGATTCCAGATCCACTAGCGTAGAAAATTTCGACGGGTATAAAACAAAATCAACTGTTTCACAGAAAAGTGCAATACCTACGTGGTGGTCAATAAAGCGTGTTTCGTGTTTGAAAAAGCTATTCTCTTTTTCTAACCGACGAAAAATTGGAAAGGTTCAGAATCATGTAGGTATGAAGATGTAGGTATGAAGAATTCATAACAGGTTGCACATCCACGTCACTACCACACTGTAAAGGAAAATATATAATTTTGAAATCCGGGAAAAGAAAAAAAAAGCACACACAAACCTACAGGAAGAGATAGTTACAGCTACTGTCAAAGATATTCTAAAAGTTTTCAGTTACTGGAACTTATTTCGTGAAGGCGTGAAAATAAGTTCTGAAACGATGTCAACAACTACTCGCTGAAACTCTCTGAATGAGACATTTTCTTTATCATTGCTCTTTAGATTCAAAAGCATGAAGGAAATCCGTACTTCATGTATATTTCGAATCTTTTTATTTGTACTTATTGGTTAAATTAAGCTACAAGCGTGGTGTATTGAGATTCGCAAGTCGCACCCGCGCGAGATCAGAAGTAGCTCCTATTAAACGTGGTAACGCGACATTACGCACCCACGCGGGCGAAGCTGCTGGCAAAAGCTAGTTAAATAATATATTAACGTAGTTCATCACAGTCCCAGAGTTCAATCTATCTTTTATACAACAAGTTATCAATAGAATTCAAAAGCAATACTGCATAAACTTATTTAAAAACAAATTAAAGACATATTTATTAAGGGGAACTCATCAATATTGTAATGGCCCTTTTATTACAGCCTAGCGAATCTGTAAAAATCTCACTGTGAGAACTTAGGTGATGTGAGCGGTCAATAGAGCGGTGTCAATTCCTATAGCATCAGGTGGAATAACACCTCACTTCAATTCAAGCTCACTTCATAAGTTGTTTTGGTGAGATTTTTACAGAATAGATCGATTGAAGATGACAAACGCCAGGTTTATATGCTTTTGTTAAATACTGGATAGATTTTAAGTTTAAATGAAATGTTGGTGATTATTTAAGTATTGTTACAGGATTATTGACATAATTATTTATTTATAAAAAAATATACATTTTAAACGCGTAATGAATTTTAAATGTGAATGTAATGATTTTTATTATTGTATTTATCATCAGTGTAATATCTTCAACATAATGTATTTTGTTATGAAATAAATTAATTATGATTAGTGTAGTTTTTATCCTCGTACCAAAGCCTACGAAGCGTAGCAGCGCTACGCTGGCAACTCAACGTAGCCTATACCGCGTAGCGTAGTCTTTTAGTTAGAAAACCTCTCGAAAGCGTAGCAAGAGAGAAGAGAGTCCCCCACCGGATCCGGCGTCAAGCAGACTGCTGTGTTTCGTCGATGCGTGGGAGTTCCAGTGCCTTAGGCATCTACCGGGCACGCTTGTTCCATCATAGACCTTCTCCATCGCTTTCCATCAGGCGTGATCGAGGTCAAGAGAGGGCCCATTCAGCAATAAAAAAAAGAGAGAAAAAATAATTATTTTTATTTGTAGGAACAGTTTGTCAGGTCATTAAATATTCATTAAAATACAAGCAATGTTAAATAAACTATTTGTGTTACTAGTACACGCGTTGGCCATTAATAAATAGATTGTAATAAGTTAAGGTGATATATTTCCCTTATGCCAAGTTGCGTGTTAGTCGATGTCACGATATGTCAGTAGGTTATGTCATTGTGTTAATTTAACTGTCTGACGCGTAGGCTGAATTACAGTTTAACATTCGATTCTAGGAAACAATGTTTGTTAAAGGCCTTTGACTTGTTTATGAAGGTGTGTGTTCTGTGGAAATATTGACTTTTGTTATGATAACAGTAAATTTTACCCACTCTCTACATCATCGTCTGCCTAGCCTTTTCCTAACTATGTTGGGGTCGGCTTCCAGGCTAATCAGATGCAGTTGAATACCAGTATTTTACATGGAGCTACTGCCTATTTGACCTCCACAACCTAATAATAATACGATACCCCTTGGTAAGATTGGTTGTCAGACTTTCGGGCTTCTGAGGACCCGTAACGACATTCAAAGATCCACGATTGACAGCCGGGACCATTGATATATATTATGTTTTTTACATTTCAATGTCCGGGACCAACTATCTACATCCATACTAATATTGTACTAATACTGTGCTAATATTGTACTAATATTGTAACTCTATACCTTTTCACACATAAACCAAGCCAGCGCTCACGCTTACCCAGCCAGCAGTACACAGGACTGAGCACGAAAGTGGCGGCTAACGATTTTTGTAAGTACGAGAAGCTGGTGCAATTTTTGGCACGCGAAGTAGTCGCTCTTGCGTTATCTAGGTGTATCTATATCTGTGGGTGTGACACACCACATTACATATAGGTATGTTTGAACTGCTATAGGTAACGTTTTTATTGACTAATTCAACAACCTTTAACTAATCATAAAACACAATCAATTATTATTAATCCCTTAGGAGTACCTGATTATTTTTTTTAAATTTTAATATAATGGCAGCACAACTGTAGTGGAAAAATGTCAACAAACTTTTGGAGGCCATTGTTTAATTATGTCTGTATTTCTGACAGCGCTCTTGCCCTGTTGTAGGTGACAATTAGTAATTAACTTTGACCTTTATAAACATCTATATTAAACACAAAATTTGATCAAAGAGTAACGATAAAATAATAATAGTAAAAAAGAAGTGACAAAATGTACGAGAATAATCTTAAATCGAGCTTTGGTGGGCTAGTGATAATGGCCCCAACGTACGAGTTTTAGGTCGGGGTCGTGGGTTCGATGGCAGGCAGGCGCTTTATTTTCGGTAAATTATTTCATCAACACTGTTTTCAAAACGGTGAAGAAAAACATCGCGAGGTAACCAGCATGTCCTAGAACCAAGAATTCGAAGACGTGACATCTACGAACCCGCACTGGGCCCGGGTGGTAGGTTACGGTCTACTCTCTCACAGAGAGGAGGCCTGTATCCCAGCAGTGGGAAAAGTTATAGGCTGATTATGCTAAACACAACATAAGATCAAAGAGTACGAATATAATAATCCAAACTAATATTATAAATGCGAAAGTAACTCTGTCTGTCTGACTGTCTTTTCTTCACGCCCTGAACCGATTTATGTGAAATTTGGTACGAAGATAGTTTGGAACTTGAGAAAGGAAATAGGATAGTTTTTATCCCGATATTCCCACGGGATCGACACTTATGCGGGTGAAACCGCGGGGCGCAGCTAGTAATAAATAAATAAGTACTCACAAAATGTAGGAGAGAATAATCCATACTATCCATACTAATATTATAAATGAGAAAGTGTGTCTGTCTGTTACCTCTTCACGCTTAAACCGCTGAACCGATTTAGATGAAATTTGGTAGAGAGATACTTTGGGTCCCGGGAAAGGACATAGGATAGTTTTACCCCAATATTCCTACGGGATCGAAACGTATGCGGGTGAAACCGTAGGGCGCTGCTAGTCTTAAATAAGACGTGATGAGTGGCAATTGATCTTTCTAAAGACCACTAAGAAGGATCGTACAGCTTCTACCGAAATTATTCGACTTCTTTCAATATTTAACCGGTCAAGCGTCGCGGTTCGCCGATCGGCGACGAAACAATAGAAAATCAATTATGTCTCATTAGCGGCGCTTGACAGATAAATCACTAGTCAATTAGCATTTATTCAAAGAACAGTTTTTGTTAGTATTCTGAGAGACAAAGATCTTTTATTCAAAGGAATTCCTCGAGGGCAAGCGTCAATGGTTGAAAAACGGAAAATTAACAAAACACTCTTATAGTTAGAACTTTTGATTTTATAGTAGGTAATACTGTATCGTGGCACTATAGGTATATTACATAACTGCCAGAGGAAAGACAGGCAGCTGCATCCGGTTAGACTGGAAGCAAACCCCTTCATTAAATGTAAAAACTCGGCAGATATATAGCTGCGTAAAAGCGACTGTTAGTTTATTCAACGTTTCCTGTTGCTCAGTAAAAAAAACAACGTTTAGAAAAATCAATACCAGGATGAAGAAAATAGTTTGAGATTGATTTATTATTGTGAATTTCTGACAACTCTTCCATCTTGTTTTAGAGCAAACCCCTAAGGGAAACATAATCAGCTATATTGTTCCCACTGCTGGGACACAGACCTCCTCAATCCACCACGCGGGCCGAGTGCGAGTTAGTATATGTCACATATTTTCGAATTTTTGGTTCTAGGACATGCCGGTTTCCTCACACGATGTTTTCCTTCACCGTTTTTGAGAGCAATGGTGATAAAATAAATTACACAAAGTAAAGCGCCTGTCTGGGTTCGAACCTACGACCTACAACTCGTAAGTTACTACTAGGCCACCACAGCTCTCAAAGCGAAACACAAGGGTTCAATCCTAACTATATCACACTAATATTATAAAGGCGAAAGTTTGTGAGTGTGTGTGTGTGTTTATATGTTTGTTACTTCTTCACGCCTAAACCACTGAACCGATTTAGATGAAATTTCGTATAGAGATAGTTTGAGTCCCGGAAAAGGACATAGGATAGTTTTTATCTCGATATTCCCACGGGATCGACATTTACGCGGGTGAAACCGCGGGGCGCAGCTAGTAATACTATAAATGCGAATGTGAGTTTGTTACGCTTTCACGGCTAAACGACTGAACCGATTTTGATGAAACTCGGTATGGAGGTACGTTGTACCCTGGGGAAGAACACTTTTCCTTATTGACATAATACGCGGGCGAAATCGCAGGCGGAAGCTGGTGTTACATAAAATTACAAACAAGTCGAAATTGAAAAGTAATTATTTCAATTTATATTTCTTTGTGAAAATACATATCTAGGCAATATGAAAAAAAAAAAAAACTGCTGATTATGATCGTGAAAGAGATTGTATCACGTTTGTCATAAAATGATGCATAGACCCCGTTACATAATCACGTGTTTGTAGCATTGTTTGTATGACATACACGTTTTTAATAAAGAAAAGAAACGAAAGACACGAACAAAGACAAACATATTAATAAAAGAAGAAAGAAAAACAATAAAGCCACGACAATGAGTGACAGTGTAAGTCGCTCGAACCTCGATGAAGAAATCATTACGTCCAACTAAATAAATAAACGTATATTGAAAATATATTCCTAAATCTTTTTGTAAATGCTATTAAGTTCTAAGATAGTATTGTTTTTTTTTTATTACATTGTTCTTACTGAAAGAAGCAACAAGAATAAGCACCCAGGATTTTGTAATGTCTTGATTTAAAAGAGTGTCCTTGCCACGGAGTTTCTTGACCGTCCTTCTCCATAGAGATTCTACGTTTTGGGATAGGCCACTACCTTCAAATTTCTGACTAACTGAACCTTTGATACATCAAATTGCTTGTAAATGGTTTACTGTCCAGCCGTCGAGATAATGCGTTCCTGTCACCTATCGACTGTACGCCAATTCTAGGAGCTAATAAAGATCAAATTCGCAAAACACGTATTAATTTGTACGAAAGTGACACGTGTCAAGAACGCATTCTCTCGACTAATTGAATTAAGTGCTTTCAGTTTGAGTTTAAACAACAACAGCAGCAACCATTCTGAAGGAATCACTCATAAAATTAGCAGAGAAGTCAAAACATGTCATAAAGAAAGTAACTCCATTATCTACTGAAATCGCTTTGGTTGGCATTGCTGTAATTTCTGTTATTAACTTTTATTTAGCAAGTTTAGTCGAAAAATATTCTGAGAAAGCAACTTCTTTTCTCGGATCATTTTCGATTGTTTCTAGTATTGTCCCAGTCAATACTAACAGTGGCTGGTCTGGTAACCTTTTGGCTAAGTATGCATGCACACGAGTGGCACACGTCTATGGCAGTAGCAACTGTAGCCGTCGACACTCTTCGGCAGCTGCCGTCGACAACATACCGCTCGTGTGTATAAATAAATAAATAATATGTTTATTGTACAAAAAGCAACACATACTCAAAGTTAGTCATACAGTAAACAAATGCGAGAGAGCAGTGGTGGCCCAATGGTAACTGCCGCGGCTTACAAGTTGTAGGTTCGAACCCAGATAGGCTCTTTACTTTGTGTAAATTATTTCGTCACCAGTGTTCTCTAAAACGGTGAAGGAAAACATCGTGAGGAAACCGGCATGTCATATAACCAAAAAATTCGAAGACATGTGACATCTACCAACCCGCACTGGGCTCGCGTGGTGGATTACGGGCCACTTCCTCTCACCGAGAGGAGGCCTATGTCCCAGTAGTGGGAACATTATAGGCTGATTATACAAGGACATTTTTTTATCACCATCCAAGTTTTTACAGGGTGTTCTACCCATGAATATGAATAACTTTCACTATGGGACCAACTCTGAAATCACGAAAAAAAAATCTGCTGTTTCATACATTTTGGTCAAGTAGGTATTGAACTTTTGTATGAAACAGCAAATTTTTTTTTTCGTGATTTCAGATTTGGTCCCATAGTGAAAGTAGTTCATATTCATTGGTAGAACACCCTGTAAAAATTTAGAGGGTGATAAAAAAATCTTCCTGTATGTTAATAAACAAATACGTATGAACACTAAACCCGCTGAAGATCGCTTTGCAGGAATTTAGTAAGATAAAGATGAAAAGAAGATTGTAGGACTGACGTGACTGCCCAGTCACGTCTCGCGTGACCAACCTCATGATCAGCTGCTGCACGTATTGAGAGCTAAACAAAATACGTCTCTAACCTTTAGAAGTTATAACCCTCTATGTTGCATCTATTCATTCAGCATCTATGTCATGACATCCCTATTTCCAAACATGAATAATTTGGCCGGCACTTTGTGTTGCAGGCGTTACAGGCGACTTAATTGTTTCACTAGGAGCAATAGGCAGACGTGGTGGTGTGCGATCACTCGACCAATCACCCCCACGGAATAGATGGGTACAGAAGGTCAGCCCCACCCATACAACAAGCGAAAACAGGAGCACAAATAAATAAACTGTGTTCGTGTTAGTTCGTGATAGTTTCCAAACATGTAATCAAAAAAAGTAATTAAAAATTGAGTTTGAAACTATAACAATGGTTTGGGCCCCGCCTGCTTCCAACTTTTATATAATTTAAAATGGGCTTGTTTTTAGCTTTTCAGTTAGTTTTAGTCTAAGGTTGCAGACGGGTTTTTTGAATTTTTTTTTTAATTACTTTTTTTTATTTCCAACTTTTTAGTTTACAAATGTGAAAGATTTCGCAGACGATTTAGTTCTTGGTAAGTGTTTTTTTACGATTTGTCACTTTGATTTACTTTTAACCATATAAGTTGTATATATTTTTGTAATCACCATTTAAAACCCTTCATTTTGATACCCCACCTGATAGTTTGAGAAAATAAAATTTTTGAAGGCATAATAATTATGGCACCAAAAATCCGCCATTTTGTTTTTTTTTTTATTTTGATATACCCAGTGTCACTCTCACAGTAAATACGAATCTAACGACACCTCTCAAGCTAAAATCCATGGAGCCGTACAGGCCGTAGAATGTGCCAAACAATTAAACATACATACATACTCTCGAAAAACATAACCTTCCTTCTGGCGCAGTCGGGTAAAAATTAAATACTGTTCGTTAGTAAGCACATCACTTGAGAACGGCTGCATCGATTTGGCATCATGTTTTTGTTTTAAAATATTCGTAATAGTCCGAATTAGGTTTTTATGGAAAGAAAAATCGGAAACGTTTCCCAGAAAAACATCAACTTCGGGAAAAACTGAACGTCCATTTTTCTATGGGAAATTTTGTGGGAATTGTTAAAATTTTGACAGGACAACGTCTGTCGGGTCAGCTAGTTTAAATTAAAACTTATTGGTACTATCGCTATGTGTACCAACCAATGTATATGTGTGCGTGCGTTTTGGCTTGTTGTATGGAGTCGACCTTCTGTAACTACTATACTATGCCCACCATGGCTTACAGGGTGCCTCAGGGAATTGGATGACATCACTGGGGAATAAGCTGGATTAGATAATTATTTGTCTAACTAGCTTCCATGTATTCCAGTGTTTCGACAAAATATAGCTTAAATCCTTCCCCAGCGTTCAAAGTATTTCCAAAGTATACCAAATTTCATCAAAATCAGTCCAGCTATTTCGGAGATTAGCTGGAATAAACAGACTAACAGACAGACAAAAAAAAAATTGTTATAAGTACCGAATATACTTTCATAGGTATAGGCTTTTAGTAAACAGCTGTTATTTTAATATTACAAACGGACACTTTTGTATGTATAGATTGAGAGAAAGTCATCAATATGGAGGCGTTTTGACCGATACACGATAAACGGTTCTTGAATTTTCGTGCCTTTTGTACGGAAATTAGAAGTTTCAACTTTTGACTAGACTCGTGGGTGAAATGGTTTTCTTTCAATGTAGGTATTGAAAGAATCATAAAGTATACATATGTGCGTCTGCTGACCTGCGTAAAGTAAAAAGGTTATCTATTTTAAGAAAGCCTGCATTAGATTGTCATAAGTCAGCCTTTTTCGTCGTTCTACAAATATTCTAACTTTTACACGCAAGAAACTCATTACACAAAAACTTTTTTATAAGTATTACGTATAAGAACGTTCACAGTCAGAAGGCCAATTCTCGTAATGTAAAACTATCAAAATCTAGTCGCAGTCTCATCTCGGCGACAAACAAATGTCAAAAACTTGTTAAAATGTAGGGAAATTAGACTTATTTTTGACAGATCGAGACTGAGATCAGACTGTGAACGTTCTTAAAATTACGAGAATTCTTCTGATCTCAGTCTCAATCTGTCAGAAATACCTCTAATTTCCCTACATTTTGACATTCGCCGAGATGAGACTGCGACCAGATTTTGAACGTTTTAAATTACGAGAATTGACCTTCACTTCAGGTCACCTGTTGAATGTGCACAGATAAAGTTATTCGTATGTGGGTATGCTTTTGACTTCAGTAAGAGGTTGGTTATTTTAGTAGATTGTTTTACGTTTTCGGTTCTTTATAAAGAGGGATGAAGGCATTTGAAATTAATGTTCGTTATAGTAGGTATACCGCCGACCCAGAAAGAGATGGCGAGCTGATCTGGACGCTTACCGCGAGGGCTGGTTCGAGGTGGCGCGGGAAAAGAGTTCCTGGAAGGATTTGGGGGTGGCCTATGCCCAGCAGTGGGACAGTACAGGCGAACAAAAAATGGTATACCTACACTTTTTTGCCACCTGCATACTTAGTTATCATTGGCTACGCATAGACAATCCCCTGTTTTTTCAAGATAGCCGCAAAGCCGATGTTCGAAAAAAAAATTGTGTCATCAAAAGTATCAAAATAGAAAGAAAAATTGTTAATTCTGCACAAATAAAACGCACATTATAGAAAAAATAAAAACATAAAATAATCTAAGTAGCCAAAAGCTTCGTAAAGAGTTTAAAAAATGTTAAGATCATCATGATTATTAATAAAGAAAGAAAGAAAATACATTTATTTAGCACTTTCACTATGGGACCAACTCTGAAATCACGAAAAAGAAATCAGCTGTTTCATACATTTTGGTCAAGTAGGTATTGAACTTTTGTATTAAACAGCTGATTTTTACTAGTGATTTCAGAGTTGCTCATATAGTGAAGGTTGTTCATATTCATGTGTAGAACATCCTGTAAAAATTTCGAGACGGTAGATCAGATTAAAAAAAAAAAGCAAATAAAAAATGCGATGTAAAAAATTTGCAGGAAAGTATGCCTCACGGCTCTCCAGAAGGGCCCATCATCATCATCATTTCAGCCCGGAACCCCCTACTACTGGGTAAGTACCTATATGCCTCCCCTTTCTGCGGCCATAGATACTACCCGGTTCCGGACGTCGCGTCGCTCAAAAAAAGCTGCTCAACAACGTAAACTAACATATAAAGTATAATAATATGTACATTTATATGAAAAAATAATCATAGAGCATCAAAGAATTCGTCCGCATCGCTGTCAACGTAAATAACGCAATGGATGTTGTTGAACTATCAAAATGGAAGCCATTGTTACTGATAGTGCGTTACGCAATTACTCCGCAGCTCAGCAAAAATGCCAGACCACTAGTGCATTTAAATGGCTGTAGCCAGTATACTATTGTAGTCTTTGAATGGCTGTATTAATTTTTTTTTTCTATACTTAACAATGCTACTTGGAAATGTTAAATTTTCATTTGTGTTTCTATGCAGTTCTAGCTGTACTCTTATTGTTAACTTTTTGATGTTATTTTCATAAAGTTCTACATCTGCAATAAGGTACCTACAATTTACCAACAATACCTACAATTAATTTAAACCATCTATCAATGATTACCAAATTAAATTTACAATTGTATCCATAATCTGCTAATTTGCGTTATCAAATGATTGAGTTATTGTACATCATGAAATTAATTAACTAGGTACTGGTAATTAATATAATTTCCGGCTTATAACGCAAATGGAATTTATTGTTCACTGTAAATAAATTTACAGACTATTAAACATGTCATCTGAAACTGAATATTATTTCGACGGGTTCGCTGCGATCATACGGAAGCGATGGGCTTCCATGATGGCGCGCTTGCGCTCCTCCTCCAATGGCATCCTGAATGTGTTTTCAGACCGGTGGGACACTCCCCTCTTACGAAGGTGGTTAGGAGTCCAGACACACTTCATTTAATAACAGGTGTGTTAAATTTAAGTAATACTAACATTAGGCTAAGTTATACTAACACTATATGGATTTATCCGAAATAAAATATTTGAATTGAATTTGAATTGAATTGAATTATGAGGAAACCGGCATGCCATAGGACCGAAAATTTGAAGACAAGTGACATCTACCAACCTGCACTTGTGGATTACGGTCCACTCCCTCTCACTGACAGGAGGCCTGTGTCCCAGCAGTGGGAATATTATAGGCTGATTACGTAAACATATTATCTACATGGAATCTTTTTAGATACCGATCTTTTGTTGAAATTCCCGGAATTATTGGACTAAACATCTTCAACTAAAAATAATCTACTTATTTTAAGATTATTTTTGGAAAGGAAGGGAACGTTTATTTTCAACTTTTTTGTTTAGTTGACCTATCTTTAGCTTCTAACGTAGGAATACGTTTGTTAAGTACGAAAATGTAATTTATGTATAGTTAGTTAGCTTTTATATTAATCACTTCAACTTAGCTTGATCAACTGTGCCATAAATTCTTTTAATTTCAGCGGACAAAATTCCGACAAAAGATACCAATCAAATCCGTCTTAGATTGACAATGGCAAGCCAAACTTACATCTTCAAAACCTGCTTCCAAAAAGTGACATTACAGTGGTACAACGATGTTTTGGCGCTCGAATGATCTTTAGATGGAGTAAAGATGTTGGTGAACATTTGAGAAATTGTTTTGTGAAATGCATTGAGGAGCTCGTAACTATAGTCCGGTGTTTCTAAATTTGCCAAAGATGTTAACAACAATGGCCGCTCGAAATTGAATAAAATCGATATACAAGATATTTAACACATTCACTGCCGTGTAGGTCACCGGTGACCGCGAACAATAGATTTTCTATTGTGTCTGTTGTCTGGCAGTCAAGGTGTTAAGATATTAGATATTTTAAGTAATGTTTGATTTCGTCTAAATCTCCGAGCTTACTAGACTCGCACGGGTCGATTGAAGGTTAAGCTACGACTTTGAAAGCGCTTGCTGCCGTCGGTTCGTAGATGGGTGACCATCCATTACATATCGAAAGCCCTACGTGGCTCGGAAAGCACGTTAGTCCGTTGGCCCCGGCTGTCATTCGTAGATCTTTGACAGTCGTTACGGGTAGTCTGAAGCGCAAAAGTCTGACAATCGGTCTTACTAAGAGGTTTCGTGTTATCCAGTAACTGGGTTGTGGAGGTTAGAGAGGCAGTCGCTCCATGTAAAATACTAGTATTCAGCTGCATCCGGTAAGACTGGAAGCCAACCATAACATAGTTGGGAAAAAGCTAGGCAGATTGATTGAATTGTATTGAAAAAAAAAACAAGATGGCGACATTCGTTCTGATTTTGGCCACTTGCTAAAAAATCTATATATACTTATAACTTCGTGTAGTGTCGCTACAAAAGTGATACCAATACCACTCACGTATTCCATTGAGATTGACTGGCCAGTGGATACAGATCCAATTATACAATAGCACTTGTCAATCACACTTAGGGTCCCGCGAATCGGTAATGAGCACGACAGGCCTTTGAATCGAACAAGCGTAAATTAAGTTTGGTACGAATTGATTCTTTTTGCGTGAAATCAACTTTTCGGGTTGATTTTTGGTATGTCAGCTGATTTTAGGGAAATTTGTAGGTTATTATTTTTGGAGAGGGTTAGTCAGCAATTTTATCTTGATGAGGTTAGTTAGCAATTTTGATGTAGAATGTAGATGAAAGGTATATTAAATAAAAGATCACTTTCGTCAGATTGTCCACAACGCTATTCAAAAGCACGGACCGCCATTGAAATACTAGTGCTTTGACATTCTGGCTACATATTAGTGATACGAGTTTGTAACTGGTTAATTTTGAGGAGCGTCCTGGACGACGTGCCTTTAACGAAACTTTAGAATGACCCTACAATTTCTGTTTCTATTAAAAGTGACGTTGGAAGCACTTTAAACAGGCGGGATGTGGAAGGTGGAGGACAGGGTGTTGCGGCGCAGCCTGGGACTGGCCTATGTCCAGCAGTGGACTGCGATAGGCTGAGTTCAAAATCAAATACAAAACATTTTTTTTTTAAATCAATATTAATATTTTATTTCACACTAGCTGTGCCCCGCGGTTTCACACGCGATAAAAGTATTATTGTCTTTTTTTATTGATTCCCTTTATAAATCTCCACCCCCCTTCTTACACCCTTAAGGGATAATTTCGGGGATAACAACTATTCTATATTCATCCCCACAACTCAAACTATCTCCATACCAAATTTCATGTAAATCGGTTCAGCGGTTATTGATTCCCCATACAAACTTTCACCCCCCTTTTCACCCCCTAAAGGATGATTTCTGGGATAAAAACTATCCTATGTCCTTCCTCGGAATGCAATCTATCTTTCTGCCAAATTTCATCTAAATCCGTTTAGTGGTTTAGGCGTGAAAAGGTAACATACACACAGACAGACAGACAGACAGAGTTACTTTCGAATTTATAATATTAGTATGGATAAACCTACATGGGCATCAAGAACCTACCTGGATCTGTGGGCGTCAGAAGCTAGGTGTACGATTAAAATTGGTCTTTTCCTATGGAGAAGAGGCGGTAAGAAATTCCATGATATACTCTTTTAAAAGTAATTGGCGTTTACAATATTTTCAAATTAGGTACAGTAATTAGGTATAGTAATAGGTATGGAAGGACAGCGTAGGCCTGTCAACAAGTATCAGGTACTATAAAATAAAAAATGACCTACAAAGCTACAGTCTACAAGGTCTATAGCATTCACAAAATATAAATTAATCCATGAAAAAGATAAATAAATTATTAAAAAAAAAACCTATTAAAACCATATAAATGAGTTGATTGCAGCGCCGGCTGCCGCTGAAAACCAGCGCTGGGGCTCTGTCCTGCATAGGGTCGCAGCATAATGCTGAGCGATAGCCGTTTTGCGTGGATGTGACGCATGTTTCCCCCTACCTTTTTATTATATTTTTTGTGTTTATGTTCCTTTTTGCGTCATTTTCACCGCAAATAAACGTATTTTCTTTCTTTCTTCTTTCTATTGAATATTTTATACATTGATGAGGATAAATGAGAGTTTCTATTTTTGATATCGCTGTCACAGACATGTCACGGAATGTTCAAGGTAAAGGTAGCATATTTTGAATATTAATGGGCTTCATGAAACTTTCGACTCCAACATAATATTTACTTTTTGAAACATCCTGCTGGCTGCTACTTCCTGAAAATATATTTACTAATGTGTATTATGGGCCTGTTAGTGCCAGCCTGTTTTTAGGGTTCTGTACTTCAAAAGGAAAAATGGAACCCTTATAAGATCACTTCGTTGTCTGTCTGTCTGTCCGTCTGTCAAGACCCTTTTTCTCAGGAACGCGTAGAGTTATCAAGTTGAAATTAATATCAAATAATCAGAGCTACAATCCCTTGAAGCAGAGAAAAAAATCAAACTTCTAAGTCAAAAAGTTACGAGTTCCGGAATCAAAACCTGTAGGGTAGGTACTTCCCGTTGACTTGGAATCATGAAATTTGGCAAGAAGCAATTTCAAGTAACACAAGCAAAGGAAAAACTCAGAAAATCGTTGTAGTTAAATTACAAAAAAGAACCCGTTATAAACTATTTACATACCTACAAATTTATAGGAACCATCGGTGCGCGAGTTCGACTCGCACTTGACCGTTTTTTTATAAACTTATCGCAAAGTATGGCAGTAAATTTGACAAATCTTTATGGCCTCATCAAAGTCGAAGTTAGTCGGGTCATTCGAATTTTTTACTGCTTTAAAAAAAACTGCCAAGATACCTGATGGTAAAATACTTTTATTTTACAATCAGGTATCTTGGCGGTTTTTTTTTTTTCGTTTTTTTAAAGAGTACTGCCTAACGTAGAAAGTACTCCTAATATAAAGCAAGGACAAGCATAAATCTCAGTGGGATACGGCAATTTAGATCATTATATGTTCGTTTCGTCACAAAATTTTCCATAAGTCAGTTAGATTTCGTATGAAAATAAGACAAAATTGTGTTTTATGTCTACCACGGAAAATTATGACATATTTATTTAGGTACATAGAGAAACTACTGTCACGGGACGAATAAAATAGTAGTTCATACATTTTATTAATATTTCCTACGTCCTCATTCTGTATGTACAAGCGGTTATAGCAATTAGCTGACCCCTTAAAAATTAAACGAATTTGAACCTTCTGCTTGTTAGCAGTAAGCTTATCGAACTAGAACAGTTCAACGTCTACGATTAATAAAACAGTTATTCGAATTTGATATTTAACACGCAGTGTTAAGGTAGGTATGATCTTGAATATTGTTCTAACTTGTAATATATTATTGCTAATTTCAACGACAATCACCATGTTCGTGTGGTCTAGTGGTAGCTGCAGTGAGCTGACAAGAGCGTGGTTGCGAGTTCGAAACCAACATATTTTCTGCTGCGCATTTTGTTTTATAATATTTTTTTTTAAGTTATAAATAATAAATTATAACTTTAGCAACAAAAAAAAGCTGAACGAAAATAAAAAAACGATAATGATGGTAAAAACGATTTTATTTTATAAAAAAAAATATTATAAGAATAACGTAAATGATATAACAGTTACTAATAACGTTGTTACATACTTCACAGAGTTTAATGTAGTGAATCAACATGTTATAATATTTAGAAATATATAGGTATGTATTTCTATTTCATAACAATAACATCACCACATTAAATATCGTTGAACTAAATAAAATAGCATTATACGTTGATGTTTTACCTACTAGGTATACTATATATCAATTTGTTTTGTAAGTATGTAGTTATGTTTAGTTATAAATAAGGTTTTGACAACACTTCTCGTCGGTAAATATGACAACATAATCTTCCCAATTAAAATTGAGATATTCTTGGGCAAAGCGGACCCTTGCTTGGCGATGTGCAGCAGTCAGTTAAATTTTACGTGCTGGCTTGTATTGTTTCAGTCCAGCAACATGCAAATGTTTTCTGACCGTCTGAACAGAAACATTATACTGCATTGAGTAGGCAAAAATGGGTGTTCAGTATGCCTTCTAACAATTGCTTGATGATGTTCTGACACAGGAGTAACATTGCAGGTTTTGGTTCAGGACGATCCTTTTGAATATTCCCTGTCTCTTCAAAACGTCTTAGCCACAGTCTGACTGTATTTCTCTGAAACAACACAATAAGCATAATTTTAACCGTTAAGTCCCCAGCGTCTCCATTTGTCACATACCGGCGCGCACCCGTCAGGCACCACCGTCTCCATTTGTCACCACCCGATTCACGCGGCTTCAACCTCTATTATTACTGTTAAATACGGTCTAATATCCTGTGCAACAGTTTGAGTCTATGGTCCGGTAGATAAACTAATCGACTAAATGATTCAAAACGAAAAATATGGGTTGGCAATATTTGAAAAAAAAAGTAAAAAATAGACTTTACGATTCTTAATGGCAGCTGCAGTGTGTGTTGTTTTGTTATGATGCTATGTTGTTTATTTTAATAGTTTTTGTGTAAAATCGACGTTAAGTGGATGAATATTCGTTTATAACATATTATACGTCCTTGTAGATAATATTGTAGATAATATTTGCACGAAATAACATCACAATCAATCAATAATCTTTTTTTTTGGTCAAACAAAATTTTACGTAAGTACTTCAAGAAAATCTTATGATTTTATAATTATAGTGGTATATTTTTACAAGATATAGGTAGTTATCAGTTAATAAAGGTTTGTGTAGTATCCTAGTAACACTTTTTTAATTAGAAACAACTCAATATGACTAGGATTGGGCGATTACAGTCATTGCGTTGTAATAAGAATTGAACGGCTCGGCGCAATGAAATTTGAGTTTCAATATTATTAAAATGTAAGGTAGGACTTTCAAAAAAACGCTGTTGTTAGATTACTTGTCTATTCATAATGTAACTTGCAAAGTTTCGTGTAAATTCATATAGTAGTTTTATCAGAAATCGACATAATACGGGAACGAACACACTTTCAACCTATTTTCTGATGACGTCATTTGTTTATAAATACAATACTCGTAATACGAGTATTGTTTGCATTTTATATTATGGTCTGTTTATTCAAGAACCCAAAACAGTTTACATTAAGTGGCTTGAGCCCATATAAGCATCAGTAGACCATTTTTTGTGAGCAGGGTAATAAATCACGCGCTGAGCGGGTGACATCTGGAATTTGACAGGAGTTTTTTTGATGTTACGTCATAATGACGTCTGGACTTGAACGGTAACCCGGTAATCATAATTTTTCGAATAAGTTTGCAAAAATACCTTTAGATAAACCACATTAGACCTATTAATGATCTCATAATGAAACAGTTAATTTTCTATTTATTCTATACTCACGTTTTTAAGCCAACTAACGAATTAAGGAAGTATAAAAAAGAATACACTTACCGCTATATTAAGTTTCCTAGCAATCGCTTTAATACCAACATTCTCCTTATGCAAATACAATATTTTGTATTTTAATTAATAATCACTCTACTGAGACATGACGATTAAACTATCAAAACCGATAATAATAATTAATAAAAAGGCGTGGATTTTCGCAACTTAGTAAGGCAATATAAAAATGTTCGTGCGTATTCACTGCTATTTGTGCATAGAATGTCTTGTTCAATTTATTCTTCTACCCCATATTCCTAAAATCATTTCAATAGCAGTTTTTGTTGAATACGCATATTGACGTCGAACTACTCACTAATTGAAAAAGGTGAAATGTTTATCGTTTATCAACTTAATTGATATGCTTGTTCTTTACAATAATGCAAGAAATACTTAACGAACAATTTATATATTGAAAACAAAATTAAACATGAGACTAGATTTGAACTCGCATCTTGCACGTCTCAGCCTTACGCATGAACCACGACACCAGATTAACTTGAGTAAGATAGATGAAATAAGGTATTAGTAGCAATGACACAAATTATCACAACATTAACCTAACCTTTAAGTCTTGCTGATTAAAAATGAAAATTGCGTAACAAATACCCATACATAGTAAATGACCTAACACCAACATCTTAAAGCTCAAATTTGCGTATCAAAATTATTTATTGTTTCTGTTCATCGAGTAGTGTTAGTCCGATTAACTCATACATATTGAATAACCTTTAATGTTATGAGAGGAGGGTGCAAAATCGAGTAATTTTTAGGGGGGTCAGCTAATTGCTATAACCCGCTGTACTTTTATGTCCTGTTCAGTTGTGATATTTGAGAACAGAAAAAACTAAATTGGCTTTTATGTTATTCATCATTAGTGTTAATTTGTGGGAGTCATAAAACACTTTTAACAAATATGGTTGACGCGTGAAGGTTGGGTTTCTATTCCACATAACAGTAGAGCGAATACGTTTTCGACTAATTTCGATATGATTGTGAAACGTTTGATTAAACGAAATATAAGAGAAATAAAGAAAATAGTTGATTACTGAGCACTTCTTTTATTTAACATTGGGCCTCAAAGCAGGCTAATTAACACGCTATCGCGGCATATCAGTCGATTCGCACGAATTTACTCGCCCGAAACGGGCGTATTGTCACTTTAAATAAAATTATTTTTTCTATAGGCAAAAAGAGAATAGAATGTATTAGGCAATTTGCACATTTTGTATTGTATGCAATAAAGTAAAGAAAAAAGGACACTAGCACACAGAAGCGATATGAGTTAAATATGTATTATAAAATGTGTACTTTTTTTCTTAACTTCATTGCATAAAATTCAAAATGTGCCAATTGCCTAATACATATTTCTGGAGTTGTCGACTCGCCCACAATTAAATTAACTTCGTGCGAGCCGCCTATACAAAAACAAAAAAAAATATAGTGACGTTTCGGCTGTTTCGGGCGAGTGAATTCGTGCGAATCGACTAATAATTAAGCGGCTATTGCTCCTAAAGCTGCTCTTAAACAAAAAGAAATGGTTCTTTATTGTTGTATTTCCCCGTAACCTGTGGAAAGTAACTAAAAGGTTGAACACCAATAGCCTAGGGAGCTATAAATTCAAAACGAACATTTAAAAGGGTTAAAGAGGCACGTTCTAAATATAGAAATATAACCTTAAGGCAATAAAACACGTGATTATTTAAATACCTTTGTTAATTTTATGTGATGTGGGTTTTCATGTCGTCGTTACCCAACGTACCCTTAGATAAATGTTTTTATAACTCCTTAAAACAGAAAACCCATCTAAATCCCTATTTAGGTGGGTTTTCTTATATTTATGTGAAAACGCTATTGAGGGTAGAATATTAACACTTGCCTGGCTTTTCATTTGAAAATAGGTACTACGGGCCATTTATTGTCTGCAAATAGAACCGCTATTAAATAAAAGCAGAAAGGTAGAGATAAAAATATCCAACTAATTAGGTGATAATTAGACCGTAACAATAAATGATCTTCGTAATTAGGTGTTATTCATTTCGTGGATTTCGTGTGTGTCAAAAGACGAGTTATTCATCAACTCGCCCTACATGCCTACGGCCCATTTAGGACAACTTGCAGAAAATCAAAATAATTTATATTTTCATTCTGCAAGTCGTCCCACGTTACTATCAACAAAAGACAAGATGTTCGCTTTATTTATAACAAAGTATATTGTAATTGAGAAGGCACTAATTAATGAATGTTATTAGATATCTACGCGTATTTTTTTCCTTAATGATAATAGAGGAGGTCTTATTACATAATAAACTGATCAGATTGCCTTCTCAGAAAACAGAGACGATTTTCATGTGGTAAACATTTCAATCAAACCTTTCGGACAGTGTCAAACTTTTCCCGAGTGTAACTTCATAGGTAGACTAGCTTCTAGCTTCTACGCGCGACTTGGTGTGCGTGAAATTTCTTGTTCCCCAACCCACCTCGTATCGCATCGTCTGCCCGTGTTATTACTTCGTTTCGCTTAGCGTTCTTTTTGACTTTTTTTCTTTTTGCTCGGCTCCTAAGAGTCATAACGTGATGTTAAATAGCCTTTAACCTTCCTCAAGAAATGGGTTATCAAATGCAAAAATAATTTTTCAAATCCGATCGTTTGGTCTAGAGATTAGCGCGTTCAAACAAGCTAACAAAAAATAAACAAACTCTTCAGTTTTATTATTAGTATAGATAAAGATAGATATTTCGATATATACTTTATAGTTAGACTCTCAATATTAATGCTGATGTAGGTCACACGGCAGCCAAGCTTAAATATAACTAGGCTGGCAAAATCTCTCGCATGCCGGAGGAGCTATGGTCTGAAATAACAACACAGCAAACGGCAACGCGGCAGGCCCAGTATGAGATGGCGGGACGAACTCGACTTTTTTCAAAAACCGACTTAAAAAAAAACACTACAAAGTGATAAATAACTTTAATTTCGGAAGTCGGTGTCAAAAACCGAAAATGCGAAACCAACGACACCGACTTCCGAAATTAAAGTGGTTTTTTTTTTGTATAAACGTTTTTATTTTTCACTTTTTAGTTGTACCTACCCCACACAAATTCAATTAACACTAGTGCATTGAAGAATTGAAGACACCGACTAGAAGAATCATCAAAATTCGCATAGAAATACCGGAGATGCAGTACATTTATGCATATAACTTCGTACATAGGAATAGTTACCTAATGTATTATAATATATTAAAACCTTCCTGAAAGTATGCAGATCACATTAGTGAAAGAATGATCAAAATTGCTTCATTAGTTTTAGAGAAAATCGCGGACATACAAATATACATACATACGGGTCGAATACAGAACCTCCTTTTTTGAAGTCGGTTAATAAGAATTGGCAACAAACAGTAGATACGGATCAATGAAAGGAGGAAAGGAAGGCCATTCTATGAATAGAATAAGGAAACTAAGAGAATAAAAGAGGTCCATACATGATGCGCGATGAACCTTTTTTCGACGCCTGATATTGGAACCCAAGATCAGTTATACAAGATTTCCTTTTCAAAACTTCCGTCTTCGGTGGTTCACAAGCAATTGAGTAAAATTTGTTTACAAACACTTCAATTTGATCGATCCTTCTTAAACTGTATAGTTTGGCGAGTGAAGTGTAGTAGGTACACTTTAAAGAAAGTTTCTTGTCTGTTTCTCGGGACTTTGCACTCTACAGCGCTCAATAGCGCTCAACTGTCACGCAGTTTGGCAGGTTTATAATAATGTATACAAGTGTTTGGTCTAAAATAAATTATTTATTATTATTAATAATAATCTAGAGTCTATTGGATTATGGGTTGAGCTTTTCATGTAATTATTTTCGATTTAAAAGCTTTCACTACGATTTTTATAAACCCTGGTTAGGTTTATATCTGCCCCTGTGGTATCGACGCTCGGTTTTCTCAATCATGTCTCCGGTTGTGATTAAGTAAGACTCATGAGGGCTCTTTTCATAAACAGGTTTTATATTCTCATGTCACCGTTTCACTTAAAAGAAATAGAGAAAAATTGTAGGCGATTTGTTTTTCTTATGAAGCTCTCAGGAAAATAAAATAAAACTGATAAATGGGTATCGTATATTAGAATTTGCTTTTGCATCACATGTGAATATTCATGACACAGTTTTTATATATGTCCGCTCGGCATTAAAAAAAAAAAAAAAATACAAAAATATTTATTTACAACTTAAACATTGTGTCATACATAAATTGAGGCAGCCCCAGAATTGCTAGAGTATTTCATTTTTTTGTTTTATCAACTACTTTTAAACGTGAACGCAGAGCGAAATATTAGTTTCTAATTTCGATTTTTTCTGAATCGAGTAAAACTGATTTCCATAATTCAGTTGATCTATTCTGTAAAACACTCACCATGAAATGACAGTTCAGTTCACCTAAGTGTAAAATTATTATCGTTTGTTATGAACATGTTCATTCAAATGACTTTTGAGCTTTCAACATGACTCCGCATCAAAGTTGCGACAAACAAATAAGCGACAAATCTTAGGGCGACATTACGATATGTCGACCATCAGTGATGCGACAGCACATCAGCTCGATGTACGTTAGTGCGACTGATTGTTTTCACGACAAATGATGGCATGACGAAACTTTTGATCGACGAACGATAGCGCGACATAATTTCATTCCGCAAAAACTTCATCATATTACAGAAAAAAATCCTTTTCTCTTGTACCTACTTCATTACATATACAAAACGCCACACAATATTGAAACACTCAGTAAACGGGGGTCAAATCTAATTTATATCAAGTTTAGTTAAAACGACTTGACCTAAACTGTGTAGTAACATTGACCCTATAAACCGGCGTTTTGAATTACTTAGAGTCTTACAGAATGGCCCTTAACGAGAAGGCTCAAATGACCAACTGATGACGGCCGCGGCCGCACAAATCTGTTTTTCATTTTGAAATGTAATTAAGTTTGTAAGGGTGGTGTATACAAATATAACAAGACAGTTATTCATTGTTAGCTTTATTTCGAATACAATTTGATGGAGGAGAAATTGAAATGGTTTTTCTTTTTCGAAAGGCCGGGTTTCAACCCCCAAGCTTTTTAAATGAAGGCGAAAATATTGTGATGTTTGAAAGATTTTTGTCGACACCGATAAAATGTCTTTAAAATAAAAAATACATTTTACGATTTTTCTTATTTTTTAACTACATATTCATTAGACAGAATATTTTACGGAAATATTAAGTACCTAAATGTTTTTATGACACTTGATAGGTAACGACTGAGGAGGATTTCAGGGACGCTAATCTTGCATTTTTCGCTGGAACAATTTTATACTTGTGTAATCTAATGTTCTAGGCATAATTTATCATTGTACTATCAACTCAATATTAATTGGATGAAAGTAAAGAACACTTCTCGTCTAGTTCTATGATGATTATTATTTTTTCTTTCGTAGATTAAGTATCATGAAAGTTGTTATGTCATTATTAGAGTTGGTTCTTTATTGTGCCTGTCTAGACGCATGTTTATTATTTATCAAGGACAGATAGTTGTTAGACTATTATCTACCATATCCACTTTATCACGAATATCAGATATTTTTAGTTGCTAGGTGACGCTCAATACCCCCCACCATGTTTTTGATTCCTCATAATCGTTCTTCACGTTATTCACTCCAATAAAATACACCCAAAAGTAACGATAACTATTGGGTGTATTTTAAGGACTTTTGGGAGTATTTTTTTTAAACATATAAATACACACACACACACATACTCACAAACATTCGCCTTTATAATATTAGTGTGATTTTGAAATGGTTGGTAAGTAAGTATTAAATATTAAAGCAGCCTCAGGGATGGTAAATAAACTTGAGGTAGAAATAAACTTTGCTCTCAAACAGCCTGCTTATCTGTCCTTCAACTTTCCTAACGTGCTTTGGTATATTTTCAAACTGTTCTCGTGTATTTTCCGCTTAGATGTGACGAGACATAGATTTCAAAACAAAAAAAAAAAACAACAATTACTTAACTAATTTTTTTTTCGTTGGTCATAAAAAAACAGCTTTTTTACAGAAAAGTGCAATACTTACGCGGTCAAAATATAAAGAACAGCAATTTTGTTTTTAATAATCGACGATAAACTACGCTAGAATCAGGTGCTGAATTCATGGTTCTGTAACCATGGCGCTGATTAATTTGACAGGACTAAACTAAAATTTATCTTCTGTCCTTTTCTTAATGACATAGAAAGAAAAAGATGCACTGAACTTAAATTTAGTTTAGTTTGTGAACAACAAAATCAGCACCAATATTAAACTTTTCACAATTCTAATTATAATATAGGTACAATGAACCAAAGGTCCTTTCATCTCGATTGTCTCTTAAAAATCTTTAATTATACAGAATATTGGATTTGAATAAGGATGACTTTTCAAATAAATGCTTAATTGACTTTTACTCTTACTTTAGGTAAAAGAATTGTTCTCACCTTTTTAAGTTACGAGCTACTTTTGAAACCAATTTTAATAAGGCCTTTATTAAATCTAAGATCTTCTTTATTGAAAGGAGCATGCCTATGTGGTTTGGAAGGATAAATGAAACGCGAGTAACAAAATTTATTTATTTACAAGGGAGATGTGAGTATAAATGCGGGAGGGGACGCCCTAGAAGGACATAATATAGTTACCTTCGGGGTAATTGCGTAGCACAACATTCATCGCGTCATTTACGTTGTTAAGGCGGTACCCCGACCAAAATCACGTTTTTCTTCGTTATTCAGAGGCTATTTTTTTTTGAGAAATAAACTACACCTGAACGCATATTATTAATGTTCGATATCCTATCATCACATTGCACGTTATTATTTGTTTTTATATGTTACTAATACAAACTTAAAATCTCCTTTTGAAAAAGTGACTAAAATTATTGATTGCATGCATCTTTCGCTAAATTTGACGTTCTATTAATTTGAGGATTCCACCAATGAATAGATAATTGAAAAATCTAAATAATCCATGTTTTAATTTATTTAAAAAGATCACTATTCTTTTTTTTATTAAAATAATTCCAAAAATTGTGCGAGTTCTATGATAAAGGGGCGTGCGCATGGTGCGCTGCATCCCTTTCGTACGAGGAAGTCGTGTCGCTCTCTGTCTCTGTCGCAATGCTCAAGGTTATTTGGTCGGGGTACCGCCTGAAGCAGACACATTTTTCGAACTTATGAAGCAATGAATTTGCAATTTCTTTCAAAATGATTCAGATTGAGATTGATAGTGTGTTACGAAATTAGGGTGCTCATTGGTGATGTTCTTCAGGAAGGTCAGGTGCGTAGTACTCGCAACCGGCGCGTGCCTATGGCAAGATGTGTGAACGAAAACGAAGCAAAAGAAGTATGAAACGTTGGTTGAGCTTCTTCACATTAAGAGCCCATACTACCTCAGCTAAAATTCACTCTTTATCTCGCTCATACTATACTGCTCGCGGACTGAGTGAGAGCGAGACAAAGTGCGGTGCTGGGCGGCAGGCAGCGCCAATCGTTTAGGTATTTGCTTTTTACATTGAAAATAAAGATAATTATAAAAAAGTAAATTTTATAAGACCTGCTTTAAAGTAAGTTCAGTTAGTATGCAAAGTTTCATGATCTAATTTGAAGTATTTTTTGAATACCAGCGGTTTATTGTTCGGGTTAGAGGTAACTTTGGATTTTTTTCCTATCGAGAAAATTTTATGGAATCGTGTTTTCGTCTAACATAAGACTTAGCATTAATCCTCAACTTTACCATATATTTATTTCAAAATTAATGGTGCAGTATTTTCGACATAACGGAGGACCACGCTAAGCCATTTGAGGTAGTATAGGCTCTTAAGAGAGGGCCCCATTCCTTGAATTTGCCACGGGCCCCGAACGGTATAGCCACTGGAGGCAGGTGGCGTTCTGTAGTAGCTGCCTATGTATGTCTCTGTTTATATGTTTGTATGTAATTCTTTATACAATGTTCATTAAACCACTCAAATAAATGGCTTTTAGGCATTAAAATACAAAGATAATCAGGTGTATGTGACCTTGCACTGAATGGATAGACAGATTTAACCGTATCAGGCCATAAACGTCCATAGCAGAACCTATCTGCCGCATACAGCTGAATGACTATGACGGAAGGATATTATAATAACAATCACCCTTGGAGCTCTGAGCTTGCAGTTTGCTGTTATCGGTAGTTAAGTGCATTGATCTGTTTATTCTAATGATATTGTCTCTTTTATGATACCTTTGGACAGCAATGGGATGGCTAGATTGTTACTGCTAAATTAAACTATTTGAAATTAGATAGCAAAGGTAATAACTATATTAGTTTATTTACTGGATATTGGAGAAATTATAAATGCAACCGTTATCACTTTATCAGTCTGTAGACTTTAGTCATTAAATAAATTATAAAAGTATTCTACAAATAATTAATCTAAAGTGTACAAATGAAATACAATACCAACCACATATACATAGTTTGAAATAAAAAAATAGCGTTCAATAATGATGTTTTTAACCAATTTAAATAAATATTATGTATAATCATGAATTTAATTGTACCTAAGTGTGTGTACACATGTGCGACACGCTACGACGACAGAGGCAACTGCAAGCGTCGATGCGTGTCGGCGACAGCCGCTGGCGCGTTTCCGACGTGTCGGCGATAGCCGCTGACGTGTTATCGACGTATCGGCGGCTGCCGCCAACACGCATCGACGCTTGCAGTCCTCGACCCGTGTCGCTCGTGTGTAAGCACACTAAGAATACACGCAGTCTAAACTACCTTTCAGTGTTTCAAATGGTTTTAAATTCATCACCTTCCCGATTTTATAATAAAAATTTCAAAACCCATTAAATTTTGGTAACCTTCACCTAAATTGATCTCGAAGGAGCTAAATCGTGCGGTCTTGTTACATTCTGTCCCCAGTTCCCAGTAACTGTTCGTGATGGAATCAATTTTGTTGCGTAAACCGAACCGCGCCGAGACAATTTAGCCGATAGGCGTTTAACAAATTGATCCGGACGCCGAACAAATCTCTGTTATTGGAGCTGGCACAATAGAACCATGCTTTATTTGATAGACTAATGGAAGATACGTTGTACAAGTTTTGAATTGTTTTTATGTCTTTACCTTATCTATGGTTTGTTTTAGGTACCTAGCCAATCAATCAACTTGGACTGTCGTTGTCTACGGACAGTCTTGCCAACTCTGAGATAAAAATGTTAGTAGACCAAGTGATTAATCGTTCCTATATTTCCAGATTTGATTATATTTTATTGCTTACAAAATTAAAATGACAGCCCAGAAAACGTCAGACGACATCGTGGTAGACCCGAGAGTAGATGGTGGGACAAACTTGACGCGTACAGACAGGATAGATTCAGACTGGCTCCAGACAGAGAGGAGTGGAAAGGAGAAAGGGATCCCTTTGCCCCGTAGTGGGCTAAATTAGGCAAAAATCTGTATATATAAAAATTAAATGACGTTTGTTTGTCTCACAAAAACTCAAGAACGGCTCGACTGATTTGGCTAATTTTGGTTTTGAAAGATTTGTAAAAGTCCAAGGAAGGTTTAAAAGGTGAGAAAATATGAAGAAATTGTAAGGAAAATAGTAAAGCAACAATTTTACTATCCCATACAAACTGTCGTACCTGTCAAACAGGGTGCGTTCAGAAATAAGACGGAGGTCACGTGCTAACCGCACTGATGACTGAACAGCGAGACATAGATAATGATAATAGCCGACAGCCGTTTTGTTTTTTTTTTTCTGCAAATTTTTAGTTATTGTTCTTTGTCTAATTATTTAATTCTGAGGCGGTATGAAGTTCGCCGGGTCAGCTTGTTAATAATATCATGACGATTGCATATTTGCAGATATCAATTAATCTGTCAAGCTCCGCTAATGAGACACAATTGATTTTCTATTGTTTCGTCGTCGATCGGCGAACCGCGCCGCTTGACCGGTTGAAATAACATCAACGGAAATTGAGTCTGGGGCTCTGGGCCAATGTTTGTTATTCTCACAAGTTTTATATTCTTTACTACTAAATCCTTCCGCCTTTAATAATTCGATCTTCAAATCTAATTAAGAACCGTGATGTTTACCGCTCTTTTTCTCTACCAATGTTTTTCCAATGCCACGAAATGTTCCATTAACCGTCAGTTTGTTTACTTAAGTGTGAATTAAAAAGTAAATCGTACGAGGTTTGTAACTGGGACATGTTACAACTCTTCGCGGTGTTTACTCTGGCTGCAAACATTTGCACTGGTTTATCTACGATGAAAGGGTCTGCAGACTGGCCGTTACTTCATGCCGTCTCAACGTCCGTCACTTGCCATCTATCAACGGATGATTTCATTTTGTAAACGTAAACAGCAGTGTATGTAAACAAATAGGGTCAGGGCTTTGGATTGCAGCCAGTTGGAAAATAGCGGGAATGTCAAACTTCTTACTGCGTTTGTTCAGAAAATTCTGTAAAGCAGTTTTTAGACAAGTGTAATGTAATGCGAATAGTGTGCATGACATATGTACAAACTCATCGAGAATCCTGTATGTATTCGACTGCGAGAGCCTTTGTGTTCGCGTTAAAAACCAGCCGTTGTATCAGCGCGAGCGTTACATAATGCTCGTAGTCCCGTCCTCACGCAGAATCCCGACCCGATTTTTATTACGTGACACGCGTCTGTATACGCCTTCGTCATCGTCAGCATTTCAGCCGAAAGACGTGCTATACAACATTATTTTTAGTATATGCGAAACCCGAAACACGTGTCTAGTATTTTTATGTAAAGAATCTATTTACAAAATTTCAAAACTGTATCATGAATAATCACCAAGTTATAAGCTTGTTATGTTACCTGTTTGTCCGTCCAAAAACATGGTCTCCCCCACCGCGTGCCGTTCGGTACGGCGCGGCGATTGTATTGTAATTAACTGGTGATAACATTTTCCATCACACTTGCAGGCTTTGGACTGTCGTAATGGTCAAGTGTAGGTAGTTATTATAATGTACTTTATTCGTAAATAAATGCAGCCGTAAGCTACGAATAAGTAATTACTTATTCGTAAGCCGTAAGTGATACAATGTAGTCAATGCGATTTGTTGCACCTTAATAACTTTCTACAATTAACCATCTTGGCGTGTTTAAAAATGTTACACGACACTTTTTACATACGATAGGTACACGATCAACCGAAACACAACTGTAAGGCCCGCGGCGGCCGCGCGCTCGCGATTATGCAGTTGGACGGGAACGCGAACACGTGCGCGCCAACCTGTGGTACCCGGGCGACTGAAGGGGTTGCTGCACCCCCGCCCCGGTCGCCTCGCTCGCTGTGCGCCCGCGCCGCTATTGTTGTACCTACTTAGTATCGCTCCTCGAACACAGAGTACACTATAATATACCTCCTCGAACGCGTCGCTCTTGTGGTGTCCAAGCTTTAACCTTTTTTAAATATTTTTGGGCCAAAATATAACATGGGGTAAAAATTATTGGAATCGATTCAGTTACTTATTTTGAACAAACTATATTCAGGTTTCGCATATACTAAAAATAATGTTGTATACAGGGTAAAATTGAAAACATGCGAAAAATCGAAATAGGAGATTGCACTCATCATTATTAACAACTTTTACTATGGGACCAAACCTGAAATCGCGAAAAAAAAAATCTGCTGTTCCCTACATTTTATGTTCGTATAACTCGTCAAAATGTAGGGAACAGTTGATTTTTTTTCGCGATTTCAGGATTGGTCCCATAGTAAAAGTTGTTCATAATGATGAGTACAATCTCCCATTTCGTTTTGTCGCATGATTTCAAATTCAACCTGTATATACAAGGTCTCCCCCAGGCACCTTCACTTTGACCGGTACTGTGCTTCCCGCATTCAGCAGATTCCTGCTGCCTTTACAAGGTACACGCCTTAAGAGTTTCTTATTTTTCTAGTACAGAGTTGTAGCTCTCATACCACCTTCCAGATCCATTTCTGGACCATCTCATAATTCTATCGCGACCTTCACTGTCTACAGATGAGTCATCATGATCTTCCTGTGCTTGTCGGCGCAACACGTTTTGTTCTTCCATTCTACAGGCCTGATGGTCAAGTGGTTAGTGACCCTGACTGCTATGCCGGAGGTCGTGGGTTCGATTCCCACCCAGGCACTGACCTCTATTAATTACCACTGGACTGGCGGCTGTCAAAGTGCTTTTGTGCCTAATTGATAATCGCCATTTTGGCGCTGTTGGCCGTAGCGAGTGTCCGTGGTACTAAAACTAGTGATGTCGATATCAGCGAGCAAATATCGATAACTTTTGATAATATTTTTACATTAATAAACGTATCATCATAATTACTACTTATATTTACAATTTACAGGGAATAATGAATAATAATAATGAATGTATTAAGTAACAGTCGAAAAGGTAAAATAAAACACGTTTTATATATTTAATTTATATTTTTCAAAGTCAAAGTCAAAGCATTTATTATAATTAGTTCCCTGAGAGATTCGCGGCGACGTAGATTATAAATGGCTCTGACAGCTCTCTTTTTCAAAATAAAGATGGATTCAACGTCAGCACCTCGACCCCATAGTAAAATGCCGTACGTCATAATGCTGTGAAAGTAGCTAAAATAGACTAAATGCGCGGTTTCTACATCTGTTAACTGCCTTATCTTCCTAACAGCATAAGCGATTTTAATTACTGACGTGCCCAAATTATTTGACGGGTTAAGAAATTTCGTATACTTTGACCTGTAATTGACGTAGAGTAATTTTTCGTTGTTGCAAAAATTCTAACATCGATATACTTAAATATAATCTGTTTAATTAATACATCATAATGACTTTTTAAAGTTTCAAACATCATTGTTTCCAAAAAATGAACGCGTAGTTCTGGAAACAAAGTATTTGATTTTGGTAGCAATTCTTTTATAACTTTTGCTGTGAGAACTGCCGGAAATATTTTTTCCACCGGCGGCTTCCCATTGGTCTTTTTGCATGCTTGTCGAAAAAGTGATTCCACTCACAAACATATAGAAACGATGCTTTGTGATGGAATAGTTAGTTCACCTCTATTTTTTTGAATAATTAGTGCGATACCGTTTCGTCGATCAGATATGGCATCGGACGGTATTGATTCACAAGCGCTCAAACAATCAATACATGTAATTTTGTTCTTGATAGATCTAATCACAAAACCTGCTATGTATTCCACACATTGCTTCGATGTTTCGTTTACATTGTTTGGAACAGCCCTACCAAAATGTAATATATGTCAAAATTAGTTCTCTGGACACTCGCTAGTGGCGCTTCAAAAAGACACAAAAAAATTGCTGTCAAACGCTTGGAACAGCCTGTCCAGTGGTAATAATAGAGGTCAGTGCACCCAGGACAAATGTTTGTGTGATGAGCACGATCATTTGTTCTGTGTCTGGGTGTAATTTATCTATAATATGTATGTATTTAGAAATATATGAGTATGTTTATCAGTTGTCTAGTACCCATAACACAAGCTCTGCTTAGCTTGGGACTAGATGGCGCTGTGTGATAGTTGTGGAATATTATTATTATTATTATTCTCATCCCCTGTCAATCGTCGCGCTATCAATCACTCCTTTTTATTTCATATCATTCGTCACACAATCCATTCATCTTTTCGTTGGCCTTCCTCTTTCTGTCCACCTATCAACATTTATATTCATCACACTTTAAGTCACATCAATTTTTGAGACGAGTACAATAATCAGCACATATCTAATGTTTCTACTGCTGGGACACAGGCGTCTTCTCGGTGGGAAGAAGTGGGTCATAATCCACCATCACGCGGGCGAAGTGCGGGTTGGTAAATGTTACACGTCTTCGATTTTTTGTATGTACAACATGCAGGTTTCCTCACGATGTTTTCCTTCACCGTCTGGGTTCCAACCTATGACCTACAAGTCGTAAGTCGTGGCCGTCTCCACTGGGCAACCCCTGGTCAGATGAGTGATGTATCTAATCAGACTTGGTAAACCCTCTTTAGTCTTGAATTTCCCTTTATTTAAATTGACACAACAAATCGATTTCAGGCGTTTCCATCGATCACTTTATCTGCCGTATTCAGCAGAAGTTTGGAAACTAGTCGAAACTAGACCGGAAACGTTCGAGGCCATGTTCTGTTGCAACTGGAACGCGCCATTTCTCTCAGTTGAATTAGAGTACTTATAGCAGCTTGTACACTTCTCCTTTATTATTTAACTAGCTTGGCCCCGCGGTTTCACCCGCGTAAATGTCGATCCCGTGAGAATATCGGTATAAAAAGTAGCCTATATGTTAATCCAGGGTGTCAGCTACCTCCATACAAAATTTTATCAAAAATTGTCCAGCCGTTTGAGCGTGAAGAAGTAACAAACATATAAACACACACACACATACACACTCACAAACTTTAACCTTTAATAATATTAGTGTGAAGTGTGATATAATTATATAATATAATATTAGTGTGATGCTTGTTACTGAAGTTAATTAGGGAAATATTCCACTGATCCTCTAAAAAACATCTTCTTTGACTATTAGAGTGTGTAATAATAATTTTCGGAAAGCAAAATGGGAATTATTTAAAGTAGATGATAATTATTTGAAAGATATTATGATAGACACCAATTAATGTTTACCTACTTTATTCTTGTAAAAGGAATTCTATTTACCGACTGGACGTAAAATAATTATCATGTGTTTCGCAGAACTGACATGAAATTAATGAGGGAAATAATTTAATATTGGAGGGTACTTGTACAGTTATAACCGGCAACCAGCAGGCCAATTGCGTAACACATTATCAATCGGAATCGGTTTCATTTTGACAGTTCAACAACATTCATTGCGTTATTTACGGGTTGAGAAGACAATTTTTTCGATCTTATGAAGCAATGGATTAGCAATTTACTTCAAAATTATTCTGATTCCGATTGATAGTTTACTGAAATGATTTCTGACTGTAGGTACTTACATACATTACTGTTCATTGCCCGAATGTTATTGTGTTTACCTTCAACACGCTCAAGCACTGAAATGGAGACGGGCGGGCCATCAGGCGCGATCAGAAGACGAAAGGTGGACTCTTAGAACAGCCGCTTGGAAAGGCGCACATAGATAACGAAGAAGAGGCAGACCAGCAGAACGTTGGCACGAGCTAGAGAAATTGTTTGGCAAATCATGGCTAGGGAAATCAAATAACAAACTAAACTGGAAATTACTCTAGGAGGCCTAAACCCGACGAGGGGTCCCTAATTTATTTAATTAATAACTTTAATAAGAACTTTTTTTAAGGTTTCGTACCTACCTCAAAAGGAAAAACGGAACCCTTACCTATAAGATCACTTCGTTGTCCGTCTATCAAGACCATTTTTCTCAGGAACGCGTGGAGTTATCAAGTTGAAATTAATGTCAAATACTCAGGACTGCAATCCCTTGAAGCAGTGAAAAAGCAAACTTTTAAACGCAAATAAAAGATACGAGCGTTTTGTTTCGTTTATGCCGCATATTTTGACAGTCGCAAGGGAATCTTAACCTATAGTGTACCTCCAGTTGACCTAGAATCATGAAATTTGGCAAGAAGCAATGTCATGTAGTAAAGGAAATATCCGAAAACCGTAAATTTGTAGTTACATACCTACAAAGGAGAACGAGTAAGACCGTACCCAGAGACAAAGTTAATTGTAGCATTATGGACTATGTCGGTATTTGTTGACCTCATGGAGTAGTTTAATTAATCCTAAGACAGCATGACTGAATTCACTTGGAGAAAAAAGATATTTAAGGAAGTTAAATTGGTTTTGAGAAGACGGTACCCAGAGACAAGGTTAATTGTAGCATTATGAACTATGTCGGTATTTGTTGACCTCATGGAGTAGTTTAATTAATCCTAAGACAGCATGTCTGAATTCAATTGGAGAAAAAAGATATTTAAGGAAGTTAAATTGGTTTTGAGAAGACCGTACCCAGAGACAAAGTTAATTGTAGCATTATGAACTATATCGGTATTTGTTGACCTCATGGAGTAGTTTAATTAATCCTAAGACAGCATCTCTGAATTCACTTGGAGAAAAAATATATTTAAGGAAGTTAAATTGTTTTTGAGAAGACCGTACCCAGAGACAAAGTTAATTGTAGCAATATGAACTATGTCGGTATTTGTTGACCTCATGGAGTAGTTTAATTAACCCTAAGACAGAATGTTTGAATTCACTTGGAGAAAAAAGATATTTAAGGAAGTTAAATTGTTTTATTAAGGATTAATTAAACTACTCCATGAGGGCAACGAATACCGACATAGCTCATAATCTCTGCCCCGAATAGCAGAATAGCTATTAAAACATGGGAAAAAATAAACAAAAAAAAAATTAAGGCGTTACGAAGTTCGCCGGGTCAGCTAGTATTGAATAAGAACCAATATAAGTATGGTAATTACAATAATGAATAAAGATAATGAACTTTCCTATTATTTTATTAAAACAATTTAACATCCTTAAATATCTTTTTTCTCCAAGTGAATTCAGACATGCTGTCTTAGGATTAATTAAACTACTCCATGAGGTCAACAAATTCCGACATAGTTCATAATGCTACAATTAACCTTGTCTCTGGGTAGGTACCGTCTTTTCAAAACCAATTTAATTTTCTTAAATATCTTTTTTCTCCAATTGAATTCTGACATGCTGTCTTAGGATTAATTAAACTACTCCATGAGGTCAACAAATACCGACATAGTTCATAATGCTAAAATTAACCTTATCCCTGGGTACCGTCTTCTCAAAACCAATTTAACTTCCTTAAATATCTTTTTTCTCCAAGTGAATTCAGACATGCTGTCTTAGGATTAATTAAACTACTCCATGAGGGCAACGAATACCGATATAGCTCATAATGCTACAGTCATCTTTTTTTTTTGGGTACGGGGCCCATACAACTTTACCCATTGTTCTTTGTACGTAACCCTCGGTGCGCGAGTCCGACTCGCACTTGACCGTTTTTATTATTGTGTTGTAGTAATGGCCGCAACTTACGAGGTTGTAGCACACCCCGGACACTCCATACAACGCTCGCAAAATAATTACCTACTACTACTACATTAAAAAATGACGTTTGTATACGTATGAATGTGTGCGTGAGGTACTTGTGTTTGCGAGCGCTCTTGTTAAAGAACTGCGACGAATACGCCGAAGTGCGGGGTGAGGTGCGGTAACTGATGTTAGTGCGGGGAAGGGAGTGGCCTTTCTGTACGTAGTACTTTAAGTATTCTGTGGTTGTAGGTCGTGGGTTCGAATCCAGACAGGCGCCGCGGTTTACTTTTGTGTAAATTATTTCATCACCACTGCTCTCAAAACGGTAAAGGAAAAACATCATGAGGAAACCGGCAAGTCCAAGAACCGAACATTCTAAGATAATTATGTGACATCCAACCAGCACTGGGCCTGCGTGGTGGATTACGGCCCACTCCCTCTCACTGAGAGGACGCTTGTGTCCCAGCAGCCAGATTGTTGAAAAAATATTTAGCATTTAAAGTTCTTTTTTTATTCCTATCAGAAAAGATTTTGAAAACCACTTTCAAATAACACTATTTCCATGAATTGATTTTATTATAAACAAGTAGAAATTATGCACTTGTAAACATCAAGAATAATATATGTTTGTACCGCTGCGGAGTTGTGGCTTTTTGATGGGCGCGCTTGTTTTGTTTATGTTATATTTTGCTGATGCATGGTTCTGCCACTTCCAGGGTTTTACGACAAGCTGCACTTCTGCGAGACGTCGAGGGGTATTAAAACAAAGGAAGTAATAAACGCAAATTATAATTTCAAAGCTTTGTTCTGTATTTATAGCTGTACTTGCTGCCTCATTAGCAGTGATCGGAATGGGCTGAGTATATTTACCTAAATTTCGGAGAACAGAGACAGAAAATGGAGACTTCCTTAAGACGACATATTTTTTTCCGGAATTCGGGAAAAATCTTAAATAAGTTGAAAATAAGCTTTATTTAAGATGGGTAAAGGCTATTTTTAACTAAACTTGCAATTACCAAATTTTCGGGATTTTCACGTAAAATCCCGAAATAAATTGTCTAACTTTAAATCATGTATTCGAATGATATTTACGATCCTTAAATTAACCGTTGTATCATACATTACATATACTTTAAATCCTAGTAGTACATTCTGTAGGATATTTTCCGACTTCCACGAATGCAAAACCACGGGCAGAAGATAGTAGCAAATTAATTAGAAATAAAATATTATCTAAGTGCCTACAAAAAATGTCTTTTTTATAAAGAAAGATGCCTATTTAAAGATTTCTAATTCTTAAAAAAAAAAACAAAACCCGAGAAATGTTAATTATAAAACCTTCTTTAGAACATACTTCAATGAAAGAGTTTCTTATTAGGCTTCACAAAAATAAACATAAAATGCTATTTTAAATGGTAGAATATTCAGCGAAAGAAATTAAACAGGCGTTCTGTGTTAAGTGGTAATCAATATATGATGAAGATGATGCGATTAATCGCTGAGATAATTACGATGTGATGACTGAAAGCAATCATGCGGCTTCATACATTATAATGTACTCTAGAAATGCGTAATAATGAGCTGGCAAAAACATATTTAGCGGTTAGCGGTTGGTTAGTGGTTAATTAGCGGTGTGTGTGATAGTTAGTTAGTTGTTATGTGTTGTGTTACCTTTACGTGGAAAGGAAATTGTGAATGTGAGAACGTTGTAGACACAGGAACAAAAATAAAAGAGCAAAAAAACAAAATTAAACTACTTCGAATATAAAAATAAAAATCAAGGTGTTTAAATTAATTGGTTTGTGTGATGAGCACGATCATTTGTTCTGTGTCTGGGTGTAATTTATCTATAATATGTATGTATTTAGAAATATATAAGTATGTTTATCAGTTGTCTAGTACCCATAACACAAGCTCTGCTTAGCTTGGGATTACATGGCGTTGTGTAATAGTTGTGGAATATTATTATTATTATTTGTTGGTATACATTTTTGTATCTCGGCTGATTAGCCTGTTTTATAGGGTAACACGGGCCAAAGCCAAGTGCTCCCCCTGAGATTATTAACCTAAGTGATAGTTGATGATAATGTATGGCGTGATGATGGTATGTTATGACTTTGTGTTGCAATGGTGGATGATGTATGAGCATGTGACATTTGTGTGTCACTGTCGTTCTGCAAACATTTTCGGACAATTCTGCAAGTGTTCAGGATAGCAGCTTTCTGTAGGGTTTGGTAAGTGGAGGGAGCTAAATCTAGGGTTTTTAGAGATAGGTGCAGTTGTTTGGGAATAACACCCGTGGTTGAGAGTACTACTGGCAACGCCTCCTAAATGCCACATTCGGGTAATTTCTATTTTTAAGTCTGTTATTATTAATTTAACAATAGTAAGTACCTACGTGTTGAAAGGCCTACACTGTCCTCCCATAGTGTAATTTGAAAACATTGTAAAGCCAATTACTGAAGTAAAAACTTCTTTAGGCGCGTTGGGCGTTTTTTGAGATGGGAAAAAACTATTGAACTCGCGCCACTGTTACCGTAATCGACACCGCTTCGGATTTGTTTGACTGTCTTCGGAATGTACTCGGTTTTAATGTATATCCGATGTGTCAGTGAGTGATAGCAAAGTATTCTGTTTGTGTTTTGTTCTCACTTCTGTCGGCACTCCCCGAGTGCCATGGTTTTTTTTTAAATTTTTTTTTGACATTTTGTAAGTGCTCATGTGGATTATAGTGATTTTTTTTTTTTTGATTTATCAACAAATGTCTTAAATCTTTTCAGAATATTGATTGCCCATAATTAAAAGGTTATGTTAGAAGAAAGCTTACAAGAAAGGAATACCTTTCAAGTTTCAAGTTTTTTTTTCCTTTCCTAAAACCTATTCAGACACTTTGAATAGTGTTAACTAAACTCGGCTGCTGACTAGACTTTTTAAAAACTTTAGAAAATTCGATGAGTCTGTCTGTGAAGTAAATAGGTACCTACCAACATGGAATTCTAGGTAATTACTAAAAGTGGTATTAGTAATATCTGAACTGTGGATAATATTATACTTGGAACTACACAATCTATTCGAGTTGGCAACATTTCAATAAATAAAGGAAGCGTTTATTTGAGCTTTCATTACCTATTATTTTAGAAGTTTTGCCGAAGTATGGGCCCTGCGATTCAAAGATAACCCGATGGAAGTATCTATTGTAAGAATAAACGGCCGGTTATTTATAACTGACGAATATATTTTGTTACTTTTACTGCTACTTTGATAAGTGACGTATGACACTGTTTTAGAAGACATTATTTCATAGTACCTTCCTATTATATAACGTAAACTCTGGTCTTTTTCTCATGGGGGCATACAGAAACTATAGGATGTCACCTTCTACGATGCTTAGGTATATAGTACTCCTTTTGCTTCGTTACGAGGGAATTCTCGTAATTTTAAGAACGTTCACAGTCTGATCTCAATGTCAATCTTTCAAAAATGCCTAAATTTTTGACAAGTTTTTCAATTGTCGCTGAGATAAGATAGCAACTAGATTCTGAACGTTATTAATTACGGGAATTAGCCTTCTAAAGTCGTAAAATGGTCACAAACTGACCAACCATAATATTATTTGACATTAAAGCAATTCGTAGATATTTTGTGGACCATTTTACGAATCTCCATCCAAAACTGTCAAACAGATGAATTGCGTGATATGAAATCGTACGCAAATAATATTATGAGTTGTCAGTTAGTGACCATTTTACGACTTTTATTATGATTCATAATTTGTTATCCTTTTATGGTACTGCCAAAGTGGCCTTCTTAGGCCCCCTGGTCACACAGGCACGCCGGTTGCGAGTACTATGCACCTGACCTAAAGATCATCACCAACCTACTTTTTATTGCGATAAAATAAAGTCAAGAAGTTACAAGCAAACAGACACACATAACTACAGACTTATGATACTAGTATGAAAATTGCTGTGCGACAAACAACTACCCAAAAATAGTCAAATGCAGTCAATCGTTAATCTGCTGACTTGGCTTACAATCTAATCTGAATAGTTACATATGCAAAGTTGCAAAAACATGCAACATTCATCTTGAACCGACGGCGGCGGGGCTTTTTTCACTACTGATTGTTTCGGGAAGCTTCTGGAAGCATGATAAATGATGCATAAGCAACCAGCAACAGTGATATTTATTACAATTTTTTATCTGAGTAATAAATAAAAAAGGTACGATTGTAATAGTATTCTATTATGTTGGCCCTTTCAGTTAAAATTCCTGTTTTTTATGGTCTCTCACAGGTCAACCTAAGAGGTCGGAAACAATATTTTGGGCACAATTTGTATTATTGAAGTGAAAACTTCTTTAGGCGTTTTGGGTATTTTTTGAGATGGAAAAAACTTTGAATTCGCGCCACTGTTACCGTAATCGACACCGCTTCGTATGTGTTCGGCTGTCCTCGGGATGTACTCGGTTTTAATGTATATCCGATATGTCAGTGAGTGATGGCAAAGTATTCTGTTTGTGTTTTGTTTTCACTTCTGTCGGCACTCCTGGAGTGCCACTGTTTTTTTTATTTATATAAATATTTTTTATAATGTTCATAAAGTTTTCTAAATGTCTCTGTAATTTGGTAATCCAGTTTCAAAACGTTTCCGAAGAATGTTAGCCAGTTACTCTACAACTTTATAACAATACAATGCTTACATACCCATTAGTGGTAAAAGAAGTGTGTAGCTCGTATCCATAGTTTATACAATGAATATCTACATATACAGTTGTTAAACAAATGTTTTAAATATTTCTATTAGTAAGGCTGTTAGTATATACATATATGTACAATATGTACATACTCGTATACCTGTTTACTTGTTACTTTGGGGCTGATGTTTCAATCGACAGATAATTTTTATTCATGAAATAAAATTGTCGTCTGACAGATTTTGTAAGGAAGAACTGTCAAACATTCAAAATTGTTCCTCGGATGAAATTATCTTGCGTTGGAAAAATCCATCGATATCCGTGGAAAAATCAGCCCTTAATGGCCTTTTCTTATTAAGCAAGCATTTTATTTATTATTTGAGATAAAGTTTGGCGTCAATTACCTTTGTTTTGTTATCATAAACAATCCAATATTTAAATGAGAACAACAAACATGAACTAAAGATTGATTATGATTACATTTCCGAAATGTTTATGCCTATTTAAGAAAACAAAACTCTCAGAAGGCAGGGAGGAGACGGGCTTGTGGCTAAGTAATAATTGCCACACTGGTCGATCGATCAGATTAAGCTACGCTTGCCGCGGTTGATCCTTGGATGGGTGACAATTTTTAACCGACTTCAAAAAAGGAGGTTCTGTATTCGACCCGTATGTATGTATGCATGCTTGTATGTCCGCGATTTACTCAAAAACTAATGAACCGATTTTTACAAACCAAAATCCCTGCGTGTCTCGGAAAGCACGTTAAGCCGTTGGTCCCGGCTGTCATTCGTGGATCTTTGACAGTTCTATTTTTGTGTGAAAATCTTAATGCGGTTCACAGAATACGTCTAATTACCAAGTTTCAATAGTATAGTTCTTATATTTTCGGAAAAAAGTGGCTGTGACATACGGACGGACAGACAGACAGACATGGCGAATCCATAAAGGTTCCGTTTTTTGCCATTTGGCTACGGAACCCTAAAAGTGCCATTTAAACGGCAAATTGACGAAATGTATCAATGAAGTTCCGTGACGGAACAATAACAATATGTGAATAGTTACGAACTATGCGAATCTTAACAAAATATGACCATCATACAAACTTCAAAGTCAAGCTTTCACCGCATCACTCATAAACAAACAAAACTGCACAGCCTCGGACGTTTTAATAACAAAATGGCTAAATTATTTCAACCTTGGTGCAAATTATGTGTAAATTGACGCTGTTCCCAGTTCCAATAAATAAACAAATTAATGACCAGTAGTTTGAGTTAACTGTTTGTGTTCCCGTGTCGCCGGGAAATGACATAATCATTGAATGATGCCAGAGTAATGAGATTATAAATCTAGTTAGATTATTGTGCTGCACCATTTATGTTTTTGTATTAATGTGTCAGATGCCGCGGCCTATTTAATTCAAATTCAAATTTATTTATTCGGGACAACTAGATAGATGGGGATTAATCCTATTGATATTTTTGTCATTTTTCTTGGGATAGACCAACGAGGGAATGTTCTGTTTTTGTACATAAAAGGAAGTTGGTAGAGTGGGGATAGAATGTGCATTCGCTCGTTTGGTCTGACTTTTCGAATTAGGAAAGATTTATATTAGACCGAGCCGTGCCCGGGGCGTACCGTGAACATGGTTCCGACAAGGCACGGATTTGAAACGTTACATACATTTTGCATGAAGCAGTTTATATTATACAGTGCATGATCCGTGTCCCATGGCCCGAACGGTCTAAATCTTCCCTAACGCAACGAACAGTCACTCTTGACAGTTTCGAGAAACGAATGCTCTGATTGCACTGAGTACAATCCTCTAAGATAATGGTAACAAATGAATAATCAATCTGCCTCGCCTTTTCCCCAAATAAGATGGGGTCGGCTTCCAGTCTAACCGGATGAAGCTGAATAATAGTATTTAACATGTGATACCTCTTGGTAAGACTGTCAGACTTTTGGGCTTCTGACTACCCGCAACGACTGTCAAAGACCTACGAATTACAGCGGATAAACGTGCTTTCCGTGGCACGGAGGGATCTCGATATGCAATGGATGGCCACGAGCCCCCAAAATGAAGGATTATTTGAAAAAATCCTGCAAGAATTACGATTCAATTTATAGGTAAAGTTGAACTAGGTATGTACCTAAAAGTGTTCATAAATAAAATGAGTCAGAAACTGTGCATTAGGCTTATTTCACAAAAATCAGCTGTCTAACCACGCATAGGGAAAATGAAAAACATTTATCATTAAAAACCGCCACGTTTCAAAGTATCTGCGAAATAAAATAAAATTTATATTTATGTGTGTCCGCTCCGTAGAACCAGCTTACGTAGCTTACAGCTACCGACAGTCAGCGTAAATCTTTCCACTCCTGCACTACTACAGCAATCTATATCAAACTTTATAAATTTAGCTAGAGTGCTATTTTGGTTGTAAACCTGCGAAAGTTTATCCAAGATCACGTAGGTAGCTTACCTACAAGTTATAAAAACTAGAATGTTAGCAAGATTTGTACAAGATTTATCTTAGAATAGTCACACTATATCGGCTTATATTTGGTATTTTATACTAATTATTTATGTAATTAGGTATAATGTTACCGGCAGTGGCGAAACGATAAGAATAGTTGGTCGCCCTGATTAACTCAAGACAATTATTATGTTCTTTCTCCAGAATTAGCTTACTGACAGGTTATATGAGTTTATATAATTGTTTTTATTTTATTTTTTTGTTTTTTTTAGTTGAGAGTTTTAGTCAATTCGGTTTAATTTTATTGTAATTTATTATTGACATAATCTACTCATTTCAATGTCTTTTAATGAGTTGATTGCAATATGTGGTTAGCTAGCGACCTCTACGAATGATCATATTATTTTTCTTGCTTGAGCAACCGGCAGCAAGTTCGTCATGCTCCCTTAGATGTCATTGCTTGCGGTAGCGTCGGGGGTCGGGTTGCCTCCTTCCCTCAAATAATATATGGCGAGGGGGGTAATGGCTGATCTTTGCGTTATGCTCGTGAACGGGTGCTGCTTGTGGTGACTGGTCGTCTTGCTGACCATGGTTTTATCGTTGTTATTAGTAGTAATAACTTGTTTATTTATTTTACTTCGATGGTCCTAGTTTATCATTTGTGACTTCAAGTGACATCTATGTAAACAGAACCCAGCATTGCATACATATGTAAGCTGTCACGCCCTTTATACCTGGAGGCTTTTATTTGGTCAGTAAGTTTTTTTTTTGGTTATATTTTTAATTTTTTTTGCTTGAGTACGTATAGTGTTTATTGTATTTGTTGGTATATTGGCGTGGCTAGTTAACCTATGGCAAATAATTTAATTTAAGGTTCTGTGTCCTGTAATGTTAATTACTTTGCATACATAGTATTGTATAAAATTAATTATTTTCTAACTGAACAGACAGCTGTGCTGCTGGGGAGTTTGTTCCGCCACTTCTTCTCCCCAGCGAAAGCACTAGGAAGTGGCGAAGGGCGGGCGTTTTGGGGGACTGTCTTTTGTAATTTTGACGTTCGAAAAGTGCTGATTCTCAGCCTAGTTTGAATAAATGACTTTTGATTTTGATTTTGGTGAATTTATGACGGAGGTAAGCCGGAGCAAAAAAAAATGCCAAAAAAAATTCAATTACGAATTGACTATGTAGGTAGGGTACTAGGTTATGTTCTGAATTTTCGAAGGGAAGCCGGTGGGAATCGAGTTGTATGGTACCTTCGCCACTGGTTACCGGTAATCTGTATAATTCAGATATTTTATACAATACCTAGGCAATGCATAGAATACCTGAGGCGTCCAGGCAATGTATGAAATATATTATGAATATGACCACGGAAGCATATTCATTTGTAACAATCTTATCTTTCACTTCAACACATCTAACTCTAAATAAATTTAAATATCAATCCTAAATTCAAAAGTCTCTCTCGGTAAATTCAAAAGTCTCTCACGATAAATTCAAACGACTGTCTTGATAAATTCAAACGTCTCTTGAAAATTTTAGAGATAACGATAATCAAAGCGATATTATTCCACAAAATTAACTAGGCCGAGTTTCGCTGGGACTCTGATTAAACAAAACATTAGCTCAGTGGAGTGGCATCGCAACATAAAAAATCATTCATAATGAAAACAGAACGAACCCTTGACTTGTTGCTGACGTCAGCGGTAGCGTGGGTACTTACCGACCTAGATACTCATTTGCATATTCAGTGTTAGAGATATTTTTTTAACATACATAATATTACCTACGCAACGACGAAGACATCGCGGCAGGCCAAGGCGAAGATGGCGGGACGAGCAACTTGACTCCTATTGAGGCAAAGATAGAATTGTGTGGAAAAGGAGAGGGAGGCTTTTGCCCTGCAGTGGGACAATTCGGCTTATACAAGCTAGATACATTAAATACATAGTTAGGTAACTAAAACTTGGAGTTTTAAACTCTTAAGAGAAGGTAAGCGACTTCTTCTTTTAATTTTTTATAGTTTTTCTTTGCGTAATTTCTTACCGATACTATAAGCGCATTTTCTTTCTTTTTTTATTTATCTAGGCGAGCGTGCAGTCTCCAACCGTATCATCATATATATAAGATTTTTACATTTCTATGCGCATCATCGCTTAGTGAGATAATGTCCAAACGCGAGCCTGTGAAAGATGAAGAAGCTATGGAAGGTTCACGTTCGACGACTATTTTATCTGGTGTAAAGCATTGATGAGGTCATCGATAATTTAACCAAGGCCGAGTTATAATGAAACTGACGAAGGCTTTCGGAAAGAAGGCTTCTGTCTTAGGTATTCCTGACCGTAGAACGTAGGTACGTCGTTGAATTATTATAGCGAAACAGATTGTGAAATACACACACCATAATCAGCCTATAACATTCCCATTGGGGGACACGGGCCTTCTCTCTGTGTTAGTGGGCCGTCATCCACCACGACGGGCCCAGTGCGGATTGGAAGATGTCACATTCACATATTTTCGAATTTTTGGTTCTAGGACATGCCGGTTTTCTCACGATGTTTTCCTTTACTGTTTTTTGCGCAGAGGTGATCAAATAATTTACACAAAGTAAAGGGGCTGGTGAGGGTTCGAACCTAGGACCAACCTAAAATAATTCAATATTGTTTATTCAAAGGAGGTTTTTGCTGAACGAATTATTTTCAGGCTTCTTTCTTCAAAGTGCCTCAAAGCTTCGTTAGCCCGGCTTCTTCTGTTTGGTTGTAGTAGTTGAATTATAAATATGAATCTGCCGTTTGATCTCCACATGCCCTGGGGAAATCGGGCTATGTATCGTTGTTGGCGTGTCAGACGATTCCGTCTTTATTTATGCGATATAAAATATGTCTTAGTTTATTTTAATGGTGTCACTATCTGTGAGAACTAGTTCGATCTGGATTTTTTGTAGTAGTTGTTGCCTACGGTTTTACTCGGTTACGAGGGAAGCTTTTTTAGACACTTTGATAAAATATATCTTATGTTTTATTTCAGGATAATAATATGGTCTACATGTATGCTAAATTCCATCTAAATCCGTTCAGCCGTTAGCGCTATAGAGTAACAAACAAAAGCATAATCTACCTATAACGTTCCCACTGCTGGGACACAGGCCTCCTCTCTGTGAGAGGGAGTGGCCCGTAATCCACCACACAGGCCCAGTGCGGGTTGGTAGATGTTACCATGTCTCCGAATTTTTGGTTCTAGGACATGCCGGTTTCCTCACGATGTTTTCCTTCACCATTTTGAGAGCAATGGTAAAGAAATAATTTACAAAAAGTAAAGCGCCTGTTTAGGTTCTAACCTACGACCTTCAACTCGTAAGTCGCGGCCGTTACCGCTGGGTCACCAACTCAAAAATATTGACAGTAGTAGGAAATTGAACGTGTTTTATAAATCTACATAAGCCCGTACGTAACTTTTTAATGTGCAGCGTTTCAAAGAAAATTGTGAAAAGAATTAGTTGCAATGAGGTTTCAGATAGAAAGGCTTTTGTTGGAGCTGAATTCCTAGAAAGAGATAATATTATCCTAGCGACCCCTTCACAATGTGGATTTTATTACGTCTCTTTGTTAGACGATAAAATAACAGGGAAGCTCGTCGCGATATTCTTTTCCTGCTGGCGTTTAAACTAAACTAATTTAAGGTTATTACTATTTCATATTACCTGTCAGTGGTGGCCCAGGGGTAAAAGGCCGTGAATTACGAGTTTTATGAGAATCCAGCAAGCCGGTTTGTTCTAAAACCAAAAATTCGAAGACATCCCGCGTGGTGGATAAAGGCCCACTCCCTCTCACCGAGAGGAGGCCTGTCCCAGCAGTACAGCAGTGGGAACATTATAGGCTGATTATGTATGTTATGTACCTATACTTATTACATAAATTAATGTTCGAGCAGTTCTTAAAATAAAGGACAGCTTAAAAGAAAAAAATAATCCAACCAAAAAAGTGTATCAAACAGTTTCAGAAGTCTCTTCATTTGATTTATAGTTGTTGTTGTTGTTTGACTAATTTTCTTTTGGCGCCGACTTACCGACATCAATTTGTTGACATTTTGAATGTTGATTATTTAAATAATTCTCTTTCAAGTTGAATGATAGACTATAAAAATGTTGTTCAAAGAAACCGTTTATGATTTGATTTATGTAAAAAGTTTAAAGCGTTGCTATTGAGCATTATTGATGATTTGTCGACATATTCAGTGTTAATTTTAAATGACGTCACAGGCTACCTGTCAGGAAACCGCGTTTTAATGTTGTTTACACTGCTATAGTCCGTTCCCGGTTATTATTCTACCTCTGACTTTGCATCACTGTCAATATCACAATGATCTTTAAAGCCGTGGTAATAAGATTGCTATTGGGTTGCTGCCATTGCAGTCTGTCAAAATCGCAATGATCTTTATATTTGTTGCAATAAGGTTGCTATTCGGTTGTTGCTGTAAGAGGTAAAATAAGTGGGAATGGACTGTATAAGAAATGTTTGGCGCTGGAATAAGGGCCCGTTCACACAGACTGGCTAGGAGAGGAAAACAGATTTTTATTACGTTTAAAACAGAGTTTTGAATCATTGTAATAAGGTTGATTTTTACATCACTTCTTTTATTATTGAGAATCCTTGAAAGCAAACCTAACGCGCTTAGTGTGAAATTATAAGAGGAGCCGACCGGCTGCCTCTGATGACGTACTCTTCCACGCTCGCGCAGCCGAATGGCTCCGTTTGCATGCTCTTTCGTGCTCGCTGCGGCCGACCGGCTCCGATTGCGTGCTCTTTCACGCTCGCGCGACAAAAAAGATAACGTGGACTGCGTGGAACTGAAGGTATACCGCCCTTGTAGAACAACCGCTCGGCTCCAAGCGCATCCGTGCGGCTCCGAGTGCATCCTCTCAAAAACAATGCTCTTCCAGCCGGTCTATGTGAATCGGCTGTCGACTCCGGCCAGTTCCAAGCGTATAACTCGCACCGGTCTGTGTGAAAAAAAGAGCGACGACCGATGCTCTCCGAGCTGGTCTGTGTAAACGGACCTTTACGTTGACAGGGAGGCGCTGTTGGTGAAACTTTGTGCAATTAATTAATTAATTAATTTGTGTAACAAGCGCTGGGGCTCTGTCTCGTATAGAGTCTTAGCATTATGCTGAGCGATGGCCGTTTTGCGTGGATGTGACGCATGTTTTTCCCCAACCTGTTATTTTTTTGTGTTTGTGTTCTTTTTATGCGTCATGTTCACAGAAAATAAGTAAACGTATTTTCTTTCTTTTCTTTCAATTGTTTTGTGAAAGGTCACGTCTTCATAGTACTTATTTAAAAAAAAAACAAGATGGCGGCGTTAGTTCCGATTTTGACCACGCGCTAAAATAACCTTGTAGTGCTATAATTGTGGCGCCACGCCATTGCTCCCTGTTCTTACAAGATTTAAACCAAACAAGTACGCACAATATATTTTGTTTGGTGCTTCTCATATAAATTCCGACGAGCGTTCATAATAAACCCACTTCAGCCGTCAGGTTCTGGCAACAATGGGCTATTGGCTTTAATAAAATAGTATTGTGAGCTTTGATAGTTCAAAATAGAAATATCGTATATCGATGCACAACGAACTGACGTGTATTGTGGAGCTTATCAATTTTAATATAATATTAAAACGCAATTCTAAGAGATAAACACGAATGAAAATCTTTGTAAGATAATGCTTGAAGTTCTTTGAAACTTTTGACGTCATTCATGATATAAAATTAGCCCGTTGCTGCTTTGTTTTTATATACCCACTTAAACTATCACTCCTTTTGATGTAAGAAGGGTTCATTAAAATGATTTCTAGATAAAATGACTAAAGACAAACTTAATTGCGGCTATGCACAAAGGGCTACGGAGCGCGCATTGTTAGGCCTATCACTGAAAGACTGAGTCTAAAACTCATAGATCCTAACGTTCTGGACGTAGGACTACGGGTAGCGGCTATGAAATAGAGGTGGGCAGGACACTTGGTGTTGTGATAGCAGAGCCCTAACGGAATGGTTGCCGAGAAACGGTAGAAGGAGCGTTAGTGATCAATGGCTTGGTGGGTAGACGACCGAAAGAGAATCGCAGGGAAGTCCTGGATGAGACTCGCACAGATTAGGGAAGCATTGCACAAATAGGAGGACTATATTCAGCAATAGGTGGAACCGAGCTATACAATGATTTAAAGTAATTGACGTTTTCCAATTTTGTTTATTCATAGAATATGCCAACAGAGAAGAATCAAAGAATCGGCATTGCCATACAACGTGGCAATGCTGCCAGCCTTTTGGGCACGTTTCCTGTTGACAGCGATGCAGACGAATTTTTTGATGCCCTTTGATTATTTTTCCTCCCTGTTTATATACTTGTACAGACGCCAGCACATCAACCTACTACAATCTGTCAAATTTCTTTAATAGATTTTCAACTTTATCACCAAACCATAAGGTTCAAAGTTGATTGGGAAAATCTGACAGTTTCAATTGTTAGCATTTTAAATTATGTAAATATATGCCAACTTATAAATTACAAAAAAAAAAACACATATACAACGTATACCTATATGTATACCTATTTTATTATCATCTCAATCATATATTACAGTCAGTGAAGCTATGCAAAGTTCTTTCCATTCGTTTGCTATAAACATCGGAATTCGTTTTAAAAATAGTTTACTTATGGCGAATTCTACCAAATTTTTATATCTAGAATATGTCTTATCCTGAGAATAAATTTTGAACTTTTGACAGTTTTTCCATAGGTACTAGAAATGTCAGACGTCAATTTTATTCCATGAATAAAAGATTTGGTGATAAAAGACTTTCTTTGGTGAAATCAGCCCTTAGTAGGTAGTGCCTGTAGGTAACTGTGGGTTCACACGACGCCACATGAAGCTACATATTTTCAGTTTTCTCTGACCTCGCATTGTATAGGTTTTTCGTACAATCAGAAGTCAGCTTATACTTATATGTATAGCTTGATGTGTAGCCGTGTGTACACAGCAGGCAATTTTCACTCAAAAGACTTAAGTGCGTAGTAATTAAATATTATAGCTTCCTTTACGCTACAATTTGTGGACTTGTAATGTACTCAAGAGACTGGCGGCATTGCCACGTTGTGTGGCAATGCTTATCCTCTGGCCAAGGTAAACACCAGCCCTTCTATGTTATGGGTTTGGTTTCCGCACTTAGTCCTTCAAATGGACCATTGTGCGTGAGCCATGGCGGCCGTCGGTGGTTATTCCAACCAGCTCACCTACCTCCAGAAGCTGACCAGGTCTCCTGGCCTGCTGAGAACATCTGTGTACGATTTGGGTGTCCCGAGGGTCTCTGATCTAATCTGGGTGACGCCTGTGTACTCAAAGAGCACATGCGCAGCGGTCTCATCAGCCTCCATGCAAGCCCTGCACAGGAGACTGTCCGTTATGCCAATAGTGTGAAAGACACTAGCCCTTGGCCAGAGAATTAGAAAATATTTCTAGAGAATTATCTTTTTCACAATGCCTACGTATTATTTATTCTGTTTGTCTTAGTTATACGCTACTACATTGCGAACGTGACTGCTTATTGAAAAGTATTTGGGGAATCGAATAGTAGTTTTATCGACATCTGTTTGCCGTATCATGATGGTATAATTCTATTCTTGTTTACAATATTTCGTTGTTATGCAAGAAGGGTTATTTTCGTACAAAGGAATAGTTTTATTCGGGATTATGCAAATCCCGTCGATCTCTTAGCTGGAGTGGGTATTTCTTGTAGGGCTATTTAAGAGTAGTTTTTTGTTTGGAATTCTGCACGATAACTGTAATTATATAGAGACTAGCTAACCCGGCGAATTTCGTATCGCCTCAGAATTAAATAATTTGACAAAGTTCAATAGACACGTGGCGCCATCTATTATCATAATAACGTTATTGTTGTTTTCCTCGGGAAAGGCACTTTTTTCAGGATGAAAGGCCCCTACCCTATGTCCGTTTCTGTACACCTGACAACGTATATGCAAAATTTCAGGATGATCGATTCAGTGGTTTAGGCGTGAAAAACCAACAATTTTACTTCAAATTTATAATATTAGTTAGGATTTAAAAGGTCGAGGAATACCCAAACCCAAGTTATCAATTTGGGCTTTATGGTTATAATTTTTACCATTTTATCAACAAATGGGATTAATAGCATCGTGAAATTAGTGACTTGGAAGAAACATTTGTAAGACTTAGCCAACATAAATAGTCACTCCAAAAGAATTAATCACGTCCACAAATATCTTTTCAACCGTTTGTAACCAAATAGACGTGAAAATCGTTGAGAAGCGATGACAAACAGTAGTTCTTTAATGATGGACCGTAACTGTAGATAAGTTCCAACCTTGCTAAATGAAGTGTATGGGCGTGGGAGGAGCTGATCGATGAGCCATTAATCATGTCCACAATATGGACATGGCTGCTACTGACCTTATATCCCATCACTGGGATAATGTTGCGGCCTTTGTAGACTCTGAAGAGGTTATGAGACGAAAACATGAGAAAAGAGTTTAATATTTTTATTGAAACTCTTTTCTTATATTTTATTTAAATAGCTACATACCTACACGTGATCTCGTTATTATTTTTAAAAGCTGCATGACACTTTAATCGTCGTCTATAAAAAGCTTTTCTCTTCGAAGTTTGAAATTCGAATTCTGAATAATTGGAAGAGTGTTTTCGTCCGTTAACTTACTCACCTACATTTTTATGTTGTATTTTTTGAATAAGACGTATTAAAATATGAAAAAAAAAAAAAAAATTAAAAATTGCGCAATTTAAAAAATTGCGGGCGACTATATTCAAAATTCAAATTTACTTTTTTGAACGATACCATTCAATTTGACTTTGTGTATGAATTTGTTTTTTCATGCAAATAAAATATTCACGTGTTATTATTTTAATACCACATCAGATGTACAAAGGTACAAACAAATATCTTGACTTAGCACAGGAGGTTGTTTGTTGACAAGTGGAATGTGAGCTCGGCTGTCATTGTGCCGATTGTCGTATCGGCCAATGGCCTGATGGCCAAAAGCCTCGATCAACATCTCTCGAGGCTCTCGTTAGGCGGTTGGATCAAGGGTTTGATTCAGAAGGCAGTATGGACGAGTTGCCCCCTAACCCAGTACTCCATGATACGGCTCGTATTGTGAGGAGGTTCCTGTCTCTGGAGCCCTAACCACCGGTAGCTTGGAGCCTACCCCGAATACCGGCGGACTACTATTTTTTTCTTATCTTTTTTTTAAAAAAAATTTTAAAAATGTATTTTATAAGTAAGTAAATAAATAAGCGAACTCTTCATTTATTTATTAACTAATTATAAAAGCGCCAAATAATAACAAAAAAGTGTGCGGTGGGGGAACCCCCGTCAGGAACGAAGTTCTTTACGCGATTCTCGCACGCACAAGCACTCGTATAAGGTCTATCTATTCATACACGAAAAATACATCATTATGAACAACTTTTACTATAGGACAAAACGTGAAATCGCAAAACAAATCTGCTGTTCCATACATTTTGACGAGTAACGCGAACATAAATGTAGGGAACAGCTGATTTTTTTTTTCGCGATTCCAACCGGGTTAAAAAACTTTCTTCCGAAAAATAAAACAAATATTCTACGCAATACGTATAGCTATTAATTGTCATGTAATCAGCACGCACTTTAGAAACCGAGCCAGTATTGACAGACCATAACGTTATTGGCCCTGTGAGTGCTATGTTTGCCATAACATGGCCGATGTGAAAAAGAATATGGTTGACGTCATGCCTCGAAACTGAAGGTCGCTAACCTACCCTGGTGACGTGTGGACATATTGAACGCGTAATATCAGATTATTTTTTTAACTGATGCCAGATGGCATGCAGTGGCTAATGATAATAGCATTTTTTTTCAAATGTTTTTCATCGTCATTCAATTTACATCTAGGTATTTCGTGAATAAGAAATGCCTTTTAAATCATTGACTGCTTCGTTCGGTCTAGTGGTCGCAAACTACAGGGCATAAGGTTCGATTCCCGGGTCGGGCAAAGTGTTATTGGGTTTTTCCATCCGGAATTTCTCAGTAGCAGCCCAGAGTCTGAATTTGTGGCAATAGGTTTACCCCCTGTTACATGTGACTTAAACATAAATGGCGAAATATAGGTATGCTATAAATATACCTCTTCCTAACCCTGCGGGCGATATAGGCGTGATTTTATATTATGTTATTCTATCACTATGATACCCTGTCTACTAATATACCCGCATAGTTACTCAAATTACGAAACAACAGTAGCTATGGGTATGGATTCATGTCTGTTACATATCAGAGGGGAAATTCTCGTACATATATTTAAGAGGAAATGCGGTCGGAGAGACTTTCGAAAAATCCTAAGGAAAAAGTCGTAATTCCAGGCGGCTCTCGCCTATTTCCTCCTCTAATATTGGAAAAATTTAAAAGATATTTCATAAACTGAATAAGAAGGATATATACTTTGTCCCTATGTTTTTCTTTTTTTATTAATAGTTGTCAAATTTGTACACTGGGCCTCTGTTGACAGTGGATTAAATAGGCATTTTTTGAGGGGTCTAATAATAAAATAATGTATCATCAAAAAGGAAAACATAGGGACATATAAGTAGTTAATATTTATTACTCTGTAAAAATGCATTGCTTTATGGTCATTAACCAGAAAGAAAACAGGCGAGAGCGTTTCTATGAAAAAACGACCATCCACGTTTCCTCGAACATTCGTTTTCTAATCTGTCTTAATCTGTCAAAAATACCTCTAATTTCCTTACATTTTTGACAAGTTTTCAACATTGATTGTTGCTGTTGAATCTAGATTTTGAACGTTTTTGACTACGAGAATTGGCCTTCAGGAATCATCAAAAAACTTTTTAACAAAAATACAACCGACTTCCAAAAGAAACACTACAAAGTGAAAAATAACTTTAATTTCGGAAGTCGGTGTCTTTGGTTTTGTATTTACGTTTTTTGCCACCGACTTCCGAAATTAAAGTTATTTTTCACTTTGTAGTGTTTCTTTTGGAAGTCGGTTGTATTTTTGTTAAAAAGTTTTTATTTCACGATTTTTAGTGGGTCTGCTTATAATTTGTCTAAGTTACAATAGCCAGTGTCAACATGCTTATTGCCTTTTACAAAATATTGCTTTTCCCGATGCAGGGAAGTTAATTGTTAAGGAGTTCTCCTGGTCCACCATCAGCTCCATATTACCATTCACATCGTGGCGAGCATAAATTGCTTAGCAACCACATTAAAGTAATCGAATCGCAACCCGTGAAATACTTAGATATTATTGAGTAGTTCCGGTGTCCATCTGTGGTCTTCATCATCAGTTCCACTTCACCAAATGGTACTTTCCGAGAGCAAATGCACGAGTTACTATAAAAAATACCCAAATCGCTATAGGTGTGCCTATAATATTTGAAGAGTTCCTTCGATTTCTCCAGGATTCAATCATCAGATCCTGAGTTGGTGACTATGGGGCCACTTCAGAAGTATCTCCTTTCGAAAAAAAAATAATTTTGAAAATCGGTCCACAATTGACGGAGTAATCGCGTAACAAATATACAAAAAAAGAAAAAAAACATACCGTCGAATTGAGAACCTCCTTCTTTTTTTGAAGTCGGTTAAAAAGATGATTTAATATCATTTCAAATAAAAATGTTATCTTTATTCAACGAACATTATATGTATTATCGTTAGATCATCGAGATCGTTTTATACATATTTTTATAGCGGCGTTTAGTCAGAAGTATTAAAACAACAAAATATTGTAGACACGCATACCTATTTGTGTAAACTGATTCAAAAGAAAAATATACTGTGTATGTATGTACTCGTTTGTTTAGAACGTCAAATCGTGGCCAGAAGATATTTTAGTTAAAAAAACATGGTGTTATATCTCAGTTACATATTCAAATGTTTACGAGGAATTTATAAAGGTCAGTTCCCACAGCTCTCTTACGCTTTTCAATTTGGATTTATCAACCAAACTAAATTGTGTAAACAGATCTTCATATTTTGGTATGCAGAAACTTAAGGACGCCACCTGCTACGATCCTTACAAACTCTTTTGCTTCGATTACGTTTATTTTATACATCTGCCCCCTTATTCACAAACACTCGATATGCTTCCGTATCGTATCGAACATTAATCATTGTTATCGTAGGAGTCTTCTCAACGCTGTTCACAAGTCCAAAACCCGAAAATTTTGTCAGTTTAAATCAAATAGACGCCCGCTATTGTTCCAACAGCTATTTGCTGTTGAGGGGAAGTCAAATCAGGTTATCGAAATGTCAGGTTTTCGATACGATAGCCTGTCGTATGGTTGTGAATCAGGGCTCTGGTCATACACGCACAACGGTTGCAAGCACTACGCACCTGACCTTTATGTAGAACATCACCAATAGGGTCACTAATAGTGACCTTACTGGTGATGTTCACGAAGAAGGACATATAGTGACTCACTATATGTCCTTCTTGGGCGTCAACTCCCAGCGGCGTCATTTCCACTCAAATTTCCCTTGTGTTTGTTGCCTTTCATTCATCCTACAAGAAACAACAACAAAAAGACAACAACAACAGAAAAGTGTATAATTAAATGTCAGCCACACCTGTCATTTCCAATTTGGTTGAATCGTGTAATATTCCCTAAACACACGTAAAAGAATTCAATACCACACGCGTTTGATTTCACAATACGATAAAATGCAGAGCACAAAGCTTTTTCATCGTTCCAACGTTCAAATGTAATACGTTAGGTACGAAACAATCAGTGTGCCGTTTGATGTGTTTTGTAATGAAAATGTTAAATTGTTAATTTAATGGTTTTTGTCTTACACATCTCTTTGCGAACGCCAGAAGTGACGACACGTCACGTCAGAAGTCGATGTTTATTTAAGAACACGCAGTTGATTCTTGCAATCGACACAGAATAATAAGCAGTGGTGTCTGTTTAACTTTTGTAAGCCTGTTGTTTCTTTACTGTGAGAATCACAGTATTATTCGGAGGAACATCTAAAGATACAGAAATAACGTCTATACCTATAGGTCAAGAAAGAAAGAAAGGAAAAGTATTTATTGTGAATCGTACAAGAAGATCACAGACTAAACTAAACACAATAATAAATTAAAATAAAAAACAAAAGAAGATAACAAAAAAAAAGGCTCCTTTAGATGGTGTAAAAAAATTAACCTTAAAAACTTTAAGAGGTGCTTTAGACCTTCGAACTGAACAACTTTCACTATGGGACCAACTCTGAAATCACGAAAAAAAAATGAGCTGTTTCATACATTTTGGCCGAGTAGGTATTGAACTTTTGTATGAAACAGCTGATTTTTTTTTTTCGTGATTTCGGAGTTGGTCCATAGTGAAAGTTGTTCAGTTCGATGGTCTAAAGCAGGGTTGTTGCTGATGCAGGATTTTGTCACATCAGCGGATGCTGATGCTGATGCTGATTTTTTGTAATTTACATCAGCTGATGCTGATGCTGATGCTGATTTTAAGTTATTTTTTTTTTTAATACTGAATTTCATAGTTTTTGGGTAAATATTATAATAAAAGATATATTTTAATAATAATAATAACCTAAGATTTGAAAAAGCGCGGGCAACCGCCTTGGCCATGGGACAAAACAAAACGTAATTTAAAGCAGGCTGTAACCAGGATTTTGTAGCGTTTTAAAAGACCATTCTCAAGATCTACTTCACTTGATGGGGTTAGAAAATTGTATTTGTTAGCTAAAATTTCATTTCCTTGTTGGTATGGGAGCCAAAAATATTTTCTTCATTTGTTTTTGAGTAATGCAGGTACGTAAACCGCTTACAGATTTTGCGCCATTAAATTAAGTTCAATAGCCAACGAGAAAAATGACTGTGACAAACAGACTGATAGACGGGAGACGGAGACACAAACAAATACATGTATCGAACCCTAAAAAACTACATTATGATAAGTAAAACCAAAACGTTTTTGTTTCTATGAAGGTTAAAATAATAAATAATTACACAGAAATTTAGGCATTTACTTACATTCTTTAGTCGAATTTATTTCAGATTCGCTGCTGGTTAAAAACTTGTCGTACTCTTCGGGATGTATTGATCTCAAATGATTTTTTAGTGACGTATTTGTACGTCCTTTGCGTGAATAATTCTTCTTGCATATTATACAGTTTGCGGTATCTTGATTCACTAATTTAAAGTACTGCCAAATTCCACTTTTTAATATGGGAGGCATTTTAAAAATAATAAACACGCACCAAAACAATGCGCTCTGCATTTGCTTGCAATATTGACTAAATCACAGAGAATAATATTGACGATTTGTTTTGAAATGTACGTATTTTGATTGGCCAAAACTCGGAAGCGACAACGGCACGTGCCATTAACTCCGCCCTCCGTCGGTCATGTCGCGACACGAACTTTTGAACATCAGCATCTAACATCAGCAACAATCAATGCGGATGCTGATGCTGATGCTGATGTGGAAAATAATGCTGATGTTCCGCTGATGCTGATGCTGATGCTGATATTCGCAACAACCCTGGTCTAAAGCACCTCTTAAAGTTTTTAAGGTTAATTTTTTTACACTTTGTATATATCTCAGCATGATGCTGCGATGCTGCTGCTGGTAACTGGTATAGACCTGCGGGGTAACTCACTATCAGTATCAATGACTTTCATTTTAACTGTTCAACAACATTCATTGCGTTATTTACGTAGTTGAGCAGACAAATGGTTTGAACATATGAAGCAATGTATTAACAATATCCTTCGAAATGATTCCGATTGAAATTGATAGAGTGTGTTATAATTGCCCAATGTAGCAAAAAGGCCTCCTCTCATATAGACGAAGAACTACCACTAATCACCATGCTTACAAACTAACTAATAGCACTAATGTATGTAACTGATTATTAATGTCCCGGGTTCCTCACTATGTGTGTGGGTTAAAAGGGTAAAAGAAATAAAAAACCCTTTTGTATCTTAATAGATATCGTCCCAAAGGAGTTTGTTATCTTTAAAGATCCTATTGGGCTTAAAACATAGACCCTAACACACGACACACACACACGACACGACTTATAAAAACCAAAAAAAGATACCTAAATTGCAAGAAAACAAAATACATCACATAGACAATATGCTCGTCTGCCTAATAAAAGAGTAGCTAATATCATTTTATTTCCCGTTTACGGCATTTATTGATGGCCAGTTAATGGGCATAATGAAATGACATCGTCTGTATATTTAGCAGTGTCCCTGAATACTAAGTAAGGAATTTATTTACCTTTTGTGTCCCTTTACGGACGTAAAAGTTTTGTCTCCCTCGAACTTTAAAGGAGTTAAATCTAGAGGTTTACTATGCTTGAGTCCGGTAAAATTGTCACAATAACAATTCACATAAAACCATCGTTTAACATTATTTTCAGTACATAAAATCAACTCGCTGGTCAAATAAATATCGTTGCAAATGAGTCTAGCTCAGTGGTACTAGTAACATGGAAAACATTATAGTTGACCTCGAAAAAACACAAATTCTTACTTGTTAGTATAGTTACGAAATTGTTAGTTCTATTAATAAGTGTGTAAAAAATGGTGCATTGGCAGTTCCCTGGATTGCAGTGCCTATATCTAAATTATTTCGTCATGTTTATTTATGCCAATAAATTTAGGCAATCGATTAGATTTTACATTAATCTTCTACGAATTATATTTACAACAAGCTTCTGCCCTTGACTTCGTCCGCGAGAAATTTCTTGTTCCTCCGATCCACCGCGTCGCATCGCATCGGCTGCCTCTTTTTTTTTGGATGGGAAATCATCAAATGACCTCTCCCGCTCTGGGTGAAGCGAAAGGGAGTGTCAGACTCTTACTGACTAAAACCCATCCGTGTTCCTTCCTTAGCCCTTTGTGTTCCGGGGTAGCGGTAACCCTTTCGGACAATCCCGCTACCCCGCCAGGCCCCTTCCTTTATGCTGTCATCTCTTTGAGGCGCGCGTGGAACACATACGCGCCGTCCGGCATGGGCCTGGTCCTGATCGGACGATGAGCTCCTCAAAGAGGGGTCTTATCGCCGTTATCGGTCGCCTGCCCCTGCCCTGCTTTTAGGGTCCCTCAAGAATTGGGCTAACATATGCAGAAAGATTGATTAGTTCCAGACATTAGTGCGTTCAAACAAACTCTTGAGCTTTATTGTCATACATATATAGATATATTTACAATACTAAAACTATCATAAAGTATGAACTATTTTCCAATTTTGTGTTAGTTTTCCATGGTATTCATTTCGTGATGAAAAAATTGCGCGCTGAATCCTTCTGTGCTTGTTTTTAAACCGGCTTTTCCCGCGTATACGTGGTAATCCGTGTTATGGATCTACATTTATCCATTCCAAATATACCAGTATGGTAAGCCTACCTATTTTAAGCAAATAATATAATAAAACAATGCCATGCTCCACAGAGCACGTTATAAGCCGTCGCTCCCTGCCACGGTACCTACAGGTTATACAGGCAGTCAGAAGTTTGAAATTTTGAGCACCGGATTAGAATATCGATATTTCTCTCACTAGTTTACTAGGAAACGGGTACGGTCAGCAACAAAAGTCGATTAACACCACAGATATAGATATCGAAAGTATCACAAACTGTATGAAAACTAAGCGTGCCACTTTTTGACTACCTATTATGACGTCACAAGCTCGGGCTCTCTCGCTCACGCTCACCCAGCCAGCAGTACGCAGGACTGAGCGCGAAAGTGGCGGCTTATGATTTTCGATCGTAAACTGGTGCGATTTTTGGCACGCGAAGTAGGTGCTCTTGTGTTATCTAGGTGTATCTATATCTGTAATTAACACTGTAATTTTTACATGTTATTAAATTGACAACAATTTTTTTCAATAAAGTGCTCTAGCTTTTCACATAATAGCAAAGTTTATATTCTAAAAAAATTCTTCTGCTGCAATTTTTAACAATAACTAAGATTAAAAAAACTGAACTGTTAATGGACTCTTGTGGCTGACCGTAGGTACCTACTGATATTTAGCAGCATTTAGGTTGACTAGCAAGCTATATTTTGAGCAGTGGTAGCCCAGTGGTAGGACAGACTTACGAGTTGTAGTTCGTGGGTTTGAACCTAGAAAGGCGCTTTACTTTGTGTAAATCACCACAGCTCTCAAGACGGTAAAAGCAAACAACGTGAGGAAACCGGTTTGTTCTGGAACCAAAAATTCGAAGACATGTGACATCTACCAACCGTCACTGGGGCGGCCTCCTCTGTGTGAGAGGGATCTCACATAGAGGAGGATTGTGTCCTAGTGGTGGGAAGACTTTAGGCTGATTATGTTAATATTGGTTTGACTAAAAGCTAAAACTCATCCAGAATTGCTAAAGATTTTAGCTAGATTCTAGATGATCTTTCTAACCTTTTCCCAATATAATAGGATCGGCTCTTCAAAAAAAAAAAAAATCAGCTGCTCCCTACATTTATGTTCGTATAAATCGTGAAAATGTAGGGAGCAGCTGATTTTTTTTCGCGATTTCAGGTTCGGTCCGATAGTAGTAGTAGTAGTTGTTTATAATGATGAGGACAATGACCTCTTAAGAGGTTGTTGGTGTTTTTCCAATAACCCTGTAAATATACGGGGTCAAATTAAATTAGCTAACGGAACTCTGCAGAGGTGTTGGCTAAGTATCGATATCTAAACGCGATAAAAAAAAAAAAAAATTATGTTTTTTTTGTGGTTCAACGACCGCTGGTTGTGTTGTTACTTGAAGTATGGGTTTAGAAAATCATTTACTTTAGTTTTGTCGTGTTGAGATATGATGAAGTTTTGCTAGCTAATTTAGTTTGACCCTGTATATTTTTTTGAAGCCACTCTGTCACTCAATTGACAAGAACACGACAATTTCAATTTCAACATCTAACAAACTTCACACTTTACACGATTCACATTCCTCCATTCAAGGTAGCACTCTTGCAAGAAAATTTTCATTAATACCCGTTTGGTATGTCTGTTATTGAAAGTCCAGGCGGGGACTTATCTCTCGAAACAATGCGGGGGCCGACAGCGAGCATCTGCAGGCGGTAAAGCCGGTACTGTACCTGCACAGACGATTCTATACCTGCACCACAGTATACTAAAGTAAGCAGTATGTTAACTCAGCAGTGCCCTCGAAATAATTACCTACGGCTTTATGTAGATAAACATGCACTAGGGCTGCCAACTGACTGTGTCTCTTGGGTTTTTGGTAATCTATATAATTATGGTATATACATATTCTTCTTCTTGGAAATCAATTGCCGTTCGTTAGTTTCGCAAAAACTCGAAAACGACTCGACTGATTGTTATGAAACTTAGTAAGATGTTGTGTGCGCGCTGGAGAAGGTTCCTAACCAAAAAAAAAATTATTAAAAAGCATTATTACTTATGAGCTAGTATAGAAATAAAAATCAATTGCCGTGCGTCAGTCTCGAAAAAACTAGAAAACGGCTCGACCGATTGTAATGAAACTTTGGCAAGTTGTTGTGTGCGCGCCGGAGAAGGTTCCCAAAAAAACAAAATTAAGGTGAATGGGTAGTAGTAGCCCGCGAAATTCAATTTTTCTTACGTTATTTGCAATTTTCAGGTCAGTGTCAGGTTTTATCTTGATGAAAATTTGATTCGCGACTATAACAGGTACGTATTCACAGAATTATAATCATCACAATCATTAATATCTACATCTTTCTAAGTTAGATTTCTACCATCAACACTATTCCATTTGTTCTTAACGGTTCTAATTATTATAATTCTGTAAATACGTACCTGTTATTGTCGCGAATCATATTTTGATCAAGATACAACCTGACACTGACCTGAAAATTGCAAAAAACGTAAGAAAAATTGAATTTCGCGGGCTACAACTACCCATTCACCTTAAAAAGACATTGCGGGCATTATCAAGTGCTATATTAAATTCAACTATTGTAATTGTACTTTAGTGTACTGTGTCTGCACAGACGATTGTGTTTTGTCTATGAATCGATTCTGCAAGGATTGTTAGTGAATAATTTAAATGGAATTCGTTTCGAGATAGATCGGAATAAATACCTAGATTCCTTAATGTTGATACAAGTTATTCAAATGCAGATAACCAAGTAACGTTGGTGTATATTATCGCTGATTGAAAATAGTGTTAAAGGATTTTTAAAGACATATTATTTAATTCGTTTGTTTGTCTCTGCATTACCCGAAGGTTGACTGGTAGAAAATGCGTATGGCATTTGGTTCGCCTCTGTTCATTTCTGTGCCTAAAGTATTAAATAGGTAAATAATATAATGCTAAAATTAAATGCTATTAAAACATGTGTACTCTTTATTTCTGCATGGTTTACATAATCAGCCTATAATGTTCCCACTGCTGGGACACAGGCCTCCTCTCTGTGAGAGGGAGTGGGCCGTAATCCACCACGCGGGCCCAGTGCGGGTTGGTAGATGTCACATGTCTTCGAATTTTGGGTTCTAGGACATGCCGGTTTCCTCACGATGTTTTCCTTCACCGTTTTGAGAGCAGTGGTGATGAAATAATTTACACAAAGTAAAGCGCTTGTCTGGGTTCGAACCTACGACATACAACTCGTAAGTCGCGGCCATTACCACTGGGCCACCACTGCTGGTTACTAATGCATGGTTTACTAAAATATAAATAGATTTTTATTCTAGAAGTCGTGAGGTCTAAGTATCTATTATACCATCTTGCAGTATATAAATATTATTATCTTGTAGAAATATTATTTACGAAAAAACAGCGCAGTAGATTTCAGAGATTCTTCTATAAGATATTCCCAATTTAGTTATCATTAGAACAGGAATTCTAAATCTAAAGTGTGCAAAATATTATCAAGATAAACATAACAACGCATATGTATATTTGCTTCAAGCAACTCTGAACTTGATGATATTACATGTATCTATGCATGCGTGTACACACGTACAGTACAAACTACATGCAAGTTCTAAAATTAGGACATGTAAATAAATATTAGGTATTCGTGGTATGTAATAACAGTTACTTATTTATACTTTATGTTCCAAAGGATTGAGTGACGATCATAATTTGAAAAAAAAAAGTGTTATATATTGGAAAGGAGTTATCTATCATTTTTTGCAGTTATTCCCTAATGGACGTCTGGAAGCCTGAAGACGATTATCATTAAGACGATCTATCTATTGATTGGTAATTTATAAGTCAATGATTGATTGTTACTTGGGCCAGGGATCAAAATGAAACATCAAACGTATTTGCCTATGAGAGGAAGAGAGAAAGAAAATGTGCGCGCGCACTGCTTTCTCTTGCTTATATCCCCCACTCAACTCCCGTTCGCCTCGCCCGATCACACTTTTCGTAACGCTTACGTCACGCGTTCGCCAGCTTACTCCCCAAGTCAAGCGTGCGTAAAGAAGTTTCACTTCAAAAAGCTAAGACCTACAGTTATTTTTCTTTTTCTGATTTGTAACTACAGGTTGATTTTGATGAAAACTTATGTGTGTAAGTTATGGATTGTCTGGAAAGAATAAAATAATAAAGCAAAGCTATCGTTGCAAAGCATGTATTCCAAAGCAAACAGGACAAAATCAAAGAGTACCTATAGTAACTAAAAAAAAACAACCGACTTCAAAAAAAACACTATAAAGTGATAAATAACTTTAATTTCGGAAGTCGGTGTCGTTGATTCCGCATTTTCGTTTTTTGACACCGACTTCCGAAATTAAAGTTATTTATCACTTTATAGTGTTTTTTTTGAGGTCGGTTGTTTTTTTGTAAAAAGTTTTTATTTTTCACTTTTTAGTTGTACCTACCCCACAAAAAAGTAAACAACAAAAAGATCGTTAATGTAGACAATGTAGATAAATTTTTAGATTTTTCGAATTGAGAACCTCCTCCTTTTTTAGAAGTCGGTTAAAAAAGGGACAAAACAAAAATTAATTTTGACACATAGGTAGAACGTCGCGTTCGTCAACATGACAAAAAGTTGCGTTCATATTTCTTCAGATTAAAAAAAAAACTTACATAGTCTAAATACGGTTTTAAGTTTTAAACGTTTCGAGTTTCGAGTCGTTTTTCGTCAAATTATACCGACAGACTATTAAAAAAAAAAAACTACTTACTTTTTTTGTAAAAAAAAAAAAAGAAATCCGTGCTTCTACTTCGGACACCTTTTTTCCAGGCGTTTTTGTCCAAACGGCAAAAAAAGTCAGCCGGTATATGTAGTTAGGCACAAATACATTTTTGAATGTCTATCTGAGCATAGACAAATCAATACTGTTTCCATTTAAACTGCACCCGAATCGGACGTTAAACGGAATTGTGCCAAAGTCGCAGATGCAACAGCTACCAAAGAAACTACGTAGCCTGCCTATCACGTAGCGGTAACTAAGTTAGTTAGTGGCAACTGAGTCGGCAAGCCTCTGATAGAACGCCGATGTGCGAGATTATTTTCAGCCTTTGGTTTAGAGCTTTATTTCAAGAATGGGTAAGTATCCGCTTTCCGAATTGAGAATTTGAAGTTTTGTCAAACTCCACTTTAGCATTATTGTATTTCTATCTCACGAAATGACGCGCGCTTTACTTGTGGTTACCAAGTGTAAAAACACGCTGTGTATGTGTGTGTAAGCGCAGGAGCTCTCGGTCGGTACTGTCCAAGACAATATAATGTTCGAAAAAGGAGACGGGGAATTCTGGGCCCAGCAGTTACCTAGTTGAAATGGGTATTAAAAAAACCGTTATATTTTTCTAAAGGTAATCACCAAATACAGTACCATGTTTCTATCTAGGAAGCGAGAAAAGTTAAATTAAGTGATGAAACTAAATAATCGATTGAGTACATGCCTGAATTCAAAGTAATCGATAGTGAAAAAATCGGTAAAATCTCAGAATATGTATGAAAATCGAGTGACAAATGCTTATCAATCTTTTCGTGGAATCGATTCATAGCGAATCGAGTTCCTGTTATTTTTCTTCTGTTAGCAACATTGGTCACTCAGTATAGTCTAAAGTAATCTGTGCTGTCACCGACTGACAGATGACAGGTAGAAAAAAACCATGTCGGCACCTATAAAAAAGTAGGTACTCTGTGACCGGCATTCGTTCGTTTTCTTTCGTTGTTATTGCGCACGTATTTTCCATGTTTTATTGAATATCCCACGACCTTGGCTTTGTATATTATAAATTATAAAGGACTATTCGACGGATCTTGCTACTTTGAATTACCTGGCTCTCTATTTTGGACAACTGATTACGCCTATCATTCGGATATTAACGACATGGATCGCTGTGTTGTACCATTGCGACTGGTCGCAGTAACTCAATTGGCAGAAGAGTCTTGGACGATGAGGCGATTTTATAACTAATTCATCAGTGGCGTGAATATCAGCCTGTAAGTACCTATTTAAAACAAGCTTTTAGCCTATCAAGCGAACAAAACCAGACTTATGTAGGTACTTACTGTTTACGGCCTCCAGCGTCATGTCTGTCGGCTGTCTTTTTGTCGGATAGCATATATTAAAACAATACTTACTTAATACCTAATTAGTTGATTAATTAGCCATATGAATCTATGGAACACTCATAAAAAAGGTGTAAGTAACCGTCAAGTCCCGATGGGACCGATTCGGTCCCAGGCTTTGCTGCTTTGAGGTATTGACTGTTATTGGGGCCTTTCGGTCTCGGCTGGGACGTAGCGATTTAGTTGAACATGCATTAGGATTAGGTACATGTAATGAAGCTTGATTATGGTTGAACAAGATTCAAATAGTTAATTTGTTTCAGATTACCAGTGAAAACTATGTATGCCAAGCATGTTGGAACTTGGCCCAAGATGATTGTGGTTCTTGGGAGACGTCCGATTGAAGCCTTTTTAGATGATATTCTCATAATTATTGAAGACGAATAATAAATATTTTATACATATACTGGTGTTTTATTTTACTTCCTATTCTCCCTTTTTTAAAACGTACCTACTGCTTCTAAGTGCAGGATATTGGATGTAGAGACATGTCTTCGACTGTAGCGACTGTCCAGGGCGTGCCAAACGTGTCAGGATCTTTAACACCTCACACATGGAGGCTCTCTACTTGCACTCTATGCATAAAACCATTATACAGCCAAAACCATTCAAAAATATTTAGCAAAGTACATAAAAAAACTACAATGTTATAATGTAACCTCACTTTTACTATATTTCATATATAACCTCACTTTTACTATATTTCATATAACTTGATTCCTGGATAGCCAAATTTGACCAAATTTTCAGTGAGGCCTTGTTATTATATCCACTTACAAATAAGGCTAGTTTGATTGAGTTAACACCTGGGCCCAGGAAACTATGTAGTCTTTCCCTTCTCCTTTGTCTGCTCAACAACGTAAATAACGCAATGAATGTTGTTGAAGTGTCGAAACGAAAGCCATTCCTATTATTATTATTTATTTATTTAATCCTATACTGTAGTGTGTTACGCAATTACCCCGCTGGGAACCGAACCAAGATCCTCATGCATTTGTGGGCACTATAGAATAACAAGGCAGTCAACTCAAAACTCAAGTGATTTAGAAAATCTAACGTTCACGTTTTTTATCTGGAGAGATAAAAGTATTTCCATTAAGAAGGGATAAAGCCGAGAAATAAGAAGGTTCCCTTACATTAATTTAATATAACCCGCGTTCTGGAACGTGGCTAGATCTGAGCTGCGTCTAGCAATTTTCATATTAAATTGAACGGGATTCTAGCACTTTCAATATTTCTTAAATATTTACACGAATATGATTTTCAAGATGATGTTTTATTAATATCACCTCGAAAGTTTAACACGTTGCCTGTCCAGAGTATTTTGGATAAGGTTGTCGTGACGTCCAATTTTTTTTTCGGCCAATCTGTTTCATTTTATATATTTACGAAACATATACAAATGATTTTCAATAAAACTTCTGAATTTACTGAATTTCAGCATTGCATTATTTTTAATGCACGTGCAGTTCATGTTACCAACCAATAAAAAAAAATTCGCGGGACATTGGTGTTTTATTATTCCCAATTCACTACTCATACGTCTGCGAAATATTAAAGACGTAGCTCTTACGTCCAGTCTACAAAACTTCATTCAAAAAAATAGGCTCGTGCATTATAAATAAAGCACGGACGTCACAGCAGCAGCCACAAATGCATTATATATAATGCACGGACAGGCAACGTGTTAATACCACCTTTTATATGAGGAAGCTACACTGCTTACCATTATGTTGGGGTCCTTCCGTCTACGATGACTATTTGTTCCAAGCACAAGTGTTCTACGGAACCCGGCCGCTGAAATCATGTCTGCCTACGAATGATTTTTAATTTTTTTATTAGTCTGTAAGCTTTCTCTAAAATTATAATATATAAATAAAAAAGCATATTCATGTAAATATGAATGCTAAAATTTTTTGCTAAGACCAGGAGGGATCGTTGCAAAAAAATCCTTGAAAACTCAAAGATGTCGATGGATTTGAAATTGTTGATTTTAAGTAAATACCCCAATTTTTTTTTATGAGTAAAAAAAACGTTATTTACCGTTTGTGATAAAACAATATTTTAAGTATAATGGACTGGCTAATTGCGTACCTATACCTAACACTCTTTCCATCACTATCCGGAGGATTTTGCAAGAAATTGCTAATCCATGGATGTACTGGTACACTTCCAATCAACCCTTCAGAGAGTGCAGGCGTAATATAATGTGTTACGTTCTTTGTCCATTGCTTTTTATATGTAGCTCAAATGTCAATGTCAATGTTCATGTAGCTCAAATCAAATCCTAAGATTTCTACTACATTTTCTGTTTTTACCCATGAGAACCTATAATTGGCTTTATGTTTCATATACAATTGTTATGCTTCTGTTATAGCTGTTGGTATTCCCATAAATAATTAAATTGGTTTGTTTTGCAGTGTTCTAGATTTAGGTCTACTAGACACATATTTTTTTCTTTTGTCTCTAATATTCATATACGTTAACGTCATGCATGCCAGAGGGGCAATTCTCAGAACGTTCACAATCTGATATCAGTCTCAATCTGTCAGAAATACCTGTAAAATCCCTAAATTTTTGACAAGTTTTTGATATTGATTGTCGCTGAGATGAGACTGCGGCTAGATTTTGAACGTTTTTAATTTCGGGAATTGAACTTCTGTTATTTGCATGGTTACTGAAATGCCAATTGAAAAAACACGTTAATTAGTTTGAACTGTAAGTGTCAGTGCTGTTGGTGTAAGTACTTATTCTAAATAAAGAAAAACGTGTGAAAAATTCGTCTGCTTAACAACGTATTTAATTAACGAAATGAACGACTTTGAACTTTAAAAATGAAAGGCACTGCCATTGTACCTAAGTGTCTCACGCAATGACCCCGCTGATTACTTAAAACTTTCAGGCACATCAAATAGCAAAAACATCCAAACCGAATCTCGCCAAACTCGTTCAATATACAAACGTTAACAAAGTTATGAAACTCAGTTAAGGCAGTAGCCCTTTCAAATCTTACCCTATTACCTACCTTACAATAATTGTATTGACGACAACTTGTAACGATCATTTTCTATTTTCCGACGAACTTCTATATGCCCGTGTAATCTGTGAATGACACTGCAAACTTTCACCCGTTTCTGAGTTTGAACAGTTGTTGACTTGTTCAAGTAAAACACGGTCCAAGTTTCAAAAGAAACCAGTCAGACTCCTTGTGATTGCGTCGATTCCTTATCTCTCATCATTCTCATCCCCACGTCCCAATTCGCTTAGGATCGCCGCAACATGTATTTTTCTGCCATTCTTGTCTATTAAACGACGTCTTGGTAGTCACCTCTTTCTAGCCATATCATCTTTCACACAGTCCATCCATTGTTTCTTCAGTCTCTCATAATATCTCCAGGAAGATATCGTGCCATTAAACAAAAGGTTTATTAAACTAATCAGTCAGTATCCGCTGTATCCGAGCATCTTTTTAAATTACAAACTTTAATCTATTTTGCGACGCAAAGTTTAACAGCGAAACTCTGTGAAACTTTATGAAAAACCCATTAAATACGACAATGTTGTTCGAAATTGGTTTGCACCTGAAGCTTTTACGTCGGGCCTATTAATACTGCTAAAAGCCATATAACAATATCTATCAATTGGTTTACAATATTATATTATGTTTGTGCTGATGTAGCAGGATGTTGCAGAATCCCCTACTGATTGATCCATTTGTCTTAATTGATTCAGGGAACATCAGCGGTGATTTATCATATCAAATTCATCCATATCGTTTCATCTTGTGTGATTTAGATAAAACAATTTTGCGCGTCATGCGTCAATAGCTATGACTATAAAATGCATGTGATGTGTTCATTCGTTGATTCTAAAAGTAACGATTTTATGACGATGTTTTTGTTGTATGCGAATGCAAACGTTAATCCCGATTTTGTTCTACAACAAGAATAACAAAATGAGCGTGAGGTTTATTACCAGGTTGGTCAATGTTATTGGTTAGGAATTACTAGCAGAGTAAGTATGCTGAAGTGGCAGTGGGCTGGCCATGTTTGTCGAAGGACCGATGGCCGGTGGAGCAGACGAGTCCTGTAGTGGAGAACTGGAGACCGCGCATCGGCAAGGTAGTGTGGGACGCCCTCCAGCTAGATTGACCAACGACCGACTGGATGCGGAAGGCAGGGGACAGGGTGTTATGGCGCAGTCTGGGAGAGGCCAATGGCCAGAAGTGGACTTCGATAGGCTGAGTTGATTAGTTCAGTTTAGAGTTACTTCAGCACTCAGGAGTAGGTCCTGATTTCGATTTTAGTAAAATATGGGCGTGCAATAATACCGCTCTAATTTACTCCTCAGGGAATCCATGACGTGAAGGTACGACCTTAATAAATTTAACGTACCTAGAATACAAAGAAATTTGGTTATGGCAGAACATAAAATCACATCCTACGGTCTAAACAGTCGATTTTATTGGTTTCCAGCATATTCGATATTCTGGAAACGATAAATTAATTTGTTATGTTGTCCCACATTAGTTAATAGCCCTAACGGCTTTAGGGCCCGATCACACTTACCCCAACCACACCACAACGACAACACGTGGTACGAAAATTAATAGTTTATTCACAAGGACCACAATTGATTGTCAAAATCAACCTTGGCGATACCGACCATATTAAGACCACGTCGCAGCTACAACGCAACCATCAGCAACACTGCGCACTAGCGGCCTACCACATCGCAAACACAACGTTGCGTCGACCATTGATCGTCGATTTGATCTAGTTGTCAACACAACGTAAATGCAAGAAACTGTGCAGATAGTGCCATCCACGAAGACACGCGCCACTCTTCTTCTTAATCGCTTACAGTACAAGTGTGCAACATTCCGCTAGTGTTTTAGTTTTGTATATAATATACACAGTAATTACTTATTAGTGGGTAATTAGTATGTATCAAAAAAACTAAAATACTAGCGAATTTAACTAGCGATTAGTAAGAAGAGTGGGGCGCGTCTGCATGGATGACACTATCTACAGGGTGAAATTAAATTCATGGGCATCCTTTTAAGGGGTCATTGTACTCATCATTATGAACAACTTTTACTATGGGACTAAACCTGTTCCTTGCATTTATGTTCACATAACTCGTCAAAATGTAGGGAAGAGCTGATTTTTTTTCACGATTTCGTGTTTGGTCCCATAGTACAAGTTGTTCATAATGATGATTACAATGACCCCTTAAAAGGATGGCCATGAATTCAATTTCACCCTGTATAGCGACACTATTCACATGTAGCCTCTGCTTGCCCACATTTTGTCGCTGCGATGTGGTGTGTTTGTGGTAGGTACGTGTGATCGCGCGTTTAGCCACGATTAGTTTGGGGCCAGAAGACTTACAGATTAAGGCCCTTAATAACGTGGAGCTATGCCTAAACGAGGTGATTATACATGAGGGATATTATCACGATCTTGACTCCGAAACCTTATTTTCTCATTAATGAAGTAGGTATGATAAAAATATGTAAGCTAAAATATTTCGTTTCATAATTAAGCCAATATAATATTTTGCTATTCATTAATCAAAATGACGGCGTTTAAGGTTCTTTCCCCGAGGATTATGACCAGTTTATAGTCATAATTACGTAATTAGCAGTATCTGAATAAAATATAATTACGGACAAATCAGATTATTTTAATAATGAGCTCAGTTACTGGGCTTTTGTGGCGTTAATTAGGACATACTCTCTATTCCCAGAAGTGGATTACATACACAGGGTTTTAAAGATAATCACATTATTTTTTTAAACAAATTATACATACTTAGGTCTGCACATTCAATGAGTTCCTTTTAAACTCGTATGTAATCAAAAGTTACAAATTAGTTGCTTCGACGCCAATTAATGTGAGCTCCGTGCAACAAAATTAAACATGAAAGGCAACGAATAGGATGGCTAGCCTTTGGAAGTATGCGGTAATGAGGTAGTGAGACTTATTACTTGTATTTAAAAAGAACTCTTTTCAAACGTTGGTCCGCTATGTTTGTAGATCATTAAGAAGGTCAAACCTCCTGATTCCTTTCATAGAACTATCAGAGAGCATTTCATCTGGAGACCCGTTTCCGTAGCCACCTTGGAAAACTATAGACTCCTCACTCAGGTCGGCCGTAGCAGGATCCAGGAATGACAGCCGGGACCAAGGTGTTTACGTGCTTTCCGAGGCACGGAGGGGTATTGGTATGTAAAGATGGTTACCCATCCACAGACCAATCGCGGCAAGCGTAGCTTAATCTGATCGATCGACCTGTGCGGCTGTTATTATTTAGCCTAACTACTATTACTACTACTACTACGACTATCAAACCATCAGCAACACTATAGCCATCCTTCTAAACGTAAAGAAACTGACGCTTTTGCGCTCAACGCACTTTCAACGCCCTGAATTTTATAAGTGCTGCTGTAATGCCATCTCTATACGTTGCCAACGCGGCTATTCTTGGCTCTGTGGAAGATATTCGTTCATATCTGAACGCAGTAGCAGGCAACATCTAAAGTTTAAATTGAAGTCTCAAAATCACCACCTACGCTATCTAGACATGTGTGTAGATCGTGCCTTAATAACGTTTTTTATGGCTATCTTATATGGTACTTAGGTGGTAGGTAAGCAGACTTGTCGTCACGGCGGTTTTTAAGAAAACTGCCATAACAATTGCGTTTGACGTCATATGCTATAATTGAGATGGTTTTAAGATATACGGGATAGCGAATTAAAAAGAAATTAGGTGTGGAGTGTGTTGCTATGACTAATCACAGTTTTAGGTGTGTGGTTGGTTGTTGGCTTAACTTAGTTTTTAATGTTCCGTGCGTGTTTATGTTCTTTTGATAAATGTGCTTAATTGGATTAAAAAGCACGGGCAGCCAAAAACCTCATAAAAGCTAAATGGACGTGCCACGGTTTTTACGACTTGACAAAAGATTGAGATTTCTTTAAAATATAATCATTTAATATTACCCTAAAACCTTCCGGAACAAATAGTCTAAATTATTGTAGAAATCTCATCAAAATCCATAGTGTAGTTTAGAAGATCTATGCGGACACACAGACAGACATAAAGTGGCTTTCTTTAAAATAGATAGAATACCTACTCTTTATTATGTATACCATATAAATTAAAGATTTAAATGAGGAAATTTTACAAGGGGTGACACAATGGGCGGTCTTATCGCTAAAAGGAATCTACCTTTGGCTTTATACTAATTATACAAGACCACAATTTATTTTCTAACTGAACAGACAGCTGTGCTGCTGGGGAGTTTGTTCCGCCACTTCTTCTCCCCAGCGAAAGCACTAGGAAGTGGTGAAGGGTGGGCGTTTTGGGGGACTGTCTTTTGTAATTTTGACGTTCGAAAAGCTGCTGATTCTCAGCCTAGTTTGAATAAATGACTTTTGATTTTGATTTAATTCTTGCTAACAGGTATAATAATATTATATACTTAGGTGGCATTAATTTACATTTTCCTTCGACCTTTTTCGCCTCGCCTGAAATAAACCATTCTGAGTATGTAGTTTTTATTTCGTTCTTTTATTTCTATGTACCTAAAATTGTTTAATTAATGTTGAAATGTCTCCAAATCGCCTGCATCTTATATTCTTCTCATGCCAGCATTTACGAGGATTCGTCGCCCCCCACCAAGCGCGTCACTTTGCAAACAATTAACTGATTACAATGTTATCATTCTGATGTCAAGCAGATGATTCTGTTATACCTACTAAGGAGGTATACGCAAATTAAGGTTTTTTTTGATACCGAAGTATGTTTTGCTTAAAGGTAGGAAAACAGGGGGGCTCGTGACTAAGTAATAACAGTTGCATAGGTCGAAGGCCTATGTCCAGCAGTGGACGTCTTTCGGCTGAAATGATGATGATGATGAGGTCGATCGCCGCGGTCGGTCCGTGGGTATCCGACATCTTTACATACCAAGACCTCGCCATACATCGGAAAGTTATGCCGTTGCTCCAGGCTGTCATTTGTAGATCTTTGACAGTCGTAACAGGTCGCCAAAGCCCGAACGTCTGACAACCAGTCTTACCAAGGGGTATCGTATTACCCGATAAGTGGGTTGTGGAGGTCAGATAGGCAGTCGCAAATGTAAAATACTTGTACTTGCTTTTACTTGTTATAGTAAAACAGGTGTAAGCAGAATAAACTTTGTGGTACGCAAGCGGAATGTGAAGGATTTCTAACATTTCATTAAATGCTTTAAACGCTTTTAAAACGATTGTTTCACTAAACTATTTGTTTGCTTTTCATTAGATTCATTAGTGCTTATTTATGGTATACGTGATAGGTTGCGCTTTATGGCTGTTTTTATGTTTAAGGATCAATTACAGCGCTGTTTAATGTTGTTGTTTTTCTTCCTAACGATGTTCTCTCGTGTTACCAGGATGAAATTTAATCGATGTTACTTTATTTTTATGGCTTTTTTTTAACGACGTACGTACAGACGCCAGCACAACAAGCTACTACAATCCGTCAAATTTCTTTAATAGATTTTCAACTTTATCACTAAATTATAAGGTTCAAAGTAGATTGGGAAAATTTGACAGTTTCGGGTAGCTTGATGTGCTGGCGTCTGTACATGATGGTTTTAAACGTTGATATTTTTGATTTTGAAAAGAGAGCCTTTTCCCTGCAGTGAGAAAATACAGGCTAGTTAGATTAGATAGGTTAATGCCGTGATTGTTGCGGGTAAGTTTGGGACTGGTTTGTTTTTTTAAAACTCTCAACATCCATAATCTCAAAACTTATTCTCGCTCGCAGATGACAGTGAAAAAACACAAAAAAAATAAATTGGAAAGAAAACTCGGCTCTGACTGACGCTAAACCAAACTATTCCCAATTTTTCAGGACCCATGTCATAGAGAAAATTTACACGAATCCGCTTGAAAATTTTGTAACAAAGCGAAGATTTTCTTACAAAATTTTCAAGCGACAACCGTAATATTAACCGTTCTGCATCGTTCTCACATGTATAATTTTTAACATGAATGATGTAACCAGGACTTTGTAACCATATTATTTTGATTTAAAAGAGTGTCCATGGAGTTTCTTGCCCGTTCTTCTCCATAGGTACCTACGCTTTGGAATGGGCAACTAGCTGCATCATTCTGACTGACCGACCCCTTGACAATTCAAAAGTGCCTGTAATTGGTTTAATTGAAATAAATGCTTTGAGTTTGAGTTTGATTTGAGGAATAAATCCATCGCCGATAGAACTATTCGCTGAAAACACAGTTCAGTGGTTACCCGAAAAGGACGTACAGAAACCAAGTCAAGGTAAACCCAACCAGTGCGGGTCAGTAGGGGTATATGGAGCACAAGGTTGTATCTATCCCTACCGGTAGCGATAATTGGAAAAAATCTCCAAGTATCCCTACCAGTGGAGATACATCAGTAGGGATATATGGAACAGGGGAATAAATCGTACTATAGGTAAAAAAATAAAATAAATAGTACTTATAATATAAAGCAATTACATAAACAACCAATTATATGAATAAATATCATTAAATAACATAACATTTAATTTATCCGCAGGCATCACCGTGCGTGCATAAATAATGTACCCACCCAAAACATTTGTTACATAAGAATATCCCGTGTTTTGTGTTTCAAAGAGGAATATCTTCAAAAGATTGTTGGATTCCTCAAACACCAGTGCCGTTGAAATGATAATTTCGGAAAGTCTATATAAATGATTGTGTTTATTTTGTTAAATAAAGCCTTAAATGTTTCGGAATAATAAAGGTTTAAATTTTTGATTATTGTAAACAAGAATCAAACGGCAAGTCGTGTCTAAATATTTGCTTCATTTCTGAGCGCCTCGCGCCTGTTAGAGCCTAAACAATTGAACGCGAATGGAAAACGGTAAATCGCAACCTACTACTATTTTCGTCAAAGGACAATGTTCAACATTTCTTTCGTACCTCTATTGATAAAACATTTCTGCGATTGAATCATGCGTGAAGATTGGCAATTTCATTTCCTTTGACACGTGCATTTATTGATGTTATTTCATATTATTTGTTAAAAAGTTGCTGTGTTTGCTAGAGCTTGTAGGTCTCCATCTAGATGAATTTGTAGAAGATTTTTAGATATGAAAATCCTATCAATAGTACCTACATGTGATATACAGGGTGAAATTGAACACATGCGACAAATCGAAATGGGAGATTGTACTCATCATTATGAACAACTTTTACTATGAGACCAAACCTGAAATCGCGAAAAAAAAAAATCAGCTGTTCCCTACATTTTATGTTCGCATAACTCGTCAAAATGTAGGGAACAGCTGATTTTTTTTTCGCGATTTCAGGTTTGGTCCCATAGTAAAAGTTTTCAATTGTTGTTGCATGTTTTCAATTTCACCCTGTATTATTAAGGTTATTATTACGTGTTGAATAACTTCTTCTTGTGACGGGCTTGTTAATTAAAAGCGTATTTTTTATAATATAGAAACATTTCATTCAAATAAACCTAAAACATGTTACATGATGACGTCTTCTGTCAGCTTTTCAAGCTAACTCTCCATTTTTTCGAATCTTGCTGAAACGAAATAGTGTTTATTTCATAATATTATGCCAATTATGCCATCAAAGTATTGTTGAATGAAAATGTTATACAGGCTAAAGCCTACAAAGTACCTTGATTTCCAAGTTTTTGACCTTCGGGATAATATTACAGCCAAAAGAACTAAGTAGGAGCAGGAACTTTACCACTCACGCACACAAAACTACAGCGAAATCATAGCATAGGGTAGCCCGCAAAATTCACAGGACATCATTCAAGAGACGAACATTTTGTACCCAAAAATTGGCCAGAAAAAAGGTAGGTACTGTTTTCTTATGGCAAATAATATCTTGAACGTTTTTTTTGCTATTACAGCGAAAGTATACAATTAACCCCCTGCTGCTGTTTGAGATTGCAAATTTTATACCAAATATCATATTTTTATGACATGTGTTTTAAGCATAACATTACAGAATACTACCAACTTTTAATTGGATATAACACCCCGAACATGTTTTAACTGTTACAACATAGATCTACAATTATCTCCCTTTTTTTTTTTTGGGTGGGAAATCATCAAATAACTTCTCCCGCTCTGGGCGGAGCGAGAGGGCGTGTCAGACTTTTACTGACTAAAACCCACCCGTGTTCCTTCAGTTGCCTGTGCCAGTGCCCACGGTATCTCTTTCGAACAACCCGTGACCCCGGCAGGCTTCGGTCCTGGTAGACCCCGTCAGTTAGTGCTGACATCTCTTTGAGGCGCGCGTGGAACACGACGCGCCGTCGACTCGGGCCTGGTCCTTACCGGACGGCGAGCTGCCCATTGCTCGCCGTCCGCAAGCCCGCGCCTACGGTGGCCGGGAATCGGCTATCGATTCCCGACGCCCAGGGCGTCTCCTGCGGCGACTAGGGGCGCGAGGGCGCCAAGATTGCCTCTCCCTCACGCGCTCCGCCTCCTCCTTCGCGAGCATTACTGCTTCGCAGAAGGAGGCAACGGCTTTCCATGTACTCTCGCTCCTTACCATGGCCTGGATCAGGGCCGGACGCGAGAGATCGCCGCCGCCGATCGCCGCCGTGAGGACGCGGCGGTGCTCTGCCCAAGTTGGACAGGCTTCCACCGTATGCTCCACCGTGTCCTCCGGGCGATCCACACAATGGTGACACCCGGGCATTTCCTCCCGCCTTATCCGAAACAGGAACCTCCCGAAGCAGCCATGTCCGGTGAGGACCTGCGTCAGGCGGAAGGTGAGGACGCCGTGACGCCTCTCCAGCCACTCCTCAAAGAGGGGACTTATCGCCGCAATTGTGGCGTGCCCAGCACTGGGTTGCGACAGTCGTACTCTCCATGTCGCCATGAGATCCCGCCGGAGCTCTGTCCGCTGGGCTGCGATTTCTCGCGGCAGCGGAGTTATGCCCCGGCGTTTTGCCTCCTCTCGCCACTCCCATATGTGGGCGAGACTTTAGCCTCCAGATCCCATGGCGGCAATCCGGCAAGGAGGCTCGCCGCCTCCCCGGAGACCGTGCGATATCCCCGGACAAGCCGGACGGCCATGACCCTCTGGGACGCGTTCAACCGCCGGGCTGGTCGCCGCCTCAATGAACGCGCCCACACCGGTGCTCCGTAAAGGGCCATGGACCGCACGACCCCGCGTAGAGCCTCCGGCAGGAGGCGTTTGGACCCCCTAGATTGGGCAGGAGCCGCTTCAAGGCAGCCCCGGCCCGCTCCAGTCTGGGAGCCAAACGTCGGAAATGCTCCACGAAGTTCCACCGGCTGTCGAGGACAAGTCCCAGATACTTCATCGTCGACTCGACGCCGATATGAACCCCTCCTACCGTTACAATTATCTCCCAGGCTTTTGTTTGGGTTTGAAAGTACCAAAAATAATAATATATTAGCCAACATCATGAATTCATTTGAGAGCAATTCTATAACGGTCGCGAGTCGTATTGTAATCAAAATACAACCTGATACTGACCTGCAAATTGCAAAAAACGTAAGATAAGTTGAATTTCGCAGGCTACCTTGAAGCTTTAGACAAAAACAAAGCCATATATCAAAGTTAGTGTCGGTAATGTTATTTTTCTGAACTATTTTACCTGGCATCAGTGACCTAGGTACTTTAATCTTGATCAGCTAGCCAGATATGTTTGTAGAAACTTAATCTCCGTGTCTAAATCTCGTTGAAAAAATAAGGTGGACCAAGGAAGAGCGGGTAAATACTAGAGTATTTGTAGGTACATTATAATATTTAGGTAGATGAATTAATATTTTTGAATTTTGAATCAGAAATATTTTGAATTTAAAATGAGAAGCTGGAATATCTACTGTTTCAAAATATGGTTCCGATTTTAGTACATAAAGATGTTTCATTAATGAAAGCTTTGCATACTTTCATTTAAAGCGACGAGGAAATCTATTGTTTTAATTCAGCTGGCCTTAAATGATAAAGGTCCATACTTCGTACACAATAATTAAACAATGATTAACATATTTCGATCATCACAAAGAAGAAATAAAATGATGAATTTTGTGAACAAAAGGATAATACTTACCCCACAAAAAGTGCGCTACTCAATACAGAATTTTAATTTTCAACTGATTTTAATACAATTTCAAAGATCCATCTATACTAATATTATAAAGAGGTAAAATTTGTAAGTTTGTAAGTTTGTAAGTTTGTAAGTTTGTATGTAATGGGTAATCTCTGGAACTCATAATCCAATTCTAAAAATTTTTTAACTGGCAGAAAGCTACATTATTCCTGAGTGCTATAGGCTATAAATTGTTTCTATAGCATGTATATTAACCGAGCTATCACAACTTTTGTCTAGCAAGTCGGAAAAAAATACCACATAAAACAGAATTATTTGCGTGCGCTGCCTAAACAGTTGCTTAAAATTAAAAACAATGTTTGGCTACCTGGTTCGTCTTCATTATTTCTACAAAAAAGTCCGCGATACCATATCTCTATCTTTTATATTTTATCTTTTATACTTCTTTTATTGCATTAAAAAAATTTTTTTTCGGTATACTTACGTTTGGTTGATTATTTGAGCAACAAAATATTAATTCTTATGACAATAAATTATTTCAGTATCACAAGAACATCATACAGATAAGATTTGCCGTTTACAGTATATCAATTGGTCATACAGTTTCGGAGATAATATAAAATTACTAAAACGCAAAATGCCCCTAGCATAACTTTCATTGTGCAGACGTTTTACCTATTTGCCCATAGATGGCGTTCTGCAATTACGTCATTTTTCTGAATCGCGGTGTTAAGACTTTCCGTAGATTGATGACCCTCTCGAATTTTTATGCCCACGTTAGTTGGATTGGAGTTCCATACGAACGATTCGATTATGAGCACGGAGATTATGAGGTATCTATTAGACTATTAGATACCTCATATTCGAAAATATCGTAATTTCGTTGTACGTTTGTTTTCATTGTTTTGTATGTTCGTAGTTTCGTACTTCGTTCTATCGTAATAATCGATACGAGTTAAAGTTATTCGATATTACCGATTACGATTGTTTTGTTTTGTAAAGGCGGACGGTGTTCGAGTCGCTCTCCCTTTGTTCGTAATTGTTTTCAAGTCTGTGCGTAGTTTGTCGAGAGCATGCCTAAAAGGAAATCTCAACTGTCCCGGCAGACATCACAGACAAGAGCCGCTCGAGTACGCCGTACGGAAGAATCTGCCCCTGAAAATGAAAATGAGCAGCGCCTCTCGAGAAATATAGAAAATATTTCGCAAGCACGCGCTAGAGAATCTAGCTCCGAGCGCTCACAGGGCCACGCTAGCCAAAATGTGAGGACGTCGCGGGCCCGTGCTCGAGAATCTAGCGCTGAACGTGCGCAGCGTCTATCTGAGTTAAGGCAGCATGTCTCTGAGAAAAGGGATAGGGAGACCAGCGCTGAGCGCTCGCAGCGGCTCGCTAGGCAAAATGCCATAACATCACAGGCCCGCGCTCGAGAATCCAGCGATGAACGTGCACAGCGTCTATCTGTTTTAAGGCAGCATGTCTCTGAAACAAGGGATAGGGAGACTAGCGCTGAGCGCTCGCTGCGGCTCGCTAGGCAAAATGCCATAACATCACAGGCCCGCGCTCGAGAATCCAGCGATGAACGTGCACAGCGTCTATCTGTTTTAAGGCAGCATGTCTCTGAAACAAGGGATAGGGAGACTAGCGCTGAGCGCTCGCAGCGGCTCGCTAGGCAAAATGCCATAACATCGCAGGCCCGCGCTCGAGAATCCAGCGATGAACGTGCACAGCGTCTATCTGAGTTTCCAATAAAAACATCATTTGCCCTGACTATTAACAAGTCCCAGTGATAAACATTCTCTTTGGTTGGCTACGAAAAGAATGTTTTTCCCATGGGCAATTATATGTTGGTCTATCAAGAGTGGGATCATCCGAAAAGCAGATTATTCTGTTACCGGAAAATAAAACAACCTCAAACATTGTATATAGAGAAGCTTTAAATTAAATAGATACCTAACTTAAATAAATAAAATAAGTAAAAGGCGACCAAGGGTTAAGTTATCTTGAGCAGAAAAGAGAACTAAGGTAATCTTAGAAGTTACTGATCTGATTCCAAACAATATTTTACTAATAAAATTAAATACAGTAATATCAATCGAGTGTTATCCTATGTTAAAACAAGGAATTTTCCGCGGACGAAGTCGCGGGCAGAAGCTAGTTATCATATAAATTGGTAAGACATAACTTTTACTAGACTTAATATTTAATGATATACCTATTTAAGATTTATTACTGCCGCATCAATATCAAGATCCAGACATGCGCGTAGGTACGGTATAAGATAACATACAATTTGGCCTTGCATGCCTGAAATAAGGTAATAAAATATTGATTGATGTACGTAAGTATAGGATATTTATAAAAAGGTTTAAAGATAATAAGCCGCAGTGGTGTAAAAAATGTTTGATGGCTCATTTCAGTTTCCTTGAAGTTTAAAATAGTCTGGTTTGAGACATAATTTTTTTAATCAATAGTAGATTGTTATGCAAGGGTCGAAAGGAATCAATTCCTATACGAGGCATTTAGACGCCTGAGCGCAGTGAGGGCGGCTATAGCCCGAGTAGGAATTGATGACTTTCACCCGTGTTAAACACTCTACTTTTCATTTTGAATATAAGGAAAGTAAAAAGTAGTAGTTTTTCTAAAATATTTATTAATAACAATAACATGCAAAGTTTTTGAATTTCGGTACAGCTTACAGGGTTAGTATCCCGCCAAATAATACTATTGTCTTTTTTTATTTTAAATATGGAACACACCGCGTCATCGCCGCGGGCTGTCCCGCTTAATAGGTTTTTTTTTAATTCACACTGGCTGTTTATACACTCACAAGACTGCAGCATTTTTCTTAATTTATGTAAAAAATTTCGTAGCTGACTACAGTTCTATTTTTAAAATTCATTCCCACCCTAAAGAGGGAAGTAATTACTATGAGTCTTTCCCGCCCTGTGGTGGGAAGCAGCGTCTTCCACCCGCTATTTGGATCAAACAAACACTACTTTCCGAGTATGAGAAATGAAAAATAATTATTGATAATGCCTGGTGTACAGACCCGTCTATTCTGTAAAAATTTTACCTTGAAAACTTTGGTGACGTGTTGTCAGCTATCATTCCTCTTGATGCTAAAGATTGGTTGTGAAATTTTTACAGAACTATAGAATTATTTAGGTATTCCTTCACTTTCTATTAATAACTAGCTGACCAGACGAACTTCGTACCTCCTCAGAATCAATAAATGTTGTGTTAACTTATTAGCTGAATTAAATTCAGTTTTGTATACGGATATCTTTTGTAATTTTCTTAGTTTTCTAATGCGCGAGAATACCTTACGATGAACGAAAAAAAAACACGATAATCGTTCATTCAGTCAATCCGTTTTCGAAATACCTATCATCAAAAAAGCTGTTCCATACAAAATGTATGAGAAAATTTTTTCGTGAACTTTTCTAATACTTATTTGAATAGTTTATTCTGCTATTCGGGGCGGAGACAAATCAAAGATCATAAAAATCAGTTCAGCCGTTCTTGAGTTATAAATGGTGTAACTAACCCGACTTTGTTTTATATATATAGATATTAGATATAGAAGATTTACAGACTGTGTAGTTTGCAGTATTTGCAAAAGAGGCTTATGTTTACTTAAATAATAAAGCAAACTAATGCTTACGAGTGAAACCTGAAACCAATTGAAATTCATCGGATTAAAATGTTATTCTATATTCTACAACATGGTTCAGAAGACATATTAATTGGTTTTACAAAATATCTGTTTATTTTTTGATGACCTTCTCATCTCATAGGTATAGTCACAGTATAATATTATAAAGGCGAAAGTTTGTGAGTGTGTTTGCTACTTCTTCACGCTCAAACGACTAGACCAATTTTGATAAAATTTGATGGAGGTAGCTGACACCCTGGATTAATACATAGGCTACTGTTTATCACGATATTCCCACGGGATCGACACTTATGCGGGTGAAACCGTAGGGCGCAGCTAGTAATTTATATGAATGAAAAGTAGCTAGACATAACATCACGCCTGTTGTCCTCAATGGGTTAGGTAGAAGTGTACCTATTGTTGTGCTCCATGACCTATAATAGTACACTCACATTTCGCCAGTTATGTTTAAGTCCCATGTAATGGGGGTGAGTCTATTGCCATCAATTGGGCACAAATCCAGACTCCGGGCTGCTACTGAGAAATTTCAGATGAAAAAATTCAATATTACTTTGCCCGACTCAGTAATCAAATCCAGGTCCTCAAGCTTTACAGTAGCGCTTGTTACCACTAGATAAACGAGGCAGAGGACAGAAAAGTATATAGATAACCTCGAAAATCATCAAACTTTTATTAAATACCTACTATTTATCAGAATCTACTAACACCGTACAAATACGCCTGTAAAATATAACGTCTTTTACTAAAAGACTTTATCTTATCGGGTAGCATTATCGTTAATAAAATTTGAAAACCTTAGAGAATATTATTATCGGTACGATTTTCATCGTATTGATCAATATGGGGAGCGGTGTTCATCGCCATAATAGCGACTGTATTCTGTCGTTTTCGTTCGGCATAAAGATGAAATATTCCTTTGGATTACTTTGATAGGCATAGCAATGGGCCTTATTGGAAGGCTGAAAGTCACCCAAAGGGCAATGGAGAGGGCTATGCTTGGAGTTTCCCTGCGGGATCGAATCAGAAATGAAGAGATCCGCAGGAGAACCAAGGTAACCGACATAGCCCGAAGAATTGCCAAACTTAAGTGGCATTGGGCAGGGCACATTGCTCGCAGAACAGATAGCCGATGGGGCCGAAAGGTTCTGGAGTGGCGACCGCGTACCTGAAGGCGTAGCGTTGGAAGGCCTCCCACAAGGTGGACCGACGACCTTGTGAAGGCCGCAGGAACTCGTTGGATGCGAGAAGCACTAAACCGGTCGAAGTGAAGGTGCTTGGGGGAGGCCTATGTCCAGCAGTGGACGTCTTTCGGCTGAAATGATGATGATGATGACTTTGATAGTTCCACAATACAAAACAGATTAGTTTCACGTAATAAAACGAGAACGGACACATTTTATTAATTTTTTTCTTCGAATTTTATGTTTATGATTGGAACTATGGCAATGTGAGATTTCGTGTAACGTATCTAAGCAGTTTTTGTTTTATTTTTAACTAGCTGAGCCTTGCGGTTTTACCCGCGTAAGTCTCGATCCCGTGGGAATATCGTGATAAAAAGTATACTACGTCCTAACCTAGGTCATGGTCTACCCGTTTGCCAAATTTCATCTAAATCTGTTCAGCCGTTTTAGCGTGAAAGCGTAACAAACAAACATACATAATATCAAATCTTTTCTCTCTTTAATATTGGTTTACTACTAGTAGTATAGAGAATTAACGTCCAGAGGCGCGTTGTTGCACACTCATGTCATATGTGGGGAAGGGGGTGTCTCGAAATATATTAATTTATATATTTTTGCCTTGACATTAGAAAAATTTAAGTGAGTACCTACAATACCGGACTGGATCACATTACTAAGAAGTAATGTACGCAAAATACGGCTATAGACGGTGTAAGTGTTAACTGATTTAAGTGGTTCAATAACTATAATGATCTTCCTAGTTAGCTTGATATTTGACTGGACCAATCAAATCAAATTGCTTCAGCTCCGTATACCGAAAGCGATGTTAGCGCAGTTTGCAATTCAATGTGGGTAATGGAAACCTGTGTAGCAGCTAATGTTTCCATTACGCATGCTACTGGTAAGCTGCAGCTCAGCCTAAGCTTAATGCATAAATTATTTTGCTAGGTATAATTTTGGGAGTAATCCTTACTAAGTTGGACAAATGAGTATAATGCGAAGATTTAAATCGTCCGATTTGCCCTCAAAGTACTAAGACGCGCGAAAAAGTGTCCATACTGAGAAGAGTGATCTAAATGGTCTTCACATGATCTCAATCAACTCAGCCTATCGCAGTCTACTGCTGGACATAGGCCTCTCCCAGACTGCGCCACAGCATGGCCACAGCACCCTGACATGATCTGATCAAGGTTATGTCTGGACTTTAAAAGAGACTGTAACCTCTGAGTTTGTTTCGGCCTTTCTTCTCAGAGTAGTCAGATAGGAAACGCCGACCTCATCTAGCTTATTTTAATTTTATAATGTGACGTGTGTTTAAAACGCTTGTGTCAAATAATACCAAACGATTATAAATCTGGTTTGTTTAAAAAAAGAATATCTTGATTTGTAATAGGTAACATTAGGTATTATAAACACTGTTACAATAATGTTTATTCAGCTGGCAACATTTATGTAAAATTAAAATGATTGTTAATAGATAAATAAAAGATTATTCCATTTTTAATTTCAGCTGGTAACATTTATGTACATTTGTATTTATTTTAGCCATAAATTAATTGTAAATAGAAAAAAAAAAGATTATTCCATAATTGATTCGGCTGACAGCATTTTTCGTTCATTGCTTATGGTAAACAAAAAAAAAAAAAAAAACAATAGACGGAGTCGTTTTCATCAAGTAAGCGAGTTCGCGCCCTTTTATGAAAAAAATGTAAAAACTATCCCTGTGTTATTTTTGAGTTAAGTAGATGTGTTGTGAAATGTACATACTATAGTTGCAGTGAAATAAACTAATTATCCGTAATACGTGGACTTATTTTAATAAGTGATCTAACACGTGTAATTTCATTTAATTTCATTAGTTCGCACAATAATAATGGCGTTTCCATGATAATCAAGTCAAGTCTCTGCGACATCGTGTGTCAGAGGTGTCAAGCGACTTTTGATGTGGCACGGTGAATCTTCGATTTAAATCCTTGGTATAATGACAATTTTATAATTTGCCTTTTAATGTGTTAATTCATTTGTTTGTTTTGTTTTGTCAATGTCAGTCCACTGACGTTTCATTACTAGGTACAATCAACAAAAGAGATAAGTACGCAGGATCGTCGGATATAGGTAGTTGAGGTTTAGTAAGAAACCGATGGATATTCTCGAATAAAATTAAATTTTATTAATAGAAAACAATCAGCTCATTTATCAAATTAAATTTCAGTCGACAACATCCATCTGTTTCTTACCTACTAAACTTCAACTATATCCGACGATTCTGCATACTTATCTCTTTTGTTGACTCTGTACATTTTCCAACCAAAATTAATCGATTTGGTTAAACAGTGTACCTACCTATATTTATGTTAGGCAGCATTCACACCAAAGCGTTGCGCGTCGTCGGCTGGCGACTGTGAGCATCGCAGTAAAAAATGTATGAAAAAAAAAACTATAGCCGCTAACTGACTGTTCTTTGTTTTTCATAGGTACATTGTTGCAGTCGACGGCCAGCTACACGCTTTGCGTCAACGCGCCCTGAGGTATGTACCGACTAATCTTTTTAAATGAATATCTCTCATCACAAAAGGATAATTCTGCAACATGCGGTAGCAATTTCACAGATGGCCATTTAAATTTCGGCTCTAAACAATTCAACACCTTATTCAAGGACTAATATTAAAGTTTCAGCACGTTTTACATTTTTTCTTTATCCTAGTTTATATCTTACGATAAAAATATATTATAAATCACTCACCCTTTTATAGTTTCTTTAAACAATGACGTTGTTATCGTGCTCCGATCTGAAAAGAAAAATCGTTTATTTTAGTTCGACAGGTTAATTGTGTAAACTGAAAAAAACCCTTTTATACCATAGAACTATTATGTATTACTACTTTATCTCAGTGTCTTATAGTCGCTCCATTGAAAATAGCGGGTTAATTGTGTAACACACTATCAGTACCAATGGGCTTCATTTTGACCGTTCAACAACATACATTGCGTTGTTTACGTTGTTCAGCAGACACATTTTTCGAGCATATGAAGTAATGGATTAGCAATATCCTTCAAAACGATTCAGATTTAGATTAATAGCGTGTTATGCAATTAACCCGGGTGCTGGACATAAAAGTTTATTTATTTATTTCATCAAACCATTTACATAGTGTTCGAAGTATTTCGTAAAATAATGTTCGAAAATAATAATTGGGGTAAGAGTAAAATGGAAATTGGTTACGAAAGAGATTTTAAGGTTACCTTATGTAAAACAGTTTGAAGATTTAATTAGGAAAAGGTTTTATTGTTAAGTAAAGTAAAACTATATTGTTCGATTAGGACTAGATTCTATGGCAAGGTAATGTATAAGCAGGTATACATATACAACGTGTAACGTTAAATGCGCAAAACCTGAAAATAGTTTGATCAGAATAACGAGCAGAATCAATTAAACCACTTTTTAATATAGGTTACATTTAAAAAAAAATCTTCATTAAAAACGTTGCCGTGTCTATTTATTAATAAGTCAAGCCATCACATGCGCAAACCCGCCAAAATAGGTAAACAAACACAAGTTGTTGTCGACCAACTAAAATTTTAATAATAGCTCTTATTTCAATGCAAATTGCAAATACGAATCTTCCATACAGTAAGTACCATGAATAAGACAATTTGAAATAAACAATAATGCTATCTATCTTATTTTAACATAAACTTAACCTAAGGGTTAGAAAGAGAAATGACGATCTGCACAGGGGCGAGGCGTGCGAAATACATGACAGCGGCCGTGTTTACTTCAGTCTGAGCGGCGCCGGCACATGCGTCACAGGTGTAATTGTTCTATCCCGTTACCCCGGCGAGGCGGCGCGCGTGCGCGTGAATTTTGCAACGTTTTTGTACACAAACATTCAATATTGTGAAATGGTGAGAATGTTGGCGCATTGTAATGACAACGTTAATTTGGCCAAAGCCTGGAAAAGTGTGATGGAAACATTTAAGTCACTGTTCAAAGATAACCTAAGTTTTTTAGGAGCGTAGATGGGAAATAATGCGCGGCGCAGCGGTCCGGTGACGACTCCTCCCTCAATAGAGCGTCGTCGCAGACGCAGTAAACGATTAGAATTGCCAGTAAAACTAAAACAGCACATAAAACCTTTACAATTTTTTTAATGATTTTTTTTCTCTCTGAAATAGGTCAATTGAATTAAAAATCAGTTGGGTTGTCTGAGGTTTTGCGCATTTAACGTTACACGTTGTATAAAAAATATTGTAAAACGTTTTAAATGAATAACGTAAGAGTATCTTGCCCATTCTTTTCCAGACGAAACTACATTTTGGAAGGGGGTAACTAGAATCATTCTATATATTTGTAAATATTGACGATCATATGTGACTTTTATGTGTCGATTTGAAATCGATAAGTGATTTGACTTAAACTTTATAAAGCACAGGCATTCAGTTTCTGAATCTAGTTACTGGCTGCCTTCTCGGTCATGTTACGAAATACTTAACTTGTGTTTATAAGGCATCCAGGCATCGATATTGTAACCTTAAAACTATCACGTGCTATCAATCCATTTTGCAATTTCAATAAAATCTACATATTTTGTACAGTTAAAATTCGCACGTCCAACAGTTCAATTTCAATTCATCCTGTACAAAAACCCATTTGGCACTAACACAAAAAAGGTAACTTATGACGGTCCATACCGTTCATCACTTTGCCAATTAAGTGGCCAGAATCCAATTAAGTGTGAAACCCCGACATTATTGAGTGTTCGACAGTTACAGTTAATTTCGTATAGTGTGAACCGGGCCTGCAAATAGAGGCCACTAGGTACTTTATTACACCGGCTATGACGTCACGGGCTGAACAAATGTTAGTAGGGAATTGGTTTTGAAGGTGACTGTTAGAAAGTTCTTAATGATGTAGCATTTCATAACACCACGGTTTGTTTTCCCGAAAGGGTGTGGGTAGAGGTGTACCTATAGTACCTACACCCACATTATGCTAGTTATTTTCCAATCCTATGTAATAGGGGGCGTGCCTACAGTCATCAACCGGGCGCGAATCCAGACTCCGAACAGCTACTGAGAAATTCCAGATAGAAAAAGTCAACAAAACTTTTTTTTGTCCTAAGCATCGAACCCAGGACCTCATGGTCAGCAGTAGCGCTTGCGACCACTACACCAACGAGACAAAACACCTATAATTGTTTAGCATTTAATACTATTTTACTAGGTAGGTATTAGTGATTCCTTTACGATCGAAAAAAAAACTTTGCCTCCTTTCTGCAACTGTTTCTATTGTTATATTCCTCAAACAACCTACTTAATTTATATACCATTATATAGATAATTGAATGAAGATTAATTCTCTACTTTTCAAAAATTGATTTAATGCATCAGAAACGACAAAAACATGAAAATATTTCGAAAAAAAAAAATTCCCGTCAATCAAGTGTGAAACCTGAAAACATTGTAGCTTACGAAAAAATCAATTAATGGAGTCATTTTTTTTTATTTAAGTTCGTTTCACCCATGTGAGGAACTTTGTTGAAATGGCTCTTTTATTCAAAGTAGTTTAATTATATTTAATAAAAAAAAACTTACTAATACAAACTTATGTAGGTAATTCGTAGGCCGAGGGCATGTTTTTGTTTGTTTGATGTGGTGGTTAAAAGGTTAATGACTGTCTAATTACTGTTTTCATTAAACTATCACCAATACTAAAAACAGAATAAAATAAATATTTAAGGGGATTTTTTTGTATCTACAATATCTATGGTTTTTTTATATGATCAAATGAGCATTATGAGTAGGTAATGTTTTCAATCAAAGACATTGGAATGCGCAAAGGTACTACCTCATTCCGCCATTTATGTGAAGTCATCACATGTTTTTTGATTTTAATTTTTTTCTCAGAATTTTAGAAATATAAAAATAAAATAAAAATATATTTAAACTCAGGATACGAAAATAAAGAAATAATATTTTCGTTTTAAGGTCGTGTCAGGTTTGAAATGTTGTCAAATGCTCGGCTTCTAAAAGTCCTATTGTGATTTTATATAGCCTATAGCCTTCCTCAATAATTAGAATATTTAAGCGAAAACTTAAGTATATGGTGATAGCGCGGGCAAGCGATGCGATGCGACGACGGGATGGGTCTGGGGAATAAGAAATTTTACGCGGACGAAGTCGCGGGCAGAAACTAGTCCTTTAGTAAGTTATCTCTTAGCAAAATCAAATACGGTACGCGTGGTGAATCGGTAATAGCAATCGTTTCGCCGCCCGCGCCCGAATATAATATTTTAGTATCGAGAAAACGGTGCGGTCACATCTTTTATTATTTTCGGAGCTATTGTGCGCCGATTATTATGTGATAACTTGGTTACGAACACCCTTATTATATACTAACAATAATGTTGAAGGATTTGTTTGAACGCGCTAATCTTGCAGAGATAACATTACCAGTCGGATTTGATTTTTTTTTTATGCATTTGGTAGCCCAATTCTTGAGGAAGGTGGCTATGTAACTTTAGGGCCGAGAGCTGAGCAAAAGAAAAAGAGTCAGAAATAATGCTAAGCTATAATTATATGCACGGGCGGGCGATGCGATGCTACGACAAATTCCAAAGTGCCTTGACAATTCAAAAGTGCCTGTAATTGTTTTAATTGAAATAAATGCTTTGAGTTTGAGTTTGACGCGGTGGGTCGGGAGCTGACCTTATTTTAAACAGCGGATAAAATCTTGAGGCACAGCTAGTGTATAAAATAAACGGTCGTTTCCGCAAAAGGTTTGTACAACAGTAATGCCAATTACTAGAATTTAAGATGCAAGATCCATCGGCTGGCCATCTTTTTGAAACCTATCCTCACTGTCACATTTTTCGGCACATAAGTTAGAAGATGTGACCTATTATTTAAGAGAACCACCACTAAGCTTCATAATTAAGCGGTAGGGAAAAAAAACAAGAACGTTTAAGAAGATTATACCATAAATATTACTTATATGGTGCCGAATACACAATTTTTTTTCTTTCTTTCCTTTCTTTCTTTCCTTTTTTTGTTTATTTTCTTTGTTTTCGTTCTTTTCTTTTATACCGAAACTAAAGTTAAGATAATGATTTATTTCTCACCACAATATAAAGTAGGTACATCAAATGATCAAGAATAATCCGTAATGGTTTAATTAAATTATACTATGGGATGGTGCCTTAGATAGGTAAGGCATGTATTTCAGGACATCAAACGCAAACTACCGTAATTAAAAACGTTCAAATTCAAGTCGCAATCTCATCTTAGCGACAATCAATGTCAAAAACTTGTCAAAAATGTAGGGAAATTAGAGTTTTTTTTTTTGACAGATTTTGACTGAGATCAGACTGTGAACGTTCTTAAAATTACGAGAATTGTCCCTCTGGTCTCCACCACTTTAGAAGCAGTTACATTTAAATCGGATTATGCACTAGTACAAAAATGCGGTCCTTAAGTTATAGAAGGGAAACTACAACAAAACAATTAAAACTTTTTGATCCATAGATCTACAAAAGAGATGAAAAAAAATCCTCTCAAAATTTTCTGCCATTTAAATAAAAAATCATAATTTGGGATTCCAAACACTGCATCCATTTTATTGCAATTCAGATTGCAGATAAAACCAAATCTGGCAATAATGGGAAGCTCTAAAAAGCTTTATTTTATCTTCACCACAAATATTTCAACAACGTTCGCGACTCTATTTTTAAACTTAAAACCAGAAGTTGTTAAAATGACGTCACCGTGTTTGTTTTTTATCACCTCCACGGATTTAATATATTGTTGCTGAAACTGTAAAATGCTATCGCTGGTTTACCTACAGAATTTGTTAAGAAAATAAACTGAACAATGTGGTTGGCATTCGTAAAGAAATAAACAAGGATGTGTACCTAACGACGTAGGTATACAGAGTCAAATTAAATTACCTAGTAAAACTCTGCAAACGTGATGGGTATGTCTAAACCACAGATATAGATATACCTAGATAACGCAAGTATCACGAACTGTATGAAAACTAAGCGTGCCACTTTTTGACTACCTACTATGACGTCACAAGCTCGCGCTCTCTCGCTCACGCTCACCCAGCCAGCAGTACGCAGGATTGAGCGCGAAAGTGGCGGCTTATGATTTTCGATCGTAAACTGGTGCGATTTTTGGCACGCGAATATATGTGGTCTAAACACTATTACATAAAAACAAAAAAGATCAGAAGCTAGTCGCAATCTCATCTCAGCGACAATCAATGTCAAAAATGAAATTTAGAAGTATTTTTGACAGATTGAGACTGAGATCAGACTGTGAACGTTATCAAAATTACGAGAATTGCCCGGTGCAACGACCACTCGATTTTTGTTACTTGAATTATAAGTTGAGATAACCTGTTTTCTTTAGTTTTGACGCGTTGAGACATCGGTACCTGTCACGTATGTAAAGTTTACAGAATAAAAAGCTGATTCTTAAACCGATATTTCAAGTGACTACACTAACTGCGGTCGGTGACCCTACAAAAAATCACCAAGTTAATTAATTTTTTGTTTTATCGTGTTTACACAGGTCCCTGGAAGTATAGATTAAGTCGAATAGGGGCGTGGGCAAGTTCATTTCCAATAGTATCAACAAAAAAAAAAAAACGAAAAAGAAAATTAAAAAAGAGAAGAGAAATCGAATCGTTTTAAAAACATCTTAAAAAAAAACTATCAGGGCTATCAATTTAATTTTTTTAGATAGCCCTGATAGTATTTTTTTATGATTATTTTCTTTGAGCACTAGGCGAACAGATTGATAAAAAAAATTAAAATTGGTCATAACTTTTGAACCGTAAAAAAATTCACCGACATTCTCAGGACTAAAAAGTATGTAATATAATGTAATGTAATGTATATGTAAGTATGTATGGAAATGACCTTGCCCACGCTTCTATTCGATTTGATCCATTCTTCCAGGGACACCCTGTATATCGATACCCATCACGTCCGCGGAGTTTAGCTAGCTAATTTAATTTGACCCTGCATAGGTATACGTAATTATTTACTTTGATCTTCAAAATTAAGTGGTTTGAACTAAAACGTGTAGTTTGGTTTAGGTCGTTGTTTATGTAACAGGTTTTTTGAAATTCTAATTTATGACTTGTTTTTCGCCTGAGAGTTTAAAACATTTACTGTTGATACTTTTGCATGTTCATGGAAGAATAAAATATTGGTACCACTTAACAAAATAAAAATAGCCAACTAACAGTAACTTCAAGAATAAATGTTTTTCGTCATTATTCACAAACCCAACATCCTACATACCTACTCTAATTTCGCGATTTATTTGCCAAAAATGTAAACATGAGTTTATGGAAAAATATCTTTAAATCCTACACAATAAAGTTCAGTTTACACTACAACTTCAAACATTTTTATAACATTTTCAATAGTGCTATTCACTCTGAAACCAAATTAAATACCATTAAGTAGGATTTTCTTTATAATCCAGACCCTTCATTAATGCCTCTTTATTTAGGGTTTTTTCAAAAAGTATACGAGAAAGACCTTAGCCATGACCTTTTCAGGGTTGCGAACATCAAAAAGAAAACCGGAACCCTTATAAGATAACTTCGTTGTCCGTCTGTCTGTCGGTCAAGACCCTTTTTCTCAAGAACGCGTGGACTTATCATGTTGAAATTAATATCAAATACTCAGGGCTGCAATCCCTTGAGGCAGTGAAAAAATCAAACTTCTAAGTCAACGCAATCAAAAGATACGACCGTTCATGTTTCGGAATCAAAACCTATAGGGTACTTCCCGTTGACCTAGAATCATGAAATTTGGCAAGAAGCAACGTCATGTAGCACAAGTAAAAGAAAAAACCCGAAAACCGCAAATTGTAGTAACATTACAAAAAAACTGTGATTATAAACTATTTACACACCTACCTACTTTGTATGGAACCCTCGGTGTGCAAGTCCGACTCACACTTGACTGGTTTTTTTCATTATTTCTCTTCCTCGAGACGTCCTAAGCAAATGTCATATTCGTGACATAAAATTTTCACATGCCATAATACTAAGTATGAAGCCAAAGGAATATAGCGCAAAAGTGGGATGAAATAAGCCGTCGTCCTCAAATACGTTTTAATGTTTAACCATAATGCAGGAATTAAGGGGAATTCAGCTTTGTGGGGTTACGAAGATTGGCCCCTTTTCTTTGAATTACTCGACGAAGGTAACGACTATGTTATTTGCTTTTGCAATGTCTCTTGTTTGTTTTCGAGCTTATTTGCTAGATGAATGTGCGTGCCAAATTACTCAATTTGGTTACCCCGTGTTGTTTCCATCTTTTTTAAATGACTGCATATCATTATCTGCTTAGCCTTTTCACGTCTCTTCACGTCCGTTTTGGGGTTTGGCTTTCAGTCTAACCGGATGCAGCTGAATGAATGCATTTTTTATTTTAGTATCCGACTTCAAAAAAGGAGGTTCTGTATTCGACCCGTATGTATGTATGTCCGCGATTTTCTCAAAAACTAATGAACCGATTTTCATAATTCTTTCATTAATGTGATCTATATACTTTTAGGAAGGTTTTAGTAATTTTTAAAGTAATATAATAATTAGGTAATCGTAGTTATATGCATTAATGTACTGCATCTCCGGCATTTCTATGCGAATTTTGATAATTCTTCTAGTCGGTGTCTTCAATTCTTCAATGCACTAGTGTTAATTGAATTTGTGTGGGGTAGGTACAACAAAAAAGTGAAAAATAAAAACTTTATATAGTATAAAAAGTTTTATGATGTTTGTTTGATATTCCCTATTCATCATGGATAATCACACCCGCTATGGAGTTGGTCTCCTAGTCGGTGACTGTGTTCTTCGATAGCTATAACCTGACAGACTTCAATACTTGATTGTAATTTTTAACAAGACTGATGTAATCAAAATGTAACATGGTGGCAGGGACATCGATGCGCAAACAGAAATTATGAATTCAGCATATGATTCTAGACGGTAGCGCAGCAATTCTTCGTCGGTTATAAAAAAAACGGCTTTTTCATAGAAAAGTGCAATACGCGGTCAAAATGTATGGAACAGCATATGGAATGTATTTTGATTTTAAAGTGTGTCTATGAAGTTCGGGTGTGTAATGTTTGGTATAATAACAAATGCACTAATTTCACTTGAAATAACGTTCATATAATATAATTTTCATATGTTATAATATCAAATAACCCAAACTCATATGAGCTAATGTTTTATATCATATAATTTTCCTTTAATATAATAACATTTAGTATAACGTTCATTTTATTTAATTTTCAATATATATAATATTCTTTTTATATAACGTTCATTTGACCTAATGTTCTTTTGGCCTAATTTTCATGTTCTAACCTAACTCAAATGGCACCAAAACCAAACCTTAAAATATTCTTTGCATGGTCGAGGGTGGCTTAGTCGACGGAGCCCCGCTTCGCGGGGCTCCTACTTTTGGGTGGCTTAAAAAAAATAACCACGAAGGGGATTGGGGGGATCTATTCGCTCGCTTCGCTCGCTCACACGACCCCGCCATCCCCTTCTAACCTAACCTGTCCGAGTCGGGGTGCCCTAGTCCAGATTGCATCCAGTTTCTCCTGGTAACAATAGTTGAGGGTGGCAGGTGTATAGGCGAAAGCGAAAAAAAAAAACTTAAATTATATTAAAAGTTACTTAGAGATTATGACTATTATAGTAAATGAATAATGTACTAAATGAATATTATGTCAAATGAGCATTAGAGGAAAAGTTCATTGTATCATAAGAAATTAGGTAAAATGAAATTATATCAACAATTAATTAGCTCAACTAATCATTATATTAAACAAAAGTATACTAACTAAAATTAGGTAAAGTGAACGTTAGATTTTTTGTTCTTATATCAACCGTTACACACCCATGAAGTTCGTGCCTTTTCCTCTCCATAGGAACCTGCACTTTGTAATAGGAAATTAGCTTTACCATGCCGACTGACTGACTGATTGACAATTCAAAAGTGCTTGTAATTTTTTTAATTTAAATAAAAGCTCGAGTTATAGGCAAGAGTAAAGTAAACTATCTTCGAGCGCATCACTGCTTACGTTCAAACGCTAAACTACCATTACCATTTCAATAATTTTGTTGGTAAGTATAAGTTACCAGGGCCCTAATTCACTATTTATATAAACATGATATCGCGAAAAAAAAATCAGTTGTTCACTGCATTTATGTTCGTATAACTCGTAAAAATGTAGGGAACAGCAGATTTTTTTTTTGGTGAATTCAGGTTTGGTCCCATAGTAAAAGTTGTTCATAATGATGAGTGCAGTGACCTCTTAAGAGGTTGTTGGTGTTTTTCCAATAACCCTCTTATAAAATTATTTATTATATAACTATTTATTATTATTATTGTGATATTGACGTGGTTTGCACGTGGTAAGATTTCGCGGAGAATAATACGGAATTGGGGTCAATGCTTAAAGTTTCATAATTAATGTGTTTTGAAGCAAAACATTTTAAACTACAAGAGACATCCAGAACTGAATTGCAGCATGAATGTAAAACATCAGCCGGCACTTCTACATGTTCAAATTAAAGCCAACCGGGTATTTGCTTTTTGAATTTTTAATAACTCTGTGAAATATTACAGGGAAATTGCAGCAGAGTGCCAAATTGCGATTTCAATAGCACTGTAGCTATAATGGAGATTATTCTGTATTTTATTGCACGTAAATTGGAATGTGCCTGGCATGGATGCATTTTTTTCTAGGTAATTTGTAATAATTAAAAAACCGAGTATGCTTATGACCACACGACTGAAGCGAAACTTCAAACGTATTTGGATATGAGAGGAAAAGAGAAAGAAAATGTGCGCGCGCACTGCTTTCTCTTGCTTATATCCCCCACTCAACTCCCGTTCGCCTCGCCCGATCACACTTTTCGTAATGCTTACGTCACGCGTTCGCCAGCTTACTCCCCAAGTCAAGCGTGCGTAAAGAAGTTTCACTTCAATAAAAAAACAACCCGCACTAGGTCCGCGTATTGGATTACGGCCCACTCCCTATCACAGAGAGGAGGCCTGTGTCCCAGCAGTGGGAAAATTATAGGCTGATTATGTTGTAATAATTATTTATTTGTACGTAAGTAGGGCTTGGTAAGGATCGTAGCATGTGGCGTTCTGTAGTTTCTGCCTACTCTCACGGGAAGATGGCGTGAATTTATATAAGTAGGGTTTCATTAAGAATTTAATGGCAATAATAATAAAAATAACAGTCGTTACAGCCAATGGATTGATAGCCAAGAGCCTCGACCAACACCTGAGGAGGGTCTCGTTGGGCAGCTGGATCAAGGGCTTGATTCAGAAAGCAGTACTTCTGGACACGGCTCGCATTGTTAGAAGGTTCCTCTCTCTGGAGCCCTGACCGCCGGTAGCTTGGACCCTGTTACCGATACCGGTGGGCTACTATTTTTTATATTTTTAAATGTTTTTATATTTTTTTATATTCTAATATTTAAAATTATAATTTATATGTATTTAGTTGAAAAATGGAAATAAAAATAAAATTGAATTTCAGTAATGTGACTGTTGTGATGATCTAATAAGGTTTACACTTACAGGGTCAGCATGACAAGAGATCGCACAAGATAGGGAGGTTAGGAAGGTTATAGGGGAGGCTTTTGTCGAATAGTGGCACTCAATAGGTATAGGGTACCAAAAAAAGAGATATACATATTTAATATATATATTTTTTTGTAAACACGAAACAAAACCAGACAAAATAATGTTTACAATTCAAATAGACAAATAAAAAAATATTTTCACCTTGTGAAGTGTGCCGAAATGATATATTGTATGGAAATACCACACACGGTAACCGTTACATGGTTAAATTTTAATCCCTCGATATTTTGAGGATGGAATATATTTTATGAAAAGGATGCTTTACGTTGTTTGTAAATCGCTTTTTTCACCGCAATATCGCTGCGGAACGAGATACTCTTCATAATATTTAACTTGGTTACCTAGACGACTATGTAGGTGTCTCTGCGGCGATAGCTTGCGAACATCGTTATAAACATTTAGAATTAGGTATTGTGTATTTATTTTATTTCTTATTGTGTTATTTATATTTCATCGTATACTGCACCGGTTGACGTCATTACATCAACGCTGTCTGCAATGAGTTCATCCATTTAATACCACAGAATGTAAAACAATAAAACTTCAGCTTACTGGCTGTTTTGGGGATGCAGCTAAGTAGGTAATAAATGTCTGTGATCTCTCTCAAAGCTTTGGACACGAGCCAAGTAATAAAACTACTGGGAACCTAGATTGTAATGCATACACTTACACCCTACTCGCATGTACCTACCTACTCCAAATAAACTAAACTGAGAATTTTTGTAACAATTTTATGATTTAAGTGTCCGTGGAGTTTCTTGCCCGTTCTTCTCCATAGGTACTGTAAAGGTTGTCCGCTAAAGTCAACCTTATGTAGCTGGCTGGCTACTACTTAGCGCGGGTTCCATTCGAACAGTCAAGCAAGTATATAGCGGAGGGTCAAATATTTTATTTAGGTTTTTTTGGTAAGGAAAAGACGTGCTAGTTTAAACGGCAATATGTAAAGACATTCAGTCAATATAAACGTAAAGAAATCGTAACGTTATTCGATTCCTTAGAAGGGCTCATCAGACATCAACCCTTCACAGTACCTACTACGCTTTAAAATGGGCAACTATACTAGTTGTACTCTTCAATTTAGCAACGTTATAATTCATTAATAACGTTGCTAAATTGAAGAGTAGGTACAACTGTGACGTAGCATGACAACTGAATAGATTGGTATTACGTTTAGTCGGTTAACTAAGTCACGTGGTTTTTGTTTACCTTTATTTAACTACCTAAACCTATGGAGTATAGCTTTATCTTTCTGACTGACCAACCCCTTGTCAATACAAAAGTGCCTGTTATTTGTTTATTTGAGTTTGAGTTGGACTATTTAGTTAGGCACGCAGTTTGTAACCAAAATACAATATTCTAGTAACATCGTGGGCGGACAGGCCCCGTACCCAAAAACAAAATTGTCTGTAACATTATGAACTATGTCTGTATCTGATGCCCTCTAGAGAGTAGTTTAATTAATTTTCGGAAAACATGTCTCCATTCACTTTGAAAAAAAAAAAAAGATATTATGTGAAGAAGTAAGATTGATTTAATAAAGGGAAATATTTAACTTATTCTGTTATAATATTATTGAAAAGTGACGATCCGCCCGTTACGGGCGAGTAGCATTTACTCGCCCGAAACGGGCGAATTGTCTCTTTTCTGCGAATCGACTAACAAGCCAATTGAAGATAATATGACAGAAAACATTTTATTAATAGACAGCTATACTTCCATTTCCTAATAGTTACCCGTCAGTTCTGTGAATTTATTGAGAGCTATCAGATTGAGATTTATAATGAATCCGGTTCGTTCTTTTAGTTCACTTCTAAGAATAATATTATTATAAACAGTTTTATTGCAAAATGTAATTCTTTCAACTTCAATCTACTTTGTAAATATGACGCTTGTATTAAAACTACCAACTTTACAACTCATTTAAAAACATTGCGATTTATTAAATGAAAACTTCTCAATGCGCGTTGAATGATTTTTGATAGGGAAAATCTTATGGGTTCACGTCACCCACATGTGTATTCAGATAAAATTTCACCGTAGCAAAATTTTGTGTAGTTTTCACGGTGACATTTTTGCTAAAAGGGTGACCGCTGTTATTTCATGGTTTTAAGTTTTCACTTCTGTTGGCAGTCCCCCTGACTACTATTTTTAGGTTCCATACCAAAGGGTGCCAACGGAACCCTATTACTAAGGCTCCGATGTCCGTCCGCCTATCTATCAGCGGGCTGTAATACGCGCATTGACGTGGAGTTGCGGACACCAGCCCGTATTACCTATTACCTTAGGTAGGCAGTTGAGATTTTCACTGAGTTTGTATTTCTATTGCCGCTGCACGCTGTAATAACAATAAAAATAAGTAATTTCTCCATCTTTTCTATTTTTTGTGTTTAATGTTCTTTTTTGCGTCATATTTACCGCAACTAAACGTATTTTCTTTCTGTATTTTCTTCTTTCTAAAGTCAAACATTAAAGTGGGTCTCCACCCCATACACGAAACGTGTTTTAATTAAAACATATATAGTGACAAATATTGTATGGAGGTACGGTTCCCTGCATGGGCGAATGCGAGTCCGACTCCCACTTGGCCGTTTTTTTTTTCTTATGTTTGGACATGCTGATGAATAGTTTCCTTTCCTTAGTCTTCGAAAAGCAATATTGTTTTCTACTGCTTCTCCGTATAACAAATTGGAAAAAACAAGAAAAACTACCTGACCGGTAAAGAAAACAAATGAAAGACGACAATAGAACAATGCGATTGTTGAAGGCTTCCATTTATTGAGCACTGTCGCTGTACATTCAGAATAGCAATTGAAAGAAGAAAAAAACTAACTTAACTTTTTATTTAGTTTTTATTATTTATTGCAGTGCTAAGTATTGTACGGTGGCATCCATAATAGTATTAAAAATGCGAAAGTGTGTCTGTCTATCTGTCTGTTACCTCTTCACGCTTAAACTGCTGAGCCGATTTAGATGTTTGGTATAGAGATAGTTTGAGTCCTGGGATAGGACATAGGATAGTTTTTATCCCAATATTCCCACGGGAAACTTATTCGGGTGACATCGCGGGGCGCTGTTAGTAATATTTAGCACTAAAACACGTTTCCTGTATGAGTTCCTATTCAATACCGTGTTCCTTTAATTGTTTACTTTATTGTTTTTATTATATGTTGCCGTAGCGGCAATAGAAATACACTCTCTGTGAAAATTTCGGGTCTCCCTTGTTTTACCGAAAAGAAATTGCCAAATTATCACTTCCCAAACAAATTTTCGCATAATTTCATTTGCCAAATTATTACTTACCAAAAAATCTCTTTACAAATAATTGTTACGAAAACCTATGTTTGGCAAGTGAACGTTTGAACAATAACTTGTTCACCAACTAGTACTTTTACCATTTTTTATCTAGTCAAATATTTTAGTTGGTATAACATATTTTACGCAAAATTAAATAAGCCAAATATTTGGTGTCGTCAATTTTAAACTTACCATTTCTGTTTAGTCGATTGCGTAGCCAATGACAAAAATTTTGCATGTATATATGTTAGTTGCACAGATTATACAAATTAAATTACAATGTGTTAAAAAGTATCTAACTTTGAAGACGTTTTATTACAAGGGTGCTTTTTCCACTTGGGACAAATTCTAAACAGGTAATAATAATGTAATTAAAATTATATTATTTCTCTCGATAGCCTCCTAAAAATAATCTCTTTTTTCCATATTTTTTTTCTATATAATCTAGTCGTTTCTGGCACTCGCCGGCCGCTGCCGCGGCACCGCTCGCTTCGCTCGCTCGGCTCGTGCGTAGGTGGTCACAGTTTTAACCTAACCTAACCATTTTTTTAAAATTAATAACCTACTGTAACTAGTTCCATAAACAACCTAATGTCTAGTAACCATAAATTTGTGTTTAACTTGTTTCAGACAAATTCAAGCACATAAGCTTACAAAGAAATACGCAAATGACATCAAATTTAACAAACAAGTAAAATGTTTATTGGCTTTAAGTTATTTGTTAACAAATCATTTGACTAAATGTTTATTGTCCAAATATTGTTTGCTGTAATAAATCATTTGATTAAAGACCAAAAGCCTTGATGACATTATCCTTGGTAACAATCTGCCAAGTAAACATTTGACCAAATGAAAATGTGCGTATTAAAATTATTCCAAATATTACATTGGTATAAAAAAGGTTGCTAAAATTTGTTTGGGTAATGAAAATTTGGCAAAATCTTTTCGGCAAAACGGCAGGATCCCGAAAATTTCAACTGTCTACCTATTACTGTTCAAGAAATACAGCCCACTGACAGACAGACAGACGGACGGACGGACAGCGTAGCCTTAGTAATCGAGTTCCTTTGGCACCTTTTGAGTACGGAGCCCTAAAACCGTGTTCGTAACATTTTGTGGGCAGCAAATTGATTCGCGAAACGTGTCGGTGTCGGCTCGTCACGTCGCTCAGAATTAAAACGGTTTCATACGATATAGAAAGAACTAGGTATTCGAATGAGTCTCGATGTCGATTTTGAATAGCCATTGTTGCTGGTCTTGACACAGAGAAAGAATTAGGGCTGATTGGCTGCCTTGTCATCGTAGGCAATTTGTACCTAATGGCCAAGTAAACGAAATTGGTTGCTGTGGAGGTCAAATCTTAGCAGAGCTTTAGAATGATATAGTTCTCTGCACGTCAATGCTAACACTTATAGGCCGATTGTTTCAAACGGTTGCTTAACGTAACGTAATTTTGTTTGTAATGTGAAACAACGTTTTTTTTTGTTTGACGATAGTTGGCGCCATTTTTGACGTATACGCGTGTGTAAAGTGGACGTGAAACAACCCGCCCGATCGACCACAGGTCCTCACTCAACCTTATTTTGCCCACTTTTAAATTTTTTTTTTCTAAAGCCCTCCATTTTTTTTCTTACCGTCTGTCGCAAATCTGAAAGAGCTATTGGCACAATTATATTTTATTATACAGTCGTAAAATAGGATATACATTTTACTCGGGGTTTTCTACTGCCTGAAAGTCTTAAACGTCCACGAGGGGGCGTTATTGCCCACGTTAAGAAACTATGACAGACCTTGAGTTGTTTCAGTAGAACGCGAGCCATCTTTTAATGGATTTTTTAACACTGGCACAGTCGACTGTACCTAATTGTGTCATAATCAGCCTATAATGTTCCCACTGCTGGGACACAGGCCTTCTCTCGGTAAATGGGAGTGGGCCGTAATCTACCACGCGGGCTCAGTGCGGGTTGGCAGATGTCATGTCTTCGAATTTTTGGTTCTAGGACATGCCGGTTTCCTCCCGATGTTTTCCTTCACCGTTTTGAGAGCAGTGGTGATGAAATAATTTACACAAATTAAAGCTCCTGTCTGGGTTCGAACCTTCGACCTACAACTCGTAAGTCACGGCCGTTACCACTTGGCCACCACTGCTCTCAAATATTAGGTACTTATTCCTGAAATCCTCAATGTGACTCTGAAATAGATATGTTGCTGGTGAATAATGATGATAAGAACCTTGTGCCATCATCTGCTGGACACAGACCTACCCCAAGCACCACCACATCGAACGGTTCTGTGCTTCCCGAATCCAGCGGATTCGTGCGACCTTACAAGGTCATCGGTCCACCTTGTAGAAGGCCTTGGAACGCTACGTCTCCCGGTACACGGTCGCCACTCCAGAACCTTGTTTACCTTGGTTCTCCTGCGGATCTCTTAATTTCTGATTCGATCACGTAGCAAAACTCCAAGAATAGCTCTCTCCTTTGCTCTTAAATTACAGCTACCTAAATTTAATCTCGTAATGCTAATAGTTATTAAAGCATAAAAGAACAAACTTGCATTTAATTTAATGGTAATATAAGTTCGAAAAAGATGCATTTAAATATGAATAATTCGGAATCATAACTAAAGTAATTTTCAAAGCTATATATGCTGCTTAAGTGAAACCGCGGTTTGGACGTTAACAAACTGCGGGTAAGCTTGCACTGGAAATCTCACAAATACGTTGTACTTCGTTTGAAAGATTGTTTTAAAATGAGACAGTTAGAACAGTTTGATGAGAAAGAAAAAACTTAAATAAAAACTTTTTTTACAAAAAAAAAACAATCGACTTCAAAAAAAAACACTACAAAGTGAAAAAAACTTTTTTACAAAAAAAACAACCGACTTCAAAAAAAAAACACTACAAAGTGAAAAATAACTTTAATTTCGGAAGTCGGTGTCGTTGGTTCAGCATTTTCGTTATTTGACACCGACTTCCGAAATTAAAGTTATTTTTCACTTTGTAGTGTTTTTTTTTTGAAGTCGGTTGTTTTTTTTGTAAAAAAGTTTTTATTTTTCACTTTTTAGTTGAACTTACCCCACACAAATTCAATTAACACTAGTGCATTGAAGAATTGAAGACACGACTCGAAGAATTATAAAAATTCGCATAGAAATGCCGGAGATGCAGTACATTTATGCATATAACTTCGTACATAAGCATAATTACCTAATGTATTATATACTAAAACCTTCCTGAAAGTATGTAGATCACACTAATGAAAGAATTATCAAAATCGGTTCAGTAGTTTTTGAGATAATCGCGGACATACAAACATACATACATACATACATACATACATACATACATACGGGTCGAATACAGAACCTCCTTTTTTAAAGTCGGTTAATAAAGTCGGTTAAAAATAACTTTAATTTCGGAAGTCGGTGTCGTTGGTTCAGCATTTTCGTTATTTGACACCGACTTCCGAAATTAAAGTTATTTTTCACTTTGTAGTGTTTTTTTTGAAGTCGGTTGTTTTTTTTTGTAAAAAAGTTTTTATTTTTCACTTTTTAGTTGTACTTACCCCACACAAATTCAATTAACACTAGTGCATTGAAGAATTGAAGACACGACTCGAAGAATTATCAAAATTCGCATAGAAATGCCGGAGATGCAGTACATTTATGCATATAACTTCGTACATAAGCATAATTACCTAATGTATTATATACTAAAACCTTCCTGAAAGTATGTAGATCACACTAATGAAAGAATTATCAAAATCGGTTCAGTAGTTTTTGAGATAATCGCGGACATACAAACATACATACATACATACATACGGGTCGAATACAGAACCTCCTTTTTTAAAGTCGGTTAACAATGGCTGACCAAGTTGAAGGCAAAGACGTCGATTTTTACAAAAGCAAAATAATAAAGCATTGCAAAACAATAAAAACGTGAGTACAAACTCTACTTGATGGTTATTTTTAAGTATTTATTATTTGAGGAGTTTGGCGCCGATAGCCGTAATACAGGTTTTCGCCTAAGTAGTTCAGTTAAAGATGTCTAATTCATTTGTAACAAGAAATTATAGTCTATATGTGTATCACTGTAAACAATAATTGAAATAAATTTATATTATTTTGTAAATTCTTCTTGCTGATATTAATACATTGATATTATAGCTAGGTATATAAAAAAATCCTAGTAAGAATAGTTGCAATACAATTAAAATAAATGATTATCTGACCTAAAAAAGCAGCAGTCAGAAATGATGCTACGAGTAAATCCAACCGCACTGCTCCTGACAGAATCACATTCAGCGATCGTTAGCGCATAAAATATTTGATGACGTGGCTTAATCATTTTAACATGTCAGTTCCATAATTTCATTGACTTTTCTAAGTGCTAGGTCGGAACATTTAACAAAATATGGGATTGTCCTAACATTTAGACCTACACTGCGACGCTAAGGTAGCGCAACCATGGTCGCGCTACCTACTAAATGTATCATCATCATCTGCCTAACGTTTTCCCAACAATGTTGAGGTTGGCTTCCAGGCTTACCGTATGCAGTTATGTACCAGTATTTTACAAGGACGATTGACAAAACTTCGGGATTTCTTTATTATAATTATGTAAGTTAAATATGAATGTATAATACGCATAAAAACCGCAACAAAATTTGTTGCGTATTTTAGCAAAACAACGCGGTCAGACGGGCAGACATGAAAAGTGACTTTAACTTATAATAGGAAGGGATATATATACAATATTGATGATACACTGAAAGAAATAAGCAGTAAATAATAAAAATGAAAAAACATTGATCTGAACTGCTTTAAACAGTTCCGTAATTACGAGCCTAACGTTCAAAACAGTATTTTTTACTGATCGTAAAACAGTTAAAGCTTGAGGTAAAATATTACCGTCATGACAGTAAACTTTAACGTTTTAAGTAGCTAAAAGGTCACAAAATTAACTGTTTTATTAATTTGGTGATATCGTTCAAACCATTGAAATTTACTTACATTACAGTAATGGTGGTTTTCCTTTTTGTTTTCAGTAAAATAGTAGATATGTTCAATCACTAAAAGTTACTGTTTTGTCTTTTACTGATATACAAACATTTCTTCTTAATGTATAAAGTCAGTAAGTCTTAATTATTTTTTTAGTAGGTACAGAGTAAATGATCATTTATTTTGTATGAAACTAATGACCCAGGGGACTAAATATTATATATTAGATAATAATATGATGTTACAGCCCTTGACGTGGGTCTAGATTCAGTAATTGTAATCCCGAGTCCGAAATTCTACCGCACTGAAATGAAGTAGACCGGAATAAATCTAATTATATTGTATAATAAGCGTACCTAATCAGTATATAACGTTCCCACCGCTGGGACACAGGCCTCCACTCTGTGAGAGGGAGTGGGCCGTAATCCGCCACGCGGGCCCAGTGCGGATTGGTAGATGTCACATGTGTTCGAATTTTTAGATCTAGGACGTTTACTTATGATGTTTTTCAATTTAAGGCAGATGTGAGTGGAAACGCCGGGATCCTAATGCCTTAGGAAGACATATCTACCTTATTGGTGAAGTTCTTTAGAAAGGTCAGGTACGTAGTACTCGCAAACGGCGTGCGTGTGTGACCAGAGAGGTAATTCTCTTAATTTTAAGAACGTTCACAGTCTGATCTCAGTTTCAATCTGTCAAAAATACCTCTAATTTCCCTACATTTTGGCAAGTTTTTGACATTTGTTTTTCGCCGAGATGATACTGCGACTAGATTTTGAACGTTTTAAATTACGAGAATTGGCCTTCTGCATAGCTTTTCACAACCTTACGACAGGCTATCGTATCGAAAACGACACATTTCGATAACCTGATTTGACTTGCCCCCGACACCAAATGCTGTTGGAAGAATAGTGGGCGTCTATTTGATTTAAACTGACAAAATTTTCGGGTTTTGCACTTATGAACAGCGTTTAGAGAACTCCTACGATAACATTGATTGATGTTTGATACGATACGGAAGCGTATCGAGTGGTTGTGAATAGCTATGCTGATGTGTGAACGTAAAGGAAGCAAAATAAGTATGTGAGGATCGTAGCAAGTGGGGTTCTGTAGTTTCTGACGACCCTCATTTGAAGAAGGCATAAGTTTATGTATCAAAGCGAAAATTAGAGATAAATATGGTAAATCGTAGTAACTATATAAATATTTTATTTATTAAAACTTCCACAACAGTCCGAAATTATATCGTGTATACTGCGACAAAACTTTGTATTCCTTCCTTTTTGCATAATTTTTTGCGTCCAAATGTTTGCTATTTGCATGCCAAAATAACATCGCATGAATATTCTATTATACAATTTTAAGATTTTACTGTGACCTATTTTTCTTGAAAGGTCTTACACGGCACGATTTCTTTACGGTACGGCGAAAAAACAGCGCCGTAGAAAAAACGTGTCCGTCAACAAGCTTCGATAGTGGTCCATAGAACACTGACGATCGCGCGTACACACGACGAAGAAACCGTAGATTTTCACGGCAAGAAAAATGTGTGTATACAAAAGGCCTTATGAGTTTTTTTGAATGATAAATAGCGTGTTTTTATTCTTTTTCACTAAGTCCAAAACTTTTATCTGACGGAATGTTAATTAAATGTTTTCTTCAAGGCTTACCCGGGTTTTTTGAATGCTTAGGTACATTTTATTCAGCCTTATAGTAGGTAGAGATTTGTGGAACTTGATATTCCATTTTCAGTATTTTATAAGATTGATCTTCAATGTAAATACAAACCCCCTTATTCATAAAACTTATCAAACCTATTTTAGTTAAAATGGGGTTTGTCTCTTTCTTACACACAGAAATGACAACGTGACAGATAAAGACAAACGTTCTATAAACCTATTTTAGCTAAAATAGAGATAAAATAGGATTATGAATAAGGGGGTTACTCTCCTGACAGTCCAGTATTTCCCAGTTTTCTTTGTTTTATTCCAGTCTAATCCCCTGAGCCCCTCCCGCGCCCCCTCCCTCCTCGATCCCTTGCTAGTTCTTCTTTTGTTTTGATCTCTGGCTTATCCACTTTATGCTAGGTTATCTTTTGACAGGTAAGTACAGTCAAGAGAAAATAAACGTTTCATTGATTTCATCATCTGCCTGCCTTTTCAAAATTATTTTGGGGTTGGCTTCCAGTCCAACCGAACCATTAGACTGGATGTAAATACATGGAGCGATTGCCTACCTGACTTCCACGACCCAGTTACTGGGTAATATTATACCTCTTAGTAAAGTTAGAGCAGTGGTGGACCAGTGGTAAAGGACGTGACTTACGAATTGCAGGTCGAGGGTTCGAACCCAGACAGGCGCTTTACTTTGTGAAAATTATTTCAACACCTCTGTTCTCAAAAAAGGGAAGGAAACATCTTGAGGAAACCGGTAATTCCTAGAACCAAATATTCGAAGACATTTGTGACGTGTACCAACCCGCACTAGGCCCGCGTCGTAGATTATTAGCCCACTCCCTCTCTGAGAGAGGAGGCCCGTGTCCCAGCAGTGGGAACATTAGCTGATTAGCTAAGTTCTCTTTATTGACTGTCAATTCTTATACTTCTCCATATAAAAGTATTATTAACAAAGTTTATCGCTAGGTAATCGCTTCGCCAACAATTATTAATTTAAACACAAATTTTCATCAACGCATTCACGCTATTTCCAGCTTTATTGTGAGTATTGACTAACATCTATTATGTCGGTTTCAATCCAATTTGCATTCATGTCAGGCACAATATGTAGCCACAGTTTAACATTTAAAGTTAGACTGCGGACTGTTTCGGTCGTGTGCATTGTGGAAAGCTTAAATTCGCCATGAGGCACCTGTCCTAGCGCCAGCGATTAACGAGAAGTGATTAGAGGTAAAAACGAGTCAACTAGCAACGAGCAACGAATGCGCGACGGCGACTAGCGATAACTCGCTGTTATGTGAATGTCAGACGCCAGCACATCAAGCTACCCGAAACTCTCAAATTTTCCCAATCAACTTTGAACCTAATACTTTAGCGATACAGTTGAAAACCTATTAAAGAAATTTGACAGATTGTAGTAGCTTGATGTGCTGGCGTCTGTACAAAGCGTGGGTCTCTCAGCGAGCGTTCTACCCGCTAAGCGAGGGTCGCTGAGCGAGTACCTACTCTCTTTGAAAGTTCTTGTCGCTGCAACAAACGAGCACTCGCCGGTGGTGTGAACATGTACGTTTGCCTGGCTAGGCCCCCCGGAATTTGCGATTTAGGTATACACCAATGCAATGTACTCGCCTCTAGGAGTATATGTACCGCTTTCTTTTTCAATGTACCTCTGTACTTTTGAAGAAATATGCAAAAAAAGGGGGCCGTGCCAGCCAAACGTTTTCAGCACGGCCCTCGTGTAACTTGAAACATATATAGCGTATTAAAAAGTTTCATAAACTCAAGGAATGTACTTTATTAACACGTTCTATGTACCGTAACAGATATTGTGAATTCGTAATAACAAATAATATATAGACGTGGATAGGGGGCCGTGCTGAAAAAAAAAGAAATGAGAAAATATCTGAAAAAGACAAAACAACTTTAGCCAAAAACTATATAAAAGTAATTCATGTTTGGCAAGTAACATATGTACCGCATTGGTTTCTCATACAACTTGCTAAATTCAAAAAATAAACCAATTTTAGTTTATTCAGCACGGCCCTCTATAGTTGCCTATATCTTTTTAAATATGACATGTGTGTTTACAAAATTCGACTTCCTGAATTATGTATTATGTTTGGAACATTCGTTCCAAATAAATTGCGATTATGGTGTATTAGTATTTTAAAAGATAAATTGGATCAAAAATATCCTAACATGCAACTGATGGGGTGACCATGGTTCCATAAATTAGGTTGATTTATTCTATACCTTTAATGTAATTATGTAACTACATTGAAATAAACATTCTTTTTTTACTATTTGTTTTTTTTTTTTCTTTAAAATTAATATTAGCGATGACATCTTTTAAGGGAATTAAATCAGTTAAAACTTGTTGTGTGCGGTCGCTATTAATTCACTAGGTAAGGTTCAATCAATGTGATTTGTTGGAAACGTATCTGTAATTTTTTAAGCCTTTTAAGCTCTGTAGTCAAAGTGAAAGCATTTATTTCAAATAGGCACATAAAAGGCACTTTTGAACGTCAAAAATTACCTTAAAATAGAATTGATTCTAGTCGCCCCTTCCAAAAGGTAGTTTTCGTGTGGAGAAGAATGGGCAAGAAACTCCACCGTTACTCTTTTAAAATGTTTAATGTTTAATGTTATAATAGCTGTGCTACTGGGGTCGTAGCTGCAGAGGCGCTGACGACCAATAATTAAGACACTCTAAGCTTTTTACAGCATTTATTGCATAAGAACCACCTCTTACAATAGCCAGTTTTAAACTCAATATAAAAAACACTAGAAGAATATTTGACACTCGCTTGAAATATCGAATGGAACATACTTTAAAATATAACCAGCCAGTCTTGTAGAGCCGGCCTCTACATGAGCTACGCCCACCCTTGAATAACAGTCTGGGCATAGGTCATGACTTTTATTCACACCATTCGACTTTCCAAGCCCTATTCACCTATCCTATCGAATGTCTACCTATGTCGGGATAGAATTTACACGATGAGGTCCGTCCCTTACAGGAGAAAGCTTAAGTCAGGACAAACGAAACGCGAATCCAACACCACGCTAGGTGTCAGGTAAGTTAACATTTACATGTGCCAACGTGCACTCAAACAAACTAACGCTGCCATGCTTAAGCCTCGTCGGGTCAAAACCCGACTAAAAGGCTCGACGCGGCCTCCTAATAAGAACAACTGATGTGAAAGTTCACATCGACCTGGAAGAGGCTTAAGAGAATTAACCGATCTTAGCATCAGATTCTTTTAACTCCATCGGACGGGATTGAGCCAGAGGGAGGGAAAAGTTTAAGAGGCCAGGGTTCATAGACGAAAATTAACATGCTTTCCGATCTTAGCATCAGATTCTTTTAACTCCATCGGACGGGATTGAGCCAGAGGGAGGGAAAAGTTTAAGAGGCCAGGGTTCATAGACGAAAATTAACATGCTTTTACTCCAGCAAAGAATGTCAAATACCTATTTCGAAAATCAATTATTTAATATCAAAACTGTTGGTCCTCAAACACAAGTTGAACCGAAAGTGTCAACCAAACACACTTTGCAAGGGTTATACCCCTGTTAGCAAAGTCGGTGACAACTTATGCTGAGTGTCTGTCACCCCCCCTTCTATAGGAGTGACCACAGTTATAAGAGTGACTTTCCTCCCATAATTCGCGTCAAAATATGCTGGGGTAAGAGCAATCTATTTGATCCCTAAACAATGGAGCCGACGATTTATTCAAGCCTCCCTTTGGCCCGTTGCAGGTGTGAGGGCGCACCTCACAACCCTCTGGGAGGTGCGGGACCTCACACACTCCCGGCCGCGTCCGATGTTTTTTCTCACAGCATATGTAACACACAAATGGACACATATTAATAAATTGTAACAATCATACAAACAAAAATAATGCACTAAAATATGATGTTTACATTCAAGTGACATATTTACATTACATGACAAGATACATGACAATTAAAAAAACAACAACTATTAACATACTAATATGAAAAGGTTTTAATTAAATAATCTGACTTAAAAAGATTTCTATCTCTAAACTTCCTTTTTCTGAATTTATATTTTAAAATCGAAAACTTCTTTATAAAATGATGTTTCTTTACAAAAAATGTTTTTATAAAATTATCAATTATCAAAAAACTTTTTGGAAATAATATTTTAGTTTTCGCTTTTTTAATCAATGGGATTCTTTTCTTCTTTCGTGCTTTTCTTTTATTGTTTGCAGCACATTGCGAAAAAACCTTATTTATTTTGGGGATATCTACATAATGTAATATAAAATCACTACAACTAAGAACTACTACCTCATCCGTAGGAAAACTAAATGAGTTTATCAACTGTGCGGAGTTGTTCGACGCTGCATCTTCATCTCTGACCGCATCCACGTTCATATCATCCTCAACTAACTCATCACTAATCATCTTATCATTATTATTCATGTCGATGATGAAGTGATCTTTCTTCTCTATTTTGGAAAAATCGAAATGACCATTCTCCTTCATTTCGGACGAATCGATCGACACATTATCCACATCAAAATGATCAGCGGCGATGTTAATTTTATCTATTCCCACATCGCGATCATCGTGCTCATTCTGTGGCTCTGAAACATTGCTAATTACGTTAATAATTGGACAGAACTGACCCGATTTGTTATTTTCATCCGTGTGTTCCCTCTCGAACACTTCTAACGGCTCCTTCTCCTCCTCTGCGGGGATGCACACCTCGCTGCTGCGCTCGTTCTCAACACCATCACCGTCAACTTCCACGCTGCTTTCTAGGCAGCACTGCTCGTTCTGTAGCGGGTCATCTTGTCTTCCACTAAATAATACAGAAGCATCATTATCTACATTTACAATATTTTCTTGTCTGCTTTCCTCAGACAGATCTTGTGCTATCTCGACTACTTGCACCTTCTTAATTCTTTTGTCTCTGTGACATCTGCATGGAAGCTCTTCCCATAACACATCACATATAGCCTCAAATGACATGTCATCCTCATATTTCCATTTATGGACTGCTAGGGCAGCACCCTCTAGATATGCCATTAATATGAGCGCCCAGTCGCTCTCACGCCATTTATTATAGGCGGCAACAACTTCAAATCGCCTAAGAAAATCTTCCAGGCATACACCGTCCGTGCCCGTAAAAACTTGAGCCATCTTACTCTTTTTATATTAAATAATACATATATCCACTTAGCTTTATATCCTCCTGGCGACGTTTCTTCGCATATAAAATATATACTCACAGTATACTTTGTGGCCTCACCACGCAATTTTTAATAATGCCTGAGCGTATGTATTGGGCTGAAAATAAAGTTTATTAGGCAGCAAATTTTGAGGTACGTGAAACTTGTGTAGTATTATTCGGCTCTACACACGCCATCCAACAAAAAAAACGTTCGAAACGGGCGCCTCCACCAAAATATAATAGCTGTGCTACTGGGGTCGTAGCTGCAGAGGCGCTGACGACCAATAATTAAGACACTCTAAGCTTTTTACAGCATTTATTGCATAAGAACCACCTCTTACAATAGCCAGTTTTAAACTCAATATAAAAAACACTAGAAGAATATTTGACACTCGCTTGAAATATCGAATGGAACATACTTTAAAATATAACCAGCCAGTCTTGTAGAGCCGGCCTCTACAGTACCTACAATATTTTGCATGGGTACATTAATTATACAGGATGAAATTGAACATATGCGACAAATCGAAATGGGAGATTGTACTCGTCATTATGAACAACTTTTACTATGGGACCAAACCTGAAATCGCGAAAAAAAATCAGCTGTTCCCTACATTTTGGCGAGTTATGCGAACGTAAATGTAGGGAACAGCTGATTTTTTTTTCGCGATTTCAGGTTTGGTCCCATAGTAAAAGTTGTTCATAATGATGAGTATAATCTCCCATTTCGATTTGTCGCATGTGTTCAATTTCACCCTGTATAAGGTGTAAAGAAATTAACCTTAAAAACTTTAAGAGGTGCTTTAGACCATCGAACTGAACAACTTTCACTATGGGACCAACTCCGAAATCACGAAAAAAAAATCAGCTGTTTCATACAAAAGTTCAATACCTACTCGGCCAAAATGTATGAAACAGCTCATTTTTTTTTCGTGATTTCAGAGTTGGTCCCATAGTGAAAGTTGTTCAGTTCGATGGTCTAAAGCACCTCTTAAAGTTTTTAAGGTTAATTTTTTTACATCTATATAATAATATGTGAGGACGATGCACCTAAAATAAAATTACTATAGGTACCACAATAGGTAAAAGAATTGTAGTGTTTGTGACACATAGTTTTTCTGCGATTATTCCATAGGTAAACGTAACTAATCTGTGGAATGTACCGAAACTGTAATTTTATTGTAATGTACCGTACATCAATCCGTGTGATTTATTGGAAATATATGTGATTTTTTTTAAGCCTTTTGAGCTATTTAGTCTTAACGACACTTGTTGTTTTGTTCGATTTGCGACCTACTACTTACTACTATTATAGTTATCGTTAATAGTTAATACAGATTACGATATTTTTGATTTTTTTATTTTATTAAAGATTTACTCAGAAGTTTTTTTATCCATTCTCACGTGGAATCATGGTCACCCCATCAGTTGCATGTTAGGATATTTTTGATCCAATTTATCTTTTAAAATACTAATACACCATAATCGCAATTTATTTGGAACGAATGTACTCCTATACATAATTCAGGAAGTCGAATTTTGTAAACAAACATGTCATATTTAAAAAGATATAGGCAACTATAGAGGGCCGTGCTGAATAAACTAAAATTGGTTTATTTTTTTAATTCAGCAAGTTGTATGAGAAACCAATGCGGTACATATGTTACTTGCCAAACATGAATTACTTTTATATAGTTTTTGGCTAAGGTTGTTTTGTCTTTTTTAGATATTTTCTCATTTCTTTTTTTTTCAGCACGGCCCCCTATCCACGTCTATATATTATTTGTTATTACGAATTCACAATATCTGTTACGGTACATAGAACGTGTTAATAAAGTACATTCCTTGAGTTTATGAAACTTTTTAATACGCTATATATTTTTCAAGTTACACGAGGGCCGTGCTGAAAACGTTTGGCTGGCACGGCCCCCTTTTTTTGCATATTTCTTCAAAAGTACAGAGGTACATTGAAAAAGAAAGCGGTACATATACTCCTAGAGGCGAGTACATTGCATTGGTGTATACCTAAATCGCAAATTCCGGGGGGCCTAGCCAGGCAAACGTACATGTGTGAACGGTCAGCGATCAACTAAATCTCCTATACTTACACAGGACCTAGTCTACAATCTTTTGTACATTTCTTGAGCGTGAAAATCGTTGATAGTTAGACACTTCCTCGTTGGCGGTGCGACTAGTGCCTGAGGGGTGTGCAATGACATTCAATTGGCAACAATTAAGCGGGTTGCAGACCAAGCGCTAAGCTGAGTTAGTCTAGCTTAGCTCGCATAGCTGATGTAGTTTTTCATACTTGTGTACAGGCTGCAAATATGAACAAAAGTATGAAAAATTACCTCAGCTATGCGAGCTAAGCTGGACTAACTTAGCTTAGCTCTTGGTCTGCAACGCGCTTTAGTGTGCGGAAGTTTCGAGCATAGGTTTTTAATTGAATTGGCTGAAGTGCATGAAGTTTGTATCCATACTATTATACTAATATTATAAATTCGAAAGTAACTCTGTCTGTCTGTATGTTACCTTTTCACACCTAAACCACTGAACCGATTTAGATGAAATTTGGTATAGAGATAGTTTGAGTCCCAGGAAAGGACATAGGATAGTTTTTATCCCGATATTCCCACTAGGGGCTCAGCTAGTAGATACATAAATTAATTTTATTTGAGAATCACATTGGTCATGGGTGTAATGTTTAAGACCATAAATTGTATATGTAACTCCATAAAAATGTATTCACCGTAAGTGCATGGATTGTTTCAGTCCGACATATATTGCCTTCCAGTACATCAACCACATAGCTATTTCCTCTTACTTTATATTGTTTTTATTTCTTTCCTTAACGCGGTACATAAACAATTTATTGCCAACGCGGAAAGAATTACCACGATTAACTGTTTCTGTGATTTAAGATACATTAAGCTGATTCTTGGTGGTCCTGCTAAATGTTATTAGGTAATTAAAGCATTTTAGAGCAAGCTAAAGTTATGTTAGCGAAGATTCTGTTATTTTTATTCTGCCGTGCGATTCTGTAACCGTCTCACCGTGAAAACTTAGGCGAAGTGAGCGTGGAGTGAGCTATCAGTGTCATCCCACCTGACACTAGGGATTGACCAAGCATACATTTACAATCATAATCGAGATTTTAATAATAGATTTTATGCTAAGTCTATTGATCATTTTATATATTTTCAAAGCTAGTATTTTAGTGGTCAAAACATTAATATTTCGTGGGGTTTTACAATAAAATAGCAAAACAGAAACTTAGCCAGAAACTCAATGTTGTTTTTTTTTTCTTTTTTTCCTAGACTGAGTAGTCAATACAGCCTGAGGCGCGAGCGCGTCACGCAAGTGTTCACTTCACCCGAATCACGACATTAAATGTCGAGAATCGGGTGAAGTGAACACTTCACGCCGCGCTTGCGCGTTAGTCACTGTCATTATCACATAGAAGATTATTTTGATGTGGATTGCGTGAAGTGTTCACTTCACTCGATTCACGACATTTAATGTCGTGAATCGAGTGAAGTGAACACTTCACGCCGCGCTGGCGCGTTGGTCACTGTCATTATCACATTGTAGATTATTTTGATGTGGATTGCGTGAAGTGCTTGCGCGTTAGGCGCTGTCATTAATATTAAATTCAGTTTTTATTTATTTATTTCTATAATTGACGACCATGGTCGTAAGCCTGTTCGTAATCGAGTTCAGAAATTAGTTCCTATTTATTTCAACGCTTTTAGATATTATGTCTAAATCCAACCGTGTTTGTACATTTAAAAAGTCAGTTGTGTGCATTTTGTTTTCAACAATTAACCAGATTTTGTATTAACTAGTTACAGACTACTTATTTAACCTGTAACGCGTGCAAATATAACATTATTGTAGATAGATACTAAATAACTAAGATCCATATTTTTCATGCACGGTCAAGCGGCGCGCGTCGCCCATGATTGGCGAGTGGCGACGAAACCGTGTAGCCAATGAGCGACGCGCGCGAAGTGATGTTGCCATGGTTACCGTGGAGTGAAATATGGAACATTCCGAATCGCACTGTAATCGATTACAACGTGCTTACACTTTGACCCCAATTATTCTGTATGGTATAAATTACCTATTATTCCCCGCATACCATGCCGTACGGTTGTCAAGAGTGGTATTTTGACAGTTCAAACCGGTTTCGTTAAACTAACATGGCATTTTCGAAATTGTGTTTCCGGCTACAGTCGCCACCTTACCAAAGGATAAGAAATTCGTGGTGTAAAAAAACAAACAAATAAATACTATAATCTAACCGTGAGTAAATAATCAAGTGAAATAGTTTTGACTCTCAGCTGCCATAGTGGTGATTTATCTAAATGGGAACGCAAATTATTTATGTGAGAGTTGTGGGCGATGATGGCCTAATTCGGAATGATCCATATATCACGCAGCGCACTGCGCATGCGTGTCAAGCGTCGTAGTCGTTAGAAGTGAACTTTTTTTTTGCTTTCATGCCATTGACGACCATGTACAACTCGTTTATAGAGAGTAGTATATTCCTTGATGTAGAATGTACATAAGCCTGTACGTATTCGAGTACAGTGACAATAATTAGTTCCTAATTATTTAATGCTGTTAGAGATTTTAATGTCTAATGCCCGGTTTCTGAAGAATTCTTAAACGGAGTTTAAACTTTCTAAAATAGTTGTTGATTCGACATAATTATCTATTTAAGCGAATTCCTTCCTTATGCTCGGTTTTTGAGGTTCTCAGATAAACCCTCGATAATAATTCACTCGACTTTTAAGCTAAATTCTTCCTTAATGATGTGTTCAGAAACACGATATCGAACCAATAATCACTATCGAATGGATAAACTCCGTTTAAAAACCTCAGAAACCGACCATAAATCCAACTGTTTTTGTACATCGAAAAAGTAAATTTAGTCAGCCTACATTTAAGATATAACATAAGAAATTGTGCTAAGCAAGTACCTATTCAGTGATTGGTGTAATGTTCGTATACATAAGTACATAATACGTAAAAGCACATATAGGTTTTTTTTATATCATCTCTAGGTAAATACCATAAATGCCATAAATATTTAGGCATATTATTAATCTAGTGACGATTGCTGTTAGGACACACAAATTGCATTATTCATGTATATGCATGTTTTGGGCTGTCTAATTTTAGTTTTGCTGTATACTGTTTACACACTGTGTCTACGTTTCTCAGCCAACTCTCCTGTCGCAGATCTGCTGAAAGAAATTACTAAGTAAATGATGAAAGCAGTTCCTCTATCTTTATGTAGTTTACTTTTTTATGTATTTAGTGTGTACATAAATAAATATATTACATTTTTTAATTTGTATCGCATTAAAAAAAATTGCTAATACATTTTTTCTACTGAGTCGGCTGCTTCCTGAGGTGCAACTTCTTAATGCCGGGAACGGAGGGACATTGGATGTGTGTCGGCTGCACCCCCACTGCAAAAAGCTGGAAATAATGGTAATAATTTGTTACTAAGTATTTGATTTATTTAATTCCTACACATCAGCACATCTGCAGCTAATGTATTTACTTTCAATAAGAATAGCGGTATGATTTATTAAGAACAGCGTCTGATCAAATAAAATCAATTGAATGGGCCAATATTATTACTATATATTTAGAGCACAACGAGTTTCTACATTTCTTAATTCCATGCTCCGTGCCTGTCTGTGTCCCAATTTATTTGTTCCCTATTGTGTTTATCAAAAATAGTGTGTGAAATAATGAATACTTGCCTCAGACCGCCACGCATGACACAGCCGGGAGCGATGTGATCAAATCAAATAGAGGCAGTGTTCTTTTATTGTCTTCTGTCCCTTTAATGACTTAGCAACTGCAGGGTCGATAAGGCTCATCTGCTGAAAGGTAGAATATATCAGATTAATAAAATTCACTTGCTTTTGTGTGCCTATACTTTTGTGTTTTTATTTTAAGTTATCCTATGTTGTCCCACAGCTGGGCACGGTCTCCCCCATACTTTTCCAGTTTTCCTTATGTTGTGCCTTCTTCGGCCAATTGGTCAGGAACGTGTCAGTGACGACGCCCGCCTTGTCTTCAGGCAACCTTTGTTACTGAGTGACATACGTCTGTGACATGCCTACGTCTTTTACATTAATTACATATTATTATCATCAAGTCGGTACTATTTTGGCATACCTGACAGACCACCACTCGTCCTTGCATAGCTAACCACCTGACTGATCATCTAATTCATATACCTAATTATGAACAGTAACACAGGAACTGTGGAGTAGGTAGACGAATTCATTTTTAAATTAGAAAAACTTTCACCAATAGGTACATGCCGACATTATGTCATATTTATATCACATTCACCATTATAATATCGTGCTAGCCATTGTCACTGAAAAACTAATTCAAAGTAGGTACTAAGATAAAACTTTCATTTGTTTATTTACAATTATTTATTTTGAAACTACAGACAAAAAGTTTATTTTGTATCGGAAAGCCCCATAGACAGCAGTAGACAGCACATGTTCACCACAGATGATGAATATTAGTTAGTCATTTTTTTCTATCGATAAATAGAAAAGTCACTGACAAACTATAATCACAGAATACTTAAAATTCAAAGTATGACGACCCACTGACCTAAGTACTAAATTCAAACTAAGAACCAACAGTATTGTCAAAAAAATTTTGATAAAAGAGACGTTCAATAGATGTATGTACTAAAATAATTGAAAATTTAAACAGCTTTCTGAGCTTTATAGGCTGAAAGAGGGTAATTATTTTAATGTCTTATGGCGTTTTTTTTTAAACAAGTGTTGAAAAATAAAATGCTTGCATCATTACATTAAATTTAACCGTTCGTGGGCGAGCGTCCCCATTTGTCACCTACCGGCGCGCACCCGTCAAGGACTACCGACACCATTTGTCACCACCCGATTCACGCGGCTTCAACCTCTATTATTACTGTAAAATACGGTCTAATATCATGTGCAAAAGTTTGAGTCTATGGTCCGGTAGATAAACTAATCGACTAAATGATTCAAAACGAAAAATATAGGTTGGCAATATTGGAAAAAAAAAGATAAACATTATTTATATTTTAGGGTTGGCAGCCCTGTGGCAAATGATGTGACAATGACAATGTCGGTGAGCACCACTGACGTATGATTTATACGTCAGTGGTCAGCACGGCACGGCTGACTGCAAGGAACATATTATTTACTCGCTGACTGACATTGACATTATCATTTCTCATTGTCAATATCATAGAAATAAGTGGCTATTTATTATGTACATGCTTGTGCATTTATTGACGTATTTTCCTACATATAAATACACTACGCCTCGCGGACTTGTACCAGTGGCTATGGTTTTTTTTTTTTATTTCAACGTTATTCTGACATTACACTTTTGAACTTTTTTCGACACGTTTTGATATTGCATTGCCATAATAATCAATATTTTTGTCTCAATGTCATGGAGCTGCAGCTGAAATTATAATAAAATCTCAAAGTATTAAATAGAAACGGAAACTAATCAACCTACCCGAAACTGTCAGATTTTCCCAATCAACTTTGAACCTTATGATTTAGTGATAAAGTTGAAAATCTATTAAAGAAATTTGACAGATTGTAGTAGCTTGATGTGCTAGCGTCTGTTCGTCGTAATATTTACCTACCAATTTAAAATGCTTAAGACCTCATATTTATAATAACATTGTACTTACCTCATTTTTGCAGAATTCACTGTTTTATTCACTTTAAGTCAATTTTTAAAATTTTCAAAAGGGCTAATTCGCGCGTCTTGTCAGTTGTCTAACGAAGAAGACATTAAAAAAAAATTCGCGGCTGCTCTTTGGTCGCACCTTCGGTGCAACAAAGTCACAACAGCTCATTATTAAATTATTTTGTTTGCTATAGTTTAACGTATAGTTTACAATTTGGCATACTTACCCCAATTTTGCAGTTTTGGCTATGGTGCGATTTTATCATCTGTGGTGAACATGTGATGTCTACTGCTGTCTATGGGGCTTTCCGATACAAAATAAACTTTTTGTCTGCAGTTTCAAAATAAATAATTGTAAATAAACAAATGAAAGTTTTATCTTAGTACCTACTTTGAATTAGTTTTTCAGTGACAATGGCTAGCACGATATTATAATGGTGAATGTGATAGAAATATGACATAATGTCGGCATGTACCTATTGGTGAAAGTTTTTCTAATTTAAAAATGAATTCGTCTACCTACTCCACAGTTCCTGTGTTACTGTTCATAATTAGGTATATGAATTAGATGATCAGTCAGGTGGTTAGCTATGCAAGGACGAGTGGTGGTCTGTCAGGTATGCCAAAATAGTACCGACTTGATGATAATAATATGTAATTAATGTAAAAGACGTAGGCATGTCACAGACGTATGTCACTCAGTAACAAAGGTTGCCTGAAGACAAGGCGGGCGTCGTCACTGACACGTTCCTGACCAATTGGCCGAAGAAGGCACAACATAAGGAAAACTGGAAAAGTATGGGGGAGACCGTGCCCAGCTGTGGGACAACATAGGATAACTTAAAATAAAAACACAAAAGTATAGGCACACAAAAGCAAGTGAATTTTATTAATCTGATATATTCTACCTTTCAGCAGATGAGCCTTATCGACCCTGCAGTTGCTAAGTCATTAAAGGGACAGAAGACAATAAAAGAACACTGCCTCTATTTGATTTGATCACATCGCTCCCGGCTGTGTCATGCGTGGCGGTCTGAGGCAAGTATTCATTATTTCACACACTATTTTTGATAAACACAATAGGGAACAAATAAATTGGGACACAGACAGGCACGGAGCATGGAATTAAGAAATGTAGAAACTCGTTGCGCTCTAAATATATAGTAATAATATTGGCCCATTCAATTGATTTTATTTGATCAGACGCTGTTCTTAATAAATCATACCGCTATTCTTATTGAAAGTAAATACATTAGCTGCAGATGTGCTGATGTGTAGGAATTAAATAAATCAAATACTTAGTAACAAATTATTACCATTATTTCCAGCTTTTTGCAGTGGGGGTGCAGCCGACACACATCCAATGTCCCTCCGTTCCCGGCATTAAGAAGTTGCACCTCAGGAAGCAGCCGACTCAGTAGAAAAAATGTATTAGCAATTTTTTTTAATGCGATACAAATTAAAAAATGTAATATATTTATTTATGTACACACTAAATACATAAAAAAGTAAACTACATAAAGATAGAGGAACTGCTTTCATCATTTACTTAGTAATTTCTTTCAGCAGATCTGCGACAGGAGAGTTGGCTGAGAAACGTAGACACAGTGTGTAAACAGTATACAGCAAAACTAAAATTAGACAGCCCAAAACATGCATATACATGAATAATGCAATTTGTGTGTCCTAACAGCAATCGTCACTAGATTAATAATATGCCTAAATATTTATGGTACCTATAAGGTTTGTATATTGTACGTGTAGTTTATCTAGAGATGATATAAAAAAAACCTATATGTGCTTTTACGTATTATGTACTTATGAAAACGAACATTACACCAATCACTGAATACTTGCATAGCACGATTTCTTATATTATATTATATTGTCTGAAATGTAGGCTGACTAAATTGACTTTTTCGATGTACAAAAACAGTTGGATTTAGACATTAAAATGTCTAACAGCATTAAATAATTAGGAACTAATTATTGTCACTGTACTCGAATACGTACAGGCTTATGTACATTCTACATCAAGGAATATACTACTCTCTATAAACGAGTTGTACATGGTCGTCAATGGCATGACTACGACGCTTGACACGCATGCGCAGTGCTCTGCGTGAAATATGGATCATTCCGAATTAGGCCATCATCGCCCACAACTCTCACATAAATAATTTGCGTTCCCATTTAGATAAATCACCACTATGGCAGCTGAGAGTCAAAACTATTTCACTTGATTATTTATTCACGGTTAGATTATAGTATTTATTTGTTTGTTTTTTTACACCACGAATTTCTTATCCTTTGGTAAGGTGGCGACTGTAGCCGGAAACACAATTTCGAAAATGCCATGTTAGTTTAACGAAACCGGTTTGAACTGTCAAAATACCACTCTTGACAACCGTACGGCATGGTATGCGGGGAATAATAGGTAATTTATACCATACAGAATAATTGGGGTCAAAGTGTAAGCACGTTGTAATCGATTACAGTGCGATTCGGAATGTTCCATATTTCACTCCACGGTAACCATGGCAACATCACTTCGCGCGCGTCGCTCATTGGCTACGGTTTCGTCGCCACTCGCCAATCATGGGCGACGCGCGCCGCTTGACCGGTTAAGTCGAATGTGACATGGCAGACCGCGAAATTTAAATTTTCTTACGTTTTTTGCAATTTGCAGATCAGTGTCAGGTTGTATCTTGATCAAAATGTGATTTGCGACTATAATAGACATGTATTTACAGAATCATAGTCATTAGAATCATTAATATATCTCCTTATGTTAGATTTCTACCATAAACACTTTTCCATATGAGATTTGTTCTTAACGATAGAAATCTAACTTAAAAAGATGTATTAATGATAGTAATTATTATTATTATTTTTGTGGTGTACAATAAAGTATATATAAATAAATAAATAATAATAATATTAATGTTTTGACCACTAAAATACTAGCACAGAATACTTAAAGTACTGCGTACAGAAAGGCCACTCCCTTCCCCGCACTAACATCAGTTACCGCACCTCACCCCGCACTTCGATGTGTTCGTCGCCTGCTCTTTAACAATGGCGCTCGCATACACAAGAACCGCAGCGCTGTACCTACCTACTGCTGACACGAACACATTATTTTTTTAAAGTTTTATATTTTGTGTTAATCACGACATTGTGCATTATTTGGATGCTTATCATCATCGAGGAACGATAAAGACAGGAGTTTCTTTCGGTTCCCGAAACATGAAAGAAGGTAAGGAACAGCAACTCAAATATCCTTTAAACCCATAAAAAATAAAAGCTAGTATATTACAGACAAACAAGTTAAGCCAGTGTTGTGATAATTTATTTTCATAATTTTCTCTATTATTCATTTATTTTCCAAGTTTTCTTCGTTTTAGAACAATTAAAACTTCCGTAATATTAACATACCAAATTGCTCTCTCTCTTTATTGTCTTAGTTATGTCTCTTTCTTTCACGTTCTATTCGTTCTTCGACTTTAAAAGTAGTACAATAGAAATGTTATTAATTAGATTTCTGTGAGTACCTAGTGTCGCGGCGCGCGGCGCCCCATTGTTGCATACGTTCGGGCAGCGCCGCCGCCTACGCAATACTGCGCCAGCCAGCCCTACTAGATTTCACGCACACATTTACACGTATACAAACGTCATTTGTCAATGTAGTGGTAGTAGGTAATTATTTTGCGAGCGTTGTATGGAGTGTCCGGGGTGTGATACTAGCTTTGAAATTATATAAAATGATCAATAGAATTAGCATAAAATCTATTATTAAAATCTCGATTATGATTGTAAATGTTTGCTTGGTCAATCCCTAGCATCAGTGGGATGACACTGACAGCTCACTTCACGCAAGTTTTCACGGTGAGATTTTTACAGAATCGACCGGCTGATCTTTAATATAATATACTTACAACAATAAAAACGTTCATGTTCGTTATTTTTGCATTGCCGTTATACCTACTGTAATATCATAAAAAAATATTTTAAAATCTAGGCAACCTACCCACATAGATAAAAGTAAAATCCTAAGGCTATAAAAATCATCCAAATTATACATACTATTAAATAATATAGCCTTGAAAATAGCCCTTTAAACCAATTTAGTAGCCATCCTAGTTTCTCCACTCAACTACAATAACTTCTCCCATTTTCCCTTTCATTTCCAACTTTATTTTACTTGTCTGTCCAATTTTTCTCACCGTTTCTTTATTCTAATTTCAGTAACATATCCTGAAACCATGCCTGTGATGACCCGTAAGGCTACTGCTCAGGAGATGGACCTTAAATTGAGAACGGCCCTCCAAAAACTTGAAGCAACACAACTCCAGTGTGACCAATTGCTACTGGAGAATGATGAAAGTGAGGAGGAAATAAAGAAAATAGTTGACAAAAACTCAAGCCTTAAACGGGAGCTAGTAGACCTACATCAACAATATCTGATTGTTGTTGATGAACGCGATCAACTGAAGGTAGTCACGGATGGTTTCAACAACTGTAGTAATTTGTATGAGGAGGCTTTAAGTAAAGTTAGGGACCTAGAAGATGAATTAATTCATGCTAATAGTCGCATCTTCCTGTTGGAAAAAGAAAAAGAATGTAATCAGGTTAAAGAAACAAACCATTTATATAATGAATTATTAAACATTAATTGTAACCCTCATCCCATAATAACTATTGACCTTACTGAAGATTCCTTGCTAAAACAGAATTATAGTTATAAATTGAGTCATAACAAAATGAAAAAATATGCAAGAATGAATAGAATAATTAAAAAATGTAATCAATTTAGGAAACAACAAAAACATTTTTCTAAAAATATTCCACTAAGGAAAGAACGTATTGATCTAATTAATAAATTAAATAATTATCAAATCAAATTAGAAGACAGCACAAAAATATATGAATTTGATACACAGCGCTTACAGTCTGACATACAGGTACTTGAGGGCAGACTTAGTTCCCTTTACATTAAATATGTGGGTTCTCAGAACCAAATTAAAGAACATATTCTTGCTGCTAATGAGTTAGTTATGTGTCAGTGTACTTGTCAGAAGGTTTCAAACCCTGTTGCTGTCCAGCCTGAGGCAACGGAGGACCCGTCCCAGACTGAGTGTTTGTCTCAAGAGTGTATCCTTAACCCAGATGTATCTGATATAGTACAGGATCTATCCCCAGTGGTACAGCTTGAGGTTAGTAGTTGTCCATCGTTCAGTAGTCATGATTGTTATAATTTAGTTATGTTCTCAGATAGTATAGGAAGAGGATTAGGTAAATTAATTAGTAACAACCTGAGTTATTCTACTCAAAACAATTGTATGCCAGGGTCAACCTACAAAGAAATAATGACATCAATAACAGGAAATGTATTTAACCCTAAAACCAACATTACTGTATTTGTAGGTAACAGTTCTAAAGTCAAAAAATATGAAATAACTGACTGTGTAACTGAGTTGTTAAAGTTAAATTGTAATAAAATAATATTGTGTGCTTTCCCATATTTTAAAAAATTGACAAATAGACAAAACAATTATATTCATATGCTTAATAAGCAAATGCACTTTTTAGTTAGTCATTACAGTGACAAGCTTGTCTATTTTGACACTAACAGTTTTGTAGAAACTTTAAAGTCGACTAGAGGTACTGTGTATCTGCCTGTTAGTTTTAGACACACAATAGCAAGGCTATTAGCTTTTTATATAAACACAGACATAAGTATTATGTCGAAGTCTTGTATTATTAACACCACAACAATTAGTAATAATACTAATAATAAGGTGGTTTGCCTAAATGAATGTAGCTCAAATGCTATAAATATGTATACAAATTGTACGAAGGAGGTTCCATTTCCCTCACGCACTATGAGCTCACTGCCTGGTGATGACATTGAAGTCTTGGGATTAACTCCGGATAATCATTTAAACTAGTTTGTAAGACAACAGAAGGTACCAGTAATAATATTGTAATACCTAACAGCAACAAGGTATCTTCTTGCTCTAAAATAATTAAATATCAAAAAGGAGATCAGCAGAATACCTTGAAGTTATTTCATCAAAATATTCAAGGCATTTCCTCCAAATTATTAGAAATTGAAATGTTTTTAGAAAAAACAAAGTTTGACATTGTTTGTTTTACTGAACATTGGTTAAAGGATTACCAAATGTTAATTAATTATGAGAACTATAGTGTAGGCAGTTGTTTTAACCGTAAATCTATGCTGCGTGGAGGTTCTTTAATCTTAATAAAAAATTGTTTAAAATTCAAGCAACGAAATGACATAGTGGATTTATCAATTGAACATTGCATTGAACTGTCTTGTGTTGAGCTAGATAAGCATGTTGTAGTGTGCGTTTACAGACCCCCTAATTATCAGAACTTTTCTGTATTTGAGTCAATAATGGAGGATGTTCTAGTGAAACTTGCATCCAATAACAAAGCCGCAATTATTTGTGGTGATTTTAATATTAATATTTCGGAAAATAATTCAAACAGCAGTAGATTATTAAGCCTTTTCAAATCGTTCAATTTATCCAATGTTTTTACAGAACCGACTAGAGTAACTCAAACTTCTGCTACTTGTATCGATAATGTTTTTTGCGATTGTGATTATTTAGATAAAGCCATCGTAAATTATCTGCCGTCTGATCATAGTGGACAAACGGTAACTTTTAAGTTTAAAACACCTTTGCAAAAAGTGCAAATACAATTTAGACCGATAACGACTGGTAAACTAAAAAGATTCAATAGTACTCTAAATAATAAGTTAAATGATCTGGGCCATGATATGGATGACGCAAATAAATTGTACGAGGATTTCTTTTCAGTAGTGCAGACTCAATTCAATAAAACTTTTGAAAAGAAAACAAAAAACATTTGCCCTAATTTTATATTTAGTGACTGGGCAACTAGAGGTATTAGGATAAGTAGGGAGAGACTGTTCGAGCTGTATGGACTTAAGCCCTACATTAATACTGATACTTTCAGCAAGTATGTTGCTACATATTCCAAAATTTTTAGAAATACTTGCAAAATAGCCAAAGCCCGGTACATTAGCAACAAAATCAAATCGGCAGAAAATAGAATAAAAACGGTTTGGAAAATTATAAATAACGAAACTAGTAGGAATAAAAAACGAAACACAGATTACACGTTGGAGACTTCACGTGGTGCCATAAGCTCTAACTTAGAAGTAGCTCAAGAATTTGTAAATTTCTTTACTAATATACCATCAAAAACGACGGAAGCCTTAAATTCCTCACCCGGCGTATCAATTGATTTATTAAGAGCGAACGTTCAAGCCTGCCCGGTTGAATTTCAATTTAAACATATTAACCCTGCAGTAGTAATAAAAGCTTTTAAGCAAATTAAGATCAAATTGACCGAAGATCTTTGGGGAATGTCTATTAAAGTATGTACCTCCATAATTGAGACTATTGCGCCTTACTTAGCCTTAGTATTTAATTCGTGTGTTGATCAAGGAGTCTTCCCCGATTTAATGAAATACAGTAAGGTAATACCACTTTACAAATCCGGGGACAGTAAAGACACTAATAATTATAGACCCGTATCCGTGTTGCCGGTTTTCAGCAAGGTGTTTGAAAAGATAATGCTTAATCAAATGCTCAATCATTTTAACACGAACAAAATCCTTCACGATCAACAGTATGGTTTTACCAAAGGACGTTGTACGACCGACGCCGGTGTAACCTTATTAAAACACATTTTTAACGCGTGGGAAGAGGCCCAAGACGCCATAGGAATCTTTTGTGACCTCTCCAAGGCATTTGATTGCGTCGATCACGAAACCTTGCTTTTGAAACTTGAGCATTACGGACTTGGAAAACTTGCGCTCAGTTTAGTTAGTTCTTACTTAAATGATAGACAACAGCAAGTTCAAATAAATGGTGTCAATTCACACGGTTTAACTGTAAAAATGGGTGTGCCACAGGGCTCGATTTTGGGTCCTTTCCTCTTTTTAGTGTATATAAATGATCTACTCCATTTATTCAAAAATCAACCACAAATGGTGTTATTTGCTGATGACACTTCCTTAATTTTTAAGGTAAATAGACGTGCTACAAATTTTGACGACGTAAATAACGCCCTACTGCAGGTCCAAAATTGGTTCACTGCTAATAATCTAGTATTAAATGGGAAAAAAACTAAGTGCATAAGATTTTCTTTACCGAATGTCAAAGGTAGTGATTGTGAGATAATATTGAATCAAGAGAAACTTGAATTCGTCGATAGAACTGTTTTCCTAGGGATCACGCTCGACTCAAGGCTACAATGGGGTCCGCATTTAACATCTCTTGCAGGACGGCTAAGTTCAGCAGCTTATGCTGTGAGAAAAATCCGTCAATTTACTGATGTAGATACCGCGAGACTGGTCTATTTTAGTTACTTCCATAGTATCATGTCTTACGGTATTTTGCTTTGGGGACGGGCTGCAGACATCGATTCTATTTTTATTCTGCAGAAAAGAGCTATCAGAGCCATTTATAATCTCCGCAGGCGCGATTCTCTAAGGGAACGGTTTAAAGAAATTAACATCATGACGGTACCTTGTCAATATATCTACGAAAATATCATGTATGTAAGGAAAAATTTACATCTTTTTAGTAAAAGAGGTGAAAGACATAATTATAGTACTAGAAATAGGGACCTATTAGTTCAACCAGGATTTAGACTAGCTAAAGTAGACTCATCTTTTATGGGGTACTGTTTAAAATGTTATAATAAAATACCTTCCCACATTCTTCAACTGAATGAGACAAAATTCAAGTCTTGTATTAAACGCACACTATGCAGACAGGCATATTATAAGTTAGGGGATTACATCGCTGATAAAAATGCCTGGCTCAATGCTGGTCCTGCTCCACAATCACAACTATTTGATTAACACTTAAAAATGCTGTTGGAGCTGCTGAAGATTGTAAGTCTATCTTTGCATTGTATAAATTCAATCTCCTAGTATTGTATAATTGTATAGCACATGTTGAGTACTATGTACATACTATAAAGCTACCATTTACTGGGTACGTCTTTCATTGACTGAATGTGCCCTGGCGGCTGAGAGTAAGTCATGCTCACTCAAATGTCTCGCTGATGGCGGCGCATGTGTTGGATCATTTAGCTCCCTTCAAAATGGTTGAGCTGAATGGTGCTAATACATGCGTCATGTTCGTGAACGGGCGCCGTCAGTAGGGACTGGTCATCTCTTTGCTGCCATGGCTTATTTTAATTTAATGTTTGAATTGTTGTTTTTTCTCATCTTTTCATTATGGACGCTTTTAACGTTCTGCATCGTTCTCACATGTATAATTTTTAACGTGAATGATGTAACCAAGATTTTGTAACCATATTATTTTGATTTAAAAGAGTGTCCATGGAGTTTCTTGCCCGTTCTTCTCCATAGGTACCTACGCTTTGGAATGGGCAACTAGCTTCATCTTTCTGACTGACCGACCCCTTGACAATTCAAAAGTGCCTGTAATTGGTTTAATTGAAATAAATGCTTTGAGTTTGAGTTTGAGTTTATGACTTTGAGATATGGCGATGATTTAAGCAAAATGGAAGACCGGAATTGTCTAATGCTAGGCTATGACTGCCTACTACTATTTTGAGACGTGCTCTTAAGATTACCGAAAGACAGATTTTAGAGGATAATGCTATAAGCATATTCTTCTTGAATGACAATGAATATTGACGTAATTAGAGTAAGACCAAAATTTTTGGCATCGTAAATTCAATCATAATTCATAACATAACATTCATAAACAGCAATGACGGTATTCACAGTAGGTATACTCATAGAAATGGGTGCTGATCGTGTAGGTATCTGTTACCGGCAATCTGTATAATTCAGGTATTCTATACAATACCTAGGCAGTGTATAGAATACCTGAGGCGTCCAGGCAATGTATGAAATATTATGAATATTATTGTCCGTTACATACTTTGCCTAGGTAATGTATACATTTCCTAGGGATTGTATAGAATACCTGCTGGTTCACCGGCAATGTGTAAAATAAATAGATATCGTCTATATTTTATCAATGTTATGTAAGTATCATGGGAGAAACGAACATCTATACACCGCACCGTAAGGACTATCTTGCTTGCAACACACGGCCGCTAAAGTGATACTTGCTAACAGATGTGTTCATCGTATGCACGTGATTTTTAACCGACGAAAATAAAGGGAGAGGTTCTCAATTCGACACGTATATTTTGTTTTCAAATTGGTCAGATGTAAGTTTCCTTTATAGTACTTACCTATAAAATGACAAACAAAACAGCTCATGTTTGCTCAAAATTAACTTTATTAAAATTAACAATTACTCATTAAAAATAATCTTTATAAAAAAGGTAGGTAATATAATCTTTTTTGTGTGAACATTGGTTAAAGGATTACCAAATGTTAATTAATTATGAGAACTATAGTGTAGGCAGTTGTTTTAACCGTAAATCTATGCTGCGTGGAGGTTCTTTAATCTTAATAAAAAATTGTTTAAAATTCAAGCAACGAAATGACATAGTGGATTTATCAATTGAACATTGCATCGAACTGTCTTGTGTTGAGCTAGATAAGCATGTTGTAGTGTGCGTTTACAGACCCCCTAATTATCAGAACTTTTCTGTATTTGAGTCAATAATGGAGGATGTTCTAGTGAAACTTGCGTCCAATAACAAAGCCGCAATTATTTGTGGTGATTTTAATATTAATATTTCGGAAAATAATTCAAACAGCAGTAGATTATTAAGCCTTTTCAAATCGTTCAATTTATCCAATGTTTTTACAGAACCGACTAGAGTAACTCCAATTTCTGCTACTTGTATCGATAATGTTTTTTGCGATTGTGATTATTTAGATAAAGCCATCGTAAATTATCTGCCCTCTGATCATAGTGGACAAACGGTAACTTTTAAGTTTAAAACACCTTTGCAAAAAGTGCAAATACAATTTAGACCGATAACGACTGGTAAACTAAAAAGATTCAATAGTACTCTAAATAATAAGTTAAATGATCTGGGCCATGATATGGATGACGCAAATAAATTGTACGAGGATTTCTTTTCAGTAGTGCAGACTCAATTCAATAAAACTTTTGAAAAGAAAACAAAAAACATTTGCCCTAATTTTATATTTAGTGACTGGGCAACTAGAGGTATTAGGATAAGTAGGGAGAGACTGTTCGAGCTGTATGGCCTTAAGCCCTACATTAATACTGATACTTTCAGCAAGTATGTTGCTACATATTCCAAAATTTTTAGAAATACTTGCAAAATAGCCAAAGCCCGGTACATTAGCAACAAAATCAAATCGGCAGAAAATAGAATAAAAACGGTTTGGAAAATTATAAATAACGAAACTAGTAGGAATAAAAAACGAAACACAGATTACACGTTGGAGACTTCACGTGGTGCCATAAGCTCTAACTTAGAAGTAGCTCAAGAATTTGTAAATTTCTTTACTAATATACCATCAAAAACGACGGAAGCCTTAAATTCCTCACCCGGCGTATCAATTGATTTATTAAGAGCGAACGTTCAAGCCTGCCCGGTTGAATTTCAATTTAAACATATCAACCCTGCAGTAGTAATAAAAGCTTTTAAGCAAATTAAGATCAAATTGACCGAAGATCTTTGGGGAATGTCTATTAAAGTATGTACCTCCATAATTGAGACTATTGCGCCTTACTTAGCCTTAGTATTTAATTCGTGTGTTGATCAAGGAGTCTTCCCCGATTTAATGAAATACAGTAAGGTAATACCACTTTACAAATCCGGGGACAGTAAAGACACTAATAATTATAGACCCGTATCCGTGTTGCCGGTTTTCAGCAAGGTGTTTGAAAAGATAATGCTTAATCAAATGCTCAATCATTTTAACACGAACAAAATCCTTCACGATCAACAGTATGGTTTTACCAAAGGACGTTGTACGACCGACGCCGGTGTAACCTTATTAAAACACATTTTTAACGCGTGGGAAGAGGCCCAAGACGCCATAGGAATCTTTTGTGACCTCTCCAAGGCATTTGATTGCGTCGATCACGAAACCTTGCTTTTGAAACTTGAGCATTACGGACTTGGAAAACTTGCGCTCAGTTTAGTTAGTTCTTATTTAAATGATAGGCAACAGCAAGTTCAAATAAATGGTGTCAATTCACATGGCTTAACAGTAAAAATGGGTGTGCCACAAGGCTCGATTTTGGGTCCTTTCCTCTTTTTAGTGTATATAAATGATCTACTCCATTTATTAAAAAACCAACCACAAATGGTGTTATTTGCTGATGACACTTCTTTAATTTTTAAGGTAAATAGACGTGCTATAAATTTTGACGACGTAAATAACGCCCTACTGCAGGTCCAAAATTGGTTCACTGCTAATAATTTAGTATTAAATGGAAAAAAAACTAAGTGCATAAGATTTTCTTTACCAAATGTCAAAGGTAGTGATTGCGAGATAATATTGAATCAAGAGAAACTAGAATTCGTCGATACAACTGTTTTCCTAGGGATCACGCTCGACTCAAGGCTACAATGGGGTCCTCATTTAACATCTCTTGCAGGACGGCTAAGTTCAGCTGCTTATGCTGTCAGAAAAATCCGTCAGTTTACTGATGTAGATACCGCGAGACTGGTCTATTTTAGTTACTTTCATAGTATCATGTCTTACGGTATTTTACTTTGGGGACGGGCTGCAGACATCGATTCTATTTTTATTCTGCAGAAAAGAGCTATCAGAGCCATTTATAATCTCCGCAGGCGCGATTCTCTAAGGGAACGGTTTAAAGAAATTAACATCATGACGGTACCTTGTCAATATATCTACGAAAATATCATGTATGTAAGGAAAAATTTACATCTTTTTAGTAAAAGAGGTGAAAGACATAATTATAGTACTAGAAATAGGGACCTATTAGTTCAACCAGGATTTAGACTAGCTAAAGTAGACTCATCTTTTATGGGGTACTGTTTAAAATGTTATAATAAAATACCTCCCCACATTCTTCAACTGAATGAGACAAAATTCAAGTCTTGTATTAAACGCACACTATGCAGACAGGCATATTATAAGTTAGGGGATTACATCTCTGATAAAAATGCCTGGCTCAATGCTGGTCCTGCTCCACAACCACAACTATTTGATTAACACTTAAAAATGCTGTTGGAGCTGCTGAAGATTGTAAGTCTATCTTTGCATTGTATAAATTCAATCTCCTAGTATTGTATAATTGCATAGCACATGTTGAGTACTATGTACATACTATAAAGCTACCATTTACTGGGTACGTCTTTCATTGACTGAATGTGCCCTGGCGGCTGAGAGTATGTCATGCTCACTCAAATGTCTCGCTGATGGCGGCGCATGTGTTGGATCATTTAGCTCCCTTCAAAATGGTTGAGCTGAATGGTGCTAATACATGCGTCATGTTCGTGAACGGGCGCCGTCAGTAGGGACTGGTCATCTCTTTGCTGCCATGGCTTATTTTATTTTAATTTATTATTTGAATTGTTGTTTTTTTCTCATCTTTTCATTATGGACGCTTTTAACGTTCTGCATCGTTCTCACATGTATAATTTTTAACGTGAATGATGTAACCAAGACTTTGTAACCATATTATTTTGATTTAAAAGAGTGTCCATGGAGTTTCTTGCCCGTTCTTCTCCATAGGTACCTACGCTTTGGAATGGGCAACTAGCTTCATCTTTCTGACTGACCGACCCCTTGACAATTCAAAAGTGCCTGTAATTGGTTTAATTGAAATAAATGCTTTGAGTTTGAGTTTGAGTTTGTGCAGTAGAATAAGAATTATTACACTCAAAAATATTTATTAATTGTTACGTGGAGTTTACTGCCTGCTCACACGTCTTCCCCTTCCCCGCTTTCTTCTTTTTCACACATTGCCGGCTGCGCATTCGGTACTGTATAGAATGCCTAGGCAAAGTATAAAATAAATAATATTTCATACATTACCTAAACGTTTTAGGTATTCTATACATTGCCTAGGTATTGTATACAATACCGGATTATACAGATTGCCAGTAACATATCTACTATTATGAAAGTTATAGAAAAGTCACTAACAAGTTTCATTCAAATGCAGAGTGCGATTTTAATTTCACGCAAAATTCCTATGAAAATTCTTTTTATTGGCACACATTCCACAATATGAACTTTTTATGAATAATGTGAGTGCATTCCCGCATATGAAAATCGGAAAGCTACAAGACACCAAATAGATAGGGACAGAAGGTCTGCTTGATATACAACGGAAGAAAATGCTCGCACAAATAGACACGCTTCACGTACGGTGAGTGCAAGGCTGCAAGCACAATCGCGACTGGCATTATAGCGCCATAAGTCGGCCTCAGTCACTGGTCGTCTCCCACCGGGCTTCCTCCGGGGAACCGAAAGTCTCACCTGGCGGAGAGAGACTGCCGGGGTGGTGTGAAGAAGGCGATACTGTGGAACATTGCCACTTTCTGCACTCCTGGTGAATACCAATGCATAGACACCATAGGCATGTTGCCTCAGGCAAGGACTACATGACCACTCAGCGAACGTGCCCGTATTGACGGGCATCGTATCACACCGCATGCCCGTAACCCGCCTGCCGCGCCCCCTGGCGGAATCTTAGCGACTACCAACAGGGCTGGCATTGTTTGAGACCGTCGGTGTTGTACGGTCAGCATCAAAAGTTGATTAACACTTCAGTTTTTTTAATCTTAGTTATTGAGCAAAATATTTGTTCAAAATTGCAGCAGAAGAAATTTTTTTAGAATATATACTCTTGTCTATTATGTGAAAACCTAAAAATCAGTTTATTTAAAAAGTTGTTGTCAATTTAATAACATGTAAAAATGATAGTGTTAATCGACTTTTGATGCTGACTGTACAGACGCCAGCACATCAAGCTACCAAAAATTGTAATTTTCCCAATCAACTATGCACCTTATTCTTTAGCGATAAAGTTGAAAATCTATTGCAGACAGTATCTTGACAGATTGTAGTAACTTGAGTTGCTGACTTATGTACGTACACGTCTGTGCGTGCGCCTGTGCTCCCTCGTTGTGAATAAAGAAGTTATAAATGACCTGTATGAAGTCAACCTTCTGTGTTACCCCACACAAACTCGTTTCACAACTTACTATGTAAATATCAGTGACAGGAAGTTATTATAACGTCATCAATACGTTTTAAGTGGCATAAAACAAAAATACGTATTATTGAAGCTAACTCAAAAATAAAAAAACCGGCCAAATGCGAGTCGGACTCGCCCATGAAGGGTTCCGTAGCAGCAAGTAACATAATATAAAAGTTCTTGTAGTTCGTTGTAACTTTGTGAAAGGTAAATTGCGGTTTTCGATTTATGACGTATTAAAAAAAAACTACTTACTAGATCTCGTTCAAACCAATTTTCGGTGGAAGTTTACATGGTAATGTACATTATATATATTTTTTTAATTTTATCATTCTCTTATTTTAGAAGTTAGAGGGGGGGGGACACACATTTTACCACTTTGGAAGTGTCTCTCGCGCAAACTATTAAGTTCAGAAAAAAATGATACTAGAAACCTCAATATCATTTTTGAAGACCTATCCATAGATACCCCACACGTACAGGTTTGATGAAAAAAAAATTTTGGAGTTTCAGTTGTATGTATGGGGAACCCCAAAATTTATTGTTTTTTTTTTCTATTTTTGTGTGAAAATCTTACTGCGGTTCACAGAATACATCTACTTACCAAGTTTCAACAGTATAGTTCTTATAGTTTCGGAAAAAAGTGGCTGTGACATACGGACGGACGGACAGACAGACAGACAGACAGACAGACATGACGAATCCATAAGGGTTCCGTTTTTTGCCATTTGGCTACGGAACCCTAACTACCCAAGCAAAGTTAGCCATTTATATGGGACCACCCCTGGGGTATACTCTATTTATTAAAAAAATATATTTTTGAAATCGATTTACAACTGTCGGAGATATCGCGTAACAAAAATACAAAAAAAAAAAAAAAAAACATACAGTCGAATTGAGAACCTCCTCCCTTTTTTGAAGTCAGTTCACAACGAATACTGCTCAAAAAAAAAATTACTTTGAGTTTGAATTTTGAGTTTTCCCAACTTCTAAAGACACCTTTTCGGGAATGTGATTCTTTCATACAATCTCCTTCAAAAATACATCACGTCCTTGTAAAACATACAACGACCTAAGAGGAGCGTTTTTACAAAAAGATACATCGTAAAATAATATTTTTTTCAATAATGTAATTTATTTATTTATAAGGGTTTAGATAGGTTATATTAAATGAAATTACCGATTAATTGAAAAAAATATTATTTTACGATATTGTATCGTTTTGTTAAAACGCTCCTCTTGTTATCGATTGCTTTTAACTATAGACCCATCTTATTCCCATCTAAGAATCCAATTTTCTGTCCTTAATAATGGCACCAGGTGGCCTGGCGACCATTACTTATAATAAACGTCTCTTCCACTATTAATCTATGGTCACTGTCCGTCCCAGCGATGTTTAATGGTCGACTTTGAAGATTTTCTTGAGGTGGAACAGGCTATTTGTGTACTGTCTCTTGTATTAAATGTAAGCAAGTTTTCCTGTTATATTTTGTAGAGTATCATTTATTAGGGAGCATTGTGTTACTGTTGTGGGATAGTGAATGCAGTGATTTATCTTGTTGCGGTTCAAAGAATGGTATTTGCATTTTAGTGGGACATAAAGTGGGGTTTTCTCTGTTGTTTTATGGCTTTATATTTGCGTTGCAGTTTTTGTTTGCATTTAAGAGCCTATACTACCTCAGCTAAAATTCACTCTTTATCTCGCTCATACGATACTGCTCGCTGACTGAGTGAGAGCGAGACAGAGTGCGGTGCTGGGCGGCAGGCAGCGCCAATAGTTTAGGTATTTGCTTTTTACAGTGAAAATAATGATAATTATAAAAAAGTAAATAACATAAGACCTGCTTTAAAGTAAGTTCAGTTAGTATGCAAAGTTTCATGATCTAATTTGAAGTATTTTTTGAATACCAGCGGTTTATTGTTCGGGTTAGAGGTAATTTTGGATTTATTTTCTATCGAGAAAATTTTATGGAATCGTGTTTTCGTCTAACATAAGACTTAGCATTAATCCTCAATTTTACCATATATTTATTTCAAAATAAATGGTGCAGTATTTTCGACATAACGGAGGATCACGATAAGCCATTTGAGGTAGTATAGGCTCTTAAGTAGGGTGTTTCATTGTAGTATTTGTTGCCTTTATAATTATTATTGTATCGTTATTTGGTCAATCAATCTGCCGAGCCTTTTCCCAAATACTTATGTTAGAGTCAGCTTCCAGTCTAACCGGGAGCAGCTAAATAGCAGTATTTTACATGGAGCGACTGACTATCTGACCTCTACAGCCCAGTGTCTGGGTAATACGATAATATTCTCGGTAAAACTGGTCTGCAGACCTTTGGTGTATCATTATAAGGTACCGTTAATATAAAATGTAATATAATAAATGCGAAAGTATGTCTGTCTGCCTGTTACCTCTTCACGCTTAAACCGCTGAACCGATTTAGATGAAATTTGGTATAGAGATAGTTTGAGTCGCGGGAAAGGACATAGGATAGTTTTTATCCCGATCATAGATTATATTTCTATGATCCCGATATTTCCACGGGAAACTTATGCGGGTGAAACCGCGGGGTGCTGCTAGTATCTTAGTACAGCGAATGATATAGTGCTTACCTATATTTAACACACGAGATTTTACCGTCGGCATTGGTCATGTAAAAAGAACGCTCACGTTTACTTGCGTACTGAGCGATTTAACGATCAAATTGGTGGTATGAAGGGAGCGCAACGCTAGTACAGTAACTATCATGATTCTACAATAAAATAATTACACTTATATATAAAAAACAATAGCCCAGTACTTTAGGACAAAAGTGTACCCGTGCGCAGACTCACGTGGTCCCCCTCCACTGTCGCTCAGCGTTCTTTTTATGTCACAAGAGCTGCTGCTGTATGTCACACGGCTTGCGTAGCATTGAGAGACCGATAGAACCGTGATTTGTCGTGTGCAGAACGTAGTACTATTATATATTCTGTGCCAGAACTAAATTATATAGAATTGCGCACACGCACATGTCACTCAAATCGGGTACTACTTAATAGATCATCGGCGTATGTTAAAATTATTATTATTTTTTTTTTAATACCTGTATTTATAGAGAGGATTGTGTTACTAGTGTTTTAAAGAGTACTTACTGAGATTGGTACATACCTATGTTACGTAGGAGCGAAAATGTTACAAAATTTTAAAACGTATTTTCTTTCCCTCATAGCGGGCGCATGTCACCTTTTCGAACTGTTATATTTAATCAAAATGTAAAAAATTACCATAAGATACTTAACATTTTCATTCCTTGACTAGGTATACCTTGTGCAAATCAACGTGTCTTTACAAATACAAAAATATATTTCCAAAAACTCAAACCTAGAAGATTCTTAACAATTCAACGGTCCAGAAGTATACAGTCCCAAAATTAATGAAAACCTCAGCTTCAAGATTCCTGTCTCTATTATAAATTCAGCGTTCTTTTCATACTTTTTTCACAACGAAAAAAGGAACCTCTTCACTGTGTCAACACATTTACGTCGGCGTGTACCAACTGAAGGTAATGACAGGTCACTTGCCCACGGCTACCAACATAACAGAATGAAAAATTGCCCTTGGCGGGAGGGAAAACCTCGAGTGTTCTTAAAAAAGAAAACTCTCTTAATTTTATGTTCGTTTGAAACAGACTCATTAGTTCTTTACAGATTTTGTACAAAGGCATGTTGATGAAGTAATAATGAAAGGGACGTCGAGGGTTGCGTTGATTTGGGCCACTGACAATACCTACCTAGTAATAATTACAAAATTACAAAAAAATCAACCGCTATTACTATTTATCTTCTTATATTTAATGGTCCTGAAAATAAACAAACCTAATATGTATTAATCTATATATATAAAAATGAAACCGTTTTCCGTTGTCACGACATAACATGAAAACGGCTGGACCGATTTCGATGAAATTTGGTATAGAGATAGTTTGAGTCCCGGGAAAGGACATAGGATAGTTTTTATCCCGATATTCCTACGGGATCGACATTTACGCGGGTGAAACCGCGGGGCGCAGCTAGTTAAATATAAATGTGTAATTAGACCAATTAAAAGAAAGCAATAAAATTCTTTAATAAAACAAGCTCACCTGTTGTTGGAATATCGTGAAAAATTACAATTCACTCTGCTTCCTAAATACTGAAGAATTTTTAATAAAGGCGGGAAACAAAATTCTCTTCTAATTTATCTCAGATCGATGCTTTTTTTAGCTATTCATCTTATTTTTCATGTTAATAAAGAAAATTAACAGTTAAAATAGAAAATTATTTATACATCACACTAATATTATAAAGGCGAAAGTTTGTGTCTGTGTGAGGGTGTGTTTATATGTTTGTTACTTCTTCACGCTCAAACGGCTGCGGCTGGACCAATTTTGATAAAATTTTGTATGGAGGTAACTGACACCCTGGATTAACATATAGACTACCTTTTATCCCGATATTCTTACGGGATCGAGACTTATGCGGGTGAAACTAGTTAGATAAATTAGTCCATGTGATGTGGTGCTAAACAAATGATTGGACTATCAATTATTGTTTTTATTAATTTATTTTGAGTTCTTCCAATTGGAAAGGGCTTAGGTATTATGTAGTTACTAGTGACCGCTCCTACATACGGTTCTTACGACTAGATAAAACATCGAGATTTCTTTATTACCTATGTGTACACACGGCTACACATCAAGCTATACATAACCAGTATAAGCTGACTTCTGATTGTACGAAAAACCTATACAATGCGAGGTCACCTAAAACTGGAAATTAATTGCTTGATGTGCAGCCGTGTGTACGAGTAAGTTGAACATAAATTTATTATATTAAACAGAGAGAGTATGTGTTACAGCCAAAGTAATAAATCCGGATATTATATATATATATTATCTAGCCATTATTTATAATGTCTACTCAATTTAGATAAAGTGATAATTGACACAGAATTAATCACATTAACTAGCAATTTTATATAATATCTCCGAAGACTTGGATAATGTAATAAAACAAGTAGGTATGGTATAGGTAAAGATTATAAAATTATATTTCAATTTGCCTTAAGCATACCTAACTGTATGCGTAGCAATATTATACTGTTATTTGAAAAGTAATAATTATAATGTGTATTTTAAGAATGACAATAACATTGTCATAGATAATAATTCTACGTTAATTAACATTGTTATAAAGTTATTTAACTTTATAAAGTAAATTTAAAGCTCACTAGCCATAAAACAAAATTTATTGAAGAGCGGGAGGGGTAACAAGTCAGTTAGACCGTAGTTATTACTTTGGCTAACTTTAACCCGCTATTTTGAATAATATCCGGATAAAGTGATTAATTTATCACATTATCTAGTAAATTTTGCTATTATATATAATGACCAGTCATTATGTATAATGGCTATTTAATCACTATGTAACATATATACTCTCTGTCTGTTTTTAAGTTTATCCATATTTTTGGTTAACGTTATTACTTTTAAATACTCCGTTTTTATTATTAGTGTTTACTGTGCGTGTCCCAAATAAAATATTTTTCTTTTCTTTCCTTTCTCTCTTTTCTTTATTCTCTACCTTTTTTCTTATCTTCAAACCTTCCGGAATATAATTCTCTAAATTATGGTGATAACCGCTTCAAAATCTGTTGCGTAGTTTAGAAAAACGTCGCAGTTACACAGATATACACGAAAAGGGACTTTAATTTTATAACATGTATTATATTATTTATGGTTTATTTTTACGCGGTTTTGCTTTATCCTTGCCAAGTTAGCGGATATTTAAGCTGGCGCCCGTGTTGTGTAGCGTGGAGACGGCTCCGGTTAAAAATAGCATGAAATATTAGTTGTAAAGTGGCCGCCCACCTACACGCAACCACTTAACTCTAAAAAAATATAATAATATTATATCCCACCTGCTTTCCATAAAGTAAAGGCACGCAAATAAAGGTAGCAAAAGTAGTATTATGAGTCCCATGATATAGGGAATAAGCCTTTTGCCATAAATTGGGCACAGATACCGGTATGCTAAGTATAAAACCTCAAAAACACTGTGAGGCTGTTCTGATGTTTTGGGACCATACATTGTTTTGCACACACGGTGATGCCTTTTTTTGGATGGGAAATCATCAAATAACTTCTCCCGCTCTGGGTGGAGCGGAAGGGAGTGTCAGACTCTTACTGACTAAAACCCATCCGTGTTCCTTCCTTAGCCCTTTGTGTTCCGGGGTAGCGGTAACCCTTTCGGACAATCCCGCTCGCTACCCCGGCAGGCTTCGGCCCTAACAGGTCCCTTCCTTTATGCTGACATCTCTTTGAGACACGCGTGGAACACATACGTACGCGCTGTCCGGCACGGGCCTAGTCCTGATCGGACGGTGAGCTACCCATTACTCTCCGTCCGCAGGCCCGCACCTACGGTGGCCGGGCGGATAAATTAATATTAAACCGACTTCAGATAAAGGAGGCGGTACTCAATTCGGTTGTATTTTTAAAATTGATTTCCGTCATTAATAAACCGATTTGAAAAATTCTGATGAGTGGTTTTAGAGTCAGCTTCAATATCACGTATTTTTTCTACTTACTGTATGTTGATGATGTTATAACTTCCTGAAGTCGGTTGCTTTTTTTTTGTAATAAAGTTTTTGTATCGCTATTCATTCCCATCGAATATCATTAATTTTTCGGATGGACCTCTTAGTAACTTTTGTTTCTCAAATTACTTTTTTATAAATTGACGTTGATCAAAAATACTTTTGAAGATACATCATGGAAACTGGAAAATATGGCGAATGCGGTTCGGTTCGATATAAAATTGGAATATCTGTAAGCCGCCTGCATTTTTTCTTTGGTTATTTTTGTCTTCGTGATTGGAAAAGTTTTCAAATTCTCGTTTCTCGTTCATACCTATAGCGGCTAGCGGCTGATTGGTTTGCCGTCGACCAGTGGAAGATCTTCACTGAAAAAGCAATTCATAATACTACATTCACCTCAATATTAAACAAAAAGAATGTACCTATTTAGAGAACTATTCTATTAAATTTTTCGCTGAGAAATGCGTTACGCATCCCCGCTCGTGGGGGACGAGACGGGGTATGTGGGACTCCTGTCGGAATTACACACCGATAGTATACCCACTAAAACTCAGCGGTGTCCCCACATCGCCGTGATGGGAGGGCCTTGGGAAACCGGCTCAGCCTTTACTTCCACAACCCTCCCGGCGCATGCCCGCCTAGCTGGCGGGCCCCGCATGCCCCCCAGGCTGGGGGGCTACGGGAATAGCCGGGAGCACCTGGCCATTCCCGTCCAACACTGATGGGGGCCTGTGCAATACAGGCAAAGGTGCCCCCGCACCTGTTGCCTGCTGGCCTCCATCTGGGAGGAGTTGGAGATGACTGTCAAACTGACGTCTTCTTCGACCCCTCCTCCGCCTTCGGAGCGGCGCCGCGTGAGGATCTTCCTCCCGCGCGCGCTCCGCCGCCTCCTTCTGGGACATGACGTGTTCGCAGAACGAGGCGACTGCCGCCCAGGACCTCTCATCCCTCAGCATGGCGTTAACCAAGCCGGGGAGTGATAGGTCCGGTCCGATCACCGCGATGAGACTGCGGCGTGGCTCGGACCACGACGGGCACACCTCGAGGTTGTGCTGCGCCGTGTCCCCCGCCGCGCCACAGTCGTGGCACGACGGCGTCTCCTCCCGTCCGATTCGGTGCAGGTACGATCCGAAACAACCGTGTCCGGACAGCACCTGCACCAGCCGGAAGGAGAGGAATCCATGCGACCGCTCGAGCCAGTCTCGCAGTACTGGCCCAATCGCGTCGAGGATTCGGCGGCCGAAGGCTGCGGTGGCGAAGTCCCCCGTCCAATGGACAACGATGGCGTCCCTCGCCTCCCGCTGGACGGCCTCCCGCTCTTCCTGGGCTGGGCGTTCTCCTCTCGCCCTCCGCCCCGCCGTCCATTCATATACTCTGGCGAGCACCCACGCCTCGAGTTCCCAAGGAGGGATGCCCGCCAGAGCACATGCTGCCGCGAAGCCCACCGTGCGGTAGGCCCATGGAGCGACTACCTATCTGACCTATACAACCCGGTTATTGGTTACCCAACCCATAACAACCGTCAAAGATTGACGAATGACAGTGGAGACCAATGGCTTAACGTGCTTTCCGGGACACGGTGGTGTCTTGATATGTAATAGATGTTCACCTATCCACGGACTAGCCTCGGCAAGCATATTTTAACCATCAGTCGACCCGTGCGGCTGTTATTATTTTGCCACGAGCCCCTCTCCAAGTCACACAATTATGAAAACGAAAAGGCGAAGAGAGTGTACAAAAAAGCGATATTTACGACCATCCTAGCTTATACCTTTTTTTTTTTTTTTTTTTTTTTTTTTTTTTTTTTTTTTTTTTTTTTTTCGCTGAGAAATGCGTTACGCATCCCCGCTCGTGGGGGACGAGACGGGGTATGTGGGACTCCTGTCGGAATTACACACCGACAGTATACCCACTAAAACTCAGCGGTGTCCCCACATCGCCGTGATGGGAGGGCCATGGGAAACCGGCTCAGCCTTTACTTCCACAACCCTCCCGGCGCATGCCCGCCTACCTGGCGGGCCCCGCATGCCCCCCATGCTGGGGGGCTACGGGAATAGCCGGGAGCACCTGGCCATTCCCGTCCAACACTGATGGGGGCCTGTGCAATACAGGCAAAGGTGCCCCCGCACCAGTTGCCTGCTGGCCTCCATCTGGGAGGAGTCGGAGATGACTGTCAAACTGACGTCTTCTTCGACCCCTCCTCCGCCTTCGGAGCAACGCCGCGTGAGGATCTTCCTCCCGCGCGCGCTCCGCCGCCTCCTTCTGGGACATGACGTGTTCGCAGAACGAGGCGACTGCCGCCCAGGACCTCTCATCCCTCAGCATGGCGTTAACCAAGCCGGGGAGTGATAGGTCCGGTCCGATCACCGCGATGAGACTGCGGCGCGGCTCGGACCACGACGGGCACACCTCGAGGGTGTGCTGCGCCGTGTCCCCCGCCGCGCCACAGTCGTGGCACGACGGCGTCTCCTCCCGTCCGATTCGGTGCAGGTACGATCCGAAACAACCGTGTCCGGACAGCACCTGCACCAGCCGGAAGGAGAGGAATCCATGCGACCGCTCGAGCCAGTCTCGCAGTACTGGCCCAATCGCGTCGAGGGTTCGGCGGCCGAAGGCTGCGGTGGCGAGGTCCCCCGTCCAATGGACGACGATGGCGTCTCTCGCCTCCCGCCGGACGGCGTCCCGCTCTTCCTGGGCTGGGCGTTCTCCTCTCGCCCTCCGCCCCGCCGTCCATTCATATACTCTGGCGAGCACCCACGCCTCGAGTTCCCAAGGAGGGGTGCCCGCCAGAGCACATGCTGCCGCGAAGCCCACCGTGCGGTAGGCCCGCGCCACCCGCTGGGCTATGGCCCTTTGGGGAGCCCGCAAGGCGGCAGCGTTCTCCCTCCTATGGAGGGAGTCCTCCCAGATAGGGGCTCCGTAGAGGGCCATACTCTTCAGGATGCCGGCGTAAAGTTGCCGGCATCGTCCGCTGGGCCCCCCCAAGTTGGGAAGCAGCCACGACAGCGCGCCCGCGGTCTTCAACAGGCGCGTCGACAGCCCGCTAAAATGCGGACCGAAGCGCCACCTGCTGTCAATTACAAGACCCAGGTACTTCATCTGGGCCTTAACCTCAATTTTGACGCCGTCCACGAAGATATGGGCGTCAGGTGGGGGGGCGCGCTGCCGAGGTCCGTGGAAGAACACGGCCTCGGTTTTGTGCAACGCCACCGTTAAACCTAGGCGGCGGATCCGCCCTGCGACCAAGGATCCGCCCGCCGAGGCCAAGTTGGCCGCCTCCCTGAAACTCCCCCCCCGGGCGGTGAGGAGAGTGTCATCCGCGTAGCACACGACACTCGTGCCTCGGAGGAGAGTTCCCCGCAGGAGCCAATCATAGCCGACGTTCCAAAGGAGAGGTCCTATGACTGACCCCTGTGGAACGCCGGCTTCGACGGCGTACCGCCGGACTTGGCCAGTCCTATTTACCAGAAGGATCGCCCGATCCTCCAGGTAGCTGGCCAGCAGACCGCGCATGTATCGAGGCACTCCGTGAAATCGGAGCGCCTCTAGGATGGTGGAGTGGGGAACGGAGTTGAAGGCATTGGCTATGTCGAATGACACAGCCAACAATCCATCCCCCGCTTCCATCGCCTCCTTCACCTGGCCCTTAAGGCAGGCCAGCGCGTCCACGGTGGAACGCTCAGCCCGAAAACCGAACTGAGCGTCCGACAAGTCCGGCCCGATATCCCGCAGATGGCCCTTTAGGCGAGCAGCGATTATCCCCTCGAACATTTTGCCGACCTCATCGAGCAGAACGATGGGCCGGTACGCCGAGGGGGAGTCTGCCGGGCGGCCCTCCTTGCGAAGAAGGCACAACTGCCCCTCCTTCCATGGTTTCGGGAACCTCCCTGACGCAAGGCATGCGCTGAAGAGGTCCCGAAACCTCTCCTCCATTTGAGTGGCAGCGATCGCCACCACTCTTGCGGGAACCCCGTCGGGGCCTGGAGCTGTCTTCTTGGCGCGGATATGGGAAATTGCCGCGCTAAGTTCCGACTCCGTGACAGGAGGGGCCTCCTCTTGTTCCTCGTCTAGCTGAGCAGCTATCCCCCGCGGTGGGTCCATCACTGGCGGGGTGAAGTTGTCCCTGCACGGGAACAGGGACTGAACCACCCCATCGAGAAATGACGGCTCCAGGGTCTCGGCAACCGGGGGACCATAGGGGCGCAATTTGTTGCGCGCCACCTTATATGGTCTTCCGTAGGGGTCGTTGTCGAGACCCTCCAGCAGCTCGGCTCTCGCCGTGTCTCTGGCGGTGGCGATGGCCCGATCGAGGACCATTTTTGCCTCCATGTAAACCTCATAGAGGTGGTCCTCGTCGTCCAAGTCCCGTCGACGCCGCCGCCGGCTCCGCGTGTATTCCCTCCTTGCCTCCACACACGCTGCTCGAAGCCCCGCCAGCTCCCCCGACCACCAGTACACGGCGCGTTTGGGTAGCGGTCGGCGAGACCGAGGCATGCTAGAGTTGCATACCTCGGTCAGAGACTCCCTCAGTTGCTTCGCCATGGTGTCCACATCCAGGCCGGCGGCAGGCGGCGAAAGCCAGTCCTGGATGAACGCCGCCTCGCTCGCTGCCTCCCTGTCCAGGCGGGTAAGAGCCCACCTCGGGAACAGTGGTCGCCCGGAGGGGGGCCGCATCTCTCCGGGGCCACTGTTGGAGATGTCGAACCGCACGTAGCGGTGGTCCGACATAGTCTCCACCAGGTCCACCCGCCAGTTCAACACCCGCGCGGCTAACGCAGGGGTGGCGAAAGTGACGTCCACTATTGAGCCGCCCCGTCGCCGCACGCATGTCTGGACGCTTCCTCTGTTCAAGAGGGAGAGTCCAGAGGAGGCTGCCCACATCTCAACCGCCCGCCCGCGTGCGTCGGTGGCCGGGTTGCCCCAGGTCACCGACTTGGCATTCAGGTCTCCCAGTACGGAGACCTGACGCGGCGCCGCCCTGCCGACCACGGCGGCCAGGACTCCGAGATAGTTCTCAAAGTCCTGAAGAGGGCGGTTTGGGGAGAAATATACGCCCACAAGGGCTAAGTCTCCCCACGCGGCGGCCACGTATCCACGTCCCCTCTCTAATAGCGAGAGGGGAGGGGAGTCTGTGGAAGACCGCGCCGCAAGTGCCACCAAGTCGTCCTCGTCGCCCAGCCAGCTGCCGGGGATCGAGTAGGGCTCGGCGACCACCGCTACGTTCACCAACCACTCGGCCATGACCTGCACTACCAGGTTCTGGGCCGCTCTGCAGTGGTTGATGTTCGCCTGGAGGATGCGGTAGTCGGAAACCATTATTCCGACATCGCACCCCCCTCCTCAGCTACCGCTACAACGGCGGCGGTTGCAACAGGGCGAACCTGCGCTGGCACTATGCCCTTCCTCACAGGGGGCTTACAGCTCCTGCCCGTCATCCTGTGGGCCGCGGGGCGGCCACTGGCGGCACACGCCGTGCAGTGTGGCGTGGTGGCGCGGCAGGTGGCACTCTTGTGTCCCTCTTGCCCGCATTTGTAGCACGTGTCTCCCCAGTCGAATTTGGAGGGACACGTGGCTCGGGCGTGGCCGAACGCGAGGCACTTGAAGCAGCGCATAGGCTGGTCTTCAAGTGGCCGGACCACTGCCGAGCTAAGTCCCACAAGCAGCCGTCCCTTGGTCGTAGCAAGGGCAGCCCCAGCCGCGGCGACTGGGCACTCGACGCGGATGATGCCCACGCCACGGCGGCCGAGCCTGATGGCTCCACCTTTTACCGCGCCAGCGTCGCAGCCTCCAGCCGCCGCGACTGCCGCCACCACATCCTCCTTGGTGACCGAATCATCCAGATCGGCCACCTCCAAGGCTGCGGTCTTAACAGGTCTGACGACCGTTGCCGCATCCGCAATGACCTCTTGCAACTTTGTTGCGAAGAGGTCCGCATTTGTGCCGCGCTGTTCCCCCGAGAACTCGAAAATTCGAGCCCCGGTTACGGTTCGACGGCACGTGATATTGCCGATCCCCAGCTGGGAGGGATCAGCATTGGTACGAGCCCGTCGTAGGACGGACTCATACGTCTCGCCTCGCTCCACGGCCTCCGAGGTGATGGTCACCACGACAGCCGCGGTTTTGGGAGGAACTAGCTTCCTCCCGCCGGCTGGAGCCCTTTTGGCTGCAGGAACAGTCGCAGCTGGCTTGGGGGCCGACTTATTCCCTCCCTTCCCTTTTCCTCTCTTGACCACTTCCGTCCACGACTGGTTGGACGGGGTGGTGGAGGGAAGAAGGGCGTCTTCCTCCTGCGAGTTCTGGGGAGCTGCTGGAGTGGCAGACGACCCAGACGCTCCCTCCGCACTTGTGGTGGCGGTTTGAGAAGCCACCTTGGTCCCCTTGCCCTTGCCCTTGCCCTTGCCCTTGCCCTTGCCTTTGGAGGGCTTCGGGGCCTGTGGCTGCGCGTCCGATGTCGGGCCTGCTAGAGGCGCAGGTTCCGGCTCCCGCGGGGGTGGCATCTTTTCCGCCGCTAGCGGCGGGCGGAGCCGCCTTTCCGGCAAGAGCCGGTCCTCGATGCCTGCAAAGCAGGCTCTGGTGAAGGCCCTCTCCTCCATGACAACCTTTCGGATTATATCCTCAAGGTTGGAAGGGGAGGAGGAGCCTCCTACCACCGGACCCGGGGCAGGTTGGGCAGGCCGGGCCGTGGCCTCAGCCAGCTTCTGGTGTAGCTGGCTGACCTCCGCCTGCAGGCGATCCACCTTCGCCTGCAGCTGCCGCGTCTCGTCCGTGGCCGTCCGACTCACCAGCTCCAACACAATGCCGTGCAGACTGGTGGCCCGGCATTTGAGGGCCTTCTGGAAGGTCCCCTTCAAGTTGGAGGACTTTGAGGCGACCTCTAAGACCTCCTCCTTGTCCTCCTGCGCCATGCGCTCCAGGTCCGCCAGGGAGTGGTCGGCGTATAGCACAATCGATGCACCATAGCCAGCCCTCGACCGGGCGATTTGCGCCTGGCGCTCCTTCGCAGCGACCCTCTCTTCCAGGTCTTGTTGGAGCTGCACCCTTTTCGCCAGGTTTAGCTGGCGCTCAGCGTCCACCAAGCCCACATCGTGGGTAGAAGTCGAAGCCTTTTTAGACTTCGACTTCTTCTTAGCCCTTCTTTCGGCCGACTCCGAGGAGCCCTCAGACCCGGGCCTTAGGTAGGCCCTCTTCCGTTTGAGGCGGTCGTTTTCGGCCGCCGACGTGTCCATGTTGGAGTTGTCGGAGTCCGACAACTCGTCTGGCCTACTAAACAGGCTGGCCGCAGACGGTGCGCGGTCAGCTTCCGACGCCAAAGCGTCGCCGGCGTGGCCCTGAGAAGGGCCGTTGGATTGGCCCTGAGAAGGGCCGTTTGAATCGCCCTGGGAGGAGCGATTCGAAGTAAAACGCCCTGAGGCGTCACGCACGGTTTTTTGTTTCGTCATGTTCGCAGACGACCGCATCAATGTCTGCGAATCACAGCGCACTTTAGCCGCCGGTCTGCCACTCCGTTACGGTGGTCAGACACGGCGTTGCCCGGGGGAAACTACGAGGAAGTATGCGTACCTAATCTAAGTATGTGATGAAGTATGAACATAAAATGGCGGACGCGTATCGTTCAATTAAATTTTATTTTATTACTGAACGTAACGGGTGAACTGACGTACCATTTAGCAGTATTCCTAAGCGTTTATCCGTAATGATATTAGTGAGTCGGAAAACAGATTCTATCGTGCAATGGGTAGACAAAAATAGCCCTTTAGGTGCCGAACATACTTTGGCTGTGTCTGTACGCACGGCCACACATCTAGCTACACCTAACCAGTATGTATGTAAGCTGTGTGTGCCATAGCTTCAAGATATTTTGTGTCGTGAATTGATAAAGTAATGCATTAGAAAACTGACGAAGTTATAAAAGACTAAACTATAAATCTGAAAAAACAGACTTACGGCGTTTTCATTCTTTTCATTTGCAATCATATGGAGGAAGTAACTGGTGCTTATAGCAAAGGAGTCCTCCTAGTTTAAGCCCAGTTGCACATGTCTAATTTAAGGTTTAAATCGGTTTAAGTCTTGAACAAATAAGTAAAAAAATTGTTTGTTAGTTTATATGGTAGTACTAGTAGTTTGCTTTTTCAGATTTTCAACCGCATTTATTTCTACCGTATCTCTTTCATAGGCCTTCGTCTTCGATCAATACAGGAAGATATTTTTTTCGCCATCCAAATTTTTACAGGCTGTTCTACCGATGAATATGAACGACTTTCATTATAGGACCAACTCTGAAATTACGAAAAAAAAACCAGCTGTTTCATACATTTTGGTCAAGTAGGTATTGAACTTTAGTATTAAACAGCTGATTTTTATTTCATGATTTCAGAGTTGGTCCCATAGTGAAAGTTGTTCATATTCATGGATAGAACATCCTGTAAAAATTTGGATGGTGATAAAAAAATCTTCCTGTAGGTACGAGTATATTGATCGAAGGCCTCCGCAGACTGTTTACGCTTTGCGGCTTATAAAAATTTTACATGTCGGCCATCTTTTAAAATTAAAAATAGAGTGATGTTATGTACTTATAGTGAGACATAAATCCTTCTTTTGTCTCGGGGTGGTAGAGTTGAAATAAATTGTAAACCAGTAGACGGTTAGCAATCTCGTAGGTATGTTTTTAGGATTCCGTACCCAAAAGGATAAAACGGGTCCTTATTCTGTCTACGCCGTATGTCTGTCTGTCCAACTGTCACGAAGCTGTAGACCTCATTTTAACAGTAATAGATAGCCAATTTAAATTCATAGAATGTGCTCATTTATAATTTCTAAAGTGGACGTTCACGTCCATAAAACATATGGAAATACGTGCACGTTATCGTAGACAGATATTTAAAAGTTCCTTTATACAGGGTTATTGGTGAAACAGTAACAAGTTTTCAGGACTATATTACTAACATCATAAATAACAACTTTTGTTCTATAACTTTTATTAATTCATCAGATTTCATCAGATATTTCAAAAAAAATTTTTCTTTAAATGATATCCATCATGCTAATATTATAAATTTGAAAGTAACTCTGTCTGTCTGTCTGTCTGTCTGCCTGTATGCAATGATGTATATATATAATACGTCATTGCCTGTATGTATCTATGTTACCTTTTCACGCCTAAACCGCTGAACCGATTTAAATGAAATTTGGTATAGAGATAGTTTGAGTACCGGGAAAGGACATAGAGACATCCATTCTGTGATCATTACTATGCCAGATATCATTTAAAATAGGTTCAATAGATTCGTCGTAACATTTTAACAAGCAAACAGACACATAAACTCATAATTATGCAAGATATTAATATGGATAAACGCTTAGCGATACTGCTAAAGGGTGCGTCAATTCACCCGTTACGTTCAGTAATAAATTAAAAGGTAATTGGACGATACGCGTCCGCCATTTTATGTTCATACTTCATCACATAGAGTAGGTATAATATGATCGTTTTATTGACGTTGCGCGAAGCTTCGTTTGTCGTAAATATCGCTTCTTTCGTAGGCTGTCATCGCTTTTGTGATTCGTTTTAAAAATTTTGTAAATTGGAGAGGGGCTCGTGGCTAAATAATAACAGCCATACGGGGCGATCGAAGGTTAAGCTATGCTTGCCGAGGCCGGTTCGTGGATGGGTGACCATCCATTACATATCAAGACTCCGCCGGCCGTGCCTCGGAAATCACGTTAAACCGTTGGTTGGCTATCATTTGTAGATGACAGACAGTCTTGACGGGCATTAGTTATAGAACTAGCTTTTAATACAGCTAATAGGTATTTAAGTACTTTAATTCATCAGTAGGAAATAATAGTTCTCTAAATACTTTGGGGATTATTTATAAACGGTGATTAAAGTTAAGTTATATTTAACGTCAAAAATATATGGTTAAACAGTCGCTAATCACTACTTGAATTTAAGCAATATTTATGAGTAAAGGGGTTTATTTTTATTTAATACTTCCTAGCTTCTTCCCGCGGCTTCGCTCGTGTGGATGTCCCACGGGAAAATACTTTTGGGCAAAAAGTAGCCGATTATGTTTGGTACTTCATAACATTAGCTATTTGTCAGTGAAAGTCCCGTCAAAATAGGTCTAGCCGTTTCGAAGATTAGCCAGAACGAACAGACTGACGGATAGATAGACAGACAGACAAAAGTAGCGTATATACATAATATATGTATTTTAGGTGCATCGTCCTCACATGTTATTATATAATTAATGTACCCATGCAAAATATTGTACCTAAAACATTTTAAAAGAGTAACGGTGGAGTTTCTTGCCCATTCTTCTCCATACGAAAACTACCTTTTGGAATGGGCGACTAGAATCAATTCTATTTTAAGATAATTTTTGAGGTTCAAAAGTGCCTTTTATGTGCCTATTTGAAATAAATGCTTTGACTATGCGTTTAGCTATTATTTTGATATTACAAACAGACACTACAATTTTATTTATTTGTATATATTGAGGTGAATGACTTTTCAGTGACGATCTGACTCTAGTTGCTTCCAAACCAATCAACCGCTATAGGTATGAACTAGAAACCCTGGTGAATTTGAAAACTTTTCTAATCACGAAGTAAAAATAATCAAAGGAAAAAATTGTAGACGGCTTACAGGATATTGCAATTTTATCGAAGCGAATTGCGCTACGTACGAAGGCTACAGTACGGTCGAACAAGCTATTTGGTATACAGGCAAACATATTCATTTTTTCACCACACTGCCAATATTTTATTTTATTTTGTGCGTTATTACTTTTTCAGCTTATGGCATCCTTAATTAAATAGAGTGGTATAAAAGAATTGACTAACTCAGAAACTCAATCTCAAAGCATTTATTTCAATTAAACCATTTACAGGCACTTTTGAATTGTCAAGAAGTCAGTCAGTCAGAAAATATGAAGCTAGTAGCCCATCCCAAAGCGTAGGTATCTATGGAGAAGAACGGACGAGAAACTCCATGGACACTCTTTTAAATTATATTTTTACAAAAATATTAGTTACATCATTAATGTTACGTATTAATGTGACGTACGCGATAAAAGCGTTCAGAGTACAGCCGGTCGATTCTGTAAAAATCTCACCGTGAAAACTTGCGTGAAGTGAGCTGTCAGTGTCATCCCACTGATGCTAGGGATTGACCAAGCAAACATTTACAATCATAATCGAGATTTTAATAATAGATTTTATGCTAATTCTATTGATCATTTTATATAATTTCAAAGCTAGTATTTTAGTGGTCAAAACATTAATATTATTATTATTTATTTATTTATATATACTTTATTGTACACCACAAAAAAAATAATAATAATTACAATCATTAATACATCTTTTTAAGTTAGATTTCTATCGTTAAGAACAAATCTCATATATGGAAAGTGTTTATGGTAGAAATCTAACATAAGGAGATATATTAATGATTCTAATGACTATGATTCTGTAAATACATGTCTATTATAGTCGCAAATCACATTTTGATCAAGATACAACCTGACACTGATCTGCAAATTGCAAAAAACGTAAGAAAATTTAAATTTCGCGGTCTGCCATGTCACATTCACCTTAACCGGTCAAGCGGCGCGCGTCGCCCATGATTGGCGAGTGGCGACGAAACCGTAGCCAATGAGCGACGCGCGCGAAGTGATGTTGCCATGGTTACCGTGGAGTGAAATATGGAACATTCCGAATCGCACTGTAATCGATTACAACGTGCTTACACTTTAACCCCAATAATTATTCTGTATGGTATAAATTACCTATTATTCCCCGCATAATCTTACCATGCCGTACGGTTGTCAAGAGTGGTATTTTGACAGTTCAAACCGGTTTCGTTAAACTAACGTGGCATTTTCGAAATTGTGCTTCCGGCTACAGTCGCCACCTTACCAAAGGATAAGAAATTCGTGGTGTAAAAAAACAAACAAATAAATAAGTACTATAATCTAACCGTGAATAAATAATCAAGTGAAATAGTTTTGACTCTCAGCTGCCATAGTGGTGATTTATCTAAATGGGAACGCAAATTATTTATGTGAGAGTTGTGGGCGATGATGGCCTAATTCGGAATGATCCATATTTCACGCAGCGCACTGCGCATGCGTGTCGTCGTAGTGTTATCAAGTGAACTTTTTTTTGCTTTCATGCCATTGACGACCATGTACAACTCGTTTATAGAGAGTAGTATATTCCTTGGTGTAGAATGTACATAAGCCTGTACGTATTCGAGTACAGTGACAATAATTAGTTCCTAATTATTTAATGCTGTTAGAGATTCTAATGTCTAAATCCAACTGTTTTTGTACATCGAAAAAGTCAATTTAGTCAGCCTACATTTCAGACAATATAATATAAGAAATCGTGCTAAGCAAGTATTCAGTGATTGGTGTAATGTTCGTTTTCATAAGTACTTACATAATACGTAAAAGCATAGGTTTTTTTATATCATCTCTAGATAAACTACACGTACAATATACAAACCTTATACCATAAATATTTAGGCATATTATTAATCTAGTGACGATTGCTGTTAGGACACACAAATTGCATTATTCATGTATACGCATGTTTTGGGCTGCCTAATTTTAGTTTTGCTGTATACTGTTTACACACTGTGTCTACGTTTCTCAGCCAACTCTCCTGTCGCAGATCTGCTGAAAGAAATTACTAAGTAAATGATGAAAGCAGTTCCTCTATCTTTATGTAGTTTACTTTATTATGTATTTAGTGTGTACATAAATAAATATATTACATTTTTTAATTTGTATCACATTAAAAAAAATTGCTAATACATTTTTTCTACTGAGTCGGCTGCTTCCTGAGGTGCAACTTCTTAATGCCGGGAACAGAGGGACATTGGATGTGTGTCGGCTGCACCCCCACTGCAAAAAGCTGGAAATAATGGTAATAATTTGTTACTAAGTATTTGATTTATTTAATTCCTACACATCAGGACATCTGCAGCTAATGTATTTACTTTCAATAAGAATAGCGGTATGATTTATTAAGAACAGCGTCTGATCAAATAAAATCAATTGAATGGGCCAATATTATTACTATATATTTAGAGCACAACGAGTTTCTACATTTCTTAATTCCATGCTCCGTGCCTGTCTGTGTCCCAATTTATTTGTTCCCTATTGTGTTTATCAAAAATAGTGTGTGAATTAATGAATACTTGCCTCAGACCGCCACGCATGACACAGCCGGGAGCGATGTGATCAAATCAAATAGAGGCAGTGTTCTTTTATTGTCTTCTGTCCCTTTAATGACTTAGCAACTGCAGGGTCGATAAGGCTCATCTGCTGAAAGATAGAATATATATCAGATTAATAAAATTCACTTGCTTTTGTGTGCCTATACTTTTGTGTTTTTATTTTAAGTTATCCTATGTTGTCCCACAGCTGGGCACGGTCTCCCCCATACTTTTCCAGTTTTCCTTATGTTGTGCCTTCTTCGGCCAATTGGTCAGGAACGTGTCAGTGACGACGCCCGCCTTGTCTTCAGGCAACCTTTGTTACTGAATGACACACGTCTGTGACATGCCTACGTCTTTTACATTAGTTACATATTATTATCATCAAGTCGGTACTATTTTGGCATACCTGACAGACCACCACTCGTCCTTGCAAAGCTAACCACCTGACTGATCGTCTAATTCATATACCTACCTAATTATGAACAGTAACACAGGAACTGTGGAGTAGGTAGAGTTCATTTTTAAATTAGAAAAACTTTCACCAATAGGTACATGCCAACATTATGTCATATTACTATTACATTCACCATTATAATATCGTGCTAGCCATTGTCACTGAAAAACTAATTCAAAGTAGGTACTAAGATAAAACTTTCATTTGTTTATTTACAATTATTTAAACACAGATGATAAAATCGCACCTTCGGTGCAACTAAGTCACAAATAGCCAAAACTGCAAAATTGGGGTAAGTATGCCAAATTGTAAACTATAAGATTATTAACGTAAAACTATAGCAAACAAAATAATTTAAAAATGAGCTGTTGTGACTTTGTTGCACCGAAGGTGCGACCAAAGAGCAGCCGCGAATTTTTTTTTAATGTCTTCTTCGTTAGACAACTGACAAGACGCGCGAATTAGCCCTTTTGAAAATTTTAAAAATTTACTTAAAGTGAATAAAACAGTGAATTCTGCAAAAATGAGGTAAGTACAATGTTATTATAAATATGAGGTCTTAAGCATTTTAAATTGGTAGGTAAATATTATGACGAACAGACGCTAGCACATCAAGCTACTACAATCTGTCAAATTTCTTTAATATATTTTCAACTTTATCACTAAAGCATAAGGTTTAAAGTTGATTGGGAAAATCTGACAGTTTTGGGTAGGTTGATTAGTTTCCGTTTCTATTTAATACTTTGAGATTTTATTATAATTCCAGCTGCAGCTCCATGACATTGAGACAAAAATATTGATTATTATGGCAATGCAATATCAAAACGTGTCGAAAAAAGTTCAAAAGTGTAATGTCAGAATAAGGTTGAAATAAAAAAAAAAACACCATAGCCACTGGTACAAGTCCGCGAGGCGTAGTGTATTTATATGTAGGAAAATACGTCAATAAATGCACAAGCTTGTACATAATAAAGTACAAGTATGTACATAGCCACTTATTTCTATGATATTGACAATGAGAAATGACAATGTCAATGTCAGTCAGCGAGTAAATATGGTCCTTGCAGTCAGCCGTGCCGTGCCGATCGACATTGTCATTGTCACATCATTTGCCACAGGGCTGCAAACCCTAAAATATAAATAATGTTTGTAGTTTAATTAACTTTTTTTTTCCAATATTGCCAACCCATATTTTTCGTTTTGAATCATTTAGTCGATTAGTTTATCTACCGGACCATAGACTCAAACTGTTGCACAGGATATTAGACCGTATTTAACAGTAATAATAGAGGTTGAAGCCGCGTGAATCGGGTGGTGACAAATGGTGTCGGTAGCCCCTGACGGGTGCGCGCCGGTAGGTGACAAATGGGGACGCTCGCCCACGAACGGTTAAATGTAATGTAATGATGCATTTTATTTTTCAACACTTGTTTAAAAAAAAACGCCATAAGACATTAAAATAATTACCCTCTTTCAGCCTATAAAGCTCAGAAAGCTTTTTAAATTTTCAGTTATTTTAGTACCAAGCCCCATACATCTATTGAACGTCTCTTTTATCAAAAAAATTTTGACAATACTGTTGGTTCTTAGTTTGAATTTAGTACTTAGGTCAGTGGGTCGTCATACTTTGAATTTTAAGTATTCTGTGATTATAGTTTGTCAGTGACTTTTCTATTTATCGATAGAAAAAAATGACTAACTAATATTCATCATCTGTGGTGAACATGTGCTGTCTACTGCTGTCTATGGGGCTTTCCGATACAAAATAAACTTTTTGTCTGCAGTTTCAGAATAAATAATTGTAAATAAACAAATGAAAGTTTTATCTTAGTACCTACTTTGAATTAGTTTTTCAGTGACAATGGCTAGCACGATATTATAATGGTGAATGTAATAGTAATATGACATAATGTTGGCATGTACCTATTGGTGAAAGTTTTTCTAATTTAAAAATGAACTCTACCTACTCCACAGTTCCTGTGTTACTGTTCATAATTAGGTAGGTATATGAATTAGACGATCAGTCAGGTGGTTAGCTTTGCAAGGACGAGTGGTGGTCTGTCAGGTATGCCAAAATAGTACCGACTTGATGATAATAATATGTAACTAATGTAAAAGACGTAGGCATGTCACAGACGTGTGTCATTCAGTAACAAAGGTTGCCTGAAGACAAGGCGGGCGTCGTCACTGACACGTTCCTGACCAATTGGCCGAAGAAGGCACAACATAAGGAAAACTGGAAAAGTATGGGGGAGACCGTGCCCAGCTGTGGGACAACATAGGATAACTTAAAATAAAAACACAAAAGTATAGGCACACAAAAGCAAGTGAATTTTATTAATCTGATATATATTCTATCTTTCAGCAGATGAGCCTTATCGACCCTGCAGTTGCTAAGTCATTAAAGGGACAGAAGACAATAAAAGAACACTGCCTCTATTTGATTTGATCACATCGCTCCCGGCTGTGTCATGCGTGGCGGTCTGAGGCAAGTATTCATTAATTCACACACTATTTTTGATAAACACAATAGGGAACAAATAAATTGGGACACAGACAGGCACGGAGCATGGAATTAAGAAATGTAGAAACTCGTTGTGCTCTAAATATATAGTAATAATATTGGCCCATTCAATTGATTTTATTTGATCAGACGCTGTTCTTAATAAATCATACCGCTATTCTTATTGAAAGTAAATACATTAGCTGCAGATGTCCTGATGTGTAGGAATTAAATAAATCAAATACTTAGTAACAAATTATTACCATTATTTCCAGCTTTTTGCAGTGGGGGTGCAGCCGACACACATCCAATGTCCCTCTGTTCCCGGCATTAAGAAGTTGCACCTCAGGAAGCAGCCGACTCAGTAGAAAAAATGTATTAGCAATTTTTTTTAATGTGATACAAATTAAAAAATGTAATATATTTATTTATGTACACACTAAATACATAATAAAGTAAACTACATAAAGATAGAGGAACTGCTTTCATCATTTACTTAGTAATTTCTTTCAGCAGATCTGCGACAGGAGAGTTGGCTGAGAAACGTAGACACAGTGTGTAAACAGTATACAGCAAAACTAAAATTAGGCAGCCCAAAACATGCGTATACATGAATAATGCAATTTGTGTGTCCTAACAGCAATCGTCACTAGATTAATAATATGCCTAAATATTTATGGTATAAGGTTTGTATATTGTACGTGTAGTTTATCTAGAGATGATATAAAAAAACCTATGCTTTTACGTATTATGTAAGTACTTATGAAAACGAACATTACACCAATCACTGAATACTTGCTTAGCACGATTTCTTATATTATATTGTCTGAAATGTAGGCTGACTAAATTGACTTTTTCGATGTACAAAAACAGTTGGATTTAGACATTAAAATCTCTAACAGCATTAAATAATTAGGAACTAATTATTGTCACTGTACTCGAATACGTACAGGCTTATGTACATTCTACACCAAGGAATATACTACTCTCTATAAACGAGTTGTACATGGTCGTCAATGGCATGAAAGCAAAAAAAAAGTTCACTTGATAACGACTACGACGACACGCATGCGCAGTGCGCTGCGTGAAATATGGATCATTCCGAATTAGGCCATCATCGCCCACAACTCCCACATAAATAATTTGCGTTCCCATTTAGATAAATCACCACTATGGCAGCTGAGAGTCAAAACTATTTCACTTGATTATTTATTCACGGTTAGATTATAGTACTTATTTATTTGTTTGTTTTTTTACACCACGAATTTCTTATCCTTTGGTAAGGTGGCGACTGTAGCCGGAAGCACAATTTCGAAAATGCCACGTTAGTTTAACGAAACCGGTTTGAACTGTCAAAATACCACTCTTGACAACCGTACGGCATGGTAAGATTATGCGGGGAATAATAGGTAATTTATACCATACAGAATAATTGGGGTCAAAGTGTAAGCACGTTGTAATCGATTACAGTGCGATTCGGAATGTTCCATATTTCACTCCACGGTAACCATGGCAACATCACTTCGCGCGCGTCGCTCATTGGCTACGGTTTCGTCGCCACTCGCCAATCATGGGCGACGCGCGCCGCTTGACCGTGCATCATAAATACGGATCTTAGTTATTTAGTATCTATCTACAATAATGTTATATTTGCACGCGTTACAGGTTAAATAAGTAGTATGTAACTAGTTAATACAAAATCTGGTTAATTGTTGAAAACAAAATGCACACAACTGACTTTTTAAATGTACAAACACGGTTGGATTTAGACATAATATCTAAAAGCTTTGAAATAAATAGGAACTAATTTCTGAACTCGATTACGAACAGGCTTACGACCGTGGTCGTCAATTATAGAAATAAATAAATAAAAACTGAATTTAATATTAATGACAGCGCCTAACGCGCAAGCACTTCACGCAATCCACATCAAAATAATCTACAATGTGATAATGACAGTGAATAACGCGCAAGCGCGGCGTGAAGTGTTCACTTCACTCGATTCACGACATTAAATGTCGTGAATCAGGTGAAGTGAACACTTCACGCAATCCACATCAAAATAATCTTCTATGTGATAATGACAGTGACTAACGCGCAAGCGCGGCGTGAAGTGTTCACTTCACCCGATTCTCGACATTTAATGTTGTGATTCGGGTGAAGTGAACACTTGCGTGACGCGCTCGCGCCTCAGGCTGTATTGACTACCTAGTCAGTCTAGGAAAAAAAGAAAAAAAAAACAACATTGAGTTTCTGGCTAAGTTTCTGTTTTGCTATTTTATTGTAAAACCCCACGAAATATTAATGTTTTGACCACTAAAATACTAGCTTTGAAAATATATAAAATGATCAATAGACTTAGCATAAAATCTATTATTAAAATCTCGATTATGATTATAAATGTATGCTTGGTCAATCCCTAGTATCATGTGGGATGACACTGACAGCTCACTCCACGCTCACTTCGCCTAAGTTTTCACGGTGAGACGGTTACAGAATCGCACGGCAGCAAATAGTAAAAAAACAACATTCTTAAAATAAAATAATTAAAAATAAGTCGAGGCAGCTAAGAGATTACCAGCCCCAATTCACGGCGCCCGTTCACGAACATGACGCGTAGATCAGCACCATTCAGCTCAACCATTTTGAAGGGAGCTAAATGATCCAACACACACGCCACCGTCAGCGAGACATTTGTGTGAGCATGACATACTATCAGCCGCCAGGGCACATTAAAGTCAATGAAAGACATATTACCCGGTAAATGGTAGCACTGTAGTACATGGAACTCACACATCAGTGCTATGTAATTATACAATACAAAGGAAATTGAGTTTATACAATGCAAAGATAGATTCACAATCTTCAGCAGCTCCAACAGTATTTTGAAGTGTACACCATTGTTTAAAAGTAGTTGCAAGTTAGCTGCTTGTATACCAAATAGCTTGTTCGACCGTACGTATTGTGTGTCAATCTGCTCAATAATAACTGGTGGAATTATATCGTTCGGCACGCGACGGGGACATGATCGTGAACTTGAAATGTTTCGCTAGTATGTCTTGTTCCAATTATATTTATTTGCATGTATTAGTGATCAGGCGGAAAAGTCCGCGATGGTACCTTCCAACATAGACCCCTCTTCTTACTGTATTGTGACGTCATATCTCAGTAGTTGGAGCCTAATGCCTCCATCTATTAGTGTCAGAACGATGCTCATATGTTTATGTATGAAGGATAATGGACAACAAGTAGGTACCTACTCCTATCGTCGTTAGAGAGGATATAACGCGGTTAGAAACAAGGGTATCGCAATAAACTGGAGTTACATGTTGAAGGGTTGGTCTCTTTAGTAGGGTTTTAATTTACATAAGCTCATTAACTTAATCATTCTATATTGTATAATCCACCTCTGAACATTTGTACGCTTAAAGTACCTAAATAAAAACATAACCCTGTCTTTGTTGCCGCGCAGTCGGGTAACAAATAACTTGAAATAATTTATGACTGAAGTGGGTAAACTGTAATTATAGATAGGTTAATAGTAGATTAGTAGATCGGTGTTTTTGTTAATGATAGATTTTCAGGTCAGGGTAACCAGGAAGAGATCGCAGAAAGCGACAAAGCCGCCCATTGTATATTTTTACCCCCTTACCAATAAACGTGTTATATCAGATGAATAGTTACACACCCATTTCTCTCTTTCAGTCGTCAGTAATTTGATTTTCGAAAGAAGAAGATAAAGCGTTATGTAACTACACAGGCGCTATACGTGTATTAGTAAGGGGTTTAGTGTTTGATCACTTTTTTTTTTGTTAGGTATATATTTTTGTGGTGTAGAATAAAGTATAGGTATATAAATAACGTTTATTTGGTAGATCTTTGATAATTTTGGTAGCAGAGGATGGATTTGTAGGCCTAAGGGTCTTAATGATCAGCAAAAAACATGGACTGTTTTTTGACCTATATACCAAACTATTCTACTACTACCTATAGCGACATATATTTTATGTTAGCATGCAATGTCCCCTTCCAGGGCAACGGCCTCCCTCCACTCCTTCCATCGTTCGCAAGCCCGCGTGGCCTCCTTCCAGTTTTAGCGAAATCCATCCAGCAGGCTTATTGCGCATAACAATTGTAATGCTTTTCATTTTGATAATTCAACATTCATTGCGTTATTTAAGTTTTTGAGCAGACGATTTTGTCAAACATAATATGAAACAATGGATTAGGAATTTCTTTAAAAATCCTTCGGATTGTGAAAGAAAATGTTTTACTCGATTGGGTTGTTGTTATTAAATTGCTTAATTACTTTGTACAATTTATGAATTTTAAGTACCTATTCGTAATTCAAAGTAGATAGTCTTTCAGGGTTGTATATTTCACTGTGAATGACGATGCGGTGTTCAACGAATAGTTCTTACCTTGTTTACATACTAGGCCTCTAAAATGTGTCCAGTAGTAGTAGGTAACTGGCGCACTCCGCATTTTAGTTATGAAACTATAGTCCGGCGTTTCTAAATTAGCCGAAGATGTAAACAACAATGGCCGCTCAAAATTGAATAATATCTATATACAAGAACATTTATTTTAAGTAGTTAATATTTGTTTTCGTCTTAACCCATTGAATGTCGTAATTACAGACACAATTAAAAAGCCATTGTGTCTCGCGTAGATCTAAGTTCCGACAGACGAGAGGTTAATCTCCGAGCTAACTAGCAAATTATGTTTGCGATCGCCTCCTATTTCGATTTGTCGCAAGTTTTCAATTTCATCCTGTCCTGTACTAGTACTAAAATAATACCTATATCAAAATGAATATTATATAAGCCATAAAAAGACCGCATATCCAGCTGTAACCGTTTATGTTTGTGGTTGGCAATGTTCGGTAGTTGAGGGTTCTGGCACGCGAAGCGTGTCGGTCAGCATTAAAAACATACTTAATTTTTTATATTATTTGCATTAAAAATCTGACGTTTTAATATCTCTAATAAGTACTGACGGTATAATTATAGAGGTGTTATACTATTAGCATTTGAATAGGCGAGAAACAAAAGAAAATCTTTATTATTTTTGAACTATAGTTACAAAACACAAACAAAACAAAACGCCGGACTATAGTCCGGCGTTTCTAAATTTGTCAAAGATGTAAACAACAATGGCCACTCGAAATTGAATAAAATCGATATACAAGAACATTTATTTTAAGTAATGGTTGTTTTCGCCTAGTTAGCTCGAAGATTAAGACGAAAACAAACATTACATAAAATAAATTAATGTTCTTGTATGTTGATTTTATTCAATTTCGAGCGGCCATTTTTGTTTACATATTTGGCAAATTTAGAAACGCCGGACTATATGCGAGCCGTGCAGTGAAATATTAGTTCAAGGCTTTTTATTTTATGACACTGTTTGTTTTCATGACACTATTTGGTTTTCTTATACCTACTTTATTAATATTAAAAAAAATTAGGTGATGTAGCTCTTTTAGGAAGAAACTCGTCAGGAGAAGGAGACACTGCCAGTTGCCACTATAACTAATAATTACTGACTGGTGGCAGCGACGATGAGTTCTGCTTTGAAGGGTGAGGTGCCAAATCAGCCACAAAAAACATTTCAGCTATCTCCCTGCTGGGATATCAACGCATCTGCATTGCCTCTGGTATTGCAGATGTTCATTGACAGACTCCATGGGCCACCTGCCTGATTGCCTTTAGGTATTTGATGAGACACAAGCACAAGAAAAAAGAGGGCGTGTGATTATGACCACACGACACAAGTGAAAACTTACGATTGAAGTCGAGTATACACGATTCAACGTCACCGACCCGACCGTGACGGTTCGGTTTCGTTTACTGTTCAGAAAGTGCCCCTAAAGAAGTTTTCAGTTAAAAAAAAAAAAAAAACGAGAGTAATTACAGTTCCTGCCAATTAATTCCGAAGAAGTAAGCACGAGATACAAATGCACCATATAGCACTTTAGTGGGCGCGGTATTTATTTCAATAATTTGTAAGTCGTCTGTGCTCTCAAAATAATTGGTATTAAAGTTACGGGTCTTAAATTTTCGATAAAATGCTTCGTGGAAAGGATAAATTACCCTTTCTATTTTTATGTAAGTATTTCATAAATGTTAATTTCGTAGGTAGGTACACATTATTGAAATTCTAGCTACTACTACTAGGAAAATGAAAATACTTTCGGATTACTTTGTTGTTATTCGCGGAACATTTTGCTAATACCTAAACGTTTCTCTAATGTCTCTTTACTTTATTACTATCTTAAGATTTTGTTTCATCTTGATTCTTTGTAAAAAGTGGGTTGTGGAGGTCAGATAAGCAGTCGCTCCGTGTGAAATACTGGTATTCAACTGCATTAAGAGCAAGAGTTTAGAATTCATATTACTTTATTTTGATACAATCATACCGCGGCACGTCGTGGCATGCCGCGGGACGCCGCAGCATGTCGTGTCATGCCGTTTCATTCCACGGATTGCCGCGGCGTGCCATCGCGTCTCGCGAGCCACATGGGTCACAGGATTATGACAGCTAAATTAATTGGAATAAGGTTTAAATTCCAATCAATCATAACGACATAACCAACTTTGGATCCCCGTAGAACAAAACGGGTTGAATATTGAGAAGCTGGGCTTTCTGGGGGATACTACGACGTGACGCGGCATGCTCGCATACCGCGTCATACCAAAGCGTCCTTCGGGCTGCCGAAGCACGCCCTGCCGTACCATGCCGCGACGTCAGTCAACGCCGGCCCTGAGGCATCGTGTCAAATAAATAACCTATCAGTAATATTGACTATCTAACATAATTTAGGTTATTAGAACTTTTAATATGAACCATTTGAATAAGAGCTCAACTGTCTCTAATGAGACACAATTACTTTTTCTATTGTTACCAAACTCAGACGTGGGGATAATAATAATTGAATCATCCTACTCTCCATCTTAAAAGCAGTTTTTCTCTGAAAATGTACGAATTACGTTCATTCATTACGCGTCTCAAACGAATGACATTATCGGACTTTCATTCATCAATCCGGAAATGCGAAGGTATTTCTACCCAGGTTGGTTTGATTAGTGATGAGGCAAGTTCAGTCATTTGCCATCAAAGAGGCAGACTGGGCCGGTGATTGCAGAACGCCAGAGTATAAACGTATCGCCCGCCGTACCCCTGACGACAGGCAACTTTAATGTAGTTTTAAATAATAGGAAAAAGAAACACAGAAAACTTAATTCAGTATATTTATTTTGTTTTAAAAAAATGTCGTTTTCTTGTCGTCTGTAGACAACGGTGGCGTGTTGGGCACGTTTTCATTTGTCGGCTATACACGACCGTGGCGTTCAAAAGGTTAAGATGAATGCACAAGTTCTTACGAGACTACCGCCATTTTACATAAGTAGGTACCTATACAAATGTATAAATCTTGTTGAAGGACTTTTTTAGGGTTTGAGATTTATTAAATTGCTGTGCCCAACAGGTTCCATGTGACCTTCTAAACACATGTTATGTGTTATGCAATAAAGATTTGAATTTGAGTTTCCTGTTTTGTAACTTTCGATATTTTGTGTTGAAATTTTTGCATGTAATTATGTTCCTTATCGCTCATTATGCTCTGCATACTTGGCGAATGAGAGCTAGTCAAAAAAAGGGTAACATTTTAACCGTCACGTACTTTTGCTAAAGTATGTGTTTTATTTTTCATTTAGTTACTCTCGAACGTTGTTAATTTATTTAACTGTGCCTGTTACGTAATATAAGTATAGGTAATAATAAAGCAACAGTTTTCCAACCGGAACTAAGTCCGCCTTTGTAGGTACATTTATGTGCTTGAAGTATTAAATAAATAAATAATAATAAAAATTTGCTTCATATTATTATGTTCGAAAAATTTGTCTGCTCAACAACGTAAATAACGCAATTAATGTTGTTGAACTGTGTGTTACGCAGGTAATTACCCCAGCAGGTGGCCCGCGACGCCTCTCGACTTTGTTTATAAACGTCATCTTTATTGAATAATTCTACTTTTCCAAGTTCCAAATTAATCTGTCAAAACAAATGGAAATGGTATGGAAAATTCCCTGATTGATGCGGTGTTTATAACAATATAATTGTACGTAAGTACTTAAAGTTCCATTGGACTGTCAAAATAAAATTGTGATGATCGATGAAAATTTTATCGACCGAAATTGGAGGGAGTTTCTGTGTAATACTATGGTTTTGAATAGAATCTTCTTAGTCACCGATAAGACCATGCGCCCGCGCGACATTCACTATTATGGATGCATGCGCCAGAAAATAAAGGCGATCGCAACGCACCGTTGACTCGCGCCCAGTCGTGAGTTCGTGACAGCGAAAAACGGTGACAATTAGCGCGGTCCGGTCCGCACTATTTTTTTTTTTTTTTGTAATTTTATCTATGGGAGTATTGCTTGCGTTCCAGGTTCTTTAGTCGAGTGGCTAGATATCACAGATATAGATAGACCTAGATAACGCAAGTATCACGAACTGTATGAAAACTAAGCGTGCCACTTTTTGACTACCTACTATGACGTCACAAGCTCGCGCTCCCTCGCTCGCGCTCACCCAGCCAGCAGTACGCAGGACTGAGCGCGAAAGTGGCGGCATATGATTTTCGAACGTAAGCTGGTGCGATTTTTGGCACGCGAAGTAGTTGCTCTTGCGTTATCTAGGTGTATCTATATCTATGTACATTTGTGCCAAAGACCGTGTGGTTGTATCGGCAATACGAATAAGTTATCTGTACCTAGTTGAAAATCATTAAAAAATAAATGGCCGCGATGACGCATGCAAAATGCGATATTCGCGTGATGTTATTGTTACTTATCATAATTCAAAACTTTGGAAAAACAATGGTATGTATTATACGTCATTCGATTCAGTATGAATAGGGCTATTTTTAAGATAAATAAAAAAATAGGGTCATCGCATTAGATTTTGAAATAATATTTTTTTAGTTTTTTGTTGGCGTAATGTAAACAAACAAATAAAATAAATAATTATTGTAAAAAATCAAAGCCATTTAAAGTTACGAAACAAGCTGTGTAATGTACCCTGGTCTGTCAGCTGCGATTTCAAGATAGATATCTATTTTTAGTGTTTAATTTTTTAGATCAATCCCTATCGGTTTTGCTGACCGTAAATATCAGTGACGTCATTTTCATTTTTGATGCGCATACCTACAACGGTCGCGGAAAAAACGGTTTAGTCTATCATGCGTGTGCAAAAACGTTAAGTTACTCAACAAATACGTGTCATTCTAATTTAGACGCTTAACTTCTGTGCTCGAAATTTTGAAAGAAAAATAGGTAAGTATAATTATTTGTCACAGAAACACGTGCACATAAAAATAATTATAATTAACTCGAATAATAAAAAAAATAAAAGTAAAATAGATTAAGGCGCTATCGCATTGGCGTTTTACGAGCTTTGGCGCTTCTCCAACGTCTGCGCAGCGCCAACATTGCGCAGACGCGACGTTAAAGTCGCGAGTTTCAGTGGTAACCCTCACCCGCGCCCACACAGACAGAGCGGGACGGCGTGATTGTACCTGTTGCCAAAAAACGCAAGAAATTCGCGACGTTAATGTCGCGTCTGCGCAACGTTGGCGCTGCGAAGACGTTGGAGAAGCGCTGACGCTCGTAAAACGCCAGTGGGATAGCGGCCTTATAATCACTAGCACAAAACAGAAATAGTCCGCAGCTCCTCGTTGTTCGGTAACGTTTGAAATACTTAATAACAAAAGTTCTGATGATCATTTATGACCAAATTTTATTTAATACTTATACTTTTTTTTAAGCCGGCGGGCCACCATACGTTTACCGATTCGCGGTCTCCACTCAAGAACTCGTCTACCCAGACGGTCATCGGTTCTAGGGTTAATATGGCCAGCCCATTGCCACTTCAGCTTGCTTATTCTTTGAGCTATGTCGACAACTTTGTTTCTCTTCCGGATCACCTTGTTGCGGATTCGATCCCTCAGAGAGACTCCAAGCATAGCCCGTTCCATAGCTCGCTGAGCGACTTTGAATTGATGGACCAGCCATACCGTGAGTACCCACGCTTCAGCTCCGTAAATCATATCTTGCAGGACGCACTGATTGAAGACCTTAGTCTTTAGGCTCTGTGGAATACGGGAACACCCAAATACTCCGAAATATTTTATTCCGAATTTCGATGTTCCGATTTTCAAAAGTCCGAATTTCATAATACCTAAGAATCATTATGTCTATTATTAAAAATCACGAAATTTATTTTACCGAAAGTCATAAATATGCGACTTGTTTGTTTTCCGATTTTCATATATTCGAAGAATCAAATGCTCGATGGGTTCGCGGTCTGAAAAACGACATTCCGATTTTCAATACTCCGAATTATATCCGTTACCGTTACCGCACCCGAACTCAACGAACGCAATAGACGACGTAGGATGCAAGAGCGAGCGAAGGGCACCCCGAGGTTCGGTTAGGTTAGGTTACTTTAAACCCTTTACACAGAACTATTGTTGGTTTTGTGCCATCTATATTCTTACAATAAATTGGTAATGTGTTTGTCTTGCTATTCAGTTTTACAAAGCGTTATTATTTCGGAATTCTAATTAATCGGTATTTTAATAATCGGAATTCGTATTTTTGATGTTTCGAATTATCATTAAGTCGGACTTTTTGTTATTCGATCTATTGAAACTCGGTATTTTGAGAATAATAATTATAAACGTTAGGGATAATTGAAAAAATGATAAATCGTAGTTGTTATAAAAGGAATTTTGAACCATTCGGAATTATGAAAATCGGTATTTTGAAATTCGTATTTGGGACTTTCGGACTAAAGTTTTTCGTATTAATGTAGTGTACCCGTGGAATAAGCCACAAGAAGCCTCGACGAAGCTTCCCAAACGCTGCCCAGCCCAGCCGAATTCTTCTGTTAGCCTACCTCTCAAAGTTGTTCTTACCATACTGTAGAGAAGCACCGCCATTGACAACAATCGGTCCCGGGGTAAAGTAACTCTGCATTTGGATAACCGTTATTGTGTGACCGTTCATCGCTTTCTTAGCAAACCAAAGCTTTACTGACCAATAATTTCAAGATTTAATTATCTGCGCTTCTAATTTAGGTACGCACGGCTACACATCAAGCTATACATAACCAGTATAAACTGAGTTCTGATTGTACGAAAAACTTTTTTACAAAAAAAACAACCGACTTCAAAAAAAACACTATAAAATAAAAAATAACTTTAGTTTCGGAAGTCGGTGTCGTTGGTTCCGTATTTTCGTTTTTTGAGACCGACTTCCGAAATTAAAGTTATTTTTTATTTTATAGTGTTTTTTTTGAAGTCGGTTGTTTTTTTTTGTAAAAAAGTTTTTATTTTCCACTTTTTAGTTGTACCTACCCCACACAAATTCAATTAACACTAGTGCATTGAAGAATTGAAGACGACTCGAAGAATCATCAAAATTCCCATAGAAATGCCGGAGATGCAGTACATTTATGCATATAACTTCGTACATAAGAATAATTACCTAATGTATTATATATTAAAACCTTCCTGAAAGTATGTAGATTACATTAATGAAAGAATTATCAAAATCCGTTCAGTAGTTTTTGAGATAATCGCGGACATACATACATACATACATACATACGGGTCGAATACAGAACCTCCTTTTTTAAAGTCGGTTAAAAAACTATACAATACGAGGTCAGATGGAACAAGAAATGTATAGCTTGATTTGTAGCAGTGTACATTAAACCTACAGCCAAAACTACGCAGCCCTTTGACAGTATATCAAATATTAAGGGCAATTATTTTCAAATGATGTCGCATTGAAAAACTAGATTCTTTATGAAGCAACGTTATGTTGCCTGGAGATATCCATGGAAGCTAGCAAGAATGGATGAATTACCTATTAAAATTATGAGAAAAACATTTCTACGCTTGATTTAATAAAGTAAAACAATACGTGTAATGCCTAGAGGCTAGTAGGTACATTGATATCTTTGTTTTTCAATACCTTTTCTGCAATTTGCTTTTCACAATATACTTTTTTAGCTTCGTTGTTTATTTCGATCTAAATCCGATCGGATTTCTTAGCTTATACATTAATAAACAATAAACGTTCTTTTTAATAACTTTAAGGTCATTTTTAAATGTTTTTGTTTAACTAAGAGTTAAAAAAAAAACATTTACTCAGATTATTTTGCTAGTAATTGCTCAAACTCATCATCATCATGAAAGTAATTGAAAAAGACTAGCCTTGCGGTATCCACATTGGTAAATTGACGGATTTCTCTTACAACATACGCTGCTCAACTTAGCCGTCCTGCAAGAGATGATAAATGAAGACCCATTGCAGCCTTGAGCATGATCCCCAGGAAAACAGTTCTATCGACGAATTCTAATTTCTCTTTGTTCAATACTATGTCCCAATCACTACTTTTAACATTCGGTAAAGTAAATCTTATGCATTTAGTTTCTTTCCCATTTATTACTAAATTATTAGGTAGCAGTGAACCAATTTTGGCCATTTTTTTTTGTTGCAATTTTGCGTTTTTGCCTATATCCAGCAGTGGACGTCTTTCAGCTGATGATGATGATGATGAACCAATTTTGTACGTGCAGTAGGGCGTTATCTACATCGTCAAGATTTGATGCACGTCTATTACATTTGATGCGTCTTTTGTTTTTCCTAATTGATTATTAATTTTATAGTGTAGTGCTTGTGGCACAATTACTACGTTAATGGGGCATGCGGCACCTATAAGTAGTTGTTACTAACACTAATCTTATATTTAAGTAAAACATTTTTATCAGCACAATATGATTATGTATCAAAAGTCTCTACTTATGCGTTGAAATTTTTCGTTTGTTATCGTATTGGACTTTTCTATAAAACAATAATTTGTATTTTATGGTAACCGTCGAAAAATTTCTACACAACGTCTAGAATCATGTGCTGCTTTGTCATTCAAGTCGAAAAAATAATCAAGACGCCTTTTAGGTTTTGCACCATTACGTCCACGACCATCAAAGTCAGATTCATGTAAAACTAATAAACCCATAAAACATTTGGTTTCGTCTCACGTTTATATCAAAATCTATTTTTATATTTTGTTTACATAACGCGTAGCCGCGATCGGTTCCGTAAAATACACAATATTTCAAACAAGTGCGTCGTAAATATATTTTTTTATTTTGATATTATAATTTTGAACGTCGTCGCATTTCGTAGTTTTACGGTGTAACGTAAAGAAATGTCGATCAAGATAATGGAGGTGTTGCGTAAAAGTCTTTATGAAAAGCTTTTTCACAAAAAGCGTTGGCAAGATATAAATTTATGGTATGCGTGTTAACTTACTCGTAAAGTCTGCAGAAAATGAATCTTCAGACAACAGAATGGCTAATTGTATCCCTTCAACCTTTTTTAAAACGTGTTATTCTGAAATCACCAAAGCTCTTGAACAAGTGTAGCGGTCAATGCTCGTGTCTTCTGTGTGAGAAGAGATGTTTACCCACCCAGTACTGGGACACTCTTCTTCTTAGCGTGTTGACAGCAATCGACGGCAGCATGTTTTGGGATGCATGAAGAAGCCTTGTATAGCGCAGTTTATTCCGCCAGTTAATCAACTGAACCGAGAGCTCGGCGCATTCTAGACAGTCACATCCAACACCGTATCCGTATTTGATTGGCCAATTCTTCCCTTGCGGTGGTAGGGCTAACGCCCGCCTGGTTTGCGACCAGTTCCCACCGGAGTCAAGTAGTCAGTCAAGCAGCCTGCTGTGTTTCGTCAACGCAGGGAGTTCCAATGCCTTAGGCATTTTCTGGGCACACTCGTTCCATCATAGACCTCATCCATCGCTATCCATTAGGCATGATCGAGGTAAAGAGCGGAACCATTCAGCAATAAAAAAAAAAATCATCTAAATGGACTCGACCCAGAATTCGGTTAAGTGTTTGGCGCCATCACATCACGTCCATCAGTGCCTGTAACGTGCAGCTGACAGGACACGTAGGACATGATATTAAGTGTCCTATCGTTTGTGGAACAGCACCAGTGGGACACTAAATAGACTGATATTATTTATTTACGATAGGCAATCTATAACTGTCTTAAACGCAACCCTTCTTATTCTTCTTCTTAGCGTGTCGATAGCAATCTAAATGTACTCGACCCAGAATTCGGCCACTTGTTTGGCGCCATCACTAGCGTCCATCAGTTCCTGTAACGTGCAGCTGACAGGACACGCAGGGCACGATGTTAAGTGTCCCATCGTTTATGGAACAGCACCACATTTACACTCCACATTTACACTAGGCGGAGTCGTCTATAAATCTCCACCCGAACAGGTTTTCCTTGCTTCGGCCAACCTAGGTTCGGAGTCGATGTCACGAGACACGCAACCCTGCTCACCACAACGCTCATCATCATCATCTGCCTTTTCCCAACTATGTTAGGGCAGCTTCCAGTCTAACCAGATGCAGCTGAATACCAGTATTTTACATAGAGCGACTGCCTGTCTGTCCTCCACAAACCACTTACTGGGTAATACGATACATCTTGGTAAAACTGGATGTCAGACTTTCGGGCTTCTGACGACCCGTAACGACAGTCAAACTAACACGTCAAACAGCCGGGACTAACGGCTTAACGTGCTTTCCGAGGCGCGGAGGGGTCTCGGTCTGAAAAGATGGTCACCCATCCACAGACCAACCGCGGCAAGCGTAGCTTAATCTGATCGATCGACCTGTGTGACTGCTATTATTTCGCCACAGGCCCCTCTACGCAACGCAACGCTCACCACAACGCTCATCGTAACTAATCTCATTACGTATTGAAGTCTTCTAAAGTGTGAATATGAAAATGAAATAAAAATATCTTTATTAAATATTGTGCTTCAGAGTCGGCAGGATGTTTCATATCCGTCGATGTGCCTACGCAATGCCAATGATATTTAAGTAAACAATGTTCGTTGAAATTTACCAGAAATCGCTTTATTTATTGTATTAATTTTCAATCTCTACGACGCGACGCCGCGACGGTTGTATACTCTTTGTAAAAAATTTTGATTGCAATGACGAACCAATAAATCGAAAGCTCTGGACGTATCAAGGGCAGAATGTGTCCAGCACAGATATAGATATACCTAGATAACGCAATAGCACCTACTTCGCGTGCCAAAAATCGCACCAGTTTACAATCGAAAATCATAAGCCGCCACTTTCGCGCTCAGTCCTGCGTACTGCTGGCTGGGTGAGCGTGAGCGAGAGAGCGCGAGCTTGTGACGTCATAATAGGTAGTCAAAAAGTGGCACGCTTAGTTTTCATACAGTTCGTGATACTTGCGTTATCTAGGTATATCTATATCTGTGGTGTCCAGTAATTTCGATTTATTTGTGAGAGTTTTTCATGTTAGAAGTCTTTGGCTCTTCATAATAATTACGTTTCGTTTATCATTTCTTGTTCTAGCTTGCATTGTAGGCTTTGGGCTAGAATACCAGCCTATTATTATCCCACTGCTGGGCAAAGTCCTCTTCTCATTTAGAGAAGACACGAGCATTGATCACCACGCTTGCCCAAGACGGGTTGGCGATTTCAAAGTCCAGGTTTCCACCTGATCCTCACGATGCGAGGTTGTCTTTTACCGATGCCATATAGGCTAGATATCTACTTCAAATCCTATGTAGTTACAAAGCTTTATAACTTAGGAATCATTTGTATGAACGTCTGTCTACATATTGTAATCCCACCCGAGTTTCAGCTGTCTCCATTGATTTCTTATCGAGTTTTCTCATACATATCACATCTTTTTTAATTTTCGAGAATTAGAAAGAAAGAAAACAATACACCAGAGATCAAATAAAAAGCGTAAAGTCCGATGTAAGTAATTAGCAGGAAAATGTGACTCACGGCTGCGCCAAAAAGGCCCAGTTCAGCAATAATGCCAGACAACTAGTGCCTGACGCTGGTTTTCAACTAGACCTGATTAGGTAACTGGACATGATTAGGTATTTATAGAAGTGGCCGTTTTGCCAATTAGTCCTTTATAGAATTAGGCATTTTGAGAATTAGTCCATTAAAGACTCAGTTGCAATTTTGAGAAGTGGGCATTCTGCGCTTAAATCATCGTTTCTTTGTCAGATTTGGATTTCGAGCAGCGATTCAGCTAAACCGTAAAAGATTACTCACTAAATCATTTATATGGTGACACAATAACATTATCAAATTGCTATACTTTACACAATTTATTTGATGTTCTTTTTTGAACGTATTTATTCGCTTAGTCTGATTTCGTAGTATTTGCTTTAAGCTCCATTAAGTAATTTTCTTTTGTATCCTATTTATTCAGACACGTTAAAAGCTGAAGCTAAAAGTATCTTGTAGCGAATTATCTTGTCGCCTTTTAAGTCAAAGAGTTGATTTATGTCTGAACAAAATTGCATTTTGTGAACCTAACAATGTTTTCTATTTCTGTCTCTAGAGTGATTGAGTGAGCTTTTACAAGACTTCGCTTTCTTGGACTAACTTCATTTGTTGGAGTAGGTAGTATTGAGGAGGATAAGATACACGTAAAACAAAAGTTGAGACCATAAGATCACACTGTAATCACCACAGATATAGATACACCTAAATAACGCAAGAGCACCTACTTCGCGTGCCAAAAATCGCACCAGTTTACGATCGAAAATCATAAGCCGCCACTTTCGCGCTCAGTCCTACGTACTGCTGGCTGGGTGAGCGTGAGCGAGAGAGCGCGAGCTTGTGACGTCATAGTAGGTAGTCAAAAAGTGGCACGCTTAGTTTTCATACAGTTCGTGAAACTTGTGTTATCTAGGTATATCTATATCTGTGGTAATCACACTATCATAATCATCATCAATTATGATAAATGCGAAAGTTTGTGAGTGTGTGTGTGTGTGTGTTTATATGTTTATTACTTCTTCACTCTCAAACGGCTGGACCAATTTTGATAAAATTTTGTATGGAGGTAGCTGAAACCCTGGATTAACATATAGGCCACTTTTTATCCTGATATTACCACGGGATCGACATTTATGCGAGTGAAACCGTGGGGCGCAGCTAGTTTCATAATATAAAGCGAGAATCTCACATGTCATATCATATCCTAAGAGCAGTGTTTTGTTTATTATCCGCGACGTATAACCTTGTCAACGTGCGAAGTATTTTAAGGAAGGTTATTATCACGTTTTAATGTAACACACACAGCAATGTGCCTGATCTTGGCCAGATGCTAAGCATTGTCATGCAATGTGGTGATGCCGTCAGTCTCTTGGGTACATTACCAGTCGACAGCGATGCGGGTGAATTTTTCGACGCTATAAGTATTTTGGTTTGTTAATATTTTTAGTTAAGTTAGGATATTATATTGTTAGTTTTATTATTTAATTCGATTTTGTTTGATAGTTCTTTGATGTAAAAGCGTTACTATTGCGTAGGACATTACAGTTTATTTCTTAGGTTTGAATTGATTTCATTGGTTAACAAAAACTCAATTTTATTTTCGTTTTCAATGTCGTTGTTGCTAAGTAAAGGGCTGATAATGAACGATCAACAACTAATTTGGTTTGCGTTAGTTACTTAAGCAAAATCAGCCTATAATGTTCCCACTGCTGGGATACAGGCCTCCGCTTTTCGAGAGGGAGTGGACTGTAATCTACCACGTGGGCCCAGTGCGGTTTGGTAGATGTCATATGTCTTCGGATTTTTATTTCTGCGACATGCCGGTTTCCTCATCATGTGTTTCTTTACCGTTTTGAGAGCAGTGGTGATAAAATTATTTACCTAGTGAAGCACCTGCCTGGGTTCGAACCCACGACCACCGGGGCCAATACCACTTGGCCACCACTATTCTTGCTTTACTCTTATACAAATGAGAAGTTCTGCTTTAAGTACCTATAAAATGTACCTGTTATTTTATTCCTTAATAGCGGCCTGCCCCAGCTTCACCCGGGAGCATTTTTTTTTTTTTCAAATTTACGAAATTTTCTTTCATACAACCCTTGTCCTGGCAATACCGAACACAACAAAAAAAAGGTGCAGCCGTTCGGAAGTTATGCGCGTACATACATTTCGTCGATTCATTTCTTTTTAGATTGTGATTGACTTTTATTCAAAAACTTTCCCAATGTAGACTTAGATTTGTTTGCCTCTAGATATCCAATCTTAAATATATTTATGTCGACTCCATCCAGCTTATTATTTTTTATATGACGCGTAAAAATGATTCTGATATCCTATTCCATTTGATCGTCATGAGAATGATTTTCGAAAATTCTGATATTGCACTTTCGGAATTCAACTAGAAATGTCCCACCCTCTATTATAGAATTCCAGCAAGGTGGAAACACTGTAGATTTATTCCAGGGTTCAGTAGCAATATCCATGTTCGTTTTCTAAGTGAATGTAACCAATAACTTGCACACTCGTATATACAGACGCCAGCACACCAAACCGTTTATTTAATAGATTTTCTACTTTATTGCTAAATTATAAGGTTCAAAGTTTATTGGGAAAACTTGACCGTTTCGGGTAGTTTGATGTGCTGGCGTCTGTACTTACCTATACAAACAAAGTGACAGGGACATCGACGCGCAGCCTGTTACCATAGATTAAGAAATTGGTTCTGAACCGATTGTACAAAAAATTGCTGTTCCATAGATATGCGTTGGTATTGCACTTTTCTATGAAACAGCCGTTTTTTTTTAACCTACTTCAAAAAAGGATGTTCTGTCTTCGACCCATATGTATGTTTGTATGTCCGCGATTTTCTCAAAAACTAACGAACTAATTTTTATAACTCTTTCACTATTGTGATCCACATACTTACAGGAAGGTTTTAGTATATAATACATTAGGTAATTATTCTTATGTACGAAGTTATATGCATAAATGTACTGCATGTCCGGCATTTCTATGCGAATTTTGATGATTCTTCTAGTCGGTGTCTTCAATTCTTCAATGCACAAGTGTTAATTGATTTTGTGTGGGGTAGGTTACAACAAAAAAGTGAAAAATAAAAACTTTTTTATAAAAAAAAAAAAACAACCGACTTAAAAAAAAAAAGACGGGTTGCACTCCGGGAGTGCCGGCAGAAGTGAAAACTTGAATGTTAACGTTGAAATAAATCAATTATTAATTTAATTATTATAACTAAGTTTTTTTCACTATTTCTGCGTCACTTTTTTCATTAATCGATGCACTTTGTTCAATTTCCATTTTTGAAACACTTTATATACACGAATTTTACGAATACACAGCAGTGTGGCTACTACACAGACGGTCGAGCCATCAGCTGTCCATCCACGTCCGCGTCCGCGTCCACCATCACATCACATCACCATCGCCATTGCCATCACCATCACCATCGCCATCACCATCGCCATCACCATCTCCATCACAATCGCCATCACCATCGCCATCACCATCGCCATCACCATAACCATCCATCCATTATCGTGTCTCACTTGGTTCACTTCGGTTGGCGCCGCCGTAGAAAGAGATGGGGGGGGGGGGAATCTCTCTCCTGACGGTCACGTGTCCTGACGCGATGCCCTGACGCGAGTTTAACATTTTTTACCCATTACAAAAAGTGTTCAACGCCGCTAAAGAAGTTTTCACTTCAAAAAAACTACAAAGTGATAAATAACTTTTCACTTCTCATGCTCGAAAAGTTCGTCTTTATGTTGTGCTTAGGCGACATAAAATCGCTTTTTATGTTCTAGTGCATAAAGTAAAAATTTTTTCTGAGACTAAGGTAATCAGGCCCAACAGCTACATGCGCAATAAAACTTAGCAGATTAAAGTAGTGATTTATTTCATTTTCTTTAATTTATACCACTTCCGTGTTTTCTATCGTTAATTTAATAAAATCAGGTAAAATAGTTGTCATTTATTATTTAAAAACGCAAAAAAACGTTTTCATGACTTGGCAGTATGAAGTAGGTACCCAAGTCGAATGACAATGTTGAAATTAAAAAAAAAAAAAAACTTAAAAAGTTTCGTAGCGGTATTATCTGTGGTGGCGGGAATTAGCTATGCTTTGCAACATTTTTGATTAATTTATGTACTGTATATTTTATGCCTGTTTCATTTTCTCGCAATCGAAGTGAAAAGCAGAGTGACATAACATAACTATAATGACTCGACATAACTATCCACCCTCGCCTGCGGCTCGGGTGGATATAAACGTCTCGGAGTAAAATAGCTTATTTTATGCCTTAGTTGTACAATCTACTATTAATTTCGGAGGTCTGTGTCAAAAAACGAAAATGCGGAACCAACGACACCGACTTCCGAAATTGAAGTTATTTATCACTTTGTAGTTTTTTTTTTGAAGTCGGTTGTTTTTTTTGATAACCAACAAAACATTTCTACGCTAGGATGTCTAGAATCATGTGCTGAATTCATGGTCACAGTTTGCGCGTCGATAATTATCTCTGCCATCTTGTATTTAAGTCAAACCAGCAATGTAATTGGGTAACGCACTAACAGTAGCAATGGCTTTCATTTTGACAGTTCAACAACATTCATGGCGTTTTTTACGTTGTTGAGCAGACAAATTTTTAGAACACTAACTTCTACCCGCGACTTCGTCCGCGTGAAATTTCACCCTCGCCCATTCATCCTCTTAGGGGTGGAATTTCGAAAAACCCTTTCTTATTGGATACCTACTCTTCACAAAGAACACACCCACCAAATTTCATGTCTCTAGGACCAGCGGTTTAGGCTGTGCGTTGATATATCAGTCAGTCAGGACTTTTTATTTTTTATATACAGGATGTCCCTGGAAGTATAGATCAAATCGAATAGGGACGTGGGCAAGGTCATTTCCAAACATTTTAGCAAAAAAAAAGAAATAAGTACAAAAAAAAAATCTAAAAAAAAAATACTAAAAAAAAAGAGAAGTAAGATCGAATTTGTGGAAACTATCAGGGCTATCAATTTATTTTTTTAGATAGTCCTGATAGTATTTTTTATGATTATTTTCTTGAAGTGATTGAAAAAAAAATTAAAATCGGTCATAACTTTTGAACCGTAAAAAAATTCACTGACATTCTCAGGGGTAAAAAGTTTGGAAATGACCTTGCCCACGCCCCTATTCGATTTGATCCATACTTCCAGGGACACCCTGTATATGTAGATGGATTAGCAATATTCTTTAAAATGATTCAGATTGTGATTGATAGTGTGTTACGCAATTAGGGTACCTACTGTTTATAGTGACGAGGGTATCCCATAATTTAAGTTGATAAAGTTAATTAAAAGCGGCTACATTGCTGAGTTCAGTCTCGGGACGGATGAATTCCTTGGCATTCTTACCCTAAATTGTTTGGCGTAGGTTAGGAACCTACTGCAAATTATACGTTGGTACCTACTTATTACTGTAAATTACTGGTGAGGTGACAGATGCTGGGTTTGTATAAATTAGGGTATTTTTAAGGGAATAATAAAAGCTGTATCATAAATTTGTGCCAATAATCCTAGAGGATTTCTTAGGAATGTCCCTCGTGACTCGTGTCCTCGTGCAGGCGTATAGTTGGTTGGATATAAATAGGTATTTTTGTTTCTCTGGTGAGCCTGAGACGTGTGTTAAAAAAATATAATTAATAAATTACTTTTTCTGGCACTTTCCTATTACAATTTTATAAAGCTGTTTAATTAATAAAACTGTTATTTAAATAATATCACAACCCTGAAAACAGCAAATCCATAAACGTGAACTATCTTTTGGCGGCAGCAATTCAAAGTAGGTATGTGGCAACAAAAGAGCCAGTTATCAAAAAAAAAAAAACAATAATCCCTTATCATAGACAGTTGAGTTAAGTAGTCAATAAAAAAATTAAATAGTAAACAGATCAAACATTTAAAACTAAAATTTATATCATAATGTGACATTGCCGGTGAAGTGGAATACTGTCAACTGATTTTGGAGGTACCTTTTCTTTGGCTTTGTATTCGTGAGAAGGAAGAAACGTAACAATAAGAATTAGGCCAATGAGATGGAAATGACAACATACCCTCAATCTCAACGCTCCTCGACAAACGGAAAAACGCAGAACCGGAACCGGAGTCTGGCCAAATAATTGGCTTTCCTTGTTATTTTCTACAAAAGGGATTTCGTATTAGAAGCTTAATTTTATTTATGAAGTATTATGTTACAGGGTACGTAAGGTTATTAGTGTATTATATATTTGTTGCTAAATATTATTCTAGCCAATTTTTGCCTCTTTTCATACAGAAAACACCATTGAATGATTGAGCTTTGATCACCACATGTGCTCAAGGTGGGTTGGCACACTAATCACACTTATCACACTAATATTATAAAGGCGAAAGTTTGTGAGTGTGTGTGTGTTTATATGTGTGTTACTTCGTCACGCTCAAACCGATGTTGTTACCGATATCAGTAACGTCTTCAGCGTTTCGTCGTCTTCGTCGTTTATGAATTGAAAGAGTCACATTGACCGGGTTTGAACCCACTTCCTCGTGCATGAGACGCGAGATCTTAAACCACTCACATCATGACATTTTTGATAAAGTAACATAATTAGGTCACGGCCACTGAAAGCCTAAGCATAGCATAATCAGCTTATAATCTTCCCACTGTTGGGACACAGGCCTCCTCTCTGTCAGAGGGAGTGGGCCATAATACACCACGTGGGACCAGTGTGGGTTGGCGGAAGTCACATGTCCTCGAATTGTTGGTTCTAGGACATGTCGGTTTCTTCACGATGTTTTCCTTCACCGTTTTGAGAGCAGTGATGATGAAATATTTTACATAAAGTAAAGTACCAGCTTGGGTTCAACTCGTAAGTCGCGGCCGTTACCACTGGCCACCACTGCTTTTCACTTAAAATATTTTTAAAAATAATGAAAGCCATTATTTCTCAAATAACTTAGCACCTTTTGAAAAAACGTATTAGGTACGTCATCCACTGAGTCAGACTTATTGCAAAAAATGGTTGTAATTCAACAATACTTGCCACTCATAATAGGGTCATAAAATCCGCTCCAAATAGGGACAAACTTTGTCCATTATTCAATAGAACAATTTATAACAGTGTTACCATACTCCGCTTAATAATAAAAGCCAAATATGTTAGGAGAGCATCCAGTTTCGTGGAGTCGAGGAATAACTAACTAAATCGAAAATTTTGGATAGGAAATTGCAACTATTAATTTTACCAATTTACTCTCATGTTTGTCTAGATGATAGTACTACGTTACTAATTTTAGCTACGAGGCAGGTATGTAATAGCTGAAGTAGATATACGTTGTTTTACTTTGTTCTAACAATAACTATTACAAAACCTACTTCTTTCTGTTTTCTTAGTTATATTTTCCTTTCATTTAAAGAGCCACCACCCACCAGACGTTTTAAGCATATAATCGTCGAAATTATTTTAGCATTAAGACGCAGCAGAAATGCTACGATTATCTTAATGCCAAAATAATGATATTTTATGACGATTATTGATATGTACCTACAGTCAAAAATCGGCTAAGTGCGAGCTGGACACGCACACGAAGGGTTCCGTACCACGACGCAAAAAAAAAAACGCCGAAAAAATCACGTTTCATGTAAGTAATAACTAATTTAATTTTAAAAACCGCGATGCGAATTTAAAAAAAAACGGTTTACATAATGTGAATTTTAAGCCCGTATTTGCAATCCCAGTTCTAACGTTGCTGGAATTTAAAAAAAGTGACCCATTTAATAAAAAAGTTTCGACATAAATGGTATCAGCATAAATCTCTTTACCTACGCACCCCCATTGTACGATTTATGTGTAAGCAATACCTTAGTATGTAGGCACCTTTATTTACATATTGAATAGAATAAAAGGTTAATTCGAAAAAAAAAAAAAAATTCGAATTTTTTGTGCCATATTGTTGTTTGGGTTTCGCTTTGATGTCCAATCTCAAAAACTTACACTAAACAGGTATAAAGATATTTATTCTAAAAAAAAAAGACCCAGGGTCACTTACATGAGAACAATATAAAGTTCGTCACAGACGTCACGGTGGCAATGAACCCCTTATTTGTGAATAAATATCAAGCAATATTAAAATAAATATCAGCAAGTTATTCAAGTTGGAGAAAACAATATGACACTAAATTAAACTGCATATAATACAATATATAACTGAATTAATGCAAATTATGAAAGTAATTTGCTCAGAATCGATTTTTGTGATTTTTAATATAGGTGTTTTTTAATCCAAAAAAATTTAAACTGCGTAAATAACAGTCACAGGTTCAGCTGTACAGTGAAAACAAACCAACATGGACGAAGTATCTACTACGATAGACTCTTATACGTGTGCGCTGTTTGCGTGCGTAGATAATGTAACCACAATTTTCTCCCACAATCAGTATAACTAATAAATAAACAATGTTTTACACAAAATAGTAAACATTCAGTGTATGTAATATGATTATACTAAAAATATCTATTCTAATTGGTGTTTTTTGGTGTGCATAAATTCCGGGACATGTTGTTTTAAGGACGTTCCCAGTCTGCATACGAAACTTCAATCAGCTAGTCAAAGATTGGCAAAACTTATACCTAGTTGATTCTACTCGTAAAAAGAACCTAAATTAGAAAAAAAAAACGTGTTAAATTTCGTTGTTAGGATTTATTTGATAGTTTCAAAATACTCCTCATCTATTGCAAGTGTTGCACATTGCCGTCTCGTATTTTCATATTGCTGTCTCCATCTTGTATAATGTATCTATAGGTATTACGCTAGACACAATTAAATTAATCGGCAATAAACCTATCAATGAAGAGCCCAAATTAATCGTGCGTCTCAACCTTGAACTGGGAAGTGATCGTGAACATTTCTCATACGTTAATAATACCATCATTTATGCTTGGTTACGTACAATTAATGTACATGATATTATTATACAATACATATGCTGCTTTTAGAGAAAATAGCTCGGAGCTATGCGTATCCAAACATGGAATACCAAGACGATAACAGCTTTGTTGTAGTAAGAAGATGTAGCCTCTCCCAAAACACAAAGTTCGATATGTCCAAGGTTAATATACATACAGTTCAGTATGTCCGAGGTACCAAGCAAGTAAAGGAAGTGTATTAGAAACCACTTGAAAATTAATTGGTGACACCTCGATTTACCGTGTTATAACCATTTCATGCAACTCACCTCTCTGCATTAAGTCACCCAGAGGGCAATGGAGAGGGCTATGCTTGGAGTTTCCCTGCGTGATCGAATCAGAAATGAAGAGATCCGCAGGAGAACCAAGGTAACCGATATAGTCCGAAGAATTGCCAAACATGAGTGGCAGTGGGCAGGGCACATTGCTCGCAGAACAGATGGCCGATGGGGCCGAAAGGTTCTGGAGTGGCGACCGCGTACCGGAAGACGTAGCGGTGGAAGGCCTAACAAGGTGGACCGACGACCTTGTGAAGGCTGCAGGAACCCGTTGGATGCGAGAAGCACAGAACCGGTCGAAGTGGAGGTGCTTGGGGGAGGCCTATGTCCAGCAGTGGGCGTCTTTCGGCTAAAATAATGATGATGAGGATGATTAGAAACCACTTGAAAATTGACTGGTAACACTACTTCGATTCACCGTGTTATGCAACTATGGAAGAATGATAGAGTTGTGTTTTGAATACACTACAATTTGATTTGGAGGTCAATTTGCTTAATTAACAATTAATTTGTCTTTACTTGCTGGGTAGTACATCGCCCTAGATGCGGTGATATATTAACATAATGTTATTGCACTTTAAAATACTTCAATGCTTGGAAAGGTTCTACATCTCATTGAGCATCTCTTGCAGGTAGAGATGTAGATGCAGATGTTGAATCAAGTAATACCTACTTGATTCAAGTATTTTATGAAAACAACGATAAAGTGTATTAGGTATAATAATAATAGGGAAAATAAACGCGTTTTTATCGACTTGTTTTTATGTAATTCATGTTTATCAGCCGTTTGCGTGTATGCAATTGTGCTAAATTAAAACCATAACATACTAACAAGCCATATCTATTACTCGTATCATATTCTGTCATTATTAATGGCAATATTATAAATATATGATTTAGCTATATGAGTACTTTTGAGCAGATATTGTCTTTCAAATCCTCAATTCAGCAAAATTTTATTTTAATGTTAGAGACAATAATATATACGAGTACTTATACCATACTGATATGGATTGAAAATGAAGATTTTGGATAGTGTACAATGTTACAAGGATTCATTGGCCCGTGGACTAAATCGGAACTAACGCAGCCATCTTGTGTTAAGGATTCCCCGTACCTCAGAAGGCAAAAACGGAAACCTTATAGGATCACTTCGTTTTCCGTCTGTCTGTATTCTGTCAGTCTGTCAAGACCCCTTTCCTACAAAATCAAGTGTCTCAGTCAACAAAAAAATACGGCCATTCATGCGATATACATATTTTGAAAGTCGCGAATAAATAAAAACTGTCTTTTTTACAATTTCCGTGACAATTCACAAAATTGTTTACCAACAATGCCTCCCTGTCAGTGTCAATCAGGCGCTTAAAGAACTTTGTAACTCTTCACCTACGCCTACGTCAACATTATCTGCATCTGACATAACAACGAACACAAGAGAATAATAACTTGCAAATTTGTCAGTGGAACCTGACCTCAAGTCTCTCTAATCAGCCTCAGCTAGGGAGATTTAACTTCAAGATATACGAGTAGTTGCAATTATGATATAGATATACATACGTATGAGATCCTAGGTTCGATTCCCAGGACGAGCAAAGTGTTATTGGGTTTTCTATCTGGAATTTCTCAGTAACAGCCCGGAGTCTGGATTTGTGCCCAACCGGGCCTGGCTAGTTATGTCCCATGTATGGCGCCCCCTATAACATGTAAGATAACTGCTGAAATGTGGGTGTACTATAGGTGCACCTGTACACAACGCTTCGGGGACACAAGGCGAGATATTATGTATGTCGGATCAGGAGTAGGTGATTGGCATATAGTTATTAATCAGGCATATTTGATTAATTACTGTGGGCATACTGTGGGTAGTGTTGGTTATTGCGCAATAGAAAAACCGTTTGCAGATCAAATCAAAATTATAATATCACGAACAAATTAATCACACTAGCAAATCACACACTGTAGATACACAGTAAAATAATTATGTACAGTAACAAAGTAATTGCGAACAAATCGTAGGATCGATTACTGTTCGTATAGTGACAGAGCCATCCAAGTAAACCGACAGGTTTGTCGGGAGCTAGTGCTCTGTCAGGAGTCGAGTCCGAACACCGACTGACTCTCACTAACTGTCACTGACTGTGACCGACCGTCACTGACCATCTCTGACTGTCTGTCACTGACTGTCCAGCACAATTTTTTTTTTTTTTTTTGTGTATGGCATCTCGCAGTTCAACCTATGAGGTTGTCGTCTGCTTAACCGGGCTTGCCTGTGGATGCCTCATAATTAAGGCCTCCAGCCAGGGCTTAAAAAAACTTACTAAAACTAAGCGACTACACGCTAAGGGCACCCCCTGTGGGGTACGGACCTCGGCTTAGGGCGTCGCTGGGGGAGGGCAGCAAGGGACAGGCTGGATCGGAATTACTGTCCAGCACAAACGAGTGCGCTCAGTTATAAAGGTTTGTCCCCACCACGCACTCGCCCCACAACAACTCTGTCCAATGGCGTACGGAAATACGTCATCGTGTTTACTTGATACAAAATATTAAAATGTGCTAAATCAAATAGATTCACATTATAACTCACATTATAAATCGAATAATACAACAAGAATAATTGTCATAAATAAACAACAGTGATTTCACATAGTAAATCATTTTAAAATCAAAGTAACAAGTCATCAATTGTTTTGAACAAAACGATCGGTTACAATTATCAAAATAAGTTGCTAAAATCAATTAGCGCGTACACTGAGTACTCAATAAATTATGTTTCGATTTATTAGACAATATTTGATAGTAAAATCTCTTAAATTAATAATAAGAAAACAAATCATAACAAATTGTGTTGACTACCCCAGAAATGTAGTCGACAACCGTCTCCGACATGTATATGTTACGGCTAATAGCCGAAGTGCGGCTACACCTAGTTTTAGCCGGAACGTCGCTCCTATTTCTGTGTTTACAGGGTTTAAAGTAACCTAACCAAAACCTAAACTCGGGGTGCCCTTCACTCGCTCTTGCATCCTACCTCGCCTATCGACCCACCGCAACTATGCAACCGATGTCCCACGAACCGCATGTGGCCGGTTGCATCTAGTTGTACCCGGCTAAAACTAGGTGTAGCCGCACTTCGGCTATTAGCCGTTACGTATACATACGAAGTACTCATAGTATATTTGAAATATTACAAACAGGAATAAACACAGATACATAAATATAAATAATACTGCAGCAATAAATATTATGTGGATATCAAGAGGCGTTAAGATAAGATTGCGTTCAGATAACACGGTCTTTGTAGGTAGGTAAGTAAGAAGTTTTCATAGGCAAACTTTATTTTACGATTAGGTGAAACTTGTTTTCGCTTAGTATTATTTCTGAGTATCTTTTTTTGCTTTTTGCTTGGTTCCTAAGGGTAGTGTAGCAATTGTGTTCCCTATGGAGAAAAGCCAACAAGAAACTCCACGGTTACTCTTTTAAAAATAACTGACTTTTACAATGTTTTTAAATAGCAGTGTTGATAGGTATGTGAGGACAGTGTAGGCCTGTCAGCAAGTACCAGGTACTTACCCATGATTCTACAAGGTCTTCAGAATCAGAATTCTAGTTAGAAAGAAGAAAGAAAAAGTATTTCTTGCGACTTGTACAGAAATATCACAAACTAAACTAAAGTTTAGTTTACAGTTGACTTTTTTTTACATAATTTAACTGTGTTTAGTTACTAAACACAGTTAAATTATGTAAAAAAAAGTAAACTGTGTTGTAACTAAACACAGTGTGGTTAAATTATGTAAAAAAAAAAGTAACAAAAAGGAAAATGAAACAGAAAGTCCTTATTTTAATATTCTATCTGTGTTATTATGTTATGTTAATGTCTATGGCCAATGGTATTTAAGAGTATGTGTCTGTATGGTATGGGTTTAATAATTGCCTGAATTAAATTATATTTATTTTAATTTAAAAGGCTCCTATCTCAGCATGATGCTGATCATACGTATTAGGTGTTTTAATCAGCATGTATCATCAGAATAGCGTGGTCACGTTTAAGGGTGTGGTAAAGGCCATCAAACTGAATAACTTTCTCCATGGGACCCACATCGTAATCGCGAAAAAAATACCAACTGCCCCAAACAAAAATTCAACACCCACTCGACCCAAATTTATGGGTCGTCTGATTATTTTTTCGCGATTACAAGAAAGTTGTTCAGTTTGGTGGTCTGTACAGACGCCAGCACATCAAGCTATCCGAAACTGTCAAATTTTCCCAATCAACCTTGAACCTTATGGTGTAGCGATAAAGTTGAAAATATATTGAAGAAATTTGACATATTGTAGTAGCTTGGTGTTCTGGCGTCTGTACCACACCCTTAAATACGACCACACCTATCTGATACATGATTTATAGGTATTTACGCTCTTTTAGAAACCCTTTTACCCTTTTTTCCCCTAAAATATGACCACAGCTTTTTCATATTGCTGGAGCATATTCCGTACCTTTTGTTACCGTTCTGGGAACGGTAATAAAAGGTATGTCTAGTAAATAAAGATACCAACTCTAATAGAGTTCTTTTTTTTACCTTTCAGGAATATTTGTACGGAATAATACAGCCAGTTGTAATATAAGTAACTATAGGCGAATATTTTTTAGCCATCTAAATTGAGCATCATTTTTTCAGCAGTAGGTATAATCGACCTTATTTCAAGCAAAGGATGAAAATTCGAGTTCAGTTTAACAATGCGTTCAGGATGTGGTTGGGTCTCCCCCGTTACTATTAGTATATTAATCTATGCCCGTTACTGCAGCGCTTCGAAAATGTTTGCGGAGGCGCGCGTAGATTGTTTTTATACAATAATGCGCAAGACATGTTATCTTAGTGGTTCGGCGAGTGCGGGGGAGCTCCAACAGCATGTTGGTTGGCTTGCGGAAAGAAAGAAAGAAAGAAAATACGACAAAAAAGAAAAGAAAACTCGAAAAGACTCGACTGCGCCTATTTTAATCACGGCTGTAGGTTACACATTGAACGCTGGTAGGTAATCTGGCAACACTGCAACACGTCTATTAAGTACCTACCTATTTGTTGTTTTGTTTGAATAATTTCATAATTTCTATGTTTAACTGTGATTGATTATTTAATTTGACTAAGTGGGTATGATTATTTAAGTTAATTAGTCTGTGAAATTTGCTTTTTGCTAGATCTATATACCTAGATAATAGCAAGTCAAGGCAACGCTTAGTCGTCTCTAGATTAAGCAAATATTGTACTACAACGGGTATTCTTGTTTGTATGCCACACAATGTATAAATATATACATATTTTATATAATATAATGCTAGTTTTATACCGGATGCGGTCTGTCGGTTTGCAGAGCGAGCTGCATTCATCATTAAGCAGTATAATTATGTTCGTGCTGTTGCAGAGCTGTAGGTACTTCATTATTCAGTTATATTATACAATATGGAGACCACAATATGATAAATTAAAACTCTAGCGTAGGAGTATTTTGGAACTATCAAATAAATCCTTAAATCGAAATAAAAAAAATAATGTTTTTTTTTAAACAAACTAAATAGCAGTGATGGTCCAACTATGGGTTTTGCCTGGTTTTGCCAATCTTTGACTAGCTATGCTGACTAAACTATTGGATATATTTGGTTGAATTTTTGTATATTGACTAGGAACGTCATTAGATAAGGTAAATGTACCAATAGTCGTCGGGTTTTGATATTCACTGACTTTGAAGAACTGCTGCGTGAGAAGTATTTCATTTAGAATGAAACTTTTTGCATGATGAAATAGAAAAATTATCCGTTATTCTAAATAAGTTGTTAATTTTTATAATTTTTAGTGATAATAAATACTTATTTAAGCAAATGTGAAAAAAGGCCTATTTGTACCAGTACTCGCCAGATTTGTACTATTACTCATCAAAAGGACCCAGTAGTCGTCCATTTTTGATGCTAACTTGAACTTTCAGGCCTTGAACATAGAGTTCAAGATGATTACACATTATAACATATTGTGATTGTCTTTCATATGAGTGGCAAGTCTAAGTGAACTAAGTGATAGTAGTCAAGTAAGTGATACTAACATAGTTTTTAAGTTTTATTTACTAACAAAATTGTTACTATATTATTATGTATACTTAGGTTAAGGTATGTATCTATGGGTCTTTGTAACCTGAAAATAAATGGTTTATTATTATTATTATTAAGAAATAAAAGGTAGGTAGAAAACCAAATCGCAAGAAATCAGACTAAGTAGGTAAATTCCAATATATTTTAGCTTAAAAAATTAAGATGTCCGAATCACAGAATCAGTTTTTTGTCAGAATAAAGGAGCCCATTGTATATTAAGTGTTTAACGTTTTTTTTTATGTTTTGTATTTTTGTGGTGTACAATAAAGTATATAAATAAATAAATCAGCCATATTAGGCCCAAAACCCAAAATGGCCGGCCAACGAAAAAAATGTATTACCCCGGTCGGGGAAGACCTCCTTATCATTTTTTACTATATTGCGCCGAATCGCTAAGACCATTCCTTCAGCTTTTTTTTTAAGTTGAAAAATAAAGTTGTATACATTATATTTATAAGACTAGATTTTTTTCAACTTTAAAAAACAGCTGAAGAAATGGTCGTAGAAGTTCTAAATAATAATAAATTTTTATTTCGCTGTCATTTTGTGTATTGGGCCTGTTGACGTGAAATCGTCGCTGCACTCTGTGGTAAATTCAATATGTCTGACCGACATGTAATATTTCAGCCGCTTATAACTACCAGAATGCTTGGGTAATGATTGAGCATACAATTTATATGGGTAATAATTGTACCAATTTTGAAGCAGGATATAATTTGTGTTTGACGTCACATCGCAAGTGCAGTGGGCCCGACCCTCCTTTTTGCTATGCGTCGAAATATTAATTCACAAACAAATTTTTAGCTACTAGGTGCCATTGTCAACAATTGACACAGTACTACCAGGGCCTAAAGAATATCAACAGAAATATTGGCCGAGTTAAAAATGCATTTGAAGTTGACAATAGCAAAATAATTTCAAAATATGTCATCTCATATCGGCCAAAAATGAAAAACATCTCAATAAAAGTAAGCTTGCATCATAAGGAATTCAATGAGCCTCAAAAAAAGCCTAGTACCAAGCAAATACAATAGCTACGGCAGTATCAGAAAACGTAAGAAAATCTGCAGCAAGTAGCATAAAAGTTAAAGATGTCTCATATTGACCGCAAATCTGCTTAGAACTGAAAAATATCACATACGGTTAAAGGTATATTAAATGCAATGAGCCTTTTTTTCGTGGGGAAATCCTCATGGATAACTCTAGGAAGAACTGAGGGTTATGTCGGACTCCTACCGACTAAAACCCCACTGTTCCTTCTAGTACCATGAGTCCGGGGCCCGGGAGATACTTGTACATTCGCCGCACCTCCGACTAGTATCAGCCCAGCCAAAAGCCAACCAAAGAAAGTTTTAAATCATAAGAAACACAATAAGCCTACAAAATATACTTATGAGCGAATTCAAAAGCTAGGGTAGTACCTAAAATCATCGCCAATCGCCATGTTATTAATGGACGGCGCCCCGGCCTGTCATCGTGCAAGTTTGTGTGAAGATTACGAGAACATTAGGAAGATTCAACGGCAGAAGACTTAGTAAGAACACACCTCTATACAGGAAGATTTTTTTTTTTCACCCAACAACAACAACTTTCACTATGGGACCAACTCTGAAATCGTTGGTCCCATAGTGAAAGTTGTTCATATTCATGGGTAGAACCCCCTGTAAAAATTTGGATGGTGATAAAAAATATTCCTGTATATGTGAGGATTTGATTGGAACTATAACATCCACACTCGATCTGAGTGAGGTACTGTAGAAAAACTACCATCAATTATCCAGGGCTTATTACAGTTCATTATTATATCTTTCCCAGTAAGGCAGTTTAGGTTAGGAACTGAAAATACTTTTTACGGGCCGAACGAATGGAGCGTGCTTACGATACAGCGTGCGAAGCGAGCCCTTCCTAGATACAAATAAGCAAAGCACGCTAAATTACACGATGAACTCGCTTAATCAGAAGATGGACTTACTTCTCTTGCTAGTCTTAACAGCTTCTTAAACCAGCAAGCGAAGCGAGCTCATGTAGTGAGCCGAACGCACTTACACATGACAAGAGCGAGCGAAGCGAGCTCTATCACGAGTGACGCGCGAGCACAGTTTCGTGTCGAGCTAGCAAAGCGAGCCCAATGACGCGACAACTAAGCAGAGCACGCTTACTCAAGCAATGAGTAAGCAATCAATCAAATCAAGCTACCCGAAACTGTCAAATTTTCCCAATCAACTTTGAGCCTTATGCTTTAGCAATAAAGTTGAAAATATTTACAATATGACGAGTTTAGAGGCAAGTATTAAGCGTGTCCCAGTAATCGTCAAAAAAGTACTTAAAATGACGAGATTTGGGTCAAGTAGGAATTTGTAGGTACCAATCGATGTCACGTTAAAAAAAATATACTTTTATTATAATAGTGTTCTAAACTTCAAGTTATATCATTAGTAAATTAACTTAACTAATTCATCAAACAATCAGACTTACCACATACCCACCAGAAGGTTCGTAAATCAAAACACAAAACTACGTGCCGAGTTTGACATTTAGCAGCTAAACTTGCAAAAAAATGAAAAAATTGTGGGACACACTTTTTAAGTCAGATATCTCAGCCACCACTACAGTTAAAACTCAGTGTTTTATTTTAATTTTGCAATATGTTAACAAAAATATGTTGCCATAAAAATGGGCCAGTTAAATGTTTAGTACAAAAAGATATTGATGTTTTTAGACAATTTGACGACTTCTGGGTCACTGTCGACTTCACCCGCGTTTACCTTATATGAAGTTTAATTTACTGCCGTATTGTCGTCTCCACCTTGTATAACCTGCACCCTAATTGCGTAACACACTATCAATCGGAAGTTGAATCGTTTTGAAGCAAATTGCTAATCCATGGCTTCTTAAGTTCGAAAAATTTGTCTACTCAACACGTACCAAAATAACGCGATGGATGTTGTCCCAGCTGGAACTAAAAATACCGAATTGATTTCAAACATTTTTAATACTGCGTTTTGTTTTTCAAAATAATTGTATTTTCTTCAATTAATACAAGATTATCAAAAAGCATTTTCATTGAAGTGTCAGGCGAAGTTTTGTTTGCCTATTTCCAATCTTTAGTCACCAAATTCACCCAAATAAGACAAGAAACAGACGACTTCATTAATAAATCTTTGGACTGAATTAATAGCCCAATTACTCGATAATTGATAGTAATTAGAGCTCTAAAGATTTATTAAGAGTATAAGAGAGATAGATACTAATATCCAGTTCGTATAAATTATACTTACGATAAAAATTATTGTTTTCGTGATCATAGAAAAAGAATGAGGATTTAGTCAATCTGTGAGGCGCTCTCAAAACGATGACGGAAAACATCGTGAGGAAACCGGCATGTCCTAGAACCAAAAATTCGAAGACATGTAACATCTACCACCCCGCACTGGGCCCGTGTGGTGGATTACGGCCCACTCTCTCTCACCGAGAGGAGACCTGTGTCCTGGGAACATTATAGGCTGATTATGGGTGAGGCGTACATGCTCCTTTCAGAATTAGTTTTTAATCAATAATTTAATGACAAATACAAGAATGACACCTGTGTCTGCGTACACACTTGTGCATTATAATATCTCCCGCACAGTAGGCTGGTCTCCGCTGAGACCGGTCGCCATGGCCGAAATTAGGTCTGAAGGACTATTATTGATGACAAATCTGTAAATCCTTTAGAATAGAAATAATCGCAGTATTCTTCAAAAGTTAAGTACCTACCTACTTTCCATAATAATGTGCCTGATTTACAAATCCACAATTTTCCTTTGTTCTTTACGACTTTAGTTGTTATATGCCTATAAAATCTCTGATTTCGGGGTCCTTACCTAGAATTGCGAATACATATTCAAATAAGAGGGTTATGTAAATGTGACAGTTATAAACTCTACAGGTGGCCCATAACAAGGCAGTAATATTATTTAATAGTTATATTACGGCCTATTTGCTCTGAATCTGTTTTTCCGGGAAAATTAAAGGACGGCCTTTTGCAGCATCGTATACGTGATAGAAGTAACACTTCGAAAAAGATAGATTTAGTGTGAGAGACCGAGAGATATATCTTTTTTCTCTCTGCTATAACATAATGTGCCTAGATCGCTTAGGACAAATAACTCAATGCGTATAACGTTAAACATAATATTGAAAAATCATTTTGTCTCTGTCATCTTCCAACGATTGATAGAAACAGAACGATGTTTTGTAAATGTGATTTGTGGTGCAGGTTTTACAATATACAGGGTGTTACGGAAAGGGTATACCAATACAAACGGGTTGAAGAGTGTGTCTGGTCTAGAATCTCTCAAAAGCATTAACTTTCAAAATGCTTAATATTTTTTTATTTCTTTACTTCCATTACACTGTTTTCAAAATTTAATTAATTCACATAAACCTACATGGGCACTTATGAAACGCCGGACGCTAGGTGCACGGTTCCAATTGGTCGTTCCCTATGGAGAAGAGGTCCACGGTTAGTCTTTTAAAAATAATTGGCTTTTACAATGTTTTAATATTACAGTGTTAATAGGTATGGGAAAGCAGTAAGTCAACAAGTACCAGGTACTTAATAAAATAGAAAATGGCAGTCTACACAACTACCAGTCTACAAGGCCTAAAACGTTCTCAAATTCACAAAATATACAGGGTGAAATTAAATTCATGGGCATCCTTTTAAGGGGTCATTGTACTCATCGTTATGAACAACTTTAACTATGGGACTAAGCCTAAAATCGCGAAAAAAAATCAGCTGTTCCTTGCATTTATGTTCACATAACTGGTCAAAATGTATGGAAGAGCTGATTTTTTTTTTGCGATTTCACTGTCGGTCCCACAGTAAAAGTTGTTCATAATGATGATTACACTGACCCCTTAAAACGATGCCCATGAATTCAATTTCACTCTGTATAAGACTATAATATCTAAATGATAAATAAAATATAAAAACCTATTCAAAACAAATGACATGATTTTCATTTCCTCATCATCGTTCCATTTAAAAATGCTAGATAACAATTTAAAAATACCGTTTAAATGCTTAAATTGCAGAGTAAAAGCGAGTAATCCGTATCATACCAATTTGTTATTCAACTGAGTCAGAGTTTACGTTTGCAAATGTTTATTATTCCATTCTCATAAGGCCTTATTTGAATGGGTCGAACCCTATTGTGGCACAACCGCCAGATGTTACACAGAAGAACACGTCTTGTTCCACAATGACGACTGACACTTAATTAAATGTATTTCTTGCAAGATATTCAAGATAAGGTATTACCCTTCTTGGCATCAAATTTTAACACGTAATATAGTTTGGCATAACGTTTTCGCATAACTTTTATTTGCATAATAATACTGCTGCATAATTATGCTTTGGCATATAGTAAAGGTTAGCATCACTATCAGTTAGTCTAATCTGTTTTGGCATAAGTTGGAGTTGCATAAATTTTAAAGGCATAATAGGTATTTATTCGTCTAATAATGGTTCGGTTAGGTTAGGGTATAACTGCGGCCCCCTATGCACGAGCCGAGCGAGCGAAGCGAGCGGTGCCGCGGAGCGGCCGGCGAGTGCCAGAAACGACTAGATCACATAGAAAAAAATACTGTTTATTCCAAAGAACATAATTTGTAAATATCATTATGCATTTATATTATGCTTTATAAAATTATGCTACATTATTATTATGTCAACAGTATTTATGACAATAAAAATTATGGCAAATCATTTATGCCTAATGATATTATGCGTATGATCATTATGCTGAATTTCGTTATTCCAATGTAAATTATGACAATATATTTTATGCTTATCATTAGTAAATCTCAAGATAATACAGAGTGGCAGAGACATCGACGCGTAACCTGGATTCAGTACATGATTCTGAACTCCCTTCGTTGAAATTTCTCGTCGGTTATTAACACCTTCGGCGCTATGTGCATCTTTTTGTCACACAGTCTCTGGAACATTGTGTATCTAAAAGTATACACATCTTTCCACTTAGTAATACGATGTGTATCCTTTAGGAACACGTTTTCTAAACATTTATTACGCAAAAATGAAAGCCCTGGCCTGACGCATTTTTTCGGTATAAATGGTCTGGGAATCGGTAAAAAAAAAATTAGTCAAAACTTGAAAGAACGGCCACTTATGGTCTGGCGCTGAGGGTGTTAAAAAAATTTGCTGTTCCATACGTTTTGTCCACATAGGTATTGCGCTATTAAACAGCCATTGATAACAGACGAAAAAATTATACTCTGGAGGGTCTAGAATCTTTTGCTGAATTCATGATTATATTTTGCCGGTAGATATACCTACATTTTGTAAGGCCAATGGAGATTTCTTAAAATGTAAGAGAATTATGTCAAAATCAGACTAAAGGAAATATTAAAGAACTAACTGCTGAACGGAAATTAAAGAGGCACAAAAAGTGAAAAAACATTTTCAATATTTTTCATTTATTTGAATTTCTTGGATAAAATTTACTTAGACAATTTAAAAGCTAACAGTAAAATAATACCTATTTAATAAGTTGGTATATAAAAAGAAGTGGAAATAATCATAGGGTATCAAAAAATTCATCTGCATCGTTAGCAACTGGAAAAGTGCCCAAAAGGCTGGCAGCATTGCCACGTCGTATGGAATTGCTAATTCTTTGGCCAAAAAAAAAGGTCAGCCCCATATTTTTAATTGATTTTGAAAAAGAAAGTATTTGTAGTGGTAGGACCTACGACTTTTAAAATATTCTTTTATAAAATCAGGACCTTTTGGCAAAATTTTCCACGTAAATAGTAGAACAGACATAAAAATAGACCTACAAAAGTTTATTTTACAACAGCTGTTACACGAAACTGAAGTAGACAAGCCCGGTATTTTTTAAATAAACGAAATCGTTTGTATTAGGAATGTTCGATTTAATCATAATCATAATAAATAAAAACGCTTTCCTTGGCCCTGTCATAGTCAATAAAGGAAATAAAAGTGCATCACAGAAGGCACTTTTATTTCGCCAAAATTAATAAAATTATCTTTGTCAACTATCAGACGCACAAAAAAGGCCAATGTGCAAAAAGTGCCATTTTGCATAATTATGTACCTACCTTTTTTGTGCGTCTGATTCTTATTATATTACATTTTATTCATTCACTAGCTTCTGTCCGCGACTTTGTCCGCGTAAAATTTCTTCTTTCCCTGACCCACCCCGTCGCATCGCATAGCTTGCCCGCGCCTTCATTTTTGCTTAGCCTTCTGTCTTACTTTTATTTTTATTTTTTATAAAAGTCTATAGTCTTCCTCAAGGATTGAGCTATCATGTGCGAAAATATTTTTTCAAATCCAACTTGTAGTTCCAGAGGTTAGCGCGTTCAAACATACAAAAAAAATAAACAAACTCTTCAGCTTTAGTATTTTTTACGTCTTGACATAAGGTACCTATTACATGGTAAGACGAAAGCATTCACGCCCCGCAAGCCTCAAAGGGGTTGACGTTCATAAGTCTCATAACTCAACTGTCACTTCTGCCAACTCATAACTTATGATATTACTGACGTATGGCGGAAAAAATCAGCAGATACGCAACTTTGTGGAGAGGAATATGCCAGCGTTTGATGATGTACCGTATGATTGTAACATCACGACTGATGGTTGTGGCTACCGAAAGAAAATATTGATTTCATTTCAGCTTTTTAAAATATTAAAGGGTGTAAACCGTTTTTCTTCATTCAATTTAGGTATGTAATAGCTCCCTAAAGTGGCTTTTATTACAAACGTTACGATACCCGCCCGAATGTGCCCCGTTGATAGTAATAGTCTCGCCCCCTATTACATGGGACTTAAACATATCTTGCGAATTGTGGGTGTATTATTATATAGGTACATCAAAATAGTATCTCGCCCTCTCCTTAAACGTCATTTTGTGTTCTTTGTACATGTTTTATGATTATTATTGTAAGTATATATTTATAGTATACAGTGAACCGCGATTTCACCCGCATAAGTTTCGATTCCGTGGGATTATCGGAATAAAAAGTATCCTATGTGTTAATCCTGGTTATATACTATCTGTGTGCCAAATTTAATCCAAATCCGTTCAGTAGTTTTTGCGTGAAAGAGCAACAAACATCCATCCATCCATCCTCGCAAACTTTCGCGTTTATAATATTAGTAGGATGTTTTATGTACGAGTTGAATATATGTAAATGGTACACCATAGACTAACTGCAGTATTGTCTCTCCTTTCTCCCTTAATCCATAAAAAGGTTGCATTTTAAAAAAGATCGTTTTTTATTGATAAGACAGTCCATTTTGTGACCCCTTGTAAAATTTCTACATTTATATCTGTAATATTTATGGTGTACATAATAAAGAGTATTCTATCTATCTGCCTGACTCTTTCAGAATTACAGGCGTGATGTTATATTTTATAAAGATAAAAAACCTATACAGATTTGTCAAGTACATTCCACAAAAGCAAGAATGACAAACAATCGATAAAACGCGGTCATTTGGAATTAAAATTCCATAACTAGCTGCAATTCATCAGCAGGAATTTCATCTCCGAATATGAATCGACCAATAGTATAAAGGCTGGTATTTTACCAGTTTTTCTCACCCAGCTTTTGTAGCTAATGCCAAAAATATTTTCTGTCCATCGTGCATTTTTTTGATACGCATAGCTACGCCCAATATTACCTGTCCGAGAGGCAGCTAACAAAAAGGCATGTGACATCGCGATAGGTACGTGGTCTGTATTTGTATACCGAATATCCAATTTTGCAAAGGAAATAGACGACACATGATCTGAAAAAATCTAATAAATATTCACGAAATAGTTCCAACCACGTTATTTGATAAAGATCAGTTTTTATTACGCAATGGTTTAACGTTTTCAACAAAAGACAATCTTTTCAATTTTAAAGCTAACATCCTGACTCAAGATCGAGAAGAAACAGCTAACAAATCTCAGCTACAAGACGTTAACAAAAAGGAATACGAGCCGAAAGCATTCACGGTATAAATGCCTCAAAGAGTAGCACTCATAATCTTACATGCGCAGCATTTTCATCTCGACCTAGACTTGCATTTTCCTCATATATTCCTCAGTGTCACACTTTCTTTGTTCACTCCTCACCTCTTTGTGTGATACAAGTGAAAACAGGAATTAACCCTTCCATTTTGTGATGTATGTTGCCTGAATCCGAAATAATCCGGTTTGGTAATCCTGTATCTGAAGCTCTATATTTTATTCGCTACATTTAAATCCTTTGTTTTAATTATATTACCTTAGATATAAAATAAAGTTTCTAGGTATATTTTTGAATAAGTCTCCTATCTACGTAAAATATGAGTAGAATTCTAAGCCGTTACTCTCATCTTGAAACAATTTTTTTGATTGCGAAACCGACTGTAAACTTTCTTTACAAAATTGTTCTTTTACAAACAGTATTGTCTTTATCTACAGTATGTACAGTTACTATCTAGACTGGTTTCAATAAACTGAGTTTATCTAAAAAAGAGTTGGGATAGTTTTAATAAATTGCTTTAAAATAATGAAAAGCACGTTACACTGCGGTATGGCGATACCAATTGGCAGCACAGAAACGATAAAATGATTTAAATAATAATTTCTCTATTATTAACAATTAGATTATTATCTGAGCTGATGTTAAAACAATGCTGTGATGTAGATTTGTCTCATGATAAATAATATTTTATAGATGTGCATTAATTGCTATAAAAGTGTTTACGTAAACGGTCTAACAAAGACTGAAAATATAAGGTCTTAATTAATTACTTTACAACTTTAAGAACTTTTCTGTTAGGTACAAGATACGTATTACCTTAAGAAAGGAGCAGAACGGGCACTGTTAATCATCTAAATTAATTAAATAATTAATGTTAATTTCGACTTACCAGTGGAAACAAATTTTCTCTTGCTTTCGTCAAGTTCACTGTCACTTTTAAGTTTGCGCCACTACGTCTTCATATAAAACTTGGAAATTAATAATTTTTTAAACAACTAAGCAGCTAATAATTAGTTAAATACCTACCGCCTTATTTCAGTAACTAAATGATACTAAAATTCTATCTATTTATGCGGAAATATTAATTTAAAAAACACTTTGAAACTAATTTAAAAACTTTTCGTCACACGAATTGTTCACATTGTCATTCACTATTCGTAAATTAAATTCACGTCATTGTACATACCACAGATAATAAAGAGTTTTTTTTTTATTAAACTTTTTCTATTGTTACGATAAGTGCGTTCAGTCAGCCGCGCCGCTCGACCCGTGTTCGTGAGTGCTACGCCGGAGTGACACTGCTGACCCGGCGCTCTCCGATCGCGATTTGAGTTTCGAACGTGGATTCGCGCAAACGTCAAAACGTAATCTTCACGACGGTTAATCTTTGGGGGTCAGATAACGAAAAACAATAGTGGATTATGATAATTATTATAATGAGATATCGTAACGTATTAGGTTTAACAAGTGTAACCAACACATCGTATTTTCCTAGAATATTAAATACTTCCATTTCGCGTGAAATGTTTTCAATTATTAACGATCATAATTAACATATTTAAGCCGGTTATTCAATTCAATTCAGAAACAAAAACATAAATAAATCAGAAATCCTAATTTTTTCATAGACTGCCTTATACTTATTAGAACTTTTTGATGTCTGTATCTTTTTATTAATAAAAAAAGGCAATACAAACTTAATAAAGTCAAGCTGTTGCGCCCACAAGGGGAGGTTTTTTCAATACCGAGTAAGTTAAGCCTCCTGCTGAGAAAGATTCAGGAATATCTTACTCAATTATGATAATTTTATTGGTACCTTCGTGAAGTGTAGATCGTATCGAGTACCGCGGATTTTTTTCGGAAGTTTACCGAATTTATGGTTTTTGTTTGGGAATGTTGTTGTTTGAGTTACAGATTTTCTTTTACTTGTCCGTAGGGATATTCACAGATTTTTGTAAAAATGTGACTAAAATATTTTTAATTTCTCATACTCGGAAAGTAGTGTTTGTTTGATCCAAATAACGGGTGGAAGACGCTGCTTCCCACCACAGGGCGGGAAAGACTCATAGTAATTACTTCCCTCTTTAGGGTGGGAATGAATTTTAAAAATATAACTGTAAACAGCTACGAAATTTTTTACATAAATTAAGAAAACTGCTGCAGTCTTGTGAGTGTATAAACAGCCAGTGTGAATTAAAAAAAAAAACCTATTAAGCGGGACAGCCCGCGGCGATGACGCGTTGTGTTCCATATTTAAAATAAAAAAGACAATAATATTATTTGGCGGGATACTAACCCGCTGTACCGAAATTCAAAAACTTTGCATGTTATTGTTATCAATAAATATTTTAGAAAAACTACTACTTTTTACTTTCCTTATATTCGAAATGAAAAGTAGAGTGTTTAATACGGGTGAAAGTCATCAATTCCTACTCGGGCTATAGCCGCACTCGCTGCGCTCGGGCGTCTAAATGCCTCGTATAGGAATTGATTCCTTTCGACTCTTGCATAACAATCTACTATTTCATTTCTCATACTCGGAAAGTAGTGTTTGTTTGATCCAAATAGCGGGTGGAAGACGCTGCTTCCCACCACAGGGCGGGAAAGACTCATAGTAATTACTTCCCTCATTAGGGTGGGAATGAATTTTAAAAATAGAACTGTAGTGAGCTACGAAATTTTTTATATAAATTAAGAAAAATGCTGCAGTCTTGTGAGTGTATAAACAGCCAGTGTGAATTAAAAAAAAGCCTATTAAGCGGGACAGCCCGCGGCGATGACGCGGTGTGTTCCATTATTTAAAATGAAAAAAGACAATAGTATTATTTGGCGGGATACTAACCCTGTAAGCTGTACCGAAATTCAAAAACTGCATGTTATTGTTATCAATAAATATTTTAGAAAAACTACTACTTTTTACTTTCCTTATATTCGAAATGAAAAGTAGAGTGTTTAACACGGGTGAAAGTCATCAATTCCTACTCGGGCTATAGCCGCACTCGCTGCGCTCGGGCGTCTAAATGCCTCGTATAGGAATTGATTCCTTTCGACTCTTGCATAACAATCTACTATTTCATTTCTCATACTCGGAAAGTAGTGTTTGTTTGATCCAAATAGCGGGTGGAAGACGCTGCTTCCCACCACAGGGCGGGAAAGACTCATAGTAATTACTTCCCTCATTAGGGTGGGAATGAATTTTAAAAATAGAACTGTAGTCAGCTACGAAATTTTTTATATAAATTAAGAAAAATGCTGCAGTCTTGTGAGTGTATAAACAGCCAGTGTGAATTAAAAAAAAGCCTATTAAGCGGGACAGCCCGCGGCGATGACGCGGTGTGTTCCATTATTTAAAATGAAAAAAGACAATAGTATTATTTGGCGGGATACTAACCCTGTAAGCTGTACCGAAATTCAAAAACTGCATGTTATTGTTATCAATAAATATTTTACAAAAACTACTACTTTTTACTTTCCTTATATTCGAAATGAAAAGTAGAGTGTTTAACACGGGTGAAAGTCATCAATTCCTTTCGACCCTTGCATAACAATCTACTATTGTAAATTTTCTTTATTAATTTTGGGGAAAAAATAATTATTAATATTATATATTTAATAGGAGCAGTGGTGGCTCATTGGTATCGGCCCCCACTCACGAGTTGTAGGTTGTGAGTCCGAACCCAGGCAGGCACTTTACTTTGTGTATATAAATAATAATAATGTTATATAATATTAAATTGTAAATCCTGTAAACTTTAGCGGTGTGAACTTTTGGTTGTTGTTACACTTAGTTACATATAATATACTCGTATAGTAATCTGTGGAAACTGTTTCTGGATTGTGTTGAACTAATTGTATACTTATGTTTGTTATTGCATCTGTTTGCTTCCCTAATAAAATAAAAAAATGAAGTAAATATATTTCATCACCACTGCTCTCAAAACGGTGAAGGAAAACATCGTGAGGAACCCGGCAGGCCTTAGAACTATAAATACGAAGACATGTGACATCTGATTTACCAATCCGCACTGGGCCCACGTGGTGGATTATGGCCCACTCCCTCTCACAGAAAGGAGGTCTGTGTCCCAACAGTGGGAACATTATAGGCTGAATATATTATACATATAAAGTAACTTTTGCTCTGGAAGTACTGCTCTGCTGAAAATCAGTTTTTATTCCTAATCCAGAATTCCCGAGTAAATAATTTATTCCCGTCATTTAGCTTTCCTTGCAACTTCGGCTGTACCTATACAGAACGCAATTCAATCTGTCTATGTTGGGGTCAGCTTCCAGTCTAACCGGATGCAGCTGAATACCAATATTTTACACAGAGCGACTGCGTATCTGATCTCTACAACCCAGTTACTGGGTAACACTATACCCCTTGGTATCGTGAACTGTATAGGTAATAAAACCCACTTTTATTTCGCCAACATTCGTCAGAAATTGTTATTTTCTGACGAATGTTTGCTGCAACGGAATGGTGCAATGAAGTGGACTGTGTGATCAAATGTCATATTCATTCATCTTTGCGCCAGCACAAAATCCCAACAACTTTTGATCAAAAAGGCATCGCGACAGACATTAATCTTTCAACAGTTTTGTCGATCGATGGATTTTTTATCGGTTTTCATTTTACAGAAATCCTGGAGAACTGCATTTTAGATAAAGGTAGCCTACTACTACTCAGTTTTTTCTTTCGTATTGGCATGGAGATATGTGCAGTCGCGTAAATTAATTGTAAACCAAATTGACACCCTACGTCAGTTTACAGTGTTAAAACCATTTTATACAACAGCTGTTAAAAAATGACAGTTCTGATTTGAATATACGGTCAATTTAAGTAGGTAGTGAATTTGCTAAACAATTCATTTGTGACAGACAAATGAATTGTTTACCTTCTTTTTATTGCTGAATGGGCCCGCTCTTGGAAAGCGATGGATGAGGTCTATGATGGAACGAGCGTGCTCAAAAGATGCCTAAGGCACTGGAACTCCCACGCATCGACGAAACAGAGCAAGCTGCTTGACGCCGGACTCGGGTAGGAGGGTGGTCGCAAACCAGGTGAGCGTTAGCCCTACCACCGAAAGGGAAGAATTGGCCAGTCAAATAGGAGTTGGGTGTGACTGTAGGATGCGCCGAGCCCTCGGTTCAGTTGAGTATCTGGCGGAACAAACTGCGCTACACGAGGAGGCTTCTTCATGCATCTCTAAAACATGCATAATCAGCCTATAATGTTCCCACTGCTTGGACACAGGCCTCCTCTCGGTGAGAGGAAGTGGGCCTTAATCCACCACGCGGGCCCAGTGCGGGTTGGTAGATGTCACAAGTCATCGAATTTTTGGATCTAGGATATGCCAGTTTCTTCACGATGTTTTCCTTCGCCGTTCTGAGAGCAGTGGTGATGAAAAAACTTTCACCAAGTAAATTACTGGGGTTCGAACCCCCGACCTACAACTCGTAAGTCGCTGCCGTTACCATTGCTGCCGTTACCATTGGGCCACCAATGCTCCACCAACTTGCTCTGCCTTTACATGCCATGTTCAAAATATTGGTCAGGGAGTAAGGGTAACAGGGGTGACGGGACACGTATAAGGGGGATGCACGTTGAGATAAATATTGCCATTCCTCTCGTGACTATTCGAATTTTACTTTAGTCCGTACAGCGGGGTAATTGCGTAACACACTATTAGCAGCAATGGCTTTAATTTTGACAGTTCAACAACATTCATCGCGTTATTTGCGTTGTTGAGCAGACAATTTTTTTGAACATATGAAGCAATGGTTTAGCAATATCCTTCAAAATCATTCAGATTCGTTCGTTTTCGTTTCACCCTAATTGTGTAATATATTGCGTATTACGCAATTAGGGTGAAACGAAAAACCAGGAAGGGATTTTAATACTCTCCTTGAAAACTAACACTACAGTAACTATGAAATTGCTTTGAAAATTAATTATTAGCAGCAAAGGATTTGATTAATTTTTAACACTCTCTCGATTACCGTGCAAGTACACTCATGTAGATAAGATAATAATATCGAGTATGTCAACACTCGATTGCCGGTCATATTATAATTCTCGTAACTGTATACTTTGAGGTGCAACAGTCCGAATCTAATAGGTACATTATGAGAAGTTTCCATGTAGTACCTACTTAAGGAATGTTTTAGATATTATTTTTTACTTAAAGTTTAACCTTTAACTTAGTTTATAAAACTGTCTTTCTATGTAATGTCTTTGAGATATCTAATTTATTTGATTTTATTATTATTACAAATTTGTTATTGTTATTTTTATCACTTTAATTACCTAGTAAATAAATCATTTAGGCAAAATATGTAAGTGCTGTGCACACCTTTAAGTGATAAGTTCACTGTAGTACCTACTTTATACAGGGTGTCCCTGGAAGTATGGATCAAATCGAATAGGGGCGTGGTCAAGGTCATTTCCAAACTTTTTAGCCCTGAGAATGTCAGTGAATTTTTTACGGTTCAAAAGTTATGACCGATTTTTTTTTTCAATCACTTCGCTTAGTGCTCAAAGAAAATAATCATAAAAAAATACTATCAGGGCTATCTAAAAAAAATAAATTGATAGACCTGATAGTTTTAACGAATTCGATTTTTCCCCCTGTTCCATATATCCCTACTGACGTATCTCCACTGGTAGGGATACGTGGAGATTTTTTCCAATAATCGCTACCGGTAGGGATATATGGAATCTTGTGCTCCATATATCCCTACTGATCCGCACTGGTTGGGATAGTTGGATTTTTTTTTCCGTTTATCGCTACCAGTAGGGATAAAAAGTTTTCAAGGGTTTCTTTATGATTAATAAGGTGTTCTTGAATTACTTGTGATTACAAATATAAAAAAAAAAACAAAAGAAAACAATAATGAAAACAATTTTAATTCACACAATTACCTACTATTAAAAACGTAACTTCGTTTGAGACTACGTAAAATATAAAATTATAATAATTAGTAAGGTAAGGTAATAACGTAAAAACATTGTTCAGTATGTAACGTGGAACACTCAGAAAGTTTTGCGAAAATAAAATAAAAAATCTATTTGTAAATAATTTTTTTATTAAATCTTTTAAAAGTACTCTCCACTAGCCCCTATACAAAGTTTCATGCGGCTGCACCAGTTTTTGAAACACTTTTTCCAGTCCGCCGTAGACACCTCGTTTACAGCCTGCTCTAACGCTGACAGCGCATCTTCCAGTGACGAAAATTATATCCCCTTGATCTGATTTATTATTTTCGGGAATAAAAAGAAGTCACACGTTGCTAGGTCAGGACTGTAAGGAGGGTGACCCAGGAGTTTGACCAAATTTCTCTCCACATTGTTTGCGAGCTAATTTTAATTATCGTGTCTCATTAAAAAATGGATCTGCGCCGGAAACATTTTCTCGTTATGATATTTTACGATTTCTAGGGTCGCCAGAAGCCGGACAAATCGTACGATAGGCTTCAATTGGCATTCATGGATGAAGGCCCTTCTAAGGCAACCGCGTATCGTTGGTATAATGAATTCAAGCGCGGTCGACTAACTTTGGGGGATGGAGAAAGAAGTGACCAAACACAGGGCTCCGCGGGCTACAGCTCCACCACGACAACGCGCCTTCGCACACCGCGCTCAAAACGAGGAACTTCCTTTAACAGCACGCCGGTCAAACTCCTGGGTCACCCTCCTTACAGTCCTGACCTAGCAACGTGTGACTTCTTTTTATTCCCGAAAATAAAAAATCAGGTCAAGGGGATACAATTTTCGTCACCGGAAGATGCGCTGTCAGCGTTCGAGCAGGCTGTAAACGAGGTGTCTACGGCGGACTGGAAAAAGTGTTTCAAAAACTGGTTCAGACGCATGAAACTTTGTATAGGGGCTAGTGGAGAGTACTTTTAAAAGATTTAATAAAAAAATTATTTACAAATAGATTTTTTATTTTATTTTCGCAAAACTTTCTGAGTGTCCCACGTTACATACTGTACAATGTTTTAACGTTATTACCTTACCTTATTAATTATTATAATTTTATATTTTACGTAGTCTCAAACGAAGTTATGTTTTTAATAGTAGGTAATTGTGTGAATTAAAATAGTTTTCATTATTGTTTTCTTTTGTTTTTTTTTTTTAATATTTGTAATCACAAGTAATTCAGGAACACCTTATTAATGATAAAGAAACCCTTGAAAACTGTTTATCCCTACTGGTAGCGATAAACGGAAAAAAAAAATCCAACTATCCCAACCAGTGCGGATCAGTAGGGATATATGGAGCACAAGATTCCACATATCCCTACCGGTAGCGATAATTGGAGAAATTCTCCAAGTATCCCTACCAGTGGAGATACATCAGTAGGGATATATGGAACAGGGGGATTTTTCTTCTTTATTTTTTTTAGTATTTTTTTTAGTTTATTTTTTAGTTTTTTTTTTTTTTTTTTGCTAAAACCTTTGGAAATGACCTTGCCCACGTCCCTATTTGATTTGATCCATACTTCCAGGGACACCCTGTATAATAAGACTAAGCTTTCTGTAAATGTTTATGTGAATTCATCGTTGGAGTGCCATCCTACTTCCTACTAATGCTACTATCCTACTACCCTACTAATCCTACTTCCTATCCTACTTCCTACTATTTATTTTTTATTGGTTCACCAACGATTGAGTACACAGGTTCTATGGTAAAAGTAACATGCAAAAATGTAAGTGTAATAGTGCAACAATCACTTAAAGGTAAACTCCGCATGCAAAAAGAAGTTGTACAATTTATAATATTAATCTAATTTTCAATACTATTCTGCTTATCCTACTATCCTACTTCCTACTAATATTATATTATAAAGTGAAAGTTTGTGAGGATGGATGGATGGATGTTTGTTACTCTTTCACGCAGAAACTACTGGACGGATTTTGATGAAACTTTACAGTAATATAGCTTATACATTAGAATAACATATAGGATACTTTTTATTTCGATATTTCCACGGGATCGACACTTATGCGGGTGAAACTGCGGGGCGCTGGCTGTTAGTAATAAATAAATGAATATCGATACCCATCGCTGCTGCAAAGTTTAGCTAGCCAATTTAAAATAACCCTTTGCGTACGCACGAGTGATCTTGCCCTTATTTGTTCCACTAAGCTCATTCCACCATTTCCTTTGTATATGGCCGCGACACGGTGGGGTGGGCACACGAGGTGAGTCGACTTGCACAGTATTTTGGGCCCACTATGCATATAGGTAGTCTTAAAAAGCTTTTGATTTTTTTATTTAGTAAAGTTGTTCACAAAAAACCAAGAAAAAAAAAGTCTGATAGACTTTTAAGTGGTCTTCTATACATATTATAAACTAGTTTCTGCACGCGGCTTTGCCCGCGTGGACGTCGGAAATTATCCCACGGGAACGTGCTACCGGGACAAAATGTATGCTAATGCCAACTGTCTCCTTGACAATTGTATCGAAATCCGTCCAGTTGTTTAGACGTGAAAAGGTAATATCGTCGGTCGGAAACAGTAATGGAACATTTCAAAATGGCCTGTTCTGAGTAATTAAGGTTTAAAGTTTTTTAATAATTATCCTGAATCTTAGTAATACACAATAAACTTGGTTATAATCTGCATATTATTCAATAAAAAAAATTACAAAATGGTCTCTAGAAAAAATAAAATAGCATTTGAATATTAAATATATATATATATATATATTCAGGATGATCGGTTCAGTGGTTTAGGCGTGAAAAGGTACCTAACAAACAAAGGACATGTCTGTTGGAGCAATGGGCGAATGTCTAGGCAGTCAAAGAAAATGTTCAGTAATGATTGTTATATTATTATAATCGTCGTATTTTATAGTTTATTAATTAATAAGTTTCAGGAGTCAGGATCTTGCGTAAACTGGTCAAAATAAGGATTATACGCTAGGGATTTTTCTTAGCTTTTTTTAGTATAATGACATCTGTGAGCGAATACAGGTACTAATTGGTGGTATGTCTTTGTGAGGTTAATGAAACATTTTGTTGGTCTGAGATCATATTCTACAGTTTTTTGGATATTTCTATTTGTGTAACAAAAATGTTAAACACCTATTGTTTGTCACATAAATGCACATAATATTATATTGGCATCATCTTTAATTCCGTATTTTGGTTTCTATCTTCAATACCCATAATATTATTTATATGTAGCTACTTTTTGATACTGAATTGGGATTATAATAATTAAAACTATGTATGTATTTATTGCAAAGCAAATTACTTTATTGTAGATACATTCTTAAATAAAATGATAAAAAAATTAACCGTCTTCTAGAGACACCAAAAAATTGTCCAAAAATGTAGCTGGTGCTAGCACGTTATTTAGATGCCTTGCCCAGCCAAGATACCATACGACAGACCATTGCATGACCTAGTAATCATTCATTGTCAGCAGCTTCGGTATTTAATAAATTATAACAATCGTGACACTTGCGTATCCATCTAATGGGAGCTGGAACAATAAGAAATGTCATTGTCATAGATTTATAATAACGTCGTATTTTTCAAATTATAACACAACTGCTCAATGTACTGCCTTTCCTGTATGGTTTACGCGACTGTCGTAGTATAGAGGCCTACCTGATTTGCTAACCATCGAGCAAGTCTCACTTGCAGGGGTAACGCCAGGCTTGACACGATATGTCTGCGAATCCGGAGCACAGCCATGCACCTCATCATAATATCCAAATCGAAAGGAAAAGCAGAATCCTATAAGAATAGCAATATAGTCATCGTATCTAGATGATGTCACTCCGTGTAGAATAGCAATGGTCATTAAAAGAAAATATCAATAACACAAAATAATCGCACAGTAAGCAAGCAAAAAATAACGCAATATGTCAATGTCATGTCAAAAAGTAATAAATACTTACCTTCATGTTAGGAAGTGGGTATTCAACGAAAAACACATTTGATGTGTACACAAAAATATTTTAGTAATATTGTCGTATTCTTTACGCAAATACGTTAATATATTCCTTTGATCTAACATAAGCGGCTTATAATTATTGCTCACACTATTTAAAGATAATTACGGGATAAAATGGAACGTCAAAAACATTTTTAGTACTTCCCGTTAAAAATGGCAAAGCGCGTGGAAGCTACGATTGAGTACTGTTTTTTAACCGACTTCAAAAAAAGGAGGAGGTTCTCAATTCGTCGGAATCTTTTTTTTGAGAATTATGTTACGCAAGTAATACTGAATTAATGAATCCATAGTAATTTAAATCTAAATTTTTAAATCTTACTGAAAAACCTTAAATCATGAACATTTACCTATACCAGAATTACCAGAGGGCAGAAACTGGACATGTCCTTTACTTTCGCATTTATAATACTAAAAGTTAGGAAGTAAGGATAGCACCACACCACGAAAACGAATGAAACCGTCGTCTGTAAAGGAAAAATAAAAATCGATTATTCATGAGCATTCCTACTCACATATAACTAAATCTCGTGGATTCCAGAAATGACAGTTACCGTACTTAAAAAAATATTCAGGAGTATTTGGATATCAATTCACGTTCATACCAAGTTATTCCGCGAGGGGAAGAAGATAACATGTAGGTATATTATTTGCCACTTATGTATCCGGGCGGAAACTGTCCTGAGTAAACTGTTATACGTGATTTTCGATAACATTATATAAATGCGAAAGAAAGTTTGTTTGTTACCTTTCACGCCTAAACCACTGAACCGATCATCCTGAAATTTTGCATAAGTATACGTTGTTAGGTGTACAGAAACGGACACAGGGTACCTTTCATCCCGAAAAAACGTGCTGTTCCCGAGGAAAACAACAACTACGTTATTATGATAATAGATGGCGCCACGTGTCTATTGAACTGATTTGAACTTTGTCACATTATTTAATTCTGAGACGGTACGAAGTTCGCCGGGTCAGCTAGTATCAAATAAATAATAGGAAGAATACATAACAATAGGGTCACTCGATCTGAAGTGGTTGTTAATAGTTTCAATGCCTAGCAGAAGGTGGAATGAGCTCACTTCAAGCTCACTCCACCTAAGTTTTGAAGGTGAGATTTTTATAAGAATGGACCGGCTATACTGAAGATACTTATTCCCCGATATGACACAGGGAAGTTGACTGTTAGTCAAAATTACTATTTAAATTGTCCGTAAAATTATTCAAATCAAACTGTTTTTCTTTGTCAGTTGTATAGACACGACATTCATCATCATCTACCTAGCCTTTTCCCAACTATGTTGGGGTCAGTGGCGTGCATTGCATATAGGCATATAAGCAGTGCCTACCTCGATCTATCAATATAAGCCTGTCAATTATATTTTAGTGTCTATGCCCCACAATTAAGAAACTCACAAAATTATCATACCTAACAAAAAACAAAATCTTCATAAAACACGCGCGGCAGTAGGCAGTCGCCGGACGGCCTACTCGGCTCCCGTACTGTTCGAACATTGTCATTGGTTTTTACTTGTTCAAGTTAATACGACAAAATTTAAAATACGTCCGTCTCACGCGTAATACCATGACGTTCGACCTTCGCAATTCATCACCCTTAAGTGCGCATGCCTACTCAAATAACCACACTTTTGACCTCACTTTTTTTCTGATTAGTGACCGCGTTTGCCTAGACTAGACCTGCCCTAGTGCCTACCTATTCTGAAAACCAATGCACGCAACTGGTTGGGGTCGGCTTCCAGTCTAACCGGATGCAGCTGAGTACCAATATTTTGCACGGAAAATTGACATTACTGTATCAGTTTGATAAATAATTAATTTTCGATTTAGTCAGTTACGCTAAAAGACCCAAGTAACTAGAATAGGGGACGAGTCTATTGCCATTTACCGAGCACCAATTTAATCCTGACTCCGGGACTGCTACTAGATATTTCGTAAGGTAAAAATCCAATAACACTTTGACCCGGGGATGGAACCCATGGCTGTATAGCAGGACCCCGTACTAAACAGTCGTGCTTGCGACTACTAGACCACAGAGGCAATTTTCATTAATAATTGAATTATACTCGTATCAACACTAGCTTCTGCTCGCGAATTCTTTTGCGTGGACTTCTGTGCTGGCGTCTGTACCTACAGAGTGTAGTGAAGTTAAATTAGAAAATGCAGTAGTATGTACTTATTACCTGCATTCAGTATTTTACGACTTGCCCTGTTTGATTAGATGTTCATGTACGGTTTTTTTTTTGCTCATTAATGTAAAGAGCATTTGCATTTTTACGATTTGTCTTATCTGTTACTCGTAAATCTGAGTGGATTTGTCTAGACGTAATTTTGCTGTAAATTAGTATGGTTTTTGTAAACATTGTTTGGAAAAACAAATAAAGGATTGTTTAAAACTAGACAACATTTTTTTGAACTGTATTTTGTTTGTGAACATTGTTATACTTATTAAAATTTAAGATTTATTTCAATGTTTTGTTATTGTTTTAATAAAGTTCTTCATGTGCTTCAAAAAAGGTTACTTAGGTACCCCACAAAATTATTTAAAAAGCTTTACAAAAATGCAGACTAATAAATAAATCCAGTTTAGATAATAATTTTAATTAAAATAATACAGTTTTAAAGTTACAAACTGGCACACGTTCAAGTTTTTACTTAAACTAAGCTGTAATGTTATTTACGATGCTATGAAGCCAATAACTGAGTAACAAACACAATTACATACTAGGGGAAAATTAATTACTTACCTTTGTTGGTTGCACTTTGGAAATTAAACATTTTGAGCTAATTGAAGTTTAGAAAACTGTTACTTTAGCAGACATATTTGTACTAGCGTTTTGCCCGCTACGTCGCCTGCGTGGACTGGATTTTCTTTTACCATTCCCTCTTTTCGTAGATTACCTAGGTCCAATAACTTCGGTAAGTGCTCAGGGTTTATACAATTTTTAACTGTTTTCAAAAAAGGAGGAGGTTCTATGTTTGTTTTTACGTATTGTTTATGTTATGTTCATCGATATTTTCATCAATACGGACCGATTATAAAGATTTCTTTTTCATTTTGTTGGAAATGCTTGCACGGTGGTCTTATATGAATTTGATTAAGTTTACTTTGAAAGTTATTGAGTTAGCTTCAATAATCCGTATTTAATCCACTCTGTGCATGTTGATGATGTTATAAAACTGCCTGTTGCCGTTGTTTACATAGCAAGTAGTGGTATACAAATTCGCTTGGGGTAGGTTGGATAGCTAAAAAGAGAAAACTAAAAGTAAAGTTTTTACAAAAAAAAAAAAGTGGCACTCCGGGAATACCGACAGAAGGGAAAACTTGAACAATTACGTGTGTACTTCTTAAATCGTCGTATAAACAAAACACAAACAGAATATTTTGCCATCACTCACTGACATCGGAAATACATTAAAACCGAGTACATCCCGAGGACAGCCGAACACATCCGAAACGGTGTCGGTTACGGTAACAGTGGCGCGAATTCAATGTTTTTTTCCCATCTCAAAAATGCCCAACGCGCATTAAATTTATTTTTTAGAGGCGTATGTCCGGCAGTGGACTGCGATAGGCTGAGTTAATTGAAGACTCATTATCAATAATACATAATTACAGCTTCCACTTACCAACCTAGAACTTCTACAAATATAATTTTATTCTATTTCTGAAGAAGAAAGGTACCTATAAAGGAATGAAACAAGGTAACTCCGTGATATTTTTATGGAGAAAATTTTAATATTTTGTGTTTGTGTTCCACAAAGTCTTGTCAATTTCATGAAAAATAAAATTGAAGATAGGCTGGCTTCGCTAGATTAAGTTCATTTACCGTTTCGAGGAAATCGTTTATTAAAAGGAGGTTTAAAGTAAATAAATGTTATACATATAATTAGCGATTGAAGATTCCAAGAAAATGTTTATTGCGAATTCTGGGAATTCGGGAGACATTTCAATTTAAGACAAGACAATAGTAGGTATAATCGTCGAGTCGGTCGAGTCGCCAAGATTAGGTTTTTTTTTTAAATCTTATTTTGTTTATAATATTCTTAATAGTTAAAAGTTATTCGTGGAGGACCATAATTCCATGCAATCCATCTTATCTGTACCATCTTCGGAGATTATTAAAAAGTTGTCGGGTATGTTGAAGTTTAGTAAAAAACCGACGGATGTTTACGAATGAAATTTAATTTCATAAATGAACTGTTTGTTTTCTATTAATTCCGTTAAGTTGTATTCGAAGGCATCAATAGGTTTCTTACTAAACATCAACTATATACGACGACCCTGGTTACTTATTTCCTTTGGTGACCGTACCTCAGCTTGTGAAAGACATGGTCACTGTAACTTGCACGTACTATTTGATATTGACAATAGCGCCTTTAGAATAGAATAGAATACTCTTTATTATGTACACCATATAAATTACAGACATAAATAAAGAAACTTTACAATGTGTGACACAATGGGCAGTCTTATCGCTAAGAGTGATCTTTTAAAGACAACCTATGGATGGATTAAAAAGGGGAAGGACAGACAAATACTGTAGGTAGTCTGTGGTAATTTACACAATACAATAAATATTAGGTCCTTACATATGAAATTGGCGTTTTGTATGGAAGGAACAAAAAGTCGAATATTTTTTAATATAATATATTTAATTAATCAAAGTATGAACCATTGTTTTCAATGCACTTTTGCCATCTTATAGGTAGTTCATTGATCCCTTTACTAAAAAAACCAGTCGGACGGGAATCAATAAAATCTTTGAAGGCGATTTGGACTGCCCCATCGGAGTTGAATTTTTTCCCTTGCAAAAAGTTATCCAAATTGCGAAAAAAATGGTAATCTGTTGGAGCAAGGTCCGGGGAGTACGGAGGATGTCTAAGACATTCCAATTCAAGCTCTTCTAATTTGGCAGTCGACGCGCGTTTGCCGGTTTGCTTCAGTCAATTCGTGAGGTACCCACCTTTCAAGCTTTTTAATCTTCCCAATTTGCTTCAAGTGAATTAAAACAGTTTTATCACTAACATCGAAGCCTGCAGCTAACTCGGACGTGGTTTGCGATGGGTCCGCTTCCACAATAGCCTTCAATTCTCCATTATCAACTTGGGTCTCAGGCCGTCCACGGGGCTTGTTCTGCAGGTCGAAATTTCCAGAACGAAAACGTTGGAACCAAAAACGAACTGTGTTTTCTTTTGCAACATGACCGCCATACACATCATTCACCCTTCGAGTCGTTTCCGCAGCACTAGTGCCACGGCGGAACTCGTACTCGTAAATAATGCGATATTTTAAATTTTCCATTTTGTAAAATGAGTGACGCAAACAGAAAAAACAGAAGAAAAAAAACAAATGAATGACGGTCATCGAAGCACAAATACATGAGTAAATAGCTGTACAAATTTGAATTTGGAATTCCTTACCAAAGAGGAGAAATTCGTGATTAAAGTGGCCAGTACGAAAAACGCCAATTTCATATGTAAGGACCTAATACATACATAAAGTATATGATACTAATCTAAATAAATATATACATATAAATATATAATAGTAAACATGAAACAGGAGCAAAGAAAATATAATTATGATGTTTAAGGAGAGAGGAAGTGCTTTTTTATCATAATTTTAAAAGTTGACAAAGGAGTTGAGTTGATTTTAGGTCATAGGAGTAAGGACAATTCTCGTAATTCTTAAGAGGAAAACGCCAGGATAGCCCGCGAAAATCATATTTTCTTATTTATTTATTTATTTATTTATTTTATTATTTATGTACACACAGTAGACAGAGTAGTCTTAATTTTTTTTGCTATTTGCAGGACAGTGTCATGTTGTAGCATAATGAGCCTGTAATGTTCCCACTGCTGGGACACAGGCCTCCTCTTTTCGAGAGGGAGTGGGCTATAATTTATCTAGCGGGCCCAGTGCGGGTTGATAGATGTCACGTCTTTGAATTTTCATTTCTAGGACATGCCGTGCAGTGTCATGTTGAATGTTCATTAAAATATGATTCGAGAGCGTAACAAATTTAAATTTCAGAATTTTATAATCATTGAAATCATCAATAAAATCCTCTAAGTTCATATAATCCAATTAAATGGTTATTTCATGAAATATAAATCATTAGGATTATATGAGCAAAAAATCATATAATCCTAAATTTTTAAATTGCAAAAAACAAGAGTAGCGTAAGACAATCTGAATTTTTCGGGCTACCTAGAGCATACCCCTTAGTGTGTACCACATACTTGCGGCAGACTTTATCTATTTTGACAGAGCAAAACAAAAGGCATTAGCTTGTAGTATCGCTCTCTGAGAGCCAGAACATACTGCTGCTACTCATTTAATAATCAATAGTGTTTGGCCAGACTGGCAGCGCGGGCGCGGGCGGGCGCGTCGCGGCGAACCCAAACATATGAACTTCCTTTGAGTGTCCATAGTGGGCACGCGGGCGCGGTGAGCGGGGCGGGCTGCTCGGCGCGGGGAGCACGCGGGCAACTCACGCTATAGCTCGTTCATACAAGTGGCCGCAGTGGATGCGCGGCGTGGGCGCTTGCGCGAGGACCAGGGTTCTCAAACTAGTTCGAGCTTTTTTCTAGTAAAAATAAGTCGTCTTCGTCCATATTATATTTTGACAAACACTGGGCACGACAACACGGAACACTACTATACTGCGGACAGGCAACCGCGGGCGTTCCCGCACCCACGCCGCTCCCGCCTAGCGCTGCCAGTTTGGCCAAGCACATATTGTTAAAGCTCAAATACTTCAAGAAAACAGTATAATATGAACGCGAATAGAGAAATAATTGGCGCTAAAGGTCGTAGCACACGTATCAACTCGGAAAGGGATCGTAACCGTATTGCCTTTCGCGTCGCCGTCAAACAGTCGTCAACCCAACGTAAGCACGTAACCGAAGCGGATCAAAAGCTCCGATACGTCGACTCGGCTACGGCTAGGCGACGCAGCGCTTAAGGCTCGCTGACCGCTGGTTGACGGCTAGGCGGCACTAGTTCAATCATTTTGAATCCGAACGTTAAGTGTAGCGCACGGTTACGTCTCGGTTCACAATACCTTTTGTTGGCTATCATTGCCATGGCACTTGATGAAGACCGCGGGAGGGGCGTGGACGAAGAGACGTAAGCTAGGGTACGGAGAGCTGTAAGCTAGGGTACGGAGAGCTGTAAGCTAGGGTACGGAGAACCGTAAGCGTGGGAACTGCAAGTCGACCACGCATCGCACCGCGGTTCGTGAGCTTGTCCCGAGGCGAGGCGATTACGTTACGATTCCGATTAGTGTGCGTTGCAGTAGGGAGTTTCATAAAAATAATACTGAATGACTTGAGTTGATACGGTGACGATCCCTTTCCGAGTTGATACGTGTGCTACGACCTTTAAACTGCACTTTATTTTCTGTACCTGATATTATTAAAATTAAATTCACGACATACTCTCCGGGCGGGGAACGGCACTGAACAGCAAACTTTGCCGTTCACACGGGTACGCAGCCGCAGACTATTGATATTGCCCGCATCATACTTCATTAATTTATAAACTATTTATATTACCTCCCGTATTCAATGTTAGAAATTCTCGCAAACTTTATAGTGAATTATAGCTAGATATTTCGCAGAACATTGTAAACAGTAAATAGTTTTGAAAAGTTGCCCGTTGTTCACCATAGGTATCACCACCACCATACCACCATAGGTAAGGAGCGACTTTCGCAACCCAGCGCAGGGCACGCCACGATAGTGGCGATAAGACCCCTCTTTGAGGAGTGGCTTGAGAGGTGTCACGGCGTCCTCACCTATCGCCTGACGCAGGTCCTCACCGGACACGGATGTTTTGGGAGGTTCCTGCACATCATCAGGCGGGAGGAGACGCCCGGGTGTCACCACTGCGAGGATCACCCAGAGGACACGGTGGAGCATACGGTGGAGGTCTGCCCCGCATGGGCGGAGCACCGCCGTGCCCTCGTAGAGGCGATCGACAGCGGCGGCGACCTCTCGCGTCCGGCCCTGGTTCAAGCCATGGTCCGGGGCGAGAGGGAGTGGGAGGCGGTCACCTCTTTCTGCGAAGCAGTCATGCTAGCGAAGGAGGTGGCGGAACGGCTGAGGGAGAGAGCCTCACACCCCAGCCGCCGCGAGAGACGTTCCGGGCGTCGAGCCGCGTGACGACTCGCGGCCACCGTAGGCGCGGGCCTGCGGATGGAGAGTAATGGGTAGCTCACCGTCCGATCAGGACCAGGCCCGTGCCGGACGGCGCGTACGTGTTCCACGCGCGCCTCAAAGAGATGTCAGCATAAAGGAAGGGGCCTGCCAGGGCCGAAGCCTGCCGGGGGTGCGGGATTGTCCGAAAGGGTTACCGCTACCCCGGAACATAAAGGGCTAAGGAAGGAACACGGATGGGTTTTAGTCAGTAAGAGTCTGACACTCCCTTCGCTCCACCCAGAGCGGGAGGGGTCATTTGATGATTTCCCATCCATAAAAAAAAAGGTACTTATCTACTACGCTTTGGAGTAGCTTCATCTTTCTGGATTGACCGACGCCTTGACAATTCAAAAGTGCCTGTTATTGGTTTAATGAAATCAATGCCTTGACTTTATGTGATTCAGATGGTTTCTTGTTTTTAAGTCGGACAAAATTCATCCACATGATAGAAGCTTTAGGTACCTATCTGTTCAAGGCTATATTGTTTGAAAAGGAAACAACGTTAAAACTTGTTTTTGAAAGCATGGTTTCTTCGTCGGCGTCGTGTCGATATTGTTGTTTGGTAGTAAGTATATTATTATGGCAAATAATTGAATTCAATGTTTTATGTTTCGCAATGTCAATTACTTAGTATACAATTGTATAGAATCAAGTTCTACAGCACTGTTGCGCGACTTTTTCTTCCCAAGTACAGCATTAGTAATGACGGGCGGGCCTTTTGGGGGACTGCCATATATATGTAGGTACTCGTAATTTTGACGTTCGAAACGTGCCCATTTTATGCCTAGGAAGAATGCTAAGTGGTCCTATATAAATTTGTATTAACTTTGCTATGGTACTTTTTGAGTTAGCTTCAATCTTACATTTTCTTAACTTTGTGTAAATTGATGATGATATTATATAACTTCCTGTCACTGTTATTTAAATAGCAAGTAGTTTTATACGAATTTTTGTGGGTGAGTAGCACAATTTAAAACAAAAAAAAAAACACTTTTTACAATAAAACGCCGACTTCCAAAAAAACAGTGCAAAGTTATTTTTTTACCATTTCGGTCCGCGATCTAATAAATAAAAGTTATTGGCCCTCCCGGGTTCTGTCCATTTAAACCAGCCAGTAGTTTTTACATGACGTTGTAACACGCTCTCAGCCAAGAATGCGGGAGATAAAAGAATCTGGGCGGCTTCATAAAAACTTCGTAGCATTTCTCTCGTGTAAATACCTCTCTACTTACATTACAGATAAGTACGTTCAAACAGATAAAAAATGTATTAAATGAACTGAAGAACGAGCTTTTATCAATCTGTTATAACTTTATAATAAAGCCAAATAAAAGCTCTGAAAACTAAAAGCGAGTCACGCACCTTTAATTTTTCAAGGTATCTAAAGTATAGGTACACAAGAGGCTCTATAAATTCTTTTCGAAGAATTTCTGGAGAAAGTTTTAGTTTTATATTAAAGGCTTCGTTACACGTTCCTAAGCAATTTGAGGCGCATTTTTGACTTTAGAAATTGTTTAAAAGGGTTTCTATGTAGGTAGGTACATATTTATATCGATGACATCGTTACCTATCCATACAAAACTTCGATATCTTTCGACTCAAATGTATGACAAGGCTGATTATTTTTTGCGATTACGATGTCAGTACTATGGAAAAAGTTTTTCATTTTGATGGTTTATAAGTACCACATCCTTAATGGGACTACATGACCTTAAAGCGCGGTCACTATCGGACTGCATAGAAAAGAAAGAGAAGCGCGATGACACAACGGTGGTTGCAAAATATGAAGCAATTATCTATTTACAAAAAAATCTATTGTTTGGACTAAAAAATTAAAACACTAGTGCTTTAGTATGTTGCTTGTAGAATAATCTGACAAATAATCAGAATGATTGTATGTATATTAGTATGGTTATTTTATTGTAAAAAGGAAGTTTTTAGAGTCATCTTCATGATTTTTTTCTCTAGTACCAAATTACTTGTATTATGTTTTCAACACACTATCTAACTAGCATAATTATATCCTGAAGAATATTTTTCTGATTTTGTTTAGTGTAGTCGATCATATACTTTTAGGCATTATAAAACTTGCGTTTTTAAAAGCTTTTATTTAACTTGACTTGTATGTATGTGAAGGTGGACTCTTGCAAGTTAAATTTGACCCACTTCCCGGTATCCGATTAAGCTGAAATTTTACATACTGGTCCAGTCCCGATGACAATGCATGTTTATGACAAGCATGACGTGATGCTGTTGCCAGAATTGGCTCCAGACGAGGGAACTCCTCAAAGGTTAACAGCAGGGACATGAAATTTTGCACACCCATTGGGATGACAGTTAGCGGGTTCACCATGAAATTGCTGCCATCTTCAGGGTTGGCTCCAAACCAGAGAATTCCTCAACGGTCAGCAGTAGGGACTTGAAATTTTGCATACCCGTTCGGATACGATAGACGGTTGGTGGGTCTACCATGAAATTGCTGCCACATCCAGGGTTGGCTCCAAACCATGGAACTCCTCAACGGTCAACAGTAGTAACAGGCATATGAGGTATACCATGACTTGTAATTTGGTAACTATTTAAAACTAAAAAGTAAAAAATAAAATGAAAATAAAAAAAGTTTTTAAAAACAAGCTTGAAAAGAGAAACATAAATTAAAGTGACATTGTCATTTTAAAATATATAGAAATTTTAAACGCTTGAGGCACTGATATTGTGTCCTGTATAGCGGATACCGTACATCAGTGCCTCAAGCTTTTAAAATTTATATGTATTTTAAAATGACAATGTCACTTTAATTTATTTTTCTCTTTTCAGTTCGCGTTATTCTTTCTTTTTTTTAGGTTACGTTTTTATTTAAATAAAAGCTTGTTTTTAAAAACATTTTTTTGCGTTTATATCCTGTGCTTAATTAGTATATGCAGGTAGAAGAAAATAAACGTGAGTTGTTCCGCCATTTATAATTAGCTCGTAAATCTCCAATACTACAGTGCAACGGGTCCAATAAAGTACTGCCACTAATTAATTATTGTGCCTTATTTATTATTGCAAGGAACAGTGACATTAGCATATTATTTTTATTTCCATAATAAGCACAACATTTTGTTTTCTGTAAGTTTATTAACATCATGCAATTGAGTCGTTAGGTACTGTATTGGTTTTCATGCAAGGTACAGGTAAAATAGGTAATTATTTTTAAAATATGACCACATCTTTCTGATACTCGCTATAAAAGCAGGTATTGTAAAGGTTATATGCAAAAGTCAACCTTATGTTGTGAAAGCTGGCAGAAAAATAACTCTGGTTGTATTCGAACATTCAAGCGAATTACGAATAGGCTTTCAAATTATTTCTAGGTTTTTTGTTTGGATGAAAGAATGATAGAATATAAGCGCGTTGATGTAAACACGTTTGCCTGGAATAAACGTAATAATTACAACATTTTATCACAAATAAAGTATCCATAGGCACCAGCACAGCAAAGTCAAGGTTTTGAGTCCGAATCAATAAAAAAAAAAAAACCTTCATAAAAATATCCTACATATAAACCACTTACATTCAGTGAAAGTTTTTCGTAATAAATAAAAGACTTCCCTCCGTTTCTGCCGGTCGATTCTGTAAAAATCTCACCGTGAAAACTTGCGTGAAGTGAGCTGTCAGTGTCATCCCACTGATGCTAGGGATTGACCAAGCAAACATTTACAATCATAATCGAGATTTTAATAATAGATTTTATGCTAATTCTATTGATCATTTTATATAATTTCAAAGCTAGTATTTTAGTGGTCAAAACATTAATATTATTATTATTTATTTATTTATATATACTTTATTGTACACCACAAAAATAATAATAATAATTACAATCATTAATACATCTTTTTAAGTTAGATTTCTATCGTTAAGAACAAATCTCATATGGAAAAGTGTTTATGGTAGAAATCTAACATAAGGAGATATATTAATGATTCTAATAACTATGATTCTGTAAATACATGTCTATTATAGTCGCAAATCACATTTTGATCAAGATACAACCTGACACTGATCTGCAAATTGCAAAAAACGTAAGAAAATTTAAATTTCGCGGTCTGCCATGTCACATTCACCTTAACCGGTGATGCGGCGCGCGTCGCCCATGATTGGCGAGTGGCGACGAAACCGTAGCCAATGAGCGACGCGCGCGAAGTGATGTTGCCATGGTTACCGTGGAGTGAAAAATGGAACATTCCGAATCGCACTGTAATCGATTACAACGTGCTTACACTTTGACCCCAATTATTCTGTATGGTATAAATTACCTATTATTCCCCGCATAATCTTACCATGCCGTACGGTTGTCAAGAGTGGTATTTTGACAGTTCAAACCGGTTTCGTTAAACTAACGTGGCATTTTCGAAATTGTGCTACCGGCTACAGTCGCCACCTTACCAAAGGATAAGAAATTCGTGGTGTAAAAAAACAAACAAATAAATACTATAATCTAACCGTGACTAAATAATCAAGTGAAATAGTTTTGACTCTCAGCTGCCATAGTGGTGATTTATCTAAATGGGAACGCAAATTATTTATCTGAGAGTTGTGGGCGATGATGGCCTAATTCGGAATGATCCATAAATCACGCAGCGCACTGCGCATGCGTATCAAGTGAACTTTTTTTTTGCTTTCATGCCATTGACGACCATGTACTTACAACTCGTTTATAGAGAGTAGTATATTCCTTGATGTAGAATGTACATAAGCCTGTACGTATTCGAGTACAGTGACAATAATTAGTTCCTAATTATTTAATGCTGTTAGAGATTTTAATGTCTAAATCCAACTGTTTTTGTACATCGAAAAAGTCAATTTAGTCAGCCTACATTTCAGATAATATAATATAAGAAATCGTGCTAAGCAAGTATTCAGTGATTGGTGTAATGTTCGTTTTCATAAGTACATAATACGTAAAAGCACATATAGGTTTTTTTTATATCATCTCTAGGTAAACTACACGTACAATATACAAACCTTATACCATAAATATTTAGGCATATTATTAATCTAGTGACGATTGCTGTTAGGACACACAAATTGCATTATTCATGTATACGTATGTTTTGGGCTGTCTAATTTTAGTTTTACTGTATACTGTTTACACACTGTGTCTACGTTTCTCAGCCAACTCTCCTGTCGCAGATCTGCTGAAAGAAATTACTAAGTAAATGATGAAAGCAGTTCCTCTATCTTTATGTAGTTTACTTTATTATGTATTTAGTGTGTACATAAATAAATATATTACATTTTTTAATTTGTATCACATTAAAAAAAATTGCTAATACATTTTTTCTACTGAGTCGGCTGCTTCCTGAGATGCAACTTCTTAATGCCGGGAACGGAGGGACATTGGATGTGTGTCGGCTGCACCCCCACTGCAAAAACCTGGAAATAATGGTAATAATTTGTTACTAAGTATTTGATTTATTTAATTCCTACACATCAGCACATCTGCAACTAATGTATTTACTTTCAATAAGAATAGCGGTATGATTTATTAAGAACAGCGTCTGATCAAATAAAATCAATTGAATGGGCCAATATTATTACTATATATTTAGAGCACAACGAGTTTCTACATTTCTTAATTCCATGCTCCGTGCCTGTCTGTGTCCCAATTTATTTGTTCCCTATTGTGTTTATCAAAAATAGTGTGTGAAATAATGAATACTTGCCTCAGACCGCCACGCATGACACAGCCGGGAGCGATGTGATCAAATCAAATAGAGGCAGTGTTCTTTTATTGTCTTCTGTCCCTTTAATGACTTAGCAACTGCAGGGTCGACAAGGCTCATCTGCTGAAAGGTAGAATATATCAGATTAATAAAATTCACTTGCTTTTGTGTGCCTATACTTTTGTGTTTTTATTTTAAGTTATCCTATGTTGTCCCACAGCTGGGCACGGTCTCCCCCATACTTTTCCAGTTTTCCTTATGTTGTGCCTTCTTCGGCCAATTGGGCAGGAACGTGTCAGTGACGACGCCCGCCTTGTCTTCAGGCAACCTTTGTTACTGAGTGAGACACGTCTGTGACATGCCTACGTCTTTTACATTAGTTACATATTATTATCATCAAGTCGGTACTATTTTGGCATACCTGACAGACCACCACTCGTCCTTGCAAAGCTAACCACCTGACTGATCATCTAATTCATATACCTAATTATGAACAGTAACACAGGAACTTTAAATTAGAAAAACTTTCACCAATAGGTACATGCCAACATTATGTCATATTACTATCACATTCACCATTATAATATCGTGCTAGCCATTGTCACTGAAAAACTAATTCAAAGTAGGTACTAAGATAAAACTTTCATTTGTTTATTTACAATTATTTATTTTGAAACTGCAGACAAAAAGTTTATTTTGTATCGGAAAGCCCCATAGACAGCAGTAGACAGCACATGTTCACCACAGATGATAAAATCGCACCTTCGGTGCAACAAAGTCACAAATAGGCAAAACTGCAAAATTGGGGTAAGTATGCCAAATTGTAAACTATAAGATTATTAACGTAAAACTATAGCAAACAAAATAATTTAAAAATGAGCTGTTGTGACTTTGTTGCACCGAAGGTGCGACCAAAGAGCAGCCGCGAATTTTTTTTAATGTCGACGCGCGAATTAGCCCTTTTGAAAATGTTAAAAATTGACACAGTGAATTCTGCAAAAATGAGGTAAGTACAATGTTATTATAAATATGAGGTCTTAAGCATTTTAAATTGGTAGGTAAATATTATGACGAACAGACGCTAGCACATCAAGCTACTACAATCAAAAAATCAAATCAAATTTCCGTTCACGGGCGAGCGTACCCATTTGTCACCAACCGGCGCGCACCCTTCAGGGGCGAGCGACACCATTTGTCACCACCCGATTCACGCGGCTTCAACCTCTATTATTACTGTTAAATACGGTCTAATATCCTGTGCAGCAGTTTGAGTCTATGGTCCGGTAGATAAACTAATCGACTAAATCATTCAAAACGAAAAATATGGGTTGGCAATATTGGAAAAAAAAAAGTTAAAAATAGACTTTACGATTCTTAATGGCAGTCTGCAGTGCGTGCTGTTTTGTTATGATGCTATGTTGTTTATTTTAATAGTTTTTGTGTAAAATCGACGTTAAGTGGATGAATATTCGTTTATAACATATTATACGTCCTTGTAGATAATATTTGCACGAAATAACATCACAATCAATCAATAATCCTTTTTTTTTGGTCAAAGAAAATTTTACGTAAGTACTTCAAGAAAATCTTATGATTTTACAATTATAGTGGTATATTTTTACAAGATATAGGTAGTTATCAGTCAATAAAGGTTTATGTAGTATCCTAGTAACACTTTTTTAATTAGAAACAACTCAATATGACTAGACCGTGCCCAGCTGTGGGACAACATAGGATAACTTAAAATAAAAACACAAAAGTATAGGCACACAAAAGCAAGTGAATTTTATTAATCTGATATATTCTACCTTTCAGCAGATGAGCCTTATCGACCCTGCAGTTGCTAAGTCATTAAAGGGACAGAAGACAATAAAAGAACACTGCCTCTATTTGATTTGATCACATCGCTCCCGGCTGTGTCATGCGTGGCGGTCTGAGGCAAGTATTCATTATTTCACACACTATTTTTGATAAACACAATAGGGAACAAATAAATTGGGACACAGACAGGCACGGAGCATGGAATTAAGAAATGTAGAAACTCGTTGTGCTCTAAATATATAGTAATAATATTGGCCCATTCAATTGATTTTATTTGATCAGACGCTGTTCTTAATAAATCATACCGCTATTCTTATTGAAAGTAAATACATTAGCTGCAGATGTGCTGATGTGTAGGAATTAAATAAATCAAATACTTAGTAACAAATTATTACTATTATTTCCAGGTTTTTGCAGTGGGGGTGCAGCCGACACACATCCAATGTCCCTCCGTTCCCGGCATTAAGAAGTTGCATCTCAGGAAGCAGCCGACTCAGTAGAAAAAATGTATTAGCAATTTTTTTTAATGTGATACAAATTAAAAAATGTAATATATTTATTTATGTACACACTAAATACATAATAAAGTAAACTACATAAAGATAGAGGAACTGCTTTCATCATTTACTTAGTAATTTCTTTCAGCAGATCTGCGACAGGAGAGTTGGCTGAGAAACGTAGACACAGTGTGTAAACAGTATACAGCAAAACTAAAATTAGACAGCCCAAAACATGCATATACATGAATAATGCAATTTGTGTGTCCTAACAGCAATCGTCACTAGATTAATAATATGCCTAAATATTTATGGCATTTATGGTATTTACCTAGAGATGATATAAAAAAAACCTATATGTGCTTTTACGTATTATGTACTTATGTATACGAACATTACACCAATCACTGAATAGGTACTTGCTTAGCACAATTTCTTATGTTATTTCTTAAATGTAGGCTGACTAAATTTACTTTTTTGATGTACAAAAACAGTTGGATTTATGGTCGGTTTCTGAGGTTTTTAAACGGAGTTTATCCATTCGATAGTGATTATTGGTTCGATATCGTGTTTCTGAACACGTCATTAAGGAGGAATTTAGCTTAAAAGTCGAGTGAATTATTATCGAGGGTTTATCTGAGAACCTCAAAAACCGAGCATAAGGAAGGAATTCGCTTAAATAGATAATTATGTCGAATCAACAACTATTGAAAGTTTAAACTCCGTTTAAGAATTCTTCAGAAACCGGGCATTAGACATTAAAATCTCTAACAGCATTAAATAATTAGGAACTAATTATTGTCACTGTACTCGAATACGTACAGGCTTATGTACATTCTACATCAAGGAATATACTACTCTCTATAAACGAGTTGTACATGGTCGTCAATGGCATGAAAGCAAAAAAAAAAGTTCACTTGATACTAACGACTACGACGCTTGACACGCATGCACGCATGCGCAGTGCGCTGCGTGATATATGGATCATTCCGAATTAGGCCATCATCGCCCACAACTCTCACATAAATAATTTGCGTTCCCATTTAGATAAATCACCACTATGGCAGCTGAGAGTCAAAACTATTTCACTTGATTATTTACTCACGGTTAGATTATAGTATTTATTTGTTTGTTTTTTTACACCACGAATTTCTTATCCTTTGGTAAGGTGGCGACTGTAGCCGGAAACACAATTTCGAAAATGCCATGTTAGTTTAACGAAACCGGTTTGAACTGTCAAAATACCACTCTTGACAATCGTACGGCATGGTAAGATTATGCGGGGAATAATAGGTAATTTATACCATACAGAATAATTGGGGTCAAAGTGTAAGCACGTTGTAATCGATTACAGTGCGATTCGGAATGTTCCATATTTCACTCCACGGTAACCATGGCAACATCACTTCGCGCGCGTCGCTCATTGGCTACGGTTTCGTCGCCACTCGCCAATCATGGGCGACGCGCGCCGCTTGACCGTGCATGAAAAATACGGATCTTAGTTATTTAGTATCTATCTACAATAATGTTATATTTGCACGCGTTACAGGTTAAATAAGTAGTCTGTAACTAGTTAATACAAAATCTGGTTAATTGTTGAAAACAAAATGCACACAACTGACTTTTTAAATGTACAAACACGGTTGGATTTAGACATAATATCTAAAAGCGTTGAAATAAATAGGAACTAATTTCTGAACTCGATTACGAACAGGCTTACGACAATGGTCGTCAATTATAGAAATAAATAAATAAAAACTGAATTTAATATTAATGACAGCGCCTAACGCGCAAGCACTTCACGCAATCCACATCAAAATAATCTACAATGTGATAATGACAGTGACCAACGCGCAAGCGCGGCGTGAAGTGTTCACTTCACTCGATTCACGACATTAAATGTCGTGAATCGAGTGAAGTGAACACTTCACGCAATCCACATCAAAATAATCTTCTATGTGATAATGACAGTGACTAACGCGCAAGCGCGGCGTGAAGTGTTCACTTCACCCGATTCTCGACATTTAATGTCGTGATTCGGGTGAAGTGAACACTTGCGTGACGCGCTCGCGCCTCAGGCTGTATTGACTAGTCAGTCTAGGAAAAAAAGAAAAAAAAAACAACATTGAGTTTCTGGCTAAGTTTCTGTTTTGCTATTTTATTGTAAAACCCCACGAAATATTAATGTTTTGACCACTAAAATACTAGCTTTGAAAATATATAAAATGATCAATAGACTTAGCATAAAATCTATTATTAAAATCTCGATTATGATTGTAAATGTATGCTTGGTCAATCCCTAGTATCAGGTGGGATGACACTGATAGCTCACTCCACGCTCACTTCGCCTAACAAACGAGTACCACAAAAAATAATAATAGTAAAAGTTTCTCAAACATCAATCACTATCCGAAATCCATGTTTATGGCACCTACAGCCGGTCGATTCTGTAAAAATCTCACCGTGAAAACTTGCGTGAAGTGAGCTGTCAGTGTCATCCCACTGATGCTAGGGATTGACCAAGCAAACATTTACAATCATAATCGAGATTTTAATAATAGATTTTATGCTAATTCTATTGATCATTTTATATAATTTCAAAGCTAGTATTTTAGTGGTCAAAACATTAATATTATTATTATTTATTTATTTATATATACTTTATTGTACACCACAAAAATAATAATAATAATTACAATCATTAATCATCATTAATCTACATCTTTTTAAGTTAGATTTCTATCGTTAAGAACAAATCTCATATGGAAAAGTGTTTATGGTAGAAATCTAACATAAGGAGATATATGAATGATTCTAATGACTATGATTCTGTAAATACATGTCTATTATAGTCGCAAATCACATTTTGATCAAGATACAACCTGACACTGATCTGCAAATTGCAAAAAACGTAAGAAAATTTAAATTTCGCGGTCTGCCATCTCACATTCACCTTAACGGCGCGCGTCGCCCATGATTGGCGAGTGGCGACGAAACCGTAGCCAATGAGCGACGCGCGCGAAGTGATGTTGCCATGGTTACCGTGGAGTGAAATATGGAACATTCCGAATCGCACTGTAATCGATTACAACGTGCTTACACTTTGACCCCAATTATTCTGTATGGTATAAATTACCTATTATTCCCCGCATAATCTTACCATGCCGTACGGTTGTCAAGAGTGGTATTTTGACAGTTCAAACCGGTTTCGTTAAACTAACGTGGCATTTTCGAAATTGTGCTTCCGGCTACAGTCGCCACCTTACCAAAGGATAAGAAATTCGTGGTGTAAAAAAACAAACAAATAAATACTATAATCTAACCGTGAATAAATAATCAAGTGAAATAGTTTTGACTCTCAGCTGCCATAGTGGTGATTTATCTAAATGGGAACGCAAATTATTTATGTGAGAGTTGTGGGCGATGATGGCCTAATTCGGAATGATCCATATTTCACGCAGCGCACTGCGCATGCGTGTCGTCGTAGTGGTTTCGTTAGTATCAAGTGAACTTTTTTTTTGCTTTCATGCCATTGACGACCATGTACAACTCGTTTATAGAGAGTAGTATATTCCTTGGTGTAGAATGTACATAAGCCTGTACGTATTCGAGTACAGTGACAATAATTAGTTCCTAATTATTTAATGCTGTTAGAGATTTTAATGTCTAAATCCAACTGTTTTTGTACATCGAAAAAGTCAATTTAGTCAGCCTACATTTCAGACAATATAATATAATATAAGAAATCGTGCTAAGCAAGTATTCAGTGATTGGTGTAATGTTCGTTTTCATAAGTACATAATACGTAAAAGCACATATAGGTTTTTTTTTATATCATCTCTAGATAAACTACACGTACAATATACAAACCTTATACCATAAATATTTAGGCATATTATTAATCTAGTGACGATTGCTGTTAGGACACACAAATTGCATTATTCATGTATACGCATGTTTTGGGCTGTCTAATTTTAGTTTTGCTGTATACTGTTTACACACTGTGTCTACGTTTCTCAGCCAACTCTCCTGTCGCAGATCTGCTGAAAGAAATTACTAAGTAAATGATGAAAGCAGTTCCTCTATCTTTATGTAGTTTACTTTATTATGTATTTACTGTGTATATAATAGTAGATTGTACAACTAAGGCATAAAAGAAGCTATTTTACCCCGAGACGTTTATATCCACCCGAGCCGCAGGCGAGGGTGGATAGTTAAGTCGAGGGGTAAAATGGCTCGTTTATGCCTGAGTTATACACTCTGCTTTTCACTTCGATTGCGAGAAAATGAAACAGGCATAACGTAAACAGTACATAATTAATCAAAAATGTTGCATCCATAGCTAATTCCCGCCGCCACCACAGATAATACCGCCACGAAACTTTTTAAATGTTTTTTTTTTTAATTTTCAACATTTGTCATTCGACTTGGGTACTTCATACTGCCAAAAAATGAACACGTTTCTTTGCCTTTTTAAATAATAAATGACAACTATTTTACCTGATTTTATTAAATTAACGATAGAAAACACGGAAGTGGTATAAATTAAAGAAAATGAAATAAATCACGACTTTAATCTGCGAAGTTTTATTGTGCGTGTGGCTGTTGGGCCTGATTACTTTAGTCTTAGAAAAAAAAATTACTTTATGCACTAGAACATAAAAAGCGATTTTATGTCGCCTAAGCACAACATAAAGACGGACTTTTAGAGCATGAGAAGTGAAAATAAATATATTACATTTTTTAATTAGTATCACATTAAAAAAAATTGCTAATACATTTTTTCTACTGAGTCGGCTGCTTCCTGAGATGCAACTTCTTAATGCCGGGAACGGAGGGACATTGGATGTGTGTCGGCTGCACCCCCACTGCAAAAAGCTGGAAATAATGGTAATAATTTGTTACTAAGTATTTGATTTATTTAATTCCTACACATCAGCACATCTGCAGCTAATGTATTTACTTTCAATAAGAATAGCGGTATGATTTATTAAGAACAGCGTCTGATCAAATAAAATCAATTGAATGGGCCAATATTATTACTATATATTTAGAGCACAACGAGTTTCTACATTTCTTAATTCCATGCTCCGTGCCTGTCTGTGTCCCAATTTATTTGTTCCCTATTGTGTTTATCAAAAATAGTGTGTGAAATAATGAATACTTGCCTCAGACCGCCACGCATGACACAGCCGGGAGCGATGTGATCAAATCAAATAGAGGCAGTGTTCTTTTATTGTCTTCTGTCCCTTTAATGACTTAGCAACTGCAGGGTCGATAAGGCTCATCTGCTGAAAGGTAGAATATATCAGATTAATAAAATTCACTTGCTTTTGTGTGCCTATACTTTTGTGTTTTTATTTTAAGTTATCCTATGTTGTCCCACAGCTGGGCACGGTCTCCCCCATACTTTTCCAGTTTTCCTTATGTTGTGCCTTCTTCGGCCAATTGGTCAGGAACGTGTCAGTGACGACGCCCGCCTTGTCTTCAGGCAACCTTTGTCATATTGAGTTGTTTCTAATTAAAAACGTGTTACTAGGATACTACATAAACCTTTATTGACTGATAACTACCTATATCTTGTAAAAATATACCACTATAATTGTAAAATCATAAGGTTTTCTTGAAGTACTTACGTAAAATTTTGTTTGACCAAAAAAAAAGGTTTATCGATTGATTGTGATGTTATTTCGTGCAAATATTATCTACAAGGACGTATAATATGTTATAAACGAATATTCATCCACTTAACGTCGATTTTACACAAAAACTATTAAAATAAACAACGTAGCATCATAAAATCATAACAAAACAGCACGCACTATAGTCTATGGCACGCACTGCAGCTGCCATTAAGAATCGTAAAGTCTATTTTTAACTTTTTTTTTCCAATATTGCCAACCCATATTTTTCGTTTTGAATCATTTAGTCGATTAGTTTATCTACCGGACCATAGACTCAAACTGTTGCACAGGATATTAGACCTTAATTTACAGTAATAATAGAGGTTGAAGCCGCGTGAATCGGGTGTCACCGATCGGTGACCGTGGGGCCTGACGGGTGCGCGCCGGTCGTCACCGATCGGTGACCGCGTAAATCTAGCGGTTTGTATGTAATGATGCAAGCATTTTATTTTTCAACACTTGTTTAAAAAAAAACGCCATAAGACATTAAAATAATTACCCTCTTTCAGCCTATAAAGCTCAGAAAGCTGTTTACATTTTCAATTATTTTAGTACCAAGCCCCATACATCTATTGAACGTCTCTTTTATCAAAAAATTTCTGACAACACTGTTGGTTCTTTGTTTGAATTTAGTACTTAGGTCAGTGGGTCGTCATACTTTGAATTTTAAGTATTCTGTGATTAAAGTTTGTCAGTGACTTTTCTATTTATCGATAGAAAAAAATGACTAACTAATATTCATCATCTGTGGTGAACATGTGCTGTCTACTGCTGTCTATGGGGCTTTCCGATACAAAATAAACTTTTTGTCTGCAGTTTCAAAATAAATAATTGTAAATAAACAAATGAAAGTTTTATCTTAGTACCTACTTTGAATTAGTTTTTCAGTGACAATGGCTAGCACGATATTATAATGGTGAATGTAATAGTAATATGACATAATGTTGGCATGTACCTATTGGTGAAAGTTTTTCTAATTTAAAAATGAATTCCTCTACCTAGGTACTCCACAGTTCCTGTGTTACTGTTCATAATTAGGTATATGAATTAGATGATCAGTCAGGTGGTTAGCTATGCAAGGACGAGTGGTGGTCTGTCAGGTATGCCAAAATAGTACCGACTTGATGATAATAATATGTAACTAATGTAAAAGACGTAGGCATGTCACAGACGTGTGTCAATCAGTAACAAAGGTTGCCTGAAGACAAGGCGGGCGTCGTCACTGACACGTTCCTGACCAATTGGCCGAAGAAGGCACAACATAAGGAAAACTGGAAAAGTATGGGGGAGACCGTGCCCAGCTGTGGGACAACATAGGATAACTTAAAATAAAAACACAAAAGTATAGGCACACAAAAGCAAGTGAATTTTATTAATCTGATATATTCTACCTTTCAGCAGATGAGCCTTATCGACCCTGCAGTTGCTAAGTCATTAAAGGGACAGAAGACAATAAAAGAACACTGCCTCTATTTGATTTGATCACATCGCTCCCGGCTGTGTCATGCGTGGCGGTCTGAGGCAAGTATTCATTATTTAACACACTATTTTTGATAAACACAATAGGGAACAAATAAATTGGGACACAGACAGGCACGGAGCATGGAATTAAGAAATGTAGAAACTCGTTGTGCTCTAAATATATAGTAATAATATTGGCCCATTCAATTGATTTTATTTGATCAGACGCTGTTCTTAATAAATCATACCGCTATTCTTATTGAAAGTAAATACATTAGCTGCAGATGTGCTGATGTGTAGGAATTAAATAAATCAAATACTTAGTAACAAATTATTACCATTATTTCCAGCTTTTTGCAGTGGGGGTGCAGCCACATCCAATGTCCCTCCGTTCCCGGCATTAAGAAGTTGCACCTCAGGAAGCAGCCGACTCAGTAGAAAAAATGTATTAGCAACTTTTTTTAATGTGATACAAATTAAAAAATGTAATATATTTATTTATGTACACACTAAATACATAATAAAGTAAACTACATAAAGATAGAGGAACTGCTTTCATCATTTACTTAGTAATTTCTTTCAGCAGATCTGCGACAGGAGAGTTGGCTGAGAAACGTAGACACAGTGTGTAAACAGTATACAGCAAAACTAAAATTAGACAGCCCAAAACATGCATATACATGAATAATGCAATTTGTGTGTCCTAACAGCAATCGTCACTAGATTAATAATATGCCTAAATATTTATGGCATTTATGGTATTTACCTAGAGATGATATAAAAAAAACCTATATGTGCTTTTACGTATTATGTACTTATGTATACGAACATTACACCAATCACTGAATAGGTACTTGCTTAGCACAATTTCTTATGTTATATCTTAAATGTAGGCTGACTAAATTTACTTTTTCGATGTACAAAAACAGTTGGATTTATGGTCGGTTTCTGAGGTTTTTAAACGGAGTTTATCCATTCGATAGTGATTATTGGTTCGATATCGTGTTTCTGAACACGTCATTAAGGAAGAATTTAGCTTAAAAGTCGAGTGAATTATTATCGAGGGTTTATCTGAGAACCTCAAAACCGAGCATAAGGAAGGAATTCGCTTAAATAGATAATTATGTCGAATCAACAACTATTGAAAGTTTAAACTCCGTTTAAGAATTCTTCAGAAACCGGGCATTAGACATTAAAATCTCTAACAGCATTAAATAATTAGGAACTAATTATTGTCACTGTACTCGAATACGTACAGGCTTATGTACATTCTACACCAAGGAATATACTACTCTCTATAAACGAGTTGTACATGGTCGTCAATGGCATGAAAGCAAAAAAAAAGTTCACTTGATACTAACGAAACCACTACGACGACACGCATGCGCAGTGCGCTGCGTGAAATATGGATCATTCCGAATTAGGCCATCATCGCCCACAACTCTCACATAAGTAATTTGCGTTCCCATTTAGATAAATCACCACTATGGCAGCTGAGAGTCAAAACTATTTCACTTGATTATTTATTCACGGTTAGATTATAGTATTTATTTGTTTGTTTTTTTACACCACGAATTTCTTATCCTTTGGTAAGGTGGCGACTGTAGCCGGAAGCACAATTTCGAAAATGCCACGTTAGTTTAACGAAACCGGTTTGAACTGTCAAAATACCACTCTTGACAACCGTACGGCATGGTAAGATTATGCGGGGAATAATAGGTAATTTATACCATACAGAATAATTGGGGTCAAAGTGTAAGCACGTTGTAATCGATTACAGTGCGATTCGGAATGTTCCATATTTCACTCCACGGTAACCATGGCAACATCACTTCGCGCGCGTCGCTCATTGGCTACGGTTTCGTCGCCACTCGCCAATCATGGGCGACGCGCGCTGCTTGACCGTGCATGAAAAATACGGATCTTAGTTATTTAGTATCTATCTACAATAATGTTATATTTGCACGCGTTACAGGTTAAATAAGTAGTCTGTAACTAGTTAATACAAAATCTGGTTAATTGTTGAAAACAAAATGCACACAACTGACTTTTTAAATGTACAAACACGGTTGGATTTAGACATAATATCTAAAAGCGTTGAAATAAATAGGAACTAATTTCTGAACTCGATTACGAACAGGCTTACGACCATGGTCGTCAATTATAGAAATAAATAAATAAAAACTGAATTTAATATTAATGACAGCGCCTAACGCGCAAGCACTTCACGCAATCCACATCAAAATAATCTACAATGTGATAATGACAGTGACCAACGCGCAAGCGCGGCGTGAAGTGTTCACTTCACTCGATTCACGACATTAAATGTCGTGAATCGAGTGAAGTGAACACTTCACGCAATCCACATCAAAATAATCTTCTATGTGATAATGACAGTGACTAACGCGCAAGCGCGGCGTGAAGTGTTCACTTCACCCGATTCTCGACATTTAATGTCGTGATTCGGGTGAAGTGAACACTTGCGTGACGCGCTCGCGCCTCAGGCTGTATTGACTAGTCAGTCTAGGAAAAAAAGAAAAAAAAAACAACATTGAGTTTCTGGCTAAGTTTCTGTTTTGCTATTTTATTGTAAAACCCCACGAAATATTAATGTTTTGACCACTAAAATACTAGCTTTGAAAATATATAAAATGATCAATAGACTTAGCATAAAATCTATTATTAAAATCTCGATTATGATTGTAAATGTAGGCTTGGTCAATCCCTAGTATCAGGTGGGATGACACTGATAGCTCACTCCACGCTCACTTCGCCTAACTTTTCACGGTGAGACGGTTACAGAATCGCACGGCTGTATGCGTTGTCACGCGCGCCCGTGACCAGCTTTGGGTATGACTGAAATGCTATATGGTACTCCATTTTATTTTACCCGAATTTATACCACATTAGGGGTAAGGGTATATAATGTCATTAATTTTGCGCTGATTTTTGTTGAGTCGTTGCTGTTGTTGGGAGAGGCCAAAATGATAAAGGCTCTATAGCTAGTCTAGTGCAATAGGAGAGACCTATGTTTAGCAGTCCACGCTGGATATAGGCCTCTCTTATTGCACGCCATTCAACTCGATTTTCGGCAACTCTCATCCAGTTGCTACCAGGCATTCTGCGAAGATCGTCGCTCCATTATTTTTAGTATAATCAGACGTAATGTTCCCACTCCAGGGACACAAGCCTCTCTCTATAAGATGGCGTGGGCTACCCACTACGCGGACCCAGTACGGATGGTGAATGTCATATGTTTATGAATTTTGGTTCTAGGACATGCCAGTTTTCTCATTGATGTTTGTAAATATTACCTACTAGCAGTGCCACAGATTCACAGTTATCCATTTTTTATTTCTTTCCTTAAACACCACTATATTACTATCTATATTATTTTTAAACGAATACCTATTTAATCTTTTTTTATCATTTGCTACACATATCTATCTATTTTTTCTATTCACACATATCATAAAACTGGTTTATATCCGTAAGACGTCCTCGTAAAATTCGGGTCCAGTTAAAAACCACCGTCAGGCATTAGTTGTCTGACATTTATGCTAAACTGGGCTTATTTGGCGCAGCCGTGAGCCACACAATACCGTTTTAAGTTTTTTTTTTCTGTTTTTTTTTTGTGTGAATATTGTGTGCCTTACTTAACCTGGGTCAAATAAACTTATTTTATTTCTTTCTAGTTATCCTAATGTTTAAGTTTTACTGTGCTTTTGCCCGTCCTAAAAGACAGAAAAGTTAATTAATCGGGAGTAGGGTTCACTCCGGTGTATCAAATTACTTTCGAACGGGCTGGTATCTTCGTTGACGAATTTAGAAAGTTGGTCCCCTGATTAGACCGGCTGCTCCTTTAATACCCTACAAGGGGTCGTGGAAGGTCAAGCAAAGCCCTAATAACCTTCTACTAAAACATAGAAAGAAGACGCTTTTGTTTCCTGTTGTCTTCTAATAATAAATAACCCTTTGGCGCCTTCAATGACACCCAAGGGAAGCAAGCCAGCATTTTATGAGTGAACTTTACACCCTGTTCCTGATAACTCTTTAAACTTGTAATTGGCCATAGTCTTATTATTATCATATGCACTATACTGTACATGCGTAGCTGTAAGTTTGTCAAAAATCACAATAATATTATAAAGGCGAAAGTTTGTAAGTTTGTGTTTATATGTTTTTTACTTCTTCACGCTCAAACGGCTGGATAAAATTTTGTATGGAGATAGCTGACACCCTGGATTAACATATAGGCTACTTTTTATCCCGATATTCTCACAGGATCGACATTTACGCGGGTGAAACCGTGGGGCACAGCTAGTTATAAAATAAAAAATAAATAATTAATGTAACTTACGATATCTGTGTAAGTATTTTGAAAGGGCTCCGAATTGTTTTTACTGGCTCTATTGTCGATGCTCTTAATACTTTAAAAAGTCTCTTAGAAACGCTTCGATGCCTAAAACATTTTGAATCTACACTGGTTTACAAATCACAGCAATGATCAACAGCTATGACAAGTTCAAAACACACACAAGTTGAAATCTGACCGAAAATAGTCCGCCGCGCTCGGCTGCTTGCAGCGTATTGTTTGATGACATCACAGTGCACGGATTAATAAATTATTATTATGACAATGTGTTGAAACATGGAAGTCAGGCATCGTATAAAACAGGTTTTTGTTTCCGACTCGTTTCGAAGAATTTCTTTATTTGTGAAGGTTGCGGCCATCTCACTTTTTTATTTATCAGTATTTGTTTGTTTATTTTTTTTTTGCAATGTTTTCAATATCACACTATTTATTCATATTCGTTACTGTTTTTTTGACAATTTTTTTTTATTTTTTTTATTTAAGTATGCATACACACGTCACGTTACAGTATAAAACTGATTTACATCCGTCACCTCACACACCAGGTCCAGTTGAAAACCAGCGTCAGGCACTAGTTGTCTGGCATTTTTGGCTGAACTGCGGGGTAATTGCGTAACACTTTATCAATCGGAATCGGTTTCATTTTGACAGTTCAACAACATTCATTGCGTTGTTTACGTGTTGAGCAGACAAATTTTTCGAACTTATGAAGCAATGGATTAGCAATTGGATTCGAAATGATTCTGATTGATAGTGTGTTACGCAATTAGGGTGCTGGCCCTTTTTAGCGCAGCCGTGCGGCACACTTTCTTGCTTATTTCTTTTTTTGCATCGCACTTTATTCTTTTTTTATTTAATCTTTACTTTTTGTTATTATTTGATGTATGTATCTGGTGTATTGTGTGTCTTTTAGTCTGTGCTGAATAAATGTATTTTCTTTCTTTTCTTTCTTTCACAGTAACTGTAAAAAAATCTGACTTGGATTTTCATGATTTCCTCCTTTTTTTTCCGGGTCAAAAAGCTAAGCTTCCTTATCAAATAAATGATCCTTGCAATAATTCATGAAAACAGTAAGAAGGAGGAGACAAAGACCACTCACGACCAAATAAATTGTTCCAGCGGCCTTTTTAATACAGGCAGGCGTTATTTACCATGAGTAAAAAAACGGCGGAGACTAGAAAAATGTGTAGTAATTAAATTCCGTTGGCGTGTTATTTAGCTTTGACCGTCAGAACATTGCTAAATTGACGTGATATAGTTTATAATTGGGTAAAAAATAATGGCACGGATATCACGGGGAACGTGATGTCAATGTAGTGTCATGTTGCCCTTTCTTGATTTTTATATTGTTGTTACGAGAATTTGCTGGATTAAAAAAAGAAAGAAAATACATTTATTTAGCACAGCAGACTAATAGACACACAATGCAACAGATACATCAGATTAAAAAAAATAAAGATCAAATAAAAAGCGTAAGTCCGATGTAAGTAATTCGATTCGTTGAGTTGGATTCGTTTTCTCCTCTACCGATCATTTTTCTCCAGACAGTTCATTTTGTTTATATGATATGTATTAGTATTTATTCTTGTGATTTATAGCCATTTCCTAGCTAGTTTCAAAGTTGCCCTTAGTACTACTGATAGAACTTGATTTGCCCATGGTCCGATTGATAGAACCACCGAAAAGAAAAATGCCCGTGGTCCTACTAGTAGAACTACGCGGTCGGACCACGGGCAATAAACGTATTTATCCCGTATGTTGCACCTGCCATGTTTTGTCTCTGCATCTTCCTAAGGTTGACTGGTATAAAAAAATGACTCAGGCATTAAGTCCGTCTTTGTACAGTATTTTTTTACTTGTGCATAAAATTTTAATATATAAAATATAATTACCTATGTATATTTTTTAAGTAAATGCTCTATGCTCATTGTTTTGTTAACTTAGTTTGTAGTATAATACTAACATAGTTTTAAGACCTTTGTAACTAAGAATTATTATTACGGATGTACTAACACCAGTGTTTAAGTTGTGTGTGTATCTGTCACGGCTAATAGCCGAAGTGCGGCTACACCTAGTTTTAGCTGGGTACAACTAGGTGCAGCCGGCCACATGCTGTTCGTGTGTACTTCGGGTGACCTCGGTTGCATGGTTGCGGTCGGTCGATAGGTGACGTAGGATGCAAAAGCAAGCGAAGGGCAACCCGAGGTTAGGTTTGGTTAGGTTACTTTAAGCCCTTTACACAGAAATAAGAGCCCCGCGAGGCGGGGCTTCGTCGACGTAGGATGCACCTAGTTCTACCCGGCTAAAACTAGGTGTAGCCGCACTTCGGCTATTAGCCGTAACGTATCCACAAACAAATTGGACTTTATAATCTGTAAAATAAATAAATTGAATTGAATATAACAACGAAATGTTTTCGCTGGAACAGATTTTTTTTTTCATTTGATTAAATCGTGATATAAGTTTGAACAAAACTCCATCATTATGATGCAGCACTTAAAAAAACAATTTCAGGAAAAATATTAATAAACCACGTCTAAGTTATCCTATGTTTGCTGATAATGCAATAACTTATATGGAGTCACTGTTACTAGGGAGTCTAGAATCATCTGCTGAATTCATGGTTTCAGTTCGCACTGCTTATTTTTATATATACGCAGTTTACAGAAAAAAAAAATTAAAATTATTTTTTCTGTCTGGGAGTCGACTAGACGTAGGTACCTACCGTATGTGTAGCGCACGTACAAAGAAACTACTTCATCGGCTATCCACGGCAATCGTATAGTCACTGCTTTTGTAGATATGCAGACCTTTTCCAAGTAAAAAACTAAGTAACGACCAAGTAAATATCACCTACCCTACAAAGCAGAAAATAACATAAAAAATCCGAGAATTGTTTTCATACGCACCGTCACAATTCCCCAAACCACCATTACCATAGCGAACACAGTCGCACCTTCTATCAGTAAACACACTTACTACGCGTTGTATTATTGCTTCCGAAGCTATTTAAACATCAAACGGTCGCAGCGGGAAACATTCTCGCAGCCACAGGCATAGACTAACATATTACAATATTGTGTAGGTACAGATGCGAATTTCCTGTGAACGCATTCTAATGCAGAAAGTTTTCACACAGGATTGGCCTAAATTAGGATTATTTCCTGTACTCGATTGACAACCCGTTGTGGCTTTGACTTGTCAAAGGCACAATGGGTTGGTCGGGGTTTGGGTGGTGAATAGAGTCATGGGTCGCGGGTCGTTATAGACTAGTTAGGGCCAGATCACACGTACGCACACATCAAGCATACATATCCAGTCTAGTTAGGGCCCGAACACACGTACGCACGGCTACACATCAAGCTTTACATAAACAAACAGTATAAGCAGACTTCTGATAAAACCGTAAAACCGGAAAAATGTATAGGTTGATGTGTAGCCGTGTGTACTACAACCACACCACATCGCAACGACACAATGTGGCTTAAGGTGAATGTGACATGGTAGACCGCGAAATTTAAATTTTCTTACGTTTTTTGCAATTTGCAGATCTGTTTCAGGTTGTATCTTGATCCAAATATGATTCGCGACTATAATAGACATGTATTTACAGAATCATAGTCATTAGAATCATTAATTTTCTACCATAAAAAACACTTTTCCATACGAGATTTGTTCTTAACGGTAGAAATCTAACTTAGAAAGATGTTTTAATGATTCTAATTATTATAATTCTGTAAATACGTACCGGTTATAGTCGCAAATCATATTATGATCAAGATACAACCTGACACTGACCTGAAAATTGCAAAAAAACGTAAGAAAAATTGAATTTCGCGGGCTACAACTACGCATTCACCTTAAGCAGTAGTTACGTGTGAATAGTGTGGCTGCATCTTCTTGCAGTTGCGTTGTGGTAACTATAAATTTACGATATGGTTGCACTGTCGCTAATAGTTGCGATGTAGTTACGTTGTAGCTTGTGCTTGCAGACAGACAGACAGACAGGTCGATACGTTTTTGCGATGTGGTTGGCCGCTAGTGCACAGTCTCGCTGGTGGTGGCGTTGTGGTTGCGACGTGGCCTTGATATGGTAGGTTTCGCCCAGACTGTTGATTTTGGCGGTCAAACGTAGTCTAGTTGGTAGTGGTAGATAATTATTTTGACAGTATTGGATTGGGAGGAAAGTACGCTACACCCGAGTGGTAATATGGCACATCGAGTTTAAGAAATACACTGTCACATCACAGGTAAAATACAGAGAGGACGCTATACAAAGCTGGTTTTTTTTTCTAAAAGAAAGAAGGAAAGGATTATAAAAAAAGTTTATTTGCGATAAACATGACACAAAAAACAACACAAACAAAAAAAAACACGTTGGGGTTCCTCCCAATTTGTTCTTTTTTATACTTGACTTTGCATACATGAGCTTCGAATCTATACGATTCTGTTACTCTATACTACAGGAAAAGAACGCGGTATCACATTTATAGAACCAGATGGATATAATCACTGGCAATTAAGGATGATTATAGGTTTAAATGTCTGGACTCCCCGTTGGAAAAATTATATGGTCTTTTAGGGTCCATCCCCACTGAAAGAGCAGCGGCCGGCAGCGGCCATTATCCATAGTCATTTGATGGTAAAGGAGGGGCAGCGCGGCGCCGCCGCGAGGCTGCACGAGCCTTCTAAAAAGAGGTAAGTCACTTGCTCTTACGGCCGCTACGCGCCGCTGCTGTTTCAGTGGGGATTGACCCTTAACCGCTCAGCGGCGCATCACCCCAAATGGGTGGAACAATTTTGACAGGTTGGGCGGCGCATCACCCCATATGGGGTGATAGTACTGTGTCGTCATATTATTGATTGACCGGATTGACCCTTAAGGGAGTTTTTATGTAATGCAAATGGAGATGAACTGTCGCAAACACTCCGTTTAGTAACCGCAAATTGTGCGTAGTACTTAAATGCACTCCTCGCTTATTTTGTTGTTTAAAATGCGTTAATGTTCTTTTTTTCTTGATAGACTAAATAAGAAGTCACTATGCTTTTTTAGAAGCCCAAAAGGAGGGTTATGTGTTTTTGGCTCATGTATGTATTGGTTGAGGGAGAGAGACTCGTGGCTAACAGCCGCACGGGTCGATCGATCGGGTTAAGCTACGCTCGTTACGGGTCGTCAGAAGCCCGAAAATCTGACAACCAGTCTTACCAAAGCGTATCGTGCTACCCAGTAACTGGGTTGTGGAGGCCAGATAGGCAGTCGCTCCATGTAAAATACTGCTATTCATCCGGTTAGACTGGAAGCCGACTCCAACATAGTTGGGAAAAAGGCTAGGTAGATTGTAGGTATTGGTTGAGGTGGTTTGCTATTGTTTAGATTGTAGATGTTTTGTTTGAGAGGTGTGACGGTACTGAGTACATAACAGTTCAAAATATTTTCTTACGTATCCTAAAAAAAAACAAGTGCATGTTTTTCAAAAACTTTATTTCGGAAAGACGTAAATAAGTGCAAGTTACAAGTGACGCTATTATCTAGTGATTCTGTGCTGTGTAAAGCATAAATAACATCAAAAACCGTAATCATCATTGGGAACTAATATTTTCTACCCTATATGTACAATTAATAACATACTTTTTTACATAGTTACTGAAAAACTGTGTGACTAACTATCAGTGTGTGCGCATCCTTACAGTGACGCTCTGTTTCGACTTATGGTGCTACAACTTGCCATAACACCGTGATAACTGCCATAAACGTATTTATTGAAAACAGCGCCATCTAGTGATTCCGGACTGAACTACTTTGTGGATCGATTGCGCAAACAAGATCGAAACACTATGGCTAAGTGTGGTGGCTGCGGTAAATTTCTCGCGTCGGCGGATGCGGCTAAATGCGACATCTGTCGAGCTTGGTATCATCACCAGTGCGTTGGAATAAAAGAAAATATAGGCCTTCTAACTTCCCCCTGGCACTGCCCGGAGTGTAACAAAAACGTTGTGCGGGACAACCGGGCCGAAACGCCAGTTAGAGGCCATGCAAAGGCACCGCTGGAAGTCAGTCTGACTAATTTCATGGACACGGACACGAGTCCTATAAATTCCACCGCAGTGATGGACGTCACACATGACATCACTCAGGACATCACTATTGAGCTGAGAAAGTTTAAGGAAGAGTTTATCAGCACGGTACGGAGTGAATTTCAATTACTGCGTAATGATCTGGCCGATTTGAGATGCTCATTAAAGTCCACTAATGACCGTATGAGCAGCTTGGAAGAGAGAGTGGCTGTCATAGAGAGTCAGAAATTGGTACAACCCCAAGTCTCGCCGGATGTACATAATTTAATTGCCCAATTGCGGAGCGATATAAATGACCGCGATCAAGAGCTGCTAGCCACAGATATACAAATTTCAAACTTGCCAGAACCGATTGGTGAAAATCCCATACACACGGCTATGCTAGTGGCTACAAAAATGGGCGTAAAAATCGAGGCGCGCGATATTGTGAGTGCCGAGCGCGTTGGAGGCAGACGCATAAATGCTACGCAGCCGGCGCCGGTGGAGACCCGCCCTCGTTTCCTCGTCGTGCGCCTCGCGCGCCGCGATCTACGCGACGAAATGTTGGAGGCCGCACGAGTACGTCGTGGTATGACTTCAGCTGATCTCGACATGCCCGGTCTGCCGGCGCGATTCTACGTCAGCGAACGTCTTACGAAGCTGAATCGTGAGTTGTTTCGGAGGGCGCGGGAGGCCGGGAGCCGGCTTGGTTGGCAATTTGTATGGTGCAAGCGAGGCCGTATACTTGCCCGTTACAAACCCGGGGACGCCGCTTGCCAAATACGCTGTGAGGCTGATGTGCAGCGCATCTTTGTACCCATACCTGCACCGGTTACCGACGGCCAAAATATGTCCTAAATATTTTTGTTTTACTGTTACCATTATTTTTTATTATTTCTGCTTTTTTTGTTCCAATTATTACTGTATATTTTTAGTTTCTAACATACCAATAACGATTCTATTGTATGTTGCAAAAGTGTCATCGTCTAATTATTATTATCAGTTGCTTTCGCTCTGCCCGACCCTCTGGGGAAACAGGCGTGATACTGTGTTATGTTATGTTGTTTGTATATATGTTAATCCAGGGTGTCAGCTACCTCCATACAAAATTTCATCAAAATTGGTCCAGCCGTTTGAGCGTGAAGAAGTAACAAACATATAAACACACACACACACACACACAAACGACGAACGAGTTTCTATAAGATAAAAGAAACGACAGGAAGAAAAAGATCATAGCAGAAAACCTATTCAGTGACAGACATTCATTGACAAAAGGATATCAGAACATTATTAATTTTAAATTCATTTACTTCATGAGCACTTCATATACACATAAAGTTTGTATTTCCAATAGTTTCTAGTACCATAAGCTAAAAACTAAATATCTAGATTAATAACTGAAAGCATGCAACATAAAACTACTGCAATAGGTGCTACAATTAGAAATATAGGTACAAAATATAGAGCCGTTTTGACTTAGCTACTGATAAATCTTCCACTTGTGCATCTAATGCCACTACATCTATTGCAAAGCTACAATCTTTTAACAAACTTCTGGCTTACACCGGCCACCGCCCGCGCGTTTGTGCCCATTTATCATTTGCGACTGTATGTTTCCTTTCTTTAGTAACTGAATTCTTTTTCACAAACTCGAGTTTGCCGAAGTGTTTTCGAAATGTTAGAGTCCCTGATGCCTACTTTTCTTATTTGGCCCAGCTTTTTATTTTATTTCCCTCACAAGATCTATTTCTGTGACCCATTCATTTTAGGGTGTGCGTAAACCGGAACCACGGCTGTTAAACCACAGTTGTAGTGAAACTGACTATAGCACTATAAAACAAGATGGTGCACACATTACCGAAAAACTACTCTGAGGCCAAAACTAAACTTAAAAAATGGTTATTGGCCTGAAGTTATGAAGAAACAGAAACCTTACTTTGTACCACAAGTTTGATACTCACCACACTCTTTGATAAAATACATAAATATAGGTACACACCCCACATATACTCACCTTAACTGTTTTTGTATGTGTACATAATCAGCTTATATAATAATGTTCCCACTGCTGGGACGCAGGCCTCGTCCCTTCACGTTAATAGAATATCGGTCTATAGGACCTTATCAAATACACAGTTTAATGGCTTGAATAACACGACTAATATTCCCGTTGGGCCTTATGCTTCTGATAGTTTTAATACACCTACTAAACATATAGGTTTAATACACATTAAGGTGAATGCGCAGTGGTAGACTGCGAAATTCAAAATTTCTTACGTTTTTTGCAATTTGCACGTCAGTGTCAGGTTGTGGTTGTATCTGGATCAATATATATGATCCGCGACTATAATAGATATATATTATGTATAATACAGAATTATAGTCACACAGGTAAACTCTGCATGAACACAAAACGTGGTCGTAAATTACAACAAAAAAATGGAAATTAAAAGAGTATCAAAGTTGTAGGTACTGAATTAAACTTAATAAGTAAATTAATTAAACTAAGTAATACAAAAAAAAATAAATAATGTAGACATATATAGAATAAAATGGGAAACATAGAAACTTCTAAGAATTAGAAGTTTCTTTTTCACTTCGTATGCGAGTCCAACTTGATCTTGGCCAGTTTTTCTTTTCTAACGTTCGTTCCAATACGAGAGAAGACAGCAACAATGTAGGTAGCGAAACAAAAGAACATCCACATGTATTAGTTGGGCACTAAACCTTTCAGTTGATCCCCGTGCCAGTTCGCAAAAGGTAAATGAAATAAATGTTGGCGGTCATCCAAACCGCACCAGACTCGTCGCGCTAACGCTCGCACATCAAACGGCGCTGGGGGACTCTTGTTAACACTACCCGGTACTCGGCAAGTACCAACTCAGACTTGCTACTTCCAGAATATAGTTTTGTTGTAAATCAACGATCCACCCCTGCTTCACACAGGTTTTGCGACTTGACAAAACATGGAGCTCCACACCACCAAAGAGTAACGTGGTCACACAGACGGACATGAAAAGCGACTTTAATTTATAATATGTATAGATGTAGAATATAGAAATAGATTCCGATTTAGTGAGCAATACCTTTAGGGATGGGTTACCTTTGCTCGCTTTTCACTCGCAAAGTCCTTGCTTTCCATATAAAATGCCATACAAATTATTCTTCTGCGTGTCTTCAATACTTACCACACAATTTTGAATGGTATTTAGTTTTCTAGATAACGTTTTAATAAGTTCGCTATTTCTGCAGCAAAAGTAAATTTCCCTCATATGTTAAGATGATAGCTAGATGTAGCTAAATTCATACCGTATTAGACTTTACGATTAACCCCTGTAAAGATGACCTGGACGCGTACAGCGAGGGCTGGTTCAAGGAGGCGCGAGGAAAGAGATCCTGCAAGGATTTGAGCCAGCAGTGGGATAGTATAGGGTAACAAACAAAAAAAAGATGTTCAGAATACATAAATACACTCCAGTGCAACGAACGCATGCTCGCTTGCTCGTAGGTCCGTGTGAGTCAAACGGACTATCGGTCTCCATTCTGCACACACTATCAGAACTTGGGTTGGAATTGAAAAAGTGTTCAACTAGAACATCCTCTGTGACGTAACAGAGTGCATGGCCTAGTTATTTTGATATATTTTTTATACAATTACCAAGGCCCTTTTTGGTAGAATTTTAACCCGTATTCACGATCTTATATAAACAACAATTTGTTTCTTCAGTTGCTCGATTACTGGCAAAATGCGGACGTTACTACAGCTCTGCCCATTCCTTCGGGCAATATACGGTGGAGTTTCTTGCCCATTCTTCTCCATACGAAAACTACCTTTTGCAAGGGGCGACTAGAATCAATTTAATTTTGACGTTCAAAAGTGCCCTTCTTGTGCCTATTTGAAATAAATGCTTTGACTTTGACTTTGAATATACAAGTTTGGTTATGTTATGTTGCTTAGATATTTTCATTATCAAAATTATCGCCAGTTATCACACCACTATTTGTTTGATTTAGTCCGGTCTGATCCCCTGCTAGTTGTTTTTATTAGATACTGCGAGAGCTCTTGCGAGCTCTCCGTACCGGGATGAGTGAACAAACACGGAATAACGAAAAGAAAAAAGGACGAATGAAGATGTTTGTGAATCCATAATTATTCCTAGACTGGATTTAAGTATTTAATTTTTTATATTTTTTCAGAGAAGTGGTGGCCCAGTTCGAAACCAGACAGGCATTTTATTTGTGTATTTAAATTTCATCACCCCTGCTTTGACGGGTGCAAAACGGTGAAGGAAAACATCGTGAGGAAACCGGCATGTCAAAGAACCAAAAATTTGAAGTCATAAAAACAAACCTAATTAACACAACACAATACTTTTGGAGCCACAATTTTAAGCATAATTAAAAACAAATCCCTATTCTGTTTTGAAACCACTACACAAACTCTTTTGTTAATGATTGTGACGTCCACCGACAGGGCCGGGGCCGGGAGCCCGCGTGGTAGATTATGACCCACTCTACAGTACCTACGTTCATTTATATTGTTATTTCAGTTTCAGGCAATATCAGCTCCTTTTTAGTTCAAAATCAAAATTAAGCAAAGTATTTTTTTATTGACTTGGCAACACAGAAAATAGTAGATTGTACAACTAATGCATAAAAGAAGCTATTTTACGCCGAGACGTTTATATCCACCCGAGCCGCAGGCGGGGGTTGATTTGATAGTTAAGTCAAGGGGTAAAATGGCTCGTTTATGCCTGAGTTATACACTCTGCTTTTCACTTCGATTGCGAGAAAATGAAACAGGCATAAAGTATACAGTACATAATTAATCAAAAATGTTGCAAAGCATAGCTAATTCCCGCCACCACAGATAATACCGCCACGAAACTTTTTAAAAGTTTTTTTTTATTTTTTATTTCAACATTTTTGTCATTCGACTTGGGTACTTCATACTGCCAAGTCATAAAAACGTTTCTTTGCGTTTTTAAATAATAAATGACAACTATTTTAGCTGATTTTATTAAATTAACGATAGAAAACACGGAAGTGGTATAAATGAAAGAAAATGAAATAAATCACGAATTTTATCTTCGAAGTTTTATTGCGCGGTGGCTGTTGGGCCTGTTAGTCTTAGAAAAAAAAATTACTTTATGCAGTAGAACATAAAAAGCGATTTTATGTCGCCTAAGCACAACATAAAGACGAACTTTTAAAGCATGAGAAGTGAAAAAACAAGAATTAAAATAAAAAAAAGACTAAAGAAAGGATTTTTAACATTAATTTTGATGAGTATTATTTAACAAACAAATGAATTGTGAAAGTTTTATGAAGTTTTTCAAACTAAAATCTTATTACTAATTCATAATTTCACCGTTCTTTCCAACCCCTTACTTTAGGGAATGTTTCTATTTTTTTTTTCAACTAATATTATAAAATTAATGAAAATAAAGGATTTGATTTTTGGTATGTTTCTTTGTTACGCTTTCACGCTAAAACGGTTGAACGAATTTGTATGAAATACGGCACATGAATAGACCATGACCTGGATTAGGACATAGAATACTGTTTATCCCGATTTTCTTACGGGATCGGGACTTATGCGGGTGAAACCGCGGGGTGCAGCATTTAAAACCTTAATAAAAATCACAGCCGTGTTGGATACCAGTATTTGATCGGTATGTGCCGTTTGCCAAAAATTCCTTCGTTGATAGTAGTTTTGTAATATATTCAATAGAAGTGCCTATCTATGTAACATCAATAAAAAATATTGTTCAGTGAGGAATTTAATATCTTGTTTTTCATATGTTATTGCATGTTTTAATCTAAAATTAGGGTAGGTACCTATTGTACCTAACCCTGTTATAGACAAAATCATACATTTATTTCATTTTTCACATAGTAACATGACCGCACATAAACCATATTTGAGGTGCCACCATCTGCTTTCGATCTTTTACCTAATATCAATAAATTATAACACGTAACATATCAGCTACGCGGACGACATGGTGCTGCTGAGCCCGACGGTGAGGGGTCTCAGAGAGTTGTTAAGAGTATGTGAGGCCTATGCTGGTGCACATGGCCTTGTAGGTATACAATGTCCAAAAAACGGAATTTATGATCTTCAGGGCCGCTGGTGGAGGCCCTGAGTATTCACATAATATAACCCTAAATGGCTTGTGCATAAATCGTGTCAAAAAATTCAAATACTTGGGGCATTTAATTACCGAAGGTCTAGAGGACGACCTGGATATAGAGAGGGAGCGCAGGGCTTTAGCGGTCAGAGGTAACATGCTGGCCCGCAGATTCTCCCGCTGCTCTGAGCAAGTAAAAATAACTTTGTTCAGGGCATATTGTCAAAGCTTTTATACGGGAAATCTGTGGGTCAGGCACACCAAAAGATCGCTGGATGTCCTGCGCATCCAGTATAACAACATCTTCAGGATGATGTTGGGGCTGCCTCGCTTCTGTAGCGCATCAGGGATGTTTGCGCTGTATCGTACTGATGGCTTTCATGCAGTCATCCGCAAGAAAACTGTATCCCTGATCTGCAGAATGCGTGGCAGCTGTAACGGAATTCTGAAGACTGTATCTGATAGGATCTCTTCTCCGATGTGGAGATCCTTTGTTAAGCGGGTAATTTTTGACTGAATGTATTTTAATTTATAATTTAATTTTAATTTGGAATTTAACTTAATTTTATTTATTGTAATGTTTAATCGTTAATTTTTATTTTTTAATTTTAATTTCCGTTGTATTTATTTTAATTAAATTTTATATATTTTATTGTAAATCGGACTGTATGGAATTATGGATCAATTAGTTATCCGAAATAAATGAATTTTATTTATTTATTTTATTTATATCATCAAACCTGTATTCCCCACAAGGTTAAGCAGAAGTTAGCTAGTCCTGGTTATACTTATGTTTAAGTTATTTGTAATACAGTTTGTTTTGACAGGCCTGATGTTCTAGTGGTTAGTGACCCTGACTGCTATGCCGGAGGTCGTGGGTTCGATTCCCACCCAGGACAAATGTTTGTGTGATGAGCACGATCATTTGTTCTGTGTCTGGGTGTAATTTATCTATAATATGTATGTATTTAGAAATATATAAGTATGTTTATCAGTTGTCTAGTACCCATAACACAAGCTCTGCTTAGCTTGGGACTAGATGGCGTTGTGTGATAGTTGTGGAATATTATTATATTATTATTATTATTAATAGGGGGCGACCCTGTTGATATCAACCGGGAACAAATCCACACTCCAGGCAGCAGCCCGGTTCTTTTCTCAATAGCAAGTAATAAATTCCAGATGGAAAAACCTAATAACACTTTGCCCGACCCGGGAATCGAACCCACGACCTGAACGAGATAGTCTAACAAATTATTAGTACATATGTAAAGAACTATTTTATCATACTTTCAAAGGTTTCATTCATAATTATTGCCGACCATTTTATGAGTGATCACCAAACTTTGTTATCATATTATTTGTTTGATCCCAATGAATTAAACCATACTTGTCTAGTTTACGACACCTGTACTTACGGAAACCCTTGTGTTATGTGCTATCGTAAATTTTAACGTTTCGCTTACGTGTAGAGGTAGCTAAATGAAAATGTGTAGGTTGAAAGATGAGCTAACATAGTGGAAAGTGGGTTCAAAATATCAAACAACAATATTTGGTTTTAATTTTGTCCCTATTACCTGTTTTTTGTACCAAAGAAACGATGGATGACTGCGGATGATATGGCTAGAAAGAAGGTGACCAGAAAGCACTTTTTTGCAAAGCACTGTCGTCATCTCGGTAGGTGACAACTCCATCCCATCCCATAGAACTGTGAGAGTATGAGAGTAAGGGTAGAGAAAACGAACCAAAAACCGAAATACTTACGGTCTGGAGGACTGGAGGACTATTTAATACAATGAAGTTCTCCAGACCGTATTTCGGCCACGGCGCGGCGGCATGTCTCAACAGAGACTAGCCTTTGGCGCGGGAGATATTATAGTGCACAAGTGTGTGCGCAGACACAGGTGCACTCCCTCTTCCTTCACTCTCATAGTCCGACGGGACGGCAATCCGACACGACCGGAGAGAGATCAGGCGCAGGACCAACGGCTTAACGTGCTTTCCGAGGCACGAGGGTTTCACACCGCCAACTTCCAAACTCCGGGCTGTTACTAAGAAATTCCTAATGGAAAAACTCAATAACACTTTGCCCGACCCAGGAATCGGACCCAGGACCCCACGCTCAGCAGTCGCGCTTGCAACTATAAGAAAACGACCAATAGAGAAGTATTGAAGAAAAATACATGTTGCGCCGATCCCAGATAAATTGAAATCAGGGCATAAACTTGTTTTGAATATTCTATCACACTACTATTATAAAGGCGAATGTTTGTGAGTGTGTGTGTTTATATGTTTGTTACTTCTTCACGCTCAAACAGCTGGACCAATTTTGATAAAATTTTGTATGGAGGTAGCTGACACCCTAAATTAACATAAAGGCTAATTTTTATTCCGATATTACCACGGGATCGAAACTTATGCGGGTGAAACCGCAGGGCGCAGCTAGTATCTATAATAAAAGTATATAAACAGAAGCTGTAATAGGTACTTGCTCGATTTTTCTCCTTCCGCATCTCTAGTCCATTTGCCTTCGGAAGTCGTCGGTCCATCCGGCTGGGGGCCATCCTGCTCTTACTCTATTATAATAGGGTAAGACCAAAGGAGCAAAGGTGCGGAAAAGGTATACCCTTTCCGCATTCCGTTTACACTCACAACCACCAAAAAACGGCTTTTGATGTTGTCTTGTCTTTGTCTCTTTGTTGTATTATTCTTGTAAAGGTTGAAGTGGAGGGGCCCGTGGCTAAATATTAACAGCCGCACAGGTCGATCGATCAGGTTAAGCTACGCTTGCCGCGGTTGGTCTGTGGATGGGTGACCATCTTTACATACCGAGACACCTCCGTGCCTCGGAAAGCACGTTAATCCGTTGGTCTCGGCTGTCGTTCGTGGATTTTTGATAGTCGTTATTGGTAGTCATAACCCCGACAGTCTGACAACCAGTCTTACTAAAGGGTATCGTACCTATTACCCAGTAACTGGGTTGTGGAAGTCAGATAGGCAGTCGTTCCGTGTGAAATACTGGTATTCAGCTACATCCGGTTAGACTGGAAGCCGACCCCAACATAGTTGGGAAAAGGCTAGGTACTTAGATGAGATGAGGTATTGCACTTTTCTATGTATGTACCGTGTATGTATATGTACCGTGCATCCGCGATATAATTGCCAAAAATGTAAACAAATATGAAATATTGGAAAAATAACTTTAATTCCTACACAATAAAGTTCAGTTTACCCTACAACTTCATACATTTTTATAACTTTATCAATAGTGCTAGTGACTCTGAAATCAACTTTTAAATTATAAAACCGTGCGAAGCAGGGTCGTGTCGCTAGTCTAGTACATCCTGACCAGTAAATGTTAGTTTAAACAGTTCGCATTACAGCCCACCCTCTGTTAGTGACCGTGTTTGCCAACTGAACCAACACGGACCGACGCGGACGCACCACCTGACTTTATATAGTCAATTCCATCGATCCACACGTTATTGGACGCGTTTATTGGGTACATCAATTTAAATGATTGGTGTTAAAGTGTTTGGTTTGATGGGTACTTATCTACATAACTTACATCAAACCAACTACTACTTGGTACTATTTGGTTTTAGGCTATCGAACTATTGATACCTGACTTAAACAGGGTGAAATTAAATACATGGGCATCCTTTTAAGGGGTCATTGTACTCATGATTATGAACAACTAGCTGCGCCCCGCGGTTTCACCCGCATAAGTTTCGATCCCGTGGGAATATCGGGATAAAAACTATCCTATGTCCTTTCCGGGGACTCAAACTATATTTATACCAAATTTCATCTAAATCGGTTCAGCGGTTTAAGCGTGAAGAGGTTACAAACATATAAACACACACACACACTCACAAACTTTCGCCTTTATAATATTAGTGTGTGAAACCTAAAATTGCGAAAAAAAAACAGCTGTTCCTTGCATTTATGTTCACATAACTCGTCAAAATGTAGGGAAAAGCTGATTTTTCTTCGCGATTTCAGGTTTCGTCCCCATAGTAAAAGTTGTTCATAATGATGATTACAATGACCCCTTACAAGGATGCCCATGAATTCAATTTCACCCTGTATAATACCAGCCTATTATAGTCCCACGGCTGGGCAAAGGCCTCTTCTCAAACAGAGAAGGCACGAGCATTGATGAAGATGGATTGGCGATTTCAGACTAATATTAGGTCCTTACATATGAAATTGGCGTTTTTCGTACTGGCCACTTTAATCACGAATTTCTCCTCTTTGGTAAGGAATTCCAAATTCAAATTTGTACAGCTATTTACTCATGTATTTGTGCTTCGATGACCGTCATTCATTTGTTTTTTTTCTTCTGTTTTTTCTGTTTGCGTCACTCATTTTACAAAATGGAAAATTTAAAATATCGCATTATTTACGAGTACGAGTTCCGCCGTGGCACTAGTGCTGCGGAAACGACTCGAAGGGTGAATGATGTGTATGGCGGTCATGTTGCAAAAGAAAACACAGTTCGTTTTTGGTTCCAACGTTTTCGTTCTGGAAATTTCGACCTGCAGAACAAGCCCCGTGGACGGCCTGAGACCCAAGTTGATAATGGAGAATTGAAGGCTATTGTGGAAGCGGACCCATCGCAAACCACGTCCGAGTTAGCTGCAGGCTTCGATGTTAGTGATAAAACTGTTTTAATTCACTTGAAGCAAATTGGGAAGATTAAAAAGCTTGAAAGCACGACAACGCCAGACCACACACTGCGCAACAGACGGCTACCAAATTAGAAGAGCTTGAATTGGAATGTCTTAGACATCCTTCGTACTCCCCGGACCTTGCTCCAACAGATTACCATTTTTTTCGCAATTTGGATAACTTTTTGCAAGGGAAAAAATTCAACTCCGATGGGGCAGTCCAAATCGCCTTCAAAGATTTTATTGATTCCCGTCCGATTGGTTTTTTTAGTAAAGGGATCAATGAACTACCTATAAGATGGCAAAAGTGCATTGAAAACAATGGTTCATACTTTGATTAATTAAATATATTATATTAAAAAATATTCGACTTTTTGTTCCTTCCATACAAAACGCCAATTTCATATGTAAGGACCTAATATTAACTACTAGCTGGCCCGACAGACTTGCCCTAATCCCATAGAAAAAAAACAGAGTCACTCCGGGAGTGAAAACTTTAACAATTACGTGTGTACTTTTTGAATCGTCATATAAACAAAACCCAAACAGAATACTTTGCCATCACTCACTGACATATCATCATCATCATCATTTCAGTCGAAAGACGTCCACTGCTGGACATAGGCCTCCCCCAAGCACCTCCACTTCGACCGGTTTTGTGCTTCTCGCAACTGACATATCGGAAATACATTAAAACCGAGTACGTCCCGAGGAAAGAAAGAAAATACATTTTTTTAGCACAGACTAAAAGACACACAATACACCAGATACATCAGATAAAAAAAAAATAAAAAAAAATATCAAATAAAAAAAAAGCGTACAGTCCGATGACACACACACACACACAGACACCCACCCCCACACAGTCTGAGGACAGCCGAACACATCCGAAGCGGTGTCGTTACGGTAACAGTGGCGCGAATTCAATGGTTTTTTCCCATATCAAAAAATTCTCAACGCGTCTAAAAGAAGTTTTCACTTCAAAACACTGTCAATTTTTACGACCTTTGCCCTGCAGTGGGACAAATAATAGGCTGGTATTTTTACAAGAAACTCAAACTCAAAGCATTTATTTCAATTAAACCAATTACAGGCACTTTTGAATTGTCAAGGGGTCCGTCAGTCAGAAAGATGAAGCTAGTTTTAAGATGAAGCAAGCTTTTATTTAACTTGTTATTGTATTAACTTTCACTACCATCATACCAACCAGTCCGGGGCAGTGGTCCAACTGTTCTGTACAACTAGTTGAACCATGGGTCTTTACTAGGGGCAGTTGTCCAACTTTAAAAATAGTTGGACCACAGCACCTTTAGAGAGTTCCGTGGCCCAATTCATTTTAAAAATAACTTGCCAACTCTAAAAACCTCAACTGCATCTTTATGTGTGTATGGTAGGTACCTACTGGTTTACGGTTATATTGAACCTCTTTGCAGTAAAATAACAAAATTAAAGTTGGGTAACTAATTTTTCAACTTTATTTTTTTTTGTGTTTTTTACAACATTCAACGAAATTTATTTAAAGCGTGACCTACAGTAATATCACCTGAAATCAGTTGTAGCTGAATTTCTCGTATATAATCATCATTCTCAATTTGGACCTTACGTCTTTTGTATGCGATTTCACTTGATAAGGTTGTAACATTTGATAAGTTGGCAAGTTATTTTTTAAATGAATTGGACCACGGAACTCTCAAAAGGTGCTGTGGTCCAACTATTTTTAAAGCTGGACAACTGCCCCTAGTAAAGGCCCATGGTCCAACTAGTTGGACAGATCAGTTGGACCACTGCCCCGGACTGATACCAACGAGTATAACAGTGACCTTTAAAGCTAAAATAAACCGGATGGAACTACCGCCTCATGAAAACGAACCAGTTTGCGTTTTGCGAAAGTTTTTGGAACTCACCCACAATGCCTTAATGAGGGTGACGTCAGCAGAACTGCTTCAGTTAAGTGCTTAGCTTTGAAATTGCAAAAGGGAAATTCTATGGACACTATTTATACACGTGAGTTTGTTAGCATTATAGTAAAGGGTGTTAAAACTTACAATGATATATCAGAAACAAAATTATGTACCGTCAAACGGGGTGAATAGGGATGCAGGGGTGAATCGGGACAAAACTTTAAAAGGGATTTTAACATTAAAATAATTTATAGTTTGTGGCCAAAAAGGACCCTAATGTGTTTACTGTAATTTAATTAACGATTACGTGCCCTTATTGACAACAAACTATATTATTTCAACGTTAAAATCCATTTTAAATTTTCGTCCCGATTCACCCCTGCATCCCTATTCACCCCGTTTGTAGGTAGTTAATACCATGCCCATTGATTGACGAACTTATCCAGGCACAGTGTCCAAAAATAAGTTGAAGCTGTAATGTCACATTCATCTGCCAAGCCTTTTCCCAACTATGTTGTGGTCGGCTTCCAGTCTGACGGATGCCAGCACATCAAGCTACCCATCATCATCATCATCATCATTTCAGCCGAAAGACGTCCACTGCTGGACATAGGCCTCCCCCAAGCACCTCCACTTCGACCGGTTTTGTGCTTCTCGCATCCAACGAGTTCCTGCGGCCTTCACAAGGTCGTCGGTCCACCTTGTGGGAGGCCTTCCAACGCTACGCCTTCCGGTACGCGGTCGCCACTCCAGAACCTTTCGGCCCCATCGGCCATCTGTTCTGCGAGCAATGTGCCCTGCCCACTGCCACTTAAGTTTGGCAATTCTTCGGGCTATGTCAGTTACCTTGGTTCTCCTGCGGATCTCTTCATTTCTGATTCGATCCCGCAGGGAAACTCCAAGCATAGCCCTCTCCATTGCCCTTTGGGTGACTTTCAGCCTTCTAATAAGGCCCATTGTGAGCGACCACGTTTCAGTGCCATATGTCATCACTGGCAACACGCACTGGTCAAAGACTTTCGTCTTGAGACACTGCGGTATGTGGGACGAGAAGATATTGCGTAGCTTCCCGAACGCTGCCCAGCCGAGTCGGATTCGACGATTGACCTCTTTCTCGAAGTTGGACCTACCTAACTGGACAGTTTGTCCCAGGTAAATATACTCGTCCACGACTTCGAGTGTAGCGTCTCCGATCTTCATGAGAGTGGGTGTTACATGGGCATTTGACATGACCTTCGTTTTGTCCATGTTCATTTTCAGACCCACTCTTTCAGAGGCTCTACTGAGGTCATCGAGCATTGTACTGAGGTCCTCCATAGTCTCAGCCATGACTACTATATCGTCGGCAAACCGAAGGTGAGTTATGTACTCGCCATTGATGTTAATGCCAGCTCCTTTCCAGTCCAGAACCTTAAAGACATCCTCCAGAGCAGCGGTGAACAGTTTCGGAGAGATAACGTCTCCCTGTCTCACACCTCGCTGCAGAAGGATAGGTTTCGAGGTCTGGTCCTGGAGTCGAACTGACATAGTGGCGTTTTCGTACAGACACTTCAGCACCTCGATGTACCGATAGTCGATCTGGCACCGTTGAAGAGACTGCAGTACAGCCCATGTCTCGATCGAATCAAAGGCTTTCTCGTAGTCCACAAACGCTAAGCAGAGAGGCAGGTTATACTCTTCGGTCTTCTGTATAACCTGTCGCAGCGTATGTATGTGGTCTACGGTGCTAAAGCCTTTACGGAATCCGGCTTGTTCGGGAGGCTGGAAGTCGTCAAACCTGCGCGCGAGACGGTTCGTGATGACTCTCGAAAACAGCTTGTAGACATGGCTCAGAAGTGAGATGGGCCTATAATTCTTAAGAAGGGCATTGTCACCCTTCTTAAAGAAAAGTATCACCACACCTCTGTTCCATGCCTGTGGTGTTTTACCCTCGAGTATGACGGAATCAAACAGCCTCTGAAGGGCCTTAAGAACGGGTTTTCCGCCGGCCTTCAGGAGCTCGGCCGTAATTCCGTCATCACCCGGTGCCTTGTTGTTTTTAAGCTGCCTCAGAGCCATCCTAATCTCGTACAGGCTGACGTCCGGGATGTCTTCGGTATAGTGTCGGGTCAATCTAGCTCTTGGGTCGTTTGCCAGATTCGTAACGGGGTTGCTTGTTGACGTGTATAACTGTCCATAGAACCTCTCGATCTCTCTCAACAGCTCAGGTTTGGCGGATACGATCCTGCCATCATCAGTCTTCAGTTTCATAAGCTGGCTCTGCCCAATAGACAGATCTCCAGCAAAAACCTTGGAGCCTCTATTTTGCTCTATCGCTTCCTCAATACGATCTGTATTGAAGCGGCGAAGGTCGCTTTTCAAGGACTTAGAGATCTGTCTGTTGAGCCGCCGGTACTTTAGAACATCATCTGAAGACTGCAGGATCATCTCGCGCCTCTCCTTCATGAGCCGCAAAGTAGGATCAGAGAGCTTCTTTTTCGTATTCGTACGACGGGTCTTGAAGATCTTAGACCCGACCGTATGGACAGCTTCCACGAACCCATCGTTATATTCGTCCACGGAGCTCCCCAGGCACTCGAAACGATTCTGAAGTTCGAGCTGAAAGCTCTCGGGGTTTTGAACTTGGATCGGCGCTGGGCGGAGCGTAGACCTCATTAGTCGAGACCTTTCCAGCTTTATATTTAAGTTCAATGTGCCTCTTACCATGCGGTGATCACTTCCGGTTTTCACCGCGTTGATCACAGAGACATCATTGAATATTTGCTTCTTCGTCGACATAATGAAGTCAATCTCATTTTTAGTTGCACCATCCGGGCTCTGCCAGGTCCACTTCCTGTGCTCACGTTTTCTGAAGAAGGAATTCATCATAAAGAGGCCTTCCTTCTCCATAAAACTAGCCAGTAGGTGGCCCCGGTGGTTCCGTCGTCCAACTCCAAATTGCCCCATTCGCAGCTCATCATCGCTTCGTTTACCCAGTTTCGCGTTAAAGTCCCCCATGACAACGGTGAAGTGAGTTTTAGAGCCATGCATGGCTCTGGAAATATCCTCATGCATGGTCTCCACCTCATCGTCGGGGTGTGACGAGGTCGGGGCGTAAACCTGTACGACCTTCAGCGAATACCTTGCGGATATTCTGAGTATAAGGTACGCCACCCTGGTCGACACACTCTCGATCTTCACCACGTTGCTCACAAGGGACTTGTGGACGATAAACCCGACACCACCTTGGGACTGCTGGTCGCCCTCCCGGAAATAGAGCAAGTTGCCAGATTTAAGGATTATCGAGTCCTCCCCCTCTCTTCGGACTTCAGATAATCCCACTATGCCCCATCGCAACCTGCTCAATTCTTCCTCGAGTTCGGAGATCTTCTCGTCGGTCCGGAGTGTACGCGTGTTGTATGTTGCCAGGTCCAGTTTTCGGTTATTTTGGTAGCCGGATCTCTTCCGGGGATTCTTAGCACCCCTTGCCTCACCGTGGCCTTGGCCGCTACCGTAGCCAAGGGTAGGCGGGCCGCCGGGCACTAGGGGCCAAGTATTTTTCGTGCTTGTCATTTGGGGGGGGATTTGCCATAATCGCCACGCTTGGCATGCGGGTTGGCGATCGCAGTATGATATTAAATGCATAGAGAACGCTGCTGCCCATTCTCCGGTACGTCCCTTAGTCGCCTTTTACGACACCCATGGGAAGAAGGGGGGTGGTGCTATTCTTTAAGTCCGGCACCACACGGACGTGCTACCCGAAACTGTAAAATTTTCCCAATCAACTTTGAACCTTATGGTTTAATGATAAAGTTAAAATTCTATTCAAGAAATTTGACAGATTGTAGTAGTTTGATGTGCTGGCGTCTGTACATGAAGCGACTCTCTATCTGACCTCCATGACCCAGTAACTGGGTAATACGATACCCCTTAGTAAGACTGGTTGCCAGACGTTCGGGCCTCTGACGACCTGTAACGACTGCCAAAGATCTTCGAATGACAGCCGGGATCAACGACTTAACGTGTAACGGCTGTAATAACATGTTATGATTTAAAATTCTCGTTTATTAGGGCGTCCTTAGATACAACTTTTCTTTTATTTTCGACTCTCATGTAAAGACGCGATATGAGGAATTTTTAGGTCAGTGTCCATTCAAAATATAATATATTTGGGAACCTAGATATTCTGTAATCCAATCGGAATAAATACAAACTACATTTAAGAAGAAGTTTGATTTACAAATTATTTTGGTATTACGTTTGTATGAACTACGCATGCTCCGTCGGCCCCTTAAGGTTGACTGACTTGAATAAAATTGAGAAAATCAGCAAAATCAATCGGCCTTCAGATTTGTAAATTATTATTTTTGGAAGGAAGATTCTTATCTAAGAGTATTCTAAGATTCTTATCACTAAGGAATGAGAATGAATGAGAGCTAGACCGAATAAAGTGTCAGGCTCACTTAAATGTCTCACTGATGGTGGCACGGGTGTTGGATCATTCGGTTCCCTACAAAATGGTTGAGCTGGATGGTGCTGATCCATGCGTCATGTTCGTGAACGGGCGCCGTCGGTTGAGACTGGTCATCTCTTAACTGCCAAGGCTTATTTTTAATCTTATTTCTTTTATTGTTTCTTCATTTATGTGTTTTTTTTTTTACATTGTTCTCACATATAGAAGCAACAAGAATAATGTACCAAGGATTTTGTAATATCTTGATTTAAAAAGAGTGTCCATGGAGTTTCTTGCCCGTTCTTCTCCATAGAGATCTACGCTTTGGAATGGGCAACTAGCTTCAACTTTCTGACTAACTGACCGACTACTTAATTTTGACAATTCAAAAGTGCCTGTAATGGTTTAATTGAAATAAATGCTTTGAGTTTGAGTTTGAGTGGAACATTTTGACCATCATGACGCTACATTTTGACCGCCAGGATACTTATATTATTATTTATTTTTTCTTTACTCTCAAACGTTGTTAATTTATTTTATTATGCCTGTTATTTAATACATAATACAGCGAAAGGAACTTCGTTACAGCGGGTGTCTCACACGAACCACTTCGGAGCCAAGTGTCCTTTTGTTTTTGTGTTTATTATTTGTATAGTTAGTTAGTCATTTAATTTAGTACCTAGTGTAAAATATGTCTGCATATTTTGCCCTAAATTTGTTCCGTTTTGTGTTTTTTCTCTGCTTCATGTTTGCCACAAATAAACGTATGTTCTTTCTTACTAAATAGTTAGTTGTGTTAAATATTTTATTATATAATTATTTTAATGTTAATTAGTGATTGACTTATAGCTATTTATTAGCTACATATTTAAAAGTTCTTTTGAAGTTATATTCGCAACTTTTCAAGTTATATTTAGACTGTAATAACTTTTCGCTGTTTTCAATTTATCGTACCAAGTTGCTACTTTTTCAAGTAATTTTAAACTTCCCTTGTTGTTCAAATTGGGTTGGTTCTAAGAACCATTTTTTTTTATTTTTTACTTAATGAGCCTTGCTCTTGACCATTAACGTAATCATTGGAAATTGTTGAATACATTTTCCATGTTACATTTATTTTTATAACAAGAGTCAATCTAAAAGTTTTACTTACCCTTTAAAAATTGACGAAAAAATTCAATTTAGTACAATTTTTGGGTAAACTATATAGCATGTAGAGGCTTCATAGATATATGAAGCTTTACTTCTTTTTGGGACAGGCTGGTTATGATTGAGGGCGTGTTCATGGAATTATTATGTACTACGTACAACGTAGTACATAATAATTCCATAATTCCATGGGCGTGTTCCATTCGAATGTTCAAGCAGATGTCAAAAATTCTGTTAGTGTATTGCTTGTCATATAAAAAATGTTAGTTTTAACGTAGTATTGTAAGGTTGTAGTTGTTGTAGCTTTTAATAGTAGATTGTACAACTAAGGCATAAAAGAAGCTATTTTATGCCGAGACGGTGGATAGTTAAGTCGAGGGGTAAAACGGCTCGTTTATGCCTGAGTTATACACTCTGCTTTTCACTTCGATTGCGAGAAAATGAAACAGACATAAAGTATACAGTACATAATTAATCAAAAATGTTGCAAAGCATAGCTAATTCCCGCCACCACAGATAATACCGCCACGAAACTTTTTATAAGTTTTTTTTTTTTTAATTTCAACATTTGTCATTCGACTTGGGTACTTCATACTGCCAAGTCATAAAAACCTTTCTTTGCGTTTTTAAATATTAAATAGAAAACACGGAAGTGGTATAAATTAAAAGAAATTAAATAAATCACGACTTTAATCTGCGAAGTTTTATTGTGCGTGTGGCTGTTGGGCCTGATTACCTTAGTCTCAGAAAAAAAAATTACTTTATGCACTAGAACATAAAAAGCGATTTTATGTCGCCTAAGCACAACATAAAGACGAACTTTTAGAGCATGAGAAGTGAAAATTATATTTCAAAGCACACATCTTAGCTAGACCCCCTACAGTACAGACGCCAGCACATCAAGCTACTACAATCTGTCAAATTTCTTTAATAGATTTTAATTTTAACGATAAATTATAAGGTTCAAAGTTGAATGGGAAAATTTGACAGTTTCGGGTAGCTTGATGTGCTGGCGTCTGTACCGTTGTAGTAGTGATTTGAATAAACAGATAGGTATATTAATTTGCTTGACTGTTAATTTCACTAACTGTAAGCACGACGTCATATCAAGCTATAAATTTCCAGTACCTAACTGGCTTCCCATTGTACGAAAAATGTATACAATGCGAGGTCAGCGAAAACTGGAATATATAGCTTGGTATGTCGTCGTTTGTACTTGATAAATAAGGGTAGCACCAAGTAACAATTAGTTGGCAACTAGTCAATACCAGTTGTTAACTTGGACACTTGGCGTCTGTCATGAGAACGGTACCATGACTAGTAAGTTAGTTTCTGACTCTATTTCAAGGAACCACTGGGTTTACTGACTTTGAACTATTAATTAATGGCATATCTAATCGAACTTCTAATAATTCCCATTTTGCGCTCCTAAATATATTATTGAACTCTAAATATATTAATGTAATGATTGCGTCTCTTTTTGAGAATCTCAAATAATTAATATTTATTTATTTAAGTTAAAAGTTTATGTACAAGTGAAAAAATAATGTACAAAGGCTGACAATTACTTTTTTGGGGTCCTAAAAATACTAATCAACTTGAATGTAACGCTCGCAGGCGGGTCCATATTGGCTCACCCACGGAATACCTAGATAAATAACTGTTCCGTGGGCTCGCCTAAAGTTCTTTACCCGAAATTGTTCTCCCTAATGATTTGTAATCCGAATGATCACTCTTCCTAAAAATTTTCATCCTAAAGTTTGCATTCATACTATTTGTATTAGTGCTACCGGCGATGTTCATAACACTCATGTTTCCGAAAATTGTAATTAATAATATCATTAATGTAAATATATTTAAACTCCTACTGTTTTTTATCATAACGCTTTTATCCCTAAACATAACTACCATAATATTTTCATGGCCTGGGAGTTTATACCGTTACCAATAACTATAGGACCGATTCGGTTCTGGCACTTCGCCGGCCGCTGCGCGGCACGCTCGCTTCGCTCGCTCGGCTCGTGCGTTGTGGTCACAGTTCTAATCTAACTTAAACCAATAATTATGAATAGGACCGATTCGTTTCTGGAACTTGATTGAATGACTGGAGCGGGAAATCTAAACAAAAAAGATATGACTTTGAATAATAGTGTAAAAGATGGTTATGTTGAGAAAATATAGGAAAACAGATAAAAGTATAATACAGGGTGTTACAGAAAGGGTATATCAATACAAACGGGTTGAAGAGTGTATCTGGTCTAGAATCTCTGTACAAAATTTCAGCTCAAAAGCAGTAACTTTGAAAATGCTTAATATTTTTTTATTTCGACATCACGGCGCTGCACTGGCGCGCGGCGGCATGCTGTGCGTGTACTAGGCGCACAGACACACTACAGATAATGGATAATGACCCTCGTAGTGCGGTGACACGTTTGTTATGATTTCAATTTAATAAACTATCGAAATAAAAAAATATTAAGCATTTTCAAAGTTACTGCTTTTGAGTTGAAATTTTGTACAGAGATTCTAGACCAGATACACTCTTCAACCCGTTTGTATTGATATACCCTTTCCGTAACACCCTGTAGATGTTTATTGCTACTGACATTATGAAGTTGAATGCTTCGGAATTATGAACATTAGAGACAGAGTAGTTAGGAATTGTGATTGTTAGGATGAAAAATGTTAGGAAGAACATTTTCGGATTTCCAATTATCGGAGTTGAAAATTTAGGTGAACTTTGGCGCACCCCTCGCAGGCTGCTGCCGCGGAACTGCTCGCTACGCTAATAAGAAAAACCGCGCACTCGGCTCGCGCGCTTTTTTTTTGATCACAGTTCCAATTCCAACCTAACCTTAGGTACCCGTTTGATAGAGGTACTCTAGCTTAGTTACTGCTACCAACTGTGAGGAAAGGCCAGAAAGTTATAAAGAGGCTCACTTTTTAGAAAAAAATGTGCATCGTTAGAAGATCAATAAGTTGTAACAGAATCATTATTATTATTATTAGCCTGTGACGTCCCACTGCAGGGCAAAGGCCTCCCTACTCTCTTTCCACCTCTCTCTGTTCAAAGCTGCTAAGGACCAGTTCTTGTTGAAGGAGTCCAGCTCATCCCGCCATCTCCATCTGGGCCTGCCACGATGTCGTTTGCCATTAAGAGGGACCCATTGGGTCGTAAGTTTGGCCCACTGTTCATCTGACATGCGGCAGATGTGTCCAGCCCAGTTCCATTTTAGCGTGGCAGCTTTCCAAGTGACATCAGTTATCTTTGTGATGGAACGGATGGTCGTATTCCTAATCCGGTCTGTTAATTTGATACCCAGAATACTCCGTTCCATAGCCCTCTGGCAAACCTCGAGCGTGGACCTCTGCTGATTTGTCAAAGACCATGTTTGACCACCATATGTGAGGATGGGAAGTATGCACACGTCAATGAGTTTTCTCTTAAGGGACAAAGGAAGATCACCCTTCATTAGGTCTTTCATGGCCCAATAGCTCCTCCAGGCATTTTCGGTTCGTCTTGCAACTTCTTTGTTTTGTCTTGCCTGGAAGGAGACTATTTGACCAAGATAGAGATACTCATCAACGTATTCAACCTCCCCACCCGCCACAGTGATCCTGCGATCACGAATCAGTTAAATAATTTTCATAATTAATTAGGTAGGTTAATTATTATATATCAGTAGAGAAAACAAATTATAAGTCAATCATAATTATTTAAAAAACTAAATGAGCATGGTAATGATGATGGTACCTGGGAAAATAGGTACAAAGGTTATTTGTTTTTTCACCAAAGAAATATTTTATTCTTTTTTATTGAATCTTGTACTGAATCCATAGTAACAGGTTGCGCTTCGATGTTCCTGCCATCCTGTATTTGACTACTAGCAGCGCCTCGCGGTTTCACCCGCATAAGTTTCCCGTGGAAAAAAAACCATCCTATGTCCTTTTCCGGGATTTAAACTATCTCTATACCAATTTTCATCTAAATCGGTTCAGCGGTTTGAGAGATAACAGAGAGACACACTTTCGCATTTATAATATTAGTATGGATGAGCATTAAGTAAGTAATTCTAAATAACAAAAGAACTTTTATGGCCGTCATTCAAATTATGCATCAAATATAAAAGTTAGACGTAACCATTACCAAACAAAATCATAAAACCGAAATCAGACTAAAATGAAACCCACAATCTTTTGAAAGTATCACATGAATCAATATTTTACTATTCAGAAATTCATTCAAATCAATTCAATTTGTACCTACATTTTAATCCGACGAAATAAAAATCTGCCGAAACGAAAATCTGTCTAAACGGAAACAACCCTATATTATTATGTTATATATATTATCTTTACTAAAATATCCAACAGGTTCATGACATCAGTACATTTAGCTACTAGAAGACGATAAACGAAAAATGTATGAAAGCTTTTACCATAAAACTTTTTATGATGCACTCTGAAATAAAAAAAGATACAGAGTGATTTCAAACCTCACCTTCACAGTCAACATTCACCTTGGCAGTGGTACTCGCAGACTTAATAGCCACCTTTATATTAGTTAGCGAAACTCCGCAAAAGAAAAACTTATTGTCTCATATCACTGATCGTTCTGCATCGTTCTCACATGTATAATTTTTAACATGAATGATGTAACCAAGACTTTGTAACCATATTATTTTGATTTAAAAGAGTGTCCATGGAGTTTCTAGTCCGTTCTTCTCCATAGGTACCTACGTTTTGGAATGGGCAACTAGCTTCATCTTTCTGACTGATCGACCCCTTGACAATTCAAAAGTGCCTGTAATTGGTTTAATTGAAATAAATGCTTTGAGTTTGAGTCATAATTTTTGAGTTGTTTTATCTTAGTATACCCAAAAAATAAAAATGTCCCTGTATTTGACAGGGACATCGGCGATCAATCTGTAACCATGAATACAGCGCATAGGTAATTCTAGCATAGATTTTTTTAGTCGGTTATCAAAAAACAAAAATCTCCTGTTTCATAGAAAAAAGTGCATTGCCAACTAGGTCAAAAGGTATAGAACAGCTATTATTATTTTTTATAACTGACGAAACCTATTAAAGTAACTAGTTGCGCGTCCCTACCAACCTGTATTTTTTATTATTTTTTAAAATCAGATGTTCCCTACATTTTGACGAGTTAGACGAACATAAATGTAGGGAACAGATGATTTTTTTTCGCGATTTCAGATTTGTTCCCATAGTAAAAGTTGTTTATAATTATGAGTACAATGACCTCTTAAGGGTTGTTAGTGTTTCTCCAATAACCCTGTATAATATACACAAGGGTTTATCCGTAAACACGATACGTTTTATTTATATAGACTATATTTACATAAGTCTTTGTAAGCTATCTGAAGATTGATTCTAGCCCCAGTGATTCTTTTCTAACATCTGTTTATTTATCTAACTCTTGCGTGTATAATCTAATACATTATGGGTCTATTTTCGAAGAAAAATGTACGGGAATAAAATATATGTTTTCATGTGGAAAGTCTTCCGTAAACATTCATTTATCGATTGTTAGAAATCCGTCATAATATATGGTTAATAAACATTTTTTGGAGATGATATAATGCTATAACTTTTTACGTGAATTTATTGGCCTTACATAACTTTGAAATACAACGTTTTTCTAACTGTCTGTTGCACTTAAAACTCGAGAACCACTTTCCTAATTTACATGATGTTTGTTTTAATTCATAGATTTTTTTTATTTTTCGGACCTAAACGTAACTGGCTGTAGGTACTTACACCTCTGCATAACCCTTTGGGAAAACAGACGTGATGTTTTATTTATTTTTATTGCCTATACTGTCCCCATACTGGGCAAAGTCCTCCTCCAAATCCTTGCAGGGACTCTTTACCCGCGCTACCTCGAACTAGCCCTCGTGTACGCGTTGGTAGGCGTGATGTTATGTTACTTATATTTTTCTAACTAGTTTTTTAAAATAATAAAAGTAGATGCTGGCGAAGCCGAGAGCACATAATTATAATAAGTATATGATTAAATAATTGTGGCATGAAACTTCATCATCATCACGCCAGTAATCCCTGAACAGTTAGGCAGAGTTGTTAACAGTATAGAGGTGTGAGGAGCAGGGTGTAAAGTTCACTCAACCTCCATAGAAAAGGGAGGATCCTCCGACCAGACGGGTGTTGTGTCTGGCGGGCATCTGCCCTATGATTCATGTCAGCCTTGTATAAAACTTTGCTTGCGAGATGCAGGATTTTGCGTGACGTCAGTATGACGCGTTTTTCGCATGTGGCGTTGTAGATACCGCTACGTACAACAGTACAAGAAAGACATAAAATGCGTTTATTTGCGGTAAACATGACGCATAATAACCCTCCTTCTGGCGCAGTCTGGTAAAAAGAACACAAACACAAAAAAAATAACAGGTTTAGAGAAAACATGCGTCACATCCACGCAAAACGGCCATCGCTCAGCATAATGCTACAGCATGCGTTGACGTGATAAGGTCAACCGGTGCAGCATACGATTAGACATAAATAAAAAACTAAGCAAACAATCAAAATAAGAAATAAAATAAATATATGTCGGCGCGTCTAGAGAATTGGTTCGGCGATGCAAACCTCTTTGGTTAATATTGTTTTTTTTTAGGAGATATGTCTATTTGACGTAACACCAAAGACTAGGGAGGCGGCCCGCCATTATGATAACAAAAAAAAAATGAAGGATACATTCACATGGGTTGATCGTAAAAGACGATATTGATTGGAGAAATTGTGCTATGATATCCAATTGTGTGTAAATTGATTGCGCTCGCGCCCCACGTACTTGATGGAATGTCGTTCATGCATTATCGTTAATTAAATAATTGGATTAGACCTCTTGTGATTGTTCATAAAGACTTTCATATACTTTCAACTACTCGGCCGCAAACCCACGCAACATGGCCTCTTCTGATAAAGATGATCTAATCCCTTTAAATACATTACTAAAAGATGATATCAACATGAAATAATAAATATGAAGTGGTAACATTCCGGGCAATGACTCACGCGCCGCCGCCCGCCGTACAACTATGCCACATTTCGCCAGGTATGTTTAAGTCCCAAGTAATAATGCAGTTGGTATTCTCCTTTGAACGTACAATCGCGGTAAGTTTCGACCACTAATTGGTTTGTCAAGATGGCATGGCCCATTAACTGTTCATTGTAGCGTCATTAACAAGCTCAGTTGCCAACTTACAAAATACTTAGATATTGCAGTACAATCTTAGTTTAAACTATAGATACAGTCCATTATGAAGGAACTACTGTTAACGGCTTCGAATCAGAATCAGAATTTGTTCATTTAGTAATGTTGTTTTACATAGTAATCACGTGCCTAGCCTTTTCCCAAATAGGTACATTGAGGTCGGCTTCTAGTCTAACCGGATGCAGGAATACCAGTATTTTACATGCGCGACTGCCTATCTGACCTCCACAACCCAGTTACTAGGTAATACGATACCCGTTGGTAAGACTGGTTGTCAGACTTTCAGGCTTCTGAGGACCCGTAACGACTGCCAAAGATTCACAACTGACAGCCGAGACCAACAGCTTGACGTACTTTCCGTGGCACGGAAAGTCTTGATAATTATGTAAAGATCCACACCACGTACCCATCCACGGACCAACCGCAGCAAGCGTAGCATAACCTGATCGATCGACCTGCGTGGTTGCTATTAGTTAGCCAAAAGCACCTCTAATGTTGCTAATGATGTTTTACATAGTATGATGTTAATATTTTATAAGTTCTGTACATTAATAATAATGAAGAGTTTGTTATTCAATTCAAGAATTTTATTCGGAAATCAAACATATTTTATTAGTTAGTATTAGAACGTACAAATTATGTTAGTGTTAAAATTAAACTTAAAATCAAAATTAAAATCAATATAATCAAAATTAAATCAAATCAAAACCTAAACACCTATATAATTATATATACAGGGTGTTACAGAAAGGGTATATCAATACAAACGGGTTGAAGAGTGTATCTGGTCTAGAATATCTGTACAAAATTTCAGTTCAAAAGCAGTAACTTTGAAAATTTTTTCTTTCGATAGTTTATTAAATTGAAATCATAACAAACGTGTCACCGCACTACGAGGGTCATTATCCATTATCTGTAGTGTGTCTGTGCGCCTAGTACACGCACATCACGCCGCCGCAGTGCGTGCAGCGCCGTGATGTCGAAATAAAAAAATATTAAGCATTTTCAAAGTTAATGCTTTTGAGCTGAAATTTTGTACAGATATTCTAGACCAGATACACTCTTCAACCCGTTTGTATTGATATACCCTTTCCGTAACACCCTGTATATATTATATACCTAGTATAAATATATATATATACATATTTATATGTATATCTAGTATAGATGATAGAATAGTCGCACTTTAGGTATTTATTAGAAATGACCCAGGTGACTAAATCTAAATTAAATCTCCACTATCTATTTTAGACCCGATCCAACTACTCAATGAAATATTATGATAACATTTCCATTCTACAAATCCAAAGCGATCAATTTACAATATTATCTTCAGTGTATCAGAGCAGGTAAGACATAGATTAAATACGTGAATTAAATCTAGTCCTCTCTGATAATTTGTCTAATGTTCTTCCGACTAGGCGACTACTCGAGTAAATGTACCTCACGTTAGTAAAGTAAGGTGCAACGTTTTGCAGTGTTGTGCAAAGATACGAAGAAGTATCGATGCTTGATTCTATATTTATGTCTGTAATTTATATGGTGTAGGTACATAATAAAGAGTATTTTATTCTATTCTTGAGTTCAGTATTTGTTTCTCAAGCGACGCGCGCTTTAGTTGTGATTACCCATGTGTACAAATACGCTGTGAATGTGTATGTAAGTGCAGGGGCTCTCGGTATCGTTCGAGACAATGGCGAAGTTGGTAGTGTATACGTTCGTGTGCGTGTGTGTGTTATATGCTGACGCTACTCGTCGTCACGCTCACTTTCACAGCGGCTTTGTACAGACGGATCAAGCTACTACAATCTGTAACATTTCTTCAACAGATTTTAAACTTTATCGCGACAAAATAAGGTTCAAGGTTAATTGGGAAAATTTGACAGTTTCGGGTAGCTTGATGTGCTGGCGTCTGTACAAATTGGTTACCACAAGTAAAGCTTACTACTGTAATAATAATAATTTAATATCGATACTTGTTAAAATACTAAGGGCCTTCAAAATGCCAGGATGGCCACGGTCTACCAGATAAATTTAAACAAGTTAGGTACCGTATGAAACAGAAATTTTCCGGTCAATGTAACTTTAGCCAAATAACTTTTACTCTGAATTTCAATAAAGAATTAAGTAGATACCTAACTACTTTTATTGTCACTGCATGTGACCTTCGATCAACAAAATGTACGCGTTCAAACAAAAACTCTTTAGCGTAATTATTAGTTAAATTATATAGTACTGGCTAACCTATGTGGCTAACGAACTATTAAGGGGTGTAGGTATCGATACTTTAGCTTCGGTATTTAACATCCCTACTGCGGTGGTCTTAACTCGGATTTTATGTCTTTTCCTTATTAATTACTCCCATCCTATGTTATTAATCCCAGCTGTGGAGTACATTTTTATCTGCTTCACAAGATGTGTGGGAAGTATCTTATTTGCAGCGTTTGTGCTTTTTCTTTTGTAAAATGCTCTAAGAGGTTTTCTAAAGGAGGGAATGGGATAAAGTTTGGTAATAACGTGCTTCATTTTTAGCCGGTTTCTTATAACTTTTGTGAAACATTTTCCTTTTAAATCGAACTTCTTCAAGGCTTTCCACAAAGTAACTATAAGTAGTCTTATTACAGTAGATATACAGGGTGAATTTTCCAAGTGGGCGTGGATGGCCAAATTCTAAACTACGAGGAATAGCGAAAAGTACTGAAAGGAGTCGCGGGCTCGATTTTGATGAAAACTAAAACTGCATCATTGGATTTTAGAAAAATCCATATTTCTAGCCAGGAATCGAACCTGCTGATTTTGAAAAAAAAAACACATACTGTATTATTACACCATTCGATAGTGTCCCTAATAGGGATCAAATTCTGGGAAGTAATGACATACGGCAGACTTAAGGAAAATGTTGAATTTTAATAAACTGCTTCTTATTTTAGAGTATTCATACCTACATTACGTACCTTGTTCGAAATGATGCTCAATATTTTTATTAACACACCCGCAGCGCAGTCACCTTCACAACATTAGGTTCTAAATTCAAATTTCTATTACGATCTTTGGAAAATATTCTAATGGAATCAATAATATTGTAATGCTGAATGCAGTGCAATCCTTGAGACGTCGAATCCAGCTATGTATTGAAAACAATGGTCATCATTTTTAACAATTATTAATCAGTTAAGGTTTAGTAGGTAGGTAACATAACCCGGGCCCGGCTAAATACTAACAGCCGCACAGGTCAATCCATCAGGTTAAGCTACGCTTGCCGTGGTTGGTCTGTGGATGGGTGACCATCTTTACATACCGAGGTATTCAGCTGCATCCGGTTAGAATGGAAGCCAACCCCAACATAGTTGGGAAAAGGCTAGGCAGATGATGATGAGATAGGTAACATAAGAAAAAAATGGTATTTTGTTAAAAATGAGCTCTTTCCTTTAGTTTGCCGTATGTCATTACTTTCCAGAATTTGATCCTTATTACCGACACTATCGAATGGTGTAATAATACAGTACTTATGTGTTTTTTTTTTTCAAAATCAACAGGTTCGATTCCTGGCTGTAAATATTGATTTTTCAAAAATCCAATGATGCAGTTTTAGTTTTCATCAAAATCGAGCCCGCGACTCCTTTGAGTATTTTTCGCTAGTCCTCATAGTTTCGGATTTGGCCATCCACGCCCACTTGAAAAATTCACCCTGTATATAAGGTGCTATAAAAATATCTGCCACGGCTTCAATGGGAGACAGTATTCTGTATATAGATTCCAATACTAAAGATATTATTGATCTTATGTCATATTTTTTTCATACAAGAAAATGTGTGTATAAAATTGAATTGATTTAGTTACATGAAACCGTCCGATAGTAATTAGCTGTTGCCGCACCGTCATTTCATTTCGCAAAATGTGACGAAGCGACACATCGCGCGTAGTTTGTGAACCACGTTATGCAGAATAGAGTAATTAATGTTTATTTAATTACTTTATTTTCTCAAATTGATTTAACTATTCTGGGGTACAAAATTTCTTCACTACTGTAATCTATATACAAAATACTGTCTCCCATTGAAGCCGTGGCAGATATTTTTATAGCACCTTCTATATCTACATATCCATATTTTATACGCTGCCTACAACTTACTTGAATATCGATATAGTATAGTTTCTTTACTATACAGTTTCTTTACTATACAGGCTTATTTTTTTATCACCATCCAAATTTTTACAGGATGTTCTACCAATGAATATGAACAACTTTCACTATGGGACCAACTCTGAAATCACGAAAAAATGAATCAGCTGTTTCATACATTTTGGTCAAGTAGGTATTCAACTTTTGTATGAAACAGCAGATTTTTTTTCGTGATTTTAAAGTTGGTTCCATAGTGAAAGTTGTTCATATTTATGGGTAGAACACCCTGTAAAAATTTGGATGGTGATAAAAAATAAGCCTGTATGTTAATACTTAACACTGTTAAAATACCTCCTTTTGAGTTCCTGACATTTATTCATATTATTTAACTAGCTTCTGCTAGCGACTTCGGCCGCGTTTGTCGTTCGTTTTTTTATTTTTGTTCGGCTCTTAAGGGTCATAATCAACCTATAATGTTCCCACTGTTACGACACAGACCTCCTGTCGGTGAGGGAGCGGGCTATAATTTACCACGCGGGCTCAGTGCGCGTTTGCAGACATCACATGTCTTCGAATTTTTGCTTTAGGACATGCCGGTTTCCTCACGATGTTTTCCTTCACCGTTTTGAGAGCAGTGGTGATGAAATTATTTACACAAAGTAAAGCGCCTGTCTGGCTTCGAACTTACGACCGTAACTCGTAAGTCGGGGCCGTTGCCACTTAGCCATCCTCTAACGGTCGTAGCGTGATGTTATACTTTAGATCGATTTTTTTAAATAAGACAAAGAGAGCGCTAAGTAAGTTCCAGAGATGAGCGCGTTCAAACAAGCAGAAAAACAACATCTTCAGCTTTGGGCTAACAAATGCAAAAAGTAACTATTTTTCAAATCCGACTGGTACTATATTAGCGCGTTCAAACAAACAAAAACAAAGAAAATTTTCAGCTTTATTATCATTATCTATAGATCAACATTATTGTCCTGCCCTTATCCCAATTTATTTGAGGTCGGCGCAAAATGTCTTCTTCTTCCATACTTACTTCTCTATTAGGCCCGGACTCTACTAAAGCGGAGCTGTGCGGAGCGGAGCGGAGACGTGCAGGAATCGTCCAATCACAGACGAGACGAGTGACGCGATGAGGATTTCAACCATTGTGATTGGTCGATTCCTGCACGTCTCCGCTCCGCTCCGCCCAGCTCCGCTTCAGTGGAGTCCGGGCCTTATAGTCCGTTCGCGTTAAGAAAATAGTGAGTCATCGTTGTCCGCCGGCCTAGCCCCGTTCCCCGACCAATTAGGTCGCAACAAATTAGAAATCTGTTCACAGTGACCAATGAAAACACCTTTACCCTGCAGTTGCACTGATGACTCACTATTTTCTTTACGCGAACGGACTATAGTCCTTCATCACATAAACATTATAGATATGGATGACGAAATAACACTCAACAGACGAAAGAGTATCCCTGGGGCTTTTCATATCTTCCTCACATTAATTTATGCTTCTCTTTATAACTCAAATAAATCTCACTAGCAGCCCGAAGTCTGGATTTGTGCCCATTTGATGGTAAAAGGCTCGCCCCTATTACATGGGACTTAAAACATAACTGACAAAATATAGGTGTAACCTAAACTTCTGCCTAACTCTTTGGACAATACAGGCGTGATAATAATTTAATGTGATCTCATAATTATTTACGTATTCTGATATCCTAGATATCAACATACTCAACACTGTCAACATACCCTACAACCTCATTACTTCGTACCATAATTATAGCTCAAAGGAAAAGCAACATTACTCAAGTTACCCTAGTTCGGAGAAAGATTTACCATAATAACACAATTAGTTTGCTAAGGGTCTGTTCAGACGTGTCGTAACAACAACACAACGATAAAATGTCGCCGAGCACAAAGATTATTTGAAAAGGATAATTCAAGTTTTTTGATAATTTAAGATTTTTCCCAACTATGTTGGGTTCGGCTTCTAGTCTAACCACATTCAGCTGAATACCAGTATTTTACATGAAGCGACTGCCTTCTGATCCCCAAAAACCAGTTACTGGGTAATACTCCTTGATTGTCAGACTTTCGGGCTTCTGACTGTCCGTAACAACTGACATCTTTGGCAGTATGACTACTAAATACAACATAACGGCCATATGTAAGGATGGCACCCATCCACGGACCAATCTCGGCAAGCGTAGCTTGTGCGATTTTATTATTTAACCACGGGTCCTCTGTTACTTTCATAGATATGGCAATTTATTATAGTCTCGTTCAATGGCTGTCGTGTACATAATGTGGCAGTACTGGCGACATCGTGACCACAGACGCAACCACTAACTGTCATGTTGCAGGTAACAACTGATGCCACTGGTGTCAGTACCTAGCATCAGGTGGATTGATAGTTCACTACAAGGTCCCTTCATCTCACCGTTTTCACGATGTTTTTTTTACTGAAAGACCAGCAATCGTGACCTCAGTGTATTTTGACCCTGCCACTTAATACAACGCATCTTGAAGCATTTGCTGTGACCTGAAGGCCAATTCTCGTATTTTAAAACGTTCAAAATCTAGTCGCAGTCTCATCTCAGCGACAAACAAATGTCAAAAACTTGTCAAAATGTAGGGAAATTGTAGGTATTTTTGACAGATTGAGACAGATCAGACTGTGAACGTTTTTAAAATTACGAGAATTGCCAAAGAACAGCTTCCTTATCGCCGCCGCGCCGGAGAATAATGAGAAGCGAGTAGAGCTAACAACTAGTAACGAGTTTTCGAGCAACCAGTAGCGAGTTCGTGACGGCAGCGAGCGATTACTCGTTGGTATGCGTATGTACCAGCCCACTCTTTCTCACCAAGAGGAGGCCTGCATCCTAGCAGTGAGAACATTATAGGCTGATTATTCTTATGCTTATGCGTATGTACAAGGCGCGAGTCTGTCAGCGAGTGTTTTACCCGCCAAGCGAAGGTTGTTGTCGCTGAGACAACCGAGTAGGTACTCGCCGGCAGTGTGAACGGACAGCGATAAACTATTAATGTATGCATCTCTTTTACTTAAACGGAATCTACAATGTTTATACCTACCTTTCTTGAGCGAGAAAATCGTTGAAAACTAGTCGGTTTCTTGTCAGAGGTGGGACCGGTGCCTAAGACCTCACTCAGTGAATAATGAGGCAAGAGTTGCATTGCTACGACATACGTATCTCTTAATGTCTCGTAAGATTTAATTAAAGTTACGTCTTCCACACAAACTTGTTGAGAGGATGCGGAGAGGTTCTGAGTACGTCTGTGTTTCTAACTGTTGTGTGGAAAGGGCTTCTTGTTTGTGACATTCGAACAAAGAAGGAGTACTTAGATGGCTAGGTGCAGATGAAGCTCCAGCAATTAAGGTCCTTACATAGATCACTCTTACGACGCCAGCACATCAAGCTACTACAATCAGTCAAATTTCTTTAATAGGTTATCAACTTTATCGCGACAGCATAAGGTTCAAGGTTGATTAGGAAAATTTTACAATTTCGGGTAGCTTGATGTGCTGGCGTCTGTAATCACGCCTATAATCCCCAAAGGGTAAGGCGATGGTGTACCTATAGTACACCCACATTTCGTCAGTTATTTGCAAGTCCTGTGTAATTGGGAGCGAGCGTATTATTGCCACCAATCGGATACAAATCTATAGGGACATCAACTAAATCTGCCTTCCATATTAATTCTATAATTATATCCCAAGAGCCGAAAATTGATTACATTGTTAATATTGCTAACAGACAATCGCTCGTACTTATAACAGAATGTAGGTATTAGACAGGAATTGGGCGAGACCTAGACTACCTACTACTACTACTAATAATCGTAGAAAAAATGGTCTACGATTTATTAACGTTATAATATAAATTTTTCTGCGATAAGTTTGATTGATCACATAGAAGTTTAGTTTATTTCGTTTTTATCACGTTGGGGTCACCAGTATAGAGGTATGAGGAACAGGGTGTAAAATTAACTCATACTCTATAGAAAAGGGAGGATTCTCCAACCAGTCGAGTGTTGTGTCTGGCGGGCAACTGCCCGATGATTTATGTCGGGCTGTTGTATCTATGCTAGTTGCGCGGTAAACTCTGCTTGCGAGATGCAGGATTTTGCGTGACGTCAGTATGGCGCGATTTTCGCATGTGGCGTTGTAGATAGGGAATTGATGATTCACGATTATTCTTGATATTTTTCGTATAATTCGGTTGTTTGTAGGACTAGAGTTTTTGGGTGAAGAGCCTTTCTTTCATCAAGTCAAGCGACACTAAGTAGGTATTAGTCCAGTCATTATAGGAGTTGTAAAGTGCGTGAGCAGGGACCTAACTGATTAGTTCAGAAACTTGTTCAGGGTGCTTATAAAGAAAACATACTAAATGTAAATATGTGGCAAAAAGTTTTATACCTTACTGAAAATTCGGAAAAGTCTATAGAATTAAAGTTGTAGCAATTGTTTATGAACTTTCATTTGATATAATTTGTTTTTCCTACGACGCACCGTTTTTGAGATAGTGAAAAACCCGCTCACCTCCTAGACACCAGGGCTTTTAGTATGTTCACTCCCTAAGCACCCTGAACAAATATCTGAAAGAGTCACTTAGGCTCCTGCTCAAGCATTCTGCAACCCCTTTCAGACCATTCATTGACTGAACTAGTAGGCATATGCAACAGACTTCCATAAGAGATGTCGTGCTTTCGATTAGATTCCGTTAATTGATTGGCTAACAAGTCACGACGCTACAGGGCGAAAACACGTCAGTTAAAAGAACTGGAACAAACCATATCAAAGTTTTCCAATCCAAACCAGCAGGGATGGGTATAAAGCAACACAATCAGTTTTACTATTCGAATAAGTACGCAACTGCATTGAAATGCACTTTCCGGGGAACACAATATCGATGGCAACGTCGCATAATTCCAGAACACTAACTTTGCAATATGGGGAGAACATTCGTATTTTATTGGGTCGTCAGCGCGACCCATATGTCCTTGGGCGACCTAAAAATGTTCGCGGATCATATCCACGGATGATAGCAGTCGCAGGATGGAAAGCACAGTTCATTTCGTTACGAAATAGATTTTCTTGTTTTCTGAGAAAGTGGCCTTTTCCTGTTTGCCTGTACGCATGCCTAGTCAAAGCACAGTCCTTTTATAGTTTTGTTACCTATGATTTTCCATCGCAGTGATTTTTATTTTCGTTGATGCTGACATATGTAAAATAACTGTGAGGGACTTTAATTTTGTCAAGATTGCTTTTGGAGTTGTAATTTCGACTTTTAAAAGAAATACATTGATATAACAAGGTGCCTTCAATTATAATTATTTTTTTAAGACTTTTCATCATTTCGCATTTTTAGAATGTACCGTTTTTCATGTCACCTAAAATAATTTGAAACTGTAACAGGTAAACTACCTGTGCCCTAATACACTCGTGCATCACTGGGACCAGGCCACGGTAGCTGGTTCGATTTCAATGATATAAATTGGCCTGAGATTATGTGGCCTGTGATAAACGACACAGATAAAGATGACATGGGCCGGGTTCGAGGCCTCACTAGGTCACATTTGTAAACTGTCAGATATCTGATGTATGTACAATTTCAGGACATTTTTTTTTCTAGCGATTTTTGAGTTTTGGAGATGGGGCCCGTATCTGAAAGATTGTGGCAATTCTGTGTCCATACGTAACCAAAGTTTTTATAATGGAAAGTGGGATTTTAAACAGAAAAGGTTTATTGAGAAAAATTATTGAAACCATATTTAAAAATAAAATTCTGTACCGTACCTACGGCACAGAATTTTTATTCTTATTTATTCAGTATTTTATGCCTATTATAAATAATTAATCCACACTGAAGGTACCTCCTAACTTCCGGTGAAACATCCAACATGATTTGCCTCAGAAGTGGTTTTTTTACCCGGGAATACATACCAGAAATATTTAGCACAAACGAACCTTCAAAGCTGGGCCAAACTGGTAGGCACTCGATCAATTACCGAACGAAAAAAAAAAACACTCCCTACTTCCCTAGTGTCGGAAACGTTTGTCTTGTCCCTACTTTTTGTTCGTTCAGGAAACTCGTTCGGCTCCAATCGGAAGCACTTAGGCAACTCGTTAAGCCGATGAGTCCTTCAATAAACTAGGTAGGTACCTAAACTAAAACTTATCCTATACCAACATTTTTCAGTTTGTTTACAAAATAGTTTGCTTTAGGAAACCTGTTTAAGTATCTAATGGGAATATTTGGACAGGTTAGCACAAAGTACTAGTTTAATGTGTTATGTAAAATGTTTGTTTATCTTCGTGCTTATAGATGACTCCTACGCATCCACGTGTCCAGGAAAATGGAGATGATAATGCCTGGGCTTCATAATATTAATCTGGTATGTACGACATGATAACAAGTCCTCGCCTCAAGTGCACGCACGAAAAAGCATGACTCATTGTCACGTTCCGCCTGAGCCGAGTGTGCAAGCGAGAGCGCGGAACAAGCGATAGAGAGGCACGATCGGATGTTTTAATTATTCGAAGACATATGACATCTACCAACCAGCACTGGGCCCGCGTGGTGGATTACGAGGACTGTAGCCCAGCAGTGGGAACATTATAGATCAGGCTGCTTATGCTACCAACATTATGCCCAGTTTACACCAAGCAAGCGAGCTTTTATAGAACATTCTATAGAATATGTGCGAGCAATGATTATTATTATTTGGTTAGTTACTAGTAACTAATTAGCCGAGGCGTGTGTATCAAATAGCTTGGACATTATTTAATCTGTAATAATGATGGAACAACAAACAAATGGTCATTGTCAATTTACACCAAGCGTGGGGCTCGAGACTAAATAATAATAGCTTGCCGCGGTTGGTTTGTCGATGAGTGATCATCCGTTACAAATCGAGACTCCTCCGTGCCTCGGAAAGCACGTTGCACGTTATATCGTTGGTCCTGGCTGTCATTCGTAGATATTTTACAGTTAAGTATTAAACTATTCCGAAGCCCAAAAGTCCAGTTTTATCAAGGGTATCGTGTTAGGGCTAGGGTACCTATAGCAATATTTCCCCACTTATGTTTAAGTCCAATGCAACAGGGAGCAAACCTATTGCCATCATCGGGTACATATCCAGATTCCGGGGTACCACTGAGAATTTCGAAATGGAAAAATCCAATAACACTTTGCCCGACTCGAGAATGGAACCCAGCACCTCATGCTCTTCATGCTTGCAGAGTAAGCAAACTAAAGTGGCAGTGGGCTGACCATGTCTGTCGAAGGATCGATGGCCGGTGGAGCAGACGAGTCCTGGAGTGGAGACCGCATATCTGCAAGCGTAGTGTAGGACGTCGCCCAGCTAGATAGACGGACGACCTAAAGAAAGTGGCTGGGGTGGACTGGATGCGGAAGGCGGAGGACAGGGTGCTGGGGCGCAGTCTGGGAGAGGCCTATGTCCAGCAGTGGACTGTGATAGGCTGAGTTGATTGATTGATTGACCTCATGCTCAGCGACCACTAAGCCAACGAGGCAGTCAACAAATCAAGTTTATTATCAACATTTCCATAGTTTCCTGAAATACTTTTTAACTCCAACATTTGTAAAATCGTTCGTTCCATTTTATTTTAATCATCAAATTGCATGTTCAACATCCATCTTCATCCAGAGTACGGCGCTGTTTTACTATCCCTACGCTAGGTACGTCCCCGAGCGCGTTGGTTGCAATCTCATTTCCCTGTCGTTTTAAAGCTAGCTTGGTCGGTAAAAGTCATTTATCTGCTGCATTTCGATGCGTCTCAATTTGTTAGTATGTTAGTTGTGTTGTGCTGTATTGTTGTATGTTGTCTGTTTGTGACCCGTGGTTCTTTAAATGTGTGGGTGTATTTCTGTTTCTTGTTTTCTGTAGAATAAAGATACGGGTTTTTACTGAACGTCATGATTGCATATTATGGCGGAAAACTGGACCCTTATTATTGCAACTACTTATCGTGAGAGACACTTAAAAATAGGGGAGACCAGGACTGGGTGCCTAAGGGGAGGTAGACTAACTGCCAGAAACTCATCGGCAGCACGACTTTTGGATCATTTAATCACACTTGAGGATGCATCTCGTTAGGGTGTGTATCGGTTGATATAATAACAAAAAATCTAACGTTCACTTGACCTAATTTTAGTTAATATACTTTTGTTTAATATAATGATGAGTTGAGCTAGTGAATTGGTGATATAATTTCATTTTACCTAATTTCTTATGATATAATGAACTTTTCCTATAATGCTCATTTGACATAATATTAATTTAGTATATTATTCATTTACTATAATATTCATAATCTCTAAGTAACTTTTAATATAATTTAAGTTTTTTTTTTCTTCGCTTTATACCCTATACACCTGCCACCCTCAACTATTGTTACCAGGAGAAACTGGATGCAATCTGGACTTTAGGGCACCCCGACTCGGACAGGTTAGGTTAGAAGTTAGGGATGGCAGGGTCGTGTGAGCGAGCGAAGCGAGCGAATAGACCCCGCCATCCCCTTCGTGGTTATTTTTTTATAAACCACCCAGAATAAGCCCATCCTCGACCATGCATAGAATTTTTTAAGGTTTGGTTTTGGTGCCATTTGAGTTAGGTTAGAACTGTGACCATTAAACATGAACATTAGGTCAAAAGAACATTAGGTCAAATGAACGTTATATAAAAAGAATATTATATATATTGAAAATTATATAAAATGAACGTTATACTAAATGTTATTTTATTAAAGGAAAATTATATGATATAAAACATTAGGTCATATGAGTTTAAGTTATTTGATATTATAGCATATGAAAATTATATTATATGAACGTTATTTCAAGTGAAATTAATGCATTTGTTATTATACCAAACATTACACACCCATCTCGGTACCCCTAAATGATTTTTTTTCTTCTCCATAGGTAGGTAGGTACAGTCAACAAAAGAGATAAGTATGTACCTAGGACCGTCAGATAAAGTTGAAGTTTAGTAAGAAACCGATGAATGTTGTCGACTGAAATTTAATTTGATAAATGAGCTGTTTATTTTCTACTAGCTGCGCCCCGCGGTTTCACCCGCATAAGTATAGATCCCGTGGGAATATCGGAATAAAAAGTACCCTATATGTTAATCCAGGGTGTCAGCTACACAAGAAATATAGACCAATACGTTAAAAGTTAGTCATCTAGCCCCCAACGGTCGTCCTTACTCTATTCAACATGTACAGGAATTAACGCGTAATTAGAATATTATGTTAATAATCATAATACATACAATGAATTTAGTAAATCAAATTAGTTACAATGACTGTGGGAAAAAGTTGTGGTCACATTACAAATCTAAGCACGCACATAGTTGCACACGTATAAGGGTTTAACGAACCGAATAGGTATATCGTCCATTTTGGTTTTTGCTTTTACAGCGAAAGTGTGACTGTAATTTACGAAGGTTTATCTAATTATTTTTGATAAAAAAAAAAAACAAAATCGTTTCAGTAAACCATTCTGAACAAACTACTTTCCTTTACGACCCAGAAGGTCCCGCTGACATCGCGGCAGGCCCAGACGGAGATGGCGGAATAAGCTGGACTTTTTTAATAAAGATTGGTCCTTGGCAGCTCTGGACTGAGAGAGTTGGAAAGAGAGTATCGAAGGCCTTTGCCCAGCAGATGGAAATTAATGGCTAATAAAAAATAATGTGCATTTCGCTTCAAAAATGTTTAAAATATCTCGAAAACTATTGAATTTCGGCCACACATATGTATGGGGTTCAATTTGTTGCATTTTGGCCTCCCTATCAGCTCCTGACGGATATACGTCGAATTACGGGTAGCTCTGTATATACGTTGGAAATACGTCAGTCATTCGTTTGACTATTCACATAGTCTACATTTCTACAACATACCGTTCGACCAGAGTTCAGGAGACTGTCGGTGGCGATCGAGGAGTGCACATATTTTGAAACTGTCATGCGTTCCGTATAGAAGTGTTGTGCTACAGTGCGTGTTTCGCTAGTATGATTAATTTGTTCGTTTAATAATAATTTTACTAGAAGCGGTTTTTCTATTGCGCCATAACCAACACTACCCATAGTACGCCCACAGTAATTAAAATTTGGCTGATGATAATGAGATAGACGTACCTCCTCCGTCTTATATAAAAAAAATGATTTGTGCGAGCGGCTACAAGTAAACAAGCTTACTTACTTAGTTTAAATACCTACCTACTTAAATATTCCTGAAAGGACTTGGGGGACTTACCCGACAGTGGAATTGTATAGATAGACTAATTAATAATAAAATAAAACTCGCTTTGTGAGGAATCTTAGATAAACACTATAAATTAGAAGGCAAGCTTGGCTTGCAAGATCCAATATCGAGATGTTTTTTGCACCTCATCATCTTCATCTAGCCTTTTCCCAACAATGTTGCGGTCGGCTTTCAGTCTAACCAGATGCAGCTAAATACCGGTATTTTACATGGAGCGACTGCCTATCTGACCTCCACAACCCAGTTACTGGGTAATACGATACCCCTTGGTAAGACTGATTGTCTGTTGATGTTTTTTGCACCTAAATTGTAACAATAATGAATTTGTCTTCAGCAACATCTTTCTGACTGGCTTCTTGACAATTTACCTGTAATTGGTTTAACCTCTCTGCTCGACAAAATTTTGACATATGACACACCAGCTGACTCGACGGGGTGTTGCGAATTACGTCATGATAATCAGAAATTTACTTTAACTTTCAGCATTCGAATTTATTAAGAAAACTGTGTTAGCGCGCCTATTTTGTAAAATAAGTTTGTGGCAAATATCTTTAACTATATGCTGAGGTCGGTAAAACCGCGTCATTCTACTGTGAAAGTTGTATAAAATAGATATTACTACACCTATCCAAAAGGTAGACACCTCAAAATCGCTGAAAATATGTACATAAACCATCTAATCTCTTGATGAAAATATGCAAAAGGGAAAAATAAAGATATTGTCATTCTTTCCGCATTCTTACTTTTACCATTTTTCTTACATAAACTACATAAAAAACATGATCAAATCTTGATAAAAATTACTAAAAATTGTGTTGCGACTTGACACCTCTTAGTGCTGACCATATCCACACAATTTTCTTATTCCGATTCAAAAATGTCATAAAGCCTAATCGATAATCGGTATTTAAAAAAAAAAAAAGATTGTAGAGACTGAATAAAAACTCTTTGGTATATTTTATCATGAATTAATAGTTTTTTTTGAAATATAATCATTTTAATAAGTACAAACACGTACAGTTTGGATAGGGGTGTAACTTTTTATGGTTCCCTACGTCCGAATGAAACAACGGAACCCTTATAGGATCACTCGTGTATCTGTCTATAGGTTTGTTACAATCGATTTGTTTCGAATCTACTGGACCGATTAAGTTGAAATTTGGTACACATATAAATTTCTGTGACTCAAATACGGACGTGTAACATGAATAAATTAATTATGAATATGGGGTCACTTTTTGGGGTCACATTAGATAAAATACCATTATTATAGTTTCAAACTCAAATGGGTCCCGCCTGCTTCCAATTTTTATTTTATTTAAAATGGGCTTGTTTTTAGCTTTTCAGTTAGTTTTAGTACAAGGATGCAGTCGGGATTTTTAATTTTTCTAATTACTTTTTTTTATTTCCAGCTTTTTAGTTTACAAATGTGAAAGATGTGTTTCGCAGACGATTTAGTTCTTGATACGTGTTTTTTTACGATTTTTCACTTTGAATTACTTTAACCATATAACTTGTATATATTTTTGTAATCACCTTTTAAAACCCTTTATTTTGATACCCCACTCGATAGGTATTGAGAAAAAATTTTTATTGAAGGCATAATATGGCGCCAAAAATCCGCAATTTTGTTTTTTTTTTTTATTTTGATATGCCCAGTGTCACTCTCACAGTAAATACAAATCTAACGACACCTCTCAAGCTAAAATCCATCGAGCCGTTCAGGCCGCAGAGCGTGCCAAACAATTATACATACTTACATACTCTTGAAAAACATAACCCTCCTTCTGGCGCAGTCGGGTAAATAGTAGATTGTTATACAAGGGTCGAAAGGAATCTATTCCCATACGAGGTATTTAGACTATAGTCCGAGTAGGAATTGATGACTTTCACCCGTGTTAAACACTCTACTTTTCATTTCGAATATAAGGAATGTAAAAAATAGTGGTGTTTCTAAAATATTTATTGATAATAATAACATGAATAATAGGTACCTATTTAAAATTAATTGAAATATTAGAACAATTTGTGTGCTATTTTAAATATGGAACACACCGCGTCACTGCCGCGGGCCGTCCGGCTTGATAGGTATTTTTTTCACACTGGCTGTTTATACACTCACAAGACCGCAACATTTTTCTTAATTATGTAAAAATTTCGTAGCTGACTACTTAACCAATTTAGTTCTATTTTTAAATTCATTTCCGATCTAGAGAGGGAAGCAATTACTATGAGTCTTTCCCGCCTTAAGGTGGGAAGCAAGAAGCAACGTCTTCCACCCGCTATTCGGATCAAACAAATACTACTTTCCGAGTATGAGAAATGAAAAAGCTTTGCTTACTGTAAGTACCGTGTGATATATCAAATGAAAGGGTTTGTCGTGAGGGTCACAAACATATTTTTTAATAACTAAAAAAAGTTATTTATTATTCTATTAAATAGAAACAATATATCTGAAACCACAGCCTAAAATAAAACAAAAACTACAAAATATAGTTCTGTGATTATTCTAGATTTCAAGAGATCCTATCAGACGTCTGGTCTTCAAATAATATAGCAAATCTCTCATTCTATACTGCGTACATACTTACATTTGGTCACAGTCAAAATATGTTCGGGACGTTATATTCAATTTAAAGTTGGTATTTTTAAATTTTATGCTTAAAATACTTGTTATAAGAAGTCGGTTAAAAATAAGAGTTTTGGCATTTTCAATCTCAATAGTAAGAAATGCTCAAGATGTTATTCCCCATAAGAAATCAGTAGGACTTTTCTTTTCTGGCTGGCACTTTAATTTTTGAGTAGGTACCTACCTTACGAATGATGGGTTTATGAAAAACAAACTTATTTTTGCAGTCGATCAAATTAATGATGATGTACATTGTGCATGCGTGAATGTTCAACCCTAACGGAACCTTTCACTATGCGTGGTCCGACATAAACATGGAGTTTTTTTTTTTAATTTCGTTGGGAAACTACCACAAAAACAAACAATTACTATTACTCATGTAAACTAATAGAAACAAAAACTACCAAGCTCATAAAACTAACAACACATATTAAAATGTAAAGTGATTGCGGAATACGCAATTTATACAATTAATTTATCATCATTCCCAAACTTCTGCTCAGCCTACCTAAAAAATGTATACTGGGCATTCTGTAGCAAACTATTAGAAAATTATCAAAAATAAATACTTAATTGTAAAATAAATAAAAATAATTTTATACGGCGAGCGCATTCGAAGATAAATTCAAATATAGAAACAATTCGGCGCGAAATTCAATAAATGACTATGGTCTAAGGTCCTCTAGTGTTATTGACTCAGTTCACTTGAATGTCGAAAAAACTATTAAAATTACATTAGAAAAGCATAAATCATTATTACGAACAATGCTTATTGTATTTAAAGCTTTAAATAATTTTATTTCAATTTCTGAGTATCGATTTCCGATATTCGACATATTAATTACCCGAGTCAAACGAAATTTAAAAAAAAATCAGTGGGTGGCTTAATAAATATTTACATAATCAATGTAGGGTGTCGTATGTCGTAACTCTTGGGTCCTAAAGGGGTCATTACCGAGCCGGCGGAGGTTTGTGTGTTCGGGTCCTAAAGGGGGCGCTACCGAACTATACGGTTAATTGAAATAATGCTGTGAGTTTTCTACGAGATTGGGCTAAATAAACCGTCCAAACATTCTCAAAATAAAATTTACCTTTTTATTAGCAAGAGGGCAAATCTTTTGTAATTTCTGGGGATCTAAAACAGGTTATTTTCCCGTTCCACTTAACGAAATGACCCCTAAATAAATAAAAACTTATTAACGTCAGACGCTTCACAAATAATTGACGTTTTTTTCTTTTTTCGGTTAGATACAGTTCAGCCCAGAGAAGTTATTACTTTGATGTACATATTATTTATTGCCTTTTCTTACCACATGCTTTGGCTTGAGAAAGATTGTAAAAGTAATCGAAAAAATACAAAAAAATAGTTGAAATCTTTTTCTTTTTTCTGTCCTGCAATGCCCCACTCCTAGTCAAAGGTCATTTGCGAGTCCGCGCATCCTTCTTCCAGTTTGGACTGTACCTATCCAGTTCATCCTCTCTCTTTCTCTCTCTCTCTCTTTCTGTGCTACTTATTCCCACAATTTATCCAATAAATATAAATGTTCAATATGCTATTGTTTAAAAGGAGTGTGGCGGCATCTACATCGCCACATACGAACTACACATCATACTGACGTCACGCAAAATCCTGCATCGCGAAACTATAGCATATATTCAACGTACCGACATCAATAGTCGGGCAGTTGCCCACGACACAACACCCGTCTGGTCGGAGACTCGGAGTATCCTCTCTTTTCTATAGAGGACTAGCTGCGCCCCGCGGTTTCACCCGCATAAATTTCGATCCCGTGGGAATATCGGGATAAAAACTATCAATTTTCATCTAAATCGGTTCAGTGGTTTAGGCGTGAAAAGGTAACATAGAGACAGAGAGACAGAGTTACTTTCGAATTTATAGTATTATAAGTATGGATGAGTGAACTTTACACCTTGGTTCCTCGTACCTCTACAGGATGAAATTGAATTCATGGGCATCCTTTTAAGGGGCATCCTTTTACTATGGGACCAAAACTGAAATTGCGAAAAAAAATTAGCTCTTCCCTACATTCTGACGAGTTATGTGAACATAAATGCAAGGAACAGCTGATTTTTTTTCGCGATTTTAGCTCGTAGTCCCATAGTAAAAGTTGTTCATAATGATGAGTACAATGACCCCTTAAAAGGATGCCCATGAATTTAATTTCACCCTGTATAGTGGGAGTATGGATATGACAACAGGTGGTCAGTTAATATCTTAAAAATATCTTGTTTTTGGGCATACCACATAAATATTGGCACTTGGTAATGTCTATAATAAATATCTTGCTAACGGTTGTTCGTACAATTTACGACTTAGACATCGAGTTCTATGGCAATAAATTTCCTTTACTTTTCAGGTATCGACAGTATTTATAAAGTAAAAACTGTTTGGTAAAAGGAAAGGACACGTTACAGTAACAGAATTGCGGGGAAACTACTAAATAACATACACGCCACATCACGGCGTGTCCCCGAAGGATTGGGCATTTCACAAGTTGTGTTTTAAGTTAGTGTGAGCAGTTTTGGCCCAGTGCGAATCCCGATACGCGCATCATTTTGTGTAAATTATTTTATAACCACTGCTCTCAAAACGATGAAGGAAAACATCGTGAGGAAACTGGCCTTCGGATGTCCTAGAAATACTTTTTTTTAAAGAAATGTGACATCTACCGACCCGCACTGGACCCGCGTGGTGGATAACGGCCCTCTACAACATTAAAGGCCGATTATGAATCATTAGAATCATCAATACAACTCTCTGTCATGAAATAGTCATTCAATAGAATAATTATAATGATTTGACGCTGTCTGTTTAACGCGTTACTCAAGATGGCGAGTCTGACCTAGTTAACGGCAGTGTGGTCAGAATTTTTTATCATATACGAGTATTTCTTGGAGTAATAGGTATATTGATGCGGTATCGTGTGTTTAAAAGTCGTACGTTATTGAATACTTGCTGCGCCCATCCGTGTGGAGATTACCACAGGAACTATACTAAAGAGATTATTTTTATAAATCATTTTACATTTCATTATCCTTCAAGCGAGTGCTGTAAGTAGATTTTAATCTTTAACAATCCCTTTACGATATTAACAAGGATAGATAGTGCAGTAACTAGTACCTACCTCCCACTTTTATGAAAATATAAACTTGTTGATTTCCCTGAAGACTCAAAAAGGCAGCCAACGGAAACTTTCACAGCCGAGTTTTTAACTTTCTCAGAATAAAATTTTTTTTTCATGCAACAGGCTATTTCGCAAAAAATGATTTCGGTAATTTTGGTTTAAATACGATATATTTTGGTTTACGAGTAAAAAACGGTTTATGGGTGCGGCTTACTAATAACAGCCGCACGGGTCGATCAACGGTTAAGCTACGCTTGCCGCGGTCGATTCGTAGATGGGTGACCATTCATTACGTATCGAGATCCCTCGTGCCTCGGAAAGCACGTTAAGCTGTCGGTCCCGGCTGTCGGTCCCGGCTGTCATTCGTAGATCTTTGACACTCTTTATGGGTAATCAGAAGCCCAAAAGTCTGACAAGGGGAATCGTTATACCCATTAAATGGGTTGTGGAGGTAAGATAGGCAGCTTTATGTAAAATACTAGTTTTCAACTGCAACCGGTTAGATTGGAATCCGACCTTATTTTCACAAAAATGGGAAAAAGCTAGAACGATTGACCAGTAAAAGATTTTTGATTGGCCAATCGTGGGCGTAAATAGGTCTGATGCTATGTGATGGAATGCTATGCCTTGTGAAAATACTTTCTATAAAGTTAGCGGTGTAAATATAAAACGGAAAACTTTACGCTACACGCTGTAGTATAAGTTAACTGCAGCTGCAGAGGATAGAGTATAAACGTAACTATTGCACAAAGATATACGTACCTACATGACCTACTGGAGTCGACGATGTATGGGCACTAAAGTAAAAAACTAGGGTCGTCGGATATAGAAGAAGTTTAGTAAGAAACTGATGTAATTTTTGAACAAAATTGAATTTAATGAATAGAAAACAAACCATTCCATTCCATTTATGAAATTAAATTTCATTCGAAAACATCCATCGGTTTCTTACTAAACTTCAACTATATCCGATGGTCCTGGTTACTTATCTCTTTTATTGACTGTACCTATCAGTCGTCCGGCGCGGCGGAGAGATAGGGGGACGACATTGTTGCCATCGCAAGTAGAAACTGGATGAGGCTGACACAGGAGCGTAGGGATTGGCATAAGCAATGAGAGGCCAAATGGTGAAATTCACTTGTCAAAAGGAAGAAAGAAAATACGCGAAAAGGTGATATCACTATCAAAAGCGATTTTCATTTCAACTTTCGTTCAAAGTAGAAGAAAAAAAATATTTTTGACAATGATTCGAATATTGCTCGAAAATAAAGCACACGTGACTTTACGATTTCAATCAACGCGAATAAGAAAATTGCTCTTCAATTTTTCTAAGTGTTGAATTTCTTACACACGATTGTACCTAAGAATAACTTCTGTGAGATATTGTTTCAAAGCATATTCGCTTCGAGGTAAAAACATAATTTCTAAAATGATTTGATTCGGAAACAAATAATTCTTTAGACGACTGAAGAAATCCCTTGTATTTATTTCTTTTAGGGTTGAATAGAATCCTTATTGTTAAAACAATATTATTTTCCGTTAGTCCGATTTGATGATACTGACTGTGATTTTATTATTTTGATTAGATTCTAGAAATTACAATGTATTCTGCATTCGCGATTCATTTGCCAAAACTGTCCCCCGATTTAAAAAAAAAAAAAGACGGGTTGCACTCCGGGAGTGCCGGCAGAAGTGAAAACTTGAATATTAACGTTGAAATAAATCAATTATTAGTTGAATTAATATAACTAATTTTTTTTCACTATTTCTGCGTCACGTTTTTCATTAATCGATGCACTTTGTTCAATTTCCATTTTTTGAAACACTTTATATACACGAATTTTACGAATACACAGCAGTGTGGCTACTACACAGACGGTCGAGTCATCAGCTGTCCATCCACGTCCGCGTCCGCGTCCACCATCACCATCACATCACATCACCATCGCCATCGCCATCGCCATCACCATCGCATCACCATCACCATCACCATCGCCATCGCCATCGCCATCACCATCACCATCCATCCATCCATCCATCCATCCATTATCGTGTCTCACTTGGTTCACTTCGGTTGGCGCCGCCGTAGAAAGAGATGGGGGGGGGATCTCTCCTGACGGTCACGTGTCCTGACGCGATGCCCTGACGCGAGTTTAACATTTTTTACCCATTACAAAAAGTGTTCAACGCCGCTAAAGAAGTTTTCACTTCAAAAATCAGAGACATACATGCCTTTTTTCGTCACTAATATAAAAAAATAAAAGATATTTTTAAGAAAACAAAAGCAGATAAGGTTTTTGATGATGCTTTGCTTACCTTTCTTACCCAACGAGAACACCTGCAAAACCCAGCGGAACGAGAACTTACGTACCTTCAAATAACATTCAGCCATGTTGATCCAAGAATTGCTTAGTATAACCATTTTCTTTCACAAAAACACACGGTTTTCGATGAAAACGGCTGTATTCGCAGAGTGCAAAGCTTTGATAATAACATATTCTCGTATATAATATACGACTTCATTCCTTTTACGAGGTCTCTATGTATACATTAATATGTGTGTCTTCTCTCTATTGTTCGGCTAGGTTATAAGCTTTTTAAATTTTTTACGAGCATGTGTGATGAATCATGAAACTTGTATGTGTTTTGCGTCTCATTTTCTAGTCGATCTTGGAAGTCAACTACCTATAAGATACGCCTTTTGCATTTTGTAGTAATTCATATAGGTATAATTTGAGCAGTGGTGGTCCAGGGTAACGGCCCCCGACTTTCGAGTTGTGTAGGTCGTGGGTTTGAACCCAGGCTAGCGCTTTACTTTGTGTAAATAATTTCATCATCACGGCTCTCAAAACGGTGAAGGAAAACATCGTGAGAAAACCGGCATATTCTAAAACTAAAAATTCAAAAACTTGTGACATCTACCAACCCGCTCTGGGCCCGCGTGGTAGATTACGGCCAACTCTCACAGAGAGGAGACCTGTGTCCCAGCAGTGGAAACATTATAGGCTGATTATAATTATAGGTGTCTGTGTATTAAGATATCTTCGTCTGCTATGTCAACACATTCTTACCTCCTGTTGGATGATAGGTGTCATCGTGGAATTTGTGTTCATCAGTGCTAATCCTATGGTCTTGCAGAGGTGGTCTGCCATTGCTCTGGTTTCAGCACTACGCCTCTTTTATCATGGTGTCATCTCGAGCACATTTTTGTCTGGCTGCTACCAGTTCCTCAGTGTATGTCTTTAGAATGCAAGCCTCCCATTCTTCTTCGAACAGTCTTCGACCTATAGTCGGACACGCCGCCCTAGCCTGGGTTGCATTAGCTCATGCGAATTTAGGTTGAAAGTAACAGATGAAGTATTTTCATTACTTACAGCGTGGCAAAACAATTTGAAAATTAGTAAAACTGTTAAAACTATTTGACTTTAAAATAATTCAGTAAAGTAATTGTAAATCCAAATTTTGATTTGAAAAGTTATGTGGTCACCAGCGAGCTAGATTAACTAAGAATGATTTATGATCTATCTAGAATCAAACAAAGATATTCAAAGTGGGTCATCGAAATGTTCTTATAGGAAATTCTTAATAGCAGGCCCTCATGAAGAACTGAATACCAACGTGACGAGAAAAACTTTTCCACGCTTTTTAACCGACTTCAAAAAATTAGGAGGATTGAGAACCGATTTTGAAAATTATTTTTTCATTTGGTAGCCGCGGGTGGTCCCATAATATGAATTGCTTGGGTAGTTTTTGAGTTAGCCTCAAAAATACGTATTTAATCCACTTTGTGTATGACGATTATACACAACTTTGTTCACATAGCAAGTACTTGCTGTTTTTTTTTTTTGGAAGTCGGTTATTTTTTTTTTTTTGTAAAAGAAGCTTTTCTGCATTTACTTAAGCTAACATACCAAGTTGTATGTATGTAGGTAGTCTTGCTTACATTGTTCATGAGTGTTTATTTCATGCTTGCATATTTTCGCTATAAAAAAATACTCGTGCATCTCAATCTTCAACCTAGATTATAAGTGAACGATGTGTCTCCTATAATTAGAAGTGCATACTAGTATTTGTCCCTGTTCTTGTAAATAAGCAAGTCAAAATCAAAAGTCATTTATTCAAACTAGGCTGAGAATCAGCACTTTTCGAACGTCAAAATTACAAAAGACAGTCCCCCAAAACGTCCGCCCTTCGCGTAATAGCGCGTAATAAGTAATTGTGTAGCCTCTGTTGGAGATCCAATAAATAAATAAACAAATAAATCTAACCGTTTCGGACGCCAGCAGTATATTAAGAACTAGCTGACCGATCTTCGTGCCGCGCCGCCAGCCGCTCTGCCCCCGCTTTTTAAATCTCTGATATCTCCTAAGATATTAATGGTATGCTGTAAAGTGCAACTTTGATCCACATGAAATGCACAACGTATCTAATGTGTTAAATTGGCTAAGGAATAATACTGTATTGTTTAAAATAGCTCGGTAAACAACCCATTTTTTTGTAATATGAAAAAGATACAAATTATTATTGTGGGTTATCCTTAGGAGATAAACATATACCATTGCCGACTTTTTTATCGATCTTTTTAAGATAAACTATTCCGTAGTACATTAATTTGATGTATCTCGTAAGGTTTAGCCAGCGTTTGCAATGTAAGCACACAAACATATGTTTGTTACGACATCACAATGCAATTCTTTGAATCTCTCGGCTTTTCTCTGCTATAATATGCATGTATTATATATATAAACCTCCCTCTTGAATCATTCTATCTATTGCTGAAAACTGCATTAAAATCCGTTGCGGAGTTTAAAAGATCTAAGCTTACAGGGAGCGGGAGCGACTTTGTTTTATACTATGTAAAAAAGAAGATAAACAGAAATACAACATTACATTAAATTCAACAAACATACTACCCATTTACACAAATAACAACTTAGATATTTACAAACTGATGACAAACATAATCCCATATGGCACACATCAATTTCTTATAATCAGACAATTAACATTGATATGTAATGAGTTCTATGTACAACCACTCTATAGAGTACACAGCTGGTGCAAAAGCATTAGAATCACTAATAAAAAGGTCTCTTATAAAACCGAGTAAGGGTTGAGAAATTTGTGGTCCAACCAGCATAATGACACCTTCTTCAGAGCCCTTTGAAGTAGAGGCATGTCTGTATATGTGAATTTAGAAATAATAATATCTATTCCACTCTTACTTGAAATTTGTTTTATCCATGTATTATTGGTTACAGTAGAGGTTGCATCATAAGGCTTTCTTATAGTTATAATTAATGATTTACAATTTTGTCTTATACTCTTACCTAGTAAAATCTAGATAGGACAATTTAGGGGTTGTGGCAGTACAGAAAGATAAATTATCTTTAAAAAATGGTAGAATCAAGTTGAGTTCGGATCTACCAGGTTTTAATTATATCTGGATTTTTATGTTAATATTGTCCTCATTATAAGAAGTGTACTAATGAGTGACCAGGTTTGAATTTTGTGTGCAGTTACAAGAGCTATTATCGTTACTAATTGTTTGGTTAGAAATTCTAAACCAAGGGTTTGATTGGGAAATAAATTAATCTGTCGAACTCCGCTAATGAGACACAATTGATTTTCCATTGTCTCGTCGCCAACAGGCGACGCGCGGTGCTTGGCCGGTTAAATAATGCAAAACGATACTAGGGTCCCACTAACTTCATATTTGGGATTCTTTGGTCTTAATATAAATATATCCGTGAGAAACCTTGTCGCTCTGTCATTTTTGTGTCAATGTGGCGGCCAAAAACTACAGAATTTGCTGATTATTATATAGCTCACTCAATACCATTAGGATATCATACATCATTAAACTTAGTGGTAAAAATTATATGACTATCATGACTGAGCCTAGGGGTCAATGTCTTGTGTCTAACAGAAGAGAGTCTACTGATCTAGAGCAAAGCTAACACTATATTAATTGAGGGATCAGTCTTTCTCCTATCAGGAAAGCGTCCCTGATAATATGGCAGCAAACAGTGACTCCTGTGCATTGGGTGTCGAGATCCCATTTGACAGTGAATAGATCTACAGAACATACTTGGATCAGGGAGCCATGATATGTTGATATTTAGTTTTTTTTTTTTTTTTAGCAACAATTGACTTGTAGGCTATATCACATCACTTCCATTTAATTTCTATGTTAGGAAGCCTAGATTCAATTTCCCATACTGTTTTCTTTGGAACTAATATAAAATGCATAAACCCGTATTTGTCATTCCTTGCACCGTTGCCAAGATTGTTAAGCCAAGCTATTCAGATGAGTAAAATGAGTACCACCCATCTTACTGACACAGGATATGGCCGTTGTGATATCTTTTCTAAGTCCTCACAGTAACTGAGTTTGCTTGCAAATGTTTTGAGCCCCATAAATGCTGCTAATAGTTCAAGGTAAGGTAAGGAACTTTTCAACATTAACTGTCCAGTGCCTGTGGATGTTGATATTATTACATACCAGACCCCAGTCAGTTTGGGACAATATTTCGAGAACAAAATCAAATTGTTTAATTCTATTGTGGTTTGTTGAAATGTAAGGTAACCAACAATCTCTGCAAATAAATGATTTTTAATTTGTTTCTAGTTCTGTTGTATTTGTAAATCAGTGATTTTTAACCTAGTTTGGTATAAAGTTAACCATATTCATATACAGATGCAGCTACTAGAATACCTAGTAATTAGACACACTCTATTATTTATATCTCATTTCAGACTTAATATTCTTTATGGACTACAGGGTAAAGTCTATATTTTCCTGAGGAAGTGAAATGGCAAACTGGACTGAACCCAACTAATATCCTAGACATTGGCAGCACTGTCTGGGCACTCTTTTCAGTCTTAATAATAAATCCTAGATATTTAACACAGTTTGAGTATCAGACATATTTTCTAAACACTGCATATGGATCGGCAGGGCACAGAATATAATTGTCAAGATGTATGACAAAAAGCAACCCTAGTGACCTCCGGTGACAGACAACTGGCTTTATGATGTTTGTGAATACATATGGAGCGGTGCTAAGTCCAAATACGAGGCATGTAAACTGTTATAACTTATAACATATCTTGAAATAGAAACTGGGGATATCTCCTGACATATTTTCATATGGATAATTGATATGAATTTTTTAAATCAATGTAATATTGTAGGCAAAAAACTTATATACCTAGTAACATACTACATATTAAGTTTTTATTTAATATGTATCTCCAAGCACCATGCGATTTTGGTACAATTATACCAGATAAAATTACTTATTTGACAGGAGCACATGTTTCTATAGCACCTAATGTAAGAGATTATTCCATGGGGATAGATTGCTTTCTTTCTGAATGAAGTTGTTATTCAGAGGTTTGAATTGGAAACTCAGTAAAAGGTAGTTTATAACCCTTGATCCACTCAGGTATGGTTGGATTAGTAGTAATACCATACTTCAGAGAAATATTGCAATCTACCAGTCTGTACCTGAGCTAGTGATGATGCTGGTTCTGGCAACGGTTGTTGGCATTGGATTTATCTTGAAGCTTATAGATAGCTATTCTGAATTGGTGTGTAGAATAGGTATTTTGATATTGGTGTTTACTCACATCAATTCTTGAATTTCCTCATGGCTAGGTAGGATTAAGGATCTCAGATTATTGCAATTTTCATGATAAATTAATGTCACACTCAGTCTAGCTCAGTAACTTAATGTTTCAATTTGATCCGCACTATACAAACGCTTGGGAGGCTATTAGACTGTTATGAACTTTTCCCAATGAATGTAATAGTGCGGCCACTGTAGTTCGCTGCCCCCTGATTGTGTGGTCCCATTTGATTCCACTTCCATTTACTGCTGTCACCCTTCCTTTTTAAATTTTGGTGGGTTCAATAGGCTACAAATTATGAATGTTTCATACTTCTTTTAAATGTTTAACTTCATCTCCACATTTAGTCCATTATCATAATTGACCACCGTGTGGCCAGACTGCCATGCAGTTCTACAGGTAAAGTAGCTAACTGTACCCCAGCATCTCACAAGTAGATTTTCAATACTTGAACTTAGGACTTCACGTTGGGTATGTATATCGTTCCACTCTCAGCCTCCTTTCGGCTGTATTTTAGTAGAATTGAAGTACTAACATAGCTTATATAAGTTAAATTGTATATTAACACCCTCACTGAGAGGAGGCCTGTGTCCCAGCAGTGGGAACATTATAGGCCGATTATGTGTTATGTATGTATATTAACATCTAGAATATAAAGTATTTTGGAATTAGATTATAATTAGCGGCATTGAGTATGGGTATTCCCAATCCGGCTGCGTTGGCTTCGGTCACATAACACACAGTCCAACAGCTGTAGTCTTCCATGGAAGAGGGCTCCATACTCATCTACGAAGACTAATTAGAGTTAGGTCCCAGACTGCTTAGATCTAAATCCATGGCTAACCTCACGTGATAGCTCTAGGAATGCAGGAGGGATGTGTTTTTAACACTGGACGTATAGACTGGTTTATATCTGATCTTATTTGATTTAACCTGAAATAAATGGATTATTATTATAGAACATTGACTAACCTCTCGTGAGTCTGTGTGGAGTTGATGGCACAGTTGAATGTTCTCATGGTTCACCTCGCGTGAGAACACTTAGAGACGGCCAAAGATCCTCAGAACACTGAACGTATATACCATCGGCTACCATCGCGTGATAGCTCATGTGGTGTCGTTCTTATGAAAGTATACAGCACAGTTACGTTCTCATGGTTGACCTCACAGTGAAAACTAGAGACTGCTGTGTGTATTACGGCATCCTATGTCGGCCAAAGATCCTCCGAACACTGAACGTATATACCATCGGCTACCATCGCGTGGTAGCTCATGTGGTATCGTTCTTGTGTAAGTATACGGCACAGTTACGTTCTCATGGTTGACCTCACAGTGAAAACTCTAGAGACTGCTGTGCGTATAACGGCATCCCTTTAATTAATAGGGAGCATGATTTCAATAGTCTTTGATTTCAATTGCCGACAACTGAGTTTCGATGACGGCTCCGCTTTGCTTTTTCAAGCGATTTTCCAGTTCTCGCAGGCGTACGGTCAGCTCCTACATTCCATCGTCTCGTTTTCTTCTGTTTTCCCATCTTGTTAAAACTTTTCTGAACTTTTATATACGAAAACGTGATCAGTGCGCGGCACAAAAAAGTACAATGATTGACAGATGTCAGGAGACCGCGCCAACGACTGGACCACAGACAACATTTGTTTTTCTTTAGGATGAAAAAATTTGAATTTCATCTTTAAATATTGTGACGTGTGCGCACGAAATGGTGCGACTACATAGTATATACAATGAGGATTGGATTACGAAGCATAATTGTGGTCAGGGTGAAATTAATTCTATGAACAAAATACTTATACTAAAAATAACAAATCAAGATGTGTACGTTTTTGTGTATTAAAAACAATTTCCCGTCACCCGTTCTTCAAAACTGTCAGATAAACTAGCAAAGCACAATACTAGCTCACATTACTCTGTCTACAAAGCTCATTCATGTCTCGTTTACAGACAAAGGCGGAGCAGAGTACTGAATTAGTGATGACGTGTCTGTGAACAATGCAAGCCTCATGTGACGGTATACACCTCATTAACATGTAAGTACAGACGCCAGCTCATCAAGCTACCCGACACTGTCAAATTTTTCCAATCAACCTTGAATCTTATGCTTTAGCGATAAAGTTGAAAATCTATTAATCCCTCAAGCGTCAAGTGTACAACAAGTGTACATAAGAGAAAGTGCTCGAAACGTCAACAGTACACCCAGTGTACACAACAGTGTCATTGTTCTATTGTCATTGTTAAAACAATGACTTTAATGAGCCCATTCAACTACTCTGACGCGTGGGGTGTTTCGACAGGTAGACGGGCAAATGTGTGAGAGGTTAAAGAAATTTGACAAATTGTAGTAGCTTAATGTGCTGGCGTCTGTACCTACTGTTGCATGCATATCCGGGATGAAATGAATATTTTCTGAGTTGAAATAAGGAGATTGATGGCCTATTGCACCACCTCTGGATAATTTCTTATTAACTTATCTGGCAGGTAATTTAATAAAAATCTGATTTTCGTATTGAACTGTAGTGCTTACTATGAAACAGAACAAACAAAATATAAAAAAGGTTTTTCTATTTTAACATGTATATATTATAAGAAAATAAAAACTTATATAAGTACTTTTGTCAGATTTTATTTTCTGAGGTTTCCGTGGTCAGTCTGGTTAGATAACCCATGTAGTGTTACAGGGTTTGAAATACAGAAATTCGTCGGTGTAGCAAAACCGATTGGATAAAACCGCACAGGCTTTTGGTGTAGGTAGTGAAAATCCTCTTTTGATTGCTCTACCAACGTACATACTAGTATCATCAATAGTAGGTAGGTATTCTATCCTAAAAATAAAACTAATGTTACAAGGATCATCACTTTGTAGACGCTCAGCAAAACATTATCGTACAGACGCCAGCACATCAAGCTACTAAAATCTCTCAAATTTCTTTAATAGATTTTCAACTTTATTGCTAAACCATAAGGTTAAATGTTGATTGGGAAAATTTGACAGTTTCGGGTAGCTTGATGTGCTGGCGTCTATACTTTACGATGCGATACTGCTCTATTCTTGCTCTATGCTATGAATGTAAACTCAGTCACAATCGTCAAAACTTAGAAGGCTTGGACCAACTTCTCGTATGACTCAACCAGAGAAACGTCAATTTACGATAATGACCTTAGCTGATATGCTACGTTCAGCATCAGTGTTCGGCGAATTTGCAACTTCATAAATTCTGCATTCCGTTTTGATGACTCTGTGCGGTGTTCGATAGCTACGAGTAAGTCGCACATTTTAGCGATTGCTTCGAACTTTGATGCAGTATCGACTCTCTCCATGTTGAGCGATGTATCGAGATTGCGTGTTTTTTACCTGGGGCCTTTATGGTTGGTTGGTATATCGAACTTCTTGATAACTCTCTAATAGATCGCCACCTATTTCCTGCTTAATGAAGGTAAAAGTTTGCTGGTTTCCTCACGTACTGTGATTTTGTCCCTTTTTAGAAGCTTCAGAATCGAGCTTCTAGTTACAAGAAAAAAACAACCGACTTCAAAACAAAACACTACAAAATGATAAATAACTTTAATTTCGGAAGTCGGTGTCGTTGGATCCGTAATTTTGTTTATTGACACCGACTTCCGAAATTAAAGTTATTTATTACTTTGTAGTGTTTTTTTTGAAGTCGGTTGTTTTTTTTTTTTGTAAAAAAGTTTTTGTTTTTCACTTTTTAGTTGTACCTCCCCCACACAAATTCAATTAACACTAGTGCATTGAAGAAACGAAGACACCGACTAGAAGAATCATCGAAATGCCGGAGATGCAGTACATTTATGCATATAACTTCGTATATAAGAATAATTACCTAATGTGTTATACACTAAAACCTTTCTGAAAGTATGTAGACCACATTAATAATTAAAGAATTATCAAACCGATTCATTCGTTTTTGAGAAAATTGCGTACATACAAACATACACACGGGTCGAATACAGAACCTCCTTTTTTGAAGTCGTTTAAAACGGGACAAAATCACTGCTTGCCGCTAAAAGCAGGATGCCAAATAAAGACACTAAAGCTACGATTCTCTGCAACAGCGATAGCTTCTTCCTACATAGCAGCCGCAATGACGCCTATAATGAAAATGATGGCACCGAGGTTTAAATTTACGGTTTCGAAAAACGTACTCTAGGAAAACACCCAAACTTACTTACATAAATAACGTTTCAGTGATGTCATTCGCCGGTAAACGTAGCTTTATGTAGGTACAGTCAACAAAAGAGATAAGTATGCTGGATCGTCGGATATAGTTGAAGTTTAGTAAGAAACCGTTGGATGTTGTCGACTGAAATTTAATTTGATAAATGAGCTGTTTGTTTTCTATTAAGAAAATAAAATTTCATTCGAGAACATCCATCGGTTTCTTACTAAACTTCAACTATCTCCGACGGTCCTGCATACTTATCTCTTTTGTTGACTGTACCTCTCAAACTACAGACGTATGAATTATTCTCTAGACACAGTTTGCTTTAATTTGCTTTGTAGCATAAACAGCAATACTAGATAAGGTATCCAAACACAAATACCCCACAATATTTCGAAGTCATACCAAAAAACTAATTCTCACATTACAAATTAGTAAAAGTCTGACGTACGAAGCTAGTAATGATAATGGTATGAGCACTTAATGATATTAATGCTTCATAACTTCGTGACGCACGTCAACTTTTGACTGAAGCTGGTTAATTTTTACAATGGTTTCCATTTACATTTGTTTGAATTTCATTAGGTAGGTCACGTATTTGGGCTCTGTCTGGTATGTCAGGTAAATTAGCGTGAGTCATAGAGTGTTATGAACCTTTTATACTGTGCATGTCAAATACTGGTGATTATGAAAATCGTACATGTGAATATGGTATGGAGTTTAATTAAAAGATCTTCAACGGAACACAATACAATAATAAGAATAAGAAATGAATACATAAGAGGAAGTTTGAAAGTGGCACCGGTAACTGAAAAGTTGTGTCGAAATCGGTTGTCATGCTATGGGCACGTGTTACGGAGAAATGGGGAAAATTTCGTGAGGAGAGTTTTGAGTATGGATGTCGATGGCTATAAGAGTAGGGGAACTCCAAAGAAAAGATGGATGGAATGTGTGAATGATGATTATATTTAGAAAAGGGGTGATTACCGAGATGACGAATAATAGAGAAGTATGGAAGAAAAAGACATGTTGCGCCGATCCAATATAAATTGATAAGGGCAGGAGAATGATGATGGAACACATTGCGATGATATGGAAAAGTAAAAAGGCACAACAAAAAGTATGTACGTTCTAATCACATCACACTAATATTATAAAGGCGAAAGTTTGTGAGTGTGTGTGTGTGTGTGTGTTTATATGTTTGTTACTTCTTCACGTTCAAACGGCTGGGCCAATTTTGATAACATTTTGTATGAAGGTAGCTGAGACCTGGGATTAACATATAGGCTACTTTTTATTTCGATATTCCCACGTAATCGACATTTACGCGGGTGATACCGCTGGGCGCAGCTTGTCAGAGATATAAATCGATGGTTTGTGGTGGCGGTTGGCAGATTTTACCGCGCGACTAACATATACAAAACGTCCCGACATCAATCATCGGGCAGTAGCCCACCAGACAACACCGGTCTGGCCGGAGGTTCTCCCCTTTTCTATGTTGAGTGAACTTTACACACTATTCGTCATAACTCTATAGTTCTAATGGTACTTGTTGTACAGTCAACAGCAAAAGTAGATGATGATTGAGTTTGTAACTTTTGGAGTCAAAACTGATCATCACGAATATATGGCAGCTGTACTAGTAGTAAATGTTTGGTATAATTTACAATCACATACTTTTGAATCACTTCGACGCCACGCAGTTCTGACACGAACTCCGTTCATTAATAGGTATTGAATTTCTGATTTTCATCATCTACTTTTGCTGTTGACTGTACTGAAAACCCTTTATTATTCCAAGTTCTCATACGAAAACTGTCCTTATGAAAAAATACGTTTGAATAACCTCGAATCGTTTGCCTCACTAAAAAATCTGATATAAACCTGACAATATGAATAATAGAACAAGAAAAAAAATTACAAAAGAAATACCTACCAACAATCTTATAAAGTCCCTTTGCCACTTTCCTAACAACTTTTCGAAGCCAAAATCTTGTTATTTTTCCCTCAAGCATTTCCTTGTACTATTTGTTTGATTATTTCTATCCCCACATAACGTTTTCAGTTAATACATAATTCATGGTCGGTTGGGACCCAATATTGAGACTACACGTATACTAACCATCGATCTTTTAAATGAAAATTTATTCGAGAAAATGTCGCCTGCAGGATATATTACACAGCTGTTATTAAAGAGAAGTGCTGTAAAAGGTTGGTGGGGTTAATCTGATGCAGTTTGAGTGTTGAGAAGATGTTGAGTGTTGATTTTCTTCTCATCATCATCATCATCGTTTCAGCCGAAAGACGTCCACTGCTGGACATAGGCCTCCCCCAAGCACCTCGATTTCGACCGGTTTTGTGCTTCTCGCATCCAACGAGTTCCAGCGGCCTTCACAAGGTCGTCGGTCCACCTTGTGGAAGGCCTTCCAACGCTACGTCTTCCGGTACGCGGTCGCCCCTCCAGAACCTTTCGGCCCCATCGGCCATCTGTTCTGCGAGCAATGTGCCCTGCCCGCTGCCACTTAAGTTTGGCAATTCTTCGGGCTATGTCGGTTACCTTGGTTCTCCTGCGGATGCGGGTCAAAGATCTACGAGTTACAGACGGGACCACCGGCTTAACATACTTTCCGAGGCATGGAGAGGTCTCAGTATGTAAAGAATGATCACCCATCCACGGACCGCCCCGGCAATCGTTGCTTAACCTTGAAAATCGACCCGTGCAACTGTTATTATTTAGCGACGAACCCTCAGTTCTTTTAATAATTAACATTCTTTATTACTTTCATTCAAACTTAGTCAATGTCAGTCAATTATTCACAGAATGTCGTTATCCGGCCATTAAGACCTTTGACATCAAGGGAACCGTAAAACCTAAGAACCTATTAAGTGCACCCGGCATGGTTGATTATCATTTGATAATATTACAAAGAACTTTGAAGCTTAAGATGAAAGTAACAGGGTCTATTATGACATGCACATTTGCCAATAGCTAGAATATATGGCCTGCCCTCAAAGTGAGGTTTCTGGGAACTTTGTTATAGCAAATATGGGTGAAATGTGTATGACTATTTGGGTATTGGAAGTGCTAATATAAAGTATAGAACTTACATTATACAGGGTGTTACGGAAAGGGTATATCAATAAAAACGGATTGAAGAGTGTATCGGGCCTAGAATCTCTGTACAAAATTTCAGCTCAAAAGCATTAACTTTGAAAATGCCTAATATTTTTTTATTTCGACATCACGGCGCTGCACTGGCGCGCGGCGGCGTGATGTGCGTGTACTAGGCGCACAGACACACTACAGATAATGGATAATGACCGTCGTAGTGCGGTGACACGTTTGTTATGATTTCAATTTAATTAACTATCGAAATAACAACATATTAAGCATTTTCAAAGTTACTGCTTTTGAGCTGAAATTTTGTACAGAGATTCTAGACCAGATACACTCTTCAACCCGTTTCTATTGATATACCCTTTCCGTAACACCCTGTATATCCACAGGGTACTAGGAGAGCATTTTCATCAAGATATATTGCCTTTAAGGCGTATAATTCATATGAATGTTTGTTATGATGTAGTAAAGTAGAGCTTTTGCAAATTAATTCCATTCTATTGTATATGTATAGTATGACGAGAAAAACTGTAGGCACCTACCTATTTAATTCATTTGTAATTCGGATAGTGCCTTATATGCTAATAGTAAAAGGCTTTAAATATTCTAGTAGTACTTTCAGCTCTTTGTAAAAGTTTCTGTAGGTAAGCTACATTTTTTTTGGCCAAGCATCCCTGTATTTTGAAGAGTATGTGCTTAAAATGAGATTTTTCAGATAGGTCAAGGACTATGTGTGTGAACTATAGCCTATCCCTATATATGCCTAACCCTATATCATAATTTATGTCATACTAGCTGCGCCCTGCGGTTTCACCCGCGTAAATGTCGATCCCGTGGGAATATCGAGATAAAAAGTAGTATACAGGGTGAATTTTTCAAGTGGGCGTGGATGGCCAAATCCGAAACTATGAGGACTAGCGAAAAGTACTCAAAGGAGTCGCGGGCTCGATTTTGATGAAAACGAAAACTGCATCATAGGATTTTTGAAAAATCAATATTTCTAGCCAGGAATCGACCCTGTTGATTTTGAAAAAAAAAACCACACCTTGTATTATTACACCATTCGATAGTGTCGCTAATAAGGATCGAATTCTGGGAAGTATTGACATACGGCAAACTAAAGGAAACAGCTCATTTTTAACAAAATACTTTTTTTTTTCTTATGTTACCTACCTCATCATCATCTGCCTAGCCTTTTCCCAACTATGTTGGGGTCGGCTTCCATTCTAATCGGATGCAGCTGAATACCTCGGTATGTAAAGATGGTCACCCATCCACAGACCAACCGCGGCAAGCAAAATGATGACCATTGTTTTCAATACATAGCTGGATTCGACGTCTCAAGGATTGTACTGCATTCAGCATTGCAATATTATTGATTCTATTAGAATATTTTCCAAAGATCGTAATAGAAATTTGAATTTAGAACCTAATGTTGTGAAGGTGACTGCGCTGCGGGTGTGTTAATAAAAATGTATGAATACTCTAAAATAAGAAGCAGTTTATTAAAATTCAACATTTTCCTTAAGTTTGCCGTATGTCATTACTTCACAGAATTTGATCCTTATTAGGGACACTATCGAATGGTGTAATAATACAGTATGTGTTTTTTTTTTTTCAAAATCATCAGGTTCGATTCCTGGCTAGAAATATTGATTTTTCAAAAATCCAATGATGCAGTTTTAGTTTTCATCAAAATCGAGCCCGCGACTCCTTTCAGTACTTTTCGCTATTCCTCATAGTTTAGAATTTGGCCATCCACGCCCACTTGGAAAATTCACCCTGTATATGTTAATCCAGGGTGTCAGCTACTTCCGTACAATTTTTTTTTTAAATTGGTCCAGCCGTTTGAGCGTGAAGAAGTAACAAACATATAAACACACACACACTCACAAACTTTCGCCTTTATAATATTATAGTGTGATAGTGTGATTCACTCGTTCGATGACCACCGCGCACAGCATGGATGGAAATCAGCAGATGAAGTAATTTTTTACTCCGTTGATGTAATTGCTGTATGGCGTTCCAGTGTGGGGATAAATAAATAAATAAATATTATGTTATGTCAGCAATATAGCCCCCAGCATAGTCCGCGCACAGTCCTTAGTAAAAGATACTATATCAGCCTATAATGTTCCCACTGCTGGGACACAGGTCACCTCTCGGCGCGCGGCGGGCCCAGTGCGGGTTGGTAGATATCACATGTCTTCAAACTTTTGGTTCTAGGACATGCCGGTTTCCTCAAGATGTTTTCACAAGGTAATAACTTTCAATTCCTTCTTTTTAGGGTGCAATAGTTAACAAGGAACCCTTATAGTTTCGCCATGTCTGTCTGTCCGCTGTTTAGCTCAAAAACTATTGGTACTAGAAAATTGTAATTTGGCATGAGTAAAAAGTGGTAAAATAAAATTTAGAAAAAGCAATTATTTAGGGTACCACCACTACATGTAAAGTGGGGATGATAATTTTTTTTTTCGTCCTTTCCATAGTGTGGGATATCGTTGGATAGGTCTTTCAAAAATATTAGGGGTTTGGGAAGAACGTTTTTTGATTAAGTAAACCCTTCATGACTTATCAAGCTTAAATTTGTAGTTGCAATGTATAGGAGAACATGATTTTCAACTACAATGTTAAGTTTGTTCTTGGGATAAATTCATTCCAACTACGGAACCCTTCATTGCGCGTGGTCCGACACGCACTTGGCCGGGTTTTCTTCATGTGGTCCCTTGGGAGATTTGAATCTAAAAGAAACAGTTTTGTAGATTCAGAGTAGAACGTCTTACACAAACTCATACTTACCTACACTGAGAATAATGAGCGTAACAAAAACAGGGTTCTGCTTATGTTCAATTTCCCACTTTAAGTTGATATTGTCTTGCGTCTCACATACGTAGTTCATAATTGAAACATACATCTTTGTCGTAAGCATTTTTATACACCCCTTAAATCTTGTGTTGTACCTGAAATTTTATGAACTTCCCAAGAGAATAGTATAATACATAATAATATACGCATCACCTTTACTTTTTCGGGTAAGAAAAGAAAAATTACCTAAAGAATGCCTGATCTTTGCACTCCCTGGAGTAAAATACTTATAGGTACGGTACATAGATATAAGAAAGAAGTTTTGACTGTTTTTTTATATTTCTATGGGCTTTTGGCTAAGTACTAACAGCCACACGGGTCGATCGATCAGGTTAAGCAACGTTTGCCGCGGTAGATCCGTGGATGGGTGACCATCTTCACTTGCCTCGGAAATCACGTTAAGCCGGTGGTCCCGGCTGCCATTCGTGGATCTTTGACAGTCGTTACTGGTCGTCAGTAGCCCGAAAGTCTGACAATCAGTCTTACCAAGGGGTATCGCCTTACCCAGTAGGTAGGTAACTGGGTTGTGGAGGTCAGATAGGCAGTCGCTCTATGTAAAATACTAGTATTCATCCAGCTGCATCCGGTTAGACTGAAAGCCGACCCCGACATAGTTAGGAAAAGGCTGAGCAGATGATAAGGTACGTTATACCTAAACTGAAACAGACCGTTAGTTGCACCCATAGATATACTGTTTTTTACATTTCTATGGCTGCACCATAAATAACTACGGGCTGATCTTTCAATCGACACATAACTAATTTTTATTCGTGGAATAAAGACGCCTGACAGTTTTATATGGAAGAAATATTCAAAATTAAAAATTATTCCTCCGATGAAATTATCTGGCGTTGGAAAAATCAGCCTTAAATCAGATATATTTATTTGTTACTTTTTTACGTTTGTGCTTGTATTGACTATTGACTAGGTTATGTATACTTTTTTTGTTTATGGGAATTCAATAAATGACCCCTCTGGGTGGAGCGGAAGGGAGTGTCAAACTCTTACTGACTAAAACCCATCCGTGTTCTGTGTGTTGATTCCTTTGAGCACTCAGCATTATAATATTTTAATTTTGGAGACGTAACGTAGGTAGTTACGGAAGAGAGCTCTGTCAATTTCCATTTTCCCAATTTCACAGTAACTGAGCAATAATATTATTTATACACATGAGAAAATTTGCGGCATAGCCAGTGCCTTTAGAGATCCGTGCCTCAAAAAGAAAGACGGAACACTTATAGGATCACTTCTCCGTCCGTCCGTCAATCCCTCCGTCTCCGTCTGTTTGTATCCTATATATGTATGTAGGTTCCTATAAATGCGAGAATTTCCCTGTCAAAAATAACTCTAATTTTCCAACATTTTTGACAAGTTTTTGACATTGATTGTCGCTAAGTTTACGACTAGATTTCGAACGTTTTTAAGTACCTACAAGAATTGGCTTTTAGACTGTGAACGTTCTTAAGATTATTAGAATTGCCCCTCTTATCCTGATTTCCAACGATCATTTATAAAATAGCTCTGATTAAAAGTGTCTTCATCATTCTCAATTATTCAAAGCTCCCCATCCAGAAATCAACATTACTAAGCACAAAATTGAAAGACATCTCCGCAAATTGAAACATAAATAACAGTGACTTGATAATTCGATTTACGAGTAGCTGTTTCGGAAACAGCGCCATTACAATTTCCCGGAAATTTAATAATCTATAAATTATTGCGGTGCTTTAGCGTTTATAAGCTGGAACGTTGATTCGTTTTGTCTTCAAGGGAAATGAATTACCGCAATTTGGGTGGAATTTGGAGCAGTTTGGAATCCTCTATTTGAACGTTTTATGAGTCCGCAAGGCGACATACTGTTAGCTAAATTCGCGGTTATGTTAATGTCTGCAGTTTTACTATGTCGCCATACGTTTATTGTGATTCGTTCGTTTCATACGTTTTGTTACGGTTTTCTATATCGTTGTACCTACTGTAAAAATGAAGTGTATAAGACAGTATTGCTTGCCTTATGCTATCAAGTTCGAAAATTTAGGTGTGTTTGTGATCATCTGATAATTGTTTAGGCACCACAAATCAATAAATGCGTTCAGGGCTAAACATCATTCTATGTCTGTTAAACGTTTTTCAGGATTTGGTGCAAGCAGGCATTAGATGTGGAAAAAATGGATGTCACGTGATCAACCGTGATCATTAATATCGTGGAAACGTGAAACTTTACAGGGTTTGGTCTTATTTAGTTTGAATTGATGTCAGCTATGGATTTAGGATAAGTTTCATGAGTGGCCGCCATTTTGAAAAAAAAAAACAAAATGGCGCGGCAGTAGGTACCTATGCTACGGACCTTGAAACCCCTTTGGTACACAGATAGTTTATAACCTGGACTAACACATAAGGTACTTTTAATCCCGGTGGTACATTTCCCGTGGGATATTTTCCGGCATCCACGCCGTCGAACCGCGGGCTGCGACCGCGCAAAAAAAAAATTAGATATAATCAACCTATAATGTGTCCACTGCTGGGACACAGGCCTCCTCCCTCGAGAAGAAGTGGACTGTAATCTACCACGCGGGCCCAGTGCGTGTTGATAGATGAAAGATGTCACGTCTTTTATTTTTTGGTCCTAGGACATGCCGGTTTCCTCATGATGTTTTCCTTCAATGTTTTGAGAACAGTGGTGATGAAATTATTGACACAAAGTAAAGCGCCTGTCTGGGCGACCACTGCTCTAGCCAGTACACAATATTTACTACGTAAACCGAAAAAAAAAAAACATTCGAGAAATCGAAACGTCTTCAAACTTAAAAGGTCAAGTCAAAACCAACTATGAAGGGTGTTCCTTAGGATCAAAACAATACAAAAGTTTGTGAACTGCCAATCATGTAAAACTTCAATCCCCAAGTATTTGATGGACGGGCTGTGGTTTTGCCCAAAGTGAAGTATGTCAAAACTGCCAAAATTACAATAAACTTCGCTATAATGGAATATGACGTGAATGTTAGAGGTTTTAGAGTTGGTTATTCCCTAGTCCCTAGAACGAACGCGAGAATTAAACGTCACGTAAATTCAAAGGTTTTTTTAAAAATCGAATATCAACTATCCTTAAGCATTTTGGTTTAAAATGCGGCAAACACAATAATTAAAATTCTTCACATAAACCTACATAGGTACTTATGAAACGTCAGAAGCTAGGCGCACGGATCCAATTGACGTTTCTTATGGAGAAGACCCGGAAAGAAACTCCACGGTTACTCTTTTAAAAATAATTGACTTTTACAATGTTTTCAAATTACACTGTTAAGAGATATGGGAGGACAGTGTAGGCCTGTCGACAAGTATTAGGAACTTAACACAGCGCTCAGTACGTCTAACCGAAGATATCCAAGCAAAAAAAAAACCTGATTAAAGTGATTTTATTTTGACCTAAAATAACAAATTGCCGCCACATTAGTGTATTTTCGTTAGCTGATTGTTTTTCTTGTAAGTATCTAATGCGTTTTTCTTATCTATTTTTTATGGTGGTCTGAATGATTTCTAAAAGTTTGTCCATCTATTTTAATGGGACCTTATATAGATTGAATCACGTGATCGTTATTTCTATTGTAAACTCCATAATTATGTACCTAATTTTATTTATGGTATAGGGCTACGAGGAACAGGGTGTAAAGTTCACTCATCTTCTATAGAAAACGGAAGATCCTCTTACCAGAAGGGTGTCGTGTCTGGTGGACGTTAATATTTCTTATTTACTTATTACGTGAAGACATCTTACACTTGTGAAGGTTGGCAACTGCGTCACGGCTCTGAGATTATCATAAACAGGTCGTTACACAGTCCATTCGGCAAGCGTGGAAGCAAACTGAATTGTTTACGCTGGAAGAATGAGGTTCTAGCTTACACTACAGCTTTGCGGAGTTAGGTGACATTGCTGTTTGTTAGTTTTAATATTCCAGGATACTAATATTACATAATTGGGCTTGTGGCTAAGTAATATCAGCCGCACGAGTTGATCGATCAGGTTAACCTACGCTTGCCGTGGTTGGTCCGTGGATGGGTGACCATCTTTACATACCAAGATCCCTCCGTGCCTCGGAAAGCACGTTAAGCCGTTGGTCCCGGCTGTCATTCGTGGATCTTTGACAGTCGTTACGGGTCGTCAGAAGCCCGAAAATCTGACAACCAGCCTTACCAAGGGGTATTGTATTACCCAGTACAGTACCCGGCGATAAATATTGCACATCGATCTTTGGAAAGAGACAATCAGCTAATTTCGGCTTCGTAGAGCGTTATCTCTGTCGCACGAAATACAAACAGTCCGGTATCTATTAGGAGCTGTTAAAACAATTATGATTTGCTTCTTTTGATAATTCTTTTTATTTTTTGTATAAAATACACCAATTTTTCTATAAATGATTGCTTTAGGTTGGGGTAAAATAAAAAGGTTCCCCTATTTTTCCTAAAGATGCCATAGTACAACTTTAAATTATTTAAATTTGGGGGTGTTAACAACTCTAGCGATATATTTTGAACTGGACGCGACCGCACTCTATCGCACTTGAACAACGACTGACAAAACGTCAGTTAACGTCACATAGGTAGTGTGCGACAGAGATAACGCTCTACGAAGCCGAAATTAGCCGATTGTTTCTTTCCAAAGGTCGATGTGCAATATTTATCGCCGGGTACTGTAACTGGGTTGTGAAGGTCTGATAGGCAGTCGCTCCATGTAAAATACTGGTATTCAGCTACATCCGGTTAGACTGGAAGCCGACCCCAATATAGTTGGGAAAGGGCTAGGCAGATGGTGACTAATATTACATAATACTTAATCAAACAAACTGCCAGGATTATGGACAAAATAATAAAAACAAACTGGAATAACTCGAAGAGTGTATATCATATAACACTCGGCAATACTGTAGCCTCTTAGTGAATGAATTTTCGGAATCGAATCAGTAACACGGGCACACACACATAACTCTTTATAAATCCGCTCAACTGTTGAAAAATCAATATTTGATTTATTTATTCATTTATTTCAGGCGAACAGGCCCAACACAACAACAACAACATAACATAACAACAACACATAACAACAACAACACATATCATCATAGCATTAGAAATTCAATTATGTCTCATTAACCACAGTTGAGCTAATATTAGTATGAATATAGTATAGGAAGTTTACGGTTTAGCAGTGTTCGTCATTGGGTTGAGAATATATTACCATCATAATCAGCCGAAAGATGACCATTGCTGGACATAGGCCTCCCCCGTCACCTCGACCGGTTCTGTGTTTCCCGCATCCTTCGGATTCCTGCAGCCTTCACAAGGACATCGGTTCTCCTTGTAGGAGGCCTTCCAACACCACGTCTTCCGGTACGTGGACACCTGAATCTTTCAACTCCATCGGCCATCAGAAGGCGAATTCTCGTAATTTAAAACTTTGAAAATCTAGTCGAAGTGTCATCTTGGCGACAAACAAATGTCAAAAACTTGTCAAAATGTAGAGAAATTAAAGGTGTTTTTGACAGATTAAGGCTGAGATCAGACTGTGAACGTTCTTAAAGGGGTTAGAAGATTTTTGTATGGAGGGTGGCCCTAAGGTCGGTCGCCATTTTGATTTTTTTTCAGAATCGCGGTGCACAACAAAAGTTATATATTTAGATAGAGGACACTTATACAAACAAAAAATGTAATTAACATAATATCCTAAAGCGTCAGGTTTCGGAGTTATTCACCGAAATATAAGTCGAAAACAACAAGGATTTTTTTGTTTTTTTCCCCTACAGGTAACCATATTGAACTATTGAGGTAATAGAAACGTTATAAAACCTTTATAGAGAAGGAACAAATGAAGAATAGATATTTTTTTAATAAATAATTAAACACGGCAATTTATTGATCCTTTTTTTAATCCCAGAGAGTATCTGACATTTAAGTCTTTTGTGTTTTCGTTTTTTTTAGTACAGAAGTTTGACATTACACTTGTCAGATTAGTCTCTGGGATTAAAAAAACGAACTATAAATTGCCGTGTTTAATTATTTATTAAAAAAATGTCTATTCTTCATTTGTTTCTTCTCCATAAAGGTTTCATAACGTTTCTATTACCTCAATAGTTCAATATGCTTACCTGGAAGGAAAAAAAACAAAAAAATCTTAGTTGTTTCGATTTATATTTCGGTGAATAACTCTGAAACCTGACGCTTTAGGATATTATGTTAATTACATTTTTTGTTTGTATAAGTGTCCTCTTTCTAAATATATAACTTTTGTTGTGCACCGCGATTCTGAAAAAAAATCAAAATGGCGGCTGATTTTAGGGCCAAAACCTTCAAACCCCTTACGGGAATTGCCCCTCAGTTCTGCGACCAATGTGCCCTTAGCATACAACTGTCATAGTTATGATGGAGTATTTTATTATGTTCGAAATTACTTTATTAAATTCGTTATTTATTACTATCCACACAATTTTCAGTTTCCACACCAAAAATCCTGAAATGTTTAATCCTACGTAAAACTTTATTGGATTCACATAAAATATTAGCGTGTAGCTGTCCAAAAATATATTTTAAGCGCTTTGAAACCAAAAAGTTTTAGCCCAAAAAGGCTGGATATCAAACAAACACTCACAGTGTTGACTGAGGGAATTTAAAACTAGGCTTTGTGAAACGCTTTCGGAGAGACGAAATGTTTTATATTCAAATGATGTATATATACGTACTTACACACTTAGATATAAGTATTATCTTGTTCATTTGTGAGTGCTTTCCGTCTCCGGAAATTTAAAATTTTAATTGTATTGCTCACCTAGTCACAGAATAAATAGTTGACCTAGTGAAGGGAAAACCGAACTTTAACAATTAATATGAGCTAGGTAACATGCGCTCTAGCTTATAGTCGTTCATTATCAAGTTTAGTTTGCTATTAGTTATTATGATATTTAGAACGTTGAACGTGAAATATCGTCCTTCATTCGAAGGCGCTACAATAATCTCTAAAGCACGTGTATTCTAAAGTAATTTTATGCATTATCGTGCAAATTGGTATCTTCTTTTCGAGTCGATGGTAAAGTTAAAAATATATTTGTCGCAACCGGTCATTCGTTTGACTATTCGGAACGCCAGCGCCATCTGGCGGCGCTTGACAGAGTCTAGCCTGAGTTCGTGGGGGGTCGACAACAGCGCGACAGAACGATGTGGAGCCTCTTGGACATCGGACATCAAACGAACAACATGTGCTCAGAAACTGTCCTGCGTTCCGTATCTGGTTGTACCGTGTACCTATAGTGTGTGATTTGCTAGTGTTATTAAAATGTTCGTGAAATTATAATCTGATTTGAACTGCAAACCGTTTTTCTGTTGCGCAATACCCAACACATACCCATGGTTCGCCCACAGTAGTTGAAATATGGCTGATAATAACGAGACACACATGCCTTCTCCGTTATATTAATGTTAAATGAGTTGGGCCTAGTAGGTGGTCGCGCCAATCCAGTTATTCCCTTTATCCACCCCAAAAACACGGAAACGTATGTCCTAGAATCAACCCTCAGCCTATAAATTCCGTTTATCCAACTAGGCCTAGGGTGGATTATCGGACATGCGTTTCCACGTATCCACTTTAGGGTGTATAAACGAAATAACCCCGCTAATCGCGGCATTAGTGGCGTTTTTAGACCTTATAAGTGCAGGTGTATACCTACACTTTGAACACTCCAACATATTATAGGGCATGGTTTGGTTAGGAGCACCGTATTATTTTTGGGGTCCGTAACTTAACCTTAGCTTACCTTAGCCCCATAAGTAATAAACAAAATCGTTCGATCTATTGAGTACATACAGTGAGTAATGATTTATTATTGTTGGTTAGCCAAATACAACTTTAACCAATTTTTTTTTTAATGTTCACTGGAGAAGAATCTCTTATATCTTTCGGTAATTTGTTATATAGCTTTAGCTGTCAGATAAAGCCTAAAAGACACTCTCAATGTGATACAGGATAAAGGTTCGACCAGCGGTTTAGTGTCTTTGGGTAAACTGACAAGAAAATCTCCCTAGTTTTAACGTCAAATAGTGTAGCAGCTTACGCTTGCTATTTTTTATCGTATATGATAAAAAAAAGCACCGAGCTGTCAGGTCAATGCATAGGTCTTGGGAATAATAGAGGATGAATCGATCTGTTTTATGAGTTAAGCTCCGGCTTGGTTTGTTTCAGGTGGTCAGTTCGGGGATATGGGGTCCACAATTTTCACACTACAAAACTTCGGAAGACTGGATAAACTTTCGATCTTTTAATCATAAAAGATCGAAAGTTTATCCAGTCTTCCGAAGTTACTATCAAGGACTATCAAGTCGTAACGGGTAATCAAAAGTTCGGAATTCTGATAACTACGGGTACCTACTTCACTATTATTATCTTTTTTTTTCACTATTATATCTTTATTTTCCAGAACTAAATTCAATCTATCAGCCCAGGCATTTCTCAACTAGGAGTATGTTGGGGTCGGCTTCCAGTGTGGTAAAATACTAGTGTTCAGGATGCAGCTGAGTGCCAGTATTTCACATGGAGCTACTACCTATCTGACCTCTACAACCCAGTTACTGTGTAACAAGATAACCCTTGGTAGAACTGGTAGTCAGATGGGCTTCTGACTTTCAGAGTGTCAGAGATCTACAAATAACAGCCGGAAACATTCCGAGGCACAGAGAGGTCTAGTTATGTCATTGATGGTCACACATCCACGAACTGACCGCGTCAACAGTAGCTTAACTTTCGATTAAATCATGCAGCTATTATTATTTAGCCACGACGTAAATCTTTATATACAATACACTGCACTCTCAACTGGTATGATTCAATTTAAAAATTGGGTATTGTGAACACCTGTATTGTACCTATATTATTATTATTATAATGGTTTATTATTATTATTTATTATTATATTATCCTTGTATTGTCCTTGTTTTTCCTGCAGACCTTCATTTGACCTACATTGTTGCTACGTGTGAAAATGTAAGCCGTAACACGTGTTTTTAATATGAAATTTTCTTCTTTCCAATTCGATTATACCTTTCGTGCCGAATGGCACGTACTGGTGCCACTTACAGTGTTGGCAATGGTACTGTAATTTCAAAGCAGTGATCTGAAGGGCAATTCTCGTAATTTGAAAAACGTTCACACTCTGATGTCATTCTCAATCTATCAAAAAAAGCCTCGAATTTCCCTGCATTTTGACAAGTTTTTGTCATTTTTTTGTCGCCGAAATGAGACTGCGACTAGATTTTGAACGTTTTAAATTACGAGAATTGGCCTTCTGAGGGGCAATTCTCGTAATTTTAAGAACTTTCGCAGTCTGATCTCGGTCTCAATCTGTCAAAAATACCACTAATTTCCCTACATTTTCATAAGTTTTTGACATTTGTTTGTCGCCGAGATGAGACTGTAACTAGATTTTAAACGTTTAAAATTACACGAAATGTCCTTTATCCGATGAAGAACTTGCTATATCTTTTCCACAAGTGTCGGCTCGAACTATAGTGAATATCTCGTGTCGTATACACCGTGCCGCTTTAAGGCGACTACATGACCTAAAGCGCGGTCACTGTCGGACTGCATAGAAAAGAAAGAGAAGCGCGATGACACAACGCTTGTAATTTATTTAAAAATGTGAAACAATTATCTATTTACAAAAACTGTATTGTTTAGACTTAATAATTAAAACAGTATGTTGCTTGTAGAATTATCTGACAAAAACTCATAATGATTGTATGTATATTAGTATGGTTTTTCTTGTAAAAAGAAAGTTTTTAGAGGTATCTTCATGATTTTTTTCTATCGTATCAAATTTTTGTATTATGTTTTCAAAACACTATCTACCTAGCATATATCCTGAAGAATATCATATATTTTTCTGATTTTGTTTACTGTAGTCGATCATAAATACTTGTATTGTTTCTAAAACTTGCATTTTTTGCGTTTAGGTCCTGTAAGCCCCTTAATTTAACACACGTGAAACAGAGATAGTTTGGGTCCCGAGGTAGGACATAGGATAATTTTTATCCCGATATTCTCGCGGGAAACTTATGCGGGTGAAACCGCGGGGTGTTGCTAGTACCTTATAATGCTACTTGCATCTACAACTTATCAGCTCCGTTTGCCTAAAACCAAGATTCACAAACTATCCTACCCAAAGTAGGTAAATAAGCAATATAACTGAGTAAAAGAACGAAGTTAAAGAACTGAATTTAATTGTAAATTGTTTTACATACCGTTAAAACGGTGAGACATGTAGCACTATGCAATGTTAGAACACCTTTGTAAACACCATGTTTCTGGCAAATAAATATTCTATTCTAAACTTAAAATGGCTGCCCGAATAGCCTCTTGCCAACCAAGTGACACGTTAAAAGCTATTCCTTTCTCAAGTATAAATTGAATAGAAATCGGAAGGCTTAGTATTTGTGTCCAGCTTGGGATTTAAAGCACAGAAGTTGTAATGTCGCGAGCTTAAGTGAGAAAGGAAGTGAAAAGGCAGAATGAATATAAAAAGAATCACACTATATTATAAAGGCGAAAGTTTGTGAGTGTGTTTGTATGTTTGTTACTTCTTCACGCACAAACGGCTGAAAGGAAGGAGGTATACGCTTTGGAATGGGCAACTAGCTTCATTTTTTCTACTGACTATTCGTGCCTGTAAATGGTTTAATTGAAATAAATGCTTTGAGTTTGAGGATTTGTATGAAATTTAGCACACAGATGGTTTGTAACCAGGATTAACAGATAAGATACATTTTATGTCACATCGACCGCGCGGTTCAATTGAGCAGCCCGCTCCCCGGCGAAGAAACGCCTGTAAGTGGTTTGCAGCCGGCGCCTCGCCATCCGCACCCGGTCCTCGCGCTGTCTTTCTCCTTTTTTTGGAAATTATTCTCTTCTTCATCTAGTGCTATCATTGCCAGTTCGCGTATAGTAAACTGAGACATAAAGTATAAACGTGTGATTCTCAAGCGAGATCACTTACCTACAAACCAATCTGTATGCTGAAAACTAGCCGATACCACCAACTATTGAGCCGCGCGAACAAGCTGTCACGTCACCGATAGCGTGCCAGCAGCGAACGGCCATCTTGCTGACACTGCGTTGGCGACAAGCGGGTGGATTATTTCGCGGAGGCCGTTACTGCGCTGGGGCGGTAGAATAGAACAGAATACTCTTTATTATGTACACCATTTGAATTACAGACGCGGTACGGTTATAATGAGTGATGACCCGATAGTACGAGTAGGGGTATTAGGATGCTCCTACTGCAAGTGGCTGTCATATTTTGCTTAACACCATGAACAGACGAGGTTCCGATAGTTTAACTTTGGCAGCAAAATATTTTCAGACATAAACTACAACTGCACTTCCGTTAAATGAGTAAATCAGCTTGAGTTATTGGAAACTACTTTACAAAGTCCGTGAGCACTTGTTTACAGATTCAGTCTCGTTACTAAAACAAAGAAAAAGAATACTGTGCTATTATTGGAAAACACTTCAACTGCGAAAGTGTTCGAAGATAATTGGTAAGAAAATTACTTCTTCTAGAAGATACTGTTTCGTCTTAGAGCTCTTACACACGAGCGGCATGTTCCCAACGGCAGAGGTAACTGCAGCCGTCGACGCGCGTCGGCGGCAACCGTCGACGCGTCGACGGCAGCCGTCGACCTATATCTTCGAAGTTGAGATGTCGACGGCTGCCGTTGACGCGTCGACTGTTGCCGTCGACGCGTTGACGGCAGCCGTCGACCTATATCTTCGAAGTTGAAATGTCGACGGCTGCCGTTGACGCGTCGACTGTTGCCGTCGACGCGTCGACGGTTGCCGCCGACGCGCGTCGACGGTTGCCGCCGACGCGCGTCGACGGCTGCAGTTACCTCTGCCGTTGGGAACATGCCGCTCGTGTGTAAGAGCTCTTACTTACTCAGTTGGTTCTTCGAAGGGGTATACTTCCTTCCTTCCGGTTACGCAGGTTGGTTGTCGAGGTTAGATAGGCAGTCACTAGCTACATGTAAAGAAGTTGTTGTTCGGTTTGACTGAAACCCGTCCACAACATTGTTGGAAAAAAGCTAGGGCAGATGACTATTCAGCTGGTATTGTACGAGTAAAAATGGTACTAGCATCGGAATGAGTTCCTAGGATGAAATTATCATTGCTCTGATAACGAAAAGAAAAGTCGATACAGGTATTCAACTGGAGTGATCGGTTCTTGTTCCTTCTCTTATTGAGGAGAGGGCTTACACTGTTTTTTTTTTTGTTTGGGTGGGGAATATATAAAATAACTTCTCCCGCCCTGCGGGGAGTGGGAGGGAGTGTTAGACTTTTACTGTATAAAACCCATACAACCTACCCGTGTTCCTTCAGTTGACTGTGCTAGGGGCCATGGTAACTCTTTAGAACAACCCGCGACCTGGCATACCCTTCATTGGAGTTCTTACTTTCGAGTCGATGGTAAATAAGTAAATTGGGCACTGAAGGTGGCCACGCCAATCACAGTATCAGTGGCGTTTTTTAGGTCAAGAAGTGCAGGTGTATGGATAGTTTGGCCACTCCACCGATGAGACATGGTTTAGACAAGTGTTTTTTTAAATTGTGCTTGCAGGGGACTTCTTGGATCCATATAGGTCCCTGCAGCACACGTCCGGGTCGCAGATGCTCCTGGGGCTAAACGAAATCGGATGATGTGGGTCACTGTTTTTTCCACAGGTCTCTTCTTAACTTCGGCCATCACTTGGGTAAATAATTAGATTATAAGTATTACCAAGATTTATTATACCAGTGGAGTAGTGGTGGTATCGGCCCCGACTAACGAAACGAAGGTCGTGAGTTCGAGCCCAGTCAGGCACTTTACTTTGTGTATTTAATTTCGTCACAACTGCTCTCAAAACGGTGAAGGAAAACAGCGGGAAACCAGTACTCGTATGTCCTAGAACCGAAAATTCGAAGACATAATGTCATCCACCAACTTGCACGAGGCCCGTGTGGTGGTTTATGGCCCACTCCATCTCACAGCGAGGAAGCCTGTCTGTGTCCCAGCGGTAAAGGAACATTATAAACTTACTAGCTTCTGCCCGTGGCTTCATCCGCGTGAAATTTCACTTTCCCCCCATTCACCCTCTTAGAGGTAGAATTCCGAAAAACCCTTTCTTAGTGGATACCCACTCTTCACAAAGAACACACCCTCCAAATTTCATGTCTCTAGGACCAGCGGCTTAGGCTTAGTGCGTTGATATATCAGTCAGTCAGTATAGATTATATTATAAACTTATTACGTTATTTCAGAAATACCCACCAGGTAAATACTTCAATATAAAACTGTACCCGCTGGTGGAATTACCTGGTAGCCAGCAAAACAGAAAGGAGGCGCGTTCGATAGGCTATTGAGGTCACTAGCTATACTTACAGCTTACAATGCGAGCTAAACGCGTGCTCCGCTACAAGCACGGAATAATACCGGCCTTGCTTTGTTGTTATGCTAACACAGCAGTGTTTACGTCGCTTGGTAGTTGAGCTGTTAGGCCGGTCTATAGAACGTGTTTTGATGGTATTTTACACAAATAGCCTGTTATTGTCGAAGGGCGGGAGTGCACTTAAATACACCAACATTTGACCAAGTTTAAGTCCAATGTAACAGGGGACGTGCCTTTTACCATCAAACTCCGGGCTACTTTTGAGTTTCTGTTGCAAAAACCCAATAACACTTTGCCTAACTTTTGAATCGAACCGAGGATCTCATGCTCAACAGTAACGCTTGCGACTACTACACGAACGTGTACATCGTTTTAGTGATATACAGGATGAAATTGAAAACTGCGCCAACTCGAAATAGGAAGTGCAGTAACTGTTGCGTTATCATTATAAATTGTCATTTCCCAAATATAAATTTTTGAAAAAAATTGCGTAATTATAGTCTTAGATAGTGCAAACTAAGTTATTGCCTTCAAAGACACGAATTATCGTCGTTACAGATTTTTTTTTAAACATAATCCATCAAAACAAATGCGAAAATCAATATATCTATTTTAGCGCGTGCCAAATAAGCAATCAATTCATCGCAGAGTTCACAACATGAAGCAAGTTGACAAAGCGTTGAACTAGCGATATTTACCTAATTTGACCGTTCCTGCGAAAAAAAGGGCCCGCGACGACGACGTTGCCAAATCGCTCGCCTACGCGCACATAATTATGTGCGTCTCGTTCCTTATTAATGACGTCATGCTCTAAATTTTCCGTATAACACGTTGAATTAGATGTGTTAATTTGGCGCACCTAATAAAAAATTCATCATGTATATAGTATACCTATTATCCTTTATGTAGCTTGTTGATTGTACTATGTTTTGTAGCTTGACATGGTTATACAACTATGAAACAATATATAGTTGCAGACTATATAATGGTTCGTTGTCCGTGTATCTGCGCGCGTGCAGTCGCGGCAATGGTTTGGTGCGCCTCTTTAGCGCAACTCATGCAAGGCTCGTTTAAAGGCGTGCGCGCGGCGCGCGATCTGCGTGCACGCAATTCTCGCACGGCTTAAGGCGCGGGCGGAAAGAAGACGCGAGCCGCTAGCGCGCCGCCCGCGCGCTGATCGCGTACGGCGCTTAGGTCGCGCGCGAACTGCGCGCGGGCGGCGCAGGAGCGGCGCTCGCAAACGGCTCGCGAGCTGCACATTCGCGGTAAATTCGCCAGATGTGGACGCACCCTTAGGTAAAGATTCTAGAACAACAACAAACCATTTCCTAGATGTTGTTGTTATTTACCATCAAATGTTTGTTTTTCTGTGTTTCAATTTAATAGGTAATATAAAAATCCTCTACCTTCTAACACTATTTACGTCGACTGTACGACCGGATGCCTCCTGTATCTGTAAATGCACCATTTAAATTCTTTCATCTTGACCTCTTACAATCTCGTCTCACTCACTTCACGCATTCAATTCGTTCCTACAACCCTCATCTGCTCATTCGTATTCTATCACTTGGGAATGTTAAGAAGTGTCCAGTGATTCAACAGTAGGTATAATACATTCATAGCACTTGTTAGCTAGAGGTCTAGGGGTGAATTAAAAGAGTGGAATGTATTTTAGGGTAATGGTTTATTGGATTGCTTATTACAAAATAGATTGTCCGGGACAGTGAATTAATTGATCGATTGATTGATTGCTTGTCTTTAAAAGATCGCTCTTAGCGATAAGACCGCCCATTGTGTCACCCATTGTAAAGTTTCTATATTTATGTCTATAATTTATATGGTGTACATAGTAAAGAGTATTCTATTCTATTAATTGATTTAAGAGTATTGTCCGTCACGGTGGAGTTCGTAGACGCGAGTGTTCATCAGGCTGAGCCGTATCGCCGCCGCACCGCGCCTCAGCTTGCCGCGTGCAAGGAGTTGGATTCTCAATAGTACTCGAAAATTCGAAATCACGACCATTCGTTTAACATTTACACTTGAAGCACACTCCCGACGCTTCATAAATTAAACTCATTATAGTCAGCGTGTAGTAAAACATCGTAAAGAAAATTCAATATTTTTCTTTTTGTTTATTTGTTGGGTAGAAAACCTCAAAATCCATATCTAGAACAAACGTGCACACTGTGGACAGCTCTAAGATGCTTTAAACGCCTTCTATCGATGTTAATGAGAACCTCAGAAAACGTCAATCATCATCTACCTAGCCTTTTCCCAACTATGTTGGGGTCGGCATCCGTCTAACCAGATGCAGCTGAATACCAGTATTTTACATGAAGCGTCTGCCTTTCTGAACTCCATAACCCAGTTACTGGGTAATACGACATCCCTTGGTAAGACTGGTTATCAGACTTCCGGGCTTCTGACTACCCGTAACGATTGTCAAGCTCAAACGGTCTCGGCATGTAAAGATGTCACCCATCCACAGACCAACCGCGGCAAGCGTATCTTATCCGGATCAATCGACCTGTGCCGCACAGGTTATTATTTAGCCATGGGCCCCTCAGAAAACGTCAATCACGGCCGTTATTCAGACAAAATGCAAAATATCGTTTATTGCTATCATGAGGTTATCACTGTACAACTACAGTATATTATGCGTTCGTTTGTATGGCACACTAGCCTGTCCGTACATGTTTTACTGTCTGGGATGAACTATGCCAATCATGGATTGGCACTATTGCCTGGACCCTAATGGCGCTACACACTTTCAATAAAAATAGTGGTGGATTTACCAATAGGCTGAATAGGCTGGAGCCTAGGGCGGCAGATTTTAGGGCGGCAAATTTGGCGCTAAGATTTTTTTAAATGTCTGACTGAAATTAAAAAGATTAATATTTATATACCTACCATATTTTTTTGGAAAGAATAAACAAAGAGCATATATCATAGTTGCCGATCTTTACAAATCTCTTTGCAAGCTTTTCGTAGCTGATGAACGAGAACATTTTAATTATTTTGAAGAAAAGGCGAAACAGCACACAACATATTCAATCACATTCCGCCACACATTAAAGAATTGAATGTTAACTTATTTAAGAAAAAATTAAAGAACTTTCTAATTCAAAAAGCCTATTATAATATTTCCGAGTTTTTAACAGACAAAGTATTGATATAGTTTTATTTAGGTACCTTCTGTTTTAACATTTGTTGTTTTAAATTCATTATTGAGATTATGTATTTTCAAGTAAATTGATCTGACTTGTGTGAAATAATATGTAGATTTTTTATTCCGAATTACTTTGACTTTTTGACTAGATATTATACATTATTATTATACATTTCGATGACGAGTTGATGACACTATCCTGTAGTATATTTATTATAATTTGATTGTTTATTTCTTTTTCTCTCATTTTACATGTTAATTTCTTTGAATAATGGACAAACCTACTAATAAAAATGACCTACCTGCTTATATTTGTACGCCGTTAAGGCAAAACATGACTGTGCTATAATTTTATGTAACATCTTGCATGCCATGTGTGTGTATACTTATGTTTTGGACAAATAAATGACCTATCTATCTATCTAACAGTATACAAAAGACATGAGACATTATTGTAGAGGTCGGTAGGGGCGGCAACATTTGAATAGCCTACTGGCGGCAAATGTGTAAATCCGCCACTGAATAACAATCTAAATCATTTTCAAGGATATTGTTAATCCATTGCTTCATTTGTTCGAAAAACTTGTCTGCTCCAAAATGTAAATACCGCATGTTAGTGAACTGTCAAAATTGAAGGATATTCGTGGTGCAGTTGTATATTGAACGGAAAGACGATTTGTTAAATAAAAATGTATTACTCATAAACAAAAATCACGTTAGGCCCGCCGCTGATTGCAATTTTTTGTCGACATGACTTTTGTCACTTAGTCAAGTGCAATGAAAACTATATTGAGTGCGCTCATTATGGTGACGTGATAATACGGTGACAAATAGTTGCAGCGGCAGGCAACACCGGAGTGACGTGACTGTCACTCGCCCTGTACATTACTATGGGAGTCCGCTCACTGGTGACTTTTTGTCACTCGGCCGGCGCCGCGCGTTCGGAGTAGACGTATGCTATTTAAGAGGCCTCTTACAAAAATGCGCGTAGATGCATGATTTCCTCGTTGAAATTGAATACTATTCTTCGGTTGGTATAAATAGCAATTAATTGGTGAAGATAGTTCGTTTTCTCTTCTATTATAATAATAAAGCGATTTTTTAATTATTTGTCTATTTATTTAGCAATAATCGTACTCCTGATGCATGTTTAGGCAAAAACTCATGGAGAGCTGATTTAAAAGCTCTAATTTGCAGATTCTGTGGAATATGATCCATCAAAACAATTTTTTTCTTATCACAAATATCATATACTTTGATAATAATAGAATACATTTTTGTTACATGCCTTATAAACAAAGAAAAAATTACTGGACCTAATTCAATTTTCTGCTGAAAACAAGTCTGAATATCTTCGAACTTCTACATCATTTTCACATAGTATTTATACTAAAATAGTGTTCAATAATAGCTTAAACAATATCAATTAAAAAAAAACAAATATTGATACATTGATTTCAAGAGCACAAATAACGGCAACCTCGTTGAAGTCCATTACAAAAATGAACGCGATTTGTTACCCAAGAACAGATTCAGTGAGCGCATCGTGGGTGACGGCAGGTGACAGTAATAATAAATCACGGTGACAAAAAAATGCAATCAGCGGCGGGCCTTACTTACATAGACAAGGTGAGAGAGAGCGAGAGGCGCCCTCTACTATTAAACCTAGGAATCACCATGACAGATGGGTTCCGTTCATAAATACTAACAAAAATGAAACCCATTACTACTGTTAGTGACAGTGTTACTACATAACCCCGCTGGCCTACAGCTGCGGGTGTGAAGGTCACCTCTTTTCGTAGTATTCACACTATCACACTTCACACTAATATTATAAAGGCGAAAGTTTGTGAGTGTGTGTGTGTGTTTATATGTTTGTTACTTCTTCACGCTCAAACGGCTGGACCAATTTTGATGAAATTTGGTGTACAGATAGCTTGAGTCCCGGGAAAGGACATAGGGTACTTTTTATCCCGATATTCCCACGGGATCGAGACTTATGCGGGTAAAACCACGGGGCGCAGCTAGTAGAAAAATAAAGAAAATACGTTTACATTTGCAGAGAAAGAACACAAACACAAAATAACAAGTTGGGGGAAAATACGCGTCACATCCGTGCAGAGCCAACGCTGGTTTTCAGCGACAGACAGCGTTGACGTGACGTGTGTAATAAGTATTTATTATTCTTTGCTTGAAGTCTATAGGATCAGTGGCGTGCATTGCATATAGGCATATAAGCAGTGCCTACCTCGATATATCAACATAAGCCTGACAATTACATTTTAGTGTGTGCCCCACAATTAAGAAACTCACAAAATGATCATACCTAACAAAAAACAAAATCTACATACAAACACGCGCGGCAGTAGGCAGTCGCCGGACGGCCTACTCGGCTCCCGTACTATTCGCACATTGTCATTGGTCTTTACTCGTTCAAGTTAATACAACAAAATTAAAAATACATACGTCTCACGCGTAATACCATGACGTTCGACCTTCGCAATTTATCACCCTTAAGTAGGCATGCCTACTCAAATAACCACACTTTGACCTTACTTTTTTTTTTCTGATTAGTGTTCGCGTTTGCCTAGGCTAGACTCGGCCTAGTGCCTACCTATTCTGAAAACCAATGCACGCCACTGTATAGGATATGTACACCTCTGCATTTGCGGAATATGTTGTGTGCCTTGTAGTCTTTGCTAAATAAAAGTACTTTCTTTCTTCCTTTACATTTCGGGGACTAACAGGCTGCTGTTTTAAAGATGTTCTCACTAACTTAATCCATGCGAATCTATTTGGTCTTGTCTCCGTAAGTTTCCCACAGCGAAGATTATTAATGTAACCTGCTTATTATGCCGTAAATTCTGAAGATTTACGGCCCCAGCAACTGTTCTTCTGTGTTGTGGTTCGGTTTATTAACACTGCCTCTTTGCTAAAGTTCCACCACGAAACAAGGATATTATGAATATCTTAGCAACAACATCTTTCATCATTATTAGCAACATTTTCTACCTAAAATAACAACGTTACTTCGTAATAAGGTGCGTGCTATCGAGTCGCTTTTGATCATAATAAGGATTTATTTTGATCAAAAGCGACTCGATAGCACGCACCTTACTTACTATTACGTTAGATAGGATTCCTATCCATAATTGAAGTGAAAACTTCTTTAGGCGCGTCGGGCATTTTTGAGATGGAAAAAACCATTGAATTCGCGCCACTGTTACCGTAACTGTTGTTTATTAAGAGCCTATACTACCTCAAATGGCTTAGCGTGATCCTCCGTTATGTCGAAAATACTGCACCATTAATTTTCAAATAAATATATGGTAAAGTTGAGGATTAATGCTAAGTCTTATGTTAGACGAAAACACGATTCCATAAAATTTTCTCGATAGACAATAAATCCAAAGTTACCTCTAACCCGAACAATAAACCGCTGGTATTCAAAAAATACTTCAAATTAGATCATGAAACTTTGCATACTAACTGAACTTACTTTAAAGCAGGTCTTATGTTATTTACTTTTTTATAATTATCATTATTTTCACTGTAAAAAGCAAATACCTAAACTATTGGCGCTGCCTGCCGCCCAGCACCGCACTCTGTCTCGCTCTCACTCAGTCAGCGAGCAGTATCGTATGAGCGAGATAAAGAGTGAATTTTAGCTGAGGTAGTATAGGCTCTTAACTTCAGTTATTTAATCAATAATTTTGCATGCTAGTTTGACCTAATTGTTTTAGAAACTGTACAAAACTCGATCATCAGTACTGTACAATTCTTGCAACATTGCTTTAGGTAGGTACTAAATATGTAGAGTGGTAGATAAAGCCTTCTTGTACCAACAACCTTGAAAGTAGAAGCTATTGAAACATACACGTAATACAACTATCTTACCCGCTTTCATATTTACAATTTGTACAGTCAACAAAAGACTGAAATTTAATTTGATAAATGAGCTGTTTGTTTTCTATTAATAAAATTAAATTTTATTCGAGATCATCCATCGCCATCGGTTTCTTACTAAACTTCAACTATATCCGACGATGCTGCATACTTATTTCTTTTGTTGAATGTTCAATAATAGATGTTACAATATTGGTTGCAGCATATCCCGCCATAATATGGCGAAGAAGAATATAAAAAGGTAAAATCCGTAAAATAGTTAACAGGGTACCTACTTACGCCAGAAAATTTACTTGAAATGAACATTCATTATGACCCTTCTTTACAAACGTTTTATAATTGCTACCTGCGCCTGCCATCCTCACGTCAAAAGTGTAATAAAGTAAAAAACACCATTTCAGTAATTACAGGTAGTTTATCTATTAATAAAGTTAGATTCGTCAAACTGCTGCGTAATTAGGAACTTCACTAGAATTTAATCGGAATTAGAGAATTGCTTACCTAGATCCGGCGTATTTATCCAGATATCAGATTAAATTTCAATATCAGCCAAAATCGTTCAAAGCATTGATTGATCGTTATAGTTAACTTCAGATGACGAAGCGCTTTTCGAGGTGACTAAATATTTTCATTTTACGCGCGCTATGGAGCGGGCTATGCTCGGAGTTTCTTTGAAGAATTAAATCAGAAATTAACTTATCCGGAAAATAATTGGATTTACCGACATAGCTTGTAGAGTAAGCAAGCTGAAGAGGGAGTAAGCTGGTCATGTTTGTTGAAGCACCGATGGCCTGTGGAGCAGACGAGTCCTGCAGTGGAGACCGCGTATCGGCAAGTGTAGTGGGGGACGCCCCTCAGCTAGATGGACCGACGACCTCTGGGACGGACTGGATGCGGAAGGCGGAGGACAGAGTGTTGTGGCGCAACCTGGGAGAGGCTTATGTCCAGCAGTGGACTGCGTTTGTAAACAACATCAAAGGAAGAATGTACAGTCAGTGACTGCAATTAGCTGACCCACCCTTGCATAAATGATTGAGATTTTTTAGAATACGAATCGATAGAATTTTATAATTCTTTTATGTTTTATTTACTTTGCTCAAATAAATAAAATACAAAAGAATTATAAAATTCCTTCATTTAGTTTTAGTAGGAACCTAATATGAATTATAATATAACACAATAAACAACCATAAATGAAAACAAAAATATAATGCATGCATAATTATTTTCATATAACGTAATTTTACATGCGTTAATTGGAACGAAAAAAAAGGAAAGGTTATATTATGATAGAATAACGTATATAAGGTCCCAATAAAATAGATGGACAAATTTTTAGAAAGCATTCAGACCACCAAAATAAGGACGATGGTAAAAAAATATATAAGAAAAACGCATTAGATACTTACAAGAAAAATGATCAGCTAACGAAAATACACTAATGTGCCGGCAATTTATTATTTTAGGTCAAAATAAAATCACTTTAATCAGTGTTTTTTTTTTGCTTGGATATATTTGGTTAGACGAACTGAGCACTGTGTTAAAATTTGTTCATCTATTTTAATCGGACCCTGTATAATTAACTCATGCAAAAATACAGTCCTATAAACCCTTAAGTAGGCAATCAATAATACAAGCATTGGCCTTTCTCAAAGTGTACCACGAATTTTTCTGCTCCATTAGAAACAAATGTTTTATCTTCATCATTGTATTTATTTACCCATTAAAACCGTAAAGGCTATCTTCCGGATTCTTTCGCATTACATTAAGCTAAGCCCTATTTACGTGATCCTTATCAGCTCAACGTCACAGTACATTGACTTTCAACGGCCCAGTGCTCACACGCAGGTCCCCAGACCCAGACAACGGAATAAGTACCTAATTATCTAGCATGACCCCACTTAAAAGCACAAAAAATTTGGATAAACTTGAAAAACCATTTGTAAGAGGAAAGGGACCGAATTTCTACACGATTCTGTAGGCCCGTCAGTATGGAATTAATTTAGGGATGTCAGTCGCTCACTCTATGAGCAGTATTTTAATGATTTTATCGACGTGAATTTAATGGTCCGACTATTTGATGTTTAAGATATCGCGGAGGCACTTAAGGGCTAATATCTGCGGATTGAGACGTATCTAATACGTCGTCAACAGCGGTGGTCTTCACAAGTTGTGAGGATGCCTGACAAGAGGATAGGTAAACACATATCCTTTTCTGCACAATTTTTTTTTTAGCCGGGAGCTGCTAATGTCCAATCAAAGGATTTATCCGAGGAGTCCAGCTCGTCCCGCCATCTCCGTCTAGGCCTGCCGCGATATCGTTTTCCATTAAGCGGGACCCACTGGGTCGTAAGTTTGGCCCACTGATCGTCTGACATGCGGCAGATGTAAGCGTGGCAGCTTTTCAAGTGACATCAGTTATTTTAGTGATGGAACGGATTGTTGTATTCTAAACCCGGTCCACAAGTTTAATACCCAGAATACTCCATTCCATAGCTCTCTAGCAAACCTCGAGCGTGGACCTCTACTGAATTGTGAAAGACCATGTTTGAGAACCATACGCGAGGATGAGAAGAATACAGATGTCGATGAGTCTTCTCTTGAGTGAGGGATAGTGGAAGATCGCCATTGATTTGATCTTTCATGGCCCAATAAACTTCTTTGTTATGTCTTGCCTGGAAAGAGACTATTTGACCAAGATAGAGGTACTCATCGACATTTTAACCTAAGTAACGAATACCGCAGCCAATTTGATGTTTGTCAATTTTAAATCCGACATACAACGTTGAAGGGACCCAATGAAAAGCGATTTTTGATATACATAGGTAGCGAACCAACATTCACATGTACAATAAAAAGTGCATGTACGCAATGTTGGATTCCATATCTACATCCCATTCACTTCAGTGAACAGTCTGCGTGGGCTTATAAAGCGGAATCCTATTTTTATTCCAACTATTAAATGGAATTATGGAATCAGATTATACTTAAAGTTCAAGGGGCATCTCATTTCTGTGACATTCTTTGAAATTCTTGCTTCGCTTCGACTCTAACGACACGCCGACGCAACCTATTTTCGCTACCGTTACAAGCATAAATACCTTCTATTTTCACGCAAAATTCAAAAACATTTTTCTCACAACAAAAACAAGTTTCTTACAACTTTGGTAAAAGACACTATTTCATAATAGTATGGTTTCGAAAATACTGTATTCGTAACACCATACAATTTCTATCAATCCATACTAATATTATAAATTTGAAAGTAACTGTCTGTCTGTCTGTCTGTATGTTACCTTTTCACGCCTAAACCGCTGAACCGATTTAGACGAAATTTGGTATAGAGATAGCTTGAGTCCCTGAAAAGGACATATGATACTTTTTATCCCGATATTCCTACGGGAATGAGACTTATGCGGGTAAAACCGCGGGGCGCAGCTAGTATTATAAATGCGAAAGCGTGTCTGTCTGTCTGTTACCTCTTCACGTTTAAACAGCTGAACCGATTTAGATGAAATTTTGTATAGAGATAGTTTGAGTCCCGGGAAAGGACATAGGATAGTTTTTATCCCGATATTCCCACGGGATCGAAACTTATGCGGGTGAAACCGCGGGGCGCTGCTAATTGTTTCATATTTTCGAAAAATGTGTCTGCTCAACAACGTAAACGCATTTAATGTTTTTGAACTGTCAAAATGAAAGTTATTGCTAGTATTAGTGTGTTACACACACACCCCGCAGATACCTAGGCAATTCAAATAATGAACGAACAAAAAGAATAAGTACAGACGCCAGCACATCAAGCTATCACAATGTGTCAAAAATCTTTAATAGATTTTTAACTTTATCGCTAAAGTATAAGGTTCAAAGTTGATTGGGAAAATTTGATAGTTTCGGGTAGCTTGATATGCTGGCGTCTGTACATACGTATTTCCTTACCGGCTGTAAGAGGGAAGGTATGACACGTCCTCACGGTAATAACTTGGAGTTAAGTTAGTGTGTAGTTAGCGCGTAGTAAACCGTTTATGACTCTCTCAATGTTCTCCTTAGTGGTTTAGGTAAGATTGTTGTAATTTCTCACCTGAGAATTATCACAGTAAAAGTACATATACCTTTAAATAGTTTTACTGTAGCGTGGGTACATTTAATATTGTAGATGGGATTACATAATCAGCCTATAATGTTCCCAATGCTGGGACACAGGCTTCCTCTGTGTGAGAGGGAGTGGGCCGTAATCCACCACGCGGGTCCAGTGCGGGTTAGTAGATGTTACATGTCTTAGAATTTTTGGTTATAGGACATGCCGGTTTCCTCACGATATTTTCCTTCACCGTTTTGAGAGCAGTGGTAATGAAATAATTTACACAAAGTAAAGCGCCTGTCAAGGGTTCGAACCCACGACCTCGTAAGTCGCGGTCGTTACCCAGGGCCACTACTGCTCTCTTGTAAATGGGATTATTTTTACCTATTTATATGACGTGGCTTTTTTTTCTTAGGTAACGAAAGGTAAGTCAGACAGGCCAGATAGATATATGTCGGAAAGTGGCAAAAGCCTCGCTCCCTATTACATCATCTGCCTAGCCGTTTCCCAACTATGTTGTGGGCGACTTCCAGTTTAACCGGATGCAGCTGAGAACCAGTACTTTACATGGACCGACTGCCTATGTGACCTCCACAACCCAGTTAGTTACTGGGTAATATGATACCCCTGAGTAAAACCTGGTTATCAGACTTTTGGCCTTCGGGTGCTTTCCGAGGCACGGAGGGGTCTTAGTATATGTAAAGATGCTGGTCACCAATCCACGGATCAAAAGCGGTTAGATCGATCGACCCGTGCGGCTATTATTACTGAGCCACAAGACCCTCGCTCCTTCATACTACTTATTAGATGTGACATACAAAAACATAAAGGAAATTCAACCTATCTATTCCTTTAGGAAATCTAGCCATGATATTACGCTTTGAAAGTTTTTTTATAGCAGGTACACATTGAACGCAAATATCTTTAGACGATATGTTGTCAACCCTATGTATTTCGTCTAACGCTACCAAATGCTCCGCTCGTGATTTCGGCTTATATAACGGCAATGAATGGCTCACCTTTCGGGACACAAAAAGTAGATAACGCTACTATAATAATGATATTTGTAACAACAGGCGGTCTATTCTGTAAAATCTTATCCGTGAAAACTTAACAAATAACTAAACATTGTGCAAGCAAGCAGAAATTTAAACAAGCTTTGTAAACAGTACGATATAGAACCGTTTTTTTTTATTTATTTTTTTTATTGCTGAATGGGCACGCTTCTGACCTCGATCACGCCTGATGGAAAGCAATGAATGAGGTCTATGATGGAACGAGCGTGCCCAGAAGATGCATATAAGGCACTGGAACGGGAGTTCCAGTGCCTTATCATCATCTTTTTTTGCTGAGTTTCGTCGATACGTGGAAACGCATCGACGAAACACAGCAGGCTGCTTGACGCCGGACTCCGGTGGGAGGGTGGTCGCAAACCAGGCGGGCGTTAGCCCTACCACCGCAAGGGAAGAATTGGCCAGTCAAATAAGCTGTTGGGTGTGACTGTCCAGGATACGCCGAGCGCTCGGTTCAGTTCGGTAACTGGCGGAACAAACTGCGCTACACGAGGAGGCTTCTTCATGCATCCCTAACTAGCAGCCAGGAAGTGCTTAACCCTTCGTATGCTTAAACGTGGATCCACGCGAGACACAATGGCTTTTTAATTGTGTCATTACTGCATTCAACCGGTTAAGCCGTAACTTTTTCATGTAGTTCATTTTGTTATGATGGTTGTTATGCAGTGCGAACGGCAGTTTGTGAGGATGGATGGATGGATGTTTGTTACTCTTTCACGCAAAAACTACTAAACGGATTTTAAATAAAGTTGAATATCTATTAAAGAAAATTGACTGATCGTAGTAGATTGATGTGCTGGCCTGTACATTTGAAGGCCTTAGTGGGGCTTACAGAAATACTTTACGCTTGTATGTTAAGCAAAATTAGTGCTTTATTTTTTTTGCAAAAGTTTTTGACACATGAACCTTTTACAAAAATTACCTATATTATATGTGGAATTCTGGAGGTCTTTCGTCGGTTGAAAGGTATTTAAACTTATGGATTTGATAGACATTAACATTTTAGTGTAATTTTATAGTTGCATATTCAGTGAACACCTGAAGGCCCCCGTCCTTAAAAAAATCGTTCAAATTCAAGTCAAAATCAGTTCTGTCTTTTGGGCACGTTTCTCGATGACAGCGGTGCGGACGTGTATTTCGGGTCTTTGGTCAACTGGACCCACTCGAACTGGAACCGCGGGTCCAGTCGACCAAGTCAATAAGTGAAAAAAAAAAAAGGATTTTTTGTATCTATTTGTATTTTGTTAGTTAGTCCTTTAATTTAGTACCTAGTGTGAAATTAGTATGAAATAAAGTTTCATACTAATCGCAATCTCATCTCGGCGAAATTAAAATTCTTAAAATTACGGGCATTGCCCCACTGATTTTTTTCGCTAGAAAGCCTATTGGGTTGTCAGTTTCCAATAAGTAATGGGCGTAATTATATTGACATAATTATGCTGTCGCTACGTTGAAAGTTTAAGTGGTTTCTTGGGGATAGGTAATGGGGGTTAGGTATCATATTTTTAATGTGCTTTGAAGGTTTTCTTCATTTTTTCTTTATCAATTTATTTCCACACAGTAACCTTTATTTACAAAACCAGCGTTTTAGGTTGAGGCCAAACGAGCGTAATTTTTTGAGTTGTGAGTCGCGTATTTTGAGTATCACAATTTACGTTCAACTGAAATTCGGTTAGGTTGCCAGACGGACGGAATTAACTTCGGTCGCATTCTGCAACATAACTGACGCTTGCCTCGCTAACCTCCCTCACCCCGAGCGCAATTCGGTTGAAATAACGCGCGTGAGTCAGCAGACAACTCATTTTGCGTCGCCGTGTGGTACAAGCAGGACTTTAGTATGAAACCGATTGCAGCGTAAATTCCGCGGCTCATTTTACGCGACTCACAGCTCAAAAAATTACGCTCGTTTGACCTCAGCCTTAATGGGTTTTAATTTTTCCGTTGGATATCCTCATAGGTGCGGTCCATCTAGGGACGGCTGTGGGCTATGTTTGACTGCACAAATTAAAACTACAGTCCTTCCATAGTCATACCTTCTATGACCGCGTGTCCACCGCAGGTCCGTCACCCGAGCGCCGTCATCTCGGCCGCTGAATTTTGGGTGGTTCGAACCGACCGCTATAACTCGGCCCAAGATTGTGCCAACAATGCAAAACACATTTGATCACTTGTCACACTGCCATCGCACCGGCAACGTTCGCATCGTTTTGTGTACCATAACATACTGAACTGCCAAGTTCGATCGCGGCACAGAATACTTAATAGTACATCGCGATGGACAGTGAATCGCCGTCACCGGGACGTCAGCATAGGTTCGCATAATATCGTGTCACGATGACGGCTGCCGTGGACTAACACCCTTAATCTGTCAAGCTCGGCTAATGAGACACAATTGATTTTCTATTGTTTCGTCGCCGATCGGCGAACCGCGCCGCTTGACCGGTTAAGACCTTCCTAGAAAAGTGGTGACCGCATATATCAGGATCCAATGAGAAAACAATCGTCACTAGATCCATCATGGATCTGGCCAATGGATCTTCTGAGATTGAACGAACGGCCGCAGTGACCCGTGTCCTGAAAATGATGTCAGCCGCAGAGATCGTTAGATACTCGAGTCCCTACTTCGTCCCTGACAGAGAATGACACAGTGATTGGATTTGATAGTCATGAAAACACTATGTAATAATAATTATTTATTTAAGTCAGACACAGTGATCCATATTTATGTTAGTAAGTATAACTACTTAAAAAACTATGCTAGTAACCAAAGAATAAAAATCATGCTACAATAATACTATTATAACTAAATTGAAAAATTTAACTTACCAAAAAACAAGTTGTAAAATAAATTCATACGCAAAACATATTTAGATTACATACATTAAACATTTACATTTTTAAATTAATATCAGAAATTCATTAATAACAATACATAGAAAAAATAAATAGACAAGAAATTACACAGAAAACAATAATCACTTAATAAATGGTGACGAACTGGCATGCAGGTGCATCCACCTCTCCAACATCATCTAGTCCCACCGCTCGGACAAGCTCAGGATACTGTTATACCGGGGCCACACCAACGGGAAATGCGGATTTAATTATCGCGATAAGTTGTGGCTGCACGTACGTTTAATGCCCATCGTCGCGATTATCAACGGCGTTTCCCTTTGGTGTCGCCCGGTCATTAGTGCTACGTCGGAAGCGACTTAGTAGCGAGGCGCTAATATAATAATGAGTGAGCTCACTTTTCTAAGTATTCACACTTTTTCGCGTGACTAAGTACAGTGAGGGCAAATCTAGCGATTTAAATCTTTGGGTTACGGGGTTTGACTTTACGATGTCAAAGACTCTTTCTAGGAAAACACACCAACTTACTTTCATGAATAACTTTCCAATAATGACATTCACCGGTAAATTGCGGACGCTATGTCAGCTCTTATAGGGAACTGTAGTTTTTTTTACTGCTACGAAATAAAGGTACTGAGGGGACCGTGGCTACATAATAACAGCCGCACAGGTCGATCGATCAGGTAAAGCTACGCTTGCCGCGGTTGGTCTGTGGATGGGTGACCATCTTTACATACCTACCGAGACCCCTCCATGCCTCGGAAAGCACGTTAAGCCGTTGGTCCCAGTTGTCATTCGTGGATCTTTGACAGTCGTTACGGGTAGTCAGAAGCCCGAAAGTCTGATAACCAGTCTTACCAAGGGGTATCGTATTACCCAGTAACTGGGTTGTGGAGGTCAGATAGGCAGTCGCTTTATGTAAAATACTGGTATTCAGCTGCATCCGGTTAGACTGGAAGCCGACCCCAACATAGTTGGGAAAAGGCTAGGCAGATGATGACGAAATAGAGGTACCGTCAAAGTCAAATTTTTGGCCATAGCCTTACGGTTGATTTTACAATCGACAGTTTCTCAAGGCCTACACGAAGATACCTTATTTCGCAAGGCAATTTAAATTAACCAAAAGTCAAAGTTTACAAAGTTAAATATAAAGATATGGATACCATTTACATTGTATAATTAAAAGTTTCAAAACTGCTGCAGTGGCTAAGGTTGCCCGGAAAGGTATCAAGGTAAAATTCAGACCGAATTTCCATTTTACAAGGAGAGTCTTAATTAAAAGAGGAATTTACTTTAAAATCTTCTTAAATAAAATTATATTTATTTTAACCTTTTTAACGCCAGAGTATAAACGTATCGCCGTACACCTGACGCCAGGCCACTTTAACAAAACAACACACACACACACTTATAACTACAAATTTCTCGATATTGGTGGTTTATTTATATTAGTTTCATGCAATACAATATAGACGGAAGCTTAAACTTTTAAATTATATAAATAAAAACACACAAAAGCAATGATTAAATGGTTTATTTCATAATATGGTGCGACCCGTGCGACGTGTATTTTGTCATATATTTGTGACGTTGGCGTTCAGGGTAAGATTTCGTTTGTCACATATATGTGACAATGGCGTTCAAAAGGTTAAACTGATTTATATTTTCTGTTGATGCACATGTTGACAGTAGTTGTTATGTTAGATGTTGAACTGTATCCAATCAGAAATCATTGAACCGTCCCTGGTTCAATGATTTCTGATTGGATACAGTGTTAGTTTTAGGTAACGAACCAATATCGACTGTTATCGTTAGCCTAATCTATACATATAAAATTCAAAGTCTTGACTGACTGACTGATATATCAACGCACAGCCGAAACCGCTGGTCCTAGAGACATGAAATTTGGAGGGTGTGTTCTGAGTGAAGAGTAAGTATCCACTAAGAAAGGGTTTTTCGAAATTCCACCCCTAAGAGGGTGAATGGGGGGAGGTTGAAATTTCATGCCGACGAAGTCGCGGGCAGAAGCTAGTCTATAATATACTAATAATAAAGCTTAGCGCGGTAATCCCTGATAACTTCTTGAGGAAGGCTATAGGCTATTTAACATAACGCTAGCACCCTTCGGAGCCGAGCAAAAAAAAGTCTGAAAGAACGTTAAGCAAACATGAAGTATTAGCGCGGGCAGGCGATGCGATGCGACAGGATGGGTCGGGGGAACAATAAATTTCACGCGGTCGAAGTCGCGGGCAGAAGATAGTTAATAATGTAACTGTCTTTTACCGATTCTAAATATTACTGGAAATGTGAGAAAGGTTCCTCTCGACTCTCGAAACTTCGTAATTCTAACAATTTTAAACAGTTTTGATTATTGCTATTCTTGGAAAGGGCTTCATTTTAGCGAAACAAAAGGCGATAAAATTATATAAGATTTTGTTAATTCTTAAATAATATTTAAAATAATTAATGGGACTGAAAGGTTCTGGAGTGTCGACCGCGTACCGGAAGACGTAGCGTTGGAAGGCCTCCCACAAGGTGGACCGACGACCTTGTGAAGGCGGCAGGAACCCGTTAGATGTGAGAAGCACAGAACCGGTCGAAGTGGAGGTACTTGGGGGGGGGCTATGTCCAGCAGTGGACGTCTTTCGGCTGAAATGATGAATGATTTAAAATAATCATCGTAATGAAAGTTCATATTTACGCCAAAATTATATAGTGACATAAAATTATTGGGAGAATTTTTCGTAACGAGATCGCCTGCGGCGGGTGTCGCTCGCCCACGTGAGCCTGTCACCAATGACAAAGTCGCCCTATAATTTCATGTCAACTTCGTTATTTAATTTTGGCTTAAAGAAAATCACTTTCAGGCAATCATTACAAATGGCGACGACTTAGGTATACCCCTCATAATTCGTCAATCAATAAACTCAGCCTATCACAGTCCACTGCTGGACATAGGCCTTCCCCAGGCTGCGCCACAACACACTGTCCTCCGCCTTCCGCATGCAGTCTACACCAGCCACCTTCGAACAAAATAATTCATAATTCGTAACTGCAACATAAACTAGTAAAAACAACGAGCCAAAACTGACACGCAGTTATCTTTACGCGGCAACATAAAATGTGCTATAAAAGTAAAAATAAAAACCTCAAACGTCCAGGAATCAGAAAGAGGCCAATGTCCCCAATGTCCCACTTACGGAGATGTAAACAATAAACAGACGAACAGCAATTATCTGAAAGGAAATAAAAACACCCTTCGAGGCAATTATTGTTGACTAGCTGGGCCCGCGGCTTCGCTCACGTGACAATGTAACATAATTATATAGCCGTTATTATACATGTCAAGATTGACTTCTTAGCTCCTTATGGTTTCGGCGTATGAGATTCATTCAGAGGTTACATCCTCAGCCAAAATTTTTTTTTTTTTTTTTTTTTTTTTTTTTTTTTTTTTTTTTATTTATCACAAACACTGCTACCATTACAGGAAACTCCTAATGCGGTAGCGTGGTCCTTAATTAAACTATATTAAACAATTAACTTAAATAACATAACACATATAACATTGTTTTTGTGAATTCATTCAGACAGCATGAAAATAAATCGATCCTGTCAGCCGTGTCATTCAGTGCGTGTAAGGCGCGCGTCAGTGGCGCTTTGCTGAGCAAGTTGGTTCGTGCATGTGGCACTGCTAATAACCGTGGCTTCCGGCGCCGCGATACGTAATTGTCAGGCACATTCAGACAAATCTCCTTCAAAATACCGGAATTGTAGGTCTTACCACGCAATAGCTTAAAAACATATGAGGTTATAGCTAAGTCCCTCCTTGTCTCGAGTTTGTTGTACCCGACCATACCGATAACGAATAAGGTTGGGTACATCAACGGATAGAAGGGATAGACACCGTATAGTTTCATGTACAAAAATCTGGTGAATTTGTTTTGTATGCGCTCCAACATGAGACTATATTTAGTCTCATGCGGAGCCCATATGACAGCATTATACTCTAGCTGAGTTCTTATAAGCGCATTATACAATGCTGAAACTGCTTTTATATTTGTATAACCCGATGCCCGTCGAAGAACGAAACCTAGACTTCTGTATGATTTCTTACACACATTTACAATATGGTCACGAAATGTTAACTCAGTGTTCAGGCGCACACCCAGGTCGCGTACCTTTTCTACCCGCTCAATTGATGTGCCCTCAATCTTGTAATCGTGATGATGTGGTTGTCTCATTCTGCTAAAAGTTATGACTGAACATTTTTTTACGTTAAACTGCAGTTTATTTTTCCTACTCCACTCTGTTACATAATCTATATCTTGCTGCAATCGTGCACAGTCATTTTTATCTTTAATGGCCATGAGCAACTTAAGATCATCCGCGAATAATAGACAAGTGGCAACCCTGACAGCCTCAGGCAGGTCATTTATCATCATAAGAAAGCTCAGCGGACCCACATTACTGCCCTGGCTTACTCCTGATCTTGTATAATAAGGCTCCGATTTACAACCAGCATATTCTACGAACTGCCGTCGATCTCTCAAGTAGCTAGCAAAGAACTGAAGCAATGCCGGAGTACATCCGACTGCTGCCAGCTTTTCTAATAATATGTCATTATCAACCAAATCAAAAGCTTTTTTGAAGTCAAAGTAGGCAGCGTCGACTTGCACTCCAGCATCAACATTTGGAACCACGTACGTCATAAAGTTCAGTAAATTGCTGGTTGTGCTACACCCTGGTCGAAACCCGTGCTGGGCGTCCGACAGCAAACTGGACACTTGGTCTAACATGCTCCTTTGTATGGTTGACTCAAAAACTTTTGCTGGAGCTGACAGAATTGCCACCGGCCTATATCCACTCACGTCCGATTCCATCTAGATATAATAAAAATCTCGCAGTTAACTGTTGAAGAATACGAACATAGTGCAATATTCCTAATCCCCCAAATGACTAGAGCTTTAAGGGGTATTTTTGCAAAATTTTAACAGAATCCATTAACTATTTTTGCGCCAATCCGGAACATATACATCCAGACAAACATACAAAGTGACAAAAATTCCAAAAATTATATTTTTGGCATCAGAATAGTTCCGAGACCTCGTATCAATTACTTTCTAGTTACCCGACTGCGCCAGAAGGAGGGTTATGTTTTTCGAGAGTATGTATGTCTATGTATGTATGTTTGTATAATTGTTTGGCACGCTCTGTGGCCTGAACGGCTCAATGGATTTTAGTTTCAGAGATGTCGTTAGATTCGTATTTACTGTGAGAGTGACACTGGGTATATGAAAATAAAAAAAACAAAATGACGGATTTTTGGCGCCATTATTATGCCTTAAAAAAAATTTTTTTTCTCAAGACCTGTCGAGTGGGGTATCAAAATAAAGGGTTTTAAAAGGTGATTACAAAAATATATCACAACTTATATGGTTAAAACTAATTCAAAGTGACAAATCGTAAAAAAAACATGTATCAAGAACTAAATCGTCTGCGAAATCTTTCACATGTGTAAACTAAAAAGCTGGAAATAAAAAAAGTAATCAAAAAAATTAAAAACCCCTACTGCAACATTATACTAAAACTAACTGAAAAGCTAAAAACAAGCCCATTTTTAATTAAATAAAAGTTGGAAGCAGGCGGGGCCCATACCATTATTATAGTTTCAAACTAAAATGGGTCCCGCCTCCTGCTTCCAACTTTTATTTAATTAAAAATGGGCTTGTTTTTAGCGTTTCAGTTAGTTTTATTTAAATTATTCAATGTACAGTTTTGTATTCGTTACTTTACCATTATAAATATCTAATCATGTAATAGATATAGACTAGCTGTTGTCTGCGATATCACTTGTACGATAAGGAAACCAGTTTGTTGTTATATCAAGTTCGACGCACACAATAACATATAATTATTTTCAGCCAACGACATCAAAAACAAGATGCGTCCCTTAAGGTATGTTACGATCCCGGGGCCCCTGTCCCACCGCCACGCCAGCGATTAATGAGAAACGAATAGAGCTAACAACTAAAAACGAGCGAACTAGAGACGAGCGAATACTCGTTAGTAAGCTTGTGTACCAAGCGTGAGTCTCTCAGTGAGAGTTTTGCCCGCCAAGCGAGGGTCGCTGCGCGAATACTCTCTTTAACAGATCTTGTCGTTGCGACAAACAATTAAGGCGGAAACAGACTTATAACACGCCACGTTACGCGACATCAAGGAAGCTTACTCATTGGCCACATTTTTCGTCTCGTTGAGCTATTTTCGTCATTTGGCCAATAAGTAAGCGTCGGATGGCGTCGAGTGTTATAAGTGTGCAGCGGGCTTTACTCGTCAGCAGCGGTTTGAATAGACTCAGTGCTCATTTCTACGTAAATCTCGTTTACTTGCACGGGACTCACAATCTTTTGTACGTTTCTTGAGGGAAAAATCGTTGATTTTTTAGCTAGCTTTTTAAGTCGTTTCCTTGTTGCGACAGGTGTCTAAAACACGGGCTACACCGTGAGATAGGCTAAGTGTAGCTCAAGACAGTGGAGGTGTCTTCTCATAGGCAAACTGATTTTGGGTATGAGACCGAGTAGTGTGGGATTTTCACCTCATTAAAACCACCCCGGTAATCACCATCTGCACCGTTACCTCTCAAAAGACCGAACCGAAACCCCCTCTGTGCAACGCCTGTTAGGGCACATCCCTGGGGAGACTGCAAAGAGGTTTCCCTGAAACCTAAGTATGAAAGGCAGCACGTGACCACTGAGCACCGCTTTCGCTGACGTTCTTTCTAGGTACCTATGTACTCTCGGAACTATGTATATTATTATGAGCTAACTAACCCACGATTCTGGATAACCTTAGAAAACTCTTTAACCCTTGATATATTAGCTCTCACACGTTAGATTACACGCTTAACAAACCGAGCTAAGCTTTGCTATGTTAGCTAAGTTGACGGTGTGTCCTATGCTTTAGGTACGCGTGTTTGTGTTGTTCCCGTTCAAACGAACTGTCATTCGTTTGTTTGTTTTCTGAGATTTCGTTGGAACAAAACGATTGTTTTGACACTTCTGTCGTCGATTTTACCAGACTGTCCCCAAGGTTGACTATACTAAAGTTAGCCTTTATACATAATAGCTCAGAAAGTTTTTGTGGGCGATCAAAGAAACAAGAACTCTAAAATTATTAATATTTTAGCTTCAGTAGAGATCGGGACGGTCTATTTTGAATTGGTCAGCAAGGAATTTATATTACAATATTCTGTACACGTTCGTAAGTAATTGAAACTTCTAGGTATTCAGATCGAAGTTAGCTGATAATGGCCTTTAGAAACAGTGCGTCAATAGATCAGAAAGCTGTGGGTGATCAAAGTAAAGTGACTCTTTTGCAAAATATATTTATGGGTTAATTTGCTGCAAACTATTTCGGTCAAGGGCTTAACGGCGACCCTAAAATAGATCAGTGGTTCCGTCCCTATGCCCTTAATCTACGATAAATATCTTGTGTACTTGTTCTTGTGTGTGGTTATAAGAAAATATGGTAGTAACCCTTTATAATGGATGCCTGATAGGGCCGAAAAGTTCCGTTGTGGCGACCGCGCACAGGTAGGCGCATTGTGGATAGGCCCCTTACTAGTTAGATCCGAGTTGAAGGTCGCGGGAATCTCCTGGATGCAGGCAGCTCAGCATAGCTATTCACAAACACTCGATACGCTTCCGTATCGTATCGAACATTAATCATTCTTATCGTATGCGTCTTCTAAACGATGTTCACAAGTCCAAAACCCGAAAATTTTGTCAGTTTAAATCAAATAGACACCCGCTATTCTTCCAACAGCTATTTGCTGTTGAGGGCAAGTCAAATCAGGTTATCGAAATGTCAGGTTTTCGATACGATAGCCTGTCGTATGGTTGTGAATCAGGGCTCAGGTAGGCAATCCATGAAGTAGGCCTATGTCCAACAATGGCCGTTTTTCAGCTCAGATTCCGTATTTAAGTTGATTATACCACTATACTGGCTCATTACCACACCAAGCGTCACTGCCTTCAGCATATTCCCGCCATTTATGGTGACTGACAGACGACATCTAGGGTGCGTTCCGAGTTGGGATGTAATCGATTTGAGCGTGCTTAAACCCGTACCGAATTAGCGCGAGCGTGATAACGATGTCCCGTGAATCATTATAGATGACGTCATGACGTGCGCCATCTTGCGGTGACGCCGACCATGCCATATAATAATATCAGCGTGAGCGCCGTCAAAAATGACAGTGTGTGTGTGTTTTGTTTTGAGTTGCATCTATCTTTAAACTAACGTGGCACTTTCAAAATTGTGCTTCTGGCTGACAGTCGCTACCTAACCAAAGAATAAGAAGAAAATATGTAGTGGTGTATACAAAGAAAAATACTGTAATATCGTTTTGACATTGAGTAAGCACTGTGGGCGCGTTCACGAGCGTTCCGAATTGTTGACAGCTATCAGCTGTCATAATCATAATATCTAATGCGAACGCATGTGAGTACTGTGAGCGATTATAGCTAATTCGGAATGCGCCCTTAGTGACGGCTACCTCAGTACTTGTGTTAAATAGTGTTTACATACTTAATAAACAGATACCCTACAATAATGATGGCCCCTTTATAATGCCAAAAAAGAATAAACAAAAACTAGATCCAACAAAACTAAATCACAAACTTCCGTAGTTCGTCATTAACATGTAAAAGCGTCCAAAAATTTGAATTTCCAATTTCATCCACTTTGACTGAAAGTTCCGCGGACACTCACTGCATTAGGATTTAGTTTATGTTGATCTTTTTTGGCTAAACTTCCTATACTGCACTTGGATTTCAAAAAACCTAGCTTTTTGTTGAAAGTAATAAATTAAAATGTATGATTATTTTGTTTATTTTTTCATATAATTGTACATATTATTATAGTTTATATGTTAGCTTATATTATGTAAATATTTAATAAATTAAAGGGTTGTTCAGTCAGATGTTGTACCTACCTACATTATATTATTACTTATGTGTAACAATGAGAATGGTTGGTAGAGCAAAATCACATCAAATGATTGGGGGATGCTATGAAAAGGACCTTTGGAATGAATCGAACACTTATTAATCTACTGAACAGATGATGTGAATCACCCGGTGTCATGGTGTGACATCATCTGTTCAGCGGTAACCGATGTACAACACGCGGTTACAGTAACTGCGTGTTGTACGTGAATAAGCACTAAATCTTAGTGCTTATTCACGTACGTATTACTTGAACAAGGGCTTGAAAAGAAAAAGACGTACCTAGTTCACCTCTAAACACAATCTGTAGCCGTTATGAATCACATTTGAATATATTATTTTCGCAACAAATCCAAGTCACCGCACTTTAGCGAAAATGGAAATCTAAAACACCAGCTAAGTAGACATTTTTTGTCGTATAATCTACTCGAAAATTGTAAAAGCGAGATATTTTTATTTTTCATAATTGTTATAATACTTAAGTCTCGATTTTTTAAAATGAAATGGTAATGGAATGTCTGCGTTCGTACTAATCTTGGTTCCACCAGACAATGTGCGCGCGACAGCAGATTAGTAGCTTTTTAGTATTATTTCTGATTCATTTTAATGCTTATCTGTATATAGCTTTATCTTATGAAACGCAAAAGTAGAATCTAGATTTGATGTGCTGTTTTTTTAAGTAAATAACCAGGCAAGTAATTAAGAAAAACACATAATTATTCTGTCAAAAAAGTACCGGCAAAAGATCAATAATACACAAAGTGTTAATTATTCATTTATTGCCGATTATTGAGTGTGCAAGTCACTCCAGTCAGTTTGAGGCTAAACAGAAGAAATTGAATATAAGAAAATAATAATTTTAATTAAACTAATTATACACACTCACACACACCCTCATACATACATACATATTATAAATTCACTGCCGTCAAATAATTGTTTAGATCTTTTGAATCATATAGGAAAGACAATATTTACTGCATCACTGTACAGACGCCAGCACATCAACCTACACCTAACTGTCACATTTTCCCAATCAACTTTGAACCTTATGCTTCAGTGATAAAGTTGAAAATCTATTAAAGAAATTTGACAGATTGTAGTAGGTTGATGTGCTGGCGTCTGTACAATAAATAACGCCATCAGTTGGAGCACGGGACCCGATTACGGATCCGTAGTCCCCGTGCTTCACCCAGGTGGAGAAACTAGGTGAAGCACGGGCCCGTCCCCGTCCTTTTATTGTGTTATGTTCTCGGAATCGTGTCTTCATGCCTTTTATTTTGATACCCCACATGGTTTTGAGTCAATCCTTTTTGACGTCTATAATCTGCAATGTTGATTTTATATAAAAACAAACGTTTCCTATAACCATCGCGCGACCTAAATGAATCGATAGACACCCCGTTAGGATGCTTCGAGAATATATAGTATCCCAAAGAGGTACAAAGATACATAGATAAGAAAAACATAACCCTGTCTTTGATGTCGCGCAGTCGGGTAGTGAAAGCAAGCAAGTATATTGGATTAGTTAGTGTTTAGCTTGATAGTTAATATGCGTTTATACCATGTGATGCTAGAAACTTTTGTTATTATATTGTGATTTGAATTTCCAAGTTTACTAAATATACTGCTTATAATCAAAACATTCTGAAACTAAACCGGCAGCCTAATTGCGGAACGCCAAATCGTCAAATGATTCTGATCAGTTGGCTTCATTTCTATCACAATTGGCTTCATTTTACGATTTTGGAATTGCGAAACTCTAGTTTATTATGAAACCAATTATGAAAGTTAAGGCCCTGCGCAGAAACTAGAGTTTCGCAATTCGAAAATCGTAAAATGAAGCCAATTGCGATAGAAATGAAGCCAACTGATCAGAATCATTTGACGATTTGGCGTTCCGCAATTAGGCTGCTGGAATATATTAAGTCTATACCAACATTTACAACCCACTATAGTAACCTTAATATCGATTCTCGACCATTAACTAAGTAAAGTTTAACATTTAACAAGGTTAAAATAAGTAAATTGTTAAACAAATTGACTTCTAGAGTTCGGGCAAAGTCTGCTCGCGGCCAAAATCGTTAATAATCGTTTGCCGCCATCTTGTCGTTTATGTCAGTGTCAAGACAGTGTGCTGTGTTCCTTGTTTTCCAAAGTAAAAAATCGCTGTCATTATGCTGAAAGAATCTTGAAGGTCAGACGTCACGCGCAGACTTATCTTGCGCGCACTCTTAACTTAATTTGTCCGTAAATTCATATCACAACTATCATTATCTTGTTTCAGCTTTACAGTATTTTGTTTAATTCTAAAACCCCCACTTATCTTAAAGAACGTTTCAAGTTCCTTCATGACACACAGATATCTGAGGTCATCGGAAAACCTGAGACTAGAGATGCCTATGCATTCCACCAGTTTCTATGATAAATCTTTTACTTTGCAATTAGTACGGTTATGGAATGACTTGCCCGTATCGGTAAGGCGTGCTCAATCTTTGTCCACTTTTAAAACTATGATAAAAAAGCACTTTCTCTCTCCTTAAAATCGTCATTATATTTTCTTTGCTCCTGTCCCATGTTTATTATTATATACCTATATATAGGTATATATTTATTTAGATTAGTAGTACTTTATGTATGTTTTTATTTTATTGTGTAAATAGTACACCACAGACTACCTACAGTATTCGTCTCTCCTTCCCGTTTTTAATCCATCCAAAGGTTGTCTTTAAAAGATCGCTCTTAGCGATAAGAACGCCCATTGTGTCACCCATTGTAAAGTTTCTATATTTATGTCTGCAATTTATATGGTGTACATGTACATATTAAAGAGTATTCTATTCTATTCTTCGACACTTGATTTTTTTTATTTAGAAGAGTGTCAATAGAATTTCTTGCTCGTTAATCTCCATAGAAACCTAATACATTTTGGAATGGGTTTAGCCTTATCTTTCTGACTTACCGACTCCCTAATATTTAATTCAAAAGTGCCTGTAGGTTTCATTGAAATAAATGCTTTCTTCTTCTTCGTGACGCTGGCACGACTTTATGTCAGATCTTGTTGGTTCAAAACTTCGCCACTTCCCCGGCATCGTCGGTGGTAGCGCAGAGGTCACTTTGACTGTATGGGACACAAGGGCAGGATAGAAGGTGGAGCATAGTTTACAATGACCACGATGGCACGAATAAATGCTTTGACTTTGAGTTGTATAAAATGGCGAATTGGCATATATCATGTGTCATTTCGATAAACGATTTCCCTGACTGTACTAATCCTAGAACCGATAAACATATGTGCTTTTTACCTAAATTTAATTTATACGTTATAAGAGCACAGTAAATAATGCGTATAATATGATATTAATAAATTGAATGATGATGACAAATTATTTATTAGTCACGCGATCCTGGTGTCACATGGCTGATGTGCCACAACCACAAATGCCATGAAATATGAAATACTGGTGTTTTAATAAATCACATTATCTGTTCAAAATGATAAGATTTATAAAGTTTTATAAACAGTTCATAGCATGGTTTTAATATCGTTAATAAACATCGTCGTTTTTATTATGATTGCGTGAACATATAGTTTTCCCAACTGACTTAACTCGAACTCAAAGAATATAATATTTCATTTAACCAAATGACAGGCTTTTTTTAATAGTCAAGAATTCGGCCAGTCAGATAAATGAGACTGGTTGCCCATTCCAAAGCGCAGTAAGATCCAATGGAGCAGAACGGGCAAAAAAACTCCATGGACACTGTTTTAATTAAAAATATTGTGAATTATTTGTCTAGTGTATGCTAAAATGCGACCATTAGTATTAACATTTTAACTGAATTATAAAAGCGGTAAAAGACAACTAAACTATATGGAAGACACAGCTGAATACCGTGACGGTGACGGAGCGGAAAACTTAGCGGCTTGCGGCTAGCAGAACAAGCCGGGACATCTTTAGACAGCTGGTTGTAGCTGTCCGAGAGAAGCCGAGGATTTCACTCTCACTGCCTGTCTGTTACTTTGTCGTACAGTCGTAGAAGTAGTACAGGCAGCTATAAGTATATGTAAACATAGACAAGAATTTATGTGATTGCCCACAATCATGTTCCATAACAAGACACACTCACAGTCCCCAAATTCAACGCGGTATCGAGTGGACTATGCTTGTAGTCTCTTTGAAATCAGAAATGAAATTTACCGGAAAAGAACCGGAGTTACCGACATAGCTTGCAGAGTAAGCAAACTGAAGCGGCAGTGGGCTGGTCATGTCTGTCGAAGGACCGATGACTGGTAGAGCAGACGAGTCCTCGAGTGGAGATCGCGTATCGGCAACCGTAGTGTGGAACGCCCCCCAGCTAGATGGACCGACGACCTTAAGGAGCCGTCTCCACGAGCGAGAGAATCGCGGCGATATTATAGTTGTACCACGTATGTCTGTATACTCTCTTAGGACGTGTCTCTACACGGCGATATTATCGCGGCGAAAATTTTATGGCACGGCGAGACTATCGCCACGATTCTCTCGCTCGTGGAGACGGCCCCTAAGAAGGTAGCTGGGACAGACTGGATCCGGATAGAGCGGGATAGGACCAGCAGTGGACTGCAATAGGCTGAGTTGATTGATTGAATCTTGTTCCATAATATAGTATTAAAGTGTAGCCAGAAAACATATCACATATTGGGCACTTCATTGTAGCTACATACATTTATACGATAAATTATGGAACCCATATTGTAGACAGTGTCAAATTATTTCTTGCCGATGTTTATATGTATCTGTTTGAGACTGACTTCACATATATGCCTATACATAATCATGATCAAATGGATAGTTGGCTATTGCGCCAAATTGGAACTGACAGTTAAATATGAGGCCTAACAATGATGTTCACTTGGTTTAAAATCTAAATATATTTTATCACAAAAAAACATTCTTCTCAATTAGCATTTTATGTGGAAGCAAGAAAAATTCAACCGTTTCAAACTCTGCAACTGAAAAAGCAATGATGTTTCTGATTAAATTTTAGTTGCTACCCTAAAAAATTAATTAAACAAAGTATTTTGACCTTCAAAGTATTAAACCTTACCTTTCTGTTTTATGCACTTAAAACTGTATAAAAATCCATAATTATATAAGGTGCTATAAAAATATCTGCCACGGCTTCAATGGGAAACAGTATTTTGTATATAGATTACAGTAGTGAAGAAATTTTTTACTCCGGAATAGTTAAATCAATTTGAGAAAATAAAGTAATTAAATAAACATTTACTCTATTCTGCATAACGTGGTTCACAAACTACGCGCGATGTGTTGCTTCGTCACATTTTGCGAAATGAAATGACTGTGCGGCAACAGCTAATTACTATCGGACGGTTTCATGCAACTAAATCAATTCAAATTTATACGCACATTTTTTTGTATGAAAATAATTTATGACATAAGATCAATAATGTATGTTTGCTATTGTAATATATATACAAAATACTGTCTCCCATTGAAGCCGTGGCAGATATTTTTATAGCACCTTATATTTATAACCTACATAGACCTACTGAGCAATATTGCCCTCAAAGCTGAATCCGCACTAGCTTAATACGACAGCAATTACAGCCAGCAACATAGTTGGACTGAAATCCGCCATTGTGTGACGTTAGACTAACTAGAACTTTACTGGGAGACTAATAGCTACCAATACTTAGGAAGAAGCCGTCCTAAGGAGGGTATTATTACTGACATTGAAACAGATTTTGAAATTGATATCCTGAAGGAAAGATTTTATTTTACTACTTTTTCATACAATGCCAATATAGAATACTCTTTATTACGTATCTTTTATCTATATACAGGGTGATAAAGGAGGAGATAAAGAAGGTAATTGCCAACAAAAAATATTTCTACAGCATGGCCATAACTCAATTGCCCTAAAAGTTTGAATATTTTTGTTTTCTTAAAATGCGTTACAAAAAATTATTTCTCACTTTATTGTGAAAAAAAATATACTAAGGAAAAGTGGCCCTGTATCAGAAAAACTTGCTGATCCACTAAGAAAGGGTTTTTCTGAATTTCACCCCTAAGAGCGTGAATGGGGAGAGAGCAAGAAATTTCACACGGACGAAGTCGCGAGCAGAAGCTAGTACCATATAGTTAGGCTGAAGAGTTTGTTTGAACGCGTTAATCTCTGAAACTACTGGTCAGATTTGAAAAATTGTATTCGCATTTTATAGCCCAATTCTTGAATAAGGCTATTTAACATCACGCTAGGACCCTTAGGAGCCCAGCAAAAAGTCAGAAAGAACGCTAAGCGGAAACGAAGTACCTAATAGCGCGAGTGCGATGCGACGGGGTGGGTTGAGAGAACAAGAAATTTCACGCGAACGAAGTCCGGGCAGAAGCTAGTTACAGATATAAATGATTTTTTTTTCAAAAAGGGTGACATAATCTTATCGCTTAAAGCGATCTGGCCAGACTGCAAACGCGGGCGCGAGGCGGGCGCGGTGCGGCGTACTCAAACATAAGAACTTCATTTGAGCGTCCATAGTGGGCACGCGGGCGTGGTGAGCGGGGCGGGCTGCTTGGCGCGGGGAGCGCACGGGCAACTCACGCCATAGCTCGTTCATACAAGTGGCCGCAGTGAGCGCGCGGGCGGCCCGTGCGGGGACCGGGGTTCTCAAACCTCCCAACGGGAATACTCCTCTCAAACTAGTTCGAGATTTTTACTAGTAAAAATAAGTCTTCTTCATCCATATTTATTTTGACAAAAACGAAAATACTCAGAACGAAGCCGCGCTTGACTGCGGGCAGCCAGATCGCGCGCGTTCCTGCACCCGCGCCGCTCCCCGCCCCGCGATGCCAGTCTGGCCGAGCACTTAAAGACAACCTTTGCAATGTAGCCAATTAATTGAAATTTTATTTCTGCTCGGCTTCATAGAAAACTACATCTTCCTTGTATCATTAAAATTGTACATTTGTAATATTTTGTTTAAACTTCATTTTGTGGAAAATATTAAGTTAGTTAAATAATTTCCTGGAAATTCAGGATGGTCGTTTTTGTAAAATAGGTAATGAAGATCAGTAGGAAGTTTGTTTGGAATGGAAACCGGCCCCAACCTTGTTGGGAAAATAGCCTTAGGTTAGACTTGTATTTGAAACATAAATATCGTTGTATGTAACTACCTTTTTGCGAGAACCGTAATAACAAAAAAATATTGCAGGCAGGCTCGAAAGTCGGCCAACCTATTTCTGAGAATATTTATATCGGTATAACGCTGTAACTACTTGGCCACAGGGCCAGGTAGTGTAAAAACTGACATTCATACAGGTAGATCGTAGACTAGCGTCAACATTGCTAAGAAAAACCTACACAGAAAACTAAAGTGAAAACTTTAAGAAGACCTAGGCTGAGAAGCTACTTCAAAACCCATTTTCGTGCGGACGAGTGAACACAAAACTAATTTAATACAAAGGTGATTTGTTCAATATAATGGAAATAGTTCATCTGGTGTACATCGGGCTTCAAAGATTGGGAGGTTTTTGTATAAAATCTACTAATACAGAACCACCTTCGCTTGTGTAAATCTGTTGACTTTTCTGTTTATGTTTTCTTTATTCGGTGACACCATAAATATTTTGTTTCACGTATGTACATCCTACGTAAACGTGCTGGATATGTTTGTTAACAAAGTTTGCTTCCTATTTATTATGTAATTTTCACGAAAGGGGAATAATTAAACACAAAAACTGAGACTGCCTAATGTACTAAAAGTTCTCATAAACTTAAAAACAAACACAAGTAAATAATCAACAAATGGTACTCAATAATTATCGTACCCAATAAACATCTAGCTGCTGATGAAAATACTATACAAATGTATTCTAATTAAATTCCACCACATTTCAAAACGTTGGCTACGCTTGCTACGAAACGTGTAGCGTGCGTAGCGGCAGCTACGCCGTAGCAACCGAAATGAATGCTAACGAGAACAGTCGCCTTTTGCCAACCAAAAATGTTTAGACCACAATAAACGTATAAATGTGTGTGTATTATACATATAATTAACACCAAGATACCGCCAGTGTTACACGTACACCCGTCTTATGTTCAAAGATAACAAGCCTGAAGTGATCCAACCATTTAATTTACATACATTACTTAGCCCTGTACTGGTATAGTATTATATCATCGTGGCCTCGTAGACCATAAACATACTTCATTACACACCACCACTAATTAGTATGTTTAGTTAGGAGCTCCTAATGAGTTCGGGCCTTTGTCTCATTAAGTTAAGTTGCTGATAAAGTATTTAGCACGGCTATACATATAGTGTATTAAATAATATTGTCAGTGTTTGTTCACTTTGGTTAAGTTAATATGCAAAGTTTTGTAATGTGTTTATTTTGTTTGGTGAAGTTTAACAAAGTGTAAGTACTACCATCTCGTTCTGGACTTAAAACTTATTTCGCAATGTTTTCAAAAACCAATGGCGCCGATTCTGTTGTTCACAAATTAAACTAAATTTTATTTCAGTGCATCTTTTTCTGTCTATTTCATTAAGAAAAGGACAGAATATAAATCTTAGTTTAGACCAGTCAATCAGCGCCTGAAAGTACTTCATACAAGTTTAGACGTGATTAAAAACTTGCCTACTAAAATTACGTCAATTTACGTCAGGCGCTGATTCATTTGACAGGACTAAACTAAAATGTATCTTCTGTCCATTTTCTTAAAATTTTTCTTATAAATAAAACTAGGTACTATAGGGAATCTAAGAAGAGCCCCTTTATGTAATTAAACAGCAATAGGATTTCATCAAGTTATATTTACAGAAAGACTTTACATTACCACATTAATACTAGCACTGACTCTACTAAACAAAAATCCATACTAATATTATAAATTCGAAAGTAACTCTGTCTGTCTGTCTGTTACCTTTTCACGCCTAAACCACTGAACTTTGGTTTAGAGATAGTTTGAGTCCCGGGAAAGGACATAGGATAGTTTTTATCCCGATATTCCCACGGAACCGAAACTTATGCGGCTGAAACCGCGGGGCGCAGCTAGTACTTAGTAAAAATATTTGACACCTGCCTGAACGTTCGAATAGAACACGCGCTCAATTATAACCAGCCTGCACTAGTAAAGATAAGGATATAGCCTCTACAGTACTTACAAGTTCAGTGCAAACTAAAAATAACCTAGAATTCTTTCTAACCCTGACAAATATCTTTACAGCATAGCAAACACAACATAAATCCCTGCCCTTGCCTAAAAGCAAAGTGAACAAGGCATCTGAGTGACGTGTTTATTTTCATTGACACTCTTAAATATATTTACAGTAAAAGGCGAGAATGTTTTTCTGGCCGGTTTCCCTATGTCTGTAGATGGATGTTTAATATTAGGCACCGAGCCAAATCATGATATGCCCACACGCCATATAATATGGTCATACCGCCACAAAGATTGGATATATCCTTTGCCTATTGTCATATTAATTTATTGCTGCGGGGTAATTGCGTAACGCACTATCAGAGCAATGGGTTTCATTTTGACAGTCCAACAACATGCATCACGTTGTTAGTGTTGTTGTGCATCGCCGATCTTATAAACAAATGAACAAACAATATTATTTACGCTTTCGGAACAAAGACTTAAACCGTTAGATTCGCCCTACCGCGTCAAAAATTTCTGACACCTCTGACATGCACAATGCCGCAGCGACTTAACTTTTTTTAGCTTAATCACGCGAAAAAGTGTCCATACTGAGACACTTTTCGCGTGACTAAATACGATGAGAGCAAATCTATCGATACAAATCTTTGTTTCGGAAACAAAGCTGTATCTTCTAAACAATATTCTATTAGAAGATCACGAAACAACGAGACACGTGGCATCTTCGCTCAACGTGTACAATCTCAAGAGTTCCCCAAGAGTTTCCTGAGGCAGGAGTTACAAGTTCTTTCTAAACAATGAATCCTCTACTGAGTTCAATACTTACTTGGCTCTCACTTACCACATGTACAATATCATTCTATATTTGTCATGTTGTTATTAGCTAACTCGACTGAACTCATATTGTTGAGTCGTGCTGGTGAGTGCGATCGCGGCTCCGCTCACTTACTTGAAACTTTTATGTGTTCTGGGTTTTTGTTCCCGGAATGTAGGACCGTATACTCTTTTTATTTTCTAAGGTACTGTAGTGGGGGTCGTAGCAACGGACGTGCTGACGACAAATAACTAAAAGGCGTTAAGCTTTGTATAGCATTTATTGTTTAAGAGAAGCTTATCGTACAACGGCAAATTCAACACTGCTTCCAAAATAAGAAAAAAACACTAACAGAATATTTGACACACGCTTGAACGTTCGAATGGAACATGCCATAAATATAACCAGCCTGTCCCGCAAAGAGGTGTGACTTTACAGCCAGTCTCCACAGTACCTAGCAACATTTCTGCCAAAATAGGTCGTAAATGGTTTCTTAGTTTACTGACATTCTAAAAAAAACTAAGACCTTTACATTTGTATCTATTTTAAAGAGGTCTTTAAAAACGGAAGTTTAATTATGGTTAAACTTTTTTAGTTGATAATCCAGTGGTCAATATTTAAAGGGACATATTTAGCTGCGCGTCATCCAGTTTTACCAAGGGGTATCGTTTTATCCAGTAACTGGGTTGTGGAGGTCAGATAGGCAGTCGCTCCATGTAAAATGTCTATATTCAGCTGCGTCGGGTTAGACTGGAAACCGACCCCAGCATAGCTGGGAAAAGGCTAAAAGGCTAGGCAGATAGATAGATAGATGTAACTGCGCGTCAAAATTTATATTTGAACTTCTAATGATGGGCACTTTTTTAAATTAATGGATCTCTAAAAACATTTGAAGCTTCTAATGATGCAAACTTTTTTAAATAAAAAAGATATATGATGATAGCCTCTTTTCAACTTTCTCGTTTCTTCGCAAAGCTGGTCGCAGTAATTAAGCTAGGGTACCCAAAACAGACGGTTTAGGTTAGGTTGGAACTGTAACCCATCACGCGCGAGCCGAATTGTTCGCAGTAATTAAGCTCCCCAACTAAAATATGAATTACTAGATATTCACAAAAAGAGGGGCAATAATTATATTAGAATGTCCAATAATATTTTTAGGAGCGCAAAATGGAAATGAATAGAGGTTCGATTAAATACATATCATTTAGATTAAGTAAAAAACCTAGTTACGGTTGGAGTGCAGAATAGGGTAAGCCCTATAAATTGTTATAGTTATTTACGAAAAGAAATAAATCTTAAGACAAAAGAGCTGAATATACATTCACAGCGTGTCGTGAGATAAAAATACTATAGTAAATTATTTTGTAATTAATCCTAAGTACTTTTAAATTAAAGTTCTGTTAAGAAAGTGACTATATTTACTAACGAAGATGGATTACGCTTCAATTTATACAACTCGCTGTACTGTGAGAGTAGTCACAATGATCACCATAAATTATAATCAAAATAAATTGAGGTATTCCACTCAGAATGCCGATCGATCTCCTCGATCTTCACTTGTTTCCCTTAATGGTTTATTTATAGGTGAAATAAACGATTTGACTTTGACATAATTATAAAAAATGTTCTAGTAATAATTATGACATATTTTTTAATTATATACATGAATAACACGCGTAGAAGAATATTTGGAAAACCTGCTAACAAAATAGCAACTCAATACTAAACTAGCATTGATTCTACGTTATGCCGACTTAATGCTAAAGTAATAATAATTCAAAATCATTTAATTGCAAATTTTGTAAAGAATATGTAGATGTTTTGCAGTCATTACTGCTCGATGGAAGCTGTTGTTCAAATCTCGATCCTATTTATTTATTTAAAAAAATTATTATGTGTTTTTCTTTTAATATCATGTGTGGCACATTTTCTTAATTACTTACTACTTACTTATTCGTTAAAAATAAGTAATATGAATGTTTCAGAATGTTTACATTAAAATTATTAAGCTAAAGTCAAGCATCTATCAAGTTGCACCTTTTGTATTTCCCGTCAACTGAATTAGTACCGACAATACAACTACAAAGATAGCGCTGGGATCAAGTTAGATCGCACTATCGTTTGCTGCACGGCGTTTGGTTGAGTACCCTGTTCCAAGCCACTTCAAATTAACTTTGCGCAGAGGCAATATCTTAACCAATATGAGGTTAATTCGAGGTTCGATTATTGCTAGTTGAAAACTTTACCAATACCCCGCAGTGTGGACGTGAAATACCGTCCACGACGGCAATTTTTGAATGGCCGTAGTTGGCTTGAGAATTGAAGTTTCTGCCTCCGCGTGCCACCGCGCCGCGCCGCGGCCAGCTCAGTGCGGGCGCTGTCAAATTCGTTCTGTGAGAAAATCAAATATTGATTTTTTTTATTGAGGATAATCATTTCTGTGACGTTAGCGTCGTAAAATATTTTAGACGCACCGTCACATCAATTTGTGAGAGTAAAGGAAAGACCAAAATGTAAGTAAAGTGTTATTTGACGGCATCATTAAGGACCGGCCAGGGACTAAAAAGTGCCAAAAATATGAAAATATATACTGTAGTAAATAAAATAACATTTGAAATAAAAAACGAAAAATATCGAAAAACAACCCATAAAATATTCACTTATTAAAATGGCTGTCACATAAAAACATAAGTAATTTTATTGGTTGGAAAATAAAAAATTGAGCCGATAGGACAATTTAATTTCACCTCACGTTATTCATGGATCGTAATATGACACGACAAAGCTTTTAAAGTGAAATCTACAGCCTAAAGTAATTGTAAAGAGTACTTATCATGTTTCATCAATAGAAATTAATTCAACATGTCTAATGCTTGCTTATTTTATTGCATGCATTACTTAAGGGGAGTACAGGACCTAAACGCAAAAAACGCAACTCTTATAATGCCTAAAAGTATATGATCGACTACAGTAAACAAAATCAGAAAAAAAATATATGATGTTCTTCAGGATATATGCTAGTTAAATAGTGTGTTGAAAACATAATACCACTAATATGATACGTTAGAAAAGAACCATGAAGATACCTCTAAAAACTTTCTTTTCACAATAAAAACCATACTAATATACTAATCATTCTGATTTTTTGTGTTTTAATTTTTTAGTCCAAGCTATAGACTTTTTGTAAATAGATAATTGTTTCATATTTTGCAATAAATTACCAGCGTTGTGTCATCGCGTTTCTCTTTCTTTTCTATGCAGTCCGACAGTGACCGCGCTTTAGGTCATGTAGTCCTCTTAAAACGTGTTCAGAGTTCGTAGCTTAATAATAACAGCCGCACGGGTCGATCGAAGGTTCAGCTATGCTTACCGCGGTCGGTTCATGGATGGGTGATCGTGACCATCCGTTACATATCAAGTTGGTCCAGGCTGTGATTTATATGTATTTGATAGTCATTACGCGTAGTCGGAAGCACGAATGTCCGACAACCAGTCTTACTAAGAGGCTGTGTGACAGACAGACGGACGGACGAATTAGTAATAGGGACTCGTTGGCACCGCTTGCGTACGGAACCGTAATTACACTGGGTCTATCATGATAGAGGAAAAATCAGCGTTTCAAAACATCAATAAGCTCGACCACGTCAACAAATGAAGCAACCCTCAAAATCTCAACCCGACATAATTCTACCCTCATTAGTAGGGCCTAACAATAACTCGTAAAAACATTGTTTTTATCACGAGATCCTCATTAATCTGTCATGCGACATAGCCGTGTCTAACGTGACAAATTTGATTACTGCCCCGACTTAATGAGGGCTTGGGAGACGCAAAGTGCTTCGGACAAGTCCCTGAACCGGCAGCATTTTGTTTCGGACGATGTACTGAAAATTATTTAAAATTTTCGGTCAGATTGAGGCAACTTTTTGAAGTTGATGTTATGTTATATGTATGCACGGAAGAGCGTTTTGGTACGGGTTTTGAATATCACAATGTGGGAAATAAAATTATGGTTTGTATGGAAGGGTAGGTATTTAAACCTATTGTTGTAATGTTATTGGAAAGTGGTTCTGCTTAGTCAGTCAATATGTTACCTTTAAATTTTAATATTGTGTTACTATCTCAAGTGTTTGTTTTATTGTAAAATGGGCCAGGTCTTGACCTCGATCTACCTGGTGGAAAGCGATGGATAAGGTCTATGATGGTAACTTGATTCTTACAAAAAGCGGTAAAGTATATGTCGTTAAAATGTGTAACTTTACATGTAGGACTCGTGGGACTATTTGTTTTTATTGCTTTCATGGTGTTAGAATACTATAATAGCAAATTCAGTACCAGTTTCCAACTTATCTCGATCGTTGATATTAGACTGTAGAATCTTTCCGGACACTGTGGAACAGACCAAGAAAGAAAGACAAATTCTTTTCACTTCTCATGCTCTAAAAGTTCGTCTTTATGTTGTGCGTAGGCGACATAAAATCGCTTTTTACGCTCTAGTGCATAAAGTAATTTTTTTTTCTAAGGCTAAGATAATCAGGCCCAGCAGCAACACGCACAATAAAACGTCGCAGATTAAAGTCGTTATTTTATTTGCTTTAATTTATATCACTTCCGTGTTTTCTATCGTTAATTTAATAAAACCAGATAAAATAGTTGTCATTTATTAAAACGCAAAGAAATTTTATGACTTGGCAGTATGAAGTACCCATGTCGAATGACAAATGTTAAAAATTTAAACAAAGCTTTTTAAAAGTTTCGTGGCGGGAAATAACTATTCTCTTCTTCAATTTTGCAACATTTTTGAACAGTGAAAATACTGTTATATACTTTACGTCTGTTTCATTTTCTTGGAATCGAAGTGAAAAGCCGAGTGTATAACTCGGTCATAAACGAGCCATTGTACCCCTCGACTTAACTATCCATCCTCGCCTGCGGCTCGGGTGGATATAAACGTCTCGGGGTAAAATGGCTTCTTTTATACACTAGTTGTACAATCTACTATTATTCTGCAACTGAAACTGTCAAATTTTCCCAATCAACTTTGAACCTTGTACCTACATTAGTAAAGTTGAAAATCTTGTAGTAGCTTGATGTACTGGCGTCTGTACCAACCTACCTCATTATCCTCATTCTCTTGCCCTAATCCCAATTCGCAATGTTTTCTTTGTGTAACCTCAGTAGTCCTTTTCTAGCCATAATCATTCTACCTACCTAGAATACCTACCTACTGATCAAATTAATAATGGTAATTTCAAACCTTAATGAACCTTACATGATTCACCACCATAATGTAATAAGTTTCCACGTATGTAAGTCGTAATGCATCATAAGTAAACAAATTATGCGCTGAGATGCTCATGCATTCTCTTGGAGAACAGTTTCCATAAGGCCCAGCACGAACGCGCGACGAAAACGTAACGTAAATTCAAACAATTATTGAATCGATAATACAACTATCCTTTAGGTACATGGTGCTAGGGACACTGACGCACAAACTGTAACCATGAATTTTATTCAGCACATGATCCTAGACTCCATAGTGTAGAAAGATGTTTAAACCTACTTGCCTCGCCTTGGTCCGCCATTTTGGAATTTTTTTTTCAAAATGGCGTCGCACGATAGTACCTATATTTATAAATAGAGGACATATAGAGGAACAAAAAATGTTATATAACATGATATCTTAAAATGTCACATTACCCAGGTAAATAGAGTTAAAGATAGCTTCAATGAGTCCAAATCTCATTAATTGAGGGCTGGTTTTTCAATCGACAGATATCTTTTATTGGTGGAATAAAATTGACGTCTGACAGTTTTTGTATAGAAGAACTGTCAAAAATTCAAAATGATTCCTCCGATAAAATTATTGTCGTTGGGAAAATCAGCCCTAAAACCATCAATTAATTCTGAACACCGCTTCGTCAGATGATGAATGATGTGTTACAATGGATAATCGTCATAAAAAAAAATCTGCTGTGTCATAGATTAGTACAACTACGTGGTCAAAATGTATGAGATGGCATTTTTTTTTTAAATGACAAGCCCATAATTTTGACCTATTGGGGTTCAGAATTGTCTACTGAATCCTAGGTACCAAGCTGTACGTAGATGATGCCACCCTTTATATCCTGGTTAATTTTTTCTGCGACTAGCACACTCATTACCACCCATATATTTTATGAATAAACTCTTAAAACGGTAAAGTAAGCAAATATTACGTACAAAACGAGTGTTGCATGACTCATAATGCGAAGCATTAGACAGTGCTTTACGATCGAATTTTTTTGCCTCTTTTCTGCAACTGTTTCTATTGTTATATATCGTCGGCTTATTGCAAGAAGTCATAATGTGAAATATTCACTATTCTGAGATAAACGGTATTTTAGTTCGATTTAGTTAGTGGTTATGTTGATTTGCCCATATTATCCTAGAATAGACTAGATAGAAATTAGTGAGTTTTTGCCTTTTGTAGAATGTGTCAAAAGAAGTCCACTATAGATAAAAACGTATTTAGTGATTTTTGCAGTTAATGAATTCTTGCAATAAGCCAACGATATACTCTTGCTAGTACACAGAACCTACTTAATTTAAATACCACTGTATAGATAATTTAATGGAAATTAATTCTGTACTTTTCAAAAATTTATTTAAGTAATGCAGTAGAAAGGAAAAGACATAAAAATATTTCTAAAAAAATTTCCGTCGATTAAGTGTGAAATCTAAAAAACATTGCAGCTTGCGAAAAAATCAATTAATTGAGTATTTTTTTATTATTAGATTTGTTTCACCTCCAAGAGGAATCATATCGAAAATGGCTTTTTTATACAAAGTAGTTTACTTAATTATAATTAACAAATACTAACTAATATACTATCTATATCTATGGTTTTTTATACGATCAAATGAGCACTATGAGTCGCGCACAATTTTAAAACAGTTCGAAGTTACGTTACGTCTTCTCCGCGCGTTCGTGTTTAGCCCACGGGTGCCCCTTCCGTGCCAAGTTTCTAAATGAAATTGTCCACTATACTCCAAAGTTATACAGAATACTTGAGAGGAACATTGTTCGTACTTACCTACTTATTTTCAGAACTTCTAAAGTAGGTAATATTGATGTTTAAGTACCTATTTCTATTGAATATTGGGTACTCGTGGTTCAGTATCCTAGAGAAAGCTTGTGGCTAAGTTATAACAGCCGCATGGGTCGATCGATCAGATTAAGCAACGCTTGCCGCGGTTGGTCCGTTGATGGGTGACCATCTTTACATACCAGACCCCGCCGTGCCTCGGAAAGCTCGTCATTCGTGGATCTTTGGCAGTCGTTACGGGTCGTCAAAAGCCCAAAAATCTGACATCTAGTCTTACAAAGGGGTATCGTATTACCCAGTAAATGGGTTGTGGCGGTCAGATAGGCAGTCGCTCCATGTAAAACACTGGTATTCAGCTGCATCCGGTTAGACTGGAAGCCGACCCAACGACGGCTGCGATTGGACACGGCTAACGCAATTACAGTTTACATTACAGACCGCATTAGGAACTTTATACTTCGTTCCAAAACACAGATAGCGGACGCTGGTCTAAAGTGGATCTGGGCTGGCCACTTCTGTGGCATTTTGGAGCAGAAATACGCAAAAAACCCACTCATTTGATCCCAAATAACAGCAAACAACTAGGGGCCGGCCTAGAAAGAGATGGTGGGATGAGCTGGACTCCTTCCTAAAGGATTGGCCCACAATCGCAGTAGACCGGAAAAAGTGGAAGGAGAGAAGGGAGGCCTTTACCATGCAGTGAGACAACAGAGGCTTATAATAATAATAACAAAGTTAGTCGGTGACCGAAGCCGGTTGCATTCGGGTACGGCCAAACTGACCTAATGTAAACGCGCCTTTAAAGTATTGCAGAGACGATGCTCTACAAAGATAAACTTTTTCAACATTCATTGCGTTATTTACGTTGTTGAACAGACAAATTTTCTAACTTTATTTTATTCAGAGTGTGATTGATAATTTGTAATTTGGGTGCCGGTCAGACTGGGAGCCGATCCCAACATAGTTGAGAAAAGGCTAAGGCAGAATGATTTCAATAAAAAGATCTCCATTAGATAAAATGAAAAGACCATTTGCAAAATGCGAGGTAATTATGCAACAATGTTTTAAAGTGAAACTGTCTAAGTATTTTAATGAAGGAGACTGCGGTCATCCGCGTTTTTGTTCGACTTCACTTTGTATAATAATGAGCTGAGACTGTAAGGGATAAACTTTAATTGATTTAAGGAAATTTTGCATAAGGTTGCCTTCGAAGCGTAGGCATTCCCCGAACGTAAGCACTAAGCCTTGGCCTTTATCCAGCAAAGTTTTTAGCTCAAACATTATTTTATAACCTAAGTATCCTTTTGCTAATGTATTTATTTGTATAGTTATTAGTCATTTAATTTAGTATCTAGTGTGTATACTGTGTGGCATCACTGCTTCCCTGCCACTCATCGACATCCACGCGCAAACTGTAACCATGATTTTAGCACATGATTCTACCCTTAACGTAGAAATTCTTCGTAGGTTATCAAAAAAAATATCTGCTCTTTCATAGAAAAGTGCAATACCTACGCGGAGTATTGTATGGAATATCAATTTTTTTTTTCATCACTGACTGAAAATTTCAATACATGGATGTTTAGAATCATGTACTAAATCCGTGCTATACGGTTGCCTGTCGATGTCCCTGCCAAACCCTGTAATTAGTACATAATAAATAATTTTATAGGTAAGACAAAAGCTAACAAAACTCGGTAAAAAAAATTTTAAAAAAGTCGGTAGGTATTTAAAATTTTTTACGTGTTTGGATATCATCGCGGTGAAGACAAATTCATTGTTTTTCTTTTTATTATTTATTTATTGTGTAGAAAACATTGTATTGCATAGGTATTTAGACAAACGTGAGCTTTAAAATGCTTCTAAAACCTTTTGTTGTTTATAATGAAACTCGGAGAAAGTCTGACGGCCATTTTTCAGATAATTTGTATCTTCCTCTGCATAATAACGTTTATTGCAATCACGAGGTTTTCATTGCACGATCTTCCGCGTTGTTGAGCCCAGCAAGTGGCCACGTTGATTGCAGCATCAGTGGCATTGTTTAGGTCATCCAAGGTCCAGGTGAACGGGCACTTAGGATACTCCAGTCAGTGGGCATGGTGACAATATTTGACTTACCTACTGCATTCAACTATTTCTATTATTTTAATAAACTGTCTATGGCAATGTCAAAATATGTTTCGCCAGCTATAATTCGAATTGCAATTGTAGGTATATATACAGTTGTACTGTGCTGCCGGGGATTTTTTGTTGAGCCACTTCTTCTTCACATCTAAAGTACCTACCAGAGAGTTAATGACTTTTGATTTTGATAAATAATTCAGCACCCACAAAACTTTTGTGCAGGCCAACATTTTACTTTTCCGAACATTTTTTGCCCCAAAAACCCACAGAATGTTTTCAATTTGTGGTTCTTATTAAGGATATACTTACTGAAGGGTCGACGTAACGAGTATGATTAGGGAAAGGTTACCCACTTAAGAAAATACACTTCCTTCAATTACTGACCGTGATTTCGAGTTCGACTTCTTTACAAAGTTTTATGACGTCACAACTTGCGAAGTCTGGTGTCGCAGATTGTTATGTAATTTATGTTGATGTATTCCCTGCCTATGTTAATCTGGGGTACTTTTTCGTTGGTAAAGGACGATGATAATTATGTAATAAAAATGGGTACGGTAAGAAAAACGTTAGAACTAATGAGATGAGTATAGCTCTACTGTCAAGGAATAATAAATATTAAGGTTAATTTTTCCGCACCTCGTTGTCAACATTTTGAATGAAAGCGGCAGTTTGGAAAGTTAATAATTATCCCTAATAATTATGGGAACGCCCAACTAACTTTTTCACTCCTTGACCGTGCATGGTTGACAGTACTGTAGAATACATTTCACTTCTCAAATAAAAATATTTGTCTGTCAATGAAAAATTTAAAAATCCTTTGACAAACAAAAGATCACTTGGCGTTTACCCGGTGTTTATGAAAATCTCAAGCAAATTGGTTTAAATTTCATGTGGATATTTAGCGCTGACCGCTTTACGAGCCCAAAGTCTCAACTATTCCAGGAAATGTTATGTCCGCGAAATTGAAAATCCCACCTTGTTGGTACGATGCTATAAACTGATTAAGTTTGGTAAACCGGGGGTATTATATAGTCACGTTTTATACAGCGTATATCAGAGAGCTGTGCTCAAATTTAAGGGTGTGGTACAGACCATCAAACTGAACATCTTTCTGCATGGGACAGACATCGTGATCGAGAAAAAAGTATCTGTCGACCCGTACATTTGGGTCGAGTACTTTCTCCATGGGACCAATATCGTAATCGCGACAAAAATATCAACTGTCCCATTCAAAAGGTATTGAAGTTTTGAATTGGACAGTTGATAATTTTATCGCGATTACGCTATTGGTCCCATGGAGAAAGTGGTTCAGATTGATGGTCTGTCCCACACCCTTAGGTTTTACCACACCTTTCTGATACATGCTTTAATAAGATTAACATGGTAAATAATACCAAAATAAAATATTGAATTAATGAATTTTATAAAAAGGAAGTGAATGAAAGAATAAAAAATTTAATTTAAATATTAACATAAGAAGGGAAGGGAAGTGGAGGTGCTTGGGGGAGGCCTATGTCCAGCACTGGACGTCTTTCGGCTGAAATGATGATTAACATAAGTAATTAAAACTGTAACTCTATTCCTAATGTCGAAATCCCTGTGCATCTGAACCTGCAGCCTTAATGGAGTAATATACTTAAAATAAAATAGCAATGCTTTTAATTTTGACAATTCAACATTATGATCTATTAATTGCCGTATTTTCGTTTCCAAGCAGATGAATTTTTCAATCATAATTATGAAGCAATGAAAATGTCCATTCAAAATCTTCCGGATTGTGGTGGCAGGTGTGTTACGTAGGTAATCGAGATGCAGTTCTGTTACTTTTTTCTATTTTCATACTACGGAAGGCAGTATCACTACACAATCAAACATAGGTACTTGAATGACCTTAAGTGATCCCGGTACAACAGTTCCGAAGTAAAGAAAAACATTAAAGTACCCAATATGAATGATTTCACTCATCTAAAACCGAACGGGAAAATATGGATTCCCGTTCTCCGCGTAAGCTGTAGTCGTTTGTTAAAACGACATACTTAATTTCAATGGCTGGTGATAAACTGGCCATCTGTCCTAATGTGCACTGCAGTGGACAGCGATCATTACAACTGGGGAAGAGGCTGGTAAACAACAGATTAGGAAAACAAAGAAGAAAAACGAAGCTTTTCTCCCAATTTTGTGCTACTAATGTGAGTCATCATCACCATCTGTCTATAAGCCATTTCCCATCTATGTTAGGGTCGATTTTCAGTTTAACTGGATACAGTTGAATACCAACATTTTACATGGAGCGACTGTCTCCACAACCCAGGTACTGGGTAACACGATACTCCTTGGTAAGTCTGGTTGTCAGACCAGAATGTTCTGCTACCAATGTATGTAGGTTGTTTACTGTCATACTTTTACAATGTTGTACGTTTAAAAGGAACAAAAATATTTCTACGTCCCCAATACCTCAAGCCTCGTCTGTATTCACAAACCTATTTGCATATAATATTCAAATTCTCGTAAGTACATCTTCTACAATGTTTTCAATAAAACAATGTGGGTACAAAGTTTCTGTATTCGCGACAAGTGAGATATTTTTCCCAAATATTGGCACAATGCTCTGATTTTACCTGTATTATAAAAGAAAGAAGTGAATTGTGACCTATGTTTACATTTTATTACACTACTGTTTGTTGTCCCTAAATAAATAAATAATGAAATACTGAGAACCGTCCCTATGGTTTTTAGGTTAAAATAGTTCATCTTAATTCATTTAAATTTCGTTACAAGTACATAATATAATATTTGGTCACGTTGCCCGCCGGTAACCCAATAACCCTGGAATGTTTGTGGTGATGGGCAAAGTAGATGGAAAAAGACCTCGCGGCCGGTCACCTAACCGCTGGTCAGACCAAGTAAACCCACATAACTTTCAGTTACTGCCGCCCTGAGAGAAGCCGAGAACTGAACGAAGAAGAAGAACATCATACATAAAGCCACGATGGCCTTCAGGGACACGACCTTTAAAGAAGAAAGAAAGAAAAAAAAAAAACGATCATTAATGAAGCCTTCAGTAATGAAGTACGCGACCAAGAAAAAGAAGATAAAATTTATTGTATAAAGCCTGTATAGCATTTGTTCTAGTTCTCTAGAACATGCGCTATTTTATTTTATTTATTAAGGGATAATAAGCAACTACAACTAATATAATATATAAGGTTGACGAAAGTTTAAGAAGTAATGTTGCAGTCCACTACATTATCCGCAGATAGGACATATTAAGAGATCAGAGGTTGCCACTAGACGAGCATTACAAAAATTAATATTTTTAAACAAATAAATAAGTTACTATAAGGCTAGCTATAGCTACAAAACCAAATCAGATTAGTAACAATTTCATTTACTTAAATTATGCAATAGTTAAATAATAATATTAAAATTACAATTAAGATAAAAAATTTCTACTATAAGTTTTTAAATTTATTTTTCGAACATGCAAATATTGATATATTTGCATGTTATATCAATGAAGTTTGAGTTCGATATCCAGGCTTAATAGGCATATCACCTAGTTTTATTTTTATACTAGAACACAGGGTTCTAATTGGTTAATTTGGTTCTAGCCTCACTCGTAAAGTATGTACAAAGTTGTTTGTGTAAAAAACAAATCGAGTTCCACGCAATATTTTGCAATACAAAGTAACCTTGACTATATTTCAGCACATACTACTTAAATATTGTTATCCTCTTTACTGTGGGAAAATCAAAATTTGATTTATAATAATAGAAAAAAGTACCTAATTGTGTCTCATTAGTCGCAGTTGAGCTCTTATTTAAAACAACTTTACAACAGCTGGCGTATATCAAGTGATAAATAGTGTACTATTATACAGGGTGTTACGGAAAGGGTATATCAATACAAACGGGTTGAAGAGTGTATCTGGTCTAGAATCTCCGTACAAAATTTCAGCTCAAAAGCATTAACTTTGAAAATGCTTAATATTTTTTTATTTCGACATCACGGCGCTGCACTGGCGCGCGGCGGCGTGATGTGCATGTACTAGGCGCACAGACACACTACAGATAATGGATAATGACCCTCGTAGTGCGGTGACACGTTTGTTATGATTTCAATTTAATAAACTATCTAAATAAAAAAGTATTAAGCATTTTCAAAGTTACTGCTTTTGAGCTGAAATTTTGTACAGAGATTCTAGACCAGATACACTCTTCAACCCGTTTGTATTGATATACCCTTTCCGTAACACCTTGTAGAAGTAGAAGCAGCCGAGCTGGATCTATCCGCATCCTAATGTGTTTCATCTCCATTGTTCCGCATTCCACGTCTCAAATTGGCCGATTTAATTATTACCGGACAATCCCTTTGCGCATTCGTGTTGCTCAAATAGATGGACGCATTGGTGGCCTTCCATGAATTGTGTTGTATGGTTGTTGCACTTCATACTAACAGGTTTCCGCTGAATAATAATGTTTATCGGTATTTAAAAAAAAAATATTGCTGAATGGGCCCGCGCTTGGCCTCGATCACGCCTGATGGAAAGTGATGGATGAGGTCTATGATGAAACGAGCGTGCCCAGAAGATGCCTAAGGCACTAGCTGGATCGGCCACGCATAGACGAAACACAGCACCCTGCTTGACGCCAGACTCCGTTGGGAGGGTGGTCGCAAACCACGCGGGTGTTAGCCCTACCAATGCAAGAAAGAATTACATGAAAATTATTATAATAATTATTATGGTATTTCTCTAATATAACTTGCTTTTTGGTTGTAGCTGTCTTGACTTGTCCACACGGGTTGATTCATACCCATCCATTGTTATTTTCTTGTTTTGCTACAGCCATACATAATTACGGCCCATCACTACAAACTGTACTTATGTGTATGCAAGTGCCGTTAGGAGACTGAAAATAACATTGTTAAACTGTTCCACCGAACCGCACGCTACAAAATTTTGTTTCACTGCGGTTAGTACAAGTGCTTAGGTGCGGTTCATCCAAGTGCGGTTGAAATCAGTGCTCTGAGTGAAATACCTCGATCGAAGGGTAAAGCTACCCTTGCCGCGGTAGGTTCGTGGATGGGTGACCATCTATTACATATCGAGACCCCCGTGCTTCAGAAAGCACGTTAAGCCGTTGGTCAAGGTTGTCGTTCGTAGATCTTTGACAGTCGTTACGGGTAGTCAGAAGCTCAAAAGTCAGAAAACCAGTTTTACCGAGGGGTATCGTGTAACTCAGTAACTGGGTTGTGGAGGTCAGACGGGCAGTCGCTCCATGTGAAATACTGGTATTCAGCTGCATCCGGTTAGACTGGAAACCGACCCCAACATAGTTAGGAAAAGGCTAGCTAGATTGATAGAAGTATTTGTACGAAAACATGTTTTAGGTTGCAGGTGTCTTACTTGTCTTTACAGCCTGATTTATACCCATCCGGTGTTAGTCAGTTGATTTTAAAAGCAGTGTTATAAATTTATAATCTTTGAAACCTAGAATAATCATTTATTTCAAATTTTAAGTAGATACATCGTTTACAAAAGTATGGGGGCACAAAGTTCGCAGAGTTACTTCGAGAAACTTGAAACATATAGAAAGAGATATATAAATCCAATTTTTTATATTCGCCTCCCTCCAAAATAGTATAACTATTAGCAAACGTGTAATTTAGATAAGGCTAGGTAAAAATAAAACAGTTATTTCACTCTATGTTTAAAGTTAAACCCAACTGTACCGATAATTTTACAAAATTAGTATGTAATGTACTACACTGGGAATCTTGTACAGCTAAAATTAGTAAGTAGTTTTAATTAAAACCACGGAGCAAGTATTTAGAAAGTTTAATTTTGCAGAAGTTCATGCGACTCGCGAAATAATCTGGCGTCTAAAAGTAGTCATCTGGAGCCAAAGTTGCTAAGTTTTGTAGTTCTTACGAAACAGCGCCACTGCAATATTCTCTGGAGATTTAACTGTTCTTTATTACATTAACTTATAATTTGTACCCGCAGTTTCTTTGAGGAAGACTATAGTACTGTGGGGTTCGTAGCTAAGGTGTATGCTTTGAATATACGTGTATAATTAAAAAGCGTTAAGCTTTAACCAGCATATATTTTAGAAGAACATTTCAATACAACGTTAAAACTAGCAACTTTTATATAACAAGCAATGCACATAATAGTAGATTGTACAACTAATGCATAAAAGAAGTTATTTTACCCCGAAACGTTTATATCCACCCGAGTCGCAGGCGAGAGTGGATAGTTAAGTCTAGGGGTAAAATGGCTTTTTTATGCCTGAGTTATACACTCTGCTTTTCACTTCGATTGCGAGAAAATGAAACAGGCATAAAGTACACAGTACATAATTAATCAAATATGCTGCAAAGCATCGCTAATTCCCGAAGTTTTTTTTTATTTTCAACATGTGTCATTCGACTTGGGTACTTCATACTGCCAAGTCATAAAAACGTTTCTTTGCGTTTTTAAATAATAAATGACAACTATTTTATCTGATTTTGTTAAATTAACGATAGAAAACACGGAAGTGGTATAAATTAAAGAAAATTAAATAAATCACGACTTTAATCTGCGAAGTTTTATTGTACGTATGTCTGTTGGGCCTGATTACATTAGTCTTAGAAAAAAAAATTACTTTATGCACTAGAACATAAAAAGCGGTTTTATGTCGCCTAAGCACAACATAAAGACGAACTTTTAGAGCATGAGAAGTGAAAAATATTTGACACACGCTTAAACGCTCGAATGGAACACGCCCTCAATTATAACCAGCCTGTCCCTAATAGAGGTGAGGCTTCATAGATAGCCTCTACAGTACCTAAGTAGTCGTAGCTTCCATGGTTTGGTCATGTTGTAAGGATGAATGAATGGCGACTAACAAAAGGTATTTACAAGGCAGATGTAAGTGGAAACGCCGGGAGGAGACGCCCTAGAAGGACATATAGTGAACATATTGATGATGCTCTTTAGAAGGTCACGTGCGTAGTACTCGCAACCGACGTGCGTGTATATGAACGTAAACGAAGCAAAGGGGTATCTAAGGATCGTATCAGGTGGGGTTCTGTACATTCGAGTTTATGTATGTATAGTACTTTAGGTACCGAATCTAAGCATATCTTGGAAAAAACCTGTTTACCTACAAAAAGTATAGCAACAAGAAAAATGTTCGTGATATAACCGCTGATAATATCAACCCGAATAACAAACACTGGGACAAAGAAATACCTACTTGTAATACAAAGACATAGTTGCCAGCAAAGAACCGTTTCTTTTATTTTGTTTTGCGTGTCGGAAAAGGCGTTTATCCATTAACAGCTGTACATCACACAATAGTGAATGGATGGTTGCTGCCTCTACCACTAGTGCATAAATAGTCAAGGAGGTATTGTGCCAAGAGACAGTCCCAGTGCGAAAAGGATGATGCTATTTATCCTGTGTAGCTTCTTCTCTCTCTCGCTGACTGAAACAATGACAGCTCTAATGGGTTCTATGCAACAATGACGCGACATTTCAGCACTGAATGTGCGCTTTTATCATTTCTAACGTTACTATGTTATCGGGTATGTCCACATCCACGTCACGGCATCACGATAATAATAATAATAGCCTTCCGACCGATTTCGGTCACGGTGGCCACAATCGGGGAGAGATCAGGCGCAGGACCAACGGCTTGACGTGCTTTCCGAGGCATTGGGGTATTAAACCGCCAACTTCCAAACTCCGGACTGTTACTAAGAAATTCCTAATGGAAAACCCACTTTTTCCGATCTGGGAATCGAACCCAGGACCCCACGCTCAGCAGTCACACTTGCAACCATGAGACCAACGGCGCAGTTAACTGTATATCCAGTAAAATGTTTAGAAATATTATATGAAGACGCTTTTAAATTCCCATGCACGTTAACGTAATAGCGTACACGTGTCTCCATACATTTTATGACGTTGACGTGGACGTCCATGCCATGTTATAAATTATAAAAGCACAAACCCTATGTAACATTGACGCGACATTGCAGCAATGATTGTGATAATTATTATCTCATAAATCGTTTGGTAGAGGACATTTAACGGCTTCATTTTGTCGATATTTCTCACTAGCTGCGCCCCGCGGTTTCACCCGCGTAAATGTCGATCCCGTTTGAATATCGGGAAAAAAGTAGCCCATATGTTAATCCAGGATATCAGCTAACTCCATACAAAATTTTATCAAAATTGGTCCAGCCGTTTGAGCGTGAAGAAGTAACAAACATATAAACACACACACACACACAATCACAAACTTTCGCCTATATAATATTAGTGTGATACTACATCTATTCTATACAAACATATAGCGTTTCCTCATAGGTTAGTCCAGCTAACTCCACCATCTTTACAATAAAAGGTTAATAACATTTACAATCAGTTCGTGGAGCAAGTGTTATGACCCATTAAATATATCAGTCAGGATTAGCTGGAGTAATTCGGCGCTTGCCGCCATCAACGTTTTGTGGGCGTCTAATAAAGCGCTGAAGTACGGTACAGACAAATTCCTGTGGATTACAACACTATCAAGGAAATTAGCTCGTTAAATGTAAGAGTAGACTAAGAAAGGATAATTAATGAAGGGAACAATGTAGAGTTTAGGGGTGAGCAGGTATCTTGATTCAAAGACGTGTTCGGATGATCTGTATTTATTCGGTAAACTGTGCTATTTATGTTTACTTTCCCTTTGGTACAAGTAGTGCATATCCTAAAATATTTACATATTCATGTGGTGGTTACCACAAGAGGTTTGAAATTGAAACTATAGAAATTGAATTATTATTCATTTCCATTCAACTACTGTTGTTTATACCTCCTTGTAAAACCACTACGAATTCAAAAACATGAAACCAAGGGATAACCACGGCGAAACCAAGTACTGGAGTACTGGTATTAAGCTGCATCCGGTTAGACTGGAAGCTTACCCTAATACAATTGGGAAAAGGCTAGGCAGATGATGATTATGGTATTAAACTGACACAAATTGTATCTAGCTATATGTATGTATTATATTAAAATAATGATTCTATATAAGAACATTTACTCCTTGCATAAAATGCGGTATTCAAGATCTATACCTACATACACACACATACATACTAATAATACTAATACTACATAATAATAACACACACACACACACACACACACACTACATACTAATAATATAGCTGAAGAGTTTGTTTGTTTGAACGTGCTAATCTCTGAAACCACAGTCCGCGCGAAACTAGTTGGCCGCTGAGGTGGGGACAGGGGTGAGGCGGCGGTTCGCAACGCACGTACAGTGTAATGCACCCCCCGCCCCTCCGTTCCACCGCTCACATACCTAAGGCGCGGCCAACTAGTTCCGCGCGGACTGTACAAGTCCGATTTTAAAGTTTTTTTTTTTTAAGTGTAAAACGTTTATTGAGGATGATATTCTCATAGCATGTACTAGAGGGGCCCGTGGCTAAATAATAACAGCCGCACAGGTCGATCGATCAGGTTAAGCTACGCTTGCCGCGGTTGGTCTGTGGATGGGTGACCATCTTTACATACCGAGACCCCTCCGTGCCTCGGAAAGTACGTTAAGCCGTTGGTCCCGGCTGTCATTCGTGGATCTTTGACAGTCGTTACGGGTAGTCAGAAGCCCGAAAGTCTGATAACCAGTCTTACCAAGGGGTATCGTATTACCCAGTAACTGGGTTGTGGAGGTCAGATAGGCAGTCGCTCCATGTAAAATACTGGTATTCAGCTGCATCCGGTTAGACTGGAAGCCGACCCCAACATAGTTGGGAAAAGGCTAGGCAGATGATGATTCTCATAGCATGGTTGGTACCTATGTCTATTTCATGTTTAGTATAATATTCTTACTTTTAAATTCAATTATTTTTCTTTAAGTACACTGTATGTTAATAATTGTTTGCTGCACCGGACGACGTCATTACGTCAGCGCCGGCTGTCGCTGAAAACCAGCGCTGGGGCTCTGTCCTGCATAGGGTCGCAGCATAATGCTGAGCGATAGCCGTTTTGCGTGGACGTGACGCATGTTTCCCTCTACCTTTTTATTTTATTTTTTGGGTTTATGTTCTTTTTGCGTCATTTTCACCGCAAATAAACGTATTTTCTTTCTTTTTCTTTCTTTCATTTCAAAAATTGCTTTTGCATTTGATAGCCCAATTCTTGAGGAAGGTATTTAGCATCACCCTAGGGAGCCGAGAAAAAATAAAATGAAGTCAGATAGAATGATAAGTGAAATCGAAATAACAGCGCGGGTGGACGATGCGATGCGACGGGATAGGACGACACAACAAGAAATTTCACGCGGGCCAAGTCGCGAGCAGAAGCTAGTGTTTTATAAAATAATTACTTAAATAATAATAATTATTATACTTTTACAACTAATTAGTCAAATTAAAGCTTTTTCCTGTCCTATTTTGCTGTGTCCGATAGGGTTCACAATGATCATGTCTTTGTAAGACCTAACCTAAGTTTACATTGTGGAATGCAATAAATATAATATTTATTGAGTATTGCAGGCACATGTAATACAATACTGTCGTATCTACTAAAGTAAGTTATTAGGTACGTACCTATGACATACACAGCTCTACTCATCTCAAGAAAATGCGAACTAAATTTATTTCACGCTAATAACTCCATTAGTCCTCTCTCGCTACTTACAAAGATACAGACCACAATAAGAAGACATAATTCTAGCCAATATATTGCGAGTTTCAAAGCCACCAAGATACCTCCGTGACACTGTGATTAATTCCCTAGAAACAACCAATTTATCTTGACCTCCGTAGTGGAACTACACTGGTATATTATTAAGCTCGGTGTAGATCTTCTTACGATGGTCGAAAGGTACAATCGTATACATCAATCAGTGGGGAATCACTCCTTGCCGGTGACTTCGGAAAACGGTGAAACAATGAACAGTTGGTGGTTGGTACGTGGTTGGTGGTTGGTGTTGATTAATGAACAGTTTATTGTATGTTTTAGGATTTATTGTTGGGTAAGGACAGTAGTGGAGCCTAACCCTAATTAATTAAGGCAAAGTTTAATACACTGGGAATTGGTAGACTGCCATTTGTTTGAAAATGATGGCACTTAACCAAGAAAACGGAGAACAAAAAGTTAGAATAAAATGCTTAAGCCCTAAACTTGACTTCTTCTATGCCACAATTATTTCTTAAATCAAAAGAAATAGAGTAGTAAATAAAAATAACGATAAATATGTACTGAAACAATTAAAAGTTCACAGTTTTCAGCTTTTAAGCGAAAACAATAAAATAACTGGGCTTTAAAAGAGCTGGAGCCAAAAAAAGCTACAACATTGACGTAACAATCGATAAAACGTTTCAATCCAAATCAATTATACCCATACATGTCAGGAAATGTTCCCGCCATATTTAGGGTACCGCTATTACTAAGGCCTCGCTGTCTGACCGTCCATCCGTCTGTCAAAGGGCTGTATCTTTTGAACCGTAATACGTAGACATTTGAGATTCTCAGAGTGTTATTATTATGGCCGCTATAATAACAAATAATAAAAATATACCTAAAGTTAAAAATTTCTTAAACTTTTCAATTTATTATATTTTTATTTTTTCTTTTCTATTTCCATAAAAGAATCGTGTTTTTTTCGGCGTTCTTAGAAAATATTGTCAAAGTGCTGATACCCTTCGTGTGCAGTCTAACTCACACTTGGCCGCTTTTTTAACCCCCGACAAAAATTGAGGGATGTTATATGTTTTTTTACCAATAGCAATCAACGAGAAATGCCCAAGCTTAATTTCAATATTCCGATTACTTTTTCTGTGGCTATCAACGATATCTGATCAATTTTAAATTCAACAGACCGCTTTGTCAAAAAAAGTTTGTAATTAAAGCCCGCGCGTTCCTTCCAGTTTTATTATTATAATTTTTTTATTTAATAATAATATGTAGCGGCATGTCGTGTAGCTCATGTCAAATTTCCCAACAGTGACAGAGCTCCACGACCAAAACCAGCTGTACCAGCTTGGCAGTGCAGGATTGAGTGTCGTATCGGTGAAGCTAGAGCACTCATCGGCAAGCTAATCTGTTTTAGGGAGGGCAATACTCGCCCTAGAGTGATGCGCTTTGTGAGGCGGGCGTTCTCGGGGACTGATATTAGTTCTCGAGATTATTTGTCCCGCGTCACAGAGCGTATTGACTTCCTGAAGCAGAAGATCTATGCGTGGGCAAACCGTATTCGTCGGTACAGGCGGAGAGTGGAGCGGTACACTCAGAATCGCACATTCCAGAGTGATGAAAGGTGGGTTTATAGGGCTTGGGAGCGACCGGACCAAGGTGTGACTGACACGCGCCTGCCGGATGATGACGCCATGTATTCGTTCTGGCGAAACATCTGGTCCGTGCCTGTCAGTCACACCGAAGGTGATTGGACTGGGAAGATTGAGCGAGAGTGCGATCTAATACCAGAAATGGGGGTACTTATCATCAGCCCCCAAGATGTTGCTCGAGCAGTCCGTCCGTTGCCTAACTGGAAATCTCCAGGGCCGGACGGGCTGCACAACTTTTGGATAAAATGGTGCAAAGGGTCGCACGCCCGCTTGGCATCCCAGTTCCAGTCAGCCTTAGAGTCAGGGTCGCTGCCTCAATTCCTAACGACAGGAATAACCCACCTGCTCCATAAATCAGGTAGTACCGCGGATCCCAAAAATTATAGACCGATCACTTGTCTACCAACGGTCTATAAAGTTCTTACATCCATTTTGAGTGCTAAAATTAACAAACATATAGACACCAACTTCATCATGTCTGTCTCTCAAAATGGATGTAAGAATGGGTCCCGGGGTACTAAGGAGCAGCTCCTCATTGATATGACCATTAACCAACAGGTTCGTCGTTCCCGAAAGGATCTGTCGACATGTTGGATAGATTATAAGAAGGCCTATGACTCGGTGCCACATACATGGCTCATGAGGGTGCTGGAGTTGTATAAAGTAGATACAACTCTGCGCACCTTCTTGATGTCGTGTATGGGGCAATGGAGGACGGTCCTTCGCTATCCAGGATGTCGAAATATCCAGAGGAATAGCGAACCGATAAGGATCGAGCGAGGCATATTCCAGGGCGACAGTTTGAGTCCGCTTTGGTTCTGCTTAGCCTTGAATCATCTAAGCACACTGCTGGAGGATTCAGGTCTAGGCTATCGGCTGAGGAGAGGTGGTCAGGTTATATCTCACCTCCTTTACATGGATGACCTAAAACTCTTTGCCCCCAACAATTTGCAACTGATGGAGCTACTGAAAATTACTGAAACGTTCAGTAGCGCCATCAAGATGGAATTTGGTGTGGACAAATGTGCGGTCATGCATGTAAAGCGGGGGGAGATTGTGGAATCCGTGGGAACCCAACTCTCGGATTCCACAAACCTTAAGGCCCTCTCCGCATCCGAAACCTATAAGTATTTGGGTATGTCGGAAGCGTTGGGCATCAATGTTACTGACATGAAGCAATTGTTGAAGGAACGCTTCTTTGGCCGCCTGAAAAAAGTACTTAATAGTCTTCTTTCAGGCGGAAACAAGGTGCGCGCCTTCAACGGTTGGGTCATGCCGGTTTTGATGTACTCTTTCGGCATACTCAAATGGACTCAGACCGAACTCGACGCCCTGGATAGGAAGGTCCGCACGCTGCTGACTGCAAATCGAATGCATCACCCACGGTCATCGGTAATGAGGCTGTACATCCCGCGAAAGTGTGGAGGTCGTGGCTTTTTAAATGCTAAGACTCTCCACAATCGCGAGATATGCAGTCTCAGGGAATATTTCCTTGAAGCCGACGTGGGAATGCATCGGGATGTAGTCGTGGTCGACAAGGGCCTTACCCCGCTCTCCTTGGGTAAAGAGAACTGGCGCAAACCAGTAGTGCTTCACACTAATGATCGCATGGAAGTATGGCAAAGTAAGGAGCTTCACGGACGCTTTTTCCGGGCCCTACATGGACCCGATGTAGATTTACTAGCGTCCGTAGCCTGGTTGCGTTTCGGTGACCTCTTTGGAGAAACCGAAGGTTTTGTCTGTGCAATTATGGACGAAGTTGTGATGACGAACAATTACCGGAGATTTATTGTGAAAGACGGCACGGTTGACATCTGTCGGGCATGCCACCGGCCGGGAGAATCAATCAGGCATATTATCTCCGGGTGTTCTCGTCTAGCTAACGGAGAATACTTGCATAGACACAACCTTGTAGCCAGGATAATCCATCAGCAGCTTGCTTTGAAATACAACCTTGTGGAATCAGAGGTGCCGTACTATAGGTATGTGCCCGACCCAGTTGTCGAAAATGGTAATATCACATTGTACTGGGATCGATCCATCATCACTGACAGGACTATTGTTGCCAATAAGCCTGATATAGTGGTGGTGGATCGATCAGAGCGGCGCGCAATGATTGTTGACATAACTGTCCCGCATGATGAGAACCTCGTGAAAGCTGAGAAAGATAAACAAATTAAGTATCTTGACTTGGTTCGCGAGGTTGTCGACATGTGGGATGTGGACTCAGCGATCATTGTGCCGATAGTCGTTACAGCCAATGGTTTGATAGCCAAGAGCCTCGACCAACACCTAAGGAGGCTCTCGTTGGGCAGCTGGATCAAGGGCTTGATTCAGAAAGCGGTACTTCTGGACACGGCTCGCATTGTCAGGAGGTTCCTCTCTCTGGAGCCCTGACCGCCGGTAGCTTGGACCCTGTTCCCGATACCGGTGGGCTACTATTTTTTATATTTTTAAATGTTTTTATATATTTTTTTTATATTCTAATATTTAAAAATATAATTGATATGTATTATAATGAAATAAAGGAGATAATAATAATATTCCACAACTATCACACAACGCCATCTAGTCCCAAGCTAAGCAGAGCTTGTGTTATGGGTACTAGACAACTGATAAACATACTTATATATTTCTAAATACATACATATTATAGATAAATTACACCCACATTTAATCACTCACAACTATTATTAAAGGTTGACAGGTTTCTATGGAACCTATCCAGCTCATCCAGACCCCGCCTCACGGTCAGCTAAGCTGCCAAAGAAATAAAAAGTTTTTGGTGCTGTATGTTGCACCTGCCATGTTTTGTCTCTGCATCACCCTAAGGTTGACTGGTAGAAAATGCCTTAGGCATTAAGTCCGCCTTTGTACAGTATTTTTTTACTTGTGCATAAAGTTTTAATAAATAAATTACCTACCTATCAATTTGGAACGACAAGATCGCCGCCGGAGTTTTATTTACCACTTACCTACTAATGTTTAACTTGTCAATAAACTTCAAAATATTGTTACTTATAATACCTTTGCTGGTCATCTCTTAACTGCCAAGGCCTATTTTTAATCTTATATTTTGAATTGTTTCTTCATTTGGTTTTTTTTTTACATTTTCTCACATACAGAAGCAACAAGAATAATGCACCCAGGATTTTGTAATATCTTGATTTAAAAGAGTGTCCATGGAGTTTCTTGCCCGTTCTTCTCCATAGAGATCTACGTTTTGGAATGGGCAACTATCTTCAACTTTCTGACTGACTGACCGACTATTTAATTTTGACAATTCAATAGTGCCTGTATATGGTTGAAATAAATGCTTTGAGAGTTTGAGTTTGAGCTGTATACGGGGATCTAAGGAAGATTTAAAGTTGAGACTGATGTGGAACCATCTAATATCGAATATAGGTATTCTCTGCTGTCTGTCATCCCCTTTTCTTTTTGCTAATAAAACTTTTTGTGTTTGTATTCCTCATATCGGAAGCTAAAAATAAGTTTTGGGATCAGTCGCCGTTCGAACTCACGACCTCTCGTTTGGCGCCCTTGCTACATGTCTATCGTTCCGAGACCCTTGTCATATTACGATAATTTATTTTTATACATCTTGTACTTTTTTTGTAGTGTTACGATAAAAGTGTTAACCCATGTTAGAGGCAGACAAATTCAATTTACAGATACGCTTGTAATAATGTTTATGAAAACATATTTGCTAAAAACGCACGTTTTTTACCCGACTACGGCAAAGCAAAAAAGGAGGGTTATGATTTTGACCGGTATGTATGTATGTATGTTCATCATACTTATAATAATTTGTCAAATGAGGTTTCGTTAAAAGCGTCTTGACCGTCCGCTGATTATAGGCTATGTGACGTATATTTTGGGACGGTGCCTTGTGGGATATCAAATGAAAGGGCTTAATTAGCACATATTGAAGCTGCTGAGCCATTAATACGATGACTACTTCTGGTAAAGGCTATCCTGCGCCGTTAAATAAATAATAGAAATTTGTTTTCGCTATTTTATTTTATTTATTTATTAATAACCAAGTTATATTAACAGTTTGCACCACACATACAAGTTATTGGTCAATGTTAGTAATTACACATGAAATGAAATAAATTGAAACAAAATTGGTCAAAACTGGATAAAAATTAGATAAAACTAGACAAAATTAGATAGATATTGGGATACATTGGAATAGAATTATTAATAAGATATACCATACCTATTTTATATAAATTTAATTAATATAAATAAATTAATATAAAATTAATTATCACCCAAACCAGCGGCCTTTTGCAAACAGGCGATGCCGTTTGTATAATAACGAATCATATAACCTGCCGACGACATTCGGCCAACCTACACCGAATGTTTTATAAGTACATTACGATATTAACTTGGTGATATCTTTATTTCTTCGGATAAAAATATAAACACTGACTGGATAAACTTCTAATACTTAATAAACTAACAAACTATTAAAATTAAAAATCCTAACCTTACTAAAACGAATAACAAACTAAAATATGGCGTCATTTCTATCGAAATCGCTGTCGACTGGTAATGTACCTAAAAGTCTGGCGGCATTGCCACGTTGTATGGCAATACTTAGCCTGAGGCCAAGGTAAAACACAGCCATGATTGATGACGTTGACGATTGAGTTAGCTTTATTAAGTTACAAACCGTTGTCTTTCACATTATTAGAAGCTCATTTTATCTTATTCAATGTCAAACAGCCTAACCTTTTACTCATTTGACATATCAATTTATGCAAAAATATAATTTATCGTGCAACTCGTTCTCATTTTTCGCACACACTATCCATCTTGGGCACTTTGTCGGTTTTATTTCTTCATGATAGGCTCATGACGAATGGTTTTCACGTTTTAATGCCTATATTAGTTCTGATAAGGTCCAATGTCTGTCTGATTTACACCTACTCGTAAATAACTAGTGCCGCACCCCTTTTTTTATGGATGGGAAATCATCAAATGACCCCTCCCGCTCTGGGTGGAGCGGAAGGGAGTGTCAGACTCTTACTGACTAAAACCCATCCGTGTTCCTTCCTTAGCCCTTTATGTTCCGGGGTAGCGGTAACCCTTTCGGACAATCCCGCACCCCCGGCAGGCTTCGGCCCTGGCAGGCCCCTTCCTTTTTGCTGACATCTCTTTGAGGCGCGCGTGGAACACGTACTTGCCGTCCGGCACGGGCCTGGTCCTGAACGGACGGACCCATTACTCTCCGTCCGCAGGCCCACGCCTACGGTGGCCGGGAGTCGTCGGCTCCCGACGCCTGGAGCGTCTCCCGCGGCGGCTGGGACGTGAGGCTCTCTCCCTCAGCCGTTCCGCCACCTCCTTCGCTAGCATGACTGCTTCGCAGAAGGAGGTGACTGCCTCCCACTCCCTCTCGCCCCGGACCATGGCTTGAACCAGGGCCGGACGCGAGAGGTCGCCGCCGCTTCCGATCGCCTCTACGAGGGCACGGGGCGGTGCTCCGCCCATGCGGGGAGCGACGACGCACCCCTGTTTCGCACAGTTTTACAACTTGAGAAAATATGAAGATTTCTTTGTTTTGTCTAAGTTAAATATAATGAACTATAAACAGAAACTTTCTGGAATAAATTTGCTAAATGATGGTGAACACCACAAATAAAAAACGTCACTTTTTTCATTAATAGATGCACTTTGTTCAATTTCCATATTTTAAACACTTTATATACACGAATTTTACGAATACACAGCAGTGTGGCTACTACACAGACGGTCGAGCCAACAGCTGTCCATCCATCCATCCATCCATCCACGTCCACGTCCACGTCCACGTCCACGTCCACCTCCACGTCCACATCCACTTGCACGTCCACGTCCACGTCCACGTCCACGTCCACGTCCACTTCCACTTCCACTTCGACTTCGACTTCGACTTCGATTTCGACTTCGACTTCGACTTCGACTTTGACTTTGACTTCGACTTCGACTTCCACTTCGACTTCCATTTCCATTTCCACTTCCACTTCCACTTCCACTCCATCCATCCATCCATCCATCCATTGTCGTGAGTCACTTGGTTCACTTCGTTTGGCGCCGCCGTTGAAAGAGAGGGGGGGGGGAATCTCTCCTGACGGTCACGTGTCCTGACGCGATGTCCTGACGCGAGTTTAACATTTTTTACCCATTTCAAAAAACTTGCTGAAATATAACATTTTTATTGTATAGTAAATTCCTTTTACTTTTATTCATAAACTAGATGGCCCGACAGACGTTGTCTTGTCCTTAAACGTTTCCATAGAAAATTCACTTTCAGATTTTCCGATTTTCCCGACAACTTTTCAAATTGTTCATTCCCTAATAACCTTATTAATGGACTATTAGGAACATTTTAAAATAAAAAACACCCAAATCGGTGCAGCCGTACTCAAGAGATGCACTTAGCAACGTACTGTATTTCATTTACATAGATAATTTAGTATTGTAACATGGCCTTAACGTATGTGTTCGAACTTGCCCTTAAGCGCGCCAAACGGAAACGACACCTCCCGCCCGCGACTTCGCGCTCCCGCGCTAACCAATAGTGGACGAGAGAACGCGAGTCCGTACGCCACGCTCGCGCCCCGCTCGCGAATTAAATAGTTTTGTTTGTTCATATAATATATTTTCCTGTTTGTGCCCTGTTTTACAATTATATACTTTTACTAAATCGTGCGTTCTAATAATTTAAATAGACCAATACACAACCCCTGAGATACATACATTCATTCTTTACAAGTGACGCCCAACTCGTGGCCAAGTTTTTAGTGAAAAACTCGTAAAATACAAACAGTGACAATAAGTGCTAAATCCTATCGTGCTAACACATACAGTGAACCCTTTCCGATAGTGCTTTATGTAAATATCTTCACAAACAGTGCAAAAACAATCGACAAAACTTCGGGCGAGTCCACTCTTCCCGCCAAAAATTGTACTTCCCGCCAAAAATTTTAACAGACGCGCGCGCGAGGGAGTTACCGCGCGTAGTGTTTTGGCGCGAACCAAAAAGTACAATCAACGTTTTCATTTCGTGCAACGGAATTAGTAACGAATACGTTGTTCGTTACATATTACCACCCATATAACCATCACCCGTGTTGTTCGAGCGAGTAACAGCAGAGGTAGTGCCCTGTTAGCATGCCGCCGAAGCCAACAAAAAAACGTACCGGAAGAGATGGTGGGTCGGAATCCGACACGGACGCGGAGCAAAATAGGACGGTGGTCGCATCTTCATCATCGTCACCGAACATCACCATGTCTGAGGAGATGCTTCAGACCCTTGTGTGCAATATAACAAGAAACCAAGCGGAAGCAAATCGCATTCTCATTGAGAGCATACTGGCGAACAAGGATAAACCGTGCACATCATCACCACGGATACCCGATACGCGTGATACCGCGCGATGGTCGGGCAACTTTGCAAAGTGTACGGCGCGTTTTGACGGGTCATCGAAGAACGCGGAAGAGCTCGAGGCATTCATCGATGCTATCGAGGTATACCGCGACTGCACCAACATCAGCGACGAGCACGCGCTGCGGGGGCTGCCTATGCTACTAGTCGGCGAGGCCGCCGTCTGGTGGCAGGGCGTGAAGTCGTCGATAGCGTCGTGGTCCGACGCGCTGCAACGTCTTCGAGGGATGTACGGAGTGCCGCGACCCGGATATCAAATCTTACGTGAGATTTTCGGTACTGAACAAAATAGTGAACGGGCCGACGTATTTATTAGCAAAGTGCGCGCTTTAATAACGAAGTTACCGTATGATGTGCCGGAAGTGATGATGCTAGATATAGTTTACGGATTGTTAGATCGTAGGATAAGAAAACGAGTGACTCGCGACGCGGTGCACGAGCTGGATCAGCTAATAGCGAAGGCCAGGTTAGTCGAGGAGTCGTTGGCGGAGGTGAGTGCTTCTTCTCATTGTAATGTAAACAATAAACCTCCCGTTGCCGCGCAGGCACGTTCGAGCACAAATATTAACCCTACGATTAACGTAGTCGACACGCGTAAGTCGAGTGATGAACAAAGTGATGGTAAAAGGTGGTCTGACACGCACACGTCAAACGCGGAAAATAATGATAGCGTAAGTAACGGGCAAAGGCGTGTTAGACCGAAGTGTACATATTGTAACTTTTTCGGTCATACTGTAGAAGACTGCCGTAATAAAGGGAATAAGAAAGAAGGAAAGGTCATCGACCTTTCTCATAAGTCGAACGACAGTACCGAGTTACGTTGCTATGGATGTGGTCAGCTGGGAGTAGTGCGTTCAAAGTGTGGTATTTGCAAAGACGCGTCGACTGCAAGTAAGTCAGATTTTTGTAGCGCTCAGATAGGCGGTAGTGACGATCCGCTGCCGCTAGTTGAAATCATGGTCGTTAACCGTAAGGGGGTTGCCATCTTAGACACGGGGGCAACACATTCCATTGCGGGCCCCATGCTATACGATTTACTTAGAAAAGCCGGCGTTGTTTTTAGGAAGACTTTACGTACTATAGGGCTAGCTGACGGATCACAACAAGTAGGCAGTGTACTTGAGTGTGATACTTACGTTACAATGGAAAACCATGTTATACCTACCACGTTTATAGTTTTGCCGGATGCGCAAACCCGGACATTGCTAGGTAGAGACTTTATTATAAGAGCTAGTATCCTGTTGGACTTACCACAGAGCAGCTGGTGTTTTAACGATGAGCCAGAGCGCTGGCATCCGTTTATCACCAAGTTTACTTTACCTACCGGCGGCCAGATAGAGCTGATGAAGGTAGAAGCAATAGACCTCGTGCCGAGGGATGATGTAGGTACTAAGGCAAAGTTAGTCTCCGCTCCGATACTGCGCCAAGTCGACGAATCGTTGAGGACTGACAGCAGTGGATATTGCCTCAGAGCAGTACTGATGCAGGGGGAGGGCCCCAAGGATGTTCGTGGGAACCGACTCAAGGACCCCGACGTGCGTAGAATCGTCGAGAAACTCAAGGCAACCGACGAACCGTTTAGGGGGAGGGATTGGTCCGGCCGTGGCTTCATTATGTCTGATGGAGTGCTATATAGGCCTTACCATGTTAAGGAAGCCGCGAGCCCAACCACGCAAATTTTTAAGAAGGTAAGTAGCGGCGAAATGTTAGGGAGGTACCACATCTCTCAGTTGACCCCATTCGTAGGCGACGTACTACCAGCCCCGGTCAATGAAAAGCGTAGGCGCGGTAGACCTAAGCGTTATCTGGACTGACACAGACGCGTGGGCGCATGTCTGGGTCAGAGGGGGAGGATGTAACATGGCCTTAACGTATGTGTTCGAACTTGCCCTTAAGCGCGCCAAACGGAAACGACACCTCCCGCCCGCGACTTCGCGCTCCCGCGCTAACCAATAGTGGACGAGAGAACGCGAGTCGGTACGCCACGCTCGCGCCCCGCTCGCGAATTAAATAGTTTTGTTTGTTCATATAATATATTTTCCTGTTTGTGCCCTGTTTTACAATTATATACTTTTACTAAATCGTGCGTTCTAATAATTTAAATAGACCAATACACAACCCCTGAGATACATACATTCATTCTTTACAGTATGCAAATTAAAATTACCTACTTATCTAGGTTCTCTAAGTAATTGAGTTTTCCAAAAACAAATCCTAGTTTTCATCAGTCATCTCACTTATATTAGCCACAGAAATTGAAAAATAACAAAAAGTAACTGATACAATTTATTTTTATACAGGATCTAATTTATTTTGAGCTTAGAGACACATAGGTACAAATCGTAGTTTTTTGTCGCCTGTAAATTACGTCATTTAGTTCATTCGCACTCTGGCCGCGTTTACATTGTCTCGAGAGTGGGAAGCAGCTGAGTCTCGAAGAATATTGGACTTCACATTATAAATTTATAAGGATCAATCATCCAACGTCTGGTAAAACAGAAGATATTGTTAGAATTTCCCGTAGTAAGCCGCCGTTTCTTAGCAAAGCAAATTGATCTTTATTAACTAGTTCCTCTCAATTTTTACAGCTCAGAATAAGGGATATATTGAATCCTATCACGTTTATAATATCCATCTGGGTCTCTATAAAAACAGTTTATAAATTCATACTCCATATTTACATTCGGCCATAAATCGTTACGTGACGGTGTGACACGAGGCTACCTTTAAATGGCTCATTTTGTTACACAGTCCACGTAGTGTTGAACACAATATTTCAACTGTCAATATATATTTGTCGGCAGGTATGTTTACGAGTACATTGGTCTATTCGACAACGAATGATTGCCGCCATTTTGATTTTTATTATTGTTTCCCGCCCTTTCTAATTTTTTTGGCATTTCGTTTGCAATTGCAACACTTTTTCAAATAAGATTTTATTTGAAGAAGGATTTTCTGTGGATTTTTTTGAGTTGAGTGAACGCGTCTAGTTTCTTTCTTTATCGTATAAAGACTTCTAAGTGAATCACGCACTCAGAAGCTTTTTGTCCCAATAAAATCTTTAAATCAACTTGATATAGGTACCTATTACATTTTTATTAAACAACGCAGACGCTTCGTTAACATTATTTTCTAAAGTACGAAGGTATTGGTTATTTATTTTATTCTAAAGAAATATATTTCAAGATACCTACCGTAAAAAAAAAAAGCAATAAAGACAGACAACGATAAAACTTTTTAGTTTTTATAGTTACCTACTTATAATCATTTCTAAAGAACTAAAAAACTACTTCATGAAAATGAAAACTTCATCCATGTAGGTAGGTACAGGTACCCACTGGCTATACCTACAAAACATCAGGGTAGGCGGTTAGGTTAGCTTAGTACCGTAATTTAGTGAATATACCTATGCTACCGTAAATTCCCACATTTGTCGAGTAAGGAAAATTTGCATTTAATTTTACTGATAGCTTTTCGATGTGTTGACACGACGGAGGACTGTTGTGTGGGTGGTATTATGCTGTCTCCACATTTGTACATAGTATATTATATGTCGCATTCAACTGGTTTAATTAGCCATTTAGTTAACCGCCTAGCCTTTTAACTAAACGGCGGCCGTTCAACAAACAGCCTGAATGATATTCAATTATACCTAAGTTGGAACCGAAACTAATCATGCGCGAGCCGAATTGATCGCAGTAACTAAGCCAGGGCACCCCGACTAAATGGGTTAGGTTAGGTTAGAACTGTGATCAACCGCGTGCGAGCCGAGAGAGCGAAGCGAGTCGAGCACTACCTCCAATGGCCAGGCGGGTAACTAAACGGCTAATTTAACCAGTTGGCTTGGCTGCGACATATACATTGTGAACGAGTGCAACGGACAAAGGATTGAGTAAAACATGCAAGATACTAGACAGTTTACAGTTGTTGTACCTACTCAGTCGCCTTTTTCCCATGACGAAAGGCAGAAACTACATAACGGCACCTGCTTACATTTTTACGCTTTTATGTGAAACATTGTATGTTTAGATGTTTGTTTCTCAATCACGCAAAAATGGCCACACGAATTTGAATGAAATCGGGCACACAGATAGGTTAGAACCTGTTTTTTCAATTTTAATTATAATTAATAGTTTTATAGGAAGAAATGAAGTTTTTTATCATACTAATTTTCTACGGCGATTAAAAAAAACTACAATTTTATTTAAAGCAATAAAATCACGGAACGATTTTTATTTTTTATTAAAGACCTTAAAATAACCTACCATTCTTCCATTTACTATAACAGAAAATTCTTCGTAGATTTTTAGATATTTGATGAAATATAAAATATCCCTAGATTCCGTTGATGTGTGTATAAAGAACACAATGCCTAACTACTTCTTACATTAACAGTTACATAGGATACTATTTATTCTGATATTCCTACGGCATCGAGATTTATGAGAGTGGAACCGCCGGGCACTGCTTTATAGTACTATAAAGCAGTGCCCGGCGGTTCCACTCTCATAAATCTTTTTCTTGGAGATTTTGTAAGGGGTAAAATTATTACTTAGGAACTACTTAGTACCTAAGTAATAATTTTACCCCTTACAAAATCTCCAAGAAAAGAAATAAACTTCTTCTTTTATAACTAAAACCTCAACGTTATCTCTGCAGTGCAGATAATTAAATACCTAACAAGGCTAACAACAAAGTTCCAGCAAATTTTTCACAAAACTCATCCAATTCCGAGTTAATTCTAATTAAAAACAAGGAACATTGACATCGCACACAGTCCAGTTAATCTCTTTTACAGGCACCCCAATTATATACGGACAACACTCACATTTGTGTTGCCAAAAGTGAATATTAGTGTCATATAGAATTTGTTACAAGAGGAAATTATATTCAAGTGGCATATAATGTTAATTAAATTTTGTTTGTGGTTTGCTGCCCGTTGACAATTTTGAAGGTTTAATTTTTCGCTTCGAATAATTCGCTATTTTACTTACACAAAACTTTTTTTAAAGTAGTCGTTTTACACAGTCTTATTAAGGGGTATCGTATTATCCAGTAACTGGATTGTAGAGGTCAGATAGGCAGTCACACCATGTAAAATAATAGTATTCAGCTGTATCTGCTTAGACTGGAAGCCTACCCCAAAATTGTTGAGAACAAGCTAGGCAGGTATGAGTCGTATGGACTTGGTATATTATTTAATCTGCCTAGGATTGTGGATAAATAATAATTCCTACAGCTAATTCCTCTTACCACAGATTCAAAGGATTCTGATCGATTCTCAACTTCAATGTACAATCATTCCCAATTATTGAAAGGAACTTTAAAACAAAGACCTCACCATTAGGACCCACATCAATACTCGATTCCCATTGATACCAATGTTCTTAGAGCGACGATTTGGGAAGAGATATCCGTCTCGCATAAGTAGACCCTTTGATGTCAAGATTTGTGAAGGACGTCTTATATATTTAATATATCCTACTAATATTAGCTTCGGACATGTAGACACCCGTTGCTAAGCAGTGAGCATAATAGATATGGATTATGCCCCTTCTTGACCGAAATTATGTTCTTATATCTAATCTAACTACCCTGTATTGTCCCACTGGAGGGGAAAGGTATCCCTCTCCCTTTTCCACACGATTCTGTCTTGTTCTGTTGTGTTGTTCTGTCAATGTTCTTATTCATTTATTTAACACTCCAAGCAGACAAATATACAGAGACGGACTTAATGCCATAGGCATTTTCGACCAGTCAACCTTTGGGTAATGCAGAGACAGTATAACAACAACAAGTTACTAACAACAACAAGTTACTAACAACAATAAGTTACTAACTTCTTGATATGAAAGTAAAAATACATTACCCAATTTGGGCCCCGCCACAGTCGGGTTATAACGCTATGATTTGCATAAATCTAAGTGTTTCAAAAACTTATATTCATGCATAATCAGCCTATAATGTTCCCACTGCTGGGACACAAGCCTCCTCCCGGTGAGAGAGAGTGGGCCATAATCCACCACGCGAGCCCAGTGCGGGTTGGTAGATATCACATGTCTTCGAATTTTTGGTTCTAAAAGTAATAAAAAAAATGTTCAAAATCTAGCCACAATCTCATCGCAGCGACAAATTAATGTCATAAACTTGTCAAAAATATAGGGAAACTAGTAGAGGTATTTTTTTTCACAGATTGGCACTGATTAGAATGCGAACGTTCTTTTAAATACGGGAACTGCCCCTCTGATATCGTGTCCTACATGCTAGTACGTTACGTTACGGCAGATGGCGCCAAAGTCGTAGGTAAGTTCAGAACCGATTCATAGATCAACGACAACTTCAAGGCGTTCGTGGGCGCGTGCCGAATTGCTATCAGCCCGTCGTTATGGAAAAAGACTTCTGGCCGCAGGACGTGGTTTTCCGTCGCTTCCGCGGACAAGTAGGTACCACAGAACTGCTCAAGAGTTAGCTAGTAAAGTACTGTTTAATAATAAAAATATGGATGTACAGGTTAACCGGTCAAGCGGCGCGATTCGTCGATCGGCGACAAAACAATAGAAAATCAATTGTGTCTCATTAGCGGAGCTTGACAGAATAAGGTATTTATGTGTGGGCCTGCGTCGCCTGAAATATATAAATAAATAATAGATTGCCATCGACACGTTAAGAAGAAGAAAGTAAACTAGTAGTACCCCTAAATTCATTTGTAATCACTAAAATTTCATATCTTCAATAGAAGTTGAAGAAATATTGATTTGATTCGACATCTGCAGAAGAATGGCGTCCTTGGAACAACTTCCGACTCCAACTTTTCTCTTTAAACCTTTCAACAAGTTTACACAATCGATACGCTGAAGCAAGTTTTGACAGCTAACGGGTCTTTGATGACACCGCTGTACTCAACCTTGATTTATAACAAGACTAGCAGCGCCCCGCAGTTTCACTCGCATAAATTTCGATCCCGTGGGAATATCGGGACAAAAACTATACCATGTCCTTTCCCGAGACTCAAACTATCTCTATACCAAATTTCATCGAAATCGGTTCAGCGGTTTAAGCGTGAAGAGGTAACGGACAGACAGACACACTTTCGCATTTATAATACTAGCAGCGCCCCGCGGTTTCACCCGCGTAAGTTTCAATCCCGTGGGAATATCGGGATAAAAACTATCCTATGTCCTTTCCCGGGAGTCAAACTATCTCTATACCAAATTTCATCTAAATCCGTTCAGTGGTTTAGACGTGAAAAGGTAACATACAAACAGACAGACAGACAGAGTTACTTTCGAATTTATAATATTATAGTATGGATTCTGAGAAAAGTTACCTACTTTTTGGAGCAGGGTTTTTAAATGTAAAGTCAGAGAAATTGATTGTTTATCAAACTTTGACAAGTATTTATTTTCCGTGAATTCAAGTCACAAATTCTTTGACAGTTGTATGCAATGGCTGTAGCACGACGAATTGACGTTCCCTTCACATAATTCCTGCGACCTTTGCCTCTATAGTCAAAGTAATCACACTAATATTATAAAGGCGAAAGTTAGAAAACAAAAAACATTTGCCCTATTTTTATATTTAGTGACTGGGCAACCAGAGGTATTAGGATAAGTAGGGAAAGACTGTTCGAACTGTATGGTCTTAAGCCTTACATCAATACTGAAACTTTCAGCAAGTATGTTGCTACATATTCCAAAATTTTTAGAAATACTTGCAGAATAGCCAAAGCCCTGTACATTAGCAACAAAATCAAATCAGCAGAAAATAAAATAAAAACAGTTTGGAAAATTATAAATAACGAAACTAGTAGGAATAAAAAACGAAACACTGATTACACGTTGGAGACTTCACGTGGATAAGCTCAAACTTAGAAGTAGCTCAAGAATTTGTAAATTTCTTTACTAATATACCATCGAAAACGACGGAAGCCTTAAATTCCTCACCCGATGTATCAATTGATTTATTACGAGCGAACGTGCAAGCCTGCCCGGTTGAATTTAAATTTAAACATATTAACCCCGCAGTAGTAATAAAAGCTTTTAAGCAAATTAAGATCAAATTGACAGAAGATCTTTGGGGAATGTCCATTAAAGTGTGCACCTCCATAATTGAGTCTATTGCGCCTTACTTAGCCTTAGTATTTAATTCGTGTGTTGATCAAGGAGTCTTCCCCGATTTAATGAAATACAGTAAGGTAATACCACTTTACAAATCCGGGGACAGTAAAGACTAATAATTATAGACCCGTATTCGTGTTTCCGGTTTTCAGCAAGGTGTTTGAAAAGATAATGCTTTTTTTTTTTTTTTTTTCTCTTTTTTTTTAATTAGGGACTTTTACACAACTGTGTATGCCAGTCCCATCGTACCTCATACAAAATCTTAATTAACTAAATCGTAACTAACTAAATCGTAACTTAGCGAACTTAAAAACTTTGAAGGCCGCCTCTGAACTAGGTGTAGACAATATTTGGTGAAATATACCCACATCATATCTATTTAGCTCTAATTGATTAATTAAGTCTTCTCTTTCAGACCGAAATCGGACACATTCCGTCAATAAATGTAAGACATCCTCCGGCGTTGCACACACCTCACAGTTGGGTGAATTTGTCTTCTTCATCAAAAATCCAAATTTATTGAGCGGCATGTGCCCAGACCTCAGTCTGTGGGCGACCACAACAAGCCCTCTGTTTAACTTAGTGTTACAAAACCATGGTATATGAGGAGGCTCCGATACCATACATCTATACCATATTCCTTTATTCTTCGATCTCTCATCGAAATATTCTTTCCAAAGATCATGACACTTGTATTTATATTTAGGTAATAGTTCCACATAATAGGATTTAATATGTATGTATTTCTTTTCCTTCATCTGTTCCCAATTTTGCCAAACGGTCCGCCTCCTCATTACCCTGTAAGCCTATATGCGATGGAACCCATTGCAACCTCAGATCAAACCCGCTATTGGTTAACTTTAGTATCTTAGACAGAATACCATAAGCTATCGGTGCACCTCTGCAACCAGAGGCGCATCGAGCTATATGTTGTAACGCGCTTTTGCTGTCTACACAAATTACTGCTTTTCTTTTGTCGATAGTTTCAATATAACCAAGTGCTTCTGAGATTGCAAGGAGTTCCAAAGTCATTACAGACACAGAATTAATTATTTTAAAACAGCTGTTATCACTATTTTCCGGTTTCAATGGATCATAGTACGCGGCGCCATTTCCATTAACGCTCTTAGACCCATCAGTATAAATAATATGATAATCATTATATTTTTCCCTCAGTTCTTTCAACACCTCTCTTTTTATTAAATTATGCTCATAAGCTTTTTTAGGTTTTTTAATTGAATCTAAATTAATTGCAATTATATTTTGAGTATTAATATTCGTGACCCATGTGTCCAAAGTAAACATTTCCAGGATGGAAGATGAGCTCACATTCTCTTCCTTAACTTCTTCAAAAATACTAACAAGTAACGGGATCTTCTTCTTTGACCAATATCTGATGTGTCTAACAGCGCTAAGCTCTGCCAACAGCTTGGTTGTTATATTATTTGACAATGAACGCACCTTCAAACAATACTTAACGGCTAACCATCTTCTTCTTAAATGCAGTGGAGTGACACAGAGCTCGGATTCCATAACATGAATCGGAGTGCTTCTTATGAAGCCCCCTACTACTCTTAAAGCTTGATTTTGCACCTTGACTAACTTGTAGATATTTGAGTCTGCACTATTGTCATACAAGAAACAGCCATAATCCAATCTACTTCTAATCAAAGCAATATATAGCCTACGTAAGTGAATCTGATGGACACCCCAAGAAGAACCAGTAAGAATTTTAAGCACATTAATAAGTTTCTGAACCTTTTCGACAGTCTCATTAATGTGCTTACCCCAGCGCAATGACTTATCTAGCCAAACACCCAAATATTTGTAAGTAAGTACGGAATCAAGTTCACAATTGTTTCCTAAAAGCTGAATTTGTTGTTGTCTAAATCCCCTGCTAAAAATACAATATTTAGATTTACTATTAGATAATTCTAATCCTAATTCATCCAGTAAAATGATAAATACATTTAATGCATTCTGGATTTTATTCCTACCCTCTAAAACATTATTAAAAGTTGTATATAGTACAAAGTCATCGGCGTACTGACATATAAACACCTCAATGATTTCGCGACAAAACTTATATGTCGCTAAGTTGAACAGTAATGGTGACATAGGGTCACCTTGGGCTAATCCCTTTCCTGCATATCTGATCATATCAGTTCCCCCCGCTGATTCATCAGTAACTTTGAGGTGACGTTCGCTTAAAAAGTTCCATAAATAATTGCATATACTCTTACCAACATCAAAACTATCTAGAATGGACAATAACTTATCTATTAATATATTATTGTAAGCACTTTTAATGTCCAAAAAACAAGCTAGGGTTGAACAGTTCCGTGAAAAGCCTATCTGAACTTGGGTCACCAAACGCGTTAAACAGTCAAGACTAGATTGACCCCTCCTAAAACCCGTTGCACATGGCGATAGAATCTGCTTCCTTTCAATGTACCACTCCAGCCTTTTTGTTAACATGCTATGGAATACTTTGCAAGTACAAGACATCAATGATATCGGTCTCGGTTTGTCAGTATTTGATCCCGATTTTGGGATTGCAATAACTCTAATATCCCGCCATTGGCATGGAACAACACCGGTTTTCAAAATAATATTGTAAATTTCAAGCAAAAATAACTTTCCAACCGTTGGTAAATGTGAAATCATAGAATACGTAATTTTATCTTCTCCTGGCGCAGAATCTTTTTTTTTTATGCAGTGAAGCATTTCTTGTAATGTAAATTTTGATTCTAATAATTCATTTTCAGACATGAATAACGGTTTAGGTGGTATAACGTAGTCAGGTGCAATGTCACAAAGCATTTCTTGTCTTAACTCCTGCGAACAATGAGCCCTGGCTCCTTTGTAGCCCTTCACCCATCTCAAACGGTGCCACATGTCAGACGCCGATACCTTATGATCAATACTATCACAAAATTCTTGATGATCAGCTGATCGGGCTGTTTGGATTGCATGCCTTGCTTTTTGTGTTTTTTCTTCAAGTAGTAAGAGATTGGCGGGTGTTGGGTTTCTCCTAAAATGGCCTAAGGCTAATCTACGTTCACCGACTAACTTAGAAATATCCGGACTCCAATATCCTTTCGGTTTAAAATTGCTGTTTGGGTTATTACATACTTTAATCAAAGGTATATTAGTATTTGCCGCATTATTTATTTGACGAATGAAGTGATCATACAAAACTTGGACGTCGATGTTGTTAATAGGTAAAGAAAAAACATCAAGCAGAGATTCTTTGTAACCTTTCCAGTCTGCTAATTTATAGTTCCGTTTATTATTTATAATTACCTCCTCATTGTACTTGACTTTAATTTTGACAAACAAGTGGTCACTTCCAAGATTTTCATTCATAACATACCAATCAAATAAAAAAGCGATATCCACCGATACAAATGTGACATCAGGAGATGAGCTTTGCAAAACCCCATTCACTAATTTAATTCTAGTGGATTGTCCATTATTGAGGGAAGTAAAACCAAATTCCAACGCAGATTCAAAAATTTGTTTACCTCTAGTATCGTTCTTGTATGACCAGTTTGCATGATGGGCATTAAAGTCCCCCGCAATCAAACAATTTTTAGGAAACATAGAAAAGACAGCATCCCAATCTGATTGGGTTGTGTGTACCGAACTAGGACAATATATAAGAATTATATACTGGATGCATCTAGAATTATTTAGTTTTATGCATATTAACTCGATGCCTGAATTATTTAACCCAATGTGTACTTCCTGAACACTTAATGAGTAATGTGTTATTATAGCTATACCGCCATACGAATCATCTCTGTCTCGCCTAACGATATTATACTGATTTAAATTGAGACGTACCTGTTCTCCCAACCATGTTTCGCTTATTAACGCTATGTGTACCTTTTCCTGTAACAATAAACATTTGACTTCCTCTATTTTCGGTTTCAAGCTCTGTGCATTCCACTGCATTATGTTCAAGTTAATGACTTTATGTAAACAAGCCATAAAATGCGGAAATAATAGTGCTAATCATATCTGTCTCCTTAACTAAGTTCAAAATGTACTGGAAACATTCTTGGAATATTAAACTAAATACTGATTTAACTTTAACGTCAAAATTAGAGTCAGATACAGAAACTTCTTTTAATTTATGTAACAGTCTTTTAAAATCAATTTTTCGCTTTGGGGACTCATCTTTATTTTCACTCCTTTGCTGTTGTATTGACAATACTTCCACGTGATCATGTGCACTATTACGACTCTGATTTGACTTCTTTTTCTTTTTATTATGTTTCCTTGATGAAATCCCCAAAATGACCGATTTTGCTGATTCTCCCATGCTTTGTTCTCCTGTGTCCTCGGTGTCTATCTGTGCTCTTTCTGCTTCTATTTCATGCATATTTGTTTGTGTCTCTGTAATCAATACATCTCTATACGATTTCTTATTATTATTCGTCCTATCTTTTTCAATGTTTGCATTTTCCTCAGCATGCTGATGCTCAGATTGGGCAGCTTGTTGTTGTATATATGTGGACAAGGCTTTTCTATAGGTAAAGTTATCCTCACACATTATTACCCTTATACGTTTCTCTTTTTTAAAAACGGGACAAGATTTGTCAAGTGCCAAATGTGATCCTTTACAATTAGTGCACTTGAAGGTGGTCGTATCGCAATTGCTGTGATTGTCTCCACATTTTGGGCAGCGTATTATCTTGGTTGGGCAAGCCTTTAATAAATGTCCGAAACGCCAGCACCCGGAACATTGCGTGACTGGAAACATGTAGGGTTCCACTTTAAATTTACATCCATACATGTTCACATGAGAGGGTAACGTGGAGCTTTTAAAACAAATACGTACAGTTTCACTGTCTACCCATTCCCTTGAAATGTTGAGTCGCTTTAATCTTCTTATCGTGACAATCTCGTACTCGCATTCTAAACTCTGCATAATTTCTTCTACATCTATTTCCAAATCTATTTGTTTAACAACTCCATAGGCTAGATTTATTTCATCTACAAATTGACATCTATAGCCTAAACTATGTAACTTTTGACACTTAACTAGGTTCTCAGCATTCTCTCTGTCTTCAAAATCCAATAGAGCTTTGTACGCATTTTTATACTGAATTTTTCTTATATTTAGTATCTTTTCTGCTCTCAATAGCTTTGCCAAACCAAATTGTTTAGGTAATATTGTTTCTTTTCCCGTAATGCTGACAGTGAAACTCATAGATTGTAAGTTTTTTTCACCGCCTTCACCATCAGATTTTTTGGATAGTCTTCTTGCTACTTTTTTACTTCTAACCGTTATAAATCCATCATCTTCTTCTATGATTTCCTCACTATCTTGTCTTTTTTTCTTTTCCGGGACTTTCCGGTTCTCAATCGACAAACTGGTACTCTTTTCAATTGTATTTACAAAAACTGGTTGCTCACTCTCATTCATTATTTCTTCTTCCATAAGATCACTCCCACTCAGTTCACAATTACTAATATCCGGCACATCAACCATTATCAGTAAACATTTGAATAAGTATGATCAGTGGGTAGATGTAAAATAAAAAAACGAAATAGACAGCTGTTTATGCTGCGTGCGGTCGACTCGGCGTCGCGCGAGAAACTCAAGATAATGCTTAATCAAATGCTCAATCATTTTAACACGAATAAAATCCTTCACGATCAACAGTATGGTTTTACCAAAGGACGTTGTACTACCGACGCCGGTGTAACCTTATTAAAACACATTTTTAACGCGTGGGAAGAGGCCCAAGACGCCATAGGAATCTTTTGTGACCTCTCCAAAGCATTTGATTGCGTCGATCACGAAACCTTGCTTTTGAAACTTGAGCATTACGGACTTGGAAAACTTGCGCTCAGTTTAGTTAGTTCTTATTTAAATGATAGACAACAGCAAGTTCAAATAAATGGTGTCAATTCACATGGTTTAACTGTAAAAATGGGTGTGCCACAGGGCTCGATTTTGGGTCCTTTCCTCTTTTTAGTGTATATTAATGATCTACTCCATTTATTAAAAAATCAACCACAAATGGTGTTATTTGCTGATGACACTTCCTTAATTTTTAAGGTAAATAGACGTGCTACAAATTTTGACGACGTAAATAACGCCCTACTGCAGGTCCAAAATTGGTTCACTGCTAATAATTTAGTATTAAATGGGAAAAAACTAAGTGCATAAGATTTTCCTTACCAAATGTCAAAGGTAGTGATTGTGAGATAATTAATATTGAATCAAGAGAAACTAGAATTCGTCGATACAACTGTTTTCCTAGGGATCACGCTCGACTCAAGGATACAATGGGGTCCGCATTTAACATCTCTTGCAGGACGGCTAAGTTCAGCAGCTTATGCTGTGAGGAAAATCCGTCAATTTACTGATGTAGATACCGCTAGACTAGTCTATTTTAGTTACTTCCATAGTATCATGTCTTACGGTATTTTGCTTTGGGGACGGGCTGCAGACATCGATTTTATTTTTATTCTGCAGAAAAGAACCATCAGAGCCATATATAATCTCCGCAGGCGCGATTCTCTAAGGGAACGGTTTAAGGAAATTAACATCATGACGGTACCTTGTCAATATATCTACGAAAACATCATGTATGTAAGGAAAAATTTACATCTTTTCAGTAAAAGAGGTGAGAGACATAATTATAGTACTAGAAATAGGGACCTATTAGTTCAACCAGGTTTCAGACTAGCTAAAGTAGACTCATCTCTTATGGGGTACTGTTTAAAATGTTATAACAAAATACCTCCGCACATTCTTCAACTGAATGAGACAAAATTCAAGTCTTGTATTAAACGCACACTATGCAGGCAGGCATATTATAAGTTAGGGGATTACATCGCGGATAAAAATGCCTGGCTCAATGCTGGTCCTGCTCCACAACCACAACTAATTGATTAACACTTGAAAATACTGTTGGAGCTGCTGAAGATTGTAAGTCTATCTTTGCATTGTATAAATTCAATCTCCTAGTATTGTATAATTGCATAGCAGATGTGTGAGCACTATGTACATATTATTAGGTCCTTACATATGAAATTGGCGTTTTTCGTACTGGCCACTTTAATCACGAATTTCTCCTCTTTGGTAAGGAATTCCAAATTCAAATTTGTACAGCTATTTACTCATGTATTTGTGCTTCGATGACCGTCATTCATTTGTTTTTTTTCTTCTGTTTTTTCTGTTTGCGTCACTCATTTTACAAAATGGAAAATTTAAAATATCGCATTATTTACGAGTACGAGTTCCGCCGTGGCACTAGTGCTGCGGAAACGACTCGAAGGGTGAATGATGTGTATGGCGGTCATGTTGCAAAAGAAAACACAGTTCGTTTTTGGTTCCAACGTTTTCGTTCTGGAAATTTCGACCTGCAGAACAAGCCCCGTGGACGGCCTGAGACCCAAGTTGATAATGGAGAATTGAAGGCTATTGTGGAAGCGGACCCATCGCAAACCACGTCCGAGTTAGCTGCAGGCTTCGATGTTAGTGATAAAACTGTTTTAATTCACTTGAAGCAAATTGGGAAGATTAAAAAGCTTGAAAGCACGACAACGCCAGACCACACACTGCGCAACAGACGGCTACCAAATTAGAAGAGCTTGAATTGGAATGTCTTAGACATCCTCCGTACTCCCCGGACCTTGCTCCAACAGATTACCATTTTTTTCGCAATTTGGATAACTTTTTGCAAGGGAAAAAATTCAACTCCGAGTCCAAATCGCCTTCAAAGATTTTATTGATTCCCGTCCGACTGGTTTTTTTAGTAAAGGGATCAATGAACTACCTATAAGATGGCAAAAGTGCATTGAAAACAATGGTTCATACTTTGATTAATTAAATATATTATATTAAAAAATATTCGACTTTTTGTTCCTTCCATACAAAACGCCAATTTCATATGTAAGGACCTAATATAACGCTACCACTTACTGGGTACGTCTTTCATTGATTTGAATGTGCCCTGGCGGCTGAGAGTATGTCATGCTCACTCAAATGTCTCGCTGATGGTGGCGCATGTGTTGGATCATTTAGCTCCCTTCAAAATGGTTGAGCTGAATGGTGCTAATACATGCGTCATGTTCGTGAACGGGCGCCGTCAGTAGGGACTGGTCATGTCTTTGCTGCCATGGCTTATTTTATTTTATTTAATATTTGAATTGTTGTTTTTTCTTATCTTTTCATTATGGACGCTTTTAACGTTCTGCATCGTTCTCACATGTATAATTTTTAACATGAATGATGTAACCAAGAATTTGTAACTATATTATTTTGATTTAAAAGAGTGTCCATGGAGTTTCTTGCCCGTTCTTCTCCATAGGTACCTACGCTTTGGAATGGGCAACTAGCTTCATCTTTCTGACTGACCGACCTTTTGACAATTCAAAAGTGCCTGTAATTGGTTTAATTGAAATAAATGCTTTGAGTTTGAGTTTGTGAGTGTGTGTGTGTGTGTGGGTGTGTTTGTGTGTTTATAATATGTTTGTTACTTCTTTACGCTCAAACGGCTGGACCAATTTCGATAAAATTTTGTATGGAGGTAGCTGACATCCTGGATTAACATATAGGCTTTTTATTCCTATATTCCCCACAGGATCGACATTTACGCGGGTGAAACGACGGGGCGCAGCTAGTTACGTAGTTCTATAATTTGTGGTGATTATACTCTTCCGATGGTCACTTAGTGCAATCTGTTTGATTAACACTAATACTTTTGGGGTTCTGTCTACCATTAACGACTGTCAAAGATCTCCGAATAACAGCCGCGACCAACGGCCTACCGTGCTTACTGAGGCACGAAGGTGCTCCATATGTAATGGATGGTCACCCATCTATGAACAGACCGCAGCAAACGTAGCTTAACCTTCGATCGACCCGTGCGGCTGTTATCATTTAGCCACGAGGCCCTGATTTATGGCACACCCACCAGCGCAAAATAAACAAAACATTACGCGTAAGTAAGTAAGTATTAATCGCTACTTAATTTGTTCCATAGGTACAGACGGCAGCACATCAAGCTACTACAACCTGTCAAATTTATTTAATAGATTTTCAACTTTTTCGCTAAATTGTAAGTTTCAAATGTGATTGCGAAAATAAACTATATAATATCTACAGGCACTTTTTAATCTGTCGAGCTCCGCTAATGAGACTCATTTGATTTTCTATTGTTTCATCGCAAATAGGCGACGCGCAGAAACTCAACGAAATTCTATAAGTAAATCAAAATAATATGTAACAACATATTGGTCGCATCATTAATGCTGAAATTACACATATAGGTACAGTTCTTTTAAATGAATATAAAAGAACATAAAATTGAACACGTGTAATCCAAATAAAATATAAAACAAGATTCACCTTTCAGATTACTGTTGACAATGGATGAATGGACACGACAGGGCTGGCACGCTGGTACGCGCCCATTACCGGATATGGGCTAATTAATTACGTCACGCCCAAACCCAGCTTCATTAATGAGGACACCTGAGCTCACTCGATATTAGGCAAGTTATTGATAACTTGTTATGTTAATGTTTATAATGCTGCAAGCCAATAATGTACCGGCATTATAGGCTTTTAATAATCCCGTTGAATTTCAGCTGATTTGTGGTCTAATCCTATTATTATGTGATTTGTTTGTTGAAATTTTGGTACAGTCGAGTTCATTAATATATTGGCAGTGACAATGTTTCAAAATATTGTAAGGGTTAAAATGATCATACAGTATGTTAAATAACAGAGGGCGTTCCCTTAAACTCGTTAATCTATATCATTAATAGATTAAAATAAAAATATTAGCATACAAAAATAAGCATAAAACAATCCGAATTCAAAAAAATAATTAATTGACAATAAATTCGAAACCTGTTTAAAATCAAAATAGTAGCGCGGAATAGTACCTAGCGTAGCGTAGTGCCCAAACCGGCAACGTCGCAACAATGCGCACACGATGCCGAACGTCTCCCGAATACTCACGAGTACTCACGAAGCGAATAAACAAATAAGAGTAAAGAAGGTCCACTCACGGAACAAGTACACGAATTTGTTTTACCTAGCCGCTCAGACCGGTGGTAGGTACGACAGGCTTACAGTGTTAATTATGAAAAATTAATTTTACCTAAAAAATAATGTACCGCTAATAAATAGTGTGCGGTTAAGTTTGGAGAAAGTTTCATTTATTTATATCACAGTTTAGGCTAGGATTTAAATGATAAATGACGGTATTACACGTTAGCAAGTGAATGTTTTCTCCAATAAAAGAAATTTAAAAACTTTTACTTTATGCAGTTGCCTTCGTAATACCTAAGTACTTGCGTTTATTCATAGCAATCGTGTAACGTCACAGTAGTAACACGTTCGTTGAACGGGTACCCCGTTCCGTCCCTGAGTATAAAAGCAGTTTTAGGAAAGAGTGGGCCTTCTGAACTTATTAATTTTGTGGCACAGTCGTTTAGTGTTATTTTTTATTTCAATGTTTTCGAAATGTTTTAGGTATTATGATACGTTTAAATAATTAAAAACTTAAAGTTACTACTACTAAACAAAAAGTTAAAAACTTACCTAGATTTTGAACTGCTCAATATGCTGACCTCCTCTGTCTACACATTGTGGCAATCGCCGATGGTTATTTTGGTGCACTCGTCGCATTGAAAGCGGGTCCAGCAGACCTTGCACTTTTTGAAGTGAGTACGGATTAGGGCTTCCAATACCGGTATCCCCGTATTGGCTAATACCGGTATTGAAAGCCCTAGTACGGATGCTGCTTGTTTTTCTTTAAAATTTTAATGAGTGCGACGTGACTCATGTTTAACAGGCGGCCGGCTCTTCTAGTGCTTGAATCGGGCTCCGCCTCAAAATGCCTTAGCACGTACTCTTCCTGCCGCACAGAGATCACGGGTCGGGGGCCACCAGAACGACGCGGCACTACCGGTTCATTGTTACGAATACGCACCAGGGCACTCACAATAACACGAGAATTCCGCGGTTGATGTGCATTGGGGTACCTCTCAACATACATCCTCAGAGCACGTGCACCATCATAATTACACTCAGCATAAATGAGCACCATGTTCACATACTCCTGAGCACTGAACTGATAACGTGGCATTTTCCACACAAGAATGACGCAAGTTGTTGCAATGCGAAAATAATGCGCCTCCGGTCAGCGCGTGAGATTAGTTCCGACTAAAATTAGGTGGACATTCGGGGGTAGCGAGAGGTTCCAGGTACATCAATTAGATCGCCGCACACGCAGCCCGTCATTCATAAAGAAATTGCGACGTTGCCGTCCTTCAAGTACGCGTGTACAGTATTGTGTACAGTGTGTTTCTTTTTCGTATCAATTTTACATTTTTAGTGAATATTTTAATATTAAAAAAAAATAAAAACATTTTGTTTTCGAATGGTAATATTTTTTTTAGCATGTATGGATGCTATACTATTGCGGGTTAACGGGAACGCCCTCTGTTAGTTAACATACTGTATAGTTCTATACAAACTTAGACACCAATAAAATGTTTTCATATAAACTGTTCTTAAGTAAGAATGTTACGGTAGTGCAGTCAAAAATATCAGACTACTCTTCGGAACATAAATATCTAAATACTTTAGATTTCAATATATTTGTTGCAACCTTCTTATTTCTTATTAGCCTGTGACATCCCACTGCAGGGCAAAGGCCTCCTTACTCTCTCATGAGAGAGTAGGGGTTTAGGCAAATAAACCCACCGCGCTTGTCTAGTGCGAGTTGGTGGGTGTACAATGGACCGCCTGACTGGGTCCGTGGGCGCCGCCTTTGACGTGCTAGATGTTCATCAGCCGCCGCCCTGAGTTGATATCCTGCACTAATATCGACTGTTCCATCCGAGCCTATTTGGGTGTATTTATCCCATAGCCTACAGGTGGCGTTCTACATTTAGTTCAATACTTAATGCACGACAGTTTAAAGTCGAGGACTGTTGCAACCTAGGATTCATAAATATCTATACAGCTTTGAATATTCAACTAAATGGCCTTTACCATTAAATTTATTTTTGCTTGCCGGAGCAGCAGTTCGAGTAATAATGCAATATTGCCGTTGATGGATGTCATAACTGACAACTGTAAATTGATTTTGTTTCAAGATATTTTTCATAGGAAAATAATTGCATACCTATTATTTGTGAACCTAAATTTGCGCTAAATAATATGAACAAGGGATTGCGCACAATTTTTAGAGTCATTGTCTGTAGTAATATTATTGATATAATGTAGTCACATATTATTTATGATGTCACAGATTGTTTACAATTTATTGTACGGCAAAGCTGTTTAGAGTTTTATGAAACTTACCATTGCCTATATATTTTTTTTGATTTATGAACATGCGCAGATATTAAAGAACTTGACTGTAGTAGTTAATAACTAATTGTAGTATTTTAGTGTCCAACACCTCCTAGAAAATTTAGGCAAAATAAAAGAAGATTTTAGGTTTGTCATATAAGTACCTACTTTTAGATTAACCCCCTTATTCATAAAACTTATCAAACCTATTTTAGTTAAAATGGGGTTTGTCTCTTTCTTACACACAGAAATGACAACGTGACAGATAAAGACAAACGTTCTATAAACCTATTTTAGCTAAAATAGAGATAAAATAGGATTATGAATAAGGGGGTAAGTATATAATCTTGACCAATACCTAGGTACACTTAACTAACTAAGTCATACGAAACGCTATGCTTCTTGCAGAATGTAACAACAACACGTTATGATGCTCTGCTACTAAATTTATCTAACCAAGACAATTAAGAGATTGTGACCACTAAGTTTGTTTCGATGTTTTTCTCAGTGTATCATCATCATCATCTGCCTAGCCTTTTCGCAACTATGTTGTATCTTCTCAGAAACCATATTATTCCTCTTAGCGTTACATAACACTACTGAAAATTGCTTATCATGAGCAAAATACATCTATATATACATGAATAGGTATAAAATTGAAAGTCCTGCCGATTGACTAATATAATATCAACGCACAGCCTAAACCACTGGTCCTAGAGACATGAAATTCGGAGAGTGTGTTCTTTGTGAAGAGTAGGCATCCACTAAGAAAGGGTTTTTCGAAATTCCACCCCTAAGAGAGTGAATGGGGGGAAAGTTAAATTTCACGGGGACGAAGTCGCGGGCAGAAGCTAGTAAAAACATATATGAACCGCCAACTACAAGACGAAAAACCCGGAAAACTTACTTCACTTTCGTTAGTAATTTTGTACACTCGCTTCAAAGTAGACTGTACCTTAGCTAGTTATATTTTTATTTTAAGGCGAATGCGCTGTCGGAGCCCGTGAAATTGAAAAATTTTCTAACGTTTCTTAGAATTTTTAGCTCAGTACTGGTAGATACTTACATTTGATAAGAATATTGATTCGTGATAGTAACGAATCTGTATTTACAGAATAGTAACCATTATAAGTTACATACATACATACACATACATAAACTCACGCCTTATTTCCATGGGGGATGGCAGAAACTACAGAACGTCACATTTTATGATCCTTACATACTCCTTTTGCTTCCTTTACGTTCATAAATCTGAAGGTCAATTCCCGTATTTAAAAACGTTCAAAATCTAGTCGCAATCTCATCTCGGCGACTACCTATGACAAAAATTTGTCATAAATTTAGGGAAATTAGAGGTATTTTTAACCGACTTCAAAAAAGGAGGTTCTGTATTCGACCCGTATGTATGTATGTTTATATGTCCGCGATTTTCTCAAAAACTAATGAACCGATTTTGATAATTCTTTCACAAATGTGATCTACATAGTCGTACTTTCAGGAAGGTTTTAGTATATAATATATTAGGTAATTATTCTTACGTAAGAAGTTATATGCATAAATGTACTGCATCTCCGGTCTTTCTATGCGAATTTTGAAGATTCTTCTAGTCGGTGTCTTCAATTCTTTAATGAGCTAGTGTTAATGAATTTGCGTGGGATAGGTACAACTAAAAAGTGAAAAATAAAAACTTTTTTACAAAAAAAACAACCAACTTCAAAAAAAAAAAACACTACAAAGTGATAAATAACTTTAATTTCGGAAGTCGGTCTCAAAAAACGAAAATGCGGCACCAACGACACCGACTTCCGAAATTAAAGTTATTTATCACTTTGTAGTGTTTTTTTTGAAGTCGGTTGTTTTTTTTTTTTGTAAAAAAGTTTTAATTTTTTTGACAGATCGAGACTGAGATCAGACTGTGAACGTTCTTAAAATTACGAGAATTGCCTCTCTGGGTAAACAGACACGCTGGTTGCGAGTACTACGCACCTAACCTGTAAGATGAACATCACCAATAAAGTCCATAGGTAGGTTCCATTATGTTAAGATAGGCTCTGTTTATCACACGTCGGACAGTGCCTCTCGCCGTGTAGAAGTCGGCCACTCTGCAGACTCTATCCGTCCCAGGAAAAAGTTGCCTAGACTCGCCCGAGTCTCCACTTCAGAGGTGGCACGTTCTCTTCCTTCAGGATGACCAAATCTCCCAACTTCAAAGCTCTATCTTTCAAGCGCCATTTTGTCCGCTGCTGCAGTTTAGCTAGGTGCCAGCGCTACCAAAAATGCTGCCTCAGCTATTCAATCATCTTGTATCAGTCTGGAACTCTTAACATCACTGCCGTCTCCACCTGTCACTTTAACCTGTACTAGTTATGATTGGTAAGAAAAGTAATAATCATCGTTCTCCTGTCCTTATCCCAATTTATTTGGGGTCGGCGCAACATGTCTTTTTCATCCATACTTCTCTATTAGTCGTCATCTCGGTAGTCACCCCCTTTCTAACCATATCATCATTCACACATTCCATCCATCGTTTTTTTGGTCTTCCCCTACTCTTATAGCCATCGACATTCATACTATAAAAAAGATGTGTGAGAATTCTTGCGAATATAGACCAAATGCAAAGCTGTAAACCTTATTTTATTAAATATAAAATGCTCACCTTAACAAGCATTTACATTATGGAAGTAAGCAAGTTTGTTAGAAAACATGCGTCGTTATTCCCTGTAGCTAAGAATCAAAGACCGCTGCAACGCTCCTTAAGAGTAAAAAATTAATTAGCAATGCCGAGTTCAAAACTAGCTATGTTTCACTCAGGACCTCTTGTAATGTGCATTAAAATTTATAATAAATTACCCAATGAGATCAAAGACATTGAATTTGATAATAAATTTATAAACGCTCTTAAAATGCACCTAATACAGAAGTGTTATTATAGCCTAAATGAGTTTTTAACAAATTGACATTCTGTAATATCAATATTTTAGATTTTATTTGAATATTGACGCAATGTAATAATGTAGAAATTTAATAAGACATCCAATAATAAATTAGAAAGACATCCAATAATAAATTAGAAAGACATCCAATAATAAATTAATTAATAATGAAATGATGACATTAAAATTGTAATAATATATTTTTAAATAACTTTATATAATAATGCATGCAATAATAATTTAATAGGGTCCCAGCTCCCGGCGGAAGTGTGCAGCGCATGAGATGGACACGATCCATCAATGAAAACGTCATGCGCTCATACTATGGGGCTACAGAGGGGGGAAACAATCTGACCGCGTATCGTGTTCGGATGCTCTCTCTTTTTCAGGTGCTTGAACCAGCTGTCAACGTTTCGGTACAACGACTATCGGATCAGGTGCGGGTCATCCAACGTAATCATATGTTGGATGACACTATACTTGATCGCCTGCGAAATGAAATACAGAGTAGCCATGTCGTCGCTCCCCAGTCGCAGACTGCTGTAATACTACCGCAGTATAATACAAGTCTTGCTGACGAGGGGAGTAATGATCGGGCTACAAACGTAAGTACCCAGTGCAATGAGGAATTGAGGAGTGCTTTGGAGGATGCGATTCAGGAATATCGCTTCATGTCGCCCGAACTTAGGCCACGCTTGCCTCGTTTGCCCATGCATAACAAAAATAGGGCGCTGGTGGCGGTTCTGGATTCGCAGTTGTCTAAATATTTTGATACCTGCGAAGACCTCACCGATACTCATTCGATTCTGTACTGCGCGGCTGTAGCGGCATGTCGTGTAGCTCACGTTAAATTTACCAATGACTCTAGAGCTACACGGCCGAAACCAGCCGTACCAGCTTGGCAGTGCAGAATTGAACGTCGTATTGGTGGGGCCAGAACGCTCATCGGCAAACTAATCTGCTTCAGGGAGGGCAATACTCGCCCTAGAGTGATGCGCTTTGTGAGGCGGGCATTCTTGGGGACTGATATCAGCCCTCAAGACTATATGTCCTGTGTCACAGAGCGCATCGACTTCCTGAAGCAGAAAGTGTATGCATGGGCGAACCGTATCCGTCGGTATAAGCGGCGAGTAGAGCGATACACTCAGAATCGCACCTTCCAGAGTGATGAAAGGTGGGTTTATAGGAGTTGGGAACGACCGGACCAAGGTGTGGCTGACACGCAACTGCCGGATGATGATGCCATGTGTTCCTTCTGGCGCAGTATCTGGTCGGTGCCTGTCAGTCACACCGAAGGTGATTGGGCTCGAGAGGTCGAGCGAGCCTGCGATCCAATACCAGAAATGGGGCCTATAACCATCTGCCCCCAAGATGTAGCTCGTGCAGTCCGTCCACTGCCCAACTGGAAGTCTCCAGGGCCGGACGGGCTGCAGAATTTTTGGATAAAATGGTTTTCAAGGTCGCACGCTCGCTTGGCATCTCAGTTCCAGGTCGCTTTGGAATCTGGTTCGCTACCCCAGTTCCTAACGACAGGAATTACCCACCTGCTCCATAAATCAGGTAGCACCGCGGAACCCAAGAATTATAGGCCGATCACGTGTTTACCGACGGTTTATAAAGTTCTTACATCCATTTTGAGAGCTAAAATTAACAAACATATAGACACCAACGCCATCATGTCTACCTCTCAGAATGGATGTAGGAATGGATCCCGCGGTACTAAGGAGCTACTCCTCATTGATATGGCCATCAGCCAACAGGTTCGTCGCTTCCGAAAGGATCTGTCGACATGTTGGATAGATTATAAGAAGGCCTATGACTCGGTGCCACATACATGGCTCATGAGGGTGTTGGAATTGTATAAAGTAGATACAACTCTGCGCACCTTCCTGATGTCGTGTATGGGGCAATGGAGGACGGTCCTTCGCTATCCAGGATGTCGAAATATTCAGAGGAATAGCGAACCCATAAGGATCGAGCGAGGCATATTTCAGGGTGATAGTTTGAGTCCGCTTTGGTTCTGCTTAGCCTTGAATCCTCTTAGCACACTGCTGGAGGATTCAGGTTTAGGCTATCGGTTGAGGAGAGGTGGTCAGGTTATATCGCACCTCCTCTACATGGATGACCTAAAACTCTTTGCCCCCAACAATTTGCAACTGATGGAGCTACTGAAAGTAACTCAAACTTTCAGTAACGCTATTAGGATGGAATTTGGTGTGGACAAATGTGCGGTCATGCATGTAAAACGAGGAGAGATTGTGGAATCCGTGGGAACTCAACTCTCGGATTCCACAAACCTTAGAGCCCTCTCCGCATCCGAAACCTATAAGTATTTGGGTATGTCGGAAGCGTTAGGCATCAATGTTACTGACATGAAGCAATCGTTAAAGGAGCGCTTCTTTGGCCGCCTGAAAAAAGTGCTTAATAGTCTTCTATCAGGCGGAAACAAGGTGCGTGCCTTCAACGGTTGGGTCATGCCGGTTTTGATGTACTCTTTTGGCATACTCAAATGGACTCAAACCGAACTCGACGCCCTGGATAGGAGGGTCCGTACGCTGCTGACTGCAAATCGAATGCATCACCCACGGTCATCGGTAATGAGGTTGTATATCCCGCGAAAGTGTGGAGGTCGAGGGTTTTTAAACGCTAAGACCCTCCACAATCGCGAGATATGCAATCTCAGGGAATACTTCCAAGAAACCGACGTGGGGATGCATCGAGATGTAGTCATAGTGGACAAGGGCCTCACCCCGCTCTCCTTGGCTAAAGAGAACTGGCGCAAACCAGTAGTGCTTGACACTAATGATCGCATGGAGGTATGGCAGAGTAAGGAGCTTCACGGACGCTTTCTTCGGGCCCTTCATGGACCCGATGTAGACCTACTAGCGTCCGTAGCCTGGCTACGTTGCGGTGATCTCTTTGGAGAAACCGAAGGTTTTGTTTGTGCAATTATGGACGAAGTTATGATGACAAACAACTACCGGAGATATATTGTGAAAGACGGCACGGTTGACATCTGTCGGGCATGCCACCGGCCGGGAGAATCAATCAGGCATATTATCTCCGGGTGTTCTCGTCTAGCTAACGGAGAATACTTGCATAGACACAACCTTGTAGCCAGGATAATCCATCAGCAGCTTGCTTTGAAATACAACCTTGTAGAATCGGAGGTGCCGTACTATAGGTATGTGCCCGACCCAGTTCTCGAAAATGGTAATATCACATTGTACTGGGATCGATCCATCATCACTGACAGGACTATTGTTGCCAATAAGCCTGATATAGTGGTGGTGGATCGATCAGAGCGGCGCGCAATGATTGTTGACATAACTGTCCCGCATGATGAGAACCTCGTGAAAGCTGAGAAAGATAAACAAATTAAGTATCTTGACTTGGCTCGCGAGGTTGTCAACATGTGGGATGTGGACTCAGCGATCATTGTGCCGATAGTCGTAACAGCCAATGGTTTGATAGCCAAGAGCCTCGACCAACACCTAAGGAGGCTCTCGTTGGGCAGCTGGATCAAGGGCTTGATTCAGAAAGCGGTACTTCTGGACACGGCTCGCATTGTCAGGAGGTTCCTCTCTCTGGAGCCCTGACCGCCGGTAGCTTGGACCCTGTTCCCGATACCGGTGGGCTACTATTTTTTATATTTTTAAATGTTTTTATATATTTTTTATACTAATATTTAAAAATATAATTTATATGTATATAGTGAAATAAAGGAAATAATAATTTAATTTATAATTAAGAAACATAATGTTGCGGTGCCCTAGCAGGGTTCATGTACGAAACCTTTATTTGATTTTTAACAACCTTGTAAACGACATGAATGCAATATAAACTAAATAAATAAATAAATACTCAAAACTCTCCTCACGACATTTTCCTCATTTCTCCGTAACACATGCCCATGCCATGACCGATTTCCACACAACTTTTCAGTTACCGGTGCCACTTTCAAACTTCCTCTTATGAAAGAAAAGTAATATTCCCATTATAACAAAGTCATATTTTCGACCAATTTAACCGGTCAAACGGCGCGGTTCGCCGATCGGCGACGAAACAATAAAAAATCATTGTGTCTCATTAGCGGAGCTTGACAGATTAAAACGCAAGAAGAATTTCGCGGGCTACCTTTTCGAGCACCCCCCTTAACAAAGAGCAACCATTTTGAGTGTTACCACAGTATAAAAATGTATAGACTGTGGTGTTACCTTACACGTTTATCATAAGGCCGCAATAACCTTTGTGCCTCCTTGTTAGAGTTTACACACAGTTTTGGTAAAGGAGCCTTCATTCATTTAGTACTTTTAGAAGTAAACTAATTACTTTTGGACGCAGATCTCGAGCTTAATTTTGCCAAATACTTTTAATGTATTATAGTTTTTCTCAGGGAGATTTTCTTTATGAAGATAAAGCAGTGACTTTTAAGTTTTTATAAATTATACGAAAATCGGCAAACTTTTCTGAAGGCTCTATGCACACGGCAGTGGCGACGGGACAAGGACACACCAATGTACGAGAAGATTATAATCATCCAGTAATAACTCCGGATGATTTTAATTTTTGCGTCCATTGCATAATACTTCCTTTGTAGCCTTAACTCACTAAAGTTCATGCGTAAAGGCAGCGCGGCGTAGTAAACTGAGGTAGAAAATTACTGCACAATATGATACTAACCACCCGCATTTCGCCATTTATGTTGAAGTCCACCGTGTAATAGAGGGCGACCTTATTGCCATCAACCGGGCGGGTGTTTCTACAGGTACACATTTACCTAACCTTTCGGGGATTACCGGAGTGAAATGATGTTGAACATCATACCAAAAACCGCAACCTATCCGTACTAATATTATAAATTCGAAAGTGTCTGTCTGTTACCTCTTCACGCTTAAACTGCTGAACCCGATTTTGATGAAATTTGGTATAGAGATAGTTTGAGTCCCGGGAAAGGACATAATATGATAGTTTTTATCCCGATATTCCTACAGGATCGGAACTTATGCGGGTGAAACCGTGCGGCGCTGCTAGTGTAAGTATATGCTAGTTCTTTCCACCCCCCCCCCATACGGACAAATTATTTATTCACAGCTAAATCCATGACATAGTGGAGCCGTTCAGTGTCGCTTACTCGGAATAATGAATAAATTTAACATTTTTCGAGCAAAAAAAATTACTTCGCCGTTCTACGAAGGATAGACAAAATTTATTTACTTTCTGTACCATTACACGGTTTGATGGGGCGACGCGGCGTGAATGGAACAGATATCTTGGACCTTAAAAAAATAATTAACTCACAGGTCACGTCTAGGACGAAAAAAGATTTGAACAAAAGTAGGTATTTATGTAAATTGAAGTGTTGGTCATTAAATCTACGATGTCTTTAAAAACTTATTCAAAGGCCGAAATAGTTTTTTGATTTTCGTTTTGAACATTTTCAGGAAAATTAAGTGAAGGTATTGGTTTCATTTTCACGTACGCAAAATACGCGCATTGAAGTGAATTTGCGGACACCAGCCCGTATTACCTAATAAAGAACGTTTACCTCTGTAATCTCTATCCATGATGATTTTAAATGGCTCCAACCAATAAACTGAAAATTGTTATAGAAAATCACATGTTTATTAACAAACCACAATAAACGAGGAAACCCTTTTCATCATGGTAAATTGTATGGTTTCATCCAGAATGTGAACATCACACCACTCACAATACCTTTAATTTGAGTGAAAGATTAATTTCTAGCTAGGACCTTTGTATTTCTATGGCGTATTTCCGGCTCCTAAATACGTTTTCAAAAGATACACATTCATGACACAAATATTCCTCCAAATAAATACCTTTGATACCGTAACCACAAATCCCATTGTTATTAAAAACCTTTTAAACATAATATATTTCAAAGGTATTAATCGTTCTTCTTGACTCCAAATTCGGACCATTTCTACCAACCTAAACTAAACCTACAGCTCTACTACTCAGGGTGCTTATTAGAACAATAGTTGGTCTTGCGTGAGTTTCGAACAATCGGATACGTCGAATATATCTCTTCCTGAGGCTTTCCCTTTACATAAAACTTGGCTGGATAAAGTGATGTCGGAAGAAAATTGTATATTTTTATATGTAGCGTAAACAATAATCCAGGGGGGTGGAAGTAGTGGGTATGGTAGCGGATAACCAGCGCTGTTGATACTTCGAGGATAAGGGTTTAGCACAAAACTCGGAATATAGGTACACTAGTACAGGGATCTGCCCCGTTGGTTTCGTCGTCACAATCGCGACTGCTGACCGTATATCCAGGGTTCGATAACAGCCAAGGTTTGAATTTTGGCAGTGTTATACCACTCAGCCTCAGAAAGCACGTTAAGCCGTTGGTCCAGCGCTTGATCTCTGTCCGGTCGCGTTGGATTGCGTGTCGTTCTATCGGACTATGAGAATGAGGGAAGAGAGGGTGCACCTGTGTTTGCGCACACACTTGTGCACGATAATATCTCCCGCGTAGTAGGCTAGTCTCCGTTGAGATTGGCCGCCATGGCCGAAATACGGTCTGGAAGACTATTATTACAGGTATCTATGTAACTGATCAGTCAATTTGACATTATATCCCTAAAGATTTAAAGAAATTAATGTAAGTATATATGTACCATACGCGTAGTCAGAAACAGAATTCAAATCCAAGATCATCAGGACCAACATTCTTAGCAAGTGTCACAGAAGTTGTTGACAGCTATAGGTAACTATAACTAGAGGGAATATTAAGTTATTCATATTTTTTCAATTTATTTTAACGTACGCGCCCTCGATGTGGATACTGAAACGTTTTTGTATTATTAAGTGAAATAAAAAATATCATTAATTTAATGTAGTTTAATGTGAATACTTAATCAATTTACTGTTACGAATTAGATTTGGTTTTTTTTTTGTATTTTGATAATCATTTGATTTTAGTATGCATTAGGTATATTATTCAAATCTGCTGCCACATCGTGTGTTCTTAGAATAAGACGTAATAAATCGGGAAACTATACTAAAGTAGCATTATTTAGCATATTTTTCGTAAATAGTACATTACGATACTTGTGACTTAAGCAGTCCATTATAACCACGGTGTGACGCAACAATCAATAAATCAACGCAGCCTATTGCAGTCCAATGCAGCTGGACATAGGCCTCTCTCAGGCTGCGCCACAGCACCCTGTCCTCCGACTTCCGCATCCAGTCTGTCCCAGCCACCTTCTTTAGGTCGTCCATCCATCTAGCAGGGGGACGTCCCACACTACGCTTGCCGATACCCGGTCTCCAGTCCAGGACTCGTCTGCTCAACCAGCCATCGGTCCTTCGACTTACATGGCCAGCCCACTGCTACTTCAGTTGAATTAGACGCAACGCCGTGCATTAATAGACTACTTAAGTCACATGTGTCGTTTACTATTTTATTATAGCTCATGTGACCTAAACCCGAACGTAAGTCACGCTTTTCTGTGTAAAAATGGACTGCTCAAGTCATAAGCATGACTTAATTGCGGTCACACAGTGCTATAACAATAGAATAGAATACTCAAAGGAAAGGAAAGGAAGGGATTCTATAAAAGGGGGAGGGGGGGGGATCCTATGTAAGTATTTTTTTTTTAAAGAAATTTTTACATAAGTTAGTACTTATCTACTTTTCATTTTTAATATTATTTATAAAAATAATCAAATTAAGTCCTTACTTAACTTAAACTATACAGAAACTAAAATATAGCATAGAAAAACTCATCCGCATCGCTGTCGACTGGTAATGAAACTAGTAGGTAGGTACCTAATGTAACGAGATTATTGTAACATGAAAGAAAACAGACATTGCGGTAGTTAACACTGTTCTTCGAAAGTTTATGTAGGTTTGGGAATTTGTGTAAATTAACTTTATTTTCAGTACCTAAGTTTACCGTGAAACAATGAATGAGCTATTTCACAAACTTTCCTACGCGAATACTAACACGGCGCTTGCAACCCCCTACAGTGTAATTCGTAGTGATAATAAATACCTCACGGTGTCTCAGAGGCGTTTAATATTTTACAGAAGGGATATAAAACGTGGATACGATCTAGGGAGTGTGTGGAGTGTGCATTATATGGGATTATTCGGTGGCCGGAGCTGCGAGTCGCACGTGCTATAAAACTTTAAAGCACTTCACTTCACTCGATTGTTTTACCAGATTTAAAAGGGAAAACAACATAATAAATATTGTACGTGGGTTGAGAGTTGGTTATGCTTCCATAGGGAATTTTCTTCCTTGTAGTAGGTAGGTAACTACTTATGTCCATGCTTCAAATTCATCATAAATTGAAAATAACATGACTGAAATTATTTAATTTTAAAACGGCATCTTAATCACAATCTAAATTATTCTAAAGGTTATTGACCATCCATTGCGTCATAATACTTACTCAAACACATTTGTCTGCAACGACGTAAAAACGCAATGTATGTTTTTGAACTATCAAAATGAAAGCCATTCCTACTGGTAGTGTCTTACCCAATTACCCCGCGGTTTGTTTCAAAAGCTGTTTTGGGCGATTTTGAAGACGTAAAGATACGATTTAAAATAAAAGAAGAAAAGTCTTTCGGTGAAAGATAGTGAATCGTATTTTTAGAGGATAGAAGTCCGTGGTAAAAGTGTTTTTCTTTAGTAATTGAAAAAGTAGATAAAGACCTACTTATTTTATAGACCTATTCACAAAAAAAACTATCTACATATACCTATAATTTACGTAAGTAGTTTAATCAGCCTATAAGGGTGCGTCAAAATTATGTTATATAACACGTCCAAATTATTTAACAATGCTAACTTCTCTGTAGAAACATGTATATAATTATGTTTTCACTTCTCATGCTCTAAAAGTCCGTCTTTATGTTGTGCTTAGGCGACATAAAATCGCTTTTTATGTTCTAGTGCATAAAGTAATTTTTTTTTCTAAGACTAAAGTAATCAGGCCCAACAGCCACACGCACAATAAAACTTCGCAGATTAAAGTCGTGATTTATTTCATTTTCTTTAATTTATGCCACTTCCGTGTTTTCTATGGGAACTATATTTTCTATCACCAAAATTTATATTTGTCATCAAGTTGTATCACCTAATAAATAGATCTATCGCCACGAAATATTTGTATCACCTAATAAATAGATCTATCGCCACGAAATATTTTCGTTCTCAGATAGCGGGGCTCCGTCGACATAGGATGCAAGAACGAGCGAAGGGCACCCCGAGGTTCGGTTTGGTTAGGTTACTTTAAACCCTTTACACAGAAATAGGGGCCCCGCGAAGCGGGGCTCCGTCGACATAGGATGCAAGAGCGAGCGAAGGGCACCCCGAGGTTCGGTTTGGTTAGGTCACTTGCATTGTTTGGTGACTACATTTTGGTGACAGATCTACTATTTGGAGGACAAACCCTATTATTTAAGAAACACAAAACTAATTAAATTGGTGATAGCTTAAATGATACCCGTTTTCTATCGTTAATTTAATAAAATCAGGTAAAATAGTTGTCATTTATTATTTAAAAACGCAAAGAAACGTTTTCATATTTTGGCAGTATGAAGTACCCAAGTCGAATGACAAATGTTGAAAACTAAAAAAAAAAAAAAACTTTTAAAAAGTTTCGTGGCGGTATTATCTGTGGTGGCGGGAATTAGCTATGGATGCAACATTTTTGATTAATTATGTACTTTATGCCTGTTTCATTTTCTCGCAATCGAAGTGAAAAGCAGAGTGTATAACTCAGGCATAAACGAGCCATTTTACCCCTCGACTTAACTACCCACCCTCGCCTGCGGCTCGGGTGGATATAAACGTCTCGGGGTAAAATAGCTTCTTTTATGCCTTAGTTGTACAATCTACTATTAATAACATGTTATGTTACACAGTGTGGACGCACTTAATGTAACTGTCACTCTGTGAGAGGGAGTGGGCCATAATCCACCACGCGGGCCTAGTGCAAAGTTGTAAATGTCACATGTCTTCAAATGTTTGGTTCTAGGACATGCCGTTTTCCTCAGCTCTTTTAATTTAAGTAATCAACTTAGTCCAATTTCAGTTTTCGTAATTATGATACAATGTTGTCCCAACTTTTTCGGCTAGGTACAGATTTCATTAAATCTTCTCTAATTAAAAGTTTATTATTATGCTGTAACGTTCTGGTAATAGGCAGGGTACCGAAATTACCACACGGATTATTTGTATAGAATTATCAGATTTATCAACCGTCTGGGATTAAAGTTTGGGAGTCGGGCTTTATCGACTTAATAACTTTATGTAGGTACAGGTAGCTATAAGTATTAGTAGGATGTTACTTAACTAAAAAAAATTAAAAACCATAGTAATTTGGCCCTTCAAAAGGTAAAAAAAGTTTGAAAAGTTAAAAGCAGGTTCCATTCCTGTAACTGGCCAATTTACTCGAAAAATAGATGCGAGCCATTTTCTATTTACTACAAAAAAATTAATTAAAAGTAAAACTCTAATGGCCTCACATGTTTTTTGTGAGAAAACAGCCAGTGACGGTCGATATATTGATTACTAGCTGCGCCCCGCGGTTTCGCCCGCATAAGTTTCGATCCTGTGGGAATATTGGGATAAAAACTATCCTATGTCCTTTCCCGGGACTCAAACTATCTCTATAAAAAATTTCATCTAAATCGGTTCAGCGGTTTAGGTGTGAAAAGGATAGACAGACAGAGTTACTTTCGAATTTATAATAATTAGTATTAGTATAGTATGGATACGGACTAATGATATTTAAGGTGAATGTGCCATGGTAGGCCGCGAAATTTAAATTTTCTTACGTTTTTTGCATTTTGCAGATAAGTGTCAGGTTGTATCTTGATCAAAATATGATTCGCGACTATAACAGGTACGTATTTACAGAATTATAATAATTAGAATCATTAATACATCTTTCTAAGTTAGATTTCTACCGTTAAGAACAAATCTCGTATAGAAAAGTGTTTATGGTAGAAATCCAACTTAAAGAGACATATTAATGATTCTAATGACTATAATTCTGTAAACACATGTCTATTATAGTCGCAAATCATGTTTTGATCAAGATACAACCTGATACTGACCTACAAATTGCAAAAAACGTAAGAAAATTTAAATTTCGCGGTCTACCACTGCGCATTCACCTTAAGCAAACATTTCTATTAGGCTGAATTTTATACGTAAAAAAACAAGGAAAATGCAGAGTTCCTAAATAATGTTGGACTATTGCACATCTTCTTACCTAATGACGATGATGCCATCTGGCTAATTTCTTTACAGACGTCATACGCCTTAATAATTATTTGAAGGACGTCGTCCTCATGTGAGTCCATGGCAAGAAACCTTTACAAACGGAACTATTTTCATAGGTATTGGCTAAACTACTTATTTACCTAATATAGGTAGGCATAGAATATTGCGAACATATTAATACAGCCAGGTAGTAATGAAAAGTGAGCGCGATACGCAGGTGCCGAATATGTAGGTACCTAAAATAGAATAGAATACTCTTTATTATGTACACCAGACGAATTACAGATGTAGAAATTTTACATACCTAAGGTAACACAATGCCCCTGCCTTTTAACACTACGGCGGCTCTTTTCAATACCAAGCATACATAATATTATATAATTTATACCATTATGGAAGGCATTTAAAAACATTTCATACAATTCGCTACCAAAAGAGAATAGCTGCGAAATTGTTGTACAGAGCTACTACAATCTGTCAAATTTCTTTAATAGATTTTCAACTTTATCGCTAAAGAGTAAGGTTCAAAGTTGATTGGAAAAAAATACAGCTTCCTCTGCCACTTGTATAGATAATATTTTCTGTAACTGTGATTATTTACACAAACAAATTGTAAATAAGTTGCCATCTGATCACAGCGGACAAACAATAACATTTTGCTCCTACATGCCTTTACAAAAAACTCTAATAAGGTATAGGCCAATTACATCTAAAAATTTAGAGAAATTAAATAATTCTTTAGCAAGTAAATTATGTGTTCAGAGTTTTAATCATTTATGTGACCCGAATGAGTTCTACGCCGAGTTCTTTTCACTATTAAACACGCAATTTAATGACACTTTCCCACTAAAGACTAAAAGTATTTACACAAAGTTCTTATTTAGTGATTGGGCGACTCCAGGTATTCGTAAAAGCAGGGAAAACCTTTTTTAACTTTATGGCCTAAAGCAACATATGAATAACACAAGCTTTCATCAGTATGTTGCTACATATTCTAAGACTTTTAAAAGTGTATGCAAAATAGCTAAAGCTCTTTATATTAGCAATAAAATAAAATCAGCCGATGATAAAATAAAAACTACCTGGCAAATAATAAATAATGAAACAGGTAGGAAAAAACAGCGTAATACTGAATTTAATTTAGAAACTGCACATGGCCCCATAAACTCAGATGTAGAAATTGCTCAGGAATTTGAAAACTTTTTTGCTAATATTCCCATTAAAACTACTGAAGCTTTAAATTCCTCACCCGCGCGTTCTGCTGATTTACTTAGAAAGAATGTTAAGGCATGCCCCTCGGAGTTTAGTTTTCAACATACGAACCCCCAGGCTGTTATAAAAGCTTTTAAAGATCTTAAAATTAAATCAACAGAAGATCTCTGGGGAATGTCTGTAAAAGTTTGTAGATCTATCATTGAAACGATTGCGCCCTATTTAGCTTTCATATTTAACATCAGTATAGACCAAGGAGTCTTTCCGGATCTCATGAAACACAGTAAAGTAGTTCCTTTATTCAAAGCCGGTGATAGTAAAGAACCCAACAATTATAGGCCTGTGTCAATTCTGCCAGTTCTCAGCAAGGTGTTTGAAAAGTTGATGCTCAATCAAATGTTACGCCACTTTAATAAAAATTCCATCTTTCATGAACAACAGTACGGTTTCACCAAAGGGCGTTGTACCACTGACGCCGGTGTCACCCTAATAAAGAACATTTTTAACGCCTGGGAAGAAGCACAAGATGCCATTGGAATCTTTTGCGACCTCTCAAAGGCGTTCGATTGCGTCAACCATGAGACACTTCTGCTGAAACTTGAGCACTATGGGATTAGGAATTTAGCTCTTGATTTACTAAAGTCGTATCTAAAAGATAGAAAGCTTAAAGTTCAAGTAAACGGCGTAAACTCATTGGGGTCTGAAATGGCAATGGGCGTTCCTCAAGGTTCGATATTGGGTCCATTCCTCTTTTTAGTTTACATTAATGATTTACCACAATTACTTCAAAATCAACCGAAGATGGTGTTATTTGCAGATGACACATCATTGATCTTTAAGATAGACAGACGGGCACAAAATCTTGACGACGTGAATAACTCTATTCTTCAGGTCCAAGATTGGTTTACGGTAAATAATTTGGTACTAAATGAAAAGAAAACCAAATGCATTAGATTTAAATTACCAAATGTTAGAAGTAGCGAATGTGACATCATACTGAATGGAGAAAAACTAGAATTTGTTGATCAAACGGTTTTCCTGGGAATCACGCTAGACGAGAAATTACAATGGGGACCTCACATAACATCTCTTGCGGGGCGGCTTAGCTCGGCCGCTTATGCTGTTAGGAAGATAAGACAGTTAACAGATGTAGAAACCGCGCGTTTAGTCTATTTTAGCTACTTTCACAGCATTATGTCGTACGGCATTTTACTATGGGGTCGAGCTGCTGACATTGAATCCATCTTTATTTTGCAAAAGAGAGCTGTCAGAGCCATTTATGATCTACGTCGCCGCGAATCTCTCAGGGAACTATTTAAAAGGATTAATATTATAACGGTACCTTGCCAATTCATTTATGAAAATATTATGTATGTAAGAAAAAATCTACATCTTTTTAATAAAATAAGCGATAGACATAACTTTAATACAAGAAATAAAGATAAAATACATCAACCATTTTTCAGATTAGCCAAAGTACATACATCTTTTATGGGGTACTGTGTTAAATGTTACAATAAAATACCTTGTGATATATTGCAATTAAATGAAAGAAAATTTAAAACTCACATTAAACGTACACTTTGTAAACAAGCATACTATAAATTAGAAGATTATATCCAAGATAAGAACGCTTGGAAACATGCTGGTCCTGCTCCATAGGACAATCTAGAGTCTAGACAAAATCAAACTGGTTGCTAATTTAATTGTAAATTTTTTTTATTCTTTTTTTTTACATTTATTACTCACACCCTGACTTATTACTTGTATTTTGTTTTTTAATTAAAATCGTTTTACTTGTACCATGTTTGTAAATATGTGAGCACCATGTATCTGTCAGATAATTAATTTATATGTCATGGTTTCGTTTTTAATTCTTTTACCTATTGTGGTATAGTAATTTTATTGTAGGTGCATCGTCCTCACATGTTATTATATAATTAATGTACCCATGCAAAATATTGTACCTAAACATTTTAAAAGAGTAACGGTGGAGTTTCTTGCCCGTTCTTCTCCATACGAAAACTACCTTTTGGAATGGGCGACTAGAATCAATTCTATTTTAAGATAATTTTTGACGTTCAAAAGTGCCTTTTATGTGCCTATTTGAAATAAATGCTTTGACTTTGACTTTGACTTTACAGTCTCGGGTAGCTTGATGTGCTGGCATCTGTACCTAGTTCTGATGACACTACAGCATAATGGTGATCTGGAGTTGATGATGGAGGTGTAAGTCCGTCGACCCTTTTGTCAGCTTCTAAAAATCTTCATGTGATATGGTATCCTATAATTTTTAAACGCTGACTTCTAACGTCAAAGGCGGCGCCCACGGACCCAGTCAGGCGGTCCACTGTACACCCACCAACTCGCAATAGACAAGCGCGGTGGGTTAATTTGCCTAAACCCCTACTCTCTCATGAGAGAGTAGGGAGGCCTTTGCCCTGCAGTGGGATGTCACAGGCTAATAAGAAGAAGACTTCTAACGAGGGGACAATATCATCGTCATCTTAGCTCCAACGGATTCCTGTGAACTTCCCGCTACGGATTTTTTTTAAGACCTTCATGTTTGACTAGTGACCAAAGGCCTCCCTACTCTCTTGCCACCTCTCTCTGTCCAGGACTGCCAAGAACCAGTCTTTATGAAAGGACTCCAGCTCATCAAAATTATACCTAACTTTATAAATAAGTTAGGTATTTTTCCGTTAGGCGGCAAGCTGTGAAAATATTTTTACTTTAGGCTTAACTGGAGTAAGTTTAATAATTTCAGGCGAAATTCAAGTTAATGTTAATGTAAACAGGTTAAAAATAGATTTTCATTTACCGTCGGAGACTTTGTCAGCAAAATATAAGTACTTAAATTCTGTACATAGGTACAAGACCGGCCGTCGCGTTGAGAGAGTGCGTTCTTGACACCCGTCAGTTTCATATAAAAGAATACTTGTTTTGCGACTTTGATCTTTATTAGTTATAAGAATTGTCGCACTGACGGGTGTCAAAAACGCATTCTCACGACGGCCGACTGTACAGACGCGCCAGCACATCAAGCTACTACAATCTGTCAAATTTCTTTAATAGATTTTCAACTTTATCGCTAAATTGTAAGGTTCAAAGTTGATTAGGAAAATTTGACAGTTTCGGGTACCTTGATGTGCAGCTGGCGTCTGTACATTGCCACAAATATATTTTGGCGCTGGAATGACGTCGACAGGTGGGCATTGTTTGTCAACATTTGTGTATTTAAAGAAAAACTGGCCTACGCTGATTCCGAAACCAATTTGATCTGTATGGTATCTTAACCTTATACTTACTTCTATTTTTAGTGCCTAAAATTATAAGTTAAGAGTTTATTTTAAATCATAATCATAGCATAAGTATAATCAGCCTATATTGTTCCCACTGCTGGGACACAGGCCTCCTCTTTTCGAGATGGAATGGGCTATAATCTAGCACACGGGCCCATTGCGGGTTGGTTATTTAAATTAATTACCAAAATATCTATAGAGTTGCTTAAAATAACTACGTAAATCTATAAATTAAAAATAAATTAAACATAATACCTGAAAAAAAATTACTTACCAAAATGTTGTACTAGGTATATAAGTAATTATACTAATTCCACGTGAAATGTATTAAAAAAACCAAAATGACGGTGTCAGTTACGATCAAAATTAAATTAAGTAAATAATAATTAATTAATTAAGTATTCATTATTAAATTATCGATTTCCGCTAGAGTAAATAAATTGTCTCTGGTTACGATTTTTGCGACGAGCCAGAAGATCCTTGTACTCGCTAACTATAAACCTTTGTACCTTCTTGCTTAAACTGCTAACCTGGCGGTATATTAAGTTTTTTTTGAAGCAAACAGTCACGTCAGGAATGTCGGAGTCGTTATACACAACAAACATGCTAATGGCGCCGCGTGTCACGGGAAATAGGGATACATTGTTCGGTTTAAGTGGTTTTTGACACACCCGACTTGCTTCACCAGCAGTAAGTAAGTAGTGGTATTGTAATCACCATGAAAATCCACCTTGAAAACATAAGTGACGTCAGCTGTCAATAGTGTCAATGCCTAGCATCAGATGGAATGACAGCTCACTTCACGTAAGTTGTCACGGTGAGTTTTTACAGAATTGCACTCATCATCATCATCCGCCTTTAACAGTCCACTGTTGGACATAGGGGTCTCCTATTAGGGCACGCCATTCAACTTGATTTTCGGCAGAATTGCAGTACAGATGTTTAATAAACTGTATCTAGGCATTAGTTAGGGGTGAGGGGCTTGTGGCTAAGTAATAACAGCCGCACGGGTCGATCGATCAGGTTAAGCTACGCTTGCTGCGGTTGGTCCATGGATGGGTGACCATCTTCACATACCAAAACCCCTCCGTGTCTCGGAAAGCATGTTAAGCCGTTGGTCCCGGCTGTCATTCGTCGATCTTTGTCATTCGTTACAGGTCGTCAACAACCAGTGTTACCGAGGGGTATCGTATTACCCAGTAACCGGATTGTGGAGATCAGATAGGCAGTCGCTCCATATAAAATACTGTTATTCAGCTGCATCTGGTTAGACTGGAAGCCGACCCTAACATAGTTGGGACAAGGCTAGGCAGATGATGATGATTTAGACATTAGTTAATATAAACATGAGTGTACAGCCAACAAAAGAGATAAGTATGTAGGATCGTCGGATATAGTTGAAGTTTAGTAAGAAACCGATGGATGCTGTCGACTGAAATTTAATTTGATAAAGGAGCTGTTGGTTTTCTATTAATAAAATAAAATTTCATTTGAGAACATTTATTGGTTTCTTACTAAACTTCAACTATATCCGACGACGATCCTGCATACTTATCTCTTTTGTTGACTGTACATTGCACGACGTACACAATCCCATATTCCTACCCAAATTCCGTCTGTTCCCGTAGGTCTCCTGGTAACAGACTTCCCGCACGTAAAACCAACGTAAAATTAACTCACGTTTGTATGATAGGTTAGGGTGTTAGGATAACTAGGGTCCTAGGTAGTTGCTGTAGGGCTAGGTTTATAGTCAGTAGGGTCTTAGGTAATCGTAGGTACCAGGCTCAATTGTTTCAAACTTTGCCACACTGTATGCATTTGGAATAACGGTCATACTAAGCTGTAAGTCCCAGTGCGTAGAATTTCGTAATTAAAACGAACCCTCTAGAATGTTCGCAACCGGCCGCACTACGTGCTTGCAGTCGCTATCAGAAAAGAAAGTTTTTCACTAAAGTTACTATCTTACAAACAAAGATATTCGAGCCCCTATTCACAGATTTTTTCCGTACACAATGTTTTTCAGATCTTTTCCGTGGGCGTCGATTTACGCGTGCAAGGAAGTGAATAAGATACCTACCCCGCTGCTCAATAACCCTGTAAACAAGAAATATGAAGTGTAACGTGAAATAATGACCCTGGCTGGTTATCTCAGTACTACCGTTTGGGAATAAAGGTAAATGTGCTGGTATTTTTAGTCTGTGGCACAAATATTTTGTCGTGTATTGTTGACGTAGTTTGTGCTGGTTTGAGGTATGCTTGTTTCATGACGTCAGAAACTGATGTTTTTTTTTCATCACTGGTTCTTTTCAGTTTGCCTATCCTGCTTATTCTATAATAATCTATTCTGGTTTACGTGTAGGTGAGTAGGTGCTTAAAACAAGAAACGTCGAAATCGGTCGACGCGACGTGGTAATGAATTATTTATCGATGAACAAACATTTAAAAAATTCGATGAATTAATAACGTACTCCTTTTTTGAAGTTGGTTAAAAGATGACAAAGCTATCTAAGTGACTAAGCTACCTACGTGACAAAGCTACCTAAGTGACTAAGCTACCTAAGTGACAAAGCTACCTAAGTGACAAAGCTACATAAGTGACAAAGCTACCTAAGTGACAAAGCCACTTAAGTGACAAAGCTTCCTAAGTGACAAAGCTACCTAAGTGACAAAGCCACTTAAGTGACAAAGCCACTTACCTAAGTGACAAAGCTACCTAAGTGACAAAGCTACCTAAGTGACAAAGCTACCTTAGTGACAAAGGTAAGTTCTCGTAAATCTAAAAGAACTTGTGGCACCTGGTTATTTTTGTATTGATAACGGTTCAATTGAGTGTCACCTTAAATCGTATTACCCAAAAAGAGGACCACTTTCCACATAAAATATAATAAATAACAGCGTCGAAAACTTCAAAATAAGGAACAACTAACAACTTTGTTCGACAACTGTTCCGTCTGGAACACGGAAAAGTTGTCGAACAAAGTTGTAAAAAAGTCCCTTACCATCTGTCTACGAACTTCATCCTACGCAATCCACCCACTTCGTAACTCGATCAGCTGATAGCGAATATTTTGGAGATGCCTTGGATTATTACCGAGCTATTTGAGGCCGGAATTTTAATGAAATTACATCATAAATGAAAAGTTTAACGAAATATTAAACTAAATTCTTTTGTTATTTATTTGAAACGTTTATATATTTATTGATTTAGGATCTCCAACAGAAGTTAAATACATGACATATCAATAATGGGCAACATCAGGTATTAACTAGGTACACTCCTTCACTTATAGGCTAAGATAACAAAGTTAAAATACTAACGATTGGTAACATTTTGAAAAGTAAATAATCTAATAAATGACATAAAAAATTACAATATTTAAAGATACCTACATTAATTAAATCTATTAAAAATTTCTTATATTCAGACAGAGGCTCGCATATTTTTTAGTTCGTAGTTTAAGCTATCATTATATTGCATACAAAGTCTTGGCATAGGGGCGTAATGACGTTGAGTTACGAAGTAAATGAGGTGTGCATGTAGGGGAACTGCGATAAGTATTTTTTTTAAAAGACTTTCAGTCGCTGAAAAGTGTCTGGCTATGATATTTTCGTATTTAAAAGAAAACAAATTTTATAAAAATAGAGTAGGTACTAACTCTAACTTGTCGGCATCTACATCATCGCCACATGTGAACTACGCATCATATTGACGTCACGCAAAATCCTGCATCGCGCAAGCAGAGTTTACCGCGCAACTAGCATATATTATTATACAAAGTCCCGACATCAACGGTCGGGCAGTTGCCCACCAGACACAACACCCATCTGGTCGAAGAATTCTCCCTATTCTATACAGGATGAGTGAACTTTACACCCTGTTCCTTATACCTCCATAATCCTATGGGTAGGTGTAACGTCTGTCGTAAGTATAAAACTTAAGTACTTTCGCCAATCCTGACGTAGGTATAATTGGAAGGTTTTCGTAATAACCGTCGTAAAAGAATTTAACGACACTACTATCGGACGCGCACACAAAAAAGGCTTTTTTAACACTTCAAATCATTCAAAGAGCTTCACTGTTGGAACAAGAGAAAGCCGAACGTTCACCAAAAATACAACGTTTGCAAATTGTCTGCCAACATGCCATTAATGCGACGCAAAGAATTTATTTTCTTTTTCTTTCATGACATTTTACTTCGTAAGCTTCATTTGAGGGTTTCTAAAGTAAGGATTTTGCGCTGTCGTCCAAATAAATTGGGCTCTTATATGAAAAAAATCCTAATCTTAACTTTATTAATATGAATGCGAAAGTGAGTTTGTTTGTTTGTTACGATTTCACGCAAAAACGGCTTAACGGATTTTGATGAAATTTGGCACACAGATAAATCATAACCTGGGTAAGGACAAAGGCTACTTTTCATCCTGGATCGCAGCTGAAGTCACGGGCAACAGCTAGTATTCCATAAATAGAGCCTGATTTAATTAAAACAGTCTATAGGTACGTTGTTGCATTGTAGTAGAACTTTTCTCCATAAAATATCTTATCTTATCTGATATAGGTATATTAGATAAGATCTACAATGAGATGCGGCCAATTACAGTAGGTAGATATTTATTTATATAACAATTGCTTGCTGCACTCACAGTAAACACCAACGTGCGCAGCAAGCCATCTACATAACATTTAATTAAAAACTTGATATTACCTCATGTCACATTTTGTTGGTGAAATGCTTGGAACTAAAAAAGGGCCATTTTATTTCATCTACAGAACTAGCGACATTTCACGAACAACAATGGCTCGTATATCTACTAGTATATCGCTCTGTGCTTCTTCATCTGATGTCAATAAAACAGTAACAAAGCGGTCGTTAGTGAGAGAAAATGACACATCCGTGGTGTCTGTATCAACATCCGTTATGTTGACACACAGAAACGATACAGCTGCCAGAGGTCCGAAATCCTGAAACATAAAATTAAATACTCATCATAATCATAATCATCATTATCCACAACCCGACCTCACCCACTGCTGGCCATAGGCCTTTTTTTCCTTGTGCCGATTTCCACGCTCCTGTGCCAGGCTCATCTAGGTTTTGCCCGCGATGCCAACAATGTCGTCTGCCCAGCTCACCGCTGGACGACTAATATCTCGCTTTGGTCTTTGGCGTATAATTGTACTAGCTGCGCCCCGCGGTTTCACCCGCACAAGTCTCGATCCCGTGGGAATATCGGGATAAAAAGTATCCTATGTCCTTTCCCGGGACTCAATCTCACCAAATTTCATCTAAATCGGTTCAGCGGTTTAGGCGTGAAAAGGTAACATACAGAGAGACAGACAGAGTTACTTTTGAATTTATAATATTAAGTACGGAAGTATGGATTGAATTTTGTAAGTACATAGATTAGGGTCTCATAAGGTACTGTTTATTTCCAAAACATGACGTGATTTCCACCAGCACGTACTGGGCCCGCTTGGTGGACTACGGCTCACTCCCTCTGACAAGACCTGTGTCCCAGCACAGCAGTGGTAACTTTATATGATAAAAAATGTGTTTATTTTGTAAGTATGTTTGCAAAAACACTTTTACACGTCAATCACATTATAAAAAAAACTAGTTGAGGTCGGCGTTTCCTATTTGATTACATTGAAAAGAAAGTCCAATAAACTCAGAGGACACAGTTTTTTAAAGACCAGACGTAATCATGGTCAGCTCATATGAAGACCATGTAGATTGGTGTCTAAAATGGTTTTTTGAAGAAAGAACCACACAGATCAAGTGGACCTGTCCAATCAGTGCACACACTTCTCAGTAACCACGCAGCTCAACTCAGAACTTAAGGAGCTCAACGATTCGACGAACAATAGGGTGATGATGCAATGTAATAGGAGCTGGATCACTTTCCTTACCGGTAGAGTAACATTCAATCTCTTGGATCCTTTAACTAGCGTAGATTGCGTATCATAATATTGTTTGACGGGAAGTAAATAGCGTCGACCTGAAAACAAAAAATAAAGTTAGGTAAAGAACGATGTGCAAAAATGTATTGGGCTTGGTCCAAATGTCCACTCGTACTGGGATCCATGAAACTGAACAGTCAATATGACATCGTCTCCTTTAGAAATTCGAAGAAAAAAAATGGAATTAAGTACCATATGCGTAGTCACAAGTAAAATCATCGATATCATCACGACTAACATTCTTAGCAAGTGCTACAGCTAGAAGTAGTGGGAATATTAAGTTCACCATTTTTCCAATTTATTTCAACGTACGCGCACTCGATACTCAATAGTACTCGTATAATATTATTTAGTCAAATAAAAAACCTGATTAGCTTAATGTAAATAATCGATTCATCGTTACGAATTTGATGTATTATGCATTAGGTATATTATTATTCTAATTAGACAATGCATATTAACTCGTTAGAAGTATAATTTTTAAAATAAGACTTAGTTTAATGTTAATTATAGTCGGTCTAGTGGTGAGCTAGTCTTCTGTGCGTGAGGTCCTGGGTTCGATTCCCAAGTTAGGCAAAGTGTTATTGGGTTTTCCATCTGGAATTCCTCAGCAGCAGCCCGGAGCCTGGATTTGTGCCCAGTTGGTGGCAATAGACTCGCTCCCTCTTACACGAGACTTAAACATAACTGGCGAAATGTGGGTATACTAAACTCTTTGGGGAGTACATGCGTAATTATATGTGTTTTGGAGTTAATAATCTCGTATAATGATTAGCTATGAATGATCAAGACAAAGTTGATGGACAAAGGTCATATCAAATGCCCATGTAACACCCGCTCTCATGAAGATCGGAGACGCTTCACTCCGAGTTGTGAATGTGAAAGAGTATGTTTATCTAGGACAAACTGTCTTCCAACAAATTGTCTATTCAACTTAAAAAAATACAATTTTCAAAAAGACTCGGCTGGGCAGCGTTCGGGAAGGTACGCAATATCTTCTCGTCCCACATACCGCAGTGTCTCAAGACGAAAGTCTTTGACCAGTGCGTGTTGCACTGAAACGTGGTCGCTCACTATGGGCCTTATTAGAAGGCTAAAAGTCAACCAAAGGGCAATGCAGAGGGCTATGGTTGAAGTTTCCCTACGTGATCGAATCAGAAATGAAGAGATCCGCAGGAGAACCAAGGTATCCTCCAAAGTCCGAAGAATTAACTTACATTGCTCGCAGAACAGATGGCCGATAGAACCGAAAGGTTCTGAAGTGGCAACCACGTACCGGAAGACATGAGCTTTGGATGGTCTAGGACAAGGTGGACCGATGACCTTTTGAAGGCCGCAGGAATCCGCTGGATGCGGAAAGCACAGAACCGGTCGAAGTTGCGGTGAAGAGCTTGGGGGAGGCCTATTTTCAGCAGCAGACGTCTTTCGCATGAAATGATGTTGATGAATGATCAACTCGCCAATATGCAATGAGCTTATTGACCAGTGCTCTTTCCTTCTATGTGTGTACCTAACTACTTGCTAATACCAATATAAAACCTCGTAAATACCCATACTTCTTTTGTTATCCTGACCAGTACTTCAAAGTTTACTTTTTAGGGTCCAGGGTTATGTTGACCACCTGTCGTGTCACTTTAATACCCCTGGCTTATGTCTGGCCTAATAACCGATAAGTCTTCGTAGGCCTAAGACCACTTACACACGGCGACTCTTTATAGCGATACAAAAACACAAAAACGTGTTTGTGTCACTAGCTATTAAGATAGACGGTTAGCGACTGTCATTATCTGCCTAGCCTTTCCCCAAATACGTTGGGGTCGGCTTCCAGTCTAACCAGATGCAACTGAGTTCCAGTATTTTACATGGAACGACTACCTATCTGACTTCCACAACCCAGTTACTGGCTAACACGATACCCTTTGGTAAGACTGGTTGTCAGACTTTCGGGCTTCTGACGACATGTTAGGAGTGTCAAAGATCCACGAATGACAGCTGGGACCAACGTAGCCACCAGGCTTAACATGCTCTCTGAAGCACGGGGTGGTCTTGATATGTAAAGATGGTCACCCATCCACGGATCAACCGCGGCAAGCGTAGCATAACCGATCGACCCGTGCAGCTGTTATTAGTCAGCCACAAGCTCCAGCAGACGGTTAGCGACTGTATCGCAACTACATTGCTACAGATGTGTTGCGAAAAGTCGCCGTGTATAACCAACCATATTCACAAAGTTATAGGACCCGCATCATACGTCAGTCGGGATGAAAGTTTTACAATACAGGACTTAGTGGTTGAGTATGTGGTTTAGGGACTTCCCATTCAAATAGTCGTGAAGGGTTCAAGGCGAATACGCGATCGCCGTATACATTTTTTACCACGTTTTAAATATTCATAGTAGAGAGATATTCCTAGCAATAAGACAGTATGGGCTAAACAAAAAAAGTAGAAAGATCCTATTCGGACACTCACAAAATTCAAAAACAATTGAAACTCGGTATATCCTATCCAGCAGAACAGATGGCCGATGGGGCCGAAAGGTTCTGGAGTGGCGACCGCGTACCGGAAGGCGTAGCGTTGGAAGGCCTCCCACAAGGTGGACCGACGACCTTGTGAAGGCCGCAGGAACTCGTTGGATGCGAGAAGCACAAAACCGGTCGAAGTGGAGGTGCTTGGGGGAGGCCTATGTCCAGCAGTGGACGTCTTTCGGCTGAAATGATGATGATGATGATATCCTATCCTACTAATATTATAAACGCGAAAGTTTGTTAATCTTTCACGCAAAAACTACTGAATGTATTTTGATAAAATTTGGCACACATATAGTTTATAACTAGGATTAATACATAGGATACTTTTTATCCTGATATTCCCACGGGATCGAAACTTATGCGAGTGAAACCGCGGGGCGCAGCTAGTATTCCAATAAAATCGTTGCTATCAACACATACGGGCTCCAGATAACTGAAATCAACGCTGCAGTACCGACAAGAATCAATTCTATCACAATAGCGACTGATTGTGCGCGACACAATACCTAGGCACTACACATTTACGTCCGGTCTAAAAGTAATAGACTGCATACAACGCACAGGAACGCTAGATCAGAAGTTATGTTTCAATTTATAGATAAACTAGTGACCTGCCACTGCTGCATAATAAGCCTCTACTTTTCCCACTACTGGGACATAGGCCTTCTCTCTGTGAGATGGAGTGAGCCGTTATTACCACGCGGGCCCTGTGCGGGTTGGTAGATGGTGATTTTAGAACATAGCCAGTTTACCTTCACCGTTTTTTGTTAGTGAGGAAACCATGTCCTAAAAGTAAAAATTTGAAGACATTGTGACATCCATCAACCCGTACTGGGCCCGCGTGATGGATTACGACCCACTCCCTCTCACAAAGTGGCCTGTGTCCCAGCAGTGGGAACATTATAGAATGATTATTAGTACTAGGAGACGAGCGGAGTGGAGAAGTGCAAGAATTGACCAATCACAGACGAGACGAGAGACGCCATGTGGATTTCAGTCATGTGTTGGTCGATTCCTGCACATCTCCAAATCAGAAGAAACGCACCCTTATCCTGGCCCGTCATCCACGACGCTATCGGTTGGGTGACACTTTCCTCGACCCAAGGGCTGGCTTTTACCTTGGCCAGAGGCTAAGCATTGCCATACAACGTGGTAATGCCGCCAGTCTCTTGGATACATTACCAGTCGACAGCGATGCGGATGAATTTTTCGACGCTATATTTTATATGAGGCTATGTTTGTGTAAGTATAGTTTTAGTTTAGTTAGGATTTAATTTTGTTATTTTTATTAATTAATTAGGATTTCGTTGTTATTTATTGCTTACTTATTATTTCAATTTACTTACAGAAATAAATATATATACAGGGTAATTGGAAAAACATTAACAACCTCTTAAGAGGTCATTGGACTCATCATTATGATCAACTTTTACTATGGGGACCAAACCTAAAATCGCGAAAAAAAAATCAGCTGTACCCTAAATTTTGACGAGTTAGACGAACATAATGTTTTTCCAATAACCCTGTATATCTTTTAGAAGACAAAAAGAAATAAAAGAAGATAAAAAAATAAATGCTGTAATCCTTCTTTATTGCCTGTACTATGTCAACTAAAAGCTAGAGCTACAGATGATACCAATTTCACGCCAGTACTATTGAAAAATACTGAAGTAGACTTGGAAAGTATTGGCTCGGCGATTTGAAGTTCTCACATATTGTACCTGATATCACTTCCTTTTATCAAAGGCTATGAATTAGAGTTTATTCCAGAGGCACGGTTGTTCCTTTGTAGCTTTTGAGTTTTCAATTTGATTTTTAGATACGAGAGCATGTCGTGCGTGTATTAAAATGTGCTATTTTATACTGTTGTGTGAACCATCATTGTAGATTCAGGATTGTGTGCTACGTTAATGTCATTTAGCTTGTTTGTCAGCTTATTCTCTATGACAATTTTATTTTTAAATTATACAGAGTGAAATTGAAATCGTGGGCATCCTTTTAAGGGGTCATTGTACTCATCATTATGAACAACTTTTACTATGGGACCAAACATGAAATCGCGAAAAAGAATCAGCTCTTCCCTACATTTTGACGAGTTATGTAAACATAAATGCAAGGAACATATGATTTTTTTTTTTCGCGATTTTGGGTTTAGTCCCATAGTAAGTTGTTCATAATGATGAGTACAATGACCCCTTAAAAGGATGCCCATGAATTTAATTTCACCCTGTATTATGAAATTGTCGTTTTGTTGAACTGGCCACTTTGATCACGAATATACACGTTAGGTTAGGAATTCCAAATTCAAATTTATTTCAAATTTAGACATTGTGTTTTGATTTTAGTGATTCATATGTTTTCGCGCCATATTGATTATTCTACGACATCGCTGTTCACAATATGGAAACTTATTCTCTTTGAAAATTTCACTGTTCAGTTTTTTACAAACAGAAAACATAATAAGACCGAGCCCCGTAAAGTATCACGTTTCCGAGATATTAAAGTTCTAAGTTGATGAGATAAAGAAAGAAATAAAGAAAAAGTATTTTTTGCGACTCGTACAGGAAGATCACAAACTAAACTAAACACAGTAAAAAATAAAAAACCAAGTTATTAAAAAAAAGTAACAAAAAGAAAAACGACCAACTAGACTAGACCAATGACAACTCGACTACTACAACCAACACAACTGACTAGATCAACTTTTAACGTTTTAATAGCATTGTCAGCTATCGATTTATATAAGTAGGTCTCATACGTGGCCGCCATTTTCAAAATGGCGTGGCAGTAATTATGCCACGGATCTTCAAAGCCCTCAAAGATCAAAATCTTTTGATTTCGAGCACGGCCCCATAAGAATCCATCATGTAGTAGGTACCTATAAACTTTAATTGAATTAATTAAACAACCTTTTATTAAGACTGTGACTTCACAATATCTTTTATTTCGTCTCTTTATCGCCAATAAATTCGGTGCCGACTGTATTTCGTGTTTGACGTTCATTGCGTACTTAATATGTATTAACTGGATTTAAGTTCAGTTTGGTGCATCCATGGTTATTGGGCATTTGGGTCATGGGGTCGTATTGATGTAATCAGGATGTTGCCTCCAATATTTCGTTTTTGGGTATTGCTTTGGACAAAATATTAGCGAGAATGGTTTAAAAAAAACAGCTCGATATTTAATAAAAATAAAATAAAATTCTTAGGTTGTCCAGAATCTATATTATCAACTAATAATAAAGCTGAGGAATTTGTTTGTTTGAGCGCGCTAATCTTTAAAACTAGCAGTCGGACTTTGAAAAATTATATGCGTTTGATAGCCAAATTCATGATTGGCTATTTAACATCATGCTAGGATCGATAGGAGCAGAGCAAAAAGAAAAAAACCGGTCAAGTACGAGTCGGACTCGCGCACCGAAGGTTCCGTACTTTGTACGAGCCCGTGACTCCTTTCAGTACTTTTCGCTATTCCTCATAGTTTCGGATTTGGCTATCCACGCTCCCTTGAAAAATTCACCCTGTATACTTAATTTAACCGGACAAGCGGCGCGCGTCGCCGAACGGCGACGAAACAATAGAAAATCAATTGTGTCTCATTAGCGGAGCTTGACAGATTAAACTTCACAAAGACCAGTTACTCTTTGAACCCGGTCCAAATCGTAACTTGTGATTCACAAAGTACTTTTCACAAAACCGGACGGATATTCATTATAAATTGCAAGGCTTTTTGCATTATTTTTTAGGAAAATGCCGTGAGAACACGCCCTCAAATGTGCCAAACCGAGAGACAAGCCAACGTGGTTTGTAACCAGCTTTAAAGACGCATCAAGAAGCCGAAATTCGTTTACCTCCCTGCCGTGTGTACCCAGTCTAGTTTAATTATGTACGAACAAGCTTGTAAGGGCGGTTGCTCACACAATTATTTCTACTTCGTCACACCGCGGAGCTTCTCTAATTAACTTGCTATCAACGTGTGCTTGAAAAACGTTGAATAATATAATATTGAAGTACTTGTATGATTTTAATTATATTACAGAGAGGCTGTGGCTGAATTTAATATTAAACGTTAAATGGTGCTGATAAGTTGATTGTTTTATAGTTAAATTATAAATGAAAAATCCAACGTTATTATTTTACTAACTACCTATAACTTAATTGGTCTGAGAATATCATGATGCTTTCCTATTATACAGGGTGACGGAAACGTCGACTCGCAAACTGAAACCACACCCCGGACACTCCATACAACGCTCGCAAAATAATTACCTACTACTACTACATTAAAAAATGACGTTTGTATACGTATGAATGTGTGCGTGAGGTACTTGCGTTTGCGAGCGCTCTTGTTAAAGAACTGCGACGAATACGCCGAAGTGCGGGGTGAGGTGCGGTAACTGATGTTAGTGCGGGGAAGGGAGTGGCCTTTCTGTACATAGTACTTTAAGTATTCTGTGCTGAAACCATGGATTCAGCACATAATTATAGACCCCCAACCGTAGAAATTTTTCGTCGGTTATCAAAAAAAAATCTGTTGTTTCATAGAAAAGGGCGATAATGCCAATTTTTTTTTTTTTACACTAACCCACAAAAATTTCAACGCAGGTTCTAGAATTGGTTGCCGGGGGTGCGGGATTGTCCGAAAGGGTTACCGCTACCCCGGAACATAAAGGGCTAAGGAAGGAACACGGATGGGTTTTAGTCAGTAAGAGTCTGACACTCCCTTCCGCTCCACCCAGAGCGGGAGGGGTCATTTGATGATTTCCCAACCATAAAAAAAAAAGATTCTAGAATTGGTAACAGGTTGCGCGTCGATGTCCCTGCCACCCTGTATTTTGTAACATTTATTATATTAATAATTTTGCTGAAATAGCACTGGGTACGGTCACCAAAATTTTTAATAAAAGAACTGTTTGTTGTCTATTAATTAAATTAAATTTTATTTGAAAACATCCATCAGTTTCTTACTAAACTTCAACTACATATATCCGGCGACCCTGGTTACTTATCTCCTTTGGTGACCGTACCTACCTATAAAATGAATTGTGTAATAAAAAACTTTCGTTTCGTTTGTCTTTGCTGTCGCGTAGTCACGCTTTTTGATATATTTTACCGAATGAATAATAGTAAAATCGCTATATTTTTTGCCTATCAATACAAACGAATAAAATTGAAGTGTCTGTTTATAATGTCAAAAAACAGCTTATTACTAAATGCCTGAGAAAGTATAAACGGTACTTACAGCAAAAACACAATTTTTAAATTTTTGTCAGTATGTCTGTTTATTCCGGCTAATCTCCGAAACGGCTGGACCTATTTTGACAGGAATTTCACTAGCAGATAGCTAATGTTTTAAAGAGCAACTTTTATTTTAGAAAAAGATGCAGGCTTCTGCGCAAAATAAAATTAAAACCCATGAAATCCAATTGGTTTGCCATGCTCGCGAACGAAGTCGCGGGCGCCGCTAGTTATTAATGAGTTCCAAAGAAAGTTTTCCAGCTTGAGGCATTCCTACTATCGTCTTCCTAGCCTCTCTACAATGTTAGGGTCGAATTCTATTCGAACCCAAAATGGCTGAGACCTCAGAAATCCAATTAAGGGCAAAATATCTCTATCGAAATAACTCTATTTCGTGCTTTTGACTGCCTCTCACCACTGTCTTTGTTACAGTATGTTTATCTCACGAACCGACGCGCGCTTTACTTGTGGTTACCAAGGCTCTCAGCACCGTCTGAGACAATGGCAAAGTGGGAAGTGTGTGCGTGCATGTGTCACCATTCATCTGCACAGCATGTTTGTACACTTGAGTGACACACAACGCGTAAGTTGTGTGTCGCTTCGTAAGATAAAAACTAAGTATACTAAAACCGACTATCAAAGGTTAACCTCGGGCATTTTTGTGGGTCCAAACAAAAAAGTGGAATAGGATATCGATACAATTTTTATAAATCTGAATATACATACAGTGCCGAGCATTTATGTATTTGTACTTCTTAGTAACATACCCAAATATATGTACATGAATATGAGACAGCAAAAGAACGACAGATTAGAGAAAACACACGTAGACAAGACATTGAAAGTTACAAGGTACAGCCAAATTTGAATATTATGAAGCACAATCCCAGATATCAATCGGTTACATGATCTAACTAGCTGCGCCCCACGGTTTCACCCGCGCAGATGTCGATCCCGTGGGAATATAAAAAGCATGTAACCTATATGTTAATCCAGAGTGTCAGCTACCTCCATACAAAATTTTATTAAAATTGGTCCAGCCGTTTGAGCGTGAAAAAGTAACAAACATATAAACACACCCTCTCACACACATACGTACCTACCCCCTCACAAACTTTCGCCTTTATAATATTAGTGTGACAAGTTGCCTCTGGACATAAAAAGCGCTATCAATATATTCAAGCTCTTTTAAGTTGTAAGTGTCTTTATGCTGTTGAAGATCTGTAACGAAATTTTTACATTTATATTGTGTTTATGCATTTTTGTAATACTTAACGTGTTTATTTCCTTATGTGTGTCCTTCGCCTAAGTGTCCTTTGTTTTGTTATTTTTATATATTTGTATTGTAAGTTAGTTAGTCATTTATTTTAGTATCTAGTGTATATAATTATTATTTTTTTAGACCATGAAATTTAATTTACAATTTATTGTTCATGAATAAATGACTATGACTATGAGTAATCGAAAAGACGTTTTCTCGTCAAAAATGGTCACCCATCCAGAGACTGACCGCGGCAAGTGTTCCTTAATCTCACAAACTGATCAATCCGCGAAACTGCTTCTAACTATAAATCTTTATCTTTGGAGTGGAGGCAGTCGACTGTAACATTGCGTTTCTTTACGTATTGGTCCCATGCGTTCTAATGAATGGAGGGTATTTGAACCTTACAATTTATAACTTCATTTTACGTCCATTTTCTTTTTAGTGGCTGTATATAAATGGGCATCCAGTTAGGTTTCAATTTGTAATCAAATAAATAAAATAAATTCGTACCTAGAGCTAAAGATCTTTCGTATTTTTAACCGACTTCAAAAAAGGAGGTTCTGTATTCAACCCGTATGTATGTATGTAAGTATTTATGTATGTATGTAAGTATTTATGTATGTATGTAAGTATGTATGTTTGTATGTCCGCGATTTTCTCAAAAAGTAATGAACCAATTTTGATAATTCTTTCAATAATGTGTTCAACATACTTTCAGGAAGGCTTTAGTGTATAACACATAAGGTATTCATTCTTATATACGAAGTTATATGCTTAAATGTACTGCATCTCCGGCATTTCGATGATTCTTCTAGTCGGTGTCTTCATTTTCTTCAATGTTAATTTCGTATTTTGTACCTGATGAAAACACTGCTACAAGGTTCTGCTGCATGTTCAGCGCTCGAATGACGTCTTTGGGAAGCGCTGTAAAGTTACTATTTCCTAGAAAAACGATGATGTTGATAGCAGCAAAGATTTAAATCGCTAGATACGCCCTGGCGCGTCAAAATATAGTCGCGTTTCTGTTTCTGTTTCGTTTTAACGCCACTGACACACAGTGACTTGACTTGATTGTCATGGAAATGCTGTTAATAATGTGTGAGCGCACTCTTTTCAGTATAATCTATATACATATAATAAAATCGTAGGAAAGTCAAAACGGTACATTGAATATTTTTTTAAAAGAATACTTGGGGCGTGATCTACAATCGATATCAAAGCCAAAAATATAGTTTTTAGAATTTTTGTCTGTTTGTCTGTATGTATGTCCGGGATAAACTCAAAAAGTACTGCATAAATTTACTTCAAATTTTGCATGAATATTACTAAGAGGTCGGGTCAACATATAGGCTACATATTATCACGCTATCACCTATGGGGGAGGAGCTGTGAATCTTTATTTTTCTTACGCATTCTGTGACAGCGTGTAATCTAACGACGCATATTTAAATGTTGTTTTTCAGTAAGCCATGCTATTATCTAGCTTTACACTATAAAAACTACGCCATTTAAGTAACTTGGGCAGAAAAAACATAGTTTAATGAATTTTAGTAGTATAAAGAAAATTTTGAAACAGCGCCATCTATGAGATTTCATAAAAATCAAATCAAGTTACATGTTGACACTTTTTGGAAATTAATAATTTAAATTTGATCTAGTTGGCGAGGTTAGTAGTTAGTTATTCTTAAAATTCATAGATGGCAATGTGCATTTTCTTCATAAAAGTTGTATCGTATAGTTCGTTTTGACAAATTCAAGTTCCAACAAAACCCTTAAAATCTTGAACAGAGTTGAGGACGACAATTAAAAAAAAAATGCGGTGTTAAGTATTACAAAAAAGTTATGTTTCTACTGGAGACGAAGTCGGAGTAACTGATGAACGCGTGCTGAACACCTGTCTCAGTTCACTTCAAGATGTGGTCATTTCTATCGGCGGCAATCCACTGATCGAATATGGGTTACCAGCTCCCCAATCATCACCGCATCAAGACCGTGTAAATCGGGAGTATAACGCTGAGACAAATTACGATCCGGGCGAAATGACCATGTCGCTTTGTTCTCTTCAGAGCAAAAACAAATTTATGACACCGTCCTTGAAAGCGTTGGGAAAAAACCAGGGTCAAATGTTTTTCTTTGGAATGCGTCTGGTGGAACAGGAAAAACATTTGTTACCACTTGCATACTTGCAGAGGTCAGCAGGCAAGGCAAAATTGCTATTGCTGTAGCGTCGTCGGGAATCGCTGCCACACTGCTTCCGAGTGGCAAGACAGCACATGCCATGTTTAAAATTCCTATCGATTTAGAGAGCGTCGAAACGCCTGTTTGTGGTGTGTCACGTAACAGCGATAAGGGACACGTGCTCAAGGATTGCTCTTTGATCGTATGGGATGAGTGTACGATGGCCAATAGGAAGGCAGTTGAGGCCGTGGACGGAACCCTGCAGGACATCCGCAGGAACGAACATTTGATGCGTCGTATCACAGCTGTTCTGTTCAGTGGCGATTTCCGGCAAACGCTTCCCGTGGTGACACGGGGATCGAGGGCTGACAAGGTGAATGCTTCGTTGAAACTATCTTCGTTGTGGTCACGAGTTCGTACGCTGCGCTTGACCATTAATATGAGAGCTCGGCTCGGCGGCAATGCACGTGCTCAAGAATTCTCCAATGTCCTTCTAAATCTTGGCGAAGGCACTCTACCAGAAGAGAGAGATGGACAGGTGGTGCTTCCAGAGTCTCTCGGTAGAGTGGTATCCAGCTTAGAAGAACTCATTTGCTGTGTGTACGGGGACATCATTCGTATACTGCACCTAAAGAATTCTTGGGTGTGTGAGCGGGCCATTTTGACGTCCAAAAATGATCAGGCTGCAGCAATTAACGAATGCATTCTCTCGGAAATTGAGGGGAATGAAGTGGTCTACACCTCGATAAACACTGTTGTCGAGCAAGATGACGCCACACATTATCCCGTGGAATTTCTGAACTCCCTGTCAGCAAGTGGACTTCCAGCGCATACCATCAAGCTGAAGGTCGGTGTCCCGATTATGCTTCTTCGGAACCTATCTCCTCTGAAGTTGTGTAACGGGACCCACCCTAAAGTCATTTCGCTCTACAGACACACCATTGAGGCGGAAATTCTTACGGGTTGTAGCGTTGGCGAGGCAGTATTTATACCACGCATTCCCCTCATACCTCATATCTTCCCGTTCCAGTTCAAGCGCGTACAGTTCCCCGTGAGTGTTTGCTTCGCGATAACCATCAATAGAGGCAGACACTGAGGGCAGCGGGTGTCGACCTCAGGACGAGTTGCTTCTCACACGGACAACTGTACGTCGCTTGCTCCCGCGTCACCAGTCCTGACTCTCTTTACATTTTGGCTCCTGGCAGCATAACTACCAACGTTGTTTATAGGGAAGTGTTTTAAGGTATGATGCCTTTGTACGTATTTTTAACCGACTTCAAAAAAAGGAGGAGGTTATCAATTCGACTGTATTTTTTTTTTATTTTTATGTTTGTTACCTCGTAACTTGCGACTGGGTGAACCGATTTTCATGATTCTTTTTTTGTTTGAAAGCTGGTGCTTTCCGTGTGGTTCCATTGTCACCATTTCAATATCTGATGATGGGATCTTAGAGAAATCGAGGGCAACCCTCAAATTTTATAGGCTCACTTATTGTTTTTCGCATATTTTATGAAGTATCTTGTGTATTTGCGTATGGTTGTCACCATCTCAGGTAGCTGGGCTGATGATGGAAGGTACAACTCCTTAACAGTAAGAAGTTGTTTTTAGTAAATTATTTTGATGTTTGATAGGGCATTTGTCACATTTGGTCTCATGATCATCAAGTCATGACCTGATGCTGCAGTCAGGATAGTCTGCAGAGTACCTAACTCCTCGACAACTAACAGCAGATATATCGTGTTTAGGCTCATTGAAAAGGGCTCGATGTGTGGATAAACGTACTGTTAATGAGGAACACCGAAGTACATAGAGACCTGATGCTGAAGCCAGGAGCATCACAAAAGTACAAACCTTGAAATTACAGCACAGTAGTCGTGTTTGGGCTCATTTTAAACAGGACTAAATTTTAAGTTCAACGCAATGTTGACATAAGTCTGGCCTGATGCTGCAGCCAGGATTATCAGCATCTAGTCTAAAAACATCAGGTCAGGATTTGATGATGGGATCCTGGAGAAATCGAATGAACTCTTCAAATATTATAGGCACACCTATAGCGATTTGGGTATTTTTTATAGTAACTCGTGCACTTGCTCTCGGAAAGCACCATTTGGTGAAGTGGAACTGATGATGAAGACCACAGATGTCCTCCGGAACTACTCAATAATATATAAGTATTTCACGGGTTGCTATTCGATTACTTTAATATGGTTGCTAAGCAATTTATGCTCGTCACAATGTGAATGGTGATATGGAGCTGATGGTGGACCTGGAGAACTCCTCAACAATTAACTTCCCTGCATCGGGAAAAGCAATAATTTGTTTGTAAAAGGCGATGAGCACTAAGCTATTGTAACTTAGATAAATTATAAGCAGACCCCCTAAAAAGCGTGAAATAAAAACTTTTTAAGAAAAAAAAACCGACTTCCAAAAAAACACTACAAATTGAAAAATAACTTTAATTTCGGAAGTCGGTGGCAAAAAACTAAAATACAGATCCAAAGACACCGACTTCCGAAATTAAAGTTATTTTTCACTTTGTAGTGTTTTTTTGGAAGTCGGTTTTTTTTTTCTTAAAATTTTTTTTACTCTTTTGTGTCCTGGAATGTATTCCTGCATTGTTTTCTCTATTTCCTTCAGTCACATCCCCCACACCACACTGAACTCAGCAGGACTCCCATATATGTAACTCTCTTCACTTGCTTCGCTTGCAAAAAAAACTTATATTTTAATGCTATTTTAAAAGTTGTTTACTTATAATGCTATAGCGACCCTGGCATCTTAGGTATTTTTGGTGCTGTAGAGCCTTCAGGCAGATGACGTCACGGGCAGCAGCTAGTAATAATAATAATATTCCACAACTATCACACAACGCCATCTAGTCCCAAGCTAAGCAGAGCTTGTGTTATGGGTACTAGACAACTGATAAACATACTTATATATTTCTAAATACATACATATTATAGATAAATTACACCCAGACACAGAACAAATGATCGTGCTCATCACACAAACATTTTGTCCTGGGTGGGAATCGAACCCACGATCTCCGGCATAGCAGTCAGGGTCACTAACCACTAGACCATCAGGCCTGTCAAATATGGACAAATCTAGTGATTTAAATCTTTGGGCAGCAGGGTCAAAAATGCTCTTGTACTTACTTTTATAGATAGCAGTTCAGTGACGTCATTCACAGTAAACATTTATGTTTTTTGTTTAATGTATTGAAAAAACAAGATGGCGGCGTTAGTTCCGTTTTTGGCTACGCGCCAAAAGGTCAAAGGTGACTTTGCATTAGTGTCAACTACACATTTACAGCAGTTTCCGCCATTACCGTTGCTCCATTTACATTGTGCTACGTTCATCGCATTTGCTACGACGTAGCACGCGTGCTACGATTTCCTCGCCTACAACGCACGGTGGTTCAAGCGCCCTACAAGCGCGGTCATAAATACCTTACTTTATTAAATTTGTTAAATGGGATTTTTTCTGAAGGGTAAATAATAAAAAAATACTTCACAAATGTACATTGATGCTTTATTTACATAATTGAATACATAATATACAATATGTACTGTTTATATATACATTTAAATTGTCAATATTTGAGATTGATTGTCCCTTGTTCGGAAATATATCTGAATATGATATTAACGCTATTCATGAAGGGGTTATCATTAAATATGTATTCTTTTATATATATACTTCAACAAAAAGCAAGAAAACTAAGACTACAATTTATTTACAAACGCCATCATAACCACAACTAAGTTAAAATAACTACAACAACCAAACTAATATCAATTTAAACTAAATTCGTAATAAATCTAAGACTTGCCTCGACATAACGCTCTTTTTCTTACGGGGAAGTTTCCGAAGACTAGTAATGAATGGTTCTGAACTGAGTAAAAGTCTGTTAAGTAAGTCCGTATTCGTAAGTACTCGCGACCTTTTTCTCGTGTGATCTCGTCTGAAGGCCTTATAATGTTTGTAGTTAGATTCTGCTACCTCTTCGGATAATTCTCCGATAGATAATAAAGCATACTGTGCCACTTCAGCACCATGGATGAGGACTTTGTGAACGGAAGCTGGAAGATTATACCACGGATATTCTTGAATTAAAAGTCGCGCGGTTTCCAAAGCATCTTCATTAAATTTATCCGAATCAATATTAAAACCCGAGGTCAAGGCTTGTAAACTTGTGGAACAACGTTCAATCAAACAATTTTATTCTAAAAAATCTTTCCTGGGGCGTCCGCGTTCGCAAGATGGCCCGGGCTGGTTCGCGTTTTCTTGAATGCACTTCTCATTACCCCTTACTAATTCGACACATTCAATTTCATTTAACCAATCTGAGTACTTATGCAAAAATTTTGATTTATTTCTAGAAACAATTTTCCAAAATCTATTAAGACATTTACATAAACTGAGTATCTTAATATCTAAGTTCCTAATGTCTAGATTTTCGACCTCATCCAGTGAAGCTAGAATAGTTTTCAACACGTGTTGATGTTTCTGAGGAACACTTCCAGTTACGGCAGACCAAATCTCAAAGAAATGCATCCTTGAGAAAGTACAGTTAATCAAAGTACTTGAAAAAAATAAATAAATATTTTACGTATGTTTCGTAGACCGTGCTACGCTTGAGCCTACGCAGTCGTAGAGGCTATATAGCTACTAAAGTCGCAAATGGACGAAAAAAAACTTTTTATATTTTCAAAATAGACAGTTCAATCTTTAATTTAAGATATGTGAGAATATTTGACTATGGTTGCAAAAAGTTGTAAGTCTATGTGAAGTCAACTATAAGATAAATATTTGGTAGAAATACTGTGTGGCGTAGCACGTAAATATACGTCATAATAAGTCAAATAAAATTAAAAAATATAACTAATTAGTAATAACATACCTTGATCTTGGAAATCCATACCACAAACACCACTCAAAAACAATGCAATTCTGAGAATTGACCGTTACACAATCAATAGTGCTAATGAGTTACTAATAAGGCGAGCGCAACGTAATGATGTGTTCACTTCGGAGCTCGAAAAATAAGTGATAATTTGGTAAAATGGGTGACATATTTATATTTTTGGGTAGCTTTTGTTTATCGGTAAATCATTATAGGTAATTAAATTGGGGGAATCGATGATGAAATTTTTGCATTAATGACCTATGGCGGTACCACCGTGCAACGCCGTGTAAGAAAAATCCTATAACACAATCTTACATCTTAAAAAAAAATAGACGATGTAACATTTCCGTCGTAATTTTTCATAAGTCGTAGTTTTTTTTTGAAGTGAAAACTTCTTTAGGCGCGTTTGGCATTTTTTGAGATGGGAAAAACCATTGAATTCGTGCCACTGTTACCGTAACGACACCGCTTCGGATATTTTCGGCTGTCCTCGGAGTGCAGTGTCAGTGAGTGATGGCAAAGTATTCTGTTTATGTTTTGTTTTCACTTCTGTCGGCTGTCCCGGAGTGTCACTGTATTTTTTGCTGGGTTGCATGTAAAGAACATTAATTTTAGGTACACTTCTAGGTCAGTTGATGTAGCGCCTTCATTATGTATTAAAACACTCTGAGGAACGTTTACAGATCTCTTTCATTTATTAAAGAAACATGATGTTTTTCCTCTTACTAGAAAACCACTAGAAATACACGAGTAGGTATCATGAATACGCTTAGGTATATTGGTGTGAGGTCGGGGCGTTTCAATTTCCTATGGGACCGCTTTGCTGCCGCTCCGTGTCCGAAGCGTACATTGATCAATATCCCACTTTTTGGTAAATAGTTTGTTCGTGGAAGCTTAGAGAAACCCAGTTAGAAAGAAACATTTATCATCATGCATAATCCACCCGTTTTCGATGGGAATAGTCAATAAATTCAGAATAGACTAGAATACTTTTTATTATGTACTTAAATTACACCATAAATATTACAGATATAAATGTAGAAATATTACAAAGGGTGACACAATGGGCTGTCTTATCGCTAAAAGCGATCTTTAAAAAACAACCTTTGGGTTGATTTAGAGAGACAATACTGCAGGATCACATTAATTTATAGGTACAATAAATAAACTTATCTATACAAATAAATGTATACAATAATCATCATAAAAAAGTGCAAAGAACATAAAAATTGTCGTTTAAGGAGAGAGATAGTGTTTTTTATCGTAATTATAACAAAAATATACAAAGATTTGGCACGCCTTAGCGCTTGTAGATACACAAAATTGCGATGCGACGTCACATCGTAAAAATCTTCGAGCTCTTTCTAGTTCTAACCTATACCTTTCTGCGTTGCGAATTCGCATCGCGCCGATTCGCAGTTTTGTGTACAAGTCCTTATGCTGGAGACGGGAGCAGTGGTAGCCTAGTTCTAATAGCCCCGACTTACGAGTTGTAGGTCGTGGGTTCTAAGCCAGGCAGGTGCTTTACTTTGTGTAAATAATTTCATCACCACTACTCTCAAAACGGTGAAGGAAAACATCGTGAGGAAAACGGCATATTCTAGAATAAAAAATTCGAACACATGTGACATCTACCAACCCGCACTGGGCCCACGTGGTGGATTACTACCCACTCCCTCTCGAAGAGAGGAGGCTTGTGTCCCAGCATTGAGACCATTACAGGCTGATTATGTGGGCACGCCTTATCGACACGGGCAAAACATTCAGTACTTTGGGATTTGTTTATGTCCAAAAATTTAAACTTTATAACGCAGACAAACGTACAACATATACTATTATTACTAGGTAACATTGAACACAATTTTACGATTTTTCAAATATTTTAATCCATACTACAATATTATAAAATATGCGAAAATGTGTCTGTCTGTTACCTCTTCACGCTTAAACCGCTAAACCGATTTAGACGAAATTTTGTGTAGAGATAGTTTGAGTCCCGGGAAAGGACATAGCATACATTTTATCCCGATATTCCCACGCGATCGAGACTTATGGGCGTGAAACAAACGTGAAACGTGTATAAATATTTTCGGTGGAGTTATCCCGTCTATGTATATCGATAATGTGGTATCGTAAAGTATACGACCGTAGGTAATAAAAAGCAGTTAACCGACGACGTGTTTTAAACCAACATTGTAAGGTTCATTTTATACTATACTAGCTGACCCGAAGAACTTTGTACCGCCTCAGAATGAATAAATGTTGTGTTTCTTTTTTTTAATCAAGGATCATAAAAATCAGTCCAACCGTTCTTGAGTTATAAATGGTGTTACTAACCCGACTTTGTAATAGGTACAGGGTGTCCCTGGAAGTATGGATCAAACAAATCGAATAGGGGCGTGGGCAAAGAAAACAAAGTCATTAAAAAAAACTATTAGGGCTGTCAATTTTTTTTTTTTGATAGCTCTGATAGTTCTTTTTAGGGTTCCGTAGCCAAATGGCAAAAAACGGAACCCTTATGGATTCGTCATGTCTGTCTGTCTGTCTGTCTGTCCGTCCGTCCGTATGTCACAGCCACTTTTTTCCGAAACTATAAGAACTGTACTGTTGAAACTTGGTAAGTAGATGTATTCTGTGAACCGCAGTAAGATTTTCACACAAAAATAGAAAAAAAACAATAAATTTTGGGGTTCCCCATACTTACAACTGAAACTACAAAAATTTTTTTTCATCAAACCTGTACGTGTGGGGTATCTATGGATAGGTCTTTAAAAATTATATTGAGGTTTCTAATATCATTTTTTTCTGAACTGAATAGTTTGCGCGAGAGACACTTCCAAAGTGGTAAAATGTGTGTCCCCCCCCCTGTAACTTCTAAAATAAGAGAATGATAAAATTAAAAAAATATATATAATGTACATTACCATGTAAACTTCCACCGAAAATTGGTTTGAACGAGATCTAGTAATTTTTTTTTAATACGTCATAAATGGAAAACCGCAATTTACCTTTCACAAAGTTACAACGAACTACAATAACTTTTATATTATGTTACTTGCTACTACGGAACCCTTCATGGGCGAGTCCGACTCGCACTTGGCCGGTTTTTATGATTTTTTTCTTTGGGCACTGTGCGAAGTGATTGAAAAAAAAAATTGATCATACGAGTACCTATTGAACCGTAAAATATTCACCGACATTCTCAGGGTTAAAAAGTTTGGAAATGACCTTGCCCACGCCCCTATTCGATTTGATCCATACTTCCAGGGACAGCCTGTATAAATAAATTAGCAATTTTCGATAAAGTCAAAGTCAAAGTCGATAACCACTGTTGGTATAGTTTGTTACAATGTTGCTTTTTACAGTGTTTGCGTTATTTACGGTATTAAAGGATTGATGAGATATTCCGTAGCAGTAAATTGGAAATGGCATCAACATTTTGTACTGAAATTATATTGGCTGTGAAAGAGAAAAGACTTAACTTTTTGAAGTTTGTTGTTTACACTTTCACGCTAAAACGGCTTAGCGGATTTAGATAAAATTTGGCACATGGGTAGACCATGACCTGAATTAGGTAATAGGATACTTTTTATCCCGATATTCCCACGGGATCGAGACTTATTTGGGTGAAACCACGGGGCGCAGCTAGTAGTTTATATACTGTGACTAAGTGGTGGCTAATGGTTTTGTATTTAAAGGTGTATTGGTTATAATTACATGTTGATGGTAGACATAGTAATCAGTGGATATGAAACGGGAAAAAGGCGTGAATTTAGGTATGTTTGTGGGTATACTTGTGTTTCTAATAAAGGGTCCAGATTGTTCATTTGTACATTGGCTTATCGTTTTAGGGGTTTATTTACAAACGATGATTAAAGTTAAGTGACGTTTAAACGTCGTTTAAACAGTCGCTAATCACTGTTTAACTTTAAGCAACGTTTATGAGTAAAGGGGTTAATGTTTATGCTGATGGTTCGAATTCAACGGTCTAGACATAAATCAACGATAAATGTGTCTTACAAGTCAATCACGTCATCACAATTATGCTCAGGGGTAGACAGAAGTGTATATTATATCTATAGTATCTACATCAAGATTTCGCTAGTTATGACGAGTCTTTTTGCCACTACATAATCAGCCTAAAATGTTCTCACTACTGGGATACAGGCCTCCTCTCGGTGAAAGCGAGTGAGCCGTAATACACCACGCGGGCACACGCACACTTCTTTCAATTTTTTGTCCTAAGACATACTGGTTTCCTCACATTGTTTGATTCCTTTATCATTTTTGATAACAATGGTGATAAAATAAATTACACAAAATAAAGTGCCTGTCTGGGTTCGAACCCACGACCTACAACTCGTAAGTGGGGGCCGTTACCACTGAGCCAACACTGCTCTCCTAACAAACGAGACAGAATGTTACAAATGAGTAAATATTATGGATCTTTCAACAATGTTATTGCATATTATCTTCCACAAATCTATCCAGGCTTTATAAACATGCATACTCGTGCATGTAACACGGTGTATCGCTTATTATAATATTTCGCCCGGGTGGAGCTCGTCATGAATGTTGGCATAGCTCGACAGCGTCTTGCACAACGCGAGTTAACAACACTGCTTACAGAATACCTGAAGGCCAATTCTACTAATTAATGTGCAATGTGAAAAACACGAGACTGGAATGCGATGACACTGTGAATAGACCAAAAAATGGCATTCTGCTAACCTTAAAATTCGGTTTGTTCACATTCCGGTCGCAATATCATCGCAGTCTAGTCTCATAGCGGTCAACTTTGTTCTCGTTTACAAAATTAAACATATTTTCATATTGGTTCAATGTACGCAGACGCTATTGTGATACTTAGTGATACTTTAATTTTTAGCAGACTTATTTTCTAATTTTTTTAATGTATTTATTAGTTTGCTTGATTAAGTGCATACTCGTAGTATTTTCATTTCTTGTTTGTTATTATATATCTTTGAAAATACAAAATCATTAAAATAAATAATCGGCTAGAAAGTTAAAATGGAACGTATTCGTAAACGCTACGCGCAAGCGCGACGCAAATGATTAAAGATGTCAAAAAGAGACGTCATTATATTTTACATTTGAGTGAGTTTATATTGAACGTTAAGGAATGAGAAAGACTAAAACTAGAACCTTTTCTATTATGGCCCGCCAAATAACGCCTCGCCAATTGGAGCTCCTCCTAGATTTTCTGGAGGAGCACCAGTCATTGGCGTTGGGCAAGCAAGGTGAGAGGCAGGGAGGGCAATGCCCTGTCCAAAAGGCTTTGGAGACATTTGTTGTTTTGTAAATAAAACGCTGAGTATAAAACAAAATCTTATTTAATAATAATATGTGCAAAATGAAAAATTAAATTGTGTTTTCTTTTAGGGCTTTGTTGACGCTGCCGCGCCGTGCTCCACGCAAGCGATGCGCCACGGGCCATTGTGTTTATTACATTTTTAAGTTACTTACTTAATAAACAATATTAATTATACTCAATCTTATTTATTGAACAATACCTATAAGGGGTTCGAGGCTAAGTAACAGCCACATGGGTCCATCGATCAAAGTTACGCATGTCACGCGCAGTCGGTCCGTGGATAAGTATCATCTGAATCCAACTGCTGGCACTTAGCTGAATCCAACTGGTCGCCAACCTCAACATAGTTGGTAATCAAAGAAAACATACATAAACTCACGCCATTTTCCCATGGGGTAAGCAGATACTAAAGACAGATCTTTGCACACACTTTTTGCTTCGGCCACGTTCATACAGTCATACACGCACACTGGCTGCTAGAATATTTTTATAGGATGCATGTATTTCATCCATCCAGTCCTTCATTTTGCTTATCGCGGTAGGTATAGGCGAGTGACAGAGGCCTGTCTAAATATCGAGTATCGGACGACCATCACCATCGGTACATAAGCACTGTAATATTATATAGATAGGTACTATTACCGGGTACATAAGCACTGTAATATTATATAGATAGGTACTATTACCGTGACATAAGTTAGACAGACAAGTTACCTACTCGACTCGGCAATGCATCACATTCACTAACACTCATACAACTAAGTACATAAATATTTATGTAATAAATAAATAATGTTGTATGGGTAAGGTACATTTAAATGATAAACTGATAAATCTTCCACTTGTGCATAAAAAGTAAGGTAAAAAGAAAGCACAAATGTCCAAAAACTGATAAAATGAATGGATAACCCGCAGCGAATGAGTCAATTGATACTATGCAAGTACTAATATTGCTAACTCAAACATGTATATTTGATTCATTTGCTGCGCATCGGTGTCAGCACAACATACAAATGATAAGTCTGCCTATGTACATTTAAGTGCTTGAAGTATTAAATAAATAAATAATAATGATTGAGAAGCCCTAAACAATTTTAGAAAACCTTTATCAGTGTGTGGGTTGGTTCCTTCTTAATTTATTACCATGTCACAGTTTTAAAGAAAAAATAAAAAACCTCATATTTCTTTTAAACATTTTACTGAATAATAAAAATAAGTAAATCTTAAATTCTTATTTATCCTTGTTATGAAAACTTGTAATAAACGAAACCAATACATGTACATAAGATGAAAAAATTAAGATTTCTTGTCATCATTGAACTTATGCATTTCTTTTTTTATTACAATTTAAATGTTAACGATGTTCTTCAATATTATACTTGTATGTTACATAGAACACATTATATTGTACATTACTGTAAATAAACTTTATTCAAAATAACAAATAATTACAATACAATTTAACTAATATTGTAGGTATATACCTACACAAAATTTTGTCAAAATCTGCTTTTTCTCAAAACTATCATTGTGTGGGTTTATTCCAATTTGCCTAAGTAGGTCGAAGTAATTTTATTAAGAAGTTTATTAAACAACACAGATTCAAAGACTTCTTAGATATTGAAAATAGAGTTATATCAACACGGAACCAAGTAATTCTTTGTAAAAATATAGGATTATGCCATTATTCATAATATGCAAACAAGAACCAACCCACCTGGTTCTACATAATTGATTAAAAATATTTTAAAAACAGCCATGTGGAATGAAACATTTTTTAGATTGTCGGGTTACCTGGGACGTGGATCTTGTTAGTTTATTGAACACCAGTGTTACATGGGTTGATATCCTTGTCATAGAAGTGTTTTGTTCTGTTAAAATTGTCAGATCATTTAGATCTTTACAGGGTCGATAGAAGTTACATTTTTTAAAGCTTTCTACATCTCATCTTGATTTTGGCATGTGTGTGGATTGGTTGCTGTTTGCATAAGTAGCTCCTACTGACATAAAGTTACACTTAAAACAATAATTGTGTGAAACAACATTACGGCTATCAGTGTTATCAAAAATCTTATCATGGTCTAACATGTTAATATTGAGAACAGAAAATGATTCCTTAGTACTATTTACACTATATACGGACATTTAGGGCAATTAGATCGTATGACACGTTAGCTCCGATACCATATCACTTCACTGAACTTTTATCGGTTATATCTTTAATATTTTTGCAAGAGTTGCGAGTATGTCCGACTTCACGTTAATAAACTTTACACAAAATAGCCATTTCCATTTTCCAGACGAGTTTTTGCTATTGTTTACACAGTCCGCAGGGGCTAAGCACTACTCATAGCGCTCGACGACGCAGTAGGTATGTCTGCCGGCGCACTCGTCGCGGAGGCCGTGATGCGAAAGCTCGCGCGGGCGGCGCGGGCGACACAGGCCGGGGCAGCGCTAGCGGCGCGGCCGTGCGCGTCTTTCTAGTTTTCTTTTCTACACTTCGGACAGTGACTCTTTTATGTTTAGCGCCTTCTCAACGAACATAAGACGACCCACTGACCATAGATCTAGGTTGTAAAAGGATCCACGGGTCAACGTTTCCATATGCGTCGATGAGACGTCGACGTTGTTGGCCGACGTAGCCAACAGGCTCTGAACCAATTGACGGTTCGATTCCACTTGAACCTTGGCGACCGGCGACCGCTTCCAGAAACGACGCAGCGTCCCTTCCGACAGAGGCGCGGACGTCGGAGACGCCGGCGCGCCTCTCATGGTGTTGTCATCGTTGCCTGCTACTTTTACGGCGCGGCGGCGAGGCAATATTGTTTCACAATAGTCAACTAAACACGAGGAAACACTATTTATTTACGTTACGATGTGCACTAAAGTTCGGAGTGTCCACTAAGAATCCGTTTCTTTGTAAATAGGTACTTTGAGTTCGCGTCGTCGTCGTATCGGTCGCGTTGAAGCGCCCGCGCCAGTTGTACTTTGTACGGTGAATCAAATGAAATAAAGTTTTGCGGCATATTGATACACTATTAATCGTTCACACATTATAAAACACAGAAAATTCGAGTGAAACACTGAGACAGTGCAAAACTCGAGCCGTTTGCGATCGTGATTTCAGCCGGACTGACGGGCCGGGCGCGGAGAGGGATGCGGGGAGCGACATGTGACAGGCCTGGGCAGCGAGGGGCGCCCCGCGGGAATCGGGCGCGTGGATACACGTGCCACGTGTACAATATTTACACATATTTATTTTGTTATTAGCTCAGAACAATAATAAATAATAATTGTCCCGAGGTTATTAGGTAGTTATTGACTTGACGAGCTAATAGAGGCCCGCTCTGACAGAATATGCGTCGCACCAAATAGGAACACGATATTAAAAAAGCTATTTTATTCGAGGATCCGATAAACGGCGAGTTTACCCCGCCGCGGGGCAATTACGACCATTACTTATATCTTAATTATTAAAAAAGTTACAAATCTGAAACACAGTGCAAGATAAAGTTTGAAATAGTATGCATGCTATTTAATTTTATACGCATAAAACCACATAAAACTATACAGAAGCTAAAATTATTAGTCACAGTTCGGTCTACAAATAATCTCATGCTGGCGTCAGTTTTAACGTTTTTATATTTAGTGGAATACTCTATATGTTTTTAGATGTCAATGATGTCATGGCGAAACTTTAGCAGAATACTCTATTGGTACATTTTTTGTTTTCGGTCTAGTCGCAATCTCATTGCAGTAAACGTCACATTTGACTACTTTTTTTGGTTTAGTAGAATACCTTTTGTGACATTTTGGAACTTTTGAGGCACTGCGACTTGAATGTGAACGGTTTTTAGTTAGTAGAATTGGCCTTCTGATATCTTGGGTTACATGAAAATCCTTTGGGGCGGGAAAAGAAATAAACCAAAATACTTATTGTGTAGTTTTTTGTAACTATTAAACTAGTAAAGAAACATTTAATTGTCAGTGTTAGTTCCTATGTTAATCTATTTTATATTATGACTAGCTGCGCCCTGCGGTTTCACCCGCGTGAATGTCGATCCCGTGGGAATATCGGGATAAAAAGAAGCCTATATGTTAGTCCAGGGTGTTAGCTACCTCCATACAAAATTTTATCAAAATTGGTCCAGCCGTTTGAGCGTGAAGAAGTAACAAACATATAAACACACACAAACTTTCGCGTTTATAATGTTACGAGCTTGGGGTTCGTGATAATAAAAACTGCCGATTTAAAAACCAAAAATAGACACTTTAATTAAAAACAGCAATTACAACTTTAACACACTAACAATAAAACACAATCGCACTACAAGATCACTTGAAAGTCGCACTTTGAAGATCGCTTCGATGTTTTCGCTTGTATCGCTTATCCAACACTGAATGCCGGCTCGCAGGCACACCGGCCTTATATAGGCCTCGGATAGTTCCAGAACCTTCTACCGTAGAAACATCTAGAATGTTCGAGTACATACCGAACCCGACGGACCAGACGTCGATAGTTCTGGAAAGTTCTATCATCGAAGTTTCTAGAAGGGACCCGAATAATTATAAGTTCTGCTACTCGATACTAGATGGCGCTAGTGGTAGCTAATGTCGCCATCAATTGTGGCGCGCAACACTGCCCCCTCCTAAGACATGCTCGTCCCGAGCATTATTGGCCCCATAATAACGCGCCAGTCGATCCACATGGACGATCTTAGGAGTACCTCTTGCACCTTTCTGTATCCGGTAGGTTACGTCATTGATCTTTGTCACAATCCGGTACGGTCCGTCCCATTTAGCTTGAAGCTTAGGAGATTTCCCTTTGCTGCGGACTGAATTGTGCAACCACACTAGTGATCCTTCGTCGAACCCTTTATTGTTCATTTTGCGGTCATAACGGGTTTTCATCTTCTCAGACATTTGCTGGCCCGATTGTCTGACGTGCTCATAGATGTCATTCATTTTGTTCCGCAAGTCATTCGCATAATCGGTTATACTGCGTGGGGCGTCAGGTGGTATTCCGGTGATCAGGTCTGCAGGCAGCCGTAATTCCCTTCCAAAGTTTGCGAAAGCTGGTGTCACCGATGTACTTTCGTGAACAGCACTTCGATATGACAACAAGAACGGTTGTATGTGCTTATCCCAATCTCGTTGCCGATTTTCCACAACTTTTGCCAGGTATCTCTCCAATGTCTGATTAAATCGTTCCACCATTCCATCCGATTGTGGGTGGTAAGAAGTTGTTCTCGTTTTATGAGTACCCCTAACTCGACAAGTTTCCTGGAATATTTGGGACTCAAAATTCCTTCCTTGATCACTGTGAATCTCTAAAGGTACTCCAAAACGGCAGAAGACTTCATGAACCAATTTATCTGCAACTGTTGAAGCTTCTTGGTTTGGAATGGCGAAGACTTCCGGCCACTTAGTGAAGTAATCCATTACAACCATGAAATACTTGTTACCACTTTCACTTTCCGGAAATGGTCCTGCAACATCCAGGGCTATCCTCTCCCATGGTGCACCAACATTGTATAATTTCAATGCACCTCTACTACGCGTCTGAGGTCCCTTTACAGCCGCACAACTTGTACATTTGCGACACCAGTCCTCGACATCGTCACGACAGTGGACCCAGTAAAACCGTTCTCGTATCTTCAGTAGGGTCCGTTTAACTCCCAAATGGCCTCCTGAACAACCATTATGGTACAGCTGTAGAACATCAGGTACTTTAGCTTTAGGGACAACCATTTGAAAATGACAGCTGTCTCCTCGAGCATTTTCCCATTTACGGCACAGGACTCCTTCCTGAATCACCAAGCTGTCCCATTGGGCCCAATAGCTTTTTGTGATCGAACTCATCGCTGAGACGACGCTCCACGTGGGCTTAGGTGCACCGGCCTTTATCCACTCGAGAATCGGCTTGAGGTCTGAATCTTCCTGCTGGGCACGTTGTAGGGTTTCCTTCCACTCGTTGCTGAGGTCTGTCTTGAGCATCCTCACAGGTACGACTTCTTTACTTTCTTGCCTAGTACAATGCTTGCAGTCTTCAGGACAAGGTCTTCTTGACAATGCATCCGCGTTGCCATGAGATTTTCCGCTGCGATGTTCGACCACGAAGTCGTATTCCTGCAGTAGTTCAATCCATCTCGCAACTTGACCTTCTGGATTTTTGAACTGCAATAGCCATTTCAGTGCAGCATGGTCAGTTCGTAAGTGGAATTTCCGCCCCAGAAGATATTTGCTAAAATGCTGCAATGACTTTACCACAGCAAGCAATTCCCGTCTCGTGACACAATAGTTCCTTTCCGGCTTTGACAACGACTTGCTGAAGTACGCTATTACAACCTCTTGATCACCATTCCGTTGAGACAATACACCACCAAGTCCTATGTCACTTGCGTCTGTGTCAACTATAAATTCCTTGCCTGCATCAGGGTACCCCAAAATAGGTGTTTTGCACAGTCGGTCCTTTAACTCCTGGAATGCGATGTTGCAACTTTCATCCCAGCAGAAATGTCGCTTCTCCTCGGTTAGCTTGTGCAGGGGTTTGGCTATATCCGCAAAGTTCTTAACAAATCGCCGATAATAAGAGCACAAACCCAAAAATGCTCTGACCTGCGTCTTATCTTTTGGAACTGGCCAATCCTTGACAGCGGCGATTTTCTCTGGATCCGTGCGGATACCTTCTTCCGACACTACATACCCCAAAAAGCTAACTTGTCGTTTGAATAGTGAACACTTCTTCGGACTTAACTTGAGGTTGGCACTCTGGATCTTCATGAGCACGCGTTTCAGGTTTTGAAGATGTTCTTCAAACGTGCGGCCTACGATGATGATGTCATCCAAGTAGACCAGACAGGCATCGCCAATTAGCCCGGTAAGTACAAGTTCCATCAACCTTTCAAACGTTGCCGGAGCATTGCACAATCCAAACGGCATAACTTTAAATTGCCAAAGACCCTTTCCTGTCGAGAACGCAGTTTTCTCCTTGTCCTTTGGATCGATTTCAACTTGCCAGTAGCCACTTTTCAGGTCTAGCGTGCTAAACCACTTTACTCCAGTAAGCATGTCCAGCGTGTCATCAATTCTTGGCAAAGGATAGCTGTCCTTCTTCGTAACGTCGTTCAGACGACGATAGTCAACACAAAACCGCATGCTGCCGTCCTTCTTCCTTACCAGCACTACAGGTGAACACCATGGACTAGATGAAGGTTCAATAACACCATCCTTCACCATTCCTTCGATCATGGTTTCCACTTCCTTTTCACGTGCTACCGGCAATCTCCTTGGCCGCTGACGGATAGGCAATTCTTCTCCTGTGTTTATTTTGTGTTGAACTAAGCCAGTCTTCCCAATGTCAGCATCGTTTGACGAGAAAACACCGGCGTACTTGAGTAACATCTTCTTCGCCTTGACCATTTCATTTTGGGACAGAGCGCTGCGGCAGTCTTCTAAAAGTGTGGACACTTTCGTTTGTGCATCCTTGTTGAGGGTCCCAGTCGATAGATATTGGCATCGACGTAACCAATCCACTTCCTCGCAAGTACCAACTAGTGTGCCTTTTTCTATAATCTGTTCCTGATCACAAAGGTTCAGCACACGTACCCCTGAGATGTCGGTGGCTCTGACCAAAGTTCGTGCCACTTTCCATGGAAGGTCATTGTCTACCCTTTCCACGAGTACACAACGATTAGTTTGCCCAGGATTCCGAGGAAGACTAACCGGCACAATCGTTTCTGATCTCGGCGGAAGAACAATCTTTTTAAGGCTGTACACATTCCCTGGTAATGCCCCTTCCTCAAATAGTTAAGTATAAAAAAGGATCTAAGCAGAATTCCTTGACATTATTTCATCAAAATATTCAAGGTTTTTCATCCAAGCAATTAGAAATTGAACTATTTTTAGAAAAAACTATGTTTGAAATTATTTGTTTAACTGAACATTGGTTGAAAGATTATGAAATGCTAATTAATTATGAAAATTATAGTGTAGGCAGTTGTTTTAACCGAAAATCTATGCTGCGTGGGGGTTCATTAATCTTAGTTAAAAATTCTATTAAATCTAAGACTCGTAAAGATATAGTTGATCTGTCGGTTGAACATAATATTGAACTTTCCTGTGTTGAGCTAGATAAGCATGTTATAGTGTGCGTTTACAGACCCCCAAATTATCAAAACTACTCCATATTTGAGTCAGTAATGGAAGATGTTCTAGCAAAACTTGGAACTGGTAAAAAATCGCTAATTATCTGTGGTGACTTCAATATTAATATCTTAGAGAATAGTTCAAATAGCAGTCGATTGTTAAGTCTCTTCAAATCATTCAATTTGTCAAATGTGTTTTCAGAACCAACCCGCATAACTATAAATTCTGCTACATGTATTGATAATGTTTTTTGTTGCTGCGACTACTTAGATAAAGCCATAGTAAACTATCTCCCTTCTGACCACAGCGGTCAAACCGTTGCGTTCAAGTCCAATACACCATTACAAAAAATTCAGATACAAACAAGACAAATAACACCAAACAATCTAAATAGATTTAATAATAACTTAATTAGTAAGTTAAGTGTACCAGGCCATATTAAAACCAATGTAAATGAATTTTATGAGGAGTTCTTTTCTATAGTGCGCACCGAATTCAATAACACTTTAAAAAAGAAAACTAAAACTATTTGCACAAATTTTTTGTTCAGTGACTGGGCAACTAAGGGTATTAGAAAAAGTAGGGAAAAATTGTTTGAGCTGTATGGCCTTAAACCTTATATTAACTCTGAAACTTTTAATAAATATGTTGCTACCTACTCTAAAACTTTTAAAAATACCTGCAAAATAGCTAAAGCCTTGTATATTAGCAACAAGATCAAATCAGCCGATAATAAAATAAAGACGGTTTGGAAAATTATTAATGACGAGACTAACCGGAATAAAAGACATAATAATGATTTCACACTAGAGACTTCGCGTGGTCTCATAAGCACTAACAAAGAAGTTGCTCAGGAATTTGTAAATTTCTTTACCAGTATCCCACATAAAACTACTGAAGTCTTAAATTCCTCGCCCTTGCGTTCTATTGATTTATTAAGAGCAAACGTTTCATCCTGCCAGATTGAATTTAAATTCAAGCATATAAACCCCATAACAGTAATAAAAGCTTTCAAGCAAATCAAGATCAAACTAACCGAAGATCTATGGGGAATGTCTATCAAAGTTTGTACCTCCATTATTGAGACTATAGCGCCGTACTTAGCCTTAATATTTAATTTGTGTGTAGATCAAGGAGTCTTCCCGGATCTAATGAAATACAGTAAGGTAATACCACTTTTCAAATCGGGGGACAGTAAAGATACCAATAATTATAGACCAGTATCCGTGTTACCAGTTTTCAGCAAGGTCTTTGAAAAGGTGATGCTGAACCAAATGCTCAATCATTTTAACACCATTTTAAAGTAGTAAGAAATAGACGCGACAATAGTAAGCTATGTATTCCGAGATCCAGAACAGCTCTAATGCGTAAAAGTGTATTCTGTATGGCGCCAATTCTTTATAATAAGCTGCCAAAACATTGGAGGGAATTACCCACTGAAAAATTAAGAAATAGATTAAAAAACCTTCTGTTAGAGAAAATCTATTACAGCACTGACGAATTCCTAACCGACAAATTAATTTGACTTTTATATTGACATCCTTTTATTAACAGTTGCTTTGACATGTGTATTGCTTTAGTGGTATTTGTATATTGACATGATGTATTGATGATATGATGTATTGGATTGATTGGATTTGATTGTTAGTTACCATTTAATGAACGATTTTAAAATTAATTGATGCTGTGTAGAGTTTGAAGTCTCATATTTGTACGCCGTTCTGGCAAAACATGACTGAAGTCACAAAATTAAATTTGTCATCTTGCATGCTATGTGTGTGTATACTCATGTTTTGAACAAATAAAAATTATCTTATCTTATCTTACCAATAAAATACTACACGACCAACAGTATGGTTTCACTAAGGGACGTTGTACGACTGATGCCGGTGTCACCTTATTAAAACACATATTTACGGCGTGGGAAGAGTCTCAAGACGCCATAGGAATTTTTTGTGACCTCTCCAAGGCTTTTGATTGCGTCGACCACGAAACCTTACTCTTAAAACTTCAACATTACGGACTTGGAAAACTTGCGCTCAGTTTAGTAAAATCTTATTTAAATGATAAACAACAGCAAGTTCAAATAAATGGTGTCAATTCACTCGGTTTAAAAGTAAAAATGGGTGTACCACAAGGCTCGATATTAGGTCCTTTCCTCTTTTTAGTATATATTAATGATCTACCCCATTTGTTAAAAACCCAACCTCAAATGGTGTTATTTGCTGACGATACTTCCTTGATTTTTAAAATTAATAGACGTGCATCAAATCTTGACGACGTAAATAACGCCCTTCAGCAGATCCAAAATTGGTTCACTGCTAATAATTTAGTGTTAAATGGGAAAAAAACGAAGTGCATAAGATTTTCTTTACCAAATGTCAAAAGTAGTAATTGTGAGATAGTATTGAATCAGGAGAAACTCGAATTCGTCGATGAAACTGTTTTCCTGGGGATCACGCTCGACTCAAGGCTTCAATGGGGTCCTCATTTAACATCCCTTGCAGGACGGCTAAGTTCAGCAGCATATGCTGTGAGAAAAATCCGGCAATTTACTGATGTTGATACCGCGAGACTAGTCTATTTTAGTTACTTTCATAGTATAATGTCGTACGGTATTTTATTATGGGGACGGGCTGCAGACATCGAGTCTATTTTTATTCTGCAGAAAAGAGCCATCAGAGCCATATATAATCTCCGCAGGCGTGACTCTCTAAGGAAACTGTTTAAAGATATTAACATCATGACGGTACCTTGTCAATATATCTATGAAAATATCATGTACGTAAGGAAAAACCTACATCTTTTTAGTAAAAGAGGTGAAAGACACAATTATATCACTAGAAATAGGGACCAATTAGTTCAACCAGGTTTCAGGCTGGCTAAAGTAGACTCATCTTTCATGGGCTACTGTCTAAAATGTTACAATAAAATACCTACCCACATACTTGAACTGAATGAAACGAAATTTAAATCTTGTATAAAACGCACACTATGCAGCCAGGCATATTATAAATTGGGGGATTACATCACTGATAAAAATGCTTGGCTAAATGCTGGTCCTGCTCCATAAGGACGCACAAATAAATTGATTAGCATTGGAAAATACCTACTGTTGCAGCTGCTGAAGATTTTAAAATACTATTTTTGCATTATATAAATTCAATCTCCTTGTATTGTATAATTGCATAGCACATGTGTGAGTACTATGTACATACTATAAAGCTACCATTTACTGGGTACGTCTTTTATTGACTTGAATGTGCTCTGGCGGCTGAGAGTATGTCATGCTCACTCAAATGTCTCGCTGATGGTGGCGCATGTGTTGGATCATTTAGCTCCCTTCAAAATGGTTGAGCTGAATGGTGCTAATACATGCGTCATGTTCGTGAACGGGCGCCGTCAGTAGGGACTGGTCATCTCTTTGCTGCCACGGCTTATTTTAATTTAATATTTGAATTGTTTTTTCTCATCTTCTCATTATGGACGCTTTTAACGTTCTGCATCGTTCTCACATGTATAATTTTTAACATGAATGATGTAACCAAGACTTTGTAACCATATTATTTTGATTTAAAAGAGTGTCCATGGAGTTTCTTGCCCGTTCTTCTCCATAGGTACCTACTCTTTGGAATGGGCAACTAGCTTCATCTTTCTGACTGACCGACCCCTTGACAATTCAAAAGTGCCTGTAATTGGTTTAATTGAAATAAATGCTTTGAGTTTGAGTTTGAGTTTCCATAAAAAGTTCCTCTTGTCCACATTTCAAAACACCTTGCTTGACGTCAATCTCGCAATAATTCTTCCTCATAAAGTCAAGGCCCAAGATGCAATCGTCCATTATATCAGCCACGATGACATTATGCAGGTAGATTCTGTTGCCTAGCTTCAACTCCATCTTCTTCTCTCCATGGACGGGTATACGCTGACCGGTGGCTGTTACCAAATTAATGCGTTCTCGGTTGTATGCGGAGTCCCCAAGGAACCGACTTATAAGTTGGGAATTGACGACCGTACGAGAGGCTCCAGTATCTATGGTCAGCTTACACGGCGTTCCGTTGACCTCGCCCTTAATGATTAAGCTGTTCCCATCATGGGTTTGTGTGATCGAAATCCTTGGGGCTCTTTGAGCCTCAGCCAGCACCCGCCCCGCAGTCCTGGCTATTACTCGTTTCCCTGCTGCTGGTGCTGGGCGGTGCTGTTAACCGCACTACCCTCTGGAGCTCGGTCTTCTCTTTCTGCAGTTCGCTTAGGGCAACTGGATCGAAGGTGGCCCCTTTCTCCACAGCCGTAGCACCTAGGGCTGTATCCTTTATTGCGGTCGCGAACTGTAGCCGCTGCAACCTCCCTGACGCGATGGGAACGATAATCCTGCCGCACAGCTTCCACCTCCAGTGCATGGGCCAAGGCGTCTTTAAGCGTCCCGTGGTGACCGAGCCTCACAGCAGCTCTAACTTCAAGGTCGCGGATGCCGTCGATAAATACCTGCACCAGGTTCCCATCAATAAGCGCTGGTACAGACTGGTATGCTTTCCGAACCAGCTTCTCCACTTCAAGGGCCCACTGCTGCAGGTTTTCGTTATTGCGTTGCACGCGATCCTTGAGCTGCGCACGAAACACGTGTTCCAGGTGAGCGTCGCCATACCGAGCCTCCAATGCCTCAAGGAGCTGCTCGTAAGTCACTTCTTTGCTGAGAGCTTCCAGCACAGTTAAGGCCTGATCGCGCAGGCCTAGGGTGAGGGCAGTCATGGCCTGACTCTTATTCCACCCGTTCGCCTTCATAACAGCCTCAAACTGAATTTTGTAGGCCGACCAGGAAGAAGTTCCGTCGAATGGTGGCACTTTAAATCCACGTAGCGAAGGTGTTGTAGCTACGGGGGCTGCGATTCCGTCCTCAAGTTTAAGGTAATCCAGCGTTTTCTTCACATCAGCCATTACGGTTTTTTTTACGTCAGCTATCACGGTTTCCTTCACATCAGCCATCACGGTTTCCTTCACATCAGCCATCACGTTGTCAACCCGAATATTCACTTGGTCGATTCGGGTTTCAGCTTCCAACAGGCGGTTGTCATGTTGAGCAACCTTATCCTTCACCTCCTTCATGTCTTTCCCGAAGGTAGCGTGAAGGTCCTTCAGAAGGAGCATCTGCTCTTCCTGTCGGCGGGCCTGTTCTTCCTTGTCCCGCTGGAGCTGTTCTTCCAACCGACGAGACTGCTCCTTCAGCATCATCATCAGAGCAGCAAAATCTGGTGCTGATGATGCTGGAGCAGCTGTGGACGGGCCGGCCTCCGTGATTGGTAGTTGGCCCTGCGACGTCTGTGGCGTTGCTCCACCGAATCGCCTCTGGTCCGTCTCTTGCTGGCGTTGACTCCGGGTACGGATACCCTCCGTGTCGTCCTTCGGTAGAATCGGCATGATTTTAATCCTTGCTTCTGACACCAATTGTTACGAGCTTGGGGTTCGTGATAATAAAAACTGCCGATTTAAAAACCAAAAATAGACACTTTAATTAAAAACAGCAATTACAACTTTAACACACTAACAATCAAACACAATCGCACTACAAGATCACTTGAAAGTCGCACTTGAAGATCGCTTCGATGTTTTCGCTTGTATCGCTTATCCAACACTGAATGCCGGCTCGCAGGCACACCGGCCTTATATAGGCCTCGGATAGTTCCAGAACCTTCTACCGTAGAAACATCTAGAATGTTCGAGTACATACCGAACCCGACGGACCAGACGTCGATAGTTCTGGAAAGTTCTATCATCGAAGTTTCTAGAAGGGACCCGAATAATTATAAGTTCTGCTACTCGATACTAGATGGCGCTAGTGGTAGCTAATGTCGCCATCAATTGTGGCGCGCAACAATAATAAAGTTAACTTGCTGCGTCCTAACTATGTACAATCAATGAATTAAAAGTAGATGACACAAGTAATCGATATACCTCTCATCCTTACCCTTCTAATCTTTACCTTATGACCAGAATCTCCATAACGTACGTCAAACTCACGTCTGACGTCAGTATAAAATAGTATAACATTTAAAACGAACTAATTCCACTTTCCGTAGGTGTCAAAGCAATCGGGTGAGAAATATCAAGCAGACCAATATCCCATTTAAATTAAATATCTCATTCAAATAGAGCGTCTATGAATTTATACAGAGTGAATCGCTTAATACCAATTTGTGAGCGTTCTCGGTCTATCGCTAATTTGCATGCATGTAATTCAGCGTGCTAACCGTGCTCGGCGTGCTACAACCAATCCCGCTCACCGCAAACTGACTCCTGTGTTTGTGAATCCACAATTAATAGTTGTCTTGGCACGCATTGGTGCTTAAATGTGTCAGCCTGAACATTAATTGGCCTTGCCGCAATTAATTCGTAGAGAAGGAATTGTACCTATTAGGTGTGCTATTATCATAATCTTTCTTAAAAGGATGAGCAGCAGTATCGATGATGAGTAGTAACTAAGCGAGAGTTCCTGATAAGTCATTAGCACTCCAGCTAGGTGTGTTGATGGTTAAGGAGATATTTTTTATCAGAAGAACCCTTTATCTAGCAGAGAGCATACATAATGTTCTCACTATTGAGACATAGGCCTCCTCTCTGTGAGAGGGAGTGGGCCATAATCCACCACGCGGGCCCAGTGCGGGTAGTGAGTATCACATGTCTTCGAATTTTTTGGTTCTACGACATGCCGGTTTCCTCACGATGTTTTTGAGAACAGTGGTGATGAAATGAAATACACAAAGTGCCTGTCTGGGTTCGAACTCAAGACCTACAACTCGTCAGTCGGGACCGATACCACTGAGACACCACTGCTCCAAAGCGTGCAATGAAAAAAAAAATATTATCATCATCATCCTTCTGCCACTTCTCCTAATTTTATTCTAGGTAACACAGCATGTGGGCGCCAAGAGTGGGCACTCTGTCCGCCCACCAAGTGACCCCAGGGAAGACGGTGGCACAGTGTTCACGTACTGTCATGCAAAACAGGGCTCAGGGGAGGCCCCTTTACAGTCTCCCCAGGGATGTGTCTTACAGGCGTTGCATGGGGGGGGGTTCCGGAATTGGTCTTTTAAGAGGAACCGGGACCACCCCTATGTGCTGATGGTGATCACCGGGGTGGTTTTAGTGAGGTAAAAATCCCGCACTCCCCGACCTCCCTCCCCGAAGGTCAGGTGCCTTTTGAAGGTTTCCCCCAAAACAAAAAAAAAGGTAACACAGCACGTCATCTATTTCTATACAAGCCATAATAGGTTGACTTTGATAGATTTCTTCTTCTTCTTAGCGTGTCGATGGCAATCTAAATGGACTCGGCTCAGGATTCTGTTTGGCCATCGGTTCCCTATCCATTTGCATATCATTTTATGACCTAATATAACTTGGCATACTTTTGTTTCTCCTAATTATATTTTCGCATAACATTATTTACCCATAACAGCTTACGCATAATTTTTTTAAGCATAAGTTCTCTAATCATAATAATGATTAAGCATAACATTCTAAAGCATAAAGGAGACGGGGATTTCTGGGCCTGATTGTAATAAGTTGAAGTATGGCTTAAAAAAAAGGTTATATTTTTCTATTTCAAAATGTGAAAAATCAACTCAATTTACAATCTGGAAAATGAGAAATCCAATAATTAAGTTAGGGTTACGAAGTAATTGGAATATCGATTCAATTATAATCGATTAACGTTACAGAGTTCATACTATTTACGAAAATGCTTTCATCAGATGATTAATTCAATTAAAATAATTAAATCTGTTAGAATTAAAGTAGAGTGTTAGAGTTTAAACTGATTAAATACCTACATAATTAAGATAAATCATTCCCGTTTACTAATCGATTATTGTATTTTTAACCTGTGCTAACTCTGACTTGACATGCATGAACTGACATCGACACTCGTTCGTATCGTCTAGTACGTGTGCGTTTTGAGTGTGTTTCCTCCCATACTTTTATTTTATTGATATTTTCCTCGATCCCTGCTTTCCTACGGACTTCTGATCTTCCTTCTTGTACGACCCTTGCCTTGCTACCATACCGCACACGGAGAAACCCGCATAAACGTTGAACTTGTTATTTTGGAGAGAGAGGAACAAACATAAATACGTACAAATATACATACGTATACTGATAAACCCATTACCCCCCTTCGGCAGTCGGGTAAAAAATGACAATCGCACTTCAAAAATCGGCTGTTAAGTACAGATTGATACGTAACCTCACTTTTCCTAAATCTCTTTTATCTCGGCTCTCAGATTGCCAAAATCTGCAAAATTTTCAGTGATTGTTTGTTAATAGAGTAGCTATCAATTGACACCAATTTCATCTTTTTACATCCAGGCTCAAAATTGTATGAAAGCGTATCCGTCTCCTTTACATGCTCGTTTTAATTCTAACAACGTCAGATCGACGGAGCCCCGCTGCGCGGGTTCCTATTTCTGTCTGCAGATTTTAAAGGAATACCGGGAATAGAGCGGGTGTTAGCGTTTCCGCAAAATCTTACGTTAAAAGCGCTCGAAATTAATTTCTCAGCACTTCTACTGACATATTGATGTCAAAAGAGGTGCTGAGAAATTCATTCCGTCTTAAAAAGTATTTCAAAGTAAAAACTGATTTACTTGGAAGGTGTTTTTAAATAAACTAATACCTACCTAAGTACTACAGAGATTTTGTCCGGTTGGCTCTGCCAAACGACCTCTGCAAATGTTTCATAATATATATTTAGAGATCAAATCTATTTCACATTCAGAAGAATAGAAAAAATAGAAGAAGTCAGTTTGGAGAATTGATAGCCTCATGATGTAAAATAAGTGGTATCAATTATTATCAATTCGAAAAATTACAAGAAAAAAATTACAAAATTACAGTAAGTGATACCGAATTCGCCTTTTATTGGACCCGGTACTGCAAGAAAATCTCCACGTATCCCTACCAGTGGAGATACGTCAGTAGGGATATATGGAACAGGGGAAAGTTCTTACAGTACCTATTATATTTATTTAGATGAATGTTCTAGGTTTAACACTAGCAAAAAAAGGTAGCCAATTAAGGCTTCTCAATTATAAGCTATCTTGTTATGTAGGTACTAAAACACGATAGCGAACTAATTCAGCGAAATATGATATCATTAACCCTTTGTACGCCGTGGATCCACGCGAGACACAATGGCTTTTTGATTATTTCTGTAATTACGACATTCTATTATCTGCAAAATTTATTTACCCGATGCTAAAATAAAGGATTGCATTTTTTAAGTTTTTTTTTTTTTGTTTTAAATGGATGCCTTTATATCGGGAAAAATAAATTGGAGGCTGTAAAATATTTGTAGAGTAAATCGCAGCATACAGATTTGTGGTCGCGTTTCGATACATTGATAACTACAAACAATGGCCGATGCAGAGCCATAAAGGACGAATATTTAAAAACTTAATTGAAGCATTTCGGAGAAATCGTGATGTCTTTTTTAAACAAAGTGAGGGCTTTACACGGCAAAAACAAAAGTTTGAATCGCGTTGAATTATTTGCATGCTATATAGGTATGAGGAACAGAGTGTAAACTTTACTCATCCTCCATAGATAAGGGAAGCTACATCCTCCGACCAGAGCCCTGATTCACAACCATACGACAGGCTATCGTATCGAAAACCTGACATTTCGATAACCTGATTTGGTGTGTTCCTCTGTGGCCGGACCACATTTTAGTACTCAGATGCTATAGCTCGAAATAATACCTACCTAAAGTCTACTTTCATCGGAATATATATATATTTTTAGTACCTCAAGAGATATCTTTTTATTTAACAATTTATGTGGTCCGGCCGCCAAGCAGTGCTCTCTGGCCGCACCACCTCAAATTAAATAGAGTATAATGAACTATTAATAAATCAATATCCCGAAAAAAAACTACCTAAAGAGTACCTTGCATACCACAAATATGGTCCAATAAACCCCTTTAGTTACGGAGTTATTGGTCGTAGGGTGTGGTCCGGCTGGAAGGCATACTCTGCGGCAAGTCAAATTTGCAATATTTAATATTAAGTATCGTTAAATCAATTCACATAATAGTACCTTTTCTCTACTCTTCGTTGATACTTTTTTCTCTCAAGAAACTATTCATTTTAATTAATTAATCTTTAGAGTATGTGGCGCGGCTAGGGAGGATTACTTTCAGCAAATATAACGAAATGTGCTTTATTTCTTTATGCCAACGAAAACTGCATAATAAGTACTTTATAAAAAGACCTGGACTTCATCTATAAACTTTTATTTTTATTAGATACCAACAATGATTTTGAAAAACGTGCACTTTTTGGTTTTTGTTTACCTATCTACCTAAGAATAGGTAGTTAGTTTGACGAAGTAACTGAAAATTTTGGTTTAAAATAAACAATAAGTATACCAATAACAAATATATTTTTATAATCAAATATTAACAATTGTTAAAACAAGGTATTATGATGGAAAAGTGTTTTATATAACAAACATAAGTCAATAGATTGAATTTAAGCATTTAACCCTTTAAACAAGAAATAACAATGAAAAAAAGAGTGTACCAAAACTGCGTATTAAAAATATAGTCAATCAGTATTACAAATAGGTAAAGGAGTTTTGAAGTTATTTTCCAACTTTAAAATGCAAGGCCTAAATTAAAAACAAACATTTTGTATAAAAATAAGTTATAATTTACAATTTTGCGTATAAAATACAATGAACATTCATTTGCTGGTTTTTAGTCCTTGTAACTTTAGTACTTAAATCATCATATGTTTCCCAAGTATCATCCAGACGCTTGCAGTGAGCGACGTAATGACGAATATTTGGTAAATACTCAATCACTGACAACAGTGTAAATAATTTTCCTTGTAATTTCATAGTGTCTGGAATGCCATTTAAATCAACGCTTAAATCAATTTCAAATATTAATAAATCATTCAATGTGTAGTTAATAGTTTGTTTACCGGTACATTTTACACCGTCGTCATTACTTTTAACACATAGTACACCTGAATCAATCTCTAACATTGTTTGAGCCGATTCTTCAAGGGCTGAAATGCCTTTATCAGACAAAATTAGTTCATTCAGTGGCATGTACGAACATACTCGCTGAGATGTGGAGTTGTTCTGACTGCATTGTGTATTTGTGCATCGTTTTTCCGATATAACTATAGGAATATCTCTTAATAAAATTTTGTCTAAAACAAAAGTAATATTCGTCATACAATTTATGATCGTCAAGACATTTGTGATTGTTTTGTCAAAATAATATTTGTTTATAATATTGGCTCGTATGCTGTATAAATTTATGGGATCTTTGTTAGCAAGAGACTTAATAAGCATCATAAAACCGGATGTTTTTGTTTCTATTAGTTTGCGGATGTTCATTCTATCTATATAAGCAACTGCTAAAGATTGCACCAGACAATCGAAGGCGCAAGTATTTTCTACAACTACGCCTTTAATACCAGTTGAACTACTACTTCCATTTACCAAAAAATCGACCGACTTATTTTTGGACCGCATCTCTCGCTTTTGTTTTTCCTGTTTTCTTATAGTCAGGCCTCGCCAGTTCTCTAGAAGGATGGGTTCATCAGACATGACAGATTCTTGCGAAAAGTCACTTGACTCAACTTTAGCTTTTTCAGTAGTCTTTGTTTTCTTTTCACTAATATCATCACTGAATTTGTTCTTTAAATCCCCAGATATATATTCATGGTGCTTCATTAGGAATTCGTCCACCCGTAGTCTGTCGTTGGGACTTTTCAAAAGTGTTTTAATATTTTTGAAATAACTTTCCACGTCTGAACTGGTTGATGTCACATTTTCTGTATAAACAAATGACAACATCACATTTGACCAAATTGGCAATCTAGACATTAGCCTCTTGAAGGTAATAATAAAATCTGGTAAGTAATATAAATTTTCATATATCGTTTTTATCTCAGATAATTGCAATTCGAGTGAAACTTTGTCAACTTTCATGGTAAATTCTGTCATAAAGTCAGAGGTAACATTTTCAATTTCTTCTGAGTTGAGTAGGTCGTTAAAAATTGTATTCATTTCCTCATTCACCCTGACCTCATCATCATCTTTGTCTTCTCTATTTGTATTATCTGTGTCTGTCTGTAGCAACTCCTGTAAGCTTTGGTTACATGACGTAGGATGGCCGTTAGAATCTCTTCCTGTGTATCTATTAAGTGCAATAACAATAAGATTTTCCATTATCAATTTGATTTCGCCGAACGACGAAGAATCTTTGATTTTGCAAATATATTTTATATAAAATTTCATAACCCTTTCGTCAACGTATTTGAAACATTGGTAATTATAAAGTGTTTTCACAAAATGCGATGTGTCCAAGCGAATAAGGCAATGATTTGTTTTTATTTTATTTTTTTTCATCAGGACATCAAAGCAATATGCAATATAATCCTTGGTAGATTCAAAGTCAGTAAAAGCTTTAATGATTGCTCCAACTAATGCTGCCGAATCATCGCAAACTACTTCATCAGGAGTTTTCTTGGTGCCTATCCATTGTTTGAGCCATTTATATATATTTTCTAACGTATGCAAATCAGTTATCATTTGAGTTACCGGTATACAAGAATTTCCTGTTTGTAATACAGCCACGTAAAGAAAAATGTGCTTAGCCACATATATTTGTGCAGGATCTCTAGGAGGTATTATTTTTTTAAATATTGACCCTGTAGCGTCAATACTGAGCTTTATTCTTTTATTACAATTGACAAGATGACAGTAATATTTTTCTTGTAGATCCGTCCAATAATATAAAATGAAAGGCAAAACACAAAATAATCGAATCACATTCTTGTATAAAGTACTACCCATAATCCATAATGAAAGTACAACATTCTTGTCCAAATAAGCTTCTTGTTTAGATCGTTGCCTGATATTCTGCAATGTCTTTAATGATGGTACAAATGGTGGCTCATAGGTGTCATCTTCGTTCATGACTTTGTTTACTATTTTGTTCCGAATTACGATCGCATGTTCATTAATCAGTTTTTCAGACAGCTCTTCTTTTTTCTTTTTAGTCAATTTATTTTTAATCTTTGGATCATGCACAATATTTAAATCACCTACCTCAATAATACAATTGATTTTAGCATGAGTTTCTGACGCTTCTGTTGACTCTGCTCTAATTTTAGCTCCACATTGCTTACAATATCCACTGAATCGAATATTGTAATCAACAGCTGAACTGCGTTTAAATATCCAAGTACATTCTCGCTTTGTTTCCTTCCATAAAATCTCACTCATAACGTTTGTCCACTTATGTTGAGGTAAAAGTGTCTTCTTGTGCCGCGTTACTGATGGTCTATCTTTATCTGTTCGCGAACAATAGCTAGTGACTGGTCGTATATTTTGCCAATCGGATAATGATATTTCAAAATTCTCAACGGCATAGTTATCTTTTACAGAAGACTTTGGTGAATCTAAGTCTTCAGATGTCAAATAATCATCATATTCTGGAGAACTCTGTTTCATTGTATTATTGAAGAAATAATCAAAATTCTTTTTTAAAGAAAGATAAATAGCTTTCACGCTCATTCGACATGATAAGTTTTTGCGAATATCAAGAAAAATCTTACTTGATGGTGGTGGCAGCAAATCTTTATCTTTAAGTTGGTCTTCATATTTCACGAACTCAGATTTTTGTTCATCAAGGGAAACTGATAGCACTTTTCCGCGTTTTTTCTTGTTTTCACTCATTTTCGCTGTTATAATGGCCGATACAAAATAGTAGGAACAAACTACTGAAGTAAAAATATATTCAAGCTATGACAATAAAATAATAACAAACTACAACTTACAGATGTACCTGCGCAGAAGATGAATTTTCAAAGCGCGGGAAATGCTATTGACCAATCGGCACGCTCCACGCACCGCGCTTCTTTTTCCTGTACCGCTATTGGTCGGCAGCTGCCGCCATGTTAGCGCGCGCCGCGTGGCATGTTAGTCAGCCGCCATACTTCTGATCGAGTGCACGCGCAGTAGGCAAAAGTACACTTAGTGGCAACAACAGTGTTTTCTTTTTTATGGTTTAAAAAGAGGCCATCGACACAGTATAAATATGAACAGTATGGAAACTAGGCCTATTTGTTGAAATAAATACCTACGCCTCATTGGAGCGTTAGGGTTGTCACTCTTAATGTCTGTAAAATTGATGTGTTTTATTGTAACGAAGTTTTTAACGTGGTGTGCGGTTAGAAGTTGACTGATTATCTTTCCCTCCTTCTGACCAAAACGTAAATACAAGATGGCGGCTTCAAAATTTTAAAATTTTTCGTCATGGGTGTCATTTTCATAGTTTTTGAGGGTGCTAAAGCCGATAGTGAAGTCAAAATGCGCGTTGCTCGACCGATGCCCAGTTTAACCCTGCACCTTACCGTTTCTACTCTAGAATGGGTGTAATAGTAATTAAAGAAAACAATATTTTTAAAAAATATCTTTATTCTTCGTAATTATAAATTATTTACTGCAAAATACTTTCACCTGCTACATGTAAATTTTACAGTGTTTTCTTTTGTTCTCTTTTAAAACAAGAACGAAAAATTTCATCCAATACGCTCGACGCATTTTCGTGACTGAGAGTACCCCAACTATCGCTTAGGAGTATCGTAGATGCGCGCGTCTGTGTGAGTGTGCCGTTGCGACCGTTTGTACGTAGTTTCCGTACTGTTCGTATCTGTCTACTGTGCCATCGACGATAGATTGGACCATTTTGTAATAAACACCAACGAAGACACATCATCCTCATCGGATAGCGCGAGTCGTGATAGTGGTGGTAATAGTAGCTACGCTCAGAGTGATATTGGGATAGCAGGAGTGCGGCCTTTAGATTCAGTTTTTTCTATTGTTTACTAAATGAATACCTATTTGTTTATTAAATAAATCGTACATTTTAAATAACCTGTATTTTTAATTAAATATATATTTGATGAAAATTGGAGGCCCGATAAAATTGGCACGAAGTGTAATTATGCGGAGGGGCGTGACTTGCGAGTGAGACGGAACTAACAGCTACAGTGTATTATGAACCTTATAGTAGTGATCTAAGGTTGATTGTAAGTTTTAAGCATTCTTTCGTTAATCTTCGGGGCCATACTTTCTTTTCTGCGCGAACGAAGATTCACGACGCGCCTTATCAGTTGGGTACCACTTGTACCCGCGTACGTAAACTGTTGTAATTTAAAAACGCCTGAAAATTCTGCTAACATTGTAACGCTTATTCTATTAACTTGTAATACAAATTGCTTACAAAATATTGGAAGGCGTTTAAAATACTAAGTTCCGCAATTTATAAAACCTATTGTATTAACAATTTTTTATTGTTTATATTTGATTATAAAAATATATTTGTTATTGGTATACTTATTGTTTATTTTAAACCAAAATTTTCAGTTACTTCGTCAAACTAACTACCTATTCTTAGGTAGATAGGTAAACAAAAACCAAAAAGTGCACCTTTTTCAAAATCATTGTTGGTACCTAATAAAAATAAAAGTTTATAGATGAAGTCCAGGTCTTTTTATAAAGTACTTATTATGCAGTTTTCGTTGGCATAAAGAAATAAAGCACATTTCGTTATATTTGCTGAAAGTAATCCTCCCTAGCCGCGCCACATACTCTAAAGATTAATTAATTAAAATGAATAGCTTCTTGAGAGAAAAAAGTATCAACGAAGAGTAGAGAAAAGGTACTATTATGTGAATTGATTTAACGATACTTAATATTAAATATTGCAAATTTGACTTGCCGCAGAGTATACCTTCCAGCCGGACCACACCCTACGACCAATAACTCCGTAACTAAAGGGGTTTATTGGACCATATTTGTGGTATGCAAGGTACTCTTTAGGTAGTTTTTTTTCGGGATATTGATTTATTAATAGTTCATTATACTCTATTTAATTTGAGGTGGCGCGGCCAGAGAGCACTGCTTGGCGGCCGGACCACATAAATTGTTAAATAAAAAGATATCTCTTGAGGTACTAAAAATATATATATATTCCGATGAAAGTAGACTTTAGGTAGGTATTATTTCGAGCTATAGCATCTGAGTACTAAAATGTGGTCCGGCCACAGAGGAACACACCCTGATTTGACTTCCCCTCAACAGCAAATAGCTGTTGGAAGAATAGCGGGCGTCTATTTGATTTAAACTGACAAATATTCGGGTTTTGGACTTGTGAACAGCGTTGAGAAGACTCCTACGATAACAATGATTAATGTTCGATACGATACGGAAGCATATCGAGTGTTTGTGAATAAGGGGGCAGATGGGTGTTGTGTCTGGTGAGCAACTGCCCGACGATTGATGTTGGGACGTTTTATGTATGCTAGTTGCGCGGCAAACTCTGCTTGCGCGATGCAGGATTTTGCGTGACGTCAGTGTGATGCGTAATTCGCATGTGGCGATGTAGATGCCGCCACACTATAGTGCATTCATTCATGCATCTTTATAGGAAAGGTAAAAGTTCATCTCTTCAAGTTGAAGAAATAAATGAGAAAATCCAAAAACATAAATTGTTTTATCCTCAGACATGCTTTATATCTTCAGATTAATATAAGGTATACTGTAAAACCTATCAGATAACAAAGTTGTGCATATAAATAACATTATTTAAATAGATATAATTTTAGTTTGTCCTTTCATTCAAAAGATGCCACATAAAATTATTTCATTAAATAAATGAGTAACATCCATCCATGTTTGGAATTAAAGTTTTGTAATTTTGTTGTTTGAATTTTGCGAAAAATATACTTTTTTCTTCAACGAAATTATCTTTATACATTGGAGCTTTTGTAATAAAAACAGTATAACATAAAAAGTATCTTACTTAAAATAATTACCTAGCTAAGTAAATTGCATAATTAATAGGACTACTATGTTACGAACAAACATCTTCAATTATTTTTCGCATCTAATTAATTTCGTAGCTCTTTACCTAGAAAACACTAAAAGAATTTAGAAAGTTAATTTGGGGTCAAAAACGATTGATACCTTTGAAATATAGTATGTTTAAAAGGTTTTTAATATTAATAGGTTATGTGGTGATGTTGGGATCAAAGGTAAATTTGGAGCAATATATTTTGTGTCATGAATGTGTATGTTTTGAAAACGTATTTAAGAACCGGAAACACGCCATAGAATTTCAAAGTTCTTAAACTATAAAATGAACTTTCACTCAAATTATTATTGGTATTGTGAGCGATGTGGTGTTTACATTCTGGATGAAACCATACAACTTGCCGTGGTGAAAAGTGTTTCCTCGTTTAATGTGGTTTGTTAACAAATATGTGATTTTCCGTTAAAGAAAAAACTCATTTTATTGGTTGACGTGATTTAGAATCATCATGGACAAGGATTACAAGGGTTAACGTTCCTCATTACTTGAATGTGAAACCAATACCTTCTCTTCAACTTCCCTAAATATGTCAAAAAAACATCATCGTAGCTTTCACGATCAACACTTCCATTTATATAAGTGCCTACCTCAGTTCAAATCTTTTTTCGTCCTAGGTGTGATTTGTGAGTTAATATTTTTTTTAAGTCCCAGATAGGTATCTGTTCCATTCACGCAGCGTCGCCTCATCAAACCGTGTAATAGTACAGAAGTAAATAAATTTTGCCTATCCTTCGTAGAACGGTGAAATTATTTTTTAGTCGAAAAATATTTAAATTATTAATAACTAGCTGCGCCCTGCGGTTTCACCCACGTAAGTGTCGATCCCGTGGGAATATCGGGATAAAAAGTAGCCTATATGTTAATCCAGTGTGTCAGCTACCTCTATACAAAATTTTATCAAAATTGGTCCAGCCGTTTGAGCGTGAAGAAGTAACAAACATATAAACACACACAGTCACAAACTTTTGCCTTTATAGAGTGATTCCGAGCAGTTTGCGACACGGAACGACTATACTATGTTATGGATACTGCTGTTGTCCGTACAGGGGTGGAAAGACTAATATGTGCGGTTTTTGGTATGATATTCTAGAAATATCACGCCTGTAATTCTCAAAGGGTTATGCAGATGTACCTGTAGTAACATTCGCCTGGTTGATGGCAACAGGTTCGCCCCCAACCATCACCATATACATGAGACTTGAACATAAATAGCGAAATGTGGGTGCGTGGTATGATAAATTGCGCAGTAATTTATGACCTCAGTTACCTTTACGCATGAACTTGACTCAGTTAAGGCTACAAAGGAAGTATTATGCAGTGGACGCGAAAATTAAAATCATCCGGAGTGATTGCTGGATGATTATAATCTTCTCGTACATTGTGTATCCACGTCCCGTCGTCACTGCCGTGTGCAGAAAAGTTTACAGTTTTTTATAGAGCGACTTCGTCAAATTATTTCCAATTCTTAAAAACTTTAAGGTCACTGATTTACCTACGTAAAGAAAATCACCTGTGAAACACTAGAACACATAAAAAATATGCGGTAGGTATATGAAAATATGCCAAAACTAAACGCGAGGCTTAATTTTGGCAAATAAAATCTGTGAACAAAAGTAATTAAGTTGTTTACTTTCAAAAGTACTAAATGAATGAAGGCTTTTTTACCAAAAAAATTTTTTTTTTTTTTTTTATTTCAGCGACGGTCAATGTCAAAAACTTGTCAAACATTTAGGGAAATTAGAGGTAAGTATTTTTGACAGAATGAGACCGAGATCAGACGGTGAACGTTCTTAAAAATACGAGAATTACCCCTCTGATACACGAGAAACGAAAATTGAATTTCACGGATTACGTCAGCGCATTCGCCTTAAACTAAAAATATTAACTAGCTAAGGTACAGTCTACTTCGAAGCGAGTGTACAAAATTACTAACGAAAGTGAAGTACTAATGGATTTTTCTTCGTATAGTTGGCGGTCCATACATTTTGCTCATGATAAGCAATTTTCAGTAGTGCTATGTAAAGTTAAGAGGATGAATATGGTTTCTGGGAAGATACAAAAGGCAGGTTAAATCTTTGTTTTCTATTACTTTTATCTAAGAAAAAATGGCGTGTCAGGAATAATTTGATGAATACTTAATCATATTTTTTTGTAATTACCTACGTAACATAACATAAAATCACGCGTTTTTGCCCCGAAGAGTTGGGCAGAGGTGTCAGAACACCCACATTCGCCACATATGAAGTCCCATTTGATAGGGGATGGGCCTATTGCCATCAACCAGGCACAAATCCAGACTTCGGGCTGCTAGTGTACATGTGTGTGTAATGCGTGTGGGGGGGGGGGGGTGTGTTTATATGGTGTACATAATAAAGAGTATTCTATTCTATTCTAGTGAGAAAATACAGATTGAAAAACTCATTCACGCTTTGCCCGACCTGGGAATCGAACCCAGGACCCCATGCTCAGCAGTAGCGATTACCGTTTAGACCAACGAAGCGGTCCCTAAATTTAAAATAAACAAAATGTGAATGTGAGTGTGATGTGAGTGTGTGCGTGTTGTGTGTGAGTGTGATGATGAAATAAAACGGGACTTTTAATGACATTAAAGGCTAAATAGCCTTTAATTTAATTAAAAGTCCCGTTTTATATACACAGAACCACACTGAAGCGTCAAATCAAGATTCGAAGAGCATTAAGTACTAATTAATTTAATTTGGTAGTTCATTCGCGGTTTTCATTTGCTTGTAATTATTTTGTTTACATTACGTCTGATGTCAATTGATTACTGGGAACAGTTTGAATGTACACAAGAGTTGTTTACGTTCTTGAAATCAAACACAGTGTGGTAAAGTTTGAATGATATTTATTTATTAAAAACAATATTCTTTGAGGTTTATTGTTTTATTGTTAATACCTTGTGGGTTTGTACAAATACTTTTACACGTCAAAAAAATTGTTTTTTTATTTTATTTATACTAGGCTTCACTTGATCAAACAAATTTTGTTTGTTTCAAATATTTCTGATTTCTAATTACCTACTTCAATAAAAATAATGAATAACAATAACATTCTGCTTTTCTCGAGGGTCGTCACGAACCGTTTTTCCAGGAGACTTGACGAGTTCCAGCCGCCAGAACAAGCCGGTTTTCGAAAAGGTTTCAGTAGGTACCGTAGACCACATACCTACATGTATGGACATACATTATCGAACGAGCTATGCTCGGAGTCTCTTTGAAGGATAAAATTAGGAATGAAATTAACTGGAAAAGAACCGGAGTTACCGACATAGCTTGCAGAGTAAGCAAACTGAAGTGGCAGTGGGCTGGCCATGTCTGTCGAAGGAGAAGCTTAGTATGGGACGCCCCCCAACAAGATCGACGGACGACCTAATGAAGGTCGCTGGGGTTGACTGGATGCGGAAGGTGGCGGACAGGGTGTTATGGCGCAGTCTGGGAGAGGCCTATGTGCAGCAGTGGACTGCAATAGGCTGAGTTGATTGATTGATTGAATAACATTCTAGCCGTGGGACCTTTTCGCTAGGTTTGTACGATTTGACAAAACATCGAGATTTATTTTTCATCATCTTTGGCAACCCTGTCACACACCCATTGCTGAATATAAGCCTCCTCCCTTTTGTACCATACCTACTTCCCTTGCCCTTACGAGTCTCATCTAGGTCTTCCCTGACTTCGTTCTTTATAATATGTAAGTTTAAATGATTTATTATACATAATGGTAAATTCATATTAAACGATTAATTTCTTAATATGGTTGATAAAATGTCTTACGATGATGCAAAACGTAGCATACTATTTTGCTCAGTTTTAATATAACCATTGAAGTAGGTATATTACTTACTATTTGTAGGAATTTTAGATAATACTAATGTATAAGCACTAGTTCAGGTAGAATCCAATTATTTCATACCTACCTCTAGTTTAACGCCCTATTTTGTAAATATTTATGTAAATCATTTTAATGAACAATTTCAATAAGCCTTACGGAATACATTTTCTAAATGATGGTGGCAACCACATCAAGATGTGTTACCTAGTTTAAAAGAAAAACACAGACAGACACGAAAAGTGACTTTAATGTATAATATTATAGTACCTGCGCCCCGGGGTTTCACCCGCATAAGTGTCGATCTCGTGGGAATATCGGGATAAAAACTATCCTATGTCCTTTCCCGGGACTCAAACTATCTCTATACCAAATTTCATCTAAATCGGTTCAGCGGTTTAAGCGTGAAGATTACCACTTCACGCAGACAGACAGACAAACACACTTACGCATTTATAATATTAGTATGGGTTTAAATATGAGATCGACGTTTCCTATCTGTCTACTGTGAGGAAAACACCGAAACATACTCAAAGGTCACAGTCTGTTTTAAAGTCCAAAAATTGTCTTGGTCAGATCAATGTATAAGTAGTCATTTAACGTATTATTAATACATCCTGCAAGAAGCATAGCGTTTCATTTAACACAGTTAGTTAAGCATAGGTGTTTGTCAAGATAAGTATTTGACGTACCCAAAATCTTAATTTATTTTGCCTTAATTTTCCTGGCTCTTGAAAATACACTACATAGAGTATTCGCGGGCTGACGACAAATTTTGCTCATTACACTGTCTCATTTTGTAATTCTATATAATGTTGACGAAGCGATACAAAGTGGAGCAAAATATCAACAACGTTAACGAGTCTCAGGATTTTCTTTCGTACATAGGTACTCATTAATACCAACAACGTTGTTTGTCTATCACTGCTCGCTCCGAATTGTTTTAAATAGTTAACAGTTTAACTTTTATGTCTTCCTGTGGGTAGCGTTGTGGGTTTAATTACTTATTACCAAAACTTGATTTTGTTGAACTATTTGTACGTTCTTATAACGTAACTGCTTTCTGTCCCCACCGTACTGAACAACTTTCTCCATGGGAACAATATCGTAATTGCGATAAAAATATCAACTGTCCCATACAAATCTTCAATACCTACTCGACCTAATTTATGGGACTGCTGATATTTTTTTTTGCGTTTATGATGTTGGTCCTATGGAGAAAAATGTTCAGTATGATGGTCTGTATCACACCCTTAAATATGAACGCACCTTTTATGAGAACTTCCAAAAACTGGCCTGATGAATACATTGATATTTTAATTAAATCAATTGATTGTTCTATCTAGATACTTATAAAACCTATTGGGTTCGCTCATACATCTGTTTTGATGAAACGAAAACACTCAGTGTGTCGGACGCTTAAGTACTATTCAGCTGCGCCACGCTAAGACACGCCATGTTTTCATTTAATTCTCGGTTCTTATATACCCCATACCAACCTTTTCCCTCCCTCTTACCTCTTTATTAGTGGTTGTAATAGCAATCATATCACTTGGTTTGAATAGGTTTTTATATTGTATTTTTTATTTATCCTTTTGATAGATTCTTTTATATTTTGCAAATGTGAGGACTTTGTAGGTCTTGTAGACTTTAGATCTGTAGACCATTTTTTATTTTATCAAGTGCATGGTACTTGTTGATAAGCCTACGCTGTCCTCCCATACCTAGATATTGTAATTTGAAAAGATTGACTCCGTACTGAAAAATATTCGGTGAAAAAATCCAATACCACTTTGCCCGACCCAGGAATTGATTCCAGGACCTCAGTAGCGCTTCAGACTCCGTCCCGTCGCATCGTATAGCCCGCGCTATAACTTTGTTTTTGCTTAGCGATCTTTCTTAACTGTTTTCATTTTGCTCGGCTGCTAAGGATTGTGAAGAATTAAGAAGATCAAGAATTGAGCTATCCAATGCAAAAATATATTTTCAAATCCGACAGGAACTTCCAGATACTAACGCGTTCAAAGAAACAAACAAACTCATTAGCTATATTATTACTTAGTATAGATAAACAATCAGGTCAAAACAAGCACAAAGCTTACAAACCTCAAAAGAAGCTTACATGTACCTACTTACAATAGTTACGACGTATAATCCCGCTTTTTGAGGAAGTAAGGAAGGATATGTAGTCAAATTATGTCAGTTCTTATCCTGTTTCTAGAATCAAGTTTGTCTGGAACGTTCCCAAATCCGGACTAAAATGGAAATGGAAGCAAACTTGATCTTACCTAAGGTCTATTCAAATGTATGTTTCCAATTGTTGTTATTTCAAGTCAAACAAATATCAACTTTATTTTAATGATGATTATGTTGATTTCAGAGTGACTAGCGGTATTTAAAAATTTATAAAAATGTTTGAAGTAGTAGCGTAAACTGAACTTAATTGTGTGGGCATTAACCTTTTAACCTTTATATTTTAGACTTTTAACTTTTAGATTTTATATCAGTTATCGTGCCCCCAGCGCCGGACAAAAAAAATATGAAAAATAAATAAGTACCGATGAAAAGAGCTGTGACGATGTAATAATAATACAGATTAAACGAGCTGTGTTATTTGGTCGTATATATACGACTCTGGCGGAATGGACACGAAAATATTTGTCGGATTAATCCGACATAAGCGGTTAAAATACGCGGCGTATTTTGCCAAATACGTTTGGCAAATAAATCGCGAACGATTATTAGTTTTAACAGTTTTATTTTTTATCATAGTTCCCTCAACCAATGAACCTGCCATCTACTTAATTTCTTCACCACCCTTGGTTGACTAGTACAGAATGACTCAGGCATTAAGTCCGCTTTTGTACCTACCTTTTTTTGAAAAAAGTTTAAATAAATAAACTTCAGGATTTTGTTCAACACCTAAGTTCAGACCTGACTGCAGCAACTTTAGCAATGCACCGGATCAGGCACTGTCCAATTTCCTGAGACAGGGACATTCAAATAGAAAGAGAATGCAAGAACCCGTTTAATTTCCTTTAATGGAAATCCATCGAAATGTAGGGTGCTACTCTAGCCTGTATAGAATTTCATTAAAATTTCCGAGTTTGAAGCAGTTAATCCTACTGCAAGAGGAAGAAGTTGCTGCATTACAGCATTATGCGCATAAATAAACTCGTGCCTTTTTCCTATAGATCTTGGCAGAAAGTATCGAACGCCACCTGCTGACCCATACATATTCCTTTTGCCTCGTTTACTTTTATATGATCTGGTCATACACGCACACAGGCTGCGAGTAGGTACTATGCTCCTGATCTTTCTGGAGTACATCATTATTATCATCACAAATAAAGTCATGTATGTCTTCATATATAAACACTATGCACCATAATGAAAATGGTAACTGGACTTAACGTACGCGTATTTGGAACTTAGCAAAACCTTAAGAAAACAATTAAACATACTGGAGAAATTAATAGCGGAACCAACCAACCTGGTATTTTTTTAACTTTTATGTAATAGAATTTAACGAGAGCTGGCTATTGAATAATACGTCCGTATTATATTCCGCAGCTACTGCGAATTTTCTGATGGAAAAACCAATACCCGACGATATGTTTATATAGAAAATTAAAAGGGCACTAAAAATAAAAGCTGCCGTTAAATATGAGCTGCTCGACTAACTCACTTATTAAAATTCGCACGGTATAGAATAGTGATAATAGAGCGCCGTGTAGCGTCTCGGTTAAACGCAGCTCTGCAGGATAACTGCGTCATACCGGAGGCTTTATAAATAACTTGCTGCGCCCCGCGGTTTTACCCGCGTAAATGTCGATACCGTGACAATATCGGGATAAAAATTTGCCTATATGTTAATCCAGGGTGTCAGCTACCTCCAAACAAAATTGTATCAAAATTGGTCCAGCCGTTTGAGCGTAAAGAAATAACAAAGATATAAACACACACACACACTCCCACACACGCACACACAGTCACAAACTTTCGCCTTTATAATATTAGTTTGATATCATATTTTAGTGAGCACTGCCAATCCCGTGTGATAAATAGCGGATTTTATGTGCAGCTGGATGAGGGATTAGCAGTATTATTTAATTATTTTCTCGCTATAATGGTGACGGTTTTATAATGCACAAGTTTAATAAAGAAATCAATAAAGTTAAGCTTCCCTTGAGCTTTAATAAGCTATGGGCTTAGGAGCACCGTAGAAATACATAAAGAATGAAAAAGTATTTATTAAAAGAGAGTATTTTTTTTTAAGTTTTTTTTTTACTCTTACAGAATGATCACAAAGTAAACTAAACACAGTCAAAAATAAAAACAAATAACATAGTTAAATGTTTGTAAGCGGGTCGTTTGAATATTTCTGTTCGAAATTCAAAGGCTTGCAACAAACGAATTGAGCGGCTGCAATTGGCTCACGTCACGCACATGGGCAGCCAGAAGTGATGCGATGGTACTCAATTGTTTGGTAACACTCCGGAATGTTCCGATTATTGACGAATTGGATAGAGAGACTGCAAGCGCTCTTGTTCGATGTGAATAGTTCAAACGGAACAGACTATAGTCTGTTCTAAAAGTATCAGATAAAAGTGTAAACAAACCCTTAATCACTCACTAAAGGGAATTAGTAACACATTCATCTGTATTTCGAAGGTTTCAACTTTAAATCTCACCACTTTGCCCAACAATTAAGTATTTTTTTAATAATGTAACCTTATAAAATTGGAATTGAAAAATTATCGACGAAAATTGAGAGCGGCAATTTGTAAGTGACACTACAATTGGCATCCATAGGTGCGTTTTCTGATGCATTTGTTTACATTTTCATCAGGTAATTTCAGAACAGACCATAGATCCGCATCATGTTTGTAAAGTAATGGTCAAACACGAACCTGATTTTAATGAATATTTAGTATAGAAAACGCTGACATTAAATTCTAATACGGAAACAAAAATTCAAAGACATGTGACACCCACCAACCCGCCCTGGGCCCGCGTGGTAAATTATAGCCCGCTCCCATTCACCCGCAAGTCCCAGCAGTGGGAACATTATATTACATAGGGAATGATAGTCCATTGATACTTTCTATTCAATACTTATTTAAAGAAGTAACAAATATGTACAACATGACAGTATGCATAATGCATAATGTACCAATCAATCAGAGACAGGCAACATCTGTATACGCTCAAAATTACAAACCGACTTGGAGGAAGCTTGTCAGGACGATGATTAACATAAATCTATTACAGAAACGTATACCTTCGTACGATGCCACTCAATTTGGCAACCTGACAAGTGGTAATAAATCCGAGGATGCCATTCTACGAGTCAAAGAATGACGCCAGTTGCTACATCAATCTTAATTATATGTGGTCCAGAAAACAGGAAAACAGCTATTAATATATGTTGGTTAATGAAGACAGTTATTTAAATATTAAGTAAAATGAGAAAAGTAATGATATTTCCATTGTTCGCTAGACTTTTTCATAAACTGTGGCAGGCTCTACACATATTTACTCCGAGAGGAATTAAACCCTAGATCCATATTGAAAAACAAACGCCTAAATTGTATGTTGCTGTCAAATAAAATTTCTGAGTCCCGTAAGATTCCAAAAGATTTGCTGCTATCTGCTCGTTAATTTAATAACATTAAATTAAAAATTATATAATAATTTGTTAGTAAAACAGAGAGCGGTGGTGCTGCAGTGGTTACGGCGTTACGAGTTTTAGGTCGCGGATTCGAACCCAGGCAGGCGCTTTACTTTGTATAAATAGATCACTTTAACTAAATCTATCATTCCTTGTGATTTTACTTTTACTGGCAAAACGAATATCCGACAAAATAAAAATCTGCCGAAACGGTGAAGGAAAATATCGTGAGGAAACCGGCCATGTCACAAAAATTCGAAGACATGTGACATCTACCAACCTGCACTGGGCCCGTGAGGCAGATTACAGCCCACACTCTCTCTTAGAGAGGAGGCCCGTGTCCCAGCAGTGGGAAAATTATAGATTGTTTATGGTTAATGGTTAGTAAAACAATACATTCGAATCGAATGCGTCAGTGTCCACTTTTGACACCACTTTTGTTGCGTTTTTATTTGACTGAAAGTTCAAAAGATCTCGCAGTGGCAAACTAATATTACATACATATAAGTAACTAAAACTTTTACTAACAGTAAAAGTCACTGAGTTCATAATAATATGATTATGATTACATATAATTTTATCAGCAGTTACGTACATATATTAGCCTTTATTTTCTTACATTTAGAAGGCAACTCCTACAAATGAGCTCTGCCTACAAATGGCTAGAATTCTGTCTCCTTGATAGACGTAAACGCCAGATGCCTACTTAATTAGGTCGAGTCTTGTTGCTTTTATTCGGAGTAAGTACCAACCTATTTTCTTATAAGGTGGCATTGTAACTTTTTTCTTTTCACGGTACACGGTATTTAATGGTGTTATGAAACAGATTAAAAAAGCTGAAACCTTTGAAATGAATTTTAACATTTAGGTTGCTATTTCGTGAACTAAAACTAACGTTTTCCGACTGCTTCTTGCCTAAGCTATCTCAATAATATATTTTTAGATTTTTTCTCATATAGAGTAAAATACCCTATTGTACAAAGTTTAGCTTGTCAGCTAGGTTGGCACTTTGACAGCGAGACCTTCACTGGACCTATGTATCCTATGTATTATCAATAAGTATCTTCAGTCGTGAAGGCTCTTAATTGTACCTCAAGTGTAAAATGTTATTAAAACAAAAGAGTTGATATCCTTGTACGGCTTTCAGACTTTCAGATTAGCATGAAAACAATACACCGACGCAGCTTACCGCTGTAAAGTTGTTTGAAACAACAGAAATGCGGTTGTATTAATTCACAACTATTGTTTCTAGGAGTTTCAGATACACGATTTCAGGATGTTATTGCACAGGTTTATGTTATAAATACAACATTTCCGGATGTATTATTGTTAATATATTCTGTGAGATCAGGAACGCATCCATAAAATTACCTTACTCACTCGCTCTTATCTTTTTCTCTCTCTCTCTAATTTACATCACTATGTCATGTATTGCTTTATAAAAAATAAATACCAATTAATTAATCTAAGCGTTTATTTGAGACAAGTACAACATATTCTTTGGTTATTTATTTATGACTGTATTTTTAAATTGATAAGTGGCGTAGCGATAAATGCAAACGATGGGACACTTAATATCGTGTCCTGCGTGTCCTGTCAGCGTCACCTTTACAGGAACTGATGGACGAATTCTAGGCCGAGTCCATTTAGCTATCGACACGCTAAGAAGTAGATCTATCATTAAATCGCCACAAAAAGCTGTGGGCGTGAGAATATTCACCTCTATTGAACCCTTCGAAGATTGCGTGACTAGTTTCCAAGTGCTCATATTACGAACTTTGTAGGAACTTTGGCTTTTGACCTTCGATCGTCTTAACCCCACAATGTTTAAGAGAAATACTTCGTTTTAGTGAAACCACAAGTCGATTTATTACAAAACGATTTCTAACTTTGATCCAAGTTTAAACCTTCCAGGCAGTTTTTGTATTTTGAATCTTATTCCGAATGGGATAAAATTCTAAATACAAAATTGACAAATTAGGCTGTGTCCTAACCGAAAACAGCTGTCGCTCTTTTCTTTACCCAAATTCAAAAAGGACAGGAGTTTCTCAGTTCGTTGGAATCTTTTTTTTTTAATGTATGTTCCCGATTACTCGAAAACGACAGGACCGATTTGGAAAATTATTTTTTTGTTTGAAAACGTATACCTGAGTAGGTATACCTGGAGAGTTCCAGGTGGTCCCATATTTCCATATGGTCAGGATCTGATGATGGGATCCTGGAGAAATCGGGGGAACTCTTTAATTATTATAGGCACACACCCACCGCGATTTAGGTATTTTATTTGTAATAAAAACAAAAAACGGAAAATAAAAAACTTTTTTACAAAATTTACTTCCAAAAAAACACGAAAGACGTGAAAAATACCTGCAAAAACCAAAAATACAAAACCAAATACTCAGACTTCCGAAATTAAAGTTCACTTAATTAATTAAAGAAATCAAATAAAAGTGTAAAAGTGTTTATTATGAATATGACGTACCTACTCGCGCGATCAATCAAGTCGCGTTTGTACGTCATAACACATACAAAACGATGGCGCCAAACTCGTACTCCCGACAGTCACAGTTAGGACACGGGTTAAGACTCAGGTTTAAAAACAGTTTACCTATATATCTTGTACTTAGTCGATATAAATTTCGAGATTCAAAATTATTTCGATTGTTTGAAACTCAAACTGTATAAATCTTGTTTTGTAAAATATTTAAGCCAGCAAATAGCTGGTAGAAGGAAAGCGTACAGCGATGCTAAACTAAACATTCTAGATTGCAGTCGGATTTATATACTTAGCTGTGGTTTTTGGTGCTCGAGTACGTCTGAAAACCAATTTGAGGTTCAAAGTGAATTTAACTTTACGAACGTGATTTGTTTCGTAGATATTCATAATAGCGCTCCTACCCCTGTATGTACATTATTCAGGCAAGTTAATGACTAACCCTCACCCGGGCTAAGTTTTGGGGTTTAATGCAATTTTAGTTATTTATCTATTATTTCTAGCAGGCAGGCAGTCGGTCCATGTTAAATACTAGTATTCAGCTGCATCCGGTTAGTCTGGAAACCGACCACAACATAGTTGGGAAAACGTAGGCAGATGCGATGATCTGTTATTACTAGCTTTTTCCCGGCTTAGCCCGCTCGAAGGTTGGAAATGATCCCACAAGGACGTTCTACCCGGATAAAAAACTTTTGTACAAAAAAAAATAACAACCGACTTCCAAATAAGACATTACAAAGTGAAAAATAACTTTAATTTCGGTGTCGCTGGGTTCGTATTTTCGTTGTTTGCCACCGATTTCCGAAATTAAAGTTATTTTTCACGTTGTAGTGTAGGGGGAAGTCCCCTAGTGGCGGACACTTAAGGTTTTTTAGAAATAAAATAAAAAATATTTTACGGAATGTTTATTTATTTATGATTTACAATAGATAACAAAGTTAGAAATCAAATTAAACTAAAAAAAACAAAACCTCTGCTTAAAAATAATTATCACCATTAATCAAACATTGGTAACAAAAAATGTAATTTATAAAAGTGGCACCTAGTACCGGACAGATATTTGTACCATACCAAAAGCACTGGTCATCTCAGAGTAGCCTGCATCGATCACATATTTAGCCATCTTCAGACTCTGGGACGTCTGCACATGCTTCATGTGCCCACCCAAGACAGGATGAGCACTGAATCCAGTCTTCCTCAGTGTCTTCTAAGCAAACCACGCAAATTGTTGTGTTTGTATAAGATGTTTACTTGAAAATTGTTGTGTTTGTGTTAGATGTTTGATTCAGTTAAAGGTTCCACTTTAATTCCATTTTTTTTCTTTGGGCTCCACGTCTTTCGCTTCTTTTCTTTTGTCTACGCTCTTCCCTTTGGTTTTAATTCCTAAGCGGCATACACCTGTTAGATAAATCTTTGACGTGATCCACCATAGCTTGTTCATACTCTGCTGAGAAGGTGCTAGTGAACCTACACAACTTTGGTTTCATCGTTACTTCTTTTCCTCGATTTAGCGCCTTCATTTTGTCATGTACAGTGCTTTTAGGAATATTGTATCGAATTGCAGCTTGTCTTACACTCAGTTCTTTGGACAAAATTTTATCGATTGCAGTTTGTAAGCTGTGTGGCTCCCACGATCCTTTCTTTTTCTTCTCTTCCATTTCAATTCTATTCATTCTTCTATGTTCTAAAACAAAATTAAACAATTAGAATAAATAACGTTAATTATCACGAGAAATATCAATATGTTTACTGTCCGGTGCTAAGGGATGACTTAGTGTCCGGTATTAAGGGACAGATGGTGTCGTACATTAGGTGGTACCTACCAAAATTAGTTAAAAAATCTAATAATATTCTATCAGTTTACGGATAACAATCAAGTACTTCTTTTATTTTTGAATACCATTAAAATGAATACATCGTAATACATTAGAATTACTTACATCGATTTTTAGGTGACGCCGCGATTTCTCGCCAAAAGCAGCAAACTCCCGCTCCCGCCGTGGCCTTGCGCGTCACAGGCGAGTCGCGGCGCGTGATCCTGTTGCTGTGTGCCCCCTGTGCCCCTTTCACTTGTACTTTGAAACGAACAGGTTTATAATTGCTTGAATAGTACGAGTGTCCGGCGGTAGGTGCCGTCCGGCGTTACGGGACTTCCCCCTACACTTGCTTGCTTGTTTTACTTACTTTGTGTGCACTTTGTTGTGTTTGTATTTTGAAGTCAGTTGTTTTTTTGGTAAAAATGTTTTTATTTTTCACTTTTAATTTGTACTTACCCTAACACAAATTCATATAACACTACTTGCTATGTAAATATCAGTGACAGGAAGTTATTATCATCAATATAAACTAAGTGGCAAAAATACGTATTATTGAAGTTACCTCAAAAACTACGCAAGCAAAGTCAATAAAATTTATGTGGGACTACCCCTGAAGCATACCTACACAAAACTAAAAAAAAATCCTATTATTTTCAAATTGAATGTATGAAAGGTTAAAAGTAATATTAGGTCCTTTGACAACACGAGATGTGTGAAGTGTCCTTTATAAAATACATCGTAAAAAAAAGACGGGTTGCACTCCGGGAGTGCCGGCAGAAGTGAAAACTTGAATATTAACGTTGAAATAAATCAATTATTAATTGAATTAATATAACTCATTTTTTTTTTTCACTATTTCTGCGTCACTTTTTTTCATTAATAGATGCACTTTGTTCAATTTCCATATTTTAAACACTTTATATACAGAATTTTACGAATACACAGCAGTGTGGCTACTACACAGACGGTCGAGCCATCAGCTGTCCATCCATCCATCCACATCCACATCCTCATCCATACATCCATCCATCCATCCATCTATCCATTGTCGTGTGTCACTTGGTTCACTTCGGTTGGCGCCGCCGTAGAAAGAGAGGGGGATACTTAGTAGTTAGGAGTAGTAGTTCTCCCCTGTGTAATTTCTCCTGACGGTCACGTGTCCTGACGCGATGTCCTGACGCGAGTTTAACATTTTTTACCCATTAAAAAAAATTGTACAACGCCGCTAAAGAAGTTTACACTTCAAAAATATTCTACTGCGAGACAGAAATATTCTGATAATAATGAAAAACTCGTGATCGAATCAGAAATGAAGAGTTCCGCAGAAGAATCAAGGTAACCGACATAGCCCGAAGAATTGCCAAACTTAAGTGGCAGTGCCGAAAGGTTCTGGAGTGGCGACCGCGTACTGGAAGACGTAGTGTTGGAAGGCCTACCACAAGGTGGATGAATCACAGACCCGGTCAAAGTGGAGGTGCTTGGGGGAGGCCTATGTCCAGCATTGGACGTCTTTCGGCTGAAATGATGGTGATGGATGAAAAACTTTGATGATGCACTAAGTCGCATTTAGTGCCAATTTCACCAATGAAACTGAAGGCGGTCAGCATATCTAAAGTGCATTCAAGAGCTGTCAGTGTCATTATTTAACAACGATGATGACACAGACAGCTTTTGAACGTTGTTTAGACGAGCTGATCGCGTTTAGTTTCAATGGTGAAATCCGTCCTGAGTGTTAACGTTGGTCAAGTCAGCGCTCTTTTTTTTTATTGCTGAATGGGCCCGATCTTGATCTCGGTCACGCCTGATGGAAAGCGATAGATGAGGTCTATGATGGGACGAGCGTACCCATAAGATGCCTAAGGCCTCCTTCCTGCCTGTCTCTCTATTAAACTTAGAGAGTACACGAGTATGTATGTCCCAAAAACGTCTATTTCAAGTTTTCGACTTGCAGCTAAACCGACCCAATACGAAAATTTTAATTGATACTATCTAGACAAAATTTAAAAAAGATATCTCCATTAATATCACATTTTTTTTACTTCACTTTATCTGAATAATATACAGGCTTAAGGAAAAGTATGAGACGAACTTGAAACCGATTCAAGTAACCCGAAACAAGACGATTCAATCTTGACGGAGGCAGACAATTCTCGAGACGGATCGCTCGAAAGGGTGGGTCCCAACGAGTAATTTATCAGTAAAAAGTGACAAATCCTTGCTTCTCACATTCCTACTAGAATGGATTTATTATAGGAACCCCAGTACACTGTAAGGCTGTAGACACACAGGCAGGAGCTATGCTTGGTGCGGGTCCGTAACTTAACTTCGAGAGTCATATGTTCGATTAATAGAAAGTCGAGGGGTGCTAAGAGTTGCGTGGCATTCTCGTTGACATGCTCTGCGGAACAACGCATGATTTATTTACTACAAGATGAAAAGTAGCCTTTAAATACTACTAATAATCCGCATCCAATCTACCCCAGCCACCTTCTTTAGGCTATCTAGCTGGGGGGCGTCCCACACTACGCTTGCCAGTACGCGGTCTCCACTCCAGGACTCGTCTGCTCCACCGGCCATCAGTCCTTCGACAAACATGGCCAGCCCACTGCCACTTCAGTTTGCTTACTCTGCAAGCTATGTCGGTAACTCCGGTTCTTTTCCGGATAATTTCATTCCTCATACTGTAGAATAAAAAATGGCAGATTAAATTATTTTGATTAATTTTTTTTTTATTGGTTGTGGTTTTATCGCTAAGACAACCCTATGGATGAATAAAGGGAGAGACAACACTGCAGATAGTCTGTTGGTGTTCCACTGCCGTTGCTTGTTGTGCTTAGCACCTACTTCAGCAAACCAAACTGCACTGTCTAAACTACACGCTACCCATCTAGCAAAGCTGTATGTCTTCGGCCTAAGACTCCACTACACTGTAAGTGAAAGATCGGTTGCCGGCTTCAAAAGGTGTGACAGGTGACTTCCAAAATGGAATAGGATCGCTTCGTGGCTTTAAATAAGGAAAATAAAAGGTCGCTGTAGCGTTTGTATAAGGCATATATATAAATTAAGTCCGAGACACTCTCTCAGAGACAAAATTAAAGAGATTAATGTAATGACTGTGCCTGCTCAGTACCTATATTTATGAAAATCTTTTTATATGCCTATTTTTATCTTTTTGTGCACGATTTTTGGTTGTGTATGATGCCGGGGCCACATCAACGGGAAATGCCGATAATTATTGCGATGACGGGCGTTAATCGTAGGTGCAGCCACAACATATCGCGATAATTATCGGCGTTTCCCGTTAGCGTGGCCCCGGCATTACTGGTTATTTTATGTTGACATCAAAGTAATAATATAGCAGAAGGTATAGAAACTGTACAGGGTAGCAGGAACATCGACGCACTACCTGTTACCATGGATTCAGTACCTACATGATACCGGAACCCCAAATTCGTCGGTTACGAAAAAAGAAATCTGCTGATTCCGAAGAAAGTGCAATACCTAAGCGATCAAAATGTATGGAACAACAATTTTTTTTTTTAATAACCGACCATAAATTAATTTCAACGTGGTAACAGGCAGGATATGCAGCGAAATCCTTGCCACCCTGTGTAGTTTTAAAATCATTTGAAACTCTCAGAACCTGAATATCATATGAAAATAATGGAATACAGACAATATTTTCACGGCTTGTTCCAATGAGTTTAGACAGAAACTAAATAACGCGTACATATGTTAAAATAGCTACCTGATACGGACAAACAACGTATCCATGCTTAATTAAAACAAGACCCGCATTTCATTTTGCAAAACATTCATTTGGACAGCCAGCATGAACCTGCAGAGATACGAAATTAAATGTCTCTCGCAATGCATTTTGCATCAAGTACGCCTTTTGAGAAAGAACTGCGATTTAATGGCTTGTCGGCACACCAGGTCCCTTTCTGTCACGTTATTTATTTCCAAACTGAGAAATGCTATTAAATGTTGATGGTTAATTACGAGTACTAGGGGTGTAACGAAACTTGGACTCCGTATCCGCAAATACGAAACTTTTGAAAGAATTTGTACAGCTGCGCCTCAGAACCTAATAAAGATAATTAATCGACTCCAAAACTAAGCGAAGACCTTTAATGTAGTCGAGATGGGTAGACTGTTGAGCCTTAAAATGTTAGGTTTAAAATAAGAACTGTTGTACCTACATGGTTATGCAATAAATATATCTATAACACACTAATATTACGAAGGCGAAAGTTTGTGAGTGTGTTTGTATGTTTGTTACTCCTTCACGCACAAACGGCTGGACCAATTTTGATAAAATTTGGTATGGGGGTAACTGACACCCTGGATTAACACATAGGATACTTTTTATCCTGATATTCTTACGGGATCGAGACTTATGCGGATGAAACCGCGGGGCGCGGCTAGTCTAAGTATAACTCGAAACTTCAAGCTTTTACTCCTATGTCACCGCCGCCACCACGTTCGGTACCAAGTAAAGCTACGGTTTTCTAGAAAAGCAGTGGCTGCCACATAACAGCTGCAGTGTCGGCTGTTATGACGGCGATGGCGGTGTCGAAAAACGCTCTCTACGAAAACACTAATTTTCTTCCATAAATAACGTTCCAGGGACGAAATTCAACTGTAAATTTAAAAAAAAAAAACCACCATAATCTTAGGAAACCTGATTAGATTATATTGAAACCTTTTTTTAATTCAATTGATATATTACGTTATCGAAGCTAAAGGAGATGTAGGTAAGTTGGTTTAATTCTGTCTACACCCATGGGTATAAAATATGAACTTATAATTATTTCACTAGATCAGTCTAGTAAGATTGAAGACACTTACCGTATAATAGTTATATGGATTGCTTTCATATAGCTATATCCCTAGGGATATAACTATATCACGGCTTTTACCATATTACAGCGACATATACGCACAGCTGTCTACACATCAAGCTATACATAACCAGCACCCTAATTTCGTAACACACTATCTGAATAATTTTGAAGGATATTGCTAATCCATTGCTTCGTATTTTCGAAAAATGTGTCTGCTCAACAATATAAATAACGCAATGAATGTTGCTGAACTGTCAAAATGAAACCCATTGCTACTGATAGCGTGTTACCCAATTTCCCCGCAGTACTTATAAGCCGACTTCTAATTATACGAAAAACCTGTGCTTGATGCATTGCCGTGTGTGCTACAAACACACCCTGGACACTCCATACAACACTCGCAAAATAATTACCTACTACTACTACATTAAAAAATGACGTTTGTATACGTATGAATGTGTGCGTGAGGTACTTGTTTTTGCGAGCGCTCGCGACGATTACGCCGAAGTGCAGGCTGAGGTGCGGTAACTGATGTTAGTGCGGGGAAGGGAGTGGCCTTTCTGTACAGTCTCCAGCAAAATTGCATGGGTACCTTAGTGTCTATTTTCCCGTGAACGTTTGAATTCAAGTTTTCGAAAATAAACTAGATGGCGTTGGTTTCTTCACAACTATGACTAATTCACGAAACGTAAGTAAGGAGTTAGGAAGAAACGAAGGAATTACAAGGCTAATACATTTATCTAATTATTACATTACAATTACCAGCATACGTAGCTTAAATGATAAAAATAATAATAGAAACTGATAGGAATATATTTATTAAGCTAACGAGTGGGTATTTTAATAATTAATTTAATATTCGAATTGGTAGGTAGTTACTTAGCAACAGGAAAAAAGAGCAGATTCATCGCAGGCAAACAGGCTCGCCTTGTGGGCTCGCAAAAAAAGGCACTATAAAAAATTATAGAGGTTTATTTCTTACAGTTTATTATTCAAATTTAATAGTCAGTTTATTAAATATTATAGGTATAATATTATGAAGTTATTGAGGCGATAGCTTAAGTATTCGTTTCCAAAATCGGAAAGAGGATTGAAGCTTATGTAACCTCAATAAAAACAAACAGGAGACCAGGTTATTTTATAACAAAGGTCAAACGCATTAAATGGATACTAAATAAGTAGGCTAAAAACTACAAAATTGCACAAAAACATATCAAATGGTTAGTAGGCAACATAAAAAACTAAAAACTATGTTGTTTAAACTTAAAGTGTTCATAACTTTTTAAATTATTAAAAATACGTAAGTTATAGTTTATACACACATAACCAGGTCTCCAGTAATATTTATAATAATATTATTATCTAAGTATAATTATTTAGCTCGTAGCTACGTAACCACTTGTGTATCGCGTATTATTTCGACGCCACAAACATAAGCGTCCGTGTTCACTGGACTTAAAAGTTTTTTCATCTGTAAAGATGACATTACTCCAATCGAAGTTTATGTGATCCAAAGCGAACTGTAATCTTGCCCTTTTACGGTTTTCCGTGAGCAAGGGTTTCACAGCATGCCTCCGCGGCACAAGTTTTGACGCGGCTCCGTGTCAAAATTTGTGTCAAATAAACCAGCATAGTGGTTCGGCGGCAGAAATCCATTTTCTTCATACTGCCTTATCACGGTTTGATGCTGCAATGTGTTTTATAAGTCGTGGTCTACCAGTTCTTTGATGGTGTTTCAAAGAACCCTCCTCTTCAAATCGTCGTACTCAAAGAACAACTGTTTTTCTCTGCAACTATAAAACAGAAATATATAATACCCAATAATGATTATTATGTAGTATAGTAACAAAAAAATAATGCAGTTTTTAATATAAAAGTGTAAAAATACAACTACTTACGTTTACACCGGTCTCTGTCTATTTCTGACAAGTTTTTGGCTTGATTATTCAAAGCAATTATTAAATTTGAGTTCTTGTACCGAAATCAATATTATAACTCGTGCTCGTTTTGGTGAAATAAGTAATCCGCCTGATTATAAATAAAAACTGAACAAAAGGCACTCGAACGAGGTAATCGAAATGAACTTAGCGAACGATCAATTGAGCTGTCATAAATCTTCGATCTAAGTATTATTCATACCACCTACCAATTATTTATAAATCCATATTTAACCTACCCTCTCAAGTTTGAAAACTAAAACTTAGAAAATCAGATACCTACCTACTTATAAATTGATATTCAATTTTAACATAGTAGGTTAATAATTACGATCAATTTTCTTTAAAAGAAACTATTAATTATAAATTGTTTGAATGTTTGAAGAGACAAAAAGAAACTGCAAAAATATTTTGTCATATAAAGCAAAGCAACGCCATCTAATAACAGCATAATTCAATTTTGTTAGTCGTTAACTGGTTTTACGCTAGATGGCGTCATTTCTCGCTTCATACGATTTTGTTTCTGTACTACCCATGCACTTTTGCAGCCTACCGTACATAGTACTTTAAGTATTCTGTGCTACAAATGTGGAGGGAGCATTATTTCCACACACAACAGTCCTCCGTCGTGTCGACACATCGAAAAGCTTTCAGGAAACGCAAATTTTCCTTACTCGACAAAAGTTGGAATTTACGGTAACCTCCACTAAATTCCAGTACCTACCTAATGCTTTGTAGGTATACCTAGCTGGCGGGTAACTACATGGATGAACTTTCTATTTTCCGTAACAAACTCGCTTGACAGGATTTTTTTATCTATGTAGGTAGGGCGTTTAGAAAAAAAAAGTAAGTAACTATAAAAACTATAAAAGCCTCATTACACTTCGCGATATTCAGGGACCCTTTCCCTAAATCGGGATGGTGTAATAAGAGAAAGGGAGGAAGAACCCCTATTAAAAAAACACATCGCCTAAATATCGGGCCCTAAATATCGTGTAGTGTAATTAGGGGTTTTAGAGACAAGTTTTATCGTTGTCTATCTTTAATGTTTTTTAGTGTAGGTAGGTATCTTGAAAGAGATTTCTTTAAAAGAAAATAAATAGGCAGTGTGGTGTTCACTGTAATCTTTCATTAGGGGCTTAGGGTTTAGGAATAAAACGGCCGAATTATCAGTAAGTACACAACCACCCAAAGGGAACGTCCTGTCGCGCCAACGGCTAAAAGTAAAAGTGACAGCTCCAGTGTTACCAGTGAGTTGAGTCTACATTTAATAGTACATCACATCTCTTCCTTTTTATATAAGTTAATTAAGTGATTTAGATTTTAACTTATGAAACGTCAGAAGCTAGGTGCACGGTTCCAAATGGTCGTTTCCTATGGAGAAGAACCGGCAAGAAACTCCATGGTTACTCTTTTGAAAATAATTGGCTTTTACAATGTTTTCAAATTACAATAGGTATGAGGACAGCGTAGGCCTATCAACAAGTAGGTACCAGGTACTTGATGAAATAAAATGTCTACCGATCTAAAGTCTACCAGGCCTACCAAGTCCTCACATTTACACTTTTAAGTACAATACAGTAATAGCATTTATACTAAACTCCCATATCTGAATTTTCGTTATCTTTAACTTTCCATTTACCTTCCTTCCTTTCCTTCCTTCTTTATTTCCTTTTCCTTATTTTTTGTTGAATTGTGTTGTCACTAAGTTCTGAATTTCGTAGCTATTTTTGAGATCTGTTAATCCATTTGTGTCTTGCGTACAGGTAGATTCCATGATTTCAATCTCTTTGGATCGATTACAATAATATTATTAATGATCACGGAAAGCTTTCGCCGTCATTGTTTATTTTCGGCCACCAGACCTTAGTGCGTAACCTATCCTTTATGTTGACAGTGCTTGGTTGGCGTTGCCCTTCATGAGCTGCTTCTGATAGGTACCTGTTTTCTTAAATGAGTTAAATGGCTTTTTAACCGGTCAAGCTCCGCACGTCGCCTATCGCCGACGAAACGATAGAAAATCAGTTGTGTCTCATTAACGGAGCTTGACAGATTAATTATATGTTTGTAATCTAAGGATTCATCACTTGATTTGCGTGCGAAACCGTGATTTCGTGTCAAATATAACGTCTAGAGTCCGTCATTGTTTATTATCGACATGGCAATATTTGTTAAAACAAATGCGAACTTATTTACCAAGGTCTCGGACACCAGAAAAAGCCCCGTGAGAAACCAATATAAAAACTTTTAATTGTCGGTGGCTACAAAACTGCACGATTAAGAAAAAGTGTCATTTGTATGGGATTTGTATGGGATATTTAATAAATCACCGAAATATTTAAAAATGACACATTTTAATATTTCAAACACAAACTTATGGCTTTTCTAGGGGAAAAATGGTATTACTCCATTAATTAATTTCTAAATGACCGATTATTACAGACCTTGAAATTTGTTTAATTAAATCAATTGAATCTTGAATATTTTCAAGATTTGAATTGTACTTTGACATTTTAAGTGTATTTTGACATTTTGGTCTTATTTTGACTATTATGTATTTATTGATTGTATTGAACTGTTATTTTATTTTTATCTGATAATCGTGTTTAAAATATTCTTATTTATTATTAGTTAAAGCATCGTATTCATTCATTTAAATTTTTGCATGTCGAATCTTAGGCAGAATGTATGGCTCAACTTTAATTCTTCACGACCTTATTTGCCTGCATTCTAGCAAATAAATAATTTGATTTGATTTGTTTTTTTTTTTTGAATTTATTCGATGGTTTCCGGTGGTCTACATGTCTCAATTGCTTTGATGTATTTGTCAAGTGGTTTAATGCTTGATGATGAAAGCTAGTAAAACAGAAAATAAATAGCTTTTCGATAAACATTTTTTTTTTAGTAAAACATGTTGCCTTCGAGCTCTGTTAATAATACGTTTTATTTTTTTTTTATTTTTTTTTAAGCACCTGGCATTATGTCCTTTTTATCACATCCAACACAATTAAGACGTCATCTACTATTGTCATGCGAACGCAGAGTGAGCATGAAAATAACCATAACGGAAAATGATCACCTCACTGAGATCTTTTGATTGATATTATCTCAGGTAATAATGCTTTATTGGCAGTACGCATATCTAATTATTCCAACAAGTACGAATATCATCATCAGGCTTTAAAACCGGTACCATCGGAGAAATCGTCAGTGTTATTAGTTAAGTACTAACATAGATTAAGACTATTGTTACTAACCGAATGGATCTCTGTTATCTGAATAACTAATAACAATAATAAAATCCAAGAAGATTTTTGAGTTTGAGTTTTTTATTTACAGGTTCAGTTATGTACAAGTCCGCCTAATTTCTTATTTAGCTTTCGTTCCAAAGGAATGGGGACTTGCTATTAGGCTGACTAACTGAAAGAGTCATTTTATCAATAGTGGTATCCTATTGAACATCATTAAACTTGGCAAACTTTGTTGTGAATAATAAATATATTTGCGAGACGTTAGAGGTATTATTTTATTTGCCCTTCATCTGCAGTGTTTTAGGCAGGGACTTGAAACGATTTATCACGCGAACTTGTTTTATCACGCAACCTTATTTTATCACGCTGCTAAATATTAGCATATTTTTGGCATAATTTTGATAGTTCACACTTGATGTCAGCACTAACTGCTGACTTTTTGTGCCTCTGTTGAGGCACAAAAAGTCAGCAGTTAGTGCACATATATATTTATTTTAACGTTATATTTATATATTTATTTTAACGCACACACACATATATATTTATTTTAACGTTATATTTTTTAGTATCATTACAAATTTTTTGAACGATAACATTAGTGGTAACGGAACGAAATTCATTTCGTTTTCAAGTCCGTACACACACACGTTTCACACGTTGTTAGATACTATTTTGGATATTAATATAATTATGTACTTGTATGTGTTTGCGTATTACAAGTAACTCTGCATCTAAGCAAACTAACAGTATAGGACAGGGACTAACCCTGATTTATTTTGTTACATTGCATATACTGGTCGGTTACACCAATGTATGTACTTGATGAGTTTTCACCCATTGATTGCATATCTAGTATAGTTTTATACCAATGTATGTACTTGATGAGTTTTCACCCATTGATTGCATACACTGGTCGGTTATCCAATGTATGTACGTGATGAGTTTTCACCCATTGATTGCACACACTGTGATTCGTTCCCGACTTGGCTAACGCTTACGGGCATTATTTTTTGTTGTTGTGTAGTTGGTAATTCACATTCAATTCTGACTCGTTTCGAAGAGTTTCTTTATTTGCGAAAGTCTATCAAGCGGCCATCTCACTTATTTATTTATCAGTATTTTTTGTTTATTTTTTTTTACAATGTTACTCAATATCATATTATTTATACCTATTCGTATTTTATTTTTTTATTTAACCTTTCGTATGCCGGAACGTAGATCTACACGAGACACAATGGCTTTTTAATTGTTTCTGTAATTACGGCATTCAACCGGTTAAGTATGCATACACACTTCACGTTGCAGTATAAAACTGATTTACATCCGTCACCTCACACACCAGGTCCAGTTGAAAACTAGCGTCAGGCACTAGTTGTCTGGCATTTTTGCTGAACTGGGCCTTTTTAGCGCAACCGTGAGGCGCACTTTCCATCTTATTTTTTTCTTTTTACATCGGACTTTATACTGTTTATTTGACATTTATTTTTTATTTTTGTTTTTATCTTATGTATGTATCTGGTGTATTGTGCGTCTTTTAGTTTGTGCTAAATAAATATATTTTCTTTCTTTTGTCTTTCAACATTATAATAGCAGAAAGCCGTAGAAAAATCCAAACAAGCTGTATTATACCTATATAAGCAGAATAATTAAGTCAAGTCGCACTGATAAATTTAAAGAAGCATACATACTATGAAATTATTTTACATAAACAGTTTGTATTTACCATTTACTCATAAATTGTAAATCCATCCATCAACTGGTTTACGATCGCTTACTCTGAGTGTGCGGTATTAGTAGAACATTATGCAGGTATTTTATTACAATCGACCAACTACACAACAATGGAACATTTGTATTGGTAAGCGTTAACTGGCACTGTTTTTAAAGCCTGCTTACTTGAATTAGATTCAATAATTTATCATTTATTTTCATTCATTTATCAAATATTATAACATTGTTTCCGTTTTCAAGGTTGGAACTTGTTTCACTTGTGCTCTGGCTATCGTTGAACTTGTTACGATTGTTTTGAAAATATTATTTCTTAAGTTTAGTCAAGCTGCTCTACACTTCATCTGTAATCAATTTGTTGATTGCAATTGCCAACGCAAAATGCATTTTATTTTACTAAAATTAGTTCAATCATTAACCTTTTCAGATTTTATGACACTAGTTACTTTACTTCGATTTTATCGAAGTGGAACTTTTGTTAAAACTGGTACTTATATATACAAGGATATATACAAGTTTATCCATTTATGTGGTAAGTACCTTTCAGAGATAACTGAATTACCACTTTAACAACAACAAGGATATATAAAAGTTTATCCATTTATCTGGTACCTTTCAGAGATAACTGAATTACCACTTTAACAACAACAAGGATATATAAAAGTTTATCCATTTATCTGGTACCTTTCAGAGATAACTGAATTACCACTTTAACAACAACAAGGATATATAAAAGTTTATCCATTTATCTGGTACCTTTCAGAGATAACTGAATTACCACTTTAACAACAACAAGGATATATAAAAGTTTATCCACTTATCTGGTACCTTTCAGAGATAACTGAATTTCCACTTTAACAACAACTCATTTGTTATGACCAAAATGGAACGAAAGAGGTTAAAAATAAAATACTTTGTCAGTTTCAAACAGAACAACTGGGCTATAGTTACTATCAAAAATATATTATTATTCATTCATATATAATATAGTGTAATTATAGTAAACCAATTGTCTGTATTTAATTTGGTCATCATAAAATATGAAGTAATACTTGGAAGGTAGACCGAACGTACCAAAGAAATATTGTTCGATGGTATGTTTTACTTTTTTTTTTATCTTTTAAGTTTAAAGTACTTAAGTGTATAATATAATTACGACATTGTGGGTAGATTAATTAAACTTCAAATCTTGTTGAAATTATTAGCCTTACAAAGGACATGTAAAATTAAACAGAATGTATGAGTTATTGTTAACTTATAGGTACCCACTATTAATTTAATAGTTTACCTTTTCAAATTACTTCGTAATGTTTTGATACCGATTAACCACATAATCTATCAGTATCGCGACGTCCGCGATCTTATTTGCCTAATTTTAGGCAATTGTGTTAACCAAACATTTAATGGCTTAGTTGGGTTGGCACCTATCAACAAATGAGAAAAGTAAAAGTAAAAACTATAAATTCACTGTGCATAATTATTAAGCATTTATGCTTAATATGCACAGTTAAAATGCTGTACAAATAACCTCCTCCTTTTTGAAGTCGGTTAATAACATAGTAATTTGTTTTCGACCTTGGATTGAGTTCATTATTTAAGTGAAAATAACGGGTGCATTACATAATTACGAAAAAAAAATTCGTCACAATTCCGAATTTCAAAATAACGATTTTCAATAGTAGAATTACGCTCCAATTTTCCATTATTTTTACGATAGGACGCACCGTTTTTGAGATATAAGCAAATTTAGAACCAGCTACGACTCCATGACGCGCGCTCGCTACGCTCGCATGTTCCCGAAAATAACACTTGTGCGTTCCGTGTTTACAAATTTAAACTCAATAATGCTATATTTCACCACTCATTATTTGGAGGGACACTTTATTTACTAAATAAAACCTCATTCGTTAATTTGCCAGTATAAATCGCAACCATTAGGTTGTTATTTTTTTTTCATATATCTGCACGACATACCTTAATCCTCGTCGCCAATGTGGTGTTCACTGTAATCTTTCATTAGGGGCTTAGGGTTTAGGAATAAAACGGCCGAATTATCAGTAAGTACACAACCACCCAAAGGGAACGTCCTGTCGCGCCAACGGCTAAAAGTAAAAGTGACAGCTCCAGTGTTACCAGTGAGTTGAGTCTACATTTAATAGTACATCACAGGCAGTACCTACGTTCGTACTTTAGGTACAGTCAACAGCAAAAGTAGATGATGATTGAGTTTATAACTTTTGGAGTCAAAACTGATCACGAATATATGGCAGCTGTACTAGTAGTAAATGTTTGGTATAATTTACAATCACTTCGACGCCACACAGTTCTGACACGAACTCCGTTCATTAGTATTGAACTTCTGATTTTCATCATCTAATTTTGCTGTTTACTAGAAAATAATGTTAATATAGCGTCTGCGTTATTTAATAAAACTGTAATATATCGATATGTAATATAGATTTTACTGGGACAAAAGGCTTCTGAGTGCGTGATTTACTAAGAAATCTTTATACGAAATAAAAACTAGACGCCTTCACTCAACTCAGAAAAATCCACAGAAAATCCTTCTTCAAATAAAATCTTATTTGAAAAATTGCTGCAATCGCAAACGAAATGCCGATAAAATGTGAATAGGCGGGAAAACAATAATAAAAAATAAAAATGGTGGCAATCATTCGCTTGAATTACCTACCTAATAGTCAAGTGTCGAATGTACCGGTATATTCATATACGTCGCGCAACGAGTTATGAGCGCTGACCTTGAAGAAAACAGACGCCACAAACCCTTATGCCTTAGTAATAAGGGTTCGTTTCGCTTGTTTTTTTCAAGGTCAACGCTCATAACTCGTTGCGCGACGTATACCTACCGACAAATATACACGGTGAAATTGAATTCATGGGCATCCTTTTAAGAGGTCATTGTAATCATCATTATGAACAACTTTTGCTATGGGACCAAACTAATCGCAAAAAAAAATCAGCTCTTCCCTACATTTTGAATTTTTGACGAGTTATGTGACCACAAATGCAAGGAACAGCTGATTTTTTTTCGCGATTTTAGGTTTAGTTCCATAGTAAAAGTTGTTCATAATGATGAGTATAATGACCCCTAAAAAGGATGCCCATGAATTCAATTTCACCCTGTATAGACAATTGAAATATTGCTTTCGACACTACGTAGACTGTGTGACAAAGTGGCCCATTTTATTAGGTATGGCCTCGTGTCACACCGTCACGTAATGAATTGGGACAGATTATAGCCGAATTTAAACAGGAGTATGAAGGCTCTCGCAGACAGGTGCGACGCGACGCGACGGTGCGACGCGATTCTGGTAAACTATTTCCTAGAGTCGCGATACGCCAGTCTGCAAATGTTAATTTTTAAATTTGTTTTTCTTGAGATCCAGATGGATAATTATTATTAAAGTAATAGGATTCAATAAATCCCTTTGATCCGTAAAAATTGAGAGGAACTAATTAATAATACAGATTAATTAGCTAAGAAACGGCGGCTTACTACGGGAAATTCTAACAATATTTTGCTGTTTTACTAGACGCTGAATTATTGATCCTTATTCATTTATAATGCAAGTTCAATATTCTTCGAGTCTCGAGACGGTGTAAACGCGGTCAGAATACGGAAGAACTAAATGACGTAATTTACAGCCAGCAAAAAAACTACGATTTGTATGTGTCCCTAAGCTCAAAATAAATTAGATCCAATAAAAATAAATTGTCACAGTTACTTTTTGTTATTCTTCAGGATTTCAGTACCTAATATAGGTGAGGTGCTCGATGAAGACGGTAAGATATTCTTGTTTTTAAGAAAACTTAATTAAGTACTTAGAGAAGCTCGTTAAAACTAGGTATATTCGCCTTCTAAGTTATGTATAATAATTTATAAATATGTAACTCTTGATTAATCAAAAGAAATAAAAAAAGCTTTACTTACTATAAGTATGTACAGTCGCCAGCAAAATTGCATGGGTACCTTAGTGTCTATTTTCCCGTGAACGTTTGAATTCAAGTTTTCGAAAATAAACTAGATGGCGTTGGTTTCTTCACAACTATGACTAATTTGCGAAACGTAAGTAAGGAGTTAGGAAGAAACAAGGCTAATACATTTATCTAATTATTACATTACAATTACCAGCATACGTAGCTTAAATGATAAAAATAATAATAGAAACCGATAGGAATATATTTATTAAGCTAACGAGTGGGTATTTTAATAATTAATTTAATATTCGAATTGGTAGGTAGTTACTTAGCAACAGGAAAAAAGAGCAGATTCATCGCAGGTAAACAGGCTCGCCTTGTGGGCTCGCAAAATAGGCACTATAAAAAATTAAAGAGGTTTATTTCTTACAGTTTATTATTCAAATTTAATAGTCAGTTTATTAAATATTATAGGTATAACATTATGAAGTTATTGAGGCGATAGCTTAAGTATTCGTTTCCAAAATCGGAAAGAGGATTGAAGCTTATGTAACCTCAATGAAAACAAACAGGAGACCAGGTTATTTTATTACAAAGGTCAAACGCATTAAATGGATACTAAATAAGTAGGCTAAAAACTACAAAATTGCACAAAAACATATCAAATGGTTAGTAGGCAACATAAAAATTAAAAACTATGTTGTTTAAACTTAAAGTGTTCATAACTTTTTAAATTATTAAAAATACGTAAGTTATAGTTTATACACACATAACCAGGTCTCCAGTCAATATAAATAATATTATCTAAGTATAATTATTTAGCTCGTAGCTACGTAACCACTTGTGTACATAATCAGCCTATAACGTTCCCACTGCTGGGACACAGGCCTCCTCTCTGTGAGAGGGAGTGGGCACCTACTCAACACAAAGAACGCACCCTCCAAATTTCATGTCTCTAGGACCAGCGGTTTAGGCTGTGCGGTAATATATCAGTCAGTCAGTCAGGACTTTGTATTTTATTTATATATATACATATAAGTATCTAAAAACCTGTTCTTGGTGCTAAAAAATTAAAATCACTTTTCGTATCTGTCTGACCGCGTTAATCTTATAAACTACACAACGAATTTTGATGCAATTTTCACCATCATTTAGAGTTAGAGAATTTCTTCCGCAAGATTTTTATGTTTACATAAAAATCTTGCGGAAGAAACTAATATTTAGTAGAGAAATCTTTATGTTTTGTCAAGTCATAAAAACCTTGAGAAGCAGGGGTGCGTCGCTAGTTATTTATAAACCCGCCCCCTAATTGCAAAACACACTACTTATCAATCTCAATCTGTATCATTTTAAAGGATATTGCTAATCCATTGCTTCATATGTTCAAAAAATGTGTCTGCTTAACAACATAAATAACGCAATGAATGTTGTTGAATTGTCAAAATGAAACCTATTGCTACTGATAGTGTGTTACGCAATTACCCCGCAGACAGACGTGGGCTTTAGCGGAACTAATGTTGGCATTTAAACATGAAAACCTAGTCTTGACTTCTTGAGCCTATCTTGTGGAGGCATAAAGATGGATAGTGTGTGCAAGGACGAGTTGCACGATAAATTATAGTTTTGCATAAATGCATGTCAAATGAGGAATAGGTTAGGCTGTTTGACATTGAATAATATAGAATGGGCTTCTAATAATGTGAAAGGCAAAGGTTTGTAACTCAATCGTTATATTCGTGTCCTAAAGGTCACTCAATCATCACGTTAGTCTCTTAGCGGGGTTTATAATATTCGGTGTAAGGTGGGTGAATGTAAAATAATGAAAACCAGATGGTGCATATGATTCGTCATTAGATACACAAACGGCATCGTCTGTTTGCAAACGGATGTTGGTTTATGTAATGCCGAAAGCAATTTTTTTTTAAGGATTTTTATTTAAGTCTATCGTTCTTGCAGGTATTCAGTAGCAATATGTTTGGTATCATTAACGGGTTTGTATTTGTACGGATAACGGAAGCGACGGCTTCCGTACTATAAGAATACAATAGAGGCTTTAAGAATAAACGGAGCAGTCAATGGACGCTTTGACTGCTCCGTTTATTTTTGTAGCTTCTTAAATAAGGGGTTGAGGAATCTTTCTTTATAGTCTTCTAGCGATGGTTTGGGTGTTCATCGGGTTTACTGCTAGCATGTTGAGAAGGTTCGTGATTCGCTCTTTGTACGCTTTTGTCCTTTCTGAGATTTCTTCTTTGACAGTTTTGAAAAAGATATAGATATAGGTAATAAAAAAGAAATCAAATATTTAAGTATCCATTATTTATTTATTTATAGTAATGGGTACCTATCTGAGAATATAAAATCGGAAGGTTATGAAATCTTGTCATTTGGAAGAATCAGTCTTCTTCGTCGTGTCGATGATCCCATTCCATTCCATGGTTTTAAATAAGCTTCCACCATTTATAATATTTACAAAAAATATGCATTATTAGCAATATGTTTACAAGCGTATCTGTAAATTGAATTTGTCTACCTCTAACATGGGTTAACACTTTTATCGTAACACTACAGAAAAACTACTAAATCATCGTAATATGACAAGGGTCAGGGAACGATAGACATGTAGCCAGGGCACTGACCTACCTCTTACATGCTTAGCGACCAAAACTTATCTTTGGCTTACTATAAAAGAAAAAAAAAAAAAAAAAAAAACAAAACAAAAAATATTCGCAAAATAGAAAAGGTGATGGCAGACAGTGGCAAAGAAGACTATTTTTTTTTTATTGAACCCGCTCGATCACGTCTGATGGCAAACGATGAGTGAGGTCTATTACGGAAAGGGCTTGCCCAGAAATGCTCTTTTCACTCTGCTTTTGAAGGTAGACGGGCAAAGGTGTTTTTATTCGACCTTAGATGTTTCCACATCAGTCGCGACTTTAAATCTTCCTGAGTTCCCCGCTTACAGCAAAAGCACATACCAATTTTGGAGTTTATTTACACGTCAAAGTAGGCAGTTGCAGGTGGAATGTACATAAAACGCCGGCGGCGATCTTGTCGTTCCAAAATTATAGGTGGGTAGGTAATTCTTGTACCAAACACTTGTTTTTTTTTTTAACAACTTTGCCGAGGTCGACTATTCCACATTGAGGCCCACTTGCACCACATATTACTAAGTATAAGCGATTAGCGGTAAACTTACAGGTAAACTGACAGGCCTGATGGTCTAATGGTTAGTGACCCTGACTGCTATGCCGGAGGTCGTGGGTTCGATTCCCACCCAGGACAAATGTTTGTGTGATGAGCACGATCATTTGTTCTGTGTCTGGGTGTAATTTATCTATACTATGTATGTATTTAGAAATATATAAGTATGTTTATCAGTTGTCTAGTACCCATAACACAAGCTCTGCTTAGCTTGGGACTAGATGGCGTTGTGTGATAGTTGTGGAATATTACTTATTTAAAAAAAATCCTTCTATTTCTGTCTTAACTACGAGGGAGCGTTTTTATGTTCGCGGAATGGCGGGGTTGGAAAGGGGTTAGGGGTCTCATTAGTACCTCAACGTGTTGAGTGATTCACTATTAGTATAAATACAAAGTTTTAGCCAATTCCATATGCCAGGTACAGCAAAAAGTTTTAAGGAAAACTATCAAGACAATTAAGATCCTGAAGATTCCCGAAGAAACTTTAATTACAAACTTTTCCTGGCAAAGCGGTCTGTTGAATTTAAAATTGATCCGATCAGAAATCGTTGACAGCAGAACGAGTGGATATTTAAATTTAAGCTTCGGCATTTCTCGCTAATTGCTATTGGTATGAAAACGGGAATATTTCCTGACATTTCCATTCATCATTCATTTTTCATTTTCCTGTATGAGGATATAATTGATTTGGATTAATACGTTTTTTTCGCAGTGACGTCAGTGTTATAGCCTCTTTTTTGGGTAAAGCCTAGTTATTTGATTGATTTCGCTTAAAACTGTGAACTTAAGTGTTTCGATGTCATTATTTTTATTTACCTGTGTCCGTGACTTCGATCGCGTGCATGTTGGAAAAAAATAGATTTCATGGTAGGATCTTTTTTTTTCGCGAAATCCTTTTTTTTCTAAAATAGGTATAATTTTTACGTTTCGGAGATTAGCCGGAACAAATAGACAGACAGAGCAAATTTTTTAAAAGTTGTTTTTTTTTTTTGTTGTAAGTATCCTATACTTAGATAAGTTTAATACAGTAGGAATTGGTAAGTACAGACGCCAGCACATCAACCTACACCAAACTGTCACATTTTCCCAATCAACTTTGAACCTTATGCTTTAGTGATAAAGTTGAAAATCTATTAAAGAAATTTGACAGATTGTAGTAGGTTGATGTGCTGGCGTCTGTACCTGTCATCTATACTTCTATACTAATATTATAAAGAGGTAAAGTTTGTAAGTTTGTATGTTTGTAAGTTTGTATGTAGGGGGTAATCTCTGGAACTCCCAGTCGGATTTGAAAAATTCTTCTTGCATTTGATAGCCCAATTCTTGAGGAAGGCTATAGGCTATGTAACATCACGCTATGACCCTTAGGAGTCGAGCAAAAAGAAAAAAAGTAAAAAAGAACGTTAAGTGATAGCGCGGGCGGGTGATGCGATACGACGGGGTGGCTCGGGGGAAACAAGAAGTTTCACGCGAACGAAGTCGCGGGCTGAAGCTAGTCTAGTATTTTAGAAAATTATGGCACTTAAAACCAAGAATTGGCATCTTCTATGCCACAGTTAGGTACTTCTTAAATCTAAAGAAATAATCCAATATTCTGTTTGTAATGTCAAATACTTAACAGCTTTTCACTCAATGCATATGAAATTATAGTTGGGCTCCACTACTGTCTTTTCCCAACAATAAATCCTATTTTAAACCATTGTTTCATGAAGTCGCCGACAAGGAGTGATTCCCCACTGATTGATGTATACGACTGTACCTTGCGACCATCGTAGGAAGTTCTACACCGACCTTTGTAATATACCAATGTAGTTCCACTACGGAGGTCAAGATAAATTGGTTGTTTCTAGGGAATTAATCACAGTGTCACGGAAGCATCTTCGTGGCTTTCAAACTCGCGATAATATATTGGCTAGATTAATATGTCTTCTTATTGTGGTCTGTTTCTTTCTAAGTAAGTAGCGGTGAAGGAAAACATCGTGAGGAAACCGGCATGTCCTAGAACCAAAAATTCGAAGACATGTGACATCTGCCAACCCGCACTGGGCCCGCGTGGTGGATTAAGGCCCACTCCCTCTCACCGAGAGGAGGCCTGTGTCCCAGCAGTGGGAACATTATAGGCTGAGTATGTATGTTATGTAAGTAGCGAGAGAGGACTGGTGGAGTTATTAGTATGTATTTCTTTTTAGAGATGAGTAGAGCTGTGAAAGTCATACGTACCTAATAACTTGGTTCAGTAGATACGACAATATTGTATAACGCGTGCTTAATACTCAATATTATTATATTGCATTCCACAATATGAACTTAGGTGCTCCTGCAACAACCCTTACGGCGTTCTTTGAATAATGTAAGGCAAACGACTTCCCGAAGACTTTGTTATACCACGAAGTACCTTAGTACTACATTATGGACAAATGACAAGTTTCCGTGAAGAAAACGAGGACAAGACGTCGAAAGGCAAAGGATTAAGAAAACCTCTAGTCTTGATAGAATGTACGGTTTTCATCCTAGCTAATCTAAATGTTTTTATTTAAGAATTCTATAACACATGTTCACGGTCTAATAAATAAGTAAATGGATAGATAGGTCACGCTAACCAATCAATCAGCCTGCAAAGAACTGGGATGAACTTCAATACTCCGATTTAAGTGGTTACGGGCATGTCTTAGTCTCGAAATACGATGCCCACGCTCCAATTCTTGGTCCTTTCTTGTTTCTTAAATTAATGATTTGCCGTACCTCCTAAAGGATAATCATGATGTAGTGTTGTTTGTAGATGACACTTGACTTTTGTTTAAACTTAAACGTCAGCAGCTACTTAGATACTGACAGAAAGAACAGTTTATTTGTAAAATTATAGTACAGAGGCCAGCACATCAAGTTACCCCAATTTGTCAAATTTTCGCAATTGAATATGAACCTTATTACTTTGCAGTAAAGTTGAAAATCTATCAAAGAAATTTGACAGATTGGGGTAGCTTGATGTGCTGGCGTCTGTACAATAAGCTGTTGCGATTGTCATAGTCTCATACATTCTACCATATACCAGTGTACAAATATTTACTAAAAGCGAATTACAATGTTTTATAATTCTTTATCAACTTTTTTTCTGGTTTAATTTTAATCCTAAACGAGAAAAGACCAAATATACATTATGTTTATCCTTACCCTACCTTACGTTAGGCAGGTGAAAACTAATGTGTTGATAAGGGGCGAAGAATTGAATCCTGAAGACAGCGCAGTATTCTTGGGCGTAACTTTGGATGCTAAGCTTCAGTGCAATGGGGTCCACATATAGATAAATTGTCAAAAAAGCTAAGTTCCGAAGCATATGGAGGTTACTAGTTATTTACTGTATGAAGTACAGACGCCAGCACATCAACCTACTACAATCTGTCAAATTTCTTTAATAGATTTTCAACTTTATTACTAAAGCATAAGGTTCGAAGTTGATTGGGAAAATGTGACAGTTTCGGGTAGGTTGATGTGCTGGCGTCTGTACCTATAAATATAGTATGTAAGAAAAGGGTTTTATGAAGAAAAGCACAGAAAGACTAGACTAGGCATTTATTTCAATTAGGCTTGTCAGTTAAATACGTTAATGAGAAAACTAGTTGTCCGTTCTCAAAACTAGGTCATCATGAAGAAGGAAGGACAAGCAAACTTTATGGCAGCTTGTAATGCAAAACGTTGTATATTTGCATAAACAATTATTGTTACCTATCACATTAATCTCTTGGACCATTTCTCAAAGCTTTAGCAACTTATCAATGGAAATAAACAGAAGATAAATATTCCGTAATTCGATTTAGCACAATAGCAATATTAGGACTTATTATATTACCTATACCACATAGGTATAGAACAACACAGTTAACAGCAATATCTAATATCAATTCACTTACATGAACCGTAGTCCATCTTTCACCACAGTTGAATCATGAGAGCGAGAATTGGCGGGCCCACCCTTTATAAAGTTCCCCAATATTACTCGAGTACATCTAACATTCCCGCCATTTTTAACAATCATACCATTTGACCAAAATATAACTTTTAATATTGACCGTCTTATGTACTTACTTAAATCTATTTTGACAGAACTGTTTTAAAACATTATAAGATATTGAGTGTATTTTTATAACAATTTATCCGACTACAATTAGATAAAGTATCTTAAACTTAACATTAACTGAGTTTACTATCTTTATTATTTATAACACTTATACATCAAGAATTGCACATTTTTAAATACAATGTTTTATTCTGTTACCCTTAAAAGAGATGGCTAAAAAAAAACCCAGAATCGCCAGAAATTTCATATATGCCATTTTTATAGGCATAATATGTACAACAAAAATATATAATAATGTACTGTAAAAACGACGTGGTATACTAGATATACAGGATGAATTTTTTAAGTGGGCGTGGATGGCCAATTCCGAAACTATGAGGACTAGCGAAAAGTACTCAAAGGAGTCGCGGGCTCAATTTTGATGAAAACTAAAACTGCATCATTGGATTTTTGAAAAATCAATATTTCTAGCCAGGAATCGAACCTGTTGATTTTGAAAAAAAACACACACTGTATTATTACACCATTCGATAGTGTCGCTAATAAGGATTGAATTCTGGGAAGTAATGACATACGTCAAACTAAAATAACGAGCTCATTTATAACAAAGTAAAAAAAAAAAACACCCTGTATAAAGATTATTAATAATAAAACATATTAAAAGATGTATTGAAGGGTATATTTTTTACATTATTTTAATATATTATCATAACTATACTAAAGAGATTGTGATAAAATAAAAGTCGAGTAATCAATGTACCTACTCGTAAGTATGAGTAACATAAACACAAAAAGTATAATAACTTTTATACTATATGGTTTAGGAGGCTGATTTTTGAAACCGTACTGGGTTTACTATAGTGAACCCATTTTTATACATTTCGTTGCTGGCGATTCTGGGTTTTTTGTCTATGAACTTTTAGCCATGTCCTTTTAGGTGGAAAGTAAAATAAGTTAGGTATTCTATTTATTTATACCGACTCGCAGATCTCCGGTTTCGTTCGGAATTCGTTGATTATTTATTCTAGAAACACTCTCGACAGTCCAGCAAAAATATAGTACAGACGCCAGCACATCAACCTACTACAATCTGTCAAATTTCTTTAATAGATTTTCAACTTTATCAATAAAGGATAAGGTTCAAAGTTGATTGGGAAAATGTGACAGTTTCAGGTAGGTTGATGTGCTGGCTTCTGTACATACTAATTCCATGCAATTTAGGAAAGTATATACTAATTTCATGTAATCTAGGAAGATTGTATTCTTGTAACTCTACATATTCCGATTCGTACGAACTCGTTATCAAACGAATAGGTGTAATCACATTTAGCGTTTATTATTAGATACACGTTTATTAATAGACATCCTCTTAGAAACCTTTTGCACAAACAAATCACATAATAGTTTAGATATTTTGAATAATTTTACTCTATTATCTTAAATAAATCAATCAAGCAAGGAGGTCCTTATTAAGGTTTGTCTATAAATTAAACATTATTAATTTTAACAATACATTTGTGCCAAGAGGGGTAAAACTTGGTTGCTGGATGACTCATGTCATCTACGCGATCACTGCAGGAATTTAGTTTAGTAAGGAAAATCCACGCATCCATAATACAAGTGGTTTAACCAGGCCAATACTATTAACTATTCTGTGACCAGGCTGTTAGTATCCTGGCGTGTCGTGTCATTTCAAGATCAACTAACTGTTTTTTTTTTCTTATTACTGTCCTTCGATGCTTATAATGTAAAATAAATTGAAATATTGTAATTTAATTTTTTTTTTTTTTGTTTAGCCTGTACTGTCCCACTGCTGGGCAAAGGCCTCCCCCAAGTCCTTCCAGGAACTCCTTTCCCGCGCCACCTCAAACCAGCCCTCGCGGTACGCGTCCAGGTCATCTCGCCACCGCTTTCTGGGCCGACCTCGGCGGCGCCGTCCATCTTCAGGCACTCATTGTGTGGAAACTTTTGCCCAGCGGTCATCCTGCATGCGGCTGATGTGACCCGCCCAGTCCCACTTGAGTCTGGCAGCTTTCTTGCCTACGTCTATTATACCCGTTTTGGAACGCAGCATGGTGTTTCGAATTTTGTTCTGCCTTTTTACACCCAGGATGCTGCGCTCCATTGCTCTTTGGCAAACGCCAAGGCGGAACTTTTGCGACTCGGTGAGTGACCAGGTCTGAGCACCATAGGTTAGGACGGGCAAGATACACATGTCGACGAGTTTGCGCTTCAGGGAGATCGGCAGATCACCCTTCATTAGCGTCTTCATGGACCAGTAGCCAAACTAACTGGCCCAGGTAGATATACTCATCGACATAATGTATTTCCTGCCCATCTACTTCGACCCTACGCTTGGTAAATTAAAATTAAAAAATATTGAAATAGCAAGAAAAGTAAGTTGTAGTAAATACTAAAGCGGGAACGATTGGATTTTTTTTTTAAGTTTTCCAACTCTGTGGATGGTCAAATCCGACGAAACGTAAAAACCGATTTTAAATTATATTAGATATTATTTTTTTTTAATTTTAATATTTCAATTTATTTTAAGTATTTTTAAATTAGCATCTAAGGACCAAAATACGGAAAAAACAATAGGTTGATCTTGTAATGACGGCCTACACGGCTATTAACAGCCTGGTTAAACCACTTGTATTATGGATGCGTGGATTTTCCTTACTAAACTAGATTAACCCTGCAGTGATCGCGTGGACGAGTCATCCAGCAACCAAGTTTTACCCCTCTTGGCACTAAAATAGACATTTACATGTCTATTTTTAACTTTTTCTGTGTTTTTATATATTTTTTGATGTTCTATCACTATGCAAAACCGTCAAAAAAAAAAAACGTGCAATAATGCAGATCATGCAAAAAAGGATACTTGCGTTGTTTTAAGAATATTATTCTGTTAAACTAATGTGTTATATTATTTTTATATTTATAAGTTCAATCATAGATATCCGTGAGTTCAATAGTATTTATATTATGGATATCACTGTATTTTTTTAACAATTTTACATTTTTATGGGCACATAAAAGATTTTCATAAATATACTGAGAAGCCACAAGACAAAAAAAAAAAGATTAATGTAAGTAATTGACTGTGACAGTCAATTACATTAATCTCTTTTTTATCTCGGAGAGTGTCTCGGACTTAATTTATAAATTGATCGAAAAGCTCGCTTCTGCAAAACAAAGATAGTCTGACGGCGCAAATATAAATAACCTTATTGGGAGCTATATGTTTGAGCCGTTTGGGGTTGAAACTCTAGGGCCTCGGGGTCCGAGTGCCCATCGAATATTTCGTGATATCGCCAAGCGTTTGGTTGACTCTTCGCGGGACCAGAGGGCTGGCCTATTTTTAGCCCAAAGAATAAGCATTGCCATCCAACGTAGTAATGCAGCCAGCCTTTTGGGCACTTATCCCATTGACAGCGATGCGGACGAATTTTTTGATGCCCAATGAGCTCCTGTCTTTTTTATTTTTATATAGTATATATATTTTAGTTTGTACATATGTAAATAATTATACTTAATCAAATAATAAAAAGTATAGACCTTAAACTTAAAAAAAAAGATAGTCTGAATATTGGCGGCAATTCCCCACAATAGAATACCGTAAATCGACATTACACTATGAAAATAGCTAAAGTAGGTACACTAAACGGGCAGTCTCTATTACTATTACAGTTAAATTATGATTTTTTCTAACAGCGTATGCTGCGGAACATAGCTTTTTTTGATAATTTATCTATATGTGAACCCCACTGCAGCTTAGCATCCAAAGTTATGCCCAAGGATACAACTCTTTTCAAAGCAGTACCACCTAAGAAAACTTCAGGAATGTTTTCATAGAGTTTAGTAACTTCCTTAAACACCTCGCTCAGATTTCGTTCACTTGTGTTTGAGCCCATGGGCCTCCACTTAGGATTCACGCACATTTAAGAGCTCTCTCGACGCACGGAATTAAGGATATTATATTCTATGGTGTCCCCACCTATCCTGCACCTTCACACCGCCCTGGGCTTTCATTGCCACCTGGCTCTGAATAAATGTTTCGCAATATTCTATACCTACCTATATTAGGTAGGTAGTCTAGGGTTTATCTACCCACTATAATACCCATGACAATAGATCCATTGCTTCGGTATAAAGATCCTTTGCTATTTACTTGAGCGTGAGCGTCTTTGCATTGAGTAGTTTGAATATATTCAATCGTTTTTAAAAATAGGATAAGTATCTAAGTAAAACTTGTAGAAAGGAACCTAAACACTGAACACCTTTTTGCATTTAGTACGTACGTTGGGTACTTTGGGTATAGTATAACGCAGTGAAGTCTAGACTTCTATTGTAGGTAAAAGGATTTAAATGCAAAATAGGTACGAAGATATGCAATAATCCGACATTCTTTAGGAACTCTGAAAATGCAATCCTAAGTTCTTTTTTCATTTAGGTACAAATAATATTTGCCAAAAAGTTTGTATGATGTTACTTAAATCATAATCGAATATCACTGGCCGTTTACATACAAAAAAAGCAGTGAGGACATTAGGGTTATTTATTTATTTATATATACTTTATTGTACACCACAAAAATACATAACATGAAATAAAAACATTAAACACTACAAAATATACAATGGGCGGCCTTATCGCTTTCTGCGATCTCTTCCAGGCAACCTTGGAATGGACAGTGATTTCCCTGGACATAAAATGGGGCTGTTGTTGGTGCAAATATTATGTATACAATACAATAAAATAAATACACAGATAAATACATATCCAAAATTATAGATACTAAAATATATATACATACTAAATAATTATAAGCACCGAAAATAAAATAAGACAGTAGATGATAGCAGTTAGGACAAAATCACAACGACAAGTAGTGTTCCTTTACAAGTCTTTGAACACGTGTAACGACTGCGCGCGTTTTATTTCAACTGGCAACGCATTCCACAAACGAGCGGCCTGGACAGTAAAGGATTTATCAAGGAAAGTTGTGGAATGCGTTGGCATTTTGAGCTTTAAGTTATCTGATGACCTTAACAATTTCGTGTGGGAGTCACAAAGAAACTGAAAACGTTTCTTGAGATAGAGAGGGGTGGAAGGGGAAAAGAGAACATTGTACAAAAGGGAAAGAATATGAGTATTCCGACGAAGGCGAATTGGTAACCACTTGAGCTTCACACGAAATTCGGAAACGTGGTCATATTTGCGCAGACCGAATATGAACCTTATACAAAAATTTTGAAGCCGCTCAAGTTTATCGAGTTGGTCTTGGGTAAGATCAAGATAGCTGGCATCAGCATAGTCAAGGATGGGTAGAAGAAGTGATTGTGCAAGCGCAATCTTAGTGGCAGTTTTTTTTAATAACTTTATTTGTGGTAAATGGCTCGCATCTTCTTTTCCAGTAACTGGCAAATTATAGGAATGTAACCTTCTTTAAAATTAATTTTTCTTACTTTTTTCCCTTTTGAAGGGCCAAATAACGAAGGGTTTTAATGATTTTTATTTAACATATTACTAATACTATAGTTATTAAGATTGTAATGCCATGCCAAACTACAAGAATTTATTCGCAGACGGCTGAAAGTCTGATAATTCAACACACATACTCCGTGTATAATATTATTTTCATAACCCTGGCCTTATAAAAGGTTCAGGTAAATCAGAAATTAAACTTTTAATTGGAGACAATTTTAATTACCTAAACCTATAGCCAAAAACTCACTGACATATCGAACATAGATACATTAAAACCGAGTACATCCCGAGGACAGCCGAACACATCCGAAGCGGTGTCGTTACGGTAACAGTGGCACGAATTCAATGGTTTTTTCCCGTCTCAAAAAATTCCCAACGCGCCTTAAGAAGTTTTCAATTCAAAAATAAACACGTCAAATACGGTGTTCTTGCTAAATCACTCATTGCAGGGGAAATTCACTCTAGTTCCAATGTTCTAAAATTGAATCTTCTAGACTTAACAATATCAGGCAATCCACATATGATACGAGTAAGAAAGCAAGCTCTACAATCTGTTTGATCGCGCTTCCGCGCGTCACCTTACATCATGCATAAGCAAAGCATTGATACCATTATGTTATATATTCTATGGTTGATACCCAAAAAGGAATAGGCGTAGTGCCTTATCCAAAACACAATAATATAACATCACGCCCAAAAGAGGTAGACAGAGGTTTTAATACATCGACATTCCCCCATTTTGAAGATTCAGACTCCGGAGTACCTACGTTATACCCAGGTACTGAGCATAATTTCGTAATACTTCAGATACCACCCATTACAATTTGGTCTTTGCCCAACCCGATAATCGAACTCACGTTCAGAAGTCGCGCTAACAACCACTACCTACCTAACGGTATAATGTTATTAAAATATTGTTATTCTTGAGTAAAGTACGAGTAGAGTTACAAGACACTTTAGTGTTAAGATACCTAAGTACAGACGCCAGCACATCAAGCTACCCGAAACTGTCAAATTTTCCCAATCAACTTTGAACCTTTTGCTTTAGCAATGAAGTTGAAAATCTATTGAAGAAATTTGGCAGATTTCAGTAGCTTGATGTACTGGCGTCTGTACCTACTAAAGTACCTATCGTGTAACACGATAGGTACTTTAGTAACGTTACTTACGCTAGTAGGCTGTGTAAATGACTTTTAAACTAACCAAAGATAAGTAATAAATGGACTTTAGTCTGGCTGGGTAGTCGTGAATTAGATGCTTACTTAATTCACTACCAGAGTAAACAGGGGGAATGGCGTACAGTTAAGGTAAAAACGCTGTAATTTTTAACCGACTTCAAAAAAAGGAGATTCTGTATTCGACCCGTATGTATACATTTTCCTATGTCCACGATTTTCTCAAAAATTAATTAACCTATTTTGATAATTATTTCATTAATGTGATAAACATTAGGTAGTTATTCATATGTACGAAGTTATATGCACAAATGTACTGCATCTCCGGCATTTCTATGCGAATTTTGATGACTCTTTTAGTCGGGGTCTTCAATTCTTCAATGCACTAGTGTTATTTGATTTTGTGTGGGGTTGGTTGGTTCAACTAAAAAGTGAATAAAAATATAAATATTAACAGTATAGTCGAAGCTCTAATTGGAAGTCGATTTGCGTTTTATATTCAATTCAATAACTTAATCTTGATAATCGTCAAGGTATACCTAATCATAAGTGTTCTATACTTAACCTCTTATGTCAATGTAGGTAAGTGGCACACGTGTAAGAATTTTTATAGTAAATGTGATTATTATATTGCAAAACATGTGTAGGTATACTTATTATATGACTTTTTTATTTGTAGCCTGCACAATCCATACTATCTATACATATAATAAAATCGTAGGAAAGTCAAAACTGTACATTGAATATTTTTTTAAAAGAATACTTGGGGCGTGATCTACAATCGATATCGAAGCCAAAAATATAGTTTTTAGAATTTTTGTCTGTTTGTCCGTTTGTCTGTATGTATGTCCGGGATAAACTCAAAAACTACTGCATGGATTTACTTCAAATTTTGCATGAGTATTACCTACTAAGAGGTCGGGTCAACATATAGGCTACATATTATCACGCTATCACCTATGGGGGAGGAGCTGTGAATCTTTATTTTTCTTACGCATTCTGTGACAGCGTGTAATCTAACGACGCATATTTAAATGTTGTTTTTCAGTAAGCCATGCTATTATCTAGCTTTACACTATGAAAACTACGCCATTTAAGTAATTTGGGCCGAGAAACATAGTTTAATGAATGTTAGTAGTATAAATAAAATTTTGAAGCAGCGCCCGCCATCTATGAGATTTCATTAAAATCAAATCAAGTTACATGTTGACACTTTTTGGAAATTAATAATTTAAATTTGATCATGTTGGCGAGGTTAGTAGTTAGTTATTCTTCAAATTCATAGATGGCAATGTTCATTTTCTTCATAAAAGTTGATAGTTCGTTTTGATAAATTCGAGTTCCAACAAAACCCTCAAAATCTTGAGCAGAGTTGAGGAAGACAATTAAAAAAAAACGCTGTGTTAAGTATTACAAAAAAGTTATGTTCCTACTGGAAACGAAGTCGAAGTAACTGATAAACGCGTGCTGAACACCTGTCTCAGTTCACTTCAAGATGTGGTCATTTCTATCGGCGGCAATCCACTGATCGAATATGGGTTACCAGCTCCCCAATCATCACCGCATCAAGACCGTGGAAATCGGGAGTATAACGCTGAGACAAATTACGATCCGGGCGAAATGACCACCACACGAAATGACCATGTCGCTTTGTTCTCTTCAGAGTAAAAACAAATTTATGACACCGTCCTTGAAAGCGTTGGGCATAACCAGGGTAAAATGTTTTTCTTGGATGCTCATGGTGGTACAGGAAAAACATATTTTGTTACCACTGACATACTTGCAGAGGTCAGGAGGCGAGGCAAAATTGCTATTGCTGTAGCGTCGTCGGGAATCGCTGCCACACTGCTTCCGGGTGGCAAGACAGCACATGCCATGTTTAAAATTCCCATCGATTTAGAGAGCGCCGAAACGCCTGTTTGTGGTGTGTCACGTAACAGCGATAAGGGACACGTGCTCAAGGATTGCTTTCTGATCGTATGGGATGAGTGTACGATGGCCAATAGGAAGGCAGTTGAGGCCATGGACAGAACCCTGCAGAACATCCGCAGGAACGGACATTTGATGGGTGGTGTCACAGTTCTGTTCAGTGGCGATTTCCGGCAAACGCTTCCCGTGGTGACACGGGGATCGAGGGCTGACGAGGTGAATGCTTTGTTGTGGTCACGAGTTCGTACGCCGCGCTTGACCATTAATATGAGAGCTCGGCTCGGCGGCAATGCACGTGCTCAAGAATTCTCCGATGTCCTTTTAAGTCTTGGCGAAGGAACTCTACCAAAAGAGGTGGTGCTTCCAGACTCTCTCGGTAGAGTGGTATCCAGCTTAGAAGAACTCATTCGCTGTGTGTACGGGGACATTAGCCGTATACCGCACCAGCAGAATTCTTGGGTGTGTGAGCGGGCCATTTTGACGCCCAAAAATGATTAGGCTGCAGCAAGTAACGAATGCATTCTCTCGGAAATTGAGGGGAATGAAGTGGTCTACACCTCGATAAACACTGTTGTCGAGTAAGATGACGCCACACATTATCCCGTGGAATTTCTGAACTCCCTGTCAGCAAGTGGACTTCCAGCGCATACCATCAAGCTTAAGGTCGGTGTCCCGATTATGCTTCTTCGGAACCTATCTCCTTCGAAGTTGTGTAACGGGACCCGCCTTGAAGTCATCTCGCTCCACAGACACACCATTAAGGCGAAAATTCTTACGGGTTGTGGCGTCGGCGAGACAGTATTTATACCACGCATTCCCCTCATACCTCATAACTTCCCGTTCCAGTTCAAGCGCGTACAGTTCCCCATGAGTGTTTGCTTCGCGATAACCATCAATAAGTCGCAGGGGCAGACACTGAGGGCAGCGGTTGTCGACCTCAGGACGAGTTGCTTCTCACACGGGCAACTGTACGTCGCTTGCTCCCGCGTCACCAGTCCTGACTCTCTTTACATTTTGGCACCTGGCAGCCTAACTACCAACGTAGTTTATAGGGAAGTGTTGTAAGGTATGATACCTTTGTACGTATTTTTACTCTTTTGTGTACTGGAATGTATTCCTGAATTATTTTCTCTATTTCCTTCAGTCACATCTTATGACTGAACTCGGCAGGATTCCCATATAACTCTCTTCACTTGCTTCGCTTGCAAAAAAACTTATATTTTAATGCTATTTTAAAAGTTGTTTACTTATAATGCTATAGCGACACTGGCATCTTAGGTATTTTTGGTGCTGTAGATCCTTCACGCAGACGACGTCGCAGGCAGCAGCTAGTATACTATAATATTAGGTATGAATCCGAAAGTAACTCTGTCTGTTAGTATGTTACCTTTTCAAGCCTAAACCACTGAACGGATTTAGATGGGTTTAGAGATAGTTTGAGTCCCGGGAAAGGACATAGGATACTTTTTATCCCGATATGTCCACGGGATCGAAACTTATGCGGGTGAAACCGCGAGGCGCAACTAGTAAACAATAATTAGCCGGTCAAGCTACGCGCGTCGCCTATCGGCGCCGAAACAATAGAAAATCAATTGTATCTCATTAGCGGAGCTTGACATGTGATGCCGCCCTGTTCTTTCCGAAAAGTTCTTTAGAATTACTGTATATTAAAGTCTTTTAAATTGAAATACCTAAATAAGAGGGCGGCAAAATTTTCTTCCGTCCGGACGGCTGAAACCCACGCTACGCCACTGCCAAGGGGTGACACTTGAGCGGTCAGATATAAGTAATTGCTATTAATTATACTCCCGGTATCATGCGCGGTCCGAGCCGGTCGTGGGGGTCATGACCCCCCCCAAAATCATTCAAGCTGTCGAGTCTGACTTGCCTTACTAACTTAAAACTGTACTTGAGCCACGAAAACCCCGATTGGCATATTCAAAAACATTAAGAACATCGACAGACATGTGGACTGCCGACTGAAGTAAAAACTTAAAACTATGAAATGACAGTAGATTTTTTAATGCGCCTAAAAATATTTTTCTTTGAAAAGCCTGTTTTAATATAGAATCCAGGAATCAAGAGCGAGCGAAGCAAACGCGGGATATTGGGCACACCGCTCGTACGTAAGGTTGAAAGGCTTAGGTAAGGCCAGACTCCAGACCTAAACTGCTGTAAAACGAGTTAAGCTTTTTTAAGTTCTCTTTTTGTTTTTTGGGTAAAAGAAAACAGAGACTATTCAAGGTGGGGTGCTAAAATTTTTAGGCTCGCTACGCTCGTTCTTGCAATTTACATTGGTTCTTGACCTTTTCTTCAAAAGTCGACAAAGCAAGTAATTCCCAGTCCTTTTGGAATGATCGAAAGAAAATCGAAACTATCCGAGAGTGTGCAAATTTTCGAGCTCGCTTCGCTCGCTCTTGCATTTAGATTCTGATAGCTGTTTGAGCTTGCCTGCATAAGTCGCCAATGTAACTCCTATTTCTACTTGAAAATAATCAACAGAGGCGGATTGTCAAAATTTTCGAGCTTGCTTCGCTCGCTCTTCCCACCCTACATACTCTAACATTCTAATACATACGACCAATTTGGCAGCATTTAAGTAACACCCCCCTATGTAAAAGCTGCGTCCCTGAATAGCATAAGTGATGTGGAGCTAGAGATTAACATATCATCACGCCTTTAATCCCCAAAGGGTTTGGCAGGGGTGTACCTTCATATAGTACTTAAACGCTGGGCACGCTCGTTCCATCATAGACCTCATCTATCGCTTTCCATCAGGCGTGATCGGGGTCAAGAACGCGCCCATTTAGCAATAAAAAATAAAAAAAAACCCACATTTCGCCAGTTATTAAGTAAAATGTCATAAAGGACGAGCCTACTGCCGCCAACCGGGCACAAATCCAGACTCCAAGCTGCTTCTGACAAAGGACGATGAGTCAGAACGTCCCCCCAACCTTACATTGACCAACAGACTTAAAATGTATCTCATTCGAACCGCCTTAGCAAGCTGATCAATTTTTACTATGACGATCTCTCTTAAAAGTGCGGGATATTCCGAGAAAATCCTGTATTAGTGTTAATTTCATCACAACGTCCCCCCATCCCTTACATTGACCAACAGACTTAAAATGTATCTCATTCGAACCGCCTTAGCAAGCTGATCAATTTTTACTATGACGACATCTCTCAAAAGTGCGGGATATTCCGAGAAAATCATGTTTTAGTGTTAATTTCGTCACAACGTCCCCCCAACCCTTAGATTGACCAACAGACTTAAAATGTATCTCATTTGAACCGCCTTAGCAAGCTGATCAATTTTTACTATGACGACTTCTCTCAAAAATGCGGGATATTCCAAAAAAATCGTGTTTTTGTGTTAATTTCATCAGAACGTCCCCCCAACCCTTACATCGACCAACAAACTTAAAATGTATCTCATTCAAACCGTCTTTGCAAGTTGATCAATTTTTACTATGACGACATCTCTCAAAAGTGCGGGATATTCCGAGAAAATCATGTTTTAGTGTTAATTTCGTCACAACGTCCCCCCAACCCTTAGATTGACCAACAGACTTAAAATGTATCTCATTTGAACCGCCTTAGCAAGCTGATCAATTTTTACTATGACGACATCTCTCAAAAATGCGGGATATTCCAAAAAAATCATGTTTTAATGTTTATTGCCAGAACGTCCCCTCAAGCCTTACATCGACCAACAAACTTAAAATGAATCTCATTAAAACCGTCTTAACAAGGTGATCAATTTTTACTATGACGACATCTCTCACAAGTGCAGGATATTCCAAGAAAAATCATGTTTTAATGTTAATATTGCCAGAACGTCCCCCCAACCCTTACATCAACCAACAAACTTAAAATGTATCTCATTCAAACTGCCTTAGCAAGGTGATCAATTTTTACTATGACGACATCTCTCAAAAGTGCGGGATATTCCGAGAAAAATCATGTTTTAATGTTAACATTTTTGGCACAAAATAAGAGTTTGTAAGTAAACCATATTCTTTGATTTTCAAACCTCTCAAGATCAATTAGGAGATGCCATTTAAAAAACAGAAAAAGTCATTCGTTACTCGTCCAATTTTTTCTATTCCTATAGGCAGGCAGTTGTCCCACTGGCGGCGATGAACGATTAGCGAGTAGAACTAGCAACTGAAAACGAGTTGGCGAGCAGCGAGCAGCGTGTGTGTAGTTCCGATAGTTTTGTCGCTGGGCTATCAGCGAGTTTTCGAGTGCGACGGGCGATTACTCGCACCACTCGCTCGGGGCGGTTAGTCTCACAGAGGTTTCTCTCGGCGTGAGCTCTGACCACCAAGCGACCATTGCTGAGCGAGTATCGCTAGGCGAGTATTATCCCCTTACTGCATAGCGTGACATATCGGGCATCAAGGGTTTTGTCACCTCATTTAAATTTGGTACATTTCTTTTTCTTCTTGCAACTCTTAAATCAAAAACCGATATGTCACGCTATGCAGTAAGGGATTAAGAGTTGCAAGAAGAAAAGAAAATGTACCTTTAAATGAGGTGACAAAAACCCTTGATGCCAGATATGTCATGCTATGCAGTAAGGGGTTATCTTTGATAGCTCTTGTCGCTCAGCGACAAACCAGTGAAGCGAGTCCTTTTGCCGGCAGTGTGAACAGTCAGCGATCAACTGTTAATATATGCATCTCTTTTGTTTACACGGAATGTATATCTAATGTACGTTTGTTGAACGAGAAAACAGCCGACAGTTAGTCGCTTCCTCGCCGGCGGTGGGACAACTGCCATATGCTCGTCCACGACGGAGACGCGGGTGTCTTCGTCTTGTGCGAGCTTGAATCCTTCACTGCACTCAGGATTCAAGTCTTAACTCCCTCGCTTCGCTCAGGAGTCAACTCAAACCTACAATCCTTCGTTGCGTTCAGGATTCAAAATAGCGCCTGCGACAACAAGAAACTACTTTATCCCAAAATAAATAAAACGATTTTTTATTTTATTTCTAAACCCCATGGATTTTGGAGTTAAAACTGGTTGCTAGTATTTTTATAGATCTTTATGAACCTGATAACACATACAAAAGATCTGTTGCAGGGCGGGGGACGAGCCTAGCGAATTAGAAAAATGAATAAAACGATTTTTTAATTTTCATTTTATTTCTAAGCCCCATGGATTTTGAAGTTAAAACTGGTTGCTAGTCTTTTTATAGATCTTTATGAACCTGATAACACATACAAAAGATCTGTTGCAGGGCGGGGGACGAGCCTAGCGAATTAGAAAAATGAATAAAACGATTTTTTAATTTTCATTTTATTTCTAAGCCCCATGGATTTTGAAGTTAAAACTGGTTTCTAGTCTTTTTATAGATCTTTATGAACCTGATAGCACATACAAAAGATCTGTTACAGGGCGGGGGATGGGCCTAGCGAATTAGGAAAAATTAATAAAACGATTTTTTAATTTTTATTTTATTTTTAAACCCCATGGATTTTGAAATTAAAACTGGTTGCTAGTCTTTTTATAGACCTTTGTGAACCTACTAATACATACAAAAGTTCTGTTGAAGGGGGGGGACGGGTCTCATACAAATATGGTCATCGTTCTTTCTGATGGAAAAACCCTTTAACACTTTACCCGACCTAGGAATCGAACTCAGCTAGGACCTCATTATTAGCAGTACCGCTTGCGACCACTAGAGCAACGAGGAGATGTACCTCCCTTAAAATATTCCTCGGCACCCATGATGACCCCCCTAAAATCTTGGGCTGCGACCGCGCCTGCCCGGTATAGTACACCATCGATACACTGACCTCGAAACTTTTTGTTATCTTCTGCGGAAACTAATGCATGAAATCTTGTATCGGTTTATGGATGGAACGCTAAAGCACCCTGTTCCACGATTAAAATATTGCTTGACGCAGCATATTGTTTTCTCTTTCACACCAATAAAAAAATGATAAAGCTATCCTGCTGTCACATTGCGATAATCTGTATTCAATTTTGATTTGTGTTGTCAATGTTGTCCTTGTCATGTCATTAGCATTTGTCAGTTTGTCACTGTTTTCTTGTCTGGAAATTTTAAATAATTTTCTAATAAAAACCTCATTGAGTTCTCTAAACTTTAAATCGCATTGAAAACCATAATGTCAGCACAAAATTCGCCGGTCAAGGCGTCAAGATCGCCAAGCGTTATTGAAACAGCGGAAGACTTTGATAGCCAGGTATTGTGATTAAACTACGCCTACTTTTCTCAATTTAGGCCATAAATGGTATTTATCCTTGTGTTTTTTCCAGGATACGCTGTTAAAACACGTTGATATATCGATAGTGGAGTCAGAAAAGCGCGCTAATGGGACTTTGCACGTCCGTGATCATTACACCGTATATCTAATCGATCTTAAGTAAGTGGTTCTATTCTATTGTTTTCTTGGTAAATTAACCGTCCATTATGCGCCAATTAGCCTCATTACTCGTGCCTACACTGCTTTCAAACGTAGCAAGAAGCTGTGTTTAAAATGTCAGAGCTAATTAGGTCATATCCTTTTCAAAAAACATGGTAACTTGCTTTCTACTTTTGTTGTTGTCTCTTACATTATTTTTTATGTAAAACTTAATCGCACATACCGCCAAAAATGTATCTGTTCAGTGCAGAAATCACCTTAATTTGTACTAATAATTTTGTGATAAACCTGTTGATAACTCCTATGCAAATTGGTTACTAAAATGTCATTTGTGTATACTAATAATACCATCTAATCTAAATTTATAGATTACACCATACTAATGAATTAATAAGCAAATTCAACTTTTAATCAGACCAAAATATGTATTGGAATTTGATAAGGAAATACTGCACAATATTTTTTATTTGATCATTTTATTTAACAAGTTATTAAATTATTCCAGAGTAACGGATCCAGACTACAGGCTGGTGCAGTCAAAAATCAGTACAATATGGAGACGATACACAGAGTTTGAGCAGATTCACGACTACCTACTTGTTACATACCCACATGTTATCATACCACCGCTGCCTGAGAAAAGAGTGAGCTTATTTTCTTTTAAAATACTCCAATAGCATATTAAGAAGGCAGACATTATTGCTGCGTAGTTAGATACAGTTTCCACACGTAACTTGGCAAGAGTTGTTGATGCGTTTTTCCTTTTTGTTACTTTCTTCTAAACAGGCATGTTTAAAAATAATTTATGGCAATAACCATAGGATGTTTGTGAGTGAACTTACTCCCACTATGGCAACTTATGTGCTGGTGAATGTACCATACCATCTTGTGGATTGGCCAATATTTTTATTGCATATTCAGCTATTATTCTTGTTTAGTTTGCTGATACAAATAGTAAAACAATGTTCTTTAAAAATAGCTTCACCAATGCAACCCTGTGTCATGCATTTGTCATCAAAGATTTCCTGTGTAAATTAATGCCCTTTGTATTTTCCTAGGAAACAGATGTGAGTCAGTTTGTTGTTTCAGTAGAAGCCCTGCAAGGCCATTCTAAAACCAAGTTTAACAAAATATCTGAATTTAGGTCTAGATTAGACTACAGGCTGTTTTTTGACCAGCTTCTGCCCGCGGTTTCTACACATACTTTAAATATTTTATAAAAACAAATTCCTATTGTTCCTAAGTCAATAATAGTATTCCCGCACATTGTTTGCATAATTATCAAAAAAATATTTGTAAACATAGATAAAATATTATCACACTTCTGTCTTATCAGGTTGTTGTAATATTTTGCTCAACAGTAATGAATTAATAACATAGATAATAATGATAACAAATATACAAGAAAGTCACAACTTGTTGAGAAAATTATTTTCTTTCAAAACAATAGATAATAATAAATACCTGCATTAATCAATTAGTTGATTGTTCTTTTATAAAACATGATTGTTTAAAATACTGTCCATGGAGTTTCTTGCCCATTCTTCTCCAAAGGTACCTACTACCTTTTGGAACAGGCAACTCCTTTAATATTTTCTGACTGACTGACTCCTTGATAATTCAAGTGTCAGTGAATAGTTTAATTGAAATAAATGTTTTGTGTTTGATGAGAAAACTTATATAAATGCTATATTTAGCAGTATATGTATACCATGCTAGTAAGAAATATAATAATTTATGAGAAAGAATACTAAAAAGCTGTGTGTGGATCATAGATAACATTCACGAAATATTTTAGGGGCGTATTTCATTTGTCATACTAATCAATTTTACGTATGAGTAGAATCATAATACATATATACATAATCAGCCTATAATATTCCCACTGCTGGAACACAGGCCTCTCGTAATCCACGACACAGGGTGCGAGTTGGTAGATGTCACATGTCACCCAATTTTTGGTTCTAGGACATGCCGGTTTCCTCACGATGTTTTCCCTCACCATTTTCAGAACACCTAGAGCAGAACCACCACCTTAAATATTTCGTGTATTTGTAAAAAACTTTATATTTACGCAAAACCTCATTATCCAGGTCCTATATGCTTGGAGGAAGTCAGACACCACAGACCCAGAGTTTGTGGAGAGAAGACGCGCTGGGTTGGAGAACTTCCTGCTGCGAGTCGCGTCACACCCTCGACTCTGCTTCGATGACCAGTTCATCAACTTTCTGCAACAGGAGCACGGTTGGCGGGAAACTATTACTGATAGTGGTAAATTATGTTGAAATAAATAGCTACTATAACGATCTGTCCCTGGGTGGTACAAAGTGTTTTTTTCCTGATTTCAAACCCAATACTTTAATATTGGGTTTCCATCTGGAAATTCTCAAGTGCTGTCCTAGATAATGGTAATTGTACTTCCATTATTGGGGTATACAAGCAGACCTTAGAACCTGTACCAAAAGTGCATGTTCTTTACCGGTACTTAGAGGTTCTTGCTTTTTCGATACCTGGGTTCCGGTTACCGGTTCCATATGGGTACCGGTACTCCACCTAACAAGTACCGGTACGTACCTGCTCGTACCACAAATCTCGTTCGTCGTACCACGATCCGGTACCGATACTGATTAGATATACCTATAGTACAGGTACTACGTCTGGTCCCGGTACTACTCTGGTACTGGTATCAAACCAAGGCCAACGGTACCGGTTCCCAAAAATACTGCTATTTAAAAGCCCTGCATACAGGCATGAGTAATTCTGTTAAAGAAGTCTAAATTATTTTCTGACTAGGTATACAATTCCTACCGAACTCTGCTAAACAAATTAATAATAAATCCTTATTATGTGCATGTAAATGTAGTAAGTATGCTATTGATTTCAGGGTACATACTACAGGCTGAAAACAAGATCAAATCATTATCAGTATCCATCAGACTAAAAAAGCCCGATCCAGAGATTGAGAGTGTTAAAAATTATGGGAAACAATTAGAGACTAATTTAGGAAACTTTCTTTATACTAGGTGAGTTGTACTATGTTTATCGCATCTCTTTTTCTTAATATCTTTATGAAATAAGTCATCTAACAAAGCAAAGCATGCCTGTTTGGCATACATGGCGGCAGGGACACGATGCGCATAATGTAACCATGAATTAAGCTCACCCTTTTTTTTTGGTGCTCGGTGGTAATCCTCATAGACTTCCTCCATCGTGGGGGTGACAGAGCATGCCGGTGTTCCACCTCTACCTATTGCCTGTACAAAAATGTGTTAAATTAAAGTTCATCATTTTTTAATGCATAAACTCTATTTGAGTCTTTCTACGTAAATTTCAATGATATAATATCATATAATTACACTTATTTTCTTTGTGAGATGACAATAGTATTCTTTTGTATTGTTCTGCTAGATTGAATACTTGAGGTGTGACTAATAAAATTAATTTTAATTCTAAAAGTGGGTTCGATTATTGATATTCTATGAAACTAGTGACGTATAATAGCTTTATGGAATATTTTAGAATGTCTTCTTTCTGTTTGAAGTCAAACCAACGCCTTAACTGTATTCGCTATTTACACAATTTTTTAAATATTAGTATGTCCAAATATTCCAGATCAAAAATAATAGAAAAAAATTACGCGCTATGTAAGCTGCACGCGAACTACGGCAAGCTGTTCAGTGAGTGGAGCGTCATTGAGAAGGAGATGGGGGACGGACTACAAAAGGCAGGGCATTATTTCGGTATGTTAGTGACTACCTTACTTGAAACTATTTCATTATGCTTGATATGTTTACAATCGTTTTCTAGGTAACTTAAAACAGTTGCTTTATAGGAAAAGTGCGCACACCCCCACCTTATTTCAAGTTAAACAAATATCAACTTTATTTCAATGTAAATTAAGTTAGTTTTAGAGTGACTAGCACTATTGAAAAAGTTATAAAAATGTTTGAAGTTGTAGCGTAAACTGAACTTTATTGTGTACGTATTAAAGTTATTTTTCCATTAATTCATATTTGTTTACATTTTTGGCAATCGAGCAATTTTCCCGAAAAAATTGCCGCATTTTATTGTTGTTGGTCTAGATTGCTCCACTTAATTGATCCAGATTGATCCATTAGTGTTGCCAAGCAATTATTGATCAGAAAATTGCCCGTGTAAGAGCACCTTATGGGTTGGTTATTAATTACATGCCAAAAGATACATCACTGCGATACATAGCGGTCTGCTGGGGGGTTTACCCTGGTTTTTCCTGGCATGTGCATGCGTGTCTATTAACATGCATTTGTTTTACATGGAGGTGACATTGACGTAGCGAGCTAATCCGCGACCGCGAGGTAACGCAGTGAGGTATCTTCGGCATGTAATTACCCATAGATGCCAATTAGACAATAAACGTCACATTTCTAATCCTCAATTCAATAGTTAAAAATGTTAAAATGACCCAACGTATATTGTAGTCTCATTTCATTGAAATAAAAGTTATATAAATCTTCATTCATTACAATTTCTCTCTATTTATCTTGTACGAAATCCTTAAATGTTAACCTAGCCACCAACCCAATGTCAGAATGGCGGGAAAATTCAACATAGAAACTGAAAACTTTAATATTTTTTGTATATTTCTCCGCAGATTCAATAGCAGACAGCATAGACTCAGTAGCAGAGGATGAAGAGCAGCTAGCAGACCAATTGAAAGAGTACCTCTTCTATGCGAGCGCGTTGCAGCAACTGTGCAGCAACCACGAGACGTTGCAGCGTACGTTAGAGAACGCACAGGACACGCTCACTAACAGGTAAGATCTAATAATATGATACGAGAAAGGCTTTGAAATGAGTCATGTTTTTTTTTATTAATGCTTAAAGAGATATTCGACGATTTTCGTTATCTAAATTCTAGTACTTACACTCTGGTTGTGAAAGTGCGTTTTACGCTTTGATCCGATTGAAACCCTTTGAAATATTTTTTAAATCATTTTATATGTTGAGGCGTGCTGGAACGTGTTCGAGTCCTCATGATTCGGCACGATTCGTTTTTCGATTTTGCCGGCCGTCTGTGCCAAATCATGCACCCCTGAGAGGAGTAAAAGATTTTTTTTTTACTGATTGTTAACTCATTTTTGTTATTAACCATTAATAATAATAATCTTTCTTTTTCTCTCCTCACAAAGGTTCACATAGTTATAAACAGAGACAAGAATTATAGCGTTATGACAAAAATGCATAAAATATGATCCTTTGTGAGAGACTGGCGTCCATACTAGGATACCCTGTGTGACGGATCACCAGGCTCTCACCCCGAATTAAGCCCAATTAATATTAACATTACAACGGTCAAAGTTATAACTCTAGACAAATTATGAAGGGAAGAAAAAATGAAACATATAAGTATGACAAAATTTTACAAAAATTAACCAAAAGAAAACAAAAAACAATAATTAAAAAAATAGGTATAGTGTAATGTGTGTGTAGTGTGCAGGTGAATTGTGCGGAGATGTAGGATGATGGTGTGAATGTGGGTGTGTAGGGTGTTTTAATGCCCCTACTCTCTTTCCACCTCTCTGTCCAGAGCTGCCAAAGAGCAAACTTTACTAAAGGAGTCCAGCTCATCCCTCCATCTCCGACTGGGCCTGCCGCGATGTCGTTTGCCATTCGTTTGCTAACTCAAATAATTTTCTTGCCTCCCTCCAGGGTATCCGAGCGCAGTCGCGCGGCGGCCGGCAAGGCGGGCCTCATGTCGCGCCTGTTCGGCACGACGGAGCCCGACATCGTGCGCGACCAGACCACGCGCGCACTCGACGGCAAGATCGTCTCCGATAAAGACGCCATCGAGAAGGCTAAGATGGATTTAGAGTAAGTAACTACTAAGGAGGTTTGACGACTTGCTACTGGCATGGTGATTGAGAGGGGAGACTAATGACCAGTAATGGGAAACTTCATAATTATCATCATCATCTGCCCACTCTTCTCCCAGCCAAGTTGAGGCCAGCTTCCTGTCTGAATTCTGCTGAATACCAGACCAAGCCAAGCCGGTGCTAAGTACCAGTGTTAGGAAAACTATAAAGTTATAACATCACATTTTCAATTTGTATAGTTGAGCAATGCAACTAAACCAAACCAAGCACTGCTTCGGTATATTGGTGTAAAGTCAGGTTATCAATGCAGTGTTTTTACTTTGGTTTTAGTTATTTGGTAAATTTTTCTCGAAAATTTGATCCACGTTGCAAAACTTCGTGCATCGATTTACAAAGCATCTGCCATGCATTCTAGAACATATTGTAATACATGACTTATTGAACTAAATACTTCAAAAAAAAAAACTTTGTTTACAGGGAATTCACCAAGAAGGCGCAGGTAGAAATAGAATTTTTCCAAAAACAAAAAGACAAGGATCTCCACGAGTCACTCGTTAGCTTTATTACTCTACAGGTGAAGGCGGCGAAAAGGGTTAGTTTACACACAATCTTTATACCTTAAATGCAAGGCTCGGAAACCAGTTGAAATTCTTAACCGGTTATGGTCATTGACCCCAAACCGAAATCGATTTAGGTTAAAGGTTGCACTTTACCGGTTTTTAGCGGTTTATGCGACAAACCGGTTTTTCATGAATTTTGGTTTTGATAGTGAAAATTAACCGGTTAAAACCAAGTTTGAACCCCCCCCGGCCCCCGCCACTCTCGCTGGCACGGTCTGGACGTTGCGATGTCTACTCATTGTCACTAAAACTTGTTGGAAGCGTTAAAAAAGTAGACGAAAAAAATTTACGAATTACGGAATTAACCGGTTAATTTGGGTGTCAAAACCGTTTGAGCTTTGTAACCGGTAACCTTTATCTTTTGGGTTACATAAGAACAGTTCACTTGTTTAACCGGTTAATGAAGGAACGATATATTTACCGGTATTTAATCGAAATTAACCGCTCTTTTTAAACCGGTTCAGAGCCCTGCTTAAATGTATTTTAGATTTGAAACGAAGGAAACATATTTATTTATTATTAATTATTGTTAGCCTGTGACGTCCCACTGCAGGGCAAAGGCCTCCCTACTCTCTTTCCACCTCTCTCTGTTCAAAGCTGCTAAGGACCAGTTCTTGTTGAAGGAGTCCAGCTCATCCCGCCATCTCCGTCTGGGCCTGCCACGATGTCGTTTGCCATTAAGAGGGACCCATTGGGTCGTAAGTTTGGCCCACTGTTCATCTGACATGCGGCAGATGTGTCCAGCCCAGTTCCATTTTAGCGTGGCAGCTTTCCAAGTGACATCAGTTATCATAAGGTCCCAAAAAATTAAGAATTGGCATAGATCTTAGAAGATATTCTATAAAAACATTCTCACAATCGAATTTTTAGCTATTCCCTTCCAAAAATTGCGTAGGTACCTATAGTTATCGATGCTTCCATCCCTTTTCCCCCTCTACTAGCTCTAAACGCTGCTTGATTACCAATCAAAATTCTATTTACACCTCTATTTAACAGCGCTGACTGAATATTTTGTTTTTGATTAATTATCGTACCTACAGTCAACCATACATCAAATCAGACGTAGCAATTTAACATTGATAGCGCTCTTATGTCGTAGCAGTAAGGGCGATTTCAGTAGTGCAAGTGGTAACACTGATGTGTGCTGGACATATAGAATAATTATACAAGGTGGCGGGGCATCGACACGCAACCTGTTACCATGGATTCAGCACATGGTTCTAAAGTAAAAGTGTGCAGTGCTGCACACCCCTACCCTATTTCAAGTTAAACTAATATCAACTTTATTTCAATTAAAATTAAGTTGATTTTAGAGTGACTAGCACTATTGAAAAAGTTATTAAAATGTTTGAAGCTGTAGCGTAAACTGAACTTTATTGTGTAGGAATTAAAGTCATTTTTCCATTAATTCATATTTGTTTACATTTTTGGCAAATAAATCGCGAACGCAGATTAGACCCTAGCGCAGGCATTTTTCGTCAGTTATCAAAAAAAAAACCGCTGAATAGTGTAACATTTTTTGCGCGTCGATGATGCCACCCTGTAAGCTTTCTGATAATTTTAAAACATATTTTACTTTCCCAGAACCTACAAGCATGGACGCAGATCAAAGAATGCATTCAGAACATGCCGTAAGCCCCGCCATGGAGTTTTTATACCAAATGTACCTACCTACGTGCTGTACGTAAAGTTAGTCTTACTACTTTTCTATCACACTTTGTAAGTAGAACGTGTGTCGTTCTGAAATTGAGTAAGAATGTACTGACAGTCTTAATAACTTATTTTTGATATAATTATCAAGTTTTGGAAGAACCAACCCGATTTCATGTCTTGACAAAGTTCAAATTTCATTGAAACCTAAAAAAAAGTTGGCCGTTTTTTCAGAAAGGGTCACTCAAAAATTAACTTAGAATACACAACGTTAAAGTAGATAGTTGAGTGAGTAGCAATGAAACGTGTGCCCTCGAAATCAATATGAAAATTATTTTGATGTGTAACTTCAACATTCAAAAATCGTACCACATCATCTTACCTAAAGACGTCCACTGCTAAACATAGAACTCTCCAAACATCGCCCCAACTGTTTTCTTTTAGCTGCCCGTATCTAGCGGATTTCCGCGAATTACTAGGTCTTCAATCTTCCTTTTGGGAGCCTTATTCTGCCTTTCCACTAGAGATGAGCGAGGATGCGTAGCGAGCGATGTGTGTGAAACCAACCAATAACATCGCTTCATTTTAATAGCTTGAACTAAGTTAGCGTTGTTATTGGTTTGTTTTACACACATCCCTCGCTACGCATCCTCGCCCATCTCTGGTGGAAAGGCAGCCTTACCCATGTGAACTAGGAATTTAATTTATTTCTCATTGTATAGACACGTTAGGTAGGTAGGTACTGGCAGCTTCTATTTAAAAAAACCGGCCAAGAGCGTGTCGGGCCACGCTCAGTGTAGGGTTCCGTAGTTTCCCGTCCGTCACAATAAGTGTTCCCACGTACAATTCGATAATACTCGACCCAATGTAATAAGTACCTACAGCGCCATCTCTCGGGGAATTGGGTAATTGGGTTACTAAGTAATACATAGACGTGCCAGAAGTTTTCGGTGGTAATTTTGGATTGCGAGAACCGATTTTAATAATTCTTTTTTTGTTTGTAAAAAGATACGTTCAGGATAATAAAATATGTAAACGAAGTTAAAAAAAATGCTTGCATATACGATTATACTACGAACTTAGTCCAGAAATGATTTTGTACAACTTTTTGTCTTTTTTGTACAAAAACTGTTGTTTCTATCAAGTTCAAAATAATTTTCCTAGAATGTCCTTATAAAGTTCTACTTTTCAGATTTTTTTCATATTTTCTAAACTTATGGTTCAAAAGTTAGAGGGGGGGGGGACACATTGTTTTTTACTTTTGGAGCGATTATTTCCGAAATTATTGACATTATCAAAAAATGATTTTAGTAAACCCCTATTCATTTTTAAATACCTTTCCAACAATATATCACACGTTAGGGCTGAAATTAAAAAAAAAATCACTTCCTACTTTACATATAGGGGGCTACCCAACATTTTTTTCCAATTTTTATTTTACCACTTTGTCGGCGTGATTGATATACATATTGGTACCAAATTTCAGCTTTCTAGTGCTAACGGTCACAGAGATTAAGCGAGGACGGACAGACGGACGGACGGACAGACAGACATGGCGAAACTATAAGCGTTCCTAGTTGACTACGGAACCCTAAAAATGGTCGGTTATAAACTTACTCAGTTTCCGAACGACATCAGATGTTTTATCTCTTGATAATTTTGTGGTTTATTTGTGAAAGATAAATCGATGTTTAAAATAGCTCCTATAGTATTTTTTACTCCGTGTTGTAGAATCGTGACTGCAACTATAATTATAATAATCAAATTACATAGATAATTATTTTATGATAACATCGAAATTTTTATTTAATTTTGTAATTTGTATAGTTCTTTTTTAAGATTTCAGTAAATATATTAAAATTGTATGATATATTACAATTTATATGTTTGTGCAAACATGAGCTACCCATTCCATATCAAAAAATATATTTCATATAATATTCATGTAAAAAATATTATATACAAAGTTTTTTTCGGTTCTACTGATCGCAATCATTGTTTTCTCATACCATTATTATTATATTTAACACCTAAATGTTCAAATAATGTATATTGACTATTGAGTTCTAGGGGCCAATGAGATTCGTACAAGAGACAATGCGTTTGCGCCCAAACACCAAAGTTTGGAACTGTTTCCAAAAACCTTTTAGTATGCCTTTTACCTAAGTGTTAGACCAAGACATACCTTCCTAGCTATGTACGTGTAAATATACATAACCGTTTTAAATAAAATATATACTATCTTAACTTAACGATCTTCCCGAAGTCAATATGAAACAAACTCAAAGATTGCCATAAAATAAATACATATTTCGTGAAAATAAAAAACTAAAATTTGCAGATAATGCAAAGAATAGTGCGCAATTCCTTATTATCGAGTATCTTGGTCAGGGCACGCCTAATTACGTCGATAAATTATCTAAAGCCGTATTTCATATTGGTTGATATCAATTTCCATTTGACCCTTTACAACGATAATGCATGTCCCAAATACAATGAAGTGCCCCAAATGCTATTGTGGTATATTAAGGCGGAAGCGTTATTGTAGGCCGCGAAATTCAAATTTGCTTACGTTTTATGCCATTTGCAGGAGAGTATCTGGCTGTATATTGACTTAAATAATATATTATGATTCGCGGCCGTAACAATTAATTTGAATTTCGCGAGCTGCCTTAGCGCATTCCCCTAAAGCCAAAAACAGTCCTAGAATCGTAGGTACAGACGCCAGCACATCAACCTACCCGAAACTGTCAGATTTTCCCAAACAACTTTGAACCTTATGATTAAGTGATAAAGTTGAAAATCTATTAAAGAAATTTGACAGATTGAAGTAGGTTGATGTGCTGGCGTCTGTACACGAGTCCTTTTCAAATTACTCTGAAGAATCGTCCTTTTGCATTTCTTAGACCATTTTGTAAAAAATAAGGAACATATAAATTCAAATCTAACCCAATTATTCCTCTGATAACTAAAGGTGTATAATGTTCTTAAAAATGTATATTGATAAAATAAATAGTCTCTGATACGTGTGTTATTGTCACACGATTTAAAAAAATAAAAAAGTAACTTGCTATATACATATGTATATACCTACCTAGCTAACTTTGGATTTGATTTGACTGAAGAGTTTTTCCATTGCAACATACCTAATATTATTTACTTTAAACTGTTTAGTTCAGATTTTTTTCTGTAATATTTTTCGCAGGTAACGTTACAATGGTTTATTTGTACATTATATTGTAAATTACTAATTGTCGTCTATCTCAAACATTAATACTCATCTGTGATTGTAAAACGGAATCAGAAATAATTTTTATGAAGTATAGTGTAGTTTTCTTTACTATTCCAATTTTGTAAACAAATATGACGTATTGAGATTTCTATTTCGAAAAAAAATATGTGTGTAAGGCCGGCCTCACACGGACACCTTGAAGCAGCCAGTATCGACTGCTTCAAGCTGCGACTGCATAGCAAAAAAACGTACACACATACACGGAACCACTCGAGCAGTCGTGACTGCTTCGGGCGGTCGGCAGCGCGGTGAAATTTCATCGTGCGGTCAAGCAGTCGCCAGGCATACACTGACTGCTCAAGCTGTCGACTGTTCTCGCGCAGTCATCTTCGCCCGCGCTCTTCATTCCACGACGCTTGTATTAAGGCCGGCGGTAAAACCGCAGGGCAGTTGATACCGACTGCTGCAGCAGCAAGCAGGCAGGTATCAATGGCAACTTGAAGCGGTTCAATTTGACTGCATGAGCAGGCCGTATATGTTGATCACTGGTTTACTTCTGGAGCAGTTCGTGCATGGCCAGCCTAAGGGATAATTCGCAGCAGTCGTTGAAGTTATCCATACCGTATGTCTTTCCTGCAAAAACAAGACGTTCATCACTTAGCATAATCAGCCTCTAATGTTCCCACTGCTGGGACATAAGCCTCCTCTCTGTGAGAGGGAGTGAACCATAATCCATCACGCGAGCCCAGGGCGGGTTGGTAGATGTCACATGTCTTCGAACTTTTTGGTTCTAGGACATGCCGGTTTCCTCAAGATGTTTTCCTTCACCGTTTGAGAGTAGTGGTGATGAAATGAAATACATTAAGTAAAGTGCCTGCTAGGGTTCGAATTCATGACCTACAACTCGTAAGTCGTGGTCGGTACCACTGGACCTAACCACTGGTAGGTCGGAGATAACGGAGCACTCTCCGTTCATATCTTGTTTTAATTTTATTGTATGATTGATGCGAAAACTTGCTTTTTACCGTACCTATTTATTTACTTAATTTATTTACTTAATCAGTCATGTAAAGCAAAAAACACTATATAATTGTAAGAGCGGTTTCGCACTACATCCGACCCGAATCCGAGAAATGCCGGTCCGAAGTGACCATTGTCCTATTTGTATGAGGGGTTGCGCACTAGATCCGAACAAATAGGACTATGGACTATTTCTCGGATTCGGATCGGACGTAATGCGAAACCGCCCTTATGCTATTTATATTATTATGCTTACGTTGACTATATTTAATACAGAGTGTTACAGAAAGGGTATATCAATACAAACGGGTCGAAGAGTGTATCTGGTCTAGAATCTCTATACAAAATTTCAGCTCAAAGGCATTAACTTTGAAAATGCTTAATATTTTTTTATTTCGACATCACGTCGCTGCACTGGCGCGCGGCGGCGTGATGTGCGTGTACTAGGCGCACAGACACACTACAGATAATGGATAATGACCCTCGTAGTGCGGTGACACGTTTGTTATGATTTCAATTTAATAAACTATCGAAATAAAAAATATTAAGCATTTTCAAAGTTACTGTTTTTGAGCTGAAATTTTGTACAGAGATTCTAGACCAGATACACTCTTCAACCCGTTTGCATTGATATACCCTTTCTGTAACACCCTGTATATGTTAATTATTTTTGAAGTATCGATGAATCAGTTTTTAATAAACATCAACACTTTTTATATCTATGCCTTTAATTCTTTTAAAGTCTTCTAACTACCAAACTCCTCTCTCCCTAAATTATTTATAATAAGCAGTAACTCACCATCTGCCTAGCCTTTTCCCAACTATGTTGGGGTCGGCTTCCAGTCTAACCAGATGCAGCTGAAACCAGCAGTATTTTACATGGCGCGACTGCCTATCTGACCTCCACAACCCAGTTACTGGGCAATACGATACCCCTTGGTAAGTCTGGTTGTCAGACTTTCGGGCTTCTGACGAACCGTAACGACCGTAAAATATCCACGAATGGCAGCCGGAACCAACGCTTAACGTTCTTTCAAAGGCGCGGAGGGGTCTTGGTATGTAAAGATGGTCACCCATGCACGGACCAACCGCAGTAAGCGTAGCTTAACCTGATCGATCGACCCGTGGTATTACTTAGCCAAAAGCCCCTCGATAAGCACTAATTGAAAGCAACATTATAATAACACTGATTGAATAGCGTGTAGGTAATATTCACTCTCACTGAATGGCGTTGCCTGGTCCTAGCATTGTAGGCGTTTGAAGTTATTCGGTACAGAGAATTTTATTGTGTTTCTTTCTTCACTTACAATTATTGCAACTTTCATTTTGACAATTCAACAAGTAACAACATTCATTGCGTTAATTACGTTGTCAAGCGGACGAATTTTTCATGTATAGACGCTAGCACATCACGCTACTACAATCTGTGAAATTTCTTCAATAGATTTTCAACTTTATCGATACAAAATAAGGTTCAAGGTTGATTGGGAAAATTTGACAGCTTGATGTGCTGGCTGGCGTCTCGTCTGTACATAACAATAAACGAAGCAATGAATTAGGAATTTCTATCATGTGTGTTACGCAATTGGGGTACTGATTAAAGAACATAATTAATTGAATAAACTAAATAAACACTCCCTCCGCACGTACTACTTGAACCATAAAACTTGCTTACAACCTTCCAAGGACAAAGAAAACAAACAGTTTTATTTCCTTTTAACAGGCAGGTCGATACACATTACCTACTATTTGCACTAAGTTCTCACGAAGCAAGACAAAGGAAGACCCTGATAAAATATGCAATGTTATGCGGCAGTGATATGATAGAATTGTTGGAACGTTTCTACCATATGGCACAGTTGTACCGGCTGTGGGTTCACACGTGATAATTACCCGCCACCGCCAGCGGTGTTTTACTTATTGATTTATCGATTCCATGTGCTCGTAACATTTTTACGAGTGATGAAAGGTATTCTATTGGTGTCCTTTTAGGCGAAGATTGCGGTTTTGTAAGCAAAAGTGCTGGATAATGAAATGGACATGGTTTCCTGAGCTGCCCCCTTATTCACAAACACTCGATATGCTTCCGTATCGTATCGAACATCAATCATTGTTATCGTAGGAGTCTTCTCAATGCTGTTCACAAGTCCAAAACCCGAAAATTTTGTCAGTGATTTAATCAAATAGACGCCCGCTATTCTTCCAACAGCTATTTGCTGTTGAGGGCAAGTCAAATCAGTTTATCGAAATGTCAGGTTTTCGATACGATAGCCTGTCGTATGGTTGTGAATCAGGGCTCTGGTCCCCTAATGACATTATTATGCACTCTGTCGCAATGAATTTTGTAAGGTAGACGAAGTACCAATTTTAATACCTTGACGTTTAGGAACCACGTCGAGGCCTTTCAAACGCCAGGATAAAGATGACATTGTCGGAGAGGAGTAGAGACACCTACAAAAATCAAGACCAAATGAGGGTAGGTACCTAGGTGAAAAAACTTTGAGCCTGGCCACATTCGAAACGGTGGAAATGAGAAGGTATTATACCTTTTATATCATGGTTTCGCGAAATTAATAGACCTGAGTGTTGTTATAGTTTTTTAATATAAGCATTCTCGATTTTCCTCAAACGTTAGCCATGCAGACATGTGACAGTAAGTGCAGGGTGCGGTCAAGGATATCCTATGATGACGTAGGACCTTATTGAAAAGCAATCGACGACCGTTGGTGTGTTCCTTAGATTATATTGTTTCTATGACCTGAGGTGTGTTCACTGTTCAGTCAATGTAGCCCAGGCTAGGTTCAGAGTTACACAGCGAACGCAATTTTATGGTACAAAAACTCACTTATTAGTTATATACTTCTGCTACTACTTGTATTAGTTATTGTACTAGTTTTTATAGGTACTTGATACTTATTAGTTGTTAGCGAACCGCCTCCCTACTAAGCAGAGTGCGGGGCAGCACTAACAGTACCTATCCTTCGAGTAATTGCTGAGAAGTATATGACTCGGCAGTCATGAGGGCTTTCGTTCGGATTCTGATCAGATAGCTGGGCAATCAATCCCTAACCCGGGCGTCGGTTTTCATGACTACACAACTTTTATGTACTTACCTACTTTTTTTGTAATATTACCTATTATTAATTTTCATGAAACACCTTGAACTGAAACAGGCAATTGTTTACACAAAATTCTAATCATCATGACTACTATCTGTCATCTTATTAAGATTGACACAAACGTAGGTAAGTAACTAAGTAGTTTGTAGGTACTTTGTAGTAACAACTAGGTAGTTTGTAGGACTTACCCACTGTGTTGGGGTCGGCTTCCAGTCTAACCGGATGCAGCTGAATACCAGTATTTTACATTGGAGCGACTGCCTTTCTGACTTGCAGAACCCATTTACTGGGTAACACGAGAAGTACCCCTTGGCAAGACTGGTTGTCTGACTTTTGGGCTTCTGACGTCTATCAAAGATCCACAAATGACAGCCGGTACCAACGGCTTAACATGCTCTCCGAGGGACGGAGGGGTCTCGACTCTCGGTATGAAAAGACGGGCACCCATCCACGGACCAACCCTGCAAGCGTCGTCACCATAGAAATGTAAAAAACAACTTCTTTCATATATCTATGGTCGTAACACACTCAGTAGCAATGGGTTTCATTTTGACAGTTCAGCAACATTCATTGCGTTTTTACGTTGTTGAGCAGACGTATTTTTCGAACATATGAAGCAATGGATAAGCAATATTCTTCAAAATGATTCAGATTTAACCTAGTGTGTTACGCAATTAGGGTGCTCGTCGATTATATTAAGATAATTTTACCTAATTTCCTCCCACAGATACCTACTCCTTCCTACCTTGTTTTGGTTAGCTAAAAGTAAACCAACCGTTGTTAGGATAATCTAACTCCTTGACACACTTTGATCAAAGAAAAAAAAGTCAACTTTGTTAGTTATCAAATCTGTGATAATTTCAAGGACTTGATAAAAACATAACTATGACCCCTATTGTATTATCGTTACGTGATCACAATTTATTTTTCTTTCAAGACTGAGAAACATCAGATGTTCCTCCTTACTTAATACATTATCGTACAACGATCTGCTCAGAGCGTTGTACGATAATGTATTAAGTACCTACTTAGAAGCTTGAAGATACCAAGATAGTGTAGAAGACACACAGTAACAGCTTGTTCTATTGCGCTAAAGATACGCCAACAGTTTCTAGAACTTTGTTAGTGCAAAGCATAGTATCCTCATCATGATTCTCATGCTCTTGTGCCCAAGTAGGCCGCTGCAGACACAATTTGTCGAAGTGGGGAATTACTGACCCATCCATAACCCAGTGCGGGCGTGGTGCTTCTGATCAGACAATGCCCCACTTGCTGGAATGTCCGCAGTGCCTGTTCGCCGGCACTTCTTATGACTTAAAGAATGCCACTGATGATAAAATCAACGTGACCACCCACTTGGCTCAAACGGATCGGTCCAACATGCCTTTCTTCCATACTTCTTTATTAGTCGTCATCTCGGTAGTCACCCCCTTTCTAGCCATACCATCTTTCATACGGTCCATCCATCTTTCATTCATAGTGTATAGCATAGCGTAAAGCTTGCTATTTTAGACTTTGAAGTTGAATGAATTTGAACCAACGTGGGAGGATTTTGTAAACGGACCGGTTCAGCGCACCAGCCTTACAGGCGACTAGACCTTAGCTAGGTATGTCACCTAAATAGATGCACATAGACTAAAACAAAACATCGTATCAGAACTTAGGGTTCAATTTAACTTTCCAGGTAGACCTATGGGAAAAAGTCTGGCTATCCTTGTTATGAAGCAGCACACGAAAATACAAAGGAAAATTCGAAAACTTGATCGATTTGGTTGGTTCTGTTTGAAGTGCTAATTATAGGTTACAAAGCTAGAAAAATGGTTTACCTACAAGCAACTCTGGGCGGTGAGCGAAATTAGGTACCTACTATCCAAAATCTAGCCAACCACCCATAGCAAGCTAGCTATAGCAATTCATTCATTCAAAGCCCAGAACAATTCAAAGAATGTCCGGTCGACTCTTGCAAATAATTTCAAAACATCGGCCCAAAGCTGCATGCTATGAGAATTTATCTATTACCTAATAGGGGACAGAATCCGGCAGAAATATCTATGTTCGGTCTCATTTTGTGTCGTTTTTCATTCTATTGAAGTCACCATTTCAGATGCTTGGGATAGGTACTTCAGTGTCTATTTAGTCAGAGAACAATGAAGTGGAATACCTACCTAGAAATTTACGAAGAGACTTTGACCTCTAAGTTTGTTTCACCATTTCTTCTCAGGGGTATTATATAGGAAAGGTTATGTAGAGTTAGATAGGAAATGTCGATCCCTCGACCTCAATTTTTTTATATTACCTTTGAAAGTAATTCCGATATCCTTTTTACGGAATTAACAATTTCCCTCTCACAGAGAGGAGGCCTGTGTCCCAGCAGTGGGAACATATAGGCTGATTATGTATATGCTTTTGGACTTTGCAGTCTTTTAATAAAGCATATTGACAATAAAATGTCAGTATCTCTCCATAATTATTTGCGCAAATACAAAGTGCCTCTATTTCAAGAACTTTATGAGATGTTGTGAGCGTCGGAATTAGGCCAACAGCTCTTATCGGTCGTTGCCCTCGCGAACTGACTTCCAGTTCAGATAAATTAAGAGGTCTAGACTTTACCAAGCGTAAGGAGGACAGTAAACAACTTTATGTCATGAAATATTAGGGACTTTTGTTGTACTTCTGCGAAAGTAATCTAGTGTCTTTGTCTGCTTTACGCCAAAAACACTGAACTGATAAAATGTTGTAGAGCTTTGTAGCTGGACAATGACAGTAAGTAGTTTTCATTCTCAAAGTCAGAAACATGCGAACACTGCTAGTATTTTTCTAAGACAAAAAACTGGAACGAGCTGGCAAATCCTAGAATGAATTAATAAAAAGCTATTTCTTTCAGTCCGGATGCGATAGGCGGAGGGCAGGGTGTTATGGCGCAGCCTGGGAGAGGCCTATGTCCAACAGTACCTACACTGCGATAGGCCGAGTTGATTGATTAATATTCCTTTCAGGAGCAGCCCGGAATTTGGAAACATGGCCGATAAATGGCGACAACCTCCTGGGGAAACTGTCGCAAGGCGTATTTTATAATCAAATACGAAAAATTGTCAAGAAAACCGTTTTGTGTATTTTCTCCATACCATTCCATTACCTATTCTAAATATTCGTTAAGTTCTGAAGCAAAATGAGAATTTACGGCGCAGTCGCCTTTTACGAAGGCATAAAACATTAGTGTTGCCTGCAGTGCTATTTAGAGAACGAATGTATGTACGGTTATTTTTATTAAAAAAGAGGATGAGGAAATAAATAGGTGAGAAGGCACTTAGAATTTGCGGGTTTTCCAATAAATACTTAATTTCTTTTCCGCATAAAATTCTAGGTATAAAAACTTTAAAACTTTCCTTTATAGGTAGGTACTTACCTAATAGTAATTATCTATATAAGACATAATATAATATTCATGAATGATTTCAGTTTTCGTTTTTATTGGTGAAAATATTCGAAAATTTCTTCATTTTAGTTAGGTTCCTACTCTCCAAACTGCAGCTGAAAGTTGCAGTAAGTAGGGATTTAAAGTATAGTTATATGGTAAACAATCGTTTTATTTTTCTTAATTAAAAACTTTTTATTGAAATCTTCATACCAAAGTTGACCACGTCTGGCTGCATCAATTATTCGTAGAGCTACGACCACATGGAATCGATAGTGAAATGGGTCACTGTCATAAACGCAGCCGTTTCTTACGGACCATTACTCACGTGCCCATTAGACCGACGCGACGACACGACATAATAAATCACTTTCAATAAGAACATAACATCTGTTCAAAATATAAAATACACCTGGAGAAACGCGCGAAAATTTTGAATTTAGATCAAGAAAAAACAAAAGACAATCAAAATTCCTCTTTTTTAAGCCACTTGTTCGAAGTTTGATTTAAAAAATGAAGCACCAGCAAGTCAGTGTGGATTACTGGGCAATGATAAAGTCTATGATCATATATGGAGTCTTGACTGTAATGGGATGGATAATGCTGAGGCTGTTCAATGCTGTGTTCTCTCTGCCAAGAAGGCTGAGGACGCAGCAGGAGAATATACAGGCTACCTTGGCGGAGTTTCAGGTAAGTGTGATTTAGTTTTTAGCGATATAGGACTGACTCTGCAACGATTTATCTTGGTCGCTTAGAGTGGTGATTAGGAGGTTTTGCTTTCCCTCCATAAAGGAGCTTTTTTTCTTCAGCAGTTGACATAGAGACTAAATTCTCATATTTCCTTACGTTTGTAAATCACTGGACCCCTCATCTCAATCTCGTCCATCCAAGTTAGGTATACCTAAAGCACTAGTTCTGTTTTTGAGAATACGAAAGCTTTTTTAAGCCACTCTTGCTTTCAAAGTGATCTCTCTCTCTTTTCTGTTGTCTCTCCGTTTTATACGAGTTGTACCTACTCAAGTCTTTTAAATTGGGCTGTCGACATAGTCACTGAAACCACATCTTCACTGTCATGACATCGATATCAACGCAGCTTGTGGCTAAGTTATAACAGCCGCATGGGTCCATTCATCAGGTTAAGCTACGCTTCCCGCGGTTGGGCCGTGGATGGGTGACCATCTTTACATTCCAAGGCCCCTCCGTGCCTCGGAAAGCTCGTTTTGTCGTTGGTCCCGGCTGTCATTCGTGTATCTTTGACAGTCGTTCAAGTAGTCAAAAGCCCGAAAGTCTGACAACCAGTCTTACCAAGAGGTATCGCTATCGTATTACCCAGTGACTGGGTTGTGGAGGTCAGATAGTCAGTCGCCCCATGTAAAATACTGGTATTCAGCTGCATCCGATTAGACTGGAAGCCAACTCCAACATAGTTGGGAAAAGGCTAGGCAGATGATGATGACTTTGGCACTTACTATAGTAAACATTCAGTAAAACAAATTATTTCACTTGTTTTGACCTGTTCCGATGCCCATTAGTTTCCTGAAATTTGGATTATGTAGTTCAATAAGTATTATAGGTAAAGTTATTGAATTACTAACAAAAGACTTTCTCGGTAGCAGCTAGCAACCCGGAGTTCGGATTTCGCGGAGTTCGAACTTAACCCCTTAGGGATGGGACATGAACTTAACACCTTAATGGGACTTAAAAAAACTGGCGAAATGTGGGTGAACTTTAGGCACACCTCTGCTTAACCTTCGCGGAAACAAGGCGTAATGTTATGTTATTGAATTACTATTATTGATAATATTTATGATTCAAATTGGTATAATCAGGATGGCAACCAACCGATTATCCTTTAAAGTTAAGGTTCGCGAGCACATTTGCAAGAAGCTAGGCAGTATCATCTCAACGGTAGAATTTTCTCATTGTTTGTCTTATGTATTTGTGCTTATATTTGTAATTAGGTATTTATAGTTTTAATAGGTTTATGCGTAGGTACTTAGGTATCTATGTATATATTTAAAATATTTATTCCTCAAGTTTCATGATTGCACCTACCACTGTTTGTCTGCATCACCCAAAGCGTAGAACTATTAGGTATTCTGTGCCCAAAGGCTGTCTGGTAGAAAATACCTATGGCATTAAGTCCGCCTCTGTGCATTTATGTGCTTGAAGTACTAAATAAATAAATATAATCAATCAATCATACAGGGTTGTAATTATAATTATATTTAAATATTTAGATAGCAACGGGGTGTCTATGTTTGGATTTACCTATTATTTGGTAACCAAGGGGTTAACTTCATAATTTAACAAATTATAGAAGAAGCAGCAGTCACTTCTTTAGGAAAACTGAGGAAGAGATGGATAGGAATAGATACCTTATCTTATGTTAATATCGTACCAAAACCAAAAGTAAACTGTAGGTAAGTATTTTTTCCTCCTCTGTTCATAGCTGTTCATAATCTATTCCATTGTTATCATCTGCCTAGCCTTTTTCCAACTATGTTGGGGTTCGCTTCCTTCCAGTCTATCCGGATGCTGCAGCAGCAGACCAGTCAGTATTCTATATGGTTCTATCCTCAAAAGACCATTTCAGACACGGTCTTCACTTGATCTGGCCAAGATTAGATATGTCTGGACTTTAAAAGAGATCGTGACCTCTGAGTTTGTTTCGGAATTTCTTCTCAGAGTAGGTACTCAGATACGGAACGCCGAACTCATCTAGTTAAAAATATGATTGACGTGTAAAAGGGTTTGCACAAATCTACTTACAGACCTAAAATCATTTATCATTTACTCGTTTCCAATAATTCACAGAGACGATACCCCGACCTAAACGTGACAGAAGAGGACATCAAAAATGCTGAAAAGGAGCTAGAAGAATGGAGCAAAGAAATAGAGGATAAGAAGAAGACTGATAAAGATGAACCTAGTGAAAACGAGCCTTTGATAGAAAAATCTGAAACTGCACCATCGGCTATGGCTGCTATCGAAGACTCTGAAGACAAGAAAACTATTTAATAAAAAAACAAAAGACGCTGAGGAGGTACCCACCTACGATTTCTTTTCAGGGTTATTGAGTAAGATCGATAATTTGCGATGTACTTTCTTGTGAATAGACATTTATTATAAGCATACTGTATTTAAATGATGGTCCATCCATACTTAGGGCTGATTTTTCAATAATCAGGTAACTTACGAGTATATATCTGAGGATTGAATATGACAACTTTCATATAGACAGTATGTCAAACCGCCATGTTTTTTTATGAGACAAAAGATATTTGAGGATTGAAAGATTAGCCCTTAGTTATGTTAACACTTCTGAAGCTTGTGTAGGTCAATACCTACACAAGCTTCAGAAGGGGGGGGGTAGGGGAATAGGGGGTCGTCATGGGGTTTGTGTACTTAACGATATTTCGCTTCTAGTATGAAGTAGTAGTCGGTGCATTTGTATCAAAATACCTATCTAACAATGTTTAACTCATGAACATTTCGTTTGTTAATAAAATGAGACCATCAAACATTTCATTCTTCTAATCTGTGTAGAAGAAATTCTAAAGTAACATTTTTAATCATAAATATTCGATAATAACAACACCTCATCATCTACCTAGCCTTTTCCTTTGGGTTCGGCTTCCAGTCTAACCGGATGCAACTGAATACCAGTATTTTACATGGAGCGACTGCCTATCTGACCTCCACAACCCAGTTAGGTACTGGGTAATACGATACCCCTTGGCTTACCAAGACTGACTTGACTGGTTGTCAGGTTTTCGGACGACCCGTAATGACTGTCAAAGATCCACGAATGACAGCCGGGACCAACGGCTTAGCGTGCTTTCCGAGGCACGGAGGGGTCTTCGTATGTAAAGATGGTCACCCATCCACGGACCAACCGCGGCAAGTATTAGTTGCATTTTATTAAAGAGAAGAAAACTATTTACAGCAGGTACCTACCTATTCATGATGTCACGAAATACGATTAAAATTTACTATCCGTTAATTTTATTATCATCCGAATGCTGTTAATAGAGCTGCCTTAAAAAAGTAGTAAAATGTAATCATGCAGCTACAGTCCGGCTATCGAGAAAATGCGTTACTGACACCTGTCAGTGCGACAATTCTATTAACAAAAGATCAAATTAGCAAAACACGTGTTCATTTGGATGAAACTGACGGCTGTCAAGAACGAAGACTTCATCATTGTGAGTGTTCTTATCAGTCCTTAATTACCTCCTAACTCTTCCATGCCTAGTACGATGACAAATGCGATGAGAAACAAACTGTCATACAGGTGCCTACTCGTATATTAACATCACGTTTGACAGATGTAGAATACTTATGTTGTGCAATAATTGCAGTTATTAACAAACGAGAGGATACTGATGCCATTCCTCTTGACTTGAGGATGGCTAGCAGCAACCACGAGTGTAGTGAAAAATGTGCATTTGGATTGAGTGATCTTTTTTTATTTCGTGACAAAATCTGATTGTACATTTAATCAAAAAAACAGTCAAGAATTGCCAAACATAAGTGGCAGTGAGCAGTAGGGCACATTGCTCGCAGAACAGATGAGGATGACCGATGGGCCCGAAAGGTTCTGGAGTGGCGATCGCGTACCGGAAAACGTAGCGTTGGAAGGCCTCCCACAAGGTGGACCGACGACCTTGTGAAGGCCGCAGGAACTCGTTGGATGCGAGAAGCACAAAACCGGTCGAAGTGAAGGTGCTTGGGGGAGGCCTATGTCCAGCAGTGGACGTCTTTCAGCTGAAATGATGATGATGATGATAATGAGTCAATTAGAATTAGATAGGTACATCTTAGCTGTATTTACCGAAAGAATAGGCAGAGGTGATACACTACTACACTCACATTTCAACAGATATACCGGCCAATATAATAAAATATCTAGTATATGACGCCAGCACATCAAGCTACCCGAAACAGTCAAATTTTCCCAATCAACTTTGAACCTTAAACTTTACCGATAAAGTTGAAAATCTATTAAAGAAATTTGACAGATTGTAGTAGCTTGATGTGCTGGAATCTGTATATACCTAGTGAAAGAATGCATACTTACTACTTACAAGATTACTCTAGGCATAGGGACAGTCGTTATTGTATAGTTATTAATAGAAAACAAACAGCTCATTTATCAAATTCAACATCCATCGGTTTCTTACTAAACTTCAACTATATCCGACGATCCAGCATACTTTATCTCTTTTGTTGACTGTACCTACCATATCAATGTAGGTATTTGTGTTTACACAACACAATCTCCAAATTGATTTGGAAGTCAGTCATGCAGGCTGCTGATTTGCGTACAGCAGAGTTCATGGTTGGATTCACGCCGCGGTTCACAGTCCGCCGAACTTGGTCGACGCATTGAGAAGCATGTGCACTTCCTGTGTGGTGTCGACGGATATTTAATTATAATTAGAGACTTTATGAGTATTTTGACGCCTCAGTGATTATCCAGACTTGTTAATGGTAAACATAATAAAGACTATAAGAGGAGAAAGAGAGGCTAGTCTTTAAAATTATATTGTACTAGCTGCGCCCCGCGGTTTCACCCGCATAAGTGTCGATCCCGTGGGAATATCTGGATAAAAAGTATTCTATATGTTAATCCTGGTTATAAACTATCTTTGTGCCATGTTTCATTCAAATGCGTTCAGCCGTTTGTGCGAGAAGAAGTAACAAACATACACACACACTCACAAACTTTCGCCTTTATTATATTGGTGTGATTATAGTGTGATAAGTCAAAGTAAAAGTTGCTCACTATACAGTGCCAACATGCACTGCTTACCCAATAGTAAACAAACGCGATGTTGCAAAGTGATTACAAAGATGTCATCGGTATAGGTAGGATGATACAATAAACACGGTTCACATGTTCAACTGTTTGATTTTCAATGTCAACTGTAGGTCAGTTCTTACAGCTGACTTAGAAAAAGAGGATAGTCTTAGTTACTCATCACTGCAGTGAGTAACTCGTTTGTCTCTTAGATAAATTGCAGTAAGCTATTTATAGCTTTTTATTGAATTATCACATAGGTAGGTGAATCACCGATTTCAGCCGAAATTGACATTATTATAAATGACGACGTAATAAATATGCGTAAGAAACAAAAACCGGTTATCAGTTATCAAACCAAATGCTTTTTGTACCTATCAATATTGTCAATATGTACCTACCCTGTATAGGACGAAAATCATCCTGGCAGTTTACCGAAAAATAGTCCCAGCAAAAAAACCGAGCTAGGTTAGAACCTAGCTCGGTTTTTTTGCTGGGCCAGCTGAGGGAGTTTAAAAATAGATTTTTAAACTCCCTCAGCTGGCCGCGCAATCAATACTTGGCTGGAGCACTCCACTAGATTACAATAGACTCGTTCAGGCATTCACCCCATGAAATTGAGGTTCAAGAGCCCACCGATAGATGGCACTAACCTAAACAATACAAAAGCTCGCGAAACCGGCCCCCCGAGGCGTGGTTCGAAGAGCTTTCACCCTAGCTAAAACTTTATTGATCGCTGGCCAGAGTACCAATGCAAACAGTAAATACACAGCCGTATTCGGCGTGTTTATTGTTATCACTTGAGTCGTCGATATGAGGAATATGTCCTCGATGTATAGATAAGTTATCAAGAGCCGGTGGCGTAGTAAACAGTGGGAGTGTTAATCAGTCTGTTGCATGGTGCTCGATCCGTCAGGCGCGTCGATTGCTCAATTAACTGTATCGTGATAGTGATGTGTTGTGAACTGAGGTGGTGACCAGGTGATCATCATGACGAGGTCCAGCTACCGGCCCCTGGTGCCCAGGTCGTCCAATACCTCCTTGGATACAAGAGATATTGGGTAAGTCATTCAATTGTTTTTATTTATGAATATTTTCTTTGGATTATTTTTCCTTTCAGCCTGCATTATTTAAAACAAAAAAATCTTTATAAATGCTTTATAATGCAATTAAATTATTTAGGTGTGAATTCGATTTCAAAGATAAGGTTGTATACCTGCATACAGTGTGGTATTTAAATTATTATGGTATGGACATTTCAACGAGTTCCATATCAGGTTTTGCAGAGCCTGACTACTCACTGTTCAGGAATGTGCCCACCTTTTTACGACAATTATTTAGGCACCGATTGTTTTCCGCCTACTTGGCAATTTGAGAACGAAATCAACTGGATTATTGAGGTACCTAGTAAATACATAGGTACATAATTTTACTTGTTACAATTACATGTTATTATTTAAGAACATCTGGTTATTATGCTAGGCTATTGAAATATACTCACTATTTATCGCTTTACTTACATATATACCTATTATTATGTAGGTACCTATCCATTTCATCGATTAATTACACATTGCTTTAAGTTTGAACTCTCCTATTTAGGCTAAACAAACGCAAAAGTATACCAACCTCTGTAACTACTTGGGTTGTATCCCTAGTCTCATAGCTCTTCCACAAACATCTAAAAACCTCTTAGTGGTGACTCTCCGAGAGCTCCTTCAGTCTTACCCTGTTACCATTCTTCGCTAAAACAAAGAGCGTAGGTATCTGAAAGAAATTCTTTAACGAAACCTGTGTCGACACGTCGCTACAGGTATCATGCTGAGAATTGTCAAAATGTCAACCAGTGCCACTTGTTTGTTTCGTGAAGACGAACTGGATTGATGTCCCTGAAACATTAAACTAAGGTTAATAATTTCGCTACAGTTTGAAAATTGACCACTGTTAATGTTAATTAGCTTTAATTCGGGGTGAGAGTCTGGTGATCCGTCACACAGGGTACCTACTATACTAGAATAGATGCCAGTCTCTCACAAAGGACCATATTTTGTGCATTGTTATCCAAACACTATCATTCTTATCTCTACCTATGTTTTATGTGATCCTTTGTGAAGAGAGAAAAATAAAGATATATTAATATCTAGAATCTAGATAATTGTATTATCAATAATAGAGATCGTCTAATCTAAAATTGCACACTAAAATTCTATACAAACCTTTAAGATGTGTATGCAATACAATAAGCAGCGAAGGGGCGTGCATTGTATATGTATTAAATTATTAATTATGTATACTTAGTTATTATTATCCCCACCTATACAATAGGTGGGATAGCAGGTAGGTATGGGGCTTAAAAGCCCTGGTGGCTAGGTACTAGTACCTACCACGTGAACAGGTACTAAAAGTAAAGAATACAGATGATAATATGTTATGAATAATTATGATACATGATTCTGGAACTCCATGCGTCGAAATATATTGCTGATTGATGATGTTTCCTAAAAAAGTGCCAATAACCTACGCGGTCAGAATGTATGGAACAGCTGATTTTATTTTTTATTACCGACGAAAAATTTCAACGAGGTTGGTCCACAATCATGTACTTACTCAATCCATGGTAACAGGTTGTGCTTCGATGTCCCTGCCACCCTGAATATTCTTCAACTTACTTCAAATATTAGGTATTGTTCTATTATTCATCATGACTCTAAGAAAATTGTTCGATTACGGATCCGTATCTAAGAAAATATGACGCAACTAGTATGAGGAAACTAAATAAAATACCTACTTATGTCCTTACATTATTTACAAATAATTAACAGGTATGCACTTATAGGAAAAATATAATAGATAAGGTATCTATAACTTACGCTACAGTCACTTGTTTTTATTTAGTTGTAGCTGATCCGACAGACGTTGCTCTGACAAAGGAGATCAGCCATACTGGGCCTAAAATACATAAACACAAAACAAAAAAAAATATTACCTTGGTCGGGAAGTTCTCCTTATCGGCACTTTGGGTTTTCGGCCCAACTTTGTATGAAACGGGTCTGGGTTCCTTTCAATATGGTCTTGACTTACGAAAATCCTATAGTAAAAAAGACGTTCAGTTTTTACCGGATTTGAAATTGTCCGGGAAACTTTTTCAATTTCTTTCCATTAAAACCAAATTCGGACTATTACGAACATTTTAAAAGCTGTTAAGCGGTTATCAACGAACAGCGATTAATTTTTAATTACTTACCGCCTCAGAATTAAAAAATGTGACAAAGTTCAGTAGACACGTGGCGACATCTATTATCATAATAACGATATTGTTGTTATCCTCGGCAACAGCACTTTTTTTCGGGATGAAAGGTACCCACCTATGTCCGTTTCTGTACACCTGACAACGTATAATACAAAATTTCAGGATGATCGGTTCAGTGGCTTAGGCGTGAAAAGGTAACAAACAAACTTACTTTCGCATTTATAATATTAGTTAGGATAGACCATGCAGTAAACTATCTTGGTTTGTTTACAAATCACTCCTACCTATAACACAGAATATTTATTCTGTGTTATTCCTTCGCCATTATTTACTTCCCTCTTTTTTGTTATCTTCTAACAAAAGGTACGTTGTGCATTTGTCAATTGAGTGTCACATTATTGACTACCTAGATACCAGCATAAAAATTTCCTACATGACTAAGGAATGTTTAACATAATTCTTTGAAATTTAATATCAGTTTTTGGAAATTATATGGAGACAAAGCACTTTCTTGACATAATCCATTGAGGGGAGCATAGAGAACATAATCCACTTTATCTCTGAAGTAGGCCCCTAATAATTAAATATATTATGTGATCGGATGAAGAAATACAGTACGTCTTTGGGTGGAACAGAGTGAGACTATCCAATCTGTTCCACCCAACGACGCACTGTATTTCAAGGTATGTCTCCATCTGCGACAGAAACAGAAAAAGTCTTCCTTATTTCCTTCCTATTTAACAAGGTACCATGAAACCGAAGCAAATAAAACGAATGGCGAGTAGGTACTTCCCTCTACGTCACTTTTATAAGATTTGTCCTATCCGTATTTAAATGAGGGATGACTTGTTTGCCCGCTCAATCGGAGAAAATATTTGTGACCTTCAAGGAATTTTAAGGTTACTTGGCAAAGGAACGGAAAACTTATTGTTGGTAATAAAACTGGTATGGCAACAGACCAGAATAGCTTGGAACACGAAGAAAGTTTAGGCACAGATAATATATTATACTCTGCGTGTTTAGGGGAACGACTTGGCAAACTTTGTGTGATCTAACGAAAGGTGACAAACCACTGGCTCTACAAATTGGACTGTTGAATAATAATTTGGTACCTACTTAGTTATAACTTAAGAAATCTTGCAGGTCTATCTAGCTAGAGGTTTGCAGGATTACTTTTGAAAATTCAAATTGATGCGTGTCGATGGCAAAAATAACAGGAAAAAGATATTATTTGTTTTTTTTTTATTTGTGTGGCCCAAAATTCAGCAACGTGAATACTGACGCAGCCATTTAGGTCCTCACGTGTGCAGGTGACAGGGCATGCGGCGCTAGACGGGAGGTGAGGTCTGTGGAGAGACGCCGTATACACACCGGACGACTGAGCCTTCCATGGACAACCCACACTTGTGGAGGTTGTCCTTGCTGCGGCCTACTTGGATACGAAGTATTTAAGGTTTTCCAAGTAGACCATGGTAACTTGTGCCCGGATGGGAGGCTCTCTGATGGTTCAATAAAGAAATCAAGAGGTTTAAGCGGTTCTTGCTAAAAATCCCATCTTCCTGTAGAGGGGTTGCCATCGGCTGTTCCCACGCATCCCAGAAAATAAAAAATCAGGAAATGTACGTTCCTGATTCTTTATAAAACGTGATATTAACAGTCATAATTATTTAATGATGAAATCGTGAGAATTCCGCATGGTGGAATATGGCCTGCTCCCCGCTCACAGAGTGGAGGCCTGTGCCCAGAAGTGGGAACATTATAGGCTAATTATGCTACGGTCTGAAATCGCTAACCAGAAGAAAGCGAGGTAATTAATTCTTGAATTTTCTCCGTGAGAAAAAAGAGGTTCTTTATCCTGCCGAGGAATTAAAGAGCCTGATAGACGAAAACCAAACGTTTTCTACCTTAATTCAAATAAATATTATCACGCATAATATCTTCTCACAAACAACAAATAATCTTATTTGTATTATTCAGAAAACGTCTCTCATTCCAATGAGAATAAAAAAATTAAATTTAAAAAATCAAAAAACCCGACTGCGGTAAAAAACTTAAGTTAAAAAAAACTGAAAAGCTAAAAACAAGCCCATTTTAAATTAAATAAAAGTTGGAAGCAGGCGGGACCCATTTGAGTTTGAAAATAGAAAAATGGTATGGGTCCCGCCTGCTTCCAACTTTTATTTAATTTAAAATGGGCTTGTTTTTAGCTTTTCAGTTTTTTTTAACTTAAGTTTTTTACCGCAGTCGGGTTTTTTGATTTTTTAAATTTAATTTTTTTATTTTATTCTTTTTAGTTATGAGTTGTAAATCCCACTCAAGTGTGATAGTTTCCCTTTAAACTTCGTAATATATAGGTACTACTGCCGCGTTTAGTTGGTAGGGGGGGGACACTTGATTCTAACGAAAATTGGTACTTTAAAGCTTGATAAGTCACGAACGGTTTACTTAATCAAAAAACGGTCTTCCCAAACCACTAATATTTTTGAAAGACCTATCCAACGATACCCCACTTGACATAGTTTCTTGACTTTCATTTTTTTCATTTTCACAATATGGCGTCTAGTAGTCGCCATATTGAATTTTCATTAACGTCATGTCTTTAGTGACACTCGCCGGACTAATAGGAATCGATTGACGTGTGAATCATAAAAATCGGTCCAGGCGTTTGGTCTGTATAGTGCTTCAAAGGAACATACAAACATACATACATACATACTTACATACATACATACATACATACATACATACATAGGCTGATAAACACATTACCACTCCTTTGCGTCGCGCAGTCGGGTAAAAACAACAGATACTGACTTGAAACGTGTCGAATCGTCTACCTATCTATTAAGTAGGTATTCTGTGTTTCCATTGAAAAACAGTTTCATTGACAAACTGTCACGATTGGTCCGCCATCTTTTAAAGATCAAATGATGAACGACAAAGGATGAACAAAAGACGGTAGAGGTGCGCTAGTGACGTCATAGTTAATAAAACATGTAAGTAGGTATCGTCTTGCTAAGCTATGATAAATTAAGTCCATGTAACCAGGTAGTTCTTGTCACGATGTATTTACTAGTAACTTGATAAGTGAGTAATGCATTGTAGGTAGGTGATGACTGTCAACGAACAGAATCAAAGTGCAGTCACATCAAGCATTTTATACATATCTACATTACTGTCTACTACACTTCGTCTGCGATCGAGGAAGAAAAGTAACCTATGTTCTATCCAGGTCATGGTCTACCCAAGTGCCACATCCAAATCTGCCATTATATCGTGAAACCGCCACAAACAAACGTACAAAAATCAAATCTTTTCTCTTTATATTAAATATTAGTTTCGACTAACTTCCGCCCGCGACTTCGTCCGCGTGGAATTCGTAAGACACCACAATGTACGCCACGTTTTTATAAAACTTCCCTGTATAGGTACTACGTTTGTAGTTTTGGTCTTAGCAGCCAAAATATAGACAGGACGCGGGAGCAAGTAACGCAAAGTTGTCCGTGTGAGACTCGTACATTATATCTTTGTTACTAACACATATGTATATGTACAGTCTCTGTATGTTATGGATGGTCACCCATCCTCGAACTGACCGCGGCCAGCGTAGCTCAACCCTCGAACGACCCGTGCGGCTGTTATTATTTAACCACGGGTATCCACTGTTTCCAATGAACACTACAACAAAAAAGCTTTTAAGTACATAGATTACAAATCCATAATCGGCATTTAAGTCATCAGTCAACACAAAGACATAATATCAAGCTTAATGGTACGTTTCCACTGAAGCGGAGCTGGGCGGGCGGAGCGGAGACGTGCAGGAATCGACCAATCACAATGGTTGAAATCCTCACCGCGACACTCGTCTCGTTTGTGATTGGATCATTCCTGCACGTCTCCGCTCCGCTCCGCCCAGCTCCGCTTCAGTGGGAACACACCCTTACATTAACCCCCATACTAATAAACGTTGTATAGCGTCTGTATACTTACACAACGCTTTGTCTTCTTCTTTCGAAAGTCAAATTACTGACGACTGAAAAAGAGAAATCGGTGTGTAACTATTCATCCGATATAATACGTTTATTAGTAAGGGGGTTGCTGACTTCACATTATACGAAAAGCCTATAGGTACAATGCGAGTTCAGCTAAAACTGGAAACGTGTAGCTTGATATGTCGATGGGTTTCATTTTGACAGTTCAACAACAGTCATTGCGTTACTTACGTTGTTGAGCAGACTCATTTTTCGAACATAAGAAGCAATGGATTAGCAATATCCTCCAAATGATTCAGATCGTTATTGATAATGTATTACGCAATTCGCCAACAGGCTTGATTAGCTATCGTTCACACGCTGCCGCGCTGGTGAGAACGTGACAGTTACAATTAGCGGCCGTTTAGACAACAAGCAAGTTAATTAGTTTATCGATAATTGATAGAAAACAATGTATGGGAGATTATGTATTTATATTAGGTCCTTACATATGAAATTGGCGTTTTTCGTACTGGCCACTTTAATCACGAATTTCTCCTCTTTGGTAAGGAATTCCAAATTCAAATTTGTACAGCTATTTACTCATGTATTTGTGCTTCGATGACCGTCATTCATTTGTTTTTTTTCTTCTGTTTTTTCTGTTTGCGTCACTCATTTTACAAAATGGAAAATTTAAAATATCGCATTATTTACGAGTACGAGTTCCGCCGTGGCACTAGTGCTGCGGAAACGACTCGAAGGGTGAATGATGTGTATGGCGGTCATGTTGCAAAAGAAAACACAGTTCGTTTTTGGTTCCAACGTTTTCGTTCTGGAAATTTCGACCTGCAGAACAAGCCCCGTGGACGGCCTGAGACCCAAGTTGATAATGGAGAATTGAAGGCTATTGTGGAAGCGGACCCATCGCAAACCACGTCCGAGTTAGCTGCAGGCTTCGATGTTAGTGATAAAACTGTTTTAATTCACTTGAAGCAAATTGGGAAGATTAAAAAGCTTGAAAGCACGACAACGCCAGACCACACACTGCGCAACAGACGGCTACCAAATTAGAAGAGCTTGAATTGGAATGTCTTAGACATCCTCCGTACTCCCCGGACCTTGCTCCAACAGATTACCATTTTTTTCGCAATTTGGATAACTTTTTGCAAGGGAAAAAATTCAACTCCGATGGGGCAGTCCAAATCGCCTTCAAAGATTTTATTGATTCCCGTCCGACTGGTTTTTTTAGTAAAGGGATCAATGAACTACCTATAAGATGGCAAAAGTGCATTGAAAACAATGGTTCATACTTTGATTAATTAAATATATTATATTAAAAAATATTCGACTTTTTGTTCCTTCCATACAAAACGCCAATTTCATATGTAAGGACCTAATAGATCGTGAGTAGGGGTCGACAGAGATTTCTCTTACACAATAGCTAATATTTAGAAATTAGCTTTTGACGCGGCTTTGCCCTCGTGGTGTTTAAAAGATCGCGTGGTTTTAAAAGTTTAAAGTGATCTTAGTCCTAACACCTAAATTCCTACTGATATTAAAATATGCTAAAATATTAGGTCCTTACATATGAAATTGGCGTTTTTCGTACTGGCCACTTTAATCACGAATTTCTCCTCTTTGGTAAGGAATTCCAAATTCAAATTTGTACAGCTATTTACTCATGTATTTGTGCTTCGATGACCGTCATTCATTTGTTTTTTTACTTCTGTTTTTTCTGTTTGCGTCACTCATTTTACAAAATGGAAAATTTAAAATATCGCATTATTTACGAGTACGAGTTCCGCCGTGGCACTAGTGCTGCGGAAACGACTCGAAGGGTGAATGATGTGTATGGCGGTCATGTTGCAAAAGAAAACACAGTTCGTTTTTGGTTCCAACGTTTTCGTTCTGGAAATTTCGACCTGCAGAACAAGCCCCGTGGACGGCCTGAGACCCAAGTTGATAATGGAGAATTGAAGGCTATTGTGGAAGCGGACCCATCGCAAACCACGTCCGAGTTAGCTGCAGGCTTCGATGTTAGTGATAAAACTGTTTTAATTCACTTGAAGCAAATTGGGAAGATTAAAAAGCTTGAAAGGTGGGTACCTCACGAATTGACTGAACAGAAACAGACGGCTACCAAATTAGAAGAGCTTGAATTGGAATGTCTTAGACATCCTCCGTACTCCCCGGACCTTGCTCCAACAGATTACCATTTTTTTCGCAATTTGGATAACTTTTTGCAAGGGAAAAAATTCAACTCCGATGGGGCAGTCCAAATCGCCTTCAAAGATTTTATTGATTCCCGTCCGACTGGTTTTTTTAGTAAAGGGATCAATGAACTACCTATAAGATGGCAAAAGTGCATTGAAAACAATGGTTCATACTTTGATTAATTAAATATATTATATTAAAAAATATTCGACTTTTTGTTCCTTCCATACAAAACGCCAATTTCATATGTAAGGACCTAATATATCTGTGTGTCTTGATGTAACGTGAAAATGTCTGTCACTGATTTTGAAGTTTGGAACAGAGGCCAGCACATCAAGCTACCCGAATCTGTCAAATTTTCCCAATCATACATTGAACATCTATGGCTGGCTGTACCTTAGTAGCGTAGTCAGCCTATAATCTTCCCACTGCTGGGATTCAGGCCTCCTCTCTTCGAGAAGGAGTGGGCTGTAGCCTGTAATCTACCACGGCCCCAGTGCGGGTTGGTAGATGTCACATGTCTTCGAATTTTTGGTTCTAAGACATGCCTGTTTAATCACGGTTTCTCACTGTTTTGAGAGCAGTGGTGGTGAAATAATTTACATAAAGTAAAGCACCTGCCTGAGTTCGAACCCACGACCGACGACTCGTAAGTCGCGGTCGCTACCATTGGGTGACTGGGCCACCACTGCTCCTAAGTACAGACGCCAGCACATCAAGCTACCCGAAACTGTCAAATTTTCCCAATCAACTTTGAACCTTATGTTTTTACGATAAAGTTGAATATCTATTAAAGAAATTTTACAGATTGTAGTAACTTGATGGGCTGGCTTCTGTACCTACCAACTACTGTTCCTTGAGGTTTTATCTATGATATTGTATACCTACCATCATCCAAGAAACGCTAACCTAAACCGACTAGTACTTAAAACTAACTGTGCATAAAATCGTATGAGCCATTGTCATCAGTTTATTTGCACTTTGACTCGACACATGTCTTAATATACATATCTACAGCGTATAAGTACGCCACGTGTATGTGTTGTATAATGTATCTATACATAGACGTAAGGTGAGGCGTTTCTAAACTTGCCAAAGATGTAAACAACAATGGCCGCTCGAAATAGAATAAAATCGATATACAAGAACATATATTTGTTTTCGTCTAGTTAGCTCGGAGATTTAGACGAAAACAAACATTAGGTACTTAAAATAAATATTCTTGTACCTATATCGATTTTATTCAATTTCGAGCGGCCATTGCTGTTTACATCTTTGGCAATTTAATAATTATGTTACACACGAATATGGTCTATTCCAATTTACGTTTCCAATTGATATTATTTCAAGTTAAACAAATATCAACTATGTTTCGGTAGTTATTAGGTTGATTTGTGACTAGCATTATTTTAAAAGTCTTAAAAATGTTTGAAGTTGAATCGTAAACTGAACTTTATTGTGTAGGAATTAAAGTTATTTTTCCAATAACTCATATTTGTTTACCTGTTTGGCAAGTAAATCGTGAACGCAGAGTAGGTATGCCTCGTTGCTCTAGTGGTCGCAAGCCCTACAACTGAACATGAGGTCCTGAGTTCGATTCCCAGGTCGGACAAAGTGGTATTGGGTTTTTCTATCAGGAATTTCTCAGTACAGCACAGAATGCTTAATAGTACTGGTAGCAGCACAGATTAACTAATAGTACCAACGTCGGTGCAGTCAGGAGTATGGATTTGTACCCGGTTGATGGCAACAGGCTCGCCCCCTAATTCCTGGCTTAAACATAACCCGCGGATCGTGGGTGCACATGCTAAGGTACACCTCTGTCTAACCCTTTGGAGAATTACAAGCGTAATGTTATGTTATGTAAATATGTATGTATGTTCCATAATTTATAAGTAACATGAATTATTTTCATCACTGATAATACATCATTGATAACAATGTAGGTTGGTATGTTATTAATTGAATCCATTTCAATTAAAATGCGCCGTTTCTGTTCGTATCACATAGATGTATTTGTATGTACTATTAATATTTAAATCATATGCATACAAAGTGTCAACAATATGTATCTCTATATTAGTCTATATGCATGATATGAGTAGTAGGTACCAACGTATACCATATACTCGTAGATAGATATTACAAATCTATGTAGCTAGGTGCATAAAAATGTTTGAAAGGCCTGAGACGGCGCGGCGGCGGCGCGCCGTGTTCCGCGCGCACCTCTCTATAGAGGAATGACGGCCGTATGCGGCCGCTGAGGGTGACGGGGTCCGCATGGATCCATGCGGGCCAACACCTGGCCAGGGAAGCGTAACGAAATGCGCAAGCACTCCAGCACCCCGGCTAAAGGTAGCAGCAGAACACCATGTGGTTTTAGTCAGTAAGAGTCTGACAAACCTCTCCAATCACCCCAGGGTGGTGGACGTCCATGAGGATTTCCACACGATAAATGAATTTATTTTTGTAAGTCCTCCTTTTTGCTTCACCGTAGTCGGGTTAAAAATTAACGAGGAATTAATGAGGTCGGTGTTTCCTATCAGGGCCGTAGGTAATTCTCTACGGCACAATGAAAGAAACCGCGAAAATAAACGCGAGATTGGCGGGATTAGTTAAGGATTTGACGGGGGCTACATGACCTAAAGCGCGGTCACTGTCGGACTGCATAGAAAAGAAAGAGAAGCGCGATGACACAACGCTGTAACGCTGGTAATTTCTTGCAAAATATGAAGCAATTATCTATTTACAAAAAATCTCTTGTTTGGACTAAAAAAATAAAACACTTGTGCTTTAGTATGTTGCTTGCAGAATAATCTGACAAATAGTATGGTTTTTATTGTAAAAAGAAAGTTTTTAGAGGTATCTTCATGATTTTTATCTATCGTATCAATTTAGTTGTATTATGATTTCAACACACTATCTACCTACCTAGCATATATCCTGCAGAAGATCATATATTTTTCTGATTTTGTTTGCTGTAGTCGATCATATACTTTTATTGTTTCTAAAACTTGCGTTTTTGCGTTTAGGTCCTGTAATTAAGTGATCATAGGGAATTAAGGCCCTGACTAGTCTTAGAAGAATGCTACCATAGGATTGTGTCTCCCACCCTTTTTCAAATTAACACAGTTTCTTATACACAAACGTCGATCGACCGTCATCTCAGTGTTCAATACCTTCCTCCATCACTTCTGTGGTCTTTCAAAGTCAAAGTTAAATTGCTAATTCAAATAGGCACATACAAGGCACTTTTGAAAGTCAAAATTTACAAGGAAATAGAATTGATTCCTGTTCCTTCCGCCTTCGTTCTCAAACGACGTAAAGGTACGAACTTACGACCTACCTCTCACATGACATGGCTCTCATTCCTCCGCATCACACGCCCATTGTCCATACAATGACAGCTGAGTCAAATAAATAAATTATGAAAAGGTGCTGTAAAATATGCAATTCAATATCGCACATTTTACGTCTTCATTAAGAGGTGCCGCATTGAATTGCATATTTTACGTCTTCATTAAGAGGAACAGAGGAACAAAATTCACCACTGAATCTGATTCCTCTCGGAAATGTAGAATAAAAGCAATCGCGGTAAAAATTCTAAGGCTACAGACACGAAGTCAGCGGGCGCGGTGTGGCAGCGGCGGCGGCGCGGGGAGCGGCGCGTTTCAATACATAGATTTATATGGAACAGGGTGCTTACTCTTGAATTTAATTCCGATAGATCGACATTAGAATTGTGACGTTTCGTACTTTTGAGTTCGGTTTAATTAAACTAAAAGGTAAAATTGGGTGTCCATTTTGGTGAACTAAGTGGAAATTAGGCCCGGGCTCCAAAATCAATCATCCAATTTTACCCTTTAGTTTAATTAAACCGAACTCAAAAGTACGAAACGTCATAATTCTAATGTCGATCTATCGGAATTAAATTCAAGAGTAAGCACCCTGGCCTCGAAGGCAGTCATACGAGCGGTGCGTACCAGTCTAGCGGTGGCCACGCGTCTGCTTAAAGTAGTGTTGTTCTCTTTCTCATAACAAAACACTACACCGCGCGATCTGCCCGCTGGCTTCGAGACCGGGGTCTGCGTCGCCGCGCCGCCGCCGCCGCCGCTGACTTCGTGTCCGTGGCCTAAGTAATCAACGAAACTCTACTGAACGTTTTTTAAAGTTATTAGTACATTTTTCATCTGAAACCAGCGTTCCAGTGTTTCAGCTTCAGCGTGCATTTTTAATGAAGTCTTTTCACGAAAATATTGGAGCTTTAAATTAAAGTAAAGTTAAACGCACGAATTTGCGTTTGCGTTTTATCCAGAACTCGACCACCGGCTGTAGATTTTTGCACTTACTGAATACTAAAACTGTTTCGTGTTTGCGTTCCGTTCATATAAAGGGGAATTTTAGACTTTAGTCTTGTTTAACCGGTTGAATGCCGTAATTACAGACACAATTAAAAAGCCATTGTGTCTCGCGTGGATCCACGTTTAAGCATACGAAGGGTTAAATAGGTTTTAAACTTGGTCCTTAGATAACAGTTAAATAGTAGCTTGTTCACAAAGTAAATAATTACAGGGCTTGTCTGAGAAGATACAAGACTTAGTTATTTTGAATCGGAATCAAAAACTATTTTAAGACGGTTTGTTCGATTTCTACTACAATTTTTTTATTTTTTTATTATTTTAATATTATAAATGCGAAAGTGTGTCTGTCTGTCTGTTACCTCTTCACGCTTAAACCGCTGAACCGATTTAGATGAAACTTGGTATAGATATAGTTTGAGTCCCGGGAAAGGACATAGGATTATTTTTAACCCGATACTATCACGGGATCGAAACTTATGCAGGTGAAACCGCGGGGCGCTGCTTGTTATTATATATTAATTTTCGACAATTAATCCAGCGTCTTATATATTTGTGGACGATTACGTAATAATAATTATACAACAATGAACTTTGTATGCTTCTCCTAAATTAAACTACTACTTATTGATCACTGCCAGTTTACGTAAGTTGAATATCGGTTACGTACGAATTAATTAAGTTTGATTTATTTGAGGAAGCCTGACAAATGATTTCTATTTTATTGCCGCTATTAACGCCGCCAAAGCAACGATTTACTGTTTAGTTTGCAAATTGCAGCTTACCTAAGTCAGCCTATAATGTCCCCACTACGAAGACACAGGCCTCCTCTCTGTGACCCTCTCACAGAAAGGAGGCCTGTCTTTGTTGGCCATAATCCAACACTCCGGCCCAGTGCGGGTTGGTGACTTGGTGGATATCACATTTCTTCGAATTTTTTGTTCTAGGTTATCCCCACGATGTTTTCCTTCACCGTTTTGAGAGCAGTGGTGATGAATTAATTTCACAAAGTAAAGTACCTGCTTGGGTTCAAACCTGCGACCTACAACACGTAAGTCGCGGCTGTTACCACTGGGCCAATGCGCTGTTTGCAGCTTATTCGTGGTTTATTTGACCAACTCCCTAGCACTTTTGGCTAAGTTTCGCGTTTTGCAAAATAAATTCCTAAATTGCATTTGCCAATATCAGTTAATCTATTGTATTGGCAACAGTTCTTATTACTCAGATGCTTATGTATCTGCAAATTAAATACGGCAAGTATTGCTCAATCATTAAGTGTGTTTGTTACCGATTACTTTATTATCTGTACTAAATTACAATATCAATTTGCGATTTGGATAAATCGCACGCTAATTCAAAAGCGCGGGAAGTCACGCTCCTGTCACTTTCAAGTGACAGCTCGCCCAACCAGTGATGACCCTGCTTGTAGGGTTGGGATTTCATATACGAACTTCAAAACTACAATTATCACTATTTAAAAACCATATTTAGATAAAACTAGACTAAATAAATCCCCAAACAATATTGGGCTAGGTAGTGGTTTTGGCAGCAAGTCGTGAATGCGTCGCAAGCCTATTCGTATTTAGAAAACGGAAGCCCGACTTTCGATCAGCTTGTCTTGTTCACTGAATTTTCCATTTGCCGCCACATTACACCATAGCATGTAAGGATGAGTTTAAACAAGCTGACTGCTGAACGTACTCCTAGTGCTGCTGATGTTCGACCTATTTCAAAGCGCTGAATAGCTTTTATATTAAAATGGTAAAAGCCGGCTGTCAGTCACTTTTCTAATAATGCCTAGCCTTTTCCCAACTATCTAGAAGTTGGCTTCCAGTCTAACCGGATACAGCATACCAGTATTTTAAATGCTTATGCTTATCTGACCTCTACACTCCAGGCACAGAATACTTAATAGTACTACGTACTCCACGTATTAGTAGTAAGACGGACTGCTGTCCGCAGCTCTACCTCTAAGCGTGTAAGTAATTTGCGTAAGGCAAGTAACATGGTACCCCTTTAGACTTTTAAACTTCCAGATAAATATTTTATTTAAAACTAGATTAAAATTATAAATTTTACAACTTTTTTATGCATGCGGAGTTTACCTTTAATTGATTGTTGCACTATTGCACTGACATTTTTGCATGTTACTTTTAGCATAAGTAGGTACAACCCATGTAATCAATCGTTGGTGAACCAATAAATAAATAAAAAGATTGGTTGTTGCTCTTTCGGACTTCTGATGACCAGTAACTACTGTCAAATATCCATGAATTACAGCCAGGATCGACGGCTTCACGTGCTTACTAAAACAGTATAATTTGCGTCGCTGAATGAGTTCAGGATTTTTCTTTCAAGTCTCGATCTTGTCTTAATTCTTGAGAACTTATTATGCGCAGCATTGTAGAGCAGGAAATGCAAAGCGTTTTCGTTGACTCAGAGCAAAATAAATTACGTCAAGTTGCGTCTATCTAGCCACACCTCAAGGTTAAAAAAGGTTATTGGCCACGTGTTGCTTAAGTGACGATGACGCGTTAATAATTCACTGTGGCACCTTCATCGGATGCAACAGGCTAATCAGAAGCTGATGGCTTAAGTACCTATCTATACTAATATTATAAATGCGAAAGTCTGTCTGTCTGTCTGTTACCTCTTTACGCTTAAACCGCTGAACCGATTTAGATGAAATTTGATATACTTAGATATAGTTTGAGTCCTGGGAAAGGACATAGGATTGTTTTTATCCCCGAATTTATCCGTGAAGTGTGTAAATTTTGTAAAGGGAATCAATAAAAAAGGACTAAGTATACGACTTTTATCGCGGGTGAAAACGCAGGGCACAGCTAGTTGTTTTATAAAACCAGCTCCTTCGTGAGGCCATACAATATTATCGTCGCATCATCATTATTTCAGTCCGAAATCACCCATTGGGGTGTATTATAGGCCTTTCCTTTCTTCTGCCATATATGTATACTTCCCGGTTCCGTGCATCCCTCATCCAGCATTCTAATTGCGTGACACACTATTAATCTAAATCTGAATTATTTGAAGGATATTGCTAATCCATTGCTTCGTATGTTCGACCAATGTGTCTGCTGAACAAAGTAAACAACGCAATGTATGTTGTTGAACTGTCAAAATGAAACCCATTGCTACTAATGATGTGTTACGCAATTAGCCCGCTGGTGTTTTTCGCGACATTGACGATGCTGTAAACCCAACGCGCTTATAGACGGCACTGGCTTCTTTGCCGTAACCTTGGTCGTATACCAAAATCAAAATTATAATTTCTTCCTAATACTAGGTAGCAGCTCGATGAGAGTTGCCGAAAATCGAGTTAAATGGCATGCAATGAGAAAGGCCTATGACCAGCAGTGGAGTGCTGTATTCTTTGTTTCAAATTGATGTTATTTCAAGTAAAACAAATATCAATTTTATTACAATGGTAATTAAGTTGATTTCAGAGTGACTAGCACTATTGAAAAAGTAAAAAATGTTTGAAGATGTAGCGTAAACTGCACTTTATTTTGTAGGAATTAAAGTTACTTTTCCATAAACTCATATTTGTTTACATTTTTGGCTAATAAGCCGCGAATGCAGATTAGGTTAATGATAATAATGACTTAGGTTTAAAACAATGAGCTTTTTCTTAAGTTTGCAATAGAAGACCGCCTTCAATGTTACTGATTTCACGCTGTTAGCGCCCCGTAGCGGCGAGTTTATGAGGATAGGTACAAACGCCAGCACATCAAGCTACCCGAAACTGTCAAGTTTTCCCAGTGGACTTTGAACCTTATGCTTTAGCGATAAACTTGAAAATCTATTAAAGAAATTTGACATATTGTAGTAGCTTGACCTTGATGTGCTGGCGTCTGTACCTATACTTATCTCTTCTAGATGTAGATTGCGTGTTTTTATCAAATAAATGTTATCAATCATTCAATAACCATTTTATCAAACCGAAACGTATCCTAAACTACAAATTAAATGAAACAATTATTACCAGTGATCGGAATAGGCTGAGTATATTTACCTAAACTTCGGAGAACAGAGACAAAAAGTGGAGACTTCCTTACGACGACATTTTTTTTTCTGGAATTCGGGAAAAATCTTAAATAAGTTGAAAATAAGCTTTATTTAAGAAGGGTAAAGGCTATTTTTAACTAAATTTGCAATTACCAAATTTTCGGGATTTTCACATAAAATCCCGAAATAAATAGTCTAATTTTAATTTATGTATTCGAATTATATTTACGATCCTTAAAATAACCGTTGTATCATACATCACATATAATTGGATTACATGAATTAAAGTTAGACTATTTATTTCGGGATTTTACGCGAAAATCCCGAAAATTAGGTAATTGCATGTTTAGTTAAAAATAGCCTTTACCCATCTTAAATAAAGCTTATTCTCAACTTATTTAAGATTTTTCCCGAATTCTAGGAAAAAAAAAATGTCGTCGTAAGGAAGTCTCCACTTTCTGTCTCTGTTCTCCGAAGTTTAGGTAAATATACTCAGCCTATTCCGATCACTGATTATTACACACCCAACCAAAAACAGATTTCTTATCTCAATCAATTAACGTCTTCAGTGGAAACATCAGCAGCACACAAAGAGTAATCATAGTTATCTGTTTACCTTTCATTATTTGCTATGTATTATCTCTTTATATGAGACTAGCTTCAGCCCGCGACTTCGTCCGCGTGAAATTTCACCCTCCCCCAATCACCCTCTTGAGGGTGGAATTTCGAAAAATCCTATCTTAGTGGATACCTATTCTTCACAAAGAACAGACTCTTCAAATTTCTTGGACCAGCGGTTTAGGCTGTGCGTTGATATATCAGTCAGTCAGTCAAGACTTTGAATTGTATCTCTTTATATGAGATGATAAGAGATACTTACTTTGCATACGTATTTTTTGCATTACAGAGAACTCTCCCGAAATGTAGGGAACAGCTGATTTTTTTTGCGATTTCAGGTTAGTTCCCATAGTAAAAGTTGTTCATAATGATGAGTACAACCCCTGGGGAGGCTCTGATTGGGCAGCTGGATGAAAGGCTTGATTCAGAAAGCAGTACTCCTGGAAACGGCTCGCATTGTCAGGAGGTTCCTCTCTTTGGAGCCCTGACCGCCGTAGCTTGGACCCTGTTCCCGATACCGGTGGGCTACTATTTTTTATATATTTAAATGTTTTTATATTCTAATATTTAAAAATATAATTTATATGTATTTACTGAAATAAAGGAGTACAATGTATAGAGTTTCACGCAAATTCTTTCAAATAGCATGAGTTTCACGAAAATTGCACAGCAAGTTTAATATAATAGCAATATCTTACTGCACAAGGTGTGTCGGTACCCACTTGAGTATGTTATCTCTTTTGATCTTATTTACAACAGTACCTAATGTACCGATTGCACCTCTTAATAATACCCGAAAATAATCAGTTGATACGTTTCATGATATATATATGTATTTGTGTGCTGTTCCTTTATCAATATAATCAATAGATAAGCTATTCTTATCACAATGATAACAGTTTTGGACACGTTTCAATGACGAACCTGTTTACTTTGTCACGTGTTAGATATTCCCGAAAACGTAGGTTTTATTAATTTTCAAACAAGATAATATTTACATAATATACAGGGTGAAATTGAACACATGCGACAAATCGAAATGGGAGATTGTACTCATTATTATGAACAACTTTTACTAATGGGACCAAACCTGAAATCACTAAAAAAAAATCAGCTGTTCCCTACATTTATGTTCGCATAACTCGCACAACTATTTTTTTTTCGCGATTTCAGGTTTGGTCCTATAGTAAAAGTTGTTCATAATAATGAGTACAATCTCCCATTTCGATTTGTCGCATGTGTTCAATTTCACCCTCTATGAGCTTACAGACTTACAATAATAATATGTACCTACATGTATATGTCTGTGTGCCAAGTTACATCCAAATCCGTTCAGAAGTTTTTGGGTGAAAGAGTAACAAATATCCATCCATCCTCACAAACTTTCGCGTTTAGGTATATGTAAAATTACTAACTGCGCCCCGCGGTTTCACCCGCGTGAATGTCGATCCCGTGGGAATATCGGGATAAAAAGTAGCCTATATGTTAATCCAGGGTGTCAGCTACCTCCTTTTTTTAATCAAAATTGGTCCAGCGGTTTGAGCGTGAAGAAATAACAAACATAAAAACACACACACAAAAACTTTCGCCTTTATGATATTAGTGTGATAAGTAGGAAGTAGGATAGGATATTACTTAATAGGATTAAAACTAAAGAAAACTAGGGCTATAGCCTACTTGAAAAATCCAAGTTCCAAACTTATTGTCCTAAACAAAAACCATAATAGCCTTATTTTAAAAAGGGGACACAATTGCTCGCACCCCAAATTATCAAGATCGACCCCCAAATCATGACTATAACTACTACTCGTACAAACTCCTATCATTTGACATAACCTGGTGACCTTAATGACATTCAAAGTTCTGTTTTCATGATGGGTCAATAAATTTTATGACTTTGGCTACGTACCTACGTCCAAGTACTTGCAAAGTTACGAACAAAGGAGGGTAGATGAACTTGGTTCGATCTTATCGGCCTGATTTGTTCTGAAGTTAGGAGTTTGCCCTATTTTCTATGCGAGTGATGAGTGAATAATAGGTCTTTTACTTGACAAGCAATGTTAGCAAGTAATTCTAGGCATTGCTTGAGATTCTTGATAATTGTCGTGAATAGACCTATTAATAAATAAGGCTAGATGTTATAACAGAAGGTGCGTAGGTGTTAGTCAATGTCAGTATAGGTACTTTTGTTTTCTATAACCAGATTACCATAAGGCCAATTCTCGTAATTTAAAACGTTCAAAATCTAGTCGCAGTCTCATCTCGGCGACAAACAAATGTCAAAAACTTGTCAAAATGTAGGGAAATTAGAGGTATTTTTGACAGATTGAGACTGAGATCAGACTGTGAACGATCTTAAAATTACGAGAATTACTCTTCAGAGATCTAATGAATAAATTTGAATTGCACAAAAGTTCATACAACACAGAATTAGTCGCGAAACGGAACTTTTGCCTTTTAGGTAATGCAGTTTAATTTACTGCAAAATGGAGTAAGAATGCAATTTAGATGCAGTCGGGCCCTGCATAGGTAAATAGACGCAATCTAGTTTATAGTCACAATTAATATGCCCTAAAAGTACCTACCTATTGCACAATATTCCTAATTCTTCTACGTAATACCAAATCTATACTTCTATACTTATTAATGTTATAAAGAGATACAATTTGTTTGTTTGTTTGTATGTATGTACGGTGGTGTAATCTCTGGAACTGCCAGACGGATTTGAAAAAACCGTAAAAAATCCTTAATTTTTGTTGAAAACCGCATCAAAATCCGTTGAGATGTATGTTGGATGCCTATTGATATGTCTACAAATTATTTACTACTAGCAGCGCCCCGTGGTTTCACCCGCATATGTGACGATCCCGTGGGAATATCGGGATAAAAAGTATCCTGTGTCATTCTGATGTATACGCTATATTACTGTAAAGTTTCATCAAAATCCATTCAGTAGTTTTTGCGTCAAACAGTAACAAACATCCATCCATCCTCACAAACTTTCACAATTATAATATTATAGTAGGAAGTCGGATAGGATTGGTCCGTGATTTACTTGTAAACTTATGCTATGTCGACGACTTACAATATAAAAGCATGTAAGTACCTACTAATTAATAAACTATACCGACCAACCTCCAAATCGATGACCTCATAAGCTTTCAGGCACTAAAAACCCTGAGAACAACCTTCTTCCAAAATAATTTCTTACAACAAACTTATCACACGTACAATCTATCTCCTAGGGCCATAAATTTCTCATTTTACGACACGATCTCATCATGCGCGCAGCTCATTCCAGAATTAAGCCCTGCCGACAGGGAGATTATCACGCGACCCAGATTAGGGCGGCGAGAGACAGGCACGAGCTGTTCTGTATCAAAAGGTCCATGACCTCGTGAAAATATATAAAGAACTGCGTATTTTTAGATTATAGAAGAACTAGCAGCGCCCCGCGGTTTCACTCGCATAAGTCTCGATCCCGTGGGAATATCGGGATAAAAAGTACCCTATGTCCTTTCCCGGGGCTCAAACTATCTGAATACCAAATTTCATCTAAATCGGTTCAGCGGTTTGAGCGTGAAGAAGTAACAAACATAAACACACACACACTCACAAACTTTCGCCTTTATAATATTAGTGTGATAGTGCACGCCTAAACCACTGAACAGATTTAGATACTTGGCTAGGAGACACATGACATCCTAGGGAAGAACATTAAAGGCTACTTCATGTCTCAAAAATAATCGTAAAAGTATATAGGGTATGAAAGTTTGTATGGGAAACCTAATATGTCTATGAAAATTCAAACATGCTTTTAGTAAAAAAATAAAGAATTAGGTAGATAGATTTTTGTAGAATCACCCTCTAAGAGGTAAAAATATGTCTGCCAGGATCGCAGGTTGTTCGAAAGAGATACCGTTTCCCCTGGCACAGCAGAGCGGGAGGTCATTTGACAATTTCCCACAAAAAAAGTGGTAAAAATACGCGGTATGCTTAATCTCCAAAATTCACGTGGGCGAAGCCGCGGGCAAAAGCCAGTGCTGATCAAAATGGTACTCTATTCCCGAATCCAAGGGCACAGTTCATCCCAAACCCAATCAAATCGAACAAGATTTTACCCTTTCTACAGACGTTAATCAATGTGTGCCATTTGAGCCATGTAGTATCAACTGTACAACGAACCCTTGTCCATGCTAAAGTATGTTTACATAAGCAGCCTATAATGCTCCCACTGCTGGGACATAGGCCTCCTTTCAGAGAGATGGAATGGACCGTAATCCAACACGCGGGCCCATTGCGGGTTGGCAGATATTTTCGAATGTTTCGTTCTAGGACATGCCAGTTTCCTCACGATGTTTTTCTTCACTCTTTTGAAAGCAGTGGTGATGAAATAATTAACACAAAGTAAAGCGCCTGATTGGGTTCAAACCTACAACTCGAAAGTCGCGACCGTTATCACTAGGCCACCACTGCTCGTGTGTTCATATACTACCTAGTATTTATGTAATCAGCTTTATATGATCGTCATAAAACTAAATTCAGCATGGTATGGTAACACCATAATACGGCACCAGTAAACCACAACACCGTGTTAGAAAACTTTATAACAAACACCGTGTTTATGAGCGTCGTTAACCTCTTTTCTCCCGTAAAACTTGCGTAATTTAAGGTAAAAATTACGTTCAGTACTTACACTCAGTTCCTGTATTTCAAAGCTGATTGTTTTCCTTACCAAACGTAGTGTTTTGTAATCTCAAAATGTTCTTGTATTTATAAACATACCTATACGTACAAATCAATCCACTAATTTTAAGTACCTTTGCTATAATAGTAAGTACCTTTGCTGTATAAGGCTCGTTGTACCCGGCACGGATTCTTTACGGTAGGTACGGCATGGCGGCATAACCGCGACCACAGAATACCGCGACGTAGAAAAAATATGTCCATCAACAAGCATCTTCAGTTATCCATACAACACTGACGACCGTGCCTACACACGGCGAATAAACCGTAGTTTTCCACGGCAAGAAAAACGTGTCTGCACAAAGGGCCTCAAACTTGCTTAATTGTACCATAACTGGAAGAAGTCAATGGCTCCTGAAATACAGGTATTACCGTAACCTGTATTTCTGTAACTGTAACCTGTGTTTATGCTAATAAAGAATTTATTTATTTAATAATCGTGCAACTAAACATTATTGAAGGAGCGTAGGGCTCGCTACGCCATTCCACGAAGTTCTATATACGATAATCTATTCTCCGTTACACTGTGTAGAGTGCGCATACACACGAATGACACGCGTCAACGGCAGAGGCAACTGCAGCCGTCGACGCGTCGGCGACTGCCATCGACAACATGCCGCCCATGTATTTGAGCAGCGGCACGTTGTAGACGGCTGCAGTAGCACACTAACTGTGCCACACTATTCTTCGCTATATTAGGCTTTGCTACATTATTATATCCTTCTTTACTTGCAAAAGAGGAGTTATTCACGAGTCCTCACCAGAAATAATGATTCGATATTGGATAGGATCCAGGGTTAAGATGAAACACAAATCTTTTTTATCTCATATAATAAATCGTTTAAGTCCGGCTCAGCAAGTGTTCATCACAACTGTCTCGTAAAACTCAGCGCCTCTAAATGCCTGTCGGCCAAATTTCATCCATAGAACATAAACCTTCCGCTACAAAAACTTTCTAGATTGCGACAGGTTGTAAAACCAGGGAATCTAGAGTGGGGTACGAGATTCAGATGTTAATAGTTGTAATAAAATTTGATTTCAAAGTAAATCTTTGCACAAATAAAATTATTAAAGAAAGAATAAAAAGTATATAGGTAAAGTATTTTTATTTTATTAAAGTATTGCGACTCGTACAGGAAGATCACAAACTAAACACAGTCGAAAAAAAAAACAAATTATATTTTAAAAAAAGTAACAAATATAAAAATGAAACAATGTCCTATACGAGGCCAAAAGGCTCCTGTATCAGCATGAGGCTGCGACATTCAAAAAATAAATGTCGCAGCAGCGCTGACATTCTGATAGAAATATTATTATTTTATGGTATTATGTGTATAATGGTCTAAACATAATAATTTTAATTATGCAAAGTATGTTATAGTCGATAAGCGAGTTGTTATCGACCATAATTACTTATCATCTACTTCTTCTTCTTTGATGTTCCCCAATTATTGGGCATCAACCCCGAAAATTTATCTTTGCCCTTTGCGTTGTTCAACAGCACTCGTGATTACGGTCAAGTCATTACTGACGGATAGCGGCTGTAATTTGCTGATATCTAGAGTACAAGTTTTGTGTATGCTTTTGGATAAAGCAAAAGTAATGTATAATTAGGTCACTACTATCCGAAAGCGGTTATTCCGTTTATCCATCCCAAAAAATCCACCCTAAGGCGGATACGCGGAAACGCATGTCCGAAAATCCACCCTAAGCCTATAAATTCCGTTTATCCAACTAGGCCTAGGATGGATTCTCGGACTTGCGTTTCCACGTATCCACCTTAGGGTGAAATTTTAGGGGTAGATAAACGGAATAACCCTCCGAAAGATTTTATTCTTTCTTACTAATATTGTGTTGCTAAGTCTGGAGCACTTTATCATACGTAAACGTAACGAAGCAAGTCCTTCTCAATATCCATAAAGATTTCTTGCAAGATAAATTTTTATGTAGAGTTATGCCAATGCCTAAAGCTTTCTCCTCTTATAGACCTGTAATATCCAGAAATCTGCTTATCTAAGTACATGAAAGTTGATTGCGAGAAAGTAGGTTACAACTTACTGCTTGGAGCACACAGACCGTAGGCACTGGGCCAGCGGGCACTCCAATACATATAGCGAGCTTTGTGCCTACGTCAGTAATAGCCGGATTGCTGTTTTCAATAAAATGTAGAGGAAATACAATGAAAATGTGAGTGGTCCTACATACGTCAATAGTATCCGTACATAGCTACCTAGCTGCTTTTATGTAGTCAGTACGTACCTTTAATGTTCCCTAAGATGTCGTAAGGACACTCGTTTAATGCCCATAACAATTTTGGGTCGGTAATTTCCCACGATCAAGTGCCCATACTTAAAACTCATTTCGACATGGTATGACATAAATAAATAGTTCAATGAATTTTATGTACTTAAATTTGTTTTTGATAGTGAATTTAAATTGTATGATGAATTTTAATGAATTAGGTATTATTGAACACTGTTGATTATTTATTGGCTTACTAGCTGCGCCCCGCGGTTTCACCCGCGTAAATGTCGATCCCGTGGGAATATCGGGATAAAAACTATCCTATGTCCTTTCCCGGGACTCAAACTATCTCTATACCAAATTTCATCGAAATAGGTCCATCCGTTTTCATGTTATGTCGTGACAACGGAAAACGGGTTTCATTTTTATATATATAGATATGACATTTAATTTTGGCATGTTTTAACATTTTAATTGGTTTTAGGTTTAGGATTTGAATTTTTGAGATAGTATATTCCTTTTTTTTTTGTACTTATATTTGACAATTTTTTTTTTATGTAACACATTCAGACACAATGTGATTTGTTATTGAATAAATGAAATGAAATGAAATGACATTTTAGTACGGTTGGCGAAGAAAATGGTCAAACTATCAGTTTTGACGACATTTCCTAGGAAAGGAACATTTATACTTACTCGAAACGGTGAAGGACAAACACGTGAGGAAACCGGAATGTCCTTGAACCAAAAATTCGAAGACGCGGCATCATTCTACGAACCCGCACTGGGTCCGCGTGGTGGATTACGGCCCACTCCCTCGTACCGAGAGGAGGACAGTGTCCCAGCAGTGGGAACATTATGTGCATTAATTATACTTACATACCACACAACTTGGAAAAATATTCTCCTATGCTTTGCTTATTTATCTAGGATTGTAAAAGCCAATTATTTTTAAAAGAGTAACCTGTGGCTTTTCTTGTCGGCTCTTTTCCGTAGGAAACGACAAATTGGAACCGTGCACCTAGCTTTTGACGTTTCAAAAGTGCCCATGTAGGCTAAAATGTGAAAAACAAAATATTTTGAATTTGAAATTTATTGGTTTTTGTGTTTCATATACTCTTAACTTCGTAAGTGATGCAATTGTCTGATGTATAGTGATAAAATAAAGCCTACCTACAAGCGTATAACTTCGCAGGTCACGTCCACCTGGGACGTGTGCTACGTTTCATTGCATTGCGCCTGTAACCTAGAAACAAAGTAGAAAACTCTAGGGTGGCTATTTCACTGAGGTCCGTAAAATTAGGTTAGTAGGTAGTAATATCTCGAAAAAGCTCGTCCATAAGGAGCTTTACTACTAAGGGCACATTTTACCAAACTTTCATACATAGAATAAGTCTTCTCCTGCGAGTAAATTCTAAATTTTTGACAGTTACTCCATACTAGAACTGTCAGACGTCATTTTTATTCTACGGATAAAAGATATGACTTTGGTAAAATCGACCCTAAGTAATATTCAAACTAAGAGACGCAGTTAAGGTACCCTATTTACTAGCTGCTGCCCACGACTTCGTACGCGGATCCTGTTGCTTATGCCAGCGAAAACGTCAGCTGAAACGTCTGATGTCGAATTCGAAGAGCCCGGGGACTGGAAAACAACGGGACGCGCGAGACGATTCGAGACGTTCAAGATCTTTTTTTAATTTTTGTAAGTCAACAGGAAATGCCCATTAGACTAAACAACTTTTGCTAAGATGTCATTCCTATGTATGTTATAGTGTCGCTGGGCTTTGGAGTTCCAGAACAGGTGTTCCAGATCTTCAAATTTATTCTCACAGCAGAAAATGCTCTTCACGTGGAATAATTTTTGCTATGGCGCCATTTTTATATCGCTTATATTGCGGTTCTGCATCAGGTGTCCCATTTTCCAAAATAAATTATGGCATTTATGTTGCCCAGACTTAATACCTATACTTACAATAAAAAAAACTTTTTTTCCCGTAATTCCGCAGCGGATCCCAAGGGTACACTGAATTAATTGCAAATAACTTTTAAAAAAAAATTTATAAGCTATATTTTCTTGATACACATAGTCAGCCTATAACGTTCCCACTGCTGGGACACAGGCCTCCTCTCTGTGAGAGGGAATTTTATTTTATTTTCTTGATAATTGGATACGAAATATATTTGGAGAAACTTGGGGTCATTTACTGGCAATAATGAACCAATGAGGTGATAAACTTGGCCTTGCACTTTGAATGTTGGCATAAATGGGCCTTCTGAAATCTGTTTCGCACCAAAAGATGTCATTTGAAAGGCATTATTGTACGAACGGATGTTGTCCAAGAAATGTTTTGACTGTGGATGGTCACCGATTAGCAGTGATCTTAATATTTCTGGAGGATTTCGTAATATTTCAATATGTACTTTCCCACCTGAGCAACACATACCGTTTGTTTCTTTTTGCCATTTAACAGCTTCACAAAAAGTACAATTTTGAACCATACCTCCGATGGCGGAATATGTGGCGTAGTAAATTATAGGAGTATACGTAAATGCACTCCCTCCCTTATCAACCCAAGGAAGGACGCCATGCCCTACGGCTATATCTTGAGACACATCCGATTCTTCAGATGATATCGACATTCTGTTCAGAGAATGTCGAAGTCGATCAGAATTCAAACGTTCGTTGCGCTCTTCTTCTGTCTCTTCATGCCGTACTCCAGCAATTCTTTCTCTCTCACTTTCTAACTGATTATGAATATTTTGTTGTGTGCGTGTTCGGGACAATGTATGATAATCTCGATCAGCAGTTAGTCGCGCATCACGTTCATCACTCGTTTCAAAAGACCTGTTAGTAGATGTGCGAATATGCTGAGAACTCAAGCGTGATTCTGTATCAGTAAACGTTTCCGATTCGCGAGACAATGCATGTCGCTTACGATCAGCGGACAGTCGCGCATCACGTTCCGCACTTGTCTCTAGAGACCTAGAAGCAGATGCGTAGATACACTGAGAACTCAAGCGCAATTCTCTATCCGTGAACGTCTCCGACTCGCGAGACAATGCATGACGTTCACGATCAGCGGTCAGTCGCGCATCATATTCTTCACTGGTCTCTAGAGACCTGGATGTAGATGCGTAAATACGCTGAAAACGCAGGCGTGCTTCGCGATCCGAAGAGGTTTCCACGGAGCGAGTTGCAGCCTGATGTTGAACAGTATCAAGGCTCTCCTGACGCTCTTCGGTAGATTCTTGGGATCTTATGATCCTCAATCTTTTAGCTCCTTTGGAACATTGGGAAAGATTTGACCTCTATCTAGGCATGGTTATAGTTTTATTGTGAAGATACCTGATAAGTGACTGCTCTCCTGCGATACCGGGTAGGCTACCGTGGCACGAAGATAAATGGAAAAGGAAATTAAACACTCAAATAACATAAGCCCGCAGGCATATTTATTCGATAAAATAAAAAAATTAATGGGAATTTTGGCCAGTAGAGTCAAATTTTCAATGATATACCGTCGTCATCGAAAATCAGTCCTAAACTGTTACCGCCTTCACCGCGTGGAGGTACTCCCAGCTTATGTTATTTTATAATTATACAGTGAAATTAGTGATAGCTTTTATTTCCACATCAGATGTTTCTGATCTTCGATGTTTATAAGTCAACAGGAAATGCCCATCAGACCGAACAACTTTTGCTAAGGCGTCATTCCTATATGTGTTATGGTGTAGCTGGGCTCTTGGAGTTCCACATCAGGTGTTCCAGATCTTCAAATTTATTCTCTCAGCAGAAAATGCTCATCACGGGGAACAATTTTTGCTATGGTACCATTTTTGTATCTCTTATAGTTTAGCTGGTCTGTTGCGGTTCTGCATCAGGTGTTCAAGTTTCCAAGATAAATTATAGTCTATATGTTGCCCAGATATAATACCATTACAAAAAAAAAAAATCATTCAAATCCGTGCAGTAGTTCCGAAGATTAGCGTGTACAAACAAACAGACACACAGACAATTTTTTTTTTTTAGATTCTTGACCTATTACTGTTTCTAAACCCCCCTCAATAATTTTTTTTTAAATATATTGAATGTACAGACACAGTTTTTTTACTGTTTTATTATATGTAATAGATTAGGTATCCAGCATAAGGTAAATTGAATATATAATTTAACGGCGCAGGATGGCCTTTATCAGAAAATGTCATCGTATGAATGGTTCAGCAGCCTCAATATCATCAGGATTTTGCCGGAATATAGGTAGCAGTTCATCGTGGACGTGGTACGACAGCGGCTCCCCTGGAATCATCTCTCTCACCAGAAGACAGCTCATAGAGGAAAAATTTTAATAGAGACAGCTCCACGCAACCATCGATGCGACGCTCCGCTAGAGTGACTGTCACCAGCCAGTGTCAATTTATCTTATCCAACCTCTGCGGTGATTCCTAGTGACTTCTTAACAAAACTATGTAGACGGTGCCAGTTACTGTACTGTCAAATATTATATATTGTATGGCAATAACACGTAAACTATTGAGTCCGCGTATCACTGGTCAGTTTCCCTCAGTCTTCAGTTTATTTAATTCGCCAGTTTCGTTGATTAGTCAGGAAAGATATATTGCAAAGATAAGTAGGTACATTTATCCAGCCGTATCTTACCAATCGTCAAAATGTTCAGCAGAATTGTTTATGCTACCTAAATCATAATTCTTACGTCGTACGTAAGTGAGGAAAGTATTTCGCGGTATATTGCGTCTGTGAGCTAAATAAAGACAAACTATGATAAACTCTGGGGGCACGCACGCAATCACATAGTGTTGAATAACACTTGGCCAAAATAGTGTCGGGTAAACGGTAAGCTTGGGTAAAATGTTAGTATGTTTGTAGATTGGCGAAAAGGTTGTCTTAATTTTATCTGGATATGCTCTATTTTCTAAGCTGTTCGTACCTAAGTACTACTGTTTATTAAATGCTCATCTTTAGGTAGGTACTTTATAGAATAGGCACCCAAAAACAAAATATTATGTAAGAAAAACAAACATTTTTAAAACCCACCCTTCAATCAATTTCCATAAGACCATGGTTTGTCGGCTTTTGTTCTTTGACATTTTCACGCGTTCGTCCCATGCATACAAAAAAAAAAAAAAAATTCAGAAAAAACATTAATAACGATTACAAACTTGTGGCTGGATTCAAAATCAGCACACGTCAAGCAGTTTGACGTGTCCCCGTGTTCCTGCCCCTTCAGTGACCTTTTCTCTCGATTTGCCTTTTGAATTTTCTACATACTTATGTACACTCTGTCCACTAGGTTAATCAGTAGACTACCTATAGCGAAAACTTCCATAAGTATAAATCTGGATCGATTCTGAAAGGAAGCTTTAAATCTACATAAACATGAAAAAAAAACGGCTTATAGCAATGGACGTTAAACAGAAGTTAGAAAATACATTAAACATTCTACATTTATCCGGTGATTGTTTTCGCAATAAACAATAGAATTTCGTGCTGAAATATTCATGGCTTTTTGTACACACGGCTACATCGTATAGGTTTTTTGTACAATCAGAAGTCAGCATAAACTGGTTATACTATACAGGGTGAAATTGAATTCATGGGCATCCTTTTAAGGGGTCATTGTAATCATCATTATGAACAACTTTTACTATGGGACCAAACCTGAAATCGCGAAAAAAAATCAGCTCTTCCGTACATTTTAACGAGTTATGTGAACATAACTGCAAGGAACAGCTGATTTATTTTCGCGATTTCAGGTTTAGTCCCATAGTAAAAATTGTTCATAATGATGAGTACAATGACCTCTTAAAAGAATGCCCATGAATTCAATTTCATCCTGTATACGGTCCCAGTAAAATAGATGGACTTTTAGAAATCATTCAGACCACCAAACTAAGGACGATGGTAAAAAATATATAAGTAAAACGCATTAGATACTTACAAGAAAAATAATCAGCTAACGAAAATACACTAATGTGCCGGCAATTTATTATTTTAGGTCAAAATAAAATCACTTTAACCAGTGTTTTTTTTGCTTGGATATCTTTGGTGAGACGTATTGAGCGCTGTGTTAAAATTTTTCCATCTATTTTAATGGGAACCTGTATAGCTTGATGTGTAGCCGTGCGTACCAACATAGTAATATAAAAAAGAAGTGTGCGTATTTTGAGCTTCACAAAATATGTACAAAAACTATCGGAATGCAGTTTCAGGAATACCGACTTAATTTTAAGATTCTAGTAAATGAATCAACTGGAAACTTTATAACCATAGGTACAGTCAGCTTCAGAGAAAAGGAACCCCCTTTGGTAATGACATCAAGAAGTCTTGGGGTGGTTCCTTTTCTCTGACGCTGTCTGTACTAGTGAATAACGCATTAAAAAGCATTAAAATCTTAAACGGTAACTTTCCTCCGTGGAAACTTAATAATTTCAGCGAACAGTTTCACGTTTCAATTTTCCGCCATTTTTCTCTTTCAGCAGCTTTTGTTCAGTGATACCTGAGTGAAAAACCATGGTCAGGAGCTTACAATGTCTGAAATGAACAGTTAATGAGCATTAATTATAAAAGTACTTCTAAAATGTTTGCAAACTGGCATGGGGAACAAGGTACAGACGCCAGCACATCAAGCTACTACAATCTGTCAAATTTCTTTAATAGATTTTCAACTTTATCGCTAATATAATAAGGTTCAAAGTTGATTGGGAAAATTTGACAGTTTCGAGTAGACTGATGTGCTGGCGTCTGTACTTATTGTTCCTATGAGTTTTCATAACGCCATCTCATTAAGTTTTTCAGTGTCGTTAGTTTTTCTTCGTTAGAAAATACTTAAAAAAAAAACACCCTTGACTTTTAGCAGTGCTTATATGTATTCCAATGGCAATAGGAAATGTAGCTGTAGGTATACCTCTGGCTAACCCGTCAGGTTAAACAAGCGTGATGTTAATGTTTCTGTCTGTCTGTTACTTCTTCACGCTTAAACCGCTGAACAGATTTAGATGGGTATAGAGATAGTTTGAGCCTCGGGAAACGACACAGGATAGTTTTTATCCCTATATTCCCACGGGAAGCTTATACGGGTGAAACCGCGGGGCGCTGCTAGTGTGTGCATATAACAACTTTCCAAATGCAATCATGCGCACCCTTAGTGATACGTAGTTCTAAAAATAGCCTAATGCAGCTATTTATCAGTCACTCGTGTGAGTGACTTGTTGACGCGTTATTGTAGGTACAGACGCCAGCACATCAAGCTACTACAATCTGTCAAATTTCTTTAATAGATTTTCAACCTTATCGCTAAAGCATAAGGTTCAAAGTTGATTGGGAATATTTGACAGTTTCGGGTAGCTTGATGTGCTGACGTCTGTACTTCTACATACTATAGTAAAGCGTAATGGCGCGGAGATATTTTATAGCTTACTGTAAGCTGCAGTTATTGCAGATAACTTGTGTATCCTCCATCCTAATTGCGTTACACATTTTCAATCACATATATTATGTAGTTTTGAAGTATATTGCTAATCCATTGCTTCATAAGTTCATAATTTTGAAGGATATTGCTAATCCATTGCTTCATAAGTTCGAAAAATTCTGCCCAACAATGTAAATAACGCAATGAATGTTGTTGAACTGTCAAAATGAAAACCATTGATAGTGTGTTGCACAATTACCCCGCAAATCTTTATTTAGTATAGGTAGGCAAAAACAAGGATACGAACTCAGCTAGGATATATAATTTGCTATACCTACCTAGACGTGATGGCTGATTGTCTAAGGTAAACTTGTGAACAAAGACTTAACCGTATAGTTCGGAAGCGCCCCCGATTGGACCCGAACACACGAACCTCCGCCGGCTCGGTACCGGGTCCCATAGACCCAAGAATGACGACATACGACACCCTAAATTGATTATGTTAATATTTATTATGCTACCCATGTAAATCTTATGAATGTGCGTTAATTAAGAGAGTTGGACAAAAAACTCATATGTTAACGCCATTGAATATTTCATATTTAGCGCTGGCAAGTCTAAGCTAGCTAAATTGCGGTCTAAAGTCCACAATCTATTTTACGTAAGTATAATAAGTTTCTTAGCACTTGGACATCTGTTGACCATTGATTCTCTTATTCGCAATTCAATTCACTATACCCAGTGCACAGGCATATACAGGGTGTTTCAGAATGGTCTGTTCATATTTAAGGATGTGTTGCATACTTACCTAACAACTTTCTCCACGGGACCAACATCGTAATTTCGAAAAAATCAACATTCGCCCCATATAGAACTTCAATAGCTACTCGACCAAAATGTATGCGATGGCTATTGATATTTTAAAGACGCGTTAACACAGTGTTGCCACAATACGGGCAATCACTTAGTTCAGTAGGAACAGGCGCTATGACTGAGTCAGGTATCTTGTAGGGTTAAAACAGTCCAGAAAATCTATCGAAATCAGGGCAAGGGGGGGTAATACAAGATATTAAGAATAAGTTTATACCATAATTTTGTTTTTAATTGTTTTTTTCTGGACTGACAATTTTCTATCAAAATTACCGTTTTTCTTTCAGAGCCAATAATTTATCATTAAATAAGGTTATCATTCAATAATTTACCCTCATTGTAAAGATTATTAAATAAGCTCTTAGGCGATATATGTTTCGATTTGATACGTTCCATAATACCAAAAATAATAACCATTATACGTGAAAAAAGGAAGTGGCTCGATTTATTTGCTCCCAAGTGTATGAAAACAACTTTATGATACATGCTGTATATTCTCAAAACTGTCGGTCACACTAATACCGAAGAAACAAGATTAAATATGTACTTACCTACCTACACATTCTGTGTTGCTACAAAAACTAGGAAGTTGCTAATAAGCTGTCACTCGGTACTAATGATATAATCTTCACACTTTATGGCTTCTATAAACCTTTGGCACTTCAACGAGGATACACAATACACAACAAAAAATATATCTTCAATGTCACCGAGTAGTATCAACTCGTCACTGGAAAGGAGAAAATGCTAAAGCGCCATTTGGGCCTTTATCGTTATTTATCGGCATTTAGCGTTGGGTTAGATTTTTTTTTCTGCGTCGATCAGTTTAGGTTTCAAGACAATCTTGCCAAATTGTTTTTTTATGTCTATGAAATGGGTGACCGTGCTCCGTGCTCTCCGTGCAGCCGTCTCGACTGTCACTCGTGGATCTTTGACAGTCGTTACGGGTGATCAGAAGCCACTGACCTGTATTATACAAGTTGTTTAATAGAGGTTAGTGTCAGAAGCCCAAAAGTCTAACATCCAGACTTACCAAGAGGTATCGTGTACCCAGTAACTCATCGTATTAGTTAGAAATCCTCTCACACAGTAATAAAATAAGGTCAAATATCAGACTAATAAATCCTGCCAAAAATATCTAGCTAGCAATGAGTTCTGTTTTTAATTATACTCAAGGGAATCCTTCGCGCCGTCATTACCGTTTTAATTAAACGTTGCGAGCCTACGATGGCGCGATGTGATGGAGGCTCGTCACTCGCTCGTCTCGGTGTAAATGCGGCCGGGCTGTTAATTTCAGGGGGCTGGCGGCTTGCCAATACTTCGTTATGACTATTGTCAGTTTTGTCGTTGAAAAGTCGTAAAAGCAAATGGTGGGGATGTTGTTGTGGATATTTTTATGTCATTTTAATATTCGAGTTTGTGACAGAATAAAATATAGGAATGTTTGGTTGTGATTAAGTTTAAATGGCGCCAGTTGGTAGAAAAATTGGGATTTCTTCTACATATTTTATACTAGCTGCGCCCCGCGGTTTTACCCGCATAAGTTTCGATCCCGTGGGAATATCGGGATAAAATGTATCCTATGTCCTTTCCGTGGACTCAAACTATCTCTATACCAAATTTCATCTAAATCGGTTCAGCGGTTTACAGGCAGACATACACACTTTCGCATTTATAATATTATAGTATACCTACATATAGTATAGGTAGTATGGATTTATTACGAAATAATAAAATTTAAGATAAAAGTCAAGTCTCATCTTTCGTGGCGCGTACTATATTAGAATTTAACTGGAAATTACAAACTACCCAAGGGACACCAAAATACTATAGTGACACTGAAATTATGTAAGTATTAGATAAAGGGTGTAAAAAACCCATCACAGCCGCCATCTAAGCATTCTGTACATGAAACTTAGTATGTATTACCTACAAGCTAATTTTGCCCGCGACTATGCCCGCATGAAATTTCTTATCATTCTTTCTTACCCACCGCGTCCCATCGGATTTCGCTTAGCGTTTTCTTTTTGCTGTTACGTGATGTTAAAACTTTATTATATTAAGTATTAACTGATCTACTATATTATTAGTATACATTTACCCCCTTACTAATAAACGTATTATATCAGATGAATAGTTACACACCGATTTCTCTCTTGCAGTCGTCAGTAATTTGACTTTCGAAAGAAGAAGACAAAGCGTTGTGTAACTATGCAGACGCTATACAACGTTTATTAGTAAGGGGGTAAACCAAAAACCTATTAACCTTTTGAACGCCAGAGTATAAACGTATCGCCGTACCCCTGACGCCAGGCCACATTAACAAAACAACACACACACACACTTAAAACAACAAATTTCTCGGTATTGGTGGTTTATTTATATTAGTTTCATGCAATACAATATAGGCGAAAGCTTAAACTTTTAAATTATATAAATAAAAATACACAAAAGTAATGATTAAATTGTTTATTTCATATATGGTGCGACCCGTGCGACGTGTATTTTGTCATATATTTGTGACGTGGCGTTCAGGGTAAGATTTCGTTTATCACATATATGTGACAATGGCGTTCAAAAGGTTAATCAATAAACTTATCCATAAACTGTATGAGAGGAGAACGTTGATGTGACAGTTACAAAGTCTTACCACACCTCGGACACTCCATACAACGCTCGCAATATAATTACCTACTACTACTACATTAAAAAATGACGTTTGTATACGTATGAATGTGTGCGTAAGGTACTTGTGTTTGCGAGCGCTCTTGTTAAAGAACTGCGACGAATACGCCGAAGTGCGGGGTGAGGTGCGGTAACTGATGTTAGTGCGGGGAAGGGAGTGTCCTTTCTGTACGTAGTACTTTAAGTATTCTGTGGTCTTACTATAATTATTATCCACCTAATAGAGACTCCTGAACGTACAATGTAATTTAACGAGATGGCTCACATTGCGCAATTTCCTGTTACACCTTATGCGACACCAGTCTAGCACTAAATTAATTCTAAACCACTATGGAGATTCATCACGGTCTATTTTATTACCACAAGTTATCTCGCATATGTGTCTCTCTAGGCAAGAAAATATTGAATTTATGATTTGTACCTGAGTTATAGGTTTATCCCTTCTATTCATCTTCCCCTTAGAAAAGGGACAATCATTATGGAAATAAATCAATATGAATAAGTTTAGCAGATAAAGAAATGCTCTCCTTTCAAGAAAGCTATGGCTTTGATAAAGTATAAACAATATTTATCTATACTTACCAATAATAAACCTGAAGAATTTGGTAGTTTGTTTGTTTGAACGTGGAATTCTCTGAAACTACCATTCGGATAAAAAAAAATTGCATTTGACTGTCTAATTCTTGAAGGACAGAGGCATTAAAATCACGCTAGGTCACAGAGTCGAGCAAACGAAAGTAGACACTCGAATTATTTGCAGACTATTTATATGGCAATGTTAGACAAAATGTCAAATTCAATTTTTCAAAACAAGGTACTTACATGCTCTGTGAAGATGGCGTGTTGTTGGTGATTTTTTGTGATCTTGTTGAGCATTTTTCTAACTCAAAAGTCTCTAAGTCAAGCAGGAGTGTACAAATATTACCGTTTTTCATCAAAAACAAATTATTATAAAGTATCAAATCAGGTTATTCCAGGTATGTCATACTAATTTTGGGGTTGCCATACTGATATTTTTTAAATTTGCCGCGCTTTTTCTGTCTCTACTTTCGTTTGCCAGACTCTGGTAGCCGAGAAAAAAGAAAAAGGTCAGAAAGAACGCTAAGCGGAAACGAAGTATACGCGCGGAGGGGCGAGAGGGTTTTATAAAAATGTGGCTCACTGTTATATTACTTACGACTTACTTATAAACTTCTGCACAAAGCTTATGTAGATAAAAAAAAGGGTTGCACTCCGGGAGTGCCGGCAGAAGTGAAAACTTGAATATTAACGTTGAAATAAATCAATTATTAATTGAATTAATATTTTTTACAATTATTAAAAAATCCATCCACGTCCGCGTCCGCGTCCACCATCACCATCACCATCGCCATCAACATCGCCATCACCATCAGCATCGCCATCGCCATCACCATCACCATCCAACCATCACCATCCATCCATCAATCCTTTATCGTAGAAAGAGATGGGGGGGGAATCTCTCCTGACGGTCACGTGTCCTGACGCGATGCCCTGACGCGAGTTTAACATTGTTTACCCATTACAAAAAGTGTTCAACGCCGCTAAAGAAGTTTTCACTTCAAAAATAGAATTCTTTACATGAAGGACAAGCTTCGGTGAAGCCTCGACGCTTAATCCTTGCAAGCTCACAACACGGGAATCTTTTACCGTACATCAATAAACACATGCCATACAAACGAATACCAAGTTATATTCCTGCCAATATAAACTCAAGGTCGTCACCGCCTGACACTCAATGACACGAACAAAAATAAAGCAACAAATCTCCTCCAGCTATTACCCACATCCATCTGTACATGTTTAGATGACTCACAAGTGCGCAGGGGGGCCTCAATCCCGACAGCACGCGGATTGGAGGCCTCAAGGCCGCTCTACTTGAACCACAGGATACAGCAATCGTCACCTTACTTATATACAATGGGATGAGGATCATCAAGCAATTTGACATGTCAAATTGTCACCACTACAGTACCTAACTCTTGGAGTAAATGTACCTACATGGGTTTGACCCATTAACCTACACATGTTCGAAAGTAAAATTTAAACTTACCTATATCATGAGGAGGTAAAATTGTTTTTTTGTCATAAAAAGCTACATTATTTTTGAGTGCCATTGGATTTATGATTTATGGTACCAATTTTACTAAACTCAAAATCAAAGCATTTATTTCAAACTAGCTGCGCCCCGCGGTTTCACCCGCGTGAATGTCGTATACCCGTGGGAATATCGGGATAAAAAGTAGCCTATATGTTAATCCAGGGTGTCAGCTACCTCCATACAAAATTTTATCAAAATTAGTCCAGCCGAGAAGTAACAAACATATAAACACAAACACATATTAGTGTGATAAACCAATTACAGACACTTTTGAATTTTCAAGAGGTCGATCAGTCAGAAAGTTATAGGTATAGTTGACTACCATGCAGACAAAGTCGCAGGCAGTAGCTAGTATTATATACTTAAAACCAAAATAACTTTTCTCTTCAGCTTCTCGTATCGTCCATCTTAATTAATCAAACGTAATTCCAATCCCAGGCTATCATTTAAGTTTTATCAAACGGAAAATGTAATTAAGTACGGTTTTTGCCCGATTTTGTTCCGACTTAATAATTAATCTAGGTTCCCAAGATCCCACAGCCGTTCCGTCTACCCAATGAGAAGTATTTTTGGATGTACCATAGAAATGTATATATCTATGGGATGTACTTACCGGCGAACACACGTAGATTTAAGATTTTTTATTTATCAGAAGTCCAAACGTTCTCAGTTGCAGTCCGGAGTTTGAATTTGTGTACGGTTGATGGCAATAGACTTGCATATTACATGGGACTTAAACATTACTGGCTGAATGTGGATGTTACTGTACAGTCAGCAACAAAAGTCGATTAACACTGTCATTTTTACATGTTATTAAATTGACAACATTTTTTTTTTTTCAATAAACTGCTTTTTAGCTTTTCACATAATAGCAGAGTTTATATTCTAAAAATTTTTCTTCTGCCGCAACTTTGAACAAATATTTTGCTCAATAACTAAGATTAAAAAAAAAACTGAAGTGTTAATCGACTTTTGTTGCTGACCATACACCTCTGCCTAACTGTTCAGAGAATACAGGTATGATGTCAATGATGTCATGTTATGTTCTAAAAACTAAACTCCAGATGGAGATTGGGATGCATGAAGTAAAGCCTCCCCGTGTAGCGCAGTTTGTTCCGCCAGTTACTCAACTGAACCGAGCGCTCAGAGCATCCTGGACAGTCACACCCAAAAGCTTATTTGACTGGCCAATTCTTCCCTTGCGGTGGTAGAGCTAATACCCGCCTGGCTTGCGACCACCCTCCCCACCGGAGTCCCGAGTCAAACAGCCTGCTGTGTTTCGTCGTTGCGTGGGAGTTCCAGTGCCTTAGGCATCTGCTGGGCACGCTCGTTCTATCATAGACCTCATCCATTGCTTTCCATCAGGCGTGATCGAGGTCAAGAGCGGCGCCATTCAGCAATAAAAAAAAAAAGATGACGTTTAACGCCAGGTTCAAATTAAAACCGATGAATTTATTCACGTGTACACACAAAGTAAAAACACACACTCAAACAGCTTTTGGACTTCGAAATAAGACTTGGTGCAAGAAAGCAAGAACTGGGTTGTGTCAACAGCTACCTGAATGTTCGCTCAAAAGTAGGTCGGGCTTAACTTGTTAATGAGTGGGCTGCACTCGCCCGATATACAAGCTAGGCTTTTAAAATTTAAATGTAAAGCTGCGGTAAGGTTCTATTTTCAGCCACAATAATTAATTTTGTTATGGGAACGGAAAAGTTCAGAGGTAATGAGATTAGTTTTAGATACTGCCAATAATGGTTAAAATGAAAATAATTTTAATTCTCGGATTTCTATATAGGTAGCAACCTGAGGGTTGGAACTGTGTCTGGGAAATAGCGGTATCACCTCCTAATTGCTTTGATTTACTCTGTGATTATTGACTAACTTTGAGACAACAGTTTTTTATTTTTATAAACCTTCGTAGGTTCAGAGGTTGAAATACAAATAGCTATAAGGAATGAAGCAAGGAATGACATTGTAACGGCATCTACACCGCCATATGCGAGCGCGTAACACGCTAAATCCTCCATCGCGCAAGCAGAGTTTACCACGCAACTAGCATATATACAACGTCTCCACATCAAATGTCGGGCAATTGCCTACCAGACACGACACCCGTCTGGTAGGAGGATCCTCGCTTTTCTATGGAGGATGAGTGAACTTTACACCTTCTTCCACCTGTATAAAATGTAAGGAGCACGCATATTATTGGATAATTAACATTCCAAGGCTTTAACATTAGGACTTTGACTTTAAACATGAGGTAATGAGATCTGTTTCATTACCAATACTGGTTAAAATGTTAGATAGAATTTAATTCTAATATTTCAGGTAGCAGCCTGAATATTGGAACTGGAATTGTGCCCGGGTAATAGCGATAGGCCCGCCTCTTATTTGCTCAGACTTAACTCTGTGATTGCTGACTGAGAGCTCACAACAGAAAATCCACACGTCCCATCGATTCGACGTAATCCTTCGTAGGTTGAAATACAAATACGAAATGTATTATTACCATATATGTAGGTAGGTACGTACAAATTTCTCATATTCTGGGGCTCACTCATTCAATCCCAAAGTTTTATTACCTTGGGATTGAGTGAGCCTTTTTTAATTCTTCGAAATTTAATTTATCGAATTCGCACATACTTGACTCAACAATGACAAGTCTTCCAAGCACATCGCTGGATGTAAGCCACTCATGTTGTGAAGTGCTCAAAGCACAAATCAATCAACTAGCAGGAGAACTACAGTCTGCGAATAACGAAATTGATGCATTACATGAAGAAAATAGTCATTTGAAATGCGAATTGTTAAATTGCCAGAGAATTATAAATGTCTACAAAAAACTAGACTTCATAGAGAATTCCCCAAAAACCTCGAGTAGGAAAAATAAAAGAAACAAATTACATGACAGCAACAGAGAAAGCGCATGCCTACAGTATATGACCCCAGAAAGACGTAATCAATTACCTATTGAAGAAATAACATGCACACCGGTGGTGGAGAAGTCTGGAGAGAAGATGCAGAAAGACCAAAACTCACCAAATGGAGATAACATATGCATACAGGTGAAGAATAAATTGGAAGAGGCACAAGCAGCGAATAACAATAACGCATTGGTTACTAAAAATAGGATATCAAATGTAGCTATGTCGCCTAATGATACATAATCGACGCCGCCAATGAAAAATTCTACACAGGATATGAAAACTTTAAGAGCGAGCACACCCAATGAAGCTAAACTTAGGAAACTGTGTGTATTAAGTAATAGCACACAAAGAGGTATACTGCAAGCTATTGAAGAAAATTTCTCTAAAGAATTTAAATTCTGTAGTTATTCGTTACCAAACGCTAAGATACAACAATTATTAGCTAATTTAAAATCGAAATTAAGAGACTTCAATATGAATGATTATTGTATAATTTTTATTGGAGACACTGACATTAAATATAGCAATAATTTTATTGATTTAATAAAAGTTATTAATCAAAGCTTAGCACAGATAACCCATACACATATTATAGTGTGCACGCCTTCGTATGTACGAGGAGCGCCTATATATAACTATAAGGTTGAGACGTTTAATGACCTACTTTATATGAATCTCCAATATCATGACTGCGCATACTATTTCGACACTAATTATGACCTAACATTTGAATTTGACATGTTTTCACATAAATCAGGTATATTAAATAAAGCTGGAATACAATTCATATTTAAAAGTATAATGAATAGGATCAAAATTGACTTGGAGTTATTCCCTATAATAACAGACATCATTAACAACTCAGAGCAAAATGCTAAAGAGTTGTTTTTTCTAGAATAAGTATATAAATATCTTACATCAAAACATAGCAAGTTTGTTAAAAAAAGCGGATGATTTATCAGTATGTCTAGATCAACTAGCTGATAAACAAATATGTATTGATGTAATATGCATCACCGAACATTTCATTATGGAAGGTTACGAGAGCCAGTTGTATGTACCCAATTATAGTTTAGCGGCGTCTTATTGCAGAAAAGGGAAAAAAAGAGGAGGAGCATGTATTCTTGTGAAAAATGGCCACAAATGGAAAGAACTGCCTAAGATTGCTAAATTATCAACTCCTGGTATTTTTGAATGTTGCGCCATTGAGCTTATAAGCTACAAGATAATTGTCGTATGTATTTATAGGGTACCAAATGTAAATAATTATAATGATTGCTTGAATAAACTTGAGAGACTTTTACAAATGATATCAAAGACAACTTGGAAAAATATTGTTATAGCAGGAGACTTTAATATAGATTTACTAAAGTCCAATAGACTTTCTGCTACATTTGAGTGTCTACTATTAAGCTATAATTTGCAACTAGTATTTAAACAGCCGACGCGCATGGCCAGCCAAACATGCATAGACAATTTTGCGCACAATTTTAGTAAAGCATGTAAAAGCGAAGTAATAGAGTTTGCACTATCGGATCACACAGCACAGCTACTTCAATGCCCTGTTACAAAGGTGTGTGCCATAAACTATTGGTATAGTACAAGAAGAGATTACAGTAAAGAAAATATAGTTAAATTCCATCACTGCATGCAAAATATTTCTTTCTCAGAGATATACGATACGAACGATCCTAATGTAGCTTATAATGCATTTATTGACACTTTAAAGTTGTTTTATGGCTTGTGTTTCCCGCTTATTCGAGTCAAAATAAACGTAATAAATAAACCTAAATGGGTGTCAAAAGGTGTTAAATTCTGTAGCAGAAAGAAAAGAAACCTTCTGTGGCAATGGAGATTAAACCCTAGCCGAGAAAATAAAATAAAGTTGGTCAGTTATTCTAAGTTATATAAAAAAATTATAAATCTGACACAAAAGGCACAAAACAACTACAGAATAGAAAAAGCCACAAACAAGGCAAAAACTACGTGGCAAATAATAAACCGAAAGAAATTCAATACTCCCAAACAGCAAATTGATAAAATTAAAGTTAATAATAATAATATATTAAATCCTAAGGACATCGCTAATGCGTTTAACAACTACTTTGTTGACAAAATACAGCCCATGATTAATGACGGTAGCCAGCCTAACTCACAACGTAAGATATATACAAGATGTAAGTCGATGTTCATGGCACCAAGTGGACCAGATGATATACTTAAAATAATAATGTCACTGAAAAACACAAAGAGCATAGGTTACGACGGGATCTCCACGAATGTGATTAAATCTGTAGCTAAGAAATTGTGTGTCCATTTAAGTCATATACTTAATCTCAGTATAGCTGCTGGTGTATACCCAGATGCTTTAAAAATTGCCATTGTTAAACCACTATTTAAAAAAGAAAACAGAGAGCTAGTGGAAAATTATAGACCAGTCTCACTGCTTTCTAATATTTCAAAAATATTTGAAAAATATATTCACAAAGAGCTATATAAATATCTTGACAAATATAATATTCTGTGTGAGCAACAAAAAGGATTTAGACCAAGAAAATCAATAAATATGGCGATTTATGATTTTATATATAATGTCATAAATAATGTGGATAAACGAAACCCAGTCTGCGCCATTTTTTGCGATATGTCGCAGGCATTTGATTATGTCCACCATCCTACACTACTAAAAAAACTGGAAGCTTATGGTATAAGGGGTAACGTTCTTGAATTATTTAAATCTTATTTACAAAATAGACGACAAATAACCGAAATCAATAGGATAAATGTAATTAATAAACATGATGAGATATGTAGATCAGAAGTGAGAAACGTTAGTTATGGGGTACCGCAGGGTAGTGTTGTGGGTCCCTTGTTATTTATAGTATATATTAATGACTTACCGGAATGGATTGAACAACCATTGACTCTATACGCAGATGACAGTACCGTGACAATACCTTCGAAAAGCGTTGATACATACCAAAGTGACATTAATAATTCGTTAAAATTGATTATAAAATGGTTAGAGGAAAATAACTTAAGAATAAATTTAAATAAAACAAAAATAATCCAATTTAACCAACGTATGACAGATACGGACAATCTCAATGTGCAATATAACGATAATAAAATTAATGAGGTAGTTAGTACTAAATTTCTTGGGCTAGAAATAGATAAAAAACTTAGCTGGAAACAACACATTGAGTTACTTTGCAAGAAACTAAGTTCATCGGCATATGCTCTATATACCTTATCGTCTATTGTAAATCTGGATGCATGCCTTACTGCGTACTATGGTATAGTTGAATGCCATCTGCGATACGGAGTTATCTTTTGGGGCAACTCAACGGAAAAAGACACTGCATTTAAGGCACAAAAAAGATGCATACGGTCTATTTTTTAATTGAAAAGCACGGATAGCTGCGTGCCATATTTTAAACAATATAAATTACTAACCCTACCTAGTTTGTATATTTTAGAAATGGCAGTGTTCGTAAAATTAAACCCGGATCGCTTCGCACGAATGGCTGACGTGTTTCCACGAAATAGACGTGACAATAGTACCCTATGTATCCCTAGTACTAGAACAACTTTGATGCGCAAGGGTGTCTGCTGCATGGCACCGGTGATATATAACAAAATACCAAGTTGTTGGAAGGACTATAATTTTACATTATTCAAAAAAAGACTTAGGAACTTTTTAGTAGACAAAGTTTATTATAGGGTTGAAGATTTTTTATTGGAAAAAGAAATTGTTTGACTAGTTTATATATTGTATTTAAATAACTACTAGAAATTGTGACATTAATTATATTATTGACTGATGAATTAGAATTATTTTATGAATTGAATGAATTGAATAGTTGAACATTGATAATTATTAGCGAATGATGAACTAGAATTATATTATGTAATGGAATAGTAAATATGTATTTTAATTGTAATCTCGATACTTTTGCATGCCTTGTAATTGGCAAAATATGGCTGTTTCTGTATTTATATTATGTACCACCATGACTTGTTTGTACCCGTATTTGCAAAATAAAATATCTTTATCTTTAAACAAAAATTCTCATTAATGTTTTCACTTTGTTTGGCAAATCCCAATGTATCGGAATTAACCAACTCTAACTCTCGAAATTGGATCTCCGAAACATAGACCCACATTCCCTTGAATTTTAGTTACCTAAATATCGATCATCAATCCTGTTATCAGTCCCCTGCCATCATCATTCCCCTGGCGCGACCTCGTTACGATAGAAGCGATCGTAATTCGGGCAAAAGCATTGAGTAGAACGTAGAACTCGGCCCATTTACCCCGGCAAGTTATCCTTGGTACATTAGGTCGCATGTCAGTGGAGAAAAACCAGAATAAGCTGGCCTCTTTTTTAACCGGCTTTTTAATACGCTTACGCTTCTTGTATAACTAACAAACAATGTAATAAAATCTTAGAAGTCAATTTTAACCTACTTCTAACTGTCGTATCGAAATGAAACTTTGTAAGTATATGTAGTTCGCATGACAAAACTATAATTTGATATCTTAGAGCTGATCTGATGTTGGAGCCAGGAGGTGGATAGTGGAACTCTTCAGTGGCTAAGCTCTGCGGTAGTAGACCCTCGAGTTTGAGCTCATATGATTTGTTCTGATGAATCCAATAGATTGCGAGGGTACGTAGTACTATTAAGTATTCTGTGACGAGGGTCTAGTGATGGAGCCAGGATATGGATAGTGGAACTCTTTAGTGATTACTAGTAAACCGCTCGAGGCTGAGTTTGGTTGACTAAAGCGTGTTTTTTAGTTTTTCTAAACTATATATTCTATTACGAGTACACTAACTCTTTTATTCTATTGAAACTCCGTACGTGTTCCTCCGACGTGCAGTCGACTGTACCAAATAGTTATTTAGGTCGGCACGTTGGCCAGGGGAATGACAGAAACGTGGTGAATGGTCCTCCATTAATTAAACTATGTCTGTTGGCGTCCCCCTGTTTGGATAAATTAATTGACTAGTTTCTTTGGTATGGTGTCTTAATGTTTATTCACTGGAGAGTTGAGAGATTTATATTATGATGTTTACAATTTAATGGCTTACTTTGATCATGTTTTAATGAATGTTTGTACCTACGTTCTATTATCGTTAAACATTACAAAAACAACGTTTTGTAATTGAAGATTCGCAGACAGGCGCGACGCGATCACGCGACGTTGCGACTCGATTCTGTAGAACAACGATGAAGTTTTCGTAGAATTTTTCTACCTACTAGATTCGCGTAGCACCTGTCTGCGGGGGCCTTATTGCACTTGAAGGTTCGGTTCTCCAAGGTGTCTTCATGTTTTTGTGTTGCGACCGTTCCCAACAAAATTACCAAGACGTAGAGACTAATAAATACGTCATCAACAGTCGCTCAATGTGAACTTTGTGAAAATAATGGAATGTCTCAGCTGCCTATAAGTCCCGTAAGCTATAAATTATAGCTTACGGGACTCTTACTCAACAATGACAATAATTAATGAGTTATACTTAGTCTATAACTCATTATTATTCATAACTTGTGAAAGATGTGTCATCGAAATTATGTCCTTATTTAATTAAATAGGGTTAAAGAATTGCCAATCTTAAGTGGCAGTGGACAGGGTCACAGGGCACATTGCTCGCAGAACGATAGGGCCGAAAAGTTCTGGAGTGGCGATCGTGTACCGGTAGATGTAGCGTTGGAAGGTCTCCCACAAGGTGGACCGATGCCTTGTTAAAGGCCGCAGGAACCCGCTGGAAGCGAAGTTCGAAATGCCCACATTATTATACTATCATTTTCATTCACGTACTAAAAACAATGGAGTATTTAATAAAATAAAAATATGTTATAACGACGATACTGCTGATCTTAGCAAAGCGGGCGATAAGATACCTACAGGAAGAAAAAAAATGAAAGCTTTTTTAAATAACATGGAAACGTTATCTCTTTAGGGTCGTTGTTGGTCACGGATATCATATTTATTATCTAACATACATAATATTATGTAGTGGCAAATTGTTGTGATAGAACATCCTCTGCTTGGTGTTTTAAATAACAAATTCTTTTGTTTTTTTTTTTTTCTGCGTCGTACACTATAAACAAAACTCTCTGTCCCTTTTATTAATAAACGCTGAGTAAAGTAACAACAAGTATTAACTGCAGATTAACCATAGGTACCTTTTTCGAGCATTAACGCCTGTCCGAACACTGTACCTACACTGCAGGTATCTCACTGGGGCTCTTACCTACCTATGTAAACCTTAGATTATAAATATGTAGATAGGTACTATCAGTTCACATACCTAATCAATCATTATTTCCTTCCTAGAAGCACAACTATTCAAGTATTCACAAAGCTCTGTATAAACAGAAATGGAAATTCAAGACAGAAGTGGTTTGGTAGAATTCTACCATGTAGTGTAGTGTGTGTTGGTCGTAACAGATGGCGCTACTGGTCTGTAGGTAGCGATAGTTTATTACGTCTGGTCGCTGTCGGTGTTAAGGGTTCGAGGCAAACCCCGGCTTTCAGCTATCACTATCATAAATAAAATTGCTGAACCATGATTTACATAACTGTGTAGACCTGCCTTTGACTGTACATAGGGACAGGCAATACTTATCTATCTATAACGAATTCTGAAAGCAAACGTACGAGTAATTCTTCAACTGTCCTACATGCCTACGGCCCATATGGGACGACTTGACGAAAATCAAAACAATTTTCGTCAAGTCGTCCCAAATGGGCCGTAGGTATGTAGGACGAGTTGACGAATCACTCAAACGTACAAGCAGATGCAATTCCTGCATAACTCAACCATTCGACAGGTCGGCGAATCGAAAATAATTACAAATTTGCCTTGCCCCCGACAGCAAATAGCCGTCGGAAGAATGGTGACAAAATTTGCGGGTTTCGAATTTGTGAACAGCCTTTAGAGGACTCTCTTGATAACATCAATCAGATGTTCGATTCGGCACGGAATCGTATCGAACGGTTGTGAATAGCGATGCTGGTGACTGGTTGCAGTTTAAAGGCGTGTGTTCTATTTTGCATGCTGAATGCAATAATGAGTCATGTCATGTAGATTGACGTCTCATGTCACGCCTGTAATCCTAGGAGGGATAAATGGAGTTGTACTACCTAAGTAGTCGGTCGCATAATCCTACTTAGCGTATTTAACTACATATACCTACACTCAACAAGTAGAACCTAAAGAAGTCCCCTGACCGGGTCAGAAATTGGGTTTATTTCGGGATACAATTCACTATTATATAGCATAATCAGCGTATAATTTTCCAACTGCAGGGACACAGGCCTTCTCTTGGTGAGAGGGAGTGGGCCATAATCCACGACGCGGGCCCAGTGCGCGTTGGATGTATATTTTAGCGGGCTTTTATAATCTCAGCACATACGGCCATGAACTAATCCAATGAGACAGTTTATTAAATACCTATTGTTTTAATTGTCTGCTATTAAAATATGTGCATTTATTCACGACAATGATAAATGATTTATTTCCTGTAAGTAGGTTTGTACAAACACTTTTACACGTCAATCATATTTTTTTTAAGCTAGATGAGGTCAGCGTTTCCTAACTGACTACTCTGAGAAGAAAGGCCGAAACAAACTCAAAGGTCACAGTCTCTTTTAAGTCCAGACCAAAATATTGGTCAGATCATGTGAAGACCATGTAGATTTGCGTCTGAAATGGTCTTTTGAGAAAAGAACCACATAGATTGAGCGGACCTGTCCAGTCAAAAAAACAACAAAAAGCTCGTTTTATATCTAAGTCAATTAACAAGAAAGACATTACCAAAAATTACGTCCTCTATAAAAACGTTCAGGCCATTAAGCTGTAAGCATATTATGACATTCATCAAAATGAATACAGCGTGAATCAGAAAGGTGTGGATATACAGGGTGGCAGCAGTACCTACATGATTCTGAACTTGCGATGAAAGTTTTATTGGTTATTAAAAAAAATCTGTGGTTGTTTCATAGAAAACTGCAATACCTACCTACACGGTCAAAATGTACGGAGCACCTTTTTTTGGATGAATGCAGGTAACAAGTTGCGCTTCGACGTTGCTATACTTACTTCAATTACCTACTCGACCAAAATGTATGAGACGGGGAGACGGCTGATAATTTTTGCGATGCGATGCAATGTTGGTCCCACGGAGAAATTTGTTCAGTTTTATGGTCTGTACCACACCCTTAAATATAACCACATCTTTCTAATACACGCTATATAAAAACGTTTTGGTCATTAAGCTGTAAGCATAAGATATTCATCAGAATGTATATCAGCCGTTATTGCCGATGGATGAATGGATGCTTGGGTGTTACACCACCGTATGCAAATGATATGAATAGTAATAACCCTGCCAGAGTATTGGACGGAGATCTGATGGGAATCCTGCTGATAGCTGACAGGTAATTTAACTTGGGCTGGATTGCGAGCAAAATGGTATTGGATTTTATCCCAAATACGGAATTAATAGCTTCGTTGTTAATGAGGGAGTTGTTTTTATGGAACAAAAAATAAATAATGAATTAAATATAGATAGAAATAGTGAACTCTTTATTATGTACATCATAAAAATTACAGATATAAACGTAGAAATTTTACAAAGGGTGATACAATCGGATCTTATCGCTAAAAGCGATATTTTAAAGACAACTTGCAAAAATCCACAGCATTGCAAAAATTCTCATATTAAAGATATATTATAAGGTCCCATTAAAATAGATGGACAAACTTTTAGAAATCATTCAGACCACCAAAATAAGGACGATGGTAAAAAATATATAAGAGAAACGCATTAGATACCTACAAGAAAAATAATAATCAGCTAACGAAAATACACTGATGTGCTGGTAATTTATTATTTTAGGTCAAAATAAAATCAGTTTAATTTGTGTTTTTTTTTCTTGGATAATTATTTTCGGTTAGACGTACTAAGCGCTTTGTTAAAATTTGTCCATCTATTTTAATGGGACGCTGTAGACTTTCAGACATTTTCTATGAACCAAACGCATACTACACGTGGGCCACACGCCCGCACCGTACTTTTTTAAATGAAAAACTTTTTTACAAAAAAAAAACAACCGACTTAAAAAAACACACTACAAAGTGAAAAATAACTTTAATTTCGGAAGTCGATGTCGTTGGTTCAGCATTTTGGTTTTTTGACACCGACTTCCGAAATTAAAGTTATTTTTCACTTTGTAGTGTGTTTTTTTAAGTTGGTTGTTTTTTTTTTTGTAAAAAAGTTTTTATTTTTCACTTTTTAGTTGTACCTACCCCACACAAATTCAATTAACCCTAGTGCATTGAAGAATTGAAGACACGACTCGAAGAATCATCATAATTCACATAGAAATGCCGGAGATGCAGTACATTTATACATATAACTTCGTACATAAGAATAATCACCTATTGTATTATATACTAAAACCTTCCTGAAAGTATGTAGATCACACTAATGAAAGAATTATCAAAATCGGTTCAGTAGTTTTTGAGATAATCGCGGACATACAAACATACATACATACGGGTCGAATACAGAACCACAGTAAATATACAGTAAAACATCTTCATACAAACGTGCCGCTCTCGGTTTGAATGTGTGCGTGCGCGCCGCGCGCCATGTCGGCACGCGATTTCACGCACACGCTAGCATAATATATGAGGGAATAAGGTGGCGGCAGTGCGGGCTGTGCAGCGCGACTGTGAGCACGCGGGTACGCTACATGACCGCTTGCGTTCGTCAACTCTCGCCGGCGGCGGCCACTTAAATTACGAGTATCATGACTTCAAAAAGGGGAAAAAAATATTGTAGTGTTTTCGGGTGCCTCAATAATGATTTCGCAAACCCGGACTTATCATTCTTCATAGTTCCTACTCAACCAGAAATGTAAGTACCTACTTATACTTAAATATTATTAGAAAATGTGGTATTGTATTGTTTATTTCACAGTTTATTTGCTTTATTAAGAGCGCAGCCGAGTCGCATTTTTCCATATAAATGTATTCCCAAATTTACTTTCTGAATACTATGTTTAGAGCTAAAGTTAGTTACCAGTAGCAATCAAACACAAGGAAATGAAAATATTTTGTCGGAAATCTTACGTTCTGAATATGTACCAATACCAATACAACATGAGCTACCGGAAAAAAATGCATTTTTTTATGTTTGTGGCGCTTTTCAAAAAAATGTGTTGATTACCATAAGAACTGCGATTTATTAAATAATTACGTCGACGTTAATCAACGAGCGTGTAATTTAAGTGTAGAATCTAGATACACCCATTACAGGAATTACGGCAAAGATCGAAATTTACTCATGATCCCACCTGATGATTTTGTCGATAATGTAGAAAGGATGGAGCAGGTGTTTCGCAAAGCGTTCGAAAAGGACCACATCAACATTAAAATTGGCCGGTCAATTTACGATCAACTGAATGATATAGAATTTAAGATGCCCTGTCCATGCTTTCCCAAAAGCTTTTTACAAAAACTTTACATAAGAATGAGAATTTACTTTACATTAACAAATAATAATAAAGCGTTCCGGACGTGCAGAAACAGGAGAAAAATTTTCTCGGTATCAAATTTGTACCTTAGTATAATAAATGTTATGTGAATAAAGGCTTTTTATTTTTACTAAATTTATAAATTGGTAAAATATTCAATCATAATATGCTTTTTATTTCATAAATTTAGATCAAGTGCTGCTTGTTCGAAAATATTAACTAAAAGTAAAAGTGACAACCCTGGGGATCAACGCAAGAGTAGGCTAATAACTCGGCGGGCGGCCTTAGATAACTTACTGTATATTTACTGTGACAGAACCTCCTTTTTTAAGTCGGTTAAAAAGGCGTTGCGCTTTGCTATTCAACCACTAATCACTCTGCTTCTTTGCGTAACCTACAGACTTAAGGTGACCCGATGACGGCCCTTTCTTTTCATCTTTCGACATAACTCTGTCTGAAATATTATACTTAATTTAAGTAGATTTTTAAAAAGCCAGTCTAAGTACTTAAGGCGAATGGTTACGCCAAACTTCAAAGTAGACCTCTCTTTGAAGGCCTACTTCTCCCAAATGGATAGCCCAAATATATTAAAAAAAATATATGATATGTGACATATGTTTACAAATATAATTTAAGTTTGATTTTTTTAATATTACTGTTAGTTTTAACAATAAAAAATCATATCCATCCTCTTATTTTACGCAAGAATTTTCTTTCTACTTCCAAACGCCTGAAGCGATTTTGATGATTCTTTCACCAAATTATAGCAAATTTAATGGTTTATAAAAATTAAGTTTGTTTTTTTTAATAATTATTATTTAAGTGGGAAAAAATCAGTAACACCATGGTTTTACCTATACGGGCGCGGGCAGCAGCCGCCCGGTCAGTCTCGCTGTAGCGTTCGCACGGGGAGGTTGTGTCGCATGTCTGCTCGCTCCGATCTGCATTTTTGTAGCAAAGACTAAATAGCGCAGATAGTACACTCGGACTGTTCGTTTACGCTTGGACGTTGATAGTATTAGTAGTAGTGATAGTTTGTTTGCAAGTGGACGATATATTATTGTCTATTGAATACTAATATAATAATAATATCAATAAAACACGTTTATTCAGTATACAGATCGTTTATTCACATATACAAACTATAAAAAATACAATTACAAAAAAAAATAATTAAAACTAACTTATGACTAATACCGCTCTTAACAGTGGTAGTTTTTAGGGTTCCGTACCCAAAGGGTAAAAACGGGACCTTATTACTAAGAGTCCTCTCTCCGTCTGTCTGTCTGTCACCAGGCTGTATCTCACGAACCGTGATAGCCAGAAGAAGGGTTATGTTTTTCGAGAGTATATAATATACAGGGTGAATTTTTTAAGTGGGCGTGGATGGCCAAATTCTATACTATGAGGAATAGCGAAAAATACTCAAAGGAGTCGCGGGCTCGATTTTGATGAAAACTAAAACTGAATCATTGGATTTTTGAAAAATCAATATTTCTAGCCAGGAATCGAACCTGTTGATTTTGAAAAAAAAAACACACTGTATTATTACACCATTCGATAGTGTCCCTAATAAGGATCAAATTCTGGGAAGTAATGATATACGGCAAACTTAAGGAAAATGTTGAATCTTAATAAACTGCTTCTTATTTTAAAGTATTCATACCTCGATTACGTACCTTGTTCGAAATGATGCTCAATATTTTTATTTTACTAACACACCCGCAGCGCAGTCACCTTCACAACATTATGTTCCAAATTCAAATTTCTTTTACGATCTTTGGAAAATATTCTAATGGAATCACTAATATTGTAATGCTGAATGGCAGTACAATCCTTGAGACGTCGAATCCAGCTATGTATTGAAAACAATGGTCGCGTCAGGACACGTGACCGTCAGGAGAGATTTCACAGGGGAGAACTACTACTCCTAACTACTAAGTATCCCCCTCTCTTTCTACGGCGGCGCCAACCGAAGTGAACCAAGTGACACACGACAATGGATGGATGGATGGGTGTGGGTGTGGGTGTGGATGTGGGTGTGGGTGTGGGTGTGGGGTGTGTGTGTGGATGTGGGTGTGAGTATGGGTGTGGGTATGGGTGTGGGTGTGGGTGTGGGTGTGTGTGTGGCTGTGGGTGTGGGTGTGGGTGTGTGGGTGTGGGTGTGGGCGTGTGTGTGGGTGTGGGTGTGGGGGTGTGTGTGGGTGTGTGTGTGGGTGTGGATGTACGGATGGATGGATGGACAGCTGATGGCTCGACCGTCTGTATAGTACCTACACTGCTGTGTATTCGTAAAATTCGTGTATACTCGTATAGTGTTTAAAATATGGAAATTGAACAAAGTGCATCTATTAATGAAAAAAGTGACGCAGAAATAGTGAAAAAAATGAGTTATATTAATTCGATTAATAATTGATTTATTTCAACGTTAATATTCAAGTTTTCACTTCTGCCGGCACTCCCGGAGTGCAACCCGTCTTTTTTTTTCTCATAACCTATCGAGTGGGGTATCAAAATAAAAGGTTTTAAAAGGTGATTACAAAAATATATACAATTTATAATATGGTAAAAACTAATTCAAAGTGACAAATCGTAAAAAACACCTACCAAGAACTAAATCGTCAGCGAAATCTTTCACATTTGTAAACTAAAAAGCAGGAAATAAAAAAATTACAAAACCCGACTGCAACCTTATACTAAAACTAACTGAAAAGCTAAAAACAAGCCCATTTTAAATTAAATAAAAGTTGGAAGCAGGCGGGACCCATTTGAGTTTGTAACTATAATAATGGTATTCTTCTGGCAATCACGGTTCGTGAGATACAGCCCGGTGACAGACAGACAGACGGACAGAGGAGTCTTAGTAATAAGGTCCCGTTTTTACCCTTTGGGTACGGAACCCTAAAAACTACCACTGTTAAAAGCGGTATTAGTCATAAGTAAGTATTTTTTTTTCATAATTGTATTTTTTTATAATCTGTATACGTGAAAAAACGAACTGTATACTGAATAAACGTTTTTTATTGATATTATTATTATTTTTTATTTGTCTCTAAGAAAGCAGTATTTTTACTGTAAGTACAATAGCATTCATACTCACAACATAAATATTGTACGTATTCTCGATCCATCTACACTCAGTAAGTAGGTAGCATCATAAAACTGCCTAAGACAAAATGCATCCCACGCCGCATCTGCATGCGCTACGTACGAGTACGACACTCTTTGACATTGGGGAGGTAAGCGGGCGCGCGGGGTGAGGCACTGGGTTCGCCTATGCTCCGCCCAAACGCTCAAGGACATTCGAGGCTATAATCGCCTTAATGTAATTTTTTAAAAGCTTAGACTAGAGATGTAAATTGAAAAAGAAAAAAATGTTTTTTTTCACAATCTTGAAAAAAAAACATGAAAAACATCTTGACACCGTTGTTTTTTTTCTAAATTTGGTTTTTTTTCAGAAAAAGTGAAACACTATAACTAAAGTGGAATAAAACAATAAAGATTCTTTTGTTTTTATTAAAGCTAAATTACGTTTAAATCAATGGGTAACTATTATTATGAACTTAAAAAATACTTAATGTGTTACAATCATCTGTATCAGTATCAGTAGCTACGTCTACGCTTGTTTTATCAGCATCGGAATAATGTTCTGTGTCTGTATTTGTTTCATCTGATTCTGAATCAACGACTATACTATCAGGGACTCTATTACCTTGTGCTTGTGTTAATATTGTTGATGATTGTACTGATTGCAATATTAAATTGTGCGCAATGTAAATCAACCAAAACATAAACCAAACGAGGATTAAGGAAATCCCCGTCCATAAATGTAGTTTACATGTGGTGTTGCCAAATAAATTAAGACATGTATTTATTAACAAAAAAAAATAATAATCTCAACTCATATACGATAACCACCTTGCCATATTTTTATTTTCCTACTCATGAAAAAAAACCTGCTCCAGAAAAAAAACTGTTATTTTTCATGTTTTTTTTAAACGTTTTTTTTCATCTCAGAAAAAAAGCTGTTTTTTTACAACTCTAGCTTAGACGCAGTAACCAGTAACATTATAGGTACTCTAGTCTCGACTTTTATTAGTTTTAGTTCGATAATGAGTACCAATAGATAAGTATCTACTGGTCTAAAGGGCATTACGTTTTATTTTTTATTTATTATGTACCTAAGTATAGAAACCTCTATATGAGAGCAAAACTTAATAAAATTCCTATTAACTGCATCCTGCATCCATCATGAGGAAACCAGCATGTCCTAGAACCAAAAAGTCGAAGACATGTGACATCTGCCAAACCGCACGGGGCCCGCGTGGTGGATTACGGCCCACTTCCTCTCACGGAGAGGAGGCCCGTGTCCCAGCAGTGGAAACATTATAGGCTGATTATGTAAACTGCATCCTAATTGCGTAATACACTTTCAATCACAATCTGAATCCTTTTGAAGGACATTGCTAATCCATTGCTTCATATGTTCGAAAAATTTGTCAGCTCAACAACGTAAATAACGCAATGCATGTTGTTAAACTGTCAAAATGAAAGACATTACTACGCCGATTACAATAGTGGTTAAGTATTTACTTTATAATGAGTAGGTAGTAATCATTAAACCATCACAATTTATGCATTACGTTATAGTAACCACATTACGAGTGCACGTGAGCGGTGAGTTGAAGTTTGGAGTACTTACTGCTTAAGGGGCTTACACGAGCTAAACGCAAAAAAACGGTAGTTTTCGAAACAATAAAAGTATATGATGGCCTACAGTAAACAAAATCAGAAAAATATATGATATTCTTCAGGATATATGCTAGATAGATAGTGTTTTGAAAACACAATACAACTAAATTGGTACGATAGAAAAAAATCATGAACATACCTCTAAAAAACATTCTTATTACAATAAAAACCATACTAATATACATACAATCATTCTGATTTTTTGTCAGATTATTCTACAAGTAACATACTAAAATGATAGTGTTTTATTTTTTTATTTAAAACAATAGTTTTTTTGTAAATCGAATATTCATAGTTCCGAACATAAAAATTGCGCATGTGTGCGTGAACGCCCGTGTAGCGACACTGCCGGCCGAGGCCTGATGCTATACGGACGTGTCGCTCTTTTCGCCGCACTATTTCCGTCAAGATTGTTATGTTTTTGTTAAGTTTTATTTGTAAATTCATTGTTTATTATTTGCATATCTTCTTTCCGTAAATATTTTTATTTCGTGTAAATATAAAATACTTTTAAGTTTGTAATGTATGGGGTGCAAGGCGCGCGCCATCTATTGTACGGCGAGTCCCAACTCCCGGGCGTTTCACTTGTGTCTCCCGGCAGTGGTCCGCGTAACCTAACAAAGTTAAAATAGGGTAATAATTTGTAAATAAATGGGAAATATAGTGAAACATTCCGTTAGGAGGACTACAAAACGTTCATATAAAACAAAAGCCGAACATAATATGAACGAAAGTAAAAAGTATGAGCATTTTATTTTTAACTGAATATTTTTATTTTTGCAATAAAATGCATAAGGTAAGTATTTTCGACTCCGCGTACATCTGTCACACCGGCGCATGTGGCCGACGTGTAGATTTGTATTCGAGAGTCCCCGGGTTCGATTCCCAAGGTTACGAAATCGTACTTTCTTTTTAAATTTTTGAATTTTTAGATAGATAGTGTTTTGAAAACATAATACAACTAATTTTGTACGATAGAAAAAAATCATGAAGATACCTCTAAAAACTTTCTTTTTACAATAGACACCATACTAATATACATACAATCATTCTGATTTTTTGTCAGATCATTTTACAAGCAACATACTAAAATAATAGTGTTTTATTTTTTTAGTTCAAACAATAGTTTTATTGTAAATAGCATATTCATAGTTCCGAACATAATAAGTGCGCATGTGTACGTAAACGGTAAACCCCCGTGTAGCAATAATGCCGGCCGAGGCCTGATACTATAACTATACGGACATGTCGCTCTTTTCGCCGCATTATTTATTTGTACATACATTCATTGTTTATTATTACTATTTGCATATCTTCTTTCTGTAAATATTTTTATTTCATGTAAATATAAAATACTTTTAAGTTAAAATAGCGTAATAATTTGCTATCAATTATATCATTTTTGTAAATATGGGAAATAAAGTGAAACATTCCCTTAGGAGGACTACAAAACGTTCATATAAAACAAACGCCGAATATATGAACGAAATTAAAAAGTAAGAGCATTTTATTATTACTGAATATTTTGGTAGTTTAAGAAAATGCACTTATTACGCATAAGCTCAGTTTTTTCGACAAGCTACGCAATCGTTACATTGGCTCATGTAGACGACGCGCAGGTTTGTGTTCGAGGGTCCCCGGGTTCGATTCCCAGTGATACGGAATCGATTTAATTTTATTTAAAAGTATTTTGAATTTTTAAATATATTTTTATAACTAAAAAAACGTCTACAATGTAATTATCTTTCACAGGAGAAAGAAAGTCGAAAATATCAACACGGAAGTTACTTCTAATGCGTAAGTACCTACACGTTTTCTAAGCCATTGTAACAATAAAAAAAACCTAAATTTATTAACAGACCGCGACTTATTGATAATGTGCATAAAGAAATCACAGATTCATCCGAAAATTGCGAAAAAATGATCACAAGCAAGAGTTTAATTTTTATTGATTGTGTTTATAATAAGTAAATAGAAATCATAATAATTATGTATGAATGTTAGGTACGAGTACCTAATCCTTGAGGCCGTTTACACATCATGCCGCAGCTGCAGCGGCATCACCCTTGGATTTGTATGAACACACCGCGCCCCCGCGCCGCCGCGCCGCCGGCGCACAGTGGGCCCATACTGAAAATTTGTGGACTTAGGCAACAAAGTTCCAATATCGATGCGATTTTTTTTTATATGACGTGTTATGATATTCCTAACAACTTTTATTCTTATAAAATTTCGTCTAAAGTTGATAGTTTGTCTTGAAAAAAATTTATTAGTTTTTTTTTGTATGGAGCGAATCACGTTTCATTTTTTTTCTTCAATTGTACTAATAAGTTGAGTGTGTGGCGGTGAGTATATGATAGCTAGGGTCATTCTCTATCCATGAAAAAAAAAATCAGCGCCGGCTATCTGCGGCATCGCGAGTAATCATTCGGTAAAATAAAAATATTTTGTATGAAATTTTTTGCCATTTAAAATAAATTCAAAGTATATTTTTTGTCTCATTTGGCTGTTTTGACCTTCTATTTAGTTAAATATATAGTTTTAATAGCGCATAGTTACATATAACTAGTAATTCTGGTAGAGATTTAGTTATTATTGCATGTTATCGGTAGCACCTGCATTGTGATTGATGACTCATTTGTTTGTGCGCTCGGCTAAGCGCATAACTAATGAGTTTTCAAAAATGCTCGTCTCTGATTGGCTGAATAATTTTCACTCACTGTTATGTCCACTACTTGAGTAATTAACACTGACTATAAATATAAAGACATTCATTAAGTCCATCTAGTTTCGCTCTTGTCGCTTATTTGTGAACACAGTGAAATACTTTTATTTTTATATTTACATTAGAACTATGGCTGGATTTTGTACCAACCTAGATCTTTTTGTGAAATTAAGAAGTGGCGGTGATCTGAAAAATCATATGTTTCTATATGAAAGTATCATTTCTGTCTTGACTACCGAAGTTTCTGAAGGAGACAAGAACCGAATCAAGGAGTTCTGTCGACTTTTTTGTGTAAATCTAAATAAAAAGTGGATAGAGTCATGTAGACATCAAAAAACTTTTATGAACCGTGAAAGTAATCGCAAGTGGTTGGAAAAAAACATCAAATGGCCTGTTTGTGACACTGTTGACCTGAGAAGTGAGATGGACTTTTCAGACGCAGCCTTATCTGAGCCTGTGGATATAGATTCCCATGTTCCTACTCTTGCAGTATGTACTGAGAAAGCGGGAACATCTACAGAAAAGGAGCACAGAAAACCGTTCGAAGACTTAAGTAATAAGCCAAAAAAAAGACGTTCTACTTCCATAGTAGAAGAAAATTCCGAGGAAGAGTTGCAACACTGGTACATAACAAAATTGAAAGACAACGGCAAAACGAATCTGACAAAAGTGGTCGAATACCTTTCCAGTAATCCAGATGCGCTATCCGAAGTAGATGAGCGACTATTCAAGAAGCAGAGCTTAAGTACTGTCTCTGAAGATAAGTATTTAGCTCTTTATACATCACTTGCGCTCTCGAAATGGAAATACTTAGCTCTTCGACAATTTCTGAAAGAAGAAAACTGTGCTGCCTTTCCATCTTATCCGAATCTTGTAAATGCCAAGAAAAGATGTTACCCACCACAAGAGAGTATGGAGATTACTGAAAAAGGAGCTCACATTAAATTGCAAGCGCTATTGGACCACACTGTGAAGAGGATTTTACTAGATATGAATTCTGCTGATAGGTCTCAAAATGAAGAACTCAAATTAACCTGGAAATGGGGACTTGATGGTTCTTCGTCGCAGAGTAATTATAAACAGAAAACGTCAAACACTGCTACAGAGTTCGATGATTCATCAGTAGTCATGATAAGTATCGTCCCTCTTCGGCTAGTGTCTACTAGCCCATCATCTGGGAATGAAAATATAGTTTGGGAGAACCCCACACCTTGCTCAACTCTTTACTGTCGACCAGTGAAGTTTACTTTCACTTCAGAGACAGCTGATTTTATAAAGTCTGAAGAGTCTGAGATGAAAAAACAAATTGATGAACGAATATCTACACAGTTTGGAAATATTATTGTATCACATGAATTGCATATGACCATGATTGATGGAAAAGTGGCCAATATTATTGCTGAAGTACCATCATTTGCAACGTGTCCCATTTGCTTGGCAAAACCGAGCGAAATGAATAATTTAGACGCTTTGGCTTCCAAACCACTTCGTGAAGAAATTTACAAACAAGGAATTTCTTCACTGCATATGAAGATTCGGTGTATGGAATGTCTTCTCCATATATCTTATAATCTGGATTTTCAGCGATGGACTGCTCGAGGCGAACATAAGGCTTTGAAACAAGCTAAAAAAATACCACGCAACAAGAATTTCGTGAGCAAACTGGAATGCTGATTGATATAGTCAAACAGGTATGTATTTAATTTTCGCTCTTTTTATGTTGTTTGTGTATTATATCTCTATATATTGTATATTACAGTATTGTTTTCCCATTTTAGGGTTTTGGAACTACAAATGACGGGAATACTGCGAGGCGCTTTTTCCAAGATTACAAAAGATCTTCCAGAATAACGGGAATTGACGAAAATCTGATTTTCAGATTTTCCGTTATTCTACAAGCCATATCATCAGGCAAAAACATTGACTGTGAAAAATTTAGAAGGTACTGTAGAGAAACAGCTGATGTGTACGTGCAACACTATTCGTGGTACTACATGCCAGTTAGTGTACATAAACTTCTAATGCACGGTGCAGACATCTGTAACCACTTTGGTGTTTTGCCAATCGGTAAGTAAAAAATAAATATAGTATGATGTATTATTTGACTCGATTGCGTTTTGAAATTAAAATGTACATAACTTATTCGTTTTAGGTACCTTAACTGAAGAAGCTTCGGAAGCCCGTAATAAGGACTTCAGAAACGTCAGGGAGAGGCACACTCGGAAAACAGGGAGAATAGCAACAAACGAAGACATCCTTCATAGACTTCTAATAAGCTCTGATCCCCACATATCCTACATAAGGCCTAAAATAACGAAGAAGGTTCATAATGAGTTGTTGCCTGAAGCAATTCAGTTGTTACAGACTACTAAGCCTTCCTGTGGCAGTGAGATTATGGAGGAAGAAGAATGCCTCATAGCAGAGTCCGAAAATTTGCCAGACCCACTAGCACTTCTGGAACAAGAAATAATGTGATCCGGCTCTAGATTATTCCCACAAAAGCCCATCAGGGCTAGGAATATGACAAACAGCCCTTTTCAGGGCTACAATGACTTCACAGTTTCATATTGGTCATACGTACGATAACTTATACTATAATATACATACGCTTGATTATGTAGGTAATTATCAATGACTTGCCCGTACAGATTTAAATTATTTCACCTATCATTAACAAAATTAGTATAACCTGAAACTTATTACGATATTTATTCAACAATAGATAACGTGTAGTTAAAAAAATAACACAGCCAATCAGAGACGAGCATTTTTGAAAACTCATTAGTTATGCGCTTAGCCGAGCGCACAAACAAATGAGTCATCAATCACAATGCAGGTGCTACCGATAACATGCAATAATAACTAAATCTCTACCAGAATTACTAGTTATATGTAACTATGCGCTATTAAAACTATATATTTAACTAAATAGAAGGTCAAAACAGCCAAATGAGACAAAAAATATACTTTGAATTTATTTTAAATGGCAAAAAATTTCATACAAAATATTTTTTTTTTACCGAATGATTACTCGCGATGCCGCAGATAGCCGGCGCTGATTTTTTTTTCATGGATAGAGAATGACCCTAGCTATCATATACTCACCGCCACACACTCAACATATTAGTACAATTGAAGAAAAAAAATGAAACGTGATTCGCTCCATACAAAAAAAACTAATAAATTTTTTTCAAGACAAACTATCAACTTTAGACGAAATTTTATAAGAATAAAAGTTGTTAGGAATATCATAACACGTCATATAAAAAAAAATCGCATCGATATTGGAACTTTGTTGCCTAAGTCCACAAATTTTCAGTATGGGCCCACTGTGCGGCGGTGCGGCGCGGCGACGAGTTATGATAAGATCTATCAAAACTCGCCGCCGCACAGTGGTTTGAAAATCGAGCTCCATACTCATAGAAACTTAAAGTACGAAAATAAAAAAACAAAAATTGTAATGGGTCTAGTATACCTCCCTTTACGTAATATTAACGTATGGATGGTATCAGTCGCTCCACGCGTGAGAAAAAAATGTTTTTTGTTTTTTTTTGTATGGGAGAAAACACTTAATGTACATTTTTTTGAAACTGAATGGAACTGATAGGCTGGAGCTCACACGAGCTATTGTACCATACACGGCCATCAAGATGACATACAATTCATGCACCGTTGGGCGCCGCTTTGCACGTAGCAAATTTTTGAAATTTTGTGTTTTCGATATGTGATTTTTCAAATCTTTGACGTGAATAAACGAACATGCCGATCGATTATCGTTACTTTTAGCCTGCTTATGACCTTTATGATGGCAACAATTAAAAATTATGTTGATTATAAGTACCTATACGTTTTTTTTTAGAACTACTTAACTCATTTAATCACCGTTGTAGTGTATCTATTAAATAGATATGTAAACACTGTCTCATTCACACAAGCGGGGTAGCTGCTGTCAGTTATGTTATGTCATCTGTCAGTTACGAGGAATGGCGGGAAACAGACAAAGTGAAGCAGGCTATATACGATGGCGCTTGGTGTGGTAGTGAGCCAGTGAAGTGATATGTTCAACATAAGTACGGAATCAACAGGATTCTACAACCGTGATTATGGTTGAGTTGTAATTAGATACTGCTTCAATCTGAGCCTCAATCAGAGCCTGTTCTTCCACGATGTTCAACTTGTTTTCGTTTGAAAACTTAAAATAAATTGGTCAGCAGAACATTGTGGAAGATGGCTTTGGATTCTCCCATACCTTTTCTTCGCCACAAACTAAGCGCAGAGGCACAAAAGAACACATAAACATACTGGAATCGTCTTCGTCTGCCATAGTTTGCTTATACAAACTTTGCCCTGAAGCACCATCAAAGCCATACTTGCATATAATTGTTAACTCTTTGCCATCCAGCGAAGGTTCCACACGTAGGAATTTTCCAAGCTTTGCACAGTTTTATCCAAAATTTAGCTTTACTTTTACCTCTCCTTCCGTGATGTACAATGGTAACTTTTGGAGGGCAGCAGTCCTTCTTCGCCTCAAGGATGGCAGTATAAGAAGGACACAGTGGTACTCCTTCTTCTTTTGCACAAGATCTTAATGTTATATACTGCCACTTCGAAAGCTTCAATGAGGTCAAAATAAATAAAGCTTTATCAGCGGAATATATAGGCACAGTTTCCTTGGGCTTTAACAATTTATTTATCCTTGTAGCCTCTTTGCTCCGAGACTAGTTTGACGATATCTGCTATATTCTTGTCATGTGCTTTCAAACCGGTTGCATGAGCAAGGCTTTCAGTGCTATACGTTAGGAGGTCTTCCGCTCTCCTTCTCTTCTGTAGCGGGCTTAGCTCTTTAAATGGTTTTCTCGGCCTCACAACTGATGTTGATGTTCCAACACTGCACGTCTCCGGTGTGTAGGATGTTGATGCACCCTCATTTAAAACAAAGTCAGAACTGGAACGGGTTTGCTGCTCTACTGACACTAAATAAGGGGTCATCTTTCCTTTCATGATCTCAGGCCTTTTTATGTTCTCTTGCAGCCATGTCTCATACTTTGTTATGTATGTACGTCTCGTACGATTACACGAGATCCATTTGTTCCTCAACGAACAAACATAAGTCTGACAGAATTGTTTCAATACCCTCTTTTCATTTTCTGACAAATCAATAGTATTCTCAAAAACTTCAAATAAAACATTGGGCTGTGAAAAACAATTGTTGTTTGTCACAAACATGACAATGTCCAAATTGGTATCACAACCTTCCATCACAGCACAATAAAAAAATAACGTAATAAGTTAGCGCGCACAAGTACTGAGAGCTACTGATAAAAGTAAGCTCAAACTTCCTATTTTTATACAACTACCCTCATTATCGTTCGCTATTCTTTAATTAGGTTTTACAGACTTTAATATTACAGACAATAGAATTTTATTGTGACTAGGGCCCATTTGGCCCTGCTAGAGCTGGTTGATGCTCATGTCATTAGTATATAATTATAACTCAACCATAATCACGGTGATTAAATGAGTTAGTTCTTGGAATGAAATAAAAAAAAAACGTATATAATCAATATAATTTTTAATTGTTGTCATCACAAAGGTCATAAGCAGGCTAAAACTAACGATAGTATAAGTAAATCGATCGGCAAGTTAATTTAACCTCGTCAAAGATTTGAAAAATCACGTATCGAAAATTCAAAATTTCAAAAATTTGCTACGTGCAAAGCGGCGCCGAACGGTGCATGAATTGTATGTCATCTTGATGGCCGTGTATCGTACAATAGCTCGTGTGAGCTCCAGCCTATCAGTTCCATTCAGTTTCAAAAAAATGTACATTAAGTGTTTTCTCCCATACAAAAAAAATAAAAAACTTTTTTTTCTCACGCGTGGAGCGACTGATACCATCCATACGTTAATATTACGTAAAGGGAGGTATACTAGACCCATTACAATTTTTGTTTTTTTATTTCCGAACTTTAAGTTTCTATGAGTATGGAGCTCGATTTTCAGACCACTGTGCGCCGCCCGCGGTGCCATACTATTATATTCTGTGGCGATGCCGCTGTATTGGTTTCTCTTGGATTTGTATGAGCCCTTACGGCGCGCCGCCGCGGCGCCGTGTGTTCATACAAATCCAAGGGTGACTGATGCAGCGATGACGCGACGGCGGTGCCGCTGCAGCTGCGGCATAATGTGTAAACGGCCTCAAAGATTAGGTACCTAACATTCATATATAACTATGATTCCTATTTATTATAAACAAAATCAATTTTAAATCTAATTTCTTGCTTTTAATCATTTTCATCGCAATTTTCAGATGAATCTGTTACCTATTTCATTATGCCCATTATCAATAAGTCGCGGTCTGTTAATAAAAACATTAGGTCAGAATTTTTTTTATTTTTGTAATAGCTTAGATAACGTGTAGGTACTTGCGCATTAGAAATACCTAACTTCCGTGTTGATATTTTCGACTTTCTTTCTCCTGCAGACTTTTTTTAGTTATTTATAAAAATATTTAATAGATATATTTAAAAATTCAAAATAACATTTAAATAGAAAATTTGATTTCGTAACCTTGGGAATCGAACCCGGGGACTCTCGAATACTAATCTACACGTCGTCCACACACGTCACTGTGACAGTTGTACGTGAAGTCGAAAATACCGACTGCACTTTCTTAGATGTTTCCAAAATTCATAGTTTTAGAAAAAAACACTGCAAAGTGATAACTTTTATTTCGGAAGTCGGTGTCGCTGGTTCCGCATTTTCGTTTTTTGACACCGACTTCCGAAATTATAGTTATTTATCACGCTGTAGTGCTTTTTTTGAAGTCGGTTGTTTTTTTTTTTCTTTCTAATTGTACCTACCCCACAAAAATTCAATTAACACTAGTGCATTGAAGAATCATCAAAATTCGCATAGAAATGCCGGAGATGCAGTGCATTTATGCATATTAACTTCGGACATACTACGTAAGAATAATTACCTAATGTATTATATACTAAAACCTTCCTGGAAGTATGTAGATCACATTAGTGAAAGAATGATCAAAATTGGTTCATCAGTTTTTTAGAAAATCTACAAATATATATACAAACATACACACATACATACATTACATACATACATACGGGTCGAATACACAACCTCCTTTTTTGAAGTCGGTTAAAAATGTTTTAAATTTCATTGAATCAGTTTTATTTCAAAATCACCCACATCCTTAAGTTTTTCAAGTCACACTCAAAACGAATAAAATTTATTATGTTGTCACACATAACCACATAATTTGTTTGTTAGATCTTTAACTTATTTGCACATCGTTTCCGCGCCATCTATTAGAATACTAGGGCGTAATCTCACAAAACCGTTACTTCTAAATCTCATGTATGCTTTATGTCATAATTGTGATGGGCGTCGTCGTTAGATGGCGTTTGCGTCGATTCTGCATATGTGTGCATGAGTTTTTCAAGGACACTTAGGTCTAGTAAGCCTCTTAACCACTTAGTGTGGTTATCGCAGACTATTGAAAACGTGAGTGTGTAGTGCTCCTTCAAATAAATCTCGTGCCTGGGTCTTAAAAGTCGGACAAAAAGTATTGTTGGGTTTTCCTTTAAGAAACTTTTCCACTATGGAAAGTTCTTTGCTAAATAAAAAGTGCCGAGTAAATAGCCTTCCCTGAACAGCTGACTGTGTTATCCTAATAACGCTTATCTAATTAGATAGGCAGTTTAGTTAAACTGTTTCTGACAAACCTCATCTTTAGCATTAAAAAATACAGTGAGTTCCAACATTTTACTACATGCAACAATTGGTATAGAACCTAGTCATCGATTGGATTTTCTTTTTTTTTTTTCTGCAACGTATTTCTGGATTGTATTTTGAATTTCGAATTAAGAGGTAAATAACTTTTAGCGCTAGCGCTAAGGTATTTATAAATATCGCAAGCGCATCTATCATATACCTACTAATATTATAAAATGTGTAAGTTTGTATGTAGGGCGTAATCTTCGGAACTGCTGATCAGATTCTGAAAATTCTTTCACAAAGAGGAACCTACAGTATTGCCGAGTATCACAGGATATAATGATATAAGTATCTTAATGTTAAAACAAGACATTTCACAGGGACGAAGACGCGGGCAGAAGCTACAAAAATATAAACAAAATGCCATAGATCAAAGTAAACTACAAACTACAGACAGTTGGACTCCTTACATAACACTACGTGGTCCAGTCACGCGCATTCGCGGTTTACTAGCGTGACACGTGCTACGTTATATCGCGTAATAACATTAAGGCAACCGCAGATAAGCGCGATTCTGGTAAAACAATTTCCATAAAATTTTGTTTTTTTTTATTTAGAAATTGTTCTAATAAAGTCGCATCGCACCTGTCTGCTCCAGCCTTTAAAGTTGGTTCGCACTGCGGTTCAACAAATTAGCGGTTTTAAAATTAAAGTTATTGTTGTACCTGATTGGGTCGTACACGGGTTTGCACTGAGCTTTTTAGCAGTGGTCGCAGTTTTCAGCTTGTTTGTGTTTAGTAGTGTAGTTACGGCAATGTTAATAATGTTGTTTTGGGATACCAGAAACGTTACAGATAGATACTTTTGCATCCATATTTATAAATAGATTCAAACACCAGGGGGGCTAAAAACGCCACTTTAAGCAATTCCTCTAAATGAAATTCATTTCCCGAATTCCCAGCAGATCATTAGCAATTCCTCTAATTTTCGTAAAATGGTGACACATAATAGCAGAATCGCCTACAATTCAATTCATATTAGAATCATATTTGGTGTAAATATTACCGCATGAAAAAAATAAAAACCGTAATTTTATCGGTAAATTTTTCTTTACAGTTTTTATAAATTAAATTGGTTTTTAATGTTTTATTTCTACAGTTTAAATGTTATTAAATTATAATATGCCTTATAACTGCTAAACATACCGCAGATAAGCCCTGAAAAGGGAAATTAGAAACAATAAAAACTTTTTAGGCTGGCAACGCGTACAAAGAAGTTTTCAGGCCGCATTCCGAATTAGCTATAATCGCTCACAGCACTCACATCATGTCACATGAGTTCCGATTTAGATATTACGATTATTTATCCATTTATTTCAGGCATCAAGGCCCATATAAACACATACAATACAATATTAATATAACTTATAAATACATACAACATTATAATTACACTAAAAACTAACGTATACGCAGTGTCTGCGTCGTGTTTCGCTGACTGGCGTCATGTAGCCGGCCACGAAACCGGCGGTACACAACACCCTTCGGCCAGAACTCTTACGTTAAATTAATTAATTAATTATGATGGCTGAGAGCTGTCAACAATTCGGAACGCTCGTGAACGCGCTCACAGTGCTTACTCAATGTCAATACGATATTATTTACAGTATTTCTTTGTATAAACACCATATTTCTTCTTCAGTTCTTCTTTGGTTAGGTGGCGACTGTCAGCCAGAAGCACAATTTCGAAAATGCCACATTTGTTTTATATAAAGATATGATGCAACACAAAACACACTGACACATCCTCACATTTCTCACACACTCAGTCATTTTTGACAGCGCTCACGGTGATATTATTATAAGGCATGGCCGGCATTATCGCAAGATGGCGCATGTCATGACGTCATCTATGAAGATTCACTGGACATCGTTTTCGCGCTCACACTAATTCGGTACGGAGCACGCTCAAATCGATTACATCCCAACTCGGAACGCACCCTAAAGTTTCTCTCTTGAGTTATGTCAACTATTGTCATTATTGTCAACATTAGTCAACATCAAACTGAATCTGCTTCTGCTGATTGCTGCAGCCACAGAGTACTTTTTGATAGACTGGCTGCAGCCCCATATTCCAGGCTCTAGCCAGACTCGTGCGTCAGCCCCTACCACTGCCGAATTCGATGCTACAACAGTGCCTCTGCCTCGTCGAACTCGGCAAGCGAGATACCCCAGTGAGTGGATTTTTCTAATCCTACAGCTATTCATATTGGGGTTAAGACATAATGACTATTGAAAACTATTAAGTAAGGTATTTTCATTACGTTTTTTAGGTCACCCTCTGGCTGCACTAGATGAGGCTCGGAGAGTTTTACCTCAGGTGGAGATGAAACAGCTGATATGGCAAATGAATAGTGTAGAACCTTCAGAGGCTTGCTGATGCAGTCGAAAGACTATTTATTGGTGTCCTATAGAGGTAAAGTATGAGTTTTTTGTACATGCAATAAAAAAAATAAGTATAACATTCATATAATATAATTATAAAGAAATACAAAGGAAAAAATACTATATTTTAACATTTAAATACCACAAAAACTTTAACTTTGCATCCGGTTAGATGGAAGCCGACCCCGACATAGTACATAGTTGGGAAAAGGCTAGACAGACGATGATGATGATTTGACTTACTAAAACCCACAAATTTTTCTTTTCAGCCTGGTGGAGTTGTTCCAAGTGGGTCTTAAGTGGATGGTGATTCCATAAAAAGGAGACATGGTTTGCCCCTCCGCAGCTAGCATCGACACAAATAAGAGTCGCAAACCTAAATGAATGAAAAAAAGGCTAATTCATTATTATGTTTTGTATTCGTTTTTTAATATTAGAAGATGAGATTGTTAATATAGTAAATACAATATTTTTCATATCACTATTGTTTTATTTTAGTGAAAGGTATAAGGTATCCTCTTCTACGGTCCTCTTATATACATATACTACTCAATAAAATTGAAATAAAGTATGACAACATAATAATATCACACCTATATATCCCTGAAGGGTTAGGCAGAGGTGTACAATACACCTAAAATGTGAATAGAAGATTGTAGAAAGTTGTCCTTTAGAGCCAAAGCACACACGCTACTTTTTGCATCGCCGTGCGGTGTGGAATGCTTGGTCGCTGCATTTAGCTTCTAAAAAGCAGCTGAATCGCCGATCGCCGATGCAAAAAGTAGCGTGTGTGCTTTGGCCCTTAAGCATAAATATGATCAATGTTTTTATTTCATCGAGGGAGTGGTACAGAGTACCTAAACGTCTACAATAATAAATGATAGTCTATCTAGAACTATTTAATTAAAACCAGGTACAATCCTTTTACTTGCCTTGGAGCTAGTAATTATGCCACCTCGGCGGGAACTTAAGTACGGCTCCAGCTCATGGAATGAGGTCGCGACACACACTTTTATTTAGTAGCCTGTATAAGCCAACAAATTCGAGATCCGGCATTTCGAATGCTATGTCTATTTTCCGAAGAGCTGCATTTCGTAGGCGATATAAAAGGGTCTCCGAAAGCCGCGCGTGCTCCAGAAAATTTTCATATAGGGCTAAATCTGCCATTATAACAATATTTCTTCACAAAACCTCCAATATGATTTGTGAAATGTTGCATTTGACTCACTTCTTATGATTCTGCTATTTGACACTAAAGCAATTCGTATTTTGTGGACCATTTTACGAATCTTCATTCAAAACTGTCAAACAGATGAATTGCGTGATATGAATTGTGCGCAAATAATATTATGAATTGTCGGTTTGTGACCATTTTACGACTTTTAATATGATTCATAATGTTATCCTTTTATGATTCTGCCAAAGTGACCTTTTTAGGCCCCCAGTACCTACTAGGGGCCTAAATAGGCCACTTTGGCAGAATCATAAAAGGATAACACTATGAATCATAATAAAAGTCGTAAAATGGTCACAAACTGACAATTCATAATATTATTTGACGTTAAAGCAATTCATATTTTGTGAACGATTTTACGAATCTCCATACAAAACTGTCAAACAGATGAATTGCTTGATATGAAATTGTACGCAAATAATATTATGAATTGTCAGTTTGTGACCATTTTACGACTTTTATTATGATTCATAATGTTATCCTTTAATGATTCTGCCAAAGTGGTCTTTTTAGGCCTCCAGGTGTTTGTACAACTGAATTTCCTGAGTGTACCTATTCGGGTCAGATTTCAAAATAATTACAAAAAATTATGACTGCCACAAAAATGATAAAAGCAGCTCAAAAACCAGAAAACCCAGAATTTTGAAACAATTTTAGATACAGAAAGATTTTTTGATCACCATCCAAATTTTACAGGGAGTTCTACCCATGAATATGAACAACATTCACTATGGGACCAACTCTGAAATCACAAAAAAAAACATCAGCTGTTTCATACAAAAGTTCAATACCTACTTGATCAAAATGTATGAAACAGCTGAATTTTTTTCGTGATTTCAGAGTTGGTCCCATAGTGAAAGGTGATCAAAAAATCTTCCGAAGCTTTTCCGCCTTTAAAACGAATCCACCCTAGCTATCTCTTAGTTATTGGTCTCTAAACAACAAACGCAACTGTAGCTTAAGGTGCCACTATTCGATATTTTTTCCATACATATTTCGGGAGAGTATTACTCCACTGTTTGACATTGTACATCCAAAGTTAAACATTTTATCGTTTTGTCTAATTATTAATTGTGTCTGTACGGAAGCAGAATTGTATAATAACAAGCCATTAAAAAGTTATGAGCTAACAAAGATTCGTTTTTCTTGCTATTTTTAACGTAACTTTGGGTGTAAATAAGTAATAAAAGAACTGAAAAATATTAAAAATTAAATCCGTACTGACAAAGCTCAGTTATCGAAGAGTTCAAAAACCTTTATTTGTGATTGATATATGTAGTGGATTTTTCATAGAACTCGATTTTCCAAAGCACTTTTCAAATATTTTTATGCGCCTATCAGTTCGGAACGGTGTTTCTGTGCGTGAGAACTAGATGTTGTGCGTGTAGATTAGCGTCTAACTGCTCATCACTGATACTAGCTCCGTCAGACACGATGCCAAGTTAGACAGCGTGATTTTGGCCATGACCACCAGTGAGTTCGAGCTCGCGTTTAGTTTACTCTTAAAGCTGAACCGTAAACTGTGAGATAATCCTTTACCCACCGAACCGAACATAATTTTCAGTTACACCGCAATGTGAAGTGACCTTTCTACAACATGTATCGTATCTGGTGGCTTGCCAAATGGCGGCGTGGCAGTGACCATTGTAATATGCAGCCAAACCACGCGGCACTGTTCGCTATTAAATTTTGCAATACCACTTAGATATTGATTTCTGGGTTCTGTTGTATATCGATATTGTTTTGTTTATTGCGGTTCTATTTACATAGACCATAGGTTCTTAACGTGGGCATAAACAGCCAATGTGAATAAAGCCACAAGATGTTTTTCCTCATGGATGGATGGATGGATAAGCCTCATCTATGGGCGGATGGCCTATTAGGGTCAAATCACACCGAGATGGCAGCGAAGCGGCGAGCAGTTTCAGTGTCATATAATTTTAAACTTTATCTTCATTACAATAATACATAGTATCGCTTGAGAAACTTGAGTCGTCGGAGTGCTCGAGGCGCCGCGGGCGGTCGCGCGGCCTTTCAAGTTTCTCAAGCGATACTATGTATTATAGTAATGAAGATAAAGTTTAAAATTATATGACACTGAAACTGCTCGCCGCTTCGCTGCCATCTCGGTGTGATTTGACCCTTAGTACATATACTTATCAACTGACCTATTCTGTAAAAATCTCACCATGAAAACTTAAGTGAAGTGACAGCTGTCAATAGTGTCAATTCCTAGTATTATCCCTAGCATCAGGTGGAATGACTGCTCACTTCACCTAAGTTTTCAGGGTGAGATCTTTACAGAATACATCAGCTGTAGTTGAGCTTTGGTTTTGATTGGATGACCAAAATAAAAACAGCTAGTCTATAATGATTGACATACATAATTAACGTGCCACCGCAATTTAATAATAATAGGTACTTAACGTATCAGCGCACATGAGTTCAAAAATATTTCTTTATTGACGTCAGACTAGAATGTGCCACTATTCTGTGGTGTGACCTCAAGATGTTTTAATTACATATCAATGCCTCTATTTGAGGGTATTGTTTTAAAAACGGTCAAAGTAGGTAGATAGGTGTCCTGGTTAGGGAGTAATCACAGTGTGTAGATAGGTAATTATTCTACAATTTTGTAGCAACTAGCACATCATTCAAACAAAGCTATAGATTTCTATCGTCTGACCGAATCATTCTACATGTTATGTACTGCCAACACGAATCGAACCCAGGACCTTATGCTCAGCAGAGCATAAGCTCATCATGAGGTGATTCCCAGGTTGCGCAATATGTTTTTCGGTTTTTCTGTTGTTTAGTCTGGATTTGTGCCCGATTGATGGCAATAAGCTCGCCCCCTAATACATTACCTAAACATATGTAAGTGGCGAATTGTGAGTGTTACTATAGGTAGGTACACTTCTGCCTAACCCTTTATCGTTTTAGGGACTGTCTTATGTCATTTTTAACCGACTTCTAAAAAAGGAGGAGGTTCTCAATTCGAATGTTTGTATTTTTTTTTGTTTTTTTTTTGTTATGTTTGTTCGCGCATAACTCCGTTGCTTTCCAACCGATTTGATTTTTTTTTTTTTTTTTGTTGGAAAGGGTATACTTCCCAAATGGTCCCATGAAAATTTTATCGAAATCGGACAAGCGGTTTTTGAAAAATCAACAAAAATCTAAAAAATTATCTACATTGTCTACATTAACGATCTTTTTGTTTACTTTTTTGTGGGGTAGGTACAACTAAAAAGTGAAAAATAAAAACTATTTTACAAAAAAAAACAACCGACTTCAAAAAAAAAAACACTACAAAGTGATAAATAATTTTAATTTCGGAAGTCGGTGTCAAAAAACGAAAATGCGGAACCAACGACACCGACTTACTTTTGATTTATTTTATTGTTTCTGTAAGATATTTACATAATATAAGCTAACATACAAACTACAATAACATGTACAATTATATGAAAAAATAAACAAAATAATCATAGGGCATCAAAGAATTCGTCCGCATCGCTGTCAACAGAAACAGTGCCCAAAAGGCTGGCAGCATTGCCACGTTGTATGGCAATGCTAATTCTTTGGCCAAGAAATAGGCCAGCCCTCTGGTCACGTGAAGAGTCGACTAACCGTTTGGCGATATCTCGAAAAACCAAGTGGGCACTCGGACCCCATGGCCCTAGTGTTTCAACCCCAAACGGCTCGAACATAATAACTCCCAATCAGGTTGCAATATTTTCGCCGTTTGAGGTTGATTTTGATTTTAAATGGTCAAAAAAGAAACAAGGAAAATTGACGTCGTATTACCGAAACCTAGCCAATTCTCGAGGAATGTTTTTCCGACAACCAGTCAATCATTGAACTTTAATCAGCTGCTATGCAATTAGTCTCAGTTGCACTCGTGCTTGCAATTTTTAAAGGTAAATTAAGCATGAAGGAGTAAGCAAATATGTTTAGTCTTAATAACATAAGGCGCATGCAAACAGCCAACATAATTATTATATTAGGTACTACTACTAGTAATGATGAAAAACCCTCGGTGGACTTGTTTTATTAAAAAATTGGGCTGTAAAAAGATGATTATAGTATTAGGCAAATATGCTGGTGATCACAGTCCCATGAGCACAAACCTTTTTCATTAAACAGGGTGAAATTTTAATCACCGCTTTCCTCTTAACTGGTCGTTGTACCTACTCCTCATTATGAACAACTTTTACTAGAAATCACGAAAAAAAAATCAGCTGTTCCCTACATTTTGACAAGTTATGCGAACATAAATGTAGGAAACAGCAGATTTTTTTTTTCACGATTTCGGGTTTGGTCCTACATTAAAAGTTGTTCATAATGATGTGTACAATGACCCCTTAAGAGGAAAACGGTGATTAAAATTTCACCCTGTATTAAAGTCACTCAAAAGAGCCCCCCAAGTGAAGATACCTAAATTAAGTTTGATGTACCCTGGCGAATTGGCCATGCTACCAACCTTACTGACCACTGCACAAAATTGGCAACATAGGTACCTACTAAACATATAGGTAGTGCTACAAGGTTATTTCGGCGCGTGGCCAACATCGGTACTAACGACGCCATCTTGTTTACTATTCTAGTGACATCTCACAAAACAATTGTACAAAAATGTTTTCCAACAGCGCCCCCTCTTAACGTAAAGATCCTTCCTTGTAGCAAGCAGTATACAGCCCGATTCTAACTTTATAGCGGCTCGGAATATGAGGCGAGCCGTTGCGCAGTAACAAAACCCGTCAGCGGGGGTGAAGGGCACTCTTATAATACTTATAGGTAATTTTACTTTACACTAAAAACTCTAATTCAGCAAGTATATTATAAAAAACAAATGTTTGGCCTACATTATACTGATTCATTCGAGTTCGTTCATTTTCAACAAATTCAAGGAAATCTTATTTTTACCGGTAACATGGTTTACCGAACTGACGATTCCTGAATTTCACGAACACGACTGCTTAATAAAAATGAATCTCGTTTTCCTGTAACCTCATTTCTGAAAAACCTGTAAATTAGTCTTAATGCGTGAATTTACATCGTATTTATATATCAGTGGTAACATTAGCATAATCTGTCTATAATTTTCCCACCGCTGGAAAACAGGCCTCCTCTCTGTGAAAGGGAGTGGGCCGTAATTGCGAACGCACGCGGGCCTAGTGCGATTTGGTAGATGAAGATGCCCCATGTCTTGAAATTTTTGGATCTAGGACAAGCCGATGTTTTCCTTGACAGTTTTGACAGCAGTGGTGATGAAATGACACAAAGTAAAGCGCCTGCCTGGGTTTGAACATTAAAAGGTATATAATTATGTCTCGACATTGGAATCAAGCTTGATAAATTGGCATTGGCCGACTGGCTGAGATACACCTATTATCTATGATCGCTACTCATCATCATCTGCCTAGCCTTTTCCCAACTATGTTGGGGTCGGCTTCCAGTCTAACCGGATGCAGCTGAATACCAGTATATTATAATATGTCTTACTAAACAGACAGAGAGAGAATCCAATGATGAACTATAGTTAGGTACACTGGCACCAACTACTTGTTAGCATTTTGAAAAATTACCATAAATCTGCTCGGCTTGCACGCTAGGAGTCGAGTCAAAAGAAAAAAGTCAGAGAGAACGCTAAGCGAAAACGAAGTACATAATAGCCCGTGCGGGCGATGCGATGCGACGCGGTAGGTCGGGGGAAGAAGAAATTTCATGCAGACGAAGTCACAAGCAGAAGCTAGTCGTTAAATGGACCCTGTTAAGCAGAAAAGATCCAACCAGCAATTTTTCGAAAATAGAGTTATAATATAGTTAGAATCTACACATCGAACTTTATATACGCAAAAAAGTAACAAAATGTTGGTTGGATCTTTTCTGCTTAACAGCGTCCAAATAATATATAAATAACTTTGTGGGTGTTTGAATAGTATTAATTTATTAATAACTTTGTCGTACGTCGTCATGCCGTTGGGATCAAAGGTGCAGGAAGCGTTATACGTTTACTGCATCCTAAACACATTGTTTGACTCGAGAAATTTAGACATCTCTACATTTTATAAATGAATAAAGTCGCTTTTCGTATACAGGGTGAATTTTCCAAGTGGGCGTGGATGGCCAAATTCTAAACTATGAGGAATACTTAGCGAAAAGTACTCAAAGGAGTCGCGGGCTCGATTTTGATGAAAACTAAAACTGCATCATTGGATTTTTGAAAAATCAATATTTCTAACCAGGAATCGAACCTGTTGATTTTGAAAAAAAAAAACACACACTGTTATTTCGATTTAGTATCTTTATTTTATTCAAAACAAATGGAATATCAATAGAAAATGATAATGTGCACAATGTGGTCAAGTAGTGGAAATTGATTTATCTATCTAACAGATTAGTGATCGAATCGAATCATACGATTCCGGGATCCGGGATTCTAAAAGTCATGTCCTTATTATATATATAAACGTGGGACATCATTTAAGATAAACTATTGAAAATGTCGATCGAAAATGAACAACTTTTATTACGAGACCAACCCAGAATCGCGCAAAAAAATATGCTGTTTAATACATGTCACGTTAGCATAGGGTCCTATTTCAATGAAGATTTTTTTACATAATTCGGACTTGGTTCCATAATAAAAGATGGTCACTTTCATAATTACAGTATCTCCCTCGTTTAACCTAACACACTGTATATATACCTACACAAGTCCGTAAAAATGCAAACAAAGCAGTAAGTACCTAAGGAGATTTCCCTGAAGTTTCCAACAGCGATTTTCCTGTAAAGTCGGGAAGTTTACGAGTGTGTGGCTTCTCTTGAACCGAGGTCGACTGTCGACCTCGCTGAACGCCTGAAGAGCTCATGAATAAAGTCTTGAGTCCGAAATACGAGCGTGAGTAAAGCAGAGTGGAATCCTTCAACGTGAACTGTCACGTTGCATGAACTTATACAAGATCAAATAAAATGAACCGGCAAAACTTCACAGATGAGATGGATATCGATATCTTGTAAAATAAAAATACATAACATCACGGGTTGGTATGTTTAAGTCCCATGTAATAAGGGGTGAGCCTGTTGCTGTTGCCATCAGATACCGGGATGCTTCTGAGAAATTCACTTTGTCTGACCCGGGAATCGAACCCAGTCCTCATTTTTCAAGTAACTACAGCGGATTACGGGGTCAACGATCGCTGGCAGTGCAGCTTGAAATTATGAGTTAACTTTTTTTATTATCATTGGATATCGACACGCCTCCCGTTTGTGAAGTAATTTATTTTGACAAAACATAACATCATGATTCACGCCTTGTTTACTCAAAGGGTAGGGCAGAGGTGTACCCACCTATACTTCACCCATATTTCGCCAATTATGTCTAGGTCCCATGTAACAGGGGGCGGGCAATTCGACCTTTTATAAAAAATCAACTTTTGTCACCTAAATTCTGTGCATAGAGACCGTTTAATGAGCGCTAAAATGATTAATCCATACTTAATATTATAAATGCGAAAGTGTGTCTGTCTGTTATCTCTTCACGCTTAAACCGCTTAACCGATTTATATGTAATATGGTATAGAGATAGTTTGAGTCCCGTCCCGGGAAAGGATAAAGGATAGTTTTTATCCCGATATTCCCAAGGGATCGAAACTTATGCGGATGAAACCGCGGGGCGGTGCTAGTAATTAATAATAACATCTGCGGGCAATTGCATTGCGTTTATCTACAACACTGGATGGAGGAGAAGATTATTACTGTCCAGTCTTATAAATAAGTTTTGTTTTGTTTCCAGCACTTGGGGAGACCCTGATAAATCATTACTAAAAAAAATTTTACGGCACCCACTTAGAAGAACATTGATTTTATTATTTTCCGGTAAACACGTGACCGTTTTCAGGCAAAGATGAGATGACTCTACCATCTAGGAATACGGAAAACAGTAAAATAATAAGTTTCTAAGAACGCCCGCAATGTTAGTTAATACATTTCTCATTATCACCACGTTCTGTTTGGCTCTCAACCAAAAGTGTGGACTGTGGACGAGAGCCGTAACAGCTCTGAATCACATCTCGTTGCAAGGATGCGTGTGCGTCGCCGAACGCGTTTCTCAAACGTTAATCATGTTCTTTGTTCAAATTATGCGCAAAACTATACAAACTTTTTGAATGTTTTTAGTATGAACTTGAACGTCAGTTTCAGTTCGTGTTATATTTTTGATTTCGCCTACGCGTGTGAGTAATGTTTATCAACGTTTTATGATTGTCTTTAACCAAATCCCTAATTGTGTAACACACAATCACAATCTGAATCATTTTGAAAGATATAGCTTATTCATTGCTATAAGTATATGTTTGAAAAATTTTGTCTGCTCAATAATGTAAATAACGCAATGTTGTTGAACTGTCAAAATGAAAGCCATTGCCACTGTCAGTGTGTTACGCAATTACCCCGCTATTCTATTCGTGGAGTCACAATAGAACATCAAGTAGATTTTGAGGCATTCTACAGTTTATTATTATCAGAGCTATGTAAATAAAAAGTCACCGTTTTTGTGAAAAAAATAATGGGATCCCAAGAAGGGAATCTAAGGATACACGGTTGACTCATCATAGGAAAGTATCAATATAGTAATTATCTCGCTAAGTAGTAGTTATTCCGTAAACTCATGGTTCGAATACCAATTACAAACACAAACAAAATAAAAAACCGTGACAAATGTACCAAATCTTTTTTTGTTTTAATATTAATACCAAACATGTTAATTACAGTCGGTACGATCTACTTGTAGGCATACGCATAATTATATCTATGCGTGTAGCAACAGACGTCATTTAAGTAGGTAGACCTACCATCATTATTATAATGATAGCGCCTGCCGACGATGACATCTCTTTGATGGTGGCACATTCCATTAATCATGTAAATAAACGCACATCTACACACGTTTGCCAAAACGTGCGTGTAATACTTAAATACTTCTAGTTTTAATAGGTAATATTATCACTCCTAGCAGTACGAATGCTGGCTTGCGGACACCTCTACGTCATCTTACAGGCAATTTCAATAAGTTATTCAGTAACTTGGATCTATTTGCTTTATTCGTTGGAAAATTTAGAAACATATTGCTTGACACAATCAAAAATGATGTGAATAATATTGAATCTCTAGTGTTCCATAGTAGCTGTAATTTATGTGTATTTTATTTTATGTACAGACGCCAGCACATCAACCTACCCGAAACTGTCACATTTCCCCAATCAACTTTGAACCTTATGATTTAGTGATAAAGTTGAAAATCTATTAAAGAAATTTGACAGATTGTAGTAGGTTGATGTGCTGGCGTCTGTACTTATCTATTCTGTCTGACAACAGTCTTTGTCTTTTTGTGTATGTGTGGAGAACGTTGTTGGTTGCACATTTTTATATTTATTTAACACTTCAAACATATAAATGTCTGTACAGAGGCGGCCAACTCCTTATGTTCTATTTACTTTTGTAATATAAAATGTGTAATTGTTTGTTCTTCTGAATAAATAAAATACTTAATACAAAAATAATAAAGGAAGTGAATATCTAAAATCTTGTTATACTCCAGAATTCTACGCAGTAAGTTGGTAGTTATCGTGAATTTTAATGTTATGTTGAAAGTGTTTATCTAGAAAAACACATCGGTTTTTACGATTACGAATCGTTCTTCCACTAAATCAAAGTAGATAAGAAACAGATTGTCTTTATATTCTGGAAATCTAAAAGTTATCAGAACTGATTTCGCACCTCACTTCAAACAAACATACAGAACCTCGCTTAGATCCCATTACTCCATACATACATAATATAATCCATTCACAATTATTTTACCGCTGATTTTGCAAATCACAGTGTTCTTTATTCTCAATCTAATAAGGTTCTTGTTGGGTTGCTGCCATTACGAGTCTGTCAAAATCATTGTGATCTTTATTCTCGTCGCAATAAGGTTGTTTTGTTACCTACATAGTCATAAACTCATGCCTTTTTACCAATACTGAGGACGAACCGTGTTGAAGAAGTGTCAGTGTCATTGTTGTTGTTAAATATGGGCACTATTTTAACAGCTCGTGAACTCAGTTTAGATGTTATGATCGCGTTCACTTTCATTGATGAAATTCGCCCTAAATATCTGACAGCCGATGTTAAATATTATTAATTGATGTGCATAATTATTAGCTGAACTGTCACCAATGAGACATGATTACTTTTTCTAATTGTTACCGATCTCTAGGAGATTTCTTCACAGTCGAAAGGATCTGCTGAACATGGGCATCAGAATGGACCGATTCTTCTTCTTGTAACTTACCGTAGAAAGATTGAGTCCCGTACGGTATATCGAATTACCCTTGAACGATATAACTGTCTACAGAAAGCATGGTTCACCGACGAACGGTAATACGAAAAAACTATTAGTCGATACCATTATTTAGCGACAGCACGTTTCGCCGAATAACGCTACATAGAATGAATGGTTGGCCGATACCAAGATTTGCCGATGTCTTGGTTCGCCGGAACACGCTTGAACGAAATATTCCTTTACCGATAGCTATTTGAAAGCACCTTTTCTTACACCGCCGATCCAAAATAATTATCTTTAGTACTGCTATTTCCATGCGTTTATCTTAGTAATTCAATAAAAATAAATGTGAAGAAAATAATAAAACAGCAAATTTGATTATTTCTATAATTAATTGATTATTTTTGTGTGTCAAAATTTGAGCAAGAAACTGAGCTCTGTGGCTGACTGAAAAAATGGATCTTCGAATAACTAAACTAAACTTTCGAATAAAATACTGAACCTCCGACAAAATTACTAAGTTACCGACAACAGAGGTTTTGTAAAAATAATCATATTAAATATATACGCGGAGCTACGTCGACTTCTAGGATGCAAGAGTAAGCGAAGGGCACCCCGAGGTTCGGTTTGGTTAGGTTACTGTAAACCCTTTACACAGAAATAGGAGCCCCGCGAAGCGGGGCTCCGTCGACATAGGATGCAAAAGCGAGCGAATGAGAATACAAATACCTTTACCTAGGTATATATTATAACGTAATTTATGCTGGTAGAAAAGTATTATAGCAATAAAAACAGGCATGTTTATTTTTCGAAGATTTCAGTATCTCATTCGGTCGTTTCGTCATTTTTATTCGGACAAAAGTAGTCGGAAAGTTAGTATTTTAGGCAGTAGATTTAATATTTTAAGTAAGGCAATTCTTATTTTTTTGTCGGTACTTTTATTACTATCCGTTTTCTATCATGTTTCTTATGATTGCGCAGTTTGCAACCTTTATTTTTGTTATTTACCATTTAATTATAAAAATAATCAAATTTCTGTTTTATTATTTTCTTCACATTTATTTTTATTGAATTACTAAGATAAACGCATGGAAATAGCAGTACTAAAGATAATTATTTTGGATCGGCGGTGTAAGAAAAGGTGCTTTCAAATAGCTATCGGTAAAGGAATATTTCGTTCAAGCGTGTTCCGGCGAACCAAGACATCGGCAAATCTTGGTATCGGCCAACCATTCATTCTATGTAGCGTTATTCGGCGAAACGTGCTGTCGCTAAATAATGGTATCGACTAATAGTTTTTTCGTATTACCGTTCGTCGGTGAACCATGCTTTCTGTAGACAGTTATATCGTTCAAGGGTAATTCGATATACCGTACGGGACTCAACATACAGCCAGCAAGATTAGCAGCAGAGCTGACTACTAATAACAGCTACCTACGATAAATGATCATTGAATTAAAATAATCAGCACGTTTCATTGACACGTGTTTAAATAAACATTGATCGCTCAAAAGGAAAAGGCATAATCTTATTAGTCGCCATTATCCTCCACGAGTTTACAATATAATATTTGCAGGAAAAATCACCCACTTTCTAAAATCGGCCCACAAACTTCCTATGCTGAAAAAATCCCACTAAACGCTGAAAATCAAACAATAATTGGTACATTAAAGAAATATGCTCGACCTTTGTATGCAATGCAAATGTAATTTACAACAAAAACCAGTCAAGTGCGTATCAGACCAAGCACAATGAAGGGTAGCATCCCTTTATAATTTCATCTATGAATTAATCGGGATTGCCACGGTGGCTCTTAAGCAAAAGCAAAAATGGGTTTAATGTGTTGCAGGGCATTGACCACGTCCAAAGCTGATAATATTTCTGCTATATATTTTAATAAATAAACGAACCTTTTCAGCTTCACAGAATTTTTCCTGAATCTCAGAGTTCATAAACCTTTACAAAATACCTTTTCATCGAACATGATAGGGTGAATGCTTCCCTCTTAAGCCTTTTAAATTCTCGATCGTCGTCCTAAGGCCTTAAAGTGTAATGACCTCTGCTCTAAATGAGAAAAGCTGTGTAAATTGTACCTACTAATAGGTTCTAAAGTTACAGCTAAGCTGTCTGATCGCCAGCTAATGAATCCATCCAAAGCAGGATGACGTAGAAAATGAGATTAGAAGGAATTAGAATTAAGTGAGTATTTTGTTCAGTATGGTTACTTTTGAGAATTTGTTTAGTAATATCAAAAGGTTAACGTGCTGAAATAGTGAAAGTAATGATGAACAGTGGTTATTAAAAGGATTGCCCAGTGAAAAAGAATGCATACTTACCCATAATCATAGCAAATAAATGATATGAATATGATGCAATTTAAAACGAATTTGATGCTAAAATATTATAACTCTAAAGTATATAAGTCCTACAGACCGTATTTCGGCCATGGACGCCAATCTCAAAAGAGATAATTATAGTGCACAAATGTGTACGCAGACACAGGTCTCTCTTCCATCACTCCCATAGTCAGACGGGACGGCAATCCGACACGACCGGAGAGAGATCAGGCGCACGACCAACGGCTTTCCGAGGTAGTTATTGGGCAAAAGCTTACAAAATGTTTATTTTGTAAAAGGAAGAGTTTTTCTTTTATTCAAATTCCTTAACTTCCTTCAAATCTTATGTAAAACCTCTCGTCTAACTTCCCTTTAGTAGAACTTGTCTCTTGTCACATTCCCCGTCTTTAGCTTCTCTTGGATGTAGGTAACAGTAGTCGCGAACATCCAAATTGCGTATTCTGCATTCCGCACTACATCCTGTAAGTTTTCGAATGTCTGGAGCACTCGAGATGTGCGGATTAGACAGTTTTATTCGACACACGTCGCTAAAATACGTTTATTGCCCGTGGTCCGACCGCGTAGTTCTACTAGTAGGACCACGGGCAATTTTTCTTTTCGGTGGTTCTATCAATCGGACCATGGGCAAATCAAGTTCTATCAGTAGTACTAAGGGCAACTTTGTTTACCCGTGGTTCTATTAAGTGAGTAAACTTCTTTGCATGTAAAACTTGGAGTTACTAAATACCAAAATAAATGTTGGACATGCATTGGATAAGCTGCGATGATATACAGGGTGAATTTTTCAAGTGGGCGTGGATGGCCAAATTCTAAACTATGAGGAATAGCGAAAAGTACTCATAGGAGTCGCAGGCTCGATTTTGATGAAAACTAAAACTGCATCATTGGATTTTTGAAAAATCAATATTTTTAATCGACACGTATTTTTTTTCCTTTGTAAAATAATTAATGGTTAAACAAACTTACCTGAAGTGAAGTTTGACCGCAATTACACGAGTCGCTGCATCCGAAGAGATTTACATAATTCACTAGGTAGTACACTCCTCAATGTACTAGGCATCGCACAATTTTTAGAGAAAAAACTAAAAAATAAAAATAAAATTAGACATTAAACGACCACCGCAGTACCTGCCGTGGTGGGGCGTCCGCCGCGCCCGGCCAGCTACGATCGTTCACTTGTCATTCATTTAAGAGGGCTATTTATCTTAAACTATTATATATTTAATATCGGGATTTCTTGCAAAGAAGGGTTGGGCGGGTTTGTAAATCTCTTCGGATGCAGCGACTCGTGTAATTGCGGTCAAACTTCACTTCAGGTAAGTTTGTTTAACCATTAATTACACTTCGTCGCTGCATCCTCGAGATTTACATAATTCACTAGGTAGATGTTCAGAGTTTAGGGATAAATAGCCTATACATTAGTGGTGAAGAAAATAAATACATCTAATGATATATGTTTTATTTTTAACATCGTTATAAGTAATATTATATTATATCAACGAAGTGGTTAAGTATACAAAAAAAATAGGTATATATATATGATAATTTTAACAATATTTAAACGTTATTTTCATAAACAGCACGAGCAAAATCATCTGTTTCCTCTGTAAGCAGAGGTCTGTTATAAAATTTACCAAATACTAGAGAATTACCAGACCAACCGGCAGTCTTTTTAATTAAATCTATAGAAATACCTCTACGACCAGCCGCTGATGTAGCCGCGTGGCGCGTGCTGTGTGACGTAAATATTGAGGTGTCTATACCACTATCTGCTAACGTCTGTTTAATCCAGCGGCTAATCGTAGAGGAGCTGGCGTTGTGGACTGGTCTCTTAGTAGTTAATAATAACCTTTCGGTATTTGATTCAGTCCTAAATGTATCTGTAATATTAATATATGAACATAAAGTCCTTCCTGGACATATCTCTATTTTATTAGGAAAGAATGGGATAATCAAACGGGGTGTTTGTCTGCCAGGTGCAGAGGTTTTTAACAAATCATCAATTGTTATTATAATGTTTGAATCACAAATATTTATATTAGACAGGCGGATAAAGGATAACGTCTGCACGCGTTGTGCAGTCGACAACGCGAGCAGAGTTACCAGTTTTTTTTGTTAATTTATTTAAACACAGATTTTCATTAGGAAAATAATTAGACAAAAAGTCTAAAACTACATTAGTGTCCCAAGTAGACTGATATCGAGGGAAAACTGGTTTCAATCTAAAAACACCTTTCATAAATCTGCTGACAATATCATTTGTACTTAATTGTCTACCTATAATTAAACCAAGCGCCGAACGATAGGTATTCAATGTAGAATATCTGGCTCCCGTTTCAAATTCTCTGGACAAAAATTGCAGTACCGGTTGTACAGATGCAGTGTAGTAGTCTACCTAATGGGTTTGACAAAACTGCCACCATTTTCTGTAGGCGATATTATATTGCTTTATTGTATTATTAGATAGAGAAGCAGTGATAATTTTTATAGATTCCGGAGTCAATGATTTTCGAGAAAATGCTTCCCTGATAACAGGCATGATACCAGGGTAAGTTTCATCCAAAGGGGGTGTTGCGTTCTGAAAGGAGATAAAAGGAGATCACTACTAGGTCCGTGATAAACCGGTTCCCTTATCTGTAAAGATGTAAACAGTGGATACCACGGCTGACTAGGCCAATATGGTACAATGAGCACTCCTGTAGCCTTATCAGAAATTATTTTTCGTACGCATTTGAGAATCAACGAAAAAGGTGGGAACGAGTAAAAGTTTAAATTGCCCCAATCTAAAGTAAATGAATCAATATCGAAAGCGTGTGGGTCTCGTTTCCAAGACACGTATTTATGACATTTCGCATTCAAACAAGTTGCGAATAAATCAATCTCTGGAGTACCATAATGTAGGACTACGTCATGAAACGCTGAACGAGATAATTCCCACTCGGTGTCGACATTGATGTGTCTTGATTCTTGGTCAGCTTCCGTGTTGTCTTTTGACTTAATGTAGGAAGCAAAAATGAAGAGACGACGCTCTTCACACCACTGCCAAATCTCGCGTGCTAACTCATTAAGATGTGTATATTGAACACCGCCCATCCTATTAATATATGAGATTGCAGTAGTGTTATCGATTCTTAAAAGAATCTCTTTGTGTACAAGGTCCTTAGCGAAGCATTTCAAACCAATGAAAGCTGCTTTTAATTCTAATAAGTTTATATGGTTTTGGGCCTCTGACGTGCTCCAAAATCCACCGCTGGTTTCTCCGTTACAAGCTATACCCCAACCCGTTAGAGACGCATCGGAAAAAATCTCCAAGTAGTATTTGTTTTGACGGATTGGACAAAACGCATTCATGATGTTTGTCTTCCACCACGAGAAATCAGATTCTAGGTTATTAGGAATAGGCATATTAACATCATAATCTCCATTTGATTTTTGAAGCGCAAGATATTTAATTCTTTCAAATCGCTTGGTGTAAACCCACCCATAACTAACTGCTGGGCACGATGACGTAAGCAATCCCAAAAATTTTGCAAAGTCTCTGATAGATAAAGAACGTTTGTTGGAGTATCTATCGATTATCTCTAAAACCTTCAATCGTTTCTTTAGTGGCAATTTTAAAGTCATGTCCGTTGAGTTTAATTCAAAACCTAAAAAAGTTTTGAGTCGGCTAGGAACTAAATCACTTTTATTAATGTTTATCACAAATCCTAGTTTTTCTAACAAGTCGGTGATTATTTTTACATCATGAGAGCAGCCTTCAAATGTTTTATTAATACATAACAAATCGTCTAAATAAATAACCAGCATAATCCCTTGTTTTCTGAGGTATGTAATTACTGGTTTCATTAGTTTAGTAAAAATCAACGGTGCCGAACATAAACCAAAAGGTAAACACTGAAATTCATAAGTCTGATTGAAAAACCTAAACCGTAGATATTTTTTACTATTTTCATAAATTGGGATTAAAAAATACGCCTCCTTAAGGTCAATATGGGCCATGTAGTATGATTTTGATAGTAATTTAGAAGCCGTTCTAACATTTTCCATTTTAAAATGTTGTGGATCAATATAACTGTTTAATTTTTTAAGATTAAGAATAAATCTATGAGTACCGTCGCTTTTAGGTATCAAAAAAATATTCGAAATAAACTGGCCCTGAATGTCTTGACAATTTATTATCGCACCTGATAACAAAAGTTTTGAAATTTCTATATTAAGACTATTAGCCTCTTGGAAAGAAAAGAATTTATTAACTGGTTCTGCATACTGAATAACGGGTCGATTAAAACGTATTTTGTAACCATGAGATATACACTGTAAGATTACAGGATCTTTAGTTATGCTTTTCCAAGCTGTTACAAAGTGTCGTAACTAGGGCATGCAAAACCGGTTTTCCGGTTTTGCGCAAAACCGGAAATCGGCCAAAATTTAACGATTTTTGAAAACCGGTTTTGTGAGCCAAAACCGGAGCTCAGCTCCGGTTTTGTCAACATTTTTTTCGAAGTAATGTTATTTTGTACTTCGTCTTCAAAGTTACAAAAATGTTGATTTTTTTTGGTTATTGTGGGTGGCTGTGTTTAATATTTGAAGATGCTGATTGTGTTTTCTATGTTTAAAATATATTATTTTTGATAGCAGACTTAATAGGTACCAAAGATACCAAAAACTTACTTGTTGTTGATTTGATCTCAGTTAATTAATCTTTATACTATTATAAGTTCATTATTATCTCTACAATTATTATGGTTTGGATTTAAAAAAAAAGGAAAAAAACTAAAACCCGACTACGACAAAAAAAAAACGACGCTGAAAAAGTATGAAACAAGATTTTCATACTTCGAACAGAACAAAAAGAAAAACCGTAGTCACACGTTATTAAAGTGTTTCGGTTGGTACCTATAACGTGTGACTACGGTTTTTCTTTTTGTTCCGTTCGAAGTATGAAAATCTTGTTTCATACTTTTTCAGCGTCGTTTTTTTTTGTCGTAGTCGGGTTTTAGTTTTTTTTATTTAAACAATTTTGGTGTTAAATTTAACACATGACTTTTGTCCGCTAGAGGGCGTCGCTTTAAATTTGAGCAATATTTTGGAAATGTACAAGTGAAGCCCTTTCAAATGATACCAAACATGGCGTATTAATCTCAATTTTTATTTTTAACACATTACTTTTTGTCCACTAGAGGGCGCCGTATCGAGTTTTGTGCAACGTCACGTAGCCTATGTTCAGCGGACAATTAAGACGGTTCTAACGATACCTCATATGTCGAGTTCCGATAAGTAGATTAGGAGCTATGAGGGAACATATGAACATACTCACATACATTACATAGCCTGTTAAAATCATAACCCTCCTTTGGCTTTGCCGTAGTCGGGTAAAAAGAAATGTATTATACAATTTGTTTTATTTGTAGACTTAGTGGGTATTTTAAAAAAATGGTGTTTCTTTTTAAATTATACTACATTCGTTTTTTTTTGCTAAAACCGGACCTAGCTCCGGTTTTCGGTTTTGGTCCCAAAAAAACGATGTTCAAAACCGGTTTTGATCACTTTCCGGTTTTGCATGCCCTAGTCGTAACCGACCAGCATGTTTAATTACCTCTATTCGGGCTTCGGAGGTGCCTTCGGGGCTGACTTCGCAGAGCTGTACCGTTCTGTTGACGCAGGATATCTCCGTGTGTTCAGGTTGGAGGCTTGTGTCCTGGGCCCACTCGACCTGGCCTCTGTAGTTCTGGTGACGAAGTGGGCGCCTCGAGTTTCCCTGGCGATAATTATTAGGACGTGTCGATCTGTGGGAGGTAGATGGTTGAGGTTCGGTCCTCCTTATCTGTAATCCAGATTTTTCAGCCATCTTAGATGCCCTGATTTTTTCGCCCAAATTCTCTCCGAAGAGAAAAGTATCTCTCTTAACTCCCTGAACCATATTCAAAAAAATTTTATCCAGGCTGAATGTAATTAACTTCCTTCGGTTAGCAGTATTTGGCAATGTAAATCTAACAATATTTGTGCTGTTTCTGAGAGCTTTTTTATAATCTCAGCCTTTTCTACATTGCCGTCAATTACTGATGACAGTAGGTTAGTGATACCCGCTATACCAATGCCTAGACGGTTTTGTGTCCATTCAAGACGCTTATCCCTGTTTCTGGAGGATTCCGTTAAGACAGAGGATATTTCTTGATTAAGTTTTGGTGCCTTAATAAGTTGAAAATTCTCCGAGGTCAAAATATTACTAAACAGCTTTTGTTTCTGTTCTTTACCTAGACCTTCCATAATAATCTTTCCCCAACGTTTGGAGATCTCTTCTCTGATTTTTGGCCCGAACACCTCATCTTTTTCCTTAGATTCTCCGAGAACCTCTAATATATCAGGCGGGAGTAGGGCTTTCAATACCGGTATTACGGGATCCCGTAATACCGTAATCACGGATATATTTTGGTCTTTTTTCAATACCGGTACTGACGAGCCAATACCGTGATTACGGTATTACAATCATTTTATAATTTTAATTATTGTGGTTTGTTGTAATAAGTAGCAGGAAGTTGTATTAAATAATATAAAGACAGTCTCAAAGAGACAGTGAGAATATGGCTGATATGAAGATAGAAGAACCTTCTTCTTCTTCTTCAAGTTGTGATAATGAAGACACGTCCATACAAAAGCAATTAGAAAGGGAGATTTCTAAATTGCCTAAAAGTAAGGATGCTGCTTCGGCTGTAACCACAAGCACTGATTTTAGATCAATAATAAGAGTAGAGATGTGTGTCTTTGAAACTGCTGGGGGTGGACGTGAGATATTCTATCGGCGGCATACAAATATTTACTGTCTGTTGTACCGACAAGTGTTGAAGCAGAGCGTGCTTTTTTGTCAGCAGGCTATTAACGAGTATGTAACAGGCTAAGAAGTTCGCTTTCTGATTCGACCTTAAATGCACTTTCTTTTTTGCGATCACACTTTCAAAATAAAAAAAACGAAAATATCTTTTGATTAAAAATGTTTCAATATGATATGTTTAAGTTTAGATTTTTATTATTGTTTGTCTGCAAATTTGCAAAATACTATTTGATTTATTTTGTTACTTGTTTAATTTTGGATTTTATGATTGTTTTTTTTTATAAATATAATAGCGTTAGTAAAATGAAAACCTAATGATTGCTATAATAATAAATATAAGTATAGATCTCATTATCATTGTAATTTGCATATTCTAAGTTAATTGTCTACTGCAATATTACATTTAGTTTAAGTTTTGATTATGTTTATAAATTCTAGTCCTAAATCAATCAATACCAAATTGTTATGCTATTAAAAGAGAATAAAGACTGATTTGGAAACAAAAATACGTATTTAAATGGTTTTACTAATGCCCTAATTAAAGTTCTTATGAACCATAGAAGAATCCCTTAGAAGGGATGACTGTCAAGTGCTAGTTTAAAGTTTTTTTTTAAAAGCTTGAAAAACTTGAGTTCAATACCGTGATCACGTGATCACGGTATTGAAATTTCTAATACCGGTACTGATACCGGTATTGAAAAAATCCGGTATTTGAAAGCCCTAGGCGGGAGGGCCTCCACCATTTCTGGTGCGGCGCTAGTACCAGCGCCACCAGTAACGGTATCAGAGATAGTGTGTTGTGGAACTGTCACCACAGGTCGAAAGTTCGACTGAGTACCATCTGATTGGTAATGCTCAGAGGATTCGTAGTCGGGAGGTAAGGAGGCAGGTCCTGAGTGGCCAGACTCAACATCTGGAACGATATTTCGATCTACTATAGCATTGGCTCAAATTTGGCTTAAACAATGATAACAAAAGGATTCGATCGCGTCAAACCACTTGACAATAATAGTCACTTATTATAGACGGTCGTAATCGCGTCACGACACTTACTTAGTCATTTATACAATAGTTGTTTTAATTTGACCGGGATCTCGTCACGGTACTTGCAGAATATGCATAGGAAGGTAGGTACTTTTAACATACATATTCCATAAAGACATAAACTGGAACGACTGCCATCTCGTTGCAGTATACATCGTCCAATGAATTTAACTAATTGATTGTAAAAACATTGTAGCATCGATGCAAAAGGATTCCTTTTTCTATAATATAACATTATAATGGAACAACAACATTACAAAGTCATGAGTCATGCCGCACGTGTGCGAACAACAAGACGAAAGAATCATATCTATTGAACTCGGTGACTGATAGTTAAAAATCATTGATACCGATGATAGGAAATAACACCGTTAGTATTAAGTTAAATCTGACTAACCTTCATCACTGGATGTGTGTTCTCGTCGTCTTTGTAAACGCTTTTCCAGTCGCCTTATTTTTCGCCTGATGGTCCCTGGATCATCTTCATGTCGTCTTCGTCCCATAGTCACAAGAAAAAACGCGAATTGGATAAAAAATAATATTTTTAACACCAACAATATTAATGTTGCGATGCCCGCACGAAAGAAGCGAATGACAAGTGAACGATCGTAGCTGGCCGGGCGCGGCGGACGCCCCACCACGGCAGGTACTGCGGTGGTCGTTTAATGTCTAATTTTATTTTTATTTTTTAGTTTTTTCTCTAAAAATTGTGCGATGCCTAGTACATTGAGGAGTGTACTACCTAGTGAATTATGTAAATCTCGAGGATGCAGCGACGAAGTGTAATGAAGGTAATACGGGCTGGTGTCCGCAACTCCACGTTAATGCGCGTATTTTGCGTAGCAAAATAATGTAACAGGTATAAGTACTACGTAAGTAGTACCATGGGCAAAAATATTTATCTTAGTTCTACTCGACCAGTAGAACCAGTGCCAATAAAATATGATAATTTTATAACGATGGTCCGATTAATAGAACCACCGAAAAGAAAAATGCCCGTGGTCCTACTAGTAGAACTACGCGGTCGAACCACGGGCAATAAACGCTAAAATAGAATGTGAAGTGGTTTATTTACATAACTAGCAGCGGCCCGCGGTTTCACCCGCATAAGTTTCGATCCCGTGGGAATATCGGGATAAAAAGTATTATATGTGTTAATCCAGGGTGTCAGCTACCACCACAACTAATTTTATTAAAATTGGTCCAGCAGTGCGTGCGTGAAGAAGTAACAAACATACAAACACACTGACAAACTTTCGCCTTTATAATATTAGTGTGATATAGTGTGACAGGTGCCATTTTATGTTGATATAGTGTAGTTTTTTTCCATTGCAATATATGGAAGGGAAGACGTGTGTGGTGAAGTATATTTTTCGAAGTGTCATGACCTAAGCTTTTGCATTCAGCTGGTAGCTGTATGGAGCTGTATTAGTTTGAAAAATCTGCCCAGTAAACAGCCCGGAAAAAAGTAATTGCTAAACGGAAAACTTCGGATAGACTGCCTCAATGTAAAGCCCTATAGATAGTCGTGAGGGAGTCAAATTAGACTTAAGTTAGATGCCTTTTATCTATTTCGGATCAGAAAGGGGGTGTGCGTGTCATCAATTTCCTGCAAACCAGACATAAGCGGTACCTAAGAAGGCGCTTATTCCAAATAATGTTTGGACGATTTGAATATGATGTTGAAATTCTGGAGAAAATAACACAGTTTAATATATTTCTTTGGAAAGGAATCTCAAACAGTTCCAATTCTTGTCACCGACCTATTTTAGTTCAACGTCGTCAGAATTCCAGAAATTCTATCTGATGACGAATCTGACTCACGCATTTTCACTGACAATGAATAAGTATCAAAACCGTGAAAATTATTTTAGATTGATACGAAAACCATTTCAAGCTTTACCTCATAGTTGTGTAATCTATTTTTAAAATTGAAATGTCAACAAATGACAATGACAATGTTTGACATTTCATAAAAGTAAAGTGAACTTGATTTTGATCGTTATAACGATGGAGCCATTACTATTAAAAAAAAAAAAAAAAAAAAAAACTTGATTTTGAATTTATATTTTTGTAATTATGATTGTCTTTTAAGGATCTCCAGACAAATACCCGACAGGTAAAGACACAAAGTGGGCCAAAGAATAGGCTGAGGCTCTTCAACGGGGTAATCGCATAATACACTAACAGTAGGAATGGCTTTCATTTTGAGAGTTCAATTCAACAACATTGATTGCGTTATTTAAGTTGTTGAGCCGACTGAAGCAATGGATTAGCAATATCCTTCGAAATTATTCAGATTCTTATTGATAGTGTGTTACGCAATTAGGGTGCTGAACTTGAGAAGTTCTGGTTACCTTAATTATCTGGGAACCCATAAATCCACCTAACCTAACTAAAGTACAGGATGTTAGGTTAAACGAGGGACATACTTCTTTTAAGAGAGTAGTATAACCTACCACCCTGTATACATACACTCATCTACCTACATTTACTCAATAATTACAGACTGCTATTTATAAAGATGAGCTTTCCAAAGTGATTGCATATTTAATGGCCTGCTACTGCAATAGACACCACTCACACGATATGTGCAGTATCTAATAAAGATTGACACCCGTTTTAGTGCCGCTGTTTACTGCGACGGAATCTATATATATCTATATGTATACATATAATAAAATAGTAACTAAGAATCTATGTCCGTTTGTCTGTTTCTCTGAATGTATATGTTCCGGATTAGCCCAAGAACGGCTGAACAGATTTGGCTGAAATTTGGCACACAGATAGTGTATAACTTGGATTAACACGTAGGGTAGTTTTGATCCCTGTAGTATGTTCCCGTGGGATATTTTCCGACATCCATGCGGGCAAAGCCGCGGGCAAAACCTACGAGTAGTATTCAATAAAACTGCAGCATAGGTAGGTTTAGAGATATTTTACATTCACATTTTAGTGTCGACTTTAAAATGGTGATAGTAGCATCTCTCCTTTTAATACCTTACAGTAAAGTACCTAAGCACAGGCTATATACATAAGTACAGATTTATGTATATTTACTCAACGAAAGATAAATAGGTAAGTAGTATAGAATAAATAGACGAGATAGGATAAGAATTAAAATGATTGCGCGCACTCACTACAGCTGGAAGCAGGCCTCTAGATTTTCCAAAGTTGCGCCAAGACACCCATTTCAGCTGGTTTTTTGGTAGAATTTCGAGGAAAATTAATGAATGTCTACATCTTCGACATGTTACCTGTACCAAAGCATAATTTTTACATGTTTAGGAATGATCTTCAACAGTTTAGTAGCTAAAAAAACGGTTCAGTAGGAACACAGGTAAATACAAACATACATACATAGACTGCCAAAATCATAACCATTCCTTTTAGCTTCGCCGTAATCGGGTAAAAATACAAATGCAGCAATGGATGACTAGCCCAGTCATACAAATATATAATTCCAATAACGTTTTTAGTAAGTAAAGCGATGAGATGATTATGTATCAATTTTATGAATGTAACATAGTACGCATCAGCCCCAACAGCATCCTAAATGCTATAGCAGATAGGTAGGACAGCCAGCCCCATACTGGGATATTGGATACGGCACGTGCTACTAGGGCGTAACATACAGGGTGAAATTGAATTCATGAGCATCCTTTTAAGGGGTCATTGTAATCATCATTATGAACAATTTTTACTATGGGACCAAACCTGAAATCGCGAAAACAAATCAGCTTTTCCCTACATTTTGACGAGTTATGTGAACATAAATGCAAGGAACAGCTGATTTTTTTTTTGTCAATTTTAGGTTTAGTCCCATAGTAAAACTTGTTCATAATGATGAGTACAATGACCCCTTAAAAGGATGCCCATGAATTTAATTTCACCCCTTATATGTCTATACAAATAAATAAAATTAGAGTTTCTGTTTGTAATATTACAATAACCGCTTTTTACTAAATGCACCCACAAAAACATTTCAAGTTAAATGTTGCCAAGACGAGACCATGTAGCTCGCACTGTCAAAAAGTAATCAGATCTCATGTAGAGCCAAGCTTCTAACTCTACACGCCCTAACTCTACAAGGCCTAACTTCGCATACTCTACACCTTAGTCAAAATATATGGCTTGGCCATTTCGCTACATTCACATGAGCGTAAGGTGAAAAACTCTCATACTGTTATACAGTGGTTCTTGTAGTAATGAAACGGCCAAGCCATATTTTTGAATAAGGTGTAGAGTTATTTAAATTTCAGGAGTAAAAGTCCATAACAGTATGAAAGTTTTTCACCTTACGCCTTCATATACCTACCAAAATAACATTTTTTACCATTTTTGTCTGTATGTCTATCTGTTTGTTCCAGCTAATCTCTGAAACGGCTGGACCGATTTTGACGGGGCTTTCACTGGCTGATAGCTGATGTAATAAGGAGTAACTTAGGCTACTTTTATTTTAGAAAAAAAAATACTATTAGTTAGGATATTATTTCACGCGGACGAAGTCGCGGGCAGCAGCTAGTCTATATCTATACTAATAATAAAGCTAAAGATATTGTTTGTTTTTTTAACGCGCTAATCTCTGGAACTACCAGTCGGATTTGAAAAATTCTTTATGCATTTGATAGCCCAATTTTTGAGGAAGGTTTGTGAGGAAGGTGTGGTTTCGGTTATTTAACATTACGCTAGGACTCTTAGGAGCCGCGTAAAGGGAAAAAAGGAAGAAATAATGCTATGCGAAAACGAAGTAATAGCGCGGGCAGGCGATGCGATGCGACAGGATGGGTCGGGGGAACAAGACAATTCAGTAAAAGCTATTAACAATAGTTTGTGTTCATTCTCTTCTAGATACTAACAATGGTTTCCAAGTCGTTTGTATACTAACCAAATGGTCGTTATGGGTCAGAAATAATAGATTTTTATTTATTATTTTTTTTTATATCTAGTTGAAGGAGGTTAATTTTCTTTTTTTTAGGGTTCCGTACCTCAAAAGGAAAAAACGGAACCCTTATAGGATCACTTTGTTGTCCGTCTGTCCGTCCGTCCGTCCGTCTGTCAAGACCCTTTTTCTCAGGAACGCGTGGAGGTATGAAGCTGAAATTTATATCAATTACTCAGGTCTACTGTCCCTTGAAGCTGTTAAAAAATCAAACTTCTAAGCCAACGCAATCAAAAGATACAGCCGTTTATGCCGCAAATTTCTGCAAATTTTCGAAACTCGCACGGGAATCAAAACCTACAGGGTACTTTCCGTGAACTTAGAATCTTGAAATTTGGTACTAAGTAACGTCTTATAGTACAGATAAAGAAAAAATTGCGAATACCGTAAATTTTTAGTTACATCATATAATAAAAAATATTTTTGAAAATTTTAAAGTTACTTCTTTTCTCATGAACGCGTATAGGTATTAAATTGAAATTAATATCAAATACTCAGGTCTATAATACCTTGAAGCTGTAACAAAATGAAACTTCTATGTCAACGCAATCAAAAGAAACGGCAATTTAAGCCGCATATTTTCAAACTCGCAACTACTCGCAAGGGAATCAAAACCTAAAGGGTACTTCCAGTCGACCTAGAATCTTGAAATTTGGCATGAAGCAATGTTTTATAGCACACATAAAGGAAAAATTCCGAAAACCTTAAATTTTTATACGGAACCCTCGGTGCGCGAGTCCGACTCGCACTTGGCCGGTTTTTTATAAATGGCATCTCGCAGTTCAACCTATGAGGTTGTCGTCTGCTTAACCGGGCTTGCCTGTAGAGTTGACGCCTCAATAAATTAAGGCTTCCAGCCAGGGCTTAAAAAATTAAGAGACTACACGCTTAGGGCTCCCCCTGTAGGGTACGGACCTAGGCTTAGGGCGTCGCTGGGAGAGGGCAGCAAGGGACTGGCTAAATCGGAATTATTTAAGGACGAATTTAAAGCTGCAGGCTCAGCGGCGCGGGCTGGCTCGAGCAAGGGTCGGGGCGGATAATTTTCTTACGGTTTTCGTTTATTTATAGCTCTTCATTGATACTCAACACCGACCACGTTGCAGTTACGAAACAGACTAAATGAAACTGTCGGCATCCTCTCATTTAAAAATAGAATGTTCCTGTGACACGTCTCGAGGTCGTTCAACTTTAAAAATTGTAAGAATTTTATGCAGTAGGTGTTATAGTTTTTTGTTTTATACAAACGCGTTCAGAATTTAGTTATATTGTAAAGTTTCGTTAAGCTCTAGGTATGTAGGAAAGTTGCAATATGTGTAGAATAATTTGTTAGGTAGATATTCGGTGGAAATCAAAAGAAAGAAAGAATAAGAATTTATTTTGACTCATAGTCGTTTGTTTAGTTTGTGATCTTCCTAAGATCACAAACCAATCATAAATAAAAAACAAAATTATAAAGAAAGCAAAAAATAAATCAGAAATTCTCGTACAACGCCAAAAGGCCAAAATTTCAGCATGATGCTGCGACATTAACAAAATTGAGATAATTATCTACTCCCTAATTTTTTTTTATTATTATTTAAAATTACCTTCACAACTATCATAACAGGATTAACCTAATGCAATAGTGTGGTATTTATATACTTGCAATATTAAATTAACCTAATAAGGAACTTCTATGACATACTACCTATCCTAAATTATATAAATCTCATACATAACAATAACACAGAACAACTATACTCACACTCAATGGTGGAAACATTTTCAATTTATGTAACCAACAATTTGACGTGTTTTACAAAATATATTCGACTTTTCAGAAACTCTGAAACTCATAATATTAAAACCGGGGTTTCATCGATGAAAGCAAAACACAATTAGGGTCTGTATTGTGCCCGTTAATAAACGAAATTCAATCATCGATTCTCAATACCATCGGAATTCGATCCCGAGTAGTTACGAGTACACAACAGAAACATGAGATGACACGGTCACCCATCCAATTACCGGCCATACAATCAGTAACTGAACGCCATCGAGTGGCCGATATAACGACCCACTTACTCCTACACGTAACTATAGGTAGCTGGTATTAAGCACGTCCTAATAACAGCAGTTATGCTTGTCTACAATAAAGTCCCCAATGATGTTGACAAAACGCGTAATACCGGTTTAATGACTTATTTTTTTCCCAGAACATATCGCTCATTTGGAGAAACATCGACGTACTTAGTCTTAAATGTATTTTTTCTCAAAATATGACAAAGCACTTAGAAAGCGTATTTACGTTAGGAAAGCAAAGACTTAAAAAAAAAGTAGCAGTTACGTCGATGTCTCTCCAAATGAGCGATATAATAATAGTGAATGAATACCCAAATTATGGATTTCAGCATGGAGACATGTTTTTTTAGTACACAATAACTATATGTTGTCAGAATCTGGATTAAAGTACTGTGATTAGATGTGTGCTTATATTTTTAGAAAGAAGTTTTTCATCATCATCATCATCATCATCATCATCATTTCAGCCGAAAGACGTCCACTGCTGGACATAGGCCTCCCCCAAGCACCTCCACTTCGACCGGTTTTGTGCTTCTCGCATCCAACGAGTTCCTGCGGCCTTCACAAGGTCGTCGGTCCACCTTGTGGGAGGCCTTCCAACGCTACGCCTTCCGGTACGCGGTCGCCACTCCAGAACCTTTCGGCCCCATCGGCCATCTGTTCTGCGAGCAATGTGCCCTGCCCACTGCCACTTAAGTTTGGCAATTCTTCGGGCTATGTCGGTTACCTTGGTTCTCCTGCGGATCTCTTCATTTCTGATTCGATCCCGCAGGGAAACTCCAAGCATAGCCCTCTCCATTGCCCTTTGGGTGACTTTCAGCCTTCTAATAAGGCCCATTGTGAGCGACCACGTTTCAGTGCCATATGTCATCACTGGCAACACGCACTGGTCAAAGACTTTCGTCTTGAGACTTAGAAAGAAGTTTTTGAAGTGGATGAATCATGAAAACAAAATAACATCACGCCTGTGGGGGGGAACCCCAAAAGGGAAAACAGATAGTAATCTCACATTTCGCTTTTTCTAGTTTATAGGGGCGAGTCTATTGCCATAAACCAGGCACAAATAAATACAGAAAAATTGCTAATGAAACTACACTGTCTGACCTCGAGATCTCAATTGCAACGGCTAGAACCAACGAAGCAGGCTGTATCGAAACAAGTTAAGAGTAAACTAATCGCGAGTTCGAACTCACTGGTGGTCATGGCCAAAATCACGCTGTCTAACTTGGCTTCGTGTCTGACGGAGCTAGTATCAGTGATGAGCAGTTAGACGCTAATCTACACGCACAACATCTAGTTCTCACGCACAGAAACACCGTTCCGAACTGATAGGCGCATAAAAATATTTGAAAAGTGCTTTGGAACATCGAGTTCTATGAAAAATCCACTACATAAATCAATCACAAATAAAGTTTTTTTAACTCTTCGATAACTGAGCTTTGTTGGTACGGATTTAATTTTTAATATTTTTCAGTTCTTTTATTAATTATTTACACCCAAAGTTACGTTAAAAATAGCAAGAAAAACGAATCTTTTTTGGCTCATAACTTTTTAATGGCTTGTTATTTTACAATTCTACTTCCGTACAGACACAATTAATAATTAGACAAAACGATACAATGTTTAACTTTGGATGTACAATGTCAAACAGTGGAGTAATACTCTTCCGAAATTTGTATGGAAAAAATATCGAATAGTGGCACCTTAAGAATACTTCAAAACAAGTTAAAAAATAAAATTGTATAAAAATGACCAGAGATAATAATGAGCAACACAAAGACTACAAAGAAAAGGCACCTTGGGCCCCCTGGCTGTTTTCTTTCGTAACGTCATTGAAGAATACAAAGGGATGAGAGACAATTCATAGGATTGTAAAGAATACCAACCCTCGGGGTCAGATCAGCACAAGAAAAAGCAAGTAGAGTCTACTCTCTGACAGGACTGAACTGACAAAAGCCGTAATGTTCTAAATATAAGAGAGAATTACTGTGTTTTTAAGAATGTAAATGTGGAAATCGTTTTTAACTCAGATATTAACAAGAGATCCTAACTCGAGGTATCGTTTTGAATAGCTCGATATAATTTCTATCAACCACGCCAACTATGATGCATTTAAAACACAAATGAGTCATCTGAATAATGACAATCACTACTTATTAAATCTTCTAAATTGAGCAAGTTTAGTATCGAACGTTTTATGAGAAATTATAATAGGTATCCAATTCTTGAGTCAGAGTCCTCCTACGCTGGATCTCATATTATAATCTGATTCATTTCTTAGAATACCAGTTTTAAACATCGGTTTAGTTTTCGGGCCGATCGTCATTTGTTTTATGACGACACATAGCGGACCATATCCATAAGTTATTTCTTGTATTATACCATATCCTTAGATAAATGTACCATTATCGAAATAGCTAATGCTATCTCCGAATAAGAGGTACTCGTCGTAATATTGAGTATATTTGGTACATCAATATAGGCATATATATAATTTCATCTAACAACGGTACCCAGATCAAATTGAGCTTCGTTTGTATCGTATTCAATGTGAACTATTGTGACTTCCTTATATCCAAAATGGGTCTACTTAACCTGAACCTATAAGCCGGTTTTCTCGTGTCTGATAACCGACATCGCTTTCTTATATCCCAAACAACAATCTCAGAAAAAAACAGAAGCAAAGGAAAATCAAACACATAAAGATTGCCATTTACAAGCTTGCTCCACAGTAAAATGTAGGTAGGTACCTACTGTGCCTATTTATATGCATCCAAATTAACTCCTTTAACAGCGAACCCCTTCTCATACGAACTTATAAGCACATTTCCTTTGAAACGTGTACCAAAAGTATAAAGAGAAACATGGCGGCCTAACACATGAGAAAACGTGAGTTTATTCCCGTCCCGCGTCCCCAAACGCTATTGGTTTTACGTAAGCGATACGAAGGCGGAACACTCGGCCCTTGTTGCTAACTTGCGTAATGCTAATGTATTTCTACCGGGTTTCTGAGACTAGATCTTTGGAGCTGTGATCAAAGCATAGACTACGTGAGGAGTTTCTTACTCGGTAATTTAGATTTATTAAGCTGCAGCGCGCTATGGAGCGGACTATGCTCGGAGTTTCTTTAAATGGGTGATCGACGGGCGAGCCGTATACCGCGGTTTTGGAGACGACGGTTTTTACTCGCGGAGTCGAGGCTCATAGGTGCTGCTGATCGACTAGCGAGCAAAACAGTCGAGTGTGAACCGCAAATGAGGCAATATGTCTTGTTCGAAGATTGAAGTTTTGTGTTACCTCGGTATAGCATACCACGAAATGAATAAAAAAAGCAAAGACGCCCTAAAGTTTGGGTTAAACGTTGGATTCAAAGAAGACAACAGTTGTCGTATACCCATTTGTCGCGGAAAACTGTCGGCTCAGCTCGTCAGTGGTGATCGACACGCGGTCTTGCGCAGCGTGCCGAGCAAAAAATTAAACATAACTAACCAGCCGCGAGCCGAGCTCGTTGGTTTTTAATACCGCGGTATTGCAATGATCCACGGGCGAGCTATACCGACGAGCCATAAAACGGCGGTTTTACTCGCCCGTCGATCATGGCCTTTAAAGGGGAAAATCTGAAATTAAATTGTCCAGAAAAGAACTAGAGTTACCGTTATAGCTTGCAAAGCAAGCCAACTGAAGTGTCAATGGGCTGGCCATGTTTGTCGAAGGACCAATAGCTGTTAGAGCAGACGAGTCGTGGAGTAGAGACCGCAATATCGGCAAGCGTAGCGTGAGACGCCGCCCAGCTAGATGAACCGACGACCTAAGAAACGACTTTCAACAGGATTGACATAAGTTTTCAGTAGCTATTGCCAATCTAATACATTTTTCGATCCATCATCATTATCACATCACTGATGGAATGTCACTTTTATTGTATAGATATAGTATTCCTCCACTAACCAGTCTTCATATCCTATTTCTTCATCTCCTATTCGAGTCGATTATACTTTTTAGATTTTTTTAACCGAGTAGTTGACTATGTTAATAGCAGCGTCAGAGTCGTTCGTCAGATCCTGTAAAGTGCAAGTATATGGACAGTTAACGTGGTTCAATAACAAATATACGTACATAATAAACAGCAAAATGAAAAAGGGGAAAGAAAAAGCTGATGAAAATTGCCAGATGGGTGTGTAAACGGCAAATAAGTATTCACATTTCAATATGCAATGTGTCTATATAGCGAGCGTCAAACGCATACTGTGTCGGATTGGGTGTCAATTCACGTGAACATGCCAAAGAGTTGCAGCTTTGACGAAGACCGGAAAATATCAGGCTGTCAGAGCCAAAAATGTTTGAAAATATCAGTTAAAAGCAACCAGTTAAAACTATGCTCGTTTAAATCAGTGAAAACGATTAAGTAATGTCCGGATAGTGTAACATTATAGTGCGTTCGGAATTTAGTTTCCAAACATGTAAGCAAATATGTGTTTTAGGAAAAATATTTTTAATACATAAGTTCAGTTTTCGCTGAAACTTATTTTTTATGACTTTCAATAGTACCTAATAGTTTATTCTGAAATCAACTTTCTTAATACAAAAATAAAGTTTATATTTGTTTAAGTGGAAACACGGATTTTATATAAGGAATAGATATTACGTCTCCGGTAAACCTCCTACATTGTGCTGTAGGAACTTTCTGAACAATGCTCTCGAGTCTCCGAGATTCTAAGTGCTCCTTGTGTCCGGAGACAGTCAAGCCCCACTTGACGATAAACTTCGCTTTACCGCCGTATCTTCACAAATCGATGATATCTTCGACATCACTTTCAACCTGACAACAAAATTCGTTGGTAAGTAAAATCTTAATGGGGATAAGCTTTTCGATAAAACTGATCATAAAAAGATAAGAGAATGAACAATGCTCCGTTCAAGTCCAAAAGTAAATATTACTTATTGATTTTTAAAAAGAGACCGAATGAAATTGAGTTACAGAAGCTTTACAAACATTTTACAAAGCTTTTTCCTGAAAGTCGATACGCCATATTAAATAATATGGCGACGTTCATGGTTCAAGAGAGAGCATAGCATAATCAGCCCATAATGTCCCCAATTCTGAAACACAGACCTCCTCTCGGTGAGGTAGAGGTAGATGTCAAAAGGTCTTTGAATGTTCTAGGAAATGCCAGTTTCCTCACGATGTTTTCCTTTACCATTATAAATCTATGCCTTTACCGTTTTTAGAGCAGTGGTGATGAAATAATTTACACAAAGTAAAGCGCCTGTCTGGGTTCGAACCTACTACTTGACCACATGGCCACCACTACTCTGAAGAGAGAGCATAAACAAACAAAAACATTATTTAAATAAAATAGGATAACAAGGTAATTTACTTTAATTCAGGATTATAGTCTGTGCAACGTTGCACCTATGTAATATGTAAGGGCAGTTCTCCAAAGCGGCCTGGCGCACTTTATTAATAATTCATTTAATTTAGAGGATGGTTGCGGCAGTTTGTGGTAAAGCAAGGAAGGATATTAGGGGAGGGCTTATACATATATGCGCAGTAACCATTACCTAAATGACGGAAGGGACACATAAGAAGCTCTTTAAAAACACGTTAAAGCTTACTTCAGGCGAATTTCGAATTTTATTTAATAGAGTTTAAAGTTTTCTCCTAGTTGATAGGTATTTTTTAGATTCTGATGGTGTGTTCGGAATGAAAATACAAAAACCAATGTTTTTTGACGACATAAAACAGAAATTGACGTTTGTAATACTATTTGACGTTCGATAAGTGCTGATCCCATGGAATTATTATGTACTACGTTGTACGTAGACACGTAGTAGTACATAATAATTCCATAGCTGATCCTCAGCCTAATTTGAAATTTGAATAAATGACTTTTGATTTTATCCTCGCTTTCCCAGAGTTCGTTAAAGCTAAACAATTGTACGATTTAGTAATAAGGTAGATCATAATTAACATTTTTGTAGGTATATGCCTGTACTCGGCGATGTTTTTATTAAGCTACAAAGCATTTAATAGAAAATATAAACTATTTATAGATATTTTAAATTAGTTTTAGCCGTTACTTGTAGAGAATAATAGAAAATTCTCCATAGCTAAATGCAATTTCTAACAGCCTACACATCTTGGCTATTACCAACAACACAACTTCAATGTCACAGTAGGTATATTTAAACGCTAATCTCGTTGCGACACTCTATAAGTCCACATGACAAAGCTAATATTAGTCACACTGAAATCTATTTCAGGTCTAAACCCGCTTGTGGTTGAGTTTTATGACAAAAACTCCAGTCAATGACACTTTCAATCAATTTATACAGACCATCTCTCTTGACGTCAATTTAAATAGATTTGATTCGACTGAAAGATATTATACTGAGCTGTTTGACTATGAAATTCGTTGCCCTAGGAAATAATTTCGTGTATACTTACTTTGTTATCTTCTAATTAAATTGATTTCGGCCTCGAAACAGAACAATGTTTGACGTTGTCAAATACAAGTAACCATCGTTACAAGAAAAAAAATTCCATTACTTGTGTGCTCAGTTATCTTTTATTTTGTTTAGGTATTTTTTACGACTTCGACGTGTATCTATATTCTTCTGTTCAAAAATATTAGGTCCTTACATATGAAATTGGCGTTTTGTATGGAAGGAACAAAAAGTCGAATATTTTTTAATATAATATATTTAATTAATCAAAGTATGAACCATTGTTTTCAATGCACTTTTGCCATCTTATAGGTAGTTCATTGATCCCTTTACTAAAAAAACCAGTCGGACGGGAATCAATAAAATCTTTGAAGGCGATTTGGACTGCCCCATCGGAGTTGAATTTTTTCCCTTGCAAAAAGTTATCCAAATTGCGAAAAAAATGGTAATCTGTTGGAGCAAGGTCCGGGGAGTACGGAGGATGTCTAAGACATTCCAATTCAAGCTCTTCTAATTTGGTAGCCGTCTGTTGCGCAGTGTGTGGTCTGGCGTTGTCGTGCTTTCAAGCTTTTTAATCTTCCCAATTTGCTTCAAGTGAATTAAAACAGTTTTATCACTAACATCGAAGCCTGCAGCTAACTCGGACGTGGTTTGCGATGGGTCCGCTTCCACAATAGCCTTCAATTCTCCATTATCAACTTGGGTCTCAGGCCGTCCACGGGGCTTGTTCTGCAGGTCGAAATTTCCAGAACGAAAACGTTGGAACCAAAAACGAACTGTGTTTTCTTTTGCAACATGACCGCCATACACATCATTCACCCTTCGAGTCGTTTCCGCAGCACTAGTGCCACGGCGGAACTCGTACTCGTAAATAATGCGATATTTTAAATTTTCCATTTTGTAAAATGAGTGACGCAAACAGAAAAAACAGAAGAAAAAAAACAAATGAATGACGGTCATCAAAGCACAAATACATGAGTAAATAGCTGTACAAATTTGAATTTGGAATTCCTTACCAAAGAGGAGAAATTCGTGATTAAAGTGGCCAGTACGAAAAACGCCAATTTCATATGTAAGGACCTAATATATCGGATACGTAGTCCTTTAGGCGATTTTCTACCTAATTCATCTGCTTAAATGATTTTCAGGGATAACCGACAAGCGTCTTGAAAATTCAGTAGGTACTGAAAATTCAGTAAAATCAAATCAAGAAAAGTGTTATTAAACTAACTAATAAAATTTAAACACCCATAAAGCAATTATGAAAGCAAAGATCTTCAAGCTCAAAACGTCCCTATTCGAAAACGATATAGCACGTTTGACGTGAATGCGATCACATCAAAGTCCACTTTCGTATATCGCACACGGAACCGGGACACAAGTAGGTATCCATTGCCGGCGCGCAGCGGCGGCGTTCACGAAACGTTCGTCGAATGGATTTTCACATATTTTCGTACATTTTCGAGGATTTTCGCAGCCTACAAGACGTTTCCGTCGATGCCCTGAGGCGTCACCGAACCGGAAAATTGCTTGTCGCTCTAAAACACCGTCATATTTTTTATTTCAGTCGGAAAAGCATCAAATTCGCTAACTTCGTCCCGACATTTTGTGGATCGCGATTCTCCTGACAGCGGTATTTTCGTTGCCGACAATATGAATCGGTTTTAATTATAAAATACTTCTTGCCTGCCTACTTTTTGAACCACTCCTATTTAAGAGGTATCCCGGATACCGTATCCGTGATATTCGGATTCTTATCATCCAGACTTTTTGTCCGTCGGTTGTTGATATAATAATAATATCAGCCTATAATGTTACCACTACTGGGACATAGGCCTTCTCTCAGTGAGAGGGGACTGTAATCCACCATGTGGGCCCAGTGCGGGTTGTTGAATTATGAAGCCAGTAAAATGAAGATGATATCACTTTTATGAAACTGAAACGATTTACCCACAGTCGTTTGGCCCATGAACCGTTGGTCAATATTATCTTTACCCATGAACGTTTCATCCAAAGAACTTTTCACCCATGAACGTTTCGCGAACATAACTCTACGTCAGTGAATGCTTAACCAACAGAACGTTTTGACCAATAACTTTTCACCCAAAGAACAATTATTGACCCATGTCAAATAGAACATAGGATGCAAGAGCGACCGAAGCGAGCTCGGGACTTGGGGCACCCCGACTCGGACAGGTTAGGTTCGAAGGGGATGACGGCGGCTCAAGTCAGCGAGCAAAACGAGCGAAGGGCACCCCGAGGTTAGGTTACGTTAGGTTACTTTAAACCCTTTTCACAGAAATAGGGGCCCCGCCAAGCGGGGCGTCATCGACTTTCACCTTTTCCGGTGTCTGTTGGCCTTGTCCTTTGGGTGAAAAGTAATTGGTCAAAACTTTCTGTTGGTTAAGCATTCACTGACGTAGAGTTATGTTGGCGAAACGTTCATGGGCGAAAAGTTCTTTGGATGAAACGTTCATGGGTTAAAGATAATATTGACCAACGGTTCATGGGCCAAACGACTGTGGGGTAAATCGTTTCAGTTTCCACTTTTATTGTTACTTTCCTTACTTAACTACTGCAGCTTACAATGAATATAACAGTCCGGATTCTATTTCTCAAATCGATGTAACAGTTTCAATCAAAACGCAGGTGTAAAGTTACCTGTTTTCATTAATCAATTAACACTTTATCAACCCGGCTTCTGAGCTCATATATTTCAATAATGGCGGTTACTAGGTAATGTAATCACGAAATCACGCCATTTTCGCGAAAATATCCAATAACGACGCACGCAAAATTCAGAAACAAAAATGACTAATTCACATCAAAACTGGAAAAACGATGCTTGCGCATTTCGCATTTCTTGTGTTTCAAACATAAATCTTCGTCTACGTGGGAGGTTATTGTTTGTTGGAAAACGATTAAAATCTACGTAGATATAACTAAAGTAACTAATATAGAGCTAAACAGTTTGTATGTTTGAACGTGCTAATCTCTGGAACTACTTAGACGAAGAGCAAAAGAAAAAAAAAGTCAGAAAGAACACTAAGCGCGGGCAGGCGATGCCATGCGACGGGTTGGAACGAGGGATCAAGAAATTTCACGCAGGCGAAGTCGCGGGCAGAAGCTAGTATACAAATATAATATCAAAGAGAATATCGATTTGAGAACCACAGACATTTGTTTGCCTTAGGCTTAAGGAATCGAGTTGGTATCGATTCGATTCGGAATTGGAATGAGCAAGTTATCGGATGATGTTGACTGTAAAACGTGGTATAACTCAGTAACTGTGTGTAACATCAATCATTTGTAAACTCAATATCGAAATGGATCGTGTACACACTCACACATCTGTATGTAGGTATCTATTGTTACAGTAACATTGTTTGCAAACTGAAAGCGACCCGCGTGAAATTTCATTTGATACAATGAACGAGTCGGTAATCAATTAATGATCTGCAGATGACCAATATTTTTTTCGTCTCTTTTTTTATAAAAGTCGTTAGTTCATTCTACTACCGGTAACAAAAATAATATAACACCATACACAGTATTCTCGAAGGGTCAGGCAGCCATATTTCCCCAGTTATATAATAATAAATAATAATAAATATTTTTTATTGCATAAAGGGTCTTTGTGGTATGTACAAATTAAAGTTAAATAATTAAGCATGTGTAGAACTTATACTAACAAATATTTGTATGGGTGAACTACTGTTCTCCTAGCTAGGTAGCTGTGCAACCTGTATTAAGGAGAAACAGTTTGCCTCCCTATAATAATGTATATAGTTATGTTTAAGTCCCATGTAATAGGGGACGAACCTATTGCCATCAACCGGGCATAAATCCAGACTCCGGGCTGCTAAAAAATTTTTAGATGGAATAACCTAATAGCACTTTGCCCGACCCGGGAAATGAACCCAGGAACTCATGCTCGCAGTATCACTTGCGACGACTAGAGCAACGGGGCAGTAATAAAATAATATGTCCTAAGCTAACAACCTAAGGAAACATTCGACCTTATTTAGAATGAAAGAAAGAAATTACGTTTATTTGCGGTGAAAATGACGCAAAAAAGAACATAAACACAAAAAATAAAATAAAAAGGTAGGGGGAAACATGCGTCACATCCACGCAAAACGGCTATCGCTCAGCATTATGCTGCGACCCTATGCAGGACAGAGCCCCAGCGCTGGTTTTCACAAAGGTATTTGCACAAAGTGAGTGTATAACCTCGAAAAAAAAATCGTTTGACAAGCCATCCATCCAGCCAATTTTACACCATATTGCAAGATTGAGTGCCCTCATAGCTTCACTCTTAAGATAAGGTAAAAGATGGCCTTCTAAAAAGGATCATCCCTTATTTTCCAAGGTCATCTTTACTGTCTGTCGCCTAGCCTTCAAGGACATTTAAATTAGCTTATGAGCTGAAAATAGATCTCTAGACCTGTTAAGCACTGGAGCTGTGGAAGCGATTATAATGAGCGATAAAAACACAATTTATCACTGTCTATCTTTGCGCAGAATCTTTAAAGTTAACCACGGGAAACGAGCTATGCTTCCATTAAGTTAACTAGTATACGTACCAGTTATTAACACCAATTTATTAGATACTAGCGGCCTGCCCCAGCTTTGCACGGGTGCAATTTTTTTTTTCGATTTTCCGAAATTTTCTTTCATACAAACCTTGCCCTGGCAATACCTAACACATCATAAAAAGAATTATCGAATTTGGTGTAGTTATTCGGAAGTTATGCGCGTACAGATATTTCGGCGACTTTGTTTTGTACTATGTAAGGATTCGCCATAATGTAACACCGCTAAGAAATCTTTCTAAACGACTTTAAGGTAAGTAGTATATATAACGAATCGAAGATCTACGAGTCGTCGATGCTTCGATTTGTTGATCATTTATTATTTTTTAGGTATTTGTTGACAGGCCTACCTACCCACTGTTGGCCCATACCTATTACCTAACAGTGTAGGTTGAAAACATTGTAAAAACAGATAATTTTTAAAAGAGTATTTAACCGTGGAGTTTCTTACCAGCTCTTCTCAATAGAAAACGATCCATTGCATGCCATGCACCTACTTTCTAACGGATCATAAGTGCCCATGTAGGCTTAAGTGTAATAATTTTCTTTTGAATTTGAATTTGTTAACAACAAAGTAAAAGGCCAGACCACAACACATTTATTATTTTATGGCAGAAATAGATGATACCTTCGTCTCATAAAAAACCACAAACCAATAGACCACCGCGCATGATTTCCGAACACATAATATTGCCTATTCACCGTTTTGTTCCAAATATTAGGTCCTTACATATGAAATTGGCGTTTTGTATGGAAGGAACAAAAAGTCGAATATTTTTTAATATAATATATTTAATTAATCAAAGTATGAACCATTGTTTTCAATGCACTTTTGCCATCTTATAGGTAGTTCATTGATCCCTTTACTAAAAAAACCAGTCGGGCGGGAATCAATAAAATCTTTGAAGGCGATTTGGACTGCCCCATCGGAGTTGAATTTTTTCCCTTGCAAAAAGTTATCCAAATTGCGAAAAAAATGGTAATCTGTTGGAGCAAGGTCCGGGGAGTACGGAGGATGTCTAAGACATTCCAATTCAAGCTCTTCTAATTTGGTAGCCGTCTGTTGCGCAGTGTGTGGTCTGGCGTTGTCGTGCTTTCAAGCTTTTTAATCTTCCCAATTTGCTTCAAGTGAATTAAAACAGTTTTATCACTAACATCGAAGCCTGCAGCTAACTCGGACGTGGTTTGCGATGGGTCCGCTTCCACAATAGCCTTCAATTCTCCATTATCAACTTGGGTCTCAGGCCGTCCACGGGGCTTGTTCTGCAGGTCGAAATTTCCAGAACGAAAACGTTGGAACCAAAAACGAACTGTGTTTTCTTTTGCAACATGACCGCCATACACATCATTCACCCTTCGAGTCGTTTCCGCAGCACTAGTGCCACGGCGGAACTCGTACTCGTAAATAATGCGATATTTTAAATTTTCCATTTTGTAAAATGAGTGACGCAAACAGAAAAAACAGAAGAAAAAAAACAAATGAATGACGGTCATCGAAGCACAAATACATGAGTAAATAGCTGTACAAATTTGAATTTGGAATTCCTTACCAAAGAGGAGAAATTCGTGATTAAAGTGGCCAGTACGAAAAACGCCAATTTCATATGTAAGGACCTAATATAAAGTAAATAATACACAAAAGTCGGTTAATTTACGAGATGACCGAATTAAATTTTGTTACAGAGTAATTAATACGGACATGTGTTACCACTCACGCAGTGCAACAAATACTTATTTGTAAAGACAAAGGAACACATGGCAACAGCCTGTCACTTGTGTCTCGTGTCACAAGTTACGACCTCTCTTTCTGCTGTATTTGTAAACCATCGCGTGAGGTACAGACAGACAGATAAAGATAACTACTGCATTCATTTTTTACGCTTCCACAACAGTGTTGACAGAGCTGAAGTTTGTTTTACGTCACGGCCTCTTTTTTGCCGATTAACTTAGGTTATTGGCATAGTAATTTTGTTTCCGTGCCTGTCTGTGAATAAAACTACCATGAAGCGCTTATCTGTGCACGCAAATCAGGTTCAAGGAGAGAAAAAGGTTGCAATAACGAGGCTACTTTTCCACTGTCTCAACCTCTCAGGCTATTATTGTATGAAGTATGATAATATTCCAAGTATTTTGAGGTCGTCTGGACAGACTTACCTAACCAAGTTGATCAGTAGACCAATTCCCGTAATTAAAAACGTTCAAAATCTAGTCGCAATCTCATCTCAGCGCCATCAATGTCAAAAACTTGTCAAAAATGTAGGAAAATCAGAGACAGATTGAGACTGATGATCAAACTGTGAACGTTTTTGTAAAATTACGAGTTGCCCCTCAGATAGCCCGGGTTGTTTGGATGTGACAGCTGTCACAGGTGAAGGATGGGTGAAGGACTGTCTTCTAAAAATACAAATATATGTATACAAGATTTTCAAATTCTCATCCTAATGGAGATAAATACGGGCCAGAAGAAGACAATAAATATATGTCCAAAAAGAACCAATCAAACGATGTGTCGGAACAAGAGCCATCCATTCCTAGCATGATCAAAATATACCATAACTAACTTGTAGGTACTACCTAAAGATAATTTGTGATAGCAAAAACAACCACAAACCAGCAAAAAGTAACGCTATAATTATATACATACTTATAAACGCAGTGACGTACATAAATCATTCACCAAACTCGTGAATTAATGATAATCAAATAAATTAATATATCCATAATTTTCAGTTCAACGGCAGAATTTTATCAATTCATTAGGGAATTTAACACAATGAATATATTTATCACGAAAATCAAAGGGTCTAAACGCTAATGAGACAGATATTCCATGTTTATTCAGTAAACTGGGGTGTTAATATGACGATTGTTAAATTAGGTTTATAAACTCATATATTATGTTTGTTTTATCTCCCAATGCTTACTGAACCCTGAGAGAAAATATAGAGTTTGTTAACATTGATTCTCATTCATTTCTAGACTAACAACCTCACCATGACCTGTTGTAGCTATGTTAATTTCTGCTAATGAACTGCCCTGATAATTCATAGACAGGTACGAAGACCTATAAGTAGGACAAAAATTCTGTTAGAATCTGGAACTACATGGGACTAAGGGCATAAACTGCGTTAAGCGTGTGCACGCACGTGAGCACGTCGCGGGCCACGCTTCTGGTGCACGCACGTGAGCACGTTCGCGTGCTTATGCGCGGGCATCGGCGCGTGCATCCGCGTACGCAGTTTTCTCAGTACAATTTTGACGTTGGAGGTGTACAGTCGAATAAGTAATAATGGATAAATTAATGTTGTATTATTTATCAAGACGACGGCGACGTCCAACCGTCAACCCGTCCAACGTGATGCGTGATCACGTCGCGTGCATGCGTGCCCCATTGCACGGAAGTATCACGCGACGGGCTCACGAGCGTGTGCACGCGCATGGGCACGCGCGGGTCGTTTTTGTATGGACACGCGAGAGGCACGCTTAACGCAGTTTATGCCCTTAAACTGATCAGATCAAAATTCTAGATCTCTCGAGGGTCCAGCAACTGGCTAGTAACTAGACCTCGTTTAAATAACATTTATGAAAATGTTCAAATTCTACTCTAACTTTCAGAACTGTTAGCAACACGATCCACACTGACCTGCAGATATACTCGTAGATACAGATAAAATAAAGACAAATGAATATAACCGAGTTTAAAGACGCATATAATGAAAAACTAAAATGAGATGAACAGCATAAAATCTAATCATGTGTATGTTTATTAGGTCATATGATCATTAGAACTTTTGTTATTATATCAAACGTTACACACCCGTTTAAACTACCATTCATCACCATACTTGAAAGAGCTGTTGAAAAATGATGGTAAAACAAATGTTTGGGATGTGTTCAATCACTCTGTCATCGCGGCATCTTGTGGTGCATGAGTAAGTTTTGTAAACTATCATCCTCATGTTTTGCGTTTCGTCTCATAAGAGAAAGACAAACAGATTGTACTGTGACAAACAGTGCACATTATTGCAGTATACAGGATGTATTATGTATTATTAGGATATATGTATTCTTATACATACATATGAATAAGAATACAGGTATTTGTAATTTATTTTTACGTTTCAGGGACAGTTTGGTTCCATATTTAATGGATATAATAAAATAGAATATTCTTTATTATGTACTACACCATAAATATTACAGATATTACTGTAGAAATTTTACAAGGGGTCAGACAATGGGCGGTCTTATTGCTAAAAGCGATCTTTTAAAAACAACCTTTGGATGGATTTACAGAGAAAGGAGACACAATACTGCATATGTATAATACGTTAGAACCCTAAACTTAGGAATCCTTTATTTGATGTTGGAAATTCAATTAATTCTCACCTTCTGTCATGGTCTGGGGATTTTCTTGGCAACATATTTTAAGAAATAAGAAATAATGTTTTTTACAAACACGTATGAGCTGCGGAGTATTGTAAAAAGTGTTAAAAAAATTGAGTAGCATTCATCAAAATTATGCAGGGTAGATCTAATATGACAAACCTTACGAGAAAAGAAGAGGTTATTGATTTTGATATACAATTCGATAACCCTTAGTTTGCATGATTATACAGGGTTATTTGAAAAACACGAACAACCTCTTAAGAGGTCATTGTACTCATCATTATGAACAACTTTTACTATGGGACCAAACCTGAAATCGCGAAAAAAAAATCAGCTGTTCCATACATTTTGACGAGTTCTACGAACATAAATGTAGGGAACAGCTGATTTTTTTTTCGCGATTTCAGGTTTGGTCCCATAGTAAAAGTTGTTTATAATGATGAGCACAATGACCTCTTAAGAGGTTGTTGGTGTTTTTCAAATAACCCTGTATAACATGTAAAATCGAACTATCGGAACCGTAGCAGTAGTAACATCCCGTATTGAAGACAAAACAAAATAAGATTAAAACTGTTTAGCTTTTGTGCCGTGGTATCATCGTCTTCGTTAATCCATAATTTATTATTTACGTCCAGAATCTCAAAAGGGATCGTTACATATGTTTGTGTTATGCCTTTAATATCAATATTTAATTTTAGCCTAATGTATCGTCGAATACTCATGTTGAAACAGCTGTACAGCTGCAACAGTTCAGCCTACCAGGCAACATGTAGTACCTCCACCACCAGACAAGTCGCTTAGAACCGGTTCAATGGTTCCAATAGATCAACTTTCCTTTTTATTTGAATTTACTTCCACGTTTAGACTCAAGCAGTCATTATGATAATCAACTTATCTTTATTCTGTTTTGTTTACAGGTAAATATTCCATGTTCCTGCACCAGCATCAGCTGGTATTTCGGTAACTAGAACGTCACCTTTCAAAACCAAAATATTTATACTGGAACATCGTTTGTGGTAATTAGCTACACTTCTAAAAATGGAGTCTGTGTTAGATGTAGTTTATTAGCAAGATGCTGTCTTCACGTTTGCTTGCGGCCCCAGCAAAATCAATGAGGTCGGCGGCTTACTCTGTGTCACATTATTAAATCATGAAACAGCAGCAACACTGACCGCATTTCGGTTTGCAGCCTGCAGCATCCAACACGGGGAAATTGCACCTACTTTCTTTCCACTGCAACTAGCGGGCTTTGGCTACAATCACCAGTTCTAGGCCCGGTAATAACAACACATGTTTTTTAAATTAAATCATCTTCATCGCCTCTATCTTCATCTTCAAAGAGTTCATATTAGATTGCTCTCTTTCGATTTAAGCCGTATACACACTGCGCACAATCCCGTTTATTTTTCCGTGGCGAGATGGGTGTACTCGCCGAGCTCGGTTAGTCGTCCGTAAGCCACGGCGCGGTCGGGCCGTGTTCGCGGGTGCTCCATATATTAAACTGACGATATTAGTGTGAGATCTGTTTTTTGGAACATGTGCTGTGTTTGATATAGAAGATGACCGGTGAAATTTGCTGCAGCCAAAAATGGTATGCGTTGATTTGTGCGCGTAGCTGAAAGGAGAGATGCACTTGCGTGCTCTACTCTCACTCGAACGGACAACTGCCGGCATGAAGGGCCAACCGGTTTGGTGAGATCTCCTCCCGATCCACACTCATGTAGAATAGAAAGCCCTTAGCTTAGACCATGTACTTGTCCATCGTTCGTAGTTTGAGTATTGCTTTATGTTTATTTTTGCTTATCATCGGAATAAGGAAGCTGTATCACAACATAATGTATGTGGATCACGTCGTTAAAGATTTTGTTTGTGTGTATATTTCGGCACATCTTTCTTATTGGTCCCGCAACGTATGTGTGAAGTTTTTTATTTCTTAGCAACATTACATAATTGCAGACACGTTGATGTCAAACGTTTGGAGTTTCATTAGTGGCTGATGTACATAATGTGCACTTAACAATGAAACGCACAATGAATACGATTACGATCACAAAGCCAAGTACCAGAATTTATAGAAGACGCTTTTATAAAATTGGTTTTACGAGATGATTAATATTGCTGTCATATATTTCTCTTTGAGTATTTGACTAACATCGTTTGTTTTAACGTTCAATACTATCTATCGATATTGGGTACAATCGAATTATACGGTCACTCTCATTGATTAGTTTGAAATTATTCGTCTTTGATGTGGCATTATAAATTAGTTGCGATGTCCATTAGGCATAATTAATGGTTTCCGCACCCCTGCTTACTGCTTAAATAACTCCTGAATGCAAAAGTAGGTGCAGCTTGTTATGAATTAGTTTACAGCTATTATCATTTTACACATCCAAATCTAACTCGTTTTCAATTACCGTAATGATAATGTTATTAAGTTTTACTTTGTTTACAAGAATTTTATCAAACTTACTGTTGGTTGCTTCGTAACGAGAAGTAAATGACGGAAAATTGTTTACCTACTACATAGAGACAACTATGTGGATTATGTGTCTTTACTTTAGCGAACATGACTTCCATATCTTAACTGTGTTTGTTTTTAATTATCTGGGTAATTTGGTAGGAAATTCACGAGACAAAGCTTTATACGATATGAGAAAAAGATAAGGAGCTAAACAGTTTCATTAATTCACTTTTCTATTCTGAACGGGATTAAATCTGTTGTTCGAAAATCCTTTCAATAGAACTCTCGATGTAAATTGGTTTTGAATTAATTTCGTTGAAGCGAACAAATCTAACTGATCTGGATTTTCTCAAATTAATTCAATGATTTTGTCTTCAAATTTCAAGAGCGATTTCAAATCAAACTAAATAACAACTGGCGGCTTTTTGGCTCTTCCTTCCTCTTTTTGGAAGAAGGAAAATGTTTATCCCTAAATGCAGTACGTCAGTCAGCAGTCTTACCCATGAAAGGCGACCAGAAATTAAAACTAAACAATAATTGCAATGTTATGTATAGTAAGGTCATTGTCCATCTTCACGTGCTACAATTCAATCTCTCAGTCGACTTTCTAGATTGTCACATTACCAAAACAGTAACTTACTCATTACGCACCTGGTTAAACCAGAACATTTGACTAAATTCCTGCTTTGTTTAATAGAACTTTATAAAATTCTCAATTGAAAAGTGTTCGCAAGGTTCTATTCTAGGGACAACCCAAAGCTTTCTATAGAACATGTTGACCTGACACAAGCCTTTGATTGCTTTGCACTTCCAATATTGTCCCCCCAGTTGTACTCTCTCCTGTTTGTTACAACCCTCGAGTTCCAAGTCGAATTGTGGAGAAAATTGTCTGGAAAGCCCGACAGTAACGTTTTTAAATGCCTGACTCAGTTTTATTGTGTTGTAAATTATGTTCTAGATTAAAAGGAATACTAATCTTTTAGTGTACGGCTATAAAAATAAATACGACAATTTATATAACAACCTAGATATTACTCGCTATCCCCCAGACAGCAAACTGAGAGTAATTTAAAACTACCATGTGTGTAGAATCAAGTCCGGACCATAGATCCTTGGAGAACCGTTTACAACGTCACTCAAGCATATCGACACGTGTCACAGTAAATGCACAGCAAGTTTCTCAATCACACGTCAGGAAATCAGAATCCGAAAGGTAAACAGAGCCCTAGACAAACACGTGCCATCTGCACATCTATCTAGAACTCTAGATCTTGTGGTGATGTGGTCACGACTCACAGGTAGATCCACACAACCTTGGTCACGTGACATAGGCAGCTATCACGTTGCTTTTACAAATCAAATTGAATTGAAACAATAAACGCACTATATTCCACAGTTGCTATATTTCAATATGATGCAAATCTTGAGAAAGTAAAGTGGCGTGTAAACTATTAATAGCTACTATTATTTAGTTTATGTTCATTCTGTTTAAAATAGTTTTCCTTGAAATTGTTTGGTGGTGTGTTGTTTTTCATGTTTCATTAATATTCTTAACATTTAGGTTTTGTATCTTGTCGCCGTCGGCAAAATGACGTGCCTTTGCAGGATGTCCCCGTCAATCCAAAATAGTCATACGTTTTTTACTGAACATTCAGTAAAACATGCACCTCAAAGAAATGCAGAACAGCTTCAGATTAGGAGTCTTAAAAAAGAAGATACAAAACAGTCCAACTACCGCTTAAAAGCTAGTTAAACAGCAGTTTTATGTGAAAACATTGTTTGAAAGCTGACGTCACAGCGCTCGAGCGCTGCAAATCATAGCAGTTCTCAAAAACTATCAGCTGTTCTGCTGTCGTTACAAATAAATCCGTCGGTCATTTGTAAGTCCGTTTGTAAAACTTCTATTGTTGCCAACATCTTTTACTTTCGTTTCACGTACGTCAAAATGGTATTAAAACATTTGCTAGTTGCTTCGCATAGTGTTTGTAAATGTCCTGGCAATAAAAGTATTGAGTGAGACGTCCAACCATTTTTTGTACTAATCTGAATGTAAATTTTATATAGCATAGTCCATAGCTGAACCTGGATTCATATAGTCCAATACAATTCACATTTCTGGCATTACTTCGGCATCTCTGATTACTTACATCCAAAAGAAAAACAAAAATGTTTTGTCACATTTCAATGTCGCTAATAGCTTTTTATGTTATCGCTATCCGAATCCTGTAAGATACCCTTTTCTGTCTTTTATTCGCGAAAATATTCCCTAACCTTAAACTTTGTAACATAAAGATCCCGATTTTAGATAGCAAGGAATGGAATGGGATCGGTTTTAATACTTTTAATTTAACCTTTTTTAATGCCATCCCCAAAGCCAGTAACAAAGTCCCATTGATGCCTTATCGAAATTCTTTTCGGATTTGGATCGCATCTATAAGATAATGTCCGTGAACCGTGCGTTAACCTATGCGTCATAAAGGACACTATAAAAGAAGAATAAAATAGGAACATGGAGGGACTCCAAATTGGATTGCCACGCTCGCAGACTCTACGATTTTTTGTTGATAAGAATGTACCCTATTAATTTGTCTGGCAGTGTAGACTAACCACAGAAAACAGAGACAAACATTTTTAATTTAAAAAATAAAACGTTCTTAAATTTCAAATTGGATCTTCTGAATGAACAAAAAACTTCAGTCATTACCAAGAACGCAATTTAAAATTCCCTTTGGAGTGAACGTAATTGTCATTTGTCATCATTAGATGGTACAGGAAGGAGACATTGTAGAGAACCCTTTCATAGCAGTCTCATTAAAATTGTCGGCGAACACTATCCATTGTTCACTACATCGTGGTTGTGACATTCTACTGTTACGCAATGGACAATTTAAAATGTTGCAAGGTGAAGACGACACGTTAAACAATGTTTTAGAGTAAAACAAGGTTTTGAGATTAAAAACAGTATCACATAGGTACTCTGGTTTTTAAGTAAACGTTTATCTTGACCAACAAGGGCTCAACTCAGTCTATCGCAGTCCACTGCTGGACATAGGCCTCTTCCTAGCTGCGCCACAATACTCTGTCCTCCGCCTCCCGCATCCACTCTGTCCCAGCCACCTTTTTAATGTCGTCGGACAAGGGATCTTATTAAATACAAAAATAAAAAGAGGAGGAGGGAGTGTTCTCGGGATTCTCGAAGTATTTTGGAATGTAGGGTTGGAACCGTGACATTTTATTACAGTCCTTTTTTAAATTAATTCCCCTAGTAGAGACTATTATAATGTAAATGTCCGTAACTGTTTTGAACTTTTCAAATTTTGATCCCTGAAATCTCAAAAAAATAAATAAAAATAAAACCCTAACTGACGATGCAGAATAACAAAACCCTAAGCTCAAAAACCACTCCATCTCAATAACAAACAGTGCTACAAGCCCAGGCCAGTTATATGATCTACTAGCTTCTGCCCGCGACATCGTCCGCGTGAAATTCGTACTTTCCTCTAAAAATTTCGAAAATGTATGTAGGTATGATCTTTATCATTTATTTAGACAACTAAGTGTTCGGGCGAATTTTTAAGTGTATAGATCAAAGGAATCAGATTTTTCAAATAAACTGTATCCCCGCTTCTCACCCCCACAGGGGTGGAATTTTCAAAAATCGTTTGGGATGTGTTCATTACTTGACTCAAAGATTATTTACACCAATTTTTGAGTTAATCAAACCACGCAGTAAAATCCTCCCCTGTATAATTAACTATATACCCCTTTTCACCCCGTTAAGGGTAGATTTTCGAAAAACCCTGATGCACGTTATTCTTTATTTTTTGTCTTAAGTATAAATACAGAGTTTCGAGTTATCGGACCGCGCGTTAAAATTCTTCCATAGAAATTCCGACGCCCCCAATCCCCCGTTAGGGGTAGTTTAGAAAAACAAAAAATGCCAAACTTCATAATTTACTTGTATAAGTATTTGTACCGTAAGATTTTTCATATACACTGTATTCCCGCTTTTCACCCTATAGGGGTAGAATTTCGAAAAATTGTTTGGGGTGTGTTCATTACTTGACTTAAAGATTATTTATACGAATTCTTAAGTTAATCAAGCCACGCATTAAAATCTTTCCCTGTATAATTAACTGCCCCTTTTCACCCCATTAGGCGTAGATTTTCGGAAAACCCTGATACACGTTATTCTTTATTTGTGGTCTTAAGTATAAATACCGAGTTTCGAGGTAATCGGACCACGCGTTCAAATTTTGACACCCCCCACCCCAATCCTCCTTTAAGGGCTAGTTTATAAAAAGAAAAAATGCCAAACTTTATAATTTATTTAGATAAATGTTCGTACCAAGTTTCAAGTTTATTAACCAAATGAATAAGATTTTTCATATAAACCGTATTCCCGCTTTTCACCCCTACATGGGTCGAATTATGAAAAATTTTCCAGCTAATCAAGCCACACAGTAAAATATGCCCTTGCAAAATTAACAACCCCTTTTCACACAGTTAGGGGTAGATTTTCGAAAAACCCTGATACAGGTTATTCTTTATTTTTAGTCCTTAGTAATATACTGACTGAGTTTCGAGTTAATCGGACAGCGCGTTGAAATTCTTCCAAAGAAATTTTGACACCCCCCAATACCTCTTTAGGGTTGAAATGAGTTTAGAAAAACGAAAAATGCCAAACTTCATAATTTACTTAGATAAGTATTCGTGCCAAGGTTCAAGGTTTTTAACTCAAGGAATAAGATTTTTCATACAAACAAAATCCCCCCTTTTCACCCCCTTTAAGGTTGAATTTCCAAAAACCCCTTCTTATTGGATACTTATACTTTACAAAGAATACACCCTCCAAAATTCAAGTCCCTATCACCAGCGGTTTAGGCTGTGCGTTGATATCTCAGTCAGGTCGTTCATCCCCCGTTAAGGGTGAAATTATCAAAAACGCTGAAACACGTATAAATTAATTTTCAATCGTTAGCCTAAATACAAAATTTGAAGATCCTAACTTTAAAACTGACTGACTTTCATACACAACTTCATCCCCCTTTTTAACCCTTTGGGGGTAGAATTATCAAAAACGCTGAGACACGTATAAATTAATTTTCAATCGTCAGCCGAAACACAAAATTTGAAGATCCTAACTTTAAAACTGACGGACTTTCATACAAACTTTCATCCCCTATTTAACTTCCTTAGGGGTTGAATTTCAAAAAATCCTTCCTTATTCCTAGTCTACATCATAAAAGGAACCATCGTGTAAAATTTCAGCTTTCTAGGTCCAAGGGTTTGGGCTGGGCGTTGATGAGTCAGTCAGGTCGTTCATCCCCCGTTAGGGGTGAAATTATCAAAAACGCTGAGACACGTATAAATTAATTTTCAATCGTCAGCCGAAACACAAAATTTGAAGATCCTAACTTTAAAACTGACGGACTTTCATAGAAACTTTCATCCCCTATTTAACTCCCTTAGGGGTTGAATTTCAAAAAATCCTTCCTTATTCCTGGTCTACATCATAAAAGGAACCATCGTGTAAAACTTCAGCTTTCTAGGTCCAAGGGTTTGGGCTGGGCGTTGATGAGTCAGTCAGGTCGTTCATCCCCCGTTAGGGGTGAAATTATGAAAAACGCTGAAACACGTATAAATTAATTTTCAATCGTTAGCCTAAATACAAAATTTGAAGATCCTAACTTTTAAACTGACAGACTTTCATACACAACTTAATCCCCCTTTTTAACCCTTTGGGGGTAGAATTATCAAAAACGCTGAGACACGTATAAATTAATTTTCAATCTTCAGCCGAAGCACAAAATTTGAAGATCCTAACTTTAAAACTGACGGACTTTCATACAAACTTTCATCCCCTATTTAACTCCCTTAGGGGTTGAATTTCAAAAAATCCTTCCTTATTCCTGGTCTACATCATAAAAGGAACCATCGTGTAAAACTTCAGCTTTCTAGGTCCAAGGGTTTGGGCTGGGCGTTGATGAGTCAGTCAGGTCGTTCATCCCCCGTTAGGGGTGAAATTATCAAAAACGCTGAAACACGTGTAAATTAATTTTCAATCGTTAGCCTAAATACAAAATTTGAAGATCCTAACTTTTAAACTGACAGACCTTCATACACAACTTAATCCCCCTTTTTAACCCTTTGGGGGTAGAATTATCAAAAACGCTGAGATACGTATAAATTAATTTTCAATCGTCAGCCGAAACACAAAATTTGAAGATCCTAACTTTAAAACTGACGGACTTTCATACAAACTTTCATCCCCTATTTAACTCCCTTAGGGGTTGAATTTCAAAAAATCCTTCCTTATTCCTGGTCTACATCATAAAAGGAACCATCGTGTAAAACTTCAGCTTTCTAGGTCTAAGGGTTTGGGCTGGGCGTTGATGAGTCAGTCAGTCAGTCAGTCAGTCAGGCCTTTTGTTTTTATTTATATAGATAGATAGAAGATTTCATCACAAAGGCCAAAGTTGAAGCCGCACAGAACTGTCAACAAGGCTTTGTTACTAAAACGGAATATAATATAAATGCTAATAACTATCGCTATAAATATTAACGATGTTTAGGGAAGCTCGGAGTCGGGACCCGTCTCGCTGTAAATGAATAGTCTGCGAAGCTGGAGACTGCTGCGCCGAGAGCCTAATTGACTTAAAGTTATAACGGTGTTAGAACTTCGAATATAGACGGGGGAGTAGGTATATCTAGAGATGACGTAGGCTGACTAGAATGTTGTAGGCTATGCTACAGGTGTAGTAAGAATATGAAGGCGAAACATGGGGAGGAGCAAAGAGATAGAAGCAATAACGTAAATATTATATTATGAACATATCTCTATAATTTTATTGGTTTACTTAAAGAAACTTTATTCTCAATAAAGACAAATATCACTCACTTGAGAACAATACTAAAACATACAAATATAAATTACACAAAGTTCGTCGTCATCAGTTACAGACTAGACTACATCCATTCAATGCCGTCATTTCTCCAGAAGTGCTCGAACCGCTATTATATACTGACTAAGTTGAGTTTTGAATGCATTGAAAGAGTGCAGATTTCTTATACTAGAGGGTATTCTATTAAAAAGCTGTGCTCCTTCAAAGGTAAGCATTTCTTTGCCATAGTTAGTTTTGGGTAAAACTACCAAGCTAGCTCGCCGTGTGCTGCGTTGACTGACTTGCATATATTAGGGAGTGTTATGTTCGTGTGGATAGTTGACGAAAAGTATGGTAAATTGATATTAATTATTTTTGTGTCTATATACACTTTACTGGTTGATGTTAATATGGATGGTGGAATAGTATTTTATTTAAATGAAATGACTAGATACCTAACAAATTATACAAAAACAAATTTGATAGCACAATTATTGAGGAAGCCTAATAGGCTACTTAACATCACGTCAGGCAAAAAGAAAAAAAACACAAAAAACTTACCTAAGCAAAAACGAAGTAATAACGCGGGCTAGCGACAGGATGAGTCGGAGTAGCTAAAAAATTTCACGCGGAGGAAGTCGCGGGTAAAAGCTATAACAAAAATGTAACGAAAAAAATAAAAAAGATTGTATGATAAACAACGAGACTCGTGAAAGACTCCACCCTCAAAAAGCTTTGCGGATAAATCCGTTGTTTTTCCCTATCTCTCCCTGCCAACAGGGAAATAACCATGAACATCTAACAAATAATATTTCCCACCGTAACGACCTTTTGTAACACTGAAAGTACCCTACTTTCTTCAGGTAGACCTTTTGATGGTTGCTACGGAGCAGAAAACGAGATAAAAAAGAGGCCAAGTGCGAGTTGGACTTGCACACGAAGGGTTTAGCGGAGTCTTAGTAATAGGGTCCCGTTGGACTCTTTGGCTACGGAACCCTAAAAATCCTGGCTGGATGGGCCTGGCTCTTATCAAATTACCAACCAAACTCAATCTGAGGTCGAAATGGCACTTTGATAAGTACCATTCTGACAAAATGAGCAATAAAACCTTCCTTAGAAACGACAAAAGAGTACTCTTTTATTCATGTTTTTGGGAAACAAAAATAGGTGCAATGACCGAGTAGTGGTGCCTACTAAAACAAACGATTGTTGTATCGCCAATAAATATACTGTAGCCACGATTTTTTCGCAAAGAAGGACTGTGGAACATACAGATCATTTGGGGGTCTTAACGTTAAAAGTTCAATAGCATTCTCTATATTAACCCTTCGTATGCCAAACGTAGATCCATGCGGGACACAATGGCTTTTAATTGTTTCTATAATTACGGCATTCAACTGGTTAAAGGGGCGTTGGCGCTGGTTCCATCCACAATTGAACCAAAATAGGTATATTGCTACGTTTCGCTAATATAGGTCCTGCTAGATAGGACCTAGGAATTAATTATCATAGATCGAGAGGTGATCACATCGATACATCTATTAAAAATAGTCTATATTTTGAGCGAAACTTCACAATATTTTAAGGCAGCATGACATTTCTTCAGTGTCAGTTTCATTACAACCTAGTTTGGCATCCTCATTTGCTTTATATTATCTGTGCTTCCGGCCATTTTGTTTTTATCTGCCAGTAAAAGTCGGTCTTCTTCTTCATTAGGTATTGTAAAAAAAATGTCAGACAAATCTAATTGCATCGTTGCATTGTTAGTGCACTGTTCGAGTTCTCTCGCTATAATAACGGCTTCATCTAGCATAGTTACTAATTTTTCAATCAACCTCGTCAGAAATGATGACAAGCAAAGGCGTATCATTATTACAGCCAACCCACTCTGTCATTACGCTGATTTCTCTCGTATCAACCTCTTTAGTAAAGTATGTCAACTTGAGCGTTGTCTGAACTTGCAACTAGTATATATTCTAACCCTGAACTAATTCGTACTTAATCGACTCAACATCCTCCTGACAGTCCTGACCCTATCCTTATTTGCTCGTGGCCGGCGCAGCTTGCCTCAGCCTCAAAGTTCTATCAGCCACCATATTTATGTATGTCTCTCTCTTCATATCGTTCTAGTACAACCCATCGGTAGCCTTCCCGTGGTCTTACAGCCATCTACGTTCGTTTTCGAAATTTACGACGTATCCCTCATCCTGCCATCTTTTTTCTCGATGCCAGTCTAATTCATATTACCATGTCAACTAAAGTAGTAAACCAACAACTACTACAAATTCTAACCCTGAACTAATTCATACATCGAAATAAAATAAACAATTGACTATCGATTAATGATATAAATAGTCCTAGGTAACAATTTATAACTCCTCAAGTTTTGTAATTCAAACGAGGGGTCAGCGTCCCGTTAGTAGGTCGTGACCGCTTCCCTTGACATATATTTCCATATACTAATGTACTAGTGTATAGAGGCCATTTTCCGGGGAATTTTAATAACTCTGCTACACTAGTATTCCTGGTAATAAAACGATATTTCAATAATTACCGGCGGTATAATGCAGCTGATGTTTTAGGCTTTTTTATGGGTTGGTAATGGGAAAACATTTGTGGGGAAACATTACTTTTATAAAGTAAGTACTTACCTATTTCAAAAGGTAGCATTAAAATGTCGATATTTTAGAGTGCTTTCTGTTATAATAATGTTTAAATAAAATAGAAAAGATTAGAGTAGAGAGCATGACAAAAAATAACGTTCTTAAAACTTCCAATATTATACCTATAATATCCTATTCCCTACAACAGCATTCATTGTTATTTACGTTGTTGAGCAGACACATTTTTCGAACATATAAAGCAATGGATTAGCAACATCCTTCAAAATGATTCAGGTTGTAATTGTGTAATTGATAGTGTGTTTCGTAATTAGGGTGCTGAGCTGATGCAAGGGATTGACATTATTATGGTTTTATACATTCTTCTTTCTTTGTCCAGGCGGTCTTTCTATGGAATGCGCTCCTTCTGAACATCAGGACGGCAACCAGTCGGTTATCTTTTAAAGTGAAGGCACGTGAACATGTTCGGCAGAAGTTGGCCGTAACATCCCAGCGCTGATTTGCTGGATTCGTTTTCTCCTCTACCGAACATTTTTCCCCTGAGAGTTCATTTGGTTTATATGTATGTATGTATCTATGTCTATATTCTTGTATTTTATAGTCATTTCCTAGCTACTTATCCTGTATGTTGCACCTGCCTGCATGTTTTGTCTCTGCATCACCCTAAGGTTGACTGGTAGAAAATGCCTCAGGCATTAAGTCCGCCTTTGTACAGTATTTTTTTTACATGTGCATAAAGTTTTAATAAATAAATTATTGACTGCTCACTTTAAGCTCACTTCAACTTAGTTTTCACAGTGAGATTTTTACAGAATAGCTCTACAGTTACTGATGATAGATGTAAAATACCACTTCGACGAGAATTCTTAACAAATAAACTACGGTATGTAGAGCATACGATGTGCACTTAATCTTAATAGCAATACAACATTCTTGAAGACGAGAAAAATAAGAACATCTAGATAGATAAATACCAGTAATAACTTTATTCTTTATCTACTGTAAAAAAACCCATGTGTCCTTAAATATATAGATAGATATATGTACCTACATGTCCTTGTAAGTTATTGTACTTGTTACCCAAACAATAATAAAAATACACCACTTTATATCTAAATATAAAATATTCATTCAATTAGTCGGTTGAACGAACAAAGACCGAATGAAATGAACGAGATAATCAGAACATTTGGACGAACAAACATCACTGCCAGAATAATTCACATTAATAATACTTACTAAAATGAAGGCTTTGTCGCTGTCGGATTGTTATCGTACGTTAACAAAGACTCGAACATATTCTATGTGACCTCTTCTTTAGAGTTCGAAGACTTGGAGTAATCCCAAACCCATAAAAGATTTACCATTTAAATCGAAGAAAGCGATTTTAGAATCCAGTGTCTGAAGTATTCGCAAAATCGTATATAAAATACGATTATTATTCCAAGAAGATCCCAGTTTGGTATTCAAAATTAAAGAAATCAATGCTTTCATGAAGGTGTGTACGAGTATAATGTACGAGCTTATAATTTTAAGGCTGCATCGAAAATAAAAGAAATGTAAACGAATTCCGCGCTTTGCGTTTTTTTTTTTAGTTCTTGTATTTTCTTTTTTTAGTTATAGTCCTTTGGAAAAAGGTTATACTTCAGAAATACTAGAGTCTGATTTAAACAGACAATGATCTCTGCGTTTTAACAATACCTATTTATTTAAATTTCAATGCTAGAGGATTTCACCTTTAGCCTTCCCAAAGTAAACAATACTACTACCTATTAGGCGCTAGGTGGACAGAGTTGTTGAACAAATATTGACATAACATTCAAATTCATATTGCGCACAAAAAGGTCAGTTCATTCGTTGTTGTTCATTCATTCAAAATTTTGCTCTACTGAAATATATCGCAATGAATCTATTTTTAAACACTAACAGAACAGAATACAGAAAAACATGGTAATATTAATCGATGTGCCTATGTATAATGTATCTATTTTCTTGCCGTATGTGCGTAATTCACGCGTGTTAGTAGGTATTTCATTGTTTCATTTCATTAAAGCGATCAATGTACCAAGTTAACATACTAATAACAAAATTATTATTAACTAAAGAATAGATACTACTAATAGTTACTTACTGCTAATTTATATAATCCTGTAGGTATTATCATTAACTAGGCAATTTGCCTTTTCCAACAATTTGAGTTAAACAGGGAATTATCGTATCCTAGTCTCTCTTTTAATTAAAGCATTATCACTATATTCTAACTGCAGTCTCAACTCCTCACAAAATAATTTTAACACGACATAATTTCAGCCCAGTCCCTAATTCATTCATTATTATTTTTTTTTGTTTCCTATTCGCTAATAAACCCGTTTTCCCATCAGTGTACCGTTACCTAAGACTACATACGCACAATGTACAGACGCCAGCACATCAACCTACTACAATCTGTCAAATTTCTTTAATAGATTTTCAACTTTATCACTAAAATATAAGGTTCAAAGTTGATTGGGAAAATGTGACAGTTAGGTGTAGGTTGATGTGCTGGCGTCTGTACGTACGTCGTGTATTCTATGACCCTAAGAATTATTAGTGTAATTACGATCCATTGAACTAGGCTATCAGTCCTAACAGTAACCAGCGGAATCTGGGGCTAATAGTCGCCAATTAGAGTAGGACGGTCAGGACGGTGAATCAACCTTAGTAACAGGCACAATTTTAGACTAATAAGATCAACGCACTAAGAAATGAGTAATGAAAAGCTATTCATATAACCTATCTATATTCTACAGTGACAAATCTGTCTCTAATTGACATATACTTCCCAAAAGCGTGGGAAAGGAATGAATGAATGAGATACGGTCAACTTCCTTCTCGCGCAAATATTTAAATTTGTGAATCGAAGCGAAAGTGTATCTATGGTAAATGTGGGCCGTGGGTGTTGGTCATAGCCACAAATAAAGTCATGTGTTTTTAGAAAAACAAAATAATGGATATTTCCTTCACGTTCGTTGACACTGACCAGACTTTGAATTTATTGGTTAGGCGTGCGAGATTTGATGGGTGTCGAATTCGAGATTTGAGGCCGATTTGCCGATAATTTTGAGGTGAATAATGTCTACACGTCATAGAGAAAACAAAGACTTCAAAAAACGAGAGTCATAACAAAGAGTTTCTCTTTTTATGCTAATTAACGTAAGATGAAAATCAAACAATGTTTTACAAAGAAATTAGTACAGGTCGGTAAGCTAAATTACGTGTCGAGACAACGGTAAATGTCTCTATGAATCATCTGACTAGTCTAAACTACACTTAGACGATAAAATCTGTTGGGTTTCAATTTAAAGTCCATTACTGTTTACAAATCTATCGTCAAATTTCATATCGATGTGAAACCGTAATGGTGTATAAAACGTATTTATTATCATTCTGTGTGGTCGAACTGCCAAACCCTAGTTTTCATGCCAGACAGTGGTACCATAGTTAATGGTGTTTATGAACGTCTACACTGCTTCAACTCGAGTCACCGTTAGAGGTGCAAAAAAAATCGCACTGAGCCGAAAACCGAGTCACTGGTTCAGATTTCTGGGTCATTTTACTTCTTAGTTTGACGTGTTGCCCGCGCTGCTGGTTAGAAATATGAAGCATTTGAGCTGGCAGGTCAATTAACTAACAATTGAAAAATGTAAAGAAATGCGTTAATAAAACGCTTTTGAGTTCAGCTCTATTTGATTTGCGAAAATATAATTTCATTTCGATTTCACAAACTTTTCTGTGATTGGTACAGAGCAGACTGAAGCCGTAAATATTTCATGCAAAAATAATTGAAACGTGTTTGCAGATGTGGCTTGTTATATTTAAAGTATCCTCACAGCCGTACGTGCCTCTCCCAATGAATACAAAACAATACATATTGAGGATACCCGCAGTAAATAAATAATGTTTGTGCCACCACACCTGCTGACATCCCAACATTACTTACAGACCCAATGGCAATTCAATTTATTTGGACACCTGCTCCTGTCTCTGAGGGTCAAGTATTTCGTAACAGGTTCACTGAAATAACTGTTCTTTGTAACTAGCTAGAAAACATTTTGGAACAGTTATTTTAGATACCAACAAAGTTCATGCCTAGTTTTAGTAAGTAGAGTAATTGTTTTGTTTTAATTTTCTAACTGAACAGACAGCTGTGTTGCTGCTGTTTGTTGCCCCACTCCTTCTTCCCAGCTAAAGCACTAGAAAGTGGTGAAGGGCGGGCGTTTTCGGGGACTGTCTTATGTAATTTTGACGTTCGAAAATTGCTGATTGTCAGCCTAATTTGAATACCTAAATGACTTATGATTTTAATTGTTAACCTGTTTTTTACGTTTGACCACGCGTTTGACTGATACAAAAGTTAACGTTGCCAATTTTAATTTAATTTTGAATTTCCATCCCATGCTGTTTATTTACAAAACATCGTTCAAGATGAAACAAAATAAATTAAAACTGAAATCAACATGTTATCTTCTTCTTAGCGTGTCGATGGCAATCTAAATGTAATCGGCCCAGAATTCGGCCACTTGTTCGGCGCCATCACTAGCGTCCATCAGTTCCTGTAACGTGCAGCTGACAGGACACGCAGGGCACGATATTAAGTGTCCCATCGTTTGTGGAACAGCACCACATTTACACTCCAAGGCGGAGTCGTCTACAAATTTCCACCTGAACAGGTTTTCCTTGCTTCGGCCAACCTGGGTCCGGAGTCTGTTTAAAGACTTCCAGTTTACCCAAGGTAACTCATGTCCAGGTGGGAGGTCCTCAGCGGGTGGAACGAACGGTTTGGTTTGGTTTGGAACATGTTATCAACATTGTAGATTGTTTTTGCTTACTATCGAATATTGAACTTGTAACAAAAACGCGAGAATAATAAAAACTTGAATTCATATGAATATGTTTACATATTTTTAACATTCGTATAAAAAGTTTGTAAAGTCACATGTAAGTATAAAATTAGGTAAATATTATAAAACTCAACCAATAAATGGAAATAAAAACTTTACAAAAAGAGTCTTCCAATAAACAACATATAAATTAATTTGACGAAAAAACTCGTATTGCTAATAAAAAAAAACACTAAACCTTGCATAGACTATCATGAGACTTTAGACTATCATCCATCGCTCGAGGAGTCGAGGTCAATGAACTATTTTTTGCCGCGTCGAATCACGTTTTACATTTTTTTTCTTTTGGCAAAAGCTTCATGGCATTAAAGAAACGATACTTTGGTACTCGCTTCACTTAAAATAATTGGAAGATAAATTTATTATTCGAAATGTTATAATGTTTTTGATAACTGATAGCTGTTTTAAGAGTTACGTATTTATTTTAGTTCATTGGCCTCGATTCTGCGGAAGTAAGATACCTACCTATATTATTATCAGACAGGTCAGTGAATGTGGTCAAACTTTTACAGCAAAAATAATTACCTAAATATAAAACACTTGCAAATATTAAGTACCTATATAGATATTTATTTTGGAAACATAAATTCGAAGTTGACTCCTGTCCTGACTGACTGCCTGATATATCAACGCACAGCCTAAACCGCTGGTCCTAGAGACATGAAATTTGGAGGGTGTTTTGTGAAGAGTAGGTATCCAATAAGAAAGGGTTTTTCTATATTCCTCCCCTAAGAGGGTGAATGGGGGGAGGGTGAAATTTCACGCGGACAAAGTTGCGGGCAGAAGCTAGTAGTTAATATAAGTTTAAAATCGCCATCCCGTCTTGAGCAAGCGTAGTCATCAATTCTCGTGCCATCTCTGTATTCTCATACACAGGCCTTTTTCTCTGAAGTAGGACAATAAGAGGCTGGTATTAAGGTAGTACACACGACAACACGTGAAGTCATTCACACACACATTTGCAGTCTTATCTGACCTCGCATTGTATAGGTTTTTCTTACAATCAGAAGTCAGCGTATACTGGTTATGTATAGCTTGATGTATAGCCGTGCGTACGTACCTAAGCCCTAAGAATCATAAATCAATCATACCTATCCGAAATCACATAAAACAATGACTATGTTCAATACTACTCTTGTCTATGTAGATCAAAGTCTACATAAAGATAATTCTTCAAGAATAATTACTCCGGTATTTAATGTACAGTTCAAATGTAATAGAGCGCATTACATAAAGCATGAAGCAACTTTGCACTCGCCCACAATAAGCTTGAGAAATACTTCTCATTATTATATCGCTTAGAACTGCTGTCAGACACGCCACTGTCACCATTACTCGTGATGAACAGGTTTCTTCCATCTAATTATCTTTACAATCCAGTAGATAAACATCTATTTGGTTATTTGAAAATCATATCAAATTAATATAGGTATATAGGTACATAACGCCAGCCCGTCTTGAGTAAGACCTTGTCCAGAAAGGACGAATTCGCCGCGAAACGTTTCACCGAGACACTAGGCGCCAATACATCGCGTCCACAAACTTCGCGCGATTTCAAAATACGCGCGCAAATCGCGTGCAGTTCGCTAGACTCTCGACTCGCGCTTGATTCGCGCGTATTGCGCGCGAGTCGAGATACTAGAGACTCCTTGATGCGTCCAGTTGACGCGAGAACTTCAGAGCGTTCAACTATATGTTTTCTACTGACAAATGAAATTCGAACCCAAATGCTCGCGCGTTGGTACGCTCCTTCTGGACGCAACGGTCGCGCGTAATACGCACGAGAGAATCGCGGCGATTTCGCCCTTTCTGGACAAGCTCTAAGATCTCCTCTGTATGAGAACAGCATCCTAATTGCGTAACACACTATCAATCACAATCTGAATCATTTTGAAGGATATTGCTAATCCATTGCTTCATATGTTCGAGAAATTTGTCTGCTCAACAACTTTAATAACGCAATGTATGTTGTTGAACTGTCAAAATGAAAGCCTTTACTATCGATAGTGTGTTACGCAATTACCCCGCAGGTCTTTGTCCTGCACAGTAGGACAATGATAGGCTGGTATGATTATAATATTCTCGAACGAAATCCCCCACAGCCGATAAACGCTATATTTAGACGGAACTTAGTAGTCTGCTTCATTTAATTTATGATGACAACTTTAAATAGACGATGCCTTGTTAAACATCCTTTGTCAAATTAAATATTTATTCGATTTGTAAACATAATATTATAAAGTATTCGTACGAATTGGTATAGGTGCAAACTAACAAAGGTTTACATACGTAATACCTACGGAAGTCTATGGTTAGAGTTAATGAGCCACGTTGGCCATGAAACAACAGCGCTCCGAGAATGTATTGGACGATAAGAAAGAGCTAGACTGCATATCTAGTGCTTGATTTATTATATCTGTTAGCTAGCCGCAAATGGAAATACAGGCACGATGAAACTCGCTTTTCCTAACCGCGAAGGCTGAACCGGAACGTCAATGAATCACCCTACCGATAAAAAATACATGACCAAGAAGTGTGTTTACAGATGTTATAAAATATTTAAACACATCGAAATAAAACACAAGTGCTAACGTGTTTAAGGTAAAAGTTGTAAACAACGCAATGCAAACAATGTTATTTTCAGGACGCTTAACATTAAACTCTATTCTAGAGACTTCTGCGAAGATCTTGAAACATGTTTTCACTTCCATCGATCATTTTAAATCTGACGTGTTTTGTTTCTTACGTAATTTGGTGATTAAGAGCGTGCGTGTGAGAAAATCGCCGGGAAAACGTTAAAAGAGAATCGCGTGTTAGCGGTTTAACCGAACGCGGTGAAATCTGCCCTTTGCAGCGTTAAGCATCGCATTGCGGAATGTTCAGATCCAATTTGCATAAAATACAAAAATGTTAATTAAATGCAAATGAAATTTCTTTCAGGTTTTATTGTCCATTTTCTTTGAGATTTTTTTTCTGGTCTGGTGGCTGCGGTTTTCTCTTTGTTTGGTTATTTTCTTTTATTATTACTGTGGACCGAAATTTCAGCTACCTACAATCATCATCTTCCTAGCCTTTTCTAAACTATTTTGGGGTGGGCTTCCAATCTAACCGGATGCTGCTGAGTACCAGTATTTTACATGGAGCGACTGCCTATCTGACCTCCACAACCCAGTTACTGGTAAGACTAGTTGTCAGACTTTCGGGCGACCCGTAACGACTTTCAAAGATCCGGGACATCCGGGACCAACGGTTTAACGTGCTTTCTGAGGCACGGACGAATCTTGATATGTAAAGATGGTCACCCATCCACGGGCAAACCGCGACAAGCGTAGCTTAACCTGATCGATCGACCCGTCCGGCTGTTATTACAAGTTTTTTTACAAATTTTTTACAAGTTATTACAAGCCTCCCATAATTTCAGCAACAATATTGTTGGAAAGATCAAATAGTCATTATTCAAAATCTTTTTATCTTTAGATTTTAGATAAAAGTTCATTTCCATTATAAGCTTTGATCATAGATAAAGATATCTGCTAAAACCCGCATACCTAATCATGATGAGAAATATTAGCAAACTAGCAGCGCCCCGCAGTTTCACCCGCATAAGTGTCGATCCCGTGGGAATATCGGGATAAAAACTATCCTATGTCCTTTCCCGGGACTCAACCTATCTCTATACCAAATTTCATCTTAATCGTTTGAACGGTATAAGCGTGAAGAGGTAACAGACAGACAGACACACTTTCGCATTTATAATATTAGTATGGATGAAGCACGTACTCCTACACCCACCATATTACGTATATATACCACGAATTCCTAGAGAGTACATATCCATTGAAGTTTGAACTTCCAAATATTTGTACGCCTCGATTCGTTTCCGCCAAAGATATAGAAACGCAGTCAGTAATCAAATCATCAAAGTAATATTGGTTTATTCTGTGATAAACATCCGTTTCCTCACATGATCTAGGTCTAACACTAAGATATTCATCACATGGGGTCACATTAGTCAATTTCTATACCTACATATTTATGAAGCACCTAGAACCATTCGATCTATTCAAAAACTTAACTGAAGTGAGCTGTCATTCCATCTAATGCTCGAGATTGACAGCTCATTTCTAGCTCATTTCACCTAAGTTCTCACGATGAGATTTTTGCAGAATAGAATGGCAAGTTTCCAGGTCGTTATGGAAAATTTCAATGCTCTCAGATAGCATAGTTTGGGTAATCAACCTATAATATTCCCGCTGCTAGGACACAGGCCTCCTCTCGGTGTAAGGGAGTGGCCTACAATTCACCACCCGGCCCAATGCGGGTCGGTAGATGTCACATGTCTTAGAATTTTTGATTCTAGGATATGCCGGTTCCCTCACGATGTTTTCCTTCACCGCTTTGAGACTGGTGATGAAATAATTTACACAAAGTAAATTGTGAATAGTGAATGAATGAAATAAAATGCTCGCAATGTAAAAGATTTCCCCTTGATACAATTAATACCACCTGAAATCTTAGTAACGTCAGTAATAAAAGCTATAAAACAGGAAAACATTGAGTGTTATGTTCGGCCTGTTTTATTTTACTGTAACATTAACAACATTTGCTTTTAGCCCAGATATTATTGCTATGTTAGAACTTACTGGATGTATTTAATTCACTTTTTATTCAAACGCTATCTGAAATCATCAAGAATTTAATTCATTTAAAATAGATACGCCAACAGATATACACGACATTAACATAATTAAATAAAGCAACATCTTCTAAATTATAAGAAATTTAAAAAAAATGTAGGTACATCAGCTTCGACTTAAGTACCTAAGTCTAAAAAAAAGAAAAGAAAAACTTTTTTACAAAAAAAAACAACCGACTTCAAAAAAAACACTACAAAGTGATAAATAACTTTAATTTCGGAAGTCGGTGTCGTTGATTCCGCATTTTCGTTTTTTGACACCGACTTCCGAAATTAAAGTTATTTATCACTTTGTAGTGTTTTTTTTGAAGTCGGTTGTTTTTTTTTGTAAAAAAGTTTTTATTTTTCACTTTTTAGTTGTACCTACCCCACAAAAAAGTAAACAAAAAGATCGTTAATGTAAACAATGTATATAAATTTTTAGGTTTTTGTTGATTTTTCAAAAACCGCTTGTCCGATTTCGATAAAATTTTCATGGGACCATTTGGGAAGTATACCCTTTCTAACAAAAAAAGAATTTTTCAAATCGGTTGGCAAACGACGGAGTTATGCGCGAACAAACATAAAAAAAAAAATAAAAAAAAAAAAAAAAATACAAACATTCGAATTGAGAACCTCCTCCTTTTTTAGAAGTCGGTTAAAAAGTACTACATTTTCATTGATTATCTTGTATCTCTTCGGTACTGGAAAAATGAAACACGTGCTGTTTAAAACTATGTCAAAGTTTTAAACTCGGTACATTTATATTCATTTCAAAGTTCCAACCACATGGCGGGTGCATAGTAAGTTATTTTAATGCAAATATTAATATGAAACGAACATCTAAAGCGCATGTTAAAGTTAAAAAGGTTGACACAAAGCCTCGTGCTCAGTTGTATAACGCAGGCAAAGGCTACGTCGCCGACTGCCACGGCACCGACCTTCATCACACGAGGGTCATGGCTTTCACGCAATACGACTAATTTCAGAAGAACCACCATTCAAAGCTGTTCCTTTAGCACGCCACGACTTCACAATTTACCGTATTATGTCTGCAAAACACGAAATAAATCGGGTACTTTTACTACGAGAACTCGATGCTGGTTTAGTGTCATATAAACATAATATTATAAATTAAATATGCTTTTCGTGTCTGTCTGTATGACCACGCTGTTCTTCTAAACTAGGCAAAGGATTTCGATACTGTTTTCACGATCATTTAGAGAATTTATTCCGGAAGATTTATGTTTATGATAACTAACATATTATAAAAAAACCGAGTGTGCTTATGACCACACGACTGAAGTGAAATTTCAAACGTATTTGGCTATGAGAGGAAGAGAGAAAGAAAATGTGCGCGCGCACTGCTTTCTCTTGCTTATATCCCCCACTCAACTCCCGTTCGCCTCGCCCGATCACACTTTTCGTAACGCTTACGTCACGCGTTCGCCAGCTTACTCCACAAGTCAACCATGCGTAAAGAAGTTTCACTTCAAAAATATCGATGTTTTGTCAAGTCGTAAATGCCGGCCGTGCGAGCAGCGGCCGCGGGTCACTAGTTGAAGATAAAATAAATGTTTACATTACGTCGAGCAGATGAGCAGATGTGGCCTTTTCGACACCCGAATAAAATACACAATCGCAGTAACCAGGTTATAGCACGGTCAGTCTATTTTTACGCAAGACAATTTATTTTTCTTTTATTGTATTGGTGTACGTTTTTAGGCATTGTGCTAATTACATATTGTGTGTTTTACGTAAGTGCATGATCTAATAAATAGCTCCACTTTTCGTTTTTTGATCTATTCAGACTGCTGAAGAATAGTGTTACAAAAACTAACTAACTGGCTAACCTGTATTGTGCCACTGCAGGGCAAACGCCTCTCTCTCCCTTTTCCACACAATTCTGTCTTTTGCTATAGTGCCGACTAGTCCTTTCAGTAGGAGTCAAGCTCGTCCCGCCATCTTCGTCTCGGCTTAGAATTTAACTAAAATAATAGTTGTTATACTGTTTGATATTTCAGACTTATTCCTTTTTTAATTAAAACACTTGTTTGATAACTTTTATTACAAACATAACGATAACTAAAGCTACTCTAAAAATACTACTCAATTAGCCTTACTGGCACTTATCACGCAAAACACTTACCTATATAAATATACACTTTTTTCATTTTGAGTCAACAAAACAACAACAAATTAAAAAAAAAATGTTTTTGAAAATGCAACAAGGGCACTTTGCTACGGCGTAGCACCCTAGCACATTCGTAGGCGTATTTAAAAAGAAAACATTCGAGTATCGTAAACTCGTAGTAACCGAATGCCTTGTGATTTTACGGCAAGTTCTAATAAGATGTAATCACGAAAGCCGTGACCCTGAACGATATTGCTGAACGCGTAAGCCTGAGCTTTCTTATTCAATTCATTAATCGTCTACTGCAGCGTGATAAAGCAGGTTCTAGACAGGAAGAGAAATGATCATCTTGTGTATGTCACAATCATCTGTTTGAACTCAGCAAAATCAGCCTATAATGTTCCCACTGCTGGGATACAGGCTTCCTCTCTTCGAGATAGAGTTTTTCGTTATTTTTGAAGTGAAACTTCTTTACGTACGCTTGAATTGGGGAGTAAGCTGGCGAACGCGTTACGAAAAGTGTGATCGGGCGAGGCGAACGGGAGTTGAGCGGGGGATATAAGCAAGAGAAAGCAGTGCGCGCGCACATTTTCTTCCTCTCTTCCTCTCATAGCCAAATACGTTTAAAGTTTCACTTCAGTCGTGTGGTCATTAGCACACTCGGTTTTTTTCTCGAGAAGTCATGAGCAGGTCCACCTTCTGCGTATCGTTGAATTTTGGGACACGTTGTATATAGATTATCCAGAGTTCTTTCGTTCATGAATGTAATAGTTTTTATTTATTTTTCTGTAACATGTTTTGGTTATTAAATGTGTCCTGTTTTTTTTTCCGTCCGTATATTCTTATCGTTTCTTTTTTATTAAATTGTTACATTTCTTTGATCAGATATCGTTTGATTTATGTGGGAGAATTATGAATCTGTGAATGTCTAGACATTATAAATCTTAGCTAGGTAAAGGATAAGTAGGTACCTATATGGACGCGTTAATTATAATTTAGGCAAAAAATTTTTTTGCATCATTATTTTTTAACTTCTTCGTGCGTAATCCAAATGCCGGCTGCGTTAAATGAAAGACTTACTGACTTACTCACCAATAAAAATCGTTAGAATTACTGAGAGTACGAAGACAGGAAATGAAGTTTAATTAGGTTATCAAGCCATCTGCCAAATGCAGTCATTCAATTGTAGAGAGTTAATTGCGTTTGATAGTCTTTACAAAGAACATACCATCCTGCCTGCATTCCCCAAGGGTTAGACAGAGGAGTAGGTACGCTCGACAATATATGAATCTAAAGGTACAGTCAACAAAAGAGATAAGTATGCAGGATCGTCGGATATAGTTGAATTTTAGTAAGAAACCGATAGATGTTCTCGAATAAAATTTAATTTTATTAATAGAGAACAAACAGCTCATTTATCGAATTAAAGTTCAGTCGATAACATCCATCGGTTTCTTACTAAACTTCAACTATATCCGACGATCCTGAATACTTATCTCTTTTGTTGACTATACCTTTCTAGTATAAGCTGGCTGCTCATTATACGAAAAGCCTATACAATGCGAGGTCAACTAAAACAGGAAATGTATAGCTTAATATGTCGTCGTGTGTTCATACCTATAGCGCACTCTCATTTCGACAAATATTTTTAGGTCCTGGGATTTGTACCCGATTGATGGCAATAGGCTCGCCTATTGCCATCAATCGGGTACAAATCCAGACTCCAGGCTGCTACTGAGAAATTCCAGATGGGAAAATCCAATAACACTTTGCCCGACCCGGGAATCGAACCCAGTACCTCATGGCTTGCCACCACTTGACCAATGAGGCAGTCATCTTTACAAATTATTGAATGACGTTTCATCCTTCTTTTAAATACAAGTCTACACTTCTAAAGTGTAGCGAAGCAGAATAAACTGTAGCAAGTCCAACTGCAAAGCCTATCGATTTTGCCAAGATTTGCATACACCTGCATCCAAACATTGGTATAATCTATTTATATAACGCTGACGTCACCTGCTTCTACATAAAGTGAACAGTTTTATACTGACCAACCGCGGCTGCACTTTCGTGGTTTGCCCTACATTTTAATTTTAAATAGACTCCGTCCTACATCTCGACCCTGAGAGATGCCAGAATTATTTATAATTTTATTAGGACACTGTTATATTAATATTTTGGTCGGTGCAAGCGTCGTTTATCATCTATGATGGTTTAATGTCTTGGCTGCATCTGTCTCTGATGCACAGATTTAGAAGGGTCTTATTTCAATCATATTATGTGTAACTCAACGAAGTAATGTATGTGTCGCAGCCAACCCGCCTGGCCTTTAGAAGTAGTGCTCGCCTCGCTTCGCTCTCTCGGCTCGCACGCGGTTGATCACAGTTCTAACCTAACCTAACCCATTTGGTCGAGGTGCCCTGGCTTAGTTACTGCGACCAATTCGGCTCGCGCGTGATTGGTTGCAGTTCCAACCGAAACTATAATATCATTCAAGCCGTTACTTCCACGGCCGCCGTTTAGTTAAAAGGCTAGGCGGTTAACTAAACGGCTAATTAAACCAGCTGGCTGCGACATATGCTTGGCATAGAATATAGCCCTAAACAGAGCCAATTGTCGGCTAATTTGAGCTGTGAGAATAATGTTTATGTACAAAAACGATCAGGGAAGAGAATTTTACAAAGGTACTTTACTTAACTGCCCATCTGCCCTAACAGTTCATTGGGCTAGTTTTCAGGGCAATGATAACAATATTTACATCTATATCGCAGTGTAGTTTTTCCGTTGTTTATAAAAATCGGCGAGCAAATAGAAACCGACGTCACGTTCTCCGAAAAGAAAATGGCTTCTTAAAAATGTACACACGGAAAGACAAGTAGGTACCTACCCGAGTTGTTTGTAGATATTTGTTAAACAATCAATCTTTGCTATTGTTATCATAAACCAAATATTGTGATGCATATTTCTGCTAACCGAGATCTGACCGATTTAAAAAGTATGCGGTGGGAACATGAGGCCCGGGTGGTCAGCCCGTCGCCATTGTAACATATTTGAATTATACACTCTGATTTTTATATCAGATAACAAATAACACGAGGTGTTTTTCAGAAAATGGCACTGACTGTACTGATTACATAATAATTAAACTGCGCATCTCGCATATGATTTGAACACGTTCTTTCTATATCAAAAGGATCATTTCCCCTTAAATTCGTTCAACTTTAGGGTAGGAACCTAAAGTTCTTTGATTATTTATTGGCTTGGCCTTAACAAAACTACGACCACGTGTTAAGCACCCAATAAAAAACGCCAACAAACATGCTCTTTACTAACAACCTCCTCAGAAACAATATTTTCTAACTGGCAACATTAATCATGTGGACACGCGTGTAAGGCACACTTGCGACCTCGGCCGTAACCCTGCAGGGCTTCAGTAAGCCACATAATGAACTACCACAATACATGAAAAGTATTAAACACGCTTAACGAGTTAAGAGGATTTAATATTGACGTATTTGCTGGCTCATTTGAATGCGGTGACATGTTCACAATACAATTTAAATGTTTATACTTAGATGTGTGTAAACAATGTCTGAGTGATGTCGTGATGTTCCGAATTGTAAAATGCATCGTGAGATATACGTAATTAGTTTCGCTGTAATTCTGTGAAGAACTGTTTGTTTAAGGGTTTTTTGACTGGGGACGTTCAAGGTTGGCAACAAGTAATTAAAACAAGCTGATAACTTTCTGCTGAATTTCAAGACCTATAAATATAGAAATTCTATACAGATCTCACCGAGTCTGAAAGAAACAGCACTCAGCAGCTGGATTTATTTCCATTTTTCAAATTCAAAAAATCATCGTCCAACTTTTTTTTCGCTTTGGTGCGCAGTATGTAGGTAATAATGTTGCCATTACAAATAATTGACAATGGTCGTCGGCGCCAATCATCTGACTCGACCACCGTTTAATGAACCGGAAGGTGTGATTAGCGCGGGATGAGCACTTTATATTACTGGATAAATGTGTAGGTATAGGTACACTAGGTATAATCTATGAGGACGCAAGAACCTATGGAATATTCCATGGCATGGTCAATTAATCCACTTGCTCTTGGTTGACAGTTGACGATATCAGGATCAGGTATCATGGAATTTTTTATGCGGTTATGTGTTTATGTTATTAGTTCGGTTTCGAGAGTTCATTATAAATCCAACATCATTTAAAAGAAAAAGGAATATTATAATGACCTATAATGTCATAATGGGAATAATTTTTAGCTAACAGACCAATTAGTATTCTGTAAAACGTTGCTCCTTTTCAATCTCATACGCAATAAAAACCCTCAAATATAAAGTTGTTTGTATTTACGGTAAACTTTTTGCCAATTGGCCTGATTTCGGTAAACAAACTTCGGAATACTTCCAGTTTATGTTGCCAAGGCTTGCCTACGTTTATAAATATATTTTTATATCACCCCCACAAAGACGGCATCTTGACGAAACTTCACGACAGTAACAACAGAAGTAGGAGTAGGTGGCTATGTATAGTCGGGACGAGAACGTAGAGCAGGCCTATAAATAGAGCACAGGTGACATTGGACAACCCTCTGCAAATTAACAATAGAAGGTATCCATTTATGTTACCAATAAAGTATTAATTGGTCATTGACGATACGTAAACGGCCACTCGCTTACAAAATAAGTATGGTTTTATAGAGGTGACACAATAGTGAACTCATTCTGAAAATTAATGATAAAAACAGAGGCGCAATTCTCGTAATTATAAGAACGTTCACAGTCTGATCTCAGTCTCAATCTGTCAAAAATACCTCTAATTTTCCTACATTTTGACAAGTTTTTGACGTTTGTTTGTCGCCGAGATAAGACTGCGACTAAATTTTGAACGTTTTAAATTACGAGAATCGGCCTTCAGGTGTTTTGACAGGCTGTTTAAATAGTACGTAATTAAAACACCTATTTATGGCTTAAATTACACTTACATTATTTAATAAATACAAGGTGCAGATGACAATACGACAATAAATTAAACTTCCGTTCCCAGTCTGCTTACGAAAGTTTAATCAAATGAATCCATCAGTTTAGTCAAAGATTGGCAAACCCATAAGTAGTCGGCCCGTCAATACTATTTAAGTATTTCTTCTTTTTTTAATCGCTTTTATAATTTCGAGCCTTTGTCAAGATATTGGCAAACTTCTCACCATATTATCTAAAAACCCCCACCATATCAAACTCTACACGCACATTCCTGAGCCGTAACAAATCAATAATTGACAATCTACAAAACCAGCCAGATATTTTTTTACGATTATTTTCTTCACGACTATTTAACTAGATAGGTAAGGTCGGCACCACGGTATATTGACCTGATATTCTATCCAGCCAGTCCCCTGCCTATAAAGCTTAGCAAATATTAGCCCTGGATTGATTTACCGTTTACTTTAGAAGGTTTTGGCCCCAATACTAGGTATATTAATAACCTCGGTAACTCCTTTGCGCCCAGGAGGTTTCGATAAGAAAATAGATGAAAATAACCTATTCTGGAAATATTTTGTCCAATGTTTTAGCTTGAGGCAATATTCATAAATATTTTAAATGTCAAATATTGGTTACCCGCTTTTGCTCGCGGCTTTGCCCGCTTGAAGGAAATCCATCCACGGGACGTCCTACTGGGATAAAAAGTATCCCATGTGTTAATCCAGGTTATAAACTATCTGAGTGCCAAACATCCAAATCCGTTCGGCCTTATTTGCGTTATTGAGTTTGTACATCCAAATATACAAACTTTCACATTAATAATATATTATTATAGTATAGGATTATTTGCTGTCAAAGATAAGTTAGAAGAAAAAGCATAAACGTCAGAGCGTCCGTTCCAAGGTAACCGAGTGTGACAGCCTCCCGATAATCGAATCACGCCATAAATGTTTTCCTTTTAGTGCGGAACACTAAAAGCAAGAAAATAAACAAAACTAATATTTGTAATCATTTCACTATACTATAAGGGATTTACGACACACAACCAGCCAGTCATATCAGATCTTTCTAATAAAATCTCTCGATATCGAATATAATTTCATTCGATTCCATACGACCATCTCGAGTCGGATCATTCGATTCTGGCGTGCCTCATGATATTTTACTTAACGTTCCACTGGCGGTAATTGAATCATGAATTTACCTATTTAGTGGACAAAATACGGTAGTATTATCCCGTGACTGAACACGTGAGCTTTGCATTTAATCCAATTTAGTATCTATAGTTTATTTCCGGATTACTGAAACTAATATTAGTACGAGTCATATACCTACATAACTCATACTGGATTGGCTGAAATTAGAAACTGATATGCAGATGCCAAAAATGTTAACACGTGAAACGAAACTTTGACATCATAACATGACATGTAAGAGAGAATTAGTTGATGTGTATTGTACCAATTTATAACTAGTGGACGCTAAACAACCTTAAACTGTAAATCACCACTTGTTCACGTGTTTCAGGCTACACTCTATGTTTACGTCAAAATAAACATTACATCTAAATTCTAATGTACAGACGCCAGCACATCAACCTACCCGAAACTGTCAGATTTTCCCAATCAACTTTGAGCCTTATGCTTTAGTGATAAAGTGGAAAATCTATTAAAGAAATTTGACAGATTGTAGTAGGTTGATGTGCTGGCGTCTGTACGTTAAATAAATTATTGATAAGTCTATGTCATGCGTTTTCTAAGGGCACAATCAATTACATTACAATAAAATAAACTTAGTCCCTAACTATGCTGAAAATCGTGTTGCCCAGTAACTGGGTTGTGGAGGTCAGATAGGGGGTGCCTCCATGTAAAATACAGGTATTCAGCTGCATCGGGTTACACTGGAAGCTGACCCCAACTTAGTTGGGAAAAGGCTAAGCGGGTTGATTAACTATACTGAAATAGACGCTACCTATGCGGTTTCTTCTTTCTACAAACACACAACAAACAAACAAACAAAAAACAAACAAATCTGCAAATCAATAATAAGTCATGGAAATGTGTTTAATTACAACCCAGCTTACCCGAAGGTGCCCGAAGGCTGACCAAACAATGGCCTTTGCCTAAAGCAGTTTAATTTACGAGCAATCGAAAACCTGAGCCCATCTATAAGATACTCAGCTAAAACCCTTGTAACCAGACACATGGAATTCGGGACTCGTAAGCTTTTTATTACCAACTATGACGTAAGCATACTAACCATAAAGACTTCAAATTCTTTTCCAACAATGGCTCTAAAGACGTAGCGTTTTAACAAAGAATTTTCTTCCATTTTACTTAGAAGAGAAAAGAATGTTACCGTTTTCTTTTAGAACGTTTGCTTTTCATGTAAAGAAATAAAGGTAGAAAGGTCCTGCCGTTTCGCTGCTCACTTTTACTGTAACGAGTTTTGTAGCTCCTCGAATGTATTCCATGTTCCACAGCGTGAGAAAAACTTTAACATTTGTATAACGTGTCTGCTCTGTTGCTGAGGGACCGAATGAGGACGCCATTTTCTTTATTTTTGTTCTATATTCAAAATACCTGTATGGCCAGTATGTTCTATGGGACACAGCAACTTAGCTACGACTACTCAAAGAGGACGCTATTAGGTATATTTTTCTGACGTTTTTCATAATACAAATCGCTTTTCGTGTCTGCCTGTGTGACCGCGTTATTCTTCTGAACTACGCAACGGATTTTGATGCGCTTTTCACCATGATTTAGAGAACTTATTCCGAAATACAATATTAAAAGTACATTAATACATAAATCCGAGTAGATTAATTAGAGCAGGTGGTGGCCATGTGGTAACGGCCGCGACTTACGAGTTGTAGGTCATAGGTTCGAACCCAGACAGGCGCTTTACCTTGTGTAAGTTATTTCATCACCACGCTCTCAAAACGGTAAAGGAAAACATCGCTAGTAAAACATAATGCAGACTTTTTATCTGATTATGATCGTATACAGCATCTTCAACAACGCTCTTTTATTCATATATTATGGTAAACTTCCTAAATATAAAAACAGTTTATTTTTTCGTCAATATGCATCAGTTTTTATTATTACTATATTTTTCCAGGTTCCTACCTCACCTTATCTTATCTTTTATTATATTATTGACGTTTCTTCATTCGCTTAGTTCTTTCACAAGTTTCACAATAGGTATCGAAATCAAGGTTCAGGAAAGGGGACTACATATTATGTAAAGATACCTACGCCTATTCAAGTGATAACGGCTGTTTCTTTTCTGAGATCTCTATTTGATTATACAAGACATTAGTTAGACCTTTACATAATGTGCGAAGGTTCGTCCAGTTTTATATGAATCAATCAGTCTGCCTAGCTTTTTCCCAAATATGTTGGGGTCAGCTTCCAGTCTAACCGGATGCAATTGAATGGAACGACTACCTATCTGACTTCCTCAACCTAGTTACTGGGTAACACGGTACCCCTTGGTAAGACTAGTTGTCAAAGTTTTGGGCTTCTACCCGTAACGACTCCAGTCCAGTTTTATATGAATAAAATCCAGTTTTATATTCATATGAATAAAATATAAAACATGAATAACAGTTTATTTTTAATATCATTACTGAAGAGCTTTCCTTGATCTTGTAAGAAGTGATAGAATGTGATAATAAACTAGCACACAATTTCCTAAATTCAATATTATTTCCGCTCCAAAAGACTAATTTATGGACGTTTCTCATCATCTTTAGAGCTTAAGTATATTACATCGCTGTATATTAGCTATTCCATCCCAGTAAATATTATAAAGTAATCATTTTCTTTACCTTCAATCATAAAAAATAAACATGTAAAAAAAAATCTCGCGAAATCTTCTAAAGCCTCGTAACTCCAGACTTTTCAAGTGTTCGGATAACATCCCAAACGGGGCTGGAAATTAGGATTCCTAGGTACTCTCCAATTAAAACCTTATATTAGTCGCATCGTTGCACAAAGGGTAAATTCTAACATGACATGCTTTAATTAAACATATATTATATAGGTACGTACTCTGGCTTGCTTTAATGAAACTATACATACTATGATTCTGTTCTCAAAATGGTGAAGGAAAACATCGTGAGGGAACCGGCATGTCCTAGAGCCAAAAATTCAAAGACGTGTGACATGACATCTACCAACCCGCACTGGGCCCGCGTGGCCCTCTCAACGGGAGGATGCTTGTGTCCCAGGAGTGGGATACTCTGATCATGCTATAGGTACTCTGATTTTGTTAACAATACATTAAGATTACTAATTGGCAAACTCCCAATCTCTAGGTCGGAAAAATGGTTTAATCACATGAACCAGAACATCAGCGTCACGATCAAGAACACGGTTAGGCATCGACAAATAATATGAAAGGCATGTGCTATGACGTCACTATTTATGTTCTGCAGACACATTTAACATTGTTACGTTACATTAATGTTTATTGTGTTTACAATAACAAATTATTATTTTATCTTCTTCAGTAGGTGACTATTGATTTTATTCAGCTTTAGAAAAGACTACAGCCGGTGTATTCTGTAACAATACCCTGAAAACTTAAGTGAAGTGAGCTGTCATTCCACCTGATGAAAACTTAGATGAAGTGACAGCTGTCACGACTGACAGCTGTCACTTCATCTAAGTTTTCACGATGACATTTTACAGGATATATCGGCAAGACTGATTCTTAAAAAGTTTATTTGAACCATAATACACGTTCAGATCAGCCTGTAACTTGCATAACTTTATGACAGGCTTCCAAAAAAATTTAAGCACCTAAACATTTGGTCAGATAAGACCAGTTTGCCAAATGCCCTCCAACTATTTCCATGGAAAACTTATACAACTAAGTAAGTGATGACCGCATCCTTTTTTAAAACCGATTAAGAAACCATTCTACATTTATTTGGAACCTTTAACCTACTTACGCTAAGTACTGGTGCACAATCATAAATATTCTATCAACTTGTCTATCTACTGCCCTATTTTCGACTTTAATTCTAACAACCCTTTATTTTGAAGCATTTCATTTATAAAAACTCCTCTCATTTTGCCTGTGTGCCCTTGAAATTACAATACGCGTGAATTCATAAATTAACCCCGTTTACATTTGAAAAGAATTTTCCGTTATTCAAATACGCGCCATTTTGATTGCGTTGATAAATTAACCTCAGCTGCAAATGGTAATTAGAATATTGTTTTATGTGGTTTGCTGTTGTTGTGTGTAAATACTTTTAATCCTTACGTTGTGTTATGTGCGTCGGTAGCTATTTGAATTTTTGTGTCAAAAAGGTTTGTGGCCGTTGTGGGTTCAAATCCGGGCAAGTACCAAAGTGGCTTTTTAAATTCATAAGTACTTTCTGAATTTATCTTGGACATTACTGGCATCGGTGAAGGAAAACATCGTGAGGAAACCTGGATTTATATAGTTAATATAAGTCTGGGATCGCCAACCCGTCTTGAGCAAGCGTGGTGAACTGGTGATTAATGCTCGTGCCTTCTGTGTATGAGGACTTGAGGAGAGACCTTTCCCCTGCAGTGGGAAAATAATAGGCTGGTATTATTATAGATTATTATAGTCTCTTTTTATTCGCATCGACAGACCCAGTTTGTTGCTAGGTTAAAACACTCCGGGAGTGCCGACAGAAGTGAAAACATAACACAAACAGAATACATATCGGATATACATTAAAACCGAGTACATCCCGATGACAGCCGAACACATCCGAAGCGGTGTCGGTTACGGTAACAGTGGCGCGAATTCAATGGTGTTTTCCCATCTCAAAAAATGCCTATCGCGCCTAAAAAAGTTTTCACTTCAAAAATCATCTGACTGTTAATCTGTTGTTACAGTACTCGTCAGTCATAAAAACCGGACAAAACAAACACAAATAAAGCACAATGTTTTCAGTACAAACTGTATTCATAAAACTAGTTTGTTTTCAAGAATCTCATCAAAAATATCTTCAGCTTATTTGAAAAGCAAACAGCTACAGTCTTTGAACTTTGCTTAACTAATTTCTAATTACTTCTGAATATTCAAAACAGCTTCCTAAGGCACCGTCCCGTCGGCACCGTCTAGTCTAGCCTTTGTTTACTCCATATCCTGTTTAAATGCATAATATTTATATTTATAAGGTTGCACAGTAACCAAGCGCAGACGCCGCTTGGGACCGGGACAGGGACGTTGAACCCAGTCTGGTTTCCACGCCGTCGCTTCCGTACGTTGGCAGTGTTGCCACTATTTATTCACCTGCCACAATCTATAATCATCTCGATGTTACATGGAGTTGTCGGCACGTAATTCACACCTGATGGAACTTTAATTAGACGAGATTGGAAAGAATATCATCACTGGCTTCGATGAAGCCGTAAAAAGTTTAATAAGAATTCTGCACGGTCTGTGTTTTAAAAAGAAAATACCTTAAAACCTTACCTTTATGTTTTGTTATAACTTTTACACATACCGACTTATGTAGATACACGCCACAGCTAATTACGCGCCCTTTATACATATGAATTCTTCTTTTTTTCATTTGAATGCAAATGAGAATGTACTTTGAGACGGTGTCCCGTGTCGTATCCCAGTTATGAAAAGCCAATTAGTTACACATCAAAATGAAATTGCAACTCAACGTATACCTACAGCACAGCTACTTAGTAACTGTAATTATGACTTATCAGCTCGATAATTATCATAGAAAATATATCTACATATGATAATTATCCATTAGTCGACATATCATAGCACCAGCAGGTACCAAGCTGTCTGCATGGAGCATCTAACCTTTTAGCCGTCTGTCTGGCTTCTGTTGCTACCATAAATATACCTATACCAAGATGGCCGCATTCGAAACTTGAAATAATAAACCAGCCAGTGGCACAATCTCAACAAAAGATAAGATAGTTCAGATTAAACAAGCTTAAAGTTAGCTAATCTACCAAAATACTACGTCTATTGGTATTAGATAATACCTCGGATAAGATAAAATCGTGTTATTAAAAGATAACTGAACATAATCCACGATACGACTTTCACGCGACCTATTATTTAATAGTTTTGCTCCGAAAACGTGTTACGTACGTTGCATAAACGTGAATAACGTATTAAAACTCACACAGTACATTTCCGGAGGACTGCAAAAGTTATACCTAGTTAATAAACTTCAGATAATATTACGATATAATATTTCCAAGAAACAGAATTGCAGTTTCGTTGAACGTCCTCCAAACGACTTATCAAAACTTGCTTTAAACTTCATGAAAAAGCAACAGTTTAAGCGCTTTCGAAATTGTTTTAACAGCTGTTTTATGATAAAACCAAATCACGATTCTGTTCAAATCTAAAGGCGAATGCAGATGACACAAGTGCCAAAACATCGAACTGGAATAGGCATTCCAACTCAGACCAAAAGTACATTAACCTAACAATAATCACGTAAATGGGTGTCCCATCCTGTTCATGCTCACGGTCGTTAAATATTTACCGCATATCAAAACGAAGAAACCTTTGAAGAAGCCGAATAGAACCGCATCCGGGGAATAAACACTAATCACGCACTCAGACTAAACACTCGCTCACGTTCTAAGAACATTTATATCTATTCTCACCACAGCCATCTCACAGCGATATAATTGTTTAGCTTACAATTACGCTATACTAAGGCTCACTTTGAATTCTTTGGCAATCTTTCAGGGGATCGCTTTTACTTTGGGCCAACTTTAAAATAAAGGAGTAACCGAAAAATTCATCAACTGTTTTATAAATTTTACCTGGTTCTTATGTTGCATTTTTGGGGCCATCCATATATTATATCGTCACACGTTATAAAGATATTTCAAAGTTCTTTCCTTATGAAAAGTTTTATTTTCTTTTATTTTATTACTTTTGGGAAACTTACAGCTAATATAAACAGTGTTCTTAAACAATATAGGTACAATTGAAGGTCATTTACAAGTTCCCACTGATAAACACTAAAAACAAAAAAGACAACAAAAACGGTCGGTAAAAAATACCTATAACATAAAATAGAAAATAAATAGTTTGTAAAGTTGTTCGTAGAAGAACTTACACCCCCCGAAATTTTGAAAAGAGTTCTGTACTTTCTCTGTGTTCGTCTGACCGCGCCTTTACACAGATCTATCGATCGGTGGGCGGAGCTCCCTTTCATTAGTATTCAGATAACGCAGAAAGTTCCGCTCAGAAAGGAAATCTGTACTCAGTAGTACAATTCTATTGTGTGTTCCGTTTCAAGTGAATTGTGTTTAATTGCCTCTACGCTTCCTCATCGCTCGTGGCTAGTTGGAGGCAGACCGTTAGTTGAACTTTGAAGTTGTACCGATTTTAAATTCCTTTTGTTCGTTTTTATTCTGTTTTTATATCACGACTGTATTTTTGCAGCCACATTTAGTAGCTAAAGACAGAACTTTTGCGTCTTATGCAATTTTTATGAAGCCTGTTTTTGTGTACAGGACATAGTTTTAAGAGTCCCAGCAGCTACGTACATACAAAAAAATCGGTAAAAACTCGAACAAAACCTGCAACATTTTCCAACCTGGAATTCGAAACAATGTCGACCACCATTTTAACTAATGATAACCACTTGCCTAAAGAGACAGATACTAAGTCTATTATTAATAGTGATTTTCTCCAGATTCTTAAAAACCAGTAACAATTTAGTTTTATTGGCAACTTATACAACAAAAAATGTTATTTATGTTCTAAAAGTTTGCAATGACACGAAGTTCAGCTTAAAAAAAAAACTCGAAAGTTGATTCTAGATACCTGTTTAAAACGAAAACCTAACTTTGTAACTCTCTCAGTTTGCTTAAACAAGTTCAAGCTTCGAATTATCTCGAGCGGGGAGTTCTGGGCAAATGCCTCCCGTACTTTAATCCTCCTTTTCTGTCTGGCGCAACTAGTGCAAGCTTAGCTCGTGCCGCCATTCACAATTTCTTTTACTCCTTTATGTCTGGCACAAGTGTTAGGCAACCCTCGTTAGTCTAGCTCATCCCGCCAGATAAAAAACATTATATACAAACAAACCTGTCACACATTTACGTAATGCAAGCGAAGTACGTAAGAAACATCACAACATCAGCTATGCTATCATTTGTTGATAGTTATAATAACTTCTGGTTATGAAATGGCAGCAAGATGCACAGAAATAATGTTTGTGTTCGTCATCTTGACATTGATCAGAACTGCTCAAGTGCAAGCTTGGAGAAACACGTGACAAACTATTTATCCAATCAGAAGCATGTTAACAGCAAAGTCATGCTCAGCAAGAACCCAAGAATCTTCAGTGTTCTGAAGTTCCAAGTTATCCCAATAACGGATGTGAGGGATCAAAGCCATGAACTGACCCTGACATGGGATCAGAAATTGTTCCCATAACTTCCTATAATTGTTTCATCTTTTCCCATACATTGAGACGAATTCCTGCATTGTTATTCTATTCCCGCACCAATTGGAATGCCTTTTCTAATCTAATTTTAGCTTCCGACGGTCCCGTGTGAGGCTATTGTGTATTTAAGGCGGCAGTTCTTTCTATTTGTATGTATAAGCTTCAGGATTGGAGCGTAAGACGAGCTTAGCCTTAAACCGTAATCTTCTCACTTAAGCCCTAGAGCCGACCTTTTTGTTGTTCCTTATTTATCCCAGAAAATGTATTATATTTCTATATTTTTTTTCTATTATCCTTACGTTGGTAAGGATAATAGAAAAAAAAACATATGAAAATCCTTAAATATAAAAAGCCTTGAAGTGCTGCGTTAATATAAAACGACTTTAAGACTTTGTGGAACAGAAACTTTCTTGTTTCCTTCTGAAACTTCGTTTGTTCTACATATAGCTTTTGTTTCAACATTTAGACATGACAGCCCTTTGTCAATCAACTCGCCTGGCTACGGAATTGCGTCTTTATGAACGTGATTTGATCCCCGCGTGTCGGTCGGAAGCGTCGAATAAACGGTACATCCAATCACCCGAGTCGTCTGACAGCTTTGTGCGATTCGTCCGATAGAATGAATTAGTAGTTGATGAAACCTTGTTGGGATTTAATAACAGTCAAAATGTGCTACGAAATTTTATTACAAGCAGAGTAGGATTTGGGAGTGAACACTCAAAAATATTAGGTAAGTACATATAAAAAAATTATATTATGCCATTTGTTTAGTTAATACGAAACACGTGGTTGTTAGAGAAACCTGATACTCCAATAATGACTGGCCTTTAAAATAGCAATAAATCATAATGTCATAATTTCAGTTAATCATCACACTAATTTTATAAATGCGAAAGTTTGTGAGTGTGTGTTAATAAATATGTTTGTTAATTTTTCATGCTCAAACGACTGGACCAATTTTTATAAAATTTTGTATGAAGGTAGCTGACACCCTGGATTAACATATAGGCTACTTTTTATCCCGATATTCTCACGGGATCGACACTTACGCGGGTGAAACCGCGGGGCGCAGCTAGTACCTACCAATATAAGTCCAATATTACCGACCCTACTAATCGCCATGAAATGAAAACCACGCGATGTAATTTTCATTGGTTTTTTTAAATAAACAACGATTTAAAACTTGCGTAAAGGCTATTATTTATTACGTGGGTTTGTGCAATCCCAAATCACTCGTTTGAATTTTACTACGAGATTTGCTTCAATAAAAAAAGTCGGATGTAGATCGTAAAGTTTTATTCGAGGAAAATTGTTTCACAGAAGACACTTTTAAACCCATCATTACGTGTGCGTATGTAAGTAAAAATAAACGAACTGTAGTCAAATATTCATTGAAGCTCTGGGAGGTTTGTGTGAGCCAAATGCGTCATGCCACTCGCGACGATTTTTACCGAAGTGGTTGTCTATCATGGTCGTTTTCCACAAAAAGAACAGCTATGGCGCTGCGTCCAATTTTGGAAAACCACAATTCTTAGTATTCTTCTTGAATTTCCCAAATATGTTATGTATACTTTTCAGAAAATGTGCACACAAAGTAGTCAACGACCTATAAGTAATGACTGTAATGTCCTCTTATAAAAACTTAATTATGTATGTGTTAGGTAATGTTGTATTGTGTTTATGTCAGTAGGTATCTATTTCTTGTCGTCAACTAGCACAATAGGTAGAAAATATTGTTCCTATTCATAAACTCCATTCAATCGTTTTATTTCCTTCATCTTGTTACGATCTACGACCTAATGTACTTCACATTTGATGGACGTAGAGATTCTAGATTCAAATCGGACGTCTTCCTATCAAAAGCGGAAATGCCAAAAAGTTTTTTTACGAAACAAAACATCTTTCTCATTTGTGTTAATAGGTCGTATACCTACAGGATACGTTCGTTCGTCACGTCCTCCATTGCTTGATTGTGTGGGGGGACGGCGACTATTTTTGAACGGACTGCCACACAGCTAATGACGGCAAATTGCCCCCTGCGTCTACCAGAATAAACCAACTTAAATAAACGTTGCGTGTAACCACACGAGGTAGTAGACAGTTGATTTACAATTAAAATTATCTTTATTTAATCTACATCGAAATAATCTAGGAATAACTACTGAAACTGTTGATTGTGATGGCTTTTTTTGTCGGAACATGTCGATCGTATATATCGCATCCCACATGACGGATTATTTAAGACCGGAGATGACGTTTCATGCAAATACGGATATGAAAAATAACAGAGTTCGAAAATATTTTGTAATCAAAAATAACTTCAAAGCATATAAAAATAACCTTTTTAAAAACCCATTTAGTCAGTTTACAGTCAGCAACAAAAGTCGATTAACGCTGTCATTTTTACATGTTATTAAATTGACAACAATTGTTTTCGATAAACTGCTTTTATATTCTAAAAAAATTTCTTTTGCTGCAATTTTGAATAAATGTAAGATGAATTATTAAAACTGAAGTGTTAGTCAATCGACTTTTGTTGCTGACCGTACAATGCTAAACGATGTAATAAAAATAGAAAATATTCAAATTCTGCTGCTGCAACACGTAATATCGCCGAACATGTACACAATCCATCATAATAGAAAACAGTAACTTTGTCCACGGCCAGTGGATCGGAAACCACGGTTAATTGACGCAGTCGAACCGGAACCACCGTTAAGTTCCCGCCATTATTCTCTTGTCATGTTACCATCATGGCCGCCAATTGATTTGTAAAAGGAACGCTGAAATCTGGACATTGCAGCGGAAACTTGTATTTTTTATTTACCACTACTTGGTTAGGCAAAGGTATTGATAGAGCTGTTTGAAATAATATCTGGTGACGACCGAATATTGTATGTAGTCAATCATCATAAGCGACATGTTGATACATCAACCAATCACACAAATGAAGTATTTTAGAAGATTATCTTAGATAAATAAAACAAACAACAAATAACTATGTAGATATAAAAAAGCTGTTATGTTAATCATGAGAAAAAATAATAAAAAACTGGTAATCGAAAGTATTAGTCGAAATGTATTCGCCACATTCCAACAGCGTGTCACAAGCAAATACCAGAGCCAAAGACCCCCAGTACCAACAAAAGGGAAGAAATAACATCCTCATTTGCTCCCCAAATCCTTTCTGTCGTGTCAAAAGTAAATCACAACATTTATTGTGTGGTGTATATTAAGGTTAGGGACGTGCTCTGAGATATTAGGATAGCTTTACGTCTTAGGGTCGCGCAAAGTCAAAAGGTCGCAGTGGAAAACTTGAACGTAGCATAATCAGCCTATAAAATGATCCCACTGCTGGGACACAGGCCTCCTCTCTGTGAGAGGGAGTGGGCCGTAAACCACCACGCGGGCCCAGTGCGGGTTGGTAGATGTCACATGTCTTCGAATTTTTGGTTCCAGGACCTACCGGTTTCCTCACGATGTTTTCCTTCACCGGTTTGAGAGCAGTGGTTATGAAATAATTTAAACAAAGTAAAGCGCCTGTCTGGGTTCGAACCTACAACCTACAACTCGTAAGTTGCGGTCGTTACCACTGCCACCACTGCTCCTTGGCTTGATAACTGCGTCAAGAATAAAAAATAGCGAGTTCCAGTCAATGGCAGAGGACTAGACACAACATTAAAAACGTATAATTATATTTATTTATTCGTTTATTTTGGAATATGAGTCGCATTTTAAACTGACTGGCGACGGAAGTGACGACCAATGATAATATAATTTAGCATCCTACACGAGTATTGTTCTCCAAATTGGTAGGGAACGAAGGTACCAATATGTACCAAGGCTACAGCCTAATATTGCTATAGACGACAAAGAATGTATGTACAAAGGGAACAAATTAATTACGTCTGTGCGACCCATTGCTGACGTAGTCTTTCTCTGTGGTTTTTGTATTATTTCTTCTGCCAAAATTCTCGTTGGCACCACACCTTAAATCCAAGTTTCAGTGGCAGTCTCTGATTGGTTAACTGAGTTGTAGATCTATTGGTTTGATAAGGACACCTGTTCAATTAGGTATCAGCGTTCAAAATTAACCTTATCGTCGTTTTAATCATATAGTATCAAAATCAAATTATTTTTTCATTAACCCATCAAAACCATATTCAAATCCAGACACATAGCTTCAACAGTAGCATATAAGTGAGTTTTATATAACTTGAACGCTTCCTATAGGTAGCATATTGGACTATTGTATGCAAACCAGTCATTCAATGATATAAAATTATTGGCGTCCACAGCCATTTGGAAAGTAAGAATAAATCTTAATGTTAATCGAGTAGCCTCATACTTAGGCTAGACAATGCGTACTCCCATGATTTTTATAGGTATAGAAATGAGTATATTATTTTTATTAACTAGCTGTGCCCGCGACTTCGTTCACGTGTATCTCGGAAAGCAAATTGGAAATTTAGGTAAACCTCCATGGGTTTTAATTTTTTTTCGCGGAACCCTTTTTTTCTAAAATAAAGTAACCTAGTTACTCCTTATAACATCAGCTATCTTCTTGTGAAAGTCCCGTCCAGCTTTTTTGGAAAATAGCCGGAACAAACTCACAGACTGACAGAACGAAAAACAATTTTTCTTTAAGTTATACTATAATCTATATACTTTCATATGCATTTAGTAAAAAGCTGTTATTATATAGATTACATACATAGATAGGTACTTATCTTCTTCCAAACCTTGAGTGAAATTATAATTCCTGCTTTTATACCAAATAGACGATACGAATGATACAATTGTAGCACCAAAAACCCGAACACAATTTTCAACTCCAATTAACTATAATCAACGTACGTGAGTATCATCTAAAAAACTCGTTGTTTCAAAGGTAATTGAGCGTCGCTTTGTTTTGAAAAATACAGAAATAGTACACAGAGTAATTTATAGCGGAGTAAGATGAGTTGCGTTTTTGGAAAATTTGAGGACATAAATTAACGAAATTACAAACAATTTTATGTGCCTATGAAATCGGTAGGAAAAATCGTACAGAATCAAAGCGTAGTGCGAAAACATGAAATACGTAAATGAGTAAATCTCAACAATTATGATTTTTGAACCTAATTTTGGTGGAAATTTTTGTTTTTGAATTTTTAATGAATATAAAAGTTGATATGCAAGAAATACATAAGTACATGTGTGAATTTCAACAACGTTCTATGATTTTTTTACCTAACTTTGGTGGGAATTTTTGTTTTTGAATTTTTAACGATTATAAGAAGTTGATATGCAAGAAATACGTATCTAGGGTCAGTGAGTCGTCTTAGGGGCGGAGAAAAAAAAGATTGTGGACGTGCAACCAAAATTAGAATTATTCTAAATAACATTTTTTTTTATAACTTCTAAAATGTTTCCTACTAAAATATTTCCGGCCTGATCAAGATAATTATGTACCTACATCTACTTTCTTAAAAAAAAAAAACTTTATTGTAGGTACATTTGGTCTAAGATACAATTAACTCGACGTCCGATTTTAGATATTCACGCAATAATCAATCAATAAAATACGTTTTTTGACGTGAAATGACGTCTAGAAATGTAAACGGAAAATTAACGAAATTATCGTTTGCACTTTACAGAATTAGGTACTTCAGTGAACATCAATTCCACGGAAAATACTAATAAACTCTAACCAGTGACACACAGACCGTTATATTGGGCAATAGTCGTATTATACGAGTTATACGACACGAGTTCAGTGCCAAACTCACGTCACTAAACTACTCCACGCTGAGGGACACGTAACGTGTGTCCAGTCCAGAATTATTAATGAAGCACTTTTTATGCTAAAAGTGTATCTATGATTTATCACCTGCTGATGGTGTTTAAATGTTCGGTAAAGTTATTTGTAATAGACGTGGATTTGTATCACAGCACAGTATCCAAGCGACAGTGGATAATTTATACGTGTACAAAAACACAGAATAAGAATCTTGTTAGCTAATCCACACAGAGTTTTACATTCCGATTGAAAATCATTAAGTCGTACTTATTTTCTTCGTGAACCATAGACTAACTGCTCTCTAGACCAAAATAGTGTTATCACTTGATATCCAACAGTGGGAACCACAGGTAATTAGTTTTATTCGCCACCAGGCTAAAACAATTAGGTGTGGACTTCTTAGAAAGTTAGAATTACTTGCATTTTGATTACACAGAATTAAATCACGAATTCGGAATTACACATTGATTTATAGGAAGATAAACAATTGAATTAGATCAAAACAAAACAAGCTAAGGTAACATCCACACAACATACCCACATCTCGTAACAATGTCCAAACAACATATTACATTATATCAAGTTTGCACTAACATTCGTGAGAGCAGTTTCTAAAACGTTTATTTAAGTTGGAAAGGGTACTTAAAATACCATTACGTTAGCCGATGATAATAGTGTTTATGACACCAACTGTCCGGTAAATGTTGGAGTATTCTTGGAATATAACTTTACTAATTTTAGACCTACGAGTACACGGTTGTGTGGGAGTGGTTGTTTGTTAGTGAACTAAAGTGTACAATATTTATTAGCGGCTTACCTACGAATAGGTTGGATTTATCTATAAGATATTTATAACTTATCAATCAATCAAACAACATATAAACATATCACTTGACACCAAGCTTTCATCTAGAAACCAACGTAGTCAAATGAGTTTTATTCATATTTCAGCCATGCTCCTGTACCTACAGATCTCGAGAATCATCTCTGACATTTAATTTCAAAACATTTGCCCAAATCTGCCAGAAAATTATCTGCAAAGTCGAATGATTAATGTTTTCATGTTGGTAACCTCAAAACTTAATGTTTCGGGCGTCGAGGTTAGGCCTGAGCCAAACTGCGCTCATTTCTCAACATGAATAATCTGAGAACATCCTTGGATTAGGTGGTTTTAAGTAGGCAAGGAGAAACTAATATTGGTGAAAATGATTACGTAGACTGTGGCAAATTGAATGAAACCGGTTTGTCTATGTAATTCTGTTTACATAATTTTAATATTCGTCTAATAAATCGGAATCTCATTTCAATAGGAAGATTTATGGAGGCATTGGATGCAAAATATAGTAGAAAACTCTACTCTGTCTCATCCTATACTGCACCGGTTGACGTCTTCACCTCAACGCCGGCGGTCGCTGAAATCCAGCGCTGGGGCTGACTCGCATAGGGTCGAACTGTCCAAGCATTATGCTGAGCGATGTTCGTTTTGAATGGATGTGACACATAATCGTATTTTCCCCTATCTTGTTCTTGTTTGTTGTTTCGATTCTTTCTTTCTTTAGGAAGACTACCTATATAAAGTTAATCATTATTATGTAACAACAGCTCCATTCCTACGTACCTATCATTCAAAAATTTGGCTTCAATCTGACGCAAGGTAGTCTAAATAATACTCAACAGTTAGTCAGTTAACAGTTATTTTGCGTAGGTGATGATATGACTAGCGCTGCAAAGCGCTCCCGCAGCGCTTGCTCATTACCCGCAAAATTTTCTGCTGCTTTCTGTTGTTTCGACTTTAATGAGTTTTTACAACTTTTTTTATTAACGTCTTCATTGCATCTGGCCATGGTTTACGATTCGCTCAGCCTCGTAAAATCCGAACGTTGATAGATTAGCGGTTTAACTGTTTTTTGTCGTTTTTTAAATACCGTTCGTTAGTTCTTTTTGTTTTAACGTTTTATGTCATTAAATAGCATTGAACTGAGTAATCTCCGGAAAATTGTGACTTTTTATTAATTTACTACAAATGCAACAAAATCTTCTTTCTCAGTTTTCAGTTAGGTTAGGATAATATATAAGGAATATTATTTAAGATAACTTTCTTGAATCTGCGTATCAGCTCGTATGTATTTAAGTTCCCCAAAGAGTGACAAAAAGACACTCTCGTATTGAAAAACCTCATATTCGGTAAACTCAGACTAACTGACATTTATTCAGTGGAAAAATACTTTTCACACTTTAACAATAATAAAACAAACAGCAAAAACTATAAATGCAATGAAAGTGGCAATTATCACGAGATGGTATTACGGTATCGGAAATAGCGTGGTCCCTGGTACCTGGTCTACGTTGAACCTTCAAGGTTGAGCCAAGATTATATTATTAGATACTTCAAACAACGCCAACAGAATATTTGCTTTTGCTAAATAATAAATACGGCAAGCGAAATGTGGTCGTCTCTATTGTTTTCGCTAGATAAATGGAACAGGGAACTCGTTTATGTTGATAATTAATTATGCCGGGTTAAATTATTCAGAATTATATGTGAGTGTTGAATTGAAATAATAGATAATGTTTGTAATATTTATTAGGTATTGTTACTAGGTTTTTTAAACATTGAACGTAGACGGCAATTCAATCAAAAGTGATTAGAAGTAAACTTTTCGTTTCCATTGTTTTGTGTTTTTGTTTCCGTTTGTGTTTTGTCATGGCATCAATAGACGGGCACAACAGCACTCATTTTTGAAAACTGAACGTTATTGTAATGTTTTTTTTTTCTTTGTTGACAGGACTACGTCACCTCCCGGGGAGCCCTTGGTGCGGGCCCCGGTGGGCAAGCCACGATGTCCGCCAGCCATATCTCGTCTCCGCGTGGAGAAGGTGGAAGGTGGGCTGGCGGTCGCTGGCGTCGTCGTCGCAGCCAACTGCCAGATAGTATTGCCTATATTTGGATTCCTGTTTATGCTCGTCGGATGTGTGTTAACTGGTTAGTTTTTTTTTATGTACTTTGGTAAATGACAAAGATATTGTCACTGCCGTTTATGCAGCTCTGAGAGGCGGAAAGAAATCGCAGGTGCGTTGCCGTCCTGAAATAAATATGAATTACACCGGCACCCATACCCTTCAAACCCGCACAGCAACGAGCAACACAGCTTGGTGGCACAAATAGGTTTTTACCACGTAGTTACTGTTATCATCACGCCATACACTAGCAACTGCAAAACCTGCCTTCAAATGTCAAAAGACAAATTATGTTTTCTCCTTCATCCAGAAATAGCTAGTCTTGCCAAAAGTAGAGCTATATTTTCAACAAAGCTTTCAGCTAAAACGAAACTTTACTAACTGCTTCGCGTCAAAGCGAAATTTTTAGGAAGCAATCTTTCTTGTTCCGTGAAGTATACATAATATTATTATGTAATAATTCATAATGAACCTGAACTTGAGTAATAAACAAATAAAGTAATGCGCCTCGACCATCCATTATAAATACGAGGAAATTACTTCGTATTCTTTACGTAGACATTGAACAGATACGAAAACAAAATTTCTTTCACGCCCAATATTATAAATTTTCCGATTTCCGTCTTATCAGGGTCGTGACTAGACTAAATGTGCGCTTTTAAAATGCAAAAACGCACTTTCAAAATAAAACAGAAGCTTTTATTTGATCTCATTTCATAAAGAAATTGGAATCTGCAGCTTTGCCTACGCTTATTGAATCCATCAGACTATAGATAGTGTACCTAGATACAGTATCTAACGAACTAGAAAACGTTAAACTGAAAATAGATACCCATAATGTACCCGGCTCCCACGCCCATCCCAGTTCGGTGTCATACAAAAGCATCTGTACAAATAATAAATCAATAAAGGTAGCGACGGGACTGCCAGAATCTTCCGATTTCGCTCCCAAAGTTATAGTGGGTATTTACATTATTTACCTACATAACTTGTCGGAATTTAAGTTCTTTTGCGAAGTTTTTCGCAACAAAATTGCGTTGGATCGAGGCACACGTGACGTGTTTGTTATACATCAATACAGTGTCAGAATGTTATGATAGGAGCATAAATACTAATGCTTCCCGTTTATTTTTCGCGTTACCTGGCATCCTCACGGATATAGCTGTGTGCAACTGTTATTTATGTTATTAGAATAATATTAGCCTCGAGCATCTTGATTAGACTTTGCTCTTTCAAAATTACACATAATGTTTCAATGCTTACATATATAAATACGTAACCGAAGTTCGTCACGAAAACAGTCTACATTGTGTGACGTTTTCAGTTCTCCAGATTATTCATATTTTCACGCCGTACCGTTGAAAACGAAAAACGTATAAAAAGACATCTTGGCAATGTCGTTGTCTGGACTACCCACTACTTTACTCACTGATTAGGTACATTACATGTTGTTTATGATGGCTTTTAAAGGACCTAATATAGCAGCTAATATCTTTATTCGGTTTAACTGACATGAATGTATAGGTAACATTGTAACTGACTGAATGCGGAAGGTGGAGAACAGTGTTGAGGCGCAACTTAGTAGGGCCTATGTCAAGCACTGGACTGCTATACACTGAGCTGATTAGCATAATCATGCAGCCCATAATGTTCCCACAATCACAGGCCTCGTCTCTGTGAGAGAGAGTGGGCTGTAATCCACCACGCGGGCCTAGTGTGGGTTGGTCACAGGTTGGATGTCTAATCCACCACGCGAGCCCAGTGCGGATTGGTAGATGTCACATGACTTCGATTTTTTGGTTCTAGGACATGCCGGTTTCCTCACAACGTAAACCTTTTCCTAAACCGTTTTGAGAGCAGTGGTGATTAAATAATTTACACAAAGAGCTGAGCTGATTGCTGGTTCATTAATAAGATTATAATGTAACATTGCTATTCTATTGCAGCGGCATCGTATCGCGGTTGCGGTGAGAATGAAGAGCCTGACCACTACGCGGCTCGCATCGCTTTCACAGGCAACTCGCGAGTGCTGGGCCCTGTGTGCATCGTCGCTGGAGCTCTAATGACTATTGCTGGTATGTTAGCTTTATTACGGTTTTATATTGAAAAAATGGTGTCCATAGATTTGATTAAAAAGTGACTCGTGAGAGTTAGGGATCGTTAGGCCCTAATCAAAGGCGTGGTTTCGCTGAGTGGATTTTGATTTAAACAATTGCTTTCCAACAGTCAAATTGTTTACTGATCACTGATACTCAGATACTGATACTGCCATTGGCTTGGATTATATAGATTTCTTTGGGGGAGGTTTTTGGTCCAGCTGTGCGTCTTACTGCAGTTATCGCTGACATTTGACATAAGAGCCTAGAGTGGTAGAAATTACATACAAACAGGACAATAAGCCCCGCAAACAACCCATCTGACTGGCTAATCTTTTAGCACAGCTGTCCTTTTCTCATAAGAAGATATCCCGTGCCACACAGAGATAACCCTCATAGGTTATCTCACAGTAACCTTCATAGAATCATAGGTCATCTCTGTTGGGAAGCAGTTGATGACTGACACTTAGATACTGATCTGCTGCACCCGGTTTGACTACAAGCCGACCCCAACATCGTTGGGGAAAGGCTAGATGATGATGATTTAGTCACTGATGTGACTCCTCTAGTGCCCTCGAATCACACTGAGAAAGAAACTGTCAAATAACTAACAAAGACCAACGAGAGTGAAATCAAATTAAATACACGTGCAGGAAGGAGTTACAGCTTGACTTGTAAGAGTTAATTAACGGAAGCTAGTTATTATGGCAATCATGGGCGACAGAGTGGTCTTGATTATACGCTACAGCCGTCGTCGTTAGCCTATACGTCATACGTGACGTCAGACGGTTTCAGATAGACAGAATAATAGACTGAAAATGTTACTGATTGTGTTTGCGTCACAATTAATTCGTTTTCCTATAATAGCCGGAACTACAGTGCGGCCGACGGGAGAATGCGTTCTTGACACCTGTCAGTTTCATACTTGACAAACACGTGCTTTGCGAATTTGATCAATAATAGCTACCAGAATTGTCGCACTGACAGGTGTCAGGTACGCATTCTCTCGACGGCCGGACTCTACATACTTACTACACTTATTTGTAAATTTAAAATCGTTATAGTCAAACTATCAAAAACGTATCAAAACATCACGCTTGCATTTCCCGAAGGGGTAAGTGCCACTTTCCTAATAAGGAACAACCCTACTGCCAAAAACCGTGAGTATCTTTCCGCGAAAAACCATCTAAGTTATTGAATGACTAATTTTTTAAATGTCAACATAAGGTATGATTTATATTAGACCGGGTCGTGCCCGGGGCGTGCCGTGTACGTGGCCCAGACGGGGCACGGATTTGAAACGTTACATACATTTTGTATGAAGCTGTTTATATTATTACACAGTGCATGATCCGTGTCCTGTCCGGGCCACGGAATACGGATCATGCACTGTTATGCCACGTACACGGCACGCCCCGGGCACGGCCCGGTCTAATATACCTAAATCTTCCCTAAAACCTGACACTGGCCTGCAAATTGCAAAAAAACTTAAGAAAATTGTAATTTCGTGGGCTACCCTGTCAAGCCCCTTAACGAAAAACACCCATTACGTCTTTTTAACACAGTACCTAACCTGTATTGTTTTAACCAAGGGTCGCGGCTATTGGAGTAAAGTGCTCTCAAAGACGAGGTCTCAATGGACGTAAAGGGTCACACGTTACATATTTATCGCGTTTAGCTGTGTTTGAACTTAGACGATGATTAGCATTCATTACTGATTCACAAACACATTAGTATAATTATGGAAATAATTAACATGTGTAAATGCTTGAAAGCCATGGGCTAACATGCTATCAATGTTTACTTACATTAGTAGGTAATTGTAATTAGCTGATTAGGGTGTTCGTGCATGATCTGAATGATTCAAGTAGGATTAGGTCCAGATTTTCCTCAAAAGATTGTATGAATCTTAGGAATAGCAAAAATTGACGTAGCCAAAAAACATAGCGCGACTTGTTGTATCGTATAGGCACGGCCTATACAGGGTTATTTTAAATTGGCTAGGTAAACTCCGCAGACGCGATGGGTATCGATATCTAAACGCCGACCGCTATTAGTGTTGTTCTCGAAGTACGAGTTGAGAAAAACTTATGTTTTATCGTATTCAGTATAAATATTAACTTACACATGTAAAGTTTACACAAAAAAATAGATTTTCTAAACTAATATTCTAAGCGACTACTGTGCCAGCGTCCAGCGTGTGTATGCTAGTGTCCAGTGTATGCTGGCTTTAGTATCGTCAATCGTAGAGTAGAGGCTCTTTTCATTTATATTTTAAAATATCATCGACGATAAGTTTCGTAAGACAGTCACAAAAACAGTCCTTTAAACCAAGAAATACTTATTCTACGCCAACGGCAGCACATAAAACAGGCCTCATTTGACCTCCCTACGTATTGGCGCCTTAATTCTCGCTAATACAACAGCTAAATAAAAGGAATGTATTGTCTATTCCAGGTATCGTGTTATGCATGCTAATGCGGGCAGCGCAACGTCGGCAACGAAGGCTGGCGTTCCACTGTCCCATTCACGGCGACTTCTACCCACTTAGCCCCCAGAATAGCAGAAAATATTCTCGTAAGTACATAAGCTAACTTCGACAACTCATGTCATACCTTATTAGAAGTTTGTTTTAGATTTCAGCAACCTTCCAATTAATTTAACATTTTAATGCTTCTAAACTTTACCTGTTTGTTATCGAAATATTCTTGGATTCGTTTCTAATATGGCAATTTTATACAATGAGCTGCGAAAAGAGTTATAATTGCAGTCAAATCATTTTACTATTAGAGTTCTTAAATGTTGTAGTTAGTAGGCCATTGATAGACTCATCTTTAAATAATATATGTAGTTATACCTGTAACACCCTAGAAACCAAGACACGAAATTTTATTGAGAGAACCTATCTTGGTAAATAAAGTTTTTTGTTGAATTGTATAGACTGTTATACTTCTTCTTGGGAGGTTGTTGCGCTACTTCTTCTTCCCAGCTAAAGCTTTAGTAAGTGGTGAAGGGAAGGCGTTGTGGGGGCTCCAAAACGCCTGTCCTCTACTTACCACGTCTTTTAAGTATAAATTCTGATGTTCAAAACTTACTGTTTTTCAGCTTTTGGAAGAGACAGTTTTTGTTTATATGTATTTGTATATGCTAAGGAGTAGTGATGGGTGTTGCAGGCACTCCGTCGGGATTATGGCGCTGGATGCGTAGCTGGTTGGGGCTGATGGAGGAAGGCGAGGCGGCGCGCTGCCCGCGCTCGGCCGAGCCCGCCTCGCCGGCGCGCGCTGATGCTCCGTGTCCCCCTCCGTTACCTTTCTTGGTGCCATCGGATTCTGTTGTGTAAGTAACTTTACTAGCATCATCACGAGGCTTACGTTGCGCATACTTTCTACGACGGAGTAAGAAGGAATACACAACGACTTTTCTAGCATCGTTCAATCTGCCAAGCTGCCGCCAATTACCGGCATGAAGTCTTCATTTTTACGTTGAATAATCACGTGTAAACTTGAATATGAATACCTCGAGCCGCTAATTGGATACCATACCAATATCTTGACTTCTTGCCACTCCCTCTTAGATGTAGAACTATTTTCAAGCCTCGAAAACTGCAGATTCAAAAATAACTACCTTATTTTTAACGCAGAAATGGTTTGTGCAGAAGCTTTTCTGGTATTTCCATATGCTTGTACTTGTTACCGTTTCTCTCACTCTTTAAGGACTTCTAATAAAATAATATTGTTCATTACAGAGGCATGGCGTCAGTGCTTGGAGCTCCTCTCAGTCCTGAACAGACTTTCGGCTCCATCAAATCCCTCGCGATATCAAGAGAGGTCGCCAGCTTCCCGCTATCACGCTCGCCGACACCGCCACCATTGAGGTAAATATTTAATAACAGCTTATATTGGGTTTGCCATTTGCATCTACGATCAATATAATATACGATAATCTTGATAAAAGGTGACAAAATCGGCGGCGAGTAGGTACATGACACACCGTCGCTTTGCCGATGACATCGTCATAATGACAGAGACGCTGAAACAGTTAGACCAGATGCGTACAGCAGCCTAAATGGAGAGGTCTCTGCGAGTTGGCCTCGCCACTTGGCGGGTTTTGTCCGGACAAGACGAAAGTCATATACAATTGTGTGGGACGCTCCCCAGCTAGATGGACTAACGATCTTAAGAAGGTGGTCAGGACAGACTGGATGCGGAAAGCGGAAAACCGGAAACCGGAAGGGTGTTGTGGTGTAACCTGAGAGAGGCCTATTTCCGCAGTGGATTGTGATATTCTGAGTTGATTGATCTACGGTCATCAGGTCAGAAGATGCGGCATTACTATGACTATGCCATGACTAAAAGCCCATAGCTTTTGAGATCTCGGATTGAGCGTGACAAAATCCAAATAGGTGTTTAGACATCCACCACTAATCGTAACAAAAACTAATATTTTGTCTTCTATTTACAGTTGTCCACCATTCAAAGAGGAGCCGAGATGTATCGAGGACATACCGAACGCAGTGATCATACGTCCAGACTTCGACTGCGGGTCACCGACGTGCAACTACCGCGTGGTGGAGTGCAAGCTGACCACGACGGAGGAGCTCCGCCGCAGTGCGCCACAACACAGCGTACACGGCGCGGACAACAAACAAATGAGACCCAATACAGTTTCTATAACGATACCCGACGAGGGGAAAGGTTAACGATACGTTTTAGGTTAGACAATTTTTTAATTAATATTGTTCAGAGTGAGCTGGAATGCGCTATTCGGAATATTTGGCGTAAGGTTGGCGACGACCAAATTGGGCGTATGTGTGTAATGCTAGTTTAATGCTCACTGTTGTTAGTCGTGACGTGAGCCCTCGGACAGCCACGATACGCCTAGTGTGGCCGCACCCTGATAAAAATCGATGTACATATAAATTGTTTTATTTTAAGGACCACAATACTATTGTTTCTTAACTTTCGTCTGCTCAAACGATCACGACTTGTCTTCCGCTACTGCTCCTCACTTGATTGAACACCTCGAAATTGATCACAATCATTTTAAATTGACCCAAAAACTTGCTGCATTTACGTTTGTGCAGAATTTAATTTATCTATGCAATTTATTATCTGTTATTATAACACAAATATAGGGTGTGATGGTCAACTCTGGGCTTTTTGGGTCGTGTATGTACCTATCGTTTACAAAGGACCATGTTTTCCCAAATATTCAGTCAAATATAAGACTATGAGTTGGATGTTTTACCCTAGATTATAAATATCACAGTCTATCTGTATTTATTAGCAATATATTGCGCCAAATATCATAAGTGTAAAGAGAGATTGGATTAAGAATGTCTAAGTATGTGAAATGTTTATAAATGGTGAAGTGTTTACACGTTATTTTATTTTCTGCTTCCATTTATTTTGAACTGAGCAGAGCATTTCGTTCATTTTACATTATGCATGTTAGGTTAAAATAGCCTTATTTATGTGATACTAAGATTTGTTCGAAGAAAACACAAAAGATATCAATGATGAGTCAACACTATTCATTGAATTTAATACAAGTGTCTTTGTGACCGGCAGGATAAAACATAATCAGGCCTACGTGCTTTATCAATTGCACTGTTTTTTTTTTTTTAACATGCTAAGTATATATTAACAACAATAGGCATTTCCGTCGAAAAATACACCTAACCCAATGTAGTTATCTATCTTTTCACGGTGTAATGTCTAAAGTATCACGTAAATAAGGCAGTCTAATGATTATCCCAATGCTCATTGTGTCGGCATTCTAGTCGTATCGTTCTATCTTATATTTTGTTGGTGTAATTAATATACCTTACTCATATATATGTACGCGGTAGAAGAAATGTATTGGCTCAGTAGGATTACCGTTCCTTATTAAATAATATTTGTAGGAAATTGTCCATTACATTCGTTTACACGTAATATTAGTGTAAGTATATTATGTAAGAGTACATACAAAACACGTGCCCTAGATATATAGTTCCGATTGTGATATTTTTTTAATTTTATCATTCTTGTGACTTGTAGATATGCAAACCAAGATGCAAACGCGATTGTGGTTGCAGCCGCAAAAAAAGCAAAGAAGAAAGAGTTTTCTTATGTTTTCTGCGGTTATCATGATCAATATAATTTGAAATAATTTTGTATATAATGTTATATACTTACCTCCCTATTTTGTTGAATCATAAATCATTGTTTTGGTGTATGAGCCAAAAGGAAGATGCCAAAATAAAGTTCGTCGCGTCCATGTCTCGTATGATCGTTTGTTTTCACACTAAATAAATTAATTGTGCTCAGAAAAAGACAATTGTATAGGAAACAAGGATGTAAGTAAAAGTTGTAGTTCACGTATAATTTAGTAACTATTGGTACATAGGTACTTTATCAAGTTATAAGTTTTGTGATGAAGGCTAGGTTTTGGCCAAGTTATTCGAAATTATATGGAATGTAATTTTTTTATAATCCGTAGGTAAGTGCCACGCCTAAATAATCTATTATATTAATGTATTGTATACTTAAAATAAGCTTATTTAATATTGTTATAAATGTAAGGATGAAAAACTGAAAATACAAACTTGTGTTAAAAACGAGTCGTTTTCTTTGAATTTTTATTCAAATATTTTTCAATCCCTTTAAAATAATATTAGGTATATTAGATGAATGAGTCGTTTTTTTATTAAATAATTCCCTGAAAGCCTAATTTATTACACTACGCGATATTCAGGGACCCTTTCCCTAAATCGGGATAGTTAAATAAGGGTCCCTATTAAAAAAACACATCACCTAAACAGAGGAGCCTAAATAAATCGTGTAGTGTAATAGGGATTTTTGTCTTATAATTAGGTACCTACCCTACCTACCCATACCCTAACCCACGAAATAAAACTTAAACCCCTATTACACTACACGATATTTAGGGCCCGATATTTAGGTGATGTATTTTTTTAATAAGGTCTCTTCCTCCCTTTCTCTTATTACACCATCCCGATTTAGGGAAAGGGTCCCTGAATATCGCGTAGTGTAATGGTCGTATTAGATGACTTACGATAAATTGTTTAGAAGTACCTGCCAAGTCATTGATATTAGAATACTAAAAAAACCGGCCAAGAGCATGTCGGGCCACGCTCAGTGTAGGGTTCCGTAGTTTCCTGTCCGTCACAATAAGTGTTCCCACTTATGAGTTTAAAGGTGGGTATCCATTATGTTCGCGCTCCAGCAGCGCTCCGCGCTCCTGCAACTGCTCCCGGTAGTGGGTACGTGCGCGAACACGGAGCGTGCAACATTGCACGCTCCGCGGCAGGCGCTCCGACTCGTGACGGTTTTTAACGCGAACACAAAGGGGAGCGCAGTGTGTCAAAGGGGAGCGCATGCAGAAGTGCGCGCGACGTATCCATTGGAGCAGTTGCAGGAGCGCGGAGCGCTGCTGGAGCGCGAACATAGTGGTAACCCAACTTAAAAAAGGCTATTTGTTAACTTTTTGTCTTTTTTGTACGAAAACTGTTGTTTCCATCAAGTTCAAAATGATTTTCCTAGAAAGTCCTTATAAAGTTCTACTTTTCAGATTTTTTCATATTTTCTAAACTTATGGTTCAAAAGTTAGAGGGGGGGGACACATTGTTTTTTACTTTTGGAGCGATTATTTCCGAAATTATTGACATTATCAAAAAATGATTTTAGTAAACCCCTATTCATTTTTAAATACCTTTCCAACAATATATCACACGTTAGGGTTGAAATTAAAAAAAAATTACTTCCCGCTTTACATATAGGGGGGCTACCCTAATAAAACATTTTTTTCCATATTGATATACATATTGGTACCAAATTTCAGCTTTCTAGTGCTAACGGTCACAGCGATTAAGCGAGGACGGACAGACAGACATGGCGAAACTATAAGGGTTCCTAGTTGACTACGGAACCCTAAAAACGAGCTTAAAACCTACCTACAATAAACATGCCCCTCCTTTAAATGCATTGTTGGGCATTAATGGTGCTACTCTAAAGAGGCATTAGTAGAAAAAACCGGCCAAGTGCGAGTCGGACTCGCCCATGAAGGGTTCCGTAGCAGCAAGTAATTGCGGTTTACGATTTATGACGTATTAAAAATACTACTTACTAGATCTCATTCAAACCAATTTTCGGTGGAAGTTTACATGGTAATGTCCATCATATATTTTTTTTGTTTTATCATTCTCTTATTTTAGAAGTTACAGGGGGAGGGGGGGACACACATTTTACCACTTTGAAGTGTCTCTCGCGCAAACTATTCAGGTAAGAAAAAAATATATTAGAAACCTCAATATCATTTTTTGAAGACCTATCCATAGATACCCACACGTATGGGTTTGATGAAAAAAAGTTTTTGAGTTTCAGTTCTAAGTTTGGGGAACCCCCAAAATTTATTGTTTTTTTTTTTCTATTTTTGTGTGAAAATCTTAATGCGGTTTACAGAATACAGTCATCTACTTACCAAGTTTCAACAGTATGGTTATAGTTTCGGAAAAAGTGGCTGTGACATACGGACGGACAGACAGACAGACATGACGAATCCATAAGGGTTCCAATTTTTGCCATTTGGCTACGGAACCCTAAAAACAGTTCTCTGGATTTACCTACCTACCTACATTTTTTCTGGATTAAAAATCTCAATACAAAACCTTGCACCCCTTCACCGTTATCTACCGTAATATTATCTTTTAATTAAGGATTATTTTTAATAAATGAAACACCTGGTTAGGGTAAGTATACGTCCCCTGTCCCCTGTCCCCAAACTATAAAGCACCATGATACCCCTCCCGGCCCTCCCCTACCTACTGTTCCTGATCTTGTAATCTACCCATAGAATCTGAAAACCGATGGTGAGTTCAATATTGTTAAGGAGAAAAGTAAGTCAAAAATGCCAAATCGGTTCCCCTTGGTTTTGGCTGCACCTTCCTTCATATTGCTTTATCTTTTCGCTGTTACAGAGACAATCTATCCTAGAACTATAAGTTTAATAAAACCCTGCTTACATCATTGCGGAAGCTAGAAGTGTGAAGATATAATTTGACTTAAAAAAAACCGGACGGAAACGCCCAAGCATGACGTATGGAATTGTAGGTGTTACAATATTGAATAATTTATTGATTCATTATTTTCTTTATCAACGAAACTGTAATCACAACATTTAGCAAATGGTCGATTAATTCATAATTAGCACTACGGGGAATCAAGTTTAGGGTGCACAAAAGCTCATAAAGTTCATCGGTTTGGAACAGGGAAGATAAGATTGGCAAGGCAAAGTATATAAAGCTAAAAATGGCCAGCTTACTTGTTACTTTCTTCTATGTAACGCAGCCCCGGTACCCTGTAAAGTAACTAATCAAAAAAGAAGTTTACTTGCAAAAATATTTTTTCAAACTGGCATTTTTTGTTTTCTTTGTACGCAAGTTGAGCAGCGCCAGCGAATTGAAATGTCGGCCATCTTGAATCAAATTTCATAGTGGCATGTGTTTTTCCAAATATCAAGTGATAGCAAATAAAGCAATCGAAGAAATAGTTAAAAGTTACCATAAAAAATTGCATATTTATAAACTAAAAATTGATATTTCCAACTGGTTTTAAACACTTCAAAAAATTAAAAGATCACCAATAAAACAAATCAGCTGTTATCCGTCAATCGATGTCAACAAAATTACATAATTTTGTTTAGAAAAACAGAGCAGCCTCCGTTTTTTTAGTGTCATTTTGAAATAATCAAACATGAAGATTGGATCTATGTTTCAATGGACAAATTGATAAAGTAATGTGTACCCAGCGGCTAACAAGTTTGGCAACTGTGATTTTTTGTATAATGTAGTCCGCGGTAATATTTTAGTTATGGATCGCAACAATATTATTGAGTGCGGTGGATTTTATTTTATACACAATTTTGACTCTGGAAATCTCGGACATGTAGAACGGGTACCTACGGAGCTAATAGGTAAGCGCATATTTTGATCATTAACGCTAAAACGCAAAGTCCAAGACCTGCAATTATTTCGGGAGTAGTTGCCAATTTGATGTCCTTTTCACGGACTTTTTGTTATTGCCGAGTTCTCGAAATAGATTTGAGGACATTTCAATACATTTACAAGTGCCCTGGTGCACCAACTCATTCAATATTGGCTTGACACAGATAAGATGTACCTACTGACAGCACAGCAAAGCAAGCTAATTTAATCAAATGGAATTTTCCAGTAAACTTGCAAATTATTCATAAATCAACATTAACTATAAATTATAAACAAAGACAACACAATGAATAACGTAATTCATAAAAAAAATACAAATAATTGGGATAGTTCAACACCTTTCACTTATTCATAAAATAAATCCAAACTGCAGCACTAAATGCTTAGCCAAGCGAGTATACAGGCTTTATTATATCAATGAGAAAGCTTTTTTTCAAACCTTGCACTAATTTACATTAGCTAGGTAAATAATTTTAATTATTTTCAAAATTCGGGTTTAAAAGTGGGCCCATTTAGCAGCAATAAAAAAATTACTTAGTTAAATTAGCCTCATAATGTCCACAAATTTTATTACCTGTTCAGCACCTTTATAAATTTTGGCATAATCACAAATACTTTGTTATTAACAAGATATCTTCTGTCTCAGCTCCGTGTATGAGCCCAAAGATGATTGCATCAGAAACTCCGGACTATGAATTCAACCTGTGGACTCGGCCCGACTGTGCCGGCACAGAGTTTGAGAATGGGAACCGCACCTGGTTCTATTTTGGGGTGCAGGCTAGTGAATCTAGCGTATTGGTAAGCTTTTTCATAATTATATTAATAAATTTGCCACAAAATAAAAAAGTAGAAGTTATTTTGTAATGAATTACTAATCATTCAGATGGTGAAATAAGTATGGTAGTCATGCTCTTTCAATTGTTCCATAAAGACAAAGTAGAAAACAAAAAAAAACGAAAGGCCTTAAAAATTACTGAAGTAATTTTTATGTTATTAAGAACATATTTTTTATTTGCCTTTGAAAGGTAGATGTTTATATATAATATCATTTGCTCATTGTCATTTATCAAATAGTGATGTAAATAAAACATTTATTTTATAGAGGCCAATAGAATTATTATTATTTGGTTAGTCACACTAGCAGCTAATAAGCTGATGTGTGTGTATTGTTATTGCTTGGAGATATTTAGTCTGTCCAGACGATTCTTGAAGCCATATGGGATCAGTCTTATGGGAGCCGTCACAACATTTTCCGGGAGCCTATTCCATGCAGTTACAACTCGGTCAGACAAAAATTGCTTCAAGGGTTTTTTTACCCGACTGCGCCAGATGGAGGGTTATTAGAATGATAGTTTTTAAAGTACCTACTTTACATTCCTATGTTCTTTGAACAATAAACCTTGATTTTACATAACTAAAGGCTTGTATCATTACAATGATGCTATAAGGTAGGTAACATTGAAAACTAGCAACAAAGAATGTGGCAATACTGACCTTTTAATTAAAAAAAAAGCTTCTTGCAACTTATTGTCCCATTTTAGCACCTGTTTATATGTAGCTAAGTTTCAAATTATGTTAACAGGTGCGGTTGAACCTTATAAACCTGAACAAGCAAGGCAAGATGTACAACCAAGGCATGGCGCCGGTGACGCGGACTCTGCCCGGCAAGCCTCAGTGGGAGAGGATCAGGGATCGCCCTGTACACTCGGTACGTATTTAAGAAAAAATACTATAGCAGCTATCCCTAAAACCCTTTAAAAAAAAACAATTAATGCAAGTATCTTTCTATTCTAAAAGATATTTGCACACCAGTTAAGGCAGGAGCAGTGGTGGCCCAGTGGTATCAGCCGCGACTTACAAGTTGTAGGTCGTAGGTTCGAACCCCGACAGGCGCTTTATTTTGTGTAAATTATTTCATCGCCATTGCTCTCAAAACGGTGATGAAGGAAACATCGTGAGGAAACCGGCATGTCCTAGAACCAAAAATTCGAAGACATGTGACATCCACCAACCCGCACTGGGCCCGCGTGGTGGATTACGGCCCACTCCCTCTCACAGAGAAGAGGCCTGTGTCCCAGCAGTGGGAACGTTATAGGCTGATTATGTTACACCAGTTAAGGTAGGATATGGTTAAAAGAACTTTTGTTATAATATATATCACCTCATGTGCTAATTTCGATGGGTAAACGATAAATCAGTTAGCAAGGTTGATATTTCAACTTACTTAGTGCACATAGCAGCAGATTTGCCTCTTCATGCTCAGAACTTAAGCTAAAACCCTAAAAACCTTATGTTAATGTTTATTGATGCTGAAACAACTGGCATGCACATAGTGATTCTTCTATCACCCATACAACCATGCATATAAATGTTAAGTCATTGATGCATTTGTTTAACATGGGTACAATAATAATGTGGAGTGGTGTGTGGTGGTGTGCGTGTGTGTGGGTTGGCTGGGAAAATCGAAGCAAATAGCGCAACGAATACTTAACTGTCGCTTTACAAACATAACACACACACACATATAACTCTACAAGGTTCTTTTGGCGTGTGGCCAAAATCGGAACTAACGCCACCATCTTCTTTTTCAATTTTTCTAACAAAAAATTTCATAAATGTTTACCAACAGCGCCTCCCTGTGAACGTCATTCGAGCGCCAAAAGATCCAAGGATCTTTTGGCGCTCGTCTGCTCGTCGCTTTGGCGTACAGTCTGTTCACAGCCATTTTACCTCTGACAGCAGCAACCCAGCTACAACCTTATTGTAACGTGAATAAAGATCACTGTGATTTTAACACACTAGTCAGTTACAACAACCCAACAGCAACCTTATTTAAACGCGAATAATGATCACTTTGATTTTGACAGTGATGCAAATGCAGAGGTAAAACTGTGAATGGAGTACAAGTGTAGTAGTGTTCTTACCACAACTTTGTTCTAGACGGACGACAACACCTTCACACTGAGCTTCAAGTACCGAACGCCAGAGAACCTGAAAGCGACAACATTCTTCGCGTTCACCTATCCGTTCTCGTTCGCTGAGCTGCAGATCGCTCTCAACTCCATAGACTTGAAGATGCTGCCGCTAGCTCCCCCGCAGTCTCCGGATGATATCTACTATAATAGGGAATGTCTTATTTATTCTCTTGAAGGTAAGATTGAGTAATGTTATGACTTTTCTTCATTGTACTGTAAGACGGCCATGTTAGTAAGACAACTGGTAGGTAGTCATGACGTCATCTGCAAGTATTTCGGGTACGGACACGGTACTAAAAAAAACAAAGCTCTGGGAAGCGGCCACATGCCACAGAGTTGTATGAATTTTTCTGTTGGGTTTATAGTAAAATTTTCTGGCTCTTCAAAGAGGTAGAGAACCCCCTAAAATGTACAGTTATCAACCCTAATGGAATTAAAAAAAAAGTCATTGATTTTCCAACCAATTACCAATCAATCAAGTCGTTTATTCAAATTAGGCTGAGAATCAGCACTTTTCGAACGTCAAAATTACATGAGACTGTTTTTGGGGTAAAACATGTTCGGAAAAGTGAAATACTGGCCTACGTAAAAATTTCGTGGACGCTGGATTATTTATCAATTTAAAACCAAAATGTAATTTATTCAAACTAGGCTGGGAATCAGCACATTTCGAACGTCAAAATTACATAAGACAGTCCGCCAAAACGCCCGCCCTTCACCACTTCCTAGTGCTTTCGCCATCTCGGTATTCAGCCTTTTTTTATAATATGCTGGACTAATATAAATCTGTTTCAAACATTCAGGGAGGCGCGTGGATCTATTGACGATTACGTCACACCACGGGATAACAAAAGAGAGAGAGGACAGGCTCAAGAACCTGTTCCCTGACAACCAGGAGAGACCATTCAAGTTTCTTAATAAAAAAGTAAGCCATTTCTTTTATTATTGTTAGAAGTTTCATCAGATCATCTATAATCGATATTTTATGTTAAGCAGTAGCCAACCGTTCCTACATAGGACACCAATGTCTATAGTAAGTTTACCTAATGAAATCTCAAATATAAGATGCCTCTTGGCAATGTGGCGATCATAGGCAATGCCAAAAGTTTTTCCATAACATCATCCTATAGCAGTCCACTGCTGGACATAGGCCTCTCCTGTTGCACGCCATTCAACTCGACTTTCGGCAACTCTCATCCAGCTTCTACCAGCCATCCTGCGAAGATCGTCGCTCCACCAAGTCTGAGGGCGTCCCACCTTACGTTTATCGATTCGCGGTCTCCACTCAAGAACACGCAGACTAGTAATCAATAAGCAAAATTACCTCAAATAAATAATGAAATCCCTTAAAATATTGCTTGCGTATTATATTATGATGAGACTAATCTAATTAAGAATAAAAATATAGCCTGACTTAACGAAATAATAACAATGAATTGAAGCGAACATTGACGCACGCCATACTGACTTACGATGGAAAATTCGCAGGTATAAATAACAGTTTAAAAATGAATTTTCCCTTCTTTCTATCAGATTTGGGTTCATGTAATAAAGGCATCATGCTTTACAAACGAAAGAATCATCAATCTATACATACAAATAAATAAAATTGAAGTGTCTGTTCGTAAAGTCAAAATTAGAGCTTTTTACTACTAAATGCCTATGAAATTATATACGGAACTTATTACGAAAAAAAACAATAAAAAAAATTCTGTCTGTCTGTTTGTTCCGGCTAATCTCCGAAACGGCTGGGCTGATTTTGACGGGACTTTCACTTGCAGATAGCTGATGTTATAAGTAATAACTTAGGCTAGGTACTTTTATTTTAGACAATAATTAAAGTGCCGCGCAAAAAAGAAACTCAAAAAATCTAATGTTTTTGGACATGCACGCAAACGAAGTTGCGGGCACAGGTAGTCATTTATAAAAAGCAATCACACTATCCATACTTAATATTATAAATGCGAAAGTGTGTCTGTCTGTTACCTCTTCACGGTTAAACCGCTAAACCGATTTAGATGAAATTTGGTATAGAGATAGTTTGAGTCCCGGGAAAGGATAGTTTTTATCTCGATATTTCTATGGGATGAACACTTATGCGGGTGAAACCGCGGGGCGCAGCTAGTCCACTGATAATGTATGCGTTTGGATGGCTAACGGTTTACAAAGTATTATGATAATAGCCATGTTTGTCAATCTGGCTGATTTTGCTATGAAAAAATACAGACAGTATTGATAAAATTAACCAAAATCAAACCAGGTAAAAATTATTCGATATAGAGCACCCAATATTCGTTTTACCGTGATAAACCGAATCTCTGGAACTCCCAGTCGAATTTGAAAAGTTATTTTTGCATTTGATAGCCTAATTCTTGAGGAAGGGTATACGCTATTTAACATGACGCTAGGGCTATTTGGAGCCGAGCTAGAAGTCAGAAAGATTGCTAAGCGAAAACAAAGTAATAGCGCGGGCAGGTGATGCTATGTAGGGTCGGGGGGGCAAGAAATTTCACGCGGACGAAGTCGCGGTCAGAAGCTAGTACAAGCTATTAATACATCTGTGACGATATTGTCAAACGAGAGGAGCCATAATTATTTTATAGCACCCGGTAATGGTATTCGACCCTATCGCAGTCTCAGGTCTAATAAAATTAGGGCACGCCACGATAGTGGCGATAAGACCCCTCTTTGAGGAGTGGCTAGAGAGGCGTCACGGCGTCCTCACCTATCGCCTGACGCAGGTCCTCACCGGACACGGATGTTTTGGGAGGTTCCTGCACATCATCAGGCGGGAGGAGACGCCCGGGTGTCGCCACTGCGAGGATCGCCCAGAGGACACGGTGGAGCATACGGTGGAGGTCTGCCCCGCATGGGCGGAGCACCGCCGTGCCCTCGTAGAGGCGATCGACAGCGGCGGCGACCTCTCGCGTCCGGCCCTGGTTCAAGCCATGGTCCGGGGCGAGAGGGAGTGGGGGGCGGTCACCTCCTTCTGCGAAGCAGTCATGCTAGCGAAGGAGGTGGCTGAACGGCTGAGGGAGAGAGCCTCACACCCCAGCCGCCGCGGGAGACGCTCCGGGCGTCGGGAGCCGCGTGACGACTCCCGGCCACCGTAGGCGCGGGCCTGCGGACGGAGAGTAATGGGTAGCTCACCGTCCGATCAGGACCAGGCCCGTGCCGGACGGCGCGTACGTGTTCCACGCGCGCCTCAAAGAGATGTCAGCATAAAGGAAGGGGCCTGCCAGGGCCGAAGCCTGCCGGGGGTGCGGGATTGTCCGAAAGGGTTACCGCTACCCCGGAACATAAAGGGCTAAGGAAGGAACACGGATGGGTTTTAGTCAGTAAGAGTCTGACACTCCCTTCGCTCCACCCAGAGCGGGAGGGGTCATTTGATGATTTCCCATCCATAAAAAAAAAAAAAAAAAAAAAAAAAGGTCTAATAAAATTGAGTTTCCTGATCCAAAATATTTATACGCGAAAGAAAGCGAGTTCAGTTTCAACTGGCATTAAAATTTTTCGCCGCCACAACGATGGATTAGCTGATACACAAAAATGAGTACCTACCTACCATTTTTTTTCCTCCAGGTGATCTTCATATCGGCTCGAGTACATCCAGGGGAGACGCCATCAAGCTTCGTCTTCAACGGGTTCCTCAACCTTTTGTTAACACGGAATGATCAGATCGCGATTCAGCTAAGGAGACTCTACGTCTTCAAGATGATTCCTTTCCTCAACCCTGATGGAGTTGCCAGGGGGCACTATAGGACCGACACAAGGGGTGTTAATCTGAACAGGGTATATTTGAGCCCCTCGTTACATCTGCATCCTACTGTGTACGCTTCTAGGGCGCTGATAAGGTAAGTTATTTCGCTGTGTTGTTTTAAAACCTAATAAAAAAAGACCTTTTTAACTAAAGTGTAGATAATATAACCAAGGATTCTGACTCAATTATAGATTCTCTTATATCTTCCTCTGTAAGTTTGTAACAAGTAACTCGGCTATTAAGTTTAAAAAATAATAATATTTAATAATAGTAATTTCTTTAATGATCTTGGAACAATATGTGTTATTTTTCTAAAGGTATTATCACTACGGCTGTGAAAAAGACGACTTGCCTGAAGACAGCAAGAGTTTTACATCGCGGAGCATCCAGAACATTAGCGAGTGTTCCGAGGTAGGTACTGTAGCACCTAGGCCACGGGGGCATCTATGTTACTTAAATTAAACTCCCTTTAGAGTTTAATGGGATATATTTTAGGCGTCTTTCATCATATTCATAATTATATCGACTTATTTCTAAGACGTCAAACCTACGACTCTCTATGACATATGCTTGGACGTTCGGATGGAACATACTACAAATATAACCAGCCAGTCCTGTAAAGAGGTGTGGCTTTTCAACCAGTCTTGCTTTACAGCCAGCCCTTACAGTACCTAAAAAACGTCAAGTTGAGCTACACTATTACTGACAAATGCTTGCACTGACTGGAAAGGTCCACTCTTTAATGGTTCTTTTCTTAAAAGTCCATTTTAGACACGGATCTACATGGTCCTCACGTGATCTGACCAAGATTATGTGCGGACTTGTAAAAGAGTCGTTCACCCAGGGGTCATAGTCTCTATTATCACAGAAACACAATCTCTTTTCTACGTCATCTTACCACAAATCTCTCTCCCTTTCCCACAGATGCTAGACATAAAATCAAAGAAGAAAGTTGCCAACACTCCGTACAAAAGCGGCGACTACTACAAACGGGACAAGTCCGTCAAACCGATGACCTGTAACAAGTCATCTACCACCATCAAAGCACCGTCTTCGGAAAACTCCAAGAAAGAGGAGAAGTCGTTGAGTGGGGAGGCTGCGCATTTGGCTGAACAGGTTAGTGTCGTAACGTAACTTTTATCATTTCGATCATTGTAATTTGATATTTGAATTCACCCGCTTTAATTTGAGGAAAAACATCCTAAAATATATTCCATTACTTTAAACCCCTCACTAATAAACGTATTCTTTACACACCGATTTCTCTCTTTCAGTCGTCAGTAATTTGACTTTCGAAAGATGAAGACAAAGCGTTGTGTAACTATACAGACGCTATACAACGTTTATATTGAGGGAATTAGAGTATTAATTAAGATTATTACTTAGTACATTACTTTAAGAAGCTATTTTGGGTACATCACGCTATGATCAGTAAGAGTGGAACTATGTATAGTACTCATGATCGGCCGCCTTGCGGAGTTATTTTAAACCTATGATATCTCCTAAGATATTCATTTAAGTAAATGAAATGTTTTTTTTTTTTTTCAAAAATAACTACTTTTGTTGTATAACGTATTTATTTGGATAAGAAATAATATCATGTTTATAAAAACACCTTCGCAAGTAATGCATTATTTTAGAACATAAAAAAGGTTATAGTGAGTCAACCTTAAAAGATAGACATATGCTGTCGCGGATTTCATTTTAGAACTTATAAAGGGGAACAATTACGTTATACGTTATTTTTGCGTAACTTTAACCTTTTACGCAGCGTACGCAACGGAAGCTCTCAACAGGAATAATTTTTCCGTTTTTGCAACATTTTTTTATTGATGCTCCGCTCCCATTGGTGCACGCTGATTTGCAACAACGATAACAATGATTTACTTTAGTAAATTAAGTCTTCTGCTGTTGGTAATAGGGCTGGTAGGGATATAGCTTGTATTTCGAGACAATGTCCGCAACTACCATAATTTATTCAGATTGTTGTTTATCCTTGGATTTTTCATTAAAGTCTTTCAGTCATGAAAACTCCAAGAAGCATCTTTAAGTTAAAGATGCTTCTAGAACTGTTTCTTCATATCAAGTCACTTCTTCTTAGCGTGTCGATGGCAATCTAAATGTACTCGGCCCAGAATTCGGCCACTTGTTTGGCGCCATGGCACGATGGCATATCAAGTCACTGATCTTCTTTGAGAAAATCTCCGTGTTTTTATAGTAGTGAATATGTAACGAATTGTACGAAGCAAAGTAAAAGCCTACCTGGGTTTGAACCCACGACTGCTACTTAAAAGTTTGCCTGTGAAACTCCAATGAATATTTGGCTCGCGTGAGCAAAGCTAATAAATCGTAATTATTTTGACAATATTAATGCCTACGGAGTTGTGTATTTAAAACCACTGCATTCTTGCAGTACCCGAATTACAATGGCACTCGCCCATAATTATCATTTAAAAAGCTGAAATATTTTTAGTCTACTTGATATGCTTTTGGCTATAAACAATACAATGACTGCCTAAGGCCCTTAAGGCCCGGCGCCCATTATCGGCATCGGCAAGGAAAAGGATCCTTCGGCATCCTACATGCAAGCGCACACTATCGGCAGTTATGCTTTGGCATGCTGCAACGTTCTTAGGGATGACGAGGCGTCCTTAAGGATGCCGCACCGTCCTCGCCCCGCAGGGCAAACTATCCCCCGAGTGTTGCCTCGGCGCCGGCGGCGTACCGAAGGTTGCCGAAGGATGCCGAAGCATCCCGAAGCATTCTCAAGGCTGCCGATACACCAGCCTCAAGCATACCGAAGCGGTATTTTTGTTATTACGACCACATATCACGGAAATTTCTACTTTATTGCCATTATGTTATAGTATATTGCTATTTGCCACCTAAAATCCTCAGTCGTACCGATGCCGATAATGGGCGCCGGGCCTTACACATTATGCCGCAGCGGCAGCGGCACCGCCGCCGCTGCATCAGTCACCCTTGGATTTGTGTGAACCCTTGCATGTTAGTATTTATGAACGCAACCCGTCTGTCATGTTGATTCCTAATTTTGATAGTAGAGGGCGTCTCTCGCTCTCTCTCGCCTTGTATATGTAAGTAGCGTGAATTTTGCTTATGAGTAATACACTTTTATTTAACAAATCGTCTTTCCGTTCAATATATAATTGCACCACGAATATCCTTTATTGCAGCGGCGGCGAAAACTCGACGCCGCTGCCGCGGCGCCATGTGCAAGGTTTCATACAAATCCTAGGGCAACCAATGCAGCGGCACCGCACAGCCAAGGCATAATGTGTAAAAGGCCTTACATTTCACTAAAGAAATGTAATTTCGTGATCTGCATAACCATTTCAAATATTTGTAGCGAAATGAAAGAATTTGTCAAATTCTTATTTTATAATATTTAGGTGCTAGGTATCCGCTGGCTCGCGGGGGTCGTGTGGTCCATGGCCCTATACGGGGCCCCGGTGTGGGTGCGTTCTCTGTGGCGGCGAGCCGCCCACTATCTGAACGCGCCCCAAAAGGTGGTAGCCGTAAGGCTGATCCGGGGGTACCGCACGATCTCGGGCGAGGCGGCAAGCCTCCTTGCCGGACTGCCGCCATGGGATCTGGAGGCGATAGTCCTAGCGCGCCTGTATGAGTGGCGCGCGGAGGCACTGAGCCGGGGGGAAACTCCGCTTCCGCGGCAAATCGCGGCGGAGCGGACAGACCTCCGGCGCGATCTCATGGTGGCATGGAAGGAGCGACTTTCGCAACCCAGCGCAGGGCACGCCACGATAGTGGCGATAAGACCCCTCTATGAGGAGTGGCTAGAGAGGCGTCACGGCGTCCTCACCTATCGCCTGACGCAGGTCCTCACCGGACACGGATGTTTTGGGAGGTTCCTGCACATCATCAGGCGGCAGGAGACGCCCGGGTGTCACCACTGCGAGGATCGCCCAGAGGACACGGTGGAGCATACGGTGGAGGTCTGCCCCGCATGGGCGGAGCACCGCCGTGCCCTCGTAGAGGCGATCGACAGCGGCGGCGACCTCTCGCGTCCGGCCCTGGTTCAAGCCATGGTCCGGGGCGAGAGGGAATGGGAGGCGGTCACCTCCTTCTGCGAAGCAGTCATGCTAGCGAAGGAGGTGGCGGAACGGCTGAGGGAGAGAGCCTCACACCCCAGCCGCCGCGGGAGACGCTCCGGGCGTCGGGAGCCGCGTGACGACTCCCGGCCACCGTAGGCGCGGGCCTGCGGACGGAGAGTAATGGGTAGCTCACCGTCCGATCAGGACCAGGCCCGTGCCGGACGGCGCGTACGTGTTCCACGCGCGCCTCAAAGAGATGTCAGCATAAAGGAAGGGGCCTGCCAGGGCCGAAGCCTGCCGGGGGTGCGGGATTGTCCGAAAGGGTTACCGCTACCCCGGAACATAAAGGGCTAAGGAAGGAACACGGATGGGTTTTAGTCAGTAAGAGTCTGACACTCCCTTCGTTCCACCCAGAGCGGGAGGGGTCATTTGATGATTTCCCATCCATAAAAAAAAAGGTATCCGCTGGCTGAAAACGGCTGTTTTAATAGCTTACATAAAGGTTCAATTTTTTTAACTTGTGCAAAAATGTAATCGATATTTTTTACATCAAGTTTCCTCAATATTTTATAAATATAATTACCAAATCAAATAAATTATGCCACCTAATGCAGGCCACGATATACTTGCGCAAAATTGGACTTGCACAAGTATTACATTATCGTGTGTGGGATGAATTAGCACAAGTATCCGAGCCATTCGGTGTCACGCTGACTTGAGCAAATCTAAAGTTGCGCTGGCTGCCATAAGCAACCAATCTGCCAGTTACACTAAGAAACCGAAATTCCATCCCCGAAAAATCATCAGCAAAATGGATAGCAGATTTTTTGGATTTAAAAGACATGCGAACATGCATACAAATACATCAGAAACGTGAGGATTATCGATAATTAATTTTAGCATGTTCTGACATTCACTTAATCCAGCTCTATAATTAATTTCGCGACAAACGATCCGTGAAAAGTCCATGAATTAATACGTAATACATCGTAAAGCTTATCGACTCTTGGAATAAAGTTAGCGAAGCGGCGCAAAAGCGGATTATGTTGAGAGCTTTCATGATCCTCCCGTTTTTAATTAAAACACGATCTGATTAACATTTTGACTTATGTATGACCTTTTAGTACGTGCCCTTACAGTCAAGCAACAAATTATTTGTTCAGATTAAATTCCAATGTTCTAATAATTACAGAAAAGCGTACGCTTAATCTGCGATCGCGATTTATTGGCCAAAAATGTAAACAAATATGAATTAACGGAAAAATAACTGGACATAGGATAGTTTTTATCCCGATATTCCCACGGAAAACTTATGTGGGTGACACCGCGGGGCGCTGCTAGTTTACCCTATCTCTTTGAGTTCTTAGATTACATATTGTTACCAAATTTGATTCGAAACTCATGAAATCCAATATACACGCGGGCACATACATAACATACATAATCAGCCTATAATGTTCCCACTGCTGGGACACAGGCCTCCTCTCTGTGAGAGGGAGTGGGCCGTAATCCACCACGCGGGCCCAGTGCGGGTTGGTAGATGTCACATTTCTTCTAATTTTTGGTTCTAGGACATGCCGGTTTCCTCACGATGTTTTCCTTCACCGTTTTTGAGAGCAGTGGTGATGAAATAATTTACACGCGGGCACACCTAGAAATAATTAAGTTTGTAGCGCGCCGAAACTAAAAGCATAATAAGAGATCTATCTTTAAAATTGTTCTGTACCTTCGCAAATAAATGTTTTTGGTTTTTCCCTCAGGTGTACGATTTGAAACTCCAAGAGCAGCCATCACAAACGAGCAGCTCGTCTTCCAAACACTCTAAAGAGGATTATTCCACCTTACTAAACGATAACACGTTACGGACCTGTTTGGGGTCCACGGTTCATTTGAGTACGAGTGACGAGCTCAACTTTCAAATGCCCAATCCACTGCGACCGCTTCGTGATACGCTGAAGAACAGTATCAGTCTACTAATGGAGTCTACTTCGACTGTTACTGGGTAAATAAAGCTTATATTTAGAATATTAATAGGTATAGTGGACCTAGTATCTGCTTTATCACCCTAAAGTTACATGTCACTTGCACGTCATAAATGACAAGGTCTATGTGACAAGTGAAGTTTCAATGTACTAGGAATTGTTGTCAAAAGTGCTAAATGAATGACGAGGTCGACTATACCTACACAGTACACTGACATTGCAATCGATATAATAATTATGTAGAAAATTAAGAATAGGTTGATTTGAGATTATATGCATCTGGTGTAATTACCTATGGGACAGCCGAAAAACTTGCCTAAGGGGGCGTATTAATTCATAAAAATTAAGGTATTCAACAATTGCTAAAACAATTAATACTGTTACCGCAAATACGTTTAATAAGAAAAAAACCGGTCAAGAGCGAGTCGGACTCGCGCAACGAGGGTACCGTACAAATTTGTAGGTATGTAAATAGTTTATCACGGGTTTTTTTTTATGTTACTACAAATTTACGGCTTTCGGATTTTTCCTTTACTTGTGTTATTACATAACCTTGCTTCTTACCAAATTTCATGATTCTACGTCAACGGGAAGTATCCTATAAATTTTGATTCCCTTGAGAGTGTCGGAATGTACCTTTTTTTGCGGCATAGACGGCCGTATCTTTTTTTACGTTAACTTAGAAGTTTAATTTCACAGCTTCAGAGGACCGCAGACCTGAGTGTATGGTTTTAATTTCAATTCGATACCTCCACGCGTTCCCGAGATAAAGGGTCTTGACAGGCAGACACGGACAACAAAGTGATCGTATACGGGTTCCGTTTTTTCCTATCGAGATACGGAACCCTAAAAAATAGAAAGAAAAATGGTTTATTCTGCACAAACGACACAAAAATACAGACGCAAAAATATTTAGAGTAATATTTGTAACGCAAATAATTTAAACGAAGCAAAAGGAATAAGTACTTATGTAGGGATCGTAGCAGGTGGCGTTCTGTAGTTTCTACCTACCCGCATGTTAAGAAGGCAGGAATGTATGTATGTAAATACATTAATTATTTTGTCAACGAAATATTTACAAGGGTTACCTTACAAAATTGTTCACAGTGACAGTTTAATAGGCGGCCGGGACTCTCGCATGTCCAACTTGAAGATGGGTTGGTGTCAGGACTGCCGACGGGCGGTGTCCAAATTAGAGGTCACCATGCCCGGCATCACTAGCATGGTACCCGGATACAATATGTCTGTGGTATGTATTGCATCTACTAACTTTAAGGCCGATTTCAATTTTCGTATAACTTTTATGTGAGGATTAAAAATTCTCACGTTTTTCAGCTTTTGTAGGTATAGAAAATATGGAAAAGAAAATATTATATTTATTTAGCACAGAATAAAAGGCACACAACATAAATTCAACATGTCAAAGATAGAAAAAAAAAACACTTAGTAAAAAGTGTAGGTGGTGGTTTACAGGCAATTACATTAATATAGTATGTTTGTAATCCCCGCATCCTATCCAACTTTCTTCCTTTTCCCACCCAGAAAAGTCAATACCTTTCTTCATCTTACCACGCCTCCATAGACGAATACAGGGAACACCAGAAACAACAAATCGACGAGCTATCCAAGAAGGTATTATTGAGTTCTGTTTGTTTACATTACAAAATACTGATAAAAAGATGATGTTTTGCGAGTTAATGGAGATTTGTATAATAATATGTAAACATCGAAGCCGAAAACTAGGATTATTCCACTTTGCCCCACCGGCCGCCCCACTGGTGGGGCAAAGTGGAATGCCTGAAATTTCGCAGTGGAATCTGCCCCACTAAATCGAAATAGTGGGGCAGATTCCACTACTTTAAAATCCTGTTGGATTCTGCCCCACTAGGGTTGGCACCTTAGAATAAACGTACAAACATTTTATTTTTGCAAATTTTTATTTCCTAGTTGTTTCTGGAAGGATACGGGTTCTAAATCGCAGATTAATTACACGATTTGTTACAAGCATAATATGTTACATACAGCGTTGGAGTAAGAATGACCAAACCGTCATTTACCTACCTACACAATAGACGTGCATTTGGCCATTTTCATTTCTTACAGTATAGTTCATTTTGAGACCCACTGTACTGAGGTCCTCCATAGTCTCAGCCATGACTACAATATCGTCGCAAACCAAAGGTGAGTTATGTAGGTACTCGCCATTGATGTTAATGCCAGCCCCTTTTCAGTCCAGAACCTTGATGACATCCTCCAGTGCAGCAGTGAACAGTTTGGGAGTGATACCGTCTCCCTGTCTCACACCTCTCTGCAGAAGGATAGGTTTCGAGGTCTGATCCTGGAGTCGGACTGACATAGTGGCGTTTTCGTACAGACACCTCGATGCAGCATCCACTGTCGCGAAGTATTTCCAACACTCCGTTTCAATTGGGATTCGTAACATCATCTATACTAGAATACGTGAAAGAATGGTTTTTGGACAATTGAAGCAATAACTGAGGTTCAGATCGACTTTGATTCTTGGGAATAATGGGAATCGCGACAAATATGACACTCTGGTTTGGCCAATTGTTTTTAGATAAATATCAATTTCATGTAGGTAGCCGCAGAAACCTAGGATCAAGCAAAGCAGCTGACACAATCATGTTGTGATAAATCACTTTCTGTAATATGGGCCTGACTACCTTTTAAAAAAATATATATAGTTAGATACTTATAGTTTGTCAAACTATAAGTATCTTTGGGGCCCGTGGCTAAATAATAACAGCCGCACAGGTCGATCGATCAGGTTAAGCTACGCATGCCTCGGTTGTTCTGTGGATGGGTGACCATCTTTGCATACCGAGACCCCTCCGTGCCTCGGAAAGCCGTTGGTCCCGGCTGTCATTCGTGGATCTTTGACAATCGTTACGAGTAGTCAGAAGCCGAAAGTCTAATAACCAGTCTTAGCAAGGGGTATCGTATTACCCAGTAACTGGGTTGTGGAGTTCAGATAGGCAATCGCTCCATGTAAAATACTGGTATTCAGCTGCATCTGGTTAGACTGGAAGCCGACCCCAACATAGTTGGGAAAAGGCTAGGAAGATAATGATGTTCCGATTTGGGGTCTCGGCCCTCAGGCGTGCCCTCTGTGAGAGTTGGCCGCAGAATGTGGATCGGTGGTTGTCACATGTGTTCGAATGTTTGTTTCTAGTAAATGCTGTTTCTGTACGATGTTTTTCCTTTAACGTTTTGAGTTTTTGAAACGATTTTATGCAAGCTTATTAATGTGTGATTTTATTCCTTTTAATACCTATATTCCTTACAGTTAACAAAGTAGTTTAGTGGCTGTTTGTATATAGTTAAGTGGTTGCTTACTTATAAGTTAATTAATCATAAGACTGTATTATGCCATACCAAATGATGATTAATGTGTGATTTTGAATAGTTAGAATAAATAGCATTTCGTTTTCTATTTACGGGAAAAATGCTACTCAGTTTGTGATTTTAAGCTTCAATAAACTAGTGAAAACAAATCGTATAATATCTGTGATTTTAAAAGTTTACTGTACATAGTTATATTTTATTAATAAAAATTTGCAAAAATAAAATGTTTGTACGTTTATTCTAAGGTGCCAACCCTAGTGGGGTCTGCCCCAACTCTGGTCCAACAGGATTTTAAAGTAGTGGAATCTGCCCCACTATTTCGATTTAGTGGGGCAGATTCCACTGCGAAATTTTAGGCATTCCACTTTGCCCCACCAGTGGGGCGGCTGGTGGGGCAAAGTGGAATAATCCGAAAACTACATACCGCGGGGTAATTGCGTAACACTATCAGTAGCAAGGGGTTTCATTTTGACAGTTCAACAACATTGCATTATGTATGTTGTTGAGCAGACACATTTTTCGAACATATGAAGCAATGTACTAGGAATATCCTTCGAAATAATTCAGATTGAAATTGATAGTGTGTTACGCAATTTGCACCCTAATTGCGTAATACACTATCAATTTCAATCTGAATCATTTCAAGTCATCTTTCAATGGACTTCCCATTATTTTCTCTGAACATTTATTTCATTACAATGTAAAGGACGGTAGCATAATCCCGTACCATGCACACTCTTTTGGACTCTAATCCAACAAACGATCTGTTTGCGGACGAATGGACAAAGATTTTATCGGCATGTCAGAAGAGTATATGAGAGGGATATATGAAAGTATTGTTAAGTTTTTACCTGTACTTAATCGATTTTATATTTTCTCTTTTTTTGTGTATGTGTATAAACAAACTGTGTCTTTAATTTTTGTAATTGGTTTAAAAACGTTTTAATCAAAGAAATAAATAAATAAATTATTCGTGACAATTGTCCACAGTCACAGGACGTGGATTCTCTGTCCAAAGAAGAGAATATCCACTTCTGTACCAACTGCTTCAAGAGATACGTGATCACGGAGTCCAACGAGGAAATCGTAAGTTTTACTTATACTCCCAATAAGCAGATAAACCTGTAATGTTCCTCCATAAAAGTAAATGTATCCTCTATACTTAAAAGTTTCTAAAACAGTTTATTGCCGACATTAAAACAACCAGTGTCATACCTAGTAACCATAATATCATCCAAACGAGTGTTATAATGTTGTACTAAATTTCATTATGCAACTCCTTTTCAAAAAAAGAACATTGTCGTGCACGCGCGTTTCACTACCACAGCGCTGTAATTAAAAAAAAGAACTTATAGGTTATTCGAATTCACGTCGTATCCCGCCGGCCGCCATTTTTGTTCGATATTAGTATTGCAAAAAACTGTTTCAGAACCTTTTTTTAGAGGATTATATCATGGGTGTAGATAAAGTCTTGTATGTAACTGTACATAATTAGGTATTAAAAAACAGTTGCATAAATAACTACATATCAAATTATTGAATTTTACATAATATTTTAGCGATTCTAATTATTAAAATTTATTACACATTCATATCAAGCGAGCACACTCATTTATTAGGCATTCTTAGCGGTGATCTTGGAAATGGAACTTACAACAACCCTCTGTTCAACATTTTGGAGTTAGACATTTTGAACAAAATTGCTTCATCTCACGTTATACCTCGAATGAATGAATGAATGAATTGCACCGATCCCAGCATGGTTAAACCAGACTCGATTAATCGAATGAACCCCAAGATTCGCACTAGCTCCTGTAGCCTCATGTTCATGGTGCTACAGCGACCATTGCATATCAAGGAATAGACCGGGGGGCGCGGTAATGGTAGGGAAGACGTGCCCGAAGGATAGGTAAGGATTTAAGAGCCTACCGGATATGCATCCTAGAGCAAGCATTGGACTAGTGGAGAGATAGGTAATTATATCTATGGATGGGCATCTTTTAACGACCTTGCCACCAAGTTGGTTAAGGTCGAGCTTCATCTTTGAGTCTTTTGGCGGGGTTCTACTGCTTTCTCGGTTCTTTTGTATGTCGTTGCTCTGCTGTGTTGTGTTAGATGTTGCTGTTTTCAATGTTATCGTCAGAGGTTTCTCTACTATTCATTTCCGGTATTTTTCTTCATTTTTTCTTCGTTCTTCGTCTAGGCGTAAAGATATGGTCGTCTGTTGATCTGTTGTTTAAAAAGGCCGTTTGTTAGTTGCCTAATTCCGTTATTATCTCATCTAGTTTTTTAAGTACGTAGGAGGCGTAAATTCTGTAACCCGTTTTGCAAACCGATATGCGGCGATATTCATTCACATCTTTAGGGTTATTGTTTTTTTGGAATTGGTACCTGTACTGTCTTCAGCCACGTGTCGGGTGCTTCGTTCATTGTCCAAGCTTTGTTCATGTGTTTGGTGACGGGTTCTTGTATTATTTGGGGCATTGCTTTGTAAAGCTCGATTACCACTTGGTCTGTTCCGGAAGCTGTCCCGTTCCGCATTTTATTAATGATTCCCATTACGTCATCCGCAGTGGGTCCATCACACTGTACTTCGGCTATCGGCTTTTTTATATTAACTGTTGGTATAAGATGGCCCTCGGATTTTTTTTAATATTTGCTCCCATTTGGTCATCGTTATATAAGTAGATCTTTTTCGACGTTTGTTTCTACTGTAAAAAAGTATAGCATCTGCATGCGTTTTGCAGGGGGGTTTTTCCCCAGTCTATTGAGGCAGGCCTTGCACACTTTTTGCTCTTCCTGATATTTAACCTTTTGAAGTGTTGCCCAACGTTCTTTTACTAGGTTGTGCCTATTTGGATTATCTGGTTGCCTACTTTGTAAGAATTTAGCCTTTTGTAGGTTAGCAAGAGCTAGTCGATGGTCTCTGTAGAGAACTGGCTGAAGAATCAGAGTTTCCTGGGCAGCCGCTTTTAATATTTCCGTTATGGTATTCCAGGGTATTTCGATGTTTTCTTCCGTTGAGTTGATTCCTATATCTTTTAGTTTTTTTGTTATGCAATCTTGGTATTTCGTTTTCGTGAATTTACTATTGAGGGCGGCATGATAGCACTGTTTATAGTTGAAATCCTTAGACGCAATTGTTGTTTCCTTCGCAGCTTGCTGTTGTCTTAGTGTATTATTGTGTTTGGTGTTTTCTTTTTTGTTTGAAATTCGGTTTATTATTAGCAGACCCCAGATTATTTTATGGTCGGATGTGCCCCTAGCGACCCATTCGCCTTTAATAATTTCGAAGTTTTTTGTTGCATGTGGCGTTACAATGTGATCCAATTGAGATTTCTGAGTGCCTTTTGACCATGTTATCCTGCATGATGATCGCAATAAATAATACGCAAGTCTGGGCAAGTATGTTTTATTGCGGTAGACGGCTGATTTCTAAGTATTGTGAGCCCAGTGACATCTGCAACTATGTCTGATAACTGTGTATACATTGATGCTTGTTGTTCATACTGTGTTAATGAGCTAGCTAATTGGGGGCTGTTCGTTTGTGACTGGGGCTTCGTGGGTTGACCTTGCTCTTCACGTGTGTTATACTGGTTAACTAAAGGCTTGTTATGTTGTGCTGTTTTGACGTTGTTTGGTTCTTGCATTAGATCTATCGGGTTGCTGTTGTAATGTTCGTCGTCGGTCACGACCCAGCTATCATAGTGCTGATCCTTGTAGAGGATGTGTGTGTTGCCGGGTACTGGTTCGCCGGTAGGTGAATACACACGTATGTGTCTTGTATCGTGTGCACGTGCAAATTTACAAGATAGAACTCGGACGCGGCGATTAGAATATCTTCTCCTCCCCAGAACGTTTGGTTGAACTGCGTGGTTATGTATTTTGTTACCCTTTGTTCTTGGGATAGATTGCTGTTATGGAGAAATTCTTGTATTACTTGTATATTATTTAGAAGTGCTAGGTGAATTCTGTCGTCATCTCGATGCTCCAAAACATATGAAGCGAGGTCTTGACGGACAGACACGTGATCAAAAGTTAAGCCCATTACATTTTTTATTTGATGGGCTTATAGCATTTCTCGTCTTTTGTCATACGTACAATAACCATTTTAAAAACCTTTTGTTTTTATGGTGTTTCAAGACCTCAGCACATGTGTTGGGTTTGGGAATCAATATAGCTGACAGGCGAGCGTAGGTACCGCCTGAAATTTATGAACTTCGCACTTATGAAATCTTTAGAAATATTTTTTGTTACTTAACCTTTTTTTTTTCCATCTCGTGCCCAATTTGGCGCGCCCGGGTACACAAACTTGACTTACAAGCTAGGCAATAATTTAGTACAATGTTAAATTAAGAAAATCGTGAAATACGAATTCTAAAGCGATACCGTATTTTAGGCTAGAATAATAGACTGTATTAGTTTATCCCACCCTCCTATAAATATAATATAGAAACGTTTCCCTAAAGCTTAGCTATTTATAGCTTACAATGGTGTTAAATTCGCGTGTGACTTCAAAAGTCCAAATTATCAAACCAAAACGCAGCCGGATACAGCTTCCAATGGAGATCCCTGAAATATACGGAAAGATCTCACCAGATTTTCGACGTCACCAAGATCCTCGGCCAGCAGGTCTAGGCCTCGGGCTTGATCAGGAACACACGTTTGCCACTTTACCACCGTGTTAAGGTGTTTTAATTTTCACCCACTACAATTATTGATCGAAGACTACAAACAACGAGCGCAACACCGTTCGTATTTCAAATTCGAGTTTCAAACTCCGAGTCAGCCATGTGTTGTGCACATTGCATCAAATAAAAACAAAGGCGGGACGCGACACGTCTGTCCTCTTCGGCGGTCACTATGCGAATCCTCGCTTCATCTCACGTTATACCTCATTGATAAATTATTTCTGTAAGTAGGCCATTCGCCAATAAGCTAATGAGTCAATGTTCGCTTTGATATCCTGAGTCCTCGATGTGTGTGTTTGTCTGTTAATACAGAAGGTATGCTCCGTGGTGTCGACACAAAGCGTGGCGGTGTCGGTGGTTGACAGTACGGAGCAGCGCTGCGACACTGACTCCAGCTCACAGGCCGCCACCAGTACCGGGGATGCACTGCCGCTGCTCGTGAGTATACACACTAACACTGCTAACGTGCATTCGCGATTTATGGGCCAAAAATGTAAACAAATATGAATTAATGGAAAAATAACTTTAATTCCTTCACAATAAAGTTCAGTTTACACTACAACTTCAAACATTTTTATAACTTTGTCAATAGTGCTAGTCACTCTGAAATCAACTTAATTATTATTGAAATAAAGTTGATATTTGTTTAACTTGAAATAGTGTAAAGGCATAGATTACTAACAGATAAATCACTCCATGTACTTACGCACGCTATCTACCGGCCGCCGCGCCGGTTCGCGCGCGGTCCATTTCTCAAATTCTCAGTGGGTTGTCGACAGCCATGAGGCGCGTACGTACGCATACAGGGATATTTTTTATCACCATCCAAATTTTTACAGGGTGTTCTACCCATGAATATGAACAACTTTCACTATGGGACCAACTCTGAAATCACGAAAAAAAATCAGCTGTTTCATACATTTTGGTCAAGTAGGTATTGAACTTTTGTATGAAACAGCTGATATTTTTTTTATCGAAAGAGGCAGCCCTGGCAACTCACAATAACCACGCAGCGGCGCGCAGCTACAAAGCAAAACTCATTTTTCGCTTACGCTTGTAGCTGCGCGCCGCTGCGAACGAAAATGTACCTAAGTACATTTTCGTTCGCAGCGTCTAGCGACTCGAAGGTGTAGGCTATTTTAGCAATACCTAGGTATTGAAAATTTTGTATGGAGTGATTTATATAATAATATGTGGTAGGGGTGTGCAGCACTGCGCACTTTTACTTTAAGCCCACATGCACCAAAAATCATTCAACATATTTAACGCTAATCGAATTAATAACATCATTCCATTTCTGTCAATTGTTTGAAGATAACCGAGACTGTTTGAAGATATTTCGTGATTTGAGATGCAAGCACGTCTTAATGCAAATCCAAACTGAATCATGCACAGTGAAATTCAGGGCGTTTATCCTTGTTTTCATATTTTCAGGCAGCTCTGTGGTTTCACAATTTACATCATATCACTATTCCTTAGGTAATAGGTAGGTAATACGGGCTGGTGTCCGCAACTCCACGTTAATACGCGTATTCCTTATACGTGTCTATTTATCGATCGACCATCGGTCAACCATGGATAGATATCATCGATGTATATTCATACAGGTATAAATTAGCTAGCGGAACTCTTAAGAGCCTATACTACCTCAGCTAAAAATTAAAGTTCACTCTTTATCTCGCTCATACGATACTGCTCGCTGACTGAGTGAGAGCGAGACAGAGTGTGGTGCTGGGCGGCAGGCATCGCCAATAATTTAGGTATTTGCTTTTTACAGTGAAAATAATGGTAATTATAAAAAAGTAAATAACGTAAGACCTGCTTTAAAGTAAGTTCATTTAGTATGCAAAGTTTCATGATATAATTTGAAGTATTTTTTTGAATACCAGCGGTTTATTGTTCGGGTTAGAGGTAACTTTGGGTTTATTTTCTATCGAGAAAATTTTATGGAATCGTGCTTTCGTCTAACATAAGACTTAGCATTAATCCTCAACTTTACCATATATTTATTTCAAAATTAATGGTGCAGTATTTTCGACATAACGGAGGATCACGCTAAGCCATTTGAGGTAGTATAGGCTCTTAATTTCAAGTTACTACAGCTGATTACGGGGTATGCTGATGCTGGTAGTGTAGTTAGGTACTTCAAATTATTAGTTTAGAACTTTTATGAAGTGAAAACTTCTTTAGGCGCGTTGGGCATTTTTTGAGATGGGAAGAAACCATTCAATTCGAGCCACTGTTTCCGTAACCGACTTCGCTTCGGATGTGTTCGGCTGTCCTCGGGATGTACGGTCAGCAGTAAAAGTCGATTAACACTTCAGTTTTTTTAATCTTAGATATTGAGCAAAATATTTGTTCAAAATTGCAGCAGAAGAATTATTTTTTTTAGAATATAAACTCTTTGCTATTATGTGACAAGCTAAAAAGCAGTTTATTGAGAAAAACTGTTGTCAATTTGATAACATGTAAAAAATGACAGTGTTAATCGACTTTTGATGCTGACTGTACTCGGTTTTAATGTATATCCGATAAATGTCAGTGAGTGATGGCAAAGTATTCTGTTTGTGTTTTGTTTTCACTTCTGTCGGCACTCCCGGAGTGTTTTTTTTTTTGTTTCGATCGATACTCATCTGCGGAGTTTTGCTAGCTTATTTAATTCGACCCTGTATTTTAACTTTTAAAAAATGCATAAAATCCAAATTACATTTCGGCAGCTTTTCTACATTCCTCTTGTGTGGAGAGCAAAATATCTACTGTTCGACGTCGATCGACCGCAGTCTATTTGCACTATTCTTACTTTGATACCATGTTAAACAAAAATGTTTTCAGTCCTTCCGCCCACCACCTAAAGAAGACAAGCCCAAGTCGGCGCCTCCGAAAGGCAAGAAGAAGTGCGCGCCGATAACTAGTACTGTCCACAACGCGCCAGTGAAGGTCTCAGCCGCTCTGGGCCCGCCTAAAGAGGTTGAGTCCGGCCTGTACTTGTACATAGATTTGCACGGACATGCTTCTAAGAAAGGTAAGGATGTAACTCGGCTTTTTTGTAAGAAAAAAATATATTAAAAATATTCCCAAATTCGGTTTAGAAAAACCAAATGTCAAAGACTAGTCCTGTTTTATATAGAAAACCGTTCTTGATCTTCCTGATTTTGTTCTTTTATCTTAAAAGAGTATTTATCTTATCCTGATTTACGGAACACTTTTTAATGTCAATCTGACGCTGATAAAAAAATGCATAAAATCCAAATTACATTTCGGCAGCTTTTCAACATTCCTCTTGTGTGCAGGGCAAAATAATAATCATATTTTAAAGTAATTCTTTGAATGCCAGTCAGTCATACCCATAATATACCGTCAAACGGGGTGAATAGGGATGCAGGGGTGAATCGGGACAAAACTTTAAAAGGGATTTTAACATTATAATAATATAGTTTGTGGCCAAAAAGGACCCTAATGTGTTTACTGTAATTTAATTAACGATTACGTGCCCTTATTGACAACAAACTAATTATTTCAACGTTAAAATCCATTTTAAAGTTTCGTCCCGATTCACCCCGTTTGTAGGTATTTGCTAACTCTTCACCGACGTCTAGTATTTGAGAAGAGGTAACGCCGTGAATCTTCTAGCCGACTGCTGGTGATATTATGAATCAAAAAGGAATAATGCAGTCTGAACCACCTCAATTGGAGCTTAGCCGCGTGAGAGCGCTGTTTGTCAATCGTCAAAGCGATCTGGAATTAAAAGCAACCAGTCGGCGACAACTCAAAATATTTAGCGCCATCTCACATCAAAGTTCTTAACAAAGATATCCGTTGCCAGCTGAAAAAAAGTAAAAAACGCATATAGCGCTACAAGGTTATTTTGGCGCGTGACCAAAATTGGAACTAACGCCGCCATTTTGTTTTTTGGATACATCATACTGTCCAAATCACAGTGGTCTTAATTATTCTCATTCCAATAAGGTTGCTGCCACTGACAAGTCTGTCGAAACCATTATGATCTTTATTCTCGTTACTATAAGGTTCCTGCTGTCAGAGAGGTAAAATAACGGACTGTAACAGTGTAGCGTCATCTACACGAAATTAATATGACAGTTGTCTTCATTATTGCTTAAGAATCCTCCAAACTGACCCTCAACTCTTTTTCCCAGGTATATTCATGTATGGCAATCACTTTGAAGACCTGGAGAGCTGTGTGGAATGCATGCTGCTGCCTCGCATCATGTCCATGAACAACCTGCACTTCCACTTCTCTTCCTGCAACTTTACTGAACGGAATATGTATCTCAAGTGAGTAGTGTAATAATATGAATATGATAAAACTGATTTAGCGTAGATAGTGACGTCCTCAAGGTTAGGTGCTATGAAATATTATAACAGTGCGAGAAAGCAGAGCTTTACGGTGCGTTTCACGCCATTCCTTTATCGCAACAGATCAAACATAGATTGAACACTTCATAAATCAATTCTAAAGCTTGCTTGAATTAATTTATCGATATTGTTAAACGCACCGGGTTCTGAAGGCCAATTCCCGTAATTAAAAACGTCCAAAATCTAGTCGCAATCTCATCTCAGCGACAATCAATGTCAAAAACTTCTCAAAAATGTAGGGAAATTAGAGGTATAATTGACAGATTTAATCAGACTGAACGTTCTTAAAATTACGAGAATTGCCCCTCTTTTCTATGACAAAAATTATTTATAAAAGAAGACTTCGCATCGCCTGTGGCTAGATAGCAGATAAATAAAATTTCTTTGTAAACGTTATTTTGTACAAGATGTACTAACGAAATCTCGTGTATCAGGGATCGCCGCGACGGCATGTCCAGGGAAGGCTCAGGCCGGGTCGCGGTGTTCAAAGCCACTGGCCTAGTCCGCTCATACACCTTGGAGTGTAACTACAACACAGGCCGCCTGGTCAACGTGCTCCCTCCGACAATCCGCGAAGGCCCCGGGGCCATCCCATCAGCCCCGCCGGCCCCGCTACCCCCCAAGTACACGCCTCACATCTTCGAAGAGGTAAACCCCTTCCAGGTTTGTGCGCCGCACGTCATCAAGGTAGATGTTGCGAAGCGTTGATTTTGAGTCGGCACTGCGAGACAAATGATTTTGAAGATAAAGGCAAGAAATTATGGAATTCTCATGAATCTCGATTAAAATGAGATTTGAGTCAAAATTCATTATTGAGCTTCGTTCTAGAATACGAAACTTAGTCATGCACCGTTTCAAAAATATGTGTGTGTTTCCACTGATTTTGTGATTTTCTCCGTATTCACATGGAGCTCTTTTGTTTAAATTACTAACTTGCTTGCTCTCAGTGTCGATTTATTGTATTTTATAGTGTCATTGTATGTTAACTTTTAGAAAGACATACGGAACAAACTTAGGCCCGTATTAATAAACCCATTATCCTGATTTCTGAGAGCCTCCATACCATTTTAGATATATCAGGTAAATCTGTTATTTTTAGCAACCAGTTGGTCCTGTAGTGATAGCTGTTCATAATAATGGCTACTTGAACCCCCTAAAAGTATGCCAAGAATTCCAAAATATCTTGCATTAACAATGTTTTTACCCGATTGCGTCGAAGCCCAAAAAGACAATGTCTTTTAAATACGGTTTATTAATACGGTTCTTAGAATGTAAACACGTTTCAGGTAAGACACTATCGTGCAAAGAATCTGGAGGTTTTCGAAGAGATAGCCCCCGCACAGGTTTGTCTTAAACCTTGTAACCGCTAGTATACATATTATCTTGTAGGTTCAATATTATCAACATAAGCAGTATTATATTTACTCATGAGTATTTGCTTTAAGTCAAGTAGTTTGAACATTGTTTTAATACATAAATGTTTTGTAAAATATACCTCTTCAAAAATCTCCAGATATTTAATTATTAATATTAACACTTGCTGCTTAATAAAGCACTTATATTAGTCAAAATACTCTGAGACTAATTAAACGGTGAGTGACATTATGTAAGTAATAGTGTAAATATTAGACAAATTATAGCTATTGTGCCGGCTTAGTTTAAAAATAATGTACCACCCGTTCGCGCTAAGTATACAATATTAAAACTATTTACTGCCTATGTAAAGTTCCCGAAATGGCAATGCTTGTATTATGTATATCAAATAATTTAAATTGTTATACATCGAAGAATGTATAATGACAATGACGGCATTTTATTATTATATAACTCTTTTAGCCTTTATTAGTAAGCAAGTATGAAGGTATTAGGTAATTTGACCTTACTGTGAATTTGATGATACACTAAAAAAATGTGTATAAAGCTAGATTCCCGCGGTTAATAAAAGCTGGATCAAATGTCTGATTACTAAAGGGGTGATAATTACCACCAAAAAAATATACTAAATGCCAAAAAATTATGTCTAAAATTACAAAAGCACCCCGAGGTTGGGTTTGGTTAGGTTACTTTAAACCCTTTACATAGAAATAAGAGCCGGGCTCCGTCAACATTGGATGCAAAAGCGAGCAAATGAGAATACAAATACCTTCACCTAGGTAGTTTACAATAATACAATGCTCGATGACCTCAGTAGAGCGTCCGAAAAAGTGGGTCTTAAAATGAACTTGGACAAAACGAAGGTCATGTCAAATGCCCATGTAACACCCACTCTCATAAAGATAGGAGACGCTACACTCGAAGTAATGAACGAGTATGTTTATCTAGGACAAACTGTCCAGTAAGGTAGGTCCAACTTCGAGAAAGAGATCAATCGTCGAATCCGACTCGGCTGGGCAGCGTTCGGGAAGCTACGCAATATCTTCTCGTCCCACATACCGCAGTGTCTCAAGACGAAAGTCTTTGACCAGTGCGTGTTGCCAGTGATGACATATGGCACTGAAACGTGGTCGCTCACAATGGGCCTTATTAGAAGGCTAAAAGCCACCAAAAGGGCAACGGAGAGGGCTATGTTTGGAGTTTCCCTGCGTGATCGAATCAGAAATGAGATCCGCAGGAGAACCAAGGTAACCGACATAGCCTGAAGAATTGCCAATCTTAAGTGGCAGTGGGCAGGGCACATTGCTCGCAGAACAGATGGCCGATGGGGCCGAAAGGTTCTGGAGTGGCGGCGCGTACCGGAAGACGTAGCGTTAGAAGGCCTCCCACAAGGTGGACCGACGACCTTTTGAAGGCCGCAGGAACCCGTTGAATTCGAGAAGCACAGAACCGGTCGAAGTAGAGGTGCTTGGGGGAGACCTATCCCCAGCAGTGGACGTCTTTCGGCTGAAATGATGAGGTAGTTTACAATAAAATGGAGTTTTAATTTTGGTGATCATTTAATATTTTTGGCAGTTAAAAGTGTTTTTTTGATGTTCTATTTTTACTTTATCTGGTGATGAATTAAACATAAGCCATTACTAAATTCACTATCAAATTGCTTGATTGATTTAACCCTTTATAGGGCAGGGTAGAGACGAAATTTGTACAGCTCTTGTTTAGTCTAACTTTTAGATAGTTTTTTTTGTTAATTGTTAATATCGATTTTTAAAGTTAAACTAGACCCTATAAAAGGTTAAAATAGTATCGACGGAGTTTCTTGCCCGTTATTCTCCATAGGAACTAGCTTCATCTTTTGTAAACAGTTACCGTCAAAGAACAAACTAGTATCTTTGTGTACTTTCTTTGATACTCTTTCTAGTCTAACTCGCGTTGGAGGAAAATTTATTAAACAACTCATTTTATGATTACAATATTAAACATCCGGCTAGAAAGACCAATGATCACGACGATAGGTCGTGGTAGAAAATAAAGTAGAGTGGACTATTACTATAACATGTAATGTAAAAAGAAATTACTTTATAACGGTTATAACAAGAACAAGAAGTCGGTGTTATCGAAATTCTTGTCATACCCGCAATTAGTTTAATTAAAATGTATGCTTTGAGTTAGCTTTGCTTCAGAGATTTGATCAAACTTTTAAAAACCGATAGACCAACTAAACAAAATTCTCAAAATAGATTTTATACGGTGGGCATAATATCCAACAACATTACATACTGTGTAGGTGGGTCGTTCTCTCGGCGCGTCGATCCTAGACCTCACGGGGCAGCATCCAAACTCGCGCATCCCGTGCTCCGAGCATCGCAACCTGAGCGCCGTACGGGAGTGGCTGCGAGCGCACACACGCACCATGCGTCCACAGGTATGTAGTACAAGCTGGCATGAAGAAAACGTGCTAATGGGTGAAGGTTTCTGAATGAGAATTGCAGCCCAGTAATGCTATTCTGTAAAAATCACACCGTGAAAACTTAGGTGAAGTGACCTTAAAGTGAGCTGTCAATAGTGTCAATCCCTAGCATCAGGTGAAATGACAGGTCACTTCACCTGAGTTATCACTGTGATCGTTTTACAGAATAGCACCGTTGTAACAAACTTTGAATTTTGATGTTTAAACTTCGTGACATCCTGTCAGGTGATGATTTGTCGCGTTTAATGAGGAAAGTTGACGGTATTTCCGCACTTTAAAGAAAACATAAGGGTTAAAACATGATTACACTCTGTCCACTAGGTTATTCGTTTTTTGACAGGTGCCTTAGGACGTAACTATTCCAGATTACGTAAAAGTTAACTTTAAAATGCGTAATAAAATAAATATATAAACTGCCTTATCTTATTTATGACTTCTTACAGATATTATAATACCGTATGTGTATCAGTTTTGACAAAAAAAAAATATGCGTATTAAATTACAATATTCTATCGCACTAAGTGATGGGATCGAACGTATTCGTTTCAAATGAATAAATCGAAAATAATCATTTTATATTATAATAATAATAAATAATAAACACAGGCATAGAAGCCGCACCATTTTTTATTATACAGCAAAAAATCGATAATTGACACTACAAACAAATTAAAGTGAAATTATTGAAATGTGTTATAACATTGCTGCAATCACTAGTTCCATCTGTCAAAAAACGGTTAACCTAGTGGACAGAGTGTAGCGGTATGCTTTGGCCGCGATGCAGCAATGCTGAGACCGTAACTATCAATCAGGAACCGACCTAACACAGTTATTGTCACTTATACTTTACAAAATGTCTTGTACGCTAGACATTTTGAACTTACTCTGCACGCTTCAATACTATACACACTTTTCTCTGTTGGTAACACTACTTTTACTCTTTAATTTTCAGTGTTAACTTCTAAACACAACAAGCGTTTTATACTAGTCGTGGTAAGAATATAATTGTGGGAGTGGAAGTGTGCTGTTCGATGATCATTTAACATACACTAGAATTGCAATAGGTACTAAAGTTACGGAGTGGATTTAATAGTAGCATTTGATTCTTTGTTATCATCAACCATTTTGTGAATCATAATAGCTACGTTATCTGTAAATATCTACTCGCGTTTGTTTCTAGTTGACGATGCCTCGTCTGCGGCCCAAGACGTCCTCTCCTGTGCGCGTGCCGCTGTACGCGCGCTCCAAGGGGAAAGTGACGGAGGAGCGCAAGGAGAACACCTACGTCGGCGCCAAAACAGACACGGAGCGCAAGCGTACCCCGGCCATGCTCGCGCCGCGCTCTGGACTCGACATCATGCACCTCAGCATGAAGTTCAACAAGAAGAACGAGCCCGTCAAGACCCCCTCCCGCACCAAATACCTGAGCGAGAACGAACCCAAACCCAAAACGTTATCAACTAAACGAAGGAACATTCTAGCGATTCGGAAACCGAACTCGAGCAAGACGCAATTGGCGGGGGGCGTGGTCAAGGCGAAGGTGAGCCGACGCTCCGCGGACGACGCGGAGAGCACGCGCGCGTCTGTGCTGTCCGCCAAGCTCAGCAAGCGCAGCTTCACGCGCGGCACGCGCGGCTCCGACGGCCGCGCCAACCGCTGCCGCGCCATGGCGTCGTCGTCGTCCGACGAGATACTGATGAGCGGCACGTGGGAGGACGTGGCGGGCGGCACGGCGCTGGCCCCGGCCAAGCGGCGCTCCTTCGGCGCGCCCGCGCCGCCGCACCTGAAGAAGATCCGCCTCAAGACCGTCATGTAGCGCCGCGCCCGCCCCGCACCGCGCGCCGCGCCAGAGTTGCGACATGCGCACGTCCGTCTTGGGTGAACTCAGGCTTGGGATGGATACAAACGTGTCAATTCTCCGGGCATCTGCCATGAAGAGAAAAACACTTTTGGATGTAACGATCAAAAAGCTGAGGTCCAGCGTTACTAAATTTGCCAAAGATATAAACAATAATGGCCGCTCGAAATTGAATAAAATCGATATACAAAACATTTATTTTAAGTAATGTGTAAAACAAATAAATGTTGTTGTATATCGATTTTATTCAATTTCGAGCGGCCATTGTTATTTACGTCTTTGGCAAATTTAGAAACGTCGGACTATACATGATTTTTTCTGTATCGTGGCAGGTGGCCGACGTGTCCGGCGACTAGACCACTGCCAGCCGGTAGTTACCTCAGCATCTCGAACGTTGGCAAGAACAGTGTGTGGGGCAGCAGGCGTCAGTCGGTAACTTATGCCATTAAAATGATGTGTGATCTTATCTCCTTGCTCTTGAATTAGTTAGGATATTGTCTTGTTTTAATGTTTAGGATAATATCGTTCCCGACTGCGACTTGCCACCAGTACGAGTTTAGACAGTTGTTATAACACTTATATTTTATTTTATAATTTATTATTGATAGTAATATTTTTAATGGCATGAGATATAAACCAATGTGAGCTGTTGTTGTAACTTAAATTTTCGTTGCTAATAATTAAAACTTCTCGTAATAAGTGATTATGTTGACTGAACGAACTAAATTTTTGTGTTCTATGGCATAATGCTTTTTATGTCAAATTGGAAGTCTGTATAATGTTTTACGATCCTAATGTTGTAGATTGAAATATTTATTTATCAAGAATATTGATTTTACTGTAAGATTTTACAAAAACAAAATTTATTGTTTGCGGTGAGATAAAAACATCATCCCAACTGTAGGTGAGTTGAATGCTCATGGAGCAATGTTTTCAAGATGTGCTAACATACTATAATGTACCATTGATCTCATTTACGAAATTTACCAGGAAGCTGTTGCAAAGAGTGCTCATATCTATTCAATCACGAATATTTCTGTGTCCATGGCATGTTTCAGAAAAGCTTTAAAAAAATTCGATGGAACGAAAATGGAAACAAAAATAGCAACAGAAACAGTGTTTGTGTGATATAAAACAGCTACTTCATTTATAAAGGGTTTTTTTAGAATTATGTATGTATTATTAACACGTTAACATGTGTACACAAATAAGGCGCGGAATAGGCCTCCCATGCGCGGCGTCCGCGAAAACTTAGTGCAATAATTTTATATGAAATATATATGTACCAGGAGTTTTATAAAAAACGAACACACTTCAAAATTATAAGTTCTTATGTATTATAAAATGTTGACGGTAGAAATGCGTAGTGTGTATATTTTAAAACAGTAACTATTTATTTATCTGAAATATGAATAATATATGGTTAATAACATACAATGTTCTCACAATCATTTGTTTTCGTTACGTCTATTATTACTTTTCCCTGTTATGTTTCTGTTTTGGATAAGTATTTTCTATTCAATCCAAGACAATACGAAGAAAGCGAATATTCAAAGTCGCCCCCACATGGATTGCCACCAGGTGGCAATCGGGAATAAAATTCCAAGTTGCCACCGGATGGCGACTGGGAACTTATTGCCCCCACTTCAAATCTCTGTACACGCTCTGCCACTGGTTACAATCCATGTGGGGGCGACTGGGAATATTCGACATTGTCGACTTATTCAAAAAACTTTAAAATATAGTATGTGTAAGAGAGCGAACCGAGCTCGAGAATGTTTGCACTCTGCCTGTTTTAAGTTCGGTTTTCTTTGACATCCTCTAGCTACGACGCTGGCAGGAACTAGGAGGCCCCGTGGATCGCAAGTCTAGGCAAAAACAATTGAGTATGCTACAATAGAGTATTTTAGCATGCTCAATTGTTTTTTTTAGATTATAAAGTATGCCTACGTGAAATAGGGTAAAATAATGTATATTAGAGTATGGCTGGCAACTGTAAACAAGAGCGACTCGGACTCGTGCACCGATCATTTATGTTTTTTAATTTTCATCGGCGGGGCCTATATTCATCAGAAAATTTTAACACTGCTGTGCTGTTGTGTATAATATTGCAGTTTTAGGTCAGCGCCATCTCTTGACCGATAGTGGAATTAATGTAACTTATTGATGATTTCTGAAAAAGTGTGCTATTTAGAGACATCGTTTTATTTTTCCTGTAATCTTTACATAAACTTCTATCACATTCTCTATGCAAACTTTGGAGATAAGGGGGGGGGGGTATATTTTTTTACATTTTTCATCAAAAATTCGAAAACAATCTGGCCTAAAAAAATATTTGAGAATGTACAAACAGCTCTCTTTCATATTTTTTTTTAATATATTTATTTTCACTTCCGAGACACAAACATCAGTGTCGCCCTGGCTCTCACAGAGTACTATTTTATAGCTGCCTGGCTCTTGAACTAGGAGGTCGTGTATCACAAGAGCCAAACCTCTCAATTTACAGAGAATAATAAATAGAAGCGCGATAGACAAAAATGAGATTCGTTTTATATGGCATGCATTAGGAGGTAAGATTACAAACATACAAGATAAAAAAAAAAGTAATAGGTAATAATTAAGATTAAAAGTTAAGTCTCATCTTTCGTGGCGCGTACTATACAAAAGGCGTGACGTGATGCCGAGTTACCGACCGAACATAGGTGTCGAAGACGAGCTCTGTCGTCGGCTTCCACGAGTGACGATATTGAAGTAGTTTGGCCACATGTCTTATATCAGACAGTCAGCAACTGCCGACTGGCATTATAGTGTACTCTGTGCAGGCGCGGTCGCAGCCCAAGATTTTGGGGGAGGTCATCATGGGTGTCGAGGAATATTATAAGGGAGGTACTCCTCGTTAGTCTAGTGGTCGCAAGCGTTACTGCTGAGCATGAGGTCCTAGCTGGGTTCGATTCCTAGGTCGGGTAGTGTTTTTTCCATCAGAAATTTCTCAGGAGCAGCCTGGAGTCTGGATTTGTGCCCGGTTGGCGGCAGTAGGCTCGCCCTCTATAACATTTCACTTAATAACTGGCGAAATGTGGGTGTATGTACTATATGAAGGTACACCCCTGCCCAACCCTTTGGGGATTAAAGGTGTGATGATATGTTAAGGTTCATGTACATCTCCAGCTCCACATTACTTATGCTATTCAGGGACGCAGCTTTTACATAGACGGGGTGTTACTTAAATGCTACCAATTCGTCGTATGTATTAGAACGGTAGATTGTGCAGGGTGGGGAGAGGCGCCTCTTTTTGTTTAGGTTTTGTTTTATATTTTCAAATAGAAATAGGAGTTACATTGTCGAGTACCTACAGGCAAGCTCAAGCATCTTGCAGAATCTAAAATGCAAGACCGAGCGAAGCGAGCTCGAAAATTTTGCCCTCTCGGATAGGTTCGATTTTCTTTCGAGTTTCGATCGTTCCAAAAGGAGTAGGAATTACTTGCTTTGTCGACTTTTGAAGAACAGCTCAAGAACCAATGTAAATTGCAAGAATGAGCGTATCGAGCCTGAAAATTTTGGTACCCCACCTTGAATAGTCTCTGTTTTCTTTTACCCATCATTACTTTATCGAATTATGACAAAAAGCTTACTCTTTTTACAGCAGTTCAGGTTTTGGAATCTAGCCTTATCTAAGGGGCCGTCTCCAGAAGCGAGAGAATCGCGGCGATATTATTGTCGTGCCACGTATTTCTATACACTCAGAACGTGTCTCCACACGGCGATATCATCGCGGCGAAAATTTGATGGCACGGCGAGACTATTGCCGCGATTCTCTCGCTCGTGGAGACGGCCCCTAAGCCTTTCAACCTTACGTACGAGCGGGGTGCCCAAAATATCCCGAGTTTGCTTCGCTCGCGCTTGAATCCCGAAAACCTACTATCATTTCATAGTTTTAAGTTTTTACTTCAGTCGGCAGTCCCCATGTCTGCCGATGTTCTTAATGTTTTTGAATAGGTAATTATGCCAATCGGGATTTTCGTGGCTCAAGTAGTTTTAAGTTAGTAAGGCAAGTAAATCATTCAGACTCGACAGCTTGAATGATTTTGGAGGGGGGGGTCATGACCCCCACGACCGACTCAACTTGTAATAATGGCAACCCGATAATAGTCGGCATGATTATGAAGAATGAATATTGAATAATATTCAATATTCATTCTCATATTATGGCTTTTAGAAGGCTTTGATCAATAAGTGCTATTATTGATTGAAGAAGGAAGGACATCTTTCCCCGTGAGAGGGGGGGGCAGAAAGCTAATACAAAAGGGCTTATGTGATTTCCTATGTAAAGGATCATTAAAATAATCTATACCGCAAAACAGGGCTACTTTGGACTTCCAGGGTTGCTTTGACAGAGCGCCAAAATCGGTTTTCACGTGTGCTCAGCAAGTGTGCGTGACCTCGAGTAATATTGCGCGAGGCGCGGGGTGTGGGGAACGCATCATAGCGTTGTGATCGGCCTGTTCAAAGTAGCCCCGTTTTACTGTAGTGATTGGATACTGCTGTACTACATAGGTAATTTTGCATGAAAAATAACCAGAATAAAACACAGATATATACCGCAACCTCCTTTATTCAAAGTCAACAGTATGCTTAAACTAACAGATTACAACCTGCGACCTCTTCGGCCACCCTTCCTGCGAGTAGAGTCTGAGGGCACGGGGGTAACATCCTCGATGCGGCCAATCTTCATGCTGGAACGAGCGAGAGCACGGAGTGCAGACTGAGCACCAGGGCCAGGAGTCTTGGTCTTGTTACCACCAGTGGCACGCAATTTGATGTGCAGGGCAGTGATGCCAAGAGTCTTGCACTTCTCAGCAACGTCCTGGAAAATACATAACATAAGACATCTGTGATACAAATACCTTTTAGAAAATGTTTGTTAATCAAACAAGGGTTTATCATTTCCAATCAAAACTAATAGATCTGTTTCTAATATTTAGAAACGCAGCATCTATATAGTCAAACTATACATCAAATAGGTGGTAGTTTTAAATGTTCATTTTTTAATCTAAAACATGATTAGAATATTGAAAAAGTAAGTTTTCAGTGAATTATAAAATGTTAGTATAACTAGACTGAGGCTCCCTTGATGCACTAATCTTTGGGCATCCACGGGCTTAGAGTAGAGATAAGCAAGATTGTTTGGACTGATTCTCATCACCCAAATACTGACATAACCTCAAAATGTAAGTCACAAAGTGTGAATAGTAAACAAACCTGAGCGGCCAACATAGCGGCGTAGGGTGAGGCCTCATCACGATCAGCCTTCACCTTCATACCACCGGTAACACGGGCGATGGTTTCCCGACCGGACAAGTCAGTAACGTGTACGAATGTGTCATTGAAAGAGGCAAAAATGTGAGCCACACCGAACACTGTCTCGCCCACCAAGTGCTGCGGGCCCAGAGTTACCTGGACCTCCTCTTTCGCTACTTTGTTTTTCCTCGGTGCCATGGCTCAGCCTGAAAATAACAACACTGTCTTCAGAACCACTTTTGTAACCTTACAATATCAGAGTAATCCACACACTGTTTACCGCGTACGGAGAATTAGATGTTATATGGGAGATTTAACTAATCGAAACAGGGATTATTTCTCTATAAATCGTTATAAATAAAGTATTTTTTAATAAAACTTGAATATACCTTTAGCTTTGAAAGCTGTCAAAAACTAGAAAGAAATCCGGATGTGAATGTTGCCAGCATTATAGTTTAAAAACTTTACTATTCACTTTTACTGAATAAAAGCCTCAGAGTAATAAAATTACATCATTATGACAAGAAAAATCAACATATCTTTTTCCGATTCTTTACTCGTGATATAGTACCACATTTTCTTATTTATTTTTGAATAAAACACGTAGTAGGTTTTTCTTCTATTAGAAAATTACTATACCACTTTGCACTAATAACATGGCAACACACTTATAGATGTGTTCAAAATAATAATTATAAACCAAAAAAAAAAACAGACAAATGCTAACTAAAACTTTATAACTCATGATTCTACAAACAGCAGTTGACCAGTGGTTACCCAACCCATAGACATTTTCTATTGAAAACTAAAACACACTTGATTAATTAAAGACTCTGCAAGTCTATCAGCTGGCAGGGCCATTTTTAATATTGTTGAGGTGAGCCGTTCAAGCTTTTAAATATTATTTTAAGTTATGAATATAAACATTCGGAAGTATTTTTATTGGCCTTCAAATGTAATTAAAAAAGTAGTAAATTAATTAAATTACGATCGCACCCATAAAAGCAATGTGACAACATCCGGAAATAGCGTACGTCATTGCCAACAAATTCATATTTCATCGCGTATTCGTTGCTGAGAAAAATCGTCGGTTTTAGCGACGTAACATATTGCTAATAAGTGTGAAATATTGTGATAAACTTCCTTTTAGCATTAGTTAAACTAGTTCAATTTTAAAAAGTGAGTATTTCATTTGCGTTTTTGTGTAATTCAAGTTCGAAGTTTCAAGTATGTGAATGACGTTCTGTCATTCATGTTACTCAATTCAATATTGTATTCTTACTACGTTTTCGATGTCTCAACAAGTTTGACGGCATGTGTGATGTGCGGTGGCACTGCTGAGTGATATTCCACTGCTGACTGCTACGACGTAATTGATAACAAAAAGATTTGCAAGTCATTACTCATCTCATACGTTGATACGTTCTTCTTTGTGATGAAGGTGGAGATGTCCTGAAATAATATAATTTCCTACGTTCCAGATTCAAAATGTTTATCTTGGATTGGTTCACTGGCGTTCTTGGGTTCCTTGGTGAGTACTATTCTTATTAGACTTTTGTGATGTCTTCGAATAGTCCTAAACCAGGATTCTGACAAAATTATCAAAATGTTACAGCTTTATGGAATAGCAGACTGGTAAAAAGACTAATATAAGACTGAAAAACATTTGAAAATGCTAAAACCAACTCAATGTTTGCTACAGTAATAATTGTTATTAATAAACAAAAGCAACTTTAATTTCTTCAGTCAATGATTTAATAGAGTGATAATTATCAAGAACTTGACAGCTAAGGAATAAACATTAAAAGTACCAGGGCACAGTACAATAAATAACTAACATTTGATAACTATCAAGCATAGGCCAATCAATTATGTGTGTAACCATCTGAGCATACACTGTTAACAATAAATTTTCTATTTATTTCATTTTTAGTTCAACTACAGCTGAGCTCAGAGAAATTGTAAATAATTCATAGACAATTAAAGCACAAACAAAGCAACTATGTATTACTAAGTGATGAAAACATAAAGGTCGCTTGTAGTGAGCTTGACACGCTGACCTACAAATAAACCTCAGCCTTTTTAAGCTGACATATTGTTTTCCTGAACCAAAATATATATGGCATCTTTATTCATGAGCTGGCTATAAAATATTGCATTATGTAATAATAATAAGTGACAGTGACTTATAGAACATCATCTGCCTAGCCTTTTCCCAACTATATTGGGGTCGGCTTCCAGTCTAACCGCATGCAGCTGAATATGAGTTAGAACAATGGCGCAAAATAATTAAATATTGCATTTATATAATTTAGAAAGATATTGCAACATTCATGAGGTAATAAGTATGAAGTAACTAATGATGTTGGTTGTCCAACAGGTTTATGGAAGAAGTCAGGCAAGCTACTGTTCTTGGGCTTGGACAATGCTGGCAAGACCACACTCCTGCACATGCTGAAGGATGACAGATTGGCACAGCATGTCCCCACATTGCATCCAAGTAAGTATTCATTCACTGCTGGACTTCAAGGGTTCATTGCTACATGTTACTGATACAGACCAGTGAATGTAAAAAATAACAGGCTGAGATAAGCTCCATTATTTTTTTTTTAAACTTTATGAACTGTTTACTAGTAAAATACCACTATATTAAAAATACTGCACTAGTATTTTTAGCATCAACATTTAATTACATAACAAAAAACTGCAACTACGACACGCATTGACGGCTGTCATTGATGCGGGTCACTCGTGTGTATGTGCACTAAGCCTGCTGCATCCTTTTATTAGATTTTGATGTTTCATCTTAATTTTCTAATCCATCCATTGAGTCGATTTTCAGTCTTTTATTTTTTTTTTCTTTCGGTTTTTATATGTCTTGGCCATCTCAACACCTTTACTGCCTGTCACATCTATGACTCTTTAACGTTTTGCAGACTAAAATAGTTAATATTCAACATGCAGTAGGTAAATTGCAAAGTATAACTGACTACTGGACCTTGAGCATTAATTACTTCTATATTCATCATTGTTGATCATTTAATCTTCAAACAAGTGTTATTAATTTATTTAAATAGATTTGTGTTGCAGCAAAAAGTATAAGAGCCAATTAATTATTTTGTAAACCCATTGCCACTCACAATTTTATTAATGCATGAAAAGACAAAAGTTTGTTTTAAACTTTTCATAACATTTGTACCACAAGACAATACTAATATTATTAGAACTTGAATGTTCAATACTCATAAAAGTTGCATTTACACTTTTGAGTATATTTTACATTATTTGCATACAAGTTTTAATCTGCTAGAAAAGTGGTCTTCAATTTTAATAATGAAGGCTTTCAAGGTTGCCAAGCAATCTAATTTCCTGTTTGAATCAATTATTTTTACTAATATTTAAGGTAGCATAATCAAAATCATGCTGAATGGCATAATTATGACGGCGTAAAAAATATAGATTACGTCAATCGTAAGTATTTATATTATTATGTGCAAGCTGTAGTGGCAACTCTTCAAATAATGGCAAATTTTCGTAACACATTTTTTTTTTTTTTTTATCCATTCTCTGGTTATGTCACATATTTGCATCCTACTTGTTGATGAATAAATATGGCATTGTAACTGTCTGTGAGAGTCTGTTATCATGGAAAATTCTTGATACTTAATGTACATACTTGTAATTAATTAACATCAAGTATTCATTTATAGAATAACATGCAAGCAAATATCACAATACATTGTAAAGTGAGTAGGTCACATGCTGCAAAATAAAATATTGCTGTTGCATGGCAATAAAATATAACCCATTATGATATCAGACATTGAACTTCACAACTTTTATTTATGAAATAATAATACCAGTTATTACTATACCAGTACCATACAGTAGTAGTAGTAGTCGTTGCCACTGACGGAGTTTAAAATCATCAAAATTTAAACACAAGCAGTAACTTTTTATTGTTTATTTCTAGAAACTCAACAAAATTAGGTAGAGTATAAACTTCTTACATTTATAGGCATTATTCTCATTGACAGGCTCTTTAATAGTATTATAATATTTAATATAATTATAATTCCACAGCGTCGGAAGAGCTGTCAATAGGCAGTATGCGCTTCACGACGTTCGATCTCGGCGGGCATCAGCAGGCGCGGCGCGTATGGCGCGACTACTTCCCCGCAGTAGACGCCATCGTGTTCTTGGTCGACGCCTGCGATCGTGCGCGCCTCCCTGAATCCAAGGCTGAGTTGGACTCCCTCCTGACTGACGAAACGCTCAGCAACTGCCCCGTGCTCATCCTCGGCAACAAGATTGACAAACCCGGTGCCGCCAGTGAAGATGAACTCCGTCAGTTCTTCAACCTCTACCAACAGACTACTGGAAAGGTTAGTAACACAGTACTGAAATACTAGCCTTATCGTCTAGCTTAGGCACCAGTCTCGCACTGTACGACCTACATTTTTTGTATCAAATGAACGCCGCTGACGCTGCTATTAACGTGTTATTAGGTTTTTCCATTAGGAATTTCTTAGTAACAGCCGAAACAGGAAGTTGGCGGTGTGAAACCCTCGGGGCTCGGAAAGCACGTTAAGCCGTTGGTCGTGCGCCTGATCTCTCTACGGTCGTGTCGGATTGCCGTCCCATCGGACTATGAGAGTGAAGGAAGAGAGAGTGCACCTGTGTCTGCGCACTTACCACTAGAATATCTCCCGCACCGAAGGCTAGTCTCCGTTGATATTGGCCGCCATGGCCGAAATACGGTCTGGAAGATTATTATTAACATGGCCACCTACTGGGAACACCTAATTTAAAAAGTACCATTGACTCGAAAACTAAACTCGATTCAGTTATGGTTTCTGAGGTCTTCAGATATACTCTCAATAGCTATGGAATCCACAAAGCAATAGCACTATTGATTAGATAAACTGCGGCCGACATACTTTAGAAAGCAGGCATTAGATCTCCGAAATGTACCTCAGTTTCCAGATAGTTTACAAAACTTTTATGATAAAAAGGAATGAAACAGTGACCCGAGCAGTGTCGTTAATCACGTGAAAGAACCTCATGATTAAATGTTAAGTTATTCAAAGTTTGTCATTACTTCACACTATCATCCTGTTTCAAATTTACATACGACCAACTGGCCCAATTAACTAAATTCTTATCATTGTAGTTTTTATGCGGCATGCGCCATATATTCTGATCTGTTTAGTTTAACTCAACCATAATGCTCCTTCCTACCTTAGGATGTTAATATCTTGTTGTAAGGAAATAAATCCTAATTCTGCAACATTCTAATTTTAGTATACTTACGAAGAAATGATAACTGGATCGAGATCAGACACTTTTCACATGTTTTTGTACAATATTTCCTACCATAATACAGAACTACCGTAGACCTTGTCCCGACGTATTATCTACTATTTATTTATTACTTTTATCGCCTCGTAAATGCATGAATGTACTCGTATTTATTTATTTATCAACTCGTAATTTTTAAACAAATCATGTTGACTTGCGATTATTCCTTGCGAAATAAGTGGTTCCCTATGCTTTAATTTGTGTTTTATTTATTAATTATGACATTGTCATAGAATTCTATTGAATTTAACTCATAATTTATATTGCTTCGTAAATAGTGTACAAGCTCATTAGTGATATGGATTTAACTCGCGTGATTTCAAATTGACATACTCCATTATCTACTTCCTACAGAACTTGAGATTGTTACTAGTGCTTGCAACTATCTTGAGAACATGGGACATAATAGGGATATTATTTTGGGCATTTTAGGGAATCTACGAGTATTAGTCATTAAATAAATGATGTTTATTTCTATATAGTTTTTTGTCAATATTTTAAAACTGGATGGCGCCACCGTTTCCTAGCAGACTGATCCCTGAGAAGAAATACCGAAACGAAATCAGCCATCGTAGTCTCTTTTTTTTATAGTTTCTAATTGCTTAGTAATATGACAATGTATTGTTCCAGGGCAAAGTATCCAGATCAGAACTGCCTGGGCGGCCCCTGGAGCTGTTCATGTGCTCGGTACTGAAGCGCCAGGGATACGGCGAGGGCTTCCGCTGGCTGGCGCAGTACATCGACTGAGCAGCGCGGCCGGTCGCACGCCGCCGCTCGGCTCGCTTCCACTCGCGTATGCTTCTCATATAAATGTCAAAACGTAGCCGCCCAAATGCAATAATATACTCGTGCCTGTCTCATTTTAACTACTTTAAATTAATACGTATTTTAAACAAATTGAAGATGAACTGGACTCGATTCTTCTGTACATATTTTGATGACTGAAGCTTTTCTTATCTTAACTGGCATTGCACTGTGGACCAAACTTTGGTCTCTGAACTGCCAGTAAACACGTTACGACAATTTCGTTTCATATTCATGAGGCGATAGTATAGCTAGAGAGCAATAAGCGGCTACGTTTCTAAGATGTATATATGCTCGAAACGCGCCCGTTTGTAAGCAGCCTAACTATCGCTCACTAGTAATGCTTTATATAATGTTTGTAACATCTCTTTATCGAGATTACACGTGAATCCTTTTATTATTGTAAGGATCAACTTCAATAAAATAATAATTTGCTATGCTGCCTCTTTTCCTAGGTTAAGTAACTAATTCGGCAGTACCCTGAGTTGGGGGTTAATTCTCTGTTTATTATTCAATGAGATTTTAAATGCCGCTTCCATTAAGGATGCAAAATATTGAAGTACTTAGTTACTAGCAATACTAGTTTTAAAGTACAAAATGTAAGTGTAGGCGAACCGGTGGCGCCAGCATTACTAGTCAGCGATGTGTGATGTAATGCGGTTCTACGATATCTCAGCTACGAATAGCTGCTAGCTGTATTGTTCAGTGATTTTTGTTTTTGGCTGTAAACTACTGAAACAACAATTATAATTTTACGTAAGTCTAACGATTGCGTCAGGGGTTTCTTCAAAGTTCTTTAGGTTTGTGAAACCATATAAATTTGTGTCTATATAAATAAGGTAATGGTGCAAAGCATGGTAATTTTGGTATTATGTATGATTTCATCGCCAAATATCTTCAACTCTTGAGACAAAGTCGCACTAATCTGTACAAGCAGCTTTGTCGTCCCTTATGTCCTCTAATATAGTTATACAGCGTTACAAACAGTCTCCGTCTCACATACGAGTCGAGTGTATGATACAATTTTAATTCAAATTATAATATTTATTTTCTTATTCTCATTCCAACTTGAGTGATAATTTTGACTCGATTATGTATTTATCAAGTAAAGCTCATTGTGTTGTATGTGTTAAAGTGACGAATGTTATATTTTTGTAAATTATTTCAATCATTTGAATTTTTCGGAATGTTTAACTTTAAATAGACAATTCTAAAGAAACGGCTAGTCTTCGTTAGTGGTAGCTGAGACATGAAATGAATTTTAATACTTACTCAGCTAAGGTTTATAGTATACAAATATCTTCCATTAATACTAATTGGTGCAGTAAAATGGAACACATACTTAACAGTATTTGATCATTTCAGTTTGTTTTCAAGCACAATCAATTAGATGATTATCAGACACGTATTTTTGTTCAGCATCACATCATTACGAAATTGCGTTGTTTTGTGATGTGTTTAGTGAATCCACATGAAGCTCGAGACAAGCTTGTAAAGCGGCGCCGGCGCCGGTGTCCGGAGGTCGCCTGCTGCCTCGCTAGACAAGCCGTTTCCAATCATAACTTAGTTGCGATCAACGTGTGCTGGATCTCCAGCTTTACTTAGACAATGTTCTTTGGTATATTATTTGCAGTTTAAGTAAAAAAAAAAGTTTGTAATAAAATTTATATGAAATAATTTGATGTTTTATTTCGTTTGTACTCATAAAAAATGCTTTTTTTGTAAGCTTTATGTCACCAACGTGTGGGTCAACCAAACGTCATTTAAAGCTTATCCAGAAAATCCACCTCCTTAAGTCTTAACTAGGCCTAGCGTGGATTCTCGTACATACGTTTTCGCGTATTCACCTTAGGGTGGTGAATAAACAGAATAACCACCCGTGTATAGGTGCCTCATAAGGGAGAGATGCATTATTTTTTACTTAAGACATTTTTTTTTTTTTTATTATTTAAAGGGCTTTGTCGCTTAGCGACCACATCATGTACGTTTGCCTGGCTAGGCCCCCCGGAATTTGCGATTTAGGTATACACCAATGCAATGTACTCGCCTCTAGGAGTATATGTACCGCTTTCTTTTTCAATGTACCTCTGTACTTTTGAAGAAATATGCAAAAAAAGGGGGCCGTGCCAGCCAAACGTTTTCAGCACGGCCCTCGTGTAACTTGAAAAATATATAGCGTATTAAAAAGTTTCATAAACTCAAGGAATGTACTTTACTAACACGTTCTATGTACCGTAACAGATATTGTGAATTCGTAATAACAAATAATATAAAGACGTGGATAGGGGGCCGTGCTGAAAAAAAAAGAAATGAGAAAATATCTGAAAAAGACAAAACAACCTTAGCCAAAAACTATATAAAAGTAATTCATGTTTGGCAAGTAACATATGTACCGCAATGGTTTCTCATACAACTTGCTAAATTCAAAAAATAAACCAATTTTAGTTTATTCAGCACGGCCCTCTATAGTTGCCTATATCTTTTTAAATATGACATGTGTGTTTACAAAATTCGACTTCCTGAATTATGTATAGGAGTACATTCGTTCCAAATAAATTGCGATTATGGTGTATTAGTATTTTAAAAGATAAATTGGATCAAAAATATCCTAACATGCAACTGATGGGGTGACCATGGTTCCATAAATTAGGTTGATTTATTCTATACCTTTAATGAAATTATGTGACTACATTGAAATAAACATTCTTTTTTTACAATTTGTTTTTTTTTTCTTTAAAATTAATATTAGCGATGACATCTTTTAAGGGAATTAAATCAGTTAAAACTTGTTGTGTGCGGTCGCTATTAATTCACTAGGTAAGGTTCAATCAATGTGATTTGTTGGAAACGTATCTGTAATTTTTTAAGCCTTTTAAGCTCTGTAGTCAAAGTGAAAGCATTTATTTCAAATAGGCACATAAAAGGCACTTTTGAACGTCAAAAATTACCTTAAAATAGAATTGATTCTAGTCGCCCCTTCCAAAAGGTAGTTTTCGTGTGGAGAAGAATGGGCAAGAAACTCCACCGTTACTCTTTTAAAATGTTTTAGGTACCTACCTACAATATTTTGCATGGGTACATTCATTATATAAGGTGTAAAAAAATTAACCTTAAAAACTTTAAGAGGTGCTTTAGACCATCGAACTGAACAACTTTCACTATGGGACCAACTCCGAAATCACGAAAAAAAAATCAGCTGTTTCATACAAAAGTTCAATACCTACTCGGCCAAAATGTATGAAACAGCTCATTTTTTTTTCGTGATTTCAGAGTTGGTCCCATAGTGAAAGTTGTTCAGTTCGATGGTCTAAAGCACCTCTTAAAGTTTTTAAGGTTAATTTTTTTACATCTATATGTATAATAATATGTGAGGACGATGCACCTAAAATAAAATTACTATACCACAATAGGTAAAAGAATTGTAGTGTTTGTGACACATAGTTTTTCTGCGATTATTCCATAGGTAAACGTAACTAATCTGTGAAATGTACCGAAACTGTAATTTTATTGTAATGTACCGTACATCAATCCGTGTGATTTATTGGAAATATATATGTGATTTTTTTTAAGCCTTCTGAGCTATTTAGTCTTAACGACACTTGTTGTTTTGTTCGATTTGCGACCTACTACTTACTACTATTATAGTTATCGTTAATAGTTAATACAGATTACGATATTTTTTATTTTTTTATTTTATTAAAGATTTACTCAGAAGTTTTTTTATCCATTCTCACGTGGAATCATGGTCACCCCATCAGTTGCATGTTAGGATATTTTTGATCCAATTTATCTTTTAAAATACTAATACACCATAATCGCAATTTATTTGGAACGAATGTACTCCTATACATAATTCAGGAAGTCGAATTTTGTAAACAAACATGTCATATTTAAAAAGATATAGGCAACTATAGAGGGCCGTGCTGAATAAACTAAAATTGGTTTATTTTTTTAATGCAGCAAGTTGTATGAGAAACCAATGCGGTACATATGTTACTTGCCAAACATGAATTACTTTTATATAGTTTTTGGCTAAGGTTGTTTTGTCTTTTTTAGATATTTTCTCATTTCTTTTTTTTTCAGCAAGGCCCCCTATCCACGTCTATATATTATTTGTTATTACGAATTCACAATATCTGTTACGGTACATAGAACGTGTTAATAAAGTACATTCCTTGAGTTTATGAAACTTTTTAATACGCTATATATTTTTCAAGTTACACGAGGGCCGTGCTGAAAACGTTTGGCTGGCACGGCCCCCTTTTTTTGCATATTTCTTCAAAAGTACAGAGGTACATTGAAAAAGAAAGCGGTACATATACTCCTAGAGGCGAGTACATTGCATTGGTGTATACCTAAATCGCAAATTCCGGGGGGCCTAGCCAGGCAAACGTACATACCACATCGCCCAGTGCAGAAAAACACAAAATTGTTGATTACTTACGATCTATCTTATAACTAACTTGTACAATTCTTTAGCCTTATCGGAAACTGGAAAAGCAAGGATGGTATTACAAAAGCCAATATCGTATCTTTTATGTCGTCCGAAAATATCAATTCTAGTATTTTCATTCCGGACACACTCCATCAGAATATGAAAGACATCATCAACCACTCCACAGTCATCACAATTTGGAGACAAAGCTTTCCTCATTAAGTAATAAAACTTTTTTGATGGAATATGTCCGGAACGAAGTCTTAAGGCTATAGTAATTAGGTTTTTATACCTAAGACATTAATTATTCATTTCATTTTTTTTTTTTAGTATTGATATCGGCAGAATTCAACCAGGTGAAATAAGCGCTTTAGAGAATAGATTATCATGGATCGTAATAAATATGTATTTACAAAATTTATAATCATTAAAGTCATCAACACAACTCGGCATTTATTTCAAACTAGCTTCTGTCCGCGACTTCGCGTGAAATTCGTACTTTCCTCTAAAACTTTCGAAAATGTATGTAGGTATGATCTTTATCATTTATTTAGATAAATACCTATTATTCGGACCAATTTTTAAGTTTATAGATCAAAGGAATCAGATTTTTCAAATAAACTGTATCTCCCTTTTCACTCCCACAGGGGTGGAATTTTAAAAAATCGTTCGTGATGTGTTCATAACTTGACTCAAAAGACCCATATACCCATTTTGGAGTTAATGGATGCAAGCAGTAATATCCACCCCTTAACCTTTCGTATGCCGGAACGTAGATCTACACGAGACACAATGGCTTTTTAATTGTGTCTGTAATTACGGCATACAACCGGTTAAACTTTATTACTTACCCTTTTCCACCTTGGTAGGAGTCAATTTTTGAAAAACCCAAAACACAAATTATTAAAACACATACTTGTTTTATTTTTTGTTTTAGTAGTAAGTACCGAGTTTTGAGTTAATCCGACAGCGGGTTCCATATTTTTCTAACCTATCAACTTTGTCACCCTCTAAATCCTCTGTAAGGGGTTTTTTTAAACTAAAAGTGACAATCTTTATTATTTACTGGCCCAAATATTGCCAAGTTTCATGTTTATTAACCAAATAAATAATATTTTTCATTTAAATTGTATCCCCACCCCCACAGGGTGGAATATCGTAAAATCGTTTGGGATGTGTTCATTACTTGACTCAAAGATTATTTATACCAATTTTCGGGTTAATCAAACCATGCAGTAAAATCCTCCCCTGTAAAATACCCATTTTCACCCCGTTAAGGTTGATTTTCGAAAAACCCTGATACACGTTATTCTTTATTTATGGTCTTAAGTATAAATACCGAGTTTCGAGTTAATCGGACCGCGCGTTAAAATTCTTCCATGCAAATACACGTTATTCTTTATTTATGGTCTTAAGTATAAATACCGAGTTTCGAGTTAATCGGACCGCGCGTTAAAATTCTTCCATACAAATACACGTTATTCTTTATTTATGGTCTTAAGTATAAATACCGAGTTTCGAGTTAATTGGACCGCGCGTTAAAATTCTTCCATACAAATTTTGACGCCCCGTATCCCCCTTTAGGGGGTAGCTAAAGAAAAATAAACGTCGGGATCGGCTAATGAAAATTGGACGTTAACAGCAGCTATGTTTTCTACAATAGCATACATTCATTATTGCTGGGTTTTATCATTAGCCGTCCCCCGACGCGACGTGAGGACGCTTGGATCAAAATATTTCCTGCAACTTATATTAAACTTAAAGGGCCAATATATATTATTATTTTAGTTTTAGAGGTTTTTGTTTGAGTCGGGGGTTTTTTAAATTTTTAATTTAAGTTTTATTTCTTGCTTTTTAATAATATAATAATAATAATCATCTGCCCTCAAGATGTAGCTCGTGCAGTCCGTCCACTGCCCAACTGGAAGTCTCCAGGGCCGGACGGGCTGCAGAACTTTTGGATAAAATGGTTTACAAGGTCGCACGCCCGCTTGGCATCCCAGTTCCAAATTGCTTTAGAATCTGGTTCGGTACCCCAGTTCCTAACGACAGGAATTACCCACCTGCTCCATAAATCAGGTAGCACCGCGGAACCCAAAAATTATAGGCCGATCACGTGTTTACCGACGGTCTATAAAGTTCTTACATCCATTTTGAGAGCTAAAATTAACAAACATATAGACACCAACTCCATCATGTCTACCTCTCAGAATGGATGTAGGAATGGGTCCCGCGGTACTAAGGAGCTACTCCTCATTGATATGGCCATTAGCCAACAGGTTCGTCGCTCCCGTAAGGATCTGTCGACATGTTGGATAGATTATAAGAAGGCCTATGACTCGGTGCCACATACATGGCTCATGAGGGTGTTGGAGTTGTATAAAGTAGATACAACTCTGCGCACCTTCCTGATGTCGTGTATGGGGCAATGGAGGACGGTCCTTCGCTATCCAGGATGTCGAAATATTCAGAGGAATAGCGAACCGATAAGGATCGAGCGAGGCATATTTCAGGGTGATAGTTTGAGCCCGCTTTGGTTCTGCTTAGCCTTGAATCCTCTAAGCACACTGCTGGAGGATTCAGGTCTAGGCTATCGGCTGAGGAGAGGTGGTCAGGTTATATCCCACCTCCTTTACATGGATGACCTAAAACTCTTTGCCCACAACAATTCGCAACTGATGGAGCTACTGAAAGTAACTCAAACTTTCAGTAACGCCATTAGGATGGAATTTGGTGTGGACAAATGTGCGGTCATGCATGTAAAACGAGGGGAGATTGTGGAATCCGTGGGAACTCAACTCTCGGATTCCACAAACCTTAGAGCCCTCTCCGCATCCGAAACCTATAAGTATTTGGGTATGTCGGAAGCGTTAGGCATCAATGTTACTGACATGAAGCAATCGTTGAAGGAGCGCTTCTTTGGCCGTCTGAAAAAAGTACTTACCTAATAGTCTTCTATCAGGCGGAAACAAGGTGCGCGCCTTCAACGGTTGGGTCATGCCGGTTTTGATGTACTCTTTTGGCATACTCAAATGGACTCAAACCGAACTCGACGCCCTGGATAGGGGTCCGTACACTGTTGACTGCAAATCGAATGCATCACCCACGGTCATCGGTAATGAGGTTGTATATCCCGCGAAAGTGTGGAGGTCGAGGGTTTTTAAACGCTAAGACCCTCCACAATCGCGAGATATGCAATCTCAGGGAATACTTCCAAGAAACCGACGTGGGGATGCATCGAGATGTAGTCATAGTGGACAAGGGCCTCACCCCGCTCTCCTTGGCTAAAGAGAACTGGCGCAAACCAGTAGTGCTTGACACTAATGATCGCATGGAGGTATGGCAGAGTAAGGAGCTTCACGGACGCTTTCTCCGGGCCCTTCATGGACCCGATGTAGACCTACTAGCGTCCGTAGCGGTGATCTCTTTGGAGAAACCGAAGGTTTTGTCTGTGCAATTATGGACGAAGTTGTGATGACGAACAATTACCGGAGATTTATTGTGAAAGACGGCACGGTTGACATCTGTCGGGCATGCCACCGGCCGGGAGAATCAATCAGGCATATTATCTCCGGGTGTTCTCGTCTAGCTAACGGAGAGTACTTGCATAGACACAACCTTGTAGCCAGGATAATCCATCAGCAACTTGCTCTGAAATACAGCCTTGTGGAATCGGAGGTGCCGTACTACAGGTATGTGCCCGACCCAGTTCTCGAAAATGGAAATATCACATTGTACTGGGATCGATCCATCATCACTGACAGGACTATTGTTGCCAATAAGCCTGATATAGTGGTGATGGATCGATTAGAGCGGCGCGCAATGATTGTTGACATAACCGTCCCACATGATGAGAACCTCGTGAAAGCCGAGAAAGATAAACAAATAAAGTATCTTGACTTGGCTCGCGAGGTTGTCGACATGTGGGATGTTGACTCAGCAATCATTGTGCCGATAGTCGTCACAGCCAATGGATTGATTTCCAAGAGCCTCGACCAACACCTGAGGAGGCTCACGTTGGGCAGCTGGATCAAGGGCTTGATTCAGAACTTCTGGACACGGCTCGCATTGTCAGGAGGTTCCTCTCTCTGGAGCCCTGACCGCCGGTAGCTTGGACCCTGTTCCCGATACCGGTGGGCTACTATTTTTTATATTTTTAAATGTTTTTATATATTTTTTATACTAATATTTAAAAATATAATTTATATGTATATAGTTAAATAAAGGAAATAATAATAATCATTTTATTTCGGACAACTATAAGATCCATAACTTGTTAGTAACAGTTTTGCACTTAAAATACTATTGTTAGTAACTTAAACTAAAAACGAAAGAGTGCGAAGACCACCCAACAACTCAGAAACTTTTTAAACTTTATAATATTATACAGGATGAAATTGAACACATGCGACAAATCGAAATGGGAGATTGTACTCATTATTATGACAACTTTTACTATGGGACCAAACCTGAAATCGCAAAAAAAAAATCAGTGGTTCCCTACATTTTGATGAGTTATGCGAACATAAATGTAGGGAACAGCTGATTTTTTCGCGATTTCAGGTTTGGTCCCGTAGTAAAAGTTGTTCATAATAATGAGTATAATCTCCTATTTCGATTTGTCGCATGTGTTCAATTTCATCCTGTATTACTAGTAAACATGCTATACAATCGACACGTGACTCGCCGAAATCTGCGCAGCTGTACGTATTTTTTTACCACAGTGAAGCGAAGCTAGTTAGGTAGATACTCGTCGTCGTTGGTGTTCATTCCATACTAACGTATTCCTCTGTGAATTCGCCATTTGTGGTGGCGGCCATCTTGGATTTGAAATTTTTAATAGTGTATAGTATTCTACTAGTCAAGCCCTTTCATTTGATACACATATTGACGGAATTGTGAAAAAAATAATATAATTCCCCATTTTGTGGTGGCGGCCATCTTGGTTTTTAAATGTATCATAGTGTCTAGTATTCTACTTGTCAAGCCCTTTCATTTGATAACCATATTGAGGGAGTTGTGAAAAAATATGTAATCCGCCATTTTGTGGCGGCGGCCATCTTGGATCGATTTTCTTCAAACATAGCTAAGAACACTCGCGACTAATTCACCTTTCGAACAAAAAAAAAACAAAATCAAAATCGGTTCATCCGTTCGGGAGCTACGATGCAACAGACAGACACACACACACACAGAGACACGTCAAACTTATAACACGCCGTCGTTTTTGCGTCGGGGGTTAGAAAATGCCAAACTTCATAAATTACTTATATAAGTATTCGTGCCAAGTTTCATGTTTATTAACGAAATGAGTACGATTTTTCATATACACTGTAATCCCGCTTTTCACCCCCATAGAGGTAGAATTTCGAAAAATTGCTTGGGATGTGTTCATTACTTGACTCAAAGATTATTTATACGATTTTTTTATAATTCTGTTGATAGTAGTAAACATAATTGAATTATAATTCTCTATAAATACATATTTGTTACGGTCGCGTATCATATTTTAAATCACCGTACAACTTAAAAAAACGTAAGCAAATTTGAATTTCGCGGTCTACCATGGCACATTCACCTTAAGAATAAACAGTGTGCTTTTAGCTGTCAGTAGTATCACTTGTCTCTACGTACAGTGCTACGTACAGTCAGCATCAAAAGTCGATTAACACTATCATTTTTACATGTTATTAAATTGACAACAACTTTTTTAAATAAACTGATTTTTAGCTTTTCACATAATAGACAAGAGTATATACTCTAAAAAAAATTCTTCTGCTGCAATTTTGAACAAATATTTTGCTCAATAACTAAGATTAAAAAAACTGAAATGTTAATCAACTTTTGATGCTGACCGTACCTATACATAACAAAATAAAAGGCTGTTTTATACTAATTATAATTTTAATCATAGGAAAATAATGCAATAAAAATACTAATTGTATAGAATATTACTAAAGTACATAATTTTACAACTTTCAAAATTTTCTCATGAAAATAATAATTTGAGTCAAACTTTAGTGCAAAATGTTTGGGAATGCTTTAAATAAAATCGTTGGAAATATTTAATGAGAGGTGCATATCTGATTAAAAAAAAAACAATGCATAAAACATACCTATTCCATGATTACATTAAAACTGTTCATCACTGATTCGCTGCGCTAACTGTCATATTTACAATCTGTACTCGAGATAATGATATTGCACATTTAACACTTAAAATTACATTGCATGAATTCATAACATTGGTAGACGGCAACCTGCGTTACAATAATTCCTTGTGCTACATACGTACATTTATTTTATATTTTCTCTATAACCAGATCTTACAATCGTCTTCAACGCATTCCATTGATTATACAACGCGTCGTATATACGTAGCGGTAACGCAACAAGCTAACCTAATAGGTTATAATGGCCACTACTTAGTGAAGTTCACGCGAAATTATGTGAGGTAATATCACATTTGGGACTATTTATTAAATTTATTACATAAATAATTACACTAACTACTATGTGCACGTTGTTTTATTCACACCATTTATTTGAGACGGTGGAACTATGTATAAACCATTACTTTGAGTAAATATTCGTAAAATAATTTCATCACTAAATGTCATGTCTTCTCTCGAAAATATATATCAACCTTTTCTTTCCTAATACTTCTCCTGCTGAAAACGTGTATGTTATAAACCATGTGAATAAAAGTACGCACGCGGACATACATTCCAACAGTCAACAGGTATACATTCACGTTCGTCCACCGTCGGAAGGCGCGCTATGGTGTCCTTAGACCTAAGCTACGACTTTAAACAACAACGGGTCAGGCACATCGTGGCGTCTCGTGCCGCTCCATTAGAAATTATTATATTACTACCCTGTCTCACGAAACACGTATCGCCTAACAATGGGCCCTACATAATTTCTAATAAAGAGGATATTTACATAGCTAAATAAATTGTGCTCTATGCATACTAAATGCAGACTCGTCTATTTGGTAACTTAACCTAACAATTAGTCACTGCTGAGATTTTCAAGTATACATTCGGTATACACAAATATTGATTAACTGTGACGATTTAGGTGCGATACTTCTGAAATAAATGTTTATTAATAAAAAGTCATTTAAAACAGCGACACAAAACTTCCATAAAATACATTTAACATAATAAAATTATACTTAGCCTAAACTCTACTCTCGTAAAACGTTCACGTCTAAAACATTTAAATTCAATAACAACTTCTATATCGATTTAATATTATTTACAAAAAAGTTCCGATTGATTACCACGGCGGTTAAATATAGTTATAAAATTGAAGATTCCCGGTAAACTGTTGATATTGTCTTATTAGTAGATGATCACACGTCAGCTTTATATCAGAGTGAAATCTTAAATAAGTCTAATATGATTCATTTACTTACATGTAGTACAATCACTTTGGTACATAAAACTAGTTATCATAGCCTTTCCTATGCTAAAAGTCAAAGTCAGATATGGTTGTATGTTCATGTGCAGAGGTGAATGTGATACAATATTGACGTGTACACATGAATACACAACTGTTACGACGGTACCAGTGTCGCACACTGAGTGCCCGTGTTGTCGTTCAGTCTCGGGTGGCAGGTCGTAGTCCAGTCCTGTGTGTCTCGTTCAGTTCATCCACTTGCGACAGTTAGGCGCGCCACACATGCACATTATCTTATGAGCGTCGTCTTCAATGTCGAATTTATAGTCGTATGCCAACTGCAAATAAAATAGACAAGATCAGTGTACTCTGTTCCTATGTGTTTGTAATGTTTAGTGTAAAATAAATAAAGTACTTATAAAATTTGTTGCATAATTTTTTTAATTACTGTGTAACGACTTTTGCAAGATTATATAAGCACAAATAAGAATGTTGAAGCCTATTTCTCAGTTCAGCAGGTTCAAGCTTGAGGTTTGCCAGCGAGCAATGGAGCGCAACATTCTTGGAGTTTGAGTAACGGATAGGAACAGTGTTGCGCTCCAAAACACAAACCGCCGACGTCACTGAAAAGCAGCCAAGCGTAAGTGGGACTGGGCCGGACAAGTCTGCCGCATGTTGAATGAGTCATGGGCCAAATCTACTATATGTGTGATGTGTGTCCCAGAACACGTCTAGCGAGATCATGCAGACCCAGGAGAAGATAGCGGGACGAGCTTGACGCCTACAGACAGGATTGGTCCACACTAGCTCAAGACAGAGGAGAGCGGAAAGGAGTAGGGAGGCTTTTGCCCTGCAGTGGAACAATACAGGCTAAAAATCAAATAAATAATTTCTATTAACAAAATGGTCAGCGACTCAGCATACCCCAAATAATTTTGCTGTGGCGATTCTTGTGGACGACTTTTGGCAATGTGTAATGATTTCGGCACCTAACACTAATTGAAAGGCATTACTTTCATAATGTGTATACAGGTGAAATAATGCGTTACCTCCTCCCCGCGCGCGATGCGTCGCTTGGCGAAGATGATGATCCTCACGTGGCGGTCCACCTCGACGGTCTCGGCGACACAGTTGGGCTGGCACGAGTGGTTGATGTAGCGCGCCAGCCCGCCCGACAGCGTCGCGTCCACCACACGCCGCTCGTCCAGCCGGAACATGTAGATGCCGCGGTTCTGTCATCACATCATCCATTATGCATGAGTTAGAACGAAAGAAAGAAATGCACGATCTCAAATAGACAAAGGTGTCTGAGGTAGGAAGGCTTTGAGTTATAGATCACTCGGCTCACTTAGATAGGACATGTTAATTTACAAACGGTTCAAGTCGTAAATGTTCGGCAGTTGATTGGAGGAAAGCATCCACTCGTTAGTAACGAATGCACTATGTAACAATATTTCTTACCTTAGCTTCATATTGTTTCTCTCGTATCTCCGATAGTTCGGAGCGAATGATCTCTCCTATGTACTCTATTACCATGGTGTGCTTCTCCAGATCCTTGGCAGCGTAAAGACCCAATCCCTGGATTTTGGACCTAGGAATAATTATCATTGGTTATTATGTTATTTAAGTTCATTTCAAGTGACGTCCATGCTGTTTCTCGGAAAAGTTGCTGTTATCTTTTCAGTTTAAATTTTCAGGTGCAATCTTTACAGGAAGAACTATTTTTTTTTAAACCATCGTCACATGCTTTCTCCATTCAGCTCTAACTGTAGGCCTTTTTTGTCTATAAAATAATATTTAAAAAGTTTTAAGTAAGTACTTATTCGAAAAACTCAAGCATTACTGCCCAATACGATTTTGTCCTCTCACCAGTCACCATCTACGATCTACTTTTTACATGTCCATCTAAACTTTTTGCAAGATCAAACAAACTTTTAAATAATACGACAAACAAGCGAAATCAACAAACAATTGTTTGCAGACTGCAAGAAGCTTTAAACCTAATTGAATACGATAACTTTGTTAACTTTTCTCATTCTTATTGTATAATTTTGAATTGGATTGATGTAATACTGTAATCTTACCGTATAGTTTTGAATTGGATTGATATTTATTACTGTAATATTTTGTACTGCACATTCGTCATGTTTGCATGTGGTGACGTCATGTGTTGGATTCCGCCGTCTCTTGTCTTTTAATATGGCGGAGGTGACGGCTAGACTTTGAGTCCTGTTCTACGGGAGCTGCTTGTGGTGACTGCTCAACTTGCTGGCTGAGATTGATTATAATTTATTTACATTTTATAATGTCCTATTTATACATGCGCGGTCCTTGGGAGTTAAGTTTTAAAAATTATACTGTATGTATTGTCCTATATTTTTTTCGGTCTAGTAGGGTTAATGTTTTCGTATTTAATGGAACAGGTAAGATACACAAAACTTTTTGGTTCTATCAAAGTCTCTTTGCAGCATAGGATCATATATTTGGTTGGGTGCGCACCTGGCGAGGTAGACGTTGTTGCGCCACTCGCTCTTCATCTTCTTGTACTGCGAGCTCTTGGTGTGCACGAACTGCTTGGAGTAGGGGCAGGCGGGATGGTCGGCCGCGGGCGGCGGCGCGGGCGCGGCGGGCAGCAGCGAGCGCGTGCAGGCGCGGCGCCACGCGCAGCGCGCGCGCGGCTCGCTGCGCGCGCAGCCCGACGGGTTCACGGCCAGCCCGCCCTCCAGCAGCGCCGAGCGCCCGAACTTGAAGCGGTAGTCCGTCAGCGTCTCCACGCCTGCCGACACGAATGTATAGCTACAGGGCACGGCGACACTGCTGAATCGAGCCTGTACAGATATCCTAAGAAAAGTATGCCGCTTCGGAAATCATCGTATAACTTTATAGAGCTGGCTGGGTGACTCGCCGCTCTAAAGCTTGCGGGAGTGATGATGACGTCACGCTGAAGTAGGTGTACGAAAGCTGCGCTGACGTTCATGTTCGGGGTCACCAGTATAGTGGTATGAGGAACAGGGTGGAAAGTTCACTCATCCTCCATAGAAAAGGGAGGATCCCCCGACCAGACGAGTGTTGTGTCTGGCGAGCAACTGCCCAATGATTCATGTCAGGCCGTTGTATGTATGCTAGTTGCGCGGTAAACTCTGCTTGCGAGATGCAGGATTTTGCGTGACGTCAGTATGACGCGTTGTTCGCATGTGGCATTGTAGATACCTGTTGACAACTGTCACACACAACCATGGAAAAACTTGCCTATTTTGTATAACTTGCTTATATTGATTACGAAAACTTTTAATAACACTTTCTGAGACCGGAGCAGGTACCAAACCGAACAAAGAAAAAACTTCATACAAACGCGCACAATGATAGGAAAGCCAATTCTCGTAATTTAAAACGTTCAAAATCTAGTCGCAGTCTCATCTCGGCGACACACAAATGTCAATAACTTGTCAAAATGAAGGGAAATCAAGAGGTATTTTTGACAGATTGAGACTGAGGTGAGATTGTGAACGTTCTTAAAATTACGAGAATTGCCCCTACTACAAATCGCGGCAGTACAAAACTTACAAGTTTTACCTCTGAGGGGTTATCATGTAGCACGACGTTCATGATAATTCGTAAACACGAAGGTTACCGAAGCCAAGGCTCGGAAACCGGTTGAAATTCTTAACCGGTTATGGTCATTGACCCCAAACCGAAATCGATTTAGGTTAAAGGTTGCACTTTACCGGTTTTTACTGGTTTATGCGACAAACCGGTTTTTCATGAATTTTGATTTTGGTAGTGAAAATTAACCGGTTAAAACCAAGTTTGAACCCCCCCCCGGCCCCCGCCACTCTCACGGGCACGGTCTGGACGTTGCGATGTCAACTTATTGTCACTAGAACTTGTTGGAAGCGTTAAAAAGTAGACGAAAAAAAATTACGAATTACGGAATTAACCGGTTAATTTGGGTGTCAAAACCGTTTGAGCGTTGTAACCGGTAACCTTTATCTTTTGGGTTACATAAGAACAGTTCACTTGTTTAACCGGTTAATGAAGGAACGATATATTTACCGGTATTTAATCGAAATTAACCGCTCTTTTTAAACCGGTTCAGAGCCCTGACCGAAGCACATACCTTTTCTGGTCTATCTGTATTTCAAGCGAAACATAAGAACAACACTCAAATACGGAAGCAAAATAATCACCAGTGAATCAAACAACTTACCAGGTAAGCTCTCAAGTACTCTCACTACAGCGGGTTCGGTCAAACCGAACAGGTCTTCTCCCGTCACGTAGTTGGGCCATAGCTTGAGAACTCCGTCTTCACTTCGTCCTTCACGCAATGCTGCTACAGCGTCTAATACCTATGAAAGTAATATGTTTAGAATGAGTACATTTCAAGATTATTTAAATATCCAAATAATTAACATTTTAAAGTCGCCCCACACAGAAAAATACACAGCTTATTTTCTAGGCTAAATATAATTTAATTTTTTGTATAGCTAAAATTATTTATTTATTTGTACACAGTAGTTAGGCCTTTTACACATTATTTCGCAGTTGCAGCGGCACTGGCGCCGCTGCATCAGTCACCCTTGGATTTGATGACCTATCAAAACTCGCCGCTGCCGCCGCGGCGCCGTGTGCAAGGGTTCATACAAATCCAAGGCCCAACCAATACAGCGGCACCGCGGCGCAGCCACGGCATAATGTTTAAAGGGCCTTACATTAGAAAAATCTTTGGCTTTATGAGTCATAAGTTTTTACCCTTTAAAATAGCCGGCGCTTGCTTGGTTCAGCCACAATTTTTTAAAGCCTAGGTGAAGGTGGGGTTGCTGGATTTGCTAAGAAAGGTGGCTGTCATGACATAAAACAGCTGATCAATTCTATACAAATCTCACCGTGAAATCTAAGGTGAAATGAGCTTGAAGTTGTAGTCAATAGTGTAATCCTTAGCAATAGATGGAATGGCAGCACACTTCAGGCTCACTTCACTTAAGTTTTCACAGTGAGATTTTTCAGCTGGAGTATACGTACGTTAGCCCAGGCGGCGCGCGGCGTGGGCGCGGCGCACTCGTCCCGCGGCTCGTCCTGCGCGCGCACGTGGAAGTATACGTACGTTAGCCCAGGCGGCGCGCGGCGTGGGCGCGGCGCACTCGTCCCGCGGCTCGTCCTGCGCGCGCACGTGGAAGTATACGTACGTTAGCCCAGGCGGCGCGCGGCGTGGGCGCGGCGCACTCGTCCCGCGGCTCGTCCTGCGCGCGCACGTGGAAGTATACGTACGTTAGCCCAGGCGGCGCGCGGCGTGGGCGCGGCGCACTCGTCCCGCGGCTCGTCCTGCGCGCGCACGTGGAAGTATACGTACGTTAGCCCAGGCGGCGCGCGGCGTGGGCGCGGCGCACTCGTCCCGCGGCTCGTCCTGCGCGCGCACGTGGAAGTATACGTACGTTAGCCCAGGCGGCGCGCGGCGTGGGCGCGGCGCACTCGTCCCGCGGCTCGTCCTGCGCGCGCACGTGGAAGCGCGGCCGCCCCGCCTCCTCCGAGATCCAGCACAGGTAGCGGCAGCGGCAGTTGGCGCGGGACATGGACCAGTAGAAGCGCACCTGGTAATACGTGCCATCGGTTACATATCGACTATAGAGCCAATGAATATGTTTTTAGAAACCTAAGGACGACAACGTTGGGTCAGCCTTAGGCCCCGTTCACACGGCGTTGATTATACAATATTTTTCTGTATAATTTCGACATAACACGGCAGTTTCATACTGCTTTTATTATTCACTGTATGAATAGTGCGACATGAATAGTACTGTAGTTTTACCGTAAAATATCGTACAGGACAGTGCCGTGTGAACGGCCGCTTAGGAGTTATTAAACAGCCAATTAAAATAATCAAGTGAATATAAAATTGAGATTGAACCCATATATGCCCATTGATTCGAAAACGAAACAAGAGGTACAGTACCCGGCGATAAATATTGCACATCGACCTTTGGAAAGAAACAATCGGCTAATTTCGGCTTCGTAGTGCGTTATCTCTGTCGCACACTACCTATGTGACGTTAACTGACGTTTTGTCAGTCGTTGTTCAAGAGCGATAGAGTGCGGTCGCGTCCAGTTCAAAATATATATCTAGAGTTGTTAACACCCCCAAATTTAAATAATTTAAAGTTGTACTATGGCATCTTTAGGAAAAATAGGGGAACCTTTTTATTTTACCCCAACCTAAAGCAATCATTTGTAGAAAAATTGGTGTATTTTATACAAAGAATAAAAATAATTATCAAAAGAAGCAAATCATAATTGTTTTAACAGCTCCTAATAGATACCGGACTGTTTGTATTTCGTGCGACAGAGACAACGCGCTACGAAGCCGAAATTAGCCGATTGTCTCTTTCCAAAGATCGATGTGCAATATTTATCGCCGAATACTGTAGTACTTTCCTAAAAGCATAATAAATCGTTTATTAGTGCATATCAGAAAATAACCAAAATCGGAATCCGAAAGTAGTTCTGGGCATATATGAGTTAATATGAATAAGTTCTAAATTTTTAGAGAAAAAGAAAACCTGCATAGGCATAACATAGAATTATTTTGATATAAAACAATATTCTTAATCTTGATTTTCAACATAAATAAAAGACTATATCCATTTTACGCAGTACTTACAATTTTATAGCCAATAGGGTAGATATAGTTCGGCGTGTGGAATGCCGCTAGCTGGTGCGGCAGCAGATGTCCGGGGCTCAGGAATATAAGCCCTCCAACTCTTATCAGATGATTGGTGTCAGAGTGCAGCATGACAGAAGCTACTTGACGCTGTTCGTCGCGAGATATGTACACGCGCCGCTGTACGCTTAGGGTCGTTAGCTCGTTGTCTTTTTCATTCTGTTAGAGATAAAGATATGTATTAGTGCGTTGATCCAGATCGCTCACAAGTATAAAGAAAAGAAACAAATGATGTCTATTTCACTTTAGGTAACTCCTGTAAACAGTAAATCTGCTCTCGATTCTTGTTGCCCCACTGCTCCAGGAAGGCATGTTTTATTTGTTTGGATTTGATTCATAAAAATTAAAACAGTCAATTCAAATTCCTTGAATTTTGCCAACTTAATTTGAATTAACTTTCAAAATCAAGGGTTAGGACAAATAAAATACATAATAAATATATACTTAAGCCTTATAATCACATAGTAACTCACCTTCGGAGCATGAGAAGCGCAGAACGCAGTCTTATTCTTATAGAAGACACAGTTATCCTTGACAGCACATCCCAGATGGTACACACTGCCACAGCGCACCTTGAAGCATCGAACAGTAGCGCCGAGGCGACGGCACACGGCACATGTTGCGTTAGAACCGGCAGCAAGCGCCGTTTCTACGTTCATGAGCGCTCCGCTCACAGTCTCATACACACCTTCCGACCACAGGGCACAATTCAAGTGCACCCATCTATTTACATCACAGTTTAATAGTCTTGATACTCCGTCAGCAACTCCATCGCCTTGAATACCACACAGTTCACACCTTCTTGAGTCTTCATTAGTTACAGGCATTATAGCAACGCCAGTTCGGAATACCAGCTCAGTTAACTCCCTGTCTGTAGGTCGCTTATATTTTGCTGGTGGTCCGATGCAGCCGGGTGACCACGCCTTGTACCGTATGCCTCTGTATTTCTCCCTGTCGGCAGTACTTTGGTTGCTCTTATCGTCTTGCTCACTCTTTAGGTCTTCGTCTAGCGCGCTAACGTCATCACCGACTTCTTTCATCAATTCGTCATTGTCAAGGGAATCCATGAATGATAAGTCCATTTTCTCATCTTTGATGTCTGGTTTTATGTCTAAGTCATCAGTTTCCATGCTTTCAGTTGATGCAGTGTCAAAATCATCGCGTTCTTTAGACAAGTTAGTATCAACATCAGACTTGGTGTCTTCTTTGACTGTTGTCTTCGTCTTTCCATCCAGGATGATGTTGGTAGGGCGCCACGCGAAGCTCTCGTAACATTGTGTGCTACAGAAGTATAGTTCTGAGTCACTGTCGCAGAGGATTTCTTCAGCGTTGCCTTTGTTGGCGGAGAGTAGTGGGAATTCGGACGCTTTAGCTCTTACTACTGAATCTAAGATGACGACGTCACAATGGCGACAGAACTTCGCCGCTCCGTTCAATATGCTTTGGATATCAATAGGCGTTCCTTCTTTACCATCTTTCCCTTTAGATCTGTAAAGGCCAAGCTTGTGTGACGGTGGAGTTGCAGTTCTCTCTATGATCTGATACGAGGTCGGTGGCGGTATGTGTAGGATTCCGGCGAGCTCTTTGAGTACGCCGAGAATATCTTCCGCGGCACCAGATGTGAGGGTAAGCGTGACGGTGACATTTTCATTAGTTTCTGTACTTCCCGGTGAACCTCCACCTTTAATCTTAGCGGCGTCTGTGTCAAGAGTCTTCAATGCTTTCTGGTTATCTTCGTCATCCTTCGACTGGTATAGGGAAACCGGTTTCACTCTGATCGGCACGGGCGCTATGATGGGGATCACCGGTGATATCCTACCAGATGCTGAGTCACTATCCTCGTCTTCTTCCTCATCGTCAATGAGTTTGAGACCAGGGAACCTGTTAGGAGGTTCGGTTTCGAGGCATTCGGGACTTGAGCAGCTAACAATGCTGTCAGGCGTATCGGTGTCCCTCTCTTTACAAATAAAGTCCAGTTTCTTATCGTCTGGATCATCCTCGAATAGGATAGGCTGGAATTCTTGGTCATAGAACCCTCTTTGAGTCGACGCAGGTGGTTTCTCAGGCAAAGGTTCCTCTTCACCGAATGGTTTCGTATTGTAATAGTCTCCAACGTTTGGTATCTTTGCATTACCGAAGTCGCCAGCTAAGTCGCCTTTCAATACATCATAGTCTTTACTTTTTAATTTTGTCAAGTCTCCAGAGCCGAATAGTGGACAAACTGCGAAGTTTGTAGTTAAAGCGGGTTCTTGTATTTGCATGGCTGGCAGTAAACGTAACTGAGCCATGAGGTTATCTATAAAAGTATCGTAGTCCTCCTCGTATCGAGAACCTTTACGTGGTCTTTTCTTAGCGTTGGCCGCATTCAAGTTGTTTTCAGCGGCCGCTTTCATGTTCATTTGTAACTGCTTTCGCTTTTTCTGTTGATATTCACGTCGCTTTCGCTTCTTAGCTTCTGACGGAGTTTCCGGAGCATTCGCTTCGGATGAGGTGTCCATGTTGACGTTCTCTGTAAATTCCTCTTTCATTGGTTGGTCCAGTTTGCCCTGATCTGATGCGGTCGAAACACCCGACGTTGCTGACTGTTGGGAACTTTCATCGAGTAATTCCTTCTTCACATCCATAGGAGTAAACGGTCTATGTACTGGACTTTGTTGAGGAGGAGCAATTTCTTTCTTAATAGCTTGTTGCAGCTGTTGATTTTCAATACTCATTGGATACATTTGCATCGATTTTATTGTGGGAGAACTTTCTGGGATCGGGGTGGTGTCCTCTTTGTTCATCATCTTAACAGGCGGCTTGCGAACATCCATCAAGGACTGCGTCGAGGTTTGTGTTAGCGGAGATAATATCGTGGAAGTGGGGATCGTTTGCACGGGCCGTGTGCTGAACGGCGAGTTCACTATGTTGCTAGTCATAATGTTATGTCGCGGCGAATTCTTAGGTATCTCTACTTCTTGTGATAAGGATAGAGTCGGCGGTGGTATTGAAGGTCTCGCCAACTGAGCTTCTAGAGATGGTATAGTCCCTAAGGCTGGTGCAGTTCTCTGTATGGTCATAGTTCGTTGAGGCATGACTGTTGCTGCCGTAGTAGTAGTCTGCAGCAGTTGCTTCAACAAAACGTTCTGGGACTCATCATTTTTATTCTGGCTAGCTGTCGTCGGCTGCATATTATTACTAACATGCTTATTGCCCGCATCAGTCGTAGCTGTAGATGTATTTGGCTCATCAGTCTCCATAGGTTCTGATTTCACGACTACGGCTTCAACGCTATGTCTTTTCGTAGGTTGTATGTGACCTACGATAACTTCACTCTTTGGCTCATCGGTAGACTTCGACCTCTTTAGTGGTGACGTCAATTGCGTGTGTAGGAGTTTCGATGACGTGATGAAATTGATAGAGCCAGGTGGGGCAGGTTTCGCTTGAATCTGATTAATCCCTGAACTAACAATGCTATGTGTGCGTACAGTTACATTCGGCGCTGGTTCCTTATTCACCATCATTGGTCGAGACGTCATGACTAACGCCGGCGGCTGACTAGTACTAATACTTTGCTGGCTGAATGGTAAGTTACTACCACTTATTTGTCTCGAAGGCTGTAACAACGTATGACCCAGTATACTAGTTGGTAATGACTGATTCTTCTGGAAGCCACTCATGCTTGTAGTGATCGTATTTGAGTGCATCATTGTAGGAGGAGCTGTAGAATTGTGTATTTTTGAAAGCGCCGGCATTTGAATGATTTGAGATGCGACTGAAGTTGGCCCAGAATCATCCATAGGAGAGAATGATTGATTTGAGATCAAAGGAGCGGGCGATTTCATTAACGAGTTCTGTAAGCTTACTGGGGAGTTTATAGGAGAGACGGTAGGAGACTTTCTCATTTGTCCCATTGATGATAGTGTGTTTACTCTTGAGCCGATTGCTTGGGCTGCACTCATTGGCATACTATCTGAGATCGGTGTAGCCGTTGCAGGCTTATCAATAATCCTCTGTATTGGCGATGGTCTCGACACTGCAACTTCCACTTTCGAAGACGGTAACAAATTCTCAAAGTTCACTTGTGTAGGCGTTGTGGCATCACTGTTTTTCCTCATAACTGGTTGTGTGTCCACTTTGGAAGTGTTAGGGTTAAGTGACGACATGATAGTTCGTAATTGTTGGGAGACATTCGCCATGTTCGACGTCAGTTCCGCAGGCTGTGACAGTGGTGACAACTGAGGTATTGTAGCCGACTGTAATGCAAGTCTTTCCGGTTCCCTCTTCGCAAAATTAGACTGTTCTTGAGTTTCTTTCGGATCCGGTTTTGGAGTATTTATCGGATTTTGAATGTTTGGATTAGGCGGTTTTGGGTTCGGCTGTTTCATGCCGTATGTCTTCGCATCATCGCCGATATTCTCTAGTATACAGAGCATATCTTCAAAAGTCTCTACATGCTTTGTGTTTTCAGCAGTTTCATGGTGTTCCTGCATAGTAATATCGTTCAAGTATCGCTCTTGAGACGGCGTAGGAGACGGTATGGATATTTGAACGGAATCCTGTGCCATATCTGACGTTATCTGCATGTTTGAATCTATGACCATTTCTTTGGTTTGATTGGCTATAGCTTTTATCGTCTTGACTACGTTCTCTTCTGTCTTACTGTCGGACATAGGTGGCGGTGGCGGCGGTTCAGATATGCTCTTATTGTAAGCCAGCAGCAAGTTACTTGGTATGTTATCTTCAGGCTTATCCTCATCATCTCCCTCCATGATATTGTCAGGAATTTTCTCTGGAACAGGATCGGGACTCTTTATATCAGCCTTTCCTAATAACAAAGGTGTACGATCACTGAGACACAATGTGTGCGGCAGTTCCGTCTGCTGACTGATTTCGGTTTCTATGTCAATGTCTTTATTTGGCTCCTTGAACACTACGGGTCTTTGGTCCATCTGCGATCCCTGAGAACTCATTGCTGATAACTGTTGTGACGTCGAAGACATAGGGTTTGTGTTGATATCCTTATCCGGATTGTCGGAGGAAACAGTACTATCAGGCGACGCAGCATCGTCTTGGAATATCTTTGCTGGAAGCGTTGCGTCATGTGTTACAGACAAACTGGACAGTTTGGAGTTGGATAAAGCAAGCATCATCGGTTTCTCTATAGTTTTGACTATCTTTTGTTTTACTTGGTGTTGTGTTAATATTGAAACGGGTACGCGGGGCGGGTTTATGTTTGCGACTTTTGGCACATTCGCTGATATGACGCTTATGACCGAACTGATTGGCTTAGACAGCGGCGGCGTCGACATGTTTATCGTGAGAGGTGGATTAGTTAAGTTCAGAGGCACTTTCTTGATCTGTGATTTCCCTACTCCACCTACATGACTTGCCACACTGGCGATAGGTACAGAAAGATTCTTTAGTACCGGCACTGATATAGTTTGGTTAGCTATCGAGACGGAAGCGACAGTGGCTTGTGATACTTCGTCGAGGATTTTTGTGTTGGTGTGTGGAGATAGCATGGTAGCGCTCAGGAGAGGTAAGCGCGCCCGTGCATTTGCGCCAGGATTGAGGATTTTGTACTGCTGTACGCTAGCGGGCTGTTTGCCTGTGGACAGACTAATAACTGCTACAGTTTTTGTAGTTGTCTCGGTACGTGTAGGCACGCGTTCAGTTACTTCATCTTCAACCTCATCATCAGGTTTGCCACTGTCGATAAGCTCTTCAAAATCTTCCTCAGTAGCGATGCGTTCTTCAGGAGATATAGCGTCAGGTTCAACCAGCACAATGTCATCATCGTCCAGATGTTCCACTAGCTCTTCTACGTCATCATCATCGTCGGATCGCGCGAGTGATGAGCGCGGTTCGTCGCTTCGAGAGCTGCGTTGCCCGTAGTCTAACGCATCGGGTGTGTATACAACATAACTACGCGCATCGGATGCACTCGGCGAGTTATTTGGATCGACGATTTCTTCAGCATGATGAGAAGGGGTGTTTAGAAGACGTGGCCGTGGTGGTGTCCGTCTTTTTAGTATGGACACTTTGGTTAAGTGTGCGGGACGGCGTCTGTCGTCATCTCTAGGTGGCCAGCCGGGCGCTCCACCGAATAGCCCGGGCTTGAAGTAACGATACCCGGGCGGGAGAGGGGCCGGCGCGTGCGGCCCGTGCATGCCGCCGCCGTGCTCGTGCATGCCGCCCGGCGCCGGGGACGCGGCTGGCGACGCCGACGGTGTGGGCGTGCGCGCCACGTGCGGGGAGCGAGATACTGAGGGTGAGGCAGGAGCCCCACCCATGGGACTGTACTGCTGTCGTTGAAGCATTTGTTGCCGCTATAAGAAAAAAAAATCAAAGTTCAAAACGGTCTACTAAGTGATTATTTCTATGTCTGAAACTGAGTACGTAAGTATACTTACAGCCATCTCGTTGGCGGGGTTTCCAGGTGAAGGTAGAGGCTGTGGGCTGCCCAGCGGTGAAGTTTGCTGACGACCTCCGTAAGGACCTCCCACTCTTATTCCTGATGAGAAAAAAGAAACTAGAGCTTCTATTTTCACAACCTTTCAAACGATAAACGGTATTTCATAATTTTAATATAAGTACCTTGTTGGTGATGGGGTGGTCTAGCAAATCGTGTTGGTAAAGGAGAGCAACCAGGCGCAGGCCGAGAAAATCTACCCGTCGCATAATCCACCTAAAACAAAATCAATAAAAAATATTAATAATTGAAGTACATACACGATCGCTTGCACCACAATAGACAGAAATAGAGCGATGTTTTACGAAATACGTTTAGCGGTAAACATATTTAGCGATTTTTGGTAAACAAAATAGATTTTTTGATTTCTAAAGTAGTTCTTACATTTTGCATTTGCGGCGAATGTGACGCTACTGGACTCTGAATTTGCGATTGTTGGTATATCTGAAAGAAAAAACCCAGATTAATTTCAACTTTTATTTTTCAAAAACTACATTATCTTTCTGCAAAAGGTATCCATTTTACCTGAGGACTTCGACTAGGCGTTGGCAACTGAGGACTCGTCCTCTGAGCCTGTAGTTGTTGCAAGAAGTGTTGCGGCGACATCGACGTCTGCATTGGCGACTGTTGCGTATGCATCGGCGACTGTTGCATGTGCATGGGTGACTGCTGAGAATGCATGGGTGACTGCTGGGGCATTGGGGAATGCTGGGACATCTGCGTTTGTTGATGAAGAGGAGATTGTTGATGCATAGGGGATTGTTGTGGATGCATCGGGGATTGTTGTGGGTGCATCGGGGATTGGTGCATCGGTGACTGCTGATGCATCGGGGACTGGTGCGGCATGTTCGTCTGCTGCACATGCATTGGCGACTGTTGTGAATGCAACGGTGACTGCTGCGTATGGTGAGGCGACTGTGTCGATGGATGCAAGGGAGATTGAGACGTATGATGAAGAGGAGACTGTTGAGAATGCAGTGGCGACTGCATCGGTGACGTCAGATGATGCAGCGGCGATTGTGGCGCGAGGGAATGTAACGGAGACTGCGAATGTGGCGACTGCACATGTAATGGTGACATTGCTGGACGAGCTCCGGGCGTTCTTGGCGTTTGAGGTCCTTGCTGCATAGAGGTTCTAACTCCACCCATCTGTTGCTGCCCGAACTGTACCATACCGCCTACAGACTGCGATCTTTCCTGAACCCCTGACAGTTGTCTAACTAACTGCTGTTGTGGTGCACCCGACTGCTCTATAACAAGGGTACGACCCCCTTGAAGCAGTCTTCCTTGAGTGTTCAAAGGTGACGTCACCAGACCTATCCTTTGTTGAGATATTGGCTGACCGTCGGCTCCAATCACAGTCTGTTGTGTCCGAATAAGTGTTTGTTGCTGCTGTATAGTAGCGCCTTGCAAACCCAGTTGCATCGGCCGGTTGATCGTGGCCTGCTGTTGTACCTGTTGCCCCTGGTTCATGTTCTGATTCTGAGCAAATACTGTCTGATTTGACGTAATTTGTTGCTGGTTGATCACAGATTGTTGAGCCAACTGCGGATTTTGTTGACGCTGTTTTGTCTCGTATTCCTATGTAAATAATGAAAATGATTAATCAATTATCAAAAAACGTAGAATTAATAGATATTATGTGACGTTGTGGTACCTGTATAAGCATGCTGTGTTGCCGGGCTTGCTTGCGCGCAGCCTCAAGATGCTTCTGTAGCGCCTGTTGCTCAGTCGACACACGCTGCAGTTCAGCCGCGTCGTTCGGCAAAAGCTCGTTGCCCGACTTGCGCAACTGACGCTGCTTGCTGTTCAGCGACTGCAAATCGAAAAGCCTCAAGTGTAAAATCGGGCCGATACAAGCGCGTCAAAGCCCCCGAGTTAGTGACAGGTTCGTTCGGTTACCACGAGCCCGGAGTCGCCACCTGTAAAGTTCTATACGACGGCCGGGAGGACGGCTCGCCACTACAAAGCACACGAACACGAAAGCGCACTACTGCGGCTCACCTTGCGGATCTTCCTCAGCTTCTGAACCTCGACCTCGTAGTAGCGCTGCTGGTCGGCGGCGAAGGCGTTGTACTGCTTGAGCCACTGCTCGTACAGCAGGCGCGCGTGCGGGTCGGGGTCGCGCTCGGCGGGCGCGGGCGGGGCCGGCGGGGCCATGCCGCAGTACAGCGGCACGGCGGGCGGGGCCGCGGGGGCCGGCGGCGCGGGCGCCGGGGCCGCGCCGGGGCCCGCCCAGTCGCCTCCCTCGCGCTCCTGCTCGCGCTTCTCCTGCTCCAGGAGCTCCTCGAGAAGCAACGGTTGCTCCTGGTTTACGTTCTGACGGTTAAAGTAAGCCTGTTGACGACGCCCGGCCTGCGCCGTCGCCCGCCACCGTTAGCTTCGTCACCGGTCGCGATGCTAGTTTCCTAGGGTTCCTAGTTTTGTCACCTAGCGTCACGTTTTGTGAATCGAGCTCGGTGCGTACGATGCGGCATTCAATGCTTATATCGATGCATACATGAATGGTTTGTGGCCGGTTTATAAGTTTTAATTTTACCCATCTCATCTTGAGTGTTGAGCCGAATGAAACAGTAATTAAAAAGCAAATGAGTCATTGTAATAAACTAATCATAATTCTAGATATAAAGTAAATAAAAAATTCTTGGAGATCTTTGATTACAGATATTACAATCTACATAATTTTCAGTCGGCTCGACGAGTGAATTACTAGCAAATTTTGAAAAAATTAAACTACTTTTACTCGTGAAGTGAAAAATACCTTCATAACATGTTCAACTAGTAGATGTGACTTAAGAGATAGTTCAACTAATAGTTCAGTGCGCATACTCTATGGATAGCCTGATGATAAAAATAACAAATGTGAGATTACAACGCAGTGCTAATCTAAGTACATTTATAAATCGTACTTTTATAATAGCATCAATCTAAGTAACAGAAGTTTACTATTCAAAAATAAAAGTCTTGCCCCCTTACTTTTAAATGTATTATATCAGATGAATAGTTACACACCGATTTCTCTCTTTCAGTTGTCAGTAATTTGACTTTCGAAAGAAAAAGGCAAAGCGTTGTGTAACTATACAGACGCTATACAACGTTTATTAGTAAGGGGGTATAAGTTATGTGTCTGTGTAATTTACATGAATGTTTTTAAATGTGAAATATTGCTTCTAATGATTCCTATTGTATGTAACTACACCTACGAATGTATAAATGGCCTGACTCATCCTAACTAATATTATAAATGCGAAAGTAAGTTTGTTGTTTTGTTACGCTTTCACGCCAAAACGGCTGAACGGATTTGGAGGAAATTTCGCATACAGATAGACCATGAATTAGGTATTAGGACATAGGCTACTTTTCATCCTGGATTGCAGACGAAGTCGCGGGCAACAGTTAGTTAGTAATATTTATATTAATTGTTCTGGAAGTTTAAAGAACTATAAGAGAATGATAACAGCATTCTGTGCACTACGGCGACCAGCAATATCTTAGGCCGTAAAACAAATTATATTACGACTGTCTATTCTATAGTATTACGGCATAGTCGGAGGTCTATGTTTTGATCAATGATAATAACAGTCTTGTATGGATATCGCATACATTTGTCTTTATCATGCATTTATGAGCTTTCATGCTCACGTCACTCTTTTGTTCTATCTTGGGACCTCGCGTATCTACATATTCATGCTTTCATTGCCAATTATACTGCTTCTACCTGCCTTCAGTTACAACATCATGATTAACTACTCAAAGCTCACGGCCCACAACCAATTGATATAGAACTTCCACCACCACTATTTCTTTAAAACAAGATGAGACAGGTAATCCAATCCTAACCTCTACACTGTCTTGAATACAAATAAAAAGATATTTAATTAAACAATATTTGTTTATTTTTAGTGCTAGTTTGTTTAGAACATTAGTGTTTTTGTGTTAGGAAGGATGCTGAAAAGGTACAAAGGTTAGTAGTCAGTACGCATGCGTGCCGCGAGCAAGCAAAGTAATAAGCGTTAAAGCAGACACGAACAAGGTGGTTAGCGGTGACAAGGCCCTCTAATCCGACTCGGACCCTCTAGAGACTAAGGAAAGGAAATCTAAGTTGAGGACGTATGGTAAGAGGAGATTATAGACTTTAATACATTTACAGATTTGTGTATTGGCTTATATCAAGGATTCTACATTTTGAACTTGAATTAGGAACGGAGAGCGAAATTTCCAAGATTGAAAATGTTCGTCAACGAAGGAAACAAACAAGTGTGTTAGATAACAATGAAGAACAAGACCAATATAAGGAAGTCGAGAATTCTGTATAGTATTTAATCCGTGGTTTGGGTACGAACAAGAATAGAGAATATCTGTTTAGTCACGTGTGCACTGCATGTAGCACCAGTAAATATCGGCAAGATGCTGGTTATATTTTCTAATTTACCAATAACTCTATTTTCAGAATATATTTTCGAATCGACCATGATTTCGGTGCGAAGATACATAATATGCGTCTTAATAAGGCCAGAACGCGTGAATTTCGTATTCATAGTATGAAGTATCCCCAAAAACGGCGAAGTTCGGTACGCTTTTCCAAGGGCGTAAACAACGTTAATATCACTATTCACTTGTTTCTCCAATTCACTTTAGACATTGGCAGAATGGTCGACATCGGCTTTGTTTGCCATACTAAGAAACAGAACAACTTTATTTTCGTACGAAGTATATTTATACATTTTCAACATGCACACGTGACTTAACAAAAGCCCCTAGCTTGTCGTGCTATCAGGGAGTGAAGGAGGTATATCGGTGGGGCTGCCTAGGTGCGGGTGTGTGAGGGCCTGACCTGCAGCAGCAGCGGGCGGCGGTGCAGCCAGTCGCCCCAGTCGGCCGCCTCATAGGGCTGCCCGCGCCAACAACCATCAACCACCGACATGCAATAAACACCGCCTGTACTCCGCCGTCATACAGCCTACGACACGCAACTCATACGACCCATGATATAGTGACGGCAATTTTTTTTTTCTGTGTTTTCCTTTTGTGATGACGACATTGTTATAAAGAGCAATATTGTTCCGGTCTGTATTATTTTGTTAGAAATTACTGAATAGTAGTATTTTTTATAAAGTTAGACGCCAATGTTGTACGGCATGGTCGTATGAATTGTAAGCGATTGCATACCCATGCAATATTAGTCTTCTAAGCTTGTAACGAATAAAACAAACGACCTCTTTCATTTGAGCGTATATTTACAGTCGGAAGGATCCGCCACCAACGCATAGACAAATTAATATTGCTTTGGATATGATTGCGCTCGTTCAACTTCACATTGTCTGCGATGCGATCAAATATCGAAGCGACTGATGAATATTGTTACTAGTTCACATTTATTGCAATTCTTGTGAGACAGTCCAGTGACAATCGACAGTGACTCGTAAATGTGAACCCAAGCTTACTGCATACATTTAAAGCCAATGAATTTACTTCGACACCGTCGCCGCCGCCGTGTCGAAACAAATTCATACAAAAAACATGTAGATAAAAAATATTACTGCATGCACGACAATGTATCCAAAAATCCTCCAAGACTATCAAAATACTTAATATTAGTAAGATTACTTATTCGTAAGTTTTCATTCAGTTTTGTAAGTTATCATTAATTGTATTTTATATCTGGTGAGTAAATCATTATTAGGTGATTTTTGACGTGACACATAAGTATGATAAGATTGCTGCATAGATTTGGTATGTTTCTTAAGCAAAAAGTAAAAAAAAAAACTGGAAATATGAAGGGGTAAAAGAACAATGGGAAAATATGTATGGACCCCGTCCCCAGCAGTGTAGCACTATGGGCCATGTGTGAAAAAATCGATGTTATTCTGAATGACAAATTACTGAAAGAAAGTATGAAATAATGAATGTGGCAAACAATATTTTCTTCTTAATTGTTTTTATATTAGACTGCTCTTTATGGTTACTAAGTTATGATTAACTTTACTTAACTTTTATCAAAAACTTGATTTCTGAATGTCAATGATTGTTTATTTTAAGCATGTATTGTGTGCTCAAAAAATATTTCTTAATAAAAATGATTTATTGTGTTTCTATCTTTGTGGTTGAATAACTATTTTCCCTTATTATTCACACATTTACTGTCATACAATAAAATTATGTATTTTTTACGCTCTTTTATTTGATATATATGAGAAAAAGTGCTAAAAGGGTGGGGACGCTTTTTCCCAATGTTCTTTAGTTTTATGTTTGCAATTGACCTTAATTTCATTAAGAATTATGTTCAAATCAATAAAAATAGCTCTGTTGCTCGCGTTATTAGACGAATTTCGTCTCAAAATGCTTGTTATGCATGGTTATTTAAGCATATTATTGTATGTAGTGTCACGTCAAGAACCGTCGATCTATTCTGTAAAAATCTTAGGTGAGATTGTTAGAGAACAGATCGCGCGGTGTGTGCGTGTCCGTGACACGTGTGCATAGAAGCCTACCTGTGGGTAGGGCGGCGGCGGCGGCTGCGGCGTGCGCAGCGTGCCGGGGTACGGCGGCGGGGGCGGCGCCCGCCCCGCCGGGGCCTGCCCCGCCGGGGGCTGCCCCGTCGGGCCCGGAGCCGCCTGCCCCACTTGCCCCACTTGCCCGCCTGCTACTGTCGCTGGAAGAAAATTTACATTTCACTTCTGTCTTTATTATAGGCTTGAACATGCGACTGTGTGGTAAATGTTTGGGTAAGTATATATTCATAAGTTCACTCAACATGTAGCACAGGTACCTACTGTGTTCAGCAATAAAGATTTGTTTTGATTTGACGTTGGAACATCCAGATGACAAAAGGTAACGAGCACAGTTGAGGTTATAAAATGCACATAGATGAAGATATAATTTTGTGTGATTGTAATAAAAAAGATTTCATTTAAAAACGTGCGTCAGATTTTAATCATAATATGAACATAGCTTTAAAGATAAACCCAAAATAACTTGACCAATTTCAATTGTGTTATGTTGTGTTGTCTACCGCGGAATAAGCGTGTTTAAACATGAAAAGCAGAAATAACATTTATATGCCTGGGCCATTCCGCGCAATTAGGCTGACTTTTGTTTGGAAATGGTAAGGACATTTGGTGCATGTTGATTGCAATAATAAATTAAATAAAGGTGTTATACTTTTTTAGATAGCGGCGCCATACGTAAAAACATGTAAGAAATGTCATATAAAGTAAAAAAAGAATGCAGCTATGATATTAAATTTATTATTAGCATATATTCGCCGTTACTGGATTTCCGCGGAATGACCCGCGGCCTGTATTCCTGTTGCGGGGTTTCCCACAATACCTAGAAAGGAAAGTATTAGAAAAAGTAAAGGAGGCCAGCACCCAGCACTGGATGAGTCCAGGCTTCATGTAAACAATTGGTGTAACACTGACCAGCATAAGGCAGATGCGCGAGCGCCACGGTGCGGTCGGCGCGCACGATGCCCACGGAGCCGTCGGCCGCCACGAGCCGCGTGCCGGCCGCGATACTGCGGCCCGCCGCCAGCGCCGCGTTCACCTGCGCCGTCATGGCGCTCACGATGCTGGCCGCGCTGGCCGCCCCGCCTGGCCCACCTGGCCCGCCCGCCCCGCCGGGGGCCGAGCCGCCCGCGTTGGCGCCCTAAAAATAAAACCGGGAACATTGTGACAAGTGTGTCACGGACGCACGGACGAAGGCACGGGAACGTAGTGACGTTCCCGTGCCTTCGACTGCTCGAGCTTCAAAGACGAGACCACTAATCTGCGTTCGCGATTTATTTGCCAAAAATGTAAATAAATATGAATTAATGGAAAAATAACTTTAATTCCTACAGAATAAAGTTCAATTTATGCTACAACTTCAAACTTTTGTATAACTTTTTCAATATTTATTTATTTAATACTTCAAGCACATAAATGTACATAGGCAATAGTGCTAGTCACTCTGAAATAAACTTAATTTTCATTAATATAATGTTGATATTTGTTTAACTTGAAATAGGGTGGGGGTGCGCAGCACTGCGCACTTTTACTATAGTAATTTTAGGAAAGTTGCCCCAAAAATTTAAATTCCATCTTTTATTAAAAGTTATATTTACATTCAATAGTTAAAGCGAAGGCGCCAGAGTACCACGTGAATACCACCATCTAGTTTTTGGACCGAAAATGCACAAAATTTTCTAGTGCCTACATACCTGAGCATAATGCATGTGTTGTGCTGCAGAGAACTGCACTTGTGGTCGCTGCACCACTTGTTGACTCATCACCTGCTGCCCAGGTTGGAATTGCTGTGGACGCTGTTGCTATAAAACGAAACAATAATTCGCTAAGGAACTGTCTTTTAAATCTATCACCTGTTATTTTATGCAGTTTTCACAACAAAAAAACCAAATGCTCATCGTTACACAAAGAATAGTGTAAAAATTTACGACGGCTAAGTTTTTGAAAAGTCTTAAAGTCCAGGCAGTATTATTTTTTTTTTCATTCTTTTCCAAAATTATAGTCAAGTAAAGCGAGGATACTAAGACAGCAATTCGGTGAAACGAAGTTCCTAAGTTTACCTGATGATGTAATTGAAGCCGCTGTGGTGCATTTGTGAACATTTGCGTAAACACCGGACGCTGTGGTTTGTCCTCGTTTTCTAGTTTCACTTCCGATTTGATGGCTTGCATTGCATTCTGTTTGGAAGAGTAAAAAAAACATTTAGCGTAAAACATGGTAGTGTTTTAAAACTGTTAATAAATGGGACGAAAGCCTATCTGAATCGGCTCCCTTTCCAATTTTCAAGCAAATTTACTTTCGTTATCAACACTCAAAACAACTTCTAAGATTTAGTCTTTGAAATTAGGACAGGTTTATAGTTATACCCTTAAGACTTAAAGACCTTACTTCATAGGATCATTTCTATAGTAAGCTCTTCTCGAGACTTTCACCCTTAGACTTAGACAGAAATATTAAAAAAAAAAATATGCGAGTAATAAAAATAAAAAGAAAAGAAAAGAACAAAAAGAGTATGTAAGGATCGTAGAAGATGGCGGTCTGTAGTTCCTGCCATGGGAAAAAGGCGTGTGAAATAAAAATAAAAAAAAAACAAAATAATAAAATGGTCAATTACATAAATACTAGCCATCTGCTGGTTCTGTGTCATAACCCTTTGCACGGGATCACTGTACATCTGCTGCGGCGCCGGCGTCGACGGCGCTTCCAACTTCACTTCCGACTTTATATCTTCGGTCTCTGACTTCGCTTCCGGTTTAGATTCTATGTTTTTAACGGACTTTTGTAAGTCATTATACATTTTGTTGTCTTGTGCCTGTTCGTGTTCATCTCTGAAAAGAGAAGAATTATAAATTGTTCAATCTTGTTATTCTGAAAGTGGTCGACAATGTAATATATTTCCACTATATGTATAAGATATAGACAAAGGGAATATGTCTCATTCATATCATAGGATCACCACTACGGTACTGGTGATCTAATATGATTGCAAAATGTTGTATCTAAATATCAATAAACCATCAAATGCATTTTTCTCATGAATTTTGTTTAAATTTTTTTTAGACAAACTGAACATAAAACAAGAATAACTTCCATAGATGCCTTGATACCTAAAATGCTTTAAGGCAAAGCCGATATCAGATGCTTCACTTATAGATGAAACGTGAAAAATGAATTCATTAGTGAGCCAATCCAACTTACGTGTCCGGTCGGGGGACCCCCATCTCACACGCACACACATTCGTATATAATAGAAAGAGAAAGAGAGAAAGAGAGAGAGAAAGAAAGAGAGAGAGAGAGAAAGAGAGAGAGAGAAACCCGCATGGAGAGGGCATAACGCTTTTTCAGCGGGACGATTTCTACTCTAGCAAGCGGCGTTAAAGAACTTCGTTCCAAAAATGAATCTTTTCTCGAGTGAAACATGTGATATTGACTTAATAGGGACTCACTCTGGCTCTCTCTTGGCGTGTCTTTCAGGCAGGCCGTCGTCAGCCAAATCCAAGCCATCCAGGATGTGTTCATCGTTCAGCGCTGCCAGCTCTGGGTCGGCATACTCCAGTATATTGAACTGTTCACCTATCTCTGCGGTTAACGTCTCGAATAACACTTCGTCGTCCTCGCCGCCTAAACCGGTTAGAATGTCTCCCACCTGTGGAATTAGAGTTAGAATTAATAGTTTCAAGAAGATTGTCTGCCATGAGTGCCAAAATTTTGATGTAATAACCATAAACCACTTATTTTCTAACCATGCAGTAAGCAGTAAGTTTTGGTTTTATAAATTATATAGTAATGAGTCTGGCTCTGTGCCCGGACGCCCGGTTGATGTCAATAGGCTCGGCCCCTATTAGATGGGACTTTAACATAACTGGGCAAAATATGAATAGCGTGATGTTACTTTCTCAATAAATAACAAAAAAACAACTTTTCCATTCCCAAAAACAAAATATACAAATTAATTTTTCAATGGAAGTATGACAGAGCATGTTACGTTACCTCTCCAATATTAGAACCGTCTTGTTCAAGCTTGTCCATATCTCCCATATCCATCTCATCATTACCTTGATCTTGATTAGACTCTTGCTTATTTTCATTACTGGGAGCTGCAAAACATATTTGTTTCAGACATATTTACTTTTACATGTTAGTTATCTTTGTAAATACGTTGAAATGTAAGTAATCGTATTTAAATCAGTGCCAACCTAGCTTAACTTTATGTTACGGGCAAAGATTTAAAATAATACAAATTACCAAATAATGTACTCCAACATCAAAACAAGTTGATTATGTCTTGAGTCAACTTGCAGAACGTTTGTGGAGATCAAAATTATATTAATATGATAAAAAAATATCTATGTATGTAGTTACCATTATTTTGTAGATTTTGTTTCTGTTCAACCATTTGTTGTGCGGCGGAATTCTGGACATTTTGCTGATGTTGACTGTCTGCAGATACTAAACGCTGTTGCATAATCACTGGAACAAGACACCGAATTTAAAAAAATGTTACTAGTTTTCTGTTTAAAAAGGTAAGAACAAAAGCTCGCAAATAGGCGAGTATACACTAGAGCATTTTCTCACGCATTTCCATGTAATGTAACGTTCTTACGAATGCTCGATGCTGCGTTCGACGTAATGCTCACGGCGGGTGAGCATTTACTTGTAACATTTCTTTCTACCTGGCGTTTATTACTGAACATTGTGCGCTATTGCCTTTGCTCGATAAAATATTACACCAATACGGTCGTTGGTTTTAAAATCAGGTTGTAACAAAACATCGGTAGTCGTGTTCGAAGTGCGGTTCGTTAAAATGTAAAAACGGCGAATGTTCTGTTAGAAGTAAATGCTCTAGTTTATACTCACCTGTTTGTGTTGTATTTTATAGACTAGGCGTTGTGTTGTATAATCAGTGAAATTAGTTGTTTATCAAATTGACAGTAACAAAATTTATTTTATATTCAAATCATGACTGTCATTTTTTGACAGTTGCTTGAAGTAATAGCTATAATACGGCAAATGGACGTCACTTTCATCAATAATTATCTTTCCTGACCTACTTGTAATCATGAGGGTACATTTTGGTGTGACATTTGCTAGTTAAATAAAGGTTGAACAGTAGTTACAGTGCTGGTCCGGGCGGCTGGCGTGCGAGAGCGGCGCGCGCGCCCGCAGCGCCACGGGCAGCGGCTGGCGGAACGGCTGGCCCTCCGCGCCGCCCGGCGGGGACGCCGCCGAGCTGTGCTCTGTATTAAACACGTTCGATTTTAGGCTAATATCTTACTTTATAAAAATATTAAATTCATTCATTCACTGACAGACAACGCACGTCGTAAGCCTCTGGGTCTACAAGCTTGAAATTTTGCATTATAATGAACGTAAACACTAAGGAGGGATTCTCAAAAATTCCTGCCCTAAAGAGGTTGATTGATGAAATTTTGTATGGCATTTAGTCATTTTTGCCAATGGAAAATCACATCTTGACTTAACCTTTTCGACGCCCATCTACATAATACGCGATGTGTCCTCCAGCGCCACGCTACAAATGTATAACGTATCTATAGTAAAACGTAGGGATGGGATTAATGTCCTATCGATAAATAATATTATAAGTTGAAATTAACGTTTATTCACCAATTTACGAAGCTAAATAAAAACCGATACCGTATTTTCATATTTTGTTTTATTTCATAAAAAAATCAATATGAAAACCTGGATATATTTCCCATAATAAAAGAAAAGAATTGTAAATTTATTAGACGTGTGTTCTAGAAGGCACATCCCTATTTGTCTCCAAATGTAATCCTTCTACTTCATATCAAGTCGTTGGCGCTCGAGGCACGTCAAAATCCTTTCTGATATAAGGATGTCTAGATGTCGATGTCTATGGTATTTTTCTTTTTTCTATTCACTGTGGTCGAGTTACACGTGCATAACCTCAACCGATTCATGCATAATTTATTTCGTTTACTTACAAAAAATAGAACCAAACTGTCTAAATAAACTATCTACGTGTTTTAAAAAAAAAATAAAATGGAGTGTAAGTGACTGTTTTACGCAGATGTTACAGATCTTTTTTTTAATGGTAGGTATAGGTGTCGCAAAATACTAGCAATGACTTTTCTTGTTTTTAGAAACTAATAGAAAACGGAAGTACATTCCTGAAACGGAAGTTGACGACTTAACGTAATGTCAGGACGACGAACTATTTCAAAATTCTGATTATTCACAAACTCTTTCTTATGATGAATCTACTCAAAAAGAAACAAAATGTAAACATTGCACTACACTAAAATGCACAAAGTCACTTTGACCTTGAAAACCGTCCGCTTATGACGTCACAGATTTACTTCTATACAAGTTCGTGGCGTTGTGCGCACTGACAACTAGCCACTTTGTAAGGATGGGTTTTTCAAACGGTGTTTCACTATCGACAATGATTAGAAAACCTATTTATTCTTGATTAAGGCGAATAAAACGTAGTTTATAGTTTACAATATTTATAAAATATTATTTATTCACGTCATTTTCTTGCAATAATAGTATTTATGATCGTTTTGACGAGATGAAATATAGCGAGGTCTTCATCGTGTCCCATCACTGGCTTACTTTATATTAAGTACTTGGCGTTGGGGGCACTAAAATATTTTGTGGCGTTTTTGTTTCTATTGAATATAAAACAAACAAGAACTTATTATGTGTGAAAAAGTTAAAAATATGGCTTATAACAGGGCAATTTTCCATAAAAACAAAATAAAAGGTCTTGTAAAAGTCGTAAATTTATTTTATACTATTATTACTTCTAATCAAGTAGTGGCGCTGAGGGCACGAAAATCTCGAACTTGTATACAAGTGATTGGCGTTCAAAAGGTTAATAATTCCATACAATGAAATCGACATGGGCATTTTGATTCTAAAAGTTCGGTCTCAACAAATGTCCTTTCATAAAAAATGCTGTACAATTAACAGCAATAGAAAGTTGATTTACGAAGGCATGCAAGTTAATTTGCAAAGACAATTTTCTGTAATTATTTTTCACAGAAAGCCAGTTATAAAACACAGCAATGAAAAGAACTTACGTCCCGGCCACATCTTTTCTGGATGTCTCTGCAGCAGATCCCTGAGCTGCCTATTGATGTCATCATTGTTCCCGTAGTGTAGCGGGAAGCGTTGCGCGGGGAAGGCACTGCGCGGGGCCTCTGCGGGGGCCGCGGGCGAGGCCGGCGGGGCCCCGGGCATGGGCCCGCCGGCCCCCGCGCCCGGCGGAGAATTGCCGTCCGGCGCACGTAACCGCTGCATGGCTGCTTTCGGGTCAGATTTACGTGTGGGTTAGTGCGTGACACCAATCACATAATATTATAATCTATAGGTATATGCTATATTACCATTTCATTATGGTTAGCCTATGTAGTTGGAGAAAATCATGATATATGATAAGAAAAACAGGCAACTGATGGTTACCACTTGCAAAATACAAGTTATTCATCAAATTATTATTACCTAATTTACAAATTATTATCTATTCATACAAAAGATCAGTTTTAAAGAACTTTTATCGAGCTCGAACTTAATACTCTTGGACCTTAGACACTCATTCAACCGAACCAGCATCAAAAAAATGGCACAATCAGAATTTGAAGACAGAAGCGTAGTGGCAGGTACCTTGCATCCTCTGATCATGTATGATCTGCTGCTGCTGCTGCGTCTGCTGCTGCCGCTGCTGCTGCAGATGCTTCCACTGCCGCTCCTGTTCCGCCTCCCGTGCACTGCGCTGTTGATTGCACGCCCGCTCTTGCTCCTACGTCACACGGCACAAGTTAACACGACACCACTTGTAAGTACACGGCAGTCAATTGTCATTGTATCAGGACAAAGTAATTTTACGGACGTATTGAAAGTAAACGCCCGAGTTTTAAACAAAGCTATTTTTAACATAAAAATAAATGATCTAAGAATTGTCTTCCTAGCTGTAATTTATATCAATAAGAAATTTCGAAGAACAGGACGCACAACGATTTCAGTCGCGCGTACAGGACGCATAACAGCGAATTTGTTTATTGATATAAATGTAGCCAAAGACAAATCAAAGAGCAGATGTGTTTATGCGTTCTGCACATTGAGCGTCTTTCAGTGCGATAAGTTTATTATATATTTGAAACAACGCACGCAGTCCAAATCCACATGAAACGCATCATCCAATTCCTTCTGCATGGCACCATCGCGCCAGACTGCGCTCGGTGCGTGAAGCTCCTAAGAGATAATACTAAATATTAATTTTAAATATTTTAATATTAAGTCGCCGCACCACTAAGTATAATATTAATTGCAACCTATACAATGACAATCAGTTCCGTGTACTTGTTGTCTATTAATGTAACATGCTGTAACTACGCAGGCAATTTTATTGTATCTCTAACTATCCTATGACAATTTACATTGTTTTAGAGATGAAGTTAATGTTTTAAATGATAATTTAGATTCTATTTACATCTACTAGAACATTATTATGGGTGTTTTTCAACTACTGCATTTTTTACAATACAAATCTGAATATTAAGGCTCTTCATATTAGCACATAAACTTCTTTTGCTGAACATGGGCCTGCTAATGACTGCTACAATTAATAGTTTTGACACAACTATTCACTCAATCAATTCAAATTATGGGCTCATTTTTCAATAGTCAAATAACTTTTATCTGAAGAATAATTCTGACAGTTTGACATATTCTCTATACGAAAGCTGTCAAACCGCAATATTTATTCCTCAGATAAAAGTTAACCGACTATTGAGAAATCAGCCTTAAGACTACAAAAAATATTGCAATTTTTTATTTATCTCTTTTTTAACATGTCTATTAGTAAATAATGCTTCAAATTAAGGATATCCATGCGTATGTGTTATTCAAAATAATGTCGAACTATGAGATGCATAGTTAGTATACATTAAGTTTCAATAATATATATAAATATAACTTTAATATCTAGTAATATTATAACCCCCTTACTAATAAACGTATTATATCAGATGAATATTACACACCGATCTCTCTCTTTCAGTCGTCAGTAAATTGTCTTTCGAAAGAAGAAGACTAAGCGTTGTGTAACTATACAGACGCTATTCAACGTTTATTAGTAAGGGGGTTAGTTTTTAAACTTAATAGATACTAATTTATAATCCCATAATGATATGTTACGTCATGTTAATATTTTTACTATACACAATACCAAAAATAAAATACTGATACCTAATAATAACTATTATTTGTACAGAATCTATTATAACAGCTTTATCTGTAAAATAAAACCTAATCCTAATAGATTATTTGCATAGTATAGAGTTGGATAGAAACAATTTAACATCTATACCTGTAAACTTACAAACTACATCACAAAGCTTTATACAAGAGCGTAAAGACGCAAATAAACTGTGAACTACATCGAACTGTGTTAGAATTGTTAGCACACCACAACCAGCCACCAACAGCGTCCAATGTTAAAGCCAACACTACCAAGGCAAAGCGAAAATAATAAAATCAACATTACGGAAACAGGGGACACGAGTCCGGGAGGCTTTTGGGAATCGAAGGGAGGGTAATGGTCTCGAATAAAAAAAAAAGCTAAAAGAAATTAACAAAATAATCACACAGCGTCCAACGCCATTAAACAGCCAAGATTATTGTTGGGTGATGACTGAATTTAAATAAAATCGGAGGAAGTGCTCAGGATCGCGTGGTGCGACGTCGCGCGATCACCCAACAAATCGGAACGTATCTCGCATATACACGCCACACGCTATGTTCGGGTGTCAAGTCATGTCGTGAGCGTGTTGTCTGTCCACTTTCGTAGAGTATAATATGTCTGTAAAGTTCAAATAAGGTGGGAGTCCAATGTAATGTGTGGTGCGGGATCTCGTGTAGGACATGTGTAGTGTGCGGTGTGTAGTGTATATGCGAGGAGTCGCGTGTCGCGGTACCGTGTGTCGCGGGAGGCGCGGCAGCGTGCGCATGATCTCGGAGGGAGTGAGCACGCGGATGTGCGCGTCGGCCTCCAGGAGCCCGCGCGCCGTCACCGTGACGTTGGGCGCGCGCACCCCGCCGCCGGGCGCGCTGGGAGCCGGCGCGGGCGCGCTGGGAGCGGGCGCGGGCGCGGGCGCGGGCGCGGGAGCGGGCGCGGGCGCGGGACTGGGCGCGCCGGCCGTCGCTGCGCTGCCATCAGTCTCGCCGGTTCCGCTGCTCGTGCTCTGTCGCGCCCCATTTACTTCTTAGTAACAATTCGAGTGTCCCGGGCGAGATCTCGTGGTCGCTTCCGTCGAGGCGCTCCCCGGGCTTTACGCGGACCTCGTCGGTCGACGCGATAGATGGATAGGGTTGGTCTTTTTGTCAGAAGGAATTCGATAGTGTATCTGATTGCGCGGTGGGTTCGGGAATCTTTATCCTACCCTCATGTGTGAAATGGGAATGATATTGAGGTGTACTAGCAACGGTAAACAATGATGATCGTGACCAAAGTTGATGGAGGCCCTGAACCGACGTGGCAAATATTATAATGTGTTTTATTAATGCGTGCACGATAACATCCTGGCTCGTACGAAACTATAACATGTATGAATGAATAAAACAGTGCTAATCGAACCCGTATGCAGATCCCATGAAGTATATGATAGAACACAAGTATCAATATAAATACTAGCACTAAAATAATTAAGTATTCAGACCATAAAAGTAACTACCCCAAATTCATTAACACAAGGTGATTGCCCAAAAGGAGTTGCAGTGGCTAAACTATAGTGGCAAGTACTGTAGATCCTCTCACTTCGTTGTTCAACTGCTAAGGTAGTGACAAATTCACATTGTTTATACAAAACAGAACTACTATGGTGTGCTACGTGTATCCTACAGCCGCGATATGTACACTTGTGCTAGCGTTGAGACAGGCGACAGAATCTACAGCAACCGTGGTATTAACAACAGATAACACTTCCTAACGACCGTGAGCGAGACAAACCATAGACGGACACTTAACTAGACAAATATACGTTTTTCAACGCACAGTGAAATACTGAAGGTTCTAGTAGGGCGATACAGAACGATGGTTCAGTATGGCCGTTCTAGCAGCCTCTAGTGTGAATGACACACAGTATAAACACGGTGGTAAGTGAGTTGGGTTAGCACACACCACATCTAGTGACACACAAGCGGACATACCTGTTGTGCCTTCTTCATGCGGATGGCGCTCCGGTTGTCCCGGGCGCGCTGTAAGTATGGCGCTTTTTGGTCGGACGGTAAGGCGCGCCATTTCTTCAGTATCTGTTTGCAGCGGTCCACCCAGTTGGGGAACTCGGTTTTCCATTCCGGATGGTTGGTGTTCGCGTATAGGACGGCTGATATTGTAGCTGCTGAACCTAGACCTATAGGGAGTGTCGTTGAATTTTACAGATTTTCTAACGCTATTTTTACAGTTTTAATATTTTTGTCGAACATAGATGACCATATTATTATTAGATTTGCTGTAAGTATTATAAATTCACTCGACAGTAGCTGACAGAGCTACACAGCTATTATTTTTTTTTGAATTCATGGGAAACCAAATTGATAAGCAGTTGTAACTTTTGTTTACCACAACTACGTAACTTTATCATGTTGCTGAAACTATGTAGCACCTACCTTTTCTTCATGAATTCAAGGTTTCAGACAATTTATTCGACCTGATAGTCTTAGCTTAGCTTCCGTGAGATCGTCAATAACACCAAGGCGTTGCTGGCAGTTCTTGGGAAGCTGAGATGGATTAAATTATCGATTTTCCCACCCGTACAATACGGTCGGTTTGAACATAGACTCTCCGAACTTTCGAGCATATTCTGTCACTCACACTCGACTCATGTCACCATTTGGTTTCTAAAAAAATGTATTGCACAGCCTTCTGCAAAAAGTTCAGACCGGCCATGATTCATTGTATGCAAAATACGAGCTTGAACGTGGAGTTGCAGACACCAGCCTGTTATACAATACAATAGTTCTAGTTTGAAATAAATTAGATCTTTTATACACTCGCGAGCAACCAAATCGACTCAAGCCTTGACGGCGCACATATACATTGATTTTCCTAAGACGATAAATGGTAATTATAAAAGTGATATGTCATTCGAAAGCTGAAGAATTATGCTTTTAATTAACATCAATACCTTAAAAAAAACTAAGCGCTGATTTATTGACGTATTTTAATTGGCCGTCGGGGTAAATTACCTCATTAGGAATCCACGACTTGCGCTACCTGCTCCCGCTATAAAACCCCTCCACATCCGGTTTACCTTATCAGTCCCTTATTACAAGTTAACTGGCACATATCTCCGTAAATTGCATTCCTTGTTTTCGCTAACCCATGGATACCACACCAGAAGAAGCCGTTCAAGTTGTTGCCTTGTTGCAACAAGGGTTAAGTCAGCGAGCAGTCGCTGCCCAGCTCCACTTGAGCCAGTCTTCTGTATCCCGAGTATACAGACGGTTCCAAGAGACTGGTGCCTCCAATCAGAGACCAAGAACGAGCCGCCACCGGTGCACTTCAGAGAGAGACGACCGCTTCATTGTCTCAACCTCGCTGCGCAATCGACACCTTACGGGCGTTGATGTGCAGCAAGAACTGAGACGTGTACGACAAGTGGCTGTCAGCGAGTGAACAGTGAGAAGATGCTTGAAGAAAGCCAGCTTGACGCCAAAATGACTTGCGACGGGCCCTAAATTGACTGCAGGCCACCGACAAGCGCGCCTTCAATTTGCTCGAGAGCATCTCAATTGGATCGTTGCGCAATGGCGATCGGTCCTGTTTACTGATAAGTGCAGAATGTGTCTGCATGGCAGTGACAGGAGAGGCCGAGTCAACAGGCGTCCGGGGGATCGATTTGCCTAATGTTATTTCGCTGAAACAGTGCCATATAGCAGCGGTTCCTGCATGACGTGGGCTGGTATTTCTTTAGAGGGAAAAACCGAACTTGTTTTCGTGCCTGGGGGCGGCCGAGGAGGCGGGCTAACAGCTGATCGGTACATCACCGACATTTTACTCAATCATGTTGTGCCCTACGCAGGGTTTGTCGGTGAAGACTTCGTGTTAATGCACGACAATGCCCGCTGCCACACGGCACGAGTCACTCGACAGTTTCTGGAAGAGGTCGAATTACGCACGATGGACTGACCTGCGCTCAGTCCTGACATGAATCCCATCGAGCACTTATGGGACGAGCTTAAAAGAAGAGTTGGGGCCAGGAATACAGTCCCTTCAAGCGTAGACGAGCTAAAGACAGCATTATTAGAGGAGTAGGACGGCCTTCCTCAAGAAAATGTCAAAAAATTAATAAGGTCAATGAAAAACAGACTGCAGGCTGTAATTAGGGCTAGAGGGGGCATTACGAAGTATTGATTTAAATAAATTAATTTTATTTTTAACAATTTTTATTTTTATTTGTAAAATACGAGACCCATACCCTTTTTCCTAAATTTCCGTTTTTCCTACTTTTGCGTTCAGACATTATTTATTTCAAAAACGATGGATGGATTTCAATGATAATGATATCAAATTAAAGCTGACATCTTAAGCTTTCGAATGACATATCATTTTTATAATTTCCACTCATAATTTTAGTTGTAGCAATGTATGTGTGCGCCGACAAGGCTTGAGTCGATTTGGTTGCTCGCGAGTGTAGTACGTACTCTCATCAGCTCTCATCTTGTCAGCGCTTCTCTGGTTGTAAGATGGCGGCGGCGCCTGCGCGGTGTCAGGCCACGCCGTGTTGCCGCTGCCGCTCTCGGAGAACAGAGGACTCATCGCACTGTTACTGCTGTAATATCAATGTAAATAGAATTTTGGATATGTAAATAAGAAGTAATGGTAAAATCTAATTACTATCTAATTTCGTAGCAATGGGTAGCCAAACCATTGTCTCTGATTAATTTCGGTTATGTTGGTTTGCGCGGCACACGCCAGTAAAGCTTCCAGTCGGCATGATTTTTCCCGACATCTTCAACAATCACCGTCGTATTTCAGTCAATTTACACAAAACCTTCCATTCCACCACTCCGGCCATTGGTGAAAACCTTAAATTCGATCGGTAGTGATACGGCCTATCAATAATATCAATGGAATTGAACGGAATGATAATTAAGGCTTACACCAGCCACATTAAATATTTACAAATCAAAGAGTTTACAACAACGAGAACTAACCTGCTACCACCAAACTCCGGATAAGGTGAGGTATACTCCATGGGGCTCTGCAGTTGCTGCCGTTGTTGAGAGTATGGCGTGCTTCCCATTGAGTTCACATACGATACGGACGACTCTTGCGATTCCTGGTCAACACTAACTTTCTCAGAACGGTGTTCGCATCAATTTTATATCGCCAACCAGTTAGTTGGATGTCATTATTAAATTTTGTAAAAGATACTTGTACTCAGCATTGGATAGATAACGAGTTTCATTGATGGTACAATGATCAATGCAAAATATTTATCTGCAGCCTAATTGCGGAACGCCAAATCGTCAAATGATTCTGATCAGTTGGCTTCATTTCTATCACAATTGGCTTCATTTTACGATTTTCGAATTGCGAAACTCTAGTTTCTGCGCAGGGCCTTAACGTTCATAATTGATTTCATAAAAAACTAGAGTTTCGCAATTCGAAAATCGTAAAATGAAGCCAATTGTGATAGAAATGAAGCCAACTGATCAGAATCATTTGACGATTTGGCGTTCCGCAATTAGGCTGCTGCATTCAATTAGTCCCCAAGAGGGGCGATGCTTTAATCTATATCAGGCCCTGGGCAGTAAGCCCTATTACCACCTTGCTGCCTTTGTAGCGGTATCTACAACGCGTCGTACGTCACGCAAAATCCTGCATCTCGCAAGCAGAGTTTACCGCGCATCTAGCATAGATACAACGGCCCGACATGTAACATTGGGCAGTTGCCCGCCAGACACAACACCCGTCTGGTCGGAGGATCCTCCCTTTTCGATAGACTATGAGTGAACTTTATACCCTCTTCCTCATACCTCCACAAAAATTTTTGCATGGCATAAAAAAACTGAAAGGTATAGACACTTTTCACGCCAAAACATAATTATTAATTTCACACAAACCTGCGAATCATCAGTGAGAACTCCCTTGAATATTTCGTCTACATCATTGCTGTCCATGTCAGGTAGACCGTCGCGTACCATTGCGTCTAAATTCACGCCTAACAGAGACAGGTCGTCTTTAGGAGATATCGTAGATGCTTGAGATGAACCGCCTGTTTCTAGAAATATAGGAAACGTATAAGAAATATCATCAGATATTCAGAGTGTGTTAACGGAAGCAAGGCGATGAGGGAACTCAATAAATACCTATTGATATTAGATGGTCATGGAATACACTCGACAATCTTTTACTTAAAATTGCGACGAATAAAATTAATTAAAAAATTCGTTCTTTCCACAGATATAGATATACCTAGATAACACAAGAGCACCTACTTCGCGTGCCAAAAGTCGCACCAGTTTACGATCGAAAATCATAAGCCGCCACTTTCGCGCTCAGTCCTGCGTACTGCTGGCTGGGTGAGCGTGAGCGAGAGAGCGCGAGCTTGTGACGTCATAGTAGATAGTCAAAAAGTGGCACCCTTAGTTTTCATACAGTTCGTGATACTTGCGTTATCTAGGTATATCTATATCTGTGGTTCTTTCGTCTAAAAACTTGCTTTTACACAATTGAATTCTAAATGGTTGGATATCAAATCTTGGCTGTTTATTTAAAAACATAGTTAAAACTCACCACTACCAATCGGCTCAGGCTTCGTACTATGCACGGTAGGTATACTCTCAGTAGCCACAGTAGGTGGTTGTTCGGCCTCAGCCGGCTGCGGGCCTAAGATCGCGTTCTTCAACGCCGTGGAGTCTTCAGTATGTTTCAGTTGTCCATCGTCGATCTCCGTCTTTATCTTCATTGTACCGTCAGAGTTGGAAGAGTCATCCTTCTCATCTTTTGGTTTTAGGGAGTTAAGGATGTCTACTTCGTCCTGTATAGGAAATTGGAGATAGGTCAGTAGGTCAATTCTCGTAATTAAAAACGTTCAAAATCTAGTCGCAATCTCATCTCAGCGACAATCAATGTCAAAAACTTGTCAAAAATTTAGGGAAAATTGAAGGTATTTTTGACGAGACTGTGAACGTTCTTAAAATTACGAGAATTGCCCCTCTGCTGTTTATCAAAAGCTTTTATTTTAAGTTTGTTTCAGGTGTTGAAGTGCCAGTATTAGGCCCAGACTCCACTGAAGAGGAGCTGGGCGGAGCGGAGCGGAGACGTGCAGGAATCTACCAATCACAGACGAGACGAGTGACGCGATGAGGATATCAACCATTGTGATTGGTCGATTCCAGCACGTCTCCGCTCCGCTTCACCCAGCTCCGCTTTATTGGAGTTCGGGCCTTAGACTAAAGAGTGTCTCGTGGCTAAATCTTATCAGTTGCACATATGCTTGCCGCGTTCGGTACGTGAATTAGTGACCATCCATTACATATCGAGACCCCTCCATGCCTCGGAAAACACGTTAAACCATTGGTCCCGGCTGTCAATCGTAGATCTTTGACAGTCGTTCCCGAAGACGTCGTTCGTCAGAAGCCCGAAACTCTGACAACCAGTCTTGCCTTGGAATATTGTGTTAACCAGTAACTGGGTTGTGGAGGTCAGATAGGCAGTTACTCCACGTAAAATACTGGTATTCAGCTGCATCCGGTTAGATTGGAAGCCGACCCCAACATAGTTGGGAAAAGGCTAGGCAGATGATGAGAATGAAACAGGCCCTTACCTATTTTCGAATAATAACATTTTTGTCATGAAAAACTTTATCTTTTTATATTAAAACGTACCGTATTAAGCGATATAATGACAGACGCATCATGATCATTGAAGCTAGTTAAGGCAGCGAGTACGTCTTCTCCATCGCTGTCGGAGTTATCGAGATCCCATTTGAAGTCACGTAGCTCGCGGTATCCTTCCGGTGTGGCGGGCCGTAGCGTACCGCCTGGACTTTCTGCTGGGTTAGCTGAAGAAGAAAGTCAAATATGGACTCTGTTTTATACCAAATAAGATTCAATTTGGTCTGTAGATCGAATGTATAGCAAATTGTTCATCGTAACCATGCCCCTTGAGTATGGCGACTGGGAAGATGCAATTTATATGGATGAGACATAGATGTTTGCTAGGCAATCTTCTTCTAAACATGACGATTGCAATGTTGAATTGAAACACAGAAATACTTATATAATATACAAAGGTGTACTGTAATCTTACCAGTTGATGTGACAGCTGCTTTGGTTGGCTCCAGTAGGTCTTTGCCGAAGAAAGCTTCTTGCATGTATGAGGGGAACTGCTCCATTAGCTTAGAGCGCGGTTTTCGACGCGGCTTACGCTTGTTGCTCGGCGATTCTGTTTAAATACATACAATTTTGTAGCAAATAGACAAAGGAACTTCCATTTTCTTATTTCATTACTATGCAATCTAGTGAACATAAATGTTATGTTGCAGAGTATGTATATTCTACACCTCCATAACGAACCATTTTGGTCTATACTACGGTCCTAACTCACAAACCTAAAAGCCTGGCTTGTATTAATAATAATTTCATAAATCTTTCAACAGAGAATAGTGATTTTATTTCTCAGATTGCATAGCATTAATCTTTTAAATTAATATCATATCTCACCTCCAGAAGCCTGCGTTCCATCTCCCTCTTTCTCTTCGTCGGCTTGCGCCTTAGCTGTCGTCTGTCTCTGTCTAACAACGAATCCGCCAATGCCAAGCTTGTTCAAGTTCCTCTGTCTCTTTCTACGCAGTACCGTGAGGCCTGAATCTGTTGTGTATATGGTGAATCCTTCGGGAGGCGGGCCGTCGTTTGCGACGTTCCATAGAATGCCTTCCTTGAAATTCGTGTTGGGTACACCTGTTTGATCAAAGGTTAAATAGTAAAGCTACGTTTTCACCGGTTTGATTAAGGAAGGCTCAGTTTTGAGCTAATGGAAGTCTGAATTTCATTGCGTGCGCGGTGTTCGTTGCTTGAAAGTTGAATCATCGTTTATTCCGTAAAATTCCGTCAGATCGTAGTATTCGGTGAAAACGCTGCTTAATTTCTCTTTCGAGAAAACATTACTCTTTTTGTCCTAAATAAAATCTAGTTATTTCGACGAGAACTAAGTTTTGAAAATTAGTTTTTTTTTGCGTTTTAAATCTACTGAGACCTCTTACAAACTTAGGTAGGTACTCTAAGTTGGATTCTCTTCAAAATTACTTCATAAAAGTAGTCGTTTCGATGAGACTCACCAGGTTCCTCCTTAACTTCGGCGGTGCTGTCTGGCTTGGAGTCGTCGCCCATCTCGACGTCTGCATTCTGAACCACTGTTTCAATAGATGCCATTATTTCTAATCCACAATGCCAGCGTCGAACATACAAAAACTCATGTTAGATACACATCTTACATGTACTAAGTAAATATTAAATAATATTTATACATATACCTACATACAGCAATCATAAAATATTAGGCATAGATGTGATATAGAAAGAAAAAGAGATTTCATTGGCAAATGTATCTCTCAGTGTATGTATAAAGCAAAAATACTGGCTGGCATTGGGTAATAGAGCATAGTGGTTTTATAATAAGCATATAATAATATATATATATATAACAAACCAAAAAGTAACTACTATAACACATGCAAAGCACACACGCACATGACACAAACAACACTGATGCATAATCACCTGCGTCTTTCTCAGTGTTGTCATTCTTGAATCTTCTCTTGCGTCTCGTATGGGTGATGCCCATTTCCGCTTCAAGTTGTTTCATGTGGTGTGCGCCGCGTTGCGAGAGACATACGTCATCCACGTAGTACTCCCCCGCCAGCCCCAGCGACTGCGGCGTGGGCCGCGGCATGGCCCGCACCGCCGCCGTCGCCACCGCACTGGCGGCGCTGCCCGCCTCGATGGCACGCGCCAGGTGCGGCGGAGGCAACTCGCGCCCTCGACAGAGCACGCATTTGTATCTGGGGATGTATACGAACCAGTTTTTTTCTGTCTACTTCAGTTTCCATAAATAAGAGAATACTCAGAAGACATGACACAGTGACACAGTAACTGGGTTGTGAAAATCAGATAAGCAGTCGCTTCATAAAACATACTGATATTCATATGCATCCGGTTAGACTGGTTGCCAAACCCACCACAGTTGAGAAAAGGTTCGGCAGATGATAGCATATAAGGCATGAACGACCTATAAAACCGTGCAGCGCCGGTCGTTTCTTTTATAGAAAAAATTTAAGTACCATTACGACTTACTAATAATTTAGACAGTGCTAAGGTGGGCCGACAGAAGGATCCAGTTGGGTTGGGTTGTATTTGGAAAACTAAGGTCTTCAACCAGTGCGTCCTGCCCGTTATGGCATACGGTACTGAAACGTAGACACTGACTGTGTGCTGGTCCACAAATTCAAGGTCGCTCAGCACGCTATGGAGCGAGCTATGCTCGGAGTCTCTTTGAAGGATAAAATCAGGAATGAAATTATCTGGAAAAGAACCGGAGTTACCAACATAGCTTGCAGAGTAAACAAACTGAAGTGGCAGTAGACTGGCCATGTCTGTCGAAGGACCGATGGCCGGTGGAGCAGACAAGTCCTGGAGTGGAAACCGCGTATCGGCAAGTTTAATGTGGGACGGGCTGAGTAGACTGGATGCGGAAGGCGGAAGACAAGGTGTTGTGGCGCAGTCTGGGAGAGGCCTAATTCCAGCAGTGGACTGCGATAGGCTGAGTTGATTGAGTAGATAAGGTGCTGCTTAATTTTTGCGCAGTTGATGATTGCTCCGTTCGCCGTCAAAAAGTCAAAGCTTAAAAGACAGAGAGATATGTATAGATGCAGATGACTGATATAACACTTACCCAGCGCGGCAGCACACTTCGGCGTCGTTCTCGCTGCGTATAGAGTCACAGGACGCATGCAGCCAGCGCCGGCAGCCCTCGCACTGTATGATCAGCTCGCCGTCCGAGTACGGCTCCGAGCACACGCAGCACATCACTAGTGACGCGCATGGAGCACATTCTAGAATAAAAAAAATAATTCAGCAGACTATACCCAATCTGGTTTCAAGTCCATCCTTTTAACCTTGCTCTTCTATATTAGACAAGTACAGACATGACGTTATTGCTGAAGCAAGTGGCGTTCGAGAAATATTTCGTATTAAAATCAAATTGGGCGTATGATACGCCCCAATGCTGATGCGTAATAGTGCGATTTACTTATTTATTTATTTATATATACTTTATTGTACACCACAAAAATACATGACATGAAATAAACACATAAAACACTACAAAATATACAATGGGTGGCCTTATCGCTTTCTGCGATCTCTTCCAGGCAACCTTGGAATGGACAGTGATTTCCCTGGACATAAAATGGGGCTGTCGTTGGTGCAAATATTATGTATACAATACACTAAAATAGATACACAGATAAATACATATGCGATCTTGAACATGTTCAGTGTGAAACTGTGAATGTTCAACCAATCTGCAATGTATAATCTTGGCTGGTTAAAAGTATCACACGCCCTGACACTGTGGACTAACATAGCGATTTAGGACACATTTAGAGCGGGACTTTTGTTTTTTATTTATTTATTTATTATTTATTAAAACTTTATGCACAAGTAAAAAAAAAAATACTGTACAAAGGCGGACTTAATGCCTGAGGCATTTTCTACCAGTCAACCTTAGGGTGATGCAGAGACAAAACATGGCAGGTGCAACATTCAGAATAACTAGCTTGGAAATGACTATAAAATACAAGAATATATACATAGATACATACATACATACATATAAACCAAATGAACTCTCAGGGGAGAAGATCGGTAGAGGAGAAAACGAATCCAGCAAATCAGCGCTGGGATGTTACAGCCAACTTCTGCCGAATATGTTCACGTGCCTTCACTTTAAAAGATAACCGACTTGTTGCCGTCCTGATGTTCAGAGTTGATGTTTTTTCTGTCTTTATTATCTATAATTTAGGCTAATCGTCACATCTCGTTGTATACCTGTATAGTTGTCACACCAAGCAAGCGTGTGCCTCGTCCCGCACACGAGGCAGCGGCGACAGCGCTCGCAGCGCCACGGGCCGCGCGGCACGTCTGCCAGCGGCGGGCGCGCACAGTAGGTGTGCCACGTGGTGTCGCAGTCGTCGCACAGCAGCAGCAGCGTCTCGTCGCCGCGCGCGCCGCAACCCTCGCATACCGTGCAGTCTAAGCAGCGCCAGCCTTGCGTTACTATTACTTGAGATACCTGCATACAATAATCGAACCCTTACAATTTGTAACACCCTATAACCTGTGTACACAAAATAAATTTATTTGAATTGATTTGAATAAGTTATCACACCATCTTTTGTCTCGGTCAAGAATTCTACATATTATTCACAAAATTTTACTTTTCCAAATACAGGAGGATTTATGTGGCAAGCAGCAACTCATAAATTCAGGCTTTATCGAAGTCACTATCACTTGTAAAGCACTCGCGAAAGTTGCATGCAACTGGTTACCTAAATATGTTAGAATACACTAAAACAAAGTGCTAATTTGACACAAAAAGAAGACGTCATAATAATTGAAACTTATAGCTGAAATAATCCACAATATTCATACTAATATTATAAATTTGAAAGTAACTCTGTCTGTCTTTCTGTATGTTACCTTTTCACGCCTAAACCGCTGAACCGATTTTGATGAAATTTGGTATAGGGATAGCTTGAGTCCCGGGAAAGGACATAGGACACTTTTTATCCTGATATTCCCACGGGATCGAGACTTATGCGGGTGAAACCGCGGGGCGCAGCTAGTACATTATATATTACATCTGATTCTAATTCATAACAATAAACAACTCACCTTAATATTAACACAATAAGGATGATACGTCTGTCCGCACTGCGCACACGCAATAAGGCACCCTTCAGAGTCGGTTCCAATAGCGCCGCACATCACGCACAGATCTTGCGTTAGGACGAACTTATCTTTACTTGAACATAGCACTAATTTATTCTCCACACCTAAAAGAACAGAGAATGATAATCGTAATTGCGGCCAGTGAAACTCGTATAAAGGCTGCTGATTTAATCACCTGATATGTTTAATGGACGTCGTACTAAATAAACTACAATACTACGACTTATGCGCCTCGGCAATCATCTATATCTTTGGAAATCTGAAGGTGCAATGATGATATCTATGAAAAGTTGTTTTTTATCACGATTAAATATGGGTTTCACAAGTTGATTAGTATAATGGATGAAATCACCCCATGAAATATTTCGAGTGGATAAACAAACAGCCTGTATAAACAAGGTCTCAAGGTCAAAAATAAGGTGTGTTACCTGGATCATCTTCAGGTGCTTTATTATCAGGGGCCTGAGGTCTTTGCAGGCCCAATCCTGGTACTCCAAAAACTCCCCTCATCTTTGGTTTAGATCCTCTCTTCCGCCCAAAGTCCAGAACAGACCTCTGTCGCTTCTGGAAACCCAGCTTGCCCGCCGGAGGGAACCCGCCTTTTAGCTTGTATCCACCTATCTTCTTTTTAGCTACTTTGGCTGAGACTGTGAAGGGCTTACCCTTGCCGAGACCGACATCCGGCTAGAAGAAATAAGCAATTATTAATGGTGTTGGTAAAGAGCTTTTTTTACTTGTAGGACTGTATGCCCTACAGCTATGAATATCATTCGTAACGACTGTCACCTCCAGGCGGCCGTTGATCGAAGGCAAAACTTATTGCCAGTATCTTCGAATGAGCAAATCAAGTCAAAAAACTTGCGACTGAAAAACATTGAAAGGAATTACCTTAGCTTCTATAGCAAGAGGATCCTGCTCTTGCTGCGAATTCTCGTCACCGAACGACGAGTCTTGAGATGTTGAGGCAACAGTGTCTTCGTCGAAAGCTGTCAAAAGTGTCAGAAATAAGTATGAAGCCTTCTAAAAACCTCTCCATATAATTTCATAGTTAAATCGTTGCGAATCAGGAGAGCGCGTCATGTGACTTTGTCTTTAATATAGGGTTTACTTTGCAATTATTGACGCGCGTTCTGAAATGCAACAACTGTAATATGCTTACATCCAGATTTGGAGCCAGTCAGCTGCATCTGTGCCTTACATATTGGACAGCTGTACTCGTAAGATGGATTCTGTGCTTTCTTCTCTCTGTATTGGCTAGGTTCCGCGTCAGGATCGCACATGCCGTGTACGTATCTGTACAAAAAGATTATGAGTTACATACTTTAGGGTTGGTGTATGGGGAAAAGGCACATGAAATAAAGGGTCAGTTTCCTTAGTCAATTTGTTTAATTCAATGTTATTATTCGGTATGCAAGGGACTCCCCACATGCGGGCAAAACGATCAGTGATAACAACTTCCTAGTTCCTGTCTACTGTCCTAACGCTGGTCTTGGTCTACATGTGTGCCAAATTTCATCGAAATCCGTTCAGCCGTTAAGGCGTGAAGTGGTAACGGACAGAGTTACTTTCGCATTTATAATATTAAGCATGGATTACTGACCTTTTACATAGCATACATCGTATCATATCCCTGTACGCAGCGGCGCGGTACGCTCTACGGCATAATGGGCAGCATGATCCCTTGTTCCGTTGCTGATAGCAGGAGTCGCATACCGTGTAGTGAGCGTGCCAACGGGAAGATGGACCCGCGCCAGGCGAACGCGACCCGCAGTCAGAGCACACGCGACAACACTAACAGAAAATAACATATTTTAGGAGCTATTCGTCTAGGGGATCAGGACACTAAGCTAGAAAAGTATATTGATAAGGGTCAATATTATAGCAGATGGTGGCCAATACTGGTTGTGGTACGGTCAGCATCAAAAGTTGATTAACACTTCAGTTTTTTTAATCTTAGTTATTGAGCAAAATATTTTCTCAAATTGCAGCAGAAGAATTTTTTTTAGAATATATACTCTTGTCTATTATGTGAAAAGCTAAAAATCAGTTTATTGAAAAAAGTTGTTGTCAATTTAATAACATGTAAAAATGATAGTGTTAATCGACTTTTGATGCTGACTGTACCGACATACATATTTGGTCTGCTGGAAAGCAGGGACACAGTAGACAAATTTGTTGAGATTGTTGTAACCAATACAGAGTTTCAAATTATCGATGGGAGAGTACAGGCTGAAATGAAGAGTTGGTTTTAATGCATCCTTCATACAGCTCATACATTTTTTTACTCAAATGTGTTACAACCAAAAAAAAATATGGCAACTATTTATCTGGTTGATGAAACCAATTGTAGAAGTGTCTCCAGGAAAAAGGTCGGTTTTCATGCTATTTCTATCAACATCAAGTAAAGAACATGTTATGTAGTGTTACTGAAGTACTAACCTTACACTTCCAGCCATACTTAGGCACGGTGGCCATGACAGGCCTAAGGCAGGTGGCGTGGTACACCTTGTCGCAGTGCTCGCATGTGACGGCGCGCGCGTCGTGGCCGACGGGCGGCAGGCCGGTCGCGCCCGTCTCGCCGCGGCACACCTGACACGTGCGGCAGGACCGACACGACCAGCCAGATCGCACGCCTGGCCAAATAAACAAGGTATAAGCATAAGGTGTAAGGATATCTTTATTTTATTTCAACTGTTGTTATTTTCGCCATAATATTTCATTAAAGCAACAGTGGCACTGTTTTTGTTGCCCTAGTGGGATAAAGTAAACGCGAGTGTATCTTTCCTCATCCAAATCAATTGGTAGGACACAGTAGACGACAAAATTGTGACTATTCCACTTTATCCCACTGGTGGAATAATCCAAATAACGGCTATGAGATGGGTCTTGTTACAGCCTGTATAGTCACGTATTACATTATAGTTCTACTAGCAGCGCCCCGCGGTTTCATGCGCATAAGAGTACATTTATGTAGTAAGTGGGCATACAAAAAAATATAATAAATGTTCAGTCATTTGTGGGCTTAAAACGTGTATTGTTTGACAAGACATCATGCAACAGAGCTAAACTGCTTGGAGTCTAAACAGGTGATAATAGAACTGAACATTGTTGTATTATTTTATTATGTACATCTTATTTGTGCAGAATAATCATTTTTTCTTTTCTTCTAACATACCTGGCAACTGCGCGAGACCGACACATGTCCCGTGGTAGTGCGCGCCGCAAGTGACGCACGTCATCAAGTTGGCAATATCGCCGATAGTTCTACACGTCCTACAGTCTATGTCTGTGGTACCTGTGAAATATTACATGCATATAAGATGGTCTCTTAGAGTCATCATATTATATAATCTATGAAATGTGTTGTTTAATTAACAGACTTAGGGCCGGTTGTTTCATACCGTTGGTTACGTAACATACGTACGTCAAATAATAACGATTACGTACTCGTTATTATTTGACGTACGACAAGGCCATAATTTTGTAATAGTAATTTGAAACAACGCTTTTCTTGGTTTGACGATAGTTACCGACATTTTTGACGTATACGCGTGCGTCAAGTGGACGTGAAACAACCCGCCCTAATAGACTACGTAAGTTTTCCGTGTTATAGGCATTTCATTATGTTCAGGCCGCGTCTTAACCGAAAGCCACTGTAGTGGTAGTACGCGATCGTCGCGCTCGTTTATATGAATATAACGTACTTGCACGATCAATCCTGTCGCGTTTGTTGTACGATATAATTCATAGAATATGAATTATGACACACAAACGCGACTCAATATCTCGTAATCGCGCGAAAATCGCTTTCGGTTAGGACGCAGGGTAAAATGTTTTTTATGTATTGAGTATTGAAGCAGTTTCAAGAAACTGTTGATAAACTTACAAATAAGAGGCACTTGGTAAAGATGGTCCTTGCAAAAGGAGGATTTAATCTGGAAGTCTATGAATCCCCCTGAAGCAAGTACACATGGTAGATGAAAATATTTGCTGCAGCTCATCTGTAACAAAAATATTATGAAAATTATCCACACAGATTATTTTTATCAAATCCATTTCTGTAGCAATTTCACTTTTTATTGACTGGCCAATTTTTCAATCTGATGATGACTTTTACTGAGGAAAAAAATGGCCAATTGACAGTTTTTGTATAGGTAATATGTCAAACTACCCACCATTTGTAATTTTCAGATGCAATTAAAAAATTGGCCTTAATCATAGTTAAAACTCACTTTACAAGGTATGCTTGCACCATGTCTGCTACAAAAGGCACATTTCCTCGACAGAGCGGCTGACACAATCCCTTTGACCCTCGCCTCTTCCAGCTGGTCTTTATCCTCATCGGAAGTCGAGGCTGCGAACACATGATCCTGGTATGGCGGGCTGAACTCAAGGCAACAGCGATGCACATGCAGGACCCCTGATGATACTACCGCTGATAACTCCAAAACTTCACCGTAACCAATGATTGACAATTCATCTGTATGTTCCATGTTGTATAAAGGAGTCCTGTGAAAGACATACAAATTAAATTAACAACAAAGTTGAGAATAACATCATTTAGATCTAAATCTATTATAAAAAAAATAGGGACTGTTTGTATAGTGATTAAGTACCTTATCATTACTTACTTCCTGGATGACTAAGACAACAACGTAAGCAACTCAAACTGCTTTTCAATTAAACCATTGACAGGCTCTTTTGAATTGTCAAGGAGTCGTTCAGTCAGAAAGATGGAACTAGTTACCCATTCCAAAGCATAGTAGATTCCTATAGAGAAGAACGGGCAAGAAATTCCATGGCCCAGCTCTTGGCCCAGCTGACACTCCATTTTACAACAATAAAGCTATCACTCACTTGCACTTGTTGAAGGCCTTCTGACGCCTGCTCAGAGGCAACGCTAGGGGGTGTTGGTTGGGGTCCACAAGTTCAGGCGGCGGGGAAACCAGGCCGGGGGTCACGGGCGTGCTGGGGGTGCTGGACGGCGTGGTGGCGTTAGTGGGGGTAGCCCCACCGGAGTTGGAGATAGCTGGGGTGGAACTGCCGTCTCCTTCCCCGAGCTTGCACCCTATCTGCCGCATCTCGCCTTGGCCCAGCTGACTGCGCTCGCTTAGATTGCAGAGGGCGCATAGTTTTCCGGGCCTAAATTCGGAAATAACATTTATCACAGTGTCTTGGTGCATAGATGGTTTCCATTTAATTCATTGACATGTTATTATAACAATCGCGTCAACAAAGTTGACAATCTATCAATGTTAAACTTGGGTGCAACATACCATTTCTCAGGCATGTAAGGTGGTTCTTCGGGTATGGGTGGAATTGAGAAATCGTCATCATCCATCATATCTTCCAGGGAATCATCGCGGCTACCTCTGTGCCTCTTAGCTCCTCTGAGAGAGCCTGCATTTCCTCCTCTATACCTGTTAACAAAGTTTAAAGGGCTTAAAGTCCTAGCAACTAGTGATATGCAATGAGCTGCTTCCAATTTTACTCAACTTATAAGGTTTCAGCCTGTACCTAGTTTTGTCAAAGACACAAGGTTTACATTCCTGGATCTAAGGTTAACATTATAATTAGTGTGAAACCGAGCCGCAACTCTGACGAGGTCCGAATATTCGTTATTTATCCGTTTTGGGCGAAACTGGAACTTATGAAGTTAAGTCAAAGTTTTCGTAGATTTGTAACAAATAATTTGATTAGGGGCTGGTTTTGCAATTTTCAGATTTATTTTACATTTGGCAAATAAGGGCCTTATCAGTAATGCTACTGTTTTGCATCTGCGATTAGCAACTTAGTAGACTTCAGAAGCTATACAGCGACTGAGTTTTAAACCCTGGATAATTTTACCACTAGCAATCACACTCAGTATCAGAGACCCTACTCTCTGATACTGAGTGTGATTTATTCGCTTTTTCGAAAGTTTGATACACCGACAAAACTTTATCCCTCCGCCAAATAATTCAACATCGCCTAAACGCGATCCAGTATCAAAATAATTGCAAAAACATGTGATTTTGCTATAGCGACTGAAAACGCAAAGCAAAGTCGCTAAGATGCATCTCGTCCTTAGAGCTTGTATCATCAATCTTCCAGAAAGCGAACATATCCCAACTCTCTGATACTAAAAGCAGCATGTTTGCTATGAAACTAAATGATTTAAATTTATAAATAACACAATTTTTTGGCTTTTGTACAAAAAAAAACGTGACTCCATTACTATAACTTCTACTGGTGTTCTACCAAAACCGCCGACTTACGAATGCCAGTTTCGTTCCGGCCAGTTTTTGGGCGAACCAAAACCGAAACTCGATTTTTTGGTCGAAACCGAACCTTTGGTTGGACACTAATTATAATTATGGAACTTTCAAATCAAATTATTTATACCATTGCAAATTAGGTAAGTATAGATGTTTTACATAATTCGATTTTACTTTAGTAAATTAAAAATGTACTTTTAATTTTTTTAAGATCTAACCAAGATTAAGCAATATATTTATTCTTTTAGAAACTAACTATATACACTAGATACTAAAATAAATGACTAACTAACTTACAATACAAATATATAAAAATAAAAAACTTAGGCGTCGAAGTATTCATCCGCATCGCTGTCATCCTTAATTAGATTTAGACTTTTAATTAGATTTTACATTACTGCACAATTTTTTTTTTTTATTGCAGTGAATTTTTCTAACAAGTCTAACCACAAAACCAACTTTTTGTAGGTTTGTTTAGCCCAAATAAGTAGTATATCCAAGCTACTTGAGTGAAATGATCCCGAACCTCCAATACAATATTATTATAACTGTATGTAATTCAAAGTTTGCAATATTATTACACACAAATAAAAAGGAAATAAGCTAAATAAAGGGCTAGATTGGATAAAAATGGATTGTGGTTGTAATATTTTAAATATATTCAGTGTTAATTTAGGGTTTCATAAAATTTCATGAATTGACTTGTATGTTCTAAATAGTTGGTCTATGGAGGAAAACTAGCATGAAAAGTCATTTAAAAAAAATACTTATTAGTACAATATTCAACAAGAGTATTGTGAAAGCAATTCAGTTGCAAGATTTAGTTTTTTGCCTGGAAAATATTAGTCATGTGACAATTTTTATTTTAAATCTTTCACCCATTTACTTTATTTACCTTCTAACTATCTTGCCCTCTCGAACCAACTTAGGACCTTCCTTCCTTGGTCGACCTGGCCCCCTACGGCCTGATGTGAAGAATGGCCGTGTATAGGTCTGGTGATGGAAGAATGCAGGTTGCGACACACCACCATGGGGTGAAGCTGGTTCCTCGCCCCGTGGTGATGATGCACATGATGTTGGTGTGGATCCAGGCCCTGTGTAGAAATCTAAAATATTTTTCTACTTTATTTCCAGACTATAATTGATCAGACACATAAGTTTATTTTTATCTAACAATCTCTGACATTTGATATAAAATGTCCATTGAAAATAAAATTAATTCCATCTTATTTTTTGTATGCAACTAAAAAATATACACAAACAACAACATAAACATTTTTACTATCACTAAATAATTGAGGAAACTTACAAATTGAATGTGATTGCTTCAAAGAGCAGCTTACAAAAACAAAACAAGGACTAAGGTCCACAGGGCAGTCTGCTATACAAACATACAGCAAGATACACTTATGCAAAGCATGAATATTTTTGTTGTTTATGTTCTGGGTGCAAATTGGTAGCATTTACTACAAATAAATAACATAGGATAAAGCTATTCGTACCTGACGACGGCGGGGCTTCGCCTTCCTCTTCAGACCCATCGTCAGCTAACAAATCAACGTCCAAAACGGTATCGTCCTGTACGTCCATCTAAAATGGGGAAATATAGAATTACATACGCGATACACTCCACTCTAAGTAAATGTTTTGTGGTTATGACGAAATTATTTACTACTATCGAATCGAAGTAATGAGACCGCCATAATGAACGAGAACGACAAGTGTAAACCAAAGTAAACTTCCAAACTTACCGCAACACGCTGCGATGGACTCAAAACTTGTCAAATTTAGGAAATAAAACTTAAAGACGGTAATAAAATCATTTTTCTATTTAAAATTACATTGAAAACACAAAAACAGAAAAATTATACGACTCGCGAAACGCGAACGAAACGAAGCGCATAATAGTGACGTTACCCCGACCGAGTCCAACGACTATGATAAATTAACGAATCAGCGTATCGATTGATTCAATTTAAACGACGATATCCTACGTCGTTCTTATTCTTAAAAGTTGGCTCCATACATTTGCCAAACCTCGACTAACCATCAGAAATTCAAACGTGTGGATAGGGCGTACAGTGGCTTATTCACTCTTTGGCGAAGAAGGCCCTTGCTCCATGCTTTACTTTCTTGATACAAGCACTACTTATCTTCTACCCCGCCATCCCGTATTTTTTTATACAAGTACTAAATTCTTCTAGCCTTCCACCCGTTACTTCTTCAACTGGACGAAAGATCACAAAAAAAAAAAATTGCTGAGTTGAGATAGTAAAATTTTCGAGCCCGCTTACCAAAATCTCTTAATTATTTTGAGTTTTTTTTTTGTGCATAACTTGGCAAAGTAACTCCAATATCGATCGAAGACTACGTTATCGATCTATTTACGTCAGTACAGGTGTTTAAAGTTAAAGTCTGGTTTTTAATTACCTAACAAATTGACTTCATTCAATATCTTTACAGTAACATCAGGTTCTGCTAATGCTTATCTTATATTTTTAATTATAATAAGTTAAATACGCTTGAAGTTGACAGCGATTTTAATTCAATTCCAAAATAAAAGCGATTTTAATATTAGAAAAGTATGGACATCTCTAGGAACGTAAAAAATACGAATGCGTTCAGATTTAAGGTATTACGTTATACTGCGTTCATAAGTAAAAGTGAGAGGATTATCTATTTTGCCCTGCTATGAAATTGATATCAAAAGATTGGTAAAGGTAATAGTATCATCTCGGTAACAAATTCTGATTCTTCATAGTCCAAAATGGCCATTAATCTTTCGGGTTTTTCGTGTACCTATCGCTTTTCGCTTTCTCGTTCTAATCCTACAGCTGCTCCTAAACGATGTTTTAATAAATGATTTAGATGTATTACTATAATAAAATGGAACGGAAGGCATACTTGTTTTTGCTTACGTGTTTGCTTTATTTTGGTGATGTTGTTTTCAAGAGATAAGATAGTGTTAATGTGTGTGTTTGTTCGCACACCAAAGGAAATTGTGTATACACGTACACACACAACCAATGACACTGTCAGAGTTGTTTGACTAGTGAGCTAGACTTGATTTTTGGTGGGTGTCTACTACCAGCTTGCTACATATTAGTAATCTGTGTCTACTACCTACGATACGATACGTGTCAGATAAGTGATTAAAACTTAACACTGCACTTACTAAGTTAACCAAAAACCATGAAATATAATTTGATTTCAATAATACTTGTATTGACATTTAGCATATCATGCGAATCTTCGATATTTGAAAGTGATTCTTGTTATTCATTTGGAAGCGGCAATGTTTTTCCCGGCGGCGCAAGAAAGATTGATCACAAATTACAATTTACTAAAGCGATGAGTAAGTATTTATTTGACCAAACAGTAAATCAGGATATCTGTAAAGTAATGTCGATACAAAACTGCTAAACTTTTCGTTGTTTTCTCATTACTTCCAGTCTCAAAACCGGCACCGGAATGGGAAGCCACTGCAGTTGTTAATGGAGAAATTACTCAACTTTCATTATCAAGCTTCAAAGGGAAATATTTGGTGTTCTTTTTCTACCCATTGGATTTGTAAGTATATCTCTATTATTATTTGGCTAAATAAAAAATCCTATAATAATAAACCTAACTTGGTAGAAGACAGTAAACTAAAGTTTATATTTAAATTACTTAAAAATCAAAAAATGAAATGTTAAATTGCTAATGTTTGTTTCAGCACCTTTGTTTGCCCTACAGAGATATTGGCATTTTCTGAAAGGGCAGATGAATTTAGGAAGATTAACACAGAAGTGGTGGCATGCTCGGTTGACTCTCATTTCACACATCTTGCCTGGATAAATACCCCACGCAAAGAAGGAGGCCTAGGAAAAATTAAAATTCCTCTACTGAGTGATTTAACTCACTCCATTGCCAAAGACTATGGCGTTTATCTAGAAGACCTTGGCCATACTTTGAGAGGATTATTCATTATTGATGACAAAGGTATTTTGAGGCAGATTACCATGAATGATTTGCCTGTAGGACGATCAGTTGATGAAACTCTAAGGCTAGTGCAAGCATTCCAGTATACAGATAAGCATGGTGAAGTGTGCCCGGCTGGCTGGAAACCAGGGCAAGATACGGTGCGTATCAAAGAAATTAATTGATAATTCTAGATAACACTATTTAAATGTTTCCAGATAAGTTTTTAATGTTTAATATTTTTTTTTCAATTACAGATAATACCAAACCCAGATGAAAAGAAGAAATATTTTGAAAAAGTGGCTAAAAATTAAAGGTGTGGTTGTGTTTGAGAATTTTGGTAGGATAAATCTGAGCATAAATTGACACATACTGCAAGTTTATAAGCTTAAGTTAAAAATTAAATACCTAAGTACTAATATCACAAATTCAGTTAATACTTGAGATTATGTAAGTATTTTACTAATTAATGTAATTATCCAAATTTTTAATCTAGCAACCAGTACTAAAAGGTTAATCAACACAAAAACAAATTGAGATTGTCAAACTGTCAAGTGACTTGATTGGCTGTTATGTTTCTCTTTTTTTCTTAATTGTTTTGTTTTTAACAAAAGCCAGTAGGTAATGAAAAGTTAGGTACATAGTATGCTCAAATTCAGTCTTTACAAATTACTCAGAACTAAATCTATGAATGATTAAGTACCATGTTTTACATAATTTTTGATTAAGATAAGGAAAAATAATTCAAATGCAAGGTCATTCAAAATGGTTTTTTATTAAGAAAAATAAATATACTCCTGAACAATATTATTCACATTGGTATTGAAATTAAAAATCTGTGTTAACATGACTTTACATTCTTATAGGCTAGGTAAGCTGAATTACTTAATAAAAGTTTACACAAAAATAATGAAAGTAACAAGGCAAATATTTTTTATATCCATCCCCAATATTATGATTTCAACATCACAGTAACAAGACTGAAAATGTGAATTTATTAAAAATGACTGTTTAATAACTTACATTGTAGGTATGGATGATAGAATAGATTATTTTTGTAAAACTAAATACTTATATAAAATAATTTAATAATAAATTTGATGAAAAACTTATCTATTAAGTATTTGATTGATTTTATACCTACCCTACCTAAACCTGTCCTGAAGCTCACTACACACTTTCGACTCCACCCACTTTTCATAGAGCTCATACGCCATGTCGCCATACTATTGCAAATGGACTCTCCAGGAGGGTCACCGGCATTACGTTTGCGCTAAAGTGAACCCTCGAGGAGGGTCGTCGGCATTAGGTTTGAAACCGTACCTATTATGAAACACTGTAAAAAGAGGTAAAATAGTGTTTTCAGAACGTCTTGTTGCTATATTTAGTATCTCTGGCTGGGGGTATCCGACTGCTCGAGCGACAACACGGCCCCAATTTCGTCGCCCGCAGGCCCCTTCTTATGTTGGCCGGAAATCGTTAAGCACCCTTCGACGCCCGGCTGCTCTTCTGGTGCGGGTGGAATGAGAGGTATGCTCTCTCTCCGTCTCCGCCGCCTCCTTTGCATGCATCAACTCCTCACAAAAAGAGGCCACAGCATCGCACGCGTTTTCGCTTCCGACCATGGACTGAACCACTGCCGAAAATGACAAATCACCCGCACCAAGTATCGCGACGAGGGCACAGCGCTGTTGGGCCCAAGCTGTACTCCTCCAACGTATGTTGTGGCGTGTCCTCGTGGCAGTCCACACATTGATGACAAGCAGGCGTTCGCTCCCGACCTATACATAATCAGCCTATAATGTTCCCACTGCTGGGACACAGGCCTCCTCTCAGTGAGAGGGAGTGGGCCTTAATCCACCACGCGAGCCCAGTGCGGATTGGCAGATGTCACATGTGACATGTCTTCGAATTTTTGGTTCTAGGACATGCCGGTTTCCTCACGATGTTTTCCTTCACCGTTTTGAGAGCCGACCTATGCGACGCAGGTATTTCCCGAAACATCCGTGTCCAGTAAGCACCTGCGTCAGCCGGAAACTCAGGGCGCCATGCTGCCTCTCCAGCCATTCTTTCATAACAGGCCGTACCGCCACTATTGTGGCAAGCCCCCACCTGGTTTTGCGCAAGTCGCTCCCTCCATTCAGCCACTAGGATCTGACGGAGCTCAGTCCTTCGTGGATCGATTTCCCGAGAAACCGGAGGCTGTCCACGCGCAAACTTCGCAAATCCTTGCGTCCAGATCCCAGGGCGTTGATCCGACGAGGAGAGTTGCTGCCTCGTAGAAGATCGTACGGTATCCTCTTATCACCCTAACAGCCATCCTCTCATCCTCTTTGCAGCCTTCGCAATATTGCAATGTTGCAGGCCGTCAGAGTGTCCGCCCACACGGGCGCCACCTCCATACAGGGCCATGGACCGCACAATCTCCACGTACAGTCTCCGGCAGGAGGCGTTGGACCCCCCAAATTGGGTAGCAGTCGCGCTAGAGCAGCTGCAACGCTCATCAACCTGGGAACCAGCCGCTGATTGTGCGGCCCGAAGTCCCATTAGCTGTCGAGGAAAAGTTCTAGGTACTTCATCGTCGACTCGAAGTCGATGCGGACGCCTCCTACCACTATGTGTAAATCGCGTAGTGGCTTGTTCGCGTAACGAATAACCCTCCTTTTTGCTTCGCCGTAGGCGAGTAAAAAGCGTTATGCTTGCTTATGCACCCTCCATGCGACTTTCAGTCTTCCTCTCTCTGTCTTTTTCTGTTAGGTTTATACGAGTATGTTTGCGTGAGAGTATCGCGTAAGGAACTTCTTTCTTGAGGGTCCCTGAACCGCACACTTTTTTTAAATCTAGTCCACATGCTTGGCACTTGCCGCAAATTACAAATCTCTTCAAACCTTAAACCAAGAAAGATATGGTCTAAGCTTCAAACGCTCAAATATGCTTCGCAAGCTCTTTTTGATTTGTGCGCAAAAATCGATCTTCGATTGGCAGCAACCAGCAAGTGCTTGAAAGCCTTACCTACCCAAATAATTATTTGAGTTTGGGATGGGAAGAAAACACAGATATAGATCTACATAGATAACGCAAATGCATGCACTTCGCGTGTCTGAACCCTGACCAAGCGTCGAGGTTGGTCGCCGCTAACTTCAGTCCCCGCGCGTCCGTTGTTGCAGCCGAACGTCCGCAAAAAACTAAAACAATGCCTCGTTGCGTGATAATTAACTGCAATAGCCCAAAAATTTCGAGCACCCAAAGGCAGGAACATATTTCCTATCACAGGTAAGTTATTTTAAAATTATATTATGCGTAAATTCATATTAAAACTGTTTTTAAGTATTCCAAGCTGCGTGTCGTTCCAGAATATATCTACCTAACTATAAATTACCGTTAAGTAAACTATATTCACATTACGTTGCCGCGTTTGCTTTGGACGTTTGATCTGACGTTGTGTGTTAGGAGACGATGAATATTGGAACAAGCGATACTGTCGCTCATCGCTTCGACTTCGTGATACAGGCAATTTGTCATTCGTCTGTCAATTGTAGCAACTAGTGCTGTTCGTTCTACAACATATATCAATAATCGATTTTAATCAATATCGGACAGACGAATGATATACAAAAGCCAATTTAGTAGATATAACAAGCTCATATGCATGACCTAATTTTACACTACAGCTATAAAAAGGAAGATAATTTTTTTTAGGGTTAATGTATTTAATGTGTTTTTGTTTATCCTTTCAACATTATTCGACTATTTATATATATTTATTGTGTTTATTTTCTATTGCATTTAAAATTTTTTTTTTTAGTTTCCCACATGATCCAATCATAAAAGAAAAATGGATTGCGGCCACGGGACGGAAAGACTGGTTCCCGACTAAACACAGTACTATTTGTTCTATACATTTTGAAAATATTAGTTTCATTGAAGGAAAAAAGTTGAGATTGTTGAAAAAAACGGCATGCCCCACTATAGATATACTAAAACTAATTGACAATGAAGACGAGGTTAGTGAATTAATGTTTTACAGTGTTTTTATTTAATCGTGTATAAAAAATATCTGACATACACTCAATTGTGCTTTACAGAATAAAGATACACCACAAGAACCTTCATCATTGTCAAGGAAGAGAAAACTAGAACAGGTATAGTATAAATTTTTCATGTAAATATATACATAACTAGCTGACCCGGCCAAGCGTTGCTGTGGCTAACGTTTTTGTCATTTTTTTTTTCTATACTATCTTTCAAGTTGGATCAAACTGCACACGGTGTACAAATTTGATTAAAATCGGTTAAGTAGTTTAGGAGTACATCGCGGACAAACATCGTGACACGTAATTTATACAGAGTTGATACGACAGAGGGGCTTTCCTTTAAACTGCCTATACTAGGTACCATTTCCAAGCTCTGTACCAAAAATCAATTAAATAGCAGCAGTAGTTTAGTCGCAAATGATTTTTTAAGTTTTTACCCCGTTTGAACACGATGTATCTTTCGTAACAGCTGAGTATGTCTAACGCATAGGTCATGCACCTTAAAACGATAAATCTGAGTATAATACAATACGTTGTTGCCGCTCTGACGCAAGTCACAAGTACAACCAAATATTTCACAAAAAAGTTGGCAATGCAAACAAGGAAGCAATAAATACACATACTTGCTCTTTCATTACGAGAGTGACAATCATAGCAAAACATCCCGCGCGTAAAAGAAATAGAAATAGGTCAGTGTGTTGCTATTACATCCTAGATCCTTGCGATCGATAAGTGGGGCTTCCCGACCTCTAAAAAACATGTTTTTTCAGTGCGCCGACGGCACCCTTTCGGAGCGTGCGGTGCGTTATGTAACACGGGAGCTTCCGCGGCACTTTTGTTTTGTCGAACTCGCGCGCTGACAATTATTATTGTGATTTTGTTTAGTTATTGTGATAGGACACTAAATTATAAGTTTAAGACAGTATTTGAACTAAAAAATAGGATTATTTTAGCATTCTTAGCGACGGACAGTGATTTAATTAGAAAAATAAATAACAATCTTCTCCGTCGGTATGATTTGTGCATTAATGTGAATGGAGGACACATCGAGAATTTAAAAATTTAGTGTTTTTGTTGTGATTGTTGTTTTGCGCGTACTTCAAAACCTTACCTAACATAAAAGCCGCCTACCGCGCCACTGCCGGCGTCGGACCCCCGCGGCCCCGCCGCGCTCCGGCACGCGCGCGACGTTGCCACTTTTGTTACCCAGGTATGTAAGTTCAGTAAACTTCATTTACAAAGGCTGTTGCGTTTTACTCTAATTTGTAAGCTATTTAGTTTGTTTGAAAAAAACAAATTCTAGTTTTTGGCGCTTTTTATTTTTAGACCGTATTGAATTAATACTAAACACCTATAGTTACGTACTGTAATTTAAAATCCCCTCTGTCATATCAACTCTGTATATATTAAGATGTGTGTACCTACATACATAAGATAAGAAAAAAGACTAACGGTATAATGTAAGCTAGTAGCAAAAGTGGAAAACATGATCGAAAGCGTGTAACGGAACTTAGATCGGGAGCGAGAGTGGAAGTGGAAGCGGGAGCAGGGATTGGGAGAGACTAGGAACCGGCAACTAAAATCAACTATAACTCACTTTACCTTCCAGGATGTCAATGAACTACCCACATCAGGAGGGCAAAGAGTAACAGAAAAGAAATTATTAATTAAACTTAACAATGCACAAGAAAAAATAAATCAACAAAACAAGGTAATAAAAAGACTAAGGGAGCAGAACCGTCGCAAAGTCAATAAAATTCTCACTCTGACGACCTTACTGAACTGCTTAAAACAGAAATCACTTATTACTGATGAGGAAGCTAATTTACTTCAATCAACCAACGTTACAACTCGAGAATTATATTCTAGACAACGGCGCAACAAAAAAAAATCAGTACCTACATCAAAGTATTCACAAGCACTCCGCACTTTTGCATTGACTTTGTACTATTATTCCACGAAAGCATACAGTTATGTTAGAAAGGCTTTTTATTTATGCTTACCACATCCTCACACCATTCATAAGTGGTATAAATGGTAATCCTGGTTTTACAACTGAATCTTTGAATGCTTTAAAATTGATTGCAAGTAAATCAAAAAAACCTTTATATTGCTGTCTAATGATAGATGAAATGGCAATTAGAAACAAAATCGAATAGGATGGGAAAAGATTCCATGGATATGTAGATTTTGGTGGCAGTTTAGATACAGATGAGGTTCCCGAAGCAAAAGAAGCACTAGTAATGTTAGTTAATGGAATAAACGCTAATTGGAAGGTAATACAAATATTTAACTGGATTATTTTGTTTCTTATTAAACGTTATTTGTTGTCTTAATTATTAAGGTACCCGGGTCGAATATGGCCACCTTAAGATTTCACGCCTAGTATCTTTCAGTTTCGTGTACTTAAAGGGAGGCTAGTGACTAAATTCAAGGCTTACCTAATCAAGCTTTTATAACGTAAAGACAGAATTTTAAAAATATTGCAGCTTTATCAAATTTTTACATATTTTTATTTATTTGGAAAGTGGCCATATTTACGACCCGGTACGTAAATATGCCCATGCTCGTGGCCATATTAACGGTATAGAAACATTCTATTTTACAAACTTTGCATAAACAAATTAAATAAAAGAATTTTCTTTACTAATTATTTATTTATTATAAAGAAATCAACAAAAATATAAATCTACCTTTAAGTACTAGGACTAGGTATTAGGAACTTTACGTATTAGGAATATGGCACTTACAAACTATCAATGGGACACATAAATTGCAAATTGAAACAAAACATAAACTTATAAGTAAAAAAACGCTTGAGATCTAAATGAAGTACAAATCAGAACAAAAACAAAACAATTTTTTTAACATCAGCAACACATAAAGTCATCTTTGTCATCTGCAGTTAAGCCGACACATTCCTCATGGACATAAGTCGCGCAGGTCAAACATTGCCTCATATCAGCCACTCTATCTTCTCCACATACGAAACAATACCAAGACTCGGTATTGTTTTTTTTTTTTCTAAAACAAAAAATACATCTATAAAATTCATATGGTAAATATGGCCATCCAGTGGCCATATTTTCCGTAACGCCATTTTGTTTTATTTATGACATGAAGCAAAAACTGATCACTACTTTGGAAAACACACATTAAAATGTCATAATGCTATAGTCAAACAACATTTAGACATTAAAACAACGCAAAAATATCCAATATTAACAAAAATATAAACAAAAACTTACGAAGTTTTTTTATAACATCGACGCAGCCTCACACTTCAACGACCTCTGAGCGACTGGCGTGTGCGCGGGAGCGCGGGAAGGGGCGCCGTTTGGAAACGATCCTCGGGCCCGATCGTTTAAAATTGCGTTATGTTCTGTGTAGTGGTTTATTCATCCTTAATGAGTGTGTGGCCATATTTACCGACTGGCCATATTCGACCTAGGTACCTTATTTTTATTTACTTTTATTTACAGGTCCCTGTTGGGTATTTTTTAATAGATGGAGCAAATGGTCGACAAAAGGCAGATTTAGTGCTACAGTGTCTGCGACATTTGAACGAGTATATATATACAGGGTGAATTTTCCAAGTAGGCGTGGATGGCCAAAATCTAAACTATGAGGAATAGCGAAAAGTACTCAAACGAGTCGCGGGCTCGATTTTGATGAAAACTAAAACTGCATCATTGGATTTTTGAAAAATCAATATTTCTGGCCAGGAATCGAACCTACATTTTGAAAAAAAAAAAAACACACACACTGTATTGTTACACCATTCGATAGTGTCCCTAATAAGGATCAAATTCTGGGAAGTAATGACATACGGCAAACTTAAGGAAAATGTTGAATTTTAATAAACTGCTTCTTTTTTCATACCTTGTTCGAAATGATGCTCAATATTTTTACACCCGAAACACTCGTAGCGCAGTCACCTTCACAAAATTATGTTCTAAATTCAAATTTTTTATTGCAGTACAATCCTTGAGACGTCGAATCCAGCTATGTATTCAAAAACAATTGTCATAATTTTGAACAATTAATCAGTTAAGGTTTAATAGGTAGGTAGCATAAGAAAATAAAAAAGTATTTTGATAAAAATGAGCTCTTTCCTTTAGTTTGCCGTATGTTATTACTTCCCAGAATTTGATCCTTATTAGCGACACTATCGAATGGTGTAATAATACAGCGTGTGTTTTTTTTTCAAAATCAACAGGTTCGATTCCTGGCCAGAAATATTGATTTTTCAAAAATCCAATGATGCAGTTTTAGTTTTCATCAAAATCGAGCCCGCGACTCCTTTGAGTATTTTTCGCAATTCCTCATAGTTTAGAATTTGGCCATCCACGCCCACTTGGAAAATTCACCCTGTATAAGCGTAGTCGGCCTTACTTTTGATGGATGCCCATCCAATATGACAATGGCAAAATTATTGAGTTGTAAATTAGATCCAAATGACATAAAAAGTACGTTTGAAGACCATGTTACTAAACAACCCATAGCAATTTTTCTGGACGCTTGTCACATGATAAAATTAATTAGAAATTGTCTTCATGTATATGGAACGATAGTCGACAGTAATGGAAAATTTTTTTCATGGAAATATTTTGATCTTCTGCACAAACTTCAAACAACTGAAATGTTCCATTTAGCTAACAAATTACGAGCGCTACACATAAACTTTCAAAATCAAAAAATGAAAGTTAAATTGGCAACTCAACTTTTAAGTAAAAGCATTGCCGATTCTATCGATTTTTGTAGAGAAAAATTGAGAATTTCAGATTTCAAAGATTCGTTAGCTACAACTGAATTTATACATATTTTCAATAATTTGTTCGACGTTCTAAATTCTCGAAACTTAAAAAACTTTGGTTATAAGCACCCACTTAACTTAAGTAACAAAAAAACAATTATGGATTTGTTGGAAAAGGCCGAAGAATACATTAAAGGACTGCGAACTTCAGAAGGAGATTTGTTGACTCAGTGGTAGAAAGACAGGATTTCTTGGTCTATTAGTTTGCATAAAAAGTACAAAGTACAAAGGCTCTTTTTCAGCATTTGATTGAAGAACAGAGAATCAATTTTATGTCAATGTACCGATTTAGCCAGGACCACCTTGAATTATTCTTTTGTAATGTACGGGCCCACGGTGGAAGTAACAACAACCCTACTTCACGGCAGTTCCAATCTTTTTATAAGAAATTATTGAGTCACGTTGAAATTAAAAATTGCAATACTGGTAATTGTGTGGAACTGGAGCAAATTTCAATTCCTTCTGAATTGTTCTTCGGCGATTCAAACGATTAATGTTACTACACAAGGGTCTCTCTCTTATGATGATCATGCAGATTTTAAAGATCTCAATATAAGCAGTGTCCGTGATTTTGATGATTTTTGCAAAACATTGCCTCAAATGACAGAATTTTGTGATCAAATAATCACATATATTGGCGGATATGTTGTAACAGCAATACAAAAACAAATTAAATGCGATGAATGTAACAGTGCGTTGGTATTACAAAAACCAGATATCGATCGTACATATGAATTGGTGGTTTTTAAAGATAAAGGCGGTCTGGTTTATCCCACTAAGGACGTTATTCAGATTTGTAAAGTTACCGAGTTAGAAATCCGTGACATAATTAACAAATCGCAAACGTTCAACATTAATCCGTCAATACGAAAACCTCTGTTTATCAATAAGATTTTACGTTATTTTGTAAATAGCAACATCTTTAATAGCATCGGCGTTCACCAGTTTGATCAATCTCCAACGGAAAATCATTTAGTTAACTTAATTAAGGTAGTCGCCAGCACATACATGGATGTGCGTTTTCATTATTTGACTAAATATATAAAACCTACTTTGACAAAGAGACAACTGTATAATAAGCTTATTTTGTTTCAAGGGCAATAAAAACATACTTTTGTAATCATATTGGTTTTTTTTTTATTAAATATCCTTAATGTTCCTGAATACAAACTTGCTTTAATGACAAAATGACAACGACATATTAAAAATCAACTTAAAAATAATTAACAATTCAAAATTAAACTTAAATTATCGTTTTAAAATGATTTGGCACTTTGCAATCAGGTACTCATATGTACTTATAGATTTTAAAAGATTTAATCTTTGTCCATGACTAATGTTAAGTCGAACAACTAAGTATAAATATTTATTTTTTATTATTATTATTATCAGCCATTTCTGTCCCACTGCAGGGCAAAGGCCTCCCTTCCCTCCTTCCACTTATCCCTAATATAAATATTTAATTATATTTTAATTCTTTAAAGCTTTTTCCGACATCCAAAGATGAACAATTATATTCCCAGTTAGACCTAGTATTGGACGATACGAGATTTTTTAGCGTTTTAAGATCATAGTTTACTTTGACGTCGGAAAGTACAGTAACAACATTTTTTTCTTTGTGTCTTGCATCGCTGAATATGACGGCTCAACGAGTAAGGGATCTTTGTCATTGCCGCCGCTAGATCCAATAAATTCACTTTCCTCTCCTTCTTCCCTAATATTTACTTGGAGTACTTCCTTATCCTGCTTTTTTTTTGCGGTAATACGCACTCGACTTTTCACGCCACTTCTGTCTTTGGTTTTGCTGTTCATGTGTACTTTTATCTTTAATAGATACGACACGCTTCTCTCTCTTTCTCTTTGCATAGTTTTCTTTTTGTTGTTCTTTTCTCAATGCACTTAGTTCCGGATCTTTTTTTATTTTTTCATGACGTTTTCGGCTAGCTCTTCTTTTGGCTTCTAAAATATCTTCTCTGGTTTTATTTCCCGATTTTGTTGTTTCCATAGCCTACAACAAGTAAAATATGATTACGCATTAAATCTTATAAAATTCACTGTATATATACCACAGCTTGGTCTCATTAAACCCCCCTAAACGTATGATATCCGGGATAAAATCTACCTCATGTGTTAATCCACAGTGTCAGCTACCTCCATGCCAAATTTTAACAAAATTGGTCCAGTAGTTTTTTCGTGAAAGAGTAACACACAAATTTTCGCATTTATAATATTAGTAGGATTAGTAGGAAGTAAAATACATACATACTCATCTACTCACGCCAAAACAACAAACTACATTTATTGTATATCTGTGCAACAAACATCCAGCTTGACCAATGTGCTTTATTCATAGGATCCTTTGCCTCAATATGTGAAAAAAGTTGGCTACCTCAGAGATGAAACGCCATGTAGGATGTGGACTGGTAATTCCTCGAAACTCTCCCATTCAAATATATCATTCGTCTGTCTATACCATTCGTCTGTCAGAAAATCGATTTCATTCATATTAATCGATTTGTAATTTTTAGGTTATCTAAACTACTGTTTCTTATCTTTATCATGCATGCATAGATTTATAATAACGTCCAGATGCCTAGTACGCCCTGTCAAAATGCTTCGAATTCAAAGACACCAAAATAGTGTATTCGTTCGTTAGCCCCGCCCACAGGCCGCCATTATGCGACAGACGTTCAACGCGTGTACGTCAGAAAACGCTGTTAAATATAATTGAAAAAATGACGGTTTGTGCAGTGAAATCGTGTAAAAACTACACTCCAAAAAAAGACAAGGATACGAACATCACATTTCACAGGTAAGTTTGCAATTTTATGATGAATTTCTACGTATTTCATTGAAATTATTACGAAAACAAAATAAAAACAAAACGACGCCATAATATTTGAGTATTGCCAAGGTAAGGCATGAAATATTTTTACCCTTTTTTTATGCTGCGATATTTTAATATTGTATAATGTTACGAAATCTACATTATTATTATCAACAAAATGATATCAATGGTTGCCAAGGGTATGAAATACTTTTACCATCTTTTTTAATACTACGATATTATTGAGTCAACAAACGGATTTGGAGCGAAACAATATTTTAGGTATGTTTGTTACATTAACGTATGTTTAGCGATAATTCTCAAACCAGTACCACTCACAAAGTTTCTGATTTATAATATTAGTACCTATGATATTAAAAGTTTTTTGTTCATTCACACATGTTTACGAAAACCATGTTAAAAATAAAATTATAACAATCTTCAAAAACTATCATAAGAGTCAATCGGTATGAATGTAAAAGGCGGGTTTCATTTTGTACACATATAATAACTATATAATTACCTAAGTGAATATGAATAAGAAAACTACACGAATTTTCCCACATTTTGGGGTAATCATTTTGCGCTGGTATTAGAAAACGTCACGCACACAACTGCAGAAACGATAATAATACACTTGCGGTGGGCGGTACCAACGCACACGCGTATCACTAAATGCATTCAATAAGAACGGTGCGTTTTGTACGGAACACTCAATCTGGACGTTATTATAAATCTATGCATGCATGTCTATACTAATGCTTTGTGTTTCAAAGAAATATCAACAAATATATTTTAGTAAACTTACTTGAGATTATGCGAAAGTATCCAAAATGTAGAATGAAATTGCTCTAAAGCGCGACGCGACTGCTCACTTTTAAACAACTCGGCGTACTGACGAATGACGATTGCTGGCGTGGTTGGAGGGTAGTAGGAGCGCGAGGTGAGAGCGAGCGGGACAACAGATATAAAATATATGAGTATTGAGCGAGACGATCACGGCGGCGGCTTCAGTTGAATCGTAGCGGGGCGAAGGGGCATCGGCGGCATCGATGGCTTTAAATCGGTTTGGATGTCCCGTCACTAAATTTCGGCTGTGACGTCACAGTAGGTATTAAAAAGTCGGCACGCATGGCACAGTATAATATAACTGTGCGCATGGTTTCAATACAAAACAAATCGTGATAGTTGCGTTATCTATGTAGATCTATATCTGTGGAAGAAAATGATTATGTTGAGGTCTGGCAAGGTGTGGAGCCTGCGTGAAAAAGCAGAGCTGTCAATAATGACAGCCTTCTGACTGAAGTTTGTTTTTGTTGTTTCTTTGGGTGAATGTCAATGTCATCCAATGGTGGCATATTTTTCCTTTATGTATGGTCAAAAATTTCCCCTATAAATAATTGTGCCCTAATACTTATGTCGGCTTTTGAATTTCCTCAAAACATTAACGAAGGCAAGATTTATTTTTATTAAATATTCATAATTTTAAAGATATAATTAATTTGCTTAAGGTACTTTTCATGTTTTTAGACGGTGGGTGAAGGAATTTAGAGATTGCATGATGTTTTCCTTACCTACATCACTAGTCTTTCGAAATGCTGTTACTAAGGCGAATATACGTACGTATATGGGTTGAACCAATGCTATACTAATATTATGTCTATTTCATTTGACTAAACAATTACCTACCTAACTCTTTAATAATGCATGAATGCCCTTTGTCGTATTGATTGACTATCGAGTGTTATCAATAACAATGCCTCATTCCTCATTGTCATTAGAATCGTTGCGCTCTCTAGAATAGCACTAAAGCTTTAACATTTTAGATTTAAGTACGACTATTCAATAAATTGGTAAACTTATGGAGGAGTGTTTTATGTTACACAAGTTTAATCATCCAATAAATTGTGGACTACTTCATTACACGTCTATTTGCACAGTACATATATATTTAAATGTACGTTTACACAAGTTAATATTAGGACATAATCTTGTAACTTTGAATGTTGTGTTCATTATTATTTTTGTGTTGTGATCATCAGTGGTTAGTCTATCAATGTGACATTTAATATATTTTTGCACACCTTGAACTAATTTTACATTATTTTGTTGACTATTGTGCCAATATGTGTGTTAAAAAGGTATGCATCGTCTTTCCCACAGTAAAAAGACACAGTTTTGTTAGACATTTCTTTTAGCTTTGAAATCAGAAACAAAGAATGTGATTTATAAATTAATACATTTAGAAAGTGGTAAACATTATTATTTCTTACCTTAGATACAGGGTAAACTCTGCAGGCACGATGGACTATATCTAAACACTAGCAGCGCCCCACGGTTTCACCTGCATAAGTTTCCTGTGGGGATATCGGGATAAAAACTATCCTATGTCCTTTCCCAGGACTCAAACTATTTCGATGCCAAATTTCATCTAAATTGGTTCAGTGGTTTAAGCGTGAAGTGGTAACATACAGACACATTCAGTGACTATGTGTCTTGTATAGATATTGATACCCATAGAGTCTGCAGAGTTTAGCTAGCTAATTTAGAATTTATTGCCAAAGGGCACACAGAACTGATAGCCAATTTAGAATAAACCTGTATTAATAAATTGATTATTTTGACTTGAGGTAGGTATCTAAAATGGGACATTTCTATGTTCTGCATCAGTATTGGCACTTTAGTTAATTTAATTTTTCGGGAGCTACTACCTACTTATATTTCATCAAATGACAATTTATTACAGACTCGCTGTACATTTTTATAGCAGGCAGAACAAATTCAAATTGCCACAACCAAGACAATCCAAAAATGGCGGATCCTAAGAGAGTACTGAGCTATGAGGACATGCTAGAGGTGATACATGAGCCAAAGAAGGTAATCATTGATGTCCGTGACCCCGATGAAGTGGCTAGCACGGGCAAGATACCATCCAGCATTAATATACCATGTAATTTATTAATTTATTCTTTTTTCTTATCAGTGTTCATATACATTACCAAGTGTGTTTTGTCTAGAAAATGATAACCAAGTCAAACATCAATGGCTTGTTGAAACTAAACAAATCAGAACAAGTGCGAGTCGGACTCGCGCACCGAGGGTAGGGTTCCGTACAAATTTACGGTTTTCGGATTTATTACTTGTGCTACATGACATTGCTTCTTGCCAAATCTCATGTTTCTAGGTCAACGGGTAGTACCCTATAAATTTAGATTCCCTTGAGAGTGTCGAAATATACGCTTTTTGCGGCATAAACGGCCTTATCTTTTTTTTACGTTACTTTAGAAGTTTGATTTTTTCACAGCTTCAAGGGACTGTAGACCTGAGCATGTGGTTTCAATTTCAACTCGACCTCCACGCGTTCCTGAGATAAAGGGTCTTGACAGACAGACTGACAACAATGTGATCCTATAAGGGTTCCGTTTTTTCCTTTAAGAGGTACTTACGGAACCCTAAAACATGATATGAACACTGAAACTGGGTCAAAAAAGTCAGCTGTTTCAGACATTTTGGTCATGGAGGTATTGAACTTTTGTATGAAACAGATGATTTTTTTTTCGTGATTTCAGAGATGGTCCCATAGTGAAAGTTGTTCATATTCATGGATAGAACACCCTGTAAAAATTTGGATGGTGATAAAAAAATCTTCCTGTATACATATAACCATAGAAATGTAAAAAACAGGAGAAGTGGCAAGGGGGCGTGTCTGTGTCGACGCGTCATGAGCAACATGGGCCTGTACTAGGCAAATGGCCGTCTCTGCGAACTAGTGTGCTTTCGACCGTGATCGTGATAAAATATAAAAATGCCGAGTTGTTAAACACATCTAACTTTGTTACAGTGCCAACTGTCCAAGAAACTTTAGGGTGCATGTCTGATGAAGACTTCAAGCGCAAGTTTAAACGCGGGAAGCCGTCGAAGAATGATGATCTTATCTTCTATTGCCGCTCTGGCAGACGGGCTTCTGAAGCCCTGGACGAGGCGCTACAGTTAGGCTATAAAAAGTAGGTAGCATATAAATAAATTATCATTATTTATGCCCGTTTTCAGTGACACCTAGTCTAGCCTTTTCCCAACAATGTGACAATGTTGGGATCGGCTTCCAGTCTAACCGGGTGCATCTGAATACCAGTATTTACATGAAGTCATAAAAACATTAGTAAATGTTTGTACCTATTCCAAAATCGGCTGTGCAATTTCAAAACGTAGCAACTGAATTTTTTTAAAAAACCGGTGTTTTTGCATGTTTGACTTTCTACATAATCTAGCAAGTCAAATCTGCAAAAAACACCGATTTTTCGAGAAATGTCAGTTATTTCAGTTGCTAGGTTTTGAAATTGCACAGCCGAGATAATTCATCTTCTTTCATTTTTAGGGTTCCGTACCCAAAGGGTAAAAACGGGACCCTATTACGAAGACTCCACTGTCCGTCTGTCTGTCACCAGGCTGTGTCTCATGAACCGTGATAGCTAGACAATTGAAATTTTCACAGATGATGTATTTCTGTTGCCGCTACAACAACAAATACTAAAAACAGAATAAAATAAATATTTAAGGGGGGCTCCGGGCGCTCCCGTACAACAAACATGATTTTTTTGCCGTTATTTGCGCGATGTTAATAACGGCGACAGGTAGACGCTTGAAATATTCACAGAATATTAAGTTGAATATTAACAGATTAAAATGAAATAAATATTTAAGGGGGGGCTCCCATTCCTATACAACAGACGTCATTTTTTTCTTAGGGTAAATTAATTCCAACTACGGAACCCTTCATTGTGCGTGGTCCGACACGCACTTGGCCGGTTTTTTATTTATCGGCTAGCCTCTGCCCGCGATTTCGTCCGCGTAAAATTTTGTTGTTCCTCGACCCACCCCGCCGCGTCGCACGCATCGCCCGTCCACGCTATTACTTTGTTTTCGCTTAGCATTCTTTCTGCCTCTTTTATTCTTGGTCGGTTCCTGAGGGTCCTAGCGTGATGTTAAATAGCCTAGAGCTTACCTCTAGAATTGGGCCGAATCCGGAAATCTAGAATCCGACTGGTAAGTAGTTCCAGAGATTACAGCACAGCGTTCAAACAAAAAAAAAACAAACTAATAGATTATCTGACCCGACAGACGTTGTCCGGTCCTTGAATCGCATGAGTTACGGTCTCGTCTCGAGTTCATACAAAAATCCCATAGAAAAAGGGACGTGTTTCCCGAATTTTTAAAGGAGAGTGGGAAACAAATGTATGGTGTCTGGGCCCACCCTTCAGTAGTGACATGCGTTTAAGTCACTTTTTGTTCGGTGAACCTGAATGCGTGGTCGCGCTGAAAGAGGGCGCTTTTCCAAATAGAGCGCGTATTCGCGCAACAATCGCTTTTGAATAGGACGCGGCCTGACGTATTTGAACGCGAATTGATTGATCGCGCGAGTATGACATAGGTACTTGTTCATATTAGGTTGGGGAAAAAGTCTTTTCGCATTATAAGTATGTATGAACTTGTAATAAAATCTCTTTGGCTATACTATTTGTATCTGGCTGGTTTTGGTATCATTGAAAGTTTAAATTTTAAAAAACATTATTCCAAATTCAAATTAGGAAAATGTGTGATTTTCATTTGTTTTTCGTACTGTCAAGATGGGTGAATCTAATGAAGAAATTCGATACCAAAGACATTAAAATTTTATATGTACAATAGACGGGACATTGCGAACAAAATCGTGATCCGATACCTTGTACCTAGTGGTCTCAAGTCTCTCAGTCAGCAGTCTAGTGACGTACGCCTGCGCGTCAAGTCGCATCGACGCAATAGTGTCCACCAAAAAAAAATTATTTAAAAAGAAATATGCCGAGTTGCGCATTGCGTTATTGCAAGTCTCGTTATGGTAGAACAAAGACATTAAAATTTTATATGTACAATAGACGGGACATTGCGAACAAAATCGTGATCCGATACCTTGTACCTAGTGGTCTCAAGTCTCTCAGTCTAGTGACGTACGCCTGCGCGTCAAGTCGCATCGACGCAATCGTGTCCACCAAAAAAAATTTATTTAAAAAGAAATATGCCGAGTTGCTCATTGCGTTATTGCAAGTCTCGTTATGGTAGAATGACTGGATCTAGCTTCAGTTTATTTTCATATGCATTATTTATATTTACTGAGTAATTTGAATCAAATAATTTTCATAATAGATCTAGAAAATTTCCTAATTTTGTAATAAACGCCATCTATTGCTGAGTAGCCTTACATAGTAAGGCTACTCAGCAATAGATGGATGCTGCAGTAAAATGACAGCATAAGTGTTACCACTTTTTAACGAAATTTTTAACCAAATAATCGATTAATTTTAGTAACATTCAGTTCAAAACCGATCATGATTGTTAAATTGATTTTATAAAAGAGGATAATTATTAGAAGATGATATTTATAATGAAATACAGGATAATATAAGTTTACAACAAAAACATTGAGCAATGACTAATTACTGTTTTGTCATCACATCAGTGATCGGATTAGATTTATAAAAAGCGTTCATTCTAATCACAAACATATCTTCTAAATATTCTTATTTTTGAGGTTTTTGGTGTTTTGTAAATAATCCTATAAAGTTAGTAATCCAAAAAAGCAAATATAAAACACAAAAAACATAATAATTCGGCGGCAAAGCAGGCACATTTAAATTTATTTTATTTTAACATGTACATTATCTACTTACATAAAAACACACACTGAAACTGATACCCTATCATAGATGGTGACACGGACAATGAATAGTAGCGAATAAAATATTTTTTGTTTTCTGAGACAAGTTTTCGATATTTTTTTATTTACCTTAATCCATGGATTGAAAATCGGATCTGGCAACACTGGCCACACTGGCCACCTACCGAGCGATAGCTGAATATATTTTGACAAATTTAATTCATGTTTGCTATATTATGCCGCTCAAATTCTGCTATATTATGCTAGATGGCGTCAGTGAGACATGGAATCACAGTTTTTGTATGACATTTCTTTGCATAGCCTCTCTATTGTACCTATCTTAAATCTCTTTGTGGTAGAACGACTGGATCTAGCTTCAGTTTATTTTCGTATGCATTATTTATATTTACTGAGTAATTTGAATCAAATAATTTTCATAATAGATCTAGAAAATTTCCTAATTTTGTAATAAACGCCATCTATTGCTGAGTAGCCTTACTATTGCTGCACTAAAATGACAGCATAAGTTTTACCACTTTTTAACGAAATTTTTAACCAAATAATCGATTAATTTTAGTAACATTCAGTTCAAAATCGATCATGATTGTTAAATTGATTTTATAAAAGAGGATAATTATTATTAGAAGGTGATATTTATAATGAAATACAGGATAATATAAGTTTACAACAAAAGCATTGAGCAATGACTAATTACTGTTTTGTCATCACATCAGTGATCGGATTAGATTTATAAAAAGCGTTCATTCTAATCACAAACATTTATCTTCTAAATATTCTTATTTTTGAGGTTTTTGGTGTTTTGTAAATAATCCTATAAAGTTAGTAATCCTTTAATTTATTTAAAAAATTGATTTCTTAGATCGGAGTTTTAGAGCAAAAATTGAAACAAATCTTTGGTAGACTATGTATTTACGCTGATTTGAAACTACAACATATATTTTATCCGATCAATACAAAGAATATTTTTTTGTTTACGGTTAAATCAACACTGCTCAATTTCGAATGCCTGTCTAAATTAAAACGATGTTTCATTGCGTTTTAATATCATCACTAGTAGAGAGAGTCGGGACACATTGATCGACGGCGTTCGACGGTTTGTCCATACAAAAAGAGAGCATGTGTGCTCCTTTTCAATCGGCAAAGTGCGAAAGGCCGTCGAACAATGTGTCCAGACCCTTAGTGTGGCAAATTTTTTTAACAAAATTATAGTAAGAAGTGTCATTTTACTGCAGCTATTTAAAAGTCGGACTATACTGCCTTACAGAGATGTGATTCTGTTATCGATAATATTTATTGGTAAATAATAAATAACTTGTAAAATATAACACTGTTTGAACTATTCTTCCTCGAGTTCGGAGATCTTCTCGTCGGTCAGGAGTGTACGCGTGTTTTATGTTGCCAGGTCCAGTTTTCGGTGATTGTGGTAGCCGGATCTCTTCCGGGGATTCTTAGCACCCTTTGCCTCACCGTGGCCTTGGCCGCTACCGTAGCCAAGGGTAGGCGGGCCGCCCGGCACTAGGGGCCAAGTATTGTATGTGCTTGTCATTCTTGGGGGGGGGGGGGGGGGGGGATATTTTCCATAATCGCCACGCTTGGCATGTGGGTTGGCAATCGCAGTATGATAGTAAATGCATAGAGAACGCTGCTGCACATTCTCCGGTACAAAAATTGTAATTAAAAATTACAAATATTTGCAAACAAAACAGTAATAAAAATAATTTTGCTAAAAACGAAACGCAACCGACAATTGCAAACAACTATGCCCATTGTTACATAATAGGTCTACTTACACAAAAAGCAAATATAAAACACAAAAAACATAATAAGGTGCAGCGCAGACGACACACTTTTTGCGCGATCGAGTCTGTGGCGCGCAAAATGTCTCTTTGATACTAAGCTTTTATATGTAGTAGCCGAAAATTAAAACGCGACATCATCCTATGTTTATTTCAACTATTCCAGGTATATCCTGTTATTATTTTATCTACAGTTTCCATTTTATTGGAACGTACAATAAAAAGTGCGTCACGGATAGTCCGTCGTTTGCGCCGCACCTAATTCGGCGGCAAAGCAGGCACATTTAAATTTATTTTATTTTAACATGTACATTATCTACTTACATAAAAACACACACTGAAACTGATACTCTATCATAGATGGTGACACGGACAATGAATAGTAGCGAATAAAATATTTTTTGTTTTCTGAGACATGTTTTCGATATTTTTTTATTTACCTTAATCCATGGATTGAAAATCGGATCTGGCAACACTGGCCACCTACCGAGCGATAGCTGAATATATTTTGACAAATTTAATTCATGTTTGCTATATTATGCCGCTCAAATTCTGCTATATTATGCTAGATGGCGTCAGTGAGACATGGGATCACAGTTTTTGTATGACATTTCTTTGCATAGCCTCTCTATTGTACCTATCTTAAATCTCTTTGTTCGATACATTTTAAAATTTTACTACCAAAAAGGTAAAAATGCAACGCCAACCGCGAAAAAAATTTGCGATGTTTATGGACCTAGTGCAGTGTCTGTGAGAGTAGCACAAATTTGGTTTAAGCGTTTTCAATCCGGAAATTTTGATGTCAAAGATGCACGTCGCTCTGGTCGCCCTATTACGGATGAACTGGATGCCATTTTCGAAAAAGTGGAGCAAGATCGGCATATCAGTAGTTAAGACGTAGCTGAAGAACTGGGAATTGACCACAAAACAGTTTTGGCGCATTTGAAAAAAACTGGGTACACAAAAAAGCTCGATATTTGGGTACCTCACGAGCTCACTGAAACAAACCTTATGAACCGTGTACTCATTTGTGATTCTTTATTAAAAAACCGAACCATTTTTGAAGAAGCTGATAACTGGTGATGAAAAGTGGATCACGTACGACAAGAACGTGCGAAAAAGGTCGTGGTCAAAGTCCGGTCAGGCTTCACAGACTGTGGCGAAACCCGGGTTAACTCGCAACAAGGTGATGCTGTGTGTGTGGTGGGATTGGAAGGGCATTATTCATTATGAGCTGTCACCACCAGGCAGGACCATCGATTCTGAACTCTACTGCGAACAACTGATCAGATTAAAGCAAGAAGTTGAGAGAAAGCGGCCGGAATTAATCAACAGAAGGGGTGTGGTTTTTCATCATGATAACGCTAGACCTCACACATCTTTAGCCACTCAGCAAAAATTAAGAGAGTTTGGCTGAGAGGTGTTAATGCATCCGCCGTATAGTCCTGACCTTGCGCCTTCAGATTTCCACCTGTTTCGGGCTCTTCAGAATTCTTTAGGCAGTGTCAGGTTAACATCACGAGAGGACTGCCAAAACCACTTGTCGCGGTATTTTGATCAGAAGTCCCAAAAGGACATGACCAGTGGGGCAATGGGCGCCTGCCTAGGTATCTACATCAATGTGCAGCAAATATTGTTTTATTTTTCGAATTGTTATATTCTGTAGTTTACCGATATAAAAGTTTCACGAGTCTAAAAGATAAGGAAACTGAGAAAAATGAAGATAAGTTTTCACTAAATAACTCTGGTTTTCGATAAGAGATGGCGCTAGGCGTTGCGGTTATCGAGTTTGAGAATGATTTTCTACTATTCGACACGCCATCGAAGCACTAAGTTTTTTTAAAATCATCAAGGGGGCAAACGCGCATGCGGGTCTCCTGATGTTAAGCAATCAACGCCGCCCATTGACATCCAAAACACCAGGGTTATTGCTGATGCGTTGCCACCCTTTTCCCACACCAAACCCTGGGCTTCCGGTTCTCTCACTCACCATTCGAAGCGCAGCAACATAATGTTGGTAGGTACTTCATGTTGGTATTCTGTAAGTGCGTGGTAGCTCCCCTGTGGAGCCAACCTAATTACAAGCAACAGTCAGCTGACTACAATTACGAGGCTCTATGTGGCTCAGGAAACAAAAATGTTATTAGTGAAGGGATGAGGGTTACACTGAATAGTAAAACTATAATTTGAACTAATTGTTTTAATTTATTTTATACTAATTCAAACTAGGCTGAATATCAGCACTTTTCGAATGTCAAAATTACATAAGACAGCCCCCCAAAACGCCCACCCGTAACCTGATGCCGCATGTGCTGGTAGCGGCACTGCTGGCTGTGGTAGCGGTACTGCTGGCTGTGGTAGCGGTGGTGGTGATGGTGGAGACAGTGGTGTTGATTGTTGGACTGGCTCCACATTCTCTTGTAAACCCCTTGATGAATCCTGAATCAACTGATGATTCGCTCGAGTCCAACAGGCCCGACACGCATAGATTGTTGCCACATCCTAAAATAGAATGGCTTATTAATAAACAGTTTTGAATGCCATTATAATGTTAATCATTGGTCATCGACCTACAGAATGAATATGAAAAATACAGCATAGTTGTTACCCAGCCCATAGAATTACTGCACCTTCACATTATGAATAGCAGAATATAAAAAAGTTATACTTGGTTCAAATAACCATTGTATCATTAATACCTACAATTAGATAATCAAACATCTTACCTGATAATTATCATAGGAAATAATAGGTAGTAATTGGCTATCTGCAGGAATCACATAGAAACGCAGTCCTCTGAGAGAGAGACCACACCCACGACAGACCATAATAATATGGCCTAGCAATCTTTCATTGTCAGCCTGTTCGTTATTCAATAAGTTGAAACAGGGGTCACATCACATATATATGCATCTAAAGGCATCTGAAAAATATAAATATCATTTAGTTAAAATACCTATTATATGAAATTCTATGACAGTACAGACTTGTGTGTATACTTGAACAAATAGTGACTATCCTATACAGCCATGTGTAGCAATAAACATAATAGATTGAATATAATACATAGGCCTGGGTCATGTAAGCCACCAAATAAACGCTGCTTGGTTAAGTTTTGCTGGCTCACATGTTATCGAACTACCAGACTTTATCTGTTGTCTTTTTGTAAATAGTATTATTTCAATGTGTTATAGGTACATACCTGATTGTTCAATCATCGGGCAAGCCTCGCTTGCAGCCTTGCAGTTGTAGGGCAAGCGTTGACATAATATGCCTTTGAACCCGTCTTACGGATATACCACAGTTTAGGCATCTCATCATGAGCAAAACAGTTGAATCCTTTATGAATTACTAGCAATGGTCGTTAGAAATAGAACACAATAATCGCACAGTACACATTAACACAACGGCAATGAAACCTGACGTGAGTCGTGAATGAAAGGGATGCCGCCGACGACGCTTGGTGTCGTAGCTTGGTGTGCATTTTTGCAAGTAAGGAATCCCCACTAGGGAGGGATGTGATTATGGCGAATGGCGATCTGAGATCGATAAATCGATAATCAATTTTTTCACGCACACTAAGTTCGAATTCAGTTTTTTTATTAGATAATTACTCTGACCCGTCAAACTCTTCCGTAGAACCATATTTTACACTTAATTAAGTTAATTCAGTATACAATGACATTAATAGGCAGTATAAGTGCGTAAATCACTTTTACGACAAAAATGACAAAATGTCGTCTATTTATTACAAAATAAATCTTCACATAACTATAAACTATTTACTTATTTTTAATTAAACATATAAAACGGTAAAATAAAATATTAATCCAAAAATCTATTTGAATCTTCGATCAAATAATATTGATCGACGATTTCAATCTCGACTTTTTGTGAATCAATTTTTCATGCTTTGACTGGAATCGATTGAATTATCGATTTTATGAAACAGATTGCTGGCCGTCCCTAGACAGTGGTGTACGCCACTAACGTCAGGATGGTCAGATGCATTGTGAAAGAAATGACACTCCTTTATACGCAGTGATTTTTTTTAAATGATGGTGTTCAATCATAGAAATACACACTCGTGTCAATAAAAACCTAATCTAACCTGTAGGCGTGTCAATAATTATAAAATAAATATATAAAAATTCACTTGATCTAAAATAACTCGTTATAATATGTGTAGGTTATAATGGTTACCGGATGATTATGAATACAATGGAACGTCAACATCGGGAAGTTCTTAAAAGAGAGAAGCGGAAGCAATTAAAATACTATTTTTTTAGAGATTTTTACCTTGCCTTTATTCGGAATATTATAACCATGATAATTTATATCTTTATTTTTAAATCTCAGTGTAAAAACTGTAATACTGCACATGTTCCCAAACTCGAAGGCAGAAACTGGTCATGTCCTTTCTATAGCAATGGGATCATGTCCCTACCTACAAGAAGGCAAAAAGTTATCGAACAAAATGGTACCTACATACTTTAGTTAAATGTAAATAAACTATATTAAAAAATGTTTTGAATTTTCTTAAAAAATGCGAAGAAACTTTTTCCCCAACCTATTATTAAAGAGCACGACGATCGCCGTCGGTTAGGACGTGGCTTAAGAGGGCGCTACGTGTGTTACGTGAAATGCCCAGGGACTTAAAAACACCTTCGTTACATATTGAATTGATAACAGAATCAAATATGTAACCCTTAAAACGTGTTTTTCAATGTGTTAACCCAAAACACTTTTAAGAGTGTAACAGTACCTAATCTTTGCCAAAATAGCTGCAATCCCGACTGGATTGAGGCTATTTTGCCATTCGCCGCGTCTCTGTCCGCCGCGCGTTTTTGCGGTACCATGAAATTGTACCTACAAATACTTATTTCTGTTACACATTATATATTATTATAAAAGGTTACACTTTGATTCTGTTACATTATTTTTACCGACTTCACAAAAATGAGGAGGTACTATGTTCGGCTGTTTGTATGATTTTTTTTATTTTGTATGTTTGTTCATCGAATACTCCGCCAATTGTCGATGGATTTTCAAAATTCTTTTTTTGTTCGAAAGTAGATAGTTCTGAGGTGGTCCCATTGTCACCAAGTTAGGATCTGATGATGGGATCTTAGAGAAATCGAGGGCAACCCTCAAATTTTATAGGCTCACTTATTGTTTTTCGCATATTTTATGAAGTATCTTGTTTATTTGCGTATGGTTGTCACCATCTCAGGTAGCTGGGCTGATGATGGAAGGTACAACTCCTTAACAGTAAGAAGTTACTCAAACAGGCAAGGACTGTTTTAGTAAATTATTTTGATGTTTGATAGGGCATTTGTCACATTTGGTCTCATGATCATCAAGTCATGACCTGATGCTGCAGTCAGGATAGTCTGCAGAGTACCTAACTCCTCGACAAATAACAGCAGATATATCGTGTTTAGGCTCATTGAAAAGGGCTCGATGTGTGGATAAACGTACTGTTAATGAGGAACACCGAAGTACATAGAGACCTGATGCTGAAGCCAGGAGCATCAGAAAAAGTACAAACCTTGAAATAACAGCACCGTAGTCGTGTTTGGATTTTAAACAGGACTAAATTTTAAGTTCAATGCAATGTTGACATAAGTCTGGCCTGATGCTGCAGCCAGGATTATCAGCTTCTAGTCTAAAACATCAGGTCAGGATTTGATGATGGGATCCTGGAGAAATCGAAGGAACTCTTCAAATATTATAGGCACACCTATAGCGATTTGGGTATTTTTTATAGTAACTCGTGCACTTGCTCTCGGAAAGCACCATTTGGTGAAGTGGAACTGATGATGAAGACCACAGATGGCCACCGGAACTACTCAATAATATCTAAGTATTTCACGGGTTGCGATTCGATTACTTTAATATGGTTGCTAAGCAATTCATGCTCGTCACAATGTGAATGGTGATATGGAGCTGATGGTGGACCTGGAAAACTCCTCAACAATTAACTTCCCTGCATCGGGAAAAGCAATATTTTGTTTGTAAAAGGCGATGATCACTAGGCTATTGTAACTTAGATAAATTATAAGCAGACCCACTAAAAAGCGTGAAATAAAAACTTAAAAAAAAAAACCGACTTCCAAAAAAACACTACAAAGTGAAAAATAACTAATTTCGGAAGTCGGTGGCAAAAAACTAAAATACAGATCCAAAGACACCGACTTCCGAAATTAAAGTTATTTTTCACTTTGTAGTGTTTTTTTGGAAGTCGGTTTTTTTTTTTCTTAAAAAGTTTTTTATCTGTTACATTTAGAAGTGTTTTTCTTTTAAAACAGTGTTAAACATACTTATTACGGTTACTGAGTCCCTGGAAATGCCCACCCAGCCAAGTTACAAAAAAAACTTGCAGCATTCTGAACATCGGAAAATATTTTAATCCCTCTAAATGAACTCTTTCTTTTTGTACAAATTAATGTAAGGATCTCGCCATGATTCTTTATTAAATTAATTAGTATATTTCTTCATTTTCAGTTCGAAAACTTATTTGGGAAGCTGGTCAGAGTGGTCAAGCAAGCGGAAATGAAGTGCCCAATAGTGATATTAGGATTGTAATAAAATGTGCAATATATTTTTGTTCATGAAATATTTTCGATCTTATTTAGCTACAGACGCCAGCACATCAAGCTACCCGAAACTGTGAAATGGGTTTGAAGATTTTTGTATGGAGGGTGGCCCTAAGGTCGGCCGCCATTTTAATTTTTTTTCAGAATCGCGGTGCACAACAAAACTTATATATTTAGATAGAGGACACTTATACAAACAAAAAATGTAACATAACATAATATCCTAAAGCGTCAGGTTTCGGAGTTATGCACCAAAACATAAGTCGAAAACAACAAGGATTTTTTTTCCCTCTAGGTAAGCATATTGAACTATTGAGGTAATAGAAACGTTATGAAACCTTTATGGAGAAGAAACAAATGAAGAATAGACATTTTTTTTAATAAATAATTAAACACGGCAATTTACAGTTCGTTTTTTAATCCCAGAGACTAATCTGACATTGCAGTCTTGTGTTTTCGTTTTTTTTAGTATAGAAGTTCGACATTACACTTGTCAGATGTCTCTGGGATTAAAAAACGAACTATAAATTGCGGTGTTTAATTATTTATTTTAAAAATGTCTATTCTTCTTTTGTTTCTTCTCCATAAAGGTTTCATAACGTTTCTATTACCTCAATAGTTCAATATGCTTACCTAGAGGGAAAAAAAATCCTTGTTGTTTTCGACTTATGTTTTGGTGCATAACTCCGTAACCTGACGCTTTAGGATATTATGTTATGTTACATTTTTTGTTTGTATAAGTGTCCTCTATCTAAATATATAAGTTTTGTTGTGCACCGCGATTCTGAAAAAAAATCAAAATGGCGGCTGATTTTAGGGCCAAAACCTTCAAACCTCTTTCCCAATCAACTATGAACCTTATGCTTTAGCGATAAAGTTGAATATCTATTAAAGAAATTTGACAGATTGTAGGAGCTTGATGTGCTGGCGTCTGTACATGCTTATAATTCGTTTGAATCCTTTAGATTAGGTATAAGATTAATAAGTTGTGCCAACAATTATTTATAAACGCGTCTTAAATTTCGATTTATTCTTTGTCTGGTCAGCAACTTTAATACTATCAATACATAAACAGAATATTATTTATAGAAATTAATAACAATCGAAGGTCACTATCGTGACTATGAACAGTTCAACAACATTCATTGTGTTATTTTATTTATATTGTTGAGCAGACAAATTTTTAGAACATACGAAGCAATGGATTAGCCATATCCTTCAAAATGATTCAGATTGAGATTGATAATGTTACGCAATTAGGGTGCTGGTCAGCAACTTCAATACTTAGTCAATATCTAAACAGGATATTATTTATGGGATGTAATTTCAACCGCCCAGGCAGGCAGGTAGGTAGGCAGTGATGACATAATATGGCACTGAAACGTGGTCGCTCACAATGGGCCTTATTAGAAGGCTGAAAGTCACCCAAAGAGCAATGGAGTGGGCTATGCTTCGAGTTTCCCTGCGTGATCGAATCAGAAATGAAGAGATCCGCAGGAGAACCAAGGTAACCGACATAGCTCGAAGAATTGCCAAACTTAAACGGCAGTGGGCTGGGCACATTGCTCGCAGAACAGATGAGGATGACCGATGGGCCCGAAAGGTTCTGGAGTGGCGACCGCGTACCGGAAGACGTAGCGTTGGAAGGCTTTCCACAAGGTGGACCGGCGCCCTTGTGAAGGCCGCAGGAACTCGTTGGATGCGAGAAGCACAAAACCGGTGTGCTTGGGGGAGGCCTATGTCCAGCAGTGGACGTCTATCGGCTGAAATGATGATGAATGACAACCGCAGGACACTCATGACATGGTTATGGTTGCCGTTGCACTCAAATGCAGATATGAAAACCACACCAAATGATAGAGTAGATACAAAATCGGTATTAGAAATAAAATTCATGTTTATTGATTACCTCAAATAAATAAAATAACATCATTTAAAATTTTACAGTACGAAGACAAGGGTCAGCAAAATGTCAAGGACAAATTAACTATTACTAACAAACAGATTAGCAGTTATCAGTTCGTTTCATTGAGTATTGTTAGCCCAGTCAGTGAAACTGCCAAGATAGTTCTTTGCACTGCAATGAAACAAAACAATAGTTGGTTAATATCAATACCTAAGTACTATGTAAAGTACATAAGTACAGTATTTATTTTTATCTTACGAAGCGACGCGCGCCTAAAGGTAAGCGTCCACTTCCACAATTCCGCATCGGACGCATCGCATCAAACGGATTAGTTTTTCATAATGCGTCCATTGTATCGGCAGCGACCGGATTACCGATGCATTTTCATTAGGATTTCGTAGTGAACGTACGTGGGGAATGTGGTGGTGAGATAATGGATGAAAGTGAAGAAGAACAATTTGTCGTAATTGCTTGTTTTTAGCAGAAGAGAAAAAAAAAGATAAAAAAGAAACTTAAAAAAAGTACTTAATTAAAAAAAATTAAAATCCCGACAGCTGTAAAAAACATAAGTTTAAAAACTGAAAAGCTAAAAACAAGCCTATTTTAAATCAAATAAAAGTTGGAAGCAGGCGGGACCCATTTGAGTTTGAAAATATAAACATGGAATGGGTCCCAGCCCGCCCACCTGCTTCCAACTTTTATTTAATTTAAATTGGCTTTTCAGTTTTTTTAACTTATGTTTTTTACCGCAGTCGGGTTTTTTAGTTTTTTTTAATTACTTTTTTTTATTTCCAGCTTTTTTAGTTTACAAATGTGAAAGATTTTATTTTTTTATTTCGTTTTTTACGTTTTGTCACTTCGAATTACTTTTAACCATATAAGTTTATGTATTTTTGAAGTCACCTTTTAAAACTCTTCGCTTTGATATCCCACTCGATGGTATTAGAAGGAAAAAAAAAATTTTTGAACTCTACAATATGGCACCCCAAATACGCCATTTTACTTTGTTTTTGATTTTCATGTAGCCAGTGACACTCGCGCCACCAAGACATATCTAAAGACGTATAATTTATTAAAATCCGTTCATTCGTTTAGGAGTTACGAAGGAACAAAAAAAAACAGACATACATACATACAAGTCAAACACATAACCCTCCTTTTGGGCTTCGCCGCAGTCGGGTAAAAAAGAAATATAATGTCTTGTCTGGTGGACGACGCGGAGCGAGCGCGCGGACGCGTCCACTGATCGGCATTCCGTATGACGATATCGGCACGCATCACAAAAGTTGCTTCTCGGAGCAAAGGAGGCATCGGCATTGCCGATGAGCAGATTATTGCAATCCGTACGATGCGGATCAGTGGACGCACTTGTGTTACTGTCTATACAAAGAATACTAAAATCCGTTACGTGCGATGCGTCCGATGCGAAACTGTGGACGCTTACCTTTACTTGCGACTAGAATCAATTCTATTTTAAGATAATTTTTGACGTTCAAAAGTGCCTTTTATGTGCCTATTTGAAATAAATGCTTTGACTTTGACTTGTCGTTACCAAGTGTACAAACACGCTATGAATGTGTGCGTGAAGACGAGTAGCACCAGCACATAAAACATACTTCCGAATTCGCCATTGTCGCGGACGGTACCGAGAGGTTCTGCCCTTGCCACCCTTGCGCAGTCACAGTGTGTGTTTGTATACTTGGTAACCACAAGTAAAGCGTGCATCGCTACGAGAGATAAAAATACTATAGTGATAACTGAACTAAACTGGGTATCTTGACACAGTTGATACCCTGTAACATTTCCTTTGTTGATACTAAGCATGCAAATTAAGGTAGGATTCTTCTAGGTTTTCTCGTTGTGTCTAGGCAAGGGTCACAGAAAGTAAATTGTCTTAGTATAATATATTTACTTATAAAAATATGAACATTAATTGTATACCTAAAAATAAAGTTCATATTCTTATGAAAAACATTCACATTTGAATATGAACTTTATTTCAATAAGATAAGGTTTATATTCCTTACTTTATTTACCAAAGTAAAGTCTAAAGTGCAGTCTCTGAATCTTCCCCTCAGACTAAGATTCCCCACAGAATTCTCACCTTGACTGAAGTACAAGACAAAACTGTGAGCTAAAGATGGTCCACTGTACTTTGCACTTAGACTATTTTGTGAAAGTTATTGATATTATTTTGTTATTAAGGGCGAACTTTACCAAACTTTTGTAACTAGAAATAGAATAAGTTCTATACTGAGAATAAATTTTGAATTTTTGACAGTTTTTCCATAGTAGAACCGTTAGACATCAATTTTATTCCAAGAATAAAAGATATCTGACTTTGGTAAAATTAATTTCAGTAAAATGGGTAGTTATCTGACTCTTCTACCTAGCTGTCTGCTGGATAGAAATTTAATTATAATTGTAACTTACTTCTTGAATCCTAATTTGATAGCATTTTGTTGTGCCATGCCAGACCTCTTACCAATCATACAATAGAATATGATTTCAGTATCTTCTACTGGCTTGGGCCTTTTGTAAGCCTTCTCAAAGTCTTTTTCAGTCATTGTGCCCAACACTGGTGACACATTGCCCACTGCAAAGAATAACAAAATAAATTGTTCTAATAACATCAGAGTGAAGTGGAAAGAGAGTAGGCAGGCCTTTGCTCTGCAATGGGACGTCTCAGGCTTTTAATAAGTAATAAGTGTTACTAGTTTATAATGATCTCACTGTTGGACCTAATTAATTGGTATTTAAACAAGTCAGGTACAACTGTATTTATTTATTTATTTAGGTTAGCCTACAATTGTTTGCACTCTACATTTTATTTACAAGCACACAATATACATTTATAAGTGCAACAATTACTCAAATCATCAATCAATCAAATCAACAATCAATCAATCAATCTCATTATTAATCATCAATTTTATTTTATTTTTGTAAGTGAAAATTGAATCAGGTACCTATCATGGTGAAGTAAAGCCTCACTTTGCAAACTCTTCTCCATGGGAAACAACCAATTGGAACTGTGCACCTAGCTTCTGATGTTTCATAAGTGCTCATGTAGGTTTATGTGAAATAGAATATTTTGATATTGATTAATTTTTAAACAAAACACCTAGTAACTTACATGGGATGTTGATGCTGTTTGGAATCTTACCAAACTCCGTGACTTCATGTGGTTCCCTAACATCAATTATTAGAGCATTCCTATTTCCTGTTGCCTGTTTTACATATTCATAGTCTACAGTTAACTCCTCAAGGTTAACTTGTACTGAATATGTACGCACTCTTTTGATGCTTGGTAAGTGTGAAGATGGAGCATATCTAAAAATACCTAAAAGTAATACATTCAAGTGTAAGATTATTTTTGTTGTACTGTGTGCACTTAGAATATTCTAAGTGTGTATAGTTGCGCTAGCCACATAAATATGCAAGTACTTATCCCATATTTACCTTAGGCTATAACATTTTAGTCTAAGCAACTATTAAGTATTCTGTGGTCTAAGCTATGTTTTTGTATAGTATTTTTTTTTTATGGGGACTAATCCTTTGGTCATGTACTTACAGGGCATATAAAATCTTCTTACCGCCGCCCTTCTTATCATCTGACAACAAGGCAACGAAAGACACCGACGGAATATCCGTGCTAGTGGTAACATGTTTTACAAACTTGATTGATAATATAATTTAACGAATGAATTAAAAAAAATATATTCAAAGTTCAGAAACACTTTTCTGGTTTATTAGTCAGTTTTTAAAGCTTAATCGCAAAATATTACTGATTTTTTTTTCTGATTTTATACAATTAAAATTTTGCCTCTGTTTTATACTTTTTAATTTGATTTTGAAAGAAATTGAAATCAAAGTGACACACTGACACTGTGACAGTGACTTATATTGTCTCCATTCGTTCGTATTCGTACCACTCTTCCTCTATCATACACTTGTAGAGTTGTAGCAAAGAGTAAAGTATTGTTTTGTTCATTTGCCTGGTTTCGGTTTGGTTTTTTTCCAAATATTTTAAAAGTATTTTATCACTCGAACGGTATTCTTATTTTTCTTGGAAATAGCTAACTATTTAAAGCACTTATTACACTACCCAGTACCAAGACAGTCTTAACGTAGTGTAATAAGGCTGGGCGCAAACGTCCGGTTTCCTGATTCGGAATTCAGTTTCGGAATTCAGATTCGGAAACCTGAATGCAAGCATTTCATACAAAATGTTCTCACTAGCGCACACGTGCTTAAATTTTCCGTTCTGAAACCCTGACGGAAAATTTAAGTACGTGTGCGCTGGAGAGAACATTTTGTATGAAATGCGTGCATTCGGGGTCTCCGAATCTGAATTCCGAAACTGAATTCCGAATCAGGAAACCGGACGTATGCGGCCTGCCTAAGAGTAAGCAAGATCATAGATTATACTAATAAGCAAGGTTAGTCTGTCTAATTAGACCGACCAAGTGGGTTCGGCCGTGCTTGCTTGCTGAATATCGCGTAGTGTGTACTAATAACACTTAGCACGCTTAGGCCGGGCGCAAACGTCCGGTTTCCGGATTCGGAATTCAGTTTCGGAATTCAGATTCGGAAACCCGAATGCAAGCATTTCATACAAAATGTTCTCTCCAGCGCACACGTTCTTAAATTTTCCGTTCTGAAACCCGGACGAAAAATTTAAGTACGTGTGCGCTGGAGAGAACATTTTGTATGAAATGCTTGCATTCGGGGTCTCCAAATCTGAATTCCGAATCAGGAAACCGGACGTATGCGGCCTGCCTTAGACTGGGCGCAAACGTCCGGTTTCTTGATTCGGAATTCAGATTCGGAAACCTGAATGCAAGCATTTCATACAAAATGTTCTCACTAGCGCACACGTGCTTAAATTTTCCGTTCTGAAACCCGGACGGAAAATTTGCTGGAGAGAACATTTTGTATGAAATACGTGCAGTCGGGTTTCCTGATTCGGAATTTAGTTTCGGAATTCAGATTCGGAGACCCCGAATGCACGCATTTCATACAAAATGTTCTCTCCAGCGCACACGTACTTAAATTTTCCGTCCGGGTTTCAGAACGGAAAAGGACGATGAGTCAGAACGTCCCCCCAACCTTACATTGACCAACAGACTTAAAATGTATCTCATTCGAACCGCCTTAGCAAGCTGATCAATTTTAACTATGACGACATCTCTCAAAAGTGCGGGATATTCCGAGAAAATCATGTTTTAGTGTTAATATTGTCACAACGTCCCCCCAACCCTTACATTGACCAACAGACTTAAAATGTATCTTATTCGAACCGCCTTAGCAAGCTGATCAATTTTTACTATGACGACATCTCTCAAAAGTGCGGGATATTCCGAGAAAATCATGTTTTAGTGTTAATTTCGTCACAACGTCCCCCCAACCCTTAGGCTGGGCGCAAACGTCCGGTTTCCTGATTCGGAATTCAGTTTCGGAATTCAGATTCGGAAACCTGAATGCACGCATTTCATACAAAATGTTCTCACTAGCGCACACGTGCTTAAATTTTCCGTTCTGAAACCCGGACGGAAAATTTAAGTTAATAGATACTCACTACAATATTATTAGTTTTAAGTTATCTTGCTGCGCCCTAACAGGGTCATGTACTCACTAGTTTAAGCCTAGCGTGTAACTATGGTTGTGTACATTGTGCATTAAATAAATAAATAATCGAATTGGTTTAAATTACCTCGGAATAGGTGCGAAAAGATTCTCCTCGGGGATAAAGGTGTCTTCGTCTGGGGCGAGCTTGAATCCCTCACTGCACTCAGGATTCAAGTCTTAACTCCCTAACCTACAATCCTTCGTTGCGTTCAGGATTCAAAATAGCGCCCGCGACAACAAGACACTACTTTATCCCATTAGTGAATAATTTACTATTATATATTTTGATTTGAGCGTGCTTATACCCGTACCGAATTAGCATGAGCGCGATAACGATGTCCCTTGAATCGTCATGACATGCGCTATCTGGCGATAACGCCGACCATGCCAACACGGGCCACACGGGCCAAGGCGTTGGGCCAGCGGTTGGGCCAAAAAATCGGATCGCCAGCGGTCGCTGTTTACACATTGGCGTATGATCATTCTGCATTGGCGCTTTGGAAAAGATGGATGTGGAAACAGTTGCAGCCGCGGTAATTTATTTATACAGAACATTTAACCCGTTGGTCCCGGCTGTCATTCGTGGATGTTTGACAGTCGTTACGGGTCGTCAGAAGCCCGAAAGTCTGATAACCAGTCTTACCAAGGGGTATCGAATCACCTAGTAACTGGTTAGTGTAGGTCAGATAGGCAGTCGCTCCATGTAAAATACTGGTATTCAGCTGCAGACGGTTAGACTAGAGGCCGACCCCAACATAGTTGAGGAAAGGCTAAGCAGATCACACTAATATTATAAAGGCGAAAGTTTGTGAGTGTGTGTGTGTGTTTGTATGTTTGTTACTTCTTCACGCTCAAACGGCTGGACCAATTTTGATAAAATTTATTATGAAGGTAGCCGACATCCTAGATTAACATATAGGCTACTTTTTACTCCGATATTTCTACGGAATCGACACTTATTCGGGTGGAACCGTGGGACGCAGCTAGTCTATTATAAGAACTTGTTCTGTTTTGTTCGTAGATGGATATGTTTTGAATTCCATATTATAGGTCCATTTTTGTACATTTCTATGAATTGTAATATCTCATTGCTCATTGCTTTTCCACATCGCCGTCATCGTCATCGATAATCGAGAATGTAAATTTCGCCCAGGCACTACTATCTTTGCTTGACAAATAACAAGGAACTGGATAAGACGCCAATGCGTGAACACTGTTTGCGGAGCTCGCCAAAATCTTTTGACGTGTGTACGAAAAACCGACACAATTCGGTTGGCCGGCCGGCGGCCAGCGCTGGCGCCAACTACCGGACATGCGCCAACGCCAAGTAGCCCTCTACACGTTGGCCCAACGCACTCGACCACCACGTTGGCTCAATATGTACAGTGGCCTTTATGATAATATCACCGTGAGCGCTGTCAAAAATGACAGTGTGTGTGTGAGGATGTGTCAGTAGGGGAATTGTGCTTAAAGATGACATACTTTTGGTTAGAGTCAAATATTGATTATTCAAAGGTGATAAAAAGAAATCTAGGGGCACACATTAAAAACGTTTATTTACCAAACATACAAAATTAGCTTCAGAACTGAAAGAAAGTAAAAAAAAACACCAATCATGTCGAAGTGGGTAAGATGACACACGTCAGTCTAAGTTGACATAGGTTAGTTATCAGTACATAATTCACATTTGAACATCTTCGCTCTTGCTGGCCTGCAACGCCAGCACATAGAGTGTGGCACCATCGCTTACATAATTGGCAACACACTCAATCCTCCCCTGGCTTTGATTTAATATACAGGGTCCAATTAAAATAGATGGACATAAATATTTTTGAGTGACGAAATCAAAACATTGCACACCACATCCAAACAACGCAAGCGGGCGATGACTAAAGTTTTGAGCGGTGACGCCATCTGTGAGCCGACATGTAAACGTCATCGAGGCACTTGTGGCGCATATATTTATATAGTAATAGATGTAATTCCCCTATGTGTTTTGTTTTGAGTTGCATTATCATTATCTTATATTTTCCGTTCGGAAACCCTGACGGAAAATATAAGAACGTTTGCGCTAAAGAGAAGATTTTGTATGAAATGCGTGCACTCGGGGTCTCCGAATCTGAATTCCGAATGGAAACTGGACGTATGCGGCAGTGCGGCTAGCCTAATTAGACTAATTCGGAATGCGGCCTTCCTTACTCAATTTTGACAGCTGACCCCATCCATCAAAAGCTTTCAAGCTTGTGCAAAAATATTTTTAATTTTTAGTAATTTACATCTCTTTAAACGTTGTAAGTGTATGTGTGTTAGTTATTTAATCAATCGAAGCTATAGCTATAATTTTCTCATATTATGGACGACTCTTCCTGTCGAAACTCGACGCATCCTCAGTACCTTTTGATTTTTATTGTGTTCTATTTCTATGCGGAACAGCAGTATGAAAGTATCAATAAACATGAGTAACTTATCTTACTTCCAGATGCTATACGCATAACATACAGGAGTGTGCGAGTGTAGTTGGTGTGGTGTGAAATGGTTTCATGTTGAAATTCATCAGGTCATTACGTTAGCAAATATGGGGTCCATGCGACCGACGGGAAGGTTCCTCTCTTTCACCAACAACATCCAGAGGACACAGAAACAACCTGGTGAATATGTAACTTTAACTTGTCAATAAACTTGACCACATACCTAAGTTATGAATCATAGATACATATGTCCTTGTTTGTTTTTGCAATACTATTACAGATTATGTATGTCAAAATCGTGTCATTCAGTATCGTTCTTAACAGAATTGGTCACATTCAAGATTTGTTTGGTGTAAAACACATCATTATAATGACTTTTAGTAAATGGTTCGTTGTAATATTGTTATTGTGTAGTTCAAACCTACCTAAATAAATAGAATTAAGACAGTTCCATAAAACAAAATCAGATAAACTCCATTACTTATTGCCAAAATGAAGAGATACTGTCTTAGAAAGCAGTCAATTTTTAATTCCTAAAATTATATTTTTATCCTCAACTTATTAAAAACCATCTATCTTGTCTCATCTTGTCTAGTCCCAAGCGGGTTTCCACAAAGTTTATCAGGTAGTGAGACAGATGTGTCAACATCCAATGAGAACCTGTCCAGAGAAGAGCGCTATGTTGTGCGACACACAGCCAGGGTAGAGCCGCAGGGACAGGAGAACCAGGCTCAGTCTAACAACAATAATCGGAATTCCCTCAAGGTAGAATATCTGCTTTTACTATTACAACCTGCCCCTGCTTTGTACGGTTTTAAAGACTACAAAACATTGAGATTTCTTTATTATATATAAGTTTAATATTAGTGTATTACATACATAGACCTTCCTGAATAAATTCTCTAAATGATGGTGAAAACCACATCAAAATCTGTTGCGTAGTTTAGAAGAATAACGCAGGCACACTAACATGAAAAGGAATTTTAATTAGATGTATAGAAGCCTGCACAACAGAGCCAATGTAATTTGTTAATATTCTTACCCCCTTATTCATAATCCTATTTTATCTCTATTTTAGCTAAAATAGGTTTATAGAACGTTTGTCTTTATCTGTCACGTTGACATTTCTGTGTGTAAGAAAGAGACAAACCCCATTTTAACTAAAATAGGTTTGATAAGTTTTATGAATAAGGGCGTTAGTGTAAATGGGATGTATTTGGAATGAAGTTCTTAGTAAATCTAAACACCTATTGTTATTGTAGGAGAGTGTAACAGGGAGCAATCGAAACTCTCTCAAAGACTCAGTGGGCGGTGGCAACAGCAACCGAAGCTCCTTAGACGTGTCCTCATCTTCATACAACACTCTCATCATACACAACCAGGATGACTCCTGGCCTCCAAGACCTACACCTATCAGGTAAGAACTTAATTTCGTAATTAATCAGTACCCTATTGTTTGAGTCAAGGGTAGAGATTTAGCTGAAGCTACAGTTTTGAACACTGTTGGCTAGTCCTTTGTCTTCCACAGTGAAATTGCAGTGGCTGCAGCAGAATAGTAGCCAAATAAAGTAAAAAAAAAACCATAAATAGTACCTATTGTAGTACTATACCTTACAACAAATCTGCTAAGGGCTTGTAAAGCCGATCGCAAGATGAGGACATAGAAAAAAAAAAAATATAGTACCTATTATCTTATATTTCCTATCCTCTAATCTTAAATTTTTAATTTAATTACTAAGCTGGAAAATGATGCAAAATTAACAGTAAATTTCTGTGCAACTTTTGCGTACACTTATTCAAACATAGTAACAGTGACTATCCTATAATACCAATGACTATAATCAACAAACTCTCTCCAACAGAGAACACGAACGCACAAGTAGTGAAGTGAAACACCCCAACTCACAGTCTTCGCCGTACCACACACTGAAAAAGAACGAAGGCTTGAAGAAACCTAGTGGGATACCTGTACCCAAGATGCATAAGGAACAAAATGTGACCACTACTGCCAACTACATTGATATTGGAGGCCAGAGGATTTATACTAGCCCACCTGACCATGGTGTTCAGGTAATATTTGTAATGGTTACTGGTAGTTTTATTACTTTTGAAGGTAGTTATATTATTATTTGTTACAAGAACAAAAGAAAAACAATGGATGGTTAGGTCATTGAATAAAAATTCTTTGTATGAAAGCGAAAATCTCACTCCGAATGCATTGAAAATAATCCTACAGGTTTTTGTGTACAATACGCTCAGTTTCGCTTCATACGAAGTTATGCATTTTTTCTATCGTTTTGGTCTTACATTTATGTACGTTTGCCTGGCTAGGCCCCCCGGAATTTGCGATTTAGGTATACACCAATGCAATGTACTCGCCTCTAGGAGTATATGTACCGCTTTCTTTTTCAATGTACCTCTGTACTTTTGAAGAAATATGCAAAAAAAGGGGGCCGTGCCAGCCAAACGTTTTCAGCACGGCCCTCGTGTAACTTGAAAAATATATAGCGTATTAAAAAGTTTCATAAACTCAAGGAATGTACTTTATTAACACGTTCTATGTACCGTAACAGATATTGTGAATTCGTAATAACAAATAATATATAGACGTGGATAGGGGGCCGTGCTGAAAAAAAAAGAAATGAGAAAATATCTAAAAAAGACAAAACAACCTTAGCCAAAAACTATATAAAAGTAATTCATGTTTGGCAAGTAACATATGTACCGCATTGGTTTCTCATACAACTTGCTGAATTAAAAAAAAAAACCAATTTTAGTTTATTCAGCACGGCCCTCTATAGTTGCCTATATCTTTTTAAATATGACATGTTTGTTTACAAAATTCGACTTCCTGAATTATGTATAGGAGTACATTCGTTCCAAATAAATTGCGATTATGGTGTATTAGTATTTTAAAAGATAAATTGGATCAAAAATATCCTAACATGCAACTGATGGGGTGACCATGATTCCACGTGAGAATGGATAAAAAAACTTCTGAGTAAATCTTTAATAAAATAAAAAAATCAAAAATATCGTAATCTGTATTAACTATTAACGATAACTATAATAGTAGTAAGTAGTAGGTCGCAAATCGAACAAAACAACAAGTGTCGCTAAGACTAAATAGCTCAAAAGGCTTAAAAAAATCACATATATATTTCCAATAAATCACACGGATTGATGTACGGTACATTACAATAAAATTACAGTTTCGGTACATTTCACAGATTAGTTACGTTTACCTATGGAATAATCGCAGAAAAACTATGTGTCACAAACACTACAATTCTTTTACCTATTGTGGTATAGTAATTTTATTTTAGGTGCATCGTCCTCACATATTATTATATAGATGTAAAAAAATTAACCTTAAAAACTTTAAGAGGTGCTTTAGACCATCGAACTGAACAACTTTCACTATGGGACCAACTCTGAAATCACGAAAAAAAAAATGAGCTGTTTCATACATTTTGGCCGAGTAGGTATTGAACTTTTGTATGAAACAGCTGATTTTTTTTTCGTGATTTCGGAGTTGGTCCCATAGTGAAAGTTGTTCAGTTCGATGGTCTAAAGCACCTCTTAAAGTTTTTAAGGTTAATTTTTTTACACCTTATATAATTAATGTACCCATGCAAAATATTGTAGGTACCTAAAACATTTTAAAAGAGTAACGGTGGAGTTTCTTGCCCATTCTTCTCCACACGAAAACTACCTTTTGGAAGGGGCGACTAGAATCAATTCTATTTTAAGGTAATTTTTGACGTTCAAAAGTGCCTTTTATATGCCTATTTGAAATAAATGCTTTCACTTTGACTACAGAGCTTAAAAGGCTTAAAAAATTACAGATACGTTTCCAACAAATCACATTGATTGAACCTTACCTAGTGAATTAATAGCGACCGCACACAACAAGTTTTAACTGATTTAATTCCCTTAAAAGATGTCATCGCTAATATTAATTTTAAAGAAAAAAAAAACAAATTGTAAAAAAAGAATGTTTATTTCAATGTACCTAGTCACATAATTTCATTAAAGGTATAGAATAAATCAACCTAATTTATGGAACCATGGTCACCCCATCAGTTGCATGTTAGGATATTTTTGATCCAATTTATCTTTTAAAATACTAATACACCATAATCGCAATTTATTTGGAACGAATGTACTCCTATACATAATTCAGGAAGTCGAATTTTGTAAACACACATGTCATATTTAAAAAGATATAGGCAACTATAGAGGGCCGTGCTGAATAAACTAAAATTGGTTTATTTTTTGAATTTAGCAAGTTGTATGAGAAACCAATGCGGTACATATGTTACTTGCCAAACATGAATTACTTTTATATAGTTTTTGGCTAAGGTTGTTTTGTCTTTTTCAGATATTTTCTCATTTCTTTTTTTTCAGCACGGCCCCCTATCCACGTCTATATATTATTTGTTATTACGAATTCACAATATCTGTTACGGTACATAGAACGTGTTAGTAAAGTACATTCCTTGAGTTTATGAAACTTTTTAATACGCTATATATTTTTCAAGTTACACGAGGGCCGTGCTGAAAACGTTTGGCTGGCACGGCCCCCTTTTTTTGCATATTTCTTCAAAAGTACAGAGGTACATTGAAAAAGAAAGCGGTACATATACTCCTAGAGGCGAGTACATTGCATTGGTGTATACCTAAATCGCAAATTCCGGGGGGCCTAGCCAGGCAAACGTACATTTACATTTCCACGTACAGGTATCGTTATACAGGGTGGTAGGGACATCGAAGCGCAACGCAGGGGGATTCAGATTTCAGAATCATATTCTGAATAAATGGTAACAGGTTGCATGTCGATGTCCCTGAGACCCTATTGTAATTATGCCATATTTTTGTAATTTTGCCATATTTGTTTTTCTGAAGAACCTACTACACTATCTTTTAATATCAAACAGGAAATAACAGAAATCCCCGACGACTTTCTCAACCAATCGTCAGTGTTGAAACATCTAGCTAAGGAAGTGGCACAGTCGCCGACTCCGCGCGGCCCTACACCCCCTTCGTCGCCTCGCGCCCCCGCACCTCCCCGCGACGACTCGAGGAAAGCTAAAGGGAAATGCTCCAAAGCTAAGCTTAGCAAGGAGAAATTGAATTTGTCGAGGTCACAACCTGATCTTACTAGGTGAGTCTGAGAATAAAGGCTATAATTTTCATGTTTATGCTAATAAAATCTAAGTCCCAAGTTTACAGGTCTGCTGCCTTAAATATCAGCATGCAATGTTTTTCCGATGGATTGTTCACTCAATGTGGTTGTGACACTATAGGCATAACGGACGGTCCCCTGTGCAGGGCTTGCATGGAGGCTGATGAAACCATTGCGCATGTGCTCTTTGAGTGCACAGGCGTCACCCACATTCGGTCAGAAACCCTCGGGACACCCAAATCGTACACCAATGTTCTCAACAGACCAGGAGACCTAGTCAGCTTCTGGAGGGAGGTGGGCTGGTTGGAATAACCACCGACGGCCGCCATGACCTACGCACACGTAACATAGAACATAGAAAGGAATGGTTACAACTGTGTTTGGAAGAATTGGTCTTCCATCAGTTTTTGGTGAGGTATTTTCGACTAAGAGCTAAGGCAGTAATTTACAGGGATTAATTATTACCTCCAAGGTTGTGATACCTTAACTCTAAAGTAGGTTGGATTTTATCAGATTTAAAGTTCTTGCTATCTTCCTGCCCAATGTATTTCAACTTATCTATGCCCCTGCACCGACAGTTAACCAGCAGGCGAAACATGTTAAAAGAGTTCATGTGATATACTATTTTGTCAAAAACCCTATATAATTATATCCAAACTAATTTGACCTCTATTCCCGGGGCTTAGTGTTGGTGTTCGCGCAGTACCAGGCGGGTCAGAATCTAGTGGTTGGTGCAGCGGTGGTGAAGGCGAGCTAGAGGAACCTGATGACGCATTCACGGCTGTTCTCGACGCGTTAGCAGCTGAGAACCATCAGCTCAAGAGACAACTTGCTGATGCCTGTGAACGAGTTGCCAAGACTAATAAGGTTAATTGATAAATGAATTATCTATGTAAATAAGTTCTAAAAAACAGTAACACATAAAAATAAATTATATTTAAAACTAGATGAGGTCAGTGTTCCCTATCTGACTACAGAGAAGAAACACCGAAACACACTCAGAGGTCATAGTGTCTTTTAAAGTCCAGATATAATGTCGGTCAGGTCAAAATGAAGACTATTCAGATTAATATCTGAGTCATCATTCTCCTGCCCTTTATCCCAATGTATTTAGGGTCGGCGCATCATGTCTTTTTCTTCCATACTTCTCTTTTAGTCCTCATCTCGGTAGTCACCCTCTTTCTAAGCATATCATCATTCACACAGTCGATCAATAGTTTCTTTGGTCTTCCCCTGCTCATAAAGCCATCGACATTGATACTCAAAACTTTCCTCACGACATTTTCCTCATTCCCTCGTATCACATGTCCATACCATGACAACCGATTTCTACACAACTTTTCAGTTACCGGTGCCACTTTCAGACTCCCTCTTATGTACTCGTTTCTTATTCTATCCATTCGTGTAAACCACACATCCCTTTTAGCATTCTTATCTCAACTGAATTGCCTTTCATTCATCCAAAGAATAGTGTCTGAGTCATCGTCATCTGCCTAGCCTTTTCCCAACTATTTTGAGGTCGGCTTCCAGTCTAACCGGATGCAGCTGGATCCCAGTATTTTACGTAGAGCGACTGCCTATCTGACCTCCACAATCCGTTACTAGGTAATACGATACCCCTTGGTAAGACTGGTTAGTGTCTGAGTCTCAGACACTAATCTGCCACTGGTCCACTCAAATCTTTGTGGTTCGGCCTTTTACACATTATGCCGGAGCTGCGGCGGCGCCGCAGCCGCCGTGGTGCCGCTATATTGGTTGCCCTTGGATTTGTATGAACCCTTGCACACGGCGCTGCGGCGGCGGCGGCGGCGAGTTTTGATAGGTCTTATCAAAACTCGCCGCCGCCGCCGCGATGCCGTGTGTGGGGGTTCATACAAATCCAAGGGTGACTGATGCAGCGGCGCCGCGGCGGCATAATGTGTAAACGGCCTTCTTTGCTCACAGATTTGAGCGGACCTGTCCAGTTAATGTAACCGTGTAGCTCAACTCAGAACTTAAGGAGCTCAATGACTCGATGAACAATATCAAAGAAAGTACATTCAGGTAGGCCGCATAAAGTACTCAAAGTGCCAGACAATAGTTAAAAATAAAATGTCCCAGTGGTAAGTTTGGTAAAGTCGATTGAAGTGGCAATATGGAGCATCATCATCTATCATCAACATGAACATGACGGTGCAAAGGACGTTTCCCACGTTGCACAATTTCTCGATAAGTTGACACCGTATTACTGACATCATAAAGATCGAAATAACAGGCCGTGGGTCGCAGTCGCCCACGGTTCTGCCTGTGCCAATTTCTGTTTCGATTAAGTGTTTTAATAACTACTTATATTTATAAATGACACTCCAGTGTACCGTTATGATCTTCAACGAAAGAGTGAACAGGCATTTTTTGTGAACACTCGTTAAATTCGTGGACATTATTCATGGCTTTAGAGACCAGGCGACATCGATGTCCATATAGTACAAAGGGATTCGCTGGCGTCACTGCAAGTGCCCCAGCCACTCCAAGTATTAAGCCTATACTAGAAAAGGCGCCGAATAGGGTTGATGATGAGGGTATTATGACAGTGCAAAGGAGGAAATGCCGATCGTGAACGAACTAGCATCTTTGTAGGGCAGCAGGAAGTGGTAGGGTGCAGACTGCAGTGTTGTTCGACCATATATATTTAACATACAACAACGAACCTACAAGAACCTTTGCAGAATCCGTAGAGACCATATACATTTATCAAACGATTTATTATTGCTTCTTAGCTCGAAGAAGAGGTGGAGAAGGTCCGCACCGCTCACGAAGAGCTAGTGGGGTCGTGCGAGCGTCGGGAGCGCCTCGAGCGAGCGGCGCGCGTGCGGCTACAGGCCGATTGTCGCAGGCTGCACGATCTCAACCGAGCGCTGAAACAACAGGTGTGTAATATATGTAAAATATGTGTGTTACCTGCAATAGAACAATTAGTCTTTTTTTGACGGCTATATTCTGACAAAAGTCGGTGAAAATAGTACGTTTTTTGCAATTTGCGGGTCAGTATCAGGTTTTATGTTGATCTAAATATGATTCGCGGCCGTAATAAACATGTATTGATAGGATTATAATCATACTAGCTTCTGCCCGCGACTTCGTTCGCGTGAGATTTCGGGCCCGAATCTCGCATCGCATCGTATCGTGCGCCCGCGCTATTACATCGTTTTCGCTTAGCGTGTTTTCTGAGTTTTTTTTTTTCTTTTTGCTCGGCTCCTAAGGGTCGTAGCGTGATGTTAAATAGCTTATAACCTTCCTAAAGAATTTTTCAAATCTGACTGGTACTTTCATAGATAAGCGCGTTCAAATGCAAATACATAATTCTGTTTTAGGAGGTTTATTTTCGACTTGCTAGACAAAAATTGTGATAGCTCGGCTAATATGCATTATATAAATATATTTTATTATATAAATATATTTTTATTTATGCCTATAGCACTCGGGAATAATGTAGCTTTCTACCAGCGAAAAATTATTTAGAATTGGATCATTAGTTTCGTTTGTTTCAAATAAACAATTTTTACCTCTTTATCTTCTCTTCTACCTCTTACCTCTGGACCTCTTTATAATATTAGTATAGATAAAAAATTCTATTATTTCAGCTTCTGTGGTTGATCAATACAATTAAATTGAAATTAATGTCCTTCAAAGAAAAAAACATCTTGAGGACCGGGGCATGTCCTAGGACCAAAAATTAGAAGACATGTGACATCCACCAAACTGCATTGAGCCCGCGTGGTGTATTACGATCCGCTCCCTCTCACCGAGAGGAGGCCTGTGGCCCAGCAGTGGGAATGTTATAGGCTAATTATGCATGTACCCTTCAAATAGAGGAGATTAGTTTGTGATACAATATATAACCAAGTGTTGCATTGTAGGTGGAGTTGGTATCACAAGGGGTGCGCACTGAAAACGAGAGCAATACGGAGGCACTGCGCAAGGAGTTGCAGAACAGAGAGATGCTCATCGCACAACTCATTACACAGAGTAAGATCAACCTACATTTTTGTCAAAATCATTATCGTCACCGGTAATTGGTGAGAGTGTGCTATATTGTACTACTCGCTTCAGTCGCGATCATAAATCGTACAAGTATAATAGGACGGTGAATATTTAGTACGGGATTTTTAAAAAATGTACAATTAAATAAGCAAGCGAAACATGAAGGTAGGTAATAGGTAATACGGGCTGGTGTCCGCAACTCCACGTCAATGCGCGTATTTTGCGTACGGGAAGCGAACATGTAACCCCGAGAAAAAAAAAATCCTCATTTTTTTTTCGTTTTTTCATATTTAGGTATCGGCGCCATCACATCTGCGGAGCCATCACATCTGCGGAGTTTCGAGTAGCTAATTTAATTTGACCCTGTTGAGTTTCGTGTCGTCTCGCTCTCACAATTGTATGACCCCGCCTGTCACGAACGTTGGCGTTTAGCATTATCAGTATCAGCAGTCTGTGACAACAACAATAATTAATCTATTAGATTTGTTAATCAATTATCATCAAGCATATTCGTTTTGTGGTTATAGGTCATAGCACACATATCAACTCGGAAAGGGATCGTCACCGTATCGACTCGAGCCTTTCAGTATTCTTTGTATGAAACTCCTTACAGCAACGCATACTAATCGGAATCGTAACGTAATCGCCTCGCCTCGGGACAAGGTCACAAACCGCGGCGATACGGTTACGATCCCTTTTCGAGTTGATATGTGTGCTATGACCTTAAATCGTAACTTGGTAAAAAACAAAAATGTCAGCCACTCTTTGTCCTTCTCTCTCTCTATATTAGAGCGTTCTCCCCTACATTTACGCCCCCATTCAGTGTTTACTTTGTTTGATGTTTTTAATTTCTCACCTTTGCTCTTAAGAGTGATAAAAACGAGTGAGAAACAAACATGTGTTTTGTGCAGATAAAGAGTTGGCATGTGCCAAAGAGCGGCAAGAGATCGAGATGGCGGCCCAGCGCGCCACGCTGCAGGAACAACGCACGCACATCGATATACTGGACACCGCGCTCACCAACGCACAGGCCAACGTGGTGCGACTGGAGGAGGATGTGAGTTTGTTGCTATGTCAGAATAATTTCTTATAGGTAGACAACGTTGTGGCTAAGTAATAACAGCCGCACTGGTTGATCGATCAGGTTAAGCTACGCTTGCTGCGGTTGGTTCGTGGATGGGTGATGATCTTCACATGCCAAGACCACCCCGTGCGTCGGAACGGGACGTTGTGCGGGATTGTTTGGGTGCGGGATTGTCCGAAAAGGTTACCGCTACCCCGGAACATAAAGGGCTAAGGAAGGAACACGGATGGGTGTTAGTCAGTAAGACTCTGACAATCCCTTCCGCTCCGCCCAGAGCGGGAGGGGTCATTTGATGATTTCCCATCCATGAAAAAAAAGCCGTTGGTCCCGGCTGTCATTCGTGGATCTTTGACAGTCGTTACGGGTCCTCAGAAGCCCGAAACTCTCACAACCAGTCTTACCAAGGGGTATACTATTTCCCAGTAACTGGGTTGTGGAGGTCAGATAGGCAGACGCTCCATGTAGAATACTGGTACTCAGGTGCATCTGGTTAGACTGGAAGCCGACCACAACATAGTTGGGAAATGGTTAGGCAGATAATGAGGTTGACAACCTTGAAGTTACTATAATGGTGCAGTCAAAACACTATTTAGCTATAATTTAATAATATGCCTTGCGATTTTTAGTAAATCATCCTCCATACAACGTACCATCGACATCTTTAGCTGTGCACCAAATTAAAACCTACAAACAACACCAGAAACGAAATAATTGAAATGGGGCTATTATTTTTCGTATAAATAGGTCATATACTTTTACATGCTGTTACTTGTTTTAACATGCTTTCTTAAATTATTACTTCCTTTAGTATCTACATTTGTATAGAAACAAAATTAAAACAAAAAAAAAAAGGATACTTATTAAAGTTATGGAAGAGCGGAGTCTCCTGACACAGGCTTATTTGCTTAAAAGTAGGCTCTAATAACTAATTGATAAAGTTTACTTGTTTAAAATAATAAACCATTTTTATTTTTTTACCGGTTGTGATGTTTTAAATAAAGGGAACTATATTTTCTATCACCAAAATTTATATTTCTCATCAAGTTGTATCACCTAATAAATAGATCTATCGCCACGAAATATTTTCGTTCTCAGATAGCGGGGCTCCGTCGACATAGGATGCAAGAACGAGCGATGGGCACCCCGAGGTTCGGTTTGGTTAGGTTACTTTAAACCCTTTACACAGAAATAGGGGCCCCGCGAAGCGGGGCTCCGTCGACATAGGATGCAAGAGCGAGCGAAGGGCACCCCGAGGTTCGGTTTGGTTAGGTCACTTGCATTGTTTGGTGACTACATTTTGGTGACAGATCTACTATTTGGAGGACAAACCCTATTATTTAAGAAACACAAAACTAATTAAATTGGTGATAGCTTAAATGATACCCTTAAATAAATGGTTTCGACTCGAGCCTTCTTGACAATAGTATCCATTTTTTATGATACAGTGTCGTCACGCCAGCGGTTACGTGGAGCGTGTCATGGGTCTACAACGCGCGCTCGCGTCGCTACAACAAGCGTCCGACAGACGAGAACATACCGAAAGGAAACTGCGCGCGCAGCTAGAGAAGGAGCTGCAAACTCTCAGGTAATTGGACTTACATTTCGTTTATTTATGCTGATGATACACCAGTAAATAAACAACGCGTTTTATTCGTTATCAGACCGTATATAAAATGTGAATCTGAGCGGCAATTCCCGTGTTTTAAAAACGTTCGTATATCTCGAATTTTCCTACATTTTGTACAAGATATTGATTTTCGCTGAGATGATATTGTGACTAGATTTTGAACGTTTTTAACAACGGGAATTTGCCGTCTGGTATTTGTTAGAAATTATCTCTGTATAGTCGCCGTTACTAGATAAATTATAAGTAGTTTTAGCCACTTGTTTTTCTGAGGTGAAATGCATTTAAATTGAAGATCAGTATCAAAAGTGGCCGCTTTTTAACAACTAGCTAGTGCGACTATTGGTCCTCATTAGACGCTCAGTCCGAATACTCGGCTCGACGTTCGTTTCTGACGAATATTTTGTCTATGTAGGAAGCGCGAGTGCAACTGCGGCGGCGCAAGCGCTGCGGGCGGGCCGGGAGGGGGAGAAGCCGAGTTGAGGAGACAAGTGAGGGAGAGAGACGAGCGACTGTTGGCGCTGGAGGGAGAGTGCGCCAAGTGGGAGCAGCGCTACCTGGAGGAGGCCGCGCTGCGGCAGGCGGCCGTCTCCGCCGCCTCTATCCCCAAGTCAGTAGCTAGTACATATGTATACTATACTCCGCCGAGAGAGTAAGTCCAACATACAATTCGCTTACCATAATTGTAAAAAAAATTGGACAGGGAATTCCTGAACTCTCTCTCAGCTTTCAACAACTACGGAATATAAGAGATTCCCCCTAATCTTTAGTAAGAATCAAGCGTCATTTATTTAAACCATTTCTATGCTGCTGTTATTAAAGGCTGTTACTCCCACCATTTATTTCATCCCAAGAGAAAAACCTGATGCCATCGCTTCTAACCTTAACAGAAGTACCATTGTAACTCAAAACAGTTCCGTTTTCAGGGATGCCAAGATCGCGGCGTTGGAGAAGACGTCGGCCGAGTCTGAACGCCTCATGGCGGAGGCGCGCAACGAGAAGATACGACACATGGACGAACTGCACTCTGCGCAGAAGAAACTAGCTGATCTGGAGGGCAGGTGGGTTATAATATAACACATCTTTCATAAGGGCCAGTTGTTTCAAACCGTTGGTTAACGTAACATACTTACGTCAATTAATAACGATTAATTGACATACGTATGTTATGTTAAGTACGTACTCTTTATTATTTGACGTACGACAAGACCATAATTTTGTAATTGTAATTTGAAATGTGTTAAGGAACGACAAAACAATGTTTTGCCCTTAACGCATAAACTTTATTTTTGTCTTGTACAGACGCCAGCAAATCAAGCTACTACAATCTGTCAAATTTCTTTAATAGACTTTCAACTTTATTGCCAAAGCATAAGGTTCAAAGTTGATTGGGAAAATGTGACAGTTTCGTGTAGCTTGATGTGCTGGCGTCTGTACATACCCCAATAGGGTCAGACATCTAAGTGTGGTCTTTTCTCTGGCTTTTATAATTTTAAAGACACTATCACTCACCAATATTTTATATTTTCTCAGAGTAAAGGAGCTGGAATCTAAAGTGGCTGAACGCGACGCGATGATCAAAGTCCTGCAGAAGCACACGAGCGCTGCATACGACAGCGGCGCATCACTCAGGAATAACTCCAGTCGCGAGGAACTTGGTACGTTTTTAATACTGATTTATTATAGTTTATGACAGAGCAATGAGTGCTTAACTTTAGGGTGCACTAAGGCGATGAAAAGTGTATCTGAGCAACTTTTGTATACAGTTGTAATCAGTGTACAGGCAGTGATTTGATTACTGTCCTGCACTGGGTCCGCATGGAGGACCGCCTGATTATATTATGCATCATCATCTGCCTAGCCTTTGCCCAACTATCTTGGGGTCGGCTTCCAGTCTAACCGGATGCAGCTGAATACCAGTATTTTATTACATGGAGCGTCTGCCTAACTGACTTCCACAACCGAGTTACTGGGTAAGACTGGTTATCAGACTTTCGGGCTACTGACGACACGTAACGACTGTCAAAGATCCACAAATGACAGCCGAGACCAACAGCACGTGCTATCCGAGGCACGGAGAGGTCTTGGTATGTGAAGAGTGTCACCCATCCACGGACCAACTGTGGCAAGCGTAGCTTCACCTGATCGATCGACTCTTGCGGCTGTTATTACTTAGCCACAAGCCCCCCTTGATTATATTATGCATGTAACTCAAATACATAAGTACCATACGATAAGTACCTATATTCTGGCTAGTGAATAATTCATTCATTCACAGAGAGGAGGCCTGAGTTCCAGTAGTGGCAACATTATGTGCTGAACATGCAACCACTGCCCCCATAATCATGAGTTGACAACTTATCCAAATGGTCATTTGTAGAGACCGGATAATATGCATTTGCATATTTGCATAAGCATTTGCATATTTAAGCCATTTTCAGCGCTAATAGCATATTTTTCCTAAGATCTAGTGATGATGCATATTATCGCTATAATTTACAGTATTTTTCGAGCGCAACGCACTCAGCAGCCGCGCGTCTTTTGTTTTGGTACGATACTAAAATGAAAGAGACAAATGATCGTCGCGCTCGCCTACCGCACTACTCCTTCCTCCTACCTATTATGCATGTTATTGCTTTCATTGTTGACGCGCGTGCTCATTGATCTGCAGTTAAAATTTTTGTGTCAAATTGTACAATGCCTCCCGAAAAAAAAAAAGTGTGCCTTCGTGGATAAGTGACTTTCCTGAAACATTTACTTACGACGGAACTGTTTTGTATTGTCGAGTTTGCGAGAAAAATATTTCGTGCACTAAAAAGTTTCAAATAACAATAAACTTAAATCTAAAGGAATAATATTTACAAAACAAAAAAAAAAAAATGTCATTTAATGTTGCATATTCTGTCAGTTTTCGTGCATATTTCAAGCATTTTTCATGCATATTTCAAGCTTTTTATGTTGCATATAATCCGGTCTTTACATTTGGTCACTACATTAATGACCAGTGGGTAATTGCGTAACACACTAACCCCCTTACTAATAAAAGTATTATATCAGATGAATAGTTACACACCGATTTCTCTCTTTCAGTCGTCAGTAATTTAACTTTCGAAAGAAGAAGACAAAGCGTTGTGTAACTAAACAGACGCTATACAACGTTTATTAGTAAGTATGTAACAGTAGGAATGGCTTTCATTTTGACAGTTCAACAACATTCATTGCGTTATTTACGTTGTTGAGCAGACACATTTTTCGAACATAGGAAGCAATGGTTTTGTAGTATCCTCCAAAATAATTTAGATTCTGATTGATAGTGTGTTACGCAATTAGGATGTTGCACTGAGCTTTCGTGTTTCGACATAACAATTGTTGCTTTGTGTATGTTCCAGTGGGTCTATCGTCTGGCGCATCGTTCTCGAGCGCGGAGGGCGTGGGCGGCGGCAGTGTGTCTGGTCGCTTCCGCCACCTCGCGCGGAGAAACTACTCCCCGCATAACGACAATTCCAGCGGTAAGTAGCGATGTTTTTCTAACTTATAATGACATCGTAATGTGACAACCAACTAACTAAAACCTCTTTTTATAATCTTGATGATGTCAAGAGAGAGTCAGGTTCACACCCAGGCGCTACATGACTGCGGAAAATGTTTAATATAGCGATAAAAATGTACGATATTGAACTTATTTACACTACACCTAAGTGAGTGCAACAGCGAACTGGGCCATATCACGCGCACGTGATACATGCGCATGTGCACGGCACATGGTTCAAAATCGCTTGACAATTCACTTTTTATCAAATACTGCTCTGCTGTAAGATTCCATGACTCAGCGTAGCGTTGAAACTTTATGTAATCTGACTTATCTATGGATGGACTCCGTATGCTAATGTGACTTTTATGAACTAGGTTGCGGTTTCGACAGCACATCTCTCCGACTAGACGAACAGCTGGCGGCGCTCGAGTCTCGCCTGGAGCGGCCGCCCGTGCCCGCCGTGAGTTACATGACGCCCGACCAGCTCGCGCATGCCACCCGCGACTACTACTGACACACATGCTATACACACTCGCATAACATAATACACTTGCCCAAATCATACAATACTCTTACTGAGCCGTTTCTAGAAACCTGAAGCCCAATTCTCGTAATTTTAAACGTTCCAAATCTAGTCGCAGTCTCATCTCGGCGACAAATAAATGATAAAAAAAAACTATGTCACAAACTTGTCAAAATGTAGGGAAATTAGACGTATTTTTGACAGATTGATACTGAGATCAGACTGAACGTTCTTAAAATTACGAGAATTGCTCCTCTTGATCAGTAAAGGCTATAAGCGCTACAAGTTTCTTTCGGCGCGTGGCCAAAATAGGAACTAATGCCGCCATCTTGTTTTTTTGCACAACTGTTTACCATCAGCGCCCCCTGTCAACGTCATTCGAGCGGCAAAAGATCTTTGTAGCAGTGTAGCTCATATTTCAGCCGCATCGGGCCGTAGCGCATCACATCGCCATACAAAAAAGACTTGTGCGGCACGCTCAAATGTGTGCTAGCCAAATCTCATGACACTGATAAATCGGCTACTGAAAAAAATCAGCCAATACTGTATTCAGCCCGAAAATATTATTATGATGTAGTGTCATGAAATTTGGACCGTGTGAACGCTCAACGCGGAAGTAAACCACTTAAAAAAGGCGGCAATTCATTGCCCTTTTTAGGGGCATGGTCAAATTACTATAATCATTACATTCGAAAACGAATAACTAAATTAAACGATTTAAGTAAATAAACTGAAAAATAAATATTACCGATATTAAAGTCTCGAAATTATAATCGAATTGATATCTCGAACTACGCATTTTTATCAAAACAAACTGTAATAAAGTTGCAAGTTCATGCAAGTTCTTGCAAGTATCCGGCGATTATAAACATTCCTAAACTTGTAGGATTCCGCTTACTCACACAAACATTCCGGCGATGTACAAAAGATCACGAACAACGCTTCGTTTTTGTGTTCCGTGTGATTTTATTCCAAGTGTTTACCTAACCCTAACCTGCAGCATATAATTGTGTAACACTACTAATGACAATTCCTTTCCACTGCGCCGTATGTTTTAAAGTCCATATTAACGGTAACAGAATCAGCGCAATGGATGTTGCTGAACTGTCAAAATCAAAGAGATTGTCATAAGGAGTGCGTTATACAATTTGGGTGCTGATCAAAGACAGTAGAAGTCTGAACATTTAATGATGTGCCTTTAACTGTGTCTTAGTCTTAACCATGAGTGTGTTGGTGCCACATAGCTGATAAGAATCTCCGTAAATATATATTTACAACTGTTTTCTTACACTCCACTAGTAGCAACCTAGTCTTATAAGGATAAATGTAAAGTTATCGTGTCGGTATTTTAAGTTATTATAATAAAAAGTCTGTATTAATAAACTACACTCAATTCCGCGACCTCTTAGATGGTTAGAATTTCATATTTTTTTCTGAAAAAAAAACGACTGATAGGTCTGAAACGAGAGAAAATTATTAATATGGACCTAGAACTACCACTATGCTTAGTTTCTCATTCAAATTGCAAAGAGGTACTGTGGACCTGCGGGGTAACACACTAACAGTAGCAATGGATTTCATTTTGACAGTTCAACAACATTCATTGTGTTATTTACGTTGTTGAGCTGACAAATTTTTCGTTCATATGACGCAATGGATTAACAATATCCTTCAAAATGATTCAGATTGTGTTACGCAATTAGAATGCTGTACTCTTAAAAATGATTTACTTTCAACAGAAAGCTTTGATAAGGAAGCATACTTGACAAAATAACAATTTTTCATACATTGCCATACAACAAAATTATTGAAAAACTGAGCACAGTGGTGATATATTCTTATTCAAATATAGGGCTTTTTGTAATAAATATTGTACAAGGTGAAAAGGTAACAATTTAGTGATAATTACTTCTAATGATAATCGTGTGATTCTGATTTTGTATAGAAGTAAAACAGAGGCATTGGTCACAAAAATATGCCAAAGTTAGTAACTATAATATTATTTTTTCGGCCCATTTATGAAATGTACTCCTTAAAATGAACATAGAGATAAGAAATACGTTATTTTTTTGTATTTATTTTGGATTAAAAAACAATAAGGGATTTGAAATTATATTCTTTTATTATAGGTCTACAAGTTGGATTTTGTTCCTATAATTAAGCAAGTCTTATTGTGTCTTTAGAAAATAAGAAGTTATAGTCTCGTCACTTCAAGGTTGCCTCAAGACGGTGCAGCATAAGCAAAACCGTGTGATTACTAAGAGATTAACCTAACATAATTTTATCTTTGTAAAGCGTTGATTAGGAAGATCTTACTCCTACATACACTGCTGCTTATGCACCTAAAACACCGTGTTGTATTTATAGACTTAAAACCCATGCAGCTATAGTTTACGGAAAATTATTTTCCTATTGTAAATCTCTTTTAAGTATTTAGAAGATAATAAATGCCTATTGTGTTGTTTGAGAAAATGTAGAACATAAGAATCGAACCACTATACGACGCAGAGTTTTGGACAGATTGTAAAACCGTACGACGAACGAAAACAGACATAATTATCATTGATAAATTAATAAATTTCGTATTGTCAGAAAGTGTATTAAATATGCATGGTCCAATTAAATTAACAGGCGTTACTTCACGCGGTGCGTATCAATATCGAATCATGATGGTCGAGTCTTTCATGGACCCTTGCCAATGAAACCATAAGGATAAGTAATTTACTTGTTCTTTACTTTTCTATTACAATATTAATAAACAAATGGGAACAAATAAAATTTTAAGTAGTGTGCGCACTTCGCGGCAGATGGTCCATATCTACGTTAGAGCCAGGAATTTGAGACAATTTTCAAGTTATGGAACAACAAACTGAATTCTATTACTTATTAGAACTTTTTTGTCACTCAAAAATAAGATAACTGATTAAATGGAGATGGAATAAAAATTATCTGAGATTATGAACACTTTATGACATTGCTCTGACAGACGCGTCTGTGTTTCGTCGCGACGTGCACTTTTCGTCCGCCGTATCCTTGTTGTGAACCCATTTTTATACATTTCGTTGCTGGCCATTCTGGGTTTTTTGTCTATGACCATGACATTCATGGTCATAGACAAAAAACCCAGAATGGCCATGCCATGCCATGTATTTTGAACAAAATAAAAAAAAAAAGCATTTACTAAACTCAACATGTGTGTGAAGTATCGCCAGTTCTTTTAATTTAATCTTGTATAACAGCAGGCTTTATAATGAAAACTGTTTACCCAAATTATATCCGCCGTTATTCCCGAGGCTTTATTGTTTAAGTACTAAGGAATTGTATACAGATATATTTTTGTAAGATGTATTCGATGTAATATTAATCATATTTTTAGAAGCATGTTTTAGAATAAACATCATGTTTTGTTTGTTGTGGTTTTAATGGCTGTTCCTAACACGTAGAGGCTTTCGCAGTGTTTTTAACCACCGATTTCTGAAAGGGTATTCAAATATTAATAGTCCTCCAGACCGAATTTCGGACCTAGCCATCGACGCGGGAGATATTATAGTGCATACGTGTGTGCGCAGGCACAGGTGTACTCTCTCTTCCCTCACTCTAATTTTCCGATGGCACGGACATCTCAGGTTGTGTCGGATTCAAATATTAATAATTGGCTGTCAAACACGATGTAAAGTGATTTGATCGGCTGTTGTTATTTCCGGCAACCAATCGCAGCATTAAATCTGCAATTTGATATAAAATTAATTATTCAGAAACTTAATAGACCTTTTAGAACTGGGTGTAAGATTTTGGCCCGAATTAAAGGCGAAAATGAACAATGAACAATTTGCCTCTTCGTAATAATTTATTAACATTAATGTATTCGCTTTTGTTTGGAGTGTTGCAGTGATAGCCTACTGACACTGTTATAACAAGACTGCTCTAAATAGACCACTTCCACTTTCAATCTTACAAGTACATACCTATACACAATACTGATATTCCTTTCACTTAACATTTTTATCAAGTGTTATTTGACTGATAACTTCGGGTCACACTATATTACACACCGACTTTGTTGACATACTCTGTAGTTTTAATCTGTGGAAATAATAGTTACATCAGAAATGTGTGGGCTGTAGTGGTACAGACTATAGATGCTGGCGGGAAAAATTCCGAATCATTCCCGTCGAATACTTCGGAAGTATTCCGAAATATTCCGAAACTTTGGGAATATTTCCCAATTATTCGGGCGAAATATTCGGCGGAAACATTCGATTGCGGGGTACGGATCTTTCTCGCGGGGGGAAAACTTCTCCAGGGAGCATCTCCCCTCTTACCGCACCTCGCACCGCCATCGCCTGCACGCAAGACTCGTGCAGCCGGGCGCGCGCGGCACGCACGACTCGTGCTGTCGGGCGCGCACAGAGGGGTAGCGCGGCGGCGATCGACGAGCGATGCAAAATACGATTTTCAGGAAAAAAAAATAAAAATCTTAATTAAATTCATTTTGAATAATTCTGATTTAAAGAAACTTTCCCAGAAGTATTCCGGAATTATTCAGAATTTTTCAGAAGTTTTGCAACTATAGTACAGACCACAGTGACGGATTAAGACTACTTGATGCCCTAAGCAATCCACGACTGTGGGCCCCCCTATCCGTATGTCAACTAGAATCGGTCTTTAAACCTTTACCGCCTAAAAACATTAGTTTTTTGTAAAATAAGATGATGAGATGTACCGTTTATTTTCGTTGGATCCCACTTTTGAATCCCATTTTTAGGTATTAACAATGGATCCCGTTTGCTATTTCCGTTGAATCCCATGTTATAACAACATGTGTACATTTCAGAAGAAAAGTGATTTACCGTTATCAAACACTAGCTTCTGCCCGCGAATTCGTTCGTGTGGAAGTCGTAAGACACCACAATATTGTAAAGTAACAGCCGCATTTTATAAAACATCCCTGTACACTTGTACGTTTGTAGTTTTGGTCTCAGCAGCCAAAATATAATAGAGAGTTAGGACTGGTGACGCGGTAGCAAGCGACATATACTTAAACTTATAAACTAAACTGATAAATTTTTGTTTAATAACGTGTTATTTAACAAGCAATTAATTTTTTATTCATTTTATCTCATAAAACAACGTTTGGAATTAAAACGTTTTACATATTGACTTATCATTACGCAATTTCCTAAAAATGAAACTCATTCTTTCATCAACTTGCGCTAATAGAAAAAAAATTATTATTTTTAGTGGGCTACCCGGAACCGAACTAGTTAGATTAGGTTAATTATTAAAAAAAAAAACGATGTTAGGTTAGGTTAGGACAAAACTGTGACCCCTACGCACGAGCCGAGCGAGCGAAGCGAGCGGTGCCGCGGCAGCGGCCGGCGAGTGCCAGAAACGACTAGATTATTATAGAAAATGAGTTGTTTGTGAAATAAATAGTATACGAAACGTTGGTTGTAAACTAAAAATTTGTCAACGGAGTTTTGGTGAAACATTAGTGAACCCCTCATTTTATTATAAACAATTTTGTTGCTGAAAGTACCCGCATTCAGATTTTTTTAAGCATTCGGGATCCAACGGAAATACTTTTCGGGATTCAACGACAATAAAACGTATTTATCTTGAATTTTTTAAATTCAGGATCCAACGGAAATACATTGATAATAATGTTTTGCGGGATCCAACGCCAAAAATATTAAACTGGGATTCAAAAGCGGGATCCAACGAAAATACCAGGCGGGGGGCCCGCGGGAAGGGGTGGTTTGTGATTGGCTGATCGCAATTCCGGTACATTCAAATTGCCGAATGCACTAGCGGGCAGCAAGTGGGCAAGCGGGAGCGGGGTTATGACTAGGTCGGACTCTATGTCAACTTAAAACGCGCGAATTTTCAAATTAGTCCTAGGAACTTTTTTTGGTGTGGTATTTGGTGACGTGAGAGTGAGACGTGATGCCCTAAGGACGGATTTTTTTTGTGCTTCTTCTGGTGCCCCCCCAGACGTGATGCCCTAGGCAATTGCTTAATTTGATTAAGGGTTAATCCGTCACTGACAGACCATCAATCTGAAAAACTTTTACCATGAGACAAAAGACCTGGTGGTCTTTTCGTATCGAGAAAAAAATTATCAACTTGTCCCAAAAAAAAATCAATACCTAGGTACTCGACCCAAATGTATGGGACACGGCGCCTTTGTTGGTCTGTACCCACAGCCTTGTAGGTACACATTTCTGATACACGGGCATACAATCTACTTGGGCCAGATATAGATACAGCATTTTGCTTGGCCAATGGCCGACTTACACTATAAATGATTTCATAGTAATTTCTTTGGATGAATAAACCTTACCTTGTATATTTATAATTGGAGTGGTCTTACTAGAGTGGTCACGTTATAACTTTCTTCGAGCAGCGTCGCTTCCGCAATGAGGTAAGAATCACTAATTATTGGCGTTTGTCTGTATTGTTCTATTGTAGCAGTTCATTAACTCGATAAGTGTTACCACACCTGAACCCAATTTATTTTTAGATCATCTTTAAGGCGAAAGCGCCTCGTTCACTATTTTTTTACGTTTTTTTTTTTTTTTGCTATTTCCAGGTCAGTATCACGTTGTATGTTGATCAAAACATGATTCGCGACCGCAACAAATACGTGTTACAGAATTATAATAGTTAAAATCATAAAACAACTCTCTAAGTTCAAATTACCCTATTGAGAGTGATTATTTCATGAAATCGTGACATTTGAGGCCAATTCTAACTTCACGCATCCCCCTTGAATAAAGAAATACCTAGTTATTACAAGATTTTCTATTCACGGAATGTGTTCATTAATTATTTTAATGATGTTGTTAAAGCGGCCATATTATCATATGGTCGAGTCTTAGCAAACAAGTAGGTAAACAGAACAACGTATGCATTAGTTACGTCATCAGGAGGTGCGATTCTTGCCTATTTTTTATATAAAAATCTGCCATAGCTTTGCCAAATAGATCTTTAAAGTAAGTAGGTAGGTGCTGGGTATCCTTTCCAGTGCGGGGATCGTTTCGTACTAAATTGTCTGAGTGAAAAGTGAACAGAACCCTAATTGCGCAATACGCTTTCAATCACAATCCGAGAGTTTAAAAAGACATTCCTAATCCATTGCTCATTGCTAATTGCAAAGGAAAAATTCGTCAGCTCAACAACGTAAAGAACGCAATGAACGTGGCTGAACGCTGAACCATGGCTGAACTGCCAAAAATGAAATGCATTGCGATCAATTGTCATTTTATGTGTTAGGTACCTACGCAATAACCCCGCGGGCCACCTCAATCTATAGAAGGCCATATGATAGAAGATGACTGTTTCGTAGTTGTAAAAACCTCGCCTGCGCCATAATAAATCCAATAAAATGTCAAGGCTATTGTAAAATTGTGTAATTCACAATAATTTGGCCTACTACTAGGTATTTCAGTTTTTAAGTCACAGTTAACACTGGCGATGTATAAGTTTGCTATAAATATAATAACATCAATATATTTAAACATAATGACATGACTCACCGGAACCAGTGTTGAACTAAGTATTTACTTTTCAATTAAGATAGGCAGGAAAGTCATTAGAGTTTAGACAAAAACAATACCTACGTAGAATTAAGACAAGCCAGCAAGTACCTAAACAATAAAAAATTCTATATTTTTATTGTAAAAAATTCATCCAATTTAAGCAATATTCCCGATCGACGTGAAACCATTAGTAAGTCATTCTAATGTAGGAACTTTTATCTCGGCTCGGTAGTGGTAAACCGTAAAGGCATAAACTAGAAAGATGGCCGATAGTTTTATCAAACTCACGGCAATCATTCTAATTGATACTTGTTTATAATGAGATAACGAGTTACATTGCAATTGCTTACTAATGATTTAACGTCATTCAAAAATTGATCGTGAATGTACTTACCTCCACAGCGTGGTCTATGCTGCTTTCCTGGCCTGGGCACAGTGGGAGCGCGTGGCGGTGGGGGGCGAGGCGAGGAGGCCTTGCTGTTAGAGCGGCAAGGCCGCGCCTCGCAGCAGACGCGGTCCTCTAGCCTGCCGCCCCCGCCCTCCGCCCTGCCCCGCCCGCCCCGGAAACCTTCTGCCAGGAATACAAGATACGACCGCTTGGAACACAGGGATGCTCGTAAGGTAAGACATTCGAAAGGCAGGGTAGGGAACACATAGATGTTTGTAATGTAAGACATTCGAAATGAAGGGGACACAGAGAAGCTCGTAAGACATGGCATTCTAAATGTAGGGAGCACAGAGATGCTCGTAAGGTCAGGCATTCGAAATGTAGAGGACGCAGAGAAGCTCGTAAGGCAAGACATTCGAAATGTAGAGGACACAGACAAGCTCGTAAGGCAAGACATTCGAAATGTAGGGAACACAGAGATGCTCGTAAGGTAAGGCATTCGAAATGTAGAGGACGCCGAGATGCTCGTAAGGTAAGGCATTCGAAATGTAGAGGACGCAGAGATGCTCGTAAGGTAAGGCATTCGAAATGTAGAGGACGCAGAGATGCTCATAAGGTCAGGCATTCGAAATGCAGGGGACACAGACAAGCTCGTAAGGCAAGACATTCGAAATGTAGGGAACACAGAGATGCTCGTAAGGTAAGGCATTCGAAATGTAGAGGACGCAGAGATGCTCGTAAGATATGGCATTCGAAATGTAGGGAACTCAGAGATGCTCATAAGGTCAGGCATTCGAAATGCAGGGGACACAGACAAGCTCGTAAGGCAAGACATTCGAAATGTAGGGAACACAGAGAAGCTTATGTAACATATGGCATTCTAAATATACGCACTTGTAGATATTTTATTTCTCCTCGTATCTGTAGGTCGTCGGATTTTTCCGAGACCTCTAATGAGGTCAATGTCTGTGTGGTCAAAAATGTCTCAACTCAATTAATCTCTAATGCATCCATAATGTACACATACAGGTGGTAAGTTTAAATCAATAGAATCAATTACGGACCCTGTCGGGCACAGCAAAATTTTAAATAAGTAGGAGAGGGGAAGAGCGCTTTTTAGGTTTTTCTTATTATTAAATATCCTTTCTATCTGTTTATAACAATAGTATTTGTTTTTATATATTATTACTCATTATTCTCATACTACCTAGCTTATCTGAACGTTGAATCTCCGTACCTTTACCGAGTGTCCTTTGCCTAGATTTTTTACGATACCTGGCAAATAAAAACTACATGAGCTATCGCCTATTTTTAATCCCATTATACAGTCTATATTTATGTAGTATTATATAACACGATATATTTCTGTTAAACTCAAACTCAACTCAAAGCTATCAAAATACACCCTGTAGGTAGGGGAAGTTGTTATGATTATCCTTATTGTTGCCAGCCGGAAAATTACTACTTCTGATTATACCTACACACAGTGCACCCAAGTTTTCCCCATATCCGCTAGAACAAGTTCATTTAGTCTGTTTGATAAAATATTTTGTTATCTGACCGCGGAGCAGGAAATATTTACTAATTATAAAAGTCCTGTAGGTATACGTTGCATCCGCGAACCAAAGTTCAAAAGATTTTGTAAATTGACGTTTCTGTAAAATTGTCATCATGTACTACAATGTTTTTGATGAATAAATTATAATATAAGGTGCACGGTTCCAATACTTATAAATTTTTGTTTCATAGTACTTAATAAGAATTGAAGAAATTCCTCGTTTAGGTCTTCAACCAGTTCAACCACGTCAATACCTAGAAAATAATTCAATATCACTTTGTTTCTTCTTCATAGATGGATGCTAGCTATTGTCATCTGCCTAGCCTCTTCCTAACATGTTGAAGTCGGTGCATACTAGTATTTGTACCTGATGAATTCTAGCTCAGAATTGATGAAAAATAAACTAAAATACATGTCAAAACAAACAAGATGAGTTAAGGCTCCCAAGGTGTAAGCTTAGATGATAAATAAGCTGTATCTAAGGGGTCGACCAAGTATAAACAGTGTAATTAACTTAACAAAATTAACAATTTCTCTGCCCTACTTTGCAATTCTGTTATGGTTTCTCTTTCATTTCACCGTCTCTCCGGATTCGCTGAAGTACAGCTTTGATGACTGTATTGAGTTTGTTTAACACTGATTTTAATTCCGCACCGCCAAAATGTTCAATAGGTATTGATGGAGACACGTCATTATTATTTGTCGCTTTGTTGACGACTTTATACCAAGAAAAGACTCGAGCTGCTTCACTAGTTGTCTACCTAGTCACTTAATTATTAAAGTGGAAGCAATGTTCACGTGGTATCCAGATGGGTGATTAGAGAGTGTCGCCTGCACGTGTACCTACCTTTCTATGCACTCGAGTCTCGACAAGTGAACGATGGGTCAATTTCTTCACTCAATTACGTATGATAAATGACTTCTATGAACTAGAGTGCAATTTTAATCCAGTACCTATACATCGTTTTCTATCACACATCTATCAATATTTTTATTTATAGTTCTGACGTCAGCCGCTCTCGCCTGCTCTATTTGTAGTTCAACCACAAATTGTGACAACGCTTGTGTAAGCGTAAATAAAGATTAGTTCTATTTAAAGGTTCAATGAAGTGAACAAATCCTTCCTAGTGTTGTAGAAGGTAAAACTAAATTTAGTTCGTCAAAGCTCGCTGCGTACATCGATGTCAATGCCCTGTACTAAGCCAAGGCCGCGTTATGGTAACAACATGATTATAATTTAACGCTTTATGATGTCAGCAGTAGGTATTGTTAGTACATTGCTCCAGATACGAGTGCATTATTCAGAACTGAATTAAAATAGTGCTAGTTCTCTCTGAACAAATATGCTTAGCGTTAGCCTAGGTCCGCCCTGGAGTACCTAGATGAGGGGCTCTGTGCTACTTCTTGCATTTCAGGCTGGGGATCCGTGTCTCACTACCACAAGCACAGTAAGTTGTCCGCAACCCCGTTAGGTTTATCCGTTTGGCCTTTTCTCGGCAAGCTCTCGCTCTAAGATATCTTTTGACATTGAGAAAGAGAGAGCCACGTGCGCGTACCACGACGACGCAGTCTTAGCTCTGACCTAACTTACTCCTTAGGTGGCTGGCTGCTCAAAGCAAGTTAAAGGACTACCAGGTTCATCAGCGGACCTTGATTCTTATGTTAATTCAGATATGTAGCTCTAAAGTGCCAATTTGTTTCAGGATTCTGACGGCTCTGGCTCCATCGCGTCAACTGCGTCACGCAGCTCACCTCTACCATACGACACGGTTCGCAAGCTGCCTTCCGTGCCGACATCCGCGTCCCTTCCAGCTGCAGAGTCCCGGGAATCCCTAGTCCGTCCTAGAGATTCTAGCCTGCCTTCGCCCTCCAAGTTGGCGGTCTACGCAGCCGCCAGGAGACGGTCCGCTGAGTCCGCGAAAGACAACAAACGTACACATCATTATAGGATTCAGTTTTAACTAACGTGACCGAGATGCATTGAAGAGCAAGACGTTTTCTAGATCAGAGAGTGTTCTAAGTCAGCAGCATCGGCTCCTGCTGAACACAGCACGATCGAACGTATGCTAAAATTGAGACATAAATTCCTTTACCTGAGAGATAATTTACCTACATAATAACCAATATGAAGCTTCATGAAATATGAAACAAAATAAATGACTAGGGGTATAATTACGCTCAAGTTTACCTACATGTCCTAAACACACCCGTGCCGCTCAACCGTGAGTCCTAAATATCCTTCATGAAACCTGATATTGACGTGTTTACTTTTAGAAAGCTGAAAATAAAGATGCCAATATCATGTGCTTGTGAACATCGACGGTAAGTTAGTGAAAACGAAAAAATATTTTATGAAATGCCCGAATATTTTTTTCTTTAGGCTTCTATGGAGAGAAAACTATATTTACAATGCATAAACAATCGAATCGTAAAGGTTACAATGGTTACATACAATATACCTTGTTTCGTTATCAAAGTATCGATTTTTCGTAGGTAGGTCCGTTTTGTTTTGTAGGTAGAGGCATAGCATACCCATTGGACCTACTGATTTATTTTACTTTATTTATAGACGTGTCAAGTTGACAGTTAAAATCATGTTAAAATAAAGTAGACTTCTTTTGTTAGGTAACATTATTTATTTGACTGCAGTATTTTTTGCATTCTGAACAATGAGCACATACTTTATCCGATGTCGGGGAAAGTTGAATATAAGTAGTTATGCGTAATGCACTAAAAAGCGTGTCTACTTTTTTATATAATGCCAAAAGATAACGTAGTGACAGATACTAATTTCGAGGATGTCTAAATAATTAATTAATTCTGTGACTCCGTGTAGGTGTTAGCCCACGCAACGCCCAACTTATATTGAAGTAGCCCACGGCACTTAACTTTGAAACGGATTGAAAGTAGGTAACGCACGTAGGTATATTTGTCATTGATAGATGGGACACTACGAAAATACACGAATATCGTATAAAAATACGATGCATGGGCCTGTTTCACGAATCACGATGCCCCCCGTTTAAGAACTATTCAATATAATAAATAAAAATTGATCAAAATATGAATGAATATATTTTCCAGAAAAGTTAACCAGAGGGAGTGAAATTCTCGATAGGTAACGATGACGATGGTACGATGACATCAGCGATAACGATTGTGGAAATGTAAATAATGTATTGGATTGACATAGCTACAAAAAAGCTTTATGCACTGACCTGTATCATACATGTTTATTAGAGGTCAGTGGCTATAATTATATTAATCCTGTTGAAAGCATGTGTAAAGTAGTTGTAGAAATACGAAACGCGCAAAAGATTGCCATTTGTCTAGGCCCTCAGGACCTTACAAGAGGGTGAAACAGGCCAATAGAGTTTTAACGAAGAATTTATGAATGAGTGAATGTAGAGTTTTGTTAGTGTTTTATAGGTCGTAACTTAAAATAACGATTATAATAGAGTAAGTATTTACTTACTAAAATTATTCATAGTGACCGCTGTTGACATTTTTTATTGAATACCTAGGTACGGTTTAGTCCTTCGTGTTTGCGTGTGTAATTACTGTTCGGAGTATGCAGTGGCTAGACGTTGTTAGGTTTTACAGACAATAAAAAATATTATAACTGTTTAAATTGGACGCGACTTAGGTTTTTGTCTGAGAAAAGTTTAATCAATAAGATCGGCGCGTTGTTGCGTCGTGCGTCACTATAAATACATGTTTTTCTAGACCTTTGTTAGTGTTATTTTGTAAAACAAATACTGATTCCCGTTTTTTCTAACACTAGATGACACTTAAATGAATGCCTAAATAAAAATGTGCTATTGGATTTAAAATTTTCGGTGCTGAGTCGAGCGTTCAAAATCGGACAGCGCGCTTTTATTTAGGTTTAAGGTAATATAGAGATCCTCATTAAATTAGAGTACAAATTACAAGAAGGATGTCACCCTGAAAGACCTGTTTTCAGCATTAAAAACGTGTAAAATAAATAATTAATTTATTATGATTGCTTACGAACGAAAAACAATGTACTTATATTTAATAATTATAGTTTAGAACTTTCATCAAACTAAATTCCCTATTGTTTTCTAACTTTCACGATGATTGTGTAAATAAACTCAATTCTGACAAGCAAGTCGAAGTTGGCAACAAAAACTAGAACTTCTCTTTGTCTAAACATCCAACCAGCAGACTCGAATAACTGTAAAAGAAGTTTAAGTTATTATTTAAAGTATTATGGACGCTGTATAATAAATAACGCCTGCTATCAAGACGTCCGCGGTAATTGGAACTAATTAAAGGTTAGTTTTACTTTATTGCCCGTTGGAGCGCTCTGCTGGCAGTACATCCATACGACTTTATATTTCACGTTTTCATAATTGCATTTAAAGTCTGAATATTAAAATACTGTATTAATAGCTCAAGTAGATGTTAATTAAACGCTTGTTTTTTGTACTTAATAATTCAAGCTCGATGATCGTTGCAGCTATTTCGGTAAGAAATTGTTTGTATTACGGCAGTGTCGGGTCAATCGACAGTTTGGTTGTAATGCCCGTTTCACACGTCGCTTTTTACCGAGGGGAAACTTTTTAATTACTCTTTAGACGGCGGCGGAAAACAGGCGTGAAATAACACAAGATTCTATTTAATACGGATTTTGTTAAGCTTCTCGGCTAGGAAAGAGGAAAATTGGTAACTTTCTTTTAAAAAGTAGGTACGGTATTACACTGTTTTATTAATGAACCTTGCTACTATCATAATTAGCCTATAATGTTCCCACTGCTGGGACACAGGCCTCCTCTCTTCAAAAGGGATTGGGCTGTAATCAATGAATCTACCACGCGGGCCCAGTGCGGTATGGTAGATGTCACATGTCTTTTCTAGGACGTGCCGGTTTCCTCACGATGTTTTCCTTCACCGTTTTGTTACTATCACTGCAGGTAAATGGTGTACGTGTGAAGTGGGCTGTTATGATTTTGTGAACGATACGCACCGGTAGTTCTGGCTGGAATACAACTTATTATGTCCAAACAATTGATAATAGCTTCGAATGATATTGTACCGAATTTAAGAGACCACTAATTGCTATTGATCGAATAAATGAGAGCGTTGCTACATATTTTGTTCTAGTTTTATTTCTAAAAAGTTTATCTGTTTTTATATTCCTAGAAACCTTATTAACCATGCAAGTGGTGTTTTGTTTTGCTATTGATTGCAGTGGATTTTTTATCCCTGTTTAATTGCGTAACACATTAGCAGTAGGTTTTTATTTTGACAGTTCAACAACCGTTATTTACGTTGTTGAGCAGACTTCGAACATATGAAGCAATGGATTATCATTCAAAATGATTCAGATTGTGATTGAAGGTGTAGCAGTGTATTAGGGTGCCGCGGTTTCAGAAAACTCATTTTATCTGTTGAATATAACAGTAAACATAAGTTTGACAGCGTGTTAGATAATGTTTGTGTTCATACTGATGAACACAAACATTATCTAAGGTTGTATAAGGCACTGGCCTTATAAGACTCATCCAAATTGGGCACCACATTGTCAGTGGCTGTATCAACGGAAAAAGCGGCCAAGTGCGAGTCAGACTCGCATACGAAGGGTCCCGTACCACCGTACAATATTAAACACTAAACACGTTTCTGGTATAATGGTACTATATTTCCCTTTGGATTTTAAATATACAACATTATTTTTAGTATATGCGAAGCCTGAATATAGTTTGTTCAGAATAAGTAACTGAATCGATTCCAATAATTTTTACCCCATGTTATATTTTGGCCCAAAAATATTTAAAAAAGGTTAATAGTTGGACACCCCGAGTATATTATACTGTGCCCCGAGGAGCGACTAAGTAGGTAGTTATCTACCATACGCGCACAATGGCGCGGCGCGGACGCACAGCGAGCGGGGCGACCGGGGCGGGGGTGCAGCAACCTCAGTCACCCGGGTACCACTGGTTGGCGCGCACGTGTCGCGTGGGTCCAACTGCATAATCGCGAGCGCGCGGCCGCCGAGTTGTGTTTCGGTTGATCGTGTACTTACCTATCGTATGTAAAAAGTGTCGTGTAACCATGACTTTCTCATACACAAACGTCCAGTACACAGAAACAACGATAACAGTGATAACGTATTCCTGGCAGTGCGGCGGTACGAGGAGCAATCAGAGTATCGTGGAACACAATGCTTTGCCGTGATGATTAACATTTTTAAACACGCCAAGATGGTTAATTGTAGAAAGTTATTATTTGTACCTACAGCCTGCTGTGGTTAAGTAATGCGATGTTTAACACTTTTCATCCACTTTGAACAAATCGCATTGACTACATTGTATCACTTACGGCTTACGAATAAGTAATTACTTATTCGTAGCTTACGGCTGCATTTATTTAGGAATAAAGTACATTATAATAACTACCTACACTTGACCATTACGACAGTCCAAAGCCTGCAAGTGTGATGGAAAATGTTATCACCAGTTAATTACAATACAATCGCCGCGCGGTACGTTTAGGCACGCGGTGGGGGAGACCATGTTTTTGGACGGACAAACAGGTAATATAACAAGCTTATAACTTGGTGATTATTCATGATACAGTTTTGAAATTTTGTACATAGATTCTTTACATAAAAATACTAGACACGTGTTTCGGGTTTCGCATATACTAAAAATAATGTTGTATATTATATTTTTATTATTTTTTGTTATAGCGGCCATAGTAGTACACACTGAAAATTTCAAGTGTTTACCTATTTTATGGTTCAAAACATACAGCCCTGTGACAAACGGACGGACGGTCAGCGGAGCGTAATAATAGGGTCCCGGTGGCACCGTTTAGGTACGGAGCCCTAAAAGTAAGTACTATCAGTATTTTATTTGGTTTATTCTGTTTAAACTACAAAGCAGTACTAACAGGCAATAAGATGGCAAGCTTTACGACCTAGCCTTTGTATGTCTCGGGCAAATTGAAAAGAATACAGATGTTGCCAGTTCCAACATGGCGTGATACCAATTTAAATCGTAGCTACACGATAATGCAATATTGATTGCTCAACAAGGGACATCATTAGGTGCCTCGCTCTGGTTGCTTTGCACTTTGACCATTAGTAATAAATATAATAAGTATTTATTGCATGAATATGTTTATAATAATACCTAACAGCCGCACGAATCGATCTTTAAGGTTAAGCAACGCTTGCCAAGGTCGGTCTGTGGATGGGTCACCATCACATATTTTTACGTTACATACGTGACATAGATCGGAAAGCGCGTTAAGCAGTTGGTCCCGGCTGTCATTCGATGATTTTTGTCAGTAGTTACGGGTACCTAGTCAGAAGTTCTAAAGAAAATCTGACAGCTAGTCTTACCAAGAGGTACCATCGAGTTACCTGAGTTGTGGAGGTCAGAGCCCTGATTCACAACCATACGACAAGCTATCGTATCGAAAACCTGACATTTCGATAACTTGATTTGACTTGCCCTCAACAGCAAATAGCTGTTGGAAGAATAGCGGGCGTCTATTTGATTTAAACTGACAAAATTTTCGGGTTTTGGACTTGTGAACAGCGTTTAGAAGACTCCTACGATAACAATGATTAATGTTCGATACGATACGGAAGCGTATCGAGTGTTTGTGAATAGCTATGCAGATCGGCAGTCGCTCCTTATAAAATACTGATAGCTACATCCGGTTAGACTGGAAGATCCTACATAGTTTGGAAAAGGTTAGGCAGGCAGTAGCCTATGGTTATTATCTGACCAAGATTATGTCTGGATTTTAAAAGAGACTGTGACCTCTGAGTTTGTTTCGGCCTTTCTTCTCAGAGAGTCAGATAGGAAACGTCGACCTCATCTAGTTTTTTTTTTTTTTTTTTTTTTAATGTGGTTGACGTGTAAAAGTGCTTGTAGTTTCTACTTACAGAAATAAAATAATTTATCATTTATGAACATGTTTACTTTGTTAGGAATTGCTGATTATTTCCACTTCTAACTTAGAAAGGAAGTTTGGTTGGAATCCATCCGTCACACGGGCCCTTGACAGAAAAGTTGAATTTTCAAGAAAAAGAAAATCTTTGTAAGTATTAAGAAATCTTTCTTGGTGACGTTACATAGGGCGTTATATTGTTGCCCGATTATAAAATTATACCTACAATCAACACAGCAACAGCCGGAAAAATTATGTGAAGAAAATTAAATAATCGGATAGATTCGGATGTAGCATTGCAGAAAAAAACTTCCTGTTGCTTTCAGAGGAAAAACAAAACAACAGCTTATTTAATTGGATTCACGGTGACCTTTCACAAGAGAGTCGTCGGAATAAATAAATGTAAGCGAGTACCTGTGAAGAAAAACAGTTGAAATTCCACTCTATTGGTAGGTAAGTTAAATTAAGAATAATATTTTTTATAATATTAGTATGATTTTGTATTTATGACTTTTCAAGTTATTTTCAGGCTTATCAAATGTATTGAAACTAAAATATTAAACATGAATAAGATTGAATACCTACATTCTTGAATGTTCATAAAGCGGCCTTGATCCTGACATTTGCGTACCTAACGAGAATGAGGCCGAGTGGCGGCCTCGCGCGCCTGACCGCCTGCGCTTGCGCAACTCTACCACCGAGCACTACCGAGTGGCGACCGATAGCCGCAACCACGACAATACGACAGAGATAAACGACCACCCTCCATATCGATATCTCGTTTCGACGCTCGATACTTGAACGGCCCAACCTTCGTCATAGTGACGTGACGCGCTATCGATACCTACAGAATGAGGACAATCGAACAATTTACTGTTCATTTATCGAACTGATTTGATTAAAGATTTATATCAATCTACTGCCTCTCACTTCAGAGGCTGTTGTAAGAAGGTATAATAGATTAATAATGATAATGATTCTTAGAGTTTTCAATCAAGATAGAGATCGAACAATATCGTAACATCAACCGAACCACTTGCGAATATTTATCGTTAGGTATGTCGTCAGCTTTGAAATCTACTTATCTTTTGCCAAACAGCAACAATTCTGTAAAAAAATCATGAATCAAGATTACGAACTTTTGCACTTCAAAATATTGTGGAGCCGGACATTGTTGTTTATCCTGGGATAACAACTGGATAATTTGGTATGTTTACTCAGATTGTGTGGACGCTCAGTTTGTTGTTGTTTCGGATAAACAAGTGAAAATCGTTCACATGTCAATAAAACGCGGTGGTCTCACAAACAACGTTATCTCTCAGCGACATTTTATGGACAAACTTCCATTGAAATAGAAAATGTTTCCCGATAAAATTAAGTGGAAGTATCTGTTATTTTTGTACGGTCTATAAATCTATACAAAGAAATAAAATTGAAGTGTCTGTTTCTAATGACAAAATAAAAGCTTTTTACTAAATGCATATGAAAGTATGGTACTTATAACAGATTACTACATCAATTTTTATTTATTTTTTAATTTTTGTCTGTCTGTTCCGTCTAATCTCCGAAACAACTGGACTGTGTTTGATGGGACTTTCACTGACAGATAGCTGATGTTATAAGGAGTTTATTTTAGAAAAAGAAATACGGTTCCGCGCAAAACCCATGAAATTCAATTTCCTTTCCGACATGCACGCGAATGAAGTCGCGGGCACAGCTAGTCTTTTACAAGATTTACAAAGCAAGATTTAAAATGTGTCTACCTATTTCTTTCTCCGAATTACATACGTTAGGTAGGTATAGGAGAGCGGCGGTAGGCTGAGAGCGGTGGTAGGCTGAGAGCGGTGGTAGGTTGAGAGCGGCGGTAGGCTGAGAGCGGTGGTAGGCTGAGAGCGGCGGTAGGCTGAGAGCGGCGGTAGGCTGAGAGCGGCGGTAGGCTGAGAGCGGTGGTAGGCTGAGAGCGGCGGTAGGCTGAGAGCGGCGGTAGGCTGAGAGCGGCGGTAGGCTGAGAGCGGTGGTAGGCTGAGAGCGGCGGTAGGCTGAGAGCGGTGGTAGGCTGAGAGCGGTGGTAGGCTGAGAGCGGCGGTAGGCTGAGAGCGGCGGTAGGCTGAGAGCGGCGGTAGGCAGGCTGAAGGCCAAAAATACCGCCCCAGGACCCGACGGCTTGCCGGGTAAAGTCTGGGTCCTGGCCTCGAGGGCTCTCGGGCCTCGACTAGAGGCGCTCTTAAGCGCATGCATGGAGAGGGGCCAGTTTCCACTCCGTTGGAAGACGGGGAAGCTGGTCCTCATTCAGAAGCCAGGGCGCCCTGCGGACTCTCCGTCCGCATACCGGCCCATAGTGTTGCTCGACGAGGTCGGCAAGCTCTTTGGGAGAGTGATTGCAGGCCGCCTCGTCGGGCACCTAGTGAGGACGGGGCCGGATCTTGCGGATAGCCAGTTTGGCTTCCGCAAGGGGCGCTCGACAGTGGACGCCGTCATGCGCGTGAGAGCCCTCACGACGGGGGACGCGGTGACCCGGGGTGGGGTCGTCGTGGCGGTGTCACTCGACATCGCCAACGCGTTTAACACCCTGCCCTGGAGCTGTATTGGGGAGGCACTCCGGTATCACCGGGTGCCGACCTACCTCCGTCGAGTAGTTGGGGCGTATTTGACGGACAGAGCCGTCATCTACCCTGGTCGCAACGGGGAGTGGAACCGGCGAGAGATGTCGTGCGGTGTCCCACAGGGATCGGTTCTGGGGCCGCTCCTGTGGGACATCGGTTACGACTGGGTGCTGCGGGCCGACCTCCCTGATGGCGTCAGCGTGGTTTGCTACGCTGACGACACGCTGGTCCTGGCGCAAGGGAGGTTGCATCAGGCGGCGGCCGACGCGATGACACGCGGGGTTGCGATAGTCGTGGAAAGAATCCGGCGGTTGGGTCTCGAGGTAGCATTGCACAAGTCCGAGGCCATATCTTTCCATGGGCCTCGGAACGGGCCACCATCGGGATCCCAATTAACGGTGGGAGGGGTTCACATCGGCGTCGAGGCAACGATGAGATACCTGGGTCTCGTCCTCGACAGCCGGTGGAACTTCGTCGAACACTTCCGACGTTTGGCCCCCAAACTGGAACGGACCGGGGCCGCCTTCAAGCGGCTCCTGCCCAACCTGGGGGGGCCAAACACCTCCTGCCGGAGGCTTTACGCGGGGGTCGTGCGGTCCATGGCCCTATACGGGGCCCCGGTGTGGGCGCGTTCTCTGCGGCGGCGAGCCGCCCACTATCTGAACGCGCCCCAAAAGGTGGTAGCCGTAAGGCTGATCCGGGGGTACCGCACGATCTCGGGCGAGGCGGCAAGCCTCCTTGCCGGACTGCCGCCATGGGATCTGGAGGCGATAGTCCTAGCGCGCCTGTATGAGTGGCGCGCGGAGGCACTGAGCCGGGGGGAAACTCCACTTCCGCGGCAAATCGCGGCGGAGCGGACAGACCTCCGGCGCGATCTCATGGTGGCATGGAAGGAGCGACTTTCGCAACCCAGCGTAGGGCACGCCACGATAGTGGCGATAAGACCCCTTTGAGGAGTGGCTAGAGAGGCGTCACGGCGTCCTCACCTATCGCCTGACGCAGGTCCTCACCGGACACGGATGTTTTGGGAGGTTCCTGCACATCATCAGGCGGGAGGAGACGCCCGGGTGTCACCACTGCGAGGATCGCCCAGAGGACACGGTGGAGCATACGGTGGAGGTCTGCCCTGCATGGGCGGAGCACCGCCGTGCCCTCGTAGAGGCGATCGACAGCGGCGGCGACCTCTCGCGTCCGGCCCTGGTTCAAGCCATGGTCCGGGGCGAGAGGGAGTGGGAGGCGGTCACCTCCTTCTGTGAAGCAGTCATGCTAGCGAAGGAGGTGGCTGAACGGCTGAGGGAGAGAGCCTCACACCCCAGCCGCCGCGGGAGACGCTCCGGGCGTCGGGAGCCGCGTGACGACTCCCGGCCACCGTAGGCGCGGGCCTGCGGACGGAGAGTAATGGGTAGCTTACCGTCCGATCAGGACCAGGCCCGTGCCGGACGGCGCGTACGTGTTCCACGCGCGCCTCAAAGAGATGTCAGCATAAAGGAAGGGGCCTGCCAGGGCCGAAGCCTGCCGGGGGTGCGGGATTGTCCGAAAGGGTTACCGCTACCCCGGAACATAAAGGGCTAAGGAAGGAACACGGATGGGTTTTAGTCAGTAAGAGTCTGACACTCCCTTCGCTCCACCCAGAGCGGGAGGGGTCATTTGATGATTTCCCATCCATAAAAAAAAAAAAAAAGGTAGGTATATTGGATTCGCAGAATTTTTGACTTCCTTCAAACTTAGATTGTTTATATTAACTACTGATTAGGGTATAGTACAGGTAGCTAACTACTAATACTTAAGCTATCCCGTACCTATCTTTCATTTATCTGCTCCTCAAATAGCCGTTAATTTCCGGAGAACACGATAATAAATACTGACGTTCGTGTAATTATAGTGTTTGTTAATCGATATAATGAGCGAGGCTGAGCCGTGGGCGGGCCTCAGTAAATCACTCTTTCTGAGGTATGTACAATCGGCTGTATCACGACATGCGAATTGTAGCTTAGTGTAGCCATGGGATTGTGGGATTTTTTTACATTACTTTACGATCAAAGTGGATCAGAAGTCAGTATGATCGATGTTGAATACCAATAACAACAATAAGACAAAATTAATGTTATTTTCATAAGCAGGTTTGATAGTAGAGAAGAAAAAATAAAGAAAAAGAGATTTGGTCCGAAATTGTTTCCTTGCGGAACACCAAACTGTGTATTTCTTATCTCATTACTTAGATTTATTTAATATTTCCAGTGAAATGATTGTTTCGTATGGTGTTTAAAAATACCCAACATTGGGTATTTCCGAAAACCACCTGCTTATAGAACAAACTGGGAACATAACCATGTCGGATGCCTTAGCCAGGTATGGTTGATTTCTAAATACTTCATTAAATTTAATAACAACAAAAATGGAGAGTGATGGTCATACACAGTACGGTGTTTCTGACAATCGCGTGTGTTTAATGGTGGTAGTGGTAGCTGATTGTCGAGGCTGGTACCGAAACCGGTTGCAAGAATTTTTTGCGATATCGACACGACAACGTGCAACGGTGCGCGCACGCATTCGCGATATTGCAGTCTTCAATCAAATATTAGGTCCTTACATATGAAATTGGCGTTTTTCGTACTGGCCACTTTAATCACGAATTTCTCCTCTTTGGTAAGGAATTCCAAATTCAAATTTGTACAGCTATTTACTCATGTATTTGTGCTTCGATGACCGTCATTCATTTGTTTTTTTTCTTCTGTTTTTTCTGTTTGCGTCACTCATTTTACAAAATGGAAAATTTAAAATATCGCATTATTTACGAGTACGAGTTCCGCCGTGGCACTAGTGCTGCGGAAACGTCTCGAAGGGTGAATGATGTGTATGGCGGTCATGTTGCAAAAGAAAACACAGTTCGTTTTTGGTTCCAACGTTTTCGTTCTGGAAATTTCGACCTGCAGAACAAGCCCCGTGGACGGCCTGAGACCCAAGTTGATAATGGAGAATTGAAGGCTATTGTGGAAGCGGACCCATCGCAAACCACGTCCGAGTTAGCTGCAGGCTTCGATGTTAGTTATAAAACTGTTTTAATTCACTTGAAGCAAATTGGGAAGATTAAAAAGCTTGAAAGCACGACAACGCCAGACCACACACTGCGCAACAGACGGCTACCAAATTAGAAGAGCTTGAATTGGAATGTCTTAGACATCCTCCGTACTCCCCGGACCTTGCTCCAACAGATTACCATTTTTTTTCGCAATTTGGATAACTTTTTGCAAGGGAAAAAATTCAACTCCCATGGGGCAGTCCAAATCGCCTTCAAAGATTTTATTGATTCCCGTCCGACTGGTTTTTTTAGTAAAGGGATCAATGAACTACCTATAAGATGGCAAAAGTGCATTGAAAACAATGGTTCATACTTTGATTAATTAAATATATTATATTAAAAAATATTCGACTTTTTGTTCCTTCCATACAAAACGCCAATTTCATATGTAAGGACCTAATATTAAACTTATGTTCTTGCGTTAAGTTCAGTAGGTACTTAATTACTTATTATGATTAGGTTTATTTTGTTTCACGGTTTACCTTGTTAATACTATTGTTTCATGCAAAATAAATAATACATTTAGGTACCTATTAATAACAATCATACATTAGATACCTACGAGTTTGAGGGAAAACGAGAATCGGGAAGGCTTTTCATAATGTAAAACATTGTTATTTAGTTAGTCTTCTTTATTGTAAAAATATAGGTAGCCTCAAACAAATACACACGTAAAGAATGTTACAATAAGAGAAGATAGTTAAATTAAAACAACAAGTAGACGTAAATATTTACTACTTGCTATAATGCCTACTTATGTTGATAAGTGTACAATTACAGAGTAAACAGATAGTGGCAATTATTGCATTGTTACAGTATTACTCAACTGCTACGATTGACCCGGAGCGTGGCATGTGAAAATAAAATACGTACAATGCCCTCCAAAAGTTTGTTGTCATTTTTCTACTTTTTATGATAAGTCAGAGGTAGTTAAATTAGCCAATAACAACGTTATAGCAGTTGAAACATTTTGGATCACTAGAATTTTAAATCATAATGTGCTGTCACAGCTGAAGTGGAAAAATGTCAACAAATTTTTGGAGGCCACTTTAAGTTCCTAAGTAAGTATTATGTATACTACAAACGCCTCCGACACATTGTCAACAGATCAATTAATTTTAAATCTAACAGTTTTTTTATGATCTGAGAGAGTATCAAAGATGCGTGACGATTGTTCTTTATGATTGTTTTTGTTTGTTATTTTTTTGATTTAGTACCTAACGCTCATTTATTATCTGCCAGTGTCTCTATCAGTGTAATTGCTTTTTTCTGATGTTACGGAACTGCGTTTTATGGCTTTTCTTCGTTCTACATCTACTTAGAACTATGCTCCAAAAGATCGAGTTCTGCCGATCGGCGAATCTATTCTGTAAAAAAATAACACCGCGAAAACTTAGGTGAAGTGAACTGTCAATAGTGTCAATCCCTCTCACTTCAAGCTCGCTTCACTGTAATATTTTTACAGAATAGACCGGCTTAAACATTTTTTTTTTGCAATGAAAGTTAAAAGTCATCGCTCTTTGTCTGTTACGTAAATAAACGTATAAATATTAACGTTTTCTCTTTCTATACCAAATTATAACGAACAATAAACCCCTAGTTCTCCGAACGCAATGTCATCTCTTTATACTATGGCAATGTCGTTCAGTAAGGTCGATAGCTTTCAAGTGAGTCATTAAACTCAAATGACGCATACAAATTCCCATAGTCACATGTGTGGAGGTAAAGTCGTGTCCTTTTGATTCCTGAGATTAAGTAGGGGCTTACCCTGCTAAATACCCTTTGGTATATTGATTTTGTGGTATTTAAAAAAAAAGATGTTCTTCAATTATAAATGTAAAGTACCTCTACGAAACATTTTCATACGAGTAGGTACTTATTGTCAATTCCATATTATTTTAAAGCATTCATTGATATCAGTCTGCCGCTGTTTGGTTAGGCAAAGCGGTATTATCGATCCATCCAATTCCAACATTCAGTGTAACCACTGCGGACGAGGCACAATATGCGTTGTTCCTACCACCTGTTCCTGAAAGGGTTTAATGTAAGCTTTAAAATAGAAAATACTCAAAGAAGAATAATCTTCGTCTTCACTACCTAAATGCCAAGTAACACAAAGTAAAGTTATAGCCAATCTCAGAGAAAAACAATCTACTTACCTCACTTTTAATGTCTTAAGGGGATACTTGAGTACCATCATAAACCACAAAGTCATCAACCTTCCTAATAATTACGAAGTTAAGTGTATAGTGGAAGTAAAGAAGGAAAAAAATATGGAAAATCTCGTTTCAGAGCACGATAACCTTTAGATTAGAGTATTTACGCAAATTATTTCCTTTTGTGCTTATTATCAAGGTCGACAGATTTTAAATGGCTCTGGCTTATCCTTTGTCTATTAAATTTTTATGATCATCAAATATTATTACACACCTTGACCTCTCTCATAGCTAAAGCGTGTTTACCTGCTAGATACTGCTACTGCTATTTTTAGAAGTTCAGAATGTCAGGACTCTCTGAAAGATTGGAACTTGCATCCACAACAATAAACTACGATCCAAGCACCATCTATCCCTGTCCATCAACATCTATAACCATTTTAAATTATTCATTCATCTCCAATATCTGCCAAAGCCAAGCTTGGCGCCAATATCCTGTTCATTGCTAAAATAATCTTTGCCAAAGTCTCTGGGTACCTATAACAAATCATAATAGAAAGAAAGAAAATACGTTTATTTGTGGTAAACATGACGCAATAAAGAAAGAACATACCTAATACACAAAAAAAACGATTTATTTCTGAACTATCTCGAACCCAAACTGTGCTCAAACATTTAAACTCAACACAAAATCGTGGCAATGAGCTTGCAGCTCTACCCACTTTCAACTTGGCAATGGTTACGTCAATCCCTCCGAATAATTTAAAGTTGTGCCTAAATCCGGTAGCTCGAAATACCGCTCCACTTTGATGCCACTTTATAATTCATCGGATCAGTCGAATAGCTGCAAACTTGGTTGTTATAAATCGATTCCTCTTGACCCACATCCGTACGGGTCAAAGCCATGTCACAGCCTACCCGGCCGGAATAATAATGGCCGGTTGGACTTGGATTTTTAATAAGCTTTAAGTCTTGTGTTTTTTTTTTGTGTGCTTTGTGTCTGACGCTCATTAATTTTCTTTTTCCCATGTTTATATAATCTTCTACAGTTCTATATTTTGTATGGTTTCATGTTCTGGTCCTTATGAATGATTTTGGTCCTTAGATCCGCTAAAAAGTCGTATTTATGACGATTGGCATAAATATATTATGACACGATCATTCATTATATTCGGACCTACCTATTTAGCAAATCTTGGACGAGCCAAAGAATTGAAGATACAAGTATCATTTGACGATTTAAAAACAGTTAAATATAAACTAGCATCTGCTAAACACGCCGAGTATAACATATCTTGACTGCGTTATTTATGCAGTTGTCTCAATTTCGAGTAGGTGCTTATAAATTTTGGCACCCGATGTATCCACGTGGCGGCAGTTGTTTACCGGCCAACACACCAACGGCGATGCATAATTAATAGTTCAGTGCACTTAGATGCTTTAATACATTTGTGTAAAAAAATGTTTAGCAAAACTGCTCTAATTTACGAGAATCTTATAAGGGACTGAAATCTCTTTTTCAGCATTATGATTTCAGCCGAAAGAAAGTCCACGGCTGGTCATATACATATAGGCCTTCCACGCGTCGCCACATCCACATCAACCTTACTGACTCCCAGTGGCGAAGGGTGAATTTATGACAGAGGTAAGCCGGAGCAAAAAAATATGCCAAAAAAAATTTCAATTATGAATTGACTACAGTATGGTTATGTTCTGAATTTTCTCGCATCCAGCGGCTTCCCGCGACTTTCACCATGGCAGGCAAGATCTGGTACCTACCTACGGAAAGGTGTGTAAAAGTGTTCCTACATCTTTCCGTATCTATTTTTCTAAATTGATTTTGTCATACGAGCTCGTCATTTGGAACAAGATAAGGATCGCAAGGATATCCTCACACAAGGTAGGTACAATCCAGTGCGCGATGGGTTCACAGAATCAGCTGTTTGATGCGCACGATTATCGTGATGCACCGGCACTGCGCACTGACTGTTGCATTGCAATTTACTATTTACTGTACGGGTCTGCGTAATCATTGGATGTACTATGGCCGCGTGTCCACCGCACGTCCGTCACCCTACTGCCGTTATCCGGGTCGCAAAAGTTGCGAGTAGTTCGGTGCGACCGTAGAACTCGGCCTGACATAGTGACAGGCCGATGTACAGAGGCCAGCACATCAAGCTACCCCGATCTGTCAAATTTTCCCAATTGAATATGAACCTTATTCCTTTGTAATAAAGTTGAAAATCTATCAAAGAAATCTGACAGATTGGGGTAGCTTGATGTGCTGGCGTCTGTACCAGCAATACAAAACACATTTGTCCACTCACAGCCGTCGCGTCGCACCGCACCGTTTACCCGGTTTTTGTTTTGCCTATCATGCTGAGTTCGGTCGCGGTGACGGCGGCGGTGTACAAACGCCTTAAGGCTATACAGTTTTATCATCGTAGGGTTCAAAAGGTGCTGTGATGGTACTGACGAATATCAAATCTGTTGAGTGTAAAACATAAAAAAATTACGACGGCGAAGTGCCAATAACACCTAACTGACAAAGTGAAAAATTTACACAAACTGAAAAAACGTTAAAAAATAGACACGTTGGTTTTGTTGGGAGGTATTTCCACATTTTACTTTAATGCTGTTAGTGTTGCAACTAAAAATACACTTAGGAGATTTCACTAAAACATCCGAATAACGCCTTTACATAAGTACAAAGCGGTAAAAAAGGTAATTTCGCGAAAAATGTCAGTTAGGAGGTATTTGCATTTTGCCGTCGATTAGTTCTGCTCACTCACTCACGACCCTTCTACAATTTCTGGGCTACTTATACTAATAAATAGAGCCATAAGTATTAAATATTAATAGTCTTCCTAATGGAAGCTATTCGTCGGGTTTGCCAGCACAGACATTTTATGTAATCGCCTTATTGAATCCGGCTATGAAATTATTATCGTTTTACATAAACACGTTCATATATTATATTTATGTACGAGGGCTATATTGCAGTATTCAATTATAGCCTTATTATTATGTTAGCCTAGTGCTCATTATTATGTGTTATGTGGTCATACTCGTTTACGTTGACAAGGAATATATAGAAAACTAGTGACGCCCCTGATCTGCACCGTTTTTATGACTTGACAAAACATCGATATTTCTGTATTATAATATGTAAGTTTAATATTAATGTAGGTAATACATACAAACCTTTCGGAATACATTCTCTAAATAATGATGAAAACTGCATTAAAATCCGTTGCGTAGTTTAGAAGCACAACGCGATCACACAGACCGAAGAAACTTCAATATTTTTATGTAGAGATAGAAATGCAGTTCACCCTACGTCATAGTGCTAGAAGGACGATGTTTCGTAGTAGGTTATAGGTCTTTTTTACATTAAACAGATTAGTTTACTCATTATCGAAAATTTCAGGTCATGTAGGATTGGAAACCTAAGCTGTTTAAATTAAAGCCAACGTTAAAGAATAATAAAAAAAAGTGATGATAATTTGTCGAGGTATCCTAGTGGGTATGAATTTTTATTCAACCCCGTTTCGATGTAGACATTATTGAGTGATTTACCGGTTGAATGCCGTAATTACAGAAACAATTAAAAAGCCATTGTGCCTCGCGTAGATCCATGTTCATAGGTACGTGGCATACGAAGGGTTAATAGTTATTTGTTATACAAGAGTGCAAAGTTGCTTTTTAACCGCGTGTTCAATTTTGATGACCGAGCAAGCGAAGGATTCTAAAATTGAATCACGAGCGCAGCGAGTGATTCAAAATTAGAATCCTGAGCGTTAGCGAGGGAATCAAAAGAGCACGAGGTGAAAAATCTTTGCACTCGAGTGCAACACGTAACTTTTCATTCCACCTCAGCGAGGAAATGACTAAATGCAAAAAAAAAACGTTTACAATCACAAGATAGGTACACTTTTATTTCAGTTTAGGTATTAGGTAATTACTACATTATGACAGGTAAGTATTACAGAATAATCTTTAAATTATAACAAAATAATACTAAGGTATAATTAAGAAAATTTTAAAGTAACGTTGCTACAGTTATTTAAATTGAGTGTAATATTTTTTTAATTCACAAACTTAGTGCACACGATGTTCTAAATTCAATTTACTTTATCCTCTAGCTAGAGAATAAAAACGGCTTTTCCACTCAGATATTGAAGATTAAAAATACTCTTTCCGAGATGGTGGGATGAAAAAGTTATTTAAATATTTTTAGTCAAAACAACAATAATGTTCAGCAACCCTAATTGCGTAACACACTATCAATCTCAATCTGAATCATCTTGAAGGATATTGCTAATCTCATATGTTCGAAAAATGTGTCTGCTCCACAACGTAAATCACGTAATGAATGTTGTTGAACTGTCAAAATGAAATCCCCTAAGGTAGACTGGTAGAAAATGCCTAAGGCATTAAGTCCGCCTTTGTACAGTTTTTACTTGTGCATAAAGTTTTAATAAATAAATAAATCCATTGCTACTGATAGTGCGTTACGCAATTACCCCGCTGATAACATCAATGTGACATTTTCTTCCATAAGTAGACAAAATGGAAAAATGCTAATTTACGAGATGAATTGCTATATTGCATAATATTATGAAATTGTTTATATTATGTATAGCTATTCTATGTATTATGATGTTTAGTTTAATGACTCTTATATTGTTTAGTTATTGTTTAAAAAAATATTCAATTCAATATTATTTAGTTGGAAAAATATTCAAGAATAATGGGCACATTCAGTGCCGGATTAAGACTACTTGATACCCTAAGCAATCCACGCCTCTGGGTCCCCCTATCCACCACTAGTCGCCTCGTATTTTTTTTAAGTAATCGGCGAACTTTGTAAAGATTGGCGCACGTCTCTAGAGTGACTTCCGGGTCTTGTAATAAATCTTGCTGACAAACAGCCATGCCTTTCATGTGCTAGCAAATATTTTTTCGGTGCTGTTTATTATGCCCCCCGAGACGTGATGCCCTAAGCAATAGCTTAATTTGCTTATGGGCTAATTCGGAACTGGGCACATTACACGATGCAAGTTTCTTGTCTGTGGCATACAGTTGATACAGTTAAATTTAGGCAACAAATTATTTGTATCGTCAAACAGTGTTTAGACGGTGCAACTTTTATTTTTGCTTCAATGTATAGTTAGGATACATGCAATTTAATCGCACCGTGTTATCAGGCTTTAGAAACCGTATTACTGTTAGGTAGTGTTAGAAACCTGATCCTTCAAAGTAAGGTATGGTAATAACTTGTTTCTCTATTTCGTTTGGGGATTATAGCCTTTGCAGTTATAGAAGAAAGGAGAAGGTTCTTCCAAACATTCTTATGGCACCCTAATTGCACACACTATCAATCGGAATTTGAATCATTTTAAAGCCAATTGCTAATCCATTGCTTCATAAGTTCGAAAAATTTGTCTGCTCAACACGTAAATAACGCAATGAATGTTGTTGAACTGTCAAAATGAAACCGATTCCGATTGATAAAGTGTTACGCAATTGCCCCGCTGGTTGGTCTAGAGGGTTCGATTCCCGGGTCGAGCTAAGTGTTATTGGGTTTTTTTGTGCCCGGTTGATGGCAATTATAGGCTCGCCCCCTATTATATGGGACTTTAACATTGCTAGCGAAATCTGGGTGTACGGTCGAACAAGCTGTTTGGTATACAGGCAGCTAACTTGCAACTACTTTTAAACAATGGTGTGCTTAGTTAAGTCAATTCTTTTATACCACTCTATTTAATTAAGGATGCCATAAGCTGAAAAAGTTATAACGCACAAAATAAAACTAAATATTGGCTGTGTAGTGGAAAGATGAATATTTTTCCATGTATACCAAATAGCTTGTTTGACCGTACTATAGAAACACCTCTTCCTGACCCTTCCCGGAAAACAGGAGGTAATTTCATGTTTATGAGAACGTTCTTCAACAATCTCTTTTGCCTTTAAGAACTCCCACGTTTCTTTGCCGGGACAGCAAACTTTCATTTCAAGATCCACCTTCCAAGTGGTCATTTGCTACGTGGTGCAGTCGACCTTGTTCCAACGACTTTCGTACCTAACCGGAACATACACCAGCTTGTTGTATAACCGTAAGAATTATGCAAGAAACCGTAATTTATACGGTGATTCCATCTTGAAAGGTTGAAGATTAGCTAACTGCGATTTTTTGAAGTGAAAACTTCTTTAGGCGTGTTGGGCATTTTTTTAGATGGGAAAAAACCATTGAATTCGCGCCACTGTTACCGTAACCGACACCGCTTCAGATGTGTTCGACTGTCTTCGGGACGTACTCGGTTTTAATGTATTTCCGATATGTCAGTGATTGATGGCAAAGTATTCTGTTTGTGTTTTGTTTATATGGCGATTCAAAAAATACAAACGTAATTGTTCAAGTTTTCACTTCTGTCGGCACTCCCAGAGTGCCATTTTTTATTTTGACAGCACTTAAGTAATTCAAAGATTTTCCGGGTTACTAGTAGTCACATTACGTGATGGTTGATATGCATTGAGCAGTAGTGGCCCAGTGGTAACGACCCCGACTATCGAGTTGTAGGTCCTGAGTTCGAACCCAGACAGGCGCTTTACTTTGTAATTTATTTCATCACCACTGCTCTCAAAACGGTAAAGGAAACATCGTGCGGAAACCAGCATGTCTTAGAACTAAAAATTCGAAGACATGTGACATCTACCAACCCGCACTGCGCACGCGTGGTGGATTATGGCCCACTCCCTCTCACAGAGCGGAGGCCTGTGTCTCAGCAGTGAGAATATTATAGGCTGATTATGATAAGCATTTCAGTTTCCTGTGGTGTATCTTTTTCTGATGTTTATTAAGGTGCAAGCCATGTGTCCGATGGGATGTCCCATCGGGAAAAATTACGTACTTCCATACAAACTTTCATCCTTAGTGCTCGCCTTCGTTATAAACTCTTGTGCTAAATTTCATGCTGCTAGACCCAGCGGTTAAGGCTGTGCGTGTAATGAATCAAGATTTTTTACGTATTAAGAGGAAATGCGAGATGAGAAACGACCACCCGGTTGTTTCTCTATAGAAACGCTCTCGCCGGTTTTCTTTCTGGTTAATGACCACAAAGCAATGATTTTTTACAGAATAGTAAATATTAACTACTTGTATGTCCCTATGTTTTCCTTTTTGATGATACATTATTTTTATAAGCACTAGAACCCTCAAAAAATGCCGATTTAAACCGCTGTCAACAGAGGTCTAGTGTACAAATTCGACAACTATTAATGAAAAAAGAAAAACCACTGACCTCTATTATTACCACTGGACTGGCGGCTGTCAAAGTGCTTTTGTGCCTAATTGATAATCGCCATTTTGGCGCTGTTAGCCGTAGCGAGTGTCTGTGGTACTAAAATTAGTGATGTCGATATCAGCGAGCAAATATCGATAACTTTTGATAATATTTTTACATAAACGTATCATCATAATTACTACTTATATTAACAATTTACAGGGAATAATGAATAATAATAATGGAATAATGAATGTATTAAGTAACAGTCGAAAAGGTAAAATAAAACACGTTTTATATATTTAATTTATATTTTTCAAAGTCAAAGTCAAAGCATTTATTATAAATAGTTCCCTGAGAGATTCGCGGCGACGTAGATTATAAATGGCTCTGACAGCTCTCTTTTGCAAAATAAAGATGGATTCAATGTCAGCAGCTCGACCCCATAGTAAAATGCCGTACGACATAATGCTGTGAAAGTAGCTAAAATAGACTAAACGCGCGGTTTCTACATCTGTTAACTGCCTTATCTTCCTAACAGCATAAGCGATTTTAATTACTGACGTGCCTAAATTATTTGACGGGTTAAGACATTTCGTATACTTTGACCTGTAATTGACAAAGAGTAATTTTTCGCTGTTGCAAAAATTCTAACATCGATATACTTAAATATAATTTGTTTAATTAATACATCATAATGACTATTTAAAGTTTCAAACATCATTGTTTCCAAAAAATGAACGCGTAGTTCTGGAAACAAACTATTTGATTTTGGTAGCAATTCTTTTATAACTTTTGCTGTGAGAACTGCCGGAAATATTTTTTCCACCGGCGGCTTCCCATTGGTCTTTTTGCATGCTTGTCGAAAAAGTGATTCCACTAACAAACATATAGAAATGATGCTTTGTGATGGAATAGTTAGTCCACCTATGTTTTTTTGAATAATTAGTGCGATACCGTTTCGTCGATCAGATAAGTATGGCATCGGACGGTATTGATTCACAAGCGCTCAAACAATCAATACATGTAATTTGGTCTTGATAGATCTAATCACAAAACCTGCTATGTATCCCACACATTGCTTCGATGTTTCATTTACATTGTTTGGAACAGCCCAACCAAAATGTAATATATGTCAAAATTAGTTCTCTGGACACTCGCTAGTGGCGCTTCAAAAAGACACAAAAAAATTGCTGTCAAACGCTTGGAACAGCCTGTCCAGTGGTAATAATAGAGGTCAGTGAGAAAAACACAAGGACATAGTATATATGGGTAGTTCTTCGAAATTTGATTCTTCGACTGATCCATATGGCCAAAATTTAATTTCACTTTCAGCTCTGTAACACATGCTCATATGAAAATAGACATACCAAAGAACATATGTTTGTATGAGGGGCTCGTTTTTATAAAGTAGTTTTCAAGATATCGACGTTCGAATATTTTGTGCCCAGATGAATCAGAAACAGAAATAAAAAGTAATAAATACACCGTTAATTTTGATTGATAATTCTAAACAATAATTATTTATTCTTAACTAAGATTAAGACATATCAAAAGTGTCATATTTAGAACAGTTTTATACTCCTGTCACTTTTTAATTATTCAAAAGGTTATAGCTAAATAAATGATAATAAATAAGACTAGAACTACTGACTTGTACACGGTCAAACATTGGACATTATAATGCAACAAAAGCACTCCTTTCGTGCTGGAAAGGGGAAAACGAATTTATTTCATTAGTCATATGGGGGTTTTGACCATACGAATCAGGCACAGTTGAATCAGATTTTTGCCTACAATCATGCATAACTCATCATACATACAGACTTCATTATTGTTATTTTTCTACACGATTCCATAACCTAAAAGCATCACACGAAACACAGATTGAAGTTTTAAAACAATAAAATAAATTTTATAAAGTAGGCATTGTAATCATAATGCCACCTGAACCACACACAGGTGAATCAGATATTTTCCTTCGTAACACCGGGATCTAAGCCAACCAGCCGCAGGTCCACCTTCTAGCTCCTTCGTTGCACGACTGGCTTCCCCCCGCGCGGGAAGCCAGACTCTCATTATTATTACCTGACCAAGTACGGTCAAGTGAAGCTTACGCCACATTAATCAGTATTATACGCCGGACACTCCTTATTTACTTATTTATAAACAAAATAACGTAGTTATAACCAATACACATTTTTTTTGTAAGAGGACAACTCATTTCCTTTCGATATAATTATAATTTATATTGATGTATCAAAGGGAAAATGCGACATCGACCATTTTGTACCGGAAAATGGCAAACGGACGCGTTATATGAATCAGAAGAACACACTTCAAATATTTTTATTTTGTACCTAGACAGCAAGTATTTAAAAAATATCATTTGTCCTAGTAAGGCATAAAGCTAAACTGTACAAAAAAAAATTTACATGCCGTTTTGTTAGTTGGTTACAGAAATATACCCATAGACATCGAAAATTTTGTCCCTGAAGAACTACCCATATCCTTCTTATTCAGTTTATGAAATATATTTTAAATTGGTCCAATATTGGAGGAGGAAATGGGCGAGAGCCAAACCTCCAATTACGACATTTTACTTAAGATTTTTCAAAAGTCACTCCGACCGCATTTCCTCTTAAGGTATTTGAACGCACGAATTAACATTATGTGTTTAGTAAACCTTCCTAACAAGAATTGTTCAAACCATACCTTTACGATATAAATCAAGTATAACCACTAAGTACTTCACGTGACCTTTGGACAAAGTATCAGCATTGCCATACAACGTGGCAATGCTACCAGCCTTTTTGGGCACTTTTCCTGTTGACAGCGATGCGGACAAATTTTTTGATGCCCTAGTATACCCATAAATACATTAAAACTCCAAATTATAACAACAATAGCAGCCATACTAAATTAACAGAAATAAAAACGCCGTGATCCAAGAACGCGCAGTGCGAGCGACGCGCGCGCAGTGCTAACCCAATTCCAGCGGTATCGGCTTTCACAACGCGTTGCATCACAGCCACACAATGCAGAGATGTGCGAACTTGCCTACGTTATATAAAAATAATTACTCTATTCTGTTCACCACGAGATCTATTAGATTTTAGTTTCAGATATTAGGTCCTGGTAGTTTTAATGCTGTTGTACCTAACCTATAGCATTTAAAACTGGTTACGAACTTACGATTTCTCTTTTCGAAATTTTTTCTAGAAGTCGATTAACCCGTGTTACTAGTTTTAGAGCCAGTAAAATATCTACATTAAACTTATTCACCAAATCATTTGCGGAAAAATCAAATAGTTAATTATTTCCAAAAAATAATGTCGTAGCCCGTAGGCATCCCGTAGGCGACGTAGGCCTATGTGCTACGATATATTGCTACGAATACGGAAATGTAAAAATATTGAAAAGTAATGATTTTTTCTCTGAAAATAAAATTGGAGTGTCTGTTTGTAATATTAAAATAAGCGCTTTTTACTAAATGCATATGAATGTATACACGGTACATATAACAAAATAACATTTTTTTTACAATTTTTGTCTGTCTCTGTTCCGGCTAATCTCTGAAACGGCTGGACCGATTTTGACGGGACTTTCACTGGCAGATAGCTGATGTAATAAGGAGTAACATACGCTACTTTCATTTTAGAAAAAAAAAGGGTCCCACGAAAAAAAATCCACGCGGACGAAGTTGCTGGTAACAGCTAGCTCTAATAATAAAAGTAAAAGATACTCGCCGAAATTTAATTAAACGGGTGACCGAGTTTGATGCGGTTGTTATTAAGTAGTACTTAATTATTATTTTGTTTCTTTATCATAATTAAAACAACCTAATTAATATTCATAATGATTAACTTATTACTGGAGATATTTAAATGAACAATAATCTCTTTTATTAATCTTATGCTTTGCTAATTACTTCTACGTATAATTTGCTTTAAGCGGCAGTTACTGGAAATAGTGATTAGAAACCCACACTCATGTCTTGTCTATACTTATAATAAATCTGTAGAGAGGTCAATTCTGTACATGAAATATATTTTCAAAATAACTATCAGGGGGTGATTAGTGATCGATACTGATGCCAAAAATGCAATCAGTAAAATTTTTGTCTGTCTGTCTGTCTGTCTGTCTGTCTGTCTGTCTGTCTGTCTGTCTGTCTGTCTGTCGGTCTGTATGTTCCTTATAGAAACAAAAACTACTCGACGGATTTTAACGAAACTTGGTACAATTATTCTTCATACTCCTGGGCAGGTTATAGTATACTTTTCATCACGCTACAATCAATAGGAGCAGAGTAGTGAAGGGAAATGTTGGGAAAACGGGAGAAGTTACTCCACTTTTTAAGCTTCCGTCGCGTGTGCAGCCTTAATGGTTAAAGTTACATAGAAATCATGTATGACGGAAATATTCTACATAAAATTGTCTAAAAAATATCCCGCAACAGCATATGTCTATCTTTTATGGTTGACTCACAATAACACGTGTAACTCCTGATAGCTTAGCAGTTCGGAGCATTCTGATTATATTTGTTTACTCTTGCGTTTATAATACTCTCACTCATCCCTAATTTAAAAAAGTTAACATTATTACCTATTCAATAAAAAAAGAATCATAGAAATCGGTATAGAAACACCAAACTTATACATGAAATAAGCCATCGCGCCGTCGCACGTCTGAATCATGTTATAAGGATTATTTTTGTGTAACGGTTGCCGCGCTCGACACAGGTCGCGGCGGGTATAAAAAGGCGGGAGGTCCGAGCCCCCCCTCCCCGCCCCCCTCCGCCGCCCCACAGGCCGGCCCTTCATCCAGCTCGAATGCTAGCCCACCTGCTTCTGCCCAAAGAAAGCAGCGTCCCCCGCCCCCTATCTACATTCAGGAGAAATCCAAATGGACGGAAATCTCCAAACTGTGCGTTGATCGCCAGATAAACTACTCAAATGCCAGATCCACCCAACAAGGCATTAAAGTCACAGTTCCCTCGTCCTCGGACTACAGGGAGCTAACCCGCCTTCTGCAGGTAAGGAAATACTCTTTCCATACCTACACGCTTCCGGAGGAAACTCCCACCCGCGTCATCATTAGGCGCGTCCCCAAAGAAATCTCCACTGAGGAGATCAAAGCCGACCTTGTTTCACAAGGCATCCCTGTATCGGCTGTCCACCGCTTACAAAAAGCGAGAATGGGCCTTGTCTACGACATGGTCCTTGTCATTTGCGACCCCACAGAAGGCCACCACCCCATATTCAAGGTGAAGGCCGTCTGCTCCCTCTCGGGCATCTCCATAGAGAAGCCCCGCACGACCAACGTCATAGGTCAATGTCATAGGTGCCAACTATACGGCCACGCCCAATCTAACTGTTACGCGACCCCCAGATGCGTCAAGTGTCTTGGTAGCCACGGAACAGCAGATTGTCCCCGTCCCAAGGACCGCGCTCTGTGCACAGAGCCACCGAGCTGCGTCCTCTGCGGCCAATCCGGGCACCCGGCAAATTACCGGGGCTGCCCCAAGGCTCCCAAACCTTCCTCTACTAAACTGGCTAAGCGCGCTAGCGCCCGCCAGCAGAGAGAAAGTCCCCCTATGAAGATCCCATCTTCGCAAATGCCAGATAGGCTCAGTCCCCAAAGGCCCTCACCCTGGGCCAATCTTTTCCACCAAAAAGCTCCTACAGCTTCGGTGCCATCCCAACCCCCGACCATCCCAGCGCTAATGGATATACCCATCCCAGCGCCCACACTAGCCCCCGCAGCCCCAGTAGCACCGGTAGTCAAATCCACTACCGTACCCAGGACTGCTCCCGCAGTTTCCAGTAGGGCTCCCCCTCCCCCTGCCGCCGGCCCAGAGCCCATGCAGGTAATAATCGATGCTTACGCATCGCTCATCGCCCCCGTCAACGCTATGGCGGCGGAGATTCAAGCCTGCAATGGCAATGCTCTGCGCATCGCAGAGATATTCAAAGCGTACCCACAGGTTACGCAAGTCATGAAGACACTCAATTTCTAACTGCTCCAATGGATCAGCAAAGAATTAGTGTCACCAAACCCCGCTCCCTTAGATTAGGTTTCTTCAATGCAAATGGCATTTCTTCACAACGAGACGAAATCGCCTCTTTCCTACGCGATCACCAGCTAGACATTCTCCTAGTACAGGAAACCTTCCTGAAGCCACATCATCGTAACCCGAACATTGCCAACTACAAGTTAGTTCGCAACGACAGATCTAGATGTCACAAGGGCGGTACCCTTATATATTTCAGAAAGACTCTCTACTGCATCCCCATTGACCCACCTCCTCTCCTTTCTCACCTGGAGGTCTCTATCTGTAGGCTCGGCATGACTGGCCATCCTTACATCACCATCATGTCCGCCTATATCCCGCCCAGTAATGGTGCAGAGGATCCCATCTCCCTCACCAAAGATTTCACTGCCCTCTTCGGTATGAGTGACTCCGTCATCATGGCGGGGGATCTCAATGCCAAACATCCTGCTTGGAATAGCAACTCGACCTCCACCAGAGGTAGAATTCTTTTCAACCTAGGTGCCTCCCTTAATTTCGATACCATCGCTCCGATGTATCCCACTCACTTCCCTTCTGATCCCACAAAGAGTCCCGACGTCCTCGATGTAGCGCTACTCAAAAATGTAAACCTCCGTTTGCAATCCATTGAGACGTTACACGAGCTTAACTCTGACCACCGCCCAGTCATCATGCACCTAGTTCCCTATTCGGGCCCGCGTGACCCTAACCAGCCCCCACTGACCAAAGTAGTCACTGACTGGAGGAAAGTAAGTGAAAAACTGAAATCCACCACGTCACCTCACTTAGATTCAATCCCTGACCCCATTGTCTCGGTCGCAGACACAACGAGGGCGATCGACTCGTTTACAGAACACGTTCAATCCGTACTGACGGATTGTTCGCGGGAAATTCCGGAGGTGGAAGACCACCGCTGGAAATTACCCGTTGACGTACGTGAACTGATAACCGAGAAGAACGCAGCCATACGTGCCTACGACTCTTTTCCCTGCGACGCGAACAAAGCCCATATGCGCCATTTACAGCGCGCTGTAAAGAAACGCGTATCGGAGTGGCGTTCCCAGGGTTGGGAAAAGATGCTCAGCGAGCTCGAGCCTAATCATCAAGCCTTCTGGCACCTTCAGAGGAAATTACGTTCCCCCGATGAGGTCGCGGTGCCTCCTCTCACTCGCCCCGACAAGACAATAGCCTTTGACAACACCGATAAGGCCGAATGCCTTGCAGTCAGCCTTGAGGCTCAATGTTCCCCCAGCTCTCAACCAGTTGACCAAGCGCACCTCCTCAAGGTGAACGCAGAGGTCGAACATAGAGCCTCCCTCCCTCCAGTTGAAGACCCCGATGATCCTCTGCCTCCTGTCACTCCTGACGAAGTGCAAGACATCATTAAAGGGCTCAAAACCCGCAAAGCCCCAGGTTCGGACGGCATCACCAATAGGGTGTACAAACTCCTCCCCGCCCCCCTCATCTTGCTCATGACCGCCATCTTCAATGGCGCTCTAAGCAATAACATCTTCCCGCAAGCGTGGAAAGAAGCCACGGTCATAGGTATCCCAAAACCAGGCAAACCCAAGTCTGATCCCTCTAGCTACCGCCCCATTAGTCTGCTCAATGTTCTTGGCAAAATCTACGAGAGACTTATTTATAAGCGCCTCAAGGACTATGCTGAGGCAAAGAGCCTTATCCCAAATGAGCAGTTTGGATTTAGAACCAGACACTCATGCATCCATCAGGTGCACCGCATAGTCGAGCACATTAGCGCTGGTTTCCAGCGAGGTGCTACGACAGGCATTCTCTTCTTCGACATCGCGAAAGCATTTGACAAGGTCTGGCACAATGGCTTATTATATAAGCTCTACCATATGGGTGTGCCTGACCGTCTCGTACTCATCTTACGAGACTTTCTGTCGGATCGCACTTTTCGCTACCGCATTGAGGGCTCTCTCTCCCCCGCTCATCCCATTCGTGCCGGAGTCCCCCAGGGCTCGGTATTATCCCCACTCATCTTCACGCTTTTCACTAGCGACATTCCGAAAAGTAATAAGGCACAGTTGGCTCTATTCGCCGACGACACTGCCATCTACTATTCTGGAAACTCCCACAACTCTATTGCTCGAAATCTCCAATTGTCCGCAAACGCCTTAGGCGATTGGTTCCGGAAATGGAGAATAGAGGTCAACCCCGGTAAGAGTCAGGCGGTTCTCTTCTCGAAACCGCGTAGATTCGCCCCCCCCCTCCCTAGCCCTATCTCCATGTACGACAAGCCTATCCCTTGGGGTAAGCAAGCAAAGTACCTAGGTGTCATCCTCGATCAAAACCTCACTTTCAAAGAGCACATAAAGACGGTTCGTTCGCGAGCCGCTTTCGCTCTCGGTAGGCTCCACTCCCTTCTCACTACCCGCAGCAAACTGTCACTAAAGTGCAAGTTGCGCCTCTACACCGCGGTCATCCGCCCCATCATGACCTATGCTTGCGTAGTCTTCGCACACGCCAAGCCCCGTCACCTGCATAGAATGCAGACCCTTCAAAACCGTCTCCTTAGAAAGGTCACGGGAGCCCCCTTCTATGTCCGAAATCTGAATCTGCACCTAGATCTCAGAATCCCCACAGTTCAGCAATTCATGAAACGCCTTTCCAAGCGCTTCTTTGATAATGCTATAAAGCATCCCAATCCCCTGATTGCGGCGGCCTCCCGATACACTCCTTCCCGCATAAGTAGGATTCGCCGACCTAGGCATGCTCTCACCATCCCCGACGACGCTATCACACTCCTCCAGGAGAGTAGTAAAGCCACCAGCACGCTCAAAAAACACATACACAAGACCCGTAAGCCGTCCTTCCGTCCTCGCCGTCGAGGACGCCCGTCGCGACGTCCCGTAACTTGCCCACCCCGACCCTTGCTCGAGCCAGCCCGCGCCGCTGAGCCTGTAGCTTTAAATTCGCCCCTAAATAATTCCGATCCAGCCTGTCCCTTGCTGCCCTCCCCCAGCGACGCCCTAAGCCGAGGTCCGTACCCCACAGGGGGTGCCCTTAGCGTGTAGTCGCTTAGTTTTTAGTAAATTTTTAAGCCCTGGCTGGAGGCCTTAATCTTGAGGCATCCACAGGCAAGCCCGGTTAAGCAGACGACAACCTCATAGGTTGAACTGCGAGATGCCATACAAAAATAAAGAGCGAGCCTATGGAGCGAGCTTCATTCAATATTTGGCTGTTGATGCGTTCAGAGCGTTCGACCTTATTGACAGACAATAATTTATTGATATTGAGAAACCGTGCTTATCAGCGCGACTTTTAGTCTTTAAATAGTTTATTTGAATTTCTTTTGTTGTTATTTTGTAAAATAGGTACCTATGAGTTGTTTTGGTAGTGTTTAAATATTCGTTCAAATTAAAAATTATTAAGCGTAGGTACTTTTATTAATTAAAGTAGTTATCAGTATTTATTTTTAAGTGAAGTAGGTATAGGTAGATAGTATTGCACAGGCGTTTCAGCTTTATTTTCATTTCTTTTTTGTTGTGTAGACAAGGAATAAGGAAGGATTTTTTGAAATTCAACCCCTAAGGGAGTTAAATAGGGGATGAAAGTTTGTATGAAAGTCCGTCAGTTTTAAAGTTAGGATCATCAAATTTTGTGTTTAGGCTGACGACTAAAAATTAATTTATACGTGTCTCAGCGTTTTTGATAATTCTACCCCCAAAGGGTTAAAAGGGGGGATGAAGTTGTGTATGAAAGTCCGTCAGTTTAAAAGTTAGGATCTTTAAATTTTGTATTTAGGCTAACGATTAAAAATTAATTTATACGTGTCTCAGCGTTTTTTATAATTTCTCCCCCAAAAGGGGGATGAACGACCTGACTGAAATATCAACGCACAGTCTAAATCGCTGGTCCTTCCTAGGGACATGAATTTTGGAGGGTGTGTTCTTTGTGAAGAGTAGGTACCTATCGAATAAGAAGGGGTTTTTGGAAATTAAACCTTTAAGGGGGTAAAAAGGGGGGATTTTGTTGGTATGAAAAATCTTATTTCTTGAGTTAATAACCTTGAAACTTGGCACGAATACTTATCTAAGTAAATTATGAAGTTTGGAATTTTTCGTTTTTCTAAAATACCTACCCCCTATAAAAGAGGTATTGGGGGGTGTCAACATTTGTATGGAAGAATTTTAACGCCCTGTCCGATTAACTTGAGACTCAGTATTTATACTAAGGACTAAAAATAATTAATAACATGTATCAGGGTTTTTCGAAAATCTACCCCGAACTGTGTGAAAAGAGGTAGTTAATTTTAAAGGGGAGGATTTTACCGCGTGGCTTGATTAGCTCGAAAATTGTGAAAAGCGGGTGAAAAGCGGGGATACAGTTTATTTGAAAAATCTGATTCCTTTGTTCTATAAACTTAAAAATTGGCCCGAATACTTATTTATCTAAATTAATTATAAAGATCATACCAACATACATTTTCGAAACTTTTAGAGGAAAGTACGAATTTCAGGCGGACGAAGTCGCGGGCTGAAGCTAGTTTGAAATAAATGCTTTGAGTACTTTACGTAGTGGGGTGCGGAAATAATAATCTATATATATAAAAATGAAACCCGTTTTCCGTTGTCACGACATAACATGAAAACGGCTGGACCGATTTCGATGAAATTTGGTATAGAGATAGTTTGAGTCCCGGGAAAGGACATAGGATAGTTTTTATCCCGATATTCCTACGGGATCGACATTTACACGGGTGAAACCGCGGGGCGCAGCTAGTTCTAAATAATAACGTAATAATTTGCCGAGGACTGCCTAGTGGTCGCAAGCTCTACTGCTGAGCGGTCGGTCCTGGGTTCGATTCCCAGGCCGGGTCGCGTGCTATTGGGTTTTTCCATCTGGAACTCCTTAGTAGCAGCCGGCAGCCTAATTGCGGAACGCCAAATCGTCAAATGATTCTGATCAGTTGGCTTCATTTCTATCACAATTGGCTTCATTTTACGATTTTCGAATTGCGAAACTCTAGTTTATTATGAAAGCAATTATGAACGTTAAGGCCCTGCGCAGAAACTAGAGTTTCGCAATTCGAAAATCGTAAAATGAAGCCAATTGTGATAGAAATGAAGCCAACTGATCAGAATCATTTGACGATTTGGCGTTCCGCAATTAGGCTGCCGGAGTCTGTATTTGTGCCCGTTTGATGGCAATAGGCTCGCCCCCTATTACATGAGACTTAAACATAACTGGCGAAATGTGGGGGTAGGTACTATAGTTGTACCTCTGCCTATACACCTACGAGGAATACAGGCGTGATGCTACGTTATTGTTATTAGCCGAGATATGCAGTAGTTATGATTTTTATGGAACAATTACACTAGGCTTGCAGAAAAAATATCGATGTATCGATATATCGATATTTTTAGGCGATATTTATTATATCGATATAATATATAAAATATCAAGTATCGAAAATGTATCAAAAACGATATATTTTGTCATGTTTTATTTTTTATTAGTGTTCCTAAATCATTGTATGCCTGTATGCTATTTATTTCTTTATGTTATTTAGTTACTTATTTATTGTATACAAAACTAACCCAATTGAACCTGGTAAAGTATTTTTCATAGAAAAATTCTCCGATACTTATATCGATATTTTTTTTCGATATACTTATATCGAAATTGATATTTATTTAAATATCGATACGATATATATCGATGTTTTTTGGCACTTCTTGCATCCCTAAATTACCTACACATAACCTGTTTTCTAGGCCAAGTAAGCCACGAATTGCTATGGCTACATTACCTTCCTATTCACGTACATTTTGTATTGTTTACTCACAGCACGATAACCTAAATATCCTTAACTTACGAGTTACGATTATGCTAGTACTGTAATAGGTCTAGATTGTTGGTTAGGTCACCTAGAGCACGGAACAAGGATAACTTAGACTTGTTGAATAATAAATCAATGTAAAGAGGTTTTATTTTGCAGGAAGTAAAAAAAATACCTTAGTCTGTGAATTTAAATTAAAACCGTTTTGGATAATCAAGGCCGGCTATACGTGGACGAGTAATTAATTAAATATCTAAGTTATGTTAGTGGAATAGAAATAAAAATGAAAGATCGGCCATTTTTCTTCCCAAGCCAATTTTATTGTAAATGACTTTGAGAAATGGGTTACTATGATTGTGGTGGGCGAATAATCTTTTGAAGATGTCTTTATGGCTCTGTTGACTTTGACAGCGATAAAAACATGAGCTTGTGATATCAAAGATATTTTGACATAGATAATCAGTCTGTAATGTTCCCACTGCGGGGACACAAGCCTCCTCTCTGTGAGTGGGAGTGGGCCATAATCCACCACGCGGGCCCAGTGCGGGTTGGTAGATGTCACATATCTTCGAATTTTTGGTACTAGGTCATGTCGGTTTCCCCACGATGTTTTCCTTCACCGTTTTGAGAGTAATGGTGATGAAATAATTTACACAAAGTAAAGTGCCTGCTTGCACGACCTACAACTTGTAAGTCGCGGCCGTTACCACTGGGCCAACACTGCTGCAGTATTTTTAAAATTACTAAACTTAGGTTAGGTTAGCTAAGTTTACCGTGATTTCATAGAACGAACAAGGTAGCCCATCGTATGAAGCCACGGTAAAAAGGAGCATAATTGTATCGGTTAAACACCAATGTGTGACGTCGAAACTATATTTAATATTTGGATCCGTTCAAACATTCAGTTATTCAGTTCAGCTACCACAATACCTTCATACAAAATAAATGGGGTTAAAGGTAAGCCATAAATTCTAGATTTTATCACGCAAACTCAGTGGAATATCCGATGGAAATTGCTAGATGTGAAATACTTATTACATGTTGTAGACGCGAATCATACTTAATTGGAAAAATAACTAATTAAACACGGAAGACAAAGTATTTAATTAATGTGTTGGGCTTAACAAAGTTTAAATCTTGAAAAAAAAATCGTAAAAATAAAACAAAGATCTCAGAAACGAGGTCGAAAGTTTACTGCGGTCTCTATGGCAACAAAACAGAAGTTTGTACCGTGATACACTCATATACTCGTAAATATTTATTTATACAGTTCACCAGCTGTGGTTTTTGCCTGCGGCTTCGCCCGCGTGGATTCAGGAAAATATACCACGGGAATTAAAAACACTCTAAAGTACTCTAAAACCGGATACCGGAGATTAAAAGTACCCTATGTGATAATCCAGGTTAACACATAGAGGTAACTGCCTGTGTGCCAAATTTTACCTAAATCCGTTTAGCTGTTTTAGCGCCAATCCGGAGCATACATCCAGAAAAAAAGACATACGGACACAAATTCTATAAAAAAAAACTATATATTCAGCATCAGACTCGTTCCCACACCTCGAACCAATTACGTTCTTTTTTTCAAAATGTACATTTTTTACTTCATTACTGTTTTATTTCATGTATATGTATATAGAAGGCAGTTACATAATTGTGCGGCAGGTCGTTTAAACAGGAAGTAGCATAATATAAAGCAACCGCGCCGTATTTCAATTGACCGCGCGGCCTTGCGAGTTGCGAGTCAAGTCGCACTTGACAAGATTATCAGATAAGCAGGATATGTGGCTTGTTATAATATAATAATATATCACTGCATCTCGAGGTTGATATTTTTTGTCCTTCTTCTTTTCGGGACAAAAGACCGGTGACACCCTAATTGCGTAACACAATAATCATTTTGAAGAAGAAGAACATGAAGGATTCGTATAAGTAACATCGATAGACGTTTCATTTGGTGCGTTTCAAAATTGGTGCGTTTCGAGGAATACCCTAAAATGAAAGCCATTCCTACTGTTAGTTGTTACGCAATTACCCCGCGGTTCCTTTTTTTTAGCCCATTTGGGGTTCATGAATGCGCTTGGTCTCAACTAAATCTTTACACCACAATGAATCAAACCTAGGTATAATAGAAAAAAGTGAAATAGCAGGTAAAAGGTGAAGGCAAGTTTAATAGTTATTTGTTATACAAGAGTGCAAAGTTGCTTTTTAACCGCGTGTTCAATTTTGATGACCGAGCAAGCGAAGGATTCTAAAATTGAATCACTCGCTGCGCTCGTGATTCAAAATTAGAATCCTGAGCGTTAGCGAGGGAATCAAAAGAGCACGAGGTGAAAAATCTTTGCACTCGAGTGCAACACGTAACTTTTCATTCCACCTCAGCGAGGAAATGACTAAATGCAAAAAAAAAACGTTTACAATCACAAGATAGGTACACTTTTATTTCAGTTTAGGTATTAGGTAATTACTACATTATGACAGGTAAGTATTACAGAATAATCTTTAAATTATAACAAAATAATACTAAGGTATAATTAAGAAAATTTTAAAGTAACGTTGCTACAGTTATTTAAATTGAGTGTAATATTTTTTTAATTCACAAACTTAGTGCACACGATGTTCTAAATTCAATTTACTTTATCCTCTAGAGAATAAAAACGGCTTTTCCACTCAGATATTGAAGATTAAAAATACTCTTTCCGAGATGGTGGGATGAAAAGTAAATTACATAATATATGTGTGGTTGTTTTTTTATTATTTTCTTCCATGACGTTGACAAGGACAACCATTGTGAAGGTTGTTGGCCTTACGCATAGGTAAAAGTAGTTAGGTTAGGTTAGTACTTCGAATCGCTCCTCCCAGGGCGATTCAAACGGCCCTTCTCAGGGCCAATCCAACGGCCCTTCTCAGGGCCACGCCGGCGACGCTTTGGCGTCGGAAGCTGACCGCGCACCGTCTGCGGCCAGCCTGTTTAGTAGGCCAGACGAGTTGTCGGACTCCGACAACTCCAACATGGACACGTCGGCGGCCGAAAACGACCGCCTCAAACGGAAGAGGGCCTACCTAAGGCCCGGGTCTGAGGGCTCCTCGGAGTCGGCCGAAAGAAGGGCTAAGAAGAAGTCGAAGTCTAAAAAGGCTTCGACTTCTACCCACGATGTGGGCTTGGTGGACGCTGAGCGCCAGCTAAACCTGGCGAAAAGGGTGCAGCTCCAACAAGACCTGGAAGAGAGGGTCGCTGCGAAGGAGCGCCAGGCGCAAATCGCCCGGTCGAGGGCTGGCTATGGTGCATCGATTGTGCTATACGCCGACCACTCCCTGGCGGACCTGGAGCGCATGGCGCAGGAGGACAAGGAGGAGGTCTTAGAGGTCGCCTCAAAGTCCTCCAACTTGAAGGGGACCTTCCAGAAGGCCCTCAAATGCCGGGCCACCAGTCTGCACGGCATTGTGTTGGAGCTGGTGAGTCGGACGGCCACGGACGAGACGCGGCAGCTGCAGGCGAAGGTGGATCGCCTGCAGGCGGAGGTCAGCCAGCTACACCAGAAGCTGGCTGAGGCCACGGCCCGGCCTGCCCAACCTGCCCCGGGTCCGGTGGTAGGAGGCTCCTCCTCCCCTTCCAACCTTGAGGATATAATCCGAAAGGTTGTCATGGAGGAGAGGGCCTTCACCAGAGCCTGCTTTGCAGGCATCGAGGACCGGCTCTTGCCGGAAAGGCGGCTCCGCCCGCCGCTAGCGGCGGAAAAGATGCCACCCCCGCGGGAGCCGGAACCTGCGCCTCTAGCAGGCCCGACATCGGACGCGCAGCCACAGGCCCCGAAGCCCCCCAAAGGCAAGGGCAAGGGCAAGGGGACCAAGGTGGCTTCTCAAACCGCCACCACAAGTGCGGAGGGAGCGTCTGGGTCGTCTGCCACTCCAGCAGCTCCCCAGAACTCGCAGGAGGAAGACGCCCTTCTTCCCTCCGCCACCCCGTCCAACCAGTCGTGGACGGAAGTGGTCAAGAGAGGAAAAGGGAAGGGAGGGAATAAGTCGGCCCCCAAGCCAGCTGCGACTGTTCCTGCAGCCAAAAGGGCTCCAGCCGGCGGGAGGAAGCTAGTTCCTCCCAAAACCGCGGCTGTCGTGGTGACCATCACCTCGGAGGCCGTGGAGCGAGGCGAGACGTATGAGTCCGTCCTACGACGGGCTCGTACCAATGCTGATCCCTCCCAGCTGGGGATCGGCAATATCACGTGCCGTCGAACCGTAACCGGGGCTCGAATTTTCGAGTTCTCGGGGGAACAGCGCGGCACAAATGCGGACCTCTTCGCAACAAAGTTGCAAGAGGTCATTGCGGATGCGGCAACGGTCGTCAGACCTGTTAAGACCGCAGCCTTGGAGGTGGCCGATCTGGATGATTCGGTCACCAAGGAGGATGTGGTGGCGGCAGTCGCGGCGGCTGGAGGCTGCGACGCTGGCGCGGTAAAAGGTGGAGCCATCAGGCTCGGCCGCCGTGGCATGGGCATCATCCGCGTCGAGTGCCCAGTCGCCGCGGCTGGGGCTGCCCTTGCTACGACCAAGGGACGGCTGCTTGTGGGACTTAGCTCGGCAGTGGTCCGGCCACTTGAAGACCAGCCTATGCGCTGCTTCAAGTGCCTCGCGTTCGGCCACGCCCGAGCCACGTGTCCCTCCAAATTCGACTGGGGAGACACGTGCTACAAATGCGGGCAAGAGGGACACAAGAGTGCCACCTGCCGCGCCACCACGCCACACTGCACGGCGTGTGCCGCCAGTGGCCGCCCCGCGGCACACAGGATGACGGGCAGGAGCTGTAAGCCCCCTGTGAGGAAGGGCATAGTGCCAGCGCAGGTTCGCCCTGTTGCAACCGCCGCCGTTGTAGCGGTAGCTGAGGAGGGGGGTGCGATGTCGGAATAATGGTTTCCGACTACCGCATCCTCCAGGCGAACATCAACCACTGCAGAGCGGCCCAGAACCTGGTAGTGCAGGTCATGGCCGAGTGGTTGGTGAACGTAGCGGTGGTCGCCGAGCCCTACTCGATCCCCGGCAGCTGGCTGGGCGACGAGGACGACTTGGTGGCACTTGCGGCGCGGTCTTCCACAGACTCCCCTCCCCTCTCGCTATTAGAGAGGGGACGTGGATACGTGGCCGCCGCGTGGGGAGACTTAGCCCTTGTGGGCGTATATTTCTCCCCAAACCGCCCTCTTCAGGACTTTGAGAACTATCTCGGAGTCCTGGCCGCCGTGGTCGGCAGGGCGGCGCCGCGTCAGGTCTCCGTACTGGGAGACCTGAATGCCAAGTCGGTGACCTGGGGCAACCCGGCCACCGACGCACGCGGGCGGGCGGTTGAGATGTGGGCAGCCTCCTCTGGACTCTCCCTCTTGAACAGAGGAAGCGTCCAGACATGCGTGCGGCGACGGGGCGGCTCAATAGTGGACGTCACTTTCGCCACCCCTGCGTTAGCCGCGCGGGTGTTGAACTGGCGGGTGGACCTGGTGGAGACTATGTCGGACCACCGCTACGTGCGGTTCGACATCTCCAACAGTGGCCCCGGAGAGATGCGGCCCCCCTCCGGGCGACCACCGTTCCCGAGGTGGGCTCTTACCCGCCTGGACAGGGAGGCAGCGAGCGAGGCGGCGTTCATCCAGGACTGGCTTTCGCCGCCTGCCGCCGGCCTGGATGTGGACACCATGGCGAAGCAACTGAGGGAGTCTCTGACCGAGGTATGCAACTCTAGCATGCCTCGGTCTCGCCGACCGCTACCCAAACGCGCCGTGTACTGGTGGTCGGGGGAGCTGGCGGGGCTTCGAGCAGCGTGTGTGGAGGCAAGGAGGGAATACACGCGGAGCCGGCGGCGGCGTCGACGGGACTTGGACGACGAGGACCACCTCTATGAGGTTTACATGGAGGCAAAAATGGTCCTCGATCGGGCCATCGCCACCGCCAGAGACACGGCGAGAGCCGAGCTGCTGGAGGGTCTCGACAACGACCCCTACGGAAGACCATATAAGGTGGCGCGCAACAAATTGCGCCCCTATGGTCCCCCGGTTGCCGAGACCCTGGAGCCCTCATTTCTCGATGGGGTGGTTCAGTCCCTGTTCCCGTGCAGGGACAACTTCACCCCGCCAGTGATGGACCCACCGCGGGGGATAGCTGCTCAGCTAGACGAGGAACAAGAGGAGGTCCCTCCTGTCACGGAGTCGGAACTTAGCGCGGCAATTTCCCATATCCGCGCCAAGAAGACAGCTCCAGGCCCCGACGGGGTTCCCGCAAGAGTGGTGGCGATCGCTGCCACTCAAATGGAGGAGAGGTTTCGGGACCTCTTCAGCGCATGCCTTGCGTCAGGGAGGTTCCCGAAACCATGGAAGGAGGGGCAGTTGTGCCTTCTTCGCAAGGAGGGCCGCCCGGCAGACTCCCCCTCGGCGTACCGGCCCATCGTTCTGCTCGATGAGGTCGGCAAAATGTTCGAGGGGATAATCGCTGCTCGCCTAAAGGGCCATCTGCGGGATATCGGGCCGGACTTGTCGGACGCTCAGTTCGGTTTTCGGGCTGAGCGTTCCACCGTGGACGCGCTGGCCTGCCTTAAGGGCCAGGTGAAGGAGGCGATGGAAGCGGGGGATGGATTGTTGGCTGTGTCATTCGACATAGCCAATGCCTTCAACTCCGTTCCCCACTCCACCATCCTAGAGGCGCTCCGATTTCACGGAGTGCCTCGATACATGCGCGGTCTGCTGGCCAGCTACCTGGAGGATCGGGCGATCCTTCTGGTAAATAGGACTGGCCAAGTCCGGCGGTACGCCGTCGAAGCCGGCGTTCCACAGGGGTCAGTCATAGGACCTCTCCTCTGGAACGTCGGCTATGATTGGCTCCTGCGGGGAACTCTCCTCCGAGGCACGAGTGTCGTGTGCTACGCGGATGACACTCTCCTCACCGCCCGGGGGAGGAGTTTCAGGGAGGCGGCCAACTTGGCCTCGGCGGGCGGATCCTTGGTCGCAGGGCGGATCCGCCGCCTAGGTTTAACGGTGGCGTTGCACAAAACCGAGGCCGTGTTCTTCCACGGACCTCGGCAGCGCGCCCCCCCACCTGACGCCCATATCTTCGTGGACGGCGTCAAAATTGAGGTTAAGGCCCAGATGAAGTACCTGGGTCTTGTAATTGACAGCAGGTGGCGCTTCGGTCCGCATTTTAGCGGGCTGTCGACGCGCCTGTTGAAGACCGCGGGCGCGCTGTCGTGGCTGCTTCCCAACTTGGGGGGGCCCAGCGCACGATGCCGGCAACTTTACGCCGGCATCCTGAAGAGTATGGCCCTCTACGGAGCCCCTATCTGGGAGGACTCCCTCCATAGGAGGGAGAACGCTGCCGCCTTGCGGGCACCCCAAAGGGCCATAGCCCAGCGGGTGGCGCGGGCCTACCGCACGGTGGGCTTCGCGGCAGCATGTGCTCTGGCGGGCACCCCTCCTTGGGAACTCGAGGCGTGGGTGCTCGCCAGAGTATATGAATGGACGGCGGGGCGGAGGGCGAGAGGAGAACGCCCAGCCCAGGAAGAGCGGGACGCCGTCCGGCGGGAGGCGAGAGACGCCATCGTCGTCCATTGGACGGGGGACCTCGCCACCGCAGCCTTCGGCCGCCGAACCCTCGACGCGATTGGGCCAGTACTGCGAGACTGGCTCGAGCGGTCGCATGGATTCCTCTCCTTCCGGCTGGTGCAGGTGCTGTCCGGACACGGTTGTTTCGGATCGTACCTGCACCGAATCGGACGGGAGGAGACGCCGTCGTGCCACGACTGTGGCGCGGCGGGGGACACGGCGCAGCACACCCTCGAGGTGTGCCCGTCGTGGTCCGAGCCGCGCCGCAGTCTCATCGCGGTGATCGGACCGGACCTATCACTCCCCGGCTTGGTTAACGCCATGCTGAGGGATGAGAGGTCCTGGGCGGCAGTCGCCTCGTTTCTGCGAACACGTCATGTCCCAGAAGGAGGCGGCGGAGCGCGCGCGGGAGGAAGATCCTCACGCGGCGTTGCTCCGAAGGCGGAGGAGGGGTCGAAGAAGACGTCAGTTTGACAGTCATCTCCGACTCCTCCCAGATGGAGGCCAGCAGGCAACTGGTGCGGGGGCACCTTTGCCTGTATTGCACAGGGCCCCATCAGTGTTGGACGGGAATGGCCAGGTGCTCCCGGCTATTCCCGTAGCCCCCCAGCATGGGGGGCATGCGGGGCCCGCCAGGTAGGCGGGCATGCGCCGGGAGGGTTGTGGAAGTAAAGGCTGAGCCGGTTTCCCATGGCCCTCCCATCACGGCGATGTGGGGACACCGCTGAGTTTTAGTGGGTATACTGTCGGTGTGTAATTCCGACAGGAGTCCCACCCCGTCTCGTCCCCCACGAGCGGGGATGCGTAACGCATTTCTCAGCGAAAAAAAAAAAAAAAAAAAAAAAAGGTTAGGCACCTACTTATTGATAGATATAGGTATTTTCGGTCCGATGCGCGATGATACGTAACGACTTCAGCGGGGCAATTGCGTAACACACTAACTGTAGCAATGGCTTTCATTTTGACAGTTCAACAACATTCATTGCGTTATTCACATTGCTGAGCAGACAAATTTTTCAAACATAATTATGAAGCAATGGATTAACAATAATATATCCTTCAAAATGATTCTGATAACTTGATAGTGTGTTACGCAATTAGGGTGCTGATCTATATAGAATATACGTGGGTATTTTCCTTTTGTCTTCAGATGTTATAGCCTTTTATTACGCTGTCATACCTATAATCCACATTCCACTATATTCCACACACAGCAAAACTGTGCCAAATGTGAATATAAACTGTTTTGTGGGACATGTTTTCACTCCACATATATATTTCTTACACATATCTTCCTCCATTATCATATCACTTTACGATATCATCTCATTGTGATCACATACCCACCATAATATACATAAGTAAATAATGTAAATGGTACCTCAAACGTAGCCATAAAATGGCCAATTCTTATGAAACCTTTTCAATATAATGCGTTTCATGTGCTAATGTAAGTAAGTACTACGTAGAAACGTGAAGAAAAACGCATTGACGAAAGTGACGCGTTGATAATAAATTCCGAACGCATGTAACGGTGATAGGTGGCGCCACTTGTCAGGTTTGACGAAAATTGTACAGTAACTTCGATTGCTACTACCGACAGCTCATATTTGTGAATATTATGTTAGATTATCTGTTTGCCAAAAGGAATAAATTATTTACACTTTTATTTCAAAGTCGAAGTCAAATTCAAGTATGGCTATAAAAGGCACCTGTGAACGTCAAAGAAAATCTGTAAGTATATTTGATTCTAGGTACCTACTGACTACAACAGATAGTTTCGTATGGAGAATAACGGGCAAGAAACTCCACAGTTACCTACGCTTTTCAAATGTTTTACAATATATTTTGTCGTATTTTTTCACTTGTAGGTAGGTATATGTAACTGTATCAGCAACGATAAAAAACTTACCGTAAGCGACTATCTTTTTCGAAAATCACACGAGTAGGAATTTAAATGATGCCCGCGTTGACCCAGATTTGCAAACGTTTCCGAAGCCAAAGCCAAATAACACGAAGTACGCATTTTCCGGAAGTAAACCTGCAGATGAATTCCTGAAGAAACATCAATAATATTTATTTATAATCGTATATCTTTCCTTGCGAAATCTATCTTTGAATAACATAAACAGAGCGATGGAGACTCGTCGCTAATTAAATAGGCCAATCCCAGTCACAAGGTCGTGATCTATATTTCCCTGAGAGCAGTTCTCGGAAAATATATTCATAAACCGTCTAAACGTTGGTTTTCTCTTCCATTTACCAATAGACTGTTGGTTTTACTTACAAATATAAGTGTAAGAAAGCCCTTACCACAGCACGGGTTAGTAACCTGTCAATTCTCATCACGCGGTATTGCGGTGTTTAAACTCCCACGCGTATTTATTTTCGTATCTTAGGACCAGGATACCAGTAACCCTAATTGCGTAACACACTATCCATCTCAATCTGAATCATTTTGAAGGATATTGCTGCTTCATAATTACCTGTTCGAAAAATGTGCCTGCTCAACAAAGTAAGTAACGCAATGAATGTTTTTGAACTATCAAAATGAAACCCATTGCTACTGATAGTGCGTTACGCAATTACCCCGTAGGACCAAAACACGCAATACTAAGCCGCTTCAATATTTGTGTAACAGGAAAACACTTGATATATTTTCTCTTCCACAATTTTTCATGTGTGTAACGCGATCGTCAGGTTGTTACTCCACGCGTAGAAAGCCGTGTTTTGTACACAAATGCGTCACGTGTCTTTCCACGTTGATATTGCATTGTTATAAACTCTTGATTGACGATTACAAACGTTAGGATAGATAATGATGTCATTCGTTACTTATCTACATGTTTACGGAGGGGTAGGGTCAGCGCAGACAGAGAGGAATAATCCCCGCGCGGTCTCGGGCATTTTCTTTTCATTTCTCATACTCGGAAAGTAGTGTTTGTTTGATCCAAATAGCGGGTGGGAGACGCTGCTTCCCACCACAGGGCGGGAAAAACTCATAGTAATTACTTCCCTCTTTAGGGTGGGAATGAATTTTAAAAATAGACCTGTAGTCAGCTATGAAATTTTTTACATAAATTAATAAAAATGCTGCAGTCTTGTGAGTGTATAAACAGCCAGTGTGAATTAAAAAAAAAACCTATTAAGCAGGACAGCCTGCGGCGATGACGCGGTGTGTTCCATATTTAAAATAAAAAAAAGACAAGTATTATTTGGTGGGATACTAACATTACTAACCCTGTAAGCTGTACCGAAATTAAAAAACTTGATTTTATGTTATCAATAAATATTTTAGAAAAACTACTACTTTTTACTTTCCTTATATTCGAAATGAAAAGTATAGTGTTTAACACGGGTGAAAGTCATCAATTCCTGACCCTTGCATAACAATCTACTATTACGGATCGCGTATGCTCGAGCTTGCGCGCGACCTCGCGAGCCTGCGCGAGTAAACCGTTCTGGGTTACCACTCTACAGTAAATATGCCAGTTTGTCGCGAAAAGTCGTCAACGATGGTGGACTGGGATATGATTATAATTGTGCTTTTGGCGGAAGAAGAAGAAATGGAAGAACATGTTAATAAAATAAGGCGTCAGACAAGACTGAAAGTACGCGTACGACATTATACTGTGCGTACGATGCGGGCGCTGACTCGACGCCGCGCGGGGATTCCCGCGTATCTTCGAGGACGCGCGAGCATTTTTTTTGTCAGGTTCAAACATTTATGCACTTTATTGTAATAATTTTAAAGTTTATTTTCAAGTGCGTTAATAAAATCCTCTCCGCTGCGCTCCGTTCTGTCTGCGCTGAGCCTTAGGCGGAGTTTTTATTACTTAAAATTCAGCTCGCATCCCGATTAAATGGGTTCGAAAATCAACCTATTGGCTATTGTACAGTTACATTCTCTTGTGGAATTCTAATGTTTGCTCTGTAGGTACCTACTAACGAGGAGAATAGGGATGCAGCCCCCCTGCATCCCTATTCCCCAATTGGGACGAAACTTTAAAATGGATTTTAACATTGAAATTATATAGTTTGTGGCCAACGAGGGCAATCGTTAGTTATAATACAGTAAATTCATTATAGTCCTTTTTGGCAACAAATTATATAATTGAAATGTTCAAATCTCTTTTAAAGTTTCGTCCCGATTCACCCCTGCACCCCTATTCACTCCGTTCAGCGGTAGGTACTTAATTTCTTAACAATTAAAACAGTTTTCTTTTAGAATCACCCACAGTGCAGTCACTGTACGTCTATCATAACGCCATTGCCACGGGTGTATAAAAATTGTATTTAAACAGTAACTTTGTAAATCAAAACACCATTTGTTTGAAAATAAAATACCTAAAGATTAAGATTACGGTCGTAAGCATTTCGTTACGTACTCATTTCCTAATCAGAAGAAAGAAGCTGCGTTGAAAGTGTCACGTGATCACTGTGTGTGTGTGTGTTACAAAGGATTATTTTAAATTATGTAAGTATTTAAATTTTCACAAAATTGCTGGTGAGAGTCAGCCTGCGTCATCCCACTGTTGGGAAGACCTAAAGACTTCCAGCTCTTTCGATCTACCAGCGCCAATGTGGACCTTTTATCGTTTGTTTTGTCCACCATCTCGTCGTCCCAAAATTAACGTTAGGTACACAAATTCTTTGTCAAACTCAAGGGGAATCCACAATCCCTCAAAACTCTCATGGCTACTGGGGTTAATTTCCCCTCGTTGTCAAAGAAGCAGGACAAAGGCTACCAACTGTTTTGATTAAATATTGAATTAATGACAATTCAAGTTAGTCATAAAGACCAGAAAATCAAATGGAAGTGGAACAAAAACAAAACCTTCCCACGTGTTCAGAGAACAATGACATCGGAAAGTTGTGCGAACGCGGCGGGCGATAGCGAAGAAAGTCGACGGAATACATCAACCATCACTAAGATTTTATTAAGTGTTAAAAAGAGTTGAAGCTATACAACAGTGCTAGTCCGTCACCCTCTCACTCGGGCACTCGGGGATAAGTAACGAGTTTCCTGGCAATACCGCGGAACGCGATTCAACCGTGAACTGTGCAAAAACGCAGCGCGCAGAGAAATTTGCTTCATGTTCAAGTTTTTGTTGCGTGTTTGATTGCTACATAACGGATTTGTTTTTATACTGTACGCTATATTGTTGAAGATAGTTTGCTTCAGTATCAAAAACAGACAGTAACTCTTGCCGAAGTTATAAATAACACAATATAATAACACTATCAGCAATTCAGCATCACAATATAATAGCCGGAGAGCGAAGATTAAACTACATACCTATATTGGGACCATAAAGTTATGAAAACAAAGATAATATAAAATAACAAAAAGCAAACGACAATTCCTGAAAACGGCTTAACTCACAGATGAAACGACCGTAAATACATACGGTAACTCTACCGTACAAAATAATAGCAAACTTTACTTTGTTGTCGAGGAAAACTTTCAGCCGAAAAAAAAATTGTTACTCTATACTTTTGTTGTCAGTTTACCAGTGTTTGCAATGCGAGCCGGTCTCAATTCTTTTTTCAATGGATTATAGTTGCTTTTCGATACAGTCACGCGAAATATGTGTCAATGTCCTTTTACGCCACAGGTCCTGATGCACTGGTGGTCGCAAGCCGTCGCTGTCGGCTGTACGCACGTGCACGCCCCTGCGATCTCCCGTCATGCCATAGCGGTGATAGCGGGATTAGCGGGTACTCTTCGGCTCGTTTCGTTACCTTTCGGCCTGCCTCGCGACTCGCTCGCGTCCCCAGCTTGGACGTGATTGCGAGAGCGAATGAGACCTCGCCCCCCCCTCTACCCGCCCGGGGACAGTACCTACTTGACTCAGTCTACCTCGAGCCTCGCCCGTGTGTGGACGTCTTGTCGCTCGCAAGAGCGATTTTGGCCGTCTCTTAATTCGTGTGTTCTCTTTGAATAACCTTAAAAACTCTTGGAAGTTGCTACAAAAACTGGATGATACGCTTCGCAGGAGCGCTATCGAAGTGACTAAAGTTTGTTTTGTGTTGAATCGGTGACAGTGAATTGGAGCTGGTCGCGCTACGTCCGTCGTCGTGCCTGAGTTGGCGTCGTCCCTCCGACTCTCGCGAGGTAATGCCGAGACTCCTCTGAAGAGAGCGCATACGTGGACAGAAACCGGATTGCGGTGTCGTGCTTTTAATGAAATCTATTTCTTAAAAAAAGTTAGTGCAAAGTAATTGGATTCGCTTCTCGCCACGATTGGCACGGAGCTGAACGTAGTTCGAAAGACGTGTACCGTTAGCCGACGTCGCGGTCGATGCCTGCTCGCAGAGGCTTTCGTTACTAATGCTCCTGGTTAATGCGAACTTTATCAAATGTTAAGACAGAAGTGGAGCTGTGATATGCCACGATCAGCCCCTGAAATATGCGATCGCTGCCGCTGCCTGACTTAAAATAAGGAAATGCTCACCGTGTTAGCATGTTTCAATGCCATTATCTTGATAAAGACGGTTACGTATGCGGAAATGGCGATGAGCAACTTTATTGTTCCTTAATCAGCGAGTGTTAAACATCTGGCCTTTGTTAGATAGAAAATTATGAAAGACTGAATAGAAGATATGGCTGCAGGAAGCGATGGCAAATTAGAACATCATTTTCTAATTAGGAAGTTAATTTGACAAAACTGGTCATGTTAAAATGGTAGCCAGCTCCTCAAATGGGCGTGGCAAGTGGCCAAGTGCTTCAAGGCTCTCGGGGACGGGTTTTTAAATTGTGCTCTACGAGTGTGCCCACTTGAGAAGTTTCGACATCGCAGACGAGAGCGTTGGGTCACCAGACACTCGAGCTCTCACGATTCTGTTCAATCTGTTAACCATTTGCCCGACGACAAATAAAAAAAATACATCGTCACAAATGTGTTTCAGCAATAAATAAACACAGTTGAAATTTTTTGTTGGCGCAACCAACACCACACCTCGACGAAAAGTTTGAAGTAGGCGGCAACGACGGAACAATTGTTCAACGTTCTGCACTCGCCCAAATAAAACTTTCTATAATTTGAATGGATGAGATGACTTACGCGAAATGGATAAAATTTATATTAACTTCGTATGACAAAAATACGAACTTAATTTTGAGCAAGAGAGCGCTAATTTTTGTTAAAGTAAAATTAAACGTTTTGAAGAACGAGAACAATTTTTGCTAATAATTCATGACAATGACATACATGTTAGTCTCGTAAACTTAATTTTCAACATAAAATAACAGGAAAAGTAAGCCATATTATGTGTACTCATGACGAGGACAACTTCGATTATTCGATGACGACCTTAATACCGATTCAAACTGAGATTGGTACGGGGACATAGAAAAATGTAACACAGAGTTCGGAACTTAGGACCAATATTAAAGATAGACAGAGAGGCGACGAAAGAACGACATGATATGATGTTGGTCGTGCTTTCTCAACATTACATCTATTTATAGAAGGATGCCATGCGCGATGAGCTGGGGCGGTCGGTCTGCGGCTGCGCCAACTAACTAGGTCGCGATATTTGCGCGCGTACCTGAACATGCGCAAGCGACGCGTAGTCAATGACACTGCACGAAGGACGTGAAAAATCTACCACTAAATAGGCCACCTCAATATCAAAACAATAATAACAAACCCCACATTGGTCATGATAAATTCGTTTCATTCTGACTAGATTTATTAGTAGTAAATGTTGAAATATTGGAAGACGTCCCACAAATGCTTAGGAATGTTGGATTAATCTTGGTTATTGGAGATGAATTTCGAAGAATGCTCCCGAATAAACGGGTCAAACACCCAAAATAACGTGAGTAACCGGAAGTTTTTGTGAATCACGCTTGCAGTTCGATGTCTGGACTATAATTACTGTTCTTGATGTTATGAAATGTGCTGGATGCTTGTTTAAACAAAGAGTTCATTTGTTAATAATTATGAAGAAGTAAATGAATCCAAAGATCGCTGAGTTGGGTCCAAAGATCAGATTCATGAGAATGTCGACGGCTGACAATATAGTTGGGTGACTTGGGTGGCCCTTTGTCGTAGTTGGCAGAATGTCACTTGTTACCGTGACGAAGGGCGGAGGCAGTGAACGACCGAAATATGGCGTGAAAGATAATTTCGCGCGGTTGTACCGATGTCGTCAGCTGATAGCCCGAGGTTAATGGCCTCGACTTTGTCTCGGTGCTCACGCTCGTATCGTCCTATTCCAAACCGAGTTAGGTCGATGGGTTATCGGATTATTTGTTAATACTGTAGATTTGAATTGATTGAATTATTCCGTGAATTCATTTACGAATACTTGGAACCGAATAAAGTAATGAAAGCCGATGCATATTCTCATAGATGTTAAGTATATTATTATGAGACTTCATGCTTCACGATGTATGCATTGATGGAGGTTCAACAAGGAAAAATGAACTCGATGATACAAAAATATTGTAACTCGAGTTATTTGCCATTGACCTTGAATTTACGATTTCGGCATTCGCTGAAATTGCAGACAGACATCATAAAGTCTTAACCTTGGTGTAAATTGCTCCAGTCAAATGTCCAAATATTGTAAAATTGGCGCTTGTACGGTAATCAATAGTCACAGTGTAAAAGGAAACAGACATTGTGATATCGGGGCCCATGACGTCACATCCTCACGAACAGGCAAGGTTAGGCGTTCGGCAGTAATTGAGCAAGATTGCCTTACACGCGTCCATGATTCATAATAATTCATCGCAAGAACCGACGGTTTGTCTGATTTATGTCCATTAATTCGCAAGTCTCGAGGATTCTGGGTTTTGTCTCGTAAAATGCGTGAAAAAGGTTATTTACACCTGAAACAATCGTAATCGTACCCTTTCCGAATGTAATTAACAGATTTAAACGCAGTTCCAAAGTCAATAATTATCAAAATTTATTATACTCGTACGCGTCATAGATTCATATAGTAATTGCTTTGTTGGTCATGATGATCCCTGCATAATAGGTAAGGAGTCAATTAACTTGAATCGACACTATTGTTGTTTCCCTCGGGATCATTCAAAATTTTATCGGGAGCAGTCTCTAAACTATAATATTATATGCATGCATTGGCTTAAACCTGTGAAGGACCAAAGATTGATCCTTTATCAATATCCGGAAAATACATCAAGTTTTTCCAGACTAAGTATATACGAATCAGAAAATTCTGGGTTTTATTGAGTCAACAGACAAGAGATAATGTAATCCATTTTAAGCTTCCCTACGAATTAGTAAACAGTATTGTCTAGAACGATGATATCAAATCTTTTTTTGACGAACCTTTGAAAATATAAATTGCCTTTAAATAAAAAATTAACTCATTTCATAAAAATAAAGCAATTATTAAAGTCTTTGACGTTGCGCGTCGACTGGAGTGTACTGGAAGTTTACTACAGACAATAAAGGGAAGGTATCTGTAGGAATTCTATTAGGCGCACTTTACAGAGTACCCCTAAAGGTTTGCCGTAGCTGGGAGCAACGAAGTTATCGATGTTTCAGGAGTCAGGACAAACTTAACTCAATAATGTGTTTTATAAACAGCGCTATTATTGGCTGTCCGCTGCCCGTGACGGAAGCACTGTTCTTCAACTTTGTGAAGGTAAATTGATTTGCCATCAAAGTGAGTACAAAAGCATGTAATCACGTTAAGTCTGTTGTGTTATAAAGAGACGTAGTTTATTACTACCAATGTATGTTTAACACAATTATCCACAACGTACTGTTTGCGATTGTCATTCGCACGAAACGAAAATAAATAGTGACGTTCATCTACATTCACAGTTATAACTCCAAACAAATGAAAGTGTTGCTGGCAGCTTCCACCGAGTTTTATTGGCTAAATACTTGTTGCATATTTATTACACTGCTTTATATGCATAACTAACAGAGCAGCTACGTAACGTACGTTTAGTTGCGCTCTTCCTTGAAATGTCCAGCTACAACTTCACTAGGCCCTCGATTAGGTACAACTATTTGGAGCAATCAACATTTCTATAATACTGGCAGTTAGGTTAGAATAGACTACGTAATGTATTATAATAATATTATAAACAGGACTTTAATCTCCATGTAACAATAGTTCGCGTGATCATGTAGGTATGTACCTAGGTGATACAGTTTGGAGCGATGCAAGTTCCGGATGCGCTGCGCGGGCGCGCGTTGCGAAACAGTCAGCGGCCTCAATCTACGATCAGGGTCAGCGTTATGGATTGCTTTATCAAACAATATTTGTTGACATTGGCTTGTATTTTTATTATATCATCATTGAATTACCTTCCTTGCCAAAATAGACGTAGCTTCATAATTTATTCTAGCACTGACATATTTAGCAAAACAGGTAAAAATTAGGTCATCTGGAAATAAAATAAAATAGAAAAGTAAAGTCAGTGGTTGTATAATGAATACAATTCGATTAACTGAATGAAGATTAAGAAAATACATATAAAGTTTTACTATAACTAATTTTGTAAATCATACTAAATTAAATAGCGTTACAACTAGCTCCAAATTGTCCAACTTAACAGACATACTGGAGCTTCAAAAGCAAGCAATTAGCCTAGTATTAGCTATAACAGTTAGAACAGGTTGTGCAAAGATTTAACGAGGCGACGCCGACGGCAGCGACCATCGGCCACCGCGGCCACTTTCACCGCCGCCATCTTGCGGCCGCCATGTCGTGCGTTTGCGCCGTTCATTGACGAATTGGCACGCCTATTGTTGCACGTGACGTCACGCACGTCACTGTTTCAGGAAAATCATAAAATACCGTCTTCTTGGCACGGTTTAAGATTATATTATAAAATGCCAAGTTGAAGACTTGTGTTCTAATAAATGCGGAAAATATGTTATCGTCTCAGTTATTGACATTATACAGACTTCTACGCGTTACAAAGGAGTAGATTTGAATCATAGAATATCATGGTTTACTGAATAATTTATTCTTTAAAATTGAAAGAGAACGAAAATTAAGGATTAGAACCTCCATATCCACAGTCAAGCGTCATTCTTCATTTATAAAGCTTAGCTCACATAGAAATTGGTCCTTTGTCACTTCGCTAGTTCCGTCTTCTAGTTTATTTTTTTTCAATACCTAGGTTGATAAGCAGCTTGATTTTTTCCATATTGTCGGCTGAAAACTGACATATCCTATGTCGTACATGCCATCTAGGATCGTGATCAAAACCCTTAAGTTAAGACTCATCGTTTAGCGACGTATGTTGGAGACTTATGTCCCGTAAAGGACATACAGGCTTATACGGTCAGAGTCTCAGAGATAAAGAAAATACTACTGCACTACTGTATCAGTTATGGAAAAGGGCTGCATTCCACAGTATTCCCAGTGCCAGTGGGTTAACATGTGGTTACTTGTTACGTTACGTTTGCCAAGTGCTTCAGACATTTACGCTGTGGTTAACTCGCTATTTATACAATTTCGATTCTGTTTAAATCAACGAAAGCTGTTTCGTTTCATATTGACAGTCGGTTGCGAAAGATGATACATTTAATTTACAGAGCACTCACCTGCTCTGTTGAGTATCGGGGTTTAATACTCCGACCATTTATCAAAAGTCAATCAATGATATGACGTTGGGAATTCTGCTGTGGATCAACGCTTCTCGTTGTGTTCTTTAGGTTTATTAGAACATCATAATAATATGACGTCTTAGCCGATAAAACATTGAAATTCTGGATTTTTCCACTTTGCCCCACCAGCCGCCCCACTGGTGGGGCAAAGTGGAATGCCTAAAATTTTCTAAGTCGCTAGGTTCCGCGTTTCAACTTTCGTTCCTCGTGCGTACCTATATAGGTATATAACCTTATAATATAGAACCTTATAAATCGATTTTCTTGATTCCTTTCATCTCTTATTAATTAATATCAATCAAAGTTTCAAGTGTATACTGCAATCAAAATCAATGAAGTACCTCTGCTACATTTTTCATTCTCTTTAAAAACTCCACAAAAAATAAAGACAACAAGAATTCCTCTTGAACATTCTTAACATCGTTATAACGTTATTTCAGCCTTCAAAAGGTATTAATAAATTCTGTAGAAGTCCAATAACTTACATTTCTAAGAAAATCTTGTTTTCCAGATATACGAGTAAAGATTGTTGGAAATAAAGCTATTTTTTCCTGCAAAAAGGATTATGTTTTGTAGTACCTACTGACATACAATACAAACAATCAGCTTGAGTCCAACTATATTCCTTGAACTCTGATACGGAAAACCTGCTAAAAAAGGAGCGGATTTTGTCTAAAGGGGTTTGAAGATTTTTGTATGGAGGGTGGCCCTAAGGTCGGCCGCCATTTTGATTTTTTTTTCAGAATCGCGGTGCATAACAAAAGTTATATATTTAGATAGAGGACACTTATACAAATAAAAAATGTTATGTAACATAATATCCTAAAGCGTCAGGTTTCTGAATTATTCACCGAAATATAAGTCGAAAACAACAAGGATTTTTTTGTTTTTTTGTCCCTACAGGTAAGCACATTGAACTACTTATTGAGGTAATAGAAACGTTATAAAACCTTTAAGGAGAAGAAACAAATGAAATATAGACATTTTTGAAATAAATAATTAAACACGGCAATTTATAGTTCGTTAGAGATTAATCTGACAAGTGTAATGTCAAACTTCTATACTAAAAAAACGAAAACACAAAAGACTTAAATGTCAGATTAGTCTCTGGGATTAAGAAACGAACTATAAATTGCCGCTTTTAATTATTTATTTAAAAAATGTCTATTCTTCATTTGTTTCTTCTCCATAAAGGTTTCATAACGTTTCTATTACCTCAATAGTTCAATATACTTACCTGAAAGGAAAAAAACAAAAAAATCTTAGTTGATTTCGACTTGTATTTCGGTGAATAACTCCGAAACCTGACGCTTTAGGATATTATGTTACATAACATTTTTTGTTTGTATAAGTGTCCTCTATCTAAATATATAACTTTTGTTGTGCACCGCGATTCTGAAAAAAAATCAAAATGGCGGCTGATTTTAGGGCCAAAATCTTCAAACCCCTTTTCCTTGAATCCGTGGGATATATCTCTCTCTGTGTCCAAATTCAAATACAACACAATATTATTAACATTTATCTATGGGCCTGTGTTGCCTGAAAATAAATGGATTACATATTATTATTATTTAAAAAATTGTTTGACATATCTCGGGACCCCAGGGTCCCGGACCTTAGGAAGGGGGCCGAAGCCAACCCACCAAGGCTCCTTAGACAATTTTAAGTTAGAGTAAAGCGATATCTTCATCAAGGTCGTTATTCAATAGTATTTTAACACGTGTATCGGTTTTCTACCCTAGGGAATAGTTGGTGCAGTCTATTTTCATCAGTGAAACGCTTAATATAATATATCGCACGTTGTTATGACCTACATTTCAACTTTCGAAGCCACGTGTATAGTATGGATCGTATAACATCATTTAATCTCCAGTCCTTCTCTCCCGAGAGTAATAGCAATTTAAAGTTAAACTACGTTGCTACATCCAACCTGCTTTTAAATAATTAACAGATAATGTAAGTAGTTAACTTATATTTTATTTCTATATTGCAACTTTCGAAGCCACATGTAGGGATTATATAACATTGTTAATCTGTGGCCCTTCGCTCCCAAGCACGGTAGCCTAATGCAATTGCTACATCCGACCTGCTTTAAAATAATTAACAGATAAAGAAGTTAACTTCTAGGTAACTCAGTAGGTTGCTCGGTTTGAATTTTAACTTTAACTACTTACCTATTAAGTATTCTGTACTTTAACATAACAGCGTCCCTGTAATCCCTGAAGGGTCAAACCTATTCCTAATACATTCACATTTAGCGTTTGGATTTTAACTATTGTTTAGCATAAAAGCCGTATCATAACAGACATGATGAAATAAAACTTCTTACTTCATCATCATACAACGATAACTATGTATCAAATATTATCTTACAAAGCCAATCAATCGGACTCAATCGGTAATTGAGCATAAAATGTTAATATTATTGTCTCTATAATAGGCAATTTAGCTATGAAACATAACAATTTGGGTCGCCATATTTATCTTTACAGTGTAATAATAAACTAAGAAGGAAAACATAAAAGTAAACTACTACGTAATACATAAATACTATCTGAACTTTGCAGTCCATCGAGGCTGAAAAAAATAATGAAATAAAAAATCAATCTCCCTAGCCCATGTTGGGGTCGGCTTCTAGTCTAAACGGATTGTTACAATACCGGTATTCTACATGGAGCGACTGCCTATCTAACTTCCACAACACGACACCTCTTGGTAAGACTGGTTGTCAGACTTTCGGGCTTCTTCTGACTACCTGTAACGACCGTCAAATATCTATGAATTTTAAGCGGGACTAAGAGCCACAGAGGGGTGTCTATGGGTAACGCAATAAAAAATACTGACATAAAATAACATTCAAAAAGCTTGGCCTTAATATGAATAGTGTAGCTACTAACCTTATTTTATTGATAGAACGACATGTTTAAAATGTAGATCGTAAGAAAACATTTACGATCTCCAAAAAATTGCCAAAGCTTGTCAGTTGGCACTTGTCCCATTTGCCATAAAAACTATGGTATCTCATTATTTCTGTGCCACATGTCAGCCAGATGAATGAGTTGTAAATTGGAAAGGGAAAGCTGATTTTAATCAGCAAATTATAAAAAGAATAATTGACTTGAAAGTGTTTATAAAAACTGTCCTAAGAAAAGCTCTAGAAGAGATAAATGGCAATCGTGAAAACTGTACCAAACATACTAGTAAGCAGACTTGACTAGGTTATTCTAAATCGTCTAAATCTAACCTTAGTGAAAAGTTACCAGGATAAACAGTAAAGAAGAAGGACAAAAGTACTAATTAACATAAAGCTAAAACCGCTTTGATATTAGTTACTATGTAGGATAATTTGATTAGTGATGCTCTTTTATTTTATGGGAGCTATAACATAATTTTACCAACTCAACAAGTTGGACTGATTTCTTTAAGCAATGCGTATGCGGCTACCCTGGAAGTTTTAGGCATTGCCGCAGCGTCGACACTGCGTAGCGCATAGGTGATGAGATAGACGTAGCTAGCGTAGGCCAGGCGTAGACGCGGCGTAGGCGAGGCTTTGACACTTCGTAGGCTCTGTGTAGAATCCGTGTAGACGTCACGCGGCAAATGCGCGATCCGTATTATTATTATGTGCTGTCAGTTTGAACAATCCCTACAAGATCCATTTTAATACTAATTATTATTTTTGTTTCAGATTAAAACTAATTTTGCCGCATCAATATTGCCAGAAAAAGGTAAGCAGATGTTATTTTGTTTTGAATTCGTGAGAGTAATCATAATTAACTTATTTTATCATAAAATCAACCGTCCAAATTGACCATGACGAATGCTTATAAATAACTTCGACGATCGACCTTCTAGACCTGTATGTTCATTATCATTAATACATACTTAATCATCGTGTACTTAATTAAAAGTATTTTATATATACTATAAACTGATAGTAAATACACTAACCTTAAGAAGGGTTTAGGTAAATGTGTAACTTCGAAGGGTTTAACTTTTTGGGTTAGTTAGGTGAACAGTTTGCGACTTTATATCTTACATAACTTTACAAGTTTTCGGTTAGAATCGCGACTCGAGGCAAATTGCTCAAATTCGTTTCGTAAAAAAGAATGTTATGACCTCGAATGCCAGATGCTCAGTCGTTTTGCCGTGATCATGTTAAACATTCTTACATATTAGAAATTCATCCAAAAATTCCTCGAAGAGCCTCGAACAACGATAAATTAAATACATTTTATAGAACCGCATTCATCCGGAATAACTAGATAGATTCGATTAATTAAGAGCAAAATAAATTAAATGCTCAAAACCAATCACTTATTCATATTCGCAATTTCTCATCAATATCCATTGCATTCTCGTTGCAGAACCTCATAAGAGTCTGTTTCTCACCCATCAGCTGTTTATCATTGTCCTACGTCTGTCGTCGGCAACTAAGCAAGGCTATTCCAACAATGTCCGCTGTATCTACAGGACACAAACTGTCCGTAGAAAGCTTTTACTACGCGCAAACAATAGCTTTACGATGACGGTCGGTCCGTGCCTCCGATATGCGGAAACGAAAAAAGATTTTTCTTCTCGTTTTTTTTATATCAAGTAGGTTCCTTCATTGTCTGTGTCTATTTAAAAATACACCAGTGGATATTCTCGAACGGGTACAGTCAGATGTTCCCTCCTAATATTTTTATTGGAATTCTACGACAGGTACTTGGCGTTCCTTTGTAGCTTCCTTGACATTTGCTAATAGCGTTGTTGTTTTCTTAATTAAAGATAGAAATAGTTTATTTATTATCATCACATTTCGTAATGAGTATGGAAGTGTGTGTATTTCATTACTATGACTGATATGTATCTACATATGACTTGTTTCCGTCAGGATCCGGTATGCCATCGATACTTTTATCTGTTGCTATAAAGTTATGTATCCCTGCCACCCTGGATACTACTTATAATAAAAAAACCGACTGTGCTTATGACCACACGATTGAAGTGAAACTTCAAACGTATTTGGCTATGAGAGGAAGAGAGAAAGAAATGTGCGCGCGCACTGCTTTCTCTTGCTTATATCCCCCACTCAACTCCCGTTCGCCTCGCCCGTAGCCCGTAGACATGGGTCGTACTTGCAAAATCTAGTACCAGGGCATCCAAGTACGTCCACTTTAAGAAACCAGGGCCTAAAACCAGGGCTCGAGATACTTTCAAGTATTTTCTATCTGCATCGAAAATTGATCCATAACTTCATACAAATAAGAAGTACAATCGCGTAATCAAACAAAAACCCTTTTGGAAGTAAAAAGTACTTGCATAGGAAATTGATCCGTGAATTCCTATAAATAAGGAGCACAATCGCGTTTACAAATAAATACTTTTACAAACCATTAAAGTAAAAATACTTGCATATGAAATTGTTCCGTAGACTCTTACCACACCTCGGACACTCCATACAACCCTCGCAAAATAATTACTTATTACTACTACATAAACGAAATCTAGTAGCGTAAAAAAAATGGCGCGGAAAGCAATTTGTGTCGGGGAACCGAACGACGTCGGCGGCGGCGCTGCCCGAACGTGTGCATTATTATGAAATGACCATGTAGTTCAATTGTTTATTTATATAGTCGGGTTCGTAATGAAATAAAAACAATAAAATAGTTTAGTTTAAATGACTTATCTGTAAATAATCGGTTATTAAATCGCATGTTATTAAAAAATGCGAAATCTTACAAACAGTTTATGTAAATACGAATTCGGAAAAGCATCACAATATCCAACCATCCTGATTAAAACTCAAATAAAACTTTTAAATCGCATAATTGTGTGTCAGCAATACAGCGCTGCGGTTCGCGAGCGCCCTTGCTAAAGAGTCGGCGACGAATACCTCGAAGTGCGGGGTGAGGTGCGGTATCTGATATGAGGGCGAGGAAGGGAGTGTCCTTTCTGTACGTAGTACTATTAAGTATTCTGTGCTCTTACTGATAAGAAGTATGTATGATCGCATTTGCGAAAACAAACGCGGTTGTTGAACTATTTGAGTACCTACGTACTCGAGCGTCGAGGCACGATGGAGCGAGATACTTTCAAGTATTTTCTATCTGCATAGAAAACTGATCCATAACTTCATACAGATAAGAAGTACAATCGCGTATTCAAAAGCCCCGTTGGAAGTAAAACTACTTGCATAGGAAATTGATCAATGACTTCGAATAAATAAGGAGCAAAATCGCGTTTACAAATAAATACTTGCAAACCATTAAAGTAAAAAAAACTTTTTAAGAAAAAAAAAACCGACTTCCAAAAAAACACTACAAAGTGAAAAATAACTTTAATTTCGGAAGTCGGTGTCTTTGGATCTTTATTTTAGTTTTTTGCCACCGACTTCCGAAATTAAAGTTATTTTTCACTTTGTAATGTTTTTTTGAAAGTCGTTTTTTTTTTTTTTTTAAGTTTTTATTTCACGCTTTTTAGTGGGTCTGCTTATAATTTATCTAAGTTACAATAGCCTAGTAATCATTGCCTTTTACAAACAAAATACAGGGTGAAATTGAACACATGCGACAAATCAAAGTGGGAGATTGTACTCATTACTATGAACAACTTTTACTATGGGACCAACCCTGAAATCGCGAAAAAAAAATCAGTTGTTCCCTACATTTTTGATGAGTTATGCGAACATAAATGTAGGGAACAGCTGATTTTTTTTTCGCGATTTCAGGGTTGGTCCCATAGTAAAAGTTGTTCACAATAATGAGTACAATCTCCCACTTTGATTTGTCGCATGTGTTCAATTTCACCCTGTATGTATTGCTTTTCCCGATGCAGGGAAGTTAATTGTTGAGGAGTTCTCCAGGTCCACCATCAGCTCCATATCACCATTCACATTGTGACGAGCATAAATTGCTTAGCAACCATATAAAAGTAATCGAATCGCAACCCGTGAATTACTTAGATATTATTGAGTAGTTCCGGTGGCCATCTGTGGTCTTCATCATCAGTTCCACATCACCAAATAGTGCTTTCCGAGAGCAAATGCACGAGTTACTATAAAAAATACCCAAATCGCTATAGGTGTGCCTATAATATTTGAAGAGTTCCTTCGATTTCTCCAGGATCCCATCATCAAATCCTGACCTGATGTTTTTAGACTAGATGCTGATAATCCTGGCTGCAGCATCAGGCCAGACTTATGTCAACATTGCATTGAACTTAAAATTTAGTCTTGTTTAAAATGAGCCCAAACACCGCGGTGCTGTAATTTCAAGGTTGGTACTTTTTCTGATGCTCCTGGCTTCAGCATCAGGTCTTTATGTACTTCGGTGTTCCTCATTAACAGTACGTTTATCCACACATCGAGCCCTTTTCAATGAGCCTAAACACGATATATCTGCTACACGATACTCTGCAGGCTATCCTGACTGCAGCATCAGATCATGAGACCAAATGTGGCAAATGCCCTATCAAACATCAAAACAATTTACTAAAACAGTCCTTGCCTGTTCGAGTAACTTCTTACTGTTAAGGAGTTGTACCTTCCATCATCAGCCCAGCTACCTGAGATGGTGACAACCATACGCAAATACACAAGATACTTCATAAAATATGCGAAAAACAATAAGTGAGCCTATAAAATTTGAGGGTTGCCCTCGATTTCTCTAAGATTTCATCATCAGATCCTAACTTGGTGACAGTGGGACTACCTCAGAACTATCTAGTTTGAAACAAAAGAAGAATTTTGAAAATCAGTCGACAATTGGCGGAGTATTCGATGAACAAACATACAAAAAAAAAAAAAACATAAACAGCCGAACATAGTACCTCCTCCTTTTTGTGAAGTCGGTAAAAAATACTTGCATACGAAATTGTTCCGTAGAATAACTGATAAGGAGCATGATCGCATTTGCGAAAACTAACGCGGTTGAGTACCTACGTATTTGAACGAGTAGCCGTATAAGATACCTAATAGTCTTGCAAGTATTTTGAGTCGGTACCTGGTGTGCGTACTTGGAAGCAAATACCTGGTGTAAAAACCCGGTCGCATAAATATGCGACCGAGACCGGGTTTTTACACCAGGTATTTCCAGCTATTTTTTACGTACCTTCCCTACTCGCCCGATCACACGTTTTCGTAACGCATTCGCCAGTTTACTCCCCAAGTCAAGCGCGCCTAAAGAAGTTTCACTTCAAAATTAAATACTAATGATTGATGATTTGGCTATTTATTGTTTTAAAAGGTTGTTAATATTCCGAATCAGGTTCTTACGGAAAGAAAAATTGGAAAAGTTTCTCCTTTTTTGTATGAATTATTGTTTGGACAGGACATGTGTTGGGTCAGCTAGTTACGTATAAATTGTAGTTTTATTGTGAGATCATATGTAACATTTTGAACTCCACTCCACATTCATACGAAACGAGATTCGAATATTATCTATATCTATCGTATAAAACAGTCTAGAGCCGTCGTAAAACGATCGTAACCTGTCTAGAAAAGTTTGCAGCGTTAAAATTCATGGCCATTTGGAACGCAGAAAAATTGCTGTAGTTATAGTTAACTAAAATTACTAGGTTTATTTTCGTGGGTGACGGTGGTAAGGTAATATACGCAGAATTCTGACGACTTTTAACGTGAACACGATGAAATCGTACGCCTACAGATAAAGAGCCAGTGACATCTGGCGTCACCTTGGTTTATTTATATTTTGTAAACATCATTGTGCCGCGGTTCTGCTTATGAGTTTTATGTTTTCTGACGAAGTTGGATTCGAAAGAAAGTGAGTAGCGGTTTATTGCTTTATTTTTATTACCGTCATCAATCAACAATCAGGAAATCAGGTCGATTGAAAAGTGGAATAGCGTATACCAGCGTCCATAAAATGGACGCCTACCGACTACACAGGCAAGTCATTTTGTTGATTTATATGTTTGTTCTGATGACGGGAAGTAAATAAACTGTAGTAAAATTTTATGCAAAAATATATGAGTGCTTCATAGTTTTTCGAAAAACTATATACCTACTGCAGGGTAATTGCGTAACACACTATCAGTAGCAATGGGTTTCATTTTGACAATTCAACAACATATATTGCGTTATTTACGTTGTTGAGCAGACACATTTTTCGAACATATGAAGCAATGGATTAGTAATATCCTTCAAAATGATTCAGATTGATAGTGTGTTACGCTATTAGGGTGCAAGCTTGGATGCAGAATTAGTTATTATTAGATACTTTATTTTACTGTCATGGATTTCCGCAAAGTGCCTGCGGGGTAATTGCGTATCACACTAACAGTAGATACCAATGGTCTTCATTTCGACAGTCCAACAACATTCATTGCGTTATTTACGTTGTTATGCAGACAATTTTTTCGACCATATAAAGCGATGCTTTAGTAATATCCTCCAAAATCATTCAGATTGTGATTGATAGGGTGTTATTGGTGTTAAGGAATTAGGTTGCTGATTCTATAACTCAATTAAACTGCAATCGTATAGATTATAATCGGGACTATGTGTATCTAGGTGTAGGTACAAACATGATCAATAAAAGATAATTTTATTTATGTAGGTAAACGTGCCAGCGCTCGACCCAATTTTTAACCAACTTCACAAAATAGAAGGTTATCTGTTCGACCCGCATAATATTATAAACCCAGCCTCCTTATAACCAATATATTTGGTTTTCGTATTAATATTTAGTAAGACTGTGCCCCATCTGAAATTCATATTGGAATCTGTTTACCTACATTCTAAAATAAACATAACGTATTACGTTTACCCGGTTTTGTATTAGCATATTTAGACCACTCATATACCTACTTAAGGTACTTACAATGTTTTTTGTGTTGTTTTATAAACGGCGAAATAATTGCGTAACACACTATTACTAGCAATGGCTTTTATTTTGACAGTTCAAAACAACATTCATTGCGTTATGTATGTTGTAGAGCAGACAAATTTTTCGAACATATGAAGCAATGGATTAGTAATATCCTTCAAAATGATTTAGATTCTGATTGAAAGTGTGTTACGCACAAAGACATTAAATTATAGATACCTATCTTAAATCCATTTGGTTACACACAAAGGGTGCGAATCCAAACGAGTTTAGAATCGTATTTCTTTCAGGCTCTTATCAATTACTTTTCATTCAGACCTCCGCCGGTCAAGGACCGCGGTCCGCCCATTGGCGACGAAACAATAGAAAATCAATTGTGTCTCATTAGCGGAGCTTGACAGATTAATAATGTTCATCTGTAAATAGTAAGACTAAAATAACATGTTAAACTTAGAAGGACCTTACTTTTATTTTAAGAAAACTCTCATAAAGTATTTCTATCCATTTCTAAGAATAGTGAGAGATTCGAAGCACGATTGAAATTAGATGTTGTTTTGCACCTGCCATTTCTTTAATTACTGGATCCGGTCAAATGTTCTATTGTTTATTCCTAAATAGCCTTCTATTGTTTTCATGAGAATCTAATAATGTTATGTTATTTGCGGATATACGGAACGTTTGTTTGTTCAAAGGAATGTAGTTATTGACTTTGCAAAAAATCTAATAGAAACTTGCTAGAACCGATGGCAAAGTGAGTTTTTGCACAATTTGTACCCGCTCTTTATGGTAGAGAGAGCTATTTAAAGAATACGTGAAAGTAGGATAAGGAACCATTGAACTGTACTGTCAATCAGATATGTGGTTTATCTTGAAGATATTATATGAATCGACAGATAGTGTGACATGTTGATAGCGATAATGAGTAAAATCAACGTTTGATGTGCTTCGTAGTTTCTCGGAAAATCAGCCGGTCCGGCCGGGGAATAGACCGGCTGATTATCTATAATACAATAATATATGTGAAGAGTTTATCTCTGGAGTTACCAGTCGGATTTAAAAATTCCTTTTTGCATTTGATAGCCCAATTCTTGCAAGAATTGCTATAGGCAGGCTTTAACATCACGCTAGCACTCTTAGGAGCCGAGCAAAAAGAAAACAAAAGTAACAAAGATCGGTAAGCGACAACGAAGTGATAGAGCAGGCGGGCGATGCGATGCGACGGGGTACGTCGGGGGAACAAGAAACTCGCGGACGAAGTACCTACACAACACACAGCTTACAGAATATATCGGCAGAACTAACTGACATCTGTAATATTCACAATACATATAGTATATTTGAGTTCACGTCGATAAGTTAACAAGTCGGACAGACTGGATTTTAATAAGTTTGTATAAAAAAGTAATGAGCATGAACACAGATGTATAGACATGAACGTTAAAAGCTTTTAAAATTGAGTTATTATATGATCACCTTGACATTTTTCTAAAGACATGTTCGTAAAGGGTATACACGCTTGAAATTCTCCCTCTGTGTGTCTATTCATCCTCTAATAATGAACTTGACCCAGGGCGCGTTCAATGCTCACTTGTCACCCGAACGACCTTCGAAAAAGTTTTTGTTACATTTGTGCGATTTGTTCCCAACTATACGATTTTCGGTAAACTTATTGTTGCCCGCCCCACTAAATTTATATGACTTCTTCTATTGTATGGTGGAGTGCGAATTTACGGAAGCGTGTTCGTGAATGAAACACCCGTGTTTTAAATAGTCAGGAGCATAATTTTGCGTGCTTCGGGTCATTTGATTAAACCATTAAACAGTCAAATAAAAAAAGACTTGTGCTCACAATGTAAACGTCCGGTTCAGGCCTGGAAGACATTGAACTTATCACTAAATATTCCATGTACTTTGTACAAGAGTGGAGTGGCACTGGGTCATGTTAAGAACTCACGATCCTGCGGGGTAATTAATTGCGTAACACATTAACAGTAGCAATGCGAATGGCTTTCATTTTGACAGTTAAACAACATTCATTGCGCTATTTACGTTGTTGAGCAGACAAATTTTTTGAACATATGCAGCAATGCATTGCAGCAGTGGTGGCCCAGTGGTAATGAGCAGTGGTGGCCCAGTGGTAATGGCCGCGACTTACGAGTTGTAGGTCGTAGGTTCGAACCCAGACAGGCGCTTTACTTGGTGTAAATTATTTCATCACCACTGCTCTCATAACGGTGAAGGAAAACATCGTGAGGAAACCGGCATGTCCCAGAACCAAAAATTCGAAGACATGTGACATCTACCAACCCGCACTGGGCCCGCGTGGTGGATTACGGCCCGCTCCCTCTCACAGAGAGGAGGCCTGTGTCCCAGCAGTGGGAACATTATAGGCTGATTATGTATGCAGCAATGGATTAGCAATATCCTTCAAAATCATTCAGATTGTGTTTGATAGTGTGTTACCCAATTAGAGTGCTGGAGTGACCCGTAAAATGAATGTCAATTAATTTCCTTCAGTACTAAGTAGGTATTTGATTCATGAATCGCTAACGAAGAAAAACGTACAATAAACTATGTCACTTCTTTAAGTAAAAATAAGCTGTAAGGTGACTGAACTTAATTAAATATTCAGGGGCTTATCAAAAAATAAATACCCATTAATTAACAATGAGCAGTTTCCGCGAACTTCGGCGAAGGGCTTGCGTGCCTCGTTTAAAAAAAAACTTTTTCGCAGAAAGTTCCTGCTTCAATACGAAACTTATTAACTCTTTGTATATGAATACTTCGCACCGAAATTCTTTTAGAGGGATGCGTCAGGGTAGTCCACGAAATTCAAATTTTGTTACGTTTTTCGCAATTTGCAGGTCTGTGTCAGGTTGTATGTTGAACAAAATATGATTCGCGACTACAATAGATATGTATTTACAGAATTAATCATCAATGCAACCCTTCAAGTTCAATATAACTTTATTTACCTATTGGTATTGATATTTCATTAAATAGTAATTCAATAGGGTTATATTAGTGTTGAGGAGTACTAGACTGTATTTGTCTCCCGGTCTAGCAAAAAAGTGTCTGCTACATCGAATTTGATTCGCAGTGCAGCGACACAATGAAGTTACGGTGTCGTGGTGTCGCGGCTCGCGCCCGGGCTCGGGGGCCGGGGGCCGGGGCCGCAGGTCAATGACGCCCCGCGTCTGGGGCCCGCAGCCCCCCGCCCGTGCTTCGCCCCCGGCCCCCAGCCCGCCTGAACCAGTTCTACATGTAGCTTACCGTCATCTCTATCTAGTTTACACCGAGTACCTACTTGCTTACCTGTCGAACATTCTCCTTAGCTTGCATTCTGCAAGTAGGTAGGTAGGTATCCATAAGAACTGTTAGTGAAACCCCACGTTCAGGTTAAATGGGTCAGAACAGAACTTCCACAACTCTTTCGAAACTTTAAAAGTGAAACCAGATAAAGTATCTCGCTTCACTTTTAAACTAAGCCGGTATAATATTTAATATTTTTATTATTTCTTGCGCTGTTATCCAATAACCGTTACTTGGGTTTCATCGTTAACCCTTTTACGCCACATAACTTATGTAAATTCACCTATTTACATAAGTCAGTCTCGCCAAATAGGTACCTCGGTCGGCATTTCGTACTTAAAAACGTATTCAGCTCATCCAAGCCACATGGGACAGAAGCACAATTCATTTTAAACACATACACGTGACACACACGTATACCTAGTCATCTTGACAATGACAATGACATTTACAAAACAAGCGATTCAAATTGAACTGAGACATCAGTCACGATTTTATTATTTGCAAGTTCACAACAAGAAATAAGATTGATTATTATCAACTCAAAACGCGATCGTGTATGGGACCACCAGGCAGTACCTGCAAAAACTGAAAATGATCAACAGATTGTTTCCGATGGTATATTGAGGTGGTGAAGTAGTGAACTGTCAAAAGTCGGCGCGGTCCGGCGATGTCGCAACAATTCGCTTTCGCAAATGGTTTCGTAACATCGAATGCCGAAAATAGTCGAAAGTTACTTCATGTTTTTTATCCTCACGCACGCACGTCTCACTTTCCGGACGTTCTGTAAAAATGAATTTCACGGGTTTTTTTTTAGCTGAGAACATACATTTTTAGACTAGTGTTAATGTCATTTGAACAATGAATGAATCCAATCAAACTACGTAGTACAATAAAATTATATTCTCTAAAATTATCCACTGGAATTTAATCTAGGTACCTACTCATCGCGAATTCTCTAATTATACTTTTTCAAGGATCTTTACGTTAAAATGTGATAGCGGGTGATAAATGTAATGTTCGTGAATTTTTTCAATGCTCTCACTCGCACGATGCTTCGCCGATTACTGTCTTATAAATAAGTAGTGATAGACTTCAAGTTAGCAACTATATTAGAGAAAATTCACCCAGACCGTGCCTCAAAGACAAATGAACACCTCACTTTATTAAATCCAATATTCTTAAAACTTCGTTTTCTAGACAACCTTGAACATTCGTAACAAAAATATGAAAGAACCATTGTAGCCAATGAATAATTGAACTTGCAAGTTAATTAATACGTTTGTGGAGATATTACTAACAAAGTTCAAGGCCTGTCGCCGGCTGCTATTTGCGTTTGCGATCATAAAACAACACCACTTGGCTTAGTACCGTGAGCCCGTGAATAATTGGCTCGTTTCAATCCACCAGGAAGGGAAAAGTGATATGTGTACGTCAATTTTCTATAGCGGGAGTTAACAACGGTATCCTGCATTTCCAATCGTTGCCACCGGTAATGACGTACGCTCAGTGGCTTGCATAACTACCGCTTCGTGCTGTGAACTTATCTTTTTAAAACAATGAGCATTCAGAAATGAGCTAAATATGATATTGTGATGAGGTATTAACACGCTTTCTTCTTTAATGTTTGTAAGTATCTCTAAATGTTTCGGAAATAACGTGAAATGTAATAATCAATCTTTGTTCAATGAGTTATTGGAATTCGATAAATGGTTGATTATGATTATACACAAGGGAACAGCATTTTTGTTGCGGAAATATTATGGCTAATGTTATACATATGTACATTTTCGGGATGCTAATTTTAGATCTGAAGTCAGATTTTTTGAAACAGCTTTAGTTTTTGAGATATTAATGAAAACGTAATTTTCAAGAAAAAAGTACATTGTTCACCAAGGGAGCAAAGTAGTCTATTTTTAAACACCCAGGTAAAGACGTAGGTACTAATTTTGTTCTCATACTATTTTCGTTGTAATACCATCCCTGAAAATTAAAGTTCATTTCAGGCTACGTTTAGAGGAATCAATAAATGAACGCCATTCATTTGGATCATATTTTTGTACTCCCATTGCTTTCAATAAACAATGAACATCTGAACAATAAACAAAGTCATCATCTTCAGAAAAGAATGAAAGGAATTCTGTCTCTCTGTTACGATCATAGAAATATAAAAATCTATGGTTACGATAGTACGGTATTCTTTTTTCTTGGGTTAAAATATTTCTTTGCTTTAATCGAGAAGCTAGAATCTCCGATGCTTTTTTAGAAAGGCCACGGTCTCTGACCTATGCTCTGAGCTATTCCTGATTGAAGGGCCGGGGCTCAGAAAAAATATCTGGATTAAAATCAGTCGTCCCACTTTCATCACTTGATAAAGAATTTTTTTCTTCTAAGTCGTGATTATTTTGTGTAGATGAAGATGACGCATCGCCGCAGTACAGGACTGATCGAGTAACCTGATAACAAGTTAGGGTAAAACCATTTGGACCGGTTTCTTTTGTTAATCCCGTTTATATCAACAACGCAAAAATAACAATCATCCTGATGATTTGAAGGTTTTCGCCAGATCATTGGTATTTGATACTTTGAAATGGGGTCTTTTCTTACTCGCCACTCCACTCTCAACTCAAAGACTCCACGCTTGTTTTACATGCCATATAAGTCACACAGTACCTACTTGTCTCGGGTGTCCAAAGGAAATCTGGAAAGTAATCAAAATACACCCGTTTACAAACTCAGACATATTTGGTCTACAATTTTTGAATGCATATAGGTATTCACCACTGATGTTACAGAAATAGTTGGGATCGTTTTTACAGATATTTCTCGACGGTCCACGTCGAGAAATATCTGTAAAAACGATCCTATTGTAAAAAAATATAAAATACTATTTTAAAAAAACAGCTCGGTCTTATGAAAGCTAATTGTAACTAGTAAAAAATATGCCCAATAGCTGTATCTCAAAAACTAGAACTGTTAGAGAAAAATTGAGGGTAGATTTGAAATCGGCGACCTCGAATTAATAAACAAAAGACAAAATTGCAACAAAAAAAGTCACATTTTGTTCCCTTGTGATATTATGATTACACTTCTCTCTCGTCATTGACAGATATCGTTCATCGTGCGTGACAAATTTCTTGTGGCATTTTTAAACGAACATAAATTTTGTCTTCTTTATTTACTATCGAGTTTTGCCAACGAACGTCGATATCGTAATATGTAATTTGTCTCCTATATTATATTATCTAATACAAATGAGATAGTCAAAACCGTGGTCAATTCTAATCCAATATTATTTTGATGATATGATTCTTATTTGAGACATAGCAACATTTCTCCTTTTATAGTCATTTGACACTGTTCCGATTCCAATTGTTTGTTCTCACACAGATTTGCGAAACAGACAACATAAATCTTTACCTGCTTAGGTCGTTGTTCTCGTAAAATGGGAGTTTGTAGGAAAAAATGTGGTGAGCCACGTGATATTGGTAGATAGTAGATACATTCGTCAATTCTATTGATCGAATTGATTACTACCAATGAAAAGTGTTGGTAAACAAAGGTTCATTGTATGTGTAAAAGAAACAAATTACGCAACGATTTGATCATCATCAATCTCCCTTCACTCGCTTCATTGCGGTACGTTTGTGACTTATAAAACCACTGTACGGATTGTTGCGAGGTTGTTGAAAAACTTCTCAAAGAAGTTATGATTACGAAGAAGACACCTAATTCATTTTCTTATTATTTATCTGTGGTTATTCAGATTCCTCTATTTGGGCATTTTCATTTTAAATGGCGCAGGTTTTAAAAAACAACCTCAAGTGTCCTAAAACAACGATAATTTAAAAATTATTGTTGTTTTAGGACACTGAATTTTGAATTATTGTAAAAAATATATTTTTGTTATGATTAAATGTAATAATTAAGTGCAGAAATGTGTATTTTATTTTCTAAAATTATTTTTTTAAAGTAATTCAGGCTAAAAATGTCTTTTTAGTAACAAAAATCGAATCGCGATAACAAATAAACTGCTGGAAATTAAATGAGAAAAACGCTCAGTATAAGTTTATGATATCAATTAATGAAATTAAATATTAATACTTAGTCAATAGATATTTATCTTTATTTAAAATTTCAACAATTTGGTCTGTATCGTAACATTTTGACCAAATGCAAGTTTTAATTTTCGTGTAACTTATTTGATCAGTCAAGGAATAATAAACTTGGAATATAGTGTTTATGTACTTTTTTTTTCTTTATTTATAATATTTTAATAATAAAATTCCACATAATATTTAAAAAAATAAAAATAAAAAACGACAAAAACCACCTGCGCCATTTAAAATGAAAACGCCCATTTACAATTTATGATCTACTAGCTGCGCCCCGCGGTTTCACACGCATAAGACTCGATCCCGTGGGAATATCGGGATAAAAACTATCCTATGTCCTTTTCCGGGACTCAAACTATCTCTATACTTACCAAATTTCATCTAAATCGGTTCAGTGGTTTAGGCGTGAAGAAGTAACAAACATATAAACACACACACAAACACACTCACAAACTTTCGCCTTTATAATATTAGTGTGATTCTTATGAGATGCTAAAAGATTGTTGTGCATTTACATAAAGGGGGTCATGGTGCCTGCGAGCTGTAGTAACTAGCCATACAATTTAACATAGGGTTTCGACAACAACTGAAACGTGCTGCGAAATGCGATCCCTCTCCCCAATCAAACAATGTGACATCGTACAACCTGACACCTGTCCCTTACACCTGTAAACAGTAAGACCTGTTAGAGGCAAATAAGACACCAGCTACTGCGACCGACGTTCAAATAAAATGTAGTCACAAACGCAGAAGAATATTGAACAAAGATCGATCAGATTCATTACAATCACTTGCCCCTCGTTAACGTCTTCAAATTCCAAACATTTTCATCTGGCAATGACTACACAAAACCGGTTTGATTGAAATTGAGTCATTCACAAAGTAAATGCAAAGCAAATAACCATTTTAAAGATTATTTCCAAGTAACTCGTATTAGAATACGGTAGGGAAATGCAGTCATCGTTGTCATCAATGTTGGCAAGTTGCCAAGGTCAACAGTTTTTAAATGTTTTTGAAGTGAAACTTCTTTAGGCGCGCTTGACTTGGGGAGTAAACTGGCGAATGCGTTACGAAAACGTGTGATCGCGAGTAGGGAAGGTACGTAAAAAATACCTGGTGTAAAAACCCGGTCCCGGTCGCATAAATATGCGACCGGGTTTTTACACCAGGTGTTTGCTTCCAAGTACGCACACCGGGTACCGACTCAAAATACTTGCAAGACTATTAAGTATCTTATACGGCTACTCGCTCAAATACGTAGGTACTCAACCGCGTCAGTTATCGCAAATGCGATCATGCTCCTTTTGGAACAATTTCGTATGCAAGTATTTTTTACCGACTTCACAAAAAGGAGGAGGTACTATGTTCGGCTGTTTGTATGTTTTTGAAGTGAAACTTCTTTAGGCGCGCTTGACTTGGGGAGTAAACTGGCGAATGCGTTACGAAAACGTGTGATCGCGAGTAGGGAAGGTACGTAAAAAATAGCTGGAAATACCTGGTGGAAAAACCCGGTCCCGGTCGCATAAATATGCGACCAAATACTTGCAAGACTATTAAGTATCTTATACGGCTACTCGCTCAAATACGTAGGTACTCAACCGCGTTAGTTTTCGCAAAGGCGATCATGCTCCTTATCAGTAAGAGTCTACGGAACAGTTTCGTATGCAAGTAATTTTTACCGACTTCACAAAAAGGAGGAGGTGCTATGTTCGGCTGTTTGTATGTTTTTGAAGGAAAACTTCTTTACGCGCGCTTGACTTGGGGAGTAAACTGGCGAACGCGTTACGAAAAGTGTGATCGGGTGAGGTGAACGGGAGTTGAGTGGGGGATATAAGCAAGACAAAGCAATGCGCGCGTACGTTTTCTTTCTCTCTTCCTCTCATAGCCAAATACGTATTAAGTTTTTTTTCTTTTGCTTATATCTCGATAATGGTGCGTCCTATCGCAAAAATAATGAAAATTTCGACCCCCTTTATGAAACCCATAAACCCCTTAAACTCAACATGTAGGTAATCATTTTTCATATTTTCCATACAAAAAGTGAAAAATTTCTTAAAAAACACTCCAAGGCCGCCCCCTCCGCGCCTGCGGCTCTAAAAAACAATACACGGGGTTAGGGCAAATAAGTACAGACGCCAGCACATCAACCTACTACAATCTGTCAGATTTCTTTAATAGATTTTCAACTTTATGACTAAAGAATAAGGTTCAAAGTTGATTGGGAAAATTTGACAGTTTCGCGTAGGTTGACGTGCTGGCGTCTGTACCACGTGTCGATGAGTCGCGATTGTCAAATTCGATTTTTGTTGTGTCAAAATTATTTACGTGAAACTTCTTTACGCACACTTGACTTGGAGAGTAAGCTGGCGAACGCGTGACGTAAGCGTTACGAAAAGTGTGATCGGGCAAGTAGGGAAGGTACGTATTTACTCGACCAGGTTTTTGCTTCCAAGCACGCACACCAGGTACCGACTCAAAATACTTGCAAGACTATAAAGTACCTTATACGGCTACTCGCTCAAATACGTAGGTACTCAACCGCGTTAGTTTTCGCAGATGCGATCATGCTCCTTATCAGTAAGAGTCTACGGAACAATTTCGTATGCAAGTATTTTTTACTTTAATGGTTTGCAAGTATTTATTTGTAAACGCGATTTTGCTCCTTATTTATAGGAAGTCATTGATCAATTTCCTATGCAAGTAGTTTTACTTCCAACGGGGCTTTTGAATACGCGATTGTACTTCTTATCTGTATGAAGTTATGGATCAATTTTCTATGCAGATAGAAAATACTTGAAAGTATCTCGCTCCGTCGTGCCTCGACGCTCGAGTACGTAGGTACTCAAATAGTTCAACAACCGCGTTTGTTTTCGCAAATGCGATCATGCTCCTTATCAGTAAGAGCACAGAATACTTAATAGTACTACGTACAGAAAGGACACTCCTTTCTTCGCCCTCATATCAGATACCGCACCTCACCCCGCACTTCGAGGTATTCGACGCCGACTCTTAGCAAGGGCGCTCGCGAACCGCAGCGCTGTATTGCTGACACGAAAAGTTTTATTTGAGTTTTAATCACGATGGTTGGATATTGTGATGCTTTTCCGAATTCGTATTTACATAAACTGTTTGTAAGATTTCGCATTTTTAATAACATGCGATTTAATAACCGATTATTTCCGGACAAGTCATTTAAACTAAACTATTTTAGTGTTTTTATTTCATTACGAACCCGACTATATAAATAAACAATTGAACTACATGGTCACTTCATAATAATGCACACGTGCGGGCAGCGCCGCCGCCGTCGTCGTTCGGTTCCCCGACACAAATTGCTTTCCGCGCCATTTTTTTTACGCTACTAGATTTCACGCACACATTTGCACATACACAAACGTCATTTGTTTATGTAGTAGTAATAGGTAACTATTTTGCGAGCGTTGTATGGAGTGTCCGAGGTGTGGTAAGAGTCTACGGAACAATTTCGTATGCAAGTATTTTTACTTTAATGGTTTGTAAAAGTGTTTATTTGTAAACGCGATTGTGCTCCTTATTTATAGGAATTCACGGGTCAATTTCCTATGCAAGTACTTTTTACTTCCAACAGGGCTTTTGTTTGATTACGTAATTGTACTTATTTGTATGAAGTTATGGATCAATTTTCGATGCAGATAGAAAATACTTGAAAGTATCTCGAGCCCTGGTTTTAGGCCCTGGTTTCTTAAGGTGGACGTACTTGGAAGCCCTGGTACTCGATTTTGCAAGTACGACTCATGTCTAAGGGCTACGGGCGAGGCGAACGGGAGTTGAGTGGGGGATATATGCAAGAGAAAGCAGTGCGCGCGCACATTTTCTTTCTCTCTTCCTCTCATAGCCAAATACGTTTGAAGTTTCACTTCAGTCGTGTGGTCATAAGCACACTCGGTTTTTTTTTTTTGTATGTTTGTTCATCGAATACTCCGCCAATTGTCGACGGATTTTCAAAATTCTTTTTTTGTTCCAAAGTAGATAGTTTTGAGGTGGTCCCACTGTCACCAAGTTAGGATCTGATGATGGGATCTTAGAGTAATCGAGGGCAACCTTTAAATTGTATAGGCTCACTTATTGTTTTTCGCATATTTTACGAAGTATCTTGTGTATTTGCGTATGGTTGTCACCATCTCAGGTAGCTGGGCTGATGATGGAAGTTACAACTCCTTAACAGTAAGAAGTTACTCTAACAGGCAAGGACTGTTTTAGTCAATTGTTTTGATGTTTGATAGGGCATTTGCCACATTTGGTCTCATGATCATCAAGTCATGACCTGATGCTGCAGTCAGGATAGTCTGCAGAGTACCTAACTCCTCGACAACTAACAGCAGATATATCGTGTTAAGGCTCATTGAAAAGGGCTCGATGTGTGGATAAACGTACTGTTAATGAGGAACACCGAAGTACATAAAGACCTGATGCTGAAGCCAGGAGCATTAGAAAAAGTACCAACCTTGAAATTACAGCACCGTAGTCGTGTTTGGGCTCATTTTAAACAGGACTAAATTTTAAGTTCAATGCAATGTTGACAAGTCTGGCCTGATGCTGCAGCCAGGATTATCAGCATCTAGTCTAAAAACATCAGGGCAGGATTTGATGATGGGATCCTGGAGAAATCGAAAGAACTCTTCAAATATTATAGGCACACCTATAGCGATTTGGGTATTTTTTATAGTAACTCGTGCATTTGCTCTCGGAAAGCACTATTTGGTGATGTGGAACTGATGATGAAGACCACAGATGGCCACCGGAACTACTCAATCATATCTAAGTATTTCACGGGTTGCGATTCGATTACTTTAATATGGTTGCTAAGCAATTTATGCTCGTCACAATGTGAATGGTGATACGGAGCTGATGGTGGATCTGGAGAACTCCTCAACAATTAACTTCCCTGTATCGGGAAAAGCAATATTTTGTTTGTAAAAGGCGATGATCACTAGGCTATTGTAACTTAGATAAATTATAAGCAGACCCACTAAAAAGCGTGAAATAAAAACTTTTTATGAAAAAAAAAACCGACTTTCAAAAAAACACTACAAAGTAAAAAATATCTTTAATTTCGGAAGTCGGTGGCAAAAAACTAAAATAAAGATCCAAAGACACCGACTTCCGAAATTAAAGTTATTTTTCACTTTGTAAAGTTTTTTTTGGAAGTCGGTTTTGTTTTCTTAAAAAGTTTTTTTTACTTTAATGGTTTGCAAGTATTTATTTGTAAACGCGATTTTGCTCCTTATTTATTCGAAGTCATTGATCAATTTCCTATGCAAGTAGTTTTACTTCCAACGGGGCTTTTGAATACGCGATTGTATTTCTTATCTGTATGAAGTTATGGATCAGTTTTCTATGCAGATAGAAAATACTTGAAAGTATCTCGCTCCGTCGTGCCTCGACGCTCGAGTACGTAGGTACTCAAATAGTTCAACAACCGCGTTTGTTTTCGCAAATGCGATCATACTCCTTATCAGTAAGAGCACAGAATACTTAATAGTACTACGTACAGAAAGGACACTCCCTTCCTCGCCCTCATATCAGATACCGCACCTCACCCCGCACTTTGAGGTATTCGTCGCCGACTCTTTAGCAAGGGCGCTCGCGAACCGCAGCGCTGTATTGCTGACACACAATTATGCGATTTAAAAGTTTTATTTGAGTTTTAATCACGATGGTTGGATATTGTGATGCTTTTCCGAATTCGTATTTACATATACTGTTTGTATGATTTCGCATTTTTAATAACATGCGATTTAATAACCCATTATTTACAGAAAAGTCATTTAAACTAAACTATTTTAGTGTTTTTATTTCATTACGAACCCGTCTATATAAATAAACAATTGAACTACTTGGTCACTTCATAATAATGCACACGTTCGGGCAGCGCCGACGCCGACGTCGTTCGGTTCCCCGACACAAATTGCTTTCCGCGCCATTTTTTTTACGCTACTAGATTTCACGCACACATTTGCACGTATACAAACGTCATTTGTTTATGTAGTAGTAATAGGTAATTATTTTGCGAGCGTTGTATGGAGTGTCCGAGGTGTGGTAAGAGTCTACGGAACAATTTCGTATGCAAGTATTTTTACTTTAATGGTTTGTAAAAGTATTTATTTGTAAACGCGATTGTGCTCCTTATGTATAGGAATTCACGGATCAATTTCCTATGCAAGTACTTTTTACTTCCAACAGGGCTTTTGTTTGATTACGCGATTGTACTTCTTATTTGTATGAAGTTATGGACCAGTTTTCGATGCAGATAGAAAATACTTGAAAGTATCTCGAGCCCTGGTTTTAGGCCCTGGTTTCTTAAGGTGGACGTACTTGGAAGCCCTGGTACTCGATTTTGCAAGTACGACCCATGTCTAAGGGCTACGGGCGAGGCGAACGGGAGTTGAGTGGGGGATATAAGCAAGAGAAAGCAGTGCGCGCGCACATTTTCTTTCTCTCTTCCTCTGATAGCCAAATACGTTTGAAGTTTCACTTCAGTCGTGTGGTCATAAGCACACTCGGTTTTTTTAAAACCTGTGTCGGATATTGATTTGATACTCTTAGCATGAACAAACCTCACGAAAGTACAGATAATCTATACTTACTAATATTATAAAGAGGTAAAATTTGTTTGTAAGTTTGTATGTAGGGGGTAATCTCTGGAACTACCAGTCGGATTTGAAAAATTCTTCTTGCATTTGATAGCCCAATTTTTGAGGAAGGCTATAGGCTATTTAACGTCACGCTATGACCCTTAGGAGCCGAGCAAAAGCGCTATGGGGAAACGAAGTGATAGAGCAGGAGACGCGGGCAAGTGACGCAATACGACGAGATGGGTCGAGCGAAGTCGCGGGCAGAAGCTAGTATCTAATAAATGGAATGTCAATGAAGATGATCCTATTAGTAGTGTTTTACAAATCCATAAGTACCTAATGATAATAAACTATATTTTTAAGAGCACGATGGCCGAGCGGCTCGGCTGTGTACACACGGATGTGGCCGAGGAGGTCAACGGTTTTCCTTGGAGGGGTGTTCACCTTCCACGACCTCATTCGCACCGTATTGTGCTACTCGATTAGGTAAATTGACGTATTCTGAACAGTAATCACGACTCGATTACTTTTATATTAATGTGCTGAAAATATTGCAGATAAATGGTCGCGACAGATGTTTTACTTTTGTACAGACGCCAGCACATCAACGTACTACAATCTGTCAAATTTCTTTAATAGATTTTCAACTTTATCACTGAGTTGATTGGGAAAATGTGACAGTTAGGTGTAGGTTGATGTGCTGGCGTCTGTACATTGTCCGAAGTTGTTTACCAACTATTCATAGCTGCACAATGACTATTGTTTGTAGTGGTTACATAGATAGATAGATGAGTATCTGGATTTTCTTTGAATGGCTCTAAATCTGAAAGCCGATAACTTTGTGTTTGGATCTACAATCCAGCACAGCTAAATGAGTACGTTGTCGATGTATAGGAGGTTCTAGTTATAATAACAGCGACAACGTATTACTTTGCGACACCGACATGAATCTTAAGCTAGTGATTACATCTTGTCGCGAGCGGAGAGGTCCCGTTCAAGTATTTACACGAGAAAATTGGCTTTTTCGTCACGGTGACCTGCGCCAACGACTGGAGCTAAACAAACTGAACCACGTGTGCCCGCGCCGCGCGCCGCCCCGGGTCGTTCATACACCTGTTTTTTGTAAATACCGTACTGTCTTTGTTTATCCTTGCCTTTAACTCATAAATGTTTAAAATCATATATTCTGAGTTGAGTACCATGTATGGGAGTTGTATGGTTATTTTGTTTGCTTTCATATTGGTTTCTTTCAAGACTTGATTATTGAAAAGTAGACGTAAATGCGTATATATTATAAAAGTCACCGGTGGATACGGGTTTTGCTGTTGCTATGGGTGCGCCTAGGCTACCGACTTGCAAACTTCAGGCTTGACGCATTATTACCATATTTAAACAAATAGTCTGTAGGTACCCAAGCAGATAGATTAAATAGTCGTTATAGATAACAATGCATGAGCTGTACGGTTTTATTTTTATTCAATGTTTAATTATACTGTTTACACAATCGTTAACATAAACCCACCTCCATCACCTTCACAGTTTGTTGACATTTTCTGACCCCGAAAAATTAATTTATTTTCAAGAAAGACGAGTTTCTGCACTTTTTGCAAATTGAATCGAGCACCTTGGGTTTACCAATTCCGCCAATAAAGGTCGCCGAATGACAGCGACATATTATGGTTTGTTGTTCTGCGTCTAGAGTCGCGATTGTAATAAGAACAGACAGGTAATTGCAAGCGAATGTACGATAACAGGTATGGTCTAAGTTCAGTACACTGTGAAGGTATTTAATCGCTTACCTATGGAAATTAATAAATGATTAAAAAAAGATGCGAACACAAGGGCGTTTATTCATAATCGCTGAATAAAGTTAAGTAGTTTTGCCATACATTTTTGACGTTTAAACGTCTCTAAACTTTAAGCAATGTATTTAAATAAAGGGGAAAGTATGTAAGGAAGTATGTTTAAAATATTCAAGTGAATCGAGTGGCGAACAGGCGAGCGAGTGGCGCGCGGTGCGGCGGGCTCGCAACCTTGCGGCGCGCGGCGCAGGTCAGATTTTTCGAAGGTCGATGACTTGCCGCCTGTAATCGCTTCAAGTTATTATTATTTGTTAACCAACCCCGGGACTACGACTAGTGTTTCGTATCGGAGCACGCATCGATGCGTGCAATGGGACAGTCCCCTTTCGATAATACCTATTGTACGGGTTCATATATCATCTCCCCTTTAACCTGTTCGTTCAAATAGTTCGGGCGATTACAATGATTAGTTTAGTGGCAACTTTGGCAAGGCTGTTATAAATCGTTAAGCAATTACATTGACAAGTGATTGTATTGAAAATATGAAAAACTAGCATCGACCGCGTGTTTCTTGTTTCCGACAGTCCGACACCCCATCGTCGCATCGCATCACCTGCCCGCGCTATTGATCATTTCGTTTTCGCTTAGTGTTATTTCTGCCTTTATTTTTGTTTTTGTTCGGTTCCTAAGAGTCATAGCGTGATGTTAAATAGCCTATATATTATAGCCTTTAAATGGAAAAAGATTTTTTCAAATACGATAATAAGTGGTTCCAGAGATTATACCCCCTACATACAAACTTACAAACAAAAACATTTTACCTCTTTGTAATATTAGTATAGATTATCATAAATCAGCACTCTTAGATAAAATGTAAACTGTGTACGGTTGACTGTACATGAAGAGTCACGTGTTACTAATAAATTCACAAAATGTCGAATAATTTAGGAGAACAATACGCGTTGACGACGATGAAAGGTTCGCGACATTGTTAGCGGCCTTCGGGTTGCGAAACATCTGGGGCCATACGTTAGATATGGGAAACAAAAAATAAAATTAATAGGTTTCAGAATGGAGATGATGATTTTGTCCAAAAGTGGGTGGGAGAAGTGACATGCAACGCTGCAACCATCGTGCAACATAAAGTGTAGCGTGTAGATATTATGTTCGTGTAACGTGGCACAAAAGTGCCGTGACGCGTGTTACACCTCACTACATAAGCGTGGGGCACAAACGTGACGCATTCCACAATCGCGTGGCGGGAAAGCCGCAATTTTCTTTCGTTTTCCTAACGCTTTATTTATAGGGATACTGGGATCAGTAGACTGGGCAGTATGGACCTGGCCTTATCCTCACGCCCTCGCTACATTGTGTTGAACTTGACGTGGGCGCTATTGTAGCTCAGCGTTATTGATTGTTTGTTGATGTTCATGTTCAATTGAGAAATACGGATTTGCAATTTGCGTTGGCTAATCTGACTAAGTAGTGTTTAATAACGTAGCGATGACGGGGGATTTTACATTCTTATGTAAGATGACAACGCTTTTAGTAACAAAAGTAGGTAGAGTCCGTTCCACGAAAGAAGTCCCGCAGACGTGGCCACGTGACGTGGCGCTACAGGCATGCGACGAAGATACAAATCTTTATTTGTTTATTTATCTTAACATCGTATTACAGGCACTGATTAATAAAATTCACAATCTTAAATATAGAAAGGTGTGCAGGCAGGAGGGAGTGCTGATAACCATACATTATAATGTTTCACTTATTGCCGCGGGACTTCTTTCGTGAAACGGATTTTAGGTACCTCATCATCATCATCATCTGCCTAGCCTTTTCCCAACTATGTTGAGGTTGGCTTCCAGTCTAACCGGATGCAACTGAATACCAGTATTTTATTTTATTTTAGGTATAAAATGAATGTTAAAAAATGGGTCACACATTTCATTTTTTAACTTTCATTTTATTCCCCGTCATGACATTAACCCCAGTTTTTATTCTATCAATAGTAAATCACCAGCGATAACACAAAAGGGCAATAGATTGTAAAGTTTTTTTTTTCGAAAGGTTAATAAAAAATACTGACATCCCATCCCTTCTCTGGACCTGTGTAAACGAGAAGTCAAACTACCTGCTGCGGCTGCGATCACGAATAAAATGGGGGACCCTTCCTAACTCATGTCGTAGATATTTCACAAAAAAAAAACTTATTGAAAAATTTGTGTCGTTGGCGTTCTATTATTAAACGTAGCGTCTGCACACTACAGAATTGTTTGATTAAAGATCGCTATAAGAATTATCTATAAGAATTCTCTGAATGCTTTCAACTTCGCAAGACGTCCAATTACAGTTTTATTTTATTATTCGTAGGTATTAATAAAATTCTTAGAAATTCTTTTTCAAGCAATAGGTATCGGAATATTTATTATTGAACTTCTGACGGATGTTATCGACATAAATATGTAGGTGGAGACTTTCCCACGTTATCTGTGTGATTATTTTTGTACCTACCTCAGCTCAGTATCCGAATTTCTAATCGTAAAAACATCGATGTTGGGCGTCGCGACGTAACCATGAGCGCAATTTATACGAATTCGCAATGAAAACGATAATCGAGTGGATGTCTAGCCGAAGGTTGGATTCGAAGGTCAGACAATTGAATTGCGCGGAAGCGGGATCCAAGCGAAACGCACGTTTGTCTGCAATTGTCTTTATGTCTGAACTTCATCATTTTATTAATAAAAAAAAAAACCGAGTGTGCTTATGACCACACGACTGAAGTGAAACTTCAAACGTATTTGGCTATGAGAGGAAGAGAGAAAGAAAATGTGCGCGCGCACTGCTTTCTCTTGCTTATATCCCCCACTCAACTCCCGTTCGCCTCGCCCGTAGCCCTTAGACATGGGTCGTACTTGCAAAATCGAGTACCAGGGCTTCCAAGTACGTCCACCTTAAGAAACCAGGGCCTAAAACCAGGGCTCGAGATACTTTCAAGTATTTTCTATCTGCATCGAAAACTGATCCATAACTTCATACAAATAAGAAGTACAATCGCGTTATCAAACAAAAGCCCTATTGGAAGTAAGAAGTACTTGCATAGGAAATTGATCCGTGAATTCCTATAAATAAGGAGCACAATCGCGTTTACAAATAAATACTTTTACAAACCATTAAAGTAAAAATACTTGCATACGAAATTGTTCCGTAGACTCTTACCACACCTCGGACACTCCATACAACGCTCGCAAAATAATTACCTATTACTACTACATAAACAAATGACGTTTGTATACGTGCAAATGTGTGCGTGAAATCTAGTAGCGTAAAAAAAAATGGCGCGGAAAGCAATTTGTGTCGGGGAACCGAACGACGTCGGCGGCGGCGCTGCCCGAACGTGTGCATTATTATGAAGTGACCATGTAGTTCAATTGTTTATTTATATAGTCGGGTTCGTAATGAAATAAAAACACTAAAATAGTTTAGTTTAAATGACTTATCTGTAAATAATGGGTTATTAAATCGCATGTTATTAAAAATGCGAAATCATACAAACAGTATATGTAAATACGAATTCGGAAAAGCATCACAATATCCAACCATCGTGATTAAAACTCAAATAAAACTTTTAAATCGCATAATTGTGTGTCAGCAATACAGCGCTGCGGTTCGCGAGCGCCCTTGCTAAAGAGTCGGCGACGAATACCTCGAAGTGCGGGGTGAGGTGCGGTATCTGATATGAGGGCGAGGAAGGGAGTGTCCTTTCTGTACGCAGTACTATTAAGTAATCTGTGCTCTTACTGATAAGGAGTATGATCGCATTTGCGAAAACAAACGCGGTTGTTGAACTATTTGAGTACCTACGTACTCGAGCGTCGAGGCACAACGGAGCGAGATACTTTCAAGTATTTTCTATCTGCATAGAAAACTGATCCATAACTTCATACAGATAAGAAATACAATCGCGTATTCAAAAGCCCCGTTGGAAGTAAAACTACTTGCATAGGAAATTGATCAATGACTTCGAATAAATAAGGAGCAAAATCGCGTTTACAAATAAATACATGCAAACCATTAAATTAAAAATAACTTTTTAAGAAAAAAAAAACCGACTTCCAAAAAAAACTTTACAAAGTGAAAAATAACTTTAATTTCGGAAGTCGGTGTCTTTGGATCTTTATTTTAGTTTTTTGCCACCGACTTCCGAAATCCAAACTAATTTTATAAATGCGAAAGTAACTCTGTCTGTCTGTCTGTCTTTTCTTCACGCCTAAACTACTGAACCGATTTGTGTGAAATTTGGTATAGAGATAGTTTGCGTCCCAGGAAAGGACATAGGATAGTTTTTATCCCGATATTCCCACGGGATCGAAACTTACGCGGGTGAAACCGCGGGGCGCAGCTAGTTAAACATATTTTTCACTTTGTAGTGTTTTTTTGAAAGTCGGTTTTTTTTTTTCTTAAAAGTTTTTATTTCACGCTTTTTAGTGGGTCTGCTTATAATTTATCTAAGTTACAATAGCCTAGTGATCATCGCCGTTTACAATCAAAATATTGCTTTTCCCGATACAGGGAAGTTAATTGTTGAGGAGTTCTCCAGATCCACCATCAGCTCCGTATCACCATTCACATTGTGACGAGCATAAATTGCTTAGCAACCATATTAAAGTAATCGAATCGCAACCCGTGAAATACTTAGATATTATTGAGTAGTTCCGGTGGCCATCTGTGGTCTTCATCATCAGTTCCACATCACCAAATAGTGCTTTCCGAGAGCAAATGCACGAGTTACTTTAAAAAATACCCAAATCGCTATAGGTGTGCCTATAATATTTGAAGAGTTCCTTCGATTTCTCCAGGATCCCATCATCAAATCTTGACCTGATGCTTTTAGACTAGATGCTGATAATCCTGGCTGCAGCATCAGGCCAGACTTATGTCAACATTGCATTGAACTTAAAATTTAGTCCTGTTTAAAATGAGCCCAAACACGACTACGGTGCTGTAATTTCAAGGTTGGTACTTTTTCTGATGCTCCTGGCTTCAGCATCAGGTCTTTATGTACTTCGGTGTTCCTCATTAACAGTACGTTTATCCACACATCGAGCCCTTTTCAATGAGCCTTAACACGATATATCTGCTGTTAGTTGTCGAGGAGTTAGGTACTCTGCAGACTATCCTGACTGCATCATCAGGTCATGACTTGATGATCATGAGACCAAATGTGGCAAATGCCCTATCAAACATCAAAACAATTGACTAAAACAGTCCTTGCCTGTTCGAGTAACTTCTTACTGTTAAGGAGTTGTAACTTCCATCATCAGCCCAGCTACCTGAGATGGTGACAACCATACGCAAATACACAAGATACTTCGTAAAATATGCGAAAAACAATAAGTGAGCCTATAAAATTTAAAGGTTGCCCTCGATTTCTCTAAGATCCCATCATCAGATCCTAACTTGGTGACAGTGGGACCACCTCAAAACTATCTACTTTGGAACAAAAAAAGAATTTTGAAAATCCGTCGACAATTGGCGGAGTATTCGATGAACAAACATACAAAAAAAAAAACATACAAACAGCCGAACATAGTACCTCCTCCTTTTTGTGAAGTCGGTAAAAAATACTTGCATACGAAATTGTTCCAAAAGGAGCATGATCGCATTTGCGAAAACTAACGCGGTTGAGTACCTACGTATTTGAGCGAGTAGCCGTATAAACTACTTAATAGTCTTGCAAGTATTTTGAGTCGGTACCTGGTGTGCGTACTTGGAAGCAAATACCTGGTGTAAAAACCCGGTCGCATATTTATGCGACCGGGACCGGGTTTTTCCACCAGGTATTTCCAGCTATTTTTTACGTACCTTCCCTACTTGCGATCACACGTTTTCGTAACGCATTCGCCAGTTTACTCCCCAAGTCAAGCGCGCCTAAAGAAGTTTCACTTCAAAAATGTAAAAGTGCGGTTTTGTGGTCTATGGTCACGCTCGTCCACGTTGTTACGCACGTACTACGTACAGTAGAAACATATAATGTACGTTTCTTTTATATATGCTTCTACTATGGAAAATATTATTTTCAATTGAATTTACTTTGTTATAAAATAGTAAATTTTGTGACAAAAGTAATCTTAAATTAAGCAAATACCTACTTATTAATACGACTTTATCTTACTGATTATAAGTAGTTAGATACCTAATTTGTTTTTATCGAATCTTTTTAGTTTCTTACCAATCTAGCGCATCACTGTGCTGAGGCACACAGGCAGGTAGGTACATTAAATCGGTCTATTGTGTTAATATTGGGCCACCACAAGATGGTGTCCGTATGAATTGAGCAGCCATGTCTCATATTTAACCCGGGTACTAAAAAAGTAAGTAGCAAAATTAGGCGAATTTGTAGGCGCGGTCTTGGAATTTGTAGTAAAATACTTAAACAGTAACAGAAGAACTTGATTCAGACGTCTGAATTGAGGATCTTAGAACTCAAAAACTAGCCGACAGATATTTTTGAAAAATTTGTAGGTAGGTGGTTTTTGTACGGCTGAATTTGTGGTAGTTACAATGGTTTGATTTGTCATAAAAATCCACACATTTCACTGCGTATTGGTGCTCCTCAATTCATACGGACACCCAAGATACAGGCTGTGCTACAAGCTAGAACTTTATATCTATGGATTCACTTCTTTCATGGCTCTATTTTGGTAAACTCCATACTAATCAAACGTCCTATGGTCCTTGCAAAAAAACCGAGTGTGCTTATGACCACACGACTGAAGTGAAACTTCAAACGTATTTGGCTATGAGAGGAAGAGAGAAAGAAAATGTGCGCGCGCACTGCTTTCTCTTGCATATATCCCCCACTCAACTCCCGTTCGCCTCGCCCGTAGCCCTTAGACATGAGTCGTACTTGCAAAATCGAGTACCAGGGCTTCCAAGTACGTCCACCTTAAGAAACCAGGGCCTAAAACCAGGGCTCGAGATACTTTCAAGTATTTTCTATCTGCATCGAAAATTGATCCATAACTTCATACAAATAAGTACAATTACGTAATCAAACAAAAGCCCTGTTGGAAGTAAAAAGTACTTGCATAGGAAATTGACCCGTGAATTCCTATAAATAAGGAGCACAATCGCGTTTACAAATAAACACTTTTACAAACCATTAAAGTAAAAATACTTGCATACGAAATTGTTCCGTAGACTCTTACCACACCTCGGACACTCCATACAACGCTCGCAAAATAGTTACCTATTACTACTACATAAACAAATGACGTTTGTGTATGTGCAAATGTGTGCGTGAAATCTAGTAGCGTAAAAAAAAACCGAGTGTGCTTATGACCACACGACTGAAGTGAAACTTCAAACGTATTTGGCTATGAGAGGAAGAGAGAAAGAAAATGTGCGCGCGCACTGCTTTCTCTTGCATATATCCCCCACTCAACTCCCGTTCGCCTCGCCCGTAGCCCTTAGACATGAGTCGTACTTGCAAAATCGAGTACCAGGGCTTCCAAGTACGTCCACCTTAAGAAACCAGGGCCTAAAACCAGGGCTCGAGATACTTTCAAGTATTTTCTATCTGCATCGAAAATTGATCCATAACTTCATACAAATAAGTACAATTACGTAATCAAACAAAAGCCCTGTTGGAAGTAAAAAGTACTTGCATAGGAAATTGACCCGTGAATTCCTATAAATAAGGAGCACAATCGCGTTTACAAATAAACACTTTTACAAACCATTAAAGTAAAAATACTTGCATACGAAATTGTTCCGTAGACTCTTACCACACCTCGGACACTCCATACAACGCTCGCAAAATAGTTACCTATTACTACTACATAAACAAATGACGTTTGTGTATGTGCAAATGTGTGCGTGAAATCTAGTAGCGTAAAAAAAATGGCGCGGAAAGCAATTTGTGTCGGGGAACCGAACGACGACGGCGGCGGCGCTGCCCGCACGTGTGCATTATTATGAAGTGACCATGTAGTTCAATTGTTTATTTATATAGTCGGGTTCGTAATGAAATAAAAACACTAAAATAGTTTAGTTTAAATGACTTGTCCGGAAATAATCGGTTATTAAATCGCATGTTATTAAAAATGCGAAATCTTACAAACAGTTTATGTAAATACGAATTCGGAAAAGCATCACAATATCCAACCATCGTGATTAAAACTCAAATAAAACTTTTCGTGTCAGCAATACAGCGCTGCGGTTCGCGAGCGCCCTTGCTAAGAGTCGGCGTCGAATACCTCGAAGTGCGGGGTGAGGTGCGGTATCTGATATGAGGGCGAAGAAAGGAGTGTCCTTTCTGTACGTAGTACTATTAAGTATTCTGTGCTCTTACTGATAAGGAGCATGATCGCATTTGCGAAAACAAACGCGGTTGTTGAACTATTTGAGTACCTACGTACTCGAGCGTCGAGGCACGACGGAGCGAGATACTTTCAAGTATTTTCTATCTGCATAGAAAATTGATCCATAACTTCATACAGATAAGAAGTACAATCGCGTATTCAAAAGCCCCGTTGGAAGTAAAACTACTTGCATAGGAAATTGATCAATGACTTCCTATAAATAAGGAGCAAAATCGCGTTTACAAATAAATACTTGCAAACCATTAAAGTAAAAAATACTTGCATACGAAATTGTTCCGTAGACTCTTACTGATAAGGAGCATGATCGCATCTGCGAAAACTAACGCGGTTGAGTACCTACGTATTTGAGCGAGTAGCCGTATAAGGTACTTTATAGTCTTGCAAGTATTTTGAGTCGGTACCTGGTGTGCGTGCTTGGAAGCAAAAACCTGGTCGAGTAAATACGTACCTTCCCTACTTGCCCGATCACACTTTTCGTAACGCTTACGTCACGCGTTCGCCAGCTTACTCTCCAAGTCAAGTGTGCGTAAAGAAGTTTCACGTAAATAATTTTGACACAACAAAAATCGAATTTGACAATCGCGACTCATCGACACGTGGTACAGACGCCAGCACGTCAACCTACGCGAAACTGTCAAATTTTCCCAATCAACTTTGAACCTTATTCTTTAGTCATAAAGTTGAAAATCTATTAAAGAAATCTGACAGATTGTAGTAGGTTGATGTGCTGGCGTCTGTACTTATTTGCCCTAACCCCGTGTATTGTTTTTTAGAGCCGCAGGCGCGGAGGGGGCGGCCTTGGAGTGTTTTTTAAGAAATTTTTCACTTTTTGTATGGAAAATATGAAAAATGATTACCTACATGTTGAGTTTAAGGGGTTTATGGGTTTCATAAAGGGGGTCGAAATTTTCATTATTTTTGCGATAGGACGCACCATTATCGAGATATAAGCAAAAGAAAAAAAACTTAATACGTATTTGGCTATGAGAGGAAGAGAGAAAGAAAACGTACGCGCGCATTGCTTTGTCTTGCTTATATCCCCCACTCAACTCCCGTTCACCTCACCCGATCACACTTTTCGTAACGCGTTCGCCAGTTTACTCCCCAAGTCAAGCGCGCGTAAAGAAGTTTTCCTTCAAAAACATACAAACAGCCGAACATAGCACCTCCTCCTTTTTGTGAAGTCGGTAAAAATTACTTGCATACGAAACTGTTCCGTAGACTCTTACTGATAAGGAGCATGATCGCCTTTGCGAAAACTAACGCGGTTGAGTACCTACGTATTTGAGCGAGTAGCCGTATAAGATACTTAATAGTCTTGCAAGTATTTGGTCGCATATTTATGCGACCGGGACCGGGTTTTTCCACCAGGTATTTCCAGCTATTTTTTACGTACCTTCCCTACTCGCGATCACACGTTTTCGTAACGCATTCGCCAGTTTACTCCCCAAGTCAAGCGCGCCTAAAGAAGTTTCACTTCAAAAACATACAAACAGCCGAACATAGTAGGGGAGACTGGGTACAGTTGAAACAATTTTGCTTTGAACGCTCGTAGCACAGCCATTTTGAAACATAACAAACAACAAAACACATAAAATGAGAGAATAGACTTTTGTCTTCAAATATATCTCAGAATTAGAGGCTCAACTGCCATATTTACTAGATAGGAAGAGTTTAATAAAATAATGTGCCACTGTTTCAACCGTACCCATACCAGGGGCGGTTGAAACAGCGATGGGGGTCAGTTGAAACATAAACAAATAAGTAATAAAAATCAGTTTCTTTATTCATAATCAACAAGAAATAGTTAAATTCTAGTATGGCACCATTTCTATCAGTCTTAATAATAGTTTCGAACATAAAAAGAGCTCTTCTGCTCCGGTTTAAACTAACAAACTAACACTAACACTGCATTTCTTTTTTTCTTGTATCGCAGAAGAGAAGAATGGTGAACTCCGTACATCTCTGCAGCTTTTCGTAAAGAAGTCCCTTTTTTGACTTCTACATACGCATTTTCGTATTGAGTTATATCACACTCTCCTCTTGAAGTTTTTTTGATACGTTGTCTAAACATCTAGAACGAAAAAAGCAAGGGTTATCATTGTTTCAATCGTACCCACAATAATTGCTTCATCCGTCCCCATACCCCTCAACCGCTAATAAAACAAACATAGCGTCGAAACAAAACAACATAAACAAAAACGAATCACGGTTTTAGAACCTTCAAAATCTAACAATAAAACAGAAAATCACTCAAAATGCAAATGCTAATATCAACAAAGTAATTTGAAAAAGAAAACAATAGAAAATACTTACTTTTTGTCGAAAAAATATAATAGGGTCCCCTGAAAACGTACAGAGCGCGCGAAGTGCAACGCGTCACTGTGATTCATGTCCGGACTCTCCAGCCGCATCTCTTTCCCCTTGTACCCCTTACCACACCGCTAATAGTTTACGAGTTATTAGCGTTGGTTTAACCGTACCCTGTTGCAACCGTACCCAGTCTCCCCTACCTCCTCCTTTTTGTGAAGTCGGTAAAAAATACTTGCATACGAAATTGTTCCAAAAGGAGCATGATCGCATTTGCGATAACTGACGCGGTTGAGTACCTACGTATTTGAGCGAGTAGCCGTATAAGATACTTAATAGTCTTGCAAGTATTTTGAGTCGGTACCCGGTGTGCGTACTTGGAAGCAAACACCTGGTGTAAAAACCCGGTCGCATATTTATGCGACCGGGACCGGGTTTTTACACCAGGTATTTTTTACGTACCTTCCCTACTCGCGATCACACGTTTTCGTAACGCATTCGCCAGTTTACTCCCCAAGTCAAGCGCGCCTAAAGAAGTTTCACTTCAAAAAGAAGATTTCTTCTATTCCCATGAGTATTTGTAGTAGGCACGGCCGTCATAAAAAATAATTTTACACAATCACAATATTATTAGCTATTTCTCCATGGGCACTTTAGCGGTCACATGATTATGACTTTGCACACGGAACCATAGGGTCTAGTTTAGAACGCCGCGGCTAAGTTATTAAGTTTTATTAAGATTAATTATTATTAAAACATCCAAACACGTCTTTAATTACAGTAATAAAATTTGAAACAAGGTGAGAGCAGTGGTGGCACAGTGGTTACGAGTTGTAGGCCGTGGGTTCGAAGACAGGCGCTTTATTTTTTGTAAATAATTTCATCTCTACTGCTCTCAAAACGGTGAAGGAAAACATCGTGAGGAAACCGGCATATCCTAGAACCAAAAATTCGAAGACAACGGACATCTACCATCCCGCACTGCGCCCGCGTGGTAGATTATGGCCCATTCCTTCTCACAGATTGGAGGCCTGTGTCCCAGCAGTGGGAACGTTATAGGCTGATTATGTGTCCGCACTATCGATCCGTCATACTCATAGGTATCATCGCATTCATTTGTTTTTTTTTTGCTGGTCATTGACACACGGTTTTATTATGATTGTTAGCGGCTGTAGGTATGTAATTAGATAGGTACAAGCGATTGTTTATTACGTAATTCAAACGCAAACGTGGCTTGTAAGTATTGTGTTATATTCACAGAAATAGGTATCTACATACAACATACATATCTTCGCAATCATTAATAGAATTCGTATCGAATTTCTATCTTTACATTTGCAATTTTTATGTCAATGAACCCAATTTATTCTTGATGTAGATTAAAGTGCTTTGAAGGTCCGTGGCATACCTACCTACCTGACCGCCATTTTTTTTTCAAAATGGCCGCCACACATATACTTAACCTATTTATATCGATTGCTGTCATTATATAATGCAAGTAGAAAATATTATAATAACATTCAGTTTCATTCGAGGCCGCCATTTTGAAAAAAAAAATCAAAATGGCGGACAGGTAGGTATACTAGTCTTCATATAAAAATCTTCAATCCCCTTTCAAATTGCATCTTTGTTTCCCGGCCGACATCTAGTGAAACGAACACAATCCAATGAACACTCATGAATTAGGAATTCTTCACTCGGCTAGCTGTGCATGCTAGCCGAGTGAAGAATTCCTCTTTCGAAGATAGACCCTACGACGACGACGTACGACTTTTATTATGATTCATAATGTTATCCTTTAATGATTCTGCCAGTGACCTTTTTAGGCCCCCAGTTCTCAGTTCTGGGAATTTCGCAGAAGACTGCGAATTTCTATTATTAGAACGAACATAATATTATGTTCGTTTTCAAAGTAAGAATCTGCTGAATTCGATGGAAGCGCTCCTACAAAATAATTGGGCTTTACATCAGAATATCGGGTTTCCAGCTCTATACAAATATCTAGGAAAAATAAATGGACTATGCTAACGTTATGTTTTTATATTCAAGTTTTCCACGAAGAGCTATAATAAACCTTTTAGGGTTAAAGGAAAAAGAAAGGCCATTCTAAGGACATCAGTATGAAATTTATCATCCTTTTATTTATAGTGGGTCTTGTGGCTAAGGAATATCAGCCGCACGGGTCGATCGATCAGGTAAAGCTACGCTTGCCGCGGTTGGTCCGTGGATGGGGACCATCTTTACATACCAAGACCACCCCTTCGTGCCTCGGGAAGCACGTTAAGCCGTTGGTCCCGGCTGTCATTCGTCCGGATCTTTGACAGTTGTTACGGGTCGTCAGAAGCCCGAAAATCTGACAGCCAGTCTTACCAAGGTGTATCGTATTACCCAGTAACTGGGTTGTGGACGTCAGATAGGCAGTCGCTCCATGTAAAATACTGTATTCAGCTGCATCCGGTTAGACTGGAAGCCGACCCCGACATAGTTGGGAAAAGGCTAGGCAGATGAAGATCCTTTTCTATATAGGGTAGGGTGGGACATCGATGCGCAACCTGTTACCATGAATTCCTCCTACATGATTCTGAAGCCCCCTGTGTACAATTTTTTCATCGGTTATTTTAAAACAAGTTAGCTGTGCCATTTTGACCGCGTAGGTCAAGATGTATACCACTTTTCTATTAAACAGCTGTTTTTTTTTGATGACTGAATAATTTCTACCCTAGGGCTAGAATCATGCGCACAGATTGTGCGTCGATCTCCCTGCCACCCTGTATACTGTGTGAGACGTGTGATTAAAGAGTTGTTAGTTAAACGCCCACATTTTGCCATTTATGTTTTACTAGCTGCGCCCCGCGGTTTCACCCGCATAAGTTTCGATCCTGTGGGAATATCGGGATAAAAAGTAGCCTATATGTTAATCCAGGGTGTTAGCTACCTCCATACAAAATTTGATCAAAATTGGTCCAGCCATTAGAGCGTGAAGAAGTAACAAACATATAAACACACACACTCACAAACTTTCGCCTTTATAATATTAGTGTGATATATATATATTAGTATGATTTCCAACTACTGCCATTAATCGGGCACACATTCAGACTCCGGGCTGCCACTCAAAAATTACTAATAGACAAAACCCATTATCACTTCCATGTTCACCAGTGTAAGAGTTTGATAGAGCTCTATCAGCCTTTTTAAATTTTTATTATCTCTTTCTTTGCTCATGTTTTCGCCCTCGTGCCATATCCTAGCATAAGCATAATCAGCTTATAACGTTCCCATTGCTGGGAAACAGTCTTCCTCTCTTTCAGAGGGAATGTGCCGTAATTCACCACGTGGGTCCGGTGCGGGTTGATGATGTCACATGTTTTCGAATTTTTGGTTCTAGGACATCCCGGTTTCATCATGACGTTTTCCTTTACCGTTTTGAGAGCAGTGATGATGAAATAATTTACACAAAGTGAATAGATAGGTATCCTTCCTAGACAGTAAAGAATTAATTAATCTATAAATACTATACTTAGTTTAAAACAATAAATTGGACAGCTAATGCGATTATTTCACCCTCCATTGTTTACTAAACAAATTAAATAGACAATATCAAAATTATTCAAAATAGGTTCTAGTAAATGGATACGGAACTTATTTTACGTTAAAATGTAAATGTAATATTTATGAAACAAAAGTATGCGCATGTTTTGCAGGCACTTAATATAATCTAACGATATTTCTTGTGTTACTTATATAAGCCATACACACGTGCTCTGACCTTCTTCGAGGTTTTAGTAGAGAAAAAGAAAATGCAATATCTACATAATGCAAACGGGGTCAGTTTCTTACTTACTTTTAATTCTTTTTACCTACCATACCTATTCAAGATATCAGTGTTTTATTTTCAACCGAATGTAAAAATTCGAAATCGAATTCTAAATTCAAGAAACCAAAAAGGTTGACAGCTACCTACACAAACAAATTGTTTCGTTTCCATTGCGACAGAAAAAAAAGTGTCTGTCACTTGTAGGGGAATGCAGCAAGCGAAAAAGCGCAAAATCGCTGACCTAGTGACCTAATTGTGGTGTCCATGAGAGAAGCAAGGTCAGCCCGCGCTCTTGTTCGCTTGTAATCACTTTTATTATACCGACCACTAAACTCGATCGACTACTTACCTACATAATTTATAGTACTTCAATAGATGTGGAATTGTGGATTTCTGGGACAGGTAAGTATATTGTTTTATATCGGTTAAGTACCTAAGAATAAGTAACTATAAGAGACAAGACAAGACACACACATACGACATATTAGAACTGATAAAATTTAATAAAATGATGAAATCTTATGCAGACCAAGAAGATGGCGGCAGTAAGAAATCAATATGTCAATTAATTCAAAAACGTGATCATATTCAACTTGAAGTTATTAAGGCGTTAGCATACCCAAAGTCAGGGGCAACTCCTACTCATTATAATCAAGGTAATCAGTGACATTTAGGCCGTCATTTCAAACACATTTATATTTGTCATCATTTAGATAAAACAAATAGCAAATGAATACAGTAATTTGATAAGGAAGTGTCATTGAACGTTATTTACTTAAAGATAATACTCATTTATTATCTCTGTTAATGTTGATTAAGGTGTAACCAACTGTGCAGGCTCTAATCACAGTAAATATACTCTAATGGTTTGTGTGTGTATGTCATACGAGAATTCTGCATTACTGATTCAGATTTCAGTTATGCAATCACTTTTAAGATTTTTCTAAGTCTGGTTGCTAAGATATTTTTTTTCTATTGGACGCGTTAAAACTAATTATATATGAGCCCAAACTCGAGGGGTTTACTAGCAGCAACCTCCTGGCTCCATCAACAGATCAGCTCCAAGATACCAAATTAACGTATTGTCATCCGAACTACATATACATACAAAGTTTCATTTCGATACGACCATTAGAAGTGGGTTAAAATTTACTTCCAAATTTCATTACATTGTTTGTTAGTTACCTACAACAAGTAAAGCTAATAATAAAAAAGCGTGTTAAAAAATCTGTTTGTGTCGGAAATTCAGAACATTCATCGCATTTTACTTGAAAGTTTATAGCAAAGTTTATAACTGTGTCTATTTCTGTATCTGTAACCAGGAAACCATTGCACCAGAACTTATTAACCAAGTAATCGCAGATATGACTAAAATTTAATCGCAGATATGACTGTAGCTAACCTACGTAGTCGGATCGTGTTTGTAAACTGTAGAATGACCTTTAAACCTAAACATTTATCCTACGCATGTCTCCAGCGTGTCATATCAGTACGATTAAGTAATTTACTTATTACTTAACCCACATCGATATCGTTTGCAGCATCTGTCAAAGAGAAAACAACGACATTCCTAATGACGCAGTGATGATGTGACATCTTAATAAAGTTTGAGATCGCACGTGTATAGCCGTGTAACTCAATAGTGTGACACCTCACGGTACGACCGTAATTTTATAAGTTTGTATGCTGCCTGACCCGTGTAACGTAACATCGCGTATCGTAGCGGCTCTTAGAGACCGTTTCGAATAACGGAAAACGAATACCACCGCACACCACTACTTCGAAACACTTTTATTTTGTACTCTTTTAAATTCACTGCTAGTTTCTCCAAAATTTAGCTTCCCAGAAATCCGTGCGTAGTATGAGAAAATTGTTTTAGAGTTTCTTCCTTTGATGTTACCGTAATTTATTTTCCGCGCAATTGAAATTTTGCAGCTACATTTTATGGATTACCTAATCAATAAATTAAACTAAACAGTCGCAATTGCAATCACTAACTTCTGACCGTGTATATTTAAACTGCTACAATTATTGTATATAGCAATATTTTCAATTTATGCACGAATTTATTTAGTTACTATTATAAAAAACTTCTACATATTGCAAATTTTCAATCATTGAAATCGACACCTCGCGTGCTCGTGACGTGACGTGACATCGTGACAATTTTTTCTTGTTTTGTTTCCATACGTGCTAGTTCATCAGTTGCGCAAATGGTCGAAACAAGTGAAATTTTGTTGCTAACCGTAACGGAGATATGACGAACTTTAAACGCGACCTCGTTACGCAAAAACGGGGTAACGATATTCCGCTAGAGCATCGGTAACTCGGCGTGTACGACTCGCCGAAACTCAACGATCACTTGGAAAGTATTCGCTTGGAAACGGTCACTTTCTCTAGAACAGGTCCCAGTCTTGATCCAACCGCGGAGGTACGTGCTCACACGCATCGCAACGACTCTACCGACAGTGCAAATACGCTTTAAAATGGTGAAATACGTGATATGCGGCTGACCGGTTGCTTACAATGTTAAAGTGCTGGGCCTGAGGTAAACTGTGTGCGTGTGTGGTTTAGCCATATAAGAATTATTGACCTTGCGGATTTTGCAATAAGATGATGATTTTGCAATATAACCGAATATATCTCTGAGCGAATCGAATTAAACATTTTTACATTGCCAAACTCGTGAATAGGTACGGTACATTACAAATTCTCTGTTCGCATGAATGTCGATGGTTATTGGCTTTGCAAAATTTGGTGTCGGCGAGGAACAATTGTGCGTCCCGTTACTTCTACTGGAATTCAGAGTTTAGTACAGAAATTGATAATAGTCGACCTACATTCTACAATACGAAAATAGGTTAGGACGTACTATCTCTATATCTATTATTTACGTTACTGTTGCCACGTGATATCCGTGGTTGCCACTGAAACCAATCATAGAACCTGGCGAAGCAGTATATATATGCTTGAAAAATTGGCAATTTGGCACATATGCTTAGAAAGACAGGAATACCCCAAATATTGTAACCTGAAAAATGTACATCCTTCTCTCATGTCGAAATTCGACGACACGCAGAGCAAAATATTCCTGGCATGAAGCTGTTTAAACGCGATTTGGAATTCAATCATGGTGTCGTCGATATAAAATTTGCAATCACAAAAGCTGCCATCAGTAGTACCAGTGAAAGGTTCGTAAAATTTGCCACGAGTTAAATTGCTGCCATTAAAAATAAATAAACTGGTAAGGCAATGACTTGGCATAGGAATGAAAAAAAAAAGATCGAAGCGCGAGACAGAGAGAGGTATATAGAACCAAACAAGTGCGTTACCCCCACGAAGATTATCTGCGTATTTATTTTTATTTATCTCTGTGCGTAGCGGTCCGAGCGAGCACTGCTACATGAGGATACACATCATATACATCATGTTTATTAAATACAACTTTAACGTTTGTCATTATTACCATTTAAAATGAACTGCCTGTTACCAGTTTTGTTTCCTCAAGCGTAACAGAATTTAAATTTATTTGTCACCAGTTTCCACCTTCAGTTTATTACATAATGCTGTAATAACTTCAGCCCTAATTACCCCTTATCTATCCAAGTACGAGTAGTTATATAATCGCCATGGACATTGCGTTCAGGAGATAATTCTATAATAGTTAACTCATCATTAATGAAACGAGTTATTAGTGTCCCAACAGACCTTCGTTGCTTATCGTGGTTGAAATAGGTTTGTGATTAGTTTGTATGTAAAATTAGCTGGACCGGTTTGCGTTTATTTCGTTTGTCACCTTCATAATGACTCGATCTCCTAGCTCTATTAGAATCTACTAAGTTTTTTTTTTTTAACATATAACTTAAATTCTTACTGTTAACCTTGTTCCTGCTGATAATTTGTTCAGCGACACTGCCTGACATTCTAGGAGTATATTGGATGCATCTAGCTGTAGGTACTCATATTTCCATTTAAAAAAATACCAAAGTTAATTCAGGAGAAAACAAAGGCTTCCCAGAAACAACAAATTTAATAGAAACGTTTCAAAACTCACAGACGAATAGGAAACATTTAACGCAACGTCATAAAGATTGTTTCCATGGCCCTTGCAACCTCAGCTTACATTTTATCGGCTCTTATCAGCAGCTATCTTATTGAAGCAAGTTCTTCATTTGTCGCCGATAACTTATGGATAGCTCTATTGATATCTCCCAGAGTCAATATTCTAAAAAATGCTATGTTCGTTTACAGTTTTAGTTTAGCAATTCGACAAGCATTGTTATTTGCTGTAGCAACTACGTGATGACCTTTACGCTCGGGCGCCTGACCATGAGAAACTCTGAAGGTTGCGTATACTTCTCGGATGGTCGCTCAGTTAGTCTTGAAAAGATATATCTCATTAGTATCTCAAGTAAAAACCCGTGTGGCTCGTGCAGCTGCATAAGAAACTCCTATCGGCTCGAAACCATAAGTATAGTGTCGCACTGCACAAAACAGCCTACAATCTTCTGTCTGACATTGCTGCTGTGTGTGTGTCAAGCCAATAGGTCGACCAACCAGTCGACCAGACGCTCTCCCTCCCTCGCTTTGTCCTCCGTCTGCCTGTTCCCCCCTCCCCCAGCGCCCCTCCATTGCGCCAGCCAGTCAGCGTTTGGTCGGTGGACAGACTGTACGTTCCGCGCCTCCGTTGCTACCGACTTCTTTACGTCATAGTTAATTTTGTGCTCATTTTAAAACTCACACAAATCTAGTAAGTGACACAGGTCTTATCATATCGCTCTGTCTTTAAGAATGTAGTTTCATCTTGGGTTATTATCAACTAAAGTCATAAAACTTACTACCGCTTTGTCTTGTTACAGGTACCTACTTGGAACTGGGTGTGAACCCAGATACGGTGTGTGTGGTTTTATGTAATCTTATTTATACTGTTATTGAAGAAACTCATAGTGGAGTTCGTGAATTATCCGCTCAGTGTGTGTGCAACGACAGAATTGTATCGGAGTTAATTGATTTATAAAAAGTGCAGTGTACACTTCATCGACAGTTCTCTGATTGTTATGCTCTGTAAACAAGTGATTTGTGTCATTATTGGATTGTTATCTATTTGGATTCTCAGCAGCTAAATGGCCATTGTAAGTGTTTTTCTTTTCTTTATCTACTTTTGTGTCAAATCCATTTTTATTACGATGCCTGCCTACGCAACTGAAGTTATCATCACGGAATAATATTTTATTATTATTCTTAGTAATCTCGACAAGGTCAGGTTAAGGATTCTCTATATTATTTTTTTATCTTGTACAACATGTACTTAAGTCTATAAAGTTCATTTAAAAAACTAGTATGTCATCAACATAGACCAACCTAATAAAAGACTATTTTAAACAAAATGCAATACATCTCTACAACTACGTTTTATTCCAATAATGAGAAGGAATACATACTTATAGTATCAATAGCGTACCTGCATAACACAGTGGAAGAAAATTAATTGCCTGATATCCACAAAACAATAGGAAACGAATTAGAAAAAAAAAGTCAACCAGTCAGTTTGGTTGAACCCAAGATTTTTTCTGTCAGCCATAAATTGTGATTCGGAGAGTTCAGGCAGGTGCAGTGAGCATTCTACGAATTCTCACGCTCGCTCGCTATGCTGGCCTTCTGAATCTATTTGCTACATGTATAAATTACTCATTGTGAATTGTTGAGCAAGGCTGCAAAGCTAATGAGACATCGAGATTGCGAATATACGGGCGCCATCTTTACGATTTGACTGACGCGCATCGCGACCTCGTGAGCAAGTTCACTAAATTTAGAACACGGTTGACATTCTGTGCTCCCGATGCTTGTTCAAATGTTTAATCACTGTTTACAACCCTTATACAGTTTTAATACTTTAATAAATGTAAGCCATTTTCTTTGGTTTTGTTGAATCCATCTGGTTCTATAAAATTGGAAGGACCAGATTACCAAACTTGTTGGTTCCAACTCTCCTACAATTTCATTTCGGTGTTCTGGTTGATTAACTTCATGTTCTTCTATGTTTTGGGCTGGTCGAGTAACTCGAAGTTTGAAATTATTGCTTCGCAAACATGTGGTAGCGAGAGCTTGGTTGGCGCTCATGAAGAGGTATATAAAGTGGGTCAAGGCACGCTCGCGGGCGGCTGGCGTTTCCTACTCGCAGCAGACACTGACGACACGACAAGGAAGGCACTCGTTATTCGCACTTTAAAACAACCTCCACCACTGATATTAACTGCTTACGACGAATTATTGCCAGTAAACTGATTAGACAATAAAGAGTCCGTTGTAGATTCAAAATTCAGAGTTTGGACTTCAATATTTTATAGGTTCTTGGAAATGCTGTTCTAGGAAGAAACGCTTTTTTGCTTGTCATTACAAAATCTGGTTAACAATAATGTTAACGATAGACTTGATGAGTCAAAGAATGTGAAATGTGGAGGAAGCTCAAGAGCTATGAAATTGGCAATTTCCAAATCATTGTTACAATTTAGATGCATAGCATTGTTACTAGCCACTTGATTATTTTGGGTCAAGGATTTTATAGATAAACTCAATTACTGCCACTTATGTACATTGATAACAATCGATTGGGCCTGCTTTCCTTTCAGCTATACATATTATTGTTCAGATTTGCAAATGAGCGTTTGGCTGTTTGTTGTGTACACAAACAGAGCTAAGTACGTATTTAGCAGATAACAGCAGTTTGCACTAGTTAACGTTTGCGCCGAGCACCGACCCACTTAGATACCGACTATCACTTACCGTTACGATAACGTCCGACCACTTTCTCTGCACGCTCCATTTCGTGAAATACCTCGTCCACGTGTTTGTTTACTTAGTACACTAGTGCTAATTTCGTCTCCACATTGACTTTGTCCATAATATCAGCGGTTCTTCTACTCTTAACCACTGTTTTGCCTTCATCTTTCCCCTCTAGTTTTACTGATGTGTCTACTACATCATCATAAATAGGATGTTTATCATAGTTTTTATATTGATCGCTGTCATTGGTTGCAGCAGCATTTTACATGCATTTTACAATATTGAGCGGGAGATAGTGCAAAAAGATTTTTTATAACGCGAGAAAATTCTTTTTGAGCTTGAGCAAAACTAGTATCTCTTGCCTAAACAGATTAACGGTACAAAGTAACGGTAACTCTCGCGAATTCCGTCTGCCAGTCATCATGTGTGTCTCGAACAGCACGATTATCGAATGTAACATTGACTTTCACATTTGTGTCGTGTGGTGCTGATGTAACGCGGCCCGCCGCTGCGCCCGCGCCGCGCCAATGCGATTAGGTAAACGTTGCGCGCAGCTTTCACCCCACTTTCACCTCCATTTCCGCGTTACTTGGAGCCGCTCATTGGCGCTCATTTCTACAGATTATTATTGCATATTGCAACATTTTTATGGACGTTTTATGTTGTAGCATGTTAGCAGGTTTGGCTCAGGCGGTTCGCATTTTTAAAATACTTGTTATATTCACATGGCAACTCTTTTAGATAGGTAGTCGGCGACAGTTGTAAACTTATAAGTAACTTTCGATTGAATTTAATTTGCAGATGTGTTCATATTGTTTCTTTGCAAATTATAAATTAATGGTCAAAGAATGCTAGCGTAGTGTGAGACGCCCCCTAGCTAGATGATGCGAAGACCTTAAAAAGGTGACTGGTATTATCACACGTATGGAGTCAATGCTTCGGGACGACTATATTCTTTTGATAGGTAGGTAGGTACTGAACTACGGACGTCTATTTATTTAAATTATTGTCAGAAAAATTTGAGTGTAAAATTGTTGATAAAACAATTTTACCCTCACATTTACGCGTAACTAAGCACTTACATATTATTTACGTTTAAATAATTCCAGAGCACTATGGTACAAAGGTTATCTATTTAGATAACATACGCGCTTCCTATATATTATTATTAATTCCTACGAGTAACTTGGCGAGTACATGCACAAATACATAAATATTACCTCCATAGAGACGTACGTTAACGTTATTCTTGGAATTTGAAGGTGATACGCTCGAGTTTACCCAAATGTCATCTGCTTACCCATGAATGATATTATTTACTAGCTGTGCCCGCGACTTCGTTCGCGTGGATGTCGGAAAACAATAATCTGTCTCTTTGCACATTCTATTTTCCTTTTTCTAAAATAAAAGTAGTAAAGTAGCTCATAGCATCAGCTAGTGCAGGTCCCGTAAAAATCGGCGGTCCAGCCATTTCGGAGATTAGCCAGTACAGACAGACAGAAAAAATCATAAGTACCGTAATTCTAATTATATACTTTCATATGCATTTTGTAAAAAACTGTTATTTTGACATTACAAACAGACACTTCAATTTTATCGAGGTTCCAAATCTTAGAATAGACAATTTTATCAAAGTTATTTACTTGATACCTAAATCGTGGAAAAAAATTGGCTCGATTGCTTAGAGACTATTATGTCATCCAGATAAGTAGGTACTTCTTAAAACTATCGTTGAGTCATAGAAATTCATAAGAATTTGAACAACTAAAATCATTTGAATTTGGAGAGGCTAAAACAAGTGAAGTAGAATAGTGCCGTGACATTGGCCCGGTGACCGATACTGAAGTTCTTTCGTCCGCCATTCGTTTACACAACTGCAGTAGTGTTCAACTCGGTCAGACACACATCACTTCTATCTGCCATCGAATGCAGCGCTATTATAGAATCGTGCGAAAGATTATCACTGGCACGAGTTATGTAACCGCAACAATATGTACTGAATTATGAACAATTCTATTGCGTGCAGGAAATGTTAGGTAATCGCCCGTTCTGGTCATAGACATTGTTAGCACATTTTTTTAGATTTTGCCATATTTCATTCAACAAAAAAAAAAAAATAATATTTGGGATGAACAACTTTTATTCCAAATTATTTTAGTAAGGTCAAATGTTATTATATTGTCTTTTAAATAGGCCAGTAAGTTTTATGAAGCGACGCTTTAATAATTGTGAGCACTGAGCAGGTTCGTGAGTTGTTTGCGAATTGTACGGTTGCAGCCAACTATTGACCCACTGACACACTAACTGAAGGAAAACAACTTAGTTGAGTGTCACAATCGACCCGCCGATGTAACTATCGAGATTACTTTCGTTTACGATAAACGATACTAATTTTTAAATTAAATTTAAGCAATTAAAACACGATTTAGGTTTATTTTTCGTTAATTATTGTTGCCATTTATGTTTTTATTTTTTGTAATTTTATCTCATATAGTTAATGTCAAAAAAAAAGACATAGAAGTGAAACATATTAATAATAAATCATAAGATGATAAGAGGGATTTAGTGTAAGAGACAGAGAGAGATATATTTTCTCTCTCTCATGTAACGAAATGTGCCTAAACGTGACGCGTCCTTGAAATTCCATTCTCAATTCCCGAGAAGTTTCACTTCCGAAATCGGATCCTTCATCACATGGGGTAAAATTAATTAATCTCCTTACTAATTAAATTGAGTTAAAAGAGGACCACTTAGCATATCTAGGGTATATGTTGATGCTGGAGAACGTAATTATAAAAAAAAACATGTTAGCTTTGTAACGTTTTGCGGCGTTTAATGTGGCACATAGTTATACATACATATACCTACTCACGTGGTTTGCGGTGTGACAATTAGATTCGTCTTACAAATTAACACATCCTTTGACGTGCCTTGTAACATGGCAACACGCTACCGCAATGTAATCGGACGACTAACGATGCCACGGAAATGATCAGAATATAGAGATCGTGCGGAAAATTCAATCGGTCGGTTTCCAATCTAACGAGATACCTCGGAATACCAGTGTTTTACATGAAGCGACTGCTTATCTGACCTCCACAACCCAGTTACTGGGTAACACGATACCCCTTGATAAGATTGGTGTTCACTTTTAGGCTTCTGAGTACCCGTAACGACTCTCAAAGATCGTGCGGAAAAAATTTCAATACAAATCATTTTCCGCAACGCAACGCACTCTAGACAGGACGATAGCTGTTAATAAAGATAACCATCGAAACACAAATACCTTTTAACAATGACGCTCTTATTATTATTTTTAAATAATAATGCATACTGCACGCGTTCAACGCGTTGTGTTATGTTAGATGTGGCAACATAAAATAATAAATATTATTCATACCGACAGCCATGCATGCTCAATAATTATTGGATGTCGAATATACGTGGAAATTGACAATGCGCACCCAGGTCCTTGGAACTTTTTTATTATCATATATAAATTTTATAAGGAAATTCACTGTAATTGGAAAGAGTCTGATAGCTAGGCGTTTTTCATGAGAAAACGCGCGATCATAAGAAACCCATTCTGATTTCAGTTTAGTGGTGGAGGAACACAAAACAGAAAACCTCCCAATTAATATACATTTATTTATCCAACTTACTATTTTGACAACATATGCTACCTATATTAAATAAGAACTTTCCTACCGTTTTCCACAAAAATAATCCCTTCATATCTTTATTTTTTCCTATTAGCATTTCCATTCATCAACTTTTCCAATAACAATACGTACCTATTATGGAAATCGGATTATCGGAATCGGTAAGCCGGAGAAAAAACATAAACAAACAATTTCGTAACTTTGAGAAGTTTCCGAAACTCGTAGCATTTCCTCGTTGTAGTTCGTAGGCAGACGTAGACAACAAAAGGACGTGCGATCTTTATATTGTTACTGAATGTTGGAGACACTCCAAATCGTCGAGCTCTAGTTGTTGCAACTCTTAAAATAGATCCTGTAGGTATTTTATCTTAGCCTATTTATGAGAATACACAGCTGTTCCCTCCTGTAAATCGAATCTTAATGACAAATAGCAATGCAACTGTTAAATGATTGGGGTCAGCTGGATTTATGATAAAACAAAGCGTAGGTTTGCGAATCCTTTATATTTTAGGAATTTTGTAATCTTTAGAGGATGTATTTTCTTATATTTTTTGTTCCGAAATCTTCGATGTTTTCCGAAAAGCCTACGCTCGACTCTACAAAGGTTATTTCGTCATCATCATCATCATCATTGCAGCTGAAAGACGTCCACTGCTGGATATAGGCCTCCCCCAAGCACCTCCACTTCGACCGGTTCTGTGCTTCTCGCATCCAACGGATTCCTGCGGCCTTCACAAGGTCGTCGGTCCACCTTGTGGGAGGCCTTCCAACGCTACATCTTCCGGTTCGCGGTCGCCACTCCAGAACCTTTCGGCCCCATCGGCCATCTGTTCTGCGAGCAATGTGTCCTGCCCACTGCCACTTTGGAAATTCTTCGGGCTATGTCGGTTACCTTGGTTCTCCTGCGGATCTCTTCATTTCTGATTCTGCGAGCAATGTGCACTGCCACCCAATTCAAGAACATTACAAAAACATTATAAATGTTCTTGTATTATCGATTTTATTCAATTTCGAGCGGCCATTGTTGTTTACATCTTTGGCAAATTTAGCGCGGTCGGACCTTAAGTTTGACAACTCTTCGTCGGTTAGCTTGGTTCTCCTGCGGATCTCCTCATTTCTGATTCGATCACGCAGGGAAACTCCAAGCCCTAAGACGACCCACTGACCAAGCATAGCCCTCTCCACTGCCCTTTGGGTGACTTTTAGCCTTCTAATAAGGCCCATTGCGAGCGAACACGTTTCAGTGCCATATGTCATCACTGGCAACACGCACTGGTCAAAGACTTTCGGCTTGAGACACTGCGGTATGTGGGACGAAAATATATTGCGTAGCTTCCCGAACGCTGCCCAGCCAGGTCGTATTCGACGATTGATCTCTTTCTCGAAGTTGGACCTCCCCAACCTACCTAGGTTCGTTAAGGTCAACATAAATGGTTCCAAGAAGGCTTGTATCACGTGTTTAAGTTCACTTGGCTTAGACGTTATTATATTCATTCTTGTTTTGACTCATTTTACGATGTAATTGGAATTCCTGAACTAGTCTAAAATACATAGTTTATAGTCAGTATAGTATTACGCATTCATTGTAGTGCTGGTGAGTTATAATTTTCCGTATTTACAACATAAACAAAATCGCTGGGCACCCCCCGTGACAAACATCGTTTATTGTGTTATGTCGTGTTATTCTACTTTTTTTTGTATTGTTTTTATAAAGTCACTGATCCTGATTTACATTATCATGAGCAGGGTTTCTCACTAAACGAACTCATGTACGGAGAACAACGTGGTTTTTCAGTTTTCATTGTTCTTTCTAAACAGGGGTTTCGAAGTGTACCTACTGCTCTCGAATTAGTATAAGTACCTTCTAGTCTATGTTCATTCATTCTAGTTAACGGGACTTTGTTCTAACAAAGTTCTTAATAGGCAGGGGTAGCATTGGTAATCACTAATCAGTGAAATAAGAAAATATTTCTTCTGAAACAGTACAAATGCGAATACATAAATATGATGTTTCGTAGCGTAGTGTTGTGAATGCACAGAAGATGAAAACATAAGATTTCATAACAGAAATAGAAACAAATACAGGAAGTAAAGGTAATTGAAACTGGTCGATGTTAGTCGGTCGACGGCCATAAACAATGCGGATCTAATAATAGAGGGCGCTAGCAACACTGATGAAAAATAGAACACGTAATGTGGGCCACAGCCGCTCCCGCGCCGCGATACATTTCACTGTGCCGGCCCACTGGCTGCCGAGATCCTTTGTGATCTATTCTAATCGCTAATTAGCAAAATGTGGACACGCAGCTCTTCTTGAAAATTGTATTGTGTTTTTAATTCCAACCGAATGACAACAAATACAACGAGGAATTAGTCGACAATTCCAGGAAATTATTATTTAGAATGAACTGTAGTTTTTTTGTTGTGTATCTATTATCTATCTAGAGTTCTAGACCTTAGTTAGAGGCTCTATTGTAAGGGTTGTTACATTATGAATAATATGTTGCTAACGCTACATTTTCTATCCTCAACGTAATCGTAAAATGTTTACAACGTAATGGATCACAGAATGTTACGACATAGCAAGTTATTAAGAGTTTTTTTTTTTAATCTTTTATAATAGGTACCTACTACCAAGTGATTATTTTCTTTAGAAATTACAATGTTTGTATTGTTTAAGCTAATGGCAAAGAAATATTGGACGAGGTGTTTGTTTAGGGAATCAATTTAATATAACCCTATAGGGGCCTATGGTGTAAAATGGCCGGAGATGGAGGGAGACTCGATATAATTTTCATTCCCCTACGCACCCCCTTTGGCCATTATTTGCCTTGGTTCCGTGGGGAGTGCACGTTGGGGCAGTCGGTATGATTTCTGTACGAACGTGCCGCACCAGGGTGTGGGGAAGATTAATTGACTCTGAAATTAGTATGGTGCCTTTATTTTACGACATTTTTATTGCTGATGGAATTTAAGAATGCAGCATGTGTACATTACTGAGCGTTTCTAGCGAAATTCATTATCGCGACTCACGTTAAATTTTTTCACGATGCGAAAGATAACCTTCCTTTCTCATGAACGAATGAACGGAAAACAACTCTTAAAATATCGATATTATGAATTCAGCCACATAACTGAAAGCCAGACCTAAGAAGTCTTACGCCCACAGGTATAGATATACGCCATTACGTAAAGTAGGTAGGTATTGTAATATTATTGAATTGAACTTCCCACTTGTTCATAAAGAGAAGCACTGCAGCAGCACTTGAGTAGGAAGTAGGAACCCCGCCTCCAATCTTATTGAAAGTCTTTAAAAGCATAAGGGAAATTCTCAGAACGCCTCATTAGAATCGGCTTAGAGTTTCTAAGTATCCACGCGCCACGCAACGACTCGTTACCTGACACCTACATTATAATACCAATCGTCTAGTGATCTCATAGGTTACCTACATTATTATTAATAGTAGTTGCGAAACTGTAGGTATAAAAACGTTTTGGAGTCTCGTTTCAATAATGAACGAGACAAAAAGTACAGACATTACGATTCACCTTGTTTCGCGCGGCTCGCGGGGGCAATGACCCGCCACAGCTGTAGCGCGTCTGTGTACGTAAATAGTGTTTCACACATGCGCGCTGTTGTTGGAGAAAATTTTAAGTTTTTTGACGTTTACATACGTCAATGATGGTTACAAATCGCTTTAAAGCAGTTTTATGGCCATCTGTAATCTTGGATCTTCACTAGTGCAGTTATAATAATGTAAATTATTATTATACAAAGTTTATCGCTCCTTCTTTTGAATTTAAATAAATTTGAACATTTACGTTAATCCTGATTTAAATTTTCAAGCTACGTGAGGGACGGGAACGGGACTTCTCATGAATATCAATCCACATTGACTTACTGATCTGTAGATCTTATCTAATACTTACTTAGGTACCTATATTTATTGCCTTTCTTTGCGGATTACAGTTCATTCGTGAGTGATGTTTTGAAAATATAAAAAAAAACACATATATTCCTAATTATTATAATTTCAAAGAGATTGTTTATTCACATTTCTATTTATATATAGGAAGGTATTTCACTGCAAAGGGAAATTAATTTCTCAACATCGGAGGGGAAACATCTTTGACTTCACTGCTTCCCAACTTCTATTGAAATTGAAATATGATCGATTCCTTTACAAAGAGATCGGATAGTCGGATACCTAATAGTTCCTATGTATTTACTATACTTTACTTTCCATAAATAACTTAGGATAGTAAAACGGTTGGTCTATTATATAGTCTATGAGTATTTGGTACGTGGCGTTTAACATAATCATACACACACGGTGCAGTGCACAAAACAAAACGCGTCATTCAAAATCAGAGCATGTCCATTGTGTATTTTTTTATTCAACAAAATCGATTTAAAAGTCAATTCGCATGATGTGCTGAATCGCTTGTCAACGGATGTTGGATGTGGGTCAATGTCCATTGGTGCAACACTTACCTATCTGAGTGTGACGTATGTGTGCTGTAAACTATTGATAAAGTAACTAAGTAATATGTGTTTATGGAACATCTTATCAATAGTTCGCGACGATAATTTACTTGATTTATATTGTTCAAGATAAGCCGACCCCCACATAGTTGGGAAAAGGCTAGGCAGATAATGATGATGATAGTGTTCAAGATACTGCGTGTTGAAAATCACAAGAAAAGCTATTGGACAGCTTGTATTATTGGTCATGGATCCAATCAATCAAGATTATTGCTCTATTTTCTATTGCTTTCTAGACTTTATTGAAGAAGCGAAATAAAGGTGCTCAATACTCGTGTCACCTATTAATTAAAAATAATACTGTTATTAAATATAATAAATGACGTAATCTATCCTAGACCAGTTATACCTTGAATTTGCTTTTTTACAAATAGCTAACGATTAGAGTCCGGTTACCTACTTCACTCCTGGGTAGCGACCTGGTTTACCACTAACATACACACTCTCATAGCAGCCGGTCTATTCTGTAAAAACATCACCGTAAAAACTTAAGTCAGCTGTAGATTGGCACTATTGGCAAATGACAGCTCACTTCACCTATGTTTTTTGCAGAATAGATTGGCAGGTTATTATTATATGAAACGTGAACTGTCATGCGATGTTATACTACCTACTTTTGTGCGGTGCTAATGTTAAAGATCACCTTGACGTGTCTTGCACAACATCTATTGAAATGATAATTTTATGGCGGGGTCTTGATCTGTAGTCGCTAAGTTCCTATCGAAATTAACTAAAGAGGGGTTTCCTTTTATTTCAGGTCTTACTGGAAGTGAAGCCGAAGACATGAACGCGCCTAGGGGTCGCCACTCTCATCAAGCAGGGTAGCCGTTATACCACGTAAGTTTAATTACTCTTATGTTCCTATACTTCTTTTGTTTACCTATTTCCTGATGCCGTTATCAAAACGCCATGGTTTTAAAACTCTGTCGAGAGTTCAGTGTTCACTTTTGGCATCATTAATAGGTATATATGATTCCGGTCGACATAATTACACTGAAATTATCCAGATAAACTATATCGCATTTATTATTTAGACGTGATGTCATTTAAAGAAAAGTCAAACTAATTATTATGGTCTACCTAGAATTATAAATACGGACTCCGGTTTAGTTTTATGGTTTAAACTTCAAAACGACGACTTTTGATCGAACCATCGTATTAAGTGAATTACATACCTGGGGGTAACGGGCCCGTCCGGAAGTAGTTGATCCGTCAAATCAAATGTCACATTGAATTTTAGGACAGATAAAAAAACACATCGAAAGTAGGGACAACTGTCAAATCGTGTTGTCTTGTCATCCATTCTTAGTTCGGACTCCGAACTAATCTTATTATTTATTTATTTCTTTAATTAAAACTATTTAGAACCAAAATAGAAATTATATAACGACACAGTTAGGCTTATGTCCATATTATTATGTGATGCGCATTACGGAATAGATAACGCTTGTAAATTCGGCCGAATTTTTCATGTTTGTAAACCAATAAATGAATTGATTTGATTGAAACTACGGAGTTTGGCATAAGAAGTATATCCCCACTGACTGATTCCTTTCGGACGAAACAATTAGCACAGGTAGAGTTTCATTAAAACATTTGCCAATATCAGCAGTATTTTATGTAGATTTCTTCGTAAACATAAACCATTAGAAACAATGCCGGTAACGCGCACATCGTAAATCGCAATATATCCTATTTAACAGCCTAGCTTCCATTACGTACTGTTTGTTCTTTGGCCGATTGAGAAAAAGGCCACACACAGCACGGTACGAATTTGTTTGTAGGACGCCAAAATGCGTCGGCTCACAAAGGCACAAACGAATTTCGTGGTGTGGTGTGGTCTCCAACCATTCTTCTTAATCTTCACACGTACCTCATTAAGGAGTTGTTTTCGGTTTCACAACGTGATGCGGTACCTATCTAGACTTTTAATCATCTATGGTTTACCTTTCTGTGACTCAGCATGGTTGATGTGGGCTTAAAAACGTCTCCTTTCGCTGGGTAGGCTATGATATGATTGAACAATTAGCTAAGAATGATGAGCTAATTGAATATGAACCTTAGGTATGTCCTGTGGACCTCAGTGCCAACGTAAGAAGATATAAAATATAAGTCATCAAGTAACAGTAATTACTTAACTCTTCACGATTCCATTTTGCTTTTTGCTAAATGATATAAGCAGAAATATAATTTCTGATAAATGAAAACTACTTAATAATAAAGGGGTTAAAACCCGTTATGTAAAACAAATTCCGGTATATTTCTATTACATAGCTAAGTAGATTTTCCACTGGGGCGTTCTCATAACGGAATCCGCATAAGTGCAGCACTCGTAATTGCATCTTGTAACGCACCGATGCACACATGCAATTATTTCGCTTTAAAACAACCATTTTAGCTTTTTTATAAGCTACAATGGCTTCTTCTTTCTTCTAGCTTCTGCCTGCGACTTCGTCCCCGTGAAATTTCTCGTTTAAAATAATTATATCCTACTAGCTACTTTTCACCCGCATATGTCTCGATGCCAAGGAAATATCGGGATAAAAAGTATCCTATGTCCTAATTCAAGTCATGGACTAAGTACCCATGTGCCAAATTTTATCCAAATCCAACAAGCAAACGTAACAAAAAAATCAAATCTTTTTCAGGCGCTTACATGAGCTAAACGCAAAAAAACGGTAGTTTTCGAAACAATAAAAGTATATGATCGCCTACAGTAAACAAAATCAGAAAAATATATGATATTCTTCAGGATATATGCTAGATAGATAGTGTTTTGAAAACACAATACAACTAATTTGGTACGATAGAAAAAAATCATGAACATACCTCTAAAAAACTTTCTTTTTACAATAAAAACCATACTAATATACATACAATCATTCTGATTTTTTGTCAGATTATTCTACAAGTAACATACTAAAATGATAGTGTTTTATTTTTTTATTTAAAACAATAGTTTTTTTGTAAATCGAATATTCATAGTTCCGAACATAAAAAGTGCGCGTGTGTGCGTGAACGCCCGTGTAGCGACAGTGCCGGCCGAGGCCTGATGCTATGTCGCTCTTTTCGCCGCACTATTTCCGTCAAAATTGTTATGTTTTTGTTAAGTTTTATTTGTAAATTCATTGTTTATTATTATTTGCATTATCTTCTTTCCGTAAATATTTTTATTTCGTGTAAATATAAAATACTTTTAAGTTTGTTATGTATGGGTGCAAGGCGCGCGCCATCTATTGTACGGCGAGTCCCAACTCCCGGGCGTTTCACTTGTGTCTACCGGCAGTGGTCCGCGTAACCTAACAAAGTTAAAATAGGGTAATAATTTGTAAATAAATGGGAAATATAGTGAAACATTCCGTTAGGAGGACTACAAAACGTTCATATAAAACAAAAGCCGAACATAATATGAACGAAAGTAAAAAGTATGAGCATTTTATTTTTAACTGAATATTTTTATTTTTGCAATAAAACTATGAATTTTGGAAACATCTAAGAAAGTGCAGTCGGTATTTTCGACTTCACGTACAACTGTCACAGTGACGTATGTGGACGACGTGTAGATTTGTATTCGAGAGTCCCCGGGTTCGATTCCCAAGGTTACGAAATCGTACTTTCTTTTTAAATTTTATTTAAATGTATTTTGAATTTTTAGATAGATAGTGTTTTGAAAACATAATACAACTAATTTGGTACGATAGAAAAAAATCATGAAGATACCTCTAAAAACTCTTTTTACAATAGAAACCATACTAATATACATACAATCATTCTGATTTTTTGTCAGATCATTCTACAAGCAACATACTAAAATAATAGTGTTTTATTTTTTTAGTTCAAACAATAGTTTTATTGTAAATAGCATAATATTCATAGTTCCGAACATAATAAGTGCGCATGTGTACGTAAACGGTAAACCCCCGTGCGTGTAGCAATAATGCCGGCCGAGGCCTGATACTATACGGACGCGTCGCTCTTTTCGCCGCATTATTTATTTGTACCTACATACATTCATTGTTTATTATTACTATTTGCATATCTTCTTTCTGTAAATATTTTTATTTCATGTAAATATAAAATACTTTTAAGTTAAAATAGCGTAATAATTTGCTATCAATTATATCATTTGTAAATATGGGAAATAAAGTGAAACATTCCCTTAGGAGGACTACAAAACGTTCATATAAAACAAACGCCGAACATATGAACGAAATTAATTAAAAAGTAAGAGCATTTTATTATTACTGAATATTTTTTTTCGCTATGAATTTTGGTAGTTTAAGAAAATGCACTTATTACGCATAAGCTCAGTTTTTTCGACGAGATACGCAATCGTTACATTGGCTTATGTAGACGACGCGCAGGTTCGTGTTCAAGGGTCCCCGGGTTCGATTCCCAGTGATACGAAATCGATTTAATTTTATTTAAATGTATTTTGAATTTTTAAATATATTTTTATAAATAACTAAAAAAACGTCTACAATGTAATTATCTTTCACAGGAGAAAGAAAGTCGAAAATATCAACACGGAAGTTACTTCTAATGCGTAAGTACCTACACGTTTTCTATGCCATTGTAACAATAAAAAAAACCTAAATTTATTAACAGACCGCGACTTATTGATAATATGCATAAATAAATCACAGATTCATCCGAAAATTGCGATGAAAATTATCACAAGCAAGAGTTTAATTTTTATTGATTGTGTTTATAATAAATAGAAATCATAATAATTATGTATGAATGTTAGGTACGAGTACCTAATCCTTGAGGCCGTTTACACATCATGCCGAAGCTGCAGCGGCATCGCCGCCGCCGCGGCGCCGCTGCATCAGTCACCCTTGGATTTGTATGAACACACGGCGCCGCCGAGTTTTGATAAGATCTATCAAAACTCGCCGCCGCACAGTGGTCTGAAAATCGAGCTCCATACTCATAGAAACTTAAAGTACGGAAATAAAAAAACAAAAATTGTAATGGGTCTAGTATACCTCCCTTTACGTAATATTAACGTATGGATGGTATCAGTCGCTCCACGCGTGAGAAAAAAAAGTTTTTTGTTTTTTTTTTGTATGGGAGAAAACACTAACCCCCTTATTCATAATCCTATTTTATCTCTATTTTAGCTAAAATAGGTTTATAGAACGTTTGTCTTTATCTGTCACGTTGTCATTTCTGTGTGTAAGAAAGAGACAAACCCCATTTTAACTAAAATAGGTTTGATAAGTTTTATGAATAAGGGGGTTAATGTACATTTTTTTGAAACTGAATTGAACTGATAGGCTGGAGCTCACACGAGCTATTGTACCATACACGGCCATCAAGATGACATACAATTCATGGACCGTAGGGCGCCGCTTTGCACGTAGCAAATTTTTGAAATTTTGTGTTTTCGATATGTGATTTTTCAAATCTTTGACGTGAATAAATGAACTTGCTGATCGATTTACTTATACTATCGTTACTTTTAGCCTGCTTATGACCTTTATGATGACAACAATTAAAAATTATGTTGATTATAAGTACCTATACGTTTTTTTTTAATTTCATTCCAAGAACTACTTAACTCATTTAATCACCGTTGTAGTGTATCTATTAAATAGATATGTAAACACTGTCTCATTCACACAAGCGGGGTAGCTGCTGTCAGTTATGTTATGTCATCTGTCAGTTACGAGGAATGGCGGGAAACAGACAAAGTGAAGCAGGCTATATACGATGGCGCTTGGTGTGGTAGTGAGCCAGTGAAGTGATATGTTTAACATAAGTACGGAATCAACAGGATTCTACAACCGTGATTATGGTTGAGTTATAATTAGATACTGCTTCAATCTGAGCCTCAATCAGAGCCTGTTCTTCCACGATGTTCAACTTGTTTTCGTTTGAAAACTTAAAATAAATTGGTCAGCAGAACATTGTGGAAGATGGCTTTGGATTCTCCCATACCTTTTCTTCGCCACAAACTAAGCGCAGAGGCACAAAAGAACACATAAACATACTGGAATCGTCTTCGTCTGCCATAGTTTGCTTATACAAACTTTGCCCTGAAGCACCATCAAAGCCATACTTGCATATAATTGTTAACTCTTTGCCATCCAGCGAAGGTTCCACACGTAGGAATTTTCCAAGCTTTGCACAGTTTTATCCAAAATTTAGCTTTACTTTTACCTCTTCTTCCGTGATGTACAATGGTAACTTTTGGAGGGCAGCAGTCCTTCTTCGCCTCAAGGATGGCAGTATAAGAAGGACACAGTGGTACTCCTTCTTCTTTTGCACAAGATCTTAATGTTATATACTGCCACTTCGAAAGCTTCAATGAGGTCAAAATAAATAAAGCTTTATCAGCGGAATATATAGGCACAGTTTCCTTGGGCTTTAACAATTTATTTATCCTTGTAGCCTCTTTGCTCCGAGACTAGTTTAACGATATCTGCTATATTCTTGTCATGTGCTTTCAAACCGGTTGCATGAGCAAGGCTTTCAGTGCTATACGTTAGGAGGTCTTCCGCTCTTCTTCTCTTCTGTAGCGGGCTTAGCTCTTTAAATGGTTTTCTCGGCCTCACAACTGATGTTGATGTTCCAACACTGCACGTCTCCGGTGTGTAGGATGTTGATGCACCCTCATTTAAAACAAAGTCAGAACTGGAACGGGTTTGCTGCTCTACTGACACTAAATAAGGGGTCATCTTTCCTTTCATGATCTCAGGCCATTTTATGTTCTCTTGCAGCCATGTCTCATACTTTGTTATGTATGTACGTCTCGTGAGATTACACGAGATCCATTTGTTCCTCAACGAACAAACATAAGTCTGACAGAATTGTTTCAATACCCTCTTTTCATTTTCTGACAAATCAATAGTATTCTCAAAAACTTCAAATAAAACATTGGGCTGTGAAAAACAATTGTTGTTTGTCACAAACATGACAATGTCCAAATTGGTATCACAACCTTCCATCACAGCACAATTAAAAAAATAACGTAATAAGTTAGCGCGCACAAGTACTGAGAGCTACTGATAAAAGTAAGCTCAAACGTCCTGTTTTTATACAACTACCCTCATTATCGTTCGCTATTCTTTAATTAGGTTTTACAGACTTTAATATTACAGACAATAGAATTTTATTGTGACTAGGGCCCATTTGGCCCTGCTAGAGCTGGTTGATGCTCATGTCATTAGTATATAATTATAACTCAACCATAATCACGGTGATTAAATGAGTTAGTTCTTGGAATGAAATAAAAAAAAAACGTATATAATCAATATAATTTTTAATTGTTGTCATCACAAAGGTCATAAGCAGGCTACAACTAACGATAGTATAAGTAAATCGATCGGCAAGTTAATTTAACCTCGTCAAAGATTTGAAAAATCACGTATCGAAAATTCAAAATTTCAAAAATTTGCTACGTGCAAAGCGGCGCCGAACGGTGCATGAATTGTATGTCATCTTGATGGCCGTGTATCGTACAATAGCTCGTGCGAGCTCCAGCCTATCAGTTCCATCCAGTTTCAAAAAAATGTACATTAAGTGTTTTCTCCCATACAAAAAAAAATAAAAAACTTTTTTTTCTCACGCGTGGAGCGACTGATACCATCCATACGTTAATATTACGTAAAGGGAGGTATACTAGACCCATTACAATTTTTGTTTTTTTATTTCCGAACTTTAAGTTTCTATGAGTATGGAGCTCGATTTTCAGACCACTGTGCGCCGCCCGCGGTGCCATACTATTATATTCTGTGGCGATGCCGCTGTATTGGTTTCTCTTGGATTTGTATAAGCCCTTGCGGCGCGCCGCCGCGGCGCCGTGTGTTCATACAAATCCAAGGGTGACTGATGCAGCGACGGCGGTGCCGCTGCAGCTGCGGCATAATGTGTAAACGGCCTCAAAGATTAGGTACCTAACATTCATATATAACTATGATTCCTTTTTATTATAAACAAAATCAATTTTAAATCTAATTTCTTGCTTTTGATCATTTTCATCGCAATTTTCAGATGAATCTGTTACCTATTTCATTATGCCCATTATCAATAAGTCGCGGTCGGTTAATAAAAACATTAGGTCAGAATTTTTTTTATTTTTGTAATAGCTTAGATAACGTGTAGGTACTTGCGCATTAGAAATAAGTACCTAACTTCCGTGTTGATATTTTCGACTTTCTTTCTCCTGCAGACTTTTTTTAGTTATTTATAAAAATATTTAATAGATATATTTAAAAATTCAAAATGACATTTAAATAGAAAATTCGATTTCGTAACCTTGGGAATCGAACCCGGAGACTCTCGAATACAAATCTACACGTCGTCCACATACGTCACTGTGACAGTTGTACGTGAAGTCGAAAATACCGACTGCACTTTCTTAGATGTTTCCAAAATTCATTGTTTTAGAAAAAAACACTGCAAAGTGATAATTTTTATTTCGGAAGTCGGTGTCGCTGGTTCCGCATTTTCGTTTTTTGACACCGACTTCCGAAATTATAGTTATTTATCACGCTGTAGTGCTTTTTTTGAAGTCGGTTGTTTTTTTTTTTCTTTCTAATTGTACCTACCCCACAAAAATTCAATTAACACTAGTGCATTGAAGAATCATCAAAATTCGCATAGAAATGCCGGAGATGCAGTACATTTATGCATATTAACTTCGGACATACTACATAAGAATAATTACCTAATGTATTATATACTAAAACCTTCCTGGAAGTATGTAGATCACATTAGTGAAAAAATGATCAAAATTGGTTCATCAGTTTTTTAGAAAATCTACAAATATATATACAAACATACACACATACATACATTACATACATACATACGGGTCGAATACACAACCTCCTTTTTGAAGTCGGTTAAAAATGTTTTTAATTTCATTGAATCAGTTTTATTTCAAAATCACCCACATCCTTAAGTTTTTCAAGTCACACTCAAAACGAATAAAATTTATTATGTTGTCACACATAACTACATAATTTGTTTCTTATTTGCACATCGTTTCCGCGCCATCTATTAGAATACTAGGGCGTAATCTCACAAAACCGTTACTTCTAAATCTTATGTATGCTTTATGTCATAATTGTGATGGGCGTCGTCGTTAGATGGCGTTTGCGTCGATTCTGCATATGTGTGCATGCGTTTTTCAAGGACACTTAGGTCTAGTAAGCCTCTTAAGATGACACTCGGCTATACTGTAGCTTTAGTGAAAGAATTATCGTAATCGGATTAGTAGTTCCGAAGAATACCCCTGCTAGTTTGCTATACATAATGATGAGTGCAATGACCCCTTAAGAGGAAAACGGTGATTAAAATTTCACCCTGTATAATTTATTTAACTTTTAATTACGGAATCGAACCTAAAGATAGAAATAAAAATGTTAAAAACTTTCAAGTTACACGTAGAAAGCAGTTAGAGGTTTTCATTTTCTTCATGTAATTTCATCGCTGAACCCACAAAAAGTAAAGTGTTACGAAGTTTTATAGAACCCTTTTAGATTAATTAAAACATATTAAGTGGAGAGATACTGCCGAATTTTCTCTACTTCCACAAAAATATTTTTCGAAGTTATCTGTTTTATTTTGTAGTACTTATTATGCGTCGTAATCAGTTAAACACATACAGATAAGATAGAAAGCATCATATTTCAGGTTGGTTATCTCTCCGATTGCCAGTAGAAAGGGCTAATTGAATTTTTAAATCGAAAAATGTTTGTTTCAAATAAATACACAATAATACACAAGTGGTGCTTGGTAGGTGTCTTAAGAATTTCTTTATCTGTGATTATTATTTCCACTCGTACTACCATCTGACGTCTTCAATGCGTAGATAGCTACGTGCGATAGGTAAATAATGTGAGTCGCGGGTCATTAACCCCGTATCTTACAGACGGTCGGGTAGGTGACATTGACCTTTCACGAAATCATAAATAGAGAAGGAGTAGGGATCGATCGGTCTTTCTGTAAATACTCTAGGGATTTACGAACATAATTGGACCTTAGAATTATTAATTATATTGCTTGTCTGCAGACTGGATTAGTCGTCTGGTTTGTATAAAAATAAATTTTGCCTCCCTTTTTGTAAGGGTGAAGGGTCAGACAACTTTTTCAGTACAATTTATATCTTTTTTATTTTAGTAACCGTAATAAGAGGAGACCCAATTCACCAATTGTATACTTTTAGCACAGTAAATTTTAGTGAGACTAGGAAAACAATTCAATTGTTACAACCACAGTTTACTTTTTATGTCCGTTCAACAAAAACAATAGCTCATTTGTTAGGTACCTAATCATTAGTGATATTATTAGTACACCTACCTATGTTTACCTCTACATATCTATTCAACATTATGCAACTATGGTATGTTATGTTCTAATAAAATACATTAATAGAATTACCATATAATTTTAATAATGTGAATAGAGGTTTAATTAATTTAGGTTCATGTAGGGTTTTTAAATCACACAACATTGGTTTAATCAAAATCAAAACAATGCATGTTAAGAAATCTCAAATCTCAAATCGTTTATTGCAATCCATAATGTACAATGGTGGTAAATAAAAAAAATAATGGAAACAATTATGGACCCTGTCGGGCACAGCAATTTTTGATACTATATATATTTTTTATACTATATATTATAGAATTCGCGGTATTTTAAATTTTCAATATGGCGGTTTGTTTATGACAATTGAACATTCAAAATTCAAACTGTTCTATTCGATGTCGATGCAATGGTTCGGATAGTTTGTCCTAGGCAACGAAGTATCGCAACGCAACCCATCCCTCACCGTTCGTTGCCAGGGCTCGCCTGCAATCGATCGAGAGACGTCGCCTGGAGACCAGCTTCCGTCCGGGAAGTTTTAAAATGATGTGTTCAGAAACGCGTAGCAACAATATCAACAATAAACGTCACATTTACTTGAGAATCCGATAAAAGTCCGATGTACGTAATATTATTATCATTCCATTTTCAGTACCTACTTTAGCACTTGGTAAATAACCGTCAGAACTTGAACAATAAAACAGAAGCTTACAAGACAAAAATATTTCTTTGTTATCCCGGGGTGGATCGTAAGAAAAACAAAGCATCAACAGTTTAATTTTCCGGATGTTTTCAGACTTATAACTAACAATGATACTCGATGTTTGTTGTAAACAAGCGGAACACGTTCGTTTTCTTTTTTATAAGTACGTAGGTATATTAAAATCTTGGGATCTTATTATTTCCCCATACGTACTTAGATAATAATTATGTACATGACTTGGCATGTAATTTTCTTACACAGGGGTACTACTTACTTGCTTGAAAGTCATGAGTGTGACGAGCATCTGTCTACATTTATTTAAACCCCTTTATTCGTAAACGTTGCTTAAAGTTAAGTACCTACTGATTAGCGATTGTTTAACCATACATTTTTGACGTATAAATGTCACTTTTTTACCTTTAATCTTCGATTATAAATAAACTCCTGTATATTTCAGTCAGGGTCGTTCGTTGCTACATTAACTCAATAACTGTTGACAACTGTCCTCATATTGTCGTGCACATGTCGTGGCCATATCGTAGATTTGTTCACTTCATGAAATGCTCGAGAATTTCATGAAATGGTCGCATTTCATGAAATGTTTCACTGTCTATTGGCCACACACACATCATGTATATTGTTAAGCGGGAAATGTAAATGAAGATTCTCGAAGCCAGTCGCTGACAACTATTATCATTCGTTATTTCTTAATAAGTTATAATTACAGTTAATTAAAGAAAAACGTTAATAGTGAATTGTTAATCGTTGACTCCCAAATAGGCATGCGACACGAATTACTTGTGCTCTTACTTCACAGAGTGTGAAACAAAAGGTGTTTTGTGGCACCTCTTCATTCCTCATTGCTAGAAATACCTATGTATGTACTTACCAGAAAATGACCAATGTTCTTTTAATAATTTATGTATGTATAGTCCGGCGTTTCTAAATTTGCCAAAGATGTAAACATTATAAATAATACAATATAATTATTCAATTTCGAGCGGCCATTGTTGTTTACATCTTTGGCAAATTTAGAAAGGCCGGACCTATGTTTCTTAGCATTTATCAACACACAAAATAAATAGAAGATCTTTTAGTTCTTATTGCAATTAATTCGAATATATTATTTTATGATGATTATATGCAAAACGTAAGTTGTAAACGGTTTAGCAAGAATTCTGGCCTCAAAAGAGAATCGCTAATTAATTACACGGGGTTTTTGACATTCAATCGAATGAAGGTCAGTTAACTTTGAATAAAATACTCATGCGGAAGTTGTCATAGTGTGTGAGATATCGCGAATCTATATAATCGTGCGCATGTGTGTGTGCGGGGGCGAAGTACGCTCAAGGGGAGTTGCCGGGTAACGACCCAACCACGCACCTTCGACAAGTCGTGCGTTCAATATCGATATCGGCATTTACTCGCTCACTGCGATGATTGATGAATATCGTTTTTACTAGCATTTCGTGATTATATTAACAAGTACTTGCCTCTCTAGATAAATCCCTTTTAAATAATTTATGAATAATGTTTTGCTTTGTTACAGGTGGTGTCTAGAGGAGACGGAGTATGGACGTGTCTTTTAACAATGTACTGGAAGGGACGCGCCAGTACTTTATGGGGGTGCCGAAGCAAGCGCAGGCAGACGGCTCCGGTCAGCCCTTATGGCAACAAAGTGCTCCACTACCAGAAGAGGGAGCTCCAGCGCAATCGGGGGCCCCGGCTCCCTCGTCACGTCCGCCATCTGCCGCCGCAGCTCCACCGTCCGTCCCGAGCTCGACGCCCATCGCAGTTCCACCACGACCGCCCTCGGAGCCTATTGAGCCTGAACCGCACATTATCCACAAGGCTACCGTAATGCGCGAGGCAGCAGAGAAGCGTCGTGAGCAGCCCGAGATCGAGGATGATGAAGAGGCAGTGGGTACGCTTTCACCTCCTTCACACATAATCCGCAAGCCGCCGCGGACACTGCCCTCGCCCGCGCCTGCGCCCGCTGCTCCGTGCCCGTCACCTGCGCGGCCGCCATCAGCCGCGCCACTGCAGCCACCTGCGGCTCTAGAGTCTCAGTTGGAGCCTCCTGCACAGTACCGTCCACCTGTACATCGGGTGCAAACGCCGACTGCCAGGCAACCTGATCACTATGCTCCAGGTCGACCACCAGATCCGTATCCCACGTCACGTCCTCCGGAACCTTATGGGCGGTATCATTATGATGCAAACATGTCAGAAGGTAGCAGAAATTCTCACGGGCCGGTACCTTCACCTCAACCTTCGACACATTCGCGTCATAGCCCACAAACGTATGCAAGGTTGTCGGGGTCGATGCCGCAACACACAGCGTCGAGATTGCGCGATATAGCCGCGCAAAGTCCACCTACTCAACGATACCAAATGCAACCTGGGCAACCGCCGCCTCCACCCAACGATCGCGTTCCACCTATTCATCATCCGCAGCCAGCGCCTCCGGCCCAGAGGCACTCTGCTGATAGCAGATCAGCACAAATGCAATATCCATCCCTACAGCAACGTCGTGACACTTCGCCGTACGGACGAACCACGTCACACTATGACAGGCATCCTGTGGTTCCACAGCGAAAATATGATCCGCAACAAGCATATCCAAGTTACCGACCTGCACCGGTCGCGCAGCCAGTTCAGAGTCACCGTGTAGATACACACCACCAAGTTCCATATAAACATGCACCGATGGATGTCATGGCTGCACATTACTCACCTAGACCACAAGAGCGGTCGCCGGTGCCAATCCCACCACACCCACATGACGTTCCTCGCTTGCCACCACGTGCTGACTATCCTAATATGAGCAGATCTGTAGATACAAGAAGCGGTTACCACTATCCGACACCTTCAACATCAACGTCTAGGTATGGACCTAGTGCGCCTGTTCCAATTGTTCAAAATTCACCGCAATCAAGATCTGCTTATCGTCCAGCAGCAGCCGCGCCTAAAACTAGCTATGATTATGCTCCTTCTGCGCCCGTCCAAACATCCCCTGCGCGGTCGACGGTAAAACCTGGTTACCCTAACCAGGCACGCATGACGGTGTCTGTAACGACACTCGTAAATCAAATGAATCAAACTAAACAAAAGCAAGAACCGCCTGTCGCAGTATCGCAGGTCAGTCAAAGTAAGCAGAAACGGGAATCACCGTTGGATTTATCTGTAAAAACAGTAAAAAATTCAGCCGACTCGTCGACAACTCAAGATGACGCTGTTGATTCTGCGGCAGAAAATAAAATGATTGCATTGCCTCATCGGCCATCTTCGTCCAGTAGCCGTCACGCACATTTACCAACCACAAGCTATGTTGCATCTCATAAAGTAGATTTTGCACCAAATTTTACCCAATACGGGGAGAGGGGTGCTGCGCATGGATATGTGGCACCGTCCCAACCACCACATCCCTCACTGCGTTACAACGGCTCATATGATACGCGTCCGGTCAGACCAGTGGCAGAGGCATATCCTATCGAATCTCCGCATCCCTACCAAGAACGCAGTGTTCCAGTGAGAGCCGAATACGTTCCTAAAATTGATCTTACAAGATCTCTTGGCGAGCAACGTCATCCTGATAACAGAGTTCGTGATGACCGACACTTTATCATAGAAGAGAGAAAACGTCCTGCAGGGCCAATTGTTAGTAACATTCCGGAGAAGATAGTTCGTTATGAAACCTGGACCGCAGATAGTCGGATAGAACATCTAAATCAGTCAGCTCGCGAACAACGTGAACTCATGAAACAGCCTGTTTATAGCTATAGTAGATACAAACAACAGTTGGAAACTTACCAAAATGAACAAAAACGTCCTGCCATTCCTGGCGTCTATCGGGAACATCATAGTCAAACAAACCGCAGATACTCAAATAATCCATATCACCCTGAACTAACTCGTGAAACGAGCGATTATCACGCCCACTATCATGATAGGAATCCGTCTGTTAATAGCCGTCATCATGTTATACAAAAAATTCCGAGCCTTAGAGATATTCATTCGCATAATTTTGATCCATCCAGTGGGATACCTGCTGATAAAAGGGTGCTAAGTATACTTAGAAACAGTTTAGAAACAAAACAAACAGGATTTGTAGAGCCACCTAGACAAGTCAAGCAGGTTCCTGACCTCATCGTAATAGACGATGCAGAAGATTCTGTAATAGATATTACAGATCTTACAAAGGATAATGACGCAGAAACAGCATCTAAACATTTCGCGAAACTTTCTTCTAATCACATTACTCCCAACTTACATCAACATATACAAATGCCTAAAGCTGTTGATTCGTTACCACGCGACTCAGATTACCACAATAGCCCGGATCCAAAACCAATTTCACCTGAAAACGATGTTGCATCCAGAATAAGAACAAAAGCAGAATTAAAAGTAATGCCACCATCACAAGATACCAGAGCGAAGGTCGAGACGAAGCAGACACCACCTGAAAATGAAAAGTTGAAATTACTTCCTAGAAAGACTCATTTATTCAATCAAATAAGGGAAGACAATTTAAGGTTAGAATCTGTAATTAAAAATGAAGAGCCACCTGTATCAATTATCGCAGAAGTTAAAACAGAGCCAATGAACATTGAAGAAATTGAAAAAGACGCTGTAATATCTATCAAAACGGAAAATATTTTAGAAAGTTTAGAACCAGTAGGTATAAACGAAGTCAATGAAGCTCCTGCTGAAGATCTAGATTGGGCAAATGCGTGTGATAGTTTTATGGAACAGCTAAAGGCTGGTTGCCATAAAAAGAAAGTGAACAAAAGACGTATTGACACCCCTGAGAACGAAAGTGAAAGTAAAGTCGAAAACTCTCTAAGCCTGGGCCCCGTTGAAGATAGTTTGCATAAACCGGTAAACGAAATTATACCTTCCGGGTCGGAGATCCATCCTACAATAAGTATCACGTCACCCCCGGGACAGACCACTCGACCGGCGGGAGAGACCACAAAACACGAGGCACAGACCACAAAACCTGCGGGACAGCTCACAAAACCTGCGGGAGAGATCACAAAACCTGCGGAAGAGATCGTGGAATCTGCGGGAGAGACCAATAAATTCACGGCAGAGACTACTAAACCCGTAGAAGCGATAATACCACCTATAGTTATAAAACAAGAGCCAATGGACGAAGAAGATGTCAGGAATGAAACTGAAATGGCAGTTGTGCAAGAACCAGTTCTTGAAGGAAAGCAATCCAATAAAAGTGAAAAACCCAAAAGTGATAAAAAGAATGATAAACAAAAAGAAAGTGATAGACCTAGCAAAATTAGGGCAAAAGCGAAAGTTAAAATTGAAAAAACTGATAATTCGTCTTCATCTCTGTCGTCTAGAAAGGAACCAAAAGAAAAGACACCAATTAAAACTGTGATAAAAGAAGAATGTGAATCTACGGACGATGATGAGCCACTTATAAAGAGTAAGATTCTAAAAGAAAAGGAAAAAAGTGATCGCCTCAAATATCAATTATTAAAGGACTTGTCAGAGAAATCTGCGTATGTTAAACTTGAATGTTGTGATGTAGATGTAAATAAAAATACTAGAAAATCATTGGATTCTACAATATCAAAGGATAGGGAAGAAAAACAAGGCAAGGGAAAACTGTCTAGACAAATGTCAAGATCCAAGGGAAAATTGTCCATTGATACCAACAAAAATGAGAAACAAGATGTTCATTCAAGTTCCGATAGCGATGATGACGATCTAAGTGTAGCAAGAAGACTTCGAATACGGAAAAACACAAAAACTGAAGATCACAAAACTACATCTAACTCAAAGACTCCAGTGAAATCATCTCCCGTAAAGAAACATGATAGCAGCAGCGCAAGTAATAGTTCTACGCCTGTACAAAAACCAACATTTGGCGATGGTTCATACTTTCATCCAGGTTGGGAAGAAGAATTGTATAAGTACAAACGTTCTCTTCGTATGCCAACTAGACTTATTGCAATACCACGAGGGCGTTCCGGTGGGCCTTTTGTTAGAAGGTCAGGTGCTATTTTTACCCGAGGTTCGACATCTCTACCCGATTTGGATCCCGCACCTCTCTCTCCGGCTCCTTCATCGGCACCATCAGCTGCTACCGATGATTTGTATGCACGACGTAATGACAAACTCACCCTTGATAGCGATTTGGATTCGAATTCTAGTTATTCTACACCAAATAAGTTGCATTATGATTCAGAGGCATCGACTTCCACTGTGTTGTCTTCAAAGATTAATAAAAAGAAAAGTAGTTCTATTGTTGATGTTTTGATTCAAAAATGTGGCAAAAGGGAAGAGAGTAGAAAAGAAAAAAAAAGTAAAGATAAAGAAAAAGACGACAAAACACCTAAAGTTATACCTAAAAAATCGTCGAATGAATTACTGCAGACACCTAGCTTAGGGCTGGTAAAAAACGGAAATAAAGGCAGTTACAGTGTAAAGAAAGAAAAAATGATGGAGGATATATTTTACTTAGGACCATTTAGAAAAGAGACTATAACTGCATTCAGAAATTCATTTATCAAAGACACAGATGGTTTGATTGGTGCTACTGAAGAGTTCGCTCCGGTCGTTCTAAAATCCAGGACGAGAACAGAAAGTAGAGTGCTTAAACAACGAGCAACGATCAAAGAAGTATTTGGTGACGAACGGCCGGCTTCCGCGCCTCCGACCTCTTGCCGCGAAGAAGATCTTCCCGAAGAAAAGGAAGTAAAAGTTGTGGAAATAAAGAAAGAACCAGAAGCGAAGCCAAAGTTTAAGCCTAGAAAGATCGTAAAAGACAAACTTAAAAGAAGATCCAGTTCAATAAGGGATGGACTTCGAAGCACTAAGTCACTAAAAAGGAACGACGCTAAGGGTCGGCTCATGCGCTTAAAAAAAAGGAACAGCATTATGAAATCGCTGAATCACAAAAGAACGAAAGAATTGTCAGCAAACAAACACAAAACTGAAAACTCTACTCAGGAAGATAAAGACAAACCGAAAGTAGAAGGTAGTTCTTTGGCTCCAACTGAAGGTGTAACTACAAAAAGACGTCTAAAGCGTCTTTTTGGGAGAAGGAAATTTAGTTCTGGATTTGATTATATCAGAAAGAAGAAGAAAATAATACGAAGAGACGAAAATGCCACTAAAATTCGTAGACCAGCTGTCAAGCCAAGTCCCGAATCAGTGCATGACATTAAAAAAGAGATCAAGGGCTGGTTCATCAACAAGAGCATTGGAGAAACGCATCTCCATAGAGCTGCCAGACTGGGATACACGGTAAGTATCTTGTACACAGTTCGCAACAATGTTAAACCTTTTTGGATGTATCTAGCTAATGATGATCTTATTTACAGGATTGCGTCGCATATTGTTTAGAAAAGTTGGAAGCAGACCCGTCAGCGAAAGACAACGCAGGCTTCACGCCATTACATGTGGCAGCCGCGAAGGGTCATGTCAGAATATCTCGACTACTGCTGCAGTACGGCGCAAACGTGTCAGCTGCTGCCCAAGGAGGAATCAGGTCCGTTTAGGTTTTTGAACAAAATTACATTTATTAGACATGGTCAACATTATATTTCTAGCTAACGTAAAACATTGGATTTTCAGACCTTTACACGAAGCTTGTGAGAACAGCCACGTAGAAGTGATACGTCTACTTCTTGCGTACGGCGCGGATCCACTGCTCGGTACTTACGCGGGTCAGACCCCTGAAGAACTGACGGAGGGCCCTGCTGCCACACTACTGAGATTACACATTGCCGATGTACAAGGGATGGCTATTGAACCCTGGCGATTTCCTCCACCTACTGAACTTATAGGTAAAAAAGAGTTATAATACGTACTTATGTCGACTTCACACGGTCGTAGCGGATCTTGAATCTTCAAGAGTGCTTGTCGCTTCCCCGCTTATAGCTTAGCTTATAGTGTCCATGTCAAAGGAATCGCACGCCGCGTACGTGATTACATTTACATTCGCGGGAGAGACAATTACGCGCGGTGACAGCGTGAAATCTTGTTTTGACTTCTCAGTACGAGTACCTAAACAGTAGTTACCTATTACACGCTATGAGTTAGTACCTATACAAGAGTAGTAAAAGTGAGTGTATACGGATGATCTATTATAATAAAATACTTAGATGTTTTTATCTTAACTGAAAACGATGCGTCAAGCAGTATTTCCTCTCCTTCTGGATCGTGGGAATCCAACACAATGATGTGTGCGTTGTGTCGGATTCCCCGATTCAGAAGGATACATTACATCTCCCGGATACATCTACTTTTGTAGGTGATGCAAATATTACCTCGAAATCGGATTCACGACTTGATCAAGCACACGCACTCAGAAAGCTAATGACTCAACTCCCGAGTATCTTTTTACTCTATCTGTAAATATCATTGGGTCATTGGGGTTCGGCAACTAGCTTCATCTTTCTGACTGAAAGGATTCAGTCCTTTGACAATTCAAAACTGCCTGAATAGTTAAATTAAAATAAATGCTAGTTTTAGTTTTAATCTCAGCATTTTTCTGTTTCGAGTATACGACTCTAACATCAAAATGTCCTCCTTCCAGACCGCGAGGAGATGGGTTGCGACGCGCTGTCGTCGCCGCCGCCCGCGTCGCCGCCGCCGCCGCCGGACGCCACGGTGGAGCTGCAGTGCACGGAGGCGCCCCTGCCGCCCTTCTACAGCCTGAGGAGCCCTACTGGCCAGCCGGCGGACGGCTTGTGGTGTTTGCTGCAGGATATTACCAATTTATTACAGGTAAAGATATTTGACTTGCTTTTTATCATCACTCTATTTTAGCAGTCCACATCCACTGCTGGACAATGGAAACAGGCCTCTCCAATCTTCCGCCATATAACTAAATCTTGGTGTACAATAAATAGCTATACGGTATCTATCTATATATAATAAATATCAATCCTCGGCTAGTATCGTCCATCTGTTACCGATCTGCGAAGATCGTCGCTACACCTAGTCTGATGGTGTCTTACCTCACGATTGCGGATTTGCATGTCCCCCCAATAGTCATCGGTTCTACGGCTAATAAGGCCGCTATCTTGCCGTTAAAGGGTTTAAATTGTCTATGATTTTTATTTACACATCCTCTACTATAGTTACTCACGCAAACTTTTCTCAATTTTCAGATCAAATCCAAGGACAGTCTACTGAAACAGATCCACTGCGGGTCTGGATCACCCAAAGAGTTGTTGCGCGAGATTCGCACGCAGGAGTTCTTAGAGCGTGCACAGTGTCACCAGCTTCTCGGCGCCGGAGAGAAGGTCAACGTGCGTGCGTCCAAGGTGGCCCTTGTCAGGGTCACAGACAAGCTCAGACAGCTTCTCAAGATCGAGACCGTACTGGTTAGCTGACACTACGACAAAACTCCGGGCCGCTACGATCAAATAACCAATTCACCCTCTACGGAGGAGAGGCCTAAATTAAGTTAAAAATATCACATTACACTCATTTGTTTTTAAAAGCAGTTTTTTGTATGATAACTTCCCCGTCATTATCAAATTGTTTTATAATGTGATTCGTACGTCATTTTGTTTTGCAGTGATTATAGTGGATGTCGCTATATCCCTTGAGACAATTAACTTTATTCTTGCTACAAGATAGCAATTCGATTCATTAATGACATGATACATAGTTCATGCCATAGATATATAACATTTTTTTAAATAAACACGTAATACACGCGTTTAATTGGAGACGGCTCAATAACGAGATCTTAATACCAAGCTTGACTGATTATTGTAAAGTAACATGTATCTCATTTAAGAACAATATTATAAACATATTCGTTTTATGAGACTGTATTTTAAGGCAGCCATTTCATAATCAATAATTTTTGTCTCACTCTAAAGTCTGGCTTGTGAGATGTTGTGTATACTAATGAATGAACAACTTGTGTAAATATTGTAAATAGTTTAGTTATAGTTAATGCGTATAGATGTTGCTTTAAATGTTCGATATTCTCATGGGTGCTATTTAACGTTGGTGTACGGTGTATTGGGTAGATAGGTGAATAAGTAATGAGCGAGGCGAGATGATTAGTGTAATTATAATAATATTAGGAAATTAACGACATGTAGTTACCACACTGTTAATTGTAAGGCGTTAGCATAATCTTATACTGTGTGTGCAATAGTATACGTGGTTCTCTTTGAACATTGTAGATGATTTTTATTATGTATTCGGAGTGAAGGTATCAAGTCACAGGGTTGGATGGCCTTATGCACGCGAGTCTTGTACTTAAGTCATCGAGCATGAACAAGTGCAGTATCGCATGCGAGTAGATTATGAACATTATCGTGCGCTCCTCGACTAGTTCTTCTATCTGGTTTTCCAGTACCTAAATGTTTCGTTATCAATACATCACCTATGAACGGTTATAATCATGTAATGTTTTGAGATTATGCTAGTAAGTTCTTTATCAATTTTAATTTTAAATATGGCATTTTTTGTTCTTTGTTATGTTTGCTAATATTGTCTCCCCAAAATATTTTTATTAATATTGTACAATATATTACTTTAATTATTAAATGAGTTGTTTTTATATTTATATAGTCCTGTAAAAATTAGGAAAATTTATTAAATCATATTACGCATATCGCAAAAATAAATTAACAATGTAAATAAGATAATACTGTAAACAAATTATTTTTTAAATTATTTTGGAGCGGCAAATATCTGAGCTAAGTAATGCCAATGGACTGTTTTCACAATAGCAGATGTTTTATTCATGTGGCATTATTTAGTGCAGCACACAAACTTCTGTATAATATTTTGGGACTCTGTACGAAGCAGTTTTACATGCAGTAGGTAGTCAAGGCCTATTCCGCCCTATCTATTTATTTCTTTGTGAAAACATGAAACGAAGAAGTACATTATTAATCTGTGATGAAATATTATTAGGAGAATTATCTTGCGCGCGGAAAACTGGTATGAAAAAATTAATGTTAATTTTTGGAGTAAATGTAACTAACGATTTATACAGAATTGTATACTTTTCTGAATGGTATCGAAATCGTGTAATGTTTTATCTGTTTAGCTATACCTACAGTATAAGTATTACTATAATTATTGAGTCTTATTTCTTGTTGATAACATGGAAAATAAAACCGTGAACAATGATAAAATTATTTTATTTCCCGCTACACCCCTCCATATCTCCCCATTAGGCCGCGTTTCCACTGACGCGGAGCTGAGCGGAGAGGAGCTTAGCGGTGCACAAATTGACCAATGACTATGCTTGAAATCTCCGCTCCGCTTCAATGGAAACAGTACGAGCGGGGTGGAGCAGAGCTGAGCGGATATTCATACATCGAGGCGGTGCAGTGCGGAGGACAGCGAGCATTGGGGTGCAGAGCGGAGGACAGCGGGGCGGTACGGAGCGGTGCGGAGCGGGGCGGTGCGTGACTCGCGTGCAGTGTGTCAGTTGTCTTCGTTACGTCACTAGGTGCATATGTATCAAAATGGATGAGAAGTTCATTGAAACTGTTAGACAATTTCCGTGTTTATGGGATACGCGATTGAATACCTACAAATGCAACGAAACCAAAGATGCTGCTGATGCTTCATCGCTCCTCTCCGCCCAGCTCCGCTCCTCTCCGCCCAGCTCCGCTTCAGTGGAAACACTGACCACTTTTCACCGCTCTTCTCCGCTCCTCTCCGCCCAGCTCCGCGTCAGTGGAAACGCGGCCTTAACCTCCATTATCTGCGATACTGGGACCTCATTACTTGCTTAGAGATAGGTACCTACTGGCAGCAATTCGAGATGATGACACCAACCACACTTTCGTTACTGACTGTACCAACGCTTTACTCTATGTTAGTTCCGACTAAAATGAATAGACGTGCGGTTATTCACGCCTAATAAAGCATGCCTTCGAAATCCTGAGCAAACAGACACGTTTCTGTATACTGTACCTACCTACTTACATAGATACATACTACGCCAAAAATGTTGTCGATTTAGTGATCGATGCTCGGAAGTTAAGACTAGATCTTGACTGAGATCAATTACCTACCTACCAAATCTTAGTTCAACAACAGCTGTTCGTCTCGTAGATATTACATATTAAGCTCAAGAGCTTATGCATCTCGATATTCTTGTAAACACAGAGTATAGTCGGTAAGTTACATTAGAGAACTCCATTCCATATGGCCTTCAACGAGCAGTAGCAGCTTATTAGAAAAAAACATAATACAGTACAGTCATACAGTTTAAATAGAAAAGGTATTCGTTTCTATGGGGACAGCAGACAGAGGCAAAGTTTTTAAATTTTCTACTGTCGCTCTTTGTAGTGCCCAATCATTGCGTGTTTCCGGTTTGTATGAAGTTTTCCTACGCGGTCGCAGATGTGGTCGCAGATCGTCAGTTGTTACCTGATGTTGTTACATACTCAAAGTCTTGAAGTTTCCTGGAACTGTACTACAGAGAGAGTATATAATTTTATAATCTTGCTAAATACAAAATACTCAGTCAAGAACTTCCATCGTTGTAACAGCTTTTTATTAGATCTTTATCTCATCTTCGCGTGTTCGTATTTCCGAAAATAGACATACAATGAGTACTTTTCCTTCTTTTCTTTTCGTACCTAAGGTGACTGGCTGAAACACAAAAAACAGTAAATAACAAAAAAAATATTCACGCTGTTTCCTGCGAGGATTTTTCTTGTCAACATAATTTATTACTTAAAAAAAAATGCGGAGCATGTTATAAGTGTGTTTTGGACTCAAGTTGTTAGGGTTGCAATATACAAATAGTAAACGTCTAAGTAAGATCGTAAAAACTAAGTGTTCTGTGGTAAAAACCGAAAACGTCAAATATTACATCAGTACATCACTAAAGTTGAATGAATGCTTCTTCCTTGAATGAATTTATTCGAGTAGGGCGAGGCTTCATTTCAAGGTGTTTGTCATCATCAAGCTATTTTCAAATTAGAAACGAATTTTAAAATGAAACTGTGATATAAAAGCCTATAAAACACGTGTCCATCATCACAGAAACAATTTCTGTCTGTGACATAAAAATAATGTTATTTATTTCTTTGTTTTGTAACATAAAATGAAGTGTGTTTTGATATTGCTCGCATTGACGAGATGTGTGAGGAGTCAAGTTCCTGAGTCTAGTGGTACGTTTAATCCAAACTATCCTCAACAAACTTACCAAGATAATAACCAGAATGGAACTCAGTATCGTCCAAACCCACAAGTACCTTACGGCAGCTTTCCCGTGAATGGCAACGACTACAATTCGGGCCAGAGTTCGTTTTACCAAGATAATTTTAACTCTGATAACTTCGGGGCCAATGACAATGAGGTTGATCCACAAAATACGGCGACATATTACGCCGGCTTGGACTACGAGGAGAGATACAGGTGTCCGCCAAATTGGATAAGATTCCGGGAATCTTGTTACCGCTTCACTAAGTCGCCCGATCGCCCTAGAAATGAGGCTCGCAAAATTTGTCTGGCTTACGAAGCCGACCTGGCGGCGGTCAATAGTCCTGAAGAACATGGATTTATCATCACAAATCTAATGAGATTAGACCCTCAGAAAGGCTCATGGTATATTGGTGCTCATCAACAATCGCCAGGGTATTGGTCCAATGATGCTGATGGTTCACAGTTGAGTGGATTGGAAAATGCATTCTTCAATGATTATTCTCAGATATACACAAGTTATAACTTATTGCCTCGTGATAACTTAGTGTACAGGTTCTCACATCAAGATGGGCGCTGGGGCTTGTCTCCTATTGAAGGTACCCAGTATCATCACTTTATCTGTGAAGGACAAACACAAAGACTGCACTATCTTATTGAAGAAGAAAGGTCATTTACATATGGATTGGAAACTTTTGACCCCGAGAGAATTCCTAGAGGACCTTACTTTATAAAAGAGCCAGTAGACACTGTCTACGATCCAACGAGAAATTATCATGTTCAGTTGACCTGCTTAGCAGGAGGGTATCCTGCACCTGTGTACAAGTGGTATAGAGAAGACTATCAGGTTGACAGCCCTATTTACACTGAAATTGATCCTTTAGTTGATACCAGATTTGTTCTCAGTGGAGGAACACTCATGATTTATGGGCCGGACACTGACAAAGACAATGCAAGGTACCACTGCACAGCTTCTAATAAATTTGGTACAATTAGATCAGAGTCTGTGCGCTTGTCTTTTGGTTTTATTCGAGAATTCAATCAGAAGAGGTCCGTTGAAAGTGGTAATCAATATTGGGGCAAAGTAATGTACTGTGATCCACCATCTTACTATCCTGCAGTAAATTTCTTGTGGGCTCGCAACTACTTTCCTAATCTTGTGGAAGAAGACAAGCGAGTATTTGTGTCTTATGATGGAGGACTCTACTTCTCTGCGTTAGAGACTATTGACAGGGGCAACTACAGTTGTAATGTCATGAGCAAGGTATCTGATGCAGGCCGCAATGGACCATACTTCCCACTTTATGTTTACCCACACTCTGATTATCAGCAACTTAAGTTTCCAAATAATTTCCCAAAAGTTTTCCCTGAAGCACCAGTAGTAGGGCAAGAGGTTCGCCTTGAATGTGTTTCCTTTGGTTATCCAGTGCCTGCTTACAATTGGACAAGAAAGAATGACATTATCCCGAAAAAAGCTCGTTTGAGTAACTATAATCGTGTATTAACAATCCCTAATGTTGGAGTAGAAGATGAAGGAGAATACTTGTGTGATGTTACAAATGACCGGGCCCATATAGAAAACAGTGTCTTCCTGAGGGTGCAAGCCATGCCGAACTTCACAATTCCCCTGGCAAACAAGCATATGGATAATAAAGGCGAGTTACATTGGAATTGTGAAGCATTTGGTATTCCAGATGTAAACTATACTTGGTGGAAAAATGGACAGAAACTGTCAATGGATACTTTAGAACCTGATGATAGAGATCGTTATATTATTCAAGATAACGTATTAATAATAAAATTCTTAGATCCAACCAGAGATTCAGCAATGTTCCAATGTGAAGCTAAAAATCAACTGAAAGCAAGCTACTCAACGGGACAGTTGAGAGTGTTGTCCTTGAAGCCATCATTTAAAAAGCGTCCACTTGAATCTGAGACGTATGGCTCTGAGGGTGGCAATGTTACATTGAAATGCAACCCTGAAGCAGCTCCTAAACCTACATTCACTTGGAAGAAAGATAATGTCGTAATCGGCGCTGGTGGTAAAAGATTTATTTCCGAAACTGGAAACCTTATAATCCGGCAGCTGTCTAGAGATGACGAAGGCGTCTATACGTGCGCAGCTAAAAACCAATATGGAACTGATGAGAGCAGGGGACGATTAATTGTGTTGCGCGCTCCACGCTTCCTCGAGCGACTGCCTCCGCGAATCACAACACAAGTTAATCAAGTTGTGTTCTTACATTGTAATGCTGAAATAGACCCCATGTTAGACACAGCTTACCTTTGGAACCATAACGGTATTCGCATGAAGGAAGCAGCTGATTTGTACGCCGACAAAAGAATCAAAATCGATGGAGGTGAACTCACTATTTTAAACGTAAGTTTATCAGATGTTGGAGACTACGAGTGTATTGTAAAATCTGCCATCGGGCGTATCTCATCCCACACACAGTTGCGTATCGAAGGACCGCCCGGTCCACCTGGCGGCTTACAGACGCTCAACATTCAACGCTCCTCTGTCACGCTTGAATGGACTGACAGCAATTCGAACGGTCGTGCAATCACCAGCTACATGGTCACTGGTCGCACACACTGGAACGCTACGTGGTACATGATAAGCGAGAATGTGGCCAACGTGATTGAGATCGACCGATACAATGGTCGTAAACGTGCTACTATAACCACAACTCTAATGCCATGGTCTATTTATGAATTTAGGGTGCAAGCTGTAAACCTTTTGGGAGCTGGAAAACCCTCGGCACCTAGCCCACAATTCTCTACTCCAGCTGATAAACCATATGAAGCGCCCGCTAACGTGGGAGGTGGCGGAGGAAAAACTGGCGATCTCACTATTACTTGGAACCCCTTGCCACCGTCTTTACAGAATGGGCCAGGAATTTACTACAAGATATTCTGGCGACGTAACGGAACCGAGGTGGAATTTCAGTCGTTGAGTCTCAAAAAGTTCGGCAATATCGGAACGTATGTTGTCCATATATCGACAACTTATTTCTATACGCCGTATGACGTGAAGGTGCAGGCGTTCAACGACATCGGTGCGGGTCCGGAAAGTGAAGTGATGACGATATACTCTGCGGAGGACATGCCGCAGGTGGCTCCTCAGATGGTGTACGCGAGGTCGTTCAACTCGACGTCTCTAAATGTGACGTGGAACCCCATCGACCAGTCGCGCGAGAGACTGCGCGGCAAGCTCATCGGACATCGTCTCAAGTATTGGAAGCAGGCGAATAAGGAAGAGGAATGCATCTACTACTTGTCCAGAACGACGCGAAATTGGGCTCTCATTGTTGGACTGCAACCCGATACATACTATTTTGTTAAGGTAATATTTCTGTTACTAATATTACAAATGTAAAAATAATAGAAACAATCGCAAAGTTTAAATGGCAAAAGATCATTACAATTTACCGGCGCAGCGACTTGTTGACTCCAAAAGTAGGCATAACAAATTATATCCACCTGTATCACTGCGTTTTATAGTGAACAGCTTATCTTTACAAAGTTTTTATTCCATTTACTAATGTATTCGATATATTTCTATAGGTAATGGCCTTTAACTCCGCGGGCGAGGGACCCGAGAGCGAGCGCTACCTGGAGCGGACATTCCGTAAGGCGCCTCAGAAGCCCCCGGCCTCCGTCAACGTGTGGGCCTACAACCCGACGACCGTGCGCGTCGTGTGGCGTTACGTGCAGCCGACCGATGAGGAGGAACCTTTGCTAGGATATAAGGTGACTACTTATTTAGCAGGAGGACCAACCAAAATACACCACTGCTTTGTTTATGTAGAATCGCGAATATGAGTTCGAGATTTTTTGACATGGCCCACTTAACTGGGCCATGTAGTAAATTTTGCCATCTCAACGTCTTTGTATGGAGCTATTTATCAGTAATTATAATAGCAGACGGGAACTATGATCTATTTCATCAGTAATTGTAATAAACATATGCAATTTTATTTTCCAGGTGAGAGTATGGGAAATTGACCAGGACATGAGCACCGCGAACGACACGATAATACATGTGGAGCAAAAACTGGAGGCTTACGTCATGAACCTGACCCCGGGCAAGTCCTACAACCTGCGAGTCCTCGCCTACTCCAACGGTGGCGACGGCCGAATGTCCTCGCCAGCCATTACCTTCCAAATGGGAGATTACCACACCGACTCCTACGGGTACTCCGCTAGAAGCTCCGCCCATAAACAATATGTACAAACTTTTTTATTAATCTTTACCTCTTTTCTTATATGTTTCTCTCGTAAGTGGGTAATCTCGTGATGTACGTTTTACATATGATATGCAAAGTTATTTTATATATTCTTACTAATGTTAATGCATTCCGTTTTTTTTTTGTTAACTTATTTTAGGTTGTGATCACATCCGGCCATTACTTTCGCTTAGAACTCTCATAATGATATTTATAATTTTATTGAATATTTGTTTGAAAACTACTTACTAGGAAACTTTTTAGGGGTTTAAGTTTAGTTTAACTTGTGTGATTTATCATGTCCATGTGTAATTATTTGACTGTTTTTTTTTATAGTGTCTGTAGATGTAACAATTAGACTGTTTTTATTCTTTTATTTTTGTATACTAAAAGACTTCTCACTGCTTTAACTCAGTAGCACAAAACATCGCGATCTTTTAATTTATTTCCAGTAATACGACTTTTCTGTTAAACAGGTCAAAATAATATGTCGATAGTTCTAGATAGTTCATAACGGTTATTGATACTAATTATATGTAGTTTTACATCTTTCTCATAATATGTATATTCTACTATTTTTTATAATTATGATGTAATGTTCTGTCAATTTTTATTGACAATAAGTAATTTAATGACATTTGATATTACTTATTTAGTAAGCGGAATTTTATATGAGATTCTTCAATAATTAGGTCCATATCACATAGGGTAGGTTAAGGATAATATTTTGTAATATGTAACGGCTATTTGTAATGTAGCTATCACCAATCCGAGCCATTATATCATTGATCTGATTTATTTTTTAATATAAGCTTTATTTTTATATTTATACAAGTGTTCAAATACAAGTTTAGGTAAAACGTGACAGTTAAATTTCAGCTTGTTTAGTACATTTTAAAGGCTATAAAATTAATTGCATTAGATACTACATCATGGAGTATGTAGGGATCGCAGCAGGTGGCGTTCTGTAGATTCTGCCAACCCCAATGGGTACTTCATCTTTAACTTTTTCTTATAAAAAAATTAAAAAAATATATATCAAAGCGACAATCATTTCATTCATCAGAGCCATTATTGCTTAACTCGATATTATTTTTAATTCAAGTAATTATAATTTAAAAAAGGTTTAATAAAAACTTCCCTTAAGGAAACTGATACGGAATATGGATAATAAATCAGTACACTAATCCCGCCTATTGTATGCCTGCTAAACGAATCTCAATATTTCTGACAATTGTTGTAGTGTACTAGATGTAAAAAAATATGAAATGCCTTATAAATGTTAAAATTATCATTGTAATATGTATTAATTTGTTTCCAGTAAAATTTTAAAGAAAACGATTGTGTTTTGTTTATTCAACAGCACCCTAATTGCGTAAACACACTTTCAATTACAATCTGGGCCCTGATTCACAAACATACGACAGGCTATCGTATCGCAAACCTGAAATTTCGATGACCTGATTTGACTTTCCCTCAACAGCAAATAGCTGTTGGAAGAATAGCGGGCGTCTATTTGATTTAAACTGACAGAATTTTCGGGTTTTGGACTTGTGAACAGCATTGAGAAGACTCCTACGATAACAATGATTAATGTTCGATACGATACGGAAGCATATTGAGTATTTGTGAATATGGGGGCTGAACCATTTTGCTAATATGTTCGAAAAATTTGTCTGCTCAACAACGTAACGTAACGGCAGACGGCAGTGGCCCGCCGCGACTTACGAGTTGTAGGCCGTGGGTTCGAAGTTCGAACCCTGACAGGCGCTTTACTTTGTAATTTTTTTCATCATCACTGCTCTCAAAACCGGTGAAGGAAAACATCGTGAGGATGACTTAGAATAAAAAAATCGAAGACATGTGACATCTTCCAACCCGCACTAGCCCTACGTGGAAGGTTACAGCTTACTCCCTCTCGATGAGAGGAGGCCTGTGGGATGTGTCCCAGCAGTGGGAACATTATAGGCTGATATGCAACATCGTAATAAGGGAAGGTTCACATCTGACGGAAGATGTGTCGGGCGTAACTACGATTACGTCTATTTATTCGCTCGACGCACTAACGTATCATCGGTTGAGTGTGAACGGTCACGTGTTTTTCTATACATTTGTCTGTTCTGGCGTTACGCGACCGATAATACGCGACGCATGATCCGTCAGATATGAACCTTCCCTTATACGCAATGAATGTTGTTGAACTGTTCATAGTATAGTAGTAATACGGTTTCCTAGGAAACCGGTGATCGCTTATAACGGCGGCTGTGACGGCTGTCATGAAAACGATGACAGCAGCGAAGATGTAGGTCCGTACTACAGAACATCACTCAATATTCAAGCATACTTTGATTGATTGCAACTAGTTTTAAGTAATGCTTGAGTAGGTATTTTGAGTGACGTTCGCTTTTGACATCTCTGACACAACGACGCAGACGCAGTGACTTGATCGTTATAGGTACCTACGCTATAATAATAATGTGTGAGCTCACTTCTCCGTATGGACACATTTGGGGGCAAATCTAGTGGTTTAAATCTTTAGGCAGCGGGGTTTGCCTTTACGTTCTGAATAATGCTCTCTAGGAAAACACACCAAGTTACTTTCATAAACAACGTTTCAGTGACGGCATTCACCAGTAAATTGCGGACGCTATGTGGGCGGTCACCGCTTTTCGAGGAAACCGTAGCTTTACGCAATTCTCCCGTTGTTTGCGTTGAGTTCAAATCAAGTTGACCTTTAAACTCCCGATCACACGTAGGTACCACGATCACATCACATTGACAAATGTTTTTGACGGCCAAATATGTGGTCCGTGTGAACAAACCATTCTTTTTCACACAAATTAGCGCCCGTACACGTGGATGAAGTACCCTTCAAGCTTGTAGTGTATTGTATTATCGGTTTGCCGCCAGCAACTCCACGTCCAAGCGCGTATTTTGCGTACGGACTGGTTTCTTTCACATGAAATAATAAAATGGTCTCATCCAAAGACATTAAATTTTGTATCGTATCTTAAATCTCTTAGGTCTCATCACTGTTGGAGGATTTTTTTTTGTCTTCTGGGCATTTAAATATAAAAAAAAAATACCACGGGTTTTGACTCATGGTTTTTTTCTATTTAAATATATGATGTTTACTGTATATGTAAAAATCCCTTACCCATAAATGTGGCTGAGTGCTTGGCCAGACTGCAAACGTAGGCGCGGGGCGGGCGCGGCGTAGCGTACTCAAACATAAGAACTTCATTTGAGCGTTCATAGTGGGTACACACGCGCGTTGAGCGGCGCGGGCTGCTTGGCGCAGGGAGCGCGCGTGCAACTCACACAAGTAGTTCATACAAGTGGCTGCAGTGAGTGCGCGCGGACAGTTCTCAAACTATTCGAGATTTTTTCTAATAAAAAATAAGTCTATTTCATCCATAGTATATTTTGAAAAACACTGGATACAACACTCAGAACGAAGTCGCGTTCGACTTCGGACAGGCAGATCGCACACGTTACCGCATCCGCGCCGCTCCCCGTCTCGCGCTGCCAGTCTGGCCAAGCACTATGAATTAGCAAAGAATGGCAGTGCGGCAGCCATGTTTGTCGAAGGGCCAGTGGCCATTGGAGTAGACGAGTCAGGTACCTACCTAGCGTAGGACGCAGCTAGATGATAGATGGACTGATAACTGAGAGTACTGGGACAGTCTGGATGCGGAAGACTGGGTGTTGTGGCGCAGCTTGGGTTAGGCCGCGATAGCATGAGCAGTTGTATTTAATTTTCATCTCATTACACTAATGTTATACGGTATACCTACTCGTAAAGACGAAAGTTTGTGTGTTTGTATATTTGTTACTACTTCGCGCACAAACGGCTGGCCCAATTTTGATAAAAAATTTGGTATGCAGGTAGCTGACACCCTGGATTTACACATAGGTTACTTTTTATCTTGATATTCCCATGGGATCGAAACTTACGCGGGTGAAACCGCGGGGCGCTGCTAGTACTGAAAATAAAAAACAAAAAAGATATTTGAATTTTTATTGTAATTTTAAACAATTATTATCACAATTTCTTGTATTTCACCTTACGTTTTAAACATTTAGCGTCTACATTATCTAGTAAATCATCACCAATAGAGTTCTTCCTTTTCAATAAACTCCCCTCTTCCGTCGGCTGCGCCTGTTTTAGAGGAAGCAGTCCAACCGCGAATGGTATGTTGTTTTCTATCGAGGAATTAATACCGTCAACATTTGTATGAGGTTCTTCATTTTCCTTATTCAGATCATCGCTTTCATTCATAATGTCTCCCCATTGCTCCGTCTTGTGATTTACAGCCCCGGTCAAATCTATCACAGAATGTTCAAACTGAGATTCTGACACCATTGCATCATCAATCTGACTTTCATTACTGGTTCGATGTTCGTTACTCTCGTTAGAGTCATTCTCACCGGGCTCCTTATTACTCATATCTAGATTACCCCATTGCAACTCACCCGAGGTCAATGTTGTAGACAAATCTCCATTGCTGTTCTTCGAAGAGTTCAACTCTTTCATATTCATATTGTCAGAGTCATTGTCGAACACGCTTGGAACATTAAGAGGATTCACGTTATAATTTTGAACGTTACAATCAGAATTAGAGTTTAAGTTATCTTGATCATCTTTAACAGCTGAATTGTGTTGTTGTGCCATATTCATTTTGTTTTCAATGTTCATCAAATCTTTTATAATTTCATCTCTCTCTTGTGCTCGTTGATCGAGTTGTGTGCTATCCTCGTAATTATTTTGTTCGTCATCAACATTACGTTTCGGCGTCGCCATAAGACAATCTAGAGCGTCTTCTTTAAAAACTGCACTTTGTGGAAGTTGCAGCCCAAAGTCATAACAATCTTCGTTTCGTCTCAAATCTTCAGGGTTAAGAGGATTATATTGTTGACCTAAATTGGAACTCAAATGAGAACTTTTGGAGTCGAGTAACGAAATACTGAAATTGGTATCCAAGGAAGTACTTGTTGGGCATAGTTGTTCAATAACTCTAGCATCATGCAACTGTTGATCTTCGTAATATTTCTTTACATCATCACTCATGGATTTCGTGAAAAACTGCATATCACCATCGATGCAGGAAAAGTCATGAGCATTTACGTGATCGATTGAGTTATTGCTTTCTTGTAAGCGCGGATCTAATACTACATAGTTTTGCTGCTCTTCAAAGGATTCCAAGTTATCAGGCAGGATTGCGTTTAGGCTGTTAATAGTGTCTTCGGTACGATTGTACTGCGACGAGTCTTTGTCGTAATCGGAGTTTGAGCCGTAACCTTTATTACCTAGTAACATTTCTCCTCTTTCTATAGATTTAGATAGATCATCGATGCTTTTAATTTCACTTGGGTCTGCTACTTTTTCGATAATATTGGGTTGCTCTATGACTTCGTATTGTATTTCACTGCTTTGCACCATATCCAGCAGTACTTGTTCATTGACGTTAATGTAGGATCCATCACCGGATTCAAAGAGTATGGGTAAGTCGGTAGGGAGTCCGGCGCTTTTGAGCGCGTTAACATATTGAGACATGGCAGTACTGATACCTCCTGTCGAGGCGTCAACGGAACTGATGGGGTTGGTGTTAGAGTAGCTGGTAATGGTTTCGTTTCCTATGGAGTGCTCTTTATTGTAGGCGATGGTGGGGTCAAGCACGTTAGAAGATACCGTCTGGTCCATATACATGAGGTCGTTGTCGATGTTCATGTAGTTGGTGGAGGATTCTGGGCCACAGATGCTGTTAACGGCTTGCGAGAGAGTCACTCTGTCCATATAGTCCTGCAAAAACATATTTTCAATTATACACGTGGGTGGGAATTATAATAAATAAACATGATGATATGCATCATGTTTATATATTTATATTCATAAATATTTAACATAGTGTTTTTGCATAAGGCTACAATGGCGGTTCTGGATAGGTACCTGCATATGCCGAGTTTGCAGATGTTTCAGCTGGTGTATAGCCTTGCGCGAGTCCTGTTCGCGTCGCAACAGTGCACGTTCAGCCGCGCGACCCAGTGCACCAGTGCCGCCCTCCCATGTACCTGTTCGCTGTGGTAAGTAGGAAAATACAGTCAACAATGTAGATGTGTAATATTTTCGTTTAGGGAGGGGTTCTAGATTTCCGATCAGTCATCGAAAAAGCCCGAGGATGTTGACTTTTATATGGCACTTAATTATACAACGTGCGCTAGGTGTACCTAGTTATTATCTCTGGGTTATGTTTTACCTACTTACTACTGTTGACGAAATCCATACGGTGTACGGTGTAACCGTCTCAGCAAAATTTAGTGGAGCTTCGGGATCTCCGCTGGAAAGCTGGTTAACTAAGGCAGTTCCTTACGTGTTCTGTATTTCGTTTCTAGGAAAATCGTATAAACTTCAGCGCTAACATTTTGTCATGAACTCATAAAATGCGTTATGCTAATGACCAATGGTAACTTTGGGGTTGGTGCGCTGTCTTGTGCGAGACCGGACAGTGAACTGCCATAAGTTATTTTAAGAGTACCTTATTTCTACTTACTCTGACGCTCGGCCTGCCTCGGCGTGGTTTGATAGCTCTCGGCGCGTCCGAGTAGTCCACTGCAGGAGCGCTACCTCCGTTCTCAATGTCGAAAGGAATACGCACTACCACGTCCTGCTGAGAAATTGTGTAGGTAGGAGTACTAATTAGGGCCGCTTGCACCATAAAATCAAAATATCATTCTGTTTCAGTCATCTTCAAACGACTGGCATAAACAGAATGATGTTTCAAAACACATTTAAGTAATTATTTTTGGTGCTAACGTGCCTTATTTACAATCCGTGCCTTACTATAAGTGTTTGGCCAGACTGGCAGCGCGGGCGAGACTAATTCAAACATATGAACTTCCTTTGAGTGTCCATAGTGGGTGGGCACGCGGGCGCGGTGAGCGGCGCGGGCTGCTCGGCGCGGAGAGCGCGCGGGCAACTCATGCCATAGCTCGTTCATAAAATGACCGCAGTGGGTGCGCGACGCGTGCGCGGGCGGCCCAGCGGGGACCGGGGTTCTCAAACTAGTTCGAGCTTTTTTCTAGTAAAAAAATAATCTTCTTCATCCATATTATATTTTGACAAACACTGGACACGACAACACGCAGAATGGAGCCGCGCTCCACTGCGGACAGGCAGACCGCGCGCATTCCCGCGCCCCAGTCTGGCTGGCTATTTCCCAGAATTCGATCCTTATTAGCGACACTGTCGAATGGTGTAAATACAGTGTGTGCTTTTTTTTTCAAATCAACGGGTTTGATTCCTGGCTAGAAATATTGATTTTTCAAAAATCCAATGATGCAGTTTTAGTTTTCATCAAAATCGATCCCGTGACTCCTTTAATTACTTTTCGCTATTCCTCATAGTTTCGGATTTGGCCATCCACGCCCACTTGAAAAATTCAGCCTGTATATCTAGGTATGTGAGTAAATAATTAGCCATTCAGAGCCTTTTGAATCTGATAATATCTACAGGTCTAAAAAATCGCCCCTTAATCGTATATAATTAAACAGGGTCAAATTAAATTAGCTAGCGAAACTTCACAGACGAGATGAGTATCGATATCTAAATATGAACAAACATAAGAAAACAGATTTTCTCAACTCATACTTCAAGTAACAACACTGCCTGCGGTCGTTGACCGCCAAAAAACATAAAATATTGTATTTTATCATGTTTAGTTTAACAGTTGCGCTAGCTAATTTAATTTGACCCTGTATTATTATGTATATATAGTTAGGTTACCTAACTAACCTTATTATTATTCATTCTACTGTCCACCGGCTGGCTAGTGCTGGTCGCTGGTGCAAGCTGCGAGGACTGCGGCGTCTTATTGTCATTCTCCTTAAAATTAATTGTTATATTTGTATTCAAACACCTTTATGTTAGGTTAAAATAAAAATATACCTAGTTTTAAACCGGCAATAACTAGATGCAGAATGTAGCCATAACATTTTACTGTTATGGATTTCCGCAAAGTATCACCCTGATTCCATAACTTACCCTCAGAGGGTGCATATCAAGAGCCTCTGCGAGTTCAGTGTGCACGTTACATAATATGAACAAGCGAGGTACTTATCTACTTTTTTATGGGCGTTACATTCTCTACGGCTCTAAATCTAGATGGCTACGATTTAGGGTAGGTACCTATATAGAAGACTAGGAGTATAAGTGCTATAATTACTACTAGGATAGGAGTACGAAGTTCCAAAAACGGGTGAAGACACTGACTCCTGTTACACAGCCTACCTCCTAGCTCAGGAGTCAGGACTTCAAAATAAAATGTGCCTACCACATTTTTATGTCAATACTTTATTTTATTATTTACTTTATTTCATTATTTCCATATAAATTATATTTTTAAATTTTAGAATATAAAAAATAGTAGCCCACCGGTATCGGGAACAGGGTCCAAGCTACCGGCGGTCAGGATTCCAGAGAGAGGAACATACTAACAATGCGGGCCGTGTCCAGAATTACCGCTTTCTGAATCAAGTCCTTGATCCAGCTGCCCAACGAGAGCCTCAGATGTTGGTCGAGGCTCTTGGCTATTAACCCAGTGGCTGTCACGACTATCGGCACAATGATCGCGAGTCCACATCCCACATGTCGACAACCTTATTCATTTTATTTTTATGAGCCACTTATAAAATGATGGCAACAAATACAAACAATCACAGCTATATTTTATTTAATAAGTATTACGTTAAAAAACATAGGTAGTTAGTGTTTACCTGAGAATGCAAATCAATAAGCGATTGTGGAGGTCTGTTTATCACCACCGGTGGAGTGAAGATAGGCATTTCACCTAGAATTTGTAAACACAATAACTATGAGATAAGACCGAGTCTCCTAAGTTCGAATATATTGTTAAAACTTCCAACTATTTATTTCATTATGATGAAACCTTCACTTACTGTTATTAGCAATGCCCAAACCTTCCTTGGTGACTTTCGATAGTCCTTTAATTTTAAGGAAATGTGCCGCAGAAACCAGTTCATCTAAATTCTCTTCCAAGCACTGTGTTTTCCCACAGTACATAAATTCTACTAAACATTTTAACACACTAAAGCGCATCTTTAATATTATAAGTGGTTCCCCTGCTTGCTTTTGTAGAACCTCCTAGAAAATATGCAATTAATATTTATGTTCAAAAATTCTAGTCGGTTTGGCGGCAAAATTTTTGTAGAAGAGTTTGAAATAATTATGCAGGAAATTATTAAGTAAGGCATAAATTACAAATATTAATTAAACTATCATTTACCTGAAAGTAGGCACTACTTGCAGCAAGTACAGCTTTATGAACGCGCAAAGTGTGAGAGCTACACATCAGTGTCATGTCGACTAAAGCCTGCATTTGTAAAAGTTTACCAAATCTCGACATCAAATGTTCAGAATAATCTTCATAGTGGAGACTGTAACGTATTGGAGCCATTTTAAATTATTTATGCAAAATTTTCATCACAATTATTCACAACAAATAGTTCTGTGATGAAAAATATGTCAATAATTTGATTATTGATAGGTGAAAGAAAAAAGACAATCGTATAAATAATTGAATGTCATTTAAAAATAATTTATAGAACGTGTTTATGGCCGATTTATAGAGGTTTTAAATAGCAGGGAAAAAAAAAAAATGCGGTTTTCTTTAGAAAGGACATGGACAAAAGTTCATAGACAAAAAACCCAGAATCGCCAGCAACGAAATGTATAAAAATGTATTCAGTATAGTAAATCCATTACGTTTTAAAAAAATCAGCCTCCTAAACCATATAGTATAGAAGTTATTAGTATACCACGCCGTTTTTGCAGTAAATTATTATATATTTTTATTGTACATATTATGCCTATAAAAACGGCATATATAAAATTTCTGGCGATTCTGGGTTTTTCTAGCCATCTCTTTTATGGTATGAAAAAATAAAAGCATAAAAGCATTACGTGTAAATTATTCTTCGAAGGTTTAGGCAGAGGTGTATAGTAGGTACCTAGGTACGGTAACGGTCAGTACTGCATTATCACCGTAAGGATTGTTTTGCTGTGAACACGCGCGGTACAGGCCGTATATACGTATGTGTGTATAAGTGATGTATTAACACAGAACGCACACCTCAGAATTTATACACTGGTGTCGAGCGAAAGTCAGCGAAACAAAAATATATCGCTTTTTCACACACGCAGCGTACGTAATTAAGTATGACCTTGGTCGGCTCAAACCATTGCTAAAATTGAAAACATTGTTATAAGGCCGGATAGCTGATAGTGTAACGCATCGGATTAGCAAACATATAGGCCCAAGTTCAAATCTCGAAATGAGATTTTTTTTCTTTTCATCAATTATCTTCATCTGTTCTTTTATTATTCGATAAATTAATAAACGAGAATAATAATGTAATAATTGTTTTTATTATTATATAGTTAGTGAAATATGGGGTAAAGAATAAAAATGTTTTATAAGTGATTACAAAATGTTTATTCGTTATAATTTTATAAAGAATAAATAAACTTCTAGTTTAGGACTTATTGTGGTTATAGCTTAAGTATTCATTTTCATTACGAAAAGAAGATTGAAGCTAGACCTCAAAATAATCCTTATTACAAATATGCTACAGTATAATTTTATTATTACTAGGTATAATCAATTTATAATTTAATCCTTAGTATAATACCCATTATTATCAAAGCAATCTTGTAAACTTTGGTGCATGGGCCCTACAATATTGCATAGATTTTTGAGCTGGTTTTCGTTTGCACGGCGAACGGTTCGTAAAGACGTGTTGAATAATTCGGCAAAATATCTTGTTGGTATTATAACCAATAATTGTTTCATATTCACTGACCAGCTGGGGCATTCCACGCAGCAAGGCTACCCTCTTCCTTATTTAGTGACCCTCCGAGTCACAGTAGGTAATTTCTCTAAAACAAAAAAAGAGTACTGTTAGTCTACTAGCAAAATACGAATACTATTGAGAAACAAAATTATAATGAAAATAGAAATGTTTCATATAAGAATAATATAATGTTATATTCATCATTTAAAATCTAGGACTTCGAAATTATAATTTTTTCTTCTATTTAGACCTTATAATACGTTAAAAAAATAACTACAAGGATCAGCAGTTCTATTTTAATAAAATAAATGTTTGAAAAAATAAATAAATCATAAATGCATAATACTCACATTCAGTTCAGTTTCATAAGTTCATTTGTGTTATATTAAATCCACTTTTACGCAGCGCAATCACATTCGCTTTCATTTCAATATTCTGCATTTTAAAAGGAACTACAACAAGGCTAATAGAACACACGTCGCTAACCCACAATAATTAACAACCAACAAACAACGTTCTATTTAATCGCGGTGAATGACTCGTAACTTAACTGTATCTACCTTATAAGTAATTTATTTAACTGTGGGTATAATCATAAAGTTTAACGAATTAAGCGCACAAGACGAACATGGCAAGGAAATATATTATTATAGTCATAAGCGTCATTACTCGAAGTAATTATTAAAAAACATTTAAAAAAACTATCACCGCGCGTGAGATTCGAACCCACTGCTCGCTACGCAGGACGCGCTTACCCAAATGTGATAACCGCTAAGCTATCATGCCACACACCGTAGTGGTTGAATTAATGAAATACAATCAGTTGCAAATGAATGTGAGTGTGTGTGTCTACAGTAGAGAAATAGCTAATTAAAAGAAGGTCGTAACTAAAATCAAAGTGTCAATCTATTGCTTTGTGAAATTGCTACTCCACTTATGACCGTGGCCGTACCTACATTTCGCCAATAAGTGTTAGACGTATTGGGCGAAAAGAAGAATAAAATAATAGACATGTTATATTATTGTTGGAGTCTTTTTAATCCATTAAAAATGCAGAAAAAAATAGTAAAATGTTAGAAAATGAATTTATTACAAATTTGTATTCTTAGTCGATACTTTCAATAATGTTAACGGTACTTATATATACTAAATTAACAAAGTTTGAAGAACAACTCAAAGTATGATGAATTGTATAAACATAGGTATTCTATCACAGACTAATTAAGTACTCAAAAGTTGAAAGTTATACAATGCATAGGTAATCCAAATTTTGTTGCGATTAGACCATCATTTAGGAGTAATTTAATAATAAGCATACAATTTGGAATGTAAGTAGGAATGTAATGATTTGTTCATAAGGCACTTGGAACAAATACAGTGAGATTACAGTCAGATGCGTAAATATCAGATAACATCACAAAGATCTGTATTGTAAGTAAATTAAAGATAGTTTTAATTAGAATAAAGTTTGTCTTATAATCCATTATGGAAAGTGTTTTAACAACTATAAAACCATTAAATAGATGTATAGAATCTAGTCACATTTAATTATATAATATCAAATTCACAATTAACATGTACTTAAATCGAACTTTTTTATTAAGGAAGAGTTAATAGACTTATACAAGATAAAACAAAATCACTCAAGAGGAATAGATTTCTAGAATAAATACGTTTAAAAGTATGGATAAATGCAAATATCTAGGTATAAGCTGTAGTCAATAATCCAGCAGACAGCCACTTGCTTATACAAATATCCTCACATTATCCACATTAGTATTTTTATAAAATACAAATTTGTAACATTTCCAATATTTTAGGATCTTCTTAGAAATCAGTTCCTATACAATACAATAGCTTTTACGTTTTACCCTTACCTCCCTACGTCGAAGCTCATAAACGCTGTGCCACAGCCGCAAAGCTTTCGCACGACTCACGAAAATACTGGAACACATTCTGATTAATATCTGAGATAGAAATAAAACCATTATAAAAAAAATATATACATACATGCACCTTTGCTGCACCTAATATACCTAATAATTTATTCTGTTTGCTGCATTGATATTTCGCTGGGTCAGCATAATAATATGTCTGACAAGTCGTTGTATGTGTAGTGTAGCTGTAGATTTAGCTATTACTGAACTTCAATCGCAATAAAATAACGGATACAAAATACATGGGAATTGAAAAATAAGTCTTTATTATCTCTCATATTTCTCAAAAATAATTAACGATTATTTGGTAGCTGTTATTTTATTGCAATATAATTTAATTTCATTATGGCATTATGACAGTCTTATTCAGACTGGTTATTTGTTACCTACCCAACCTTCTTTGGATAAAAAAAATCATAGACAAAATTCATTTATCACAAGACCTAATTTAGGCGGGAACTCAATAAAAACAAAACATTTTGTTCCTAACAACTATTATAGACAGCATTATTAACAATTACAATATTTCGAAGAGTTATTAATTACTTACATTATGCACTACGATATTGTCATACTAATACGTGAATTAACAAAATTACATTCCATCCCAGATATTGCAGAACAAAAAGTGTAAAGAACAAAGTTACAGCCATGAGTTCGCTTACGTACGAGTCTGTTATTAGTTCGATTAAATCCAATACGTATAGAAAAATATTTTTATCAATAAAACCGTTTTACGTTCGTTTTTATTTATTGTTTTATACATCAGGATTTCATAGGATTCTATCATGTCTCAGGTAAGGAGAAATTCAAGAGTTTTCAAATTGTTCATGATATTTTATGAGCATATTGAATTTTAAATTACCTATTGCGCCTGTGCAATATGAACTGGCATTGCCGCATTCTTGTACCTACTGAAAAGGACGCAGGTAAACTGAATTATTATTTATTATCTACTAAGTGATAACTTTGATATTCATAAACGACCAGCATTAATTTGCAGCTGGTGCGAATTAATGGGAACTGTTGCAAATGTATTTAATTTTCATAAGGTATCGCAATTTCTTAAGTAATCTTATAATAGAACCCTATGTCAGCCTTCATTATTAAATTATAGTTACTTTGTATTTTGGATATTATGGTGTACAGGCAAAATTCTTAGACAACTATAGGTATTGTTAAACAGATTGACATGCTAATTGACAGCTATCTAAATAAACAAAATGTTAGAAAATTTTAAAAGAAATATAAAATAAAATCGAAATACGTAAAGTATTTTTAAAGTAATTAAATAATCTTACATGAACACTTTACATAGGTTTGAGTAAATTTGTACAATACATAGCATGTAGAAAAAATAGAGATTCATTTTATAGAGATCGTTCAGTGAAACTAGATCATTGCCAGTTACAAGTACTACTACGCCAAATAATTTTGATAACTCTAGTAACTAGAATACAAAATAATGCAAAAACATTAACAGCGGTTCCAATAACTTTAATGGCAAAGTAGTTATATTAAAATCTTTTGTATTAATGAATGAAAACGTATTTTTAGGGCGTTATAAAATACTGCTCTCAAAACAAGCTTAACTAAAATTAATGTACTTCTGAAGAGTATTATTTTTTACGTATGTACTTCTCATTACATTGCTAGTATGTACGATGACAGAGACAAACTGAGCAATGGTCTGTTTCAGTGGCAGGTTACATTAGTACTAATATTAAAAGCAAATTACAATATTTACACCAGCCGACAATAGTACATCTTGCAAATAGGTATCTAATATACACGTTAATTATTTGTTCATACTTTAAATAACCACTCGTGGTTATAATACGCTTACGAGTCCCCAGTAATACTTAATTATCAATTATTTTTAAGAACTCCTCGGGGGAGATGTGGACGTCTTCAGGGGGCGATGTGTCGGTCGCGTTAGGGACGGTGTTTTTGAGTTCACCGAATGTATAAGTCGTTCGTTTTTTATTCCTAGAGTTGGGTCGGCGCGGCGGGCCCGGCAGAGACGCCTCGCAGTCGAGGCTGGCGCGCTTGCTCCAGCAAAACGCTTGGCGCGGCTCCGCGCCCGCCGACATTGGCATCGCCAACTGCACTCGGGACTTACACAACTCATTATCACTTAACTGTCGTTTTAACTTATCCTTTCCGACGACTAGCTGGAAGCCCCTCAGCCCACTGTCGCCGTGTGACTTGGCCAACTCCACTTCACTGAGCTGTCTCTGAAGTTTCAAAGACTCGGTCGGACTGGACCGCGTTGGCTTATCGACTAGACTATTTTGACGCGAAGTTCTGCTGCCTCCTTGCCTTGAACTCGAACTGTGTTTGAGCAGTGCACTGTCGTGTCGACTGCTGCCAGATGAACTGCTCGTATTTGTGTTACAAGTATTTACATCGTTGGCGTTATTCCGTCGCAGTGATTCGATAACATTGTAGAAGTGTTCCAGCTCAGAGGTGCTGCTATTTCTGGATCTGCTTATATTGTTTGTACTATGTCTATGTGGGCGGATTTGAGCTCTAGGTAAATGACCGTAGCTGCTCTGTCGAGCTATGCCGGCGCCGACACTGGTCTGTCGTCGAGGCATGCTGCAACTCTTAGGAACGAAAGTGTCTTGTGACATCACTACATTTTCATAAACGTGAGCGTTTTCACAATCTTCTTGTGCTATAAGATTTTGGCGGCTCTCAGTAGTCTCTTTCTTTTGGCCAACGGAGTTACTCTTTTTATGTCCATTGCGAACTTTAACTTCCGGTATTTTTTTCGTTAACTTACAGTCACTGGCACTTCGAGGAAGTAAATTAGCATAACCATGAGTTTTGTTTTCTTGGTTAAGTAATTTTTCTAATTTAGGAGCACTGGGAGTTGCAGCGTTTTCTGCAATCCTCGTGGAATTAGAGAGCTTTGGGGCTTTACTCGATGGATTGGCTTTCGCTACATCCGCAGGAGCTAGTTGAGGTATCGCTTCGTGTCGTTTTCTGTCTACGTCGGGCTTAGAAGATTTGTCTAGAACGACTTTCGTTTTATCACTTTTACATATTTTGACACTGAATCTAAATGGAGGTTTGAACACGACTTGCAGTCGGGCCTTCTCGCCGGACAACAAGTTGGTGGCGCTCTTGGACGGTCTTGTTTTTCTAGAGCCTTTTTGTACCTGTCTATGCGTTCTTTCTGTGAGACCAAGAGGTATAGATTTAGATTTAGGTATGGCAGCAGGTTGCGGTGAACTGAGCAGCCACCTTTGCACCTTGCTCAAAGCTTCGTTATCTTTGATCGGGGAGGCGGGGTGTTTCTGCATAGAACTATAGTCTATTATTTCTTTCTTCATTTTCGTCTTTCGTTTCTTTACTTTACCTTTATGTTTAGAGAGGATCACATGTTTTGGTGATTTGCCTTCGGCGTTTGTGACAATGACTGTATTTTCTTTTGCTATTTTAGGAACTTCTTCTAATTTTGCTTGACTATTCGGCTTCTGTAAAAAATATTAAAAGTATAGTAGTTAAAACATATCCATAATTGAAATTAGTATCGTGTATGATCTTATTAGCGACTTACCCTCTTCTTATTGGCACTGTGTAGCGGAGAGGCTTTGTCTCCTAACTTCTTATGGTCTTTCTTATTGCGATAAGCTCGAGTTCGTAGAGCTACTTTCTTCTTAAGAGGTAGTTTGGACCTGTAACATTATACGGCAAGCAGTTAGTTGTATCGACTACAACCAACCAACCAAACCAAAAATGATGTGAGTAATGGATTCCAAATGTTATTTTAAAAGCATCATTGCGGCATTATTCCTTTAAAAGTAGTTCATTGCGTTTGATATAGCTTGTTATATTTTTTGTGGTTGCTACTTTATTATCATATGCGTTGTGTTTGCTGTTATTATGGAAAACGCGTTGTCATAAAGTCGTTCACGCTTTGTTATTTTTTTTTTTTGACAGCAAGTTCTGTTACAAGTATTATTTTTTTATACGTAGCGAGAATAACAAGTCTGCGTTTTGCGACAAAAGCTTGAAGAACTAAGCAAGTTAAGGTTAATTAAGATTAGTACTTGGTAGTAATAATCTTAATTAACCTTAACTTGCTTAGTTCTTCAAGCTTTTATTTCATGGTGTGCTGGTGCACACCATGAAATAATAAATTAGACCGGAAGAAAATACCAGTGCCCGGGGGTTAAGTAGTAAAATAGAATTATTACAGTCCGGCCGTCGAGAGAATGCGTTCTTGACACCCGTCGGTTTCATAAAAACGAATACGTTGTTTGCGAATTTGATCTTTATTCGTTACTAGAATTGTCGCACTGACAAGTGTCAGGCAGGAACGCATTCTCTCGACGGTCGGACTGTAGGAGTTAGAGTGATTAACTTAGAGTATAATAGTAGTAGTAATTAGTTTTATTTATAGTCCGTAAAGTCGTGTTCGGAACACTAGATATACTCCGCTCAGCTGAAAAGGGCTGGGCATGGCGGTCTGTAATACACAGAATAAGTGCCCTGTTGGACAAGGTCTGGGCATGCTACGAAAGAGGTGGAGGGATAAAATTATCAGACATCTAGAAAACTGGAAAGAATGGTTGGCTACCGTTTACCCAGTAGTGAGGCAGAATCTATGGATTGATAATAATAAAACGTTCCTTCGGTGTTAATCACACCACTCGAGGCTCTCTCCGGCGACCGAGCGATTATAATAAGAAGAATATTCTTATCGCTGTAGTTTCGTAATATCTACTTGTATTGGTCCACAATTATAAAAAAAGGAAATAGCACATCAAAAATGCGTAGCATGGTATTTCACATGTTGCTGTAATTATCGAATAATAGCAATAACTTCCATCACTATTTAGAACTTGTTTTAGCTTTTAAAATATTTAATATTTCTGTTTAAGGCGTCTGGTAGAAGATATAGTTAGTTTTATACCTGATAGCCGTGTGAACAATCAGCCCCTGGTCGGCAGCGTCAGGCAGTCGGACGGTCTCAGTCGTAGAAGAGTGGATGATGGTCACAGACTTCAGCTTCTTGCCGTGGCGGCCCAAGAAACGCGTACTCGCCACCTAGAAACACACATATTTATTATTTATTTATTTATTTATATATACTTTATTGTACACCACATATTTAAGTTAGAACGTTGTTTTTTAAAAGTAGCAACAGATGAATAGGTACGTAAGTAGCTCTACTAATTTTTGTGCCGAAAATGATGATGATAAAATATACAATCAACTGTAGTGGATGGATGGCCCAATCTTTTGTTTTGATCGACGACTAGCAGTACTAAAGGAAATTATTGTAGGTAATTTTTACACACTGGCGAATATATTCTAGCTTTCTAATACAAAGTTCCAGTAATATACCTTCCCAGAGGAGTTATACCTATGCTAGACACTAACACTTAGTGTCAATCTCTATCGCAACATCAAGTACGCTGCAGCACCGCTAAACAAAACAGATCATTTTAATTTTGATTGTCCGCAGAAACAAAATATGCTCGTGTTCAATACGCGCCTTGTGCGATTGAGCCATGGACTATTTTACCATGACGATTTACCTATCAAAACTCATTGTACAGTCAGGGTTTTATTGTTACGAAAACGACAGCCTACATCAATTTGCCGTATCAAAGCCATTACATACAACTGTCAAAGAATAACATTGTGATTTAAGATGAGGATAATAATTTTAAGTATACTAGCTTTAGCCCGCGGCTTTGCCCGCGTGGAGGTCGGTGAATATCCCATTTATACATTGTTTTCATATAACTCTATTGGTTCACGCGGTGCACGCCAGTAAAGCTGGCAGTCGGCATGATTTTTTGTTGACATTTTCAACAAAACCTTAATGAATTATACACCTAAACCTTCCTCCGTCCATTTGTGAAAACCGTATAGAAACCCGTTCGGTAAGTTTTGAGTTTATCGCGTTCAGACGGACTCGGCGGGGTGTCTTTGTTTTATAATATGTAGTGATTTAAATGTCTTTGGGACAATTTAAAGTTGGTTGTCAATTCGCTTAACAATTAATTTACCTGACATAGCTAGCCAATGAAGGCCAGCGTTAAGCTGATATTGTCAAAAATTAAGGACTCACCAGTAGCGCGATGACTGCCAGCAATATCAGCAGTACTGCATACCAATGCTTGAGTACCCATCGCTTGAAACCGGCGATACTTTCATCCGACAGCAGCAGCTTGCGTAACGTCGCTAACGGTCCTGACGGGTCCACCTCGCGGCACCGTTGGAACACATCGCAGTACCTGGAATTCAAAATCAAAATATTTTATTTCACGTAAACCTACATCACCTACATGGGCACTTATGAAACTTCAGAAGGCTAGCTGCACGGTTCCGATTGGTCGTTTCCTATGGAAAAGAGCCGACAAGAAACTCCATGGTTACCTACTCTATTAAAAATAATTGGCTTTTACAATGTATTCAAGAGGACAGAAAATGATGGAAAACAGTGGACAGAAAATAGACTACACATCTACAGTCTACAAGGTATAAAAAAACCTACTTAAACCAAATGACATGATTGCCATTATAACTACTACTATGGAATTAAAAGAAGAATTGTAGGTAATGTAAAATTGGCAAAATTATCTATGAAGAAAAATCAACACCCAGGTTCTTTCTTTGAATTCATTGATGAAATTCAATGGGTGAAACAACTCATAAATAAACAAGTTTTACTATGGGACTGAAAAAATGATATAATCAACAGCCGGTGTCTAAAAGTCAATTAAGACAAAATGTGTTAACATTTCACAACTTGTTTAAACTGCTGAGATTGGGAAAATAACAATAGTCAATCAAATTACTGTCAGCAAAATGTTCAGAAACCGCGTGTGCGTTAAACGATTCTAGGGTGTACTTTTAGTTGCAATCGGTAGTTCCTTGGCAATTTCTCAACCAACTTACCCATTATAATCATTGCAGGGCGTGCCCGGTTTGGCATACATATCGGGCACATCATACGGCGAGGTGTTCCAGTTGAAGGAGGACTGGCATTCGCCGCCGGGCTTGCGACAACACAGCTCACACGCAGAGCGCGGGTCGTCCTTGCGTGATGCGCACTGGCAGGATTCCAGACCGTATGCCAGGCAGATGGATCCCGTGCACTCCTGGAGAGACGACAACATTTGGGTAAATACATATAAAATCAAACATAGTTTTCCTTTTGCTTTTGCTGTGTGGTTGGAATTATGGCACATTAAAACGGTATCATAAAGCGGGCTCGGAAGGAAATATTAGGTCCTTACATATGAAATTGGCGTTTTTCGTACTGGCCACTTTAATCACGAATTTCTCCTCTTTGGTAAGGAATTCCAAATTCAAATTTGTACAGCTATTTACTCATGTATTTGTGCTTCGATGACCGTCATTCATTTGTTTTTTTTCTTCTGTTTTTTCTGTTTGCGTCACTCATTTTACAAAATGGAAAATTTTAAATATCGCATTATTTACGAGTACGAGTTCCGCCGTGGCACTAGTGCTGCGGAAACGACTCGAAGGGTGAATGATGTGTATGGCGGTCATGTTGCAAAAGAAAACACAGTTCGTTTTTGGTTCCAACGTTTTCGTTCTGGAAATTTCGACCTGCAGAACAAGCCCCGTGGACGGCCTGAGACCCAAGTTGATAATGGAGAATTGAAGGCTATTGTGGAAGCGGACCCATCGCAAACCACGTCCGAGTTAGCTGCAGGCTTCGATGTTAGTGATAAAACTGTTTTAATTCACTTGAAGCAAATTGGGAAGATTAAAAAGCTCCACGCCACTGCTGCTTCACGACAACGCCAGACCACACACTGCGCAACAGACGGCTACCAAATTAGAAGAGCTTGAATTGGAATGTCTTAGACATCCTCCGTACTCCCCGGACCTTGCTCCAACAGATTACCATTTTTTTCGCAATTTGGATAACTTTTTGCAAGGGAAAAAATTCAACTCCGATGGGGCAGTCCAAATCGCCTTCAAAGATTTTATTGATTCCCGTCCGACTGGTTTTTTTAGTAAAGGGATCAATGAACTACCTATAAGATGGCAAAAGTGCATTGAAAACAATGGTTCATACTTTGATTAATTAAATATATTATATTAAAAAATATTCGACTTTTTGTTCCTTCCATACAAAACGCCAATTTCATATGTAAGGACCTAATATATATTACTTCCTTCGATGATCGGAGGGTGGTGTAGTCAGTTCTTTGCAACAAAACGATTTAAGCACGCTCTGCATTTCCAGAACGGCTTGCTGTAGGAGTTTACTGGTAGAAATTGTCACGCTGAAAAAGTTTTATGCCCCATGCGACTTTCTCTCTCTCTCTGTCTCTTTTTATTATATACGAGTGTGTATGTGCGTGCGAGAATCGCCGTAAGAAAATTTTGTTCCTGACGGGCGTCCCCCGACCGCACACGTTTTTTTGATTAATCTTTTGATTCTTTAGTAATATATTTGAAGATAAATAATAGTTTTGTAGATTTGTACGATGTCAAAATGTAACCGTACCAGCGGCTACTGAGTTATCATGAGGTCCTAAATGGACCCACATCTAATTCTGAACATTAGCTAAAAGCTCTAAGCAAACTGATACTTACTCCCATATAACACACGAGTTCCTTATCGCACCGCGTTCTGTTCGGCTTGTGTCGACTTTGCGGACAGTTGGCTCGCTTGCCGTCGCAGAAGGCCGCGTCGCGACACCCATTGTCAGAACGACACTTGTCACCAAACTTGAGGGTACAAGACGCAGTGCAGCATGGACCCTGGAATGTTTACATTGTTCATTAGATTTTTACACTCTTTCTTCTTATTGTTTATTTCGAGTAGGTACAGTAAATAGTTTTTCGATGCTAAAAGATAAGTTTTTAGTACTTAATCTAATCTGTACTACATGACACGTCTACCATGAATTAGGATATCCATAGGAGCCCAGTTTCTGTGATACGGTCATGCATAAGCCCTTTTATTTTCCCTTTACGGTAAAAGTACGGTATAGCGTCGTCGTCGTCATCTAAATGAAGTTTTACAAAATTATTGTTCCCGTTATAGGTATTCCTATGTCGGAGCGGATCACGTTTCTATGAAGTAAACATTTAGGCCCACTTGGACCACATATCACTAAGTAAATGTATTTAACGCTAAACATATTTAAAACGTTATTCAGTCTCTGTCATCTTCAAAGGATTGACAGAATTAGAACGATGTTTTAAACTCGTTTAGCGATAATTACATTTAATGATTTTTTGTGCAAGTTTTCAGTAATTAGTTACCTGACTAGGACTGCAGACGCTATGTTCAGTAAGTGTGCACGGTTTATAATGAGGCCTCGCAGCTTGCGGGCGACAGCACACGTCCGTACACTCGGAAGCCCAGCCACAGTCGCATTCTTCACCCTCTTCCACCACGCCGTTACCGCAAATTGTTGGTTGAGGTTCTGAAAAACATTTTGTTTCATAAAAATAGTGCACCTCGACCTAATGACAGTTTGACATTGCTTTTATTTCGTAAACCCCCCTTAATACAGCCTAGGGTGGTTTTTGTAGTTCAAATGTACTCATGCGCGGTCCGAGGGGGGGGGTCGTGGGGGTCATGACCCCCCCCAAAATCATTCAAGCTGTCGAGAGTCTGAATGATTTACTTGCCTTACTAACTTAAAACTGTACTTGAGCCACGAAAACCCCGATTGGCATATTCAAAAACATTAAGAACATCGGCAGACATGGGGACTGCCTGACTGAAGTAAAAACATAAAGCCATAAAATGACAGTGGGTTTTTTAACGCGCCTAATAAATATTTTGCTTTAAAAAGCCTGTTATAAAAATATATAATCCAGGATTCAAGAGCGAGCGAAGCAAACTCGAGATATTGGGCACCCCGCTCGTACGTAAGGTTGAAAGGCTTAGGTAAGGCTAGATTCGAAACCCTAAACTGCTGTAAAACGAGTGTAAGCTTTTCGTCATAATTCGACAAAGTAAGTTCTCTTTTTGTATGATGGGTAAAAGAAAACAGAGACTATTCAAGGTGGGGTGCTAAAATTTTCAGGCTCGCTACGCTCGTTCTTGCAATTTACATTGGTTCTCGAGCTTTTCATCAAAAGTCGAACAAGCAAGTAATTCCTAGTCCTTTCGGAATGATCGAAAGAAAATCGAACCGATCCGAGAGTGTGCAAAATTTTCGAGCTCGCTTCGCTCGCTCTAGCATTTTAGATTCTGATAGCTGCTTGAGCTTGCCTGCATAAGTCGACAATGTAACTCCTATTTCTACTTGAAAATATAAAACAAAACACCTAATCAACAGAGGCGAATTGTTAAAATTTTCGAGCTCGCTTCGCTCGCTCTTCCCACCCTACACAATCTACCGTTCTAATGAATACGACCAATTTGGCAGCATTTAAGTAACACCCCCCTATGTAATAGCTGCGTCCCTGAATAGCATAAGTAATGTGGAGCTGGAGATGTACATGAACCTTAACATATCATCACGCCTTTAATCCCCAAAGGGTTGGGCAGGGGTGTACCTTCATATAGTACTTACACCCACATTTCGCCACTTATTAAGTGAAATTTCATAGAGGGCGAGCCTACTGCCGCCAACCGGGCACAAATCCAGACTCCAAGCTACTTCTGAGAAATTTCTGATGGAAAAACCCTTTAACACTGTACCCGACCTAGGAATCGAACCCCGCTAGGCCCTCATTCTCAGCAGTAACGCTTGCGACTACTAGACCAACGAGAAGATGTACCTCCCTTAAAATATTCCTCGGCACCCATGATGACCCCCCCCAAAATCTTGGGCTGCGACCGCGCCTGAATGTACTGTCGTGCGGTTGACCACACATCTTGTGTACATATGTTGAATTGTGGTGTAAAATAATGTAGCCAAAGTTAAAACTTTAAACATCTACGAGTCGTGACACATCATTGTTGTTGATGCGCTAAGTTTAAGGCGCATCCAGACCATAAGGCATAAGTCGTGAATGCTCGCTGCACAAGCCTCAGCCAACAATGTCAGGCTATAGTGTCCTATAATCAGCACGATGAATTTAGTAGCGTTGACATAAAAAAAATTAGCTTCCGTAGTTGATGTAAGGTCTTACCAGTAAAGCATCCCTTCGGCGACCGCGCTTTGTTGTTGAGCACCGGGTCGATAGCTCTGAGCGAGCACGGCGAGAACTTGTTGTTGTTCTTTCTGTCGCCGCTAGTTGCTCTGGCGAACATGATGTAGTTGCCGTCTTCGCCGAATGGGGTGCATACCTCTGGGTCGTGCTGGAACATCAAACATTCAATAAATCTATAGCTGCCCATGTGCCCCCGTGGTAGAGTCCGACCGAATTTCGTCATGGCCGCAAAAAATGAAGTGCAGGCAATTTAATGCTTGTAGTTAATTTCTTTCGGGCAAATCGATAGTTACAACAACTAAAAAAGCACAATAACTAAGGAAGTGCAGCAAAATGCTTTTTCTCGAATTTGATATCATTTTTTTGACTATTTATAAAACTTCTTCGTTTTTGAGAAATGTATAAAGATTCGTGTGATAGTGATTAAAAGATTGACACTTTTTTCCTTTTTTTATTTTTCAACTGAAAATGCAAATCAGGCCGAATTCCGTTTTCATTTTATTCTGGCAAAAATAAACCATTAGCGGATGGCTTATTTATAAGCTTGTATTTTCCCACTGCAAGTCTAGGGATAATAATTATTAATTGTGCCTCATTAGTTATGACTTTGACAAGTTACTTTTTTTTTAGTTAATGTCTTACTAATTTGTAGATATTTCCCATGGGCTTTATGTGTATGTAATGTAATAATGGTACGGTGCTCGGGAACTCTCAAGCGTTCGTTTACTTTATGCAAAACTACATGTAAATTCGAAATAATTTACTTGCTACATTTCTGATTTCCAAGAATGGTACCCAAGCAACTTCATACGATACGAAGAGCAGTTCTAAGTGAACTATGTGTCTTGAATAAAGTTAGTAGTAAGTTAACGCAAGGCTGGCGGCATATATAAATTACGACTAAAGTTTCTAGAACTGCACTATAGGTACTATGAAAATAACAAATTGACAAATATGTCGTGAGTATTACCAGATATCTGACATGATTTGTACAAACTAATAGTTTCATAATAACTGAAAACCTTGAAGGAGAACCACAAGTTTTTCAGTTTTGTTGAAAGTTAAAAGCCAATAATTACCGGTGATCCGAAGTTATGTCCGATCTCGTGCGCGAGGGTCACGTGGCTGACGGCCGGCGGCACGTGCTTGCCGTAGTTCAGTAACGTCACTATGCCCGTGTTCAGAGACTTCATACTGCCTCGGTAATGCTACCAAACAAATTAGATCGTATAATAAAACAAAATAAAACTCTAAACATATCTGTCAGCAGTCACACTCACCCCGTTCTTCTCACAAACGCCACCGGCATTTTTCAGATCACCCGTCCAAGCCAGCCCAAGTGTTCCCATTTCGAAATCTCGGTAAGTAAACATATACGCCAAACAGAAGGCATCATAATCTTCCTCTGAAAGGAAATGAATAATTAATTTTCACAATTAAATCATCTCTATAAAAAAATTAAACAAGCCTTCCGCTTTTAAGCACTTCTAATTCATTAGTACAATAGCATAACTTTGTGGAATTGCCCTCCGGAGAGCCGGCCGCTCTTTTGAATGCGTAATTGAATATTGTTGAAAAAAGGCAAACCTGAAAAAAGCTCCAAATATTTTTCTACCCCGTAGTTATTGGGAAACCTATAGGCAGGATCTTTTAGTGCATCTAGTGTGTGGACTTTAATTCTTTTGATCATAAACGTAATGTTGTCCGGTTTTCCATCTTGGTTGAAATCTAAAACAAGTTTTACCATTAGTAAAGGAATAGTTGGAAAATATAATTAAATCGGTGTATCTTGAGCGAAGTTGAAGATTACCTGTCACTTTATATATTGCGTTAACTTTCTGGACATGACGCGTCATGACTTCGATACACGCCTCCTCTGAGCCATATCGTTGATAGAACATGTGATCCGCCTGCAAGTATACGAGACACGTAGTTTTCCTCGGATCTACTGTCGCTCTCTTGTTCACATGTCGACCGTCGTCACTCGCGTTCGCCGACAACACAGTGTACCCTACTGGCTCCTTCTTGACTATGTCCTTACTAACAGTTACAACTCCCGCTTTCGTTTTTATCACTTCGACGTGCGTCTTTGGCTTTGGTCTCGATTCTTCCGAATCGAGTCGCACCTTAGTTATGAGGTTACTTTTATCGATTTTGGTTTTAGGTTTTCTAGTGCTTAACTTATCACCCGGCTCGTTGTTGCTGGTGTATGGAAAGTCTAAGTCTAAAGGTAATTCAGGATTCTTCTTTGGCTCGTCGTCTTGCATTTCGTCATCAGGGAGCCATCGTTTCTTGCGTCTATGTATTTCGCTACGGAGATCTTCAGTGAAATTGTTGAGAGATGAGTCTTTTATGTTTCGTTGATCGGTAAAGTTTAATAATTCAACTTCTTGTCCTGAAGTTCTTTTCATATGGAGTAAATGTGATGCGCACGGTGCCCCTTCACTTGTATCATGTGGGTGCTCGACGTCTGATCTTCGATACACAACGCTGTGCATGGAGGGATGGTCGATGTTATACCGAGATATAGGTTCCACGTAATACTCTTCCGTAGTAGTCCAAATTGTTCCGTCGAAGAGACCATCTGCCGTAATAACACCGTAGACGTGAGAGGATTCGTCATCTAAACAAAAGCAACATAATTTTTTCCACTTGATTGATAAATATTACCTAATGAATGTTTTAAAATAAATAGAGTTTTAATACAAATACATACTTCAGGATTTCAAAATAAGCCTCTGAAATACAAACAACTTGGGGACGCTCAAATAAATGGCAGACGATATTTTATGCAAACTAATTCGAGGTGCAAAGAGCCTCGGGACTCTGAATGAATTAAAATCACAACTTGCAGTCGCAGTAGGGGAGGGATTGAAACCGCTCATAAATAACGGTAATTACTGCTCTCACCTACACTCCGTTTCTCCTTCATTCATTTTCTGGGAAGGGTAATAGAATAGGCAAAAATCGGCTTGTACAACAACCGCGAAAGCTTGTAATGGACCAGCTTCCTTCTGATAAATGTTTTTAATGAGGTCTGATGTCTTCAGGGATAAAATCAGAGGCAGCATTATTACGGGCGGCCGGATCGCTAGATCAAGATTAAGAGTAATGATGATGCGTAATTTAACGGAAGCCACCTGCCCCAATTCTTATGGGATTTTGATCTTTGTTCGAGTATAACGAACAAAGAACGAATAATTTAGAAGAATTTTAATAATTGGATAAATTTTTTGAAGGGCTCGTGATTTATGAGCCTAAACTTTGTGTTTGGAATTTTGTTGCTATTTTATCTGACCTTTATAAATATGATGAATTCTAGGTATTTTATAATTTTATTACGTATTCCTAAACAAAAAGACGAATTTGCGCTAAACATACTTCATTAAACTTACGAAGTAATTTTGTTCAAAATTCACTTTGTCTCCAGCGTTCCAGATGGGTCGCAGCACATAATTTCCTTTTATTAAGTTAGTCACAGAATGTAGAAGTTTGTTGGGCTCATGTTTAATTGGTTGTTTCAAAGACTTGGGAAATAAGTGAAGGGTTGGAGTATGTCTAAAGTACTCAGCTGAATTATATTTTAATTAAAGCAAAACGGAATTTTGTAATGAAGTTACAGACGACTGATTTGTTTTATAACGCGGCGTTTCCGGTAAGAAAATTTACTCTTGATGTATCTACAAACTGCAATGGTCATTGAGACACGTATACACATATTTACAACAGTTACTAAGTAATTAAAAATGTAACATTGCGTATTTGTATCTCTTTTACTTTTTTAGATTAGAGTTAGACAATAGATTTACGGCGCGGCCGTTCATTTGCAGAGTTGAAGTAGTAACTATGAGCCATTTCAGGGAACAGTAACGTTAATTTGTAAACTTATTAACGACAAAGTCATTTTAACAGGAGTTTCGCTCGTAATTAAAGGAAACCCCGTACAAAGAAGTAATCCGTTTAAGGAAAACAATTAATCGTGGGTGGGAAAAAAACGAATGTTCCGAACTGCAATGATAGAAATTAACAAATCGCCTCGTTTGTCTGTCGAGTTTTTGCGAATTTTGGATTTGAATCAAAAGTTAAGTAGGGATGATACACGGAACGTTGTTTATTAACAATTTTTACGGTTTTTTTTTATCTTAGTTTCACTTGTTGCTAACTTCAAATGTAAGTAATGAAAAAGTCTCGAGCATGATAAAAACAATAAGTTACAAATCACAAACAAGTAAGTAACAAAATTGACATGTCACTTTATTACTACATAATAAGTATTCTGTGTCAAAATCAGATAGCTTTCTGATTCTGGCATTGTGATCCAGGAGCGCTCAACGTTAATTAGGTATAGGTTGACAACATCTAATCTAGCTGCACATTCCAATAAATTATGAAGGCACTTAACATCGTTTAAGCCACCTAAATACCTCTCCAGTATGCTAACGATCTAATATACCTACACCACGAATTGCCCCGACAAGCTCGGGTATGTCCGTGGAATTTAGTAAAGTATTAAGAGCATAGCCTGCCTCACATCATGTATTAGGAGGCTACATGAATTGGCACAAACGAGACGGCTCGCACGTGACTGCCTTTGCTACAGTTCCTCATTCTGTAGGGTTGACGAATTGCCGCTTATGGTAATGAGGACCATAGACTACTATTTGTCTTTAAAATGTAAATGTATTTTTATCTTTCGTAAATTTTCTTGAAACCCTCGAATTATAATTGAATTTGAAAGGTCTCCGTTTTTGCAGGCATCTACTTTTGCAGGGCATTAACCAAAGCTTGCCTTCATTATGTTCTTAAAAAAATATGAAGAATCATCTTAAAACTGTAATAAGCGAGGTAATGAAAACTGTTATAAAGACGTCGTCGTCTCCGTCATTTTAATTAAATCGTTTAATTTATATTACTTAAGGCTCAATCTCTGAGAAGGGAAAATAAATGAACGGAAACGCGATTTTCCCAGAAGTAAAAATATACCATCAATACGATTCCATTGTTTGTTGTACAGTCAGCCCTGCGCAGACATCTCTCTTGGCTAAGACCCGGGATTACATCACTAATGCTTATCTGATGCCGCGGCTAGATTATGTGATGTTTTATTGTGTTCATCGCTACATCTCTGTGTATTTAACGCGGCAATTACTTTGGTTCCTCGACCGTTATTATAATATCGAATTCGTATTTTAATTACTAGGTCGGTTGGCAACATTTAACAGCAATAATATTTAGTAAGAGTCCATTAGATTTAATTATGCCTCTGACGTAACAGAAAGGCGATTGATTCGACCTGGATACACAGCAAACTTAAACTTACTCTCTGGTGAAAATAAAGCTGCTGCAAGCTGACCATAACGTAAATTAGAATTAAATGGCCCGTAAAACCTCTAATATAAAATACAGCTCACTTTCACGTTTAACCGGTTACATCATATCAGGAGAAACTTTTAGGCTAGACTGAACTTTGCGCTATAAATTTGAGCACATATCTCACATCTTACGTTCATTTTTACGAAAAGTAAGGGAACATTTCTTTTTGGTAAGAAGAATGTTATAAAGAGAAATAGCCTGGAAATAATAGCTGGCTTTGGTGAAAACTTTTGACATGATAAGGTTGTTTAAGTTACTTAAGAGCTGATAAGACTGTTGAAAGCTGGCTGTGATTCAGCTCCTGGATTTGACTCCAGATTCGGAAATGTAAGTTTCCTATATTTCGACGAAATGATAAAATTACCTACTGGCACATTAGGTTTGAAATAAACCCATAAAAGTACCCAAACAGAAGTGAAAATTCCTAAACCTTCTATGTTGTGATCAAAACAACATGTCTTTCATGCTACAATCCCGCCAATTAATATGACAAGTTAAATACTGCACCACAATAACTAATTTCCTCACAGTGATTATTATAATTTGCGCGAGATGTGAAGCAACTTTGCGTTCTCACACTTTACTTTTTTATTTCTTAAGTAAACCGCCGTCGGTGATGGTCGTTGTTAGGAATTTTTCTGAATCTCTGCAGACACAGAAGATGTGGTTGTGCATTGATTTATTTTGTCATGATTAGACTTTTTAGTAGCTTTAAACTTTAAACTAACCTTCCAGCTTCCCTGAATAGACCTTGGCAGGATTAAAGTCCACCTCCCCGCCCGTAGAATGGAACTGGACGCCGTCTGCGAATACTGAGCTGGGGTCCGGTCTTAGCACCAGCTTGAACTCTCTGTAACATTAGAAAAGTATTGGTTATTAAAGGTCTTCAAAGCTCTCTTTCATTATACAGGGTGTAACGGAAAGGGTATATCAATACAAATGGGTTGAAGAGTGTATCTGATCTAGAATCTCTGTACAAAATTTCAGCTCAAAAGCATTAACTTTGAAAATGCTTAATATTTTTTTATTTCGACATCATGGCGGTGCATTGGCCCGCGGCGGCGGCGTGATGTGCGTATACTAGGCGCACAGACACACTACATAACAGATAATGGATAATGACCCTCGTAGTGCGGTGACACGTTTTTTATGATTTCAATTTAATAAACTATCGAAATAAAAAAAATATTAAGCATTTTCAAAGTTACTGCTTTTAAGCTGAAATTTTGTACAGAGATTCTAGACCAGATACAGTCTTCAACCCATTTGTATTGATATACCCTTTCCGTAACACCCTGTATATTAAATGGATTTTGAGTTATGTCTATTTAGTTTGTGCTATACTTCCAAGTACCTATAGTGAACAGTGTCAAAATAAAAGACAAATACATTACTACAAATATCATACATCATATTATTGCAGGTTTCCTGGAATAAGACTCAGTGGGAGGCCATAGAAGCGTTGGCTGGCTGGCTAAGGAGGATGAATGCAGTAGTATAAGCCGACAACGCAGCCAACGCTAGCTTCTGCGGATGCCTAAGTCCGAGCAAAATAGAAAATCCCAGTCGGAAAACGGACCCTGGCAACAGGATCATTATAAGAAGAAGATTTTGCAAGATACGTTGGCCCTCCATTAATCAATATAGCTCCAAGAGCAACAACTCTCAGCGTTAATGCAAAAGTGCTCTTTATCGTCGCAGCATTAAGCTCACGGTGGTGAGGTGCGCAAAGTTTCGCTATTTCACGTAATACGTCCGACCTCATATTATGTTCATACAGCACGTACTTACAACTAATTATGATTTAATGCTATTCACACTGAGTTCAAACTGTTCGTATTAAAATGTAGAGCACAGTGTAATGGCTAATAAATCAGGCGTATAATTCTGATATACTGGGCCTCGTGCCCTTTTAATGTTTTTAGTTGGGTAACTTTTATTTAAGGTACGTTTAATAATGTGAAGGTAATAAGGTAGCGCACTCTCGGACGTGTTAGCCGTTACACCGGATAATAATGTCTGTATGCTTGAATTTTAATGACGCACAAACCTGTCCAGGGATCGCGTTGAAATCAAATTTCCGAAGTGAAATAATGTTAGTTGTTGGACGAGGATGCGACAGTTGCGATTGATTATGAAACTATGACCCTTAGTGATATAAGAAAACAACAAATAAAAGAAGGGAGACGAGGAAAACATGTTAACTATCGTCACGGATTACAGTTGATGGTGTTATTTTACGAATGTCTAACATAATTTTCATAGATTAAAATAACAAAGGCTAGCTTATAACTACGAAGATTAAGATTGAAGGATTTGTTTAACAATCCCCGGAGGAGTCACGAGTCGCTTTGACAAGTTACCGCAGAAGCAAATCCTTTATAATGTAACATACCTCTGACTGAATAGAATAACGTCTCATAATAGTATTGTTATCCTACAAAAGATTCTCTCCAAATACATTTATTCTTAGTGAAGTGACATGAAACATTTATTTGTATGACTCGAGTGATTTTATTGGAATTTATCTACGAACTCAACATGAAAAGCTTTATATCTAGAATTCTATCGTAACTGACAAAATTGCGTTAGTTATAAATACAGGGGCTGACGATTAAGTAAAAGGACAATATTAAGCAAGTAGTAACACAATAGCTCGTTTATTCGAAGTTAAATCCAACATGACATTTATTCATTACAAACTAGATCAAGAATCGGCATAATACCTATATTCTCTGTTGAACAGTCGACAGTCGAGGTATCGTAATCAAACTGAATCGCAACACTATTTACGAGGCAGATTCGAAGATGTAGGGCGTCTGTAACTCAATAAAATTTTCACAATTCCCCCAGATTGGACGTCAGAAGCGGCACTAACGAGCGGTATCTAATGATGTTAGACGAATAGACGGTCGGATGTCGCTCCTGTTTGTCTGATCTAACTTCGTTATAGGAAAACTTGCTCTGATTCCAATCCAATGAAACCGATGAAGTGTTCCTCTCGACAGCGGAAAGGTGTATTCACGGTGGTGTGGGTGATCATTATTTTCAGCACGATTTTTTACCTTTGCCCGGCGACGACGACGTGAGGAATTTCAAGCGATATGCGACATTAATATTATGTGGTGCGTTGATACTGCTGGAACCATCACAATGTGTCGGATTTAAGGAAAAAATTCTTGGTAAATATTAGCAACCTCCTAGCTAGTTCATCAATCACGGTGCTTATTAATCTCAATTAAAAGCGGAAAGTATCGTAGTTTAGAAGCTCATTCTTCGTCGGAAAGATGTGTAGTGTAGGTAGAAGGTTCCTTTATTATTATTTTCTTAGAAGCTTATTTTATAGTTCTTGAACTTTTTATGAGTGAAGCTACATAGTTAAGTGTTATCATTTTCTTTTCAAGAAAATAAAACTTAAGTAGGATACCTACAAAACTCACATTTATTTCTAACAAACAAGTTTACTAGAACACACTTATTTTTCAACGTCTGAGTTTTCTTTCACACAGCTTTTATACACAATGTTTTTCTGTATATATTCAAACGATATTTTTGTATAAGGTACCTACTAACTACGTTGGAGGAATGCTTACTTAACTTAATTTAAAAGAAACGTTTACTGTTAGAAAGTTTCAATTTGCTGACGCAAAAAATATCGGCTAGAACTTTAAGTACCCAGGAGCAATTACCCTCTCAGTAATTAGGCAGATATTTATGTAAAGGCAAGTATAGAAAATGGCTAACGAGGCATAAAAATAACTTTTTCATTACGAAATTGAGTGAGCGCGTCGGAATTTCGCCAGGTCTATTGTTTACCAACCGGATTTCTAACTTGATTAACGAATTAATTACCTGAGTAATTCCATTGGTCCCGCGAAATTAACTTGAAATAGTCTCAGGAGTAATATTTAACTGAGACTTAAGTAAATATTAATATGACGACAACTTATATTTCCTGGGGTTTGGGGACTCGTAACGATATTAGTGCAGCGGGTTATTGAGTTGGCGACGGCATTCGATCGGAGTCTGTAGTACAAGGTAAGTACTTACCTATGTTATTTAATTGTAGGTATAAGTACATAACAGCTGTAAGATACTGAGCCTGTTTAAAAGATACTTGAAAAATAACAAATTGATCTTCAATACTTTATGTCGGTAAGACACGTATTGGTTTCCGAATGTTGAGAACCGAATAAAACCTGAAACAAGGTATTTTTGCTTAATGTATGTTTTAGCAAATACCTTAAATAAATAGCGCTAGAAATTTTTCTGAACTTAAAGCTGGTAGGTACACGACGAGGACGAAAAGAAAATGAAGTAAAATTTTTTCACGATTTCATATCTTCAGAAGCCAAACAGAGTCGACAATGATTAATAAACAAGGCGTTTAAGTCAAAACAAAGTGACAGCGAAAATTCCGCCTTAACTTTTTATTAAGAAGTTGGTGTACATCAGCGCTCGTCCATCCCTATTTGTTGAGGGTAGATCCGACCTGAAAACTCTGTAAGAAGTTATTAGCGAAGGCAATTTCCAGAAGCCATTACTCATTTCTGGTAACAAACAGGCTTGGAGGCGGCCTGGAGGCTTCCTCGCAGTGTAATTGTGGAAACCCGAGCACGAGAATATTAAGTGACGACGTCACGGGGAAGTGGTTTCACGTACGTTCACCGCTGTAATTGAACTGAAGCCTAATCTTGTCTTCTCAAAATAGGTTCCATGTTACTTGGCCGTATTAGTAGGTACAGGTCCCTGAATTTACACGATGTGTGTTGAAGGGCAGGCATATGGGTAAATTGAGCTTCCATGTACGAACTGTGCTTTACTTTCATTGCCTTTTGAAAACGCGATCATCCTTCAAAACCGCACTGGGCCCGCGTGGTGGTTTATGGCCCACCCCCTCTCATAGAGAGGACGCCTGTGTCCCAGCAGTGGAAATATTATAGGCTCATTATGTTATGCTATTCAAACTTCAAACGAAAAAGTCTATAATAATGCCACCTATATAATTATAGGACGTTAAAATATACATGTACCTATAAGTAAAAGAACCGTATCAACAAGGATTCATCAATTTGTGGAAAAGAGAAGTTTTGTTGTCTTTCGTCTAGTGAAAAGTTCTTGGGATTGTTAAAACTTTCGGTTTGGTCAATTCAATACCTCGTTTGAGAAACACAATTAAACTTGCGGTCAGTTGTCGAACTGACAAACGTTATAAACGTTTTTGAAAAACGTGTTTCAGAAACGTTTATAATGGCAAAGACAAATCTTTGATTTTACCTTTTTCATGCTTATTCCAAAAAGGGATTAATTTGAATTTAAGTTGCTTAACATTGCTCACCGAATATCAATTTCCTGATGTGGATTTAAGATTATAGAATAGAATAGAATATTCTTTATTAAGTACACCGTAAATATTATAAATGTAGAAATTTTACAAGGCGTGGCACAATGGGCGGTCTTATCGTCGATAATGTTATTGTTATTATTTATTGGGTCATCTTAATTATTGAAATAAGTAGATATGTATGTTTGTAGCTTTTACGCTAAATAGTAGACATGTAAGTACAGGGTACCCTATTCTGCCGAGGTCAACTTAATCAGTTGTGGCTCTCTAATGAAAGCCAGGAACCTAGTCATGAAACTCAACCCAAATCAAAATTATAATCTAAAACCTACGGAAATATGTGGTTAGCCACACAAACTTTAGGTTCACTGTGTTTACACGATGTTTTCACTCCAGACATTAATTATAAAACTAATGTATACATACCGCTGCTAAGTAATGGAGCCTCAAAATTACGGTCTAATTTCGACCTTGATAATCGTTACGATATTTACTTTAGCGTTTAATTAATTAATTTCGGAAAATTACTAAAGTATAGGAAAAGTAATTTGAATAATCTACAAATAAACTGGGTCTCGTTATAAAAGTTAGGTGGGATAAAGCGTCCACGGGGGCTGTTCATTTCTATATTAAAATTTTAATAGGACTCTGAATCCAGAGCTTTTGAGATTAGATGGCGGTATACGTTGCGCAGGTTTACCCACCGTGATGAAGGTACGCTTGATGACACAACGCTTACCCGAACAAAAAATATATTTATAGCCAATTTTCCGAGATTTGCTTTTAATTAAAAGTAAGGGTAGATATCACACTAATATTATAAAGGCGAAAGTTTGCGATTGTGTGTGTGTTTATATGTTTGTTACTTCTTCGCGCTCAAATAGCTGGACCAATTTTGATAAAATTTGGTATGGAGGTAGCTGACACCCTGGATTAACATATAGACTACTTTTTACCGACTTCACAAAAAGGAGGAGGTACTATGTTCGGCTGTTTGTATGTTTTTTATTTTGTATGTTTGTTCATCGAATACTCCGCCAATTGTCGATGGATTTTCAAAATTCTTTTTTTGTTCGAAAGTAGATAGTTCTGAGGTGGTCCCATTGTCACCAAGTTAGGATCTGATGATGGGATCTTAGAGAAATCGAGGGCAACCCTCAAATTTTATAGGCTCACTTATTGTTTTTCGCATATTTTATGAAGTATCTTGTTTATTTGCGTATGGTTGTCACCATCTCAGGTAGCTGGGCTGATGATGGAAGGTACAACTCCTTAACAGTAAGAAGTTACTCAAACAGGCAAGGACTGTTTTAGTAAATTGTTTTGATGTTTGATAGGGCATTTGTCACATTTGGTCTCATGATCATCAAGTCATGACCTGATGCTGCAGTCAGGATAGTCTGCAGAGTACCTAACTCCTCGACAACTAACAGCAGATATATCGTGTTTAGGCTCATTGAAAAGGGCTCGATGTGTGGATAAACGTACTGTTAATGAGGAACACCGAAGTACATAGAGACCTGATGCTGAAGCCAGGAGCATCAGAAAAAGTACAAACCTTGAAATAACAGCACCGTAGTCGTGTTTGGGCTCATTTTAAACAGGACTAAATTTTAAGTTCAATGCAATGTTGACATAAGTCTGGCCTGATGCTGCAGCCAGGATTATCAGCTTCTAGTCTAAAAACATCAGGTCAGGATTTGATGACGGGATCCTGGAGAAATCGAAGGAACTCTTCAAATATTATAGGCACACCTATAGCGATTTGGGTATTTTTTATAGTAACTCGTGCACTTGCTCTCGGAAAGCACCATTCGGTGAAGTGGAACTGATGATGAAGACCACAGATGGCCACCGGAACTACTCAATAATATCTAAGTATTTCACGGGTTGCGATTCGATTACTTTAATATGGTTGCTAAGCAATTCATGCTCATCACAATGTGAATGGTGATATGGAGCTGATGGTGGACCTGAAGAACTCCTCAACAATTAACTTCCCTGCATCGGGAAAAGCAATATTTTGTTTGTAAAAGGCGATGATCACTAGGCTATTGTAACTTAGATAAATTATAATCAGACCCACTAAAAAGCGTGAAATAAAAACTTTTTAAGAAAAAAAAACCGACTTCCAAAAAAACACTACAAAGTGAAAAATAACTTTCATTTCGGAAGTCGGTGGCAAAAAACTAAAATACAGATCCAAAGACACCGACTTCCGAAATGAAAGTTATTTTTCACTTTGTAGTGTTTTTTGGAAGTCGGTTTTTTATCCCGATATTCCCACGGAATCGAAACTAATGCGGGTAAAACCGCGGGGCGCAGCTAGTATGTTGTATAAAAACCGTTAACCTTGCCGTTTCGCAATAGCTTTTAGATTTTTTTACTGGCCATTTTATTATAAAAAAATACATGGAGTCGGTTATTATTCGCCAGTATAAAAAACACAACTGTGCACTTCTTTTAAAAAATAGTCATTTCAGTCAATTTGCCTCTAAATTGAGCACACATTTCACTGTTGAGTGTTGTGCTCGTACCAGCTCGTATGTGTGTAATGTTAACAGTTTCGACTCTTAAAGGCCTTTATATTGTAGCAGTAAGGGTGATTTTCGCTGTTCTGCTGGTAATGCCGTTGACCGTACCAGCTCGTACAGTTGGGCAGGCCGCAAATCACATGGTCTTCAGCTTTATGTTCCATTTAGTGCCGCCCTGCGCAGCCGGCCACCGCTACGTTTATTTCCGCTCTATAACACTCCGTTACACTATTAATTCCTAACTAACTACAGTTGTTTGTTAACATTTAACTTAAGTAATATTGCATGATCGTAAAAATCTGTTTCGTCTTTATTTACCTTTTCAATTTTAAATCTCCTAGAAGGTGGTCGCCACAATATCGTCCAAAGTTTACCGACGAATGAAATCACTGAAACGTTATTTATGAAAAGTAAGTTGGTGCGTTTTTCTAGAGAGCGTTTATTGAAACCGTAAGGTCGAACCCCGCTGCTATCATTTTCTTGTCGGCCGTCACTACCATCGCACGTACAGCTGTGATTTGTAGATTTATTCAATCACCGCAACCAAAAAGTCTTGCTCTTACAGTAATTTGAAAAATTTATCTTATCCGAACTCTAGACGAATAAATTCGCGAACTACGCATAGCAACGAAAAAGTAGTAACATTCCATGAACACATTACGGCATTATGTGTAAATCCAGTTGTAAAACAAGTCACGTACACGTTAACAGCTATTATAAACACTAAATTTAGTTGTGGTGTGTCCGCGCCTGTCGCATTTCATGCTGTGCACACAATACGCACTGCGTTGCGTTACTATTACCATATTAAAATATGCAAAACGTATTATGACCGAAAAGTTTGTAATCCTAGTTTATACAGAGTGTGGTTGAAACATTTATATGAGCCAATAATTTATGACGCGTGTGCTACAGATTTCAAATGTTTTAGACATACTTACAGAAATAAAATACATAAGTATTGAACTTTGATCTAGTTCCTGTAGCTTAGTAGGTTTGATTGTGTAATAGCTGAACCGAGAGATGTCCTGCCCAAATTTCAATCGTTCATACAAAAAGGCCATAGAAAAAAAGGACGTTTGCCGTATTTAAAAATTTTGTTGGTTACTTTTCCAATTTTATTTTCCATTAAAACCTAATTCGGACTATTACGAAATTTTAAAACAAAAAATAACCAAATCGGTCCAGCCGTTCTCAAGTGACGCGCTTACCAACGGACAGCATTTAATTTATATTTATATATGTATAAATGAATTATCCTCTGTTTTCACTGTAGCATTATTATAGGCTTGTCTGTGAAAAACTCCACCACACCAATCTATGCCCAATATGCGAAAAAACGAAGCGTGGCTTTAGCGTTTAATAATTTGAAAAAACAAAATATTCCTCCCTGCCCTGCTTTATATATTCAGGTGTGTGTTTGACAAACATCACAACATGATTTAGGATTTCAGTAGGCACGCGTGCCCAGTCTACCAGTTTATTTAACGAAAAATCAATAATCACCTGTCTGACGGTTTTCACGCTTATTCATATAAAATGTATAACGTATGTATTTTGTGGCTGGATGTGCCGCATTACATTAATCTCTTTGATGTTACCTGTGAAGCGTAATTTAAATTTAAACACCTTTCTGTACTTTTGTCTCCGTTTGCGACTCTCGTTGCGAGTCGATGGTTTGCTCCAATTTCAAGCTTCAACGCGGCTAAATGCGTGGGTATACCTTATCACGACGTCTTGTGTAACTAAATCTGCAACCGCAGCATTTTGTTTACACATTTCGTGCATTGAGGTTTCATCATTTTTGTGTATAAAGTGGACCATAAAGAACTTCAATTTAAATACTGCTTCAGAACTACGAATAAGTAATACCTAAGCTTTATGTTTAAGTTGGATACGGTTCGGGGAATTTGGTTGTTGTAGCCAGCTGTTTATGTTATGCTAATTTAGTTGTAGTCGTTCTAGCTTAGAATATAAATTGTTTCAGCACCACCTGCTGAAACATTTTTATAAAACATGTACTTAAGTATTTTTAACATTTTAACCAATAACAATCTAAATCTAAAAAAATACGTAATGAGACACGTTGTCGGGTCGTCACGCCATATTTTCCAGCCTTGAGCAAAGGAAGAAAATGCGAGGGAGGCAGAAAGCTAATTTAAATATTCCAGGCAGAGGTAAATTCCTTTTACGCTCAGTATTTCTTGAGGGTTAAGACCTTATCTTGGGTGGATCGTCTTCGTCAAACTATGGCGTCCGCTTCAATACAGAGTCAATCGACCGCGAGTGCAGGATCCTCTATACAAATGAAATTATCTGATATCGATGTACTATATACGAAGATATAAGTAATAAAGCACAAGGTTCGTTTCTTTTATTGATTTATCTTTTACTTTATCAGAGACTACAGAAAACTACGTTAATAAAACCCCCGAACTTATCGTATTTCAGTTTACCGCAAACTGAAACAATACATTCGTATTTTTATAGATCGTTCGGAAGAAGAGTAAATATACGGGATCGTTCGTAAAAGATTCGTATATTGGACTAGCTTCTGCCCTTGACTTTGTCCGCGTGATTTTTTTTGTTTTAACATAAAATATATTATTATTCTATAACATCGCATAGCCCGACCGTGACATTACTTCGTTTTCGTTTTGCGTTCTTTCTGACTTTTTTGCTTTTTGTTTGGCTCGTGATATTCCTATAACCTTCATTAAGAATTTGGGCTATCAACAGATCAACTGCAAGAATTTTGGAATTCTGACTGATATAGGAAGTTCCAGAGATTAGTGCGTTCAAACAACTCGTCAGCTTTATTACATTTTACAGTGTGGCATCATCAATGCGCAAACTATTACCTACCGTGTATTCAATACATGAATCTGGACACCCAAACGTAGACATTATCGTGGGTTATCAAAAAAAATCTGCTGTTTCATAAAAATGCAATACCTACGCGGTCAAAATGTTAGGAACCGACGAAAAATTTCAACGCAGGAGGACCAGAATCATGTACTGAATCCATGGTAATAGGTTGCGCGTCGATGTCTTTGCCATCCTGTATAGTATAGACTAGCTGTGACCCGCGGTTTCACCCGCGTTAATTTCAGAAAAAAACCTACTAAAATATATTCCACCCCCTCATGACCGACCGCCTTGCGGAGTTATTTTAAAACTGTGATATCTCCTAAGATATTCATTGAAATTAAAAGATCATGTCATGGGCAATTTTGTTCAAAATTAAATACTTGTGATGAATAACGTATTTTTATCGTGTTTATGAAAACACCTTCGCAATTGTAATGCATTATTTTAGAACAATTACCGTAAAAAAGGTTATAGTGAGTCAACCTTAAAAGATAGACATATTATGCTGTCGCGGACTTTTTTTAGAATTTTTAAAGGGGAACAATTCCGTCATACATGATGTTTGCGTAACTACCGTTTACCTACGCAGCGTAGGTACGCAAAGGAAGCTCTCAAAATGAATAATTTTTCCAGTTTTTGCAACATTTTTCATTGATGCTCCGCTCCTGTTGATCGTAGCGGGATGTTATATAGCCTATAACCTTCCTCGATAAATGGACTATCCAAATTTTTCCAAACCAAAAAAACAACACTTCAGCTTTATAATATTATATTAGTATAAGTTACAACAAAAAATCCGTGGCAACGTTGTGGTGAATAATTTGGAACGTCAGACTAGATTAGTATGTGCAAAGCGCTGGAACAGTTTGTTAGCATCTGGATGCAGTCCTCAGTAGACGGCGCCGTCACGTACCGAGTGCAACAACATCAGATAAAATTTAGAGGATTTTACACTTCGCAACGAAAATTAAAATGAACTTTGTTATCTCAAGTTTAATCTCGCGTCGTGTTTTTCTCGCCCATTATGATAAATTGGCGTATATACAAATAAGTTGACTTTTACTCGCTACGCAAATTAGAAAGCAAAGTTGAATTAAGGATAATGGAGTCGTTATAAAAATGCTGATAACGAGCTGATGGATTTTATATGCTTAATTATTGTGTCCTTACTTTGAGTTAATTACGTTTATTTAGGCAAATAATACCTACATGTCAGAACTATCATTTAATAAAACCGATACTTACATAATAGTTAATTGAGCACTTCCTTTATAAGTCGAGGACTAGTAACATTATTATACAAACTTTATGATAAACAACAGCTATTTATCGCACAAGTTAAGTCTAATAGAGTAGGCAACATTACTTGTTGTCATAGACGCAGGTGTTACGGAGCATTATTCTAAGGACTAAAGTCAAGTATAACTTTGTGATAGAGTCATGAGTCATGTTTGTGATTTCATGCTACGAGTACTTAATCGGTAGAAGTGTTTTGTTTATTTCTAAATGAAAAATGTTATTGGTCAATGAAAAGCTGTTGCTGTATTAGGAAAACGACGATTTTCAACCTCCAATAATTGTTACACTGTCACTTTCCGATTCTATCCTTGTTAACAACATTTTCGGCTCTCAATTTAAGCTGTGGAGAGCCGAATATCCAATATACAAGACTACCGAGCGAAACGTTTAGGCTAGTCGATCCTCCCATTGAGTTAAGTGGTGGTTATTCTTAGCCCGACGTTACTGGACCGGTCGAGTCCGTGATTCCAGCAATGCCGTGACGCGACCATAACATTATAGTGATCATTGCAATTCGCGATGTGGACCACAGCCGTACAATTGGACCGTAATACGATTAAAATGTAGTTTCGGTTTTGCGGCAAGCTATGCGTGTCGTTACTCCAAATGATTCTATAAACTGGCTTTGGTTAAAACGGTTTCAATGTCTCGCTGAAAGTATTTGGTGGTATCGGTATGATTGTGGATTTGAAAATAAACTGTATGCCTAAGACCTAAATAGGCATAAGTACCTACTTAGGGGGCGTCCATTAATTACGTGAGGTGATTTTGGCGATTTTTTGACACCCCCTCCCCCCTTAGTGAGATACCGTGAGATTTTGCTCGACTCCCTCCCCCTCCCTCTAATCTCACGTGAGATTGTTCAAAATGCGTGTTTTCAGTGTAAATACGTTAATATATACTTATTATGCTTCATTGCGTTGGATTTATTAAAAAACAAAACTATTTGTTTAATTATTAAGATTAGTTCTACCCAGTTTTCTCGCAATTTTACACTGTTTCTTGCAGATAAAAAATTACGTGAGACTTGCCAGGACCTCCCCTCTCCCCCACGTGAGATTGGGTGAGAATCAGCTTGACCCCCTCCCCCCCATAAAAACCTCACGTAATTAATGGATGCCCCCTTACTTACCTACAAAATTTTACAGTAGAAACTAAAATACCTACCTACACTAAGAACTTAAAAAAATTTAAAACGTAATTCTAAATGCAATTAAAATACATACCACAAAAAACGTTAAGCATGAATATGGAAAACCCCGATCTAGCACGCAAAAATCAACAGTCCTACCTAGGTAGGTAGGACTGTGTAGGTATAGGTATACCTCGTAACAATTTAAATTGACATCACTCACGACTGCGCCGAACAGCCGAAGAATAAAGTTGTTAACATCAATTGCAATCGGCTGTATCCTACTTGTCCCTCTTCCTATTTGAATAGATTGACAACCAATCATTTCGTTAACAATTCAAAACATAAAAGCCAGTTCCTGTTATGAAAAACATGGCGTGCAATGAGGATTTCCTTTGGTGGAATACATGTATGCATTTAGGCACGGCACGGTAGGTAGAGATTGAGTTCCTGCACTACGATGCATTATTAATTTATTATTAAGTAAACCTTCTTCCTAGCTAGCTACATCTCAAGACTAGGCTTTTCTCGCTACTAGGCTTTTTTCATGTCTCTTCTACCATAAAACACGGCGCCGACATCAGACAGACCGATATACCATACAATTCTGCATTCGAATTTCAAGCCACAAATTCGGATGATGTTTTACAAATACTTGAAAAAACTGCCAGAACCAACCAGAGACAAAGAGACGTGAGGATTAAAAAAAAAAACTCAAAGAAAGTCTTTCAAAGGTAAGCAGTCCTATACATCGTGACAACTAGTTACTACTTGTTTCCTGCCGCTCTATACGTTAGATTCTAAGATTCTAATTTTCCTGATTGAAAGTTATCTAGGTCCTTCTGCAGGTAACTATCGGACTATGTCTACCAGTCAACAATACCGTTCACTTGATAGGAAGTGAAGTGTACATGGAGATCTCTAGTCCCTTTGTATACACTGATTAATCCTACGAAGCAACGTTATGGCGACAAATTGACAATCATCGCCTACAAAGGAAGGACTAAAACAATACCTTACACAATGCACCTGAATTACAACGATTAAGATAATTATGCAGAAGCCTATTCTACTTAAGTATTTATCAAATAGTGTGATGGTAAAAAACCCCACCTACTTGGTTCTGCTTGAAATCCGCAATAGAAAGAAAGAAAATACCTACGTTTGTTTAGCACAAACTAAATATATTATACATTTATCATAAAAAGGCACATAGTTTTAGGTTCTTACATCTTACACAAACAAAAAGAGAGAAAAGTCTGATGTAAGAAATTAGCTGGAAAGTGTGCCTCTCGGCTGCGGTAAAAAGGCCCAGCTCAGCAAAAATGCCAGACAACTAGTGTCTGACGCTGGTTTTCAAGTGGATCTGAGAGGAGAGAAATCATTTCATTTCATATGTAATCGTCGTCGACGACTTCAATCTTCAGTGATAGATATTGAAGGCAGCGTCCTGGAAATCTTGCTATAGTAATAAACATAACATATTAAGGATCGTTCCTCCCATATTGTCCATCTTCAATATAGCTAAGAGGTTCACCAATAACAACTAGAGACTAGACATAACTCAAATATTATTGGAGCGATCTGAAGAGGCCCTGATGCCTCTCAGACGAACAGTATTGATAGACACGCTACTCTTATGTGACTATTTATTTATTTACTGTGTGATGCTCTTCAGGGAATAGTAAGAGGGAAGTGGAAGTGGAGCGCCGCTTTGTTGTTTAATGGCATGATCAAGAAGTGGAGGAAGTGTTCAATAGCACACATACGACGGTGTAAGTAGGCCTGCAATGAGTTTTGAAGCAGTCTTTGTCAATTTTAGTTACATTATGGTCACTTGCGTCACATATTATGTTAATTAAAACACCTGTGTTTGAAAACCAGATACAGTAACCTCGATTAATGGTTTGCAGTAACAGTAAGCTATAACCATATTATATAAGTATATACTTATGGCTGTAATTAAAATAGATAATTGATACTCTCTCCCTCAATAATTGGCCAAACATTAACGTTTTAGTTGGTCCATCCAATACAGAATGTTCATGAATAGTTTCAGATAACAGCTATTTAGTTGAATCAACAAATTGAGTGTAGCGAATCAACTTTGTGACCGTCGCTTATCATAGAGCGGTATCATTGAACATACGCGATCGTCACCAAAGATAATCTGGAATCGTCGGTATAAAGGGCACGTTCCACTATATTGGCGTAGGAACGGTTTAATTAAGGGAATGGAGCGGCCAACGGTTGATGTGCACGCTCGCCGTACACAACTTACAAATGGATTAGTCTGAAACACGTTCAGTTAACTTATCTGAGGCGATGAACTGCTGTACCGAGTGCAAGCTTCCTTTTAAACTTCTGGTTTGGGTACACACAATATTTTGCCTACTGTGATTTTGAGCGGAAACGTTCGTTTACGTTAAGCTGTATAGCTTTAGCACTCGTTACTGCGTTTTCACAAACGGTTACGGAATAGTTCCACACATACCACGCGATCTCGTATGTTCTTGTCATTTTAAAGTAGACTTTAGGCCATCACCAATAAGTTTGATTGCATGTACGAGAAGGTTTCGGAAAACGATTCGTTTATAACGAGTAGTTAAATTATGTAGTGAAATGCACACAGAATTGTAAACAAATATTATATCGAAACTGAAATCTACGTTAAATTTTCAATCTTGAAATCTAATATTTTACTAATACATTCACCAGCTTTGAATGTTAAGCTTGTGTCCGTAATATTTGCCAAACAACACACATCCCGGTATTACGAACGTCCTATTACACAGTGCAGCATTAGTAGTTACTGCATGATGATTATTTTCGCCATTCGTCCTTCTTCAACATTATAATCAACCTTTTTTTGTACTGGCCCTATCAAAAACCTTTATTTTCATAATAATTTTGAAATAATTTCTTTTACGTGTCATGAGGTTTTTTTCCTGGTGACATACTTCACTTGTCTACATACTCTCTGTTACGACGTCCGGAATTTTTTGAGAACCAACACCCAAATTTAATATTGAAATCAACAAATCTTAATTGGATCGTGCATGTCTATTATTTGATTCGGGGTATGTATTTTTTTATCTTTTTGGCCTTTCATAGCCTTTCGTCATATTTCAATATAATAATCCCATCCGTTCTGTGCTAAAGGTTTCCCCACTTCTTCGACGGAAGACTACATATATTCCTATTGACTGGATTGAATCCTTTTGACTGGTATGTATAATTGTACGTTTTTTGGGGTTTTATGAGATCTGCTTGCAACTCGGGATTCTTATGGTGATAATTTTTGCCCCAGATAGAAGTCCGAATTTTCTGCAAGCCGATTTATTCGGCTCCATCCACCCACCTACATACTAACTTTTATCTGCGGCTCCGCGCTGCGCTGCGGACATCCTCTTCATATCTCAGAGGTCAGCAAGTGAGGTATTGGAGCAACTGGCAGAGCTTCTACGTCACCGCGAAGGTTTTGGATAAGATATGGGAGATTTTTAAGTTTTTTTTATTTTCCGTAGTAGATTTGGCCTTTTTTTATTCTTAAAATCTGTTAATTTTAAATATTTTAATACCGCGTTATTTCAATCTTTAGTTAAAAGTTAAAGTTACGTCTTCGTTTTACGGATCTGGTTGCAACCGACTCATAATTCGTTACGTAGCATTTAAAACCTAAATTTAAAATATTATGCAATAGTTTCCTATTAAGTATTTAAATGTGACAAGTTTTCATATTTAGTTTTTCTTTTTTTGTACTTTTATATTTTTTTCATATTTGTTTTTTTCGATTTTTTTTACATACAAAAATTAAACGTGTTTGTGAGTGAAGTGTCTATGTTTCATTTCGCTACAACAGATATAATGGCGCCTTAATGCTCATTTAATTGGATATGAGCTGCCATTACTCATGTACAATGGCCACCGCTTTGAACACGACACATAAAGGAGATCAATTCATAATTAATTTCAGTCTTATACTTAGTTGTAGTGTAATTTTGATATAGACGGGATTTAGAAGCTAATCGAGGAACTGTAAGATTTGGTCGAGGTAGATTCGAAGCTCTTTGTTTTTTTTTTATTATAACACGTGACAAGGATATACTTTTTAGGCGGATCACACACTACAACGCGCCACGCGACGCGACGGGGCGCCGGAAACGGAGCCAAGTTCCCCGTGAGGAAGCGCGGTTATATTGAATTCGCATGTAAAAAAATCACGCGCCGAGGCGCGTGATCTGCGCCCCGTCGGTCGTCGTCGCGTGACACGATGTAGTGTGTGATCCGCCTTAGACAGAAATATAAAGGTGCCTACAGATTTGCTCGATTTTTGGCGATCGAAATGTATTTCTTTCAAATAAATAATACAAAACAATAAGTAGTACCTAGTTATGCATGCTGTATCGACCCCTAATATTATAAGTTCGTGTTAGTTGTTACGCGCCTTGGGCGGCCGGAGCTGACACAGCATTCGCGGTAGCGCCGGGATGTTATGGCTAGACGCCCGGCGACACACATCCGTAGAGATAAGAACCTAGGCTAAGAACAATGTATTAGATTTAGTAAGCGCGCCATTTTAGTCTTGAATAAAACATCATCGCGACAAGACTCCTGTCGTTTCTTTTTAAAAACCTTCGGCAGTGCCTCCGGGAGTTAACTACCTACAGGCAGAGACTGACTTGCATCGTTTGTTTGTAACTTATCGAGTTTTTGTAACGCGTTACCACAGAATACTTAAAGTATGGCGTTACAGTTATAGTCAGCAGCGAGCCGAGCCGCTCCATGCGAGCGCCGGATCCTCCATTCGACTGTCGACTTTTTCGTGAATTCCTTTGACAGTAGTCAGTGCAGCGAGCCGAGCCGCTCGATGCGAGCATTGCGAGCGCACGTTTACAAACAAGTCAGTAGTACAGGTACAGACAATAACTTGCTCGAAGCGAGCGTTCGCCACGTTTCGTGTATCACCGTTTTGTAACAAGAAATGGAGCGCGCTTGAGCCTTGTGTTGTGTTGTGTATCGCCGTATTGTAATCAAGCTCGCCTCGAATTCTCGCATTACAAACAAACGTTGCAAGTCAGTCTCCGCCTAACTTGTTAGTAGTGGTAGTGATTTTAGCAGTAAGTACTTTTCGTCATGATGGGTAGAACTATTAAAAAGAAAACACGTTTCGATCGTCAATATTCGAGCAAATCTGTAGATGGGCTCAACTAGCCTAATATAATTAGTCAGATTTTCAAAGACACTATTAACGACTTAATTTGCTGAAAACAAACCCATTTGATTGTATTTGTACCAACCCGTCTTAAAAAGAAATGAAATACTGAAAGAAAACAAAAACTTTTCAAATTTGCGATAAGTAAACGAAATGTTGCATCAAGTTTTTCAGGTTTGTTTTTTATTTAAACTCTCCATGTGCTGTGTACAGACATAACCTTTTTCTCAAGTGAACTAAGTATCTACTTACTTTAAGCTTAAAGTTTTACTTAAGCTATAAAACCAGGGACTTCGCAAATTTTTAACGTACGGAATTAGGCGCAGTTTGCCAAGTGCCAAACTCTTAACGTCGTAAACTTCAGCTTATATTTTTTATCTCACTACAAAAGCTAAAAGAATTTTACTTTAGCAAGCCATTTAAAGTTTTCTTGAGGTAGGAAAGTATTTTTAAGACAGAATTACGATTTATAATCGAGTCTGGTGGTACTTTACAAAACGATATCTTAAGAGTCACGATACTACTTATTAAATAACTTGACCGTAAATTCGAAGCTTAATTATTTGAGATAGCAACACTGAGGTCCCGCTTATTTCCCTACTCTTTCTACCCTATATATCCTTCTCTTTCGCACATCCCCTACCCTTCACCTCTCCTTCACCACCTGGTGGGGCTCGTCGCTATCAGCGTTCGAGTCTCTTGCTCATTGGCGTTCTGTTTCCCGCTGCATAAGGTTTCGATCACGAACCATATTTCCCTAAAGAATATAATCTAAGTGCGTTACTATTGTTGATAAACGAATTTTATTTGAGTTTAAATAAGTATCAGAAAAGCTGTAAACATCATACATGTGAGTGTTTATTCAATTATTATTTCCTAACAGTTATACTGTTCGTTTCTACATTATAACATAATCTAGCAAATGGTCGGCGATCGTTGCTGATTTGTATGATTTTATTTTTGTCTACCCTCAGATTTTTTATTCCTAAAAAATTCTCTGATTACGTGACGAATTATTTCTATAGCGGATTTCTTTCGATTTGTTTGGTACTAGGATGGATAACCAGGCTGTGCCTTCTGAAATCAATCCTGGTAAAACGTCAGTGGCTCCGAGAACGTCTCGCCACAGATCGACTAGCAGTTCATCCAGTAGTTCTAGTACCACATCGAACTCTAGTAGTACAGGTAACTCGGCGAGCCGCAAACGAAGACGAGCTAGGCGCCACCGTCATAGAAAATCCAAACGTTCTCGACGTACGGGCAGTAGGTACGATAAATTATCCAGAGAAGTAGGTGAGCTTCGTGATTTACTTGCACGTAATAATACATGCAATCCTACCGGTCCTGTCGATTTTTGTAATGAATCGTGTATAGATTTGAACGAAAGTCGCGAATTATTTTTTGATAATAAAGAAAGTGTCGGTAGTGCTAGTGAAGCTGCAAAAGAACCTTCTTTTGAGTTTGCTATTCAGACTAAATTAAAGGATCCATCAGTTCCTGTAGCCCCTGATGACTTTTTAACTACCTTAAACAGTATTCAGCATTTTGATAATAGCCACTGGTGTGAAGTTCGTTATGCCGATACACAAAAAATATATAATCATTCTCCAGGTTTCGTAGAGTTAGAAATTAACGACGAAATTAAAGCCTATGAGGCATCGCGACAATTGGCTCAAGTGGATAGGGCCTATGCTGCTCAAACATTTTGTTTATTGAAAGTTAGAGAAGCCCTGCAAGAAACCATCAAAAGTTTCTTAACATGGGCAAAAGATCAACAAGACTTGAACTTTGAAAATTTACAAGAAAAGATTATTGAGTTATTTTTAAATGGTGATGTACATAAAGTGTCATCCGATTTGTTGCAATTATTATGCGGACACAGAGCCGAGATAATTCAGATGAGACGTGACGGCATAATGAAATTCATACGAGACCCACTTATAAAAACGACCTTGCGTAAAATTCCGCCTTCATGCCAACATCTTTTTAATGCCGACTCCTTCACGGTTGCTCTCGAGAAAATCGGTGGGGTTAAGAAAGCATTTTTTCCACCTAAATCAAACAACGCTAGCCTTGCCTCTCAAGCAGGCCCTAGCGGATCTATACATAACAACCGCTTTCCGAAGGGAGCGGGCTATTACAATGGGCCTACACAAGCTAACGTACCCGGATGCTGTCATGCGCAAGCTGAACATCCAAGACACAATGCTCCTCCGAGAGGTAGCTATTCTCAATATCCTCAGGGATATCTAGGCAACAACAACTCGAGTCGACGGGGGACAACCAATACCAGGGGTTCCTTTCGACCACGAGCTGGACACCAAAACCGATCTGTCAATGGCCATTTCAAAAACACAACAAATCAGAGCGCATCCACCGGTGCCTCAAAAAATGACAATTTTAAAAACCGAAGGTTTTGACTCGGGTTACAGGAGCACCGAGTTCAAAGCCGGTCAGTTATCCCGGTTTGTCCATCATTGGGAGAACTTGGGAGCTCCAAAAGTCCTTATCAAAATAATAAAAGGTTATCGAATACCATTTCTTCAAAGGCCTCCGCTAACTGTACCAAACTTGAGAAAGAGTACCTTCGCTATTCCCATTTCGACAGAAATGACGGTTCTCGTAAATCAAATGAAAATGCAGGGTGTTCTCGAGATTGCAGATTTATCCCCAAGCTTTCTATCAACAATCTTCTTGGTTCCGAAAAGCGAAGGTTCTTTTCGGCCAATTTTCAACTTGAAAGCCCTAAACAAGTTTGTTCTCACAGATCGTTTCAAACTTATAAACATCTTTCGGATACCGGATTTTCTCCAGCCTCGAGACTGGCTTTGCAAAATAGACCTTTCCCAGGCATACTTTCATTTGGCAATTACCAAGTCCCAAAGACGGTTTCTCCGACTTATTTACGACGGAGAGTTACTCCAAATGACATGTCTGCCGTTTGGACTAAGCACAGCTCCAAAGGTTTTCGCATCCTTGACCAATTGGGTCGCTCAGACCTTGCGAGAACAAGAAGGCATTCGCGTCGTTGTGTATTTGGACGATTTTTTGATTGCCCATCAGAATATGGACATCCTCAAATCGCAAGTTCAGTTAGTAATAAAAAGACTACAGTACCTAGGTTGGCAAATAAACTTTCCAAAGTCCGAGCTTACTCCTCAAACGAACCTAGTATATCTAGGGATTCATTGGGATCCTTGGCTCAATCAAAAACGTCTTCCATTAGAAAAATATCACAGTCTTTTGACCAAAGTGTCACGAATTCTGAAGGACAAAAGAGTGGGATTAAAGAAACTCCAAAGCCTAGTGGGCCTGCTAAATTTTGCCAGTTTTACAGTCCCAAAAGGCAGACTAAATCATCGGAGTTTGCTGGAGTTCCTAAATTCAATTCCAAAATCGTCAAAGGAGCTACATACGGTTCCAGCAGAAGCACAGACAAATCTGAAGTGGTGGCTACAAAATTACCAGGCCTCGTCACCGATTCACATTGCACCACCAAGTCATTTCCTAACAACAGACGCGTCCGATCTAGCGTGGGGCGCACAGTTGGACAATCGGCCTCTGTCAGGACCATGGAACGAGCAGGAAAGTCTATTGCATTGCAACCAAAAAGAAATGTTAGCCATCTTAAAAGTTCTACAAGGCCATTGTCAGCTCCTGCGATGCTCTACAGTCCTAGTTCAGTCCGACAACCAAACAGTAGTTGCTTACTTGCGCAACGAGGGGGGGACGATATCAAAGCCTCTGATGAACATTACAAAAGAGGTATTCAAAATTCTGGACCAACATTGCATCGTTCTAAAAGTTTTTCATTTACCAGGCAGATTCAATATTCTTGCGGATCGCCTATCTCGGCGTCGAAGCGCTGTGGAATGGCACCTGGTACCTCATTGCACAGAAATGATATTCAGGAAATTCGGGACCCCTGTGATAGACCTTTTTGCATCAGAAACAGCACATGTCGTTGCCAACTATGTATCGTTAGATATGAACGACAAACAAGCAATTCATCACGACGCGTTTTCAATAGACTGGAATTTCCAATTAGCGTGGATATTCCCGCCACCCTGTCTCGTGCCAAGAGTACTAGCGCATCTCAATCGAGCCTCCGGAACTTTCCTCCTGGTAGTTCCTCGGTGGGATCGAGTGTTCTGGAGGGGAGACCTGAAAGCACGAGCAATAGCAGCTCCGTTCACCATACGGAACCTCAGTCATTCCCTAGTGGACACGTCAACGGGCCTTCCACCTCCCAAAGTCCAAGATATAATTCTAGAGGTATGGAAATGTGGGGGTGGGATCAAAATCTATTAGACTGGAATTCTGATCAAATCAATTTATTACAATCTTCCTGGCGGAACTCAACTCGTAAGACCTACAAAGTCGCTTGGTTACGATGGCTTAAATGGGCGGGAGAGCAAAGAATTAACCCTGTCAATCCAGAAGGTTCAGTGGTAGCACGATTTTTGGCAGATTTATTTTTAATTGACAAACTTTCGTTCAAAACTATCCTTTTATATAAGTCTGTAGTTTCTACATTGTGTAATGCCGATGCAGCTGGTCTTTTAAGTTCTCATACCTTAGTTAAGCATGTTCTTAAGTCGATTGCTCTCAAACAACCGGTAGCAAACAGACCCCCTATATGGAATATTGATGATCTTGTGTCTTATCTAAAAAATAGGTCAATCGATTCAAACAATATTTTTGCTACATCAAGACATACAGCTGCATTATTACTTCTTTGTTCTGGTAGAAGAATACACGACCTGACGCTGCTCAGTGTTGATTCAGAACATTTGATTATGTCTACTGATAATATAGTCTTTTGGCCAGTTTTTGGATCCAAGACCGATTCTGCAACTTATAGACAATCGGGCTGGAAATTAACAAAAAACCCAGATAACAGGAATCTTGACCCTGTATATTGGATAAAACAAACTATTGATATTCTCAAGAATAGACGAAGTTTGGCTTCATGCAATAATTTATTTATAAATATTAGAGGTCAAGCAAGACCAGCCTCGCGAGCAGTAATAGCAGGTTGGATTAGATCTCTTTTATTAGAAGCTAATATAATAGCGACTCCCGGTAGTTTTAGGTCCGCGGTTGCATCCAAAAGTTGGTCCGAAAATCTCCCAATCGAAAACATTTTAGCTAAAGGTAACTGGAGAGCTGAAAATACTTTTAAGAAATATTACAAGCGCCAGGTAATGCCAACCGTCTCTAATTCGGGTACTATTGTTAATTTATTTGATCCTGTTAATTGATTGCAGTGAATAATTTGAATTGTATTGTTGTTGAATTGTGTATTATTATTATTATTATAAGTAATATTCTAAGCCTTAAATTATAAGTTCTCAAGGGAGACCGTTATTTTTGTTTTACAAGTGCTTGACACTCTGTGAATGACTTCTTTTTCATTGATAATAATTGTGAATTATTATTATTTTTCTGATTTTTCTTTTGACTACCTAATACCTAAATAAAAATTATTATTATTTTTTCCAAGATGAATTTTAAGTTAAATGATAACTCCCCTCACCTCTTTACATTTGATATACCTTATAGGTGCCTACACATTTCATAACTTGTATTCCATATACACTGAACTATAATTATCTATGCATAAATTGATCATCTTCACATTGGCGTTCTTCACCACCAGGCGATAACAAACACGTCTCAAATAATTAAGCTTCGAATTTACGGTCAAGTTATTTAATAGGAGCGTTTTTCCTGAAATAAAACGCATATTAAATTACTTACCTAAATTCGAAGCTTAAGATAATTTCTGCCTGTTGATTTTCAACGCAATGAGCAAGAGACTCGAACGCTGATAGCGACGAGCCCCACCAGGTGGTGAAGGAGAGGTGAAGGGTAGGGGATGTGCGAAAGAGAAGGATATATAGGGTAGAAAGAGTAGGGAAATAAGCGGGACCTCAGTGTTGCTATCTCAAATAATTAAGCTTCGAATTTAGGTAAGTAATTTAATATGCGTTTTATTTCAGGAAAAACGCTCCTATTCTTGAAAAAAATGCAGTCTTTGTTATTAGTTTTTATCTGTGTCTACAACAATGACTACTAAAAAAAACGTTTTAATAACCGGTTCCTCAGTTACGTGCGATTTGTCTATTACGAATAAAAAACAAGGAAATTTCATCACCACTGCTCTCTAAACGGTGAAGGAAAACATCGTGAGGAAACCAACATGTCCTAGAACCAAAAGTTCGAAGACATGTGACATCTACCAACCCGCACTGGGTCCGCGTGGTGGCCTTTGTGCCAGCAATGGGAACATTATAGGCTGATTATGAAAAAAAAAACAACCATTAAAGTCGCAATTTACGGTACCAATAATAAACACACAAGAGATTAACGGTCAGCAAAAACACGTCCCTGTAGCCATGATGTCACATAACTCGTAAGACATTGGCCTCTAAATCCATAAAAAAAATATTGAGTAGACTTTTACGATACAATCTAACATTGAGTAATCGATCAGGTCTGAAAATCACTTAGCCGTCATGAGTCATTAGTCAACCTGCCTAGTCACACATCTACTTCACCGGTTTAATGAATTTCGTGACATTCAATTTGCTCCGCTTTGGTTTTGGAGTTCCGTACTTGCATGCTAGCGACTAGAGTTTATTTTTGGAGTATTTCAAGTCCCATTTTATCAGTACATGTAAAGATACCTACTGGAGAGTACATTGCCATTAGACAACGGATACTAGCAGATCGATACTGGAGTAGTAAAAGAGTTCCAGGTGGAAAGTAACCATGAGGATTTTCCCAAGAAAAAAAGGGCTCCTTGAAAACTCATCTATTATGTACTTGATAAAAATATTAAATTCTTTAATTCACTGACGACGACGACTGACGTCAAGATGCATAACATTTTGCGCAAGACTTCTTTTTGTAACGAAGGTGAGCATCAGCACTTAGGAAGGATTTTTGAAAATTCAACCCCTAAAGGAGTTAAAAGTCGAACTTCCATTCAAACATTTATCCCCTGAATGTTTGAATGGAAGTTCGACTTTTTGCTGAAGGGAAATCCCATCTAGGGCACATCTTGCAATAACATAATGACTCTTACTTGTTATGAGCATGGAAGGACAGTCGCAAAGGCGGTGGCGGGGGCTCGGGCGGCGGAAGCGCAGCGCGCCGTAGCCGATGTCCACCCACGTGCGCGTACGCCGCTGGTTGCCAGTGCCGCACGAATGGTGACAGCGACAACCCTGGAACAAAAAGATCAAACGTCAGACAGGTGTTGTAAAAAGGTAGAAGTAGTCTAGAAGGCCAATATTCGTATTATAAAAGACGTTCAAGCGATCTATGTCAAAAACTATCAAAATTGTAAATTAAAGATTTCTTGACAGATTAGGATAAGACAGTTCATAAAAATACGGGAATTGCTTCTCTGTTGAAATCATTCAATGCCATCAACAGCCTCATATTATGTGAACGTTGGCTGTGGCTATTAACAGAATAATTATGGCAATTTTTGTGTCGGTTTTCTCTTTAGGCTGGGCGCAAACGTCCGGTTTCCTGATTTGGAATTCAGTTTCGGAATTCAGATTCGGAAACCCCGAATGCACGCATTTCATACAAAATGTTCTCACTAGCGCACACGTACTTAAATTTTCCATCCGGGTTTCAGAACGGAAAATTTAAGCACGTGTGCGCTAGTGAGAACATTTTGTATGAAATGCTTGCATTCAGGTTTCCGAATCTGAATTCCGAAACTGAATTCCGAATCAGGAAACCGGACGTATGCGGCCTGCCTTAAACTTCATCAAGAAAATTTGCAGGAGGGTTCGGAGCACTCAGATATTGTGTTATTGACACAGTTTATCATTCTTTTACGAGAGCAAGCAAAGAAAAGATCTTTCATTTGCCTTTGCCAAAACATTTACACAAATATAAAATCAGCAAATTCAAAGAATGCAGAATATTTAGATTCCAGGTGCTCACGCAGTTCTAGCATACTTTTGAACAAATAAATATTTGTAAATCATTCGGTTTAGCTACAAATGAAATATTTAGATGTTCTAGCTAGGCAACGACCCGCTATCGTGGGTAAAGACATGGGTTACAGACGGTCAAATGTAATACACAAAACATTATGTAAGTAGGTACTATTCTCAACCCTTTTATGTATTAAGTATCTATTTTAAATTATAATTCAATGTTCTAGTTAGTTATTTATATAACCCTTTCAGAAACATTTTCATTTTAGCTTGTAAATGACTAGCTTTGCCTGAGACTTGATTCGCGTGCATATTGGATTTCATGGGTTTACTTTTTTTTGCGCGGAACTCAATTCTTTTTCTAAAATAAAATTCGCCTAAGTTACTCCTTATAACATCAGCTATCTGCCCGTGAAAGACCCGCCAAAATCAGTCCAGCCATTTCAGAGATTAGCCGGAAAAAAACAGACATATAGACAAACAAAACATTTTAAAATTGTTTTTTTGTTATAAGTACTTACCGTAACGGTATATACTTTCTTATGCATTTAGTAAAAAGCTGTTATTTTGACATTAGTTACAAAAAGACACTTAAATTTTATTCCTACTTGTATTACCTATAGATTTCACAATTTCGGAATTTAGGTAACTGTTTAAATCATTAAAGTTTTCCACCGATATAGGTACAATTGAATAATAAATTCATTGCCGACATGACAGGTGTAATGAACATTTACATAAAAGTATCGTTAAAATGCAGCCTTGTAAAGGATTTTTAATTAAAATTTTCGAAGCTCGACTTCTGATAAATCATAATGATTGACGGCGTTTTAATTGAAAGGATTGTTTAAAATTTTCCATCTATAAGCAAAATTGTGGTTGGTTAACGAATGAAAAGGTTTACTTACCTAGTTAAGGCATTATGGGTCTTACCTACACAGATTTTCTATAGTTTAGTTGATAGATAACATAATTTGGAGAGGAATTGTAGGTCGTAGGCTCGAACCCAGACAGGCGCTTTGCTTTGTATAAATTATTTCATCACCACTACTCTCGAAACGGTGAAGGAAAACATAGTGAGGAAACCGGCATGTCCTAAAACTAGTTTCGAAGACATGTAACATCTACTACCCCGCGTAGGGCCCGCGTGGCGGATTACAGCCCATTCCCTCTCGAAGAGAGGCCTGTGTCCCAGCAGTGGGAGCATTATAGACTGATTATGTAACATAATTAAAGGTTTATTTAGAATAACACATATCACCTCCGATCAAGAATTCTCCACAATTCCAAACCACCGATTAATAAAATATGAAAAAGAACCAAGATAAGATATAACATATAAGAACACTTTCACACAAAACTAATCTAATACTGATAAATCGACGGACACAAATTAATAAAGAGTACGCGCATTTAACAAGATCCCTATCAGATATCTAACGCAGCAATTTATCACTTCTAACGGAAATATGAGTCCCACCAACGACGTAATTGGAAAATCAAGTGCAATATATTTCCTAACCCGACTCCCCGGAGACTCCTAGAATTTACACGCGTCTAGGATTCAGAAGTTAGCCTAGATTAGTACCGGCAGGATCGGAACGGGATTTATTGGGACTTGTGCTAGCTAAACTCCGTATGTCCGACAGATGGTCTGAAACGGAATTATTGTTTTCGATAATAAGTTTCGTATTGGGTATATTCAACAAGGTAGTGCTTTAGAAACTTACTTCTTATCTAAATATTGAGATATTTTAGGAGTCATCATTAATCTCCTGCCCTTATCTCAATTTATTTGGGGTCGGCGCAACGTGTCTTACGCATACCTACTCATTCTCTTACTATTTTAAGAGTATGTAGGTATGTAAGGATCGTAGCAAGTGGCGTTCTGTAGTTCCTACCAACCCACATGGGAAGAAGGCGTGAGTTTATGTATGTATGTGTTCTACATTCTCTGCACGTAGAATTCACACATTTTGACAGGTTGTATAAATAGATTGTTAGAGATGTAACTTCAAGACTATTCAAACGTAAAATCAACGGCGATTTGCAACCCGAAAGTGGTAGAATAGAAAACTAGAAAAGAATGTAGAAAGTATATTTAAATAATATGAAGGCAATCCTGAAAATATTGGCAAGTGTAATGCACTCGTATGCCAGCCTCGTAGTGAATGCAAAGTGTATAATTTTTCGCGCCATTTGCCGATGAGCGTGGGACGTGCAATAGATGGCGCCCGGCGCGAAGAACGTGACTCCACCTTTGCTGACTACCCAACACTGTAATACAGTATGCCAAACTTGGCCCAAGTATATACAAGTTACCTAATTTCAAAGTCCTTTATTTGTTTCCGAAGGAAGTCAGCTGAACGGCTGAACTGTTCACAGACCCAAATAAACAGAAATTCTTTACTGTGACTGAGATGAAAATTTTCAAGTTTCTGCAAATTAGCAGTCTGGGCATACTGCCGGTTCTCAATAGACCCAATAAGATGGGTCTCGGATGTATATAGAGTTTGAGTTTCTTTAATTCCCAGTCGTCTAGCTCTTTTGAAGGATCTTTTCTTCACACTCCGATTTTAGGGACGTAAACATTCTTTGGAAAGAGGACAGGGTCATTTCAGGCTTACAAACGTTGAATCTTTTCCTCCATTGACGTTTTTATGTAGCGAAAATATTTACATACAGGGCCTTTTCATTTTGTTGGCAAAGATGAAGAAATGTTTTATATCCAAGACGTATTTTATCTGCTAATCAACATTGTAAAAGTTTGAATCGTAATTTATGATATGACATTCGAACTTCAATCGAAGCATTGTATTCAAAGTTGGCCGATAATTGCGGCGTGTAGCAATCAAACGTTACTTATTAAATTTCTCTTATCTTTTGTATCTTTGAGCTATTGTCAAGCCAAAATACCAGTGGGCATAGAACACGTACGGTATAATGAAGCGGTATGGTAATTTAACTTTTCACATTCACGTCGCGTCACTGGAAAAGATGGCTATGTATGGTTACGACACCCTTCAAAGTTTTCATTTTCTCAAATAAACACGGCCTCAGTCATTAGGTATAGGTCTGAAATAACTTAAAATATTAGAAAAATTCTGGTTTAAAAAAATAGGAAAAAAACCCGACTGCGTAAAATGTGAACTTTAAAAAAAGACAACAGGGTGACCTATTTCTGTCTCCAATCCCACACCCCGTAAGTATACCCTAAGCTTTACAATCTCAAGCAATCAGAGGCATCTTCTTAAATAAAATAAAGACCTACTTATTACCAAGGAGGGTCGCGCAGTCGGGTAAAAAGGTAGGTATATAACAACTCAAAACAATACGCATAGCAAATAATTTCAAACTCCTCCTTACAAACAAAATTCTATCAAGCCTATCACTTTTTAATTAACGAAAATTGATTAGGCATGTCAATCTCCCTTTCTATCAATTCAAGTTAGCAAGCGTAGCTACAAAACTTTTGACAATACAACCATTTATGTGAATACTGGGAAATTCCAGTTGCCAAAGCAACCCTGCTTTGCACTCACACTTATTTTATCGCGGAATAAATACTGCAAAGCGCTGCAGGAGTGCAGGTGAAGCCAGCGCGGATGAAACAAGCACTTTACGTTATGTGAAATGTATAACACGTTGGTTTACTACATAGGGATTCAGTTTACATATCCGCGAGGTAATAAATGTATCAATTGAAATATTGCACAAAATAAACCATGTCGTACTATAAAAATATCTGTTTTATTTTTGTTGTTAGGGACAAGTTCACATTAACTTTAAAGTTTACGATGCTATTTAAAAGTTTGATAAATACACCTAATTCGATGATACAAGTCTTATTATTTTAAACAGCTATTTCCACTAGGTACTAAATTAAATTAGTAACTATACAAATAAATACAAAACAAAGTGACACTTAGTCGTCGTAGCACTTGTTTGTGAATTTTTTAATCATAATTATAAATCACTTACGCGTATAAATTATAAACATAATTAAAGAACTTGACAATTTCTACAGGATGAAATTGAACACATGCGACAAATCGAAATGGGAGATTGTACTCATTATTATGAACAACTTTTACTATGGGACCTAACCTGAAATCGCGAAAAAAAAATCAGCTGTTCCCTACATTTATGTTCGCATAACTCATCAAAATGTAGGGATCAACAGATTTTTTTTTCGCGATTTCAGGTTTGGTCCCATAGTAAAGGTTGTTCATAATAATGAGTACAATCTCCCATTTCGATTTGTCGCATGTGTTCAATTTCACCCTGTATATACATAATCAGCCTATAATGTTCCCACTACTGGGACACAGGCCTCCTCTCTGTGAGAGGGAGCGGGCCGTAATACGCCACGCGGGCCAGTGCGGGTTGGTAGATGTCACAATGTCTTCGAATTTTCGTTTCTAGGGCATGCCGATTTTCTCACGATATCTTCCTTTACCGTTTTGAGAACAGTGGTGATGGAATAATTTTCACATAGTAAAGCGCCTGTCTTGGTTCGAACCTAAGTAAAACTTTCGTGTAATATTAGGCCAATACATATATTTTTATGCTGAGCTTTATTAATAGCGTCCAGGGTCGCCGCTGAGGCTGAGACTCGACAAAGAGCACCTATAGTGAGGCTTCTTTTGAAACCTGACTGAACGTCGTTTTGTGGAGAATTACCTTTATTAAAGCTGAATAAAATCAATAGCGTCTCCCTCTGGCGTGGCTTAATGAAGGCCGCTTGAATGCTTATTAGCTTCGCTCAGTCTAGGAAAGGTTTAATGGAAAATCGGATTCTACACCGGCAGTCCGCCGTGGCGTATTCCAGATTAGTGCCAGTGATTAATACAAGCTGCGGCTCTCATATCTCTGGTCTGTCATGGACAGATGAAAAATGCGTCCGCATCAAATATCAAAGGGTTGATCTAGCGGCAGATGACTTTGTAGCCAGCTTTTGTTAACAACCGTTTGTTGTCAATCATTATATTGCTATCATTTCTCACTTTGATTGTTTGGAACTCAAAATCTGTAAAGTATTTCTTTGAACGCGTTGCTCTTCATTTTGAAAACATGGTTTTTATTTGTGAGTAATGTTTTTTAACACAGTCCTATTTTGGTATCTTGATTAGGTTCTTTGTTATTTATGAGGCAAAGACATCCACTTTATCTTCACAACAATCCTTACCTACATAGTTTGGTGGCTTGTCATAATTATGAGAGAAGCCTCAACAGTACCTATTATCTGTTCTAAAAATATGTTAGTATCGATCGCAAACTGTATTACTTCAACGTTCAGTGACGCACCCACTTCAACAAACTCCTAAAAGAAAATTTATTTTCAATGTCATATTCATTTGCGAATTTATCGGTCTGGCGATTCTGTCTCGCATTGATTTGAATATTTTTTATAGTAGACTGAGATGTCTATCTTCAAATGTTAGCAATCATGAATTTTAAGTACTTACAGCTGTGCAAAAGAATACACAATAGCTTCTTTCTTTAAGGGGAATGCGCTAGGTAGCCAGCAAAATCCAAATTTTCTTACGTTTTTTGCAATTTTTAGGTCTGTGTCAGGCTGTATGTTGAACAAAATATGACTCGCGAGCGTAAAAAATATTACTTCACGGAATTTTTAAAATCGACAATACAACCCACTAAGCTTATATGACCCTATTGAATGACCATTTCATGCAAAAAACGTAAGAACAATTTCGCGGCCAACCCTTGCGCTTCCACCTTAGTATCTGTCGAATCGTACACGTGCTGTCGGTTCATTGGTTCCCAGTTTCAGTATAATATAAGTATTTTGTTACCGCCGTGAGCAGTATAAGAGATCTTATTAAGGTAGCGGTAGTGCATCCGGGTTGCTACGGTTCCATATAAATGGATTTTCCTTTAGATGGAGTAGGTACTTGCCAATAGAAAGAACACGGCGGGAGGCGGAACTGTTGTGCAATGGTTTTGAATACAGCCCAGTTCCTTTATAGAAGAGCAACCTGTGTATATCTTAGCATCCGTAGGCTTTAGAAACTGTAGGTACTTATTGAAAAAGAACCGGTCAAGTGCGAGTCGGACTCGCGCACCGAGGGCTCTGTACAAAGTAGGTATGTAAATAGTTTCCAAATGATTTTTTTTGTATTGTAACTACAAATATACGGTTTTCGGATTTTCACCTTTACTTGTGCTACATGACATTGCTTTTTGTCAAACATGATTCTAGTCAACAGGATAAGGTACTCTCTATAGGTTTTAATTTCGGAACATAAAGGCCCGTATCTTTTCATTGAGTTGACTTAGAAGTTTAATTTTTTCATTGCTTCAAGGGATTGCAGTCCTGAGTATTTCATATTATTTTATTTTATTTTTTATAAAGCTCGCTTATTAAAAACATGAGATTTTTGCTGTTGTGTGATTGATAACTTAATTGCTTTTCTGAAAGCCATAATTGTTATATTTCAAGCAATTAATTTACTTTCCTTCCAGTTGTAAAGATTTTTTTTAATATTAAAAATTTTTAAAGCATAATTAACGAGTATTGTATTCAAATTTAAAATACCAGCGGGGTATTTAATTTTAAACACGATCTTCATTTAAGTTAATCGATCGCGTAAGCCCCTGTAAATTACACAGTAAGAAAGTATTAACTATAAAGCGAGACCGAATTTATTACTAATTGAATTACGGTAGAGTTTATGAATATCGTACTTTATATTAATTTTATTCAATCCTCGAATAAGTATGAAAATTACGGTGTAACTTGTAATAATGGTGAGCCTCTAATTTATTGGCGTCCGCAGTGATTAGGTTCATTAACAGTTTAACAAAGTTCTCTTTCTCGGATTTACGTAGTAGCAAGTAGTAGATATGTACCTAGGTTACATGCTACTAACTATACTCAAGCACGTACAGAAATCCTATAATGTATAAATTTTATAATTTGGGACTATTTTTATTAATAAGCAGGTAATGGAATGTATGGGCTCTGTGCTGTGAGAGATGCGTTATACAGGGTGTAAAAAGACACATCACAGCCGTCAACCATGCATTCTGTACATCAATGGAGTAAAATTATGCGTATATGTCTGGCGTTCTGTGAGAGTAAGTATGCAAGGGAGTCCACTGTGCCATGTTAGTTTTAAAGTAGGTAAACTATATTTAACATAATTATTGTCAACGTAATAATTGTATCTATGTTAATTAATGTAATTGGTGTTGTGCCGTTTTAATTAACTATAAATAAATAAATAATCAAACTAACGACCGATAATTTTTATTCGTGGAACATAATTGATGTCTGACAGTTTTTATATGGAAGAACTGTTATCTGGCGTTGGAATAATCAGCCCTAAGTAACATTGCTCAAAAACAATTGCTTAGAATTGACTTTTATTTTTGGTGTGAAAATTTACTGTTTGCGGTAGTGCGCAATGTAACGCAGGCAAAACATTGTGCTTACAGCTGCATGCAACGCACGGTACAGGGGTTGTGGGGTTATTTCATGAAGTTGTGTTATTGTTTTTAACCGACTTCTAAAAAAGGAGGAGGTTCTCAATTCGAATGTTTGTATTTTTTTTTTTTTTTTATGTTTGTTCGCGCATAACTCCGTCGTTTGCCAACCGATTTGAAAAATTCTTTTTTTGTTGGAAAGGGTATACTTCCCAAATGGTCCCATGAAAATTTTATCGAAATCGGACAAGCGGTTTTTGAAAAATCAACAAAAATCTAAAAAAATATCTACATTGTCTACATTAACGATCTTTTTGTTTACTTTTTTGTGGGGTAGGTACAACTAAAAAGTGAAAAATAAAAACTTTTTAAAAAAAAAACAACCGACTTCAAAAAAAACACTACAAAGTGATAAATAACTTTAATTTCGGAAGTCGGTGTCAAAAAACGAAAATGCAGAATCAACGACACCGACTTCCGAAATTAAAGTTATTTATCACTTTGTAGTGTTTTTTTTGAAGTCGGTTGTTTTTTTTTTTATCGTAAAAAAACGTCAGTAAAAGTTGGAATTCTTGCCTTCAATATCTCCGTAATCCGATTCCCAGGTATAGTCCAGTAGGTACGAAAAAAATAATATAATGAAAAGGAGTACAAGTGACTCTCGCCTTCGTCAAGTGTCTTTTCACATCCGTTATATAGATTGTCATATTATTGTAATTATTGCCTTTAACGGGTTATTCCATACACTCCCAGACTCCTAAATCGAGCCAAAGTGCAATTCCACTTTAACATCAAAATAATGCGTGAAAAAATGGTTTTATACAGTTTTGAAACCGACATACTAGCCATCATTTTGCTGTCATAGTGCTAAATAGAGTGTGAGAAATAAGGTGGCTCGATGTAATGAATAAGTAGTAAGTTTTGTCTGTGTCGTAATTATCTATAATAAATCATGTAAAATGATCTGTGTTAAATAGGGCAAGGTGGCTAGCCTGTTAATCAGCCTCAGTAAGTTGGTAGCAAGCCTTCTAAAACCGTGTATTGATTTACCTGCTTTCACTCGAAAAAAGCTGAAGAAAGTAAGCGACTCAGCGAAAGAAAAACATGTTCATACTACAGTGAGTCCCTGTAGTACAGTAAAGCAGCTATAAAACAATAATATTCCGAAGCGCTGTGATATATTGCGTCAAGAGCCGGCGGCTCGATGAACCCTCGTATGTGAACTATTGCCTAGCGCTTATCTTATCAGCGCTATTTCCTTTCCCCGTATTTCCTTTTACGTTTAGCTTTCAACTTATTGTTTACTAGCTGCGCCCCGCGTTTTCCCCCGCATAAGTCTCGATCTCGTGGGAATATCGTGATAAAAAAGTATCCTATGTCCATATCCAAGTCATGGTTTACCCATGTGCCAAGTTTCATCAAAATCCTTTCAGCCGTTTTACTGTGAAAGAGTAACAAACATACAAAAATCAAATCTTTTCTCTTTATAATATTAGTTTAGATTGCGTAATTAGATTTCCTCGGAAAAGAAAAGCTGTTTACGTGGTTTTACTATGTGCCTGAAGGATTTTTGTTCAAAGGATTTTCTATAATATTTTCCTTTGTAAATGTAAGAAACACGAAAGAAACCTTATTTATAAACACACGCCAACCAATTGCAGCTAGTTATTCATTTTTTACATCATCTCTTATTGTCTATACCTGCTTAGGTTCCATATTATTTTTTGTAGCTTATAAAATCACATTATCACACTAATATTATAAAGGCGAAAGTTTGTGAGTGTGTTTGTTACTTCTTCACGCATAAACTACTGCACGGATTTGAATGAGATTTGGCACACAGATAGTTTATAACCAGGATTAACACATAGGATACTTTTTATCCCGATATTTCCACGGGATCGACACTTATGCGGGTGAAACCACGGGACGCTGCTAGGCACAAATAAATAAAAAACGTATTCACGCTTTCCTATCCAGATTAATGGACAAAGTTACAGTAACTATGTCTGTCTGTCTTTTAAATGAACGGATTTGAATGTTTGACACACGGATAGACCATGACCTGGGTTAGGACATAGGATTTTTATCCCAACGCGGGCGAAGCTGCGGGCAAAACTAGTATTACAATCCGATCTAAAAATAGAGCTCTTATAAAGTGCTTTTCGTCTAATTTATGTGTAGGCTCCTAACACTAATTACTCTTGTCATCATCGTCTCCTTTAAGGGAAGGGGTGATTAACCTTCCTCTCGACGGCCGGGTGAGCAACCTGCGGCCCACGCACTGCTGTGATCGTTAACCCATCAACTACACCTACTATGATGCTGTTGAGACGCAATTAATGTTGCTAACAATAAAATTGTATTAAGCCTTGTGTAGGTATAGTGGACCACGTTCGGCCATTGTTTTGAATACGGAATAGCGTTTCGACTTCATGTCTCGTCTCTATCTATGTATTATTTTTCAGTGATAGGTAAAACCTAATTAATATACACTTAAAACACTAGAAAATTGTAGTGTGTGTGTGTGTGTTGTCGTTGTTGTGTGTGTGTTGCTGTGTTCACGGAATGTTTTCATTGGGCTGGTCGACACTTCACGTGATCAGAGGGCTGGGTCGTTTTTTGGCCAAAGAATTAGCATTGCCATTCAACGTGGCAATGCTGCCAGTCTTCTGGGCACGTTTTCGGATGGCAGTGATGCGGACGAGTACTTCGACGCCTAAATGTCCTTTTGTTCTTGTATGATCTATTTGTATAGTTACCCCCTTACTAATAAACGTTGTATAGCGTCTGTATAGTTATCTTCTTCTTTCGAAAGTCAAATTACTGAAGACTGAAAGAGAGAAATCGGTGTGTAACTATTCATCTGATATAATACGTTTATTAGTAGGGGGTAAGTCATTTAATTTTACCTAGTGTAAATAGTTAGTTGTTTTAAATATTGTAAGGAAGTAAACCAATGATCATTTTGCCTTCTGACGTTTCATAAGTGTATACGTACGTTTATGTGATAGGTTTTAATTTGAATTTATTTGTGCTACATATTATTTTATCTCATCATGTTCCGAGTATATTTTCGAAAAATATTCCGGCGACGAAATTCTCATAGTATTAAATGCAAAGCTTATTATCAGGTATGCAGAAAAAATAGAATTTCCGAGAAAGAACTTGCGCAGTAAGAATAATTGAGTATCATCTCCTTACCTACTTCTTCCGTACTCTTAAAATCGGGCTGCGAGTTTCAAATTTCCCGGATGGCTTTTCGAATTCGGTAGTTAGCTGGCCGCATTCCTACAGAGAATCCTGCGCGGCGTTACAGATAAGCGAAGTAATACCCTTCGACGTGTTTCTAATACTTCGAAGGAGGTAGAATGTTATTGAAAATATTTTACATTGGAAATTCATTTTTGAATGATGGGCTTTTAAGCTCTTAATAAGACAGAGTTCTAAGAACTATTAAATATATACTTTGAAGCCTTCAATTTCTATAATGTGACGAAGGAGTTTAATTTGTCATCCATCATATTAATTATTTAATCAAGGAAGAGTATAATTATTATTGTGACCGTCTAAATTAAACATAGGTACAGTCAACATCACATTAGGGGCAATTTGATATTGATAACGTCTAGTATGATGCATTTATAGCGTCGTAGCAGTAAGGGTGATCTTCGTAGTGCAATTGTTACCACTGATCGTTTGACTGTAGTAGTGAAATTTTTCCTTTAAACCCAACTCGAATCAAAGCATGCAACAGAGTGTTTTGTGCAACCATCAATACGTCGAAAACGTTCCTACACAGAAGACAGATAACTTCTCGTTCACCTGCATGCAGCAGTTTGTCACTTGTTTGACCGCCTCTAAATCCGATAGCTCGAATGCTCTAACATTCCTATTCAATGGGTGTCTGCAAAATGTTCTAGACCCCTGGCAGAGTTTCGAATAGGTAGCCCCGCCGAATGGTCGGTGCATCGCTTTTTATTAACCACTCGTACTGCGCTTAATCCAATTAAAGTTCCGAGTTCGGCCGTCAGTACGACGTTCAGCTGTTTCATTAAAACTGTATTTCATAGGAGTGGATCTGCTTAAATAGTCTGACTGTACATATAGGCTTTTTAGTCAAAAACAGAAATTACCATTTTAATACTCTCTAAATATTTATCTTGTTGATAGTAGTTAGTTTAATACCCAGCCTTTGCATAATCAAGGTTCTGGGAATTTCTAGAAGCCCTTTAATACTTCCAAATAATTAAACATAAACATGATTAGAACTTTCGATGAACCGTACTTAATGCGATATCAAAATACAGTAATCCTAAACACGTTTTAACGTTAAACTGTCAAAGTAGTCAGATATTTAAAGTACTTATCTACCCGCGATATGTGAGTACTTGGTAATTGTTGGAAGATCAAGTTAGGTAGGTACATAAAAATTAAAATACAATGAATAAGCGAATAATTTTAATTGGCTACGAGCTTGCTAACGTTGCAAAATACGATGCAAAACTAGCTAGAATTGTAATTGAAACAATATTCCGTTAAATAAGCAACTAACGTTTCTACCATTGCCCTATTAATATTATGCAACGGACAATGGGTGCATAAATTCATATATTACTGAAACATTTTCCAGGCAATATGCTAAAGAAGTGTCGTTCCTTGTCCCCCTTAAAATAAACCCCTGTATCCACTTACAGGAAAACATGTACGTAAGTAAAGCATAGTGGCATTGATTATTTATAAATTCGACCCGTACAATGTCGGTCCCTTTGGGAAGAGTGACATAAGCATCTGTTGTTTATTCATCGTGTCCTCCGAATATCGCTACACTTCTCCTTTCCCTTTACGTGTCTATTTTTGTTTGTAAAACGTGTCTTTCTAGAGCCTGTCGTACTTGGAGATAAAACATGAGGAAAGCAATCACTCGAGTTTAATACAAAAGTCCTTGTATACATACATGTTTCAACAGTAAAGCCTACAAAATTCCCGAATTCAGAGTGGGGCTTAGTAGAAATCTTGAATATTAATAAATAAATAGGTTCTCTTTAACTCAGTGTTGTTTCAATACTTTATTTGCATTCCACAATGTGTACTTGGGTGGGAACTTAAAATTTAAAGAGATCATTATGGGAAGCTTTAAAAAATTTAGCTTACCTTATCACTTATCAGTCTGCAGAGTTTTTTTTGCAAAACTCAAGAAACATTTTTTATACATGACTCTAGAAATCGTCAGAAATAGCTCAGCTAACTTTGTATGTCCGCAACTATTTGCACCTCTCGCAACCTTTCAAGAACTATGGCTATGGCAGCTATTCGAATAAGGCAATGATCGAATCGGAGGACCCAACTGGCATTCCATTGCAGGTTCGAGTAGAGGCAGGTAATCAAGTGTCATTGATCGAGATGAATGCTCGGCACTCGATGTATCCTCGTCGTACCCTGTAGGTACTTGTAGGTTGAGTATGTAACGTGTAGGTACCAGGTACGTATCCTCACATGACTACGAGACATGTGAAGTTTGGTAGGTACATAGATATCCGAGGTAGGTACATCTATTGCAGTTGTGAAGGCATTACCTATATATGAAGTAGTGTCGGAACTTGCTGGTCTCTTGTGGTGGAAGTTACCCATAAATATTATAGTGTATTATCTAAGCAAGGATTAGTACGTTTATTAGATAGGTTATGGCATTGACTCACTGAGGAAGCAGAAAATCAAATATTGAAATCTACAGCCTTAAATCCTCATTCCCAAGAGAAACAAGATGAATCTGTAGCCCACTCCAAAAACCAGGTCAAGTAGATTGAAACTTGAGGACAAAATGTCTGGAAAAAATTAACGACTAAAAGATGACTCCATTATTACGCCTTAGGTGGTAACCACTTAGACAGAAAACAGTAATTGCTGGGAAAATAAACGTGAGTAAGCGAAGCGTGAGCAACTTTGTTAAAGCTAAAATAAACCAGTTTTTTATTATTAATTAACTGTTCCTTCCTGATTAAAGTTTCCAGTACAAGGGTACACGTCAACTCACTTAGTAAACACAACTCGAGTTTGGCAGAATTCAAAATTCATACCGACGTGAAATTCTATATTGTTTACTTTCAGGATTATTTCTCCTTCCTGTTTGAGTGATCGACTATTTCCATTCTACTGCGAAATAAAAACTGCTAGTGGCACAGTTTCCACGTGGAGCCTCGAGCATGAGATGTTAACAGATGAGTTAAGGCACATATAGTGCAATTCTGTGTTCGCAGACAGAGGTAAGCAACGCCTCAAGGCTCCGTGTGATGCATTAATTTGCTACAGTATAAACAGAATTACTCAAACGCACTGGCAGCTGAAATAGTCTACATTTGTATGTGCAGGCTCACTTTGTTGATGCCCACATTCACGGCGAGCAAACAAAATGGACTAACGATGTAGTCAGTACTACTGATGTAATAATAGCGAAAGGTAAATAGTTCAAATACCCTCCAATGTATCAAATTCAACCTGCAATGCTACCTTGCCAAAACAAGGTGCTAAAATGAAAATGGATCATAAAATTATTCACGAAAATAAAAACATGAGATGAAAAAGCTATAAAACAAAGCCTCTCGTTGACATATTGCAGAGCACGCTTACATTGTTAAGTCAAAATAAAAAGATATAAACATGAATAAAAGCGCAAAGATAAGGAACGTTATTTATTTTTGTGAAACAATTTGGGACACCGTCAGACTCGCTGTAAACACCGAGACACCATTTGAACAGGAAAATTCCGAACGCGTATTTATTATGTTCAAGTATTTTAATTTGAAATTTAAATATTTCTGGAGAACTCATATACATAGCTTGATGCCGGGAACTTTAATTAAGTATATGTCGCTCTATGAAGCTCATTTAAATTGTACAGATTCATAGCTTTGTGATAGGTATGTAATATACCTAACGGGTGTAAAAAGATGCACTTAACGAAGCCGAGAGTCTTGTACTCCTCGTCATTGCAATCACTTTTTGTACTGGACCATACTTGGGAACCTTCTGGTTACGGAGATATTGAAGATCAAAATTCCAACATTTCCTGACGTTTTTTTACGAAAACCAGTTTTTAATGTTATAACACTTACAAATAACACATCTTTAAATGCCCCGCGATCCCTGTACCGTTGCATGCACCCATAAGCACATTTTGCGTGTGTTACATTGCGCACTACCGCAAACAGTTTTTACACCAAAAATATATGTCGTGTTCATAGATACCAGAGTCGTGTCCCAGCAATTATTTTTGTAAAATGTTACTTAGTTTGATGTACGGAATGCGTAGTTAAGGACTATGTGATGGGTTTTATAATGTTCTTCTACATTAAAACTGTATTCCAATCATACTGTTACGAGCTTGGGGTTCGTGACAATAAAAACTGCCGATTTAACAACCAAAAATAGACACTTTATTTATAAACACCAATTACAACTTAAACACACTAATTATAAAACACAATCGCACTACTAATCACTTGAGAGTCGCACTTGAAGATCGCTTCGATGTTATCGCTTGTATCGCTTATCCAATACTGAATGCCGGCTCGCAGGCACACCGGCCTTATATAGGCCTCGGATAGTTCCAGAACCTTCTACCGTAGAAACATCTAGAATGTTCGAGTACATACCGAACCCGACGGACCAGACGTCGATAGTTCTGGAAAGTTCTATCATCGAAGTTTCTAGAAGGGACCCGAATAATTATAAGTTCTGCTACTCGATACTAGATGGCGCTAGTGGTAGCTAATGTCGCCATCAATTGTGGCGCGCAACACTGCCCCCTCCTAAGACATGCTCGTCCCGAGCATTATTGGCCCCATAATAACGCGCCAGTCGATCCACATGGACGATCTTAGGAGTACCTCTTGCACCTTTCTGTATCCGGTAGGTTACGTCATTGATCTTTGTCACAATCCGGTACGGTCCGTCCCATTTAGCTTGAAGCTTAGGAGATTTCCCTTTGCTGCGGACTGGATTGTGCAACCACACTAGTGATCCTTCGTCGAACCCTTTATTGTTCATTTTGCGGTCATAACGGGTTTTCATCTTCTCAGACATTTGCTGGCCCGATTGTCTGACGTGCTCATAGATGTCATTCATTTTGTTCCGCAAGTCATTCGCATAATCGGTTATACTGCGTGGGGCGTCAGGTGGTATTCCGGTGATCAGGTCTGCAGGCAGCCGTAATTCCCTTCCAAAGTTTGCGAAAGCTGGTGTCACCGATGTACTTTCGTGAACAGCACTTCGATATGACAACAAGAACGGTTGTATGTGCTTATCCCAATCTCGTTGCCGATTTTCCACAACTTTTGCCAGGTATCTCTCCAATGTCTGATTAAATCGTTCCACCATTCCATCCGATTGTGGGTGGTAAGAAGTTGTTCTCGTTTTATGAGTACCCATAACTCGACAAGTTTCCTGGAATATTTGGGACTCAAAATTCCTTCCTTGATCACTGTGAATCTCTAAAGGTACTCCAAAACGGCAGAAGACTTCATGAACCAATTTATCTGCAACTGTTGAAGCTTCTTGGTTTGGAATGGCGAAGACTTCCGGCCACTTAGTGAAGTAATCCATTACAACCATGAAATACTTGTTACCACTTTCACTTTCCGGAAATGGTCCTGCAACATCCAGGGCTATCCTCTCCCATGGTGCACCAACATTGTATAATTTCAATGCACCTCTACCACGCGTCTGAGGTCCCTTTACAGCCGCACAACTTGTACATTTGCGACACCAGTCCTCGACATCGTCACGACAGTGGACCCAGTAAAACCGTTCTCGTATCTTCAGTAGGGTCCGTTTAACTCCCAAATGGCCTCCTGAACAACCATTATGGTACAGCTGTAGAACATCAGGTACTTTAGCTTTAGGGACAACCATTTGAAAATGACAGCTGTCTCCTCGAGCATTTTCCCATTTACGGCACAGGACTCCTTCCTGAATCACCAAGCTGTCCCATTGGGCCCAATAGCTTTTTGTGATCGAACTCATCGCTGAGACGTCGCTCCACGTGGGCTTAGGTGCACCGGCCTTTATCCACTCGAGAATCGGCTTGAGGTCTGAATCTTCCTGCTGGGCACGTTGTAGGGTTTCCTTCCACTCGTTGCTGAGGTCTGTCTTGAGCATCCTCACAGGTACGACTTCTTTACTTTCTTGCCTAGTACAATGCTTGCAGTCTTCAGGACAAGGTCTTCTTGACAATGCATCCGCGTTGCCATGAGATTTTCCGCTGCGATGTTCAACCACGAAGTCGTATTCCTGCAGTAGTTCAATCCATCTCGCAACTTGACCTTCTGGATTTTTGAACTGCAATAGCCATTTCAGTGCAGCATGGTCAGTTCGTAAGTGGAATTTCCGCCCCAGAAGATATTTGCTAAAATGCTGCAATGACTTTACCACAGCAAGCAATTCCCGTCTCGTGACACAATAGTTCCTTTCCGGCTTTGACAACGACTTGCTGAAGTACGCTATTACAACCTCTTGATCACCATTCCGTTGAGACAATACACCACCAAGTCCTATGTCACTTGCGTCTGTGTCAACTATAAATTCCTTGCCTGCATCAGGGTACCCCAAAATAGGTGTTTTGCATAGTCGGTCCTTTAACTCCTGGAATGCGATGTTGCAACTTTCATCCCAGCAGAAATGTCGCTTCTCCTCGGTTAGCTTGTGCAGGGGTTTGGCTATATCCGCAAAGTTCTTAACAAATCGCCGATAATAAGAGCACAAACCCAAAAATGCTCTGACCTGCGTCTTATCTTTTGGAACTGGCCAATCCTTGACAGCGGCGATTTTCTCTGGATCCGTGCGGATACCTTCTTCCAACACTACATACCCCAAAAAGCTAACTTGTCGTTTGAATAGTGAACACTTCTTCGGACTTAACTTGAGGTTGGCACTCTGGATCTTCATGAGCACGCGTTCCAGGTTTTGAAGATGTTCTTCAAACGTACGGCCTACGATGATGATGTCATCCAAGTAGACCAGACAGGCATCGCCAATTAGCCCGGTAAGTACAAGTTCCATCAACCTTTCAAACGTTGCCGGAGCATTGCACAATCCAAACGGCATAACTTTAAATTGCCAAAGACCCTTTCCTGTGGAGAATGCAGTTTTCTCCTTGTCCTTGGGATCAATTTCAACTTGCCAGTAGCCACTTTTCAGGTCCAGCGTGCTAAACCACTTTACTCCAGTAAGCATGTCCAACGTGTCATCAATTCTTGGCAAAGGATAGCTGTCCTTCTTCGTAACGTCGTTCAGACGACGATAGTCAACACAAAACCGCATGCTGCCGTCCTTCTTCCTTACCAGCACTACAGGTGAACACCATGGACTAGATGAAGGTTCAATAACACCATCCTTCACCATTCCTTCAATCATGGTTTCCACTTCCTTTTCACGTGCTACCGGCAATCTCCTTGGCCGCTGACGGATAGGCAATTCTTCTCCTGTGTTTATTTTGTGTTGAACTAAGCCAGTCTTCCCAATGTCAGCATCGTTTGACGAGAAAACACCGGCGTACTTGAGTAACATCTTCTTCGCCTTGACCATTTCATTTTGGGACAGAGCGCTGCGGCAGTCTTCTAAAAGTGTGGACACTTTCGTTTGTGCATCCTTGCTGAGGGTCCCAGTCGATAGATATTGGCATCGACGCAACCAATCCACTTCCTCGCAAGTACCAACTAGTGTGCCTTTTTCTATAATCTGTTCCTGATCACAAAGGTTCAGCACACGTACCCCTGAGATGTCGGTGGCTCTGACCAAAGTTCGTGCCACTTTCCATGGAAGGTCATTGTCTACCCTTTCCACGAGTACACAACGATTAGTTTGCCCAGGATTCCAAGGAAGACTAACCGGCACAATCGTTTCTGATCTCGGCGGAAGAACAATCTTTTTAAGGCTGTACACATTCCCTGGTAATGCCCCTTCCATAAAAAGTTCCTCTTGTCCACATTTCAAAACCCCTTGCTTGACGTCAATCTCGCAATAATTCTTCCTCATAAAGTCAAGGCCCAAGATGCAATCGTCCATTATATCAGCCACGATGACATTATGCAGGTAGATTCTGTTGCCTAGCTTCAACTCCATCTTCTTCTCTCCATGGACGGGTATGCGCTGACCGGTGGCCGTTACCAAATTAATGCGTTCTCGGTTGTATGCGGAGTCCCCAAGGAACCGACTTATAAGTTGGGAATTGACGACCGTACGAGAGGCTCCAGTATCTATGGTCAGCTTACACGGCGTTCCGTTGACCTCGCCCTTAATGATTAAGCTGTTCCCGTCATGGGTTTGTGTGATCAAAATCCTTGGGGCTCTTTGAGCATCAGCCAGCACCCGCCCCGCAGTCCTGGCTATTACTCGTTTCCCTGCTGCTGTTGCTGGGCGGTGCTGTTAGCCGCACTACCCTCTGGAGCTCGGTCTTCTCTTTCTGCAGTTCGCTTAGGGCAACTGGATCGAAGGTGGCCCCTTTCCCCACAGCCGTAGCACCTAGGGCTGTATCCTTTATTACGGTCGCGAACTGTAGCCGCTGCAACCTCCCTGACGCGATGGAAACGATGATCCTGCCGCACAGCTTCCACCTCCAGTGCATGGGCCAAGGCGTTTTTAAGCGTCCCGTGGTGACCGAGCCTCACAGCAGCTCTAACTTCAAGGTCGCGGATGCCGTCGATAAATACCTGCACCAGGTTCCCATCAATAAGCGCTGGTACAGACTGGTATGCTTTCCGAACCAGCTTCTCCACTTCAAGGGCCCACTGCTGCAGGTTTTCGTTATTGCGTTGCACACGATCCTTGAGCTGCGCACGAAACACGTGTTCCAGGTGAGCGTCGCCATACCGAGCCTCCAATGCCTCAAGGAGCTGCTCGTAAGTCACTTCTTTTCCAAGAGCTTCCAGCACAGTTAAGGCCTGGTCGCGCAGGCCTAGGGTGAGGGCAGTCATGGCCTGATTTTTATTCCACCCGTTCGCCTTCATGACAGCCTCAAACTGAATTTTGTAGGCCGACCAGGAAGAAGTTCCGTCGAATGGTGGCACTTTAAATCCACGTAGCGAAGGTGTTGTAGCTACGGGGGCTGCGATTCCGTCCTCAAGTTTAAGGTAATCCAGCGTTTTCTTCACGTCAGCCATTACGGTTTTCTTCACGTCAGCCATCACGGTGTCAACCCGATTATTCACTTGGTCGATTCGGGTTTCAGCTTCCAACAGGCGGTTGTCATGTTGAGCAACCTTATCCTTCACCTCCTTCATGTCTTTCCCGAAGGTAGCGTGAAGGTCCTTCAGAAGGAGCATCTGCTCTTCCTGGCGGCGGGCCTGTTCCTCCTGTCGGCGGGACTGCTCCTGCTGACAGCGGGCCTGTTCCTCCTTATCTCGCTGGAGCTGTTCCTCCAGCCGACGAGCCTGTTCCTCCTGACGGCGGGCCTGTTCCTCCTGTCGGCGGGCCTGTTCCTCCTGACGGCGAGACTGTTCCTGCAGCATCATCATCAGAGCAGCAAAATCTGGTGCTGATGATGCTGGAGCAGATGTGGACGGGCCGGCCTCCGTGATTGGTAGTTGTCCCTCCGACGTCTGTGGCGTTGCTCCACCGAATCGCCTCTGGTCCGTCTCTTGCTGGCGTTGACTCCGGGTACGGATACCCTCCGTGTCGTCCTTCGGTAGAATCGGCATAATTTTAATCCTTGCTTCTGACACCAATTGTTACGAGCTTGGGGTTCGTGACAATAAAAACTGCCGATTTAACAACCAAAAATAGACACTTTATTTATAAACACCAATTACAACTTAAACACACTAATTATAAAACACAATCGCACTACTAATCACTTGAGAGTCGCACTTGAAGATCGCTTCGATGTTATCGCTTGTATCGCTTATCCAATACTGAATGCCGGCTCGCAGGCACACCGGCCTTATATAGGCCTCGGATAGTTCCAGAACCTTCTACCGTAGAAACATCTAGAATGTTCGAGTACATACCGAACCCGACGGACCAGACGTCGATAGTTCTGGAAAGTTCTATCATCGAAGTTTCTAGAAGGGACCCGAATAATTATAAGTTCTGCTACTCGATACTAGATGGCGCTAGTGGTAGCTAATGTCGCCATCAATTGTGGCGCGCAACAATACATTAGGAGGTGGCTCTTGTACTCAGCGTTAATTAAAACCTGTTTCATACACGTTCCTTTGATTGGCTAATAGTCGATTCAAAGAAATGCTTCCGCAAAATTGTGAGCAAACGAGACAGCCTTCGTCACGGTATCATCAACATCTGCTAATATACTCGTAAACACATCAATGACTCATTTATGCTATCTCAGGTGCGTTCCGAATACCAAATACCGAATACATTACTCGAAATGCGTGTCCGAACTGTGGAGACAATCGGAAACTAGGTCATAGTGCAATTGGAACGTTAATAGAATTCGCTAGATTAGGTTTGACAGGTTAGCCACAAGCGCTTGGCGGTGTGTCGGTAAATTGACTACACTTAGAAAGCCTGCAAGGTGGTAACTTCATTATGTAACTGTCTGCTCTTGCAGAGAAACACTTTTATGTATCACATACGCTATTACGTAAGGATGCTTTGTGCATGTTATGAGCCATTCTGGACTACAGAAGTAAATATGAGGGGGTCCTTAAAACATTTGTAGTCCAAAATGGCTCCGACCCAGCACAAATAATAAAGCCAACTAATACACTGCTATATCCACTATATCCACCAACCCGCACTGGGCCCGCGTGGTGGATTACGGCCCACTCCCTCTCACAGAGAGGAGGCCTGTGTCCCAGCAGTGGGAACGTTATAGGCTGATTATGTGTGTGTGTATGTGAATACACTAACTATACTAACTAATTAAGCCAGCTAATTTTATTCTAGGTGCATCGTCTTCACATATAATTATGTAATGAATGTATACAAAACTTTGTAAAACATTTCAAAAGAGTAACGGTGGAGTTTCTTGCCCATTATTCTCCATACGAACGGATTCGGATTTTCTTTTGGAAGGGGCGACTAGAATCAATTCTGTTAGGGACCTAACTAAGGACTTTAACTGAAATGCAGTGGACTGTAATTTAAAGAATCGGCTCTGTAACAAGCTCGGTGAACAAACACTCAGGTGAATCTTTCCAACAATTCTATTTTATTCTAATATTTGACGTTCAAAAGTGCCTTTAATGTGCCTATTTTAAATAAATGATTTGACTTTGACTTTATACTTAAATTCAAATGATTCTACCACTAAGTGAAATTCATTTCTCAAAGTTACTAGAAATTTTTTTATTGGTGGGGAGCACTGGGGACTCCTAAGAAATCCAGTTGATTGTTTCCCAGCAGCCGACGTCCCCTTCAATAAGCGAGGAGGGGTTGGAGTGTCTTGGAGTCGACCTTCCTCCAGTGCAGACTTCAAAGATTAGTATTCTCGCCTCGTACGCTACACGCAACTGGCGTCAACTACTGAATGAAATGCGACTCTGCTACGTTTCTTTATTTACAAACTTTTAAAGTTCTCCAGCCAAGCGATTATAGCTCTTTGTTCGTTGAAATGAAGTGGTTATGAAGTACAAATGTGTTGTCAGCTGATGAGATCAGCGTCGTCATTCACAACATTCACGCACTAGATGTTATGTGTGCAGCTCAGTGGGTTAAAAGGTCGAGTTATATAAATGTAACGAATTTTGCAAATACACGTGAAAATTACTAACAAGTACATTCATTACCTACGGCTATTGAAACGAAGCGTAATTTCTTTCAATTTGTAGACGATGCTAATTGTTTTACCGGAGGCAAATGTAGAGAGTTTCCTCTTGTGCAAGTCCTCCTTCTCAAATCTTTTGCAGAAATATATTTTAATGATTCTTTACAATACGATAACGATAATTATTTTCCTTAACAACCCTCCCTAACTGAACGTACAAGTATTTATTCCAGTCACCGAATCTGCTTATTAATTCGACATTTGGAATGTCATGGTGACGGCACAAAATTCACAAAGTTGATGAAACACATGATGACATGACCCTAGCCATGGAACATAGCTGGCCCAAGGTAACAAGGTGTCATCCGCACATAACCAAGACTATAATCTGTGGAACCTTCACCAAGGTTGTGTAAAAAGCGGAAGAACTCCAACCTTGCCTGCGTGCATCACCGTGTGACGAGGTAACATCGTGCTGTGTACGAAAATTGTATGTTGGGTACCTAGTTCAAATTCAGTTAAGTATATGGACTTGTATAATTTAATGATAGTACGATTCTACAACTTGACAAATAACATTTTTCAAGTAAGTTATTGTAGACATGGATGTGATTAGATGTGTTAAGTTTTTTTTATTGTTCCAGTACACGCAGTATGCAAATTATTGAGGATTAATGCGTTTTAAGAGTTACCACTTGACACTTGACAGGTTATTCAATTTAAATATCTTCCGTTATTTTCTCGGTAATTGGAAATTAATTATTTATTTATGTAAAAGCGTGGGTGCGAGAGACCTTATAATAACCCATACATTGGACTTTAGTCTACAACCTACTCTGCTGCAGTTCAACCTCCACCTCCGTCGAGAATTTTCCTCATTCGGATATCTTTCTTAACTTTATTTAAATCAACGCTCCGATAATACGTAGCCTCCTTCTTGGATCATCTCCAAATAGCTCGGCCTTGTAACACAACCGTTCGAGGTCGCTATTGTGTCCAGATATCCAAAACATTGTGCTCGACTATCTTATGGGATCCCCGTTTTCGTTCCAACTTATGGAAAATATAACAAGTGCGAAGAAGACAACGATGAGCCAAGAAAAAGCCTTTAATGTAGAGAGACTCAATAGATTCCGTCGCCTTTATGTGAGCTTGCCAACACATATTGTGCCAGATATTTCAGAAATACGTGTAAAAGCGAGATTAATTTCTTCGCACGACTTTGTTTTAATATGAACAAAAATAAACATTGGTTTTTGGATGATAATCATATCTGATGTCTGTCTAAACAATATTGAATTTAAATGCGATACCTGCGTTGAATATTCAAGTCTTTTTGGGTTTATTCAATTGAATACCTACTAATTTGTTCGTATATTCAGGCTGTCTGTAATCATATTGTACGTACAACTTTCCCGATATGCCCGATAATGATCGCTGTAATTATTTTCAGTTATACACGCCATGATAAATGAGAAACGTAAAGCTAACAACAATACCCTTCAATTCCTTACGCTCCGAAGACCAAAACATGGAAAATGTTGCTAGCAAATGCTGAATCACTATTTCGTTTGGGCATGCATTCGTTATCATATTAATAAGAAGAAAATAAATAATTAATGGTCCTTCGATACGGGGCACCTTTGGTAATTGGGAACAGTTGTATTCGACGGCCGTCTGATTCTTTATATATGTATAAGTATTATGAAGGGGAGAAAACAAGTCGCGGCCTTGTGGCGCCGAGTCTCCTGTTTATTTATGTTATGGCAGGAATTAAGGATTATGTAGGGAAGCCTATATTGCTTATTCATGATTCTTGATTATAAATTACATTGATTTTCAATTGTGTACCTTCTGTATGTACTAAGTGTAGACGACAATAAATTATACTGCGTATATCTCATGCCATCCCCAGTCTGCATACGAAAATTCAATCAAATACATCCAATAATTTAGTCAATATAGCTAGTCAAAGATTGGCAATTATTATTGGACAATTATACCGTGGCAAAACCCACAGCCCGGCCGCGCTAAATTTGCAAAGATATAAACAACAATGGCTGCTCGAAATTGAATAAAATTGATATACAAGAACATTTATTTTAAGTAATGTTTGTTTTCGTCTAAATCGCCGAGCAAACTAGACAAAAACAAACTTTACTTAAAATAAATATTCTTGTATATCAATTTTATTCAATTTCGAGCGGCCATTGTTGTTTACATCTTTGGCAAATTTAGCGCGGCCGGACCGTAGTTTGTTTGAAAAAGTTTCGTTTTTAATTACGGTGCTAGGATTTATTTGATAGTTCCAAAATACTCCTATACGTTTATAAGTATTGCCAGTGTTTTCATTTATTGTCGTATTGTTGTTTCTACATTGTATAATATCTAATACATATTTTCAAAAGTCACTTTTCGTATCTCTATATTTGATCGCGTTGTTCTTTAAACTACGCAACGAATTTTGATGCGGTTTTCACCATTATTTAGAGACTTTATTCCGGAAGGTTTATATGTATAATACATTCATATTAAACTTACTGTAATAAAATATCGATGTTTTATCAAGCTGTAAAAACCGTGCGAAGCAGGGGCGGGTTGCTAATGTTTAATAAACTGATAATAGTGAATATGAGAGCATTTTTATTGAAAGGTGTAAATTTTCAATAGATATTGTTTTATTGTAGTTGATAACAGTACTAGTCTATTGCCTATTGATTGATGTTACAGTTAATTTGGGCACAACCATTGTCGATGGTGTATTTTAGTAGGCTTTGTTTTTAGACGGCTCACACAATTTTTTATCGCGTTCGCCATCGAGTTCAGTGGAATTGGCCATTGCTATGAGGATGTATGACACTGAGCTCGTTTTAGTTAACATCGAAACGGCAGTTTTTCGTAAAAACAAAATGTGGGTAAGTTTATAACATACTACTACGCCAGTAATCCCCGAAGGGTTAGGCAGACATGAACCTATAGTATACCCAATTTTTGCCAGTTATGTTTAAATCCCACATGTAATAGGGGGCGAGGGGATTTGTATCCGGTTTATAGAACTAGGCTGGTAATGCCATCAACCGGGCACAAATCCAGACTCAGGGCTGCTACTGAGAAATTCCTGAGAGCATAACCCAATATCTCTTTGCCCGACCTGGGAATCGAACCCACGACGGCATGCTCAGCAGTAGCAGTTGCGATCATAGGCATTTATATGCGGGAAGTAATGTACAAAAAAATCTTACACAAACTAATAAAAAGATGATTTTCTAGGAACTCCTGCAACATTCATACCTTCCTCAAAGAAAGCTTTTGTAAGTTTATAATCTAAATATCAAAACCCCTACCTTGTTCTAAAAAGAGCGTCGCAGCAAAGCTTTCAGACTTTATCTAGATAAATTCTGAGTTACGCTACGTGATGGCATTGGTTTCACTGTCGCTTTCATGCAGCATTCGACGGACGAGCTACTCTTGAGCTTGTACTTAGGCTGTGGTGCAGTATACCTATTTCCTACGCTCCTAGGCTGTGGTGCAGTGTACCTGAGCGCCTCCTACCTAAGTATATCACGTCTAGTTAGATTACACTGATCAGGGAAGCTAACGTTGGGTTATTTATTGGTTAGTACCACACCGCATCGCACCTGCGATCCGCGTGGGAAATTCTGATAGAAAATGTTTTACTCCCCTGCCTGACGCTCGTGATAAAGTTGTATTTTAGAGAGCTGGGTTTGTGGCTTGTTATGTGTAGGAAATTGATAAAATTATATTGTTTTATATTGGTTCGGTTATGGCCATAGATATAAGAAAGAACAGTTATTTTATCGTATCGTGGTGGCCGGAAATCATCGCACGGGAACGTACTACCGGGATAAAAAGTATCCTGTTTCATATAACTCTATTTGTTTACGCAGCGCACGGCAGAAAAGCTTGTCAGCATGATTTTTCCCGACTTCCTCAACACTCATCGTGTCAAAGTCAAAAAAGTCAAAGCATTTATTTCAAATAGGCACATAAAAGGCACTTTTGAACGTCAAAAATTATCTTAAAATAGAATTGATTCTAGTCGCCCATTCCAAAAGGTAGTTTTCGTATGGAGAAGAACGGGCAAGAAACTCCACCGTTACTCTATTTATTTACGATATTTCAGCCTATTTACACAAAACCTTCTTAACCGGTCAAGCTCCGCGCGTAACCTATTGCGATACAATAGAAAATCATTCATGTCTCATTAGTGGAGCTCAATGTGTTATTCCGTCCATTGGTGAAAACCGTATGAGGAACTCAAAAACTAACGAAATCCGTTAGGTAGCTTTTGAGTTTATCGCTTTCAAACAGACTGCAGACGCGGATGGGGGACTTTGTTTTATAATATGTAGTGATGGTCATGGGCAAGCCAAAATATGTTTCACAAGATAGAGGATGTTGTGCCTATAGATTATCGCTTTAGTCATTTGTGTACCTATCTACGCGATATTAACCCGTTGAATGTCGTGATTACAGACACAATTAAAAAGCCATTGTGTCTCGCGTAGATCTACGTTCCGGCATACGAAGGGTTAATCTAAAAAAAAAAACATCAGGAAAACTCACAATAATAATAGCCAATAAGCCCAGTAGTTTATTGGATATTCATATTTTGAGTTTTCCTGTTTTTTTTTTTTATAGAACATAAAACATCAGGATAGACTTTACTGCAATCAGTAACCTCTATAAGTTTATTGGCAAATAACAAGTTTTATGATGTGAAAACATTGCACAATGCAGATAATAATACTATTCTCAATCACTTTTCCATACCGCCTTCAGCTCCCGTAATGCAATATCTTGGAATAATAGTTCCGCGTCGAGATCTTATTACATCAACACCTCTCCTATCATAAACTAAAATATGTACTACGGTACTTATTGGTAATACCTCCTTTTTAAAAGAGGTTAATGTTGAGCTACAAACTGCTGTGAATGATAATAATAATTTCGTTTACGATAGCGGTAAACTTTACAACTGAAAAAGAAAGCCTGCATTTATAAAAGATGAAACCTATAAAAGTCCGTATTACGTGCCCCGAGAGTCCAATTTGTGAATGAAGGCCGCAGAAAGATTTGTTTCAAACTATTCAAAAACTTTCCGGTTTTCTCTGAAATTTTGCATGTAAGTCGAGATTCCACTGGCGGAATTCCCACAAAGTATTCAAACTTTTTTGAAGATAAAAAACTAGTTCCTAGTCCTGAAATACAAGACTACATATACAAATTTGAGAGATAACATTGTTGAATAATGTAGCACGACTCTGCACCGCCCCCATCTTTGTAAAGGATAAAAGATAAGCTGGAAATATTGCCCACAAATGACTTCAACGAAAGCCATGTTCGTTAGACAACCTGAAATACTGCCTACAGACACAAACTGAATCTAAATTACTACTCAGCAAAATGAATACAATAAATAGTCTTAAAAAAGCAAGACCTATTCAGTAAGGCTCAAAGTAAAAAAGTTGTTAGGTCAATTAGTTAAATGTAGGCTTCATAAAAGTTCTTATTAACTTCAATTCTCTCTTCGCATAAAATAAATTCACACACAAGTAAACAAATTGGATTCTATCAGGCGAATCGTAAAGAAATATAATAAAACAATAAAACCAATGCCAGCGAAACTGTGTATTGAATATCTACTAGCAATTTTTTACAAAGGCAATACCTAGAGCTAAGAAACTGAATATTCTTTGAAAACAAAGAGGTTTTAAACGACTCGGTTTTATCTCTTTGTAGCTAGACTAGACTTTGGAAATGAGGACTACAACAGTTTTTGTATCAATATTTTCTCCGAGCTATTGTTTTCAGGCTTTGGTAAATTCTCAACTGTCGGAACTTCGGCAGTTAGCAAAATTACGTTACTTACTTTGTATCATATCTTGATTACTAGTATTAAACTCTGTAGATAAATAGTTACACGGTAACATTTTCCTTTAACGTAGGTACCGTACCGAAAACACGCTGCTGTTAATGAACATTTCCATGAATGCTAATACACAATTAGTAAGCTTTGTTTTATGTTTTCGAGTCTAATCCCGTGCAGCTATTTTGAGGCATAAAATCATTACCTACATAAAGGTACTCAATAATTGACAGTTCTACGTTTTTCATAGAAGATAGATTATTATTATTAATTAATGCAGATTACACATGAACACAGTTTTATACCTACACTATCTAATATCTATACCGACATTAGTGTTGTAATATCCACCGCGGTATCAATATAACAGACGTTAATGAATCAAATCAACGCTCTATTGTAGGGTAATCAATCTCCGTACATGAAAGCTTCAGGACAATAAGAGAGCGACCTAATTAGTGGATGAATAATGATGCAAGTAATGTATGCCACTAATCTAGCGGAAGTGTTAATTACGGTAAAGGATTATCATACCTTCATTATGTCAGTCTGTTGACGTCATAGGTGGAAGGTGTTCAAAAACTCTCATGACTCTATGGTCAAAAATGAGCGCGCTTATCAAAGTTGTCAAACGGAATGGTAATCCATGGAAGTAGTAGATACCTGCTAGTAACTGCTACTTCCATGTCACACACATAAACACACATCACAGTGCGTTTTTTTTTTTTGGAAGTAAGTATTGCGATTGCTGTACTCCGTCCGTGTAAGATGGCCAATTCAGTTTGAGAGTGAGAGTCGTACTTTCTCCAATAGTTTAGGCAGTAAACATTATGGAAAGTAACATGTACTTTCCATAATGTTTGAATAAATACAAAGCAATAAGTAGTAGGTGTATGCAACGTATTTTCGAAATAATCCGTTGAATCCGCTACATTGGATTTTCAGTGCGGTATGCGGATAACATTTTGTGTATACGTGTACACATTCACTGATAACGTGAAAGTTGTTATTGACAGATTCACTAAATTCTCATGTTTGTCAAGCAATAACGATCCTTAAATACCTGTCGTAGTAAAGCTGATATTCCTCTACGTAATAGAAAATGCGGAAAACTCGCGTGTTCAATTCCGGGAGTTTTTTATTTTGTTCCGAATCTTGTTTTCTAATGAAAGTAAACATAGTAACAAAACAGTTTGTTTAATTAAAGGAAAATGCCTTGTCCTGTTCTGTTTGTAGAGACCTTTGAGCGGCGATAACTTTTTTTTCCTTTTGAGAAGGAAAATTGGCTTTTGAAACTAAGTACATATTGCAAGGCTAAGCCTGCCATCGAATCCGTACTTACCTATCTAGATAGATAAAATAATATGCTTTATTGTACACCAAACTATTAACCCATTAATATCTAAGCAATATTTATTAAAATGTGAGACTACCTTTGTATGTCGTAACAATCAGTCTAACGCAGTAGCAAATTACAACAATGCGTCGGATTATACATAATTAATGCATATTTATTAGTGCATTGAAATTAGAATAATTCCGTTCATTAGCCACTTCGCTACATTTCTGCATTAAATCAAGAAACCACATTCCACGAACAACATTCTACTGTCATGTCTAAAGCCCAACATTCTTAAATTGGGCATGCAACATGCAACATTCAATTTCCACTTTTCCTCCTTCATGAGGCAAAGGAAATCACATCAACAACCTAGTACAAACAAGGTTGTATTTAATTGACAAAAATTACCATAGACACAAAAGCTGTTATCTCTGTCTATTACGAGTAAGCAATCTGACGATCCTCGGTCATTAAGATTTACGAGGCACTTGCTATCACTGACGTCGATACAAAAGGGATAAAGATAAGGGACGAAATAAAGCTTTTATGGAAATCCTTTCCGACAATCGAGACGATATAAACACTACACTGGCTGTTCATTAAATATTTAAGCTTTATTACGTACAGGAGTCGGACCGTTTGGATGCTTTTATCCAAGTAAGGTTTTTTAAGAAACGAAAGTTTTTATTTAGAATGTCCTTATAATAGTTCTGATGGGGTTTTTTTGATGGCAGCAATTACAATCATAATATTATTATTATAGGAAAATGTGTTTACAAGGCAGATATGAGTGAAAACGTCGGGAGGGGACACCCTAGAAGGACATATTATTATAGTGACCTTATTGGTGATGTTCTTCAAAAAGGTCAGCTGCGTAGTACTCGCAACCGGCGTGTGTGTCTATGACTAGATCTAGAGCGTAAACGAAGCAAAAGGAATATATAAGGATCGGAGCGGGTGACGTTCTGTTGTTTCTGCCTAGTGCATACCTGCATCGGAAGAACCCGTGAGTTTATGTATGTAAAGTATGTGTAGCGTGTAAAAAGCTTTTGTAATTTACGCTTACATAAAATAAATAAACAGAAAATGAAAGAGAACAAATACATTATAGCGCTTGTATAAACAGTACAGATAGGCATCAAATGAATGGGCATTAGAGGGAATATGTCTATCTTACGTAGAAAAAATGTAATTGGTACGTAGGTACCTAAATTCCAGGTAGAAGGCTTATTAAAGCCCAAATGTATGTCTAACAAATACTTACGTGTCTAATTATGTTATAGTATAGGGAATAGAATTGAGCTAGGAAAATATAATATGCTCTGTTCAAGATAAATACTCGAATCATTAAAATATACATATGGTGAAGCAGAATATTTTTGATCAAATAAATAGAGGGAACCACTGTACTTCCTCACCCGGTGCATTTTGATAGTAGGTATTTTTTTTTGGATAGAATAGACCCTTTTTAGTATAATTTGAAAACCGCAAATTGTGAAAAACCATAGGGGCCGAGAAAAAAAATCCTAAGGTTTGTTTTTTTTCTGAAAACCAGCAATTTTTATAGTAGCTATTTTTTTCTTAGATAGAATAGATCCATTTTAGTGTAAATTTGAAAACCGCAAAGTTCGCAAAACCATAGTAGCCGAGAAAAAAAATCCCAATGTTTTTTGTAACCTAACCTCAAAACACTTAAAAGTTGCTTAAAAGGCGTAGTAGGAGCCCCGCTTCGCGGGGCTCTTATGGTTTAAAAAAAAATAACCACGAAGGGGATGGCGGGGTCTGTTCGCTCGCTGCGCTCGCTCACTAGACCCCGCCATCCCCTTCTAACCTAACCTGTCCGAGTCGGGGTGCCCCAAGTCCCGAGCTCGCTTCGCTCGCTCTCATTACAAATGTGTTATTTTTGTATATTATGTTGGTTTAGTGTGTAGTGTAATCGGGAACACAAACAAAAATCATAATCATGTTACATTAATGTAAACATGTTACATTTTCCGTAACTAATTTTTTTTTTCTCAATAATTATAATTTTTCACAATGCGGGATTTTGCGAAAGTGTTTAACATAACGAAATGTAGAACTATTAAAATTGTGAAGCTTCGAATAAACGGGTGAGGAAGTACAGTGGAGCCAAATAGAGACTCGAAAAATACTGTGATACAGAATGTAAGAAAATAAATAAATAACAATCTTTATTACTAGAAGAATAGGTACAGTAAATCTTCTTAAAAACAAACAAATTTGGTCTTATGTAATGTGCACTTAGGTGTCAAAGGAGTGCTTTGGCACTCGTATTAGAATTATCCTGTATCACGAATGCCTTACAATGTAGAGCAATGACTAAAACTAAATTCAAATATCAAAGTGCAAATGCTTATTATAAGTAGTTTCGAAAGTGTTACATTTCATCGAATTAATTAATACAATCTTATAATAAACACTTTTATTTTAACCATTAATTAAGGCGACACTATCAGTAAATTAACCTACTAACCTTTATAACTTGCAAAAACTGTAATAAAAATCGTGCTGCGCTTATTTAACACGCCACCGGAACTAATTGATTATGAACACAATATTTACTATTTCAGATAGTTCCACCTCAAGAATAAAGAATATAACGAAATAAAAGACTGATCTCTATTATTTCAATGGGATCCAATAATACGTATTAGTTCAAATAGAATTGGAAGATTGATCGCAGGTTGTTAAATCCCGCATTACCGTCTAAACCACAAAGGAATATCACGAAACATGGGCTGCTACAGATATCCTTTTGTAACGTAAGAATTGTAGCGGAGAAATACTAGGCGATCATATTATAAAGGGAGGAGAAGAATCAAAAAGCGTCGTGGCGTTCCCAAGTGCGTGTTGGCAAGTAATTCGAGTATACACTCGTTTTCGCGTCGGTACGCAATGAGGGATATTGCAAAAAAATCCAATAACAGTCGTAGGGGGGAATAGGGGTGTTCAGGAAATTGGACCGGTGACACCTCGCAGCGACAGACTACGGCACCTGTGCCAATTACACTTAGCGGCACGGAAAATTGTCCACATGTGTACTGATTAAATTGTAATTTTCTAATACAAACACTTCAAGTTCTGATTACGTGGAATTGCTGTAAATATGTTTATTTATTGAGAAGTGTCATCAGGTTTGATTAAATTGTAACAGGAAATGGTATGAATTTCTAAAACCGTTTTTGAATCAACTTAAATGTGATTGATGACTACTAGAAATGTAAATCTCATCAATATACACCAAGCTAATCATTTATACATGAAATTCTGTTTTTGGCCCACTTTACAGTTTATTATAACAACAAAAGTGGTCTAACTATGTCCCACTGACCTGCTGCTTTCTCGCGACCTTGACTTAACACTTAACTGTCAACATTTCTTTTTCGTTTGGTAACTGGCCAACTTGAACATGGGAAAGAAAACATTAAAAGAGGTTACGCAAAATTCTAAAGTGACCTTCATGGATGCTGGATACCCGCCAGTCCATGGTGCGACTTTGACCCAATAAATGAGAACAAACATCAAGCTGCCAGCCAAAATTATAAAGGTCAAGTCTGAATGAAACTACACAATTTGAATAATGTAATATATGTTGGAATTAACCTACATCCATTATTAGTCGGAGTAAGGTTGTTTCTATTTCTAGTTGTTTTCATACCAAGAACTTGTCCGGAACAAAAAATACTACGGATAACCAATTACTTACGTAAAAGATGGTAATAGTGCCAGTAAAAGAAAACAAAAAGCTAGTTCGTAAACGACAAAGGCGGCTTCGTTTAGTCGTTATGTTATATTTCACAAGGCTCATTACATGAGACCTTATTGGAACTGCACGAACAAAATGAGTTTCTCGATTGACTTAGTTTTACCCCCAAAAAGATTCAATAGGAAACAGGTGATTTCTGGTGCGACAAAAGTTTTCCAGTCACAGACAAATATGAAACTTCTCATTCAATATACCTAAAGGACAAAAGATAGGTTTTCGTAGAGAACTTTTGACGAACACTGTAGTAAGTTTATTTGTGGAGAATGTGGAGATAGTGTGGGTCGTATCGAAAAACTTTACGTCATCACAAAAGAGTGGCATAAAAGTTGTGGTGTGGGGGAGCGCGGCCATTCCGCGGATTAATTAGCCATACAGGGCACTTGAATTTAGTCTTTACGACGCTCTTTTGAGTCACATTCTCTACGAACAGTTGTGGGAGACAGTTGTAGAGGTTATAAAGCTAACGTTTACGGTCGCCGCAATAAACACATGCTGTGGTCCGGCGCTTGAATACCGTCCCTCGTAAACGGCACGCCTCTAACAAAACGCAGACTCCCTTTGTGTTGAGGAGAAACATGTCTAATCTAAATCCTTTCGTGTTTATCTTACAAATAGCTGCAAACACAATGTTTTTATTATTAATGTACCTAAGTATCTCTCTCTATCTTCCGCAGGCAATCAAAAGCTTACACAAAAAAAAATTAAATAAAAATTTATTGAAATAAGTAATAAGTTTACAAAAAGTGCACATATAATTCAGTAGTAGGTATATATTAATCTAGGCTTATAATAGGATTATAATAATCTGGATATAAACTATGGTATGACAAATATGAGATTGCAGTCAAAAATAGAACTCTGAAGGTGTAATGTAGTGCGTTGCCTGATCTAGGTTTATTTAAACGTGTTTTAGGCCATCTCTCTACGAAAGTACTTGTTAAATAGGACATTCAGTGAATTAAATTAACATATATTTTCAGTATCTAAACAGATACAATATTTTGCGTAACCTTATTGTAACAAAGGCTTGGATAAACAACAAAAAACTAAACGAACTGAACTATTGAGTTGCCACCTACACCCCCGTTGCTAAGACAAAAGCAAACTCAGGTTAACACGGGTTCCCACTCGGCGGGTTTAATAGGCGTCACCGGCTGATCGGATCGCGCCTCGAGCCGCTCGGCCGCGGGCACAGCGACGACCAACACCACTCACATACAACACTGTGTTTTGTGTACAAACAATTCATATTCTACGTTATTATTATGGAATACAATACTACCAATTGCGATCATTGTTCACTATTATCACAACTGGCATTGCACTGCAGTATTTTTAAAACACCAAAAGATAACAATGGCAGACTATCTCATTTTAAATTAAATTCATTTGTTTCTGCGAAGTTTCTGCTGCAGCATCCTGCATCTCTGAAAGATGTTGCAGCTCTCGTAATAAGTATGAATAAAAACATTGCATATGAGAGAGATAAAAGTCTTCCTTTTCGTAGTAACTCACAAAAAAGCAAAAACAAGATTTGTACGAGTCATTTGAGAAATGGAAGAGAAGCTTTAACTGGGGCAAAGTTTCTGGAACAATCGTTATTTTTATTGTCACTCGAAGTGTTCTTGTAACATAATATATGTATGTGTCATACGGAGGAGGGCGAGTAGTGTGACGGGTGGCACAACAACAACAAAAAATATATAATTATCCATCTAGATACAGCATAAATATCGTCCAGGGAATAACAATAACAAAACAAAACTAGGATATTTATTCGCTTGACAGCGTTGAAATCTTGAATCACAAAGTTTTCCTGAGAATCCCTTCAGCTGTCCCGCTTTGAAGAGGAAATAAAGAGATCGACTCAACAGAACTCCGTCTGATGTTTGTAGGTAGGTTAGGTACTGTTTCTGTTCACCCCTACATGTATAAAGTTTAAGGAACTCTTTACAGGACCACATTGCGTTGTTGATTTATATATACTCTGAGGCATTACGAAGTTAATGGGCCGTAAAATTATGCTAGTGGTTCACCCGGGTTGTTCCAAGAACATGTAAGTAATCTAGCTACGTGTGTGTGGGAGTTAACAGGGAAAGTAAAGGGTCTTCTTGCGACAAACTCCCCGTTCTCGGGAATATAAAATATTTCGGTGTGCGTTCTAACTAATGTGTTCAATTTTCTTGCTTTTATTTTAAATGTGAATAGCGCGAGTTTTAAAACTGCCGTTTTAAGGCTTTTAGATGTCTTAACTTCGGTGAAATAGACTCGCCTACTGAAAACAGCAGACAATGGGAACTAACGAACGGCCTTTTAAAGCAGAGATATTATGATATGGATTATTTTATCTTCTCCTTTATTAAACACTATTTTTTACAAGTTATTGTTCATTGTGTATTAACAAATGTGATATGAAGAGAAAGAATAAAGTAGAAAAGAGGGTAGTATTGAATTGATTTTTAGGATCCAAGGACCAAATAAACTGTAGGTAATATTTAACTAACGAATTACAAAGTGACCCATGGAAAAAGGTAAAAAAATACTTAGAACGAATATGAAAGAAGAGAACGTAAAGCTAGTACCTACATTAATATGAAGGAAAAAAAGAATAAGCAAGTTCATTAGCCTTTCCACAAAACAAAACATAAATAAAAGAAACAAAATTTGTGATGAGCTTGCAGAACCGCGAATGTTGAACTACCACAAACATACAACAAAAGAAAACTCTAAACTCCGTGGCTGTGAAGTTGTGATATAAATAAGAAAGTATCTGACCAAAGCAAAGCCCCAAATGTTCCCTTTGTTCAGGGGCACATTGTTGACTGAAACTATTCAATAACAAGTGTAGTTAGTCCACAAAGCGTTTGCGTATTCCACCTGCCCATTATGGGACTTGGCAGTCAGAATGTAATTCCTTATTAATTTATAATGCGCATAAACCGAACGATGGAACTTGCAACAACAATTTTGGGTATTTCGAATTTTCGACGTAATTTACTAAGTGTCAGTTCATAAAGGGGACTGGCGCGTGGTGGCTATATGACGTAAATTTCAATAGAACGACGCAGAATAGCCTTTACCAGAAGTGGTCATCGTAGAATGTTCGGTTCCTATAAACAAAAACGAATCGTTTTGCTTTCCAATGGTAGCATTTTTATTTCCAAACTGGGCATGTAAATAGATTCGTAAGCTAATTTTACCTGTGATAGCTCTATATGGGAGGGTGTACAATGCAAAGCTATGAGCTCTTTGCTTCATTATTGGTAAAGATACAAGTTTTACTTTTAACCAATAACGGTCCGTAAATTATAGGAATCGGCCATTAGTGGTTCAACAACAGCTTCAATATCATGAGGTTTGAGTCGGAATACAGCAGTTCGTCGTGGTACGACAGCGGCCCCCCTGAAATCAGAAGCCGTCCGCCACGCAACCATCAATGCGTCGCTCTGCTAAAGTGACTGTCACCAGCCAGTGTTACTCTTTTCGACTTCTTCGGTGGTTCCTAACTAGACGGAATAACTTTGTAACAAAATTACAGTCCATTCAGTTATTTTACCTCTAACATAAACCTTATAGTAAAGAGAATAAAGGTCACTGTGATGCAAAATCAAAGGTAAAATAACTGTGAACGGACACGGCGTCACTTACTGCACCGTCAAATGAAATAACATGAGGTTTTATTAAGTGTAGAGTGGGTCATAGTTGTGCGTACCATTTATTGGCTGGTATGAGGGAAGTTATTTTTATTATTATTCTCACGCAAGTGGTGAGAATAGGCAATAACGTAAGGCTTGGACTTTTATTACAGCAACAGCAATAGAAACAAATACGAGTAAGTATACGTTGAATAGATGAGCATGTAACATACCATCTAAAAGATATTCTTTGCAAGCGAAACCTTGGACTGCTTCAGAGAATACTGTAGCTGTTAATTACGTAATATTTTAAGACATTTTTGCTCTCGCCATTTTCTAACAGGAAAAAGATAAAAATCTAAAAATATTGTTCAAAAATAATCTTGCATCTTATCATGTCTCTCGTGATTTATAAATTTGTTTTTACTCGTAGCTATGGCAAAATATAAGTATTTGTCATTTAATAATGCTGAGATCATAAGATAGGTATTATTACGGAATCAAACAAGGATGCAGCTTGATGCAAACTGCTAATTAAGGCAATCCCTAGATGGCGTGTGTCAACGTGTACTACATGAACCAACCGGACATAATACATATATTTGAACTATAAATACAACCACATAATATTTACAAACATCTTTACCAATGTGCTGTGCAGAGATTACGCTTCGGCACAAACTACATCACACATAAATCCTGGTCTTAACGGATAAAAATAGAGACATTGAACAAATACGAGTTTACTTTCCACTGAACATGTCTCGGAGAAATATAACGTCTTCATCTCCCGTATTTACCTTATTCTTAAAGATTTATGTACACAATAAATATAGGCCCACTCGGGCACCCAATCACGCTCCCAATATTCGGAGAGGTTACGTCCAGTCCTAAACAAACTCGACCCGGACCCCTAAAATGTCGATTACACTAACTTCTCTTTGCTAAATAAAATAGAGCTAATTATAAAGCATCATAATGTATGTGCGGTCACGCGTGTCACTCTAGGGCGCTAAACCAGAGAGATTATTCTGAATTTTGATGAACTGATCTGCATGGAAAGAGAAAAGAGGAATGTTAAAAAGTCAATGAATTGTTGAGAGATCTTCAATTTCAATGTAAAGTGGAACTTTTATTTAAATTGCGGCGTAACTGCTTTCAAACGTATTTACATCGCAATGTCACGGCAAATTAGAGCGAGATTGTGACGGAGGAAAGGACCAGTAGAAAGTGTACAACTTAGATGAATTACCTATAATGAGAGCTCTCATTTTCACTATCGTTTATGTTCATATTGTAATTTTGTGCGAATTGGTTATACAAAAACTTGAAGAGCACTATTCAGTTTAAGTGGATCTTAAAATGTCTGACGTTGGAAGGATATAAATAGCCACAAGAAAAAATACTGCAAACCCAAAAGGTAAGTCTGTACAAACACAAGTTTACGATTAGCGCAATATTAAAGGCCCAAGATTCCATTATCCCGGAGAGAGCCCGGACGTCCTAAGGGATGTCAAAGAAATTCACGAACGATGTACGCTCCGCCAACTAAATTCGATAACACATTACAGATACTGGTTTAAAAACTCTAGTCACATTATCCCACTAATATTGTAAATGTTCCAGATATAACTTCATGAAAGCGTTTTAAGAGGTAAATATCAGATACCTACATCATCAGTTTCCTTATGTTCTTCGAGACTTAAGGACGCTGATAATATATATCTGATATTTAAACTCTTAAAACGCTACCATGAAGTTCTACAGGGTTTTACGGAAAGGGTATATCAATACAAACGGGTTGAAGAGTGTATCTGGTCTAGAATCTGTGTACACAATTTCAGCTCAAAAGCATAAACTTTGAAAATGCTTAATATTTTTTTATTTCGACATCACGGCGCTGCACTGGCGCGCGGCGACGTGATGTGCGTGTACTAGTCGCACAGACACACTACAGATAATGGATAAAGACCCTCGTAGTGCGGTGACATGTTTGTTATGATTTTAATTTAATAAATAAACTATCGAAATAAAAAAATATTAAGCATTTTCAAAGTTACTGCTTTTGAGCTGAAATTTTGTACAGAGATTCTAGACCAGATACACTCTTCAACCCGTTTGTATTGATATACCCTTTCCGTAACACCCTGTATATGGATTTGCCTTACAGAAAGTTTGTATGTTTGAATGCTTGTTGCTGGTTGGCCAAATCCGTTCAGCTACGGCTGAACAGATTTCGATGAAATTTGGCAAACAGTTCATAACCTGCGGGTTATGAACTATCTGTTTGTGTCTCATCTGTGTGTGTGTAACGCAACTAGGGTGCACCCTAATTGTGTAACACAGTATCAATCTCAATATGAATTATTTTGTAGGATATTGCTAATCCATTGCTTCATATGTTCGAAAAATTTCTCTGCTCAGCAACGTAAATAACGCAATGAATGTTGTTGAACTGTCAAAATGAAATCCACTGCTAATGATAGTGGATATACGTAAGTACTGGATTAACACTTTCCCGGTAGTACATTCCCGTGGGATAATTTCCAACAATCACGCGGCCGAAGCCGCCGACACAAGCTAGTATTCTCATATCATTCACTACTATATTTTATTTGATACATGCGTCTATAAATATCATAAAACGCTTTATTAGAATATTTTACAAAAAAACACGTACCTACATTGAAATTGAATACGTTCATACAAGTAGAGGAAACTCTATAGTGTTCCAAGAACCTTTTAGTAGCTCGGATAACGTAGAAAGAACGGATCGTGGGCGCAAATACCTTATATTTCGGAGGTTATCTAAGCAACCGCTTCGATTCCATATTTCGATAATAAGAAAATTGACAAGAGATTGGGCGGGGAGCTCCTCGACAAGGTCACCTACAAGGGGCGGGAATTATCATTGATTCTCAAGAATTCCCATTGGGCTTAAGAGGGATTACCGATCATTTGTTTCAGTTTGATTCTGTAAGACAGGGGCAACCGAGAAAATTACTTGTGCGGCTTTCGAGAAAATTAAAATGTAAAAGAATAGACTTTCTTATTTATAATTTAAATCCATTTCTAGGGTCCGAGGTGACACACAGTACGATTTGATGTGACGGTTTCCTTATCACAAAAAGGTTCATGTTTTTCGTTCATGATATTTTGTAAAAGCCTAGGAAATATTTTTGTATACCGCTAATGCTAAGGAACGTTTATGAATTTACCTACTTAAGGTAGGTTATAAACGTTTCAGTACATATAGAATTTATGATTAAAACATAGTATCTACATAAAATGAAGCTCTACTTCTGAATGAATAATCTAATACTCCCGCAACACATGGATTAATGTAGTCTGGATTCGCTATTCACTTAGTTTCCATATGAAACGTACAGTAATACGGGCACATTACTTCGACATTTCCTAAATTTCCTCTCAGTAAATCCTGCGACCCTGGTAGAATCGTGACGGCATTAAAGCCATTGAAGATTGGATGACTATTTCAATATTTACAAATGGTAATTCTTTGTACTTCAATAAATTACCTATGCTACGCTCTTCGTATAGCGACGTGGGGGCAAATAAAACTGCCTGGTGCTGTCCCACGGAATCCGGGCTAATGTGAAAGCTTTTGCTGTGCTGAATTATGCAAATTTAATTTAAATAACTGACTTGGCCAATTTTGCTCGCACGCCACTACGGGCTATGCGAGGCTATACATGTTGCTTGTGGTGTCGCGTGGCCGCCTGCCCTCGGAATAGCCTCACATATTTGTTACGTTAAAGTTTCTACGTATTCCGCTAATTTTAGTTGGGTGGTGAACAAGGCATGAATACATTGACTTTGAAAATAGAGTTCTTGCCACGAAATTATTTAAGTACAAACGAGTTATGTTCCATATTCAAAATGGTTTTGTTTGCGAGTTGAGTTTTGTTTTACCAACGTCACCTAAACATACAGGCAAGGTCATTCTTTTTACAAAAAAAAAAAAAAATGTAGTCAGGGAAAATATAGATAGGCAGTTACTTTGTAAACACTTTGTCATAGTATGTAGATAGCACATAGGATCAGAATCCGGACAAGGGTAACAAAGTGTATTGGAGAATATATTATACACAAGACGTACGACCCTTACCCTTTTACCGTATTACAGTAAAGCGCCTATATCATAACAAAGAACTTCAGAATACTAACAAGTAGTGTGACAAAATGCGACAGAATACAAGCACCTTCTAATTTAGCTTGAGGAAACAAAGTCTAATTAATTCAGAAGCTTTCGTCGCGAGCGCCGCCAACTTAAACATTCCGGGACTTTGACGACTTTTGTATTAAAATTACATAAATGTTGTCTTTCCATTACGTCACTGTGGTATATTATGATAGGTCGTGAGTTACATACCTGTCCACACGAGGTATAATTGAGTTTAATTTTCTATATCTTGTTGTTTTCGCTCTACAGAGAAAACAGAAGGAAGAATACGTAAAAGAAAGACATTTTACCATGTCAGAACAACATACCTAATATGATTTTACAGTGCGGCCGACCAGAGAATGCGTTCTTGACACCTGTCAGTTTCATACAAACGAATACGGGTTTTGCTAATTTGATCTTTATTGCTACTAGAATTGTCGCACTGACAGGTGTCAGTAACGCATTCTCTCGATGGCCTGACTGTAGGTAATATGAAATAGTAAAAGACAGCGAATTTATTATAATTACACCATTCATAGAAATTTTTTAAAGACAAAAACATTAATTTTCAGAATAAAAAATACAGTGGCAGTAGAAAGTAACTCAGCATTTAAAAACACAGCTACAGGAATAGCAATCCTTGACCAACGCGCACCCTGACTGCGTAATACACTATCAATCTCAATCTGAATCATTTTGAAGGATATTGCTAATCCATTGCTTCATATGTTTGAAAAATGTGTCTGCTCAACAACGTAAATAACGCAATGAATGTTGTAGAACTGTCAAAATGAAAGCCATTCCTACTGTGTTACGCAATTACCCCGCCGCTCTGACCGACATGTTTTAACCTTTAAACACTAATAAAATAAAACTAATAGTTCTCCTTTACTAAAAGCTGGATCCAATTCCCCAGCGTGTGATATACACAATTTCCTATTTTATAACGGTTCGCGAGGGTCCTATAAACTTCTGTAAGAAGATATTATGGTGGCCGCCATCCCTCACGTTAATTGCTACTGTTTTAATCTCTTGGAATAAAACCCGTCCTAAACAAATATACGAGAGCACCTCGTTAGATTTTACAATCGTTAATGTGAAAGCTTCATTTTCCGACCGCGGAGAGAAGGACCAAACATGACAGTTAATATATGAGAATGGAATTGTTTGCGCACTAATTTTTTTTACAATATGGCAACCTAATTAAGGACATAATGGTTATTCTGAGAAGTTCTTTCAGTAGGTAAATGATTTGTTCATGAAACTTGCCCACAAAGTAATGTAAAATTACTTAATGAAAGTTAAATATGTACTCAACGTTTGTTAGTTCTCCAGGATTTAAAAAGGCTTCCAGACTAATTTCAATTAATTAAACATCAAAGATGTATTGAACGTTTGGTTTAAAAAAATAACGAACTACAACTGTGATATTTCTATAAACTTTATACAGCTAGCAAATATTGTAAGTAAGTAGAGCTGACAAACTCCTCCACCAGCATAATATAAAATGTTAAAAAGTTATGAGTCCCCGGTCACACATAAAGGATGTCACTGAGACTGTGGCGCACTTGACAAATAGGATGCAGGGAAACGAATGGAAATAGTCGAGCTAGAAAACTAATACTCATAGGAGTCATAGGGTAATATTTCATCTCACTAACAGATTTTATTTTCTTCATTTGACAGAATCTCGTGACTAAATAATAACAGCCGCAAAGTCGATCGAAGGTAAAACCACGCTTGCTGCCAGAACCTTTATCACAGGATCCATGGAGATTGTTTAACTATTGTGTATGTTACGCGGACATTGAAAATGTGAATATAGCCTGATTTACACGGTGTAATTTAATTGCCAACCATAAGTTGAAGCAACAATTAAAGTTGCTCCGTCTAAACAGAGTTTAGACGACGCAAGTCATTTATTGCTTCAATTTTATTGTTAGCCACATGCAAGAAAATTGCATCGTGTCAGTGGGTCTTAAGTATTTGTAGCTATATATAAATGTAAATAACATATTGGACTTATTTATATACATAGATTAGATACGGATACCACAAGGTTACATAAAACGATCAACTTAATTTTCCAACAACTCGTGTGACGCCTAATAGCTTGGTTAACGTTATAAGGAACTGATCTTTTCGGACGAAAAGTTTTGATATAGACGGATGCTCGAATGTGATAAACGGGTAAATTGGATGACGATGACGTCAAACTCAATTAGTAAGTCATAGTATTGAGTAGTTCAGTCACCTTAAGGGGGGGGATACACTAAGTTAGCCCGCGAAATTCTATTTTTTTATGTTATTTGCAATTTGCAGGTCAGTGTCAGGTTGTATGTTGATTAAAATATGATTCGTGACCAAACAAATATTCATTTATAGAATTGGCGTGATGTTTTGTAATGTATATAAGTTTGGTGTCTAGCCGAAACTATCTTCACCCAGACACCCAATACTACTTAATTACCGTCTTATTTGTGAGCATCGTCGCTAAACGTCCACAATTTGTGACACCAATAAATATAATGGTAAGTGTCTCGACGGACGCTATCGTGGACCTTCTAGCGTCCAGTCCCGCTGTGATTAAACGACTACGATATAAATGATGAAGGCTCACAATTAAGCGGACTCGCCCACAGCATCAATCACTCCGGAGATATCTCGGGAACTGATTTTGTTAAACCATTTTTCTGGTAGCACACCCTTTCACTTTGACGCGTATCGACGGTTTCTATTTTCGGTTTTAGATTATTAGTCCCTCGACGCTCTGTTGTAAAGGTAGGTAAGTACTGTATTATATGTATACATCTATACAAATAAATAAAAAAATCGAGAACTATTTTTTTTCGGGAACTGATTTTTTTAAATGTTGTGTTGAATTTGGAAAAAAAATTGTCTGTTTATAATTTCGGTAATTATAACAAAAAAAAAAAAAACAATCTTTTAGAATTTTGTCTCGTCTGTTTGTTCCGTCTAAGCTCTGAAACGGCTAGACCGCTTTTGACGGGACTTTCACTGGCAGATAGCTGATTTTATACGGAGTAACTTAGGCAATAACTTGGGACTTACTTTTATTGTAGAAAAAAAATTTGGGTTCCGCGCAAAAAATTAAAACCCATGAAATCTCCGATATCCATGTGAGCGAAGCCTCGGGCTGAAGCTAGTATACAATAAGTCTGAACTGAATAAATTTTAAATTAATCGTTAGCTACTGCCTGTCTTACCATTAATCAGATTTTGAATTTGGTTTGGTTGTCAGCTAAGTATATACTGTGGAATATCGCGCCTGGATGCGTCACACCTCACACGCACTCATTAGCTTTTTCCTTTAATTTACCTGAAACAAAGAGAAAATTTCGTTAGCAACAGTGGAAAATATCGTTTTAATAAAAGAAATACCTTGACACTTATAATTTCATATTTTTATTTTTTATATATTTATTTTAATTTCTGTGACCCCAATTCCACTCATTCATTTATTTTAATTGCATTGTGATTTTATTATATTCTGATCTATTCTGTATTTTATGTATTATGGGTCTTGCCTGAATTCAATTAATTTTACTTATTTTAACAGCTTAATTAATTTGATCAAATCTTCACTTAATCTTCTAAGCTGTTTTACATTTTGAAACAGATACGCCGATGAGGAAGTTTCCAATGGCGTCTCAGGTGTGCCCATAACCATCGTAAATGGCTACAAGTCACGAGTATGTGTCATACATAGGTTATTATCACTTATGTATGACCACAGTAAACTAGTAACCACAGCTGATTTCTACAAGTTGCGCAAGAACATATCCTACACAACGTTTTTTCACTCCTGACTCAAGTTCATCACGGAAATTGTACCAAACGATTACCCAAGAGTTTCGATCTATTACAGTAACGTTGTATTAAAACCTCATTATTGTTACGTAATAACAAGTCACGAAGTCTATGCACGACAAAGGTTAAATGACATTTCACGTCTCTTTGTCATCTTTACTTTGTCGGGGCCTGGCTTCATCGCAGTACGAGCGCGGTGCAATAAAACGCAAGTGCAACGCTATTCGCCTTTGTGCCTCACAGGAATCCTATAAAGTATTTATTGCCTTGTTTAGTCGACATTCAAGTCTTTAAACGGTTTGAAATGAACTCGCACTAGGTGATGTTTCGCGTAATGCCCGGAGTACACGAGGCTAGTTCTTCAAGCTAGAATTTCAAGATTGTGCTAGTATCAGAGTGACTAGACTCTGGCCTCGTGTATACATAACTATACTCATTTTTAAGCTAGTAAGCTAGTTAGATAGTTTAATATGATGGGGTTCTATTTCTGTGCTAGTAGCACCCCCCACCACTGATTTTACTATCCTGGCTTTTGTACTAGCCTTGTGTGACCGGCAAACCTAGTATCCAATTGGATAATTTTACTCTAAGAACTAAGTACTGGCTTAAAATTTCCTAGCATCGTGTAAACACCTCTAGCTAGGATAATAAGCTAGAATATCACTTGCTTGCTTGGCTTCAAAAACTAGCCTCGTTTAACCCAGGCATTAATAGTAAAGTGGAACATTCATTACCGAAAAGTACATAAAATACAAAGTCAAAATAATGTGTAGTGTGTAATGTACCTACAGTGTCTTGTGGATTTTCATAAAGCACATTATGCAGTAGAAGAGCTTTTCAAGTGAGGGTAATCTCTTAAGAATCTTGACTTGTTCGTGGAACCACGTTAATATTATGCAAGGATTTTGATATTTTTGAAACAAAGTGCAAAACATAATTCATGAAAGATACGGTGAGAGTGTGGACCGTATAATGCATTATTTCAGCAGATGACCTACACAGTTTGAAAATATTGTAACATATTGCATATTGAATAAGTAAGCGTATCTACTGTAAATATCGAAACTATTCAATCGTGATTCGTGAGTGAGCTTTCGAAATACGGTGATTGCATAATTTTTTGCATGTGCATTGTTCAACTACAGATTATTATCTTTCATATTGATATTGTATTTTCAATTGTTTTCGTTTGTAAAACTCACGAAGTAAATGGTAAAACTTCTTGTCTTTGCTTCTTTTACATATTTTCAGACGGTCGTCAAATTTTCTTAATTGGCGCCCAACCAAAAACACATTGATCAAAAAAATATTGAAACTTCACCGCAAGACTATACAAATTGAATATCGAATATCTTATCGCTAAATAGACAGACAGTCAGATAAGCAGTCGCTCCATGTAAAATACTAGTATTCAGCTGCATCCGGTTAGACTGGAAGCTGACCCTAACATAATTGGGAAAAGGCTAGGCACATGATGATATCGCTAAATAGCCGTCCGAGTTGATTTATAAAATACATAGGTATCTACATACTTATTTCATCTCTCATACATGACCTGAAAAATGCCGAGTGACCTTTAAAAATTCAGTTTCAATAAAAAATGCTTTCATATTATTCGCTTAACTAAGAAGATACCTATATGTATACCTACCACTGTACCTCCTCCGTGTGTTCTGTCCTTTTCGAGATTTAATATTGGAAAAGCTTTTCTCCGAAAAAGTGGATTTAGGAGATTTACATTTTGCAATAAGAAAACGTTACAGCTCATGACATCAAATGGCAGTGCTCCGAAGATTAAACATACGGGTGTTTAATCTTCGTTTACGGAAAACGGGATTCAATCGATCTCATTATCTACCTACGTATAGGACGAGCACTCGTTAAGATAACGTTTCGATTGTCTTAATAGGGGCGGGGTTTAATTTCGGGGTTTTATCCACACCCTTCACTCCTGCCTATATGTTTACGAGTGCTTACGTGGAGTGATTTGTGTTAGCACGTGGGTATTTCGATAGAAAATAGGTCGCATGCGTAGGTACGGCTGGCTTGAACGATCACGATCAACCCTCAGTAAAACGACATTCATCACGGGACCGGCGTGGAGTGTAGACGTGCCAACGTCACCGCCGCTCCGGAATCGATGACGTCACTTGTCAATGGGCCAATTTCGACGGCCATCAATTCTGGTGGCTTTATCGCGGTCGCCGCTATGAATATGGGGCAAACAACCCAATTTTTCACGTCATATCTGGAAAACCTCTCTAGTTGGGGTATTTTGACGTGTATTTCATCTAGTCTGTAGTTTCTTGCCACAATCTGTCTCTGTCGAATTCTAAGTAGAATGGACATTTCTTTGCCGTCGATGTGTCACTTTCCGGAGGGCGTTGCGATTTTAGAATCGAATATTTCGTAGCCGTTAGCATATAAAACGGTAACAAAATAGGTAATACAAAATGTGAACGGAATAAACGGAAGTGCAGCAGTTCTCTCTCAGCACACGATAGCAATGATGTTAAAATCCTCAATACAAAGCTTTTTATCGGCGCTCAATTTCCTGCTTTCAATACGTAAGTACGTAATACGCGCAAGTAATGTCATACAGCATGACATAACGGCATTTACGATAATACAGCATTGTTTGTTGCTGTCAGTCGGCGCCGAATGATTGATGGCGACTTTCGAGAGTGATGCATCATGTCGAGCGAGAAGACACGATATTCAATAAGAACTGTGGCTTCGTAACGTGTTACCGTTTAATCATTTCAACTTAACACGAGTCATGGTTAAGGCCATATTATATTCAATTAGTTACCTATTATTATCACAGCAGTGCAGTGAGTAGGAAATAGAATAATTGTTAGGTGCCTATTGTAAAAAACTAGAATTAAAGTAATAGTTGACTGTCAATGCCAGCTTATTTATTTCACGGCAGCGAGTTTGCACGATATCTATAATTATAAAGTACGTAGCGTGTCCAATACAATAGGCTCATAATTGTGTTCGCTGAACGTCGCTTCCCGGATAGCTGCGCGGGCGCATGCGTGGGAGTGCGAGTGAACGAACTCCTGGTGACGCGACGTGTGCGCATATTCATTTGCCACCCACGTCACATGAAACCCATGGCCCCTTTACTTAGCTAGATAAATGTGCGGTCACGATTGATGTTTGGCTAAACTATTGCAATACATCAATTTCGTTAAATTCTCACGAATACCACAGAAATTCAGAAATCCTTAGAAGCATAACCTTCGTATGTCAGTCTAGTAACTGATATGTATTTAAATGCTTATTTAGTTTCGATAAAGGTTCTAATTCGTATACAACAAAAGTAATTACAGTTTTACAAAGAAGAAAATGATCCTAGGAAAACGAACACCGTCAGATGGGTTCGTTCTCAAGTTAAGTTAGGCGAAGTAGTTGCCGTCGTCTGGCAAGTGCCCGCAGACTCGTGGGACCGATTCCCCGCGGTGTTCACGCCTTATATACCCACAGATTTTTTACAAAGTATGCTTATGAAGGAATGTATTCAGCACTCTGGATATTGTGATATCCGGATAGTCTCCTCCCCAACTTAGACGACCCTCATAAATATGCAGTTAACTTGTGGTGCTGAGAAACGATTCCCACCACAAATTGGAAAGTCATGCGTAACAATTTAAATTTGGAATTGAATTGTATGTCGGTTAGGATTGCGGTTGTCGGCCCGCGGTGATGGTGGCTCGGATGGAAGTCTTTCAAGGATCAAAACACTTCCTGAAGCCAGAAATTACATTTCCTTTTTAAAAAGTGACCTCTATAGAATGCTGAATTCTAAGAATTTTCTCCCAAGTTATTCACTCTAAAGGTATTCATTTTTACGTCGTAATTAAGAAACACAAATAACGGCACACCAGACTGACTTCCACAACTTCTAAATTAATTTATTTTTTAACTCTTTGAACGCTTTAATTTTTTCCATGTAGGCGTAAAAAATGAGCTTTTAATTAAACAACCGTTAAGCTTTTATTTAAATAGTTCTACAAAGGAGAAGTTTCATAAAATAATGTAATCCTTAGAAATATACTTAGAAATAACTTGTTAACTGTTAAACTTTTAACATTAAGCAAAGGATAAGCTTAGCTTGAAGAAAAGTCTTATAAAACGTTAAAAATGAATGTGCATTGAATGAATGTAATGCACCGACCCCAGCGTGGTTTGACCAGACTCGATTAATCGAATGAACCCCAAGATCCGCACTAGCCCCTGAAACCTCATGTTTTATGGTGCTACAGAAGCCATTGTTTTATTTAAAAAAAATTATTGTGCATTGAACCTAAATTAAAAGGTTAAGTTTTAATACAAACAACACTGTGAAAAATCAATGTTTATCAAAACAGCCATGTGTCGCAGAGTTAAGAGATAAAACACAGGATTTTGATCAAACATTCCACGTATAAAAGAAGTCCCGTAAAATACTTTCGCACTCAAAATATTGGCAACGGGAACTCACATAAACATAAAACACACAAAATATTGTAGGTACACAGGGAACCCGAGAGATATTGATACTAGAAACATTTACGGCGTTTGCTTCACAGGATAAACCTCTGCACATAATATATCGCTCTAATATATTCAGACTATGACGAACGGTAAGAGGCTTTTATGGTCCGCCCTGGAATCTTTCTTTACTTTGAACTCCGACCATATTTATTATGCAGATATTCCAATATCTATACGTCGACATAGTTATGGGAAACTAATATATACTAACACTAAAGCGGAAAACTTTGGTTGTTTGAACGCGCTAATCTCTGAGACTACCGGTCGGATTTAAATATAATTAAATCCATATACTTAATATAAATGCGAAAGTGTGTCTGTCTGTTACCTCTTCACGCTTAAACCGCTGAACGGATTTAGATGTTTGGTATAGAGATAGTTTGAGTCCCGGGAAAGGACATAGGATACTTTTTATCCCGATATTCTCACGGGAAACTTATGCGGGGGAAACCGCGGGGTGCTGCTAGTAAATAATAAATTAAATAATTACTTTATTTAAAAAAAAGTGACAAAGACAAAAGAAAAACAAGACAAGAAAAGAGAAAAGTAACAGATATTACATGTACATCATACAAATAATGCTTTTTGCACTTGATAGCCCAATTCTTGAGGACGGCTATAGGCTATTTAACATCACGCTCACGCTCAAATAGGAGCCGAGCAAAAATAATAAAAGTCAGAATGAACGCTAAGCGAAAAAGAAATAATAGAACGCGAGCAGGCGATGCGATGCGACGGGGTGGGTGTGGGTCGGTGGAATAAGAATTTTAATAATAAGAATTTTGGAATAAGAAAGATGGATTTCACGCGGACGAAGTCGCGGGCAGAAGCTAGTAAGAAATAAATTAATAGATAATTGAAAAACACAAAAGAGCTAGGCGGTGGTTTTATTTTTTTACATTTTCTGCCGTTGCTGTATAAAGAAAATAACAGAGCGAAGCGAGAAAATAAGACCAAGACATAATTAGCTGCTGACATTGCATTTCATTTTAATGGTACGGTTACTATCCTCGTATAGAAAACCGTGCAAGAGTTTCGCGGGAAAATATACGCGCATACAAAGCTCAACACTTGATATTAAATGTAATTTATCACGAAAATTAAAAACTTGCCGTCAGGAGTGTACTCGTGCTCGTGTCAAGAGCACGGGTGACGTATGAAGGCTCTACAGTTTGTAATGAAAAATAACATGTCTAAAGTAAGTAACATTATTACTAGTTTGTGTTAACCTTGCGGCTTTACAACCGCACAGGGAATTGTTGTTTTAGCTAATCCAACATTCTATCCACTAACACAGCTCTGAACAAAATTGTATCCAAATTCTCAATCTGCCTACTTAGCTTTTTCCCAACTACGTTGGGGTAAGCAGCACCTTTGTACCTATTTTTGTGTTCTGTTCTTTTTTCTTATCTGTTTATATAATTATGTGTATACCTACATAAATCGTAAAATAAATAAATAAAATAAGTTGGGGTCGGCTTCCAGTCTAACCATATTAGTATTTTACATGGAGCGACCGCCACAACCCAGTTACTTGGTAACATGATACCCCTTGGTATGACTAGTTGTCAGATTTGGGCTCCTGACTTCCCTAAACGACTGTCAGAGATCTACGAATAACAGCCTGGACCAACGGCTTAGCGTACTTTCCCAGGCACATCCTAATTCGTTTAGCCGCTAAGGAGTAATTGATCAACAAAGATGCGTGCGTCCGTGTATGACCGCTGATGTATGAAAGTGAACGAAGCAAAAGGAGTATGTAAGGATCGTAGCAGGTGGCGTTCTGCAGTTTCTGTCTATCCCCATGGAAAAACACGTGAGTTTATGTATCGTCTATTCAAACTTATGTTTCAAATTAATATTATTTCAAGTTAAACAAATATAAACTTTATTTTAATAGTAATTATGTTGATTTCAGAGTGACTAGAACTAGTTTGAAGTTGTAGCGTAAACTAAACTTTATTATGTAGGGTTTAAAGTTATTTTTCCATAAACTCATATTTGTTTACATTTTTGACAAATAAATCGCGAACGCAGATTATGTGTATCTATGTATGATCATAAAACGCGCACAATCGTTTTTCGTAAGTTTTGCGAATATTGATAAAGTTCCTTACATTTACATCCTTACTATATTTTACCTGGCTAAGTGTAATACTAACACTTGCATCCGTAACAGGGTAAACAGAGCACCCAGCTGGGAATTGGGTCACACAAGAATCATAGCCGGCAATAAGTCAGACTTGCAATCAAGCGCGGAAAGTGCAAGTGGCAAGCGCCAAGATAGCCCGCGAAATTTAATTTTTCTAACGTTATTAGCAATTTTCCGGTCATCAAAAAAAAAAAATGACGTTCGTCCGTTCGGATCAGGTTTTATGTTGATAAAAGAATGATTTGCGATCGTAAAAAATATGTAGGTACTTACAGAATTATAATCATTCAAATCATCAATACAACAATCAATCAACAATGACAAAAACACACACTAAACAACAATGTTCATCAAATATGACATTTGATGTCAATTTTAATATAGAGAGTTGTATTGATTATTCTAATAATAATAATAAGACAAGAGAGTGAGATTTGATTTGTTGCGGGATTTTATCAGTGGAAGCTTGTAAGTAAATGGCTTTCAATTGATTTATTCCGATCTGATACATATTGTTTAAGAACACTGTATAAATTAGCTGTAAGTTTCCCGAATAGAATAAGGTAAGATAAAATAATTCTGGGAATACATATTTGTGACGGTCGGTCGCGAACCGGTATTTTGATACAAAAATACAAGAAAAATTCAATAGCGCATCCCCCTTAACAACTCTTATTTTATATACTGGTGACGATGAGAAGGTTAAAAGCTTAGTTTATTTATGCAACTCTGGTACCAGAGTAGTCTGTACACCTTTGAATCTCGAAAAGTACCTACAGGTAAATAAATATGACTACAATGTGCTAGCTTGATAAGGAGTAAATAGTCAAATAGTTTTTGAAGACTAGGCAGGTACCCCATTCCAGACCTGGGCATTGCAGACAAGATATCAAGCCAAGACACAAAATATGTTAGTTCCAAAGCAGCACTAATTAAGTATGCTACAGTTTGTGCAATTAATAAGGAATCACTAACCTAACACTGAGCAAGTATTAACGAGACACGCTAACGTTTCTGAACAAACATTTGTCTACGCCCCGTGCGTGTACGATAAGCAAACTTAAGCATGAATATATTAATAACATAAAGTGTTATTCCATGAATTGTTCATCAAACTTCACGTTAATCCCATATCAAACAAATTAATTTATTCCAGTCCAGTTAACTTAAATTGGAAGCGTTTCCTAAATATTATTTTTTAATCGAAAAAATTTAATCAGTTTCTACAACGAGAGTAGAAACCCGAAATCTGATAAATAAGCAAAAAAATAAGTGTATCAAATCGTGATAAGTGATGCGGCCACGTAGAAGGAGCCGCCATTGTGTCCGAAATAATTTGGACGTGTTCGTCTCACTGCCGATACGCTGCGGTCCCGCCACGACATTAAGCGATATTTCCAATCTCACGCCCGCACTCCTGTTTTATTAGATTTTTCACAAGCTCACGCTATCGTGAATCTTCACCGGTGCCAAATAATAATAACGAAATTCAGCGAAATTTGCGTTTCCCTCACCGCTCCACGTCGCCCTCTCCCCAAAATAAAAATGATAGGCATTTCCCAATGCCTTAATAGAATAAATCGTTTCAGCTGAATCGCATGAATAAAAAATCGCCACCGTACTTTTACCCGCATACCCTTAGGAAAGCCATTAAACATTTAAATGTGGTACACTGGTGAGTATGTTAATTAGCAAGTTTTATGCAGGCGGGCGCGCACAGATAGTTTGTGACGGTCGCCAGTCGCCGCGCCGGACGCCGGCCGGAGAGGGCTCCTGGACGTTTTATTGCCGCCGTTGCTCAGTTTTGTGAAAAATTTAATTCAGCTGCACACTCGCCTACGTTCAGGAATATTTATTCTGACAGTAAACTACGCGACTGGGAGCGAGCACTAGTTCGTACACATATCTGTTCTGTTAGCACTCTAAATCAATGCACCGGTGCTCCGGGCACGTTTATACAAACAAGTTGGTTTTCGTCTCTTGAAACTGGACGTCGTTATTAAATCAAGCGAGTAAGGCGTGCACGGCGTCTGATTTCAGTGAGAGACCGGTGCGCGGTGCATCGGTGCGCGGTGCATCGGTGCGGCGGTGCGCGGTGCGGCGGTACGGGCGGTGCGGGTGTGCGGCGCGCCGGAGGTCGTCGTCAGTGACCGCATGTTGCCGCACTTGCACCCGACAGATTTAATCAGGCGCCAACAACCGCGAACACGATCTCAGGGCGTTCCACTCCACCGAGCAGGCGACCACTCCACTCGTATCACTCCACCATTATGCACAGAGTTAGTTTTTTAACAGTTCTCGGAACGAAACCTTGCGGACACGAACGCTCGTTTTCTATTAAATGTTCCATGTTGTTGAATTAATTATCACCACGAGACGCATGCCAACGTGCACTCACGGCTCTGAGACAAAAGGTGCACTTTAATAAAAATAATAACGATATCGGAGTCATCGTCAGCGTCATGCAACGAATTCGGTTTGTCACGATTCCGAGAAAGAAATAAGCGAACAAAGAAACAAGGAGAGCATGAAATCGGTAAGAAACATGCAAATCAGCGTGATGTTGCGGAGCGGCCAACGAACCGAGCGACCTCAGCCATCGCGGGGTTCAATATACGCGCACCACAATAAACTAAATTAATCATCTCCCACGCGAGATAACGTATTCGGGTACTTACACACACCCGGGTTCCTGCTGCACGTACTAATAGCAATAACAACACCAATAATGAAATGCAAGAAGTCGCTCCGCACCGGTGTCAACAGTCAGCTGAGAAATATGGAAATAATAGACACGCACAACTTCCCAGCATGGATTTGTATGGATTAATTATAATAAATCAATTACTGAGCCGCGATTCCGCGTAGATAAAGTGTGATTGAAGATTGGGGAGTACATCAACGCCAGCGGTGTCTGCGCCCTGCGGCCGGGGGGCTCAGGTCGTACTTTATCCGACGCAATAAATTGCACTTGGGACTATTTGTCGACTGTCACCGCTCGTTATCGACACTCTAAACTTGACTTTGAAGTACACTTTTCAATTTAAAATCAGGGGTCTATGAGAAACGAGCACTTAGAGGTAGCGTTTATACAACCACTGGCAGTTACAAATATCAGCTTAGAGCCTTACAAATGACACGTCCTACTACTATCCTATTTCTTCGCAAGCAATTATTATAAATTCAAAGCAGTCAGTCAGCTCGCTAGACTCAAATAAAGTATAGAAAGCATCATTACAGAAATATTGGCGTGCCGACACATCCGTTTCTCCGAGGCAGTACAAGCATAACAAGAGGGAATGCTGCGAGTTATACAAATTGCGATCCATTCGCTCGCCACTGAAAAATACGAGCTTCACACAAAAAAGGGTTGGTCGGGAATAGTCGGCATGGAGCGAGCTCTGAGTAATATTACGGGTTTGAAAGAGGCGAAGAAATCCTCGTCCTCTGTGGAATTATTGTTACGTTGACAAATGACTCGCTCCGGACTTTTGATATGATAATGAGATTAAATTAGGATAAACGTGATGTAATTACCATAATTCGTCTTTTATCTTTCGTATTGTCTGTTTGATTTAACACATGTTGCTAAAATACTGCAACTTAGTTTAACGCTTCACATAATTCTCAGGAGACGTAAAGCCCAGAATCATCGCACGCGAAAACCTTGCTCCTTTTCTATTTTGTAACGTACACAAAACAACACACACAACAACCAAAGACACACGAAAAGAACTGGAAAAAATCATAACGCGTCAGCAGTTTTAGTTTGCTCTCGGAACTTTGCTCTCCGTCAGTAAACAACTCCGAAGACACAACTGTTTTCTGCAAAGAAATGTATTTAGGAATCAGCTACACGCCTCGGTTCGGAGGAAGAAGTCGAAAAACATACGTACGTGATATAAACACATGTATTGATTTAAAATACACTACCGTTACTTTTTCCAGCGGTAACTTTGCGTGCTCAAAGTTCTCTGCTATACATGGTACGACCGGTTTTTTCTGAGCCTTGAAAAACGGTTTCCTATTATTTTTACTTTAGTGTTATTGTTGCGTGGTTTCACTTTTTACACCGGAAAAAAATATAAGTATTTTCAAATACTAGTTGTCTATATAAAACGCGAGTGTTTATTACATATCGAATTGAAGTATAAACTCCACAAACCGAATACCCAGCCAATAATATCAATAGCACGAAGTAGGTAAAAAAATTCTATTAAAAGGAACGAACTAAGCGAAATATTTCACAAAGAAAACAATTTATAGTGAGAGGAAATTCAAAGCATTCGGGAGACGTTCGGATCACAAACTTGAATCGATCCGTCGTCCCGTGAATAAATAACATTTTCGCGTAATTTAACGGTTACATTCCGCGATTGTATTCAAGCAGTTATGGCGACGTCGGAGAGCACAAATTGCACCCGGTCGCGCACCCAACGCTCTGAAAAATGCTTTCTTTTTAACAACTGGAAGGGGAACGGCGCAGGTTAAATGGTCATATTCAGTCAACTCTTACGTACAAATGGGTTCTTGTGTGCCTCCTTCGAAGCTTTGTTTTGGTTCGCTCCTGAACGTCTTGCTTTAAGTTATAGCGTTATTGTCTTACGAAGCTGCAAAGAAATGTTGTGAACTGTGAGTATAAAAAGGTTACAACGATGCTACAAGCTACAATAAGGAAGCTTGTGAGCTTTATGACGGGGATTATGAGTTTTATTTCCGTTGAGTAAGGTAGGGGGAACCCTAAGACAATATCAAATCCATTTTCCCAAACATTGACAGACCAAAATGGAAGCAGTTTCACTTTTCCCCCTCACAGCTAATTTAAATCAACAGCACCCTAAAATTAAGTCCCAATTAATTGTATAACAATAAAAATAACTAAACTAGGAGAATAGGAAGAAGATAATAGTGTAATAATAGTGTAATAGTGTGTAGTGTGTGTGATAATAGTGTGTGTAGTGTAGTTTACTATATTTATGTCTGTAATTTATATGGTGTACATAATAAAGAGTATTCTATTCTATTCTATTCTATAATCATTTTAGTCAGAAAGAAAGAAAGGCGTTGTTTTTTTGCAAGAATTTTCCAATTTACATACACAGCGCCATAAAGCAAAAATACAGCATGGAATAATAAGTTTTTTAATGCAATTAAACGAACCTCTGCGCTGAAGGGGAGCGTAAAAATAAAAAGAGTAAAGGTGGCATGCTCGCTCGGGTGTAGAGCCACTTTAGATGGAAAGCGAGGAAGATGCAAACAACTATAGCTTAGCAGAAGTGCGGGTAATCGTAACCTGACGCAAGAATACAATCGTAATTGCGGCAATAGAAAAAAGTTTAATATTTTCTTGATATTTATGCGAACACTATTCATTGGATTGAGTCCTTTATAATGCTTTTGGTCACGGATCGTCGGGCAGGGTTGTATAGCCGTGACCAAGTGCGCTGCAAAAGGCTCGAAAAGTGAACAGAATGAAGAATTCAACAATAAATGCGAAGTGATTCTTAGAATCTTTTGATCCTTTGAATTGCCCTTGGTTTAGCGAGCCGCACTGTTATATGGTAGTTAAAGAGCATTTAACTTGTAAATAAAATAGGACCATTTGAGAAGACTTTTATTAGATTTATTGCATGTGTATTTTATGTTGCGCTATTGTCGAGACGGGCAGACACACAAGTGACGACATAAATGATAAATCATTTATTTCACCAGAGATATGGTACAAATTGGTGTTACAATAAAGTAGTGATTTACATATCTCACCTATTATATAGGAGACATGTGAAAATTTACTATTAGTTACAGTAAAAATAAAATGCATGATACAAAAGTTCACAAATACATAGTTTATAGAGATTAAATCTTAAAGTTAAAAAAATCACCTAAGGTATAAAACAGTTCTCTATTAACCATAATTTAATTTGCTTTATAAGGGAAGCTCTATCAACCGACTTGGAATATGGTTGTATACTTTGATGGACATACTATAGCTATTCTTTTTATGTAATGTGCTTCTACAAGAAGTATGAATTTTCAATTTCGTGGGGTCTCTCGAAATGTATTTACGGTTTTCATTACTGTCAACAAATAAATTGTAATTGGTTTCTAATAAACATCCCAATTTCCATTATGTACATAGATACAAGAGTAAGTACCAACTCCTAGTTTTTTGACAGATGGTACAGCTTGCGTTTTGTTCGCAGAATGTAATATTTTCTCTGCAAATATTTCATATAAGCTATCCACGTGTCTTATATTCTAAAATAATACTTAATAATACTACCATTCCCCGAAGTGCCTAATATCCTTGTAATATACCTAACGCGATTCGAAATTAATAACAAAAAGCTGCAAAGAATACGTAAGTACCATGATTTCCGAAGTTTGAAATTTCGCCCGTTGTTGTAGATTAAACTGCTATGAGCAGACTCCGTTGAGATTTAGGTACCTACGAGTGCCGACGATTTTCGCCCTAATCAATTCTGACTCGATAAGTTTTTAGCTTTTTTTTTCTGATTTCGTAAGTAGACGCCATGCCTGCTTAAGTTCAATTCGAATTCGTGGAGGAAAAATGGCTCGCTTAGGGAAAAGTCATCGGGTTTAAAGATATTATGGGTTCGTACCTTAAACAGTCCTGAGGTATCATAAGTATTTCTGTAAAACCTGCGTTAATTAAAGGTTAAACAGGAGAACTAAATATAATGTTCAGAGAATTTTGTAGTTTGGGCCCTGATCAATAGTCGAACCCCACCTCCTCGAAATCATCCGCTGTGGATATTCACAAGCACAAAGATAAAAAGTCCATTGAAAAGTTCAATAACTGGTATCCATCCGCAATCCGCAGTGACCCCTGTTTTATGGCACTCTTGCCCTCTGTAGCTCTTTCGTTTGAATGCACTTGACAATCCTCCAGCTATCACATTTACAATCATTAAACCCTACAGAGTACAGGAGTACCTACCTACAGAGTACATTATGGGGGGGTGGCTACAAAGCAAGGCTTTTATGAAGTAAATCCTTATCTTCCCCTTTTGTTTTTCATAGGAATTATAAAAATACTTTACCGTTTTTTGTACCAAGCAAAAAAAGCCTGGAATGAGGAGGAGGCTCGAGGTCCAGCAGTGGGAACATTATGCTAAACTAGCCTAGAAAATATTACCTTCGCTTCGATGAAAATTTGAAGTTCTTGGAAATGAACATTACGAGAAAATAATAAAAATAAATTCTGAAGTACCAGTGTAGCTAAGTTAGTACGTAGGTATATTAGCAATTATGAAAACTACATACTTATCGTTTGAAGGCCAAAGGGGCAGTCCTCTCGTGACAGCTTGCGGTTACGATGATAATAACATACTACGACTTTTACATCCCTCGATAATACCATATCGATTTCTAATATTCCAACGAGGGTATCGCATTGGCTTTCCATATCCACGGATATTAAATCTGATTCGGTGAGCCTATAAGGTTAGGGAGTATTGTTTTTTTACTGGCAACATTTTCATAAGCGCCCGCCATGTTGTGCGTGCGTATAGAACGGTTGCTGTAAATCATTTTTCAAAAATGGAACGCTGCGTTCAACAGCGTGGAATATTATTTTTTGGATCACTCGGTCTGAACTAACGTTGAATTCTCACAATAGTATAATCGGCACAAAGTGACCCTATTGCATATATATATTTTTAAAAGATTACTAGGGGAAGCTTGGAACTCAACTCGATTTCAGTAAAATCCATTTACACTGTAAGCATATAAGATGAGCATGAGCTCTGACAGTTGAAAGTCGTATGAGAACCGTTTGAAGAGCGCGAGAAGTTTCAGCGCCGAGTTTTAACGCACTTTGGGAATTCGGAAACTCCGGGTATGGTTATTTAAGTTGGTGTGGTTCATTAAAATTCAATATCGGAGCGAGTGGGGCTCGATATCGATCGCGTGTGGCGTGACGCGTAAACAACGCACCGGGAACGCCGTTGCATCCTCGCGCCCAACGTGGTACTAATAAACAGTAAATATTCTGCTCCCCACACAAGATAAATTATGTACACAGTCAGTTTTCACTCGTGTGTGAATGAAAGATCACTTATATATATCTCGGTGGTTGTCTAAAACGCTCTGCGTTGATTTAGTACGACATTTGCGTACAATCCGCTTTCATCGGTCACTAAATGCATTGTTGAAATGTTTGAACAAAATTATGAAAACCCTACTTAATATTATAAGTGTGAAAGTTTGTATGTTTGAATGGATGGTTGTTACTCAATCACGTCAAAACGGCTGAACGAATTTGAATGAAATTTGGCACACAAATAGTTTATAACCTGAATTAACACACAGGCTTTTTATCACAGGTAGTACATTCCCGTGGCGTAATTTTCTACCTCAAAGCGGGCGTAGCCGCGCGAAAAAGCTAGCATTATAATATTATTTGACGGTATTTCAACGAAACGGACAAAAGACATCATCCAATAATCCAATTAATTGTCAATCGATTTTAAACAACAGTTGTAGTCCAACTGTTCGACAAAACCCACTGTATATTTATTATCAGTGCGATTAATTAATATCAAACAGTGAACACAGTTTAATTAATAGGTAATTAATATTGTGATATTGTGTTCGCGTTACGCTTGGCTGTTTAATGATTACTCAAAGAGAATACAATTCCAGTCAAACTACTGTTGTGAATAACTTTTAATTAATTCAATGAAAATAACTCGAACTATTTTTGTTTTGAACATAAACTACAAATTCAAAACAAGAGCTTTCAATTAAAAGGGAATTTGTTGAAAAATATTTTGTTAACATGTTTTGATATAAATGGAAATACACATCCAAAGGTGTGTGTCGACGTACATCACGTTTGCTACATTATCTACCGTAGTCTATTTATGTTAGACTTACTGTCAAGCACTTTAAAGATGGTAATACAAACACACCTGCTCATTATTTTCTTGCTTTCATTCACAACAGCGCGATTGTCATTAAAATGCCAATGTGGGACATCACAACTGTCGAGTAGCCACATGTCGTGTACATTGGCCGAATAAAACGGTCGAGCGGTAACAGATGCGCACACGGTCACATGAGCCACAATGGCCCACAATGGCTTGTCAGCGGCCACTGCACAATACAGCCGGCGAGGGCCCTCGGCGACCGGCACCTCCATTACCGCCCACGGCTCGTCACCGGCTTTTCACATCCAATGCTTACACTGAAAATGACGTTGAAAGCCCGCTATATAATTATTTTCCACCGGCTCAGCTGCGCTTGAGACTATAAAGCAGTTTATTGCCGTTTCGCCTGAGAAGTAATTCTCGGTTTGAACGTAGAACGTGAAGACTTGACTTATATTTTTTTAAGGCTATTTTAAGAGACTGAAAAAGTTTGTTGTGAGTGTTAGACGTTTTTATTATCTGCTGCTATCATTATTAAAAACAAAACAAAATTATATTAGGGCTCCCGCAGACAAGTGCGACGCGACAGAGCGACGCTCTCTAGTAGAATAATGTCTATGAAAACTTCATGGAAATTGTTCTACCGGAATCGCGTCGCACCGTCGCGTCGCGCCTGTCTGAGGGAGCCTTAATATTTTGATTTTAATAGGAACAATAACAGCATTAATGTTTAAACCGTTCAAACCTACATAACAGTTGCTGGTAATTGTAACAATGCATTATCCGTGCTTGAACATCAAATGGAAGCACCAGTCGACTGCGGTCTGCTATCATTTATTGATGATGTTCGGTTATTATAATAACGTGATTATGCTTTAATGCGCGTTCGCCACTAATTAGTGATAATAATTATCACACATAGAATACATTGCTAGCTTTAGGCTCTGTGTAGCTGAAACAGGGGTCATTGACTTAACAGAATCGTATTCAAGTTGCCAATAGAATTCGTTTCAACGGTAAAGTGACAAGTGACAGGCGCTAAGACGTCATTTAAATGAGAGAGGCCTATGTTTAGGCACCTGCGCCACCGCCGACGAAGAAGCGACAAGCTATCAAATATTTTCTCGCTCAAAAAACGTACTAAAGATTGCAGGTCTCGTGTAAGTAAAAGAGATGGTCAGTGGGTCGTCTTAGGGGCGGATAAATATTAAGAGTTATTCCGGTATCCCCTGAAAATCACCCCCCTCGCTCCCCTGCTAGTTCGTCTTCTGTTTTAAACTTTGTCTTAAATCTACTATAAGCTTTCTCATTCCGGTTTGATCCTGTTTTTCTTTTGTTTTTATTCCTAAACGTGGTGTGGTGTGAACAATCAGCGATCTACTAGATTGCTGACTGAGAGTACTCGCTTAGCGCCGCGCGCTTGGCGGACAGAGCACTCGCTGAGAGACTCACGCTTGGCAAGTAGTACGCATACCAGCGAGTAATCGATCGACGCCGCGCCATCGCCGCATTCGCTGCTCGTTGCTCGCCAACGTGTTTCATTGCTGACTTGCTAACTCTACTCGCTTCTCGTTAATCGCCTGTGGTGAGATAGGAACCATAGCAGCGGTCTGCGACATGCCGAGGTGATTGTTAATTCATCATGTTATTTATTTTACACGCAAACAAAGTACCTGGACTACACCTACTATACACAGTTCTCTATTAAAACAAACAAAATACCTGGACTACACCTACTATACACAGTTCTCTATTAAAAATACACTTTAATGGACCATCCCAAATAACTGGGTACCAAACCAAGTAAAAACAAGTTGCGTATATTTTAGAAAGAGCTCTTTCTTAGAAGTCCTAACTAAATATCAATTTACTATATCAACAGACGATACGAACGAAATTGAGAGTCTTTGAAATAAACCTGCAAAAATATTACGAAGAAAACTGGAGATTTTTCCAAATGTTCTCCTTTAAAAGAATATAAAATCGAAATGTATGCAGAACAGTACCTTATTACGAGTTTAGAACGCCAACTAATATTACTTTAGATCTGCAAAATGATGGCAAAATGTAAGTAATTTGTGATGGAGGTTGTGTTGTTTGTGGAGAGTGTGTACCTAAGTCAAAAGGAGTAGGTATGTAAGGATCGTAGCAGGTGGCGTTCTGTAGTTTCTGTTTATCCCCATGGGAAGAAAGCGTGAGTTTATGTATGTCTTTAGAGACCGTACCAACCTTCAAAAACACGTCTGTTGTAAAATGCAATGCAAAGCTTGTTATAAGTTCTAAATACAGACATAGATGACTGGGTTTTATTGTTAAAGAAAAATACTTGAATGATTAAAGCTATAACTGCCAACCAAGACATAAAACAGTAACTACTGATGACAGCTTTCGCTGTAAAAATAATCTACGGAAGCTCACTTATAATATTCATAATCATTATCATTTATTTGTCAGAATATGGTGCATTTTATGGTCTGTATTTAGTGAATGGCCACGTGGGGCGTGCAAATATATTACATATACTATACTACGAGTAGCTTTTAACCGCGACTTCGTTCGCGTGGAAGTCGCAAGACATCACAATACTAATTAACAGCTACATTTCCCTCCCGCGCTATTACGCGCTTTCTTTCTGTTTTTTTTTTTCTTTTAGCTCGGTCCCTTAGGGTCTTTGCGTTATATAGCCTGTCCTCAAGAATTGGGCTATCAAATGCAAAACGAATTTTTCAAATCCGACCGGCAGTTTCAGAGATTAGCGCGTTTAAACAAACAAAAATCTTCAGCTTTATTATTAATCCATACTAATATGTATCCATCCATCCATACTAATATTATAAATTCGAAAGTAACTTTGTCTGTCTGTCTGTATGTTACCTTTTCACGCCTAAACCACTGAACCGATTTAGATGATATTTGGTATAGAGATAGTTTGAGTCCCAGGAAAGGACATAGGATAGTTTTTATCCCGACATTTCCACGGGATCGAAACTGACGCGGGTGAAACCGCGGGACACTGCTAGTATAGATATATGCATAGACTATTTATTGAAAAAGCAAATTAACGTAGCCAAAAGGATTATAAAATAAAGCCTGGTGTACCAATAATTTCGTACGTGTTTTCACCAGAACCGTTAATGTACGAGTATGTTATGTTGAAATGCAGCAGAAAACATTCATTCCAGTATTTTTATGTTAACAAAAAGAGTTCGTGGAAATATTGGAAAAGCTTTTAATACCATGTTTTTGGATGTTTTTATTATTTTACAAAATATGACCCACATTAAATCTGCATATTATTATATTTTGTTGATTTGAACATGTAATGCTGTAGAAATAAAAGTTTTCAGTGCGTCCAGGATTTTAAAAGCTTTTACTGTTGATGATTATCTATTTGTAAACTGAACACGATAAAATTAAAATAATAAAGATTTGATGTTTTTTTGCTTAGAGGTCAACGACCGCTGGTAGTGTTGTAACTTGAAGTATGAGTTGAGAAAATGTGTTTTATCGTTTTTAGATATCGATACCAATCACATTTGTCAAGTTTGCACGAAAAAAACTCATTTTTTTAACTGATATTTCAAGTAAATACCCATACCCATCACGTCTGCAGTGTTTCGCTAGCTAATTTAATCCTTTATACTAATTATAAAGAGGTTTGTTAGAGAGAGAGTTTGCAAGTAGGGGAACTCCGGAACTACTACATTTTTTTTTTTTTATTAGCCTGCGCTGTCCCACTCCTGGGCAAAGGCCTCCCTCCACTCCTTCCACATTTCGCGAGCCCGCGCGTCCTCCCTCCAGTTTTGACGGAACCTATCCAGCTCGTTCCGCCATCTCCTACGTGGTCTGCCGCGACCCCGCCTCACTGTCTCAGGGCACCAATTCTGCGCTATTTGGGCCCACAGTTTGTCTGGCATGCGGCAGACATGTCCTGCCCAGTCCCATTTAAGTTGAGCAGCCTTTTGAGCCACGTCAACTATCTTTGTTTTGGAGCGCAGTATTGTGTTTCGAACACGATCCGTTAATTTAACGCCTAGTATACTGCGCTCCATTGCTCGTTGGCAGACCTTGAGTTTGGACTTCTGGATGTTAGTCAAAGACCAAGTTTAAAATTCTTTCACTAATTAGAAGCTACAGTATTGCCGGGTATCATAGGATATTTATGTTAAAATAAGAAGTTTCACGCAGCTGATGTCACGGGCAGAAACAAGTATACAGAGGACAGTAGCCCATAGAGGTAAGACACCTCTATGGACTCCTGTTCGAAATAAAACTTTTCTATTATATTCTATTCTACAAAATATTTAGATACAAAAGCCACATAAACAACAGCGACGCGTCTTCAAATTCCGTAGGTAATCCATTCCGGCAGTCTTGAAAACTATCAAAAACATTCCTCGGAACTTGCAACACAGTAGACGAACCACATCAAAACCCACTGTCTACAACTCCTGTGTGATTAAATTCCTCTGGCTCCAGTCATTTGATATTGCAGATTCTGTGAAGGGCTCGATTGCTAAGTCCCTTTTAAATTCAATCGGATCTCGGCTTTAAAAAAGGAGCACTTGGTCACAACAAGAAAGGGTCGTGCTATTAATTTAATTGGAATGCCGGCTATGGGCAATTGTGCAGGGCTGTGTTTTTCTTGTACAAAGTGTGTGTCTTATGTGTTTTATTTGGTAAACAAATATGTAGGACATTCCCGAGATTTCCTCTCTCTTAGTATGTAGTGTGAGCACTATGTACTTACTATAAAGCTACCATTTACTGGGTACGTCTTTGATTGACTTGAATGTGCCCTGGCGGCTGAGAGTATGTCGTGCTCACTCTAATGTCTCGCTGGTGGTGGCGTGTGTGTTGGATCATTAAGTTGCCTTGAAAATGGTTGAGCTGAATGGTGCTGATCTATACGTCATGTTCGTGAACGGGCGCCGTCAGTAGAGACTGGTCATCTCTTAGCTGCCAAGGCTTATTTTCATTTCTGAATTGTTTTTATCATTTTTATAACGGAAGCTTTTAACGTGCACGTCTTTCTCACAAATGTATAATTTCAACATGAATGATGTAACTAATATTTTAATGAGGCAACTAGCTTCATCTTTCTGTCTGACCGACCCTTTGACAATTCAAAAGTGCGTGTAATTGGTTTAGTTGAAATAAATGCTTTGAGTTTGAGTTGAGTATGCTATCACAAGCTTTGTAAGAATCACATGCAACATAAAAACGGTTTCGAATTAGGTACGGTCACCAAAGGAGATAAGTAACCAGGGTCGTCGGATATAGTTGAAGTTTAGTAAGAAACCGATGGATGTTGACGAATAAAATTTAATTGAATTAATAGAAAATAAAGTTCATTCAACAAATTAAATTCCATTCGAAAACATCCATCGGTTTCTTACTAAACTTTGAAGTTTAGTAAGAAACCGATGACCAAGATAAGTAACCAGAGTCTATCCAGAGTGCTATCTCCTTATGTGACAATATGTACTATTGTTTCTACTTAGGTATGGCAAATTTCACCAAACTTTTATGGCTAGAATAAGCTTATCCTAAGAATAAATTTTGAATTTTTGATAGTTTTTTCATACTAGAACTGTCATACGTAAATATTCCACGGATAAAAGAACTTTGAGTAAGATCATAGACATCTATCAAAATCACTTCAGTCGTTTCGGAGCTACGATGGCGCAGACAGACACACGGATACACACGTTAAACTTATTACACCCCCTGTTTCCGTCGTCGGGGGTTAACAATGCGAATCTCAGTCAGCCATACCTATTTACTTAGCAAAAGAGAAGTACTCTATACGTTTATGTGTACATAACACATCAAGAATGTTATTGTCTAACTTCATGTTTTCTGAAGCGCTGGGAACTCGATGACTAGGTGTGTGTCGGTGGGAACATTGTCTGCCATTACTTCGTAATGAGCCGCTAATAGAATAGTCAAGTTACTTAAATGCATAATAAGGTTAAACGGTTTTATGTGTTTCTGTCATTGTGTTAAGCGACAGTTCATTACGATAATATTATTATGTATATTTCGCACTCAATGTGTCAATATCTGATATACTGATTATATTATGTGCCAACATCGTTAACTAAACTACTGGTAAATTACCATACATTATTTAAATACGTATTCAAACTACCAAAGCTACGACAAAAGAAAAGCCAAATCGATAAAGAAATAAAATTGCCTCCCGGATGAAGCGAAACTACCTAAATATATTGAAATAAAAGAACGTCACACGTAGGGTTACCAATTCGAAATTTAAGAAGTCCAGATACTTTTTTCCTCGTCCCCCTCTACCTTCTTTATTCTTGTTGTTTACTTCTTTGTGGCAGATAATCCTCAATATTTTTTTTATTTTTCTTTAGGTATTATTCGAGTTAACTTTTTTTTTGTATACACGTGTTTCTGTGACTAATAAACCTATTTCTTTTTTTCTTTCTTTCTATAATAAGGCAATTTGTGAGACGACTGATACGCTAAATTGCTGTTTTTGTGTTTTATTTGTTGGGTGGTCTTTCCATGAAGAGATCCATTATTTGTTAGTAAAAGCTTTGCGCTTAAATACTATAGTTCACTATTGTTTATTTCCATGGATTCATTTTTGCATTCAGTTAATAACTTAAAAATAATCTTATAAAAAAAAAATTGTTTATTTCCATTTAATTTATTCGTCTTTGGTTTACAACTTTACTTTAGTAACAATTTATGGATCTCGTAGTTGTCCGAAATCAAATTATTTGATTTTGAAATAGCCGGAATCTCCATTTCAGTACCTACTCATTTAACTTTTAAATTCTCTAAAAAAGTACCCTTAGGTCAAAAAGTTCAGACTAAAATCCGAGCGGATAGTAATCCTAATCACAATCCTTGTTTCCAAGTGATGTCATTTCTACTTAAACAAATATCAACTTTATTTTAATGTAAATTAGGTTGATTTTAGAATAAATAGTAGTATTGAAAAAATCATTACAAAAAAACTTGTAACGCAAACTGAACTTTAAGTTTGGGAATTAAGGTTATATTTCCAAAAACTCGTATTTGTTTACATTTTTGGCAACTAAATTGCGAACGCACATTAAGTACCTACCCAATTACCGTTCGTTTTACTTATATGACAGCTACAGTCAGAGCCTATTATGTACTAATACGCGCCATTAGAAACTTGCGTTAAATGAATATTCAAGAGTTTAGTATGCATTTCTCTGAAAGTTAATACGCGTATATTATGACAGTGTTTTAAAAGCTCTCTGTCTAAATGTTTCACGTTACGCTGGTTTACGAGTACATGGGTTCAGTTCGGCCATACCACTTTTAGAGACTGAAAATCTGAGTGGAGCAGCATCAGTAGCGGGTAAAAAAAATCAGCAGTAAAAATGAAATTGATCTTTTGTAACATGTAAATCGAATAAAAAAGAACAAATCACTAATAAATCAATAATAAAAAATCACTTTTTTTGTAATATGCAAATGGATTATAAAAATCGTCTTTTATTGAAAAAAATTGATGTTTATTCGATTTCACATCAAATTCCTCCTCAAGAAAGGCTCAGAAAGGGGTTCAAAATGTAATCTGCGGTGGTAAACCGATTAAGTATTCAGAATTTAATTAAAATCTTTAAAGAATTATTTAATCATCTTCAAGCTCCTTTTTTAGGGTTCCGTAGTCAACAAGGAACCCTTATAGTTTCGCTATGTCGGTCCGTCCGTCCGCAGCTTAGCTCAGAGAGTCTTAGTAGCTATACTAGAAAGCTATAATTCCTCATGGATATGCATATTAATCACGCCGACAAAGTGGTAGAATAAAAGCATGGAAAAAAAAATGATTTTAGGGTACCTTCTGTACGCGTAAAGTGGGGATGTTTTTTTTCTCGTCTACCCCATGGTGTGGGATATCGTTGGATAGGTCTTTCAAAAATATTGCGGGTTTGTAAAAACAATCTTTCGATTCAAGGATCCGTTTGTGAAATATTAAGCTTTAAAGTGTTAATTTTTGTTAAAGTCAAGGAGTCAAGTGTCCCCCCCGCCCCCTGCCAGCTAAATGGTTGTTTTTGGATATGTGAAAAAAATCAGTAGTAGTATACATATAACAAAGTTAAAAAGAAAACTATCACGGCTAAGTAAGCTTTACAAGTTTACGAGTGATAGTGGATCAACTAACATTTGCAGTTGGAATGTATGGGAGAACATGATTTTCAACTACAATGTTAAGTTTGTTCTTGGGATAAATTCATTCCAACTACGGAACCCTTCATTGTGCGTGATCCGACACGCACTTGGCCGGTATTTTAATAAAATAACCATGGATTAAGCACTTCTACTCCGATTGAATAATCGTGCATTATTGTTATTGCGAATCATTTTATTTAAGAACTCTCTTCAGTATCTTCATATTTCAGTTGATTTAAGTTAAATTATGGTTCCAGTGGACGTACGGAACCGGGATACTTCCCGGTTCCGTGAAGAAAGAAGGTGGCAGAAGAAAGGGGAAGCCTTTACCCAGCAGTAAGTGATTCCGGACTGAAATGATGATGAATAGTCCCTAGTGAAGTTAGGATTTTATATTTTTAGTTTATTAACTAATTAGCTGTGCCCCGCGGTTTCACCCGCGTTGATTTGAGGACAAAATGTACTAAAATATATTCCATTACTTTAAGAGTATTACTTAAGATTATTACTTAGTACATTACTATAAGAATCTATTTTAGGTACATCACGCTATAATCAGTAAGAGTGGAAAAATTAGCAATATAATATATTTTGTTACAAAGCCTTGCGGAGTTATTTTAAAACTATGATATCTGCAACATTTTTCATTGACGCTCCACTCCTATTGGTCGTAGCGTGATGTTATATAGCCTATATCCTTCCTCGATAAATGTACTATCCATCACAACAAGATTTTTTCAATTCGAACCAGCAGTTTCTGAGATTAGCGCGTTCGACCAAACAAACAAACTCTTCAGCTTTATAATATTAGTATAGATTAGGTATAAGTTGATGGTTATATATAATATACAGTCAACAAAAGAGATAAATATGCAGGGTCGTCGGATATAGGTAAAGTTTAGTAAGAAACCGATGGATGTTGTCGACTGAAATTTAATTTGATAAATGTGCTGTTTGTTTTCTATTAATAAAATTGAATTTTATTCGAGAACATCCATCGATTTCTTACTAAACTTCAACTTTATCCGACGATCCTGCATACTTAACTCTTTTTTTGACTGTATATTTCATTTTAATTCTGAATAAACAATAAGGTCTCTTTGAAAACATCAAGAAATTAAGACCTGACGCAAACAACATAAAGACAATCAACATTTTTGCAGCACCCAGTCATTCCTTACTTTTACATCAAAGGCAATTTTGTAAAAACCCACAACCATTGCTCACAGCAATATTGAAAGAAATATAACACCCTTTTGCATTAGCGTCCTTAGTACCGCGAACAGTATTGTGTTACGAGTTCTTGTAGTATCTCTAAAAAAAGTACTAAAAATAAAAAGAAAGTTCGCACATAAAAGTGCCGTATCCATGTTAAAGCTGGAAGTATAATGAGATGTTACACTCGACGGTAACTTTTATTAAGTAACTAACAAGTAACACGCCTTTCTAGAATGTTCCGCGGCATATGGCGCAAGAGTTTGTTATAGTTCGCTACGTCCACAACTTTAGATCATAAATACAAGTTTCGAACACACGACAGAAGCAACTGAAACATGAGATATTACAAAACACTGAAAAGCTGCTCATTTTAAAAATGATATTGTGTAAGACTATTACTGCTTTTCTTTGGATTCGTTCTCACATACCTATCTGGATTTGTGACTTTTTTGTGGCTTTCTTGCGAGTCGCATGACCTAAAGCGCGGTCTTTTTCGGACTGCATAGAAAAGAAAGAGAAGCACGATGACACAACACTGGTAATTTATTGTCAAATATGAAACAATTTTCTATTTACAAAAATTCTATTATTTTACAATAAAAACCATACTAATATACATGCAATAATTCAGATTTTTTGTCAGATTATTCTAAAGCAACATACTAAAGCACTAGTGTTTTATTTTTTTAGTCCAAACAATAGATTTTTTTGTAAATAGATAATTGCTTAATATTTTGCAATAAATTACCAGCGTTGTGTCATCGCGCTTCTCTTTCTTTTCTATGTAGTCCGACAGTGACCGCGCTTTAGATCATGTAGTGCCCTTAAAGAGATAAACCTCAATCTATTTTAACCCCGTGTGTATTGGTTCATCTTCCGTCATTTCATTCAATCCAATATCAATTGAAACAAACACTTAGTTCAGCTTTTATCGATATACATTTGTTTTTTGTTTTATTTTCAATCCACAACGCTCTTTGTTCCGTCCAAAAATGCTTTGACTCTATTTACGATTTTCCCTATGTATGGGAAAAATCCACTTAAAGAGGTACTGATTTTTTAAACGAATGTTCCGAATGCTATATTGGTAGTCCCGAAATAAATCAAATAAATACCTTGTTAAGTAGGTACTAGGTACTGAAATGTTCAATCCCAATGGAACACGAAAGAAAAGATTAAATACTCCATTCCCCATACACTTCAGGTTTTCAACTCTTCCATTACAAAGTTCCGATCCTCCCTTCCTTCAGAAACATTAACCAAGAATATCTCACGTGCTTAAAAAGAAATTCTTAAACTTTGACTATGTAGGATCCTGAACAACTTTTTAAGATCCCCGAGGTAAATGGACTAACCCAACGCAATATATTTAAGGACCGTTCGCCTCCTGCCAACTCTAAGTGCCTATTTAGACGAGCGAGATCAACCGGGCGTAATTCTACTCGTTTCTCTTATTTAAATAAACTTCCATTCGTTGGAAACAAACATAAGACAATTTTCGCACGGGTCCTTTTAGCTAGATATAGATAAAATGTAAAATAAATCTAGTAAAAACCCTCCTAATCACAGTAATAAGCGCGAATCTAAAGGTACTTTATTCAACCCGACCGAATAGTTATCTTGTTGACATAAAGCCTTTTTTAGCTTTATTTGTTTTACCTGAAAAAATGTTCTTTTAGATATTAATGATAACATTGATATGCAAATCTATTTAGCAAGTTTCTCTAATACTAAAACGATTTCAATACATAAAGATTTGAAATAAACAAATCCAAAGGTTTATTTAGATAAACATCATGGATTAAGAATGTGCAGGTTTATATCCTCATTAATAGTGAGTCGTTGTCTTATCTTCTTGGTTAGTCTGCAAGATTTATGGAGGCAATCCAATAAACATTAGATCAGGCTATAAATATATGTATGGTGTCGTGTGCAACATTTTCTTTTGACCATAGTGCGTCCATTGCGGATTTTTTAACATCCGGTAGTTTAAGTCCTATTTAAGATAATTTTATCGCAGAAAAGAACATAACGACATTCACTTCGAGGCGATATGGGCATCGATACATCTCAATAATGTGGACAGAGCCAAAGACGATACATTTCTAGTTTCCTGATATCCAATCAGTGAACTTAAAAAAGCAGCCACAATTTCTTTCTTAGTTCGCCGAGAGCATACGTAACATGGACTTCCCAGATGAAAGTTATCGGCAGCGTGTTACACAATACAAACACCCACCGTGTCTTGTCTACAGTTCTACACCTACAGATCTTTTGGAAACAAAACGTGATACCATACAATGTTCGCTTTGTAGTCGTAAACAATCAATATTTCCACAACTGTTGTTCTTTTTTCGTTTGCAGCGTTAGTTGGCAATTTTTCGATGCTAACTCTAGCTAAATTGAAAAACCACCCATTATCATTTGAACCACGACCTTTAATTGAAACCTTTATTATTTCAGCAGTATCATTCTGTCGTCCTTTGGTAATGATGCCCACAAAAATATAGGTAGCCACCAAGTGTCCATATAACTATGTGGTGGAGGCAGACGTTTATGGCATCGTCCAGTAACCGCATAATTTTCGCATCTCGCCGGGCGCAGTCCTCGCCGGTGTCGCAACGACGCCGCCACGACACTCAACGACCGGCCTGCGGACAACTGCGCCACCAAATGTTCACACTTCGCAGTGTTGCTACCAAATAAATGCAAATGAATTGATACAAACGAGCCCCTATATCGACTGGTTTCGTTTTCGCTACAATATTTTCGCTCGAGACATTTCTTTGTTTATGCCTCGATACTTTCGAGTCCATGAGGAGACTTAACTGAACCAAATGTTGAAAGGCTTCCAATAAGGCCACAATATCTTAGTCTGTGTTCTATTTCTGTACGGTTTCGCTGATCCAGTTTGGGTGTTAAAAGGTCATGTTTTGGGCATACGTCACACTTTTCTGCTAAGTTCTAAGCAGGTCACTCACAAAAGAGGTCACAAGAGGAATCATTGTGCTTGAGACAATAAGCTCTCAGGGGTGTTGTTCCTGTCAACTTAGCGTTGTGACCTTTGGCGCAGCTTATTTGAATAATTTTCTTCTACACGACCAACGCACCAACATGTGGAGTAGTAACACAATTTTCAAGCAAGATTTAATTTACATACCTTGCTTTACAAGTTTCATTAAAATATTAAAACACTGAAGCTGAGGGTAATTGGAATAACGAATACAACCGAGATTGTAGCTCTCATAACATTGTAGCCTTGCTTTCTGTAAAATAAGGCGGCCCTATGGTGCAATTACGAATCCGCAACGATAAAATGCGAGTTCCACTCACACGCCTGGGGATCCGCACAGCGAACATGAAGCACGAAACCTACTCATAATAATAACAGAACTTACAGAGCTACTATTGTAAGCTCTTGTCACGATCTCTTGCTCTACATATAATAGGTACAAACAATTAGAGAATATTACATAATAATTAGTGAATACCTAAGTAGACAGGCAAATGAAGCAAATTAATTGTTGATTAATCCTTTGCCGCATTAGCGGAAACAGCTCTGCGGTCGGATTGGTCAGAACCCTTGATCACGTCGATGCGGCCCCATCAGTCATGCGGTACCTGACTGTCGAGGGAGGCGACTCCGGTGTCCAGGATGAGAGCTCGGCGGACTTCTCGTAAACCTATCATTATGGATCGAAAAGGTGCATGCCCGAGCATTAGTCAAGCTTACACTACAATTACTGCATGATGGACCACGATTACTCTTTGATATAAAAACTACAATTTTGGGTATGGGGACAGTTCAGCACTTTGGAATTAAAATTGGTATTTTTGTGGCGCCCAAAAAACTAGATTTGGTTGAGTTTGTTGGGCGCCACAACCAAATCTAATTTATCATTAGTCTTAATGCTGATGAAGCCATATTACTAAATTAAATGTTTGAAAATGCTTAATAAGTGCCCAACAGCACCAAAGTTTTTATAAAGGCCGTAAAGATGTGGCAGATAATTCAAATGTTTTGCGGTACAAATAAAAAGACACATAAAATATGATAAAAATTTATATTACAAGCCTTACAAATTGTCGGTAGAGTTAATCGCCTTTCGCTCGTTACTTATTCCCAGGCGTTGCTGATTAATTGTGGCAAGTTTGCCGTTGTCCGCAAGGACATCGACCCTACGCAGATAACTGCGGTGAGCCTTGCTCCTAACTAGGCATGCGGGGACACTTTCTAAGACGTGTGACTGACGGGGGAACAGCCACTAAATTGCTTTATATCGAAGTAATGTGTTTGAATAGAACCGGTCTTATTACTCTCGGGACTGAAGGAATTCCTGCGAAGCAATGGATAATAACCATAATATTAAATGTCTTCGCTGACAGCCTCATCTATAGCTGACGTAAAGAAATATAAACAGATAATATTGCAAACAAAATACTTTAATATTGTCAGCTTTATATTGCTTATTCAAATATGCTACGCGCACACACAATGAACGACTGTCGACATATAGATTCATGTATACATAAAAGGCTATTACTTCGAAGTAATCGACATAATACAACCATCAAGTTCTTAATCAAGCCGGTGTTGATTGTAGTATAAATTAAATATAAAATTTAAATAGGATCTATAAAAGGCAGTTTATGTCAACCTCGCCGCTCGGATATTGGCAGCGCATAAGTTTCAATATTGAAGCTCATTTCGAAGGAAACGAACGAGCTTATTACAGTAAACATGACTCATAAAGCCAGATCACTGGGCTAATAAAATGGCTACCCCTCGCTGTCTGCGAAAATACAACGCAGCCCAAACAGAACTCCATAACGGTGACCCTTTCCCATTTGTGCCCATGTCGGGACTGGGGGAGACAGGGATGAAGTATTGCCACGTTTGGATCCTAAACAACAATAAAATCCGCAACAAAAATAGCGCAGAAGCCAACAAATTACTAGCGGACCAAAAACATGTTTCCTATACAAGATATATGGGGTTACGTAAAGGGAGCGCTGAGGAAGTCAATAAATATTTCCCAATAACTTGATTACTACAGAGCCTTTGATGGGAATAAATTTACTGCTTGGAAACAGGTGCCGGCTCAGTACATTAGGAGGCAACACACTCATATTCAGACAGACTAAATGGCTTTCTTGATTTATTTGACTTTTCAATTTGGTGTTTGACACGCAATCCAATTAACATTAACTACCTAGGGCGTTAGACGTGGTCAATGCTGATTACAAATTCCAGGACAGTTTTTCAGGAATGACGACAGGAATTTTCCTTTGTTCGATAAAATTCTACAGAGTAAAACGTGTCTATCAAAACCAGTTTTCAGATTTGTGTCTTTTCTCTTATCTTTGAAACCAAAATTAGGAAAAACTCCGTGTTTCACAGGTTTTCATTTTTTAAGTAAAACAATATCTACTTTTGTCTTAACAACCTTCGTACGTATAAGCTATCATACTTTTCTTTTATATCGTACGCTCGAAAATTCCCTCGTTTTCTCAGAATCCATTACGGAAACAAAACCATTAAGTTTGATAGTTCTTAGTCTTACACAAGTAGAATAAAAAATTACATTTATAGTTTCTTTTATGAATCTGTCGCTATTCGTTTAGTTAACTTAGCAAAAATAATGTAACGTGTTCCCAAGGGTTTGCCACAGTCTTAGGGGATAAACATAATGCTTCAACCGAGTTTAACCACGTCACCAATAAAGCTTGCCCTGGATGGAATTGAACGTTTCTAGCCACACCGGAACGTGTGAAATGCGGCTGCCCTTTATAATATTCACGAGGATACATGACAAAAATGTTCGGTGACCTCGAAAGAGGGCTTTTTCCCGGAGGGCTCTCGCCGAGTCAATTTCGTAACACTTTGACCCTAAAGGTGCCGAGGAACGCTGCCTAAATTATCTTTGGGACGACTTGGGAAAGAGGTCACCTGTGTGATAAATAGTTAAGCCCAGGTTAATGGGTTGGACGTTAGTGCAAAGTTGTTTTGTGGCTGGATGTTTAGTAAACACTTTGCATTCGGAGGAACTAACAGCTTCAAACTTAATTGATTTAAAATTGTCCCTCACAGTAACACTTCTGCTGCAAAAATGTTGAAATGTGAATTCTGCTTTACAATATGTACTAACCTCTGTGCTGACATTTGCATGCGAGCAAAATAATTTATCTAGCATACGCTACAAACTACAAACAGAATACTATGAATTAGTGGGTGTCACAGGAGTCAGTAAATCAGGACACGGTTCTTTGAACCATCTGTTATGCAGTTGCAAATTTCCGTTGCTTTGGGGACAATATATTCGTGTGCCCAAATTATCTCGGTCAGAATAATTTACAGTGTCAAAGCCGACTAGTGAATGCGGTAATTTACGATTTGCGCTAGTTGTGCGAACGTAATTACAAAAACAAATGTCCAAGGCATTGACTCGTGGACATAGCGAGCTCAGTGTAGCATGAAGAGAGAAAGTAGGCGCGAGCTCATGGCATCGGGAATGTACGCAAATTGGGTTTCGATTTCTATACAGCCATGAATAATTAGGTTTGTATAGGAAAGTAAAAAAGGTACGAAAAGCCGGGGAGTGATTATGAACGCGCATGTTACCATTAATTTGCTTGCGGACGTTTTTGTCGTGTTCCAGTGATAGGACATCGGAGGCGACCACAGTGTTGTTATAAACAAAACTTCTCTGCTCATAAAACAACATTGTTGTAGCACACAACTGATAATTCTCCAATGCTTATGTACTTCACTAATATATAACTATCATCAGAATATACTACTGTACTGTAATACGTGTTCACAGTTAAATATAGGGAGGTAACTAAAGCATTTTGTTACGAGTTTAATAATGATCTGCCATTTTCACGTTGCGGTTTTGTGTTTCTTATTACTTGTAATTTTCATGGGCAACATTCTGATTAAAACATTAGTTAAACCGCAAAAGAGCAATAAACGTTGTGCAACATATATAATTTCTCACTTTTTTTTTTGTTTCTTTGGTTTTCAGAAGGCCAGTTACTGGTTGATCGAATCTATACACATAATACATACAGATAAATAAAATTGAAGTGTCTGTTTGTAATGTCACCATAACAGCTTTTTACTGATGATGCATATGAAAGTATAATTATAATATGGCATTTATAAATAAAATATAAAAAATTTTTTTTGTCTATCTGTCTGTTTGTTCCGGCTAATCTAAGGAGTAACTTAGGCTACTTTTATTTTAGAAAAATAATTAGGATCGCGTGCAAAAAAATAAAACCTATGAAATTTCCGACGCGGGCGAAGCCGCGGCCAGAAACTAGTTGCAAATAAATAATTAGTTAGTCTTCATTTCATAATTTAAAACAAACAAATAACGTTCATTTGGGAATGTCAATAACAGGAATTTTACGCGCTAATTAAGCACTAAGCAGCTTAATTTACTTATTTGTAAGAGGCGCGAGTTATTTCCCAGAACAAGTAACGTTGTCAAAACAACGTGAAAAACCTGTAAAACCCGAACGAAACAAAGACCGGCCGCGATTAATAGACACGAGGATTTTCAGTCGCGCCCAAATATCACAAGAGCTTCGATACTATACAGCATGTACTGTTTAAAACAATCTCAAGAGCCAGTAATAACACGGCACATAATTCAGTGCGGTTCTGAGCGCGGTCCCCGGTGGAAGGTAGCTACAGAATACATAAACAGTTCAATTTAAAGCCCCAGTAATGCATGAGGGAGTAGAGAACTTCGGCAATGAAAGTAATGAACCCACTGTTTTAGTTCACCTTTACGAGGTGGCTGCGGTCGCCGCCAATCACACCGAACCGTAACGATTCACACCTCGACGATTCGGTCTTTCCATTACCGCAAGTTAGAAACACTCATTATATCTCAGAACTGTTCTGTCGCTCTCGAACATCGGTGTAAGTTCATTATTATACTCGAAGCCATTATACGAAACTTAATCCTTAATGTCAACGCACTTAAATAAATCTAAATAGTAAAAGGCTAATTTAAAGTCGCAACAAAGGCGCGTCCTATTAAAGTTTACTTTAAATAATATATACATTTAAGCAATAGGCAATATAATAGACCTTAGATTTTAGAATAATAATTGGAAATTACAGTCAGAGTTACAAACTTAAATTGCACTTTGACCTTTACTAATCTTTTGAATTTAAATTGGTAGCCCTTTACAAGGGAATTAGGAAAATAAATAGGGGCTTACAAGTTATATTGTAGAAGGCTATTCATTTAATAGTAGATGCCATTACAGAACGTGAATTATACGGACTACTTAGACTAAACTTGGCACAAGGCCTAATAGATTTTCGCTGTTGAAGGGAGGGGAATCAAACCCTCATCCCTTATCTCATGTCTAAACAAAACGCCGCCGCCGCCGCAGCATCAGCGTTAGTCATGTGTCTGAACAAACAACTTGAGTCAGACGTTTCAGAGCATACTACAGTGGCGATTAGGTTATCACATTAATTGAAACCACGTGTTCTACATAAGTTATTTTAAACATACACAATTCAAATAATATATTTTTATTAATAGATAGTAAAGTACATTAATTCAAATAATAACAACATTCTAGTCTTGGGACCATTTTTTGGTTTAAGTATTTAACAACATTAAACTTAATTTCTGATTATTTGGTAACAATACCATAAAGTTTGTGTTGAATTGTTAACACCATCGTCCCACACGTCTAGTGCCTTATAAATTATAATCAAGGATGGTTTATTTTGTTTGAAAAATTTTGTTTTCTGTTTTTAGTAAAATTGTTTATTCTATTATTTTAACAGACTGATAAGAACTTTTAATAACCGCTGTACTGTTTAATGTGATAACCTAATCGCCACTCTGTATATTCTGTTATAATTATAACACCTCCCTCTGCATGCATTGTCAGAACATTAGTAGTCATATAACTGCCACACGATCGGTGTAAATAGCCATTGAGATTAAAGTGTGTATAAGAGCGCAGCTGGGTCGTCCGCGGAGCAATCCCATTCAGCGGCAAAGTGTTTAAGTGGCACCACTAGGCGAACGATCCCTCTCGGAGGTGTCTGTGCTCCGACAAGCAAAAAGAAAACTGAACGGAGTACTGCGGCTTTTGGACACTAGGAGCCTACCTACTTGCCTAGATATGTTCATGTCGAAAAACGATTGAAAATGAAGTTTTATCGTTTTCATGAATGAAGGAACCATTTAGATTGCATCTTTTTTACTGAAATGCTGATCATTACTGCCGACCCTAATTATATTTTTGCGAATTGGAATAAATTATGCTGATAAAACTGGCTTGAACAAAAAATCTGTACGGAATCCAGGCTGTTACATAAAACATAAAATTAAGCAGATAGTTGATTGATAAATAACTTATTTAGTGCACACCTAAAACCGATTCCAAATTGTGCGCAATGCGGCCCTAATCAAAAGAGCATTACCAGCCGCATGTTTCACATGTATAAAACATTTTGCACACAGCATATTTATTTACCAACGTCCGATGAGCATTTAACTGCTCTATACGCGAATCAAACGGTTCCTACTGTTTGATTACATGTTTATGTGTACCTAACTGTACATGGTGTAAAAGTCACATGAAAAACATGTATGAATCTGCAAAATACCAGTGAATGTACAAGCGATTTTCGTCGCAAAGGACGGGTTCACATAAATTAATGTTGTATCAAAGAGACCGCCTACATATCGCCGCGGCAGTTAGAGTCGAGAGCTAGGCGGAGGGTCCAGAGTGGCGTGTAGTGGCTTCCTCTTGTTCTCTAACCCAATTTGCAGTAAAGAGGGCTTCTTGATAGTGCTTTGATTTCGTTTCGTATTCGACCACTGTGAAGTGTAGAGAACCAGTGGACTTGTCGTGTGGACTTTAAACTTTAAGTTGATTCTACGAAATAGGAAATTGAGTAATGGTACTTTCTTTGCAGTGTGGCTAAACCGAAATGTCACTGGTAAATGGGATTTATGTGTCTATCTATCTAAAATAGATGTTTGTCCGTATCTTAAGAGGGTTTTTGGAACGAAGTTCCTTAACGCGTCTTGTGGTAGGAGTTGACTAGTAGAAATCGTCACACTGAAAAAGCGTTAAGGCCCCCTAAGACTCTAGTGCAACAGTTTCTATGAAAACTTCATATCAAAGTATTCTATCAGAAGCGCGTCGCACCGTCGCAACGCGCCTGTCTGCGGGGACCCTTTATGCCCCCTCCATGCGAATTTCTCAGTCTCTCTTTATCTCTTTCTATTATATACGAGCATGTCTGTGTGTGCGAATATAGCGTAAAGAACTTTGTTCCTGACGGGGTCCCAGGACCGCACACATTTTTGTTATTGCACGATGCAGCTCTGGCCTGCTTTTTATCAGCAAACCGGAAAAGCATAAAATACCATTTTGGTTAGTGGCCGATTAATATTGTTCAGAAACAAGGAAAAACCCTTTTGATTTCTCGGAATTCCCAATGAATACTAAAAGAATTAATTCAAATCAATGGTCGATCAAATTATCAGACATTATTTAAATTCATTTCAATAAACACGTCCTTGTAAAGATGCCTGTTTTTTAATTTTAATTTCTATCTCATTGTTCGATGAAAGGATGGGACTGTCGTAAATAAAACTTTTGTCGTAAACTTTCATAGAAAAATCGGTAAATAGAAATCGGATCACTATTGTGTTAAATAGACAAAAGGCATTCGAAATAGAGTTTAATAATGCCTAGCTCATAACTTACTCCGTTCTTCAACAGAGCATAATAAATGGAAGGGGTCAAAAGGTCGCAGTAATCAGTACTTATGACAATAGTTTCGGTACACCACTAGACTTATAATATATTAGCTAAATTTCTTATTCCCCCGGGCAACCGCGTCGCGTCTCATCGCATCGCCCGCCCACGCTGTTAAGTCGATTTAGCTTCAAGTTTTTTCTGGTTTTTCATTATTTTTGCTCTGGTCCTAAAGGTCGCAGAGTTATGTTATATAACCTATGACCTTCCTCGAGAATCGGGCTATCAAAGAATTTTTCAAATTCGACTGATAAACCCAGAGATTAGCGTGTTCAAACAAACAAACCCTTCAGCTTTATTATATTAGGTAGTAGGTATATATTACTTGTATTCACCTCAAGAGAACAAACAAACATTTAAGGGCTGAATATAATAAGTGAACAACAATTATTACCACGTAACTACAACATGTGTTGCCAGTTGCCACTTTATATACATATTTATGCTGTCTCATTACGGTGGCACTTCGGGACAGGCAGGGTCGGACGAAGCCTCTGCCAGGGGTCACCTTAATTTAGCAGCTACCCTTTTAGATGGTCATGTTTACTCATCTATTTTTGAGTTTACTAACCTCTTATTTGCACATCGTTTCTTTACCCTTGTATTAAAACAGAAAGTTTTGCTTGAGTTTTGAATTGTTGCTACATTTTCATTTTACTAGTAGGTAAAAAAAAGAAGAGTGCAAAGAGTAGGAATACCTACTATAGTCTGTACCAAAAGTATGGTGGAAACATGTGGTGATTATAAAGTTGAAACCATAATACAGATGAATGTGTTACTAATTTTCTTTAGTGAGTGATTGTGTATCAATGTAACCTAAACAAGGTTTGTTTACACTTTCATCACATGCTTTTGGAACAGGCCATAGATAAGTACGTCTAGATTAACAACAAGTGCGATCATCAATCCATTCCTCTAGCAATTCTGCTTTGACCGTTGATTTTGTTAAATTAAATAGACGTTGATTAGAAAGGTAATTGGAGCGGCCATTTTGGAAGTGAATACACAGGCTGATAGGACGAGCTAGTGTTAAATCATTAAACGCGCTTGAACTCTTGGTTTGACTGAACTTTCCGACAAGCACACTAAAAATCCTTGGAAAAGTTGCTTTTTAGGGCTCCGTACCCAAAGGGTGCCAATGGGACCCCATTACTAAGGCTTCGCTTTCCGGACGTCCGTCCGTCTGTCCGTCTGTCAGAGGTAACAGTAATAGATAAACACTTTCCCCCTTACTAATAAACGTTGTATAGCGTCTGTACAGTTACACAAAGCTTTGTCTTCTTCTTTCGAAAGTCAAATTAATGACGACTGAAAGAGAGAAATCGGTGTGTAACTATTCATCAAGGAGGCTTAAGTTTTCACGGAGTGTGTAGGTACCTATTACTATGGCCGCTATAAGAACAAATAATATAGACTAAATTAAATTAAAAAAGGGGGTATTATGGGGACCCCTATACAAGAAACATTTTTTTTCTAAAGCTTTTTTTTTTGCAATGTAGTAGTAGTGTTAAATATTGTAAGGTGGTACGGAACCTGTCATGTGTGAGTCCGACTTAGGTACACTTGACCGCTTTTTTTCAGAAGTAGTTTTATCATAGAAATTCACTGTCGTGTTCATTATGTTGATAATTCGATTCAAAGCTGTAATAGTAATCAATAAACTAACTGTCACATTCAACAAACAAATCTATTGGTTCCGTAAAGCCTGTATTTTGCAGCTTGCTGAAATGTCAATATTTCAGTCTATTATAACAACGTCACATACACTAGTGCACTTGTAATAACTATATTGTTTTCATTAAAATGTTCGTTATTTATTGCGCAAACATTTACGGAGAGATATTATTACAGTTAGAATTTGTTAACAAAATAACAAACACATTGTGTAAAACAGTTCGTTATGAGTTCGTTCGACGTACCTACATATATATAAATAATACTAGCTTCTGCCCGCGATTTCGTTGGCTTGGAAGTCGTAGGACACAGTCGTAAGGTACCTACTACGCTTTGGAGTGGGCAACTAGCTTCATCTTTATGACTGACCGACCCGTTGAAAATTCAAAAGTGCCTGTAATTGGTTTATCCCACTAATATTATAAACGCGAAAGTTTGTGACGATGGATGGATGGATGTATGTTTGTTACTCTTTCACGCAGACTACTAAACGGATTTGGATGAAATTTGCACACAGATTTTATAACCAGGATTAACACATAGGATATTTTTTATCCCGATATTCCCACGGTATCGAAACTTATGCGGGTGAAACCGAGGGGCGCTGCTACTAAGGCTAGGCAGATGATATAGTAAGGATATTATTACAGTTAGACTTTCTTAACAAAATATAATAAAAATAACAGACTATATTAGTTGCATCAGCACTAAGCAGTGATATAAAGTGTAAACACAGTTTTAGGAGCACAGAGGTGGACGCATCCAGGCGGAAGTAGTTCGTACGAGTCGCACGAAAGACGCCATTGTGCCGCCAGACGAACCAACATGGCGACTGTTTTGTGACGTCATCACACACGGACCTAATGTGCAGGAGTGGGTTCAGAGTTGATTTCATTATCATATTGCCTGTATGCTGCTGAAGATAGGTTTTCTAATTGAGGTGAACGATCAGGAAAGATGCATAATATCTTCCAAAGTAAACGGTAAGCTTTTCAAGGAAACTAGACGATACCTGCATTATAATATTATCATCTGCCTAGCCTTTTCCCAACTATGTTGGGGTCGGCTTCCAGTCTAACCGGATGCAGCTGAATACCAGTATTTTACATGGAGCGACTGCCTATCTGATCTCCACAACCCAGTTACTGCGGGTAATACGATACCCCTTGGTAAGACTAGTTGTCAGACATTCGGGCTTATGACGACCCGTAACGACTGTCAAAGATCCCCGGGACCAACAGCTTAACGTGCTTTCCGAGACACGGAGGGGTCTTGATAAGTAAAGATGGTCACCCATCCACGGACTAGCCGCGGCAGGCAAGCTATTAATGGCTGAATAAAAGTGTGCTATTGAATTATCATCTGAGCACTGAGCGTTGAAAGTCCAACAGCGTGCTTTTATTTTAGGCAATCATTTAGCACGTGTTTTGGCTTAGAAATGTTCAGTAGTGCGACAATGAAAAGAATAAAGCTAAGTTAAAGTACGTGCTAATTAACGTCTATAAATCTCGTCCTTAGTCATTACCTACCAGTTTAAAGCAGAGTATTAAAAGGATAATCATTTAGATTTATGGAATTTAATATCTTCAAACCGCGCAGCTTTACAGCGCAACTTTTTAGGTATATTTTCATAAATCAACACAGTTCAGAAGTAACAAATGAAAGCACCTCATCTTTTATTGATACCCGTTACTCAACAATCACCTCTGAAAATGAAACACGACTTGAAAAACGTTATGAATGAAAAAACCTGTGAACTTTCAAAACTCTTTTTATACATGGTAGAGTTTTCATAGCAAGTATAGATGTACAGACGCCAGAACATCAAGCTACCCGAAACTGTCAAATTTTCCCAATCAACTTTGAACCTTATGCTTTTACCGATAAAGTTTAAAATCTATTAAAGAAATTTGACAGATTGTAGTAGCTTGTTGTGCTAACGTCTGTACAAGGCAATCTTGTATTTCAATACATTTCACAAAACAATTGAACAAATGTTTACCAACAACGCCCCCCTGTCGCCGTCATTCGAGCGCCAAGATCCTTTGTAGCAGTGTAGACATACATAACCAGCACCGGACACCCTAATTGCGCACTTCCAATCACAACTCAAACTCAAACTCAAACTCAAAGCATTTATTTCAATTAAACCAATTACAGGCACTTTTGAATTGTCAAGGGGTCGGTCAGTCAGAAAGATGAAGCTAGTTGCCCATTCCAAAGCGTAGGTACCTATGGAGAAGAACGGGCAAGAAACTCCATGGACACTCTTTTAAATCAAAATAATATGGTTACAAAGTCTTGGTTACATCATTCACGTTAAAAATTATACATGTGAGAACGATGCAGAACGTTAAAAGCGTCCATAATGAAAAGATGAGAAAAAACAACAATTCAAATATTAAATTAAAATAAAATAAGCCATGGCAGCAAAGAGATGACCAGTCCCTACTGACGGCGCCCGTTCACGAACATGACAACCTTAATCATTTTGAAGGATATTGCTTATCCACTGCTTCACATGTTCGAAAACTTTGTCTGCTCAACAACGTAAATAACGCAATGAATATTGTTAAACTGTCAAGATGAAACCCATTGCTACTGTTAGTGTGTTACGGAATTACCCCGCAGGATTTACCGAGGATAAGTACCAACGCGGTGGTGGGTGTGAAACATTAATATTCCAAGTTTCCACACGACGCCATTTGCTTGATGAAAAATTAAGTTAATCAAACTTAGAGCGGCGGCAGTTTGTGAAATGAACAGATTCATTATGTGTCGTTATTTAAGTACGTACTTAGCAAATTTTTATATTTAGGTATATTATTATGTTACGTGCAGTGGTGGCCTATTGGTAGCGCACTCAACTTACGAATTGTAGATCGTGGGTTCGAACCCAGGCAAGCGGTTTACTATATGCAAATAATTCTACACTCTCAAAACAATGAAGAAAAACATCGTAAGGAAACCGGCATGTCCTAGAACCAAAAATTCGAAGACAAGTGACATCCACCAAGCCGCGCGGTAGATTATAGCCCACTCCCTCTCGAAGTGAGGAGGCCTGTGTCCCAGCAGTGGGAACATTATAGGCTGATTATGTGTGTTATATTATTTTAAATATATTTTACCCAGTTGATGAAAAGGTTTTTATCCACAAGGGAGGGTAAGGTTACATTACTGAACACTAAAAATAGAAACTTGGCTTTAAAAACTCAGTTCCAAGAGCCTAATGAGATGTTTCTTTTTCTCTCAAAATGACGACCTTATTCAACTATCTCGGCAAGAAAAATGAGAATTCTAAAAACAGCGTATATATCCCAAAGAAAATAAATTACAGAATCATTTCCCAAATTAAGTTTTGAACCTTATTTCCAAGGGTGAAATTGTTTCATAATTTTGGAACAAAAAATCTCTGACTTTCCGGTAAGCAAGGCGCAAGGCCCAAGTCCTTATCGAATTTGTTACTCAGGCTCATTATATTTTTTGGCCCGTGAAATGGTAGTCTTAGTTTACTTAGGCAAGCGCATACACATCAAAATTGACCTTTTAAAACGTTGTTTAGTAAACGGTAAGTAGGAACAACTGTTTATTTTGATTTGGTTTGGAGAACACCATGGAGCGGAAAAGGATGCTTTGTCAAATAGATGCTTTTAATGACATACTCGATATACTTACAGAATTTAGATCTAAAAGAAAATATTAACGAAGAATTTTTCTTATTTAACGTATTTTGAACTCCTAGTCTTCTTTACGTAGTAACTTTTAAATAAACACTTCACAAAATAATTTAACGGTTTATGTATGAAGTTATAAACTAAGCTACATAATAGTAAACAATGTTATAAATAAACATAACTAATATTAACATCTTATATTGAAAATATTTTCTCAACACGGCTACGTAGATAGCGTTGAAATCTTCTACACCGCTCTACAGCGCTCGTAGCGCTACGAGAGCTCGTAACTCCGTAGCGCTACGGCTACGCTCCACTGTTTTTCCACCAACTTGTCGGATAAAATTTAAATAACGGATTAAATGCATAAGTTAGTGGTTAGTGGAATCAAATCAAATATATTTACCACGAAGAATTTTTTACACAACAATTTGATTTTATGTTTAATATTATACTGCTGCATTTTCCCGCTCCAATATTTAAATTTCAACAATAATGTCATTAAGCAGACAGATGATCCCGCGCCGCTAATAAATTATCCATAATTTGTTAAATATGAGTTTAATTAAATTAGGGCTTAAATCAGTTTTCGATTCACAAAATAAATATGTGCGCGGGTGATGCGGGAGCATCCGACTGTTGACACAATATACGGATTACGAGAATAAAGTACCTACAACTGTTTTATATAGATGTTTTATCATTCTATATCAGCTTTTTGTTTTTCATTTTAATTTTATATAATTTACGAAGGTTGCTTTGTTTTATGTGAATGTAGTGTACACCAATAATTGATATACCTATATACATAATTACCTGTTAACTGTTACTATTTAATGTACAGACGCCAGCACATCTGGCTACTACAATCTGTCAAATTAGTTCAATATATTTTCAACTTTATCGCTATCTAATGGGAAAATTTTAGATTTTCGGGAAGCTTGTTGTTCTGGCGTCTGTACAATGTATTGTGTATGGTTATACAAAATAAAACTGCTGTTTCCTAAGAATGGCTGGACCGATTTTTATTATCTTTGATTTGTTGGAATAGCAGAATAACTATTAAAATATGGGAAAAATTCACGAAAAAAAATTAAGAAACAACATTTATTGATTCTGAGGCGGTACAAAGTTCTAGTTTTGAATAAATAAACTCAATAGCTGTTTTTACTCCTACCTGCCAGTCGTCCAACTCATGCAAAAGAAATAAAAGTAAACACTATTTACATTCTAAGAACTGCCATTTACACAAAGCATTGATAGGGAACAAAATGACAAAGTTTCGCTGGCGTTGCCAAAAGATTCAATTATAGCAACAGTCACGGGCGTTTTCAAATTCACTCGTACAAAAACTTCCAGCAATAAAGCCTCCAAGGAGAAATACGGAACAGTGAACAGTTGATTCCCAAAAGAAATCTCATTAAAGTGTCTTGCATTGAGGACTGATTAACGTTCCGGCGGCGCACCGGACGAATACTGATGTTAGCCGCTATTTACAACCGTTTCAAGAGATAAATGACTTCTTAAGTTAGCCGTGTAGTGGTGAGGACGTGGCCAGTTAACTAGCAGAGTAGAATGTGTGATTTTCATGTGAACTGTTCTGATTCATTGTAAATTACCCTCGTAAGAACGAGGAGGTGACGTCAGTGAGAGCTTAAGAAGATTTTCTTTCACAAGATCGCAAAGAAGTCTGGGGTGTCACGTAAATGCAGTTTGAATTAATATAATACTGCCTGAAACTCTGAATAAAATCAAACAACCAATTTTGTAAAAAAGAAAGAACATCTTTTTAACAAATTAAAAACAACTTAATCATGGTGACTTTAAAAAAAATACAGTTTTCGCTTTTACAATCATTAAGATTTGGTGATTTTATTCATAATGTTGCCAGCCAGTTTAAAGGTGAAACATTGTTCCCCATAAAAAAGAAAACATAGCTACTCAGACACATTTTTTGAATGCAGACAAATCTCTAGCTTAATTAAGTGTCGTTTTCTTCTTAAAACGTCATCCGGCGCCGGCTAATGCCTGCCATTCAGCTATTTGTGTTAAAAGCAGCGATTTAAAGGTTTTCAGCGTTAAGAAAGATTGCATTTCCTCCGTTTTACGAGTTTCACTGATGGAATTGGGCAATAAGGAGCTATTTTGTTCCCGCAATTGTATTTGACCTGAATCTTTAACCTTATTATAGGTAGTTGTAAGTTCAAAGGAAGTTTTCTAGCAAAAAATACTTTTTCAACTTAAACATTTTTCTTTATTTGTGTTTTAATAATAACATTAATCTGATTTTAATGTCAGAAACAGCAAAGGTCAAGTATAATTATAAACAGATTCTTTATAGCGTGCCGAAAAAACCTAGTAATTATAATTGGGAGTGCTGAGAACGTGAACAGACGGCTTAAGAAGATTAATTCAAATATAGCCGTGCGTGGTAAGTCTAGCCACAAATTTCCCGGAATACTTGTTCAAGACGTTAAACAGTAAACACTTATGGGGCTTACAGGACCTAAACGCAAAAAACGCAAGTTTTAAAAACAATAAAAGTATATGATCGACTACAGTAAACAAAATCAAAAAAATATATGATATTCTTCAGGATATATGCTAGGTAGATAGACTGTTGAAAACATAATACAACTTATGTGGTTATTAGAAAAAATCATGAAGATACCTCTAAAAACTTTCTTTTTACGATAAAAACCATACTACAATTCATACAATCATTATGATTTTTTGTCAGATTATTCTACAAGCAACATACTAAAATTCTGGTGTTTTAATTTTTTAGTCCAAGCAATAGATTTTTCGTAAATAGATAATTGCTTCATATTTTGCAATAAATTACCAGCGTTGTGTCATCGCGCTTCTCTTTCTTTTCTATGCAGTCTGACAAAGACCGCGCTTTAGGTCATGTAGTCCTCTTAAAAAAGAAGCATAATTGAGTGGAACAACTGCATGTAAAAGCAAAACAAACATTAGCGACAAATATGGGGGCCCTAGCTGGTAGCTGGCATAGGAACGTGTATTTGCTGTAAATATCCACTTGAAGCCAGTTCTGCAACTTGTTTGCCAAGAGTATGTTTGAAACGTTCAAAGTTTGCGCAAACAGTGATATGCGTTAGCATCCAATTTCACGCGGGTGACGTCACGTTACACCCCTCGGAACTCGTTAATCAGAGCCGCTGCTCAGTCTGGCCTCGTGCAGTGACGCCGACGCTCAGGCTAGCATCAATGCTCAGTTTAGTGCTCACAATAATGTAAGCGTACAGATCCGGTAGACCGATAGCGGTCTATATGGAGGCGTGTTTGGTACAGAAGTTTTATTGTTCCGGGTTGTTTTGATGATGATAATGAATTAGTGTATGGATACGTCCTCGAAATAGATGAGATAGAACTCGGTTGCTTGTAGTTACTCAACAGTACCGTCAAATATATGCCAGTTTTGTTTGCGCAACTAACCAAAATCCGTATGGTACATTCATTATTTCAAATTAGAGGTCTGCCAATGTAACTTTATATTACAACCGATGCTCCGAACCACAAATACCTAAATTAAACCACGAATATCGAACCCTCGGTCTGGGGCTCAGCGTACAAACAAATAATAACGGACGTGAACGAAATAAATTATACGATATGAAACCGATGTCTGTAATAAAGAACCCTAAATTCCTACGAACGCAATTCGTTTGAACAGGATCACTTTATAAGCGAATATAATTTTTCAATACATGAAGACGTATGAAAGTGTTACGAAGTCGACGAAAGAAAATCCTTATAAATCTGTGCCCTCGCGGCCTCGCGGGCCTCAGCTAAAATGGGGGATTTGGTCCGCTACGCCTCCTTACCAGACTTTCATTAAGTCCTCGCTTAAACGCGACAAAGCTTTGTGGGAGACTTTAAAAAGGGACGTAGGTAAACCGAGTCGTAATGAATTAAAATACAGACGAGAATATAAAACGATTCAGTTCATAACACGAGTAACATTCATTTAGGCAAGATATACCAATCACATCACCGAAAATGTATTTTAGGAAATAAGATTCGGTTTATTTCTGCGAAATCGACTTTCGTTTGACGAGATTACAATTTCTCATACACCTACATATAATGTAGGGCAAGAAAAGGTCTTTTCTCCCCAAGATGGTCAGATACAAGACGGATGAAAGAGTGCTTGACTAGAACCATTGTGCGTTACAAACACAGCTAAACAGTGTAATTACACCCTCATTTAATGCACGCGTTACTGCGTGAGAATATGTCATACAATTATATTGTTGCACTACATATCATAGATAATGACGTATTTACAACATGCTTTCGTTCCGAGCACATTCAACACACCTTATGTACCACATACGTCTTGTCGACGTATTGCTGGGGCTGAGCTATTGTTATTGCTACAACCGATTGTTATTCGATAGTCCAATACCGTACGGAATTGGTGAGGAGATTCTTATTTACGACTATCACGAACGTCTAACGTGACGGGTGTGTTGTATGAATACACTTTAGGGAATAAATCGCGCACTCAACGCCGCAGCGCCTGATCAACATCGCCACTACCAGCGGTTTCGATTTCGGTAAAATGTATGGAGTTTACAAATACACCCATTTTCAACGTCGTACTTCGAACAGATTGCCTCACGCTGGAGCCGGTAGATGTAGGTATATTTGCATATAGGAGGTTATTTGTCAGTCTCCTTTTCCCTGTGTATCTCTATACAGGATGAAATTGAACACATGCGACAAATCGAAATGGGAGATTGTACTCATCATTATGAACAACTTTTACTATGGAAACAAACCTGAAATCGCGAAAAAAAATCAGCTGCTCCCTACATTTGACGAGTTATGCGAACATAAATGTAGGGAACACCTGATTTTTTTTTCGCGATTTCAGGTTCGGTCCCATAGTAAAAGTTGTTCATAATGATGAGTACAATATCCCATTTCGATTTGTCGCATGTGTTCAATTTCACCCTGTATTGATGATCGACTGATTAGTGTTTATTTAGGGCGCATTTCACCAATGAAATTGAACGCGTTTAGCAATCTAAACTGCGTTTAAAAGCTGTCATTAAATTGTTATGGAATATTGACACTGACAGCTCACTTAGAGATACCACGGAATGTACAGCTTATACATATTTATATTGTTCAAACATGCACCATGTAAATAAACTAAAATCGGTGCTGACAGGCACAAACAAACACTGCCTCAAAACATTATTTGCACTATATTGCTCTCCAAAACAAACCGACATTCAACATATCGGTTAATGAACAATGTAAACAGTGATGGCATCTACTATGGCAGTTTAGTTACAAGTACATGTTGAAAATCACAATACACGTGAATGTGTAACACACCGTTGGGCGACAGTATATACTGTTATAGGGCTGTACTCGCATCATGATATACCTATCAACGATACTGGTATATGGAGCGTGCGATACCATTCACTTAATCATTCGTTCGTTGCGGATGTTCACTCTATACAGTATGAATGAACTACTGAACAGTGAGCATCGAGCATTCATATCCGTTAGCGATGCGACTGTGCTATTAATAACGTGGTTTTTACTGCACTTGCAGTTATATGTTCCAACTTAACATACGGGATATTTACTTAATGGATGATTTAACAGCATAAATCAATAGAAATACTTAATTTCCTGCAGTTTTCTCGACATACATCCGCTTTTAGTCGTTCGTTAGTGGGTAATCAATCAATGTTTTCCATAAAACATTACTTCAAGTTGATGGCGGCGCCAATCTGCTCGACAAGCAAGGTGGTCTTAGATATTATAATATCTTCCTGGAGCTTCAAGATGGTCCGTTGTATGTTCAGCGGCATAATCAAATGCCGGTCGTGATAGACAATACCTAAACTGCAATGTAACCTTTATAACTTTGTAGAAATTCGAACTCCAGAGTCACAAGATACAAAAGTGACTCTTAGTTTGTGGCTCACCGAATATGTCAAATTGTATTGTTACTTTTTAATGAATAAACTTTATTACTTTATTTTTACGTGACTTGATATTTCTCGGGACCCCAGGCTACGAGGGGCCGAAGCCAACTCGCAGAGGCCCGTAAGACGTTTTTAATTAAATGAGGCACCAACCGACGATTATCCCTGTTCGCACTACCTATTCAACTGAGCCCAAGGACAACCCCCAGTTGGTGTAGTGGACTATTTCAGGATTAAACTTAAACAAAGGTATTGGATTTGGGAGGCTAATTAATATATTATTATTACCTTGTCTAAAATGACAGGTCAAGCCGTCCGCTCCTGCAAATATTTGCGTAAGATAAATTGCATGACATCTCAATACCACATTGGTACATAAACCATGCAAAATTACGAGCGGAGCGGAGTGCAATACATTTCATAATCACGCCATTACGAATATTACGATATAAATTCACAGATGAAAGCAATACTACATTATTTTAATAACCAACAGTCGGCTTCAAAACTTAATTAAGTCGTATATTTGCAATAATATCGGTAAAGCATATCGAATGGAAAATGGAGACGATTATTACTAGCTAATGTTTATTTATGATCATCGTCACAATGCTCAAGCCAGGTATAAGAACACGCGATGTAAAATATAACGTTTTTAATCATCATACATTTTTATAATCAAACTAAGAGTCCGTATATAATTGCGGTCGCTTGACAATATTATGTAACCACACTAATAATGGTATCATAATTAACTAACCACGCTGTATTTGACATTATTTTATGTAATGGTCAAAGTTACCGATACTGTTTTGAGTTGTCACCGGTTACTTACCTAATAGTTCTTTAAGTAGTCTATAATTATATTGTCCTTTTAGAGTATACATTCAAGCGTAATATGTTTCAACCTACGAATATATTTGGCTAAAGCGCTAAAGGACACGAAACCAAACCAAAGGGAATAAAATCTGTATTTCAGTGTGAGCTTTTTACAAAGTATTAAACCAATCGCAATATAAAGCGCAGCGCTTTTCAAAGCGATCTCTTCAATGGTTTGAAAGCATCACATGCAAAAAAACCAACGTGCTAAGTCTAGTTTAGAATTGAAAGAATTTTACAAACCGATCCGAAAGTACCCCGCAACGAATTGCAAATGAGAAAGTTAGAAATACTAAAAATAAAATGAATATTCCTTGAATCACAAATAAGTATTTATCTGCAGAAAAATGCTATTAGAAGTGTGACTCAAGTTTATTGCGAATAGAGATGTCTCGCCAATACAGATAATGTCAAGGCTGTATGTGCCAAATGCCAACAGCTCTTATAGTGAGGTGACATTGAGAACATAATATTATTAGTGACCCTCTCGCCGCAAACTCATAGCGGACGAAAGGCCGATCTTCGATGCTATGATCGACCTCTTACGTATGCTGAATGTCTGAAAACTTGAAAACTACTTATGTCTGCGAAAATACTTCAAGCACGATTGAAGAGTGAACTACAATTTATTACACAAATATTTACACTAGGTACTAAATTAAATGACTAACTAAACAAATAAATCCAAAAACAAAAGGACACTTAGGCGTTGAAGTACTCGTCCGCATCCGGAAACGTGCCCAGAAGACTGGCAGCATTGCAACGTTGAACGGCTAATTTTTGAAATTCTTCACAGTGAAATAGCTGTTGTAAAACTGTTGAAATCTCATGAATATCATAATGATGTTTTTTTTGTTACTGGTAACCCATTTTAAGCTTCGATCATGCCAAGGGTGACATTCAAAGTCGTAAAAAATTAAACCCTCACACAAAAGGTGGTGCGAGTCATCAAACTCATCATAGTTAGTCATTTATTTTAGATTTGCTTGAAATACAGAAAAGCCAGCGCCGCGTGTTATTAAATATAGTCTAGACAACGCTCTTAATTTATTCTAGAATCTAAATATTGACGGAGACTAGACACATCCCTGTTTAAACACTGGAACCAAACAATTTTCTAATTATAGCTAACTAGCGACCCACCCCTGCTTTGCACGGTTTTTACAACTTAACAACATCACGTGAATGTACTACACACATAAGCCTTCCGGAATAAATTCTCTGAATAAAGGTGAAACCCGCATCAAAATCCGTTGCGTAGTCTGGAAGAGCAACGTGGCCACACAAACAGACACGAAAAGCGACTTTAATTTATAACATGTATAAGCAGGGAAGCCAGGACATAACAATGATGAATATAAAATTAACCCTACTTAAATATGCAAAATACAATGAACAATACCCATTGAATACTTCGTCACCCCTCATAATTTCTATAATAATTTCGGATCAATAACGACGGATATTGCTCAAAATGCTCTCTCTATAGTAAAAGTTAACTTCATAAATATTCACGCCGACTCCGTAGAGGAAATCCGATAGAAGGAATAAATTGAGTGGAGAGGGTTATATTGGCCCAGCTTTAGCAGAGAAATGAAGTACTTTGCAGCTATGGACTAGGCATAGGTAGGACAAGTCATTGTGAAAATGAAGTTAAGCAACCCACTGTGTATGTTATAAATATAACGGAGGTTAGCCTTTACCAGAAGAGGTTATCGTATACGTAGTTCAGCAGCTTGAATATCATCAGGATTGTGCCGGAATATACCAGTTCGTCGTGGACGTGGTACGACAGTGTCATCAGAAGACAGCCGCCACACAACTATCGAAGCAACGCTCTGCTAGAGTGACTATCACCAGCCAGTGTCACTCTTATCCAACCTCTTCGTAACAAGACTACACGGCGCCACATGCTACCCCCCTCCGTACAGAGAGGAGGCCCGTGTCCCAGCAGCGGGAAGATTATAGGCTGATTATGCTGCTACATGTTGCGCCCTCAAATATATAAATCTTATACATATATCTTTACATTTTCTAAACAAATACCTTTTGCTACACAATCTTCCGTAGCAAACAGTTTACCGAGACTAAAACTTTAAAACCTTCTTATTGTAGCACTAATACACAACATCTAGCGCAGTGCACACTGCAACCATTTTTCTTCAAGTAGTTTTCCATTACGGGCTACTGTTTGCACTTACTAACATATACTTGCAAATTGATAGCTCAAAGGGAATCGATAAAATACATGAATCCCATGAATCCGTTCACAAGAGCTATGTTGACGTACCAATTATATGGAGAGGTTTAAACTGAATGATTCATGAGCACAACACATAAAACTGCGCCAAATGTACAAAAAATACAACAAACTTTAACGAACACAATAATTACGAAGCCCGTTCATTGAATTTTTAAGTAAAAAAATATTTCCGCTTCAAATGTATGAGTCACATATGCACGCCAAATAAATAATTTAGGAATTGTAGCTCTCGGTTTTGTATTGTTGATTTATTTGAATATTAATAGCAAAGCATTCCACTTTGCCCCACCAGTGGGGCAAAGTGGAATAATCCAAAATTAATCTATCATTGACAAAAACGATATAATCTATATATTTAAGGCGAGGTTTTCCGAGCCTGTAGGTTTTTCAATCGAGCAAATTACAATTTATCGTGTTTTGAACCGATAATTTCCCTAAAACAGGGATGCATAACATTTATTTTTTTCAGGACCTAAATACAGTAATTTGATCTTTTAAAATTGATTCTAAAACAGGTAAATTCTGATAACCCCCCGTTAATAACGAATAATATTTCCAAAGACATAATAACAAAAAAGAAAATGTGCGAGCACATTTAAATTGCTTTTGAATTCAGATGAAATCACTCAGTGTTTTATTAACCGTCTGAGGCGCGAGAAGCCTTTTTTATAATGACCAATCGAATGAAGTCGTAATTTTATCTTTGATATAATATTATATTACAACACTTGAAGTATTTTACGGTCTAGACAAGTCTAAAGTTTACAGACATTATAATATGGGGCACCTTCATACCGCGCTCAACCTAAATCAACAACAACTTTATACATTTCAAAGTTACATTGTGTTTTGACTAAAACCTAATAGTTAAACATTAATTCGCTCGCTCTTTGGCCCCTGGCTGTTTCTGTATTGTTACGTAAAACTCGTAAAGCAAGATTTTTTCTACCTGCACGACAATGATTAATGGCGACTCAGTGATGAAGCGATTAAGGATTCAATAGGCACTTTTTCGCGACTTAATATTTCTTTATATACGATGTGAATAACTAGCTTCTGCCTGCGACTTCGTCCGCGAGAAATTTCTTGTTCAGCGGGCCGAGCCGCTCCGTCGCATCGCATCGCCTGCCCGCGCTATTACTTCGATTTCGTTTTCGTTCTGACTTTTTTCTTTTTGCTCGGTTCCTAAGGGTGCTAGCGGGATTTTAAATAGCCTATAGCCTTCCTCAAAAATTGGGCTATCGAATGCGAAAAGACTTTTTCAAATCCGACTGGTACTTTCAGAGATTAGCGCGTCCAAACAAACAAACTCTTCAGCTTTATTATTAGTATGTAGATAGATAAATGTGCGCCTAATAGTTAATAGAGCAGAGAGTGGGCTAGTCGTAATCGATAACCCATCATCAGTAAAGATAAATTGAAACAGAGATGGGCCTTACAAAACAGTTGACAAACTACAAAGCTCCAGCGAAATGAGTCAACCAATAGCGATGCACGACAGTTCGGTTTGACAATCTATTTTCCATAGACAACAAGCTCGTCATATTGTGGTGTGGTGTGTTCAGATGACCGCAATCGAAACTGGCTTGTGGTCGTTTTACATCAGAATCGAAGGATCCTGTATTCAATCTATTTGTCGTCACCGCAGACTTGGAAAATACTCTGAGAAACATTCGATGTTAAGTCCTTCTGGTTAATTTTGTAATAGTTTGTGGAATTATTTATTGAACAGTATTCTGTCTAGTCTGAAACGGTATTCGTGTAATAATATTGCCCCATTAAGTTAACCTTTGACATCTAATTCTCATTTCCAACACGTTTTTTACTGCGCAAGGGTTTCCCAACAAAATACCTTATCCAAAATTGATCAAGGGACGACCGAAGTTCAATTGTTCGCTAAATAATCCATTTCGTCCGAAGAAAACTCGTCTTTATAGGAACCAGCTTTTATAAGTCGTCGTCCAATAGCTGGTGGCCTACAAATTGGAGGACATTCTGACGAAGGTCTGAGATCGATGTTGTATCAAGGATTGGGAATCCTTTATCTACGGCTCGGAGTACGTGACGTGTTTAAAATTTTGTATTGTCGGCTCAAACGTCCTAGTGTCAGGTCTTAAGAATTATTGTTACAGACCACAGACAAGGACATGGTTGTCACAAGGTACGAGTAGCTATTCAAAATTACTTTGAGAAGATACTCAAATATCCTGCAAAAAAGAATTTAAACAATCGTCACAGTACACTGAACTACATGTGTATTCTAATTGTTAAATGCTAATTCGAGGACAAAAACCCGAACCAGTTAAATATTCACGCGTCATACGACACACACAAAGGTCCCCGCCACGCCCACACTTTTTGTTATTTAAACGACTCCACTACGAACAAGTATTCTAAACATTACTCAGATTAAGCAAGCTAAAATTTTTTATGTGGTTCTAAATCACACACGTGGGCGGAAGTGGGTTAACGATCCGTGATTCAGACGGAAGGACGATGCACTCGCAAATGATCCGCACATAAATCATGCCAAGTACTCATAGAGGCAATAAAGCAGTACATATAGACACGACCGTACCGACGACAGATGATGAATAACAATTCCCTAGAACTTTTCAATAAGGCTGAATTCATTTAAGAAATGGAAGTTGATAGAGGAGTAAACGCTGTTACGTCAGCTAACAATTTTACCGTGGAGGACGCACTAGTGTGAGTAAATAAGAGAAAGCTTCCGGAAAATGGACGGAACTGTACTATAGCCCTTGTTGAAACTGTGTCGCAACAGCGGACCCATTCTACGAATCACTGCTGTAATAAAGTCTAACAAAATCAGTGATGTTTGTTTAATTCTTTATGCAAATGATAACTCAGAGCATTTATTCGAGTAACTGTATTTTTGACATTTAAAACTCATTTTACGGCCTAACTTAAAACAACGGGAGAAGGCGATATCCTTCTGGAAATCTCTATAATTTTAGGTCCTAAGTACCCACTTAAAGCAGACTTAAGTGTCGTTATTGCACGCAATAAATAAGACTGTTTACTTACTTTGTGTAAGACAAAGTCAAATAATAAGGTAACAACAATAAGAGGCTTTTTACTTGATGAAGCGACGGAACAATTCGACGTAATCCCTTTTCTATAGACGTGATGACATAGAAAATGTCACTTTAGACGAGTGCTAGGTGCAAGGCAGCAATACATCAGGTAACAAATTGACCATTCACCATTTATCGTCATTAATTTTTGTTTAGTGGATTAGTTTATAGTTTTGTAACTTTTGCATGCCTACTGGTAAAATATGGCTGAACCTGTTACCTATATCACCATGTACTTGTACTGTACTCTAGTGTACACGTATGTATTTGCAAAATAAATTATCTTTTATCTTTATTTCTTTATCTCTCCCTCTTTCCTTTAATCTAGTCAGTATTTCTTTTCGCTCAGTATTGTCAGTAGACAAAGGCCATGTCAAGGTCAACTGCTTATCCAATAGAACCATGTCCACGAGGCTCGGTGTACCCAACGCTGGGCCTAAAACACTGTTCCGTGCCTGACGCTGCCTGTGGCTAACAGGCAAAGGCTTTGTAAGTCAAACGATTGCGTACAATCTTTCTATCTTTTCCTGTATTTCTTATAATCTTTCGTGTACATCGCTTAGCTTTGTTTTTTCGTATCGATGTTAGAATATTCCTTTTATTTATTTTCTAATTATTGTACACCCTAAAGGTATGTTGTAGAGATATTTGTTTTTAATCTGACCAACCTTTTTGTTAACCACCTACGGCAATAATATAAAATATTCTATGCTATTCTAAATTAGCCAAAATCATGAAGCTTTGCGAAAATACCGCGCTGTGACCGTTGTACGTGTCCCATAGATATGCACATTTTAAACTTTCCACACCTCTTCCGATCTACTTGTACAATGTCACACAAATGGGTGCGTACCGACCTTGCGATCTACAAGATAAGTACCGAAGGTTCTGGTTCACGTGCACACGATAAAGAACTGCTCTACTTGATCAAATACAGAGAAAATACCAATTATATCAAGTTGTTGTAGGTTGTAGTCGTAAATCGATACTGGAAAATGATAGAGAAACACGTCACCGAACTAACACAAGACAAGTTAAAACGGAGCTACACCGCAAACGCATGAAGAAAAGAAAGCCAGGTTATCATTTCCAAAAAAGAAAAACAAACAAAATGATGGCCACATTTCTCCACCGCAAACAGAAAAACAAATGCCACGATTATCTCTGACCTGATTACATACTGACTTAAATTAATATGAGGCCTAACGTTCCGCGTTAGGCTGACAAACAAAAACCACACAACCGCATATTAACGTCCGCAGCATAAAATGTTGCATGTTTGTCTATGTCCGTACTCATTCACAACACTACACATCAGGGTCGGCGAGATATCAAACAAATACACAGAAACAACAAACAGGAATCCACATAGAAATTCATCTGAAAGTGATCGAAAAACTGGAAACGCCAGATAGGAAAAGTAATTGGCTGGCTAGAAAAGTAAAACCTGTTCACATTTAGGTTCTGGCCATAAAAACATAGAATCCTAATGTTTCTGGTTTCAACAACAAAGAGAACAAAACAGAAATACAGTGTTATTTAATTAAAGTTAATTTTAGAAATCTTAACGTCAAAGAACGGATTATTTACTAAATTAAATTGATCTAAACCAATTAAGACCACTTGACGGTCAAAACTGTACGTACACTTTGGACTGGTAATGAAACTTGAATGCCAAGAGGTTGATTATTCATTGCGTTCTATTTAAGCCTTAATTGTAACGACATTTTGGAACCTTCGTCCATTTATTATTTAGGTTACTTACTTGACATTTGTTTCAGAAGATTATGTTTGGACTATTTCCTATATAGTTAAGCACAATTAAATCATATTAACAAATATTACTGAAAGACAACCGGCCGATGTGGTGGTGCTTGGAGAAGGCTTATATGTCCAGCAGTGGACATTATTCGGCATAAAAATGTTTATGATGATGACTCAAAGACATTTTTTATTTTATTTAAATGTGGTATCAAGGAGTCGTAGTATGCTGGGTACAAACTGGTAGAACGTACCATGAAATGTAACACACGTTGATACAAATTCGCCTCGTTGTTGTGTTTACAAAAAAAACCTACAGTTACGGTAGTTGACTGAGCATGCTAACTTTTTGACAACGTCAGTAACTGGCTTTATAAATGTTGTGCTTTTGTCACTCTCTAGCTCAGCTTTTGTTAGTCTGCATTGTTTGTTATTCAACGAAATAACATTTATCATTAAGGCAAGGGCATCGACGAAATTCAAATTTTCTTAAGTTTTCTCCTTAATTTGCAAGTTAGTGTCAGGTGTTGAATAAAATATGATTCGCGACCATAACAAGTATGAATTTACAGAATCATAATCATTTAAACCTACAATACTACCCTCTCACCCAATTGAATGACTAGGTATTTCATGAATTATCTATCATATCGTTTGATATCATGCCCTGGAGCTTCCCCTTTCATATCAGTTTTGACGAGCGTTCACACTCACGTATCCGTACTCTTCCGGTTGTCTACAAGCTAAGCCAACGTGACACGACGCTCTGTCGTCACGACTCATCACGCTGACAGCATTACACACGTTTAGAATGTATAATTAAAGGCGGTAATCAGCAATTCTAATTACGTTTATATTAAAAACAAATTAATACACGACTTGCCTTTAGATAATCGCACTTTCATATAACAATTTGATACCAACATTACCGAAAGTCATCAGGGGGTGTACTCGTATCTACATAATTAAACCACCGTAACTTCGTGAACACATGAGACAGCAACCGACAGCGAAACTTCCTCTACGTATAAATGAAGACACGCTACATGGGCAATACAATTACAGGAGTCAAATAATAAGACTTTAATGAGACAATTAAAATGCCAAAATTTCCACGGAGGGAAGGGACGAAACCGCAAGCAAGCGTTATTCTATCCCTTTCGGGCGTCTCTTACCGATGCCGTTATTTAGGCACGACGTAGGTTATTCGAGAGCTAGATTTAAACTCGACGGCAATTCGAGGTATAATTGAAAGCTGTTTCCTTAAACAATTAGGTTGTCAGCAGTGGGGAAATGTTCAGGACGCTGGGGGCGTGCGCGCCGCCGCAATTTTCGAACAAATAATTACTTTTGTTGAAAATTTTCGCCTCAACTTAGGAATCCCAACGCACGCGTCACTCAGGTATACTTGTTTACTGTTTAATCGAAATTACGTCCGTTTCAAATTTTCCCTATAATGAGAAAATGAACGATGCACAAACATTGCCTTCTTTCTTCGTGACCGTTTAAGTAATTTTTAAACGAAATGTTTTCTAGGCTCATACAAAACTTTCATCGAACATTCCCCATCTACATTACTTATTATCTGTTCATATTTTTCTGTTTATAATTTCTTGATTGCTTCGACGACGAACGCTATTTTAAATAAATAGCGGTCGTCATGTGTGAATGTGAACGAAGCAAAACACGGACATGACACAAATACAGGGTTATTGGAAAAACACCAACAAGCTCTTAAGAGGTCATTGTACTCATCATTATGAACAACTTTTACTATGGAACTTAACCTGAAATCACGAAAAAAAAAATCAGCTGTTCCCTACATTTCGACGAGTTATACGAACATAAATGTAGGGAACAGCTGATTGTTCCCATAGTAAAAGCTGTTCATAATTATGAGTACAATGACCTCTTACGAGGTTGTTGGTGTTTTTCCAATAACCCTGTATAGTTGTAAAGTACATTCGTAGATACCCATCGAACACAGTATATTTGTTTTCACATGTACATAGTAGTACGGTTTAAAACGTCCCGCGTTGAATATTACATCGCCGTAATACTTATTCCACTAAATTATTCAGTGCAACCGTTCGCCAATTACGCCGGCACTAGAGCCATATGTTTAAGCACACTGTATAAAATTTCCCACAGTTGTTTTTATTTGGCTCGTGTAAGTGTGTTGTAAATCTGTGAGAACAGTGCCTGCAAACAAGAGCGAGCTAATAACAGGTTATGCAATGAAATGAACACGAAGTAAACCGCAGAGCGCGACTGCGATGAAATTAATTGAGTAATTATGGTTGACTTCGAAATTTCATCGGCCTACGTGAACGTAGGGTAGTTGGGCAAAATTAGACAGCACGGAAATGAGGCCAGTGTTCAACTGTGTCTAGACTGAAGGCACGAACTCGTATTAAATTGAAACATTATTACAATAAACGAATAAACTTAACGGTACGGTTTTTTTTTGCAAACATTGTTTGAACTTGTTTAACGATTGCCGAAAGTAGGCCGTGTTCAACCCACGCCTACTATCAAACAAGTACAATTAGCTAACTTGTTGGAGGAGACGAAAAAAATTTGTAAGTGGTGTGAGTTACGAGTTTCGCTTTTCTTCATACTAGAAATGATTTCCCTTGTTTCAGCAACTTTAACGAGAGAGTTATAATTATTGACGTTGTCACAACACTTACCAACATTTGTACCAAACTGGAATTTCGACAATCAGTTAATATTACGTACCTGAAACAAAATAAATTTTTATTACATAAGGTTCGTTAAATGAGGAGCAGTGACGGATTAACCCTTAATCAAATTAAGCAATTGCCTAGGGCATCACGTCTGGGGGGGCACCAGAAGAAGCACAAAAAAAATCCGTCCTTAGGGCATCACGTCTCACTCTCACGTCACCAAAAACCACACCAAAAAAAGTTTCTAGGACTAATTTGAAAATTCGCGCGTTTTAAGTTGACATAGAGTCCGACCTAGTCATAACCCCGCTCCCGCTTGCCCACTTGCTGCCCGCTAGTGCATTCGGCAATTCGAATGTACCGCAATTGCGATCAGCCAATCACAAACCACCCCTTCCCGCGGGCCCCCCGCCTGCTATTTTCGTTGGATCCCGCTTTTGAATCCCAGTTTAATATTTTTGGCGTTGGATCCCGCAAAACATTATTATGTATAAAATTTCCGTTGGATCCTGAATTTAAAAAATGCAAGATAATTACGTTTTATTGTCGTTGAATCCCGAAAAGTATTTCCGTTGGATCCCGAATGCTTAAAAAATCTGAATGCGAGTACTTTCAACAACAAAATTGTTTATAATAAAATGAGGGGTTCACTAATGTTTCACCAAAACTCCGTTGACAAATTTTTAGTTTACAACCAACGTTTCGTATACTATTTATTTCACAAACAACTCATTTTCTATAATAATCTAGTCGTTTCTGGTGTAGGGGTCACGGTTTTAACCTGACCTAACCTAACATTGTTTTTTTTTTTAATAATTAACCTAATCTAACTAGTTCGTTGCCGGGTAGCCCACTAAAAATAATCTATTTTTTTCTATTAGCGCAAGTCGATGAAAGAATGAGTTTCATTTTTAGGAAATTGCGTAATGATAAGTCAATATGTAAAACGTTCTAATTCCAAACGTTGTTTTATGAGATAAAATGAATAAAAAATGAATTGCTTGTTAAATAACACGTTATTAAACAAAAATGTATCAGTTTAGTTTATAAGTTTAAGTATATATGTCGCTTGCTACCGCGTCACCAGTCCTAACTCTCTATATATTTTGGCTGCTGAGACCAAAACTACAAACGTACAAGTGTACAGGGATGTTTTAAAATGCGGCTGTTACTTTACAATATTGTGGTGTCTTACGACTTCCACACGAACGAAGTCGCGGGCAGAAGCTAGTGTTTGATAAAGGTAAATCACTTTTCTTCTGAAATGTACACATGTTGTTATAACATGGGATTCAATGGAAATAGCAAACGGGATCCATTGTTAATACCTAAAAATGGGATTCAAAAGCGGGATCCAACGAAAATAAACGGTACATCTCATCATCTTATTTTACAAAAAACTAATGTTTTTAGGCGGTAAAGGTTTAAAGACCGATTCTAATTGACATACGGATAGGGGGGCCCACAGTCGTGGATTGCTTAGGGCATCAAGTAGTCTTAATCCGTCACTGATGAGGAGAAATATATGAATATATTTTTTCCTAAATTCCCAACGCCACGTTGAACATGCGTGGAAGCGCAGTATAAAAAATACCTTAAATAATACTGTAATTTTATTGGAAAAGACTCCTATTTAATTTTTTGTTATTTATAGAATACAACATGAGTACTTTTATGAAATAAAATACTTACTCATTTCAGCCAAAAAAATCATCGTAAGTAACTGGCTCCAATTTACCTATAACTTGAAACTTTTTAGTCGGATTGAAACTTAGTCAACATTTTGCATTCATTGGTTTCTGTAGAACGAATACATATTGAAATTCTACAGAACATGTCCCTTCTACTTAGTGGGAAACATCACTAGGATTTTGAATCAAGTGCTGATCCAAAATCCTAGTAAAATTCTAATTTCTTGTGTGTCCCAAATATTTTTTTTTTGTTTTTACCATGTATATGGTAAAGAAAACAAAAATATTTGGGACACATAAGAAATACCTACCTACAAGCAATAAAGATGAACATTAAAAGTACCAAAATCAAGAACACTAAAAAGGAGACCTGTGCGAGGCCAAAAAGATTCCTATCTCAGCATGATGCTGCAAAGGTACCACGAACTTGATCAACCAAATTCTTTGGGTAAAATCTTTTATCGTGTCGAGGGCACGTACTACAGTTTTCCCGCCAGTATGTTGCCTGCCACATGAATACCTCTTACGTCAGCGTTTATTAGTTCCTCGTGAATGCAGGTGTCAGGGTACGCAGGATCATGTAATATGTTTGCCATTTGCTATTCAACGTAGCCACATGGAAAAATAACTTTTATTAGGTTTTTAATTTCTTATTGGCTTTTACCTTCATATTATTTTAATTTAGTATCGACCGTTGGATTAACACTTGGCCTTTTAGTTACGCGGTGCGCAGTCTATGTAATTACTACAGCTTAACAAATGTACCTCAACCAGCAAGATTACAGTAATACTACAATCTGTTAGCAGTAGTTACTACATTTCCCGTCTTGCAGAATCCTTAGTAATGTTAGATCCAATAACTTAGCTGCGTTCTGCGTATACACCTTACTGCCATAGACAATAGGCTAGACCCGTGTGATCGGATGGTGTTGCCACAAATGAACTGGTGTTGCAAAAAACCAAATTATAAATCAAAGGAGAAGAAAGACTTCAAAAAGTAATTTCCCCTGGGATCAATCTGCGCCAAGCAAATGCTTATAAAAATATTACATCCTATTTATAATGCAATAAGTACTTAATTAGGTATATTAGGGGAAGCAAATTTGTTTTATTAAGAGTAGGTATGTATAATAGCGCTAGATAATAATTGATGATTATTAATTGAAAGTTGAAGTTATTACGTTATCATACCTTCCTATGAGTAGTTATTCGAAGCTCGAACTCAATTTCCAATCGAGCAATGTCTATGTTATAAAAAAAACAATAGCTATACCTAATACAATAAGAAACTCAATCTCCTTAAGTGTTAAATAACGGCGTTATTTTTATTCATCACTTTGATACAACATTATTCTTCTTCAAAAAATAATTTGATAGCTAGCCGGGCCCGACTGCCCGAAGTGCCCGAAGCAACCGGCCTGACCTTTCCAACGGCTAGAATATAAAAAGTGTGTTACGCCCAAGTCGTCTCGCCAAATAAGGAACATGTACAGTTACATCCCGATTACTGTAAATAACATTAATCTTAGCTATTAGTGTCAGTGCACGGATCTAATGCTCTTATATTATATGCTTATTACATGAGGCAGACTAATTTATACGCGGAAATCAGAAAATTACAGAGTAACGTGGCTGTTTCCAGGAAACTTTTTTAATTCTGTTTTCAGTGTTTGTGTTTTTAGTTCTAATTATGCAAACCTGTACCTAATGATTTTAATAAATCTGCAGTTTGAAATTTTCCGCAGTTGCATTCCTAAATTTATATGGCATTGCTGGTGATATAATGCGATTACCTAAATTGGCGAGGAAAAAAATAAAAAAAATTACAAAATGTTAGGTAGGTACCATTTTAATTTAGATATCTAATAGCGATATTCGATTTTATCCGTTTTACTAAAATTAATCAGTACCTAATTCACTTATTTACAACTTTTTCATCTGTTTCCAGTAGGTATTTTTGTTTGATAAGCAAACCAGAATTTCAATAACTACATAAGAGTATCTAGCATTAAAAATAAGGCTGTACCTACTATTATAATAATAATAGTCCTCCAGACCGTATTTCTGTCATGGAGGCCATTCTCAAAAGAGACTAGCCTTCGGCGCGGGAGATATTATAGCGCACAAGTGTGTGCGCAAACACAGGTGCATTCTCTCTTTCCTCACTCTCATAGTCCGATGGGACGGCACGTAATACGACTCGACTGGAGAGAGACCAGGCACAGGACCCGGCGTAACGTCTTTCCGAAGCACAGACATCACATCGACAACTTCCAAACTCCGGACTGTTAAGGTATGATTCCGATCTCGGCAGCACGCAACAGTGCTGTCGCGGCCGTGCGGTCGCAGCACTACTGGTCCTCATACATTTTCTATAGGTTTATATGAGATTACATTCCAAGCACGGCAGCAATGCTGCGCGACATTCCTATAGAGAATATATGGGGACCCGCAGTGCTGCGGCAGCACTGCTGCGTGCTGCCGAGATCGGAATCATACCTTTACTAAAAAAACTCCCAGTGGAAAAACCCATTAATACTTTGCACGACCTGGGAATCGAACCTAAGATCCCACGCTCAGCACTCGCGCTTGCGACGACGAGACCAACGGGCAGTCAATACCTAATATATATTACTTGAACAGGGAAAAAACAAAAAAAAAGGTAAATCTGTTAATTAAAGGAAAAATCTGCACGTAGGTGTACCCGTTTTACAAACAAACAATTAAATATTCGAAGGACATCAACCTATACTTACAAATTGTTGTTTAAATGTTCGGCTACAAATATAGATGAATATTGCATAACTTGACAAATTAACATGGTTGACGTGCAACTGTGCAAGTGATTGTATTAACCTTTACACGAATGTATGAAATTACATAAATGCGTCTGAAGACTTCTATATATAATAATATTAAATGCATATAATGTATAGATAGATAGATTTGTAGCCTGTTAGGTATCCGGTTTACTTGCATGTGAAGACTTCAAAGATCATCGAGAAGAAGTAGGTAGGTTACCACCATAAATATATAAAAGTTTTATGGTTACCACCTAATAGCCACATCACGCCTGTTTGTCCCGAAGGCTTAGACAGAGGTGCACCTATAGGTAGACCTACATTTCATCAGTTATGTTATAGTCTCATGCTCATGTAATAGGGGGCGAGCCTATTACCATCAAACGGCACAAATACAGACTCCGGGCTGCTACTGAGAAATTCCAGATAGAAAAACCTAATAACCCTTTGCTCGACCCAGGATCTCATGCTCAGCACTACCTAATCTTTAGAAGATAGTTACTGCGCAGGCCTAACCTAACCAAGTGCTAAGAACTTAATTCTTCCAAAAATGGCATTTTCCGCTTAGGTACAGCTACTCTCTGCACCTGATTAACCCAGATCGTACATTTTTGGCGTCAATGGCATAACAACTTTGAAGAAATTCTTGCTATTTTGTTTCCGACATTACCTTACCAAAAATAGTCATCGCTTGAACTCTCAGATCACGATCGCCAACATAATGCGATATTGTGATGTTTATCCTCTTAACCAACTCTTACAAATATTCTTGAATAGAATGATAATGTTGTATAGCATAATCAACCTATACCTAATGTTCTCAATGTTTGTTTAAGACATGCCGGTATAATGTTTTCCTGTAACGTTTTGAGATACCTACAACATTTAAGATCAATTCAAAATTTACAAATTTTAATGGGCAGGCGATTTATATTTTTATCTACAAACGTCTAACCAAATTAACTTTTACAACTCTAGTCATGATCTTTAAAAAAAAGATCACGATCACAACCTTTTTTTTTAAACCTAATTCCTTTTCCTATCATCTGTATCCGGCATTCATCGTCAGAAGGCATCGGACAAGGATGACGTGGTGACGTCACTGCATGCTCCATCGATGACTTCACCTCAGCATGTAAACACATTCGGTGCTAACCGCAGCAGCCTTTTATTATTCAATTGTTCAACTTTAGCATTTTGCAGAATCTTGGCAGATTAGTTAAGTTTTGAGGTTGCTGCACTGTCGCGTCTGTTGCTTAGTGATGCAGTTATGTGCAATAGGATGTAACGATGTGCCATATGTTTTGTTTTAAAACTGAGGAATATTCACAGAAAACTTGATAATCTCAAATACGATATGTTGTAAGGTTATCTAAATCTTATTTCATGTGGTAAAACGTTTGCAAATTATTAGATATCTCGGTTCATAAGTAGGCACGCATGAGCTGTCGGACTTCATGACTGATGTACTATAGGAACATTGTTTGCTAATGTCCATTTGGGTACCTTTTTGTTTTATGAACTAACCAACTTTAGCCTTATAGCACCTATAACCGTTTTTGTTAAGTGGATAACGTTATATCTAAGAACGAATTTACAGGCCTCTAAAAGTAGTATAAATGTTAAGTAAACATTAACGCTAAAAGCATTACAGACATAACATAGATACCATATAGATACATTTAAGATGTCTAACAATGGATTAACAAAATAAAAGATAAAAGCGATAAATTGAACCAATAAACAGGTACTATTGCTTTATAAATAATATTGTATTCATTATATTGTATTTTCATATTGCATGAGTATAGTCCTTTGACACTGACATGCTTACTTTATAGCCCCAGTAAATTGTACTCGCATAGAATCAATAATTTTTATCTAATTTTATAGGTAAGTTTCGAACGCCCACACTGGGGAATGCAGAACCGGGATTTTTGGGACCTTCTGGCTAAAGAAGCGGGATTCCCGGTACTTTCGATACTTTCGGGAAATGATACTTCGCGTTTAGAATATTTCTAATTTGGCGTGGAATACACTTGCTACGTAGTAGAAGAGTTGAAAGTGTTGAAACGGACAAAGTAAGAGCAAGACGAAATGACAGGGCAAGATAAAAACATTTCGCGATTTCCCGGTACTTTCGGTTCCCGGATTTCCCGGGACTATTCACTAGCCCACACATAGACGTAGCCCACACGTATAGTCTAGACTAGATTCTATCCGAGTAAACGAGCACCATAAGTGTTTTTCTAGCATTAATATTAGGTTTTTCGATGTTAATTCAATTAACATAAAGTGATAGGGTCAGTCTTCTACAAGTTTTAACCAACAAACTCCTTTCTAATAACCCTGCAGTTAAAGTATGATGTACTCTAGATTTCTCTAATCAAGTACATACGTGACGGGTTCATGCGACAACCGGTCCCACACAGCTCATTACAGACAGGCCACATCGCGTCCGCACATTATATAACTCATCATAAACAGCTAATGTATACCACGCAATCTTCATAAACGAAACGTTGCCGAAAACCATGCCATTAGACATACTCCGGCAGAATATACGAGTTGAGCAGATAATAATCAAAATTTAATTATAGCTTATATCCACAAGACACGCGGCCATTAATTGGCTTGTGTCGAAATAATTACTGGAGGGGTTGAGGGGCAAGGCGACAGCTCGCGGCCTTGCGGCTGCCTTCCGTCTTCCGTTGACACAACAGTAATGTGTTATATATATTTTCTGGTCCAAATCGGCTGAGAAATTCAACCTTTCACGAATTGAAAATAAGCGTATGCTTAACAGACATCAGCCGACTAATGAATTGAGGTTTCTTTCTACAGAAAAACTTCCTTTCGTAGCAGCGTAAAACGAGAAGTTACCAATTACCAAGAATCAAGAGGTAACCTTCGAAAAGTAAGTATTAAAACAACTTCTTATGCGGGCTATCGCAGGTTTTCAGTAAAAAAATAATGCATGTTTGAACATAATGACAGTAAATATTACCTTTGAAAATTGATTTTACTTTTCAGAATAAAAGCCAACAAAACCACCGAATTTCAATTTAAAGCGTAATTTTGATGACCACAGAAAGTTACCCAAAAAGACAAACATAACGCATACAAAAAAGAAATTGCTTCTTTAATAGGCAGTCAGTTTTTAGCACGAACATCGCTGTTACAAAAGAAACAACGGTTCGCTTTTTATTTTAATTAATTTTGCTTGTGGCGATGTGAATGTTACATGTGCATGAATAAAAAAACAGTTGGTACGCATAAAATCTATGCACGCTATTCTGCAATAAGACCTCTTAATATCTCTTACTGTTTTTAATGTAACAAATGACTGAGGGTCTTCGATATTAAAATCGAAAATATATAATTTTGGAGAAACAGTTAGGAAGACAAGCGATAAGTATTTGGAAAACGTCACCACGTCACACTTGTAATAGATATTGTTGTTTGAACGTATTAGAGAGCTATTTTAGTAATTAGTAAGTTATTCACAACAATTAAATTGTATCGAGTAAGTATATTTTATAATATTAGTAATCTGGAATTTCCTATGCATCATGATATCTGGGCATTTAATATAAAGTAGATTCAAATAAGTTTCCATTTTATTTTATATTTTTTGCAGATGATACTAAGAATACAAGTTTTCGGCGACCAAGGTTGTCCGTTTATGAACATTAAAAGTAGTGACGAAGACGATATTTAGTGTAAAGGTCAGTACATAGACAGAACAGGTTAGATCATTTTAGCTCCTGCGCACATACACATAAAATTATTGCTCAACAACCGGTCGGCCCTGCAAGATTCCCAGTTTATCTAGTCGCGGTGAGCCAAGAGATATATTAAGAAATTAATACCCCTCAGAGGTATACCAGCCTCTCCTAGTACCTAGGTCGTGACGAGCTTCATACATGTACTTATTTACAGCGCCATCTTCAAGAAGTATTATTGTACAATGTTTCTTTAACTTTTTAGCTGGGGACGAAGTTAAAAATGATAGTTGAGCATACTGTACCTACATCTACTTGCATCGATGCTTAGAAGTCCACCGCTTACTCTAAAAGTTTAGAAATAGTGTTTGAGAGCATTAGTATCGTAAAGTAACAACAAAGAAGTGTTTTTCCTCAAGATAGTTGTAAGTTTGACCAGAATCCCGATGAACCTTCTACACAATACGGATAGTAAAGGTCTGGCCTCAAGGGGACTTGCAACATGTTCACTTGTGAAATAATTCTCCCAACTACGAAAGTATTCCTTTCTGACTCAAACTACAAACACAAGCTTTATTGAGGTCTGCGAAATCCCTGCAAAGTAAATAAAGCTCTCCTCATCTAAAACATTTGCAATAACGCAAAATACCTCCTGAAAGGCACGGGCAAGTAAATACATTACGCTGCAAAAAGAATTGACTCGCTATAAAAAGAGGCTGTTTATGGCAAGCCAATTTGTACAAAGACAGTTAAAGAGATTCCTCGCTATTGGTTTACGAGTTCGTGGCGCAGAAAATGCAGGTTATATTTTTTGCTCTCGAAATGTTCCGTGTGTCCAATATTTTGTTCGTTAGAAAACTAACAGCGAGTGTATGGCTCTGAACAGTACTACCTACGAATAGTTCAGATACTGAGAGGCGAAGAGGGTATTTACGACTTTTACGAGCGTATACCTAATATTGAAGAACACAAAACCTAGGAGAAAAATAACGGTTCACTTCCAAAAGCTAACGGGAAGGGTGTAGAAATGCATGTAACAATCTTCTTCCCAGAATAGCAACTTACAGTTGAGTTAAATTCTCTTTGTGCACCTTTTTGGCGCACCAAATATCTTGAGAGTATACCATACCGCAGCAAGTTAATGAATAGGAAATTAGGTGGAGAATAAGGCAAGATTACTAGAAACTATGAAGGACAATAAAGAGCTTGGATGTCAAGTGTAATATTTCCCATAATTGACTATGTTGATGTGTGTTACTATGACCTGAATGCAGATCTCCTCAATAAACTTGACCGTCTCCTCAATAACTGCATTCGATTCGTTTTCAATCTTCGTAAGTATGACCATGTTTCCGAGCACCGGCTTTTAAAATGGTTACCCATTCGCCAGCGCAGAGAGTTCAGGGCGCTGACGTTGTTCTCTATTCTTGACAAACCCACTGCTCCTTCTTAAATGACTTCCCCAATTCAATATTTATGCTCTGCCCATGCTAAAAACCTTCTTTCCACCAACAATCGCCTTCTAAGATGTCCATCTCACCGTTCTGGTTTCATAATTTCATTAATTCTTCTTTCTTTGTCCAGGCGGTCTTTCTATGGAATGCGCTCCCTCTGAACATCAGGACGGCAACCAGTCGGTTATCTTTTAAGGTGAAGGCACATGAACATATTCGGCAGAAGTTGGCCGTAACATGCCAGCGCTGATTTGCTGGATTCGTTTTCTCCTCTACCGATCATTTTTCTCCTTAAAGTTCATTTGGTTTATATGTATTATGTATGTATGTATTCTTGTATTGTATAGTCATTTCCTAGCTACTTATCCTGTATGGTTGCACATGCCATGTTTTGTCTGCATCACCCTAAGGTTGACTGGTAGAAAATGCTTCAGGCATTAAGTCCGCCTTTGTACAGTATTTTTTTTACTTGTGCATAAAGTTTTAATAAATAAATAAGTTTTTGCTATACAATTTATATACCATTAGCACTCATAGCAATTTTAACACAGCGGCCTCGCCAACACAATCGCTGCGAAGAGCCGAATGCCGACGACAAATCCTGTCGCAATGTTCGCATCATTGATAATTGTGTTGTAATCTTATTATGTTGCTTACCCACAGGTTAAAAGCTATCAAGATTGAAGAATTCTTCGTATTTCTTGAGAATGAGTATTGTTCATTTTAAAGGTTGTGAAGGAATACTATAGACCCCATTGTTACATGCCTTCAATGGGTTTCTTAAAACAGAGTTTAATTATATATATTTATCTCAGTGAGACCATTCACAAATTCAGATGTAGCAAAAAATTATTATGTTGATGGATACAGTTTAGTCAATCCTTAACAAAATGGATAGTTGCGCCAAAGGTTTTTATTAACTACTCCAGGGAAGAAAGCGTCTAAGACTAAACTGCTCGTTGTTCTAATTCCCTGAAATCTTTTATAGTTGCAAAAGATTTCTCTAGTACTCGTACCTTTTAGCAAAACATTCCAAGTGGCGGCCTTTAACACTCGTTTTATTCGAGCCGAGTCGGGGCGCAGCTTCTTTGATAGCTCGTTATAAGGAACAAAGGCAACGCAACATCAAACGAGGTATTTCTTTACGCTGTGACATTTTAATAACGGTTCCCCAATTGGTTTCCCATTTTATTGTTAACGTCAATTTAACAATGGTTGGTCGTCGAGCGATAAATTGTTTCAATTGCGCACTTTAGGTACACAGTTTCAATTACCTGGATGACATAGTTGCTATGAAATTGTACTGATTTCAGATTATCAGACAGCTGAGATTGTACGGCACCCATTTATATATTTTATCTAGACATCTTAAAAGCTTGATATCTAATGTTTGCCCTCTAAACCTTGATCGCTTAGGATATCCAATTCATGGAAAATTATCTCTTTTAGCTCAGGCCCAGGACCCTTCTAACTAGCGTCTTTTTTATATTGAAACAAGTTATAAGAGACCATTAAGGATGTTTCTTATCGGACCTGACCAGCCTTTAATCCCTGTATAATGTAAACGAGCTAATACGTAAATGTAACGAGCCACTGGAAGCTAGCGAAGTCATTTGCCATGTAATGAGACTCATTGCCCTCTGCAAACCAGTTCGATGGACGCGCGAACACAAACAGGATTCGCGGTCTGCGCCTTCCGTACTGGACGATTACGAACCAATTACATGAACACGTTAAAATATTCAATTTAGATTAACAAACAATACTGTCTTTTAATATGTGTTTTTAATGTGGAGTAGTGCTCAAGTGACCTTCTTTCTAATTTAAAAAGCTACTCGGCATCATTGCGTCCGCCAGGGGCATTGTGTCCGATCAGTCACGGTCTCGTCCATGATCGCACGAATAAGCTCGCCCTATCGGACGGTCCACGATCATGTTTCACAGTCATATTTCGTGATGAGAAATGACGAAATGAGGAAGTTTCGTGAGAGTCTGCAGCGCGTTACTATCGCATCATCTAGATGTGGTGGAAAAATTGCCAAAACACTTATCGGTGTGAGTGGCTGGATATATTATCTGTGGTGTCGAATCTGACTCGATCTCGATAGCACGTCTAGACTCTGAGGTGGAGCTCCCTCGAACCACAGTCCCGTTAGCCGGATACCGCAGCGCCCGCTTGTTATGCAACTGATGTGTCCCTCGTTTGCCGCACCGACGCGGATCGTGCGTCGGCGGCGCGCCGTCAGCGCATGCGCTCACAACAATACAAGTTTTATATGTATTCCAATTACTTTAAAACACACCGTTACCACTTTAATTTATTCGTCAAGTGCATAGGCCATAACTACTTCTGCAAACGTGCCGTCATATTTCAAGAACGAACACACCTCCGTTCTACACACCCAAAACATGTAGGTATTTCAGTTAAGCAAAAGTATCTTCAGAGTACTAAATAGAGAAACATGAATAAAGTTTAAAGTTAAAGCAAGTATAAGGTCAACTTCACTTGCATTTATCAACTGTTAAAATCTTCTGGCGCTACCACTACACAAGTTCTGTTATTTCAAATTATTTTAGAGTTTTTAATATTTCTGTTCTGCACTGAACTTTCTTTTCGGACTGTTGGTTCCACAGGTTCCACTGCTTGGTATAATAGAATTATCAAGTTTTGGACGTATAATTCTTTTCATGACATTCAATAAAAGTTGCATAAAGTTATGTGACTACCTAATGATAAACGTCAGCTTAGCCATACATTTTTCGACGCTAAAACGTCTCTTAACTTTAAGCAACGATTATAAATAAACCCCTCTGTGCATAGCAATAATTAAATTAACACGAAGAACGCGAAACTTCAGCCTTTTTTGTAAACAACACCAAGCTGCTTGACTAACATGGGAATAAATAGATGGAGGTGAACATCCGGTGTTACTATGAAAGTGGCATCAGCTGTCGATTGAAATGGAATTAATAGGTTTTGTTTAGTCTTGTTAGTGAAGGTTTCTTAAAGTGTATAGAGAATAACGATAATCGATTTCACGACACTGGCTTTTGTGGTCCGCAGCGTGATATACAGTAATAAGCTGTACTCGCTCAAAATTAATGTGACGGAAGATAAGGGTCAAATAAAGTAAATAATACTTTCAAACAATACGTTTTATTTGTCACATTTCGCGGGTTCTGGTCGAGAGGTGTGAGACTAAGTCCGTTAACATTATCGTAGTCGGTTATCAGCTCAAATAACTCTTAATAGATGTAAAAAGAAGAAATTTTCCAAATACCTAATATGCAAACTACCCCCGCGTTTAACAAGCTTTCCTTCTTTGCCTCGAAAAGAGAGAGAGGTCAAATAGATAATAAGTGCATTTACCAAAGACATTTTGGCATTGATGTAAAAATAGCAGCGGCGTCTGTCGCCAGTTTTCGTACCCAATGAAATCGATATCATCAAAATACGTCGATTGCAATTAAAAGAAAATGAGAACATTTCTCCGTGTAGCGGCAACTAATGCACGTGTCGTGGTGGGAACGCGCTCCTCCGGTGAGAGATAACCCCCCTTGCTGCCAGATTATCGACTCAGAGAGCAATTTGTGGGGATTTGCCGTAGAACTCCACAGAATATAAAAACGGGCGTCCTTCATTAGAGAGCAAATAATTTGCGTGAGTACTAGAAGTAGTTCTATATACTTATCAAAATTAAGCATTAAAATTTAGGCGAGGAGTGCTATACTGATCCAGATTGATTCCAGCACAAAATGACGTCGATATAGTCTTTGATACATCGAATTATTCCTACTTCTTTTTAGCATATCGATGCCATCGTGGTGAAAGGATGCGCCAATCTAAAGAAGTCGATTGCCCAGGGTGCGCCGGACGTAACAAAAGGTCGGAGGGTACATCAGTCGGGAAGGCTCCCTTCATGCACCCCTATTGAACTACTATTAAAGTGGGTTAAAAATGACTAAACCAAAGTACAGAACCAAACTTATAATGTGGACATAGCTGTTAGTACCTAATTCAGTTTTTTAGGATAGCCTAAAACAGAAATAACTACATACTTTAATCTGTTAAGCTCCGCTAATGAGACACAATTGATTTTCTATTGTTTCGTCGCCAATGGGCGACGCGCGCCGCTTGACCGGTTATATAATAATACCTTGCAATTATAGCCACTGCACAATTCATGTGCACCAAGGTAGCATGCCTTTTGTTATTGTTATGCCATCATTGTAGAATATTGACTTCAGTGTTTAAGACTTATTCTGCTTAGGTTTTCAATCAATCTCTCTTTCAGTAAAAGGATAATGGGTATAATTTTATGGGAACTGAAAGTGGTCTATGATCCAATAGAGATCTAATTGTATATTTTGTATAAGTATGTTCATCTGTTCCCTCATAACTTCAAAAGTACTTATAATAATTTGACAAATGAGGTATTTTTAGAAGCGTCTTGACCATCTGCTGGTTATAGGCTATGTGACGTTACACTAAATTAAATAGGGCTCCCTCTACAGAACATAAATTAATGAATTTAAAAATAAATATTTTGGTATGGTGCCTTATTGGATATCAAACGAAAGGGGTTAATTAGCACATTCCAAATATATAATTACTTTAATATAAATTACTGAAATAAGTAACAAAATAGTTAATTCAAAAAGTTTAAAAATTAAAACCCAACTACTGAAAAGGATGAAACAAAAAAGTACCTTCCTGTGGTTGCATGCTACCATAGCTTATAAGTATGTCAGTACAGCGGCATCCGAAAACGTGTAGGTACTTTCTTGTTTCATCCTTTTCAGTAGTCGGGTTTTAGTTTTTAAACTTATTTTTTTCTCAGTCTAAATAAAAATGGCAGTGATATTTGACTTTGAATACTTTGCAGGAAGGGGTTTATTTATAAATAATGATTAAAGTTAAGTGATGTTTAACCTGTCAAGCTCTGCTAATGAGACACAATTGGTTTTCTATTGTTATGTCACAGATCGGTAATGCGCCGGGCTTGACCGGTTAAACATCAAAAATGTATGGTTAAACAGTCGCTAATCACTACTTTAAGCAATATTTATGAATAAAGGGGTAAATGCTCCCATACATAATAACAATAAAACTATTGCGTCTTATTCATTGTCCTTCAATGGGTTGAAAATATATTAGTTTGGATACTAATATATTTTTCCACATCCTTACTACAGCTGGCACGCAGCATCACCCAGCGTCCAAAGACAATATTTATTGGACCTATTCAATTCAAATTCATATTATCAACATGCAATAATATGTTGTATGAAAAAGTTGTTATTGTTGACTAACTATTACTGTTCTTTTATCGTCTCCAATGATGTTTGAAGAATAAATAAATTAAAGTGTTTGCTTTCACAAGGCAACTTGTAAACATTTTTTTACAACAGCTGGGTTATTTCAAATACTCAAATATTTAAGTATATTAACACAAAATTGTGAGGAAAAGTTGCTGAAATACAAAACGTGAACAAGTGACATGGTTACGTTAACATTGGTATAAGTATTTACCTATATTTCACCGAGCCTTAGGATCATAGGATCCATTTCCTATTTGCAATGCTCCACTGAGACAAGTAGAGAAATGTGACACTAGTAGCAAAAGAAAAAGCGAAGCTACTGTCATCTACTTAGTTGTTATAAACAGCTTTATTACATAACAATTTTGTTAAGGTTGTTACAAAGGTTTCTGCTAAACATCCAGTAACAAAATTCAAGTGATCAGTAATTCATAAGTAGAGTTATTTAATTTTGTCCAAAAACTTTTCGAAAGTTCATTGTAATTGTGGTAAAAAGTCTACTAAATAAAAAGCATGCAGATTTTTAAGCAAATTAGTTTTAATGAAGACAAATTGAAAAGAAACGAAAGTAAACAAAAGTCGTAAAACAAGCTTGTGTGACATAAATATGCATTAAGCCATGCCAAGCGCACAACCCAGACGGCGCTAGGTAGCAGCGCGAGGAGCGTAGGCGCAAGGTTCCTCTCGTCTCACCTTGCGGGATCGGCGGCGCGGGGTCCAGCGGCGTCGCCAGTACCGCTGCCAGCTGCGCCACCGCTTCCACGGCCGACAGCACCCGCCACATGTCCCACAACCACATCACAACACTCCACTATCTCATTATTGGCACAATATTCACACAACTTAACCAATACGAAAGCCTAACTATACTAATAACTTCTACTGGAACGATCATACTTTGGAAAAAATCATGTCGCAATATAACCGTTTACTAGCACATTATCGAGCTCTATCTATCACATTATTCTACGACTCTCGAGTAAAGTTTAAAACGAGTGTTATTCAAACAAAGACAGTTACTGCACGTCATAACATTCCTTTGCCTGCGAATTACGAAACAATCTACAACAACGACTCGGTTACCACTAGCTCATATGAAACTCGACTACCTTCACCTTGTGTTGTGTCTTGTGTTGACTACTGCGCTCGCTCGAATTTGACGTTCAGAAACGAGTGACAGTTCACAATCGAATAATCGATTTAAAAAAATCGAATAAATAAAATCTAATTTAAAAGTACGTACATAAGACTAAGACATGTAACACAAAAATATAACCTTTTAAAAACTACTAATTAATACTGAAAACTTTTTGTTTGCATCCACATAGAAAATTTGGTTCAATTGGTGGTAGATCGTTAGGTCCTAACTGCATTACGAATTCTGCCATTTTCTCTAAGTACGGTAACTTCATTTCGCGATCCAACGGCATTAAAAAATCAGTTGCTGGCTTCCAACGTCCATTAACAAATCTTGCGGGTTGGGAAAATATCCCATCAAAATGTAATCCAAAAGATCCTATTTAACCAAAGGTAACATTAGTGACTAAAACAATAAAACCTCTGTCATAATTATACATTGTTATGTTTCATAATTACCGTCGCAACTAATTCCTAAGCATATTATGTGGTCCGGACTGGGATTCAGAAGCCACAGATTTACCAAACTTATTACTGCTTTTGCTTTGTTTAATCGTGCCTCAGCTGCTGGTCCCTGGCTGTAGGTTTTCTGAAAAAGTCTTTAAAATTATTAAAAATGTAACAACATAACATGACCCCTGTAATTCCTTGGAGGGTCCTGTAATAGGGGGGCGAGCTTCTTGCCATCAATCGAGCACACATCCAAACTCCGGGCTGCTACTGAGGAATTCCTGATAAAAACCACGATAACACATTGCCCGATCTGGTAATCGTATTCAGGACCTCATGCACAGCAGGAGCACTTGCGACCGCTAGACCAACGAGGCAGTATTCAAAATGTATTTATGTATATAAAAGTATTATTGGTTTATTTTACTATTTTTACATACTTAAATATTAAATACTTGCTTTCATTTCAGTTACTTTTGTCCATAAGGTATCATCGAAATGCATCAAATAATATAAAGTTCGCATTTCCGGAGTGATTGATCCAATGTTAAGACTAGAATTCCTCACTCTTGTGTATCTTCTATAAGGTTCGAAACTGTTATACTGATGCACCGTTGTTCTAATATCCACCAGCTGGTTTATTCCAACAAATCCCCAAACAGGTGGACAAAATATATTTCTCATGGGGACTTCAGCGATTTTAGCTACTATTGGTAAAATCTCCATTCCTACATCCGAAGTTACAACAACTATGTTACTTTTTTTATCAATATTAACGTGATTTCTGAGAATTGTGGCGTTATAACATGCTGGCCCTAAGTTGGGAAAAATGACGTTCAAGTTACGTGGACCTGAGGCATTGATCATGAGGGCTAGGTTTTCCATTATTATTCTGTTTTCACGCAGCCATTGCCCAATTGGTTTCTTCTCACTGAAAAATGTTCACATGGCAGACTTTAGCAGTGCTTTAAATATAAGTATAATTTAAAGCCCTGCCAAGGGCTGCCATCGAATTTTCACTTACTCAAACGGTTCATGGTCGAGGATTATCAGCGTATCTGTACTTGTAAGCGCTATTCCAATTTTCTCAACATATTTCACAACTCTGCCTGGAGTGTCAGTCCGGACATAAGAACAATCTTTTTCTACATAATTCATAAATGTTTCGGAACAGCAATCATCATACAAGTATATTTTATTTATTAATTTATCCCCACATGTATACTTCGGAGCCAATAAACCCGAAATCAAATGCATTGTTAATAAGTGGCGAGCGCCAGAAATCGTAACCACAAAATTATTCTTGGGAGGCTCGTTTACCGGATTTTCCTTTGCCGTTACGTCGAGCAAAACATTTTCAAGATGAACCTTCCTTTTAAATTGTAGAATATTGTCTAACAATCCTTCGTATTTCTTAGAAGCAAATAAAGCATCGAAATTGTAATATGAATAACAATAATCCAGAAACTCTGACGCCCCACCAATATAATGTGGCTTGCTGCCTTTCATTAACAATTCTTTCCAAACGATAGGCGACTCTGTATGATGCCATTTGTTTTTCTTGTTGACCTTGCACAGCCATCTCTGAAACAAATTATGATTTTACATTCAAATTAATCACTTATTCGTAATATATGTCAATGCTTATTATCTATCTACGACTTCAGCTTGCCTTTACTTCACTCATGCAAGACGGTAAAGTGACTGATAGTGACACGCAACATCTGCTTTTGCCATTAGTGCAATTTAATAACATTGATATATATGTATTTAACTCAATGCGGTTTCTTTTCAAAATTTAAAACGTACCTACCTTCCAATCGCGCACTGATTTTAGAATACAATCATAGGCAAAGTTTGGAAGTTGTTGAGAAAGATAATCTGCTAGGAGAACGGTTTCCGCGTATGCAAGGCATTGAGCCTCACCGGCAATTATAATACGAAATCCCATGATCAGCTAAGCAACTATTATTATACGGAAATTATATACAGGGTGTTACGGAAAGGGTATATCAATACAAACGGGTTGGAGAGTGTATCTGAGCCCTGATTCACAACCATACGACAGGCTATCGTATCGAAAACCTGACATTTCGATAACCTGATTTGACTTCCCCTCAACAGCAAATAGCTGTTGGAAGAATATCGGGCGTCTATTTGATTTAAACAGACAAAATTTTCGAGTTTTGGACTTGTGAACAGCGTTGAGAAGACTCCTACGATAACAATGATTAATGTTCGATACGATACGGAAGCATATCGAGTGTTTGTGAATAAGGGGGCAGGTCTAGAATCACTGTACAAAATTTCAGCTCTAAAGCATTTACTTTGAAAATGCTTAATATTTTTTTATTTCGACATTATGGCGCTGCACTGGCGCGTGGCGGCGTGATATGCGTGTACTAGGCGCACAGACACACTACAGATAATGGATAATGACCCTCGTAGTGCGGTGACACGTTTGTTATGATTTCAATTTAATAAAGTATCGAAATAAAAAAATAAGCATTTTCAAAGTTACTGCTTTTGAGCTGAAATTTTGTACAGAGATTCTAGACCGATACACTCTTCAACCCGTTTGTATTGATATACCCTTTCCGTAACACCCTGTATGATACGAGAAATTCTAATAAACGCCAACTCTTCATTAATGGCTTTCAGAAGAGCACTTTTCTCCTTAAAGAGACTAAACAAAGTATATTTTCCGTCTGTATGACACGGTTTGACAACGTATTGATAAACTTTGACAAACAAAGATTGACAAAGGGTATTTTTATCAAAAGCGTAATTTGCCAGTAACTTTTTTTAAAATGTAAGTGTATAGTTAAAAATTCTACAATTACAAGCCACGATTTAGTACTTGATTAATAACCGATTTGGATAGAAAATCGAGAGCTACAAATCGATTTCTGAATCAAAATTCTAAACGAAACAAAAACTGTCAGGACTCTTGGGTGCGTTCAAATAATACGTTTACGCACACCCGACGACAATGACGCGACGCACCGCTAAGATTTTTTGGCACTGGCAAGGGCAACTGGGCCACTTGAATTTTACCGTAAACGTCTTACGTCAGCTGTCAGACGGAATGTTTTTGTTTTGAACTTAGTGCATTGTCGAGCAATCAGCAAATGTTAGGTTAGGTTTTGTCATAGATAAGGGTAAGGGTTTTGTTTTCGCTTACCTATAGTTGATAACAATATATAAATCACTTAGATATCGTTATTATAAAATATGGCCAACCGCAACTGGGGTTTTTGTGACTTATTTATCAGTAAGAATTTTGAACATGAGAAATTACATCTGTTAGAAAAACTTGGTTATAATACAATAGCTATTAACACACACGTTGAAGAACCTTCTAATGAGCCCAAGATAAAGAAAAAGAAAGGAGAAGCCAGAGATAAAAAAGACTATGTGCATTCGCCGATAGATATTTCAAAAGATTTTTTAAACACCACGAAGCTTAATATTTTACAAAGGGTGACTATAGAATTCTCAGACTCTAGTGTTGCTCATAAAGTGAACCAATCAGAGAATATAAAGAAGTATGACATCATTGCCGTAATACCTAAAACTTTACAAGCATTCCAGTATGCTTGTGGATCTATGGATATAGATATCATATCATTTGAACCAGAAAGTAAGATCCCTTTTAAAATCAGTCGGAAACTGTACTCACAAGCTGTGGAGAGGGGTATATTCTTTGAGCTAATGTACTCGCCCGCTATAAGAGATTCAACATCCAGGAAGAACATAATTAGTACTGCTCATAATTACCACGCTGTTGGGAAGTCTAGGAACATTATTGTTACTAGTGGCGCTGAGAATGATATGCAAGTAAGAGATGTGCATGATGTTATCAACTTGGGATTTATACTTGGGCTGAATAGTAATGAGAGTCTTGAAGTAGTAAGGAACAACACAAGAAGAGTCATCCTGAAAGCAGAAGGCAGGAAGTGTGGGAAACACTACATGCTGGTTGACTCAATAAGTGAAACAGTAAATAAAATATCTGAAGATTATGTTGCATAGTTTTATTATAAACTGACCCTATATACAATATTTTAATTTATACAATACTCATCACAGACAGATTACAGTGGGTTTAATTTCTCCTCAAACATCAATATGATAAAATATTTAATTATAAGAGCAGTGGTGGCCCAGTGGTCATGGCCGCGACTTACTAGTTGTAGGTCATAGGTTCCAGCCCAGTCAGTCGCTTTACTTTGTGTAAATTATATCATTACCACTGCTCTCAAAACGGTGAAGGAAAACATTGTGAGGAAACCGGCATGTCCTAGAACCAAAAATTCGAAAACTTGACATCTACCAACCCGCACTGGGCCCGCGTGGTAGATTACGGTCCACCCCCTCTCACAGAGAGGAGGCCTGTGTCCCAGCAGTGGGAACATTATAGGCTAAGTATGTATAGTACTTTTTGGCATAATATCATTAAACATAAAATAATTAATGCATCTATACATAAAGCTAGTATGATTTCAGTCAATTGAATTCCTTGCAGGAAATTAATTGAAATAATATGGTTAGATGTTTTGTACTGAAAGAAGATGAAACATAACATTAAACATAGGTACCTATATAATACATCTTTTATTTCCTTGATAATAAACAAAACAACCTATGACTAAGTTATCAAAGTTCATAGTTGTATGTCTAGGCTACTAACACTTATGCACATAAGACAACAGAATCTGTATTATTTATTCTCTTTATCTGTTGGTTGAGTTACTGTTCTGTTGTTGGATAAATCATAGCACACATATCAAACCGGAAAGGGATTGGCACCGTATCAACTCGAGCCGTTCAGTATTCTTTGTATAAAACTCCCTAGGTACTGCAATGCACACTAATCGGAATCGTAACGTAATCGCCTCGCCTCAGGACAAGTTCACGAACCGCGATGCGGTGCGTTACGGCTTACGGCTCGTCGTCCCCGCGCTCTCCGTACCTGAGCTTATGTCTCTTCGTCCACACTTGTCCCTCTCACCCCGGCGTCGGCGTCGCCTAGCCGTAGCAGAGTCGACGTATCGGAGCTTCTGATCCGCTTTGGTTACGTGCTTACGTTAGATTGACGCCTGTTTGACAACGAGGCGAAAGGCGATACGGTGCCGATCCCTTTGCCTTTCCGATTTGATACGTGTGCTGTGACCTTTATAGTGCACTCATCACATGTCATACTAGATGGTTCTTACACTTACTAATGCCCTCATAACATGTGTACTCTGTGTACTCGGCTAAAAGTGCACTATGGGCCGGTTGCTTCAAACGGTTGGTTAACGTAACATACGTCAAATAATAACGAATACGTAATCGTAAGTAACTCTGTGTGTTAAGTTCTGGCCAGACAGACGCAGATTCCGCGCGGGATGGGGTACGCGACTCCGCGCATCGACTGTTTTAATGATTAAGCAGTCGCACGACTATTCGCTTATTCGCTGGTTTGATCACCTCCATATCAGTTAATTGCCACAGTTTACTTTGTTTGAGCAGAGCATTTGGATGAGCTACCTATAGAGCTAGATTTTGTCTTGAATGAGTGGTGCCTAGCTAGATAAGATTCTTCTTCTTTAAAGCTGAACATATAAATTTCAAAAACCTACCTATTTAATAAAGCATAAAATAATTTGGCATTTATTCTGCACAAGCTGGACCGGCGAACTTCGTACCGCCTCAGAATCCTAACTAATATTATAAATGCGAAAGTAAGTTTGTTTGTTACCTTTTCACGCCTAAACTGTACAGAAACGGACATAATATAGTACCTTTCATGCCGAAAAAAAGTGCTGTTGTGTGCCATGTTCAATAGACACGTGGCGCCATCTATTATAATAATAACGTTATTGTTGTTTTCCTCGGGAGCAGCATTTTTTTTTCGCGATGAAAGGTACCCTATGTCCGTTTCTGTACAGTTTAGGCGTGAAAAGGTAACAAACAAACTTACTTTCGCATTTATAATATTAGTTAGGATTTCACAGCACCATATCTTGTGCCCATTTTATTCTGATTTCATATGTTCCACATTATCTTTTTCAAGCTTGTCTACGGCAGGGGTGCCCTCAGCCGCCACCCGCGTTGCGTTTAAAGTCGCAGTCGTCTTCGTTTCCTCTGGGAATGTGAACCCATCTGCTACCCACCTGAATCTAAATCAAAGGAACATTAGTTTTTAAGCATACAGTTCTAAGCAAACCTAATGAGACTGAATAAAAGACTTATAAATGCAAAGTGTTACAAGCGAAAGCAATATGTAGAAGCTTTGCGGCTAGGGCAACCAGAAAAAAGCGTTTAGAATAGATGAAATGCTAAGCATGTTATGTACCTATATATATGTTCAAGCACTAATGCTACTAGGGAAAATTTAACAGTGTGGGCAGAAATAAAAAGGACCATATCAATTTTTATAATGTATTATTTCAAATGCAATCTCAACGTTTGGTACAAGATAATACAAAATGTATAAAATCCGCATACTAAATATAATTACTCTACTCACAAACAATCGAGATTCACACACAAGACTGACCCCGCGTTCTATTCGCGCGAATGATGCGATCATCGCGACTCGCGTGCAGAACTACATATTTATTATGACGCTTTTTGTTCGGTGAGTCTAAACGCGTGGTCGCGCCGACAGAGGGCGCTTTCCAGTTTTTCGAACAAAAAGTGACATATTCACGTGATTATCGCGTATTCGCGCGACGATCGCTTTAGAATAGGACGCGGCCTTACATAAGAGCCCTAACATGCTAGTTCTAAGTACATTACAGAATAACATTACATATTTTATTCTTGTGGTGTGTTGTAGTTTATATTAATGATAAGTTGTAGCACCACTGGCATTATATCGTCAACTTTATACATTTAACATTTAAACACACTACATATTATGTTCCTACATTATTATGTGTGATCTAACTCTTCTGGAGTATACTGCAAGTTTGCGCGTTAGTAGCACGTTAATAATGATAGCTGATGAATTGTTCGAAGGGTTAAATGTTCGAGAATATTACGTTTGTGTGCTGAAGCTCGTAAGAAAGATTTCCCTGCAACAGAGATCTAAGAAGACTAGAACGTTGTATCAGTTAGCCTCAACAAGTAAACCACAAGAAATAAAAACAATATTCATCACCATTGCAGGGTTCATTTGTGTGATGTAAATTTGAGCAACGAAAGCTTACATAAATCTATAGTTATTCTAGAATAAAAACAGTCTTCAATGTCTTTTATAAATTTAAAATCACTGTGTGATATATTTATTTATGCACAGCGCAAACGAAAAGAAATTGAGACAAGATTAAAAAAGTGGCTTCATATAAAAGGACACCACAACAGTACATTTATAATTTCATGGCAATTATAATCTTACACAATATTGTTTAATTTAAATAATAATAAAACTAATTATTGTAATTCATTCACCAGTCACATTTAGTAATTACATAGACGTAACGAAATAAAATAAATAATCTCCTGTTCCTAATCATAACTTTAACAAATTCAGTCTCATTGGTAATAAAAAAATTCAAATTTATTCTAGCGAGTCTTTCCTCAAAAACTTTACAATATTATAATTTACAAATAGCAATTATGACACAATTTGTATACAATAAAATACTAAAATAGGAACCGAAATAGAAATAAATTGGTAGAAATTAAATGCAATAATCTTACTACATCTACCATGTTAGTGATTATATTGTTTTTACTATTTTTATTAGTTTGTCATTTCTGTCGTGAACACTTATGCATGTTTGTAATTAAGGTCCGGCCGCGGTAAATTTGCCAAGGATGTAAACAACAATGGCCGCTCGAAATTGAATAAAATCGATATACAAGAACATTTTATTTTAAGTAATGTTTCTTTTCGTCTTGTTAGCTTGGAGATTTAGACGCAAATTTCGAGCGGCCATTGTTGTTTACATCTTTGGCAAATTCTGCGCGGCCGGACCGTAATTAATTATTTAAACAAATACCTAGTAAAATTATTAATAATACCTATTAAATTGTCATTTATTATTACATTAATTATACCTCAACTGTTCCAGAGTTTAAACTATTTCAGAAAAGGAGACATTATTCTACAACACAATATCTCCATGCTTCGATATATTCATTTATATTTGAATGAAATAAACATGAACCAAAAGTTGTTCACTGCGCCAGTGATAATGTTAAATAGAATGATGAACCAGATCTGCTAAAGATATTTCTAAAATACTTATAAAAAAAATCATCCAATTTCTTATCGTAATTTGATACAGCAGCCACGCAGAATGTATGTAGCTGCTAACTGAGCGGGGCCTATGGTAAAAGTATGAAAACTTAGGAACAAAGGACGTCAGACGCGCGCGGCCGTCAGTTGTTGAGGAAAGACACGCAGTGCGCGACCGTGTTGACGTTTTCCACCAACCTGTTGTACAGTTCGCGGCGCACGCTGGCCGTGAACTTGCTGACGAGGCACAGTGTCACCGTGCCCGCGAATATGGCATTGTATAATAGAACGAGTTTGAAGTTTCCCAGCCATTCGATGCGGCCGAACTCGCCCAACAAATCGAAGTTCGTTATACCTGGCGGAAATTAAATAAACGTATTACTACATACCGTTATTATTATGCATGAAACATTGGAACCAGAAATTGGATTAAAAATGCATTGATCGACGTGGCAGGCTAGCTTGAGAAATAAAGTATAATATAGACGAGGAGAGTTTTGCTACCGTCGAGAAGCTTGCATATGCGAGACTTGCCAGGCAATTATCACCTTTCAATTCTACATGCGATTATTGTGCATACTGCTTAAATTCGTCACCTATTTTTTCTCCTTTCGTTCGTCATCTATTCGAAGGGAAAGTCTCTCTTCGTGTAAGAGACTCATTTCTTTTAAAATTTTCTTTATGAAAAAAAAAAGGAAATCCTGGTATAGTAGGAATATAATAATTACGAAAATAGTTTAAAACTTACCCAACATCTTAACAAGCAACGGATGCGCAGTCGAGTAGGCCAGCAGCAGCGTGCAGTGCGCGATGATGCGCGCGAGCGGCGTGCGGCGCGCGCGCGGCAGCACGCGCAGCGCGCGCAGCGGCGTGCCCAGCCCCGTCAGCGACGCCGCGTACAGGTACACGATGAGGAACGCCTCGAGCACCGCGCCCGCGCAGCCCAGCTTCGACAGGGATGCTATCCCCAATGTGAATTGCTGGAACGTAAAAATGTTTTACTCACTTAAATTGCATGTACTGAAGTAATCGTAAATTCGTATTGGTTCACATTTGGGGCCTCGACTGATCATCAAAGTTATTTCTGCAAAGAATGCATAAACAAAAAATCTGGTATTAGCTGGTACCAAATATGGTATCAAAAGCTGTCATTAGCCAACCCACGTTTATTTACAGATTATAGTAGGTACTGTCTATTACAAAAACAGAAATAAATCCCGTTAACATCCTAAATCGATAACTATCGTTGTCGTCAACATATGAATGAAAAACGATTAATTTTTTCCATCCTGGATTACTGACAAATGCGTGCACTGACTGAACACACATTTAGTGCATTTGAGCAGCTGGTACATTTGAGTGGACCATACATATTTGAGTGCAGATTCCTCAAATCTGGGTGGTTCTTTCCTCAAAGGACCATTTCAGACACTATTCTACATGGTCCTCACATGATGTGACAAAGATAATGTCTGGACTTTAAAAGAGACTGATCTCTGAGTTTGCTTCGATGGAGTAGTCTGATAAGAAATGCATAGTATACCCGTGTGCTAAGCGGCAGTGCTTTAATCCCGATGAGCAGTTCGAGGGTGTTTTGGAGCACCATGAGCACGGTGATGGTGGTCAGAGCCAGCAGCAGTAGCATCGCCAGCGGGTACACCACGTTGCGCTGCAGAGAGGACGTCTTGCGCTGACTCTCTACTTCCTGGGGAGAGGAGGACATGACATTACAAAGATGACAATTAATCCAGGTTAGAAAATAGGGTAGTTGACTACTAATAAATAGAAACGGTAAAAAAAACTGCAAAGATCATCAAAAGGGCTGGCGCTCATCTGGCGAAGCGCAACGCAGCGCGGTTGTCACTGCCAAACAAATATTAACCTTGGAAGAGTTGAAATAAAGTTGAGATAAATTTAATAAATTTCCATCAGCTTGAGAGCGTATCTAAGCGGAAAACGTGCGCGTCTCATGTTATTTATTTTCGACTTTATTTTAAGGCTAGCAATGTTGATTTTTGTTTGACACTGACAACCGCGATGCACTGCGCCTCGCCAGATGTGCGTCGGCCCTTAGCCGAAAGTCGGTCACTGCTGGACATTGGCCTACTAACTTTATCTTCTACTTAACCTTTTAACCGCTTACGCGATTAATCCGACAAATAATTTCGTGTCCATTTCGCCAGGGTCGTATATTTACGACCAAATACCACAGCTCGTTTAATCTGCTTTTTTATTTAATTACGCTGTATTCTATCAGGTATTTATTTTTAGATTAGATTTTCGAAAAGTCTTCACCTAATTGGGTTTTAATAAAGTTCGTAATTTTTGCCGATGAGAAATCACATTGGGAAAACGGCTTGCAACTCCGTATAACATCGCAGTATCTCTTACCTTCCTCATAGCCACGACCCTGTGTAGCCTGTCACTGAGTCCGGCCTGCAAGGCACCGTTCCTCAGTCGCAGCAAGGGCGTCTCCTTGCCCAGGCGCACCGAGACATGCTTCCGGCTTTCCTTCGTTATCGACACGTCTGCGTCTAACGGCGCCGATATGTCGCCGCGGTCAGGATACATGGGCTCGGGGGATATGTAGCCCACTCCTGGAGAGAAAAAAAAGGAATTTTTAATTTAGGTAAATCCTACAGCATAAATAGTTCTACAGTTAGCGCTTAATATGTACTAAACTTGTTATCATCATCATCTGCCTAGTCTTTTCCCAACTATGATGGGGTCGACTTCCAGTCTAACCGGATGCAGCGGAACACCAGTATTTTACATGAAGCGACCGCCTATTTGACCTCCACAACCCAGATACAGGATAATACGATACTGGTAAGACTGATTGTCAGACTTTCGGGCTTCTGACTAAGACTTTCAAAGATCTACAAATGACAACCGGCTTAACGTGCTTAGGCAAGGAGGGTTCTCGATATGCAATGGATAGTCACCCATCCACGGACTGACCTCGGCAACCGTAGCTAAGCTTCGATCGACCAGTGCGGCTGTTATTCTTTAGACACGAGCCCCGCTTAATATGGATTTGTAAGATCTACAAACATGCCATTATTATTCTACACCAGACATGTATCGCTAAAGTAACGCTTATTATGTTCGTAAATGACAACTTGTTTTAAAGATAAGATGATCAGATCAAACAGCTAGATACATAAATCCTTTCAAAATAAACAGAGAGGCACACACAACTTTTTCTGTTTGTTTTTGCCTTGCGCTTGCACAAATTGTCAACGCTGCGTTCGTTAAACTATCCTTGACTGAGAGTCTGAGACATTGTGCCGTTGTCATTGTGATAACCTCTTTAGATTTCACAAGGCTGCTGGATAAACAGTTATTTCGTAATAAGTAAAGAGATGTTTAGCTGCAGTACTGCCTGACTAGATTGTATTTCTGTATATAAGCCTGGCCACGACAACAAAAACCTCCCAAAACAAACGTGTGCGTTCGGGGACCCCCTTCAGGAACGAAGCGCGACTCGTACGCACACACACACTCTCTCTTTCTTTCTCGTTTATATAATAGAACGAGAAAGAAAGAGAGAGAGAGAGCAAGGTGGCACGGAGGGAGCATAATAACTTTTCCTTACGTGACGATTTCAACAGTCAACTCCTAACGCATGGCGCAACAACCGACTTCCAAAAATAGTTAATTTTGGAAGTCGGTTGATTTTTTGTATTTTTTTTTTGTTGATAAGTTTTTATTTTTCACTTTTTTGTTGTTTTTATTTGCCTACCCCACATGTAAATATCAGTGACAGGGACATGACGTTATTAAAACATCATCAATAATAAACTAAGTGGAAAATAATCGTATTATAGAAGCTAACTCAAAAACTACCGAAGCAAAGTTAATCAAATGTATATGGGACCACCCCCGAGGCATAACTTATCCATTAAAAACAGAATTTTGTAAATCCGACGGAGTTATGCCCGAAAATACATTTAAAAAAAAATATAACATCCAAATTGAGAACCTCCTCATTTTTTGAAGTCGGTTAATAAAGTTAAAAATCGATATTGGTAAAACGATTAACAAACCCGATGTCTGATAACAAAAACTTAATGATACTATCGACTATCCAAACATAAAACAAGCATCGCTTATAAATTATTTTGGTTTAAAAATAGGTAAGTATTCACCTTGGACGTGACATCACTTGCAACTTTAATCAATTTGAATATTTCGAAGATTTAAATCATTCACTAGAGCTAATCAATCTGTGATTGCGCATGTGCTTGCTTCTATAGAAAATGTCACATTTGAATTTACACTAAAAAGGGTCGTTCAATTGCAATTATTACGTGATTGATACACATTGATGCGCAAAATGATCGTCTACAAAATTCAATTGAAGCGATTGACAATATTACTACAATTGATCGTTTCGACCCTTTACAATTTTGAGTTTACATTAGAATTTACACAATAAAAATATACAATAAGTTGATATGTAATGCAGCCTTCAGCATAATAGTCAATAATAGTGTTAATACTGTTATACTAGGTAAAATTTCAATGTGACAAGAAAGTACAGTCAAGTCAAGTTTTCTGGAAGTTGCAGTGAGCTGGACAATCAGAAGAGATAATAGTGCGTGTAATTGTTTAGAATCAATATTATTTATTATCTTAGGTCAATTTGTGGTAATCAAAACATTTGTAAGAAATAATACAGATAAACTGATTCATAGTTTTTTTCCAGAACATTTGAAGAAGACTTGTGACCCTGTGTTGTGTTCCATGCAGTTGCACTTAAACGGTACAATTAGGTATTATTTTTTGTATATATATTTTGTCAAATGATATTTACTACTTCTGTAAATTGGTTAAAAAACACTTTTACGCGCGAAAAATAAATTATGTTTAAAAAGTAGATGAGGACGGACGATGTTTCTTATCAGACTACTTTGAGAAGAAAGACCGAAACAAACCGTGATGTCCATGACCCTGCACTACGAATTTCACAAATCTGATTTTTCTTTAAATGAATTATGATTGATGGATGATGAATCTCGACGTGGGGAGGTAGGTCAGGGAGACTGTATGGCAGATTATCACCATAATTATCATAATAAGGCTATAATTTATTATCAATAAGCGCTAGACACCTAGCAATACGTAGGAAGTGTGGAGCATGTTTGTAAACATGAGTATTGTTCGGTAGACCACTCGCTGTCGTTGCTGTGTCGGTATGATACGGAGGGAAGTTACGCAGTTTGTTGACTTGCCTTCGCCATTGAATTCATCACAATAACATTCCTGTTAAATATTTAGGTAATTTATTAGCGTTACCCAGTGATGAGCGGGGGCTTGTGGCTAAGTAATAACAGCCGCACGGGTCGATCTATCGCTCCCTGGATGGGTGACCATCTTTACATACCAAGAGCAAGACCAAGCCGTGCCTCGGAAAGCACAGTATGCCGTTAGACTTTACTGTCATTTGTGGATCTTTGACAGTCGTTACGGGTCGTCAAAAGCCCGAAACTCAACAGACAGTCAACAAAGACAACCAGTCGTACTAAGGGGTATAGTATTACCGAGTAAGGAAAAGGCTAAGCAAATGAGACCCGGTGATGAACGTATCTCAGGCCCGCTACAATTTGGGAAAGAATCGGAGAGATAATGTCTTTGCCTATGTTGGACAAGCTAGTTGATGGCCAGAGTGCCAACCCGTACGCACTGGCTGATTCTAGTTTCAAGAATACCCATATCAGCTCGTTAATATTCAACGCTGCATGATCATACGGGTCACTTTGTGTAAACCACATGAGTAGACAAACGGAACAGAGGCAAAGCTTCTTAAGAACATGCAAAATTGTTACCTATTTTGGTAGGGTTGTCACAATAGGTTAAGACAAATTAAACAAAACATTTGTTAAATAGTTTTATTATTCAGTATGATTTACAAATTACTTACCTACTCTAATAATTTTCTTTTTATAATTTTTGTTTTTTTAATCATTTATTGTTTCTTTTAATGGTGTGGTAAATGCTTTGAGCTGAAACAAAAATAAAATGGAAATGCGAACCGAACACTATTAAGTATACAAAAGACATAGGTAGACCTATATTTTAAATATTTATTTAATTTCAAGATCTACTAGTAGCGAGAGATAAGTACGATGTAGGTATTAATTATAAGTTTCGATTAAAAATGCTTTTTAAACTCGTATTCAAACTTTCATGATCATGCTATTATGGCCGTTGAGGAGTTCCCTCGTGAGAAGACCTGTCTGCAGCAGCAGTCTATGGTGAAGATCATGATTAGCAAGCAAAATAAATTTAAATAAAAAGTTTCACTTTCAAGTCCATGCTACTAACCGTTAAAGAGTTCCCTTGTAAGGAGACAATGCTGGCTGCAGCAGCAGTTCATGATAAATATCGTGTCGAATTATCAAAATTCATCTATCATAAAAATTTCGTGATCGTACTACTTACCGTTGAAGAGTTCCCTAGTGAGGAGATAATCCTGGGTGCAGTGTCAGGTTATTACATTATTATTGCATTATCACCGAAGTTACGCAGGTATACAAAATTTCAGCTCAATCAGACATCGGGAAGTGGTTCAAACCTTACTTGCAATATTTAAACTTAACACACATACCTACTACATACCAACCCATCCACGTACCTACAAATATATAGTAAAAACTTTTAATAATAATAAAAAGGTAAAAACACACCGTGTACAACCGCCTTCTTATCAAAAAGGTACTTACTTGAAAAAGAAGTAATCAAATATTTACTTACCTATTGTACTCCTTGGGATAGTTGCAGTATGATATATCTTTATTTTTTCTAGTATTATTCATACACACAGTACAATAAACAACCATTATTAACAATAATATACCACGTTTTTACATTAAAATATTCAAACTTGGAACTAACAAAACAAACCACGTGCGTCGCAATGACCCTCAGATTGTCAACTAGCTGTGCCAGTGTAAACCGGTTTTTTCCAGTCTCGCCGCGTACGTGACAAGCGGCCAGTGGTCACGCACACATGCCCCGCGTGCTTGTAGTAGTGCAACCGATTCGCGCGGTTGTTTGAAGCTTTGTATCTGTTCCGTTTTTCTAATCATGTGGTGTAAACTCTCAAAAACGTCAAAGTGGCAGAACATGATCCCTAAACTGGCCTTTAACGACATACGAGGGGCGTTTAATGTATTCTCGGTATCAGGGTGATTTACTAATGATGTGGGTAATTTGACAAATTAATTAATTAATGACATTATCTCAGAGTATAAAGGTAAAAGTCCATATAGTTGTGATCATTAGTTTGCTAGTTATCCTTAGTCAATGACAACGGGAATGGCTAACGTGACAATGTTGAAGAACATCGAGCACCGCGCTCTGTTATTAAATTGCTTACCAAACAAGGCAAAGTCAAAAAGCTATTCACGATGAGATGGTGGCTGTTTACCAAGATTCTGCACCTTCGTTATCTACGGTTCAAAAGGGGTCAAGTGAATTTAAAAGGGGCAGAGAGAGAATTGAAGACGACACTCGCTCGGGCGGCCCGGTTAGTGCCTCTACGGAAGAAAACGTTAAAAAAAATTGAGAAGCTTATACTGGAGGATGCCTGAATGAAGATCAAAATTATAGCAGAGATGTCCCACCTCTCTGTTGGTTCAGGGTAAACTGACCACCGCCGGTGTGTTGTTTCTTCACGACAACGCCCGTCCACACGGCGCGTGTTTCCAAGGCTGCTATGTACGGTTCAAAAGGGGTCAAGTGAATTTAAAAGGGGCAGAGAGAGAATTGAAGACGACACTCGCTCGGGCGGCCCGGTTAGTGCCTCTACGGAAGAAAACGTTAAAAAAAATTGAGAAGCTTATACTGGAGGATGCCTGAATGAAGATCAAAATTATAGCAGAGATGTCCCACCTCTCTGTTGGTTCAGGGTAAACTGACCACCGGTGTGTTGTTTCTTCACGACAACGCCCGTCCACACGGCGCGTGTTTCCAAGGCTGCTGTGCGAGACTGTGGTTTCGAAGAAATTAACCACCCACCCTATAGCCCGGTCCTAGCCCCGAGTGATTATTATATGTTCCCTAATTTGAAAAATGAAGTTCGTGGGAAACAATTTTCCAACGATGAAGAGCTCATGGCGGCAATAAATGCGCATTTTTCAGAGAAAGAGGAAAGTAATTACGGGGTATGGAAAAGTTAATTTCGAGATGTAATAAATGCATTGGGGTAATGGGGGATTATATTGAAAAAAAAAATTATTTAAATTCAATTTACGCCTTTTTTCATGCCGATACCGAAAATACATTGAACGCCCGTCGTACGATACGAAACGGAGACTCTATTCTTTGTCAGGCACCACACATTTTAAAACTCCCATTATCCAAAAATACGAGCAAAACCAGAATAGCTGTACAAAAATATAACAACTGCAGTAATTTATGCTATCATTACCGTCAGACGTCTTGGCTCATTTAGTTGTTAAGTCATAAAAATCCTCAGACGATGTCAAACGATGGAATGTGTAGTTGATGAAACATTAGGTACATGTCGATTAGGCGCACCCGGACTGACGACTGGCATTGAGAATTCGTTGTCACGTGGTAAATATCAAATAAGCTAATGAGGCCTATTGCATAACAAAGTGTAATTGAGCACATGTAGCTCGCAAAAGTTTGAACAGTGACTTAATTGAACATCTCTACAAAGAGCTTAGAGAGAGCTAGAGCAGTGGTGGGCCAGTGGTAACGGCCGCAACTAACGAGTTGTAGGTCGTAGGTTCAAACCCAGACAGTCGCTTTACTTTGTGTAAATTATTTCATCACCACTGCTCTCAAAACGGCGAAGGAAAACATCGTGAGGAAACCGGCTTGTCCTAGAACCAAAAATTCGAAGACATGTGACATCTACCAACCCGCACTGGGCCCGCGTGGTGGATTACAGCCCACTCCTTTTCACAGAGAGGAGGCCTGTGTCCCAGCAGTGGGAACATTATAGGCTGATTATGTATGTATGTAAAAGTTATGAAACTCTGCCTCGTTGGTGTAGTGGTCGCAAGCGGTACTGCTGAGCATGAGGCCCCGGGTTCGATTCCTAGGTCGGGCATTTTCCGTCAGGGATTTCTCAGTACCATCCCGAAGTCTGAATTTGTGCAGGATTGATGGCAGTAGGCTCGCTCCCTTTTAAATGGTCCTTAAACATAACTGGCAAAATGTGGTTGCTATGCGGTTGACACCTCTGCCTAACTCTTCGGGAATTACAGGCGTGATGTTATGTTTCTGTAGGATATGCAACTAGGAATCATCTACCCAGAATACAGTTCCGACATGGTATAGTTTCTAACGTCTCAAATTGATCAGCAAAAATCCTAACAACACGTCAGTTAATTACAAACAGTTGAAACGCCTCACAAATTCCTACCTATCAGAAAAAATAAACTACTCATTGTGTAAGTGGCATAATCCGTGCTAATAGAATCTTAATTAACTGAATCATACGTGCGAATGCAATTCTAATTGCTGACCGTACTCTATTGAGTACGTAGTAATTTATACAGGGTCAAGTTAAGTTAGCTAGCGCAACTCTGCACACGCGACGGGTCAGTATCTGAACACTATAAAATAAAAACAAAAAAGATTTGATGTTTTTTTTTTTTTGGGTGCGACAACCGCTGCATGTTTTGTTCTTTAGTTTTTTCACATCACGTCTGTGAATTTTACACGATGAAAAGATGTTTTTTCAAGTGACTACACTAATTGCCGTCGGTGACCCCACAAAAAAAATCGTCAAATTAATTTATTTTTTGTTTTATCGTTTTTAGATATCAATACCCATCACGTCCGCGAAGTTTCGCTAGCTAATTTAATTTGACCCTGTATATAGTGCTAAATTCATGGACATCGGGACATAGCGTGTGCCACTGTGTTATCATCGACCTATGATGCTGCTTGATGGGGGTCACGGGATCATAATCCCAGAAATTGAACATTCGCAATGATTATTCATAAATTGCTGTGATTACTAAGCCCTGAAAATGACTCACTAACAACAATATAATAAGGTGTTTCAAAATTAACACAACAAACTGTAAGAGGTGCTTTAGGCCATCGAAATTATGGGACCAACTCAGAAATCACGAAAAAAATCAGCTGTTTAATACAAAAGTTACTTGACCAAAATGTATGAAACAGCAAATTTTTTTTTTGTGTTTTCAGTGTTGGTCCTATAGTGAAATTTGTTCAGTTCGATGGTCTAAAGCACCTCTTAAAGTTTGTCAATTTTGAAACACCTTAATATAGATCGAACCATCTTGATCTATATCATCACCCCTAGAATTTTACTATTGTATATGTTACCGGCCAAACCCGATTTCAGGACAAACTAGTTTAGCCTAGGCTAAACTAGTTCCGTCGACATAGGATGCAAGGGCGAGCGAAGGGCACCCCGAGGTTCGGTTTGGTTAGGTTACTTTAAACCCTTTACACAGAAATAGGGGCCCCGCTCCGCGGGGCTCCGTCGACATAAGATCCAAGGGCGAGCGAAGGTAATCCTATCGCGTATAGGTAGAACTAGTTTAGCCTAGGCTAAACGAGTATGTCCTGAAATCGGGTTTGGCCGGTAACATATATATAAATAACACTAATAGACTATTACTTTTTTTTCCGCCTACACGTCGGCACGTGCGATGCAATTTTAAAGCGTAATGGGTTTGGAAGGTCGACTTGTCAGTTCGTAAGGTTAGGCGTCACAAAGATAGGAAGCAAACGCAGCATCTGTACTCTGTGGTATCCTTGTGTACGTGAGAGGTTTTGGCTAGTACATTGTTTAGTTAACCTACAGAGCTGATAGCATAATTTATTACAATGTAACTGTTAACTTGATTTATGTTCGGTTTACGGTACATTCACGATCAAAATACTTTCATACGTGGGCTATGTACGTTGGCGCATCTGTCGATTTAGAATTACATTAAATTAAATTTGCGTTACAACAACCAAACAACGACCAAAACAAATGGCTACAAATATTCAGCTTTGATTCGGTTTGTGCCGATCGGCAAACTAGCGTCCCTTACCACATCTATATCTTTACCTGTAGATACAGCATTATTGATCCGTCTCCTGATGGTGTCCTCTTCAAACGAGTACACATAGTACTCCTCGTTGAGGTCCCTCAGGAACTGCGGCTTGACGAGAACCCCGCCGACCACGCCGAATAGTCGCACGAAGCCGAGCGGAGTGAACACTGCACAAACAAATATTATTGTTATTAGACTATTAGAGGAACGTCGATCGAAATATCTCGATTGATTAATGAATGAACGATGTTTTGTATCATCTCTAATTATATCTTCGACATGACTCCGACGATCCAAACATATTTGGATGATTGTTGTTTGAGTGAGATAATTTGATATGTAGGAACTTTCTTAATATGAAACTAGGTAGGTAGTGTCTAGTTACAGATTTTTACCAACTCAATAAAAGTAAATAACATTTAATTCTGGTTTCAAAATTAACAAAAAGTTGTAATAGATATCGCATTCATAACCAGCATATTATTACTTAAGTACCTACTAGCGTTTTTTTTTGTCACAAGTCAATTGTTTTTGTTTTCCTACGCACAGACTTATGTTTTGCATGCAGCACAACATAGAGAATTCAAGATTGAAGAAGATAATACGAGGAAGCAAATTCCCCTAAGCTTACACTGAGTACACGTGTTTTATATTTACCACTCGGAAACATTTCTAACTCACCTTGACTTAAATATACTACACTCGCGAGCAAAAGTATGGAATCACTTACTTGGAATTGATTCCTCGCGATCTTGAGTACTTAATAACTAGTTAAGAATAATAAAAATGGTACCATTTTAAAGGTTAAACTGTTAACTTTAAATTGATACCAAACTCATTTAAATCACACCAGTATTTAAAGAGCTATCCCGGATTGAGTGAAGGAGTTAGGAAAACATAAGGATAATGGAAAAATAATAAATGAAGATAACAACAAAAATTAATTAATAAAAAATTATTTGGCCTTAAAATTAAGTTTCAATATTTTTTGTTCCCTCCCCTCGCCCTTATAACTGCTCGAAGACGGTTCTTCATTGACCTAATCAGCTTCTGAATCGATTCTTGCGGGATACCTTCCCACTCCTCTATCAAAGCCGATTTCAGCTCATTCACACTTGAAGGAGCAGGATTTCTGGAACGAACCCTCTTCTACAGTTCATCCCACACGTGCTCAATGGGATTCAAGTCCGGGCTGAGCGCTGGCCAGTCCAATGTGGCAATACCGACTTCTTCGAGGTATTCAGTTGTGGCACGGGAAGTGTGACAACGAGCGATATCGTGCTTAAGGAGGAAGTCATCACCGATATATCCCGCATAAGGAACGACATGTTCCAGCAGAATATCGGAAATGTAGCGGTTTGAAGTTAGACCGCCTCCTCGTCCCCCGCCAGGCACGAAAACAAGCTCCGTTTTACCGTCGAAGGAAATGCCGGCCCACATCATACGAGAACCGCCCCCATAAGCCAATGTCAGCGAAACAGCACTGCGCAAATCGCTCCCCAGGCCGCCTGTAGACCCGACCCCTTCGGTCGCTGCCGTGCAAACACATTCTGCATTCGTCGGAGAACAGGACTCGCCTTCATTGTTCAACCTCCCAATCAAGATAGGAGCGAGCAAATTGAAGGCGTGCTTGTCGGTGACTTGCCGTCAGTTTCGGACCTGTGGCAGGCCTTTTTGGAGTCAAATTAGCTTGCTTAAGTCTTCGACGAACTGTCCACTCGCTGGCAGCTACCCCACGAACATTTCGGAGCTCCTGTTGGACGTTGACATCAGTCAAATGTCGATTTCGGAGAGAGGTTGAGACAATAAAACGGTCATCCCTCTCCGATGTGCACCGGCGCCGTCCAGATCTTGGTCTCGGGATAAAGCCACCAGTCTCCCGAAAGCGTTTATAAACTTTCGAAACACAGGACTGACTTATGTGGAGCTGACGTGCGCCAACCCGCTGGTTGAGCCCTTCTTACAATAGGGCGACGATTTGTGCTGCTTATGTAAGTGTAGTATCCATTGCCTTCCGAGTTCAAGGGTCAAAAGTAGCGGAGATGTGTACCTGTCAACGTGTGAAAGCCGACTGATAAAGAAAATCCGATAACACGTGCTTTTATAGGGGGTCAATAGGCCGCAACTCGCGACGTATCAAACAATTGAAACATGTCTTTTTCCTTACTTCTTCACGTAATCCGGGATAGCTTCTTAAATAATGGCGTGATTTGAATGAATTTGGTATCAATTTAAAGTTAACAGTTTAACCTTTAAAATGGTACCATTTTTATTATTCTTAACTAGTTATTAAGTACTCAAGATTGCGCGGAATCAATTCCAAGTAAGTGATTCCATACTTTTGCTCGCGAGTGTAGAATCAACTAGAACATAAAAAAATCTCGAGAGCAGTCGTAACTTAAAAACATAAATTAACTGTTGAATGACGTACTTTTTAAACAAAATAATAAATACTGGCCGTTAGTGGATTAAAAATAGACAAACAGAAAGTTTTTTTTCACGTCTCTTGACATTGGTTTATGTTTACCTTGACAACGGTTGCCATATAAACTGTAACGTCAATGAAGACAAGTTTGTAAATAAGGTGGATACACGGTTTTCTGAATTTCTAATTAATATTACCAAAAACAGCGACAATGAGCATTGCCAACAATCCAGCTATCAGGGATAAGAAATCTATAGAATTAGATGAAGAATTCGCCAACTTCATGCAACGAGTCACTGAAGTATCAAATCTAGTAAAGGATATGGGAAGTGGTGACAAAGTTAAGGCAGAAGCAGCTAAACTCCTCGCTGACCAATACTTGGATGGAAAAATAATACTTGACGAGGAAGTTGTTCTTAAAGTGAAGCAAGATCGCACTCTGATCAATGAGAAAGCATTCAAAAACCTCGGAAATAAAGATGCGGTGAGCAGAAGCATATTGGATTCCTTAAATAACGATGGTATTTTTATAAAGGCGTGTTAAAAATAGAAGCAGTATCCTGTTTATGACACCCTTCGTGCGTGTCATGAAAATAAAGCACCTTCCTTTATAGCGGTCTTTAGTGTAAGGATAGTGTAGAGGAAAGGAGAATAACCAGGTTTAGAAGTTCAACTCTTTAGTGCTAACGATCCTGTTTTAACGACAATGAACAATTTCTAAGTTACACAATAACAAAACATTCCACGACATAGCTCGCGTTCCTAATCTAATTGTGAACATGGAATTAACAGAAGCACTCGATACGGTTAACTGTATTACTCAATACATAATGAAACTAGGTTATCAGAAGTACACCTGGGTATGTACTACATTAGGTACCGAATGTGTAAACCATTTTGTGTTATAGGTACTTACACAGTGTTCATACCCAACATATCATAATCACCCTATAATGTTCCTACCGTTGGGATACAGGCCTCCTGTCGGTGAAAGCGTAATCCATGACACGGGCCGAGTGCGGATTGGTAGATGTCACATGTCTTCAAATTTTGGTCCTAGGACATGCCGGTTTCCTCACGATGCTTTCCTTCGCCGTTTTGAGAGCAGTGGTGATGAAATAAATTACACAAAGTAAAGCGTCTGTCTGGGTTCGAGCCTACGACCCGGCCGTTAACCCTGGGCCACCACTGCACCCAGACTTGCATATTGAGTAGTGAAAAAAGAATCACTTAGGTACGCGTAGGTGGCATGCATTAATATTTATGTATTTGCAAACGACGCCGACGACAGCACAATAACATGCCAAAGCGTTATATTTAACTACATAGGTGCCAGTTAACACGTGGGCCTGTAATTGGGTCGTCAAAACTCTTAATAGATTTATCTAGGTCTGATCTGATCATGTAATTATTGGGTCCTACAACGAGATCGCGATGGGCATAGATTCGGAATAATTCGGATGACATTCTCGACTTCTCGCAGATGGTTTATTCATGTTAGACCACACCTGCAGCATGCATTTCTATCGTCATGCAATGCACTTTCGTAGTAGACCTCCAAGATGCGAGGTGCACGTCTCGTATTATATTATCAGTGAAAGCAATTTGGCTCGCGTTTCTCTATAAATAAACATCTACCTCGTGTAGATACTGTTGTTCTTTTCTATTTGCAGTGCGGACAGAAATATTCATGTTCGGTGTTTACATACATTACGACGAGGCGTCCTTGCTGCCATACTATTGATCTCTAAAATAAAATTACACGCTAGGTTCGAAAAGATAATAAGTAACAGTAATGTGTCAGGGTAGAAAAAATATTAAATATAGGTACCTACATTAATGCTATTTTTTCCAACGCCAACGACGCGGTTCATTACTGCGCACAAAAACGAGGAAAATTATTTCCTTCTCGGTTAAAGTTACTCTGTATTAAGCACTAGGTACCTATAGTTTTTTCTACGGGGGCTATCTATAGCTAACGTTTCCAATAGACCAATACCTATCACATATATATAAACTCACGTCTTCGTCCCATGTGGGTATGCAGAAACCACAGAACGCCACTTGCTACTATCCTATCTGTCACGTAATTACGTTTTAAAATAATATTTTGGACAAATTGGTCAGTAGAACATGATGTGACTGACCGAAACCATGATTGTCTATACAAAATATTTACTTTATCAATCACTACAAAGCAGGGACCAATCGTTAGTCAAATATTTGGAGTATCTTGGCATTTATAGAAGGAAATACTTACATAGTTTAGCTTCCGAACACATTACTTAATTAGGTACGTCGTATGTCGTCTTTATCATATAATTGTATGATAAAGACAAAGTAGTGTAAAGTTCGACGGCTCATCTTGCTGCGTTGCCGTCACCTCATGACGCTGCACGCGCTGGCAGAATAGTCGACATCGGTTCAGTTGCCAAAGAAGGAAAAAAAATGTTCAGTACTCCTGGACACTTTCCCTTAGTTACGATTTGATACTGGGGAAAGTCATGAACTGCCCTCTTACCTCACAGGTCATCTAAGTGTGACTATTCTTTATCAATATTTTGCGATATCAGTGCCAACGAAGTAACAACACAATTCATGGCAGGCATTAGCGCTATCTCCAGTCGTGATAAACGGATTAAATAAGCACCTATCTATCCGAGTACAATTCCGTAATAAATCACTATTAAATGACAAATTAATCGATCTAAGGCTACGTCCTTCACAGCTGTTACTTTATCTATCCGAAGCCTTGACCATATTACATACATACATACATACAATTAGAGATTAATTCCTTATTGATTTTTTTTTTCAAATGACCAGGGCGAGATGGATAAAGATGTATGGATGGCCGAAATGAGCAAGGACGCAGAAAAGCGCTACCAGGACCGGAAGGTTCGGCGTGAGAAAGCTGATACGCTAAAGACCCAAGCCATCAAGGCGTTCCGCCGTCAAGAGTATGACAGAGCACTGTCATGCTACAACCGAGCCATTGAGCAATTGCGAGACGACCCTATGCTGTACTGCGACCGAGCACTCACCAAAATCAAGCTAAAAAAATTCGACAAGGTCAGTTCTACAAACACGGCACCTCAACATGTACCCTGTTATCACTAGGTATATTTAGGATAAGGTCAAAGTTCGTAATCGTGACCAGTTTATTCCCAGACATCAGTAAGCGTGGCTATAACATACTAGTAATTATTAATTCAATATTGAAACGAGATATTGTTATTATTGGCGTCTTATTGCATAGTTGGATTGGAATAAGCGTTGATTCTCACACCGTTTCTATCTGACCAAGATTTATGTCTGGACTTTAAAAGAGACTTTGACCCCTGACTTTGTTTCCCATTCCCATTTTCTGCCATTTCTTCTCGGGATAGTTAGATAGGAAATATCGACTCCATCTAGTTTATTTTTTTTATATTAGGTGTTCAAAGTGATTCCGATTTCCTATTTACAGAATAAACAATTTCATTTCTTTTACGGATATGGCCAATGTCCCGGATCCGCGAAGTAACAGACATCAAGCGATTGTTGTATATAAATACCTAAATGTTAATGTGGAAATAAAAATGATAGGTTACCTAAGCAAACGTGAACCTAATCTATAAATCAACAGTTTTATATCTACGCTTAAGATAATAGCTATTCGATTCGATAATGCGAATATTTCATAAAAAACTTAATGAGTAATAATTAATTAAGAAGAAAGGCCATCTTACTTTTTATGATAAAAGTTAGGATCTAAACGTGGGTGACAAACGCCCCCTTGTGGGCGACTTAAGTGTAATATTATTTTTGTTTAAATATTATTAAGCATATAATTATCATTTCTTACGACTATATAATATTACACGCTTAAATATAATCGTGGCAATAACTGTTTCAGATTCGCAACAGATGGTAGATTAAACAAAACGGGGGCTCTAGAAAAAAAAAAATATCAGAGGGCAAAATAAAAAGATGAGAATGTATGTTCTACTAGAGCCTTATTTGTCACATCTTTGTTATAGACGTGTGTCCGGTACTTATCTGTGTTACTAAGATTCCTTTTTAATGAACCTTTGTAAACATTATACTTAACTCGAACACAACAAAATTCAAGACTCATATTATTTATAGCTAGTGCACGTTTATTACATACAAACTTATCAACCATTATCTGTGTGGTATTAATAAATTATTTATGCTATTGTCGTGAACTAACTTCGTTTAAGGCATCGACACATGTAACTACGTTTGTTGATGATGCATTCATAATTTTTACGAGCATAATTACAGCTCTTTTAGGGCTGTGCTTCGCTTGATTGAGTCACTATACTAGCATGTCTACAAAAATGTGAAAACATAAAAAAGCGCCTCGATAAAATAACCGAAAAACGCCAAATAGGTACGCAAAGAGAGACCTATCACCTATATACCATCAACTCTGCCGGCCAACTATATTGCTTGTTAGTTGTGACCGGCACACGCTAGGAAAGAATAATTTCAAATGGTCGCCGTTATCGAAGTCGATAAGGAGGACTATATTTTACTTTCAAGATTTTTGGCACAATTTTTACATTTGCTTGACAGTCTTAAAGTATCTAGTATGAGAACTTTCTTCATTTAGAATACGCAATACCCAGTAACCTAACATCATGCAAACTGAACAAATATGTACCTCTGGCGGGTACGTTCACCTGCCACGTAAACGTTCAGTTTATATGTATTTAACTAACGTTTGACGGACTAATCGAATGGGTACATCGGTGATAACAAACTAGGGCTAGGCCCAATGATATAAATGCCAAAGTATAAATTGAAACCGCAATTGGCATAAATAGATAAAGTTCCTCTCTTGACAGCTTGCCAGCTCATCGCCTTTCTACTGATGCAAGCGTAAAATGATATAGAGATAAAAAAAAGCGCATTATTCTGTTTCATACTCGCAGGTTTCTGACGACTGTGACCTGGCGCTACGTCTCAACGAAAATAGCTTCAAAGCTCGCCTTTACAAAGCTAAAGCATACAAAGAACTTGAAGAATTGGACAAGCTGCAAGAATCCAGAGAGGAACTGGACGAAATGTTCCCGCAGCACAAGGACCTCATTAAACACTTTCTTGAAAAGGAAGAAGGGTACGGCGATGAGGAGGAAAACTAATAATTACAGATTTTAGAAAGTAAGTTGCAGCACTCTATTTATGTGCAATTTACTGAGAAGTTTATTCATTATTCTAGTTAATTTTATTTTATATTATTGCAAAACGGACATGTTGAAACGGACGACGATAAGACACGGTCGCCATTACCATGCTTTATTTATGTATTCACGTGTATACTTAGATAATAAAGTTTTATTGGTTCTGAAAGATTACAGCTGGTTTAAATGCACCTTATCAGTGCAGTCATATCGATAAACAATACTATTTCACAGTAATCGATTTTAATATACTGAAGTAACTATCTACGTCACAAGTTTCCAGACAACTTACTTTAAATATCGGTATTGTTCGATCATATAGAAAAAAAAAAAAAACAATTTAGCCCCGAGTTCGATGCACTCTACCTTCACTAACGACTCGCAACGAAATATACAGAATTTAATAATTAGAGGTCAATGTCTGCGAGTGCCGCCACGTGACGTCACGTAACTTAAAGCTTCGATAGACTTCTGTGCAAACAAACAAACATTCGTAGAATTCTTAATAATATAGCATGCAGCGCATACGCATGCGAGCAAGGAATGCAACTAATGCAAGAGAATATTGCTCGTTGTAAAATTCTCGCTGTGATCATGTGCAATTTGATAGAAAAGTTGCATAGAACCTGTCTATGCGTAGCCAGTTTTTACAATAAAGAAAGTAGGCAGGCTAACGACCTATCCAATGATAAGCAGTTGACGTCGGTTATAGACATACTTAATTCTAAAAATAAATGACCATCGATAAGAAAGAAATGTTAATAATGATAATGACTCACCTAGTAACATTAGAACTCCCACGAACGACACACAGGAATACAGGAAAGGGAGGTATGTCCACAAATCTGTGAACAATGACAAGACAACATGTTAATACAATTTTACATACAATACATTTGATACGCGTCGTAGGTTTGATTGTCAGGGCCCGGGGTACTGATGTGTTACGACGGGCATAGCAATCAGGACAGCACAATTTATAGGCGATTTTGCGTGTGGATGCAACGAATGAGCCGTTTAATCATAGTTTAGCATTTTAAACACGAGGAGCCTAGTTAAGCAGGAAGTGAGACCGGTGCAAAAACTGTGAAGCAAGCAGTAGTCAGCAGTACATTGAGAGCAGAGGGAATTTTTCGATCAGAAAAAAAAAAACCAATTCTAGGAATAAATAAATACATAACATCATGATTGTAATCCCCGAAGATTTAGGCAGAGGTGTACCTCCTGTATGTTTAAGTCCCATGTAACAGGGGGGCGAGCCTATTGCCATCAACCGGGCTCAAATCCAGACTCCGGGCTGCTACTGAGAAATTCCAGATGGAAAACCCCATAACGAACTAACTTTACCCGACCCGGGAATCGAAAAACCTCGTAGATTAAGTACATCGTATTTGTTTATATGAATAAACAAATACATTCTTTGAAATAGCTGTACCGTTTAAACCAGACTAATTTGACTTAAAAAAAACAGTGTTTGTTAACAACCGACTTCAAAAAAATATTAACGTTGAAATAAATCAAATATTAATTCATCATTTTTTTTCACTATTTCTGCGTCCCTTTTTTCATTAATAGATGCACTTTGTTCAATTTCCATATTTTAAACACTTTATACAGAGTTGATATGACAGAGGGGATTTTAAATTACAGTAAAGATAAAGATATTTTATTTTGCAAATATGGGTACAGTACATGGTGTTATAGGGAAATAGGTTCAGCCATATTTTACCAGTAGGCATGCAAAAATTACGAAAAAAAAAAAAAAAAGAATAACTAAATACTAAACTTTAACATACAAACAGAACAAGAGACAACACAAAACCAAAAAAAAAAAAAACATTATTGTAAACAGTCTAAGTTTCAATTTTTTTATCATTCAAGAATTCTGTTACACTATAGTATGCTTTGACTGTCAAAAAGCTTCGCAGCCTCTTTTTAAATAACGATAGCGGCAATTCTTTCCAACTTTTAGGTATTTTATCATATATGACCGGAGCCATGCAGTAAACGCTTTTGCGCATTAGTGCTGTCTTAGCGAACTGATGACACAGTAAGGTATTATCGCGCCTATTACGTGAAACTACATCGGCAAGACGTTTAAAACGATTTGGGTTTAACTTAACAAACACAGCAACTTCTAATATATATAAACAAGGCAATGTTAGTATTTTATACTGTTTAAAGTATGGCACGCAACTATCGGTAGTTTTAAGCTTAAACATTGCCCGTATGCATCTTTTTTGAGCTTTAAAAGCTGTTTCTTTTTCGGTTGAGTTACCCCAAAATATTATTCCGTATCGTAGGTGGGATTCCGCTATGCCGTAATAAGCTGTAAGGAGTGCATCCGTGAATATTATTGAAGATAATGTATGTAAAGCATATGCAGATTTACTAATTTTCCTACATAAAACATTAATGTGTGATTTCCAGTTAAGATGTTTATCTATTTCGAGACCCAGGAATTTTGTAGTCTCAACTTCTTCTACAACATTATTATTATAGTGTACATTAAGGCTCATGCTAGGAATCTGTTGACTGAAATGTATGACCTTTGTTTTGCTTAAGTTTATTTTTAAATTGTTTTCGTCTAACCAGTTTACAACTAATTTTAATGAGTTATTAATATCACTTTCATAGGTCTCTACACTTTTACAAGGTATTGTCACGGTGCTATCGTCCGCAAACAGTGTTACTGGTTGTTCAATGCATTTAGGGAGGTCATTAATGTACAATATAAATATAAAAGGACCCAGTACACTCCCTTGTGGTACTCCAAATTTAACTTCACGCTCTGATGATCGAATTATCTCTTCCTTCTTATTTTCTGTATTAATTTGGCTAATTTCAGTTACTTGTTTTCTATTTTTTAAGTAAGATTCAATTAAATTAAGAACATTGCCTCTAATACCATAGGCTTCTAGTTTTTTTAATAGAGTTGTATAATGTACGTAATCAAATGCCTGGGTCATATCGCAAAATATGCCACAGACAGGTTTACGTTTATCGACATTGTTAATAACATTGTATATAAAGTCATAAATGGCCATATTAATTGTCCTATGCAGTCTAAATCCCTTCTGTTCCTCACACAAAATGCTATGTTTTTCAATAAATTTATACAATTCCTTATAAATATATTTCTCAAATATTTTTGAAATTACGGGAATAAGTGAGATTGGTCGATAACATTCCATTAGTTCTCTATTTTCCTTCTTAAACAGTGGCTTTATAATTGATGTTTTTAATGCGTCTGGGTAGATACCTGCGCTGATACTTAGGTTAATTAGATGACTTATATGACCGCATATTTCCATTGATACATGTTTTAATATTTTTGTAGTAATACCATCGTATCCCACACTACTTGTATTATTTAACGACATTATTATTTTGTGTATATCTAATGGAGTACTAGGCGCCATGAACATAGATTTACTATTGGTATTTATTTTAAAAGATTTAGGTTTGGAGATGGCATCTGGATTTGCCTGAATTTTGTCGATAAAATAATTGTTAAATTCCTCAGCGATGCATTTGGGATTTGACAAAATTTGATTATTTACCTTGATTTTATTAATATTATGTTTAGGCATGTTATACTTTGCGCGATTAATAATTTGCCAAGTAGTTTTAGACTTACTTTTAGATGCTTTTATTTTGTGATTATTTTGTGCCTTTTGTGTCAAGTGAATAATTTTTTTATGTAACTTTGAATAGTTTAGAAATCTGATTTTGTTATTTCTGTTAGGATTTAATCGTAATTGCCACAAAAGTTTTCTTTTCTTTCGACTACATAGTTTAATTCCTTTAGATAACCATTTCGGTTTTTTTATTATATCTACTTTTATTAATTTAATTGGAAAACATAAATCGTAAATAAGTTTGAATGTATCAAGAAATTGTTTATAGGCTACATTTGGATCATCCATGTCATACATCTCCGAAAAAGACAGACTTTTTATATAATCTTTGAATTTAGCTATATTTTCCATATTATAATCCCTTCTAGCCGTATACCAATAGTTTATTGCATATATTGTTTGCACCGGACAGTGAAGCAGCTGTGCTGTATTATCGGACAACGCAAACTCTAAGACATCAGTTTTAAATGATTTATTAAAATTATGCGCAAAATTGTCTAAACATGTCAAGCTGGCCATTCGGGTCGGTTGTTTTAATGCTAGTTTCAAATTATAACTCAATAACAGACATTCAAATGCATTTGTGTGGCTATTTTGTTTAAGCACATCTATATTAAAATCACCACCAATAACAATGTTCTTATAGCGTGAACGTGATATTTCTTGCAAAAGAGTTTCAAGTTTATCAAGGCAATAGTTAAGATTGTTCACATTTGGCACTCTATAGATACAGACGATAATTATCTTATAATCGGTAAGCTCAACAGCACAACATTCAAATATGCCTGGAGATGATAAATTCGATATTTTAGGCAATTCCTTCCATTCAAGACCGTTTCTCACAAGGATACATGCTCCTCCCCTCTTTTGCTCCTTTCTACAGTAAGAAGTAGCCAGACAGTAATTCGGTACAAACAATTGATTCTGATATCCTTCTTTAATAAAATGCTCTGTGATGCACAACACATCTACATTTATCTTTTTTTCACATAACTCATCTAAACATACAGTAAGTGCGTTTGATTTTTTTATCAGGCCGGCAATATTTTGATGTAAAATTTTGATATAGTTATTGGAGAAAAAACAATTCATTCGCGTGATCTTTTGTGTTCGAGAGAGAAAGAGGGGATGACTCATCCTCCTGCTTTGTGCTAAGGAAATGGTTTATATCCTCTTCATTACAATAATGCACAAATTCATTTATCATCAATTTTAGATTAACAAATATATTCGCCATGCCTTGATTATTGACACATCCACTTTTCTTCCAAAACATTTTATAATCATATGACAAATAAAAGTTAGAATCAAATAAATATGCGTAATTATGAGTAGTTGCATCTAGATACATCAGGCTGTTAAACGTTTCTATTCTTCCGTTGAATATCGTGGAAAAGTCGTTCAGTTTAAATGTAGGTGCGCATATCACAACATTTGTGTGTTGTATTTTTGAAAGTGTTTCCCGTACGGTAATTGTTAGGTCAACGTAGTTGGTAGTTCGTCGAAAGTCCTCTTCCCCGATGAAAATCAAGCAGTAGTCGTTCATTGTATAGTTCTTTAATTTTTTATCAATGTTATCAATAAGCTTCTTCATTCCACAATTCGGTGATAAATAATGGCAAACTTGATAATTTGGAAACGTATCTTCTGCGATTGTTAGTATCTTGTTATTGTTATTGCTACTCAAGATACATAGTTTGTGTTTTTGAGTATAGTTCCTTTGTTGGTTATGACAGAATTCCTTGTAGTTCGTGGGATTTTTACTATTCGAGATTTCTAAACTATTAGGGACTGGTTGGTTTTTTGGTTTAGATTCCGAAACGTTACCAGTAGCGCCATCTGTTGTGGATAGATGAGAATCTTTGCAACTTGTATTGATTTTATAATCGGAGGACAGACTAAGGTCTTTTGAAATTTTCTTCTTATTTCCTTTTGTTTTGTGCAATGAATCCTTTATTAACCCATTTTCCAGATTGGTAATTTCATGTGTTACGTTATCGTTGGGTGTTGAGTTTTGGTGTGGGTTACTTTGGAAGCTATAAGCTAAACGACGCTTGGGAACTTTACTATTAGTACATGAATTTCTTTTTGTTGATGTTATAGGACTTTTGCATACCTGCTTGAGAACATCAATTTCTTGTATAAGTTGAGATACTTGTTTCTTTAGTTCAATATTTTCCAAAATAATATTGTCGAGCTCCTGTTGTGTACTATTTAAATTAGATTTAAGGTCGCTTAATTCTGACTTTAAGTCCTCGATGACGTTTATTTTATTTGCAGATAAGTCTAAGCTCCTACCCAATCGGTCCTCGGAAAACATAGTATTAAAAGAATCGCTCTCATTCAGGCTTTCACATGATTTTGTTTTCCTTTGGCAACGACGTCTTAAAGTAACATTACTTGTACTATCCATTTTCTGGCGGTAGCGAGCGAGAAGCAACGCGCTGCTACTTACTGGCGACTTTTGTTTTTTATGAACTTCCAAATTATAATTTTGTAACTTATTGGTTTGTTCTATCTAAATTATATTGTAATTTATTCTATGAAACAAATCACAGATATCACAAAAAGTCACCGTCGAAAGCTGGATTTGAACTTGAGACATCAAGATTAGAAGGTGATGTCGAGACCAATGAACCAACTTGTCTTTGCCTTGTAGTGTTGAAATGGGTGTTCTAATTGAACAATATTGTTTCTTAGTTAAAAAAATGTTCGTTTTGTCGTTTTTGAATTTATATATTTTTCCGCAACCGTCACTCTTCAAAAAAAAAAAAAAAACAAAACACAATTAAAGCACCTTGTTTTGATAATAGTTCTTTGTTCCACTTAAATTTAATGTTATTTGCACTGCACTAGTTGTTTTATTGTAGTTTTTCAATGTAAACAAACTGTCTTTACACTGTAATTTAGATGTAGACAAACTGTCTTTACACTGTTATTTGGGCACTTTACATGCATATAACGTTAAGATAACACTAGTAGTTCGTTATTATGCTATTTTATTTCTAATTTACTATTTATTTGCGACTTAGCTTTGTTTTATATATTTTTAGCAATTAAAATACACGGAGCTGATGTTAAGCGTGGCACTAGCGCCATCTGTCGTAGTACGTAACTATAGGTGTTTAGTATTAATTCAATACGGTCTAAAAATAAAAAGCGCCAAAAACAAGAATTTGTTTTTTTCAAACAAACTAAATAGCTTACAAATTAGAGTAAAACGCAACAGCCTTTGTAAATAAAGTTGACTGAACTTAGATACCTGGGTAACAAAAATGGCAACGTCGCGCCTCGCGCGTGTGCCTATCTCGTGTCCGTCGCTAAGAATGCTAAAATAATCCTATTTTTTAGTTCAAATACTTAAACTTATAATTTAGTGTCCTATCACAATAACTAAACAAAATCACAATAATAATTGTCAGCGCGCGAGTTCGCACCGCACGCTCCGAAAGGGTGCCGTCGCGCGTCGGCGCACTGAAAAAACATGTTTTTAGAGGTCGGGAAGCCCCACTTATCGATCGCAAGGATCTAGGATGCAATAGCAACACACTGACCTATTTCTATTTCTTTTACGCGCGGGATGTTTTGCTATGATTGTCACTCTCGTAATGAAAGAGCAAGTATGTGTATTTATTGCTTCCTTGTTTGCATTGCCAACTTTTTTGTGAAATATTTGGTTGTACTTGTGACTTGCGTCAGAGCGGCAACAACGTAACTCAGATTTATCGTTTTAAGGTGCATGACCTATGCGTTAGACATACTCAGCTGTTACGAAAGATACATCGTGTTCAAACGGGGTAAAAACTTAAAAAATCATTTGCGACTAAACTACTGCTGCTATTTAATTGATTTTTGGTACAGAGCTTGGAAATGGTACCTAGTATAAGCAGTTTAAAGAAAAGCCCCTCTGTCGTATCAACTCTGTATACACGAATGTTACGAATACACAGCAGTGTGTCCACGTCCACTTCGACTTCGACTTCGACTCCGACTCCGACTCCGGCTCCGGCTCCGACTCCGACTCCGACTCCGACTCCGGCTTTGACTTTGACTTTGACTTTGACTTCGACTCCGACTTTGACTTTGACTTTGACTTCGACTTTGACTTTGACTTCGACTTCGACTTCGACTCCGACTCCGACTCCGGCTCCGGCTCCGGCTCCGGCTCCGGCTCCGGCTCCGGCTCCGGCTCCGACTCCGACTTTGACTTTGACTTTGACTTTGACTCCGACTTTGACTTTGACTTTGACTTTGACTTTGACTTTGACTTCGACTTCGACTTTGACTCCGACTTTGACTTTGACTTCGACTTCGACTTCGACTTTGACTTTGACTTTGACTTTGACTTCGACTCCGACTTCGACTTCGACTTTGACTTTGACTTCGACTCCGACATCGACTTCTACTTTGACTTCGACTTTGACTTCGACTTCGACTTCCACTTCCGCTTCCACTTCCGCTTCTACTCCATCCAATCCATCCATTGTCGTGTGTCACTAAACTTGGTTCACTTCGGTTGGCGCCGCCGTAGAAAGAGAGGCGGGGGGGGGGGGGGGAATCTCTCCTGACGGTCACGTGTCCTGACGCGAGTTTAACATTTACAAAAAGTGCTCAACGCCGCTAAAGAAGTTTTCACTTCAAAAACACTACAAACTGATAAATAACTTTAATTTCGGAAGTCGGTGTCGTAAGTCATTGGTTCCGCATTTTCGTTTTTTGACACCGACTTTCGAAATTAAAGTTATTTATCAGTTTGTAGTGTTTTTTTGAAGTCGGTTGTTATTTTTTGTAAAAAAGTTTTTATTTTTCACTTTTTAGTTGACCTATCCCACACAAATTCAATTAACACTAGTGCATTGAAGAATTGAAGACACCGACTAGAGAGAATCATGAGATGCAGTACATTTATGTATATAACTTCGTACATAAGAATAATTACCTAACGTATTATATACTAAAACCTTCCTGAAAGTATGTAGATCACAATAGTGAAATAATTATGAAAATTGATTATTAGTTTTTGAGAAAATCGCGGACATACAAACATACGGGTCGAATACAGAACCTCCTTTTTTGAAGTCGGTTAAAAATAGTACAGTTTCCAGAGCGCTCGGCGCATCCATTAACATTGACTGTGGTCGAACAATTACTGTGCGCTCGCTTTCTTTACACTCAATTGAACATAGCGGACGTGAATATTATTTACGTTGACTACGCTATTTGTAAATCGCAAAATACGGGTCAGTTTACGTAAAATAATATGGGAAGTCACACAGGATCGCATAATATGTATGCATTTTGTACATTTTGTAGAAGCGAGGATGGGAGTATTTATATTTTGATGGCTAGACCACCCAACTTGTGCATCGGCAACAATACATATCTTACTGCGAAAATGGTTTCAAAGTTGCGAAATATCTGGTCATCTAAACATATAGGCAGGGCTTCCCCAGGATTTGTATTTTTAATTTCTAAGCAAAATTTTTTATGCACTGAATGTAATCTCACTTGGTGCCTTTACTATAGCTCAGAACTCGGAAGAACTTGGTAATGAATGCCACAAGGTACTATCTTGAGTCACAGATTACTGTAACTCAAGATAGTACCTTGTGGCATTCTTTATGTGCTTGAGTCCCAAAAATATTAATATAGATAAATAAGTTATACTCACTTAGTAGAGCATCAATACTGGAACGGTCACCTTCCAACCACGCTGAAATGACGTAGGCCAGGCCCAGCATGGCAACACCAAGTAACGCGAGAACTATAAAGGTTTCATACACCCTGCCCCTCAGCCCCCGGCATCCGGGGAAGCCGGACGACTCCGAGAACAGGTAAGCGAACGGCAGGAACACGAACATCGACAGGTTTGAGAACAGGAACACGTGGTTCCATAAACCTGGAACAAGTTTACAATAAATACACATCTGAAAAAACTACTAAAGGAGGTCCATTCTGGCCATAGTTAGTTTTGGGAACACCTTGTTTGAGGCTTTTGTGTGTGTGTATGTGGCCAAAATGCATTTGCCACGTATTCTGTACACAAAGCGTAGGCAACGCATTGTCTACAGAACACGTGTTCACTTTACCATACATGTTGATTTTACGGTGAAATCGTTAGAACGATGTTTTCGCCTTTCGGATTCATCAATTCATACTAACGCTTCGTAGAATAGCCCTCTATTCGTGGTGTACTCGTACAAGTTGACAACTATTATATCGATGCCTTAGTACACAATTGCATTAACTACAAAATTGACAATTTTGAGGAGAGCGTTTTAAAGTTTTTTAAAGTTTAGACATGTACACTATGAAAACAAAGAAAAATAATAAAACAATTATGCATCTATTCACAAGACTAGTCCTTTAACTCCATCATATCTCAATATTGTAATATATAACCATAACATTTTAAAAATAGCTATGTAATGTACAAACCCCCCTTTTAATACATTTGTGCACTAAGATTGATTATGTTGATGTGCATTAAGTGAAAAACTAAAAATATTTAACAGCTTTAACAAACTGGTTCTAGGTCCAACAACTAAGAATAAACCAGTGATTCATATTCATAATGTTTATTTTATTCTATAAAACACAAAGTTTTTGAAACTACAATCATAAAATATTTTTTCGAACTCGCAATCAAAATTTTAAGAGGGCTAAACCAATTTTTTTTTGGTTTCCTAATAATTATAATTTATTAATCAGTCTTCAGTTTGGTAACAATAATCAATTACTAACTATTTAATGAGAAACATTTAAATTTCTTAAAAAATAGGCTCCTTAAAGTAAAAGTAGGTAAGTAGGTACTTTTACTTTTTACTTTTACTGTACTGGAGGAGGTTCTCCAGAAAGTAAAAAAAAAACCCCTAAACCCCTTAAAGTAGAAGTACTTAACACACTTGTACATCAAACTTTCTTGATTCTTAACTGTGAACTAGGTTTTTTGGAAGAAAGAGACGGATTATTGGTATTTCGATACGCGCAAACGAAAGAGCACAACATTTACTATATTTGGCACCAAAAAAGTAAAAATTGACAATTTTGTAGTTAATGCAATTGTGTACTAAGGCATCGATATTATCAATCAAGTTCCCCCACGGCAGTCCATTAGGTACCTACCTCACGCTTCGATTACCCGAAGGGATAGCCAGTAAAAGAATCTAAACCAATATTATAAAGAGAAAAGATTTGATTTTTTGTATGTTTGTTTGTTACGCTTTCACACTAAAACGGCTGAACGGATTTGGATGAAATTTATGCGTGTGAAACCGCGAGGCGCTGCTAGTGCTGAAAGCACAGTCCCCCAAAAACTACGAAGTGGTGAAGGCCCGCCCTTCACCACTTCGTAGTTTTTGGGGGACTGTCTTTTGTAATTTTGACGTTCGAAAAGTGCTGACTCTCAGCCTAGTTTGAATAATTGACTTTTGATTTTGATTTAATAATTCCAGCCTATTACAGATCCACTGTATGTATGGCAAAGGTCTCTTTTCATACGGAGAAGGCACAAGCATTGAAAACCAAGCTTGCTCAAGATGGGTTTTAATCACCAACCCATCTTGAGCAATACAATATTTTTTAAACTACTCACAATAAGTGATATGAAGTATAATCTAATGGGGTAGTAAGTTATGTTTTCGTTATCTAGGGGCACGGTAGTGAGTGCCCCCGCCAAGACGAGCCAAGTGAAGCGCAAGGGCACTACCTACCTTTTCTCGAAGCGCTTCGTCGTTTTTTGAACCCTCATTGATTTATTATGCAAATACCTAACAATACCATTACGCATTATCGGACTTCACAATTTCTATTGTACTAGACATACAAGTAAATATTTGCATCATTTAAACAATTTTCGTCTGTTCAAACAACAGAGACTACTTAGGTAATATCAACAAGCATTGAATATGAATTGCGTCTTAAAATTGTAAGTTTCCTGGTACATGAATATTAAATAAAATAATTACAAACAGCAAAGGGTTTTTCCGAGATAAAACTTATTTTTAATGCCACTACAAAACAAATAGAGGGCTATTTTAAGCAAGAATTAAAAATGATTCAGGATTTCTAGGAATCTATACATAATAAATAGTAAGAAAGATTTTTTTTCCATTTGTCTGGAATGCTCAGGAATGGTGCAAAAACGACTGAACGGATTTCGATAAAATTTAGCAAACAGACACTTTATAACCTGGATATTAATCCAGGTAATAGTGTCTGTGTGAGTGGGGAGTTTCCGTGGGTTATTTTCCGACATCGACACGGGCGAAGCCGCAGCAACAACCAGTTTAGAATATTTTTGGAATTGATCATGTTGAATCATATTTATATAGGGTATAGTAAAACTCACCCTGTATAAGAGAGCTGTTGAGCCATTTGACATAATAACTGTTTGGGTATAGTATGAGCACTTCATTGCTGACTATAGATACTGGCAGTAAGAGAGCGGATCCGAGTGAAACGGCTAGTGCAAATGTACACAACCACAGACTGATTCGGTAAACTTTCACTTCATCTTCGTCTCCCGTAAAGTAATCCTCGCTGTCCCGACGTCTGAACTTCTCGATCAACATAAATGACACAAGGTACAGCAAGATGAATAGTAGTAGAAAGATCTGGAAGCAAAATAAGAAACTTTTTAGTTTTCAATAATTTATTTATTTAGGATCTCTAACAAAAGTTATACACAATACATGACACTTAAATAAACAGCAATGTCAGGTATCAAGTAGGTGTAGTTCTTCACATATAGGAGACCACAGCATGCACAATAAAGTTAACAACTAAGCTAACTAACTAACAAAGGTAAATTAAGTATTATAAAAATAAAGTGTTTAAAAGAAAGTTGTTTGGATGTTTTTTTAAACTAATTTCTTATAAAAACTGCTTGTTTAGAATAGTTGGTAAACTTGATAAAATAATAAATGTATTTTCACCATCATTAAGAGAATTTCTTGAGAAAGGTTTATGTGTGTTTTAATAAATGTTGAATTCCATGGGTTTTAAGTAATCAAAAAGCCATCTATTAGTATCCCAGCCTAAACTAGTTCATGATCAAACCGGGATTGCTAAATAAATACAGACTTGTTAATGCTAAACAATGATCATAGTTTGCCAATAGTGCAAACAAAAAGGAAGAACAAAAAAATATCGTATTTTATTATTTATTTGCCAAGAAGTAATTCATTATTTAAAATGCAGCTAAGAATGCATTTTAAATAATGAATTTATCCTTGGCCAACATAGCTTCAAGTAGGTATATACATTAATTTATATTTATTTTTGGACAATTAATGTTTTTCCTAAATAATGAAGAAGCTAAAACAAAAGATAAATTCTTATATGTATTTACTAGCAATTTATTACTTCCTATTAATATTGAAGTACCTCACTTAAGTAATGTAATATATGATGAAATGATGATTGTACACCTTTTACCTCTCATAACATTCAGAACAATTAAATATGATAATTATCATCTTTTTCTGCTATTATATGAATGTGACATTGGACATATTATTATTTTGTCGAGTTTAAGCTGTTTGTCTAACTAAAACTGTTTTATTAATGATATTTCTCTTACTTTAATATTATGTTTTCTAATACTTATTGTAAATTTCTTTATATTTTAATACAAGACTATTATAGATATAACCTAGCCAATCAATCTGCCTAGCCTTTTTCCAACTATGTTGGGGTCAGCTCCATGTCTAACCATATGTAGCTGAATACCTAGCTAATGGAGTTATTAAAATACTGAGAACACAGTCCCATGTCCTGTGATGCCTTATTACCATTGTTGGATCAGCAAAACAGCCATGTCTCAGGCAAGCTGTTCAAAGTTGTGATTGTAGGTAAAATACACACTAACATGATGATTGTAGTTTATTTATCTAATGTAAACCTTTTCATCATACTCCTGCTCTTTTCCCAATATATTTGGGGTTGGCGAAGAATATCTTTTTATCCAAACTTCTCTATTAGTCGTCATCTAATGTAAACCTGTTATAGTCAAAATGTTCCTTAAAATATGTTTTATTAAAAAAAAAATGTCTCATGGAAAAACCTTTGCTCTGTGTTTTTTTTTTTCAAGGAAACTTTTTGTAATACAATTATATTATATTAAAACAGAGGCTCTTCGCCAACTAGGACCAACCTTGAAAGAGTTACGATTTGATAACAGTACTGTCATGGTCACGCACAAAATTGATGACACGGAAAACCAGTCTACTTGTTCTTTTAGCGAAAATGTTAGGTTTGGCCTGAATGGCGCTAAGAACTAGGGCAAATGGAACGTACCTAGTATATCCTATTAGTGTTCTATACAATTCGAATCTACGTTGATGAACAAGAATAAAATAATCGTGATGATTACATACGAATTGGGACAAAGTCGCGCGGAGAATATCTTGTTTGGACTAGGGCTTAATATAATAGCCTTTGTATAAATACTCACGATTTGCTCCCTCACGTTGTTGTGAAATATCTGTTCGCGCAAGTCTGCCTCATCATCATTCATCGTCCCGTTTTTGTATAATTCTTATCTGTTTACAAATATAAGTGGTTCTTTGCAGTGTCTTTCATTGAAATAGCACTTCATTTTCAAAAAACATTACATTTTGCTGTAAATATTAATAATCAAAACACCGCACTATCCACCACACTATGAATTTAATTTTATGTTCACCACACAGAAACGTAAATAGAGATCCAACAACGATGATTATTATTTTAAAATTTGTTTTGTTTTAAAAGTAGCACGCAGCGCAATGAAACGAAATTGTGAATGTAATAAAAACACGTCTGACGTCCAATACAATGAGTGAATGAAACGAACTGGCATATTCAGAATGAATGAATGATGATGCTGATGCTGTCAACTGTAATTTTTTTTTTTTTGGCAACTGAGCCGATGGAGGGCGCGTTCCGAGTTAGGAATGTAATCGATATAATCGATTTGAGCGTGCTTAACAAATCCTAAAGTGGTCTATTTTTAACTTTTTTTTTTCAAATATTGCCAACCCATATTTTTCGTTTTGAATCATTAAGTCGATTAGTTTATCTACCGGACCATAGACTCAAACTGTTGCACAGGATATTAGACCGTATTTAGCAGTAATAATAGAGGTTGAAGCCGCGTGAATCGGGTGTCACCGATCGGTGACCGCGGGGCCTGACGGGACCCGTCAGGCCCCACGGTCACGGTGTGTGTTTTGTTTTGAGATGCATAATATCTTTAAACTAACGTGGCATTTTCGAAATTGTGCTTCTGGCTGACAGTCGCCACCTAGACAAAGAAAAAGAAGAAATGTTGTGTTTATACAAAGAAATACTGCTGTAATATCGTTTTGACATTGAGTAAGCACTGTGAGCGCGATCACGAGCGTTCTGAATTGTTGACAGCTCACAGCTGTCATAATCTTATTACCTAAATCAGTACGCATGTGAGATGATTTGAGTGCTGTGAGCGATTACAGCTAATTCGGAATGCGGCCGAACTGTCATTGGAACAGTAACTGCAATTATGTGTTTTTGACATGAGTCTTTATTACTGCCATTATAAAAAACGCCTGAACTATCGTGAAATCTCGGAGATGTCGTGGCCCATGACCTAAGTAGTGACCGTTTTTGTCATAGATTCAGACTGCTCTAACTTGCACAAAGTGTATCAAACACACCAACGAGGTTAATAATATTTTCTGAAGTCGTCTGACTCTGTTATGGCCCAGCCACGGCCTTGCCGCTATCACCGGCAGCTTAGCGCAGGGCGGCGACCGGTAAAAACAAATATACCAAAATGCATGAACCATGCCACGACGCAGCGCTCGCAGCTCCGCTAGGAGTGATAGTTTTCTGTGGCTCGCAGAACACTATTACTCGTCGCGAGCACGTTCACAAGAGAGCATGAGCACGTTCACGAGCGTTCCGAATTGTTGATAGCTCTCAGCTGTCATAATCGTGATATCTAAATCGGAACGCAAATTATTGATGTGAGCGCTGTGAGCGATTACGGCATAATTCGAAATACGCCCTAATAGTCAGTTGGTTGTCACTGTCAAAAATTGTAAACATTTTCCAAACAACGGCTCATCATGGAACAGGTTGGTTGTAACATGAAATTTACTTCAATAAGAACCTTTACTTGAATAAATTGTACAGCCGATTTAATGGATTAGTGTTTGTGCGTTCCATTTTATTATGTTCATAGCTAAATAAGCATGAGCGCCTTGGATAGTAAGTAAAAATCCTTTTTTGTTAAAAACTTTAGCACCGGTCGTTTTATAATTGTATGACAACTTGTTCGGTTTCAGATAGTCGCGCGAATCCTGAATTTTCAGTTAGAATTGTAGTCTGTGATCATTATTTAAGTAAACCAACGCCTGGAATTGATGTCATTTATTCAGATTTCCGAGGAGCAGATATAAAACAGGTAATAAGTCAGTCAATCTTAATAAAATTCTGTGCATTAAGTACATTACAAGGACAAGGGAAGGACTAGGAACCAGGTTTTTACACCAGGTATTTGCTTCCAAGTATGCACACCAGGTAGGTACCAACCCGAAATACTTGCAAGACAAATTATTTTATGTAAACGTGATTGTGCTCCTTATATATAGGAACTTACGGGTCAATTTCCTATGCATTTTTAGTTCCAACAGGGCTTTTGAATACACAATTATTGTACTTAAAAATACTTGAAAGTATCTGGAGCCCTGGTTTTTTAAGGTGGACCATTATCGAAATTATTTGAGAGGCATCATGTCTTCTGCTTTTGATATTAATGATAGTTTTATCAGAATACATTTTTTATTATTACGGATTAAGTACAAATCACAATCTAAATACAATGTTTCAGGTACCAGTATTAAGGATATTTGGACCTACCCCTGATGGTCACAAAGCATGTCTTCACATACATGGAGTGTTTCCATATTTCTACATACCATGCCCAACACCAAACCCTCAACCACAATTTTTATATCAGGTAATACTTAACCATAACTGAAATCTATACAAAACAAAATTGAAGGGTCTGTTTGTAAAACTTAAAATAAAAAAACAGCTTTTTTTAATGTTGTCTGGCTAATCTCTGAAACTGCTGAACCGATTTTAATGAAATTTGGTATAGGTGGGCCATTCCGCTCAATTAGGCCGACTTTTATTTGCAAATGGTAATGACATTTGGTGCGTGTTGATTGCAATAATAAATTAAATAAAGGTGTTATACTTTTTTAGATAGCGGCGCCATACGTAAAAACATGTAAGAAATGTCATATCAAGTAAAAAAAGAATGCAGCTATGATATTTAATTTATTATTAGCATATATTCGCCGTTAGTGGATTTCCGCGGATTGAACCAGGTATACTTTGAACCCTGGGGCAGAATATGCTGGGCGAAGCCATATGCTGAAACTTGTAATGTATAAAAAATCATAAAAAAAAAACAAAATAATTCAAATCATGTAAATCATTCTAATTACTAGGCTATTTTTAACACTGCTGAAGTTAAACGTCTAATCATAATCGGTGGCCACCATACAAATGGCCTTCTACGTAGTTGGCATCACGGATACCAATTTATATATATTACATACCACGGCATCCCTCTATAAATATATATTTATAGAGTGATGCGGTGGTATGTAATCCATAGGGAAGACCTACGTAATAATACATAGTCGGCATCTGCCATTATTACCAGGTACATAATATTGCATAGTTGGCATTCAATGTGTTAATCATCACTTGTTCCATTTAGAGCTGACTTGTAATCTACCTTTACAGATTGCGGCTAGTTTGGATAAAGCATTAAATATTGCACTGAAACAAGCAACATCTTCAAACCACCATGTTTACAAAATATCACTTGTTAAAGGATTGTGAGTACTTAAACTATTTTTATCACTGTATTTTACTAGTGCTCTTGATAACATATCAAAAATTTTATTTGCAGACCCTTCTATGGATACCACAATAAAGAGCATTTATATCTGAAAGTATTTTTATACAGTCCTGGCCTAATCAAACAAGCTGTGGAACTCTGCAGTAATGGTGCCATTTTAGGTCAAGCATTTCAACCCCATGAGTCGCATTTGAACTTCACTCTCCAGTTTTTCATAGACTTCAACTTATTTGGAATGAGCAACATAGATTTGCAATGTGTCAAGTTTCGTAAAGCAGGAATATCGCAAAACAGCAGTGAGGCCCAAAGCCCTAATGAATTTGGACTAAAACCTGAAAGTTCCTGTTACTATGAAGCAGATTGTGCCGCGTCACATATCATCAATCGGCAGAGAATAGGCAAAGGCGATGGAATTGAAAACCCAGGATTAGAAGAAGTATGGAATCAAGAATCAGAAAGGCGGAAACAGTTAAATATTTCTCTTGCTTCAAAGTCCCTATCCCAAGGCAGAATAAAAGCTGAGGAGACAGAATCACATTATAAGTTTGAACAAATATTTTTGATTAAAATGTCCAATTTAGTTGATAAACCTGTGATAACCGAAAGTGATAAATTTGATAGTAAGCCCCTAGAAATAGCACATTATCCGGCTGAAAGTATGGAAGGAACACAGTTATTCAATGCTGTTGATGTTACTGTCCACTTACCTGACAGTTCATTGGGCGCAAGTTTAAATCAAACATTAAGAGGAGATTCTTCCAACACTGAGGATTTTGATAACACACTTGTTGACGAAAGTTTGGCTCTGAACAGTAGTCTATCTCTGCATTATAGTCAGGTTCTACGTAGGTATAAGAAAATAATTCATAACTTTTGCCAAAATAGAACAGTTGCTTATTCAATTTCTGTTTCTTTCAGTTAATAATGAAGATTTAGAACTAGTAGACATGTTGCAAGATATGGACGAGAAACCAATGGAAGAAGACAGTGTAATGGGAACACCTGCTAATGTAGAGCAGGATGGAGACATCGATTCAGATGACGCAGAATATTCGCGAATATTTGATGAGGAAACTATCATTCTTGATCAAGACAAGAGGTAGGCACCAAACTATGTCCATGAAAATAATGACATTTATATTTTTTTTTAAACTACAGTGATGTTTATTTTAGTAAAGATGATGCAAGCGAAAGTTCTCCATCTTGGAATGATTCGTTTTGGGATGGCGCTAGCATTCCACAGCTGGACGGAACGTGTGACGAAGATCGTAAGTAGAACCACTTTTACTTCTCTATCATCGTCATCTCAGTAAAAGACATCTTAATTATAATTTCCTAATTCGTATGTATAACAACATTAATGATTGGTTAACATTTATAGATACAAAGAAAGTCAGAAAAAGAAAAATGAGACCGTTTAAACTTGGCTTATCAAGACCTAGATCCAAAAACAAAAACGAAAATCAATCAGATAATAAGTCAGAATCTACAACAGATATAAGTCAAATGGATGAAATAAATGTTTCGAGGGAAACCATAGAAGATATTACAGATTCACTTCTGGGAAGAGTTGTAAAGGCTGAACCTGAAAGTATTTTAGATAAGTCTATACACTCTGATGAAGGTGATGTAGTACAATGCAAAGTAGAAAATGAATCAATAGTAGATTTAGTAAATAAAGTATCAAAATCCCATGAACTTTTGCAGCCAGTGGTTGCTGAAGCTTATGATTTAGAAAAACAATTTGATCCAAAACCAGGACCTTCGAATATTAAAATTGATAAATCATTTAATCAAACCTTCAATGACAGTGATAATGAAATAGAATCTTCTTCTGAAAACAACAGCCTAGGTATAATGAGCTTTTATGATAAGTCTAAAGTATTTGATATGTCTGTAGAAGATAAGGTTTTGAGTGAATCTCAGGAATCTGTTAAAACTAGAAAATTTGAACCAATGTTCATAGAAAAACGTGAAAATATAAAACTGAATCATTCTGAAGCACAAATGGAAACTGGCGTAGCATTAGAGGCCGTGAACGTCAAAACTGAACATAACGTCACATTCTACGATAGAAAAGATTTTAAAATATTAACACCTAAAATAAAACCTCCGACTAAGAGCTATGTATGCTCAAATTTACAACAGTATAAAATACCTAAAGTAAGAAATTGTGAACCTTACTATTCAGATCACAAAGATGTAGGAGACAAAGTAGAAATAGGCCAAATGGTGTTGAAAGTAAATAGCAAACTATCAAGAGATCAGAAACCTTTTGAAAAAGTGTTAAGCATGACTAGTATAGAGGAATGGCGGCATTTACTATTTTTGCAAACGAATGAGATGTCCCAAGAATCTACAAAGCCTGATGCATTGAAGATACTATTGGCTGGCAACAGAAAATGTATTTTAGAACCTGTAAAGAAACCACCAACAAGTAATGAAATTAAAAAGTGGTTATTGAACAAAGATACTGAAGTAAAACTAGAAGACAGAACCGCCAATGATGAAGATATTAATACAAATATCGATGAACTGGATAATTCGCAAGCTTTAGGTCTAAAATATGAAATTGATAACAGTATTAGCTTGGAAGTTGATGAAAAGGTTCGTAATAGAAATTGTTAAAATTAACAAACACTTTTTTATTACCTTGTGGGACTAACTCTCTGTATTTTGTAGGAGAAAACGAATTTGAATAATAGCCTCCAAGTAACCATGCAACCTGATGGGTCATTTCTATGCTTCGGTAGTTCCGAAAATCGGCCAGAAAGCGGTTCTATCGAGGCTCCTTTAGTTGATGTAAGTATTGAAATCAAATAGCAACAAAGATTTTTTTGCAACAGATGTTACTAGCTAGGCTATAATGCAGATCTTTTTTGTCTAGGCCAATTTTCTTACAGTCATGGTAGCTGAAGTTCACACATCAGTTAGAGGAGACTTGAATCCCGATCCCGCTATTGATCAGATAGAAGTATTATTCCTAACAGTAACAAACGATTGCCCACCAGGTCATCGCTTACAGAAAATACTCACGAAAATCATAGTCGTCGAGACATTTACACCAGTAAGATATTTAGATAGATGTATTTTCAACGTCGATGTAACATACGTCGATAATGAAAGCGAACTTCTAGAAAAAGTGATCGAGTTAGTGATGAAACACGACCCAGACATATTGTGTGGATACGAAATAGAAATGAATTCCTGGGGATATATCTTAGAGAGAGCGCAAATTCTAGGACTAGAGATAGTTAAAGAAGTATCGAGAATAACAGAGAAATATCGACAAAAACGTTGGAGAGGGGAAGAGAACGATTTTGAAGGGAGAATTATCGGAAGGATAATGTTAAACGTCTGGCGTTTGTTCCGCCATGAGATGGCGCTGTCGAGCTACAGTTTTGAGAACTGCATGTATGAGGTGCTGAAGGAAAGAGTGCCCAAGTACAGCTATGCACAATTGTCGACGTGGTGGCGCGATGATACCAGGATATTACGGTGGATTCCAGTGGAGCATTATTTAACCAGGCTGTCAGGGACTGTGAGAATGTTGGAGAAACTTGATATTATAAGTAAGTATTTGTACTTTGGTATGATCCAAATTTTAATAACATTGGTGCCTCGCAGGCGTAATAGTCGCAAGCACGACTGCTGGTCATTGATTCCTGGGTTTCGATGCCTAGGTCTGGAATGGTTATTTAGTATTTCCCATAGATTTTTTTCAGTAGCAGCCCAAAGCCTGTATTCGGAATATGACAATAAGCTGGCCCCCTATTACATGTAATTTTAAACATAACTAGCGAAATGCGGGTGTTTAGAACTCTGTCTACTGCTTCGGGCAGTACAGGCGTGATGTTATATGTTTTGATACCAATTTTTTTTATTTTTCTCAAACATACATTATTTTGTTGTTTTTAGAATTTTACTCACCAAACTTTTGAGTTTGATGGCGAGAAGCGCCTGTTAAATACAAATAATATAGTAAAAGTAACCTTAAAATCTTCCAACTATGCACTTAGTATTTCACTCAGGGATCAGTCGCATGCGCGGTCCGAGGGGGGGGGTCGTGGGGGTCATGACCCCCCCCAAAATCATTCAAGCTGTCAAGAGTCTGAATGATTTACTTGCCTTACTAGCTTAAAACTGTACTTGAGACACGAAAACCCCGATTGGCATATTCAAAAACATTAAGAACATCGGCAGACATGGGGACTGCCGACTGAAGTAAAAACTTAAAACTATGAAATGACAGAGGGTTTTTTTAACGCGCCTGAAAATATTTTCCTTTAAAAAGACTGTGTTATAAAAATATAGAATCTAGGATTCAAGAGCGAGCGAAGCAAACTCGGGATATTGGGCGCCCCGCTCGTACGTAAGGTTGAAAGGCCAGATTCCAAAACCTAAACTGCTGTAAAACGAGTTTAAGCTTTTCGTTATAATTCGATAAAGTAAGTTTACTTTTTGTATGATGGGTAAAAGAAAACAGAGACTATTCAAGGTGGGGTGCTAAAATTTCCAGGCTCGCTACGCTCGTTCTTGCAATTTACATTGGTTCTTGAGCTTTTCTTCAAAAGTCGACAAAGCAAATAATTCCTAGTCCTTTTGGAAAGATCGAAAGAAAATCGAACCTATCCGAAAAAAATGCAAAATTTTCGAGCTCGCTTCGCTCGCTCTTGCATTTTAGATTCTGGCCGCTGCTTGAGCTTGCCTGCATAAGTCGATAATGTAACTCTTATTTCTACTTGAAAATATAAAACAAAACCTAATCAAACAGAGGCGGGTTGTTAAAATTTTCGAGCTCGCTTCGCTCGCTCTCCCTACCCTGCACGGTCTGTCTTTCTAATACATACGACCAATTTGGCAGCGTTTAAGTAACACCCCCCCCCCCTATGTAAAACCTGCGTCCCTGAATAATGTGGCGCTGGAGATGTACATCAACCTTAACATATCATCACGCCTTTAATCGCCAAAGGGTTGGGCAGGGGTGTACCTTCATATAGTACTTACACCCACATTTCGCCAGTTATTAAGTGAAATGTCATAGAGAGCGTGCCTACTGCCGCCAACCGGACACAAATCCAGACTCCCGCTGCTTCTGAGAAATTTCTGACGGAAAACCCTTTAACACTTTACCCGACCTAGGACCTCATGCTCAGCAGTAACGCTTGAGACCACTAGACCAATGAGGAGATGTACCTCCCTTAAAATATTCCTCGGCACCCATGATGACCCCCCCCAAAATCTTGGGCTGCGACCGCGCCTGATCAGTCGTCTGTTAACATAGATCGAACATCAGAACTCGCTCGCCTATTCGGCCTACAATGGTGGGAGGTGCTGTCTCGAGGCTCGCAGTTCCGGGTCGAGTCTCTGATGCTGCGAGCGGCGAGGCCTCTCAATTTGGTGGCCCTGTCGCCCACTGTGAAGCAAAGAGCTGCCATGAAAGCTCCTGAATGCCTGCCTCTTATATTTGAACCAGGTACTGAAACATACTTTAAAGATACGTGTATCAAACACTTATAATCAGTTACAAAGAAGTAAAAGAAAAAAAAATGTTACAAAAGTAAAAAAACTTCGACCGTAACATTTATGGGGTTTTCATTCTAATGCATTTTAATATTCTAATATTCTAAGACCTAAAATGTATTAGAATGAAAATCGCAAAAATGTAGATACGACAATGTTAACTTCTACGGTCGACTTACAAAATTATAATTTTTTCCAATAATCATCTTTATCGTGCTGGTTTTCATTCTGGATTTGTATAAAAAACGTAGCACGCAGTAGCTATTGAACTGTTTGCTTCTCCAGAATCTCGTTTCTACACGGATCCTGTCATAGTCCTGGACTTTCAAAGCCTGTATCCGTCAATGATGATTGCCTACAACTACTGCTTTTCAACGTGCATCGGACGGGTGCAAAATATTAACGGGTAAGTACGTTTAATTTTACAAAATAAAATATATTTTATAGAAGACGGTTAGAAACTCCCACTCCACGCGTGTTCAGAATCGCGCTATCACCATAAAGTTTCGGGACTATTCTTTCGAGCTTCAAACGCGTTCAAGATCCTGCTATAAGACAAAACTTTGGGGAGTTTGATACGCCCATTGAACCTCTTTTCTAAGTATTATTTATTTTGAACAGCTTCACCTTATTATTATGATGCCTTTCTTCATTCTAAGAGTAAGAGTTTTCTTATTTTTTGTGCTTCAGCGAAGCAGCATACGAATTCGGGGCATGGCGACTAAGAATACCACAAGCTAAATTAGAAACACTGGTGAAAAAAGGCTTAGTTCATTGGTCGCCCGTAGGAGTCGGATTTGTCAAAGCATCCGTACGTCGAGGTGTCTTACCTGCGTTACTGAGGAGAATCTTAGCAGCGAGACAAGCAGTCAAGAAGAATATGAAAGTGCAGACTGATGAAGCTGTGAAAAAAGCTATGCATTCTAGGCAATTAGGTAAAACACCATAGTAATAGCAATTAAAATTTTATCATTAGATGTATTTAGCCTTAATCCATTAACCTTTCGCGTACCGCAAGCCTCAAGGCTACACCAGCTACAAGGTAAACCGACGACTTATTGAAGGTCGCGGCAATCCTCTAGATTCGGGCTGCGCAGGATCTGTCGTTATGCAATTCTGGGAGAGGCCTATACCCAACAGCTATGTATCTCTCCGCTAAAATGGTAATGAGCCTAAAACCTCCTTTGTGTTCAACCGTGTCATAACACGGTTGAAAACAAAGCTAAATTAATCTTAAAACCGTATGTAATCTCGTTTTTCCTTGAAGGTCTAAAGTTGATAGCCAATGTGACATATGGGTATACAGCAGCTAACTTTAGTGGACGTATGCCTTGTGTCGAGGTTGGCGACAGTGTCGTGTCGAAAGGACGCGAGACGTTAGAGCGAGCCGTCAAGATGGTGCGAGAGAGCACGCAATGGAACGCAAAGGTAAAGTATAGCCATATTAATTTCAAGCCTTCAGGTTTTATAACTTTTTAGATGCATGAATACAATAATAAATATCGATTTTTATAGAGATGAGAAACTACGCGGTCATTCGACATCGTTATTGAGTTCCATCGTAATTAAATGATCATAATATCATGGTCAGGATCAGGTGCAGTGGTCCCGGTTGTAACGGCCCCGACTTACGGGATGTACGTCGTAGTTTTGTACCACGCATGCATGCACTTTACTATGTGCAATTTATATCATCGCCACATCTTTTGAAACAGCAATCAAAAACAATATAAACAGCAATAAAATTTATTTATCACCAGGTAATCTACGGTGACACGGACTCTATGTTCGTACTGGTGCCGGGCGGTACGCGCGCCGAAGCGTTCGAGATCGGGCAACAGATCGCCGATGCGGTCACCGCAGACAATCCCTCGCCCGTCGCACTGAAACTTGAAAAGGTAACGTTAAAACAGAGATGCGTATCCTTAGATTACTCCACATCACTTGCAAGAGTTAACTTGAGACTTCGCTTTGATGACGTAACCGAGCGGTACTCAGGCGTTGATGACGAGTGCGGTAACAGCGCGGGGGTCGGGAGGTACCGCTCGGGTCTCAAGTTAACTCTTGGGGGTTGTACTACATTTACATCAGAATCTAGAGATAAAGATAGATAAAGAAGCGAAGGTGGACGTATCATACGCTAATAACACGATTTGTAATTTGTGATTGTATTCCACAACCTAATTTAACCCGAGTTTAAAATAAACATCAAGCAATTTTCCAAATTGATCAGGTATACCAGCCATGTATCCTACAAACTAAGAAACGTTACGTCGGCTACATGTACGAGAGTGCGGACCAGCAGAAGCCTGTGTATGAAGCGAAAGGAATCGAGACTGTCCGGAGGGATGGATGCCCGGCTGGAGTTAAAGTAAGTCTTATTGGATAAAGCTAGGATTTCCTAGGAAAACGGTTCCGTCATATTATAATTAACGTCATTTAAAGATTTAAATCATTTAAAAAATTCAAAGATTTAAATCACTAGATTTGCTCTCACTGTACGTAGTCACGCGACAAGTGTCCATACTATTGCGCGCGTATCCGCACCCGCGTATTGCGGCAATACGTATTACGACAAACTATAGGCCATTGCTAGTTGTGAGTGTTTATATGCCAACTGATTGCGTAGAAAATGTATCGGAGTTCACAGATTGTTTAAGTTGTATCAGTGCCATAATAAGTGATAGTGATATCGAGACTGTTTTTATGCTTGGAGACTACAACGCGCATCCAGGTGAGCGTTTTTACCGTGAACTAATAGATTTCTCGATGGAGCAGGATTGGACGTGTGTAGATACTAGCAGGTTACAACTGTCGTCAGGAACGTTCACATTTGTTAGCGAAGCTCACGGGAGCAGGCGGTGGCTCGACCACTGTGTTGTGACCGACTCGGCTGTGCATTGTATAACAGATGTGTTCGTGAAATACGACGTTTATTGGTCTGACCATTTACCGCTAGTTATAACTTGTAATCTCGATGTTGTTAGGCAGAAAACGATTGGGAAAAACACTGCTTGTAATAAAATACAATGGGGAGAGAGGAATGCAGACCAATGTATCGCCTATGAAAACATGTGTAATTCACAATTAAAACATATTGACTCCAGTAGACTTACAAGATTGCTGTGGCAAATATTGTAGTGATCATTGTCATAAAGAGATAATAAATAATTTATACAGTGCTATTGTAAAAATTTTATGTTCGTGTGCTACTGCCACGTATGAAAGCAGTCGTTCTAAGCGAAAACCTCTGGCTGGGTGGAACAAACATGTGAGCGAGGCTCACAGAAATGCCAGGTTGGAGTTCAATTTATGGTGTTGGTATGGTCAACCATCCACTGGTCCCATTTTTGACGCCATGATGATGGCACGGAAGATCTTTAAGGGAAAGCTTAAGTGGTGCCAAAAACACCAGGATCAAATTAAAATGGATTTATTAGCCAAACACCATGCAAATTCAAATTTTAAAGGTTTTTGGAAGGCCACTAATAGATTGAATCCTAAGCCTGGCGTTCCTGTGAGCGTCGACGGGGTTTCCTGCCCTAGGGATATAGCTGAATTGTTTAAAAACCAATTCTCTATCAAGTCAACACTAGGGCCGCCATGCGGGGTGTTCAGTGCTGGCCCTGAGCGTGCGGAGGTGGCCACTGTAATTCTTGCAAAGCAGATTAGGCACATACTGAAGAAGATGACACGAGGCAAATCTCCTGGGCATGACGGACTCAGCATTGAGCACCTGCAGTATGCTGGTTCCCACTTACCTCGGGTGCTGGCAATTTTATTTAATCTGTGTTTGTGTCATTCACATCTTCCGCCTGATCTGGTGCGAACTCTGGTGGTGCCGGTGGTTAAAAGCAAGACAGGGGACGTATTGGACAAGTCAAACTACAGGCCTATTTCACTCGCCACCGTCATAGCCAAGGTCCTTGACAGCGTGCTTAACTCGCATCTAAATGAGCATGTGCGGCTCTGTGGTGCTCAGTTTGGATTCCGGCCTGGGTTGTCAACAGAGACTGCTATTTTTAGTTTGAAGCACGCTGTCAGGTATTACACGGATAGAAATACACCTGTTTATGCAGTTTTCCTCGACTTGTCCAGAGCCTTTGACCTTGTCCCATACGATCTTCTATGGCAAAAGCTAGAAGAAACAGCGATGCCGCCGGAGTTCGTATTACTCCTCAAGCACTGGTACCTGAACCAAGAGACTCAGGTGCGGTGGGCGGGAAAGCTGTCGGAGCCGTGTCGGCCGGAGTGCGGGGTGAGGCAGGGGGGCCTGTCCTCGCCTTTGCTCTTCGGTCTGTATATTAATGCTCTGATTGAGCGACTCAGCAGCACACGTGTCGGCTGCTACGTGGATGGAGTTTGTTTTAACAACATTAGCTACGCAGACGACATGGTGCTGCTGGCTCCCTCGATCGGCGCTCTCCGTAAGCTACTCAATGTGTGCGAGGCATACGCTGCGACTCATGGGTTAGTTTATAATAGCAGTAAGACAGAATACATAGTCTTCAGGTCTGGCACCAGGTGTCCCACTACGGTTCCTCCTCTCCTATTGAAAGGTCACCCGATTAACAGGGTGTATAAATTTAAATACCTGGGCCACCTGGTTACTGATGACCTGAAAGATGATATGGACCTAGAGAGGGAGCGCAGAGCATTGTCAGTTAGGGCGAATATGCTGGCCCGCAGATTTTCTCGATGTACAGACGCAATTAAAATAACCCTTTATAAGGCATACTGTACAGCACTGTACTCGGGAGCCCTGTGGTTCACATATACCCAAAAGGCTTACAATGATCTGCGTATCCAATATAATAACGCATTCAGGGTATTGTTGCGACTGCCGCGTTTCTGTAGTGCCTCGGCAATGTTTGCAGACGCACGCACTGACGGATTTGATGCACTGTGGCGTAAGAAATCTGCCTCGCTTCTCCGGAGGCTGCGTGGCAGTCCCAACACTATCCTGCAAGCAATAGCCGCCCGGGCAGATAGCCCGCTAGTGTGGGCGATTACAAACCGGACCCGTTCTGTTTTAGTTATTAAGTACTAACATAGGTTAAGCTATTTTGTTACTAACACTATTTGATAGACCATTGTAGTCTGTGTGAATAAAGATTAATAATAACATACTGAGAAGAGTGAGCTCACACATTATTAATTAACGTTTTCATGACAGGCAAGCCAACTCACTGCGTCATTGTGTAACCATGACCTGGATCAGGACATAGGATACTTTTTATCTCGATATTCCCACGGGACCGAGACTTATGCGGGTGAAGTCTCTTCGCATGACTCTTTTCGCCCAAATGAACCTCACTTTATCCCTTCTATGATGTTCGTGTCGATGATGTCAAGGCAAATTGAAGAATCCGTAATCCCAGCAAAAGAAAAACATGATGAATTAATCTTCTTTTTTTCTTTCGATTTATAGCTTCTCCAGCGAGCGCTTTGCGAGTTATTCGATACCGGCGACATGTCCCGAGTGAAGCGCTCAGTGATGGCCACGTTATCTCGACTGGCGGATGGCACTCTCCCGCCACAGGAGTTGTTCTTCACGCGCGAGTACCACGGCGCTACGGGGTACAGACCTGGAGCGTCTGCCCCACCTAATGAAATAGCTAAGTAAGTCTCTTACCCTATTTAGAGCTTTTATAATGAAAGGTGTCGTTATGAAAGGAACTGTGGTGCAAAGTTTCATTATTCTAAACCCCACCCACCCAGCTCTTTAGGCTGTTGTCTATGAGTTTAACATTTTTCTGGAGTAGATTACTTTTCTCGAAACGCACCATAAAACTACTTACAATATTATTCAAATTGTTTCCAGACGCCTACTGTCCCACGACCGTCGCGCGGCCCCGCGGCCCGGCTGGCGAGTGGCGTGGCAGGTGACGGCGGGCGCGCCCGGGGCCCCGCTCGTGCGGCTCGCCCGCACGCCCGCAGAGCTCGTGCGGGACCCCACCTTACAGGCGCACAAGACTTACTACGCGGCGAGAGTGTTGTTACCGCCGTTACATCGGTGTCTGTCGCTGCTTGGTGTCGATGTTTTTAAATGGTGAGTACACATGCAGAAATGTACAAACTCATGCGGGACCCCACCTTACCTTTACAAGACACAAGACTTACTACGCGGCAAAAGTGTTGCTACCGCCGTTACATCGGTATGTGTACAATCGTAGAAATACACAAAATAAATTTTCTGTCTATCATGCATGATATAGGTCCACAAATAATAAGGAAAGAAACAACAATACCGCTCATGTCCGTAAAAATATTTCAATTGCTACTATTGTTTCTGTATACAAAACAGCATTGCTTTTTCGGATAATAGGTGCCGTAGTAATTACGGGCACCTATGACATAATTTATCAACAATGTCTCTGGAATGGCAACCCACCCGTGATACCTTTTGCAAATATCGATAGTTAAAAAACTTACATGTTTGCCACATAAAAAATAACATGACATGTCATCATATTTCAGGTGGAACGAAGTAGGATACACTCGAGAGATTCAACAACGTGAGTCCCGTCGCACAGGCGGGCTCGGCATCGCGCGCTACATGTGGCGCGAGCGCTGCGCGGTGTGCGGCGCCAGGAGCGCGCGCGCGGCCGTGTGCGACGTCTGCGCCGCGCGCGCACAGCGCTCGGCCGCCACGCTTGCGCTGCGGCTGGCGACCGCGAACGAACATGTGCAGTATTGTGCCGCTGTGAGTATGGTCACTAAACTTACAATCTAGATAATTGTCGTTTTGGAACCACAAACTCAATGGAGTTCATGGCAAAGTTCGAATTCCATTGCAACCAAAATTTTAGTACTTAGGACCTTTCTATTACAAATCGCCTCTTTACAAGAATAACGTGATATTTTTTAAACCACAACTATACAGGAGAGCAATTTTAAACATTTAAGCGTTGATAAATACTAAAATATTGATAATTTTACTCTAGGAAAACCATTAAATTGTTGCGGTAATTAAAAAAAAATAAAATTCGACATCGCGGTTTTCAATATCAAATAATAAAAAAAAAAACCGAGTGTGCTTATGACCACACGACTGAAGTGAAACTTCAAACGTATTTGGCTATGAGAGGAAGAAAGAAAGAAAATGTGCGCGCGCACTGCTTTCTCTTGCTTATATCCCCCACTCAACTCCCGTTCGCCTCGCCCGTAGCCCGTAGACATTGGTCGTACTTGCAAAATCGAGTACCAGGGCTTCCAAGTACGTCCACCTTAAGAAACCAGGGCCTAAAACCAGGGCTCGAGATACTTTCAAGTATTTTCTATCTGCATCGAAAATTGATCCATTACTTCATACAAATAAGAAGTACAATCGCGTAATCAAACAAAAGCCCTGTTGGAAGTAAAAAGTACTTGCATAGGAAATTGACCCGTGAATTCCTATAAATAAGGAGCACAATCGCGTTTACAAATAAATACTTTTACAAACCATTAAAGTAAAAATACTTGCATAGGAAATTGTTCCGTAGACTCTTACCACACCTCGGACACTCCATACAACCCTCGCAAAATAATTACCTATTACTACTACATAAACAAATGACGTTTGTATACGTGCAAATGTGTGCGGGAAATCTAGTAGCGTAAAAAAAATTGGCGCGGAAAGCAATAAATTGTGTCGGAGAACCGAACGACGACGGCGGCGGCGCTGCCCGAACGTGTGCATTATTATGAAGTGACCATGTAGTTCAATTGTTTATTTATATAGTCGGGTTCGTAATGAAATAAAAACACTAAAATAGTTTAGTTTAAATGACTTATCTGTAAATAATCGGTTATTAAATTGCATGTTGTTAAAAATGCGAAATCTGACAAACAGTTTATGTAAATACGAATTCGGAAAAGCATCACAATATCCAACCATCGTTATTAAAACCCAAATAAAACTTTTAAATCGCATAATTGTGTGTTCGTATCAGCAATACAGCGCTGCGGTTCGCGAGCGCCCTTGCTAAAGAGTCGGCGACGAATACCTCGAAGTGCGGGGTGAGGTGCGGTATCTGATATGAGGTCGAGGAATGGAGTATCCTTTCTGTACGTAGTACTATTAAGTATTCTGTGCTCTTACTGATAAGGAGCATAATCGCATTTGCGAAAACAAACGCGGTTGTTGAACTATTTGAGTACCTACGTACTCGAGCGTCGAGCCACGACGGGCTTCCAAGTACGTCCACCTTAAGAAACCAGGGCTCGAGATACTTTCAAGTATTTTCTATCTGCATAGAAAATTGATCCATAACTTCATACAGATAAGAAGTACAATCGCGTATTCAAAAGCCCCATTGGAAGTAAAACTACTTGCATAGGAAATTGATCAATGACTTCCTATAAATAAGGAGCAAAATCGCGTTTACAAATAAATACTTGCAAACCATTAAAGTAAAAAATACTTGCATACGAAATTGTTCCGTAGACTCTTACTGATAAGGAGCATGATCGCATTTGCGAAAACTAACGCGGTCGAGTACCTACGTATTTGAGCGAGTAGCCGTATAAGATACTTTATAGTCTTGCAAGTATTTTGAGTCGGTACCTGGTGTAAAAACCTGGTCGCGTAAATACGTACCTTCCCTACTCGCCCGATCACACTTTTCGTAACGCTTACGTCACGCGTTCGCCAGCTTACTCTCCAAGTCAAGTGTGCGTAAAAAAGTTTCACTTCAATAATTTTGACACAACAAAAATCGAATTTGACAATCGCGACTCGTCGACACGTGGTACTTATTTGCCCTACCCCGTGAATTGTTTTTTAGAGCCGCAAGCGTGAAAGGGGGGGGGGGGGGGGCATGGCGTGTTTTTTAAGGAATTTTTCACTTTTTGTATGGAAAATATGAAAAATGATTGCCTACATGTTGAGTTTTAGGAGTTTATGGGTTTTATAAAGGGGGTCGAAATTTTCATTATTTTTGCGATAGGACGCACCATTTTCGAGATATAAACAAAAGAAAAAAAAGATACAGACAGTACTATTTTTGCACCTGAAGGCGAGGTGTTGGTGTGAATTTCTATTCATGACAACTAATTTTATTCCATACCTTTTTAATTGCGATTAAAAATAGACAAATTAAATAAAATAAAAAAATTAATTACACGAAATTGTTCCGTAGACTCTTACTGATAAAGAGCATGATCGCATTTGCGAAAACTAACGCGCTTGAGTACCTACGTATTTGAGCGAGTAGCCGTATAGTCTGGTGTAAAAACCCGGTCGCATAAATACGTACCTTCCCTACTCTCCCGATCACACGTTTTCGTAACGCATTCGCCAGTTTACTCCCCAAGTCAAGCGCGCCTAAAGAAGTTTCACTTCAAAAACGTTTTTATGAGATGTCACGTTGCTCTTGTAAAGAAGCGAAATGGTCACTCAAAAATCAACTTAGACTACACAACGCTCAAGTAGATAAGTAAGTGGCAATTAATTAATAAATATCTACATCTGAGATTCTGAATTGAACGCGTAGGAATATTTTAGGTTGACTAGTCTTCCAACGCTACCGACTACGAAAAATTTAATCGGAAAAAAAAAAAAAACTAACGAAATAATTATGTACAGAATCCATGGTAACAGGTTGCGTATCAATGTCCCTGTCACCCTGTATGTTTGTTTGGTCAAGCCAAGTAATGCTTTACTTGGCTTGGCTTCATTATAATTCCATAACAAATAACTAAACTATTGTCTACAGATCTGCGCGTCATGCTGCGGCCACGGTCAATCAGCAGGATGCGAGAACACCGAGTGTCCAGTTCTGTGGCGACGCATCACCGCCAAACATAAGCTTGCACAAATCCGGGACGTTGTCGCACATTTACCACACAATTTTACAAGAGAAAGCCTAGACTTTTAATCATGTTTTTTTACAAAGCGACGATATTAAAGTTGATATCTGCCCTAACCTAACGGAGTCGTCAGTTTATTTTACACTTGGATGCACGAAAGATATAAACCGTTAGCGGGCGAGCGTAACCATTTGTCACCAACCGGCGCGCACCCTTCAGAGGCGAGCGTAACCATTTGTCACCACCCGATTCACGCGGCTTCAACCTCTATTATTACTGTTAAATACGGTCTAATATCCTGTGCAACAGTTTGAGTCTATGGTCCGGTAGATAAACTAATCGACTAAATGATTCAAAACGAAAAATATGGGTTGGCAATATTTGAAAAAAAAAGTTAAAAATAGACTTTACGATTCTTAATGGCAGCTGCAGTGCGTGCTGTTTTGTTATGATGCTATGTTGTTTATTTTAATAGTTTTTGTGTAAAATCGACGTTAAGTGGATGAATATTCGTTTATAACATATTATACGTCCTTGTAGATAATATTTGCACGAAATAACATCACAATCAATCAATAATCCTTTTTTTTTGGTCAAACAAAGTTTTACGTAAGTACTTCAAGAAAATCTTATGATTTTACAATTATAGTGGTATATTTTTACAAGATATAGGTAGTTATCAGTCAATAAAGGTTTATGTAGTATCCTAGTAACACTTTTTTAATTAGAAACAACTCAATATGACTAGGATTGGCCGTTTGCAGTCATTGCGTTGTAAAAGGAATTGAACGGCTCGGCGCACTGAAATTTGAGTTTCAATATTATTAAAATGTAAGGTAGGACTTTCAAAAAAACGCTGTTGTTAGATTACTTGTCTATTCATAATGTAACTTGCAAAGTTTCGTGTAAATTCATATACACTTGGGAGCAAATAAATCGAGCCACTTCCTTTTTTCACGTATAATGGTTATTATTTTTGGTATTATGGAACGTATCAAATCGAAACATATATCGCCTAAGAGCTTATTTAATAATCTTTACAATGAGGGTAAATTATTGAATGATAACCTTATTTAATGATAAATTATTGGCTCTGAAAGAAAAACGGTAATTTTGATAGAAAATTGTCAGTCCAGAAAAAAACAATTAAAAACAAAATTATGGTATAAACTTATTCTTAATATCTTGTATTACCCCCCCTTGCCCTGATTTCGATAGATTTTCTGGACTGTTTTAATCCTACAATTTTCTATCAAAATTACCGTTTTTCTTTCAGAGCCAATAATTTATCACTAAATAAGGTTATCATTCAAAAATTTACCCTCATTGTAAAGATTATTAAATAAGCTCTTAGGCGATATATGTTTCGATTTGATACGTTCCATAATACCAAAAATATTAACCATTATACGTGCAAAAAAAAGCAAGTGGCTCGATTTATTTGCTCCCAAGTGTAGTAGTTTTATCAGAAATCGACATAACACGGGAACGAACACACTTTCAACCTATTCTCTGATGACGTCATTTGTTTATAAATACAATTCTCATATTACGAGTACCGTTTGCATTTTATATTATGGTCTGTTTATTCAAAAACCCAAAACAGTTTACATTAAGTGGCTTGAGCCCATATAAGCATCAGTAGACCATTTTTTGTGAGCAGGGTAATAAATCACGCCCACAGCGAGTGACATCTGGTATTTGACAGGTCTTTTTTTGATATTACGTCACATGACGTCTCGCCCATGACCGGTTGTTATCGAATTATATGAAAATAAATATTTATTTAAAATTCATTGTTTTTTATTTTTTTACTTTCTGAAATCGGACACAATCGTATTCTCAGTTCATTTATTTATTTATCATTATGCTTTTCAACAATGAGTATACATTCATCATTCCGCCCACTGGTTCACTCGCTAAATAAACTTCCCCTTTATTACAATACAAAACAAGATTTTTACATTACTGTATGTCCAGTCAATAAAGCAGTTGTAAAGTTCGTGAGTGGACCTAAACGATTCCTTCAGAAACTTGCACTCACTTTACACGGCCAACACAAGTACATCACTATTTTTTTATTAGTACAGTTGTGTTCACACACCACTGGCTGACGCCGACAGTGACAGATGACAGCTGACACTGACAATGTTGTTTATTTTGTTGGTATTCGCACAAATGTCAATGAGTCAGTTGAGGAAAATAGGTAAACAAAATTATTTCTCATCTCTTTAGATAAAACGCAATAAAGTTAAAAGTTTTGCAAAAGAAAGCTTTAAACATGATTAATTCACCTATAATGCAGCGTCATGTAGAGTTACGGAAATTGCCCTCGGCCTCACTGTATAACTTGGCAACTATTTTGGAGATCAACAAAGACTGGCAGAAACTTGTACCCCTCATACCGAAAGACTTGCAAAGTGAACAGTTTGAACGTAAATACAACCAAGAACATCTGAGGTAACCAATTTATTATCGTAGAATAGAATAGAATGTATTTATTTGCTTTAAAACATGGTACATTAAGGTCATCTTATAAATAAAGTGATAATCTTACATGTTTCGCCATGGACTGGCATACAAATATTTAAACATGTTAAAAGTAACTTTAACGCATTAATTTGTTAAAATTAAAACATTTTTAATAACATTGGTTATTAGGGTTTCGTATCTATTTGAACACATACAAATAATAGGTATTAGGTATATAAAGTAATATAATTAAATCTCAGCATCATATCTTACATTCATCAGCTACTTTTTTATCAAAAAATTCTTTCAAACTATAAAAACAATTACCAATAAGCCATGTGTGTAGTTTTGATTTAAAGCATTTTAGAGGGAGTTCCCTTATTTCTTGGAATATTGTTGAAAAATTTTAATTGCTGTGATAAAGCTATTATATTGTATGCTTTGAAATCACGAAAATTGTATTTTAAGTAAAACATTAAAGAATATGTTTGTATTTTATGTCATCAACAGGTTAATGGAAGAACATGCCAGAAACACAAACAGAACTTGTGCCGAGGTGTTATTTGACGAATGGGGGACGTCAGGTAAAGTTAGACCAACTTTGGAAACTCTCATGAAGATCTTATACCAGGCCCAAATATTCAGAGCTGTCGATGAAATCGCACGCATGCTAGGAGGTAGGCAATCGACTTCCAATGACCTATGCTTGACAGTCAGGTGCATACGACTATACATTATTTTTATTGTTACAGAGCCATCACCACCCCGACCCGATGATGGTCCAGCAGCTCCCATATCAATCAACTTAACAGCCCTTCTAAATGATGAAAGTGTGGAACAAAGGTTAAAATCAATGGCCTCAATTGAAAGTGATAATCTTCATCACTCAAGTCATGATCAAGCAGCTTGTAATCGCACTACAAGACAACTCAAAGAACCAAGTGACTTCATAAAGTTTTCTGAAACCATACAAAGCGCGGATATACCTAATCTCAGTGTATTACAAACTTTTGACAATAGAAGTACTGCCTTAATGAAACACCAATCAAACCTGATTAACCTTTCTGGCTCCAACTCCAAAGTTTTGACTTCAGGGGGGTTTCCTGACTTCAGTGCTCTGATACCTAAATCTGATGAATCTGATCCAAAAACAATAAATTCTGTAACAACTGCATCAACTTCTACTGAGAGTGAATCATCTCAGGTAGACATTACACCACCAAGTGAACTATCTCAGTATGGTGCTGGTAGTAACTTGACATCAGCACATAACACCTTCGTAGACAATGCTATATTAGAAGATAAGAAACTAGTTAAATTTGATTATAGAGAGCTGGAAACTATAACAAATAAATTTTCTGACTCCTTTGTAGATAAGCCAGTTGGCCCTAGCGGGAAAATAGGAAGTGGGGGCTTTGGAGATGTGTATGTTGGCATACATTCTAAACATGGGTCTCTAGCTATAAAGAGAGTGAAAATTCAATTTCAGATAAGCTGTGAGGTAGCAATGAAGGTGTTTAACACTGAAGTGAAATCATTGTCTCACCTGAGACATGAAAACATTGTCCCTATATTTGGGTACTCAATAGATGGGCCAACACCATGTATAGTGTGTGAATATATTGATGGTGGGTCCTTGCTACAAAAAATTGCTGCAAAGATACTAACAGAGAAACAAAGAATGAACATAATGAAAGGCACTGCTGAAGGACTGAAGTACATCCACCACAGTGAAAGGCCCCCACAATATGATGAGAGCGGAAATTTGTCAGAATCTGCGTCTACAAGGAAAAGTTATTTTCTCCATGGAGATGTTAAAAGTGCTAACATATTGCTGACTCAAGACTGTGTGCCAAAGGTAGCAAAATATAACAACAGCATATACAGTGTGGCGTTTAGGTTATCTAATTTATTGAAACTATGTATACACATTACATATTTTAAACATAGAAAATTAAAATAATTAATAACAATTTTATTAATGTTCTAGCTGTGGGACCTTATTTTTCATTTGAATATTTAACAACATACTTATTAACTATATCATAAAGTTTATGTTGAATTGTTAATAACATCGCCCCGCGAGTGCTGGTGCCTTATTATCAAGGGTGGTTTATTTCGTGCCAATTTTTAAGCTATTTATTTTGTTTGAAAATTCCTTTTCTATTTTTAATTATTGTTTATTTTAACAGACTGATAACAACTTGTAAAAACCCCTGTCCTTACCTTATCGCCACTCTGTATAATACATTTCAACTGGCTATCACTGACTCGTATAACTTTTATTTTTGCAGCTATGTGACTTTGGCTTGGCCAAACAACTAGAAACAACTTGCATCGACACCAGGCCAATGGGGACCACAGCATACATGGCGCCTGAAGGCTTCAATGGTACAGTCACACAGAAAAATGACATCTTCAGTTTTGGTATAGTGTTGCTGGAATTACTAACTGGTTTGAAACCAATTATAGTAGCTAATGGCGAGAATAACAACATTAAGAATTATGTTGAAGATAACTGTGTAGATGGTGATATAACAAGTCTTTTAGACAGTGTTGTTGGCCATTGGACACAAGCTCAGAATGTGTTCATACTAGCTCAGCGTTGTTTACAGCATCACAAAAATAATAGGCCTTCTATTGATGAAGTCTGTGATATTTTAACTAGGCTAATGTAGTCCTAGTAATTTTATTTGTATTTAGATTAAAGTGTCTGGCAGAATTATATAGATATAATAATTACATGAGTCGCTGCATCCGAAGAGATTTACATAATTCTTCCGGTAGTTTTATTAGGTACCGCGATTTTCAACTTTCGGTGCAGAGCCGAGCTTCGATAATCCAAGAGAGCATCCCAGTTCATCAAAAAACACATTGTTGGATGTTGAACCCTCGGCCTCGGCGCTAAGCAGTGCGTTGAAAATCCAGTGAGCAATCAAAAATCGTTACTATAAAAGGCGGGTCTGGCAATTCTTATGCATTCGGAAAGCGTATCATATTCATAATATACAGGGTGTCCCGTAAGTCCCGAAATCGAGTAATAGGCCAAGTCATAATAGTTATTAGAAAATATTTAAAAAAATCTAAGTTGTGTATTTTTACCCAACGAAATATTCAAAATTAATACTTTGACTGACTGTACTGAAAAAAAAATGTACTATGCCAGTTTGGCAAATAACATCAAAAGTTGGCGCATTTAATAAGCATTCCAATTTTTTATTTTATTTATTTTGTTTTTATTCCAAAGATTTTTTTTATATTTTTCTGATAACTATTATGATTTGGCCTATTACCCGATTATCCGGCTTGGCGTCGACTTACGGGACACCCTGTATAGTAAAGATTTGTAATCATCATCATCAGCCTATAATGTTCCCACTGCTGGGACACAGGCCTCCTCTCTGTGAGAGGGAGTGGGCCGTAATCCACCACGCGGGCCCAGTGCGGGTTGGTAGATGTCACATGTCTTTGAATTTTTGGTTCTAGGACATGCCGGTTTCCTCACGATGTTTTCCTTCACCGTTTTGAGAGCAGTGGTGATGAAATAATTTACACAAAGTAAAGCGCCTGTCTGGGTTCGAACCTACGACTTACAACTCGTAAGTCGCGGCCGATACCACTGGGCCACCACTGCTCTTGCAAAGATTTGTAAAGTGCAATAAAATGGGAAACTCTCACTCTAGTGCCAATATAAGTAAATTGGTTTATGATTTGTTATTAGAATAGAATGCTCTTTATTATGTGTACCATTTATATTACAAAATTAAATATAAACATAGGGTAACAAAATGGGCGGTCGTATCGCTAAAAGCGATCCTTTACGGACGACCTTTGAATAGGCTGGATTAAAATAGGATTTGTATTTTTTTAATTGTAAGCGCAAATTTTACATTATTTACCTATAAGTACATATACAACATTATTTTTAGTATATGCGAAACCTGAATATAGTTTGTTCAGAATAAGTAACTGAATCGATTCCAATAATTTTTACCCCATGTTATATTTTGGCCCAAAAATATTTAAAAAAGGTTAATAGTTGGACACCCCGAGTATATTATACTGTGCCCCGAGGAGCGACTAAGTAGGTAGTTATCTACCATACGCGCACAATGGCGCGGCGCGGACGCACAGCGAGCGGGGCGACCGGGGCGGGGGTGCAGCAACCCCTCAGTCACCCGGGTACCACTGGTTGGCGCGCACGTGTCGCGTGGGTCCAACTGCATAATCGCGAGCGCGCGGCCGCCGAGTTGTGTTTCGGTTGATCGTGTACTTACCTATCGTATGTAAAAAGTGTCGTGTAACCATGACTTTCTCATACACAAACGTCCAGTACACAGAAACAACGATAACAGTGATAACGTATTCCTGGCAGTGCGGCGGTACGAGGAGCAATCAGAGTATCGTGGAACACAATGCTTTGCCGTGATGATTAACATTTTTAAACACGCTAAGATGGTTAATTGTAGAAAGTTATTATTTGTACCTACAGCCTGCTGTGGTTAAGTAATGCGATGTTTAACACTTTTCATCCACTTTGAACAAATCGCATTGACTACATTGTATCACTTACGGCTTACGAATAAGTAATTACTTATTCGTAGCTTACGGCTGCATTTATTTACGAATAAAGTACATTATAATAACTACCTACACTTGACCATTACGACAGTCCAAAGCCTGCAAGTGTGATGGAAAATGTTATCACCAGTTAATTACAATACAATCGCCGCGCGGTACGTTTAGGCACGCGGTGGGGGAGACCATGTTTTTGGACGGACAAACAGGTAACATAACAAGCTTATAACTTGGTGATTATTCATGATACAGTTTTGAAATTTTGTACATAGATTCTTTACATAAAAATACTAGACACGTGTTTCGGGTTTCGCATATACTAAAAATAATGTTGTATAAGGTGTAAAAATATTAACCTTAAAAACTTTAAGAGGTGCTTTAGACCATCGAACTGAACAACTTTCACTATGGGACCAACTCCGAAATCACGAAAAAAAAAAACAGCTGTTTAGAATGTAAGCTTTTAAAGAAAAAATTAATAAAAAGAATGAAACTAATATTATAAGGAGGTACAATTATTTGTTTGTAAGAAATTATCTCTGGAAGTAATCATCAGATTACAAAATTTCGTTCACTGATAGCAAGCTACACTATTGCCGATTGCAATACGATATTTTATATTTTATTCTAGTTTTTTTTTTTTTTTTTTTTTTTTAACTTCCACACGGACCTAATGAATTGTAGTGTGAAGTATCAAATCATGTAGGGTAAGCCCTTAGAATGTTTATCAAATGAAATATTGTACAGACGCCAGCACATCAACCTACTACAATCTGTCAAATTTCTTTAATACATTTTCAACTTTATCACTGAAACATAAGGTTCAAAGTTGATTGGGAAAATGTGACAGTTAGGTGTAGGTTGATGTGCTGGCGTCTGTACTGAGCTATAAGAATGTTCATCAAATGAAATATTGAAAGATACCCTTTTAAAATATAAAAAAATACTTACCAATACGGTAAGTACCATTTTATATTTTAAGATAAAATAAAAAATAAAAAGAATAAGTATCTTTAAATCAAACTTATGAAGTAGATCATATATTTAAAATAAATAAAACTACTACTTTAACAACAAATACTTTGTTTTATTGAATTAATCCTTTCTAAGAAATCGTTATGTGATCCCTTTGGCACTGATTCCAGATTACTACATATTTGCATCTGTTCTTCTTTAGTGCACAAATTAATTAATGTTAGAATCAGATTCTGAATTTGTAATATTGTAATTTCGTCTTTGGCCACATATAGAGTTTTAATCAGTGCAGACAGTATCTTTTGGTCTGTAGGTAACTTCCAGGTGCACCAGCAATAACTGATCCACGTTAGGAGGCACTGCAATAAAAATAAATAATGGTCTTAAAAATATTGTTTTAATCTTAAATCATACTGGAAGAAGTGGACACTAAAGTTCTCTAATGCTACTCCCACGTGAAGGGTACCTCCACAGCATTTAACACTACTATTTTTGATGTATTGTCAATATTAAGATTGAGCAAAATATGCAGAAAAAACATGTGTCTTGTATAGTATAGGGACCCCTTTTAATTTTTAACTTTAGTTTTATTAGCCATAACAGTACACACTGGAAATTTCTAGTGTCTACCTATTACGATGTAAAAGATACAGCTCTTTGACAGATGAACGGACAGCGGGGCCTTAGTAATAGTCATCCCTTTGGTACGGAACCCTAAAAAAGTAACTTCCTGGTAAGTGGTAGTACTTAGGGGAGGCCTTTGCCAACAGTGGTACAGTTTAACCAAGTAAACAAAAATATAATGAAAATAGCAGTTACCTCCATAACATGTTGTATTAGTATGTCATAAACACCTTCATTACTACACATGTTTAAACTGTCGCAAATTATGTCTTTAAATATTTTCTTCTTGACACAGTGGAATCCATGCATCTCTATTAGTTTTGTAGCAAAGTCAAAACAAACTGCCTTACGGTATAAGTTAGTTTCTGTGTTTAATTGGTCCATGACACATGAATAAACATCATCCAATGTTACTTGCTGAAAAAATACAAAGCAAATTTTGTCATATCTAAAATTTTCAAGTAATTGTGAAAGTGCACAACGCCCTTTTGCCAATAGATTTTTTTTAACTCACCTTTACTTCTGAAGGCAGATTTTTTAAGAAATCTGGGAAACATTTAAATAATGCTTTTGTTACTTCAATATCTTTCTGATCTATGTTGTGCCTGAGGCTCCTGTACAGGACTTCGTAGTAATTACCAGTTGTAAAACTATCAGGATTCTGAAACAACATGGTCAGAAAAAAATATTATAGACGTTTATGGCGTGGTAAGAAGCAAATTTTAAGGTAATTGACAATTGCGCACTGCTGCAACAAATAATGTTCAAAACATTTTGCAGTTTTAAATTAAAATATAAATGTTCTGCTCGGTAGAACAATTTTTAGGTATTTCTTTCTACAAAAATAATTTTGAGGCCTGTTTTGTCATGAAAAGTTCTCTCTCTCAACAATCTCTAGCTTTTGAACTTATTTCTAAATTGTACTATGTTTATTTTGAAAAAAATAAATTTTATAAAAGGAACATACCAAACACTGCATTATCCATATACAGCACTTCAAACCTTTGACTTTATATGAAGTATTGTAGTCATCAACCAAGAGTAAAGCCACCGGTGTTACAGTTGCTGGATTTATAGTAACATTATATTCCTGCAAATGGAAGATTGATACATTATGTGTACATACTAATTCTATATAATAACTTATATGTAGAGACCAGCTTTTGCCTGTGACTTCATCCACGTGAAATTTCTTGTCCCCCGACCCACCATTGCATCGCATCGTCAGCCCGCACTATAACTTTGTTTCGCTAAGTGTTCTCTCTGACTTTTTCTCTTTTGGCTCAGTTCCTAACGGTGTGATGGTAAATTGCCTAAAGCCTTCCTCAAGAACAGGGGTATCAAATTTATTTAGTTATTTATTTGTTAAGGCACACCAACAGCTTCTATGTATAATCATATCATAATTATTAAAGTAGATCACAATAGCCTTAAATGCAAAAAGATTTTTATAGAACCAACAGAGTTCCAGAGATTAGTGCGTTCAAACAAACAAACTATTCAGCTTTATTATTAGAGGTATGGAAGTTAAGCTGCACTTAAGCCTAATAAATTAAGATATGGGAATGATGAGTTCATGACACATTTCTGGTGCAAAATATGAATATCACTCACCCGAACATTCTTCATTAACATGCAGTAGACTTCAATAAGACTGGGATACAGCTGAAAATGATTTAATGTCATTTTCTGATGCAATTCTTTAATGCATTTATCAAAAACTTCTTGTGCATTGTAAAAATCGTCTTTTAATAATACTTCATCAAATGTAATATTATATTTATTTTTAAATGCCAGGTTCAATTTTCCAGGATAATCCTTTGCTTTCAGGTATTCTGTGTTCCATCGCCCATCAGTTTGTAATTCCATATACAAAATTATTAGAGAATACAGTGTACTTGAACATATATCTGGCTGCTCCCTGAAGTCTACATTTTCTACTAAATCTAATAATTCAGGAAAATACTGTTCCAACTTACTAATTCTTATTTGATATTCAGAGTGGTAATGATAATCCTTGTCATGGCTTAATTTGGAAAGTCTACTTAGTAAACAATTGTTGATACATCCTTCAAATCTTAAGAAAGTATCTATCATTTTCAAGTATCGCAATATTTACACTAGTTTACCAAAATCTGCAACAAAATTAAGTACAATTACATGCTCTGTGATTATGTACAGGAAACTTGCTGAAACTATTATGCCGGGGCCACACTAAACGGGAAACGCCGATAATTATCGCGATATGTTGTGGCTCATTGGCTGGACCTACGATTAACATCTCCACTCCTCGCCCGCCCATCATCGCTATAATTATCTATAAATGGCTGAAACTACTCACAGCTCCCCGCATCGCCTATCGGCGACGAAACAATAGAAGAAAACAAAAAGATTTAAGATAGGTACAAGAAATAATTATTGTAAATAAAGGTCAGTGAGTATCCTTGGGGAAATCAATTGATGATCAATAATAATTGTCTCATTTGGTCTCATATTAGCGGAGCTTGACAGAAGGTTACAATGCTCTGTCTGTCAGCTCTGTGCTGGACAGATTAAACCACAGAATACATATACTCCACAGAACACTACTGAATGATGACTGATAGCTACTCCCAAAAAAAAAGACCATAGTCAAAGACTAAGGCCGGCCGCATACGTCCGGTTTCCTGATTCGGAATTCAGATTCAGAGACATCACGCATTTCATACAAAATCTTCTCTTTAGCGCACACGTTCATATATTTTCCGTTCGGAAACCCTGACGGAAAATATAAGAAAGTATGAAAAATCGAAAATCTTATTTTTTTAAACGTATTTACAAAAAATTACTAGTTGATTAAATGTAAAATAATTATTCTTTATACAGATTTTTCATTAAAAATTATTGTTAAAGTTTACTTTGGAGATTTTTTTTAAATTTCAGCAGTTTGTATAAAACGAAAAGCAAGAAACGAGCACTTTGTTTTTTTTGCTTCAGATAGTGGCTAAAGCAACAAATAAACATCAATTTGAGATGATTTTCCGAAAGTCATGCGTGAGGAGTCAGTGAATTGCTTACTTTCTGCCGATAATAAAATAATAAGCTCGTTACTTTACCGATTATTGAGGGCAGCTCTATTCAACCCGCATTCTACCCTACTACAGCAGACCATAGGTAGATAGATATTGTTCGTGGCCACTTTAACTTTATATACTGGCAATACTGGAAAATCCATTGTCAAAGTCAAAAAATCTGAAACTAAAGATTTGTTGTGTCGTTCGAATATTACATAATTTGGAAGTAAATATAAAATAACTTTTACTTTGATGACCACTCATTTGTAAAAATGTTAAAGTAAGTATTTACAAAAGTATGCATGTGTAGTATGTGTTTTATTGTCATAATATTTCTTTCTAATATGCTCAGCAAATTTTCTTGTCGTAATCTTACAATACTATCATTATTTTTTAGATTCGGAATAAAATCAGCTGTTGTAGGCTCGGCAGTATATTACACCATTGATAAGGGAGTTTGGGAAGACAGTGCCACTACAGCTGCTTTGTATGAAGAGCTCGAAAAAGGAGTTTCACCTTATGTTGGGGAACTTAAAAAACAAATACCATATGAGGTAACCTTCGATTTATATTCACTGCATAACCTTTGATATGTTATGGTTATGAATCTATTATAATTTCTATATTGTTTCTAGTTACCGCCACTGCCAACACATGATAGAGTCTCGTACCTGTTCAAACACTATTGGAATACTGGAGTGAAGGCTACATTCAGCTTCTTAGTTGACCTACCTACACACACTAGTAATACTGCAAGCAAAGCTTACGAATATATTAACTCCGTGCTGGATGCAAGTGAAGAAGCTGCAACGGCTGCTGTATCTTCTAAACAAGAAAACAAATGAAGTTATTTAGGAAAAATTGTATTTATTTGAATGTGATTATTGTTTATGTGAAATAAAACCTAGACAAGGTTGATTATTGATTTATTCTTAGTAATGAGCTGATAAATTAAATGATTACTGTAATACAGAAGGTTGGTTGGCAGCAAAGTAATGCACTTATGTGCATTGCACCAGTCTATCAAAAAGTACTCTGTGCATTGCACTCAAAATTTTTATTAAAAAAAGTTAAAAGTTTTATTATGGTTGCTGCCTCTGACAAGTCTGTCAAAATCATAATGATCTTTATTATTAAAATGATAAGGTTACTGTTGTATTGTCAGAAGAGGTATAAAATATAATGTTTAGGAACTACATTCAAAGAAAAACTGTCTATGGTTTGTTCCAAAAGTATTTACTGAAAGTGTAAACAAACCCTGCTAAGGTTACATTTTTCCGTAATCACTCGCTAAAGGGAATTTGCAACACATTCATGTGTATTTAAGTTCGAACATTATATCACTGCTTGTTCCAGCCATTATTGTATGATTAAAATTAATAAATTGTAATTGAAAAATCAGCGGCGAAAATTGAGGTTATAAAAATAACCTTCAAATGTCTAATGAAAAAAACATCTTTAATTAAGGTTTATAGTTAAAATATTAGGCTTGTATTCAAATAAAGGCATCCAGAGACCATGCACGACGACATATTAAGCCATACATTTCCAGTATAGCTGACTTGGCTTTTCATGCAATGTCGTCGTGTGTACGTTTTCTGAACTTTTCTGATCAATATGTTTACATTGTTATAGATTACTTTTGGTACAGACTATAGATGCTGGCGGGAAAAATTCCGAATCATTCCCGTCGAATACTTCGGAAGTATTCCGAAATATTCCGAAACTTTGGGAATATTTCCCATTGAATTATTCGGGCGAAATATTCGGCGGAAACATTCGATTGCGGGGTACGAATGTTTCTCGCGGGGCGCGGGGGGGAAAACTTCTCCAGGGAACATCTCCCCTCTTACCGCACCCCGCACCGCCACCGCCTGCACGCACGACTCGTGCAGCCGGGCGCGCGCGGCACGCATGACTCGTGCAGTCGGGCGCGCACAGAGGGACAGCGCGGCGGCGATCGACGATCGATGCAAAATACGATTTTTCAGCAAAAAAAAAGACGGGTTGCACTCCGGGAGTGCCGGCAGAAGTGAAAACTTGAATATTAACGTTGAAATAAATCAATTATTAATTGAATTAATATAACTCATTTTTTTTCACTATTTCTGCGTCCCTTTTTTCATTAATAGATGCACTTTGTTCAATTTCCATATTTTAAACACTTTATATACACGAATGTTACGAATACACAGCAGTGTGTCCACGTCCACTTCGACTTCGACTTCGACTCCGACTTTGACTTTGACTTCGACTCCGACTTTGACTTTGACTTCGACTTCGACTTCCACTTCCACTTCCGCTTCCACTTCCGCTTCCACTTCCACTCCATCCAATCCATCCATCCATCCATCCATTGTCGTGTGTCACTAAACTTGGTTCACTTCGGTTGGCGCCGCCGTAGAAAGAGAGGCGGGGGGGGGGGGGGGGAAACTCTCCTGACGGTCACGTGTCCTGACGCGAGTTTAACATTTTTTACCCATTACAAAAAGTGCTCAACGCCGCTAAAGAAGTTTTCACTTCAAAAATAAAAATCTTAATTAAATTCATTTTGAATAATTCTGATTTAAAGAAACTTTCCTAGAAGTATTCCGGAATTATTCAGAATTTTTCAGAAGTTTTGCAACTATAGTACAGACCATAGCTATATTAGCTATGCTACGAGTGTTCTTGGCAGTTAGGTAATAGAATAGAAACTTTATTTCAGACAGTTCTTAGGTATTCTTTTGGTGGGAAGTCACTCAGCTTTAGTGTTGGACATAGGAATGTCCAACACTAAAGCTGAGTGACTTGATCTGTAAAAAAACCTATGCTTATTTTATGGGGTACTAAATTGCTGCGTGTCGCACTATTTCGTCGAAGGAATACGTCAAATTACAGGTTACGAAGAGGCCACAAACGGCAGCGTTGGCATAAGGTTGTTCGATGAGATTAATAATTTTATACAAAAGTTCCATAAAAATAATCAGTTTAATCCTAAAGAAACAACATTGGTTGACAACTTGAGATTCAAATAAACGGGCGAGTGCGTGTTAGAAAGCGACCATACAGTCGTTGGTGTTAGACCACGCCGCAGTGGTGGGTTCCGTAGTTGTGATATTTACGTTATCACCTGCAGTTGTAACATAAATAATCTCCCATATCTACTATTCTAACTATTCACATTCCCTTTTATTTTGAAGAGGATTGTGAGGGCTTCATGTGCACTCGACGACATTAGTAGGTGACGCCCGTCAAAATGAAGGGAATTGTGTCGCAATTAAAAGCTGTTGGGCCTTTATGAGGTGTAGCATAAATAAAAAACCAAAGTTTATAAAATCAGCCCACAACTGTGGCACAGTTTGATTTATTCCTTTCTTGCAGTGTCACATATTTTACAACCTTACCTAATAATAGGGTCTGCTCCATAAACATGTAAACATTTTCAAGCTTCAACAAATATTGCAGTTGACACAACACAGACGTGACTTTCACAAAACATGAACGCCCATCACAAATTTTAATATAAAACCACCATTTAACTAATTCTCTTTTTATAACATTTACTATTCGAAATGAAAGATAGAAAGCTTGGTTGTGTTAATACATTGTATGTAACTGACATCAACATGAACATAACGAAATATGGATAACTTTAGATGGGGGACAGCTCTGCAATATAATCTCTGTAAAAAACATGTCCAACAACTTTAACTGTTTTATATATAATCACGCCGATGTTAATAATTGATACAATAAGGTATCAAATTAATATTTTTTAAAGGAATTAAAATTTTGTGCTCATTACAAAGACTTTAAATATGTTTTAAAGGAATGGTCTTGAAAATCATTGCCTGATGAAATTCTGTTTTCAACTGAGAAAAATTTTCACCTTTGTCAGTCAGAAAGTCATCTTATGTACAAGAATTAAAATGTTTCTAATGATGTAGAAGTCAGTGAGCAATTACGTATTGAAAGCAAAAGAAAATTATATTGTTAGTTTACCCAATAAAATATAACAGCACACATAAGTTGCATTTTGTATCACTATTGCAAATCCCACATAAGATGGTAGCTTGTACCTATGTAGTTTGTAAAGGTTTAAAAGTGGACTCTAGTAGAGTAAATTCATATGCCTAAATAGTAACACAGATTTACAATTTTAAAATTTGATATCACACATTTTCTAGATGTCGGATTGTCGGCTTTAACATGTTAGATAGATATCCTTATAAGGGTATGTTGTGGGAAGCTGTATTTCATTTCGTTTATGTCCTGGGCAATTTATCCCGTTGCTAGGCAACAGTTTCGACTTCCATCGGTTCTTCAGCACCAGTTTTCTTTTTCTTCTTCTTGTTAGATTTCGCGGACGAGTTGAGAAGTGCCTGTAAGAAGTGATATATTAGAAATATGAAAAACTGCATTTCCGATATTTAGCTTACTCCACAAGAGTTAACTTGTGACTTCGCTCGGATGACGTCACCGCGCGGTACCGAGGCGTCGATGGCTAAAGCGAAAACAGCGCGGGGGTCGGGAAGGGCCCCTTGCGGGTTGTAAATCATTTTAAAAGCGGTTATGTCGTAATGAATCAAACTGAAATGCGAATGATACGCAAATCGGCTCAAAAGCGTTACATTTAATTTACCCTGTGCTTGTTCAAATCACACCTTGTACAAGCATGCTTTGAAAGATAACAGGGACAAGTTCGATACTTATACTTTTTGTAAAACAATGAATGTGTATCATCAAAGCATTAAATATGTACACAATGTAATTATTATGTTTATATAGTGACAGTAGAGCAATATAACAATACTTACGTTGAGTTCAAGGTCCTTGATACTGCGTTCGCTCTTGCATGTACTTTTATCGAAGGGCAGACCGGTGATACGATGCGTGCCGCTCGGTAACAGCAGGGCGGTGAATTTGAACTGTGCCACAAGCTCGCCAGGACGCTCATACAGAACCTAGAAATAAAAGATAAAAAATAATCAAATATACATCACCTTGGGTGGTGACCATCTGCCTTATAAAGTGGTCTTGCTATGAGCAACTTTTATGGAGTCTTAAAAAGTTGCGCCACATTATGTTACTACATAATAAAAGTTGAAGTTTATTATTAAAAAACAACCGACTTCAAAAAAAACACTACAAAGTGATAAATAACTTTAATTTCGGAAGTCGGTGTCGTTGATTCCGCATTTTCGTTTTTTGACACCGACTTCCGAAATTAAAGTTATTTATCACTTTGTAGTGTTTTTTTTGAAGTCGGTTGTTTTTTTTGTAAAAAAGTTTTTATTTTTCACTTTTTAGTTGTACCTACCCCACAAAAAAGTAAACAAAAAGATCGTTAATGTAGACAATGTAGATAAATTTTTAGGTTTTTGTTGATTTTTCAAAAACCGCTTGTCCGATTTCGATAAAATTTTCATGGGACCATTTGGGAAGTATACCTTATCTAACAAAAAAAGAATTTTTCAAATCGGTTGGCAAACGACGGAGTTATGCGCGAACAAACATAAAAAAAAAAAAAAAAAAAAAAAAAAAAATACAAACATTCGAATTGAGAACCTCCTCCTTTTTTAGAAGTCGGTTAAAAATAAGCTGAGATTGTAATGAATTACATTATTATAGACAAGACTTTTTGTACTTTCTTCTTTGGATAGACTAGATAAATATTTAAAAAAAAAGTTTATCATACCTGGAAAGGCTCAATAAGTTTGTGGTTGACACACTCAACGACGCCTAATCTCGCACTGGTCTCCTTATCGAAGCTTCGTAGGTTGAAGGGCATTGAACCATGTTTATTGCGGACCTGTAACATAAATATACATTAAAACTTTTTCAATCATTCTAATATCCACTAACAATTTTTTCTTTTATATATCGTTTGTCAGGCACGTAGATGTGCAACTTGCTACCATGGATTTAATACACGATTCTGAACCCTGCTGCAAATAAATTTTTATTCAGTTATTAAAAAAAATCTCTGCTATTCTATACACTATGACTGCATAGTTATTGCTCTTTTCTATGAAACAGCAGATTTTTTTTTTGATAACTGATACAAGTTACTATGCTAGGTTCGCCATCACATGCTGAATTCATGGTTACAGTTTCTGTATCTATGTCCCTGCCACCTTGTCAAACATCAAACAATGGAATTGCTCTTACCTCACTATAGAACATTCTTGATGCTTTCATTTTCAATTGATAAACCTCATCAGTTTTCTTGTATATTGTACACCTGGTGTCCATTTCTCGGCCCTGGACATCACAAAATATAAATTTTATTAGGTTATAAGTATATTTTGGTAAAAAAAGGAGTCCTTTATAGTTTAAATTAACACCTCCATGCAATAACATCGTAACTCACTTTTTGTGATTTTACAGGAGAGCGATTTTAAAGTTTGAAAAATTATAGCAAACTCAAAACTCCCCATACAATTTTTGAAGCTGGCTCTATTTAATATAGCTTAGGCGGACTATAAATAGGTATGGTTAAGTTGTAAAAGAAAAATTGTTTTCATGACTTACGTGATAAACAAAACAGTGAAATGACATAGTCTTTGACGTTGGTTTATTTTAGAAACTAAAGGTAATAGTATTACAACGATAGTATAGAAAAAATGCATTATTTTTTTTACATAACAATGCCGTTGTAACTCAATTTTTGGAAAAAAGTGAGTTATGATGTTATTGCATGGAGGTGTTGAAATGTCAGTAAGATAAAACCAAAATGCTATAAGAAGCATTTCAGTTAGAATTTCACTTGTTTCTTTTCCCTGAGTACTGCCAGAAAATGTATCCTACAAAGACTGGAAAGAATTCAGGGCCTTGTACAACAAAATGGATTGGATAATCACAACGCTAAAACTTGCTGTAACTTAATTCATCTTTATCCAACCAAAGTCACAAAATGCTTCACATCCTTACAATGGTATAAAAAGAAAATAATGAAGAAAATATGAAGAAGAATGGTAGAAAATATTGTGCCATGTCAGATACTTACAACTCCTTCTCCAGTGGATACTAGTACATCCATCGCATATACTTCGTAAGTCTCCATAGTTGCCTTCTCATGTTCTTTACGTTGTGCCTCAGAAGGGTTCTGGATGATGCTCTTCTCTCCATCAATGCGGAACTGCTTTAGTTGGTGTGAGAGCATGCCCTCCACAGGCTTGCAGCCATACTCTGCAGTGATCTTCTGCACTGCATCAGTTATTGCATAGTTCTATAAAGACGAAAATTAAATTATTTACTGTATTGTTAATGTCTGGCAACAAGAACTATGAAGAGCTGGCAAGTAGTCAAATAACTATTTCTTTTTCTTGTTGACATGGAATGTTTCTATTTAAAAACAGTAATACATCCATGCATACAGGAACCTTACTCTAAATACTACTAACAAAAACAATTAACAAGTAATAAATAAAATCAACAAAAAAAACTCATGATAGCTGGCTCAGATAAAAATAACACACACACACATAAAAAAAAACACTTTATCTTCTTCTGAAGACAAAGAGAAAACATCTAAAAGTTAAAGTATACCTCATTACCAGGCCGCAACAATCTCAAGGCGGCTTCACTAGCATAATGGGCAGCAAGGACGACATCAGCAGCCTTTCCAGTCACCTCCACACCACCGACCACAACAGTGTGGGCAACAACTGCAATAAATCCATCTATGTGTGCACCTAGATCTCTGAAAAAAGACAGCAAATTATAATAGATACTCAAACTAACCTCTAAATCTATTTATGGAACTTACAAATACAAAATTATTCAGTACAAAGTCTTAAACAATAAAAACAAAGTGGTCAAAAACAGATAAGTAGCCTTTGCATGTGACCTACTATCTAGCTATTGAGGTTATAAAAGCAAGGGTGAAAGCAGAGTGCTAACAAATGCTAAATTATTCACTTAACCGGCCTTCCTCATACTACACATTTATAATGCTGACTTAAAAACACAGTTCCGATATGATACACTGATAGTAAGACAAAGAAAAGAGGGCAATGAACGAATTTCGTACAAAGTTCACTATGTAGATAGCCTATTTGAAATTACTTACATCTTGGCCAGGTCACCCTCCTTGAGGATATAGTCGTTTTCGCTAGGAATCGGCGAGAAGTGACATATACAATTGTTCACTGAAACGCATGTTGAGAATGCAATACCCTTCTTGGAATCTTTCTCCTTTTTGAACACCTTTGAAGTCTCGTCTAGAATTTGCTTGTCGCCGAACTCGCAAAGCTCTCTGGCGGATGCGTCAGGCACACATTTAGCGATTAACTGTTCCAGGACACCTGTAAAATGATATTTGGACTGGGTTAAAAATGCATCCGTTTATGAGAATAACTTGGCACGGATAGGGGCAAGGGCACCACATTGTCCGCATGGCGATGACACGCGTCCATCGGTCCAACCTACGAAGCGTAGGTTCGATCACAAGTTCTAACACTGGCGTGTATATAAAATTACGAAAATCTTATACAGTTTCACTTGAACTTACGATTAACAATTTGTCCAGCTAGTTTATACTTGGTTACAACCAAGTCTTCCGCAATAGTTTTCTCTACTTCTTTATCGTCAGCCATTTCTTAAAATTGTGGTTGTTGGCTAGTAGCATTGAATTTTGATTGGCCGGTTTTGGTTATGGTCACGTGATAGCAGTAACGAATCGCAAAGATGGCGGGTAAATCAGAATTTCATCAAACCTCAAAAAAGATGAATTTCTATTTGAATGGTCAAGTTCAAGATGTCCCTAAGTCCTTTTTCTTAGGTCACAGAAATGGCGCCGGTAAAGTTTCAATTCGACTTTGAAACAACACCGAAGTCCGAAATACTTAGATGTCTCTTGCCGCGTTCCGAGTTAGGAATGTAATCGAGAATATCGATTACAGTCCTAACTCGGAATGCACCCTCTATGAACGAAATGCGCAGTGGTAGACCGCGAAATTTAAATTTTCTTAAGTTTTTTGCAATTTGCAGGTCAGTGTCAGGTTGTATCTTGATCAAAATATGATTCGCGACTCTAATAGATATGTATTTACAGAATTATAGTCATTAGAATCATTAAGTTAGATTTCTACCATAAACACTTTTCCATACGAGATTTGTTCTTAACGGTAGAAATCTTACTTAGAAAGATGTATTAATGATTCTAATTATTATAATTCTGTAAATACGTACCTGCTATAGTCGCGAATCATATTTTGATCAAGATACAACGTGGCACTGACCTGAAAATTGCCAAAAACGTAAGAAAAATTGAATTTCGCGGGCTAACGTTTATAATTACTATTCTCAAAATACCGAGTTTCAATAGATCGAATGACAAAAAGTTCGACTTAAAATGATAATTCGAAACATCAAAAATACGAATTCCGATTATTAAAATACCGATTAATTAGAATTCCGAAATAAAAACGCCTTGTAAAACTGAATAGCAAGTGTAATGGTTCTCATATAAAACTATGATTGTTTACTTTGTGAATAAAAATATTTCTAACCTAACCTAACCCAAATGATTCACCAACAATAGAGGGGATCTGGCGCTCAAAAAATAATATACACAAATATTAATAACAAAGTAGACTTTTGTAAATTGCATTGAACGTTACATAAAGATTTTGAATTTATATGCGTAACTGAATATTATACTAATTGAATCAGGATCCTAATTTTAGCAGTTTATTCGGAGTATTGAAAATCGGAATGTCGTTTTTCGGACCGAGAACCCATCGAGCATTTCATTCTTCGACCGTATGAAAATCGGAAAACAAAGAAATCGCATTTATGACTTTCGGTAAAAAAAAATTATATATAAATAGACATTATAATTCTTAGGTATTATGAAATTCGGACTTTTGAAAATCGAAACATTGAAATTCGGAATAAAATATTTCGGAGTATTTGGGTGTTCCCATTTTTAGAACTATTGAATGTTTCAAGTTTGATACTTTTTAAAACTATCCTAAGCAAATCCTAAAGGCGGAAACACATTATTAAAACGCGACGCGACGCAACGTGTCGACACCCGATGTGCACCGTGCACATTACCAACACGCGACGCAACGACATACTAGCAATTTCTGAATACAGTTAGCTAACAGCAGTGGAAGTGTATGGTTATAATAATAAATAAATAAATGAGAATAATTAATAATAATAATTATTGAGTGTGCAAGTCACCCCTGCTATTTTATCCGTGTATATACAGGTTGTCCCTGGAAGTATGGATCAAATCGAATAGGGGCGTGGGCAAGGTCATTTCCAAACTTTTTAACCCTGAGAATGTCGGTGAATTTTTTTACGGTTCAATAGTTTTGACCGATTATTTCTTTTTTCAATCACTTCGCTTAGTGCTCAATGAAAAGAATCATAAAAAAATACTATCAGGGTTATCTAAAAAAAATAAATTGATAGCCCTGATAGTTTTCACGAATTCGATCTTTCTTCTCTTTTTTTTTAAGTTTTTTTTAGTATTTTCTTTTTTGCTAAAACGTTTGGAAATGACCTTGCCCACGTCCCTATTCGATTTGATCCATACTTCCAGGCCAGGGACACCCTGTATAAAACATTGATTGGGCAGGGGTCATAGTTCTTCCATAGTTATTGGTAACCAGTCCACTTTAGCCACCCAAACCCATAGTCCAACTTTTTATTTTTCCATATCCTGTAATAGTCCTACACCAACCGGGGGTTGTCCTTGGGTGCACTTGCATAGTGCATACAGGGATAATCGTCGGTTGGTGCCACATTTCATTGAAATTTCCTAAGGGGCCTCTGCGGGTTGGCTTCGGCCCCTCGTACGCCTTCCAAAGGACCGGGACCGCATGGTCCCGAGATATGTAAAAAAGAAAAAAAAAAATTCTTTTTCTTGAGTCGTTTAATTAACTATCGTTAAACGACTCAAGAAAAAGAAAATTTTATGTCATATAGAACAGGATATTGTTTAACCAACTCAATTAATTGTTCGTCGGTCATTTCGTGTACGTTACCCCAGCAAGAAAGTGTCTCCTAGAGTTATAGGAGTAGAACGTATAATGTGTGCCTTATCTGCTGTAAATGTGCCCCAACATAAAAAATGTGTGCCCCCTGTCGTTTTGGAAAAAAACGGAAAAAACGATTCTTGCTGGGGTAACGTTTTTCTAGCAGGAAAATTCTAAACGAATGATCGGAGAGAGAAAAATTGTGCGTGGCCAGAGAGCTTATATGTGTGCCAAAATGTGCCCCCAAAAATAAAATCTGTGCCCCTTCAGGTTTTCGAGATATTGCATTTCCTGCTGGAGTAACGTTTTGATGAATCGTATATCTCTACAACCATTGCATGTGCCCCTGTAGAATAAACATACACGAGTAGCTCTTAATGTGTGCCCCTTAGTGCCCCAATTAGATTTAAGAAAATATTTATAGTTTTCAAGTTATCGTGGTTTTATGAAAACCCGAAAAAACATCGCAGCGCCTAAATTAGACAAGGCACAAGTTCGCTGAAAACTGTATTCGGTCCTTCTTGACGTTAATAATAACCATACAAAGTTTCAAAACTGTTCATGCATGCGTTTTTGAATAATCTCGCTAAAAGTCAAAACGATGGTGTCATAACTTTGACGGCAAAATACAAGGAACTGGCTCAATCCCGGATGTGTAGGTGTAAACCAAAATCATGTGCCTTTAGTCAGAAATATATGGTGAAAACTTTTTAAGAAAAAAAAACCGACTTCCAAAAAAACACTACAAAGTGAAAAATAACTTTAATTTCGGAAGTCGGTGTCTTTGGATCTGTATTTTAGTTTTTTGCCACCGACTTCCGAAATTAAAGTTATTTTTCACTTTGTAGTGTTTTTTTGGAAGTCGGTTTTTTTTTTCTTAAAAAGTTTTTATTTCACGCTTTTTAGTGGGTCTGCTTATAATTTATCTAAGTTACAATAGCCTAGTGATCATCGCCTTTTACAAACAAAATATTGCTTTTCCCGATGCAGGGAAGTTAATTGTTGAGGAGTTCTCCAGGTCCACCATCAGCTCCATATAGACATGGGCGCCGCGCCGGCGCGGCGCCGCCGTGTGCCACCCGCACGCCGCCGCCGCCGCCGACATTCACCGCGCGGCGTGAGTGGCGTAAAGACGTGTATTTTTTATCGTGATTGACTCATCCAAAATGACTGAATTATCAAAAACTACAGTGAATAAACTGCCCAGTGACGTTTTTTTCGATGTGAAAACTAGAAGCAGCTTTTGTTGGAAATATTTTGGGCACCTAATATTGATTGAAGGTAACAAGAAAAGAATTCTCAACTCCGACCACGTTTATTGTTCTGCATGCCTGACTGCTGTGAAGGCCGCTGTGTGTGTGTTACTGATGCTGGAAGCAATGTGAAACGAGCAGTTGGGATGGCAAATATGACTCACCGTCTATGTCTAAGTCATGGGCTTCACAATCTGGTTACAGTCGATGGCATTAACTCGGTTCCAGAAATTGCAATACTAATCCAGAAATGCAAAAAAGTCGTTAAGGCTGTGAGATATCGCGCCCCAGAGTTGCAGGCTGAGGCCGAAAAGGTACAGCAACAGCTAGAGATTTTGAAAAAATAGAAAGCGTCGTTAAAACTTTAGAAAGTGACGAGAGCGACCCTGTCCCTCAAGTTGATCTAATATTGGAAAATCCGGAAGAAACCGAAAATGAAGGCAGGGCTTTACCATCAGGATCCGAAAATTACAAAAATATTCCAACAATCAAAACCGCGACCCCAACTCGTTGGCACAGCATGAGTCTGTCAGAAATAGATTTATATCTTGAAAACCGGAATATGACCAGAACGTCATTCCTTTCCTCGTACATCAGGGAAATCATTAATATTAATAACGAGCCAGAAGCTTTAGCCGAAAACGCAGCAAGTACAAGCACCAGCAATGTAATTGACACATCATTATTGGACAAACTGTCAAGGAAACATAGTATGAGTTCATGCCAAGGCATTCAAGGTGATCCAATAGAGCAAGAATGTTGGCGTTACATTGCTGGTGCTGATCCTACAGAACCAAAAAATGGTGATTTACTATCCTATTGGAATAATAAAAAAGAAGCATTTCCATCAGGAAATGCTTCTTTTTTATAGAGTAAAGCTCTAGCAAGAGCAGCAAGTCATCTTGCTGCTCTTGCTAGAGCTTTACTCTGTATACCTGCCACTAGTACTCCGAGTAAGAGAGTATTCTCGGTAGCTGGGCTAACAGTTACGGCCAAAAGATCACGCTTGAGCTCGATTCGGGGTATTAAAATCATATTCATTCATGATAATTATAAAATATGTAAGATGTAAGATTGATTATCAATCTTACATATTTTATAATTATTATTATCTGTGTTTATATTAAAAAAATTGTTTACTAGGCTATTAAAGTGTCCCTTTGGAAAACTGTTTTTTTTTTTGCACCTGATGACCTGATCTGGACAAGGTATTTACTGTACTGTATAGGACTGACATTTTCCTGTCGTCCGCCTAAAACGATACGGCCGGCTTAAAGAACATAGGGAGTAGATTGCGAGTTTTAGTTGTGAGGTAGTAGAAAACTACGCCGCCGGCGCTACGCCGCCGCCGATTGAAATTGGTCAGCGCGCCGCCCGCCGCCGAGAGTTTTTAAGGCGGCGCCCACATCTAGCTCCATATCACCATTCACATTGTGATGAGCATAAATTGCTTAGCAACCATATTAAAGTAATCGAATCGCAACCCGTGAAATACTTAGATATTATTGAGTGGTTCCGGTGGCCATCTGTGGTCTTCATCATCAGTTCCACTTCACCAAATAGTGCTTTCCGAGAGCAAATGCACGAGTTACTATAAAAAATACCCAAATCGCTATAGGTGTGCCTATAATATTTGAAGAGTTCCTTCGATTTCTCCAGGATCTCATCATCAAATCCTGACCTGATGTTTTTAGACGAGATGCTGATAATCCTGGCTGCAGCATCAGGTCAGACTTATGTCAACATTGCATTGAACTTAAAATTTAGTCCTGTTTAAAATGAGCCCAAACACAACTACGGTGCTGTAATTTCAAGGTTGGTACTTTTTCTGATGCTCCTGGCTTCAGCATCAGGTCTTTATGTATTTCGGTGTTCCTCATTACCAGTACGTTTATCCACACATCGAGCCCTTTTCAATGAGCCTAAACACGATATATCTGCTGTTAGTTGTCGAGGAGTTAGGTACTCTGCAGACTATCCTGACTGCAGCATCAGGTCATGACTTGATGATTATGAGACCAAATGTGGCAAATGCCCTATCAAATATCAAAACAATTTACTAAAACAGTCCTTGCCTGTTCGAGTAACTTCTTACTGTTAAGGAGTTGTACCTTCCATCATCAGCCCAGCTACCTGAGATGGTGACAACCATACGCAAATACACAAGATACTTCATAAAATATGCGAAAAACAATAAGTGAGCCTATAAAATTTGAGGGTTGCCCTCGATTTCTCTAAGATCCCATCATCAGATCCTAACTTGGTGACAATGGGACCACCTCAGAACTATCTACTTTCGAACAAAAAAAGAATTTTGAAAATCCATCGACAATTGGCGGAGTATTCGATGAACAAACATACAAAATAATAATAATAAAAAACATACAAACAGCCGAACATAGTACCTCCTCCTTTTTGTGAAGTCGGTAAAAATATTCAGCTTGAAATGTTTCGCATTAAGTAAATATAAACAAAAAACCAAAATATGTAAGCAACGGCTGGTTATCCGACGAAATTTGAATGACTACTAAAAAGCGACGGATTCATACATATCGATGACCTTCTTTATTGGACGTATTATACCTAAGCTGTTGTCCGTACAGTCGCGTTCAAAAGTTTTGGGGGCTAATTAAAAAATATACTAAATGCACCTTGTGACTATAATAAATGAAACAGCTTGTTGATGTGGAAATTATTATTTTTATTCCCTTAATTTTAATTCTTAAAGTAATTATTGCATCAAATCACAGATCAAAGTTCCTACCTATAAATAGTAGAAATGATTTGCACATTGTGTAGTCATTGTTATTTAAATCACAGATCAGTTTTTCATCTAAGTCTAACATATAATTAGTAAATTCGCATCACAAAAAATCACAGATCAGTATTAAGTATAAGTATAATATTGTGTAAAAAAAATATTAAATTTTAATTGGCCCAAAACTCGAAATTGAAATTTTGATATTATCTTTACGTTTTAAAGTTTCCTGAATCTATTAAATTTACACTATTTTTATAGGATGTAAGTTTGTGTATATCCGTGGATATAAAATTTTGTGCTCAATTTTTTCCAGAAGTACTCTAGCAATTAAGTTGAAAATACAGTTGTGATAAAATTTAGCGCTGAATAAATAGATATATTCCGCCTGATCGGTCCGCCAGAACTTTTTTAGATACATATATTCTATAGATCAACAAAATTATTACTTACGTCATCTAGTTAGAAGTTTATGCAACTTGCCAATAGGCAAAATGCCACCCCTCCCTGCTTGGTGTTTATATTATTGTTGTTATAGCTGCCATAGAACATTCTGTAAAAATCAAATCAAGTATTTAGCTATTTAGACTAAAAAGATACAGCCCTGTGACTGTGACATGTTGAGTGTTGACGGATTGTGGTCGAGTCTTAGTTTTGGGGATATGAATTCTTGTCATGAATTATTTTTTTACATTGTAACTAGAAGTTACATTTCATCAACCTAGCACAAGAAGAGAATTAAATACGTATTAAACAAAAAAGAAAACAAATTACTGAATCGATTTTGATGAAATTTCTATTGGAGCAATCGGAAAGTATGTATATCCTTTCAGATGAAAACAAAACAAACATGATTTAGAACATTTTTTGTTAAAAAATAAATAAGTATATAAAGTAATAAAAAAAATCCAAGTACTTGATAAGTGTACAAGTATTTTTAAATAAGTCAAAACAATGGCATTAAATACTTACCACCGCAGATCGTGCCATAAAATTCAACACCCCTACAACCACATAATTGTTATAAAATGTTTAATACGCCACTTTCAACCAACTTAAAAAAAAGTAAACAAACAGTATCAATGCAACTGCGTGACTCAACGTAAGAGTGTCCTTGGCGTCATAACATAACTGCAACTGTTTACCAATACCAAGAAAAAATCCAAACGCACTTCCTAGTCAATAAACACTTCGTACCTATTATTCATAATAGAGCGACGTTACACGTAACTGTCTCTGTCACACTAACACCGTACGCGTACTAGCTGTCTCACTTTCTCCAAGCTAGACAAAGCGACTCCTTGCGACACGACGTCAGCGGATGCCGCGGGGCCAGAGATATATGCAGCGGTGTGGGGAGGCGAAAGAAGGGAATCTTCTATTAAGTAAGGTGAATGCTCCAACCAGCCCGCAAAATTCAAATTTTTTCTATTTTTGTTTATGAACTTGTAGGGTTGTATTGGTGATTTTGATGATTATAATTCTGTAACTACATACGTCTTACAGCCGCGAATAATATTTTAATCAACATACAACCTAGCACTGGCCTGCAAATTGCAAAAAACGCAAGAAATTTTGAATTTTGCGGGCTGGTTGGAGCATTCTCCTTAATGATGAAAATCTTACTGTTAATTTATCTAACCTACGGCTTATCAATAAATATATAAAAAGACAAGTACGGGCTTTTTATTTAAATACAAGAAAGAGCTACCTCTTTTTAGTAGTAGGTATTCATCACACATTTAATTTTTTTTTTTTTAAACATTGGGACCAATCAAATTTTGGGTCAAAGACCTGGCAAATATCTGGATGTATTTCTTTCGTTCACAGTTCACACATAAATTACTGGACATGTATTTAATTTTGTATTTAATGAAATTTTGAATCGAAAGATAGCTTATCTTGGAATAGCACTTAGGCTACTATTTATAATGTACTTAATCATGTGTAAGGTCATAGAAACAGCTAGTAGAATATAATCCAATAACAACTTTATTTTATTACTTATTACTTTTCTACGTCAGTGTACTCAGGCACAACACGTGTGAACCGGTTAGTGAGTAAAGTAAAGAAGGTCATCGATATGTATGAATCCGTCGCTTTTTAGTAGTCATTCAAATTTGGTCGGATAACCAGCCGTTGCTTACATAATTTGTTTATATTTACTTAATGCGAAACATTCTAAACTGAATATTTTCAACATATATTTCTGACTAAAGGCACATGATTTTGGTTTACACCTACACATCTGGGATTGAGCCGGTTCCTTGTATTTTGCCGTCAAAGTTATGACACCATCGTTTTGACTTTTAGCGAGATTATTCAAAAACGCATGCATGAACAGTTTCGAAACTTTGTATGGTTATTATTAGCGTCAAGAAGGACCGAATACAGTTTTCAGCGAACTTGTGCCTTGTCTAATTTAGGCGCTGCGATGTTTTTTCGGGTTTTCATAAAACCACGATAACTTGAAAACTATAAATATTTTCTTAAATCTAATTGGGGCACTAAGGGGCACACATTAAGAGCTACTCGTGTATGTTTATTCTACAGGGGCACATGCAATGGTTGTAGAGATATACGATTCATCAAAACGTTACTCCAGCAGTTTGTTCTGTATTCTGAGCTCCAGCAGGAAATGCAATATCTCGAAAACCTGAAGGGGCACAGATTTTATTTTTGGGGGCACATTTTGGCACACATATAAGCTCTCTGGCCACGCACAATTTTTCTCTCTCCGATCATTCGTTTAGAATTTTCCTGCTAGAAAAACGTTACCCCAGCAAGAATCGTTTTTTCCGTTTTTTTCCAAAACGACAGGGGGCACACATTTTTTATGTTGGGGCACATTTACAGCAGATAAGGCACACATTATACGTTCTACTCCTATAACTCTAGGAGACACTTTCTTGCTGGGGTAACGTACACGGTCATTTCGCTAAATAAATTCAAAAAATAATATTATATTGGCATAAATTCCTTTTGACAGTTTGAAGAACAGGGATTGGGTCAAAGAATGGTCAAAGAATGCATAATTATGACGCTCACGACTGACGCGTGGCATTGGGTGTTGTCTAGAAACATACCGCGCGCGCCGCGTCGGATGGCTTGTTTACCTCCACCATGGGCAACACACCGACCTGCCACGTCTGGGTCGGGTGGCGTGTGCTCGCATGGCGTCGCGTCGGATGTTCATAGTGTGATCGGTGTCTATAGAAAACAATACATTTGATTCGACTCAACACGCATCGCGTTTCATTGGGTCGCGTTGCGTTTTAATAATGTGTTTCCGCTGTATGTATCCGACATCCATTTACGATAAACTTTCCAGGCACTGACTTTTAGGTATTTTTAGCATCATTAGCATCAAAACGCCACCGACTACTCGACGATTTGACGATTTGCGTTTTGCAATGCAGCACTATCTATCAATTTCTTTTGAATTCAATTGAGCACTATCCATGGAATTATTATGTACTACCGTAGTACATAATAATTCCATGGCACTATCAACTTAAAAAAAAAGTTCACGCGTGACAGTTCACATTTTGAAGTTGACATCCACAGAGTTGACATCACAGACGTTGACTTGATATGAAGTATTGGGACAAAATTTTGTAAATAAATGAAATTTTATTTAATAATCTAATCAAAATGGAAACTTCTGAAGAACTATTGACCTTGCTAAATGAAAAAGTTTCGTTTGGAGAAAATCTCATTATCCAATTGGAGGTATTAAATGAAATAGACGGAGTTATGAAATTACAAAAGAAAATAAGGCAAGAAATTGAATTCTTGAGGAAGGTAACGAAACTACGAGAAACTTGATACCCTACATTTTCATTGAAATTAAAGCATAAAAAACTGTTTGTTCTAGCTACAAAAATCCAAGAAAGTAAAAATCGAACAGCTATCATGTTCTAATCTGCGGCACCTTGGCGCGATGGCGGACTCCGCTTTGCGGCCTGGCGTTATTGCTGTGTGTAAAATCTTTCACATTAACGACACCTCTAAATTAGTTATTGATATAATTAGCGAGGAAGGCAGGGTGTGGACTAAAGGTGAGAAAAGAAACCAAAGTTCCAGTACTTAGGTACATATAGTTTATTACAAAATAAAAACAATGTTTATAACAACAAATAGCCTCTGCCTAATCCTTCAGAGAAACAAGCGTGATGTTATGTTATGATGTTGTTGATTATATTTCAAAAATATTTATGTTCCAGTAATTGCTAGAAATCCTAAGTCGTTATCAGCACTAAGTGCAGGCAAAGCTTCGTATGGAGCTCGCTCAATACTGGACCAAGCAGAGGATTATCTGGAGTGTGCCAAGCTATACCCATGCATGTATCAACCTCCCAAAGTATGTTTCACTTCATATGAATCTTATTTCATCATCCATCTGTTTTTTCATCTTTTGCAATGGTTTTATTTTATTATACAATTTTGTGTAAATTTTATATATTATGTTTTTGATATATTTCGGCACCCTGGGGTTCCGGACCTTTGCAATGCGTACGAGGGGCCAAAGCCAACTCTCAGAGGCCCCTTCGACAATTTTAAGTGTTGAAGGTTAAGGCAACGATTATCCCTGTATGCACTATGCAAATGCACCCAAGGATAACCCCCGGTTGGTGCAGGACTATTGCAGAACATGGAAACAAAACATTGGGCTATGGGTTTGGGTGGCCATAGTGATTGCTTACCAAGAACTAATATTGTTAGATTATCAATTTGATTAAAAATTTTGTAGATGAAACTATTTTAAAAAATTCTAGTGCAATTTATATTCTGAATTTCAGATTGTTTTTGAATTTATGAGTGGCATAGAGGAGAGTTTGGCTAATAAATTAAAAGCTGTTGGTGTGATAGTGAAGGGTGAAATATTGCCAAATTCAAAACAGAGTGAGGATAGTAATGATTCTTGGGATGAAGAGTCCAGCAATGAGGAGTGTCTTCAAGATGGGTAATTATTTTATCAATTTGATTTTAATGTGTGTAATTATGCATGTATTTAAAATACCACAACATTCAAAGGAGTTTAGAGCCACAAGATACAAGCAACACTTAGTTTGTGGCTTACTGAATATGGAAGATTAGCTTCTGCCCGCGACTTTGTCCGCGGGTATTTCACCTTCCCCCTATTTACCCTCTCAGGGGTGGAATTTCGAAAAACCCTTTCTTAGTGGACACCTACTCTTCATAAAGAACGCACCCTCCAAATTTCATGTCTCTAGGACCAGCGGTTTAGGCTGTGCGGTGATATATCACTCAGTCAGTCAGGACTTTGTATTTATATATTATATAGATAACAGGATAAGTTTTTAACCAGTGCACAAACTGTAACCATGAATTCTACTCATGATTTAGAAATCATGCTCTGCCATACATTTTGACCGTGTAAGAAACAGCAGTTTTTTTTTTTTTATAATCAGCGGAAAATTTCTATGCTAGAATCATGTGCTGAATTCATGGTTGCAGTCTGCACTGCTTAAATTTTTTACGTATATTGTAACATTTTGATAAATAACCTTTTATTCATTCAGTCATTAAGTATAATATTATATTCAAAATGAATTCAGATTTTATCTATCCATAAAGGTCGTAGCACACATATCAACTCGGAAAGGGATCGTCACCGTATCAACTCGAGCCGTTCAGTATTATTTGTATGAAACTCTCTACTGCAACGCACACTAATCGGAATCGTAACGTATTCGCCTCACCTCGAGACAAGCTCACGAACCGCGGTGCGGTGCGTGGTCGATTTGCAGTTCTTGCGCTTACGGTTCTCCGTACCCTAACTTACGGCTCTCCGTATCCTAGCTTACGTCTCTTCGGCCACGCCCTGCCGCGCGCAATGATTGAACTAGTACCGCCTAGCCGTCAACCAACGGTCGGCGAGCTGTATGCGCGGCGTCGCCTAGCCGTAGCCGAGTCGACGTAGGTATCGGAGCTTCTGATCCGCTTAGGTTACGTGCTTACGTTACGTTGACGACTGTTTGACGGCGACGCGAAAGGCGATACGGTTACGATCCCTTCCCGAGTTGATACGTGTGCTACGACCTTTACTCTGTGTGGTAATTTCTTTATTCTGTTTGGACTTAGTGAAAACTCAATCAAAAACTGTTTTTTTTTTTTTCAAAACCAATAGAGCACTTTATCAAGAGAATTGTTTATTAACTTATCTGTTGTCTTACTTTCAGGCAAGAATCATCATTAAAAAAAATGTCAGAGTGCATGGATAAGCATCCGGAAATTAAAACATTGAACCTAGATGTGACAGCAATGATGGCATACGTGAGCAACATGACAAATGGACACTGTAATTATGTGTTTAAACAAGAAGTACTCACTCAGCAATCTGCATGGGAAGCCAAGAGACCAGTCAAACCAGTTTTAGAAAGATTATTTAAAGGTAAGGTCAGCATGCATGTATGAATGTGAATGAAGCAAAAAAATTATCTCAGGATTGTAACAGGTGGTGTTCTGTAGTTTCTGCCTATACTTGTGGGAAGAAGGCATGATTTTTTTATGTATGTATTTAAAGGTAATTTTGATAAAACAACCAGTGTAGTCCCCTGGATAATTTCCGTTATTGTCCGAATTTGAAATAATACTCATGAATTGACTTTTTTTTTCCAGATAAGACTTTAGTATGCTGCAAAACAGCTTGGGATGACTTTGAGAAAATTGTAAATAACCTAGGTGGGGCAATGGAGATCAAAAGAACAGAGGAACTGAAGAACATGGTCAGAGTGTATCCTGATGATTATGGTGGTAAGTAAACTAATAAAGGACCATGTGTACGATCCAAATAAGAGTTATGCCAAAAACAAAGCACTGTTCTTGTTCTGCACTGCTGTAGATTACTTACACACTAAGCCAGATCAGAAAATACGAGAAAATACATAAGTATGGGAGGCGTCGTCGGCAGGGTATTTTCTCGGATTCGTATTCGATGCAGTGTGCTCTTAGGCGAGTCAGGAATCAGAGCAGCGGGGCAATTGCGTAACACTTTATCAATCGGAATCAGTCATTTTGACAGTTCAACAACATTCATTGCGTTATTTACTGATTGAGCAGACAAATTTTTAGAACTTATGAAGCAATGGATTAGCAATTGGCTTCAAAATGATTCAAATTCCGATTGATAGTGTGTTACGCAATTAGGGTGCAGGTGCCGTATTATGAAGGTTTAATGCCATCATGATTCCAGTGTAAGAGAGAGAGACGGAACATGATCAATAGCACCATCCCTTTTTCGGACTGAAATCATGATGGCATTAATACTTCGTAACACGGCCCCAGTGTCGTGCTGGTCCCATTGTTTGTGTGGAGAGATCTTTTTTGTTTTTGTTAAAATAAAGATGTGCTTTCAATTGTTTCCAGGCGAAGATGATTATCCAAGAAAGAATTTAAAAGTTAGAGGACATGTTAGATTAAGATCCAAAATTATATTTAATTTTGGACACAGGATCAAGGCTCTCACTGTTTCAGCCAATGAAGGGTTTGTCAGGGCTGCCATGCAACAGGTAATGTATCAATAATAAAAACTTTGAGGTGTTGTGGGACACCCGGTTGAAACAAAGTTCCTTTCGCTGTATATTATGTATTAAACAACAGGCACAATGAAATAAAGTAATCTTTGAGAGTAAGGAAAATACACTTGGGAGCAAATAAATCGAGCCACTTCCTTTTTTCACGTATAATGGTTATTATTTTTGGTATTATGGAACGTATCAAATCGAAACATATATCGCCTAAGAGCTTATTTAATAATCTTTACAATGAGGGTAAATTATTGAATGATAACCTTATTTAATGATAAATTATTGGCTCTGAAAGAAAAACGGTAATTTTGATAGAAAATTGTCAGTCCAGAAAAAAACAATTAAAAACAAAATTATGGTATAAACTTATTCTTAATATCTTGTATTACCCCCCCCTTGCCCTGATTTCGATAGATTTTCTGGACTGTTTTAACCCTACAATTTTCTATCAAAATTACCGTTTTTCTTTCAGAGCCAATAATTTATCACTAAATAAGGTTATCATTCAAAAATTTACCCTCATTGTAAAGATTATTAAATAAGCCCTTAGGCGATATATGTTTCGATTTGATACGTTCCATAATACCAAAAATAATAACCATTATACGTGCAAAAAAAAGCAAGTGGCTCGATTTATTTGCTCCCAAGTGTACTATTAGTATAGCAAAAGTGTCATAAGCGTCAAAATATTACGCTTTTTTCAGTCTAGCTCTCATTCGCCAAGTGTACAGTGTGCGATAAGGAACTTCATTCCAATAAATTTTGTATTGTAGTTAGTATGGTTTCTTAAAAATTATAAATATTATCATTTCAATTCCAGGGCATAACATATGCGTCATTTGTTCATGAATCAAGAGCTTTGACAGAAGGTAAAGAGCCAACAGCTACAAAAATCTCATTATGATACATCTTAATTTTTAGTTTAACTATTCCAATTTTCAATCAAGAGTGAACAACTTTATGAATAATATAATATGTTATTTTTTACTCTAGTTTAACAAAATAGTTTTTCAGCATACGGTTGTTTTTTTTACTTTGCCATTGTATGTTTTAAAAAATTAGCACAATATTAAAAGTTATGTTAAAAGCTGGGACTAAAACAAAATACATTTAGAGCAATTTAAATTTACCTTGATCTCATTTTATGCAATTAAATTAAATTCTAATAGTTGTATTAGAATTTAATTTAAATTTAATTGCCTCCAATAAGTCTCCTAAATTATAATAAGCACCCATAGGCAAATAGTTACATCATATTCAAATACCTACTAAACATCTTTGGATATATAATATTAGTTATAATGGTTGTTATTACTTATTTATGTTATTTAGTTTATCCCCTAGAATAGAATTTTTAGATTTAGGGCGATTTTTCAATAGTATGACAACTTTAATCTGAGGAATAAATATTGCGGTTTGACAGTTTTTGTCTAGACAATAATATGTTGGACTGTCCTAATTATTCTTTAGACGAAAATTACCTGACTATTGAAAAATTAGCTCTTATTGTAATAGAGCCTTGTAATATTATACCTATTATAGTTTTTTTTTTTTTTTTTTGTTAGCCTCTTTTGTGTCCCACTGCTGGGCAAAGGCCTCCCCTTTATATAATTTTGAATATAATATAATATTGTTTAATGCATTTGGGAAGTTTTTTGATGAGATTTTTGTACAGACTCCAGCACATCAAGCTACTCGAAACTGTTTTCCCAATCAACTTTGAACCTTACGCTTTAGTGATAAAGTTGAAAATCTATTAAAGAAAGACATTGTAGTAGCTTGCTGTGCTGGCGTCTGTACATACGGAAGACCAAGATTAATTATGTTATTTGGTCATTTTCCGTTTACATGCCCTGGGTTCCATAACATCTTGGCGAGACTTGCGAAGAAGGCCATCAATTATGTCTTGTCACGTCTCTCGTGATCACGTATCATACAATTAGCAACCTAATAGAACTCCTCATTTGGCCAGTCTGGTAATAAAATCGACGTTTTGCAAGGACACTGCATGGAACCCGATACCGGCAGTACAAAACCCGCAAGAGGTAACTTGAGACCCGAGCCACCCCTCCTGACGCCCGCGCTGCTACTGCTCTCATCAACGGCTTAGTACAGCGCGCTTACGTCATCCGAGTGAAGTCTCAACTCGACTCTTGCTTGTGGGTTGTAGGTAGATAAAACGAATCTGGTGTCCGCAACAACTCCACGTCAATGGGCGTATTTTGCATGCGGACCGGCAGTTTTATATTACCTCATTTGTTTCGGAACCAAGTATAGCGACAGGATCGCTTATCAATAATTATTAATCCCAAAAGACGCGGAGATAACCATTTTATCTGTACTCATAATAGCGCATCTATGCTATACATAAGTTTGTATAAAGAACCTCATATATCAACATTGGTCGAAGTAAAATAAGTACAGACGCCAGCACATCAACCTACTACAATCTGTCAAATTTCTTTAATAGATTTTCAACTTTATCACTGAAACATAAGGTTCAAAGTTGATTGGGAAAATGTGACAGTTAGGTGTAGGTTGATGTGCTGGCGTCTGTACCTATACGTAAATTAAGACATTATGGCGGGCTTTTTCTGCCTACCAATTTTTTTTTTTTTTTTTTTTTTTTTTTTTCTGGCGTTGCACTATTCGTGCTTATTGCCAATAACAATATTTTATTTATTAAAAAAACGTAAGAATCAAGTACTCGCGAAATGATAAAATATTACAATAGGAAATTTGGAAATGGAAAGGAGATTAGATGTTATTACATAAAAATAATAAATTATAATAAGTTAACAGTAGGGAAATATAATACAACAGAAAACTGTAACCATTAACGCCACCAGGTGGCCCAACAAAAAGGCCGTCTCGGTGCGTAAACTAAGAACTAAGTAAGTTTATACAGTTTATATATTTAATTAAACAGCTATATCATTATTTACAAGGAAAAGAGCTATGGTTTTATAAATATCTACATTAAAATTAAATAAAATACATGAGATAGAAGTGGGTAAAGGGACTCGGAGGGAAACAAGACTTTGGAAAAGTGAGGAATGGTCATAAAGGGGGCAGGAAAAAATAAGGTGATTCAGATCTCCCACTTCAGCGCCACATTCGCACGCAGGGTTCTGCACAATGCCAAGCCTGGCAAGATGAGCAGGAGTGCACACGTGACCCAATCGCATACGTATGAATATTGTTGTTAACTTTTTGTTTAGCTTGTATTTGCTAAACCAAGGTTTAACAAAAATGGATGTCTGAATAGTGCGATAAAATTTCCCTTTCACTGATTGCCCGGACCAAAGCTGACCCCAGGATTCCTGTAGATAAACTTTGGGCAGAGCTGCCAGATCTTGGGTGTTATTTTTGTACGGAAACAAGTCTCCACACAAAACGGCATCTTTAGCTAACTGGTCAGCTCTCTCATTACCTAAAATGCCACAATGCGAGGGTATCCACGCAAAATGCACTGAATACCCCTTAACAGAACACCTATAAAGGAGTTCACGTGTTTCAAATATAATATAAGGATTATGAGAATAGAAAGGGAATCTGGCCAAAGATTGTAAGGCACTCCTTGCATCAGTCAATATGAGTGAATTCTGTAAGCCCATCGTAAGTATATATTCGACAGCTTTGAATAGAGCGTAACATTCTCCCGTAAATACAGATGATTCAGGCGGGAGCTTTATTTTTTGGACGATATTATATTGAGAGTGGTATACTCCTACTCCCACACATGAGTCTCTTCCATGCTTCGAAGCATCTGTAAACAAGAGCTGATAGCCCTTCCAGTCTCTATCCATAGTGAAGTTGAAGTTATGGTTATGAGATACGTCATCTCGGTAAATGTTAAGGTTATATTGTATATTTGGTGATTTAATTAATGAACTGTAATTACAGTGAAATATAGGAAGAAATTCAGATTGGTGACAAGGAGCTTCAATTAAATTGTATTTTCTAAAGCTTTTAACTAAGCACGGAGTAGCTTTGTGGCTCCAGTAAGTGGATGAATTTACTTCTTCAGAGAGAGTGAAAAGTTTATTTCGCAAAGGATGATATGTAAATTGGAAACACCGAGCCATAAATCTATCAGCTAAAAATTGACGTCGCAAATGAAGTGGAGGGTCTCCACATTCCACCTGAAGACAATTAATAGGACTGCTTTTCATTGCACCTGAAACCACTCTAAGTGCCTTGGACTGAACACTGTCCAGTTTTTTGAGACCAGCAACATTAGCAGGTTCCAGCAAAAATGTCCCATAATCCAATACGCTTCTAATCAAGGTGTTGTACAGTAGTTTTAATGAAAAAGGATGTGCTCCCCACCAAACACCAGCAAGACATCTAATTATGTTGATATTTCGTTCGCATTTAGCAGCTATATAATCACAGTGTGGTAAACCAGTAAGCTGTGTATCCAAAATAAGGCCTAAAAATTTAACCTGGTTTTTAACGGGCATAGGGGTATTATTATACCTTATTGTAACTATAGGAGGCTTACGCATTCTAGTAAACAAGACAATATTGCTTTTGTCAATTGACAGGTGTAGACCATTGGTTTCTAGCCAATTCTTCAGTAAGCATAAAGAAGAGGTTAAAGAAGTACAAATATTTGCAACGGAATGACCAGATAAATATAGAAGTAAATCGTCTGCATATTGAAGGACTTGCACTGACCCATTTAGAGAAGATTCCAAATCATAAGTGTAAATATTGTAGAGAATCGGACTAAGTACAGAACCTTGAGGAAGACCTTTCCATACTAAACGGGTAAATGTATTCCCTTCAATATGAAGATTTAAAGATCTCTCTGAAAGCATGTTAATTATGAACTTGGACAGCATTGTTGGAACTTGTAATGAGTTCAGCTTTTGTTCTAGGATTGATACCAGGACATTATCGTATGCTGAGCTAATATCAAGGAAAGCAGCAATTACAGAGTTATTAGAAGAGAAGGCTAAGCGAATATCAGTTGTGAACACACTTAGGCTGTCCATCGTACTTTTACCCTTCCTAAAACCAAACTGTGATGGCGCTAGCAAGTTTTTGCTTTCCAAAAACCACTCCAAACGATTCTTAATGAGATGTTCAGCAATTTTAGCAAGAACTGTAGAAAGTGCAATTGGTCGATAAGAAGTAACCTTAGAAGAAGGTTTGTTTGGTTTCAGAATAGGAATAATTGTTTGAGACTTCCAACTTGATGGAATGTTGCCAGATATCAAAGCTGTATTGAGGAGATTTAAATATATTAAAAGAACAGAGTCAGACAGATTAACTATAAATGAATATGGTATACCATCTTCACCGGGAGCTGAATCCTTAACATGTGTCAGGCAGGACTCCCTTCAACTCACTTAGTGTGAACAGGGAATTCAACTCAGAATTAGCAATAGGAACATAGGGAAAGTGCATTAAAGATCTCTGTTCTGGGACTGAAGGAGGAGCTAAATGATCCATAAACTCATTGGCTAATTCTAGTGGGAGTTTAGAGGCTGTTGTGTCACTGAATGCTGACCTGAATCTCCTGATATTTTGCCATACTAGAGATGCGTTAACTTCTGGTGAGATAGATGCACAGAATCTTTGCCAACCTTCAAATTTCTTTTTCCTGAGGAGCTTACGAGTTGTACGAGCAGCATCTAGGTATATCTCAAAATTGTGACGAGTCATAGTATGACCATAATTTTTCTCTGCTTCTTTTCTTTTTTTAATGGCCTCAGTGCACTCAGCATCCCACCAAGGTGGTGAAGGAATTTTGCCTGAAGCACCATTCTTAATAGGGAAAGTATTATCTGCAACCTCTATTAAAATTCTTGTTATTTGATTAGATAATAACTGAGGATCATGTAGTTGTAAGGGGTTAGTTAAAGCGAGGATTCTTTCTTCTACACAATTTTTGTATGTATCCCAATCTGCATTTTGAAGTCTGTACTTTAATCGTGGTGTTTGATTGCAAGCAGCTGGTTTTTTATGTGGAAAAGAAATGATTAAAGGGTAATGATCACTACCATAAGAAGACGGTAAAGGAGACCAAGATAATGTTGATGCTAACTCAGGTGTGCAGATTGAGAGGTCAGGGGCACTTATTCCCTCATCTGGATTCGATTGGCGTGTTGGGAGACATGTATTTAAAATACACAAATTATTTGAGTCTATAATTTCTAATAACTTTTCCCCATAGTAATTGGAACTAGAACTACCCCAGGACTGATGTTGTGTATTAAAGTCGCCCATTACCAAAAATGGTTTAGGTAAAACTGAAAGAAGATTACTTATTTCAGAAAGAATATTTACAGTGGGACGAGGATAATATATACATACTAGACAGATTTTATTTACAATAGCAGCAACAGCAGATATGTCGTCGCTGAGTCTTGGAAGAGGAAAAGATTGAAAAGACAAGTTATTTTTAATAAGTATGGCGACACCGCCATACCCATCGCTTCTGTCTGTTCTTAGACACGCATAGCCAGGAATTCTAAAAGAGAACCCTGGTTTAAGCCATGTCTCACAGAGAGCGACTGCAAAGGGTTCGTATTTGTTCAATATGTAGGACAGATCAGATTTTTTATTCACAATGCTGCGGCTGTTCCACTGGACAATCTTGGATAGATTTGGATCCATTATGATGGTTAAATAAGTTAGACAGAGTATCAATTACAGTGGCAACGTTGGACGGTTCAATATTATTATTTTTAGATAAGGTATTAATTAGCATGATTATTAAATTTAAAATTTGACTCTCATTATTATTTGTTGTTTTATTTTGAAATGCAACACCATTCCCTGACACAGAAACTTCATTACTGATTAATGCCTGATGAGCTGCCCGGTCATACCCCTTAGCTGTTTTTGGGGGATCCCGTGGTTTCAAGAAGACCGTTTTTCTTTGTGAGGAGACAATTGGTGTGTTACGTGATTGTGGTGAAGATTGTGTAAAGAAGGAGTTTTTAGTGGTATGTGATGGAGCAGATGTTACCACATCTGCATACAATTTTGAGATTGGTGGATGTAGCTGGGACGCTTCAGCATACGACACGCAGCTATGGGCCATATAATGTTTAATTGATTTCTGTCTCTCAAATTCTGGGCATTTTTTATTGATGGCGTAATGAATGCCACCGCAATGACAGCATTTACTACTACTCTCGTCTTCAATACTGCAAGTGTCAGCAGAGTGTTTCTCCCCACACTTGAAGCACTGAGGGTTCGACCTGCATTGTACCTTTGTATGGCCAAAACGACAACAATTGAAACATTGAATTGTTGGGAATGTATACAATTCCACTGGCATGGAATTGTAGCAACAAAACACACGCTTTGGTAAAATTTGTCCGTCAAAGGTGAGCACGACTGTTTGGGATGGTTTCCACACAGGGGTCGGTTCGTGTGTTTTATAATTGAGACGCCTTGCTTTGATGACTTTCCCGCATCCAGCGGGGACAGATATATTTTCCATTATTTCCTCAGGAGACCATTCGGTGGGTACGCCTTTAACAATTCCAATACGACACACATTAATTGATGGAACGAATGCCTTCAATTTCTCATTGGCCAAACTTGGGTCATTTAAAAAGGAGTTTGCATCTACGTAACGGGAGAAGCTTAGTGAAATTCTATTTCGACCAATGCGTTTTAATGAACCGTTAATTATATTATTGAACCTGCGTTTTTTAAGAAAGTGCCCTAAAGTTATTGGGTGTAATGTTTGAGCCGAGTTTTGTGTGTCAACAATTTTTTGGATGTGCACAACGTATGGCGACAGGTCTGTGGCTTCGTACAAAGCCCTAGCAACCTGTGGCGCCTTCTGGGGAAGATCTGACTTTAAAAGGTTTTCAGACTGGGGACCATCCACAGAACGTGGAGTGGCTTCTTGATGAATTAAAATTGATTGTACCGGTACGTCTGATGTGACTACTGAGTCATTTTCACAATGACAATTTGTTTCTAAATTACTATTTCTTCCTGTTGAGTGACCATTTCGCCTTCTTTTATTGCAATTTTTACAAATTTTGCGTGGAGCTCTAGTCCTTTTCCGCTCCGATCTGGTTAAGGACGAATCTGTGTCCATACTGGATTCACAAATTGTAACATTATGCCCCACCGAGGGGACTGTGCCCCCCGGATCAGGCGGTTCACTGTCCATTGTGGCCACTGGCCAGAAAAAATAAAATATAAAAAACTTACCCTAAATAAGAAGAATTAAATCTACAAACACTTACACTAACTAATCTAATGAATATTTACATAAATCTACACAACTTATCTCCAATCGCAAACGTTTTTTATTATTTTATGAAAAACGAAAGAAAAATCACGCCCGCCAAATTCGATGATTCCCGCGCTTTTTTACCCCTACCAATTTTTGTACCTCATACGCCGCGAACCAGCCAGTCTTACCGAGGAGTATCGTATTACCCAGTAACTGGGTGGTGGAGGTCAGATAGGCAGTCGCTCGATGTAAAATACTGAAATTCAGCTGCATCTGGTTAGACTGGAAGCCGACCTCAACATAGTTGGGAAAAGGCTAGGCAGATGACGCCGTGAATTTATTACTTTGTAAGTTCAGATTATGGGATGGCAGCACTTTCCATACATGCCAATCATTCTCAATTTATTATTCTACTCTTAGCCTCCTTTTGCTGGAGCTGTTGCTGCATGATCTGATTGAGAATCGTGAACAGTGTGATTATTGTTATTTATTCTAAATCGACTATCATTCAATAATTATTTAGGATAGTCGAGTCAAAAGTCATTTTATTTTAATGGCAACTTTGTCAGCAGCTGTTCCAGTTTTTGTTTACAAATTTAGACGTCATCCAAATGTCGTTGTCAAAAATCGACGGTGACAATTTTGTCTGTTGCTTAAATGCTTTTGATTTGAACCGATTTGAACTTCTGTAAAGTAATAAAATGAATTTTGTATTTATTTTAAATCAATGATTTAGCATTTAAAATGGCTAATGTGGATACAGAAGTTATTGATACTCAATTTATAGCCGAAAACATCGGCTTCTTAGATAACTGCTTCGATAATTCATTCATATTACAAAGTTCTTTGCAAGTTGTAAAAGAACACGCTTCAGAACAAAATGATGCAGAATTAAAAAGAAGTGGCAAAGTATGTAAGAAGATAAATAGTTATTCACAAAATAGCACAATTATATTAGAAAACTCAACCCAAAACAATCCAGTGATATCTCAAATACAAAGGAGTAATAATAAAAAATTAAGAGACTGGGGATTACCTTTAGAAATAGCAAAAAAATATGAAGAACGAGGCATTACAGAAATGTTTGAGTGGCAGGTTACTTGTTTGGGTAACTCAAAGGTACTTTTTGATTGCTGTAACTTAGTCTACTCAGCCCCCACATCTGCTGGCAAAACTCTTGTAGCAGAAATACTAACAATAAAAACTATTTTGGAACGTCAAAAGAAGGTGATTATAATTTTACCATTTGTTTCAATAGTTAGAGAGAAAATGTTTTATCTTCAGGACGTACTGTCAAGCTCAGGGATTCGAGTGGAGGGGTTCATGGGATCTCAGTCCCCTCCTGGGGGCTTACAGGCTGTCCATGTTGCCATATGTACCATTGAGAAAGCAAATAGTCTAGTAAACAAACTGTTAGATGAAGGCAATATAACAGAGTTAGGAGCTATCATAGTTGATGAATTACATCTGCTGGGCGATCCCAGTCGGGGATATATTCTAGAACTGCTTTTAACTAAAATTAAATATGTATCATCCAATTCAGATGATGTACAAATACAAATAGTGGGTATGTCAGCTACATTACCCAATTTAGAGAGTCTAGCTAACTGGTTGGATGCGGAGTTATTCATCACACAGTTTAGACCAATCCCTCTTGATGAGTATTGTTTGGTGGGAAATAAATATTATGATAAACAAGGAGCTTATGTTAATACTATAGACATGAGTTTAACTGCTGAAGGAGATAATGTTCTAAAGATATGTTTGGAAACTATTAAAGGCGGATGCTCAATCCTCATATTTTGTATGACCAAGAATTGGTGTGAAAGTTTAGCACAGTCTGTATCATCATCATTTTATAAACTAGGATGTGAGGGCGGTGAGGCTGGCTCTGTTTTAAGAAGTCAGCTCAAAACTGACAATATTCTAGAAGTTCTTGAACAATTGAAGAATTGTCCAGTTGGATTAGACCAAGTTTTAAAGAAAACAATATCATTTGGTGTTGCTTACCATCATGCTGGACTGACATTTGATGAAAGGGACATTGTTGAAGGTGGATTTAAGTCTGGGGCGATCAGAGTCTTGGTAGCAACATCTACACTGAGTTCTGGGGTGAACTTACCTGCTAGAAAAGTTATCATACGGTCACCTGTGTTTCAAAGACAACCAATAAATATCTTGACATACAAACAAATGATTGGTAGAGCTGGGAGAATGGGCAGAGACACAAAAGGTGAGAGTATCTTGATATGCACAGAGGCTGAGAAAAAAATTGGGTTTGATTTAATGATGGGCACTTTAGATCCAGTCAAGAGTTGCATTGAAAGTGAAGATAAATATATGAGAGCAGTGCTAGAAATGATAGCTAGCCAAGTGTTGTCTACAAAAGAACAGCTAGATTTGTATTCCAAATGCACTTTGCTTTACAATCAACAGGACAAATCAGCTACACAAAACTGTCTGCTAGAAAATACTTTAGAGGAGTTAAAAAACTTTGAGTTAGTCAGAATTCAAACTGAAGGAGATGAAGAGCATTTCATTGCTACTCCTTTAGGAAAAGCTTGTCTCTCGTCATCAATGGCTCCAAATGATGGATTGTCTTTATTTTGTGAGCTGCAGAAGGCTCGCCAGTGCCTAGTGTTAGAGACAGACCTACATCTTATATATTTGGTAACACCTTACAGTGTAAGTAGTCAGTGGGGCAACATAGATTGGATACATATGCTGACTCTCTGGGAATCTCTCACAAAGGCCATGAAGAGGGTGGGGGAACTGGTGGGGGTACAAGAGAGCTTTATAATAAGATGTCTGAGAGGTGGTAACAAGCCAAGCAACATACAAAATAAAGTGAATATACACAAAAGGTATATCTTCAATTTAAATATGAAATTATATACTTTATTGAATACAGTAGATTGTATGTTAATTAATTCTGTTTTCTATTTAAGGTTTTATACTGCCTTAGCGTTACAGGACCTAGTAAATGAGGTTCCATTAGCAGAGGTAGCAATTAAGTTCCAATGCGCGCGCGGCTTCCTGCAGAGTCTTCAACAAGGAGCTGCGACTTTCGCTGGTGAGTGCAGTTTTTTCGTTAAATGTTTTTTCAGTTCCATACCCGAAGGTACAAACAGTACCCTATCAGTTTCTAAGTCTACGCTGTCTATTTATTTGTCTGCCACAAAACTGTATCTTTAGAACCCTAATAGGTAGCCAGTAATTATTTTTAACCAATTTACACAAACAATGGACAAAAAGATAAAAAATTATGAAAGGACAAAAAAAACTCACTCACCTTTACCTTACCCAGAATTTCTAGTGTAACTATGGCCACTATCACGGCAAATAATAAAAAGAAGATAAAGTATAACAGTTTTGGTGGTACAAATCCCCTAGTGCGAACCGCAGATGGACAATAATAAAAAAAAAATTGGATATAATTAAGTAATTCGTAATCCATTTTAGGTATGGTAACAGCGTTTTGTCGACAATTGGGGTGGAAAAATATGGAAATGTTAATATCACAGTTCCAAGACCGTTTACATTTTGGGATTCACTCTGAACTGCTAGAGTTAATGAAATTAACATCTCTCAATGGTATGAGAGCCCGAACACTGTTCGATGCAGGCTTTGAATCAATTTCCAGTATTGCATCAGCCGATGCAAATACTATAGAAAATATTCTTCACAAGTCAGTGCCTTTTCAAAGTGAAAAGGAAAGGGATGATGACGACAGTGATGATATCAGGAAACGTAATAAGATTAAAAGTATTTGGATTACGGGCTATTGCGGTATCACTATTAAAGAAGCCGCCGAGAATCTTATTACGGAAGCTAGAAAATATTTATCTCTTGAAATAGGTGTTGTAGAAATAAAATGGGATTCTAAATCTGCAGCAATTTCTGATTCTCAAGAAACTACACAAAATCAAGATATAAACAATAGTCTAAATAGAATATTAAGTCTCAAGAATCAAATCACTGACGAGGAAGAAATAGCTCAGCCTATTAACACGCAATCAAATATAACAAAAAACAACACTACCAACAAAATCATAGAAACGAATCGGCAAGTAGCTAAAGAGCAAGAAATTGAAGAAAAAAATAATAGTGCTAATTTTAATAGTGTTTCACAAACAAAAAGTTCAAACTGTGAAACAAACACTTTAAGTTTTATGGATAAAAATAAATTATCTAAAACAAGTGCCAATATTTCAAAAGAAATCGGCAATAAAAGTGAAAATAACAGTCCAAGTTTATCAAACGATATTATATGGGATTCTTTAAATTTCACTGAAACTGGCTTAGATAATTTGACTAAGTTGCGCACATCTGACAAAATGTTTTCTCCGAATATTAGTTTTGGTGAAGTTGAAGAAAGATCTGCTGTATCAGATAATATCAACAAGTCAGATATTCTGAGTTCGTCTACACATATGTCGACAAAAGACGTAAGTTTATTTTCCTCAGATGGAGATAATTCTAGTTTATTTGAAGAGAGTTTGCCTAGAGACTTGATGCCCAGTAAATTGCTCGACAAAGACCCAACTATATTGTTAAGACAAGAAACGGCTTCAGATTATGCTAATATTAACTCGAATACAATTTTAAATGCATTTAAATCCACGTTAGTTGAGACTAAAAGTGAAGACGATGATGAAAACGAAGATATGAAATTGATTTATGAAGACGATAACATCATAGAAAGAGAAGTTGCCAAGTTTGAAAACAATCGTATTGAAGCTAGTAGTAATCTAGTTAATAAGAATCTTGTGGCTTTCAAACGCAGAAAAACCTCGTCCAAAGAAACACAACCTGTGATAAAAAAGACAAAAGGCAATTTTTCAATCCAAGACGACATGAAATTAATAACTAAAGACAATATAAAATGCATTTTACCAAAGATAAATTCTGCTATATCCAAACATTTTTGGATCGAATTTCATCAATACAAAGTTGATTGTTATGTTTTAAGAGGAAATGATATTATTGACAATTTACATATAATTCAAAGTGTAAAAACTGCGTCTGTTCATTTGGTTTTGAAAAAAATTAACATATCCAGTAATGAAATTATAGGAAGCAACATAGCTGGTTTTGATAAGCCTGTTCGGAAAGTCGAGGAAAGAAATGAAGATTGCCCTATAAAAGGGATAGTTATGTATTTAAATCAAGGAACGAGTATTTTTCTAGACTTTACATCTTTAGATAGTGTGCAAATGATCATGAATGTATTACGTAGCTGGTTTAAGAAAAACACGTTGAATTTAAAACTTTTGTGTTCGAAAACGGTGAACGTTTACCTAAAACGGTGGCTTGGCATAAATGTATCGACGAACTGTGTCGATATATCTTTAATTGAATGGTTGATAGACAGCAGCGAAAAAATACCGGACGTTGATTATCTAGTAAGTGATGGAAATATTTTTAAACGCACTACGCCTTTTCTTTTTCATTCATCACTAAAACAAAATTTTGTATTGTAGACTAAAAAGTATTGTGGAATAGAGTTCACAAAGGCTCTGTTAAAAATCGGCAATCAGCAGAAACGGTTGAAGAATTTAGATACGTGGGAAGGTTTGTGCTTGAAGGCCTGGTCACTTTGGATGATTGCTGAGAATCAAGAAAAGGTCTTACTAGCATCTCTACAACCTGCTCGAAATGTCATAGGTGTGTACAGCGTGTTTTAAATTTTATTTTTATTCAAATTTTTTTTGTTTCTTTCATACATCTTTTTCCTTATCAAAATCGTGAAGATACGTGGAACAGGGCTTTATCAGCTCCGTAGTGTCAGAGTACTGGCATAAAATCTACAAAATCCCTGAAAAATAATACAGAATCATGCTGCTGTCCCTACAAAGGAATTTCCTTTGTTTATTAAGATACCTGTGAAATTCACGAAGTAAAAGTCTTCATGATTAGTTTAATAAAGTCCGTAAATGTTAACTTAACGAACTATTGACAGATATCGAAAACCAAGTCTCGAAGATTCTGGCCAACTGCGAATATTACGGAATCACCGTAGACAAGGATCTCGCGTCTCGACTTTTGATTGATGTAAGAAATTCCCAAGAAAGTCTGCAAAAGAGAGCGTACAAACTTTGCGGATATCATTTCAACTTTAACTCTTCGAAAGATGTTGCCAAGGTACCTACCTAATAACTTTCGCAATACATACAATATGTCGCTACGTTTGTTAGTTTTATTAGGTACAGTTAAGTTGTGCAGCGGCGTTAATTTATAGCATGTCGAGTTTTAGGAAAGATCGACTTTTTAGAGCGTCGTTTCCATAGACATTATATATATATGATTTATTACTATAGATATTTCATACAAAATCGTCTCTAAGCGCATACGTTCTTAAATATTTCTGTCCGGAAAATATAAGAACGTATGCGCTTAGAGACGATTTTGTATGAAATACGTACATTCAGGGTCTCCGAATCTTGAATCCTGATCTGCCCCCTTATTCACAAATACTCGATATGCTTCCGTCGTATCGAACATTAATCATTGTTATCGTAGGAGTCTTCTCAACGCTGTTTACAAGTCCAAAACCCGAAAATTTTGTCAGTTTAAATCGAATAGACGCCCGCTATTCTTCCAACAGCTATTTGCTGTTGAGGGGAAGTCAAATCAGGTTCTCGATACGATAGCCTGTCGTGTGGTTGTGAATCAGGGCTCAGGAAACCATACGTATGCGGCCAGCCTAAGAACAAAGTTTTGAGGAACTGTTTTTTATACTTCTATGGCTGTGTCTGTCAGTTGAGTACAATTTTCAATGTTTTCGTTGGTATATTGGCGTAAGCAAAGAATTTAATTGGATTTTTTGTGTTCTCAGGTTTGTAATGTTATTTACTTTGCATACTATTGTATAGAATCAAGTTCCTCTAACTTAAGAGACAGCTGTACTGCGCCACTTTTTACCCGACTGCGCGACGCAAAGGAGTGGTAATGTGTTCATCAGCCTATGTATGTATGTTTGTATGTTCCTTTGAAGCACTATACAGACCAAACGCGTGGGCCGATTTTCATGATTCACACGTCAATCGATTCCTCTTAGTCCGGCGAGTGTCACTAAAGACATGACGTTAATGAAAATTCAATATGGCGACTACTGGACGCCATTATTGTGAAAATGAAAAAAATGAAAGTCAACAATGTCAAATGGGATATCGTTGGATAGGTCTTTCAAAAATATTAGTGGTTTGGGAAGAACGTTTTTTGATTAAGTAAACCGTTCGTGACTTAGTTATCACGCTTTAAAGTACAAATTTTCGTTAGAATCAAGTGTCCTCCCCGGGTGCGTCTCATATCGTATAAAGTTATTTGGTATATTTTCATTTCAATAACGTTCACAAGATATAATAAACGTGAGATATACTAACTGTTGATATAATTTCTTTACATAAAAAACTTTTTAACAAAAAAATTAAACCTCCGAAAAAACTGAAAAGCAAAAAATAAAAACCTTTTTTATTTTACCTTAATAAATAAGTTCTTAAACTAATGCAAGTATACCTAAGTAATTTTGAGTCGGCGCTAAACAAGCAACTTAATGTCGTTGCGAGTGGTCGTGCGGAGAGCGCATTTTTTGTTTGGAATGTTATATTTATCGCTTTAGATTTCACGTTGCATTATTAATTTGATTTGGTTATTTCTTTAAATTTAAGGTATTTTAGTGATCTTTGTTCATTGATTGTTTGGCGCCGACTCAACATTTCTTAGGTATACTTGCATTAGTTTAAGAACTTATTTATTAAGGTAAAATAAAAAAGGTTTTTATTTTTTGCTTTTCAGTTTTTTCGGAGGTTTAATTTTTTTGTTAAAAAGTTTTTATTTTATAATTTTTGGAGGCTATAATTTACTAATTACTACATGCTTAATTTGTATACTAAAATACTTAAAAAAACAGGCTTTATAAAGCTCAGCATTAAAATCTGTGAATGAACAATAAATCACCCCTATTTTCCCACCCTTAGCGTAGGAATTTTTTTTCCAAATTTACATGGGACCTACTTCGAGGTATGTCCTATCCAATAAAAAAAGAATTATCAAAATCGGACTACTCTGTAAAAAGTTATGCGTGCTCATACATTACAATCAGTGAGTGAACAATCAATCATCCCCTGTTTTCCTACCCTTAGGGTTGGATTTTTTTTCCAAATTTACATGGGACCAACTTCGGGGTATATCCTTTCCAATAGAAAAAGAATTATCAAAATCGGACTGCTCTGTAAAAAGTTATGCGTGATCATACATAAAAAAAAAAAAAAAAAAAAAACAAAAAATATACGCGTCGAATTGATAACCTCCTCCGTTTTTTCGTCGGTTAAAAACATTTATCATTAGGTCTATCGTTTAAAATATTTATTGATACCGTCATTATGGTTAACACGCCGATTCAGAGCAATCCGACTCGGACAGCTTAGGTTAGAAAGCCTTCGTGGCTTCCGAATTATTTCCGTTACCGTTACCGCACCCGAACTCAACGAACGCAATCTATATAGACGACGTAGGATGCAAGAGCGAGCGAGGGGCACCCCGAGGTTCGGTTTGGTTAGGTTACTTTAAACCCTTTACACAGAAATAGGGGCCCTTCGAAGTGGGGCTCCGACGACATAGAAGCAGGCGGGACCCATACCATTTTTATATTTTCAAACTCAAATGGGTCCCGCCTGCTTCCAACTTTTATTTAATTTAAAATGGGCTTGTTTTTAGCTTTTCAGTTTTTTTTTAAATTAAGTTTTTTACCGCAGTCGGGTTTTTTGATTTTTTAAATTTGATTTTTCTTCCCAGGAAACGCACTAGGAAGTGGTTAAGGGCGGGCGTTTTGGGGGACAGCCTCATGTAATTTTGACTTTCTAATAGTGCTGATTCTCAGCCTAATTTGAATAAATTACTTTTCATTTTAACTCATATTATACGTGAGTGAAAGTTTATTTCTAAAGCTCGATCTGTTATTAACGCCCGGACTTTGTTGGTAAACAAATTGGATTTCATGCGTTTTAATTGTTTTGCGCGGAACCTTAATACTATTTCTAAAATAGTCTTAGTTTGGTACTCCTTATAACATAAGCTATGCCAGTGAAAGTCCCGTCAAAATCGGTCCAGCCGTTTCGGAGATTAGCCAGAACAAACAGACAGAAAGACATTTTTTTAAAATTGATTTTTATTCTAAGAACGTACCTATACTTTCATAACCATTTAGTAAAAAGCTGTTATTTTGACATTACAAACAGACACTTCAATTTTATTTATTTGTATGTTATAGATTGTGATTATGTTTTGACAGGTTCTGGGAATATACAATGGACGTAAAGTGAGCACCAAGAAGAGCGTGCTAACTTCGCATAACAGTCCCCTGTCAAGTACTGTTATTTATTGGAGGAAGCTTAATTCTATATTGACGAAAACGTTGTATCCTCTCACTGAGAAGGCCTGTATCTACAGCGAGGGAGACAGGTAATTGATAGTGTTTTAACCGATTTCTCGCATTGTTATCTGTTCTGTGAATTCGACGGATTGGTGTTATTCGGAATACAGTTCAATGATATACTAAAGGCAGTTTTGGCATGGTAAATTCAGTTTGTCATTCTATATTTTTGTTAAGTGCGTACCAATTACTTACCGCCGTATTTCCACATAGGTACAAGTTTAATTTAAGTAATTTACACTTGCTTGAATAAACACAGTTTTGCTACGCAGGTTACACTGGCTACGTAGGGTAAACTTGCTACGCAGGTAAAACTTACTGTGCTTTCACCTGCGTAGTTTTTACTTGCGACGTAGATTTCGACTGCTACATAGTTTTCATTTGCTACGCAGTTTTCACTTGCTACGAATGTTTCACTTACTACGCAATTTAAACACATTGCAAGTTGCAATCGCGCAGGCACTTTCAACAAATTGTGCAGAAGTTTGGTCGCATGTAGAAATACGTTCTACGAATTAATTATTTTTGAACCACACTGAAAAAGTCGACGATCTAAATCTAATGGTATGTAGATCCGCACTAAGGTTAGATTAGGTTTCTCTCCATCCAGTAAATTATTTCGTAAGTGAAAGAGGTCGATACAGATCCATGTTATGCTAGAAATATTTCATATTTTATTACGATTAATTAAACATGTAGAGTAGCGGCAGGCGCGGCTCGGTACGGACGAGCAATTTGGACCAATTAATTGCGCCTTCACCTTCGACGTGTCAGATTTTATATTATCAATCTTGTTCACCTTAAGCCGAGGGTACATTTCGATTTTATTGGTCTCTATTCGGAGCGAAGGACCATCCCGCACAAACGGTGAAACTATTACCAGTTGCAAATATTATTTATTTAGGTAGTACTTTGCAGCGATTGATTGATTTACAAGCGCTGCAATATGCATGAGTGTACATACGCTTAAACAATTCTATTTGCTTAGCTTACGCATGTGTATTTAACAGTCGGTTAATATTGCACTTAATGAACGAAGGACCACTTACAACAAAAATATGAATGTTAAATAAATTGGACTTTACTCGCATAAAGGGAATATGTTCGTAGGTGCGCGGTGCAAATTACAAAAAAGTGTTTTATTATAAGGATATTACACATGCCCCTGCGGGCGGTAGGGGGGTTACACGAAGAGTAGGGAGGATTAATTAAAGTGAGAGCTTGCCGCAAACCTTATATTTTTTATTCTCAGAATAAATCCGTCGTACACAATGTTCACCTGCACGGGCCGGATCAGTATGCATGAGCCAAACCTACAGAATGTGCCGCGCACATTTTCAATCCCTGCTGAATACTTGCACAGTGTCGCAAGTGATGATGTTGTGGAGTTCAACTGTAGGAACATATTCAAAGCGGGTCCCGGTTACGTCATTGTGTCGGCTGACTATTGTCAGCTGGAAATGAGGATCCTGACACACTTCAGCGGAGATCAGGTGTTGATGAACATTATGAACTCTGATATGGATGTTTTTAAGTCTATTGCGGCTTCATGGAGCAATGTGCCCGAGGATGAGGTAGCTACTGCAGATTTTTTATTTGTATCTCTTTGTTAAATAGGTTTTCATCGTTTTCCGGAATAACCCTGGTGAGGGTATCAGTAACCATCAGTACTGACAAACTTTCATAGTGGCTATATTATTTTTTTCATTCTAACTTCATGTTGTTTGTGTCTGTCTTAAGGCTGATTTTTCAATAGTCAGATAACTTATATCTGAAGAATAAATATGACAGATTGACATATTTTTTCTATACAAAAGCTCTCAAACCGCAATATTTATTCCTCGGTTTAAAAATATCTGACTGTTGAAAAAATCAGGCCTTAGAAATATATGTTTCTTTATTTATAAGTTTTTTTTAAATTAAGTTTTCATTATTTGAGACCCAAAACCCAGCTCCACAACCTCTACGCTGCCAGTCCACTATATTTAGCGCAATCTTCTGTTGTTTTTTGGAGCTCAACATAAAACAGCACTTGACTGAGCTCGGCTCCTCATTATATTTAGCTTCTAAGTTATAACTTATACGGCCGATATTGGAAAAAAGCTTTTAAAAACATTGAATTATTAACAGGTAGACGATGATCTCAGGCAGAAAGCCAAGCAGCTTTGCTACGGAATTATTTATGGAATGGGAAACAAAACACTGGGGCAGGTCCTCGACGTATCGGAGATGGAGGCGGCAGTGTTCATGGACTCGTTCTATAAAACCTATCCGGCTGTGAAAGTGTTCACTCGGTCGGTTATAGAAGAGTGCAGGGCGAGAGGATTCGTTGAGACGCTCACTAAACGACGGAGATACTTGCCCGAGATTAAAAGTGTTGCTGGAGCTAAAAAGAGTAAGTATTTATAATAAACTACTTTTCAGTTCATAAATTGTAATGAACTTTGTTTTCTATGTACTAAAATGTGAAACGCCCATTTTGTCAGTGAGGGCAGAGAGCCAGGCATAAAAAGAGCAGTTTCAGGTCTAATTCAGATAAGATTTTCTTCGCATAAAAATGTCATCATCTGCCTAGCCTATTCCCAACTATGTTGGGGTCGGCTTCCAGTTTAACCGGATGCAGCTGAATACCAATATTTTACACGGAACGACTGTTTATCTGACCTCCACAACCCAGTTATTGGGTAATACGATACCCCTTCGTAAGACTGGTTGTCAGACTTTCGGGCTTCTGACGACGCGTAACGACTGTCAAAGATCCATGAATGACAGCCGGGATCAACGGCTTAACGTGCTTTCCGAGGCACGAAAGGGTTTTGGTATGTAAAGATGATCACCCATCCACGGACCAACCGCGCCAAGCGTAGCTTAACCTGATTGATCGAATCGTGCGGCTGGTATTTCTTAGCCACAAGCCCCTCTCATATGCGATCAATAATGCAGTTCATTATAAAAAGTCTGCCTGTCTGCTTGTTAGTGTCCCGCAGCAGGGCAGAGGCCTCTTAATAACTAACTCGTTATAATAAGTCCATCATAACACCTCTTTTGATTTCTGCACATCAGGTGCTGCCGAGCGCCAAGCAGTGAACACCACAGTCCAAGGCTCTGCCGCAGACATAGCGAAAGCAGCCATGTGTTCCATAGACACCAGGACTGACAGCCTTGACCCGAAGCCTCGCCTCATACTGCAGATGCACGATGAACTCATTTACGAAGTACCAGAAAAGTACCAACAGCACTTCATAACCATTATGAAGCAAGTCATGGAAGAAACCGTCAAACTAAGAGTGCCTCTACCCGTCAAAGTCAAGTCCGGACTCACTTGGGGCACTCTAAAAGAAATCAAGTTTTAAATCATGCTTTCTATTTAATTGTTTAGTCTGGATTCTGTGATATTTTATTCCTTTACGTTATATTTTATCGTCGTAATGTAATGTAATTTGGTTTTATAGGCAATAAACTATATTATGTAGTATATTGCTTTTTTACTACGCTTAAACGGTTGCTAATAGAAAGTTATATACGCTAGCTAGTACATACATACCTAAAATATTGCGACAATTAAAAACGAATTTGCCAACAGCCCTCACTCGAATCCACTCGACATCAACATGTAAAAAGCCTTTCGTAAACATCGCAGTAATCGAGGAAATGAAAAAACACGAGTACCGTGTATCCACCGCTTTTGTTCATGTCCACACTATGTATAATTAAGTAAGCAAGAATAAACGCGGGTGCATGTTAATAGACTTGCAGTGAGGTACTTGCCAAATTCGTACAATAGGTGGTCCTACTGTACGAATTTACCACACTCTATTTATTTATTTATTTATCCATTTATTTCAGGCATCAATGCCCATATGACACGTACAATACAATATTAATATAACTTAAAAATACTATAAATACATACAATATTATAATAACACTAAAAACTAACGCACACGAAGTATCTGCGTCGTGTTTCGCTGATGGTTTCATGTAGCCGGCCACGAAACCGGCAGTAAACAACACCCTTCTACCAGAACTCTTCCTTGAGGAACTTCTCGAGATGTGTCGGAACACGCACCACGAACGACTTGAAGTTCGTGAAGTTCTATACCAGTAAACCCTATATTTTAGGCACTTCTTGCAAACATCTAAATGATTAAGTATTTGCTTCTCATGATTCTCAAATTAATAATTCTACAAATACTTATATTATTTACCTTTGAACGTCAATGCATGCGCAAAAAAGTATGGCAAGCGTCTTAGATGTGTGAAAATTATTCTACAATTAAATTCTTACTTATTTCATCATCATTATGATTAATTTGGTAGGTATGTAAATTCTTATATTTACCTCGGGTACATGACTACATAAGTGTAGTAATTAATTCTTTTTATTGGTGCTGAAATTGGTCCTTGTGTTCGGTATCACAGCGCCATCTCAGCGGGCTTTCCGCGGGTTTTCCCGGTTTTTCGCGGCAGCGGTAGAGGTCGTGAGGTGCGCGCGCCCCCGTGCGCAATCAATACCTGCGCCGACCGCCGCCGAAGGCTCGCTTGTCACCCTCCGTCACGTCAGCGAGCCGACCGACGCGCTCACCCGACCACTTCACAATCCAACATAAATGATCTTTCATAATCCGTTCCCAAATGTTTTATCACTAGATCCCGTAAAATGTGCGCGTTAAGTCGCCAGCTCGAGCGTTCGCGAGACCGCTTACGAGTTCCGCGCGTGTCTGCATAATATACCGATGATGTTTTACGTTTGAGTTTACGTCTGAACTGAAACAGCGAAAATGCATCTTCACTTCGAGAGAAACGTTAATGCAAAATGCGACTGCTCCATCCTGTCGCTGTCCTGGATGGGGAAGGTGCCCGATGAGCTGCCCGAGGTGAGTTTAACTCATTGTTCATTTTGATACTCGCGACCTAGGTCTCGCTGAAAAGAGAGTTCTATGATCGCCGCAACTTCGCTACGTATAATACTAATTTTAGAATCTGCCTACGTGTGTGTGATCTTGGCTATTTTGTGCGGAACCTAGGCTCAGTGCCATTTTATAAATCAATATTTGAGTTACAGTATATTTTATGTCATAGTCACCTATTTATTGGCTGGCTCACTAAGTGCTAATGACTACCTACCTAAAATAACAAGTCAAAAGCACCTACCTGCCTGTGTTTGGCACTTAGGTACTTTAAATAATCCACAATTATGTAAATTGACTTTTGATAAGTAAGTCCTGAAATAACATAAATATGGACGATAAACAAAAGTCACATACACATACATAACATGGGAATTCGCACAGGTCTCTGGTATTTTACTAAGTATACGTAGATATATTATTGTTCCATTATTCATTGTTTTGTTAGACAAACGTAACATAAACCGCCCTGCTTTCATGAATTTGTTTATGGCTACTGAAATAGGTTTGAAAGATTGCTTGTGAGACGTTCAGTAGCCACGCGCAACTGTAATCTATGTAACGACGCCGAACAGATCTGTCGAAGCTAGTGGTAGGGCGTTAAGGTGCCACTATTCGATATTTTTTCCATACAAATTTCGGGAGAGTATTACTCCACTGTTTGACATTGTACATCCAAAGTTAAACATTGTATCGTTTTGTCTAATTATTAATTGTGTCTGTACGGAAGCAGAATTGTAAAATAACAAGCCATTAAAAAGTTATGAGCCAACAAAGATTCGTTTTTCTTGCTATTTTTAACGTAACTTTGGGTGTAAATAAGTAATAAAAAAACTGAAAAATATTAAAAATTAAATCCGTACCGACAAAGCTCAGTTACCGAAGAGTTCAAAAACTTTATTTGTGATTGATTTATGTAGTGGATTTTTCATAGAACTCGATTTTCCAAAGCACTTTTCAAATATTTTTATGCGCCTATCAGTTCGGAACGGTGTTTCTGTGCGTGAGAACTACATGTTGTGCGTGTAGATTAGCGTCTAACTGCTCATCACTGATACTAGCTCCGTCAGACACGAAGCCAAGTTCGACAGCGTGATTTTGGCCATGACCACCAGTGATTTCGAGCTCGCGTTTAGTTTACTCTTAAGGGCTCCCATTCAATTAAACTTTTTTCGGTTCTGCCAGCTTTTGACCTATTTAATTCCATTTCTATGCATCGCTTGTCACCTTGGGGTAATTTGGACGCGCTATCGCGAAACATCCTATAAGAATGCAACGATGTACCTCGCTATGGGCCCCATGTAAATGAGAAGAAAATAGCTTTTTTACGACTGTCATCGAAAGAAATGAATACCTAGATAATTTTGGAGGGAAAACTCGGATGCTGCTTCCGTTCCAATGAATATATTAGGAATGTATGTTGTAGTTGTTTTTACCTATTTAGCTTGGGTAAATCTTATGCCTTTTGTTTTTCGATAGCAAAATTTAATTAGGCAATCTGCCTTCGACATTGCACTTTGCACGAGTGCTTTTGTTGTAGGACCTAAAGGTACCTATTTGATGTTATTCCGATGTAGGCAATGCTTTCTAAATCCTTGGTGTTTTTGTACATAATTACTAGCAGCGCCCCGCCGTTTCACCCACATAAGTTTCCCGTGGGAATATCGGGATAAAAACTAACCTATGTACTTTCCTGGGACTCGAAACTATCTCTATGCCAAATTTCATCTAAATCGGTTCAGCGGTTTAAGCGTGATGAGGTAACATGGCAGACAGACAGACACATTTTCGCATTTATAATATGGATTAAATGTATTTTGATTTACAACTTAGGTACCTTCATACCAACCAAATCAAATCCAAATCAAATCTTTTTCTCTGAGAACCCTAAGCTATGACTACAGCTTAAGTGTTAATATATCAGAAAATACCTAAGCTTAAATTGAATTCGTCTACATTATAGAAAATTTTATCATGTCTGTTAAAAACACTTATCTCGTTAATTTATTCAGCAAATTCATTCTGCATAGGTCTCCCGTCGAAGAAATTAATTAAATACAGGGCCTAATATAAAATGTTTGAGTCTGGCTACCTTTCGTGGCTAACTTTTGTATAAATATTAAAATTTAGTGCATAGAGTCGTGAAAGGATAATATATCTATGTTTGTATTACTAATGGATATTTCTTTCACATGGTAGCCGTCGTAGGATCGTTGTCACAAATATTTTAAATGAACTCTCAGTCCTTATTAATCACAGGCAGTTGAAGACACTGAACTATGAGCACGCTCCAAGCTTGTGACTGGTCTAATGAAGTGGTGGCGTCTCCATTTTAAAATTTCCGACCGATTTCACTCTTTAATAATGTTATGTCCCTTAGGAGTTTCGTTAAAAGCCCTGAATAGATTTTTCTGAAATTTCTCATTATTTTCCCCTTTTTCCTCAATTCTATTTTATGTAATCGTTCCTTTCAACTGATTTTAATTAAGGCAGCTCATTAAGTAAAGTCAGACTTTGGAAATTCTTTTCGCTTTTAGCCAAAAAATTGTGTTTTAGTGAACCTTGGCTAGGGATTAATTTTGTCATTGTTAGGACAACGCAATTAAGTAAATTCTCGTCAAATTTCATGGGTCTACGGGACTGGTTTATGTGTGTTAATTTGGGATCTTGAAATCGAGTTTAAGTCCCTTTAATCCTATTAATTTGGAAAAGCCCTATCAGGTCAAACAACAAAGGTACTCAAAGCATTTGTAGGTGCCTACCAAAAAGGTGACTTTAAAAGCAGTGATCCAAAATCAATAATCAATTTGTCAACCTGTAGAGTGCTTTCCCAACAGGATAGCAATCATAAACAGATATTGGTAAGAAATGTGTCCTAATTGGGCGGCGACGTATGGATTAATGGAGGGAAGGGTGTCGGATCGTAATATCTAGCTAATTGGCAATTTCGCCTTCGATCTCCGGTCTGCCGTCGTCGGGCCGAGCATGCACCATTACGTGTCTGTTAATTGCCTGGCTTCCTATTAATGCGGCCCGTACAAGTGAACATGCTATTTGTAGCTATATTGAAAATTAATTACCTATTCGATTTGTGCAGGCAACTCTGCCTTTTAGCTTTACATGTAAAGTATAAATACTGAAAGCAAAACTACTGAGGAGAATACTGGAATTATGTGATGTGATAATTTATTTATCCATTTATTTCAGGCATCAAGGCCCATAAAAACACAAACAATTTTAATATAACTTATAAATACTATAAATACATACAACATTATAATTACACTAAAAATTAACACACACGAAGTGTCTGCGTCGTGATAAGGCAACGATGCGGTTTAAAAGATGTAGTGATAAAAATTTAAAAGATCCTTCTCATGGTGTGGTCATGCATGTTGATAGGAATAGGATGAATGAAAGGCGACTATAGCTTGTACTTTTTATTCTGTGACTTTTGTGACTATAATACTATAGGCCGACCGCTTAACTGAGACGTTGCCTGAGGTAGCAGCGCGGTGCGGGAGGGGTGGTGACGTGATGCGAGAGCTCAGTGATTCGTCAGCTTGTGACAATGATCACCCCTCCCGTACCGCGCAGCTACCTCAGGCAAAACAAAAGGTTTTTACAAGGCATAGGTTAGTGGAAACGCCGGAACATAGTCATATCTACTTATGACCAGGTAATCGAAGCAAAAGCTACCTTTGTAAGGATCGTAGCAGATAGCGTTCTGTAGTTTCCGCCTACCCCCTTGGGAAGAAAGCGTGAGAATATATGTAAAGTCTATTCAAACGTATGTTTCAAATTAATATTATTTCAAGTTAAACAAATATCAACTTTATTTTAAATATAATTAAGTTGATTTCAGCACTCTTGAAAAAGGTATAAAAATGTTTGAAGTTGTAGCGTAAACTGAACTTTATTGTGTAGGATTTAAAACTTTAAGGTTATTTTTCCATAAACTCGTATATTTGTTTACATTTTTGGCAAATAAATCGGAATGCAGATTATGTGTAAATACTTTTCTACGTACGAGCACAGTAAACGTTTCGGTTGATTGCATTAACATTTTCTGTACCTAGAGGCACATTAATTCTCATGTGCTATAATACCTAGCTAGGGCCTAGAGGAAATATTTGATGTGCTCAAATGAAGTTAGCTAACGGTAAAAGAGAGAATGTGCAAAGATTTAATTTGCTACCTACCTTCTTAAAAGCCAGGAATATTCAGGGACCTTGTAAAATTACCCGTAGGGTTACCTACCTATTACTACTGCGGGTCCGTAGAACTGTTAATAAATTACTTCCGTTCTTGAATGTTAATATCGTTATGATTTTTTATTTAAACAAAAGTTCAAGGAGAATGTTTCAAGTTATTCATTACCACGGTTGCTTTACTACCCCTTTGGCTTAGCTCCCCTTTCTAACCGACGTTACAGATAGGTACGGATGTTTATTTATGTATGCAATAGGTGCAATTAGAATAGGTATACTTTAAAGTAGAAGTGTGTATCTTTATGGTTTTAAGTCCTCGTCTATACAATTTCAATTCAACAGACTCTTGTGTAATGCATACTATTATGCATTTGTTTGTACAGTAAAAATAACAGACAGTAACAACAACAGACAGTAACAGTTTCCCCTCTCGGTTTCTATAAGTAAATTGGTTTTTGAATAAAAAAAAATTAGGTACCTTAGTACCTAGGTACTCGCAATGATTCCCACACAGTCAAACTCGCAATTTGATATTCATTGTGATCAGTTCACATGACTCGCGTTACTGCAATTTAAAGGCTAAAATTTCTCCCTGCATCGCTCGTTATTGCGAGGCCAAGGTCTTCATTCGAGGCTGGGCTTGTTAAATATGTGGCGCGATTAAAAATATGCTTTGTTTGAATAGGAGGAAGGTTGGAAGTTGAACCGCAACAACTACTATCAGGAGGGCTGGCTGGCTACTGGCAACGTGCGCGGGGTGGTCGGAGTGACGTTCACATCGTCGCACGCGCGCCGCCCGCACGAACTGCCGTTGCGTACAAATTACAATTTGAGGGGACACCGATCAGACGTAAGTATTCCTTTTGTATTTTTTTTATTGTGTTTTCATTTATTTTCTGAAAAAAAAACAAAAAGAATAATGTGGCGGGTCTCACAAGAGTTCAAAGTAGATTATTCAGTGGATTCAATAGTATTTTTTTCCTGTTCGTAAATTGAAGGTGCCATATAAATTGGTACATCGCATATTGAGTCCGTCCCTTCAGCGTCTTTTTACAAAAGCGGTGTAGGAAAACTTTATCGATTTTCTATTTAGGTTTGGGTTCAATGTAACTCTACCAGAGTCTACTCTGAGTCCCTGACCTAAAAAATTGATTCTTCCATTTGGGGTCCCTGCCAAAACAAAGTCAGCTTTACGGTTTTGACGACAAAACACGGTAAATTCAAGTTTAATTTCATGTCACGATCTCGCCAATGGTTTTCGAGTGTATGTGATTGTCGTACACACTGTCGTAATACTTAAATTATTTCCAGTTCGCTGAAATGTGCATTTGGTATAAATTCCGTACTGAAGTACGAAATGACAGGAAACATTGTTTGAATAATGCAAACGACACTGAAATTGTTGTGACCTTTCGATTTGTCAGGAAAGCGACATCCTAATCTCGATAGTCGATACATATCGGTGTAATTGACATCTTGTCCATCACGTGATTCTATCTCATGAAAAGGGCAAAAATCTAAGTATAGATTTGATTGAACTTACATAAGATAGTTTACATAAAAAGTAGCGGTAGGTAGGTACCTATCTACACGTTTGAAAGGTTTTCCTCGCATTTGGTTTTGTGGATGATGGAAAGCTCGTTCGCTCAAGAGGTCGGGGCTCTGCGGCTTCTCTAATGGCATTCTATGAATACTACAGGTTCCAGTGAAAATCCGCGCATAAATAATTCAGGCTGGAAATCATTTTGCGAGTGCTTACTATACAAACATATTCCACACCAACAAAACTCTTGAAATAAGAAGTAGGTGGATACACTTTTTTATTGAAAAAGGAAACCTTACCGAGCTGAAAACCTGAAAACGTAGCGAACTTGCGACCTATTCACGTTAGAAAGTTGAGATTCGCTAAAATGTGGGAACTAGAGATAAGAAAGTGCTTTTAACAGCTACATGAGTACATGACCGTGGTTTGCGCATTGGCGTATACATTTTTACAAAATAAATGAAAAGAGTCCGCGGTCAGCTAAGAACAGATGTGAAGCGAGATAAACTTAGAGTGTAGGAACGTAATGCCATGTGTTTACAATATCATAGTCCTTAAAACACTGCCCTTAAGACCAAGTCGTATTTATACAGGGTGGGCAGGTACATCGTCGCACAACCTATTACCATGGATTCAGTAGGTATGTACTCGTACTTACATGATTTTGCACTGACGAAAATTTTCATCGGTTAAACTTTTCGTCAGTTATTAAGATATAAATCAGTTCTACCCTACCTACATTTTGACGGCGTTCGCATTGCACTTTTCTATGAAACAGCAGATTTTATTTTTGATAACCGACGAATAATTTCTACGCGGTTTAGAATCGTGTGCTGAATTCATCAGCACTTGATTCTACAGCGCGTCGATGTCCCTGCCACGGACCCTGTATAACAGTAGAACACAATATCCTCTTATTATCTCCATTATAAATATCGTGTATCTCGAAACACAACCATTCCTCATTAAAATATTGGTACTTATTTACGGGCCGTTCTGTATCCAGTGTTTGAACTGTGATTTAATATCGTTGCTCAGTAGGGTATTCCTTTGTCCTCGTTATTTGTTGTTCTGTACCTACATCTGTATTATACTGGTAGGTACCTCACGTAGCATAATTGAACAATCACGGGATCAATCAGTTGAGGACATTCAGGCTGTTTGTCACAATGCACACACAATAGAACACAGCACTAATGCTGTGTTCTGTATTATTGTGTACCTAGAATTGAATGGTATTCTTTTAAGTACACAATCAGGGATGCTATGTACAGATTTTATAATCTTAACACAGAAACTAGGAACATATATGGTGCTTGAGGTGTGGTTCCTAGTCCGACATACTGACGAGTCTATTAACTAGCGGTACCGAAAAAGAGCACGTAATTTTGATCCTTTTGGAAATTCAGTCACGAAGGACCATTATTAATTAACCTGTAATTTTACCAAGTCCAATTGGCTTGAAGATGAGCACCTTTCAAGCATTGCAAACTCGAAGCGCAAGCTATTCTCTGAAAACTAAATTTTGTAATTACTTCTCAAAGTATAGTGCACTTCTCTCATGTCTTATGATATCAATTTCAAACTTGAGCACGCAGTATGCAAAATAAGCTGGGTATGTAAAGTTTGCACAGTGTTGTTTGCACATCTTGCAGGCGAAAAAAGCGTAGGAATGAGTGGACTTCGTTAGATTCAAAAGGCAAAGTCCTCGAGCGTCTTACATGACTTTGTTTTAAGCCCCACCCTATCGTATTTAAGGGTCACTCGCGGTGGCCTACACTGAAGCCCTTTTATATTTATCCAAGCATAATATTTGCAAAAATGACACTCACGTACTCCTGTTGTGCCTATTTATTCATTCAAGTGTGGCAACACCTGCAGCCGACAGCCAAAAATGTAATTACCGAACTTGGAACTTTTTGTTTATCGAGTCGAAATAAACAGTTCAAGTACTGTAGTACTCCTGTGTGTTTGTTTAATGAATATATTCTGAAGTTAAGAATATTTTACGAGTTGCCAAGTAATTTAGTATGCAAAAATCCCATGAGACCGGTATTGCTCCGCGGTTCCTAGCTTGAAGTTTAGTTTCTAGATGAACATATTTAGCTACGTAACTATAACTACGTAGCATAATCGCCAGCCTATAATGTTCCCACTGCTTCCTCTCTTTGAGATGGAGTGGGCATGTGGATCTACCACGTGGGCTCAGTGCGGGTTGGTAGTTGGTAGATTAAATACATTGTATAATATACATTATCTTGTAATGCAAGTGTGCATTACAAGACAATGTATATTATACAATGTCCTCTTATTATCTCCATTATAAATATCTTGTATCTCGAAACACAACCTTTCCTCATTAAAATATTGGTTGGGTTGGTAATTGAGTGCAATTACAGGCAGCTTACACATTATCGAGTACACATGCTCTGAATACATAATTAAATTATAAATATACTTATTAAAAAACAATATACATGCTAATACTTAGATGTCACGTGTCTTCGAATTTTTGGTTCAAGGACATGTCGGTTTCCTTATGATATTTTTTTCATTGTTTTGAGAGAAGAGTAGTGGTGATGAAATTATTTACGCAAAGTAAAGCGCCTGCCTGGAGGATCGAACCCACGACCTTCAACTCGTAAATCGGGATCGTTAGGTACGGGCCACCACTGCTCGTAACTAACTACGTGGTGTAGTTTAATAGGTATAAAGCTCACACAGGACGCTCTTCCTTACATAAGTTATTGTTGTGTCATTTACTGATTTTAACCTTCCACTTCCTATTCTCCAATGGGACTTACCTATAGGACTTTTGCTGCGTGCCTGGCCTGTTGTCAAGTTGTAATCGAATGGATCGCACACTGTTTCTTATTCAGCACTAGCAGACTCCTGTTTTCTAACTAATACGAACTATCTTACGAGTGTTTTGCTCCACTTGACTTTATACGGTCTTGCCAAAAATCCGACTCATCCCCATTTCAGAAACGTTCAAATTTGATGCGATACCCCGTCCACCTTACGCTAGCTCCTTGTTAAACTCACATCCAAAATATACATGGTAGTCTATCAGTGAGCAGAAGCTATACAGACTTAGGTACACTAAGAATACCTCTACCTACTAACGTGCACACACAGTACTGGTATCTATACATGCGAGTATGCGACCTCATAAACTGAATGCTCTCAGTGCGAAGCCGAGAGCCTTATGTCAAATGCGTGATTGCTGGCAGTGTGTGTAACGTCGGATTCCTTCGCATCGCGACTGTGTTCTCTAAGTGGGTGTAACTTAATATATGGAGCGAAGGGCACGTGGAATGTGTAATAGGTAATAACATTGTGTCTGGAGCGCGACGCGCGACGGCTATAATCTTCAAATAATAGTTTTTTTTGCGTATATCTCTTGAGAAGCTCAAGCATGTTTATATTGCCAATTGAGTAAAGAGGAATTTCCTTTATGTTAATATTGTTTTGTTGTTCGACTTGAGAACTATTAGTAGCTATAAAGTTGAACGAGTCAGTTTTGTATTATACGCTGAGCTGGCAATACAGTCTTCAATTTACTGTGCCGACCTTCGTCCTTGAGAGTCGTATTGTGTTCTATCGTTTACGCTTTTCTTTTACGAGTTGAGGAAAGTTTTATGCGGTTGAATCATAAAGTGTCTATGTGGTGGTGACATATATTATGAAAGCGTGAACAGCATAAAAATGAGTAATTGGTTTTAAAGAGTCTTATACGAGTCTTACCTAGTCGTAGTGATGGATTGCAGCGGGCGCACCACATCGTTCAACCCAGCCTCTTGCTGCAACCGCCGAGGCCGCCACTAATCAATTACGTTCGGCTAACTACTGCGGGAGCAATGGCGGGATCTACTCGAATATTGAACCCAATTCATGACATGTCTGAACAGCAAAAATATGTATTTGATCAGTTTCTGTAGGATTACAAGCGCAAATAGGTTTTATACCCTTGTTAAAGTCGGGTTTACTTCAGCAAACTAATAACAGAATAAATATCGAGAAAGCTCTTGGGATCCTTTTCATTTTCAGAATTCCATTCTCTGAAACATCAGTATTTCTTAGTACGTACCCACGAGTATACATTACTCAAGAACGAGTGTTTTACTTAGCACTGCACCTTACTTAATTAAAACTACGTACGGCAATTAATCTAGAGCTGTCACTAGAGTGGATTCTTGGCGCTGGATGTACGAGGGAATGTATTCGTATTCGCAGTGTAGATGTAGGTACTCCTAGTTAATGTTGAAGTTGACAAATTAAAAAGTTGAGGTCGTCTGTGAATAGCTATCTTACTTTACCTGACATCATTATAGTTTTTTACATCATAAACTAGTAGAGCTTCGGTCGTTACGGAAAATAGGATTAAAACATACAACGCTCGATGGTGAAAATATAATTTTATTAGGTAAAAAAAACCGGCCAAGTGCGTGTCGTATTTATTTTAGTTGAAAAACTTTATGCTCCCTTAGGTATATTCCAACTGCAAATGTAAGTTGGTCGACTATTACTAGTAAACTTGTGGAGCCTACTTTATTTTGCTGAGATATAGTTTTCTTTTTAATTTCGTTATACATATATGTACATAAATACCACTGCCATGTTTTTTTTAGATATACAAAAACAACTATTTGGCTGGCAGGGCGGGGAACACTTGACTCTAATTAAAATTAGCTCTTTAAAGTTTCGCAAACGGATCCCTGAATCGAGAAATGGTTATCACACCGCAATATTTATGAACGGCCTATCGAACAACCCCTTACACCATAGAATAGACGAGAAAACAAAACACTTTAAGGGTAAGGGAGGAAGCCTAAAAAAAATTTTTTTCAACATTATATTTTACCACTTTGTCGGCGTGATTAATATGTATGTATACCCATTCCAAATTACATTTACAGTACTAAGAATCTCTGTGCTAAGCCGCGGCAGACAGACGGCCATGGCGATACTATAAGGGTTCCTTGTTGACTACTGAACCCTAAAAACGAATCAATCAAAGTACTACCCTTTACCTATTAATTACAATTCATCTTAGCTAATAAGATTTACTTCATGAATAACACCCAAGTCCGACACGCTGCTATCTACTTTAGGCAATCCTAGACAGGTGTATATTCAGATAGCTCCCAAGCGTAACCACGTTATGGAGTAATTAATTTGGATTAGTTCGAATCTAAGCAGATTTATTAGTGCGTTAATTTGTGATGTAATTAATCTCCTCTTAACTTAGCCCGCTTCTGAAACTGAAAGCAGCTCAAACTTGGTGTCGGTTATCGAATTAGAGGGACAATTGCCGTTTTTTCAAGAACGCTCGCACTCTCGCACCTCAGTCTCAATCTGTCAAAAAAAACTTCTAGTATAGGTACCTACATTTTTGACAAGTTTTAGACATTGACTGTCACTGAGATGGGGTTTGCAACTTAAATTTTAATATTTCTTTATCCCCATGATAATGGCGATCGAACATTCGGGAATCGCCATAACATCTGACGTATTAAGTAGGTACGAGAATCGGCCTTCTGATCTTTTGCACATACTACCATATACAGGGTGTTACGGAAAGGGTATATCAATACAAACGGGTTGAAGAGTGTATCTGGTCTAGAATCTCTGTACAAAATTTCAGCTCAAAAGCAGTAACTTTGAAAATGCTTATTATTTTTTTATTTCGATAGTTTATTAAATTGAAATCATAACAAACGTGTCACCGCACTACGAGGGTCATTATCCATTATCTGTAGTGTGTCTGTGCGCCTAGTACACGCACATCACGCCTCCGCGCGCCAGTGGAGCGCCGTGATGTCGAAATAAAAAAATATTAAGCATTTTCAAAGTTAATGCTTTTGAGCTGAAATTTTGTACAGAGATTCTAGACCAGATACACTCTTCAACCCGTTTGTATTGATATACCCTTTCCGTAACACCCTGTATAGGTACTTACTTAGAAGTTACCGCTAGATATGACTAGCACAATATTCGGTAGGATATTCGGTTGACAGGCCCCGTTGATGTATAATTTTATACATCAATGACAGGCCCTCATTATTTAGAATCACCAGACCTCGACACACTGTCAGACTTGCATTCGTTGCATTCGACATAATTGTGCACATCCCTTCATCGTATTTATCCTTCACCTTAAACATCCTACTTGGGCAATTCTTGTTTATTTTTTACTCGTTTTTTTTACTTCATTCGTGTGCATGTCGGAGAACAAATTGGTTTACATAATTCTATTTAAAAATGAAAAGTAGTCTTAGTTACTCCTTACATTATAACATCAGCTACCTAGTTATCTGTCAGTGATAGTCTCGTCACAATCGGTACAGCGCAGCCATTTCGGAGATTAACCGGAACAAACAGACAGACAAAAATTAAAAATATTTGCATAGATGAGATTTTTGACGCATTTCGTGTGTTTTTGAAAAAACCCCGAGAATTTTTTTTTATAGCTAGGTAGATTGTCCGCACTTTTCTGAACAAAAATGTAAAGGGTAAGAAAAACGGTATCTGTGGTTAATTGTTTTCAGAAAAGAACGTATTAAGTATATACTTAATACGTTCTTTTCTGAAAACAATTTCAGCACTTTCCGGTAGCATATGCTACCGGAAAGTGCTATTCGCAAAAACGGAGAAACACCTACCAATTGCACAAAAGTTCGAGTGCATGATTGATTTATTTTTTTGTTCGTAGGTTATCCTGGTGAAATGGAATGAACCATACCAGAAACTGGCATCTTGCGACAGCAGCGGAGTTATATTCGTATGGATCAAATACGAGGGAAGATGGAGCATCGAGCTGATCAACGACCGCAGCACCCCGGTCACTCACTTCTCATGGTCACACGATGGTCGGATGGCACTTATATGCTATCAGGTTTGGCATTCACATTATTTATTTATTTTCTAGCAGCGCCCCGCGGTTTTACCCGCATACGTGTCGATTCCTGAGGAATATCGGGATAAAACTATCCTATGTGTTAAACTGATGCATAAAGTATATTACTGTAAAGTTTCATCAAAATCCGTTTAGTAGTTTTTGCGTGAAAGAGTAACAAACATCCATCCATCCTCACAAACTTTCGCGTTTTTAATATTAGTAGGAAGGAAGTAGGATTAGTAGGAAGTAGAATTATATTAGGATAATCTACCACAAACATGTTTGAAATCTCTGCCAGTGTATGGAAGAGATTTCAATCATTGATTTAATTAGGTACTTTTAAAAAAAATTAGTGTAGGTCTCCTCCTGTTTAACTCGAAATATTTCAGAGATAATCATAAAAATAAAAGCTGGATAATCCATATAAACTGTCACTATCAAACATGGTCCTACCATACAGATCATCAACATCATCAGCCTATAGTAGTCCACTGCTGGAGATAGGCCTCTCATATTGCAAACTATTCAACTCGATTTTCGGCAAGTCTTATCCAGCTACTACCAACCATCCCGCGAAGATCGTCGCTCCACCCCTGAGGGCTGTGGTCCTACCTTACCTTTACCGATTCGCGGTCTCCATACAGATACAATGGTCCTAATAAGATTATCTTTCAAAACTTTCGTAAATGAAAAATTTCATGATCTTTGTCCCCATAGCCCCTAGGCACACACTTGACATTTTAGGCCCGAAGCCATCTTGGAAATTTAGCAGCCAGAATCATACTCACCTAATCCAGCCCCGGCAGGCAGTTAAGTTACCTAGTCGGGGTAGCTTTGGGACCCCTAGGCTGGCTGGGCTCCTAGGCCGGTGCCTTTTGTGCCTAGGCGTAAATCTGGGGTTAGATCAAAATCGGACTCTTTGTAATAGATCCCTCCTTCGAGGTTCACAAAGTGATTTATGTACCGAGCGAGACCGCACAGTTCTTTAGATTTGTTCTTAGAATCTCTTTTTATTTATTTATTTATTGACACACCAACGACTTATTCACTAAAACATTACATTAAATATATTCTAAATCAACAGCTTTGCGGTGAATTCGTCACTTATAGGTGTGCACAGCACTTATGCTTTTTTACTGCAGAAACGTTCCCCATTTTATAAAGTCGATAAAAAGTTTATTTGTAGACTAAAACAAAAGAAAGGACCCATTTGATAGCCCAGTTAACTGCAAACGGGTGGTAAATATACTCGGAAAACAATTTCAAGCTTATCATACATTATTCTTAATTTAATGTATAATTTTATTCCTCTTCGTATTAAAATGTCCTCCCAAAATTTCTGAATTATAATTAACGATGCAAAGCAGACTTAATTTGTATGGTAAATAGGTATGTGCGAGCTGCACGAAGTCGTAGAGGTAGATATCTGTTACCTAAACTGGCCTACCTACCTAGCTCCGAAACCTTTCAGTGTGAGCTCGTTATAAAACAATGTTTGGCGGTGTGTTATGTAAGCAAATTGGATGTATTCCGCTGCTCGGTAGCTCTTTCCGTATTTAGAACAAGATGGCGAAAAAATAAGGCTTCGGCAATTGAAGAAAAAGCTACAGGCAAATATAATTGCTGGCAATAAAATGGTTTTCCATAATGGAATTTATAATGAGTCCCATCCACCCATCAGGCTTTGAAACCTAAGTAAAAGTTCAGAACGAATGCGTAGGTATAACTTTCCTACATATTTTTTTCGAATGTTAATGTCAACTCAAAATAACTTGTCTCATTTTGTTCGTCCTTTTTGCTTCACGTTCGCAGTTGACCGATTCGCTATCAAAGTATCGACACATTGACAACGTGTCAGTTCAATTCGCCACGTGATGTGCATCCACGTGAATTGGGAGCAGAGCCTCCGCCGGATCAGTCAAAATGTCGCAAGCAATTTGCTAAAAGGCTTCCCCCGTGACACCGAGAGGCGAACGTTACGTGACACCTCTCAACCCAAACAAACGTGTAACGTGCTAAGAAAGGTGTGCCGATTTCGCGGGGGCGTGCTTCGATCTTGATATTACTCGTCATATTGTCTCACAGACTAGACAGACAAATACGTCAACGATTTATAGACCGTATGATACCCGAGCGTCTAGAGACTTGGCTGTCGCAAATTACGTAATGCACCTGTCGACAGGCTGTCGGTATAACCATTAGTCTGTTGCAGATAGCAGATCTGTAGTAGGTGTATTTGTGTTCTAAACATATCTGACAAATAAACGTGAAGGTACAGGCATCTGATGTTGACTAAATTGTACCCATAAAGTAAAGCTTGTCATTATGTTACGAATTGGTACGTAATGTTACAGCTATAATTTACGTCGAGTGACGTCTTCCATTGTCTTCAGTATAACTAGTACACACAGACCTTGACGGTATGATTTGGCACAGCTCCTCGTTGGGTTCTTTTTATGCTAATATTGGCAGGCTACTGGGGCGACCCAACACGGTAACACCCCCGTATTGATGGAAAAGTTTTGCAGGGTGACAATAAAATTGTGAAATCGGTTAGGGACGATAAACTTTGTAGCGGCTGTGGGTCCAATCCAATTTATTATAATGTTGCGCGCCACAATTGATGGCGACATAAGCTACCACTAGCGCCATCTAGTATCGAGTAGCAGAACTTATAATTATTCGGGTCCCTTCTAGAAACTTCGATGATAGAACTTTCCAGAACTATCGACGTCTGGTCGGTCGGGTTCGGTAAGTACTCGAACATTCTAGATGTTTCTACGGTAGAAGGTTCTGGAACTATCCGAGGCCTATATAAGGCCGGTGTGCCTGCGAGCCGGCATTCAGTGTTGGATAAGCGATACAAGCGAAAACATCGAAGCGATCTTCAAGTGCGACTCAAGTAATCAGTAGTGCGATTGTGTTTTGTAATTAGTGTGTTGAAGTTGTAATTGCTGTTTTTAATTAAAGTGTCTATTTTTGGTTATTAAATCGGCAGTTTTTATTGTCACGAACCCCAAGCTCGTAACAATTGGTGTCAGAAGCAAGGATCAAAATCATGCCGATTCTACCAAAGGACGACACGGAGGGTATCCGTACCCGGAGTCAACGCCAGCAAGAGACGGACCAGAGGCGATTCGGTGGAGCAACGCCACCGATGTCGGGGGGCCAACTACCAATCACGGAGGCCGGCCCGTCCACAGCTGCTCCAGCATCATCAGCACCAGATTTTGCTGCTCTGATGATGATGCTGCAGGAGCAGTCTCGCCGTCAGGAGGAACAGGCCCGCCGACAGGAGGAACAGGCTCGTCGGTTGGAAGAACAGCTCCAGCGAGACAAGGAGGAACAGGCCCGCCGTCAAGAGGAACAGGCCCGCCGTCAGGAGGAACAGGCACGCCGTCAGGAGGAACAGGCCCGCCGACAGGAGGAACAGGCTCGTCGGTTGGAAGAACAGCTCCAGCGGGACAAGGAGGAACAGGCCCGCCGACAGGAGGAACAGGCTCTTCGGTTGGAAGAACAGCTCCAGCGAGATAAGGAGGAGCAGGTGCGCCGCCAGGAAGAGCAGATGCTCCTTATGAAGGACCTTCACGCTGCCTTCGGGAAAGACATGAAGGAGGTGAAGGATAAGGTTGCCCAACATGAAAACCGCCTGTTGGAAGTTGAAACCCGAATCGACCAAGTGAAGGAAACCGTGATGGCTGACGTGAAGAAAACCGTAATGGCTGACGTAAAGAAAACGCTGGATTACCTTAAACTTGAGGATAGAATCGCAGCCCCCGTAGCTACAACACCTTCGCTACGTGGATTTAAAGTGCCACCGTTCGACGGAACTTCTTCCTGGTCGGCCTACAAAATTCAGTTTGAGGCTGTTATGAAGGCGAACGGGTGGAATAAGAGTCAGGCCATGACTGCCCTCACCCTAGGCCTGCGCGATCAGGCCTTAACTGTGCTGGAAGCTCTCAGCAAAGAAGTGACTTACGAGCAGCTCCTTGAGGCATTGGAGGCTCGGTATGGTGACGCTCACCTGGAACACGTGTATCGTGCGCAGCTCAAGGATCGTGTGCAACGCAGTAACGAAACCCTGCAGCAGTGGGCCCTTGAAGTGGAGAAGCTGGTTCGTAAAGCTTACCAGTCCTTGCCTGCGCTTATTGATGGGAACCTGGTGCAGGTATTTATCGACGGCATCCGCGACCTTGAAGTCAGAGCTGCTGTAAGGCTCGGTCACCACGGGACGCTTAAGGACGCCTTGGCCCATGCACTGGAGGTGGAAGCTGTGCGGCAGGATCATCGTTCCCATCGCGTCAGGGAGGTTGCAGCGGCTACAGTTCGCGACCGCAACAAAGGATACAGCCCTAGGTGCTATGGCTGTGGGGAAAGGGGCCACCTTCGATCTAGTTGCCCTAAGCGAACTGAAGAAAGAGAAGACCGAGCTCCAGAGGGTAGTGCGGCTAACAGCACCGCCCAGCACCAGCAGCAGGGAAACGAGTAATAGCCAGGACTGCGGGGCGGGTGCTGGCTGATGCTCAAAGAGCCCCAAGGATTTCGATCACTCAAACCCATGACGGGAACAGCTTAATCATCAAGGGCGAGGTCAACGGAACGCCGTGTAAGCTGACCATAGATACTGGAGCCTCTCGTACGGTCGTCAGTTCCCAACTTATAAGTCGGTTCCTTGGGGACTCCGCATACAACCGAGAACGCATTAATTTGGTAACAGCCACCGGTCAGCGTATACCCGTCCATGGAGAGAAGAAGATGGAGTTGAAGCTAGGCAACAGAATCTACCTGCATAATGTCATCGTGGCTGATATAATGGACGATTGCATCTTGGGCCTTGACTTTATGAGGAAGAATTATTGCGAGATTGACGTCAAGCAAGGTGTTTTGAAATGTGGACAAGAAGAACTTTTTATGGAAGGGGCATTACCAGGGAATGTGTACAGTCTTAAACAGATTGTTCTTCCGCCGAGATCAGAAACGATTGTGCCGGTTAGTCTTCCTCGGAATCCTGGGCAAACTAATCGTTGTGTACTCGTGGAAAGGGTAGACAATGACCTTCCATGGAAAGTGGCACGAACTTTGGTCAGAGCCACCGACATCTCAGGGGTACGTGTGCTGAACCTTTGTGATCAGGAACAGATTATAGAAAAAGGCACACTTGTTGGTACTTGCGAGGAAGTGGATTGGTTGCGACGATGCCAATATCTATCGACTGGGACCCTCAGCAAGGATGTACAAACGAAAGTGTCCACACTTTTAGAAGACTGCCGCAGCGCTCTGTCCCAAAATGAAATGGTCAAGGCGAAGAAGATGTTACTCAAGTACGCCGATGTTTTCTCGTCAAACGATGCTGACATCGGGAAGACTGGCTTAGTTCAACACAAAATAAACACAGGAGAAGAGTTGCCTATCCGTCAGCGGCCAAGGAGATTGCCGGTAGCACGTGAAAAGGAAGTGGAAACCATGATTGAAGGAATGGTGAAGGATGGTGTTATTGAACCTTCATCTAGTCCATGGTGTTCACCTGTAGTGCTGGTAAAGAAGAAGGACGGCAGCATGCGGTTTTGTGTTGACTATCGTCGTCTGAACGACGTTACGAAGAAGGACAGCTATCCTTTGCCAAGAATTGATGACACGCTGGACATGCTTACTGGAGTAAAGTGGTTTAGCACGCTGGACCTGAAAAGTGGCTACTGGCAAGTTGAAATTGATCCCAAGGACAAGGAGAAAACTGCGTTCTCGACAGGAAAGGGTCTTTGGCAATTTAAAGTTATGCCGTTTGGATTGTGCAATGCTCCGGCAACGTTTGAAAGGTTGATGGAACTTGTACTTACCGGGCTAATTGGCGATGCCTGTCTGGTCTACTTGGATGACATCATCATTGTAGGCCGCACGTTTGAAGAACATCTTCAAAACCTGGAACGCGTGCTCATGAAGATCCAGAGTGCCAACCTCAAGTTAAGTCCGAAGAAGTGTTCACTATTCAAACGACAAGTTAGCTTTTTGGGGTATGTAGTGTCGGAAGAAGGTATCCGCACGGATCCTGAGAAAATCACCGCTGTCAAGGATTGGCCAGTTCCAAAAGACAAGACGCAGGTCAGGGCATTTTTGGGTTTGTGCTCTTATTATCGGCGATTTGTTAAGAACTTTGCGGATATAGCCAAACCCCTGCACAAGCTAACCGAGGAGAAGCGACACTTCTGCTGGGATGAAAGTTGCAACATCGCATTCCAGGAGTTAAAGGACCGACTGTGCAAAACACCTATTTTGGGGTACCCTGATGCAGGCAAGGAATTTATAGTTGACACAGATGCAAGTGACATAGGACTTGGTGGTGTATTGTCTCAACGGAACGGTGATCAAGAGGTTGTAATAGCGTACTTCAGCAAGTCGTTGTCAAAGCCGGAACGGAACTATTGTGTCACGAGACGGGAATTGCTTGCCGTGGTAAAGTCATTGCAGCATTTTAGCAAATATCTTTTGGGGCGGAAATTCCACTTACGAACTGACCATGCTGCACTGAAATGGCTATTGCAGTTCAAAAATCCAGAAGGACAAGTTGCGAGATGGATTGAACTACTGCAGGAATACGACTTCGAGGTCGAACATCGCAGCGGAAAATCTCATGGCAACGCAGATGCATTGTCAAGAAGACCTTGTCCTGAAGACTGCAAGCATTGTACTAGGCAAGAAAGTAAAGAAGTCGTACCTGTGAGGATGCTCAAGACAGACCTCAGCAACGAGTGGAAGGAAAGCCTACAACATGCACAGCAGGAAGATTCAGACCTCAAGCCGATTATTGAGTGGATGAAGGCCAGTGCACCTAAGCCCACGTGGAGCGACGTCTCAGCGATGAGTTCGATCACAAAAAGCTATTGGGCCCAATGGGACAGCTTGGTGATTCAGGATGGAGTCCTGTGCCGTAAATGGGAAAATGCTCGGGGAAACAGCTGTCATTTGCAAATGGTTGTCCCTAAAGCTCAAGTACCGGATGTTCTACTGCTGTACCATAATGGTTGTTCAGGAGGCCATCTGGGAGTTAAACGGACCCTACTGAAGATACGCGAACGGTTTTACTGGGTCCACTGTCGGGACGATGTCGAGGACTGGTGCCGCAAATGTACGAGTTGTGCAGCTGTAAAGGGACCTCAGACTCGTAGTAGAGGTGCATTGAAATTGTACAATGTTGGTGCACCATGGGAGAGGATAGCCCTAGATGTTGCGGGACCATTCCCGGAAAGTGAACGTGGTAACAAGTATTTCATGGTTGTAATGGATTACTTCACTAAGTGGCCGGAAGTCTTCGCCATTCCAAACCAAGAAGCTTCAACAGTTGCAGATAAACTGGTTCATGAAGTCTTCTGCCGTTTTGGAGTACCTTTAGAGATTCACAGTGATCAAGGAAGGAATTTTGAATCCCAAATATTCCAGGAAACTTGTCGAGTTATGGGTACTCATAAAACGAGAACAACTTCTTACCACCCACAATCGGATGGAATGGTGGAACGATTTAATCAGACATTGGAGAGATACCTGGCAAAAGTTGTGGAAAATCGGCAACGAGATTGGGACAAGCACATACAACCGTTTTTGTTGTCATATCGAAGTGCTGTTCACGAAAGTACATCGGTGACACCAGCTTTCGCAAACTTTGGAAGGGAATTACGGCTGCCTGCAGACCTGATCACCGGAATACCACCTGATGCCCCACGCAGTATAACCGATTATGCGAATGACTTGCGGAACAAAATGAATGACATCTATGAGCACGTCAGACAATCGGGCCAGCAAATGTCTGAGAAGATGAAAACCCGTTATGACCGCAAAATGAACAATAAAGGGTTCGACGAAGGTTCACTAGTGTGGTTGCACAATCCAGTCCGCAGCAAAGGGAAATCTCCTAAGCTTCAAGCTAAATGGGACGGACCGTACCGGATTGTGACAAAGATCAATGACGTAACCTACCGGATACAGAAAGGTGCAAGAGGTACTCCTAAGATCGTCCATGTGGATCGACTGGCGCGTTATTATGGGGCCAATAATGCTCGGGACGAGCATGTCTTAGGAGGGGGCAGTGTTGCGCGCCACAATTGATGGCGACATAAGCTACCACTAGCGCCATCTAGTATCGAGTAGCAGAACTTATAATTATTCGGGTCCCTTCTAGAAACTTCGATGATAGAACTTTCCAGAACTATCGACGTCTGGTCGGTCGGGTTCGGTAAGTACTCGAACATTCTAGATGTTTCTACGGTAGAAGGTTCTGGAACTATCCGAGGCCTATATAAGGCCGGTGTGCCTGCGAGCCGGCATTCAGTGTTGGATAAGCGATACAAGCGAAAACATCGAAGCGATCTTCAAGTGCGACTCAAGTAATCAGTAGTGCGATTGTGTTTTGTAATTAGTGTGTTGAAGTTGTAATTGCTGTTTTTAATTAAAGTGTCTATTTTTGGTTATTAAATCGGCAGTTTTTATTGTCACGAACCCCAAGCTCGTAACAATAACATCACGGTGATCGGGCACGTTATAAGAGATGAAATCTTTCGGGTTGATTGATAGCCCATTTTCTTCGGTTTTCGGGCCTCCTTTATTGTTACATCCTTTCTTATTTTTACGCAATCGAGAAAATATGTTGTGCTTCGATTCCGTAGATTGAAAATGGTAGTAACGAAAGGCTGAAGTATAAATAAAATGTTTCCGAGTAGGTAAGCATGCCTATGTTTTATTAATTACGTTATTTCATTATTTGGCAGCACATATTTTAGGTAATTAGTTATAATGATTTACTTGAAACGTTATCTTTTATTATATGTATACGTACCTATACATACGAATGAAAATGAAACGTTAACAGTAATTACTTACGTACATTTATGATAAAATATTTCAATGTAGCGAAGAGCATTTAGAACAATATTAATATTAGGTTGTGTGCTGTTGAGCGTTATTTAGGTACACATCATTTTCATTTAATTTACTCTCATTTTAGAAGTCCTAATAATAACAAAGCTTTTGCCTGACTAATTGAATGTATGAATACGTAAATGTTATTATTAACACACAGGAGGAGGCTGTATTTGACATTATCTTAACCTTTTGCGACACCTACGTCGTCAGATCGGAGAGTGGGTGTCCGACTGAATTTGATGTACAGACGCCAGCACATCAACCTACTACAATCTGTCAAATTTCTTTAATAGATTTTCAACTTTATTACTAAAACATAAGGTTCAAAGTTGATTGGGAAAATCTGACAGTTTCGGGTAGGTTGATGTGCTGGCGTCTGTACAATCAGGAAAATTAATTGTTAAGTAGATGGACACACTACGTCCATTTGCCGTGTTATAGCTATTTTTGACTGTCAAAGATGAAAGTTGTGATTTGAATTTTCGGAGAATGTAGAGTTCGACCGAATTTCATTTTCGTATTTTGTCAATTGTAGTGCCGATAACTATGTCTATTTTCGGCAATTTTCGTTACTTATAATTTTCGTATACCGTGACTTCGAACTTTGACTTCTTTTTTCGTGCCTAAGAATAAGAATTAAAAACTGAGAAAATACTTTGTTTCGCCTATAATATCAGATTGTTGGAATATAAATATTTATGTCTTTGAGAAAAGTACTCAGTTTCACGCAAGTCAGGCTGAAACGGTTAAATATAACGATTAAAAGATTGACACTGCATTCCTTTTACTTTTACCAAAGAAATTCTATCGAAAAAAATAAAAAACAAACGGGCGAGAAAATATATCTGTCGGGCTCTAATAACTGCTGAAGGGCAATTTGCTAAGCTACCATTTTTCCTGACATTTTCCTAACACATAAAATCACGCTTGTAATCCCCGAAGGATAAGGCAGAGGTGTACATATTATAATAGTACACCCCATTTCGTCAGTTATGTTGACTACCCAACAAATGTGTGTTCTGTAGGACGGGTTCGTCTTAGTCGGTTCGGTGGCCGGTCAGCGATACTGGTCGTCGATGTTGTCGCTGGACGCACGCATAACATGCGGCTGCTGGACGCCTGATGACCATCAGGTGTACCTGGGCACCGCCTCCGCGCAGCTCGTGGTCATGGACGTCCATGGAGCTATGGTGTCACAGGTTAGTATTGAATAAAAAGAAAAAAAAAAGAATTTATTATTTATTTAGCACATACTCAAAGGCTACAGACTTAAAGGCTATGTATATTTTGCAAAAATAAAAACAATTATTGTTTTATGGACTATTTTTCAATATCATTTAAAAACAAGTACAAAAAAATCATCATTTTAATATTTGAGTCATCTTATATTATTAAGGCCTTGTTAGAAAAAGCTATCATTGTATGTCTAGTTCAAAAAATGTAAGTATTAAGTTAACAGCGGATCGGAAGACTATTAATAGTAGTATTTAAAGACCATGCTAACAAAACAATTCCGCCTATTTTTTTTCACAATTTAAAATAACACATTTTTTTAGTTTATTCATTAGAGACATTCTTCTAACACAAGACAAACTTATTAACCTTGCAAATACAACTGAACGAATAACTACAGGTTCAACTAGTCGCAGAGGGCGGGATCACATCAATGGCGTGGTCCTGCGAGAAGTTCAAGATGGAGGAAGGAGAGGAGGGAGGGGAGAACAATGGCGGGCATGTGCTGGCCGTGGCTCTCGGCAATGGGGAGATAGTGCTGCTGAGAGGACATGATGACGTCAGTCCTGTGAGGGTGTCGACGGGACTGAGGGGTAACACGCTTGCTATGGAGTGGGCCAACTCCAGGGAACTGCTGGCAGTCGCTGGCACACTGATCGCCGGTGAGTTGATGATTATTGTTATCTTGTTAGCTGTTACTATCCAACTTATCTCTGTATTCGCAGTGAAAAACGGTGCAGACTTTTACAGTAGCGATTTAGAGCATGATTAAACGTTTCCTAATATTCTTTAATCTCCTAAAGAACCAGCTTTAGGTGTACTGCCGTGCATAACAATTATTTCAATAATGGGATAATTCTCGTTAAAAAACGAGCGAGCCTCCTTCATCCAAGTATTTAATTAAGCTTAAATAACATAAAAGTGTACAAAAAATAGTCAGCCTTTAACGATTTCTAATAAACAACCACAAAAGCCCCGTAACTAGTACCTAGTCGTCACTGCACACCTTTTTGCACGTAATCACCTACTATCAGCCCGCCCTGAAAGGTTTCTATGAGAACGTGATATTGATAAATTGATGTGTTGAGTGAGCCTTTCTATCGTTTTGATAAACGACGCATTCGTTTTGGGACTTAGCTTCGCTTTTCAATATGTTACTATATTTGCAATATTGTGAGTTGTTAAGCTTTGGGTATAGACAGCCATTTTTATCTATTTGGGTTTTTAGGTTTATGTTCAAAGTTATGTCAGTCATATTTGAACGGTCGCATCGCATGGCACTAGGTTTTGAATTTTCGCGGTCGAATATTCGAACAGAATTGGAAAGTAGATTGCTGATCAGTCTGAAGTTCAGTTTTCGGCAAAGTGTCGACAGAGCAAAGCGTTACTTTTAGAGGATGACTGGATGAGTCTGGTAACTCTGGTATCCTCATATTACTGAATATCAACTTAGTGCGATTACCAAACCATTTCAAACAATAGTATACCTATTTTAGTATTTTAAGAAGGCTTATCGGTAGCCAGAAGTGGATCTCATCATTAAGTCATGAACTCATGACTTACTTTTACCATGACTTGACGTTTGCAGAAGCGGACGAGCCGGTGGACTCGCCGCCTTACAAAAACGTCGTCAAGTTCTACTCGGATGTCGGAGCTCTCATCTATACCGTCCCTATACCTTACTCGCAGGTCAGTTCTAAACATTGTTACTGCTTTGTATATTCATAAGTTAGTAATAAAGTATGTAGGGGCGTTTTGTAGTACCTACTTATCTATTTGTATGTGCGATTACTATTCATTCGAAAGGTATGGAAGCTCTCAGCGGCAAGACGAGAATCTAGTGGTTAAAAGAATACTAAAATATTTGTTGTCATTAAGTCATTATTCCCTACATTATTATTATTTTGTATGAATTTAGAGGGTTTGATGACTTTAATTATTATAATTCTGTAAATACACACTTGTTACGGTCGAGAATTATATTTTGTTCAACATACAACCTAACACTGACCTGAAAATTGCAAAAAAAATTAAGAACATTTTAATTTCGCGCGACTTTTTTGCTTCGAAAAAAACACAAACGACAAGTAAGAAGATTAAACCAATAGAAACCTGCGAGGCTGCTCCGCAAGGCAAATGTTCGCCCGGGCCGAGAGAGTTTAAAGGTATCTGGTCCCTCATGTTAAGAGCCTATACTACCTCAAATGGCTTAACGTGATCCTCCGCTATGTCGAAAATACTGCACCATTAATATTGAAATAAATATGTGGTAAAGTAGAGGATTAATGCTAAGTCTTATGTTAGACGAAAACACGATTCCATAAAATTTTCTCGATAGAAAATAAATCCAAAGTTACCTCTAACCCGAACAATAAACCGCTGGTATTAAAAAAATACTTCAAATTAGATCATGAAACTTTGCATACTAACTGAACTTACTTTAAAGCAGGTCTTATGTTATTTACTTTTTTATAATTACCATTATTTTCACTGTAAAAAGCAAATACCTAAACTATTGGCGCTGCCTGCCGCCCAGCACCGCACTCTGTCTCGCTCTCACTCAGTCAGCGAGCAGTATCGTATGAGCGAGATAAAGAGTGAATTTTAGCTGAGGTAGTATAGGCTCTTAAGAGGAACAAGAAAATATTTGACACCTATGTGCGACGTTGGCACCTTTTAGAAAACACCCGCTTAAGGCTTGTGTCGCACGTACAGGGTATGGTGCGCGCGCTGACGTGGGGCCACTGCGCGCGGCGCCTGTTCGTGTCGGCGGGCGGCGCCGTGTGCACGGCGCGCGTGTGGCGCGTGGTGGCGCCGCTGCAGCTGCTGGCGCGCGTGCGGGCGGCGCAGGCGCTGCGCGACCCGCGCCTCGCGCCGCGCCTGCCGCTGCCGCCGCGCCTGCAGCCGGCACTCGCCAACCTCTTCGCTCACACTATACGGGTAACTCTACCACGTATTCATTAGGATTTCATCCAAAAATACTATGTCTTAGGCCCACACAAATCACATACTTTTAACGGTAAACATATTTAAAACGTCATTGTGCCTCTATCATTTTCAAACGGAAATCTTTTTAAGCTATTGCATAGCTTATATCGCGGGCTTTGAGCGCGGCGACCGAATCAAGAAATTCCGTAACGAAAATAAACCTCACACCCCCACTCCGACCGGCACAGCGGTGCGACGTTGAAAACCGTGCATCGTCTAACGTCGTTTTAGTTCGGCAGACTTCGGCACGGTGTTTGTGTGCGTGCGACTAGACGTATGCGTGTAGACTGTACGAAGCTCGCATAAGTTGATAAAAAATGCTATGCAATAGCTTTACCACGGCAGTCCCCGAGTGCCACGCGTATTTTTATATACGTTTGGCATTTACTGCTATTTCGTAATTTTGTAACAACACCCAAAAGTACATTCGATATCAACTCGTTTAAACCCAGCTTTAATCCATTTACTCATTACAGTGCAACGTCCCCGAAACAAACGAGCTCCGACTCTTCGTCTCCCGGCCCCCAGCAGCCGGCGGCCGCTTACACTGCACCATGTTACGTCACGACGACGAGGAAGCGGGCGCATACACCCTGTATCTAGAACATCTCGGGGGCCTGGTGCCGTTGCTCAAGGGACGAAGGACCAGCAAAATTAGACCCGAATTTGTTATCTTCGATCCTCAGGCTGAAGGTATGTGGAGTAAATTCGACCAACATCAGCTTTTTGTTCCTGTAGTATGTTCCAAAAGTGTGCACTCAAAGAAAGTACATGATTATTGTACGGGTAAGGTACATTTAAATGATAGACTGATAGAATGATTGAATTAGTGTATTGAAAGAACACCCAAAAACTGATAACTGATCGACTCGCGGCGAATGAGTCTTTTTGATGTTAGCCCAAACGGTGCTATGCGACTACTGCTCGTTGACTTAAAATTGTATATTTTATTCATTCGCTGCGCGTCGATGTCAGCATAAAATTGATACATTTGATATTGTACGGGTTTGCTCGTACATGCTCCCCGAGGAGAAGATATAAAGATACAACGAATTACTTGAGAAACATTAAAAAAGATTATAATAAGTACATGATTTGATGTTAATCTAATTTCTTAGTGTCTCTATCGTTAACACACTGTTCACAAATTACATATGCTTGTATAAGAACCTAACATAGGGGAGGTGGCTTTATCTAACACTCGCGCACTTGTTACCACCTTCGCCTTTTCACTGTCACACTGATACACTACACTATCCCCAACGCACGCACGTTGCGTGGCCAGACCCGCGCAGCTGCCGGACGCGCCGCCTGGTGCGGGCGCTGCCGGCGAGAGCGTGGGGGCGCAGCGCGAGCGCGCGCGCCTCCACACGAACACTCCGAGACCTGCTGCTACCACGCCGATCATACAGTAGATCGCGGTGTAATGATGAATGTCATGAGATGACAGACTGTCAAATAACATCCCGTTTTGTTTCATGATCTTGATTTTGTCCTCAATTGTTTTAAACTCTCGATCGCTCTCTATGCTGGAGTCATTCAAGATATCTTGAGGAATAGACACGTTTATTACGTGATTTATGGATGCAATGACTGGTGAGTATAGGTTAGCGCTGATACTAACATCGCTCGTTCTTTGTTGATGAGCAGTTACTTCAAAATTGTCTGATTTGATTATGCAGCCGTAATCTATAGTTATAAGTCCTGAGTGAGTCAGTTGATGCGCGGTAACTTGATCTCCACATACTGTTCGTAGGTTACATTGACCGCAGCAAAAATAAATATAATTGTTGATAGAGTGGCTTTCTATCCAAAGATTTTGACAGGGATCGACGTTGACTTCACATGCTGATGCCTTTGATAGGCAGAAGTCTTTATCTCTGCTTAGTTTGTAAATAGGAGAATGAATGTAGCACAAGTGTACGTTCGTCACTAGGCAGGAATCGATGATATTTTCTGTCAGGATGATGTAGGCATCCTTTTTCAGATTTACAGCTATGAAATCTGACACAGGTTTAATTGATAACATTGTTTTGTTTTGTTTCTCCGCAGGGATTGGTATAAGTTTGAATATTTCATAGGTGTCCCTGCTTATCAGAGGTATTTGTACCTCAAATATTGAGTAATTCTTAAGCATCCTTGCTTTGACTCGTAGAAGTTTAAAAAGTTGTGCAAGATCCGTATGAATGTTTTCTACAGGTAAGGTGACGTCATTAGACAAATGACTTGCTATAGTGCTCAGCTGATCCCGTAATTGTTCGGCGGTTATTAAATGTGGATTAAATCGACCATGATAGATGTCTGTAATTGTATCCACTAAAGCGTTCTGTAAATCTTTCAAGTCGCGTAGTAGATTGCTTGTGACTATAGCTCCCATAGAAACTTCACTTGCCCTCGAAAGATTTTGAGTTTCAGCCTTTAATACTTCTAATGTATTTTCGATGTTTGAAAACTTTTGATGAATCATTTTATGTTGTTTGTGTATTGTAGCCTCCGTCCTCTTTAAGAGACTGAATTCTGCTTCTATGACCGAAGTTTGATTTTGCCAAAACGAGACAATATGCTTTTGATTATTGCGAAGAAGAGTAGTATCTTTCTCGTATTGTTCCGCGAATCGAGCGTCCAATACTCCGAACAGCCCGTTTGCTATGTAACCGACACCGTCGATAAGACCTCGTCGCCACCTGTTTGCTGGCCTTGCAAAATGCTGACTGAGCAACATATGATTATTGTAATCGAGTTCATTGTACCCGTGACGTAATTGCAATAATAGTATGTCACAGTGTGATTGTGCCTTAATTGTGTTGCATGTTTGTTCTAGCGATATGATACTTTTGTTAAGTGCCGTAATTCCTTCCCAATAAGGGTCTAAATCGTAGTATATGATTAATTTCCAGTTGTCCCTTATGATCTGCATGTTTGATAGTTTATCGAAGTAAATATGCTGATTACTTCTAAATTGTGTGAAGTTAAGTGCGCATTGGGAAGTTGTTATGATGCTAAAAAATAGCATGATTGCTGTAAACACCGACGCTATATTGAAACGAGTGCCTGCTTTCCTTGTTCCAGACTGCTTATCTGTGTAGGAATCTCCCGAACCCGTCGTTGTTGCTTGCTTGATTTGCGAGGATTCATTGTTAACGGGGAGTTTTGATAATTTTGTGATAGGACGTTTCAGTGTTCCGTTTTTGGTTTTCACTGTAACCACGCGAACATGACCATCGGAACCGGGATGTAGCTCGATGACTCTGCCCATCAGCCATTTTCCCGGCGGAAGATTGTCATCATGAATCATGACAATATCATTTTCATTGAGGTTCCTTTTTGCTTGTCTCCACTTGCTTCTTTCTGTAATTTGTACTAGGTACTCATTCTTCCATCTTTTCCAGAGATCCTGTACAATTTTTTGTGTCAACTGCCAACGGGTTCTTAAATCCGTTTCAGTCTCGGTTACGGTAACCTTTGATCCACCTGTTAGGAAGTGAGCAGGCGTTAAAAAATCCACATCGTCTGGATCTTCTGATATTGCACATAATGGTCTCGTGTTGAGACAGGCCTCAATCTGTGTAAGCACCGTATATAGTTCCTCAAATGTAAGAATCTGGTCACCAATAACCCTCTTGAAATGATATTTGAAGCTTTTAACTGCTGCCTCCCATAGGCCTCCCGCGGATGGCCATGAGGGCGCATTGAAACTCCACTCGATTTCCATGTCTAATATTTCTGCTTTTAGATCTTTGTCTTGAATGATATTGATAAGTGCTTGATATTCCTGTTGTAGTACCTTGTTGGCACCGACAAAGTTGCGACCATTATCGCTGTAAATGTGACTAGGCGTCCCTCTGCGCGCTGCCATTCTCCTTAATGCTGCAATGAATGAAGTTGTGCTTAGATCACCAACTAGTTCTAAGTGTACTGCCTTGGTGACCATGCACACAAAGACAGCCACATATCCTTTTGTGCTCTTAATACCTCGTCCTTTGCTTGCTTTGACGTAAATGTGACCAGTAAAATCTACGCCTGTGTATGTAAATGGACGTGATGGATTACTTCTGGCTTCCGGCAGGTGCCCCATGATTTGTTGTTGGCAGTCTGGATTTTGCTTTTTACATATTACGCAACGACGAAGCTGCCTCTTCGTAGCGACGTTCCCTCCTAGAATCCAATATTTTTGTCTGATGAAACCCAATGTCAGCCGGGCTCCGGCATGTAACATGGTTTGATGTGCGTCCTCTATTATCAGTTCTGTCAGACGTCCACTGTGCGGCAGAATAATAGGGTGCTGCATGTCATGGCTGATGTGTGCCTTCTTTAGTCTCCCTCCGACTCTTAAGATATCATTTTCATCCAGGTAAGGATTTAATTTTAATAATTTGCTTTTTGTATTTAACTTGCCTTCTTGCTTTAAATCTTTTATTTCTTTCGCAAATTCTTCTTGCTGTACATGCTTGATAATTTTTTGCTTTGCTAGCTTGATTTCTGATAATGATAAATAATGCTTTTTTGCTTTTCTTTTGTAGGTCGTAATCTTCATTACTAATGCTAGAATACGTGCAATTTTGCTGATTGATTGATACTTGCTTAACAGGTCTGTAATGATGCTTGATTCAGTTTTTGTGACAACATGCACGTCTTCTTGCTTTTTGATTTCCTCGTTTGTTGTATAGATAGCTTGATTTTCTTTTGTTGCTTCATAAGATTGTAACCATGTCGGTCCTTGCCACCACAAACGATAATCATTCAATTGAGCCACTCTCAGTCCTCTGCTTCCACAGTCAGCGGGATTTTCACTTGATTTTACATATCGCCAACACTGTGGTTGAATGATATCAGTTATTTGTATTGTTCTATTTGCTACGAACGTTTTCCACCGACTTGGGTTTCCTTGCAGCCATCCCAATACGGCAGTAGAGTCACTCCAACCAAATATATGTAGGTCATGACCTGCTAGACACTGTTTGACTTTGGTCATGAGTTTGGCCAGTAACAGTGCTCCACATAATTGTAATCGAGGTAGTGATATTTGTTTTTTCGTAGGAACCAATTTTGATTTAGCGGCTACTAATATTGCTGATTGATTGCTAGTTACAACTCTGCAGTAAATGACGCAGGCATAAGCCTTGGTTGAGGCGTCACAAAAGCCGTGTAATTCTACACAGCTTGCTGATTCCGTACCGTACCATCTTTGTATTTTAAATTGATTGATACTTTCTAATTCTTCCTTGATTTTGATCCATTCCTTGCTGATTTTATCTGGTACTTGTTCATCCCATTGAAGATTAGATAACCATGTTTCTTGAAATAAAATCTTCAATTTTGTTGTTACAGGCACGATCCATCCTAATGGGTCGAATATTTTGGACATGTCTGATAGTATGCTTCTTTTAGTGATATTGGTGCTTGATTGTTCAATTTTTGATACAAATGTGAAGTTATCATGTATAGGGTTCCAACGGAGTCCTAACATTTTAGTTAATCCTGCTTGATTAAAATTCTTGCTTTCTTGTTGATTATAGTCTTGATCTTCTATTTGCAGCAGACGACTATCGTTTGACATCCACTTTCTCAAGTTGAAGCCCCCTGATTTCAGTAGATTCATCAAATCTTGCTGCAACTGTAGTGCTGATGATAGGGAGCAGGCTCCATGTACTAGATCATCCATATAGAATGATTCTTCGACGACCTTAGCGGCTTCTGGGAATTTATCCCGTTCATCAGTGGCTAACTGTCTCAATGTCATCATTGCAAGAAATGGAGCTGCTTTTGTGCCGTATGTTACGGTTGTCAATTGATATTCTTGTATTTTTTGAGACGGGTTATCTCTCCACACGATTTTTTGTAAAAGTTGATCTTCTGGGTGTACCCAAATCTGCCTAAACATTTTTTCTATATCAGCCGTGAATGCGAACTGATATTGTCTCCATTTAATGATAAGAGACTGAAGGTCTTGCTGTAAATTGGGCCCCGTGTACATTAGGTCATTTAAACTTTGATTTGTTGATGTTTTTGCGGAAGCATTGTAAACAACTCGTAATGCAGTCGTTGCACTATCTTCGCGCAATACGCAATGATGCGGTAAGAAACATTCCAGTGTCTGATTGCAAGGTGAAGGTTTCATGTGACCTAAGGTTTTGTATTCGGTAATGAATGATTTATATGCGTTGAATAAAGTATTGTTTTTGTGTAATTTCTTTTCTAAATGAATGAATTGAGCAACAGCCTTGTTTTTAGACTGTCCCAATTTTTCCTCAAATTGTGGTACGAGTGGAAGTCTCACTTCGTATTTTCCGTCATCCAAACGAGTTGTGGTTGCTTCATAGTATTGAATGCACTCTTGATCTTCTGATGATAATGATTTTTCTTCTGTGATATCTTCCATCTCCCAAAATTGCTGAAATCTGTCCAAGTCGAATTGTACCATGTTGCACATTAATTTTGTTTTCATATTTCCACATAGTATCCAACCCAGACGAGTTTCTTGAACTAGCGGAAGTGATTCGCTTAGTCTACACATTCCAGCTAATAGAATATTCGAGTATACGTCCGCACCCAACAGTATGTCAATGGGTCGGCTGATGTTGTACTCTGGATCTGCTAATTCTAGATTCTCCAGAAATGGGCATGCTATTTTAGGGAATGAGTATGATGGTAAATATTTTGTTAAGTTGTTCATAATGTAAACATCGATATTAAATTGATAGAGTTTGATTCTTGAGCTTGACATACAGTTCAGGTTTAGCATTCCCTTGCAACTGTTTTCCCTTTGTCCAATGCCCGTGATTATGCCGTCACACCTGGATCGCTGCAATCCTAATTGCTGAGCGGCGTTCTCTGTGATAAGAGACATTTGTGAGCCCTGATCAATAAGGGCCCGCAGGATCAAATATGTCCCATCTGCTTTCTGAACCTTTAGCAGTGCTGTTGAAAGCAAAGTTTCTTGCATCATATTTTGCTGTGTCACGTGCGTGTTACCTTGATTTGCACGTTCTTGATTATAACGGATGTTGTTTTGCTGTGTAGAAGGTATCGCGTTACCTCCTTGCTTTGACAATTCCGTAGAATACGATTCATGAAGTAATGTGTTGTGAAATTCGTTGCATTCGACGCAACGCTTCTTTGACAGGCATTGTTTGCCTTTATGGTCATATAAGCAGTTTTGGCAATAATTTAAGTTAGTAACACATTGTTTTTTCTTCATCGGGGAAAAGTCAGCAAATTGTTTGCAATAAAATATGGCATGTGCGTCATTGCAGACTGGACAGTTTGGCCGATAGTTTTGCAATTTCCTGTAACTTGGTGATTGCGAACTAGCCTTGTTGCTTGAATATGATTGCTTTGAATGATAATTTTTTGATTCTGATGGTTTATTGTTGTTTGTTGAAGAAAAGGATTTTTGATTATTGATCTCCTGTTTTCTTCTACTTGCTTCCATGCTCGTGAACTTCCCCTCTAGAAAGGTTAGAAATTCATTCAACTCGAGTAATTCTCGGGGTTGTTTGATTGCTGCGTTGTATTCGCTAAATGTGTCTGAATCCAATTTCTGACACAGGATGTGTACGATTAACGGGTCCCACGAAGTCACGTCTACCCCGAGGGACTTTATGGCGTTCATCGTTTCTAGTGCAGTATCATGGATTCGCTTGATATGATTAATTGATGCTTGCTGTGTAATTGGTATATTTAATAAAATGTTGATTTGTGAGGTAAATATCATCCTCTTGTTGTCATAACGATGGCTCAAGATGTCCCAACTAATGATATAGTTGTCTGAACTGATCGGGAGATGCTGTATGAGACGTTCTGCTTCACCTTTCACTTTAGACTTCAGAAACTGCATTTTCTGAGCCCCAGATAATGACGGGTTACCATGAACTGCTTCTGTGAAGAGATCCTTAAAAGATGTCCACTGATGGTAACTACCGCTGAATGTAGGTATTTCTATTTTTGGCGTAGTATGCTCTCTATGTGAAACGGACGACATTTTCTTATTGATTGCTTTGATAGCATCGTTGTATGTGCTTTCGTATTTGAGGTACATATGATGATACTCTTGATTTCGATCTCCCAGCTCACTGTCTAATTCCCAATGCTGAGCGTCAATTTTTTCCCAGCGAGACCTTACCGTACTCAACAAATGATCGAATTCCCATTTCTCCGCCACCGCATCCATGTTGATGCTTGAAACAGTATGTTCAAAGGCCTTGAAGTTGCTTATCTGTTTTCTCATCATCTCATCCGTCTTGCTGTTTGATCCCTGACTCTTTAAAGATTGTCCTGAAAGTTGCTGTATGGTGCTAGAGGTAGCTAAAGGAGTAGCAGGCTTTAGAAGCGGTGTTGATGGTCTTTCCTCTGTTGGCTGATAATTCTGAATAACTGCTCTGATTTTCTCATATCTCTCCTTCACAGTGTCAAATTGCTTCGAAGTAAAATAAGTATGCGATCTGGCATATTCGATTTTACACAATTTTACATGATTTGATTGATACTCTTGCCAGCATGCATCCAAATTTTCTAACCTTCGGCGAATGTAGTCCGAGGTTTTGCGATCGGAGCCATCCTTTTTGAAGTTTGAGTAAATTTGCTCTATCTGATTGAGTAGTTGCTGTTGTTGGGCGAAAACTTCTTCCAAAGACGACATGTTGTTGAAATGATAATAATTGGAACGATCTTACTTGATTGTCCAAGCGGGAGCTTTGTTGCTCACCAAATGCGGATCCCTGTTGACCCCTGCTGATTACTGCTGCTGCTGTTATGTACTGCACTATTGCTGGCAGTACAAACTCCTTCACTGATAGTTCACTTGATGTCACTAGCTTTACAGTACTTGATTGCTACACTGTAATGAACACACGCGACATCCGGCTCGAAGGACCAAAAATGTACGGGTAAGGTACATTTAAATGATAGACTGATAGAATGATTGAATTAGTGTATTGAAAGAACACCCAAAAACTGATAACTGATCGACTCGCGGCGAATGAGTCTTTTTGATGTTAGCCCAAACGGTGCTATGCGACTACTGCTCGTTGACTTAAAATTGTATATTTTATTCATTCGCTGCGCGTCGATGTCAGCATAAAATTGATACATTTGATATTGTACGGGTTTGCTCGTACAATTATGAAATTGAAAATAGCCTGAGATATTTTCTTTGAGTACTTAAAGTTGTTGTTCCTTTTACCATGTGTATTATGACGTCACGTAACTAGCGGAGCAAGTGTCGAGCAGCGTGGTAGTCCGCGCCAGCAGCAGTAGCAGCAGCAGCGGCGCGGGCAGCTCGTCCAGCGGCGGCGCCGCCTCGCCGCGCGCGCGCACGCCGCGCGAGCCGCGTCGCGCTGCGCACGCGCACACCTCGTCCTCCGACACCGAGCGGGAGGAAGGTATGCGAGCTATCAATTATGTACAGTGCAACGAGAACCTTATGGCGTTATGGCGCCCAAATGACAGAGTCAGGGGCGTCGTTGGTAAACTTTGTGATATTGTCACAGAAATTGTATTCACAAAACAAGATGGCAGCGTTAGTTCCGATTTTGGCGTCGCGTCAAATGAACCTTTGTATGCAACTAGCTTTTTCGCGCATCTTCGTCCGCATGGTAGTCGGAAAACAACACAAATCTGAAATGTCATACATAGCTGAGCCTGCAACACAGTCCGCGTGGATGTGGAAAATTGCATTGAGTATGCGAAGTAAGTTAATAACACTTCAGTTTTTTTTTTAAATTATAGTCATAAATCAGATTTACTTTGCGATAATAATTCCATCGTTCAGTTGCGAATATTATAGTTATCCATAGTGGCCAACTTCAATCAAATCATGCTCCACACTGCTCAACAATACTAAACGCTCATTACCTACGTAAATAAATCGTTACTGTAACATCAGGTTGTTCCGGATCACCGCGGCTGCAACGCCGCCGCCGAGCTCGAGAGAGACGAAAGGTACGAAGCTCCAGTGAGAAGGACGAACCGCCCGACGAACTGGCTTATATTGACTCCTTGCCAGAGGTATGCTACCACATATCTGTAGATACTATGGGAAATAAACACGTAGAATTTTCAATATGTAAAATAATATTAGTAAAATGATATTTTTTCACACAAGTTCTTGTTGCAGGACGTACGTTTAGTAGAAGTTACATCTAATATATGGGGAACTAAATTTAAAATGCATGGTTTAGCTAAAAACGTTCCCGCTAATCTCGGCCAGGTTACGTATAAAACCTCTTTACTCCACCTCCAGCCGAGGCAGATGACTCTTATGATCACAGAACTCAGGGATGACTATCCCGTTGGTCCAGACCCTACGTTTAATCCTAACATCTTCTCTGAGGATGAAGAAGAGGTCTTTCAGTCCAACGACTCCAACGATTCTCCGTCGCACACTAATAATAATACTATCAGAAGGAAGGAAGGGAGGAAGGTAACTCTCAACGAAAGAATGAACAACACTAATAACATCAATCAGAATGAGAGTTACACAGCTAATAATAATAATCAGAACGGTCCGTCACTTGCGAGAGCAGAGTCTTATGAAGAGTTTCCGTATATTGATACTAATGAGACTATTAATAATGTGCCTGAGAGTGTGTACTCGACGCCAGTCAGGCATGCGAGCCAGCCCGCCGAGAGGAGAGTCAATAACCCGGCTGGGGTGCCCAACAGACACGCTATATCACCGCTGAGATGTGAAAGCTCAGTACCAACCTTACAATCGCCAAAGAACGCCGTCGCGCCCACAGACATCATATTCGAGAGACCCTCCCCGCAGACCGTCACCTGCGGGGGGAGGGGGGACTTCTGCGGAGGAAGAACCGACTACAGTGTTCGGGGAGACAATGTTTCACTCAAAGGAAATCTATCCAACTTAGAACAGCAGTCCTTTAACCTTAACCTAAGTATTGAGCCAAGCCGACAGGTAACGATCAAGAAGTGTGATAACCACGTCACTGACAACTGTCTTTCAAAACTACGTAAAAATATCTGCAGCAGAGGCGAATCAGCTTCGTTCGAAATGAACACGAGGATTCTGAAGTCACTTTGTAACAAGAATTACGAGCATGAAGTGCATCCGGACGCTTTGACCAAGCGCGGTGAAACCATCAAACATTTACAAAAGAGTGAGGACTTGAAGTTTATTGATGAGGAGACTCCCGTTGATACCACTATTAGTAACCTCACTGATAAAGCTCGAGAGGTAACTGGTAAGGTACAGAGAACTACCACCGTAGTACCCATCAGCCCAGTCTGTGCCACCGTCCCTTTTTATGACACGATGACACGCAGTTGCAGTGTCGGGTACCTTGATTTAGTGGATCCCCAGGTCTTACACGCTCAGGTGAGTCTCACCGCCTTGCGCGGAGAACCACCAAGGAGACTGGTACTCGTCAACAACAAACGTCACAGGAGGAACAGGCGTCACGTGCGCGCGAGTGATACTAAACAGACCGAGTGCACTAAAACACCGAGCTTACGACGATGCGGAAAATCCAGGAGTCTCGACTCCAGTGAGATGTCTCTGACGGTGGATAAGAGTAAGCGGCAGTCACGGGTGGATTCGGTGTCACCGAAAACGGACGTGACGAATTCTAGTAGTCGGTGTAATAGTACAGGAGGGGAGGATAATAGTGGGACTTCAGCTTCGGAAGGTACGCGGCGGCGGCGCGACTACCCCGTGTGCACGGCGTGCCGCCTGGTGTCGCCCTACGACCGGCGCGACGTGGACGCGCGCACGTACGTGTGCGTGGCGTGCAGCTCGCGCGTCGCCGCGCCGCCCGCGCGTGCGCCCGCGCGGCTGCACACCGACAGCGACTCCGACTACAGCAAGTATTACAGTTAGTACGATAAGTAGATGCTTTACTTCACCCGCCATCGAACACTAACCTTCGGTTCCACCGCTCGACGCAGGATCTCGGGTAACGTATCGACGGCTTCTATCCCCGGCTGCACCCTTAAAGGTAGATGTTAATTTTAGTTCGGAGTTCACCAGCCGGTACATGGTCACTAACTCCTCGTTACGACACCTGGGCTTGACACGCAACACTAAACGCTTCTACTCCGGTAGCCGCCCGCTTCACCATAGAACGCATGAAGCTTGCCTAGGAGTCTTGGATGGCACGACTCGGCATGGACACAGGTAGACCCCGCGTCCTAACCAAAATAATCGGGCGCGAATACGCGATCGTCACGTATTTGTTCAGAAATGGAAAGGCGCTCTCTGTCGGCGCGATCACGCGTCCGGGTTCGCCGAAAAAACTGAACGCGACGGTCGTTTGTTCGCGCGACGATAGCTTTGAGAGGATAAAAACATCAGATGAAACTGCAGAAGATATAATAGGTGTTCTGTGTACAGGTTCGTTGGAGCAGTTGGCGTTGCGTTTGCTTGCGTCCCGGTCGTCCCGTCGCGCGGAGGCGGCGACCAGTGCGGCGGCGCGCGAGTGCAGCTCGGCGCCCGCGTCGCCGCGCGCGCGGCCGGCGCGCCCGCACGCCGCGCCCGGCGAGCCCGCGCCGCGCACCCCGCCGCGCAAGCATCGCTACTCTTCTGCTTCGCCAATTAGGTCAGTAAAATCTGTTCGCGTCGATTTCCAAGTCTTATTACTTACCAAAACTTACAAATATCCCAAGAAAAGTATGCGCTTCGGGTATCATCGTCTATCTTCGGAAATACAAACGCGCCTTGATGAGATCTAATATTGATCTGTTACAAACATGGAACATGAGCAGTGGTGGCCCAGGTGTAACGGCCGGGAGTTACAAAATGTAGGTCGTAGGTACTTTGTAGTATTTTGTGTAAATTATTTACATCACTACTGCTGACTAAACGATGAAGGTGTAGCGGTATAACATCGTCAGAAAACCGGCATGTCCTCGAACCAAAAATTGGAAGACATGTGACATCTACCAACCAGTGACGTGTATTGGTTTTCAGAATAGGTAGGCACTAGGCCGGGTCTAGTCTAGGCAAACGCGGTCTCTAATCAGAAAAAAAAAGTGAGGTCAAAAGTGTGGTTATTTGAGTAGGCATGCCTACTTAACCGTGATAAATTGCGAAGTTCTAACGTCATGGTATTACGCGTGGACGTACGTATTTTTAATTTTGTCGTATTAACTTGAACGAGTAAAGACCAATGACAATGTGCGAATAGTATGGGAGCCGAGTAGGCTGTCTGGCGACTGCCTACTGCCGCGCGTGTTTGTATGAAAGATTTTGTTTTTTGTTAGGTATGATAATTTAGTAGGTTTTTTGTGTGTGCCCCACACAATAAAATGTAATTGACATGCTTGTGTTAATATGTCGAGGTAGGCACTGCTTATATGCCTATATGCAATGCACGCCACTGCTACCAACCTGCATTGGGCCCGCGTGGTGGATTACGGCCCACTTTCTCTCACCGAGAGGCAGTCTGTGCCCAGCAGTGGGAACATTAGGTAAAGGCTGACTGTGCAAACAGAAATACATATGCCTATTCTGTAATACTATATTTACGACGCGCAATGATACGTGTAAAGCGCGGCAGTTTCAAATTTAGAAACATCGCCTTTGACGCAACGTTCGTGCTAATTCGAAAACACGAAGATTGCCGTAGCACATACCTTCATTTTCTGGTTTACCTGTACCTATGTATATTTTGACGTTAACATATAAAAAACCCGTAAATAATTTTCGAGGATCCATTCAATATTATTTTATCGGTAACTATTGCAGGCAACTTTTGAACTCTCCTCTTCTGAATCGAAGAAGAAACAAGAAGCCGTCCGAAAGTTCTGATGACGAGTACTCCACCGGTGGTGGATACAGTGAGGTCAACGGCAGGAACTATAGAGACCTGGAGAGTTTCCAGAAGGCACAGCTCAGGAATAAGGTAATTTAAAAAAAAACGCGAATTAAAGTTTCGTTAAGAAAAGTGAAATCTTATCGCCTTTGTAACAAATTATTTTAAACTAGAGAATATTTTGACTACCTTTATATTAATTACATATTATTTTAAAACTATAATTAGGTTCTATTAAAAGATCAAGCACCGAATTTATTGACTGTGAATACACAATTTGGTACTGAGTTTTTGCTTCATATTAAGTATTTCCTTGATTCCTTGTAATTTTTTAATTATCCAAACTAAAAAAAAACGAAACCTTTAACATCAGTTTTCTGCCCGTCTGCTGCAGAGGTTTTTCTAAAGACTATGCAATGTACGAATTTGAATTTTGGCCTAGTCTCGGTGACGCGCACACATATCGCCAGTCAAAGATCACTTTTTTAATACTTCCCAGAATTCGATCCTTATTAGCGACACTATCGAATGGTGTAATAAATAATACAGTGTTTTTTTTTTCAAAATCAACGGGTTCGATTCCTGGCTAGAAATATTGATGTTTTAAAAATCCAATGATGCAGTTTTAGTTTTCATCAAAATCGAGCCCGAGACTTCTTTGAGTACTTTTCGCTATTCCTCATAGTTTCGGATTTGGCCATCCACGCCCACTTCAAAAACTCACCCTGTATATAATAATATTACACGTTTAAATATAATCGTGGCAATAGTTGTTTTAGATTCGCGACAGATGTAAGTGTAAAATATTGGGGCACCTACACTAGAAAAAAAAATCGAAAGTCCAAAATAAGGTTGAGCACCTGTGATTTAGAATTTTAGATGATGATGTCTAGGAGCTAGGGCAGGTTTATTAATTACGCGCAGTACAATATAGATTAGTTTAAACCTCAAATTGGGTGAGCGCTCTTGGCCGGTTTTCTTTTACAATAGCACCACATCTCTTTTCCAGCTAAAGCGCGCCGGGGGCGTAGTGACGGCCACGAGTTCTAGTTCTACGAGCGACAGTCGCAGCAGCAGCAGCGGGCGCCGCCAGCTGATCATGCACAACAAGGCGCCCATGTGGAACGAGAACAGCCAGGTGTACCAGCTCGACTTCGGCGGCAGAGTCACCCAGGAGTCGGCCAAGAACTTCCAGATTGAATATCATGGGAAACAGGTAGACCTCCGAATATTTTTAACGCTACGGGGTCAAGAATCATGGTTACAGTTTGCCCTGCCACCCTGTATTATCCAACGTAAGAATCTAACGAATATATTATCATTTTATCAGGTAATGCAATTTGGACGTATCGACGGCAACGCCTACACTCTGGACTTCCAGTACCCATTCTCAGCACTGCAGGCCTTCGCAGTTGCCCTCGCCAACGTCACTCAACGTCTGAAGTAAATTCCATCCTAGCTTATAACCGCGCGGTTTATGTAGCCTCTCGGTTCTTATAGCCGCACGGTACTTATAGCCATTGGTTTTTATAACCACGCGGTTTTTATTGCCGCACGGTTATGATAGCCGCTCGGTTCTTATAGCCACGTTCTAGGTACACAGCGCGGGGTCACTTGCTGACCAGAGGGTGCCATGATGCGTAACATGAATGGATATTGAAAATGATTATGAAATCTATGCAATTCTTTGTTAAATTGTATTATGTTGTGAACGCAGACGGCAGAGATGTTTTGCGGTTTAGCCCGAGTTCGTGCAACTGAATGGCGTCATGTTTGTTCCATTTTAACGGACACACAAGTGCGCCGCTCATTTTCTGTCGTCTGCATTAGGCTCCTGAGCTAAGCTAACAGCGGATAGTTATAATTTCTCACGAACTGTCTTCAGAGTTTGTGTTCGCGAGTAATGTCCTCTGTCGGCGTCCTTGTTAGTAGCTGTGAAAACATTGCTCTATATAAGCTTTTACACACACTGTCTTAATTTACGCGTATTGATCAGCGAACTTGCCCATCCAATGACATTTTTTACACAAGCGTAGATAGGATAGCTTTGTAATGTAAAGTTTCAAATTCACCGTCTCAATGCCGAAAGACGAACAATAAATCGGATTCATTGGGACCACTGACACGGACAGCGTATATTTATAATTAAGTCTTATGTATAATAATCCATAATCCCACTTTAGGAAGGTATACAAATATTTTTAGGTACAAATATGATATATTTTCACAATAGACATAATTTCACGTATGGAACCATTCTGAATTGATGTACTGGCCTATAGTTTATAGTTACAACTACAACCTCTTGATGTTGGTGTTCGGTTCTAGACATAGTGGTTAATTCTTATTTAGCCGCAGGGTTACATTTTATGGGAGCAGTGGTGGCCCAATGGTAACGGCCGCGACTTGTGGGTCGTGGGTTTACTTTACTTTTTGTAAATTATTTCATCACCACTGATCTCAAAACGGTGAAGGAAAAAAAACATCGTGAGGAAACCGGCATGTCCTAGAACCAAAAATTCGAAGACATGTGACATCCACCAACCCGCACTGGGCCCGCGTGGTGGATTATGGGCCACTCCTCACAGAGAGGAGGCCTGTGTCCCCGCAGTGAAAACATGATAGGCTGATTATGCTTACATTTTATACACAATAACAGTATACAGGGTCGAATTAAAGCGAAGATTCTATACCAATCACGTATGTGCAATTGTGCGGTTTACGTAAACAAAAACTATGTTTTTTTTTAACTGTTTATTTAAGGTAAACACACTAACAGCGGTCAATTATTCCACAAAAAAAACATCATTTATTTTTTTTATTTATCATGTTTAAAAATGTTTAAACCAATCACGTCTGCGGAGTTTCGCGAGCTAATTTACTTTGACCCGGTATATTATCTATTACCTTTGTTGTGATTGGTTACTGATGCATATTGCGTTTTAGATTACCAACCAGACGGCCTAGGTATGTTACGCATTCTTTCAGATAAAATAAGTAATACTTACCATGTCCATCATGTGATATCAAAGTTAAAGTCTAGTAAATAAATGTGCGTGTTAGCACGTTCTGAATAGGTCGAAATGAACATTGTTGTAACGTGTGTTATCTATAAAATAATGTTGTTGTCATTGTATAATTACTATTGCATTTATAATGTTCTAGGTGTTTTATCAGTCTGTTGGTTAATGAAAAATTTCCAATTTTACAGTTTTCTTTGAGGCAAATGAACTGATTGATTGACTCGTAATACCTGTGTCGACAATTATACATAAGTGCTTACCTAGAAATTAGTATGAATAAGATAATTATTTTAATTGCACTTATGTTTTTTTACTTTAATCAAAACTTACATATCTATGGTTAATTATTACTAGATTTTTAGACGTGTTGTTGTCCTTGTTTCTCACAGGTTCGTTTCGAAGACTGCACATCGTAAATATATTTTGATACCTATTTTATTAATTACTGTGTCGTCTAATTTAGTAAATCTTAATGTTAAGTAATGTTAATTAAGCCAAGTTAGATTTGTTTCTGTTGCTCAAGAACTTTTGGGTTTTTGAATGTTGTGGTGTTTACATAAATAGATATGACAAGTATTATAACAGATGTCGCCTGCTCAACTCCTACTTGATCACATTTTATCCTGACATTTTACTATCTGATCAAATCAAGTGCAGTTCAATTGCTATAACTTTGACAAAAAAACCATTGAATATAAGAGTGAGACAATGGTCCTAGCATCGGTATAGAGTGGTGCTTCCCGCCTTGGGATGTTGAGTGGACGGCATTATTTACTGTTAGTTTTTTCTGTATTGTTAGGGAGAACGAATATAATTATTATATCAATTGATCTATAAGACGTTTTGTTATTTACAATCGTTTGTACTGCATATTATGTCAAGTCTGTTTTATTGGCAAAGCAGCATGGAACACTAGTGATGTCTCGCGCTTTGTTTTTATTGAGCTGCCATTTATAATAGTTGTCCCATCGCTTTTTCTTTGATATTTCACTTGTCCGTTGTATATACCTACTTTAGTGACAAAGTGTAAATAAAATATTCTCCAAGTAAATATATGTAGTTTTATTGAACAATAACTGAGTAACTGGGTAAACCACATCTGATCAAAGGCCGCGCGTCAGCCGAGTAGGCGTATAGTTCTAACACTCGTTCACTGTCCCCTCAAGGAGGGGCACATCATATGCTAATCACTTTCACTGCCGCTCTGTCCTGGAACATAGTCTGCATCATCTTCGTCCGATATTTCAAGGTCATCCAGATCTTGGAACAAAGATTCGTCGACTTTAACTGCATCTCCTGTAATAGAGAAGTATTTGAGAGTTTATTAAAATGGTCTATTTGATTATTATCTGGGTATTCTAGAACAATGCTCAAACATAAATCTTATTAGTCTGGGATGATCTTTATAATCTATATAAATAAATATAATTGAAGTGTCTGTTTGTAATTTCAAAATAACAGCTTTTTACTAAAATGTATATGAAAGTATATACATATGTACGGTAAGTACTTATAGCAAAGAACAATTTTTATAATTTTTGTTTGTTTGTTCCGGCTATTCTCCGAAACGGCTGAACCGATTTTGCCGGGACTTTTACTGGCAGATAGATGATGATGATTTTATAAGGAGTAACTTAGGCTACTTTTATTTTGGAAAAAGAATTAGTTTTTTCAAAAAATTTAAAACTAAAAGAGAAAAGAAGATTCTACCTTTTGCAATGGAGGAGTGGTAACCTACACCTCTAATCAAGACTATCGAAGTTGCGGGCACAACTAGTAATATAATAAAAAGTGAATAGCGCAAATTCAGATAATCACAAAAATGATCAACAAGTAAGTTCATACAGAAAAGGGAAGAGTCACCCAAAACTAGACCATCAAGTCAAGTTTCAATACTAACCATCATCAAGGAATTTAAGGTCAGACTCATTGAGGGTGGTATCCCTCAAGAACAGTTCCCTGCCAGTTAGTTTGTTCTTATCCTTCGCTTCTTTTTCCCTTTTAGCTGGAATGCCCATGTCAATCTCAAACTGTTTCCTCCATGCCAGGAATGACTCCACTGTGACTCTGGTACCCTCAAACCTTTTCTGTAATTGGGAGAAACAGACATGGTGTTAATACTTAAAAAAATTATCAAAAGCATCCACCATATCATAGAATATAATCATCCACTATAGAATCGACTGGACAGACTAAATATCTCCAAGCTATATGATACACATGCATCGCCTAATCAGCTGTTAGTGTGTCTAACCAAATAATAATAATAGCATTGTAGAACTTCAATAAATAATAATAATAACACATTTTATTGCAGATTAAAAATCCATATGTTGTTAGTAAAAGTCTTAACCTAATGTTAGTAAAAAACACAAAACCACAAAATTGACAAATTGCAAATTGAAACGACTGACACATAATAAAGCTTGTATGGAAAGAATATCAAAGGTTTTGCAATATCTAATTTAAAATCTGAATTGATCACAGATAAATATTGTTCAGGGAATGTAGCAAGCAGGTATCTTGCTAAGCTTGGCAAACAGATTAGTTAGCAGACATCTACTTACATAATTAACAATAGTGATCACAAACATTTAATTTTTGGACAAAATATAATTCCCAATAGTGTTTAGGAGCTCAACTACTTTTTCTTGCTAATGAGTTATATTATAAGTTTACCTAAAAGGCGAGGGGCTATATGTATAGTAAAATAAAATGCAGCTTACCTGCTCAGCTTCTTCCTCTGCCCTCTTCTTGGCTAGGACTTGCTCTTCTCTTTCTTTCTTGATGGTGTCCCACCTCACATTGAGCCACTCTTGTCCTGCTGATACTAATGTGAATACCATCACCATGCCTACATTTTCGTTTCCCTGAAAATAATTTAAGTTTAAGACAACTAGACAAGTTGCTACATTTAACCACAAACAATTTTTTTTATTTTAATTGAATAATAGCTCAATGGACAAAGGTTCAAGTTCATAGCAGTGATGGAAGAAGCACCAGAAGATGTAATTGAACAATGGTTTGTTATTATTTGTAGGTATAATATAATAATGATTTGGAATAACAATGTTACTAGAGGTTTTGGCATATACTATTTACTAACCTAAAATAGAAAACAGCAAAAATAAAAAAGCTTTAAACTGAGAGGTAACACAAAATAAAATAGGCTTAGGCTCATACAAAATGTATCAAAGTAAGGAGTTCTGCATTACCTGTTCAGTTAAATGTGATAGTAATTCATCCTTATCAACTAAATCATCAAAGTTTTCTTCATCTTCTATTTCTATGACCGGTAACTCATCCGGGTACTTGGCTGTGTATGTGAAGACTAGCTGACATGCAAGGCCTTCTCCATCGTCAAAACCTTCAGACTTTATTGGTATACTAAACTTGTGGTAAGGTTTTGTTTCAATGACTGCAATCAAAAGTTAAATTACACATGGTACATGTCTTAAAACTAAAGGCGTCAAGAAAAATTTAAGAGTTTATATCAATAGGAACACGGAATTATTCTCCATCTCCAATGTATGAATGTAAACCGACCGGCGTACGTATTTAAACCTACTCAAAGAATTATAGTTGTATAGACAGAAAAGTTGAAGATTAAATGGATAAGTAAGCTACAACGTACCTTGCATATCGCCATAATAAATAGAGTCTAATGCTTCCACCTCACTAGTCTGCTCATAATGGTAATCCATGATATCTATTAGATTTTCTTTCTAAATTCACACGTTTTACTTACGTTCCCACATACACATTTTTCATAATCCGTCAATCTGTCACGCTCATGTCAAAAATGACAATTTATTTTTGAGGGCTACAGATAACAGACGGGCTACAGTCTGTGTTCGTTTTTTTTTTTTTTTTTTTTTTTTTTTTTTTTCTGGCTTTGCACTATTCGTGCTTATTGCCAATAACAATATTTTATTTAAGAATAAATAAAAACGTAAGAATCAAGTACTCGCGAAATGATAAAATATTACAATAGGAAATTTGGAAATGGAAAGGAGATTAGATGTTATTACATAAAAATAATAAATTATAATAAGTTAACAGTAGGGAAATATAATACAACAGAAAACTGTAACCATTAACGCCACCAGGTGGCCCAACAAAAAGGCCGTCTCGGTGCGTAAACTAAGAACTAAGTAAGTTTATACAGTTTATATATTTAATTAAACAGCTATATCATTATTTACAAGGAAAAGAGCTATGGTTTTATAAATATCTACATTAAAATTAAATAAAATACATGAGATAGAAGTGGGTAAAGGGACTCGGAGGGAAACAAGACTTTGGAAAAGTGAGGAATGGTCATAAAGGGGGCAGGAAAAAATAAGGTGATTCAGATCTCCCACTTCAGCGCCACATTCGCACGCAGGGTTCTGCACAATGCCAAGCCTGGCAAGATGAGCAGGAGTGCACACGTGACCCAATCGCATACGTATGAATATTGTTGTTAACTTTTTGTTTAGCTTGTATTTGCTAAACCAAGGTTTAACAAAAATGGATGTCTGAATAGTGCGATAAAATTTCCCTTTCACTGATTGCCCGGACCAAAGCTGACCCCAGGATTCCTGTAGATAAACTTTGGGCAGAGCTGCCAGATCTTGGGTGTTATTTTTGTACGGAAACAAGTCTCCACACAAAACGGCATCTTTAGCTAACTGGTCAGCTCTCTCATTACCTAAAATGCCACAATGCGAGGGTATCCACGCAAAATGCACTGAATACCCCTTAACAGAACACCTATAAAGGAGTTCACGTGTTTCAAATATAATATAAGGATTATGAGAATAGAAAGGGAATCTGGCCAAAGATTGTATGGCACTCCTTGCATCAGTCAATATGAGTGAATTCTGTAAGCCCATCGTAAGTATATATTCGACAGCTTTGAATAGAGCGTAACATTCTCCCGTAAATACAGATGATTCAGGCGGGAGCTTTATTTTTTGGACGATATTATATTGAGAGTGGTATACTCCTACTCCCACACATGAGTCTCTTCCATGCTTCGAAGCATCTGTAAACAAGAGCTGATAGCCCTTCCAGTCTCTATCCATAGTGAAGTTGAAGTTATGGTTATGAGATACGTCATCTCGGTAAATGTTAAGGTTATATTGTATATTTGGTGATTTAATTAATGAACTGTAATTACAGTGAAATATAGGAAGAAATTCAGATTGGTGACAAGGAGCTTCAATTAAATTGTATTTTCTAAAGCTTTTAACTAAGCACGGAGTAGCTTTGTGGCTCCAGTAAGTGGATGAATTTACTTCTTCAGAGAGAGTGAAAAGTTTATTTCGCAAAGGATGATATGTAAATTGGAAACACCGAGCCATAAATCTATCAGCTAAAAATTGACGTCGCAAATGAAGTGGAGGGTCTCCACATTCCACCTGAAGACAATTAATAGGACTGCTTTTCATTGCACCTGAAACCACTCTAAGTGCCTTGGACTGAACACTGTCCAGTTTTTTGAGACCAGCAACATTAGCAGGTTCCAGCAAAAATGTCCCATAATCCAATACGCTTCTAATCAAGGTGTTGTACAGTAGTTTTAATGAAAAAGGATGTGCTCCCCACCAAACACCAGCAAGACATCTAATTATGTTGATATTTCGTTCGCATTTAGCAGCTATATAATCACAGTGTGGTAAACCAGTAAGCTGTGTATCCAAAATAAGGCCTAAAAATTTAACCTGGTTTTTAACGGGCATAGGGGTATTATTATACCTTATTGTAACTATAGGAGGCTTACGCATTCTAGTAAACAAGACAATATTGCTTTTGTCAATTGACAGGTGTAGACCATTGGTTTCTAGCCAATTCTTCAGTAAGCATAAAGAAGAGGTTAAAGAAGTACAAATATTTGCAACGGAATGACCAGATAAATATAGAAGTAAATCGTCTGCATATTGAAGGACTTGCACTGACCCATTTAGAGAAGATTCCAAATCATAAGTGTAAATATTGTAGAGAATCGGACTAAGTACAGAACCTTGAGGAAGACCTTTCCATACTAAACGGGTAAATGTATTCCCTTCAATATGAAGATTTAAAGATCTCTCTGAAAGCATGTTAATTATGAACTTGGACAGCATTGTTGGAACTTGTAATGAGTTCAGCTTTTGTTCTAGGATTGATACCAGGACATTATCGTATGCTGAGCTAATATCAAGGAAAGCAGCAATTACAGAGTTATTAGAAGAGAAGGCTAAGCGAATATCAGTTGTGAACACACTTAGGCTGTCCATGGTACTTTTACCCTTCCTAAAACCAAACTGTGATGGCGCTAGCAAGTTTTTGCTTTCCAAAAACCACTCCAAACGATTCTTAATGAGATGTTCAGCAATTTTAGCAAGAACTGTAGAAAGTGCAATTGGTCGATAAGAAGTAACCTTAGAAGAAGGTTTGTTTGGTTTCAGAATAGGAATAATTGTTTGAGACTTCCAACTTGATGGAATGTTGCCAGATATCAAAGCTGTATTGAGGAGATTTAAATATATTAAAAGAACAGAGTCAGACAGATTAACTATAAATGAATATGGTATACCATCTTCACCGGGAGCTGAATCCTTAACATGTGTCAGGACTCCCTTCAACTCACTTAGTGTGAACAGGGAATTCAACTCAGAATTAGCAATAGGAACATAGGGAAAGTGCATTAAAGATCTCTGTTCTGGGACTGAAGGAGGAGCTAAATGATCCATAAACTCATTGGCTAATTCTAGTGGGAGTTTAGAGGCTGTTGTGTCACTGAATGCTGACCTGAATCTCCTGATATTTTGCCATACTAGAGATGCGTTAACTTCTGGTGAGATAGATGCACAGAATCTTTGCCAACCTTCAAATTTCTTTTTCCTGAGGAGCTTACGAGTTGTACGAGCAGCATCTAGGTATATCTCAAAATTGTGACGAGTCATAGTATGACCATAATTTTTCTCTGCTTCTTTTCTTTTTTTAATGGCCTCAGTGCACTCAGCATCCCACCAAGGTGGTGAAGGAATTTTGCCTGAAGCACCATTCTTAATAGGGAAAGTATTATCTGCAACCTCTATTAAAATTCTTGTTATTTGATTAGATAATAACTGAGGATCATGTAGTTGTAAGGGGTTAGTTAAAGCGAGGATTCTTTCTTCTACACAATTTTTGTATGTATCCCAATCTGCATTTTGAAGTCTGTACTTTAATCGTGGTGTTTGATTGCAAGCAGCTGGTTTTTTATGTGGAAAAGAGATGATTAAAGGGTAATGATCACTACCATAAGAAGACGGTAAAGGAGACCAAGATAATGTTGATGCTAACTCAGGTGTGCAGATTGAGAGGTCAGGGGCACTTATTCCCTCATCTGGATTCGATTGGCGTGTTGGGAGACATGTATTTAAAATACACAAATTATTTGAGTCTATAATTTCTAATAACTTTTCCCCATAGTAATTGGAACTAGAACTACCCCAGGACTGATGTTGTGTATTAAAGTCGCCCATTACCAAAAATGGTTTAGGTAAAACTGAAAGAAGATTACTTATTTCAGAAAGAATATTTACAGTGGGACGAGGATAATATATACATACTAGACAGATTTTATTTACAATAGCAGCGACAGCAGATATGTCGTCGCTGAGTCTTGGAAGAGGAAAAGATTGAAAAGACAAGTTATTTTTAATAAGTATGGCGACACCGCCATACCCATCGCTTCTGTCTGTTCTTAGACACGCATAGCCAGGAATTCTAAAAGAGAACCCTGGTTTAAGCCATGTCTCACAGAGAGCGACTGCAAAGGGTTCGTATTTGTTCAATATGTAGGACAGATCAGATTTTTTATTCACAATGCTGCGGCTGTTCCACTGGACAATCTTGGATAGATTTGGATCCATTATGATGGTTAAATAAGTTAGACAGAGTATCAATTACAGTGGCAACGTTGGACGGTTCAATATTATTATTTTTAGATAAGGTATTAATTAGCATGATTATTAAATTTAAAATTTGACTCTCATTATTATTTGTTGTTTTATTTTGAAATGCAACACCATTCCCTGACACAGAAACTTCATTACTGATTAATGCCTGATGAGCTGCCCGGTCATACCCCTTAGCTGTTTTTGGGGGATCCCGTGGTTTCAAGAAGACCGTTTTTCTTTGTGAGGAGACAATTGGTGTGTTACGTGATTGTGGTGAAGATTGTGTAAAGAAGGAGTTTTTAGTGGTATGTGATGGAGCAGATGTTACCACATCTGCATACAATTTTGAGATTGGTGGATGTAGCTGGGACGCTTCAGCATACGACACGCAGCTATGGGCCATATAATGTTTAATTGATTTCTGTCTCTCAAATTCTGGGCATTTTTTATTGATGGCGTAATGAATGCCACCGCAATGACAGCATTTACTACTACTCTCGTCTTCAATACTGCAAGTGTCAGCAGAGTGTTTCTCCCCACACTTGAAGCACTGAGGGTTCGACCTGCATTGTACCTTTGTATGGCCAAAACGACAACAATTGAAACATTGAATTGTTGGGAATGTATACAATTCCACTGGCATGGAATTGTAGCAACAAAACACACGCTTTGGTAAAATTTGTCCGTCAAAGGTGAGCACGACTGTTTGGGATGGTTTCCACACAGGGGTCGGTTCGTGTGTTTTATAATTGAGACGCCTTGCTTTGATGACTTTCCCGCATCCAGCGGGGACAGATATATTTTCCATTATTTCCTCAGGAGACCATTCGGTGGGTACGCCTTTAACAATTCCAATACGACACACATTAATTGATGGAACGAATGCCTTCAATTTCTCATTGGCCAAACTTGGGTCATTTAAAAAGGAGTTTGCATCTACGTAACGGGAGAAGCTTAGTGAAATTCTATTTCGACCAATGCGTTTTAATGAACCGTTAATTATATTATTGAACCTGCGTTTTTTAAGAAAGTGCCCTAAAGTTATTGGGTGTAATGTTTGAGCCGAGTTTTGTGTGTCAACAATTTTTTGGATGTGCACAACGTATGGCGACAGGTCTGTGGCTTCGTACAAAGCCCTAGCAACCTGTGGCGCCTTCTGGGGAAGATCTGACTTTAAGAGGTTTTCAGACTGGGGACCATCCACAGAACGTGGAGTGGCTTCTTGATGAATTAAAATTGATTGTACCGGTACGTCTGATGTGACTACTGAGTCATTTTCACAATGACAATTTGTTTCTAAATTACTATTTCTTCCTGTTGAGTGACCATTTCGCCTTCTTTTATTGCAATTTTTACAAATTTTGCGTGGAGCTCTAGTCCTTTTCCGCTCCGATCTGGTTAAGGACGAATCTGTGTCCATACTGGATTCACAAATTGTAACATTATGCCCCACCGAGGGGACTGTGCCCCCCGGATCAGGCGGTTCACTGTCCATTGTGGCCACTGGCCAGAAAAAATAAAATATAAAAAACTTACCCTAAATAAGAAGAATTAAATCTACAAACACTTACACTAACTAATCTAATGAATATTTACATAAATCTACACAACTTATCTCCAATCGCAAACGTTTTTTATTATTTTATGAAAAACGAAAGAAAAATCACGCCCGCCAAATTCGATGATTCCCGCGCTTTTTCTCTGTGTTCGTTCTTCTGTACAAAGGACAATTCAGAGTTACTAGCGTTAAAAAATATATCGACAAAAGTGAAAACTATTTGGCTAATATTATTGGGGCTCTCTCCACGAGCGAGAGAATCGCGGCGATATAGTCCCGCCGTGCCATTAAATTTTCGCCGCGATGATATCGCCGTGTGGAGACACGTTCCATGAGAGTGTATAGAAATACGTGGCACGACGATAATATCGCTGCGATTCTCTCGTTCGTGGAGACAGCCCCATAGATTTTGGTTGGATGTAAAGTACTATGATGTGCTCCGTGGTATTAGGCGGACGACTTCTTTGAAATCGCGGGTAGAATCTGAATGAGTTTGGCGTGTATGGATTGGCACAAGAAAAGAGAGCCCTATGCTCAGCAGTAGGTGACGGTGGGTGAAGTCGGGCTGTGGATGATGAAAGTATAGGCTGGTTTCTACTTTGTGGTCACACCAATACCAGCTGGCTGTCACTGACATTTTGAAATTGACACTATCTAGAGATGGGCCTAAACGTTAAAAAATAATAACACTGCTAAATGCTAATGCTAAAACTAATTAACACTTAAAATTAGCAGTTATATTTAGCAACTGTTAATTTAATCACAGACAGATTGCTAACAAAATTAACTTTAATTCTTTTTAGCCGTTGATTATCCATTTCAGTTAATTTTTTTGCTATTAGAAATATTCTTTTTCAACACTATACAAACAGTCAAACAATTGAAATTTCACTCACAACACTCATAATCATTAACTACTACCTAGATAACAAAAACGTAAATATACTTCCGTAACGAAGATCAGTCTTCAGTTAAAAAATTAAATCAACTAAATAACAATCTGACACAAAATAAACAGTTCACAGTTGCTAAATTGCTAAATGCTAAGTTGAAAACATTTCAATAGAGACGGAACAACATTTTGTATCCTTTCCTTTCTTTCTAGTGGGTTAGAGCGAGACAAATATATATCAATCTGTGTGTGGACTGTGTGGTGCGGGTTAGTAGTAGTCTGAGTACCTGACGCCGCGCCGCTGCCATTATTATTAATTTGTTATGTGTTAGTTACGTTTACATGTGAGATGTGACTGCTATATTTAACAGCTATTTTAAAATTTATTTAACAGGTGTTGACACTAAAAAAATATAGCAGTGTTAATTTAGCAGCTTATTAATTTTAGACCCATCTCTAACACTATCTATTGACAGTTAATAACTGACACAGTCAACGTCAACGTCAAAATATTGAACGGATGGAACTCTGGTTTATTTAATAATAAATAAAAATACTATATTTGTTTTTACGAAGGTAGCTCGTAATCTACGAATTCTTCAAAAATGGATACCCCGGATTTATTGACAACTTACGTCCCTCAGTCAGATTCGGAACAATCTAACACTTCAGGGTTAGTATTATAAACATTACGTACTCATCTGAGTCTGGCTGTAGCAAACTTAGATTAATTTGTTAAATATTTTACAATTTGAATCTGTTACAGAACTATTCCAATGACCATACCCTCGTCGGAAAATGAAGACTTCTCGGAGCTACATGAGCAAGCGATGGCGAATTTTCAAAAACCTAACGTACCCAATATTAATGTACCAGAAAAGATTATTCTTTGTTTGGATGTTTGCTACGACAATCACAAATCACTTTATCGCCTGGGTGATGGCACTACATTCACTCCTATAAACATGATGAAGCGTGTTCTTGACTTTTTCCTACATTCGAAAAATGCCATCAACAGAAAGACCGAGTTTGCCATAGTAGTGCTGAAAGCTACAGAACCATGCTGGCTACATAATTTTACCAGCAATTTGAAGGATATTGTAAATACAATTGACTATATTAATCCCGAGGACTGTGATGCTGAAATATTTGATTTTAAAAAGCTTTTTCAATTGATAAAGCAGAAAGTTGAAATACCGGAATATAAAGATGGAGAATGCATACAGCCTCCTTCTTATGTTGTGCGTATGATTGTAATGTATGGTAGATCTAGTTGTATTCCAACAATTCCACAAGATGACGCATATTTCAACTTTTTGAAGAAACAGTTATACTTTTACATTGACATACTGCTGGCCCATGAAGAAGAATGTTCACTCTACAAATGTGAAGAGATCTATGATGCGCTTCAAGACCTGGATAATGGCTATTCTTATGTGTATGAAGTGTCAAGAAATGCAACAAAGATTCATGATTGCATTGCTAAACTACTTGCCCATCCTCTGCAGAGGCCATTACAAAAAAACACAGATTATGCATTTGGAACCAAGTATTAAAATATTTCTCAAGATAATGAATAACATTTTTAATTTATTAAGTACTTAAATTCCTCATACAGATAAAACATGATCTGCCAGTACATGACTGCTGATAATTCTCCAATAACACTCAGTTTAGCAGAGCCACCATACAGGTATTACCTTCCTGTATTTCTGACGTCTCCAGTGTATAATCAGAATTATGCTTTTTGTTCCTGTTTGTGTCATTATTGATAATTTTCCAAATTGCTTTTATTTTATTGTCTGCTGATTTTATAACCTTGTTGCTATATAAGCTTTAAGCCTAAGTTGTTTAAGCCTTACTAGTGTTTTTAAAAGTTCTAGAGTAATAGCAACATACTTATGAAAAGTTTCTGTGTTAATATAAGGTTAAAGGTCATACAGCTCGAAAAGTCTTTTCCTAAGTCCTTTAGTTGCCTAGTCACTAAATAAAAACTTAGGGTTGATACTTTTAGTGTTCTTAATTCATTGTGCTTTTGATATTTATTTTTAATTAACAGATGTTATTGGTCTGGTCTTATAAATAGAAGTCGACTTGTTGCTTTTAGTATCAGTGAGTATGGATTATATTCTGGAACATTGATACAAGCTCTGAAGGCAACAGTAGATGCATCTTAGCAACTGTGCGATGTCGGTCACAATAGCAAAGTCGCATGTTTCAGCAAATACTTCGACGCTGCATCACGTTTTGGTGACTCAATCCATTTGAGTATGATTTAAAAATTGCCATTTCTAACGATGTTGAATTGTTTTGCGAAGAGATAAAACATTGTCGCTAAGTATATCGAGCATCTGAAAAGCGATTAGATCGCTAATCGCAAAAGCTAACAGTAGTATAATATAGGAACCCATCCTTAGGGCTCACTTATCCACCGTCATTTTGAATCTTGACAGTTTTTCGCAGTCTGGCAAAAGTATTTTTTGCTTTGGATAAACGAAATCTGATAATTGCAAAATCAGCCCTTTATCAAATTATTTGGAACAAATCTACGAAAAATGACGGGTCTCAGAATCTCATAAAAAAAAACATAATTCCTTTAAATAATTTTATATTCCTGTTTCGGTTATAATAATATATCTACCTAGGCCAGCTAGTTTCCTTCCACAACAGACAGGACAAAGAGATCGACCGTCGAGTCGAAAATGCGTGGAGGAGCTACTGGTCCATGAAGGCGCTAATGAAGGGCGACCTTCTTATTTCACCAAAGCGTAAGCTCGTCGACATGTGTATCCTGCCTATCCTAACCTATAGCGCTCAGACTTGGTCTTTGACAGAGGCTCAGAAGTCCAAACTCAAGGTTTGCCAAAGAGCGATGGAGCGTAGTATCTTAAAGATTAAACTCACCGACCAAATTCGCAACACCACAATACGCTCCAAGACAGGTATCGCTGATGTTGATGGCAAGTCTGCGAGGCTGAAGTGGGACTGGGCGGGTCACACTTATAGGATGCATCCAGACAGATGGGCCAAAGTCGTCACACAGTGGGTGCCTGAAGACGGGCGTCGTCACCGAGGCAGGCCTAAGAAACGCTGGCGTGACGACTTAGACTCATTCCTAACCGACTGGACGGAGAAAGCACAGCACAAGCAAAAGTGGAAGAAAATGGGGGAGGCCTTTGCCCAACAGTGGGACAGTACAGGCTAACAGAAAAAAAAAAACAATGTTTCGGTTTCGGCCGAAACTAGAAGCGGAGCCGAAGGTTCGGCTGAAAATCGTGCTATTAAAAAACTGATTAGGATATTTTAAAAGGCTTGACTGTACCTAATTATTTAATTGATATTGTTACAAGGTTAAAAAAAAAACAAGGAAACTCCTTTTGTGATATTTATTTCAGCTCTTAAAGGGGGTTATGATTGGTATAAAAGAAAAAAAAACTAATGCTATTTTATTACACAATAGTTTCAAATACTTAGACATTTATTATGTACTTTTAGAGTTGATCAATATTCATCAGGCTCCCAAGAGTTTATTTCACGTCATAATTATATACATTTTGAATAAGCATAAAATGCTGTATAGACTGGTCATTTTCATCTCTTTATTAATTCTGTGAAGAAACGGGCTGGATTACGGCATACAATGTTATAACACCAGCTAGAATAATCCCAATAGCTACTTACAGAATCATTAATTTACATTTTCCGGCACAGCCAACCTTTTAACTCCATACTTACCAATAGATATTAATTTATAATACTTGCAAGTTGACTAATTTTGGATATGATTAAATCTGAAAAATTTATTGAAATCATTGAAACAATAAGCAAGTTAATAATTATTTTTCAGATTGAGCAACACTAGCAAATGATTTATGCTTATCAGACATTAAAATCCCATTATGCGGACATTTTCTTTGCTTCTTAAGATAGATTAATAGCAAGACAATAATATGAGAGGAATAAAAATATCACGTACAGGCTGTTAAATGTCACAAACAAGTAGCAAACATTTATTATTTATTAAAATAAAACAAACTCGCCAAGCTATACATTTAAGTAAAACATATAAAAATAAAACATGTAAACAATTCATAAAAAATATTGATTTATTTACAACGATTGGTTATACATCTAAAGCAAATTTAATAAATCACTTAAATTTTTCCTGGGAGAGTGCTTTCTTTGTTGGTATTGGAATCAATATAATACAAATACTAGCATAATTTGGACAACATTTAGAATGGATAACTAATGGGCGATAGAATCATAAGTTATCTTTGTATATTCGTCTCAGCCATGTTAGATAGCATTAGCATAATTTGAAAGATGACATGTATCTGTTACATGGGTATAGCATGAAGCACTAAATAAATGTTTTTATTACCATTTAAGCTGCAACACTTATCATCAATAGATTACATAATTCAGATTTTAATATCCTACTATCACTATCTGCCTAATGTCATTAGACTGTTAAAAAATTAAATAAAGCTTGTATTACATTAATACGTGATTTTCCCCAAGTACAAACAATTGATCAACACGAGATTTCATACACATCAGTCACAAACATTTCATTCTATAGCTATAATATAATTACATCTGAGATCCTAGGGGTGTAATGATACACTATCGATGCCTAAGATTTGACACTGGTTAATTTACGAACGAAATAAATAACTTCATGTATCAGTCTCAATATTTTAAAAACTATTTACAATATTGTAATAAATTCAGCCGTTGTCAAATAAAATACCGAGTGAATATCATGCGGAATAAGAATGAGTCAACAGCTACTCCTAGCCACTTTATCACTTTCTTAAATCTGTACTCTAGAGAACAGTGATACAGATTACATGGAATGATAAATGATTTTACTTACAGTACCTTAATTAAGCCAATATTTGTGATAGTACAAGAGAATAATTAAAGCGTATAACCGCTCAGCCTCATCGCTGACGCGAAATGTTACAACGGAACTTCCTAACGGTACTATGAAATTTATAAAAAATGATCCGAGGTTCGTCCGGCGCGCTCGACGGGTCGCGAGCTCGTCGCTCGGTCGTCCACTACACGAGGCGGCCGGGTAGCCACTCACTAAATATAATTCACGGCACAGTCACTCGGAAGTAACACTCGCGCACTCGGAGACACTCGCTCGGGCGTCCGCCGCACTACTCTACGATACACGTGCGGGGAGACGGGACTAGAGGGGGCGCGCGTCGTGCGCGCACGTGCACAGGCACAGCGCGCGCGCGGCGCGGCGGGGTCACAGCACGCAGGCGGCGAACACCGCCATGGCGCGTCAGGGGGGCGCGGCCGGCGCGGGGGGCCCGGCCGGCGGGGCCGGGGGGCCCGGGGCCGCGCGCTCGGGCACGGCCGGGGCCGCGTCCTCCGCGCCCGCACCGCCGCCGCGCGACCGCATCACGTACGCGTACGTGCGGTACCTCTTTATCTGTTATACACAAACTATTATTAGTAGAGCATTTAAAAGAGTGTCCACGGAGTTTTTTGCCCATTCTTCTCCATAAGAACCTACTACGCTTTGGAATGGACGAATATCTTTGAAACTAACCAAACCCTTGGCAACAAGTGTCTATAATAAAAGTGGCTTAACCGAAATAAATGCTATGAGTTACAATGGTGTCATCGGTACCGACCTCGTACACGAGGTAGTGTTCCTTGTCGCGCGCGTGCGGCGCGTTGTCGCGCGCGTGTCGCAGTGCGGCCAGCTCCTCCTCCAGGCGCGCCGCGCGCTCTTCATGCTCCGCCAGCTGCTCGCGCTGTCACAACATAACATCACGCTTATAATCTCACGAAAAGGCTAGACAGAGGTGTACCTATAGTACACCCACATCTCCCTAGTTATGTTTAAGTCCCATATATTGCCATCATCATCATCATCATCAGCCTATAATGTTCCCACTGCTGGGACACAGGCCTCCTCTCTGTGAGAGGGAGTGGGCCGTAATCCACCACGCGGGCCCAGTGCGGGTTGGTAGATGTCACATGTCGTTGAATTTTTGGTTCTAGGACATGCCGGTTTCCTCGCGATGTTTTCCTTCACCGTTTTGAGAGCAGTGGTGATGAAATAATTTTACACAAAGTAAAGCGCCTGTCTGGGTTCGAACCTACGACCTACAACTCGTAAGTCACGGCCTATACCACTGGGCCACCACTGCTCTCGCCATCACCTGGGCACAAATCCAGACTCCGGCGGACTGCTACTGAGGGTTCAAGTGTTAATAACACTGCCTGACCTGGGAATCGAACCCAGGATCTCATGCGCAACAGTAGCGCTTGCGACCTCTAGAACAACGAGGCAGTCGGATAATAATAACCCTGTATATAGACATTATCGTGGTCAGATCATGTGAAGACCATGTAGATTAGTGTCTGAAATTCTGAAATGGTCTTTAGAGGACATAATTATCACGAACCATGTTGAGCTTCGTATGTGTACAGGGCAGTAATGGTCGCTGGAACTTGCGCTGCGAGCCGACCGCGCCCGCTAGCGGAGCCGCTGAGTACGCCGCGCACACGAAGTTGATCGTTTCCACCCACGAACATAACTCTTTTGAGTCGCTGTCAAACGAAAAGAGTATCAAAATCTAAGCATTTATTTCAATTAAACCAATTACAGGCACTTTTGAATTGTCAAGGAATCAGGCAGTCAGAAAAATTGTACCTAATAACATCGTTTTTTATAGGTTTTTCGAAAAATACTATAAAATGCAAGCTTATTTATGCGTTCGATAAAATCTATACTTGTGCATGCGTAATTATTCATCCCAAGTACGGAACCCGTCACTGCGTGGTCCGACACGACTTCTCCGGTTTATTTAAAACTAGCTGCGCCCCGTGGTTTGACTCGCGTAAATGTCGATCCCGTGAGAATTTCGGGATAAAAAGTAGCCTATATGTTAATCAAGGGTGTCACCTACCTCCATACAAAATTTTATCAAAATTGGTCCAGCCGTTTGAGCGTGAAGAAGTAATAAACACACACACAAACTTTCGCATTTATAATATTAGAGTGATTATAATATTATATTATATAATATGATAGTGTGACTAGCAGCAGTCTATATTTCCCGTATCTTTGACATAATAATTGAGAGAGAACGGTATAGACAGACTTTTTAGTCTTACCTAGTTTGAAATAAGTATTCGGCCTGGTCCGCAGTCTGCAATCTAAATACGTGCTGCTTTTTCGTGTAGTCGGTCGCTTTCGTCGCCAATGCGTGGTGTATTCTGTAATTGAAAGTGTGTAAATTAGATATTACATCCATATAGGATGCATAAGCGTGGATAAGACATAGACAGGAACTTCCAGGCAAAGTTTAGTTATATGAAAGTACATAATTTAGACATGGCACATAGACTGAAAATATTTCATTACTATGAGACTTTTTTATGCCTGCGATTGAGGTACAGTCCGGATAATGACACTATATACAGGGTGTTACAGAAAGGGTATATCAATACAAACGGGTTGAAGAGTGTATCTGGTCTAGAATGTCTGTACAAAATTTCAGCTCAAAAGTAGTAACTTTGAAAATGCTTAATAATTTTTTATTTCGATGGTTTATTAAATTGAAATCATAACAAACGTGTCACCGCATTACGAGGGTCATTATCCATTATCTGTAGTGTGTCTGTGCGCCTAGTACACGCACATCACGCCGCCGCGCGCCAGTGCAGCGGCGTGATGTCGAAATAAAAAAATATTAAGCATTTTCAAAGTTAATGCTTTTGAGCTGAAACACAGAATACTTAAAGTACTGCGTACAGAAAGGCCACTCCCTTCCCCGCACTAACATCAGTTACCGCACCTCACCCCGCACTTCGATGTGTTCGTCGCCTGCTCTTTAACAATGGCGCTCGCATACACAAGAACCGCAGCGCTGTACCTACCTACTGCTGACACGAACACATTATTTTTTTAAAGTTTTATATTTTGTGTTAATCACGATGGTTGTATATTGTGCATTATTTGGATGCTTATCTTCATCGAGGAACGATAAAGACAGGAGTTTCTTTCGGTTCCCGAAACATGAAAGAAGGTAAGGAACAGCAACTCAAATATCCTTTAAACCCATAAAAAATAAAAGCTAGTATATTACAGACAAACAAGTTAAGCCAGTGTTGTGATAATTTATTTTCATAATTTTCTCTATTAATCATTTATTTTCCAAGTTTTCTTCGTTTTAGAACAATTAAAACTTCCGTAATATTAACATACCAAATTGCTCTCTCTCTCTTTATTGTCTTAGTTATGTCTCTTTCTTTCACGTTCTATTCGTTCTTCGACTTTAAAAGTAGTACAATAGAAATGTTATTAATTAGATTTCTGTGAGTACCTAGTGTCGCGGCGCGCGGCGCCCCATTGTTGCATACGTTCGGGCAGCGCCGCCGCCTACGCAATACTGCGCCAGCCAGCCCTACTAGATTTCACGCACACATTTACACGTATACAAACGTCATTTGTCAATGTAGTGGTAGTAGGTAATTATTTTGCGAGCGTTGTATGGAGTGTCCGGGGTGTGGCTGAAATTTTGTACAGAGATTCTAGACCATATACACTCTTCAACGCGTTTGTATTGATATACCCTTTCCGTAACACCCTGTATAGAATAGCATAATCAGCCTTTAATGTTCCCACTGCTGGGACACAGGCCTCTCTTCTAGAGGGAGTGGTCTGAATATACCACGCGGGCCCAGTGCAGGTTGATAGATGCCGTAGATGTCACGTGACCATATTTTTTGGTTCTATCTAGGACATGCTAGGCTTCCTGACGATGGTTTCCTTCGCTGTTTTAAGAGCAGTGGTACAGGCATACATAGAATGATACAGAGAATTCGTAAAATTCCGGTTTTCATATTCCAGTAAATAAAACTATGATGAGAATGAGATGCATTTTACCTGATGGCGTTATGTAAATTATCGGACATCTGACTGCGCCTGAATCCGTGTTCGTCTTTATGAAGATAAAGCACCAAATCTCGAAGCGTACAGTAGAACATCTTCCAACCTCGACGGCCGAAGGGAGCTGAAGAAAAAATATAATAATTTATTTTTAATACTGTTTGTTCTGAATAACAGGGCGGAGAGGAATGTCTTGAGCTATCAATATGTTTGCATGATTATTTATCTTTATATAATTTCTAACGGAATGATTCGTTTAGCTTTAACGTAAAGGTGGGCTTAGACTAAACGAATATATGTATAATCAGAACAAGAGCATTCTTTTCTCTTCATATCCTTGACTTTTTAGTAAGTATCGAAATAGGTCAATGTTAGAATGTTTTGTGTCTGTTTACACAAAAAGAATTTGGTATCAGTATACAAAATTCTTTTTGTGTAAACAGGGACAGCGAATGTACTATGCTATACCCACCGGTATAGCATTGTGCATTCGCTCATTTGGTGAAACATATTAAATTTCAAATTCTATATAAAAAAAATTAAAATGCTGATCGTTGGTAAGCGCATCACTTGAGAACGTCTGAACCGATTTATGTTTTAAAGTGTTTGTAATAGTCCCAATTAATTTTTATGTAAGAAAAATTATAAATGGTCCCCGGAAAATGTTCAGATTCGGATATTTTGAGATCGTCTTTTTATCATGGGATTTTTGTATGAATACAATCTAACTCACGATACATACTGTTGCGCGCCACAATTGATGGCGACATTAGCTACCACTAGCGCCATCTAGTATCGAGTAGCAGAACTTATAATTATTCGGGTCCCTTCTAGAAACTTCGATGATAGAACTTTCCAGAACTATCGACGTCTGGTCCGTCGGGTTCGGTATGTACTCGAACATTCTAGATGTTTCTACGGTAGAAGGTTCTGGAACTATCCGAGGCCTATATAAGGCCGGTGTGCCTGCGAGCCGGGATTCAGTATTGGATAAGCGATACAAGCGAAAACATCGAAGCGATCTTCAAGTGCGACTCTCAAGTGATTAGTAGTGCGATTGTGTTTTATAATTAGTGTGTTTAAGTTGTAATTGGTGTTTATAAATAAAGTGTCTATTTTTGGTTTTTAAATCGGCAGTTTTTATTGTCACGAACCCCAAGCTCGTAACAATTGGTGTCAGAAGAAAGGATTTAAAATCATGCCGATTCTGCCGAAGGACGACACGGAGGGTATCCGTACCCGGAGTCAACGCCAGCAAGAGACGGACCAGAGGCGATTCGGTGGAGCAACGCCACAGACGTCGGAGGGCCAACTACCGATCACGGAAGCCGGACCGTCCACAGCTGCTCCAGCATCATCAGCACCAGATTTTGCTGCTCTAATGATGATGCTGCAGGAACAGGCCCGCCGTCAAGAGGAACAGGCCCGCCGTCAGGAGGAACAGGCCCGCCGACAGGAGGAACAGGCTCGTCGGTTGGAAGAACAGCTCCAGCGGGACAAGGAGGAACAGGCCCGCCGACAGGAGGAACAGGCTCTTCGGTTGGAAGAACAGCTCCAGCGGGATAAGGAGGAGCAGGTGCGCCGCCAGGAAGAGCAGATGCTCCTTATGAAGGACCTTCACGCTGCCTTCGGGAAAGACATGAAGGAGGTGAAAGATAAGGTTGCCCAACATGAAAACCGCCTGTTGGAAGTTGAAACCCGAATTGACCAAGTGAAGGAAACCGTGATGGCTGACATGAAGAAAACCGTAATGGCTGACGTAAAGAAAACGCTGGATTACCTTAAACTTGAGGATGGAATCGCAGCCCCCGTAGCTACAACACCTTCGCTACGTGGATTTAAAGTGCCACCGTTCGACGGAACTTCTTCCTGGTCGGCCTACAAAATTCAGTTTGAGGCTGTCATGAAGGCGAACGGGTGGAATAAGAGTCAGGCCATGACTGCCCTCACCCTAGGCCTGCGTGATCAGGCCTTAACTGTGCTGGAAGCTCTTGGAAAAGAAGTGACTTACGAGCAGCTCCTTGAGGCATTGGAGGCTCGGTATGGCGACGCTCACCTGGAACACGTGTTTCGTGCGCAGCTCAAGGATCGCGTGCAACGCAATAATGAAAACCTGCAGCAGTGGGCCCTTGAAGTTGAGAAGCTGGTTCGGAAAGCATACCAGTCTGTACCTGCGCTTATTGATGGGAACCTGGTGCAGGTATTTATCGACGGCATCCGTGACCTTGAAGTTAGAGCTGCTGTGAGGCTCGGTCACCACGGAACCATTAAGAACGCCTTGGCCCATGCACTGGAGGTGGAAGCTGTGCGGCAGGATCATCGTTCCCATCGCGTCAGGGAGGTTGCAGCGGCTACAGTTCGCGACCGCAACAAAGGATACAGCCCTAGGTGCTATGGCTGTGAGGAAAGTGGCACGAACTTTGGTCAGAGCCACCGACATCTCAGGGGTACGTGTGCTGAACCTTTGTGATCAGGAACAGATTATAGAAGAAGGCACACTAGTTGGTACTTGCGAGGAAGTGGATTGGTTACGTCGATGCCAATATCTATCGACTGGGACCCTCAACAAGGATGCACAAACGAAAGTGTCCACACTTTTAGAAGACTGCCGCAGCGCTCTGTCCCAAAATGAAATGGTCAAGGCGAAGAAGATGTTACTCAAGTACGCCGGTGTTTTCTCGTCAAACGATGCTGACATTGGGAAGACTGGCTTAGTTCAACACAAAATAAACACAGGAGAAGAATTGCCTATCCGTCAGCGGCCAAGGAGATTGCCGGTAGCACGTGAAAAGGAAGTGGAAACCATGATCGAAGGAATGGTGAAGGATGGTGTTATTGAACCTTCATCTAGTCCATGGTGTTCACCTGTAGTGCTGGTAAGGAAGAAGGACGGCAGCATGCGGTTTTGTGTTGACTATCGTCGTCTGAACGACGTTACGAAGAAGGACAGCTATCCTTTGCCAAGAATTGATGACACGCTGGACATGCTTACTGGAGTAAAGTGGTTTAGCACGCTAGACCTAAAAAGTGGCTACTGGCAAGTTGAAATCGATCCAAAGGACAAGGAGAAAACTGCGTTCTCGACAGGAAAGGGTCTTTGGCAATTTAAAGTTATGCCGTTTGGATTGTGCAATGCTCCGGCAACGTTTGAAAGGTTGATGGAACTTGTACTTACCGGGCTAATTGGCGATGCCTGTCTGGTCTACTTGGATGACATCATCATCGTAGGCCGCACGTTTGAAGAACATCTTCAAAACCTGGAACGCGTGCTCATGAAGATCCAGAGTGCCAACCTCAAGTTAAGTCCGAAGAAGTGTTCACTATTCAAACGACAAGTTAGCTTTTTGGGGTATGTAGTGTCGGAAGAAGGTATCCGCACGGATCCAGAGAAAATCGCCGCTGTCAAGGATTGGCCAGTTCCAAAAGATAAGACGCAGGTCAGAGCATTTTTGGGTTTGTGCTCTTATTATCGGCGATTTGTTAAGAACTTTGCGGATATAGCCAAACCCCTGCACAAGCTAACCGAGGAGAAGCGACATTTCTGCTGGGATGAAAGTTGCAACATCGCATTCCAGGAGTTAAAGGACCGACTGTGCAAAACACCTATTTTGGGGTACCCTGATGCAGGCAAGGAATTTATAGTTGACACAGACGCAAGTGACATAGGACTTGGTGGTGTATTGTCTCAACGGAATGGTGATCAAGAGGTTGTAATAGCGTACTTCAGCAAGTCGTTGTCAAAGCCGGAAAGGAACTATTGTGTCACGAGACGGGAATTGCTTGCTGTGGTAAAGTCATTGCAGCATTTTAGCAAATATCTTCTGGGGCGGAAATTCCACTTACGAACTGACCATGCTGCACTGAAATGGCTATTGCAGTTCAAAAATCCAGAAGGTCAAGTTGCGAGATGGATTGAACTACTGCAGGAATACGACTTCGTGGTCGAACATCGCAGCGGAAAATCTCATGGCAACGCGGATGCATTGTCAAGAAGACCTTGTCCTGAAGACTGCAAGCATTGTACTAGGCAAGAAAGTAAAGAAGTCGTACCTGTGAAGATGCTCAAGACAGACCTCAGCAACGAGTGGAAGGAAACCCTACAACGTGCCCAGCAGGAAGATTCAGACCTCAAGCCGATTCTCGAGTGGATAAAGGCCGGTGCACCTAAGCCCACGTGGAGCGACGTCTCAGCGATGAGTTCGATCACAAAAAGCTATTGGGCCCAATGGGACAGCTTGGTGATTCAGGAAGGAGTCCTGTGCCGTAAATGGGAAAATGCTCGAGGAGACAGCTGTCATTTTCAAATGGTTGTCCCTAAAGCTAAAGTACCTGATGTTCTACAGCTGTACCATAATGGTTGTTCAGGAGGCCATTTGGGAGTTAAACGGACCCTACTGAAGATACGAGAACGGTTTTACTGGGTCCACTGTCGTGACGATGTCGAGGACTGGTGTCGCAAATGCACAAGTTGTGCGGCTGTAAAGGGACCTCAGACGCGTAGTAGAGGTGCATTGAAATTATACAATGTTGGTGCACCATGGGAGAGGATAGCCCTGGATGTTGCAGGACCATTTCCGGAAAGTGAAAGTGGTAACAAGTATTTCATGGTTGTAATGGATTACTTCACTAAGTGGCCGGAAGTCTTCGCCATTCCAAACCAAGAAGCTTCAACAGTTGCAGATAAATTGGTTCATGAAGTCTTCTGCCGTTTTGGAGTACCTTTAGAGATTCACAGTGATCAAGGAAGGAATTTTGAGTCCCAAATATTCCAGGAAACTTGTCGAGTTATGGGTACTCATAAAACGAGAACAACTTCTTACCACCCACAATCGGATGGAATGGTGGAACGATTTAATCAGACATTGGAGAGATACCTGGCAAAAGTTGTGGAAAATCGGCAACGAGATTGGGATAAGCACATACAACCGTTCTTGTTGTCATATCGAAGTGCTGTTCACGAAAGTACATCGGTGACACCAGCTTTCGCAAACTTTGGAAGGGAATTACGGCTGCCTGCAGACCTGATCACCGGAATACCACCTGACGCCCCACGCAGTATAACCGATTATGCGAATGACTTGCGGAACAAAATGAATGACATCTATGAGCACGTCAGACAATCGGGCCAGCAAATGTCTGAGAAGATGAAAACCCGTTATGACCGCAAAATGAACAATAAAGGGTTCGACGAAGGATCACTAGTGTGGTTGCACAATCCAGTCCGCAGCAAAGGGAAATCTCCTAAGCTTCAAGCTAAATGGGACGGACCGTACCGGATTGTGACAAAGATCAATGACGTAACCTACCGGATACAGAAAGGTGCAAGAGGTGCTCCTAAGATCGTCCATGTGGATCGACTGGCGCGTTATTATGGGGCCAATAATGCTCGGGACGAGCATGTCTTAGGAGGGGGCAGTGTTGCGCGCCACAATTGATGGCGACATTAGCTACCACTAGCGCCATCTAGTATCGAGTAGCAGAACTTATAATTATTCGGGTCCCTTCTAGAAACTTCGATGATAGAACTTTCCAGAACTATCGACGTCTGGTCCGTCGGGTTCGGTATGTACTCGAACATTCTAGATGTTTCTACGGTAGAAGGTTCTGGAACTATCCGAGGCCTATATAAGGCCGGTGTGCCTGCGAGCCGGGATTCAGTATTGGATAAGCGATACAAGCGAAAACATCGAAGCGATCTTCAAGTGCGACTCTCAAGTGATTAGTAGTGCGATTGTGTTTTATAATTAGTGTGTTTAAGTTGTAATTGGTGTTTATAAATAAAGTGTCTATTTTTGGTTTTTAAATCGGCAGTTTTTATTGTCACGAACCCCAAGCTCGTAACAATACGATATGCGTAATTAAATTTTTGATTTGTTTATGGTTATGAAAAAGTTGTAAGAAAAATACATCGGGGGAATAGGGACCAAAACCAGTTTGAGAGGGCGGTACTCCGCCTTTACGTTAACAAAGCCAAGTTATCGCGTTAAACTTTTTGACAGGACAATATCTGTCAGGTCAGCTGGATTATAAAACGAGTGGTACTGACTCTTCTTCCCGTTGGCGTCGACGCAGCACTTCCGCATGACGTAGCCCTTCTTGTACTCCACGGCGCGCGCCAGGTCGGGCACGTGCAGGAACGGGTTGGCGCCCGCGCCGCGCGCCTCGCCCGCGCCGAGCGCGCCGCCCGCTGCTGCTTCCGCGTCGCTGGAATTATATTTACTTCTGTTAGTAGATCTTTTAAGAAACATCACGTCAGTTTTTCGGTCAACATTTTAAATCTAAATGGCGCCAGCATTTCCTAGCTGACTGACAAGAAGAGCTCCAGAAGTTCAGTAGTAAATAGTCACTATCAAAATCGCACGTTTTATGACGTTGAAGAAGTGTATCTGGAATAAAGATTAGTTTGCGATGTCTGCATTATTTCGTGGATAGTTTATTTAATAAGCTTTATGTAGAGGTGCACTTAACAACTTAGGCATTTGCTATCAATCAACCAAGGATGGTGAAGAGATGACATGACAGGAGCATTGTTTTTTATAACAACATTGTATTAAAGTATTGTATTCAATATCGCGATACATACAGCGCCCACTGCAGCGGCTGCGTGCGGATGGCGTGGTAGAGCTGCTTGAGCGTGTCGCGCGGGAAGTTGTCGCCGTCGTTGAGGTCGGCGAGGTTGTCGATGAACTCCGCACACGACATGCGGCGGAACGTGCCGCCGCCGCCGCAGCCGTGCAGGTCCGTGTTCAGGAGCATGATGGCGCATGTGAGGGTGTGGACTGCGTCTGTGGAGTCAACAATTGTTCTTGTAGTTTGTCGGAAAATTGTGACCAGTCTTCGGTCATTTTATCAGCGAATAAGATAATTATGTTATTTAGGTGTGAGAAAGATCCGCAGCGCCGAGTGTAGCGTAGCACCGCTGAACTAATCAAGTAGCCTAGTACACATACCTTGCGAGTTGAATGAGCCGGGATTACACTCTAGATACCGGCGCGAGAAATGCACCAGCACTCTCTCCCGCTCCTGCGTCTCCCCGCTGAGCGCGAAGCGTGCGAGGAAGGTCCGCAGTGCAGAGTCTAACGTGGCGCCGCTGAACTCGAAATGACGCACGTACTCTTCTGCTACCGCCCGGGAGAATTCGTTGCTGAAGAATGAATATAACAAATTAATTGCCGATGCCGAAAATGTTGTCGAAAACAAAATCCAAGATGTAAGAGGCTGGCAACAATTATTTTTTGTTTATGCTTTTATAAACATTTTTTCATACGTGCTAAAAACCCATATTTTTAACAAATAAATAGCTACAAGTTTTCTACTAAATTTAAAGTATAAATACTAACTTTTTACTCAAATGTCTGGAGACATCCGACTTCTTGAAGCCATCGAGGTGGTACAATCTCTTGGCAAGTCGCTCGGCTGAGGGAATGTCAACGGCCTTGGGGCTGTAGTGGAATGAGTGCAGAGAGTCGCCGTCAGAGCCCTCGTCAGACCCGCCGTCTGACCCGCTTCCGAGCTCCTGAAATATTGAACAAGTTAGTAAAAACTAAATCACAATATAAACACGAGTATGTTGCTTCAAAAGAAGACTTGAACGAAAATGTATTATTTATTTACGTCCCCGTCGTTTTTGCCCGTGATTTTGTCAGATTTTGTAATTTTGCAAAGAAACTTCAAAAACCTAGTTCACCACTTTAGGGATTAGTTTAAATAAAAGATTGCCTGTCATACTCGGGAATCAAACAATCTCTATACCAAATAACATAAAAATCTGTTCGAGCAAAATAAAAACATAGTATAAATAATCAGACATACATACATATTTTTTACATTGAGTAAAATATAATATGGATAAGACAGCACACAGATTGGTAAAAAACATAATTAATAATATTATTTTTAGAAAAGCGATAATCTCAGACCTTTACCTGATATCCTTGATTCTCCGGTGAGTTATGTCCGTTTTCTTTACCATTCTGCGTGTAATTACTATTGTTATTATTATTTACATTTTCCGTCGCGTTCGCGTTTTGTTTGTCAGGACCTTTCACTTGTATCACTATTCTGTAGTCGTTGTTGTGATCTCCGTTCAACGTGACGTCACTTCCGTGTTCGTTTGAGTATGAAGAATTGGATTTGGCTCGTTTGTGGCAGGGTTCGGAAACTAGGATAGTTGAGTCTGAGTCGGAGGGATCGGAAAGTTCCATTCGGGGACACTCGCGGCCTGTCTCGAACATGTCGTCCTGATCTTGGTAGTCAGGACTTGAAATATTCGACACTGCTTCTGATAGACTCATGTCACCTGGAAAGTTTGAAGGAAATATCAGTATTGTTAAAAAAATAAATGTCAGAGCCCAAGTAAACAGAATTCTTGGGTCCACGTTGTCACGGATTATTAGGCGCCACAAAAAGCAAAATCAATTGCTTTCTGACGATCAGTTCGAAAGCCTGTTAAATACAATCTGTTGTCAAATCTCTGTCTCATGTATGTTGTTATTTCCTTCTACCGACAACCAAAACCAACAGCTACCGATTCGAGATTAGTTTTACCGATCATAGACTAAGGTCTGCTTGGAACACAAATAAACAAAAATGTGTTGCGCCAAAAAAAAAAAAATATCGTTCTGTTTCTGTGAAGTGTTTGAAGTTGACAGAGACAGAATTCTAGACATTTAAAACGTCAAAAATTCTGTCTCTAACACGTATAGCGCTATAGACGTATTTCGTGATCTGTGGTGAAAGGGGGCCTTTATCGAGTATTCGAAAGCAGGGAGTAAGATAGGGTAACATGACATTGTTACCATTGAGCGGCCGATGGTGGTGGTGCGCGGGCAGCTGCCGGTGCGGCGGCGTGGCGCGCGACGACATCACCGACGACGACGCCGACGTCGGCGACGCGGGCGACGATGAACTGAACATACACGCAACTTTATGTTACAACCGTAGAGGGCAGCACTCATGTTACAAACATTTATAAACATACATAGCAGCTCTCATGTTTTACACATTGATTAGCATTATAATAATAACGGGTGTAAAAAGACGCTTAAAGAAGCCGAGCCACTTATATCCGTCATTTTGGTATGTTTTATTGTACTGTACTGTACCATACTTGGGAACCTTTTGGTTACGGAGATATTGAAGGTTAAAGCTTGCAACTTTTTTTCCCGAAAACAAGTTTTAAATGCTATAAATTAACTTTAAATACTCCCACAATTCCTCTCGGCTGACATTCGTGGATCTTTGACAGTCGTTGCGGGTCGTCAGAAGCCCGAAAGTCTGACAACCAGTCTTACCAAGGGTTATCGTATTACCCAGTAACTAGGTTGTGGAGGTCAGATATGCAGTCGCTCCATGTAAAATACTGGTATTCAGCTGCAACCGGTTAGACTGGAAGCCGACCCCAACATAGTTGGGAAAAGGCTAGGCAGATGATGACTCCCACAACGCCTGTACCGTTCCATGCAACCATAACCACAATGTTTTGCATGCGGTACATTGCGCACTGCCGTAAACAATTTTTTTTACACCAACACAAAAATTCCATTCCCAGCAATCATTTTAGCTGAATGTTACTAAGTTTGATGTACATAAAGACTATGTAATGAGTCTTTTTACACCCTGTATGTATACAATTTAACCATGCGCATATTTCGGTATTTACTGACTTGACTGGAGCTCTTAAAACCGACCGCAAGAATCGATTAACGGGCAAAGCGACATCGGTTTGCGGTTTTTAATTTCGGTCCCTTATTTATTTAGCTTTTTACGTGGAAATGTCACGAACCGAATTATCGGACATAATAACCGAAATATGCAAGTGTTTAAAACCGTATACAATAACAAAAAAACAATAATTATATTACGAAATTCATTAGAACAAAGTTTTAGTTAATTAAAGGGGGATTGTTTTAGTTTGTCAGTATTAACGCCTTATTGCTCTAGTGTTAACAAGCACTGCTTCGGACTGAATTTCTGATATCTATCTAGCTTCCAGATAAAATTGGGGAACTCTAAAATTTCTTTTATATATTTTTTAATGTAAAAAATACCTGTATCTAGCTAGAACGGAAGAAAAGAAGGGCGTTTAGAGGGCTTTAAGAGGGATTGGGTCGAGATTGAAAGTATATTTTAATACCGTCACCAGCGAGAAAAGATAATGTTTTTTATGTTTCCGATAGTTGGATACAGGCGGTAATAGAGTAGTTGACTGATTGTAAAAATCTTCACAGACTCTAAAATTGTTTTATTGAAAGGAATTTCAATCATTTTATTAATTTAAGATGTAATATTATGTCTTTAGGGTTTGTTTTGGCATTTAACGGACCCGGAAAGTCCAGAAATAACATTCGAATGGGCTTAATTAATTTTGTGGCGTGTTTAAGTTCAATTACTCGTCTCGGCTTCTGCGAACAGTGCGAAACCACTTAAAAATATTAGAATAGTGTTTGAATAATGTTTTGCTATCGTATAAAAATAGTCAACTACCCTACCAAAAAGTACTATATAAAAATAGGCACGTTACCGTTGGGACATGCCGTCCGAAATGGAAGTGGAGTTGGATGTGGCGCCCGATCCGTTGCAGTGCGTTCGTTCCGAGGCGCACGACACGGGCGCGTTGTACGTCCACACGATCCTACCACACACAACCGTCAGACCAAACTACCAGACTACTGTTACAGACCAGTTCACCACTCGCTGGTACGGGGACTACAGCCTTTATTTGACGGCCAGCTTTTGTTTTTTCAGACTTAAGGTGCTTTCGCATCTGGTGTTGATTGACGTCGCAATGACGTTAAGCTAATTTCACATAGGACTTACAACGCATCAAGTTTCTTTTGGCTCGCGGCCAAAATCGGAACTAACGCCGCCATCTTGTTTTGTCATTACAAATTCTGTGATAATTCCACAGATGTTTACCAACAACGCGCTCCTGTCAACGTCATTCAGGCGCCAAAAGATCCTTATAGTATCTCTAGTCTTGATTGTACGAAGCTTACGTCACGTTGACGCAGGGTATGTTGTACACGCAGGCAACGCGCGTCAGCGGATTGCGCAGCGGCAGCGTTTACGTACAAACGCCTACACTAGATGCGAATGACACCTAAAGAACTCGCGAATCGCTTAGTCTACTATCCATAACTTCCCTGAGAGTCAAATAATTTCTCAACGATTAAAATTTCTCGACAGTTATTTACAAGCTACCAACAAATGGTGAACCCGGCTAAATTGAATTAATAACTTAATTGCTTTGCCGTGCCAGAAATAAACCGAGCAGTGATGCTAACGCGAAGCAGCGTGGTTAAAACATAACAACATTGGTAGATGATGATTCTGAACTGTGTTACGGGTCTAGCACATGATGGCTGGTAGCGCTATTACTTAGTTAATACAACGAGTAAATAGTATGAGGACAACTACTATAATTTTATAGATAAAAAGGTTTTAGAAGTCGAAAATATACTTCCCTTTTGCTGGCACTACAATAGGCGTAATAGTAAGGGAATATTCGCTTTGTTTTGCTAATATAAAATGAGCTTTATTAAGTAGAAATAAGGCTTATTTTGCGTTGCTCAAATAACATAAATATTTAGACCAATACGCCAAGTGAAATGCCAGAACATTGTATGCACACATTCTCCAGCAAGACAAAACAGTATCACTGGCAAAATCTGCCAGTATTTCTGGCTTACAAACATTCTAATGCCGTCACCACTAGCCATCACGTCCTATAGCTAAATAAGTGTGCATGCGTGTCACCTGTCCCGCTCTGGGTCGGAGTCAGACCGCGGCCCAGGGGTCGCGGAGTCTGGTCGTGCGTCGAGCAAAGTGTTGAGCGATGACGTCACGTCTTCCTCCATCTCCACAGCCACTGCACTTAGTGACGACTCCTTCTGGAACTTACGCCGCGATACTCGACACTGTTGTATTTACATAATACTGAAGTACCATATCAAGTGGCATATCAAGCTATAGAAATGGACTGTCACAAAGGTATTGTGAATAGGGAATGCAATCTCGTGTCGTGATAGGTCATTCGAGATTTTCGATATACTTTATTGGAATGAACACTACACTTAGAGTAATCGATAACGCAACAAATTCATATAACTTCATTAATTATTATATTGAAAATGGCTTCTCAAGAACCACAGTGTGCTAAGACGCACTCAGTCTTGTCACGAGATTGAATCTCGAGAAAGCTTGAGATCCCGCGATAGTCGAGATCGAGATCGCATATCCTAGGTATGAGTGACAGAAATGATGCGCTCTACACAAAGCGGGGTTCATCTTTATTATTATTACTGGGAATCGGAACAGCCGGGTTGCCTTGATAAACTCATTAAGGTTAGTAGCGTTTCAAATAATTTACAGTTTTTATATTGCCTAGGAAATGCTGGCGTGGACTTATTTAACAAGGCAACACAGTGGAAGGCGATGAGGGAAAATTTTGCCCAGCATTGGGACAATACATACAAGTTGATCTGTTTCATGTGAATTTCGTTCAGTGTAAAACACAGTTTCGACACGACAAATACTCGTATCACAATAAAAAAGTTGTGCGGATATCGGTTGTCATATTATGGGCATGTGATGCGGAGGGATGAGGAAAATGTCGGGAGGAAAGTTTTGAGTATGAAAGGGGATGGCTATAAGAGTAGGGGAAGATCAAAGAAACGATGGATGGATATGGCTGGACAGGGGGTGACTACCAAGATGGCGACTAACAGAAAATTATGGAAGAAAAAGGCATGTTGCGCCGACCCCAAATAAATTGGGATAAGGGCAAGCAAATGTTGAAAGTCTTGTATCACAGCGTTGCTTACCTGCAGATGGTCTTCGGAGCGCGAGGTGCGCACGGCGTGGTGCGCGCGCACACACACGTCGCTGTTGGCCGCGCCCGCGCCTGCGCCGCTCGCTGGCGACGCCGGCTGAGATATGAACCTGCACCATTCAACAAATATCATGCAATTATAGCAGTAAAACCATGATGAATGGCGGTGTACGTTGTTGTAGACTGAGTCGACTGCGAAAGGCTGAGTAGATTTAAATCACAGTATTAAGATTACCAGCACCTCAACTAGGGCCCTTTATTGTGAAAACACAAGCTATACTTAGTATTTTTATCTCACGAAACGCCGCGCGCTTTACATACCGTCTTTGTACACTTAAAGAAAGAAAGAAAGAAAAGAAAGAAAGAAAAAGTATTTATTGTGACTCGTATAGGCAGATCACAAACTAAACTAAACACAGCAAAAAAAAAAAAACAAGTTATATAAAAAAAAGTAATAAAAAGAAAAATGAACAAAAAGTGATCACTCCAACAGGTGTTAGGGTAGGGTTGTCAATAAAAAAAAAAACAAATAGACACACGCATAAAAAGTAACCATACTGTGTTAAACTAATGTCTACTGTCATACTGTGTTAAAATGGAAGGGATTTAAGTTCGAGAACTCGTAATTGGTACCCTGAAAACTAGTCTATGAGCGGTCGCACCTATGACACAGGATCCAATATCATAGGTTCGAAAAAAGGGACCGCTTAAAGTTCACACTCTACTCCGCCACTCTTTGTGTTAGGCTGGTCACAGATCTCATGACTTGCTATGAGAGGGAATGGGCCGTAATCCACCACGCGGGCCCAGCGCAAGTTAGTAGAAGTCACAAGTCTTCGCATTTTTGGTTCTGAGACATGCACGATGTCTTCCTTCACCGTTTTGAGAGTTAATGGTATAATGAGATATACATCTCATACAGTTCATACATTTTACTGGCATGGTCTCCAACGAGGCCGGTGTCGGGCGACGAGTTGTGCCTCTGCGCCAGTTCCACGCGGCCACACATGACGTTGTCACTGGGGGACGCTGGTGTTGAATTATACCTATAGAACACACTAATCAGCATCACTGAATTCATCAAAAACTTATTATACAGGGTGAAATTGAACACATGCGACAAATCGAAATGGGAGATTGTACTCGTCATTATGAACAACTTTTACCATGGGACCAAACCTGAAATCGCGAAAAAAAAAATCAGCTGTTCCATTTTTTATGTTCGCATAACTCGCCAAAATGTAGGGAAAAGCTGATTTTTTTTTCGCGATTTCAGGTTTGGTCTCATAGTAAAAGTTGTTCATAATGATGAGTATAATCTCCCATTTCGATTTGTCGCATGTGTTCAATTTCACCCTGTATAAAGCGTGAAGGCAGGTGCGACGCGATTCTGGTAGAACAGTTTAACCATGAAGTTTTCATAGAAATTGTTCTACTAGAGTCGGATCGAGCTGTCGCATCGCGCCTCTCTACACATAAAATGACAATCGATCGCAATACGTTTCATTTTTACACTTCAGTAGAGCAGACGAATTTTTCAAACTTTTGAAGCAATGGATTGGGAAGTTCCTTCAAAACCCTCGGATTGTAATTGCATATGCCACTACAGTGTGTTACGGAATTAGGGTGGTGACCGTGTCTAGAAATATCTAAATAAGTCTTAGCGAATCGTAACACAGTTCAATTGATGTTGGTATTTCCTGATGCGTCATAATTTGGCCTCTAAAGGGGCGTTCACATTATTGAGATAAGTAACAATAACTGGAACAATTTAAAGTATGTTGTACCCAGTCTAAAACAACTGATAACAATGTTGACAAAGAAAATAAGTAATAGTTACAATGACCAGTCTACTTTATCGCTGACATCCGTAATCAGGTAACTATGTCTTTCATCACCCTCCTTTTAATCATCTCTTGGAACTACGACAGGAAGTGACGGATGAAAGTGTCGACACCCTCTGACCTTTTAAAAATAGTTCAGCTGATCAGCGTTACAGGAAGCCGAAGCTTAATTGAATATCAGCGGCGCACTAGACGAACAATGGCTTTTAGACTGAAATAGCTTTATCTTCGGAGAGCCTACAGACTACAGTACAGTGTAAATTGTATCAGGAAGTAGTCTCCTTCCTTTGACCGGTTGAATACCGTAATTACAGAAACAATTAAAAAGCCATTGTGCCTCGCGTGGATCCACGTGTTACACGAAGGGTTAAACTTCCTCAGCCTTAATATAATATGACGTCATCCCGTCGAGTCAAGAGGCTTGCAATGGTAATATACTTATGTGGTCTATTTGAAACGCTTACAGCAGTTTCAAAAATATTCTGTGCGTTTAGCTTCAAGATTGGCGCAATTACATACAATCAAAATTCCATTGTCTCGCGTGAATCTGCGTTCCAACTTAAAATAATAATACCAGCCTGTAACTGATCCACTGCAGGGCAAAGGCCTCTTTCCATATAGAGAAGGCACGAGTATTGATCACCACGTTTGCTCAAGTCGGGTTGGCGATTTCAGACTTAAATTAATTTAAGTCCAGCGGGGCACTTGCGTAACATATTATCAATCGGAATCGGTTTCATTTTGACATTTCAACAACATTCATTGCGTTATATACGTGTTGAGCAGACAGTTTTTCGAACTTATGTAGCAATGGATTAGCGATTTGCTTCAAAATGATTCTGATTCCGATTAATAGTGTGTTACACAATTAGGGTGCTGGTTTCCTCCAGCGTTCCGACTTTGGTAGGGGAGCCCAGAGGGTTTTTGAGCAAGCATATTCAGGGCGAGAAGTTGATAGCTGAGTAGGTCTGGCATGAGGAGAGAACACCGAAAATATATTTAAAAAGTTTCTGATAGGAGACCCCTGGTCAGGAGACCACTTTCAGATTTCAAAAAAGGGCCGAAATTAAAGTGATCTTCAGAGGCGTTGGTTTTGGCATGATCGGGTCTGGCCTAACCCATAATGACTTAAATAGGCAAATCTGACGGAGAAATTGTGGGCTTTCCCCAAATCTGACGACTTTGAAAACTCAGATTTGGGCCATTTCTAAAAGGATATTCAGGGCGAATGAAAGTTATTCTATGCAATAGTGTTACGTGTCCTGATAGTGAATACATAAATATCTGACGGGATGATGGAGCCTTTTGGCAAATATGAGGAAATTTCATCAATTCAGAAAATTAGCCAAAAGTGGCCATAATTTTGCATTTATCCCTAAATCAAGGAACCTAGTAGCTTGGATTGCTGTTTGCATTGGAAGGTGACACGTTTGTGAAGATTTCTTCATATTCAGATGTTTGAAAAAACTAAACACTTGAACGTAATGATTAAAAGTTAAGTAGCAAAATTAAAACATCGTCGGAGTACACCATAAACAAAGTTGATTATTTCAATATTTTACTATGACACCAATTAAACCAATTATTTCAAAAACATCCTCATCTTATGTGCTATCTAACGAACTAGTAACGTTTTAAAAAATATTGAGAGATGCCCGTCAATTGTTTGATAAAACTGGCAAAGGTGGAAAGCCATACTTACTAAAATTAACGAAAACATTAAAGTAACGACTTGTTTACGTCGTAATACTTTTCTATTCGAGGTTTTATTATAACTACGAACCTCTGCGCTCGATATCGTTACTGATATCGCCTCCAAGTCTCAGTGATATTTCGTTATGAGAGTTTTGTTAAATAAGTCCCAACACTTCTGCTTAGGCCGCCAGCTGCTAGTTAACTAGATTAAATGTTAGATCATGAGATACAAATTTATTTCTAACCGATTTCTAAAAGAGGGAGGTTATTAGTTCGGCTATATATACAGGATGAATGTTTCAAGTTATCATGTGGATGACCAAATCCGAAACTATAGATAATACCGAAAAATTCTTAAAGGAGTCACGGGGTGGATTTTGACGAATACTAAAACTGCATCATTAAATTTTTGAAAAATCAATTGCTCTAGCCAGGAATCGAACTCGTAGATTTTGAAAAAAAAAACACTGCCTGTTTTATTGCACCCTCCGACGGTGTCGTTAGTGAGGATCAAATTCTGGAAAGAAATGATACACGCCAAAGTAAAGGAAAGTGGACATTTTTAACATTAACTAAAATCAGATAAACAAATTGATTAATTATGGTTTAACAATGAATTCAAAATATAATTTATTATATTAAAAACATAAGTTAACGGCCAAATAACTACTGCTACAGTGCAAACGAGCAAATCACTTACATTCTATATACTTAAAAACTGTTACTATCTTAAAATAATTGTTTTCTGTTAAAAATGCGCCCTTTACTTTACTTTTTCGTATACCCCCGATGGTGTCGCTAATAAGGATCAAATTCTAGAATGAAATGATATACGACAAAGTACAGTAAAGGGCGCATTTTTAACAAAAAGCAATTATTTTAAGATAGTAACAGTTTTTAAGTATCTAGAATGTAAGTGATTTGTTCGTTTGCACTGTAGCAGTAGTTATTTGGCCGTTAACTTATGTTTTTAATATAATAAATTATATTTTGAATTCATTGTTAAACCATAAATAATCAATTTGTTTATGTGATTTTAGTTAATCTTAAAAATGTCCACTTTCCTTTACATTGCCGTGTATCATTTCTTTCCAGAATTTGATCCTTACTAACGACACCGTCGGAGGGTGCAATAAAACAGGCAGTGTTTTTTTTTTCAAAATCTACGAGTTCGATTCCTGGCTAGAGCAATGGATTTTTCAAAAATTTAATGATGCAGTTTTAGTATTCGTCAAAATCCACCCCGTGACTCCTTTAAGAATTTTTCGGTATTATCTATAGTTTCGGATTTGGTCATCCACATGATGACTTGAAACATTCATCCTGTATATACAGACGAACGAATAACCTCCCTCTTTTAGAAATCGGTTAGAAATAAATTTGTATCTCATGATCTAACATTTAATCTAGTTAACTAGCAGCTGGCGGCCTAAGCAGAAGTGTTGGGACTTGTTTAACAAGACTCTCATAACGAACTATCACTGAGAATAGGAGGCGATATCAGTAACGATATCGAGCGTAGAGGTTCGTAGTTACAATAAAATCTCGAATAGAAAAGTATTACGACGTAAACAAGTCGTTACTTTAATGTTTTCGTTAATTTTAGTAAGTATGGCTTTCCACATTTGCCAGTTTTAACAAACAATTGACGGGCATCTCTCAATATTTTGTAGAACGTTGCTAGTTCGTTAGATAGCCCATAAGATGAGGATGTTTTTGAAATAATTGGTTTTCTTGGTTTCATAGTAAAATATTGAAATAATCAACTTTGTTTATGGTGTACTCCGACGATGTTTTCATTTTGCTACTTTACTTTTAATCATTACGTTCAAGTGTTTAGTTTTTTCAAACTTCTGAATATGAAGAAATCTTCACAAACGTGTCACCTTCCAATGCAAACAGCAATCGAAGCTACTAGGTTCCTTGATTTAGGGATAAATGCAAAATTATGGCCATTTTGGGTAATTTTCTGAATTGATGAAATTTCCTCATATTTGCCAAAAGGCTCCATCATCCCGTCAGATATTTATGTATTCACTATCAGGACATGTAACACTATTGCATAGAATAACTTTCATTCGCCCTGAATATCCTTTTAGAAATGGCCCAAATCTGAGTTTTCAAACTCGTCAGATTTGGGGAAAGCCCACAATTTCTCCGTCAGATTTGCCTATTTAAGCCATTATGGGTTAGGCCAGACCCGATCATGCCAAAACCAACGCCTCTGAAGATCACTTTAATTTCGGCCCTTTTTTGAAATCTGAAAGTGGTCTCCTGACCAGGGGTCTCCTATCAGAAACTTTTTAAATATATTTTTGGTGTTCTCTCCTCATGCCAGACCTACTCAGCTATCAATTTCTCGCCCTGAATATGCTTGCTCAAAAACCCTCTGGGCTCCCCTACCACTTATAAAGGGTTAATAGACGAGTCTGCTTTACCTATGGTAGTGTGTCCGGTGCGTGGGCGCGTGGTGGTTGTGGTGCGGGTGCTCAACACGCGACAGGTTGAGCATGAGGTCGCCGGTCATCATGTAGGCCTCGAACTTGGGGGTCGCGCGCCCCCGCCGCTTGTCCTCGCCCCCCACCAGCGCCTCGCAGCTGTCCCCTGACTGCACGCCCGAACCGTTGCTAGATGAGTTGCTTGACGAGTTGCTGTTCGAGTTGCTCGACGGTGGTGATGCCGATCTGGCGGGAATTGTTCGTTTAGCACCGGGTGATTATTTAACGCGATTTTTTTTTATCGCACACTGAATTTTCAATTCTTGGTATTGAGCCTAGATTTGAGAATCCAACAAAGTGCACCCAGCGCATACATTGTTGGATTTTGAACTCTCGGCACTGCAGTACGATGAAATCCACTGCGCGATAAAAATTTGCCACGTAAAAAATCCGGTCGTGGGTACGAGGGCGTAGAGATTGTCTATGCTAAAATTATATTCCCCTCCACATTTATTTTTTTATTTAGGTAAATTGGGTGACCAAGTACGGATTGCACCAATTCATATTTTAATACTATAGCCGGTGACTGCTTATGGATTGATGATAATGGCAACCCATTTGTATAATTGCATCTACAAACTGGACATATTGTGTGCACGTCGCTCATTTGGAGAAACATCGACATAACTGCTACTTTTTTTTTAAGTTTTTGTAACGTAAATACGCTTTCTAAGTGCTTTGTCATATTTAACTCATTTTTGGAAAAAAAATCATTTACGTCGATATTTCTCCAAATGAGCAAATTGTCACCGTATGATTGTAGTTTATAATCTATCTCGCGAACCTCACAATTATACGGTGACACATAGGTACACGCAATGGAGGGGCGCGCAATTTTTGATCCACGATGTTTCATACCCTCTCGGAGTAGAGCTGCCTCCCTAACCTGACTATAGCGCACGTGTGCAAACTAAGTAAACAAGTTCAACTGGGGCACGCTGCACTACAGTCGATCCAATCACAAATAGGTTACAGACCATAAACTAAGTTTTCAGTACATTAACTGCAGTCGACACAGTAACTTTCGTCTGCGATTGTCATGGCGTATGCGGGAGATAAGTACAATATACATACGTTACATGCTTGCCTTACTTTATTATTATGTAGGTAATGACTTTGTTTCCACAATAGATTGTTGTTTCATGAGGAGTTGCAATGCAAAAGTATCGACAACGACGGTATACTAAAGTAGTCAGAACATATCGCTGACCTGTGACGCATCCCGATAACTGAGATAAAAATAAACTAAAGGTTTTTGAATGACGCAGAATTTGGTTAAGAAAATGTATCCACTTAATAACAATTAATGTTATACTAGAGTGAATTGAGTTATGCAATTGTTGTAAACAATATCGTACTAGCTTTCTCTTGTATTGCGATAAAATATTAGTTATTTTATTTGTAGCACAGCGTTTATTAATTTCCTAATTGTTTAGTAACATACGAAAACGGTCAGCTGGAAAACCTCTGAAGTAAAAATGTTTTTGATATACCTCATTTATTATTATTATTATTGTCTGAAAGACTTATTTATAACTAGCTGTGCCCGCAACTTCGTTCGCATGCATGTAGGAAAACAATAATTATACATATTTGCTTTCATGGCTTTATTTTTTTTTTTTGCGAGGAACCCTAATTCTTTTTCTAAAGTAAAAGTAGCCTAGTCCCTATAACATCAGCTATCTGCCAGTGTAAGTCCCGAACAAAGACCAAATAGACAGGCAAAAAATTTTTGTATTTAAAGTAGATATTGTGTTTTCAAAAGTTCTACTTGCTGAATGCAGTTTTTCACAAAATGCTAGCTATGAGCTTAGAGAATTAAGGTTCTGCTTTAAAAAATAATACAAAACGCGTCGTTTTGCTCTATGCGTGTGTAACACTTTTGTTTTAGTAGCTCTCTAAGCGGCACCTACAGTTACACCGCTTTAAGTTAAAGATCATACTTATGCAAAAATTAAAGCAGCACGTTTCATAACGGCATTACTATTTACGATACATCATTGTGTATGAATAAAAAGCAGTTGAAAACACAATGTTCAAAAAATATTTAGATGTTCAATCCGTTTTATAAGGTCGTAAAATCGATCTCATCAATTGGCAACAGCTGTTGGATATGTACCTAATGCTTTTGGAATATCTTAACCGCGCTATAAAATACCTATTCGAAGCTAAAATAAGCCAAGCATACACATGCACTTTTAAGGTTTTCGAGCATACGATATTTAAAATTTTATTATCAAGGAATATAATGCGAGGTGTATTGAAAATCACGACTTTTTATATCCATAAGTCAGAAATTATATTACTAGCTTGCGTCCTCGGCTTCACCAATGTGGTATGTCGATAAAAAGTTGCCTTCCCTAGGGTTCAAAGTATCCCCATACCACATTTCATTAAAATCGGTCCAGCCGTTTCGGAGATAAGCCGGTACCAACAGACAGACAGCCAAACAAGAACTTTTAAAAATTGATTCTTTGTTATAAATACCGTATATATTTTCATATGCATTTAGTAAAAAGCTGTTATTTTGACGTTACAGACAGACACTTCAATTTTATTTATTTGTATGTATAGATGTTACTGAGTGTAACATTGAAGTCACTCGTAGTGTGTACGTTCCTAAAATACATGTCATGAATACAGAGAGTGACGTGTCGGCGGCGGCGTGGCGAGGGTGGTGACTACCCTCGGGCTCCGTCGCGACACATGCTACCAATAATCACTTATCGTCGTCGGAAATCAGCTGTCGTACTATCAGAGGGGTTAGCATCCGATTACTTACCACATGCACCAGGCTTCACTCTTGAAGCGAACATAATCAGAACAAATTAGTCATACTGTCTGCGATTTTACAAAATTAACATCTCTGTACAACTATGTATTTGTTGTTATAAGTATTGATTATTTATAGAATGTATGAAAGAAAGTAAACAAGCGCGCGCAAAATCGCTGTTGAAGCAACAAACAAGCTTTCACAAGCATCAATGGGCTTATCTGTATAAAAATCACGGCAGAAAACAGAAACTCACTTGTCGTGGTTGGTGCGTGCGCCCGCGCCGCTAGAGCGACGCTCGGCCGCCGCGGCCAGGTATCGCCGCACGCTCGCTTTGATCTGTGGGTCTGCACACATCGGACTATCAGCTGTTATCTCACGCACACCCGACCGCCCTGTAACTACCAACTTATGTACCATTCACAAGGAAAACAACACCGGCACAATATCTATATCGACCTGACGAGATATTACATTATTAAGGGGAACAAAGCCACTGTGAACGAGAGGTATCCCGGCCCAGATCCCGAGAGCCACCTATAAAATTACTTCGCGTAACGCTACTCTTATTTGTAGCGGCTTACTTCGCAAACTCGACCAAACCACTCGGGGATATACGAATTTTATTACTTGCAGCTGGCACGATACATTCCCGTCTCGAATGTCATAGTTCAAATAGCACATATCCACCAATACTTATATTGATTAATATTTCGGCTAAAATATTAAACTCACCCTTTCTCAGTCTTAAAGTGACGGGATCCGACGATAGTCGCAAGCATTTTAGAACTGGAACAATCAAATTCAATCTCTAAAGGTACATAAGTATACAAAAACTAACAATTATTAAGTAATTTAATCATTAAGTATAAGTAAATAGCAAACACAAAATTTAAAGCTTTCAAATTGTCCAGGTCATACGAAAGAGAAGTCATAGATTTACTGTGTGATAAGATAACTGATAAGTTGATAACATCTTGATTACATGTCGGAGGAAATCAATTTTGCGGACTAAAAAGGTTATTTTCTTATTGTTGGCCTGTACGCAGACGTGTGAAATGTGAATTGCGAGGTTGCGTGTCGGGCACGAGCCGGCCATAACGCGATCATTGAATTAGTGTTAATAAGTTCAAAGATACCGGTCAGACTTGACGTTTTAATAACAAACAATTATTTCTATATTCGTGCGTAAACTTCGTGATTGAGCACGAGACGCCAGCACAAGACGCCAGCTGCCGCCATTCAGAATACTTAAAATTTGAATCACAGTGGCTGTTGTAAAGTATTTACATACGAGATGAAATAACATTTTCAATTACACTCTGCCAGTTATCTGTATGTTAAGAATGTTTCGTAGATAAGTGGCATGTGCGTGATAAATGGCAAATTCCTTACCTTCTCGGGTAGTGAACCGGTTTACATCAGTCCCATTAACCTTGAGCAAAACGTCTCCCGCCTCGACCTGTAATCCAACACGCGTATTCACTTACTTATTTCAAATCTTAAAACATTGGGCCTACTGTAGGTATGTGAAACAATAAAATATAGATACGATGCATGGGTTCCAGCTAGGTAGTCGGAGTGTAGTCACACCCGACTGGATATTAAACATAACTGGAAAGTGACTTGCTTGCTACATCCAAGCTGCGGATTCAAGGAGTGACGATACTAACAATCGATCCAGTATTGTAAAATAATGTACTTTAAACATGCATATGCATGAACTCCGCAGCCTTCAATAGCAGTCAACACGTGACTTTAAACCTTACAGGAGAAAGACCAGAATCAAACAAGGTCTCAGTACAGAACCGGATAATGTGAGTATAAGTTTGGCTCAATTAGATCACCTTCGCATCTCAAAATGTAGCCAAAGTCACTTTCAAGCAGTGACATTTATGTAATGTTGCTATTGTATAAATGATGTCCTCTGATGATAAACAAATAGAGCCAGTCGCAGATACAGACAGAAATCAAATACAGGGTGTTACGGAAAGGGTATATCAATACAAACGGGTTGAAGAGTGTATCTGGTCTAGAATCTCTGTACAAAATTTCAGCTCAAAAGCATTAACATTGAAAATGCTTAATATTTTTTTTTATTTCGACATCACGGCGCTGCACTGGCGCGCGGCGGCGTGATGTGCGTGTACTAGGCGCACATACACACTACAGATAATGGATAATGACCCTCGTAGTGTGGTGACACGTTTGTTATGATTTCAATTCAATAAACTATCGAAATAAAAAAATATTAAGCATTTTCAAAGTTACTGCTTTTGAGCTGAAATTTTTTACAGAGATTCTAGACCAGATACACTCTTCAACCCGTTTGTATTGATATACCCTTTCTGTAACACCCTGTATAGAACCATGTAAGTACTCAACATTCAAATTGAGCAGATGAGCTTGTAATATTATCATCCAAATTTGGCAATGCTGCCGAATACCGACCTTAAATTTCAAATCGTAAGCAGATACGTGAGTAGAGTTCAGTTAGCTGCTAATGTAGAGTCACACACTCACACAGAATTACATTATTATAAACACAGAAACTATCGTTCAACAATACTTTATTGACGATTAACAGTCGGTATCTCTGCATCCTTGCGGCGATGTCAATGATTCACTGAGGCGCAGTCCATTAATCATGACCGGTTTGTTAAAAAACACTTCGTAACTTGAAACTCAAACAATCACACTGCACGGTTCTTTTTATCTTTTGATTAAGGTCGTATTTGTATTCCGATGCCGTTTCTGGTCACAGGACTTGGACAGGATTTCCCGAGCAACAAGCACATTACGATGGATAAGTTTATCTAATGGGGAGTAGCTGCGACTGTGCGAGCGTCCGCCGCGGCCGCCGTCCCACTGTCAACTTGTCGTTATCACACGAGGGTCCGCTAATGGATTGAGCTTACAGATAAATTCGATCAAACTCCTACAGAAGTGCGTAGCGGAAATATGAATTATGTGGCAGCTGGGCCCCGATGATGGACACTACAGCTAACTTTGAAGTTCCGGCACCTAAGTCGATAAGACCTAACAGTGCTCTCGTAGAAATAGAACATTGCCATCTTGTTTACATACGATATCATATTTTTTTTAAATACCATAGTGATAAAGAGTTATTTTTGTAATTTATTAGTAAACACGTCGGGGTCATCATCTGTGTGTGGTGAAACGAGTTTAGTTGTTTGTCTTACCATAGGGAGGATGATGTGGGGAGGATCTATAAGGTCAGAGATACCAGGTGCAAACTTATTTATTTTGCAAGTTTCTACAAATAAAAGAAAATATTAATACACAGATCTAAGGACGGTTACTATGTGACGATTTTCTTTGTCTGATAGCCTGTCTGTTGATATCTGATAGCAAAGGAGTAATGAACGCGGTTAGACAAGTGTTGAATAAAAGGCATCCAAACAAGTTTACTTGTTTGTTAGATGATATCACAAGACCTGCTGACGTAGCATATCTGAGGAGATGTCTTCCAGCTCCTAATAAACTTAAGTGTTTGTTTATTTGTGTAATGTTACACTTACGTAAAATGTGGCATGTGTTTGCAGACAGGAATTTATTGCAGTCGTCTAGTGGCGCGCTTGGGGCGGCCAGTAACTCCGACCGCAGCCACTACGCCCACTCGCGGAGACTTCTTTTATGTACCACCTACATGCTTTTAGTACTTCTTCACCTAGTTTTTGTTGTTCGCATCTACGTTACTTACAAGCGATCCAACAATACGCATTATGTGTTTGTCTTTGTAAATGCTATCTCTAGCTTGCGAGAGAGTGAAATGAGCTCAAACGAACCGCGACCAGCTAGCGTGCTTATAGTATATCAAATTGCCAATGCTACCCTACACTGTTCTCAACGAGGGTCACTTCCACCGGCTGTCAATATCGAGTTACGATTAAACTTGACAACCAAAGATTGTTTGACAATTAGTTACGTTCTAAAGTCCTGCGTTATCTCAACACCTCCAACTATGTGAATTATTCGGAAATCCTTAAGTGCCTAACATTTCAATTCAAATGGAACTTGTTATTTATTCTTGCTAAGATGTTTCCTGTCCCGGAATATGCTCGTCTCCCACGTCATCGTGGACCAATTATAACAAGGTGTAAACTATATTTATAACGCGGAATCATTGAATGAGCTGTTACAGACGTCCGTCATTAACATTTTACGGGAAAACAACACCGTTTGTATAATGTTACGGGCCGAGCGCAATTTCAGGATAAACTAGTTTTTTTCTCGTACTGTATTTTATGCAAAGTTAAGCAAACAAGGTGTAGCTTCTTTAAACAACACCGAGACGTAATTGCTCGATCGATTAATTAATACTTAGGTAATGGGTTTTGTCGTAACTTCCATCATCTATGCATCATTCCGTGGATAGAGTTGGTCTTTTTTACGTGGAACTATGTAGGTATTATGTGTGGTTATTGACTAGCGTCCGTCAGTCTCCAGCTAGACTGAAAATTGAATGTTTTCTTTCAAATAAAGTGTGTTCTAAGTTTGTCTGGAGTTTGGAATGGACAAGTTACTAATACACTTTCCTCTGAACTTGAAATTACCCGTGAACATATCTTTTCTACACAGATAAATAATCCTTTTGGTACTGGACGCTTTTCTTTTTTGTGCAACATTATGGATGTTTGGCGTGGTTGTCATACAGACGACCACGAAAATAATCTAAGATCAAAAGATGATCAATTGATCAAGCTTATAATCGCCATTAAACAGGTTTTAAGTGTAAAGAATGAGACAATACCCCCTCCCTATTATAACCGTTTATTGATGAGCTGTTGATGTAACAAAATTCGGCGGCGTACCTACGTCATGTAAATGATAGTAACGCTATTACGCACAAGTCTCATCAAATGTGAAAGGTCTATCAACACGAAAGGCGAAAGTATGCGGAAGAGAATAAACGTTAACACCAAACAGCTGTTTTACATACAACCCAATGCCATTTGATAGTGATATGGTGGGTGTTTCGAAAACCTTGATTAAGTATATGGACTTTTGTACCAAGGTATACATAAGTAGTACAATAACCAATTGATAGATTTAGGAATGAGTATGAAAGAGGAAGACTTGACGTGGCCCCGGCTGGAAACCAAGGAGTTGTGTGGAAATTGATTGTCAATGTTTCCAAGGAACGAGCATGTCTAATTCGGACGAATAGGAGATACAAGTCGTGAGAAATGTTTGAATGTGGATGGCTATATGAGTAGGGGAAGAGCAGAGGAACGATAGATTGATTGTGTTAAAGATTATATGGCTATAAAGGGGATGAATACTGAGAAGACGGGTGGTAGAATATTGTAGAAGAAGACGTACTGCGCCAAGGGTCGATATTGAGGTACTGGTTCATTGTCCAAATTATGACAAAAAAAAAGAAAAATAAAGGAAATACATCGAACGAAATCAATAAAACGTAAGCACTATAAAATGGGAGTACAGTTCTGCTATGACGTTAACTTATGACAAATTATTATTTGCTAGCAAATTAATTGTAATTAAACACATAATGAATGACGTGTGCTCTTCATTAGGTATTGGTGTAGGTACACCTTTATTAGTTCTAGTTATTAGACATTTATTAACTTTTTCGACAGAAATGAGTGTCTATGAGTTTTTGGATGTTTCGACCGGTCTATTCTATAAAAAATTCACCGTGAAAACTTAGGTGAAGTGAGCTTGAAGTGAGCTGTCATTCCATCTCATGACATTGACACCTTACTTCACCTAAGTTTCGGCAGGACTCAGTCTTTTGAGTTCAAAGTAAAAAATACGCATTTTAATCAAACAAATTGATTGGAACATAAATTCTCAAGGTTCGTTTACAGGTAAGTAACTATAATAATTAGTTATGAAATTCAGTTTTTCCAAGCGAAGGAAGCCAATTAAACTGTGACTTAAGTTTCCTCAGTCTGTTTATAGCGGAAAAAGGTTTCTAATGATTTATGCGCGGCAAGGGATCCGACTGTAATGGTTCATGTCTGTGAACTATACACTAAATAGGTTGATTACAATAATATTCCTGATAACACAATGCCATTGATAGAATAAAGACGAGTAGGTTAATTGAAAAATTACAACAACAATGGATTTTTTATTCTTCCAATCTATATCTATACTAATAATAAAGCTGAAGAGTTTGTTTGAACGCGCTAATCTATGGAACTGCCAGTCGGATTTGAAAAAAATATGTTTGAATTGATAGTTTAATTCTTGAGGAAGGCTATAGGGTATTTAACATCACGCTAGGACCCACAGGAGCCGAGAAAAAATAATTAAAGTCAGAAATAACGCTAAGCGAAAACGTACGGGCGATGCGATGCGACAAGTGGGTCGGGAAAGCAAGAAATTTCACGCGGACAAAGTCACGGGCAGAAGCTAGTTTAAAATATATTATATCGACCATTTGCTTAAATTGTTTGAAAAGTACGAACGAGTTGAAAACGACGGAGGAAATAATTACGAAACGTACACAATACGAAAAACTTAGGTGAAGTGGAAATGAAAACCAGAGACTAAACCGCTATGATCAAATACAATGGCCGTTTTTAATGACGTCTGGTCTGAAGTTAATAAAAACGGTGTTCTGGTGCGAAGGTAATTATCAGAGTATCCTTACTTTCTCCATTATTAAAGCTATATTTATACGCAGACGTTGCAGACATCGCTTCAGCAAATAATAGGCAATCCAATTCGTTGAAAAACATTGGTTATAATTATGAAAACCAAAAGACTCGATTGTGAATTTGAGAAAAACAAGTTCCATTGCATACAATCCAATCCACCTTGGTAACAAAAATATATAAGAAGCAAAGATACCAAGTGTTATGGTTTGTTTTGCCAACATATTTTGTCTAATCTACTGCACCTTATCATGTAAAATTTATCGATTACATACTAGGCAATCATTAGAAGTGAAGGAATGTTTATCGGTTTGCTTTCGCATTATCGCGTTCAATCAATGGTATTAAATTAACAAATGACATTTGATCCTAATCGCAAAACAAACAGGTTTATTAGTTGTTTGTGGTCGGTGCATAGTGTTCTCGACGACGTATGACGAGATTGTTACGAAGCTTGGGATTATAATACTTTACTGTGACACGCATGAGCGACGCAAATAATTAACTCGATAATTGAAAAATCAAAAGCGTGATGACTGAAAGTGCAATAATGTTATATCTTATTAATCTCTATAACCACCTCTGGTATAGATATTAATAAGATATAACAATCGTTCTTAAAATTACGAGAATTATCCCTCGGCAATTCTCGTAATTTTAAGACCGTTCTCTGTCTGATCTGTCTCAATCTGTCAAAAATACTTACGAGTAAGTACCTACCTCTAACTTCCCTACATTCTTGACAAATTTTTGACATTGATTGTCGCTAAGATGAGACTGCGACTAGATTTTGAGCGTTTTAAATTACGGGAATTGGCCTTCAGTTGTTTTGTCAATCTAATTTCGCTTGTCCGCATAATTTTGTGCGTAATCTCCGATATGACGAAGCTGCTCGAATTATTCCCGAAAGATTATATAAATAATTTTGTTTGGGGAACAAGAATGTTAGCCGGTTCGACGCACCTATATTATTCATCTGGCATAACTTGATTCGTTCATCATGTGTGTTGCTAGAGAATTTTATTGATACAAACTAATAACGGTTCTGCTATTGCCGGATATAGAACAATCATAATATTATCATGAACAATATGACTGGGAATAAATTTTAGTGGAATAATAAAAAAATACTATCAAATCAGTACCTATAAAGCAGTGAGCGAGTGTTGGCTCTGCCAAGCCTGCGTGGGATTACGGGTCGTGTCCATGAATATACCTACATGCCGTTTAAGTAGTGAAAACTAGTAAACTTGTATGGAATTATAGTACTACATTCTAGTACATGAGTGACTCGACTTCTGAGAATGTTATTAGACATCTACTTAAGTCTGCTAATGTAATTTATAAAGTTAGGAGCTGCTGTAATTCAAAAATTGAGTGAGAAGGTCTCGTCAGTCACGTGACAAGTGCTAAAAATTAATGAATAGGTTACCTGTTAAGGAAAACAAATAACGATTAATTTACGTACATTTACATTGTAAAAAGTTGTAATTCAAAACACGTGTGGCGAGTTGATCGCTGCGGTAAACGGTGACACCTAGCACGTTGATTACTGTCAACCTTCGACACAGCATGAGGCAATTGAGCCCGATGATGTGCATCTAGCTCCTATTTTATTATTTAAAACCTGGAGATGTTCTAAGCCCATTTTCTCTATGAGACAATGAACGAAACTGAACGAAACTGCGCGAAATAAACGCGAAGTTGGCGTGATTAGCTAAGGAATTGACATGGTTTCGAAGTAAGGAATCATTGAATGGCCATAGTGAATTAGGGCCCTGGTTGTTTTTCTATTTCGTTAAAACATAGTCTGCAATCGTGAGTAACAAACAGGTTTCATGACATGGTCGTAGCTTCACTCTCGCATGGCCTTCAGGTCGATAAAAAATCTCTTTGCAGTCACGTTTAACGGTAACTTAAATGCAGTATTAAAAACATAGGAAATCATATTCTTCCTATTGTTTTTTATTCAGGTGCCATACTGACTTGTATTTAGTAGGTGTTTACTCGTAAATATATCAAACTAGCTTCTGCCCCGGCTTCGACCGCGTCGCTGTCGGAAATTATCCCACAGGAACGAGATACCGGGACAAAACGTAGCCTATGTCCTTCCCCAGGATGCCATCTATCTCCTTAGCAAATTTTATAGATAAATCCGTTCAGTGGTTTAGCTGTTACAGACACGAGTTACTTTAGAATGTATAATATTAGTATGGATATTTACAGGCACATAGTCATGAAGATATGTTTAAAACGGCCTTGATATAATTTGTGAGTGAATTAAATTCTATTGTCGGTCGTCGTCTGTTTGACTCAGCGTGTCATGGCAGTATCGCGGACTCGCAAATGCAGTGAGGCTTCATCGCGTTTAATAAAGAGTTATTAGTTCTTTGGTACAGTGAAATTCAATGACTTCAATCTATGATGTCATTTGGCAAAACATAAAATATTCATATTCAGGTCCTATTGTATGTACAAATTGTTGGGAATGCCAGTCGTAAAATTACGAGTTTCAATAAGAGGTAGGGCAGTATACAGCAGGGAAGTTGCATGGTTCTACCTATGTTATGTTATAGGTATTAGTTGCTGAATACTTCATTATTATGTCCATGTTATACTGGTAGTAGCCAGTCTGCATGGTAGGAGTAGCCCATGGAGATTTGAGACATTAACATTACAGAGTGAATTAAAAAGGAACATTAAAAATGAATTTTTCAAACTCTCTCTTTCTAAATATTCAGATGCCAATTAATTATCATTCAGCCCGGAATCACACCTGGATGAGTGATGTACGGAACTGGGAAGTATGGGTATAGACCCAGTAGTGGGTGAAATTAATCATGATAGTATAAAATTAATTAGCATACTATCATCAATTCACTATGCAGTTGACATGGTAAGGTTATCATAAATCAATAACATGTTTAAAGTCAGGTATTAGAAGGACTTATTGGAGCTTGATAATCTTATTAAGTTCGTAGCACACAGCATTTAAAGGTTTTCCTTCAGGGCAATCAACAGCAAGTTGCCAAAAAAGGCACATATCAACAACTATGGTCATTATGAGTGAATAAAAACGAGTTAAAATGTACATAAACTGTAGATAAATGGAATATTTAGCACTGTTTAAGTATGTAACTTATGCAGGTAGACAATTAAGTATAGGCAAATGACCTGCATAATTAGGTACCTAAACAAGGTCAACTTGACATGATAGGGACTAAGTAGGTAATATAATTGGATGATACATTATGCCTCACAGATGCAGGTGGCAGTAATGTACTATATCCATTCAAGTATTATATTGCTACACCGGCAATGGATCGATAATCATATTTGTTTAAGCCAGAGATGCAAGTTGGACTAGGTTTAAAAGAAAAAGGTTTTAAAGAATTCCTCTTCACAATTAATGGCCTGAGTAGTAACACACTCTAGTTTTAAATTGTTTCTATTGACTATTATAATTTATTATTTTATCAAGCATGCTTAAAAATTTCATTTTTATTTAAAAACTGGCAGCGCCCCACAGTTTCACCCGCATAAGTCTGGATCCCATGAGAATATCAGGATAAAAACTATCCTATGTCCTTTCCCGGGACTCAAAACTATATACCAAAAAATTGTTTCATCTAAATCAGTTCAGCGGTTTAAGTGAGAAGAGGTAACAGATAGACAGATGCACTATCGCATTTATAATAGCATGGATTCTAATTGAATTATGTTTTTTTTTTTTTTTAAATAAAAATATAGGTGTTATCAATTGGTAATATTGGTATAGTTACAAAGATTTAGCCTAGCTAACATCAGGATTGCTATTACAGATGAGTAAGACCTCTATCCTTCAAACTAGGAAAATCCTGTATCTTGTAGGACATTATATTAATCATGTAATATAAATAACACATTTTTTATTTGTCACATACATTTGCAAATAAATGATTCTTACAGAATCAGCAGTCTAAAGTACCACTGATCAGGTGCATCTGGCTGGCATCACTAGAACCATGTTACTAGGTGTGAGTGGCTCTGAGTCATAAATATGTTTTGCTTAACAGTGAATGTTTATAGCCAAATCTGTAGGCATGAATTATTTATTAAACATATTTATTAGTGACATAAGCATTTTCATTGTTTCCTGTTAACAAATAATAACAATATAATATGTCTACTTGGCAAAAATAAAATATTCATACTAAATATTAAATTCTGAAGTTGTTTATAGCATTTTGAATAAAATAAAATAATTGATAACTACATTATGAATAATATAGTCAGTTTTAACAGTAAGGCAGGAAAGTGTAAAATAGTTACAAAACTATAATAAACCAAGAATAAAACCTGTAGGAAAATGCATAAAAACATAGTCAGCCTTTATGAAATATTTAAGAATGCAATAAAAAAATAACTCATCATTGTTTATATCAGAAAACAACAAAAAAACAACAGGTATAGTTTACCACTAATTAAGTTAGGTACACATACATTTTAAGCACACAATGCCGAATTTCAATAGATCACTATATCCATGATTGTCTAATTACTTTAAGCAACATTCAGAGTTGTATCTGAATCATAATGGACAAACAGATAGGAGACACAATGGTTTTGGGTGTTTAATACAATATTACCTACTCCATTACTCATCACAGTAACCTATTGTATTTGGATTATATACCAGACATTATAACGACATACTTGTAACAGCTTATGTTTACAAAAAAACTAATTAGATCTTGATTAGTGAATTAGATCAGGAGGGGTACATAGTATTAGAAATTAAAGATTTGAAGTGGTCAAACTGAACCAAAAAATAAATTAAAACTTTTGGATTGTTAAGTTTTAATGCAATTCTGATAGGTATATTATTTAGATTTTTGTTTGTTACCACGACAAGTTGACGAATTTATATCTAAAAGTAGGTAGATATTATACTGATGTATTGTATGTGTGAAAATAATAATTTTAATCTTACTTCACCACTGCGAGCGGCAGGGGAATTTTCTTCGATCTCGTATATAATATGTGGCAAACCGGCTTCGCCAAGCAAGGAGAATCCGAATCCCAAATTGTCACTACGATTCAGAACCACTAGTCTTTCGTCAGCCATATTCAGTGTACAGCAGCATTGATTAGCATCCACCGAAGGATTTCACTATTAACACTTTGGTAAAACTACATGAGGGACTATTTAAAATGGATATTATTCTATTGTAAAACGAAAAATATTCATAATTACAACACACGATAAAAAGCAAGCGCACCCAACCAAAGCGAAGACAGGTACAGATACAAAATCATTTTGAAGTTTGATTTGTTGGGGTGATATTCTCTTCTCTGCCAAGTACAGGGTGGAAGAGTCGCAGTTTGATTTTTTTTTTTTTCCATGCGTTTTTCTCTAGCTTGCATCGGCTCCTGAAAGATGAACGACCTCCAGCAAAGATTAAGGCAGAGTTGTGCACATAGAGGAAAAATTTTATTGTGCATAAATAAAAAGCTGTCACCAGCAAAAGGACTACTGTCTAGATTTTTTGTCTCCCATTGATACTCTTGTAGCGGTAGCTACAACGCCACATGCGAACAACGCGTCATACTGTCGTCTTGTATCTCGCAAGCAGAGTTTACCACGCAACTAGCATATACAGAGTGTCGCTGGAAGTATGGATCAAATCGAATAGGGCGTGAGCAAGTTCATTTCCAAACACTTCAATAATAAAAAAAAATGGAAAAAAAACTAAAAAGAAAGAGAAGACAAACCGAATCGTTTTAGAAAAAATCTTAAAAAAAAAACTATCAGGGCTATCAATTTAATTTTTTTTAGATAGGCCTGATTGTATTTTTTTATGATTATTTTCTTTGAGAACTATGAGAAGTGATAGAAAAAAAAATTGGTCATAACTTTTGAGCCGTAAAAATTCACCGACATTCTCAGAGTTAAAAAGTTTGGAAGTGAGTAATATACAGGGTGTTACGGAAAGGGTATATCAATACAAACGGGTTGAAGAGTGTATCTGGTCTAGAATCTCTGTATACAATTTCAGCTCAAAAGAAGTAACTTTGAAAATGCTTAATATTTTTTTATTTCGATAGTTTATTAAATTGAAATCATAACAAACGTGTCACCGTACTACGAGGGTCATTATCCGTTATCTGTAGTGTGTCTGTGCGCCTAGTACACGGACATCACGCCGCCGCGCGCCAGTGCAGCGCCGTGATGTCGAAATAAAAACATATTAATCATTTTCAAAGTTAATGCTTTTGAGCTGAAATTTTGTACAGAGATTCTAGACCAGATACACTTTTCAACCCGTTTGTATTGATATACCCTTTCCGTAACACCTTGTATAAGCTACATACATTCAAAAAGATATACTTCTGCTTACCATATTGTGCTTATTCGTCTCGTTGTATCTTCTTTGTTGTGACGCTCTGCTAGTTCGTTCTTGGGTGAACCCAACATCTACAACATATCTCTATGGCGTACAATAAAAACAAAATAAATTTAAAAAATATCCTAAAATGGATCGGATGAACAGAAAACTAAGCAACGCGTCCCCATTATAAGAACTCACGAGGCTCGGCCTCCCGGCCCCGGGAGGCTTTGTGGCCACGCTGCCCTAATGGGGACGCATCTTAAGACAGGAACAGGTAACTTAAAGGCGCTTCCCCACTACGGGCTGCGCGGCCTCAAAGCCTTGTGAGGCCCGGCCTCGTGCGGCTTTTGCTATTGTTTGCAACGCGTCCCCATTATAAGAACTCACGGGACTCGGCCCCGCGGCTCGGTCACACGAAGCCGCGCGGCCCTAGTGGGGACGCGGACGCGGCTTAACATAACACCACGCCTGTAATCACCGAATGGTTTGGCAGAGATAAACCCATAGCACACCCACATTTCGCAGTTATGTTTTAAGTCCTATGTAATAAGAGACGATCCGGTGAAGCCGGGCAGCAAGCCGAAGCTGCGGTGGTGAGCGTTAAAACCAATGACGACGATAAGCTCGCGTGGGACCGCCGGAGCCCCGCAGCGCCACACGGTGTGTTAGAAAGCCCGATTTTGTTGCATGCCTTTTTTATTACAGAAATCGATAGTGTAATGAATGAATGTATGTATCTCAGGGGTTGTGTATTGGTCTATTTAAATTATTAGAACGCACGATTTAGTAAAAGTATATAATTGTAAAACAGGGCACAAACAGGAAAATATATATGAACAAACAAAACTATTTAATTCGCGAGCGGGGCGCGAGCGTGGCGTACGGACTCGCGTTCTCTCGTCCACTATTGGTTAGCGCGGGAGCGCGGGCGAGGGTGTATGCTCCCCGTTCCCGCGCATAAGGGCACGTTCACACACATTCTAAAAAAGGCCGTGTTACATCCTCCCCCTCTGACCTAGACATGCGGTCACGCGTCTGGGTCAGGACAAGAAAACGTTTATGTCTTCCGCGCCTATGCTTTTTCATTGACCGGGGCTGGTAGTACGTCGCCTACGAATGGGGTCAACTGAGAGATGTGGTACCTCCCTAACATTTCGCCGCTACTTACCTTCTTAAAAAATTGCGTGGTTGGGCTCGCGGCTTCCTTAACATGGTAAGGCCTATATAGCACTCCATCAGACATAATGAAGCCACGGCCGGACCAATCCCTCCCCCTAAACGGTTCGTCGGTTGCCTTGAGTTTCTCGACGATTCTACGCACGTCGGGGTCCTTGAGTCGGTTCCCACGAACATCCTTGGGGCCCTCCCCCTGCATCAGTACTGCTCTGAGGCAATATCCACTGCTGTCAGTCCTCAACGATTCGTCGACTTGGCGCAGTATCGGAGCGGAGACTAACTTTGCCTTAGTACCTACATCATCCCTCGGCACGAGGTCTATTGCTTCTACCTTCATCAGCTCTATCTGGCCGCCGGTAGGTAAAGTAAACTTGGTGATAAACGGATGCCAGCGCTCTGGCTCATCGTTAAAACACCAGCTGCTCTGTGGTAAGTCCAACAGGATACTAGCTCTTATAATAAAGTCTCTACCTAGCAATGTCCGGGTTTGCGCATCCGGCAAAACTATAAACGTGGTAGGTATAACATGGTTTTCCATTGTAACGTAAGTATCACACTCAAGTACACTGCCTACTTGTTGTGATCCGTCAGCTAGCCCTATAGTACGTAAAGTCTTCCTAAAAACAACGCCGGCTTTTCTAAGTAAATCGTATAGCATGGGGCCCGCAATGGAATGTGTTGCCCCCGTGTCTAAGATGGCAACCCCCTTACGGTTAACGACCATGATTTCAACTAGCGGCAGCGGATCGTCACTACCGCCTATCTGAGCGCTACAAAAATCTGACTTACTTGCAGTCGACGCGTCTTTGCAAATACCACACTTTGAACGCACTACTCCCAGCTGACCACATCCATAGCAACGTAACTCGGTACTGTCGTTCGACTTATGAGAAAGGTCGATGACCTTTCCTTCTTTCTTATTCCCTTTATTACGGCAGTCTTCTACAGTATGACCGAAAAAGTTACAATATGTACACTTCGGTCTAACACGCCTTTGCCCGTTACTTACGCTATCATTATTTTCCGCGTTTGACGTGTGCGTGTCAGACCACCTTTTACCATCACTTTGTTCATCACTCGACTTACGCGTGTCGACTACGTTAATCGTAGGGTTAATATTTGTGCTCGAACGTGCCTGCGCGGCAACGGGAGGTTTATTGTTTACATTACAATGAGAAGAAGCACTCACCTCCGCCAACGACTCCTCGACTAACCTGGCCTTCGCTATTAGCTGATCCAGCTCGTGCACCGCGTCGCGAGTCACTCGTTTTCTTATCCTACGATCTAACAATCCGTAAACTATATCTAGCATCATCACTTCCGGCACATCATACGGTAACTTCGTTATTAAAGCGCGCACTTTGCTAATAAATACGTCGGCCCGTTCACTATTTTGTTCAGTACCGAAAATCTCACGTAAGATTTGATATCCGGGTCGCGGCACTCCGTACATCCCTCGAAGACGTTGCAGCGCGTCGGACCACGACGCTATCGACGACTTCACGCCCTGCCACCAGACGGCGGCCTCGCCGACTAGTAGCATAGGCAGCCCCCGCAGCGCGTGCTCGTCGCTGATGTTGGTGCAGTCGCGGTATACCTCGATAGCATCGATGAATGCCTCGAGCTCTTCCGCGTTCTTCGATGACCCGTCAAAACGCGCCGTACACTTTGCAAAGTTGCCCGACCATCGCGCGGTATCACGCGTATCGGGTATCCGTGGTGATGATGTGCACGGTTCATCCTTGTTCGCCAGTATGCTCTCAATGAGAATGCGATTTGCTTCCGCTTGGTTTCTTGTTATATTGCACACAAGGGTCTGAAGCATCTCCTCAGACATGGTGATGTTCGGTGACGATGATGAAGATGCGACCACCGTCCTATTTTGCTCCGCGTCCGTGTCGGATTCCGACCCACCATCTCTTCCGGTACGTTTTTTTGTTGGCTTCGGCGGCATGCTAACAGGGCACTACCTCTGCTGTTACTCGCTCGAACAACACGGGTGATGGTTATATGGGTGGTAATATGTAACGAACAACGTATTCGTTACTAATTCCGTTGCACGAAATGAAAACGTTGATTGTACTTTTTGGTTCGCGCCAAAACACTACGCGCGGTAACTCCCTCGCGCGCGCGTCTGTTAAAATTTTTGGCGGGAAGAGTGGACTCGCCCGAAGTTTTGTCGATTGTTTTTGCACTGTTTGTGAAGATATTTACATAAAGCACTATCGGAAAGGGTTCACTGTATGTGTTAGCACGATAGGATTTAGCACTTATTGTCACTGTTTGTATTTTACGAGTTTTTCACTAAAAACTTGGCCACGAGTTGGGCGTCACTTGTAAAGAATGAATGTATGTATCTCAGGGGTTGTGTATTGGTCTATTTAAATTATTAGAACGCACGATTTAGTAAAAGTATATAATTGTAAAACAGGGCACAAACAGGAAAATATATATGAACAAACAAAACTATTTAATTCGCGAGCGGGGCGCGAGCGTGGCGTACGGACTCGCGTTCTCTCGTCCACTATTGGTTAGCGCGGGAGCGCGGGCGAGGGTGTATGCTCCCCGTTCCCGCGCATAAGGGCACGTTCACACACATTCTAAAAAAGGCCGTGTTACAATAGTATTTATCATTTTATTTTAAGCACTACAGTCAAAGTCCGGCATCGATACGACTTGTAGATGTTTTTTTAAAAAATCTCAAAGTTGCTGTATAACCGGGTCATGAAAATAATAAAAAAAATTATATAAAAAAAACCAGCCTACATATTTAAATTTCCATTATAATTACTAATCAAACTTATAATACCTAACTATCTGACAAGTTTTCGTGTCTGTATTACAAATAGATCGCGAAATATGAATATTTTTATGTTTTTTACTTTTTATTTTATTTCTTGGCAATAATGCGGTATTAGATGGAGATATTTGACCAGACGATTGTGAACATGTATGTCTATCGACATTATTAAAACCACAATCTAATTCAGCGTTATTTATTTTTTTTTTTTCGAGACCAAACCTGAAATCGCGAAAAAAAAATCAGCTGTTCCCTACATTTTGACGAGTTATGCAAACATAAAATGTAGGAAACAGCTGATTATTTTTTCGCGATTTCAGGTTTGCTCTCATAGTAAAAGTTGTTCATAATGATGAGTACAGTCTCCCATTTCGATTTGTCGCATGTTTTCAATTTCACCCTGTATTGGCAGGACTCAAATTACCCTGTCACTGTCTTGCTGTCCCTAGGTACTGTCAGTGTCAGTATCAAGTCAAATTACAAAATTATTGTTGCCAACATAGAGGAAAAATTTTAAGTTGTCAAAGAAAGAGTGAGTGGCCTTTTTTAACCGACTTTAAAAAAGGAGGTTCTGTATTCGACCCGTATGTATGTATGTTTGTATGTCCGCGATTATCTCAAAAACTACTGAACCGATTTTGATAATTCTTTCATTTGTGTGATCTACATACTTTCAGGAAGGTTTTAGTATATAATACATTAGGTAATTATTGTTATGTACGAAGTTATATGCATAAATGTACTGCATCTCCGGCATTTCTATGCGAATTTTGATGATTCTTCGACTTGTGTCTTCAATTCTTCAATGCGGGGTAGGTACAACTAAAAACTGAAAAATAAAAACTTTTTTACAAAAAAAAACAACCGACTTCAAAAAAAAACACTACAAAGTGAAAAATAACTTTAATTTCGGAAGTCGGTGTCAAAAAACGAAAATGCGGAACCAAAGACACCGACTTCCGAAATTAAAGTTATTTTTCACTTTGTAGTGTTTTTTTTTGAAGTCGGTTGTTTTTTTTTGTAAAAAAGTTTTTCCTCTATAAGAGTCCACAGAGTCAGAGCATGGTATGTACAGACGCCAGCACATCAACCTACTACAATCTGTCAAATTTCTTTAATAGATTTTCAACTTTATTACTAAAACATAAGGTTCAAAGTTGATTGGGAAAATGTGACAGTTAGGTGTAGGTTGATGTGCTGGCGTCTGTACAATTATATAGTTATACCATGCGTCAGAGTACTTTTTGATAAGAGTCACAATCGCATGTGAAGAGTGGTCTCCATCCTCTTGCTTGAACAGTTTTTTACATTTTCCACATTTCTGATATTTTTTATAAATGTAAGTGCCTATTCCGTTGTGTATCAGACTTATTTTTTGTAATATTCGTTATATGCAGTGAGAAAAGACATTGTTATTTTCAAAATTACCGCCGCTTGATAATGCTAAAGATTGGATTTTCGATGAGGAAGTATGCTGAACATTGTAAATAATTCACTACGGTTGTGTAACTGCGACAGTGCGAAGTACTTACTTACAAAAACCAGTACATACAGCGGCGGTAGCAGTTTGCTAATGCTATCAAAATTATAATCAAAATTGAAAAAAAATCTTCAAAATGTATATTGTCTCGAACTTAGTGAGAGTAACCATACCTAACTATTTGGCTGGACTGCCCATTCCAGACTCTATCGGGGGTTGGTTTCGCCTTGGAGGTAAGAAGAAAAACATAAAACCATGTGTACACAATATTCTAAAAAAGTAAATTTATATAAAATGGCCAAGGTGGGTCGTGATTGATGCCCCAGATCTAGCTATAATTAAAATGTTCTATTTATTATCTAGTTCCACATAGCATAAAGTTATAAAAGTGATAACTGTACTTTACTTGTTTCTTACAAAAAGTACACAGTTATAAAAAGTGGCTCTGGAGATAATGTACTCTATGTACTTGTAATAAAATATATAATAGCTTAAAATATTGTTAAGGTTGTTTTTGTGGTATTCCCATACAATTTTCAATGACATACTTTCAAATGCAATGTAACTTTGCCGCATGACAAATGAAAGATTATAGATAACATGCAACTGTTACTAGTTTATTAATTTATTGCTCATTGATTTTAATTGATGCATTTTAAGTTGTAACAGCTGTAGTTAATAGAATTAAATCTAAATTATTATTATTTCTTTTTCAGTGAGGGATTGGCTTGCCTTAATCCCGCCTGTAGTAGTGGTGGGAGGCATTTCATATTACTCATATGACACTATTAAGAAGGCTCGTGGTGATCGCAGTGGTCAAATAAATCCCAGCATCAGGAAAGATATCAACAAAGTGGTTGATTTTGTTGACATTGAAGACATCACCGAGAAGGTGTCCCTGTGTCGTTGTTGGAGGAGTAAAAATGTAAGCTCTTTTTGTAATAAAGCATTAAACACAACATTTATCTATCTTACATAATTTTTGAGTCACTTGTTTTGTGAAAAACAAAATGCTATTGAAATATCTTTTGAAATAAACGGTGTTTATTTCCTAAAACGCATTACCAAAGACATTTATTATTGTTTTTTAAGAGTAATTAATGGGGTCATGCATTTTATAGGCTTAAAATTTATAAATATCTTGTTTCCTTATTTGCTCTATTTCATCTCAATATAGTTATCAATGCATTACGTAATAATTAATTAATGAATTAAATGCATTATTTAAATAGGAAGATAAATACTGCTGTGAGTTGTGGCCTACTTTAATTCATTATTTCTGTTGACTTTGCTGCGGATATCAGATTAGGAGTTTGTGTAAATAAATAATAATATTTGATACCTTACTATTGTATGACTAATTTGTAGGTAACCAGTCCCCCTTAACATCCTGTGATATTTGTCTTTCTTGCTAAATTGTTATTTTTAATTGTTTTATAGTGGCCGTATTGCGATGGTGCTCATGGCGCCCACAACAAGGCGACAGGTGACAACACCGGCCCCGTTGTTATCAAGCACAAGGAAAACAAGTGAGCAATAACACAATACCTACGTAACAAGGTGATAAACAAATTGTGATCATATTTATTACAGAAATTGTTAGCCTATTCAAAATATATATTATATGTAATTCACAGTAACAAAAGATGCTCATAATAACCTGTAAGAACTAATGTTAATATTAAGTTTACATTTGTTGCTTTTTATTTTTTTGATGTGTTTTCTTGGCCATGTTTATTGTAGCCATTGTAATAAACATCATTTTTACTTAGTATTTTTAGATAATGAATAAAACAAAATCAATAAAATTTTGGACTGTTACGGAAATGGGTTTTTTTTAATTTTAATTTAGTTAGTAAGCTTTACATATTCGCTGAGATTACCTAGAGACCATTACATATAAATAAATAGAAATAAGTGAAAGAAAAAACATTACCTACTTATAAAATTTAATTACCAAATGCCTTAATTAAAAACATCACAGACATGTTCTGACTTTTAATTATAAATAAATATTTAAACATGCCATTAGTTTAGATACAAAATCATGTTAACTGAAAATGACTATAATTACCACTGTTTGTTGGAAGAAATAAATGTTATGGCACTGTTCAGTTTATTAGATTAATTTGCAACCAGCAAAATTCAAAAGATTGTGAGTTAATATTTTCCACATTGACATAATCAAGTGCAAGTGACTTGGCCAAATTCATAAAAAATATAAATACCTAATACAAGTATATTGTACTTAAGATATCTATGATTTGTTACTAAAAGTAAAGATTACAAAATAGTTTTGTAGAAAAAAGGGTCAAATAAAAATAGTGATGATTCTTCTGAAGAATGATTGCAAAAATTGGGGATTATTACTGGCTGAAAAACGTTTGACTTGACTAGAATCAGTGGAGTCTGATTACAAGATTATAAAATAAACGATAATGATAGTGCAACTCATTTTTCACATATACTTTCAGTTACAAGAACCAATTTATCTTATCGACGGAAATGTTCCAAAGATATTTGACCAGACAATAATATCCAAATAAAAATTGATAAAACACCTTATTACAGCAAATTATGTAACATTAACCATTGTAAGTGTTTCATGCATGGATGCGAATGATTCATTATTCTACAAGGCCTACTTAGTTCCTAATGATGTTTAATTCTACGGAATTTTAGTGTAATTCAGTCTTGAAGCTTCTCAGATACTGCCACCAAAGATGAAATCTGGAGATATCGAGTAACGCGTTCAGGTGGCTCTCCCAATTACAATTTTCAAAGCTGAAATATAAAAAGAAGTTAATTAAGTAATTATTTTCGAGACGTGCCTATGCCTAGTGAAAAACACAAGTATCATAATAATAATCATTACTTATATTCCTCAGATAATTTCGTAACCAAAGTAAGGCGAACATTTAAAATAAGTGCAGTTTCTGATGGATTTTATGCAAAACAATAAATTTAACTATATCGCAATTAAATGCCAGAAAGCATCGTAAAGGCAATTACAGAAAAAAAAACAAATCCAATAAATCGGCGTTCCACAAGGTAGCGTATTGGGTCCGCTCTTATTTCTTAGTTTTTGGTAGATAGTAAAGCATTGCAAAATAACATTAAGTCTTTCTACCATAAATAAAAACGTTGAAACAAAATGCCGTAAAACGAATGTTCTTTGCACATGTTTGCGAGATATAAAATATTTTCATAGTGATGATAATATACAGTATGTATTGTAAAGAATGACTTTCCCTATAAGACCGACAATTAGTGTAATATCTATAATATTTACTTACTTCTATCCTAGTCTCGGCAATATTTTCTTCATTTCGGAGAAGCTCATGCTTGAGTCCATTACGTTTTCTGAAAAGAGCATAAATTCTATTTTAGTTTAAATTACTTCCAACGCGTATAAACGTGGTTTAGAAGTTTATATTGAAATGCAATAAAACGAACAATAAACCGCTGTGAAGTCTTTGTTCGGCGTTTATGTCGTGAGAGGGTTATATTCACTTGGCATAACGCGGTTTCCGTCCCAGTTGACCGCTTCCTACGCACCGGGTCTCGGGAAGGAGCATATCGTATTACACCACACAATAGGCGCTTTACGTAAACTTGGAACGTACAAATAAATATTATATTAACTGCGACTATTCGTTTACTTAAGTTAATTCGGATTTATTGAAGGGGTTTTGGTATATTTACAAGTATATTCTTCTCCACACGATGAGGGCTGTGTAGGCGAGGCACACGATGCTGCACGTCACCAGGACCATGATGCCAGCGGCAGCACCTATCGGCTCCCCTCGGACAGATGAGTTTCGTGCTTTTTGGGAATCCTTGCGAACCGCTTCTCCAGGAGCTGGTAAATTAAATGATTATAAAGTTAATCTCTGTTTTGCGTTTCGCAAAAATAGGTGATTGGCCCAAAACTTTGCCACATCTACAGCGTCGCAGTGACAGTGCAGTCAGAGGAATTAAAACGCTCAAATAACTTCTGTATCCAGATAAGTTATAGGTATCTAAAATAGTAAACTGTTTCACTATATTTACAAAATCTCTAGATTCTTGTTACCTATATCTATAGCTATACAATCGTGACTCAAGTAGGTAATTATTTCATTGTTACCTATAGGATACAAGAGTCCATGACACAAAAGTAGGTAAATCACAAACTTGTATCTAGGTGATGAATGAAGAATAAATAAGGTTGACTGGTAGAAAATGCATAAAGATTTAATCAATAAAAAAATACGATAGTGATTACCTTGCAAGAACTCTGCCTGTGAATCGGGCACTGAAGGCACCTCCGCGCGAGCATCCTCCGCGTCTTCGGGGAAAGTGGGCAAGTCCATGTGTTTCTCATTGTCGTCTCTAGAGTGGAGCATGTCGAACACCTCCGATCTGTATCGAGCGTTGTTTCCAAAGTTTAAAAACTAAAACCAGACTACTGAAAAGGATGAAACAAGAAAATACCTTCCCGCCCAAGTAGCAAACAATTGTCTTAAAAAGGTATTGTAGATATCTTGAAGACAAGTAGACGAATTCCAGTTGTTGTCTTGGCTAAAACTATTATGTCCCTCAAGATATCTTCTAGATACACTCCAAGAGTCAGTTAAGTAAAAGTGGGCACAGTATTTAAGAACTTGTTAAGAAAGAGTTAATACTACTGTTTAGATAAACTTTAACCCTACTTAAGAGAGTATGGTTTTGCAGAACTCTTAAACACTGTCTTCAAGATATCTTGTAGGTTGACTTAAGATAAAGAAATAGACTTAAAGATATCTACAATACCTAATTAAAACTATCAATTTTGAAGTGCAGATATTCCATCTTGTCTTAGTGAAGTATAAATAAAAACTTATTTTGCTTTAAAGTGCTTTAAGTAATATTATTTTATAAAACATGGTGAACTTTTAAAGTATTTTAAGACTTACGAAAATGGCGGTTTAACAACATTTTTTATGTCTAGAAAAGGCTTTCTTATGTCGTTGAATGCATTGGAAATTTAAAACGCATGATCATTTCTCGTGTAAAATCTATAGATAGTGCTATAGAACAGACGGGCTTTTAAAATACTAGAAAACAAACAAAAATGTGTGGTATAATCATTGAGTTAAATAACTAGAGAAGCAAACCCATTGAGATAGGAAAAACATGGAGAGGCCGCGTTATTCTATACATACATTTGCTTATACAAATATGAGTGAAATATGATTCAGAATGTGAAATATCGTTTTGTCTCATTCTTTCCAATAAGATAATCGTATTTGACAAAAGAGACAACAATATTTTAAGTTGTTGCTCATTATGGCAAAATTTTGTCGTGACGTAGTGGCAGCTGTAGGTAAGTGCCGTAGCAGCCATCTTATGCGACGAGATTAGTAATCTGTGGACGAGTTTCGTGGTAGTTTTGCTGTCAAATGGTTGTTTATTTTTGTATTATTGAGATTTGCGAGAAAATTACAAGGTTTTTACCTTTTAAAACTGCATATAAATGTTGGAAAACAACAATTCAACATGCCTGTGTGTTGTATTGTGAAGTGTGGTGCAAGAAATAATGAAAATCAATCTCTATTGTCTTTGCACAGGTTAAAGCCGGTTTTCATGCAATAATACATAAAATAATACACATTCGATGATACAATTGTAACCCGATCATGAATTTATGGCTAAAGTATTGATATTTGGGTTATTTTCCGTATAACAGACCTTTTTATTATTTTTGTTACTTCACTCGTTTGTTTACAATAATATGTCATATTGGAATAGTGTTGTACCGTTGCCAAGTTTCCGAATCTAGTTCCTCCGCTGAAACGATATCGGTATTTTCTGCGATGTTAACATAAATAATCCTGCGTCTTATTAGGTCCGAGCGACCTTGCTAGGTTCGGCCCGTGGTTCACAGAACCAAAATCAAAATATTTTATTTCACATAAACCTACATAGGCATTTATGAAACGTCAGACTCAGAAGTTAGGTGCACGGTTCCAATAAAATTGGTTGTTTGCTATGGAGAAGAACCGGCAAGAAACTCCACGGTTACTGTTTTAGTAAAAACATTTTTACGTTGGTTCCGTATTTTCGTTTTTTGACACCGACTTCCGAAATTAAAGTTATTTTTCACTTTGTAGTATTTTTTTTGAAGTCGGTTGTTTTTTTTGTAAAAATGTTTTTATTTTTCACTTTTTAGTTGTACCTACCCCACACAAATTTAATTAACACTAGTGCATTGAAGAATTGAATACACCGACTAGAAGAATCATGATAGAAATGCCGGAGATGTAGTACATTTATGCATATAACTTCGTACATAAGAATAATTACCTAATGTGTTATATACTAAAACCTTCCTGAAAGTATGTATATTACATTAGCGAAAAAGTTATAAAAAAATTGGTTCATTACTTTTTGAGAAAATCGCGGACATACAAACATACGGGTCGAATACAGAACCTCCTTTTTTGAAGTCGATTAATAATAATTGGCTTTTACAATGTTTATTTTGTTAAGTACCTGGCACTGGTTTATAACTCGTTTTTTATTTTTATGGACGATCTGTTTCTCTCTTCTTGCCACTGCAGATTCATATATCGATACTCGATACAGTAACACCAATTTTCCTTGATTGACACAACCCTAGCAATGGCAGCCATTTTATGAGACAATATGAGTTGTAGGTATGCACCCTATTTTTGTAGGTATTTCCAGTCCATACTTTTCTATGTCAATGAGCAAACCTCAATAAAATGTGTCAAAAAAGTGTAACCACTATTCAAACGTGACGACGTAGCTTTGAAACCACTACACATTTAAAAGTATACATATATCTGTCTCACTTACACAAGTCGCAAGAATAATACCGTCACTTAGATTAGACAAAGCCCGCAAATAAACATGCAATGGCGGGATGGGGTTGCCTACCCATGCAAAATTTTACCCAACTTTTTAAACCATAAATGACGTTCAAAAAAAACGTTAGGCCAAATTATTTATAAAATATTTGAATTATGTATTTCTTATTCGATTTGTATTAGAAGTTTATAACTAATGACAATAATTAAGACATTTTCTTTTTAAATATTTTTTATTTATTCAGTTAGTCACTTTTCTCAGCAATCTGATTATTTCCACCCATTTATCACGGCGTGCTGCATCTTTAGGCACCCTGCAACGTTGTTATTATTTAAAAAATATTTAAAATCACTTATTCCAATAAATTAAAAACTCCCATAAATGTGGGAAACTAAAACTAAGTTTTTAGTGGTAACACTGAACCTAATTTACAAAATTCTGCAATTTATTTATTTTACGTTGATATAAACACAGAAACAATAAAATTACGTGTGGAAAGTAATTCTGGTTAATTTATTATGTTTTTGTGATCTTGAATCGCACTCTTTCACTACGAATTTACCCATTTTGGCGATATTTTTGTCATGTGTCACTTGGTTCACTTCGGTTGGCGCCACACAGAGCACTGAAGTGACATTAGCTACGCATACGGCTGTGGCCTGATGACAAGTGGCAACGCCTTGGCGCGGTAATTACTGATCTAGTGTAACATATATATCAATGGGTATAATAATATTGCAAATTAAAAATTTTGTGGCATTTAGTGCAGAGTACTACATTTTTTATAAATGTGTAAGTTATTAATGTAGTTAGAATGACTATGACAAAAATGTAAGTTCAATCTACTCTGGTTTTTGATGAAGTATTGTTGGAAAATGTTTTATATTTTTTTCACTTGTAGTGCTAAATGGCGTTAAATCTTATTTTTCTTAACGAAGTAAGATTTTAGACAATACTGATTTTGTAAGGCTAGTTTAGACAAAGTTAAGACAAGTTACACTTGAAGTAGTGCTAGTTAAGAGATATTATACTTAACCTTTACTAAAAACAGTATTGGTGAAGTACTATTTAATTTGTTTGGTATTAAGTGATTCTATAGTTTGATTTAGTTAAAACCAGATTACGTCTTAATGTTTTCTTAACTTGTCATTTATTGTTATTGTGTGGTTCTTGTTTATTTTGTGGTGGAAACAGGTTTATGTAAGATAGTCGAAAGAATATGATTAAATTAATATAGGTAGGTACCTCCTAATATTTGAATTCGACGAAGCATAACAGAACACAAGGATTCAAATTCAGCGCTATAAGTAGCTTACTAATAGATATGTCGCAGGGAAATGAGGATATCAGGGATTTCACGAAATCCCTAGGGATATCACGAAATCCCGGTAGATGTCGAATATTCTTGTTTATTACGTCTTTTTACTAAAAGTATCTAGTGATATGACAAAATACTAATATAAAATCAGAGATATGTCATTTCACTAAACTAAATGTAGTGAAATGAAGAATACTGTTGATGAATCAAGTAATAAAACAAAATTAAAAATTAACTGGTGCATTTTTATTAGAAAATAAAGTTTTAGCACAGAATACTTAAAGTACTGCGTACAGAAAGGCCACTCCCTTCCCCGCACTAACATCAGTTACCGCACCTCACCCCGCACTTCGATGTGTTCGTCGCCTGCTCTTTAACAATGGCGCTCGCATACACAAGAACCGCAGCGCTGTACCTACCTACTGCTGACACGAACACATTATTTTTTTAAAGTTTTATATTTTGTGTTAATCACGATGGTTGTATATTGTGCATTATTTGGATGCTTATCTTCATCGAGGAACGATAAAGACAGGAGTTTCTTTCGGTTCCCGAAACATGAAAGAAGGTAAGGAACAGCAACTCAAATAATTATCCTTTAAATCCATAAAAAATAAAAGCTAGTATATTACAGACAAACAAGTTAAGCCAGTGTTGTGATAATTTATTTTCATAATTTTCTCTATTATTCATTTATTTTCCAAGTTTTCTTCGTTTTAGAACAATTAAAACTTCCGTAATATTAACATACCAACTATTAAATTATTGCTCTCTCTCTCTCTTTATTGTCTTAGTTATGTCTCTTTCTTTCACGTTCTATTCGTTCTTCGACATGAAAAGTAGTACAATAGAAATGTTATTAATTAGATTTCTGTGAGTACCTAGGGTCGCGGCGCGCGGCGCCCCATTGTTGCATACGTTCGGGCAGCGCCGCCGCCTACGCACTACCAAGACTTATATTATGTTCCTTCAGTTCCTTGCGCACTACTGGCCGAGTACTGCCAGCCAGCCCTACTAGATTTCACGCACACATTTACACGTATACAAACGTCATTTGTCAATGTAGTGGTAGTAGGTAATTATTTTGCGAGCGTTGTATGGAGTGTCCGGGGTGTGGTTTTAGTCAACTAAACAATAATCTGACAATGATATCAGGTATTATACCTTTTTCTTACCTATGTGGATTCGTTCATTAGGTACAAAAATATAAATGTAGGTAAACATTAAAAAAAAATCGACTTGCGAGGCTCAACAATTAAGACAACGACTCACTCCTGATGGAAAATGGAAAATCTTGTTATTTATTTAAACAAAGCAGTGATTTGTGGCACCTTGAATTACACAAAACATTTAGCTTCTTGCAAATACATCTTTTGGTTTTGCACTGGAACTTTGATATTTCACAATTACCTACGTTGTAGAAGTACAAATGTAGAAATTCTTCCAGCTAATGCATGGCTCGATTTTTATTCGGCAGTATCCGCTTTTCTAACATTTTACTAGATTTAGTTTAGTGAAACGACATATCACTGACGATAAATTGGTATTTTGTCATATCACTAGATACTTTTAGTAAGAAGACGTAATAAACAAGAATATTCGACATCTACCGGGATTTCGTGAAATCCCTGATATCCTCATTTCCCTGCGACAGATATATTTTTTAAATAACTTAAACTATCCAATCCCAATTTTCTTAGAAGCCACCCAAACTCAGGAAAAATAATTAATTAATAACTTCTGTTCTGCTTATTTGATAATCTCGACTCGGCACATTGGTTAAGTTAAATTTTTTATATTTTACTAGCTTCAGCCCGCGACTTCGTTTGCGTGAAACTTCTTGTTTCCCCCGAGCCCCCCCGTCGTATCGCATCACCCGCCCGCGCTATCACTTAACGTTCTTTTTGACTTTGTTTCTTTTTGCTCGGCTCCTAAGGGTCATAGCGTGCCTTCCTCAAGAATTGGGCTATCAAATGCAAGAATAATTTTTCAAATCCGACTGGTAGGTAGTTCCAGAGATTACCCCCTACATACAAACTTACAAACAAATTTTACCTCTTTATAATACATATTAGTATAGATAACACGCCGATGAAAGCTAACAAATCTTTTTAATTTTTCCACTTTATCCATATTTATACTTGTTCTGTTTGAAGAGAACGTCCCGTTAAATGTATTTTTACTCTAAACTTACTAATTTTAGTCAAAAAGGAATAAAAATATACTCAGGAAAATCAGTTTCTAGAAATTGGAATTACAATTATCTTAATTTTATCTACAAAATCAATTTCTTCTTTGTTTGTCTAAAAAGGTACTTCAGTTATTCAATTGCGTTTTAAGTGAGCTTTCAAATATTCTGAGTATAATAAAAAAATATTTTTAGTATTAACTGTAGGCATACTTAATACAAACTAGTTTTGAGAATACTTAACTTGGTTTTTGGTATTCCTAATTTACTTAAGTAGCGGTTGTTTAAAACGATTTAGTATTAAAGAAAGAAAAGGCTTAACGAAATCCTTTTTGAATTAGCTAAATCCAACTTTAGATAAAGTATAGACATGTAAGATTTAATCACTATTCTTGTTTGCTACTTGGGCGTGGTCGTATGCCGCTGCACTAACATACATATAAGCTATGGTAGCATGCGACCACGGGAAGGTGCTTTCTTGTTTCATCCTTTTCAGTAGTCGGGTTTTAGTTTTTAAACATTTTTAGTTATTTTGGGGCTTATTTCAGTAATATGAATAAATAAATTAATACAGTACCTATATGTATAGTAATTTCGATCACAGACTCGCAGTTGACTATGAACCCATAATGGAACGGACCGCTTACTGTTTCGACACTACCGTCTGTTCTAAGTTCCAAGTCGTACACTTTTGAAATCTATTTTCAATGAGTAAAGTATATTTCCATTATCAGAATAGGTCGAATACTTTTCGGTAAACCCAAGCATTAACATTTTTCTTACGGTCTTACCTGCTGACACCATTTTTGTCGTCCACTAAAAGCTTCAAAACAGTTGCGTTAGCTTCTAGTGTTTTGTAACGACTGTTGTCCTCCACCTCCTTAGCGAGTTCAGGCAGAGTACTTTCTTGTTCCTTCAATGTGGCCGAGTTGTCGCCGTAACATGTTCTTAAATCTGGAATACGATAATCAGTTCAATACACATATTTTACTGGTAGATTAATACAAAGTGCTAAGTAACGCGTATCAATTAACACGGCCGACGTGAAAGTTATTTAAACATGTCGAAAAACCGTTATCGCCATGTTCAAAGTGTGCATTTATAACCAGTGTTAAGTTGTTAGCTAACAAAGAATGAACTGCAGTTGACTCTAAACTTATCTAAATGCAAACATTCTTGTCGCCGGCCGGCCAACACTTCAATTAGTGGGTCAGGCGCAGCTTTAACTTAATGTGTGCTTAACGGTGTTAAAATCCGGTTTCCTGGGCTACCATCGTCTGAGATCATATTTTAGTATGTTATTTCCGAATGATACAGCGACTGATGAGGTGACTCATAGCCAGTCATAGCTGTCTCATTGTTCAGAGTAACCTCGTATCTCCAAGTGAAAGTATTTATCGGAGCAAATCGACTAGATCTTGTTAGTACGTAGAATATTAGCCGGAGGCGTTGCTGGTGAATGCGATACATTTAGTTGAAAGTAAGGCTCTTCTCGTGCTGCAGTAGGTCGCTAAAATGTGTTTTATTTAGTTACGAATGCATATAGCTAAAATTAAGTGAAGTTAAAAGTTGGGTACCGAATGTAGAATGTAGTTTCGTTTCTGCATCGTTCTTACGTAGATGTTGATTACCTAATCAGATCAATCAACCATTATAATCGAATGAACCTGTAACCACGTAATTTTTTAATTCATGTTGTTTTTCAATTCTCATTGCATTACAAAGAAGAACTAATTTTGTTCATTCAGAACGGGGATTTCCATAAGTACGCGTATTTTCAAAGAAATCGTTTTATCACCGACAAAGACAGTAATCAATCATTATTATTACCTACATTAATGCAGTTTGCAATTAGGTATTTCCTCAATTCCGTGTATTTCGCAGCCGCGCTGATGTTCCACCGATGTAGATTTCCGTGCTGGCCGTCATTGTAACTAATTGGGCGACCAAGCAATTAAGTAATCTTGATCAGTAATGGTCTTGTCCATTGTGGTTGTTTCCGTCAGCAATAGATAACCTAGCTCAGCCATTTATTTAAACATTGATTCCATAGTGTTTCAACAAGACTTAAATGGTATTATTGCCGCCATTCTCACGGCCCTTGCCGGAAGAATGGTAAACGCTTCCGCGTATAATCATCACTGAGCGAGCACTCGCGAAGACTTCACATGAAAACTACTAATTGATTCAAAACCATGCTTGTTGTAATTATTAATTTATACGGCTAGATACTGCATAATCCAATATTGATGGCACTAGTGTAACAGCGCAGTATAAAGTTAAAGATGTTCTTCTGTTTATTTAGATATCAACATTTACGAATAAGTCTGAGCAAATTAGCAAATAGACCTCAACTCTAAAACAAACTTGCGTGTATTGTCGTATAGTAGAGTCGATATATGAGTCGATACATGGTCGATACTGTTGATAATGTTAGTAAGCTGGGTCGATCTTATGAAATCATACTACAATACATGAACTAGAGTACCTAGTAGAGTATACGTGGTTCTAGAACAATTTGTGTGCTGAGCCTGTTACTCAATTGAGTCATCAACATAGATAAAATTCGAGTCTTCGTTTTGTCCGACAGTAAATTGGTTAAGCGTTCTGTTATCTTGGTGGCATACCTCTGTTACTGCCCACAGATTTACAAGGTAAACAAACAAGAATATTTGGATCCTTGCATTACTGTATGTAGGTTTATGTGTCTCTTGGCTTCACCTACTTCTTGGTTCAATATCTTGGTAGGTAGGTAGTCTTTTTATTGAAATTATAATGTTATCATATTGTGACGCTTTGTTGTTACTGATAGTTTCGTTTGTTCTATTTATTTTTGATTGCACCTCAATACCATTATTGCAGGCCTAGAAAGCGTAGCTGCCGATTTTTTATTGCACTCGAGATTGATGGCGCCAAACAAGTAGCCGAATTCTGGGCCGTGTCCATTTAGATTGCTATCAACACGCTAAGAAGAAGAAGAAGATTGGACTCGAGCAATGAATCTCTAATTTTTCTTCTGGTTGCCTTTGATATAGTACCTGAGAATTCCATGGGCTCAATTAAGTATGTATTTATGAGTGTGTAAACATTTACTGACTGACTTGACATTGGCTAATGGGCTTCTGAACACACGATTGACCAATGTACAGTGCAAGCAATCTAATTTTACTTAGACTGAGGACCAATAGGTACCTATGCCACCGGTAGCCCGCGAGACAAGAAAAGATGTTTTCAAATTGAGTGTGGGTGTAGGTACCTACATCAAAAGCTGCTTAACCTTACGACAATAGACGATCAATGTTTACTGTTAAAGGGTATCATTATCTTATTCTTGATTTGATTAAATTCTAACTGTAGGCGTGATAAGCACCATTTATTCCATAAGTTTCTCTTGTTGTGCGTTTATATTTACATATATGGTCGGAAAGGTCAGTTATAATCAAAGCAGAAACTACCATTCGACTATAAAATCTGTATGCATGTACATTAAACCGGTGACCTGCGCCGGGAAAGGGAATAATCGACTTGGGCTTGGGTCCCTTCCCTTCTCCAACTTAGCCTGGTCACGTTTCGTCTATGTACCTAGCGTAGTGTCATGTCGTAGACTAACTTACCTACCTTTTATTGGTGTACTATTAGGTAGGTATACATAGATATACTATAGTGTCTGTAAGTCTGTATGTGTCTATAAATTAATGCTTACCTACTTACATCTGAAAGTAGGCCTCACCATGTTGGCTAACATCTGTTCTCACTATCTTTTGCTATTCTATATTTAATTTTTTTGCTATCAGTCTTTGCGACATGTGGTCCCATTTAATTAAAAAAAAATATTTTGCTTGTAATAATGTGAGACAATAATAATGTGAGAACTCGAAGTAGAAAGGCCAGGATGAGGTAAATATTGAAACACAAACTTCATTCATTCACGGCCACCTGAGATGCCAATAGCCAGCTATGAATCACTATGTAAATCATTTTACGCTACTTACTACTACAGACGACACTCATGTTTTTTGTATCTCTGATCTCACATATCTATACTAATAATATTATAAAGAGGTAAAATTTGTAAGTTTGTATGTTTGTAAGTTTGTATGTAGGGGGTAATCTCTGGAACTACCAGTCGGATTTGAAAAATTCTTGCATTATTTTGATAGCCCATTTCGTGAGGAAGGCTATAGGCTATTTAACATCACGCTATGACCCTTAGGAGCCGAGCGAAAAGAAAAAAAGTCAAAAAGAACGTTAAGTGATAGCGCGGGCGGGTGATGCGATACGACGGGGTGGCTCGGGGGAAACAAGAAGTTTCACGCGAACGAAGTCGCGGGCTGAAGCTAGTGTATGAGATTTATATAATTTAGGATAGGTAGTATGTTTCGAAGTTCCTTATTAGGTTAATTTAATATTGTACCTAAGTATATAAATACCACACCATCGCATTACGTTAATCCTGTTATGATAGTTGTAAAGGTAATCTACACTAATACATATTATAAAGAGGAAAGATTTGTATTTTTGTATGTTACGAATAAACGTAAAAACTACTGGACCGATTTCAAAAAATCTTTTACCGTTAGAAAGCTACATTATCACTGAGTAACATAGGCTATATTTATTACTAAAAAAAATAGGGATCCTTAGAAATTCCTACTAAAACCAACCCAAGGTGTAAAAAAAAATAGCCATAAAATGTCTTTCATCGCATGCGCTGCGGAAAGTATTGATGATAGAACAAAAAAATGTTCTACAATATTATAGAACATATCAATATCTACAAAAAACTTCGCGATACCATATGTCCAACTATTGTAGTTATGTCAATATAACTACTTTTTTACATTTTAAAATTGATAGAAATGCCGATCAAAATCAGACCATGTTATCTACACCTTTGTATTAATTCTTATCCAAATAAATTATTTTGTATTCAAGACTGTTTCAATACCTGTTGATTACTTTTTGAATTATTGAAATCGGACATTCCATTCAAAAGATATTACGAAATTAAAAATGTCAGTAGAAAAAAAAAATACACGCCGACGACGCGCCGCGCCGCCGTGTTGCTCCACGCAGCCACAGAATACGACGTAGCGCAGCGATAAAATTCTCGTGTCCACAGTGTTTGTAACAAAACTCCTCTGAAACGGCTTGACCGATTCTTCTGAAATTTTGTGTGTATATTCAGTAGGTCCAAGAATAGGACGTAAACTATTTTTTATTTTAACTACTACTATTGTTCGTGTAGGGTAGGGGTAGGGTAGGAGTAGGGTAGGAGTAAGGTCGGGGTAGGGTAGGAGTAGGGAAGGGGTACGGTAGGAGTAGGGTTGAGGTAGGGTAGAAGTAGGGGTAGGGTAAGAGTAGGGAAGGGGTACGGTAGGAGTAGGGTAGGGGTACGGTAGGAGTAGGGTAGGAGTCGGGAAGGGGTAGTGTACAAGTAAGGTAGGAGAAGGGTAGGGTTAGGATTAGGGTAGGAGTAAGGTAGGACACCACGCGAACGAAGTCGCGCCGGGCAGCTAGTATGGTATATTTACATTACAAAAAGAATGGGTTTCCTTATGAGTCGCTTCCATTGCTCTTAAACTAATCATCGAAATCATGAATCACTCCCACGTAAATGATACCTACTCTTCTCAGAATTTGGGAGTAACAAATTGTATGCAATTAAAGCGCCATTAGTTCCGTGGTAATGAGTCTGTAGTCAGAAGTTAAATTGAGTTATCGAGCTTGCACTTGATAATTTAATTTCATAGTAGTTTATCAAAGTGCTTCAATTGCTAGTGGCTTTATTCCTGATAGCCGGATAGATAGAGCAGAGGAGCTAGGTAGAGCTTGTTTGTTATTAATTTTTTATATTTATTTTGAACTGCACATGTACTTATATGGAATTCTACCTACGTATTCTGTTCATCGTACAGGGATATGGCTTTTGACTCTTTCTCCAGAAGCAAAATAAGGAGCGTATCAAATGGGGTAGGTGGTAGTGTCTTCGTCATACATTATTACGAGATATAAAAACTGGATCTAGACCTAACTTGCTCAGTGTCTGCTTATCACTTAGCAGTTAGCCTAAACTTGTTCTGCAGCTCGGAACCAGTACATAGAAAGTTTTTATAAGTAGTGAAAAGTTGCTGCACTTCGTCTGCAACTTTTCGTTTGATCACTCAATAAGAAGGGTACCTACGCGGTACGCACACATGGGTCAGTCTCAATAACATGCATCATTTAAGTACAGATATCCTGAATATCGTTAAGCTGTTGCTGTTATTATGTATTCATGCCAATGTGCCACAAGACGAGGCTGAATGTGATGATTTCTGTGCCAAGTTCCTGATCAATGAAAACATTAAGAATCTTTTTGTCGTCTTATTTAGTTGGAATGATGACTTCTTTATATTCTAGTTCGGTAATTGCCTATGGAAACATACCCATCGTGGCGACGATGATCAAACACAGAAGCTGGTAGCGCGCCATTTCATTACTCGCCCTGCAAACAGATAACCGAATGTATTATTTATGTTAATAGTGCTACTTTATGCGCTTATCTGCACCGGTCACACTCTACACATACCTAATTACGTAGGTGGAGTGATAAGCGGACAATGACAATTACACTTATTAGAAATTATCATTTATTGAACAGTTCGCGATTCAGAAATCAAGCTTTGTTAAACGCAGATCATGGATATCTAGATTTTGAATATTCTATGTAAGAATGTTTGTAGCTATTTGGAAGCGTAAATAAAGCCGACACGTTCTGCTAATAATAGACTGTTGTTTATTCCGTAGTACCCATGTCCTTCACAGTTTAAACTCAACACTTTTTTACAATATTTATAAAAAAATATACATACGAGTATAAAACAGTAACTGAAATAATGCTGTATGTAAGTTATACCGGCCTGCATTAGGTAATAATACGATATTCGAGTCACTTTCGCGATGTTAAACTAGAAAACCAGTTCTGGATGAGAGCACCACTGCTCTAAAAATACCTGGGAGTCGTCACGAGGGATCCGGCCTTTGCAAGGAAGTACCACTTTGCACGATCAACTTAATTTTATGTTCACTAGTTTTTGTCACTATTTCGATGTGATAGGTGCGCGGGCGCCGATGGCTGTGCGGACGTTCGTCTGTGCCCAAGTCGTGCGGTATTCTGCGCAAGAGTGCCGACTGTGCACAGTGCCGCGGTGCCGCTTGACGGGAGCCTGAGACGCTGACCTCACTGATGCAGGAAATACACTAAACTCGCAAATCGCGTGGATATGGCAAAGGTGAAAAGATGCTTTACATGGTTTTACCTTTTAGGAGCAACGTTGGTCGCGGGCATTCAAATTTGGTACATGTAGTAAGTTTCCATTTATCTGTTGAGGCTGTCGTATGAATAGGTACTGATTCGATTTCTTAGGTAGTGTTTATTTCCTATGGTACATAGTCTCGCACTGTGTCAGTAGTTCGATATCGATACACAACACAACTGTAATGAAATAAAGAGCAAATTGTGTAGGATACCTGTTGATGATAACTATTACCTTCGACTTCGTCCTCAGCCACTGCTGAGCAAAGGCCTCCCTATACCTTTTCAACACACATCTGACCCCTGCCATTGCGGGCCAGTTCTTTCGGTAGGAGTCAAGTTTGTCCCTCTCTCTTTGTCTAGGTCTGCAACATCACAATCCTGTCTATATTGTAAATAAAAATCCGTATGTCCCGCTCTTCAGTAGCGAAAAATCCTAAAACCCTATCTTAGTGGTTTAGGCTGAGCCTGAGCGTTGTGTGTCATTCAGTCAAATAGTGGGGTCACGGAATTATTTTAGATGTTGATGTTTTTGATGTGTACCTCAGTATTTACTATCTATTCTATTTATACTTACGTACCTACCCTCAGAGTACGTACCTACACTAGAGCAGTGGTGGCCCAGTGGTATCGGCCGCGACTTACGAGTTGTAGGTCGTAGGTTCGAACCCAGACAGGCGCTTTACTTTGTGTAAATTATTTCATCACCACTACTCTCAAAACGGTGAAGGAAAACATCGTGAGGAAACCGGCATGTCCTAGAACCAAAAATTCAAAGACATGTGACATCTACCAACCCGCACTGGGCCCGCGTGGTGGATTACGGCCCACTCCCTCTCACAGAGAGGAGGCCTGTGTCCCAGCAGTGGGAACATTATAGGCTGATGATGATGATGACCTACCCTCAGGAAGCTAAAATCTCTTGCCAAATAGATCCAACACGCGTGCAGGGGCATTGATATTGTCACATCATTCATTGTTCCAGTCAAGTATTACATGCTTCGAGTCAGTTCAGTACAGGGCCTGTACAGAATGAAATAAAAACCTCTTTGTTCGTCAAACGAGCGGTGCGCGGCGCGGCCGCGGGTGCGCGTGAGACACTCGCAGGGAATTCGCGCCCGGCGCGGCCGCATGCGCGCTCCCGGTTGGCCGGGCGGTGGCCGCTGACCCCGTGCATGTTAAGGCTGATTTAGATAGGGTAAGTAACTGACTCCAAACTCGAGACAAGTCAGTGCTGACTCGATATTTACCTAGTGTACATTGAATTTGGAGTCAGTGGAGTCAGTACTACTGACTCCAAATTAAATTCCGACTTGATTTTAATTGATCTGTTTTACAAATTAGGCTTGAAAAATCGAATGATAGATACCTACCTATACCTGGACGCCCCCCAGCTAGATGGACGGACGACCTAAAGATGGTGGCTGGGGTAGACTGGATGCGGAAGGCGGAGGACAGGGTGCTGTGGCGCAGTCTGGGAGAGGCCTTTGTCCAGCAGTGGACTGCGATAGGCTGAGTTGATTGAGATACCTACCTACTAATAAACTCTCGTCGTTTTTTCTCGTGTCGTCATAAAACATCAGTCTTTTGTCGCGTCGTGTCCTGTCAAAAATTTCGCAAAGCTAGGAACAATTTTTCTCCTCCTTACATAGCTGATAATTATAAAAAATAGATGCGTTAATATTATTATGTGCTCTGTGTCCTACTTAAGAGCGTTTACGACATACGGCATTACTTACAAACTTTCAGTTACATATTATAATAACTAATCGTATTTTAACTATTTTCGAGATAACTATGGTCAAAACAAAAGACCTACTGTTTAAAATAAGTTAGTACCTAAATATCGTTTCACAGATTTTTGTATGAGAATTGAGAATTCACCTACGGTTTATTTAACTACAATTAATTACCCTAAGGTTGATTGAAGTAACGGACGATTAATCTACTGTTGATTTATTGATTACTAGCTGTGGCCGCGACTTCGTTCACGTGGATGTCGGAAAACAATAACGTGTCGCTTAGGAATGGTGTAATTGCCACTCCTTCATTGAAAAGGAAGAATCTTCCGATCTTGCCTGGTAACGCTTCCTTTACCTGGGGTTCTCTACCACAGCCCTTTTGACTGCAGTCACTGCGTCTTCATGGTTCAAATTTATCTAAAGTATATATCTGAGATAAGTAGGTGAAGTTTGAAGTTATTTTTTCTATGTCTTGGTTTCTTCTCTGCGGTAAATTTAGAAATTCTTAACTTGGTATTGTAGATATCTTACATACTTACCAATATTATGCCTTATAAAACGTAAAGAAATCAAGAAGATAAAAGAAAGAATTCATCAATGGTGTTACTCTTAAATCGTACTGAAGTTTATCTGAAAAGTAGTTTGAAGTCTTTCTTAACTTATTCTGTACCTGTGCCCACAATTACTTAACTCTGCCTTGGTAGATAGCCTTAAGATATCATGAGGGTCGATAAGGTTTTACCTAACAAAGACAATGGTCAAAAATTTAGTTATTGTCTTGAAGACAATCTACAATATCTTTTTATGACATGGCAGTGCTACTTGGGTGTGCAACTGCCGTACCTACTTAATAAATCAACTGCCCGTCTGACGGAGTGTGCTGAAGCGTTATCGTGTACATTAAGTTTAAAACTTGAAAGTAGTCATGATTTAAACCTTATGTAACTAAAAATGGGTTCATTAATGTTTCACCAAAACTCTATTGACAAAGGGGTTAGAAGATTTTTGTATGGAGGGTGGCCCTAAGGTCGGTCGCCATTTTGATTTTTTTTCAGAATCGCGGTGCACAACAAAAGTTATATATTTAGATAGAGGACACTTATACAAACAAAAAATATAATGTAACATAATATCCTAAAGCGTCAGGTTTCGGAGTTATTCACCGAAATATAATTCGAAAACAACAAGGATTTTTTTGTTTTTTTTCCCTCTAGGTAAGCATATTGAACTATTGAGGTAATAGAAACGTTATGAAACCTTTATGGAGAAGAAACAAATGAAGAATAGACATTTTTAAAATAAATAATTATAAACGGCTAACAGTGGTGGCCAAGTGGTAACAGCCGCGACTTACGAGTTGTAGATCGTAGGTTCGAACCCAGATAGGCGCTTTACTTTGTGTAAATTATTTCATCACCACTGCTCTCAAAACGGTTCTCAGTCTCAAACGGTGAAGGAAAACATCGCGAGGAAACCGGCATGTCCTAGAACCAAAAATTCGAAGACATGTGACATCTGCCAACCCACACTGGGCCCGCATGGTGGATTACGGCCCACTCCCTCTCACCGAGGAGGCCTGTGTCCCAGCAGTGGGAACATTATAGGCTAATTATGTATGTATGTATTATGTATGTATTTATAGATCGTTTTTTAATCCCAGAGACTAATCTGACATTTAAGTCTTTTGTGTTTTCGTTTTTTTTTAGTATAGAAGTTTGATACACTTGTCAGATTAGTCTCTGGGATTAAAAAAACGAACTATGAATTGCCGTGTTTAATTATTTATTTAAAAAATGTCTATTCTTCATTTGTTTCTTCTCCATAAAGGTTTCATAACGTTTCTATTACCTCAATAGTCCAATATGCTTACCTGGAGGGAAAAAAAACAAAAAAAAACCTTGTTGTTTTCGACTTATATTTCGGTGAATAACTCCGAAACCTGACGCTTTAGGATATTATGTTATATAACATTTTTTGTTTGTATAAGTGTCCTCTATCTAAATATATAACTTTTGTTGTGCACCGCGATTCTGAAAAAAAATCAAAATGGCGGCTGATTTTAGGGCCAAAACCTTCAAACCCCTTTTAGTTTACAACCAACGTTTCGTATACTATTTATTTCACAAACAACTCATTCCGCAAATGTTTTATTTTATAAACACTCGCTTTGCAAACATTTATTTGGCAAATGCTTCTCTACATTTTTCATTTAATATTTAGATTCTTTTGGAAAAATAACGTTTATTCAAAATATCATTTTATAATACACTAGCGACTGCATTAAGAACTGCATTAAAATCCGTTGCGTAGTTTAAAAGGCCTATCTAAGCTTACAGACAGGGGAATGACTTTGTTTTATACTATGTAAAGATTTTCTAAACCAGTCGCAAAGTGATCATGACGGTATACTCCATTTGGGTCAAAAATTTTTCAGGTTAGTATTTTTTTCTATATAATCTAGTCGTTTCTGGCACTCGCCGGCCGCTACCGCGGCACCGCTCGCTTCGCTCGCTCGGCTCGTGCGTAGGGGGTCACAGTTTTAACCTAACCTAACCGAACCATTGTTTTTTTTTTTAAATTAACCAAATTAACTAGTTCGATTCCGGGTAGCCTACTAAAAATAATCTCTTTTTTTATCTTCTATTAGCGCAAGTCGTTTCTGGCACCCATATTTTGTGTAAAAGTATTTTTTTTTTATAAAATCTAGTCGTTTCTGGCACTCGCCGGCCGCTGCCGCAGCACCGCTCGCTTCGCTCGCTCGGCTCGTGCGTAGGGGGTCACGGTTTTAACCTAACCTAACCGAACCATTTTTTTTTAAATAATTAACCTAATCTAACTAGTTCGGATTCGGGTAGCCCACTAAAAATAATCTCTTTTTTTCTATTAGCGCAAGTCGATGAAAGAATGAGTTTCATTTTTAGGAAATTGCGTAATGATAAATCAATATGTAAAACGTTTTTATTCCAAACGTTGTTTTATGAAATAAAATGAATAAAAAATGAATTGCTTGTAAAATAACACAAAAGTTTATCTAGTGATTATTTTGTAAAGTGAATTATTTGGCAAACTTGTTGTTGTATAATGATGAAATAACAAATCATGTTTTTGCCAATCATTGTTTGTCAAGTAAAAATTTGTAAATTAATTTTTGGTGAACTGACAGGGCACCCTAAAAATGCTTCTCTGTAAACGATGTTAGAAAGGTTGCTTTCCCTCGAAAGAGCTTCTACATAAGGTTGCCCGTGTGAAAAGCAACCCATTTACTTTGGTTAGGTAGGTATATTCGACACCGGCCGCCCTCGAAAACCATGAAAACGAAACCCATAACGAAAAATTTGAAAATTTTTGCAACCGCCATCTTGGATTTTCATTATGACTTCACTTTTGGCTTCAGCATCCTCCGAAACCATGAAAACTATCTCTCTCTCTCTCTGTCTCTTTTTATTACTATGAAAAGTATAACGCTTTTTCGTTATGTGACGATTTCTCCCGTTTTTTTGCTACCGAAAGCTCCGTAAAAGAACTTTGTTCCAAAAGTTCACCCCGATTCAGAATATGACATTTGCTCAACGCAATCTATCGAACAAAGTGGTTACCTCGAAACTCGCTCCAACTTTCATAAATCAATAATTATGTTTTCGTTAGTAGTAGTTCTATATCGCGCCAATAGATGTCGTTACGTGTTTTCAAAATACTTAATGAAAAGTTGTTCAAGAATACTTTAAATTGATCATATCTTTTGATAGAGTGAAGCGATTGCTATAAAACAAAAACTCTGCTCCGAGTTCTACACCATATTTGAGTATAAAAATTAACCATATTGGTTTGGTACTTTTTACGTTGAACTTGTTCAAATTCTGTCACATCCAAACTGACAAACAGACAAACAGAATAAAAATCCAAAAATTGATGAAATGGCATCTGTTGGTTATCCTTTAACACCCCAACTATTTTTTTTTTGGTAATATTTTCAATGTACAGAAACGCCTCGTGTACAGATTTATTATACCTATGTATAGATTCCCGATGTCCGCCACTTGTTTGGCCACCACTGGGGGACAGCGAAACAACTTGTAAAAATTATTCTCGTTGTCCACCACTGGGGCACACTTCATGGTTTGAATAGGTCGAATCTAGTCTTTTGGCTGCTACCCCTAGAGTGTATACATATAAAAACCGGAGGCGCGAAGGGAGAGCAACCCTCGCCCGCTGTAATAAAGCATAGACACCCATGCGAGCCTATGCGGCTGAGGCTGGTCGCCTGTTCCACAGTATAAATATACAGTAAGTTATCTAAGGCCGCCCGCCGAGTTATTAGCCTACTCTTGCGTTGATCCCCAGGGTTGTCACTTTTACTTTTAGTTAATATTTTCGAACAAGCAGCACTTGATCTAAATTTATGAAATAAAAAGCATATTATGATTGAATATTTTACCAATTTATAAATTTAGTAAAAATAAAAAGCCTTTATTCACATAACATTTATAATACTAAGTTACAAATTTGATACCGAGAAAATTTTTCTCCTGTTTCTGCACGTCCGGAACGCTTTATTATTATTTGTTAATGTAAAGTAAATTCTCATTCTTATGTAAAGTTTTTGTAAAAAGCTTTTGGGAAAGCATGGACCTTAAATTCTATATCATTCAGTTGATCGTAAATTGACCGGCCAATTTTAATGTTGATGTGGTCCTTTTCGAACGCTTTGCGAAACACCTGCTCCATCCTCCATCGACAAAATCATCAGGCGGGATCATGAGTAAATTTCGATCTTTGCCGTAATTCCTGTAATGGGTGTATAAGACACCATATTTGGATTGAACAACACATCAGACAATAGAAAAAATAATAATTTCAATAGTAATTAATTTGCAATATTAATTATTGTGAAATTGCCCTTATTACATCTATACGCGACAAATACGTTTACCTAAACGATGTTTCGAACTCAATCCTCTGTTTTATAGTAAAACTAGACTTCTTAAAATAAACTTTAGCTCTAAACATAGTATTCAGAAAGTAAATTTGGGAATACATTTATATGGAAAAATGCGACTCGGCTACGCTCTTAATAAAGCAAATACTTAAACTGTGAAATAAACAATACAATACCACATTTTCTAATAATATTTAAGTATAAGTAGGTACTTACATTTCTGGTTGAGTAGGAACTATGAAGAATGATAAGTCCGGGTTTGCGAAATCATTATTGAGGCACCCGAAAACACTACCTACAATATTTGTTTCCCCTTTTTGAAGTCATGATACTCGTAATTTAAGTGGCCGCCGCCGGCGAGAGTTGACGAACGCAAGCGGTCATGTAGCGTACGCGCGTGCTCACAGTCGCGCTGCACAGCCCGCACTGCCGCCACCTTATTCCCTCATATATTATGCTAGCGTGTGCGTGAAATCCCGTGCCGACATGGCGCGCGGCGCGCACGCACACATTCAAACCGAGAGCGGCACGTTTGTATGAAGATATTTTACTGTATATTTATACTGTGCCTGTTCCAACCAGCAAGCCGTTATTACGGGTCAGTGACAAGTCGGCCGGTGTCAACTCAACCCGAATAATAATACCAGATATTTTACTCCCGATTATATTTATCTTAGTTCTACTCGACCAGTAGAACTACTGCCTATAAAATATGATAATTTTATAACGATGGTCCGATTGATAGAACCACCGAAAAGAAAAATGCCCGTGGTCCTACTAGTAGAACTACGCGGTCGAACCACGGGCAATAATCGGTTTTGACGACCCTGGTATTATTATTCGGGGTGAGCTGTCACGGGCCGAGTTGTCACTGACCCGTCGAAGTCAAGAAAGAGAGAGGAAAAAATTCTCTCCTCTAGGCACCCGCCTCCTGCATTATAATATTGTAGTCTGTGTTCAAAACTATTTTCAGTCTGTCAAAAAGTCACTGACCTCTATCCATGGAATTATTATGTACTACGTTACATAATAATTCCATGCCTCTATCATGTACCTGTATGAATTGTATGAAAGTAAAAAGTAGGTACTCTGTGAAAACTATCCTTGTCAAAGAGACAGCTGGATGGCAACATAAAATGGGCAGAAGCATGGACTTATAATAGAAGTAAAACATATTTTTTAATAAAAAAAATGTAAATGCAGGAACATATTTTATACCTACCTACAGTATAAATACCTGCAATAAAAAATAATCAATTAATCGCACTTTCAAAGATCTACCAACAATTTCAAGCAATCTTCTTCGATGATTATATTTTATTATTGATTTGATTCATTTTAGATGTACATCTAAAATGTCCTAGACTCAGTGTGTCCAAAATAATCTAGAAGACACAAGAAGATGAGAAATGACCAAGATTCCGAGAAAGAAGTATGTAACCATTCTTTGACTCCACGTAAACGTCCGCAAATGAAAGACGAATGTTGCACTATAGGTACTTGTTCCCGGAGCCCAGAGGATCGCCATAAAAAAGAACAAGGTTTTACTGTAAATCAGCGTCCGCCGCGCGCAGTGGACCTCAGAAAGAAAGAACAATTTCTATATCAAAAAGAAAAAGAATTAATAAAACTGCAGAAATGCATAGAAAAACAACAATGTCAATTAAAAAAGAAGTTTTATGATAAAGCAAAAGCAGATTTGAATGCTGCGAAGAAATTAAATCGAGCTCGAAAAAAATTACCGTTAACTGTCAATGCGACTAGGAAGATAGGTAGGTGCGATCAGAAGAAACAGCCAGAGAAAAAACAAAGTTTATCATGTACTAAATGTATGGATACACAATACGGGTGGACGGATAGAATACATTCAATGGTCGAGAAATATGTCAATGTGGCTAGAAAGATAGGTAGGGGCGATCAGAAGAAACAGCTAGACATAAAACAAAGTTTATCATGTTTTATAGGTACACAATGCAAGTGGCTCGATAAAGTACATTCAATGATGGACAACTTTCACGGAAATCTCAGCTCAGGTTTCTGTGAAAGGAGGCGTGGAGTTACCGAATTATGTGCATTATATGTTAAAAAAATTAGAGGAGCTTATCGTTGTGCAGAAGTTGATTCAGGATGTACAGACCATTTCTTCGGGAACAGGCCTTACAGAAGCCAGTCGTGTAACTATATGGAATCGGCTGCTGGAGATTGTTATAAGACGGCAAGGCGTTCTGTGATGTTGTCATGGCCGGGGCCATCTCCTAGACCGCCTTGTAGGGTGCAGTTAAAACAAGCTTGGTACTTTTTGGCGTTAATAACTAGCTTATTTTGGTTACCGTGCTTGTTTTGTGTAGCGTTGATGTGTTGCTGTTGCGATTGCTCATAAATAAATCATAATTGAAATATAAAATAATTATGTTCATAGTAAATGTTTGTCGTTGTGTCAGTTGCTGTTATTCTGTTAGTTATGCTTATAAAACATTTGTACCTATTACTATGCTCGCACGCACATATTTTTGTTTCGAATCTGTGTTTATTTGTGAGTTATACATACTATGTAAGATTGTAATGCACTGACATTGCAATGATTCGAAGTTAGCTTACATGAATGCTGTTTCGTCATTTGAAAGTTATTTAAAATGAGTTAGGTGCTTTTAGCAATATCTTTCTATGGTTCTGTAGCCAAATAGCAAAAAAGGAACCCTTTTAATTTTGTCATGTCCGGATGACAGACAGCCATATCACTCGGAGACGGCACTTTATCAGGCCAGGCGGACGCACTCCGCATTTGAGGTATGAAGTTACGCGGCGGGCTCGACTTGCCGGGCCAATTCAGTGGGGTCCCCTTTTTGCATCGTTTTCGGCTGCTTAAATAATAACAAGGATCCGAACCTCACATTTTTCTCACTTTCAAAGGACATCTAAAGGTAAAAAAATGCACGTCTACATGTATGTGTTCTAATATGTATTCTGTGACATTACATGAAAGTGGAAAAATTGTAGATCACATACCTACATACAACTCACATCAGACTCATATCATATATATACAATAAAAGTATACAAAGTTATATGTACTTACCGTATTTTTCTTTCCGGAGTATTCCGGACAGCCCTAATACTCGGTCAAGCGGCGTAGATACCTATGTTGCGGACGAGAAAGGACACAAAGTAATAACAACTCTCAACCGCGGCGAAGTGCAATAATTTAGCTTGTGCGTTGGCGGGGAAGTGATTTTGTAGGCTATTATAAAAGCGGCTTTCTTCAAGATCAAAGGAGTGGATCTTCTGTACGTTAGTACTATTAGTTCTTCTGTGACTATATAAATAAAAAAGTGCGAGTCGGACTCGGTGTCCGTTACCCCAGCCAGATGTTGTCGAAAATGGTCATTTGAATCTTATAGATAATTAGTTTTGCGGCTTCTGTAATTGTTGCACACATTTTTAAATTTGTTGCGCTTATAGTTTTTTAATTATTTCACAAAAACATATCCTGCTGGCGTAACGTTACCCCAGCCAGACCTTTTTCTTTCTAATGGGAATATTTAAATAAATACTATCTATACAATTAGTTGTCTATATGAAGTAAATGTTGTGCCTTATTTTGTATTTGTACTTTCTTCGGTTGCGAAGTTATTCGAGATTTTGCTGGGGTAACGTTTTTGGTTTTGCTAGATCTTTGAAACGGTTTAGCGGATTCTTATCATATTTTGTACATGACTTCTTAGGAATTAGTTTAAATTTGTTCTGCAATAAAAACCCAAAATAATGCATAGCTTAAAGGTTATTTCATTAAATAGAAAAACACTTCAATTGGTCCCAGCACTCTCAATAAGAGGTTTAAAGACTTACTTTAAACGTTATTTTGAAGCTTGTAATTGCCTTCAAATGTATGTGAAGTTTCATTAGTATCCTGTAAGTATTTAACAAGTTATGATGATATTCAGTTCTTCACGAGCACGGTCGTGATGCGCGCGGTGTTATTTGGCCACTGATAAGCCTGTTTATGGATATATGAACTGAATGTTATGTCAATAATTAGTTGTTTAGTTCAGTTGTATATCAGTAAAATTTCAGCGTAATACATTGGATAATTAATGAGATAATACGATTAAAGTCATTAGGAAGTGAATGACCGTGGTAACCCGACCAAGTTTAGGTGGTTACGAAAAAGCGAAAACGTAGAACATTATGCTATCTTTTGAAATGTTTAGTATAATACACCTTACAATTTTGGTACAGACGCGTACACTGTTATATACATAATAATATAATAATATCTGTACTATGAAAACATTATTATTATCTTCCAGTTGCACATATTTTCACCGATAACACGTGTTCGGTGGGACGCGGGAGGGGTGGGGTGAAGGGGTAATTCATTGTTTGCATAACGCACTATACATGCTCCATAATCACATAATTCATCTTGTAGATTGCGCGTGCGCTTCCGTAGTTCCGTTTCCTGTTTTTGCAAATATTTATCGAGTGCGTGAGAGCTATTTAATAAGTGTGGCGAATTACTGTTAATGTGGAGTGCTTCTATTGATGATCATAATTATGGTGCGTGTTGCTTGATGAATTCACGAACAAGGTAAGCTTTATTGATCTGTGATTTTAATTGATATAAGTAGGTATTAGTAGACATACGTAAGTTTAGTGTTAACTGAAAAAAAAACATTGTTTATTATTTATTGTCTGTGATCATTAATTACACATTTTAATATGTGTAAATTTAAATAAAAACTGTAACTGTGTACTAGGGTGCTTCTTATTTTTTGACTTTTGAAAAATTACTGCGTCAGCCCGCCATTCGCTTCTATCGCCTAAAAAACTAACCTATACTTATTATTTATTTTTTGGATAGGTTTTTAGGGGTCGCTATTGTACCTCGTGTCAAAGTTTGAAAAATTATGATAATGATAACTTGCAGCTCATTGTACATAAAACAGTTATATTTATCATTTATACATGATAAATAGTTATTTATGCAACTGTTTTATAATAAAGGGTATTAAAACACGAATGTGGGTTTTACACATGAGTATTTTAATACCTAATTATGTACAGACGCCAGCACATCAATCTACATGAAACTGTCAGATTTTCCCATTCAACTTTGAACCTTATGCTTTAGTGATAAAGTTGATAATCTATTAAAGAAATTTGGCAGATTGTAGTAGGTTGATGTGCTGGTATCTGTACAATTGCATACAAGACTTTATCTACACCCATGATATTATGAATCCTGTATAAAAGATTCTGAAACAGTTTTTTTTGCAATACTAATATGGAACAAAAATGGCGGCCGGCGGGATAATACGACGTGAATTCGAATAACATAATTATAAGTTCTTTTTTTAAATTACTGCGCTGTGGTAGTGAAACGCGCATGCATGACACTGGTGCCGATTCTCTTGTACACCGAACTAAACTATCACTAAATTCCTTACTTTTTGCTATGAGAATCTTACAGCTATTCTGCATAAAAAAATTAAAAAAAAAAAACAACAAAAAGAAAATTAAAAAAAAAATCAATCAAAAAATAATTTTGACACAACTAAAATCGAATTTGACAAACGCGACTCGTCGACACTTTTCTTCGTGAATTTTTTTTAGAGCCGCAGGCGCGCGGTTTAGCCTTGACGTGTTTTTTAAGGAGTTTTTCACTTTCAGTATGGAAAATATGAAAAATGATTACCTACATGTTGAGTTTTAGGGGTATATGGGTTTTATAAAGGGGGTCGAAATTTTCATTATTTTTGCGATAGAACACACCATTTTCGAGATATAAGCTAAAGAAAAAAAAAGATACAGGACAAAAAGGAGGGTAATTTTGATTACACCTGAAGTCGAGGTGTTGGTGTGAATTTCTATTCATGACAACTAATTTTATTCCACACCTTTTTAATTAAAACAAAGCTATGTCCAAAAAAGCTCTAACGAAGTTCCTGGGGCATTTGTGGTATCTGTCCGAAGAACTTGTTGCGCTTGCTTTTTTTGATGACGAAGTTTCTTTTGAAAGCAAACAAAAAATGGTGATTGCTCTTAATAAGGAAGGTTCAGACTATAGCCCAAAGCGAATCACCTTGGATCTAAGCCACATCGAAGAAGAAAATATTGAGGATTTCGTGACCAGCAACACCTTAGGACTTTTTAGAATCCTGGAAATTCCGTCTGCATTTCTTTAAAAAGAACCTCGTCTTTAGGAAGAAGATGAAGACTACAAAGCTTCCAGAGAAATTGTACGTTCTACGAGAGTGGTGAACGACATTGCGGAACGCGGTGTAGCATTTATTGAAGAATTTAATAAACTAATTACCACAGACGAAGAACAAAAATTTCAGGCAAAAGTACCCTGGTACAAAGAAATCTACTTTATTAGCATATGTCACAGCTTTTTTTTATTCTAATAGTTATATTATTTGTGTATGCTTGTCTTTTTTAGAACTTAATTAAAGAATTTTCAAAAATACTTTTTTTTTTATTTTTCATTCGCTGGTAGCGACCCCTAAATATTACTTTAAAAATAAAATAAAAATTACATATTAGTTTTTTGCGCCTTAGAACAATAAAAGGGTGACACGGATCATAATAATAAAAAAAAAATTTTTGCCCAATTAAGAAGCACCCTACTGTGTACTGTGTATACTGAAATCTATCTATGTAAATAAAAACAAAAGGCCTGACTGACTGACTGACTGACTGACTGACTCATCAACGCCCAGCCCAAACCCATGGACCTAGAAAGCTGAAATTTTACACAATGGTTCCCTTTATAATGTAGACAAGGAATAAGGAAGGATTTTTCGAAATTCAACCCCTAAGGGAGTTAAATAGGGGATGAAAGTTTGTATGAAAGTCCGTCAGTTTTAAAGTTAGGATCTTCGAATTTTGTGTTTAGGCTGACGATTGAAAATTAATTTATACGTGTCTCAGCGTTTTTGATGATTCCACCCCAAAGGGTTAAAAAGGGGGATGAAGTTTTGTATGAAAGTCCGCCAGTTTAAAAGTTAGGATCTTCAAATTTTGTATTTAGGCTAACGATTGAAAATTAATTTATACGTGTCTCAGCGTTTTTGATAATTTTACCCCTAAAGGGGGATGAACGACCTAACTGAGATATCGACGCATAGCCTAAACCGCTGGTCCTAGGGACATGAATTTTGAAGGGTGTGTTCTTTGTAAAGAGTAAGTATCCAGTAAGAAGGGGTTTTTGGAAAATCAGCCTTTAAGAGGGTGAAAAGGGGGGATTTTGTTTGTATGAAAAATCTTATTCCTTGAGTTAATAACCTTGAAACTTGGCACGAATACTTACCTAAGTAAATTATGAAGTTTGGCATTTTTCGTTTTTCTAATCTACCCCCTAAAGAGGTATTGGGGGTGTCAAAATTTGTATGGAAGAATTTTAACGCGCTGTCCTACTAACTCAAAACTCAGTATTTATACTAAGGACTAAAAATAAAGAATAACGTGTATCAGGGTTTTTCGAAAATCTACCCCTAACTGTGTGAAAAGGGGTAATTAATTTTACAGGGGAGGATTTCACTGCGTGGCTTGATTAGTTCGAAAATTGGCATATGTAATCTTTGAGTCAAGTTATGAACACATCTTAAACGATTTTTCATAATTCTACCCATGTAGGGGTGAAAAGCGGGATAACAGTTTATATGAAAAATCTTAATCATTTGGTTAATAAACTTGAAACTTGGCACGAATATTTATCTAAGTAAATTATGAAGGTTGGCACTTTTTGTTTTCACAAACTACCCCCTTTTTTTTTTTTTTTTTATGGATGGGAAATCATCAAATGACCCCTCCCGCTCTGGGTGGAGCGAAGGGAGTGTCAGACTCTTACTGACTAAAACCCATCCGTGTTCCTTCCTTAACCCTTTATGTTCCGGGGTAGCGGTAACCCTTTCGGACAATCCCGCACCCCCGGCAGGCTTCGGCCCTGGCAGGCCCCTTCCTTTATGCTGACATCTCTTTGAGGCGCGCGTGGAACACGTACGCGCCGTCCGGCACGGGCCTGGTCCTGATCGGACGGTGAGCTACCCATTACTCTCCGTCCGCAGGCCCGCGCCTACGGTGGCCGGGAGTCGTCACGCGGCTCCCGACGCCCGGAGCGTCTCCCGCGGCGGCTGGGGTGTGAGGCTCTCTCCCTCAGCCGTTCAGCCACCCCCTTCGCTAGCATGACTGCTTCGCAGAAGGAGGTGACCGCCTCCCACTCCCTCTCGCCCCGGACCATGGTTTGAACCAGGGCCGGACGCGAGAGGTCGCCGCCGCTGTCGATCGCCTCTACGAGGGCACGGCGGTGCTCCGCCCATGCGGGGCAGACCTCCACCGTATGCTCCACCGTGTCCTCTGGGCGATCCTCACAGTGGTGACACCCGGGCGTCTCCTCCCGCCTGATGATGTGCAGGAACCTCCCAAAACATCCATGTCCGGTGAGGACCTGCGTCAGGCGATAGGTGAGGACGCCGTGACGCCTCTCTAGCCACTCCTCAAAGAGGGGTCTTATCGCCACTATCGTGGCGTGCCCTGCGCTGGGTTGCGAAAGTCGCTCCTTCCATGCCACACAAACTACCCCCTAAAGGAGGATTGAGGCGGGGTGTGTCAAAATTTGTATGGAAGAATTTTAACGCATGGTCCGATTACCTCGAAACTAGGTATTTATACTTAAGACCAAAACTAAAGAATAACGTCTATCAGGGTTTTCCGAAAATCTACCCCTAACGGGGTGAAAAGGGGTAGTTAATTATACAGGTGAGGATTTTAATGCGTGGCTTGATTAATTCAACAATTCGTATAAATAATCTTTGAGTCAAGTAATGAACACAGCTCAAACAATTTTTTGAAATTCCACCCCTATGGGGGTGAAAAGCGGGAGTACAGTGTATATGAAAAATCTAACTCATTTGGTTAATAAACATGAAACTTGCCACGAATACTAAAGTAAATTATGAAGTTTGGCATTTTTTGTTTTTCTAAACTACCCCCTAGAGGGGGATTGGGGGCGTCAAAATTTGTATGGAAGAATTTTAACGCACAGTCCGATTACCTCAAAACTCGGTACTTATTTATACTTAAGACCAAAAATAAAGAATAACGTTTATCAGGGTTTTCCGAAAATCTACCCCTAACGGGGTGAAAAGGGGTAGTTAATTATACAGGTGAGGATTTTAATGCGTGGCTTGATTAACTCAACAATTCGTATAAATAATCTTTGAGTCAAGTTATGAACACATCCCAAACAATTATTTGAAATTCCACCCCTATGGGGGTGAAAAGCGGGAGTACAGTGTACCTATATGAAAAATCTTACTCATTTGATTAATAAACATGAAACTTGGCACGAATACTTAAGTAAATTATGAAGTTTGGCTTTTTTGGTTTTCTAAACTACCTCCTAGAGGGGGGGATTGGGGGCGTTAAAATTTGTATGGAAGAATTTTAACGCGAAGTCCGATTAACTCGAAACTCGGTATTTATACTTAAGACCATAAATAAAGAATAAAGTGTATCAGGGTTTTTCGAAAATCTACCCTTAACGGGGTGAAAAGGGGGAGTTAATTTTACAAGGTAGGATTTTACTGTGTGGTTTGATTAACTCGAAAATTGCCGATGTAGGTCACACGGCTGCCAAGCTAAAATGGAACTGGGCTGGTCACATCTGTCGCATGGGTCCCAAACAGCAGCAAACGGCAACGCGGCAGGCCCAGAATGAGATGGCGGGACGAACTCGACTCTTTCGACAAAGATTGGCGTGTAACAGCACTGGATAGGGATAAGTGGAAGAAGGGAAGGGAGGCCTTTGCCCTGCAGTGGGACAGAAATGGCTGATAATAATAATAAAATCTTTGAGTCAAGTAATGAATTCCACCCCTGTGGGGGTGAAAAGCGGGGATACACTTTATATGAAAAATCTTATTTATTTGGTTAATAAACATGAAACTTGGCAATATTTGGGTCAGTAAATAATAACGATTGTCAGTTTTAGTTAAAAAAAACCCCCTTACAGAGGATTTTGGGAGTGACAAAGTTGATAGGTTAGAAAAATATGTAACTCGCTATCGGATTAACTCGAAACTAGGTACTACCAAAACAAAAAATAAAACAAGTACTTATCTGTGTTAGGGTTTTTCAAAAATGGAGTCGATTTTTACCAAGGTGGAAAAGGGCAAGTAAAGTTTAAGGGGTGGATATTACTGCTTGCTTCAATTAACTCGAAAATGGGTATGGGCCTTTTAGTCAAGTTATGATCACGAACGAGTTTTCAAAATTCCACCCCTGTGGGGGTGGAAAGTGGGGCTACAGTTTATTTGAAAAATCTGATTCCTTTGATCTATAAAAATTGGCCCGAATACTTATTTATCTAAATAAATGATAAAGATCATACCTACATATATTTTCGAAATTTTTAGAGGTAAGTACGAATTTCACGCGGACGAAGTCGCGGGCAGAAGCTAGTAATTTAAATAAAAAGTAATGGAAAATTTCAAAAAAGCAAAATTACTATCTGTAATTTTAATCTGTGATTGTTTTTAAGTATAATTCATACTTTAAAAGTTCAATTGAATTGATTATTTTAGCTGTTAATAAAAATTCTTTAATAAACATGTAGTTTTTTTAAAACTTGTGTACATGTCTGTACTAAATTTGTAACACTATCCTACATATTTTAGAAGGTAGCATAATGTTCTGCGTTTTCGCTTTTTCGTAACCACCTAAACTTGGTCGGGTTACCACGGTCATTCACTTCCTAATGACTTTAATCGTATTATCTCATTAATTATCCAATGTATTACGCTGAAATTTTACTGATATACAACTGAATTAAACAACTAATTATTGACATAACATTCAGTTCATATATCCATAAACAGGCTTATCAGTAGCCAAATAACACCGCGCGCATCACGACCGTGCTCGTGAAGAACTGAATATCATCATAACTTGTTAAATACTTACAGGATACTAATGAAACTTCACATACATTTGAAGGCAATTACAAGCTTCAAAATAACGTTTAAAGTAAGTCTTTAAACCTCTTATTGAGAGTGCTGGGACCAATTGAAGTGTTTTTCTATTTAATGAAATAACCTTTAAGCTATGCATTATTTTGGGTTTTTTATTGCAGAACAAATTTAAACTAATTCCTAAGAAGTCATGTACAAAATATGATAAGAATCCGCTAAACCGTTTCAAAGATCTAGCAAAACCAAAAACGTTACCCCAGCAAAATCTCGAATAACTTCGCAACCGAAGAAAGTACAAATACAAAATAAGGCACAACATTTACTTCATATAGACAACTAATTGTATAGATAGTATTTATTTAAATATTCCCATTAGAAAGAAAAAGGTCTGGCTGGGGTAACGTTACGCCAGCAGGATATGTTTTTGTGAAATAATTAAAAAACTATAAGCGCAACAAATTTAAAAATGTGTGCAACAATTACAGAAGCCGCAAAACTAATTATCTATAAGATTCAAATGACCATTTTCGACAACATCTGGCTGGGGTAACGGACACTCGGACTCGCGCCGCGCACCGAGGATTCCGTACAAAGGATGATGGGCAAAGTACGGTCGAACAAGCTATTTGGTATACAGGCAAAAATATTCATCTTTCCACTACACTGCCAATATTTAGTTTTATTTTGTGCGTTATAACATTTTCAGCTTATGGTATCCTTAATTAAATAGAGTGGTATAAAAGAATTGACTAACTCAGCACGCCATTGTTTAAAAGTAGTTGCAAGTTAGCTGCCTGTATACCAAATAGCTAGTTCGACCATACTATAGACCCCAACATTTTTTTGATCGAACAGACATTATTTTTTTCTTATATTTTTCGGTACGGGTTACATTACAAAACAACAAACCGTTTCTTTCAAGTTTAAATCACACCCCTGAAAAAAAAACATCTTTCAGTTTCATTAAAATCTAACAAAAATAAATGGATGTATGTAAAAGAGATAAAACTTATGTTTTATCTCTTTTAAATCATTATTAATCGGGAAATTATTATTAATTGCCAACTGATATAATTGGAACATAAAACAACAAAACATCACGCCTATATTCCACGAGGAGTAGGTAAAAGTGTGTGGAACATTCACATTTCGCTTGATGATGATGATGAATCAAATATATTTTGTACTACAGTTGTACCATTACAGTTCCTTCTTTTCCCTGAAAACTCCATACTTTTAACGGTTGTCGCCACTTAAAGAACGATGAATAAATTGATGACCCAAGACCTTTTAAATGAGATATGCCTCAAGTCTGTTGACTAAGTTTTGAATCGGTTGTAGGTACGCAATCTCTACCTACACCTACAGAGTATACATTTATACAAGCTTGAATAATTCCATGGAAAATTAAAAATACACTCAATATGAAGTACCTTAAGTAGAAACCAATACGATGTTCACTTATTTTTTTATAATCAAGCATATATTTTGTACTATCAGTAAGCTTAGTTAGACCTTTTAAATGATATACTTACGTCTCAAGTCTGTTGACTAATTGTAAGTTTCAATTTTGGGGACGCTAAGTCCTATCCAGTACTTACCCTTATCTATGGTCCTATCATCCTTTGTAGGTAATAAGTACAGTACCCGGCGATAAATATTGCACATCGACCTTTGGAAAGAAACAATCGGCTAATTTCGGCTTCGTAGTGCGTTATCTCTGTCGCACACTACCTATGTGACGTTAACTGACGTTTTGTCAGTCGTTGTTCAAGTGCGATAGAGTGCGGTCGCGTCCAGTTCAAAATATATATCTAGAGTTGTTAACACCCCCAAATTTAAATAATTTAAAGTTGTACTATGGCATCTTTAGGAAAAATAGGGGAACCTTTTTATTTTACCCCAACCTAAAGCAATCATTTATAGAAAAATTGGTGTATTTTATACAAAGAATAAAAAGAATTATCAAAAGAAGCAAATCATAATTGTTTTAACAGCTCCTAATAGATAACGGACTGTTTGTATTTCGTGCGACAGAGATAACGCTCTACGAAGCCGAAATTAGCCGATTGTCTCTTTCCAAAGATCGATGTGCAATATTTATCGTATGTAAATATTACAGGAATCGTGTTTCGAACATTTTTCCCGTTTTTTTTCCGATTATGTTCTAAACCCCCATAATCAGTCCCCAAAACGACGATAATATTCATCTACCTACTTATACCTACTTATATTGATTTAGAGACAAATCTATGGACTTATATAATAATAAGTACGTATAACAGTGTAATATATATAAAGCAGTTAGGTAATGTACAGCTACATTCACCAAAATAATTAGGTAACATTATTGAAGTCCATAAACTACTAGCTTCTGCCCGCGACATCGACACAGAATACTTCGTCCGCGTGAAGTTCGTACTTTCCTCTAAAAATTTCGAAAATGTATGTATGACCTTTATCATTTATTTAGATAAATAAGTATTCGGGCCAATTTTTAGTCTTAAGTATAAATAATGAGTTTCGAGTTAATCGGACAGCGCGTTAAAATTCTTCCATAGAAATTTTGACACACCCCAATCCCTCTTTAGGGGGTAGTTTAGAGCCGCGGGAGACGCTCCGGGCGTCGGGAGCCGCGTGACGACTCCCGGCCACCGTAGGCGCGGGCCTGCGGACGGAGAGTAATGGGTAGCTCACCGTCCGATCAGGACCAGGCCCGTGCCGGACGGCGCGTTGTGTTCCACGCGCGCCTCAAAGAGATGTCAGCAGAAAGGAAGGGGCCTGCCAGGGCCGAAGCCTGCCGGGGGTGCGGGATTGTCCGAAAGGGTTACCGCTACCCCGGAACATAAAGGGCTAAGGAAGGAACACGGATGGGTTTTAGTCAGTAAGAGTCTGACACTCCCTTCGCTCCACCCAGAGCGGGAGGGGTCATTTGATGATTTCCCATCCATAAAAAAAAAAAAAGGGGGTAGTTTAGAAAAACGAAAAATGCCAAACTTCATAATTTACTTAGATAAGTATTCGTTCTAAGTTTCAAGGTTATTAATAAGATTTTCAACACACTTGCTCGTAAAATGGCTCTTAATGCACAGCTTTTAGATCCATAATGCAGTGTATTACAAACGCGTGCTTTTTGTTTACGTTACGGTACTTGTGCTTTATTTCCACAGATAACTATTTAATTTACTAGTCGGAGGTCGGAGAAGTGCGTTTTTTTTTTAATCTCTTCAAAGAGACTTCATGCCAAAAAGAATCCGCGAGCCATATTTTACTTTTTTTTTTAAATAGTCTGAATTGTCCTTGGTCCCAAGATGAACTAAAATTTATTTTTCAACACACTTGCTCGTAAAATGGCTCTTAATGCACCGCTTTTAGGACCATAATGCAGTGTATTACAAACGCGTGCTTTTTCTTTACGTTACGGTACTTGTGCTTTATTTCCACAGATAACTATTTAATTTACTAGTCGGAGGTCGGAGAAGTGCGTTTTTTTTAATCTCTTCAAAGAGACTTCATGCCAAAAGGAATCCGCGAGCCACATTTCACTTTTTTTTAATAGTCTGAATTGTCTTTGGTCCCAAAATGAACTAAAATGTATTTACCTTAAGATGAATGCGCAGTTGTAGCCCGCGAAATTCAATTTTTCTAAAGGTTTTTACAATTTTCAGGTCAGTGTCAGGTTGTATCTTGATCAAAATATGATTCGCGACTATAACAGGTATGCATTTACAGAATTATAATCATTAGAATCATTAATACATCTTTCTTAGTTAGATTTGTTCCATAAGAACAAATCTCTTATGGATAAGTTCTTAGGGAACAAATCTGACTTAAATAGGTATATTATTGATTCTAATGACTATAATTCTGTAAATACATATCTATTATATTATACATTTTGCTCAAGATACAACCTGATACTGACCTGCGAATTGCAAAAACTTAAGAAAATTTAAATTTCGCGGTCTACCACTGCGCATTCACCTTAGGGTACATCCAGACAGAGCGAGGCATGCGCCGCAAATGATTTTTTTTATATGTGCGGTTGCCTCAGGCTGAGGCATCTAACATACAAAAAAAAGTACTTGCGGCGCATGCCTCGCTCTGTCTGGATGCACCTTATAATAATATGGTCCGTGGTCCCTCGCGGAACTAAACGGAAAAGACCACTGGCGTTCTATTATTGCGGATTCTCACTGAATTAATGTATATTTCTGTATGCCAATAGTACTTTCTAATTCCATACTAACTAAACTACAATTTGACATACGTGTTGTCTGTGCCTTTAAATAAATAAACGCGCGCCATTACTTAATCTATGGGTAAACCTGCGCGCGCACCACGCTAGCGCGGCGCGTGGAAAAACAAACCCAGCCCGCCATTATCCATACAAGTTAATATTTAACAATACAAGCCTGTTTTTTTCCTCGCAAGTGTGTTGAAAAACGTCGTATGATACGCGTGTGCATTGATCATTACACTCTCGGCTTCCTTATCGCGCTCGCCTACGGCTCGCGCGAATAATACCGCCTCGAGTTTAATGATCAACATAGCACACATGTATCATAATGTACTATACCTTAAGATGAATGCGCAGTTGTAGCCCACGAAATTAAATTTTTCTAACGTTTTTTGCAATTTTCAGGTCAGTGTCAGGTTGTATCTTGATCAAAATATGATTCGCGACTATAACAGATACGTATTTACAGAATTATAATCATTAGAATCATTAAATACATCTTTCTAAGTTAGATTTGTTCCATAAGAACAAATCTCTTATGGAAAAGTTCTTAGGGAACAAATCTAACTTAAATATATATATTAATGATTCTAATGACTATAATTCTTTAAATACATATTATCTATTATATAAATATACATTTTGATCAAGATACAACCTGAAAAAAAACTTAACAACTAAACTAAAAAACTTAAAAAAAAATAAATTTCGCGGTCTACCACTGCGCATTCACCTTAGGGTGCATCCACACATAGTGAGGCATGTGCCGCAAATGATTTTTTATATGTATGGTTGCCTCAGGCTGAGGCATCTAACATACAAAAAAAAGCACTTGCGGCGCATGGCTCGCTTTGTCTGGATGCACCTTATAATTTTCCGTCGTCCCTCCCGTAACCAAACGGAAAAGACCACTGGCGTTCTATTATTGCGGATTCTCACTGAATTAATGTATATTTCTCTATGCAAATAGTACTTTCTAATTCCATACTAACTAAACTACAATTTGACATACGACAACACTACGATCAGTCTTAACATTATTTTGTGTTTATTATATTTTTTCTATAGGCTGTTTATCGGTTTTGTCTTTGCCTTTAAGTAAATAAACGCGCGCCGCGCTAGCAATGACCATTACTTACTCTATGGGTAAACCTGCGCGCGCACGCCAGCGCGGCGCGCTGGCGGGCTGGGTTTGTCATTACAAACCCAGCCCGCCATTATCCATACAAGTTAATATTTAACAATACAAGTCTGTTTTTTTCCTCGCAAGTGTGTTGAAAAACGTCGTATGATACGCGTGTGCATTGATAATTAAACTCTCGGCTATAATAATACCGCCTCGAGTTTAATGATCAACATAGCACACAAGTATCATAATGTACTATTTTCATACAAACAAAATCCCCCCTTTTCACCCCCTTAAAGGTTGAATTTCGAAAAACCCCTTCTTATTGGATACCTACTCTTCATAAAGAACACACCCTCCAAAATTCATGTCCCTAGGACCAGCGGTTTAGGCTGTGCGTTGATATCTCAGTCAGGTCGTTGAATTTTATTGCTATAAAAATATCTGCCACGGCTTCAATGGGAGACAGTATTTTTTATATCGATTACAGTAGTGAAGAAATTTGGTACCCCAGAATAGCTAAATCAATTAGAGTAAATAATGTAATATAAACATTTACCTTGTTACAATTTATGATTTTTTATCTGTTACAGATAAAAAATCATAAATTGTCACTGAATAGGTAGAGCTATTTGGGTTCATTGACCGCAAACATTGATGTTAATATGGATATTCCACGGGATTCCGACTGATACTACGGGATTTTTGTCATATAAATTCGCTTCACTAACATCAACAGATGTCGAACGCTCGTTTTCCACATATAAATGGGTGTTAGATGTAAAAAGAAATAGATTAAAATTAGATAATTTAGAAAAAATAATGGTGATTTATTTTAACTCTGATCATACTCAGTCTTCTAGTGAAGCTGAAGACGAACCAGACCAATGACATTTTTTGTTTAAATAAGTGAATTATTGTTGAAGCGTATTGATTATTTTAATTAAGATTTTATTGTAAATACAAATTGTTCTATTTGGTAATGTTTTGATTTTACTGAGGAACAAATAATTTGTATGGTAATATGTTTTTGTACAACTTCAGAATAAAAATGTTTAAATGATTGTTGATTCTTGAATAAGAAATTGGTGCCGATTCTCTTGTACACCGAACTAAACTAACTAAACTATCACTAAAATTCCTTACTTTTTGCTATGAGAATCTTACAGCTATTCTGCATAAAAATTCTCTAAATTTAAAAATAATTTTGACACAACAAAAATCGAATTTGACAATCGTGACTCGTCGACACGTGGTACTTATTTTCCCTACCCCGTGAATTGTTTTTTAGAGCCGCAGGCGCGGAGGGGGCAGCCTTGACGTGTTTTTTAAGGAATTTTTCACTTTTTGTATGGAAAATATGAAAAATTATTACCTACATGTTGAGTTTTAGGAGTTTATGAGTTTCATAAAGGGGGTCGAAATTTTCATTATTTTTGCGATAGAACAAACCATTTTCGAGATATAAGCAAAAGAAAAAAAAAAGATACAGACAGTACTGTTTTTGCACCTGAAGTCGAGGTGTTGGTGTGAATTTCTATTCATGACAACTAATTTTATTCCACACCTTTTTAATCGCGATTTAGTCAGATTTAGTTCGATTTAGTTAGACAATCAATATTTTAGGTGAAAAACATGAAATTCAGAATAGCAAAATTGCCATCTTCAATAGAATAATAACTCAGTGCCATCTTAGTGCTGTCAAACTAAAAAGTCAATTTCAGAATGGGAAATCGTCGCTTGACAGGAATAAATTAAATTTTAGTGATTTTTAGTCTAGTTTAGAGGCACTTGTGACAAGAAAATCGGCACCATTGTTACGTAAAAAAATATATGTGGTTTAATGAATCAAGTTTATCTATTTATTATACTATCCTTAATCCCGTCCTTTTTATATTTACCCGTCAGAAAGGAAGTGTAATCTTTCATTAGTCCCGAAGGCGTAAATAGTTTTTATGATTTTACTACTTAAAAACCAAATCCCGGGACTCGGGGAATATCCATATTATTCTAACCAACCAATTATTCTAAGCAAGTACGTAAAACAGCTCTACCTATTCCGATCTATGGTAGTGACACACGAAGTAACTATTTAGTAATCTGTGGTGACACTCGCATAACGTGGTTCACAAACTACGCGCACATTTTCTTGTATGAAAAAATTGATGACATAAGATCAATAATGTATCTTTAAGTACTATTGTAATCTATATACAGAATACTGTCTCCCATTGAAGCCGTGGCAGATATTTTTATAGCACCTTAGATGAAAGCACTGAATATTGCTCTAACGAAAAGATAAACTGGATTGAGAGACAAACTTAACTATGCCGTGCTGGCGTGCATAAACTATTGTCCCCATATATCGACATAGGTCGCGGTTAGTTTACCAAATGCAAATAAAAACCTAAGGCTTTGTTTACACGTTCATTAGAGACGGTTGGCATCAGCTAAACATAAGTAAAATAAAACCTTCAAATACGCCTATACTTTTTGTGATCTTCTTTGTTGATTACTTGATTATGATCAGAAAAGAAAAATATTTTCAACGTCTTTAATGGCTTTTGATCTGTCAATTTTGATAGTTTGTTTTTAAGTTTTATTTACAATTTTATATTGTTTTATTATTTATTTAAGTCTTCATTTAATGTAATTAATAATTATTCTACTGTTCTCGTGATAGAAAATAATGTAAATCCATGAAATGCCGCAACAAATATTTGTCATATAAGTACTTAGTAAGGCATGGATTTGCATAGATTGCGAATTGTAGAATTCGATACGTCAGTAAGTAAAAAAGAAAGCGAGAAGAAATTTTTGGCAGAACATAAAAGGTGTAAACAAGAAGACTGGAAAACCAGCACTGATGAAAACAAGGATGAAACTGGAGACGACGATCAATGTCTAGACGACAACACGAGTCCGCCAGGACTGTCCAAAAAATGTCTAGATGACAAAGTAATTCCTTCGGGAACATCGAAGAAATGTCTAAATGACACCGCAAGTCCGCCTGGAACATCTAAAAAATATCCAGATAGCAAAATATGTCCTCCTGGGACATCGGAAAAATACCTAGATGACACCACATCCAAAAGCCCTCCAGGAACATCGAAAAAAGATAACTTCGCCAGTAGTAAATTAAAGAGCGAAATATTTAAAATTACACCTAAAAGTAAGTTCGGCACCGGCTTCATTGCGCTGTATGCTCATTGTATGCAAAATTATGATTTAAACAGGGTAGAAAGTTGTATCGGGTCCCGGGGGTGAAGAACCTGAAATATCGATGCTACCAATTTTAAACAGGGTAGAAAGTTGTATCGGGTCCCGGAGGTGAAGAACCTGAAATATCGATGCTACCAAATTTCCGGGTCGGGTAAGCGACTTTTCAAAATTGTTTGAATTGAAAAACAAAACCAATGTTTCTTTTGTGTTAAAATTGGTAGCATCAATATTTAACAGACGCCAGCACATCAAGCTACTACAATCTGTAAAACATTAATAGATTTTCCACTTTATCGCTGAAACATTAGGTTCAAAGTTGATTGGGAAAATTTGTCAATTTCGGGTAGCTTGATGTGCTGGCATCTGTACGTTCTCTCTAGGGCCCAGTTTCAACTTTCCACCTGGTATACTGTATAATGAATAATGATAGAAAGAAAATGTGGTTATTGGAATTGCAGTAATAAAACGGTCAAGTGCGAGTCGGACTCGCGCACCGAGGGTTCCGAACAAATTTATAGGTACCTATGTAACTACAAATAACGGTTTTCGGATTTTTTCCTTTACTTGTGCTGCATGACATTGCTTCTTGCCAAACATGATTCTAGGTCGACGGGAAGTGGGTTCCCTACTTGAAATCGAATGACGTGAGATCGAATAACACTTGCTCGAAAACGTTAACTCGATGAAATGAAATGAATGATGAAAATGAAATCATGAATTTTGAGCGCGACAGTTCACTACCTCGATGCATCAAAATCTCGAATAATGTTTCATAATAAAATTATGAAATATACACTGAAAGAACACAGTATTTTAATATAAGGAATTATGTGAAAATTTATATCAACAGTATCCTAGCAACTATACAAATGCACCAAAGACATATTAGGTCTGGTCTGCCATAGATACTTCACATCCTCGGAACCTTTTTATAAAAGAATATTATGGTAATATATTCTTTAATCCTAATGCTGAACTTAAATTATGCAGCGGGGCCGAACAGTGGTTTGGTTAACAATTAACATATCAGCCAACTGCTGCTCGGAAGGAACATGCGTTACGTCGAAGTTTCCGTTGCTAACACATTCTCTTACAAAAAAATGTTTCAGCTTGATGTGTTTGGTGCGCTTGTGATATTCATATTTTGGTTTGTGCGCAAGTTTTACAGCCGATTCATTGTCCAGGTTCAGTACTGGTTTCTCAATTTTAATCAAGTTGTTAATAAGGCGATTCAACCAAAAAAATTCTTGTGCAGATTCACTTGCTACTATAATCTCCGCTTCAGTCGAAGAGATGGAGACTGTTTCTGGCTTCTCCAGCTAATAGCAGCTCCAGAGAATAAGCACACCATTTCAGATGTCGACCTTCCAGTAGTTTGGTCTCATGCATGATCTGCGTCGCTGTAGCAGACTAAGCGTGGAGGCGACTTTTCCGTATAAGTTAGCCTATTTTGTTGGGTCCCTTTCAAGTACCGGAAGATGCGTTTTACCAGCATGATATCTTTCTTAGTGGGTGCTCCGAGGTTTAGAGATGCGACACCCAGAGCATATGAAATATCAGGCCTTGTGCCTACTGATAAATATGCCAAAGCACCCATGGCTTGTCTATATGGGAAATTCGCGTTGACATCCTCTTCCTCTGCCGTCTCATTTACTTTGATGATTGGCGTTGGTGCTGGTTTGCAATTGGACATTCTACATTTTTCTAAAACTTTCTTTGTGTAGGCCTTTTGACATAGTGAAATGGTCTTGTGCTTACGGACATTAATTTCCATTCCTTGGATGTATGACGCAGGTTTCGTAGTTATCTTAAACCTTGTTTTCAATTCCTTGATAAATTCGTCTCCTGCTCTGGTATTATTATATGCTACAAGTGCGTCGTCAACATAAAGACCAAAAAAGACTTTAGATTGTCTTCTGATTCGAATATATAAATAAGCATGCATTCGCTTCACAGTCTGTTGGAAATCAGAATTTCTTAAGAATTCGGTAATGCATGTGTTCCAGCATCGTGGTGCTTGTTTCAGACCATAGAGGCTGCGTTTCAGCTTTCACACTCGTCTGGTGCCATCCTGATAGGCATCAGGCTGTTTCATGTAAATATCTTCCTTTACTGTGCCGTTTAAAGGCGGTTGAAACATCGAACCGATGTACTTTTACATTTTCTCGAGCAGCTATAGCAAGCAATACTCGAACGGTACTAACTACGGACTGAATGTTTTATCATAATCAACTTCAGGTTTCTGGAAGTAACCTTTGATAACCATTCTGGCTTTATACCTATCGACGGTACCATCAGGATTCATTTTTATTTTATACACCTATTTGCAAGGGAGGGCTTTTCATCCTTTGGGTAAATCAACAAGATCCCAGGTTTGGTTTTCATGCAGTGAAGTTATTTCACTGTGCATGGCATCTTGCCATTTTGCTTTGTATGGAGATTCCATCGCTTCTTTGAAGGTCTCAGGCTCTTTAGGCTTGTGAAGATTTTGGAAATCTTCAGCTGCTGCCAAAATAAAACCATCATAGCGCTTAGGAGCTGTTATATTTGACCTGTCTCTCAAATACCTCATCTGAACGGTCGCATTTTCTTCAACATCAGCATCAGGTTCATCATCATTGACAACGGTAAAAGATTCGTATTCACTTTCATTATTCCCTGGTTCCATTTGTCAAACGTCGACAGTGCTATCAACCAAACTTTGTTGCAGCGTTTCATCTTGATCATCTGCGTCATAATCACTATCATGTTGCTGATCATCTGCTTCATAATTGTCAAGCTTAATATCCACTCGCTTGCGTGTTGTTTTCTGCGATGACGTTTTATTAGGTTGTTATTATGAAAACTCTAAATCGGTGAGCAATCTGGATATTGCATTTTTATTCGATTCATCGTAGAACATAGTCTTCAATACCCTAATATCTTTTGATGTTATGATGCTGTTCTTCGAGGGTCTGAATATCCTGAAAGCTTTAGATGTTTCAGAGTATCCCGTAAACATGCCAGAAATTGCCTTTGGTGCGTGACCGTTAGTGCCTTTCATCAGAACGTAGGTCTTTGCAACCGAACACGTAAATGATTAATACATGGCTTCCTCCCAACAAATCGCTCGAATGGCGTTTGGTTCTAAACGGCGCTGTTTATACTCCTGTTTGATAGGTAGTGTCCAGTGAATACTGCTTCGCCCCAGAATTTTAATGGTGCCTGTGCGTCAATCATTGCTCTCGATTTCTCCACACGAATACGATTCTTTCGTTCAGCAACTCCGTTTTGGTTCGGGGTGTAGGGTGCGGTGAGACGTCTCTGTATCCCGCAACGTTTCAGATAAGCGTTGAACTCTTTGTTCACATACTCAGTACCATTATCTGATTGTAAGAATTTGATTTTGACCCCAGTGTGCGTTTCCGTTAACTCCTTGAACTAATTCTCTTTGCCTTGAACTCTTTAAACTTTTGTAATACTTCGTTCTGGTTTTTATCATGTCACCTCGACTGTATCGGCTTAGACGTCTATGAAAGTAACGAAGTACTTGTTTCCGCTTACTGTAGGTATTCTGATAGGTCCAAATACATCGCTATGAACGATTTCTAAGCGTTATGTTGTTCCTTGACTTGTTTTCTCACGAGGGGCAGGTACTAGATGGAGTTTTGCCTGGATACAGATTTCACACTCTGCCAAGGTTTCAGAAGCATCAAAGTTCAAGCCAAGTAAATTCTCGTTTCCGAGTGTACGTTTCAGATCTTTGGCATTCATGTAACCAAGTTTTCTGTGCCGTCTGTGTTTGATAAATTCGATTTCTTTTTAGCAATTGGAATCGAAACAGTGTCATCATTATGATTGGACAGATTGTTGCGCTCATGTTTATTTGGTTTGATGTAATAAAGACCATCTCCTTGTTTAAATGCGGTGAGAGTTATGCCATCTTTTGGATTGTTCACCGTCGCTTTAGTTTTTGTGAAGAGGACAGAACAGCCAGCATTTGTCATCTTACTGACAGACAACAAGTTGGTGCACAAACTAGGTACGTATAGAGTGTCTTGTAGCTGTTTAAGGGCCATGCCATTACCATTTTTTGTTACTAAGGAGTCTGTACCTTTTTCTTTAATATCTGCAGTAGTTTCCGGATCTTCTCTCTGTAGTCTTATTGTTAAATAAGTCTCGTTGATAAGTCATGTGAGGTGTACAACCGCTATTCAAAACCCAAATGCAGTTTTCAGATTTTTTTGTTACCTATGTGTAAGGAGGCACTGCGTAGCAAAATTGGTCTTATGAGAACCGTTAGTATGTTTATTAGGCTTCTCACTGTTTTTCTTCCAGCAATTGGTACAAATTTTGCGAGTCTTGCGTTTGAAGATATTACCACTGTCCTTCTAATTTTGTTAGGATTAGTTGCTTTAATAGGGATGCCTTTCGCGCAGGTTCCTTACTGGCGTACGTGTCTTTCAATTTTTTCCTTAATGCTTTAGCAGCTTTTATTTTTAATTTGTTTAAACTCAGAAGGAGCGATTATAAGCATAAGTTCAGATCTCGCCTGTCTATCGCCTTCTTTATCAACCACTGCAGTATCAGTCTCGATGTATTTCTATAATTTCTTTCGTACGAGTACAGCTTCAGCCTGTATAACCCAAGTGTCGTAGTTCTCTCTAGTTAGAGGATAAATTTTAGTGCTCGACCTTTCGGAATGGTTAAAACTTATTATTACGTACACGCTCTGCTACCATTTTAAATAATAAAATTATGAAATATACACTAAAAGAACACAGTACTTTAATATAAGTAATTATGTGACAATTTATCAACAGTATCCTAGCAACCATACAAATATACCGAAGACATATTAGGTCTGCCCCCTTATTCACAAACACTCGATATGCTTCCGTATAGTATCGAACATAAATCATTGGTATCATAGGAGTCTTCTCAACGCTGTTCACAAGTCCAAAACCCGAAAATGTTGTCAGTTTAAATCAAATAGACGCCCGCTATTCTTCCAACAGCTATTTGCTGTTGAGGGGAAGTCAAATCAGGTTATCGAAATGTCAGGTTTTCGATACGATAGCCTGTCGTATGGTTGTGAATCAGGGCTCAGGTCTGCCATAGATAGTTCACAAATAACTATAAGCTCGAATCATCGGCAGCGCAAAGGCCCATTAAGGTATGATTCCGATCTCGGCAGCACACAGCAGTGCTGCCGCGGCAGTGCGGTCGCAGCACTACTGGTCCTCATACATTTTCTACGGGTTTATACGTGATTACATTCCGAGCACGGCAGCAATGCTGCGCGACATTGCTGCGTCACATTGCTGCCGTGCTCGGAATGTAATCACGTATAAACCCGTAGAAAATGTATGAGAACCAGTAGTGCTGCGACCGCACTGCCGCGGCAGCACTGCTGCGTGCTGCCGAGATCGGAATCATACCTTTACCTTGAAACATCATTTCTGGAACGACCAAACAATATATGCGTAGAAATATAAATCAACTATAATCATGTACAGACGCAGACGCCAGCACATCAAGCTTCTACAATCTGTCAATTTAATAGATTTTCAACTTTATCGCTAAGGCATTAGGTTCAAGGTTGATTGGGAAAATTTGACAGTTTCGGGTAGCTTGATGTACTGGCGTCTGTACAATAATTATTGTAATAAAATAACTTTATAAAAAAATTCCTACAGTTACTTTATCAAATAGGTAGGAAGTAAAGTTATCTTTATTCGAATTATAATAAATGTGATAAACTGATAACTCATAACTTCATAAGTATTAAAAAATATCAATTATAATTTTGTATCATTTGCAATACCTCTCAAAAAATCGAGTAAACCCATTTTCCCTTTATTTTCACATAACCTCATACATAATAGAGGCACTGTGGAGCGCAGTGGAACAACCCGCATTGCCGTTGTCTCATTTTCTTTTTACGTGGTGTCTTGCATTGGCTTTTTCTATGACATGTTTAGTGTTTACTTGTTCTTCATTAAGTTTTCCAATTGTTTCATATAATCCAAGTTTTTTATTGTCTAACAAGGCATTCCAACGACGACATGCCTCAAAGTTATTTTGGGTCCTTGGAAATCCCCTATCATTATTGAGTTGAATTGATGACAGTGCAGGTTAGAAAAGAGGCTGTTGTGTTCTTGAAATTGTAACTGTGGTTGAGATTGTCTGCGTGCAATGAGAGCTTGTATGCCGATAATATAGTATCTCTCAAACCAATTTGTGCTTGTGATTATTTCCGCTGCCTTTGGTAAAACTAGCAAGTTTTACCACAGGAGGCGTTCTTGACTCCACAAGAAATTCCAGAACGCCAAGGCAAGAAGATGGCGTAAATTTAGCGCAAATTCACTGTCTTCGCCATATCTAGAAAAGCGACCGCTTTTTAAAATTTTTCTTTAAAAAGACTAATCGAAGTGAATAAAGGTCACAGCTCATTAGAGCCACCCGGCACCCACTCCGCACCGCGTCGCCTCCTGCGGCTAGTATTCTTTATATGGACTTGTACGGGTATGCGCTCACTATATCACCTCCGTAGCGTCACCGGATCGCCTCGGTCGTAAGTCTTCCACGCGCGGACGGCGGGTGGACCACTCGGTGACAACTCGCTGCTCGCATGATTGCCTTGTGTTGACGGCGCGTTGCCAACGCGCGGGTCCAGAGTGGATCGCGCGCTGCCCGCGAATGATTTGTAAAATTTGACATTACGAAACACACGTGTAGACCTAGTGCCAATTGTTAACAGACTACTCGAAAATTCGGGGACCAAGCGACGTCCACTCGTTTACCACTCGGCGTTCAATCGTTGACCGCGCGGGGTCCACTGGTTGACCGCGCCACGTTTTTGGTGACAACGCGGCGTCCACCCGTGGACCACCTGTCGACAACAAGTGGACGCCGTGCGACGAGGCGGTGCGGGGTGGGTGCCGGGTGGCTCTAATGAGCTGTGACCTTAAAGCAGCCCTTGCTAATTGCGTTCGGAAATTCAATTTTGATGGCGTTCAACGCAGGCAGCGTTTCAAAGTCTGATATATGACGTGTTGAGGCTCGAAAACTAAATTGCATTCGGTTCTTCAGTTTTCCGAGTAAGTGTCGGGACACATTGATCGTGGGCGTTCGACGGTTTGTGAAAGAGAGCAAAGTATGGAACGATGTACATCCTTTCGCATCGACGGCGACGAACGCGCTCCGGCGGCGATCGACGGCGTTGAAGCTGTATCTGGCGCCGGCTTTAAAGCCAGATACAGCTTCAAATTCAAACGTTTGAACACTTCTCTGATTGTTATCTGTGTCACGAGACTTTGAATATGTGTTCAAAGTTTGAAGAAAGATTTGCAATTTGCCATGCGATATCGGTTTTTTAGCGCACATAAAAGCGTTCAAAGTTGGAATGCGTTCAAATGTTTGCGTAGCCTGCCACAGTTGCGAGACGGTTGCTGTGGCGAATGGTCGTGCGTGGTAGGAAGTTTTGTTTATGACTGCGTGCGCGTACGTGCTTTAATAGTTCAAGATTGTAATTTTCAAAATGGACTGAAGCAACGAGGGCGTCCTTGAATTTGTGGAGTAGCTGCAAGGGAAGCCATGTATATGCCATTTTCATCCATTTAGTCGTCTACCAGCTTCCTTTGGAGAAAAATGTTTGCAAAGTATGTCTGGAATAATATGTGTTCAAATGTGTTTTCAAAGTCTTCAAAGAAGTGTACAAATGTTTGAAGCTGTATCTGGCGCCTGCTTTAAACGAACCATCGAAATACAAGCAAATACCTACTTATCTCTCTGAAACAACTGGTAGCTTAGAAAACGACAATTCACCGTAATGTTGAATTTAAACAACAGTTATAATAACTTTTTTTTTGTTGCTCCATTTTTGCACTTCACAGACGCGTGTCTCAAGCGGATGGCACTCGCGCCCGCACTGGTTCCAACCGTTTCGAGATATCGTGTCCGTGAGCGGTGTCTATGTGTGCGTTGCTCGAGCGCACTTTGTATCATGTAAATTTACTTCTGTAGGTACCTTTGTGTTTTGTGATATAGATAACCAGGTATAGTTCTCTTTTCCTCAATGAAAAAAAGCTAGTTTTTTTTTTTGTTTCAGATAAACCGCGAAAACGTTACCTCAAAATAAATTCGAGTGACATAGGTCTTACAAAACTGTTTCGGGGCAGTGTACATTTACATCAAAAGAAACGAACATTCAATTTGCGCAATAGAAACTCTAGGCTTCATCGCAAAGTAGAAAATGTTAAGGAAAAGAAAGAAAAGAATGAAGAAGTACACTTTTTGTTTGCGCGTGAAACACCTAGCTTTATAAAACGCGCGAAGAATGAGAGAACGACAACGCAAAAGAAACGCGATTCCAAATTACCGAACGACATCTACGGCTTTCAAAAAAGTACTCGATCTATGGATCAACATCAATATCATATGTCTTATTTTAATTTCATAGACACAGATAAAATACTCTTTAAAAAACTGATAAGATCACACTGTAAACCTAGACCACCACAGCCAGTTAAGTCAGCCACAAGTTGCCCATATAAACATCACGCAATGAGAATACTAAACTCTGTTTGCGAAATTGTCCAGAGGCCATCAATTTATTATAATTTTCGTACCCAACCAAAAAGATCTCAGACAAAACACGACAATTACCAAAAAGAAGGAATCTTAAGAAGACTTTCATTTTGTTCGGTTAAAGATGAAAGAGTAGAAGTTTCACCTTCATCACTCGAATCTGTCTCAAAAAGTTATCGTGATGCGTATACATGCCCTAGCAAATTAGAGGATTCGGCAGTCTGCCGTCGTCGCCCACCTTGTGCACGCAGGTCTTCGGTGCTCGAAAACTGTAGGACAGTTAGAAGCCAGTGTAACCCGAAGCCGAGCCCGCTACCCTGTACACCTAAACCATGTGCTGCCCCCGCACAAAGAAAGTGTAATGAAATGAAAAAAATAAAATCAATCACCAGCTTTCCTCTAGAATGTACTTCAAGATTTTCAAGGCTGGTTACTGGTTGCCACACAAAAAAAAAGAGACTAGACTGCTGTTTTAAATATGTTTTTATTGGACTACTTATTGCGATGTGGTCTCCATGTCTGCTGGCGGTATTTCTTGTATGGGTAGCCTTGTTTCCTGTGAAATTAATAAATATTTTAACAAAGAATATAAGTCGTAAAAAAGACCCATGTTGTGAATACAATCGAATGTCTCTACCTGTCTGTAAAAATAAAAAGAGTGTTGTGACCTCAGTGACAAGTTGGTATTCACGCACAGTTGGCACTGTTGTCAACACTTTGACATCTTTGTTAGGACTTAAAAAGAAGTCGCCAACATGTGCTGCTTCTTCGTTTTCGCCAACATCTCATCCAAACCCGAGAAACAGGTATACTTTGTTCTATGCGGACAATAGAGGATGGGTGATGAAACCATTACGATGTAGAAATATACGACCTTCTGCGAGCACTGGAGTAGTACAAAATATGCGATGTGATGTTAGACCAAAATTAAGTCGCCATTTGTCACAGGAATTAAAAAAGGCGTGTCCGGCGGTGCAGGTGGATAACAGTTGCTTAAGGCATAAATCGAATGCCCGTTCATTGCGATGCACATGGCCCAAGTGTAATAAAAATTGTTGGAATAAATATTTGCAAGATTCTTCAATGTTTTCGCGACTAGAATCACGCTGTCATCGACGCCAACAGGTAAATATTCCACTGACAGTTTGTTACCTAATGTTCGATATTGCATTCAATTCAACTAATAGAACAATTACTTAATGCAAAACAATTTAATTCAACTGATATAGCAACAACTATACAGGGTGAATTTTTCAAGTGGGCGTGGATGGCCAAATCCGAAACTATGAGGACTAGCGAAAAGTACTCAAAGAGTCGCGGGCTCGATTTTGATGAAAACTAAAACTGCATTATTGGATTTTTGAAAAATCAATATTTCTAGCCAGGAATCGAACCTGTTGATTTTGAGAAAAAAAAAAAACACCCTGTATTATTACCTACAACATTCGATAGTGTCGCTAATAAGGATCGAATTCTGGGAAGTAATGTATAATACCTAGATCTATGGAGAATAAACAAGCTAATACAGGTACACACAAAATAAACTACCCACATAAAACTCAAAACACCCCAAAACACATTCTATATCATAATGATTCCAGAAAATCCTACCTAAATCCTAGTAGCCTACTCAGCCTATTGGTAAATCCTTACCAATAGGCTGAGTAGGCTGGAGCCTAGGGCGGCAGATTTTAGGGGCGGCAAATTTGGGGCTAACATTTTTTTTAAATGTCTAACTGAAATTAAAAAGATTAATATACACCTACCAGGTTTTTTTTGGAAAGAATAAACAAAGTGAATGCTCAAATTCAGGCTTCTACCGTAGATTTTATCACAGTTGCCGATCTTTACAAATCTCTTTGCAAGTTTTTCGTTGCTTATGAACGAGAACATTCTAAGTATTTTGAAGAAAAGGCGAAGCAGTATACAAAAGATATGGGACATTATGGTAGAGGTCGGTAGGGGCGGAAAAATTTTAATAGCCTACTGGCGGCAAATGTGTAAACCCGCCATTGACCCTAGTGGAGAGAAACACAACAAACTAAACAAGCGAATAAATATAAACCACATCAAATCCCTGTTGCAAATCAAATGCAATCGGGAACAGCTGACAACACGACAATGACCAATCGTGATATAAATTTCAATTACCCTTGTGAAGAGAAACACGAACAATATAAACATGGTTACAAATAGGAACCACATCAGATTCCTAATGCAGCTCAAATGCAATCGGGAACAGCTGACAACACGACAATGACCAATCGTGATATAGTTTTGAATTGCCCTTGTGAAGAGAAACACGAACGTAATGAAAATTTTTTCAAAAATGAACTACATCAGATCCCTAACGCAACTTAAATGCAATCGGGAACAGTTGACGACACGACAATGACCAATCGTGATTACCTTGGCGCTGTCAAGCCGAGCACTGCTAAGAAAAAGAAAAATAAACCTGAGAAAATCCTTGTTGCAAACTTGCAACTTGGAAGCAATCAATCACAGCCGGCACTACGACAATGACCATACGCGTTATAGCTCTAAGTTCCTCTCGTGGATAGAAACGCGAACAATCTAAAAGAGCTTATAAACATCAACCCTATATAGCTTTATATTACTTTGGCGTTGTCAAGCCCACCACTGCTAACAAAGAGATATTAAATTATGTATTCCAAGTACATCTGACAAAGATACGATATGCACTCAAAAAATTTGGTTACCAGAATGTCTCAAAGAACAAAACATGCATTTGCATACAGAAACAGGCTTCTAAGATCGAAACATCTGTAATTCTGTATATTATGCTAGTGATTACGAAAGAAGTAAAACAAAACATAAATCGTCCATCCAGATGGACGACTGTCACAGTTTGTACCAGAACAAACTGTGTTACCTAAACCAGCTTACAAATATAAACCCTATAAAACCAATATTTCAATTCAAAAGTAACCCAGCACAGCAGACATCATGACAAGTACGACTATCAATCGCGATATAGCTTTAAATTACCCTTGTGGAGAGAAATACGAACAATCTAAACAGGCATATAAATATAAACAACATCAAATTCCTGTTGCAACTCAAAAGCAATCCAGCACAGCAGGACATCATGACAATAACCAATCGCGATATAGCTCTAAGGTCTTCTCGTGGAGAGAAACACGAACAATCTAAAAGAGTTTACAAATGTCAACTCTCTGTAGCTTTGAATTGCCTTGGCGCTGTGAAGCCCAGCACTGCTAACAAAAAGATATTATGTAGATATTCCAATTACAGCTGACAAGGATACGATATTATATACTCAAAAAATTTGGTCACCAGAATATTTCCCAAAAAAACAAGACTTATCCATACAGAAACAGGCTTCTAAGGTCGAAACTTCTGTATAGCTCTGTGCTAGTGATTACGAAAGAAGTAAAATTAAAGAAATGGTCCTTCCGGAACAAACTGTGTTGTGTGTGTAAACAATTACGGCAATCTGAATTCTTTCAACACCATTCTAGTGTGAGTGCGCAACCAAATATCTCTAAAATATATTCACTTCATCAAGGTTCTTAGTCAAAACATTTAAAGGAAAAAGTAGAAAAGCAGTTTGATGCAATTCTTCAGCAACCTAAAGCTGAACAAGTAATACCGATCGACGATCCTTTCAGGCAAGTGCAGATGAGAAGGAGAACAAAAAATAAAAACAGAATATTCATCAAGCAATAAATTAGGTACAACCTAATTCAAATTTGCAGAAACAGCCTTCACGTTCACCTAATTCACACAATTTAACAACTGATACTCAAAGATTTCCGTCTCCTACAGTATCGCATTCCACACGCAAAACTACATTAGGAACAGATGGTCAAGGTCAACCTGAATTCTCCCACCATCTTCCTAGCGTGCCACCAGATACGTCTAAAATAGACTCCCTTCATCGTGACTCTCAGTCAAAACAGCTAACGGAAAAAATAGGGAGACGGTTTGATGCAATTCCTTAGCAACCTGAAGCTGAAATAGTAATACCAATCTTTCAGGCAAGTACAGATGCGCAAGAGAAAAAGTAGTTAAGACAGAGCGTTCATCAAATAAGAAAGTACAACGTATTCAACCTTCTCATTCGCCTAATTCGCACAGCTTACGAACTGTTAATCAACGTTCCAATCTCCTACAGCATCGCATCCCACACGCAAAAGTACCTACATTAGGAACTTGTAAACAACCTGAATTCTCGCAGCATCTTTTAATCAACCACTTGAAACATCTGCGTCCAAGTTGTCACAGCCTCACCTTTTTTTTTTTTTTTTTTTTTTTTTTAACTTGGAGAAATGCTCATGCATTCTGCACTACCACGGGGAGATAGTGCAGTTATGTGGGACTCTAACCCACTAAAACTCCACGGTGTCCTCCTCTGCCGCTTACGGCGGGAACACGGGCACGCGTTAGCACTCATCCGTGAACCCGCCACGGCTGTCCGTCACCGGACCCTCCTCTGGGGAGTATTCCCCATCACCGGCGCACCAGAACACATAGCACGCCGTGACCACCCCAGGGACCAAACCAGCACATGGGCGCCAGACGACCCCGTGTCTGGGCACCCTTGGTCCCCCTGCGACGGGTCAGGTCATTGGCCCCGCCGCCTGCCAATTTTCGGCCGCAGAGGATAGGGAGAGCGGCCAACGTCATACCAACACTCCTCTTCCTCTGCGGCCCCACCGCGTCCGCCATCGGACGGTGGCGACCCCGTCAAGGCCGCGGAAGGTAGGGAGAGCGGCGCACCGCAATACCGGCACTCCTCTCTCACCGCGGCCTCCAAGTCCAACCCTCAGCCGCGATGCCTCCGATACGACATCGCGGCCCGCCTCAGCTGCGATGTCGCTCAAGCGGCACCGCAACCTACTTGTTGGCCGCTACGTCGTCGGCTTACCGGCAAAAGCCCTGACGAGCGGCCCCTCCTCGGGTTCCACTTCGCTTCACCGTGGGTGTCCAAGCCACGGCTACTGAGCCCCCCCGCCTCGACAATGCGGGAACCCACCGGGGGGGGTCGCAGCCTCACCTGAGCCAACAAGCTGATATTCCTTAAAGTACACCTTTACATAATTCTCACCCGAAACGTAAAAAACCTGCATATTTCGTATCTCTAAACATGGGAATGAACACGAAATACCAAATAGTTAACACACAATCACAAAAACTCAGTCTCCAGGAATGTCACTTTATTCTTCGAAGAAACTTAAATCGTATTTCATTTCGTGCGTATGTATCCTGTTAATCCCGCGAAGAATAAACGGTTACGGGACATGTACTTAATAACAGTCCTCGAAATATCACAAAGCTCGGACCACAATTTCCGCCAAATCCGCAAAGTCGGGTATATCAACAAAATCTGCATCATCAAAAACGATTACTTATCACAAATTCAGGCATATCGGCAAAACCTGCAACATCAAAAACGATTAAGTACCACAAATTCAGGTATTTTAGCAAAACCTGCAACATCAAACACGATTATCACAAATTCTCACAAATTTAGACAAACCGCCCTCTGAATTGTTACAGCAAAACTCACCAGGACTCGGACGGGCATGTACAGCTGAGGGTGGAGTACAACGACCATATCCGGACTGTAAGCGAGCTGTACCTTGTACCAATAAAAACCCTACATCGCCTCAAAAATACGACTGTGAAAAACAAGGATGTCTTTCTAATCCAACAAATACATGTGCATCGAAATCATCTTATTGTATGTCCGCGCTTAGGCGTGCTTGTAAACGTCGACCATCACGATGCACTCTACCTACAAAACATTTTCCAAGGATTTGTTGCCAAAATAAAAAAAAGAAAGCTTGCGCGGCTAGGAAAAAGGGTTGTTTAAAGTGTTTACGAGATGTAATAAAGCAGACTGACCGGGAAGCATGGCCAGCCAGGGATACATGTCCCCGTATATGGATAGACTCTTTAAGAAATAAGCCTTGTTTCTGCATTTACAGGATATGTCCACGCCTATACCCGGCATTCTTAAATTTTTATAATCAACAAAAAAGCTGTTGTCAAACGTTTGTTTACTTTATTACATGTTGTTTTTGGAGTCCACTTGTTTTGTGTGGTTATTTTTGTTACATTTTCTTTCGCACATGTTGTTGGTAAAATAAACGTTCAATGAACGAAAATATGTTAAATGGAATTTTATTGAATTGTTTTGTTTAGTCTAACTATCAAAATGTGTTCTTTTGACCTAAGTTTTCCCCTAAACTACAAATTTAATAATCGCTGAACAAAGAATCATGGCAGCATTTTTGTACAAAAAACAACAGACTTCAAAAAAAAAAACACTACAAAATGATAAATAACTTTAATTTCGGAAGTTGGTGTCGTTGGTTCCGCATTTTCGTTTTTTGACACCGACTTCCGAAATTAAAGTTATTTATCATTTTGTAGTTTTTTTTTGAAGTCGGTTGTTTTTTTTTGTAAAAAAAATTTTTTATCACTTTTTAGTTGTACCTACCCCACACAAATTTAATTAAAACTAGTGCATTGAAGAATTGAAGACACCGACTAGAAGAATCATCAAAATTCGCATAGAAATGCCGGAGAGACAGTACATTTATGCATATAACTTCGTACATAAGAATGATTACCTAATGTATTATACATATACTAAAACTTTCCTGAAAGTATGTATATCACATTAGTGAAAGAATTATCAAAATCAGTTCATTCGTTTTTGAGAAAATCGCGCACATACATACATACATGCGGGTCGAATACAGAACCTCCTTTTTTGAAGTCGGTTAAAAAAAAATAAAGATGTTTAGAGAACTTATTAAATACTCTTGGGTGACTAAAGAGTATCTTCAGGCATTTACAATATATATATTTTTGTTATTTCTCAAACATGCTTGGAAAGAGCATTATTTTGACAACCTTCTTCGAGATAAATCGAAATTGATGTACTGGCCAAATACATGCGAGCAGCGGCCGGCAAAAGTTGTATGAAAATCCATATCTGTCGTATTTTGCGGCCAAATAAATTACATAGTAGTTAAACTCATATTGTCGTGTTATTTAAAAATGGAACGATCTTTTACTCCGCAACATGGCAACCAAGGAAGTAACTTATCAAAGGTTTTATTTTTCGAACTGGCTTGCAAATAGCAAGCTGTTTATTGAAAAAAAAAAAAACAAATAACACTTTAAGGCTGGCCACATACGTCCGGTTTCCTGAGCCCTGATTCACAACCATACGACAGGCTATCGTATCGAAAACCTGACATTTCGATAACCTGATTTGACTTCCTCTCAACAGCAAATAGCTGTTGGAAGAATAGCGGGCGTCTATTTGATTTAAACTGACAAAATTATCGGGTTTTGGACTTGTGAACAGCGTTGAGAAGACTCCTAAGATAACAATGATTAATGTTCGATACGATACGGAAGCATATCTAGTGTTTGTGAATAAGGGGGCAGATTCGGTTTCCGAATCAGGTATTCGGAGACCCTGAATGCACGCATTTCACACAAAATCTTCTCTTTAGTGCACACGTTCTTATATTTTCCGTCAGGGTTTCCGAACAGAAAATATAAGAACGCGTGCGTGTTTCCGTTGTATGAAATGCGTGCATTCAGGGTCTCCGAATCTGAATTCTGATATTATAAGCCCGCATTAAAGATGATGTTCAAAGGGAGTTCATTATTTCAGAACGAAGCGGCAGCTGTCAGTGTAAACGGCATTGGTAATGATTTTAAATCTTTAGATTCGCCCTACTGCGCTACAATATAGTCGCATTTTTGATGCGTTTTGACACCTTACACAATGACCCAGTGACTATACACTTGATTCTCATAGAAACGCTAGGTATATAATAATGTGTGAGCTCACTTTTTTCAGTATGGTCAAGTTTTCTTGTGACTAGTACGGTGACGGCAAATCTAGCCATTAAAATCTTTAGGGTGCGGGGTTTGACTTAATGTCAAATACTGTATTTTTTTTTTTTAATAAATACGTAATGGGCAAAGAGATGAAACAAAAAATCTGATATATTCATTTCGAAACATTTTAGTTATGCGGGGTTTTCAAAATATGATAAGTATAACATCTACTCCTGGTAATGTGCCTATTCTCAACATTGGAAAATATTTTGAACCCTCTAAATTAACTCTTAAAAAGAGTTCCGAAGTTCTGACAAGGAACCCTTATAGTTTCGTCATGTCCGTCTGTCTGTCTGTCCGAGGTTTTGCTAACAGACCGTTGGTACTAGAAAGCTGTAATTTTGTAGGAGTGTGTATATCAATTACGTCGACTAAGTGGTAAAATAAAATTTTGGAAAATATTTTCTTTTAGGGTAGCTCCCCTACATGTCAAGTGGGGGATGAATATTTTTTTCGTTGTTACCCCATCGTGTGGGGTATCGTTGAATAGGTCTTCTAAAATTGCTTGGGGGTTGCTCAAATGATTTTTCGTTGTAATACTCCATTTACGAAATATTAAACTTTAAAGTGCAAATTTTTGTTCCAGTAGGGCGTCTCCCCCCCCTCTAAAAGCTAAACTGCTGGCTTGAAAAGTCTGTAAAAACTCACGATGATAGTGCATTTCATGAACTTTAAAGGAAAAGTATAGCGGTTAAGATAACTCTATTAGTTTAGCAGTCATAGTCGTTGAACTTGGGTGTTGGATAATTTTGTACCAAATACAAAATTAAAAAATGAATCTGCGTCGGGAACTCGGGAACATTTTTGCGCTATGATTTTTTACAATTTCAAGTGTCGCCTGAAACCGGACGAATCGTACGATAGAGTTAAAATGGCATTCATGGATGAAGGCCCTTCTAAGGCAACCGTTTACCTACCGCTAGGAGTAATAGTGTTCTGTGACCGTAGTCTATCAAAAAGTACTCTGTGGTGTGATCCGCGTATCGTTGGTATAACAAATTCAAGCGCGGTCGACTAACTGGGGTATGAAGAAAGAAGTGGTAGCCCTTTGACGGCTGTTACGGAAGAAAACGTGCTAGCAGTGAAAAATTTAATCCAAGACAATAGTACCTAGTTACTTATCAAGAGATTCAGCACATACTGCAGGTTGGATCAGGAAGCCTTCACGAAACTCTACACGTGCATTTTCGCGTGAGGAGGATAGTTTCACGCTGGGTGCCGCACAACCTCACCGATGCTCAGAAGCAGCCCGGGTGGAATGGTGCCGTGATATATGATAATGATAAACAAAGAAGTAGGCTCGTCTCGGCGTGTTCAATACGATCCAGAAACGAAGCGCTAGTCGACGGTTTGGGTGTTTCAAAACGAAAACGCCTACCAAAGTGAAACGATCTAGAAGCGGGGGAAAGATTTTGATCGCGGGGGTTTTCAATTTGACTGGCTACTTAGCGTCAATTTCTTTACGGAACCAAGGAAGCATCAATCAACGGTGAATGGTATACTACTAAATGCTTGGCAGAAGTTTTCTCTGTTGTGAGTTTTTTATATAACAATGGTTGTGTCTGTGAGCAACAAGCGACCAAACACAGGGCTCCGCCGGCTACTGCTCCACCAGCGTTGCCAGACCTACGGATTTGTCCGTAGATCTACGGATTTTTAGTCTTGTCTACGGACATACGGATTTTAGTCGCAAATCGGATTTTTGTTCGATTCCAATACGGATTTTTGTTCGATTCCATCAACTGCAAAATTACTTTTATTTTGGTGGTCATTCGATTCAACTAACGTCAAACGCATCGCTGTTTTGAACCTTATTTGTTACCGCGATCCGGTATTATACACATGATCTATAAAAAACTACCTTCTGTGGGGTAGACCGTAATTAATTATAATTTTTTTTCAATACAATTTTTATTGCATTTCCTTTGTCTTGGAGATTTTCCCGCTTGTTTTTTTTAGTTAACAATTCTTTTACCGGCAAGAAATTAAGTTTAAGGTCAGTCCATCTCTAAATAGTCAGGTTAATTTAGCTTTAAAAAATGTCCGTAGATCTACGGATTTTTGTAGAGGCAATCTACGGACTACTACGGATTTTTTTGCGTAGCCCTACGGATTTTTGAAAATTGGACCTGGCAACACTGTGCTCCACCACGACAACGCACCTCCGCACACCGCGTTATTAACACCGTCACCGTCACCGTCGTCATCATACCTTGCAAGAAAATCTTAACACCGCGATCTACAAAAGTGACGTCACGGCACAACGCCATCTGTTATCGAATAGCGATACTAAACTACTGACAAAATGTTGATTTTCGAAGATAATTATTTAATTAAGCAGATTAGACATTAACTAAATGATAACCACTTTCTTCCTGCTAAAGCTAAAAAATAAGAGTACCTACTATTGCTGCCAAGTTATTATTTCAATTCATAAAATTGTAATTCGAAAAATAAACAAAGTTCGTTTGTGACTTCTACAGGTACTCGAATGAAAACGGAACCCGTTTGTACAGCGCCATCTAGCGGCAGTATTGTGAAACTTATGATAACTTGTTATGTTTTTTTTATTTTTTTTTATTCCATATTTTGTTTTTCAATGCAAGTCTTTACCCGTTATAAACAAGCAACTACTTCATCTTAGCCACTTTAAAATACGCAAACAATGTGGAGGGAAATATTGAAATTGCAACGTACCTATTTTTTTACTTTTTATTACAGAACTGCGTGTATGGATAAGCAAATAATAACTAATACCTAATTAATTAATAAAAATAACAAAATTAAATCCTAACTTAACCAAAACTATACAGAAACTAAAATATAGCATCGAAAAATTCATCCGCATCGCTGTCGACTGGTAATGTACAGACGCCAGCACATCAACCTACACCTAACTGTCACATTTTCCCAATCAACTTTGAACCTTATGCTCAGTAATAAAGTTGAAAATCTATTAAAGAAATTTGACAGATTGTAGTAGGTTGATGTGCAGGCGTCTGTACCCAAGAGACTGGCGGCATTATCGCGTTGTATGGCAATGCTTAGCCTTTGGCCAAGGTAAGGGTCACGGGAAGTGTCAACTAGCCGTTTCGAAATTTCCTTAAAAAGACCATGAGCTCTCGGACCCCACCGCCCGAGGGTTTCAACCCCAAACGGCTCGAAAATATATAGTACGGAATAGAGGTCAGTGATTTTTGCTTACAAATAATCATCATATTATTTTCAAAATATATTATAACTGGCCAGGCTCTAATTCATAAAAACTGTTTTCGCAATATTTACATTCTGAGTAGCCTATTATTGTCTGGCTGAACTATATAGTACTTACTAATTCCATATTTAAGCCACAGCTGTGAAAAGAACAATGTAAACACGACAGTAGACGTCATAGTGACATTGACAAATTTTGATGGCGTTTTGGTTTGTTAGTTTAGTCTGTGTGTTCGTCTGTTCTGCTATGTGTGGTTGATTGGGTTTTCAATCTTTTTATCCATTCTATTTCCTTTGGTATTATTACATATTTTGTTTTAGCTTATCCTATAGGCAGCATTTTAATAGTACAATTTTGCATGAAGCAGCTTTGTTTTCATAAACGAGTACCTACTGGGTTATCAATACAATGCAAGTGGAAGAAAAACGCTCGAAACCAACAGTTGATTTGGCTTCTTTAGAACCTACGGCGAGGGTCAAACAATTAGCCAACTATGGTGCGGTGGTAGACGTAGATCCAAACGTTCCACCGAGGAGGTAACTATTAAAACACAGCATTTAGCTATGAGTTGAGAGTTCGGCTGTGATCAAGGTAATATGATGACACATTTTATGAATAAAAAACATGGTTGGGACAAATTAGGTACTTTAGATCCCATCATAAAATACATTAAGTGCCGGGGGTGGGGCTCTTGGCTAAGTAATAACAGCCGCACGGGTCAATTGAAGGTTGAGCTATGCTGCTGAGGTCGGTTTGTGGATGGTTGACCGTCCTTTACATACCGAGACCCCTCCGTGTCTATGAGAGCAAGTTATAAACCATTGATCCCAGCTGTCATTCGTAGATTGTATTGGTAGGCTCACCTCTTGTCATGTTTGTCAAGTTTGCCACACATGTGGACTAAGTGGAGGCTTCGATCAACAATGGAGGGCTCATTTTACACGTGGATATTCCATAGCAAATATTTACCAAGACTAAGTATGTGAACACACTGTTGTCTTATGTTGCATGGACCTTAAACCAAGTACCCTTCTCTGAGGTTAACGCTTGGTTCAAAAATAATGTTAGGGGGCCGTTCAAGTATAACATAAGCAGATTTCTTAAATTATTAACACCCCCTTTCCCCCCATCAGCAAAAAAAAGCAAAGCTCTTACCCCCACCTCCCATGCTTACGTAACAATTGGTAAATGCATTTTTCAATGTGTTCTGGTTTCTTTATTGATTCATGAGCAGTAGTTATAAGTCCCAGTTGAATCCCTAAAAATACGTTTCATTTCAAGCATAGACAAGTAGGGTTGCCGTGTGTTCAAACCTAAATTAACTAAATTTTGTAGAAAATCTGAAAACATAATAAATTAAATACTGCTGGCGTAATTACCATCCAGACCCCCCATCCCCCATGTCATTAAAAATAAGCAAAGCAAAGAACACCCAGCCCCCTGTAGTGTTTAGGAGTTTACATAATACTTGAATGGCCCCAAGGACTCGCATAATATTAGCAAGGAGATACTAGTAATAACTTATAGTACTTGCACATGTTAAGTTAAATCCTTTGGATATGTCGATGTAAATGTAAATGAATCTATACAGATTAGTTGGTCATATGAATGACCAATCCTGCAGAGTATTTGATTTGCACAGTTTGTCATGGTAAAAATCTAACATAAAGAGATATTTTAATGACTATAATTCTGTAAATACATATCTTCTTCATTCGCGACTATAATAGTCGCGAATCATATTTGATCAAGATACAACCTGACACTGACCTGAAAATTGCAAAAAATGTAAGAAAAATTGAATTTCGCGGGCTACAACTACGCATTCACCTTAAACAAATTCTGCTAAAAAATACAGATTTATAATGATTATTTGGATGCTGTTGTGTAATTACAAGACATTTTTGTGTATTTTAACCATTAACTGACTACTACAGCACTGATTTATATGGTTTTGCGGTAGTGAGGTAAATCATAAATGTAAACAATTTCAGGTATTATAGGTCAGGCTTGGAGATGGTCAGGATGGCTAACGTGTACCTAGCAGAGGGTAGCCTCGAGAATGCTTACATCCTGTACATTAAGTTCATGACCTTATTCTTGGAAAAGATTCGGAAGCACCCGGAGTATGCATCAGTCCCGTCTTCAGTGAAGGCTGTGAACCAGGCCAAGCTGAAGGAGGTGATGCCCAAAGCTGAGAAACTGAAACAAAAGCTTCTCGACCAGTATGCCAAAGAACACGTTGTCTATCAGGATGAGGTGAATATACATACCTCTTACTTGTGGCATTAGCTTTTGATCAATCTTCTAACTTTCCGTTTTGGCAATCAAAGTTTTATGTCAGAGTTTATCTCACAAGAGAGTTCCACGAAATTACATGGAGCTAATTCATTAAAAAAAAATTCAAATAAGATATTTACTTAACATATATAATGTCGCTATCATGCTGAGATAGGAGCCTTTTGGCCTCATATAGGACTTTGCTTTTTTTCCTTTTTGTTACTGTTTTAGGGTTCCGTACCTCAAAAGGAAAAACGGAACCCTTATAACATCACTTCGTTGTCGATCTGTCAGTCCATCAGTCAAGACGCGACGCGTGGAGTTACCATGTTGAAATTAAGATATTTACTAGTCTACCGTTAATTAACTTGTCCGTAACTTTAGAGAGAGCCGAGAGTACTGATATGGGTCTATAATTGTTGACACTCTCTGGCCCCGCCCTTATGTATCGGGTGAGCTATGGCCCTCTTGAAAGGTTCTGGGAACACTCCTTTTGTAATAGAAATCATAATAATATGTGTTATTAGAGGGACAATGGTGTTCCGACAAACCTTAAACAGGGTAGACGGTATTCCATCCCAAACAAACTTTATCTACACCCATGATATGAATCCTCTATAAAAGGTTCTGAAACAGTTTTTTGCAATATTTATTTGCGAACAACAAAAATGGCGGCCGGTGGGATACGACGTGAATTCGAATAACCAATAAGTTCTTTTTTTTAATTACGGCGCTGTGGTAGTGAAACGCGAGTGCATGTCAATGTTCTTTTTTTTAAAACGAGTTGCAACTTGCATAATGAAAAGTACAACATTATAACACTCGTTTAGATGATATTATGGTTACTATGACACTGGTTGTTTTAATGTTGGCAATAAGCTAACTGTTTCAGAAACTTTTATAGAGGATTTAGGAGAGATAGCATGCGTGTAGATAAAACTATTTACATACCTACAAATTTATACGGAGCCCTCGGTGCGCGAGTCCGACTTGCAGTTGAACGGTTTTTTTTAAATATAATTTTGTTTTTTATATAGGTATGACTGTGTTTAGTTTGTGCAGATCTTCCTATACACTTCTAATATACTTCGTCATAACGATTTTGGCACAATTTGTTTTGGCATAATAATACTTCAGCATAATTTTTTTAGGCATACATTTTATGTTGGCATAACCATCTTAAAGACTAATTTTTTTTGGCATAAATTTAATTCGCATAATACTAAACGACGTTAGGGGCACCCCGAGGTTCGGTTTGGTTAGGTTCCTTCTAACCCTGCAGACAGAAATAGCTATTTATGCTTTAGAATGTTATGCTTAATCATTATTATGATAAGAAAAATTATGCTTAAAAAAATATGCGTAAGCTGTTATGCGAAAATATAATTATGCCAAACAAAATTATGCTAAGTTATATTAGGTCTTAAAATTTTATGCAAATGGATAGGGAACTACCTAAAATAGCTTCAAGCAATGTACTGTGTAGGTACTAAGAAATAATCTTAAGTAATACTCTTAAAGTAATGGAATAAGTATATTTTAGGAGGTTTTATCCTCAAATTAACGCGGGTGAAACCGCGGGGCATAGCTAGTACTAAATATGTTACACACATAATAAGTAATAATAATAAATACATACATAATAAGTGGAATGTCGCATATCTGTAGCGCCGCGTCTGCGAGACGTGGTGATATGTCGGAAATAGTATTGCAAAAACCAATAGGACTAATACTGAATGGTATTAACCCATTTAATGTAATTAGGAAAAGAGAAGGCGTGCAGCAGAAGAAGAAAGGAGAAAGCAGGAGAGAGACGATGCAAAGCTGGCTGAACGTCTCCAAGCTGATGAGAACAAGAAAGACGGACACACTGCAACACCTCATCTGCAACATGATGTGAGAACTCATTGTTTATAGTACACGTGAATCCTGTTTTAATGCTGGAACATATCTGTCCAATTTAACTTCGCCGATCTTTTCTCGCGTACTCATAACTGCTTATTATTAAGCAGCTATGCTATGCTTATAAGTATGGCCAGAGATTCACAAAGTAGGGAGACTTGGAAGGAAAGAGGAGAGGCCTTTGCCCAGCGGTGGGACACAGATAAGGCAACGAAGATGCTTGTTATATTGTCATACAGACGTATCTATATCGCTATGCGATTGCTATGCTATTACTATGCGTCATATTCATAACAGTCATGGAAAATCGAGTATGAATACATTCCAAATCAGCAATACTTGAGATAAGATATGTAGATAGATTTGGCAGAGTATTTGCCTCGTTAGTAAACGCCAGTCTTGCGGCAACATTCGTTGTAACCGCTGCCATACCTTTGTTGTCATATTTTTGGAACTACAAATCAATCAAAAGTCATTCATTCAAATTACTGAGAATCCGCACTTTTTGAACGTCAAAATTACACAAGAAAATCCCATAAAACCTCGCCCTTCACCACCACAAAATGCGTTCGCGTTCTTGTATTAAAGAAGTAACAATGTTACATGTTGAGGAGTGTACTCTAGTGTGTGTGTGTGTGACCATGGTGATTCAGGAGCAGTGGGCCGTGTCGCCGTCGGTTCCGGCGATGGACGGCGTCCTGTACCCGGACGACTTCGCGAACGAGCCGCCGCGAGCGCCGTCGCACCACTACCAACCCGTGCCGCCGATCATACCGCCGTCACGGCCGCAAGTGTGAGTATCAGTAATCTAATCACCCTTTATATTACAACTAGCTTTTGACCGCGGCTTTGCCCGCGTTGAGGTTGGAAATTATCCCACGGGAATGTACAGACGCCAGCACATCAAGCTACCCGAAACTGTAAAATTTTCCCAATCAACCTTGAACCTTATGCTTTAGCGATAAAGTTGAAAATATTTATATTAAAGAAATTTGACAGATTGAAGCAGCTTGATGTGCAGGCGTCTGTATGTACTACCAGGATAAAAGGTGTCCTATGTCTTAACTCAGGTCATGGTTTATCTCTGTGCCGTGGCGTGAAAACTTATCAGACAGACAGAGTTACTTTCGCATTTATGCAAGCATGCATTATAATATTAGTATGGATATTAGCGACCCGCCCCAACTTCTACCGGCAGGGTAATTGCGCAACACAATAGCAATGGGGTTCATTTTGACAGTATAAAAACATTCATTGCTTTATTTGCGTTTTTAAGCAGACATATTTTTCGAACATATGGAGCAAATGGATTAGAAATATGCTTCAAAATTATTCAAATTGAGAGTATTAGTGTGTTACGCAATTACGGTGCGGGTATAAAATTAATGTACTGTAAACAAAAAACTCCATAAATCCATCAATTAGTTCGAGCGAAGGAAAGGTAACAATACGGCCAGTATAACATAAGTTCGCTGCTGTGACTCGAAGTGGTAGACAAGGGGTATACACCCACATTTCGCCAGTTGTGTTAGAATTCCTTCGTAATATCTACAGTATATGTATCTCACGAAGCGACGCGCGCTTTACTTGTAGTAACCAAGTGTACAAACACGCTGTGAATGTGTGCCTGAAAACGTAGTCTTCGCTATAACACACATAACACACACACGCACACACTTCCGACTTCACCATTGTCTCGGACGGTATCGAGAGCTCTTGCGCTTACACACACATTCACTGCGTGTACAAACACTTGGTAACCACAAGTAAAGCGCGCGTCGCTTCGTCAAATAAAAATACTATACCGGCACTAAACTTTGTGAGCCTTATTACATAGCCGTCGTCTGAGCATTCTGTACATCAAACCAAATAACATTGACAAACTTTAAAAAAATATATATTTTACCGTTTATGTACAGTCACCAAAAAAGATAAGTATGCAGGATCGTCGGAAACAGTCGAAGTTTAGTAAGAAACCGATGGATGTTCTCGAATAAAATAAATTTTATTAATAGAAAATAAACAGCTCATTTATCAAATTAAATTTCAGTCGACAACATCCGTCGGCTTCATACTATACTTAACTATAATTATCCGACGGTCCTGCATACTTATCTCTTTTGTTGACTGTACACACATATAAAAACACACAAGAAAAGAACAGGGAAATAGGTACAAAGGTGATGCTTATTTCTAAAGAAATCTCTTACAGCAAACCTGCGATAGGAAAGTAGAGAATATTGCTGGGAAACTACTTTTATTTTTGGTGTGAAAAATCTCTGTTTACGGTAATGCGCAATGTAACGCACGCACAAAATTGTGCTTATGGGTGCATGTATCGACACAAGGGTAAACTTTGTTCAATTTTAGATTTTACATATATTTTCTTGTTTAAATTCTATTATCTTTTGGTACACCACGTTTACCATTTTATAATTTGTCATTGAAGAGCGTGGCCTCCTAGCACAGGTATATCTTTTACTTAAAATGAGGTCCTTATGCAAGATTTACTGTAAAAGTTTTTTGTATTAATAACATTTAAAACTTGTATTCGTAAAAAAACTTAAAATATGTTGGAGCATTGACCTTCAAAATCTCCGTAACTAGATGAAGGCATGGTCCACTACGAAAACAAGATCGCAATGATGGGAAGAACAAGTGACTTTAGGCTTGGTTAAGTGTATTTTTGAATCCGTTATAGAAAATAATTTTAAGGTAGAATGTAACATTGTACAGCGGCGGCGAAAGCGTTGAGTCTCTGTACGGGGCGGCGCGCTTGCGCACTGTGGTGGTCCCAGCCGCACTGCTGGCGAAGTTTCTGCGCCTCGCCGCCAGCAACACGGCGCGAAACGTCGAGACCTGCGGCATACTCGCTGGGATACTCGTGAGTTACACGTTACTCGACCACAATCACCCTCAGGGCGTAGAATCATAGCACATTGACTTTGCTAAGTAAGTGTGTCATACGATATACCTAATTTTTATAGTGTTCATATTTGTATAATACTCTACGTAGAAAAGTCAAAGTGCAGTCTGAATTTCGCCCTCTGTCTATAAAGTTTACGTTGTATAAAGTTAAAGTCTAAACAGTATTCGTAGGGAGATCTATGTTGTTTTGTTTTCTGTTGAAGGTACTTTACTGAAACTGCCCATAGTGGTGCGGCTATCACAATTCAGTCTGGTTATTCTATCAAGTGGTTTATTGGTCCATATTTTCGCTATAAAAGACTGCCTCAAAATCATTTGGGAGCATTACTTTCTAGCAAAAACTACTACCTCATCCATTTAAGACTCACATCCACTGTAACAAACATTTGGAATTCATAATTATTTTACTTACTTTATAAAAATTATAAACAAACAACAAATATTTAAAGTGTCTTTCCTTTACACCACTCGTTTGACATAACATAACTTATGACGTCTCATTACAGGAGCGTCACCAGTTGAAGATCACGCACGTGATAGTGCCCAAGCAGACGGGTACTCCGGACTCTTGCAGCACCAACAATGAAGAGGAGATCTTCTACTACCAGGACCAACATAATCTTATCACTTTGGGATGGATACATGTGAGATAAACCTACCCAAATATCCTTTCTTTGGTATTGTTCGTCGAATCGTTGAGCTCCTCAAGTTCTGAGTTGAGCTGCACGATTTTTGACAAATGCGTGCACTGACTGGTCAGGTCAGCTCAATCTGTGTGGTTCTTTCCTCAAAAGACCATTTCAGACACCAATCTACAAGGTCTTCACATGTTCTGACAGTTTTTTAACATTAGAAAAAACTCTACAACAAGCGCTAAGTGTAATTGGGATTCAAGCTCAATAGGCTAGTTTCCTAAAAAATTCTAATTAGTCCGTCAGTTAGATTATCGAAAAATAATGGACCCATATTTTTTCTTTTGTCAATCAAACAAAAAATGACAAAGATAAAGCGCGTCAAAATTGGTCGTGACGTCACGCCGTGCGACAATTTTTAGCACGGCGTGACGTCACGACCCCCCACTCCCAAATTTTGACGCGCTTTATCTTTGTCATTTTTTGTTTGATTGACAAAAGAAAAAATATGGGTCCATTATTTTTCGATAATCTAACTGACGGACTAATTAGAATTATTATTTTTTTACCCAGGAAACTACCCTATTTCAAGCAGATTCAAGCGCTAAGTGTAATGGTAATTGGGATCTTGTTGCTGTTCCACTTATTGATATATTTGACTTTTCAGTATAATAACAATCGAAGCGAATATTTATTATTCTTACTAGTTAGATCTTCATACCTACTACTATTACTCGTATACGAGTGGTCTGAGTTATTCCAAGTCAGACTAATAAAAGTCTGCCTAATTTTGTCCAAATCCGTTCAGCTGTTTTGTCGTTACTGTGTAAAAAACATGCAAACATTCGCACTATATTAATTTTAGTGGTAAAAACTGGGTATAAACCCGAAGTACCTACTAAACATGCTAATTATTCGTGAACATTAATCACTCATTACGGTTATGACTCATTCATAATATATAAGCTACATAACTGTCCAATAAAAAACAATGTTTTTAATATGGAGATTATCATTAGTAACAAAATGGGTATAATACGAAGACCAAGGTTTTTGTTTTGTTTACCTATCTGTGTCACTGTTATGACAAATTAAATAATATTGATTAACAATGTGTTGAATAAAGTAGACTGTTACTTTATGAATCACTCTTTATCATATCTATACGATCTACATAATATATTATATGTAGGTGTTTATTGCCGGATTAGAATAGATAAAACGTTAAGTAAGACGTCAGAGTTGATAAGCCCCAGGTCTATAGGTTCAAATGTAATTAGCTAGCGTAACTCTACATATAGACGTGATGAGTATCGATATCTAAACACGATAAAACGAAGAAAATAAAAATTTGATGTTGTTTATTCGGGGGACAATGGCCACTGATATTGTAGTTACTTGAAGTAGGTCATTGAGAAAAATCTGTATTTTTAGGGTTCCGTACCTCAAAAGGAAAAACGGGACCTTTATAAGATCACTTCGTTGTCCGTCGTTGAAGACCCTTTTTCTCAGGAACGCGTGGAGTTATAACCCGTGGTAGGGTTGCAACTGCAGTCGTTGACCCCCAAAAAAATAATGAACCTTTTTTTGTCGTATTTAGGTTTTGATATCTATCAGATTTGCGGAGTTTTGCTGGCTAATATAATTTCACCTGTATAAGAACGTGATATTCACCCCTGTTGAAATATATTCCCTTGAACCAATTACTAAAACATAATTTTATTTATTTGGAAGGCTTGAAAAAGCAGCCACGGACATAAAAAGCGCAACTAAAATGGTATATTATATTTAGTGGATTTCTAAAAATTAAGTAATTCTCGTGTCATCTCGCTCGCACGTGTAATGGCCGCTGCTGTCACAGCGTTGGTGTAAGTTCTAATACCATTTTAGTTTAGGCACCTGCGCATGTCATATGCGGCCGTGAAAACGAACGCACGAGTAGTTCGGGCATTTAATCCGCACTTTTATTACACACTCAATCTGCTGATAACGTGTACTTTACTTCATAAAAAAGAGACAATCGCGAGTTACAAACATTTCCTGAGTTACAGAAAGCAGTACACAATCTTAAACAGTTTACATGATTGTATTGCCACTTAATCAACTATCTACATTGACCGTTTCTAGTAAAAAGGTTACAATGAAATTTGAACTTTGTCGTGTATGACTTTAAGTTTATGTTCTCAAAACTTGATAATTACATCGTTACAAGGTTATTGCTGCGCGTTGCCAAAATCGGAACTAACGTCGCCATCTTGTTTTGTCACTACAATTTCTATGACACAAAATAATGCTAACCAACATAGGCCCCAGAATATCCTAGCAGATTCTGATTTCATATAAATATTGTTTATTTCAATTGTTTCAGACTCATCCTACCCAGACTGCATTTCTGTCGTCAGTGGACCTACACACGCAGTGCTCGTACCAGCTGATGATGCCTGAAGCGATCGCCATTGTGTGCGCGCCCAAATACAATGAGTAAGTCGTACATACTTCATTGTTCTTTTCTTTGCCTCGGAAAACACGTAGAGCCGTTGGTCCCGGCTGTCATTCGTAGATCTTTGACAGTTGTTACGGGAAGTCAGAAGCCCAAAAGTGTGACAACCAGTCTTCCCAACGGTTATTGTGTTACAGGTCAGATAGGCAGTTGCTCCGTGTAAAACACGGGTATAGCTGCATCCGGTTAGACAGAAAGCCGATTCCAACATAGTTGGGTAAAGGCTAGGCAGATTGATTGACTTCATTGTTATTTACTAACCCACTCGAAATGTTGAAAACCAATGCAATATTATATAAATGCCAACATTTGCTCTTGTTAATTTTATGTCACTTATTACAGATGACGATAGTCTTTAACAAAATTTTTGTTCTAATCCGTTTTTATTTATGGTTATTGCTAAAAATTTATAAGTTAAAGCGATGTTGTATTCTGATGTTATTTTATGGCTTTTTCGTCAAACATCAAAGAACAAAGAACTATCAGCGATTTGTCTTCCAAAATTGTTCGGTTAATCATATTAATAAGTATAAGAGGAACTAAAAAAAACCTTGTAATTACTGTGTTAGTAGCAGACTCTTCTCTAACCATGTATGTTATATTTCAGAACTGGTTACTTCGCGTTGACTCCTGACTACGGAATGCAGTTCATCACAAATTGTAGACAAACCGGGTTTCATCCGCATCCGGACGACCCTCCCCTGTTTCACGTAAGTTTTATTTAAATTAACCAATAGTATACAAATTATCCTTGAAGTGATTATAATAATATATTTTTTAAAGTCGGTTCAGAAAACACGGCACAATATTCAAAAACCAGTAACACGTTACATAGGAGCTTTAGGCGCTAGATTTTTACTAATTCCCTGGACCAACACATTAGGATTCTCTGTGTCGTGGATCAATAGGCAGTTCTATTAAAACTGTAAAAATCATAACAAATTAAGTATTTATCTGTGTATCTATTTTAGTGTATTGTATACATAATATTTACACCAACGACAGCCCCATTTTATGTCCAGGGAAATCACTGTCCATTCCAAGGTTGCCTGGAAGAGATCGCAGAAAGCGATAAGGCCGCCCATTGTATATTTTGTAGTGTTTGACGTGTTTATTTCATGTTATGTATTTTTGTGGTGTACAATAAAGTATATATAAATAAATAAATAAATTAATGATAAATGTGATATGCTGCTGTGATTTGTAAAATATAAACTATTGTATGTTTCGTGCATCTATCATGTGCACCAATAAAAATACAAAAAGATTGTATTGGTGATTGGGGTTTTCCATCAGGATTTCTCAGTAGCACCCCGTAGTCTGGATTTGTGCCCGCTTGGAATAGGCTCGCCCCCTGTTACATGGAACTTAAATTTATCTAGCGAAATGTGGGGGTACTGTTGGTACACCTCTGCCTAGCCTTTCTGTGATAACAGGTGTGATGTTATGTATATTTTATGTTTTTTTTTAAGATTTGCCCACTTCACATTCAAAGACACACACACACACACATCCATGTGTGTTCTTCACATTCATGTGTATTATCTCCGCCAGTTTACGAAAAAAGGTGCTTCATTCAAATAATTCCTTTCCAGACTGTAACACACATAAAGGTGGACGACTCGGCGCCAGTACAAATAGTAGATCTTAGAAGATGAATATCGCCCCGCAGCGAATTCGTTCACTCTTCCACCACAAGCTTTCGTTCACTCGTAGTGCATTTATTACACTAAACACCAAGGCTCGTGACAGTCGCGGTCATAAGAAGTGCGAGTAGGACGGTGAATAATCATGTCTCGCTCCCACATCTTGTGACCACGGCTGCCACGAATGTTGGTGTTCACTAGGTCGCTTTATCTTCTACGGATCATATCCAAATCTGTTCAATACCAATTTAAGTATTATTCGGAATAGTCGATAGTGTATTGTATTGTAATGATATTGGGTCAATGTTTCTTGTTTTAAACACGGAGTATTAATCAAATGGAGTGTTAATTAGCGTACGATCGCGTCAGAATCACTGTGGTGAACAGTGACTTAAATATTTTTATTTTATCACCATTAGGAACAAAAAAAAAAGGAAAATGGCTGCCTTCACTTTTTTTCGTTTCACCTCATGAAGACGAGCGCTAATACTTTCCGCGTATCTTACGAGGAAACACGGTCACGTGGTATGGAATTAACGCCTACAACACGTGACCACGTTTATCTTAAGTGAGAAGTCTAATAACATTCAGATTGGCACTCCATTCGCTTTCCACTCCGTAATGCGTAGTCGACTCGTAGTAAGCATGTGTTCAATATGCATAATCAAGCTTTATTAACTTTTGTATGACAAGAGTGACATTTGTATAAGAGCGTTAGGAGAAGAACGGTATGTTATTTGTTGTATTATCATCACACATCACTCAGTTTTGTGTAGGTCAACACAGTGTGAATTTTTTTTTTGCTGGCAATGTGATATAATATTTAAAAAAAAAATCTTTATAGATGCTTAAAGTATAATGTAAAATATTATCTATTGTTCTCGTTAAAATTTTATTTAATAGTAATTATTTTGAATGATTACATTTGTTGAAGCGTTGAATGAAAGGAGTTAAATATTTTTTTTATATTGTAAAGTAAATAATTTTGACAACTAAATCTTGTTTAGTTTGAACAGTATTTGACGATGTAATAGATGCTTATATATTATCTGCTGATTTATAACTGTTTCTGTAGAAATAGTGGTAACGTTATAATGGATCTTTTTCAGCACTGATTCCTTCGTTTTTGACTGGAAATCTACTAAATCAATAAATAGAGCATGAATGAGTTATAGTTAGCGCCACGAAAGATGAGACTTGACCCCGCCTCTCGCGCTCTTTCCGCCGCCCCTATGACGTCCGGTCCCGTCCCGCGCTCAGACCTCATACCGCTAGAGACCTAAAATCGTGTACTGAGCAAGTCAAACCACGTGGTGTGTCAAGTCTCATCTTTCGTGGCGCTAACTATACTAATCTTCATTAATGAGAAATTGAATTATATCCATCAAAAGGTTTTTTTAGGAATGTTCAGAATATCCAGAGATTTCTTATTCATTATTTGCTGTTGTGAGCGCAGAGTTCTCGAACTCAAACTTTTTTCGGAAGTACACTTTCTGAGTATTTCCATAATAACTTGCGCAAGTAAATTCAGTGCTTTTAACTACACCAGTAACTGTCATTTCGTGTTCAATATAGCGAGACTGCAGAATAATAATTATATATTTTTAAATTAGGGTTAGTTTTTACTTACACGCCAGCGAATCCGGGCAGAATCGAATGATGAAATAAACCCAGCTAAAAGAATATAAAAATTAAGTAATGAAATGTTCCTATGATTCCCATATATTTCATTAGTTTCTATCTTTTTCTAAACGTCAATTTTACAGGGTTATTGGAAAAACACAAACAACCTCTTAAGAGATCATTGTACTCATCATTATGAACAACTTTTACTATGGGACCAAACCTGAAATCGCGAAAAAAATCAGCGGTTCCCTACATTTATGTTCGTATAACTGGTCAAAATGTAAGGAACTGCTGATTTTTTTAGCGATTTCAGGTTTGGTCCCAATGCCCCATAGTAAAAGTTGTACATAATGATGAGTACAATGATCTCTTAAGAGGTTGTTGGTGTTTTTCCAATAACCCTGTGTATTGTCTACTTGAGCTCATAAGATTGATAAAATATAACACTATAATATTTATATTGTGTGATATACTATAATACGCAGCCTGAAGACTGAAGCTTAAAGTTTATATAAAATAGATTTAATATATTTATATATTTCTCGACTTGTAATTTATCAGCTCCGACATGATGTTGAATAATCTTGTTTTGTAATAACCTGTAATAACAATAAATGTTCATTTATCTTTAAACTTATAATCTCAGCTGTTTATTTCGTAAATCATTCAAAATTGACAAAGGCTTTAAGGGGGATGCTCCAAGGAAGCCCGCGTGATTCAAATTTTCTTACGTTTTTTGCAGTTTGCAGACCAATATCTGGTTGTATGTTGATCGAAATCAAGGACTTGAAACGTTATTCAAAATAACTTTACGCGTAGTTCCGGTACCGATATTTGTACCGTTCCACCAGGATCGTAACAACATTAATTCCTTGGCTATAACGATACTGACAAACGGAACGAAATCTTAAACTGTTCTCCAAGAATATTATCAATATATCGTTATTAGCAAAACGATATAATAACGTTATTCATTTCGATACTCAACTTTACCAGCTACATGACTTATAAGATGACGAAAAAGTATGAAGAATAACGTTACAAATGAATCTGCAACGTTTCACCTGTAACATTTATACAAGCGGATAAGCTTAATGGTACTGATACCTATAACGTTACTTATAATATCGTTCTACGAAAATGATATTCTATAACGTTTGTAACGTTATTGATATTTTTAAGTTTTAGTAAGTATCGTAAAAAATTTAGAACGTTATACGATAACATTAGTGGTAACGGAACGAAATTCATTTCGTTTTCATCAAGTCCCTGATCGAAATATAATTCGCAGCGTTAAGAACTATTCAAAATCATCAATACAACTCTATAATTATGATACTTACCCTATTGAATGACTATTTCATGAAATCATGACATTTGAGTTCCAATTCTAACTCACGGAGTTGTATTGCTGATTCTAATGATAATTCTGTAAGGTCTTATTTGTTACGGTCGCGAATCATATTTTAATCAACATACGACCTGACACTGACCTGCAAATTGCAAAAAAAACGTATTCATGAATATTTGAATTTTGCGGGCTCCCTTAGCGCATCCCCCTTAAGTCCTTTAAAAATATTGTTGTCAGTTCGAGGTCTGTAAATACTTTGTGTTACGCTAAGGCTAAGCGGAAGTAACGCGTTTCGTTTGTATATTAATCAAAATTGTAATATAATTATTTTATATTTATTATCACATGCAATTGTTTGACCGCACCATTTATTATTTTGTGCACTTTCGTGTCAAGTATCGGGTGATGTTACTAGTGCCATTTTGTATAATGAAACTACTATGGGCCAGTTCTTCGAACGAAAATTATTTTAAAATTAATGTGGGGCAAATTGTCAAGCGATGATTAGTGATTAGTTAAATAATTTAACTAATCACAGCAGTTTACGCGTGCTTAAGGGGGATGCGCTATGGGAGCTCGTGAAATACAAACTTTCTCACGTTTTTTGCGATTTTCTGGTTAGTATCCTAAAGGAGGGGCGCCTACGAGCAACTTTTGTCTCTCACATCAGGTCTACGGGTTTGTATGAAAGTGCGCGCATGTAGCGACTCGACAGCTGGGAGACATTTTTGTCCGCGGGTCTGGACGCAACTGTCGCCCGTCTATTGGTTGCAATGCAAGTGCGCGCACGGCGACAAAAAAGTTGCCGGCTGGCCAGTTTCCGCTCAACCGAGAATTTAACAAAAAAAAATTGGCGTTGCTGTCACTCCCGTGTGCGCATCGTTCAAATCTCGGCGAAGAGACAGCAACAGATACAAAAAACTTGCTGGGTAACTCGGTTGCTCGTGGGCCCTAACTTAGAGAGTTGTATTGATTATTTGAATGGTAATAATTCTGTATTACGATCGCGAATGTATTTTGACTAAAGGCTGATTTAGACAGGGTAAGTGACTGACTCCAAACTCGAGACAAGTCAGTGCTGACCCGATATTTACCTAGTGTAAATTGAATTGGCTACTGACTCCAAAATCAATTTACACTAGATAAATATCGAGTCAGCACTGACTTGTCTCGACTTTGGAGTCAGTTACTTACCTTGTCCAAATCAGCCTTCACATCCAACCTGATATTAACCTGCAAATTGCAAAAAACGTAAAAAAAAAAATGAATTTCGCAGGCAACCCTGACGCTTTCGCCTTAACAATTCGTCACATTAATTTAGCTATAATTTTCGTTCGAGAAACTGACCCTAATTAATGTATACATTGCGAATAAACAAATGTATAGTATACAAGTGTATACTTAAACAAATGTGTAAAAATGTAATCTCATTTGTGACGTTGGGGAGTAGAAAAAAACGGAAAATGATATTTGTACCAATAAAAGTAATCTTCGTGTATATTTAAACTCAGACTGACTTTAATTATATTATAGACTGAATGAGTATTGGTATAAATGATCATGAATTTTCGTATATGTGTGCGAGTACAGATAGATTGCATTCCGACTATGAAATACAGTGAGAAATGTACTTGGAAATCGGCAAAGCTAAATTTAAATAATGGTGTACTTGTTTACTGCATTTAATCTTTACAGGGTCAAATAAATTTAGCTAGCGAAACTGCAGGCGTAATGGGTATCGATATCTAAACAAGACAATATAAAAAAGATTTGATTGTTTTTTGGGGGTCAATGTCAGCTGGTACTGTGGTTACTTGAAGTATGAGTTGAGGAAATCTGTTTTCTTTTGTTTTATGATTTTTATTTTATATTATACTAGCTTCAGCCCGCGACTTCGTTCGCGTGAAACTTCTTGTTTCCCCCGAGCCACCCCGTCGTATCGCATCACCCGCCCGCGCTATCACTTAATGTTCTTTTTGACTTTTTTTCGTTTTGCTCGGCTCCTAAGGGTCATAGCGTGATGTTACATAGCCTATAGCCGTCCTCAAGAATTGGGCTATCAAATGCCAGAAGAATTTTTCAAATCCGACTGGTAGTTCCAGAGATTACCCCCTACATACAAACTTACAAACATACAAACTTACAAATTTTACCTCTTTATAATATTAGTATAGACGATACCCATCACAGCTGTGGAGTTTCGCTAGCTCATTTCATTTGACCCTGTTTATTGCAGTTGGAATGGACTCTGTCTGTACAGGATATTTAATTTGAATGCGGGGGTGAATATCTAATGTTAAAAACCAAGTCCCAGCTACTGCAATGTTAGATATAAATGTGCAATTAACGTCATCTAGTATATTAGGTGCTATAAAAATATCTGACATGGCTTCAATGGGACATAGTATTTGGTATATAGATTACAGTAGTGAAGAAATTTTGTACCCCAGAATAGTTATTCAGAAAATAAAGTAATTAAATAAACATTTATTCTATTCTGCATAACGTGGTTCACAAACTACGCGCGATGTGTCGCTTCGTCACATTTTGCGAAATAAAATGATGGTACGGCAACAGCTAATTACTATGGGACGGTTTCATGAAACTAAATCAATTCATACGCACATTTTTTGTATGAAAAAATGTATGACATAAGATCAATAAATGTATCTTTAGTATTGTAATCTATATACAGAATACTGTTTCCCATTGAAGCCGTGCCAGATATTTTTATAGCACCTTATATAAGAACAGTCTTATGTATGTGTGATTCAACTAACACGGACCAATGTGAATAAAAAGTTTGTTAAATTCATTATAAGTTTTATTTATTGCACAATATTATACGGTTATGATATGCATCGTTGGCAGTGAAGCGAGACTATACGTACATTGTACTTCACACACACCTACATAACATTAATGCCGTGGTATTTATTAGGCGACAATGGCAATACTGGGCGCGAACAAAACATAACATACTGCCTCAATTCTTCACATTTCTTTAGTTATGATTTATGTCCAAGCCAAACCAAGTGTATGTATCGATATCGATAAGATAATCACGAAACACGCGTCTATGTGAAAAACAAAAGACTGTTGCTTGCCTCAAATCGTTGAGCAGTTTGTCATAACAACACAAAAATGTTCTGCAGATCTTGTGACGCTCGCTGGTTTAGGTGCATCATGCTTGTTCAGGTCGGCATGATTAGGCACAGCCGGGTGGCAAAATATACATTATATTTTCCCGCCATTCTGTGCCGAATCAGTCCGCCTCCTAATGCCGGGGCCACACTATACGGGAAAATCGCGATAAGTGGTTTCTTATTGGCTGACATCGTAGGTCCAGCCAATGAGCATCAACTTATCGCGCAAATCTTCGCGTTATCGCGATAGTCTGGCCCCAGCATAACAGACAGCGAGCGCCGCGCTCATAATATGTCACTGTATGTTCGGTGACCCACAACGCGTGGTCGCGGCCACAAAGGGCGCCTTCCGGTTTTGCAAACAATAAGTGACATGAGCGCGACAATCGCATTCTAATAGGACGCGGGGTCACGTTGACCCCAACATGTGTGTAACACCCATTTTATTTGGCGCCTAATAAATACACGACTTACACATAACAGCTACTTATACGAAGAGTAAATTAGTGTTACTTTATAAGTAGGTATAGGTACAAAGTGCACACGATAAATAAAGAACATTGCTTTTTTTAATAAATCTTAGATATAATCAATATGCATAATGATTTCCTATATTTTTTTTCGTCATAACGATAGACAACAACACAAATTAGTGATTATGCTTATAAGATAAATTTAACTTATTTACATTTATATGTACTTATAATATTGATCTACTTCATTTATTACTAAGCATTTTTACAGACTACATTTCAATAAGGCACTCGGTGCTTGATTTATTTTCATAAAATTATTTTTAGAATTTAGAAATAATTACTACATACTCATATAGCACTTATATTTTTACAAATGATTATAAATACAAACAATTATGTTATTGAATTATAAAATACAATTTAAACACTGAACACAAGACACAGAACTAAGAAGCACACGTCGTAGGACTCGTAGGTAAGATTAAAAGATAAAAACTTCTAATAAATAGAGATCTCTGATCTTGTTTGCAGCGCCAACATGACCAGAGATCGCACAAAGCAGAGAGATTTGGAAAGAAAAAGGGGGTGCCTTTGCTCAGCAGTGGGATACAATTTAGGCTAACAAAAAAAAAAAAATAAGTAGAGTCGGACCGAAAATAGGATTTTTATCCAGAAATGTCCCGAAACAAACGTGTGACCTAATTACTAAATTTAACATTTCATTTATTTTATTATCGTTTGGTTTCCTGTTCATGTTTTTGACAAGCTTGTAGGAAAACTCTTTTAGAATACTTAAGACAGCCTTCTTTTAGAGTCGATAGCAAATGTTTAATATTTTACTATGTTAAATAAGTTGGGGCCAATAAGTAGCCACGCCAATCGGCGGTGTTTTTTAGGTCCTCAGAAGTGCAGGTTAGGAACAGACACGTCAGTTGGGGCGTATGAAAGGAGCCTCCCCGAGCGGCGGTAATCTAAATCGTACTGCGATTCCAAACGCCCGACGCACTCTAGACAGCTAGCACTCGATAACGCAGAGTCTATCTGACGAATCTTTCACCACGATGGTAAAGCCAAAAGACACAGCCACTTCGCTATCAACATATACACATTATAATATCATAATTATAATCACGGATATGATTATAATGCTTCTGCAACAATAATAAGTGAATACATCCACAAAAACAAATCAATAACTTTCACTTATGTATGTACTTACATTCAGAAACAGCTATTGCGTATAAGGCACCATTTCGGATATGACATTCGTACTCACAAAGGCATACTCTATGTAACGATTAATAAATTCTACAATATAACTAGAAATTGCTATCTAATCTACTATAATATATACTCGCTAAGTAATAAATAAGTAACATGTTTCTAAATTATTTTTAATTTTATAAACATTTATAATATGAGATGAAAATGTTAGAAGACGTATAAAATTATAATTTTGCTGAAGACCTGCATTTTAATTGCGTAACACATTTTCAATCACAATCTGAATCATTTTGAAGGATATTGCTAATCCATTGCTTCACATGTTCGAAAAATTTGTCTGCTCTACAACGTAAATAACGCAATGAATGTTGTTGAACTGTGAAAATAAAAGCCCTTGCTACTGATAGTGTGTTACGCACGTACCCCGCTGATTCACCACCTCCGGATAAGTTTAGGCACCTACTTATTTTCTTGTTATTTTAAACAAATTATTGTTTAATTATTGGATTTACCTAGTAGATACTGCCTATAGGGATACTGTGAAGCAGGTCCTTAGTTTGATTAATAAATATAAGAAAACATTGTCCGCTTCGTATAAAGATATTCCAATTCAATAATTAATTTTACACAACAGCAGGCATCACTACCATGGCAAGTAAAACAACTGTCAGGTTTACAAGAGGTCCAGCAGAGTTACTGACAATCTTCTTCGCTTTAGAAGGCAGTTCCAGGGGCGCAGTCTTGTTCATCATCCAGTAGAAGACATCAGTTTGGCCTCGGGACTTCAGCTCAGGTCCTACTTCCTTCCTTATTCTCTCGTTGTAGCTGTTCAACCATTGGATCTGGAAGGATCATTTTCTTTAGGGTGGTATAGTCAGCAACGTTAGCAGTTGACCACTTTTAAACCTTGTTACATAAGTGTGATAAGTGGTCAACCGCCAACTTTGTCGAGTATCTACCTATACTTATTTAGGAACTCGAACACAGCTTTACAGTCCTATCACAGTTATATTACCTCCACATAGGGTTACCATCCGTCCGGATTTGTCCGGACATGTCCGGACTTCTAGACTTTTGTCCGGACTTTGTCAGGCTCTTTAATTTGTCCGGATTTTTTGGCTTAGATGGAATACGAGTAATAAAACTTATAAGTACTTAAATACCAAATAAGTACCTAAGTCTTTAATATTTATTAACTTCTCATTCATCTCTTCGTTATCTATCAACTTAGAGAGATCAAACAATAAATTTTCAATACAAGATCAAACATAAACATTTTGTTCGAAATAAAAATAGTTTTACGTTAAATAATCAAACTTAACTCTAGTTTCTGGTATAGGTACTTATTAATTTTTATATTTTTCAGCGCACTTTTTACCACTAAGTGGGTAAGTGTTTGGATTTTGTGACTAAAATGTCCGGACTTTTATTGAAATGTCCGGCTTTTTGTCAGGACTTTTTAAATTTCTAAATGGTAACCCTACCTCCACAGCAGCAACCGAACAGCAACCTTATTGTAAAGAGAATAAAGATCACTGCCAGAGGTAAAGTAACAGCAGTATCATGTTTAGTGTGAAAGTAGGTACTTCGTAGGTAATTCTCCAAAAGAAACTCTTCATAGGTGAGTACTACGTGACTACTAACTAATGTTAAATCTTACCTCATACTCAGTAAGCATACTCCTGTCGATCAACTTTGGCTCGTAAGGTATTAAAGTGGTCTCCTGAAATCCCAGGTAGCCGTTCGGTTTAGATACCACTTCTAGAATATTTCCAAGGCGCACGCCGTATTTGCCGGTCTCGTACCACCCCGGTTCTATGGAGGAAATGGGATTTTAGAAACATAATGTTAGGTTTTATAAAAAATAAAAGTACCTAAGTGGGTACGAACTTACCCGCTGTGATAAAGTATCCTTCTCTGAGTGTATGCAGATTGGTGTCTTGTCTGTAGTCAATTACAACTGGATCTGAAAACCCAAACAAAATATAAGCGTGTTAGGAAATACGCCTGCCGCGCATATCACATTAGTGACATGAAATGTAATAAAAATTATAGGGCGTCTTTTTCGTTGGTAATAGTGCCATGGTTCACGCGGGCGAGCGACTATACTAATGCTCCCGCCAGGGACCTGCACTAGGTATGTTCGAAAAAGTCTCCCTATAATTTTATGTCACAAAAAGCTATAATCATCGATATATATAATCATCACCGTAGGCAAATGCACCCTAATTGAGTAACATACTTTGAATACCTGAATGATTTTGAAGAATAATTATCCACTACTTAATCCATTGTTTCATATGTTCGAAAAATTTGTCTGCTCAACAACGTAAATAACGTAATGAATGTTGTTGAACTGTGAAAATGAAAACCATTCCTAGTGTTAGTAGGTACTGTTAGTGTGTTACGCAATTACCCCTACCCCCCATAGCTCTCGTTGCAGTTGACTGCAATTTGGATAGGTATTGACTACCGATCGTGAGAGTTTGTTCGACCGAAATCTACATCAGTTGCATCAGATGTTCAAACTTGTTCCTTGTAGTTGTACTAGTTATGAAGCAACGCTGTGCCTGCATACCTTCCTTACGTCCAAGCGCAGCTCCGACCCCGTGTCCCGTAGGATGAGGGTAATCTTGCTTGGCGGCCCAAAGCGGCGCCCGCACAACAGGGTCGGCATGAGCTGCGGGCAAAGCACCCGGTGCTCGTAACCCTGCCAATGCTGCCAGCGAGCGCATCACAGTGGTGTAGGCTTTTCGTTCGTGTCGTGACGGAGATCCATAGTGCACTGTGCGGGTTACTACCGTGGTCCCCTCTGCGGAATTCACATCGATCAAGCTTTTCTTCTGTAAATGCCAGCTGACCAGTAAGGGATGGCTAAACTAGACAAGTCGGCGCAGCAGTACCTATGTAGCTGCATCGGAACAGTAAAGTTTATACCTACATTTTTCTTCCAATGGTTCATAGATTTTACGGTACATATAATTATTGAGCGGGATTCAATTTAAGCTATTGTATTATATATAGCTATGCCAGGGATAGAGTAGCCTAATGGAAAGGAAACAACAACCTTTAAAAACTATTAAATTCATTACCGTCATACTGTCCTCCAGACCGTATAACCAGCGTCGCGTTCTTAAAGATAAGTTTGTTGGAGGAATTGGTGGCTCGGTAGTCGGGGTCTGCGGCGTTTGCGGCGTACGCCACGCGCGTCTTCATCGAGGGTCCGATGTACCCCGCCTGCGTGTCGCGGGTTAGGTCCGTTGTTTGCTCCACCGACATCTCGCTTAGAGCTGATTTAGCCTGAATGCGCCATAGGAAAGGTTCATTTGAAATCAGTAATTACTTGGGTAGTGGTCAGTGTCGTTGGTCTTGTAGTCGTAATCGCTCCTGCTGAGTATGAGGGTTCGATTCCTAGGTCGGGCAATGTGTTATTGGTTTCTTCTATCTGGAATTTGTCAGTAGTATCCCGGAGTCTGGATATGTGCCCGGTTGATGGCAATAGGCTGACATTACATGGTTAAACATAACTGGTGAAATGTGGGTGGCAGGGGCGTAGCTACCACTGTATCAGCCGTATCAATCGGCCCCCGAACTACAGGGCCCCCGACGCGACGTGTGTAACCAATTTAAAACAAAATAATATCTAGAACCTCAAATTCTTATTGATATATGAGAGGCCTGTAATGAATGAATACCCATTGAACATCTGAAAATAATGTTATTGTTTATGGCTTGAAGCAGTGGTGGCACAGTGGTAACGGCCCCGATCGGCCGGCGATCTGAAATACCTATAATTATAAGATAATCAAAAGTCACACAAAAGTTCGCTGATTCAAAAGCTGTCATCACCTCAAGATAACTCAGCAAGGTGCACATAGCAACAGCATCCCTTAGATGCGCCTTCTTCATGCCCTTAATCTCAGCCTCATTCTTCTGCGCCTTCAGGTAGATGATGGGAGACAGTAGGAACATCCTCTTGCCAGGCGGGACGCTCTGTGCGATGGCCGCTGACGCTCCTCGTTGGAAGGTGCCGGCTGCAGGTACCAGGATCTTGGCCTCAGCCGCCCGACGCAGGTCAGAGTAGATGTTGGTGTAGTCGTTTACCCTGGGAAGTATGTGATTGGTTAGGTATACTTATACTTTAGCTTATTCGATCGAGAAAAATGTTTGAGACCGCGAATATTTCACCCTCTTAGGGGTGGAATTTCAAAAAACCCTTTCTTAGTACTCTTCACAAAGAACACACCCTCCAAATTTCATGTCTCTAGTACCAGCGGTTTAGGCTGTGCGTTGATATATCAGTCAGTCGGGACTTTGAATTTTAGGTATATAGTACTTATAGATAACGGTCTTTATGCTGGTGATCATGCGAGACAAAAAAAAAACAAAATAATTTAATTTCTTGCTAAGTACTTACTTAGCGACTAATGAAGTTAAAGTTTTTTTTTTTTTTTTGAAGTCGTTTGTTTTATTTTTGTTTTCACTTTTTAGTTGTGGTGGTGTGTTGTTGTTGTGTTTGTGGTAAGTATCTACCCCGCAAAAATCCGTAACAACAGTGACAGGAAGGTTTAAATAACATCATCAACATACACAAAGTGATATACACTCGAAGGCCGAAGTTAGATAAATGAAAAATTTTACAATAATTACCTTGTACAGTTATAAGAAAAGCAGTTATACACAGCCAGCGCATCTCGCACGTGTACGGACAGCTTCCCCGGCGGGACGAACACCTTCACCTCCCTCAGACTGACCACCACGAAGGCCTTCAGCAGCCTGGCGTACGGCAGGTCCCTTCCCCTCACGTTCAGCAGCCAGGCTACTTCGTCCAAGGCGGTGACTATCATGGCGTCGGCTCCGACAGCGCGCAACTCGTTGCGGACCGAGGTTACCTTGTCGTGCCAGCTTACACCTGTAATGGTATTAATATATTGTAGTTTGTTTGTAACTCTATGTTTTTCTTTGTATAGGTTAGGTTATGCAATTTCCTGTCCATACGAAACTATCTATTGGAAGGTAGCTTAACTAGGTATATCAAGAATCAATTCTATTTATTTCTTACTAGCTGCACCCCGCGGTTTCACCCGCATAAGTTTCGATCCCGTGGAAATCGGAATAAAAAGTAGCCTATATGTTAATCCAGGGTGTCAGCTACCTCCATACAAAATTTTATCAAAATTGGTCTAGCAGTTTGAGCGTGAAGAAGTAACAAACATATGAACTCACACACTCACAAACTTTCGCATTTATAATATTATATTAGTGTGATGACTAGCTGCGCCCCGCGGGTTCACCCGCATAAGTCTCGATCCCGTGGGAACATCGGAATAAAAAGTATCCTATGTCCTTTCCCGGGACTCAAGCTATCTCTATACCAAATTTCATCTAAATCGTTTCAGCGGTTTAGGCGTGAAAAGGTAACATACAGACAGACAGACTGACAGAGTTACTTTCGAATTTATAATACTAGTATGGATTAGTGTGATAATTAAGGTGCCTACTTGAACTAATTTGAATTTGACTTAGGTAATAGGTCAGCTGGACATCACTTCAATTCATATGGTGATGTGGAACACCACCCGGTGTTCAACATCATTGACAACATGGTTTCAATTTCGACAGTTATAAGCGTGGCAACTCTGACTAAAATAAATAAACAAATGTACAAGTTTATAGGACATTGAAGTTAACTTTAATGTCATGCAACCCCAACTCTTTAGATCTAACCCCACAAAAGGACCATCAAAGGACTAATTAATTAGTAGGTATCGAGGAGAAACTAACCAGCATATTCAATGTCATAGTTCTTGGCGACAGTTTTAGGGAAATCCGGCCTTCTGAGGTCTGGGTCGGGCTCTTCGTTCCAAAGCTGATCTAGCAACGTGGGGATATGCACCAGCTGCAGACCCTCGCGCTGCAGGCTGGTCGACAGCACCTGCCATTCGCCCACCGACGTCAGACGAGCGTCGCCGCCCACGCGACCGCTGCGGGCTAGTCGCTCCTACGAAATCAAACAAGTATGAGTGTTGAGTTCGCAATTCAGTGGCGTAATGGCGTTGTCGCAATCATTAGCAGAGCATGATGTGCAGGGTAGGTCATAAGGCCAACAGTTGGTCAGTGCAATCATATACCTAATTACTTATGGTACATCATAACCCTTCCTTTTGACTCTGCCGTAGTCGGGTAAAAATCGCATGAAACTTTACTTTTCGTCTAATGTAGACCTGCTATAAGAGTGTATACCTAATTGGTTTACTATGATACCTACAAATAAATACAAAAACAAAAGGACACTGGGGTCGAAGTACTCGTCCGCGTCGCTGTCATCCAGAAACGTGCCCAGAAAATTCAAAATTCAAAAAAATAAAATAAAACATCATAATTGGCAGCATTGGCATTGCCACATTGAATGGCAATGCTAATTCTTTGGCCAAAGAACGACCGAGCCCTTTGTAGTTGAAGTGTCAACCAGTCGGCGAGTAATTTTCTTAAAATATGTTAGGGCCCTAGGACTGCAGTCAAGGCAGCAGGGCTATAGAATTGCATTGGATCCATCATATATATCAATGATTGGATCACCTAGCTCCACACTGACCGATATCCATTCAGTAATGGTAGGCTGGCTAGGGTCATCAGCGTCGATGACGAGCCACGCGCAGGTGAGGATGGAGCGCGCTCGCCGCACGTCGCTGGACGGCACCCACACGGCGGCGCCGCCGTCGGCCAGCACGGCACCGGTGCCGGCGCCGTCCCAGCCGCTGATGTATTGAAGGCGACGTTCTGGCATGAGAGGCTCCTCGCTCTGGACGAGAAATAAAAGTGAATTTTATAGCCGTGCAAAGAAAAAAAAAAATCTTGGAAGAAAGTAGGTACCTAATAATAGAAAGGGGTACAATCGGCATATCGATCGAATATATAATTTGATGTAAGTATGCATTAGAACCTAACGAACCTTTCATTGAATGAAAGAATTTACTTCGAACAATTTTGTAGAGTCCCCACTTCTCTTTATAGGTACTATGCCCCAACTCACCAATGACACCGAATACGACATAAAACTTGGTACAGTTGCGAAGAAAAATGTTTATACATAGATACCACGATTAATTTGGTTATTAAATATGAATCCAATTAAGTTACTGTTATCGCATTTATACAATGGAGACTGTAAATTGACGAGAAAAATAATATACTTATTAATAATGATTTAATATTTTTTTTGATGAAAACGATCTTACCAAATGCTCATCGCTATAGAAAATAAGGAAGGCATCAAAGAAGGCGTTCATTTGTGTGTAAGCGGAGTTTCTCATGGCACTGCGGAGTCTCCCGAGCGGGTTTCTGACGTCAGTGGCATCGGCGCAGACAGGCGGCGATGGCAGAGTCGGCTGTTCCTGGAGGATGGTCAGCGGTACTGGTAACATGGACGTGGGTGGTGAGAGAGTTGAGGTCGTTGTCTGCAGGGACTGCGGTGCCATCCGCACACCTCGACATACTGGAATAAAATCGTCACGTTAGTTCCTTCTGCAGACACAAAGAAAATTATTGTTCTTTAAAACTAATTATACGATTGCTGAATAAACTATCTGCTCATTATGAAAACAGAATTGACAAGTAGCGCTTGGAATCTCCATGTAGAATTCCATTAATGCATTGCTTGATAAACCTTGCAAGCGATAGAAAGAGATACGACTACTTCCATTATTTTGCTGTCCCTTTCTCGACGCATGATAACTAAAAAGTTCATCAGAAGGAGAAAGCGGCTAGCGACAGTGGCGTTTGTAGCGCGGGATTGTACCAAGGCATCATGTGGACCAAGGAGATTGAGGAGACAGAAAGCTTTCAAAAGCTCACGGGTGCGACAAGGATGGCAAAGGGACACCCTCCCGTTTTAGCTTTGTCCCCGACACCGCGCGGGGTCCTTTTATTGTTGGGGGCGTGTCTTACCCAACCTTCCTTTCATAGCTATACCGACCGTAGTATTTATATACCTTGATATAATGCTCCGTTGAATGAATCGTCACTCAGCTTAAAGCCAGGTTCATTTTGGTTCATAGAATTTATTCAAAACATATTTCTTGCTAACATTTTTGTGAGTGATGTTACTTGTACTAATAAAAAGTCGATGATTGCTAAACAAATGACTACGATTCTTATATGGCCCACCTGGGCCCACCACTGTTATTATGACTTTCTTATATTTATATTGCAGTTTATATGCATAATATATGAAACTATACATAATTGTGCTTATTTTGGTGAGGACATTGGTGTGAGAATCCGCTGCACAGGTACCAAGTTAAGGTCAATGTTCGAGAGGTACCCAAGGGATGTGGATTCTATTGGAATGACGTCAACAACTAGCAGGACTTCAGAAGATGCGAAGATGTATTTTGTCCTTTCCCTTTCATTCAACGCTTGGGGGTGGAGATCTTTCTGGGTGATAAAATGAAGTATGTAATTTGTTACGCCGAAATGGCTGAAATGACGTCTGCAAAAGCCAGGGAGGCATGATTTCGAAGAGGTCGAAAAGGATACCAACTAACTTGATGTTTCTGAATAAGTATTGTATGAACAAAGAAAAAAAAACTTTAGGTAATATACCGACGTAAGCGTTTTTATTAATTTAAGTACATTGTTCATGTATAATTTTTTTTTTAAATACTTCATTTGTATGTTATCTCGTCGCTTATCTACTTATTTATCTCCTTTGTTCAATAAATATACAACATAGCAAATTACATTTTTTAATAGGTAATGCAATTTAAAAAAAATAAAAAATACTTATAATTTTTAAAACGTCAAATAACAAAGCAAAATGAAATTAAATTAAAAGAAGAACAAAACCAAACGTTGCTAATATCGGCAAGTATATTTTGTAAGTCACCTATTTGCACGCATTTTTGTACTGGAAATTCTGCTGACGTGTTATATGTCCCTTATGGATTCAGTCGTATTTCCCAAAGGGACGAAATATCCTGCGAAGTACTAGGCTGGCATAAGTTATAAGAGGTTTACGTGAGGTGTCGTCCTGTTCAAGGATACTCAAGGATAAAAGGCAACGACCGTGGTCGCCCGCAGTGAGTGCAAGCGGCTGCAAAGGCCATTCACTCCGACTAGGTACGTAGTTACTACATTGATAATAATGCACGTCAATGAGCGACAAATTGCACTACTACAGACATAACTTTGCGTTTGTACCTACTTAGTTTACTTATGATGTTAATTAAAATAATTTTAATGTAAACATTAAGATGTTGCAAACAAAGTTAGCTCAACTTCGGTCAAAATAAAATTCTAGCCCTAGGTACAGTTTTTGTTTTGCTATGAAAGGGACACTGCATATTTTTTTATACAATTTTCTTTGTACATTATCTTAGAAAACTTTAGGCACCTACATATCTATGGCGCTCTAGAGCGAAACTGCGAGCGAAATTCTTTTTAATTGATGGTGATTCGTTTATTTAAATGATTGCTGAAAATTGGTACCTAACACTTCACACAAACACACACATTAAACAAGTTCCCTCCCATTCATTTAACTCCACAATATTAACAATGTAGATTTATTTAAAAGAATCAGCTAGCATTACATTTCACACAATTCTAGAATTTCAATGAATGATTTTATAATTCTGAACTCATTAACTTTACACCATAATTATCGTTAAAAATGTAGAGCCAACAATTAATTCGTAGTATTTTTCATTCAGTCCCTTGGTCCGATGACAGTGTATGTGTTTATGTCCCTCTCTATTGCTTCGGGCCGAATCTCCGAGTAAACGAAAACAAACGAGTTAATACGAACGAATTTCCCATCTTTTTTACCAAGGAGGCATGATCATGAAGATGTAGTTTTACATGACGTTTTACTTTGTAAGCGTCATGTAAAATTGAAAGGACTCGGAGAAACTTTTCCTCGATGTCTTTTACAATGATAATTAAAATACTTTTCACAGAAATTAATTTATTCTTAATTAAAAAGCCTAGTAAGTCGTTTAATTTTAAATGTTTATTTTATTTTTTTCTACCTGTCATTGATATCTATTATAAATAGGGTCGTCTATTTGCACCAAAACAGAGTAACGGAATTCCAAAAAAATGCGTGTGCGTAAGAACAATGGTTTGCCCCCTTTTTATACCAGGATAATATGGGTCGCAGAGAGATGTCAGTTTTCGAAAGGACTGCCATGATTATCGTGTGGGGTGTAGTGTAGGCGGGATCCGAGCGAGTATCCAACGGGCTTTTACAATGACGGGGCATGCCGGGGTATGCGTGTCCCGCTCACTCACGAAAAAAGGAAGGACCAAAATATAATAATTTTAATTTATTTAGGTTTTTCCTTTTTCCGCCTCCAAGGACCACGTTGATCAAAAGACCAATTCACAAATAAGTTTAATAATAATTGTTAATTAATATAGTTTTCCATTACACCTAAGAAACAAAATTGTTCTTGAGAGTAATAATTAGGATATAACTCTACCAATGCTCTATTAATGCGAATCAGATCATTATAAGTATACTGTTTCTTATAATAGTACTTTCATGTTGAAAAAACTCAATACTGGTATTAGATATTTATAAACGTTGACGTAAACCCAAGACGGTTAATATTGTGGGTTCAGTAAAAGTATTTTTATTAACGCGTCTTATGACGTCAACTCGCACTAGGTTGCCATAATTCGGTAAGAGTTAACTTCCAACTTTCGAAGGGTAATGAAACTATGAATGAAGGGACGAGAATATCGTTCAGCACTGCTACGTCACGCGCGCTACGTCATATTTTCGTAGCATGACGTAGCAAATTATTTTTTTTTTTAAACTGCATTGCATTGAATGTTATTCTTTAAACTTGGGAAGCTTAGGAAAAAACGTTTTTTTTTTTTTTAATAATTTATTTTCTAATTTACATCAATTTCTTACGTAAGTACATATAAGACCAAATATGTGCATCCACCAAACAGAAAATTATGATAATCTACTTAATTAATTCTCCAGTAAATTATGCAAATCGCAAGGAAACTGTTGATGGGTCGTCGTGGAGTACTACGTAACCCGTTCGCGTTTGAGGTGGATCGTTTACTAGGAGCACCTAAGTCAGCAGAAGGTGGCTGCTATTCCGCCTGAGTAATAGGTGCTTATTGCATACGAGAAGGTATATAATGAAACGTCAGATATTGTGTATCTAATACTTGACATTTGTTATGTTTTCCGCGTAGCTTCAAGCCAAAGCAACTGCATCCGGGAAGGAAAGTCTGATATAGGAAAAACATCTGCAATGGAAGGGCGCTATAGAGACGAAAACATTGAAAGTTTTTATTTTTGAACTGAAAGCTTTTTTAGGCGCGTTGGGCATTTTTTAAGATTGGAAAAAACCATTAAATTCGCGCCACTGTTACCGTAACTAACACCGCTTCGAATGCGTTCGGCTGTCCTCAGGATGTACTCAGTTTTAATGTATTTCCGATATGTCAGTGAGTGATGGCAAAGTATTCTGTTTGTGTTTTGTTTATATGGCGATTCAAAACATACACACGTATTTGTTCAAGTTTTCACTTCTGTCGGCACTCCCAGAGTGCCACTTTTTTTTGCTTCTAGACTTCATAAAGTTTAGAAAAGTTACCGAACACGGGCTCCTCTTGTACATGTCATATACAATTTTAATGCCACCAAAATCAAGATGATGACAGACTGCGACATTTAATTTTCTTTGCCAAATTATTGCAACGTAAGTAGGTATTAAGTATTCTAAAACGCTTTCTACTTCGAACTGATGGATCTTACGCACTACGTATAATCAATGTTCACAGGAATAAAAAATGTAAGCAGCTGATGTTTATTTCTATTCATACATGGAATTGCAGAAAATATGTTAAAAGGGTGTTTTTTTTTAAACAACTGTGACATAAAAATGCGTAGATACCAGATACAAAGGAGCAGGGTGTCATAAAAACAAGAAGATCATTTTTATTTTTTACATCTTTTTTATTTAAATAAGTGGGTAAGTACACTAAGTACTTCTTTATATACATATACATTAACTTAATGTTGCAATCAAATCGTTATCATAGAGAAAGTTCTAGGGTAGGTACCTACCTACTAAATAAATGCTCGTAGCACCTATTCAGAAAATTCGGCACATACCTACTGCTACGATAGCGATCTACAAAACTACGAAGCCTACGAGCTACATTTTTTTCTATTCTAGACTTATAACTTCGTAGCTAGTCGTAGCAAAGAATTTGTGGGGAAAATGTACTTAGTAATCGTTTATCATTAATCCTTTTTATTCTTCTCATCAGTAATGCTCACTATTTGAACTTATCATTGTGAATCAGGCAGACAGTTCTTTCACAACAACATACATGAGTAGGTAAACATTTCTTTATTAGTACCACGTGTGTGAGATTATAAGAGTAAAAATACTATCTGTGTGTTAAGATCACACAGGCGTGATGCCAATGCATACAGCAACAACGTGAAAGACAGAGATGGTATTTGTGAACCATACTGTGAGCCCTCCATAGCAAGTTGGTCTCTTTCTCCCAACGCGCGTCTAAGGCAGTGCGACAAGCGTTGGTTGGAGAGAAACGGAGGGAGGTGCGTGTGCAGTCAACTGCAGGTCTTGTTGTACTGGCTGGTGGTTAATGAAGGGCAATGCACCTCTGAGGCGAACTGCTTCCCTGGTGTAATAGTCGCTGTTGACGCATGTCACTGCGTCACGGGGCGTGTGCGACGGCGCGGAATGCCTGCTTCGCTTCTGTGTTGTGGTAGCGAAGACAGCACATTTGCATTAATGCTTGCTGTTCGTACGTGGTTCACCGACATGACAAACAATAATCATGTCTGTAGATTACATCATACATACGTGTTTAAAATGTGTGTACGCGCGCTTAATTTTATTTAGATAATATTTTAGAACTTTATTCTCTAATACAAACATTATTTTAATATAGGTTTCATTCGTATATTGTGTAAACTACACATAATAAACTCACGCTAGTTAATTAACCTTATTATAACTATAATATTTCCCCGTGACTGCTCACATACGAACTCTACTAATTACTGACAAACACGAAACATCAAATAAAATAAATAGACAGTCGGTAGTGTGTGGGTCACGTACGGTACAACCACGTGTCAGAAAGGGTTGCACATGTGGGCTATAAGTACCAGAGTAGCAGACGAAGGGTGGAGTACGAAGTCACATGTGCTCCGTCAGTGTGTGGTTACGATCAGCTGTTCACGAGGGGTGTGGAAATGTGCGTGGGTAGGGGCGAGTGTGCTATTCTTACATGGCGAAATATATCTATGCACATGTAGACTAACAAACATAGCCTCTACGCTGTAGCGGTTAGATCTAGGATGACGTCATCAAGGACGAATTTTTTCGTAGCAGTTGCTACGAATTTTGCTAACATCTGTATCGATATCTTTTTTGTACTTGTCGTATAATAAATGTTTTCTAATCTAGGATGACGTCATCAGGTCGATTATTTTTTTGGTAGCAGGTACCTACTGTGAAAATTCTAGCATATCTAAATTGATATCTTTTAATTTCTTGTAAGTAGTTAGTTCTTATATTATTATAATAGGTAGTAGTGCCGTAATAAGATATTATTAGATGACGTTTCTTCACTTTAGTTGTGTTTATTATACAATTGCAATAAATATGTGCCTAACACATATTTATTGCAATTGTACCTAATTAGATAAAAAATGCCATTGACATAATCATAATTATTCTAAATTAGCTTGAAAATAAGTTCTCAATTTCGTAGACAATAGCCGTTTTAAATTTTCAAATAAGTACTTACTATCGAGTTAGACATTAAATTGGTATAGATCTACTAGGTTATGTTTAAAAACATGTTAAAAACATTAATGTAGATAAGTTAGCAATATTCATAAACTCGTATATAACAAAGTTAGTACAAAATAAATAGCGCGGGTGTAAAACCTAGTCTAGTAGGTAGCCATTTTACTACGGGATACTTATGTTTAAAAAATTAAATGTCACTAATTCTAATGTTTACAAAATAATTATTCTTTCGGACAACATCGAATCATGACTTCATCATGTTTTCAAGTTCAAACTTTTCTCCAACATTTTTCCAAGTCCGCGCGTTTTCGTCGGCATTCCATAGAGCTGCTATACCATCATGTTCGCCTGGTATTTGGGATTCAAGTGAGGCCATCTTTGCCGGAATTCTGACCAAAGAAAAATAACTTGGCTCTCAAGAATTTGTGGTATTTCAGATATTTTCGTATAGATGTTTCACTTTTCAGCAAGAGATTATTTTGACTGTGTAATAAATAGTTTTTCGTGAGGAAGCCCTTCAATTTTAATTGTTTGGAGTAAAATAAGGGATCATACGATATTTTTGTAAAAGTAATAGATAGATATTATTATAAAACACCCTGTAACTATAGTTTGGGGAATTTTACAATTTTTCTTTCTCAGGATTTAGAATAAATTATTTTATCTAAATAAAAGTTGTTTTTTTTTTTAAATAAAATACATACTGATTCTGACATTTCTATTCTTCACGAAGCGTAGGTAATATTGCCATGGTAAATTGCAAAGATCTGCTTTTAATATTTTTTATGATTTTAATATGCGTAGTATGCAAACATAGTACAAGCCGGATCCAAGGACCAGAATTTGGTTAATTAATTTAAAATGTCCAGATTGATTCATGCTATGTGTTAGTTTAAAAATGCAATTCTCAAATTCTTTAAAACTTTATATTTATATACTTTAAAACAGATCATAAATAAAAATTAATAAGTACTCATAATTAGGAGAACTTTTTTTACTAACATTCCAACAACAGTTACTTAAATTTTCCATAATTAAAAAAAAACTCTGTTAATAATTTGTTACAGTCATGTAGGTAGTTATTCACAAATACCTAAAAGTTATTAAAATATCCAATCAAAATAGATCTAAAACTTTGCTGACTCATCCATACCCCGTAAACTTTTTGTTCAACAGAACAACTTGGCCGTGGTTTGGTCCGGTCGGCCCTAGAAGGTTAGCAAAAGCCCTTTCTGACAACTCCTACAGAGTTATGTGAGCCTGGTACACAAAGTCATTGGGAGTGACATGCCCATTATTTCTTACTACAAAGAAATCCCTTCTGTCATTTACACCTTCTTCAAGGGCTCTAGGTGTCCCTTTTTCATAATTTGCATATTTAATTACTGTTATGTTTTTGTCTCTAAAATTTTCTATGATTGGGAAGGAGCTGGCTGTTTGTAAGGGTGACGATGTTGTAGAAACAAAAATAAATACTGTTGAAACAATAATATTATAAAAGTGCATATTTTCGCTTACATGTAATTCAGTTGTTTGTTGTCAAATTATAATAATATTGGGGAGCCCTTTAAATTATTTATAATATAACACAGATTACTAGGAACGCAAAGAGTATAAGAAGTTGGAAAGGGCTGTCTAAGGGCCTGTCGAATTTCACGGTTCGGTTTACGCATTGGGCGTGGTCTTACCGACCAATCAGGACGGAGCGAGCGAGTTACGCAAGAAGCTACGCACGTTGGCAAAGACCCTTTTGGTACCTACGGATTTTCGTGTCTCTTTTTATTTTTTTGAACAGGAAGAGAGACAAGACTTTATTTGAACAAGTGTAAGTACTTGAAAAGTTGCAACTGCAACAATGGTACAATGAATAAAAGCAGGTAGATAAATAAACTAACGCCTCTGCATAATGTATGCATAATGCAAGTAAGTACCTACTCCTAGTACCTAAAGATTTGTGATAAGATAAGTCGTCTGCGAAGACGGAATAGAGCACCATTAGGAAACATGTCTTTGTACGTTAAAACTTATCTGTACTTACAGAAAAGTTGGCTCATTTATCGTCCGAAAGATCCCCAAGCCCTCTTGTAACCTAGCTACTTAATATATGAGTAGATTTTATTTTATTTTAACGAAAATGATTTGTGCAGACTTACATAATTAAGACCCGTTGCACAATCATGCGGCTTGGCCATAATCACAAGAATCTAAGCACATAGGCACCTACTTATAAGGTTTTAGACTTCGGGCCGCCGCGCCGATCCCACTTGGTAATACGACATACCATCAACTTAATGAAGGCCATATAGGTAGATATAGGCAGGTACTAGGTAGTGCACTGGAAAAGCAACTTAGAAAACATCGAAACAAAATCGGACTGCCCTGTAAAAAGTTTCGCGTCTTTAGAACCTCCTCCTTTTTTTTCGTCGGTTAAAAATAAAGTCTTCAACGTCGACGGCGTCATCGACGCTAGATAGGTACTCATTTACTTTCTACGGCCGAACATACCTACAGGAAAATAATATTATAAAAATACACATGCGCTTGCATGCGATTGCAGTGTTTTTAATAATAGGTGGGTACAAAGTTAGTTAGTTTATTTTTTGTTAAACGACACTAACAATTTTAACTTTGGTGCTACGCTGCTACTTAATTCATAATTGAAGTTTTTTTTTTAATTAGTATAAATTGTAGAGCCCAGGAAATCAAGCATTCGAAATAATGTCGGAAACAGTTGACATTTCCAATGTAATTTTATTCAATTCTTCTTCCTTCTGCAGTGATACGAAATCCATAACATGTACCTAACTAATAGGTAGGTATTTTGTTTTTTCACGAAATACCAACAAAAAATTAAGCGTCCAAATAACTACGTTAAATACCTCATTATCTTCCTAGCCTTTTCCCAACTATGTTGGGGTCGGTTTCCAGTCTAACCAGATGCAGCTGAATACCAGTATTTTAAATGGAGCGACTGCCTATCTGACCTCCACAACCCAGTTACTGGGTAATACGATACCCCTTGGTAAGACTCTAATCTATACTTCTTTAGAAAGAAAAGACGTTTTGTAAATAGGGGGTTAACTTAAAAATTACTGATTCGATTCCGAAAATTATTTGACTATTGGGGAGCTACAGTATTACCGAGTGTTATAGGATATATTCACGCGGACGAAGTCGCGGGCAGAAGCTAATCTATATATACTAACAATAAAGCTGAAGAGTTTGTTTTCTTTTTGCATTTGATAGCCCAATTCTCGAGGAAGGCTATAGGCTAAATAACATCATGCTAGGGTTCTTAGGAGCCGAATAAAAAAAAATCAGAAATATCGCTAAGTGAAAACGAAGTAACAGCGCGGGCAGGCGATGTGATGCGACGGGGGACACCCCGTCGCATAAAAATTTTTAGTTCTCCTGACAAGGAGAACTAAAAATTTTATGCGGACGAAGTCACGGGCAGAAGCTAGTTTTATATAAATCCAAATGGATGCCGTGACCCTGCCAAGCTTATAACAGACTACACGAATCTATAAGAACTTATATGATACTAGCTGCGCCCCGCGGTTTCATTCGCATAAGTTTCGATCCCGTGGGAATATCGGGATAAAAAGTAGCCTATACTTATATGTTAATCCAGGGTGTCAATTACCTCCATACAAAATTTTATCAAAGTTGGTCCAGCCGTTTAAGCGTGAAGAAGTAACAAACATTAACACACACTTACAAACTTTCGCCCTTATAATATTAGTGTGATGATAATCTAATTAATTATTTCTACGCTGCTACGAACTTCGTAGCAAGGGATGTTTCCCTTTTGCGTCCAAAACTTCTGTTTATAAACCAGGTTAATGTTTATTAATATCTGTTATAATGCCCAAACCCGCTGAGTCTATAAGTTTTAAGACCAATTTTTACTCAAGTATCGAGGCGATATTTATTCAAAATGCGCTACTACGAAGCAAGAATACGCTGCTACGAAGTTCGTAGCAAGGGTTGTGTTCCCTTTCGGGTCCAAGGGGTAGGATTCTGTTTATTAGACATGTTAATATTTATATTTATCTGTTAGAAGGTCGAGACCTGCCGACCTTAATACAGTCTACAACAATCTTTAATTACCGATATTAATTTAGTTTAAATTATAATTAATTATATGCCGCTACGAAGTTCGTAGCAAGGGAGATATTCCCTTTGAACACTATCCCTTGGACCTCACAAGGGATGGTGTCCCTATATAGATTATTATAATTTGTATCTGTTAGGAATCCGGGACCTGCCGGCTCTAAAAGAGACTAAACTAATTAGTAAGCACACACATTTTTATTGAAATTATATAATAGAATTTATTCTACGCTGCTACAACATTCGTAGCAAGGGATGTTCTCGGTGTAAGAAATAGGGTGATGTTAAAGCGGCTAATGGTCTATAAATCTATTAAGCTTATGCGAGGGACTTGTAAAACCATAAAACCTTCTATGTGATCGACGATTTAATTAACGAAGATGATATTTATACAATTATTATAAAATAGGTAATTCTACGCTGCTACGAAATTTGTAGCAAGGGTTGTATTCCCTATAAGGACCACGGCATGGGGTTATAATATTTGAAAGTAAGTTTAATTTTGATAGCTGTATGACAGCAGAAGAAGATCTGTAGAGACTATAAAATCTGCAGCGCCGAGATGTTTTTTTTTCATAAGTAGGTAATAAAAGTAATTCTACGTTGCTACGAAATTCCCTCAATTCGACGCGTAAGGGATGAAATGGTTCCTAAGGACCAAATACTTCTTATACTTGAAGTATCTTCTAAGTGTAAATATTTGCAAGGATATCGTGAATACACAAACAAAACGAGACTACAGGATCTTCATTTACATAATTACTTGATTAATTGGTTTTACGTTGCTAAACCATCATACTTTGGTGTGGTTTGCTGCAGGTTTATTTATTAAATTCTTTACGTGAAAGACTTCTCCTATATAATATGGGTTTCACATAAATGATAGAATTATGTTTCTTACTAAGCAATAAATATGCATCTACGAAATTCTTAGCGAGTTAGCTACGAGTACTGAGTCTAGAATACTTTTATGGTGAATTCCAACATTTACCGAACTGATGAAGTGTAGGTAATAAATACTCTTAGGTAAGTACCTATAACTTTTCTGACTTCTTAGGTATAACGTTTAAAAAAGTGAGTATATAATTAATTAATAATTTATTTTTGAGAGCAGTGGTGGCCCAGTGACGGTAACGACCGCGACTTACGAGATATACTTAGGTTGTAGGTTCGAATCCTGACAGGCGCTTTACTTTGTGTACAAATTATTTCATCACCACCGCTCTCAAACGGTGAAGGAAAACATCTTGAGGAAACCGGAATGTCCTAAAACCAAAATATTCGAATACGTGACATCTACCAACCCGCGCTGGACCCGCGTGGTGGATTACGGCCCACTCCCTCTCACAGAGAGGAGGCCTGTGTCCAGCAGCAGGAACATTATAGGCTGAATATATGATTATGTCTACATAACATCTTCTATAGATGTTAAATTTGAAAATATTAAAGAAAGAGTTTAGTAGGCGTAAAATGATTAAATTATGAACGAAACAAACATCGAGTGACTAGTTAGCAGTACCTATCTAGGCAGCTGGCAGATGAAAGTCATAATTACGGTGAACGTTAACACATAGACAGCTATAAAGTACGTATGTATGTGTGGGTATAGAATATGGCTTCTGTAGTGAGTAACCTACACAAATAGGCGTTATTTTATGTGTGTGTGCAAATACGTGTTAGTTTAGCGATGGCGGCCATGACAGGGTTGCAAGGGGTGCACTGTACGCGGAAACCAGCAGTTTAAGGAGGTGATCCAACCCCCTGATACTAGCTCTCTATTACTAGTAAAGTTGTTTAGATATTTTTGGTTCGCACGTGGTAGAATAAGGTAAGTACCTACTTCGATTGGGTAGCGAAAGTTTGTGTTTCAGTTTTATTGTGAGTACTTACGAGTATAAAAGTATGATAGCGAATTGATCAACTCTGTATTTTAATTCATACGGATTGAGTTTAATCAAACTTGTTCGACTGCGTGGTTAATCGGAAACAGTTTAGTTCAAATGAAAGTTTTATTTAAAACCAATCACTAACCTATTTAAGTACAAAGTAAAACGAAAATAACAGTAATAATAATTTTCCTATGCATGCACAAACCACGATTTATTTTAATTAAATAACCTCTACCTAGCTAGAGTCAAGTCATAGCAAAACTCTATGATTCGAGAATGATGTATTAATAATAATAATCACACATTTTATTTAACATCCCTAAAGTACCTAACTAATATATTATGTAAACCCTAAACCCTGAAGGGACAGTAGGTAGGTATTCTCGCAGTTCGAAACTTTACCTACGAAATCCGACCGAACTCTTGTATTGTTCTGCAAGCCTAGTACGCCTGTGCGCGGTATTGCTGCGAATCCGACTCCCGACAATCAAGATGGATGCTATGGTTCCGTTTCTTGCTCGATGTGCTCGATGCATTCGTCAGCAAAATTAATGGTTTTTTTTATATAAAAAAGGGGGTTAGGACCAAACTTAGTTACACATTAATTATCACTATTATTAACTATTTATTTATTACTTTTACGTAAACTAAGTTTTATGTCACTAGGAAAATTTTATGTTTTTACGGCCTCCACGTTTCCGGGGAGTAATCCGGATGTGGACGGATTTGAAACCGGAAGTTCCTTCAGGAGTAGCTAGGATAGCAGGAACTGAAAGTGGCAGCGTTGTCTACTGTTGAAAATCAATATCCGGGAGGGTAGCGTGAAAATCTATAAATGCCTGTAAAGCTTCGTATAGGCATAAAAGTTTTAGGACCAAAAAACAAACTTACCTATTTATTTATAGTTAACGATCTGTTAAAAAAATTAACAAGGTATGAAATCAATATAAATGAGCAAAACTAATATGAAAATATAATAACAAAATTATCATAATTATCATTTTATTATCTTCCTATTAGTGAAGAGTTGTTCCTTCAGCTCTACGATTGTCGATATTTCCTACGTTCTTCGGTTATTGGAAATGTATCGGCGATTGCCGATAATGTCGAACCGTTCGGAAAGCACCAAGGCTTCATAGGCGTCGAGAAGTGAAGCTGACCAGAAATCGATATCCCATTAATACGTGTTCGAAGCTGTAGAGTACGGTATATTGGTTCGGGAGCAGGTGAAAGGGAACGTGAGGGATGGATGCATTTAGTTAGGGTAAGGCGGGACTTAGGACAACGGAAACGCGCGTGCGCGAATCTGAAAATGGTCGCTAGGAGACTGTCAAACTTCAGCAAACTGATTCGTCAAAAGTTTTAACTTTAAATTACTTAACTGTTGAAAGTTTTTACTTCGGTTTTATTTTAGTTAGATATATGTAGTTAAGCTTGTTACTACATAGTGTACCTATTGATGTGTAGATTTTATCAAAACGAATACTTATAACAATAATACCACAAACAATACACATTGTCAGTATATAACCAAAGCATACTGCATAATTATATAAACAACGTAAAAAAAAAATAACGATAAATAATGTAGTAAATTAATAAAAATACCACAACTCCAAATAAAAATACATAAATGTGCTAAGAGTCGTGAGTTCGTGACAGCACTAAAAAATAAAAGAGGGGGTGACATAATGATATGCGTAATTAGATCAAAGAAGTATCAGGACTACATATTCTGTAGGTAGAAGCATTGCCGACAAAAGGACCAAAAGGGCACGAAGGACTTCGACGTCATACTCGGCTCGGAATGCGAAGGGCCGCGTTCGTCGCTATGGTATGTGTGCCCCGCAGCGCCGCGGCCGCCGACCGCCACGTTTCCCTTCCTGAAAGCTCGCAATCTACTCCTACCAGAGCGGCAGAAACGAGAGCGAGTGTTCGATATCGTGAATGGTTTCATCCCCCAAGGAGGCGGAGAAATGCGCGCGCGTGGGTGTTGTTATGGAAACGGTGTTGCCCATCTACTGGTAACTTATAAACTGGAAGAGGTGTAGTCGAGGAAAGTTGGAACTTTCAACTTGGCGGGCTTTGTATAAGTTCAGTTTGAGTTCAGTGAACTTTAGTTGGAACTCTCCTGTCTGTTTCAAGGACGATGGATGTTAAATTTTATTATGTTGTAAAAATAGTGGTTTGCTAAAGATAATTTTCACATTTTAGTGTGCTGTGTGCTATTTGCATAATATTGTATAACTTTATTTGTATGTACTTTACATTTTTGATCAACGTTTGCTCTGACTGTATTAATAAACAATGAAAATTGCAACGCTATAGAACAACCGAACGGAGGATGACGATGGTAGTAATTACTACTTATTGAAGTAACTAGATAGGCGAAACAGGTATTCATTTGTCATTTTTTTGTATTTTAAGTGCCCAGGAACATAAGTAATCACTTGATCCTCGACATTCCACGTAGGTAATTCGGTTTAATTCAATGTATGCAGTTTCATTATTGTTCTGGAACAACCATTTAAATCTTCAAGATAAGGTAAATCATTATAGAGTTCATTAGCCACGTAATGTGTAATTATTGCAAGAGGGACGGAGGCAGATGCAGGCGGCGTGGTCAGCGCGGTTTGTGTGCCATGGTCGTGTCTGTTTGTCTGTCTGGTTGCCAAGTGGCCAGTGAGGTGGGCTGACTCGCGCGGCCACGCCACCAGGCGCACAGGCGGCCGAGGCGGTGTGCGTTGCAACTGCACAAGTGCATTCCCCGCGGGGGCTGCACTTTATAAAGTTCACTCACATCACAGACAGCGCGGACCAGCCGTTGAACGCGCGCTTACTTGGAGAGCGCAAGGTGCGATCGCTAAAAAATTTAGCATAAAAAACATTTTGCATTAATATTTATTTTTTGCTCATTGGAATGGAGATAAAAAATCAGCATGGCTGGTTAAAAGCTAACCCCATAAAAGGTATCATCGTCTGCTCTATAAAATAACTCGCCATAATGATGAATATTACCATAACGTGTTGTCCGGTCAATTTACCGCAGCGGGCGCGGCTGGCATTTTGATGAGGGGATGAACACGACGATGTTTACTACCTATTAGGTATTTTGTGCAAGTTCATGTTTTACCAGACGAAGATTTATGTGCATGCTTTTTTTTATTATAAAAATATGAAAAACTAATGATCATAAATGTTGAAGGAAAATCTTAATTTACTTATTTAAACGTTTTCAGGTGTTATTTTTGCTTTGCAAATGACAAATACGGTAATTGCCCAATGATAATGTCTCCATTAACTACTATGGGTTTATAACGAAAAAAGCGAACCAAAAGACCAAACCAGAAAAAACTCATTAAGTAGGTACCTAAACAAAAACGCTGTCCCAAAAACAACAAAATTTAATTACGAGCAATTTCGCTGGCGATTTTATGGGTCATCGGAATTGAGGCAGCGCAACCCTTCGGTAATAAAGAAAGACAATAGGCATCATTTGTCACCGCCCCGGCCCCCGCACCCCTCCCTTTTGCCCTCCGGACCGAAGGACCGCGACCTCAATATATGTCACTACTACACCGCGATTTAACCTGATTCCCTAATCCCTGCCGGCTTAATTACCTTTGTAAGATCGTTAATTTTCACCTTTATGTACCCAAAAACTATAATTTGGATAAATGACACAATTTGAGGTTAACTGCTCCGGATAATTAAGTAACTGTGATTCAGATTTACACGAGATAAAGTAGGTCAAAACCCATTTCACTGTCTGTTTAGGCGAACCTGCCTTTATGATTATCTATGAAATTACGAATGAAAAGTAAGTACTTAGTTAACTAACAGAAGGACACCACTGATTAATACTGTATAGTGTATACCACTCACTGTGACATGGATGTGATGTTACGTACTACTTAAATGACAAGGTTTCAAATAGTTTTATAGAAATAATCCAGGCGAAGCAAAGGCTGGGTCTTTCCCATGAAAAATAGCAACTACTTATTTTATTAACAAACAGACTAGTCCAGACTAAGGACGATGACGGGCGAACAAACACGATGAAGTAAGTTCCTATTCAAAAACTTTAATATCAGCATATTTTTGAACACTAATGATGGCTGGATGTAGAAGTAAAAAACCTTTTGACCACTCTCTCCATTTATTTTGTATTAACTGGAAGCTTAACGAAGATCGTTTTCGCAGTTCCGGACACTTTTTAAGACAAGTCTGAAGAACAGTCATCATCATCATGACTCTGATGGTCTAATTTGATAGAGAAAGTTTGAATTCCTAATTCAAACTTTCTCTATCAAATTTCGACTTCGTGAGAGTTAAAAAAATTCTTGCTGTTGTTAGAAAAGTATTTGCTCATGTTTTCCCGACTTTCAAAGTCGGGAAAACTCGATATTTATACTGAAATAGGTATTAGAGAAGATATTGATGTGTAATGAATTTAATCGAAATTCTTGATACATATTTTAGATTCACTTGCTGAAAGAGCGTCAGAATTATAATCGATTAATTTTAAATTTTCTCCAGCTTATAGTCCTCATTTTAAAGGTTTAGAGGGCTCCGTGAGAGAAACTATTCTGAGGCATAGCAAATTTTCATTCAACACATAATATTATATTATGTATAAGCCCTTGGTATGCTATGCATTAACAATAAATTAATTAACATTTATTATAAATTCCAATTAAATCCAGCCGAAGAGGTAGGGTAGAACAAAACAGGTTAGTGGGTCGTTGTTAGAGCGGAACGAATTTATAGGGCGCGGCGAGGCCTTTGCGAAGGAAGCCTCCGCGTGCGATGCTACCCTGGTAGATATTTCTTTTTATGGTCTACGAATAAATGTCAGGGGAGTGCCCGGCGCGCCTAGAAAGAAACCCGTGCGTTATGACTTTCAGCTTTAAGCGCCTGCTATAAAAAGAATGGGGCACATTTTTCTAATCGTTACAGACTGTCTATGACCGTGGAAATGTATATATAACAAGTTTATTTTGCACCCTGACCTTTGAAATAGTAGTTAAATGTCTGAACAAGGAATTTTCCGTAACTTTCCTTTAAATCTTCATCTAACATAGGAAAATAATCGTGTCATTCGGTGTCAATTAAAATTTCGCCCCAACACTTGAAAGGACTCAAGTATTCCCGCCAGATTCCAACCGGGTTCTTCAACATCCTTCGATTTCATGTTCTCCTAATAAAAAGGACACGTCAGCATCCCGTATTTCTCACGCTCGCACCCGAACAGCCTCCAGCCTCCCTGTTTTGTCTCTTTTTATTCCCTGGGACGCGCCCCTCACACGCGTTGCCGTATCGTGGGAATAAAAGATGAGAATGACACTGTTCGTTTTGTGATTCGTTACATACAAAGCCAGTTTTTACGCTATAGTTCAGTTTCTGGCATAGTAAACTGGCCATGTTACTTAAAATAATAAGAAACCTTTTCAAGTGCGAAAATTGCCATTGGATCAATTTTGTTTATCCTCAGTGGAAGAGGATCTGATAGAGACGAAGAGATAAGTATATCCCTTTCCAATGAAATGCCCGAGATATTTTTATACCCGAGGTACTCTAGCAGTGTAGTGCAAGCCACCATATTTTAATTTAAGTGCACATTTATTTCATTGTTGGAGTGATATAATCTAAACAATTTTAATTAGGTGTTTGAGCTAAAAATGTAGATGGATATTTAAAAATTAAATTCTACCCTACCCTGGGTCGTGAATAACATATTTACTGCTTTGTTATAACTAAGTAATTTAGTTGCTGTTTTGTATTATCTATCACGAAATAGAACAAAAAGAATGCAAATAGACTGTATTTGCATTTTTTTTACCTATCGCCATTCCTCGATCTCAATTATCGCTTTAATTAACTAATTAATTAACGAGAATTTTGTTTACTAATTAACAAATTGAAAGATTCCTAGCAGAGACAACTTACCCTACCCTGGAACCGTACCTACTGCCTCCCCATTCCGTTACGCTAGTCAACCGGCTGCCGTGCTCGCGAGCATTTTATCAGGGGCGATACGATGTTATTTATGTGACATTTACACAGGAGAGACTTGCTGACCTTCATAAGGCTGGAAACAACTTTTTTATCACATTTGTTCAAAAATAGCTAGTGTATTCTTCGTAAACAGGGACTAAAATAGCTCTTTAATGTCTAGGGACTAAAAGTGATTTAAATTTGGAATGTGGATATTGGTAGTAAAAGTTCCAATCACCAAAGAGATCAGTCACGAACATTGTATGAACAAGTAACAGGCTGTAAGATAAAGTAAAAGGAGCGAGAGCCAAATTAAAAAAAAAGTTTGTGAGAAAATAAAATACGCGCGAAAAGCATTCTGGCTTCGTTCGTATTTTGTGTTTCACGAACTGTGTCCAAATAAACTTTATTCGTTCTTTCTTTTTCTTTCTTTCTTTAATTGTTTACTCAAAATTGTATGTAAATAAATAAACGTACTATTCTTATTCATAAGTTGCACTTACTCATAAAGGGTGATAAAAAGTAGTGTCCACCTCGGGAGCAACACTATTTTAAGTTCGAGTGACGTACTTTGAATCCCACACTGCGCTCTGGATTCAAAGAAACACTCTCGCCTTCAAAATAGTTGTTTGCTCCCTTGGCAAACAATCTACTATCAGGTCATATTTATAGACGTGGTTTTTTGATTATATAAATTTTAATCTGACTGACAAATATGTTGTTACTTTGCTATGCATTCCTGAAAAATCGAAAATTATACTTTTGGTAATTTACAACATATCTTTGTGAAATCAACACAGGTAACTGTAACCCTTTAAATATGAAAATGTTAAAAGTCTAAACACCATTTTAGTCTTTGGAAGCCCTTAATTTAAGCTGCGAGTAAAGCCTGACATAACCGGAACTTGTCACCGGAAGTGACCCAAAAGGTGGCGGGCGACTGACAGCTCGCCGCACGCGTCACTTTTGATATCGGATACCTTGAAAACTTTGACTACAGGTTCGCATCCATCAATTTTGCACAAACACTTACGATATGTAGGGGAAAAATACTTACAGACAAGCTATGCGGTATTCTTCACCAATGCTCTAGAAACGGTGAAATCGTCAGGAAACCGTCATGTCCTAGAAACGAAAATTCACACAGATCTCGCGTGGTGGCCCCCTCCCTGTCAGAGGAAGTTGGCTTAAGTCCCAGCAGTGGGAGCGAAGGCCGACGTGCTTTCCGAGGCACAGATGGTTCTCGGTATGTAAAGATGGTCACCCATCCACGGACCGCGGCAAGCGTAGCTTAACCTGATAGATCGACCTGTACGGCTGTTATTACTTAGCCACGAGCCCCTCCCTAACCGTACCTACATAGATAATTCTTTCCAGCATCTTTCCTATTGAGGTATAATCTGGGGACACGGCAGTGCCCCCACCAAGTCGAGCAAAAAGCGGCACGGCCGTACCATCCTTTTCTCGAAGCAGTTCAGGCCATTTTCGACCCCCTATAACTTCGTTGTGGATAAAACTAGAAGCCTGAAAAAGTATCTTACATGCGAGACAACTGTCATAAGAGCTTCACAACCCAATTAAGTAGGTACTTGAGAATACCGCCTTTCTACAGTTAGATAATAATCATAACTGGCGAAAAGTAAAGGTAAACTATAGGTAAATACACTTCTGCCTAACACTTCGGGAAAATACAGGCGTGATGTTATGTGTTATGTTATTAGCCTTTCTTCTCAGAGTAGTCAGATAGGAAACGCCGACCTCATCTAGCTTAAAAAAAATATGATTGACGTGTAAAAGTGTTTGTACAAACAAACCTACTTAGAGAAAATAAATCATTCTATCAATATCATAGACCAATCGTCAGACTTTCAATTTCCATTTTAGTTACTATACTCTATGCTTTCAACTGCTTCTAAAATTTTATGACTGTCATAGATATAGATCGAAGTGAATATCAGTCTATCAAAAAGTAGGTACTCTGTGGTGAATATTGTGTAAAATGGTCATCTGGGACCTCTGAGATTATTTGATTGACGAGACTGTTGTGTTGACCCGCTCCACCAATTTATGAAACTGAATAGGTTGTTTACAATGTCCACGGTTTCATTGCGTGACATCATCTAGCAAGACGTGTAGCTAATCTAAATGTTTATTTTGTAATTGGTTGACACTTCCCGTGAACCAAGTGCTGGCTTTTACCTGGCCAGACGCGAAGCATTGCCATACAACGTGGTAATATGCCGCCAGTCTCGTGGGTACATTACCAGTCGACAGCGATGCGGATGCATTTTTTGACGCTATATTTTAGTTCATGTTTATTTGGATTAATTAATTACGATAGGATAGTACTCGTACCTTTAACAACGCCCAAACCCAATTACTTCTCTGAAACGGGGCGCTCTGCCAATTTTATGAACCATTTCCAATATTGAATAATAGGTTCTTATTAGCTAATGATAAAATTTTGTACACGAAAACATGAAATGCGAACATTTACCACGAAATATTAGAAAAGTTTTACCCCGACTGTTTGCCGAAATAAACAAACCTTACGTAATAACTTGAAACTTTAAGTCCTAAAGAGTTGTCAGCAATAAGTAGTATAATAATTCATCGGAGAAGTTTCAAAACTTTAACCTATTAAAAGTAAAAGTTTTCACAGCGGAAGAATCATCAAATTAACTTACCTGAAACTAGAGCGGCCACAGCCGCCAACTGCAAAATTTTCAGCCTCCACATTATTTCAGTTGTTAACAAACCACCAACTTAACCGAAAAAAGAAGGAAATAACCGAATTATCGCGTTAAGGTCATTTTTAAGATAAAAAATAAATAAACAGGTTGATTAAAAGTAAACCTAATGTTAATTATAGCAGCATTATCAAAAGAACTTAAAAACAAGATGATTGCGAAAAATATAAGTAAGAAAATCAGTTTGGAGTAAATGGGAAGTCGGTGTGTTTCGCGAGCACGGTCGTCACTTTGTCAGTCGCTCAACTATCGCAGCAGTCCTGAAAGCTTGGCTGCGCCCTTCGCAACCCCACCACCCTTTACGTGGTGGTGCAGAATGGGGACAGGGAGCGTCCCACGGGCTATAAAGAAAATTGTCTTCACTGCGCTGATTGAAACAATATTTGTTGGCTTGAAAGGTGTCGTGCAGGTTTCATAGCTGCCTCGTTTTTGGCCTGTGCTGGTATGTGACTCATGTTCTTAATATGTGGCGATAGATCTCATTTTTTAGATAGAGATATAATCTAGCTAGATTTGCAGGTAGCTACATTAGAAATAAGTACTTTTAACAACACCTCAAAGTGAAAAATTGCGTATGGTATCGAAAAAGACACTCATGCCTAGGTTTTGAACCCGCAACCTCGTGAAAATGAAGCGCGACAGCGGGTACAGAGTGTAACAATTCTCAGTTAAAATTTTCCGTACCAAAGCAAACAAGTACGTAGGAACCTAGATTCTTAGCTATCTTCAAACTTCGTCATGACTAGGTATAAACCTATAACCGAATGATGCCGAATGTTTGGAATATTTTCAGATATCAGTTTCCACTTCTGACATACCAATTTTTTGTCGGTTTGTTCTTTATGTTTATTTATGAATGTACCTAATGTTATTGATCTATTCGACTAGCTTGGCTTCTGTTATGCTTTAGGACATGACTTCATGTGTCCTGAGGTCTGATTTGATTCATACCAACTGCTTTCACTTGAGACAGATAGCAATAGAAATGCTACGTAGGTCACATAGGTTCCTGTAATGCGTTGTCGACTATCTTTGTTTAATGGATCCATACTGTACAGCTACGAGTGCATAGGTAACTGATACTGTCAGACTAGTCGACAACCATCGGCGCAGTTCATCACACGTCACGTCACATATTTTTGCAGCATCCTATATTTTGTCTCGTCAGATAATTTTGATGTACTTTGATGTCACATACCTATTTGTGCTGCCACTTGTATGTGCCTTTCGCAAATTATCACGTATTCTACTTATTTGCCATCATCTTGACGATAGATATTAACGGATGAATCATGAAATCAGATGTTATTGTCGAGCTGTCCATGCTGGTGGAAAGCAGAGGTGGCCCATTGGTAACGGCCGCGACTTGTGAGTTGTAGGTCGTAGGTTCGAACCCAGGCAGGCGCTTTACTTTGTGTAACTTATTTTATCAATACTGCTCTCAAAATGGTGAAGGAAAACATCGCGAGGAAACCGGCATGTCCTAGAACCAAAAAATCGAAGACATGTGAAATCTACTAACCCGCACTGGGCCCGTGTGGTGGATTACGGCCCACTCCCTCTCACAGAGTGGAGGCTTCTATCCCAGCAGTGGGAAAATTATAGGCTGATTATGCTTATGCCATAGTAAGTAATATATTTATGATCGTGACTGTATGTACCTACGCAAGAACGAAAGAGCATAATATTCCCTACCAGCAAAATGATAATGTGCAAATAGGCACATTATTGCTTCTCGCTAGTTCACAGCTACCCCTCCGGCCTATAAAGGGGGGTGCCGAAAGGTAACGAAGCCATAAGCCCCGTAAATGCCGCGACATGATTGTCTATGGGCTAACATTTATGCAGCCATCCAATTAGGGGACGTGTTTGTATAGTTGGCGACATAACCTTGCAGTGGCGGGCGACTACATTCAAAGGTCATGTTTTATGTTCTGTAGTGTAAATTCTGCAATGATTTTGAAGATGGTGGTAGGTAACTGTTAGATATGAATGTTGAGATTTTGTGGCTTGTTATTTGTTTAGCACTAATTTTACGACGAGATTGCGGCTTTCTTGGGTGTGGGTGTCCTTGAAGCCATTGGGGAAACTCCTCACAATTATGATTTTTTTATTTTTTTTAGTTACCACGATAGTTAGGTAGGTAAAGGGGATCGAACTAAATGCAATAATATTTCGATGTGATTACATATTTGAAGTAATAAATCATAATAATTATGTAACACATTATTCATCGTCTGACGAAGCGGTGTTCAGCGTTAATGAATGTTTTTAATAAAATGAGATGAAAATATTTGGACTCATTAAAGCTATTTTTTTTAACTCTATCTCGGTAATGTGACATTTTAAGATGCGACGCCATTACGAAAATATCAAAATGGCGGACCAAGGCGAGGCCAACAACAGGTTTAAAGCCCTTACTCGGAATCATTTTTGTTAGAAGTGGGCTCTACTAAAGGGGCCAAGGCCACTCTTTCTGGAATGGGTACCTACCTACCTAAAGTTTTCAATCACCCTGTAACCAGCCAACGCAATTTTCTATCGAATCCGAATATGTCTCGGAAAAAATTGCGTTGACTTGCCTCAATGACCCAGCAAAGGTGTGTGCAGTCCAGCCTTATAAGTAATATAATTATCAGGCCTGATGGCCTGATCGAGGTCAACAGCGGGCTTTAGATAATGTCATTAATTAGTCAAATTAACCACATCATCTACAACCTACATCTACCAACCCGCACTGGGCCCGCGTGGTGGTTTACGGCCCACTCCCTCTCACAGAGAGGAGGCCTGTGTCCCAGCAGTGGGAACATTATAGGCTGATGATGATGATGATGAACCACATCATTAGTAAATCACCCTGATCCCGAGAATACATTGAATGCCCCTCGTTTGCCACAGCCTGCTGCCGTACCATCGAGGTGGTTAGCCTTTTTGCGTAATAAGCAACATAAACAATGGACAACTATTTTCTTAGCTGACCTGTATAAACCCCTGACAATTTTATAGAACCACGTGAGAGCCTTCCGCCTGGGCACGCGTTACCGTGGTCGACTTAGAAATCTCTATATATACATCGAACCCAAGTCGGCCGCAGCAAAGACAATCTCCACAGATGGGGGCTTCACAGACGGCTCACTCAAGTGCGTATGTGGCGCTTCCCCACAGCCAATGGGCCACCTTCCATCTTGCGCAGCATGGCCCTATCACTTGTGCACTTTCGCGCATCTGAATTTTGGGCCAAAAGTGTTTGAACTTTTTGCCATCGATGCGCTAAGAAGAAAAACTATTTTCCGTCGGTTTTTCGGCAAAGAATGGATCGTCCTATGGGTTGTGTGATTACGTTCGATCCTTTATTTATCATCAGATTCCACGCTACAAGGAAAATGTTGGTTTTAGAATTTGCAGAATAACAATCGGACATTTTTAATTGTATAAATGTGATTGCACTAACGTCCTTTGTATTGCTCATCACTACAGAGTCAATGTCGATCAACAGGAAAAAAAAAAACAAAACAAACTGATAATGTTTATAAACATGTTTTATTAATAACCGAAAATGTACATTATTATTTCAAATACTACAACTTCATACATACATAACCATAACAGGCAGTACATACAGAACAACTATCTTAAAGGTGAGGTTAGAAAAAAGTATCGACATTTACTTAAGCTACAGTTTCCTAGTTTAGCGATGGCCGGTACAGTCAACAAAAGAGATAAGTAGGCAGGATCGTCGGGTATAGTTGAAGTTTAGTAAAAAACCGATGGGTGTTCTCGAATAAAATTAAATTTTATTAATAGAAAACAAACAGCTCATTTATCAAATTAAATTTCAGTCGACAACATCCATCGGTTTCTTACAAAACTTCAACTATATCCGACGATCCTGCATACATATTTCTTTTGTTGACTGTACATAATGGGGGCAGTGACGGCTGTCATGGAAATAATGGACTTGACGGTGTCAAAAAAAATCTCCAAGAAAACACAAACTTTCTTTCATAAAAAAAAAAAATTCAGTGACGTCATTCGCCGGTAAATTGCAGACGCTACGTGGCGGCCACCGCTCTTCAAGACGACCGTAGCTTTTGTTAGGACATTTAGGACAACATACAAAAGAGGCAGTACATTTTGATACGATTACTTCACATAAAAGGTCTTGTATAACAGTAATAGGGCATATGATATCCATCTTCATAAAAATGAAAGGTAGATTTTAGAAAACCAGCGCTAAATTATAATTAGTCACGTCAAACCAAGGCTCGGAAACCGGTTGAAATTCTTAACCGGTTATGGTCATTGACCCCAAACCGAAATCGATTTAGGTTAAAGGTCGCACTTTACCGGTTTTTACCGGTTTATGCGGCAACCCGGTTTTTCATGAATTTTGGTTTTGATAGTGAAAATTAACCGGTTAAAACCAAGTTTGAACCCCCCCCCGGCCCCCGCCACTCTCGCGGGCACGGTCTGGACGTTGCGATGTCAACTCATTGTCACTAGAACTTGTTGGAAGCGTTAAAAAAGTAGACGAAAAAAATTTACGAATTACGGAATTAACCAGTTAATTTGGGTGTCAAAACCGTTTGAGCTTTGTAACCGGTAACCTTTATCTTTCGGGTTACATAAGAACAGTTCACTTGTTTAACCGGTTAATGAAGGAACGATATATTTACCGGTATTTAATCGAAATTAACCGCACTTTTTAAACCGGTTCAGAGCCCTGCGTCAAACAGTCAAAGTCTAATAAATTATTATGCCATTTTGCGATTAGTGCATTAGAATTATTAACACAAAAAATATTAGCGGGATACATAATAAATCATCAATCAAACATGTCAAATCATTCAATACTAATTTAGAAGAAAACAGATAAATATAGAGCCTTGTTTTGTCTCGGTTTTGGATTTAAACCCGATTTTCACCAAAGTGGAGACTACGTAAACAGCCGAAAGATGGCGTTGTTTTCACATCCCTCAGCTTACCTCAAACACAATACAATAACCTACTTTGACTCTCCGCTTTGATGGAACACGGGCCTACCACACTTAAACATATCGGTTCAAGTATATTTTATTGATTTCCTACTATAAGCGAAGTCCTTCACAACACCATCATGCCAGGCTTCCTCCACCATTCGCGTTACTTCACGGATATTCTATGAAGACTTGAAGACACTTAAAGCACATTGAGCACAGGATAAATAGGAATAATTAGCTAAATACTTGCGCGCCAGTTATTAATGGTATTGCCACTTACAGCAAATATTAACCTAATATTTGCTGTAAGTGGCAATACCATTTCAGCTAATATAAGCTATTGTGGAAGAAAACCCTGGCACCTTTTGTGTCGATATCCATGCAGCTCATTGCAATAGACATCAACAGTGAAAAGATGGTACGTTGTTGTGGGCAACGATCGCGTAACATGGCAGTACAAAATATAAATTACACAAATATTATAAACATAAATACGTACATCAACAGACGTACACCCACATCTCTTAATTTAACAAAATAACAATGTTAATCTACACACATGAACCTAAAACTAAAATATTTTATCGTCTATGACTATTATATACACAATTTACAGTTATTCAAACTACCTCGTCTAATATCAGTGTGTGATCCAATGTTAAGTGGAAAGTTTGCTTTTGAATTTATTTAGAATGAACAAAATTTACTCAACAAATAATTACAAAGAATCATTATTTATTTTAATGCTTTATTAACAGGTGCAGAAAATTATAATAAAATATATTATGTAACTTTGTATATTAAATCACAAATGTCAAAGTAAGACGCTTTTCATTGTAAAATGAATAGATAAACATAATTATAATTCCATTGAAGATTTGTTTCTGGACCTTTCCATAAATGGTTGAGATTTTTTAGAAGAACATATCTCTTGATTTTTAGATTATTTTAGAAAATATAGAAGGACTATAAAATTCTATCGATTCGTATTCTAAAAAATCTCAACCATTTATGCAAAGGTGGGTCAGCTAATTGCTGTAACTGACTGTACATTATTGTTTATCTACTTGTACTCATTCAGTTCAGCTTACTCAACTGTCCATACAATGCTTCTAAAATGATTTATAAATAATATAAAATAAATCACTCCAAAGTTTGAACTGAACAAGTAAATCCCTAGGCCGCGCCGGTCATGTGAAATATTAAAATTATGTGCCTTTCATGCCTTTACTTCATTATGTTTTACATACTAAAATTTAATTCGCGGATATGTTAGTTTGCCACAAAACGAATTATTATGATAAGTTTAAAAAAATGATAAGTATAGAAAATATATTTCATGTTTATAAATACGAGATCCGACACAAATCAAACTTTCATTGATAGAAAAGTAAATAATAAGTTTCAATAAATAAAAAATATTTTCCTATTTATGATATCAGTTAAATTACATATCAATAGATATATCTAGTTAAAAATCACCCGTGACGTGCATTTATATATATTTTTTTTTAATTGGAGTGCGATAGCTGCTAGTATTTAACATAGTTCGCACGTTCCGGGTTTCGAGTGATCCTGGACAACGATAACATTAGTTAAGCATAGTATATAGAAAGTGTGCAGTCGCGGCTTCGAGCACATCGCAGACGAACTCTAAGCCTTTGTAGATCTGCGTGGTAATTGCGTAACACACAATGGGTTTCATTTTGACAGTTCAACAACATTCATTGCGTTATTTACTTCGATGAGCAGACACATTTTGCGAACATATAAAGCAATGGATTAGCAATATCCTTCAAAATTATTTAGATAGAGTTCACAATAGTGTGTTACGTAATTAGGGTGCTGACCTTATAACTGCATCATACAAGTACTCGAAGACTAGTTCAATTTCCAAGACACTCATTGAGACAGTTTGTATATACAGGATCCCGTTAAAATAGATGGACAAATTTTAACACAGCGCTCAGTAAGCACGTCTAACTAAAGATATCCAAGCAAAAAAAAAACACTGATTAGTAAAGTGATTTTATATTGACCTTAAATAATAAATTGCCGGCACAGTGTATTTTCGTTAGCTGATTATTTTTCTTGTATTAGTATCTAATGCGTTTTTCATATATATATATTTTTACCATCGTCCTTATTTTGGTGGTCAGAATGATTTCTAAAAGTTTGTCCATCTATTTTAATGGGACCTTATATAGTCCGCGCGGAACTAGTTGGCCGCTGAGGTCAGGACAGGGGCGAGGCGGCGGTTCGCAACACACGTACTGAGAAATGCGCCCCCCGCCCCTCCGTCCCACCGCTCACATACCTAAGGCGCGGCCAACTAGTTCCGCGCGGACTATAGAAGGGAAGTTAGATAAAAAATTATGAGATTTGTTCGGAAATGTTAAAACTCACCATGTTAGCTCTGTAATCCAATGAGAAGTTTTGGATTCGAATTTAGTCTGATCATCATACCTACGAACAGGAAAACTGGAGAAATAGTCCACACAACAGGAGATATAAAAATATTATAACAACAATAAAATCTAAGTAGCACGAAGTCCTTGAAGCCGCGACCGCTAGGTCTAACCAATAGTTATGTTTGTGCATAGTACATAGTAATGTCCGCAATAAGTTAACATTGGTCGTTATTACTGAGCCCTTTTACTATCAGATCTTTACTCATAACAGATTTAATATCAACATCTAATCTCAATCGAACATTATTGAAGAAAATATTTCAATAATTAAAATTAATTTTGATTAATTAGTGTAACATTTGACCTATACATGAATTTACTATAAACCGAGTATTCATAGCTACATAATAAATTAATAAACAACATTCATCATAATATACATATATTTTAGAATTAAAGAGAACGTATTCATTCGAATAGTGTAAACTTTACACACAAATGCGACACAATATGTCTGTGAGAAATCATTTAAGAATTTGAGATGAGAAAAGTAATTATTTCTCGAATTTTTCCAAATATCGACAATAGTGTCGTTTGTTTAAGTTTTTCCTGACGATTGAGATCACGGAAATTTGAACTGCGGGTTATATCATACCGTTATACTTACACTACGAATGTGTCGATATCCTCACTAATTGACTTGAGCAACATCACCCTACTTTGTATAGCGTAGTACTGGACGCGGCGAATCCTTGCAATCATGGGAGTAATTCTTTTATCTTGTTAATAACTTGCAGGTTAGTTATTTAAATGCTAATTATCGATATGGATAACTTTAGTAGGTTAAGTTCACCCAAATAACACCTAAGGTTGGCTCCCAAAATGTTTACAGCCGCGTATTAACGTTACATGCGAATTTGAATGAATCAACTACGTCTTAATATTATTTTATTACTACGTACCAAAAATCTGAGACGAATATACGTAGGATACCATACGAGCGTGTAGTCGTTTAACAAATAATTTAGATATAAGGGTTATATTACGAGTTATGTGACGATAAGAGTAAAAAGGGATAGTTTATAGTTTTTTTATACAGGAGTAAAATCTTCCTGTACACATTGGTTCCCCGAAAACAAACAAGAAACTTACTTTTTTGCTGATTATTATGGGGAGTTTGAAAAATCAATTTCAAAGACCTTATTTGATGGAAAGTCCTTTGAAAAGAGGTTTCAAAATCTAATACATCGTCGAATAATAGAAGGTGGATTTAACCTTTGGTCATCAGAAAATATTTGTTTATAATTCCATCACTATTATAGTAACCCGCATATTATGCTATCTTTTACTTGTGATTCGACATTCCTACTGTATCTTTCTTCACAAGTTTGGTGGCTAAGAAGCCGACCAGTAAAATCACGATGCTAATAATATCATATTTTGACATCAGACGCGAATTTTGTGAGCCCCGGTACAGTTGAAGACGAGCCATAAACGTTCAATTGCGAAAAATGTCCGAATCAAAATTGAAAGTTGATTTGCTTTCTACATAATAATATGCACTTTAAATGCCATAACCAGCCGACTAAATTGGACAACTAGGTGGAATGCTGTAGACGTCCTGTAGCGAACGACTCGCTTTTGTCACAGTGCCTTTCAAATTGGAAAATTATTTGCTAATGACGTCACATCTGTCAGTTGTCAAACTAAAACTTAATTGGCTAGTATCACTTTCAACTAATGAATCGAAACAAAATTCGCAACTATGTTATCTAATACGGTCAACCGCATTTCATAGTAACGTTTGAAATTCAAAAATCGCCCTTAATGCTACAAAATAACGGCACTGTCAAGTCAAATTGTTAGAAAGACGTGCGGTTGATAGTATATTTCGGCGATCGCACGGTTTGTTACAGTCTGACGACTGCAGGTCTAACGAAATGAAACATTTTGAAATCAAAGTACTTGAGATTCCGTCGCCTATATCCTGTTGTTTTCCGCGAGGGCTTCAAGCGGTGCTGGTAACTTCGGAAACTCGCGGTATAACGGGTTCTTGCCTTTGATTGGTAAAGGATGTGCTTCTGTGTTGAATACCCACTCGTCTAGCGGCAGGAAAGCGTCGTCGGCGAATAGCAGGTAGAGGTACTGGAATAAAAGAGAAGCGGGTGAGAATTTCAAGTTTTGGGTTCGGTACGAGCTGTTGGAGTGCCGCGTGTTTTGGATTCTGTTCTTCAGGGAAATAAAGCGACTCTTCCTGGTATAAAGACTTATAATTTCTTACAGATGCTTCTAATTGCAAAGTAATATTATTAAAAAAAAACCGTTAATGTGAATTTAAATCGTCGTCAGTTAGAATATAATGCAAAACGACTAGTGTTCAGAGTCCCGCCGAATGATGGGTGTGTCGCGATTTATATAGCTGCGGGGCAGCGCCATCTCGTCCATCCTACCGGAACTAGGATTGCTAACGCTTTGCAATAAACAGTCAACTTCTGTGAAGACCGTATAGTAGGCACTTTCAAAGGAAGGAGTGAAGCGATTTATTCGAAAACAATCGAAACTCAGCTTTAGTCTGCTTCAAACATGGTTGAAGTTGATATAATACCAGCCTATTATTTTCCCACTGCAGGGCAAAGACCTCTTCTCAAACAGAGAAGGCACGAGCATTGTTCACCACGCTTGCTAAAGACGGGTTGGCGACTTTAGACTTTTATTAACGTTGAAGTTAATATTATACCGAATGAAAATCATAATACCCATACTGATATCGGTCGGGGTGTTTGCAGGTGATAGGCAAGGATGGTACCGAGACTGGAGGTCGCCCTATATATTCAAAGTTTTATACTATAAAAACAAAGTTTGTTTAACCGGTCAAGCGGCGCGGTACAATAGAAAATCAATTGTGTCTCATTAGCGGAGCTTGACAGATTAATTTCTAAACAAAAGTAGCCCTCTCTTTCACCTCGTTCGCCCTAGTGCGGGACGCGTACAGTAGATTCTCTCTAAGGCTTTCGTTGACTAATACGTTACATATTCACTACTATGCCACAAATATATCAGGCCGGTAGTTTATCTGTTACGTACGGACGCGCTAGACGCCAGCACATCAAGCTACCCGAAACTGTTCCAAATTTCGCAATCAACTTTAAACCTTGTGCTTTAGCAATAAAGTTGAAAATCTATTAAAGAAATTTGACATATGTGCTGGCGTCTGTACATACAACGAATAGATACAAAAAATACCGACCTGATGCAAGGCAAAGTATTAAGTGGTATAGCTATAGAGGATAGTGGAACGACCCTGAAACTTTATTAGGGTCAGGACAATTGATGGACTGGAACTAAATTAGTGACCCAGGAAATGGAGCAAGGCTATGGAGTAGTGTTTATAGGAACGATTAATTTTATATTTTACTAGGTCATTCTAGTTTATATAGTTGTAATAGGATGATGGGCATTTCTGTATAAAAATAGGTTTAGCATTCCAAGAACAGTTGATATCTGTTGGTTGAATGTGTTTCGTAGTCTTGTCGTGTAGAGACATTTCATATTCGAAAAATCGATTAAATCTAATGCGAGTATCACCTCTTAATTTATCTGACAATGTAGCCCGCGTTTACGTGTCTTGTAAATTGCTGCGTTTTTTTTACGTTGTATACTGACCAAAATTCAATTCATTATGACATTATGATAGAATCCATACTAATATTATAAATGCGAAAGTGTGTCTGTCTATATGTCTGTCTGTTACCTCTTCACGCTTAAACCGCTGAACCGATTTAGATGAAATTTAGTATAGAGATAGTTTGAGTCTCGGGAAAGGACATAGGATAGGTTTTATTCCGATATTCTCACGGAATCGACACTTATGCGAGTGAAATTGCGGGGCGCTATTAGTTATTAATAAATTATAATCATTTCAATCTTCAATATAGCTCTCGAAATTCTGTTTGCTGCAGATCTCATATTTTCACGAAATTTTGAATTTCCCGGGCTACATTGAAGGAATTACTTTAGTTTTTTTGACGGGTCTGTTTTCCCCACACTCGACCCTCACAGATGTTCCCTTTAATGTTAGCTTATGGTGAAGGCATACCTTAAGTGTCTCAGCAAGGAAGAAGCTCTGCTGTACGTCGTCACCCTGCGGGTTCTGATGGTACACGTTCACCAGTCCTGTGTAACCGCCTTCCACGCGGCAATGTTTCTCCAACGCCTGTGAGAGAATTAAAGAGTTTGTAGATTAGTCATCTGATAAGTAATAAATAAAGGCGAACTTTAATTAAATGAAGTTACTGAGAATGAAAATTCATATTATTAAGCCCGGCCGTGTCATATCTTTTTTCATATTGCTTTTTTTATATTTCCACGTAATTTGTGAACATTTCAAATAAAAAATACAGGTCACAGATAAAGACAGCAAATCTGTTATTTTCTTCTCCGAAAATTGTACGGTGCTCGAAGCATCGTACAATTTGCCACCATACAATGTACAACTTTTTTTTTTTCTTGGAATACAATTTACATCTTAGTTCTGCGAGTCTATTTCATCTTAGTTATAGCTCTACAAACGTTATTCGATTCTCGTGAAAGGACAGTGTTTCTTTAAATAAAGCTGCAGTTGGTACATACCTGAACGCCTTCCCATCCCCAGTCGCGGTACCGCTGCTGCTTGGTAAGTTTCCACATGATGTAGTAGCTCTCGAACGTCTCTGGTCGCAGTAGGAATACCTTCTCGTTGCTCTTCTGTGCCCGCGCCTCTACCGCGCCGGAGAATCTGTAAAGGACAATTATTTTATTTAATGCTTTCTTTATGCAAAAGTAAAAAAAAAAGACGGGCTGCACTCCGGGAGTGCTGGCAGAAGTGAAAACTTGAATATTAACGATTAATGAATGACAAATGAATTTAATGATATATTATGAATTATTAATTGAATTAATATAACTCATTTTTTTTCACTATTTCTGCGTCACTTTTTTCATTAATAGATGCACTTTGTTCAATTTCCATATTTTAAACACTTTATATACACGAATTTTACGAATACACAACAGTGTGGCCACTACACAGACGGTCGAGCCATCAGCTCTCCATCCATCCATCCATCCATCCACATACTCATCCACATCCATCCATCCCTGCGCCGCCTAAGCGAAACAGCAGGCATACATTTTCGCCGCGCCGTAGAAAGAGAGGGGATACTTCCTCTCCTACGCCGCGCCGGCTGTCTACTCTCCATTCGTCTTACGAATTCCCTCTTACGAATCTGACAGTCACGTGTCCTGACGCGATTTTTTACCCATTACAGAAAGTGTACAACGCCGCTAAAGAAGTTTTCACTTAAAAAAAAACTGCACAAAATCAGCTTTTGTAGTTGCCCAAAAGGTGTAAGTACAATAAAGTATAATATCTATACTAATAATAAAGCTGAAGAGTTTGTTTGTCTGTTTGAACGCGCTAACCTCTGGAACTTTCAGTCGGATTAGAAAAAATATTTTTGCATTCGAAGGCCCAATTCTTGAGGAAGGTTTATTTAACGTCACGCTACGACCCTTAGGAGCCGAGCAAAAAGGAAAAAAGTCGAAAAGAACGGTAAGCGAAAACGAAGTAATAGCGCGAGCGGGACATTTGATGAGACGGGGCGGGACGTGGCGGGACGGGGAAGAAGAAATTTCAGGTGGATGAAGTCACGGGCAGAAGATAACTTTATTATTATATACATATACTAGCAGCGCCCCGCGGTTTCACCCGCGTAAGTTTCGATCCTGTGTTCTATCTAAGCGGTCACACTGACAAACAGGAAAAGTGGCTTTGTTTTATACTATGCATGGATATAGATTAGTATTGTAGAAAAAAAAGCGTCGTTTTTCCTTTGAGGATAAAGTGAAGGCTATTGCGTGTTATGTTATTAGTTATTAAACAATACGTCTCCAACCTGCTAAGGAAATGTATATAGCAAATAAATATATTTTCAAGATTGAATAGGAAATTACACTAATATTATAAAGGCGAAAGTTTGTGAGTGTGTATGTATGTATGTATGTATGTTACTTCTTCACGCACAAACGGCTGAACGGATTTGGATAAAAGAACAATGGGTAAAGTTGTATGGGCCCCGTACCCAAAAAAAAAGATGACTGTAGCATTATGAGCTATATCGGTATTCGTTGCCCTCATGGAGAAGTTTAATTAATCCTAAGACAGCATGTCTGAATTCACTTGGAGAAAAAAGATATTTAAGGAAGTTAAATTGGTTTTGAGAAGACGGTACCCAGAGACAAGGTTAATTGTAGCTTTATGAACTATATCAGTATTTGTTGACCTCAAGGAGTAGTTAAATTAATCCTAAGACAGCGTGTCTGAATTTACTTGGAGAAAAAAGATATTTAAGGAAGTTAAATTGGTTTTGAGAAGACGGTACCTACCCAGAGACAAGGTTAATTGTAGCATTATGAACTATGTCGGAATTTGTTGACCTCATGGAGTAGTTTAATTAATCCTAAGACAGCATGTCTGAATTCACTTGGAGAAAAAAGATATTTAAGGAAGTTAAATTGTTTTAATAAAATAGGAAAGTTCATTATCTTTACTCATTATTGTAATTACCATACTAATATTGGTTCTTATTCAATACTAGCCGACGAATTTCGTACCGGTTTTTTTTTTTTTTTTTGTTAATTTTTTCCCATGTTTTAATAGCTATTCTGCTATTCGAGGAGAGATTATGAGCTATGTCGGTATTCGTTGCCCTCATGGAGTAGTTTAATTAATCCTTAGTCAGCATGTCTGCTGGCAACCGACAATGCAGCATAAAATTAGATATAAAAAAGAAATAAAAACAAAACAATGCAAGTTCTAAATCAATTTTAATCAAGTTCTGTTATTTTTCTAAATCGCTGGAGCTTTATTGAACACGTTCCATGATCCATTGTAGAATAATCCACACGCTAACAACATTGTCGAAATAACAGAAGACAGAATTAACGTTTCCAACAGGTTTGGTGACTAATATGTTGTGGACTGTAATATCAACCGCCAAAGGGTACGTTTCACAGCGATAGAAGAAAGCGATGTACCATTTCCTAGCCTCAACGAGGAGGAACTTATCTTGTTTAGTTTAGGCACATACCAATTAAAACTCGCAAAATCATACGTGTCAGAGCATTTGCGAAGAGTCATGTAGGTACCCTATAGAGGTATGCGTAGAACCAAGTCCTAATATGAGATATGGCGCAAGTGATTGACTGTCGAGTAATTATTATTTAGTAAGATTATTGTAAAAATGGAAAATTATACCTGTGAGACCTGCTGGTGAAGTATGTTTAAATTGAAACATTTTCTAACGGTTGATTGATGTAGTTTTTTTTTTTGTGCATACCCTGTCTGAAATCTCTGTGCACGCCACTGCATGATAGCGACCCTTGTGTGTGCCGGGAAAGATAAACATATTAACAACGAGGTTGTTAAACGTGGAATGTGGACTCAGCGATCATTGTGCCGATAGTCGTGACAGCCTGTGGCTTAATAGCCAAAAACGTCGACTAGCACCTGAGGAGGCTCTCGTTGGGCAGCTGGATTAAGGACTTGACTCAGAAAGCGGAACTTCTCGACACGACCCACATTATTAAGAGGTTCTTCTCTCCGGAGCCCTGATTGCCGATAGTTTGGACCTGTTCCCGATACCGGTGGGCTACAATTTTTTTATATTTTTTAATGTTTTTATGTTCTAATATTTAAAAATATAATTTGTATAAACATGCATAATGAAATAAAGGAGTTAAAATAATAATTAATGAGAATAAATAACGTTCTATTCTTTTATTTTATTCTATTTAATAAAACAATTTAACTTCCTTAAATATCTTTTTTTTCCAAGTGAATTCAGACTTGCTGTCTAAGGATTAATTAAACTACTCTATGAGGTCAACAAATACCGACATATTTCATAATGCTACATTTAACTTTGTCTCTGGGTACGGACTTCCCAAAAAAAATTTAACTTCCTTAAATATCTCTTTTCTCCAAGTGAATTCAGACATGCTGTCTTAGGATTAATTAAACTACTCCATGAGGTCAACAAATACCGACATAGCTCATAATGCTACAATTAACCTTGTCTCTGGGTACCGTCTTCTCAAAACCAATTTAACTTCCTTAAATATATTTTTTCTCCAAGTGAATTCAGACATGCTGTCTTAGGATTAATTAAACTACTCCATTAGGTCAACGAATACCGACATAGTCCATAATGCTACAATTAACTTTGTTTCTGGGTACGGTCTTCTCAAAACCAATTTAACTTCCTTAAATATCTTTTTTCTCCAAGTGAATTCAGACATGCTGTCTTAGGATTAATTAAACTACTTCATGAGGTCAACAAATACCGACATAGTTCATAATGCTACAGTTAACTTTGTCTCTGGGTACGGCCTTACTCGTTCTCCTTTGTCACACAGATAATGTATAACCAGGATTAACACATAAGATACTTTTTATCCCGATATTCCCACGAGATCGACACTTATGCGGATGGAACCGCGGGGCGCAGCTACTAGTTAATAATAAAATATTCCTTAATATGACTGTAAACGAAGCAAAACGCCACCTGCTACGATCCTTAAATACTCCTTGTATGTAAGGATCCAGTGGCGTGCATTGCATATAGGCATATAAGCAGTGCCCACCTCGATATATCAACATAAATCTGTCAATTACATTTTAGTGTGTACCCCACAATTAAGGAACTCACAAAATTATCATACCTAACAAACAACAAAATCTTCATTACAAACACACGCGGCAGTAGGCAGTCGCCGGACGGCCTACTCGGCGCCTGTACTATTCGCACATTGTCATTGACTCGTTCAAGTTAATACGACAAAATTAAAAATACGTACGTCTCACGCGTAATACCATGACGTTCGACCTTCGCAATCTATCACCCTTAAGTAGGCATGCCTACTCAAATAACCACACTTTTGACCTCACTTTTTTTCTGATTAGTGACCGCGTTTGCCTAGACTAGACCCGGCCTAGTGCCTACCTATTCTGAAAACCAATGCACGCCACTGTAAGGATCGTAGCAAGTGGTTCTGTAGTTTCTGCCTGCCACAATTGCAACGCAATTCTTTAGTATCGCACATAAATATTCATCAGTTTCAGTTTACCGAGAAAGTAATAAGTATTGTGTAATGCATTCTTCAGTATAATTTTATAAGGTTTGCGCAATCGCGTTGGAATTATTTATGGTATGTTGACTGCTTAACGCATTTTCTTACGCAATATAACAAAAACTATATGCCTATGTAGGTACTGTTTCACATGCCAATATGATATTGTATCGCGAGTTATTTCACATTACAGAAAAATTCTTACTCTTATTGTTTTTAAAAAACCTCGATAGATTTGTCCGGATGTTGACACACTTTTAAGCAATCTTAATAGTAACGTATAATAATTATTAATAACTAGCTGTGCCCCGCGGCTTCACACGCGATAAAAGTCTTATATCCTTTTGTATTGATTCCCTTTACAAATTTCCACCCCCCTTTTTACAACCTTAAGCGATAATTTCGGAGATAAAAACTGTTCTATATCCTTCCCACAGCTCAAACTATCTCCATACCTAACACCTAAATCGGTTCAGCGGTTATTGATTCCCCATGCAAACTTCCACCCCCCTTTTCATACCCTTAAAGGATGATTTCTGGGATAAAAACTATCCCATGTCCTTTCCCGGGAGTTAAACTATCTCTATACCAAATTTCATCTAAAACGATTCAGCGGTTTAAGCGTGAAGAGGTAACAGACAGACTTTAGCATTATAATAATAGTATGGATAGGTTAACACATAGTTTATAAAACACTGTGAGTTAGTTAGTAAATAATAACTCAGATGTACAAAAACGACGACGGCGCGGGCCAGGCATCCCGTCAATGCTAATTATTTATTGAATGAAATTGAAACAGAATGATGCATTTTCAAAGAGAATCAAATAATTTTACTATGAGTATACTGTCATCCAGGAGTGCCCTATGGTGCCAACAGATTTGCTCGATTTTTGACGATCGACCGATACTCGTGATCAAACCAAATCAACTAAATATGTAAGCAGCAGACGACCGACATCGTATGTTTTATCGATCGCCGCTGTGGATCGTTTTTGTCAATCGATAAATCACAAGTGCTGCTACGTGCCCCGTTTTTAACATTGATACTTACTGTTCGTAAAGATGCGACTGTGACCATCGATAAAATAGAGGAAATCTGTAAGAAGGTGGCACATTTTATTTATCGTTATAACACAGCTTATCGAGCGACAATGACGTTCGTCCAAAATCGAGAAAATCTGTAGGCACCTGTACAAGCCTGCCTGCCTGGCAGTCAGTCTCAATAATATTAAAAAAGATGGAACCACGCTTTGGAATTATTTATGACTACAATACCTGAAGGTGCGCTGAGCGCTACTGCTGAGCATGAGGACCTGGGTTGGATGTCAGGGTCGGGCAAAGTGTTATTGGGTTTTTTCCTATGGAATTTCCCAGTAGCAGTCCGGAGTCTGGATGTGTGCCCGGTCGATGGCAATAGGCTCGCCTCCTAATACATGGGACTTGCGAAATGTGGGTGTACTATCCTCCTCCTCTGCCTTACCTTCCGGTATTACGAGCGTGATGTTATGTAATGAGTACAATACCTGAAGGCCTCGGGTCCAAGCTTGGTGTCAGACCGTGCGTAACTCTCGTGGCAGGTGTTGGTCAGTTTGTGCGCGACGTCCATGTATCGTTCCGACATTGAGTTGTCTAGGGAGGTCGATGCTAACGCGAACATGCCGCCTGGAAACATAAAGGATTGATTTTATTTATAGTAAATAATAGAAACAGTGCTACGTATAGTCGCTCCATGTAAAACTCATTTGTTTATTCAGCTGCATTCGAATAAATTCGATGTTGATTACAACATAGTTGGTAAGGATAGGATAATGATGATTCGGTACAACGTAGGAAGGGGAACTTGGTTTTAAGACTGGTGTATTTGTGGCAAATATTACGTGCAACACATAAGGAGGAGACCTTTGCCTAGCTAAAGGCCCTTTGTACACGGTACGGCGTATAAACCGCGCCGTAGAAAAAAAACCTGTCAACAAGCTTCCATAGTGATCCATACAACACTGCCGATCGTGTCTAGACACGGCGAATAGACCGTAGTTTTTCACGGCGAGAAAACATGTGTGTACAAAGGGATATGATAGTACAGGTGGTCAAAAAACAAGTGCTGCTGCTTATTGGTGCACCGTCGAATGCCACAGTACAAATGTACGATTTCATTGGGCGTTACGGCATCAGTTTATAAAAACACGTATTAGTATGTCTTCGAATACTATGTCACTGATCTAAATACCAGCTGAGACCCAACCACGGCGTTGCCTATGTACGGCAACTGTTTGGGTAATAATATTCACCCTATAAAATTATGTGCTGTATTTTTCTTGCTGCTTTATTTATGAAGATATCTACACGTTTATTTATAACAAAATTTGAAAATTGGTAAAAATAAAACATCTTCATTCTTTTTGAAGAAGATTAAATTCGTCTCGATTAATTTTATTCTTCGTAAACAATAAACAGACTAAAAAGTTAAGTCAAAAAGTGTGACTTGTGTTTTTTTCTGTCGGCCCTAGAGGAGCAGTTCTCAACAACAAATTAGCTACTCACCAGCAAAACAAGACAGGTGGTCCATCTTCTCCTCAATAATTCTCCCGTATTTAAGCTCAGCCAGATAAGAGAGTCCCGAAGGTGAGACGCGCAGCATCTTATCTAACGCAGCCTGCATCGCCGTGTCGAACATGATGCGAGCCTGCTCGTCGGCCCCGCCAGACGCAATCCACGCCTTCAGAAGGTACTCGTAGAAAGAGTCGCCCAGAGCGCCCAAAGACATGTGCCCTGAGGAACGGAGAAAAGACCATTAATCCTACTTTGTACTTAACATTATAAACGCGAAAGTTTGTGTGGATGGATGGATGTTTGCTACTCTTTCACGCAGAAACTACTGAACGGATCTGGATGAAATTTAACATACAGATAGTATACAACCAGGATTAACACATATGATACTTTTTATCCCGATATTCCCACGGGATCGAGACTTATGCGGGTGAAACCGCAGGGCGCTGCTAGTTATTTCATAAAAAGTAACCTACATTGATAAACTGTTCCCTGAGGGTAGTCAGAAACAACACTACAGAACCCAAACGGCTGCGGCTACGCCCCTTAGGGTGCGTCTAGATTATGTTATATAACACATAAACTTATGTTATATAACACGTCCAAATTATTTAACATTGCTAACCTCTCTATAGAAACATGTTATACATATAACTATGTTTAGTAACATGTTATGTTACACAGTGTGAACGCACCTTTACACACTCTTCTTGCTTAGTCAACGTTATCATTTCATTAAGGAATACAATGCAAACGAGGTTTCCTACAGAAATTATTTTCTCGGGACTTGATGAAAAAGCACAGGTTTGGTAAAAGCCATCCAACGGTCATATCATTACAATATGAAGCCTGTATTTCCCGAAAGGGAAGGCGTGTGATCACTGCTCGGCCGCATTTCACCAGTTATGTAATAAGTCCCATGTATTAGGGTGACACCTTATGCCATTACATTAAGGGCTGATTTTACCAAAGTCAAATATCTTTTATTCGTGGAATGAAATTTACGTCTGACAGTTTTTGTACGGAACAACTGTCAAAAATTCAAAATTTATTCTCATTCTAAGACTTATATTCTAGCTCCCTTACTAATAAACGTCGTATAGCGTCTGTATAGTTACACAACGCTTTGTCTTCTTCTTTCGAAAGTCAAATTACTGACGAGTGAAATAGAGAAATCTGTGTGTAACTATTCATCTGATATAATACGTTTATTAGTAAGGGGGTAGGTATAAACGTTTGGTGGTTCGCCCTAACTGAGTGCAAATGAGGAGCCGGGCTACTCAAAAATTTGTAATGCAAAATAAAAAAAAACCCAATAACATTGCCCTATCCAATGATTGAACCCCATGCTCAACAGTCGCGCTTGACCAGTAACCACTTGAAACTACACCAATGAGCCATTTATGATACTAATGGTATTCAAATGTAATTTTGTTCAACAGAACTGTATTTAAATAGCCTTGTTACGTCTATTAATTAATTCAATGGATTGTCGGCCGCGTAGTACTCGTACTACGCAAAGAAACGACTAATTCTATAACCAACTAAAAGTTTTAAATACTTGTTTGTTGTTGTTTGTTTCAACTTCAACTTAATTTCTGATAAATCTATTGCTTTAACCTCCGTCTAGCGGTCAACATAGATCTATACGTTTTTATACATTACAAGAAAGTCAACACAAAAACAAATGAGATACCTATAGTAATTTTAAGTTTTGTAGTGTGTGTATGATTATTTAACTTAAAATTTATATTCAAGTAAAATTCATTTGTATGCCCTTAACGGGCTAAATATGGACGGTCTAAACCACCAACTTTTACAACAGGTAACACCTGTATTTTCTGCAAGTAAATAAATTTTCGATTCATACAAATAGCCATATAAAGGGCAAAGGGTCAGCTGTATTGAGGCCAGTTCACGAATCAATGGATGTTGTAAAATCTATTCGACCTTGATACTGAGGGGCAATTCTACTAATTTTAAGAACGTTCACAGTCTGATCTCAGTCTCAATCTGTCAAAAACACCTCTAATTTCCATACATTTTGACAAGTTATTGACATTTGTTTGTCGCTGAGATGAGACTGCGACTAGATTTTGAACGTTTTAAATTACGAGAATTGGCCTTCTGTTCTGATAGCGTACACATGAACAGTTGATCGATTACATCAATAAAATAATTGGTCTAATCGAATCAGTTGGTTTCGCCAACGGGAAAAGACGACAAACTATCAGCACTGTCTATCTTACATTCAAGTGGTCCTCAAAGTGACGATCTATTCTGGATCTGTTGGAAAATACGCAAAGTTCCGTGTTCATTGCGGCATTTGAGTGACGTCATCGGCGTTACAGCTGTATAATACAGCAAAGAATACTGCATTAGAGCTATTAAAACATTTCCTGAACGTTGCGTTTTAATTCCTGGTTTATTTCATGGTTGAACGACCTGTTTTTTTTTTTCAGACGATATTTATTTCGTACTAATGACCCATCCCTGCAGTTTTTGCGACTTGACTTGAGATTTCTTTACTATAAGTAAGTTCAATAGATATTAATCGTTGTTTTAGTGGTCGCAAGCACTACTGCTGACCATGAGGTCCTGGATTTGATTCCTGGATCGGACAGTGTTATTGGATTCTGGATTTGTGTCCGGTTCGCCCTCTACATGGGACATAAACATAACTGGCGAAATGTGGGTGTGCTATACACCTCTACCTAACCCTTCGGGGATTACAAGCGTGATGTTACGTTGTTTAATATTAATGTAATATACACATACCCCATCCATACTAATATTATAAATGCGAAAGTGTGTCTGTCTGTCTGTTACCTCTTCACGCTTAAACCGCTGAACCGTTTTAGATGAAACGTGGTATAGAGATAGTTCGAGTCTCGGGAAAGGACATAGGATAGTTTTTATCCCGATATTCCCACGGGATCGAAATTTATGCGGCCGCGGGGCACAGCTAGTTACTAATAAACGTATTACCTATATCAGATAAATATTTACGCACCAATTTCTCTCTTTCAGTCGTCAGTAATTTGACTTTCGAAAGAAGAAGACAAAGCGTTGTGTAACTATACAGACGCTATACAACGTTTATTAGTAAGTGGGTTATAATATTAATTAAGTGTATAGTAGGATGGGGTTAAACCCTCCGAAATATATTTTGTAAATGATGGTGAAAACCTTAGATATCAAAATCGGTTGCGGAGGTAAGTCTAACTAGTTTAAGAGAACAACGCGGTCTTATTTTGCTCTCAATTTATAATAATTATGTATTGATTTTCCTGCTTCACTTCCACTTCTAGGAAGCTTGTTTACAGTTTGAGGATAACGATGTCGTCCATATTAGACACAACAAGTGAACTGATAATCAACGCGTGTTTTATGTTAAACTTTGTCAATTGAAACCGTCATAACGGTTTAGATAACAATCCACCGCGCCAGCCAATTCATGCGTGAATAAGGCGGCGTACATACTGCCACGCGATGGGCCGCGGTTTTTAACGTTGTGTGCAAGTAGCTCAGTTTTGTTTGTTTATAAAACACGCGTGTTAGCTTACAATAAGCTGTAGTTCACACTGCTCCGGCAACTGGTGATTATGATTGATATAATTATGATTATGACGCGAGCCGCGCATATACAGGATGTGGCGTAAATAGTGGTGATTCGACATACCAGATAATTTACTCTAACATATTACAATTTTAACCATTTTAGTAGTACATTTTTTTTTTACAAAAATCGCCCTTAAATTGACACGATTATGTTAAAATTTTGGGTTAAAATAGAGAAGAACTAACTTTTTCTTCAAAAGCTCTAAATTTAGATAAATAACCATAATTTTACACGATAGCCCTAGTATTCAGCAGTAATTAACAGAAATCAAAATGAAAAAATAATGGTTTTTGTTGAAACTACAACCAAATTTGTAACAAAAGGTAGAAATTTCGTAAACAAAAAACAAAAAAAAACATATTTTTTTGGAACCCTTGGGTAAAAATAGTTAAAATTGTAACATGTTATAGTAAATTATCTGGTATATCGAATCCTTAACGGTGGACCACTATCTACGCCACACGCCACACTGTGGACGGAAAACCAAGCTCCCCTTTCGTAGGATTTTTGATAAATAAAATGTTTTATTTGATAGTTTCAAGTATACAGTTTTGTTGAGTACATTAAAACATTGAGTAAATTAGTAGTTACGGGTTTTTTTTTTCAATCTATACCATAAAAAAATGACTTTATATATTTCAAATGTATGAAAATGGAATTTGTTTTCCTCATAACTTTTGTCTGTCTTGGATTGTAAAGCTGAAACTTTTAGGTATTGTTGCCGAGCTTATACCAAAGCCACCTGACCTTTGACCTTGACCCCGTACTTCCCCGTTCAAAAGATATGAATGAATTAAAAATGCGTATTTAGACGATGTTGTAATACGCGGTAATGTACCTCAAATATATGTATATATAAATTTCTTTTACCCAGTATTGAGCCCTGATAGTCAACAAACATGTGACTATTGATTTTAACAAAAAAAAAGAAGACGAACTGAAGATCTTCTAGCTAAAAATGATTTTGATACACTAGCTTATGCTCTTGTCATGAAAGCTGGTGACAATGAAAATCAAATGGACTTTGCCGAATTAGTGAAGCTAAAAAATCCAGAGGATGCACCGATGCTTCGAGCCTGTCTGAATTTAACGAAACGAATTTTGCCTGCTGATAAGGCACTGGGTATGTCAACATCACTAAAGTTGTCAAAATGGCAATATATAACATTGAGGCAGACAACAAAAGATTTGGGATGTGATATATTTCCATCATAATGATGTTTTACAGAATGAGAAGAAAAAAGTGCTACGTTGAAAAAGAAGACATAGTGAGAACTGATACTAAAACCTAAATTACAGTCAATTTTAAACGTTATGGTCAAGAAACTGTTCAAAACTCTGGTAACTGATGTTACTGGCAGTAATTTGACTCTAGCCAGTAAATGGGGATTTGACGATGCATCTGGACACAGCAACTACAAACAAAAAATGGAAGGTGATGACGCCAGCATCTTCATGTGTTCTTTTGTTCCGTTGAAAATGATGAAAGATGATACTGATGAAGTGATATGGGAAAATTCCAACCGTCTTTAACTTTTTACTGTCGGCCAATTTATTTCAAATTCGCAAAAGAAAATGATTTGAATAGTGAAGAAGAAATGGCGTCGATTGAAACAGAAATTGATGCTCTACGGCCAATTTTTATTGAAGGTGCAAATGTGAGACACAAGCTACATATGACCACGGTCGATGGCAAGATAACCTCACATCTATCAGGTACCTCCACATCGACATGTGATATCTGCAAAGCGACACCGAAAGAGATGAATAATATCGACATGGTATCACAGAGAAGTCATTCTGTCGACATGTTTAAGTTTGGTCTGTCTTCCCTTCATGCACGTATTAAATGCATGGAATGCATCTTGCACATTGCTTACCGCCTTGACTTCAAGAAATGGCAAGCTAAAGGATATGATTTAAAAATACAATTGGCCAACAAAAAAATAAATATTCAAGAACGATTTCGGTATGAAATGGGACTGCTTGTGGATGGAGTTTAATTAACAAGGTGTACAAACTACCAATGATGGAAATACTGCCAGAAGATTTTTTGCTAATCCCGAAGTAATTGCGCAGATCACGGGTGTTGATGAAGAACTTATTAGACGGTTTGGAGTGATTCTTCAGGTAGTCTCATGTGGAGAGTTTATAGACCAGGAAAAGTTCCGGCAATATTGTGCTACGCTACAACAGCTCATAGATATGTTTAGCTCTATGCATGGTATTATATGCCCTCAAGTGTGCATAAATTACTCATGCATGGTGCCGACATAATTGAGCACAATAACTTTATTCCAACCGGTAAACTTTCTGAAGAGGCATCCGAAGCTCGCAACAAAGATTTAAAAAAAATCAGAACCTTCCACTCGCGGGAAACTAGCAGAATTGCAACAAATCATGATATTAACCGTAATTTGCTGATATCCTCTGACCCATATCTCTCTAGTTTCAGACCTAAGATGAAGCAACTTCGTAGTAAACCTCTATCAGATGAAGCCAAGTTGTTATTGTTATTAACTTCTAGTTCAGATAAGTATAAAAAATGTAGACTTCGTAGACATAGGAAACCTGTCTGACTGTGACATTGACTAATTTAATTGTGATTAGGTCCTCCTGAATCATTGAATTCATATCGCATTATTTGTTGTATAAATTCAATTATTAATTTACTCATACGTTTTGAATAAGAATGTTTTTTATAAAGATCAATAGTCACATATGTTTGATGACTATCAGGGCTCAATACTGGGTAAAAATATGGGTATATATACATAATATTTGAGGTACATTACCGCGTATTACAACATCGTCCAAATATGCATTTTTAATTCATTCATATCTTTTGAACGGGGAAGTACGGGGTCAAGGTCAAAGGTCAGGTAGCTTTAGTATAAGCTCGGCAACAATACCTAAAAGTTTGAGCTTTACAATCCAAGACAGACAAAAGTTATGAGGAAAACAAATTCCATTTTCATACATTTGAAATATATAAAGTCATTTTGTTATGCTATAGATTGAAAAAAAAACCCGTAACTACTAATTTACTTAATGTTTTAATGTACTCAACAAAACTGTATACTTGAAACTATCAAATAACACATTTTATTTTTCAAAAATCCTACGAAAGTGGAGCTTGGTTTTCCGTCCACAGTGCGCCATACGCGTGATAACGAGCGGGTAGCCACGCGAACCGCTTGCATCACTAAATGCGTTTAGCAGTATACGTATTTAAAACATAATTCTGTTTCTGTCAATCTTTTGAATGTGACAGAGCCAGAGGGTTATTTCTGTTTAGTGATTTGAGGTGCAAGCGGGCCAAAGTCCCGGAGTCCCGTCGCGTGGCTAGAGGCAATGTGAACAACGCCTTACTTACCTACCTATTAATAAAAACAGTTACAAGTAACGTTTAATTTAACGTTCAATAAATCAAAAGTATAAACCCAATTAATGTAAAATGCAGCTAAAAATACGTGCAGGCAGATATAGAATGTTAATGGTTTCATGTTTATTACTAAACCATGCTTGTTACTCAATCCCAACAGCGGCCGAACCGATTAAGCCGGAAATTGTAAGAGAGGTTATTATTAAACATCTTAGCTATTGACCATCGTCTTCACATACATACATATACATAATCAGCCTATAATGTTCTGCTACCAATGGGACACAGGTCTCAGGTAATCCACCACGCGGGCCCAGTGCGGGTTGGTAGAAGTCACATGTCTTCAAATTATTTCTAATTTGGTTCTAGAAAATGCTGGTTTTCTCACGATGTGTTCCTTCACCGTTTTGAGAGCAGTGATGATGAAATTATTACACAAAGGGTCCGATCCTACGACCTACAACTCGACTCCACATATACATATAAAACATTTTAAAAGAGTATCTACATAAGTATGGAATTTCTTGCCCTTCCTTCTCCATATGAAAATATTATTTGGAAGGGACAACTAGAATCAATTCTATTTTCATGTGAATGTGGACGTTCAAAACTGCATTTTAATGACGTATGTACTTGAAATAAATGCTTTGACCATTTAAAGACAAAGGTCACCAAATGACGAGAATCTAAAAATACAATAGTAAATAACTCACTTTGTCCCCACTGTCCGGTGCGCGGGTTAATGAAGTTCGGGTACAGATCGCCTGGCTTGTCGATGTTGTTCAACACCTCACGGATGCGGTTCACCTTCTGTTTGTAGACTAGAAACAGAGCAAACGTTAATATTTTAAGAGTAAAATTAGCAGAAACTTTTAAAATGAAGCTAGCAGTTAAAAAAACAGAGGATGTGTGCTTATGACCACACGATGACACGATAGATAGAAATGAAAACTTACGGCTGGAGCCGAGTTTATGTTATCCAGCGTCACCTACCCGAGCGTGACGGTTTAGTTTCGTTCACTTTTCGGAAAGAGCACAAGAAGTTTCACTTAAAAAATGCTTGAAGCGTGTATCCGAATTTCTCTACGCTGCGTAGACGCGACTCTAGCGTTGCGTAGACTCTGCTCTATCGACAGCTTCGAGTAAGCTAGATTTTATAGAAACTAACGTCACGTTTTCGCAGCGTATAATTATGTTTTCCAAACGACACAGCACTCGGTGCGAGGACAGTCTACAGTACATAAATTCTCATTACAAACCACAATAATCCCTCGCTAAGTACCTCAAATACACATTATCGGTTTCAAAATCACGACCACGCTTCAGAGTATCTTTTTAAAATATCTTGAACAAAAGAAAAGACTAAAGCGCAAAGAGCGTCGCGCGTCGGCCGCTTGAAGAAGGAATGATGAATGGCTGTTAATAATATTGGAGTATGACAAATGTGCTTACTATCACGGCCCGTGACGTCACTGAGGTACGTGAACTCTAGATGGAGAGTCCCCAGTTCGGAGAGGATGCTGTTCGGTCCCGCCCAGTGGTACTGACGACTTGCCTGTGAAATGTACCGAATATTATAATGGAGTTGGAATAGAATTTGCGGTTGTAGAATGGTGCATAATAATTGTGTCATTGTGCAAATCTCGAAAATACTGATTGTAAAAGAAATGTCGCCCATCTCGTCATCGCGAAAAAAATATCAACTGTCCGTTCAATTTTTAGCGATTACTATGTTTGTCCCATGGAGAGAGTTATTTACTTAGATGGTCTGTAGCTATACCACACCCTTAAAGACCACACCTTGTGATACATGCTGTATAGGTTGATTTTTTTGGTGAGCATATAAAAAACAACTCTGTCGTTTGCGATAAAAAGGCACTATTTTAATGCATACCTATAGTCATACATAAAGTAATATGCGCTACTTGTTTATATTTTTAATATCATGAAAGATAATATCGCCTGTCCAAATCCTATTGGATTTAGCTATGTGTCGAATGCACTTCCAATTTCTATTTATATTTTTTTTAATTCGCTTGATGTGTGGCACAAAAAATGTTAGTTTAATATTACATACATATAGTTGCTTATTTCTATTTATATTTCTTGAAAGCGTAAACCATTTATCACAACACTGGCTAATAAGCGAAACTTTCCAACTACGAGACGTTTTCAGGATATTGAATCTATTCTAACCATCCTGTTTTAACGTCACCGTGCCACGGATATTGGACCTTTGATTAATTTAATAAATTGATCGATAATCAAGCAATTTCCTTTGGCGAAATCGAGTATACCAGACCCTTATATTACTGCTATCTTCCAAATTTGATATACCAAACTTTTTGGGCACATTTTGGCTTTTCAAAAGCGCCACCCGGAATCTTTCAGGCGAAATCTAGCCGCGTGGAAATTTAATCACATTATCGTAGTCAATGGTGCCGATTCCCTTGTTCACAAACTAAACTAAATTTAAGTTCAGTGCATCTTTTTCTTTCTATTTCATTAAGAAAAAAGACAGAAGATAAATTTTAGTTTAGTCCTGCTACTCCATATAAGTTTAGACGTGATTAAAAACTTGCCTACTAAAATTACGTCAAATTACGTCAGGCGCTGATTAATTTGACAGGAGTAAACAAAATTCTATTTTCTGTCCTTTTCTTAATGAAATAGGAAGAAAAAGATGCACTGAACTTAAATTTAGTTTAGTTTGCGAACAACAGAATCGTCACCAACCTCTATTTAATGTGACCGTGGATAGGCAAAATATGAATATATTAATAATCTATAAATTAGCAGATTCCATGAAGGACGGTCGTCCCTACGATAATTACCTTATAGACATTTATTCCACGCGTTAAGCGTGTCAGTTTGAATCGCTATTAAGATTCTACGACTCTATTCATCATAAATGTGTCTAATTACCGATAAAGGTATCTTTAATTGTGAGTCATTTAAATACGTGTTGGGTTTTAATAACGAGTTTGAATAATGCACTATAATAAATTAATTTAACATGACAAATGAGCGACAAAGAGACAGAGGCACGGAATGTTTGCACTTATCCCGAATAAGGCTTGGATATTTTGCGCTGATCCAGATGTTAGCGTAAAGTACGCGACTTTTATAAAGAAATTGACAAGACAGTAACTAATTCATATCCTTTGAAAGTGAAAGATGATTAAGGGATTAGACAAATCGCGTTTTAAGCAGGTATCGCTCATTTTGACATAAGTGCTTATTTCGGCGTCAAAACTAAAGCTCATTTTCGCACCGCCATCTAAACCGAATCTTGTTCTGCTTCCTACATTACCTTGGTGGACGGGTTGATGAGTGCATACGGCAGTCCAGTTGGTGTGTCGAAGGCTGGCAGCAATGCATCAGCGACCTCCACAGCCTTGTCTCTGAACATACCGTCTCCGGTCAACGCGTAACATGACAGAAGTCCTCCAACGAACCGGATTGTCGTCTCGAATACAGACAGGTCGGAATCCTGGCAAAAAAAAAAAAACAAAATTATATAACAATCTGTCTTATTATAACTTTCCTGATTGGGTTTCGATCACAAATAAGACCCTTGATGCCCATGGGTGTCGTTGAGTTCGTTTTAATGAAAAGTTTGGTTGTCAAACGGAAGCTATTTTCGCCACTGACTAACAGTCAAGTTTTAATAGGGTGTTTGAGCAACTTAATTAATTTAGGGTCGAAATTAAAAACATCTCCTTTTGTTTAGACCTATGAATATAAAATAATAAAAATGTTGTAATTATTCTGTTCTTGCACAAATCGATTGTCCGTGCGACCGTGTCGTTCTCAGCATCAGGCATTAGCTTGATTAAACAATAGGTTATTGTCAAAGCCGACAGTGCCGACACTTTCGACTCTTTATCCCTTTATTCATAAACGTTGCTTAAAGTTTAGTAGTGATTAGAGACTGTTTAACCATACATTTTTGACGTTTGAACGAATCATCGTTTATAAATAAACCTCGTAAAATACATGTGACGCATAAGTACTAGTCACTTGTTCGGGTCAGCATGATACGGCACACACAGCCCGGTGTCAAAATATTTTTAAATTATAATTCTCACTCTCTAAGAAAGTGGAACGTACCTACATGTGTAAAGTACAATCAACACTATCTTAAGTTTTTAAATAATTATCAGTCATGTAAAAAAATGTTAGATTATAATTGCTTATTAGTCTTATAGGCTAGATTTTAATCAATAATTAAGAACCTGGTTCTTTCTTATAAAGGATTTAAAAAAACCGAACGGTGGTGCCGAATCATTTCGACCTGCTCAAGTCAGTAGCACCCCTGACTGTAGGAAACACGATTGTTATCTGTACAAATAAATAAAATTGAAGTTTCTGTAATGTCATAATAACAGCTTTTTAGTAAATGCATATGAAAGTATATACGGTACTTATAACAAAAAAAAAAAACTAATCTCCGAAACGGCTGGACCGATTTTGATGAAATTTGGTATGGGGATACTTTGAACTCTAAGGTAGGACGCAGGCTACATATTATCGACATACCACATGGACGAAGCCGTTGGCGGAAGCTAGTTTGTTATTATAAGTTATGGTCTCAGCACCGTAAAATACTGTTTCTACATACTCGTACCTACTCATAACGAAAACTGTTTATAACTAAAGTATAATTTCAACACTGCAAAACATCAATAAGTTTCTGCAAGGCAAGCCTGACTCGATAGAAACGCCCGCGCATCTAACATCATCGCATACTGCTAACTAATCAAATACAAATAATTTCCTCATTGACACGGATACCTAAATATTTGATGTGCCCTACATGCAAATGAAATGTGGCAATCTAGCTCCCTTGGCCTTTGTTATCTCGACATGCGCAAGTCTCAGTCCATTTCAGCCGCATGTGAGGAGTCCGTTAAAATAGACTCGTTATCCGACGCTACGGCTAATTTAGCATTTCGATCTACTTGACCGAAACGGGTCAGTTAATTAATAATAAAGAAGAAAGCCGTTTAGATATTCCTTTTTTTTTTGAGTAACAGGAATGGCGTTGAATATTATTTTCATTCATTTGAAGTTCTATCTGGACTTACGGCATACAACTGTGGAGCTTCACGTGTGGCTCAAATATCAACATGATTTAGAGAACTCAGAACAACATCTCATCATCATTCATTGGTTTATTAGGAACGCTGAAGTTCACGAACACCTGAACATGAAAACAGTCAAGGAAGTAATTATGCTTGCAAAAATACAAGTCCAGACTGGAGAGACACCCCAACCAATTGGCCGCTCAACTAACAATACAAGCATGTGTCAGCAGACTGAAAAGACACATTATCCCTACAACTAGATAACTTGTAGAGAGCTGCATTACTAATACGAGAGTTGTCCGTAATGAGGAATAATTCTTCCCTGCCAGATCTTCCCACAACTCATCTGCTCATAGTTTTTAAAAACTGATTGCAAGTTATGCAAATACAAAAATAAAAACTTTGAAATAAAAAAATGATACTGCCTAGAAATAATTATTATTCGTTGAATAAAGGGTACCTATATTAGTTATCGCATATGCTATTATGTTATTAAGCTTTTTATTCCCATAGGGAAGTAATACGGGGATAAAAATATCTATTGACCTAACTCAAGTCATGGACTATCCGTGTGCCAAATTTCATCCAAATCCGTTCAGGTATGGGTAATAAACAGACAGAGTTACTTTCGCATTTATAATATAAGGGCTAATTTTTCAATCGACAAATTATTTTTTATACGTGGAATAAAAATTTACGTCTGACAGATTTTGTATGGGAGAGCTGTCAATAATTCAAAATTATTCCTCGGATAAAATTATCTGGTTTTGGAAAAATCTGTCCTAAAATAAGTAAGTATGGATGTTATTAGCTTATTACATCAAAATATTTTTTATCAGCATCCTGCTTGTTATTTCCTATTGCGCAAAAATAAAATAACACACGAACACAGACACACGGACAGACGGAGTGACGTAATAATTCCATGAATACTTCAGTGCGCCTGGCTTCCTAAGTATTTGCAAGTGACAGGCTTTGTTTGACTTACGATTTCATTAATATGCAAGTTATTAGCGACCCAGTCGCGGCCCTCCCGGAACTCGTCGTTGAGTCCCATGAGGTAGAGGGTGTCGAGTCCATCGACGATGGTGGCTCCGAGCTCGCCCGCGCCGAACACACTCGACAAGTGAGCTCGCTTCGATATCGGCTTCAGTTCGTTCTTGCCCCAAGCGTACAGCTTGTAGTTGTTCCATGCGTGCTGCATCATCTGAGGAAGAACAGTCATTGTTAATTTTGGATTACAGAGTTTGTTTAATCGTAAATAGCTCCTCGTAGTAAACAGATACTTTATCGAAACATAATGGATATTTGATAAGCAGCCCGATGACGCTTCTATGTGCCAGCAATTAGGCTATCATATATTATGGACTACTGGATACTGGTGTTCAGCTGCATCCGGTTAGACTGGAAGCCGACCCCAAGATAGTTGGGAAAAGGCTAGGCAGATGATGATATTATAGAAACCTTTTTTTTTGCGACAACATCATTCGACATGGCATCGTCGCCGATTGGTGAGGTTGCATCACGAGAAACTGACGTTTTTTCGGAACCAAAGAAATCAACGCAACTTTTTTCGTTTACGTATCATTTCTGTTACTTGAATCTCAGTTGTAAGTCTTACAAGGGGTACATATTTGAATATCGAACATTAAAATACCTACGTGTAAAATGTCAACGTTCAAAACATCGAAAATTAAAATATCGGTTATATCGTTATATCGAAAATTGTTATACCTAAGCATAAAATGTCTAAAATTGAAATGCCGAGTTATAAAAATATCTAATGATTAAAAACATCGATAATCATTATACCTAAATTCAAAATGTCAACAGTCAATACACTTTAGTTCATTATATTTTCGTTAAAAATACCTACTAGTTAAAATATCGAATTTGATATAGGAAAAAATGTCGGTAGATTTGAAATTGTCACACACTGCCAACGCATAAGTCAACTCATTTGTCTGTCCACTGCAAACGTGTAACGTATTGTTTAGCGAATAATTATTATCATGTCGGATCACGGATTAGAAGTTTTTAAGACTCAAAAAGGGGGATTTAAGGTGCAAATAAATGGTTTTGCTTATACTAAAAATCGGCTGAGTCATGATAAAATATATTGGGATTGTGAATATAAAGTAAACAGTTCATGAGATGCAAGAGCAGGCGCGGCCTACAAATGTGTTTTTCTAAGTTATTTATTATGTGAAAATAATATTACTTAAGCATGCAGAGTGCAAGCGAGCATGCATCATGCAGCAGGCATGGTTTCTGTCAAGGCTCCGGCGCTGCGGGGCTCCGGCGGTCCCACGCGAGCTTATCGTCGTCGATGGTTTTAACGCTCACCACCGCAGCTTCGGCTTGCTGGCCGGCTTCGCCGGCCAACCTCAGCCGCGGCGGCGGGAGTTAAAGCCACCTCCGCCTCAACTCGCGGGCCGCCTCGCCCCTCTGCGCCTACGCGGGCTTAAATTACACTCTAGGGGTAGGGCAGACAAGACCACGTGGAGTCGGTTTTGCAGCGATTTGTTTCTGTCACTAATTTTTGTAGCACAACAAATAAATATCGATATTTAGGACATTCGATACTCTGTACTTCGATATTTGAATCATTAGATAATCTGTACTTCGATATTTTAGCCTTTCGATGTCATGTTTGTCGATAATTAGATTTTAGATATATTGGACGTAGGTTATCTAACCATCCGACAATATAAACTTACGTTATTTTAATTTTCGGTTTTATGGTCGTTCGATATTTTAATTTTCGATGTTTTGAACGTTGACATTTTACACGTAGGTATTTTAATTTTCGAAATTCAAATATGTACCCCTTACAAGATTAAAACATAAGCATGAAACCATAGATATAAGAAAGAAACGGTCGCCACCCCGGCAGCCGCAGGAAATTCAAAATGTTTTCCAGATCATGTGAGCAAATATTTTTTCATAAAGTACGACCACATTTCAAAGGCGTGCCGTGAACGAGGTCTTTTCAAAAAGTGTGCTCGCAAAGGTCTTATTCTGAACAAGTTTTAATCTCGACCGCTCCGTGCGGAGACGGGACACTAATGAAAGGATATCGGACTTTCGTCGGGGCCATTAATTATTATTAGGTACCGGGAAACTTCCAGTCCCCAGTGACTTGGAAAAACTGAGAGACTTAACCAATTACACTTTAAATTGAGCATAGTGAGATTTAAGAAAATAAATGATTGGAAAAGGCACTTCTCGACCTCTACTGCTGAACGGGAATAATCGTACTTAGACAATGAAACGAATTTTCAGAATTTTCCTATTTAATAAAAGTATACAGGGGGTGGCAAGGACCATGCTGCTACCTGAGCTGTTAGCATGGATTCAGTACATGATTCTGAACCCCTCTGCGTTGAAATTTTATCAGTTAATTAAAAAAAAAAATGCTGTTCCATACATTTTGACCGCGTAGGTACTGCAATTTTCTATGAATCAGCAGTTTTTTTTTTTGTTAACCGACGAAAAATTTCTACGTCTAGAATCATGTGCTGAATTCATGGCAACTGTTTGCGCTTCGATGTCCCTTTTTTTTTTTATGGATGGGAAATCATCAAATGACCCCTCCCGCTCTGGGTGGAGCGAAGGGAGTGTCAGACTCTTACTGACTAAAACCCATCCGTGTTCCTTCCTTAGCCCTATATGTTCCGGGGTAGCGGTAACCCTTTCGGACAATCCCGCACCCCCGGCAGGCTTCGGCCCTGGCAGGCCCCTTCCTTTATGCTGACATCTCTTTGAGGCGCGCGTGGAACACGTACGCGCCGTCCGGCACGGGCCTGGTCCTGATCGGACGGTGAGCTACCCATTACTCTCCGCCCGCAGGCCCGCGCCTACGGTGGCCGGGAGTCGTCACGCGGCTCCCGACGCCCGGAGCGTCGATGTCCCTGCCACCCTGTATTAACTAGGTATGAAATGGCTGATAAAACATTATTATTCCGTAAACACTTACCCAGATGAATAGTTACACACCGATTTCTCTTTTTCAGTCGTCAGTGATTTGACTTTCGAAAGAAGAAGACAAAGCGTTGTGTAACTATACAGACGCTATACAACGTTTATTAGTAAGGGGGTTAATAACTTGAGGAAAACAATCCATAATTATTATTAATGATGACGTGTTCCGTCAAAAGACCACAATTGTCTTTTAGACGGTCAATTAGAAATGAATAACTCGCACCTGAATAATATATTGCCGTTTTATCTTTACAGTGTCCTCGTCGTCTGGTCCCGTAATGCTATCTAGTTTAATTTCCTTAGCCACGTCTCGTGACGTTCGACCACGTCTGCCTCGTGGGTGCCACGACGGTCTTGAATCGATATCCGACGGGTGGACCAACATCAACAGTACCATTCCAAAAGTAAGCGCTATCCCGAGGAGCACAAAACGCAAGACTACACGCATTTTTACCGGTTGTCGTACGCGACAGAATTTCTACACAATGCTAACTTATTCAAACCCACTAAATTCCACAAAATAATACTGTCGCTGAACTGTTTATTGAAGTATTTAACGTATTTTTTACTTTATCAATTATTTATTAGATATCGAACCAGCTGAGTATGTTCATGTCGTGAACCCGTGACACGCGTTAAGTATGATCCACTGAATGATAAATGTTAACAAATTATGTGACAAGAGTGGAGTGCGTACACATGCGTGTACGTCGGCGCCGCGCGACTTATTGATGATGTGCCGTCTCTCACTCTCAATCACGATGTTGATGTTTAGAGATATCTCAGATATCAGTAAAACTATGTACACCAATACAAATTGTTATCGTAACAAATACCACCGTTTTACAAATAATTTCTCATACTGCACGATTTTATTCATCTGTTCATCTGTAACAACTTGGTTGTTAAATCTTTTGAATGTCACCCAGCTGTGTTTTAAGTCTTGGAAATCCCCACCCGCCTCAAAACGGGTCTAGAGGACTCTCACTGACTTATACCTGAGGGTGTTTCTCCAACATCCTCTGGCCAGGGGCCGGAAGTCGCTTGCACCTTCATCCTCACCCACGCCGGTATCCTCCAGCCTATTGGGGTCCCGTCAACCTCTGGGAGGTCATAGCGCACCCTCTGGTACCACGTACGTCTGCAGTGGATTGAAAGAGATGAATGAAATGAAAAATGTGGTGAAAATGTGAAATGCTAATAATCTTTTTTTCACCACATCTTTCATCTTAGGGACCAACATTTCCCCGCCGGGAGGCGTCGGGTCTCGCTTCTGACTGACCATAGGCTGGACCCCGACCGAGAACCAGAGAATACCTGCAGCACCGTCTGTCGCGACGAAGTCACGGTTCTGCACTACCCAGACTGGGCGCACTTTGGATGGCCTATATGATTTGACACAGATACTTTCCGAAGCACTTGGGTGCTTCGGAAAGTATCTGTGTCAACCGGAAGGGGAGGACGCCATGCCGTCTCTTTAGCCACTCCTCCATGACGGGACTTACCGCCGCTATTGCTACATGCTCCTACTTCGTGTTTTCAACTAACGCGTTCAATGCTTCGAATCAGGAATAAATATAGGAAAATTTACTAAAAATACAAGTTACACAAACAGGGAAATCCTAATCCTGACTAATATTATAAATGCGAAATTAAGTTTGTTTGTTACCTTTTCACGCCTAAACCACTGACAGGAGTATAGAAACGGACATAGGGTACCTTTCATCCCGAAAAAAAGTGCTGCTCCCGAGGAAAACAACAATAACGTTATTATGATAATAGATGGCGCCACGTGTATTGTTGTTTTCCTCGGGAACAGCAATTTTTTTCGGGATGAAAGGTACCCTGTGTCCATTTATGTACAACATATATGCAAAATTTCAGGACGATCGGTTCAGTGGTTGAGGCGTGAAAAGGTTACAAACAAACTTACTTTCGCATTTATAATATTATAAAGTTGGATAGGATTTCACGCGGACGAAGTCGCGGGCAGCAGCTAGTCTTATGTAGGTATAAAAATCTCGTGTCACAGTGTTTGTTATCGAACTCCTCCGAAACGGCTTGACAGATTTTTATGAATTTTTTTGTGTATACATATTTGGTAGGTCGTAGGCTATTTTTTATATCCCTAGGTGATAAGGGTCTCTCCAGAATTTTTTTGCAATCGAAACTTACGCGAGTGAAACCGCGGGGTGTAATTTTATACTATAAATACTACCAATACTGATATCAAAAATTGTAACAATTGGAATTTCCCTGCAATCATATAAAGTAGGTACCTACCTAATTAAATAACGTATTTACTTGTTTTCGTTTTGAAATAATTTATTTAACAACACGATAACCTAAGGTTACCAGACGTTTCGGATTAACAGCTGATAATTTGGAGTATTCCCGTTCAGCAAAACAATGTCTTTCCTCAAGACAAAACCTCCGATATGACTTAACACTATTAGCACAGCAGCGATTTCGAAAACTGCGGGGTAATTGCGTAACACACTAACAGCAGCAATTGCTTTAATTTTGACAGTTCAACAACATTCATTGCGTTATTTGCGTTGATGAGCAGACACATTTTTCGAACAAATGAAGCAATGGATTAGCAATATCCTTCAAAATGATTCAGATTGTGATTGAAAGCGTGTTACGCAATTAGGGTGCCGTTTCACACATAACGACATAAACAGATATAAAATTCAGGAGGATCGTTTGCAAGTAAAGCAGGAATAAATCATTTAACATTTTCAGATTAGAGAAAGACGTACTGCTTTAAGAGGCGGTCGAGATAAAGAGAGATATTAATGACGCCGAATACATTTTGTGTCAGCGCAATATGATGGTGACAAAAGATTTGCGCGAAGATTACATTATATTAGATCGAAGTAAGAAATCTTTCATCGTTATGTATTTGCTTAATTACAGCGTTCTTGAAGATACCTACGCGTACCTTAACCTTAAATTGAACACTTATTTTCGTCTATTTTTCTTAACTTACGCATCACGACTCAATGGTGGATTGCAATGAGGCCGAAAAAGGAACAGTTTTGTCGCGTACAAAAACTAAAGCCCGCGTTAATCGCTAGCATTGAGGATCGGGGGTAAACAGTGGATGATAGTGAAAAGTAGTCGGGGGGCAAGAGGCGGGGCTCGCGGGGCATATATGCCGACACCACCGCTAGGGAACTAATCTCGGCGGGCGGTAATTAAGTGTGGCCTCCAGTGCACTGCGGTCCGTAAATCCGAGCCTCCTCCAGATTTACTGTTATAGCCCGCGCAGACACCATAAGACCTCTTCCTCCGCACATGTCTTCACACTGACTTATTGCCCGTGCGGCTCTCCGAACTATCACTTTAACTGCCGACCGCGACGCCACTAAACCTTTATCCCCGGAAATCCACTTCGCAGCTCAGTTTATTTGTCAATACTTTGTACCTTAACTGTTTTATAGCAATGTTTTTGGCACGACATATTTCGAACTCATGGAGACATTAATTTTCTGAAAGGGGCAGTAAATATGCTGAAGGCCTATAAGCAGTTTTCTTTAGTTGAAGATGACCTGGATGAACTTGCTTCACAAAACCGTTCTGCCTACAAAATTTATATTGCTGAGAACTTATTTACATGTTGTCGACGGACAAGAGGCTCTTTCGTACAAGTTATCAAAGAGATTTATAGTTGTCGCGCTTTAGACTGAATTGCTGATTTGATGCTTTGACCTTTATTTTGGGATTCGTGTTCCCATCTTAACTCAATGTATAAACGATATTTAGATGTAGCACTGTTCCAGGGACCGGCTTTGTTTGGCCAAATTTATTCAGCAACGCCTCTGAGGAAGTTGTCTGAAAGTAGATGTCTTGCAAGAATCTATCTTAACATACACAGTGAATCTAAATAAACGCTTATACCTATATAATTAATTAAATTAGGCTATCTCTGTTCATGACGGCTTCGTTGCTAAGAAAACAAGACATTAGGTAAACAAAACAACGAATACAAACAAAAAAAACAGGAAAGAATTAAAAAGGAAAGTTATCTCGGCGATTGCCAGTGAAATGGAACAGCATTATTAGAAATGGTCGCAAAAACAAGCTAAGTATTTAATAACAAAAGCATTAAAAACAATGTCGTTTATTGTGCCAACATTGCATTGTCCCTACCGATACTCGAAGAGAAAGGTTCTGATTTACCTACAGCGGTCTTTGATTAGGTGACGAAGTTTATAAAGAGGCTTTAGAAAATCAGTTCTTTGATATTCCATGTCCATTGAGAATTAAACAAGTATAATTTGAACAGGTGGCGAGACGACCTAGACGCGTACCGCAAGGGTTAGATCAAGGTGGCTCTAGAACCCGGATCGCTGTCGAGTCTACCATGAAGTACCTGGGATTGGTGCTCGACAGCCGGTGGGATTTCGGCCCCCACTTTCGGCGGCTGGCGCCCAAGTTGTTGGGCGCGGCTGGGGCGCTGTCAACGCTGCTTCCCAATCTGGGGGGCCCGAGCGCCGCCTGTAGGCGGCTCTACATGGGGATCGTGCGATCGATGGCCCTGTATGGGGCCCCAATCTGGGCGACTGACCTGACAGCCGGTAGTATCGCAGTCCTGCGAAAGCCGCAGAGAGCGATGGCCGTCAGAGTCGTCCGGGGGTATCGCACGATCTCCTACGAGGCGGCCTGCGTACTGGCTGGATCCCCGCCCTGGGACCTGGAGGCGAAAGTACTCGCGTCGCTGTACCGGTGGCGCGAGGAAGCGCGGGCGCGAGGCGAGTGGCTGATGCAGCGCCATATGGAGCTGCGTCGGTCACAGCTTCGCGAGGTCCTGGTGGCGGAATGGCGGGACAGGCTTTCACGCCCTACCGCCGGCCTCGTCACTATCGAGGCGGTCCGGCCGGTACTCGAGCACTGGCTCGGAAGGAGGCACGGCTCCCTGTCGTTTCGGGTGACGCAGGTGCTCTCGGGGCATGGTTGCTTCGGGAAGTACCTGTGTCGCATAAACAGGGAGCCGGACGCCCGGTGTCACCACTGCGTCGACTGCCGGGAGGACACGGCATGGCATACGCTGGCAGAGTGTGCCGCTTGGGAGGAGCCGCGCCGTGCCCTCATCTCAGAAGTAGGCGGTGACCTGTCGCTGCCGGCCGTGGTCGAGTCGATGGTCGGCAGCGAAGAGTCCTGGGACGCGGTGGTTTCCTTCTGCGAAGTCGTCGTCTCGCAGAAGGAGGCTGCGGAAAGGGAGAGGGAGATCTCGTCCACTCACCCGGCCCGCAGCAGGCGCACCGGGCGTCGGCGGAGGGCGGACAACGCGCTCTTCCAGCCCCCCTAAATGGGTCCAGGGGCGACGGACTCGGGGACGTCCGTAGCCCCCCATACACTAGGACCCGAGGTGGCGGCGCGTAGTGTTCCACGCGCGCCCCTTTTAGACGTCGCGGGGGGAGTCAAACACCTCACTCCCCCCCCCTGACCTGAGGAGGCCTGCAGCGGCGGGCCGGCACCAGCCGGGGGTTGCGGAAGGATCGTACGTTCCCGCGACCCCTGGCGTAGGTGTGAGATGGAACACCGGGGTGGTTTTTAGTCAGTAAGAGTCTGACAGACCCCGCCGCCCGCCCCAGAGCGGCGGACATCCATGAGGATTTTCCACCCCGGGAAAAAAAAAAAAAAAAAAAAAAAAAAGGTGGCTCTAGAAAAGGTGTGGTGGGACAGTGTTGGCTAACTAAAAAAAATGTATTTAGCATCTCTTAACAGTCCAGGAGAGCAGTGGTGGCCAAGTGGTAACGGCCGCGCCTTACGAGTTGTAGGTCGTAGGCTCGAATCCAGACAGGCGCTTTACTTTGTGTAAATTATTTCATAACCACTGCTCTCAAAATGGTGAAGGTAAACATCGTGAGGAAACCGGCATGTCCTAGAATCAAAAATTCGTAGACGTGTGACATCTGCCAACCCACACTGGGCCCGCGTGGTGGATTATGGCCCACTCCCTCTCACTGAGAGGAGGCCTGTGTCCCAGCAGTGGGAACATTATAGGCTGATTATGTTATGTAACAGTCCAGGACTGGACTGTAGGCTTATGATTATGATGAGTTCTTAAACGTATCCAGTTATCCACCTCAACAGCCTGATGAAAGTTTTAGCATATAAAAATTCGACATCCTCAAAAACCATACTTCATTTTAATAAAAGGTATAAACCAATCAATTAAATAAGGCTCTAAAAAATCACATAAAGATGACGCATCATATTCGGGTCGCCTTAACGTGTTAAATTCGACTAAAATGAGCGGACTACGCATGTTTAACGAGAAACCTTGCGACCCTCACCTCTGTTTGAGGTGTCAAATTGACGCCCTGTCATTGATTGATTGTCTTGTCCCAAAACACGTCTGTCTATTTCTCTTTCAGTCACCAACACATACATACAGCCTGTTAAACGTGACGTTGACAGGTACAAAACGTGAGCCAGCAGCCCGTAAAATTAAAATCCTAAATGGTTTAATTTGTCGAGGGGGTTAAAATACTTTTGAACTTTGTCCTTATTCCTAACCCTGTTTTCGGTTTTGATAGACGATAGAAATGTTGGGGATTTAGTCACATTTAAACTAAACAGGAGACAATGATAATAAAATATTCAACGATATTAGCACCAGGGTCGATAGCGGCTACCACAGGCCGGCCAGAAAGATGGATTGAATGCTCTTCGTCACGATAACGCGCAGGATGACGTAACTGAAGGACGGAGCCACTGTTTGAATTTTTCTCTAATGGAAAATCTGCATAATGGCTCGCTCCCCCGTGATTCGATTTGCACGGAACACGTTATCGTGGAGGCGCGCGCGCCGTCACCCGCGCCTCCTCTAATGGACCACTGCTATTTACTCGCCGACGGAAGACGACAGTTTTTGTAGACCTCCTTTTGCAAAGTGAACTTGTAAGTGGGCCGCCTTTGTGACTTAACTGCCTTTCACGAGGATAAAACGAGCGATCGACGGCGCTTGTCTCACCGACAAACATGGGAACCCTTGTAAGCGATATCCAATAATGCCGGGCCCTTGAGCTCCCTCGTGTTTTATGTCCATTATAAGGGCACGCCAACCAAAAGATTTGCAAGCTTCACTCTGACCCGCGACTGACAGCGGCCAAATAAATCATCAGCCAGACAGAAATATTAAAAAATATGACGAAGCACAAGCTATTAATTATTGTAAGCGAGCGCTGACGCCGCTTAAAGGATTCCTGAAAAATGTTGGGATCATATAACGGATTTGTATTATTACTAAAACAATAAAATCCTTTTTTATTTAGATTCACGAGCGGGGAAGGGTCGGAATCGGAAAATATTTTTGATAGGGGTTAGCTGAGGCCCACATTTATCATTATCACGTCGTCGACGTGGCAGGTCACCGCACCTTTGCTGTGCCTACTAAATCATAAAAGTTGCAAGTCGGAATCATATTTTACCCAACTGTACAAGTGTGTATAGTTCGCACGGATACTTCAGAACACCATCCATCAAGTAATGATAAATTATTACGCGGCGTCCTTCACGCACGTAACACTAACTGTTGAGCAATCATGGTGTATTAACTACTAGTTCAAGCTATGAAACGGTGTTCATTGTGCAGGACACTTTTTGTAATAAGTAATGCTAATCAGCCTATAATGTTCCCACTGCTGGGAATACACTGCTGGCCGTAATCCACCACGCCGGCCCATCGCGGGTTGGTTTGGTAGATGTCACATGTCTTCGAATTTTTGGTTCTAGGACATGCCGGTTTCCTCACGATGTTTTCCTTTACCGTTTTGAGACCACTGGTGATAAAATAATTTACACAAAGTAAAGCGCCTGTCTGGATTCGAACCTACGATCTACAACTAGTATGTCGCGGCTGTTTGCACTGGGCCACGACTGCTCCTAAAATATATTAAGTAATGTTGATTAAGTAGTATTGCTTTACTATAGCTTAATAATTAGTATGAGTAAAAGGAGCTATATTTCTAAGTAAATGAATATGTAAGTCGAAGGAAAATAAAAGAACAATACAAAGTAAATGTTTCAGGCATATATAGAAAGAGAAAATGTAACTGGAGGGCATTTATATACGTGAGTAGTTAATATGTGAGCCGACAGGTGCGGGCAGAAATATTTTCACACTGTTCTTAGTTCATTCGACACGCTTCGGCAGAAAAAGGCTACACATAAATATAAGACAAAACAACGAGACGCGCTGAATCCTTTTAAAGGATAAATAGTTAGGATGACTTGACATCGTTTATCAACAACTGTCGAAGCTGAATCAACATCAGATAAACAAAATGAATTCACTATTTAGGATCTGAGGGACAATTCTTGTAATTTTAAGAACGTTCAGTCTGATCTCAGACTCAATCTGTCAAAAATCTAATTTTCTAACCCTGATTTTCGCTGAGATGAGATTGCGACTAGATTTTGAAAGTTTTTAATTACGGGAATTGGCCTGCTGGTGATAGTACATCAGTGAATCTACTTTTAATAAGGTTTTACCTTCCACATTTTGAAAAATATAGCTATCGGTATGTAAACTTTTGCTTTTAATAATGGATTCTCTGATACAAATCATTCAACTAGAACTTAATAAAACTATTAATAAGTTTTATTACGTAGATGTAGAAGATAATGTAAAAGTCAATGTTTATTTTATTAGAATCGTAAAGGTATCGCGAAAGGTGTCGTTTCTAAATTGGGAACAACAAAACGGAAATCCAACACGTGCTTTTATTGGGTTAGTAGTAATCAAATATCGACCGGTGAGACCTGATACACGCCACACTTGCGTATATTGTGCTCGGCGGACTTCGGCGTGTTCATTTGAATTTATAAATGGTTGCATGTAAGCGCGGCCAATGAAACGCCCATTCGCAGGGCTGCAATAGTACCATAGTACCGCTCTATTTGTTCAGGACAGCGTAGACGGAAGTTCGTGTAGGCGCGGATCGCAAACACCGGCGCGTTTCCGCTTTTGCGGTGCACTGGCTCAATAAAGCAATACTGGCTTTGCTTCAATGCTGAAAACAATGCTCGCGCACTGTAGATAGTACGTAACTCGATGCCCTGATAAAGTATCGTTCATAGCGGTTCATGGCCGAAATACTCGTTAGAGAACCAGTTTCGTTTATTATACCTTAATAAATACGTTGGTAGCAAAAGTTTGCCTTTTGAGACGATCATTTCCACTCAATTCAATAAAACGCTGCTATTCAGACCTACGACATTTCTATGGTGTAAGTCAAGTTACGAGTGTCCTATTACGAACGAATGGGTCGAAGGCGCACAGTTCCTCCGAGCTGTTACTTTTACTGCAACACCTGCGCAGTCCGTAAATTACAGCAGAAATCCTTAACCTAGACTTTATTGCTGAACTACCAGAGTAAAGAAACACTTACAAGTGGTTATTTAATAAAAAACTTCAGAATTATTTGACTAAATGCATGAAGCGTGACGGATTTGTAACTTTCAAATGGACTGCACAAAACTGCAACTTGATTGAAGTCGTTACAAAATATATACTCACAGCCTCTCATTATTAAGATACGAACCTTCTTTAAAACATTCAACAAAAATTACCACCTTTCAAATTATCAATTTTCCTTTCTCTGTTAAACATACGTTTTTGGGAACCCAAGACATAGTCGAGTCAATTACATTCGTAGTGTACATTCATCATCATTATTTCGTCATTCAATTTCTCATATAATCTTCCATTAGTAAATTGGATTTCATTTCTATGAGGCAAGCGACGCAACTATATCATATAGATAGACGATTGCGTATATTCCCAACTTGCAAGTTTATGATTTAGCAAAGCAAAGGTGCGGTGACCCATCACGTCACTTTTATCTACTCGTCTGTCATAATAATTAATATGTCTTGAACATCGAGGTCTTATGTAATAGTTTCGAGTCTGTTTTATTATTTTATAGGTCAGTATTTGCACATAGCAGCAGATAAGAATACAGGCAGGGATAGGCTCAAACTGTAACGATGAATTCAGCACATGATTTTAGACAAACAAACAACAAAAACAAAACAACAAATAACACAAACAAACATAAACAAATATTTGTAAACTGTTTTTGTTTTGATTAACCCATTGAATGTCGTAATTACAGACACAAAAAGCCATTGTGTCTCGCGTAGATCTACGTTCCAATAGACGAGAGGTTAATAAACAATAAAACAACGCATCGTGTAGATCACACCATCATAAAACAAGCTACTATTCTTATTCCTTCTCTGTCCATGCTGTAAGATTGTGGAACTCACTTCCGCCTAGCATTCGTGATTTAAAAACTATTTCTCTATTTAAATGTCGATTAAAAGAGCATTACCTTTCCTCTATACTGTGAGTATAATAATGTTTATATATCTTAGCATTATGTATTTATTTAAGTATACTTAAGTTTTTTATTTTTATTTGTTTTGCCTTATATGTGTAGGTTTAGTTAATATTTTAGTTTTAGACTTCACACATTCATTTCTTTCTCTTCTTGTTGTCACACACTATTGTCTACATTTCTTTTTTTACTTCTCCTTTCGCAGTTCTGCTGGAAGAAATTTCTTAAGAAATAAGCAGTACCTTTGTACTCAAATTATAATTATATCATATCCTTATGTATTCTATTATGTGTACATAAATAATAAAATAAAAAAGCGAAGAATTTTTCATAGGTTATCAAAAAAAAATCTGCTGTTTCATAGAAAAGTATGTAGGTATACCTACGCGGTCAACATGTCGTGAACAGCTAATTTTGTATCCGAAGGAAAATTTCAACGCAGGGTTGAGAAATACGTACAGTCACGTCTAAAAGTATGTATACACTTGGCAATTTTCAATTGCGATTTTTTCGTGAAATAACGAATGCAATTTTGAAACCTATGGGTTCGAAAATACTATTTTCGTAATAACATAAAATTTCATTCAAAAATAAAGGAGAAAATCGCCTTTGAATAAAGCCAAGTGTATACATACTTTTAGACGTGACTGTAGGTACTGAATCTATGGTAACAGGCTGTGCGTCGATGTCATGTATAAGTTATCATGTCGAATTAACAGTTTACGAAAAAAAAAACCGGATATCGGAGCAGTGGAAAAGAAGACCCTATAAATACTGAATTTCAAGTTGGTCTTACTGTAGCTTTTGTAAGAATAAATAGCGATTCAGATTACATGAGAAGGAAAGTGAAAATGCTGAAAAAGAAGGAAGACATCTCGGCTTATAATCCGTCAAACGTTGGCGCGATTCAAATCCCTTTATTTAATTTCTATCTCAATTTATCCATACACAAATACGATTATACAGCCATGTCTATTTATTGATTTTTGCAACATTTTCCTCAATGCTACTTATTTTGGAAGACGAAACAGCTTTTAGACCCGAAATAACATGCTGTGTTATATTTTATGGTATTTATTATATTATTGAGATGTTTGAGGCCATTCAAGTAATTTAATAATGTACATGTAAGGAGGACGCCATTGCTGTGCAAAACATACTTAAGGAAACCTGTTTTGTTATCAACGTAGTAACATCTTTTAAATCGAAATATTATATAGTTACTGAGTGGTTACAAACACGGCATATGCTTTAAAAGTAAACTATAAACAAAATAGAGTGCATATTTTTAGATTATTTTTAGGCGGAAGATATTCCTTTGGGCGTGCTTTAAACACAGCTTACGAAGCTCCTAAATTCCTCGTGATGAAATATCAGAGTGTTACACAGCGTGAAATAGAAAAGCTAATCTGTAGAGTAGTTGGCGTCGAAGTGGAGGCGAGTTTATCTTTTGTGTAAACTTTCATTCGGCGCCGCTAAAGCCGCCCAGTTTAAGCCTTAAACTGTAAGGTAGCTGCGCGTTTCCGAAGAATGCGCTTTAAGAAATCTTTATACTGCACAGTTGCACACTTCCTTCTTAGAAATTAAAGTGGGAAATAACTGGCTTCAATACTTTAGCTGTATATGGCTTTATGGAAGGTTCCTTTCAGTTAAGTTGCGTTTGAAATAACCTTTTTCAGGACGAAACTTTTATTTCAAACATTTCAACGTTCAATTCGTTTATACATTTTCTGCTAGTGACCGTATAAAGCCCGTTTATACAAACAAATCTTATCTTCTTACAACCCTCGTTAAGATTGTAAGAAACAGAATTATTGATTTGCATTAGCATAGCATTATTCCATTTAAAGCTCTTTCCGTACCGCCAACAAGAAAGCAAAACACAATGCAATGCGGGGTACGTAATCATAATTTACGTTTTCAATTAAACTGTTTACGACAACGTTTTTATTGTGGTATGCATTAATATACAGCGGGAACACACTCTGCGGGTAATCTCCGAATTTACGAGTGCTGACAGTGGTGCCCGTGTGGTATGCCGTAGTGCTGCACAGAATATTTGCATACTACCCCGCACACACGCTCCCACAAGTTTAATCACAGCCGAGTCAAAAATTTAATGAGTTATTTGTATTGTTTTTTGTAGACCGCGTACTAATTAAGGCAGCCTATGGCAAGGCGTACACGATTGTGCACTACTGTGCACCAAATGAATGGAGTTGAAGAAAATTACAATTGCGAATCTGATGTTTGTTTTGATTTGGTTGAACCTCGGGAAAAAGGAAAGAGAAGTTTTGGAATAGAAACACTACGATACATTTTGTATGTGAAAGGGAAACATTTATGAAAGGCGAACAAAAAGAACAAGCATGGCAGTTAATTATTCTTCCAACATAAAATAAAGGACAGTAGTCACAATGCAACAACATACATTGTGAAGATTATCATAATAAATCTCATCATCAGCTTAACTATGACTGAATTCATCTTTTAACCACCCATACGGCAGAAACGTTACGAAAGATGAGAAGTGTAATACAGACGAAAAACGAAAATTCTGCGAATCACACATAACATCTCAAAAATCCCAGTCATAACGCGACAAACACATAGACATCGAAGGAAAGATAAAGTACGAATGTCCTGATACGTATCCGTTGGGTAGGAGCGAAAATCACGGCTAGACTGAAACACTAGATATTGGCAAAGTTTCGAGGGCTCGAGCAGTCGAGCATGGTTTGGCTTTCACGATCGCTACTCTTTATCAACAGTTTTATCTTACTGTTTTATTGTTATTGCCGTTTTACTGCAATTGGTAAGTGAAGAGAGTACGTTGGCCCGCAATTGGGATCGCGGTACACCTTATAGCACGTTGACACGTCACGCGTCGAACACCGTTCGATACTTATGACCATAGAAAATCTTTACATTATTTTTTTTACATTACTGTTATGTTATTAAAAAAAGAAATTAAATGCCTCGCGCGTGTTTTTTTTTCAATCACTCAATCTAATATAGGTATTATAATATTGGAACGTGCAGTAATAACACGATTATATTTAAGCATGGTTATTTAATGGCAATTTCCCGTTCGAACCGTGTCGTAAAGGTACTGTTGAGATTTCGCCACTTGCTTCCAAAACGAGTGTCGAAAAAGAATTCACCAGATTAGTGTATCCCTGAGATCTGTGAGAAGATTCGACAGAACCTGTAGGTATTTTTCCGTCCATTACTTAAGTTACTAGAAGTCGATTGAAAGATTGAAGTTCCATTAAGTATAGACTCTTGGAGTAACCCAAGAAAAAACGATGATGATGCATTATTTAGAGATACTAAAGTAAAAGACGTTATATTTTTTACTGAAACCGCAAGACTGTAACATTGGAAAACCTTTATTGCAGCCACGAAGTGAACGTATAAAAGGGTATTATTACGTAGTACGTGGTTAAACCGAACGGCAGTTACAGTATAGGCGATAGAGAAAACTCGATTTATCCTAGTGGACAGTCTCTAACGAGCGGTCCCCTGTGCAACGACTGGCGCAATACCAGGGCGACATGGAAAAGGCGGGATGGGATGGAACCGAGCGTGGACGCAAAAATCTTCCCTTTTTGCTCATGTACCGTGTTTGATAGCATTAAATACTTTTAAACGTATACGTAACGTTTTTCTGCACATAAACGTGACATATAATATATCACGAAATGTATGTTAAAAAAAATTAAACCTCCGAAAAAACTGAAAAGCAAAAAATAATAAACTTTTTTTATTTAACCTTAATAAATAAGTTCTTAAACTAATGCAAGTATACCTAAGTAATTTTGAGTCGGCGCCAAATAAGCAAATTAATTCGTTGCGAGTGGTCGTGCGGAGAGCGCATTTTTTGTTTGAAATGTTAATGTTTATCGCTATAGATTTCACGTTGCTTATTTCTTTAAATTTAAGGTAATTTAGTAATCTTTGTTCATTGATTGTTTGGCGCCGACTCAAAATTATTTAGGTATACTTGCATTAGTTTAAGAACTTATTTATTAAGGTTAAATAAAAAAAGTTTATTATTTTTTGCTTTTCAGTTTTTTCGGAGGTTTAATTTTTTGTTAAAAAGTTTTTATTTTATAATTTTTTGAGGCCATAATTTACTAATTACTACATGCTTAATGTTTGATTACTTTTAAAATACCTACCTTACTTTAGACATTAACTGTTATATACTCCTACTTTAACTATTATTTTTTGTGTAATATAATACTAAATAATATAATGTAATACTTAAAAAAAACAGGCTTTATATACCAACATAGATAGGCCTTTTATTTTAATTGTAATACACAGCTCAGCATTAAAATCTGTGAATGAACAATAAGTCACCCCTATTTTCCCACCCTTAGGGTAGGTATTTTTTTTCCAAATTTACATGGGACCAACTTCGAAGTATGTCCTATCCAACAAAAGAAGAATGATCAAAATCGGACTACTCTGTAAAAAGTTAAGCGTGGTCATACATTACAATCAGTGAGTGAACAATCAATCATCCCCTGTTTTCTAACCCTTAGGGTTGGAATTTTTTTTTCAAATTTATATGGGACCACCTTCAGGGCTTATACCCTTTCTAATAAAAAAAGAATTATCAAAATCGGACTGCTCTGTAAAAAGTTATGCGTGATCATACATAAAAAAAAAAAAAAAAAAAAAAAAAAAAATATACGCGTCGAATTGAGAACCTCCTCCGTTTTTTTTCGTCGGTTAAAAAGGAAACTGTCGAAGTTTATGCTGCTTATTACATGATACGGAGCTTAAGAGTATTTGGGTTTTTAGGAATTGCCGAGAATGGAAGATAAAACCGTGTTTTGCCGACTCCAAGTAACATGGGACAAGGGCAGGAAGATGATGATAAGGAATTCTGTCAGTTATGGCCTTTTGAATATACCCCAGTAGTGTTTCATTCAAATGGCAATACTATTCCCAGATAGCTTTATCTTTGTAAGTGCAACAGTTTTAATGCACAGATAAAGTCCGAGTAGTAGACGATAACGCAATGGCGATATATTCAGTGTCAAACGTAACGGTAAAAATATGACTCGCGGATTAATTGAATTCATTTGTAAGTTGTTAATGACTGAGTAGACTGTTTCAGTAACAAATTGAAAGTTTTTTTAGTTGCCTGATAGGTATGGCCAGCAGACATGGTTCTAAGTTATGTTTGTTTAACTCTGGTTAACCCTGAAAATACAGCTGTGATTTTGACTAAAGGCACCTTGGCAATACCCGCGTGTGCGCACTCTTTTGTGACAGCTACGATAATTCACAGGAAACCATTGTTTATGGGCCCAGACTGCATGTAAATACTTCCTGAATGTAAAATTCAGTTGCGTCATACGACCAGCATTTATGGTAATGATAGACAATCATACTTATCTGCATCTATTCATGTTTTGAGTATAATCATCTAAAGTTACAATATTTTGTCTTAATTTAGTGCCTTAATAATAATTCTCTCCTCCAGACCGAATCTCGACTGTATATCTCAACGAAGACTAAGGCCTTATTTACGGAGACGCGGGGCGTCTCGCGGCGCGTGTGGCGTGGCGTCTCGCGGCGCGTCGGACATTTTTTCTGTTTACGGTGGGGCGGCGCGTGAAGCGGCACGCATCATCGCACGCGTAAACACAAACTTATAGCAATATACGACCATGTTCATAGAGAAGCGAGACGGGAAGCGTGTCGGTGCCCGCCGCGGCGCCCGCGGCGGGCACCGCGGCGGCGCACGCTCGCCTCGATCAAATCGACTAGTTTTATGTTGGCGAGAGATGGGAGCGCACGTGTCGCAACTTGCAGCATGATCATATCATACTCCATTGCGACGGTGACTCGTCTGTGTTGCGCGATTTCTAAATAAGACTGACAGAAGATTCCGCCTCGGACATAGCTTCATCGAGAATTGCCGCTGCGTGCGCCGCTGCGTGCGCCGCCGCGTGGGACGCGTCGGTGCCATCCGCGGGCTCGGCCGCAAAAAACGCCCTAATTCAAACAAACGCGTCTAAAATCGCTTCTCCGTAAACGCACTCATACAACGCCATGTATTTGAATTCAGTGCGGGCCGCGCCGCTAGAAGCGACGCGCGACGCCCCGCGTCTCCGTAAATGAGGCCTAAGGCCTCATATACGGAGACGCGGGGCGTCTCGCGGCGCGTGTGGCGTGGCGTCTCGCGGCGCGTCGGACGTTTTTTCTGTTTACGGTGGGGCGGCGCGTGAAGCGGCACGCATCATCGCACGCGTAAACACAAACTTATAGCAATATACGACCATGTTCATAGAGAAGCGAGACGGGAAGCGTGGCGGTGCCCGCCGCGGCGCCCGCGGCGGGCATCGCGGCGGCGCACGCTCGCCTCGATCAAATCGACTAGTTTTATGTTGGCGAGAGATGGGAGCGCACGTGTCGCAACTTGCAGCATGATCATATCATACTCCATTGCGACGGTGACTCATCTGTGTTGCGCGATTTCTAAATAAGACTGACAGAAGATTCCGCCTCGGACATAGCTTCATCGAGAATTGCCGCTGCGTGCGCCGCCGCGTGGGACGCGTCGGTGCCATCCGCGGGCTCGGCCGCAAAAAACGCCCTAATTCAAACAAACGCGTCTAAAATCGCTTCTCCGTAAACGCACTCATACAACGCCATATATTTGAATTCAGTGCGGGCCGCGCCGCTCAACGCGACGCGCGACGCCCCGCGTCTCCGTCAATGAGGCCTAAGGCGCTGGCCACACAGAAAGGACGTAAGACGCAGACGGGGCGCGGGCACTTGTCTCTACCGCGTCTCTTTCATACAAAATGTATAGAAGCGTCGCGACTCAAAACATACAGAACAGACAGGGCGCGGGCGCAACGCTGGTACTTTTGCGCCTGTCCGCGACGCGCCCTCGTCTTACGTCTCTTCTGTCTGGCCTGCCCCTAAGCCGTCAACGCGGTGGATATTATAGTGAACGGGCAGACACAGGAGTACTCTCTCTTCCCTCTCTCTCATAGTCCGATAGCACGCAATACGACACGACTGGAGAGAGATCAGGTACATGAAAGGCCAACGGCCTAACGTGCTTTCGAGGCACGGGTATCACACCGCCAACTTCTGAACTCCGGATGGCTACTGAGAAATTCCGCAATATTTTTTTTTGTACTCTATTGATGCATTAGCAATAATTTGCATGATTCAGTGTCGGTAATTCGGTATCTTCTTCCAGATTTCTATCAATTCATATAATCAAACCAGTTCATTCATTATATATCATGATAAAGCGAAGTTCCGCAAAATTCTGATTATATATTGTGCTATACAATCAGAATTTTGCGGAAATTCTTTCATCAAAACATTATGTTTACGGAACAAAGGTTGAATGGAAACTCACGCACTGGATTCTATGTCATTGTCATTTCTCAATTTCTCATAACACACCCGGCGAGTAGATAGCTACAACAATTATAATAATAATGCTTTATTGAACAAATTAAGTATCTTGACTTGGCTCGCGAGGTTGTCGACATGTGGGATGTGGACTCAGCGATCATTGTGCCGATAGTCGTTACAGCCAATGGTTTGATAGCCAAGAGCCTCGACCAACACCTAAGGAGGCTCTCGTTGGGCAGCTGGATCAAGGGCTTGATTCAGAAAGCGGTACTTCTGGACTAGGGCATGCAAAACCGGTTTTCCGGTTTTGCGCAAAACCGGAAATCGGCCAAATTTAACGATTTTTGAAAACCGGTTTTGAGAGCCAAAACCGGAGCTCAGCTCCGGTTTTGTCAACATTTTTTTCGAAGTAATGTTATTTTGTAGTTCGTCTTCAAAGTTACAAAAATGTTGATTTTTTTGGTTATTGTGGGTGGCTGTGTTTAATATTTGAAGATGCTGATTGTGTTTTCTATGTTTAAAATATATTATTTTTGATAGCAGACTTAATAGGTACCAAAGATACCAAAAACTTACTTGTTGTTGATTTGATCTCATTTAATTAATCTTTATACTATTATAAGTTCATTGTTATCTGTACAATTATTATGGTTTGGATTAAAAAAAAAAGTAAAAATACTAAAACCCGACTACGACAAAAAAAAAACGACGCTGAAAAAGTATGAAACAAGATTTTCATACTTCGAACAGAACAAAAAGAAAAACCGTAGTCATACGTTATTAAAGTGTTTCGGTTGGTACCATTTATCTCAATTTTTATTATTAACACATTACTTTTTGTCCACTAGAGGGCGCCGTATCGAGTTTTGTGCAACGTCACGTAGCCTATGTTCAGCGGACAATTAAGACGGTTCTAACGATACCTCATATGTCGAATTCCGATAAGTAGATTAGGAGCTACGAGGGAACAGATGAACGTACTCACATACATACATAGCCTGTTAAAATCATAACCCTCCTTTGGCTTTGCCGTAGTCGGGTAAAAAGAAATGTATCATACAATTTGTTTTATTTGTAGACATAGTGGGTATTTAAAAAAATGGTGTTTCTTTTTAAATTATACTACATTCGATTTTTTTTGCTAAAACCGGACCTAGCTCCGGTTTTCGGTTTTGGTCCCAAAAAAACGATGTTCAAAACCGGTTTTGATGACTTTCCGGTTTTGCATGCCCTATTCTGGACACGGCTCGCATTGTCAGGAGGTTCCTCTCTCTGGAGCCCTGACCGCCGGTAGCTTGGACCCTGTTCCCGATACCGGTGGGCTACTATTTTTTATATTTTTAAATGTTTTTATATATTTTTTATGCTAATATTTAAAAATATAATTTATATGTATATAGTGAAATAAAGGAAAATAATGCTTTATTGAAAAACAAAGCATTATTATTATAATTGTTGCGTGTGTCATTATTATTACAATTGACGGAAGATGGCATCGATCAACGTTAAGCTACGCTTGCCGATGTCGGTCCGTGGATGGGTGACCATTAATTACATACCGGACCCTTTCCGTGCCTCGGAAATTGTTCCCGGCGACAGTCGTTACTGGTATACAGAAGAAAGTTGACAACCAGTCTTATGAAGGTTGTGGAGGTCAGATTGGCAGTCGCTTCATGGAAATTGCAGGTAGATCTTCAATTGTATCCGGTTTAAGTGACCCGACTAATCCCAACATAGTTGGGTTTCCGTTTAAGGCTAGGAAGATCTTTATTGTAGATCCTTTCATTATTGATAGGGTTTCATAACAGGTAAGTACAGTTGTTGTGAAAACCCTGATTTTCATTCAAATGTAGGTACTGTTATTCATTTAAATGAAAAATCGCAATAAAGGTACATATTAAATATTTGATTCTCAGTGCTCAGAAGTTAAACTAATCCGGTCTGATCCCTTGATACCCCTCTCCACCCCCCTTCCTCAATCTCCTGCTAGTTCGTCTTATGTTTTCAACATTGTCTTATCCACTATAAGCATGTTTAAAGCACCCAGCTTGATGCGAACTCATTCTATTAAACTGGTTAAACTGTCCAATCACCTTTGTAATCGACCTTGACTTCATCCTTATCAAGATGCTAAATCAGTTACAGACTTATCACTTAGGTCTAAAAAATTCCTTATCTAGTCTTATAGTTTATCTTACGCTAACGTCAGCGAGTAGAAAACATTTTAAAGCCAAAACGTTTTCAAATCACGTGTGTACCAATCGAGATTGTATCGAAATGCGACGAGATAAGTCGACGATCCATGAAAGGAAACGGTGAACAGTCCGACTAGCACGTCTCTCCTTAATATTCCCTGTGATGGCGGGCTGCGGTGCACACCACCACACTACCACCCGCCACCACCCGTGCTCTGACTCCAGCAACTTTAAAGAAATCTCTTTATTCGAATACTAAGCGGCGCCTCCACCAAGTTTCTAAACGCTCGCCAACTTTACAGTCCAGGCGAGAAGTATGTGAATGTTTAAAAGCCATATTATTTTGTTTATAATACACATTTGCTAAGTCACATTGCTCACCTAGAAATTTGAATAGTTTAACATATTTAATAAGATACACAATAATAATTCAACGGGTGATGTTTACATAAGTGTTCATATTCATGTTCATTTATTTGCGTTCCACAAGGTAAAACAAGATTTTAACAAAAGGCTTAGAGCTAAAAGCCGTTGTCAGGGCACAGCAAAATATTAATAATATCAAATTATTGTTTGATACTTGATACATAGCTATTACTTAAAGTTAAAAATCTAAATCGTAGAAACTAAAATTATACATGAAAACTGAATAATTAATTAATTACATTCGCATAAAAGTTAATAACAGTAACATAAATAATTATATAATTGATAAGTAGGTAGCTATTTTCTTAAAATACTATTATTAGATAAAGTTATATTTACTTAGGTAATATTATTACAAACATGTATAATAAGATAACAAATAATAAGATTACAAATTATTAATAAAGAGATCAGTTTTACGTGTATCACAATTAGAAACAATTTATAGATTGGATGGACTTGTGGATTACAAAAACACTAAACAATACAACCGTTAAAACGGACAAACCGAAACAATACACATTGGTAAATAGAGAATGTAAGCTGAAAGTCGGGAGAGCCGCGTCATGCGGGCCAAGATAAAACTACTGTTTGTACAGCTTCAGCGGTGGACACAATTACTACCCTCTTAATCAGTCATCTGAGCAACAAAATTAAATTAAAACAGAAAATGTAGTTTCACTAAAACCTCATGCTGAAACCGAATGCTTAATGTTATAAAAACCACATAAAGAAACCTATCAAATCTGGTTAAAAGCAGAGCTTTTGAAACTTGTATTAATGTTTCTCCGAGACAAAGCTTTAAGAGAAAAAGACCACAAAGTTACAAGCTTTCCTCCAGACGAAATGTAATTTCAAAGTCGGTGGAGCTAAGTTAACGCCGGCTGTGCGATACTCAACGAAATTGCTGATTTAAGTCATGTAGAGGCTCTTTCCTTTGACACGATCATGGTACTGTACAACAACAGCTTTAAAAATTCAATGAATGACAGAGAGTTTCTTACTTGCCGAGACGTGATACAGAATTCAGAAAGACATGATTCCACAAAATCTTTTAGAGGCGCTTGCATAAGAAACTAATTGTACTTAGAGAATACAGCAAAGGTTCCGGCACGTCAGATTCGCATTGTTAACAGACATAATGCCCAGATGATGTTTTTACTTGGAAGAGCGCTTTTAATTCCAGGACATCTGGAATACTTATTTAATGTTTCCATAACAACTACCAACAAGATCGATACAGATCAAATATACGGCATTGCTGCCAGCTTCATGGACATCCAGTTTATATGTCTCAATCGGTACATATGCGCGAGATTGACATCGATGTCATATTTGACAATTATTTCATTCGGATGTCGCAGACAGCTAGCTAATGATGAGCCACAAATATCTCGACAGGGATTGGCTAAGTTAGCGTTTGGCACGTACATTATCCATTGAGCGACGATGAGGAAGGACGGCGCGTTCGAGTGGGCGCCATTCAACGACAAGTAGTCGCTGGAATTTCTCTGTGAATGCAATTAAAATAAAGCCCACTTTGTTTACTTACTAAGAGTCACTAATTGCTTAATTTGCAAACAGAAGCTATTTAAGTAACTCTCGTAACTTCAACAAAGAGCAAAACAGATCAATTATTGCGGAAGATGCCGTAAACACAACTGTTTGATTTCCAACTCGGAGATAATCAAACATTGTATTTCTTGGTTGAACTTACATAAATTACGGTTCAGCGGCTAGATTCCACTTTCGTATCGATATAATAAATACAAGGGAATTTATGTCAGCGTTTAATCTGAAGACAAAATCGCATTGGCAGTCACGAGGCGCATTGTTGTTGGGCAATAAGGTTTTCACACGACCCTCGCGCGTGCTCGCCTCGCTACCAATATCACAAATAATGTTCGTATATTTCAATAATTTCATCTTGATGGAGGATATGAAAGTCATGATCTCTAAGTTATGGCGGCTATCTGGCCAATATCTCTGGCCTTAAATTTAATTGAATATGAGACGATAACATATCTAATATCATATAAAGGCAAGAAACAGTCGCTTCAGGAATTTCTAGTTTTATGATCTTTATAATTCTGCGACCGTAATATAATAAGAAACGCTACTTGGACCTACAGTTCGTACAACAGGAAATACAAAGTCCTATTATTAGTTCTGTTAACAATCTTTGACAAGAGTCTAAAAACCACAATAACAGTTAATTTGAAAATTCAAACAATGATTGCTTTATGGAAGGTACTACATAAAGCAATCGGTATTCAAAGGCCTCGATTCATTGGTTCGTCACAGTCTGTTAAAAATGAACAAGCATTGCAGCCGATTCTGAAAAAGACATCTCATTCGAGATCCAATTTACGCCGGAGCCGGGAGCAAACCGCATATAATCCAGTTGCGGAGTGACTCCGCAAGCAATTCATTTCAATTTCATTCCAAGTGTGTGCCAGAGCCACTGTCCGCGGTCACTGCTCACTATTTCATCTGTGTAAACTGTTCCTACAATATGATACCTTCAAAATTGTCGACGCCATAATTAAAACGCTGTCCAATGAAATCAAACGTTTTACTCTTGCTTCGAACGATATCGGTTATCTAGATTCCATTTGCATTGATTACAGCGATCATAAAATAATTTAACATCTTCAAATTCATAGATAGTATCGGGTCTTTCGGAAAATTGCTGGACTGCTGAAATTGCAATTTTAATAATGACTGGTGGGTTGTAGTAATGAAGGTTGAGGGAATTGTAACAATTATGTTTGAAAGAAATATATTTAAAAACATTAACTACCTGCGTCGATCAATTAATCATAAAGTATTTTTGTGTTGCAGAAAAAAAGCTGTTCTTTACATGCGTATATTTCTGAATTTAATTGGAAAAGAGCTTATTTTATCTTCAGGAAGTACTTTTTCTTAAAGTGATGACTTCCTTTGAACCGAAATCAAAGTTTGAATTAAGCAATCAAAGTTTACTCTGCTCACCACAGTCGCAAAATATTTGGGAAAATATATGAATGGATGGATTGTAGTCCAATAAACACGATAAATATATTCATTCAAAAATGCTATCAGAAGTCTACATCAGGCAAATCACAAATCACTATGGAACGATTTATGTGTTGCGCATGACCAATACGCAATTTTTAACGTTTTCATCCAGCAATAATTTTTTTAGGTTTTTCCGGTATTTGTCGTATAGTCGTTGAGTTTGTTTTTTTTATATTGTACCCATAAATCCGATGAAACCAAAGCGCAGCCCCAGGAAAAGATCAGGTAAAATTGCGAGGTTCCTTAAAGATTTTTCCAAGTAGTTTGCAGAAACTATAACAAGCACTTCCACTTGAACAAATCATGTGTAAATTCGAGCTTACATAATAGAAACTCTCGGAGAGTTGTTAAATGTAAACTAAAATCTTCCTGACTTCTTACAAGGAGAGAGAATGGAAAACAGGGTGCTCGACCCTGCGCCGCGGGTCGGGGGAGGCGAAGTTGCTCGTTTTATATGCAAATTTTCTACGTCCTTATGAATATGAAAATTTTCTATTAGAACGTGTCGTTGTCAGCGTTCCCTTGATGTACTGAGAATGATGACTTCTTTTTCATAGATTTTCGCCTTTCAGCAGTTTGCAACGAAAATGCAAATTGAATAAGAAGTCACTATGCTGTCACTTTAAAGTGCACCGTTTGCCTGCATGCAGAAAAGGAGCGCACGTCTCTGAGATGTCAAGAACTTATGATCACAACATTTTATCGTCAAATTTGTGTTTGATATAATTGAAGACGTGATTGCAAACCATGTTCTCTGCGGCCAATTAGTAACGTGGGTTTTTAGCTTCAAGGTTATTGTACCTAAGTGGATCATTTATAGAAAATTCGACGGATAAAATTTAATCGGAGTATAATGATCCACATAACAAGTTGGTAGTAGAGGACTCACGAGTTTATGCCTTAAACGGGCGGAGCGGTGTTTGTGAAGCGCGCACATGAGGCCTCGGGCGTTGCATACGGGCACGTAACTACTCCCCCAGGACTCAGGACTGCGACATTCATTGAATATCTTTAAAGTTAGCGGGCACACGACGCGCCAGTTTCAAACTTCGAGGTAGCGAAAACGTATTAAGCCTATTGCCTTTAAAATATAGACCGTATTATATCCTTTCTAGAAGTTTAAACGTAGGTAAGTTATACGTGTTTGAAACTGCCACTAGTAAATTCTAGAAATTATATTTAAGTTACAAGAAATAATTAAATGAAAACAGCATTTAATTATTGTTTGAAATTGCATATTCAGCTCTATCACAAAATATTATTAATGATTTCTATCGATACGAAATATACATAGAAAAAAATTATAAGCGCGCAAATTCCGCAACTAAAGATTGCAGTTGGAAGAAAAACTATGCGCTTGCAAGATATGATGTCGGCATTACGTACTACCGTCTACCATTGTAATTATATAATAATATGCTTTCACAATAATGGACAACCAAGCTAACTATACAGGATGTTACGGAAAGGGTATATCAATACAAACGGGTTGAAGAGTGTGTCTGGTCTAGAATCTCTGTACAAAATTTCAGCTCAAAAGCATTAACTTTGAAAATGCTTAATATTTTTTTATTTCGACTTCACGGCGCTGCACTGGCGCGCGGCGGCGTAATATGCGTGTACTAGGCGCACAGACACACTAGGTACAGATAATGGATAATGACCATAGTGCGGTGACACGTTTGTTATGATTTCAATTTAATAAACTATCGAAGTAAAAAAATATTAAGCAATTTCAAAGTTACTGCTTTTGAGCTGAAATTTTGTACAGAGATTCTAGACCAGATACACTCTTCAACCTGTTTGTATTGATATACCCTTTCCGTAACACCCTGTATAAGTAGAAAGCAAAGATTTTTCCTGTTTCAATCTTTGAGTACAAACTGCGATAATCCCATAACCTTGATGATATTATGAACGATGACCAAGATGTCAGCATATACTTTTAATTTTTTCTATAAATGGCAGGATAACGTGCAAAATCCTTAACTTCAATTATTAAGGATATGAACTCTACAAACGTCGATTACTTAATAGTAGAGTATGGTTGTTTTCAAGAGACTTGTTTCTAGTTAACAATGTGGGTATAATTACAGGATAATTAGAGGTACACGACGCAGAATAAAATTGTTTGTCCGACCAAGCCGCAAGGAGTGGTCAAGGAACAAATGATAATTACTGACATTGCAAACCAAATTGCATTCGACAAATGCACGAAGTCATCATACTTACTTTGCACAGAAGTAATATAAACGCTCATCAGACAAGACGCGTCGTCTGGTATATATGAGGGAAACAAATAGATAATCTGATACCGTAAGTCAAGAATCTAGATCGTCATAAAATAACTGGGGGCCGCTAGTTGCAAAAATCACAATCTTAATAACACCGCAAATGGTATTTTTATGACACGGAATCCTGTCTTTAAACTGGACTTATAAGTGAGGCGAAGGAATTCATTTAAAGCCGAGAGGGAATGTTTTAAACGGTAGAGAAAAGTCAGGCGTTGGTAAGAACTTAAGAAAGAATACCAATGTTAAAGTTTGTGAATGCAAGTAAGTCGTGATCGAGAGGCGCAGTGCATAATACCAGACTCCGACGTCTCGTGGTCCTCTCTCATTTAAATTTAATACGCAATAGAAAGCATGTAGACGAAATCGATATTGGCGAAGCTGTGTTCAGAATTGGTACGGCGCAAGTTGGTGTATTTTCGGACAAGTAAAGGACGATACGATGTAATAGCTTTAGTAAAATTAAACAGAAGAAGCAGCAGAGTGTAGGACGAAATGTTTGCTGAAGCTATGTTAACTGCTTAAAAATAGATTTTGCCAATTCGTCCTAATTAGAATTAGATGGAATAACTAATCGAATCATCTAGCTAGTAACATTATATTGGTTCACTAATGAGTGATGAAAGCCTACTTGCAACACGGTGACAGTTAGAATGTTTGTTGAATAAGTGATTGTATTATTATAGAATGGCATGAGTGCGTAGTGACAATAAGAATGTCAATATTCTCTAGTCTTTTGAGGGTGTAACAGATTGCTTTAGTCTATGGCATAAAGCAGAGAAGCAATCAAAGTAGGTTACAAGAATTAAACAATAGCAAAAACAGCACAAAAGGTAGAGCATGTGAATAAGTAGCGCTTGCTCGTGACGTTAACTGTTCTAAATTTAGATAAATAATCCCCAGTTGGTGCACAGGACAGGCGCTGCGAAATGCCGAGGTGGGTACAGATGCTGTCGCAGGCCCGAGGTCGCTCGGAGAGCAACAATTCGTGAAAACAGGCACTCTGCCAACGAATGCAGACCCAACCGGGAACATTTAAGTGCTTTAAAACACATATACTTAAAATGCGAATCCAGACGCTACAGAATTGGAAAACTGTAGTGACCCCACACAGAGCTGCTAAGTAAACATTAAAAAGAAAATTTTTCAAGTTCTCAAGACACGTATGAAAGAACTTTAGCAATAAAAGGAGAAAAAGGGGCTTTCCGGGCCATAGCTTTTACCGAGTTAAAGTTACTCAAAGTGGCGTACTTTGGTGGAGGCTAAATTGGCGATGGCGTACTTTGGTGGAGGCTAACTTGGCGATGGTCAATAAACTTAGCTGCCGCCGCGTCTGGCCGACTCTCACAACAATGAAGCGGAACTTCCGCAACAGTTTATCTCATGAAAATCTTACAAAAAAAACTTTTAATATTAATCTTCAAAAGTTGAAAGGTGCTTAGAAGATTTAGAGGATAAAGGAACGATTAATATTCACGTTTATAGTAAAAATTGTTCGGAGTTGGGTTCAGTGGAGGCTGTGGGTCTGTTTGCCAAGAATTCAATCGGGAAAGCGGTGCGGAGCGGGGCAGGCAGGCAATATGCACTCGTCCCGGGGGCTGACGGCGCCACCCGCTCATTAATTGAGATACCAACATATCTACTACTGTAAGTGCTTCCTGATTGAAACAATGCGATGCAAGCTTGGCTGTACAGTGGTCTTTACCGCTCATTACTTAACTTGGGCCGAGATAGATTCTGCATTGTGATCCTGTAAATTATGATTTGCAAATACTAACACACTTAGTCTGATAGCAATTTTCAAGCAAAACAGGGCGTAAAATATGCTCTTAAAAATACAAACTGTCTTATTACATGAATAATGTCAGTAAAGAGAGGATTCATATAAAACTGACTTATTTCTACCTCCAGTGTTTCGGAACATCAGTTTTACGACGGTTCGTAAATGTCTGCGGGCGGTGGAATAAAATTTTTGTGACTAGCTGTCGTGCAAAAATCTCCAGTGTCACAGATACAATGTAAAATCCAATTTTCTAGGATTCCTGATACCTGTGACGTAACGATCGCTCCTTTACGACCATCACCTTTGAATGCTGGAGTAATCAATCAGTATTGGGAACTAACCGAGAACAATGTGCTTTGAGAGCATTGTGTCATGCTCTGTTTTACTGAGTCACAGTCAATGGCGCTATTTCGTTACACCTTTGTGAAGCAATCTCTATTGAATATCACCTGTAGTATCATATACAAGCGTATGGGTACAGTCATGTCTTTTGTGTGCATGTTGAAAGGGCTTTCAATGATATAATACTTCGTTGAATATTCATCAAACCAAGATTATATCCATTGATTTTTGGAAAACATACTAATATATAATAGTTTTCCCCAAAATAGCATTATCTAACACACGACGAGCTGCGTTTATTAATTGGATTCTTACTTTTTTGAGCACATAATTATACAAATCCAAATTAAGCTTTAATTATTGTATTACTTCGTGTGTCGAATGACAAGATCCAATATGCCGCCTGGTGAGACAATGAGACGAGACGTCCGACGGAGGGCAAAAACGTCGCCGCGGACTGGCACTCACGCACGCCCTTCATCTCCGACGGGCACCGACAGAATTATCAAACACGACGGACTCCACCGACAACATGCAACATGATTAATGCTCCACGGAACCTCAAATTTGATTTATTTAACGACGCGACGAAAACTCGTACCGTTTAAAAACCAGGATAAAAACTCCGACGACTTTAATCCGCACAAACCATAACGAGAGCGATGGAACCCCTTTTAATACAATGAATACCGAAAAGATAAAGGTAAAATTAGAAATGCAGAGTTGAAGGTTTGCTCGATAAAGAAGATAATATGATAAACGAACCACGACAGATCACCGCGGGGGGTTAATGTTTTATGTAAGATCGCAACAAGTAGCGCATTACAATGTGAGATTTCCTTATCGATAGAGTGTAGCGGATGACAGTCTGGGAATTGATGAATTTATCCATTTTCATACATAAAAGGGAGTTGAATAAACTTTGTAACGAACAATAAGATCTTTCAAAATTATGCAACGTGCCAGTTTTTTTAATCATGCTTGTATTGCAATTCTGACAACCAAAAGTCGTGTTCTGTTCAAGGCTGGCATATTCACAGAAACAATTCCTTTTCAGTCTTTTTGTGTTCATCTAAATATGTTGTCGAGTGCGCGTGGATTTATATCCTCCGCCCGTCTAATGTACAGCTTGGCGTCCGCAAAAAGCTCGGGAAGCATCCGTCGGAGGCGGCATCCGCTTCGATGACGGATCGCAGCCAGCGCGCCGCATCCATCACCGCTGACTGGACCCACCGGAGTAATGTAAGAACACTCATTCTCAACTTACAAGCCACACAAACGAATAATGCGCAATATTAACATAATAACAGTCGTAAAATTAAAAGCGAACTAAATTAGTGAACCACACAACTCACAACATTATGTTACAGTTGCCGCTACACCGCTAAACACTTCAAGCATATTGCTGTTACACACTACACAAGGATTAGTTACAATAACGTATGGGTTGAATCATTACCGCAAACTTTCACTTCGCGTTTCCCGCATACTTTCCTATTTACATAAATTTTCCACTTTTGAGAACTTTCCTTGGATGTTTCAACAACAATTTTCACATTTGCATGTCTTTTCAATTTCACCGCTACCTAACGTTTTTGTTTTATCTCTTTTGTGTGTTTACATGTTTAAAAGGAGCTTGCAAACATTAAAGGGACATTGAATTCAATTCGAATACAGTACAGGAATAATAGCGTAGCTGATATCGCCGTCTATCGAATCCCAGCCGAGTTTCCTTTGTTGTTATGTCGTCATAAATTTAGGGAATAACACCACATTTCATGTAAATCAGAGACAGAAAGCATTAATCATAGCTATCATTACTGGCCATATTGAAACGCTTACATAAACTGCCTTTCACGTTAACGCGGCGTTATTGAATAATAATAAATTTACTGTAAATTAGCGTACATTTTCGGGAACAAGATAATAACGTGACGTTACTGCGAGGAGCAAAACCCAAAGGTATCTTTATTGCAATCTAGGTAGTTTATATAATAGCGGGTGGCAAATTAATTCATCGCACGGCGGCGGCAGCATGGTCCTGGTATCTCCCACGATAACTTTCGGTCCGGCCCCGGGGTGCTGAACACCAACTATCGTAACGAGATCGGGATTTCTCAGAACGTTACGTTGAATGCTCGAACCGTTACCACCGACGTATGCGCTCGTACTCTTATCACGATTTTCGCTACATCATTTACGAGCCCAAATGAAAGTTTGAGAATGTATGAAGATTGAGATAGAGTAAATATGATAAAAAGGGTCCCAGAAATATGTTAACGAGTTAAAATTTGCGAAGTACGAACAATCGATCCTCCGACGAAACTTGGTAAGGACAATGCTTAGGTGACGGTGACGGGCACGGAGCATGAATATGAAACATAATGCGAATGTGTCCTGACCTTCACGAGGCGAATAAATGTGAACACGAGACAGCCTCGACGAACTGTACGAGAAGATAAATACAATACAATCTGCACTTACGCGTACAATTAAAAAGGACTCGCACACATCAAAAGTGTCTAGGGATCAACATATATTTTTGCAATAACTTTTCTCCTGATTGATATTAATTAAAATTTTCTTTAAGGATTCATCAAATAAAGTGTTTTCGTTTGTCACAGTAACGATAAACCAAGTCACCTTTGCATTAATAAAGAAATTTGCCATTTTCCTAATAAAGGGATTTTTGAAATTTTATTGGGTAACTTAAACAATTAATAATCCGTGTTTCTACCGCGAACACTAACAACACAAGAACATCGGTTTGGCATACTCAAAATGAGTTCATCCAAATCACGCTGTGGAATGGCCGCCCATGTTCGTTGCAACAACAAAAAAGGTCTTCTTGCGACTGGATACCCTCCATATTCGGCAGAGCTCTTCTCTGTAGCATATCCCATGCATGCTCAATCGGGTTCAAGTCTGGCGACTGAGCAGGCCAGGGCAGGACATTGATGTTAGCTGCGGCGAGAGTCTGTCTTACAACTCTTGCGGTGTGCGGTCGTGCATTATCATGCATTAACTGAAATAAGGGACCGATTTGCACTTGTAGAGGAACGATGACGTCTGATACAATCGTCTCAGCATAAATTTGAGCGTTGAGGTTGCCTCTGATCCAAATCAACTCAGTTCTTCCGCCGATCCAAATACCCGCCCATACCATGATGGTTCCACCACTATAAGGATGGACTTCCTGGCAGGATTTTAATCGCTGTTGGCGTCCAGGGGTTCTCCAGTGTCGTATACGTCTTGTATCCGGTCTCATACCAAAACGAGACTCATCAGAAAAGCACACGAAACGCCATTGTTCTTCTGCCCAATTTCTGTGTTCAAGAGCCCATTGATATCGAATCCTACGATTGTGCATTGCTATAGGTGGTACCCGTAGCGGTCTTCGGGAATGAAGGTTCACTTCATGCAAGCGGTTTCTGACTGTTTGGTCGCTAATTAAGTTCCCTGAAGAGTGATGAAGCCTCACGGCTAACATCATGGCGGTTATTGTTGGAGCTCTTCGAGTTAAGATTTGAATGTATCGGTCTTGTCTCCGTGTGGTGCAGCGATACCGTCCTCCATGGCGCTCAGCCACGGTACCAGTGCTTCGGTAACGTGTCCAAAGTCGACTGATAACACTCTGACTTGTATTCAGAGCTAAAGCCACAGTACGTTGCCGGGAACCAGCTTCTATCATTCCCACGGCTCTGAGCATTTCTTCCCTGCTTAAATGACGTCGCCGCTCCATAATAACGTTGGTTTTAATCAGTAGTAGGGAAACAGTAGCACTAATAATGTCTTCAATGCGTTGTATGTTTTTATAGGGAAAATATTGACAGCTGATTTTCATCTTTTACTCGAATTTGATTCACAGTTCCTGATTCAAATTATGAAATGCACCAAAAAGGATCCATATAAATTTATAAAATCATAAATTTATTACAAAGCCACATCTCAATCTCATGAAATCCGCATAAAAATGCTTGATCCCTAGACACTTTTGATGTGTGTACTTCCAAGATTATAGATCAATACGGATTATTATATGTATAGGATCAAATTAAACTAGATAGCGAATATCTATATCTAAATCGATATCTATCTAAACATTATAAAATAGAAAATAACAAATGATTAAACGTTTTTTTGGGGTCAACGACCGCTGATAGCTTTGATCAGTTGAAGTGTAAGTTGAAAAAATCTGTTTTCATTTGTGTTATCGTGTTTAAATATCGACACCCATCACATCTGCAGAGTTTCGCTAGCTAATTTAATTTGACTCTGTATACGAGGTGTTGGAGCTGTGACCTCGTTATTAGTTTATTATGTTTCCTCAAATAGAGTAGGATCCTACAATACAGTTAGATTAAAATGTATATCCAATGTAATAACTTAGTCGTACTGTACGATAAAAGTCTGCTAGGAAGGATTTTGTGTTTGCCTGGCAGTCGGCCGGCACTTGTTTGCTGCCGCATATTATTATTTACTATTCCTGAAAGAAAGCAAATAAAATCCCGAAGAATAATCGTAAGTATAGACTGTTATCGTGTGCCTATATAAAAATATTTGTACCTATAGACAATGAGTTTATTGTACGATGGCGTGCGACTCGACCACAATAGTTTAATGATGGAATTATTCGCGGCTTTTGGATGCCTTTTTGCCAGAAATAAAGATTTCCTCGTAAAGTTCTCTTCAATTTCTAATGAACGTAGATTGTGAATAGCCTCGTGTTCACTTACGGAATAAATAGAACCTCCTCAGATAGTGTCTATATCCTCCATACTGCAGGCAACAACTAGCATAATTTATAAACGGGCAATAAATCCCCTTGAGATTCAAAAGAATTTATAAGTAACTTCATCAGCATTTAAATGCTTAATTCATACAGTGATCGTGAAAGAGAGATTGCACCGACTGATATGTAGTGGACATTGTGTATGAGGCGAGGTGCCGGCGGCCGGCGGTGGCGGCGCCCACACGTTGACAGGACAATTGTCGATTTATGCTTCAGGGATCCGCACTGCCCAATTTACGAGGCCCAGTCACCGCTCGGTTAGTTCTCCAAATCAATTGCGAACTTGCACGGAGCATTTAAACCAACCCCGCACTGACTTATAATACCTAATAACAGTCTCCATTTGAACAATTCCGAATACTTCCCGACGGCCCTTTAAGATAATGTAACGACCAAATTAATTTAAAACTTTCTTAAATACTAAAGGATCCCCTTGAAATTGGTGGGCGGCATTAAAACTGTCCATTATAATCGGCTCTACACGCCATTAGAGAGTTACGTTTGGCGATGAATTTGGTTGAAAGTTCCCATGATATTGTGGAGTGAAGCCGGGGCGGGTGAATTCGTTCGTAAGCTCTCGATTATTTATGTGGACAGGCTACAGAGCCGTCGCCGCCACTGCCGCACTGCCACCCTCAGCGTATCACTTCGAAAAGAGGAATAATTGCTTGCGGGTGATGGCTGAGTGAATTTTTCCATTCGGAAAATGGTCGAAGGAATTAAGCATCTCAGTCTCATATTTCAGAGCGGCCCGAGCGCGCCCTTCTCGCCCTCTGTCTGGGCCATGCCGAGAACACAAGTACAGGCGAACCCTGAGCCGTTTTTTATGTTCCTCGTAAAAAGGAACATACGAAAATATTGCCGGAACAACGAAAATCGGGAATTGCCACAATAACGCAGTTGTGAGAGGGAAATATAAAAATGGATTAACTGCGCAGTAAGCTCTTTTAAATGTTCTTCTTGAGAGATTTGAAGCCGTTTTGTGTATCATAAATTACCTGAAACAATGAAGATTGTTATTAGTTACTTACTAAAAGATATTGTAATACTTAAATATTATGATAACAATAATGTTTTCTTCACCATAGCTGTTTCAAAACTAGATGCTGTTAGTCAGATACGAGGCATAATAGGCAGCATCCTATGTTTGTACTTATAATTATCACTGAAATGGTTCGACTGGCTGTGTAACGAACCAATTAGGCACACAACTGTCTAGTACCATTGGTATCAGGTTCTAGGAATCGTTAAGGGAAATGCGCTAAGGTAGCCCGCGAAATTCAAATTTGCGTTTTTTGCAATTTGTTTAGTCAGTGTCAGATAAAATTATGATTCGGGACCGTAAAAAATATGGCTTTACAGAATTATAATCATAACATTCAGCAATACAACTCCTTGAGTTACCATCAACCTCAAATACACTGACCAAACAATTTGCATCCCGTTTTCTAGAATCATACTTGACAGTTATTGTGTGCCTTTGGTTCGTGACATAGCTAATCCAACCATTTTAGTGATAATTATAAGTACAAATATAGGATGCTATACTCCTTATTATGCAACAAAATTTAAGAAAATTAGAATTTCGCGGGATACCCTGCGCTTTCGCCTTAACATGTGAAATTTTGCACTTAAATAACACAGGAGTACTATTCACTGATAGTCATCTAAACCGTTTTCTTTCGTGTGTATAAAACGATATGGCACCAATTTACGTTAACGAGCTACATTTTAATGTTATTTTTATTGCAATAGCTAAACGAACTCGTTATTAAAAAATAATGAGGAATTCTTTGAATAAATAATTGCGCTCATTGTACTACTGAAACGCTCTGGTAGAGTTATTCGTAAACATTTTGGAACTATCAAATAAATCCTAGCATCGAAATTAAAAAGTGTTTGTTTTTCAAACAAACTAAATAGAGCCGACTACTTATGGGTTTTGCAAATCTTTGACTAGCTATAGTGACTAAACTATTGGAAATCTTTAATTGAATTTTCGTATGCAGACTGATAACGTCATATATGCAGTAAGCAGTTTAATTTATTGTCATATTGTCCTCCCCACCTTATAATAAAAGTTGGGGCAAAATAGTTAAGTTAAAATAATAGGCACTAGTTCCTTCAGCAGTTGGTTCTAACATGAACGACGTAGTCCTTTAAAGTAACTGTGTTAAAATACTTGATATCATTTAGAGCAGACTCGCTTGAAGATTGCTCACGACTCGAGAAGTGCGGAAACTCCGCTCATAAAGAGACCGTGAAACGCTGGAACAAATTGCAGCTTAATTTTGTACGCTTTATACTTATGATAATAACAAAGTGTAAATATGAAACGTAATGTAAACAGAAACATTTTGTATTACAAAACAAAACATTTGTTTCAGTACAACGAACTCAGGTACGTTGATCCTTGTGAGCATAGACGTGTGAAATATGAGTGTTTGGCCTTAAAACTTCTTCGCTACAGTTTATGATATGCGAAGCATGATTTTCGCATAAAGTTGGCGTTTCGTGGCTGAACCGTTGAGAGCTAGAAGTGTCCGTATCGGGCTAAAGAGCTTCCCGGAGGACAAACGAGCCAGATAAGGCACCGTGCTCGCTAAGCATCGCTCGCGTTTTAGGTACATCCACTAAGATATTGGATTTGAATGTTTGAATATCATTACACCAATTTTAGAGGCAGTGGCATGATGGGTAGAAACTTAAAAGGGTTGTGTTGAATGATGATTTAAATAAATAGAACTGGGTTATTTCTGGCAGCAGTTCAGTCGTAAACTAATCCGATTGATTGATATTATAAACGTATTATTTTTAATCCATTTAAATGTTTTCAAGATCAGAACTTTAGAAGGCTAATTCCCGTAATTAAAAACGTTCAAAATCTAGTCGCAATCTCATCTCAGCGATCAATCAATATCAAAAACTTGTGAAAAATGTAGGAAAATTAGAGGTAGGTATTTTTGACAGATTGAGACTGAGATCAGACTGTGAACGCTCTTAAAATTACGAGGGTCCAATACGTGTAACCAAGTGGGAATTCCCACTTGGTTAGTTTAAAAAGAAATATGCAAACTTGCATTTCTGGCGTGAGTTCACGACCTTTCTAGTTCTTTGAACCGCGATACGAACAAATTTTTGGCTTGGCATGGTGAGGTTGCCGTACGTGCCTCGAGTATATAAATAATTATCGGTTGATTGCAAGGCACACCATAGGAACACGGTTAGTCTGAAGTAGTAGATCAGATAGCAAATAAAAGCAAGGGAAATCTTGATGATTTCACACGCTATCTTAGAATAAATATTATGATAAGGATAACTGCAACACACAGCATGTTTCAAGTAGTTACGATTGTGGGTTACCATCACCATTATTGAACGCTATCGCTAATAAGATAACAAAATCACTTTGCTTTATCACGAACTCGTAGATTGTATTACCTGCAAGTAATCGTATGGACACAACAAATAACCCTTTTTATCGGATGGCAATAAAATATAATCCCAAATATTAAATCAATGTCAATAGTACTTCAAAGCTATTGTCGATATTCATTTATGATCTTAATATTTATTCAGACAGAAACCTAGCTAAAGGCTATTGATATAAGAATTTGCCAAATATTTATAGAGACCATTGTAAAGATTTCATTATGGAAAAGCATTCGTTCGATATCTAAGCTTTTTAGAATTATCGATATAACAGGATGTGAAATAGCACACAATGACATAATACAGTGACCTTAGATAAAGGATCTTTATATTAACACTTGCATACGAAACTGCCACAGAGTAACACAAAACCTAAAGTAGCATCCGAAAGACAAAACACGACAGCATAAGTTCTGGCAGTTTTTAAAACAAAAAAAAAAAAACGACGAATCCTCTTTGCAGTTAGCATAGACAGCAACTGACAGGGCTGAATTTAAGAAAAAATAGTATCTAGATGCTGTGAAAAGAAATTCCATGACCATAAACGAAGTTTGGAAAAATTGAACGCTTTTTCGTGTATGCCTGAAAAAGATAAGTTTATATGAAAATCAGCGGGGTAATTGCGTAAGACACTAACAGTAACAATGGATTTCATTTTGACAGTTCAACTACATTCATTGCGTTATTTACGTTGTTAAGCAGGGGTGCTGGTCTCTGAAAAGGCCTCGTAAGAGACCGGAGACCATTTAGTTCAGTTGCTTTATCCACAAAATCCCAATTATGTATAGTACGATCCTGACTATCAAGCTAAAACCTAATAGGTGGTACGCCATTAAGAAAATGAGGTGTCAAGTTCGGTAGAAAGCCATGTAGGTACAATACCTAGTAATGAAGTCTAATGATTTCATAAGCAGTATAATCAGGCGGGTGGCCGTGTCAGGCGAGTGATTGGGACTCGTTACCCCCCACCCTTACCCCCCATTATCGCACATTAGCCGAGCATCAACCGGGAACAACAAGCGTATTAAGGAGGAAACATGTTATTTAGCTTATGTTCGAAACATTTAGCTATGATAACCAAGATGGTGTTTACGGTGTTGTTAAAGACGTCGTTTTCTGTGCTATTGAGCTTTTTGGTGTTTTTGGAGTAAGTTCAGGGAAATTATATTCTCTATGGACTCGGCAATCATCATCAAAACTTGAGTTTACAACTCCCGAATGCATGTTTGACTAATAAGGCCTGATATTTTCTTCTACATGCACCTTTGACGTTTCTTAGTTCAATTCTGTCTCGTTATGAAGCCAAGTTATGAACTAAAATACTGTTTTGATTGTTCTACTGTCAATTATTCCATACATATTAGTTTGATTATGTACGCTAAACAAACAAATACAAGTAAACACAAGATGACTCAACTCATCTAAAAAATAAAAACTTTTTAGAAAAAAAAAACAACCGACTTAAAAAAAGAATCACTACAAAGTGATAAATAACTTTAATTTCGGAAGTCGGTGTCGTTGGTTCCGTATTTTAATTTTTTGACACCGACTTCCGAAATTAAAGTTATTTATCACTTTGTAGTTTTTTTTTAACTCGGTTGTTTATTTATATAAAAAAGTTTTCACTTTCACTTTTTAGTTGTATAACTACCCCACACAAATTCAATTAACATCAGTGCATTGAAGAATTGAAGACAGCGACTAGAATAATCATCAAAATTCGCATAGAAATGCCGGAGATGCAGTACATTTACGCATATTAACTACGTATATAAGAATAACTACCTAAAGTATTTGTATACTAACTATATTCTAACTTCCTGAAAGTATGTAGATCACATTAGTGAAAGAATTATCAAAATTGTTTCATTCGTTTTTGAGAAAATCGCGAACATACAACCATACATACATACATACATATGGGGTTGAATACAGAACCTCCTCTTTTGAAATCGGTTAAAAAGAAAGCAGCATTCAACGCCTATTGTTTCTAGCACAGAATAACGTCAGCTAAAGATACTCTATTGGATACATTATGTAACGAATACTATTCGCAGAGGGCCAACTAAGAAAGTAAGAAAAACGAAGTGTCCGGTTTCTTTTCACAGTCCATTAGTCCACGCTCTTTCTTCACGAACATCAATGAACGTTGTCGTAACCGTTGCAGAAAAACTGTAATGGGATATAAAACGTTCAAATCCGAGTATAAGACTCGGATATTTTTGGGACTCTGACAATCAGCCGATAACTCGAAAGATAACTACAGTGAGCGGGACGAGGAATGTGTTTTGAATGAGTCAAATCATACGTACCTAGCGTATGTGTATGTCCGGGCATTATGGAAAACTTGTTTAGCAAGTTCGCTCAAATTATATTTGCATAACACACTAAAGGACAGCCTTATTGATATTTATTCAAATTCATTCGAGTAATAGAATTGAATCAATCAATTCGGCACTTTTGTCTGAAATAATCGTGAGTATTTATCTAGATAAAAGCTAATCTAGCTAACAGGGGTTTTTCGCTTTCGTACAATCTTGTTGCAGTTCACTGACACGAATGAAGAACGAGTAAGCCAATGGACAACGGAGGGTCCAAGTTGTTGTGGTTAGGAACGGAAGATACTCATTACGATATATCCTACCGGCCATTGCTAAGTAACCACTTTAGATATTGGATCTGTGACCGTTGAGTTAAATAAACAATAGGATCTAGAGTTGGCACTGTACAGTAGAGCAGCGCAGAGACCACAAAGTAGCTTTTAAAGAAATTAAAGATGAAACAAATTAATAAGAAATGTCACCCTCGTCAGGAATCTTGAATCGGAGTCTGGATAAAACATTTTCATCAGAATGTAGTCCGTCGATTTGGTTAAGCATTTCGGTAGCGTTCATTTAGTAATGTGGGCGCCTACATGTTAGACTTTTTCTCCCGTTGATTTCCAACCCACGTTCATAATCGGCAACACACAAAAAGTACAATCGGGCTACAGAGGATGCGATGCGCCGACGTTATGTAAACGTACATCATACTCAACAGACAGCACACAAAAACGGCAGTACTCGGAGGCTCTTACAATGACAATGCTGACGCTGTGAGTAATAATGTGTGTCGAAAAGAGAGCTGTGTCACTTGGCATCTAATTAACATTTTTATGAGGCAATATCGAGTTCGTAGTACTGCCTGCCAGTACTGCGTAAGTAGTGTGATGAGGTCTCGTCTCGTCGGCGACTGTTTGGGCGGACATTAAACGCAATATAAGTTCTCCGGAACGTCCTGTGTACTAATTGCGGCTCGCATTAGGCCGGACCCGGCGCCTTTCATACGATTAGTTGCAACTAATTTAAACGGTCACAAGATTTAAGCCACCGGGAAACACTATGACATCATCAGTATGTGTAATTTATTACCAAGGAAGATAATAAGCTTAATGTCTGCGAAAGTCTTTAGACGAAGTATTGTTTGAACTACGTTTTGTTATGGTATGTAATTACACTAATCAGAATCACAGTTGAAACTTGATAATGCATCAGTTTTTTACTCGCTTGTAAAAAATAGTTTGTAGTTTTCAAGTTTTTTGTAGTCTTTCCGGTCATGAAAAAAACATAAAGATCGCATAGCGGTTCAATAAAATTGATGGCTTAGTCCAAAGAGCGTTGATACAGGTTACCTAACGGTAGCACTTTGATAATAATTAAATAAATTATGCTACTTACTATTTATTTTATAGCTTCATCTATAAAAAGCACAAAAAACAAGATTCGCGTGTCAATGCCAGTGTAGAAAAACACAAGTTTTTAGTTTAAAAGGTACTTATTGATTTTTCAATCAAGGTTGGAAAATGAATTGCACAAACCTATCACTTTCAGTAGGTTTATTATAGTGTTTAAGTCAAACAAGTGAATGCAATTCGTAACGTTAAGCGGCAGTTGATACGTTAGACGGAGGAAAAGCAACGCTTGGAGTTTTCCTGCAAGGAAAAACTGCGATAAAATCTAAAAACTATCAAAGAATTTTCCCAGCCGCAAAACAAAAGAGGAAAAGAGAATGCTCGATTTTATTATTTCTAACGTGACGATCTTGGACGTCCACGTTCATAAAATGTATGGAAGACGTGCCCCTTATACAGGAAGATTTTTCTATCACCATCCAAATTTTTACAGGGTTTTTTTTTAATTTTTAAAAGTTCAATACCTACTTGACCAAAATGTATGAAACAGCAGATTTTTTTTTTTCGTGATTTCAGAGTTGGTCCCATAGTGAAAGTTGTTCATATTCATGGGTAGAACATCCTGTAAAAATTTGGATGGTGATAAACATTATCGTGGACAGTAATTTAAAGGCGTCTTCATATTATTTATACAGGGTGTCCCTGGAAGCATGGATCAAATCGAATAGGGGGGTGGGCAAGGTCATTTCCAAACTTTTTAACCCTGAGAATGTCAGTGAAATTTTTTACGGTTCAAAAGTTATGACCGATTTTAATTTTTTTTTTCAATCACTGCTTAGTGCTCTAAGAAAATAATCATAAAAAAATACAATCAGGGCTATCTAAAAAAAAAAAAAATTGATAGCCCTGATAGTTTTCACGAATTCGATCTTTCTTCTCTTTTTTTTGTATTTTTTTTTTTTTTTTGCTAAAACGTTTGGAAATGACTTTGCCTACGTCCCTATTCGATTTGATCCATACTTCCAGGGACACCCTGTATATTTCCATACATTTTACTTCCGTGTTATCGTGATGCCGTGACGTGGACGTGGAAGTCCACTATAATACCGTCACGTTAGAAATTACATAAAAGAGCACAATCCCTGTACCTAACGGAATCACCTGCAACGTTTGACAATAACATTTGTTATTAAGATAACAAAGATACCGTTGCAATTACAATATTTCAAGTTTTGATAAACCTGTAAGATAAGCCGGTATTACCATGGTTCCAAACATATTAAAACGGGACTCTTTTATGATATTGCTGCGATTGGTCCGGTCCGTAACATTTCATTTTTATTGCAAGAGGAGAATGTTTTTGGCTGTAGTTGACCTTAGCCGCGACATCGATAGCAGGAGAGTGTACTTTTATATTGATACAATTACAGATCAGATTGATGTGCAGGAATGGCATTTAGTTATTGATGGTTCGAACACGTGTTTTACCAAATACGAATAATTAATCAGCCGAATGTTCGGTTAAAAGTTTATTGCAGGAGTGCAGGATTTGCAAGCTATTACCAAATAAAAGCCGAGGAATTAGTATTTTTGCATCACAACTTGGCAGTAGTGTTTATATTATACTATATTGAAATATCTTTTTCCAAACTGACCTAAGATCTATTCGGCAAATTGAACTGATTTATTTCTAACTACACGTGAATGTTGCGGCTACTTATAATAATGAAACGAATCTTCAACCCATGCCTACATAAAAAATAGGTGTCAAATAATAATTATTATTTACTTTTTATTTGTAAACAACGCCCTAATTGCGTAGGCAACCGGACTATTCATTCGTTTGATAATACCACTGAATCAGAATCAAAAGTTTAAAAATTCTTCAGTGTGACAATAATAATAAACAACGCAATGGATATTATTGAATTGTCATTCCGAATGGGTAACGCAATTGGATGCTGGTCTTTTCTCATATGAAAATGAGAAGCAGCTTCCACTCAGATCATAATGCAACAGGAGGGAACGAAATTCATTCATTACTCCATTTTGTTATTAATAACACCAAGCGTTGAAGCTACGTTAAATTGATGATGACTGTATTATAATTCATTGCTTATAACTTTTTACACAAACAGAAAATGAGACTGCTCTACTATCAATCTCTTGCCCTTATCCCAATTTATTTGGAGACTGCGCAAGTGCGTCGTGTCGTCTCCTTCCATACATCTCTATAAGCGGGTTTCGCAGTATCTGCCCCCTTTCCTATCCAGATCATCTTTTATATAATCCATTCATCGTTTCTTTGGTCCGTCACTCCAAATTAACCATCAAAACTTTCCTCACGCCATACCCCTCATTAAGAGGCAACTACGGTGTTTCAAACCCTCTAATTGTCACCGAACGCCAGGACACATTCTGGAGTTTTAGCGTCACCCTAAACACACGGGACAAGACCCTAAATCAGAAAGGAGTTTCGCTCTTGACCGAGTTTTTTTTTTTTTTTCACATCCCTCGACGCGATACTGAGGACCGGCTAATTGCCCCGGTTTGCTCTCAACAAGCCTAACTCTGTCGTCAACAAGGTTTTGTTTGTTTTATCTCTAACTTATCGACGCTTTGCCGACGCTGACGCCGCCCGGCAGCCTAATTGCGGAACGCCAAATCGTCAAATGATTCTGATCAGTTGGCTTCATTTCTATCACAATTGGCTTCATTTTACGATTTTCGAATTGCGAAACTCTAGTTTATTATGAAACCAATTATGTTAAGGCCCTGCGCAGAAACTAGAGTTTCGCAATTCGAAAATCGTAAAATGAAGCCAATTGTGATAGAAATGAAGCCAACTGATCAGAATCATTTGACGATTTGGCGTTCCGCAATTAGGCTGCCGATTATCATCCGAAAACAATGTTTACAGCCAATTGCTGGATTATTTCTTTGTAACGAATGATAGCTGTTATATGGTTTTGTAATTTGTGTTTTAATGTATGCAGGACAAGGCAGATGCAGTCGGTATTGTATACTTTGGTTTGAGCGGACAGAAAGATTCATCATTTTCAGGTCCTTAACTTGTCAAATTGATAGTTGGTGACCTTTTGTAACATGGATCGAAAAAGCTAATCCAACTAGAAACGTAATAAAAGGAAACCAGTTTAAAAACGTCAGTCTGTATAAAATTGAACTTCGTGCGACATGCGCTGAATCAGTCTTCAATAATATACTATTTAGACCCCGGAAGTACGGTAGGTAGGTCGGACGGTAGAAAATGATGCTATAATGACGCAATTTGTAGTAATTTATGTGGAATTTGCATCTCCGGGGCAATTCTCTCCCAGCAATTTCTATAGACATTCAGCGTGTACAATGGACCAACCCGAATATTTGAGTCAGCGCAGCGTGGAAACGAATATTTTTAAAACGCATTCCGCAGCGATACGGTAGAAGTGTATTTGCGAGAAAGTGTCGTTAGTTTAGTGTGCAGTGAACGGTGATGTCTTACTGTTTTTGCGGGAAATGTGTGTCGTGGGGTCACCGGCGACGTCTCGGCGCGGCCGATTCGGTGTGCCGTTACCTTACGTACTTAACACGGCACTCCGGCGCCGATACAAGTGAACTGGGTCTGCACGACATTTGCGGAATGTGCTTTTTAGATCAGCACAGTCCGCGTGTCATTCGGTGCTCTACTCGTGTACGTCCTACATACTTAGCTATAAATATAATTTAGTAGGTTAGGCAGTGTAACAGAGTTTCTTTGTAGAAAACACATTTTACCTACTGTATCGAAATATTTTTTGTGACTCCTTCATATTAAAAAAAAAGTTTTATATTCGTTGAATTTTAGTCTAGGAATATGCACATTCGATTTTTATTTAAAGAAATTGGCATCTAGTATTATGATAGCAGCAGCACGTACGACGCGTAAGTTGTTTACAGCATTAATGCTAATTTGCTGTAATTATAAGTTGCTTGACTTTCCCTTTGGTAGTGTCGTGAGGGTATGATCAGCGTTAGTCAAAGAGGTACTACTTGATGCTATAGGTACTGTTGTGTACATAATAATAGGCGCATTTTTCGTAACATCTAAATTACTTCCTTTATCGTCCATTTCAAATGTTCAAAACGTTGGTGTAGACATTATGAACCTTGTTGGTTCTTGCACAAACAAAAATATTGTGTTTTTCCGTAACTACGCTTTCACCACCACATCGATAAAATGCGTCGTTAATTTTATTGGCAATGTGACGCGGAGATTACACCATACGTGAATACGCTATCAAAGAACAAAGCAATAAAAATACAAAAATGAATAGAATTATTATGTTAGTTGACTCCGTAACTGTTCAAATATTATCACGATCACAACAGCAACGCTGAAATAATACGCTTCTAGTTTTGTACAAAGTCAGCAGGTATAATCATGAAAACAAACTTTGATTCGAGTGATGCAATCTCACAGATAGCCGAATAAGGACTGGGAATTTTTGTGGCCTTAACTGAGCGTTGATGGCAGAGATAATATTTGCGGAACCAGAAACCTGGCACGACTCAAACCGACTGGTTCTCTACTTAGCCATCGATCGTGTGAAAAAATACAAGTATCCACTATATTATTTAATCGTTAAACAAGTAATGCCAATCTTCTTTTCTTGATTACCATAATTTAATATTTTATTGAATAATTCAATAAGAAGGAATTAATTTTATCTACAATTCCAACGAAGCAAGACCGTGTTTCAATGAACAGCGTATTCGCATTCTGTAGTAGTAATTCAAGACAGATGAGTAGAACGAGTAAGTCATGCGAGTATAAACAAATGATTTCACTTGTAATGCATGCGTGCGCGCATGGTGCCTTGAGGCACGTTGCGCAGCCGCCGGCGCCTCCGGTCATCGACCAATACGAAATAGTGCCAAACGGCCCACCATGAAAGTTTGCGAGAAAGCCTAGACCTCTACTTGCACGTACTTGCGGATACTGGGTTATTGTTCTTTGATGAGTAATTAATTTGATGAAATACTAGATGATTTTACAGCGCGTCTGACTGTCTGTAACTCTGTATATTCAAGTACATAAGTGGATACAACTCCAAGCGTTATCAACACACCAATGTACGTAACATTGGTGTCGCGTGGATACTTGATGCCTGCAATCGCAATGCGTTGGATTTGCAGATTGTAATAACTAGCGCACAAGTATTAAGAAATTACTAGGTTAAACCATTGCGTAAGACTGTGCTAGAGTTTCATGGGAATATAATTATAAAAAAACATAACCCTCCTTCTAGCGCAGTCGGGTAAAAAGGTATGGGCCTACTTTGTGTTTTACTGGAGTTTTCATGAAGAAGACACTTAATATTTAGTAGCAACTGCAGTGCTTTTGCAAAGGAATGAAAATATTGGAAAGCAGTCGCTTGGCACAAAACAAAACTTTTGCGCCTGCTTCAATCAAATTCTTGCGGGATTATGCTGGATGATTCTAGTTTTTAGTACAAACAATATTTTATTTTCAACCATCCCCGACCAGAAATTGATTTTCATTTTATCGTTTTCAGCGCAGCTCTGGATGGGGTGGTAAAAGCGTGCATAACAAATACATCTTAAATTCTAAGCGGAACTTTCAGTACTTCAATACGAAAAGGATTAATAATTAATTTGTATCCTTTTACTTTCCTTATCAAGGAATTAATTATACAGCTTCAGAACATTGGGGGCCATAAAAATGGAAAAAATGTAATTCATACTCTTGCTATAATGTACGAGTACATACCACCTATTATTACTTATGCACAACTATTACCATACTTTAACGAGAGTTCGCTACAATAGTGAAAGTAAGCAATTAGATAACAAATCGGTTCAATCGTTCGATAATCTAACCGTTTATATTTTACTATCCGTGCTGCAAAAGTCTGCGGGAAGAATAGACCTGGAAGTAACTAAAGTTCGATTTTTTTTTATTTATTTGCTGCAGATATGGCTGATGGAGATCTTGGAATAAAAGTTCATGAAGCAAGCTCGAGTGGTGATTGCATTTCACTCATACAATAAAGATAATATCAAGCCACTCTTAAAATCAGTCCTTGAAACTCTTCAAATAATACAGTGGCCTCGTGAACTCGTAATATACCGTGATAATGAGCGGCTATTGTAGAAAATTGCCGGTCTCATCATGCATAGCCTGAATGATTCAGGTGTACCTACCTATTGACAGCGATCAGGAGGCTTTAGCGCGGAACCCAAAAGTTTCTCCCATAAGATCGCATTTTGTATGAAAGGAACTATGATTCTTAGTCAGACTCCAAGATTGTTAAAGAAAATCTATCTATCTAGCCATATTGTCCAGATTTCTGCAGGGCAAAGTCTCTGTCCAACTTCCACACACTTGCCTTTTGCTCATTGCTAAATGCAGGCAAGACTTCCGTCTTCCTATAGATATCAAGCACTGAAGCTTGTCCCGTATTCTATACGCCTTGGTCAGCCGCAGATTCGCCTAGCGTTCAGTGGGACCCACTCATAGGATATTTTCCCATTTTGATTTCTAGCTAGAGTTTTTAAAATATCCGCACACCGCAGCTGCTAGACTAGCCATATGACAAATTGCGACATCTCAGACCAGTTGCCAAAAAAACTAAAACCGAATGACCTCAGCCGTACATTGACGGAAAGTGGTTCAAGATAAGAACTTCAGATTCAAGAAACATCTTGATTACGAAAAGCCAGAAAGGCAGATTCACGTAGTAGGGATTATGGTAAACCAAGATAGCACGTGGAATCAATGCATGCTTGGCATGGTGACTGGCACACGCGAATCAACTTTCAAACCATTTGGTTTGATATCGTCATGGTCCACGGCACTTGATTAACATGTTCGAGCGTCGCGTCGCCGACTGTGTGATTAGGTACGGCATATTATCATACGACCCTGAGCTCTGTGTTACATAGCATTAAATACTATTTTATAAGATCGTTGATTACTATTTTTCTGCAACAAACCGCACCTTCGGTGCAACAAAGTCACAACAGCTCATTTTTCACTTTTACAGGAGAGGACTTTTAATTGTTTTTTCGCATTTATTTCCTCATTTCTGGATTACTATTTATAGTAGGTTTGAAATCTTTATTAAATTAATAGTTTATTTTTTGTTTGCTATAATATTACGTTAAAAATCTTATATTGAATTATCAAAAAATCCTAATAAAAGACATAACAAAAAAAAAGTGTCCTTAATTGTGACTTTGTTGCACCGAAGGTGCGAAACACTCATCGTGGACTTGCGCGTAAATTAATGAAAAATGTTTTCATAGCTCTGGGAACCTTTCCAAGTGATATTACATACGAAACTTACAATTAAGGAGCAGGCAGAATGAGAAAACGCAAGAACAAAAGCCTGTGGCAGCCCAAGACCAATATATTACAATTAATTAGGCCACGGAATTAAGCTGAGTTTATCAACCGGCCAGTAATCCTCTAAAACCGACGTACACGAATAAAAGGTACCAGGATATAATGATCGTAGAGGTTTTAGGTAGGTACATGTGTTCCGCGGTACAGATTTATCCGCCAGCCGTGTTATCAATCACGAGCAATTGTCATGGCGGATTGTTGGCGTCCTGATAACTAAAATAATTAAGAAGGAGATGACGTTAGTAAATCGTTCTCTCTGGCGTGGATGTGCATATACTGCGTACCAGTTAATCCATGTAATGGTATAAGTTCATTATTTTATAGTCTGTGGCGCCAAAAAAAGAATGAAACTTGTTTATTACCTACCTTCCATAAGATTTGTTTATTATATTACCTATAACGACTAGCACCGAATGTGATGTGAAGTATTGAATAAACAAGATGGGGGATGGGAAAGGTTCAGAAACGGGGCATGGTACTTGTTAAAAGAAACCATTAATTAATATTACCAAAGATGCGCTAATCTATACTAATAAAGCAGAAGAGTTTGTTTGTTTGAACGCGCTAATCTCTAGGACTACGTCGGATTAAAAAAAAAAAAAACTATTGATAGCCCAATTCTTGAGAATGGCTATTTAACGCTACGATTCTTAGGAGCCGAGCAAAAAGTAAAAAGGGAAAACTAAACGAAAACGAAGTAGTACCGCGGGCAGGCGATGCGATGCGAGTGAGTGGGTTGGGGTACCAATCAATTTCACGCGGACGAAATCGCGGGCAGAAGCTAGTTTTTTTTAATAATAAAAGCCGAACCATTTTCCGTTTTGTTCTACTTTCAACAGAAAAAAAAACATGAAAGAAAAATTACGAGATTGAAGACTTGTTTAACAATTTAGTTAGGTTATCACCTTTATCATTATTTAGATAAAAATATAGAGCGGAGTTGTATAATAATGACATCAGATTTTATCTAACAAGTAGATAACCAGTATTGATTACACTTTCTTACTTATAGAGCTTCTGACTCCAAGTCAAGGCGAACTGTTAACTAGGGTAATACTAGTCTCATTGATTGGTATTCAGTGTTGAGAGCCCTAAAAATATATTTATATCCTACTAATATTATAAATGTGGAAGTTTGTGAAGATGTTTGGATGTTTGTTACTCAATCACGCTAAGGGTCAAATCACACCGAGATGGCAGCGAAGCGGCGAGCAGTTTCAGTGTCATATAATTTTAGACTTTATCTTTATTACTATAATACATAGTATCGCATGAGAAACTTGAGTCGTCGGAGTGCTCGCGGCGCCGCGGGCGGCCGCGCGACCTTTCAAGTTTCTCATGCGATACTATGTATTATAGTAATAAAGATAAAGTCTAAAATTATATGACACTGAAACTGCTCGCCGCTTCGCTGCCATCTCGGTGTGATTTGACCCTAAAACTACTGAACGGATTTGAATGAAATTTGGCTCACATATATAGCATATAACCTGGATTAACACATAGGATACTTTTTATCCCGATATTCCCACGGGATCGAAACTTACGCGGGTGAAAACGCGGGCCGCTGCTAGTATGTAATATTATGAAGTAGTAGTATTAGCAGTAGTTTGGATGTTTGTTACTGAATCACGCAAAAACGGCTGAACGGATTTGGATGAAATTCAGCACACGGATAGTTTATAACCTGAATTAATACATAAGGGCCTGTGCACACCACGTTTTTTAAACGCGCCGTTGACGCGCGTTTGTAGCGATACAGACGCGATACGCACGCAAGTCAGACGCAGCCTGTAGACCTTCTGTAGGATAAAAGCGCGCCGTCGACGCACGTTTCTAAAACGCGCGTCAACGGCGCGTTTAAAAAACGTGGTGTGCACAGGCTCTAAGATAGTTTAAATCCCGGTAGTACTTTCTTCACGCGGTCGAAGCCGCGGGCAAAAGCATTTTTTCTTTTTAATTGACTTTTAAATCATTTAAGAACAAGTTATATATCTAAACGCGCCCCGCGGTATCACCCGCATAAGTTTCAATCGTGTGGGAATATCAGGTTAAAAAATATCCTATGTCCTTTCCCGGGGCTCAAAACTATCTCTGTACCATATTTCATCATATATGTAGGTTCACACAGAGGTACACAGGGTAGAGAGGAGGCCTGTGTCCCAGCAGTGGGAACGTTATAGGCTGATTATGTTGTTGTTGTTGTTGTATGTAGGTTCAGCGGTTTAAGCGTGAAGAGGTAACAGACAGGCAGACACCTTCGCATTTATAATATTAGTATGGATCGGTTTTGCTTGTATAATTAGTATAATGTTGGTTTATTATTTTTATTATTTATGCTTTGTGCCAACTTTTCTATATTAATCTATTTCTAAATCCAAATCAGTGATAGGTTTGTTAAATGACCTTGTGTATTTAGACAACAGGTTAGTCGCTGACTTTATGTAAGTATTAAAATCGAGTATTTCCGTATCACTTAATTTTTTTCGTAGCTGCAATAATGATCAACTATGTCGGACACTAGTTTGCTACTAGATTTATTTTTAAGAATAGTTTTCTTCTGGCAGATTTTTCTAATGCCAGATAACTTTATTGGAGGAATAATTTTGAATTTTTGACAGTACTTCCTTACAAAAACTTCCAGGTGTCAATTTTATTCCATGTATAAAAATTATAAGTCAGTTGAAAAATTAGCCCTAAATTAGATATTTTCTATTCTACACTGGTGGACAATAAAATTAGGCCACCTACCAAACTGGTTGTCGTCACTGTATTTTAAATTAAAAACGTTTTTAATATTATTTTTATTGAAAGTGTGTTAATACTTAAATGAAACAATGCATTTCTTAATTAAGAAACTTTATTTTTTAAGCAATATACAAGAAAAGTGAAAAATGAAGAAAAATTTAAAACGACTTCACACTGATTAAAAAAAATTAAAATGGTTTCGCTGATGTTAATTTTTCTTTAGTAAGAAGTATTGCCTCCTCTGGCTTTGATAACACATACCATCCTTTTGTTCATGGATTTTATCAACGTTTTAATGGTAGATTGGGGTATGTTTTGCCATTCCTCCAATAAAGCGGCTTTCAGCTGTTGCATGTTCTCCGGAGCTGGTTCTCGCTGTCTTACTCGCCGTTTTAGCTCGTCCCATAAATGTTCTATAGGATTAAGGTCTGGACTTCGTGCTGGCCAGTCCAGAACCTGGATCCCCACTTCTCGCAAGTAATCTCTAACGCACATCGCAGTGTGGGGGCGGGCATTATCGTGCATTAATTTAAATTCTTGACCGATAAATCCTGAGTATGGCACTACATACTCTTCAAGAATGTCAGTGATGTACGAATCAGCAGTCACAGTTCCTCTATCTACGATAACGAGCTCTGTACGGGCTTCTAAGCTTATACCTCCCCAGAACAAAACTGAACCACCTCCAAAGCTTACCCTTTCAGATATGGCACATTGTGCATATCGTTCTCCCGGTCTACGATATACTCTTTTGCGACCATCAGCACCATAAAGGCACATACGGGACTCATCAGAAAAGAGTACTTGCCCCCATTGTGCCAAAGTCCAGTCACGGTGTTCACGAGCAAAATGTAACCTTGCTACCTTATGAGCTGTGGTAAGTTTAGGACCTGTTGCGGGTCTGTATGGTTTTAAACCACGTTCTTTAAGGCGCCTTCTTATTGTCCTATCGCTTACAGCGACACCTCGGACATCTCTGAGCAGGTGTTGCAATTCTACTCCAGAACGATGACGATTTCTGAGGCTTGCTGACACTACAAATCGATCATCCCGTTCAGACGTCTTTCTTATTCGACCTGATCCAGGTCTTCTGATGTAGCCACCGGTTTCCAGATACCTTTTGTAGACATATTGAACCGTTGATCGACTAACTTCACATTGTCGAGCGACATTTCGCTGGCTCATTCCAGTTTGTAACAACGTTACGATTCGAACCACTTCTGCTTCGCGTAGATCCATATTTATCGGTGAAAAGGAAGTGGGACACACAGAACTTAAATCAGTAATACGAATTTAACGATAGTTTTAAATAGCGTCCTAGCGACAGGACATTAAACATAAAAGAATAAAAGTGTGGGTACCTAAAAATCTGATTAAATGACATTTGACACATTTTTACCTGATAATTTTATCAATATACCCTCTACTAAGATTGCAAATGAACGTTCAGAAACGTATTATTTATTTGAATTTTTAAACAGACCGTAATTAGTTAACAAATCGTAAAAATATGAGTGGCCTAATTTTTTTGTCCACCAGTGTACTTTGGAACTACACAATCTGTTTGACTAATTGATTGCCTTTGAAACATGATGCCTGTAAGTAAATGATATACCTAATAAAAGAAATAAACACTCCACTTTAAGAACCTAAGATGGAAAGAGTGCATTCATTGAAAATCTCTTGATTAAAGAATGCAAGAGTTACAGATAACAATCACAATAGAAACAATAAATGTACACATTCATTGAGAAATATTGTAAAAGATTGAATTTGATTGCAATACTAAAAATCTGTTGTTATCAATCAGTAGTCAAATACAACAATAGATTAAGTATGGTATTTATCCATGCCCAATATTTAAACTGATAAAAAGTATTAACAACCAATACAACTGATAAGGGAACTTGACATGAGTACATGACAGCTATTGACTTTACGCTTCACGTTTTTCTATGAAGAAATTGCACATACTTGAGAATACCTGCCTATTTTTGTCCCACTGCAGGGCAATGGCCTCTTCTTATAGAGAGGGCATGAGAATTGATCACCACGCTTGCTCAAGACAGGTTGGTAATTTCAGACTAATTATATTTTATTTATTAAAAAGAGCTGAATATCAGTAATCAGTTGTTGCATCTGATTACCCAGAAGTCCCTACATCAGATAAGAACATTATCAGATAAGTACTGTATAATTTCTTCTTAAAAACTCACATTCAAATACCTAGGTATTTGAAAGTGAGTTTTAAATATGTAGTAAAATGTATGTGATCATAGAGTAGTTAGCAGTTTTACTGTTTTGTAATTGTACATATTACGCAAACATTACTTTGTTTTGTTATGCTGTGTTAATTCATAATTCACATTTGCTTACTTCCTCATTCATGGTCTGTGGTTTCTAACACTTTTACCTCAAAATTACAATACCTACCTCAAACAAAATCATTAGAAAGTGAAATTAGCTAATGTGTTGGTAATCACATTGTTTACTTTCTATAGGTAGTCTTTATGTAAGTGACTCACCTTTTTGACAGTTTCCAGTTTGTGTTTGAGATCAGGGTCAGCTCCTGGTGCCAGTGCTACAGCCACGAACCTGTCGGAGCTCGCCGCCTTCGGCCCCGCCGGCGACACGTTCTTGCTCGCTGCGTTGTTCCCTGCTGCGGGCTCCTCGATCGCATCTACTGGTGGCTTGCTAGGCCCCCGCGAAGACGACACGGAAGGCGCTACATCGTACTGCGGCCGCTCTAACACCTTCATACCCATATCCTCCTCTATCTTAGCTCGCAGACGGTTCCTGTCCTCCACTATGTGAGGATCATCACCCTCTTCTCCGTGGTGAACGATCCCCACAACGGGAAAGTCGCCGACGTCGTTTTGTGCGAGCGGAGGCGGCATGAGCAGCTCAGGGCCAGCCTTCTGAATTCGTTTGTAAACATTGTAAACACTATCGTTCACACTATTGGAACTTTTAAACTCTGGCAAGTAGAACAGTGCCCCTAACCACACGATCCCGAATGTCAAAAGTACAGAAACAATCAAATATTTTTCCCGTAGGCGGAAGGAACGCCGAGAAATGGACGGTACAGGAACTCCATTTACAAAACGCTGGTATGTAGGCAAAATTCCCGTCATGTTTACGTAAACACGGAACCTACACTAAAAAATCTAAAATAATAAATAGTGACAGTTTAAAGACAAACGACCCGTCACCCGTGGTCGCCATTAAAGAACTGCCAACTTGAAGAAGTTGAAGTTGTTAAAACGAGTGTTACCAGATATAACAATAAAACTCCCAATTGAAAACAAGCAGGTGGCAAAGAATAAACACTGACTTAGTATGACTCACATGTATAGTAAAGAATGGATCTCAAATGCAAAGGGAAAAGGGAATCTGCACAGGATCTTAAAAAACACAAAAATCCTACAATATGTAAGTTTTCAATAATTGTACAGACGCCAGCACATCAACCTACACCTAACTGTCACATTTTCCCAATCAACTTTGAACCTTATGCTTCAGTGATAAAGTTGAAAATCTATTAAAGAAATTTGACAGATTGTAGTAGGTTGATGTGCTGGCGTCTGTACTATACTATAGAATCCAACAGATATGCAACAGTTTCATAAACCACATTGAATTAGTTGAAGCCTATAATTCGTATAAAAGGTTCACTATGACTATGGTATACTGCTGACTTTTATCAGTTATCTAGTCTGACATTTATCCGCAACTTGTGTAACATAGAATTAGCAATTCCTCACTCGAGGGGAGTTCAGAAAGAATCTGGTAACATTAAATTAATGCTGGGGATGCCATTTTATATCACCTAAAACTACTACAAAAATAATAATTCAAAAACAAAGCGTTTCAAGAATTATTATTTTTGTAGTAGATTCTTTTCACTACTTGATTCTACAGGGTGAAATTTAATTCATGGGCATCTTTTTAAGGGGTCATTGTAATCATCATTATGAACAACTTTTACTATGGGACCAAACCTGAAATCGCGAAAAAAAATCGGCTCTTCCCTGTATAGTTTCAGGAAAAAGATATCACACTAATATTAAAAAGGCGAAAGTTGGTGAGTGTGAGAGTGAAGGTGTGTGTGTGTGTGTGGGTGTGTTTAAATGTTTGTTACTTTCTTCACGCTCAAACGGCTGGACCAATTTTGATAAAATTTTGTATGATAGAGGTAGCTGAGACCCTAGATTAACATATAGGCTACTTTTTATCCCGATATTCCCACGGGGTCGACATTTACGCGGGTGAAGCCGCGGGGCGCAGCTAGTACGGTAATAAAATCGGAGTCGCACTCAATCTTTACGATTTTAGCTCTAATTACTGTACATTTATGTCGCATGCGCAGCCAACTGGATAAATTAGCCGTTCAGTTAACTGCCTAGCCTTTTAACTAAACGGCGCCGTTCAACTAGCTGCCCGAATGACATTCAGCCATTCAATCAAACAGCTAGGCAAATTACTTGGATCAAGCAGACTTTGAATTTAGTTCCATTTTCTGCCGCCTAGCGCTGAAACCCAGTCTGTCATACGACGTCGACAACCTAACATTAAAACACTTGTTGTCAAAATAAAATTGCTTCTGCAACGTCTCCGGTGCTGCGGGAAGTGCAGCCCCTTGGCCCTTACGTAACAAAGGATAGGCACCCATGCTCACTTTCGTAGCTTCGGCTTGCTCGTCGCCTCTCGCACGGGTGCCTATGCTTTGTTACAGCGGGCGGGGCTGCTCTCCCTCCACGCCTCCGGATTTTTATACACACTCTAGGCAAAGAAATTAAATTATTTATTTACTCTAGGGGTAGCAGCTGAGACTACGTGGAGTCGGGGTGCCCTGATTCGGTTTTGGGATAGATTCGACCTATTGTAACCATAGTTGTTATAAAAACCAATTCTATTCTATTTTTAATTTGTAACCATAGTTGTTATAAAAACCAATAAAACAACCAAAGACATTAAAATAAAACAACAAAACATTCATAACGACACTGACACATGACGCAAATGGCGTAGTTTTTTTACGTTCCGTTTCATCGATTTTGCACGATATTTTACACCACAGACAGTATACTGGATATACTGGTATATGCATGGAATTATTATGTACTACGGTTGTACGTAGTACATACATAATAATTCCATGGGTATATGGTACCGATTTGGTTGTCAATCGTTTCCCCTTTTTATTTGATTTGAGGTTAGAAACAATTTTGTATAAACGGCCTAAGCATCAGCCAGCCAATTCAATTAAATGTATTAGACGAATTGGCGGAATATCATTTAGTTGAACGGCGCCGTTTAGTTAAAAGGCTAGGCAGTTAACTGAACCAGTTGGCTGCGACATGTATATCAGGTAATAATAGAACACCTTAAGTTCCCACTAGTGACACCTACCGCTAGCGATATGTAATATGACAAACTTATCTTATGTTACAAAAGTTTCCGAAGTTTAACAATAGATGGCACTATTACTCACAAAGTGTTTAGAACTCTAAAGTGCAAGTGCCCTTCTTTCTCGACATTAGATTAGCTGAAGCATCGGGTCAAATCGGGTGCTACAGCTGCCATTATTATTTATAAAAAATACCATCTCTACTATTCCGCTGCTAGAAATAGATATCTATCTCATGTTCATCCTTCCAGTTTGTAATCACTATCCGCGGTGCGGGAGGCAGAGGGGTTACGTGATGCGAGAGCTCAGTGATTCGTCAACTTGTGACAACTACTCGTATCATCCCTCCCTCACCGCACAGCTACCTCAGGCAACGTCTCAGTTAGCGGTCGGCCTCGCACATGTGATTAAAAGATGATTTAATGCTAGACCGTCACGGGCGCGAACCTTGTTTGCGTCTGCTCGATTTGTAGGGACATAAGCTACGGTTTCCTAGAAAAGCGGTGGCCGCACTTTACGGCCGCAATGACGGCTGTCATGAAAATAATGACAGCGGCCAAGATTTAAATTGTTAGGTAGATTCGCCCTACCGCGTCAATAGTCTGTTTCGTTTAGACACCTTGGACACACAATGACGTAGTGACTTGACTTGATTGTCATGGAAACTCTATAATGTGTGAGCTCACTCTTCTCAGTATGGACACTTTCGCCACAGTGTGCTTTCGCGGTGACTAAGTACGGTGAGAGCAAATCTAGCGATTTAGATATTTGGGCATGCAGCGGAGTTTGACAAATAAGTTTTGTCAAATAAGTACTGATGTAAATGGCAGATTTTCATGACGGCTGTTATAATATGACGGAAGTCGGAACCGCTTTCCTAGGGAACCCAAGCTCGGACGGGACACTGACGCTGCGCTGCACGGCCGTGTACGAGTATTTTCAGTCATAATGGTTCCGATTAATAACTTCTATGTCTTTATCATGTACAATAAAACTCAGGAACATTTAATTGGAAATAATTTATTTATCTTCACTTTAAGGCACTTTAAAGAAATAGATTAAAATTCATAAAAAACTTACAATTATAATTCTGCAATGTTTATAAAAATATTTTCCCACATGAGATCAGTCAAGCCTTAATACAATAATCTATTTTATAATCTGTTTCATTACTTAACAATATTAATACATAGGTACATACATGTAATAACTAACATCCCATATGGGTTGAATCTAAAATACAAAATTGATTGTAATAGTTACCCTATTGAGTATACTTTGCCACATTTTGCAATATCAAATTATTGCTATGAGCGGGGTTTGAACCTAGACATGTAAAAATCACAATCGGGACAATACATCGCCGGTGGGTTGATAGATTTCTTGCGACATAGGTTGCAGACGGTCTTTTGTAGCGCCTGCGCATCGCCGGGCGGGTACGCGAGGTTGCCGTTCATCTGCGGCGGTATGGGCGAATCCGTGCCACCCTTCGTGCCCGGCTCGAATGATACCGACTTCTTTTGCAGCTGTTTCGGAGGCGGTATGAGCTGATACGGATTGTAACCGTTCTGAGTATACTGGTATTGCCCCGCTTGCTCGGTGTTAACATTACCATCTACGTTAACGTTTTGGCTATACATGGAGCGCTGATGCTGCGTGTTAGCATAGTGCCTCGTGTCCTGGACACGCGGCTGGGCGGACGGGTTGTCTACGTAGTAGTTGTTAGAATTTTTTTGTGGAAAAGTATTGTAGTTTTCGACGGGTACGTCACCGTGTGGCGGCGGGACCCTCTGGTAAGGCGACTGGGTGTAGTGGTTTGTACTATTCGCCTGGGGGTATCGACTAGAATATTCGGAGCTCGCATAGCTTGTCGGTGGGTTGTGGTAGCTCTGGTAAGCCGGCGAATTGGTGGGCACGCTTTGATAAGGCGAATGATTAGTGTTTGGCATATTGTGTGCATACTGGCGGTTTGTGGGGTAGTTGTTGCTGGGCATGGTTGTCGTGCACGATGTCGGCGGCACCCTGTGGTAGTAGGCGTTGTTGATGGCCGGGTTCATGGCGGGCGCGGGCCGCGGCAGGCCGGCGGGGTGCTTGGACATGTAGGCGGGGTTGTGCGTGGGCGTCAGTCTGTTCGCAGGCGTTTGGCTAAAGTTCGGTGGGCTAGCGTTGCTGTGGTTGGAGTACACTGACGGCGGCTGGTTGTACGGTATCGGGCTGGTGGTGTTCTGTGGCGCGTTAGTCGGAAGCGTTTGGTATATCTGGTTACTGTTTACAGCGCTTTGATTTTGCGTTGTTTGTACCGGCGAGTTTGTTCCGTAAACACTGTTATTCTTTTGTGTGTTGTATTGTTGTTGTAAACGATTCTGCGGCATCTGATACGCTGGATAATTGTTTTGCAATCGGACGTACTCGGCGTGTGTATTCTCGTTGGGGACGAATGAGTTCTGTGATAGCGAAGATATTGTCGAACGAGACGACTGGCTGTCAAACGAGTCCTGTCGCTGAAGTGAGGGTTTATCTGACTGGAGAGGCATCGTCGTCAACTCAGGCTTGTTCATAGCTGATTTCAAAACTCTCTCTAAGATAGGGTTCGGAATGTAACTATCGTCTTCTTGGTCCTCGGCAGTCGAAACTAGGATCACCTGATCGCAGAACGAAACCGATTTCTTCTTAGGCTTGGATCGGTCGCCGTATGCGTTGTTTATGGCTTTCTGGTCGCATTGTTCCTCTTCAATTTGTTTAGGATCTATTGACGATGCTGAAGCACGCCGGTTAAGTCCAGCGTTAGATTGGTCGGAGCAGTTAATGACGTCTCTATTGCCACTCATGCCTACAAAACCTATATGCGTTCTATCACCATCTTGTGATGCATTTTGAGTGTTGTTCTCAAATCTGGACGCGATATTTCTAACGGTATTGCTGCTCTCATACATGTTGTGGCCATCCATAGGACTTGACAGCTGCCCCTCTAAAGAACCGGACCTTTTCAATTTAAATGTCGCCTGTTTGGCTTGCAGCTCTTTCAGTAGTGATGGGTGGACGTTTAACTTTTCTATTTGAGCCATTTGAGGAGCGCATTGCTCGTTTCTTAATATTTCATTCCTTTTCTCCTGAAGGCTTGCCAATAAGGTTCCTTTTGCTACTTCCATGTCATTTGCCATGGATATTTCACTAATACTCTGGATCTTTTCGAGTTCGTCATGAAGTGGTGTTAAATCAATGGGTGGAGGTGGTGGGGGGAACTCTTCACTGGGTTGCCGCGAGTGGTTCACCGAGTTCATGGGGCTGGGGTAGGGCGGCAGCTCGAACATGGTGGGAGACCTTCGCGGAGGAAGCGCGCAGTCCACCACGTCCACACCGTTGTCGAACGTGTGCGTGAGGTTCTGTATCGTGTTGTGAGACGGCATTATCGGTGGCATCGTGTCTCTCTTCACGGGACTTTGTTCCTGGTGGATCATGGCTTTCGTCACTACCGTGTGGAAGTTCTGTGCCGGCGAGGTGTCTAGCCGGTCGTAGTGACTGCTAGACTTGTCTTCGTATGGATGTAGGAACGGCAGTGAGTGGGGCTCGTCACCGTACTGTTCCGAGAAACCGCCGTCTTCCTCGATTTCCGGCGGATATGTACCTTTACCATGTTCCGAGTAAGCGTACTTGGAACCGGTGAGTTGTGAAGTAGTTCGGAGCGGTGGTGGAGGAGGAACTTTCGCGGCGGTCAGCATCTTACCGGCGCTGCCGTGGAAGCTCTTTCTCATCAGTTTGCTTCTCTCGAGGTTTGGATTGGTGCCGCTAGCAACAGAGTATTCCAAGTGCCCTTCTGATAAGTACCCGCTAAGATTTGTTTTATCATCAATCGTCCGGCCGACGTCAGTGTCGTCGACGGATGAGACACGCTTCTCTTTGTTATTCGTATCGTTGTTTCCATCTGCACCTTCCGTCAAGTCTGGCATCGATCTATTTTTCCTTCGTATCAATCCGCCCATCAACAACTTTCTACGGATTTTATGTTGTTTCTTATTAGCTTTCTTGTCTTCAGCAGATTCCTCTTTTTTCTCCGCAGCTTTTACAACAGGAGCTTCTTTTCGAGCGCGACTCCGGTCTTCACTTCTTGATCGCTTATCTCTTACTTTGTCATCGTCCCTAGATTTATGCCTCGGAGGGCGCTCGCGTGTTACAGTATCGATATCATCATCAATACATTTTGGAGATTTCTTTGAAGAGCCCTTCTTTTTGGGTAATGTGGCGTAGATTTCGATAGTCATGGGTGATGCTTCAAGACCACCTTTGGTATTCCTGATTGGGGCAGCCTGAGGGATTTCTGTCACTCTAGTCATTCCAGCCATTCTCCTTTGGAGACTGCGTGCACGCATTACGCATGTGTTGTGTTTCATGCGAGCGAATGTTACCATGTGACGGTTGTTGTATGGAGCATCCATTGCTACTCGTGCTTTAGACGCAGCGGCGTCGCACAGTACTAGGGCTGTTTCGTAATCAGCGGAGTCCTCTGCGTTACGAGACTTTTCGAGCAGCCTGTCAGCTTCTAAGCAGAGAGCCTCACATTCACCACGTGTGGTTATTTCTGGTATCTGTGCCAGCTGTAAGTTGTGGCGCAGACCTTGTTGCAGAGGTAGGCTATCTGTAGAAGACAGGGAATACGAGTCGTAGCCGGCGTCGCAAGAGCCGCCGCTCGACAGTTCTCCCTTGCGCGTGGGACTGCCGGGCACGCTGCCCGCGCCGCGCCCTCGCGGGTACATGTAGGGGCTCTCGGCTGTTGAGGACGACGCAGATGATGCACTGTTGCGGTCTCCGCTCCAGTTGCCTGAGTCTCGTCGTGCTCGCGGCCTCTCCTGCGTGTCTGACCCGGAGCCGGTGCTCAAACTACGGTTTAATTGCGCACGTCGGCTGGCTTGTACTTCCAGCATGTTCTCTACGGCTTTTCTGCTAACGTAGTCACTTTCATTATCTGGCCCTGGAGTGACGGCTCGCCGAGCGAATCCGTTCGCTGGACGTTCGGGCGCCGGCGTGACCGCTCGGCGAGGTTCGGGCGCCGGGAATGGAACAACATCTTTAGGAGCATGACGAGTGTCACACGGCGTTCCATCGACCGCAGCGTATAAAAGGAGGAGCGGTTGGAATCGTCCTCTTTGACATTTTTCGACGACGTGTGACCACTCCGGTCCTATTTCTTTGACATCCGCATCATCGAAGTATATCCATAGGCGGAGTTTGCTGTGGAAGAAGAAGGTGGAGTAGTGCTTGCCGTAGTAGGTGACGAGTCCGACGAGGCGGTGGGTTGCGCGCGCGGCCCAGGCGCGGTCCACGCATGCGTGGAAGGCGTCGGTCGGCCGGAGCTCAGTTCCGAGGGCTGCGTACACGGCGGCGACGTGTTCGGCCGCGGGCCTCTCAGAGTCCCAGACCATACCGATTGATACCACCTCTGGACGATTCATCAACGTTCTGCATATTTGGATTTTCGCACCACATGCATTCTGCAAAAATTAGAAAAGCACATTGATTAATTAAATCAAAACACAAAAAATTATTTCAGTAACATCTTCCAATTATTTATCTTTCAAAACTTTTGGAGTCGACTACTTACCGGACAGTCTCTGATGTCGCCCATTCCTCCTGCTTTCCTCAGTAGCAGTCCAAAGCTGTCACCGTGTTCACCCAAAGCAGCTTGAGCTGTTAGAGCTGTCGCTGATACGTAATGAACCATCTGGAAACATCAAAAACATGCTTAGTTACCTTTCTTCATGAGAATAATATAGTCAACAATAACAGTGAAGGCATAGTCTGTTCTAAAAGTATCAAGTGAGTAAGTGTTAAGATATATCTGTATGACAATGTAAACAAACCCAGACAAGGGTTTGTACTTACGCAATCACTCAATAAACGGAATTAGTGATACATTCATCAGTATTTAGAAGGTTTCAACTTTATACTTCACTACTTTTTCTAACCATTATTTACTAAGTACATTGACGAAAATTGAGGTTATTAAATTTACCTCAATTGTTAACATCTTTAAGGTGATTTAATATTAGAATTTCGGGTTTAGGTATACAAATAATCAAATCAAAGCACTCGATTTGTAAGCGGCAATACAAATTGAGCATCCACAGGTACGTTTTCTGATCTGTTTGTTTACAATTTCATCAGATACATTTGAAACAAACCATAGTAAAATATGTCTTGTGTAATTCTAAGGAATGGACCATCTAGCTGTGAGTAAACCTAGGACTTTAAGTACCTAAATAAGTAACAGTCGCAAAAAAAGTATCGATGAACTGGGTCAGTAACTCACCTGAGTAAACGGCAGTGGTTCGGACGTTGCTTGGCAGGCGCTGCATACAGATTGTTCGACGAGCATCATAGCGAACTTTCGGTGGGGTACGCAATGCGGTGCGCGGCAGGCGTCGTCATCCCGGCGGTCGGAACCGGCCGCCACGTGGGCATGTACTCGGAGGAGTAGGTGTTCGAAGCACTCGCTGGCGTCGGCCATGCAGCCTAGTTGGAAGCGGGCGCCGCCGCCTCCCAAAGCGCGGCGGAGGCCGTCCGCGGCTGGGGCGCGTTCTGCTGACCATTGTAGTTGAGTGAAAAGTTCCTGTGAACAAGTTAGGTTAAAGTTAGATTGGTACATTCAACTTTTGTAGGTTTTTTTTTGTAGTCAATAGTGAATTAGTCTAAAAAGTAGGGCCAAATAAAATAGGCAGGTAGGTACAGGTACCTACTATTGGATAATTAGTATCCCTAATTTATTTAATACAGCAGATCTTTAACTTTTAATGAACAATATTTAACACAAATCTTTATAATTTTGAATCAACGAACGATTTCTCGTAAAAAAATACACGGGGCCACTACAGGCTCTGCATAAAGAAAGTTGTGACCGACTGTCCGCTATGTAAATTTAGGTTTTAATAACCATACAATAAGATTGAATATAGCGGTAGCATTACGAGGTTGGAACAAAACCAGTATGGCACGAATACGAGTTAAGGTATAGGTCACAAACATGGCGTGACCCGGCCGAGGTGATTTGACGTACAAACGTATATCTCTCTATAAATCTCGCTGTTTTAAGATTTCGTAACCGTTAGAATACTAAAAGTTATTCAACTTTTAGATTCATCGTTAGATGGCTGCATCAATGTTAAAGTTTAATGCATTTTTAGCTCGTAAACGCAGAAGTAGTTGAGAGATTTGTATTTTTATCATGTAAAATAATAATTGATGTTCTACTAATATTTATTCAGTAAGAAGAAGAAGTGGAACATTATTATTTGAGTCGAAAGCAAGTTGGATCGCAAACATCTTTATTTAACATGATAAAGATGAGTGCACAAATAAATGGCGTATTATCCGGTGCTCAGCGGACGCAGCTTGCGCCCGCGCTTTCCGTTAGACGGTTTTATAAACATGGCTAAAAACCAGATACGATGTTACCGGGCTGTTTAATTTAAACAACCTAAATACTACGATTGTGTTTATCTTTTTAATTCACAAAAGCGCTTGTTTGCATGGATGGGCACTGACGTCAGATATAAGTGATTGCATGCAAGAGCTTTTATTGTAAACATGACCTTTTATGGTTATAAAGTAAGTTAAATAAATATAATAAAATAAATTAGAACGAAAAAAATCTGAAACTGTAGTAGGGGAACATTCCTAACTGAATAAATAACGTAACTGCTATATTCGGTGTTCCCAATTTTTTTTTTATTTGATTAAACAGGTCATGTAACTCAAAATGTCCTGTTTCACCAAATGAAAAAAGTCTCGCGTGGTTTAAACGATTAAATCATAATTTTATAACACGTAATTTCACCCACGGATTCAAAAGTCTAGAACCTGGTTGGACAGCCAGACCAGTTTGCAGGTCAACGCCTTTGGAACTAAACAAAAAAAAAAACTGCAAAAACTTATATTTCCTTGCATAGAGTTGCACAGGAAACTTACATTGTGCGATGGTAGCATAAACAGACATGCTAATTGATAACTGATTATGATAACGTTAAACGCATACAACTTTTGTTTGTGCTAGTTTTCTTGCAATTTGTATTATTAACAAAGAGTTTGCGTCTTGGTCTTGCCATAGGTTTTTAATGTATCTTTTTCGGTACTTTGTAGCGTTAAATAGCAGTTAATTGATGTTTCTATGTTGGTAGCTAAATGAGACGTGGAACGAATTTGCTGGAAAAAATCTGATTAGTTTTTTGGTTGCCTAATTTCGGATCATTTAGCTAATTAAGCAGTCTGGCATCATTTTTGCTGGGAATCGTTCACTATATGTACCTATTGTATAAATAAACGTTTCGTCTAAGAAACTTTTAATGCATATCGACGGTTGATGGAAATTTCAAACGTCGTCGTAATGTAATGTCATTTATATCTGTAATTCGTATGGTAATATACATAATAAAGAATATTATATTCTATTCTCTTCGAAGGGGTATTCAAATGCGATCCTTATACGACATCTGAAATTTCCACCTTCGATATACGTATGTACATGACTGTGGTTGGTGTGTTTCTTAGTTTAAAATTAAAACAGTTAAGTAAATGAACATTTTCGAGAGGACTACACTGGCAATGCGTCTCGAGGACGTCGCTAAGGAATACAAACGCGTTGATTAAGTCCCTATCTTGTAAACTCGGCAGTTTTAATGAACAAACCCGGAACTAATGCATCATACACATGACATTAGTGGCACAGCAGCGTTGCGGGTGAGAACGCGGCTACAGTGAGCAAGCTGAAGCAAGCAAGCCTTTGTTACGTGAGAATGATGCGGTGAACCCAGCCCTGACCCTGCTTCTTGTGTCTCATGATCGCCTGGTACACAATGTTTCTATACGAGGCGAGAAAACTAGGAAAATTGTGCCATATATGTCTCTTAATGAGCGTGAGCCGTTTTCTTTTTATTTATTTGTTAGTGCTTGTTGACGCGGAAATTGCGGGAAGGGTAGGAAATATTTTGTATGCGTATCTTGAAGCAAGGTTGTTTTTTTTTACTAGATTAAAAGAAAATACGTCACTGCACGAATTCATAAAGGAAGTCGTTTAAAAGTTGACTCAGTTTTTGAAACATCACTAGAATAAAGAATGACTCAAATCAGTAGAGTACCTACCTACATTTAAAACAATTTATCTACCTATCCCATTAGATATACCCATTAAAAGCACTCAAACTTGAGCGAATACCTTTTAACGGACGTTAAAACTTAAAGTAACTAATTGATATTCTTCGTCAATAAAGTTAAAAACTTTAATATTTTATTCACACCAAAGTTCGATGGTTCCAAATAAGTTAATTTCCTGAACACAAAGACACTATAAAGCCAGGCTTTATCTATCTGATGAATATTAACATGTACCTCAGCGAGAAGTACCTATGCGCATGTTTAAAATATGAATAATAAAGAATAAGTTCCAATATATTATTTAAGTACAGTCAAGAGCAAAAATATGTATACACATACGATTCCCTCAGTATCTACCTGACTAACATTATGAGGCGTTGTGCAATTGTGCATATATAGTATCTTTGCCACATACTTTTGTAAATTAGCACCGTTTAACGCTTGAAGCGATACTCTACAAGTCTACAAGAACCTCGCTTTTGAATTTTGTTAAGTAACCATTATCATCTACCTGCCTTTATCCCAATCATTTGGGGTCTGCGTAGCACATGAGTCTTTTGAATTTTGCTTACTGTATAATAGGCTCCCACAGACAGGCGCAGTGCGACTCCGGTAGAACTGTTTCTATGAAGTTTTCATAGAAAATGTCCTAGCAGAGTCGCGTCGCGCGTGTCTGCGGGAGCTTTAATACATATTTTTGTCTACGACTGTACCTGTGTCACGAAGAGACAATAGTCAATTCAAGGCGCGATTTACGCCGGAGGACGGTGACGGTTGCGCATACATACTTAAGTGGGCATTTTATGTATTCCCGAGACAAATTGCCTTTGGAGGCATCGACACAATAGCCTTTAGGGGGGTCAGCGACGAGTAACGCATCGACAACTTATTCTCTGCCAGTTTATTAAGTAACTGTATTGTATTTGACGGTAATATGCATATTTTCCAACCGCCAACAAAGACGGACACATGTTCATTATGACTCAAAGGGCTCGTGAAACTGAAATCTATGTAGGTAATATTTTGCAATGTATAGTCACCGAAAAATATATGTAACCAGGGTCGTGGGATATAGTTGAATTTTAGTAAGAAACCGATGGATATTTTCGAATTAAATTAAATTTGATAAATGAATAGTTTTTTTTTGTTACTTAATTGAATTAAGTTTCGAAAAATTCCATCGGTGTCTAACAAAACTTCAACTATATCCGAAGACCCTGGTTACATATTATCTCCTTTGGTGACCGTACATAATATGTCGCACTGAACTTTGCATTTTATCTTCTATACGATTTCCGTCCGAACTCGTTATGTATCGTTTCTAGGTAATGCCGGTTTTCAACGTATTAATGGTCATGGACTCGATATTATATCTAGATTTATGAACATGAATAACCCAGACAAATCGTATTGAAATCGTTAAATCGAACTTGTAAATAATCCAGTAACCATTCAATCTGCAATTCCAATATTTTGACTGAATATTTAAATAGGATTTAATTTAACATTAATATTCATGAACCGTATCGATTCCACAAACACCACGGGTTGTGTTTAAATAAATAATTACATGTGCAATTAGCAACAAATGAGGTAACGACAAGATTACATTTGTAACTAAATCGTTGATGTCTTTTGTTCGCTGCAGACCGGCATGGTAAGGTTGCATTTGTAATTGAAATAAGCCACCAATTGTAAATTAGTTGCTGCTGTTTACAGTTCGATGTTTTTTTTATATGTATCTAAAGTGGTTGAAAACCTTGGTGCAAGAAAATTTTAATATTAACACAAAGCATCGGATTTCATTATGTGAAATTCTATTAAAATAACTAAATGTGGACGCAGCAAAGCCAAACTTACTCTAAACAGCAGAATAGTAGTTTGGCTGAGCGGAGATTCTGGAGGCTCTCGCCTCGCTGCTGAGGAGGGTCGCGAGCGCGGGAGTGTATTGTTCCTCACTCCGGCCAGCGAGCCTGTCAGCAGCATGTCCTTAGGAGGTAGCAGCTCCCGGTCCCGAAGACCCTCAATCTTCGTCTTCTGTATCGTCGCCGCCGTCCCACTTTTCCCGCCATCGCTGGACTCCTTACGCTTGTACCGAAACTTGATCATCGTCTCACTGTAGTCCGCATCGCTCACTCCAATCACACAATTAACCAAACGAATTCAGTTCCTCATTTGGATTCAATCTCCATACCTATCGCAAACACAATGGCCGCAAACTAAATATACATTTGTTCCTCGAGTCCGCAAACAACTCTATACGGCAATAAGTAACCGACACACGTAGGATTCAGAAACTTTTCATTTGAATTCCACTCTGCACGTGAACTACGCTGAGATATGCCTATCCACGATATTATACTTCACTATTATATTGAAACTATTAACAATAACAACTGTGGTAGGAAACCTTAAGTTTTCGGCGCGAAAACGTCAGATGTCTTGAGCAGCAGGTGGTCACAAAAGTTATTAAGCACACACAACTGTCGCGTTGCAACACTCAGCTAATGAAGGCACTCACAGATACGAGTCTTCATTAATTATGTTTCACGATTATTTAATGACTGGTTTCAAAATCGGAAATTAGTTAAAACAGGAACAAACGCTCGACTCTACGAAGGCTTTCGTGCAGACTGACTTGAGACAAGCGGTGGAGGTGCGGGGGCGGGCTCGGGCGCCTGTACCTTCCAGGTACCACGTTTTTTTCTAATCTATTGTTAACGTAACTCACGTGGGCCCTGTGTTGTCTCTGTCTCTCTTTTAGTACTTTCTGTAAGCCTGTCTCAGCCATTTATGACGACGCGAAGCTTTGTTTATATTTCTATGGCGATAAGCTGGCAAAGCTCATAAAAGTTACAAAATTTTAAGAAAATTTGGAGTAAACGTGCTGAGCACATTTGTATACAAATAATAAGTAGGTAATCTGTAATTCCCAGAATATTTAGAATTATTAGGCCGGCCGCAAACCTCCGGTTTCCTGATTCGGAATTCAGTTTCGGAGATCCCGAATGCACGCATTTCATACAAAATGTTCTCTTTAGCACACACGTGCTTATATTTTCCCTCAGGGTTTCCGAACGGAAAATATAAGAACGTTTGCGCTGAAGAAAACATTTTGTATGAAATGCTTGCATTCGGGTTTCCGAATCTGAATTCCGAAACTGAATTCCGGATCAGGAAACCGGACGTATGCGCCCAGCCTTAGAGTTTAGGGTGTTTTCGGGAAAATCAAACGTGGTAAAGTTGGGTCTTTAATGCAAAGCAACGTAAGAAAGAAGAAAGTAATCATTTATCTTTTTACGTGCTTTGCGTACGCGTAGTTCACTCATTTACTCTCAGATCATTAATCAGCATTTCAATAGGAACATTCCCGTTCTCACTCCCAAAAAAGTCCGTTTCAATGATTCATACCTCAAAAATGCTAAGGGTCTAATGATTCCATAGATAAACGCTCTTGACGTCCAAATTAATAGTGAAAAATAAACATACTTTTTTGTTTAGTATTCTTATTGTGTTCTTATGTAAGTAGTTCATAATATTGAAAAGTTATATGCGTAATATGAATGAACTTTCACGCCGGGTGAGTCAGTGTGTAAGTATGCCGAAGTTGTAAAATATGTGGTCAAGTTTCCTCCACAGACGGTCGATACGTCAGCAGGGCACTTCTTAAAACAACCCATAAAAATACATGAGAAGTGTAAATAGCTATCTCCTATAAAGGTAATAATTATGACGACACATTACAAACTTTAGTTATTAGAGCATCGGTTTTCATAACAGGTTGTAGGTTCGTAATGAAAACTAATGTCATCGGCTTCCTTTTTAAGTAACTTGTGTTTTGATTTCTAAAACAGAACATAAACATAATATATGATAATTTGATTACTTCTAAATTACTTGCACTTCCGAGGGCCAAGTGGTTCATTCACGTTACGTATTGTAAAACCAACGAATTCTTTATAAGTTCAAAGCTTCGAGTTCTGAGAACAGAGTTGAGGTCGCCTCATAAGGAAAACCGAAGATCTGCGCCCACGCAAGCGAATTTTGGTCGTATTCTAGATTTACCATTAGTGGCGTGTGAATGAGTTGAACTTTGCTAATTGTGACATTTGTAAATGTTGCTATTATCAAGGCAACATTCAATTTTGTATTCTATGACAGCACAGATATAGATAGAGCTGCATGTTAATTTGGACTTGAAATGGTTTTTACGTAACGCTGCTGGTAATTTATTTGATGTTATTTTATTACCAGCCAGACTTACAAAGCTGAATTCGAAATAAAATTACTGAATTTTTTGACGGACATTATTACCTCTTTGATACCTTTTATAGGCTCTACTGGCTTTAGCGACAACAAAGACCTATTTGTTTTTTTTTTTTACCTTTAAGGCAATGCTATCTTCAATTACTATTTTAATCATTATCAATGCAGAGCGATTTTAATTGCGTAAACTAATAAGCACCTTCTGAACGGAGAAGATAGTTTACATGAAAACTTTCTTGTTTTCTCTCAGCAGCTTATAAAAAAAAGCTGTGAATAGGAAAAGTGTATATTTAATAATAAATGTGGCTTCAATAACTCGGTGTTCATGAACCGTGAGAGGTTCTCACATGTGAGGTAGCGATCCAGTTACAACTACCCACAGAACTGCTCGTGTAGCGGACTGTGAGAAACTATCACCTTTTTATCAATTAACTACTTCCCGCTTAATTAAGATCTCAGATTTGCGATCACACCATAATCTTGCTGACATTGACATTTTATAAAAAGATAAATTATTATGCTATGAATACCGAGCACCTGCATTAACAGCTCATAAGATTTATGGTAGGTATCTTTAAATATCTACTTCATAAAAATCTTAAGATCATTAATTCACTGACAGACAACACACAGCCTAATCCACTGAACACACGGTCTAGAAGCATGATTTTTTGCAAAAGAGTTCCGAATGGAATAAAGGGGTTAAATAAATTGTTATGGAAGTTAGTCAGTCACGGCTTGTACTTAAGAAGAAACTTTGATACAATTTACGAAACGAATCTATGCAATAGTTGCTGTACTCTTAACACCTACCTACATATGAAACGTGATGTTAAGGAGTCATTACATGGTATTGTTATAAAGCTGGAGTAAGTACGTTCGTCATAGCATAGCCGTCATGTCAGCAGCGTGTTTCGCCACGGTTTCTCCGAATAAGGCTATTCAAGAGGCGGATCTTTTTGGCGTATCACACCATCGGTTACTCACAGTCTTGCGACAGGGACCTTGACAATTTGTACTAGTTTTTCCTTGACATACGTCTAGAGATCGGTTTAGTAGAATTTTTGATACGAAAGTGTCAAAAATAGTTGACGAAGAGTTGGACAACACTGGATTTTCCTACTCGTACTGCCCTCGATAATGTGGATTAGTAATAGCTACTTGTTCATCCTTCCACACCTATGTTTTTAAAATACAATCTATGATTTCCATAATATTTCCTTCAGCAGAACATCAATATTTTGAATTACCTATATGCGTAATTGCCTCGATACTCATGAGTTCGTGACTGAGGAGTCATGAGTAGGGACTTGAATTTGGTTTAAAAACAAACCCAAATAAAAATAGAATTTGATTAATTTGTACCCTAAATGGGCAATTTCTACATTACTCAAAGCTAACATGTTTTGGGTGTAAGTGTAACTTAATTGTAATTGTAATTTCCTGGTAAAGCCCATATGGTGCGCATACGACCTAATTCATTTGTAATTGCGGTTGCCAAGGTGTGAAGCCACAAACAATCGACATTGCAACACTAAGCGGAACCCTCAATTCTGTAGAATCCAACATTGTATCAATTACCTATTGTAATGCAATCCTAATTCTTCTTCGAAATTGTTACAAGGAGATACATCTATCATAAGGTGTATAAGATTATCTCGCAAAATATATGCGTGTATGTAGTTGTTATCTTTGTTTTACTTCCAAATAGGATTTGGTTGGATGGGGCAATTCAATTGCTAACTTAATTCTTGCGTTCATTTGAAATTATAGTGTTGCTCAACTAATATTGGGATAACTCAAGGATTCGCAAAGAAATCAAATCAGTTTAGAAATTGCAGAGTTTTAAAACGAGATGAATCTAACGCATTGAATATAAGAACTCTATAAAGAGATAACAAATGTCACTAAGGAAAGTAGTAAAGTTAAAGAAATGAGATCAATCGTTATCATAACGCAAGTGTGATGACCTCTAACGTTCTATTCTATTACTCGGTGCAGTTATCGGCGCCACAATCGATTCGTTCAACTCGTAACATCTAATTCAATTACTGCTGCAATAAACCATTGTGCAAGTGAGCTCTACGATAAACCTGGATGTGTGATTTATCGATACACAACCCGAGTCCTTATAGCAGAACAGGGTAAATGAATTTATATGCATGAATGTTTCAAGTCAATCATTATTCATAGCCAGTGAGGCGGTGAAGTAAATGTAAGTAAGATCATTGCAAATATGTTGCGCATTGACCACTCACTGTCGCTAATCGATTTCTCTCTTTTTAGAGGTGACCAAAAAGAATTGCATTATGAGTTTTTGAGGTCAGTTCCAAATTCGATTGATCTATAAAATACAACCACATGAACAGACCACTTGGAAATGGTAACTGGGATAGACTGGATGCAGAAGTTTTAGCACGAAATGTCACGTAGCTCAACTAGACTGCTTGCGCAGTGGACTGAGTTAGAAGATTTGATTCCATACTAAAATCTTGTTAGGGGATATCCTGTAAGGGATAGTCATCAAGTCCATTAAATTCCTCAGAAACTTCTCATGGAACTGATACCTGCCCATTAATAAAACTACCAACATCCGTAGCGTGAGCACCTCTATGCAAATTTTGATGATTTCACCTTTACCAAGATACACAAATGCGGGTAGTGTTTCGCATTTAAGAGATATCAAAGGTAAATTGCGTAAAGGACAAAAGGAGTCGCTCTGTGGGAGTAATGTGCAATTAATAACAAGGACATCGAGAGCATTTATGACAATGTTTGCATGCGCAGGCGTCTTGTTTGGCAAATGTCTGTACCGATGCAAGTGTACGAATTTGTCACACGGTGTGGGTGAAAAGACAATGGGCGACAGTATAATGGTCGTAATTACTGACGTAGCACTTATAAACAACTGTTCAATTAGTTACCTAGACGATATTAAGTAGGCGGGAAGTTTTCTGGTCAAGATAAGTATTCGTTTTTACTTGGAAAACTCGAAACTCTAAAATTTTTATATGTCTGATACAAAGTTCAAGGTTGTAACTAGGTATGCCTATTATTAGGAAGGTGTAGGTTTACACACATTAATAAATTGTTTTTCTATCTTTCTCAGAAAATATATTTGTAGAGCTAGAAATAGATAGATTGGACACGAACAGACGTATTACAGCTAGCACTATGATAGCGCAAGTTTACGCACTGTGTGGGGCAATACATCGAATTTTATAAACCTAACGATTGCTTCATTAATTTCTCGTTTTGAGAACCGAATAAAACGCGACCCTGAAAAACGCATGTACTTATCGCCGCACAGGGTTGTCTCGTCATATTTAAATAAATTAACACTTGTATGTTTAGTTTGCAGTCGTCGAAGAGCTGTCGTCTACAAGGCTAACAAGCAACCAATTCACTGTATTAAATCACATCCAATATAGATACAACACCGTTCACTTGATTAGGACACGATTTTATATGATAATGACCTTTAATACAAACAAATTTCACTAGGGTACTGCACTTTCACTTTGTTATATTTGTGTCAATATAATATGGCGATGTCACGTAATAATCCAGGATTGTGGTTGTGTTTCACGTGTGTTAAAAGCGTTTTAGTTCGATTAAATACAAAATAAACACGCGACGTGCGCTCCGGTAGAGAGGCGTCATGTACGACTGTACGTGGAGTAACCGCGCAGTGACAGGCTGCGCCGGCGCACGCGAGCGACAAAGATAACAGATGAAGGCTTTGGCGCCAAGTCTCTGCTCGCCAAAGTGCGAGTGAGACATACGAGAGGCTTGCGCGGGAGTCCGGTTATGTATCTTACTTGTTGTAGCAAGGAGATTAAAAGTATGTGGAAACTACAATTTACATTGCAATTATAATTAAAATTCCACATAAACAGTAATATGTCACAAGTAATTGTATAAAATCATACATTTTAAATAAAAAGGAATGACTGTGAGCAGTTAAGTTAGAAGGTAGAAGGCGACTAGTTTTATAAAAATAATAACACATACAGCTAACGTAGTTCTGTATCTAGTTTTCATCGTATGAATATATAGTTCTTGAGGAAACCTCAAAAACATATTATATTGGATTCGAAGTATGGATATACTTAAGATTTAACTTATTCGAAAGCTCAGAGCGAAGCTTTTCCGTTAAGCGCTACTAAATGGCTACGAACGATAAACCAACAAAACTGCGCTGGATAATAAAATCAATAATGTGATTGTAGTTGCGAAAAAACTAGTTAGTTCATAAAGCAATTAATTTCTTGGTAAGATAGGTATTGCTAAACTTTTAAGCCAGTCTCCTCGTGTCCCACTTCGGCAACCTCTAGCAAATTATATTCAAGTAAACGTCCACCAAAACTTTACGTACATTATTGTATTGAAATGGTAGGTACCTACAAAGTGGTGACGTCACCATGTCGACCACGGAACGGTTCTCCGTGACTTCGTAATTAATCCAGTGCGCAGAGTTAAACACTGGTCTAGTCTGTATCATTATCTTGCTTAGATCATCGACCGCGTGTATCTCACCCTTCACTGTTTCTAAAGAACTGCACGGAACACATTCTAATTTTGACAGTACCCAGTAGTAGTTGCAATAATTTGAGGCCAAAGCTTCAAGATATTGCAATTATCTTTATCAGATTTATTAGATGAAAGATCTGCGGTTTCTAGCGATATCAAATATGGTATCATTGGTATCGCAACAACAAAGGATTCTGTCAGGATATTACCCCAAGTTTCGCAAGCTCATTACTAGTGTCCGTTCACATCCAGTAATAGGACTATATCTGCATGATCTCGCAGATATAGTATATCATGCTTATGCAAAACAAATCTGGTGAGTACGGGGTCAAGCCGCGGTTACTAGTACCGGTTTCAGTAACGCGATACGACGAAGTAACGACACCTCGTTGTATGTACACGTATACTAATGATAACGTTGATACTTGACGAGCCAACGATGCCTTTCTTATCGTGGCTCCTGATGAGACTACTGGCGCAACGAACCTTGGCGATAAACAAGACTTTGATCGTTTTATAAGTTTTTGTTCCTGTCTGGCTAAGCATAATAAGACAGGCTATGATAAAAAAATATTCTATTCTCGAATTAAGCTTACAGACATGCGTAAGCACACACAAAGCCAAAGCCAGTCATATAGCTATTGGACCCTCATCTTTTAAATCAGAAGTTTTTGCATCACACAATAATTTCATTGGACACTTAAATTGGTCTTTTATCAGACACAAGAGGTTCGTTATATCGGCTCTGCGGCGCAATCGGTTATAAATGTCAAAAGTTTAGTTGCAAGTAACATTAAAGTCTATTGAAATTAAATCTCGCAATAACGGGTTTCCGTGACCGTGAATATGAACGATAGTGTTTTATAGAAGTTCTAGGAAGTCAAGTAGGACGTAAAGCAAAGCGTACCTACGAGGAAAAGCTTCATGGAAAGAAACAGCATGAAAGCTTTTATAAGTACCTACAACAGTCTTTTCTTTTCATTTAAAAAGCAAAACACGAGAACAAAGATCCAAAATTGATGATTCACTATCGAAGAAATCCGAAAACAATAACAGAAATGTTTCTTTAGACACAGATCGTGGAATCTACAGTTATTGTAATAAGAAATTGAACATTGCACCAAACATACAGAAGGTACTCCTCCGAAGAATTCAGCAATTGTTAGCAACAGCTGAATAAAAAACATGGCAATTTTTAACTACCGTGCATGGTTGAGTCACGTCATTCTCTTGGAATTCAAAATAGTACGTTTTACGCGTCTTTATCTCCGAGCGTGTGAATGAACAATAGCAATATTTTTGTCTATAAAACTAAACTCGCTCAGTACTGGCTTGTTTCAACTTCAACTAACAATTATTTAAGTGTTACGACTGGGCAGACCAAGTTCTGGGTTCAAAGTGGGTCGTTGTAATTAAAAAAGTACTAACAAAAGATAAAACGAAAAAAAAAAAGGAAACAAAAGAGCATTCCGAAACCGCACAGCATGCATTTGAAATGAAATTGGTCGCCAACTCGCCACCCATAGATGAATCTTCACAAATCAAAATACGTGCGTACAAAATGGATGTTTGTGCTTAGTTCGCTGAGCTAAATCTTTTATTCGTCCCGAACATAAGTTTTCAATAAAAGAGCATTAACCCGAACAATAGAGCCACCTGCATCAGAAGAAGTTCACACGGCAATAAAATATGAGTTAAAGACCGATGGTGGTCAATACAGGTTGAAGAATACCGTTTTAACAGAAATTTTCCTACCCGCTGTTTAAATTAAAAACACTCCAGATATAATTGACTTCACCGTTTTAAAAGAGGTTTAAATAATTTAAGGTTCATCAGTCAAGACAAGTTTACGATAGTCTGAAACGAGAATTTGAAAGATTTTTCAACAGGTTCGGGAGATCCAACTGATTACCAAAAACGTTACAAAACTGATATACGTATCTTTTGAGAGAGGCCTTCCCTCTCTCTCTGTGAGTAACTTTGTCAGAAAAGTTTTATGCGCTCGAGTGATGCCCACTCTCACTATATTCATAATGTGTGTCAATGTCCTAGTTTCTGTCCACTTGTTCATTTCACTTACAACCTGTTTGACGCCCAAACATGTCCCCCAGCTTAACGTTAACGTTAAGCTGCGGGAAATCACTTGGAATTCATAACGGAAATGATCCAATTACCGGCTGAAATTGACACAAAAGCAGTAATTAAAGTATTCAATCATTAATGATTAATGATTAATGATCATTAATCATTAATGATTGAATACTTTCATTAATCATTAATGATTGAATACTTTAATTACTGCTTTTGTGTCAATTTCAGCCGGTAATTGGATCATTTCCGTTATGAATTCCAAGTGATTTTGATACTTTACATAACTATGTGTACGCCAAATTAGGCGTTCAAATGAATACTTAGCGTCCGGTTTATTAAGTATATATTTGCCATAATCTGCAATTTTGTATCGGTAATAGGTAGTAAGTAATGGCAAGTAATTTAGTGTGCCGCCAAGCAATTGCGGAGCTGATTGAAGTTACCAGTATAATTCAATGATGATAAGCGTAATCGTGTGTCCGTTATAACATACATTGCACATATTAAGTCACTTGAGAAAATTCAAAACGAACTGTATTAAATCTCGGAAGTATATGAAATTAAAGTGATAGAAAACAAAACTGATTTATGAAATCCGAATCCGCTTTATCGCCGCGGCTTTGAAGCTGCTGACTAAGATGAAAATACAATAGATTCCAATCCAATCTTAGATGGATTTCGCAAGAACTAAGTCTATTAGTAATTACAGTAGATAACACCTAGCTAAGATAATAGACAACGATTGCGCATTCCTTACTTAGTTGTGCCTAGCCTCTCTAAGCCAGTTGAAGGTTGAAGGTAGAGCCTTTTGGTACTTAGTTGCAATCATGGACTTGCTTGCCCACTGAAACGACTAGATTTTTCTTTGTTAAAAAATCTGGCGATATCCTCAGAGATACAGAATTAATCAAGGATTTTGTTGGAACTTTGAACAAAAGCTCCAACGCTTAACTATCTTAAGTGAAATGAAGGGTTCAAGTGGTTGGGAGGACACTTGTTAATAATGACAGACATTCAATGAAAAATGCAACGCCATATTCGTGTTTTTAAACAATACTTTATATTGACACCGGTCGGTTATCGTATCCACACACGCATGACTGTTGGCTATGGACATGTGCGTACGATGATTGACATGCGCTTGGGGTACATCACGTATTCATATCATAATGTACAATTTTGGTTCTTAGTTGATCAGGAATAGAGGACAAAATTGTCCGAAGACGAGGTGCTGAACTTATCATTATGAATACCACACACAACAATGGATGCTATTGGCATTTTGCGGTTGATGATTACTTTTGACAGTGCCGTGAGTTTTTTCAACCTTACTCATACTAAGGCTACAAAGGAACATTCCGTTTATTTTAATTGGACTTCTTGCAAGTAATTAGAATGTTGTTACCCATTCTGGTGTTCACCGTAAGCCTATTAAACAAATACAGTAAAACTTTTCCTATTCCATTAAAATGATAAATCGACCTCCCACGACCGTCCCGAGACCGTGAACTCTGACAGGACAGCGGACAGCCCGACAAGCTTAATTATATCATATATCAAATAAAATGTAGTTTACGATGTAATCCGTAGTGATTTGTAGAGCGGTGTAGTTAGGGCGAAGGGAGGGAGATTGCGCGGGCGCCGTTGTGTCGGTATCTTTCGTGACCGGTCGTTGGCGCACGTGGCGACTCGGCCAGACCCTAAAAGGCCTGTTTTCACCACTTTCCAGTTAGCCATAAGTTAGTAACGGCTAGTTTTCCCAGACACTCCTTGTGATGATTTTTCACGGTTTATTTTAGACGTGTTTCATGACTGGTTTAGAGAAAATAAATCTGTTATTATAGATGGAGGAGGAGAGTGATGAATAATAAAATAACCTGAGGTCTAAATCCGAATTAAAAACGTATTGAAGCAGTACAAACATGGTTCAATCCATATTAAGGTTCTTAGTCAACTAGCTTTTTGAGATAAGATAGTAATCAAGTCGTCACCAGCTAGTGGGCGAAAGCCTTGGTCACTAACTTCTACTAGCCACGTGGGAGTGACAGTAAAGCTTAACTTTTTAATAAAGCTTGTTTTATTTCACGTCACTTATAAATTTTCTCGGCTTGGCAGGGCTTATCTGACTACACTGCGATGTATTTCATGGAATAACATGTTTTTACCTTCTTAGGATATGTGTTCTGATGATGTTGGATATAATATACAGCATTTAAGGCCGAAAAGTAGTAGACACATAATAAAGGGAGATAGTATAATGAATACTAAGAATTTCGTGATCCTGGCAAATCGTTCATATTGTTTTAAAAGTTCTTGAAGATGGCTATGAAAAGTCGCGTGCAATTACATACAATAAGTAGTGCAATAAAGAGGTATATTATGATTCCGTTTCGTGGAACCGTGGAGCTGGTGTAGTACAAATGGTACGTCCATTGTTGTAACTGATACCGGCGCACAATGCACAGGATGCAGACCTCGTGGAGCAGGTAAACGTATAGCTTTTTCGCAATAATGCACAATAGACGCTTTTAATAGTAAATAACGATATTAGATGTTGTTGTACGGGACGTTTAACGCATGTTTAGACAGCTTTAGAGAAAGAAGCATCCAGAAATTGTGCTTTGCTCAAGGCTATTAATAAGTTCTGAATAAACTGTTGTTTAAGAACATCCAATGGATCTATGGATTCTGATCGGGATCGGCTGCCATTTAGGCTCAATCACAGAAATAGAAACCAGTTAGATAAAATAACCTAGACATACTAACAAGGACAAAAAGGTGACGAGGAACTTTTAACACTAATAGTTATTAATTGCTAGTTTTTGCCACGAAGTTGACTTTTTGCATGAGACTATACAAAAAAAAATCGTCGTATAAATTATGGTTGTATTTAGCTTTTTGCTGCTTCCGTCCCTACCTCATTTGCGATATTGTTAAGTATATTGTATACATTGCTATAAAAAAATTACTACAATGAGATGCTGAGTTAGTTACACTTCAGATTGCTTGGATCCCCCACTGAGCTGTTTTTCTTGATATATTGGATATCTTTATTACCAATAAAACTATTTACCAATATTGTAAATTCTGGTAAACTTTTTCCTCCACTAACGTCTATTAAATATCTCTAAACGTTTCCATCGCGTTTACGTATAAAACATAAATCATAATGAACATCATCCAATCAAATCAATCCTTAACACACCACAGCATCCGGACCTCACTACTAAGACGGCTTTTACGTCCATCCCAACACTTAACTGTATAGCTATAAACACTTATAGTAAAGTATGACATGGCAGAACTTGGAGTAAACGAGAAGCCAAAACCGGTCCTGCAGCTGCGCGTGCGACGCTCCTATAGATACATGGTGTAATGTAGATCTATTATATTACGGGTACCATGGACCATGCCACAAAATTCGTAGGTACAGAAGGTCCGTTCCATACAACGAGCTAAAACACATATACACATAGACAAGCGTCTATGTACAGCGAGTGTAAGCGCTCTCGCGACTGTCTTTTGTTTGAGGTCACCGTACATTCGCGACTACATGTGCGGACGCCCGTTTACGCTCATTGAATGGAGTAGCCCTTCTATTCCTATCTATTTTGTGGCATGGTCCCAGCATCCGTGGTCGGCGCGGCACGCTCTCGCGTGATCTACCCCCATGAACGACATTATCAATCTTAAGGTTTTCACGACCTTTTATATCGAGAACGAATTTAAATGCACGATTTTGACACGTGGTGATGGTATTAATATTAATTGAGCTTTTGTTTCTGGCAAATATTACTTCCCTTTTTGCGTGTTTAATTGCTTTTAGATAATATTAATGGCAGTAGCGAATTTACAGATATGCGTAACTATTGTTCGGATCCTTCAATCACTAGGGGAATCCTGTATACTCTTTGAAAAACGAAACTGGGGGCCTACGCTCTAAGTCTGTCAACGAAGGTACGCGGCCGTCCATATCTTCGTTATGCATTGCGAAACTTCGGAAGATCTACACCCGATTATCTAAGTTTTTCGGACTGACCAAAACAAATCGGGAGTAGAGACAACTGTCAAATCGAGGTGTCATTCATTCTTACGTTGGGTCCCAAACTAATCTTATATTCGTAGGTGATAATTATGGAGCAAGAATCACCCGCACCTTCGATTCGAGCTTAGAGAGTCCAGACAATAATATAAAAAGCAATCGTGATTAAACCATTTGATTAAAGGTCGCATATACGTTGGTGCTTGTAGAATGTGGCGCCACTGATTTATTGCGTCAATGCTTAGGTACTGGAAATTACAAGAGAATAGTTTAGAGCTATGTTTTTTGTTTTAACAAGACAAATAAGATAGAAATATAACAAATACCTCCACAAACGGTAAGGTTCGCCATAATGATAAATGTTTGCTTTAACGCAACAGAGTCATTGAATTGTAGATCTGAACGAGACAAAGTCATAATATTTCTACAAGCCAAGCTCAAAGCGACTATTATTATTGTTTTTACAACGTAATAATACTGTTGAAGAATTGTGTGGGTAGGTATAATATCATACTGCACGAAAAATGAGCGGGGAAGAGCCTCTAACCTATAGTGGGCGGAAAAAGCTAATGATAATTGCTACTGATGCAACAGACTTATTAAATCCCACTAATGTTGACATATTGACCCCGCCTACGATAACTCTATCTTATTCCATATTTTAAGAGTGGATATCTGAAGCTGGTTTTGGATTTACGATAATTTATTATGTTTCAATTATAACCGTTTTAAATATTTTAGGATCTTGCGCAATAAAGCATTGCCTTATCTACCATGTAGATTTTAGTGCACAATTATTTTCTCCAGTTCCTAACAAATGGAACCATAGGACCAGAAATAATCTAGCGCATCAAAATTCTGAATAACTGAGAGTTAATTAGTTTTCTATTCAAACTGAGTGTAATTGTATGCTCGTAAAATGGAATAAAACACACAAATATCTATACAATTTTAACATAGTGGTGTAACATTATCTGAGTAATTGGCTGGCCCAGTTTGTGTCCAGCTAGGGGCACGTACTACCACGGCCCGATTCTACGGAACGTGCCTAGATCATGGTATAGCGTCGTTGCTACATACCGCACTAATATTTGGCTTAATGTTTCACTTATTATGTAGTTAGATCAGGGGAAATTGATACTTAAATTATAGCCTACTTAAGTTACATTAAGTAAAGTTTGCTGTGGAATAGAATACTCTTTTGGGTTTGATTCTAAAGCGGAACGAACCTTTGGTCTGATGCTGTTCTCGCTCTGTTTGTTTGTCCAGTTTAGTGTCTACTCATGAACATTTTTAAATATAAAAACTATTTAAAAATATTGTAGGTGGAAGTCAAGGTCTTACTTAACAGAAAGTTGGAATGGATCATTTTGGATACCTTGGTATCCAAACCCTATCTTGTTATACCCTGTAGGATAGAGAGTAGAAACCCACAACTCTCAATACAGAACAGGCTGCAGACCCTTTCACAACCCTTTTACTAGGACGTTTTATAGGCGAATTGCATAATCATTATTGCCTAAAAGTTGCAAATAAAATCGCTATAATACCTACCTACATGTGCCTATTATGAAAAACCGTAGCTAAACGTAACTGATTAGATACAGTAGTGTTTGAGACCCCTATTAATTTTTTTGCTGTACTTTTATATTCTGTATCTAAATTGGCTACCAAAAATGGCTTCTTGTAATTTAAATATGGTCAGATCATTTAGTTTAACGTACTTTATAATCTCGATAGCTAATTGCTTCAGTGTAGGCAGTACATATCGCTGTGAATTACCGGCGTCATGCCGTTAGAAGAAAGGCGAAGTAAAAGTTTTAATTGCCAGTTGATTAGCAGATAAGGCTAAGAGTATGCTGGATCATTGTCTGTTATATCCATTACCAAGTGTTCTGATTCACAGCTCTCACGGTACTTGTTTTTTTGGTAAAAATCTGTCTTTGGTACCTACAACAACATCAACGCTAAACCTAGAGAATTTACAATAGATAAATGTGGAGACAACAATACGAGAATAAATGAAAATACTGGCAATATTAATGCATTATAAACTCGTATTTTGGAACTACCAAATAAATTCTAGAATCGAAATTTAAAAAACGATTTTTCAAACAAACTACATAGGTAGTAGTGATGGGCCGTCTACGGATTTTACCGATCAGCCGACTAGCTCTTGGATATATTTTATAAAATTTTCGTATACAAACTGGAAACGCAGTCTAATTTATTGTCGTCTCTACCTGGATTCGAAGTCTAATGATAGTTACCGGTTGGAAAAGATGAAACTATTGCCAATAAAACTTCAAGATTCTCTCAACCTTTTAAAGTAACATAAAAATCATATAATCATTGAACAGTTGATTGATTTCCGCAAACTATCTTCATAATAGAGCAGTTAATTTGTGCTTCAATCTTCCGGAACTTCATCTTTGTTAGGACTAAACTCACTAGAACTTTCACGCCACCTTTCACTACGATATTTTCTTGGAAATGCCTCCAGTTATTGTTAATTCAAGGGTCTATATAATCTGGTTGTCTAAGAATAGAGAACGTTAAGGTTGGATTCGCGTTCGTGGTTCCGTAAAACAAATTCAATTTTGTACGGGTGAGATTGCACCCATTGAGTAGGAACTGTTATACTGTTAGTTAGGTGATAAAGGTGGGTACTGCGTTATTCTTTATGGTGTAAAAGTATCTATTGTATACCTAACTGAAATATCGTTACATTTACTACAGAACCTTGTCAAAGCGAATTCGCCAATATGAGCTTGGATTTTGTTGATCGCTAGCTTGATTACTTGGAATGTTGGAAATCCAAAGGCCAAAGTTATGGTTGATTCCTACTCTTGTCACCTACGGACATAAGATGAGTTTGGGGCTCGATTTGACAGTTCTCCCTACTCCCGATGTGTTTTAGCCCGTCCGAAAAAGTAAACTATTCGGTCGTAGGTATCGCTTCGAAGTTTCAAATTACTTTCGAACGGGCCCGTATCTTCGTTGACGGACTTAAAGAGTAAGTAGTCTTGGACTTGGCTAGGACTTGGTTAAGACATTGAAACCATTTCAAGCTTGCAAATATTTTTGTACTTAGTCTTTTTTTGTATATTTTTGCACAACCTTATTAGCTACCTATTTTATTTTAATTAATGAATATACAAAGAATCAATCGCCACCGACGATTGACGTCAATCGATTTTCTACCATATCACTGTCTAAAAATTATTATATCAAACAATAATTTTTGCTGTGCCCTGACAGGGTCTACAACGGCTCTTAGCTCTAAGCTTTTTGTTAACATCTTGTTTTACCTTGTGGAACGCAAATATGAATTAATAAAAATGTCGACAGAATATAATAAATTAATAATCTTTTTATTCTCATAGCTTGACGACAAACTCACTGTGCAAGTTTTAATTAATAATTAGCCGGACTATATTCATTTTCACCCACGACACCAGTTTTGAAACTGCCGTGGGCGATAAAGGTAGCAGTAGAAATCATAATAAATTAACAGTTGTTAGAAAACGTAAAAATTATTGTAGTGGGTAAATTAAATAATTGCAGGTTTTTAATAACCCGATCAAAATCGTTCAATTAACCTTTGAAGAAAATATATTTTTAAATTGTTGTTAGTTTGAAATTGCAAATTGAAAAGCTTTTTAAATTATTGTTTTGTTCATAGCAGAAAAAGTTGTAACTTAATAGTTTTCCTGTTGAGAAACATGGTCATAATCTTTATTGTTTCTATTCTAAGAAACAGCAATATGTAATTCAATCATAAAGGTTGTATCCTCATTCGCATTTGTCGTATTGATAAAAAGAAAGGAGTGAGTGTAGGTACTTGGCGCCACAGCACTCGCCGTCCAATCACGACTGAGGCTAAAAGTTCTACGAACTTACGCGCACAGCTCATTGGTCGAAAAGGGCGCCAACTTCAAACGAGTTTGAAAATGGAAATGTAACGGCGTGTGCGCACGCGCTGCCTTTACCGGTACCAAATACATACGTATAGGAAATAGAAAGTTTTATTGTAATAACAAACAACAAGATGATTCTGTTTGTATTTTTATATTATAGGTACCTAAGGAATATAACACACCTAAATCATAATATAATTCACGATTGTAACTACAACCATACAATTTACGACTTAATTGCAATGTTACTTAAGGATCAGTTTTTATTATTTATCATTCCAGTCAGCAAATGCTTAATATTGAACGTGGCCACATTGACCACTTGGCTAATATTGTCAAACACTCAACACGCTACACTTGCATAATCACCTCATTTATTTCTTGTCACCACCTAGAAGTATCATAAAAAGGAAATAATCATCCAGTATAACGTCGCAAGTCTCCTTACAGCATAATTTGACGCTGACAGAACAATAAATAAGCTGGAAGGGAAGACAAAGGGCTATAAAACTATCCCAGGGCTCAGGGCCAATCTGCAGTTAACAAATATAAAGCGGGTAGCTAAATCACAACGACGCTGGAGACTGAGCGGCCCATTCTGCGAAACCAGTCAGTCTAGCTCTACTAGATTAACCCTCCATGCCCTTGAATCTCGTCTCACTTCGAGTATTACAGCAGAAGCTATTTTAAGACTGAAACATGCTGCCAGTAATTGCAGCTTACATGAAAAACCTCGTGTTCATACATTCCCAAATACTTGCACTAATTTGTTTTTATACATTATTCGCACTTTTATTACTTCGTAAGTTCGTATGCGCATGTAAAAAGTAACGCAGAGAGGCTACGTTATAAAAACGCCATGTTTCTTTATGATATTAACGCGTTGAAAGCTCGGAGATTTCGTTTTGAATAAGGCTATGAACAGATTCTATTGTTCACAAAAGGTCACGTTTGTCTGCCGGGCACCGGGCGAGGTCACACCAGTTCTTTCGCTTTGTTAAAAGTACTTTGTGTCGTTTCGAGTGGTCAAAGGATCATGTTTCTAGTTGTTTTAGTTGGTCTAGTCGTTATGCAACTAAAACAAGCCGTTTGAAATCTAAGAACGAGAAAGGCTTTTGCACATTCAGTCGCGAGATGTATTGCGTGTGTAACAAATTGTGCAAGTGCGGAGAATTTTAAAATACATTGTAGTAGCGGAACAAAAGGTACACTATGCAAGAAAACTTCTTATCGCGAGCTTTCGTTGTTGATAACTAACATGCTAGCTTAATATTTCCATTTTCATTCCCGGTTTTGTCGATGATTATCATAATTGTTGCACATTTTGCGACGAAAATAATCTTTTTAATTTGTGCAGTAGTTCTGGCAGAAGTGGCAGATGCTTACTTTTAAATAGTGAAATAATTATCTTACCTTTAGGGCGCAAAAAATACAGGACGGGCCAAGGCAAGCGTGGCCAGTGAGCTCGCGGAAGCTGCGCCGGAATATATCCAGATGCCACAGCACCTGTGACACAAAAGGACATGACATTAAAATATATTACACTACTTCATGTCATACAACTTATAAGTGACAACCTGCCTGATAACTATGACGAGCTACAAGCTTTGAATCTATTATATATGTATTTTTTTTATTATTAAAACATTGGTAATAACTTCTACAATCTACATCGTAAAGCAATTTACTTATTTCGTTATTATTCATAATTACACCAGCCAATGAAACAGTGAACATTTACTTTTCAATTGCTTTATATTATCACGCATCAATACTAACAGGAGCTGTAGCCTATAGTTGCATCAATTTCATTAAAATTCTTCACATTCATTCATAGTTAACTTGGGCACATGCGCTTAGCAGGTGCGCTAAGATAACTACGTAAGTTCTAATTAGGTCCATTAAATATATAGGAATTTAAATTTTCATTCACCGTCTTGGTTTAGATAACTTGTTAGTACCTAGATATTTTAACCTAGTTATGAGGTATGAACTACAGTCCTTGGATAGACAAAAAGTCATCATTGCATAGACATTCGAATCGTACATAATGAGTTAAATCTTAGAGGGCACTTTAATCATGGACCCACCTCCCACCTCTTGTCCTGTACACTAGCAGCTGCACTATTGAAGACCTTTACGAGGCTAACGATAACGCTGTCGAAGTGGCCGAATTCTGGTCGATACAAACAAATGGAATCTTCGATAAGACGAAGAAGAGTTAAATCTTTCGAGTTCAAACTAAAATGAAAACTCAATGGATTTTTCGACTTGAATCAAAAAATACTACAAGTAGCTCGCAGTCTAATTTTAGATCAACAAACTAACACTGTCAAAGAAATTAATTAAGTATTAAATTGAAAGCCCAATAGCATCAGTAGGATAAACTTTAAAGGAAGCACATGCTAATAAAGAAACGTTAGGTGCACGTGGCAGCGTCAGGTGTAAGCGACATGTGTCGCGAAACGGCGCGATTATAGGCAGCTTTGGATAATCAACGGTTTATTTATGGAGCATTGGGTTAATCCATCAAATATATGATGTCAACGAGCCCTAATGTGTGAAGAAACTGTTCTAGAGCTTTTCAATGTGGAGCACCTGGCTGTTTTTAACCGTGCAGATTTCAATAGAGCTGGCTAGAATTTTTTTATAAGAGATATCTTCTACTATAAGATTTGAATATGACTGAGTTCGGGTGCGTAGGATCATAGAAACGGTACTTAAATATGTGTTTAACTTTTGGAACAGTAGTAACTGGATCTGCCAGTTCATTAACGTCATAGGTATTTAAGATAAAAGCTGCTGAGCACGTATTAGTTACATTATAATGGTCACAACGCCAACACACTTCCTGCCGCCCACTACACGCAATATTAAAACATAAATACACATGTCATCGATTGACTACCTTATTTTTTGTAAACATTCTAAATATCAAGTTGAACAGGTACATATTAACATTTCACTCCAGTTTCAAAAGTATAAATGTCACTTTGAGTGGTACCACTGCGTTATAAAATCAATTCTAAATGCATATTTTTGCATCAAGCGTATTTACAACAGCTACAATGTACAAGTTTGTATTTTGCACTTTTATGGTTTATTCAACACCTTCCGCCCATCGATGCATCAAAAATGTAAAGATACAAATTGCAGACTTACATCTACGAGTGTCTACGACCACCTTGCGCACTTAAAAATATTCAGCCATGCAAAAAGTGTCATTATTCCAATTACATGCACGCTCGATAAGAAAATTGTTCAATACAGAATTTATAGTAATACGTTGTAGGTTGGCAATTATCGTATTTATACAGTTAGCAGACTCCTAGGTTCGCCATAACACCATCCCTCACCTGTTATTGTAATGAGAACTATACGTGGCTCGGCTGTGGCAGGTTTTTCGCGATTGTTTTCGGGCCTGGCAGGTGGACGCTAACTCGTCCCGAGCAGATGTCTGCTCTCATAATAGTCATAATACACTCCCGTTTTATTTTGTATCTCGGAATCGTCCGTGAGCCGATTTCGTGTGTTATTTATATTCGTATCAACGCTGCACTTGTCTCATAAGTGGTATACAAACACTTTACCATATTCTTATCTTATCTACTGCACGTGCTTTGATTTCGTAATAATTCAAACTTTAATTTTATGGTTATAATAAGCCCAAGCACGTTTTATATTTTTTATGGTTATAAAACGTGTGGTGTTTATTGCAGGACAATGTACAGGAAGGCTAAAAAAATTAAGGAGGAAGGATGACAGATGCGCTCCGGACAAGTGGCGCATGCTGGTGCGTTTGCGCACCGGTAGCGTAATATTCCGCGAAATAAGCTTAGTGCGCGGCCAGCGGCAGATTAATGCTGATTTTTCTCAGTCACGTAACTAAGGTACTGTTACTGGCGACATATTCAGCGCTTATAGCCTACATAAGTGGACCTACTACATTAGAACTAGTTTCTAGTAGTCGCGGAGGCAGCATATAAAATGAATGATAACTGCTTTTCACATCTTGATTTCAAATGAGCAGAAATATTTGCTACGAATACATAAAATGTGCTCTAGATCTATTTAATGGATTTTATGTACACTTTTATCTTATTTATTTAACTTATCTAAAGTTTCACCATATCAAAGTCACGAAAAACTGCCTGTCGAGTGTTTGCCCAACGAATTATGACGAAAGTGAAGATTTCTTTGTATGTCTATAAAAGCATCTCAATACACAATAAAGGCACTGTCCTCAAACAAACAAGCCACTAAGGCTGCGTTCACACAACACAACAACGCCCTACAGGCCTACAATAACGATAGATTCTGAGGTCTATGTTAAGTGATCGACAGAGGGCCCGTGTGTATCCAGCCTACATTTAGAACAGCTCGTGACAAACAGATAAAAGTTTCTCGCTAATGGAAGCGGGGACGTACTGTCGCAAGATAACGATTTCGAAACAAGACGGTTTCGGGAACAACGGTTCTTGTCAATGTTTACACTGATAAGACTAAGTTGTTTTTAGTAGATATAAAAATAAATGATAAAGTATTCCTTGAAAGGTAAGGAAGAAAAGAGGGAGATAGAGCAGGAGAACCAAGTCTCGCTTTCCCATTAGCTTTTGAAAAATAAACTGAACTAAGAATCAAGAAAAAGGGTTACTTTGCGATAAAATAAAAAAGCCAATTGTGTAGACTTTGCTCAACGCAATCAGCAAGTTTGTATTTGAAAAAAGATCTAGCAAATCGATTCTCGTGATTATCAGAACTATTTGTATTAGCAAGCCAATATTCTGAAAACGTAACTTCAAAACCGTGCAATTGTAACAAAAACAGTACCACCCTTTCTAAACTGTATGTCTTGCTAATAAGGTTCAATATCTATAAATAGTTTAACCAGTTAATCGCAGCATCAAAAGTAAAACCGCGCAATTGAAATAAGCTGTACCACTCTTTCTAAACTCTATGCCTTTGTGATAAGGTTGAAAAGGTTAGAAATTTTTTTACCAGCTAAAGACAGAGACATACACAGAGTAGAGTAGAGTAGTATCGCATATTTACTCTAGGTCTTAACGAGTCACATATGACGGCAAATAACGGGACGTAGCGTTTGTACAGACGCCAGCACATCAAGCTACTACAACCTGTCAAATTTCTTTAATAGACTTTCAACTTTATCGCTAAAAGATAAGGTTCAAAGTTGATTGGGAAAATTGACAGTTTCGGGTAGCTTGGTGTTCTGGCGTCTGTACGTACACCACGGGTTCAAACAAGATTCAAAGGACTAATGTACTGATGAGTCGCTGTTAAAAGTGAGGGGAGTTATTTATAATTGCAGATATTTACCTATGGAAAACTGCGCGAAAATTATATGAGTTTAAAACAGCACCGGTATTTTAGGCGATGATTCCAAGAAAACTGGCAAAATTACAGTTTAGAAAAAAAAGGGAGCGCTTTCCTCTTTTTTTTTTTGAGGGTGAAAATTCATCAAATGACTCCTCCCGCTCTGGGTGGAGCGGAAGGGAGTGTCAGACTCTCTGACTAAAACCCATCCGTGTTCCTTCCTTAGCTTTTTATGTTCCGGGGTAGCGGTAACCGGCCTTTCGGACAATCCCGCTGACCCGGCAGAAACACTTATTGTAACATAATTAACAAATACGACAATAATATACAAAAATACATTATCTATGGGTATTATAAGCTAGTTTTAAACAACTGTAGCGTCGGATAAACTGTACTCTACTGTAAAGATCTTCGACAACATTTTCAGGAAATACATGAAAATTCTAAAAGAAAACGTATTTACGTTGGCTCCCTTGATTTTGCTAGTCTGTATCCACCTCTATTCCGATTTCCGATAGCATTTATCACAGTGCAATGAACCGTGAAATGATACCTGAAACGTTTTCCAAAACAAAATAAAAGTCATACGATACGACTATTTGTATTTCGATAATACTACTATTATCCGCCGTAGGTATTATACGTAATTTGACACAGATATATCACACTAGCTAGCGTCTGTCCGCAACTTCGTTCGCATGGAAATCGTAAGACACCACAATTTATTTACTAAAATAACAGTCACAATTTTATAAAATTCCGTTTGATTAGTGACGTCGCATCGCATCGGCCGCCAACGCTATTACTTCATTTTCGCATTTTCAGTAGTACTTTTTATTACCTTTTGCTCGGCTCCTAAGTGTCGCAGCGTGATGTTAAATAGCCTATAGCTCAAAAATTGGGCTATCAAGAACAAAGATAAATTTTCAAATCCGACTGGTGGTTCCAGAGCGTTTTTAACAAACTACAGCTTTATTATTTTACTATAGATAAGCAATTTGTTACAAAACAGAACAAAAATGATTATGTACAACAGTGTTATTTATAGATTCTGCTGAATTTTATAAACGAATGGTTAATGTAAGGAGGCGTTGACCTGAGCATGTTACGATCACAATAAAATCTGTTTATGTACACATATATTTTTATCACTGTGTTATTTATACCTACTTGTTTACGTTTATTCACAGTTTGGCGCATGTGTATTACGGCAGCAGATTGACCTGAATATTTTAATACTGTACTGAGAATTTGTTGTTTCAATGCTGCATATTTTAATAAACTATACGCCCTATAGTTTATTAAGGAAGAGCCCAGGAAGAGGTGGCGAGACGACCTAGACGCGTACTGCAAGTGTTGGATCGAGGTGGCTCTGGAAAAGGATGCCTAAAAAGATTTGGGGGAAGCCTTTGGCCAGTAGAGTAAGAGGGACAGTGTTGATAAAAAACCGGCCAAGTGCGAGTCGGACTCGCCCATGAAGGGTTCCGTAGCAGCAAGTAACATAATATAAAAGTTCTTGTAGTTCGTTGTAACTTTGTGAAAGGTAAATTGCGGTTTTCGATTTATGACGTATTAAAAAAAAAACTACTTACTAGATCTCGTTCAAACCAATTTTCGGTGGATGTTTACATGGTAATGTACATTATACAACATTATTTTTAGTATATGCGAAACCCGAAACACGTGTCTAGTATTTTTATGTAAAGAATCTATGTACAAAATTTCAAAACTGTATCATGAATAATCACCAAGTTATAAGCTTGTTATGTTACCTGTTTGTCCGTATGAAATCATGGGCACCGCGCGGCGATTGTATTGTAATTAACGGGTGATAACATTTTCCATCACACTTGCAGGCTTTGGACTGTCGTAATGGTCAAGTGTAGGTAGTTATTATAATGTACTTTATTCGTAAATAAATGCAGCCGTAAGCTACGAATAAGTAATTACTTATTCGTAAGCCGTAAGTGATACAATGTAGTCAATGCGATTTGTTCAAAGTGGATGAAAAGTGTTAAACATCGCATTACTTAACCACAGCAGGCTGTAGGTACAAATAATAACTTTCTACAATTAACCATCTTGGCGTGTTTAAAAATGTTAATCATCACGGCAAAGCATTGTGTTCTGTTCAAAGCACTCTGATTGCTCCTCGTACCACCGCACTGCCACGGATACGTTATCACTGTTATCGTTGTTTCTGTGTACTGGACGTTTGTGTATGAGAAAGTCATGGTTACACGACACTTTTTACATACGATAGGTAAGTACACGATCAACCGAAACACAACTCGGCGGCCCGCGCGCTCGCGATTATGAAGTTGGACCCACGCGACACGTGCGCGCCAACCAGTGGTACCCGGGTGACTGAGGTTGCTGCACCCCCGCCCCGGTCGCCCCGCTCGCTGTGCGTCCGCGCCGCGCCATTGTGCGCGTATGGTACCTACTTAGTCGCTCCTCGGGGCACAGTATAATATACTCGGAGTGTCCAACTATTAACCTTTTTTAAATATTTTTGGGCCAAAATATAACATGGGGTAAAAATTATTGGAATCGATTCAGTTACTTATTCTGAACAAACTATATTCAGGTTTCGCATATACTAAAAATAATGTTGTATATATTTTTTTAATTTTATCATTCTCTTATTTTAGAAGTTAGAGGGGGGGGGGGACACATTTTACCACTTTGGAAGTGTCTCTCGCGCAAACTATTCAGTTCAGAAAAAAATGATATTAGAAACCTCAATATCATTTTTGAAGACCTATCCATAGATACCCCACACGTACAGGTTTGATGAAAAAAAATTTTTGGAGTTTCAGTTGTAAGTATGGGGAACCCCAAAATTTATTGTTTTTTTTTTCTATTCTTGTGTGAAATCTTACTGCGGTTCACAGAATACATCTACTTACCAAGTTTCAACAGTATAGTTCTTATAGTTTCGGAAAAAAGTGGCTGTGACATACGGACGGACGGACAGACAGACAGACAGACAGACATGACGAATCCATAAGGGTTCCGTTTTTTGCCATTTGACTACGGAACCCTAAAAAAAGGCTAAAAGATTTTAATTTCAGGATAAAACTATTAAAGTTAAGTAATTAAAAAATAAATTAAGCTAATCTACGTTCATGTTTTAATCGCGTCTTAATTGAAACAACAACTAATTACATTACTGCTATGATTTAAGTGCTCTGTTTTTCCTACAACAACGTGCTAAGTATCGTTTTTTAAGAAATGTGAAAGGGAGAGGGTCAATTAGTACACGTTTTTACATGCAGAGGGGAAGCAGTGATGCGTTGGACATGTATTGAATAATATATACGAGGAAAAACCTCGATTTGACGCCCCGTGGGCCGCGTGGGAAGCCGACAGCTCGCACCAATGCACCATTTAACTCCTACTCCTAAGCGACTTATAATCTGTTATCTAACGGCGTTTTATCTAGATTTATTTATCTTATAAGCTTGTTTGACAGACCCAGTTTAATTAGGATTTCATTGCAATTAATCACCGCTGAAATTAATTTAGTAAGTTCAAGCCCCGCTGTGTTGTTTTGCGAAATGGACCTGTTCTTGACCTCGATCTCGCCTGATGGAAAGCGATGGATGAGGTCTTGCTTTGAAGGCAGACGGGTTATTATATGTAGAAGTGTTTTGTTCAAAGCAAATCAACGCATGTTATTAAAATACTAATTTTACTTTTTATCTTCCACATGCACATTGAACATCAAATGGAACTTATCAGCGAATCGGTATCGGTGAGCGGAAGTAGTATTTGAATCAAAATATGGCCGGTGCACTTCCCCTACGGAAGCGCTTGCGCCTCACCTACACTTGAACGTATTAATAATTTCAACCATAGAATTTGATGGGTTAGTTTTGTGATAGCTTTGTATGAGAACAGCTGCAAAAAAAATCAATATATAATTAAGATAGGTCATCAAATGTGCACGGCATGTGTGGTCTTCATAAAGGTTGATTCTATTGAGTAAAAATGTTGTTAGAACAAAATTCGCATGGTTATTTTTTCGTAATGATTGTACTCTGTCTACTCTAAGCATGTCACGTTCATTACTTCCCTCAGGCTTCGACGTGATCCATGCATTAGTTAGGTATCATTATACATGATAAAATAATAAACAATTACGTCATCTAGCTGAGACGTAATTACTAGCGGTATTAGTTATACAGTAAATATTGTTTGAAATTACTGATCAAGGTCTAGACTTCAATAACATGCTTCTAAGAATATGCATTCCTTACCTACTATTATGTAGGTAGGTATATTGTGCATAACATTGCCTTATACTTGAGCAAAAAAAATCTATATACGAGTTTAGGTTTCTGAGTTTTCATTTCTAACCAAGTAAGTTTAGTCATAACGAATCATGTATTCATTTTCATTTCTTAGTATTGATTCATAATTGAATGGTGCATATTAGTAAATCACTACCACGAAAAAGCCACCGTCGTTAAAATGATTGCAACTTATGCAAGTGTCATTCATTATCATTAGTAATCTGAAAGTATGCCTAAACAACTAACTTGTTCATACAATTATGTAAAGCAACGTTAAACCGGCTCTCTAGTCTACCCTATTCTGGCAAGTGAACTATAAATTACCACGTTACGGTCTAATTAAGAACCTATTAGGTGGAACAACAATCATGTATGTGACGAATATGTCTAGGCGATGATTCAAGTGTATGTACCGTGACATTCGAGCTGAGTCACAGATTGTCACTATGTGATATTTTGATAACATAGCGCCATTGAACAGGTATGTTATAACATAACATAACAATTAATGTAAGAACGTGATCTTGTTGGAATTGATGACTTGGAATTCTGTAACAAGATTCGAGTCATACAATCGGTATGGATCGATGCTCGTAACGAATGCGATGCTCTCGCAATCGATGTTTATAAAATGTAGTGTGACCTGTGTGACTAACACGACATGATGTTTTATAAATTACTTTTGTCCTTTGCCCTCGGCTATAAATAAGTCGCCTCTCTCTTTTTGTTTTTCCGAATTTTTTTTAAATTTCGTTACTTCATTTTCGCAACTTTCCTGGACTTTTATCACCCCGGTTGTAAAAAAATATCTCTGTGCATCATACTGGTTTATCTAGTTTTAGGTATTTATTGAGACCTTTAGGCATGACGTAATATACCACGCTAGCACTATTTGGAAAACGTAAAACGTGTTTTATAAATAGACATTATATATTGTCATTGTATATCATACGAGTATTAAAGCCACAAGTCTGGTAGACAAAAGTGAATATGACAACCGCCTCTAGGCCTATGGACATTGTTAATATAATATTTTAAACTTTCTATTAAAGTTTGAGCTGTCCAATATTAATATTTTGCTAACGCTCATAATATGACAAAGAGAGATTTACTTTCTATGATTGTTAGCAAACAGGTAAGTAGGGTACTTAGGTAATAATTGTTTTGCGTCAGAACTATTCTCACTATACTCAGGCAACTGGTGTTAAAAGATCAGAAACCCGACAGGATGCTATTAAAGTAATAGATACTTAATCTATCTTGTTATTTAGTGTGGTTTGATTTGCGGTACTTCTATAATTTACTGGCGATGATTGCCAGGGTACTGCTATTAATATAGCGAGATGATTGAGCAGTAAAAAAATCAAAGTGATATGGTGTAAATCCAACCCAGCCGGAACCAGTCGGCGAATTGAGAGGAGCGTGTGCTCAATTTCCGAGAACCAACCACATCTCGACCAATTTACTTTTTTAGATCGCCAGAAATCGTGGGTTAAGTGCTCATTAAATACAAATTAGGTTTTCATATGTAAGTATTGCGTATTTACGGGCTATAAGTTGCTAATAAGAAATCTGTAAACGTATTTTATTTCATAAATACAACGTGCTGGCTGAAGCCACACAAATACATTTCATAAAAGTTGCTTCTCTGATACTTAAATACCATGCAAATGAAAACCTCGATTCCAAAATCTAACGAAGAATAAGTAAAAGGATTGTTCCATTCACGCATCATTAGCACTCACTGTCCGAAACGAAAGACCCCAAAGTTTAAATGCCAGCACATTACATACGGTCAAAATCTGCCCCCTGCCCATTATAGAGCATCCCTTTTAAAAATGGGGAGATCGGCCATCCGTGCAACGGCCACTACCTGTACCTATAAATGTGTGTATACGAAATCCCAGTCTTTAATTATATACAAATAAATAAGTATAAGCCCAGCTACAGGCGACATCGGTCTCGCTTGCACAAACACAAATACACCTTTAAGGTATTGCTGTCTCGTTCGTTCGTATGCGTTGATGTCTTTTACTCCAAGCGTAGGCCCCGTAGGGCCACAGTATAAAGAAAAAAATCAGATACCTTTTTTGTTTACGGCTTTTAGCTTTTTATAAATGGTTGGATCCGTAAAATAATGCGCGTAAAATGTATCTCATCCTATTTTCAAGCATTTTCCACCTAAAACTGTACCACAGAAAATTGGAAACATAATTTAATACCTACTTTCTAAATCAAATAATTTTATCAATCAATAGACATATTTTTGCACTGTTTATTTAGGTACTTAACACTATCAAGTACGAGGAAGTAGCTTTCTTTAATGACTTACTGAGTCAACTCTTACATAAGAAAAAACGAAATTCTGAAAAGGTTCCTGTATTTTTGTGTATACTGTGCGATGCGATCGCTTATTTTAAATTGGAAGCACGGAGGCTTCGAAGGGCATGCGCGGGAGAGGCGGGATCAAGATTCACGACGAACGTCCAGAGAACCGGACTCGAATGAATTACCCTCCATATTATAACTATTATAGTATATTATTTGAAAATTGAGTGCATTCTCAATGGAATATTAACATAAATGAGGAAGTTTCGCATTTGCAAGTCAGAATTATTGTTGATTTATTTACATAAATAACACGCTGACTGATAGCTTCAAAAATACTCTTTTCAAATACATTTTGGTGGTACACTTTATGTACGTATTATGTAGAAAGCTAAAGAACAGCACTTTAATTGATGAAAACACAAAATAATAACAAATTAAAGTAGAAGGGCTCACCTTCGCGCTGTGGTAGAGAGCACTAGTTCGTGTAATCTTGGCTTTAGTCATCGTAAATCCTTACAATCCTTCCAGTAATCACATAGAGCACAGTTCATAACAACACTTCCAAACAAACTTTCATGTTTACAATCGTTTTTAGTCCACAGGGATACGAAAACTTAGCACGCGGCGATCGCGACTGTGTTTACAATGAGACACCGTACGTGGGAGTGTAGACAGTAGAGTTGCGGGTACGCCGCCCGTGATGCCAGCGCCGCCATCGCTCGTAGCGGTGTAGTACCTGAACTAAACTATAAGCGCCGCGCGCGGCTACGGCGGGAAACAAGCCTACGACCCAGGACTTTGAGGCTTCGAAGCGGCCATCTTGTTTTATAAAACCAAGCCGCGCAATGCCCGCGGGATCTCGAGAATAACGATGACATGAGCAATAATTGTTGTTATTATAAACACGTCAAGGGAATACGTTCTATCTTAGAAAATGTGACATTCCTTATAAATTATAGTTATCACAGTGTTCATTAGAAGTACTGTTAATCGTTTGGAATTTGAACCTTACTGCAATGTTTTGGTTAGAAAAAGTGGAAAAATAATCCTTACAAAGCGAAATCTTAATTTTATTTTCCTCGGAAACGAAATAGTCCGCAAGCACATCATAAATAATAAAACGTGCCAAGCAATGTTGAGTTCAAAAATAATAATAAAAATTACCTGTTCTGTCTTATGTTTTTTTTTATTCGCTTTAGAGCAGGTGGTCGGAAGAAAAAGTTTTGAACGTGCGAGGGAGCTCTTTTCGACTGCACAGCGGGATGAGGGATTAAAAAGGCCCAAAAAACGTTCATTGCTAATACTGAACACCTTGCCGACTATAAGGCCGGCCGCATACGTACCGTTTCCGTTTCCGAATCAGGAATTCAGATTTGGAGACCCCGAATGCACGCATTTCATACAAAATCTTCCCAAGAGCACACACGTTCTTACATTTTCTGTCAGGGTTTCCGAACGGAAAATATAAGAACGTGTGCGCTAAAGAGAAGATTTTGTATGAAATGCGTGCATTCGGGATCTCCGAATCTGAATTCCGAATCAGGAAACCGGATGTATGCGGCCAGCCTTATATGTAATCACTTGTAATAGCTTATCAATTCCCGAGAATAGGTTTCCTAGTTATTGTCTATTGATTGCGTGCGTGACTAATGTAATACTGTACGCATAAAAATTCTGTAAGAACTTGTCTATTATAAGCAGAAATATAGTAATGACGCAACTGATTGTGTTTGTAAAGTGTGAAAGTAAAACTATTTTTCTTTACTTGCCTACGGTCATTAGGGTTCTGTTTCCAATCATGCCATCCCGTAAAGTCCAACGTTTCTTGAACTTAAGAACGCGGTACTATGCTGTAGAAATTCGCATTTGTACAGGCTGGCCAAACACAAATTCATATCAACTTTTAATCTGTACCTACGGCTATATAATATTTAATGAAGTCTATGTCTATCAAACAGAAAAAACCGAGTGTGCTTATGACCACACGACTGAAGTGAAACTTCAAACGTATTTGGCTATGAGAGGAAGAGAGAAAGAAAATGTGCGCGCGCACTGCTTTCTCTTGCTTATATCCCCCACTCAACTCCCGTTCGCCTCGCCCGTAGCCTTTATACATGGGTCGTACTTGCAAAATCGAGTACCAGGGCTTCCAAGTACGTCCACCTTAAGAAACCAGGGCCTAAAACCAGGGCTCGAGATACTTTCAAGTATTTTCTATCTGCATCGAAAACTGATCCATAACTTCATACAAATAAGAAGTACAATCGCGTAATAAAACAAAAGCCCTGGTGGAAGTAAAAAGTACTTGCATAGGAAATTGATCCGTGAATTCCTATAAATAAGGAGCACAATCGCGTTTACAAATAAATACTTTTACAAACCATTAAAGTAAAAATACTTGCATACGAAAATGTTCCGTAGACTCTTACCACACCTCGGACACTCCATACAACGCTCGCAAAATAATTACCTATTACTACTACATAAACAAATGACGTTTGTATACGTGCAAATGTGTGCGTGAAATCTAGCAGCGTAAAAAAAAAATGGCGCGGAAAGCAATTTGTGTCGGGGAACCGAACGACGTCGGCGGCGGCGATGCCCGAACGTGTGCATTATTATGAAGTGACCATGTAGTTCAATTGTTTATTTATATAGTCGGGTTCGTAATGAAATAAAAACACTAAAATAGTTTAGTTTAAATGACTTATCTGTAAATAATGGGTTATTAAATCGCATGTTATTAAAAATGCGAAATCATACAAACAGTATATGTAAATACGAATTCGGAAAAGCATCACAATATCCAACCATCGTGATTAAAACTCAAATAAAACTTTTAAATCGCATAATTGTGTGTCAGCAATACAGCGCTGCGGTTCGCGAGCGCCCTTGCTAAAGAGTCGGCGACGAATACCTCGAAGTGCGGGGTGAGGTGCGGTATCTGATATGAGGGCGAGGAAGGGAGTGTCCTTTCTGTACGTAGTACTATTAAGTATTCTGTGCTCTTACTGATAAGGAGTATGATCGCATTTGCGAAAACAAACGCGGTTGTTGAACTATTTGAGTACCTACGTACTCGAGCGTCGAGGCACGACGGAGCGAGATACTTTCAAGTATTTTCTATCTGCATAGAAAACTGATCCATAACTTCATACAGATAAGAAATACAATCGCGTATTCAAAAGCCCCGTTGGAAGTAAAACTACTTGCATAGGAAATTGATCAATGACTTCGAATAAATAAGGAGCAAAATCGCGTTTACAAATAAATACTTGCAAACCATTAAAGTAAAAAAAAACTTTTTAAGAAAAAAAAAACCGACTTCCAACAAAAACTTTACAAAGTGAAAAATAACTTTAATTTCGGAAGTCGGTGTCTTTGGATCTTTATTTTAGTTTTTTGCCACCGACTTCCGAAATTAAACATATTTTTCACTTTGTAGTGTTTTTTTGAAAGTCGGTTTTTTTTTTTCTTAAAAAGTTTTTATTTCACGCTTTTTAGTGGGTCTGCTTATAATTTATCTAAGTTACAATAGCCTAGTGATCATCGCCTTTTACAAACAAAATATTGCTTTTCCCGATACAGGGAAGTTAATTGTTGAGGAGTTCTCCAGATCCACCATCAGCTCCGTATCACCATTCACATTGTGACGAGCATAAATTGCTTAGCAACCATATTAAAGTAATCGAATCGAAACCCGTGAAATACTTAGATATTATTGAGTAGTTCCGGTGGCCATCTGTGGTCTTCATCATCAGTTCCACATCACCAAATAGTGCTTTCCGAGAGCAAATGCACGAGTTACTATAAAAAATACCCAACCCAAATCGCTATAGGTGTGCCTATAATATTTGAAGAGTTCCTTCGATTTCTCCAGGATCCCATCATCAAATCCTGCCCTGATGTTTTTAGACTAGATGCTGATAATCCTGGCTGCAGTGCTGTCAACATTGCATTGAACTTAAAATTTAGTCCTGTTTAAAATAAGCCCAAACACGACTACGGTGCTGTAATTTCAAGGTTGGTACTTTTTCTAATGCTCCTGGCTTCAGCATCAGGTCTTTATGTACTTCGGTGTTCCTCATTAACAGTACGTTTATCCACACATCGAGCCCTTTTCAATGAGCCTTAACACGATATATTATCTGCTGTTAGTTGTCGAGGAGTTAGGTACTCTGCAGACTATCCTGACTGCAGCATCAGGTCATGACTTGATGATCATGAGACCAAATGTGGCAAATGCCCTATCAAACATCAAAACAATTGACTAAAACAGTCCTTGCCTGTTCGAGTAACTTCTTCTGTTAAGGAGTTGTACCTTCCATCATCAGCCCAGCTAATTGAGATGGTGACAACCATACGCAAATACACAAGATACTTCGTAAAATATGCGAAAAACAATAAGTGAGCCTATAAAATTTAAAGGTTGCCCTCGATTACTCTAACATCCCATCATCAGATCCTAACTTGGTGACAGTGGGACCACCTCAAAACTATCTACTTTGGAACAAAAAAAGAATTTTGAAAATCCGTCGACAATTGGCGGAGTATTCGATGAACAAACATACAAAAAAAAAACATACAAACAGCCGAACATAGTACCTCCTCCTTTTTGTGAAGTCGGTAAAAAATACTTGCATACGAAATTGTTCCAAAAGGAACATGATCGCATTTGCGAAAACTAACGCGGTTGAGTACCTACGTATTTGAGCGAGTAGCCGTATAAGATACTTAATAGTCTTGAAAGTATTTTGAGTCGGTACCCGGTGTGCGTACTTGGAAGCAAATACCTGGTGTAAGAACCCGGTCGCATATTTATGCGACCGGGACCGGGTTTTTACACCAGGTATTTCCAGCTATTTTTTACGTACCTTCCCTACTCGCGATCACACGTTTTCGTAACGCATTCGCCAGTTTACTCCCCAAGTCAAGCGCGCCTAAAGAAGTTTCACTTCAATTAAAGTGGTACCTAAGCAAATATGTACACACGTTCATATTTATTTGTCCGTGAGCTCAATCTATTCCTGCGGTTGACAATCGACTACCTACTGTCAATACAATTTGTAAGTAAGTAAGTATATTGTAGATTCTATACCATACAGCTCTGAGCTCAATGATAGTGGCGCAACAACACCTCTGTAGTAACTACTTGGTAGTTAGGTATAGGTACCACGGCGCTATGTCTCTTGTTCTACCCGGCACAAAGGTTTCAAGTTTCCCTTTGTCTTTGCGCACGTGCGGGCACAGTTACTTATGCACGGGTCCATATTATATTCTAAACAGTCTCAATTACAATAACAAAACATTCTACCAAATAAACAGACTCAAATTGTAAACAAACGCACCTACACTTCAATAAATAATCCTTATAAAGGACACAACTCGATGGTATTTTCGAATCAAAAGTACACCTCCTTTTATATCAGTAATCTTATTATCTTACCTTAAGAAGGTATCGATAAAAATAAAATAAAAAGTCAGTAGAAGCATTTAAAGAGATTGCTCCACTACCCAAACGGTAAGCGGCCCGACTGGTCCGAGCCAGGGGTATTACTTATTCCATTCCGTAGTAATTGCGTAGTGGGCAGTTTGGCCCAATTATATACCGGGAGTATATCTAGTTAGGTGAGAAATAGAATATTGCCGGCATGACGACGGATCAAACTATTATTTTTACTCACAAAATTGTGGGTGTAATAGCTTGTTCTGTTACGAAAGTACGGCGATGAGAAGTGTTTATTGGTTGCCTCTGAGAGTTACTATTAGAATGATGATACGTCTTAGAAAGGACTGGGAAATATACTTTTTTTACTTCCCGTTCCAATGCTGATTTGATCGCTTGGAGGTTTGGGCAATTAATGGCGTGGTGGATGGACAATAAATTATAGCCCAAAGTGCTACAAATCTGGCCTCCTTATCAAAATAACTTACAACCCGTCCGACTTAACTGTGTGCACCTGACGCTGTGACGTTACTCTGTCGTACTTTTTGAAAAAGTTAATATCGTAAAAATAATATTTACGATTTTTTTTTCAACATGCTTAGTTTTTATCGTAATGATAAATATAATAAATATAAACATTTCGCGCATAAACGCTTTCCAGCGAAGTGCACACTTAAATCGGACGGGCCGTAGGCACCACATCGCAACATACCCAATTAACTTTTCGCAACTGTACTGCCATTCCATTATCCCTGCTCAGCCCTTAGAAGCCCTACGTTTACTAAACCATAATAATGCCCATGACGCACACATTCCTCGCACCAAAGAACGCAGAAGGGATTGCGTTAATAAGAAATCCTTGCCTTCCAGATGATGACACAGAGGCATTTAACTAGCCTCCTTCGAAACTGTAATTAGCTGTGGTAATGACTACAACAGATGGTTGCAATTTGTCTCTTCTGTGTATAAAATCTGTACAATTTTCATTTAAAGCTAATGAGTATACCGGGACTTTGATTGATAGGCATGATTTTATATGTTTAATACTTGTGACTGTGAATCTTTCAGTTCTTCAGGACGTAAACGCGACACGTAGCGAGAGTAGCCAGTACTTTTCGCGTATGGCATAATATTCTAATTGTATATTAAAAAGTCCTCTAGTATGTTAAAAAGTTATTTCATCAAGATAATTTAATTCTTTTTTTTCGACATGGCCAAGCTATACTTTTAATTAAATTGAATCTGTAGTAGATTCCAAGTGACATGAAAAATTATATGTTTTGGTTTGTTTTCCTTTGAAGTACCTAGGTGGTCAACTTTCCTCCAATAATCTAGTCACAAATATTAGTACCTATCTATCTAAAATATGCCACAACCCACCCGGCGGGGCCATTGCGGGATGATCGAGGTCACACGACATCTTATTTTTAAAAGCTAAGCTTCGTTCGTATTTGTGTATAGGTCTATGTTTCAGCAAACCTACCAAAACAAGACACGCCACGAGCAATGCCAAATCTTGGCTTACGCCGGCAATAAAAAACAAAATCATTTGAATTCTTAGGTTTGCTTAGCAGATAGGAATAATAATTAAATCGAAAGAAGAAGGGTCACGTCCCATAGAAAATTTACCCAGGCCCGACAAAAAAGGAACGCATCTCAGTTATTTTGTTATATTAAATATAACAGAAATAAATTAACACTATTCTGAATATTAGTGGCTATCACCCATATATTGCCATTTGATTTTGGTAAGGCAAAATATTATATATTTTTTTTTTTTAATGAATAGCAATTATATCTATTTAAAATGACGTCAATTTAGATAAAAATACAGAAATAGACAGCTGGAGGCCTTAATTTATTGAGGCATCCACAGGCAAGCCCGGTTAAGCAGACGATAACCTCAAAGTTGAACTGCGAGATGTCATTAAAAAAGTATAAAATAAAAATGGCTTTGTGTTGAGAACTGTGCGTTTTTTAACTGACTTCAAAAAAGGAGGTTCTGTGTTCGACCCGTATGTATGTATGTATGTTTGTTTGTATGTCCGCGATTTTCTCAAAAACCAATTCAAATATTGGTTTTATTTTTATTTTACAAACGGCACTGAAAAAGCTCAAACTCGATGTGTTTCTAATCCTAATCTCTAATCTGCATTAAATCACCGATTAAGACGATTTTAATCGACCCTAACTCGATTGTTATACAAGAAGTTTATAAAATACATAATCCAGTTCCATCACCAGGTCACCTCGATAATTCCATAATTATTGTATCGTCATTGAATTACATACAATTACGAGTTTTGTAGGTAAATAGGTATCTATTCAAAGAAAATTGTATATCACCTGAACAAAAACATAAGGCAATATTTTGGTGATTTCGAATATAAAAAATATATATTTTAGCTATATTTAAAATAACAAAAAAACTGAGATATGTGTCTTTCTTGTCGGGTCTGAGTCACAAATGACCGTTCTTCTTTATTGGAAAACATTTAAATAGCTTTATAACAGGAACACCTTAACAACTCCAGTCCCGTTTTTTATTTTAAAATTAACAACACAAACCTATAATAGACTAAGCATAAAGGAATTTTACACTTCCTCTATTCGACCCTTTACAACAAAAAGCAATCTAAATCTTGTTTAAGAACAACACGACCAGCTTAATGGAAATTGGAAGCACGAGAGGTTATTTAAAATATGGAGATTAGGATCTAATCCTTTGTAAGCTTCTTTGTAATTAGCCAGACGGCCTTTTTAATCGTAGTACGGTAGAACGTAAAATATATTGTTATATATTATTAGGCTGTAGGCAGAGCAACTCTTTACTGAGGATATTTCTAAGTGATCGGTTAAAAAATCGGGATACTCCTATTTAAAAGTTTTAAACCGACTTGAAGACTGACTTCGATTTGCACTTCAGTATTATATAAGAGCTTCTTCAGATATTGTAAACCCTGAATCTAGAGTAATACTATAAACATTTGACTTTAATATACGTAGCCATTATCATTATTCGACAAACGAATTTCAATTCTATCTACCTATTCTATGTGGATATCTCCACGCGTCATCTTATTGCTGCACCTTGATTTCAATTTGTTTCTTTTTCAAACTAGCTTTTCGATTAATATAAGAAACTTACTATATGTAGGTATGCGTGTTTATTAATATCCATATAGTAAAATTACAACACCCCTAACCGGTTTCCATCTCCTAGTAGTACTACACAAACATATACCTGTCTCTGTTACTCACATGGAATCTCTTTTTCCACAAAGTAAACTAGCCTCTAAAACAATGAAGAAAAGCTTTAAAGTTATTTGCTACGAACTTCGTAGCCCGTAGACTGTTGATCTTGTAGTAGGTCGTAGTAAGACGAAACGAGTTTTATGCTAAGAGGAAATGACCACTCCGCTCAAAAAGATGTTTACCGTTAAAGAAACGTCCAAATATAGTAGGACATACACATTAAATATTGTGTCCTCTATTCTACTATAACAGGAATATCTTATTATGTAGGAAAACTCCTGTACAATCGATAGATAAATAGGTAGTACCCACCCAGATGTTTATTTGAAATAGTGGTAGTTATTAATCCAAAAATTATTTAAAATGAGAAACAACGAACAAATAGGTAGATGGAACTACATAATACCTATTCACCAAAAGTCACAGTCACAGCATTTATTCAAGTTGCGCAAGCGCATGCTGTTGCTTACTGACGAAGCGCCTAGTGAAATCAAAGAGCAATCATTTGTGTAGCACCGCTATGGGATGCTACTTTGTACAGGCGCTTTCGACGAGTGTAGCGTTGAAGATACAGATAGCTGTTGAAATTAGTATAGCAAGCTATTAACGACGAAAGATACCACGTTATACCTCATAATATGACACTAAAACAATGGATCATAATTACGATGTTGACAATCTGTTTCTAATAAACAGTCTTCGCCCTCGCCATTGTTCTGACAGTGAATATTTCCCAGATTAGAACACTTTCGAGAAGCGTTTCAAGCACTAGCACTAGATTGATACATGCGGGTGCTACTACATTTGAAACTGCACGCTATTCCCACGACACCGCCATTCACGAAACCCGCAACACTTGAAGTAGTTAACTACAATAAGTACTCAGACGGGAGGAACGAACTGTTAACTTGTTAATAGTACGTTTTTGCCTGGTGAAGGAAAGAGGTGTGAAGTTCCTCCGTGGAGAAAGAAGGATGCTTCAGCCAGACGAGAGATATATTCTTGAGAGCTGCACACTGTATTAAGGTTGTACTTATATGTATATGTAGATTTCTACGCTAAATCTAAATGCGCGGTGATGAATTACGTGTAGGAAGTCACATGGTGTCGTCATTCACAACTAGCCGCATAGGTGTCGTAACATGACCAATTTTGCAAAAACACCACGAAATCTGTGCATTCTTCGCTGTCGTGATACTAAGGAGAACTTTCTCGACATTGACTCAAATTCTTTGCTTTCCTTCATGCATATATACAGGGTGGTCCAAATAGTGACGTCAATAAATTTTTTTTAGATTCCTCACAGGGGGGGGTATCTAAAAATACCCCATGTATGTTCCGCGATTTTTTGTAGTTTTCGAGTTATAATTTTTTTTAGAGATTTGTTAATGTATTCTGCCAGCGAGGTTTCAAAAATTCGTATCTTTTTATGTACTAAGTATTTTGCATTATTTTTTTTTGTGTAATGATTGCCTTGAATGTTCTTTTAATAAAAAAATTAATTCAGCTTCCTGAAATTACTTAAAGTTACCCAAAAAAGGCTTTACATTTAGAACTTTAGTTTTCAGTAGGATTCACTCAAACATTCAACTTCAATTTAAAAATACAAAAAGGACTTTTCGTAGCTTCAGACTAAATTTAAAAAATTTGCAAGGTCCTATATTATCTAAATCATCCAAAAAAAATATTACTTTATTGGACTTTTTTTTTAGTAATCGGCCGTCGAAGGTGGATGGGCCAAAAATCATTGAAACACGTTTAAAGCATAAAAATTTCTTTTTTGTACTTTATATTATTCTGATGGCAAATTGAATTTAGAAATGTAATTTGAAATTAATTTTAATTGAAATTTTTGAAAAATAACTGTAGCTCATGATTTTTGGTCTCACCACTGATTAAAAATGTGAGCATTTGTCAAAATTGCTGTCTGTGAAATTACACGATTTTGGATAAGAAATAAAAGGCACAAATTACTGAAAAATCATTATTATTATGATTACAGATTTATTATTATTTATTACAATAAATTTTCGAGATACCTTCCTCCAACCTGAATACATAAACGACAACGTCTTAAAAAGTTATCTTTTAATTGTCTGAAGCTACTCGAATATTCTTGTTTTATTTTTCTTTCCGCTTCTGTAAGTTTTTGTCTAAATTCTGTTTCATTGTTGCTTTCCGTCGCGTACACCAGCTCCTTGTAAAATCCCCAAATAAAAAAATCGATTGGAGGAAGGTATTTTGAAAATTTATTGTAATAAATAATAATAAATCTGTAATCATAATAATAATGATTTTTCAGTAATTTGTGCCTTTTATTTCTTATCCAAAATCGTGTAATTTCACAAGCAGCAATTTTCACAAGTGCTCACATTTTTAATCAGTGGTGAGACCAAAAATCATGAGCTACAGAAATTTCAATTAAAATTAATTTCAAATTACATTTCTAAATTCAATTTGCCATCAGAATAACATAAAGTACAAAAAAGAAATTTTTATGCTTTAAACGTGTTTCAATGATTTTTGGCCCATCCACCTTCGAAGGCCGATTACTAAAAAAAAAGTCCAATAAAGTACTATTTTTTTTGGATGATTTAGATAGCATAAGACCATGCAAATTTTTTAAATTTAGTCCGAAGCTACGAAAAGTCCTTTTTGTATTTTTAAATTGAAGCTGAATGTTTGAGTGAATCCTACTGAAAACTAAAGTTCTAAATGTAAAGCCTTTTTTGGGTAACTTTAAGTAATTTCAGGAAGCTTAATTATTTTTTTTATTAAAACAACATTCAAGGCAATCATGTCACAAAAAAAAATAATGCAAAATACCTACTACATAAAAAGATACGAATTTTTGAAACCTCGCTGGCAGAATACATTAAAAAATTTCTAAAAAAAATTATAACTCGAAAACTACAAAAAATCGCGGAACATACATGGGGTATTTTTAGATACCCCACGGTGTGAGGAATCTAAAAAAAATTTATTGACGTCACTATTTGGACCACCCTGTATGTGACATTTATTTAGATAATAGAACTATTGTACAATATTTGAGAAATAATTTAACATTTTGCAATAATGCGGCAATTTAGTGTGACCCTTTCATTAAACGACTCCACCAATTTTCTTAATTGTGGTGTACGGCGAAGTTCGAAAGGATTTAAGTACCTTTAATTATTTTATGAATTTGAAAAACCCTTCTTAAACACTTTTATTGGCAGTCGTGAGGATTATTTCTGTTATTCCATGTAGGAGGTCTGCTAATCTGTTATTTACAATATCTTTATGACAAAAACACAAGACAATATGGCCAGAAAAAAATATATGTATAATATGCTTAATTTCAGATATGCTCTACAAAGGCTTGTAGTAAGAGCTCGTTCGTAGCAGACACATAAATTGCCGCCTATCTGCGTCGTATCAATTTACAAGGAAGATGAGCACGAAACTGGATCGTCCACAATATCGCACGAGGTTTCTCTAATCTACGAGCTACGACCGGTTTCCTCAAGGTGGCTTATGATGTTTCCCTAAATTTCAAAATGTAACCGACCCACAGACATGGCCCACTCTAGCTCGAAAACCGGCAATTTTATATAACCACTCAACCAGAGGTTTACAAATGGCTCTCCGAACTTCAGCGACTTTTATAGTTTCCAATCTTAAGTTTTATAGCCACGCGAGAACAGGTTAACGTCCAAATGATAGGCTTTGAAATAGCTCATTTGCATTTTAATACCAGCCTATGCTTAAATGATTATTTTATATAAAGTTACGGTACTATTGTCTCGATGATATGTACTAAATTGGAACCACAAGATTTGAATACAAGATTTAAAGTTACTTCACCGCTGTTACCTGTAACCTAACTGAAAGAAATAAAAAAGGATTGTTAGACATTCAACGTGAACTGAACTAACTGTATTCAAGCCCTAACAGACCGTCTTTAAAGGTCTATCAATTCTCGCCAGAATAAATTACTTATGCGAATGGTCACTTAAAAGAATTAGCATAACAACGGCACATCTCCACATAGGCTCTCTCCTTGTGCGAACGATGTCTGTCAACTAATAGATAGTTAGATAAACATACACACATCAAAAGTGTCTAGGGATCAAGCATTTTTATGCGGATTTCTTGAGATTGAGATGTGGCTTTGTAATAAATTTATGATTTTATAAATTTATATGGATCCTTTTTGGTGCATTTCATAATTTGAATCAGGAACTGTGAATCAAATTCGAGTAAAAGATGAAAATCAGCTGTCAATATTTTCCCTATAAAAACATACAACGCATTGAAGACATTATTAGTGCTACTGTTTCCCTACTACTGATTAAAACCAACGTTATTATGGAGCGGCGACGTCATTTAAGCAGGGAAGAAATGCTCAGAGCCGTGGGAATGATAGAAGCTGTTTCCCGGCAACGTACTGTGGCTTTAGCTCTGAATACAAGTCAGAGTGTTATCAGTCGACTTTGGACACGTTACCGAAGCACTGGTACCGTGGCTGAGCGCCATGGAGGACGGTATCGCTGCACCACACGGAGACAAGACCGATACATTCAAATCTTAACTCGAAGAGCTCCAACAATAACCGCCATGATGTTAGCCGTGAGGCTTCATCACTCTTCAGGGAACTTAATTAGCGACCAAACAGTCAGAAACCGCTTGCATGAAGTGAACCTTCATTCCCGAAGACCGCTACGGGTACCACCTATAGCAATGCACAATCGTAGGATTCGATATCAATGGGCTCTTGAACACAGAAATTGGGCAGAAGAACAATGGCGTTTCGTGTGCTTTTCTGATGAGTCTCGTTTTGGTATGAGACCGGATACAAGACGTATACGACACTGGAGAACCCCTGGACGCCAACAGCGATTAAAATCCTGCCAGGAAGTCCATCCTTATAGTGGTGGAACCATCATGGTATGGGCGGGTATTTGGATCGGCGGAAGAACTGAGTTGATTTGGATCAGAGGCAACCTCAACGCTCAAATTTATGCTGAGACGATTGTATCAGACGTCATCGTTCCTCTACAAGTGCAAATCGGTCCCTTATTTCAGTTAATGCATGATAATGCACGACCGCACACCGCAAGAGTTGTAAGACAGACTCTCGCCGCAGCTAACATCAATGTCCTGCCCTGGCCTGCTCAGTCGCCAGACTTGAACCCGATTGAGCATGCATGGGATATGCTACAGAGAAGAGCTCTGCCGAATATGGAGGGTATCCAGTCGCAAGAAGACCTTTTTTTGTTGTTGCAACGAACACGGGCGGCCATTCCACAGCGTGATTTGGATGAACTCATTTTGAGTATGCCAAACCGATGTTCTTGTGTTGTTAGTGTTCGCGGTAGAAACACGGATTATTAATTAATTGTTTAAGTTACCCAATAAAATTTTAAAGAAAACTGTTATTTCAGTCTTTTTTTCGAACTTTTGTGTTAGTGGTTCAAATGTCAAAAATCCCTTTATTAGGAAAATGGCAAATTTCTTTATTAATGCAAAGGTGACTTGGTTTATCGTTACTGTGACAAACGAAAACACTTTATTTGATGAATCCTTAAAGAAAATTTTAATTAATATCAATCAGGAGAAAAGTTATTGCAAAAATATATGTTGATCCCTAGACACTTTTGATGTGTGTATATAGATTTTCTAAGGAGAAGACCCATAAAACAATAATCAGCACGTTTTGTGGGAGGATTGATGATCGAAACGTGATGACATCAAAATGTTGGAGGCTGTTGATAACCATCTACGTCATCTTATGCTAATTGGATTAACAAGAAGTAAAAAATTTAACAATTTTTATCTAAAACTTTCATGAAACCTATATCTACTCTTCTAAACGAATGATGGTGCAGTATATTATTCAGCCGTCAAAGCGTTTACCATTATAGTCTTTTTATATTTATGTAGCAATAAACATATAAATAAGAAATCTTCGAACCGCGACTAGCATATAATTTCTCACGGCGATCACGCATCGTATTCAGCGCGTGGCTGCGCAGGCGCCTACCCGTGGGAGTCCGAATGATCCAACCGATACTACGTAAGGCTACGTATTAGGAAACTCTTACCGATATGGTGGCGACGAAGTTCAATCACAAGAAACCTCTGGAAACAGTAAGGTTGGCGAAGCAGTAAAACTTATTCTAATAGTAGTAGGATTTAGGAGTTAACACCTTAATAAAGCATTATTGATGATTGGTTTGTGTTTGCCTAAACAAAATAGTGACGCATATAACTCCAAAATTAGCTATAACCAGCCTATAATGTTCAAACTGCTGGGACACAGGCCTCTTCTCTTCGAAAGAGAGTGGGCCATCTACCACGCGGGCCCAGTGCGGGTTGGTAGATGTCACAAGTTTTCGAATTTTTGGTTCTAGGACATGCCGGTTTCCTCTCGATCATTTGCTTCATAGTTATGAGAGCAGTGGTGACAAATTATTTACACAAAGTAAAGCGCCTGGCTGGGTTCAAACCCACGACCTACAACTACTAAATCGGGGTCGTTCCCACTGGGCCACCACTGCTCTCCTCAAATTAGCTATGGTTTCATCTATTTGACTTTTCTAAGCCAGGTGGTAATTTAATTTAGACAAATGTTTGTAAACATTGTAAGTAGATATTGAAACCACAACGTTGGAAATTATTTTCAGAACAAGCGGGAATCTTGAATCAACCGCGGTCCCACAGTTATCCCACTACCATAAATTGATACAATTGTTTCACGAGACTTTCAATTTCAAACTGAGTATATTGGAAATAAATTGCTACTTTACCATTTAAGTCTGGATAGAACAAAGGACGGAACATTTTATTTATTGAATTAAGTTTGCATGAATTGCTTTTTCCAAGACCAAGTTCTCATGGAAGGCAGTAGCTACGTAAACAGAATTCTGATCGTACTTAGATTTTATGTAGGCACAAGACACGACATTTGTTTTTGATAATGATGTTATTATCTCTATTAATTAATTTGCACGCAAAATTGAAAGTTCCCGAACACATCGTGAGAACAAAGCAATCCCTATTACTCCTTTGCTATTAAAACCTTAGCAAGTACCTTCTAACTTTCACACAACAGGCCATTTCTAGATTGTGGAACAATAAAATTGCATAGTTCATGTCCTTCCCAGTCACATCCTATTATAGACTTCCTATCAACACTGGTTCCATCGCTTCCTTATTGCAGTGCAGTGCAAGAAATTGCCTTTAATTCAAGGTCCTGTATATGTGTTCAACCTTTGACCGGGCGTCTGTAAGGTGTTGTAATTAGATCGTTACCCGAAGCATGGCCCGTCGGTCAAGCTTGGCTGGGTTTCCCACACGTCTTGGCGTCTAAGGCGGACCCTCGCTATTCTGATGATGAGATTAACCCGCGCTTCCAGATATACCGATACGCGACTACTTGGGAGTGTTTTACGTTAATAGCATAATTTTCTTCGGTTGATAACGGATAAATGATGGAAGAATGGGACAAGTATTTTTCCTACATGTGTTAGCTGATAAATCTGCTGATGTGAGTTGATTTATGAATAATAAGTAACGGCATTGGATATTTAACACATTTAGTTTTAGTAAGAACTCAGCAGCCAGTTTGACGATGGCACACCTGCTTTTTATGATACACGTTAAAGATTAGTCGTTCCTAATACTTAACGTTTTAAACTTTACATCTGCTCTAAACCTCAGCTGCCTTAAATCGAAAGATTCCTTAAATTTTCGACTCTCGTAAATGTCACGGCAGAGGTGAAACGCTGAGCGAGTTACGGCATGGCGTTACAATGGTCTATATTCGAACAATGGAGGTTTTTTTTACCGAGAATTAGTCACAGGAGTCATATCCTTGAAGACGGTCAGGAAGGGTGAGTCATCAAAAGTCGTGGGTCGGGGGTCGCGGTTCAGTGCTCACAACCGAACTGTGCCAATGTTATGTAAAGCGCTGGCGGAGTTACGTCATTTTAAGCTGTTATACATATAGCCAACCCGCTTTAACACGAATTTGAGATAGCAAAGGACCGGCTTTTAAGGATTTCTGACTAAAAACTGTTACTTCACTTGACAGATGATTAATTCAAGTTAGTAAAGCTCTAAATTAATGGCTTAACCTTTCGTATGCTTAAACGTGGATCCACGCGAGACACAATGGCTTTTTAATGGTGTCTGTAATTACGGCATTCAACTGGTTAAACATTCTAGCAATTTAACATATCTTCTATCAGCTCATTATTGACATGTGTCTACATGCTGTCTCTACAATTATACGAAGTACATATATTTCTACATAGATAATGACGGTAACTAAACTGACAATGGCAAAAACTGTAGGCAATGAAGCATGGTGTCGTACGACAAACTCTATTGAGATACAAGTGTGTCCAAGTGATCAACAGACCGACTAATGCGCATTAACCAGGGGCCAACCATGAGGTCGATCCGGCTTTAACAAATTATCCTACGTTTCCCTACAACTCCAGTATTTATTCTTTAGTTATAAGTAAATTAGGTGTCATTTTACGTTATCCAAAATCTTCAGGTAAACATCAGGGCCTCATTCTTCATTTTTGAACTTTGAAGTGTTCTGGTTGATTTTGATTTGACTTAACATCATTTATCATATCTTTCAGGAAAAGTAACCAAGTAAATGTGATGAATAAATTATTTCAGTTACCTACATCATAATTTTACGTCATACCTACTGTTGCTTCCTATCAAACAGTTGAAAGGGATTAATATCTAAAACAAATGCAGGTAACGATACCAATTTTATATTTGACACAAATCTCTCTCACAATTCATTACAAGAGTAATGACAAAAACTCTGATGTTGCATCATATTCTAATTATTTTCAGATTAGGTATATTTCCGTTTTATTTCTAAAAGATGGAGCGTCCAAAATGATCGGAAGTCTAACATTACAGACTTTAGTTCTGATACCATTTCCGGACACACACGATGATAGTTTTTGTCTAAAATTGAAGAAAATTGGACCTCATGACGTTATTTTTATTTGATTAAAGTTAAAAGATAATTGAGTAAGAACTGTTTGGAATGTTTCTGAAATATGTTTTTAGTGCATGTGTGTGTACATTTGAAGATGTTAAACTCGAAAAAGTAACGAACGGTGGCGCAATACCCATAGACGCGAGACCGTAAAATGTACTCATTTTCTTATAACTTATATTTTCTGTCTTGAAAACAAAAATAACTAACTTTCAAGACAGTAACCACCTGTGAGCCTAAATAAAGAAAATTTCAACCACAATTGAAGACAATGTTACAAAAACAATTAAATCGTGAACCGTAACGGTTGCACTCGTAATAGCTTATTAGAAATGCAATAAAAATGACCCACAATATGGGAGCCATTCAAATACCCAACCGTGGGATCTGTAAGAAACTGCACAATGATTTAAATAAAAAGTATCGAAGTCGATCAGCAAGAAAATATGGACAAATGATGAATAGGGCTGCATCACATACAGAATTTGTTTAACATGTAGGTTGTCGCCTTTAACTGCCTGGGTGGTATCGTGAACTATCGTGGTTGCAAGCGCGACTATTTGATCCTGGGTTCGATTCCCAGGTCGGACAAAGTGTTATTGTATTTTTCATTAGGAATTTCTTAGTAGCAGCCGGACTGTTACTACTGTTAGTTTGGAAGTTGGCGGTTTAACGCGGGGGTATTATAACATGCAGAGCATGGATTTAAGAAAACTGCTAACTGGATTTAATTGGATTAAAAATAACCTCAATTTTCTCTATAAAAATATGTATCTATAAATAATATAAAAACATAATTTTTATTTATGGGAAATTAATCCTGAAACGATCGGTAAGAATTCATAATAATTAATCGAATGTTACGTGCAATTAGACAGGTTCTAATTAGTGTCCATGTAATGTATCTACACGTGGTAAAATTCCATGCCATTACAAGGATAGGCAAGTCAAAATGACAATTAGCAGGGCTTCGATGAAATAATAGTTTCTACCAACATTCAAGCAGCTTAGTTTACGCACCGACACTGTGCAAAAAAAAACACAAACAGTGTCACAACAGCCTGTCGATTCTGTAAAAATCTCACCATGAAAATTTAGTTGAAGTGAGCTTGTAGTGAATTGTCAGTTATCACCCTACCTGACACTCCATAGATGTCAGGTAGGGTGATAATCTAGGTATTGACACTTCACACCCACTTCACCCAAGTTTTCACGCTGAGATTTTTCCAGCACTACAGTTTTGTTTATCGTTGTCAAAATGTTTCAGTAAATCGTAACCAAAATCAAGATTTCTCGGTACATCATCACATGACCAACATCAAGATTTTTCAGTACATCATGACCGAAATAGTATTTCGGTATACAGGGTGTTACGGAAAGGGTATATCAATACAAACGGGTTGAAGAGTGTATCTGAGCCCTGATTCACAATCATACGACAGGCTATCGTATCGAAAACCTGACATTTCCATAACCTGATTTGACTTCCCCTCAACAGCAAATAGCTGTTGGAAGAATAGCGGGCGTCTATTTGATTTAAACTGACAAAATTTTCGGGTTTTGGACTTGTGAACAGCATTGAGAAGACTCCTACGATAACAATGATTAATGTTCGATACGATACGGAAGCATATCGAGTGTATGTGAATAAGGGGGCTGGTCTAGAATCTCTGTACAAAATTTCAGCTCAAAAGCAGTAACTTTGAAAATGCTTAATATTTTTTTATTTCGATAGTATATTAAATTGAAATCATAAAAAACGTGTCACCGCACTACGAGGGTCATTATCCATTATCTGTAGTGTGTCTGTGCGCATAGTACACGCACATCACGCCGCCGCGCGCCAGGGCAGCGCCGTGATGTCGAAATAAAAAAATATTAGGCATTTTCAAAGTTAATGCTTTTGAGCTGAAATTTTGTACAGAGATTCTAGACCAGATACACTCTTCAACCCGTTTGTATTGATATACCCTTTCTGTAACACCCTGTAGTGTTAAGTTAACACCAAGATTTGTTTTAATGGAGCGGGAATCAGACTGAGATAGATTTGTCTAGGTCTGAGCAAGGCCTAAGTCGGTGCCTGTGTCGGTGCGGAACCGTTCCTAGTATTTTACGTAGATAATGAAACACATTTTGATGACTGGCATCATAATGTGTTAAAGACAATTAGTTATCATGATGACTAAGACTTGTGTCTACTACTGATATCGAAAACTAGGTAGGTAATCAATACGGAATCGCGTTTCGACTATGAATTAAGTGTTGTGAAATACGAGTTAATTTTGGTGTATTTTTATCGCTGGGCAAGTTGAATATCCGGGAGCATAGTGCACAAATAAAAACAATGGTTTCGCCATTATGGAACATTTCTACTTGTTAGATTTTTGGTAAAGTTGGGCAAGTTGACTATCCGGGAGCATAGTACACAAATAAAAACAATGGTTTTGCCATTATAGAACATTTCTACTTGTTGGATTTTTGGTAAAGTTGAGCAAGTTGAATATCCGGGAGCATAGTGCACAAATAAAAACAATAGTTTCGCCATAAAGAACATTTCTACTTGTTGGATTTTTGGTAAAGTTTCAAACTTTTATGTCATTGTTGTTAAGTACTTGTGTTTATATAGGTAAATCACTAACCTAAACATGTTGTGTGTAAAGTTTTAATGAAACTTCACGGTAGGAAATCTTACAGGTATTTAAAGCATTCTATACCTCATTTCCTCCAAAAACTTCAGATAAATTTATTTATTTTAGTTTAAAGATTATCATGAGTATGAAATACTGTATAGGAACCCTATTTGGAACCCATTTGGAAAGTATTCTAAAATTAATTTAATAAATGCGAAAGTAAGTTTGTTTGTTACCTTTAACGCCTAAACCACTGAACCGATCATCCTGAAATTTTGCATACACGTTGTCAGGTGTACAGAAACGGACATAGGGTACCTTTCATCTCTAAAAAAAAGTTCTGTTCCTGATGAAAACGACAATAACGTTATTATGATAAGTAATGGCGCCACGTGTCTATTGAACTTTGTCACATTATTTAATTCTGAGGCGAGTACGAAGGTCGCCGGGTCAGCTAGTATTTCAATATAAGTACTAACCAAAAGAAATATAAGTACTAAGATAAATTGAAAAAGTTTTCCAAAAAATATTCAAATTCTGGAAAAACTGAATGTCCTTTTTCTCTGGTATTTTTGTATAACTACATATTGTTTGGATAGGACAACATCTTTCGGGTCAGCTAGTACTTTAGAAAAATATTTTTTCAGCCCTAAAATATTTCACAAAGAAAATAGAGGGTTTGGCGTGGCAAACCCACGCCAAACCATCGAATATCATTACATAAAATTTCACTTATTTCAGGATGTGATGCCAGTTTTCTTTATATTGCCATTTCTCGGTAGGTATTCACGCGAATGAGCTAGGCTTCAATCTTATTCAGATTGGAATAATCGGAGCCATCTTTCCAGGATGCCAAATGACATCATCAATTCATCACCCATTGTGGTAAGTTAAACATAAAACAGACTCTATTGCTATAAATGGTTATAGAACTAATAGACCCAGTTGACTAACAGCCTTTTGTTTTATTTTCAGGGAAGCTTGAGTGATGCAGTGGATATAAGACCAATATTTTTGTTATGTTTGATTATCTGCTCGTTTGCTTACTTTTGGTTGGGATTGACATCACCTCTTCTTGTTTTCTTAAGTATACAAGCTGCAATAGGTAAGCAAAATAATAATGCTGTTTTATAAGAGAAGGAAGGATGTAGTGTTATAGGGCCCAGCGCCCACTGGCGGCACGGCACGGCAAGCGATGTTTATGCGACAAACAAAAATATAACTTGACAATAAAATTGAAATTTCAACGGCAACGATGCCGCGGTATCCCAAGTCATACCGCGACGTCCTTAGGCATCATGATTAAAATTTCATAACACTTGCCATGCAGTGCCGCCAGTGGTCGGGACTAAACCTGTTTTCCCATATTTAACTGAAAAATTCTAACCCGCTAATTTGAGATATAAGAGTTCAGAAAACATTGGCCCTTAGCAAAAATAGTAAAAGTAAGTATGACATAATATTGTCAAACACTTTCCACTAAACGTGACGACTAGGTAAACATTAAAAAAAAATACTTGCTCCGTACTTTAAACCTTTATCCGATTTGTTTCAGGTACATTTAAGCACACTCAAGACTTTAACAAGAGCCTTAGCACCAGACTACATAGACGATCAAAATAACGTTACTGCGTTGTATGGAAAGGTAACATCATTAGGAAGTCTCGGCTTAGCCCTAGGCCCCGTACTTAGCGGGTGCGTCATGGAAGCATTCCCGCACAGCGGTTTTACCATCATGTGTGCAATTGTTTCGGCGATTTTTATACTTAATGCAGGTAAAGAACATTTTATTTGTTAAGATAGTAGAAACTCTGCCGAGGTGCTCTCGGCCGAGTGCACAATAGGTATATCCACAGAACAGAGGGTATACCTACCTATTGCTGTCTTGGGACTCTCACGCTTGTACTCGGTACGTGTACTTCTCTCTCTCTTTGTTACAGGTTTGATCAATTCCTTGCCAGATATCCCAAAAGCGAAAAAAGACGACTCAGAAACAGTGCTTAAAGCAACAAAATTATTTGATCCCATCGTTGGTACGTTTAATCAAACTGTTAACAACTTCAACACTATAGACTGGACCATATACTTCGACATATTTTGATATAAATTTCTCATGTCAATTTCTATGGGATTATACTTCAATAATTTCCGTTTATTTTTGAGTACTTAACACGATGTGTCGCCTTCCGTTCTAGGCTACATCAAATCTATTCAAGGAATCGTTTCATCAATAACAAATGAGAAGGTTTCTTCTATAAACAAAATATATGTTAATGATAGAGACTATACTCAACGTATTTTTCACATATTTCTGGTTATGGTTTTGTCTTTGATAGGGTTAGCGTTAGTTCCTAGTATTCCATTTTATACTTATTGCACTATTGATTCCTACAGCTGTATGTTTTGCCCTTGTAAGATTAGTTGCTTTAGTGATTGTGTCGAATAGAAGTGTGACTAGCAACCGTTGTACCCTCATAGGGGCGTTTAATAGTGTCAGATCTGTATCTGGTATTCTGGCGCCGATCATCGGCGGTATTATTAATCATTATCTAAGTGTTACTTATGTATTTTGAATTTTGCTACAGCTAGCTCAATGTTTCATTAGTCCCCTTTTCATATGATTTCATGACCTGGTGATTTATAATTTATAATTCTTCAAAATGTCTCACCCAATCATAGCATCAACCGTAATAAGATCTAATTGTTTTAACACGTCAGAACCACACGTAATGGGTGTGCTCTAATTATCAAAACATTATGCAGGTGAATAATAAGGGAGTATATCGTAGACCGTAGCGTTGTGCTCGGTTCCCACGACTCGGTTCCTTCCGGAGGCGGCGACCCGTGACGCTACCGTCTTGGCGCCCACATCGCGCCTCTCATTGTTTCACCGCTAGTTACTAAACCTCTTAAAAACGACAAGGGCCAATTTTCTAATGTACAAATTATGTTTATGGGCCTCGATCTGGTCAAACGAGAAATAATAACGGCTTTTATGGAACCAAGTAAGTAGGTATATCTGCTATAAGAATCTTTTGGCACTTGAAAGACGTTGTCAGGGGGCGCTGTTGGTAAACATTTGTGCAATTATTTTGTGAAACGCTTTGAAAAAACAAGATGGAGGCGTTGGTTCCGATTTTCAACACGCGTCAAAAGATCCTTGTTCAGCTATAGGTACGTCCATAGAGCAAAACGGGCCACCGGCGCCGTCCGCCGGTGGCCCGTATTGCTCTATGGGTACGTCACATTGTTCCGTTATTCAGATTGCAAAACTCTGAAGGAGAAAAATGAGACAGCAAGTTAAAAAGAACAGTAAAGCAAATAACGAGTTAAGTATTGTATGATCCGTCATCAATATTAATTGTTAGTGGAACGATGAAAAAGTGAACGGTGTGACGGAAATGTCTGAAGCGCCGGGAGTCTTGGCACACGACGGAATGTCGGCGCAAGCGCTGCAGCTGCGTCAAAGAAAAAACTTTAAGGTGACCCTTAAGTATGTCCAAGGTCCATTGTGTGAGATGGAAATCTTTCAATATGTTCTTATGATTGGGATGTTTGCAATAGATCACATTTTCAATGAAAATAAACAATTTTAACTGTGGACACCACATACCTACCTCAGGAATCAGAAATTCACTAAGCACTCAGTCTTCATCATTAGAAAAACACATATGTAGATACCTAGTCTTTATCAACATATCGATAGTCTTTAAACAAGGTTCATAATTCCCATAACACTTCATCTTTACATATGAGAAAACACCTTTGCTCTATGCACCGCATTATAAATGTTAATTAGAACGCTGACATTTAATTACAATATAATTCCTGTGCGCACGCGCAACATGAACAAGGTTTGTGAATTATTGTATAGAGATCGACAGGTGGATGCACACAGGTGTTTCAGTATTATAATGACGAATAATTATGTTTTTAGTTTCTAATTTAGGACTAGCTTTGAAATAAGCTGTCACCGAAGAACTTACTCATGTTAAGCTAAGTTATTACTGCTGTCGTCCACTCACACCTTATTGTTTAATGCTTCGATATAACTACAATAATTACGTTTATTTTTTAGATCAAATCAAAATATTTTATTTCACATAAACCTACATGGGCACTTATGAAACTTCAGAAACTAGGTGCACGGTTCCAGTTGGTCGTTTCCTATGGAGAACATAAATAATAGATGATAAGTAATTTATTGTGTAATAAAATAAAGTTTTTATTTGTATATTTTGTATCACTACCACATAGGTACTCTGCCTTCTATTTTTCATTAACAGACTGTACGAGATTGAAGAAATGCACAAAATTATTTATTTTATCCTATATTTTGCCATTGCGGAAGAACGTTCCTAAGTTTCTATTTTCCACAAACTATTACTTTCAGTAAGTATTAACTAAAGATAGTTAACATTACATTTATTTCAGTACTAATAAACGTTAAAGAGTAAGTATGTCAAGAATAAATTTAGTCTAACAATGCGTTTATCGATAAATCTTGCTGCAAGCTTGTGGAAAGCTATTTGTACATCGTGATAAGTAACTTGAAATAATTTTAAACATGCCTTACTCGTATACATTTTTCCTGCATTCCCACCAGCGAAATCAACATAAATAAATCACGCTTATGTTTATTATGTTCCACATGTTCACACATCCTCATTTCATATTCATTGTTGGCAACCTCTCCTCACAGCGTTTATACGTACGACAGTTTGACGTGGTCAAAATTAGAATTGAACTAAAATAGGCGTAGTATTTCTGCACTATATGGCATAACTTATTTTTGAGAATCGTAATCATTGACTTTGGAACAGGCACTTGCTATGCTAAAATAACATTCCCAGAAGTTTGTGACGGTGGGTGTTCCAATAAAAGCGCGCGATATCTATAAACATTTTCCTCTCATTAAGATAACAGGCATAAAATAAGTATATCCAGTTCATAAAACCAGATTTCTCGGCAATAATAAAAGGATAAAACAAAGCCTTTTGCTCGGGAGGTCAATTTGAACATTAATATCGCGAGGTGGAATGCCCGAACACGTTCAACCAATCAGACTAACGAACTTACGTTTTATCACCTTCGTATCGTTTTTATAATTACTTTTATACCATTTTTTGAATAATGGATGGCTTACATAACCTTTTCTTTTTATTGATAACTTTGGGTCTAGTCCCGGTTTTTGAAAGCCTATTCAAATTTTATTTAAATTTTTAAATTAGATATGATTGGAATCTTTTGAGAGCCTACACAGCTGATTTACTATCTGATCTCTTGAAATCAAATAAAAGGCATAGCTTGAGTAGATCGTGATTCTTTACACTAATTTGGTACTAACATACTTACCACAAATTCCTCTTGATAACTCTATTAAAACCTGTCAGGATAATGATAACTAATTGAAACATCCATCACAGATACTAACTAGAAAGCAATTAAAGACCATTACGTAAGTTTATGACAAAAAACATACTTTGGAGAAGGCGTCGTAAGTAAACAACGAGTCCAAGACGTGAGTGGAATAGTCGATAGTTAGTAAAATAACTTGTGTAAGCAGTAAGCACACATGCACCTGTTCAAAGAGAATTGTTTAGAAAACTGGCAGCACGAGGCCCGAACGTTCCCGCTTTATTCCATAACAGGAGAACCTACTACATCTCGCTTTCTCACTCACACTTGCACCAAAATTGAAGTGCAAGAAAAAGAAAACTATAGATGCAGTTTGATTAACATTTCTTTTTGATATAGGCTCGTGCTTTAGAACAGGTGACGGGCATTTAAATCTTGTTTCGACACTCAAAGTGTGTAGTAATAATAAAGTAAAAAGAAATGATGTAATGTCGAGTTAAAAAGCGCGATCATCTTTATAATGACGACAAATAGTCTCCAGGTGGTTTCAGTAAGCGATTTCAATAATTAAGGAATATTAAACTTAAAATAGCATCATTGGTGGTAATTTAAAGGAAACTTAGCAATGCAGTTAAGAGCCATAAAACTTTTTAATGCCCCATATTTTGCAACAATAACCCAACCCATGTGAAATTTCAACGTGCAAACAGCAAACCAATCCCATGGTTTCAAATGCAAAAGCGACTACTCAAATTCAGGAAAACAACTTAGATTAAAAATTTCAGTAAAACTGGTAAGCAGTCCATCATAAAAGTTCAGGTGTGTCGTACCTAACTAATGTGGATAACCACAAGGTGTGGGCAAGAACCAAACAATTTTACTAAATGTACAGACGCCAGCACATCAACCTACTACAATCTGTCAAATTTCTTTAATAGATTTTTAACTTTATCACTGAATAATAAGGTTCAAAGTTGATTGGGAAAATGTGACAGTTAGGTGTAGGTTGATGTGCTGGCGTCTGTACTAATGAGGAACGTATAATTCAATATTGAAATTAACAAAACATGGCGGCACGGAACAGGAAGTAATATGTCAACATGAAAGGAGAACAACTTTGATTGGAGGATCAATCAAAAATCAGTTCAAAGAATTATGAATCAGCTTCGTGGCCGCACATATGATTTGAAAGTGTATTATTGTGCGTCATGATTTAAAAATTCTGAATTCTGAAAACAGGCGTTTATGATTTAAAAATCTGAAGAATTCTAGATACCTAGTGCTCCAAATAAACGCTAGAAACTGGCAATGACTAATTCGAACACAAACGATACAGAATATTGATAGAAACAATAAAACAGTGACTTCATTGCGTAACTAATCTCCAATTTCAGACTAGTGCTTTTCCGCCAATAGTAAACCCATTGTTAAAAAGCGTAGGAAATGGGACGTCGATAACGACTCCTTACATAAACGATACTTATATTTCCTTTACAATGAAATCAATAGTTTGTTTACTTCACAACGTAGTCAGCGAGTAAATTAACTAGTTGATATTGTATGCAAGGGTTCTGATTCTGATTAGAAAACAATCGTAAACTTTACTATCAACACCTATAATACCGTAATGTTTTATAAAGACCAAGCCATGAAACTTGTACGTTCTATTGCACAAGTAAGTATGCAACTTAAAACTAACTTAAGCTTCGACTTTAGACCACTAACTACCAGCAACGTCGTACATTTTGAGTCGATCCATTACGGAAGAGATAAGACGAGTAAAGAATGGAGTAAAGGCTAACGTGGGCTTATCTGCTTAACGCTTCCACGAACAGGTGCACAAAAGTATAACGAACTCGTTTTATGGTACACTCTGTGGCTTATCACTGAAACACTGGAACTTGAGAGCATTGGTGCAAACACTAAAGCCAACTAGCTGCGCGTCGCGGTTTCACCCGCATAAGTCTCGATCCCGTGGGAATATCCAGGTCATGATCTACCTACCTACCTATGTGCCAAATTTCACCCAAATTTCTTTAGTTGTAGCGTGAAATCGTAAGAAACAAACATACAAAATATCTAATCTTTTTTCTTTATAATATTGTAGTTTAAACTGCTAATTCTTGCTGGTCTTCGCAACTATGTCAAAGAGGTCTGTCTGTCACACAGTCTGTCTACACATCAAAACAGCGTTTCTTTTACCGCAAGAGCGTTGTCAGAATCTAACAACTATCATTTTAATGTTGTTATATCTTCTATTCATAAGATTTCCCACGTAACTAATTCGATTCTACTCAGTTCGCCATCACTTTTATTACAAAAACGACGTTAAAGACATTGGTTTTGTCACTTGGCTACTTAATTAAGTTTTGACCCAAACATGTTGACAGCTTGAACCCCGGATAAGATAACAGAAGTTTCGGCTTCCGTTGTTATCCGCGTTAATCTTTGCTCTTAATTATAAAGAGGAAGTTCATCGACCGTATTACTTTAATTCAATTTAGATAGATCTCTCACTTTGTAAGCAGTATTAGTTTCAAGACAATGAAGTAATTTTTGATTCTATTACTGAGAAAGATTGATAGGGCCATCGCGTGCTCCAATTAAATCTACCTTTATGGGAACGCGACGGCTATTAGAAACCCCGTAAGAATATCCCCTCTTCAGGCTAAGTTCACACGATCTTTGTTTCGTTTTATTAATACTCTTCGCATTAATATCAGTCTACTCAGCGTTAGACGTTAGCGGTATTATAATTGATCAAACACTGATTGTTTCTACGAGGTTTGTATTAGTAAAATGAGATACGAGTACATGCCGTTTACCCTAGCTAGGTGTTTATCAGACTCCCGTGATTTAAAGCAATCAAATGATAGAATGATTAAACAAAAAGAACAGAAGCCATCTTCTAACCACAAATAATGATCGGTTGTAAAAATAGATTGAGGAAAGGGATTACAAATAATTTTCACATAATAACAAATTGCCCAGGTTCATCTCGAGTCGCGTCGTATTTTCTAAGTAACAAGTTGCGAGGCGTCATCCATCATAAGCCAGACGACGCAATCTTCACCGCGTCACGTTGGTTTGAAGCGCAAATCCCATGTCGCCTTCAACACTTCACTTTTTCTAACATTCCTGGCTCGTGCCAACTATTCATGGTATATTTCTTTAGTTACGCTTTTAAAGCTGCAGGAATGTTAGATAATAAAATGTTTCCACGACTGTTTGATTGGAACTAAAGACTGAGGTTCGCAAATCTGCGTAAAGGAATTGCTGATGTCCCCTATAAAATTGTTTTCATTGCTACTTACAAGTAAGGTCTGTTAACATTCCATTTCCTTTTGAATCTTTGTTTTTCTTTCTGCAAAAGGTGGCTTAGGTGCCGACAACGTTAAAAAGAGTAGAAGGTCAAGGTACTACTTGTACTTACTACTCTACGAGTGGCTTGCTCACCTACATGACTTCATACATTGACTGACACAAATATCTCGACAAGACATTCATATAATTGCTTATTAAAATCTTGGACCAAAATAAGATCACACACGTATACCTTGGAGCTATGACATCATTTGTCTCATTTCGTGGAATCTTCACGCGATGTACAGGCAGGCATTTTAATGGGAGTTTGATGCGGCACCCATGGTACCTACCTACCTACCTACACACACGTCATTACGCCCAGAGTTGATGGTTGTAAGTTTTTTGTATGCTCTCGCGTCTTTTCCGTGTGGTAATTACGTCTATGTAAATTGGATCAGATTTATCAAGTGCCTACGAGCGATGGAACGTCAGTTATGTATGTGTTTAGAACCGGACGGAATACATAGTTTGGTTGCTGACGATTAGTTTTGAGTGTAATTGTAATAGAAAACGTGAAGACATTGGACAGGTGTACCTAATAAATAAGAAACTTATTTCAGAAAAGGTTTTCTTCTGATTGTATAACTATGCTGTCTTAGCTTGTTCATAATGATCAGCATAATGTTCTGTTAATGCTGGGAGTCTGGGACACAGGCCTCCTCTCTTCGAGAAGGAGTGGGCTGTAATCTACAACGCCAGTCCAGTGCGGCGGGTTGGTAGATGTCACATGTCTTTGATTTAGGATCTACGACATGCCGCTTTCCTCACGGTGTTCTCAAGCAGTGGTTATGAAATTATTTACACAAAGCAAAGCGCCTGCCTGGTTTCGAACCCATGACTTACAACTCGTAAGTCGGGGCCTCTACCACTGGGCCACCACTGCTCCGCACTTAGTTTTATACAAAGACGAAATTCTTGATACATTTTTTGACACCTCCTCGATACTTGAAAGTTTACGTTAAAGCTCAGAATTTCGCAACAGAACGAAAAAAGCCTCTCATCGCATCAATGGAATCAATCACAGGTAACAGTAATTTGATGTTTTACTAAGTTTTACTAATTAAAACAAGCATGTTGTTCCCACGATAGCGCTAAACCAATTACCGGTACGACGTAACATTTTCGTTAACTATCTCGAGCCAGACGTGAGACGGAGCTGATATGGGAAATGTAACACTACATAAGTGGTTATTGTATGAAAAGTTATAGCTTCATCGACGTCTTTCTCTTCACATGGATATGACACGCGCGAAAAGATAAGACTGGTAATTAGCATATTGTAACGCTGTAAAAGTGTAGATACAATAGCTTAACTGGCTGCTCTCCAAGAAAATACGACACAGCTTTTTCCACGGAAATATTCTTTTCTTTTTTTTAGAAAATAAATGGGCATTTTTTTTTACTCTTCAGTACCAAATAACCAATTCAATGTTCATAAGGTTAGTTATATCCCTCAAATATTTATTTTCTCATGGTAACCCAAATTAGTATCAGGTAGAGAAATTATTAAGAATTCCCCATGATCAAATTATGTCACCCGTAATTTGATAGTTTCGGAGCCCACCAGCTACTTCAAAATATTGACGCTACTATACAAGAAGCCTTTAAAAACAGGTTCTAACATTATTAGAATAGCAGTCACGTCAACAAACCCCTAATGGAACTAACCAACAGTGTTATCATCATCATCACATAATACCACACAAAATTCAACTTTAATTTCAGTCGGTTAAGATTCCTTTTTGTTGTAACATTAATCACTAGAACCGGTGTAAATGAGTTCACGCCGTTACTTATATCATGTGTCACCAAACCATATTGTCTGCTCATAATTTGAGTATGTTTACCTTTGACCATAAAATCTTGGAATAGCAGTATTTTATATGAAATGACGGGTCACTTTTGGGAGCTTTTGTATAAAATGTAAATGAAGAAGAACGTAATGAACATTGTACATTTATATTAAAAACTAGCTTCTGCCCGCGACTTAGTTCGCGTGTAATTTCGTGACCCCTTTCTGTTTGCATCGCATCGCCTACCCGCGCTATTACTTCGTTTTCGCTGAGCTTTCTTTGTGACTTTTCTTATTTTTGTTCGACTCTTAAGGGTCCTAACGTGATGTTAAGTAGCCTATAGCCTTCCTTGAGAATTAGGCTATCAAATGCAAATCTACTGGCAGTTCCAAGAGATTAGAGCATTCAAACGAACTTTTCAGCTGTATTATTAGTATAGATAGAAGTATAGATGAAAGCCCAACGAAGCTTCGGAAGGATTGTGTGAAAGATGGTTAGGATGAATAGTGGTTGAACGTCAATAGAGATCTATGGAAGAAGATTATGCTGCGTCAACCACAAATAAAATTGGGAAAACAACAAGGGACTGATATCATGATAGACGACAAAAGAAAACGATTGTTATTGTTATAGAATAAAACAATACAATGCTAGCCGAACATAAACAAACGATTAAGTATAATTAATAACGTATCTAATGAACAAAGAAAGGAGAGCTTTTAAGCAGCGTGCCCGTAAGAACACCCACCAATATAAATAAATTATCTTAAGATTTCCAACCTTCGCTCCTAATATCTGAGCGTGATAAGGAATAATGCTTTGTTAAATATTCGAGATAGAGGATTAAGACCCCAGCTTACTCGATGAAATTTGAATAATGCTCGAAGGCGTGCCAATGACAGCCTACTAATGCTTCTCGCTTATCTCCGAATTTATCACTCAATATTTACGTCAACTTAAAATATGAAATCTTTTAAGTCCACAAACGAAGACTGTTAAGTTACACATTTCAAATGGGCGTGTTAATGATTCTAATCATTGTTGCCAACAGTAAACATGAATATGTATTGAGAGTAAGTTAGTTAGTGATATATGAGCTGTATTTAAAGAATTTGGGAAGAATCATGCAATCAAGTTTTTAACGTAAGTATCAAAAACATCCAATTGAGATATTTAAAACTCTCCAGTAGGTATTTAAAGCTTCCGAAAAAAAGAATATAAACATTTCTTTGTGCGAAATAAAAATGACGTAGGTTTACCTACTACTAAAAATCTCAAGACTCTCTTCTAATAGATGTACGCACGAGTCACGACGATATATCACAGCTTTACAATTCCAGTATATGTTGAGTTCTCACTATACGAAAAACCTATACAATGAGAGGTCAGTTAAAACTGGAAATTAACAGCTTAATATGTCGTACGTATTAACCACGTAGGTAATTCTCTACACATAAACCATCAACACACCACCCACGATAGTCAAACAATCAGACACGTTGAACTTCGCACACAGCCATTTAAGTACTTGTTTGCCTTTAACCTTCGAGGAATTTTGTCCGGGCTTATTAAACAATCCTTTAAGGCTTAAAGGCTTTTTTTACCTGCCTGACCTTCGCTTAAAGTTTAAGCGAAGGTCAGGCAGGTCACAGATATGCTACTTAGGACCTTTGATTATCTTAGCACATGTATTTCGGAGAAGTATCTTGATTAAAGCTAACCAAGATCCATTGGTGAGATACGAATGCGACTGGAGCGAGGCTGTTGGTAAAAGACACGACATATAAACACATTACCACTCCACTCCTTTGCGTCGCGCAGTCGGGTAAAAAGAATGGATGATGAAAGTCAAGTCTTGTAATAAACAAATTCGCACTGAGTCGCGTCTTGATTATGATTCGCGAAAACGTAAGTAGTAAGAACAGCTGCGACCGCATCGTGTTGTCGCATTTGACCCTCGCCAAGGCCGAATAAGAAAGGAAGAGGAACAAAAATAACTTACCTGTACAGCACTGTTTAAAAAACAGTTGTTCTGCCCCGGAGCATTCCACAATCCTTTAGTGGTGTGAAAGATCCCAGAATCTCGAGATCCATCTCTCGAATGCTGAGGTCGGAGTTCAGCGTCGCGCGCGTAACGATCGTGCGCGGGAGTCACCATTGTTGGCGCCATTTTTATCACCAATCCGCCATTTTGGTGAAGAGAGCACTAAAGTAATTTATCCACCGTCCACATTTCGGTATCTGAAAAGATAAAATAAAGTGGAGACTGTAATATCCGCAATTTAGTTAACAAGTCTGATTTATGGACGACTGTTGGATTATCATCAGATTTAAATAAATCTCTGGAAGCCTACAATCCTTCATACTAAGAAGTATGTAAGTGTAGTAAGTATATTCTCATATTGTATGTTTATATTTGAGGATTGTTTTTGGTTTTATATATTTTTTTTGTTTTCCCTTCTTCTCTTACACACCTTGTCTCTTTATATCTAATCTCCTATCACAGGTATACTGGAAGAGATTTCTTTAGCATGCATCACCTGTATCGTATTTTTCTGTTCTTTTTTTCTTGTCTGTGTATATGTGTGTACATATATGGTTGAATAAATAATAATACTATATGTATGTATTAAAGATTTAAAGACACATGAAAATGGGCTCATGTATCCTGAATTCCGGAACCCAAAGCGGAAATATAATTCTTGGTGGACACGTGCTATTATTGATCGAAGGTGGACACAGATATCGTTAAGGATTTAACGAATTCTTCATTTTCTATTCGATCAAAGACTCCTTTTTGGGTACGATCTTTCACGGTCTATGCACGCCCTTTAGAATATTTTGTAAACCTATCAACAACATCGAAATTTGCGCGAAAAACCGCTAAGAAGTGAGAATATCCGTCAAAAGTAGACAACATGGTACAATAATTTGACGAAACGTTCACACAGCCTAGACAAGACAATCGCTGGGCGGAGTCAACTATCGTGTTCTGATTTCTCATTCATATAATTGTTACATTGGGGTTAATAAGGCGAGTTTTCATATTTAATTACACAATGATTCATTAGCTGATTCCTTTCACTACTCAAGTCACGAGCATTGTTACTGCGACTGCTACCGACAGTACCTACCGACAACAATGAGCTGTTTCGTTCCCTGTCAACCTTTGTTGAGTGCAGGCAAACGGTTGCAAAGCTTGCTAATTATCGATTGATTGTTCGTGGCAGACCGTGAAAATTTGTTTTAGCAAAAGTCAATTTTGCCACTCGCAACACAATAGGTAGGTCCTTAACTACAACGGGATGAGGTCACGCTTCAGCAAGTGGTTTACAAAATTCGTTTCGCTGATGAATACCTACTTGTAACAGCAAAATATAAAGTAAATCTCAAAAAAATATGACAAAGGATTTTTACGCTAGAGACTGCTAGAGACTTTTGAAGAACAGTGAATACTTAGTTTACTTATAAAAAAACACGCCCGGAAGACATTACACGATCCTAAGTAAGGAGCACAAAATGGCAATTAACAGACTTACAAGCATACCTGACGCTAATGTTTAGGAGCTATAAAACAGAAGCTACCGCATTTCTGTAGTAATATTGCCTGTGTTTAATCTTAGTTACAAAACAAAAACAGCCTGCAAATGTGATTGCAAAAACTTCTGTACTTAATCCATTCAACGAAACCAAACAAAACACCACTTAATTTAAATGCCCCAATTACTTTATTAATTTATTAGCCGCTCATTTGATCTTTTCAATTTCGAATCAGGGTTTTGCCGACGAGGTATTCGACTCAGAGCACTGATTTCAACCGCACTTGGACGAACCGCACGGCTTGTCCAAATTAGTGTTGCAAGTCGTGCGCCGGCGCCCCGCGGTGCATCGGTCGCATGCGTAAGCACATGTGCGGGCTTCCGCGAAACGACACGCAGTAAAACGGTTTATTTCAAACTGCATGATTTATTAAGATTACCTATAAGGGAACGCACGCCGATCGACCGATTCATGAATCCACCAAATGTCTAATTTTACCTTTGAACAACTCCGTCGATTACCTACTTGCCTTCATTTGAGTAATGCGAATACGGATTCATGAATGAAAGATATTAATAGTAAGCGTTTGAAGTTGCGACTTGGGAGCTTTGATCTACCTCCAAGTCGTTTACTTTGTCTACATTACCAAGTTTCAGTATGCACCACGCGACATTAAAATCTTGTCTAACAACACAAATCTTCATCATCATGAATGCACTCTATCTCTGTTTGGATTCCAATAAGCGTATATTGGTTCCGTTAAAGGCGCCAATATATTTTGTAATGCAAATGCAAGCGTACGTGTTGAGTTTACATGTTGTTTCTAAATGCTAAGCAAACAAGCTGAGCTATTTCAGTCAGAAACTTGCGGCCACACTTCCGATCTATCGATAATTTAACAAAAATCGGGGTTAATTCCTGGATATCATTTGCTTGTTGCGCAAGAAGACACGTTCCCGTCTCGGTTTTTATTTACAGATTCTGTTACAAGTAACTGAGATCGTGATTACGGATTCCGGAACATAAATATTTGTAGTAAGTTGAAACAGCTCGGTGCAGAACAGTCGGTAGCAATAAACATTGTATAATTATTATATGTATTTGAATTACGAAACTTTTCCCCATTCTTTCACATTATGCTTTCTCTGGAATAAAGTGCTTAGAATCTGCCACTTCATGTGCAAAGACTGTTTTTTAACTTCTTGTTCATGTCGCAGGCACGACAGTTATTAAAATTTTTTTGGCCAAATACTTCGCTAGTTCCACGGCGTTATCGGTCAGTCGGTCGGTCAGTTGGTATTATTGTGTTATTATTAAGTTATATATCCTAAAACCCAAATATAATCATAAGCTATTCTGATTAAAAACTCTACATGAATGCATTTTAATCTTTCAAAAGCCTAATTAAACGTAACCAACAATTAAATTACAAAAGTAAAAGGGTTAAAAACCCCATAACAGCGTCTGTACCGATACACCGTGCATAATCCGTGCACCCAAAATAATTAATCTCAAGTGTTATGCTCCTCCAACCGAAGCCATTCTTGGTTATAAAAGGTCCTAAGTCTTTTTACTAAGTACGAAGATCTTGCAGATTAAGTTTTTTATAAATCGTAAAATATGTTGTTTGCTTTAATAATTAAATGGTATCTTCAACATTAGACATCGATGGCAAATATCACTTGTCAGGCTGACGCTTCAAAACCGGCTTGCTTACTACTTTTAGTTTACCTACAACTACCGGTAAACTAACTACTTTTTTTCAGTGATTGGTGTTTATAAAATTAAAATCAAGGTCTTCTTAAATAATATGCACAACATGAACATACAAACAGAGCGGTACCCTGATGCTGTTTGAGCGGGCATGATCCGCTGCCTGTTCGATGCCCGCCACGGGATTCATTAACAAATGTTTCATTTAGTTGGTGTAATTGGTTAAAGCTGTTCTAATCTAGGTTAAATATTTTGTATCTTTCATATGTGTATACTTATGTATATTATTAGCAGGTAAATGGAGGTATATCCAACTCTTCGTTTTCAATAGTTGATAGTTTGTGAAGTAGAGCAGACGAGTGTAGGTATTTCAAAATGACACATGACCATAAAAACCGAAACATTAGTAATTGAATTATTATAAAGAAATAAATCATAAGTTATTATATTTTGAAGTGTAAACTTCTTTAGCGGCGTTGCACACTTTTAGTAATGGGTAAAAAATGTTAAACTCGCGTCAGGACATCGCGTCAGGACACGTGACCGTCAGGAGAGATTTCCCCCCCCCTCTCTTTCTACGGCGGCGCCAACCGAAGTGAAGTGACACACGGACACAATGGATGGATGGATGGATGGATGGATGGATGGATGGGTGGATGGATGGATGGATGGATGGATGGTGATGGAAGTGGAAGTGAAAGTGGAAGGTGAAGTGGAAGTGGAAGTGGAAGTCGAAGTCGAAGTGGAAGTCGAAGTGGAAGTCGAAGTGGAAGTCGGAAGTCAAAGTCGAAGTGGAAGTCGAAGTGGAAGTCGAAGTGGAAGTCGAAGTGGAAGTGGAAGTCGAAGTGGAAGTGGAAGTCGAAGTGGAAGTCGAAGTGGAAGACGAAGTGGAAGTCGAAGTAGAAGTCGAAGTGGAAGTCGAAGTGGAAGTCGAAGTGGAAGTCGAAGTGTAAGTCGAAGTGGAAGTGGATGGATGGATGGATGGACAGCTGATGGCTCGACCGTCTGTGTAGTAGCCACACTGCTATGTATTCGTAAAATTCGTGTATATAAAGTGTTTAAAATATGGAAATTGAACAAAGTGCATCTATTAATGAAAAAAGTGACGCAGAAATAGTGAAAAAAAATGAGTTATATTAATTAAATTAATAATTGATTTATTTCAACGTTAATATTCAAGTTTTCACTTCTGCCGGCACTCCCGGAGTGCAACCCGTCTTTTTTTTACATCGAGGAGCTAGAAATGGATTGAAGCACCACGTGGGTAATAAGTAACAACGATTGTAATCACCGAAATGATCCGCCTGACGACCACAGTCGCATTCCTGCGTTAGTTACGCTCAAGATTCACTTTTTATATCTTTTTGTAGGACATTTCACTTCTTATCTCCAGACTATTACTTTCTAGCACTGCATTTCATAAGCAAGACTATAGCAGCCATTATTTTTTATACGTTTTTTATTCAGGCCAATCGTAATTAAAACTTTCAATTTTAAAATTGTAATGGTGGCACTCCCAACACAGAAATAAGACTTCATCAATCATGTTTCATGTATGACGATGCGTTTTGTCACTAAATGTTCTTTAAAAGCTTAATAACATGTTAGTTTAGGCAGCAATCAAGCAATTGTTGCTTATTGCCCAGTCACGCTCCTTTTACCAGATGACTGGTTCCATCCAAAGAAATTGATAAATAATTGACGGTTACCATAAGTGTTTGTTTACTGTAATCTTGGAAATTGTACCTATATTTCATCGGGAAGGTTTTAGACTATTTTTGACAAAACGATGAAGGAGATGAAGATAATAATTATGTCATTTGTTCCAGGAAATTGCATTTCATATCACACTCCACTCTCCACACAAGCAGTTGTACAAAAGCGAGGTGACAAGTCAAATTGCTATTCTGAGAAAATATTCTCAACTCTAATCTCGATAACAAATCTCAAGCGGATAACTTAGCGTGTGATTCGACATCAAAGCCGCTCACATTACTGAAAAAATAAGAAAACGTTCAAGTGGTTGCACATTACCATGGGAACAAAAAAAATAAACTTAATACAAAAACTTAAGAAAGCGAGGGATTGTTTCAAGTGTTCCATTAGTAATAAATAATTTTGAGTGATAACCTTAAAAAGTTAAAAGCATTCCCTTTGACTCGAGCACCTAGAAAGAGTTTGTCGAATGACGATGAAGCACACGTACCTAACTTTGTACCCTCATAAAAATGTTATAGCCCATGTTTGATCAATGCTTTACTGAATACTAATGGGTATGTTAACTATGTAGGTATGCTTCACATACTATTAAAGAAACCGGTGTTTTAGAGCATCAAAAGTTCAGTGAATTGTGGAGCAAAAGAAAAATTTTGTTTATCGAGGTGCTCATACAAAATATTTTGCGTTTTAGTTGCTTTGTTCTTGCAGGTAATTCTAATTATACCAACGTTTAATGTCTGATTTAGAAAATTAAGGTGTTTAGCACTCAAGGAGAAAAGTTCAATCAAAACGAGTGTTGTCTACATTCTGCCAGATAATTATCTTGCCATTGCGGTCGGAATGAAGCCTCAAGCCAAAAGAAAATAACACTAAAAGAATACGTGCCACATTTTTTGTCTTCACATCCACTCACAGTCACTACACATAGTAGGTACCTACAGACGTATTAATGTGTTTCTTTATAGTCACTTCAGCTCAGCCATGACATAGCTAGATACTAGTTTTAAGTGGGGCGCCTACCTTTGACCTAAACCCCGAGGGTATTGGAGATTAGATGGCACTCTCGGAATCCAGTTCTATGCTGTATAAGTACGGACAATTTTATTACTGTTTTTTTTTTTAAATAGTTCTGAAAAATGTTACATAATGCTGAATTTCTGACTGTATGTAATGCAAACCCTTGGATCCTCATACATAACCCTTGAAGTGGTCCAGAAAAATGTTTGGACTTCGTAATGATTTGAACTCTATTCACCTCAGAGTCCCAACAAAAAGGCTCCAACTTCATAAACAAGAGATAAAGCTGCTTAGTAATTCATTTATTTTTAGAATGTCTAGGAATGCAATTAAATCAGACAGGTGGGTAATTATTCGGTGCCCAACACAAGAAATACAAACGAAATCCGTTCAAAGTTTACACGTTGATGTTGAAGCGCAGACGGTCAAAGAGTTCTTACAGGCAAGCACACGTGCGCCACGGCACACCATTAAAAGGAACGCACACATGCCAACGTCACGAACTTGATTACACGTTACAAAAAGAGGAAGAGAGGAGGCTGCGCGTGCGTCGAGTCGCCGACCCGCAAGATGGCACGAGTCAAAACGCCGCGTCGCGCATAATATTACTATTATTATTTTATGACAATATTCCTCCTATACGATCAACACATTTGGCTTCGTAACTAATAAAAAACAGAAGGCCAGTAAACAACACGGTAATGGCTCGATCATCACTGAAATAGCTGCAGCTTTTCAGAATTACTAACGATAGAGTTCCATAACTTATACAATGACATGTATAAACCAACGACAGTTAGAATTATACAGTCTTATCAATACGCTATAAAGACCAAGCAAACTGGCAAACCAAGAAGGCCAGACACTAGTGACATCTGCAGGCAATTTTGAGCCTCCGAGTATTTAATATTCATAATACAACCACTTCTAATTTCACCTGTGTCAATAGAAGATATCGTACTACAACCAACGAAGGAAGCAATGCAACCAACCAATGGAAGGCAATAAGAACGAGATTACTTAAAATGCATTGTACATTTATTAAAATTTTCATTAGACCACCAACGATCTCAGAGCACAAAGTCATCTAAAATTGAATTGAATAATATAATGTCGAAGTAGCGTATCTAAGTGGCGTGACGCTGAATGTGTTATACGAGCATAAAATACCTATACCACGTTCAAAAGGGAAGTGTCAACGTGCGGCATTAGCCATTAATGACTGTCATTCCTCAATGTGTAGGCCAACAAAGAGGATTCAATTGGTGTCCAGACCACAGATGGCACAATGTTCTAAAATTATGTATGGACATACATTAAGTCGCCGTAACTTCTCTTCTTCTTTTTAGTAGTTCGATGACAATCTAAATGGACTCGGGCCAGAATTCGGCTACGTGTTTGGCGCTTCTCACATTCAACATTAGGTACTTCTCTAATCCTCGAAGAGACCAATCGTACCGCCAAGGTTTGCTGATGAAAGGGTCTCAAGTGATCGAAGATTATTCAGACAGCTGAAATGAATAGCAGTCTATAAGGCTGAATTAAGAGAGATTGGACTAACAGGATTTTGCTGCGAGCAGAAAAAGACAGCCTCTATGTCTATCTAGCAAAAAATTAGACAGTCTGAAGTGAATCTCAATAGAAAGCTTGAACTGAATACGTTCTGTGATAAATGAAGTCGGTTAATAAATATCTACATTTTGCCCAAGTGAATTCAAAAATTGAGCAGTGGTGGCCCAGTGGTATCGGCCGCGACTTACGAGTTGTAGGTCGTAGGTTCGAACCCAGACAGGCGCTTTACTTTGTGTAAATTATTTCATCACCACTGCTCTCAAAACGGTGAAGGAAAACATCGTGAGGAAACCGGCATGTCCTAGAACCAAAAATTCAAAGACATGTGACATCTACCAACCCGCACTGGGCCCGCGTGGTAGATTACGGCCCACTCCCTCTCACAGAGAGGAGGCCTGTGTCCCAGCAGTGGGAACATTATAGGCTGATGATGATGATGATGATGAATTCAAAAATCCGAATCCATGAAAACCAAGAGTCAAGACCAGTCGCAGCTGCAGAGTTAGCGACACTACAAATTAATTAATTCGTTTATCACATAACTATAGGTACGTCATTTGCTTAAAATTTACGTATATTCTCATAAACACATGTGAATATTGTAACTAAAGCTACAGCAAAATGATGTCACACGCTATTATTGGCGATTATGGCTCCTATCAGCCAAACATGACTTTATTACAAAATGGTAATGTGCTCTCCATTATATATAATATGATACAATGTATTCATTTTTGTCATATCTATGAAACTCTATATTATAAACTACTTTTTTTATTAATTTTTAGGGTTCCGTACCACATAAGGAAAAACGGAACCCTTATATGATCACTTCGTTGTCCGTCTGTCTGTCCTTCTGTCAAGACCCTTTTTCTCAAGAACGCGTGGAGTTATCAAGTTGAAATTAATATAAAATACTCAGGGCTGCCATCCCTTGAAGCAGTGAAAAAATCAAACTTCTAAGTCAACGCAATCAAAAGATAGTGGCGTTTATGTTCAGGAATTAAAACCTATAGGGTACTTCCCGTTGACCTAGAATCATGAAATTTGGTAAGAAGCAATGTCATGTAGCACAAGGGAAAAATCGAAAACCGTAAATTGTTAGTTACATAGGTACCTACTTTGTACGGAACCCTCGGTGCGCGAGTCCGACTCTCACTTGACCGGATTTTGTGGTTGCTCTTTTACTGGATCAAAACTGCGGCGAATTACACGGTAGACCAAAGTTATAACTGAAATACGGTCAGGTAAACAAGAGCTTGTTTCTCGGTACAGACATTCATATTCGCATATGTTTGTCACAGTTTCACAAACCATAGTTCCCGCGGTCTATTGTTTACAAGTATCTACGTTCAATGGTAGATTGGCTGAGATTAGCCAGTCGTGATGTAGCCCATATCTCGATGAAAGCAATCACGATCACCGCCAGAGACATACTTGTCACACGAACAGCTCTCGAGATGATCACGATATGGCCTCGAGACTAAATCATATAACCATCCATAGTGACATAATCACGACATAAAAGAAATGCATTAAAAATATTCAGGACATGGATAAACAAAGCAAAGACGAACGCTGTATTCCAAGAATGAAAGTTCTATGATCTTTGATGAATCCAACAAAGCGACGAGCCATCGAAGAAAAAGTGACCAACGTACCTATGGCACCAGAAAAAGTACTAGGGATCTTTGCAAAGACGTGTAGTGATTACAAAATTAAGTGATAAGCAAACTCCTTACTAATTCCAAAAGTTCTAGATACGATGGGAAATCGTTTAGCAAGGTGACATGAAATGATCGTGACAGACGCACTGGTTTACAAGTAGGTTAACCTTTTGAACGCCAATCACTTGTATACAAGTTCGAGATTTTCGTGCCCTCAGCGCCACTACTTGATTAGAAGTAATAATAGTATAAAATAAATTTACGACTTTTACAAGACCTTTTATTTTGTTTTTATGGAAAATTGCCCTGTTATAAGCCATATTTTAACTTTTTCACACATAATAAGTTCTTGTTTGTTTTATATTCAATAGAAACAAAAACGCCACAAAATATTTTAGTGCCCCCAACGCCAAGTACTTGATATAAAGTAAGCCAGTGATGGGACACGATGAAGACCTCGCTATATTTCATCTCGTCAAAACGATCATAAATATCATTAAATTGCAAGAAAATGACGTGAATAAATAATATTTTATAAATATTGTAAACTATAAACTACGTTTTATTCGCCTTAATCAAGAATAAATAGGTTTTCTAATCATTGTCGATAGTGAAACACCGTGTGAAAAACCCATCCCTACAAAGTAGCTAGTTGTCAGTGCGCACAACGCCACGGACTAGTATTGAAGTAAATCTGTGACGTCACAAGCGGACGGCTTTCAAGGTCATAGTGACTTTGTGCATTTTAGTGTAGTGCAATGTTTACATCTTGTTTCTTTTTGAGTAGATTCATCATAAGAAAAAGTTTGTGAATAATCAGAATTTTGAAATAGTTCGTCGTCCTGACATTACGTTAAGTCGTCAACTTCCGTTTCAGGAATGTATTTCCGTTTTCTATTAGTTTCTAAAAACAAGAAAAATCATTGCTAGTATTTTGCGACACCTATACCTACCATTAAAAAAAAGATCTGTAACATCTGCGTAAAACAGTCACTTACACTCCATTTTTTTTTTTTTTTAAAACACGTAGATAGAAAACCACGTATCTAGCTTCTATTGATTGTATTTGGTTCTATTTTTTGTAAGTAAACGAAATAAATTATGCATGAATCGGTTGAGGTTATGCAAGTGTAACTCGACCACAGTGAATAGAAAAAAGAAAAATACCATAGACATCGACATCTAGACATCCTTATATCAGAAAGGATTTTGACGTGCCTCGAGCGCCAACGACTTGATATGAAGTAGAAGGATTACATTTGGAGACAAATAGGGATGTGCCTTCTAGAACACACGTCTAATAAATTTACAATTCTTTTCTTTTATTATGGGAAATATATCCAGGTTTTCATATTGATTTTTTTATGAAATAAAACAAAATATGAAAATACGGTATCAGTTTTTATTTAGCTTCGTAAATTGGTGAATAAACGTTAATTTCAACTTATAATAATATTTATCGATAGGACATTAAACCCATCCCTACGTTTTACTATAGATACGTTATACATTTGTAGCGTGGCGCTGGAGGACACATCGCGTATTATGTAGATGGGCGTCGAAAAGGTTAAATTGAGCATGCAATATTTCATGCACAGATGCATTAAATAATTGCACACCGTGGAAATATAACTGTTAGTAAATAGTAGGATCAGTGCAACGACAGAATCGCCTATGAACATATTTAGATAACGGGGACCCGTCCGTGAGCTTGTTAACTTGTGTACACACGGCAGCTACTCAATTCTTCCAGATCTCCAACGCGGTAGCTCAATTTAAATATTAATCGAACAAACCTGTTCTTTGTATTAAAATAAGCTTTTAACACGAAAACAACAAAGTACCTACCAATCAACTTTAAAAGCGTTCATTGGGTCCATTGCATTACTCAACTGTTCTCGTATAAGCAAAATGATGGGCTTATTTATCTGCATAGACGTAGTTAATTATACTTTAAAAAAAATTGCTTTTCCACCTGGCTCGAGGCACGTGCCTCGTTCACCTGTTCTTTAGTCGCACTTTTAAATAAGTAGGCTCTTGAAACCGGCAGCCATAGCTGTTTAAACCATGCCATTATTTTTGTATGCGTTACAAAATTGCTGCATCGCATACATAATTATAAGTCAGCAATAGCTTGTGATAGCAGGCTACCATTCTATTATTTTTAAATGATGATTAGGGTGTAGATGTGGTTTTAAATCATTCGAATGCTATTAAGAAACAATCTCTTATTCTTTCTTTCTAGTTTCTATTCCCTTGGCGAGTGTAAGTTGTGTACAAATAATATAACGGAATCCATTAAGGTATTAAACTTGTATTAGGTGAAATAAGGTCAAGCATTCGTTAAATTCGTGAAGCAGACTTGTTTTTGAGCTTCGTGCTTCGGGTTTTATCACAGCATAGAAAGAAAACATCGTGAGGAAACCTGGACTCAAATTATAAGTCTGATGAAATCGGAAGTGTGAATAGTGATCAATGATCATGCCTACTCTGTATGAGAAGAGGGACCTGTACTGGGATAATGATAGGCTGATATTATAGTGAAGCTAGTTTATATTTTGTTCTTCTAGCTCAAAAATTAAGACAACCTTTACTCTAATTTTGGCTCTACAGCATTTGCTAACGATGCCTAAGTCCAGCGCTATAATCGTACCCACCTATGGGCCTGAGGTTAATCGTCAACTAATGGAGGATAGGTTTATAAGAATCACTTACTCACATAATCAGCCTAACATGTTCTCACTGCTGGGACACAGGCCTTCTCTCTTTTATAGGTGGGTTGTACTCTACCACGCGGGCCCAGCCTAGTGCGGGTTGGTACTTAGATGTCACATGTCATCGAATTTTTGGTTCTAGGACATGCCGGTTTCCTCACATTGTTTTCCTTCACCGTTCTGAATCAGTTACTCAATTGGGTCTGTTTTATCATAGCTTAAAATATCTATAATACAAGTTCGGGCGATGACATAAATATTGATTTCTGCAGCTAACTCTTTTTTGGCGTGCTGAAAAATCATTATCTTCATATTAGCGCCGTGTCAAGGTGGGCTAAAATTGAGGCACTCATGATTACATGGTAGACCACGATTTGTATCACTTTATGTTGCAAATCCTTTCTCCGTTGAGAAAGACGGAGCCTGAACAAAACTATAACTTGGTCAAACGTCGTTTTGACCGACTTTGGAGTTACGTTTAGCAATAAGTCTATTAAGTTAATTTCTATACGACTAGACAGAACGACAATAGGTAGGTACGATTAATAGACGCCCTACTAATGCTAGTTTGTCTGCGCCTTAGGCTTTGTCCTTTAAAAATAACTAGTGTGGGAGGATAAGCAGGTACCTAAGCTAGTTTTAAAACAAAGGACTGTCACGATGAGGTTGTAGGCCTTGAAGTAAGAAAGAGAGTTGTATTATTGAACCGACTGACCGTTTTGGTAGCAAACTCTTGGGTTGTTTTCAAAGGAAAGCCACTAAGGCTGAATAATTATTTATGCAAAACTTGTGGACTCTTAAAACAGTCTGTGACCTCTTATTGTTTCGGTGTTTCTTCTCAGTGTACCTGTCGGTTAGGAAACACAGACCTCATTTAGTTTCTTTTGACGAATAATAGTGTTTTTTACAACCAATTTGCAGAAATAAAATATCATTATTAACTTTTAAAACCTCGATTTTGGGATGGAAAATGGGATACCCAATTCCCAACCACCAACAAGTTAGCTACAAGCTAACGCCGGTCAGCTCTCAGCGGTGGCAGAGCTTTGACCACAAATCGGTCCGAGGCATTACCTTTTAAAACAAAACAGGACGCATAGACTCCGAAAGCCCAACATTAACAATAAGACCAAGAAAGGCACGCCTACTGAGATTTAATTAGTATGCACGTCAACATAGACTCAGAATAATATAATCATTTTAGGTAACAATGGCTTCAGCTTTTGTTAGGATTGTGAAACCATACTCGCTTCCTACGGACTCTTTGAATAGGACGGAAGTATTCAAAACAAAAATTACTCGGGACCAAATAAGTAAGTAAGTACTCGAAACGGACTCGCGAAATTTAAAGGCGGTGGGCTATTTAAAACAAAAAAGTATAATTTTGAATTTTGATTATGTAAGTACCCGTTTTGTTATTTTTTAATGGATAGTAATAGTTCTAGTATTGTTTTTTAAACTTGTCGTTAGGAAAAGTGTTAGAAAGTGTTTTTTTTTTTTAAGTTGGTGGTCAGTGGGTCGTCTTAGGGGGTTTTTAAATGTTTCTAACATTTTGGTAGAAATGTTTCACTTACTTTATTAACAATTCGATAATTAAACTCGTGCAGAAGAAATTATATTTTAATAATTAATATCTATGTATTTTGAAATAACAAACTTCAAGTTCGCACTTACCATAAAATCCGCATGATAACAGAATGGCAGTCCTTTTATTCACACTTCAGCATACAGTCAGCATTTACACTTCAATATATTTTATTACACCTTTAGTCCCACTTAATCCATCACTTGGGGTCCAAATCACGAACTGTACACACCAAAAGTTTATTACAAATGTTTTCACGCATACGTCCAATAATAAAAATCAAATAAATCGTTATTTAAACGTCTGTTGTAAAAATTTATTCGCAACGATAAAGAAAGTCACATTCGAATTTTGAATCAGCACTTTCCCGCCAAATGTTTATTTATTTCGTCGGTACCGGCAGGCACAGGCACACAGCGCGCGTCCAACCACGAGCGGAGCCGGTTCGCTGTTGATTGTTTTATTTTGAACGCGGCCGAGCTGCCGCGCCGCGGTTCAAGCGCGCAACGGCCAAGCGTCCCTCGATATACGATACCAAAAAAAGGTACCCCTTTTCTACTGTAATGGGATAAGAACTTATGAGATGAGGCGAAAAAATAACTAGCCGCTCTTGAATATAGATCAGTTTATTAATTGATTGTGTAGCCCATTACAAAATTATTTGATCAAACACAATAACAGTCGTTTAGGTAAAAGCATAACAAATAAATATATAGGTTTAACAAAACAATTGGGATTGCTTACAGGGTATTTTTACAGTAGGTAATTAAAACTTATTAAACTTAAACCTAACCATTTAAAACTTTAGGATAAAGAGGTAGGTATAGGTATTTTATACAGAAAACCTTCTTTCTTATATCTATGCAGAAAACTCTTCAAGAGGAAGATTCTAATTAGATTAGAAGACTTTTCATCAGTTTGAACTTTTCATCAGTGATAAAACGTCTTTAAATTACGCTGTTCCACTAGCGCCATCTATTGGGGCGGGCGTTTTGGGGGACTGTCTTTTGTAATTTTGACGTTCGAAAAGTGCTGATTCTCAGCCTAGTTTGAATAAATGACTTTTGATTTGATTTGATTGGCGAATGAAACTTTAATCAGCTTTCAGATGCTTTCTCTTGTTCATTTTCTTGTTTCTCTTCTACATTCTCTTGTTTCTCTCCTTCATTTTCTTGTTTATCTACTTCATTTTCTAATTTCTCTATATCCTCTATACTTAAATCTCCGTCAAAATCATTCTTATCTTGATTTCTATTCACGTTATCTCGTTTTAAGAATGGTTCATGCAAGGCTTTGTGAAGCTTTTTTGCCTTTGTAGCCCCGAATCCGGGGCATTCTGCAAGTCTTGATTCTGACGCCTTTATGATGTTTTCCAATGTGCCGAATTGTGATATTAGGGTCATTGCATCCGTTTTATTTACTGGTTTTATTGTAGTTAATGCATTTACCACCTACAAACAAACACAAGGTTAGGTAGACCTTATGGCCACTTATTTGATAGAACAACCTACTTTCACAAAATGAATAACTAACTGAACGCGAATTTGAAGACTGTAAGTTTTAATACTTTTTTCAAAACCAGGGAGGGAATATAATTCGACATCTCGTCACCAACTATTCCTACTAAATGCAGGATTTAGGAGACGTATTTCGGGTACTTACTTTAAATGGACCCTTTCGTCATCACTATTTACAATTTTGAGAATAGATCATTAAAATAACGACCATAGATTTATAATAACGTCCAGATGCCTAGTACGCGCTGTCAAAATGCTTCGAATTCACAGACACCAAAATAGTGTATTCGTTCGTTAGCCCCGCCCACAGGCCGCCATTACGCGACAGACGTTCAACGCGTGTACGTCAGAAAACGCTGTTAAATATAATTGAAAAAATGACGGTTTGTGCAGTGAAATCGTGTAAAAACTACACTCCAAAAAAAGACAAGGATACGAACATCACATTTCACAGGTAAGTTTGCAATTTTATGATGAATTTCTACGTATTTCATTGAAATTATTACGAAAACAAAATAAAAACAAAACGACGCCATAATATTTGAGTATTGCCAAGGTAAGGCATGAAATATTTTTACCCTTTTTTTATGCTGTGATATTTTAATATTGTATAATGTTACGAAATCAACATTATTATTATCAACAAAATGATATCAATGGTTGCCAAGGGTATGAAATACTTTTACCATCTTTTTTAATACTACGATATTATCTGAGTCAACAAACGGATTTGGAGCGAAACAATATTTTAGGTATGTTTGTTACATTAACGTATCATCATCATCATCATCAGCCTATCTATAATGTTCCCACATTAACGTATGTTTAGCGATAATTCTCAAACCAGTACCACTCACAAAGTTTCTGATTTATAATATTAGTACCTACCTATGATATTAAAAGTTTTTTGTTCATTCACACATGTTTACGAAAACCATGTTAAAAATAAAATTATAACAATCTTCAAAAACTATCATAAGAGTCAATCGGTATGAATGTAAAAGGCGGGTTTCATTTTGTACACATATAATAACTATATAATTACCTAAGTGAATATGAATAAGAAAACTACACGAATTTTCCCACATTTTGGGGTAATCATTTTGCGCTGGTATTAGAAAACGTCACGCACACAACTGCAGAAACGATAATAATACACTTGCGGTGGGCGGTACCAACGCACACGCGTATCACTAAATGCATTCAATAAGAACGGTGCGTTTTGTACGGAACACTCAATCTGGACGTTATTATAAATCTATGATAACGACTATTTAAACATTGAACCACTTCGATCGATTTACACACGAAGCGGCGCGCCTATTGGAAATGTGACGGCAATGAGTTACCTACCCATTTTGATTCATTCTTTTGAAAGCTCTCCCACTCGGCTCCTCATGACGCTATAAATCCCGCTGATCATTTTTAAACATGTAATGCTATTACAGTTCTCTGCATGTTACTGGTATTCTTCTATACTAATATTATAAAGAGGTAAAAGGAGAAGGGAAAGACTCCATAGTTTCCTGGGCCCAGGTGTTAACTCAATCAAACAAGCTTTATTTGTAAGTGGATATAATAACAAGGCCTCACTGAAAATTTGGTGAAATTTGGCTATCCAGGAGTCAAGTTATATGAAATATAGTAAAATTGAGGTTACTTTATAACATTGTAGTTTTTTGATGTTATTTGCGAAATATTTTTGAATGGTTTTGGTTGTATAATGGTTTTACGCATGGAGTGCAAGTAGAGAGCCTCCATGTGCGACGTGTTGAAGATCCTGACACGTTTAGATTGAGAACGGAAAATACGTGCGCACTCACAACGAAAGAAAACGAACGAGTGCCGGTCACAGAGTACTTTTTGATAGGTGCCGGTTTTTTTCTACCTGTCATCTGTCGGTCGGTGACCAGCACAGATTACTTTAGACTATATTGAGTGGCCAGTGTTGCTAACAGAAGAAAAATTAAAGGAACTCGATTCGCTTTGAATCGATTCCACGAAAAGATTGATAAGCATTTGACCTTAGACAAAGAAAAGTATAGACGGCGGGTAGCTCTATTTCATTCCCACAAGAAAGGGATAATAGTATTGAGTTATTATAAGTAACAGAAAAGGACAAAGCTATACTGTTTCCGTCTCTTAGTGCGTGTCGGTTTTTTCAAGGCAAGCGACTTATGTAGCTAAACAAACTTTGACAGTTATTTCGTCTTATTGAAATTGTGAAGTTTATTTCGGCACTTTTCTACATCATTAAATTAATATATTTGCTTACATAGATTGTTTTTAAGCCGAGATAAACCTATAATACAATGCGGTGCAGTGTACTTAACTGTAAAAGCGATAGTGAGCGGAAAATACCAGGATTGTCCTTTCATTCGTAAGTTTCAAGTTTTCTTAATATTTTGGTTATTATAACAATGTATTGTGTGTTAACTGTTTTATTTATGAGACATTTTTTTTTTTTTTTTATCTAGCCTGCGCTGTCCCACTCCTGGGCAAAGGCCTCCCTCCACTCCTTCCATTTTTCGCGAGCCCGCGCGTCCTCCCTCCAGTTTTGACGGAACCTATCCAGCTCGTCCCGCCATCTCCTGCGTGGTCTGCCGCGACCCCGCCTCACTGTCTCAGGGCACCAATTCTGCGCTATTTGGGCCCACAGTTTGTCCGGCATGCGGCAGACATGTCCTGCCCAGTCCCATTTAAGTTGAGCAGCCTTTTGAGCCACGTCAGCTATCTTTGTTTTGGAGCGCAGTATTGTGTTTCGAACACGATCCGTTAATTTAACGCCTAGTATACTGCGCTCCATTGCTCGTTGGCAGACCTTGAGTTACATAATATCAGTTTTTAACATAATAAGAGTGATTAAAAGACTTAAAATCGCGTTTCAAAATAATGTTTTTATCATAACCTAAAATTCAGTGTTGCTAGTATCGGGTCGTGCAATTTCCCATTTGTCCGTCACAAATCTTATCATATTATTATTCATGTTTTGTAAAACCTAGATTAAAATTAAATTTAATGTAACAACGATTTATACAATATTAAGATAAATATTGACAAGATAATACAGATACAGAATTAAAAATAGAAGCAGATATTGAAATTATTTGATTTAATCATTTCAATAAGTAATGTAATTTTATCTTATATTACAGTTTCCCGTATAATCCTGATATTCGAAAAAAATGGATTGCTGCCTGTGGTCGAAATGAATGGGTTCCAAAAAAGAGTTCCAAAATTTGCAGCAGACATTTTGATGTGGACCATATTTTAAAAAAAGGAAGATATACTTACATTCATCCTGAAGCTGTTCCAGTTATGATGGTGAGAGAAACATTTATAAACATTTGATTCTCATTGTATGATTTACCTTTATAATAAAATTAACGGTTCAGTAGTTTCGGAAATAAAATATCCATAAGGTGATACTGATGGTACGGAACCCGTAGTGCGCAAGTCTGATTCGCACTTGGTCGGTGTTTTATTATGAATGGTAACGTTTGACAATTATTCCATATCTTAAATTATACAATGAAGTTATTTTTTTTTTGTTTTTCAGCTTGGAGATGACGAAAATTCTAAAAAGCTATCTGAACCCATGCCATCTACATCTGCTGTAATAGCGGTGACGACCATCACAGATAGTCACTTTGTGTCTACTGACGTGTTGCAAAGTGATACACAATCTGTGCCTGTAAGTGTCTCCTTTCATTAATCCGTCCATCCTTCCGTCTGCCAGAGGTAAACCAAACAAGAAATAATTATGTAAAGTTCTTGCCCTATTATAACAAAAATATAAATAAAAGTGATATAGTACAAGAAAATTTCTACGCTATCAATTAACAGTATAGTGACGATTAAATATCCATTTTGACAATTTTTTTAGCAGCTTTATGTTTAAGTTGTCATTTTTATATTTATGAAAGCCCAAAATGACACCTGAATTCCCAATAATAATAAATATTTTTCAGTTTGACGTTATGAAAAGTCTGAATGAACGCATGACATCTGCATCTACCGTTATACCATTGGCGACCATTACAGAAAGTTACCCTGCGGCTACTGACGTGATGCAATGCTGTACAAAATCTTTGCCCGTAAGTTTCTCTTTACAATAAGATACGCCTATAACCCTCGGCAGATAGGCAGAGGTGTTCTCCTATTACAGGAGTTCCACACCCAAGTTTTGTCGCTGGTAATAAGCCACAAGGTAGAGAGCCTATTGACATTCATCGGGCACACACTTCTCCATTAATTTATTATTGTTATGTAGTTTTTAGGATGATATTGTTATATAATTATGAAATAAGTACCTTCTTTTAATATAACAATTTTTTTTAGGAAAAATCTCCTGAATTCACACCAAGTACTCTGAAACGAAAATGGAAAAATGAAGAAAAACGATCTAAAGAACGAATGAAAAAATTAAGGGCGCTTCGAGAAAAATCGCGAAGGTTGAATAAGAAAGTGGCAAATTTAGAAAATATTCTAACAGAATTAAAGTCAAGATCACTTGTTAGTGAACAAGATTGCGACTTCATTGGATCACTTGAAAACGTCAACAAAGACTTTTTGAAAAAAGTTATTAGCCCTGGTCCTGCTAATTCTAAGTATTCTCCAGCTCTCCGAAAATTTGCGCTTTGCTTGCATTTTATAAGCCCGAGGGCATACAATTTTGTAAGAAATTCATTCAATTCTTGTTTACCACATCCGTCTACTTTACGTACATGGTATAAGAGTTTTGACGGTAGCCCAGGATTTACTGATGAATCACTTGAATGTATAAAGTTATTAGTTAAGCGTGCTAAAGGTAAAACAATTTATTGCGCTCTATCTCTGGATGAAATGGCGATTCGAAAACATGTTCAGTGGGACGGTAAGAAATGCGTGGGATTAGTAAATTTTGGAGAAGTGTTAGATGGACATAATGTTACTGTTGCTAGGGAAGCTCTAGTATTTATGGTCACCGCTGTAAATGATAGTTGGAAAATTCCAGTAGGCTATTTCTTGGTTGATGGTTGTACAGGTTCACAAAAGGCAAATTTGGTAAAGCAATGTGTGGGACTTTTAATTTCATGTGGAGTTAATATAATTTCACTGACGTTTGACGGTTGCCCTGCAAATTTTTCTATGGCCAAATGCCTTGACTGTCTTTTGGATCCTTTAGACTTGAGTAATCTTAAAACTTCTTTTACCATTCAGAATCAAGAAATCTCAATTTTTCCCGATCCAGCACATATGCTGAAGTTAATAAGAAACACCCTTGGAGAAAAAAATGAGCTTACCAACTTAAATGGTCAAAAAATATCTTGGCAATTTATTGTTAATCTTCATAATTTACAAAATAATGAAGGCCTTCATTTGGCTAATCGACTCCGTAGCCAACATATCAATTTTGCTAAGCAAATTATGAAAGTAAAATTGGCAGCCCAAACGTTCAGTAATTCTGTAGCTGAATCTATAGAATTGTGTCGAAATAATTTAGGATTGGCAGACTTTGTTGATTCAGAAGCCACAGTTGAATTTATAAGAAATATTAATAGCATATTTGATATTTTCAATAGCCGAAACTTCCATACATTTGGTTTCAAAAAACCTATGAATAAAAAGAACTACCCTGACATTGAATTTTTCTTGAATGAAATGGAAAATTACATAGTTGGATTGAAATTAAACGATCAACCAATATTACAGACTAATAGAAGAGTAGGATTTTTCGGATTCTATATATGTATTCAGAGTCTTAAAAAGGTTTACCAAAATGTAATCGCTTCCAAGATTTTGGACTTTGTGCCCTTGTACAAAATGAGCCAGGATCACCTGGAATGTTTTTTTAGCTCCATTCGTGCCAAAGGTGGATTTAACAATAACCCAACTGCTATGCAATTTAAAAGCGCATATAAAAGGTTAGTTATACATGGGGAGATAAAACACATTACATCAGGAAATTGCATCCCCTTGGAAGACATAAAAAAATTAACATTTACTGAAATGCGGTACGAAAATAAAATAAATTTATTTACGCATACAACTGAATCCAATGATAATAATTACGAGTCAGTTGAAAGTCTACCAGCTGTCGATAGTGACCATGACTACTTGGCAGACCCCTCTAGGCTTTCTTTGTACGCACAAGAAGTCATTACGTATATAGCAGGATTCATTGTAAAAAAGTTGAGGAAAACAATTAAATGTGAGGAATGTCTCATTTCTTTAATCTCGAATAAATATGATGGACTTATTGCAAAAAAAGATAAAGGAGGCTTGATTTATCCATCGAGGAGCGTAATAAAAATATGCGAACGTGCTGAAAAAATATTTAAATTGCGTTCAAATGAGGGTATCAGCTTTTACAATGAGAAAAACTTAATGCAGAAATTAATACTTTCATGTTTTAAGAACTGTATTAGTGACATTTATATATTTGAAAATCTTCACAATACTGATGACCAAACACTGATTGGAAATCATAGAATAATGCTTTTGAAAGCAGTCGCCATGAATTACTTTGAAGTAAGGATTCACCACAGTACCAAACAGTTTTTTGCACCCAGCGATAGGATTCGTAATATACATAATAAACTAGTGTTATTCAAAGGGCAATAAATGAGTCTCTCTGTTCTCTGTGACCTTGTATAGTAGGTATGTTTACATTAATAAAAATGTTGATTGTGATTCAGGTAATGTTTTTATTTTTGGACCCTTGATTTATTGTAGCGTTCGAGGAACTAAAATTTTAAGCTGTTGATATAACGAACCATCGATCTCGCAATCCGATCATGTAACGAGCCTTTTAACTACCCAGCTTGATATCTACGTAGAAGAGTATTTATTTTTATACAATGTGTTTCAGCGGGGTGTGACCAAACTTGGGGGTGTGGTACGGGCCATCAAATTGAACAACTTTTTCCCGGGGACCAACATCGTAATCTTGAAAAAGACATCAGTCGTCCCATACAAAACTTCAATACCTACTTGACCAAATGTATGTGACGAATGATTTTTTTTTCACGATTACGATGTTGGTCCCCGGGTAAAAGTTGTTCAGTTTGATGGCCTGTACCACACCCCCAAGTTTGGTCACATCCCTCTGAAACACATTGTATATCACAATCGAATATAGTATAATCTATATATTATTATTTTATCGCTCCACACCACGTTCTATTCGTAATCTGTACTCCGCTCCGCGTTGGAACTGCGTAGTACTTAAATCTCCCTGTTTCTGGGTAAAGGGTCAGGTTTATGGTATCACTGAGTTCTATATACATTATGGTTATGTTAGTATTTTGTCTCATGTGTAGCCACGCTACCCGTTGCTCTATAGGTTTCTTACTCTAAGCATTTGACACACGAGTTTCATAGATATTCTGAGATTTTACCGATTTATACACGATCGATTACTTAGAATTCAGGCATGTACTTTATCGATTATTTAGTTTCACAACTTAATTTAATTTTTCTCGCTTCCTAGATAGAAACATGGTACTGTATTTTGTGATTTCCTTTAGAAAAATATAACGGTTTTTTTAATACCCATTTCAACTAGTTAACTGCTGGGCCCAGGAATTCCCTTCTCCTTTGTTTGTAAGTTTGTATGTAGGGGGTAATCTCTGGAACTACAAGTCGGATTTGAAAAATTCTTCTTGCATTTGATAGCCCAATTCTTGAGGAAGGCTATAGGCTATTTAACATCACGCTATGACCCTTAGGAGCCGAGCAAAAAGAAAAAAAGAACGTTAAGTGATAGCGCGGGCGGGTGATGCGATACGACGGGGTGGCTCGGGGGAAACAACAAGTTTCACGCGAACGAAGTCGCGGGCTGAAGCTAGTATAATATAAACTAGCTTCTACCCGCGGCATCGCTCGCGTGGGTATTGCAAAGGGGTTTGAAGGTTTTGGCCCTAAAATCAGCCGCCATTTTGATTATTTTTCAGAATCGCGGTGCACAACAAAAGTTATTGCATATATATATAGAGGACACTTATACGAACAAAAAATGTAATATAACATAATATCCTAAAGCGTCAGGTTTCGGAGTTATTCACCAAAATATAAGTCGAAAACAACAAGGATTTTTTTGTTTCTTTTCCCTCTAGGTAAGCATATTGAACTATTGAGGTAATAGAAACGTTACGAAACCTTTATGGAGAAGAAACAAAAGAAGAATAGGCATTTTTTAAATAAACAATTACACACCGCAATTTATAGTTCGTTTTTTAATCCTAGAGACTAATCTGACAAGTGTAATGCCAAACTTCTATACTAAAAAAAAACGAAAACACAAAAGACTTATGTCAGATTAGTCTCTGGGATTAAAAAATGAACTATAAAGTGCCGTGTTTAATTATTTATTTAAAAAAGTCTATTCTTCGTTTGTTTCTTCTCCATAAAGGTTTCATAACGTTTCTATTACCTCAATAGTTCAATATGCTTACCTAGAGGGAAAAAAAAACAAAAAAATCCTTTTTGTTTTCGACTTATATTTTGGTGAATAACTCCGAAACCTGACGCTAGGATATTATGTTATATTACATTTTTGTTTGTATAAGTGCCCTCTATCTAAATATATAACTTTTGTTGTGCACCGCGATTCTGAAAAAAAATCAAAATGGCGGCCACCCTCCATACAAAAATCTTCAAACCCCTTTCACTGGTTTTAATTTACGCGGAACCCTAATTCTTTTTCTAAACTTAAAGAGGCTACTACTGCCTAAGTCACTCTTTATAACATCAGCTATCTGCCAGAGAAAGTCGTTTTTTGTTACAAGTTCCGTATCCATACTAATATTGTAAATGCGAAAGTGTGTCTGTCTGTCTGTTACCTCTTCAAGCTTAAACCGGTAAACAGATTTAGATGAAATTTGGTATAGAAATAGTTTGAGTCCCGGGAAAGGACATAAGATAGTTTTTATCTCGATATTCCTACGGGATCGAAACTCATAAGGGTGAAACCGCAGGGCGCTGCTAGTACTTTCAAAAGCATTTGTAGTTATTTTGACATTACACACAGACACTTCAATTTTATTTATTTGTATAAAAGATAAAACCATTTTTATTATTTACCTTCTGATGGGGATCATTTTCGATCTTCTCCATGATCCTGTCAGGTGGTTTGTTTTCATAAATTTTGTAGTTTTCTATAATCTTGGCTCCCTCTTCTGGATTCCATGCTAACATCAGAGTTAAATCAGTCAACAGACATATTCTTGTTAAGTTCTTCAATACTGTTTGAGGTTCTTTGAGATCAACCTACAGGTGAAAATTCATTATTTTTTAATTATATAACATGATAATTTTATATACCTACCAAAAAAGCAAATTATAAAATAAATAACAATCTTTTTTATAAGACATTATAAGCTAAGCCACAGATTATTAGTAAAGAAAAACTGTCTTACTGCCAAGAAAACAAATTATTGCTAATTTCTAACTTAAGTATGTATAAAACAGTGATGAAGGCATTATAATTTTTTGCCCTTTGATTATATTATCAATTGCATCATTTTTGGAACTACTTTCCTTAATGCGGCTTACGGTATGAGTTGTCTGGTAGAAATTTTCACATTAGGAAAAAGCGTTATGCGCCCTCCATGCTATGTTCTCTCTCTCTCTTTCTATTATATACCAGAGTGTATGTGTGAGCGAGCATTGCATAAAGAACTTTGTTCCCGACAGGGGTCCCTAATCCACAAATGTTTTTTTTTTAATTAATAGAATATACCTGAACCAAAAGCACTCTAAGTTCATACTTCTTCCCCAGCTCCTTGATTCTGTTGTGTATGTAATCTGGCTTCATATTGTGATAGCGGAGTGACAGGAAAAGCAAGCATATGGTTTTGCCCACTTCATAGTCAGGAATTATGTCATCATACTCCCATGGAACACTTGTAATGAACTTTAGCACAGGATTGCCTCGCTGTAAAATACAATATTAGTTTTATTGAAATAGGTAGATTATGAGTTTTTTATGTCTTTCCACATCGACCGCGCATTGTTTTTGCCGCGCCCGATTGGAGCTCACTGGATCATCTAGTGTGGATCCAGCTAATGGTAATTATAAAGAACTTATCTGGCAATAAATGATCATAATTCTTTGGTAGATAAATTAAAATAGAGTGCTATGAGTAACAATATAAATGTACATCTGGCACACCCTGGGTCAGTGCCAATATTTTTAGGCTAATATTATTACTAAAGCATGATTTTTTCTCATTTTATCATCATCAGTCATCAGAATATGTAGATTGATATGTAGATTAATATGTAGATGCTTTGATCAAAATTTGATTGTTTTTAATATTCAACAGATAAATAATAAATTAATTTAGTTTTGATACCTTCATTTAAATTTTCAATTGAGTAGTAATAGTATCACTACCAACATTAACAATATTTAATTGGATCTGGAAATACCGGAATTACTTTCGGGGAAAATGGCTTATCCATGTTATTCTTTCTGTGGTCATTTATGATACAAGTACCAAAAATCAATCTACCTACTCCAATCACTGATCATCATGCAGCTGAATACGCACTAATTTTACATAGAGTGGTTTGATTATTTTCCTTTATTTGGTGGTACATATATACCAGAAGTTAAATGAGTAAATATGTTCTATGTCAGGGGTTTGGTTTCCACACTTAGTCCTTCAAATGGACCATTGTGCGTGAATAAGTAAATAATAATTTACCTGTTTTTGATTGACTAATACACAGTGTGTCTTAGAAGAAGCAGGTTTGGAAACCGGCTCTTTTGATGTCCCTGGAAAAGTAAAGGTATGTAATATAAACGTAAGGTGTTTCATGGTGATGATAAGTCATAGATGATCATATTTACTTACAGCTATTGAAATCAGCTGCTCGTTATGAGTTAACAAGTTACAACATGTTTTAGGTAGTAGTAAGGTTTTGATTTTTGTTTGAAGAATGTCATAGAAATAATAATAATATAAATAAATAATAAGCCAGAAATGCGCGAATTGCGGTCAGTGGGTCATCTTAGGGGCGATAGACGATGTTGGTTATGGATGGTTCCAAAAGATTTTCTTACCAGGTTGTACTTCCTGTATACTTTCGGATTCAATTTTGGGTTTCTTTGGAGATGTCGGCTCGCTAATTTCAGCAAGTAAGTCGTCGAAACCATCTTCTAAATCCATTTCTTTAGAAAAGCTACGAAGAGTGTATCACAAAGAAAAAGTGAAACCTTTGTAGAATTCAAATAACGCTGCCGCTTCTTTGTTTTGACTGGTTTTGACAGAATGATAGGACGGGCATGACAGTTGACGAAAATTTGACAGATATAAACACAGATTATTATTTGGCCTGGTTGCTGGGACCTTTTAGCAAAGTCTTTATTTGGTAGATTAGAAGATCTACGCGGAAGACAGTCGCTCGAGAGGTGCGCTATTATCGATATGTCTGGGAAAGCGCGTCGGTTTATTGCGCACAGGACTTTTAATTATCTGCAGTAAAGTGACAGCTTATGTATGCACTACCACTTCTTTTTTAATAGTTATGTGACAGAAGAATCGATACATTCAATTACCATTCAACTCTTGTCAAAATAGATAAAATCTTCAATTGATTTAATAAAAAAGGATAGTTTATTTTTTGTTCAGGTCAATAGCTTGTGTTTTTCAGGGTGTTGCAAGCAGAGATTATGTTGTTACATATAAACTTAATTAAATGGGCTTTTCTCAGACTAGTTATCTAAACGTTAGGTCCAGCACCCTAATTACGGACGTCTTAGAGCATTAATGCACTAAGTAATTACGTAACACACTATCAATCGGAATCAGAATCATTTCGAAGCCAATTGCTAATCCATTGCTTCATAAGTTCGAATTTGTCTGCTCAACATGTAAATAACGCAATGAATGTTGTTGAACTGTTAAAATGAAACCGATTCCGATTGATAAAGTATTACGCAATTGCCCCGGTCTAGGTCTTAGTCTAGGGCACCTGGATGCACTAAAACTATACAACCTCACTTAATTGAGGTTGTATAGTTTGAACGATTTCTGTGCAAATTCACTATTTGAGCACAATTGTGATGCGAACTAGTAGTATTAATAACTATCCAGTAGAGTGTGAGTCTTCATAATGTGCACATATCGAAATGAGGGAACTAAGCTTTTATCGACGGAAAAAATATTTTAAAAAATCTAAAAAAAAAATGTTAGCATCATTGATGTATAAAACATCAATGGTTAGCATTTTTAAAATTCTTGTTCGCAGCTGTGACCCCTGTGTAAACAAATCGGAATAACTTTTAAACTAAACGATCTGTCACGATCAAACAAACTCAGTAATGACTGGAAATAGGGCGTCCTCGTAAAATCTAAAGAAACAAAATCACCCTCAATTACGAATTAAGGTGTTTTTTAACAAAAATCTGATACATTTTCATGAATTTTTACAATACTTAATTGTAAATTTTCTCAATAAAAGCCCGGATTACCTACCCTGTTTTATTATTTTAAAATTATCCTCCATCGTATCAGCTTTCTAAAAGTAAAAATACCATGTTTATAACTCAATCACAACATTTTTCCTATAAACTGTTAAAGACAGGCCTAGCACTCGGCACTCGGTTCTATTCTATTCTATTCGGGTATCATTTAAGCTATCACCAATTTAATTAGTTTTGTGTTTCTTAAATAATAGGGTTTGTCCTCCAAATAGTAGATCTGTCACCAAAATGTAGTCACCAAACAATGCAAGTGACCTAACCAAACCGAACCTCGGGGTGCCCTTCGCTCGCTCTTGCATCCTATGTCGACGGAGCCCCGCTTCGCGGGGCCCCTATTTCTGTGTGAAGGGTTTAAAGTAACCTAACCAAACCGAACCTCGGGGTGCCCTTCGCTCGTTCTTGCATCCTATGTCGACGGAGCCCCGCTATCTGAGAACGAAAATATTTCGTGGCGATAGATCTATTTATTAGGTGATACAAATATTTCGTGGCGATAGATCTATTTATTAGGTGATACAACTTGATGACAAATATAAATTTTGGTGATAGAAAATATAGTTCCCATTCTATTCTATTCTACGTACCATACTTTAGCAGGTAGAGACCCTTTTAATTTTTTTAAATATTTTTTCGTTGATAAAATTAAGCTTAGTTTCCTTCATTTCGATATGTGCACATTATGAAGATTCACACTGTATATGAATGAAACTGCAACGTATATTTTTATCCGATCAATAAAAATAATATTCGGTTGTTTACGGTTAAATCAAAATTGATCAATTGCGTTTTAATCACATCACTATAGTCCGACTTTTAATTAGCTGCAGTAAAATTGTACACTTTTTTTTCTATCTACGTCTTATGGCCCGGCCACGGCCTTGCCGCTATCAGCGGCAGCTTAGCGCGAGGCGGCGAGCGGTAAAAACAAATATACCAAAATGTATGAACCATGCCACAACGCACCGCTCGCGGCGTCAACGCTAGACAAAAGAAACCGTGCCGCTTGCCGCTAAGCCAAAACTCGTGGCCGTGCGGTAACGGTAATCGGTGATGGATCCACACTCGACGAAAGGCTTAGGAAGTAGTTAGGGATTTAGTGAACGGGAAAGTGTATAGTGATTGTTTAAGGTTTTTTAAGTAGCCCAACTCAGTGTTATCTTAATACAATAAAGTGTGGCCATGTGTATCAAGCAAGATACACACGCAGTGACTTTGATTGACTTCGTTCGACTCACGTGTATTGCTATTACGCTACATCTCGGCAGCGTGATGAGGAGTGATGCTATGAAACAGCGCGAGGAGCATAGTGTAGCTGAACGGTGTGGCTTCCGGTTTTATCGGTTTTATTTTTATCTGTTGTGATCAGCTGTCATGTCAACTGACTTTGTCTTGTCCTGTCAGTGCCATTCTGATCTGACAGTGTCAGTATGATGTATATCAGTATTCAGTTTATGAGTTTAGCATAGATCAACATACTAATCAGTCCGTCAAATTCGTGGTTGATCGCTTGTTGAAAAACCGCGCAAAGATTTTACAAATAACTTTGTTTCATATTATTTTATGAATACTAAGTACATAGTTTGATGAATAGTGATTGTTTAAGGTTTTTTAAGTAACCCAACTCAGTGTTATCTTAATACAATAAGTGTTAAAAGCGGCTGTCGTTTATCAAATTCAACAAGTAACAAATATGAAGATTTACTATGAATAACTTGCCTAGTACTAGTAAATCAAGACAAAACTATGGATTCGAAGACGATGAAATATTCGACGACTCTACGCTGTTGGCACATTTTGATAATTCCTCGTTTATACAAAAATCAACGTTTTCTGAGAGTAACATAAATGATTCGGCTAACGGGAGCGCTTTGAACGTTAGGTAAGTTCATTTTCAGAGGTATAGGCTGGGTTTGCTCGCTACTGTATCACGTTTCCTGGGTACATAACGAATATCAACATCTTTGCAACTTGATACTGACGACCCACTGATCTACAATTTTGTTGTTTACCATTGTGAGTCCCATTATTTTGTTATAACAAATAAAAATACTCTTATGTTTACCTTACCTATTTATTTATACTCTTTATTTCACACACACCACATAATTATGCATTCAGACAAAAGTTTAATAAACAATGTAGATTGTCTCATCATAAAAGGCAATCCCTTCCAGTCTTTAGATGGCCTGAAAAAGGAGGGAGTTATTAGGGATTAACTTACCTCCTGTGAGATATGCCTAAAATTAACAACAACTGTGACACTACTTACCCCCTAAGGCGACCCACTGACCCTTACTTGTTTTTTACCTTCAGACACATACTTACAAGATTATATTTTCAGCGCTCTTTGCTGTGATGAAGAGATCAGTGGGTATGACAAGCTGACAGGCAAAACATGGATCTACCCAACCAACTACCCAGTGAGAGACTACCAGTTTAATATTATTAGGGCTGCCATCCTTAAGAACACCTTGGTAAGATTTAAGATTTGTATCCCATACTCATTCAATTTTATGTAAAACTAGCTGACCCGGCAAACTTTGCACCGCCACAGACTTTTTTTGTTATTTTTTCCAGTGTTTTAATAATTAGGAAACCTCACGGGCGTCCCCAGAACACACCACCGAAGTTTCATCACAATCTGACCAATGGTTTCGGAATGCATAGAGGACAAACATTGATTTTTAATAGATATGTGTTATAAAAACGGCTTAGATTTGTTTATGGGAGATTGGTTGGTGTAGGCAACACACAAGAAACAATGGAAAGTTATGGGGGAGACTTTTGCCCAGTATCGGGACAACCCAGATTTAATTTAAAAATATGCGACAGTCTATAAAATAAATGTGGAAGTCTATAAATAGTCTAAAGTCTGTCTTACTTTTCCTTGTATTATGTATAGTATATTTTAATATCAAACCACAAGTACATGTAGAGGATGAAGGAGGATATAAATGCTATAATCACTATTATATCCATTAATCATGTTTAAAAATCCATAAGAATATTGAGATAATGAGAACTGGCTGGCACTGGCTACTATAGTATCCATTGATGACTTAAGACATTTTAATTTTAGTTTTTTAGTTAATTACGCTTTTAAGTGTGTTTCAAAGTTACCCATCTGTAACACATATGCTGGAGCTAGAGGTGTACCAGTTGTTATAAATCTATCTAATACATAAAAATCTTGTGTCACAGTGTTTGTTATCGAACTCCTCCGAAACGGCATGACCTATTTTTATGAAATTTTTTGTGTCATTTGGTAAGTCTGAGAATAGGTTGCAGGCAATTTTTTATTTTTTTTTGCAAAACAACATTTGCGGTGTCAGCTAGTATTTATATATAAATAGCTGTTTCACTTAAGTCTTAAGGCTGTAATCTAATTGGCATGTGTTTGTGCTTCTGATTTTGCAGCTAAGAATTTGACGAAGTTCATAAGTTTAAGATTGAACAATATGTAAAGATTTATTTGAGTCATAAAATTATTTTCCCCTTGTATAGGTTAGTCTACCCACTGGGTTGGGTAAAACATTCATAGCAGCGGTGATTATGTACAACTTCTACCGCTGGTACCCACTTGGCAAGATTGTATTCACTGCACCAACCCGGCCCCTAGTCGCACAGCAGATAGAAGCATGCTACAATATTATTGCTATACCTCCTAATGACACTATTGAAATGACAGGTAATATTTAAATATATATCAGTTTTAATTAAATATGTCTTAAGCCCTGTGTTTATACACGCACTATCAGGGCATTATCTACTGGATTAAATAAAAATTAAACACAAAATAGTTTTAAGTACTTATAGGTACCAGATAAGTTAATTGAAACTTATTAACTGAATGACAACTTATTTATTACTGTAAGTAGGTACAAACACTTTTACACGTCAATCATATTTTTAAAACTAGATAAGGTTTGCATTTCCTATCCAACTACTCTGAGAAGGAACCCCAAAACAAACTCAGAGGTCACAGTCTCTTTTACAATCCAGACATAATTAGGTCAAATCATGTGAGGACCGTGTAGATTAGTGTCTAAAATGGTCTTTTAAGGAAAGAACCACACAGATTTGAGTGGACCAGTCTCGTCAGTGCATGCATTTGTTAGTAATTGTGCAGCTCAACTCAAATTTTAAGGAGCTCAACTATTCGATAAACTACTTAAGAAAGGACATTTGGGTAGGCTGCATAAAGTACTCAAACTGCCAGACCATCACCAAAACTAACTAAGACGAAAAAGAATGACCCACATAGTCCGCACATTCACACTAACTTATTAACTTATCTAGACCCCTCCAAATAAGTTAATTAGCCTTGATTTAATATTTAAAGGATATTTCAGAGACAAATCATTTCTAAATGAAAATGTAAAAATGTATGCAGGTACTTTGAAGCAAGTATTACTTACTAACCAATTACATAATTAACTAGCTTCTGCCAGCGACTTCGTCCACGTGAAATTTCTTGATCCCCTGACACCGACATGGGTCGCATCCGTCGCATGGCATCGCGTGCCCGCGCTTTACTTTTTTACTTCGTTTTTGCTTAGCGTTCTTTCTGACTTTTTTTTTTTTGTGCTCGGTATCTAAGGGTCCTAGCGTAATATTCAATAGCATATAGCCTTCCTCAAGAATTGGGCTATCAAATGCGAAAAGAATTTTTCAAATCTGACTATATATATTATATCTGTTCCAGAGATTACCCCTACATACAAACTTACTAACAAACAAAATTTTACCTCTTTATCATATTTGTATGAGATGTCTGCATTGTTTTAAGCTTCATTTGCATACCTATAAATGGCTTACATTAAGCAGCTATATGTTTTTAGGACACATGCAACCTAACACAAGGAAGCAACATTGGCAGAACAAAAGGGTGTTCTTCGCCACTCCTCAAGTCATATACAATGATATGAAGTCAGGTATTTGTCCTTGCGACAAAGTCCGATGCCTGGTCATTGACGAGGCTCACAGAGCTCGAGGAAACTATGCATACTGCCAAATTATATCGACGTTGGACGATATTGGACATAAGATATATAGGGTGCTGGCATTATCAGCTACTCCTGGCAGCAAAGTTGAAGATGTTATTAATGTATGTATAAATAAAGAGCATGTACAGTGTCTCATTAAAATAGATGGACAAATTTTAACACAGCGCTCAGTATGTCTAACCAAAGATATTCAAGCAAAAAAAAACACTGGTTAAAGTGATTTTATTTTGACCTAAAATAATAAATTGCCGGCACATTAGTGTATTTTCGTTAGCTGATTATTTTTCTTGTAACTCGTATCTAATGCGTTTTTCTTATAAGTATATTTTTTTTAACATCGCCCTTATATTTGTGGTCCGAATGATTTCTAAAAGTTTGTACATCTATTTTAATGGGACCTTATATATTTTCGGGGATAATAGGCAGCAAACTTAATACAAAGAAACCTTATCTGCCTCTTTAATTATATTTTTTTTTGCATCAAATGAAATATTTATAGAGATTTTTGATTTTTATTATATGAAGGTTTGTTTTTCCTGTTTTTTTTTTCAAGGCCTATTCTGATTTGCAAATCACAAAACTGGACCTGCACTGACTGTATTGACAGTTCTTATTGTTCCAAAAAATAACGAAATCTGAACTATTGAAAATATTGAGTGTTATAAATAAAATTGGGCCATGTTATTGTATATAATATACAACCTTCATACATAATCCATGTGGTGATAAAAACAATAAGTACCTAAAATGGCAGGACCTTGAATACCAAACGACTCAGAATAACTCTTTGCAAATGCATGTGTTGCTAAAAGATAAACAAAACCACTGCAAAAATGATAAACTAAAGTGCTGCCAGATGTTAGTGGCTTATGACCTCTCAAGCTCCGCTAATGAGACACAATTTTCTTTTGTAACATACTACATAGGGTACGCGCGGAGCTTGACCGGTAACAATGTAGAAAAACCCCACAGCCTGCATTCCAAAACTCACGAATTTGAATAGTGAAAACATTTCCATACATCTTACAACTGTTTTATGGGATACATACATGAATATGACTCCATAGATAGAGATACCCATACAGAGTGAAATTGAAAACATGTGACAAATCTAAATGGGAGATTGTACTCATCATTATGAACAACTTTTACCATGGGACCAAACTTGAAACCCCAAAAAAAATTCAGCTGTTCCCTATATTTATGTTCGCATAACTCGTCAAAATGTAGGAAACAGCTAATTTTTTTTCGCAATTTTAGGTTTGTTCCTATAGTAAAAGTCGTTCATAATGATAAGTACGTTCTCCCATTTCTATTTGTCGCATGTTTTCAATTTCAACCTGCATTTATAGCCATAGTTATTTATTTTACACATACATAGAATATTGCCTCATTGGTCTAGAGGTCGCAAGCGCTACTGCTCAGCATGAGGTCCTGGGCTCGATTCCCGGGTAATGCAAAGTGATATTGTGTTTTTCCATCTGGAAATTCTCAGTAGCAGCCCGGATTCTAGATATGTGCCCGGTTGATGGCAATGGGTTCGCCTCCTATTATATGGGACTTCAAAATAACTGGCGAAATGCGTGTGCACTATAGGCACACTTCTGCCTGACCCTTCGGAGATTACAGGCGTGATTTTACGTTTATGTTACATATAATATTTGAAGCCATTTGCGGTCAGGCACAAATGATTTATCTTTCTTTCTGATTATTAAAATTGTATCCATAAAGATTTACCTATATTCGCAAATAAATAAATTATTTTAAATTTGATTCTAGGTAGTGAAAAGCCTGCACATAGCCCACTTAGAGTTACGGACAGAGAATTGCATCGACGTCGCACCGTACAGTCACGCGCGGAAGATAAACACTGTGGTCATACATCTGGGCATGCAACTGTCTCAACTCAGACAACAGTATATTGAGGTAATACTACACTTCATTCATAGCGTATGTATATATAGTCCTTCAGAAAGTATTTTGGCCATGGCGACCAATCTCAACGGAGACTAGCCTTCGGCGCGGGAGTTTTTATAGTGCACAAGTGTGTGCGCAGATACAGGGGCACTCGTTCTTCTCTTACTTTTCATTCGATCCGATGGGACGGCTCACAATACGACACCACCGGAGAGAGATCAGGCGCAGGACCAACGGCTTAACGTAGCACCGAGCCACGGGAATATCACACCGCCAACTTCCAAACTCCCGGAGTTTGGCGGTGTGATAACGTGTGTATAGGTACAGTCACCTTAAAAAAGCGTTGACCATACTTGGAACCATGGCATATGCCATGCTTGGAAGCTTGTTATATAACAAGCTTCCAAGTATGGTCAGCATAATAATATAATGATGCAACTGGAGACGTACTATAATTTACTTTTTGTTTAAGGCCTTTGCCTTGCAGTGGGACGTCACAGGCTAATAATAATAAGTGGAGACGTGGTATTTGACGTGTCCTGCGTCTATTGGAAAGTAATGTGATCAACGTTTTTGTAGGGTAATTGTACTAGCTAACTAAATTCATTAGACAACTGGCAGTCGTGACGTCATCTGCAAATGTTTGACCTGTTTGAACGGTACTGAGACAAACGCGGCGCCTAAAACCTTAGAGTTGGAATTCGTATTTTTCAGCACTGGGTGTCTAGGTAGAAATAACGTCACGACAAATAAAGAGCAAGATTCCTTTTACTTTTATTATCGTTCCATTCACGCACGCGAACCGTTTCAAAACTTCTACGTACGTTCCGTACCTTAAAAGGAAAAAAAAATAACCATAATCATATAAAAAAATACATAATATGTTTGTATAATTACAAATTTACATTTGCAGTTAGGGAATTGACCGTGGCGTATAATTATGAGAACATGAATGATGTATGGGAGAACATTTTTTGTTTGTTCTTGGGATAAATTTCATCCCAGCTACAGAGCCCTTCATTGTGCGTAGGCCGAATCCTACGAAGCCGGTTTTTTTAAATGTGCAATTTTTGACTTAGGCATTATGGAAGCGTTTATTATTAATAATGTCCTTGTTCCCTATCACATCGGGAAATCCACATACAAAGCTAAGGATCAAAGGCCACTCAAGATACATTATTTAGACGATGTTTTTACAAAACGTCAAACTGAACAACTTTCCATGGGACCAACATCGTAATCGCGAAAAATTTATCAATGTGTCCCATACAAATCTTCAATAACCTACTTGACCCTGCATACCGGAAGTGAGCATAAAGGAATGATTTTTGAAATTCATTCCTTAAAGGGGTTTAAGACGCTGACAAGAGCCAAATAGGCTTGTTTCGAACAATTTTTTAGCCAAATCTATACAGTTTGACACGGCGGAAAAAATATATGTTAATCTTGAACATATTTCTGAGAACCCTGTTGTATTCAAAACACGTTTTTGAAAATTTTTCTCGATACAAAAAAAATGTAAACTAACCTCTTAAAATGACCTTCCAACAAAAATATCTGTATTACTGATCAACGTACGTTGGTAAAATTTATAACAATAACGTATCATATTTAAATACAAAATTTGGTTGTTTTTTATTTTTGATTACTCAACTTATTTTTAAGAAATTAATTATTTTATGGTTTGTAACAACTTACGAGTGTCGCGTCATCGCGCTTCTCTTTCTTATGTATGCAATCTGACAGTGATCGCTTAGGCGCGCTGCTAGACGGACGTATGTCGCTTTGCCGCGCTAACCGCTATCCGTTCATTTTATTTTTTGTTGATTGACAACTTCAAACATACTTATATATGTACATATTTTATTTTTTCCCTAAAACTACAATAAGTTGTAAAAGTTAATATTTTTACAACTTATTACTACTACTTATTATTACTACGTAAAGACATTAGTAAATATAGTTCTAAGTTATGAAAATATTTGCTGTGCAAAATGGGAAACAAACAAAAATGTCGGAGGCCAGCAAAAATGTATTATTATTCTATACTAACAAAAACATCTAATGGAAGTAGTAAAGTATTTTTTTATATTGTAATATTGACAAAACAGGTACACGAACAGAAATGAAATTATAAATAAAAGTACTTATAGGCTTTGTACAATGCGTAGCGTAAATTCGGCTGTGATAAAAATGCTCAATTGGTCTAGTGGTATTTACGTAATATCTGAAATAGCAAGATTCGAGTTCGAAACCGTGCTGATTTTTATTCTTTTAATTTATATAACTATATTTTTTTCTTTATTTATTTAGTTTTTGGAAATTTTCATTGTTTTTTATTCATTTATTTTGTATATTTTTAGAATAATTATTAATTTTCTTTACAAAAAAAAAGATGTTTGGCGGACAGTTCAGAAGCAGGCGAAGCTTCGTTTTTCGCATAGATTCTGAATAGCGAGTTTTGAGTTCGAAACCAAGTTGATTCTTATTTGGAAATTTAATTTTTTTTTTTTAAATTAATTTTAGCAAATTTTCATTGTTTTTTTTTTAATTAATTTTGCATATTTTTAGAATAATTATTAATTTTCTTTACTGGAAAGTAATAATTGACTACAAAAAAAAAAATTACAGTAAAAATAAACGTTTGGCGAACAATTCAGAAGTAGGTGAAGCTTCGAAAATTGTTTTTCACCAGTAAGTTTGTAATACGCGCATACTAACTAAATATAGATAACAATTTTATTACTTAGATCATAGAAAGAAAGTCACAATAAGTCCAGTGATAAACACTATCGAATTTACATAGACCTATGACTATCTTAGAACTGGACTTATAGGAAAATTTTCGTAGCTTTGTCCATTGTTTCTTGCCCACTCTATATAAATCATCGTGTGAGACTTGGTATTTTTTAAAGACGTAATTGGTAAGTTAAGTGCTGAAGAAAGTTCTTGCAAGTTTGAATGTTTTATTTTTTACCCGACTGCGCGACGCAAAGGAGTGGTAATGTGTTTATCAGCCTATGTATGTATGTTCCTTTGAAGCACTATACAGACCAAACGCCTGGGCCGATTTTTATGATTCACACGTCAATCGATTCGAGAAGAAGTTAAATTAAAGATAAAATTAATAGAAAAAGATGACCTATTTTGGGAACAGAAAATGAAACAAAAATTTAAATCATTTTACTTAAAACACCTACTCCCTGAAATAGTAGACCCGAGATTCACACGGAACTGCTTATATGAGACAACATTAAAGTGCATGAAATAGTCCTTCAGTCACCAATCGATCAACCCACATGTTCCAGATACCTCAGTAAAAAAACCTATGTACATCCAGTCTAAAAAGTATCGGGAATAATAGTAGTGGGTCTGTTTATAATGTATCTAAGTTACAATAGCATAATGTCAACTTGCTCATCGCCTTATACAAAATATTACTTTTCCCGATGCAGGGACGTTAATTTTTGAGGAGTTCTCCTGGTATTCCACCATCAGTTCCATTTCACCATTTGCATTGTGACGAGCATAAATTGCTTAGCAACCATATTAAAGTAATCGAATCGCAACCCGTGAAATACTTTTTATTGCGTAGTTCCAATAGCCATCTGTGGTCTTCATCATATTAGTTCCACTTTACCAAATGGTGCTTTCCGAAAGCAAATGCACGAGTTATTATATAAAATACCCAAGTCGTTATAGGTGTGCCTATAATATTTGAAGAGTTCCTTCGATTTCTGCAGAACCCCGTCATCAGATCCTGACCTGATGACGATGGGACCACCTGGAAAGTATACCCTTTCAAACAAAAAAATAATTTTTGAAATCGGTCCAGCCGTCTTCGAGTAATCGGGGAACATGATACATTAAAAAAAAAAACCGACGAACTGAGAACCTCCACCTTTTTTTGAAGTCGGTTAAAAAAGCAAATAAAAAAATATACCTAATTATTACAATAATGATTTGTTAATATAGTTTGAGATTTTATTTTCCATACATTTATATTGTTTTTCAATACAGTGTAAATAAATGTCTTAAAATAATTAAAAATAAAAACAAAAATATACATTGGTTTTTTATAATCGCCTTGTCTTATTTGTTGCTAGCTCTTCACACAGAACAATAAATATACAAGAGCGCCATCTATTGGTTCGTTATTAATTATTATTGACCGCGTCACACTGATCCTTACTTGGTAGTTCGCTGTATCACCGCCCTTTAAGAATGGCGCTAGGATATCGGAGAAATTGTGGGCGTGGCTAAAAATACCGAAACATCGGAGCTCAATAGCGGCTTTCAGCGTCTTAATCTGTCGAGCTCCGCTAATAAGACACAACGGCGACGCGCGGTGCTTGACCGGATAGGGGTTGAACGTTTGTTAGGAAGTTCGTCATTTTTGTCGATGGGGATTCCTATCGGGCACACGATCTTAATGTGTACGTTATTATTGCAAACTTCAATTTTGCAAAACGTTATCAGGATAGCCTCGCACGCGCAGTGATATATTATATCACTCGCCTAAAAACACTGTTCAATGTTATATAACGATATTTATATCGTTATATAACATTGAACAGTGTTTTAAAAGAAAGAAAAGAAAGAAAATACGTTTATATGCGGTCAACGTAAAAAAAAGAAGGTAAGGGAAACATGCGTCACATCCACGCAAAACAGCTATCGCTCAGCATACAATGTTAACTATCTCAAGTAGGATGATGAGTCACTACAACGTACTTATAAACTCGACATAAACTAAGTATCGATCGGTATGGAAACATGAATAATAATAAATCTGTATTTCGAGCAGACTCATATAGGGTTGATAAAACTATCCTTAAAGCTAAGTGCTTGTACAAACTACGATAAGGTAATAAGTACATACATATAACTGACATGAGTGAATTAATATATTGACAGTACACTCGGCTATAAAACTCAAAGCTTTTATTTCAATTAAACCAATTACAGGCACTTTTGAATTGTCAAGGGGTCGGTCAGTCAGAAAGATGAAGCTAGTTGCCCATTCCAAAGCGTAGGTACCTATGGAGAAGAACGGGTAAGAAACTCCATGGACACTCTTTTAAATCAAAATAATATGTTTACAAAGTCTTGGTTACATCATTCAAAATTCAAAATTATACATGTGAAAACGATGCAGAACGTTAAAAAGCGTCCATAATGAAAAAACGAGAAAAAAAGAAATTCAAATAGTAAATTGAAATAAGCCATTGCAGCAAAGAGTTGACCAGTCCCTACTGACGGCGCCCGTTCACGAACATGACGCATGAATTTTCAGAACCCTGTTAGGGTTGGCCATGACTCGTGCTACCATTGCATTGATGATGCGCGCTTACGCATTGTAGTGTAAAAACAATCTACACACGCCGGCGCCGCCGCAAATATTACAATAATGCCAATATACTGTAACGTTACTAAATGTGAAGTCGCCATTAGGTCTCATTACTTTCTATGTCACTTTTAGGTGTATTTTAGCGTCAAAAAGAACTTCCTAAGTTGAGTTGCGTTTGAGAATACCGAGATTTATCTGAGATTAAACATTGCTGAATAATCAAGCAATAACAATAACCATCAAAGCGAACTCAGTTCATGAATTTGAAAAAAACGGTAGGTATATGTCTAATCATTTAATGATGTATAGAAGTATAGAAACAAAACCTTGGGGCAGTCCTATATTTACGGTTTTAGACATGTATTTATTTAGGGTTTCCCGAATCGAAGCGTAAACATAAACGTGTCACAGAACTTGTAATAATAAAATCGTATATTTACAAGTAATAGATAACATTTGTGATTTCAGATTTTAGACGGGTACGCCAGAAGATTGAAAGAAATGAACATACTTCCCCCTAATTTGGGAAATCTGTCCAAAGGCCGTATCGTGATGCTGTACAAAGAGTATCAGACTAAAGAACGAGGAGCTAGGTAAGAAACCTCTCCTATACATTAAAAAAATTAAGTAATGAAAACGAAAACCATTTTTTTTTTGCACTTCCCCTACTAAGTTTAATATTCTATTGTTGAAAATCTGTTTTACTGGGACACGCTAAAATCTGTTTTACTGGGACACGCTAAAATCTGTTTTACTGGGACACGCTAAAATCTGTTTTACTGGGACACGATAAAATCTGTTTTACTGGGACACGCTAAAATCTGTTTTACTGGGACACACTAAAACCTGTTTTACTGGAACACGCTAAAACCTGTTTTACTGGGACACGCTAAAATCTGTTTTACTGGGACACGCTAAAATCTGTTTTACTGGGACACGCTAAAACCTGCTACGATCCTCACATACTTCTTTTTTGTTTCGTTTACGTTCAAAAACAGTTCTAAACTACCGAAAAAGCAGTCTGCATTTTAACAATGAGTGACATCGCATGAGCAAAGCGTATATTGTTTTCCACGTTAGGAGATACAGTACCTACTGTGTTTGCATTCCAAAGTAGATTTAGTGGCTAGTTACATTATCTTCTATAATTAACATGCTCAAGTTTCAAGTACCGTTTACAAGCGCTTTTTAAGTGTATACAGCACCCGGGCGTTAATATGACACATCGAGATTTGGAAAGAGACAGTAAGGCCCTTTGTATACGGCGCGGTTTCTTTACGGTACGGCGTATAAACAGCGCCGTAGAAAAAACGTGTCCTTCAATAAACTTCCATAGTGACCCATACAACACTGATGACCGTGTCTACACACGGCGAATAAACCGTAGTTTTTCGCGGCAAGAAAAACGTGGATGTCCAAAAGGCCTTATACAAGTATGAGTGACGGAGGCGACGCTATACAAAGCCGAACTTTTTCTATATCTCCATGATAATAATCCACTGTACTCAAATTAAGGTGCGTTTCAACTGAAGTGGAGACGAGTGGAGCCAAGACATCCAGGGATCGACCAATCACTTTTTGTAGAAATACACATCGCGTCACTCGTGTCTTCTGTGATTAGTCGATTCCTGAACTTTCTCCGCTCAGCTGGTGGTTCAATGGTAACTCACCCTTACTCGCACCATTTACAACCGTTTTGCAATAATTAAAATAGGTACTTTATACTTCTAAAGGCACCCACAACACAACTACATAATGAAAGACTTCACCCTCCTCATCGCTTTATACCACGGCTTAGAGTTGCTAGTCCAGCACGGATCCAGGGTGTTCCTGAACTTCTTCGATGAACACCCAGAGAAGTCTTGGATACAGACTGATGACAAACTGACAGCGTTGTTGGAAAGGTTGCGAGATGACCTGGGCATCAATCCCTTGTCGTTGGACAGGAGTATATTGCCAGATGGGACGATACCAGAGGTGAGAATATTGGACTAATAACTAGTATGATTGGGGAATTTGTAGGTTATGGTAGAAATTGTAAAACAAGTTCTCAATAAAGTCTGTCTCATGAAAGAAGTTCCGCGGACGCGGCGCTCCAGGCATGCGACGGAGTCATAAATCGTTATTCATTTATTTATCTCAACATTATATTACAGGCATATTACTGGTTCGTAAAATGCACAATCTTCAGTAGAGAAAGATGTGTGAAGTATAAGGGCTGTCGTAGGAATGTTGCTAACTATATAATTATAATTAGTTCCACTTATTGCCGCGGGACTCCTTTCGTGAGACGGACTCTACGAATAGCGGATTGGATTCCAACACGCAGCAAACATTGGCTGTTTGTTTCTAAACACAAGCACGGTCTAGGAGAAACACACAATGCTGGGCAAAAAATATAGTTCAGCTATTTTACATCTAAATTCAATATTTTGATTGTATGTAATTTTTTTTTCTTTTTGTTGTAGATGCCTAAAGATTTATGCTTCGGTCATCCTAAGTTTGATAAATTGAAAGAAATAATGACGGAACATTTTACTAAAGCGCAGCATAAGAAGCAAGATACAAAAGCAATAGGTATGGTTGTATTAACAAAATGTTAAAAATAAAACTAAAAAAATAAACATCAGATTTTGCAAAGATAGAAACGGTGGAGTTATGCCGTTTTCTGAATGATTCCTGAAACTATTATCTTTAATATCCTACACATCCCTTTCCAGCCTAAAGGCCTCACACCTTGATTCCCAAGGTTCAGGATTTGCGTTAAAAATTGCATCGTATAAAGAATGGTCAGTGCCCTAACGGCCAGTTTCTTCATCAACAACGAATCAGTCAAACTGACTTTTACTGTTGACTTTTACTTGACCTTTACTGATACTACGGCACATGTGTTTCTTCATTCAAGTAACAGCTACAATAGCGAAGAAACAAATTTAACCGTTACTTTGACTTTTGTGACGATACTTTGGCTGTTACTATTCATGAAGAAACTGGCCGTTAATCGTAACCATGATATTTTCCAGTATTCTGCGAGTACCGTGAGAGTGTGAACCTGGTGCACTGCTTGTTGCTGCAGTGTCGACCCCTTATCAAGCCACAGATGTTTGTGGGACAAGGCGCCTCAGGTAAGAAGATATCTCGGATATATTTTTTTTTATTTTCGGCATTCGTTAGATCCTAATATTATGGTTATGTATAGTCGTCCTTGTAATTATTATCCCTCAGGTTCAATGCCACTTGCACGTCATAAAACCAGATGGTCTATTTTTGCTTTAAGACCAACGTGACAGTACTGACAGTTAGATCGTTTCGACCTTGTTGAAGTTGCAGTTTACTGGGAGTTTTTGTCAAAAGTGGTAAAGCAATTACAAGGTCGATTATACACGGGTATGTTTCGGATTCTCCCGACTTGTTTTGGATACCGGCCGCCCCAAAATGAGCCGCAACCTAGTGACCTGAATTATTCTGTCCATAAACAAGCAAACTAACACTTTATTTGACATCCAGCAGTCTGCTGGTCTACAAATAGTCCTAACTAGGTGTGTTCCTCTGTGGCCGGACCACAGTTTAGTACTCAGATGCTATAGTTCGAAATAATACCTACCTAAAGTCTACTTTCATCGGAATATACAACATTATTTTTAGTATATGCGAAACCCGAAACACGTGTCTAGTATTTTTATGTAAAGAATCTATGTACAAAATTTCAAAACTGTATCATGAATAATCACCAAGTTATAAGCTTGTTATGTTACCTGTTTGTCCGTCCAAAATCATGCTCACCCGCGCACCGCGTGCCTAAACGTACCGCGCGGCGATTGTATTGTAATTAACTGGTGATAACATTTTCCATCACACTTGCAGGCTTTGGACTGTCGTAATGGTCAAGTGTAGGTAGTTATTATAATGTACTTTATTCGTAAATAAATGCAGTCGTAAGCTACGAATAAGTAATTACTTATTCGTAAGCCGTAAGTGATACAATGTAGTCAATGCGATTTGTTGCACCTTATGTCAACCACTTAAAGTTCAAAGTGGATGAAAAGTGTTAAACATCGCATTACTTAACCACAGCAGGCTGTAGGTACAAATAATAACTTTCTACAATTAACCATCTTGGCGTGTTTAAAAATGTTAATCATCACGGCAAAGCATTGTGTTCCACGATACTCTGATTGCTCCTCGTACCGCCGCACTGCCAGGGATACGTTATCACTGTTATCGTTGTTTCTGTGTACTGGACGTTTGTGTATGAGAAAGTCATGGTTACACGACACTTTTTACATACGATAGGTAAGTACACGATCAACCGAAACACAACTGTAAGGCCCGCGGCGGCCGCGCGCTCGCGATTATGCAGTTGGACCCACGCGACACGTGCGCGCCAACCTGTAGTACCCGGGCGACTGAAGGGGTTGCTGCACCCCCGCCCCGGTCGCCCCGCTCGCTGTGCGCCTGCGCCGCGCCATTGTGCGCGTATGGTAGATAACTACCTACTTAGTCGCTCCTCGGGGTGTCCAAGTATTAACCTTTTTTAAATATTTTTGGGCCAAAATATAACATGGGGTAAAAATGATTGGAATCGATTCAGTTACTTATTCTGAACAAACTATATTCAGGTTTCGCATATACTAAAAATAATGTTGTATATATATATTTTGAGTACCTCAAGAGATATCTTTTTAATTAACAATTTATGTGGTCCGGCCGCCAGGCAGTCCTCTCTGGCCGCGCCACCTCAAATTAAATAGAGTATAATGAACTATTAATAAATTAGTATCCCGAAAAAAACTACCTAAAGAGTACCTTGCATATGACAAATATGGTCCAATAAACCCCTTTAGTTAAGGAGTTATTGGTCGTAGGGTGTGGTCCGGCTGGAAGGTATACTCTGCAGCAAGTCAATTTTGCAATTTTTAATAACTATGCCATATTTGTAGGTAAGGACGGTAAAACAGTAGTATCACAAAAGCAGCAAATGCGTGTAATGCGTAATTTCCGCGAGGGTCTGTGCAACGTGCTGGTCGCGACGTGTGTGGCTGAAGAAGGCCTGGACGTCGGTTCCGTGGACCTCATCATTTGCTTCGATATATCCACCAAGTCGCCCGTACGACTTGTGCAGAGGTGAGTCTATTTAATTAGCTTTGAAATACAAGGGGTAATTAAAATAACCCAAAATCCTAAACGGGGTCATTGATCTCATCATTACGAACAACTTTTACTATGAGACCAACCTTGAAATAAACAGTAGATACTTCTCGCAAAAAAAAATTGGTCTGGGTGATAAGTTAACTCTACCATAGGTGTATTGGTTTAACCGACTTGAAGAAAGGAGAAAGCTCTTAATTTAACTTTTTTTTTTCTTTTTTTTAACGGCTATTATCTTTATCTACTAAGGTGTGGACGTACTGGTCGTGAGCGCGGGGGGCAAGTCTTTATACTCGTCACAGAAGGCAGAGAACACCAGGTAAATAATGAAAATATTTGTTACACTATGTCAAAGTTAAAAAAGAGATATAAAGTGCCCAAAGGAAACATTGCTTGAATCTGGAAGGAACGAAAACTGTATTTGAAAGCAACAAATCTCAATCCCAAAAACTCAGGCTTCATAATAAATGATAGAATCCAAACTAAGAACAACAAACAAATGAAAATCATAAAAATCTGTCATTGTTTCTTTTTTCTTCTAGACTTTATTAGAATGTATGCGGCAAAGAGACGGCCTCAACAAAAAGGTTCTACAATCCAAAGAGGTGGAGAACAATTTATACAAACTAAATCCAAGAATGATACCGCACGACTTCACGCCGCAGTGCCAGAAGATGTTTATTACGGTGGAGAAGAAACAAGATCCAAAGGAGAAGAGTAATGAAGGGATTGAAAAGGCTAAGAAGGTAATGGGAATTTGGTTGAAAACGGCAAAACTTCTTTGTTGGAATCTCGCGTAAAGAACTGTAACAGTTCTCATGAGCGAGAAAGAAATGTAACCTTCTGAATCCCACCCGAACATATCGCACCTTCGGTGCAACAAAGTCACAACAGCTCATTTTTTAATTTTACAGGAGAGGACTTAATTTTTTTTTCGCGTTTATTTCCTCATTTTTTCGCATTTATAACCACAAAGGCACCAGCGCCATCTAGTAGAATTTTGAGATACTTTCGCGGATGTTTTTGTTGCCCCAAGTATAGGCATGGTTCAGAGACAATTTGGCATACCTCAATTTTGCAGTTTTGGCTATTTGTGACTTTGTTGCACCGAAGGTGCGATATTTGCCATATTACCCCGAAAATTGTCCAGAATTCAAATATGTGATGTCTGAAAGCCACATTTGCATATGTATGAACGTAAACGAAGCAAATGTAGAAGTCTAATGTGTGTGTTCTATAGTTTCCACCTACCCTCCACATGGGAAAATGCGTGTGTTTATGTATAAAAGCCACATTAAAAAAAAAAAAAAACAAATTAGTCAAAATGACAACATTTCCATCATATTGGTGCGTTTCTTTTGTTATATTTACAACCAGCAACGAACTTTCATATTCTATCCATGAACCAACTAGCTTTATTTGTACAGGGACAAAAAGATTTGCGAACAATGCTGTTATCAAAAGCCTCTACAAGCAGCTCAGGTTCTTCCAACAAAGACATGGACAGTGGTCTGATCACAGAGAATGAATTTAAAGAGTCGTTTCCTGAAGGATATTGCAGCACTACATTGTTTGCAAAGCCAAAGGAATATTGGGCGATGAATAGAGGTAAACAACTAGGAGAAATGGTTTTAAGAGTGAAAATACGCTAATTAATAGTACAGTGCTTTCCTATAATTTAGATATTTGCGAGATCCCAAAGATTGTTAACCCACTCGCTACGGCGAACGCCTTTCGGCGTTTTTTGATTTAATATTTAGGTGCGAAATACGCCCATCGGCGTTTATTTTAAATTGCTTTTATCTTAGCAAAAACAAGTCACAAACATTTATACTTGCAATATATGCACATTGTTATTTAAATACAAATAAGTATATAATAATTCGGCGTTCCATATTATCCTAATGAGGTGCGGAGGACGCCCATCGACGTTCGCGACGAAAAGTCCAGCACTTGGCTAATAATCGTAATTTTTATCGCCGTAGCGAATGTGTTAATGCTGTATGTATTTAGTTTGAGCCTTTATTTAAATAAACAAAATTTGTTTGAATCAGATTTCTGGTCCCCAAGCAGCGTACCTGTGTTTGGTTAGAAGGTGCTAGTGAAATTACAATCACTAAGACATTTTAGATTTGTCTACACTGGCCAAGGACAGCATACAGGGTGGCAAGGACAGCGACGCATAACCTGTTACCATGGATTCGGTACATGATTCTAAACCCCCCGATTCGTCCCGTGTGTTGAAATTTTTCGTTGGTTTATTTAAAAAAACTATTTGCTGTTCCATATATTTTGACCGCGTAGATATTGCGAACAAAAAAAAAAGAAAAGAAAAATTAGAAAGCCTTTTATGAAACAGCAGATTTTTTTTTTTTTTTTAATAACGACGAATAATTTCTACTCTAGGGGAAGATGTAAATCATGTGCTGAATACATGATTACAGTTTGCGCGTTGATGTACACTGCTACCCTATAGGCGGCGATGGATACTTATGTCAACTGGGCTTCTGTTTGCCATTGTAACCCAATAACATGAAAAAAGTGTATTATTTAAATGTTAAAATCATTTCAAATCTTCCAGAAACAATAAAGGATCTCGCTACTTCAGAGGGGACAGAACTAAAATTGACAAAATGGTTGGAATGGCAGCGAACGCTACAGAAAACTGTAAATATACACCACTCGAGAGATTCAGAAATATTATCAGAACTTTTGCAGTGCAGTGATGCTAAACGATTTGAAATGCCACCGTCTACGCAAAATCCATGTAAATATGAACTTTATTATAGATACCACCTAGGTGTTTAAATAAAACATTTGTAAAAAATAATGTGATTCTTCACTTCCAGGTTTCGGCAGTCAGGAACTTCTTTCACAACCAGTCATGTCTACGTCACCGGCCAAATCAAAACAACCGGCCATTTTTACGTCTCCTGCAAAATCAATACAACCAAACATTTTTATGTCTCCAGCCAAATTAAAACAGCCCCTAGTTTTAACATCTCCAGCCAAATCAAAACAGCCAAATAAAAAGAAACAAAAATTACCTCTAACAAAACCTTTTGATAAAAAAGATGGCGACATAAGAGCTCTCTTTAGTACTGCTACTAAATCTACCAAAAGCTATACCAAACTTATAAATGACCTAGGTCTTCAAAACGATGGAAGCGTACCTACTCGATTGATTAGTTTACTCGTCGACTTGAGTTTAGATAATACTAACACTTCAAAAAACTGTTATGTGTGCCAAAACATTTGCGAATGCACTCTTTTACAAAGTGTAAAAGAAAAGAAAGTTTCAATGGTAGTCCTACAAACTATCAAAGAGCCTAAATTACCTGACATCAATCTAATTGACGATTTTGATGCTGAAACTATATTGAAATGTGTCAAAAAGCCTGAAGAGGATAAACATAACGTCAGTGTTAACAATTTCGATTTGGAAATGGATTTGGGAACAGATTTTCTTTCTTCAGATTGTGAACTTGATATTAAAGACGAAGCTAAGCAACATAATATTTCTGTAGCATCAGATAATTTCGATATCGGTGATATTGCCGACATATTTGCTGATGATAGCAGTCCAGAGGAAGCTATAGACAAAGAAATTGCAATAAAAGAGGAGCTGGTGGATGTTAAACAGTCATTAGGTCACAGCATAATATTTGAAGATAGTAGTTCAGAGGAAGTTCAACTAAGAGAAAACGCAGACAAAGTTATAAAAAGGGAGAAAATTGACAAAGATGAAGCTATACAATACGCAGTCAAAGACGAGCCGGCGGAAGTTAAAGATTCATTGGGCTTCAATATAGTATTTGCTGATAGTAGTCCACAGGAAGCTATAGAAAGTGCAATCAATGACGAAATTATCAAAGATGAATTTATAGAAAGATTAAAAACGGTTAAAGATGAAGAGCCAAAGATAGCTAAAGAAACATTGGGGTTCTTTGGTTTGGATAGCATTGACGACATATTTGCTGACGATGAAATTGATAATACACCACCAGAACCCACCCAAAAGAAAGTCAAAGAAAACAATAATACACAAAATGTTAAAATCAATAGATCTCCTTCTACAGAATATCCACTCAGTCCCTCAATTTTATCTGGTAGAATAAAACCAATACCTACTTCGCCAATACTTTGCAGTCAACCTCATAAATTCCAATTGAGCACCAAAAAAGATCGTCCTCATAGTTCAACACCGAACAGTTGCAGAAAGCAATTAATTAAAGAGCCAACAAACAATAATAATTTAATAATTGCTCCTTCTATAAAACCGGAGACTTCTATGAGAAATAGTCTCATAGATACAAGCAATAATAAAAGCTTGATGACGATAACGCAACTAGTGGATATGATCAACAGAACTGATGGTAACGCGTCTGTATCGAAATCTGTTTCCGATAGAGTGCAGGCAGAGGAAGAAAGAAGCGTCTCACCAATACTTTTAACACAAGCTGAGAAAAATAAATTATCTGTCAATGCAAATACTGTGGACAAATCTATAGCATCCACATCCCAAAACAAGACAAAAGACAGCCTTATCATTCTGGATAGCGACAGTGATTCTGATAGCACACAAATATATGATCCAAAGGACTTGAACAACACTGGTGGTAATAAGAATAAATCTTTGCACAAAAGTAATGTCAGTCCATTAGGTGGGAAAAGAAAACGAGACTTGGATGATAGTGTCGTCATAACGGCCTCACCATATTTCAATAAAAAACAGAAATTAGATAATGAAATAGACAAGCCAATGTCTTTGCAAGAAAAATTAGCTGTTATGAAGAAGAATAAAAACACGATCGTGAAGAATGATAAAATTGTTTTAAGTTGCGTAGTATCACAACCAACATTTGCATCACAAAAGGAAAATAAAAACCCCCAGTTCTTACATGACGATGATGAAACTGACAAAAAGAATATTTTGAACATGCTACAAATGTTCAGACGAGATAGCAAACTTGAAGTGGATAAAAGTAAATTAAAAACAATATTCAAAAGTCCCATCAAGTCTCCGTTAGCTGAAAATAAACGAAAACTGACGTTTGATGATAGCGACGACGATTTTGTTTGTGACGAAAAGATTGATCATCTAAGTCACATACAGCACAAACAGAATGACAATACTTATAGATCTACAACAAATCGCAAGACTCGGAAAGTAAGTAACATTATAATTTGTTACTTACTTTTTACACTATATTTTTTCTTATTGCTATGCTTATATTTAACTATAAGAACTTGTCCGGAAAAGGCGTTGGATGCCCGTATTATGTAAACTAAACTCTAGTCATGAGCGCACGAATCCACTTAATCAAAATGTCTTGTTGCATCCAATATAAGCGCGTGTCGATACGAGCGAATTACTCGCTTAAAGCCTCTACTCCTCAAAAATTATATCCTCTAACGAAAAATATTTTTTCTTCACTTCAGAAAAAAAAGAAAGGCAACGAATTCTTGGACATGGAGGCTGAACTATCCGACGAAGAAGGGCACAGCGGTGACGAGCTCTCTGACGACAGTGTAGGCAGTATTATTGACTTTATATGCGATGATGATAATGTCACTCATCATGAGGACATACAGACGGTCTACCTCAAGTCTATAAAGTAAGTCAATTTACTGTGTAATGGTTTTACTGCACCAGTTTTTATAGATAAGTCTATGTCTGTCCATCGTGAAAATCCTGTGTTAGGGATGAATTCTTAAAATAAATTAAAAAAAAAGGGCAGAGATACATAGAAGATCTTCTATTTTTGACCATCCTAGAGTTCTTCGTTGTGGAGACCCAGCTCTGGTGTAGTTGACATCGATTTGCACTGGTGTTGATGATTAGCACAGTTTTCCAAAATTCCTGTAGGCCACCATTAAAAAAAATATAGTCCTTCAGACCAAACGGCCATGGCAGCCAATCCAGCGACTGAGGCTAGCCATCCACGCGGGAGATATTATAGTGCACAAGTGTGTACGCAGCCACAGGTACACCCACTCTTCCCTCACTCTCATCGAGGATCACACTCCAACTTCTAAACTCCGGGTTGTAAATAAGAAATTCCTTATGGAAAATCCCAATAACGCTTTGCTCGACCTGGGAATCGAACCCAGGACAGTCGCGCTTGCGACCACGAGACCTACGGGGCAAAGGGTAATTAATAAAAGCGTAGATACGCTTTTATTAATTACCCTTTGCCCTTTTTGGAGTGTCATACTTAGTATATGACATCATGGTATGGTATGGTCATATACTAAGTATATCTCAAATGATACATTTTTCAGGAGCCCCGTAAGAGGAGGCGGTTTCAAGATACCAGAGCTGCCAACGAGGTTCAATAAGGAAGAAATTTTATCACAGTATGTTGAAGAAGATTCATATGAAATGGTATGTTCGTGGAAAAAATTGCAATAGAAATAGAAATTTTAAGATTTCTTTCATTGTATACTGCATGTCTGCACACGCGAAATGTACTACCGGGATTAAAAATGGGATTATTTCCATATTACATTTCTATTGGTTTACGCGCGGTAAAGCTTCCAGTAGGCATGATTTTTTTCGACATCTTCAACAATCATCGTCATAATATTTCAGCCAATTTACACAAAACCTTAAAGAATTATACACCTAAACCCTACGAATAAGTAATATATTTATTCGTGGCCTAAACCTTCCTCATGAAGCACTCCGTCCATTAGTGAAAACAGTATGAAATTAAAAAATTAAAAAATCAAAAAACCCGACTGCGGTAAAAAACATAAGTTAAAAAAAACTGAAAAGCTAAAAACAAGCCCATTTTAAATTAAATAAAAGTTGGAAGCAGGCGGGACCCATTTGAGTTTGAAAATATAAAAATGGTATGGGTCCCGCCTGCTTCCAACTTTTATTTAATTTAAAATGGGCTTGTTTTTAGCTTTTCAGTTTTTTTTAACTTATGTTTTTTACCGCAGTCGGGTTTTTTGATTTTTTAATTTTTTATTTTATTCTTTTTAGTTATGAGTTGTAAATCCCACTTAAGTGTGATAGTTTTCCTTTAAACTTCGTAATATAGTATAGGTACTACTGCCATAACATTTAAATTTCTAACTACAACCGTTTAGTTGGTAGAGGGGGGACGGGTAAGTAATATATGATATAATTACAAAACCTCTAATATTTACAAGATATAACAACTGAACCTATAATTTTATTTGATACTAGCTTCTGCCCGCGACTTCGTTCGCGTGAAATTTCTTATTCCCTCGACCCATCTCGTCGTATTGCATCACTTGCCCGCGTCTCCTGCTATATCACTTCGTTTCCCCATAGCGCTTTTGCTCGGCTCCTAAGGGCCATAATGTGACGTTAAATAGCCTATAGCCTTCCTCAAGAATTGGGCTATCAAATGCAAGAAGAATTTTTCAAATCCGACTAGTAGTTCCAGAAATTAACCCCTACATACAAACTTACAAACAAATTTTACCTCTTTATAATATTAGTATAGATAATGATCAGTTAATATAATAAACGATTGATATAATTTTAATGTAACTAATTTCTATAAGAATAACAGACAATTAATATAAAATCATTTGATATACCACTCAATAGACATAAAACCTATTTAGTCTAATATGATAAGAACCTTTTTTTTTCATCCTATGTCATCCTATGTCGACGGAGCCCCGCTTCGCGGGGCCCTTATTTCTGTGTAAAGGGTTTAAAGTAACCTAACCAAACCGAACCTCGGGGTGCCCTTTGCTCGCCCTTGCATCCTATGTCGACGGAGCCCCGCTTCGCGGAGCCCCTATTTCTGTGTAAAGGGTTTAATGTAACCTAACCAAACCGAACCTCGGGGTGCCCTTCGCTTGCTCTTGCATCCTATGTCGACGAAGCCCCGCTTCGCGGGGCCTCTATTTTTGTGTAAAGGGTTTAAAGTAACCTAACCAAACCGAACCTCGGGGTGCCCTTCGCCCGCTCTTGCATCCTACGTCGCGGCGTCGTCTATTGCATTCGTTGAGTTCGGGTGCGGTAACGGTAACGGAAATAATTCGGAAGCCACGAAGGCTTTCTAACCTAAGCTGTCCGAGTCGGATCGCTCTGAATTGGGGTGTTAACCATAATGACGGTATCAATATAATATATTTTAAACGATAGACCTAATGATTTTCGATTAAATAAACGTTTTATCCAATAACGTTATACGAAGTAAGTTTTAGAGTAGGTATATAAATGTTATATGTAAAGAAATTATATCAACAGTTGGTATATCTCACGTTTATTATATTTTGTGAACGTTATTGAAATGAAAATATACCAAATAACTCTATACCTACGATATGAGACGCGCCCGGGGGGGACACTTGATTCTAACGAAAATTGGTACTTTAAAGCTTGATAAGTCACGAACGGTTAACTTAATCAAAAAACGGTCTGCCCAAACTGCTAATATTTTTGAAAGACCTATTCAACGATACCCCACTTGACATAGTTTGTTGACTTTCATTTTTTTCATTTTCACAATATGGCGTCCAGTAGTCGCCATATTGAATTTTCATTAACGTCATGTCTTTAGTGACACTCGCCGGACTAAGAGGAATCGATTGACGTGTGAATCATAAAAATCGGCCCAGGCGTTTGGTCTGTATAGTGCTTCAAAGGAACATACAAACATACATACATACATAGGCTGATAAACACATTACCACTCCTTTGCGTCGCGCAGTCGGGTAAAATATGTTCGGTAGTTTTTGAGTTTATTGCGTTCTGACGCGGCGGCGGGGGGACTTTGTTTTGATAATATGTAGTGATTTAATTTACTGTTTTTCTGTACACAGGATAGCTTCTGTGTCGATTCCAACATCGGCTTAACACAAGTACACGAAGTTTCTGAACTAGAGTTAGCAGAAATGAGATTGGAACAAGAAAGAAAAGCCAAGAAAAAGTTCAGGCGAATATGTACACAGGATGACAGCCCAGACGTTACAGTGGTAAAGAGAAACAAACCTAAGAGAAGACTGATTGATAGTGATTCTGATGACGATAGTACATGAACTGTTAGTGCGGTTAAATAGTGAGTAAATTGATCTGGTGCTAACCTTGGGACGTGCGAACGCTCAAGTGTTTTCGCAGTAAATCTTAGGTTGGGGACAAGACACACTTATTGACGACGTTCCGCAATTTTGATAATGTAGTACCACACTAGAACATGTCTCGTTTATTCCAAAATGTCACATGCTCAAACGTCTGGAGAAAGAAAGAAGCGATCGGTTGGTACTAAAGAATGCTCTTCGCTATTCCCAATCTGTGTGCCATATTGTGCTAAGATATTTAATCAATCCGTCAACTTGTAGACAATATTTTTGTCAGAGCACTACAAGAATCTATAAGGACGAGTATCCAGCCGGTCTGGATGTTACTCTTACTGTGATATAATTAAATTATAGTAATAATACTTTGTATTAATGATTTTGATACGTAAATTCTAAGTGTAATTTGTAATTTATTATGGTTTAATGCTATGCAATTAATAATTCTCTAAAATTAGTGTAAATCATGTTGTATATAAATGTGAAATAAAACATATTGTCACTTATTAATTAAGTTTTATTTACGCTCTCCGTCACAATCAACTATTTAAGAAATAATCAAAGTATAAAGAAGTACAGTTCTTGCGACGAAATATGAGGTTTGTTTTTGAAAAAGTAGTCCACATTCACGCGCCATATAAAGCTAATTTAAAAGGAAGGTGCAGAATTTGTATATCACGAAGCGACGCGCGCTCTATTTGTGGTAACCAACTGTACAAATACGCTGCGAATGTGTGCGTGAAGACGAGTAGCGTCAGCACATAACACACCTACAATTCCGACTTCGCCCGTGTCTCGGACGGTACCGATAGCCCCTACGCTTACGAACACATTCACAGCGTGTTTATTTATAAACTTGGTTACCACAAGTAAAGCGGCGGTCGTTTCGTGAGATAAAAATAGTGTAATGAGCACGCCGCCCTATATTTTGCACCTACTTACATTAGGGTGTTATTACACTTACACGCTCGACGAAGCATTGATCAACGTCTTTTGTGTAATAGTTCAGAATAATGTATGATTGCGGCTTGTAACAAGCGAATAAACTTACGTAAACAATCAACCAATGCCGATTTTATTAATTCATCGGCACTCATCAATCGGTAATAATCAGACACGATTGACGTCCCAACAATCACATAAAAAATACCATCGATTAATATTGGTCGTGTGAGTAAAACAGCACAGAGCAACGCAGCGCACTTGTCACTGCCAAACAAACAACAACATTGCGTACCTTAAAATAAAGTTGAAAATAAATAACCTGAGACGCGCCTCCGTCCACTTTGACGCGCTCTCTAGCTACTGTAAGTCTATTTATTCTTAACTGTATGTCAACTACCGCAAGGTCGATATTTTTTCAGCAGTGACAACCGCACTGCGCCAAATGTGCGCCGGCCTAACACAAATACAACGCTCATATCTCGTTACGAAAACGACCTACATAATATAATCACTTCGACCTAACATCTTAATTTGTTATTCAGTATTCAATAATAACATTTCACTCATCCGCGGTCTTTGATTCCACTTCTTTGGGCTGCCTTACTTTGTGAAGATCCTCTAACTCTCCTTGGAGCTCTGAATATCTCTTCTGCAATTGTTTTTCTCTGTCCGTTTGGCGATTGACGTCTTCTGTCAATGACTGTAATAGACAATGAAAACGATTAGAATACTGTTTTTTTAAACGACTTCGCGAAGGATACTAAGCTTTGGACAAAATGAAGCAAATCCCACCCTGGACGCGTACGCGGGATAAAATTCGCTAGTGCCGACTGTGTCAACTAACTTTTAAGGTGTTCAAACTGGCGCGAACAGTCGCGTGACTTCTTGTGCCTTCCGGGCGGAAATTGTGTGGCCAAAGCTTTAGAAGGAGATGGCGGGATGAACTGAACACATATTTAAAATACTGGCCTCAAATGGCTGTAGTATACAGAGGGGAAGGAAAGTGAGGCATTTACCCTGCTCTGGATTGATATAGGCCAAATAATAATACCAGGTAACAATATCCTAACTTACCTCTATTCTACGTGGAATGGCTGCTTTTTCTTGATCGGCAAGGAACTTGAACGTGGATAGCTCCAAATTGGCCTGTTCTATCTGATCCTGTAATTCTTGGAACTGCTTGATCAGGGATGCCGCCCGACTTTGATATCCACCTGATAAAAAGAAATAATGTTTTAGTTAAAGTTACTTTATTATTGTAATGGCCTGTTACTTTACTGTTGAAGGGTAAGCATGACCTTTCCAGATAAATTCGAAAATGAAAAAGCGTTTTATACAAAATTAACTGAAAAGTTAACTGGAATTTATCTAAGAGTGTTGAAACAAGCCATAGGTTTACTAGGACCCTATGGGAAAATATCAAAGTCATTACAACAGTGAGAAAAAAAAAGAGATGCGAGTTATACAGAATGTAACGCGACATCTTTTTTGAACAATAAATTAAGCATCATTGTATAACAAATACCTGTCAAAACCCTAAGTTTCTTCTCCATTTTGGAACATTTCTTGGCTTCTTTTGCCATGTGGCTTCTGTTCTGTTCCAGCCGTTTCTCGGCGGATTCCAATCTGTCTTTCTTACTAGCTAAATTGGCACGAGTGTATCTGTTTTGGCCGGGTAGGAAGAGCACCTGAAAAAATAAAACAAAAAAAGATTTAGAAGTCGCGAGTTTCGATGTTGTTACGTAGATTCTCAAACTCAAAGCATTTATTTCAATTAAACCAATTACAGGCACTTTTGAATTGTCAAGGGGTCGGTCAGTCAGAAAGATGAAGCTAGTTGCCCATTCCAAAGCGTAGATACCTATGGAGAAGAACGGGCAAGAATTGGATTATATATAGAAAGCCGTATTGGATAATCGATGGTCCCCAACATGTTTGTCGTCTATATAGGATACAAGCCCGTCATACTATAGTAGGTACTAGAAAATATTGCTGTCGGTAGTACGGTCGGCTAGGAAAGAGGTCTATCAGTTACATCATTTCGCAACAAAAGAAAATATGGCTTAAAAAACTTAAGCGAGGCGCGCTTAAAAATAGTATTTACTAGCTGCGCCCCGCGGTTTTACCCGCATAACTCTCGATCCAGTGGGAATATCGGGATAAAAAGTACCCTATGTCCTTTTCCGGGACTCAAGCTATCTCTATACCAAATTTCATCAAAATTGGTCCAGCCGTTTGAGCGTGAAGAAGTAAGAAACATATAAACACACACACACACACACACTCACAAACTTTCGCCTTTATAATATTAGTGTGATTGTTTTATGACGTGGGAACGAATTTCAATCTCTTTCAAAATCTGTATCTCTACTAAATTTTTCACTAGTTTCCACTCACTTGTGCAAGACACTCCTCCCACACTTGCGTGTAAGCATCCATGCTCAGTTCACCATGCCCCATGCCTGCCTTCACTACTTCCATTTCTTTCTTCATCTCCAGTTTGGCGGCTTCCAAGTCTTCAGATGAAAACTCCTCGTAAGGATGCTGTTCTAGGTACGCCAAGTGCGAAGCTTGTAGTTGTACCGCTCTTTTCTTGTCGATACCTGTTTTGATGAAATATGTTTTTGTAAAAAAAAAAAAAGGCAGAAGAAAAAGATAGTTGGATTGTATGAAAGATGATAATATGGAGAGGAAGTGTATAGTGAGATCACGGCTGATAGATTTTAGTGAATAAAAAAAAACTGAATGACACAAAAAAATGGGGGCCAAAGAACATATTAAGCACACAGTTTAAAAGTACTACTGCTAGTCGTAGCATAATCTCTTGAACAGAATAATATGGATTTCTAACCGCTCAAATGCAGCTCGTCGAAAGAGATAGAATTGTCAATAAGATCTTTATACTGACATTCCGCCTAGGCTAGGCGGAGGAAAATTAACCAGTAGACACATTCTGTAATAACCAGTGATCGGAATAGGCTGAGTATATTTCCCTACACTTCGGAGAACAGAGACAGAAAGTGGAGACTTCCTTACGACGACATTTTTTTTCCCGGAATTCGGGAAAAATCTTAAACAAGTTGAAAATAAGCTTTATTTAAGATGGGTAAAGGCTATTTTTAACTAAACTTGCGTTTACCAAATTTTCGGGATTTTCACATAAAATCCCGAAATAAATAGACTAACTTTGATTCATGTATTCGAATTATATTTACCATCCTTAAATTAACCGTTATATCATACATTACATATAATTGGAATACATGAATTAAAGTTCGACTATTTATTTCGGGATTTTACGTGAAAATCCCGAAAATTTGGTAAACGCAAGTTTAGTTAAAAATAGCCTTTACCCATATTAAATAAAGCTTATTTTCAACTTATTTAAGATTTTTCCCCAATTCCGGGAAAAAAAATGTCGTCGTACGGAAGTCTCCACTTTCTGTTTCTGTTCTCCGAAGTTTAGGTAAATATACTCAGCCTATTCCGATCACTGGTAATAACACACATACTGTAACAAGTTTATTGTTCATCACACGTTACGCATTGGTATTATACATATTTGGGTTCGGGGCGATGGTAGAAGGTCCATAAATGGTACGCGGCACGGGCGCGTCGTCTGTTTCTTACACGGCTTATAGAAGATTCTAGAAGCTGCGCTCTTATACGGCTATTACTCGCTCAACATTCATAAGGGATCTCATCGAGATTGTATTAGATGGGTACTCACCGGGCGGCGGGTCCCTGAGCGCGTCGTAGTGCAGCATGGTGACCATCTCCTGCTTGAGCAACTCCTCCGCGTGCTGCAGCGTCGTGAGCGACGGCCCCCCGCCGCCGCGCACCACGGTCACGTTGACCTCGCCGGGCCGCACGCAGCCGCGCTGTACGGCGGAAGAACGGAGCTTCATTGCTGCCGCGCCTAAAGGGGATAATAAATGTTACAATTGAATTGATCACAGGTAAAAAATTAAAATTCGAAGAAAGCAGGAAGTGCCTCACCCCGTTTTTTGGAGTACATGATACATCCTGTATCGTATTAGATCAAAGAAATAATCAGGGGCCCTAAAATATGACCTTGTGGTACACCAAAATGTTAGTTAACCAAGTAAACACAGTTCCGCCTACATCCATCTACCGATCTAGCCTGGACTAAATTTTAAATATACAGGGCCTAACATTGTAACGGCACACTTTGTAGCTCATATTTTTCAAGGTTATGAAGTGAATATACGTGTTCCACATTGTCAAACGCTTTTTCAAAGTCGATTTATTTATTCACGGTTAAAAACCAATTAGAATAATTAAATACACATACAAGAGAAAATAGAAAATTATAAGATTGAGAATAAAATATAAAAAAATTAACAACAGTTTCATGAAACCCTCTCAAAGTACTTCTGACATGCCAATAAAATCTTCGTCCATTCATCCGCAAACTGATCGTTTGTTGATATACACTTTACGATACGTTTCGATATACACTACGTAAAGAGATTTTATGACAAAGGTATTATGGAAGTTTTTATTTCCATATTTCACTTACGTATTTCCTCCTGCTCCTGTTGTAGTCTGGCATCAGCATCGGCCTGGTCTTCCACATGGGATACAGAGCTTGAACTCTCCATCGGTTCATCATCTTGATCAGGTACCACGATCTCATAGTCGTTGCGCGGCGTCGGTAGTGACGATAAGGCGTTGCGGACTAACGATTTTTGCTGTGATTATAGGCAAAATATAGTTTTTGTTATTATTTAGAACACTGACAAAAGTAACCGCTTCTTTTTCATAAGGTGGCAATACGGTTTTTTTTTGCCGAGAACGGTTTTTTTGGATTACGGTTTTTTGCTCATGATTACTTTAATGAAATATTCGTCTTTAGACAAATAAAAAAAAATGTGTACATTCTCTACCTATTTTCTAATAAAACATTTAATTAAGCCAAATTCCGGACCTGGTAAATTGTCATTTCAGGTCCGGAATTTGGTATTTTGACCTTTTGGTCTACCGTTTAGGGTCAGGATTTGATTTGAGTTTAGACTTCTTTTGATAGGGAAGACAATGCAAGAGGGGAATAAACCTAACACAAAAATTAAATCAAATCACATTTACCTGTTTTTGTATTTGATTAGCAACTAGAGGTGTATCTCCAGTGCTTATTCTGTCTTCTGGATTGATACTTAACTTATCACGAAGTCCTGGAGTCTGCAAAACACAAGACAATAAAAGATCATCATATTGATGAAGAAACATGTGCGGTGGAAGCAAGCCACGAGCGAGCGTAAAAATGACTTCTATGCCATTGACATAAGGTACAATGACTGTCGCGTGCTTTTGAAATCCAACAAAAATAATAATAACATTAGCTGAATAAGGTTATACATACAGCTAAACCTGGCTGTACGACTGCTTGACTAGGCGTATTGAAGCTACCGGGGGTGGACACTTCACTGCGAGATGACCTGAATCAAAGTATACAGAACATTTTAGAAAAAGAACCTTCATCAAAATAACTACGAACAGTAGCCGGTCGTTAATACAGGGTGAAATTGAACACATGCGACAAATCGAAATGGGAGATTGTACTCGTCATTATGAACAACTTTTACTATGGGACCAAACCTGAAATCGCGAAATAAAAATCAGCTGTTCCCTACATTTATGTTCGCATAACTCGCCAAAATGTAGGGAACAGCTGATTTTTTTTTTCGCGATTTCAGGTTTGGTCCCATAGTAAAAGTTGTTCAAAATGATGAGTATAATCTCCCATTTCGGTTTGTCGCATGTGTTCAATTTCACCCTGTATAAATAGCACAACTAGATTGACAAGAAGTTCGATATCGTAGAGTTGTCTACAGCCCATTCAGTTATTTTACCCCTGATTATACATCACTGTCAAAATCACAGTGGTCTTTATTCCCGTTACAATAAGGTTGCTGTTGGGTTGCTGCTGTCAGAGGTAAAATAACTCTGAAAAGACTGTATGTCACACATATCTGTGTCACAGTCTCTTTCTAAAGCTCTATGGGCCAGTTTATCGAACAAAAAATATCGCAAAATTAATGTGACAAATTGTCAATAAGTAATACTTTAGCTTACCTGAATGGTGTGATGAGTACAGTATTCGGCGTAGCAACGGCTTGTGACTGCGGCAATGAGCCTGAGAAGTCAGTCTGATGCAGCGGAGTATTGAGACCTCCTTTCAGAGGAGTGTCCACGTGGGTTAGTGCCATCACGTTCTGAGCTTCCATTAGGATTCTAGAAGGGAGATTGTTGTGTTATTTCAGTATTAAAACAAAACCTATGGCAAAATGAATTGATGATATAATTAAGCTTGTTGAAAAGGCTTGTAGCATAACACAGGGCGAAATTGGCCTAAGGCCCTTTATACACGGCACGGTTTCTTTACGGTGTGGCGCGCTAACCGCATACGGCGACGACACTGTGCCATAGTGCCGCCGTGTCATGAACAAGCTTCCATAGTGGTCTATACAGTACTGACGAACGTGCCTACACACGGCGAATCAACCGTAGATTTTCACAGCAAGAAAAACGTCTGTGTGCAAAGGGCCTAAACGGGAGGTGGTTTATAACGGCTGTAGACGATTCATCTACCAATGGTTTCGTCGTGTAGATCGAGTATCCAAAACACAGTTTTTTTTTTTTAATTTCTGATATTTTAGCTGTTTGTTGTTATATGAATTTTTAAAAAATCTTCATCCTCAAAACATAATGCAAATCAAATGATCAGTGAATGTTACCTGTCCTGATGCTGCGCAGGCGTGCGCAGCGCGGCGGGCGTGGCGGGCGTGATGGCGTACTCGGCCAGCAGCGCGTCCGTGGGCGCGCCCGCGCCGCCCGCCGACTCGCGCGCGGCTTCCGATGCGCGGCCTAGCTTCACTACTTGTTGCAACTCCTGTATGTCGGAAAGGGCAAAGTTAGATCGTAAATTCCTAATTTGGATCACTGTCAGCAGAATATTTGACTTATCCACGAATACTTTGTGGATACATCAAATGTGTGACAGTGTCTAATGGCACAAAGCACACAATTGCTGAGCAGACGATGGACAATTTGTCCGCGACGATAGAAGGTATGGAAATCTATGCAATAACGCACACAGAGGACAGAACGACTGAGCCGCCGATGCTGGCTGGATAATGTCTCTCACTGTCTATAGGTATTTTAACATATATTTTTTATTTTAATTATATTCTCTGTCCCCAAATTAGAATGAAAGCGTTATGCTTTAGTACATCACCTGATCAGTAACTTGTGGCTCGGGCAGCACCAGTTTGCTGCGCTTGCGAGCCGGCTGGTCGCCTTGCAGCATAGCTTGAGGCACATCATTCTCTTTGCGTTGTTTCAACTTCTGTTTGTCCTTGCGGCGGTCTCTCTGTAACAAACGGCAATAATTTAGCCATCTACTGAGATAAGTATAGAAGTCTGTAGAAAAATAATATAACAAAAATATGACCTCAAATTAATAGTAGAGGTTCTTTTAGGACGCGAAATTCAAGTTTATTACGTGTTTTGAAAATGCAGCTCTATTTTACGTATTATTAAAGTGCTATTCGCGCATGTAATGATATCATAATATAAAACTTTTTTTTTTATGAAAAAGTACCAGGTTCTTAATAATTAATTACAATCTAGCCTATAAGAATAATATGCAAATTTAATCTAAAAAATTTACTGATTAATAAAATCATACATATAAATCTTTATTTTTAAAGTTATATTTGAAGGAAAATATGACTGTTTCATAAAAATATGACATTTCCCATCATAACTTCGAGGGCTTGAGTCAGTTACCTCCTCCTTTTCTGAATGTAGTTCTCCATCGAGATGTTGCTGCCTGAGTCGTGTGAAGTCCGGGGCCATAGGATCTACCACTTCTGTGGATGTGTCGTAGAACCCAGAGGCGGGCTTTTTCTCAAACGGTATCTCTGAGTTGTAGTCTACACCGCGCTTCTTCTTGCGCCTGTAGATAAGAAGAAGCAATGTGAAATCATACATAACTACTACATTATTAATACTATTTATTAATAATATAATAAATTAATACAAATTAATATAAATTAGAAACTATTTTACTTTTTAACATATTGACTGCCACACAACAGACACAATAGAAAATCTATTGTTTGCGGTCACCATTGACCGCGGTGGCAGTAAATCCCTTAACCAATAAATTTTCTTCAAATTGAATTGCAAAAGTGGGATTGAAAAGAAATATGTATAAGTACATTGTTGAATATACAGATTGTAACTATTTTCTAAAGTACATTTGTCTTAAAAACTGTTAGTGATTTGTATCCACTATTTAAAAGAAATTAAGAATTTTGCTCTTTAGGATTATGGGTCATAATGGGACATTGTTTCTGTAGACCATGGCAAACCAGAGTGGCTAAAGAGCGTTATCAGATCTACAATAAAATTATCACATCTAAAATATTGTTCCACGTGTGCTGAAATTGCTTTAGCCATTAAATGCATGATGTCTTACCTGATTGGCACAGCAATGCCAGCAGCGCTCAGTTCCCTTCTCTTCTGCAAGGCGGCAAGTCGCCGCGCCTCCTCCAGCTGCTTTTCACGCGCCTTCCTCTTAGCCTTCTTACCCTGTGTGTTGGCTAGACGAGCACGCGCTTCTGACAGCATCTCCAGTTCTGTGTGACAGGGTATGTTTTGTAAGTTATAAATACACACCTTTTCAAATAGGAGATTTTTACAGTAACTTGATATAGAAGTGTAAGATAAATAGATAAATCATTTATTTAGTGCACACCACAGAAATAGTACAATTAAGTAAAGCACATTGTAACAAAATACAAAAAAATAAAAGGGCAATAGGTTCCACACATATAACATGGGACATGATTATAACTGAAGAAATGCCAAAAATATCAAAGCCTCTCTTGCCAGTTAGCTAGTGTCGTTTTTATACAAATGTGTAATAAATAGTTAACTTGATTAATCTATTAATTTATCTATCTACATATAGGAAGATTTTTTTTATCACCATCCAAATTTTTACAGGGTGTTCTACCCATGAAAAAAAAATCTGCTGTGTAATACAACAGCTGATTTTTTTTTTGTGATTTCAGAGTTGGTTGCATAGTGAAAGTTGTTCATTAATGGGTAGAACACCTTGTAAAAATTTGGATGGTGATAAAAAAATCTTCTGTATATCAGAGGGATAATGCAGGCTGGCAATAACTCAACAACAATGACAATATGGTTAGTAACAACATGCCTCATCATACTCCATATCTCTTTTGAACTCACCATCTTCATCCATATCCTTAGGATCAGGCCTGGCTGGTTTTGTCTCAGGGTTGGGATCTATTTCACCAGGTTTCAGCTTGCGAGGATCATCACCCATATCCTCCCCTTCTTCGTTCTTCTGAGCTTGATCTCTGCATAATTCATTTAAAAAAAAAAAAATACTGATCATAAATTCTTAACTGTTGATACATTAGATGTCCCAAGTTATCATAGCAATAGTAGAACTTTTAGATTTCTCTTTGTAAGGGAACAGACAGTTTTTATATATAGGTTATTGAAGACTGTAGAAGCATCAGAGAAGTTAGAGGACAAAAAATAAAAGTGTAAGGATCGCTTTATATCCATACTACCAAATAGATAGCACAGCCCGCTGATCAACAGCAGTATTTTTGTATATTAGAATTGGAAGTTTATGTTCCCAATATTTCAGTATGGAAACCATCTCCATTTAACAGATATTTCAGGATTTGGTATGATGGTTCAGATGGTTGTGCCCTGATAATTTATATGGCCTACTTACAGCAAATACTCGTATCTCTCCAGACATTGTGCAGCCGTGCGACCAATGATGGGCGCAATGGTTCTCCATTGTGTGGGCATCAGCTTGGCCAGGTGCAGCAACTTCTCGTCCTCCTCGCGAGACCATTCCGTCTTCTTGATGCTCGGGTCGAGCCACTCGTACCAACGAGCCTTGCATTGTTTAGCAGATTTTCTATGCAGCAGCGACGCAATACGGGACCACTGGTTTTTCCCATATTTCATCACCGCCGCTTTGAGGATTTCATCCTACGAATTGAGTAATGGTAGTTAAATACACGAAACACATTTTTGATGGAGTAAAAGCATTGGATCAAAGATAATTTCACAAACCTCAGTGTTGCGCCAAACGCCACCTTTTATCATAATTCGCGGCATGGCTAAGGATTAATTTATGCCGCCGATCACAAAATAACTATTCGTTTTTTCGGAACACTTGTAGAAATGACAAAAAGCTTCACTCTAGATAAGAATCACATATTTAAATTGCTTGAAAATACAAATAACCAACATGAACATGAAATCCGATAGATAAAATGACGTCCAGACCAGTGGAAAGAATAGTGAAGTTAGCGTCATTTGCGTGTCATAGCTGTCAATATTTTATTTTTGTATGGCAATTTTGGTTTTGATGGAAATATATTTATAGTCTATGAAAAAAGGCGAGCCCGTCCGCATGGTAAGTACATACCTTGCTGCCATTCTCTCAAAGAATACTATATAACTAAAGTATACTATTTACGCAGTCTGCCGATCTCGGTTTTTGTGCACAAATCACAAGTTTGTGTGCGAACGAGGGTCAGCTAGTCGGTTTTAAAGCAACAAATGTTGACGAAAAAGTCGGCCACCGAATACTGCATTATCATATTCCTTTCCACTTTTCCAGGCATATTGATAGCTTGGGGTTATTTGCCACTTCAGTGGGATGCGGTTTTGAAAACCGTAAATATACGTATTTAGGAGACAAAAAAAGCTTTGTATCGATTCTCGATTGACGAAGAAAAGAAAACTGGCTTATTGTTTATGGCAAAGTTAGTTTCTATGAATACCAACCTTCCAATACAAACTATAAATGTCAAACTGTTGTAAATCTAAATGGGTGATAGCGTTTCTGGCACTCCCTTTTCCTTGATAATTGATGAAAACGTATAAAAGTGCAGAGTAAATTACTATAATATGAATTTCCATTAGCAGGTTTAGTTCCCTGATTAACATGAAACATTGTTTTGCTGCGTAAAGTTAGTGTGTGAACTAGCGCAGTGTAATAAGGTAACTATGATTCAAGCATATTTATCACCGCGGTGGTACTCTCGTGCTACTTTAAATTGGAATAATGTATTTACTATCATTGCTTATAGTCATACATAGCATACTGTATAAAAGAAACGCTAAGTGATACCTTGGAAGTGTTATTTCATTAAAGGATTCTATTTGTGCAATCAGGAAGGATATGATAACACAAATTGGATATGCGGCATTAAAAGCAATTGATTCTGAGTCGCACCTCGTACTTCGTAATTGTCTGGGTTGTAGTTTCAACTATCACAATAACTGTGCCTTTGATATCTTCAGCAAACTTATTTCAAACAATATAATGGAGTTTGTGGTACCTGGTTGTTTAGAACACAAGATCAATTCATTCCTCATAGTTTGTTTAAAATTACAAAAGAATAACTATTCATATGAAAACAATCAGTTTAATAAACACATCTATCCAGTAACTAATTGAATGGAATTACAGCACATAATGAAAGTTATTTATATAGCTAGTGACTCTGGGAATCATTGTGAGTAGTAGGTATGAACCTACTTATTGCATGCCTACTTGCTACATCCTGTTACTGATTGATTCAGTTTCAATATGAATTTCCATTAATGGTTTAGGTTATTAGTAAGATGAAAAAGTCAGGTGTTCAAGCTCAGTATGAAATATAACTTTTCCTGTTGGACTATATAATTATCTAATGTCTTAAACATATTTTTATATTTTAGAATCATGTCGACCATGTCAAGATCAGTCCACATCAGCCAGCAAAAGCTGGCTGAGAAGCTCATCATACTAAACGACAGAGGTATCGGGATGCTGACTAGAATCTACAACATCAAGAAAGCATGTGGAGATGCTAAATCTAAACCAGGCTTCCTGTCGGACAAGGCTTTAGAATCCTCTATTAAAAACATTGTTAGAAGATTCCCTAATATTGATGTCAAGGGCCTTCAGGCTATCACAAACATCAGAAATGAAATAATTAAATCCCTCTCATTGTATTACTATACATTTGTAGATCTATTAGATTTTAAAGATAATGTTTGTGAACTACTCAACATTTTAGACGCATGTCAAGTCACATTAGACCTGACTTTGAATTTTGAATTGACAAAAAATTATCTGGATCTGATCACCACTTACATTTCACTGATGATTCTACTATCAAGAGTAGAAGACCGCAAAGCAGTACTAGGGTTATTCAATGCTGCACATGAAATGGTACACAATCAGATTGATCAAAGTTTCCCTCGCTTGGGTCAAATGATTTTAGATTATGATGCTCCTTTGAAGAAACTTTCTGAAGAATTTCAACCACATCTGAAGGTGCTGACTAGTGCACTTAATTCACTCTGGCAAGTTTATCCTGCAAGAAACCTGACAGCTGAGCACTGGAGATCTGAACAAAAGCTGAGTTTGGTGAGCAACCCTGCTCAGCTCCTGAAACCCTCAGAAACAAACACCATGTCTTGTGAATATGTGTCATTGGAGTGTCTGGAGAGATGGGTGATATTTGGCTTTGCTATTTGTCACCAAATGCTGCAACAAGATCATGCAAACAAGATGTGGGTCAGTGCCTTAGAGTCAGGGTGGGTTGTAGCACTATTTCGCGATGAAGTCATTTATATTCACAGTTACATCCAGAGTTTCTTTGATGGCATAAAAGGATATGGAAAAAGAATATCTGAAGTTAAGGATTGCTATCACCATGCAGTCCAAAAGGCTGGATATAAACACAGGGAGAGGAGGAAGTTCTTGAGAACAGCTTTGAAGGAACTAGGTCTCATATTAACTGATCAGCCAGGATTATTGGGACCTAAGGCATTGCTAATTTTCATTGGTCTCTGCTATGCAAGAGATGAAGTGTTTTGGTTATTGCGACACAATGACAACCCTCCACAGAAAGTGAAAGGCAAAGCAGCTGAAGATTTAGTGGACCGTCAGTTGCCAGAACTTCTGTTCCACATGGAGGAGTTGAGGGCTCTAGTGAGGAAGTACAGCCAGGTTATGCAGAGATATTATGTGCAATATCTGTCAGGTTTTGATGCTGTTGCTCTGAACTTGATGATACAGAATTTGCAAGTTAATCCTGATGATGAGAATATAATACTTTCATCATTGTGCAGCACTGCTGCTAATCTAAGTGTTAAACAAGTTGAAGACAATGAGCTGTTTGATTTCCGAGCATTCCGCCTAGACTGGTTCAGGTTACAGACATATACATCAGTTGCCAAATCAGCATTCAGTCTTGTTGATCAGAGGGAATTGGCACAATTTATTGATAAAATGGTCTTCCATACAAAAATGGTTGATAATCTTGATGAAATTATGGTAGAAACATCTGACTTGTCCCTCTTTTGTTTCTACAGCAAAATCTTTGAAAGTCAATTCCACATGTGTTTAGAGTTCCCAGCACAAAATCGTTACATAATTGCATTCCCACTGATTTGCAGTCACTTCCAAAACTGTACTCATGAGCTATGTCCAGAGGAGAGACACCACATCAGAGAAAGGAGTCTTTCTGTTGTGAACATATTCTTGGACGAGATGGCTAAGGAGGCAAAAAATATAATCACTACAATTTGTGATGAACAGTGTACAATGAGCGATAAATTACTGCCCAAGCATTGTGCGCAGACTATCGCGCACCTGGCGAATAGGAAGAAGAAGGATAAGAATAAGAAGAACACAATTGCAATTGTTGTGCCAGGAACTGAGAGTTACAGGAAGACTAGAGAAGATCTGACCACTATGGACAAGCTACACATGGCTTTAACAGAGCTCTGCTACGCCATCAACTATTGTGCTACCGTCAATGTATGGGAGTATACATTCGCTCCACGAGAATATTTACACCAACATTTGGAGACTAGATTTTCGAAAGCATTGGTTGGCATGGTCATGTTCAATCAGGATACGAGTGAAATTGCTAAACCATCCGAGTTATTAGTCAGTGTTCGCGCGTATATGAATGTCTTGCAAACGGTCGAAAATTACGTTCATATTGACATTACGAGAGTATTCAATAATTGCCTTTTACAACAAACACAAAACACAGACAGCCATGGAGAGAAGACAATAGCTTCGCTTTACACACAGTGGTATTCAGAAATCTTACTCAGGAGAGTTAGTGCTGGCAGTATCTGCTTTTCCATGAATCAAAAAGCATTTGTTAGTTTAACCGTGGAAGGCGCAATCCCATTCAATGCTGAAGAGTATTCTGACATAAATGAGCTGCGAGCTTTAGCTGAACTCATTGGGCCTTATGGCATGAAGTTACTGAGCGAAACACTGATGTGGCACATTGCAAGCCAAGTCCAAGAACTTAAAAAGTTGGTAGTACAAAACAAGGAAGTTCTTCAGATGCTGAGGACAAACTTTGATAAACCTGAAATAATGAGAGAACAGTTTAAAAGATTGCAACATGTGGATAACGTTTTGCAAAGGATGACAATAATCGGCGTAATTTTAAGCTTTAGACAAATCGCCCAAGAGTCTCTTTTAGATGTTTTGGAGCGTCGCATTCCTTTCTTGATTAGTTCAATTAAGGATTTCCAACAGCAATTGCCTAGTGGGGACCCGATGCGTGTCATATCAGAAATGTGCTCAGCGGCTGGCTTGGCTTGCAAAGTCGACCCGACGTTAGCATCAGCTCTGCGCCAAAATAAAACTGATGTTGAAGAAGAAGAGCATCTCATTGTATGTTTGTTGATGGTATTCGTTGCAGTGTCCTTGCCCAGGCTTGCACGAAGTGAAGGGTCTTTCTACAGGCCTTCTTTGGAAGGTCACGCAAATAACATTCATTGCATGGCGCCTGCAATAAATCACATCTTTGGAGCACTGTTTACAATATGTGGACAGGGTGATATTGAAGATCGTATGAAAGAATTCTTAGCCTTGGCGTCTTCATCTCTGCTTCGACTCGGCCAAGAGACCGACAAGGAAGCTATAAAGAATCGAGAGTCAGTGTACCTCCTCCTCGACCTCATTGTTCAAGAGTCTCCATTCCTGACAATGGACTTGTTAGAATCTTGTTTCCCGTATGTTCTAATACGTAATGCTTACCACGAAGTATACAAACAAGAACAAGTGGCGTTGCATTAATATATTTTTTTTTCTTTTAATATGACGAAAGACAGAATGCTTTGAGAAGTTAGCTGTATGTTTTATTTAATAATAATAATGTCGCTCTATAGACAAATTCCAATATTACGAGTATTATTAAGAAACAAACAATGAAACATTCATTTTTAATATGTTCGGACAATATGTATAATACTTTAATTTACTAATTAGAAACACGAAAACATAAGTTATTACCCGAAACATTTGGCTTTAATAAGACTGGCAAACTATTCCCTTCTTTATCTAAATGGAATATAATTGTTTACTTTTAAACCTCTTTTAGTCGTAATGATTTATAATTAGAGAACATATTTATATACGTTAGTTAAGGAAAACAGAACAGTTCAATATTGGTCAAAGATTAATCGCTATCAATTAAATAGAACCGTACCTTTTGTGTAAGAGACGCAATACATAGAGGCAATAATAACAATATGAATTCCGTAGCTACGACTCACAAAGATACTTTAGAGAATACGTTTAGGTAATTAGTTATATAATTGCCTCAATGCTTTTATATGTTTTATTAATAGTTTATAGTTATTTCAAAATTTTATGAAGTATAAATAATTAACTCTAGACATCGCCAAGAGCGGTTCTGCACTACATTCGATCCGAGTCCAAGAAATGCCGGGCCGAAGTGACCATAATCCTATTTGTATGAGAGGTTGCGCACTAGATCCGAAAATTCCCAATTTAGAACATTCCCAATTCGGATTGAAATCGGACCTTTAATTTGGATTCGGATCGGATGTAGTGCGAAACCGCTCTTACCTACAGTCTAAAGCAACATAAACCTTTCGAAGCGACACACTCATGCTATTACTTTTATCAATGATATTCTCTATTCCAGTATTTAATATGTAATAGAATACCTATCTATTTAGCTTTATAATATGATTATTTGGCTATAAACGTATTTTGTTGTAGAAAAAAGACACTTCTATTTCTAAGATAGCTGTAACAATCTTCGGACAGTGATATTTTAAAGTTATTCTGAAGAACAGTAGGTAGGTACCTAATAGATTATTGGTTTCCAAAAACGTGCGTGGTATCGTAGTACACAGTCAACAGAATCAGGCATAATGAGTCAATAGGAAATCCGCTGGAGATGACCTTAGAATATCCCTGTTTAAATGAGTCTTTATCGCAAATGGAATGAATCACAAAATGTTGTTTGTTTTCTGCAGTTTTCTGAAGTGATTTCTCTTTCCTTGCTTTAGAACTCAAATGAAGATTATGGTTATGCGTTTATTATTGTAAAATGTATTGACATATTCTCCTACTACCTGTTTGTACACTTCTGTTTATGTTCTAGCATATAATTATGATACTTTTGTACCTTGTATATACAGATATATCCTTTATTAAACAATGTATTAAATAATATATTACATTTGTTTTACATTAATAAAGTATGTATGTACCTACCCGCAATCTCAAAGTACGTATATTCTGTTTCAAAAGTATCTGATGAAAGTTTAAACAAACCCTGTTCAGACTAAATACTCGTACATAGTAGTTCGGAAAAGACTAGGCAGATGATAGTCACTTTACGCAATCTCTTATCATCTGCCTAGTCTTTTCCTGTGTTGGGGTCGGCTTCCAGTCTAACCGGTTGCAGCTGAATACCAGTATTTTACATGGTGCGACTGCCTATCTGACCTCTATAACCCAGATACTGGGTAATACGATACCCCATGGTAAGACGGATTGGATGACCATTCGTCACATTGGCCATTTCGTCGCTATCCCTAATAGGTCACTTTCACTAATACGTCACCTTGTGCATCTGGTCAGTTTCTTAACTCGTCTCATGCTGTATTTCGACTCATTCCCAACTCGTCCGATGGATATGTACAACGTACAGTCAGCGTTAAAAATGTCGGGACGAACAGACTGTTCACAATGATCTCAACACCTAATAAAAAATTAAACTTTATTTATAATAAATAAATTAAAATGCTAGTTAGGTACCTACCTATTTATGTTACGAGAGAGTCCATTTTTATTTAAGTTGAGTTTATTTTTTTTTTCTTTATCGTCTTTCTAGAAAAATTCTAACAAGATTGTGCGAGTACTACCTCATTTATAATAAAATTTTGTTGTACTGAAAATGTTTGTTTTTGTGCTTAATTGTACATATCCATTGGACGAGTTGGGAATGAGTCGAAATACAGCATGAGACGAGTTAAGAAACTGACCAGATGCACAAGGTGACGTATTAGTGAAAGTGACCTATTAGGGATAGCGACGAAATGGCCAATGTGACGAATGGTCATCCAATCCGGTAAGACTGGTTGTCAGACTTTCGGGCTTCTGGCAACCCATAAAGACTGTCAAAGATCCACGAATGACAGTCTGGATCAACGGCTTCTGGGACACAAATGTGTCTTTGTACTTATTACTTTGTATGTAAGGATGGTCACCCATCCACGGCAAGCGTAGCTTAACCTGATCGATCGACCCGTGCGGCTGTTATTACTTAGTCACACTTACGCAATCACTCACTAAGGGAAATTTGTTAGAAATAAATATAAATTACTAGCTGCGTCCCGCGGTTTCACCCTCATAAGTTTCGTTTATAATTGGGTAGTTTCCTGGGTAAAAAAATAATAATTCTAATTAGTCCGTCAGTTAGATTATCGAAAAATAATGGACCCTTATTTTTTCTTTTGTCAATCAAACAAAAAATGACAAGGATAAAGCGCGTCAAAATTTGGGAGTGACGTCACGCCGTGCGACACTTTTTAGCACGGCGTGACGTCACGACCCCCCACTCCCAAATTTTGACGCGCTTTATCTTTGTCATTTTTTGTTTGATTGACAAAAGAAAAAATAAGGGTCCATTATTTTTCGATAATCTAACTGACGGACTAATTAGAATTTTTTAGGAAACTAGCCTATTCAATCATGATTCGAAAGACACGTGGCGCCATCTATTATCATAATAATGTTATTGTTTTCCTCGGGAATAGCACTTTTTTCGGGATGAAAGGTACCCTGTCCGTTTCTGTACACAACGTATATGCAAAATTTCAGGATAATCGGTTCAGTGGTTTAGGCGTGAAAAGGTAACAAACGAACTTACTTTCGCATTTATAATATTAGTTAGGATTTTATTGTCCTGGTAATGCAGTACGCAGGTTCACAGGCTAGCAGCAAGCTGAGACTATATTATTTGCCAGTGAGCCCCAAACTAGACAGTTAGTCTGTATATTGGGGCTCGGGATACGAATTCCAGATTGGAGACTAGAGAGGTGATTTCAGGTATGGTATGGTTCATGTGTATGTGTAATGTTTGTGCGTGTTTGTTCCATTGTGCTTCGATTGATTCAGTTTCAGGTCAGGGTCTTTATATTAATCACTACCCCGCTGATGCAGTACTGAATTATCGATTGGCATAGCGCTGGGTAAACTCGTTGTAGTGTGTCTGTGGGTAGACGGTCTCCAAGTGGTATGAATAAATTTTCTTATTCTGCCAGAAAGGTTGGATATATATTATATATGTTGCTTAAACGTTAGGTTGTCGTCGATAAGAATATCGAGGTATTTAATGGGAAAAGTGCGTTCAAGAGGGACAGTCGCAAGGGGGGTAGAAATGTTAGAAGAGCAGTGATGGAGTTTGAGTTTAAGGTGTTCGGGTGGGTTCGAAACAGCGGTCATTGAGAAAACAATATTATTTAGGTTTACTGCCATTTAGCGTGAGTAGGTTTCTGTCCAGGTTATTTGCGATTAGTAACAATCCCTCTTCTACTAGACAGTATACATGTTCCAATGATTTCCGGTGAAATATTACAACTGTGTCATCTGCATAAGTTACAATTTCAGCATGTCGTTAATATGACAATTAAAAGCGTGGGACCAAGTACACTGCCCTGTGGAACTCCGAAATCAATGGGGAGTTGATCACCAGTGGAAGAGCATACACTTTCGTGTAGGTACTGCTTCTAGTTTTTCAGGTAGCCTTTAAACCATTCAAAGCAATTCCTCGTGTAGCGTAGGCATTATACTTATACATCTTTTGCATCTTTAGTCTTAGGCCACGTATGACGTAGCTCGTATGTTAACTCTAAGCTCTCAACCACTGTATTATATTCCTTGTGCCAGTCGTTCAGTAAACCTTCAACCGAGAACACGCTCTTTTAATTTGCCAACCTTCTGACCGCACACAGCACAAAACCACCTTATCGGCAAAGTGGTGACACCGACGTGAGCGCGCGCGTATCGTGTTCCAAGTTTTTAACAAAGACTATAATTATAATTATCGCGCGCAAAAATGAACGACCCACGCTACCAGGCCGCAGCTCCCCAACAACCTGCAGCCATGTCAACCCAGGACCAGCCACAGCCGCAACAGATGACGGCAGTTTCTACGACACCGAGGATACCGGATTTCTGGCAAGATCGACCAAGACTCTGGTTTCATCAATTCAACGCCATCGTGGATCCCCTAAAGGCAAGTGACCTGCACAAAAGTCAACTTTTAATAGCTAGGCTGAAACCTGACGAATTACCTGATATTAGTGACATTCTTGAAAACATGCCTGAGAATAATAAATACGAAACTCTAAGAAATAGGTTAATTTCGGTTTACGAAGAGTCGGAAACAAAACAAATGAACCAACTCTTAAACGAAATCGAACTCGGAAATCAAAAGCCTTCACAATTATTACGACGTATGCGAGACTTAGGGAAAAATAAAGTCCCAGACGATACTCTAAAATTACTGTGGACAGGCCGTCTTCCACACTCAATTAGGGCCGTCCTAACCGCATGCGACACTGGCGAAGTTAAACTCGATGGTTTGGCTAAAATCGCTGATAAAATTCTGGAAAATACCAGACCATCTGAAATAGCCCCGGTTTCTAAAACAACTCCAAGTGCAGGCCCAACACTTCCCGAAACCATTGTAAATGAGCTGAAACAAATGAAACTAGAAATTTCGGAATTACGCACTAAACTAAACGATTCCAATAACCATCAGAGCCGTGAGTCGCGAAGTCGAGATCGTTATAGCCGTGGAACTTCCCGGACACGCTCTAAAAGTCGCGAAATCACTCATAAAAATAGGGAGAATTACCTCAGACAAAAAGCGAAACCAGGTGACGCGAATTATCAGTGTTTCTACCACTTCACTTATGGCACAAATGCGCGTAAATGCGGCGACACAATGAATTGCAATAAAAAGAACCCGGAAAACTAATTCAGACGCCGGGTCAAATACACAATGTCGCCGGCGTCAAATCCTACCGTTTATGTGTTACGGATATCAAAACTGGTGTACGATTTCTTATCGACACCGGTGCTGATGTGTCGGTTTTAGCCAGTAAAAGGCAAAACGTTTCCACATCAGATTACATATTATATGCAGCCAACGGCACAAAAATCAAAACATACGGCGAAAAATCCATCACAGTTAACTTAGGTTTACGCCGCCCACTCCAATGGAAGTTCATACTAGCCGATGTACAACGCTCAATAATAGGCGCTGACTTCCTTGCTGCTAACAAACTAATAGTAGATTTACATGGTAGGAAATTAATAGACAAACTCACTTTAATATCGCGCGCTACAAATATTACAAATTGCCCGGAATCGAGTATTCGATCAATCGATGTAAACGACGAATACCATCTCATATTACAAAAATTTCCCGAAATAACCAAATTAGAAAACTTTAAAACGCATCCTAAACATGATGTGCAACACCAAATTTACACTAATGGACCCCCGGTCCATGAAAAAGTACGACCGCTTAATCCGGAGAAATACAAAATCGCCAAAGCAGAATTCGAAAGAATGATGCAATTAGGTATTTGTAGACCTTCGAATAGTCCTTGGGCTAACCCACTCGTTTGCGTTAGAAAAAAAAACGGCGAGATAAGGCCGTGCGGAGACTATCGTAGACTTAACGCACAAACCACTCCCGACCGTTACCCATTACCAAGACTACTTGATTTCACATATTTACTCAAAGGGAAAACTATATTTTCTAAAATTGATGTCCGGAAAGCTTACCATAATATACCAATGGCTCCCGAAGACATCCCAAAGACTGCAGTTATAACTCCATTCGGTTTATTCGAATTTACGAGAATGAACTTTGGATTACGTAACGCAGCGCAAGATTTTCAAAGGTTAGTCAACAACGCCTTAAAAAGTCTTGACTTTGCATTTCCTTACCTAGATGATGTAATTATAGCTTCAGATTCAAAAGAAATGCATGCAAAACATTTAGAGTTAGTTTTAGAACGATTAAATAATATCGGGTTAACAATCAACACAGACAAATGCGAATTCGGTAAATCCGAGTTAAACTTCCTCGGTTACCACATCAACTCAAAAGGCATAAAACCGAGCGCAAACAAAACGCAACTTATTAATGATTATCCACAACCCAAAACAATAGAGGAACTTCGACGATTCCTCGGAATGATGAATTTTTATAGGCTCAACATTCCAAAAGCTGCAGAAATTCAAGCACCACTAAATGCGTATTTACACAATTCAAAAAAACGCGACAAAACAGAAATTACATGGACCGAAAGTGCATTAGAAGCATTCAGTCGATGTAAACAAGCTATCAATAATACAGTCACGTTATCGCATCCCGACGCGACCGTGCCATTAGTGTTGATGACAGACGCTTCCGGTACTTGCGTAGGCGCCGCCTTAAATCAGAGAGTTAGCGATAAATTAGAACCTTTAGGATTTTATTCAAAGAAACTCATCGATACCCAAACAAGATACAGCACGTACGATAGGGAACTTTTAGCAATTTACATGGCAATTAAACACTTCCGCCATATGGTAGAAGGCAGACAGCTAACAGTACTAACAGACCACAAACCATTGACCTTCGCCCTATCTAAAAAGGTATCGCCTTCAGACTCACCTAGACGGTTAAGACAACTAGACTTCATTTCTCAATTTTGCGATAACATCTTATACATAGAAGGTAACAAAAATACAGTCGCCGACGCATTATCCCGTATCGACGAGATTATCATGCCATCACTAGTAGATTATCAAAAGTTAGCCGAACTACAAAAATGCGATCCAGAGTTACAAAATCTACGCAAACATGACAAACTCCAATTTAAATTAATAACAATGCCCGATTCGGAGATAAAAATAGCCTGCGAAACATCAACAAACGACATACGTCCTTATCTACCTCTACAGTTCCGGGAGGTCGCCATAAAAACTTTACACAATGTGAGTCATCCCGGCGTCGCAGCTACTCAACACTTAGTTAAGTCAAGATATTTCTGGAGCAACATGAATACAGACATAAAAAAATTCGTTAAAATGTGCGTCCCCTGTCAAAAATCTAAAATTCAACGCCACACAGTAACACCGATAGGTGAATTTGACAGCACAGGAAATCGTTTTGAAAACGTACACATCGATATAATAGGACCACTGCCACCGGCACAGGATTTCAAATATTGCGTTACTATCATCGACAGGGTGACGAAATGGCCAGAAGTTATACCCGTTAAAGATATAACAGCTGAAACGGTTGCTAAGGTGTTCGTAGAACATTGGATTGCTCGTTTCGGTTGTCCAATACGTATAACCTCAGATCAAGGTCGTCAATTCGAAGCAGATTTATTTCGGCAGTTATTAAAAAGACTCGGCATCGAACGAGTTCGCACAACTGCATACAACCCAAAGGCGAACGGCATGATCGAAAGATTTCACCGTACCTTAAAAGCTGCTATTATGGCAAAATGTTCAAATAGCACACAATGGTTACGGGAATTACCTCTAGTACTCCTAGGGTTGCGCTCGGCAGTTAAATTAGATCTGGGATACAGTCCATCACAATTTTTATATGGCAGTAGTCTCAGACTGCCAGGTGACCTATTTCATTCAAAACCTACAACCAATATTAACGACAGCGACTACATCAAACTGTTAACCAAGTCATTGTCATCCGTTCCCAATCTCTCACATTCAAGCCTACATAGCAAAAACAATAGTGTATTCGTTCATAAAGATTTAGCCAATAACACTCATGTGTTTGTTAGAAATGAAGCACGTCGATCTTTGGTACCACCTTACGAAGGTCCATATAAAGTAATAAAACGACATCCAAAATTTTATACATTAGACTGTAACGGTAGGCAAGTCACAGTATCACTTGATCGTCTAAAATCAGCTTACCTATTAGACTTTGATAATGTGTCGGTCCCACGCCAGGAGACCCAAACGACGACGCTACCTGACACCGTCCCATATCCGGCGAACGTCACGACTCCACATGACACTTCGAGCACTACGACACCGCCGATAACAACGAAATCGGGCCGGGTCGTTAAGAAGACCGTGAGATTCGACATGTGAGCCGCCTCCCGTCAACGTCTTTATCAACTGTATCAACCATCACTCTTCAACAAACGCTCACTATCGCCGCACTCATACCAGCCAGCAGTCAGACATCATGGGCCAGCCAGCTAGCAAAACGACCATCGTGGCGCAGAACAGCGCAGCCGCTGGCAACAAGGCTTCACTGCAAGACGAAACCCTTACCGTCACCCACAAGATGTCGCTGTCCGCAGTCAAATCTCAAATCTCAAATCGTTTATTGCAATCCATAATGTACAATGGTGGTAAATAAAAATAATGGAAACAATTATGGACCCTGTCGGGCACAGCAATTTTTTATATGGGTAAGAGAGAGGAAGAGCGCTTTATTAAATTTCCTTATTATATATATTATATTTAATATTGCTCATTTCTTTACTCATCATCATATCATCATATCATATCATTTCTTTATTTCTTTGCTTTTTTCTTTATTCTAATGTAGTATAATTAATTAGTGTTATGTTATCATTTATTTGTGTAATTTTACTTATTAATATATATCTGTTATTCATAATTATTATTGAATTTAACTATAAAAAATATTTTACATTCTATTATCTATGTATTTATATTTCCATTTATTTACTTATTCTATTAATATTTTATATGCAGGTCTATCTATTAATTTATTATTTCATTGTATTTAATATTCCTTATTTCTTTACTCGCTTAATAATTGTTCGTTGTTATTATTGTAATATAATTATTAGGTATTTTAGTATAATTTACTTTTATTTTACTTATTATAATATGTCTGTTATTCTTAGTTATTATTGAATTTATCCATTAGATATTCTTGTATTGTGTAATAGCTTTTTTTAATTAAGAATTGCTTTAGTTTATTTAAAAATATACTGGTTTTATTTTGTTGTTTTATGTCTTCTGGTAATTTATTATATATTTTTATTGACATTGAATATGGACTAGATGAATGTAGTTTAAGGCGGGAGGGGGGCAAGTTTAGTCTATTTTTATGGCGCAACGAATAATTGGTTTGTATGTCTCCCCGTGTGCTGTAAGAATCTGGATATTTACGGACTAGTTTACATAATTCAAATATATAAATACCAACTAAGGTGAGGATCTTGTGTTTCTGAAAGTAAGGCTTGCAACTATCTGTCGGTTCTATATTGGTAATTATTCGTATTAGTTTTTTTTGAAGGGTAAATAGGGAGGGAGCGTCTGTGCTATTTCCCCATAAGATGATGCCATAGTTAAACCAAGCGTGGGCATACGCGTAGTATGTGACTAGTGCGGTTTGTAGGTTTGTAGTCTTCTTTATTTCGCGGAGAGCATATGAAAACCTTGAAATTTTTGATTTTACTGTCTGTATATGTGTTTTCCAGTTTATATGAGTATCTATTGTTAAACCTAGGAGAGTAAAGTTGTTAACTGTTTCTAATTTATGTTGATTAAATGTAAAATCTATATTTATTTGCTTTTTTTGCCAGGGGTTAAACGCTATTAATTTGGTTTTGGTAAAATTTATTTCGAGATTATGGTCGCTCATCCAGTTTACAGTTTTTTCGAGAATAGTAGTAAGTTTTTCGTTTAAATTAGCATTTGTTTGGCATGAAGTCAGGATCGAAATGTCATCCGCAAAAAGTACACATGGCCCGTCTATGGTTTTGGGGAGGTCATTTATGTAAATGAGGAAAAGGAGGCAACCTATAACACTTCCCTGGGGAATTGAAGCATGTATTGATTTAACATCAGATCTAATGAGCTGTACTTGTTTTGTTTTTTGATTGAAATATTCAATCTCAACTAATTGCTCTCATCTTTTAAATATGATGCGAACCAGTCATGGGCTTTTCCGCGTATTCCTATACCGTATAGCTTATTTAATAATATTTTAAATTGCACTTTGTCGTAGGCTTTGGTCATATCGAGTAATATCCCTATTGCATATTGTTTATTATTTATAATATTTAATGCTTCTTGGATGTATTTATAAACAGCTAGCGTTGTAGATCTGTTTTTGCGAAATCCATTTTGGCAGTCATCGAAAATCTTATATTTTTCACAAAAGGAATATACACGATCACACATTGCTCTTTCGAAGACTTTGGATGCTGTAGGAAGAAGGGAAATTGGTCTATAGTTACTTGGGTCTGTTTTTGCGTTCTTTTTATGGATAGGTTTTATTAAAGCTTTTTTTAGTTGATTAGGGAAAGTGCCCTCTTCGAAGGATTGATTTATTAATTTATAGAACGGTAAGGTTAGTTCATCAGCGCACTGTCTGATCAGAGTCGGTGGGAGTTCGTCTATGCCGTGACTATTTTTATTTTTAAGGTTCTTTAAAATCTGGTTTACTTCGTATCCGTCGACTGGGGTAAGTGTTAAATATAGAGTATCTATTCACATATTGCAACACCTGGACAACTGTCAATATCATTTTTGACATTGACGTTTCTTTTTGTATATCCGTATCCGCTCTCTCACCTTTTCGCTCTCCGTGTGTTTGTAATGTATCATATATTACCATTAATTTATATTTCGACAATCATACGATTTCATGCAAAATATTGTGAATAATATATTGAGGAATCATTGTGTGATCAAGCTGGACTTATTATTTATGAACGCCGAAACCCTTCCACAGGACAAGCGCCCTCGAACAGGTTATGGGCCCAGATTGAAGGTTAGAAATTTTTCTTTACTTTGCAAACCAAAAAAAGGCGATTTAAAATGGGCGATAATGATTCCTCGAAAACATCTGGAATGTCACACATTGAAAAATTGTCAGGTGTGGGAAATTATTCAACGTGGAAATTTTGTATGCGGATGGTATTGGTACTGGAAAATCTGTGGGATGCCGTCACAGGGGACGACACTGATCCCGGGCATATTCAGAAGGCGTTGGCCCGTATATGTCTAAGCATTCACAGCAGCTTATTGCAGAATGTGCGGGATGCAAAGACTGCGAAGGAGGCATGGGATAAACTATCCCAAATCTATGAAGACAAGGGGCTCTATAGGCGAATTTTACTACTGAGAAAACTGTACCGTACAAATTACTCTGAATTCTCCAACATGAGTGAGTACATTAATGGTATTATGACCCTATCACAACAGCTCGCTGATATAGGAAAAAAGATTGAGGACTGTGAACTGGCAGAAATTCTCCTAAGTGGCTTACCTTCTGAGTTTGATGTGCTTGTGTCGGGTCTGGAGACAGCAAACATTAGCAATACACTATCAAGTGAACTAGTGCGTACTCGGCTATTACAGGAGGATCATAGAAGGAATTGCAATGACATTTCTAATACAGTATCGAGTATGGCCTATGCAGCAAATAAGAAAACAAAAGTTTGTCACTATTGCAAAAGAACGGGACACATCAAAGCTAGGTGTTTTAAATTGAAAAAGGACAGAGAGGCTAAGAAAGATGAAGAACATAAGACTTTCCTGACGACTGCAACTGCAATGTCTGTGCGTCATCACGAGTGGATTGTGGACTCTGGCTGTTCGATGCATATGAGTAACAACAAAGAAAATTTTGTGAACCTGGTGCAAGTTAAAAGTAAGGTGTGCGTTGCTAATAGTGATCAAGTGGATAGTGTTGGTAAAGGAACTGTACAGATTTTATTGGATAATAACCATAAAATTGTAGATGATGCTTTGTTTGTCCCAGAGTTAGCCTCCAATTTATTGTCTGTAAGTAAATTATGTGATCAAGGTTACAATGTAATATTTAATTATACAGGGTGTCACATTTATGAAAATTGTAAAATTATGGGAAAAAGTGTAGGTCATGCCACCAACTCCAATGGTATTTATAAACTTGATTTCATCTCGTGTAATAAGGTCTCGCACGTGGAGCATTCTTCAGCTTCTCTGGAGGTAGTTCAGAGAGATCAGAATGCGATGGTAGCAGCAGTGCCAGCTACAATCTGGCATAAGAGGCTTGGTCATTTAAGTTATGGTGGGATGCGTGTTCTGCGGAACAAAAACATTGTCAAGTTTCAGGAACAGAAGCTCGAGGAATGCATCGGTTGCCTGCAGGGGAAGCAGGTGGCCAAGTCGTTTCTCAAGGGCAATGCGAAACGTGCCACGTCTCCGCTTGAACTCGTCCATACCGATGTATGTGGACCCATGCCTGTGTGCAGTCATGGTGGTGCAAGATACCTTCTCACATTCACCGATGATTACAGTCGAATGAGTTGGGGTTTTTTACTTCGGCACAAGAGTGAGGTAATGAAACATTTTATTGATTTTAAGTCTCTTGTTGAAAAACAATGTGGTTTTCCCATTAAGTGTTTAAGATCAGATGGCGGTGGTGAATATTGTGGCAATATTTTCACAGAGTATTTAAAGGCTGAGGGGATTATACACCAAGTTACTGTTCCGTACTGCCCTCAACAGAACGGGGTGGCAGAACGGTTAAATAGAACAGTAATGGAAAAGGTCCGGTGTATGTTAATGGATTCAGGCCTAAGCAATGAGTTTTGGGGGGAAGCAGCAATGACTGCGTTTTATTTGAAAAATAGATGTCCCACTAGTGCTTTGGCTGGATCATGTCCCAAGCAGGTATGGTCTGGGTCAGGTTCCAATGTTGAACTAAACCACTTGCGAGTATTCGGCTGTGTGGCCTTCTCGCTTATACCTGAGAGCAAGCGTAATAAGTTAGATGCCAGATCTGATCTTTGTATTTTCGTTGGTTATAGTGACACGACAAAAGGATACAGACTAATTAAACCCACAGAACCTAAACGGATAATCTTTTCAAGAAATGTAGTATTTTTGGAAAATAAATTTTGGAAAGATTTGAGCAATGTTTCTCATGAGCAAAAGGAGAGCTTAGATAAATATTTTTTATATGAATCTGATAATTCTAATATGAATGAGATAAATAATATTAATAGTTCTAATATGAATGAGACAATGAATATTAATAATTCTAATATGAATGAGATAAGTAATATTAATAGTTCTAATATGAACGAGACAAATAATATTAATAGTTCTAATATGAACGAGACAAATAGTATTAATAGTTCTAATATGAATGAGACAAATAATATTAATAATTCTAATATGAATGAGATAAATATTAATTCTAGTAAGAGTGACAAGACCTTTGATGATAGTGACAATGAAAATGTCTCTTTTAAAGATTGTGATATTTTAAATGATAACCGTGATAATAATCAGAATGTTTCTGTAAGTTTAGATAGCACTGGAAATGAGGGCCATTTAATAGGTCCTGGCAGCAGTGATCTTTCCTGGTCCGGCGACGAGCAGCCTCTGTCCAGCCCGGAACCAGAAGTTCCAATGGTTTCTTCTGAGAGGCCTGTACGGAGCACACGCGGTAAGATGCCTGATAAGTATAAGGGCTTCGACCTCTCAATGATGGTACAGGAGGTAAGTGAACCTTATTCTTATAGTGAAGCTACGTCATCTCCATGCTATAAAGACTGGCATAATGGCATGGAAAAGGAATATGAGGCCCTTATGTCCAACAAAGTTTGGAAATTAGTTCCTAGGCCTGAAAATACAAATATTATTAAATGTAAGTGGGTGTATAGAATTAAACGTGACCATGTAGGTAATAGCAGATACAAAGCCCGTCTTGTTGCACGTGGTTTTTCACAGCAATTTGGAGTTGACTATGAAGACACTTTTTCCCCTGTTGTTCGTCATAGTACTATGCGTTTGTTATTTGCTATAGCTACAGAAAGTAACTTAAATATTGACCACTTTGATGTTGATACTGCGTTTTTAAATAGTGACTTGAAAGAGAGTATATACATGGAACAACCAGAGGGTTTTAGTGATGGTAGTAACAAAGTTTGTTTATTGTTAAAAAGCATATATGGGCTTAAACAAGCCAGTAGAACATGGAATTTAAAAGTAAATCAAGTATTGTTGGAAAATGGTTTTATGCAATCAAAATGTGAACCCTGTGTCTATATTAAGAGAGATGATAAATCTTTAACAATAGTTGCCCTGTATGTGGATGATTTCTATGTTTTTGGCAATAATGTTGAAGCCACAAAAACCTTGTTTAATGTGTTAGAGTCTAAATTTAATGTTAAAAATTTGGGATCTCTACAGATTTGCTTAGGTATGAGAGTTGCCAGAGATAGGAATAAGGGCATGCTTAAACTGGATCAGTCTGAGTACATCAAAAGATTATTGTATAAGTTTGGGATGGAAAATTGTAAGCCTGTTTCCACCCCGATGATAGTGAATGATAAATTGAATAAACCTGAGCCTGATCAACTTCTTAGCGACGATGTTTATAAATACAGAGAACTTTTAGGCTCACTTATGTACTTGGCAGTATGTACTCGGCCTGACATATCATTTGCGTGTAGCCAGTTGAGCCAATATAATCATGGTTTTAGTAAAGAACATTGGCTTGCTGCCAAGAGAATTCTCAGGTATTTAGCAGGGACATTAAACCATGGCCTATGTTTTTATAGAAGCTCTGATTTATGTGTAACTGCCTATACTGATGCAGACTGGGCCAACGATGTGCTAGACCGTAAGTCTTACACTGGCTATGTGATAAAATTAGGTAAAAATAACATTAATTGGGAATCAAGGAAACAGAGATGCGTTGCCCTTTCTAGTACAGAGGCGGAATATTTAGCGATAACTGATGTCTTAAAGGATTTATGTTTTCTGAAAAATTTTCTGTTTGAAATCTTATGTAAAAGTATAGACATTATTGTATTCAATGACAATCAAAGCGCCCATAAATTATTAGAAGCCAAGGAATACTGTCACAAGAAAACAAAGCATATAGACTTAAAATATCACTTTATTAAAGATTTAATTCAAAAAGGATTTGCTAAAGTAAAATATTTACCTAGTAGTGATATGATTGCAGATGTACTCACTAAGCCGCTGTGTTCCAATAAACATAGGAAATGTATAAATAGCATGAATGTTAATTAAGGTTTTATATTCTTATGTTAAGTTTGCATGTAAGTCTGCATTGTGCATGTATATGTAGTTTATGACAATATGTGAATAAGGGGAAGTGTTAAATATAGAGTATCTATTCACATATTGCAACACCTGGACAACTGTCAATATCATTTTTGACATTGACGTTTCTTTTTGTATATCCGTATCCGCTCTCTCACCTTTTCGCTCTCCGTGTGTTTGTAATGTATCATATATTACCATTAATTTATATTTCGACAATCATACGATTTCATGCAAAATATTGTGAATAATATATTGAGGAATCATTGTGTGATCAAGCTGGACTTATTATTTATGAACGCCGAAACCCTTCCACAGGACAAGCGCCCTCGAACAGTAAGAAACATGGTATTTTCAGTAGGGTTAATCACTGATGTTTCTGTCTGTACACTGCCGGATGTGTGGGTGGTATTTTCCCCAATGGATGCGAAAAAGTTATTGAAAACGTTAGCTACTTGTTTTGGTTCATTTACTAGGCTTGTTGTTTGTAGTGTTATATTTTGTTTCTCTTTTTTGGTTTTCTTGTTTGTCCGTTCCCTTACAATATTCCACATAGTTTTAACTTTATTTGAAGATTTATTCATTTTATTTATATAATGTAATTTTTTTGCCGCTGTTACAGATTTTTTCAAGATTTTTTCATATTTTTTATAGTGTTTCGTAAATATTGAATTATTAATTTTAGACGAAAAAACTTTTAGTAGTCTTTTATTTTTACAAGATTGTTTAATACCAACGGTTAGCCAGAAATTATTACGTTTTGTTTTTAGTTTAAGTCTACGTTTAGGGATACATGCATCCAAGATATCTATCAGAGTTTTATGGAACAACTGATAGTTCTCATCAACGTTTTTATTCGGCTGTATAATATCGTTCCAGTTTAGTGTGTTTAGTTTAGATTTGAATTTTTGAATGTTATTCCTATTAAATAGTCTTTTATTAGCAAACCAAATGGATTGTTTACTTTGTTGTTCCAGTATCATATGTATTATTGTTCCGCAGTGGTCTGAAAAACCCAATTCTTCTACTGTCGTGTACATTTTATTATCATTAAAGTTCGTAAAAATCAAATCTAAGCACGTTGATGTAGTTTGTGATATACGTGTAGGTTCTTTTATATGTTGTTCAAATTTAAACTCTAGCATGAGATCGATCAATAGGTTTGTTTTTACGCTATTTTCTAAGGTATTTATATTAAGATCTCCTCCTATTATTACGTTAAGTTTTTGGTATTTATTGTTTATATATTGCAATATTTGTTTTAGCTGGCTAATAAAATTTTCTTCCTCTCTTCTATTCCAGTACATTGTGACTATTAACAGGTTTTGCTTTAGTAGCTTACATGCACATACTTCTATACAATATTCAATACTCATATCTCTAATATCATAACACTCTATACATTCTACACTATCCTCTAAAATAATACAGACTCCGCCACCGCTTCTAGAGCGGCGACAATATGATGCTGCAGTTTTATAACCACTAAATTGCACAGTTTCTAATTTATCTTTGGTAAGCCAGGTCTCGCACATGCATATTGCTTTGTAGGTGGGTTGATCGTTGATGAAAGCCTCTAGAAGGTGTTGCTTGTTATAAATGCTTTGAATATTTTGGTACAAAATTCTAAATGGTTGGTCTGGGGTTTCGAAAAGTACGATCGCCGCTATTTTCATTTACAATATGTTGAGTCTGGTTCTGTTCATTATTTACTTGATGATTGTAAGTATATATGTCGGATTGCTCCTTTTGTATTTCTGTTCTTTTACCCTCTATAAACAACTGATTGTTTCTTATTATTGCATATAATCCTTTTTTCCTTGCTTTCAGCATTTCTTCACGCATTTCCTTTCTTTCCAATCTTGCGTTTTCATCTAAAAATTCAGATAAGAACAATCTTGTTCCTTGAAGACAGTGTTTATTTTCTACAATGTATTTAGCCATTCTCTTACTAATTAGTTCTATTACTAGGGGTCGGTTTTTATTATAGTTTCTGCCTAGTCTATAAGTTTCTTCAATATACCCTGTAAGGTCAATATTTAGTTTTTCATAACATAGCTCAATTAATCTACATTGTTGGTCATAATCTGGCTCTTTATAATATTCAGGAAAACCGTAGAGTACTATTTTCTTGCAGTTGTTCTCAGTACATTTCAAGTGTTTTGCCGTTTTTATTTTGTTTAAGTCGTTAATCTCATTCCTCAATTTCTCGTTTTCAATGTTTAGTTTTTCAATTTTCTTGTTTATTATTTCTATATCTTCTAGCCTTTGCTCGTTTTCCTTAAAAAGTGAGTCTGTTTTCCTTTCAAAATCTTCTTTCATTTTAGTAATTGCCTTATTAATTTCTAATTGAATAGTATTTTGTATCTCCGCTATTATAGATCGATTGTTTTCTCGTAAACGAAGAATTATCATTTCGCTCAGATTCTCTAATGTTAGTCCTCCTTGGATAATTGTGTTCAATGGTGTTTCTCTATCTTCTGAGTATTGTGTATCACCTAATATACTCAGGTCTTGTGAGGAAGAAATGTCGAGGTTGGAGTTAGTTGGCCTTTTCCTAAGGGTGACATTATTTTCTTCGGAGTTCATAGTTTGTGATTCAATTTGCGCACGTATAGGGGTGTTTATATTCCCGATTTTTGGGATTTTACAATTGCATGTTTGACAATTCCATGAATTCTTTTGGGCTGCTGTCATTGTTTTGTTGAAATGTGTGACAGTAATATTTGCACATTGTAAGTCGTATGCTTCTTTACATAATTTACAAGTGAGCTTTTCTTTATTAGGTAGCACTTGAAGACATCCTGCGCAAAGTGACTCCATCTAGTAACTTTTTATGTAATAATTTTGTTGAAAGCGCCCTCTATCCGGTATTGGTCGGAATTAGCTCAGATCTTAGTATCTTGTTCGGTTACCAATTCGGTTTATTGATTTTGTAAGTGTTTCAGCGTATTGAACACAGATGGCGTTGAATTACGTTTAGGCAAAGTGATTATGCACTTTCGATGTATATTATTTGCATTGAAATGTACAAATTACTGAATGATAAATGTATGCTCCTACCTTTTGTTCCTTAGAGCATCTTATGGTTGTCCTTGACGTCTGAGGTCAGTTTATTGTGGTTGGTCCAGTTTGTTTTTGTTTTGCTCAAATTCAAATTTTTGTTCGTTAAACTTCACGATTTTTGTTTTTCTTACGGAATCTTGATGGAAACTTATGAACTATGTCATAAATCACTAATAGTTTTCACACTCTATAGTTATATTTAGTTTTCTTCACTGAATCTTAACTTTATCTATTTTTAAAGAATTAAATATACGCAGCTGATGTTTACTTTGCGCACAGTAGCGCCCTCTCCTAGTCAGCACAGCAGTAACCCTCATCATCATCCTAGTCAGCACAGCAGTAACCCTATGTATACTCTACGTGGGGTGGAGCTATTGCAGGCGCCGCATCGAAGCCGCCGTCGAGACAAGAATCAACCAAGCGATCACGCAACGTGCTATCGGCGCACCACCAGGGATGCCCAACCTACAAGCAAATATCGCGAGTGCAAACCTCAAACAAAGTTATGGTGTAGTGTAAACAAAGTGTAACAACATGATTGTGACAAAAATATACTCTCTAGTATTAAGTAGCAATAACAGTAGCATAGTGTCTATGATAGTGCGAGCGCTTTAGGTATTATAAGTAAAACCATTGTTCGCAACTCATTGTTTATTGTTAACGTCTGTAGTTTTAATTAGTTCATAGATTTTTGTATTCTCCGAACAAATTAAAATTTTATTGTTTAATCTAAGGGGGGAGGATTGTAGCGTAGGCATTATACTTATACATCTTTTGCATCTTTAGTCTTAGGCCACGTATGACGTAGCTCGTATGTTAACTCTAAGCTCTCAACCACTGTATTATATTCCTTGTGGCTTGTGCCAGTCGTTCAGTAAACCTTCAACCGAGAACACGCTCTTTTAATTTGCCAACCTTCTGACCGCACACAGCACAAAACCACCTTATCGGCAAACTCGTAATCCTATCCACTCTATTTTTTTAAGCAGAAGGCCAGTTGAAACCGTGTCGAATCTTTTTACAAGATCGAGGAAGACGACATTTTTCATTTTGTGATAGAGGAGACACAATTTACAAGAAGAGTTGCAGCATCCTCGGTTGACGTATTCCTTCGGAAACCAAATTGGTTAACAGAGATGAGATGATTTTTCCCAATGAATGAAATAAGACGGGGGTTAACTATCCTCAAATATTTTAGAGACAGAGCTTATCAATGTTATAGATCTGCAGTTATCTGGTGCATGTTTGGGACCGCTTTTGTGGATACCCGGAAACCGCAGCTATTTTGCTACATTCTGGGAATGTACCGGTCTTAATTCTCAGGCACGAGTAAGGATTTTAAAGATCTTTGACAAGAATAACCGAAATTTTGTCAAGTCCTGGAGCATTGTCGACTTTGGGGTCAAATATAATTTTAATAATTTCCTAAGCACCTGTCGGTTTAAGGAGCAGTGTGTTAGTTACCGTTTGAATAACATCAATATCATCGTCGAAAAGTGGAGTTGTAAAATTAAACTAAATTGCAAAATCAAAAGCAACTAGCAATTTCAAACTATATTTCGTGTTTCAGTATTCAAATCAAAGCACTCAATTTTCTAAGTGGCACCATGGTATAACAATACATATATAATTGTACCATGAGTGGCACTACAAATAATTGACATTCACAGCCACAGGCATGCCACAGGTACGTTTTTTGATCACTGTTTACATTTTTACTTTTTGGAACAGACTATATAGGTACGCACATAAAGCAATGAGCACAGCCAGCGAAAAAACCTTCATAAATAAGAAGAATACTGGCAAGATTTTTAAATGAGCTAAAGATTGTCAATCTGTCTCGATCAGATACTTTTGACGCTGCCTGTACGACAATCACTGACCTCTATTATTACCACTGGACAGGCTGTTCCAAGCGTTTGACAGCAATTTTTTTGTGTCTATTTGAAGCGCCACTATGGCCACTAGCGAGTGTCCAGAGAACTAATTTTGACATATATTACATTTTGGTTGGGCTGTTCCAAACAATGTAAACGAATCATCGAAGCAATGTGTGGGATACAAAGCAGGTTTTGTGATTAGATCTATCAAGAACAAAATTACATGTATTGATTGTTTGAGCGCTTGTGAATCAATACCGTCCGATGCCATATCTGATCGACGAAACGGTATCGCACTAATTATTCAAAAAAATAGAGGTTGACTAACTATTCCATCACAAAGCATCGTTTCTATATGTTTGTTAGTGGAATCACTTTTTCGACAAGCATGCAAAAAGTCCAATGGGAAGCCGCCGGTGGAAAAAATATTTCCGGCAGTTCTCACAGCAAAAGTTATAAAAGAATTGCTACCAAAATCAAATACTTTGTTTCCAGAACTACGCGTTCATTTTTTGGAAACAATGATGTTTGAAACTTTAAATAGTCATTATGATGTATTAATTAAACAAATTATATTTAAGTATATCGATGTTAGAATTTTTGCAACAATGAAAAATTACTCTTTGTCAATTACAGGTCAAAGTATACGAAATTTCTTAACCCGTCAAATAATTTGGGCACGTCAGTAATTAAAATCGCTTATGCTGTTAGGAAGATAAGGCAGTTAACAGATGTAGAAACGGCGCGTTTAGTCTATTTTAGCTACTTTCACAGCATTATGTCGTACGCATTGATTTTATATATCAATGGTCGTACGGCATTTTACTATGGGGTCGAGCTGCTGACATTGAATCCATCTTTATTTTGCCAAAGAGAGCTGTCAGAGCCATTTATAATCTACGTCGCCGCGAATCTCTCAGGGAACTATTTATAATAAATGCTTTGACTTTGACTTTGAAAAATATAAATTAAATATATAAAACGTGTTTTGTTTTACCTTTTCGATACATTCATTATTCCATTATTATTATTCATTATTCCTTGTAAATTGTTAGTAGTAAATATGATGATACGTTTATTATATCGATATTTGCTCGCTGATATCGACATCACTAGTTTTAGTACCACAGACACTCGCTACGGCTAACAGCGCCAAAATGGCGATTATCAATTAGGCACAAAAGCACTTTGACAGCCGCCAGTCCAGTGGTAATAATAGAGGTCAGTGACGACAATAGTTTGGAGTTGGACAGTGAAACGGTTGATAATGTTATTGCGAGGAAGTCCAAAGATCATAATAGTGAAATCAGCACTTTTTTAAATGATTTTGCTGTAAAAGGAATGGGTATATAAATAAAAGCCACCAAATTCATGTAAAATTTATTGTATTTTTTTTTATTATTTTGAAATCACATGTTGTAACATTCATCTTGTTAATTAAAAATATTCACATTGTCATTTAAATAATCTATTACGGTAATCTAGCTTACACTTAGGAGAAATAATGCCATTGAGTACTACTAGTGACGGACATAATGTCGCCCGTCGGTTACACGATTGGTCAAGTCATTCTACAACAGAACATTACCCTCAGTTTACATACATACAAATATACAGTATTATAGTACAATTACAAGAACTTGCGTATTGTTTCGACATTCACTAATAAAATGGCATTAATATGGTATACTTATAAGACCGATTCTTAACATTACAATGTATAGAAATAATAAAAATACTACATCATGCTCTTTGGCTTGCACGACGGAAAATTATAACACTACGCAATATGATTGTTAACATAATCTCATAATCTATCAAAGAGATCAATTGAACTGTACGACAAAATATACTGGTTCACAGGTATAGGAAGGGGAGCGGTGTGTGATATGCAAGTTTGTAGTACACCGGCCGACGCGCCTGCGCCGTGTCCTCTGCCTGAGACACTCACGGACTACGCACAACTCATACAGTCACAAATAATACAAGGAATGAGTTTATAAAACGTCATCGTAGCAAGACGAAAGTTTCAGTCTAATAACATTTTGATCATTTGGCAATATTGTTAAATTTCACTTCATTACATTCTACTTAAAATAGGATAAATAAAAAAACGAATACAAAAGTACATTAATCGCCATAGGAAGACTAAATGCATTTTTTTTTTGAAAATATTTAGGTATTTGAGCCCATCACTAATAAATTATCAAATATACTTATGATAAATGTATTATCACGATGCAGTGAGAAATGAAGAACTAACGATTAAAGGAACAGGAATACAAATCGGTATAATGGCACCTCGACATTCCACTTACGTTACATTAAATACGTTAAAAATAACTTTATATAAAAATTACAATTACGGAGATTCGAGTAAAACAATGCAGTTACTTTACAAAAACCTCTAGAGTCGGTATGAACGATCCGGTTTATAGTCGTATGATATTTTTACATCGTAGCCTTTGTATACCTCTCCATTTATATACAAAAATATACATAAATGTCTGGTTACAGGAGCAACACTGAACAGTTAAAAGTATCACTGGTTCACACAATCATCGCGCCGTCCTAGAGTTCCCCTGCTATTTCTGTATAAAAATAATAATTTGATAGATCACCGCGTCGCTCGCGAATATTTCTACTTTTGAGCTCAGAGAGAGCGGATCGATCGCACTAATCCGCATTGAGCAAATAACGTGGCACCTCGGGGGAGGTGCAAAGGAATTTTGTCACGTTGTCCTTAATTCGTGGAGGTCCGTTCAGTCACACGCGGTTCGCGCATGTCGGAACCGTACATGTAGTATGAGACGTCGCACTGAAGCCTGTTACAGTGTGCGAGTAACTTATATGTCAGCTTGAGGCCGCTGCGGGTTGGTGACGGTGAGCGACTCGGGAGAGTGCAGAGTGATGGTAGTCTGCGAGCCCACCGTCACCGTCTTGTGGTCGGCGCGCGGCGCGGGGGGCGTGGGCTCGGCGCGGTACACGTAGCCCAGCAGCAGCGGCACGCCGGGCGCCAGCGCCACCAGCTCCAGCGCCGCGTCGTCTGCGACTGGCGCGCCGCAGTACTCGTACTGTCAGACCTTCTGCGGGGGCCGCATCTCGTACGACTGCGGGTACGCGTTCGCGTAAGGCTCGCGACGCCCGCTCGGGCCTGCCGGCGCTGAGGCTGGTGCTGTAAATAAACGATTAAATAGTTTTGTTGATTTATTCAGCACAAAGTTCGCCCCATATTTGATATTCGTTAGCATAATCAGCCTGTAATGACGAGTGCACGGCGACGCTACCGTGCGCATGCGCCGCGACGTGTTCGCTAGTATACGTACCAAGGTCCCGGTGCGCATAGGTGAGAGGCGGCGCGTAGCCCTTGTGCGTGCGCGCGCGGCGATGTCCGGGCCGCGGCGGCGCGCGCGCAGGCGAGCGCACGGCGGCGTTGCCGTGGCGCATGCGCCGCAACGTGTTCATCGGACGACGGAGCGTCTCTGATAGACGCCTGTAATACAATAAAATTGTTTTATTAGTAAACAATATTAAAATTTCAATTTCAAAGTCTATTCTATAATCATCCAAATCCTAAATACACATTTCTATTTTTAATATAAATTCTGCGAGTTCTCAGAAAGGGATTTGAAAAGTTGATGCTCAATCAAATGTTATGTAACTTTAAATAAAAATTACATCTTTTCTTTTTAAACAGTTGGGTTTCACCAAAGGGCGTTGTACCACTGTCGGTGGGACCACGGACAACGGGCGGACACTGACATTGTCACTCTAATAAAGAACATTTTTAACGCCTGGGAAGCACAAGACGCCATTGGAATCTTTTGAGACCTCTCTAAAGCGTTTGATTGCGTAAACCATGAGACACTTCTGCTAAAACTAGATCACTATGGGATTAGGAATATAGCTCTTGCTTTACTAAAATCATACCTAAAAGATCTCGTTAGGGTCTCAAAGCAATGGGCGTTCCTCAAGGATCGATATTGTCGTCTATAAATATGTGAGCACCATGTATATATCACATAAGTCTTTTACCTATTGTGGTATATTCATTTTATTCTAGGTGCATCGTCTTCACATATAATTAATGTATGAAAAACAAAATATTGTAAAACATTTTAAAAGAGTAAAGGTGGAGTTTCTTGCCCATTCTTCTCCATACGAAAACTAACTTTTGGACTAGTATCATTTTTTGTTCTTTTTTTATTGCTGAATAGGCCCGCTCTTGACCTCGATCACGCCTAATGGAGCCGGACTCCGGGGGAAAACAGGCGGGCGTTAGCCCTACACCGCAAGGGAAGAATTGGCCAGTCAAATAAGATGTTGGGTGTGACTGTCCAGGATGCGCCGAGCGCTAGGTTCAGTTGAGTAACTGGCGGAACAAACTGCGCTGCATGAGGAGGTTTCTTTATGCATCCTAAAAATTCTATTTTATTGTAATTTTTGACATTCAAAAGTGCCTTTTATGTGACTATTTGAAATAAATGCTTTGACTTTGTAAATTTTGTAAAATCACCATCATCTTTCTTTCGCGCTTATCAAAATTCATTTGGGGTCGGCGCAATTTATTTCTTCCATACTTCTCTTTTAGTCGCTATCTCGATGACTACCCCCCCCCCCCCCTTTCTAGCTATATCATCTTTCACACAGTCCATCCTTTATGTCTTCCTTCATTCTCAAAACAGTTCCTCACGACATTGTCACATTTTGTACAATGACTAATTAACTCAAGTAAAATACATTTCCAAGGATCATCATCAGCCTATAATGTTCCCACTGCTGGGACACAGGCCTCTTCTCTGTGAGAGGGAGTGGGCCGTAATCCACCACGCGGGCCCAGTGCGGGTTGGTAGATGTCACATGTCTTTGAATTTTTGGTTCTAGGACATGCCGGTTTCCTCACGATGTTTTCCTTCACCGTTTTGAGAGCAGTGGTGATGAAATAATTTACACAAAGTAAAGCGCCTGTCTGGGTTCGAATCTACGACTTACAACTCGTAAGTCGCGGCCGATACCACTGGGCCACCACTGCTCTCCTTTTCCAAGGATAATTCCATCTAAAAAGCAAATATTGATTTATAGGAGGAAGGATAGTAAGCGATAAAAAAAGGACAGTTATGTCAACAAAAGTATAAGTAAGTATATACCAATAAAAGTGATATTACCAGATAATAATCTTGTCAGTTTGAAACCATAACCCCCAAATTAATAAACGTGGAGTAAAGTTACAACCAGTATAACCATCAGCTTCACCATTTCCCTTTTTCGAGGTTTTAGGTTGGCAAAAGTTTACGAGAAAGCCCTCCACAAAAGCAGAATTCAACAAAAAAAAAAAAAAAATAAACCTACACATACCTAGCCGGCGGTCTCTTCGGGTTGGACGAAGGCGTGTGTACCGCACAGCACTTCACAAAGGCGCCCATACACACGATCAGCCCGACGCCAGCCAGTAACACTACCCACCACTGTTCTATAACCCAGGCTTGAACAGTTTGTAGGGTGGCACGGTTTAGGAGAAGGTTCTTGAGACGGGCTAAAGGACCTTCAGCGTCGACTGCACGGCATTTGAGGAAGACGTCGCAGTAGCCCTGGAAGTTAAGAAATGGAGGACAAATATACAAAATGATCATTAATAATAGTAGTTAGACACGATGGTAAGTTCCTAGTTGAGTTGCACGACTTTCTAACCAATGCGTGCAATGACTGGACTGGTCCACTGAAAGCTGTTTGTTTCCTCAAAAGACAATATTAGATACTAATCTGCATGGTTGTCATATGATCTGACTACGATAATGTCTGGACATTGAAAATATAAGAAATATCTTAAAAATTGTGAATGATTTTTATGTTAATGTTAGGTACTTTATTATTCTGTTTTAATATTTTACAGAATTTGTTGTGTTTTTATGTTCCACTGTCAAAATTTTTCTTTTAGTATTAGGTATTTAATTTGTTAGCTTAGTTGTTCATTTTATTGTGCAAGCTGTGGTCTCCTGTAATTGAAAGAGTACGCCTACCAAAATACTTTTTCGTCCATTAACTATATAATGTTTAGTGTATATCTTTTGTTGGAGATCCTAAAATAAATAAATAATAATAAAAGACCGCTTCGAATCGGGACCCTTTAGCCATTGCTTCTTCGGATCCGTTTATCCGCATTATGTAGGTAAAGTTGGTAAAAGTTTTGCATCAGTTATCCGTTTTTGGATTCCATCTCAACATTCAAAACGATAGCGACAGAAACGCCTGTTATTAAATAACAAATATCTACTATGGATAATGGATATTGGTAACACAACAGGCGTTAAAGAATTGTAATAAAACGTTGGCACAGAGCAACAGAACTCGCGCACGCATTTTAACGGGTGCTGCATTTAATTAGAAAAAACCCTCCTTCAGAAAAAACCCTAATAACATTAGAAGATTAGTAAGGAAGACTGATAACTTATGTTTTGAAAGCTTCCTCTGTCGTACTATTTTGTTGAGCCCGACAGGGTCGATAATGATCTCATTTAATTAAGTTACCACCTAAGTACACATTGAGATTTAAAAAAAAATTCATCTTCTTAGTGTGTATGATGGCAATCTAAATGGACGAGTCCATGCCCAGAATTCGGCTACGTGTTTGGCGCTATCACTAGCGTCCTGTAACGTGCAGCTGACAGGACACGCAGAACAAGATATTAAGTGTCCCATCGTTTGTGGAACAGCACCACATTTACACTCCAAGGCGGATTCGTCTATGAATCTCTACCTGAACAGGTTTTCCTTGCTTCGGCCAACCTGGGTCCTGAGTCTGTTTAAAGACTTCCAGGTTATCCAAGGCAACTCATGTCTAGGTGAGAGATCTATGGAATAAATGATTGAATATTGAGTACTTTCAAAAAGTTACCTGGAAATTATCACAAGGCGATCCTGGTCTCAGACTTATCCCTCCTGTCGGCAATCCGACCCGATGCGCGAAGTCTGCGGTACTTTGACAGGAGTCCTGCTTCGGTCCGGTCTGACATGCCAACTGGCATAGCGCGCGGCGGTCTACTACGGCTGATACGCCGTCGCCGAGCGAACGTGGTGCGGAGGATAGGAAGCATTCTGTCATGTTCCATGCCAGGCATATAGAGCCGCTGCATTCACCGCTGAGGCAAAGTTGTGTTCCTGTTGGGAGGCACGATTGTCGCGTTATTAATAATAAAAGTGTATAGTAACTGAGTGACAAGATCGTCAGTTAGTTTTATTGTAAGATAATAATTTTAGGACATTCCTTACTGACTGTAGCTTGGACGATGTTCCCGATACCGGCGAAATGTGAATCAAAATTAGTAAAGTCTTATTTAACGTACCATTATTACACTTGGTATGGTTGGGCATGGCCCGGGGCTCGGGACAGTCGGCCGAGTTCCCCGAACAGAAGGACGCGTGGCTGCACTCGGACGCCTCGCGACACGTCTGGTTGCGCGCGGGCGGCACGAACTGGCACGTGCCGGCGTGGCAGCACGGTCCTTGAGACGGACTGGAAAGGAATAACTATTATTAGCCAGAATTTCAATTTTTTATTTTTATTTAAGAAAAAAAGTGACATCTGTATTGAGTAATTTTACTCAAATAAAAATATAAGTTTCGATGTTTTACAAATAATTATTTTGACAGAAAACATTAAGGAAATACCGTATCAGATGAAGCTAGCTGAGCTGGCATCCGTCTATTTACTTGATTGATATAGAATTTAAACAAGCTCAGTAACGAACCTGCACTGCGTGTTAGCCTTCCTGGTGCAACCCTTGGCGGTGTAGTTCTTCTCTCTCTCGTAGGCACTCAGCTGTCGCGGGTAACAACAGCGGTCTTTGCATTCGTTCTCATCGTAACCTGGGTAATCAAATTTATGTTTCAAAATAATATAATTAATTTGTAATGTAATAACTCCACGGTTTATTGTGCTACAATAAGTCAGAAATTCGCGTAACACTCTTGTGCTGAATATGCAACTCATTTAACAAGAGTGTTCTGCGAATTTCCGACTTATTGTAGCAAGATTAACCGTGGAGTTATTGACATAACATAACACTATACTCTCCCATGCTGATGGGAAGAGACGGAAGAGATCTTAGAGTTCTTTTTCCTAGGGAAGTTATACCATCAGTACCAAGTAGTATGTATGCTTCCCGGTGCGCCAATATTTTAATGTTACATACATTATGTGACATTTTAGCCAGAGCAGAGCTTACGATGCCGCTGGTATTACAATTTGTTAAAAAATTACCCAATAAAATCTAAGAAATTGCTACTTACCACAATCACACTCCTCCCCAACTTCCACGATCTTATTCCCGCAGAAGGCGCCAGCACTCGCCGTGAGACAGTTGCGTTTGCGTCCGTCTCTCACGGCATCGAGTACGGCGCTGATGTTGCCGACACTGCAGGTCGAGAACCGACTGTTGTTGGGCCGGTCGCCAGAGGTCGCCGATGCGAACATTATGAAGTTGCCTTGTTGGCCGCCGGGACGGCATTCGGAGGGGTAGTCGTGCTGGCGAATAAGGAAACGGCGTTGTAAACCACAAAAATAGAATAGAATATCGTTTCTTGTCTCCTACACCTAGTAGCAGGAAGTACATACAAAAAGTAGAATCGCTTACATATAGAGTAGTAATTAATTCCGTCATGCAAGAAATAAAAGAGCTATTCTGATTAGGGCCTGCGCCCACTAACGGCACGGCACGGTAGAGGAACCCTTCGGTATCACTACATACAAGCGCATTCTGACGCCAACGATGCCGCGGTATCCTAATGCATCCCGCGATGTCCTTAGGCATCATCATTTAAATTTGATTGTCAGTTGCATTCCTATTCGTCGCAAAGAAATCCCTTGCCATGCCATGCTGCCTTTGGGCGCACGCAGTTAGTATTACGAGCACAATCATCCCCTAAACTCCTAAATCACTATCGTCATTCGATTTTGAATAAATCTTTTTTTTTCCCCTTGTTGTCTCACTACTGGGCAAACACGCTCGCTACGCTACGCTCTTTCCACCTCAATTGTAGATTTCTGTGTAATAGTTAAAACATATTCACAATGTTATATTCAATTAAAAGTTGGTATTCTTTATAAATGATTAGTTTTAAACACTTGTTATAAAAATATGATTTGTGGCATTTTCAATCTGAAATAGTAGCTGGGGGGTTAACTGGGGGTACTTTCGCTATAGTTGTAAAAAATGTTCAAGAAGTTATTTCCCATGAGAACACAGTACTTTTTTTTTCTGGTGCCCACTTTAAGTCCATGGTTCCTGCGATTTATGAAAATCAGTTCAGTCGTTAAAAGTTTTAGAAACTTACCGGCGATCCAAAGTTATGTCCGATTTCATGAGCTAAGGTCAGCTGACTGACTTTGGGCGGCACTCGACTGTTGTAGTTGACGAACGTGATGATGCCGGTGTTGAGGGACCGCTTCGTACTCTGGTACATGCCGCCGATGGTCTCCGTGTACGTCTTGTACTTCTCGCAGATGCCGCCCGAAGCGCCGCTTGCACTCGCTACCCAGGCTAGACCTAAAAGACAGAAATTGAATTAAGAATTAATTTATCTTCGTCTTTATTTATTGTTTAATGACAATAAAATCAACAGTCAGTTTTCAGGCTGTGGGCTAACTAAATATTGATTTATAAAAATGGAAAATTATTATTTCAAGGATAATAAAGCATCTTAAAATGGTTTTCGTAACACCTTTTAATTCTTTAATCATCAAGTAAAAGGTAGATGCCATTCAGTTTTCACCAACATTCTGTGATTTCCTTATACGTTTGCCTGTATATTATAGTATACAATGTGGAGACGAAAATACGACAATTAATGAAAACACTGGCAATACTAATGCCTAAGAGTATATTGGAACTACAAAATAAATCCTAGCTTCGAAATAAAAAAAGTGTTTTTTTAAACAAACTAAATAGTATTAATGGGCCAATCTAAGACTAGCTATAGTGATTGGATATATTTGATTGAATTTTCGTACGCAGACTGGGAACGTCATTAGACATACGCACTTTAATTTATTGTTGCATTGTCGTCTCCACGTTGTATGTTACTTACCAAGTGTGCCTCCAGTAAAGTCCCTGTATGTGAACACATACGCCAGACAGAAGTCCTCGTGGTTGCCGAGCGAGTGTAAGTTCAGGAAGTTGGATACATCGATGTTCTCTAGACAGAACTGATTCGTCTCGCTGCCGAACTCGTGGCCTTTGCACATTGAGTCGTCGTCGATCTGTCAACAATATGCATTGGTTAGAAGGGAAATAAAAGCTAATATCAATGGGAGGACGGGACGCAGGAGTGCTGCCCTTATCCCAATTTATTAGGGTTCGGCACAGCATGTCTTCTTCCATACATCTCTATGAGCAGATCATCTCATTATTGCCGTCATATCATAGTAATCACTAATCAGCAAATGACACCAATGCTATTAAGGGCTGAGTTGGGAAGGAAAAAAACACTAAAAGTGAAACTTTAATTTCGAAGTCGGTGTCGTTGGTTCCGCATTTTCCTTTTTTGACACCGACTTCCGAAATTAAAGTTATTTTTCACTCTGTAGTGTTTTTTTTTAAGTCGGTTTTTTTTTTTGTAAAAAAGTTTTTATTTATCACTTTTTAGTTGTACCTGCCCCACACAAATTCAATTAACACTAGTGCATTGAAGAATTGAAGACACCGACTAGAAGAATCATCAAAATTGGCATAGAAATGCCGGAGAGGCAGTACATTTATGCATATAACATCGTACATAAGAATAATTACCTAATGTTTTATATACTAAAACCTTCCTGAAAGTATGTAGATTACATTAATGAAAGAATTATCAAAATCGGTTCATCAGTTTTTGAGAAAATCGCGGACATACAAACATACATACATACGGGTCGAATACAGACAGAACCTCCTTTTTTTTAAATCGGTTAAAGAAATAGAAATGCATAATCAGCCAATAATGTTCCCACTGCTGGGACACGCCTCCGCTCTGCGAGATGGGAATGTGACGCATAAATAAACATAAATATATCATGACTTCATGAGTTTAAATAGTGCAAACAGTAATTGATGACATAAAGCCACATGCATCTAGATTTCTTTGCCAAAAACAATTAAAAACTTTAATGAGTAGATGTGTAAAGAGTTAGCTTATTGTTTTTTTTAAGCATATTACTGGGACGCATAATAATGCGTCCCAGTAATATGCTTAAAAAAACCTATGTGAACCGTTGTTGCTAAAATATCAGCCGATAACATTCGTAATAGTCAACTCTGTTTCCAATCAAATTTTTCGCTTGATTAAACATATGACTCATACGGTCATACCATATTGACGATAACGCCTGACGTTTACTCGAAAATGCCACTAAGGAAAGGGTCTTTTATTTAAGAAATATACACGAGGCACTGCCACACATCATTGACCGTTTGCCCTATTAGGTCGGGCATCGTACTTAAATAAAGCACAGTTTTCTAGATAATGTTTAACGATAATAGCGCATAGCAACATAATGTGTGTATGTTATGCTCATATGAAACTAATCTTCTGCTTATAAAGCTCAAGAAGAAAATAAGTACTGGTTATTGTTATTTTTCCTGGTACTTGTTGCTCTGCTGGCAGAAATGTCTTTATAAATAACCAGAACTTTCATACTTTTTTTTATCTTAGCCTACACTTTCCTAAAGCCCACTTTCAAATAGTTCCAGGCATACTTTTCCAGAGCCACCTCGATCCAGCCCTTTTTAACTTATATTTCATTAATATTAATTATTGTCGTTTCGTTTCTTGAACCTTCATAAATAAAATAAAACAAATGCTATTTGCCAGCAGACATTTAATACCAATGCCGCATGTATCCGTGATCTAAAAACAGGAAATACCTATCTGAGCTGTTGTGACCTGACCACATCCGAAATCGGACAATGTGTGGTCACGTAAGTCTATACTTTTTCGTAATTCCTCAAGCGATAGTGTTAATTCAATCGGCTTGTTATTCTATGATCTTTACACAATCTTCTGTTAGAAGAGAAGAAGTTACACAATAAAAATTCAGTATTGGGGAAGAAAACTGAAGAGCGTCTTGATTTTGGAACCTATCCATTGACTATCCGCATGAATTCGCCTGTCACAATAATATTAAACACTAGCTTCAGCCCGCGACTTCGTTCGCGTGAAACTTCTTGTTTCCCCCGAGCCACCCCGTCGTATCGCATCACCCGCCCGCGCTATCACTTAACGTTCTTTTTGACTTTTTTTCTTTTTGCTCGGCTCCTAAGGGTCATAGCGTGATGTTAAATAGCCTATAGCCTTCCTCAAGAATTGGGCTATCAAATGCAAGAAGAATTTTTCAAATCCGACTGGTAGTTCGAGAGATTACCCCCTACATACAAACTTACAAACATACAAACTTACAAACTTTACCTCTTTATAATATTAGTATAGATGGAGCGTATTAAAATGGAGGAGTTAAAATAATTTTCGGCTATGCTTTTGAGACCATAGCCAATCAGGAGAGGGCTTTATCTTGCATACTGCAGCACACTAAGCTCATGGATACCCAAGAAGCAATGCCCTTATTCATTATATTCTATCTATACTAATAACAAAGCTGAAGAGTTTGATTGTTTCTTTGTTTGAAAGCGCTAATCTCTGAAACTGCCAGTCGGATTTGAAAAATTTTTTCTGCATTTCATAGTCCAGTTCTTGAGGAAGGCTATAGGCTATTTAACATCACGCTAGGACCGTTGGAAGCCTAGCAAAAAGAAAAAAAAAGTCAGAAAGAACGCTAAGCGAAAACGAAGTAATAACGCGGGCAGGCGATGCGATGCGACGGGGTGGAGTGGCGGAACAAGACATTTAACGCGGAAGTCGCGGGCAGAAGCTAGTTATCTATAAAAAGCGTTATTGTGCGAGATGTTTGTTACTCCGCCACGCATAAACGGCTAAAAGGATTTTGATAGAATTTATCACACATACCTATAGACTACTTCCTGCTTTAACACATAGGATACTTTTCATCCAGGTAAATAAAGAGAATTCCTGAGAATGCGAGTAAAACCGCGACCGATATCTAGTAGGTGTAATAAAAATAAAATTGCACTAACCTTGATTCTCTGCACTTCAAACTTAATGTTCCTATGTTCGAGTCGTCCGTCGAACTTGGTGTAGCTGTAGATGTAGTTGACGGCGGTGACGTGGTGTGATATCAGCGACAGAATCTCCTCACGGGTCTTCATGTCAACCTCGCTCTTCTTGCTTGGGTCCCGATGCTGGAAATAAAAGAATCTTACATCAATACATATCACTTTTTGTGTCTCAATACTCAATTCTTTATCAGTGGCGTAGCGTGCCTTGGCGGGGCCCCGTATAAAAATTTGTTTAGGGCCCCTTAGGAAAGGTAAAGATTTCTCACAAAAGAAAAAAAAAATGTTTGCATAAAATTTAAAGAAATATTTATTCATCATAATTATCTATCTGTCGCTTTCTCCAAATTTTTTTACAAATAATTCAAATTAAATATACACTTTCCTTGCCTTTTTTTCGGCAAACTGATTTATTAAATCATTTATAGCTGATTTGCTTTTTTTGACTTTTGTCATTTGTGAAATTAAAAAAAAAAATATGCACGTTGGGGGCCTCCATGGCCCGGGGGCCCCGTATAATTGATACGGCAGATACGGCGGTAGCTACGCCCCTGTTCTTTATTGTATTCCACAATGTAGGCATAGGTGGTGTTGGTGGTGGTTTGGGTGGTGGTAGGGTTAGGTGGTGGTCTCTCTGTGTCACCGCGTCGTTCTTATAAACTACGTAACGAAATTTGATGTGGTTTTCACCATCATTTAGAGAATTTATTGCGAAAAGTTTATGTGCATAATACCATGGGAGGATAGAGGAAAGGAGAACTGTCTTTGTTGTGAAAAAGTGTCCGTCAAACTGCGTTAAATTAGGGTGGCGCCACAGTAGCAACAGGGTAAACTTCTCACAGCAGTCATTTTAGGTTATGTTTACAAAATTATTTTGGACTACGTAAATAGTTGAGGTTTGGTATACTGGGAAGTCACTAACTACTCTAGTCACTAAAAATATTAAATTTTCTAACTCGGCATATACTTCAATCCGTCAACAACTGCTACATTCATACCATACCCTTTGCCTACGCTAGCGCCATTGTGGAGGGTTTTTGAACTGTTATTTACCGACTGCTTATAGCTGGACACTTTTTCAACTTTCGCCCCATATGAGAAACTTCGCCTTACCTCTATCCCCCATGCATGATACATTAATATTTAACTTAGACATAGCACACAATTCTCGATGTGTCATCAAGTCGTAAAAACCGTACTAAGCAGGGGCGGGTCGCCAGTTTAGATATAATAAAATTCACATAACTTCACGACTATATTCCCCGATGGGTTAGGCGCCAGTGTAACTATAGTACACTCCCATTTCGTCGGTAAAAATATTCTTGACAAAACGGAATGGCCGCCTTTAAATAAGTCACTATGAGTCATACGACTGATTTGACGCTGCTTTGTAAATACATGCATTATAATTAATAATGGGCAGACGCAGGGATCCTGCACCCTAATTGCGTAACACACTATCAATTTCAATCTGAATCATTTTTAAGGTTATTGCTAATCCATTGCTTCTTATGTTCGAAAAATGTGTCTGCTCAACAACGTAAATAACGCAATGAATGTTGTTGAACTGTCAAAATGAAACTCGTTGCTACTGATAGTGTGTTACGCAATTTCCCAGCAGTTAATTTTAAATATTGGTCGGACTAGCGACGTACAGGGAAGTGAAGAAGTCTCTGGAGGATGGTTATAGAGGAGACTGGGGCCCAGTAGTGTTTTTATTTAAGTAGTCTTTTCTCTATTGCACAATCATCATCATAATTTCAGCCAAAAGACGTCTACTGCTGGACATAGGCCTGCCCCATGCAGCGCCACACCGACCTCTCGTGTGCATCTCGCATGTAGCGGTTTATGGGATATTAGGGAGAAAAAGAGAAAAAAGTTAACAGGAAAAAAACAAGGAAAAATGGCAGCACAATGGGCAATACCAACTAATATAATGAGATATAGTGCAGTATTCTGAAAAGTCGAATATGAACTAAGAATCAAATAAATACGTTGTTTAGCACCAAGCGGGCTGATGCATTTTTAAGTCAAGGCATATCCGTGCGTGCGTAAGTGGTGCGCATGCTCAACATCGTTTGATCAGTGTATATTGGGGTCAATGAGGTCATGCGCTAATATTATTATGGACTAAATTCAAAGTTAGTTTATATTTCTCATATTCCTGGTATAACTTTACGGAGCTATTCCCAGTATTACGATGGGGATGGCAACTGTCAAAATAGAAATGGCGCTGTCGTAGCTGGTTCCCAAAACAACCTAATAATGCAAGGCGTGAGGTGCTTTTTATTTATAAAATTGGAGTCTACCATTTTCCGAAAGATTCCAAGCTTGAAGATTTGTGGCTTTAAGCTATCCGTTGATTTTTTTAAATTAAACGAGTTCGAGGTTATATCGAAAAAAATTTGAAAAAAGTGATTACGAGGAAATGAACAATATTTAAGGTTTCTAATTCTGACACTTTCCATGTCGAATAAATATTGAATCACCGAAAATGACGAAATAGTGGAATAATATCAATCTCATAAACGAACACGAAATGGAATGAATGAACGAAATGTCAAATTTATTGCAGACCGTTGGGATCTAGCTATGGTCACGCCTTTTACAATTAGCTTTGACCGACCTTCCCCACTATGAGGACATTTTACAAACATATATGCCACCGTGATTAGGATAAGGTTTTTTTACTGTTGAATTACTGCTCGTCACAAAGGAAACTATATTTCGGGGACATTAACATACGAAAATGTACCGTGAAATGATGAGCGAAGTGCGGACGGAAAACTAATGATGACTTACGTCCGGGAATCCCTCCCTAACGTGTCGTCATATTAGCGGGTCTGTGTGTATGTGGAGCGAATATGTTTCGCGACCGATCGTCACGAGGGCGATTGCTTATCTACAGTGATGCAGGGTTTCTCAAAGTGAGGTACGCGTAGGTGTAGGACATTCGATCGAAGAGGGGTCACAACAAAATTAAATTACAGGGATTTTCCGCTTTCTGTGACTCCTGTTAACTCTTGTATAATCTGCACCCTGATTGCGTAACACACTATTAATCTCAATCTGAATCATTTTGAAGGATATTGCTAATCCATTGCTTCATATGTTCGAAAAATTTGTCTGCTCAACAACGTAAATAACGCAATGAATGTTGTTGAACTGTCAAAATGAATGCCATTGCTATTTATAGTGTGTTATGCATTGATATATGTGTTATGCAATTATGGCGCTGCCTCACTCAACACATTTGCTACCAATAGTGACCACAGTGTTTCTTATAACTATCCACAAACGTATTTATTGTTTATTTCCATCACAAATGGCAAATGGTTATCTGTTCTGAGGCATAACGTCACAATTAAAAGTTATGGTAATTCGATTATCGATTCTTTTCCAGAGCTAATGATTATATCGATATCGCTAGATTTAACGGCGAACCAAATAGAGCGTTAAACTTGTTTTTTTATGGATTTTATGTCGCTCAAAAGTTTATTAAAGCGATAGAAAGACTTATATGAACGTCTTATCTAAAGGCAAGTCAAATTTGAATGACGTCAAACCATTAGTATCTATGTCATTGCAATATAACTCTTATCTGATTGTGATACAATATAAATTAGACTGGTTGCCGTGAGTTTGATAAAACTCTCGGCACTCATTCTAATTTGTAGGTAAGGTAAGGTTACCTTACCGAGATGAGAGTTATTTTGCAATGACTTACTAACGGTTTTCCATCGATCGTGATCGTCCTACCTAAGGGTAGTTTGAATTTTTGTAGGACCGTGCAACAACGAAGGAGAATAACTTACGTCCGGGAATCCTTCCCTAACATGTCTCCATATTAGCGGGTCGGTCTGTATGAAGAGCGAGCAAGTGTTTCGCTTGTCGAAGGTCGCTCGTCGCGACCGCGTATGCTCGCCGGTGTTCGCCGCTCGCGAGTATTTGTTGTAATGGTGCGTGTCCCAGTATCTGGAACAAAAGTAGAGGTTAGATTTATAAATGAAACTAGAATAGAGATTATACTCAATATATAATTGAAACTCTTCATCCAAGAGCTTTTTAGGAGTATGTAATTCGGCTGCCGCTGGATATACGGTATACATATACAACTATACACTTTTGAAAGCATAACATAGCATAATCTCGGTGAGAGTGAGTGGGTCGTGTGGCCCGTAATCCACCACGCGCGCCCAGTTCACACTTCACGGTATCGCAGTCTTCGAATTTTTGGTTCTACGACATGCCGGTTTCCTTACGATGTTTTCCTTCACCGTTTTGAGAGCAGTGGTAATAACATAATTTACATAAATTAAACCGCCGGTCACGGTTCGAACCTACGACCTACAACCTCGTAAGTCGCGGGCGTTACCACTTGCACCGGCATGAGCATGAAACTGCATCACAGCGTTATACAGGGTGTTACGGAAAGGGTTCTTATATCAATACAAACGGGTTGAAGAGTGTATCTGGTCTAGAATCTCTGTACAAAATTTCAGCTCAAAAGCATTACTTTGAAAATGCTTAATATTTTTTTATTTCGACATCACGGCGCTACACAGGCGCGCGGCGGCGTGATATGCGTGTACTAGGCGCACAGACACACTACAGATAATGGATAATGACCCTCGTAGTGCGGTGTCACGTTTGTTATGATTTCAATTCAATAAACTATCGAAATAAAAAAATATTAAGAATTTTCAAAGTTACTGCTTTTGAGCTGAAATTTTGTACAGAGATTCTAGACCAGATACACTCTTCAACCCGTTCGTATTGATATACCCTTTCCGTAACACCCTGTATAGTTCTAAAAGCTAATACTTATAAAACTCCCTTTAATAGAATAAAACCATTGTTTCTACTTGTTTTTTAAAACTCAGCAGCCCGACGCCAGGAAAGTTCGGATTGTAAAAGGAGAAGCAAAAAAACTTGTAATCACGCAATCTCAGACACGAAAAAGCCGAGCTAAAACAAACCCACGACAAAGGTATCTGGATCATTTACCACAGTAACCTATCAACCTATTGACCTACCGATAAACCGGTAATAATACTGATAGGTCCTCTTTTAGAATCTATACATCACACTTATATTATAAAGGCGAAAGTTTGTGAGTGTGTGTTTATATGTTTGTTACTTCTTCACGCTCAAACGGCTGGACCAATTTAGATAAAATTTTGTATGGAGGTAGCTGACACCCTGGATTAAGATATAGGCTACTTTTTATCCCGGTATTCCCACGGGATCGACATTTACGCGGGTGAAACCACGGGGCGCAGCTAGTATTATTATAAATCAAAGTCGCTTGTCGTGTCTTTATGTCAGTGTCATGTCACCTCGTTGTACTTCTAAACTACGCAACGGATTTTGATGCAGTTTCCACCATGATTTAGAGAATTTATTCCGGAAGGTTTTTGTGGCTAACACGTTACTATAAAACGTACATATTAGAAAGTAATATTGATGTTTGGTCACCTCGTAAGAACCGTTCGAAACGGGGGCAGGTCGCCAAGTCTAAACTATTATTATAAAGAACAAAGATTTGATTTTTTCGGATTTGGATGATACTTTTATGTCGATATTCCCACGAGATCGAGACTTGTGCGGGTAAAACCGCGGGGCGCAACTAGTTTAGGATAAATAAAAAATAAACCACTTCGCTTACGAACCGAGTTCGGTCGTGTAGCAGCACTTAATTGGGCGTGGTTAAACTAGATTTTTTGCCCCGGCTCCGTTCCACGTGTGGCATGTGTCAGCCCATGTGGGTAATAAAAAAAGGTTTTAAACTTTTTGTTGTAGGGTACACAAATAATAATGTGTCAGCGACGGGCCTGCGCCACAAACTCACAATTTATGTTACTTACCGTCATTCTAAACAAATTGTATTTTTGGGGTTGGCTTGCTTCTTTAAAAATAAGTTTTCGTTACTAAACTAAATATCTTTTAAAGAAATAAGTTCTACTAACAATGAGGTTTTGCTAATTACACTTTTATCTTCTTGGCAATAAAACGAAAGTAAAACGAGGTTTCGTGAAGATTAACTTTTTAGCATACTCACTTTGCTGCAAAGGAAAAAAGTGATAGTAAAATTAATTATAATAAGAAAGGAGTTCTCATTTGTCTATGATTAATCGAAGTAAAACATAACGCATTAGAAAGAAGGTTAACGTTTGATTTATCGCTGAAGTTAAAATAAACTACTTATTTAATAGCTTTATTATAACATGCAGTAAAAATATTTATGTCGAATTGCACGAAAACAAAGACCCGTAAACGTAGATGAAATAAGTTTGATAAAAAGAGCTTCCACTTTAACATTTTAAAATGAGTTTGTCGTAAAACTTACGTCTAGCCAACTAGTCTAGTCAATGAACACTGAAAAGTACTTATTTAGTGCCATAAATAGCATGATTTGCAATATATGACTCATGGCCACAGGCAGTACACCAGAAAACTTATCAGTTGCATCCTCAGTTGATAAGAAACTATCAAACATTCGACCCCAAAAATGAAGCCATGGTCATTGGTCATAACTGTCCAGAGAAAAAACAGTTCAAACAACCAGAAAGTCAGTGCTTTTATGCTGCCTGTAAACAAATGTAATTAAGGGGGATGCACTAACGTTAACCGCGAATCCAAATCTTCAGGTCAAGAAAGTGTGTGTGTGTTTGTGCATATTTGTACCCTTGGTTACCACAAGTAAAAACTGTACTGTCGCGAATCATATTTTGATCAGCAAACAACCTAATGCTGACCTTTAGATTGCAAAAAACGTAAGAAACTTTGAATTTCGCGGAATACCTTGGCGCTTACGCCTTACTATGGCAAGTTCATATCAGGCAAAGTTGAGTCGGGCTATGTTAAAACGGGCTATAATTTTGTTACTTCGGGATATGTTAGAATGGACTGTGTATTTATTTATTATATTTAAATTATGACACTCCAACGAATTAATATGAATAAGTACCACTATACAAACTAGTTCCGGAGTTTTTGGATTAAGGCTTTCAGGAGTGCTCAGCACTTATGTGTATTTCAGTGAAGTAGTTTACCTGGGCTCATCATCACGCAAGCTATTGGGGTGCGGAGGCTGGGAGGCGGGCGCATGGTGCCCGAGGGACGGTGACGGCGACGATGGCGACGGCGTCGGTGTAGGCATCGGTGACGTCTGCGGCTCATCGTCAACACCAGAGTTCTGGATGCGCTCCATCCATTGCACCACCTCGTCTGTGATACCACAACCACCTACGTGACCTGTTAAACGGAAAAAAGTTAATTTATAATGCCTTATCCAAGTTAAAAGCCGTGCGCCCGACAGGATTTCGCATCGGCGAAAATGACGATCTTCCATACAAACTTTCATTCCCTATTTAACCCGTGTAGGGGATTAATTTCAAAAAAATCTTCCTTAGGACTATCTTTCATTATATTATAAGGAACTCCTGTGCTACATAATATATCATGTTTCTAGACCCAGCGGTTAGGCTGTGCGTTTTCTGTCAGTGAATAAATGAATTAATTTCATCGAGTAGATGGAATATCCGTTTGAAGGGTAGATACTTGCCACAGCAGCTAATGCTATACAAAAAATAATACCTACTAATACGTCTGAAGGCCAACTTAACGGTATTTGATAAAAGGTGATATAATAAGTCTCAGACAATCTTATTATGAAAATAAATCATTATCATATTCATTAAGTCTCAAGGTAAACCAGTAACTATCTCTATTATTTCGGCGCAGATCCAATAAGAGGCTACACACAGAAATCACAATGAGAAAAGAAACCCTTCGTATACGGGAAATTCTAACCAGAAATGCTGACGCAATTCACTAACCCGAAAAATAAACCTGGAAAATAAGTCGAATATCAAAATGCAGTAATGTATAGTAGCTGCTGGACCTGGACATATTGGCTTTCCAAAACAAGCTCCACGCGACTTTAAAATCGTACGCCATAGCGGGGACGTCCCACGCTCCGTTTTTCGGTTCGCCGTCCCGATCGACCGTCTTCGATTTATGCATTCGGTATTCAACTATTCAGCCTACATTCACCCACTGCTCTGGTTTATGCTATCTTCCTGAGCCAGTCTCGTGTATTTCCGCTCACATTGGCAATATTTACAACTTCACCATCTTGCCATTGTACAGGGTTTATCTGACAGCTGTCGTCAGTCTCCAACCGACGACATTGCAAAACGTAAATTATCGCATGTTATGAAATCTTCGAAGTGCGTGAGTCAGTCTTGACTTCTTGAGCAAGATGATCTTTCAAATTGTTTTACTATCCCAGAGATTACAGTTTACATCTTTTTTGTTTTCAAAACAGTGTCGGAGTATAAAGCAATTTTAGAATGTCCGTGAAAGGAACTGATACGATTTCACGTCTTTTAACAAAATATTACCAAGCTTCACCATGGACATTAACTCAGGCACATAGTCACAATGCCGTACGTGTCTTGAATACGATAGCACGATTTATCGAGATTTATAATCCAGATCAGTCGTAGTCGTAGCGATTGAGTTAAAAAAGATAATTCTATGTGTCGCTCTACGGGTAAAAAGAATATAATCAATAGACTGAAGATGCTGCTCCCCAACGTCACAATGCTGGAATATTTCACAAGATGTACATGATATTTTAAATTATTCATGATAAATCCCAAGTTTTACCGTCGAAGTTGGGAAGAAAAATACGTAGCGGACCTCGTCTCGACTCAACCCGTTCGTGGCGAAATAAATACCAAACGCTGACACCAAACTCTTTTCTATAGCGTTATTCGTAGATTTATTTATCAACCGAGTTCTTTTTAGATTTATAACCCTAATATATATTAATCTCTTTGTTTTTTCCTCTTCGCTGCGAGTTGTAGGAAATGCCCGAGTTTGGACTGACTGCTCGAACCAATGTTTTGCCATGTGCACTAGACATGGACCTGTTGGTTAGCAAGACTAATTTACAGTTTGTAGCTTTTATATTTTTTATATCAGTTTTATTGAATATTAGGTAGGTATAGTTACAGTATGTACCTATTATTCAATATCGTTCCTATTGTGGCTGTGTTAATGGTAAAGGAAAATTGTAAAATAGCTAACGGGCATACATTGTTTTCAAACTAAATCTAAACTGCAGCATTCAATAGAGAAACCATAATGACGCATGAAAAGTACAATGCGAGCGAAAAAGCGCAGTTTTAAAATTAAAAAGTGCTGAATAGTCGAGTTTTTTTTTTCAGCTCGTGTGTGTCGTGTTAGAGCACATTGGCGTTTCGCATCCGGGCGGGCTGCATTTTAACGAACCTCCTGTGCGCGAATGCGGCGGCAGCCAGAGATAACGGAAATTACCGCCTGCTGGCGTACATCGCGACTTTAATGCCTACCGAGCTATTCAAATATCATAATATTTACTCGGAGTTTTGAGAAGTCTCGTGGTCATTGTGTGTAACGGAATTAACGTTTTCTGAAAGATTTAGCTTTAATTAGTCTTATATTAAGATTCGTAATGAACAAAGAACGGATTATGTGCTAATTGTACCACTAACGAACGGTCCGACGAGCTTGACGTAAACAGGCAGGATTGGTCCACACTAGCTCAAGATAGAGCTGAGCTGAGATGAGTAGAAAGAAGAATGCAGTGGGACAAAACAGTCATTATTTTTTTTTTAATTACAAAACGAAAGACGTACTGCTACGTACTACATGATAGTTGAACAACCACGGGGAAGCACGTCTACAACAAGTTTTAATAAGGGCTATGTAATATCGCTAATGATGTAGTCGTTGAACCCGTTTTTTTTTTAATTTTATTATTAGTCCAACCACGGCAGGTAAGTTCACTATCATTATTATTATCCTGTATGATTAAGTTAAAACAATGGCGATCGATGGAAATTCCAACAGGTTTTTCTCCTGCTTTTTGTTAGGCCTTTTACCAAGTTTAATTTATAGTATATAAACTGCCTAACAAAATACAGCTAAGTTCAACATACAAAACTTTAAACCATAGATTTATAATAACGTCCAGATGCCTAGTACGCGCTGTCAAAATGCTTCGAATTCACAGACACCAAAATAGTCTATTCGTTCGTTAGCCCCGCCCACAGGCCGCCATTACGCGACAGACGTTCAACGCGTGTACGTCAGAAAACGCTGTTAAATATAATTGAAAAAATGACGGTTTGTGCAGTGAAATCGTGTAAAAACTACACTCCAAAAAAAGACAAGGATACGAACATCACATTTCACAGGTAAGTTTGCAATTTTATGATGAATTTCTACGTATTTCATTGAAATTATTACGAAAACAAAATAAAAACAAAACGACGCCATAATATTTGAGTATTGCCAAGGTAAGGCATGAAATATTTTTACCCTTTTTTTATGCTGCGATATTTTAATATTGTATAATGTTACGAAATCAACATTATTATTATCAACAAAATGATATCAATGGTTGCCAAGGGTATGAAATACTTTTACCATCTTTTTTAATACTACGATATTATTGAGTCAACAAACGGATTTGGAGCGAAACAATATTTTAGGTATGTTTGTTACATTAACGTATCATCATCATCAGCCTATAATGTTCCCACATTAACGTATGTTTAGCGATAATTCTCAAACCAGTACCACTCACAAAGTTTCTGATTTATAATATTAGTACCTATGATATTAAAAGTTTTTTGTTCATTCACACATGTTTACGAAAACCATGTTAAAAATAAAATTATAACAATCTTCAAAAACTATCATAAGAGTCAATCGGTATGAATGTAAAAGGCGGGTTTCATTTTGTACACATATAATAACTATATAATTACCTAAGTGAATATGAATAAGAAAACTACACGAATTTTCCCACATTTTGGGGTAATCATTTTGCGCTGGTATTAGAAAACGTCACGCACACAACTGCAGAAACGATAATAATACACTTGCGGTGGGCGGTACCAACGCACACGCGTATCACTAAATGCATTCAATAAGAACGGTGCGTTTTGTACGGAACACTCAATCTGGACGTTATTATAAATCTATGCTTTAAACTTTTAATTAAAATGTTGCGCGCTGTAAGATCTCAAGCAAAACTTTAGTATGCCGTTTCCTATTACACAAATAAATTGAAGTCTCGATATTAAGTATCTTGCTCAAATACCAGAAACCTACTTTATTGTTAGATTAATAACCAGTAATGGTAATAACTTCAATTCGAAATATTACATTTATCATGCAAATGTTCTAGACGCGGACGGCGCAGTTGGAGTCGTTGTGCCAACTCGTGCCCAGACGGAGTCAAGTGAACTCCATATAGAAATACTTAGCTGTCGATTGTTTGTTCTACTCGGAACACAATGTAAGTAGGTATACCGTATGTTATTAAAGGAACATTCACTCAGATCTGCCCGAGGACTGAACAAACATTCTCCATCCGTATCATCTTATATTTCTAAACACCATTAAACTGGAACTTTTCAAAAATATCTGAAGCGCCGAGCGTTTCTTTTGTACCATCTAGCGGAAAGCTGCTACAATATAATATGATTGGGAGAAAAGCGATGCGATGTAAGGATACAGATATTAAATGAAGCGCTTAAATAAGATTGTGTACAACAGTTTGTGTAACGAAACGAGAACCTCGTTCGTGACTACTCGCGAGTTTGGACAATATTAAATTAGTGATGCTCCACAGTCTTCGTAAGACTGTTTACGAGAAGTATTTTGTACTCGGTTAATGCGTTTTATATGTACAAGAATGGGAAGGTAAACAGCAATATACAGTGTTATGTGTGTTTTGTTTGTGTTATCTAAAAACTTTTAAAGAAAAAAAAAACCGACTTCCAAAAAAAACACTGCAAAGTGAAAAATAACTTTAATTTCGGAAGTCGGTGTCTTTGGATCTGTATTTTAGTTTTTTGCCACCGACTTCCGAAATTAAAGTTATTTTTCACTTTGTAGTGTTTTTTTTGGAAGTCGGTTTTGTTTTTCTTTAAAAGTTTTTATTTCACGCTTTTTAGTGGGTCTGCTTATAATTTATCTAAGTTACAATAGCTTAGTGATCATCGCCTTTTACAAACAAAATATTGATTTTCCCGATGCAGGGAAGTTAATTGTTGAGGAGTTCTCCAGGTCCACCATCAGCTCCATGTCACCATTCACATTGTGACGAGCATGAATTGCTTAGAAACCATATTAAAGTAATCGAATCGCAACCCGTGAAATACTTAGATATTATTGAGTAGTTCCGGTGGCCATATGTGGTCTTCATCATCAGTTCCACTTCACCAAATGGTGCTTTCCGAGAGCAAGTGCACGAGTTACTATAAAAAATACCCAAATCGCTATAGGTGTGCCTATAATATTTGAAGAGTTCCTTCGATTTCACCAGGATCCCATCATCAAATCCTGACCTGATGTTTTTAGACTAGAAGCTGATAATCCTGGCTGCAGCATCAGGCCAGACTTATGTCAACATTGCATTGAACTTAAAATTTAGTCCTGTTTAAAATGAGCCCAAACACGACTACGGTGCTGTAATTTCAAGGTTTGTACTTTTTCTGATGCTCCTGGCTTCAGCATCAGGTCTCTATGTACTTCGGTGTTCCTCATTAACAGTACGTTTATCCACACATCGAGCCCTTTTCAATGAGCCTAAAAACGATATATCTGCTGTTAGTTGTGGAGGAGTTAGGTACTCTGCAGACTATCCTGACTGCAGCATCAGGTCATGACTTGATGATCATGAGACCAAATGTGACAAATGCCCTATCAAACATCAAAACAATTTACTAAATAAAACAGTCCTTGCCTGTTTGAGTAACTTCTTACTGTTAAGGAGTTGTACCTTCCATCATCAGCCCAGCTACCACCTGAGATGGTGACAACCATACGCAAATAAACAAGATACTTCATAAAATATGCGAAAAACAATAAGTGAGCCTATAAAATTTGAGGGTTGCCCTCGATTTCTCTAAGATCCCATCATCAGACCCTAACTTGGTGACAATGGGACCACCTCAGAACTATCTACTTTCGAACAAAAAAAGAATTTTGAAAATCCATCGACAATTGGCGGAGTATTCGATGAACAAACATACAAAAAAATAATAATAAAAAACATACAAACAGCCGAACATAGTACCTCCTCCTTTTTGTGAAGTCGGTAAAAAGGTTGGAGTATATGACAATTTGGTATTTAGACAAATATTGTAACGTAATGTATGAGGCCTGTAAAATTTCGTTTAGTTTACATGAGCAAAAATTTGTGATAAGAAGTCATTCGTTTAGTTTTTCCGGCGTATCCTTGATTGTTCTAGAAAAGAAAATTAAGTACCTATTTAACAGATTCAAATGAACTTCAGGTAAAGAAGTACAAGGTAGTTCAGCGACAGGTTCAGCGCCTTGAAACCGCTTCATTAAGGTTTTATTTAAAACGAAATGGAAATCAAGTTTTCAGCGTGTTTCGGAATACTAATTTAGAAAATGTCTTTATGTTACGATATTTTATAAGCAAGAAAGTGTCGTAGAACAAAATTAGGCTGTCACCGTTCTTGTACATTTTGTATAAAAAGATCCCTAATTTGGTTGGTCGTGCAAGTCTTTCATATTCAAATAAAAGCTCCATAGAGAACGCGTAGAGCGGGGTCCCCCTGCCGCTGTTCAATAACTCGTAATGAAAACAAATGTAGCTACAAGCGCGACCCTTCCTGCTCACTCAGTGCCTCCAGAATGTATTTTCCGATCAAACGTAATTTACAGAAGCAAAACAAATGAAAAACCTTGTTAACAATACAAAGAAAAAGATATCACCGGAAAAACGATTCAGTACTTCCACAATGCCCAGGCGGAATATACAATGTAGAGCGAAAATGTAATCGCGCAGGTAGCAACAAGATAAAAATGACGTGCCTCATACTCGTCCCAGTTTATTATGGGTATATTGTCGGTATTCTAAAGCAATGCTGAAATGGGACTTGTGTTTAAGCAATACAGTAAAGTCGCATATTCAGGTGGGTCGCTACTCGCTACCGACCGCTACATACAACCGCATAATGAAATTGCATCTACAACACAGCTGAAACGGCAAAAATGCAAACTCGGCAGGCGGGGCGGTGTTGTTGACGCGAAATTACCATTCCAGTTCAGCCTACGGACGAATGAATATGTAACGTGGAATTTAGTCTGGTTTGATGACATTGTGAACTGTGCCAAATTTCATCTACACAACGATAAAATATGATTTAAAGCATGTTAAGCTCGTCACGGCGAATTAAAGGCAACTGACTCTGAATGAATTTATGACAACGGCGCCGGCCAATAAATGAGTCGAACGTTCCGTTATAAATTATGCGAATTTTCCGATGCAAGCGGTGTTGCAATCAGCCGGTGACAGCGCGCCGAGCAAATGGGATTAAACTTTGTTAAACGACCTTGCGTTGCAATCCATTTGCCGTGCGACATACTGTGGCGAAACTTCCACGCGACTCGCCTCTCCCTCCACTCCCGAACTCCCGACTCCACTAACTGCACGTGTAGTTACAAATTTCTACACAGTTAATTTTGTTATTGCACCTATGCGAAGGAAACTTAATTGTACATAGCGTAATGGCATTAAAACCGTAAAACGCAATTACTTCATTTGCTACGACTCATAAAATAGCGTATGGTACAGAGGTATACGAATTGGATTTTCCTCGCAACAATAATACTGATTCAGCATTGTTTAGCCTTATAGCACAACTTCCTTAACTCTTCTGTTATCCGATCATGGTTTGTCTAACTATGTAATCTTATCCACTGAATCATTTCACCGCTTCCACCTAGTGAAAGTATTTCAATTACTCTCTGAACCCTACTTGCGTCAATAAATGAACTTGTACAGCCCTAAACCTTCATTATTGTAGCTGGAACCGCATCCACCCAGTGGTTTGCAAAATTGGCTCGAGCTTACAAATAGCTGTCTGCCGCGGCTTTGCTCGTATAACATACAATTACGAGTAGATCTAAATGTCAATGTATCCTTAAATTGGCCAGGTTATTCAACGTTAAAGGTGTACTTACCATGTCTGTGATGGGCGTATGGGTCTCCGACGTCTCCCTCTTTGTAGATCACGGAGTGGACGCGCGTGCGCGTGCCATTCGGAGGGAAGTATCGTCGCGCATGCTCCACGTAGTATGAGCCATCGCTCGCTACAATCTTCCCCTCGAAGACACCGTCCGTCACCGAGCCGAACACCGTTGATCGCGGATCATCTGCGCATAAACAAACAGCATTATTTTATACCGTAGCTTCGCCGTCACTTTGCATACATAGGACCTCATTATTTTGTCTTTGCAATAGCATTATTCTGGGCTTCCGAGACTAGAATCCACCCTTTTACGCGCATTGAGAACAACGGTTGGGATTATTATCGGAAGCTGGGATTACACCACTTTTAAGCTCTCGTAAATCTTGTAATTTATGTCAAGAACGAACATCTTGTGGTAAAGCACTTTTTATAGCGTTTAACTATGAACGTAGATTATCAACCTATTCTATGATTTTGCTTTGATCAACAGGCAGTTTTACGACTATATGTAATCCAACGTTTACAAAAACGATATGATTCTTTATATCGACTATATCTAATAAATACACGTGAATACTGGAATGTTATCTGTCTTCTTTAGACACTGGTATTAGTACTATAAGGATGAACACTGCGGTCTGCATTTCAACAAATTAAACATTGCGCAGCGTAGCGTAGATTAGGTAGCCCAAAATATAAATTAAAATGAAACACTAATATAATAAAAAAAGGAACAAAGTCGGAGCACTACTTACCGCTCAAAATTTCATTACTTTCTACGTATATTACAAAGGCTTTCTAAAGTCTCGACGCTGTTTGCCTTCATATGAGTTTGTTATAACGAAATTGCCTCTATTAAGACGGTAAGTATGTGTTGTCTAATATTAGGGTTACATTCTGAATTTTATTAGGAACAGACCGCAAGGGAGTTTATTGTAGACGTGTTCTTCTTTATTCCCATTTACAAACTACTGGCCTGCTGGATATTGGTGTTTGTGGTGTAGCTATCTACCTATAAGTAGTACTATAGGTCTATAGTCATATTGGGGTCTTCTAATTCTAGTATTTGCTGTACCATTCATGTATGATTTACATAACATTGTCATCATCATCATTTCAGCCGAAAGACGTCCACTGCTGGATATAGGCCTCCCCTAAGCACCTCCACTTCAACCGGTTTTGTGCTTCTCGCATCCAACGAGTTCCTGCGGCCTTCACAAGATCGTCGGTCCACCTTGTGGGAGGCCTTCCAACGCTACGGTTTTCCGGTACGCGGTCGCAACTCCAGAACCTTTCGGCCCCATCAGCCATCTGTTTTGCGAGCAATGTGCCCTGCCCACTGCCACATTTACATAACATCACGGCAATATCCATAGGATTAAGCAAAAACTACGGAACACCATGTGCCCGCATTGCTCATTGGGGAAAAATGACTAATTTCCTTTCCTATTTAATACAAACTTTGATCTCCTATTCAACCCCTTTCGGGGATGAATTTAAAAAGTCTTCCTAGTTTTTACCTTCGGTATATAAGGAACTTCACTTCAACAAAATTTCATGCTTCTAGACCCAGCGGTTTACGCTGTGCATTATCTGTCAGTATTATTAAGGTAGAAGATGTCAATAGTCATGACATTATCTCCTATTGATATTGATAATAACGAGTAGGAATGAACTATTAAGTAATCTATATTAATTAGTATCAGGCAATTGGAAAGTATTATCACTTAGTTATTTTAGCGTGTGATAAACTCTTATCCTTATTATATAAACGTAATATAGCAGATAAGAAGACTTGATATGATAGTGTTAGTAATTCAATGTTAAAGATAAATAAAGATTATCTGCTTTTATCGCCTATCTATTTGCATGATGTCTATAAACAAACGCAATTTAGCGCAATACTTCATCCAAAATCGAAGCAATAACACCAAAATGTAGCCACGACTTTCAATCTTACTCCCCAACTACTCGTACCAAGGTGTCATTACTCAAAGGTATAAGTTTAATACTCCACACCCGAGTCACGTTCAGCCAGTATCCACTAATGCTCCATATTTCGAATACTCTCGTCTTAACGATACCCCTTATTATCGGTCTCGGTCACCCGAAGCTCACAATTTGTTCGTACGATAACGACGGAGCTTCCACTTAACAATTGCTGGGTGTCGTGTCACAAGCACGTTAGTTTTCAAACGTATATTAATAATGATACCTGGTGAGTCATGCCGTTCCACTAATAGGGGCCTGAGGTGTATTGTACGTAAATTGAACGTTGCAATTACATTTGCTAAGGCGTACCATTTGTTTGGTGTCCCCTACCCACTGTACCCACTGAGACATGCAGGTGTGAGCGGTGCGATCAAATTGATTATGCGCTTAACTACCTCTGGTGACTATGGGTTTATTATAAAATTATATTCGCTAGCATTGTTTTAAGGTTGTAACGTTTAAATAACAATTATGTGTCTTGTAGAAACCTTTGTACGAATGCCAACACTGTTGAGAACTTTGATTATATACTTGTATAATCAAAGGTTGAGAAGAAAAATATTGATAAAAATTCCAAGAAATTTCTGACCTATTAATGAACTAGTCGGCTGATGGTCGGACATTCAATATTCAATAACAACACTACTTGTTCCATCACCTAGGCCATGTAAAGTTCTGTTATAAGTACCCTCACTGAGACCCTCACTAGTAAATACACACATCAAAAGTGTCTAGGGATCAAGCATTTTTATGCGGATTTCTTGAGATTGAGATGTGGCTTTGTAATAAATTTATGATTTTATAAATTTATATGGATCCTTTTTGGTGCATTTCATAATTTGAATCAGGAACTGTGAATCAAATTCGAGTAAAAGATGAGAATCAGCTGTCAATATTTTCCCTATAAAAACATACAACGCATTGAAGACATTATTAGTGCTACTGTTTCCCTACTACTGATTAAAACCAACGTTATTATGGAGCGGCGACGTCATTTAAGCAGGGAAGAAATGCTCAGAGCCGTGGGAATGATAGAAGCTGGTTCCCGGCAACGTACTGTGGCTTTAGCTCTGAATACAAGTCAGAGTGTTATCAGTCGACTTTGGACACGTTACCGAAGCACTGGTACCATGGCTGAGCGCCATGGAGGACGGTATCGCTGCACCACACGGAGACAAGACCGATACATTCAAATCTTAACTCGAAGAGCTCCAACAATAACCGCCATGATGTTAGCCGTGAGGCTTCATCACTCTTCAGGGAACTTAATTAGCGACCAAACAGTCAGAAACCGCTTGCATGAAGTGAACCTTCATTCCCGAAGACCGCTACGGGTACCACCTATAGCAATGCACAATCGTAGGATTCGATATCAATGGGCTCTTGAACACAGAAATTGGGCAGAAGAACAATGGCGTTTCGTGTGCTTTTCTGATGAGTCTCGTTTTGGTATGAGACCGGATACAAGACGTATACGACACTGGAGAACCCCTGGACGCCAACAGCGATTAAAATCCTGCCAGGAAGTCCATCCTTATAGTGGTGGAACCATCATGGTATGGGCGGGTATTTGGATCGGCGGAAGAACTGAGTTGATTTGGATCAGAGGCAACCTCAACGCTCAAATTTATGCTGAGACGATTGTATCAGACGTCATCGTTCCTCTACAAGTGCAAATCGGTCCCTTATTTCAGTTAATGCATGATAATGCACGACCGCACACCGCAAGAATTGTAAGACAGACTCTCGCCGCAGCTAACATCAATGTCCTGCCCTGGCCTGCTCAGTCGCCAGACTTGAACCCGATTGAGCATGCATGGGATATGCTACAGAGAAGAGCTCTGCCGAATATGGAGGGTATCCAGTCGCAAGAAGACCTTTTTTTGTTGTTGCAACGAACATGGGCGGCCATTCCACAGCGTGATTTGGATGAACTCATTTTGAGTATGCCAAACCGATGTTCTTGTGTTGTTAGTGTTCGCGGTAGAAACACGGATTATTAATTGTTTAAGTTACCCAATAAAATTTTAAAGAAAACTGTTATTTCAGTCTTTTTTTCGAACTTTTGTGTTAGTGGTTCAAATGTCAAAAATCCCTTTATTAGGAAAATGGCAAATTTCTTTATTAATGCAAAGGTGACTTGGTTTATCGTTACTGTGACAAACGAAAACACTTTATTTGATGAATCCTTAAAGAAAATTTTAATTAATATCAATCAGGAGAAAAGTTATTGAAAAAATATATGTTGATCCCTAGACACTTTTGATGTGTGTATTTGTGTTTCTAGTTGCAATATACAGACGTATATATCTTAACCTCTTGGAACTTTAACGACTTCTAGGAAGATGAAGATCTGATCTATTATATCCAACTGGATTCATATATCATACTTTTGCCCCATAAGTTCTGTAATATATCGTAACTTTAAGTTTTAAGTCAAGTTTTTACTGCAAATATTCTACTTGAAACAAAAGCTGAAAACTTCGCGTTCAATATAACAATATACATATATCTTTGGTGAGAACCAATTCTGGCGAGACAATGAAGTATTGAATTGATGACAGCGACAGTTCAAAGAACGGTAAACTTAGGAACTGAAGTGACCAGTGTCCGTTGAAAAGATAACATCATTATTCCTGGAATAAACAACAATAAAGGCATTACTAATAATAATTCTCATAAGGATAATCATAAGGAGAATCTTGTTCTTGCTAATAAAGTTCCTATTTAATGGCTATAAAGCACAAAATCATGTGCACATAACATTAAGTTATATTCTGAATGTACGGAGGAAACGGGAAATGTTTTCCGCACCAAACCGCAGGGCTCCGAAACTGTTTTTCAGTAAAATTTAAGTGCGACGGCAGAAAAACTCGCGCACATTTTTCTGAAGTCAATAGCACTGGTACCAGTTCTGTTTTATCATTCAGTAAATTTTATATTAACCAAGTGACTATTCGTATTTCACAACATAGATACGGATCTATTGTTGTGCTCAACGAAAATGAACATTTCCTAGAAATAGTTCTCGTATAAAATTCCTTGTTTACGCAATGTTTCTCATTCCTTGACGAGTTTCAATAGATGACCTAAATAGACGCAGAATTTATAGAATCACGATTCATGGACTAAAAGACGTTAAATGACAAATATAGCTTTTATATTTATTGTTCGAAACATTGTCAGGGAAGCTGATATTAAAGTTATTTCCTAGATTGCGTGATATTCTTTGTAAAGCTTGTCCAGTTATTAAAGATTACACTTCAGTTAGACCTAGGCTTATCGCATCAACAAAATGCGAAGCCACAAGTAGATCCACGGTATTGATTGTAACAATAAAAACGCAAATCGTGTTTACAGTTGCTGATAAATATGTGGGGACGGTGGGTTGTGCATGCAAAACGTAGGTTGCAACTCGACGACTAAAGTGCATCGGAGACCGCTGTAAGTAGGGCGACGAACTGCGATCGATGCCGCGCCGCCCTCCGCACAACTTTATCCATTTACACTGTTCCAAACTTTCACCATCATAACACCCGCACCCGAACTCCAAGTCGCACCCGCATCGACGTCGATACGCATCACCATCACACTTTTTCGTTCATCGATATTCTAACTGGCTATTTACTAACAATATCTATATAATGAAGTATTGCATTTATTCATTTTAACTTTCTAACAGTTGATTTCGATCGTAAGATAATGAGAAGGATCTCAGATTCCAGTATATTTTAACGGCACACAGAAATTCGAGCAAATATTTGTTGTTGTACGGAAAATGTTATAAATTTCTTTTGAAAATTTCTGTAGCATATGTCGTGGAAGAGGAATGCTAGGCAAAATTTTCAACAGTGTAATTATTTACATAGCGTAGTTACGCCTGCGGAGCGTCCAACCATCGGCGCGGCATCCACCCGCAGACATTAAAAGTCGAGTGGCCGCCGAAAGCTCCCAATTAGCCAGGACTTTGACGCCGTCCCGCCAGTAATTGCAAAAAGAAATATGTTTTAGTGCTCTCCAAGAATTATTAATGTCGGGAACATCTAGCTGGCGAGGCGCGAGCTGCTGCGGGCGTGGGCAGATGCGAACCGAGAGTTAGCGTTCGGCTTTTGTTTGATTAAAGAGAAACACAATCGCGGTCGACATACTCCGAGCGGGGACTTATTAAATTTTCCCTCGGGGTGAGGGCAAACAATAGCGTCTATCTTGGGTGTAGATAACGTCGGTGTTCTCGGCTCCCGGTGTACAATAGGAGTGGGTCCCGAGTTGCGGCTGTCAGTCCGCCACACGCCACCTACAAAGTTTGTGTCTGTCTTTTCAGTACGTGAGTGCTCCGCTTCGCGCTAAACTGGTAAAGCTCTCCACTTCACCCGACTTCACATTTAAATGAAGAACTCATTCCATTTCAGTTAAGCGAGCACCGTTTGTTATTTTTTGTAAAGCTCCGATCAAAACAGCATATAATCCGATTAGTCATGCACCTAGTTCCTTAAGAGGCAAGAGGGAACTTACGGATTATGTCAGTTGGGTGAACGACCTTCATGTATTTTACGTTTACCTAGTACAGTATTTTTTTAAATAATGATTCCCTCCGTTATTAAGAGTGTAACACTTACCGGCCAACTCCCCGTGATATATGTGTGATGTGTCGACTTCATGTAACTGCCCTTTTGCGCCCTCAACCTGTACATAAAACGAATACATTGCGAACTAGTTGCATAACCTGAGCGACATTAAAGTTTTAAACAAGCTGCCATTACTTACTTTAAAGTCTTCGCTGAAAGCGGACAAGTCCCGCCGCAACCGTATGTGGAAACTCTTTTCATGTGCGCGAAAGTGAAGTCTTAAGTCTGCCGGCGCGTCTATCGAGCGACGTGCACGCAAGTGTTGCTCGTGCAACGTGTCTGGGTCGTAGTCCAGAGCCTCGTAGTGCTCGATGTACTCGCTGAGTCGTCGGCGAGAAGCTGCAGAAAAAAAAGCCAGTAAGACAGACTGCCCAGAAAGAATAAAAGCTTTTATCCGTAAGCAAGAATAAAGAGCAGACAAAGATAAAGTAGATACGGACTACACTAAGAAATAGGACAAAAGGGATGGCCGCAGAGACTACGTAGATTTTATAAAAAGTTTAATCCCAACAGTTGGTAAAAATGCAATTCAATTAACAAGGATAATAAATAGGCATGAAAATGAACAGCGACCGCGGTTTTTTATTCGACCAGGATTTTCGAAAGCCACTAAATCTTAATTCGACTCCACCCACGCAAATGCTCCGAATTTCCAGTATTTCGCCTAATAACGTGTCCCAGATTTTATTTTACCTATAGCCTGTGCTTACAGCGTATGTATAAGGATAGGATTACGTTTGAATAATGTTGGATATAATAACTAGCATGTTCTTTTTTTAATGTCCCTAGAAACAACGCTAACTTAATTAACGGAGATTGTGTAGCGTGCTCAATGAAGTGTTGAGTCCGCCAGGCGACTCAAGTCACGGGCAATTGCTAGTTTTATGTAAGCTCATTTAGTTTACAGCTCAATCTGACGTGATAGTTACGAAGTAGTTCGTTGGCGTCCGGTCCCCCGACAGTCCGCGACTCCGAAGACGGAGCACAGCACTTCACACGCTTGCTCAACTCCAACACTTTGATTAAAAGCCACTTGCGAAGCTACCGATTTTCTCCTAACTAATTTTTCCCTAACATTAATTATAAACTTTTTGGGGCGCTTACTCGGTGAGATTCAAGTTTAAGAAACAATGGACTTATAAGTATAGTTAAGTTACTTTCAGCGGCGTGAATTCTCTAGCAAAATTGGATGCCTCAGAGTCTTGCCATTTGATACAGTACATTTTTCAAGGGCTTGATACACTACCTGATACAATTACAAATGAGCAGGAATAGGTAACAAGTCTGATCTCTGGAAAATTGATAACCATGTGAACATTTAAATGGCAACAGTAATTTTTCTGCTGTTAGTATTTATTTAAGTAATTAGAATCATTAACTCATTACACATCCTTTCTACATATTCATACGTATCTATATGCACGTGTATCCTAGAACAATACGCGGTTGGTCTCCGACTACGGTCAGTTATTTATATTCTACCATTGTGTGGTGTATTGTATACTACATTTATTATGTACAAGGTGTCCAGCACTGGATATGGAAGTTGTTACGTGGCCAGCGCATCGGGCACGTAGGAACCTCGGCGCAAATAAATAGCCTATACGTTCTCGTTAGGCCTCCATTTCGAGAAAATGCAGCGTGAAGCGACAAGAACAACTTGATGTAGGGATTAAAGCGATATGAGAAAAGTGGAAACTAGTTTTCGACTTAGAGAAATTGAACGGAACTGGTATTTTGTTTGCGATGCGATGTGCAGCGGGACATAAGTTACGAGGGAGCTGCAGCTGAATGCAATCTGAATGCGAGACAGCGTGAGACGCGGCGGATTTATTTAACGTCCCATCTGAAATTGATTCCCTTGTATGCACGCAAATAAAATGCGCAACATGTCAGCGCTGTCGATACATTACTAACATGTCGAACAGACATAGAAGAATTACGTGTATGACAATTTCTGTATTTTACAAATGGAAAGCTTTGTGGTGGCATCGAGTGATTGCGTGCAAAAAGAATAAATTGGTCCAAAACCAACGATTTGCTCATTTGAATTCGACCCGATATAAAATGGGTGGAAAGTGGAAACGCGACAACCGTTTTTTAAGGTCGTTAAAAATTCGACATAATATTATATAACGTTAAAAACACATTAATCATTTATCAGTGTTTGCGCAGCGTGACATTTGTGGGCAGTCGTTCATGTGTAACATTTACATACGCGTGTATTTGTTCAGGCGTACAAAGTGAAGCTTTTTGCTTTGGGCAATAGGCACCGTGTCACTGGGTCAGTAGGACAGGAGCGCCGTGTTCTGGACGCGGGTATATAGCCAACCTTGCACGCTGCCTGGCTTTATTCCCTCATCGTCTATTTTTTCAGACTTGCAAATAACTATCTTCTTATTTTTACCCGGAAATTTTTAGTGTTTCCTCCACTGCACTGCTGAAATAGTGAGTTTGCGAGCTCCAAAATAAACCTGTTTTGTTTTAACCTGTCTGCGATGGTTAAAGAAATAGGGAGTTAGTATTCAAGCCTAGTATACTAGATGTAGATAGGTAGGTACTATCTAGCTTACAAATTAATATTATTAAATACTTATATCCCTTAGTAGGTTTCAACACCTTGCGTGTGAAAATATGTATGTAGTGGTAGTGTTATGTATTATTATTGTATAAGTATTTGAATGAAGAAAACAATCGCCTTCCCACTCAGTTGTTAGTATATCAACAAAGGGAGATGTACACTAATTGTACTCAAGGGTGGACTAGTTGTGGACTATTGAAACGAAATAATTATATACTGGAACCATGTCTGCGTGATTTATAGCGAGCCGTCTTAATTGTATTTCTGTTATCTACGCTTGTTACAAGACTATGTGCTGTGGATCCACGTTATCTTACGATTTTAGATATAAAATCTGTTATACCCTGATTAAGATACAGGGTCAAATTGAATTAGCTAGCGAAACTCTGCAGATGTGATGGGTATCGATATCCGAACACGACAAAATAAAAAAGCTTAGATGATATTTTAATTTCATTTTTCGGACTGCCGCTGGTGGTGTTGTTACTTAAATTATCAGTTGAGATAATATTTCTTTCATTGTTTTATCGAGTTTAGATAGATATCGATAGCCACGTTCTGGGAAGTTTAAAAAAAAACTGATTTTTTAAACTGATACATATTTCAAGTGACTACTTTAATTTGACCCTGTATAATCAAACTCCGAAGATTTCAAGAATCTCTAGAGGCAATGTTTAGGAAATGTCAAACACTTTGGACTAGGTACGAAAATAACAAATCATACCAAATACATTATTTTCATAACAGGATTCAGGCTTACGCTTAGACAGATGAGGATTAATCTAATTTTGGAAACCGAATAAGCACACGACCGGTAGTTACAGGAAACCTATTAGTAAGCCGAAATGCTCATTTGAGGAAGAACAGTAACATAACTATGATTCAGGTCTAATTACGAGTAAATGTGTGTGGTTTGGTCTGCACTTCTGCCTAATATAATTACATTAGACAAACTGCAGACCAATTTACCCGAAGTGTTAAACAATAAAGCACTTAATACTTCAATAGACGAATGAAAGCCTAAAGCGAAGATTAACTTTGGGGTAAAGTGGTCTCTTTGATTGATGCGTCGAGTATGAGATCGCAATCGCTTTAATTGGGTCGTATATACATATAAACCGTCCGTCTACTTTCACATGTAACAAGATGAGTACAAGTTATAGAAGTGGCAGTAGTCCTGCGGTCTCAAGTACCGGTTAGTTAGCGACTATCATTAGTTAGAAGATGGGCGAGTTTCAATTTGCAAATACATGCTGGCGAATTAGTTAATGCTAGGTTCAGACACATTATTCTTGTGATACTAACCTACTAAGAAATCTTACTTACATAGAAAGGAAAGTTTTTGAGGGGCTTGTAGCTAAGTAATAATAGCCGCAAGCGTCGATCGCTACGCTTGCCGTGGTTGGCCCGTGGATGGAGGAGCATCTTTACATACCAAGACCCCTCCGTGCCTCGGAAAGCAGGTTAAGCCGTTGGTCGTTCGTGGATCTTTGACAGTCGTTACGGAGCGTCAGAAGCTCGAAAGTCTAACAACCAGTCTTACCAGTATTCTGATACCAGGGGTGTCGTACTAACCAGTAACTGGGTTGTGGAGTTCAGATAGGCAATCGATCCATGTAAAATAATGGTATTCAGCTGCATCCGGTTAGACTGGGAGTCAACCCCAACACAGTTGGGAAAAGGCTAGGCCAGATGATGAGAAAATTTTAACAATTAAATATGAACGATAAAATAAAACATCGAATATTTCTTACAGCCTATAACTAAACCATTCTTTTATTTTATAACTTATACAAACCGTGTTCCCGATGGGATATCCCATCGGCAAAACTACGAAATTCCATACAATCTTTCGTTCCCTATTTTTTTAGAATTTTCAAAAATCGGTCATATATATGCTCACTTTCGCTTGTATAAGGGTCTGTTCAAAATTTCAAGCTTCTAGACCCTGCGGTTCTGGCTGTACATTATTCGTGTCAGTGAATGAATTAAAGATTTTTAAGTGACTTTTTTTTTAATGACTATAATTCTATTAAATCTTTTAGTATTAATCTATGGCCTCTGTCAAAAGCCGTACAAAACAGTTATATCGCGACAGTGATACTCTTGTGAGGCATTATATTAATATGCCAAGTTCACACAAAGGTCTCAAAGTTTATCGAAAGTCTTAACACCTTGGCTAACTTGGAATGACTAAGTTGGTCCATGGACTCATATGATAACATTATAAGTTACAAGTTGACGTTGCTCAGTGTCTAAGAAACTACATAAGTTTCTCAAATGTTCACTATATCTAAGTTTTCAGAGGTGTAATCCAAGTATTTTAATGAATCTGCTGGGTCTAATAGCCACTTTAATATATCATTAAGTTCCTTTAAAGGAGTAATTAATTTGAAGTAACATTTCCCTAGGCAAACATTACAAAAAAGTTGTTTATTGTTTCGTACGCCTGCTTTTATCACAGCACCATATTTAAAACCGCAATGTCACCCGATAAATAAATCGAAATCGAATCAAAAAATCACTTTTAAAAATAAATATTTAATTTATTACATAATCAGCCTATAATGTTCCCACTGCTGGGACACAGGCCTCCTCTCAGCGAGAGGGAATGGGCCGTAATCCACCACGCGGGCCCAGTGCGGGTTGGCAGATGTCACATGTCTTCGAATTTTTGGTTCTAGGACATGCCGGTTTCCTCACGATGTTTTCCTTCACCGTTTTGAGAGCAGTGGTGATGAAATAATTTACACAAAGTAAAGCGCCTGTCTGGGTTCGAACCTACGACCTACTCCTCGTAAGTCGCAGCCGTTACCACTTGGCCACCACTGCTCTAATTTAATTTATTATTAGGATTATATTCCTTTGTTTCGTTTAATTTTTAGCATTTTTACGCTGTTATTTTCCTTGATCGATTCAAATCGTTAACTCATTATTCTCATTATACGAGTACTCTTAACCCTTTACCGCATTGTGGTTCATAAATGAACCAAACCATATTATCTTAAATATTTTTAAGTTCCAAACTGATTTCCTTATTTTATGCATTCTGTGTCAAATTCTTACTGTACGAGCTTCATTTTTTGTATAAAACCGCTATCTATGAGCAAGTTGTGTGAACTACTTTCGTCGTCAAAGTCAGTTAACAAGTACGACGCGGTGCGGAGCAAGTTGTTGATTTTCAAAATTGTGTCAAAAATACAAATCTCAGTGATAGTGCTTGCAAATAAATACTACAGGAAATAAAGTAATCTATATATATAAATGTGATCCAAAGTAAAAAGTGAAAAAGTTAATTTTCTGCTCAATGTACCAAATATAATCCAAAGTGGAAAAGTGTATTTTTTTCTAAAACTATTCAATAAAAAGGAAAATCTTGAAACACGTGTTCATTTATTTAGTGTTTCCTACTATATATATTAGGTCCTTACATATGAAATTGGCGTTTTGTATGGAAGGAACAAAAAGTCGAATATTTTTTAATATAATATATTTAATTAATCAAAGTATGAACCATTGTTTTCAATGCACTTTTGCCATCTTATAGGTAGTTCATTGATCCCTTTACTAAAAAAACCAGTCGGACGGGAATCAATAAAATCTTTGAAGGCGATTTGGACTGCCCCATCGGAGTTGAATTTTTTCCCTTGCAAAAAGTTATCCAAATTGCGAAAAAAATGGTAATCTGTTGGAGCAAGGTCCGGGGAGTACGGAGGATGTCTAAGACATTCCAATTCAAGCTCTTCTAATTTGGTAGCCGTCTGTTGCGCAGTGTGTGGTCTGGCGTTGTCGTGCTTTCAAGCTTTTTAATCTTCCCAATTTGCTTCAAGTGAATTAAAACAGTTTTATCACTAACATCGAAGCCTGCAGCTAACTCGGACGTGGTTTGCGATGGGTCCGCTTCCACAATAGCCTTCAATTCTCCATTATCAACTTGGGTCTCAGGCCGTCCACGGGGCTTGTTCTGCAGGTCGAAATTTCCAGAACGAAAACGTTGGAACCAAAAACGAACTGTGTTTTCTTTTGCAACATGACCGCCATACACATCATTCACCCTTCGAGTCGTTTCCGCAGCACTAGTGCCACGGCGGAACTCGTACTCGTAAATAATGCGATATTTTAAATTTTCCATTTTGTAAAATGAGTGACGCAAACAGAAAAAACAGAAGAAAAAAAAACAAATGAATGACGGTCATCGAAGCACAAATACATGAGTAAATAGCTGTACAAATTTGAATTTGGAATTCCTTACCAAAGAGGAGAAATTCGTGATTAAAGTGGCCAGTACGAAAAACGCCAATTTCATATGTAAGGACCTAATATTTTTTTCTTACTTAAATAAAAAATCATGCAGTAAAGGGTTAAGGAAAACGCAGTAAAAAAGCTATTCTTGTTTGTTTAAGGAAATACAGCATTGTTGTAAAATTAATAATGTTATCGCTTTGTCTGATAAAAAGAAATATTGTATACAGGGTGAAATTGAACACATGCGACAAATCGAAATGGGAGATTGTACTCATCATTATGAACAACTTTTACTATGGGACCAAACCTGAAATCGCGAAAAAAAAAAATCAGCTGTTCCCTACATTGATGTTCGCATAACTCGCCAAAATGTAGGGAAAAGCTTATTTTTTTTTTTTTTTTTTTTTTTGATAAAGCGATTGTGTTCGTTATACAACAAGAATACCTTTGGTGACTAGTTACTATGCATTAATATCGGATGTTCAATCCATCGTTCTGCGTACTTTAGCGTCGCTATTCAAAGTCTTCGAATATCTTAAACGTCGTCGAACACTTTATCGCCGCTAAATTTACTATCCAATGAAAATAAATATTCCGCATTCACGTCGTATCGTGGGATATTAACATTTAAGTTAGGTACCTATTTGAGGCGTTATTATGAGTAACGAGAGCATAAAACTAACGTAAGCTTGAACAGTATATTTATAAAGCAATCTTAAATCACATTAATTTCCCTCCTTGTTAAGAACGGGCTACTTTCATCTCTGTCATATTAGACACGTTAAGGGTTTCTATCAGATGGTAGTGGAACAACATATAACCATAACAAAATACTAGGTAAATCCTCTAAACCTGTGGAGCTATACAGGGCGGTTCAAAAGTCGTGGATCAAACGAAGTAGAGGGATAAAGGAGGTCATTTCCAACGCTTTTAAAGTGAGAAATAATTTTTGGTAACGTTACAAAATTTTTGGAAAAAAATAAATTGCTCTTGAAATTTGATACTCAAAACCCTAATAGAACTTTGTAGTGCTGATACATTATCTAGTAGTAATAAAACACCGTTTGTTTTATTGTTTTATATCACTTTTTTTTTTTTAATTTGTTTAATTGTAAAAGAACTCGGTATACACAAATATTCATAACTTTTTGGGGCAATTGAATTATGACCATACTGTAGAAAGATTTTTGTTGGAAATGACCTCCTTCATCTCCCTATTTCGTTTGATCCACGACTTTTGGACCACCCTGTATTTAAAGCGTTTCTTACTTATATTGACGACGTTTTTTTTCTTACTTTTTTCAGTAAACAAAATAAAAGTTAAGCAAGTATTCTTTGCTTCGTTCTTTGCAACCCATAACTAGAGTGGAGGATCGCATCCTCATGCCAGTACCTGGGGCGAGACGTGACGACCCAATATTATCAGAAGTGAAAGTACCCACGGAGGACGGAGGACTCTCCAAGGGATTTATGGATTACTCGACTGTCCCTCGGGATTCGTAACTTTGTTCTGCGTGAGGCCTTAACTTTGTTGTTGTTTGAATTGGCCGTATACAGTTATATCACGCCTTTTGAAGAATTAACGTTAAGTAATCATGTCACAGTAATGGTGTCTGACGGAGACATTTCGACGACAATTTTTGAAGTGAAAACTTCTTTAGGCGCGTTGGGCATTTTTGAGATGGGAAAAAACCATTGAATTCGCGCCACTGTTACCGTAACCGACACCGCTTCGGATGTTTTCGGCTGTCCTCGGGATGTACTCGGTTTTAATGTACATATATCCGAAATATCAGTGAGTGATAACAAAGTATTCTGTTTGTGTTTTGTTTTCACTTCTGTCGGCACTCCCGGAGTACCACTGTTTTTGAAGTGTAAACTTCTTTAGCGGCGTTGCACACTTTTTGTAATGGGTAAAAAATGTTAAACTCGCGTCAGGACATCGCGTCAGGACACGTGACCGTCAGGAGAGATTCCCCCCCCCCCCCTCTCTTTCTACGGCGGCGCCAACCGAAGTGAACCACGACAATGGATGGATGGATGGATACGTGACGTGACGTGTACATTAATTAAATTAATAATTGATTTATTTCGACGTTAATATTCAAGTTTTCACTTCTGCGGCACTCCCGGAGTGCAACCCGTCTTATTTTTTTGGCCGAGTGTCATAAAATGCAACTTACTGCATCCAATCATTTTGTAATTTGTTGACATACAAATCTGATCACCAATCCATTTAGTATAACATGTCCAAAACAGTTCTTCACCAGTCTATCATATTGAATGGTCGTATAAGAGTTTTTTTTTAAATATATTTTGATATAATAAATGTCCTAAGTATGGAAGAAGCACGTAGTAGTTTAAGCTCATTTTATTTCCATTATCGTTTATCGTCTATGCGCAAGTTATTGTAGTCAACTGAAGGAAATGGCTCGCTAGACATTATGGTGCTCGTAAACGACGGGTAGGCAAGGCACCTCGTCACTGCTTGTGTTCTATGGCAATTTTTAAAATATATTTATGTTACTACTGCACGAAGCTTTACCATTTTATATCACTTTTGTTGCCACCTTTTTAAAGATTTCTTAAAAGCTACTGACATTTATTAAGTTATTAATAGGTAGGTACTATAATTATCTACCACATATATAAATGTACGAATCTAATTGACTTCCTTTGACAAAACCAGAATGTTCAAAAGGTTATGATAATAGAAATGAATACGTATATCAAAGAGGTATTCAAAGAAGCCTTGGTAAATAATAATTAAACCAAGCTAACTGAACAGAATATCAAAAGTAATTGAACATCAAACCAAGCAAACACTCCGTTGTAAACCTGAAGGTACTAAAGTAAATTGCCGCTCGAGCAATTACTTCGAGATCAAATTGTATTACATACGTTTGTGCCAGTAAGTAAAAGATGCTGCACTAGGAAATACATCAAAAGAAATCGATTAAGATGAAACAGTAGAGAAATCTAATTAGTTAGGGAACAGAAAGTGCTTTAGTAAACAGCACAAAACAAGCTAGAGCAAAGGAATACCCAGGGGAAGGGACCAATTACTTAGCGACTAGTTACGTCGATACAAGCTTTCCCTACGCGAACTATCTCCAACACACAGAAGCAATTTAATACACTATTGACCAATTGAAACGCCACGCACCAACGACGTGCAATAGATTAAAATACTGAGTGTAGATACCATAAATACTTCGTAAAATATCATAATGTACAGTGTTGTAAACGAACTGAAAGACCCAGATTCAGCACGACTGCTTTCCAACAAAACGTTATATATGCTCTCACAAATTTAATTCAATACAATAAAAGCATCTTTCAAATGAGGAGTGCTGATTCGATTTGACATACAATAGCCACATGAACTGGATACGAGAATTGCTCAATCAATGAACAATATAAATACTGATGGGACCAAACTACCGTGCGATACGACCTAATTGATAAACTGGGTGCCTGGTGGAACGAATTTGTGCAGCTCCCTCATCCAATTAAACTGACACAAACCAACCCCCACCGCGTCCCATTTCTTTGTTGAAAGTTTGGTTAAACAACTTAAAGTAATAGGTAGTTCCAGGCGACGTTCGGGGACACAGTTTTAGTCGTTAAGATTCAATTTGTTATTAGGCTTCTACCGAAATAATCAAGACGGGACGAAAATGTTAGTTTCTGATAGTAATTGGCGCACGTCGTTAAGGACTTGGTGTGTAGGGAAAATGGAGCGCGTTGAAAAATATATGAGTAGTTTAGTGTTAGTGTGAGAGTGGTGCAATAGTTGGAGTGCTCTTTCATAAGAAGACGGTGTCGACGGCATGTGTCGCTAATTGCCTTCGTTGGGCAGCGAGTGCGAGCTCGCGGCCACTCGTACCCGACACATTATATCTGTACCAAATTGCTTTTGCGCACTAAACGGTCCCTGAAGTAATGTATAGCGAATATTGTGGACACATTTGGTGCACGTCTGTGCGTTAATACCGGAGGGCGTTTGTATTACAAATACGTTGCACAAGAATTTGTGGTAAAGAGAACCTACCTACTGTTTATTAAATTATCTATTGATGAAATAAACTATTGTAACAGACACAATATAGGAGACAAGACTAGTATAACATAACTATACAAGAACAAGAACAGAGTATAAATTATCATATAATAGTGAGCTGTACTAAATATAAAAGAACTTCTCATAACGTTATTAATATGAATCACTATGTTGATATAAGATAATACGTTCAGTGCAGCAGGAAATCAAAGGAGTGCTATCTAGTGAGAACTCCCAAGTCACCCCTCTTGTGTCCCATTGACCCAATTATAATACAGCTTCATATTTTATCTCGGATAAAAATACCTTCAGAGAGCTTCTATCACAAATCTAAGCCAATACGAATTTATTACGCGTTTGCGTATCGGCAAGCGTAGTGTGGGACGCCCCCCAGATAGATGGACGGACGACCTAAAGAAGGTGGCTGGGGTAGACTGGCTGCGGAAGGCGGAGGGTGTTGTGGGGCAGTCTGGGAGAGGCCTATGTCCAGCAGTGGACTGCGATAGGCTGAGTTGATTGATTGACGAATTTATTTCGGTAAGAAAATAAAGAAATCTATTATATTTATTATAATAGATTTCTTTCCTAGCCTCTCGTTAATTTGCAACAGGAGATTCATCCATATTATCGTTAGTAATAAAGATTTCCTAAATAGAATAATTGCTCGGTCGATTAGGTAATTCTTTTGTAAGCGTGGCCAATTAAAGTAAAGTGTCCGCACGGACGGGTAATTATCTATAAATTTATGTAATACTGTTGAGTTATAAAAAAAAAAGTTTAACCAGATGACAGCATTGTCTATGACACTCTATGGTTTTCTATTGTACATCGTGTTCTTGCTGTGCAGTTGAGAAATAAAAGTTTTCATATCTAATTAATTACCAACTTTTATTAGATAAAACACCCATAATCCAATAGGTTATGGGCCCAGTAGACTCTGTAATTGAAATCTCAAAGAAAACAGCAAAGAAAAGTTTTACAATCGTTGTTAGAACAAATTGACAAGATAACCTCAAAAATGGATTCCCGCGCGACAATGAATTTAGATAAATTCGATGGACAGAACTTCAGGCAATGGAAATTTCAGATAAAGTGTGCACTAAAAGCAAAAGGGATAGATATTTTAGTACCTAAACCATCTGTAAACAGTGTTGAGTGGACGAAAAATGACGGCATGGCAATGTATATTATGACCTCTTCAATGGATTACAAACAAATTACCTTGATAGAGAACTGTGAAACTGCCATGGAAATAATGTCAAAACTAGAATCAATATATGAACAGAAGAGTGAATTATGTAAAATGTTAGTCCATGAAAGATTCTATCAATACAAAATGTCTACAAGTGACAGTGTCGCTCAGCACATTTCTAAAGTCGAATCTTTAGCCAAGCAGTTAAAAGAAAGCGGAGAAAACATCAGTGAAATGGCTGTGATAACAAAAATACTTGGAACATTGCCTCCCAAGTATAGATCACTCCGTCAAGCCTGGATGTCATTGGATCCAACAAATCAGACTCTTGTCAATTTAACTGCTCGTTTATTGGACGAAGAAGCCAGCTTGCAGTGTGAAGACGAGCAGGAAACGGCTCTCCTTGTGGCTAACAAAGGTTGGAAGAATAACCCAAAACAAAATGATCAGAATAACGGTGCTGGTGGTTCAAATCAAAATAAACCCACCAAACACAGGTTCGAGTGTTATAATTGTGGAAGGCGAGGACATTTTGCTCGAGAATGTCGTGCTCCAAAGAAATCCAAGTCCAGAAAACCTCAAAAGGAAGGTGCAGATTTATTAGCGTTCAATATAGAAACCAGTTGTAATACAACTGAAGAGAATGCTTGGATTTTGGACAGCGGTGCCTCTGCACATATGACATACAGAAAAGAGTTCTTTCTAGAGCTTTTTGAATGCAGCCAGAAATTATTGACATTAGGAAACAAACAGTCAGTTGAAGTGGCCGGCATCGGCAAAGTGTTAATAAAGAGATATGTCAATGGACAATGGGAGGATAGTGAGCTGCATAATGTGTTATATGTTCCGAATTTAAGAAGGAATTTATTTTCAGAAGGTGTGATAATGCGTCAATCCTATACGATTATAAAGAAAGATTCTAGTGCACTAATTTATAAAGGTAATGATTTGGTAATGTGTGCAAGAATAACAGAAAACAACTTGTATGAGTTAAAGATAAAAGCAGTAGTCGCAAACGCCTGTAACTTAGTCCAAAGTAATCAAAATAATATTAAAATATGGCATGAAAGACTGGGACATCTTAACATCAAAGAAATCAAGAATATGAGTGCGAACAATGTTGTAGAAGGTTTGACACTAAGTGACAGTGATCAAACTGACTTTGTGTGTGAAGCATGTGCATATGGGAAGCAATGCAGATTTCCATTTCACAAGTCTGTACGTGGAGAACTACAACCAGGTGACCTGGTGTATAGTGACGTCTGTGGCCCTATGAGTCATATATCTATCCAAGGTATGAGATTTTATGTTCTATTCAAAGACGCTGCTACAAGTTACAGACATGTATATTTTATCAAACATAAAAGTGATGTGATAGAAGTATTTAAGAAATACAATGCTATGATCAAAAATAAGTATATGCACAGTGTAAGAATATTGCATACTGATAATGGAAGGGAGTATGTCAACAAATCTTTCGAGAACTACCTGAACAAAGAAGGTATAGTACATGAACGTACTGCACCTTATACGCCTGAACAAAATGGGCGTGTAGAGAGAGAAAACCGCACGATTGTGGAGAGTGCACGCTCAATGTTGTATGCGAGGGATGTACCACTGGACTTATGGGCAGAGGCTATCAATTGTGTAGTATACTTACTAAACAGGACTTCCTCCAGCCAGACTCCTCAGAAAACACCATTTGAACTATGGAATGGCATCAAACCTCATTTAGGCCATGTCAAGATATTTGGAAGCATAGGGTATGTACACATTCCTGATCAACTTAGAACTAAACTTGAAAAGAAGAGTGAGAAAATGATATTAGTTGGGTATGACAACAACAATTATAGGATGTTCAGTTTAGAAACCAAAAGGATTAAAATATCAAGAAATGTCATCTTTGATGAACAGCATGTTCCAGATATAAGGAAAAATATTACACAAGTATGCTTGGATGATGAAGAGAGAGTAGAGCAAGAAAATGAGACGCAAGGAACTAATGCAGAGGATACTCTCATAGAATCTACATCATCAGAGAACGAGGGCAGCTTGCAGAGTTGTAATAGTGATGACCCTACATATGAACCCTCTCAAGAGATAGATGATGACATAATCCAGAGCAATATAAATTTGAGACCAAGACGTAATAGGATCTTTGAAGCTAACCTAGTAGAATTTTCAGTGCCACAAACATATGATGAAGCAATGAAGAGTCCACAAAGAGATGACTGGTTGCGAGCCATACATGAAGAATTGCTTGCACATAAAGAGAATAATACTTGGACTTCAGTTGAAAGGTCTGGTCAACGTACTCTTACTACAAAGTGGGTTTTCAATATCAAGAGGGATGAGAATGACCAGGTTAAGCGGTTTAAAGCTCGTTTGTGTGCACGTGGTTTTAGTCAAATTAAGGATATAGATTACCAAGAAATATTCTCTCCGACAACGAGATATGACTCTATAAGAATTATCCTTTCTATTGCAGCTAGGTATGATTTAGAAATTCAACAATTTGATGTAAAAACTGCCTTCTTGAATGGGTATTTAGATGAGGACATTTTTATAGAAATACCAGAGGGTGTGTCACTTAAAAATGATTGTGTTTTAAAACTTAATAAGTCTTTGTATGGTCTTAAACAGGCATCTCGTTGTTGGAATAGAAGATTTACTGAGTTCTTGGTAAAATATGGTTTTAAACAATCTCAGGCTGACAGTTGTGTTTATATAGGTATATTTGATGGGGTAAAAGTATTTATAATAATTTATGTTGATGATGGGCTTATAGTCTCTTCCAGTTCCTCAATGATTAAAAAGATTATAGAATATTTAAAACAAGCATTTAAAATTAAAGAACTAAATTTGAAATATTTTGTGGGGATAGAAATAATAAAAAGAAATAATTGTATCTGTATTCATCAAAGAGACTACATAGAACAAATTATAGAGAAATTTGGTATGAGTGATTCAAATTCTGCTAGTACTCCAGCAGATGCAAATGTAGTTATTACAAAGAAATTGGATGAAAGTATTGTTAACTTTCCTTACAGAGAAACTATAGGCTCCTTGTTATTTTTGAGCTCTGTTTCAAGACCTGACATTTCATTTGCTGTCAATGTTTTGAGTAGATATGTTAATAATCCAAGTCAGCAACATGTGAATGCTATAAAACGTGTTATTAGATACCTAATAAATACTAAAGATTTGTGTATAAAGTATGGAGAAAGCAGTGATCTCACTGGCTATTCAGACTCAGATTTTGCAGGCGATGTGGACACGCGTAAGTCTACTACAGGGTACATTTTCAATATGAATGGAGGACCTATAACATGGTGTAGTCAGAAGCAGAAGACTACTGCTCTCTCCACTACTGAAGCTGAGTTTGTATCAGCTTGTGAAGCTGCTAAAGAGATATTGTGGTTACAGCAACTATTGTCAGATTTAGGTGAAAATATTAAATGTGTTCAATTATATGTTGATAATCAGAGCGCCATTAAATTAATTAGCAATCCTGTTTACCATAAAAAAACTAAGCACATAGATGTGAAATACAATTTTGTAAGGGAAAAGGTTGAGTTAGGTCTAATTAAATTAAATTATATTCCTAGTAACAGTCAATTAGCAGACATGTTAACGAAAGCGTTACCAGTTCAATCTTTTGCCTACTTTAGAGATCAAATTTTTTATAACTTATGTTGATTAAATTTCAATGGGAGATATTATATGATTAAACTTTTAGTGGGAGTGTTGAGTTATAAAAAAAAAAGTTTAACCAGATGACAGCATTGTCTATGACACTCTATGGTTTTCTATTGTACATCGTGTTCTTGCTGTGCAGTTGAGAAATAAAAGTTTTCATATCTAATTAATTACCAACTTTTATTAGATAAAACACCCATAATCCAATAAATACGCTAGACTGACGGTCTGACGAACGTATTTATATCCGCAACAATACCATTTGGTGTTATGGACACGCAATGAATGTCTTCGCAATAGCGATTTGTCTTTAAATACCGTAAAGAGGGCAGACGATTAATTTAAGTAACAAGTCATTAGACATGTTTGTGTAGCCTATAAACAACGAATAAAACTGATTGTCCATTCATCGGTAGCTATCAAGCATGTTCAGACATTTGTTTATGTTTGCAGGGCGCCTAACTACGAACGACGCGACGGGCCGCCCGCCCGCCCTGTAGCATGGATGCTCGCTACAGCGCGGCAGCGGGGTCAATGACCGCGCGCTCCCACTGCTCACAGATTTTACAACATAATAAACCTAAACCTTGCCTCGTTGGATATTTGCTACGTGATTCAATTAAAAATTCTCAATTTTATTAAATTTGTTTCAACCATAAATCAATGTAATACCGAAAAACGTTTTAAACAATAATAATTAAGGAAAATGTTTAAAAACATCTCTGAATGAATGGGGAAAAAAATCCAGTAAATACTTCATTAAATGCTCCTGGGGGAAATTACACGTGTCGAAATCTTCTACTGAAAAGGAAGATTATGCAAAAATTTCGAGACAACAACACGACGCTGATTTATAAAGAGGAAACAATTTTTTTTTCTGTTACCTATTCATCTAACAAAGCTAAGAGCTTTTACGCGCTGTCGATTGTGACATACCATAGTTTAAATAGGTGTTTATGCACTTGGTCGCCGGATGATGCCTATGTTTTGGTCGCCGAAGGACCGAGTCGCCGGCGCGCGGCGACTAGTCGACAGTGCGTAATAGCTCTAAAAGCCAACCTAGTTCTCAATCACAAAAAAAGTTTAGATCTCTATTCCGGTATCATAAGCAGACGATGAGACGACTACGCGTTTCCCACAATTTTTGCTCTAAATTCTAAGTTGAATCTGGAATGTTATCCGTCGACACACTACTTCTACGACCATAATGACCACAGACTAACAACTAGCCGACCGTCTCAGACTTCGTAATTAGTAGTCATTTCTACACGAGCTAATGGTTCAAAATTGTAGCTTATTTTTACATTTATAACAGAGAGTGGAAGATAAATGCTCAATAAATCATGTTAAGAAGCTCTAAAGCTATTTCTGTTCCAAGTTAACCTACCTTGATATTACAACGTGCAAAATCTAGCTAATGGAGTGTTGTACCTAATTAAATTAAACGAAATCAAATAAATTACATAACTTACAATGAATACAGCAATAGCTTTTAAAAATGCCCGAGTCTTTACTCTTTAGTAGGCTTCGCTGAAATCCAGACATGTAGGTATTTCATAGTAATTCTGGTATTTTTAATCATCATCATTTCAGCCGAAAGACGTCCACTGCTGGACATAGGCCTCCTATATAGGGGTATTTTTAATATACATACATAACATAATCAGCCTATAATGTTCCCACTGCTGGGACACAGGCCTCCTCTCTGTGAGAGGGAGTGGGCCGTAATCCACCACGCGGGCCCAGTGCGGGTTGGTAGATGTCACATGTCTTCGAATCTTTGGTTCTAGGACATGCCGGTTTCCTCACGATGTTTTCCTTCACCGTTTTGAGAGCAGTGGTGATGAAATAATTTACAGAAAGTAAAGCGCCTGTCTGGGTTCGAACCTACGACCTACAACTCGTAAGTCGCGGTCGTTACCACTGGGCCACCACTGCTCCATTTTTAATATGAAGAATATAAAATATTTTTTTTATCTACACCCATGCTATAAATCCTCTTTAAAAGTTTCTGAAACAGTTAGCTTATTGCCAACATTAAAACAACCACTGTCATAGTAAGTTACTACGACAGTGGTTGTTTGATGGTTACTATTAGTAACCATAATATCATCCAAACGAGTGTTATAATGTTGTACTAAATTTCATTATGCAACTCCTTTTCAAAAAAGAACATTGTCATGCACGCGCATTTCACTACCACACAGTGCCATAATTAAAAAAAAAGAACTTATAGGTTATTCGAATTCACGTCGTATCCCACCGGCCGTCATTTTTGTTCGATACTAGTATTGCAAAAAACTGTTTCAGAACCTTTATAAATAGAGGATTCATATCATGGGTGTAGACAAAATCTTGTATGCAACTGTACATAATTAGGTATTAAAACACGAATGTGGGTTTCACTCATGTGATACTATTATCACATGAGTGTTAGAATACCCCTTATTATATAACAGTTGCATAAATAACTATTATAGATTTTAAACATAACACAACATAACGTCAGACCTCGCGCCTGTATTCTTCGAAAGGTAAGCCAGAGGTGCACATCTATTAGTACATCCACGTTTCGCCATATACGGTTGAGTCCCATGGAACATAGGGGGCGAGCCCATTGCCATCAATCGGGCACAAATCTAGACTATGGGCTGCTCCTTAGAAATTCCAGATGGAAAAACCCAATAACAACTTGCCCGACCCGGGAATCAAACCCAGAACCTCATGCTCAATAAAGGAGCAGTCAATGAAGGAACATGTATTTTATTTATTTGACTTTGAAAGCGCATATAGGTAAGTTATTTTGTAAATACATAAGTGGTGCTAAAACACAAAGCATAAGCATAATCAGCCTATAATTTTCCCACTGCTGGGACACAGGCCTCCTGCAGTGAGAGGGAGTGGGCCCTAATTCAGCACGCGGGCCCAGTACATTTGGTAGATGTCACATGTCTTCGAATTTTTGGTTGGACATGCCGGTTTCCTCACGATGTTTTCCTTCTCCGAAAAAAACACAAAGGTTCCTTGAAAAAGCACAATATAGTACGAAAAAGCCAAGGGCTTCATTTTTGATAACATAATGTAAAAACATTAAACAAGTACCTAATTAATAATATGCTTTACAAGGAAAATAACTGTATGTTTAATGAAGCCATTTTACGTCTAATGGAAAATATAATTATACATAATATGACTATTCAGAGACGTCTGAATACTTAAGTACGCTCCGTATAAAAGCTAAATATGAACAGTAGGTAACAACAAGTCTGGTATCATTCACAACATGAATAAGCTTCTAAGAAACGACGCGACGTACTTACTTATCAATTTATTTCTTATTGGGTGAATCAACATTTAGTTTTGAGCAAACTCCATTGCACGTAAGTAATATCAATATTTGGAGCACTGAGAACGAACAGAACCATTCCAATATGTTTGGCTTATCTCAAGCTAACATGCTCTTACTGGTACTGATTTTTACTACAATATTTATTTTTACTACATTGTATTTCTTTTATCGGGATTATCTAATAGTCTCTTTCAAATAAGTCAGACAACGTAGTCTACGATAGGAATCACTGTGTATTACATTTGCTCTTCGACTGTAGCGGAAAAAGTGAACTCGCAAACATGTAATTGAATTGGATCCAACAATAAAACGTATTTGATGTTATCTGAAACAGTTTTGATTGTCTTCTCATAATAGCTTGGCATAATGAAGAGAACGTTGTTTACTTAGCGAAAATGGACTCGATAATACATATCTAGCTAGATTATACAAAGTATAATAATGATTGACGAAGCTGAACGTAAAAAACTGTTTATGATCCTTTGTTGGAACTCGATCCTTCATGATTCACCAAATAACACAGCTCAGACCATAACATTATTTAGGAAAACGAAATTTTGTTGCTACATACTTTGACCCAAAATTAACTTAGATAAAGAACAACCCCAAACTTCCTATAGACAAACTAACTGACATTAGCACAATTTTTCCTAGGATCTGCGAAATCGAAGATTCTAGTTTCGTTTAGTTAGTATTGATGAATCACGCATTAACAAGATTTGCAAGGAAAAATAAGGTTGGCGCGTAGTAGTGTGGCCGAGATCGTATCGAAGGTACAATAGATTAAAGATATTGGCGCTGGGCTGCGTTGCCGCGTCATGCTTGGCGGAGCGTGGCTGGCCTCCAAGGCTGCCGTAACACGATTTAGAGCCTCGCCTCAAGCTAAACAGCTCTACGTAACAGTTTTTTTTTTTCTACCTATACACAGCTAGACAAAAGCTGAATCATAAACGGGCGGGTTCCTTGTTCCGATATTTGTTTCATCTACTGTTCTGGCCAAGTACTTGCAGTACTGTTCATTTGGGACCGGATAAACATTAAACACGAATAGCTTACTATACTTTGGCTTGGTCTAACGTTGGTAAGGTTCTTTATAAAATAATGGCTCATTAACTTTAGTACATCGACCTTCTACGTACGGCACGCGTGATCTTGACTTCAAATTACTATTAAGCAGCACGAACGTTTATGCTAGACTTCCAAAACTTCATATAATTGCCGTGACAAGTTTTAGCAGCCAAAATCTTTATTATTTTTTGGCATCATCATAATCATTGACAGCCTTGTTCTACCCACTGCTGAGTTTAATACAGGCCTCCTCCCTTTATCATGCTTCCCTGGTCGGTGCGAGTCTCATCCAGGTCTTTCCCGCGATTTGTTGTAACCTTGGCTGTTGGTCAGTGTTGGTCTACCAAAGCTCCTCCTAGTCTCTCGGTTTTTTTGGTTTCGTGTAGTATGTTTTTTGTGTTGGTCCTTAAATAGTGTAATCTCTAATCGCACAAGGTTACTTAGAACACGTTCTGTCTCATTGATGGTAATCATAGTATATATGTACTATGTAGCATGTAACCAAATACTTATAAATCTCCCAAGTTATTCAGATAAAACTGCTAGTATTAGTACTAGTATACTAGGAAAAGCCTCCTCCAAGTCAGGCCTCTTTTCTTCATCCTCTAAGAATTTTTTGCGGTGATGGATGATGGACCTTTACATATTATAGCGAAAGAACTCAAAAAAACCTATACAAACACAGTCGAGACTTCATTACGTCGAGATTACTTTATTTGCTAAGCTAAGTAAATGTTGAAAGAGTATTTTATCTACATTAGAGCTCCATGCCAGTCCAAAACTAAGCTCTGTATTCGGCGAACATTCTAAACGTTAGTCAGCGAATGGGATATCAATGCACCTCTTACAGCCGCGCATTACCCATTCAGGGATTACCGTCGGCAGTGCCAGGACTGCCAGGCACTATTCTAACCGCCCGGTGGCCATTTTGGAGATTTGGCTCCGTTGTGCGGTACGGTCAGCATCAAAAGTTGATTAACACTTCAGTTTTTTAAATCTTAGTTATTGAGCAAAATATTTGTTCAAAATTGCAGCAGAAGAATTTTTTTTAGAATATATACTCTTGTATATTATGTGAAAAGCTAAAAATCAGTTTATTGAAAAAAGTTGTTGTCAATTTAATAACATGTAAAAATGATAGTGTTAATCGACTTTTGATGCTGACTGTACATGCTCGCATCATAAAGCTGAAATAGGACTGTTGCCATAATTTTATTAAGCCAAATAGTAATTAAAAGAGATGCCGCTATCTATACTTCTATAATCTATACATTATGCATTACAAATTAAAGTCGCTTTTCTTGTTTGTGTGTGTGTGGCCGCGTTGTTCTTCTAAAATTTTAATGCGGGTTTCAACATCATTTAGATAATTTACTTGATTCCGGAAGTTTTCTGTGTTTAATACATGGATATTGAACAAATCTATCTATCTATATAAATAAAAATGAATCGCCGAAATGTATGTACGGGTACGCGCATAACTTCCGAAGGACTGTATCAAATTGGATAATTATTTTTTTGTGTTCCGTTTTTTTTTTCGAATTTTCTTTCATACAAACCTAGTCGTGACAGGACTAGGTTTAAAAAAAATGAACGCTTAGCGAAAACGAAATATTAGCACGGGCGAGCGAGGAGATGCGACGCGATGGTTCGGAGATAGAAGTTTCACGCGGACGAAGTCGTGGGCAGAAGCCAGTAATATTATAAAGAGGTAAAATTGTGAGTTTGTATGTACCTACAGGGTAATCTTCGGAACTGCTGATCAAATTCTTGCACTAATGGGAAGCTAAAGTATTGCCGATTGTCAGAGGATATATTTTATGTTAAAACAAGAAATTGCAGACAGGAGCTAGTTTCTAATGATTTGATTACTGACGATTACGCTGTACGTGATTTCTCCTCTTATCCTATCCCTGTAGTTGATTGAATAGATTCTGATTAAGGTACTGTGATTCAAGATGAAACATGACCATTCATTGCGATGAGGTAATTATAATTATACGGTCATGATACATGAACAAGTACATAAAGGTTAATGTCATACGTTAAAATAATGGTGATCAAGTTGACGGTCAAAACAGTACTTCCTGTGACATTATTCTGTTATCAAAAACAATGATGGTATTGGACCGTGGTGCCTAATTTTACTCTAAACCGCACAGGATACCACTTTAGGTTTCAAATATTTTGCAGATTATTGTAATTAAATAGGATTTTCATTCAAACTGAGAATGCTGGTTCACGTGTATTTGGCGACTGTGTAAGTCCGAGGATACCTATAGTACTCAAGATATTATATTATATCAGAATTAAACTGTTGTTGTACCTTTATAGATAAATAAATAAATAACTCAAAGCATTTATTTCAATTAAACCAATTACAGGTACTTTTGAACTGTCGAGGTGTCGGGCAGTCAGAAAGATGAAGGTAGTTGCCCATTTCAAAGCGTAGGTACCTATGGAGAAGAACGGGCAAGAAACTCCACGGACGCTCTTAAATGCCCAGAGACATGCCAGTTTCTATCAGTGGATATTAATTAGTTTTATCCTGAAACACCAATCAATACAAAATTAACTGACAGTTTGGCAACTCATTGAACGTTAATTCACAGTATAATATACTGTGGTTAATTGCTGTCATTGGCTGTGACTGAAATAACCACAGCCAATCGAATCGCTTGACATAAGTTTGACAATATGTCAGCTCTTTTTTTTACCCTTTCGGAAGCTTTCAGAAAACGATGATATTCTGTTACAAGAGTGTTCTGGTACACGTGTTAAAGAAACATTTATCGTGCAGAAAACTCATAATGTTGTGAGACCGTTCCACTACGTTTACATTACGTGATACAACAGACAATGACACTGTACACAGGTAAGCGAGAAAAACTCGCGTCATACATTACAAGTATTATAACATTGTTATGGCACTTTTATAATTAAACCTATAATATTTCATACAAAAGTACGCAATACCCGCGCGGTATTTTTACCGTCGCGTGTACATTTTTCTTTTGTTGCTTTCAGTGCTTGAAAAATGTAATAAAAAGGTAAGTTTAAGTAATTACATTAAGGGTCTGTGATTCTCTTGTAATCTGAAGGCCAATTCTCGTAATTTAAAACGATCAAAATGTAGTCGCAGTCTCATCTCAGCGACAAACAAATGTCAAAAACATGTTAAAATGTAGGGAAATTCGAGGTTATTTTGACAGATCGAGACTGAGATCAGACTATGAACGTTCTTAAAATTACGAGAATTGCCCCTCTGATTAAAACCCTAAAATCTATTTAAAATTGATTTATCATAAGCATAATCAACCTATAATGTTCCCACTACAGGCCTCCTCTCGGTGAGAGGGATTGGGCCGTAATCCACCACGAGGGCCCAGTGCGGGCATGACTTCGAATGTTTGTTTCTAGGACGTGGGTTTCATCAAGATGTTTTTTTTCACAGTTTTGGTTAAAGTTGATTTATCAAAATGGAATATCTGTTAGCTTGTTATTATTAGTAAGCTTTAATGAAACACTGTGTATACATATATTAGGTGAATTAATATTTTCCTTGTTTAATTATTATGTATTAGGTACATTTCAACATTTCCAACAGAGAAGCTAACAATTAGGAAAAAAATAATCAATCGTATGTGTTATGTTGCTAGTAAGTGAGTTTTGATTTTGACTCACAAAAAACTCCTTAATACCACGTTTATAAAACTTAGATTAAGTATTTACCTAACAAACAATCCCGAGTGGGAACCCTGACTGTCTACTTGCAGATTACAGAGAAGGGCAATTATAAAACGATTTAATAAGCTAAACAGTAACACCTTGGTTACTGAAAGGCTAATCAACACAAAAATTAGCTAACAAATTGTCGAACTGCGTCGAGTGATTTGATTGGCTGTTGTTGACATCACAGCAGTTGACATAATAATGAGTTTGATAATCTGTCAGCTTTTATAATATCTTTATTTCGGACTACAAGTGCTCACAATCCATAAAGTATTAGTAACAATGACTTAAAAACTATGTTAGCAAACTTTAACAGACTTAAAAAAAAGACTATAAAAATGACGTGGCCCAACACACGTTGGCACGCACCTTCGTGCCCAGTGCCTTACAAAGGGACTGTCCACCTTGTCTATTAAAGTTTCCAGGATGCTGCAGGAGCTTCCGCGCAACCTACCCATTATTGAAGCTGTTCTCTTCCTCATAATGCCATGAAAATTGTCAACACGGGCTTCCGCGAACTTGCTTTTGACTTGATTGATTTTTTAGAAACCGGCACCCTAATTGCATACACACTCAATCACAATCTGAATCATTTTGAAGGATATTGCTAATCCATTGCTTTATATGTTCGAAAAATTTATCTCACGTAATATAACGCAGTGAATTTTGTTGAACTGTCAAAATTAAAGCCATCGCATCTGATAGTGCATTACGCAGTTTCCCCGCGAGTGAGCACGTATTGTTTTTGTTCTTCTAATGGTGAATAGACATCTAAGCCTTTTCTCAATACATAACAGGCTTGAGGTGTTTCGTATTTCATATGTACACACTACTACAGCTATAAACGTTTTACGAGGCTACTTTCCACGAAACTGCCGTTTCTGTTTGCAACGATTGCTTTGGCTTTGTCTACTTAACTGTGTCAAACGCAGTAAAAACTTCTCAACTCACTTAAACATCGAGCGAAAACGTCGCGACAAGTCTATTTTTTTTTCGTTAATTTTTTCTATCAAAATACGTGTTCCAAAGTAAATAGAAAACGTAAGTTAATTGAGTGTAAATTGCAAAGTGCTTTATTGGAGTACGCTCGTTTAAGATGTAAGTGGGAGATTACGTTGACAGTTATTTGATAGGGTGCCAAGAGAAAACATGTACTTTTGAGCAAGTTTGTAGTCTAGACCTTTTTGGCTTTTCAACTACATACACGATTTCTGCAGCAGTCAGAAAGCCAATTCCCGTAATTAAAAACGTTCAAAATATAGTCGCAGTCTCATCTCAGCGTCAATAAATGTCAAGAACTTGTCAAAAATGTAGGTATTCGAGGTATTTTTGATAGATTGGGACTGAGATTACAATGCGAACGCTCTTAAAAATACCTACGGGAATTGTCTCTTAGGTATCAATTCTTGTTATTGTAGTAACTAAAACGTTTAATAATGAACATTGCAATATGGAAAATACATAATTATTAAGTATCTTTTTCCTTAAAGCTTCATTATTGCATGTTGTTTAAACCAAACTGACTACACCACTTATTAATACAATTAGTAGGGACAGACGCACACATGTAAGAGCTTGAGAGAGTATAGATAAAAATATCTTGTTGATATGTCGCGAAAGGGCGCACAATATCCGGCGAGTGGGGGACACACGACACAAGGCGAGATCAAGCTATGAATGATGAGTCGAGGAGTGATATGTGCGATAGTGTCGGGCCTAGTATCGCTTGGTGTCTGTCAGTCACTCGGACTTGGCATCGAGTGCGGAAAGAGTGTTTGTAAGCCGCACACGTCATGGGTGGACGTGACCTCGCCGGTTCAACGAACGCGCCCGTCGCCGTCACAGCCCGCGCGCAACGCCGCGATGCGTCAACCAACTGTCTCATGAGAGCTACACTCAAATGATACAATTATTATTAATTGGGCCTAACAGGTGCTAATATTGTCAACTTTATACTGATGAACAGACGAATAGTCTTTGTATCTGCGCTATATTGTAAATAAAGATTAGTAAGTTCTTCGTAATAAAGACTGACATCGCAAAGTTTGTTCAAACAATGCTCACAATTGTAGGTACAGACGCCAGCACATCAACCTACTACAATCTGTCAAATTTCTTTAATAGATTTTCAACTTTATCACTGAAACATAAGGTTCAAAGTTGATTGGGAAAATGTGACAGTTAGGTGTAGGTTGATGTGCTGGCGTCTGTACATACAACATCATTGAATTGAAGGAACAATATAAAAACAAAAAGGATGCTCGTTTTCCTTGGAGACAAATTAATTTGTCTTCTAATGCGCTTGTTTCGTTCTTGACGACGCGCGACGTGAGTCATTATGAATGTCGTGCTGCAGTGCTGTAGTTCGGAGTCAAGAATTTACTTTTGCAACATCTTTATCTATTGATGCGTTTTGGTTGTTTATCTAGAATTTTAGATGGAAATTGGAAATCTCGTGATAATATCGCAATGAACGATAATACGAAAGTCTGACTGAATATAATTCAAGCCTCTTTTATTCTTATTGCTAAAGAAACAGTAAGTGTGGCAAAAACTTTACGAAAGTAAACAACGTGACGGTACAGCAATAATTAAAGTTATTAGACTCAGTCGGTTTTTCGCGTCACGGTTATAAAAAGCTAATTGCTTTAATTTGAAAGATTGGCTGCCAGTTTCCAAGAGTGTGTAGATACTTGGGTGGTTGACAATTTCATTACAAGTTGAAAGAAGCATTAAAAAAACAACCGACTTCAAAAAAAAAACACTACAAAGTGAAAAATAACTTTAATTTCGGAAGTCGGTGTCTTTGGTTCCGCATTTTCGTTTTTTGACACCGACTTCCGAAATTAAAGTTATTTTTCACTTTGTAGTGTTTTTTTTTTGAAGTCGGTTGTTTTTTTTGTAAAAAAAGTTTTTATTTTTCACTTTTTAGTTGTACCTACCCCACATAAATTCAATTAACACTAGTGCATTGAAGAATTGAAGACACAACTCGAAGAATCATCAAAATTCGCATAGAAATGCCGGAGATGCAGTACATTTATGCATATAACTTCGTACATAAGAATAATTACCTAATGTATTATATACTAAAACCTTCCTGAAAGTATGTAGATCACACTAATGAAAGAATTATCAAAATCGGTTCAGTAGTTTTTGAGATAATCGCGGACATACAAACATACATACATACATACATACATACATACGGGTCGAATACAGAACCTCCTTTTTTAAAGTCGGTTAAAAACTCCTGCAGTTCGTAAGGCCTGAAATATTAATAAAGATAAATAAAAAATACGAGGTAATTTGTGGCAAGGCTCACCAGATACCGTTATGCAGCGCAAATTAAGAATGAACGACCGAGCGCAAAACATGCTCTGGTGCGAAATAAATAAAATTCCTCGAAATAACATCAGCCTGGGTTAATCTTCTGCACTGATTGGCGATCATTCGGGTTTTTGAACTGAGGTTGCTTATTTAGAGTTATCGGAGTGTATTTTGCGTTCACTAGAGGCTACTACTGATTGCATTTATAATAAAATGAATGCAATCAGCAAATTATTCATACCATTTTCCGCTTTTTATTAATTAAACATGTTATTCAGATAACTAGGAATTTGCGCTGCTATCGCTTGGCAAAACCCAAGTTCGAAACCTATTAGCCGCAAAGTAACAATGATAGATTAGTCTATTCCTAATAAGAACTAGTTTTCGATACTAACGGTAAGTAGAGCGAGAGAAGCGGACGGATGGACCTGGCGCACTTCGTTGACGAGACGAAACAAATGACGGATTTACGCAATCACCAAAACAATGGACTTCTCGATCGTAATTAGGTAGCGTTTTGTTACAAGGACTATCATGAAATCAGAAAGTTCATTAAAACAACTAATTATTAGCTTATTATAATTAACTTCTAAGTATGTTATTGCTTATTATGTATGTAGCTCTCATTCTCCCGATGTAATGAGTTTCTTAGTTACAATTGGTTAAATATAAAAACTAAGCTAACTGCTGTTCAGCAAATAAACACGTAGTAACAAAAGAGCAACTATTATTTACTTTGGACGCGGAAGAAAAATAACACAATATAAATACAGTATGTAATTTGTCTGCATAACACCTGATTAAACAAGACTATTATATTAATGAATATTACTGCAGTATTAATTTTACGTTTGCTATTAAAAGAATATTGAATATACAGTGTGGCCTCCAAACCTTGTTGACATTTTTCCACTTCAATGTGATGTCACATTATGATTTATAATGAAAAAAAAAATTATCAGGAGTAGCTAAGGGATTACTTGATTATTTTTTATAATAAGTCAAAGGTTCAATTAGTCAATAGCAACATTATAGCAGTTCAAACATTTGGATCACTAGAATTTTAAATCATAATGTGTTGTGTCACAGTTGAAGTGAAAAAATAACAACTAACTTTTGGAGGCCACTGTATATCCAATTACATAATATTTTCGTTAAAGGACCGGAAAGGCCATCTTTGTTATAAAATAGCCACCGTCCTATCTCAGGACAGCGATCATTGTTCTTCGAGGGCGGGATAGATAGCGCATGAATGGATGTTATTTCCTCCCGCCCGTAACGGGGCCATTTGCTTTTTCACACGATCAGAGCACCCTCACCTCTAGGCAACTAGGACAGGAATAAATCAACTTCACCTGCCTCTAAAGTCCAGTTGGGTGCGAAATTGCGAATACATTTTTGGACACGAAAAAAAGAACACTTCGGCTTTAGTCCACTTTTTAGGGAGGAAATAGGCTCAGGAACAACATAAGTAAATGTTTGCCTTTTATTCTTTTATTCCCCTAAAGCTACGATTGTCACATGCCGTCAGCAACAACGATTTACGAATATGGTAACGTATACTATAACTAGGTACAACGCATAAACCAACGTCATTTTTTCCACAGACGTAGGAGAAACTTTAGAGTTTAATATAAAATCCACTATAAATGATTAATGGTTATTGTTTTAGGTACTAAAAATCATTTATTATATTCTATTAAAATAAGTTGCTATTACGACCTACTAACTGTTAATACCCGGACCCGTTAGTAAGTAGGTAATTAAAGACTCGAGTATATTATTGGCAAGCAATAATATATGTTCGATAATCAATTTCCTGTAAATAAGTAGGTAGATAATGGCGGAACATGCAGCTATATTTTACACAATCGTGCTGCCCGCGCCTGTCCTGATTCTGATGGATCGAATGGAACTGCAACCCAAAGGATGCAAGCAGATATCCAAAGTGGATATTTCCTCTGTTTACAATGCGCTACATTTTATAGTTATAATGTCGGTGTAAATCCCAACAGGTACTGTTATCCCAAGCAAAGTTTGCGCTTCGGGAATCATCGTCTATCTTCGGAAATACGAAATCGCGATGATGATATTATTATAGAGCTGTTACAACCATGCTCGGTATGTAGGTGAATAAATCGTGACTAATATAATTTCATAAGGAAGAATGGTGAGTTTAATCTCGTCCTCATTCGTCTGGCAATTATAACCAATAACCATGCACGACTGAAAATAGGCACAATGGGCAGCCTGCTGTTTGCTACAGGCGGGTGCCTGGCGTGTGGGTACACGCCAGTGGTAACAATTTGACATTGACTGCGTCTTTATGTCGTAGCAATTATCCTACGGCTACATCGTCGCGATAAAGCGAACTACACTTCACGCACTCCTCTCTGTTTAGCGGCGAGACATCGAGCCGTGTGCGAGAGACAACGCGCGAAGTGTAGTTCGCGTTATAGCGACAATGTAGCCGTAGCATTAGGGCGATTTTCGTAGTGCAAGTGTTACCACAGACGTGCGGCCTACTGTACCAATGACTAATTCCATACTAGTTCCAACTTACAATCCGTCACCTACTAATATAGTTTATGATATCCTGTTTCCCTAACTTGATTTTAATGACTTTGATAGGACAGTTTAATTATCAGCTTCTGGGATTATTCACTTCTCAGTTTGAGGAAAAATTTAAACAGGCTTTGTTATTAGCTATAGGCCGACCGCTTAACTGAGACGTTGCCTGAGGTTGCAGCGCAGTGCGAGAGGGGTGCGGTGTGTGGTGACGTGATGGGAGAGCTCAGTGATTCGTCAACTTGTGACAACTATCACCCCTCCCACACCGCGCAACCCCTCCCACACCGCGCAGCTACCTTAGGCAACGTCTCGGTTAAGCAGTCGGCTTATAGTTGCCAACACCACAATTTGTTGGTACTTTAGTAGCAACTTTTGTGATTCAATGATTTGGAGATGTACTTCTCTTTTGAGAATATACTTACAATCATTCAGTAATGTGATTATCTAGCATAAACATGCTTTATTATTACTTTTTATGACAGGGTGTCAGCTGAGATTCCTCATAAATCTTTACAAATTGATTCAGAGTATAAACACCTCAATTAAAAAAACAATAATATAGTAGTAGATAGGTATTAGCTACTATTTATTTTTTAAACGAATAAACATTAAGTATAAGATAATGAACTAGTTTGTGGTTAACTTTCGAAAATCGAACTCACAAAGTAGGTAGAGGTAGATATGAATGACGCGCCTGATTTATGATGACTCAGATTTTTAAGAACTGGTTTTTCGCGTTGCAGTATCGATCATTGACAGCACAGGCGAACACCAAATGTGGAACAAAAGGTATCTATTGTATGTGTAGCTAGTTAACTAGAATTTCGTAGCCTGGTAACTGTAATCATTGATGAAAGTGTTTTAGAAAGAGTGTAAAATATATCTTGATATTAAATCCTTACATTATTTTTATTTGTTTGCAGGATGAACTGGAGTCATATCGAAATGACTAGGCTTAGATGGCAGAAGTCAGAAACAAATTGAGAAAGGGAAGAGAGGCCTTTGTTTAGTGACGGTCAATAAATTTATTTATTTGTAGCCTTATTTCAGAGTGATAGTTGTAGTACACTTTGGCAAAGACCTCCTCCAAGCCCTTCCAGTTCATTCTGATCCTTGCCTGTCTAGTCCATGTCTTTCCAGCCATCCTCAACAAGCCATCCTGCCAACTTTTCAAGGGATTATTATAGGTCACCAAAATACAGGCATCACCTAGTTTGGGGACCACCATATATAACAAAATTAATGTCACCACCAGTTACAGACAGAATTATTATGATATACTAATTTTAAGGTAATAATTGTAACATAAATGTTTAAATAAATTTTATTCTTATTGGTTTCCTGACTATTATATTATTTCCATGTGTCACTAAAGGATAAACAATTATAAAAGGCTTTTTTGCTGTAAATTACTTAAATAAAATTAATTGCTAATTTATGATGACTACTTGAACCAAATTTGCTTTGTGTTGAATTGCAAAGAATTTACTCTGTAAACAAGGATATTATATAAATCAATGAAGTATTTATATTTGCGTGTTTACCTTTGTCTACAATAGCGTATAAATGAAGTACAAGTCTACAACCAAAGTTCTCCTGCACATGTAGCATGACCACCATAGAAACGCATTTTGTCATCAGAGGAATAGATAAAATGTCAGATTTCTTTAGAAACCTGTCTACAATCTGTCATTTTGTCTGTCGACAAAACCCGTTTCTATGGTGGTCATGCCACCCGTGCTGATGGCTGTAGTAACCATGAAACCTGGGGATGCTTCTCACAGCTAAAAAAGTGACTGATTGAACCCAGAAGTCTGTAATACTTTGCAGTCACTGTTACAACTTTTAGCCCAGCAAGGCTGTTGCTAAGTAAAGTCTACAATAAATAAAGACAATTTTTTAATTTAAGAAGTAATCTATCTAAGTCCTGACTGACTGATATATCAACGCACAGCCTAAACCGCTGGTCCTATAGACATGAAATTTGGAGGGTGTATTCTTTGTGAACAGTAGATATCCACTAAGAAAGGGTTTTCGAAATTGCACCCCTAAGAGGGTAAATGTGGGAGGGTGAAATTTCATGTGGACGAAGTCATAGGCAGAAGCTAGTAAAGTTATACAATAATGAATATTTTAATTATCTATATAAATAAAAACAAAAGGCCTGACTGACTGACTGACTGACTGACTCATCAACGCCCAGCCCAAACCCTTGGACCTAGAAAGCTGAAATTTTACACGATGGTTCCTTTTATGATGTAGACCAGGAATAAGAAAGGATTTTTTGAAATTCAACCCCTAAGGGAGTCAAATAGGGGATGAAAGTTTGTATGAAAGTCCGTCAGTTTCAAAGTTAGGATCTTCAAGTTTTGTGTTTAGGCTGTCGATTGAAAATTAATTTATACGTGTCTCAGCGTTTTTGATAATTCCACCCCCAAAGGGTTAAAAAGGGGGATGAAGTTGTGTATGAAAGTCCGTTAGTTTAAAAGTTAGGATCTTCAAATTTTGTGTTTAGGCTGACGATTGAAAATTAATTTATACGTGTTTCAGCGTTTTTGATAGTTTCACCCCTAACGGGGGATGAACGACCTGACTGAGATATCAACGCACAGCCTAAACCGCTGGTCCTATGGACTTGAATTTTGGAGGGTGTGTTCTTTGTAAAGAGTAGGTATCCAATAAGAAGGGGTTTTTGGAAATTCAACCTTAAAGGGGGTAAAAAGGGGGGATTTTGTTTGTATGAAAAATCTTATTCCTTGAGTTTAATAACCTTGAAACTTGGCATGAATATTTTTCTAAGTAAATTATGAAGTTTGGCATTTTTCGTTTTTCTAAACTACCCCCTAAAGAGGTATTGGGGGGTGTCAAAATTTCTATGGAAGAATTTTAACGCGCTGTCCGATTAACTCGAAACTCAGTATTTATACTAAGGACTAAAAATAAAGAATAACGTGTATCAGGGTTTTTCGAAAATCTACCCCTAACTGTGTGAAAAGGGGTAGTTAATTTTGCAAGGTCATATTTTACTGCGTGGCTTGATTAGCTGGAAAATTGGCATGAATAATCTATAAGTCAAGTTATGAACACGTCTTAAACGATTTTTCATAATTCCACCCATGTAGGGGTGAAAAGCTGGAATACAGTTTATATGAAAAATCTTATTAATTTGGTTAATAAACTTGAAACTTGGCACAAATATTTATCTAAATAAATTATAAAGTTTGGCATTTTTTGTTTCTATAAACTACCACCTAAAGGAGGATTGGGGTGGGGGGTAGTCAAAATTTGTATAGAAGAATTTTAACGCGTGGTCCGATTACCTCGAAACTCGGCATTTATGCTTAAGACCATAAATAAAGAATAAAGTGTATCAGGGTTTTTCGAAAATCTACTCTTAACAGGGTGAAAAGGGGTAGTTAATTTTACAGGGGAGGATTTTACTGCGTGGTTTTATTAACTCGAAAATTCGTATAAATAATCTTTGAGTCAAGTAATGAACACAACCGAAACGATTTTACGATATTCCACCACTGTGGAGGTGAAAAGCGGGGATACAGTTTATATGAAAAATCTTACTTATTTGGTGAAACTTGGCAATATTTGGGTCATTAAATAATAAAGATAGTCACTTTTAGATTAAAAAAACCCCTCACAGAGGATTTAGGGGGTGACAAAGTTGATAGGTTAGAAAAATATCTAACTCGCTGTCGGATTACTCGAAACTCGGTACTACTAAAACAATAAATAAAACAAGTATGTGTTTTAGGGTTTTTCAAAAATCGACTCTTATCAAGGTGGAAAAGGGTAAGTAATATAGTTTAAGGGGTGGATATTACTGCTTGGTTCCATTAACTCGAAAATGGGTATGGTTCTTTAAGTCAAGTTATGAACACACCACGAACGATTTTTCAAAATTCCACCCCTGTGGGGGTGAAAAGCGGGGATACAGTTTATTTGAAAAATCTGATTCTTTTGATCTATAAACTTAAAAATTGTCCCGAATACTAATTATTAAGATCATACTAATTATTATTACTAATTATCTAAATAAATGATTAAATCATACCTACATACATTTTCGAAATTTTTAGAGGAAAGTACGAATTTTACGCGGACGAAGTCGCGGGCAGAAGCTAGTAGTAGATATTTGCACACCTGTTCAGGTAGAATATGGTATTTGTAGAGAACTTTTGTTACATATAATATACCCATATTCAAGCAAATAAATGGTTGGATTTGAATTGACAAAACTTGCCAAATTACCTCATCCTTTTAATGACTTTGATTAAAAGTTTATACAAGTTTACCTTTTAATACCTTTTATTAATTGGGTAGTCATTCACCCAGGTAGCAATAGTAACAAGTTTTTGTTCTTTCATGAAGTATGCTGTCAATGCCTCAAGTATGAAACCTGTTCCTAAATACATTTTCAATGCTTGACTGGCTTGTGAAAGCGCTGTTACCAATTTCTTTTTGTCATTTCCTATTGTCTTGTCAATACCTCAATTATGTTGCTAAGGTACTTGCAATTACTGATTGAAAAGTGTAAAATTTTGACACCAAATTATTATGAATAGTCATAAGGCTTGCTTGTAATGCTGAATGAAGATAATACAATAAATTCATTCATTAAGACAATGAGCAGACATATAATATTCATTTAATAATTATTTATTTATTCAATCATTCAAGCAATCTATAATAATAATAAAGCTGAAGTGTTTGTTTAAATGCGCTAATCTCTGGAACTACCAGTTGATTTGAAAAAATCTTTTTGTATTTGATAGCCCAATTCTTGAGGAAGGCTATAGGCTTAATTTAAAATCAAGTTAGGACTTTTAGAAGCCAAGCAGGCAAGTTTGGCAGTTGGGCATACTATGCAATGTGACAGGGTGGGTTAGGGGAACCAGACATTTCATGCATACAAAGTTGTGGACAGAAGCTAGTATCAGTATTACAAATTCATAATAATTGTGGGCATGGATGAGGTCATAAACAGCAAATGTAAATAAGTATTTTGAGTCTCAATGAAAGATGGAACAGATATAATCACTTTATAAAGGAAAACCACAACAACACTGCCATAACTCACTAAAGTCATAATATGTAACATAAATTATTGTTTTATGGATTTACAAGTAGTAGAATGAAAAAGATATTGTTTATTATTGACAAACGTGAAGTACAGTTTGTCAATAATAAACAATATCTTTTTTATGAAATTATAATGCAAAATAAATAAATAACAAATATTAAAATAAACAGTTTGTAAGACCATTAACATGCCAAGGTGAACATTAGTTTCTTTATTTTTAATGCAGCCTCTAATGGTAGTTGTTTGTGGGAAACTGTGTCAAAGAAAACATTAAAAATATGATGTTGTCATAAGATTTTTGTTTCATAATTTTTATGTCTAATTTCTGTCCTGAATTTAGAAGATTTAATCACCAGTACGATGATAACATAGCAATGGACAAACTATTATAATTAGTGGACTCAACAAAGTTTATGAAAAGGGAGAGAAAGGCCTTTGCCCTGTAGCAACACAATACACAGTTCAGAAATAAGGCTGAAATGGTTCACTACTTTGTCTATGATAAATACAATGCCTTAGTCCTACTCACCTTTACAAACACAAGACCAAACATAGTTTGTTACCTATGAATGGACATGTAAATAATAAACAATACTAATGTGTTGTGTACTATACAGGTAAAATTTATTCTATTTACAATATTTTTCTATTGTAAATAAAACTGGCTCACAGCAGTACAGTTGGCTGCCTGGTCATTGACACATGCTGTACATTTTTTAGACAATTCACCTTTGTTGTGCACTTACTAAATGCTAAGACTGAATGCTTGCATAGTCAATGTACTCATGAATTATTTACAAATTCTAGACATATCACGAGGAATATTTTAATGTGGGAATGTTGATGAGGTGGTTTATAAAGTCAATGTAAATTATCGAAAATCATTGCAGTCTTTAGTACTTCAAGGCAATCATTAAAAATATAGGTGAAGGGTAAATCTATACAATAATGAAGATATAACTGTAAGCGTAGGCCTATTCTATTCATTCAAACCATTTACGACACATTTCGGTTGGCAGAATAATTGCTCTATTATTGTAAGTGGGTTGCAGAAAAAATAACTTGTTTCGGGCTTACCACTTTCGATGTACGGTAGAGCAAGAAGTAGAAAAACTATGTATCCGATTTCACTGAACATTGTCGCTTGCAAACACACACTTTTTATATCACTAAGTCATCGCACATAAAATACAGCTGATTTCCAAACCATACAAAACCTTTGTCTGTTTTTGACACAAACGCATGCGCGAGCAAACAATATTTTTTTATTTACATTACAACAAATTATTCTTGCACTTAAAACCAATCCACACTTTAGTCACCACGATCATTTACTAAGACTACTGAACTTAAGTTGAATCGAAACAATAAATAACAACATGAAACGTTTCCGTGTCTAATAAAAAGAGAAACGAAAACTTGAACCACGTTATTGCAACAGAAATGAATCATCAACAATGCACCGAGTTGTGTTGTTGTATCATTTTTACTTTTTTATTCACAACGTCCTATTCTTATCCTAAAATATTAAAACTAAACTAAATTCTCGACTTGCCCAACTACAACCTGACATATTGGAATTGGTTTTTTTTCAAGAGCTATACTGAAATTTACTTTGTTTGGAATCTCAGCATTTGAGTATCTGAAAGAGATTTTGATAGAATTTAGTAGGTTTTGGAATTAAATTGAAATGGTAACATTGAAATTCTGCTCTCAAAAAACAAAATTCTGCTGCTATAATAAAATTGGTTTAATGCTCTAAGAATAAAATGTACTGTGTGTAGTAAGGAATATTATACTACTCTCTAACGAGAGCAGCCAGAGAACAAAGAAGTAAAGGGGCCAACCAAGGCAAATTATATACTTTTCTGGGAGCACAGAATAATTTGCAGAATGATGTCAGAGAAAAATCCACTGACCTCTTAATAGGGGTCAGTGGAAAAATCCAATTCGATTCGCTATTGCATTTGATTGTTACGTTAACAATCGAATTCAATAGCGAATCGTTTACAGAAAACGCTCCAAAATGGTTAATTTTATGGTAGAAAGTAAGTTTATAGTAATAAATATTATTATTTATATTGTTCTGTTTTACGGTTCATCAAATCGATATGAAGACGTAAAGGGGTTTGAAGGTTTTGGCCCTAAAATCAGCCGCCATTTTGATTTTTTTTCAGAATCGCGGTGCACAACAAAAGTTATATATTTAGATAGAGGACACTTATACAAACAAAAAATGTTACATAATATAATATCCTAAAGCGTCAGGTTTCGGAGTTATTCACCGAAATATAAGTCGAAATCAACAAGGATTTTTTTGTTTTTTTTCCCTCTAGGTAAGCATATTAAACTATTGAGGTAATAGAATCGTTATGAAACCTTTATGGAGAAGAAACAAATGAAGAATAGACATTTTTTAAATAAATAATTAAACACGGCAATTTATAGTTCGATTTTTAATCCCAGAGACTAATCTGACAAGTGTAATGTTAAACTTCTATACTAAAAAAAACGAAAACACAAAAGACTTAAATGTCAGATTAGTCTCTGGGATTAAAAAACGAACTATAAATAGCCGTTTTTAATTATTTATTTAAAAAATGTCTATTCTTCATTTGTTTCTTCTCCATAAAGGTTTCATAACGTTTCTATTACCTACCCCAATAGTTCAATATCCTTACCTGGAGGGCAAAAAAACAAAAAAATCCTTATTGTTTTCGACTTATATTTTGGTGAATAACTCCGAAACCTGACGCTTTAGGATATTGTGTTACGTAACATTTTTTGTTTGTATAAGCGTCCTCTATCTAAATATATAACTTTTGTTGTGCACCGCGATTCTGAAAAAAAATCAAAATGGCGGCCGACCTTAGGGCCACCCTCCATACAAAAATCTTCTAACCCCTTTTGCGACAGCTGTCGAGTATGAAACGTATTTTGCCAGCTCTAAAATCAATGTTCATATTGTTGCCTATCTATAGTACCTAGTTAATTATTGTAAAGTTATGTTTTGACCACTGCATATATCCAAATATATTCAGGTGTAAAGTGTCTATATTGTATAGTTTACACTATCTACCATATAAAAACTTTTTTACAAAAAAAAAACACAACTGACTTTCAAAAGAAAAAAAAAGCAATACAAGTCAAAAATAATTTTAATTTCGGAAGTCGGTGTCGTTGGTTCCGCATTTTTGTTTTTTGACACCAACTTCCGAAATTAAAGTTATTTTTCTCTTATCGCAGCTTTAGAGTGAAAACCTCGTATATGCGAAACAGACAACTTTACAGGAGGAAGAAGACGTAACAATAGAGGCCAGTGAAGAAGACACTGCGCCATATACTTTTTTTTATAAGTAGGTACTAACATTAGGCTAAGTTATACTAACACTATATGGATTTATCCGAAATAAATATTAATTTATTATATTAAAGCTTCTTCAAATATATGTCTTTTAGCGTGAAATGTAGATAAAAATGTTCAAGCTTTTCATTCTAAGGCGACGTTATAGTGTTTTTTTTTTTTTTTTTTGTAAAAAAAGGTTTTATTTTTCAGTTTTTAGTAGTAAAAAAATTATAAACACCCAAATTGAGAACCTCCTACTTTTTAAGTCGGTTAAAAAGTTACCATGTTGTAGAATTTCAACCTTGAGGAACGAATTCACATACTAACGTGGAAAATGAAAATCAACAAAACTTTCACAACAGAACTTTTCAAACATAAAGACGCTGAGGTTGTCTCTCATGAACAGAAAGAAGTTGAAACAGTTGTATGAGGCAAGTCGTAGAGAATAGAGAGATTAAGAACTAAGTTTCTTTTTTCTTCAACTTTTGTTGTATTTTATCATCGCTAGGCAAAGGTCTGCCGCATAGCTCTCGTAATCTCGACAGCGTTTCCCATTACCTACACATTCGGCGGGGCATTCGTCTTCCAGTATCAGAGTTGCGTAACTACTCTGGTCCATCTATACCACAGAACATAATATACTTAGGTACTCTGAATCTACCTATGAATTTGTTTAGCAGATGCTAAAGATGATCTGTAAATTCCTGTGCTGTGGAATCCAAGCGGCATACGTCCATCTATAAAATATACTACTTTGCAACGATAATGCACCCCCTCGACAAAATCTGCTAAGGGAAGGGGGGAGGGGAGTAGCCATGCTTATATGTATACGAGACTGGAAAAAAAAAGTTGTTTTTATCTTTCAGATATTATTTTCTTTAATCCAGGTAGTATACTTGTATAAGTTAATATTAATAGCGTTGTATTGACAACATAAATTAAAATCTGTTTATAGCAATAATATGTTTTTTTACAATAATTTTATTCTTACATGCGATTATAACAGTAAACAGTATAACAATCTTATAAAAACATAGGTATGTATTGTTTATGAGCTACTTATAGTATTTCGAATAATTTTTAAATTAAATGATGCAGTAAGTTTAGCAAAAATAAATACATTGAAGACTTCGTTATTTGGAATCGATTTCACTCAGTTTGTCTGGCGCAAATACTCCTTTTTCTGTTATAATCCCAGTTATTAGAGCAGCAGGCGTGACATCAAACGAAGGATTCCAACAACTTATGCCTGAAAAAAAAAAGCATATGTATAGATCTTTTTTATTTAGGTACTTATTGTATATAAAAAAAAAAAACAAACTGGCAACGTTTAAAAAGAAAACGAAAGAAATAAAACCAAAAGACCACAAATACAACATCAATAATATTTCTTGAAAGTTGCACCTAAATTAGGACGGCGAGAGGCGTCGATATTAAAGTGTCCATGATGTATCTTCGATGATGGAAGTTTAAACATACCAGGGGCTGCAATCCTATGCTCTCCAACATGAGTCATTTCTCTCTCTGGCCTCTCCTCTATTTTAATTCTATCGCCCGACGTTAGGGCCATATCTATGGAAGTGAGAGGGGCTGCTATGTAAAAAGGCACTCCGTGGTGTTTCGCTGCGATCGCTATTTGATAAGTTCCTATTTTATTAGCTGTATCACCGTTCGCGGCAACCTGAAATGGTCAAGGAAGGCATTTGCATTATCCATAACTGTAATTTAAAAGTTGTTTTGGCTTTTATGATCAAGACAGTGATGATATCATGAGTTGGATGACTTTTAATTTATGCAAGTTGAATAAAATTATTTGCGTTTGTGCTGTTTTTTCTTTGAGTTACGGTCTAATTATTATGGTTATTTATATTTTTTTTTCTACATTCATATTTTGATTTTACTAACAATTTTAGAAATGACGTTTGTTCCTTTTAACAGAAAATGGGCGCTTTTTATAATTTCTAACGTGGCGATATTATCGTGGACGTTTTAAGTCCACGTCACGGCATCACGATAACATGGAGGAGTAAATTGTATGGAAATATATGAAAACACTTTTAAATTTCCATCCACAGTAACATTATAATTTGCACATATTTCCATATTATATTTTATGAACATGGACATCCACGATAATACAGCCATGATAGAAATTCAAAAAGTGCACAATGGTATTTCAGGAAGCCTGCATGTGTGTGATCATCTATTTATCTGAATTTGCAGAACGAAGATATAAAACCTATAATATGAAGATACTCACTCGATCAGCACCTACAACAACAGCACTTATCCTCCTCGAGTTCATGAGAGCTGATACCACACTGTCTACTATCAATGTGGATGGAATCTTCTCATGAACCAACTCATAAGCCGTAAGTCTCGCTCCCTGGTTGTATGGCCTTGTCTCCGTGCAGTATACATGGTCTGAAAAATATTTAAGAGAATGATTAACGAAAGTCTTGACAAGTTTTGATGTTTACTTTTATGCAAGGTCTTCTTTTTCTTCCCTCGCGTTGGCACGAGATAACAGGGTGGCAGGGAACGTCGACGCGCAACGATGGATTCTGTATAATATGATTCTGAACCCGTTGCGTAAAAACATTCCACCGGTTATTAAAAAAATATACCTATACAGGGTGAAATTGAAAACATGCGACAAATCGAAATGGGAGATTGTACTCATTATTATGAACAACTTTTATTATGGAACCAAACCTGAAATCGCGAAAAAAAAAATCAGCTGCTCCCTACATTTTGACGAGTTATGCGAACATAAATGTAGGGAACAGCTGATTTTTTTTTTCTCGATTTCAGGTTCGGTCCCATAGTAAAAGTTGTTCATAATGATGAGTACAATCTCCCATTTCGATTTGTCGCATGTGTTCAATTTCATCCTGTATATCTGTTTCATACATTTTGACCGCGTAGGTATTGCATGAACAGCAGTTTTTTTTTTTTAATTCAGTGCATGACGAAATTTTCCGATGGTTCATGTGTTGAATTCATGGTTACAGTTTGAGCGTCGATGTCCCTGCCACCCTGTAAAAGGGCATAAAAGGTATGTACCAGGCAGCAGACTAGAAGTGCAGGACTGTCGTGGACGAACCAGACGAATGCTTCATACCCTCACCCATAGATATTGCCAGGCCCATGATTGTATGGACATTTTTGATTTATAGCCTGTTCCAAAATTGTCTGATTAAAATGTACAGACGCCAGCACATCAACCTACCCGAAACTGTCACATTTTCCCAATCAACTTTGAACCTTATGTTTCAGTGATAAAGTTGAAAATCTATTAAAGAAATTTGACAGATTGTAGTAGGTTGATGTGCTGGCGTCTGTACACAAATGGATCCTTTAAGATGTTTTTCAGTGGGTTAATTTTATAACCTCAATTTTTTTCGATGATTTTTCAATTAAGTACAATTATTTAATAATGTTATTTAAACAATAATAGTTGAAAAACGTGGTGAGCAAACCTTTAAATACAGATGTATTACTGAATGTGTGACTAATTGACCACTGAACTGCTTCAAGAATCGACTAGACAGATTAAATATCTTCAAGTTATTTGATACACATGCATCAGCTAATTAGCTCCATAACTAAATAATAATAATAATTCCATTTAATAAGTGATTGGTAACAATTTAATAGGGTTTGTTTACACTTTCATCAAATACTTTTGGGACAGACTGTAGGTACTTTATCTATGTAGGTACCTAATGTTTTTTACTCACCTAGCCTCTTAGTTTGTCGTAACGACCTAATAACTCCTAATGCAGTGCCGTAACCAGCAGTGGCAAGTGAGCCAGTGTTGCAATGTGTCAAGATTCTGACTGGTCCATCACCCTCTAAGGTCTTCAGTATAGCCTCACATCCGTACCTTCCTATAGCTTTGTTGTCTTCAATGTCTTTGCTAAGCATTCCTTCTATCCTGCTTATGAACCTGATGATAATAGAAGTTGAATGAGTATTGAAACAAAAAAAGTCCTTTATTTCATTATTTTATGTAGGTAGGTCTCTAAAAATAAAAATGCACTTTCAAATGTACAGTATCTACATTCTGTTACAGCCCGATTCAAACTATATGGCGGCTCTGAAGTGCGCTATTCGTTGCGCAGTACCTCAAACCTCGCCCTACTGACACGTGAATTTGTTACTGCGCAGCGACTCGCCTCATATTCCGAGCCGCCATAAAGTGTGAATCGGGTTCTACTGGGCTTTTATTACAAGCTAAAAAAAACTAAAAAGTATTTTCTACCCTTACAAAGTTTACACATTCTGCATCATTGAAAAAAACTAAGAAGTCATGTGTACACATATAATATAAATGTATTCCAAAAACACCCACCTTTCTTTAAACTCCTCAGGTGTAATACTCTCATTGGCACTCAGGGAATTTGCTAAATTTATAAGTTCATCAGCTGCCAGTTTTATGTTTACAGCTGTTGGCCTCGCCGACACTAGGTAATTAAGTTTACCTTCAATCTGTAACCATAGGAAATGTTGCCAATTACAAATACATGTTCTCATTAAAATATTTAGGTTGCTATTTATACACTGCAATGTAAATAATTACTGTACAGTTTCTAGCTATAAATGTGGGAGACTCTTAGTGTTTCTCCACTAATCCAGTTTGAAAGCCAATCAGTCTGGATGTAGAAATCCAATGATTAGTTACGAGTCCATCCCATGAAAGAAGTCCTGGGAACTAATTATTATTATATAGTTAGCAATATTCCTACAACAACCCTCCTACCTCACACAACTTTTTCTACTTAAATTTGTGCATTTTATTAACTAATGCCTGTAATATGATGTTGAGATAAATATATAAATAAAGATTTATGTTTCCGTTGCAAACCTGTAGCACCGCGTCTGCAGGACTTCTTTCGTGGGACTCTATGCATTTTTCCAATACAAAAGTTAGTCTTGTAGTAGCATCATATTAAAAGTAAGCCCTGAATTGTTGATGAATTGATGATACAACAAAAAATAGTTTTCTATAAGTGACTGTGAAGAGCAAAAATCTTAAGAAAAAAAAAAAACCTCACACATTTATACTCTTTGTCCAAAACACTAGTTATTACTAGTATTTGTAAATCAAAATTTCTTATGCACATCCAAACTAATATTATAAATGCGAAAGTAACTCTGTCTGTCTGTCTTTTCTTCACGCCTAAACTACTGAACCGATTTGTGTGAAATTTGGTACAGAGATAGCTTGAGTCCCGAGAAAGGACATAGGATACTTTTTATCCCGATATTCCCACGGGATCGACATTTACGCGGGTGAAACCGCGGGGCGCAGCTAGTAATTTATAATGACAAGTACTTGTGTTACATTCAGAAAATATGTTGATAAATTTATTGAACATTGCGACTATATACTATACAGTTTATTCATATCTTTATTTATTCCATAATGTTAAAAAGAAACTACAAGGTTGTTAATGTACAATTATGGACTCCGTGGGGCAGGCAAAACATAAAAACTAAAAGTTTTTGTTATGTACGCAATATGACATAATAATTTTTCATCCCACCACTCCCTCTATTACAAAGAAGAGATGATAAGAACCGTTGATAACTCATCTCACATATTGTAACAATGATAAGGGCTTATCTATTTTAATATTAGCTCACATCACTATCAGGTTAGAGCTAAACTTCGTGCAATAGTGTGTATCTCTATTGATAAGTGTACAATATAGGTATACTTATCAATAAAGAGGTGAGGATAAACTGACCTCTTGCCTCATGATTTTTTTGTCAGAATTGCTGTCTTTTTCTAGTTCAACTGCCAGTGATAAGCAGCCAACTATAGCTATGGCAGGGGCTCCTCGCACCTAGAAAAGAAATTGGAATTTTATAAAAAAAAAAAATTCTTGCATTACTTCTTCTTCATCATTCCTTCAATGCTGAGGATCATGACCAGTAAATATGATATGCCTCTCTCTCGTCAGTTATGCAGTCTTCAAAAAAATAGTAAATGTTAAATTTATTATCTTCTGGGCATGCTCGTTCCATCAAAAGCATCAAGAGCAGGCTCATTCAGCAATAAAAAATATGACATTAATAGATTTGTGTTTAAGGTCACCTATGATCTAGGAAAATAATAGTTCATATCACATTAAAAAACATATTTGTAGTAACTAGGCTTTGATGGTATAAAATGGTTAATGGTTCACAGCTGTCAGTGCACAGAGTAACCCGCTTGCTAATAAACATTATAGCGTCTGTATAGTTACACAACGCTTTGTCTTCTTCTTTCAAAAGTCAAATTACTGATGACTGAAAGAGAGAAATCAGTGTATAACTATTTATCTGATAATTACGTTTATTAGTAACGGGGTAAGTTATTAATACTGTTGTGAACTTAGACCAAAGTGCTTTATGATATAAGTTATCAAACACTAGTACTCACGTAATTGTTAGGAAAGCAAAAGTTAAATCAATGTTGCTACAAACCGTACTGATCAGATGAGTTATCATTATAAAGATCTTGCTGATTAATATGAAAAATATTTATCTGTTATTGACATTATTAACATGTAAGACCATAATTTACGACTGATATTATGTAGCTTAGGTGCCAATCGTTCGTATGAGATAAAGATAAAACTAGCTTAGGCTGTAAAAACTATATCATTACAAACTTATGTACCTGCATTTTGTTAATAACTTTCCAGCCATCTTCAACACCCTGCACCTTAACGTATCTTGTTTGAAGCGGAAGAAGTAACTGGTCTAGAATCTCTAAACTCCCTCTGGTATATTTTATGGATTCTAAACTCATTTTGTACTGAAATTTTTCAAAAGAAGGAAACATGTAACAGCCGTTGACCAACAACTTATTCGTAATGGTAAGTTTTTGAAGCGTATACATACCGTTACAGCTGGTTATCGTTTTAAGTGGAAAGCAAATTCGCACAGAATAATACTTTTATTTCAATTCATATGGTTATTACGTGTAAACCTTTTAGCTACATGAAATATGTATTCACTACTGAATCTGATTATTACTGATTTACTGAAATTTTAAATGTCAGTTTGACAACTTTGACATTACATGAAACGTTCACTTTACAAGCCAGTTACTCTGTACACCACATTGGTTATTTGGTTGGGCCATGCGGCCATGCTTGCGAAAATTTCGATTTCAAACGAACACATTAGCAAAGCCCGCTGCCACATGATTTGGTCTCGGACACTGACCTCTATCATACAAGTCACAGTGTACTGTATGATAGAGGTGAACATTCACAACTCATGTACTTAATTTAATTATAAGCTGTTGAGTTTCCAAATAAATAAATAGGGGTTGGTCTCGGAGGACTTGTATCCTAACTATATTTAAAAATGTGAAAGTAAGTTTGTGTTATATACCTAATAAATGTGAAAGTAAGTTTGTCATCTTTTCACGCCTAAACCACGGAACCGGTCATCCTGAAAATTTGCATATACATTGTCAGGAGTACAGAAACGGACATAGGGTAAAATCTTTTATCCCGAAAAAAAAGTGCTGTTCCCGAGGAAAACAACAATAACGTTATTATGATAATAGATGGCGCCACGTGTATTGTTGTTTTCCTCGGGAACAGCACTTTTTTTCGAGATGAAAGGTACCTCATATCCGTTTCTGTACACCTAAAAACGTATATGCAAAATTTCAGGATGATTGGTTCAGTGGTTTAGGCGTGAAAAGGTAACAAACAAACAAACTTAGTTTTAGTTAGGACAGGATTTCACACGGACGAAGTCGCGGGCAGCAGCTAGTAGTATAATAAAATAAACAGGCACACAGACGGCCGCGCCGCCCTGTACGCTGCGTTTCGGGCGCACTATATAGAATTGCAACTAATCAAACTTGCGCTGCCTTTCAGCACCCCTATTCACAAACACTCGCTAAGCTTCCGTATCGTATCGAACATTAATCATAGTTATCATAGGAATCTTCTAAACGCTGTTCACAAGTCCAAAACCCGAACATTTTGTCAGTTTAAATCAAATAGACGCCCACTATTCTTCCAACAGCTTTTTGCTATTGAGGGCAAGTCAAATCAGGTTATCGAAATGTCAGGTTTTTGAGAATCAGGGCTCAGGTGCATTGGCGTAGCTAGGAATTTCGTCTCGGGGCTCGCTTCACTCACTCTTAAATCCTGGATTCTTGCTTTTCTACATATGTTGACAAAGTATTTTCTATTTCTGTATGAATGCTCAAAAGAAAACCTAACCATTTTCGAGACAACGTGCTATAATTTTTGAGCTTATTTCACTCTGTCTTGGATCCTACATTCTCTTGCTTCTTATTTTTTTCGGAATAGGCACCGGGACGGCACGGGGTGGCAAATCTAAATGAGTCGTCATTTAGTTTCGCCACCCCAGGCCTTAAATAGGCATAGTTCGCCACGCCGGTGGCAGACTGTGGCAGTAAGGCGCAACGATACAGCAAAGGCGCGAGCCCGTTTTCTAGTCCGTCGCATCTTTTAAAAGTTCAAGCCAGTGATCCAATTGGCCCGGGCCAGTGCCACCAGCTGTGCACATCAGTAGAATACACTGATAATAGAGGTCAGTGGTAGAATAGAAAACATTAGATTGAATACAACGAATAAAACAGTGCAAAAATAAGGTTCTATTAGTTTTTTTTTAGAATACTTCTGAATGGGCCATCACCCATTCTTTTTGTATTAGCGCTGTAATGACTTTTAATGTAATTTAGCAGTAACTTCTGTCTTACATTTTCTAACTCATGAAGTTAATTGATAATACTTACAATTTCTTAACAAATAAATTCATCAATTACATCAGTTTACAAAGTTACAAGATTTTTTTACATGTTTTGAACGTCGTAGGATATGACGTAAGAAATTTGTCTATGCTACATTCTGTTTCCGCCCGGCATCGACAGGAGACGCATCGTCATTGTGGTGAATAAATCTATTTCGTCTAAGACTACATAATAAAGCAATATGGCTTTACCCCGAGTTTATTTCGACGTTAGCGCTGATGGTTCTGGGTTGGGAAGAATCGTTGTTGAGGTATGTAACATTTTGAAATTTCGGTTATATACATCTCGTCACACCGGTGCTCCGGCCGGCGTGATTTTGCAGAAACCACGCTTTATGTCCAACTGTTATCCCTATAGGTTCATAGAACTTAGTTTTAATTTCATGAAGAGATTTTAATAGTTTTACCAATAAAATATAACTTTCGACTATTACATGTGGAGAATCGGTATATTATATCTATATATAGATGTATGTAGGTAGTCATATTAATTCTCGAATAAGATTACCTACTCTAAGTGAAGGTCAAATCGTCAAGCTGTAGATAATTATGAACGGAGCGGAATTTGCCATTATCATGATGTTTATGTTTTTGTATCTTGATGTAGCCTCTCTTGGCTGTTGTGGTTACTTTCACACGTAGGCGATGCGCCGGCGACGGCTGCATTGATTGGAGAAAATTTGTAGCTATTACTCATTCGCTTTAAACAAATCCGAACCGCGATACTGATACACCCATAAAAAGTCAAAGTCAAACTTCAATGGACATAATAAGCAGGTTTTTTTTGTAGCAGATATGAATAATCGCGCCACGGAATGATCTAGAAGGCAGACGGCAATCTTATTGACATTTTTTTCTTTTCTTGTTACAGCTGAGAACAGATGTTACCCCTAAGACTTGTGAAAACTTCCGCGCCCTGTGCACCGGCGAGAAGGGCTTCGGTTACAAGGGCTCCACCTTCCACCGAGTGATCCCCAACTTCATGTTGCAAGGAGGTGACTTCACAAACCACAATGGCACTGGTGGCAAGTCCATCTACGGCGAAAAGTTCGGTGACGAGAACTTCGTCCTGAAGCACACCGGCCCTGGTGTCCTTTCGATGGCCAATGCTGGTCCCAACACCAATGGATCCCAGTTCTTTATCACCACCGTGAAGACCTCCTGGTTGGACGGCAGGCACGTCGTCTTCGGTACCGTTGTTGAAGGCATGGATGTGGTCAAGCAAGTTGAAGCCTTCGGCTCCCAGTCTGGCAAGCCCTCAAAGAAAATCGTCATCTCCGACTGTGGTCAACTCTCCTAACTTAATTCTTTAATAATATTAAAAGTATAACAATATTTTTTAAGTTTAAAACTATGTCCTCCCAGGTAACCTTCCCAGTCTTCAAGAGAATTGAATATGGTTCATTCCAATTATGATAAAACTTATTGCTATGTTTTAGGTTGCAAACTAGGGATTGCATTTATTTCTGTGCATTGTTTATTCATAATAAATTAACTTATATAATTTCATTGTATTTTTTGTTACCCCTCTTCTTATTATATTTGAACTTGCTGTTAATTAACCGTTAATCCAGGCAATTACTCATTTATCTTGACTCAGATTAGTGGTATGATGGAACAGCAACCTAACGAAGTAATAAACCGTTTTGTGATAACAATAATGATCTATTAGTCATAATTACCAAGTTGTAGTAGTGTCAAGGCTAAAGCATTTTCTTTCAACCTTAACAGTCTTACCTTCCTGAATAATAAGATTAGGTACTAATAAGGCTAAGTAAATAGGTACGCGATATCTAAATTTATATGGAATTTCAGGGTAAGACGCGGCCATTATGTCACGTAAAACTTCCGATGTGGTTAGGTAGGTAATGAACCTTGATCAAACATTTAACGCCTAGGTAGGAAACTACTCACTTACAGTCGATACCTAAGGTAGTTTTCCTCTTATACAATACCTATTAGTTCTATTACACGATGTAGATGTAATAGGAACTAGAGGTGCTAGGTGTTCTATATATCTGCGTTCAATGACCTTTGCGGCCATGTAGGGCATTCTAGTACCTACATAATGTAGGTGCTAGATCGAAACGAATGAAAATGTTGATGGGTCCTATGTATAAGGGCCAATGTGCAAATTGACAACTTTTCAATAGAGCCTCTATTCTCAAGTTTCAATTTGATAATATATTTTATCTACACCCATGCTATAAATCCTCTATAAAAGTATCTAAAACAGTTAGCTTATTGCCAACATTTGAGTTATGAGTTTCACAAACAGCTTCTATTGAAAAGTTGTCAATTTGCACATTGGCTCTTATACATAGGACCCATCGATGTACCCAGCGCACTTCACTGGATACATTTTCATTCAAGTTAATTACTTTAATACCCTTCGGTAACTAAATAAATGATATATTTGTCAAAGTCAAATCACCCAGCCAGCCCCTGCAGTCTCGACACAGAGTACTTTTGTCTCGACATTAAGCCACAGACACATTGCTGTGTCGTGTCTGGGGATACACCAATCAAACGAATCTGTCCGGGATTACGTCAAATCTCAACGAGATTTCATTGGCTAACACTGCGTCAGATGACGTCACGACACGACACAACACAGTAATATGAATCCGGTTTTAGACAGCGACAAAAATCGGTCGCCAAGTCGTATCGTTGTCAAATTCCTTTTATAGATTTTCAACTTTATTTCGAAACTATAAGGTTGAAAATGTATTAAAGAAATTTGACATCGGAACGATTTTTGTCGTTATATTTGTAGAGCCTACAGGTTATTAAATAAACGTTAGAATGCGAGATAACTTCGTACACACCCTGAAACTATACCTACCTACAATGTTAGCGCGGGGAGCAATGAAAGAGTGGGCAATAATCTACAAATATAAACTTTCCCGGACAAACAGTTATTCATTTATCCCTTCGTATGCTTAGACGTGGATCCACGCGAAACACAATGGCTTTTTAATTGTGTCTGTAATTACGGCATTCTACCGGTTAGTAAGGAGTAGGTATCATCCGTCGCGGTGGAGTCCGTTGAAGCGAGTGGTCATCGCATCGGGCCGAGAGCCGTGTCGTCGCCGCGCCGCGCCTCAGCTTGCCGATGACGCGCTGATCACGCTGCCTGCGCGTGCAGGCCGCGCGCAAGGTGTTGTGGTTGTGTTGGGTTCGATTCCCACCACGCTATGTTATTGCTTATAAGTATTAGGATAGTTTGAAAGCATAAAACATTAATAATAATAATATATATTTGCAGGTATGTATCTAAGTATAGGAAGATTGAAGTTCTAGTCGCTATTCAGTTTTGTGTTGTATGTATTGTATCTCGACGGAGGGGTTACGACGACCGGTTACACTCACTCACGAGTAAAATACACTTAGGTTCAAGTTTGTGATTGCAATTAGGTACCGCAAAACGGGGCTACTTTGACTTCCAGGGTTACTTTGACAGGTGTTGGAACTACTTTAACAGAGCGCCAAAATCGGTGTCATAGCGTTGTGATTGGCCTTGGATCACAACGCTATGACGCGTTCCCCACACCCCGCGCCTCGCGCAATATTACTCGAGGTCACGCACACTTGCTGAGCACACGTGAAAACCGATTTTGGCGCTCTGTCAAAGTAGCTCCAAAATCTGTCAAAGTAACCCTGGAAGTCAAAGTAGCCCCGTTTTGCGGTAACTTCAATGTTCTGTGTTACGAAGAAAGACAGCAAAAAATCTGCATATGTGGGTGAGTGTTAGCTCATTATTTTCCTTGAAAATGGTGTAGGTTCCATCGCTTGTAGGTACCTACAAGCGATGGTTTATAAATATGACATATTCTACCGTCCGGGACCCGGGGAAAGATAATATCCAATGGTTTTTCTATTTAATTTTGTCTCTCTTTCTCTCGTATTAGTACCTACCTACAAAGTGGGCAAAAAAAAGGTCATCGTCAACCTACCCAGGTTTAGGTACCTACTCTACTTGCCTCTCAAATGCACAAGGTGCTCACAATATTATGGTAGGCATTCTTGTTAAACTGAAACTAAAGTGATATTACCTACTCTTTCTTGTAATTACTTAGGGAGTTAGTGAGTCACCGTCGCTGACTGGGTAGGTAGGCATGTCAATAAAGCGGCCGATGAATCACTGGATAAGTGACTCCCAATAAAAAAAGATTAAATTGAATTGGATTGAAACAAAATTGAATTCAAACAAAGCTAAAAAAATATCTATTGTTACGGTGATGATTTACCATCTTGTCCAGAATGTATCCACTGGCTCTTTGTGTTTCTGCTAGTCTACTCCGTGTTGTTTGCCACTCTTCAGAAGTTTTTTTTTAATGATAACTAGCTGTACTTTTAGTTATAGGTCATCAATATTACATTAATAGGATACTCACACCGTAGTCAGGGAGTTGGTAGAACTTGCATGACGCCGGACCGCCACAGCCAATATCAACTGATACTGATACTGTTAGCCTGCATCATCCCACTGCTGGGCAAAGGCCATGACAAAGCTCTTTCGATCCAGGGCAAATGTAGACCACTGATCATTTGTTTTGTCCAGCTCATGTCACCATCTTCTACGGTACTTCTTCATCGCCAATATAAACATTTTGTTGTAATGTACCTACCTACCTAATAAGTTCACAACTAACAGGATTCTTTCTTCAGTTATCTTTATTTTAATAATTTTAACAACATAATTTAAAAATACAACCTCAAAGGATATAATTCATCACTACCTACGTTTGTGATACAAATATGAAATATTTGAATAAACGTTTACATAATGATTTGTAGGTGATATTATAAAATCGTAGAATAATATTAATATTGTAAAGCTACTGCATGAGCAACTTTACAGAAAAAAATTCGCTAGCTGAAGCTGAAAGCAAACTGTTTTGTGGTCAGATAATGGCTTCCACTACAGAACGCTACCACAGAGATATGCTATCAGCGCCCGCGCTATTTAATATCTATGTAGGGGTTTATTTATGCGTACGTGTTCCACGCGCGCCTCAAAGAGATGTCAGCATAAAGGAAGGGGCCCGCCAGGGCCGAAGCCTGCCGGGGGTGCGGGATTGTCCGAAAGGGTTACCGCTACCCCGGAACATAAAGGGCTAAGGAAGGAACACGGATGGGTTTTAGTCAGTAAGAGTCTGACACTCCCTTCGCTCCACCCAGAGCGGGAGGGGTCATTTGATGATTTCCCATCCATAAAAAAAAAGGGGTTTATTTATAAACGTTGATTAAAGTTACGAGAAGATTAAACGTCATAAATGTATGGTTAAACTGGTAAACAGGTGCTATTCACTACTTAACTTTAAACAACGTTTATAAAAATAAAGCGAGAAGACTGACAACTAGTCATACAAAGGGGTATCGTATTACCTAGTTACTGGGATAATAGGCAGTAGCTCCATGTTAAATATAGGTATTCAGCTGAACCCGGTTAGACTGTAAACCGACCCCAATATAGTTGGGCAAAGGCGAGGCAGATTGATATTGAGTAAGGATAAGTAAATTATTAAATAAATTAAGTCAAATCTTCGGCAGTCTCAATAGGTACTCTGGTACATAATTATTAACACCTTGGATATTCTTCGTAAGGTTTTGCTCATACCTGTTTGATGTAGGCTTTGGTAGGGTATACAGGCAGCTAGGTAGATAATTCGCGTAAAATTAATAAAAGCTACCAGTATGGTAGATACTACATTTTGATAACATCTACCTAATCGCAAGGTTCTCTTTGGCTTTACTTAAAAGACTATTCCTAATATTAACGCATTATCTACATAAATACATACATGTTACATTATGTAACATCATCTTTCTTCGGTAATTATTTAGATTTTAATCCTGATACAGAATAATATATTCATTTAATTTCCTTAACATTAATAAATTTGCTGAAGGATTGAAAGCAGATTTAAATCTAACGAGAAGTCGGTACCCAATAGGTATTATTCCAGCATATTGACAAAATTTTCTATCTACTTTTGTCATAAAATGTAATTATGAGTAAATTGTAAGGAACATATTTATCTGGACATCCTGGAAAGCTTTATCTATCTACTTACTAATAGTAATTCAAACTTTTTTATTTAATTTATAAATATCAAGATATCTTTCGTATGCATGCAGAGATAATCGAATAGATTTTTTTTTGATCATAGAGTTTCTATATTGGTTCCTTTTTTCAAATTCGTATGTTGGTAAAGTATGTTGGGATTATGCAATCATTCACATTCGTTCCAAAGAATACCTACCTATTTTTCGTAAGACAATCTATCCTGTAGATGACATGTTTTATGTGGATAATCATTGTCTAACAAAGTAGGCACAGAACGGGAGCAGAAAAGTGGTGGTATTTTATGCTCATGACATGACTTACTCGACTAACATAGCGTCACAATCTGATGTTAGTGATGCATGATATGTTAGGGATGTCCATACAGAGAAGTGTAAGTTGATCGATATGCGGATAAAATTTCGAAATACTCCCGTCAATTCTTTGGTACAGATGTTTCTAATCTAAGTCCAAAGGTTTAGTCATAATGAGAGTAAAAGGACAGCAACAGGCATAATAAGGAGGTCCAATGCATTTTCGTCTGATCCGGAGCCGTAGTTACAGAGAGATGTGGTGCAGCATGATGTACAGGCGTACAGTTTGGTCCGCTCTCCGATGACGATGCAGCCTGGCTCGCAGTGTTTTGTACAGTTGCGTTCCAACGCCCACATTTTTGGCAGTGTCGTCGAATTCTCGGTCGATGTTGTGAAGGAGAACCGTTTTACCTGCAATGTGAAAAATAAACTGCATAAGTAGGTAAATAAATATATTTAGCATTGCCCCAAATTCAGTTTAGTAGTCCAGCTTGGAGACGCCCTCAATTCTTTACATTCCATTCTAAAAGATATCGTTGCAGATTTCCAGTGTTTACATGTATGACATCATAACTAGGTAGTAAAATTAGCAGCGCATTAATTTGACATCATAAAAAAGATAACTGCTCATGATAATCTCGTTAAATCAGTCACATGTTGGCTTTTTTCCAACATATTCAGAAATCCTCTAGAAGAAAAGGGGTGATCTTATTTGACAAAAAAAATCTACTTAAATAGTTTGAACATAAGATTCTTATTTTGTAAAACTAGGTCAATAAGCCTCAGAGGTTTTCTTTTTCATTACTTACTGCAATAAACGCAAGGCATCGTTAAACCCGAATGATCATCGCCAAGCACAGCTAAAATGCATTCAATACGATTTTATGAATGCAATTTCTACAACTGATTACAAATGCATGCGTTTGGACTTTAGAATAATAGACCGTGACCTCTTGAGCTTGTTTCGGCATTTCTTCTCAAGGATCAGTTAACTAGGAAATGCCGACGCCATCTAGTTTTAAAATATTGACCAACAAAATATTGACGAGTGACCTAAAAGATCTACTTACAAATTAAAATTTAGTTTCATTTCATAAATTAAGTACGAGTAGGTCATCTGAGAATGTATTGTAGTAGGTATTTACATTTACCATGCACATCCGGCGATCATTGTGGCACTTGTGTATGAGTGCGGAGTTGTTGTGTCGTAGGTCAGCGCAGCGGTCATCCGGTACTTCCGCGAGGCACTTGTAGCACCAGAGCTCATTGTTAGGCCTGGCTGCAGCTGAAGTCACGTGCACGCTGTCGCGGAGCAGATCACACTCGCTCTCTGGAAAGCAATTTTATAAATAAGCATTAATAGTAATTTTGGCCAGAGATTAGTGTTAGTAATGGTTGGAGATCGCAAAATGAGAGGTTTGTAAGAGAAAAGGACCTTTACACACAATCACACAACGTAGTGAAGGAAGGCTAACAAAAAAAAAAGTAATTTTGGAAAACTTCATGACTGGTATAAGTAGTTTGTTTTAGTCTTTGGTGTAAGTGAATGTTTGTGAAATTGTGACAGATGTGACCATTTTATGGCATTTTAATAATTAAAAGCTTTTATTTATTTTACAACACAATCATACAAAAGCAATAATTTTTTGTGAATCAAACGAATAGGAAACAAATGAAGAGTCTCTACCTAATAGATGCTTCTTAAATCTCCGCAAGCAATAGATATTTTTTATAAATAGGTACTGGATAAGTAAGGTTAGTAGGCATGAGAATGTAAAATTAAGAAGATCACATAGTCTAGGATTCCAAAATGTAAACATAGATGATGTAGGTAAATATTTAATGACAAGCTCTGTGAAACAGATTCAGGATGCTTTCATAGAGAACTGCGCTTCTAGGATTATAAGTGAGTGCTTAGGCATTCAATCCATCATAATTAGGTACAGGTCCTAAACATAGAAAAAAAAGAACAAATTCTGGAATCAAAACAAAGATCGCGAGCCATAGACAATCAACTTTGACATTTGCGTTCTAAGATTGGTGGTTAGAGGCTATGATTTGGATGCGGATCAAGAAAACAATAAACACACAAATAAATCACATTACAACGAGACCAGGGGGCATATAATAAGCAATAAAAGCTTATTTTTACATACCTGAAGCGAGTAATGAGAAGACGAGCAGTATCAGGGAGCGCATTTTGTTTGCAATGCTCAGTGCGCATGATCCAGCCTCCGAGTATCGATCCAATCTGGACCAGGACCTGTTGCTGGTCCCGGCTGAGCCCCCCTCCCCTAACTCGCTCGGCTTCTCCGAAACACTTTGATGGAGTAAAACAATCTCAACTTTCAGAATTCTTCGGGAAATTAAACTTTGTCGGTGGTCGTTATAGGAGAAACAATTCTAAGAAGATGAAGTAGAAATTAATTATAGTTACAAGGAGATTTTGAATACCTTTATGTCATGTCCGACTCCATTTTTAATAGGAAAAGTTCAGTCATATAGGTTTTAATTTTATAACAATCATGATCTGTGCCTAAATAATTAATTGGCCGTGTTAGATTAACTGGGTTAATTAGACTAAATTCTGTGCAGGTTTCATGTATCGTTAGACCTTTTACGATTGTTATTCGAATACATATAATCCTGTGTAAAATTAATTGTCTGAACCCTAGCTAGCAACTATTATTATTAACGCTCCTTGCTCGTCGGCTGATCGACACTTCACGTGATCAGAGGGCTGGGTCGTTCTTTGGCCAAAGAATTAGTATTGCCATTAAACGTGGCAATGCTGCCAGACTTCTGGGCACGTTTCCGGATGACAGAGATGCGGACGAGTAGGTACTTCGGCGCCTAAATATTCTTTTGTTTTTGTATTTATTTATATAGTTAAGTAGTATATTATATTTAGTCTTTTAATTTAGTACCTGGTGTACCAATAGGTAAAATATTCACTTTATAGCAATTATTACATTGTTACCTTTTAATTAATGGTTTTAACGCCTCATAGTTTTTTCTGTTTTCATGCGCAGTTATTCAATTAAGTACCCTGCACCTAGTTAATTAAAATTGCGATATTTTAATCAATCTGAGTTGAGCTACTTTATTTTGTTTTTGTGTTTGTTTGCTTGTTCTTTGTTGTTTTTCTTTGTTATTGTGGTTTCGAATGAAAGGAAAATAGCATGTACTGACAACGGGAAATAAAAAAAAATTAAACCCCAGGGCAATCCTTGTTCCAAACCTTCAGTGCTAAAGTGAGAAAGTAATTACTTTCCTTTCTCACTTGCGTAAGGTGTAAAACTGTAAAATTTGTTTGTATGTAGTAGAACATAAAATAAGATGTACCTACTTGAAAGCGGTCAATAATTTTAGAATGTCAGCTTTCTCAGCTTAGAATAGAATAGAATACTCTTTATTATGTACCTGATAAAACTAAATTTCCTTGTAACTTGAATCTGTCCTCTACGAAAAATTAATAATCTTATTTTATTAACCTATCTAGATTCAACAGCAGTCAAGAAGTACTTATTTATATACCTAATTATTTAATCAGTGCTACCAGTATTTTAATTCTATATTTGAGGTCTGTATTTTCAGAAATGCAGTTCATAACAAATAAGTTACATTACCTAGTCCTTTTCTTGCTAATGTAATTACTAGAAACTAAAACAAATTCTGAAAGCTCTACCTCGTTAACTTTCGAGTTATAATTTGAAACATTACCTTAATGAGAGCCACTGACGTCGTGTACCTACCGACATGTCGCATATGAAACCAGATTCTGAATTCAGAGTAGCTTCCCTTGGGGATATTATGAAGAGGAGTAGATATTTTATTTTTCCTCATTAATGTGGCTTGTGGCTTCGTATTTTTTTCTTTACTTTGGACTTTGGCCGAGTTTGGTAACCCTCTGGGTAGAAAACTCGGTACAAATCTGCACGAGTACTTATATCAGCAGACTTCCACTGCTATAAGGGGTCAAATTAAATTAGCTAGCGAAACTTCGCAGACGCGATGGTTATCGATGGGTATCTAAATATGAGAACAAAAAGGAAATTAATTTGATGAATTTAATTTTTGGGTTCAACGACAGCTGGCAGTGTAGTTACTCAAAATATCAGTTTATGCATCAGTTTTTTTTTGTAACCTTCACTGGGTTGGGGGGGCTCCCGTACCATAATCTTTCAAATCGGATTAAATTCTGGAAAGAATGACACACGGCAAAGCAATAATAATAATAATAATAACCCCACCGTTGTATCTCTACGTTGACGTCGTGGTGGGGCTTGTGTGCTTCAATGAGCCCTAGGTTTGTGCCGGTAGAGTTTACAATGCCGAGACAAATCTAGGGTGAGGAGCCAGACTAAGAGAGATACCATCCAAGCCAAGGTCGCACATGCCGAGGGCTGCATGGCTAGGGGAGGGGCTAGTCGTTAGTGTGCCAACTCTGGATAATACCCGACCTCCAGTTTTATTCACCCTTGCCACAGTGAACGCAGGGCTCTGCTGTGGTCGACTTTTTTAGTCCCTAGCTACTCGTGGGAATAGTATGATAACAAGATCAAAAACAAAAAAACTAATTCAGGCAAATAAGCCTTCAGCAGATGATGAAATATCACCAGTTTCATCATCATCCTCTCCGAGGTCCATCTTTTCATCAATCGTATCACCACCACCTTCATATTTATCACGCCCATCAAGATCATCATCACCATCGTCACCAATGTCAGTAGACGTTGTGTTGGAGGCTACTACTGCCATGAACCCTTCACCCGCTACTGTCAAATCCAATACGCGTAAAAAATGGAGCGAAGAAATGAACCAATTCATTTGGCGTACGTATTTAATTATCACCAAACTAGACACGGAAACAAATTCATATCTTACATCACTGCACCAACAATTCATTAACAGATTTCCACAAATGAACGTCTCGAAGCAAAGAGTTGGAGATCAACGTAGAGCAATAGTTCACAAAAAATTACTTTCGGCCACTACACTTGAGAAAATTAGATTAGAAGTAAGCAGAGAACTACAAACAGACACCACTAACTTAGATACACACATTAGGACACCGTCGCAGTTAAATACAGATCAGAGCAATACACAGTTACGATCGGAACCAAAAAGTAGAATGAGATGGTCAAACGAAATGAACGAAACTCTAATAAAATGCTATTACATTGCTACGAAAATGGAAACAGACATGACTGTCTGGAGGAAAAAACTAAGAGAAATGTTTATTGAATTCTACCCACAATTGTCACATTTATCTGAGCAGAGAATATCAGACCAAAAAAGAGTCGTCTTAAATAACAGAATGATATCAGATGCACGACTTCAAGATCTAAAAACGTATGCAGAGAATACACTAAACCAAACCAATCCTTATAGGCAATCAGAATATCATTATTCACATATAGCTGCAGGGAACACCCCAACACAAACATTCATAAGTAACAACACTGAAACTGCATACGTCAACCAATCACATACACAAGAAGTCGAAGTAGAAAATGAGCCCAATTTCTTGAATAGCATTGACTTTGAAGCGTTGACAAACAATATTATAAACACAGAGCATAATACCTCAAATGTAGAAATAAGTCAGGAAAGAAGTCAAGAACTAGAAGAAACATTCTCTCACACACTACAACATTTCACAAACATTCATCCCACAAAAAGAAATTACATACCTAAACAAAAACCATCAAAAAAACTGGCACAAATAGTAAGCTACATTAATAACGTCATCCTACCAAAATATGCCAATGCAGATACAGATTTCGAAACCCTACAAACAGTTATATATACTGCTGCTTGGACAGCTGCTAAAACGAATGGAAGTAAACTTTCACATGTCACTTCTGATAATCCGGCTAACATAAATCTACCACAAATTAAGAAACCTAAATGGCAGAGAAGGTTAGAATTGAGAGTTAAAGATTTAAGAACAAAAATCGGCAGACTGACAGCTTACATGCAAGGAAACAGAGGTTGGAAGCTTGTTAGAGAGGTACACACAATTCTAGAAAAGTATAAAATACACTCCACTCATGAAGAACCGAACACACAACTCACACACTTTTTAGACACGCTTAAACAGAAACTTACTCTTGTAAACAGTAGACTAAACAGATATAATAAATGCACACTTCGAAAAACTCAAAACAATAAGTTTAGAAATAACGAAAAGCAATTTTATCGAACATTAAAACAATCCACAACAAACCAAACAGTACCCAGCGAAAGTGAAAATAGCACTAACCAGAGTTTACCACCAATAGATGAACTTCGACAATTTTGGTCAAAAATTTGGGAGAGGCCTATATGTCACAACACAGAAGCTGAGTGGATTAAAATAGAGACAGAAAACCATAGGCACACTGAACAAATGGAGTTCGAGCATGTTCCAATAGAAACTTTCCATGACGTTCTTCAAAAATTACACAACTGGAAAGCACCAGGTTCAGACAACATTCACAATTTTTGGTATAAAAAATTTACCCACATTCACCCATATCTCTATAATTACATCAACACCTTCATTAAAAATCCAATTATGATGCCTTCATACATAGCGGAAGGAATTACGTATATGATACCAAAAGACAGCAGCGACAGCACAAACCCAGCAAAGTACAGACCAATAACATGCCTACAAACAATATATAAAATAATAACCTCGTGCATCACTCATATCATTTATCAACATCATGAAACAAATACAATTTTATCCGAAGAACAAAAAGGCTGTCGAAAGTTTAGTCAAGGCTGCAAAGAACAACTTACAATAGACTCCGTTATACTTAAGCAGGTCCAACGAAAAAAAAGAGATCTATATACTATGTATATAGACTATAAAAAAGCGTACGATTCGGTACCACACACGTGGTTACTTGAAGTTTTAAAAATATATAAAATAAATCCTTTAATTGTAACCTTTTTAAATAACACCATGACTCAATGGACGACTCGCTTACATCTTAAAACACCTTCAGGTATAGTTGAAACTGAACCTGTAAAAATCCAAAGAGGAATATTCCAAGGAGACTCGCTTAGCCCATTATGGTTCTGTCTAGCCTTAAATCCCTTATCTAACAAACTAAATACACTAAAGCCAGGATATAACTTACCGTTTAATAACACTACAGATGACTTACAGACTGACAGACAAAACTGTAAAATTAACCAACTTCTTTATATGGACGACATTAAATTATACGCTTCTACACAAGATGACTTAAATAAACTCGCAGAAACCACAGACCAATTTTCAAATGACATTAGAATGGAATTTTTTATCGATAAGTGCAAGATCAACTCAGTCAGGGCAGGCCAAACTTGCGAACATTCATACACCATACAGACAGGTGAAACCATAGACTCTTTAAATGAAAACGAAACATATAAATATTTAGGATACATTCAAGCTCAGCAAATTAAACATAAAGAAATCAAAAATAAACTTACTCAGCAATTTAAACATAGGCTTAAATCCATTTTTAATACTCAATTGCATTCCAGACATACAGTTAAAGCTATTAATACCTTTGCAATCCCCGTTCTTACATACTCCTTTGGTATATTAAGCTGGACCAAAACAGAACTAAAAAACCTTCAACGCGTTATTAACACCACTTTGACCAAAAACAGGAAACACCACCCTCGATCTTGCGTACAACGACTAACACTGCCTAGGAAAGAGGGAGGACGAGGCATAATAGACATTACAAACCTACACAATAAACAAATAAGTACCCTTAGAACATATTTTAACACAAAAAGTACCACCTCTACTCTACACAAAGCAATAGTTCATAATGACAAAAAACTGACACCGTTAAATATGTTTGACAAAACTACACAAATTAACGAGAAACAAACTGACCGACAAACTAAATTGCTGGAGTGGACCCAAAAGTCACTTCATGGACGACATCGCCAAGACCTGTGCCAACCCAACGTCGATAAATTAGCGTCGAACGAATGGCTCAGGCGTGGAGATCTTTTCCCTGAGACTGAAGGGTTCATGACAGCAATCCAAGACCAAGTAATCGAGACTCGTAACTACCAAAAGCATATTATGCGAATCCCCATTTCAACAGATATTTGCAGGCGATGTCATAGTTCTTCCGAAACTATACAACATATTACTGGAGCATGTAGAGCAATTGTGCAGACTGACTATAAGCACAGGCACGATCAAATAGCCAATATAATCCATCAAAAACTTGCAATAAAATATAAATTAATAACTACACCTCCAGTACCTTACTACAAATATAATCCTGAAATAGTTCTTGAAAATACAACACACAAGCTATATTTTGATCGAGCCATCCTCACAGACAGAACAACTCATTACAATAGGCCAGACATAACTTTACTAGACAAAATTAATAAAACTGCGCAAATTATTGACATAGCAGTACCAAACACACACAACCTACAAAACACTATAGCAGAAAAACTGTCAAAATACACAGATTTAAAAATAGAAATAAGCCGAATGTGGCGATTAGGCAGCGTTGACATAATCCCAGTAGTGGTCTCAACCACGGGTGTCATTCCCAAACAACTACACCAATCTTTAAAAACGTTAGATTTATCTCCTTCCACCTACCAAACTCTACAGAAAGCTGCTATTCTGAACACTTGCAGAATTGTCCGAAAATTCCTCCAGAACGACAATGTTGCCCAAATGTCGTACCCACAAACATCACCAACAACACAAAGTCTAAACATATCATCACATCATAATATATTATCATCTATCGCTTAGGTTAGCACTTGGCTTCGGCCCGTGTTATTCTATAAAACCGGCACATCAATGCCGAGATACAAAAATGTATACCAACAAATAATAATAATAATAATAATATCGTTTATTTGCATGAAATATGGTGCTTACAGATCTCATAATACAATAAATAGTACTTCATATTCCGCCTACTAAATTCAGCATGCAAATTTAGGTTGTTCCATAGTTTTAATTAATTAAATAATAAATTGCATTTAAATATGTCACAATGGGAAAATATCATGAAATTAAAATACAAATGTCAAACTATGAATATTACACATGCCAAACTATGAAAAATTACAAATGTCAAACTATGAAAATTACAAATGTCAAAGTACGAAAAATTACAAATGTCAAACAATAAAAATACTAATGTCAAAACTATAAAAATTACAATGTTCAAGTTAAGCTTAGAGGAATGGCAAAGTTAATTTGTCATGTCTGTAATAAATTATTCTTTGTATTAAAATTCATAAATTCATTAATAGAATAGAAACAGTTTTCAATAAGCCATGTTCGGAGTCTTCTTTGAAATAGATTCGATGGCAGTTCTCTAATTATCTTAGGTATCTTATTAAATATCTTCACTGCCATTCGACTGCAGTTTTTATGGCAAAAAGCTGTTCTACACATAGGCATAGCCAATCTGGTTGGATCCCTTGAGTGTTTACCTATTTTATATATGTTTACACTATCGGCTTTACTAAATAGGTTAGGGTGTTTTTTTACAAACACGCCCATTTCCAATATGTATAAGCATGCCCGTGATAATAATTTATGCTCTTTCAATATGGGTCTGCATGATTCCAATGGACCTGCACCAAACACAGCTCGTAAGCACTTTTTTTGAACAATAAAAGCCCTGTCACTGTCTGTAGAATTGCCCCATATTATTATGCCGTATCTAAGCACAGATGAGACGTAACCGTGGTAAGCGAGTAGAGCGGCTTTTACTCCAACAGTTTTTCTTAGGTTTCTTAGTGCAAATGCAAAGCTATTTAGTCTGTTGCATATGTTATCTATATGTTTTTTCCAATTGCAATTTTTATCAATTGCTATGCCTAAGAATTTTGTATCGTTAACTTCATCAATGTCATTATCACGTCCAATAATTTTCATTGTTTTATTTGTCATCTTGTAATTACAGAAATTAATATATTTTGTTTTGGAAATATTTACACATAAATTATTTTGTTCGAACCAATCTAGTATGCTTTCTATGGCAGTATTTATTTTGTCCTCATGCTGTTCATTTTTATTTTCGTTACTTATTACTAAAGAGATGTCATCTGCAAATAACACGCATTTATCCTGTGTTACTGTAGGCAAATCGTTCACATACAGAAGAAAGAGCAATGGCCCCACAATGCTACCTTGAGGCACGCCATATGTATTTGTCCTAAACTGAGATTTATAATTTAGCGCTTCCCTTTCTTTGTTCATACCTAAGACTTCAACACGTTGTTGTCTGTTACTTAGGTAGTCTTTAAGCCAATTTAACGCAAGGCAAAGATTTAGGGAAAGCCCACAATTTCTTCATTAGATTTGTCTATTTATGTCATTATGGGTTAGGCCGCACATGATAATTCCAAAATCAAGTGCTCTGAGAATCACTTTATTTTTGGGCCATTTTGGAAATCTGAAAGTGGACTCCTGACCATGGGGCTCCTATCTGAAACTTTTCCAATATATTTTCGGTGTTCTCTCATCATGCCGCACCTACTCAGCTAGCAACTTTTCGACCTGCCTAATAATTATGTTTGCTCAAAAACCCTCTGGGCTCCCCAACCATTACTCCAACTTGTAGAAATACGAAACGCTTTGAAAGCGATTCCCACTTGTTAAGGCCCCAGGTCGTTTGCACGTCTGTCAGCTTTGCCAACATCAAATAAAGTTATAGGCTTCTCATTGACCACAACGTGGAAATATCATCGTCAATATTGCCACGAATCTGTTCAGAAAACTTGGAGATTAGTGACCGTTGATCAGGGTATGTTGCTACTAGATTACCAGACAGTTGTCTGCTGCGTATACATTTATATTCTTTTTATCCGACTACGGCGAACTGCGAAGCAAAAAGGAGGGATGATTTTGACCGGTATGTATACAGGAATATTTTTTATCACCATCCAAATTTTTACAGGGTGTTCTACCCATGACTATGAACAACTTTCAATATGGGACCAACTATGAAATCACGAAAAAAATTATCTGCTGTTTAATACAAAAGTTCAATACCTACTTGACCAAAATGTATGAAACAGCTGGTTTTTATCTATATACGATAAAATTTGGATGGTGATAAAAAAATCTTCCTGTATATGTATGTTCATCTGTTCCCTAATAACTTCTAAACTACTTGTCATAATTTGACAAATGAGTATCGTTAGAAGCGTCTTAATCGTCCGCTGGTTACAGGCTACGTGACATTACATTAAATTGAATATGGCACCCTCTCGCGGGCATAGTCATGACGTAAAAAAAAAAAAAATTTTTAATGATCCCGTATTTGGTATCAAATAGCATTATTAACCCGCACGCAAACGTGGTTATCCCCGGTGACCTACACCTACCTTTTTTTTTTGGTGCGCGTTGGAAATCCTCATGGACTTCCTCCATCGTGGGGGTGACAGAGGGGCATGCCCAATGATATTATATTAATAAAAAAAGGGGCATGCCGGAATCTTACCGGCTGAAACCACCGTGGTGTTCCACCTCTACCTATGGCCGGGGGTGCGGGATTCGCATAAGCATTTATGCGAATCTCCCTACCTCACTAAAAGAAGGCTGGTAATGGATAAATCTGGCGTTCCGACTTTTTCCGAATCTTACATTGTACGTTATTTAATGTATTTTCAAATAGTAACAGGTTGGGGGCCGTGTGTACTCAGACCCCGACAAAGGAGGTCATTTTGCTGAGTACACATACCTCCGGAGTACGGAGTGATTCTTGTATGAATATGTTTATTGATGTTTAATATTACTATTTGAATTACGTACCGTATCCAAGCTATTTTGATAGCAGGCCCTCTATTTGCAAAACGGATTTATGGTAGAAATAATATAGGTAGGTATCTGTGTTTATTACGATCTCTGTATTAATAAATATGGAGTATTGTTTTATTAAATTGTATCTATTGTATTGCATGTGATATTTCTATTATTTTGTAGTTAGTTTCCAGTCCTATGACAGGAGATTCACAGACAAATTATGAAATATATTATTTTTAAGCACGTTTTTAGCACTTTCCTGCAACTGCAACCTAACGCAACTGGGTGAAACTGTGAGACCGAATCAAGGTGAGCTAGGTCCTTCCAATGTGTTAGGGGTTTTCTTTTAAATATGTACTTAGTCTATACTGTCTTACTATAACTGGGCAAAGGCCGCCCCCAAAGTTCTTTACGGTAAGTACGCGTCCAGGTCATCTTGTCACCTCTTTCTGGGCCGGTCTCGGCGGCGCCGGCACCTATTGTATATAGACTTTTGCCCAACGGCCATCGTGCATGTGGTTGATGTGACCCCCCAATCCCGTTTGAGCCTGGCAGCGTTCTTGCCTACGTTTATTATGATGAGTAAATGTTACTTTTACAATATGAAAACTGGAATAATGAAATTATTTACATGAGACTATGATTAACGTATCCGCAAATTAGTAATTTCCTCATTACCGCATGTGAAACCTACCCCTGTGAGCCTCTTAAACCAAGCGGAGGGAAGATTGCCATCTAGGTACTGAATTACCACGCGTGTATGGTTAATTAGTATCTTGTTTCCTTGTTCTTACACCGTAATACAACGTGACACTTTACCCAACTACGGCGAAGCAAAAAGGAGGGTTATGATTTTGACCGGTATTTATGTATTTATGTATGTTCATCTGTTCCCTCATAACGTAAAAAGTAGGTACTTATAATAATTTGACAAAATAATGAAGTATCGTTAGAATAAGCGTCTTGACGCTGGTTATATTATAGGCTATGTGACGTCACACTAAATTAAATATGGCGCCCTCTAGACTCTAGAGATATTTTTAAAGTCATTACTTTATGTCCTACGTACCTGTTACTTTGTATCAAATGAAAAGGCTTAATTACCACATTTCAAAAATATAAGTATTAATGAAATAAGCCCCAAAATAATCAAATAAAAAAAAGTTTAAAAATTAAAACCCGACTACTGAAAAGGATGAAACAAGAAAGTACCTTCCCGTGGTCGCATGCTACCATAGCTTATTTAGTACAGCGGCATGCGACCACGGGAAGGTACTTTCTTGTTTCATCCTTTTCAGTAGTCGGGTTTTAGGTTTTAAACTTTTGTTTTTGGGTTCTAGTTTTACAACAATCAAACCAAACCAGATTACAATGCAGTGCTGGTTATAGTATACATTCGTTTCTACACACCACCCTCCGTCGTGATGTCATGAACATTTTTCTTTAGCGGTGTAGCCTCCCCAACTTGTAGAGAAAATGTAATTTTATTCTTGGAGCTTGTAGCCCGGCGGGGACGGCGGCGTCGACGTGAAAATCTCCGTCCTAGGCATGAAATAAATGCTACACTATGGCAAAATAAAACATAGAGAGTTCACCCATTCTAAGCAAAAAAAATAAAGCAGACAAAGACAAGCTTCAAACGAAAACACTGATGAAATTATGAGTTGAGACCAAAATAAATAAAACAATTGGGACCAACTTTCTGTGATTCTTTTAAACAACCAGATTTTTTCGTAAAAGAAGAGAAAAGAATCCCTCTTATAAAACTCAATAAGACTTCTTTTACAGAAACCTGAGTTAGCCTTTGTAGAATGGAAATACGACCCTGTTTGAGTTCTTTTGTTTAAAAGGTAAAGAGTTGTTGCCCTTTCTAGAGTTCAGTTGTTTTCTAAATAGTGAGACTTCATGCAACTATAGGTTGAACAAAACCGAAAAATATTTTATCATTTCACAGAGCATCGTGTCGCGTCACATAGCCTCTGTTGCTCGCCCAGGACAATAGGCCAGACCCACTACTGACTAACGAGATTTGGTCTTCACAATCGCGCCATTACCACGCTTCGCAGAATCCAATTCTGTATATTGTGTCTTTATTTAGGTACACTTCGTTTCAGAACAACTTAGTTTTGGCCTATGTGATTTAGATCAAATTCTGTTGGGATTCAATCAGTGGGTGATTGTGCAACACACTATCAGTAGCAATGGCTTTCATTTTCATAGTTCAACAACATTCATTGCGTTATTTACGTTGTTGAGCAGACAAAATTCTCGAACATATGAAGTAATGGATTAGCAATATCCTTCAAAATGATTCAGATTGAGATCGATAGTCTGTTACGCAATTAGGGTAGAGTTACTCTAATGCAAACATTATTGCTTACCTGTTGTCAGTTCTCGGTCACGAAAAGAAAATAGTCCTCTCCGAAATTTACTGAGCCTAACGAGAGTAATAAAATTAAGAGGATGGACCCTTCTGTACTAATAGTCTTACTCTGATCGCCTTTCGCCCAAACGACAAACGTGCCAATGCCAATTATGTCAATACCTTCCCGAGATTGTTGTCATATAGATTAACAGGTATAGGACAAGAGATAATAAAGTAAAGGTGTTCATAAAGTACACTTTCACAGCTAGAATTGTTTTTTTTTATTCCTATGAAATTATATATTTAAAAAAGCAATTACCTACTGTGATAATATCGCGTCGAAAAATACTTATATTCCATACAGTGGTTATAGAGTTTATTTAATTTTCATTGCTTTTTTCGACAGGTGTGGATTGAATAAAGTAGGTAGGTCTACTATTATTGAATAAATAAGTCGATGGATAAGTCCTTAGCAACATGTGAATAAATGGCTCCTTGCATTAGATTAGTGGACAAGAGTTATCGATCGCCTTCCAATAACATTACGTCAGTAATCTCAGCCTTTAATAGTTGGGTGAGCACCACGCGAAGCGAGAAACGAGCCTTTGAGTAAGATATATCTTTGATGTCGACTTAATGGGCTATAAACGAATCTCTTAGAGCAAATTTCATTAAGGTTTATTGTTGGTGAAAAGCTGTGACCGCACCAAATTGTCTCAGAAACACCTCGGCGAGTGAACGGGTGGCGGCGGCGCGAAGGCCGGGCTCGGCTCTCACCGCACCGCGTTATAAATTCTCACACTTTGATACATCGGTTGCCATTTTGGATGGTGTAAACTCTATTAATGAAAATGTGTGTGAACTTGGATGGTAGTCACTTGTTACCAACGATGATATTACCACCTTGGAAATCGTCTATGGAAAAGTAGCAAGTTACAGAAAGTAACTTATACTTCCTACCATTTAACACTGCATGTCACCTGCACACGTAAGGACATTGGCTGCGTTAGCAAATGGTATTAGCGTTGCTGAATTTTGGGCTAAACAACTTTTTTTGTATTTTTTTGTTACATTATATTTTAGTTAAATACTGTCCCACTGTTGGTCAAAGGCCCCCCCCAAGTCCTTCTAGGAACTCTTTTACCGCACCACCTCGAACCATCCCTCGTGGTTCGCGTCCAGGCCATGTCGCCACCGCTTTCTGGGCCGACCTTGGCGGCGCCGTCCATCTTCAGGCATCCATGGTGTGGAGACTTTTGCCCAGCGATTATCGTGCATCGACCTGCCCGTTCCCATTTGAGTCTGGCAGTCTTCGTGCCTACGTCTATTATACCCGTTTTCATGGACCAGTAGCTTTTCCAGGCGTTTTCAATTCGACGATCGAATTCTCTTTCCAGTCTGTTTTCGAAAGAAAGTAACTGGCCCAAGTAGATAAACTTATCGACATAACGTATTTCCTGCCCATCTGCCTCGACCCATACGCTTAGAGCGGTTGATCAAAATTTGGGTTTTAGACCGATTAATCGCAAGTCTCAGCCAAAAACTAGCCAAACAATTAAAAAAAAAATATTTTATGAGTTATTTCTGCCATCGGCACGCTAAGAAGAAGACAAAAGTAACACCTAATCCAGTGGCGTGCATTGGTTTTCAGAATAGGTAGGCACTAGGTCGGGTCTAGTCTAGGCAAACGCGGTCACTAATCAGAAAAAAAGTGAGGTCAAAAGTGTGGTTATTTGAGTAGGCATGCCTACTTAAGGGTGATAAATTGCGAAGGTCGAACGTCATGGTATTACGCAGGAGACATACGTATTTTTAATTTTGTCGTATTAACTTGAACGAGTAAAGACCAATGACAATGTGCGAATAGTACGGGAGCCGAGTAGGCTGTCCGGCGACTGCCTACTGCCGCGCGTGTTTGTATGAAGATTTTGTTAGGTATGACAATTTAGTGAGTTTCTTAATGGGGCACACACACTAAAATGTAATTGACAGGCAATGCACGCCACTGTTGACAGGCTAATGTTGATATATCGAGGTAGGCACTGCTTATATGCCTATATATGCAATGCACGCCACTGACCTAATCCTATTCCATTTAAACAATGATAAAACATCAGTAAACTGATAAATCTGAAGGCAATTCCCGTAATTAAAAATGTTCAAAATGTAGTCGCAATCTCATCTCTCAGCGACAATCAGTGTCAAAAATATTCCCTATATTTTTGACACTGATTGAGACTGAGATCAGACTGTGCCCTGTTCTAATCCATCACGGTCGTTATCATCACGTGTGGGTACCTAAACAAACAAAGGTACTAAGTTAGTATAACAGTCCAAAATTTTCATATAAAACTGAATACTGGATCGATATCTAGTGTCTACAAACGGTTCTCGAGCAATTAATAAACCAAACCGTTAATGGTTCCTAGCTGGGAAATGAAATGGTAATGAACGATGTTAATTTATAAATTCAAACGGCACCCGAGATCCAATTAACTAATTAAACAACGTTACAGCTACAGAGATCAGGCATGTAACTATGTAGGTACCCATAAAGTTGTAGTGCTAGAATTCTCTCAGGTGTAAATGGTACTCATTTGTTTGTGGGATTGTGGAACTTCGAGGGAACCAATATAATTTGTCCGTTTTCCACACGAAGCGAATGCATTGTTTTCTGTTAGAGGTTTCCATATTGTTTCTTTTTTCCATAAAACTCTATGTTTGCGTGTAGGTGTAGGAAAAACCGTACCTACGATATATTAATATAATCGTTTGAGATTTTCCCTTTATCGGGAAAACGGAATAATGTATTTCTGATTAGTAGAAATATGTACGAAACCGCAAGAAGTTAAAGATTTTCCTATTCGTTTTTTTACCTAATATGCTAGAATAGGTGTAGTGCACGCGCACGAACCATACACACTACTGTGCAAGTCGTGAATATGACAAGTTAGATGTGAACCGCTTGTTAGCCTCTGCCAACCACGTCCATACTATGTTCCTAAGATGCACGCGAACCGAACTGTTCGTGTACGTGCGCAGGTATGGATCCGCCTTTGGCCTTAACTTTAATAATGTTCAGTGGTAGTAATTATATAATTGTCATAAGGCAATTTGGTTACTTAGGACGCACTTACACGCACTTCATTAAACTATAGGCAGACTAATTTCCGCAATGTGGTAATCCAGCTTGTTAGAATAGTTTGCTCGGAATGGAATTAAATATTTTAATTGAAGTCCTATAAGCCATATGCATAAGAGATTTAATAAATATTCTTTAAAATAATTTCGTACTTATTATAACGTCATCCATCGTCCTCATTGTACCGTCAATCGCATATCAATAGGAACACTTGCACTACAAAAATCACCTTTACTGCTACGACATAAAGGCGCTGTCAATATCAAATTGTCACGTGGCTGTAACATAACTGATAAGTTTGGTGTAATTGACTGAGATTGATATTAATTAGGAGATAGAATAAACCACTCATGATAATCAGAAAACATAGACGACATTTATTATTTTAGTTCCACAGACTATAAAAAGAGATGAAGTCAAAAATGGAAAGGCGGGAAATTCAAATATAAATTCAACACGCATGTATTCCCGAAAGGATAAAGCAGGGGTGTGCCTATGTTGCGGAAGGATCGTACGTTCCCGCGACCCACGGCGTAGGTGTGAGATGGAACACCGGGGTGGTTTTTAGTCAGTAAGAGTCTGTTAGACCCATGAGGAACATCGCATACACCCACCCACACCACCAGACACACACATCCATGAGGAATTTCTCACCCCCGACAAAAAAAAGGTGTGTGCCTATAGTACACCCACATTTCGCCAGTTATAATAATAGAGGGCGAGCCTATTGCCAAGAACTTTGCACAAATCCAGACTCCGGGCTGCTAATGAGAAATCCCAGACGGAAAAACCACTTGACCCGACCGTGGGGCTTGTGGGTAAGTAATAACAGCTGTACGGGTCGATTAATCAAATTGAGCTACGCTTGCCGCGGTTGGAGCGTGGATGGGTGATCATCTTTACATACCAGGCCCGTCCGTGCCACGGAAAGCAGGTTAAGCCGTTGCTCCCGGCTGTCATTCGTGGAACTTTGACAGTCGTTACGGAATGTCAGAAGCCCGAAAGTCTGACAACCAGTCTTACCAAGGTGTTTCGTATTACCCAGTACCTAACTGGGTTGTGGAAGTCAGATAGGCAGTCGCTCCATGTAAAATACTGTTATTCAGCTGCATCCGGTTAGACTGGAAGCCGACCCCAACATAGTTGGAAGAAGGTTAGGCCGATGATGACTTTCTCCAACCCGTGAATATGATTATCATTGAAAAATAAGGCTACATAATAAAACAATTTTCTCTTTAGTTTCCAAACGATCATAAGTACTTTTCAACTGACAGAAACAACAGTGTGTGTACAATATCGGCGATGCGTGCTTCGGCCGAGTGGTCTCGTGAAGTCTCGTCGAGTTTCAATCGGGTGCTCGGTTTATTCACGACATATCTAGTGCACTTCAGCTCTATGGCGCTCCGTTGGGAGTCGCCCAGCTATGTTAAAGGGCAAACAATGCACATTTCTAGCTGTTCTTAGAACGACTTTACTTTTGTTTTATAAGAAACTAGCTTCTGCCCGCGACTTTCGCGTGAAATTTCTTATTTCCCCGACCCACCCCATCGCGTCGCATCGCCTACCCGTAATAAACGTATTTTCTTTCTTTCTTTTACCCGTGCTTCTTTTTCGGTTAGCGTTCTTATACATAACCGTGAGTCGCATATTATTTATTATTCCTGAAGACTTCCTACATTCATTCATTGGTCCGACCAGACCTACATTAGTTGATTGCATTGCTAATCTGCATTCGCAACTTATTTGCCAAAAACGTAAACAAATATGAGTTTATGGAAAAATAACTTTAATTCCTACACAATCAAGTTCAGTTTACGCTACAACTTCAAATATTTTTATAACTTTTTTAATAGTGCTAGTCACTCTGAAATCAACTTAATTAACATTAAAATAAAATTGATATTTGTTTAACTTGAAATAATATTAATTTGAAACATAAGTTTGAATAGACGGTTAAATAATACCAGCCTGTTATTGTCACACTGCAGGGCATGGGTGGATTTTCGTTATTTATCATCATTTACGGGTGTTATTAATATTATATTATTTATAATACGGCACCGCACCACAACCGCGGCACGTGTCACATCCCAACATATATTGTGTCAAACGAAATAACAAACGAATACCAATATACTATATTTTCATTGTAAGTGAATACATTGTAACAATCTACGCACTAAGGACCGAAGGACCAAAAAAAATTTGTGCGATGAATGATGAAATGATGATAAATAACGAAAATCTACCCGCATGCCTTTTCTCATAATAGAGAAGGCACGAGCATTGGTCATCACGATTACCCAAGACGGGTTGAAGATTTCAGTCCAGGTTTCCTCACGATGTTTTCCTTCATCGATTTCAGTAATTTCCAAGATAATCTAAGTAAGTATGTAAGACGGTATGTCTCTATTTCCTTGGAAGGTGGGTAGGCCTTTAGTGTGGGACGCAACTTGTGTCGATACTCTTGCGCCATCCCATCTTCCTGGATCGGCATGCTGTGCTGGCGCTGCTGCTGCGGCTGCGGAAAACCTCAAGCGGCGAAAATATAATAACCTTATCGGAAATTATATTTTCGAGCCGTTTGGGGTTGAAACCCTCGGGCCGTGGGGTCCGAGTGCTCATGGTCTTTTTACAGAAATTTCAAAACGGCTGGTTGACACTTCCCGTGACCCAAGGGCTGGCTTTTACCTTGGCCAAAGGCTAAGCATTGCCATACAACGTGGCAATGCCGCCAGTCTCTTGGGTACATTACCAGTCGACAGCGATGCGGATGAATTTTTCGACGCTATATTTTAGTTTTTATATAGTTTTAGTTAAGTTAGTTTTTAATTTTGTAATACCTTAGTAAGTACTTACATATGAATTCAAAAAGCCACATTTAAGTCAAGTTTCTAGGTTACATATCTTTCTTTCGTAGCTCGACGTCGCGCGTCGCCGTCGGCCCCTCGTGAGTTAGCGTAGAGTGGTCCAATCGTGGAGTTCATTGCAATTTTGCTAAGTATGTGTTGTGCATACACGTCGGGCAATTGTTCGGAGCGTTGTTTTTATTTGCCGATCAATATTTATTTAACATGTTTCGGTATTGAATTTGTATCATAATTATAGTGAGCTTTTGTTGGCTTTTATGATGCTTCTTTGTTCATTGCTGTTTTCATCTGCTTATTTATAGATAAATTAAACTCGGTTTCCGTGTCTTTCTGTGTGTTTTTCTTCTAAACTACGCAACGGATTTAAATGCTATTTTCACCATCTTTTTCATAGAAATAAAAAGATAACAAAAGATAAGATAATATCTTAAGAGAAAATTTCAAAGAGCTGTGGATTTTGTGATTAATAAATAAATAAATAAACCCATAGAAATGTAAAAAACAGCTTATGTGCATCAGAAAGGCTTATGAGAAAAAGAAATGTCTATGTTTTGTCACTTTGTAAAAACCGAGCGAGGCAGGGGCGGGTCGCTCATATTAGGTATGTTGATAAGATATCTAGCCAACTTCTTTAAAACTCAAGTTTCGTTTTGCAGTAGGTCCAACTTTCTATCTAACTGAAGAGATCTTTGTAACGAGTAATAACAACAGATACTTAGACGGTTCTTACTTAAAAACCAACTGCTGAACGTAACTCCAAAAATAAACCTCCAAACTCAGAAACTAACCTTCCACTAAAACAAACTCATAAACTAACCTTCCACTAAAACCCCTATGTGGCGTTCTCTAAATAAAAGTGATCTCTCGATAAAACAAATTGGATAAAACCTCCGTGATCACCGAAATCAGTGAACATGAACGAGCTACGTTATTTAAACGTGGATATCATGTCTACGTTTAAAGGGTCAATTTCACAAATGAAACTGTACGCGATCAGCACATTTAAGCTACGATCAAATGATCAAAAGCTGTCAGTGTTATTATTGTTGTGGAATATTGACACTGACAGCTCATGAACGCGTTTTCGGGTACTGACTGGCGTCATGTGGCGTAATGTAACATTCGCAGCGAGCATGTCGTTACGCCGTGTGCTAAAATCCATGTAAACATGCTCGTTTCTAACTCTTTGCTCGCCCGTGCTCCAGATTACTTGCCACTCGGTGTCAAGATGTCGGACAACGAAGTACGCTCGTGCGTGACAGCTCGCCGCAGCGTACTGACTGAAGCGCGTAACAGTCAAAAGGGATTCGCCAAAAAACCGTCAGCGGATGGAGCACTCGGAGCGAGCAACAAGCGGCTTGTTGCTCGCTTGTTTCCACGTAGGTACTGACTGCACGAATGCTCGCTTTGTAATATGTTACATTACGCCCCGTAACGCAGGTCAGTACCCACCTTTAGATGTGCTGATCGCGTTCAGTAGTTACGTTAGTGAAATTCGCCCTAAGAAGAGATTCCATCAACTCAGTAAGCTGCTGTGATTTTGACAGACAGCTTTGATGAGGTTGTAATCTATTCGAATAAATTGGATCGGACGGCTTCTTCTATTGTGTAATAAATAACCTTATTATTAAGGATTTATATTAGGTCCGTATTATCTGTGTACAGTACGACACGAATTCGAAGTTCCCTCGGTGTATGATCAGAGAAATTACATGTTCATCGAATTGACACACGACATCAATTTGCCGTGTTGAGTTATGATTTGCATATACTGACAATATAAGTTGGTAGTCAATTTGATAAACATTTAATTTTCCTTATTTTACTTAGTCGAACGACCATAAGGAGGGGTTTGATTACAAACGTTGCTTCAAGATAAGTAATGATTAGCGACTGTTTAACCATACATTGTGACATTTCAACGTCTTAACTATAATCAACGTTTATAAATAAACCCCAAAACGATTATTGTATTAGCATTTTATCTCTCCTAAGTCCTATCACGTTTTTGGCTCTACCAATTCTTGCCCGTATTTGTTTAAATCATCTTGTCTACCTTGGAAATATAAAACGACCGTGTTTGATGAAATTTGTCGAAGGAACCTCTAAATTGTGTCGTGACATACGCCTGAGGAGTCGACGCCAATTTATATTTAAGTATAGCTAGCTTGTTGTTATCGATCTGTAAATGTCAGAGGATTTGATATGGGTTGCTCTGTTAGATTAATAGGTAACAGGCTTCGGTTATGAACTTAACACGAGTTCACTAAAGCGGTAATGTTTGGTGAATAATAGATTTGGGATATTATCATCTATATACCTAATAATTTCATTTAATTTCAATTGTTAGGTATATAGACAATAGAATAGACATTTATTTTGCAAATAAGATTAGATCTAGATAATACATAACTGGTGTTATGATAATATTAAAGCTTAGCCATAAAGAGAGAGTGTAGAGTGGCATAAACAATAGTTTCCAGCAATAAATCAGAAATAACTTGGCTTCAAGAAAAGCTTTTACTTGTTTTCTGACTTAAAAGATGATACCTAATTAATTAATTAATAAAAATAACAAAATTAAAACCTAACTTCACCCACCTTCACCCACATTCACACCATCATCCTACATCTCCGCACACTTCACCTGCACACTACACACACATTACACTATACCTATTTTTTTATTATCGTTTTTTCTTTTCTTTTGGTTAATTTGTTAAATTTTGTCATATATGTTTCTTTTTTTCTTCCATTCATAATTTGTCTAGAGTTATAACTTTGACCGTTGTAATGTTAATGTGAATTGGGCTTAATTCGGGGTGAGAGCCTGGTGATCCGTCACACAGGGTATCCTAGTATGGACGCCAGTCTCTCACAAAGGATCATATTTTATGCATTTTTGTTATAACGCTATAATTCCTGTCTCTGTTTATAACTATGTGAACCTTTGTGAGGAGAGAAAAAATAAAGATTATTATTATTATTAAAAAAAAACTTAACTAAAACTATATACAAACTAAAATATAGCGTCGAAAAATTAATCCGCTGTCGACTGGTAATGTACCCAAGAGACTGCCGGAATTACCACGTTGTATGGCAATGCTTAGCCTTTGGCCAAAGTAAAAGCCAGCCTTCGGGTCACGGGAAGTGTAAGATAAAATTAAACGATGATTTGATTTGACTAGAACTCGATAATTATCGACGGGCAAACTGTAACCATGAATTCAGAACATGATTCTAGACGCCCTAGAGTAGAATTTTTTTCGGTTATCAAAAACAAATCGGCAGTTTTATAGAAAAGGGCAATATCTATGTGGTCAAAATTTATGGAACAGCATTTCTTTTTTTAAAAGTCTTAAAAATTTCAACATAGGGGGTTCAGAGTACATGTACTGAACCCATGGTAACAGGATGCGCGTTGATGTACTTGTCACCTATACAGGGCGAAATACAGCCATCAATACGAATAGGCAACATTTCCAATATGTACAGTCAACAAAAGAGATAAGTATGCAGGATCGTCGGATATGGTTGAAGTTTAGTAAGAAACAACACAACAAGATGTTGTCGACTAAAATTTTATTTGATAAATGAGCTGTTTGTTTTCTTCTGTCTATTAATAAAATAAAATTTTATCCATCGGTTTCTTACTAAACATCAATTATATCCGACGATCCTGCATACTTATCTCCTTTGTTGACTGTATATATTCTTTTCAAGTAAAGTTTCTAGTCAGGGGGAATTCACTTTAACCCGCTGGTGACACTAGAACCTACATAATGTATCTGTCGACGTCGTAAAGTCGTACGTTCGGTTGACAGCGCACGACGTTCGAGTTATAAATGAGAGTTACGAGTGTTGCTTGCAATGATATGCAGTTTGGAAGTATATTACGTTATATGAAACAAGCTTTCACACGAAATGGAAATACACTTTATTTTCCATTTTGTAAACAGATGGTAACTATATGTTTACAAACACTAAACTTTGCTTAAAGTTAAGCAATGATTAGCGAAAGTTTAACCATACATGTTTGAACTTGAAACAACGCTTATGAAGAAAGGACGCTAAATTGGAGTATATTTAGGTATGTCTTGCTGCATCAAAATAACAATATAAAGTCGCAACCAAACCCAAGACTATTTAGTGGCCAATTAGGTAATTATAAATGTATATACAGGTTGTTACGGAAAGGGTATATCAATACAAAAGGGTTGAAGAGTGTATCTGGTCTAGAATCTCTGTACAAAATTTCAGCTCAAAAGCAGTAACTTTGAAAATGCTTAATATTTTTTTATTTCGATAGTTTATTAAATTAAAATTAAATTGAAATCGTAAAAAACGTGTCACCGCACTACGAGGGTCATTATCCATTATCTGTAGTGTGTCTGTGCGCCTAGTACACGCACATCACGCCGCCGCGCGCCAGTGCAGCGTCGTGATGTCGAAATAAAAAATATTATATTCAAGTATCTGCAAGATGTTGAATAGTTGAATATTTTATTATTGAAATTGACAACTTAAATCAACCATTAACCGACCGAAATATTTGTTAAAAATATCACTTCCTTTGTTTAGAATAAAATATCCCCAACAGTAAATGTGTTTTATCGTAAGAGAGATAGAGCATGCAATTGAATGCACGAAACGGAATGAATGTTTAATTAATTTGCCAATTTTGCGGCGAAGAAGTTGATAATTATGATATTTTTATTCGATAATGTTAATTTAATGGTTGATGGTTATGTTCATCATCTCTAATATATAGCAAATACTGTGACTGGCTTCTGTGAAATGTATTAGCAGTTTCCCTGAACAGGCAGCTCGATGACCAAACTAATTAGCGAGGACTAATTATTTCCACTGTCCGCCCGCCCATTGCCAACCTCATATTATGAATAGCATCAATGGATTTTAATTATTTGAAATGTTTTGTACCTACATAGTGTAGCGATTGTTGACTGTAGTCATGATGTGGTTATCGTATGTAAAATACATTTTGAATTAATAGAGTTTATTTATTTAAAAAAGCACAGCCACACACATAGATCAGTGGTGGCCCAGTGGTAACGACCGCGACTTACGAGATATAGGTCGTAAGTTCGAACCCCGACAGGCGCTTTACTTTGTGTAAATTATTTCATCACCACTGCTCTCAAAACGGTGAAGGAAAACATCGTGAGGAAACCGGCATGTCCTAGAACCAAAAATTCGAAGACATGTGACATCTACCAACCCGCACTGGGCCCGCGTGGTGGATTACGGCCCACTCCCTCTCACAGAGAGGAGGCCTGTGTCCCAGCAGTGGGAACATCATAGGCTGATCAGGGGACACACATAACGTTCATTAAACTTATGCTAGGATAATCTTAATAACATGTACATGACAATTGATTATATTTACATTGAATTATATATCTTGCTGCCTTAAAAAGTATAACCTTAAAAAGCTAAACTAAAACTACCTAATATAAAATAAAACAGACTAAAATAATTAAGATGGGTAATAAACATGAACAAAAAAATTTAAGAATTAAAACCATAATTAAAAAAATAAAATATCTTAATATGAAAATTGAAATTAAAAGCAACTTGGCAAGGATAGCTTGATTTTCTTTCTGAATACCCGTAGCTTATCGCTGAATATATCGAGGTCGGTAGAGTTTCTATCATAGTGATTTTATAAATAAACTTTTTGTCCTTTAAATGGATAACTCAAACTGCGTATTGCAGACATTTTACCAATCTATGTGTATCTATCTATACTAATAATAAAGCTGAAGAGTTTTTTGATTGACCGCGCTATACATATTATAATCTCTGGAGATGCCAGTCGGATTTATACAATTCTTTTTGCATTTAATAGCCCAATTCTTAAGGAAAACAGGCTTTAACTCACGCTACGACCCTTAGGAGCCGAGCAGAAAGAAACAAAATCAGAAACGCTAAGCAAAAAATGAAGGGGTTATTTTCGTTGGATCCCACTTTTGAATCCCATTTTTTAGGTATTTACGATGGATCCCGTTTGCTATTTCCGTTGAATCCCATATTATATCAACATGTGTACATTTCAGAAGAAAAGTGATTTACCTTTATCAAACACCAAAAAATTAAATTTAAAAAATCAAAAAACCCGACTGCGGTAAAAAACTTAAGTTAAAAAAAACTGAAAAGCTAAAAACAAGCCCATTTTAAATTAAATAAAAGTTGGAAGCAGGCGGGACCCATACCATTTTTATATTTTCAAACTCAAATGGGTGTTAATAAAGTTTTTAATATCCCTCTAGGCAAGCTCTGCATCACCGATCGATGTATCGCTTATCATTATAGTATTACGAGAGGTGACATGAATGACGTCACCACATTAATTGACTCAGTTACGGTTGAACGTTCCTGAAATTCAGTTACATGCCCTTCGGCTACGCGGCTACGAAACTCTACGGTGCTACGGCGCCGCTACGAACAGCGTAGCTTCGAGCTACGACGAGTACAGCACAAACCTCATTTGGGAAATGTTATAATATTAGTTTAACAGTGTACGCTTTGTTGAACTTTAAGGAAATTATAGGAGTTAAATAAAGCAGAAGAGCTCTAGAGGAGAGAGTTGGAAGTAGGATAGAATTTATCTCTCGAAATCGTCTGGGAAGTACTTGAAGTTTTATGTCCCCGTTTGAAGGGTTTGGGGGCTGGTGTTATTACAGGCATATATAAGACATTTAAGCTTTGACTCTGGGATGCAAGTGGCGGAGCCAGAGCCTTTGAATCTGGTATTACTTACCATAAAGTGCCAGTGTGCTTATAAAGATAACCAATTAGTTTTTTTGTATATTTACTAGTTGTTGGTGAAATTTCACCCTTAGCGGTGGAATTTCGTATAACCCTTTCTTAGTAGATACTTACTCTTCACAAAGAACACACCCTCCAAATTTTATGTCTAGCGTTAGCGTATAGCGTTTTTTTTGTTATGTATTTTCTGGTGTACAATAAAGTATATGTATATAAATAAATCTAAATATATAAAATCCAAAGTCCTGACCGACTGTCGACTGATATATCAACGCACAGCCTAAACCGCTGGTCCTAGAGACATGAAATTTGGAGGGTGTGTTCTTCGTGAAGAGTAGGTATCCACTAAGAAAGGGTTTTTCGAAATTCCACCCCTAAAAGGGTGAATGGGGGGAAGGTGAAATTTCACGCGGACGAAGTCGCGGGCAGAAGCTAGTACATATGTACATAAAATAACAAACATCACGCCTTGTTTCCCTGAAGGGTTAGACAGAGGTGTACTTGTAGTACACCCACATTGCGCCAGTTATGTTTACGTCCCATGCAATAGGGGGCGACCCAATAACCGTCAACCGGGCACAAATCCAGACTTCGGGGTGCTACTGAGAAATTCCAGAAAGAAATCCCCAATAACACTGCTCGACCTGGGAATTGAACCCAAGACATCATGCTCAGGTAACGCTTGCGACCACTACACCAACAAGGCAGTAGTGATGGGCGTTGAATCAACGAACTAGTTGAATCAACGTTGATGTCTCTTCAACGGGATTAACGTTGACCATAAACAAATCAACTCGTTGAATTCGTCAACGAGTTACGAGACAACGACGTTTATGAATTCAACTCGTTTAACGAAACGAGAATATGAACTCAACGTTTTGTTATTTTCAACGTACGTAAATTGTATTTATATTTACAAAACTCCCGCTACGACGCGATAGTCATGACAATAATTTGAAATTAAAAGTAAAAACAAAAGTAAAACATTGCGCGCCGGCTGTCACCAATCGGTGACAGAGTAAATCTGACGGTTAAAAAAATAATTGATCGATGTACATAAAAATCAGATGATCTTCTAAATACGCCTGAAATTTGTGTTTTATAGCAAATTAATCAGTCAGTCCTAAGCCTGAAAAAAGTATGAAGGGAAGATCATCTAGAAACCTAGGTAGGTAGTAGGTAAAGTCATCATAAAATGTTATCCAATTTCATTTGGTAAATTGCATCAAATTAACAGCGTACGTTAATAAAAGCGTTAAGGCGTTTATCGTTCATGCAAGTTGACGTTCATAACACGTTAACTCGTTGACGAAATTAACTAGTTGATCAACTAGTTGACAAACGCAATTCAACGTTAACGTTTCGTTGACGGAAAAACCTTCAACGACCCATCACTACAAGGCAGTAGTACAGTAAAATAATTATACTTTAATTGACAAGAAACGTCCTTCAGTGTCAAAGTGTCAAAGGCATTGTTAAATCCATTTTCAAGGTTATATGTCAATTTACTTCGATATTCGTTTATTAATGGAAACGGTTTTACTTACATTACGTTTGATTTCGAATACTGGTCTGTCATTATCTGTCTGCCGGGTCAAAAATCCGCCGTCACTTCGTGTTTAGTTAGTTTGTAATTATAATGATGTATTTATTTATAGTATTTTTAAGTTATATTAATATTGTATTTTATGTATTTCCTATGGGCCTTGATGCCTGAAATAAATGGATAAATGAAATGAAATGAAATGAAAAATCTCTTTGTATTATAAAGGGCAGAAACGATGATAATTATTGCTCAGTTATTGGCGACTTTTGATCGATATATATCTAAATACTTGTTGGGTTTCGTCATGTTTTTACAAAGGAGGAATGTATATTAAATACCTGTTATAAAATTGTAGGTCATTGATGATCACGAAACCGATCAAATCAAATTGCTGGCCGTGGCAATTCTTGCTTTTCCCATTGACAGCGATGCAGACGATCTATTTGTTGTCTTAAAAAAACCGGCCAAGTGCAAGTCGGACTCGCCCATGAAGGGTTCCGTAGCAGCAAGTAACATAATATAAAAGCTCTTGTAGTTCGTTGTAACTTTGTGAAAGGTAAATTGCGGTTTTCGATTTATGACGTATTAAAAAATAAAAAAGTTTTTATTTTTCACTTTTTAGTTGTACCTACCCCACATAAATTCAATTAACACTAGTGCATTGAAGAATTGAAGACACAACTCGAAGAATCATCAAAATTCGCATAGAAATGCCGGAGATGCAGTACATTTATGCATATAACTTCGTACATAAGAATAATTACCTAATGTATTATATACTAAAACCTTCCTGAAAGTATGTAGATCACACTAATGAAAGAATTATCAAAATCGGTTCAGGAGTTTTTGAGATAATCGCGGACATACAAACATACATACATACATACATACATACATACATACATACATACATACGGGTCGAATACAGAACCTCCTTTTTTAAAGTCGGTTAAAAAGTCGGTTAATAAAGTCGGTTAAAAAGCTTGAAAGGTGGGTACCTCACGAATTGACTGAAGCAAACCGGCAAACGCGCGTCGACTGCTGCGTTACATTACTTGAATTGGAATGTCTTAGACATCCTCCGTACTCCCCGGACCTTGCTCCAACAGATTACCATTTTTTTCGCAATTTGGATAACTTTTTGCAAGGGAAAAAATTCAACTCCGATGGGGCAGTCCAAATCGCCTTCAAAGATTTTATTGATTCCCGTCCGACTGGTTTTTTTAGTAAAGGGATCAATGAACTACCTATAAGATGGCAAAAGTGCATTGAAAACAATGGTTCATACTTTGATTAATTAAATATATTATATTAAAAAATATTCGACTTTTTGTTCCTTCCATACAAAACGCCAATTTCATATGTAAGGACCTAATATTATAAGTATAGATAAGTTAAAATCGCTTTTCGTGACATATAGATAAAATACGCAGATACCTACTTCAATATTATCCAAGTAAAATTACAGGGAACATAATAATTTTAATATTACTTCGTTCGATCCGATCACATCGACAAGGTTGAAGGTCCCAATTTCCCGAAACTTTGACCGTTAATAGAAACGGATTACAATGGAACTGTACGGAGTTTTGGAATAGATTATTGGGGGTATTGAAGGATTATTCATTGTTATGTGAATATTTGGGGGCGTACTCAAAATATTATTTGATTTACAAACGTACCTCCGCTTTTTCTTCTTCTTTCGAAAGTCAAATTACTGACGACTGAAAGAGAGAAATCGGTGTGTAACTATTCACCTGATATAATACGTTTATTAGTAAGGAGGTTACACTCAAATATAAAGATGTATTATGTACAAGTATACAGTGTGACTATTAGGTTATCACACTAAAAGAAACCACGTTTTCTACATTAAGTACGTATTTTAAACATAAACAATTAAAATAATTAATAACAATTAACAGTCTGGCCGTGGGACTTTTTTTTTCGTTTTAGTTTTTAATAACATAAAACTTCATTTATGATTATTTGTTAACAATACCATAAAGTTTGTGTCGAATTAAGTTAGGTTTTAATTTAGTTATTTTTGTTAATTAAGTTTTTAAATTCAAATAAAATTTCATACTTAATTGTTGATTATGAGTTTATTATTATCAAGGGTTGATAGTTTATTTCGTGCCAATTTTAACGCTACTAATTTTGTTCAAAAAATTCAGCTGTCTATTTTTAGTAAAACTTGTTTATTTTGTTATTATAACAGAATAATCACCACTCTGTATAACAAAAAAGGGAAGACCTCCTCCCGTTTTTAGGGTTCCGTAGCCAAATGGCAAAAAACGGAACCCTTACCCTTACCCTTCTTACCCGTCATGTCTGTCTGTTTGTCTGTCTGTCTGTCCGTCCGTCCGTATGTAACAGCCACTTTTTTCCGAAACTATAAGAACTATACTGTTGAAACTTGGTAAGTAGATGTATTCTGTGAACCGCAGTAAGATTTTCACACAAAAATAGAAAAAAAAACAATAAATTTTGGGGTTCCCCATACTTACAACTGAAACTCCAAAAATTTTTTTTCATCAAACCTGTACGTGTGGGGTATCTATGGATAGGTCTTCAAAAATGATATTGAGGTTTCTAATATAATTTTTTTTCTGAACTGAATAGTTTGCGCGAGAGACACTTCCAAAGTGGTAAAATGTGTGTCCCCCCCCCCCCCCCTCTAACTTCTAAAATAAGAGAATGATAAAATTAAAAAAATATATATAATGTACATTACCATGTAAACTTCCACCGCAAATTGGTTTGAACGAGATCTAGTAAGTAGTTTTTAACCGACTTTATTAACCGACTTTAAAAAAGGAGGTTCTGTATTCGACCCGTATGTATGTATGTATGTATGTATGTATGTATGTATGTATGTATGTTTGTATGTCCGCGATTATCTCAAAAACTCCTGAACCGATTTTGATAATTCTTTCATTAGTGTGATCTACATACTTTCAGGAAGGTTTTAGTATATAATACATTAGGTAATTATTCTTATGTACGAAGTTATATGCATAAATGTACTGCATCTCCGGCATTTCTATGCGAATTTTGATGATTCTTCGAGTTGTGTCTTCAATTCTTCAATGCACTAGTGTTAATTGAATTTATGTGGGGTAGGTACAACTAAAAAGTGAAAAATAAAAACTTTTTTACAAAAAAAACAACCGACTTCAAAAAAAAAACACTACAAAGTGAAAAATAACTTTAATTTCGGAAGTCGGTGTCAAAAAACGAAAATGCGGAACCAAAGACACCGACTTCCGAAATTAAAGTTATTTTTCACTTTGTAGTGTTTTTTTTTTGAAGTCGGTTGTTTTTTTTGTAAAAAAGTTTTTTTAATCTTCCCAATTTGCTTCAAGTGAATTAAAACAGTTTTATCACTAACATCGAAGCCTGCAGCTAACTCGGACGTGGTTTGCGATGGGTCCGCTTCCACAATAGCCTTCAATTCTCCATTATCAACTTGGGTCTCAGGCCGTCCACGGGGCTTGTTCTGCAGGTCGAAATTTCCAGAACGAAAACGTTGGAACCAAAAACGAACTGTGTTTTCTTTTGCAACATGACCGCCATACACATCATTCACCCTTCGAGTCGTTTCCGCAGCACTAGTGCCACGGCGGAACTCGTACTCGTAAATAATGCGATATTTTAAATTTTCCATTTTGTAAAATGAGTGACGCAAACAGAAAAAACAGAAGAAAAAAAACAAATGAATGACGGTCATCGAAGCACAAATACATGAGTAAATAGCTGTACAAATTTGAATTTGGAATTCCTTACCAAAGAGGAGAAATTCGTGATTAAAGTGGCCAGTACGAAAAACGCCAATTTCATATGTAAGGACCTAATAAATCTGTAGAGAGGTCAATTCTGTACATGAAATATATTTTCAAAATAACTATCAGGGGGTGATTAGTGATCGATACTGATGCCAAAAATGCAATCAGTAAAATTTTTGTCTGACTGTCTGTCTGTCTGTCTGTCTGTATGTTCCTTATAGAAACAAAAACTACTGGACGGATTTTAACGAAACTTGCTACAATTATTTTTCATACTCCTGGGCAGGTTATAGTATACTTTTCATCACGCTACAATCAATAGGAGCAGAGTAGTGAAGGGAAATGTTGGGAAAACGGGAGAAGTTACTCCATTTTTTAAGCTTCCGTCGCGTGTGCAGCCTTAATGGTTAAAGTTACATAGAAATCATGTATGACGGAAATATTCTACATAAAATTGTCTAAAAAATATCCCGCAACAGCATATGTCTATCTTTTATGGTTGACTCACAATATCACGTGTAACTCCTGATAGCTTAGCAGTTCGGAGCATTCTGATTATATTTGTTTACTCTTACGTTTATAATACTCTCACCCATCCCTAATTTAAAAAAGTTAACATTATTACCTATTCAATAAAAAAAGAATCATAGAAATCGGTATAGAAACACCAAACTTATACATGAAATAAGCCATCGCACATCGCCATGGTGAATACTGAATCATGCTATAAGGATTATTTTTGTGTAACGGTTGCCGCGCTCGACACGGGTCGCGGGCGGCGGTAGGGTATAAAAAGGCGGCCGGTCCGAGTCCGAGAGCGAGCTTCATTCAATATTTGGCTGTTGATGCGTTCAGAGCGTTCGACCTTATTGACAGACAATAATTGATATTGAGAAACCGTGCTTATCAGCGCGACTTTTAGTTTATTTGAATTTATTTTGTTGTTATTTTGTAAAATAGGTATGAGTTGTTTTGGTAGTGTTTAAATATTCGTTCAAATTAAAAATTATTAAGCGTAGGTACTTTTATTAATTAAAGTAGTTATAAGTATTTATTTTTAAGTGAAGTAGGTATAGGTAGATAGTATTGCACAGGCGTTTCAGCTTTATTTTCATTTCTTTTTTGTTGTGAGTTGTATATATTTCTGGTTATAATTCTATAAGAATATTTTAGTTTGAATAGTCACTTAGATTTTAAGTGTAAGGTAGCTAAAGTTAGGACCACGTATTAGTTGTTTTGGTAGTGTTTAAATATTCGTTCAAATTACAAATTATTAAGCGTAGGTACTTTTATTAATTAAAGTAGTTATAGGTATTTATTTTGAAATTTTACAAAATGGTTCCCTTTATAATGTAGACAAGGAATTAGGAAGGACTTTTTTAAATTCAACCCCTAAGGGAGTTAAATAGGGGATGAAAGTTTGTATGAAAGTCCGTCAGTTTTAAAGTTAGGATCTTCAAATTTTGTGTTTAGGCTGACGACTAAAAATTAATTTATACGTGTCTCAGCGTTTTTGATAATTCCAACCCCAAAGGGTTAAAAAGGGGGATGAAGTTGTGTATGAAAGTCCGTCAGTTTAAAAGATAGGGTCTTCAAATTTTGTATTTAGGCTAACGATTGAAAATTAATTTATACGTGTCTCAGCGTTTTTGATAATTTCTCCCCCAAAGGGGGATGAACGAACTGACTGAAATATCAACGCACAGTCTAAACCGCTGGTCCTAGGGACATGAGTTTTGGAGGTTGTGTTCTTTGTGCAGAGTAGGTATCGAATAAGAAGGGGTTTTTGGAAATTCAACCTTTAAGGTGGTGAAAAGGGGGGATTTTGTTTGTATGAAAAATCTTATTTATTGAGTTAATAACCTTGAAACTTGGCACGAATACTTATCTAAGTAAATTATGAAGTTTGGAATTTTTCGTTTTTCTAAAATACCCCCTAAAGAGGTAATGGGGGGGTGTTAAAATTTGTATGGAAGAATTTTAACGCCCTGTCCGACTAACTTGAAACTCAGTATTTATACTAAGGACTAAAAATAATTAATAACATGTATCAGGGTTTTTCGAAAATCTACCCCTAACTGTATGAAAAGAGGTACCGTAGTTAATTTTAAAGGGGAGGATTTTACTGCGTGGCTTGATTAGCTCGAAAATTGGTATAAATAAACTTTGAGTCAAGTTATGAACACATCTTAAACGATTTTTCAAAATTCTACCCCTGTGGGGGTGAAAAGCGGGGATAGTTTCTTTGAAAAATCTGATTCCTTTGTTCTATAAACTTAAAAATTGGCCCGAATACTTATTTATTTAAGTTAATTATTATAAAAATCATACCAACATACATTTTCGAAACTTTTAGAGGAAAGTACGAATTTCACGCGGACGAAGTCGCGGGCAGAAGCTAGTACATAATATAACTTAAAGTCGGCTTTCATTTGAACGCGTTGTACATCGAAACTATCGCATCGCAAGGGATTTTGATGCAGTTTTCACCATAATTTTTTAGATAATTGATTCCGGAAGGTTTATGTATTTAAAAGAGTTAATATTAAACTTATATAATATTATAACAAAATCTCGATGTTTTTTTAAGTTTTAAAAACTGAGCGAAGCGGAAGCGGATCGCTCGTTAGGTACCTACTTCTAAGATTAAAAATGGCTTTACAAGAATTTTTGATATCTGTGGTGATTTATGTGAGCTCACGAAATCTCGTTAAATCTAGTTTCGAGGAATAAACTGAATTCGCTACAAAATATAATTCGAAAGCCGAGGGTCTATTATTGTTGATAAGTACCCTTTTTACGGAGCTTTTTAGAAAATATTTAATTAAAACCGAACTTCAACGAGATCATTGTGAAAACATTTTCCACTAAATTTTATCGAAAAGTATTTTTCAGATGATATTGTAGCTTTGTTTGTTTGTTACTTACTTATTTTTATTTTTCATTTGCTGTAAGCACGATTGAATTTTTAAGCTTAGCATAATCAGCCTAAAGTGTTCCCACTGTTGGGACTTTGGGACACAGGCCTCCTCTCTATTTGAGAGGGAGTGGGCTGTAATCCACCACGCCGACCCAGTGCGGGTTGGTAGATTTCACGTGTCTTTGAATTTTTGGTTTTAGGACATGCCGGTTTCCTCACGATGTTTTCCTTTACCGTTTTGAGAGCAGTGGTGATGAAATTATACAAAGTAAAGCGCCTGCCTGGCTTCGAAACCACGGCCTGCAACTCGTAAGTCAAGGCTGTTACCAATGAGCCACCATTGCTCGCTCATTTTTAAGCTTATAAGTAAAAAATTAAATATTTTGTTGACTATATTTTCAGTAGCTACCAGTTACCTAAGGTAGGGTTCAGGCAATGAACTGTACAAATAATATATGATATCAACTTAGCAGTCACGCGGAGCTAGTCGAAAAGATTTATAAGCATTTCATAATTTATTAAAAGCTTTCTGTGTTGTTTATGTCTGTTATTTGTCAAGAGACACGTGTTTTACATAGAGACCGTGAGCGACACGTGTATACAAACGAATTATAACCTACTTGACATTTTTTTATTGTTAAAATTTGTTGTTTTTGTTTTTTTTTTTATGAAATATCTAGTAGGTACTATGTCTTTACGTTTTGTGTTTCTTTTACTGCTAAATTATTTGCCACTCGACTAAACAGCAAGCATAGTACGCACGGCTACGAATCAAGCTATACATAACCAGATACGCTGACTTCTGATTGTACGAAAAATCTATACAGTGCGAGGTCAGATAAAACTGGAACTGTATAGTTTTATGCACACCCCGGACACTCCATACAACGCTCGCAAAATAATTACCTACTACTACTACATTAAAAAATGACGTTTGTATACGTATGAATGTGTGCGTGAGGTACTTGTGTTTGCGAGCGCTCTTGTTAAAGAGCCGGCGACGAATACGCCGAAGTGCGGGGTGAGGTGCGGTAACTGATGTTAGTGCGGGGAAGGGAGTGTCCTTTCTGTACGTAGTACTTTAAGTATTCTGTGGTTTTATGTATAGCCGTATGTACCTAGGTACGAACACAGCTACAAGGTATGTAAGGTTATACAAAGGTTTAATCTAATGAGACGAGACGTGGCGTGTCAGACGTGAGTACATACGTCGGATTAACTAACGCATCATGCGGTCTTGAGGCGGTTATCGCTTGACAGCTGATCGAAATACCTCTTACTTTGGAATTAAGGTAAAATTACGTGTATATAGGGTTGTGAATTTCTGATAAGAGATTACTATATTGATCTTGTGCTTTGTTTGAATATTGACAATTTTCACTGTTCAGTCACTTAGGTACCTACGTTACATGATTTGCGATTGGGCTTGCGTCGCATACAGTTAAAGTAAGATACGTATCGTCGAATAAATTGTAATCTTGATATTAATATAAAATGTCAATGTTCGTTTAAAAAATATGCATTATAACACACAAAACATCACGCGTGTATTGTATTCCCCAAAGGCAAAGGTGTACCTACCTAATAGTACCACACATATTTCGCCACTTACGATGCCGTGTTTGTTAAGTATTACCAAATAATAAAACTTAATATTAAAGCAAACCCACCAGCGTCTGTAGTCAATATTACAAAAATTATTAATATTTCAGTTCAAAAGATATTTCGTAGAATAGTTAGGTACGCCGACGTCGTAATATGAAACACAAGTCTTTTGTTAAGTATTTACATTTAATTCTGTGAAGCAGTGATGAATTCAGCTCCTTTACTCCACTATGTATATTTTATACCCTCATTATTTTCTCGTAACATTCCGCTCGAACAAGGGCGAAACCAATTTAAATGTCATGTCGGTTAAAATAAAAAATACAGAATTCTGTCGAAACATTTCGCTGTAATAGATATGAAAGTGTCGTAAAAGTTTTATTTCTATTACAACAGCTACTTTTCCATTACGTTAATACTACCTGACTAAACATTTACACGGTTTTATGGTTTTTTGGCGTTTAAAATGTTTTTTTTTCCCCAGATGAAGCCGTAAAAATGAGACAGAGCGAATCGTAAATTATTCTGTGGCGGTGCTGGAGGGGTGGAAGTGTTTCATCACACTTTATTATACAGAATCCAGTTCGCCATAAGAGATCCTCGGCATGATATTACTTTTGATTTATGCCGAGTCTCGTAGTTTTCTATAAATCTCAAAGCTTTAGTTGTGGAACGATACACCTTTATTTAAGGACGTCCGAATTTCCTGCCTGCTAAAAAACTGACGAGTTAGCAGATTTTACTCCGTGCTAGAACACATTAAAAATTGAGTCGTTATAAATTCATGTGTTCTGACAGTCCCATTCATATATTATTAAGTACTAGCTGCGCCCCGCGGTTTCACCCGCATAAGTCTCGATCCCGTGGGAATATCGGGAAAAAAAGTATCCTATGTCCTTTCCCGGGACTCAAACTATCTCTATATCAAATTTCATCTAAATCGGTTCAGCGGTTAGGCGTGAAAAGGTAACATACAAACAGACAGAGTTACTTTCGAATTTATAATATTAAATAAGTATGGATTAGCTACTATTATTCCGCGTGTTCTTGTTCCCCAACCCACCCCGTCGCATCGCATCACCTGCCCGCGCTATCATTTCGGTTTCGCTTAGCGTTTTTTCTGATTTTTTTTCTTTTTGCTCGGTTCCTAATCTAAGGGTCATAGCGTGATGTTAAATAGCCTTCCTCAAGAATTGGGTTATTAAGTGAAAAAATATTTTTCCAAATCCGACCGGTAGTTCTAGATATCAGCGCATTCAAACAAACAAAAAACCGCACAAACTCCTCAGTTTTATTATTAGTAGAGACAGATATAGATTTCAAACATCAACTATTGAAAACTTAAAAAAAATCAAATAAAAAAAATACAGTAGAAAAACAATGTTAAAATAAAAACGTTCTAAGTAATAAGAAGCATTGAAAAGAACTTGGAAAAGTGTTAAGTCTACATCGGAGGAGCTATTAACATTTTTAAGACTGCCAAGCGAATCTTGAGGCTAGGTCAGGTGCTCGGTGCGCGAGACAGCGCAATTTATAGCCCATACACTTTACACCCGCTAAACGACCTCTCACTTTTATCCCGTTTGTCACTTCGCTCCCTTACTTGTTAGTATCATGTATTCGACTAAACAACACAATATTTTCTTTAGTTTTTATATGCACGCTAGACTTTAGAGAATTTTGAAGTTGCTTTGCAATTTATACAAGGTACAAAAGTAATGTCTTAATGTGAATGTACCATAATTTTTGTTAATGGCGTTATAATGTCATTGAGATTTATTTAACAATGCTATGGAGCGATACACACTGCCACACAGCTCATGCAACGATGGACATTTTGAAACACCGATTTCGGGGCCGTGTGATCTCCCGTTTTGGCGATTTGGCTTGGTCGGCCACCAGATCACCAGATCTGACGGCGCCAGACTTCTTTCTTTGCGTTTTTTTTAAATATCGCATTTACCACAGCAAACCTCAAACCTTGAAAGCCAATATTGAAGAATAAATTGCCAATGTGGAGAATGTTTTGCGAGCAACAGTTAAAAATAAAACATAATACGAGCACAATTGTGCATCAACCCAGGAGGTGGTCGTTTGACCGATATCATTTTTTCGACAAAGGGCTGTTTTTTCCAACGCCAAATAATTTTATTGGAGGAATAATTTTAAATTTTTAACAGTTCTTCCATACAAAAACTCTCACACGTCAATTTTATTACACGAATAAAAAATGTCTGCGGATTGAAAACTCAGCCTTAAATGTCATAAATTTTACACCTTCATATAAACCTTCTAATCTATGAAAACAGAGCCCAATTTTTTTCATTTCCAACCAAATGGCAGCGAAAAAAGCAAAAATTATGGCACATTCACATTATGACATTACTTTTGCCCCAGCTTGTAGAAAATTTTAAACCTTTTATGCTAATTACTGTAGTTACTTCTTTTGTTTTCTATAATTTTTGGGCGTCTCGGAAATTAGAAGTCTGTTGATACTCGGGTTATCTTACAGCAGGTAAGCGACCTTAGATTTACCTTTTAATTCAAAAATTTTGATGTAGGTACAAGTTTAGGAATAACGTACATTCTCATAAGTATATGAATCGACTCGAAAATCTGAAGCGCATAAACCAACCACCACAAGCTACTGTATCAACCCTCTGAAGCTGTTATTGATGATAAATTGATAATGCATACGTTTCACATTGCTATGTAATCATTATATCTCAGTATCAAATAAATCATGTATCAAGTGGAATGGCCAGCTAGTTCTATGTGTACTGAAACCATCGTAATTCATTGGTAGGTGACAGCGCTGATTGGCCCTGTATCGAACTACAGACTGCCTGGTACCTGCAATGGACGTGTGTATGATGAAGATGTTCAATACCCGGTTCCTAAAACCGAAAACTGTGGGTTTAGCGTAAACGTGTAACGTAAACGTAACGTAATATCGAATAATTTTAAAATCGAAAATCTTGCACATAATTATATTTAAGTATTTAGCTTTAAACCTTTATAGAGGCATGAGGAACAGCGTGTAGGTACCTAAAACTAACCCATCCCTTATAGAAATGGGAGGATACTCCGACTAGATGGGTGTTGTGTCTGGTGTGTTACTGCCGACGATTCGTGTTGGTGCCTCCGGTACTTGCAGTGGACGTGTGTATGATAAAGGTCTTCAATACCCGGTTCTAAATCCAAAAACTGATCGTTAGCTTACCACTCGTAACCCTTGGGATTTTTATCTGAAAACGATGTAAAGTCATGGAAATTTATTTACCAGACCGTATGTGTTTGGTTCCCCTAAAATTGATTTAGGCGGAATTTCACCTGTTAACACTTTTCAAGGATTCTTTTGCTTGTCTTTAAGCACTAGATATAAAAATATACGAATGTTTTGGCCAATTAACGTCTTTCCAAGGGGTATCGTTCCTACTAAGGTACGATACCCCTTGGAAAGACTGGTTGGTAGACTTTCGGCCTTCTGAGGATCCGTAACGACTGTCAAAGAACCACGAATGACAGCCGGAACCAAAGGCTTAACGTGCTTTCCGAGGCATGGAGGAGTCTCGGTGTGTAAAGATGGTTACCCATTCAGTGGCCGACCGCGGCAAGCATAGCTTAAACTGATCGATCGACCCGTGCGGCTGTTATTACTTAGCCACGCGGGTCCTTCATAATATGAACAAACTTATTGAGTTGATTTAAAAACATAGTTTGGCCCCTTTATAAACTGTTTTCCGACAATGTGCTTTATCATGGAAACCATTTTTTTTTTTTTACCAGACTGCTGTGTTATTATATTTACACCTGCCGTACCAAGTCACGCATAGCAATAACCTATCGACTTTGAAAGACCTTCACAATTTGTTATAAGGTACGAGTCAATATTCTGTGTTTACATACAAAAATAGTGTACTTTCAATTCTGTCCCATCATTTTCTTTCTTCTATTTTATTGACCACCATTAATTGGTTTTTCGTTTGATTAGACTTATGTAGATCAGTGGGAAACGGCGGCGACTTACTTGTTGTAGGTCGTGGGTTCGAACCCTGACAGGCACTTTACTTTTTGTAAATTATTTCATCACCACTGCTCTCAAAACAGTGAAGGAGAGCATCGTGAGGAAACCGGCGTGTCCTAAAACCAAAAATTACATGTTACATATCCAACCCCGCGAGGTGGATTACGGTGCACGGGTCTCTCAGAGAGGAGTCCTGTGTCCCACCAGTGGGCAACGTTGTAGGCTGATTATTATGCTTTAGAAATATATATGTATTAAATATATAAGGTTTCATTAAAATAGATGGATAAACTTTTAGAAATCATTCAGACCACCAGAATAAGGACGATGGTAAAAAAATATATAAGAAATACGCATTAGATACTTATAAGAAAAATAATCAGCTAACGAAAATACACTAATATGCCGCCGGCAATTTATTATTTTAGGTCAAAATAAAATCACTTTAATCAGTGTTTTTTTTGCTTGGATATCTTTGGTTTTAGACGTACTGAGCGCTGTGTTAAAATTTGTCCATCTATTTTAATGGGACCCTGTATAGTGGGTAGGTAGGTACCCTACACAGTGGTCACGTGCTGCCTTGCAATCTTGCACAATTAAGTTTCGGGGAGACCCCTTTACAGTCTCCTCAGGGATGTGCCAAAACAGGCGTTGCACAGAGGGGGTACGGATCATGAAATGAAATGAAATTTTGTTCATTCAGTTCGGGTGCCTTCTATGTGCAGATGGTGACCATCGGGGTGGTTACAGTGAGGTAAAAATTATTTTCTTTTCTTCTTCTTTCTTTCATGAGGCAAAATTGCAGTAATAATAATAATAATAATTATAATATTACTTAACTTAAATTCATACATTCGTCTTTACTTAACTTCTATTATTAACGTTTGGGGTTGAAACACTAGGGACATGGGGTCCGAGTGCCCACTTGGTTTTTCGAGATATCGCCAAGCGGTTAGCTTCACGTGACCAGAGGGCTGACCTATTTCTTGGCCAAAGAATTAGCATTGCCATACAACGTGGCACGTGGCACGTGGCACGGCACGTGGCACTTTTGGGCACTGTTCCTGTTGACAGCGATGCGGACGAACTCTTTGATGCCCTATGATTATTTTTTCATATAATTGTAAATATTATTATAGTTTATATGTTAGCTTATATTATGTAAATATCTATACAAATGATAATAGAGAAATTCACTTCAAGCATAAGCAGTAGAGGGAATTGTCAAGGAACTCGGTATTTTGAAGTAAAATGCTAATAAGACGCATATATTATTATATTCCGAGTTTATTTACAAGTCGTTATGGGTTCTTTACAATATTGGCCTTTGCTACCCTTATTAGGCGTTACCCGTCTTGTTTGTAACTTGAGCAAACATGGTGATCAATGTTCGTGCCTTCACTGTATATGAGCAGATTCCATTTCCCAGCAGTGGGACTTTAATAGGCTGGTATTTATACCCTTATTTGAGGGTTCTAAAGAAGAATAGACGACGAACTCTCAGTCGTCTGACGGCGAGATGGGCGGACGATATTGTTGCCAACCTGGAGCCTGGCACAGGAGTGTGATGTGAAGATTGGCACAAGAAAAGAGAGGTATAGGCTCAGCAATGGGTGAAGTCGGACGGTGGATAATGATGAAAGAACAATGGCAGGACTCCATGTACCCTGGATGTCGCAACTATGTCTAATCTTCGCGTACATTCGAAAAAATTACTGTCAAAAGATAGAACTGGGTCAAATTAATATCAAGGGTAATCATAGCATATGTTGTTTAATATTGGGTTTCGCCAAAAAAACGTTGTTTAAATAGCAAGGATGGCTGTAACAGAAATGTAGAATGTGGGCCTTCAATCTGGGTGTGCTGCACCAAAAATCTACCAAAAAAAAAACATTTTTATTGAACACTAGCGGCCTGCCCCAGCTTCGCACGGGTGCAATTTTTTTTTTCGAATTTCCAAAATTTTTTTTCATACAAACCTTGTCCCGGCAATACCGATCACAACAAAAAAAGAATTAGCGAAATCGGTCCAGCCGTTTTCATGTTATGTCGTGACAACGGAAAACGGGTTTCATTTTTATATATATAGATAGACTAGCTGCTGCCCGCGACGTCGTCTGCCTGAAGGCTCTACAGCACCAAAAATACCTAAGATGCCAGTGTCGCTATAGCATTATAAGTAAACAACTTTTAAAATAGCATTAAAATATAAGTTTTTTTTGCAAGCGAAGCAAGTGAAGAGAGTTATATGGGAGTCCTGCTGAGTTCAGTGTGGTGTGGGGGATGTGACTGAAGGAAATAGAGAAAACAATGCAGGAATACATTCCAGGACACAAAAGAGTAAAAATACGTACAAAGGCATCATACCTTAAAACACTTCCCTATAAACAACGTTGGTAGTTATGCTGCCAGGATCCAAAATGTAAAGAGAGTCAGGACTGGTGACGCGGGAGCAAGCGACGTACAGTTGTCCGTGTGAGAAGCAAATCGTCCTGAGGTCGACACCCGCTGCCCTCAGTGTCTGCCTCTATTGATGGTTATCGCGAAGCAAACGCTCACGGGGAACTGTACGCGCTTGAACTGGAACGGGAAGATATAGAGGTATGAGGGGAATGCGTGGTATAAATACTGCCTCGCCAACGCCACAACCCGTAAGAATTTCCGCCTCAATGGTATGTCTGTAGAGCGAAATGACTTTAGGGTGGGTCCCGTTACACAACTTCAGAGGAGATAGGTCCCGAAGAAGCATAATCGGGACACCGACCTTCAGCTTGATGGTATGCGCTGGAAGTCCACTTGCTGACAGGGAGTTCAGAAATTCCACGGTATAATGTGTGGCGTCATCTTGCTCGACAACAGTGTTTATCGAGGTGTAGACCACTTCATTCCCCTCAATTTCCGAGAGAATGCATTCGTTAATTGCTGCAGCCTGATCATTTTTGGACGTCAAAATGGCCCGCTCACACACCCAAGAATTCTGCAGGTGCAGTATACGACTGATGTCCCCGTACACACAGCAAATGAGTTCTTCTAAGCTGGATACCACTCTACCGAGAGACTCTGGAAGCACCACCTGTCCACCTCTCTCTTCTGGTAGAGTGCCTTCGCCAAGATTTAGAAGGACATTGGAGAATTCTTGAGCATGTGCATTGCCGCCGAGCCGAGCTCTCATATTAATGGTCAAGCGCAGCGTACGAACTCGTGACCACAACGAAGATAGTTTCAACGAAGCATTCACCTCGTCAGCCCTCGATCCCCGTGTCACCACGGGAAGCCTTTGCCGGAAATCGCCACTGAACAGAACAGCTGTGATACGACGCATCAAATGTTCGTTCCTGCGGATGTCCTGCAGGATTCCGTCCACGGCCTCAACTGCCTTCCTATTGGCCATCGTACACTCATCCCATACGATCAAAGAGCAATCCTTGAGCACGTGTCCCTTATCGCTGTTACGTGACACACCACAAACAGGCGTTTCGGCGCTCTCTAAATCGATAGGAATTTTAAACATGGCATGTGCTGTCTTGCCACTCGGAAGCAGTGTGGCAGCGATTCCCGATGACGCTACAGCAATAGCAATTTTGCCTTGCCTGCTGACCTCTGCAAGTATGCAAGTGGTAACAAATGGTTTTCCTATTCCTCCAGACGCATTCCAAGAAAAACATTTGACCCTGGTTTTTTCCCAACGCTTTCAAGGACGGTGTCATAAATTTGTTTTTGCTCTGAAGAGAACAAAGCGACATGGTCATTTCGCCCGGATCGTAATTTGTCTCAGCGTTATACTCCCGATTTACACGGTCTTGATGCGGTGATGATTGGGGAGCTGGTAACCCATATTCGATCAGTGGATTGCCGCCGATAGAAATGACCACATCTTGAAGTGAACTGAGACAGGTGTTCAGCACGCGTTCATCAGTTACTCCGACTTCGTCTCCAGTAGAAACATAACTTTTTTGTAATACTTAACACCGCATTTTTTTTTAATTGTCGTCCTCAACTCTGCTCAAGATTTTAAGGGTTTTGTTGGAACTTGAATTTGTCAAAACGAACTATACGATACAACTTTTATGAAGAAAATGCACATTGCCATCTATGAATTTTAAGAATAACTAACTACTAACCTCGTGCAACAACATGATCAAATTTAAATTATTAATTTCCAAAAAGTGTCAACATGTAACTTGATTTGATTTTTATGAAATCTCATAGATGGCGCTGCTTCAAAATTTTCTTTATACTACTAAAATTCATTAAACTATGTTTTTTCTGCCCAAGTTACTTAAATGGCGTAGTTTTTATAGTGTAAAGCTAGATAATAGCATGGCTTACTGAAAAACAACATTTAAATATGCGTCGTTAGATTACACGCTGTCACAGAATGCGTAAGAAAAATAAAGATTCACAGCTCCTCCCCCATAGGTGATAGCGTGATAATATGTAGCCTATATGTTGACCCGACCTCTTAGTAATATTAATGCAAAATTTGAAGTAAATCCATGCAGTACTTTTTGAGTTTATCCCGGACATACATACAGACAAACAGACAAAAATTCTAAAAACTATATTTTTGGCTTCGATATCGATTGTAGATCACGCCCCAAGTATTCTTTAAAAAAAATATTCAATGTACCGTTTTGACTTTCCTACGATTTTATTATATGTATAGATAGATGTTAGCGAAACGTTGCAGTCTGCAGTTTTATGTTTACAATGTTCGAGAGCAACGGTGTAAAATAAACACACCAACCCCTAGCAAGCGAACACAGGAATGTTTTCCACTTTATTTGGACAACATGTAAGTATGTGTTTTTAGTTTGATAAAACCCCCTATTTTGCCTATTTCCAACAAAAATATGGGTCGCTTCAGGTACCTTTTACAATCTTATTTATATTTGCAATTGTAAAAGAGTTTTGGTAATTATATCATGAACATACAGTTACCTAGCTTTTGTCCGCGGTTTCGCCCGCGTGGAGATCGGAAATTATCCCACGGATCGAAACTACCAGGATAAAATGTATCCCCTGGCCTAACCCAGGTCATGATGGTCTGTCTGTGTGCCACGTATTCAGCCTACAATGTGGGGACATTATAGTCTGATTGCTGACTGCTGGGACACAGGCCTTCTCTCACCACGTGGGCCCAGTGCGGGTTGGCAGATGTCACGTATCTTTTTTGAATTATCTTATTTATATTTGCAATTGTAAAAGAGTTTTGGTAATTATATCATGAACATACAGTTACCTAGCTTTTGTCCGCGGTTTCGCCCGCGTGGAGATCGGAAATTATCCCACGGATCGAAACTACCAGGATAAAATGTATCCCCTGGCCTAACCCAGGTCATGATGGTCTGTCTGTGTGCCACGTATTCAGCCTACAATGTGGGGACATTATAGTCTGATTGCTGACTGCTGGGACACAGGCCTTCTCTCACCACGTGGGCCCAGTGCGGGTTGGCAGATGTCACGTATCTTTTTTGAATTTTTGGTTCTAGGTCATGCCGATTTCCTTCACTGCTTTGAGAGTAGTGGTGATGAAATAATTTACATAAAGTAAAACGCCTATCTGAGTTCGAACCTACGACCTATAAATCATAAGTCGCGGCCGTTACCACTGGGCGACCACTGCTCTTAGCTGCTCCCCGTGTGCCCCATTCAAATAAATTCGACCGTCCGAGCGTGAAGAGCGTTACAGACAGACCGACAGACACACAAAGTTACTCTCGCATTTATAATATTAGTATGAATAGCAGATAACAATGATGACCAATCATTTGCCAATGTAGATGGTAAGGAATATACCTCCGAGACTGCGAATCAGTCTTTAAAGCAGGTATCTCCTGAAACTTCAACAAGCTCAAAGTCGAAGTAGCTAAGAACTGTTGAAGTTGAACAGACAAGGAAACTTTATTTTAACGAGCTTCAATTATAACTAGCGAAGTAGTGACTCAGTGTTCAACGTCGATATAATACACAGTGAAAACGTGTTTTACTATTTCAGCTTTAAAACCAGTTTTTTTAGAAAACAGTTTTTTTAAATGTAAATAATTCATGTTTAGCTTATTTCTGGACATGAAAAGCATATGGTCGGATGGAAAGTTCCACCCAAAACTACTTTTTAACATCACAAGAGTAAAGTTTTTTGCTCTTTCTGCCAAACTAACTCTTGAATTTCTATCTTTCTTCACTGTGGAGATACATTCATGCATAAAGTCTGATTTGACGACTATCCAAAATGTATAAACAGCATGCAGCCTTATTTCTAGTATTACTTCCATAAATTATTAATTCTATATATAAAACTACAGTTTATTCATAAAAATTGCCAGCATAAAGTCGTATGAATATATAATGTTCGCAGAGTCTACCATAAAGTATATTTTTAGGAACCAGAAGTGGATTTTATAAAAAGAAAAGAAATAACTACGAACTATTTTAATACAATCGAAAAATATTAACAAATATAACACAAAAATAATTGAGCAAACTAAAATGAATATAACACAGCTGACAATGTGCACGCTCCGACCTTTGGCGGGAAAACCAACACAAGGCGCCTGTCATTTGTTTGACACTCCTTTTATAGGCGTGATAATCTATGCGTATTTTATTATTATCTATGGTGATGCTACTCGCTGTTCATTCCCAACACGGCCTCTCCTGATTGAGCGTCGTCCTCGACCGCATCTGATCTGTTGCTGGGTCCTGGTATAGGCAGCGCATCATGTTCATCATTTAGCTCTTCATCAGATTCATCTGAAAGCCATATAACACAAATATAAAAACACCTGAAAGTCACCTTTATAGGCAACTCAAGCATTCATCTCTCAATCAGCTAATTCATAATGTCATATCTCATTTCCATCTCACATAAACGGTAATTCGAAAATTCATCCATCCTCAACTTAAATCACCATCTACAGAGACGTCTCATTTAAAAACACAAACCATGCAGGGTTGAAGTCACCGTTGCGCGCGTTTCAGGAACCTTTTACTGCAAGGACAAGTTCCTCTACACACTGCCACAGGCCTTACAGAATAAACCTGCCTCAGTGTGTCAGTTAAGTGATCCAGTAGCATCTACATCGGACCATTACACAACACCAACCCAGTAGCATCTACATCGGGTCTCCAATGATATTGATCCAGTAACATCTTACATCAGATCATCTATCAGCACAGATCCAGTAACATCTACATCGGATCGTTTATTAGAACAGATCCAGTAACATCTACATCGGATCGTTTATCAGCACAGATCCAGTAACATCTACATCGGATCGTTTATCAGCACAGATCCAGTAACATCTACATCGGATCGTTTATCGACATGGACCCAGTAACTACTACGTCGGGTCTATTCGAGTAACACAGTCAAGTAGATAAACATCAGACTTAACCAGCTACACAACATAAATATGTGCAAACACTCACATTCGAAGAACGCTGTACAGGTTTCAGGGCACCACTCCCCTCACCAGGGTACCATATACTCAGCCGCAGCCTGGCTAGTTTTTCCGTAAGCTCCAGTGAGTAACTTCAGTTCGTAGCGTACGCTTGGGAGAACCTTAATAACTCGGTAAGGTCCGCGTATTCCTGGGTCTAGCTTTCCTGTGGACTGAGAATATTTAATGACGAAGACAAGGTCATCGACCTTAAACGCACGAGGAGGACGCCTGTTCCGGTTGACACGCTGAACTTGGTTTTGTTTCAGCAACTCGGTAGCTCTGCTTCTACAAATCTCTCGCCAAGCTTCACAGTTTGGTGGTGATCCGTCGACTGCTATATCACGGATTAGAGAGCGAATAACGGGCATTGTTGCATCAGTGAATATTTTGAATAGCATCCCAACCAAATAGTGTCGGAAGTGTTGAAGCGCTTTAAACTACTGCCAGCGTCTCCAGCTCGTAAGTGATATTTACAGTTCGCTGCATGTGTCAGTGTGTACTACTGTGGCTAAACTAGAATCAAATATGACCAAAATGGGATCACTCGTCAGGCACTCGATGTTCTCCTGGCGAGCCTTCTCTTGTTCTGGTCCCCATGCGAACTTTTCATTCATTTTTTTTTTGGTAAGTTTGGCTATACAAGTGGTTTTGACTGCAAAGCCTTTTAAATACCGCCTGAAGTATCCAGCGAGTCCTAAGAACTGCCGGACTTGCATGACGTTTTGTGACGAACGGCTGTTTACCAGGGCTTCTACTTTGCGAGGGCTCGGCCTTACCTGACCCTGACTCACCACCCGAGATACTCCACTTCTTCGGTTGTAACGAATGTGCACTTACGCAAATTAATAGAAAAACCTGATGTTGAGAGCGTGTGAAGCACTTTCCTAAGGAGTTCAAGGCCTTCCTCCACAGTATGGCTCATCAATAAAACGTCATCGACGTAAATTAGGACACTACTTGCCTCTATAAAGCTATTTAGAGTTTTATTAATGATCCGCTGGTATACGATGGGAGAATTCGTCAGACCATATGGCATCTTAACAAATTCGTAATGGCCTTCGGGGGTGACGAAACCAGTCCTGTGTATTGAGGCCTCATGGATTCTAATTTGATGACAACCAGTTGCCATGTCTAATGAGCTTAAATATTTAAAACTACCCAACCTATCAATATGGTCGTCGATCAAAAGCATCGGATACCGATCTTTAAATTGTGATTTGATTCAATGCCCGAAAGTCAACACACATTCTATCCGTGCCATCTTTTTTTTTCTTACTAGAATTATAGGACTTGAATACTCTGACTGTGACTCCCTCACTATCCCCTTATCAAGAAGATCTTTATTTATGCCTCGTACTTTTAGTTTTTCTTGGTAAGACAGTTTATACGGGCGGTAAACAATTGGCGTTTGGCTTGTTAAATTAATGTGCATTTCGCCAGTGGTCACAGTAGAACTCGCAGTTCCAGGAATTAGAAAGTCCGAAAAGTCATTAATGATAGACATGAGTGACTCTTTGTGTTTACCTATAAGAGGCGTAAGAACATTGGCGTCTGTAAAATGGCGTACACTTGCCGTGATGAAGTCTTAGTAGTATGAGTTAATGTTAGTATGTCGGTTCCAATTATTATAGATGTAAACATACATGAGGAAGGTAGGTACAACTACGAAATCAGCTTCAATGGATATTTCGGGGAATTCAACGGTCAAAGTAACGGAAGAAGTTGAAACTATTTCCTTTTCGTTGATGCCCTTAAGTACGCATCGTCTAGTCTTTGGTTGGCATGACAGGTATTTTAAAACGTTACCAGAAATCAAAGAAGTATTCGTTGCACCGCTATCAATTAATACATCGACCGGGATGCCTTGGACTACTGCCGTAGTAATGTCATTACTCTTAGGAGAATTTACTAAAGACTGATCAACTTATTTACTAAAGATTGATGTTACGCGCATTACGATTTCCCGATCGTTCTTTTGCAAAACACTTACTTTCATTATGTCCGAGCTTTTTACAAAAAGTACATGGGACTGATGTATTTGAACTTGAATGTGATTTTTCCTCCGGTTTGTCAACAAGCGGTTTCTCTTTTTGACAACGATAACTTTTATGTCCAGTTTGCCCACAGTTAAAACATTTGATCTTAGGTTGACTCGCATCATCACGCCGTTTTAAAGTTGGTACACGATTATCTTGTTTACCGCGGCTAGGCTTGGTATATATCGATAGAAACGAAACTAAACTATCAGCAGTTAAGTTGGCGTTTGCTGTTGCAGCCCTCACCTGCGCGTCCGCTATACCCCGAATAACTATATCTGTCATTAACTCTTCGCTCAAACCCTTGACTATGCGAAGCCGTAATAACGATCGACGAGCGTATTCGGCATAGGTACGTACTAAACTTATCTGACGTGCTATTTATGACATCGGCAAGTATATTAGCAAAGTCGAGCTTACTTGGGCAAAGAGGTTTAAACTCCCGCTTAAAATTTGTCCAAGACCGATCGTTGGTCACCCACTCGTTTAACCAAACCTTAGCGTCACCTTTCAAACACTGTGCTACACGTGACAAACATTCTCGGTCGCTCCAGCCATTCGAATCCCGGGCTAGATCGACTTCCTCGCACCACGAATTTATGTGGTGGGTACTGGGGTCGAAGTTCGAAACGTACCTAATACTGAGATCGCGATGGAATTACAGATTTTAATGCTTCAGCTAACACTAAGGTACAATTCGTGTGAGTATCGCTCGCTGGATGGCAATCATTATTTTTATGTACACCGCTAGTACTAGGCATAGACTTTTGCAATAATTCGCGGTTCTCACTAGTTACACGTACAGGTGCAGGTGTCGACATCAGGGCGGTAGGCTCCTCAGGTCGAGACGGAGAACTATTATTCAACTGATCACAATTTAATTCGCTTTCGAATAATAAGGGTCGAGTACTTACCGGATCCCTGTTGACGACATCTGCGTGCCCCTTATTTTGTTCTAACACGTTCAATCGCGCCAGGATTACATCTAACGAACGTTGTAACTTTTGATCCTTAGAACGTTTACGACAGGTATTATGCCTATCCCACGACCTATGTATAACGCGGGAATACGATCGTGATCTAGTCCGCGAACGACGCCTATCACTATCACTGGAATGTCTCACCTGTCCACGAAACTCACGCGACCGACTACGAGAACGAAGACGCCGCGATCTACCCATTATTTTAAGAAAATTATGCGCGGTACAAGTGTTACAGATTTAACGAGTCGCGCCCTAAATAAATTTGAAAAAAATGGATAGTCCAAACGGTCAGGCTGTGTACGGATCCTATCCCACTTCTGATTTTAGGAACCAGAAGTGGATTTTATAAAAAGAAAAGAAATAACTACGAACTATTTTAATACAATCGAAAAATATTAACAAATATAACACAAAAATAATTGAGCAAACTAAAATGAATATAACACAGCTGACAATGTGCACGCTCCGACCTTTGGCGGGAAAACCAACACAAGGCGCCTGTCATTTGTTTGACACTCCTTTTATAGGCGTGATAATCTATGCGTATTTTATTATTATCTATGGTGATGCTACTCGCTGTTCATTCCCAACAATATTATTTCAGGCATAAAGTCGGATTCAAGCAAAATTTTTTTTTTTGTAATTTAACATTGTAATTAAGGTTAAAATTAGTCTAATTATTAAAAAAATAAAAGGTAAAAATGATTACCACAAATATGTTACAAAAACATTTCAATTTCATTGTTTTAATAATAAATATTGGCAAACATGTTTTTTATTAATTTTATTTTTGCTCTCCTGAAAATCTGACTATTTCTAGATACGATGCTTTTATTATTTGAAATGCTTCGAATTTGAGTTGACTGTTCTTTGAAATTACATGCTTTGTTCGAACATTTCTAACATTACTCATCAACCCTATTTCAAAAAACAACCTCCTCTGTATGGGTTGTGGGGCACTAATCGTATGTTGTAAGCCTTCCGTATATTTAACACTACGTCGATAATCCCCTTAATTACAAGAAGGGTAAGCAAAGTCTGAACTGCGTAGTATGTGGTGATAGACAATGGACACCATTCAAACACGTGGTAAGCTCTGTGGTCAAAGGTAACTGAGAGATTAGGTACGTATCTGTTAGTTACCTTTGACAATAGGAATTCAAGGATATTCACGAGATTCTCGTGAATATATGCAACAGCATTCCTTAGAGTTTCTTAAGACATACAGCGAGCACCAATATGTCTGATGACATGAGTGAAAATACTTACTTTTGTCTAACTTGCTTAAATCCAGCCCCTCTTAATTAATTACGTACTTACAAACAAATTCGTCGATACTGAACGATGAATTTGGTTTTAAGTACGTAAATAACAGTGTGACAATGAGTTAATACTGATTGTCAGTAAGTAACTGAATAATTGTATTACTCAGTTACTGCGTTGTGGAGGTCAGATAGGCAGTCGCTCCATGTAAAATACTGATATTCAGCTGTATCCGGTTAAACTGGAAGCCGATCCCAAGATAGTTTGGAAAAGGCTAGGCAGACGATGATCCAAACTCGTAGCAGATAGCATAAGCTCCAAGTTGAGCTTTCTGGGTTGTTTTTTTATGATTGTATAGTTAAGCTTTATCCACGCTGAACCACTTCGTTAACCCGCCAACAACCATTTGCGTAAAATCCGTCAATTGATATGTACAGTCACGTCTATAAGTATGTATACACTTGGCTTTATTCAAAGGCGATATTCTCCTTTATTTTTTTAATGAAATTTTATGTTATTACGAACATAGTATTTTCGAACCCATAGGTTTATGTAGTGTCGTATTTCAACGTTGCATTCGTTATTTCATGAAAATATCGCAATTGAAAGTTGCCAAGTGTTGACATATTATTGCTCGTGACTGTACATTGTACCTACAGATATGTATGGACCAATTTGGGATTCATCCGTAGCGAACCTTGATGATTTATTGACGTTGAAATTGAAATCCTCCTATAAATTCGATGTGACAAATTTTTATTTCTACATATGTTGGCTTAGTGGTAGTGATTTTGGATTCATCATTGAAATTGAATTTGAGTATTTCTATTATACACACAAATTCAATTACTTACCCTCAAATTACCCTGTTATCCTTTCTCATGTCAGAATTGGTGTAGATATAGTGGTATTTTTCGGTTGTCATTCGTGGATCTTTGACAGTCGTTACGGATCGTCAGAAGCCGTAAAATCTGACAACGTCTCACCAAGGGGTATCGTATTACCCAGTAACTGGGTTGTGGAGGTCAGATAGGCAGTCGCTCTATGTAAAATACTGGTATTCAGCTGCATCCGGTTAGAATGGAAGCCGAGTCCATCATAGTTGGGCAAAGGCTAGGCAGATGATGATAATGGTATTTTCTGGACATGAAAAACAAATTAGTTACTGTACAGGGTGACAGGGACATCGACGTGTAACTTGTGACTGCCTGTGACCATGGATTCAGTACCTACATGATTTTGAACCCCGTGCGTTGAAATTTTTCGTCGGGAGTTTTGAAAAAAAAAAATGGCTGTTCCATACCTACATTTTGACCGCGTAGGCACGCACTTTTCTATGAAACAGCTACCTAATTTTATTTTCGTGAGTTAACAAAAAAAAATTTGCTGTTCACACACATGAATCTAGTCATGTCGTGTTGAACTAGTTGCATAGTTTGTTTTTAAAATGGAATCTATTTAACTTATCACACGCTACCACATGGAATTGGAATGATTTAATAAATAAATAGTAGTTCCCTATAATTTACTTTAATAATGTTATCTTTATCGACACATTATTGTTGACATGTTCACGTTTGTAGATATATGACAGCATTTACAATATTTTTTCATCGTGAAAGTGACATTGTTTTACATGTTGACCAAATCGTAGGAAAATATATTGTTATCGTAACTAGAATGTATGAGAAATAAATGATGATAATGTATGTTTGCATGAATGTGTGTGTATGACATGTTGCGCCGACCCCAAATAAATTCGGATAAGGGCAGGAGAGTAATCGGCTGTGCAATTTCAAAACCTAGCAACACACAATAAAAGGAAATCAGTGTTTTTGTATATTCGACTTGCTAGAGTTTTTTTTGTCAGTTGCTAGGTTTTGAAATTGCACAGCCGTGATGATGAATGCGACTTTAAGCCCTATAGTAAATAATTTATAAAAATGTACCAGCAAAAAAAAAAAAAAAGAGCTATTATTGTAGCCATAGCATGGTCAAATAATAATAACTACACATGGTCTGTAAGACCTTGGTCGGGTCTAATTTACACATTAACTTATCGCTGCCTGCTGTAGCGTGTAAAAACAGAAAAGCCTTCTATTATTATCCCTGTTGGCCTCGACTGAAGGTCAAAGGGTCTACAAAGAGGTCGAGAATTTTTAATAACATTATAAATAAAAGGAAATTGCGTAAAACCCACGAGTATACTATGAAATTGAAATTCTTGGAACATGTCCGTTGTGGTTAATATCGATGTACAGTCACGTCTAAAAGTATGTATACACTTGGCTTTATTCAAAGGCGATTTTCTCATTTATTTTTGAATGAAATTTTCTGTTATTACGAAAATAGTATTTTCGAAGCCATAGGTTTATGTCAAGTGTAGTATTTCAACGTTGCATTCGTTATTTCACGAAAAAATCGCAATTGAAAATTGCCAAGTGTATACATACTTTTAGACGTGACTGTACCGGTCCATGTTTGCATAGCTATATTTTTAAATTGAACGCTTGTTTTTTTTTTTGCTAAGTTTGATGTTAATGAAACACATTACGAGTTGATACTTAGTAAAATTTATTATATGTATTATACAGCCTGGTTCACATTTTAATTAGTGTCTAGTATAAGGTTCTCGAAATTAAATTATAGTAAAAGCAGTTGTTTTTTTATCGAAAGTGAGACATTTACATTCTTACGATTAAAAGTTGATTTTCTTTTTCAATTAATAACATTCTTTCTCAGTTTTTGAAATTACTAGTAGAACCTGAAACATTTGTTAACATTTTTAAAATTGAAAAAGAAATTCAACTTTTAATCATAAGAATGTTTTCTCACTCTCGATATAAAAAATTGTATCTTGCACTAATGTTAGGAAGATATTTTTTATACATGAAAGGGTATTTCATGATTGTCCTATAGCAAAAAAAAAATCCGGCCAAGTGCGATTCGGACTCGCGCACTGAGGGTTCCGTATAAAAATTTAAGGTTTTCGGAATTTTTCCTTTATGTGTGCTATAAAACATTGCTTCATGCCAAATATCAAGATCCTAGGTCGACTGGAAGTACCCTTTAGGTTTTGATTCCCTTGCGAGTAGTTGCGAGTTTGAAAGTAGGCGGCTTAAATTGCCGTTTCTTTTGATTGCGTTGACATAGAAGTTTGATTTTGTTACAGCTTAAAGGTATTATAGACTTGAGTATTTGATATTAATTTCAATTTAATACCTCTACGCGTTCATGAGAAAAGAAGTAGTAACTTTAAAATTTTCAAAAATAATTTTTATTATATGATTTAACTAAAAAATTAAGGTTTTCGCAATTTTTCCTTTATCTGTACTATAAGACGTTACTTAGTACCAAATTTCAAGATTCTAAGTTCACGGAAAGTACCCTGTGGGTTTTGATTCCCGTGCGAGTTACGAAAATTTGCGGCATAAACAGCTGTATATTTTGATTGCTTTGGCTTAGAAGTTTAATTTTTTCACAGCTCCAAGGGACAGTAGACCTGAGTATTAGATATAAATTTCAGTTTGATACCTCCACGCGTTCCTGAGAAAAACGGTCTTGACACACGGACGGACAGACGGACGGACGGACAACAAAGTGATCCTATAAGGGTTCCGTTTTTTCCTTTTGAGGTACGGAACCCTAAAAACATAAAAAGAGCATGTCAAGCTATAATTTTTTAAAGATGTCCCCGAAGAATTTCCCCAAAAACTCAAAATATATTCATATCTCTTAAACTATCAAAAATCTAATTGATGTATGAGGAATCTAATTTCTTTTTTACTGACGTCACTATTTGGACCACCCTGTATAGTGACCTTATAGGTGATATGTGTAATACCACATGTAGTACTCGCAACCGCTGTGCGCGTATGACCAGATGTATGTACGATGAAGCAAAAGAAGTATGTAAGAACCGTAACAGGTGGCGTTCTGTAGTATCCATGGGAAGGAAGCGTGAGTTTATGTACTCGATGTATAAAAGGATAATGGGACATGAATGTCATCATGGGATACAATAATCATGGTAGGTATGGACCTACCATGATTATTGTCTAGATATTACATGGTGGAGATCCGCAGAAACCTTCACTCCATAACAATAAACAAATTACTCGACCTACTTACTACAAAGAATGGAAGTCAAAAAGGAAACATATTTCGAACAAGAATGCACAATAAAAGGCTATTAGTTGCGGTCCCGACGAGAACGTCATCCCATAAATAAGTTTGAAGATAAAGTGAGACATTTCTAACAGAATACGTTGTTAATTGCACAAAGTGGGCCATTTGGAAGCTAATTTGAATGTCAACTCAGTTTCCAGAATTAATTGTGTTTCCTCGGAGTGCAGTACTTGAGTGGTGGTAGTAGCAACCTCTAATAGACCTGTGCTCTTGTGGAATATGCATATTCCGTACAATGTATGGAATATGCAATTATGCATGTGTATTGCTTTAATTTAGGCGTGGATTATTGTTTCTAATAATTTCAAACAAATGAAGAATAATGATTAATAGTACATACATTACGGACTTACGTATGAGTGCCTCGGCTTCGCCTCGGCCCACGTTTACACGTTCGTCCATCAATGCCTAGTTGTAGAAAATTCTTGTATAGTACTTTTCTCAAATAATGTGCGGAAATTAAAACTAAGTAGTACCTAGGCAGAACTTTTTTGTCAAATACAATTACTTTTCAAAATCAATGACGAACAACAATAATTTTCATTTGTTTTTTTTTTCAATAAACAACTTTCTATTTGCAAGCCAGTTCGAAATTTAAATAAACCCTTTGAAAAGTTACCACCTTGGTTGCCATGTTTCGGAGTAAAAGATCGTTTCATTTTTAAATTACACGACAGATATGAGTTTACTATGTAATTTATTTGGCAGCTAAACCACGACAGATATGGATTTTCATACAACTTTTGCCAGCCGCCGCTCGCATGTATTTGGCCAGTACAGCAATTTCGATTTATCTCGAAGAAGGTTGTCAAAATAATGCTCAAATTTCCAAGCATGTTGTTAGACTGTTCAAATTTTCATGATGCACTGGCGGACTAAAGGGGGGGGGACAGAGACGGCCCGCCCTGGGCTCCTGGTCCAGGAGGGGCCCCAAATCTTAAGTAGTACTTTTTAATGATCCCAACAAGATATCCCCTTACGTACCTACCGTAACACAAATGTCAGGTGCTTATAAATTTCGCTTCGGCCGCTCTCTTATTCTCTTGTTGACCAAGCGACTCCTATTTCAAAAGGACCTGACGGAGAATTTAGAGTTCAGGTGTCAAAAGGTGTGTCTTGCTTGCTTTGCCTGAACAGCATAATAAGGAGATGAATGTGCACCAGTGCACCTCCCTGAAAAAAATAATCCTTTATATAGGTAGAGTATAATTTTATTACGCACGTTATACTTTCTTTTTTTAGGCATTATTTATTTTTAGTAAAATGTTACTAGAAATACTAGTACCCACATAAACTGAGAAGACCGGGGGGCCCCATTTTATTTTACCGCCTCGGGCCCCCAACAGGCTTAGTCCGCCACTGTCATAAAGCCTCACATTTGGTTTATTATTTACCTTTAAGCCTTTTCCATGGAAATCCTATTTCGTAGAACATACTTACAAATGGTTTAATATTTTCAGCAAATAGGTAGGCATGTTTTTCTGAGAAACCTTCGCATGTCAACGCGTTATGGCTAATAAAAGCAAAACTTTCTAAAAAAATTCCGAGAAAGTGGTTCATGAAAATCTATCATTTTCACCAGTATTCGACATTAAGGAGCTCTATATTTGGACAGCCGTTATTGTGTGACCCTTAAACGCTTTCTTAGGAAATCAAAGCTTTATTGGTTGAGTTCTTTACATCGCCGCGTCACGTCGTATTCAGAATCAAAGAAACAACTGTAACGGTATCTCGGTCGTTCTATACTTGTATTGAGCACAATACAAGTAGATAGAGAACGACACAGAGTTGTGTACCTATCTATATCGATTTTAAACTTCCAAGGATAAATGATGACAAGAAATTATTGTTTCGCTGTCGGAAAAGTTATGGGATCATTAACTATATCTCCGACGTTTATTTCAACTTAAACGGTCGGAGAAGCTCACCTATCCAAGTAATTGAAAAAGTTATCACGTAAAACTTGACGAAATTGCTGCCGCTGTCACTTGCGAGTTTGTTCGGCTTCGTTGTTTAGAAATATGCGTTGGCGATTTTTCAGCTTTATTAAGACTTAATGTTTTTTTTTTGTTGTTTGCCTATTCTCTATATTTCTGTCCCACTGTTGGGCAAAGGCCTCCCCCAAATCCATTCAGGAAATCTATTCCCGCGTCACCTCGAACCAGCCCTCGCGATATGCGTCCAAGTTATCTCGCCATCTCTTTCACGGCGGCGCCGTCCATCTTTAGGCACCCATTGTGTGGAGACTTTTGCTCAGCGGTCATTGTGCATGCAGCTGATGTGACCCGCCCAATCAATTTGATCCTTCTTTCCTATATATCCAGTATGCCCGTTTTGAGACGCAGCGTCGTGTTTGAATTCTGTCCTGTCTTTTTACACTCAGAATGCTGCGTTCCATCGCTCTTTGGCAAACTCCAAGGCGGAGCTTTTGCAACTCGGTAGCGAGCAGGTCTGAGTACCGCAGGTTAGAACGGGCAGGATACACATACGCATTGAAGTCATGAAAAAAAAAATCGTTTCACGTAACAAGATATTGGGAGCCAGGAACTAAACATACTTATGTAGTATGAAATGAAAATGCAGTATAACATCGATAAAAACTTTATTGATTAAAGACGACAGAATGTCGCCTTCTTCTATTAAGCGTACGTTTCTCCCGACGACGTCTCCGTTTTAACGACTACTATATGATAAAGTTTTAATTGTTTTAATGGTAACACGGGATTACAATACACAGATTGTGACGAGACGGGTAGGGGCGGGCGCGCGGTGGGAGACCGCCACTCGGCGTGGAAAACGCGCGCCCGATCATTACGAATATAATTCTCTATCTAACAATAAGTCAATATTCTGATCGCTAATATCAAAAAATTTACAATGAAAATAGAATTTACTCTAAAAATAATTTTACGCGAATCAGGCGTCGGTCGTGAGTCGACTCAGGACGACCGGCGCCGGCGCGTAGTCTATCACATAGAAAGATTCATAAAGTACAATGAGGCACGCTGCGGCCGCGACCACCGCGGTCCGCCGCGCAACACCTCTCACTCTCCATTTTAGAAACGAACCTTTACTCGACAACTAAAGGTATGTTATAATTTACAAGATTTTAAATACACACGTGGTGCCTACACGAAAAGGTCTTTTAATGACGAGCAGAGAGAAGCATCGCAGCTCTCCGTCGCTTCCTCCTCCTCTGGCCTGTTGGGGTACCAGCGCTCTCCCTCCGGGCGTCCCGTCTGCCGGACCGTAGCTGGAATGTCTCGCGTCTTCAGTCGAACCTCGGTTTTTGTTCCCGTTTCTTTCACAACGACTGCTGTGCCTGATGTCGATGCACCTGGGTCTACAGCAGAACTCTTCCTAAGGAACACTTCGATGGCACTGCCGAGTGCACTTGCATCCACGACCGATCCCGAAGGCTTATCCCAGACCACAGCCGCCGCGTCTCCGGGAGCTGGTTTTGAATCTGGGGCAAAAGTCACTTTGCTCTTCTTGGGTTCATTTTCTTGTTTCTTCGTGGCTAAGGTCTGATGTCTTCGAGTGAACCAAGTGGTGCCTGAGTCCAAGGGTTTGTCTCGCAGCGAGGATGCATCGAAACTGCTGGACCTCATGTCGGCCAGGCGTCGGGACCGCTCTGGCTTGCCGCAGCGATCGATCTCTGTGGCTGACGAAGTGAGTGCATTGAGCATTAAATGAAGGTCTGTATCGGTGCAGACAACACCGACGCCGACGCCGGCGCCGGCGCCGCTTCGTGGTGGGATGGGCGGCGGCGGTGGCATTTCTGAAGCTCGGCGACGTGCTGGTATTGGCGGCAAGGGCGAGCCTAGGAAGTCTGAGTGCCTGCGACCACGGTTTGTATACCGCACAGAGCCGCCCATAGGCGAGCGCTCGTCCAACGGCTGGACTTCACATACTTTTTCATTCGAAGTATTCCAGAGACGCATGCGTACTTTGCGAGCTTGTACGATGTCGTCCATTATATCTAGCTGTAGATTGTGGGTGCTGCCGAGTGTGTCTGTGGCTGGAGGGCCTGCAATGGAAACGAGAGCTGAACGCAAAACATGTTGGCTGTTCATATCAGAAACACAAATGTTATTATAAGTTTGTGAGTGGTCAGATTAGCTCACATTTCTTGGAGCCGGAGTCTCTGCGCTGACGGGCTAGTGCTGGGAATGCTGCGATGGACTCGCGGCGTCCGCGTCCAAACAGTGCCTGAGGCACTCGGGATATTGTTACAACGGAATGTCTGAAAATAAATGTTGAGTCAGCTATAGCGATTGTTGTTACAATATGGAGAATACGATGTAGGAGAATTACTCAGGAATTTCAGGAATTTAAATCACAAGCGAGAGCAGTGGTGGCCCATTGGTAACGGCTCCGATTTACGAAGTGACATCTACCAAATCGCACTGGCCCCGCGTGGTGGATTACGGCCCATTCCCTCTCACAGAGAGGAGGCCTGTGGCCCAGCATTGGGAACGTTATAGGCTGATTATGCTACTTTTATATAAACGCCCGTACATTTAATGGATGTAATGTATCGATAATGATCAAGTATGTTAAAATGATGCACTATGTGGGCAAAGATAAATATGATGTTGGTAAACAAAATGTGTCTTCTTTCTTTTAGCAGAATGATATTATGATATTTAAGTAATATAATTCTTATGTTATTTAAAGATATATTCCGAAAGAATGTCACCTTCTGCCGCCAGGCTGTGGCTGTGTAGATGTCAGTGTTGCCAGGAATGCAGCCTCGCGCGCCTCGCGTGCCGCGCTCTCGCCTCGCTCCGACAGCCGCCGAACCTATGTACACAACATACTATAACATAATGTTATTATATGCGATATAAGTAAACTGGAGGGGCTTTTGGCTATTGTAATAACAGCCCCACGGGTCGATCGATCAGGTCAAGCTACGCTTGTCGCGGTTGGTCCGTCGTTCATGACCATTTTTACAACCAAGACCCCTTCGTTCCTCGGAAAGCACGTTAAGCCGTTGGTCCCGGCTGGCATTCGTGGATATTCGACAACCGTTACGGGTCGTCAGAGGCTCGAAACTCTGACAACCAGTCTTAGCAAGGGGTATCGTATTACCCAGTAACTGGGTTGTGGAGGTCAGATAGGCATTCGATCCATGTAAAATAGTGGTATTCATCTGCATCGGGTTTGACTGGTAGCCGACCCCAACATAGTTGAGAAAAGGTTTGGCAGATGATGATGATAAGTTAAGTGGAACCTATCCGTAGGTGGTGAAATAGCCATAGCTACATTTCAGATAGGTACTTCCTACACACATTCATCTATGCGACCAGACCCGCATATTGATAAGTTGGATCCCATATTATTCGATCATTTCTACACGTGCAAGTATTTTAGGGGTTGTAGTGGTACATTCCTTTTTTTTCCACTGATGGGCAAAGGCCTCCCTACTCTTTTGCCACCTCTCTCTACCCAGAGCTGCCAAGGACAAATCTTTATGAAAGGAGACTAGCTCATCCCGCATTTCATTTCTTTAGAAAGTCTTTATCTGGACCAGTTTCTGACCTATTTGAATGTATGCAAACATGGCTTTAATAACTGAGTGTTCACTGATTGAAACTCCGCGTCGGCGTCGCCCGACGGGGTTAATTCCTGAGCGGGTTGATTAATTATTATGCATAAGAGGTAACCGCATCCGTTCATATTTGCATGTTGGTGTGCTCAAAATATACCTACGTAAAATCACCTTGGATTTGTATAATGTCAAAAATCAAATTTAAAAACGGTTTTTAATATAAGCACACAATCATTATCAGCAGACCACCTTCATATCCTTCAATTTTGACTTGAATAAGCAGCCCATCTTTCTTATTTCACTAAGCCCCATGTACACGACGCAAGTTTCTTGCCGGTGGCACAATAAAATTGAAGCAATAAATGACTTCCATCGGCTAAATACTGTTTAGACTGCACAATTTTTATTATTATGGTAAACTAACGCGGTAAATACACAAGTTACGAGTTTTCATCCCTCTCGTGTACTCCTTGCCTCACATGGATAGGTGTTCAGACCGGCTTGATCTTTGAAGAAAACTCATACGTAAAAACTGCTTCAAATACCATTTACCAATACATAGGTTTCCGCAAAATCTCAGTATGTAGAGCAAAATAAGAAAAATACACTATACTTTTATGTCATTCGGTTTCGTTCATTCCCCGTGACACTACCAAATTTGACAAAAACTTCGGTGTCACGGAGAATGACAGGGATCCGTTTTACTCGTGACACCGCCGAAGTTACGTTACGATCACTGCTAACATTGAATAAACAGTTTATATTATTTTCCGTTTCCCTGTTATTCCTTGGCACAAAGATAAAAACTCCCACATAAAGCCGTTCAACGACATCCGATATTCAATAAAACTGCTTACTGCTCAACTACCGAGAACTTTGTCGACAGTCCTATTAGGTAAGCTTCTATAAATAGATATTGAAGAGGCAGTCAGTGGAACGTAATATCGCGCTATAACTGTGATATTCCTCGAGCGAATGTAATCAGATAAGCTCTGATAAGCTGCAGATGATTAGGATTCGAATGGATTGCTAATTTTCTAGATACTAGTCAGTAACGTTATCATGGATTGCCTTAATCTGAATCTAATTGTTGCTTCTGTTTTTTGATATGAAAATCGATTTGGCTCGGTTAATAAGCTTTTAAAACATAAGTTCCTACTTAGTACGTTTAAATTAAAGTGTATTCTTGGTGGACATCAACAACCATCGTCATCCTATAGAGTAAAGGAAATGAAGAGGAAGACAGAGGGGGGGGGGGGTGGTGATATTCAGTTTACTTCTTCTCAAGGTTCTCATAGTGAAGATTACAGTAACACATACGTCCACAAAGGATCGGAAAAACTATTGACTTGTATATACAAGTTAAGTCAAAGTGACCTCTGCACTGCCACCGACGACGACATCGAAGTGGCAAAGTTTTAGGCCAACAAGCTCTGAGAACAGTCATACAAGCGACACGAAGAAGTAGAATACAAGTCAATAGTTTTTCAGATTGAATTCCATTAAGTCTATGAATTTTTCGATGGTTTTCCAAGATTTTTCAAGCTACTAACCTGACTGGCAGTAGGTCCAGTGGTACAAGATGGCGTCGGCAACGAGTGCTTGCGCGTATCACGCCAGGGCGACAGATGGTAGGGGTCCGGGGGCGACTCCTGGTCAATGGACAGGCCGCGCGCGGGGGCCGAGGAGTGAGGGGACGAGTCTGTGTCCTCGGTGCCACTCTCTTCCACGACGATCAGCGGCTCGCCCCCGCCGATGGCCGGCATTGCCATCGAACCGCGCCGCATCATTGCTGTGCAACAAAAAAAAAATTACATTAAATTTTTGTACACTGTCGTATGCTAAACCTGATGAATATAGGTATTTTAGTAACCCTTATTAATGCACATTACATAACGAAGACATACTTTTGCATCAAAATTGCAAATGACACGAAAGGGGTAGGCTGTGGTCTTTCTATTGGCATGCAAATTAGCAAACCCGCATATTTAGTTTTACTCCGGTATTTTAGCTTAGTGACTTCGATCCCTATTTCTGAAAAGTAAACTCTTCCTGGGATACAGAGTGGTTTTTCCCAAAAATTTTATTAGAAAATAAACAAGGTTATCCTTTTTGGTGCCGCTATCCGTGGTTTAGCCGGTTAGTAGGGGTGACACCCAGACTTGATGTTGATAAAAGGTGATTGGATGGGATAATAGACAAGCCCGAGGTGGTCGATGTGAAGGTACAAAAGTGGGTCGTTTGGCACGTCATAATGTCAACCTCGTTAAATTGATTTCATAATTTTCTTCGATAAACTGAGCTACCAATAAAGTATTACTGTTTTTTGCCATTAACTGGTTGAATGCCGTAATTACAGAAACAATTAAAAAAGCCATTGTGTCATGCGTGGATCCACGTTCGAAGGGTTAAAGCCCCAAAGTTTATTGTCGGTGGCATATTATAAAATTGAAGCATTTATTGACTGGAACTCAGCAATGCTAATGGCATGCGATTATTGCTCTTGACCGTTCCAGAAAATTCTACTGTGTAAATCAGGGTAAGAATATTGTAAATGCCTGAAGCCTGGATTTGTACCCGGTTAATGATAATAGACTCGCCCCTAAAACTTATCTGGCGGCATGTGTATAAGGGTAATTATATGCCGAAGATTCTCGCGGTCGTTATCTCGATACTCGCTATTTCTACATGGATGGCGGTGCGTACATGTCGGTTCAGTTGCCCAGTCGTCTGTTTGTGCTGTACTCTACCTAATCCAGAAGAACAAGTTGAACTGGTTTGATCAATCACGAACATCATCCCGTCGACCGCGATGTCAAAAGAAAATATTTTGTTTTCACGTAGGCATCGAGGTACAACCCCGAGCAGCCAGATGTATCGCAGGAAAGTCACTCTTCATGTCTTAGATTATATACGACGTGCTAAGAGATGCTGTTGTATGATGTACTTTTATAGTGTTTTTCTGTACATTAAAAAGGACGTAAAGATACCCGTAGTAGGTACTCGCAATCAGCGCGGGTGTCCGACCAGATGTATGAACGTAAACGAAGCAAAAGGAGTATCTAAGTAAGGATCATAGCAGGTGGCGTTCTGTAGTTTCTGCTTACCTCCATGGGAAGTCCAATTTTGGTGATTTTTAGTCTAGTTTAGAGGCATTTGTGACAAGAGAATCGGCACCATTGTCGCATTACTCCAGTAATTTTTTGTGGAATCTTAAATTTATTTTAATGTAAACGTATATTTTTTTTTTGCAATTTATACTTTAAATTTTTTGGAGCTCATGGGAAAGATTTTATTTATTATTATTATATTGCTTTTTTAATTTGGAACCGCCGGGAATAAAATTATGGAGCGCCTGCAAATAAGCCAAAAAATTATCCTGTAAACAATCGTTCGATTTCCAACAAAACGCACGTAAAACCAGAACTCATAATCTCATTATTAAAATGAACACGAAACTTTATGAAGTCCAAATTCCTTTCGTTCTGTCTATTAAAGATTACCGGTAAACATAGGTTTAATTAAGTAAGTATTAATTAAAGTTAGACGGTTTTCTTGTCTTTATACATATTATTATATAAATTAAACGGGCTTAAGCTAATTTCGTTAAGGAGCCGAGCTTTATTCCTATTAGGTAACTGGTAATTACCGTCAGAAAGTTAGATTATTTTAGTGATTTGCAATTTTATTCAATTTTAAGGCCCCCGCCGCCGTCGCCCGTTTGTCCTTTCTAAATGTTTGTTAGTGACTTTTAATGAGTTTACTTGACGATTTCATGTTTTGAATTAATGAACTTGACTTGGCTATGCGTTGAATGCATAATTTTTCAATCATAAAACACCTGAAAAAAATTGTGGTGCCTGGTAAACTGATGGGACTTTTTTAAGCAATGTTTATATCAATTTACAGCTGGGCTGCTGGGGAGCTTGTTGCGCCACTTCTTCTGCCCAGCTAAATCACTAGGAAGTGGTGAAGGGCGGGCGTTTTGGGGGGTTGTCTTATGTAATTTTGACGTTCGAAAAGTGCCGATTCTCAGCCTGGTTTGAATAAATGACTTTTGATTTGATTTTATTTGATATAGGTAGAGATAATAGTGACCCGACCATGTTTCGTACGGGAGCAAAGAAGTTACATTTCTGAGTTATATCCAAGTGTAATATTCATTAATGCACATAAAGCCTCCGGAATATATGCTCTATATGATGGTGAAATCACATCAAAATCCGTTGCCTAGTTTAGAAGGACAACGGGGTCCCATAGACAGGTCAGACATGAAAAGCGACTTTTAATTTATAATATATGTATAGATATACTAATTTATAATCCAAACTAATATTATAAATGCGAAAGTAACTCTGTCTTTCTGTCTGTCTGTCTTTTCTTCACGCCTAAACTACTGAACCGATTTCGATGAAATTTGGTATAGAGATAGTTTGAGTCCCGGGAAAGGACATAGGATAGTTTTTATCCCGATATTCCCACGGGATCGAAAGTTACGCGGGTGAAACCGCGGGGCGCAGCTAGTATAATATAAAGATTACAGACAGGTGTGGTCCACACTAGCTCAAAACAGAGAGGAGTGGGAATAAGAAAGGGAGGCCTTTGCCCTGCAGTGGGACATATTAGGCTAAAAATAAATAATAATAAATAAATAATCGATTAAGTTAGATAAATTGTTATGAACATTAGGTTGCTGACCCAGCTGAACACACAAAGTTAATAATATACATAGTAAGTAATCATGGCCAGATGTTTATCAAATGAACTTTTAAACATAGGACGCATAGAACTGGCGTGAACGTAAAATTGAGGTGTCGATGGACAAAAAGCATAAAGAATAGACTGCCGACCATTCATTTCATTCACTCTGATGGCAAGTGGTGAATGATAGTGATTTGTCTATAATAACTAAGCGATATTTAGGTGAGGTCGGCGTTATATCTTACTAATATCATAAAGAGGTAAGTGAGTTTGTATGTAGGCGGTACTAGAAATAAAGATAAAATAGATCAACAATTTTTCAGATTAGCTACAATATACATTAATATTACTGTGTTAAATGTTACAACAAAATACCTTGTGATTAAATGAAAGAAAATTTAGAATTCATACTTGAACTACACTTTGTAAATTACAAATTAAAGGATTATATCCAAGATAGGAACGAACGGTTGGAAACATGCAGGTCCTGCTACAATCTAGATTCTGGACAAAATAAAACTGGTTGCTAATTTAATTATTTTTTTTTACATTGATTTACATTCTATATTTACTTTCACTCACATAACACTTGTTACTTTTTTTAAATGAAAACCATCTACTTTTACAATGTTTGCAAACATGTGAGCACCATGTATCTATCACATAATTAATTTACTAGTTATTTTACATATTGTGTTATAGTCATTTTATTCTAGGTGCATCGTTATCACATATAATTATATAATTAATGCATAAGTACAAAATATTGTAAAAAAAAAAAAATTAAAAGAATAACGGTTTTGCATGAAACGTAATTTGACATTAGCGAGCTAATGTCAAGCAATAAATAAATAAATTCACTAAGGGGATAAAGCGCTATTTTGAATCCTGAACGCAACGAGGGATTCTAGGGCTTTCGATCGCCGCGAGGGAACTCCTGAGCGAAGCGAGGAAGTTAAGAATGCTAGAATTGTGATGCAATGCTAGAATCACACCCCGGACACTCCATACAACGCTCGCAAAATAATTACCTACTACTACTACATTAAAAAATGACGTTTGTATACGTATGAATGTGTGCGTGAGGTATTTGTGTTTGCGAGCGACGAATACGCCGAAGTGCGGGGTGAGGTGCGGTAACTGATGTTAGTGCGGGGAAGGGAGTGGCCTTTCTGTACGTAGTACTGTGCTAGAATTGTGTGAAGACGAACCTACCTATCTACCTAGAATAAAATTACTATACCACAATAGGGTAAAAAGTTTCTCTGACGATACCGTGCTGTGATATCAATGTTATTTAAACATCATCGTCAGCCTCTAGCAGTCCGCATAGGCCTCTCCTATTGCACGCCATTCAACTCGATTTTCGGCAACTCTCATCCAGCTGCTACCAGCCATCCTGCGAAGATCGTCGCTCCACCTAGCCTGAGGGCGACCCACCTAACGTTTACCGATTCGCGGTCTCCACTCATGAACACGTCTACCCCAACGGTCATCGGTTCTACGGCTAATATGGCCGGCCCGTTGCCACTTCAGCTTGCTTATTCTGTGAGCTATGTCGACAACTTTGGTTCCCTGCCGGATCACCTATTTCTAATTCGTAAAATAATTTCTTCTTAATAATTTATCAATAAGTAGTTAGTTTCCCACGTCCGTAGCACCTGTTGGCACTGTAAAGTATGACTTTTGAACTATGCTTTACAGTAAACATTCATGAATAAATAAACAGTTCCACGTTCGAATTCCATTCATTCATTACTCTTATTTAGTAAGGACTAATTAAATAATAACATAATACATTTTTGATTGCCATGAAACATCAAACTTAATTTATAATTTACTAGCAGCGCGGCAGCATCCGTGGCAGCAGGCGTGGTTTTCCCCGCATAAGTGTCGATCCCTTGGGAATGTCGGGATAAAAAGTATCCTATGTGTTATTCTGACGTGTACCTTAGCTATATTACTCTACATTTTCATCAAAATCCTGGCTTGATGCCAATTGGATAACATTGAGACTTTTTATTGTTTGTAAAAAATAAAGATCAGCTGTTTCATAAACAACAAATAAGTACCTATTGAAAAGCTAAGATAAGTAAATTTTTTTATGTAAGTGCTATCTGCTACTTATCTACTAATATTCTAATAATGACCCTAAAATAATAGAACCCTGTAATACTGGATGTAGTAAGTTCTGAATAAAATAAAATCAGTTTCAAATATATGAAAAACATTAGGCATCGGCCCCAATATACAAATCCCACCAGTGCACACGGACGGAACAGTTTACATGAATAATTAAAAAAAAAAAACAATTCGCAAAGTTTCCGTTTCGTTCTGGAAATCTCCTAAAAATGTGGGTACACAATCAATGTTGACGTTTTCACGGCAAATATCGTAAATATTAGTACTGTTAATCTTTTATATTTTTATTGTACCTACATTATTTGGAAAAATAACAAAATTACACAGCGTGTCTGTATAAGTACCAGTTTCCATCAAAGCAGAGAGAAAAGTGGAAATGTCTAGTAAAAAAAAACAATATATTACTGTAGTTAGCCTAACCCTTCAGGGATTACATGCGTGATGTTATGATGAGTGTTGTTATTACGTTGAATATAAGCTAAGAAACGTTAAGAGGAAATGCGGTCGGAGAGACTTTTGAAAAAGCCTAAGTAAAAAGTCATAATTCGAGGTTGGCTCTCGCCTATTTTACTCCTCCAATATTGGACCAATTTAAAAGATATTTCATAAACTAAATGAGAAGGATGTATACGGTGTCCCTTTGTTTTTCTTTTTTCATTAATAGTTTTCTTTGTACACTCGGCCTCTGTTGACAGCGGTTTAAATCGGCATTTTTTGTGGGTTCTAGTGCTTATAAAAATAATGTATCATCAAAAAGAAAAACATAGGGACATACATAGAAGTAAGTAGTTAATATTTATTATTCGGTAAAAAATCATTGCTTTATGGTCATTAACCAGAAAGAAAACAGGCGAGAGCGTTTCTATGGAGAAAAGACCACCCGCATTTAGTCTTAAATACAACGTAAACCTTATTCCAGAAACCTCTCTTCACCGCTCTAGTAGAAATTGGCCCTTAATCGGTTGAATGCCGTAATTACAGAAACAATTAAAAAGCCATTGTGTCTCGCGTGGATCCACGTTCCGGCTTACGAAGGGTTAACAAGCAAATAATGTGTCTACAACAACTCACCAACGAGTTCTAGTTACCGACTCTACCCTCATTACTCTATGCTAAAATTTTAAACATAAATTTAGTGAAAGGGCAAAGAAAGTAAAAATGAGATTTATGAGAGAAAACCTACGTGTGCGAAGATCTCATGCAATCGCAAGCTTCTCTAAATTGACTCGTAAAGAGATTTCGTATCATGACAATATCCCATAATTTATTAGTTTTATTACCATCACAATCTTCTCAGCAACCCGATACCGCACACAGCACAAACACACACTGAAACTTTTCTTCCACTTTCACAAACAACTAGAAATCACGATCTTCGCACAAACGTTCAGAGCAGCCAATAACAGACATTATCTATTCGCGTGTTGCGATCATTTGATTCAGTATCAACAGGTCTGGCAGAGCAGCCCCGACGGGCCAAGGCTGCTTTGGCACTGACCCGCTTTTGCGATACACCCCCCGACCTTCCTTACCCCCCGGACCCCGCTCGAGCCCAGAATCCCGCCCTCTCTCCCGGGGAGCATCCAGTTGCAGCAACTGTTGCAGTCCGGAAATAGCTGCCAGATAAAGTCGGACTTAGGTGACAGTTGACTGCTTATTTTATCTTATTCAACAGTTTATTTGTTGCACGAAATTATTATGTAGAATTGTTGTGACTTAAAAGGTCGCAAATGTAGTGTTTGTCTTTTATGCAAGTTCTACTTAAAAATGGGAAATGAATGTAGTATTTATAAGAGTTCCAATAAACACGGAAATGCATTGAGTTCATATAATTACGGGAAGGGAACGTTAATCTTAATTCACTTCGACTCTAATGAATGAAATGACTACGACCGCCCGACCTAATTACATTTCAGGGTTCATCAGTCATCTGTCTTGTTACCTTGTGAACAAGGTACAAACAAAAAGTAATTATTCGAGGAGACAGTTTTTGGGGCAAGTCGGCATCGGCGTCAATTGCGACCTCGCTAATGAAAATTCCCCGAATTTTCTTGAAGTTTTAAAACCACAATCGTCCCAGTAGAACGGTATAAAGTTTCCATCGGTTTCCCGAAAAGAGTAGGTATTATCGGATTCCTTTGCTCCCGTTATGGATCGTGAAAGCCTGCCAATGGATTATTACCGCTAACACGAAACTTTACTTTCGTAACCGGAGTGAAGTCGTAAACTTCTAACGAACCATTTCTTGAAAGAATCAGGGTTATGTTCCTTTTAGAACTGTTTATTCGTTTGGGAAACATCTAAGCTTTCATATAAAATATTTTATTTGTGAATCAATGAGCGGTCAGGTGATCAACGTATACGAATACGATATACGAACGTACGATTGAAGTTTTGATTTTTATGAATAAAACGCAAGCGTTACCAGAAATATATATTTGAAAAGATTTGCATGTCTTACCTTTACATTATTTGTATCTTTCTGTTTATTTCATGATTTGTTTTTCTTAAAACTATAAATAGTTCTGAAAAACCAATTTCAATTTTTCTACTTGTTAATTAAACTCCTGAAGATTAAGAAGGTTTTTATCAGTCACATGTTATCCGTATTTATACATTTCCATGTTCATCTTTATGTAAAGGGGTGAATAACCTCATTCTGTGTTAACAAGGTTTAAATGGAGCGAAATACATTCTTCACATTCAATAAATACAGTATCTACAAACACTACTACTTGTATTTACAAACCTTGTTACTGAATTATGATAACCTAAATCTCCAGTTTATCCGTGATGTGCAAACGAAATTTTATTTGCTTCGTTGTTCAAGTGGTTACTAAGCGGTCTGGGATTCGATCTCAAGGTCAGGGTAATTTCATTGGGTTTTTCGAAAATTCTAAGTATCAACCCGTAGTCCGATTAATGGCAATACCCACCTACTACACTATGCCCACTTCCACAAGGGAAATAATAAAAAAGGGTTTGCCATACCTCTGCCTTCCTGTTCACGAAGTACGGGCTGTTATGTTTTAAATTAATTTAGAAAATAAAGGAAAGAGGCTAAAAGTCGTCTCAAATGAAAAAGGCATCTTTTATAATGAAAAGGAAAACGGTGGCGGGACCCGTTAAGTACCTCTTTTGAAGGGACAAGCCGTCCTGCTGTCTTATGGCTTTAATTACAGAATTTAATGTGCCGGCCGAAAGGGCTCGTGGCTACGTAATAACAGCCGCGCTACGCTTGCCGCGGTCGTCGGTGGATGGGTCTTTAAATACCGATTGGTCCTGGCTGTCTTTCGTGGATCTTTGACAGTCGTTACGGGTCGTCAAAGCTCAAAACCAGTCTTACAAAGAGTACGGTTGTGGAGGTCAGATTGGCAGTCACTCCATGTAAAATACTGGTATTCAGCTGCTTCCAGTTAGACTGGAAGTTGACCCCAACATGGTTGAGAAAAGGCTGGGTAGATGATAATTTAATGTGCCATTTGAGTAACCAGCAGGCTTCCACTTATCTACGACTGTTTTACGACTTTCGAAGTTGGGTCGTAAAAGAGTTTTGTTTGTAGATGAATGTTTTGTTTTGTGACTGCTTTGTGCTTGAGTTGTCACGTCTTCCGGGCTCTTGATAAGGGAACAATGTAAATGAAGACGTTTGTAAGATAATTATTTCTATAATCAGGCATACAGGGTGTAAAAAGACCCATCATATAGCCGTCAACTACGTATTCTGTAAACCAAACTAAGTAACATTGCAAAAAAATAGTAATTGCTGGGAAACGAATTTTATTTTTGGTGTGAATATTTGCTGTTTGCGGTAGTGTGTAATACATTGTGCTTATGGGTGCATGTCACGGTACAGGGGTCGTGGGGGTATTCTTGGAAAGCTGTTGCGTCATGAAAATCTGTAATTTTCCAAAGTATTTGACATTAAGGTGTCAATAAGGCTGCTTTTCCACCATGAGATGTTCTATGCTACGTTGCTATGGATGCGTTTGATATCCACCAATCATATTCATTGGTCGACATAGGAAACTGATGCAACTAAGCTACGGTGTTTATATGGAAGGATGCGTGCTTGTGGATGCATGCTATGGATGCAAGCTATGGATGCGAGCTATGGATGCTAGCTATGGATGCGAGCTATGGATGCGAGCTATGGATGCGAGCTATGGATGCGAGCTATGGATGCGAGCTATGGATGCGAGCTATGGATGCGAGCTATGGATGCGAGCTATGGATGCGAGCTATGGATGCAAGCTATGGATGCGAGCTATGGATGCGAGCTATGGATGCGAGCTATGGATGCGAGCTATGGATGCGAGCTATGGATGCGAGCTATGGATGCTAGCTATGGATGCGAGCTATGGATGCGAGCTATGGATGCGAGCTATGGATGCGAGCTATGGATGCGAGCTATGGATGCGAGCTATGGATGCGAGCTATGGATGCGAGCTATGGATGCGAGCTATGGATGCGAGCTATGGATGCGAGCTATGGATGCGAGCTATGGATGCGAGCTATGGATGCGAGCTATGGATGCGAGCTATGGATGCGAGCTATGGATGCGAGCTACGGATGCGAGCTACGGATGCGAGCTACGGATGCGAGCTACGGATGCGAGCTACGGATGCGAGCTACGGATGCGAGCTACGGATGCGAGCTACGGATGCGAGCTACGGATGCGAGCTACGGATGCGAGCTATGGATGTGTAGCTATATGCAGAGCAGTGTACTTTTCCTATTGTCGATACATCCCATAGCTCGAGCTGCGCATCTTCCTCGCACCTTGCGGTGGCGCGTTTTCATAGCACATTTTACTCGCTCCGCTACACAGCTTAGCATCAGTGGAAACGGTCACATAGTTTTGTAGCTTAGCTTTTACATTTTCGCAGCATATCTGTATGGCACATCTCTGGTGGAAAGGCACCCTAAATGCTCTGTATTTCGACAGTCGTTCCGTGTCCGTTCAACACTTTCTTAGGAAACCAAAGCTTTAGCAAACATATTCATTTTTATAAAACATATTTTTTTTATGAGTTTCTCTTTTTCGTAGTGAAGAAGTCAGTTAGCCAACCACACAAACAAAGCGTCCAATATTGATTTTCTCGTCAATAGCTCATATATCTTTAATCTAAACAGCCGAATGTTATTGTGGTTTCTTTCCAAAGAAATCACCAGACAATAAACATTTCTATTTCTCTTTCCAATATTATTCGAGCGCGCTTTAGGTGTCCTACTTAATCACACTATAAAGGCGAAAGTTTGTGAGGATGGATAGATGGATGTTTGTTACTCTTTCACGCAAAAACTACTGAACGGATTTGAATGAAATTTGGCACACAGATAGTTTATAACCAGGACTAACACATAAAATACTTTTTATCTCGTTATTCCCACTTAAAAATTTATGCGGGTGAAACTGCGGGGCGCTGCTAGTAATACAATAATATAAAAATGTGACATAACAAACAGGGTTAGTCAGAGGACATATACATTTCGCCAGTTAAGTCCCATGAGGGGCGAGCCTTTTACCATCAGCAGACACAATTCCAGACACTGGGCTGCTACTGGAAAATTCCAGATGGAAAACCCAATAACACTTTGCCCGTCCAGAGAATCGAGCCCATGACCTCATGCTCAACTACTGTTGCTACTGCGCTTGGGAACACTAAACCAATAATACAGTCAAGAAAAATTCCAACAAACAAAACGTAGCCGAATAACCCTGAAATTAATAAAATCATGACCTCATCCATCGCTTTCCATCAGACGTGATCGAGGTCAAGAGCAAGCCCATTCAGCAATAAAAAAAAAAGACATTCTCCATGCAACCTAGTTAAAAGCGTCTTCAACTGACAATGTCTAACACCATTTATCTTACAAAACATACATAATCAGCCTATAACGTTCCCACTGCTAGGACACAGGCCTCTACTCAGTAAGAGGGAGTGGGGCTTAGTCCACCACGCGGATTCAGTGCGAGTTGGTAGATGTCACGTCTTCGATTTGTTCTAGCAGGACAAGCCGGTTTCCTCACGATGTTTTCCTTCACTGTTTTAAGAGCAGTGGTGATGAAATCATTTACACGAAGAAAAGCACCAGGCTGGGTTTGAACTCACGACCTACAACTTGTAAGTGGCGGCCTTTACCACTGGGCCACCTGTGCTCTCTGCAGAGCAGGCCCTTGCAGAAATAAAAAAAAAAACATTATCCATGCAACTTAGTTAAACGCTTCTTCAACAAACAATCATCATCATCATTATTTCTGCTGAAAGACGTCCACTGCTGGACATAGGCCTCCCCCAAGCACCTCCACTTCGACCGGTTCTGTGCTTCTCGCATCCATCGGGTTCCTGCGGCCTTCACAAGGTCGTCGGTGTACCTTGTGGGAGACCTTCCAACGCTACGTCTTCCGGTACGCGGTCACCACTCCAGAAAATTTTGGCCTCATCGGCCATTCTGTGAGCAATGTGCCCTGCCACTAAAGTTTGGCAATTCTTCGGGCTATGTCGGTAACCTTGGTTCTCCTGCGGATCTCTTCATCAAACAAACGATGCCTAACACCATTTACCTTACGCGCCACGAAAAGTAATTTTTCCCCAAAACTGAAGACGAAGAGAAAGTGACATAAAATTAAGTGCTTTAAGTAATAAAAGGTGGTAGCACACCGCGGTAATTTTACGGCGAGCTTGAGAGCCTGTCGCACCTACGCCTACGAATATTGCTTTGTTCTAAGTCGTGAGTTCAGTGCCGTGTTTACGACCCCTGAACATGTTGGAGATATATTTGGAACGTTATTTCTGGGATGTTAAAAATGTTACGCATCTATTTTTGTGTAAAAAATGTTTCGACACAGAACTGACTAACTTATATTGGAAAAAGGTGGGTGGGTTCCTAATAATATCTATTTATCTACAGGGTGGCAAGCATATCGGTACGCAAGCAGTAACAATTTTTTTAATAACCGACGATAAATTTCAACGCAGGGTGGTCTAGAAAAATGTGCTGAATTATAAAGAGGTTTGTGCGTTTGTTTGAAGGCGTTAATCTTCCGAATATCCAATTCCGAAAATTCTTTCATTAATAGTTAACTGTCATAGGATATATTTTATCCCAAAACATGATTTTATTCGGATGAAGTCGAGGGCAGAAGCTAGTGTAGAATAATCCCAATGTTTTCTCATCAAGCAAGTGCTAAGCTATTCTGGGGATAGTAAACCTTTCCTAGGATAGAATACCCTTCATACATTACCTGCTGTACATAATATTACGGTACATTTTCACGTAATTCCTGTTTATCTAAGTGAACGTAGCATGTAAATGTATGTAAACAGAATAATAATGTGTTCTTGTGTTCAACTCATGAACGCTTAATTATATTGCTCCTACCAAGATATAATTGTTTGGGAGCCCATGTTTCACAGTGTTTGTATGTGCAATATCTAATAGATAAAATAACTGGGACATTGATGCGCAAACTGTAAACATGAATTTAGCACATGATTCTAGATCCCTTAGCGTAGAAATTTTTCGTCAGCTATAAAAAAAATCTGCTGTTTCATAGAAATGTGCAATACATGCGTTCAAAATGTACAGCAATTTTTTTGAAGTGAAACTTCTTTACGCACGCTTGATTTGGGGAGTAAGCTGGCGAACGCGTTACGAAAAGTGTGATCGGGCGAGGCGAACGGGAGTTGTGTGGGGGATATAAGCAAGAGAAAGCAGTGCGCGCGCACATTTTCTTTCTCTCTTCCTCTCATAGCCAAATACGTTTGAAGTTTCACTTCAGTCGTGTGGTCATAAGCACACTCGGTTTTTTTTTTAACGCGAACGAAAATTTCAACGTAGGAGTGTTCAGAATCATGTACTGAATACATGGTAACAGGTTATGCGTCGAAGTCACTGCCATGTATACTAAATCCATACTAATATTATAAATGCGAAAGTGTGTCTGTCTGTCTGTTACCTCTTCACGCTTAAACCGCTGAACCAAATTAGATGAAATTTGGTATAGTTTGAGTCCCGGGAAAGGACATAGGATAGTTTTTTAACCCGATATTCCCACGGGATCGAAACTTATGCGGGTGAAACCGCGGGGCGCTGCTAGTCCTGAATATATATACGAAATTATTTGAGTGAAAATATAACTGAAACTTACACAACATAAAAACACAGAATAACAAGAAATAAGCTAATTAAAAGAGGTAAGTATAGTAAAATTGATTTAATTTATTACAACCATGTGTTTGCGTCGCGTATAAAAAGGGTTTGAAAACCTCATATCCTCGGCTTAAGCTTAACGTAAACATAATTAATAATGCAAAGAAGGAGCGGCGAAGTAATTGATTTCCCTTCGATACTTTCTTACTTTAGCTTTTATATTATTCATGTGTTTGCTTAAGCTTAGTGGGTATTTGTTTGTTTTATCCACCCACTACGTAATTAGGAAAAAGCAGCCACATAATTTTTGTTTTTCTGAATTCGGTAAAGTAAAGAGAACGGAAATATGTAGTACCGCCAATTAATTGCGTAAAACAGTATCAATCACAATCTGAATCTTTTTTATATTGTCTTTTATCGCTCATTTGGAGAATTTTTTTTCAAGTCTTTGTTTTCCTAACGTAACTACTTTTTCTAAGTGCTTTGGCATATTTAACTCATTTTTGGGAAAAAATACATTTAATGTGTTCAAAAAATTTGTCTGATCAACAACGTTAATAACGCAATGAATGTTGTTGAACTGTCAAAATTAAAGCCATTGCTACTGATAGTGTGTTACGTAATTCTAATTACCCCGCGGAAGCCGGGATAGTGTCTAAAGTTTGTGACATCAAGCTTCATATACTAAAGAGCCGAATCTGTAAAATCTGGACGTGAAAACTAACCTTAGTTTTGATAGCTCAATTTACCTGAATCGAGCTGTCAATAGTCTCAATCCCTAGCCTCAGGTGCTCTCTGCAAACTCAAACACACACACAAACAAACTCAAACAAAACTAACTCAAACTGCTCTCTTCAAATTCACTTCACCTAAGTTTTCACAGTGAGATTTTTACAGAATAGACCCTGCTCTATGATGACTCTAGGAAAAGCTTTATTGCACCTCTAGACGTAAACAGTAAAAAAAATAAAATTATGAAGATCGTTTCATAAAAATGGTAGTTGTCGAACTGTCACCACGCTTGGTGCACAGCATGTTCATTGTAATTGGCACTTCTGTGATTTTTATTTTTATTTCTTTCTGTGGCTTTGTTTATGTATGTTTTTGTTTTTGTATGTACTAACAATAGTTTTATAAGGTTTTTTGTGTCGCTAACAGTATAATATGGACTAATGTCTGAAATAAATGGTATTATTATTATAATGTCGCACGGGTCGATCAAAGGTTAAGCTACGCTTGCTGCGGTAGATTCAGGGATGGGTCACCATCCATTACATATCGATTCCGTTAATTATCGAGACCCCTCCGTGCCTCTGGTCCCGGATGGCATTCGTATATCTTTGACTGTCGTTACGGGTAGTCAGAAGCCCAAATGTCTGACATCCAGTCTTACCAAGGTGTATCGTGCTACCCAATAACTGGGTTATGGAGATCAGATAGGCAGTCATTCCATGTAAAATACTAGTATTCAGCTGCATCAGGTTAGACTGAAAGCCGACCCCAACGTAGTTGGGAAAAGGCTTAATTATTATTCGCGTAAACAACACTGAATTGAATACACTTAGGTAATGCATCTAAAATTACTTCGTTAAGAACTCGAAACTCCTTAAATACACCTAGTAAAGATGCCCCATCTACTTTGTAACTAGCTTGGGAACTGTCAAACAACTTAGCCGTGTACTATCGGAGTACTTCGCCGTTTTCTAAGTACTTCGCCGCTGTAACTAGGTTAGTGACATTTTGTATGGATATTGTGCAAGCTCCTCCGTAATAGGGCTGTTATTATTAACTGGCCTCTTCACCGCGATTCCATTAGTTCTTAGGAGTTATGGTTGACATCTTACTTCTTTTATTATATATATACGCTTGGCTTTCAGGAATATTGTGGCTGACTGCGCCATAATTTATGCAATTGTGGCTCTATTTTTGTAGAATTTTGTATGGCTTTCAGATTTGTTTCGGGTGAAGTCTTTGTTAACATTTATAACGGGTGTAAAAAGACGCTTATCGAAGCCAAGAGTCATTATTTTCCCCGTCATTGTGATATTTTTTGTTAATTGGACCATACAACTGGGAACCTTCTGGTTACAGAGATATAGAAGGACAAATTTCCACCGTTTTATCTTTTTGCACGAAAGCCACTTATACATTATAATGTTTTGCTTGCGACACATTGCGCGTTGCCGAAAACAGCAACATACGTAAAACAAAGTCGTTTTCCAGCTATAATTTAGGATCAATATTACTTAGTTTCATGTACGGAATGCGTATGACGGTTATATGATAGGTATATTTACATCCTGTATAAAACAAGGAGAGAATGCTTGAAAGAGAGAATACAATGACAGGCTATTTATAAACTTTGTTTACATTAATTTACTTACGTGAATATTTCGGATCGACCCGGGAACTAAAGCGCAAACAATCTTAAATATGAATGTGTCACCACCATAACAAAAATATGCGATGTTTTGCACACTTGAAAGATATTGTGACTGACTCTTTTATTAATAGACACTTTGACACAAAAGGGCAAGATTAAAATAGAAAGAAATGTAGGGGAAAACGGCGATCTAATCTTCTAGTTAGTGAGTCGACGCAGTTAGAGTTGCCACTCGATCCTTGTAAGGGTGATAGATCACGACACATTTAACACAGCTTAGTTAGTATTACATTCAACCACAGATCGTTGGAAGTTAATTTGTTTTTCGGAAGCTCTTATTATTTCCCTTTATAAAACAAGTGTTTTAAGCATAATATTAAAAACAATACCAACTTTTAATTGAATTTAACATCTTGTAAGTATAAACTTGTTATTAAAATATTATTTTTGGCATTTTCACCACATTAATTTTTGGGTATGAAATGAATGATGTCCATTCGAAAGTTGGTCTCTTTAGTTTTGTATTTTCGTTTTTTGCCACCCTCTTCTGAAATTCCATTTATTTTTCACTTTCTAGTATTGTTTTTTGGAAGTCGATGGCTTTGGTAAAAAAAATATTTTTCACTTTTTAGTTGGTATTTACCAAGGGCTGCCTGGGGTAACTGGGTTGTGGAGGTCAGATAGGCAATCGCTCCATGTAAAATACTGGTATTCAGCTGCATCCGGTTAGACTGGAAGCCGACCCCAACATAGTTGGAAAAAGGTTAGGCAGATAATGATGATTGCACACGCCGCAGTCCTGATTGAATTTATCCTGTCATGTATTTAATACAGCATGATTCTGAGCGTTTAAGTGATACCAGCCACTAATAAAATTTTACCCTTAGACAAGTGTGGCAACTAGCATCGTAATACAGTAACTGCGCACACTAATCGATGAAAGTCATATAGATACGCATAAATAGGTTTTAAGCCAGTCTAAAAATGGCATTCGATCGGTTCATTAGCGAATAATCATAATTTTTAAAAATTATAAACTGCCGCATGCCCAATGAGTTGTGGGTCAAAATAACCACTATGTGGAGCCCTAACACAGCTAGAAGGCATTGCGGCCTATTTATTCGCTAGTGAACCGATCCGAAGCTATTTTTGAAATATTGGTGACTGACATAACTATTCTGCAACAATTGGATTCACCTCCAAAACACCCACAAAATTCTATAATTTTTTGGATTGTTTTTAGTAATTTGTGAAAGTCGCCTAGGTGTGGTGCAGCGGTGGCCCAGTGGTAACGGCTCAGACTTACGAGTTGTAGGTCGTGGGTTCGAACCCAAGCAGGCACTTTACTTTGTGGAAATAATTTCATTATCACTGCTCTCAAAACGGTAGAGGAAAACATTGAAGACATGGGACATCTACAAACCCGCACTGGGCCCGTGTAGTAGATTACCGTTCATTCCCTCTCGAAGAGAGGAGGCCTGTGTCTCAGCAGTGGAAACATTATGCCTAGGTGTTAGTGAGAATTATGTCTATGATTTAAAAACAGTCACCTATATGACTTTCATCGATTAGTGTGCGCAGTTACTATATAATAATATTATTGCGGCAGATCCCGTAGAAGACGGCGGGACGAGGAGGACAAAACAAACGACCAGTGCTCCACATTAGCACTGGAAGTCATGGTGAGAGGCCTTTGCCCAGCAGTGGGATAAGCTAAGGTTAACAGTAATAGTTAAACTTATCATTACATTTTCCAACGCCAGCAAAATAATTAACAGCTTGGCACAATTGTTTGTACCTACGTGGGCGTGCTAAACGAAGCTAAATATTAGTAATTATGTATTTGAAGGCTTCAAAATGGCGGCAAAAGTGCGAATCACTAGCGAAAGGGTCGAATTCATTAATTAACTTTATGTCGCGTGTTTGCTCCTGGTCACATTGCTGCATGTCTTTACTTTACTCGTTTATGATATTTTTAATGGACATTTTGTTGCTTTATTTTTCAATTTTTTTGTTGGATATACCAACCACAGAATACTTAATAGTACTACCGATACCAACAAAAATATTGAAAACTAAAGTCACTTCTTCCCAGCTAAAGGACTAGGAAGTGGTGAAGGGCGGGCGTTTTGGGGACTGTCTCATGTAGGTAATTAAATTATTAGACGTTCAAAAAGTGCTGATTGTCAGCCTAGTTTGAATAAATTACTTTTGATTTTAATTTCTTAATTAATTATTGGGAGAATTTCGGTAGAGTGAATGTTCTGTGGTATAATACCGTTTACTGTATGTCAAAATATTTTAATCGTAAACTGAAATATTAATCGTGCTATTTAGGTACATTGGATTCTATGCTCTAGTAGTATTTGATTTTATACGTAGGTGCATAAGCCACGATTTATGAATAGAAAATTCCAGCTAAGCATGTTGAAACTTTTCAAACTATTCGCATGAATAGTTTGAAAAGTTTCAACATGCTTAGCTGGAATTTTTGGAACGCATCTGTGCTTTTGTATTCTGCTAGCATTAGCAGAATACAAAAGCACAGATGCGTTTAATAAATGTGGGTCTCATGGGTAGTACGATAGCCGGTGGGTACTTAGATACCTACTAAGAATAAAAATTGTCGTGGAAGACCTTTATCTGGAATAAGAAACATCATCTGACATTTACAGCGTTTACAAACTCACCGGATACTGACAGTCGGGCTGGTCCACAAATATAAGGTCGCTCAGCGCACTATGGAGCGGGCTATGCTTGGAGAAAATCAGAAACGAAGCTATCCGGAAAAGAACCGCAGTTACCGACATAAATTGCAATGTAAGGTAGCTGAAGTGGCAGTGAGCTGGCCATGTATGTCGAAGGACCGATGGCCGGTGGAGCAGACGAGTGCTGGAGTGGAGACCGCGTATCGGCAAGCGTAGAGTGGGACGCCCCTCAGCTAGATGGACAGACTACCTCGAAAAGGTGGCTGGGACAGACTGGATGCGGAAACGGAGGACAGGGTGTTGTGGCGCAGTAGAGGCCTATGTTTAGCAGTGGACTGCTGAGTTGATTGATTGAAGTACTCACTATTTATATTATCATGAAGTTTCTAGTTACTAATAACAACTGTAAAAGCCTGCTGAACTTGGAGACCCACAAATGTATCGAACTAGAAATTTTCACCCAAAATCATACCAATAAACATTCCTATCATCCAAACACTTCGACCAATCCGAAGCAATAACACAAAAACTTTCCGAACGCACTATTACCACTATAGTAAGTTTTATTACAACATTCCAACGATGTAAACAAAGCAATATCACGACACTGAGCCGCAATCACAACCCGATAAACCTTTCCAACTGTAGCGAACAAAACACAAGCTTTTTCAAATATTTATTCAATAAATCCGAGATAGTACTCGTATTATTGATCCCTGTTCCAGTGTTCTGTGTTTTTATTAACAACAGCAGCGTCCATTTGCTAATAAAACTAACATTGGATTAAGACTGTAATGAAAGTGCAGTATGTTTGTTCATATGGATGCGAAAGAGAGTTTGTTTTATTGCAATCTTCATGCTGGTTGTTGATTGTTTTCAGGATTATTATCAACTTTTTAGTTATTATATTACTGCCTAGTTGGTTTAATGGTCATAATCGCTAGGTTCTGCTCAGCATGACATTCTGGGATGATTCAAGTTTGGGAAAATTGTTATTAGGTCTTCAGGAATTTCTCAGTAGCAGAACGGAGCCTGGATTTTGTGCCTGGTTGATGTAGGCAATAGGCTCGTCCCCTACTACATGGCACTTGAGCATAACTGGCGAAATGTGGGTGTACTGTAGGTACCCCTCTGCCTAATCCTTTGGGGATTACAGGCGTGAGGTTACAATGTTTTTAAATTATTTGGTATTTTTCTTTACTTAATAATATGATAATTTGAGAAATTCATCGCAAATCCGTTTAGATTTCACGGATTCCAGAACCATAAACCAATTAATCTGCGTCATTTGTGCTACGTAGAACTTTTACTCTGTAAAATATTAATATGGTTACATTTGGAAAGACCAATGTAGTCATTAGAAAAGTAGCAGTTAATTCTGTAGTCTATGGGAGTATGTACGAAATACGACCTATTTGTCTTCATATTCATAACACAACAAAAAATGCAACTAGGTCATCAAAACCAAAGGCAAAAATTTAGTAATGGATTCCAAAATACATACATGAGCACGAGCATAAAGGAGTAAATCATGAGCACCACAGTAACACCATAGCACATACGGCTATAAAACAAATTACCCGACATTCGTTTTAGCACCATCACGAATTATTTACACCCACCATGTTGGATTAACGCGTTTCAACAGTACTGGGGAAAGTAGGTAGAGGATATTAATAATTGTTAAGCCAATGAACACACTACGTAAATTTGCCGTTTCATACAACTTTTGTTCTGTCCTAGAATAACAAAAAACAATTTCGGCAAACGTCAGCTGTTGAACAATACAATTTGAACTTGGTCCCTCTGGTTTAAATGTGTTTGAACACCGGACTGGATATTTCAATTTGGTAATTGGTCCTCCTTGTGGGGACACACATACAGAGACACTATTTTAGGATATTTCATAAGTTTTTTTCTTTTATTTTGTTATAGTTCAAGTCTCATCTTGTTTCAATTCTATTATCTTTTCCACTCTACCATTTTATAATTTGTCATTGAAGAGCGGGACCTCCTAGCACAGGTATATTTTTTTGCTTAAAAGGAGGTCCCGTATGTAAGATTTACTGCAGAAGTTGTACAAGTTTCTGCTATAAACTTTTTGTATTTTTTTTGTATTTGTATTTGTGGGAGGCCTTCCAACGGTACGCCGTCGTCCGGTGCGTGGTCGCCGCTCCAGAACCTTTCGGCTCCATCGGCCATCTGTTCTGCGAGCAATGTGCCCAATGCCAATTAAGTTTGACAATCCTTCGCGCTGTGTCGGTTACTATGGTTCTCCTGCGAATCTCTTCATTTCTGATTCGTACACATAGGGAAACTCCAAGCATAGCCCACTCACAGTCGCATTATTTATTTTATTAAAACTTTATGCACAAGTAAAAGAATACTGGCATGTCCAAGAACCAAAAATTTGAAGACATATGGCATCTGCCAACCCGCACTGGGCCCGCGTGGTGGATTACGGCCCACTCCCTCTCACCAAGAGGAGGCATGTGTCCCGGCAGTGAGAACATTATAGGCTGATTATACTTTAGCCTCGTCCTCGAGATTAGCATTCTACACTTGTAGTAGCACATATAATGTCGCCTCTTTATGCACTTTAGTTTAAAACTCCTTAAGGTTTTTTTCTTAAGACGGATGCCTTATTCTCGCTGTCAGTTTGCCGTCAATGCTTCATTCACATTTTAGTGCTCCGCCATTTTTGCGCACAAAATATAATTATGTTATTAATTAACAAAATACGTTGTTTTCTCGTTATAAAACTATTTAAAATAATATTATACCGAAAAGGATGCAATCGCATAGTATCTACATCGACCGCACCAAGAAGGATAAGGAAGTTGGGAAGGAACTTGACGAGGAGGCGTCACAGGTCATCGATTATTGGTCCGATGCATGTCCGATGTATCTGCAGGGTCACAGCACCCTTTTTTGAAGGTTCACGTTTCAACGATTCGAGTTGTTACTTACCTATCAAACGAGACTCACGTCATAACGATTCGAGGTATGACTTGTCTTGAAATTCGGGTTCACGGTACAACGCTCAGAGGTGTACCTTACCCGAAGTATACCTCCGCATTGTGATAACATTATCCTATGCATGATTACCAGACCAACTGTAAGTATTCCCATTTTTATATAATATGAGACTCACGTCACAACGACTCGAGGTGTGACTTGTCTCGGAACTCGGGTTCACGGTACAACGCCTAGAGGTGTACCTTACCCGTAGTATACGTATTGTGATAACATTTTCATATGCATGATTACCAGATCAACTGTAAATATTCCTATTATTATAATATGAGAATCACGTCATAACGACTGTAGTTGTGACTTGTCATGAAACTCGGGTTCACGGTATACAACGCCTAGAGGTGTACCTTACCCGTAGTATACGTATTGTGATAACATTTTCATATGCATGATTACCAGATCAACTGTAAGTATTCTTATTAATATAATATGAGACTCACGTCATTACGACTGGAGTTGTGACTTGTCTTGAAACTCGGGTTCACGGTACAACGCTCAGAGGTGTACCTTACCCGTAATATACGCGTAGTGATAATATTATCTTCTCACAACGACTGGAGGCATGGCTTGTATCGAAACTGTGGTTCACGGTACAACGTTTAGAGGTGTACCTTACCCATAGTTAATACGTGGTATCAGAAGCATTCTAACGCATGATGACCATATAATTTGTAAATATTTCTTTAAATATATCATGAAACTCACGTCACAACGACTTGAAGTGTGACTGGTCTTAAAAGATACTGGGTTCACGGTACAACGTTTAGAGGTGTACCTTACCCATAGTTAATGCATGGTAACAGAAGTATTCTAACGCATGATGACCATATAATTTGTAAATATTTCTTTAAATATATCATGAAACTCACGTCACAACGACTTGAGGTGTGACTGGTCTTAAAAGATACTGGGTTCACGGTACAACGTTTCGAGATGTACCTTACCCATAACTGTTAACTCACTATATATTAATTCTCTGTCCCCACGTGCAAATTGCTCGACTGGTGACTTTATAAGTACCTAACAGTGACTGTCCTACTTTAATGTACATGAAATTTGGTCAAAGAATCGATTATTTCATATTTATCTATAGGTAATACCTTCGATTTCAAGCAGGAATCTTTACCATACTACAGTAGTATAGGTACGTAACTATTGGAACAATTGACAGTTAATTCCAGATGAGCTTTTAGCGTCTGACATTGTCATAGTTTTGCCAAGACTAGGACACAGACGTCTTCTGGCGGCCCTGGTCGAGAACTAACGACGAGTCAGTGACTCGGCCGGTGATTCCGCAGTCGCTGACAACAAGGAAAGGAAAGAGTCTGCTTTGATATCTACGACCAAGACTGTGCCCACATCTGTAACAGAAGACAATCCCCTAGAGTAACGAAGTTGCTTTCGAGGTTTTAAGAATGGATCCTGCAATATCGAAATCCTGCAATAAAATATGGAATTAGCAATTCGGTATGTACTTCTGTTTGATGGTCTAGATGGGTGCGAGTTACAGAAAGATCTTTTGGTAGTACTTATTACCTGTTTGATCGATACGCCTTTTTTGAATGCTGAAATTTAAGGTAATTTGTTTTTATTCATTGGCTGCACTGAACGATATTGTTAGAGAGTTCATTTTGATAATCAGAGACTTGCTGATTCTGTAATGTCTCAGTCAAACCATCACTTTGTTGCTATCAAGATATGCTTAAAATCAACGAAGTTCTGAATTTAATTAAAAAATTGTGTGATACACAATATAAAACTATTCGATATCTAACTTTATACGAGCAGTTCCAAAGAATAGCTGAAAACTCAGTAAACAAAATCAATAAACTCTTGTTTAAAGATGAACTACCTGGTACACATAGCGATGCAAAAGCATTCGCAAATGGAACAGAATTAAAACTGATCCCACTGCTGCAAAATACTGGTAAGGTTTACTTTGACCCTGAGCTCCGCGCCGCTATATGCGCCGCCGTCAGCGACAACTTGGAGTACAGTGCCAGCGCCGATGAACCCGCACGCGCTGTGGTTCTGTCGACAGTTTCGTAGCAGACGCTCTTCAACAGCAGCCGCTAAATCCCGTACGCTATGCTGTTAAACTATCCCATCTTCATAAGCTTTGGTCACGGATAACTTTCGATATAACCATAATTTCGTGGCACATGCTAGGAAAATGCCCACATGGATATTAATCATGCATATATTATGAGATCCCATTCTCATTCCCATCTAATTAAATTAATCTTACCTTATCGAAAGTATTCTTAAGAAGAAATTGATTATTCTGTTAGTAACAACTGGCTAACAATATACGCTATTTCACAGTGTGTTTATATTAAATCAATACAAAAAAGAAAAGGGTAAACGTTTAATTGAAATTCGGAAAATATATATATTTTTTTGTAAACTATGTTAAATACGAAAAATATATTTTATTTTTTTGTAATAATACGTGAGTAACGATCATTAATTTTTAAAATATAGTATGAGTACGGATTACTGTTTAGCAGTTATGCTCACACTTAAGAAAGTTCTTACGATTTATATGGTCACATTAGATACCATTTTGGTCTACTATAATCTTCCCAGTGGTAAAATTCCTACGCTCACATGGTTCTATGTGTATGTACTAAATGGTAGACACCATTTAATCGGTTGGCTTTTGTGGAACAGTCCATAAACACAACTCATGTATTTGAAACATTGATGCGATGAAACTTTTATCAGCTTTAGCTTTTAATAAAAGTTATATGGTACCTTCTAGGTAATACTTGCATATATCTGGGACATATAAAGGATACATTAAATCTATAGATCAGCTTTCCACCTAAAAAAATGACTTAACATATTTCAGGGTACAGGGTACTAAACCACTGTAAGAAAATTTGCACGCCTATCTAATAGGACTGCATTTACCTACCAGTCCATGTTGAATATGATTTGATATAAGTACTTATACCAAGTAATTGAATAGATAATTTTTGATAAAAAATCAGAACGCAAATGTATATTCACATTTCTTTTGGTGGGTAGGTATAAATTCCATTTAGAAAACTCTATATAAATAAATTTATATTGTTATGTTGAGATATTTCCCTTGCCTCAACTACTGGGGGGGGGGGGGGGGGCTCTGTCTATGCGGATCTGACAGAAACTGCGGAGTGTTGGGAGTAAAGATGTACGATTAAAACCGCATAGGCGGGTACCTACAATCCCCTCATCTTCACATAAACATCAACAAAGAAATTTTGTTGTTGTGCAGGGTATTTATTTGTATTCGCTTTATATTATTAAGTATATTCAATTATTCATTCAGCTGAGAATGGCGTTGCAGACGCTGAGTCAAGATGAACTTATTCATCTTGACATGCGAGTGGGTTCTAAGATTGGGCCTTTCAAGAAGTATATAAAAAGCTTTGACACTCCTAGTTTAGGCCTTCTCGCAAAGCAAGGTCTGTCGACTGTCTGAAATATATAAATAGATTACACGGCATATCAAAATTCCGTTGTCTATTATTAAACGCTTTCACAGTCAGCTTATTTTTTTATGGTGTTATCTACACCAATTCTTCAATAAATCTTTAAAAAAAAAAAAAATGTGAGGTATTTACCTCCGATAGGCCTAATACCTGCGTAGTATCCTGTTCTTGATCAAAGTAAATAATTCATTCCCTCTCACTCCAGCAGTCACTAAATACATTGGCAGATGCCAGTTATCGCTGTTGCCAGCTTATTATTCGGGCATCTTTATTGTCGAAGAGCTTCCCATAGATATGTTGACATCGATCTCTGAAGACTCTTTTAAACAGTATGCTTACTATCTGAAGCAATGGTCTTACTTCTTTTAAAGAATAAATAGGCATTTTGTTTGTAACGGCTTTCGCTACCACAATGACATACCTACCACTGATTACTGGTATCAAAAGGAATTAAAAAATAAATGATTTTAATTAGTATACATTACTCGCCCTAGTACTTCATGAAGTATAAACATTACAATTCAAAATATTGTTATTTTTCGAAACGAAATAATCCAAAATCCCTGATCCTATTAAAATATCCAGGATTCTTACTGCCTAGGCTTTTTCTTTTAGAATTAACCAGATCATTTCCCCGCAAAGCTACCTAATTTGTTCATACCTTGATTTAACAAGAAACATAAATACATAGGTATATACAAGAAAGCATAAAAAAAAAAAAAATTCGTACTGCGGTATTTTCGTAAAAGTTAAGCAGTTTGATATAAAACACGAGCGTTAAGTGGAATTTCAGAGATCTAGTATAATTAAAGAAACTGACACTGGTCAGTTAATTTGAAATCTTTTAAAAGATTGTGTTTAAGGTGTGAAAAGAATAATAACTATAAGTGGTATTATTCTTTCATTTGATTGAGTTAGGTACAAGTACCTTTATTCTTTTATTTGATATTTTACTATAATCTCTCAAGATCTACAAGTGTAGAATGCTAATCTCGAGGACGAGGCTAAAGTATAATTAGTGATTAAACGAACTTACCTGTAAGTGAAGTTCTATCATAATTATATGATAGCCTCGTCCGAAGAGATTAGCAACCCACCCTCCCCTTTACCTTTCAGTAGACCCCTTGTAGTAAAATATCTGTTAAGTGTCGTTACAGCTCTGAACTTAATGAAGCATTGACGGCAAACTGACAGCGAGAATAAGGCATCCGTCTTAAGAAAAAAACCTTAAGGAGTTTTAAACTAAAGTGCATAAAGAGGCGACATTATATGTGCTACTACAAGTGTAGAATGCTAATCTCTTCGGACGAGGCTATCATATAATTATGATAGAACTTCACTTACAGGTAAGTTCGTTTAATCACTAATTATGATGATGATGAAAAGAATAATGTACAAGGGCGGACTTAAAGCCTGAGGCATTTTCTACCAGTCAACCAAGTGATGCATCAGCAGAGACAAAACATGGTAGGTGCAGTATAAGGGACAAATAACTCGAAAAAGAATAAAACTAATACATGTTCATGTACGAACAGATAACAATATCTTGACTATATTATTTCAATAAAAGAAAAGAAAATTATTTTCTGAATACAGAATTCCATCAAAATAGGGACTTCTGAGAATTAATACGATATTCTCCCTCACAAATGATATTATATTAAAGTGGAGCAAATATTCCGTTGAGTGGATATGTAAAAGCCGACATGTCTGCGATATTGCAATCTTGATTCATCTGACATACACTGTGAAGCAATGCAAATAAACTCTGCAGCGATTGCCTACGTCTCGTCTAAAGGAATCGGATACGATCAATATTTGTTCGATTCAACTTTCAAGCTTATTTGCTCTGAGACGGCTTGTTCTATAAATGTAGAAGAAACTGTTGGTTTATAGATAGAATACCTATAGTACACAAACCTTTTTTATTTGGTTAAATCACAAACGCTCTCATTAACCTGTTTACCACTATAGTCTCACTTTAGTCCAAAACATCTCGGGGTCTTTTGTCACCAAATAGCTACATCAACGTAATGACGGCTTTTCCAAAAAACATTCAGAATATAGATAGACATTTAACTTTCAGCGATACTAAAGTATAATAAGAATACTTAGCAAAAATCACACAATAACATTTCAATTGTGATTGTTAACTACTTCAACTCTGTTAACTAATTGATCGATCAAATGATTTCCATAGGTCTGAATCTGCGGTCTGAATAGTCTGTCCTTTCATAATAGGTAATAGGTAATACGGGCTGGTGACCCCAACACCACGTCAATACGCGTATTTTGCGTACCATAATAGGTAGGTACAGTCCTCTTCACCGTATCCGGCGACAGCGACCCCGACTACTTCTATTTCCTATCATGAACTCTCTGATGACTAGCAAAACCAAATTCAATTAAATTCTTTCATAGTACTTATGTCTGAAGAAACATAAATAAAAGACACGATAGTATGGAGGTAAGTATTGTAGGTATTTTCATCCCGGATTTACAAAGATGTTGATATCCGTAGGCTAACCCCCTATTACGTTGGCCTTAAACATAACTGGCGAAATGTGGATATACAATAGGGTACACCTCTGCCTAACCTTACGGAGATTACAAGCGTCATGTTATGAAAGAAATACGCAGACACCCCCACTCACAGCTAGTAGATAACAAAACAACTGCATAATGCACAGCTCAGCTCGTTCGTTGCATGAAATTGTATTCTGTTGCATTTCATTAACAAGCGACTGCTGCTACGTGGAAGCTTTTAGAGAGAGGTCTCTGTGGTACTTGTGGACGTGATGCTGCAAACCAACAGTATGTTCAAGTTCGTCGGTAAATGGCTACACCACATTAACCCTTAACACAATATAGAACTGAAGTTATATCAGCCTGTAATGATTGTTGCATTTATTCAAAATAAATTCATTGACTCGATCATCATAGGTTTTTATGGTCTTGGATACATCTTTAATGGGATAAAACGGTAAGTACTCTTTAAGACTTAAATTCAGAACTAAGTAATTAATGTTTTCATATTGAAGCAACGATCGAAATTCGCAAGATTATTAAACTCATCGATCAAAACTTTCAATCAGAAACTCGACGAGAATCCTAAAGGATGTGCAAATTGACGGAGCTATTTTTATTATACTTCAAGACGAGTAATAGAGTAATAAAGAAAGAGTGTAGGCTGTTTTTATTATTCGTATAAACGCGACGTAACACGGACCACGCAATGATTGATATAAACTAAACAGATTGATCGACAGATATCTTCCTCACGAAGGTAAAAATCGTTCGTAAATCATCGACATTTGTTTATAATACTTCAAGTTTAGTGGCTCTTTTGAATATTAATAGAATTTATGTAAATGTTGAGAGCACGAGAGCAGGTGCATTATTGAAGCGACTGCCAGTGTTGAGGAGTATTTAGGTATCTATCGTACGAAATACGTGGAGTACGATGAAAGGCGTAAGTGCTTTTCGCTGCTGTGATTAGGAATCAAGTACATTATAGTCTGATCAGGTATTGGGTGAGTTGTAGAACGGCATTATGCCAAATGCATGTCTTAGAGCTTTACTTATCGATATTGATTTAGCCCTTCGTATGCTTAAACGTGGATCCACGCGAGACAAAATGGCTTTTTAATTGTGTCTGTAATTATGGCATTCAACCGGTTAAGGCTCTCCCCATAGCCGCGATATTATCGGATGCGATATTGCGATAATTCGTCCCGATTCTTTGCCACACAGCGGCGTTTTTATCGTCCGATACTTATTTCCAACGTGTGCGTGTAACCTTACAGGCCCGGCCCGCACTACACAGTACTACGTTATTAACGCAGGTGTGTGTAAATTCAAAAAAAAACTTTTTTACAAAAAAAAAAAACAACCGACTTAAAAAAAAAAACACTACAAAGTGATAAATAATTTTAATTTCGGAAGTCGGTGTCGTTGATTCCGAATTTCGTTTTTTGACACCGACTTCCGAAATTAAAGTTATTTATCACTTTGTAGTATTTTTTTTTTAAGTCGGTTGTTTTTTTTGTAAAAAAGTTTTTATTTTTCACTTTTTAGTTGTAACTACCCCACGAAAAAGTAGGTAAACAAAAAGATCGTTAATGTAGACAATGTAGATACATTTTTAGATTTTTGTTGATTTTTCAAAAACCGCTTGTCCGATTTCGATTAAGTTTTCATGGAACCATTTGGGAAGTATAGGGTATACTTCCCAAATGGTTCCAACAAAAGAAAAAAATTCCAAATCGGTCCAGGCGTCTTCGAGAAATCGGGGAACATACATAAAAAAAAGATTCCGACGAATTGAGAACCTCCTCCTTTTTTTGAAGTCGGTTAAAAAACTAATACAAAATATTCTAAGAACTCATATCGGAATATCGCAGGACGGAGGAACGCAAGCGTCCTATTTCTATTGCCTCGTTATTATCGCAGAAGCGTGTAACTTCGTGGCCGTCCTAATAAAAAATGTAGATACTTACTGAACACATACCTATATCGCCATAACGCATCCGATATTATAGACCGATAATAAACACAATGTCAATGAAAAAGTCCAAATCGTTGTTATTGAATGTGTCATGTCAACCATTGGGAAATGAACAGAGTGTTTAGATACCTACTAATAGCAGTGTCAAGACATTTTTACTCTCCTTTATAATAAAATAGCAACTTTTTGCTTTTGATTCATAATAATTATTTCTACTTAATTGGGCTCTTTTCCCCAGATTTGCATGGATCGTTGATTACACAAAGAGCCGACCGAGCCGACCGGTTCCATTGGTACTGAGAAATAGAAAACACGAGGAAAAGATCTTAATAAGTTAACGTTGCTCAGAGTTGCTTCATCATCATCTGCCTAGCCTTTTCCCAACTATGTTGGGGTCGGCTTCCAGTCTAACCGGATGCAGCTGAGTACCAGTATTTTACATGGAGCGACTGCCTATCTGATCTCCCGAACCCAGTTACTGGGTAATACGAAACCCCTTGGTGAGACTGGTTGTCAGACTTTCGGGTTTCTGACGACCCGTAACGACTGTCAAAGATCTACGAATGACAGCCGGGACCATCGGCTTAACGTGCTTTCCGAGGCACGGAGGAGTCCTGGTATGTAAAGATGGTCACCCATCTGCGGACCAACCGCGGCAAGCGTAGCTTAACCTGATCGATCGACGGCTCAGAGTTGCTTAATTGTCTTTAACAGAAAATTCATAATAACTTGTTTTGAGCTCAATTATCTTGGCTTTTACTACAAGAAAACGTTCCCAAGTAATTCTAATTTCAATCAAACTTCCAGTATTCGACAGTAAACAAATTGTTCGTGTAAATATTATTCTATCGCATCTCGCCGCATCAATATGGTACAGCCCTAAGATTTTCGTAGTGGCAGAATGTCCGATGTTGTTCTTATGTAAATAGAGCTGAAAATCGCTTCGACGAGTACCGCGTTAAAAGTTTATTTTAGGTAGGTTAGGTACGTTTACGTCAATCTTTGAACGTTTGAAAACGGAGTTGAACAGGTAAAAAACAAAGTAGGTTCGTAATTGGAATTTCACTGCGCAGAGTTGAAAAGTGTCTATGGTCGAAGGACTGCAATTGATTCTTGATTTAAACTAGCAGTAATAAATTTTTATCATTTAGTAAAAACAAGTATGGGTTTAGGTAGGGACTAGGTGCTCTGGGTACTCATGAGACATTGCCATTCCCTTATGAAATCTGAACGTCAATTTCCGTAATTAAAAACGTTCAAAATCTAGTCGCAATCTCATCTCAGCGACAATCAATGTCAAAAACTTGTCAAAAATGCAGGGGAATTAGAGGTATTTTTGACAGATTGAGATTGAGAGCAGACTGTGAATGTTCTTAAAATTACGAGGATTGATTGTTTGATTACATTTCATTTTAAATTATACAATTCTGAAGTTGTGTGTGTGAATGTTCTAAACGGATCTACGAATTAATTTATTTTGTTTAAAGATCAAAGCCCGACAAGTAGGTATTAGTAAAGGAGAATGCCACGGGACCATACTAACTTGCGAGGGAGCGGGTCAAAACCAAATGTAGTTCATAAAATTACTCCTATTTTTTAAATTAGATTTACTTTTTTGTTATGCAAAAGACTTCCGGATTTCGGACGTCAAAAATAAAAGTATTTTTATGTACTTTTGTACGTATTTTTTTTATGTCTCTGCCATTGCACTTCATTTCCGAATGTTGCTCCTACGTAAAAATATAGGTATCTGTATTATTTTGGAATAGACACATTTTAAGCATTTAAAGAAAATAGGACCGATTCCAAAAAAAAATCGTTTTTATTGTGTCGTATTGTATTTGTTCTGTTGCGCCGTCACGGATGACGTTACTTTAAATATTGGTTTCATCTGAACTATTTCAATATACCTAATTCAAATCCTTATTAACGAAAACGTTCAGATGCTTTTCCATAACGTAGTCTTTGTGTGATAATCCTTAGCGATGCCACCATCATTCATCGTCATCGTTGATTCGTATTTTTTTCGAACGTAATCTCAAAATATTATGTAGGTAAATGGCAAACTCTGGCAAATAAATACGAATTGCGGAAATCCATGTAAAAATAGTTAACAATATAGGAAGGGCATTCAATTCTCCTCCAAATACACTAGGTTTGGTTGTAACAGCGGATTTTTCGTTTGGTACAGGGCGCGCCCTATATTTGATTACATTCTCCTTTCTAGTAGTTAGAAATTTATTGATCTAACAGTACTTAATCGGCGAGTAGATTATCGAAATGGGAAATGACGTTTTTTGTTTTGATATTAAGGTATTTTGTAAAATAATGCCTACGTCAATAATGACAAAAGAAATTGTCCTGTACGCTATCAAATAGCAATCATAAAAAACATTGGCCAAACTACACTGCCTCGAGGGACACCTATTCAGAACCATCAAATCTATTCCTACTGAAGCTCCATGTAGATATAACGGTTGTATACTTGCACCATTTAAAATGATCATATGTAAATTATTACGCCTGAATTGGTTAGTTATACCTACATCCTCAAAAAGATTTTAATCAGAAAAAGTGGCTAAAACAAAGATTAGTATGTAATTTAAAAATAAATCTTTGTTAGATTATTCAGCTCATTTATAGTAATAGAAGATTCAATTTTGTGTTCGCAAAGCGATGATATTCTTCATAAGCTTGTCAGGCTCTTAGATTAAAGTTGTTTATTAAATTCTACCAGATAGAATTTAATTTTATGACTTGGTGAACTGAAGCGGGTATTAATTGAGCACGAGTTATTAAAAACTGCGTTTGCAAGAATATCTAAGACAAAAACACGTATTAGCTTCACTACTCAACACCTTTCATGAATCTAACTTAAGAAGTACAATATAAAGTCGTCGTGTTAACTGTTCGCAGTGGAGAGCTAACTTAAAACCAAGCCGGCGGACTTTATTTTTAGCTAGATAAATGCCAGCCGTCTGTACTTCACGCCATGGAAATGTCACCGTAATAGGAAATAGGAACACAAAAGAATCACCAACCTGACGGGTCTCCAGCAGCCGATCAGATATCTTCGAGAGAACTCTCCCGGACTAGGGCATAGCCCGCTCCGATTCCAAGACTTACTGCTATTTACTGAACAAACACTCGAACTTCTAAACCTAAAACAGTTTTAACGGTATTCCGGTCAGGCACCACACATTTATCTTTATTTATTACAATTATAAAGATCGTGGAATTAGATCTAGCGTTTTAGGTAAACTATACGACCTGTTTTTGAAGATTGGTACGCAGAATGTTGTGGGCGTGATTGTAATTACAATAAATAGGGCGGTAGATAAACAAATAAGTATGGAAAGGGTGATAATTATGAACAATAAACTCTACGTGGTGTGAATAGGTAAACAAAAACAGATAAGTCGATCTTTGGAACGTCGCGTCGAACCCTATGAATATTGAAACTGAGATTAAACGAAACCGAAAGATTTGACTGCGTTCGAGGCGATGGCGTTAACAAAAGATGCTATGTTTAAAATTAATCTTCCAATTTAAGAACATGTCTTATAAAAATGATCCCCTTTAGGGTAGCGAGCGGTTGAACTTATAGGTTTTTGGACCAAAATACTCTTTGAACGTCGATCATTCACGAATTCAATAACGGAATCACGGAAATCCGCTCTTTGTTTCATTCATTGTGATCGTGATATTTCTACAGTTTCATTAATGAACCTGATCGAAATGTCAAGTGAAATACGATTGAATTCGGAGATAAAATAATTGTTTATTGATTCTCGAAAGATCAATTAGTTTTAATTTTCATAATCACTTCATTGGAAACTTATCGAAAACAAATAGGTAATTAAAATTATGATGAACTGAATGTAATTAAAATTATGATGAATTATCATTTAGTCATCTGGTCTGTACTATTTAATAGAGTTGTATTTTTGTTGTTTTATTTCTACATGCTGCGCTGCTGTTTCGTTTTAATCATTTAATACTACAGAAACTAAAGCTTGTCTATTTTTAGTAATATGTTATAAACAACGTATCCAATTAGCCGTTACATGTAACTGATATCAAAATACTCATCTAATATTATGGGAATACAATGAGCTTTGAATAAACGCACAAAACAAGTTACGATTTCCGAGAAAGAAGAATAATAAAAAAATAAAATAATTTATTTCTGACAAAGTAGTCCATAGGCAAGGCAAGGTTATTAGTAACAAGAATTAATACGGAGTGAGTTTTATACAAATATGTGTATTCAAGGAGGCGCCTTAAATATATTTTATTTTACGTGAAATAATAATAGATATTATAATTAATTGGCATGACATTGTTCTACAGGAATATTCTAATGTGAATTTTCTCTTGAAATGTTAATTATAAAACTTTCGATGAATATTTTAGTTTCTCGGAACATTAATTTATAGACGACATGGTTTGAAAAAAATATGTTAAAATTGCAGGAAATTTTGTTCCATATTTAAGATCGATTTCATTGGAATTGCAGAATTATTGCAATTTTATACTGAAAATGTAACTTATTTGGAAGCCATGAGGGATTCCACCCACGGTGGCCATGATAACCGAACTTCAAGGGAGTGTGTTGTCAGGGAACGCCTTGACCTAGTGCCGCCTGGAGCGAGACCTCGAGGTCGACGAGAAGATAGCTAGATGTGCAGATTGATACGAGAGCCATTGAGCTGTTAAGGATGGCGAAGACCGAGTTGAAAACGAGTGAACTAGAAAACAAGTCCTAGATACTGCCCACGTTCAGTAAAAGACAGATAATAACTTTTTATTTGAAGATACTGTTGCTACGTTAAAGTTACTTTTGATAGAAATAAAATTACGTCTAAAGTCAGAGGTTTTAAATTAAGTATTCTTCTAAGTTATGAATATTGATTAGTTAAGAAAGAGGCAAAAAATAATAATGATGTTATCCTCGTTGCTAATGAATCAAAAAAGCTTCTTCCTGGTTAATTAATCGTCAAAAACGTTAACAGATTTTGAGAAGCTTGATTAAACGAAAGTTAAATGAATTGGGGCAGATGATTAAAGTTGTTTTTTTTTTTTCTGATTTTTCGCGATATCGGAGGGTGCGCTAGCGAGTTACAAAATTCTTGTTATTGCAGAGTTAACAAATGTATTTTTTTAATTTAATTTCAGTAGGACTATGTAAAACAAAGTGTTCATAAATATGAAAGGAAATAATTCAGCCAGCTGAAAGGGTTGGCATAATGTAAGGTTTGTGAATGTCTTTAAATCTTTTGACACGAATTTAATGTAGGATAATGTTGTTGCAATGTTTCCGAAAGTTTATTTGTGTATTATGTATGACGCAGTTCTCTGATGTTCAATCCATTATTGTGCGTTATTACGATGCAGACGTTTTTAACTGAAGTTTCAATGGGTTGCGATTTAAGAATAACGAATTAAGTGCGCCGTTAACTGTTTACGAGGTAATGATTTACATATCCGACAAGATACAGCACCAGTAAACTGACTAAAGAAAGAAAATGGAATGCTAATAGAAGAGAAATAGTTGAATATTAAGAAGAAATCTACAGGTAGGGGGGAAAATATTGTAGGAAGGTAGGAGCACAACCATGCAAGCAATAGTGATATAAATTGCACCCACGGTGAATACGTATTGAGGGGACGTTTCATTGTTAATGACAACAGTATCGAAGTGTAACGCTAAATTGATGATCAACGTGTGCGTGTAATACGTATCCACCTGGCTGAGGGGCGCGGGGCGGAGGAGGAGCACGGGGTGTGAGGGGGAGGTGTGGCGAGGGTCAGGGGGGGGGGGAATGCATGCGTGTGTTGGTGTCGCGTACCGACCGGCGGGTGGTGTGGTGTGCGTGCGCGTCCCGGCGTGCGCTCGTCGCGGCGGTCGAGCTGCCACTGGGCGGGACGCGCGCCGCAGCCTCTCCGGACCCGTCGCCCGCCCAGTCGCCCAGTCAATCTCGCACAGAAAACTTTTGATGCATCTCTTAAACGATTCTCACGATAGCGCTCACTTTACTAACGCTTTCAATCTAAACATGCTCTGTAAAAAATCTTTTAATATTGACAACATCCTAAATTGTTTTGATTATTTGAATAAATTACACAAATAAAGGGTTAAAAATAACTTTTAATCAGCACAGTGAATCAGTCTAAAGGAAACATATCTAACGAAATGGAATTAGGGTGTTGAATGTTTTAACGGATGAGGGATTTTCGTATGTATTATTGAATAAAACCTGCATTTTGTATGGATCACTGGCGATTAGTTAAAAACATACTGAATGTTAATTACAGGATGTAGGTTTGCTGCAGCGGAATTAGTTATACAAGGTTCCAATTTCCGGCTAAAGTCCGTATTATCCTTGTCCAGTGGAGCAAGCTTAAGCCTTTGTCCGGTGATCTGCATTGTTTACAGTGTGGTTACACAACGTACAGACTCCAGCACATCAACCTACCCGAAACTGTCAGTTTTTCCCAATCAACTTTGAACCTTATGATTTAGTGATAAAGTTGAAAATCTATTAAAGAAATTTGACAGATTGTAGTAGGTTGATGTGCTGGCGTCTGTACATGAATATACTTACATCAAACACAGCACATTCCTTTTAATTGAGCTCTTTGAGAGGAGCTCTCGCTTTGTTTCCGACAGTTCATTCAGACAGTAAATTTACTTAAAGCTGTATTTAAATAAGTGCTCTGAATGTGCTTATTTGCTCGGCCCTCTTTGCTCTTACTCCGTGAGAATTTAAATAACACAAATGCTTGGACGAAGGTCGAACAATTACGAAATGTAATTTGTGGAAAATTTGAATGCGGCTCATTTTGTTAAAGGTCTCGAGTCCTAACAAGTGAGACTGTAGTCTCATCGCTTATTTATAAGCTGTAAGTTAAAATTAAATTTGTTTCAAAGCCGCAGCAGTTTGGAACTATATTTAACGGCGAGTTTATTAAACTTGTGACAAAATTCGGCAAATTATGTGACAGTGAATTTCAAAAGAGTGTTGTGTTATTGGAATTTATAAAGAAAAAAATCCAGTCATCGAAACAGTTTTTTTTCCTTTACCACGAAATAAGGCTTTCTTCGCTCACAAAATATTTCCTCAATGTGGCTATCTTAGGCAATGAATCGCCCGTTTCGAATTCAATGAGTATTGCCCGTTTCTTATTATTAGGTGAAATGATATTGAGTAGCTTTTTCCGAACTAAAATACATGGAGGCATGAAAAGGCTTTTTTTATTCAGGTTTAATTATGTGCCAGAATTTATTAAAATTATAAGTAAACCATCATTTTGGAGAATTTTAACGATTGCGTCTCAATTTATCTAAACGAATGTTATAAAGAGAAAATATTTGATTTCTGTATGTTTGTTTGTTACGCTTTCACGTTAAAACGGCTGAACGAATTTGGATGAAATCTGGCACATGACCTGGATTAGGACATAGGATACTTATTATCCCGATCCATGGGGTCGAGATTTATGCGGGTGAACCGCGGGGAGCAGTTCGTACATAGATTGAAGAAACCTCTTGATGATGATGAAGTCCCTAAGACTACCTCTTAACATTGTGTCTTTACGGATCATACATTTAAGTGGATAACCTATAGGGCAATATAACTCATCGAATCACGATTGAACCGTACTTAGCTCTTATATATCATATAGCCGTAGCCGAAGCTCTTATATGCCTCGTCCAATGTAGTTATGTATATTGTGTCTATATATAACTTCTCCGCTAATCATTTACGGAATAGTGTTAGCTCGGACAAAGACGTTTTTATTAAACAAGCCGGAGCTTATCTTAAATTGGATAGCTCGTGGATGGTGGCCGTTTCTTACATGGAGATTTCTTTGTGTCTCAGACTTCACATTAATCTAAGGATAGTCAGATGCCCTAATGTTTGCGACTGGTCTGCCCTTAGGATTAGGTACACCCTGCATTTTGTTACGTCGTGGATCCTCGCGAGACACAATGACTTTTTAATTGTTTCTGTAATTACGACATTCAACCGGTTAAAAGACACCTTGATCCTTGAGTTTATTTCGCCACTAGCTGCGCCCAGCGGTTTCACCCTCATAAGTTTCGATCCCGTGGGAATATCGGGATAAAGAGTAGCCTATATTTTAATCCAGGGTGTCAGCTACCTCCATACAACATTTTATCAAAATTGGTCCAGCCGTTTGAGCGTGAAGAAGTAACAAACTTATAAACACACACACAAACTTTCGCCTTTATGATATTAGTGTGACTAGTAGCGCCCCGCGGTTTCGCCCGCATAATTCGATCCCGTGAGAATATTGGGATACAAAGTATTGTATGGATTAATCCTGATTATAAATTATCTATGTTCCAAATTTCATCCAAATCCATCCAGTAGTTTATGCGTGAAAGAGTAACAAACATCCATCTATCCATCCAACCTCACAAACTTTCGCGTTTATAATATTAGTAGGATTACTGTGATTCTTCTCAGGGGTAGTTAGATAAGAAATATAGACTCCCTCTAGGTTATTTTTTTAAATCATAATGTGTAAAAGTCATTGCGATATCCTCTTAACAGAATAATTTTACTTGATTTTCATATCGGTATTTGCTAAATAATTATAGGGTTATAGTTGCAGCTATTAGAAACTTCGTAAAATGTAAGATAGGCATTAAGTAGGTCTAGGTACCTAATTATTTTGTTAGACTGGAGCAAGACTCCATAAATGAGAAAAGTCTTGGTAGAAAATAAAGAAACTTACCGTGTAAATGAAGACAGTACCCGACACTGATCAAACTTCGAACTATTTTCTAGTATCAGACTGCATCAACTTATATAAACAACGCAAGCGCCGTCTCGCAGTAGGTATAGATGACATAGATATTAGATATGTAGTTCATTAATTTTTTAGGTCGCCAAGTATGAGGGGACGTGAATTCATATCGCCGACTTAAGGCTCAGCTTATATAGAGAGACGTGATCTGAAATGTATCCTCATTATACCCAAGAGCTCAAATTTATGGACGAGCGTCGTGAGGGAATGGCCGCCGCCTGACTTTTATCGTAATATCCCCATATATTCCCTATTGTCAACACTCTAGTGCTGTTTTATTCCTTTGTACGGACGTTCCGTTATTCTATAGAAACTCCATAACTTCTGCGCTTTACTTTGGAATGATTCAATAGGACTGCTCCAGTATTTTTCGCTTTTTATCTCAGTTGCATGTTCATCTCTCTATTTTCACTGAGAGGCCGATAAAATCTTTGTTAGCATAAACAGAATGGAGATTTTTCGGTCGTGAAAATATTGTAAAAAATACTGTTTAAAATATGTCGATACAGGCTTCGTTAGCGATCCTGTCTAATATGTAAATAACGTCGACATGAAACAGGTCAGACGTCCCTTTATCTTAGAGATAAAAGCCACAAAGTCTACGCTTGAGATCGCGACTGAACTAAGAATAAGGCTGTTTTTAAGTGTAGGCTGTTGATAAGTATTCCCCTCACGGTGTTATAAGGGGGTGTGGGACTGTGGGCCCTGTGCGGGTAAACACGCAGACCTGTTGCGCGGCGGGCCGGCAGGCACGGGCGACTGACAGACGGCTACGTAATGTGCTTTAGCATTTTGTGAATAAACACATTTACGTAACAAATGTTTTCTTTATCGTTGCTAATATTATCGATCGATGGAGCTTTTATTGTTGGCGATATGGAGAAATATGGAGGTTTTCATCTGTCCTATATCTACACTAATACTCGTATTATAAAGAAACCCGCACTGGGCCCGCGTGGTAGATAATAGCCCACTCCCTCTCGAAGAGAGGAGGCCTGTGTCCCAGCAGTGGGAACAATATAGGCTGATTATGATTATAAATAGGTAAAGTTTGTAAAGCTTATAGTGTAATCCACAATAATCCACCACGCGGGCCCAGTGCGGGTTGGTAGATGTCACATGTCTTTGAATTTTTGGTTCTAGTACATGCCGGTTTCCTCACGATGTTTTCCTTCACCATGTAGGAGGTAATCTCTGGAAGTACTGATCCAATTTCGATATTTTTTCACTGGCAGGTAACTACACTGTTTCCGATTGCCACAGGGTGTGTTTTTTTTTATAGCATAGTAGACTACCACGCGGGCGAAGTCGTGGGCAGAAGCTAGTATAAATTCTAGGTTTTCTAAACGGTCAGTGAGAAAATAAAGGTTTTAAAACATGAACATCATCCCTATATTTTACAAGTAGGTATAGCGTTGGTAAAATGAGAATTGAATTAGACCCCTTAGGTGTGTCATATTATGTAATAAAGTGAGCGTTTAATGACATCCTTAGTTATATGTAATACGTAGATACATATACGATGTAAGAATTTAACAAGCTGCGACGTTATTATCGGAAAACTGTGACGCGTCTCGTCGTTGTTACTCGTATGATTTTGTTTTCTTTTTGTTTTTGAAGAGCAGACCGGGATAAATCCATTTAATATCGCCAGCTTCTGTCACTGCTGCCTATTGAAAGAAAGAAAAGAAAGAAAAAAGTGTATTTGGACACAGTTCGTGAAACACAAAATACATCTATACTTATAATAAATCTGTAGAGAGGTCAATTCTGTACATGAAATATATTTTCAAAATAACTATCAGGGGGTGATTAGTGATCGATACTGATGCCAAAAATGCAATCAGTAAAATTTTTGTCTGTCTGTCTGTCTGTATGTTCCTTATAGAAACAAAAACTACTCGACGGATTTTAACGAAACTTGGTACAATTATTCTTCATACTCCTGGGCAGGTTATAGTATACTTTTCATCACGCTACAATCAATAGGAGCAGAGTAGTGAAGGGAAATGTTGGGAAAACGGGAGAAGTTACTCCATTTTTTAAGCTTCCGTCGCGTGTGCAGCCGTAATGGTTAAAGTTACATAGAAATCATGTATGACGGAAATATTCTACATAAAATTGTCTAAAAAATATCCCGCAACAGCATATGTCTATCTTTTATGGTTGACTCACAATAACACGTGTAACTCCTGATAGCTTAGCCGTTCGGAGCATTCTGATTATATTTGTTTACTCTTGCGTTTATAATACTCTCACTCATCCCTAATTTAAAAAAGTTAACATTATTACCTATTCAATAAAAAAAGAATCATAGAAATCGGTATAGAAACACCAAACTTATACATGAAATAAGCCATCGCGCCGTCACACGTCTGAATCATGCTATAAGGATTATTTTTGTGTAACGGTTGCCGCGCTCGACACGGGTTGCGACTCGCGGCGGGTATAAAAAGGCGGGAGGTCCGAGAGCGAGCCTATGGAGCGAGCTTCATTCAATATTTGGCTGTTGATGCGTTCAGAGCGTTTCGACCTTATTGACAGACAATAATTGATATTGAGAAACCGTGCTTATCAGCGCGACTTTTAGTCTTTAAATAGTTTATTTGAATTTCTTTTGTTGTTATTTTGTAAAATAGGTATGAGTTGTTTTGGTAGTGTTTAAATATTCGTTCAAATTGAAAATTATTAAGCGTAGGTACTTTTATTAATTAAAGTACAGTGTAAACTCTATATAACGACCCTCAAGGGACTGTGCATATTTTGACGTTATAGAGAGTTGTCGTTAAATGGAGAGAAGAAAAATCAGTATTAGATAAAAAAAAAAAGTTTATTTCAGACTTATTTGAACGCTATTGCGTATAGTCTATTATTTTTGTCTGCCGTCTTTTGCTGCACCAATAATTTTGTTGAATTTTTTAAATTATTTTATTCATATCTTGCGATATTTAAGTTTGTGAGCAACTAAGAATATGATAACGGATAGATAATCCATGACTCCTACTAACAACAGTCAACACGTGCAAGCAATCCCAATTTGTAAACAAAAGAACGGATTTCTTAGAAAGTTCGGTATGTATAATGCCGACAGTCGATTTTATTACGGGCTAGGATAATAAAGCGACAAAAGAACGTACACAGCTGCGCAGTTTTTACTAATTTTGGCAACTTAAAAAGTACTTTTTATTTTAAATTCCTGTCGTTATTGAGGGTGGGTGTAACGCTATATAAAGTGTATCATTGTATGGGAAACAAGCTAAACCAACCAAAGCCGAGTGATGTCGACGCTTTAGGGAGTTTGTCGTTAAATCGAGTGACGTTACATGGAGTTTACACTGTAGTTATAAGTATTTATTTTTAAGTGAAGTAGGTATAGGTAGATAGTATTGCACAGGCGTTTCAGCTTTATTTTCATTTCTTTTTTGTTGTGTAGACAAGGAATAAGGAAGGATTTTTTGAAATTCAACCCCTAAGGGAGTTAAATAGGTGATGAAAGTTTGTATGAAAGTCCGTCAGTTTTAAAGTTAGGATCATCAAATTTTGTGTTTAGGCTGACGACTAAAAATTAATTTATACGTGTCTCAGCGTTTTTGATAATTCTACCCCCAAAGGGTTAAAAGGGGGGATGAAGTTGTGTATGAAAGTCCGTCAGTTTAAAAGTTAGGATCTTTAAATTTTGTATTTAGGCTAACGATTGAAAATTAATTTATACGTGTCTCAGCGTTTTTGATAATTTCCCCCCCAAAAGGGGGATGAACGACCTGACTGAAATATCAACGCACAGTCTAAATCGCTGGTCCTTCCTAGGGACATGAATTTTGGAGGGTATGTTCTTTGTGAAGAGTAGGTACCTATCGAATAAGAAGGGGTTTTTGGAAATTAAACCTTTAAGGGGGTAAAAAGGGGGGATTTAGTTGGTATGAAAAATCTTATTTCTTGAGTTAATAACCTTGAAACTTGGCACGAATACTTATCTAAGTAAATTATGAAGTTTAGAATTTTTCGTTTTTCTAAAATACCTACCCCCTAAAGAGGTATTGGGGGGTGTCAAAATTTGTATGAAAGAATTTTAACGCCCTGTCCGATTAACTTGAAACTTAGTATTTATACTAAGGACTAAAAATAATTAATAACATGTATCAGGGTTTTTCGAAAATCTACCCCGAACTGTGTGAAAAGAGGTAGTTAATTTTAAAGGGGAGGATTTTACCGCGTGGCTTGATTAGCTCGAAAATTGTTATAAATAAACTGAGTCAAGTTATAAAATTCCACCCCTGTGGGGGTGAAAAGCGGGGATACAGTTTACTTGAAAAATCTGATTCCTTTGTTCTATAAACTTAAAAATTGGCCCGAACACTTATTTATCTAAATTAGTTATAAAGATCATATCAACATACATTTTCGAAACTTTTAGAGGAAAGTACGAATTTCACGCGGACGAAGTCGCGGGCAGAAGCTAGTAATTAATAAAATAAAAAATAATGTTTCAGACAACAATAGTGTGTGCCTCACGGCTGCGCCAAAAACGTTCATTTCAGCATTAATGCCAGACAGATGCTGTCTGACGCTGGTTTTCTAATGAACCTTTGGGGAAAAGTGACGTTGTTCATCATCAGCCTATAGCAGTCTACTGCTGGACATAGGCCTCTCCTATTGCACGCCATTCAACTCGATTTTCGGTAATTCTCATCCAGCTGCTACCAGCCAACCTGCGAAGATCGCCGTTCCACCTAATCTGGAGTCATCCACCTTGTAGTTTGCGGATTCGCGGTCTTCACTCAAGATCACGCGGTCGCTCACAATGGGCCTTATTAGAAGGCTGAAAGTCACTCAAAGGGCAATGGAGAGGGCTATGCTTGGAGTTTCCCTGCGGGATCGAATCAGAAATGAAGAGATCCACAGGAGAACCAAGGTAACCGACATAGCCCGAAGAATTGCCAAACTTAACTGGCAGTGGGCAGGGCACATTGCTCGCAGAACAGATGGCCGATGGGGCCGAAAGGTTCTGGAGTGGCGACCGCGTACCGGAAGGCGTAGCGTTGGAAGGCCTCCCACAAGGTGAACCGACGACCTTGTGAAGGCCGCAGGAACTCGTTGGATGCGAGAAGCACAAAACCGGTCGAAGTGGAGATGCTTGGGGGAGGCCTATGTCCAGCAGTGGACGTCTTTCGGCTGAAATGCTCAAGAACACGTCCCTACCTCCTCCATACCCTAACGGTCGTCTGTTCTACAGTTGATATTGCCGGCCCATTGCCACTTCAACTTGCTTATTCTGTGAGCAATTGTGCTGTTGCCAGAGACTAAAAATACGCAAAAAGGTGATACAACATGCTATAACACAAGTATTTAATAGAGTATTTTAATATCAAATTACGTTATTGCTACTAATCCTGTTTTTATTAGTAAGCGTTTATCCTATACAAGACAAATTACTTTAGGCTTTACGCAAGCCTCATCTAATATTCATATTATTTTATTGCGTTTCACAAAGCATAAACCATGTATAATATATTAATATGGAAACTTTGGGAGCAATAAATCATCATCAGCCTATCATTTGGGGTCAGTCCAGTCCAGACCGGATACAGATGAATACCAGTATTTTACATGGAGCGACTGCATATCTGACCGCCACAACCCAGTTACTGGGTAACACGACACCCCTTGGCAAGATGAGATTTCAGATTTTCAGGCTTCTGACTTCCCATAAAGACTATCAAAGATTAACGAATTACAGCCGGGATCTACTGCATAACGTGCTTTCCGAGGCACCGAGGGGTCTCGGTATCTTATGGATGTTCAACGATTCACATACCAACTTCTGCAAGCGTTTTTATTATTTACCCACGAGCCCCTTCACGAGACAAAAAAAACCGGCCAAGCGCGAGTCGGACTCGCCCATGAAGGGTTCCGTAGCAGCAAGTAACATAATATAAAAGTTCTTGTAGTTCGTTGTAACTTTGTGAAAGGTAAATTGCGGTTTTCGATTTATGACGTATTAAAAAAAAACTACTTACTAGATCTCGTTCAAACCAATTTTCGGTGGAAGTTTATATGGTAAGTAATGTACATTATATATATTTGTTTAATTTTATCATTCTCTTATTTTAGAAGTTAGAGGGGGGGGGGGACACATTTTACCACTTTGGAAGTGTCTCTCGCGCAAACTATTCAGTTCAGAAAAAAATGATATTAGAAACCTCAATATCATTTTTGAAGACCTATCCATAGATACCCCACACGTACAGGTTTGATGAAAAAAAAATTTTGGAGTTTCAGTTGTAAGTATGGGGAACCCCAAAATTTATTGTTTTTTTTCTATTTTTGTGTGAAAATCTTACTGCGGTTCACAGAATACATCTACTTACCAAGTTTCAACAGTATAGTTCTTATAGTTTCGGAAAAAAGTGGCTGTGACATACGGACGGACGGACAGACAGACAGACAGACAGACAGACAGACAGACATGACGAATCCATAAGGGTTCCGTTTTTTGCCATTTGGCTACGGAACCCTAAAAAGATGATTTAAAAAAGAAACAAAATAAGTAATAGTAAAGAAAGACCCTAAGCACAATCCGAAAAATCGTCGTATTAAAATACATTCTATTATTCGATACCCTACCCACTGTCAGCAATAATAAAACGGATGATATTGAAACCTCGAATCAGGGTACGAAGTATCGAATTGGAGTGTTGACGTCGATCAATCACTCGAATGCGAATCGATTGTCGCTTGCTACGAGCTACGCGCTACGAGCTACGAGTCTAATAAACGGGGAGCTTTGCGTAGCATATACGTAGCCGCGTAGCCGATCTACACTTTTCCGATTGAACTGTTTTTGTATCTGTTCCAGGATTTTTATGGTAGTGTTTTTGTTTTCAAGCATATTTGTGATACTTGCTTTGTCTTTTGTCTCTTGTATTTTGGTTGCTTCGTTAGTCTAGTGTTTTGTTTGTCTATCAGGATTTTCTAGGAAGCAGCCCGAAAATTGAATTTGTGCCCAGGGCAATAGGCTTGTCGTATTACATGGGACTTAAACATAACTGGTGCAATGTGCAAGTACCTACTATGGATACTATGGGTGATGTTAAGTGTTGTATTGTCTGCCGTGGGGAAAAAGTGTAGAAAATTAACACTATGTAGGTGCATAACAGAACATTTTTTTATTATTACACTATTGAATTAGGAAATTCCTGTCATGATAGTGATGTTGGGTTAATAAATAAATAAATTTTGATAACAGTGATATTAAAATTCCAGTTAAATATGACGTGAATACACGACAAGCCAAATCAAAATCATTTCAAGTGCCACGCAAAAATAACTTTTATGGCAGGCGTACCGCTTCCTTCACAATACCTAATTTACTAAATCAAATACCTGTAAACATTAGAGACTCAATGAATAGTAAAAATATAAAGCGTAAACTGAAAGAACATTACATCAACTGGATTATAACTTAACTCGTTGATCAAATCTCATGCTAAGACAGCCCCCAGAGGTCTAATTCTGTGCTTTGTTTAAGTGTGAGGAACTTGTTATTTATAAAATAAAATAAATAAATCATAAATAATATTGGTGAATTACGAAGCTCTAATAGCATTTATTCAAATGAATGCTACATCACTAAATTAGTAGTACTATTTCACGGAAGCATTTGGTCAATATTTACCTAAAGCTATAAGCCTGCACTCTTGCAGTATTCACAAGACTTTACAGAAACTACAGTCAATAAATTCCACTCAGCAGTCGTATCGGCTATACATTTTTAACCGTCCACAGAAGAGCTCATCGGCTAAAAGTCTATCGTTAGCCTTTGAGAGCCGGTAGCTGGTATAAAGCACTAAGCGGGGAAGTTGGTAGACTTGTTGCTCCGGCGGGTAATCAACTCGAACACAAGCGCAACTCGCTATTCATTTATAGCCTTCGTTTGAGTATGTTGGCGAGCTCTTCATATTAAATGGATGACTGAATGTTGGCAAATGTTTTAACGTTATGAAGTCTGCGTTTTGAGCGAAATGTTGTGGCAGGTTGGTATTTTACTGAAAAGTAAACTAATTACTTTAGTGGAGGAAAATATTTTTTTATTTAATTTTTCTGCCGTACCTGGTATTTATGTATTCGAAAGACATATCCATTTTGTACGGAGAGCTCTTTAACAATTTATATAGAACTAGCTATTGGCCGTGGCTTTGCTCGCGTGGAAGTCGGAAAGAATCTCACGGGAATGTACAGTCACCAAAAGAGAGAGTAACCAGTGTCGTCGGATATAGTTGAAGTTTAGTAAGAAACCGATGGAAGTTTTTGAAAGAAATTTAATTTTTAAAAAGAACTGTTTGTTTTCTATTCGTTAAATAAAAATAATATTTTTAACTTACATCTCTTATATCACCCCTTTTAGATTCTTAAACGGGGTGATATAAGAGATGTAAGTAAAAAATATTTGACAAAAAGTAGACCGTGTCCTTCCCTAGGATGCCATCGTTATGTATCTCCTTGACAATTGAAATCCGGCGAAAATAGACGTGAAAAGGTAACAGGTACTGACATACAGAGTTACTTTCGAATTTATAATATTAATATGGATTATAAAATTTTGTAGATTGAACTCTATCTTGAAATAAAAAGGCGCTGACATAAATCGTGCAAGTAAGTCATGCATACTAGAATTAATATTCAAGAAAAAACAATCACCTGCTATTCAAGGCATAAAATACCTATTGATGAAGCTTCACATATCTCAAAATTAATACAGGAAATACATATCCTTTCCTTATTACTGTCACACTTCAGCTCCAACACTAGACCCTGCAATGGAGCAACAAAAACGAGACGGTATATAATAAAAACAAAATCTCTTTCCTAGAACCCCCGTTATCGGAAAACTTGCTTAAACATTATCGTATGTTAGTAAAGTACACACTTCTTTCCTTTTTATTTTATTTGGAAAGCATTATTTTCCAAATCATCTGAGGAAGAGGATTTGGAAAACATTATGGTGTGCTGAGATTTAGATTTCGTAAAAATCAATGCGTCTAAATTATTACCTTGTAGCAGTTTTAGATGGTGTGCTGATGATAGATCGAAACGGTAATAATCCTCCTACTATATGTATATAGAGTGGCCTCCAAAAGTTAGTTGACATTATTCCACGTTAGCTTTGATGTACTTTACGGGCTATAATCTACCAGGCCACGCGTGCCCAGTGCGGGTTGGTAGATCTCACATGTCTTCGAATTTTTGATTCTAGGATATGCCGGTTTCCTCACGATGTTTTTCTTCACCGTTTTGAGAGCAGTGGTGATGAAATTATTTGCACAAAGTAAATCGCCTGCCTGATTTCTAACCCACGACCTCAAGTCGGGGCCGTTACCACTAGGCTACCACTGCTCACTCACCCATTGCCAAACGGGGTCCCTCTATCTGGCAGAATCTTGATGCTCCGAAATTTTTTTGGCATAACACACTTATATATAATCTTCTTTAAACGAATATTTTTAAGGCATAAAAATTATTAAACATAATTATTGTTTGGCCGAATGTTTATATGTCCGAATTTACGATGGCATACTTTTAAGATGGCAGAATTTATCTGGTATAATTACCTTTGGCAGAGTTAAAATTCCGCATAATTTCGTTAAGCATAACGTTTATTTAGAGCGGCGATTATTTGGTATAATTTCACTTGGCATACTATGAAGATGGCAGAACTTCCAATTCTGGATGAACCGTCGACCTGCTGACAGAAAACCTAACCCTAGACGGTCGACGTCAGGGGCACCCCGAGGTTCGGTTGGTTAGGTTCCTTTAAACCCTGCAGGCAGAAATAGGAGCCCCGCGCAGCGGGGCTCCGTCGATCTGCTGACAGAAGCCCGTTTCATCCGGTTCATCCATAAGGAACCCTTATGATGCGACTTTGTCCGTCTGTCCGTCCGTCACTACGTCCGTTACTTTCTGAGATATGATAGTTCTGCCTTTTGATGATTATCGATATAAAATGTATGCCAAAAGACGATTCTGACTGTGAACTTTCTGCGATAATGGTTCTACTTTTTAATTATTAGGGGTATGAAACTTATGCCTAAAGATGATTCTGACTTACAAAATTATGAGTTTTGAATGCATGATAAATGAGTATATGTCAAACGATTTTCTGCGAAATGAAGTTTATGCTATCCGCTGTTATGCAAAATAATATTATGACATAAAAAGTTCTGCTATAAAGGGTGTACCCTTGCCAAACATAAATTAAAATAAATCAAATATAAAACCAAACTCCAATACTCCAACAACAACTTAAAGAGTGTGGATTGATAAAAAATGTCGTAGGTATTTGCTTACAAAAACAGATACGGAAAAAAAAAATCAAACTGTAGAGATTATGAGATAATTATTTCCTCCTTTATCTCGTGTCAAGAAAAATGTAAGAAATCTTGAAATAAATGTTCCACATTGCTTCGAATACAACGAGAAATCATCTGGTATTCATTCGGTGCCCGTTGAAAGATTGTAATTTAGTGTATACAGGGTGAAATTGAAAACATGCGAAAATCGAAATGGGAGATTGTACTCATCATTATGAACAACTTTTACTTTGGGACCAAACCTGAAATCGGCTATAGTAAAAGTTGTTCATAATGATGAGTAGGTACAATCTCCCATTTCGATTTGTCGCATGTTTTCAATTTCAACCTGTATTGTTTGAAGTGTAAAGGCGACGGTATTAATCCGTATTACCTTGTGTGAGTAGCGCACAAAAGATTGCTTTGTATTGTCACGATTAGCATTACCGTGACGATGTTCCTTGAGATTTCTGTGTTTAATTGGAGGCTTTAAGACGATATTGTCATAATATTGTTGGCTTGTAGTAGGTATTGTTGACGAGATATTTGCACACAGAGGGACAATTCTCGTAATTTTCTCTGACGAGCTTTTATATCATACTAGCTGCGCGCCACGGTTTCACCCGCGTAAATGTCGATCCCTTGGGAATATCGGGATAAAAAGTAGCCTATATGTTAATCCAGGGTGTCAGCTACCTCCATACAAAATTTTATTAAAATCGGTCTCGCCGTTTGAGCGTGAAGAAGTAACAAACATATAAACACCCCCCCCCCCCCACACACACACACTTTCGCCTTTATAAATAAATTGTGTAGGTAATGACGTTATAAGTTGATAGTAAAAGTTTTAAAAGAAAAAGTTTATTTTATTCTTTTTAGCGCATTTAACTAAAAGCTTGTTTTTAAAAAAGTTTTTTTACTTTTAATTTATTTTAATTGTTTGCGAGTGCAATTTCTTATATTGCACTGTTTGATCACTGCGTTATAGACGCGTACATGCAGAAAATGTGGGAGTCTTTGTGCGTATGCGGATTTTACTGGGGGATTTATAACTCTGAATTTGCTTTTGGCCTGTAAACTACTAAACTCACTCCTTTTCGAAGTTTTGATGTGGGTATTCGTTGTTACGTTCAGTAGATACAACTTTCTTACGCTGAGCAGGAAAGCTTTTGCATTTAGTTAGCCACTTAGTTTCACAAAATCAAACGCGGACCTAACGAAGCGTATTAAACCCAAGAAAATACCGCCTCTAGATAAGCTGTGTGCTTTTGTTTTTTAAAAGAACATTATCATCTGCGTAACCTATTCCCAAGTATATTTAGGTCGGCTTCCAGTCTAACCGGGTGCAGCTGAATACCATTATTTTTTATGAAGCGGGTGCCTATCTGATCTCCACAACTCAGTCACTGGGTTATAATTATACAGATCGGACTAACTTACCTAGTGACGTCCGATCCTTAATTATGTGAAGTAATCCAATCCTCATTTATACTATGTAGTCGCACCATTTCGTGCGCACACGTCACAATATTTAAAGATGAAATTCAAATTTTTTCATCCTAAAGAAAAATAAATGTTGTCTGTGGTCCAGTCGTTGGCGCGGTCTCCTGACATCTGTCAATCATTCTTTCAAAGCATAAGAACGGGACTTCACGATGACCTACATGGGCATCGTATAGTCCCGGCATACAGCACAACACAACTTCTAGAAGGGGTTTAATAAGGCAATTCAATATACCTAAAGTATAGGATGATTATCTGGGAAGGGTTGGGATACAATGAGGATTGGATTACTTCACATAATTAAGGATCGGACGTCACTAGGTAAGTTAGTCCGATCTGTATAATTATGCTTCGTAATCCAATCCTCATTTATACTATGTAGATGTTCAAAGAATAAAGTTGTGTTGGTCATCATAGGTACATAAAATGAGCATTGTTCAATAATTGAACATTGTAACTTAACATGCTATTCCATGTTTGTTAGGTACTTACTAATTGTAATGCATTTCTATTAAGAATCAGTGTACCATTAAGGTAAATAGTTACCTAACTTAATTTATAATTCTCTAATTACTATTAGATTCTGGAAATATAATCAGTTTTGAATCAACTAGTTTAATTAATAATCCATATGGCACACATCAATTTCTTATAATCAGACAATTAACATTGACATGTAATAAGTTCTATGTACAACCACTCTATAGAGCACACAGCTGGTGCAAAAGCATTAGAATCACTAATAAAAAGGTCTCTTATAAAACCGAGTAAGGGTTGAGAAATTTGTGGTCCAACCAGCATAATGACACCTTCTTCAGAGCCCTTTGAAGTAGAGGCATGTCTGTATATGTGAATTTAGAAATAATAATATCTATTCCACTCTTACTTGAAATTTGTTTTATCCATCTATTATTGGTTACAGTAGAGGTTGCATCATAAGGCTTTCTTATAGTTATAATTAATGATTTACAATTTTGTCTTATACTCTTACCTAGTAAAATCTAGATAGGACAATTTAGGGGTTGTGGCAGTACAGAAAGATAAATTATCTTTAAAAAATGGTAGAATCAAGTTGAGTTCGGATCTGCCAGGTTTTAATTATATCTGGATTTTTATGTTAATATTGTCCTCATTATAAGAAGTGTACTAATGAGTGACCAGGTTTGAATTTTGTGTGCAGTTACAAGAGCTATTATCGTTACTAATTGTTTGGTTAGAAATTCTAAACCAAGGGTTTGATTGGGAAATAAATTAATCTGTCGAACTCCGCTAATGAGACACAATTGATTTGAAATTGTCTCGTCGCCAACAGGCGACGCGCGGTGCTTGGCCGGTTAAATAATGCAAAACGATACTAGGGTCCCACTAACTTCATATTTGGGATTCTTTGGTCTTAATATAAATATATCCGTGAGAAACCTTGTCGCTTTGTCATTTTTGTGTCAATGTGGCGGCCAAAAAACTACAGAATTTGCTGATTATTATATAGCTCACTCAATACCATTAGGATATCATACATCATTAAACTTAGTGGTAAAAATTATATGGCTATCATGACTGAGCCTAGGGGTCAATGTCTTGTGTCTAACAGAAGAGAGTCTACTGATCTAGAGCAAAGCTAACAGTATATTAATTGAGGGATCAGTCTTTCTCCTATCAGGAAAGCGCCCCTGATAATATGGCAGCAAACAGTGACTCCTGTGCATTGGGTGTCGAGATCCCATTTGACAGTGAATAGATCTACAGAACATACTTGGATCAGGGAGCCATGATATGTTGATGTTTAGTATTAGACCTGATTGTAAACAGGTCAATCGGGGGCTGGCCCAGTATCACATCACTTCCATTTAATTTCTATGTTAGGAAGCCTAGATTCAATTTACCATACTGTTTTCTTTGGAACTAATATAAAATGCATAAACCCGTATTTGTCATTCCTTGCAACGTTGCCAAGATTATTAAGCCCAGCTATTCAGATGAGTAAAATGAGTACAACCCATCTTACTGACACAGGATATGGCCGTTGTGATATCTTTTCTAAGTCCTCGCAGTAACTGAGTTTGCTTGCAAATGTTTTGAGCCCCATAAATGCTGCTAATAGTTCAAGGTAAGGTAAGGAACTTTTCAACATTAACTGTCCAGTGCCTGTGGATGTTGATATCATTACATACCAGACCCCAGTCAGTTTGGGACAATATTTCGAGAACAAAATCAAATTGTTTAATTCTATTGTGGTTTGTTGAAATGTAAGGTAACCAACAATCTCTGCAAATAAATGATTTTTAATTTGTTTCTAGTTCTGTTGTATTTGTAAATCAGTGATTTTTAACCTAGTTTGGTATAAAGTTAACCATATTCATATACAGATGCAGCTACTAGAATACCTAGTAATTAGACACACTCTATTATTTATATCTCATTTCAGACTTAATATTCTTTATGGACTACAGGGTAAAGTCTATATTTTCCTGAGGAAGTGAAATGGCAAACTGGACTGAACCCAACTAATATCCTAGACATTGGCAGCACTGTCTGGGCACTCTTTTCAGTTTTAATAATAAATCCTAGATATTTAACACAGTTTGAGTATCAGACATATTTTCTAAACACTGCATATGGATCGGCAGGGCACAGAATATAATTGTCAAGATGTATGACAAAAAGCAACCCTAGTGACCTCCGGTGACAGACAACTGGCTTTATGATGTTTGTGAATACATATGGAGCGGTGCTAAGTCCAAATACGAGGCATGTAAACTGTTATAACTTATAACATATCTTGAAATAGAAACTGGGGATATCTCCTGACTAGTCCTGACATATTTTCATATAGATAATTGATATGAATTTTTTAAATCAATGTAATATTGTAGGCAAAAAACTTATATACCTAGTAGCATACTACATATTAAGTTTTTATTTAATATGTATCTCCAAGCACCATGCGATTTTGGTACAATTATACCAGATAAAATTACTTATTTGACAGGAGCACATGTTTCTATAGCACCTAATGTAAGAGATTATTCCATGGGGATAGATTGCTTTCTTTCTGAATGAAGTTGTTATTCAGAGGTTTGAATTGGAAACTCAGTAAAAGGTAGTTTATAACCCTTGATCCACTCAGGTATGGTTGGATTAGTAGTAATACCATACTTCAGAGAAATATTGCAATCTACCAGTCTGTACCTGAGCTAGTGATGATGCTGGTTCTGGCAACGGTTGTTGGCATTGGATTTATCTTGAAGCTTATAGATAGCTATTCTGAATTGGTGTGTAGAATAGGTATTTTGATATTGGTGTTTACTCACATCAATTCTTGAATTTCCTCATGGCTAGGTAGGATTAAGGATCTCAGATTATTGCAATTTTCATGATAAATTAATGTCACACTCAGTCTAGCTCAGTAACTTAATGTTTCAATTTGATCCGCACTATACAAACGCTTGGGAGGCTATTAGACTGTTATGAACTTTTCCCAATGAATGTAATAGTGCGGCCACTGTAGTTCGCTGCCCCGTGATTGTGTGGTCCCATTTGATTCCACTTCCATTTACTGCTGTCACCCTTCCTTTTTAAATTTTGGTGGGTTCAATAGGCTACAAATTATGAATGTTTCATACTTCTTTTAAATGTTTAACTTCATCTCCACATTTAGTCCATTATCATAATTGACCACCGTGTGGCCAGACTGCCATGCAGTTCTACAGGTAAAGTAGCTAACTGTACCCCAGCATCTCACAAGTAGATTTTCAATACTTGAACTTAGGACTTCACGTTGGGTATGTATATCGTTCCACTCTCAGCCTCCTCTCGGCTGTATTTTAGTAGAATTGAAGTACTAACATAGCTTATATAAGTTAAATTGTATATTAACACCCTCACTGAGAGGAGGCCTGTGTCCCAGCAGTGGGAACATTATAGGCCGATTATGTGTTATGTATGTATATTAACATCTAGAATATAAAGTATTTTGGAATTAGATTATAATTAACGGCATTGAGTATGGGTATTCCCAATCCGGCTGCGTTGGCTTCGGTCACATAACACACAGTCCAACTGTAGTCTTCCATGGAAGAGGGCTCCGTACTCATCTACGAAGACTAATTAGAGTTAGGTCCCAGACTGCTTAGATCTAAATCCATGGCTAACCTCACGTGATAGCTCTAGGAATGCAGGAGGGATGTGTTTTTAACACTGGACGTATAGACTGGTTTATATCTGATTTTATTTGATTTAACCTGAAATAAATGGATTATTATTATAGAACATTGACTAACCTCTCGTGAGTCTGTGTGGAGTTGATGGCACAGTTGAATGTTCTCATGGTTCACCTCGCGTGAGAACACTTAGAGACGGCCAAAGATCCTCAGAACACTGAACGTATATACCATCGGCTAGCCTCGCGTGATAGCTCATGTGGTGTCGTTCTTATGTAAGTATACAGCACAGTTACGTTCTCATGGTTGACCTCACAGTGAAAACTAGAGACTGCTGTGTGTATTACGGCATCCTATGTCGGCCAAAGATCCTCCGAACACTGAACGTATATACCATCGGCTAGCATCGCGTGGTAGCTCATGTGGTATCGTTCTTGTGTAAGTATACGGCACAGTTACGTTCTCATGGTAGACCTCACAGTGAAAACTCTAGAGACTCCTGTGCGTATAACGGCATCCCTTTAATAGGGAGCATGATTTCAATAGTCTTTGATTTCAATTGCCGACAACTGAGTTTCGATGGCGGCTCCGCTTTGCTTTTTCAAGCGATTTTCCAGTTCTCGCAGGCGTACGGTCAGCTCCTACATTCCATCGTCTCGTTTTCTTCTGTTTTCCCATCTTGTTAAAACTTTTCTGAACTTTTATATACGAAAACGTGATCAGTGCGCGGCACAAAAAAGTACAATGATTGACAGATGTCAGGAGACCGCGCCAACGACTGGACCACAGACAACATTTGTTTTTCTTTAGGATGAAAAAATTTGAATTTCATCTTTAAATATTGTGACGTGTGCGCACGAAATGGTGCGACTACATAGTATAAATGAGGATTGGATTACGAAGCATAATACGATACCCTTGGTAAGACTGGTTGTCAGACTTATTGTTTTCTAAAAGAACAACAACATTTATTTGAAACAACGCTATCCCTTATTGGAATAAATTATTGCGGACACAAAACATAACCCACAATAGCTTATATTGATAAACCTTATCGACCATTTAATGTAACAATGGTTAATAAAAGTTCCTTAACTAATTTAGTATTCATCCCAGGATCTTCTACTTTACATTTTAGGTTACCTACTTATAAAAACCAATACCTGTGTTTGCCCATAGATAAGAACTTTTCGTAAAAGTTGACCTTGGTTCTAAAAATGGCTGAAGCGTACTAAGATGACACGTGACACGACTTTTACTATTTTGGGATAACCTTTCCCTAACGTGCGGCGTTAAGTGACAATCTATCAGAGAAGTTTTCGCCGATATTTAGGTAGAGAAAAAAATTACACATAACATAAAATCATACCTGTATTTCTAAAGATTAAGCAGAAATGAGCCTGGAGTACATCCACATTTCGACAGTTATGTTTAAGTCCCACGTAACATGGAGCGAGCCTGTTGCCATAAACTGGGCACAAATCCAGACTCCGGGCTCCTTCTGAGAATTTCCACATGGAAAAATCCAATAACACAAAGTAATGTTTGCAATTTATACGCACACAATCTAAAAAACCGGCCAAGTGCGTGTCGGACTTGCACACAAAGGTTTCCGTAACACAAGGCAAAAATCGTAGAAAAAAACACGTATGTTGTATGGAGACCCCTTTAATTTAAAAAAAATGTATTTTATTTGTATTATATGTTGTTATAGCGGCAATAGAAATACACACTGTGAAAGTTTTAACTTTCTACCTTTTACGGTTCATGAGATACAGCCCGTTGATAGACGGACGGACGGATGGACAGCGGAGGCTTAGTAATAAGGCCCTGTTGGCACCCTTTGGGTACGGATCCCTAAAAACTACAGAATGCTATGAAATAATGTACTGCGAAACAGTTATCAACCTAGGATTCTTGCATAGTCCGCTTTCTTCGTCCACATTCAAAAGGCGTACCTACACGTACGAAAATGTTCATAAATTTAAACTTTGTAAGCTTAAACTGCGTGAAAAGTTTAGCAGCCAAGCCATGTATCATCGCTTTACTTACTGTGCGAACTTCTACTTCGTAACACACTCAAACTTTTCAGCGGATTGACAACAGCTGTCTTCGAGAAACATAATTAATGAGCACTTATTAGTTACTAGCTTTTGCCCGAAGCTTTGCCCGCGTGTATGTCGGAAAGTATTTTACGGGAACGTACTACCGGAATCAAAAGAACCCTATGTGTTAATCCAGGTGTGACGTTGCAAAACTAATAGTAGCGACATCTGTCGTGGAATAGCGTACGTCATGGTGGTTTACAAGACGCAAGGTGGCGTTGGTGTTTTGTGTTTAATAAATTAATTACAGTTCATCAGTTAATTAAAACAAATAAACAAACATACATAATTCTCCATATTTTTAAATAAAAAACAATGTCGTATGTATTAAAGATAAAAATCGATACTTCATAATCTTATATAGTCTGTGGAAGATTATTCGAGAAACTGTCAGATTGGTTTGGAAAGAAACGGTGTTCCGTGTCCGGTCTTTTACGACTAAGAACACGAGCCTGGGGGCTGTTTGAGAGGGACTTTATATCCTGAGAGGAACGGGATGTGCCCAAATAACCCGATGGGGTTTTAATATAAATCCAGAAAGAGTGGAATCCTGTGAGTATTCAACCATTTGCTTTATTCTTGCTGGATAGCCTATAGCCCAGGTCTCTTGCATGTATGTTCTGACACGAGGACGTTGTTACAGGTCTGGCTTGTTATGCTAGCCTTCTTTTGATTGGTGCTATGCGCAGCTAAATTGATGCCTGGATGTTGCGCCGTTGTGTGATGATTTGGAATTCATCAGAGCGTAGGCGGCTTTAAGGTTATCCCTTGCGGTGTGGTCATCCGACGTTCAGGAAGGCCTTACTTAGCCGATTCCCGGTTATGAGGGAAGTTCGCCACTCCAAGTAACGAAAGCGTCACCATCTCGTCCGTAGGCCGCGTTCGCGTGTGCTCACAGGTTTGTCCTGTGAGCGAAGCCAAGGACCGACGATCCGTCAACTGATTAAAGTCAACTGATTGGTATCAACGGAATGAGCTAAGAACTGAGAGACTTCAACTGATTAAAGTCAACTGATTGGTCAACTGATTGAGTTCAAAACTGAGAGGTTATCTGTGTAAGTTTATAATTTAACCTATGAGAGAGTTAGGCCTTTTGTAAAAAACTAGGTGTTAAGACCAGTTGTTGTAAGATATTGTGTCTCGGGTTTGCTTAGTATATTAGTTATTTTCCCCTTATGAGCACAGTCCAAATAGGTCGGACACATGTACGATGAGCTAAAGGTTATTGATTTATTCCCTCACGGACTCGCCATAGCGACTCTGAGAAACTGCTATTGTCTCGTGCAGGTGTTCACCCATACCACTAGGTACGGAGACTAGTTGTGTGGGTGAATGCCGTAGTAGCAGGGAAAGAGGCATTATTTTAGTGGCTCGCCACTTTGTTTGTATGTGTGCCTTTATTTTGTATAATTCCAATAAACTTGTATTGTGTAAGAAGGTACTTGTTTAATTGAATCTTTCCCTAGCAGAATATACCCTATAAATTTACTTTAGCACGGTGGTGAGTAGTATAGTTCAAATAGAAACCATGATCAGCTTGTTTCCAATTAATTTCTGTAAACTACGCACGGGCCAGTGTTACACAGGTTATGAACTATCTGTGTGCCAAATTGCATTCAAATCCGTTCAGCCCTTTTTGCGCCAATCCGGAACATACATTCAGACAAATAGACAAGACAGTTATTATTTTAATTTATGTTTAGATGTGCCAATGCCAATTTAGCATTTGTCTTGAATAACATACTTTAAACTTCATTAAATAAATACCCGTAAAAGCATGAAATCCCTATAAAAAGATTCGATTAAATTCAGAGAAGGTTCAAATACCCCTCGCCCAATCTCAAGAGATTTGTGGGCTATTTATAGGTACATTCTATCGAGTAACTTGTTTCACTGCATACCTAAATATTATACAGCGTCAAATTAATTTAGCTAGCAAAACTCCCCAGACGTGATGGGTATCGACATCTAAACAGGAAAAAACAAAAAATATTGGCGGTCAACGACCGCTTGTAGGGTTGATACTTGAAGTATGTTGAGTGCCCCATTGGTCTCGTGGTCGCAAGCGCGACTGCTGAGCGTGGGGTCCTAGGTTCGATTCAGAGTCGGGCAAGGTGTTTTTGAGTTTTTCCATCAGGAATTTCTTAGTAACAGCCCGGAGTTTGAAAGTTGGCGGTGTGATACCCCCGTGCCTTGGAAAGCACGTTAGGCCGTTGGTCCTGCGCCTGATCTCTCTCCGGTCCCATCGGATTATGAGAGTGAGGGAAGAGGGAGTGTGCATTTGTGTTTGCGCGCACACTTGTGCTCTATAATATCTCCCGCGCCGAAGGCTAGTCTCCGTTGAGATTGGCCGCCGTGGCCGAAATACGGTCTGGAGGACTTTCCTTGACGTATGAGTTGAGAAAAAGATCCCATTACGTCTGTGAAGTGCACAGTAACAAAAACTGATTTTTGAACTGATATTTCAAGAACATACACTAAATACGGTCGTTGACGTCAAAATATATTATCATCTTTTTGTTTTAGTTATCGATATACCGTAGGTGCTCTAAAGGGAATAAAGTTGAATATTTTTTATTGTTTCCCTTTGAGCACCACGGTAAAATATTGATTGGTGCTCTAATGGGAATACCTTTGTTGCTCTAAAAAATGGTGCTCTGAAAATAGGTGCTCAAACGGGAATACTCCCATCACGTCTGTGGAGTTTCATTAGCTAATTTAATTTGACCTTGTATATATTACCCCCTTACTAATAAACGGATATCAGATGAATTATACACACCGATTTTTCTCTTTCAGTCGTCAGTAATTTGATTTGAGTTTTTTTTTTAACGATAAGACCGCCCAATCTGTCACCCATTGTAAATCTATATTTATGTCTGTAATTTATATGGTGTACATACCTAATAAAGAGTATTCTATTCTACTCTATTCTTTTGAAAGAAGGATACAAAGCGTTGTGTAACTATATAGACGCCATACCACGTTTATTAGTAAAGGGATTAGCCTTTGTGGGTATTACCAGAATAGATAACATACCTAACCAGTTTTATGAAGCTTCTAATTCTGCACAAAGAAGCAATCCTAATGAATTATAGGCAAGAGTCTTTGATGTCTTATTGTAGCGACTACGACTAGAAAACCCGTCTAGTGAATCTAATCGATAGAACAGCTATTTCTGAACGAATCTAGCCAGCCAGTCAGATTAGGAACGCAAGACTTGCTCTAACAGTAATTCTGTTTATTGAAACGAGAAAATGTTAAGGCTGTCAACTATAATGTTAGTTCTTACTTGAAGCGTATTTAATAATGTCGAGTGTTTCCATAAAGTTGTGTGTAATTATGATGTGAGGAATTTTCAGGGTCGAATTCAGAGATGAAAGATTTCGACAGAATGCATGAAGGCAATTGTTAACCTTTTAACCGCTTACGCCGGATTAATCCGACAAATATTTTCGTGTCCATTCCGCCCGGGTTGTATATATACGACCAAATACTACAACTCGTTTAATCGGTATTTTTTTCTGGTTCTTTTTTTTTTGTCGGGCGCTGGGGGCACGACAACTGACATAAAGTCGGGCGGTTAAAAGGTAAAAATGTTTTTATTATGACAAGCATATGGTTCAAAAAGATTTGGTAATGTGATAGAGGATTTGAAATAAACGTGAGCCGTCACCGTTCTCTGGCTCTTATCCCGATGAAAAATCATCATCTGCCTAGCCTTTTCCCAACTATGTTAAACGGGTCGGCATCCGGTTCGACTGGAAGCGGGCCCCAACATAGTTAGGAAAAGGTTAGGCAGATGATGTGTGTCAAAGATTTACGAATGGTCCCATCCGGGACCAACGGCTTAACGTGCATTCCGAGGCACGTAGGGGTCTTGGTATGTAAAGATGGTTACTTATCCACAGACCAACCGCGGCAAGCGTAGCTTAACCTGATCGATCGACCCGTGCGGCTGTTATTACTTAGCCACAAGCCCCTTTTATCGCAATGAAAAACACGTCACTATTATTTATTTAATACTTTAAGCACACAAATGTACAGAGGTAGAATATCTACCATTTAAAACCTGTCCTAAGGGGCTGTCTCCACAAGCGAGAGAATCGCGGCGATATTATCGTCGTGCTACGTATTTCTATACACTCTCTTAGAACGTGTCTCCACACGGCGATATGATCGCGGCGAAAATTTGATAGCACGGCGAGAGTATTTTCCGCGGTTACTGTGTAAAATGTTATAATAAAATACCACTCGATATTCTTCAACTAAATGAGAAGAAATTTAAAACATGCATTAAACGCACACTATGTAGACAAGCATATTATAAGTTGGATGATTATATTGCAGATAAAAATGCTTGGCTAAATGCTGGTCCTGCTCCACAGGCACTTGAGCTCACTAGTTAAAATTTCAATATTTGGAAGAGGTGCTTCCCTTTTTCTTTTTTAATGTTTCTGATCTTAATATTTATTTTTATTTTATTCAATCATGTTTTAATTGTTAATGCTGCAATACTAAACACCTTTTCCTGTTTGGTATTAAAAATTTTATTCATCTCTTAAATAAATTGCAATCTATAGTTTTGTATCATTTAGAAGCATTTTTTCAATTTTGTAAATGTAAGAACCATGGATCCGTTTATTATGATTTTTATGTTGACTTGAAAGAGCATGGCAGTTGAGAATGTGTCATGCTCACTTAAATGTCTCACTGATGGTGGCGCGTGTGTTGGATCATTCGGTTCCCTACAAAATGGTTGAGCTGGATGGTGCTGATCCATGCGTCATGTTCGTGAACGGACGCCGTCGGTTGAGACTGGTCATCTCTTAACTGCCAAGGCTTATTTTTAATCTTATTTCTTGTATTGTTTCTTCATTTGTGTGTTTTTTTACATTGTTCTCACATATAGAAGCAACAAGAATAATGTACCCAGGATTTTGTAATATCTTGATTTAAAAAGAGTGTCCATGGAGTTTCTTGCCCGTTCTTCTCCATAGAGATCTACGCTTTGGAATGGACACCTAGCTTCAACTTTCTGACCAACTGACCGACTACTTAATTTTGACAATTCAAAAGTGCCTGTAATGGTTTAATTGAAATAAATGCTTTGAGTTTGAGTTTGAGTTTGATTCTCTCGCTCGTGGAGATGGCCCCTAAGAGTTTCAGCGAGAGAAACTATTAATAGAAAGGATACTAATTGTACCACCACGAGTATAAAGCAGTACCAGTATATTATTATTATAGCACTGTGTGACCTGAACCCGCTCTCAAGTCACGCTTCTCTGTGACTTAAGTAGTCTATTTTTACACAGAAAAACGTGACTCAAGTGCAAGTTTTTGCGGGATTGTCCGAAAGGGTTACCGCTGCCCCGGAACATAAAGGGCTAACTAAGGAAGGAACACGGGTGAGTTTTAGTCAGTAAGAGTCTGACACTCCCTTCCGCTCCACCCAGAGCGGGAGGAGTCATTTGATTTCATTCCATCCATAAAAAAAGGCAAGTTTTGGTCACACGAGCTATAAAATAGTATATACATACTATTATTGTTACGTATGAATTATCAAAAATTTTCGAATAAGTAACTTTAATTGTAAATATCCTTTTTGGCTTTGTAATATTATGTAAAACCATTAATGGTGCATGTTGTGTTAGCCTGTAAGTAATTGCTGCATTTATAAAAAAAAACCTATGCCAAAAAAGGCACCGAATAAGGCTGCTGATGAGGGTTTCGTGACGGTGCAAAGGAGGAAGCGCCGGTCGCGACCGAACAAGAACCGCTGCGGCAAAGCTCCTACGGATCCCGAAGTCAGCTTGCGTACCGCAAAGCCGAACACACCGGTGTACATCTCCCGCCTACACTACACCACTAAGGCGGAGGACATCGTGGAGTACGTGCGCCAGAAGACGAGGTACACGCCGAGGGTGCAGTTACTGGAGTCGCACCGCAACGTCAACTTCAAGGCGTTCGTGGTGCGCGTACCGAATTGTTACCTGCCCGTCGTCATGGAAGAAGACTTCTGGCCAGAGGACGTGGTATTCCGTCGCTTCCGCGGACAAGTACCACAGAGCAGTACAAGAACTAGCTAGTGAAGTGATGTACTAGTTTTATAATAAAAATATGTATGTTTAGGTTAAGGTATTTATCTATGGGCCTGCGTCGCCTGAAATAAATGAATAAATAAATAAAATAAATACACATACTCGTACTATTAAGGAAATTATTTTAAATGTATTCCGTAAACAATTTTTGGGTAACGTGAATAGATAAATAAATAAGCTTTAAACCGATATTACAAAAATACCTACCTTATACAATTTCTAAGACGTATTTTATTAAATTTAATTCGTTTTCAATACACGTATCATTTTCTAAAACGCAAGCTTACTGCAAGATGTTAGAATATTCCGAGAGAAAAGCTTTCCTTGCAACCTACATTTTACGTACAAGGAGGCTTTAGTCAGACGACCTATAAATGTAGGTACCAAAGTATAAATCCTTTGCGCGGAACTGGATAGAATTATATTACCTACATACTACGTAACGAAGGATGTTTTATGTGTAGGTATGTTAATCTTAGATTAAAGAACTGTCTTCTTGTTAACTAGTGGAACCTGACGTTAATTTATTATGTTTTGGAGTTTACGATAAGTATGTATTAACTTTGAAATATTAGATTCTTAGACGATGAATGACCTATGGGGTGATTGCGTAATACACTAACAGTACCAATGGTCTTAATTTTGACAGTTCAACAAAATTCATTGCGTTATTTACGTTGTTGAGCGTTGTTGATTAGCGATTGGGATACCTAAGGGTAAGTAATAGTAATATTTCATTTAATTGTTAGAATAATATTACAAGAGTTCTAACATTGTTTTGAAGTTCATAATATTCTGGCGTTTTCGGTGTACATTTTCAGAAGTTTGTTACTTATAAATTATTACTTATCATTGAATTAAATTAATTAGGCTAGCATTGAAACTGCAAATTGGTAAAATATTAAGTATGGAAATGGCAAAAAGATTAAATGAAGTCAAAGAGATAATGAGGTACCTAACTGAGAAAGTATGCTTCGACTTTCATTGGTTTTTTATGTCCTACTTAGGTAAAATGGCGGCAACCAAAAAGTATAATAAAACCAACCATGCAATAAAAATTTGCACGTAATGTCGTGGCGACATGACGATTTTATAACGACATTTCTAACCTCACGTTTGAAAATGTAGAAAACGTCGTTCAACTTATCTGGCGCTGTTTCAGCCAGTCTCAGCATGAGCTCGACTTTATCGCTATGGCACGTCCATAGATATCCGAGGCACATCGTTAAGCGCGGCTGTCAGGATGTCATCGCAGCGCATTTGATCAGGCGCGACGACTTCTATAAAAATCACATTTCTCGATTCGATTTTATTAAATGTATTTGTAAGATTTTTCAATCGCATTCATTGGGGCACAAAGTTGCGGAAAATTGTTTCTGAACATTTTTTGTGTTGCTGGAAACATGACTGGAACATGGGCAACATGGAATGTTGCAGTGTTGTTCGAACATCGGCATTTGTTGTAAATATTCTGTATTCATGGTAAACAAAGGACGTGCACTATATTGCTAGCAACACTTGATGCTACAACAAGAAACAATGTTGCACAACTGTTGCTCAACTTTGTTTTCTTTATAAATAAAAGGCTTTATCAGTTACGCGAATTTTAACCGGTCAAGCACCGCGCGTCGCTTATTGACGACGAAACAATAGAAAATCAATTGTGTCTCATTAGCGGAGTTCGACAGATTAATATTATCTAGCTTGCTTAAGATGGTTAAATTCGTCAAATTCTTGGATAACTACTGAAGCGTAGTGAAATTTCTCCCCGTTATGGTTAAACTTGTTAAGTCAGCTAGCTAGCTAGATATTCTCCTTGTTTCCGAAGTTGGCTTTCATTTTGTTTACGCTAATATGATAAATTTTATCTTTCTAGAATTTTCATTTTCTTTTACCTGATTGTGTTTAACAAAGGGTTATTTTTGCGCGTAACTTGCGTTTTGTCGTCTTGTCCAAACTGCTTGATGAATTTAATAAATGTAATGTTTTATTAAATTCTTGTTCAATGCACAATCAGCCTATTATGTTTCCACTGCTGGGGCACAGGCCTCCTCTTTCTGTAAGAGGGAGTGAGCCATAATCCACCACGCGGGCCCAGTGCGGGTTGGTGGATGTCACGTCTTCGAAATGTTGGTGCTAGGATATGCCCGTTCCTTCACGATGTTTTCCTTTACCATTTCTTGTTCAATACGCAACATGAAATGTCCAAAATTTCACTTACTAGCGAACACGGTATAAAAAATCAAATGTCAGGGGTGATTTTATAAATAACGACATAGAAATCTGTCAAACCAGGACAAACAATTTCACACACATTCCCAGCATGCTTACTGACGTCACCATAATTAATTAATTATGTTGCTGGAAAAGGCTCACTTGAATAATAAAGCTCTATCAAACCGCATCAAAATAACCCAAATCTACTTCAAAATGTAATTTAACATCTGCTTCGTAAACATGAGACGTTGTGGCCGTAGATGCGAACTAATCCTTATTTCTGACAACAATGGGGCCAGCCTTACCATCAAAATTTACCTCACAATATACATACCTACCTACCCACCATAATTTAAGCACCTATGTATATTCCGGGCACCTTTATGATATGACACTACGCTAATTAGAATCATTAAGGTTGCTAAGTGACAGGGAATCAAGATGGTGGAAATCGGAATGCTGATTAAAAAGGTTTCGTTTTTACTCTGTAATTTTACTAATATTTTCAGTTTCGGCACAGAATACTTAATAGTACTACGTAGTTTCGGAACGGAAATTATTTACAAAAGGGAAATGCAGACTTTTATATTAAAATATCTACAAAATAATATGAGATTGTGTTCATTTGCCAGAAATCATTTTCAAATAGGTACTACATTTTTAGTTTTCACATGGAGCGTGCGTAAAGGGCAATGCAAGACAAGCTGTGCCCGCGACTTCGTTCGGGTGCATATCGGAAAACAAATTGAATTTCATGGGCTTTAATTTTTTTTTCGCGGAGCCCTATATTCTTTTTCTAAAATAAAAATTGCATAAGTTAATCATACTTACAACATCAGCTACCTGCCAGTGAAAGTTCCGTCCAAATTGGTCCAGCCGTTTCGGAGATTAGCCGGAATAAACAGACAGACAGAACAAAATTTTAAAAATTGTTTTTTTTGTTGTTATAAGTATACATATAGTATATACATTCATATATACATTTAGTAAAATGCTGTTATTTTGACATTACAGATTGTGACGTATAGATTATTATAAACGCTTCACCCATAACTTGGCATATTCGCTTACGTTGTCGCAATAAAGGCTGTAGGTAGATATGAAAGGGTTCGATGTGGCTACTCACTGCGCATCGACTTATACTAAAATAGCATACCGGACCTGTCCTTCCTTCAGTATCCTTTGCCGAAGTACGGTCAAGGGTAAACTAGGTAGGTACATTGACACACCAAACATAATATGTATTAGGTCCGGGAGAAAGTTTTCTCGTTTTATACAAATTCAAGACTTTCTTTTCATAGTTTATTTACATTTGACTATAATAAATATGTGCCATTTTGTTCGATAACTTGTTGCCATTTTGTAGGTAGTGAAATAATCCTATGGCTGTAGAAATTTCGGGACTTCTGATCAAAAAACTGCGACAAGTAGTTTTGACAGTCCTCTCTTGATGTTAACCTAACACTACCTAAAGCATTCTGAAGAGACCGAAACAGGTAGAAATCTGAGGGTGCAAGGTCAGGACTATAAATGGTGGATGCATTAACACTTCCCAACAATCCCAACCAAGCTCTCCGAATTTTTGCTGAGTGGCTAAAGATGTGTGGTCTGGCGTTATCATGATGAAAGCCCACACTATTTCTGTTGATCAATTCCGGCCGTTTTTTTCTCAATTTCTTGCTTGAGTCTCATCAGCTGTTAGCAGTAGAGATCCGAATCGATGGTTTGCCCGGCGGCGGAGATAAAAGCTCATAATGAACGATGCCCTTCCAATCCCACCATACACTCAGCATCACCTTATTGCGAGTTAATCCGGGTTTCGCTGTAGTCGGTGGAGCTTGACTGCCCTTTGACCATGACATTTTTCGCATGATCTTGTCGTAGGTGGCACTTTTCATCGCCAGTGATCAATCTTTTCAAAAAAGGTTCGGTTTCATTACGTTTCAATAGAGAATTGCAAATGAGTACACGATTCATTAGGTTTCTTTCAGTCAGCTCGTGTGGCACCGAAATATCGAGCTTTTTTGTATACCCAGACCTTTTCAAATGGGTCAAAACTGTTTTATGGCCAACCCCTAACTCTTTAGCTATATCGTAACTACTGATATCTCGATATTGTTCTACTTTTTAAAAATGGCATCGTTTTTCAGTAATAAGGCGACCAGAGCGAGCTGCATTTTTGACATCAAAATTCCCGGACGAAAACGCTTGAACCAATTTCGTGCTACTTTTACTGACACTCCGATATGTCCATAAACATCACATATTTTTTCGCGGCTTTTGTCGCATTTTTCTCTTTTTTGTTTGTAATAAAACTTCAAAATACTCATGGTACAATTATATACAATACTCTCATTTTGGCGGAAAGAAAAACAATTGAAAAGTGGCGAGAAATCGTTTTTACTTTTTATTTTTCTTTTAAAATGTCATCTATTTAATGGTATCAAAACCAGCCAGATACAAACAGTACAGCCAAAGAGATTTTAATACAACTTTATTTCTATAAAATACGAAAAAAACTTTAATCGAGAATAAACGATCTAATATAGTAAATAGAGTCTAAATGATTAGAGAGAGAGTGAGAGACAAATTACATAAGTACATATCAACATTTTGTTTAGGTAAGTGAATTTCACGACTTTTCTCTCAAGGGTTTAAGATGGAAACTTCAGGGACCTAAGTAATTAGTATAACTGATAACGCGACATATTTGTCAAGAAAAAATTGTCACATTTTGACGACAGGTGCTTAATAAAGCACTAAAACTATGAAAAAAACATGTAAAATCGACGAATCATCGAATTATCACCTTGTTACCTGTCACCTCTCGGTTTTATAAAATAAGGCGCCTGAAAGTGGTTTTTAAATGAAGAATAATAATAACGTGCAAATATAGTGGAAACACTGAAGAAAAAGACACGTTGCGCCGACCCCAAATAAATTGGGGTGAGGGCAGGAGAATGAATGAATAGTGGAAACACTCAATTATCAGTTCATTAAAAATTATGAAGATGATAATTTTTTAAAATTGTATTCTCTTAAAACATGTAGAGCCAAGCTCTCAGGCGTAATGAGCAGATTAACACCCTCGACGCCTTTACAATGTTTGCCGGCACTGACCTACTTTCGTTCCCACATTTTTTTAATCTAGCATGTTGGCCAGGGCTAAAGGTAGAAGAGGTTAAAAGCTTTTTCAGGGGCTGCACTCACGCAGGGATATTGGAGTAAAAAGTAAACGAAACTCCTGCAAATGTCAATACTTTCAACAGATTTGGAGTCCAGATTAATTTTTGATACATCACTAAGTACTTAAAGAAGTTTTATTTGAGTAACAGAAGATACCGTCAAACGGGGTGAATAAGGATGCGGGGGTGAATCGGGACGAACCTTTAAAAGGGATTTTAACATTGAAACAATATCGTTTGTTGCCGGAAAGGACTCTAATGTGTTTACTGTATTATAATTATAATAAACGATTAAGTGCCTTCATTCACCCCGTTTTATAGATACCTACATATTCTGATTGCGGGAGTTTGAGTGATTTTCCCAGATTGACTAAAAGCAGCTGTATGGGAGCAGCAGCAAAGACAATGTCTATGTCCAGCAGTGGGCTCCTATAGGCTGATCATGATAATAGAAAATAAACAGTTATGAAAAGTTAACTAGTTTATTTGTTAACCTGAATTACTCCTTTCCGATTAGCGAACATCCCTTAAATTGCCACGAACGAATGTCGATCGGTATTATAGAGAGCGAGTACATAATTCGTTGAAATGGGAATCGCACAGAAAATCCCGTTCCGATCAGAACCGATCCGGCGCCCTGTCATGTCGAGTGCGAGCTGCCAGTACCATCCATTGTGTACCACTTGTGAGCTTTGTGGGGTGAAAATCACCAACCCTTACACCACAACGAGTGACACGGTTAAATTTACGCCTTACATTTTGAGTATGATGCCTTCTTACTTTTAAGCAACAAAGAATGGTACGGGGAATAACCAGGCGTCTGTAGTAACACTTTGTACTACGGAAAGAGCTCTTAATCTGCAAGAAATAAAGACGCTGTGGATGACAAATTGTTACAGGTTGACAGTAAGGTAGTGTCATCTCCTTCTTGCCTTAAAACGATGATGACAGTACGTATATCGCCATCTCTTTTTCACTCTGGAACAATGATGACTCCCCAGGTCCTTGCTAAGACAAATTAAAAATATAAGCGAGCTCACAGCTCTCTCCGTTGTTATTCTGGTAAATTAGTTTGTTACTGGCATGGAAAAGGCGGACATCTCGCCAAAGGCAAGTTAAAGCCTTATACAGTGAAATGTCAGCTACGTTGAAAACACAGACGATGTAAAATATGATTTTTAGATTTTTAGAAATACTTAATATTAAGGCCACAAGGCCGCCCATTGTATGTTTTATATTAGGTAATAATCGTTTTTTTTTTGTTATATTTTTTCTGGTGTACGATAAAGTATATATAAATCATGGATATCCAAATATAAATAAATACTTAAATAAGGTTTAATGGAGTCTTGTCAGACTCAAAGTCACAGGACACGAGACAACCCACTATCAAAATCCCGTGACGTCACGGAACTTTACGAACGAACTAGAATCAAGTTCGTTTTGGGCCACATGTATCAATAAAAAAGCAATAAGCTGCCTTATTGCTTTTTGCTGATCTAATAAAGAACTTTTTTACAAAAAAAAAAAAAAACAACCGACTTCAAAACAAAACACTACAAAGTGAAAAATAACATTAATTTCGGAAGTCTGTGTCGTTGATTCCGCATTTTTGTTTTTTGACACGAGACGTCCCGGGACTTGGACCCAAACCCTGCTTAATATGCACTGTAACAATATTATGTCCACAACAACAACATAAACAGAACAAAAATAACATGTAGACTTTGCTAGCTATGTGAAAAGACCATCAATCTTTTCGATATGTCTCGAAAAAGAAGGAAACTCACGGAAAAATAAGCAAAAATCAAACACAAATAAGCTTACTTAAAGATACCGCGAAGTAATCGTCGATTCCATGATCTAATCTATAAAACACCGACGAATTGAGTGGAGACAACATTAGTCCACGCCATTAGCTCTCGTTGATTTTCCGCCCGACGACTGATGGCCGACGCAGCCCTCCAATTAGCCGATTGCCCTTTCCTCTCTCGGATTTCTCGGTTCGATCGCATTTCAAGTGAAATAACATCCGGCTTACGATGTAAACTTGTTTTTCAGATTCTGTATTTTACATGAAAATAATTATCGTTGTCAAAGGTTCAAAAATATTAATCATGGCTTGTACTTAACTCCTCCATTGAAAAAATGGTTAAAATAGCTAAATTAATATCCTAGTCGACAGGTCTATTTTAATTTTCTATTTTCTCCATCTTTTGTGAGCATTCATGAAGGTCTGAAAGGTCAATAAAGAACGAGGAACTAAAAAAGTTACGTCCGAAATTCAGTCCGTCAGGAAATCCCTCAGACGATGAAATATTTTTTTTTGAGTTTGTTTTTGTTTTCGGACAAACCATTCTACCGTGTAACTAAAATAATACTTATCTCCTACGTGGGCACAGTTCCTGGCAACTGCTAGTCTAGTAAACAAATATATTTTGTTCAAATAACAAGGTACCTAATGTGCCTAACAAGCGAGAACTAAATTCTATCCTGAGACGGGAACGTTAAAGTTTATGTCCTGAAAATAAGCGCTCTCTGAGAATAACGATATTCGAACCAGAAAGAAAGTATTTTAAGGAGTAGCAAGAAAATATTTATAAAAGCATATTTTCAAGCTTATTTTAGGTTTTCCTAAGGAAATATATCGAAGCGATCGACTTATCTTGCTAATGAGCGTGTCCCCTGTACCTATAACGATCGATGTTACCGATATATCATATAATAATATGTACATTCCTTGAAAAGGACACAGAATACTATTGTGTTTTCAGGATATAGGTAGTTTGAATTAAATTGCAACGAAACAAAGACGTACCTATTGATTCTTGAGTACCCTAAACCAATGAAGTTCGCTTGAGCTGTATACAAGAAATATTAATATTTTTTAAGCATTATGATCATAACCGCCAGATTTACTTCTTTCGAGTGAAGCGTCTTCATCTCTATTTCACAAAGATACATTGTCTCGTCAGATTTCTGTGCGATTATTTCCTTTACGGTATATTCCTAACGTTTATTTTGTACGCTGTGTTGTAGTAAAGTTTGAAGGACAATGGACTCTATTAATTTAGCTCTCGACGTTCGAATGTAACCCTCAGTTCGAGTTCAGGGCGCTCTTGTAATTACTTCCAAACTTCCGAGTTATGCGACCGTGGATTTATTGTTTTCTTAGTTAATTTCTCGTTACAGAGTCCTTTAATATTGATCAATAATTATTTTATACACTTTACACCTAATTTTTGAAAAATTATTCGCTTTGTTTTAACTCAAATATAAATACCGGAGTCCCCAATGCATATCAGTTTCATGATTTCCTGTATTTACTTATAATTATGTACAATATACCCGCACTGGGCCTGCGTAGTGGATTACGGCCCACTCCCTCTCACAGAGAGGAGGCCTGTGTCTTAGCAGAGGGAACATTATAGGCTGATTATGCGTGTGTTATGTGTATTGTACAATATAATTATTGGTACTGATGCAGCTATAATGAATTCCTGAAATACAGCAGATTAACTAGTCCATAACAAGTTCATTTAGATGTCACGTAACAGGAAATGCGCCGGCCATTAATTATTCCGGAATATAATGATATCTGCGAATAAAGCTGTCGCGTCACTGCTAATTCAATGAACTGGCAACTCCGACTGACCAACCGACCGAAAATTTAAATTATATAGACCACCTGACGCAAAATAAACATGGAATTCGATTTATTTGTGCTCGGCGGCTTGGTTTTAGTAGAAACGGAAATATGGGATTTGCGGCATTTTGCTCGAATAATGGTCTATCGATGTACCGAACCTTTTCCCAACTATTTTGGGGTCAGCTTATATATCAGTATTTTACTTAGAGCGACTAGACAATCGCTCTAGTAGTAGATAATCTAGATAGTAGTAGTAGTGACTAGGTAACACGATATCCATTGCTAGGACTGGTGGTCAGACTTTCGGGCTTCGGACTACCCATAATGACTGTCAAACGTCTACGATTGACAGCCGGGACCAACGACTTAACATGCTTACCGACGCCATTTGAGTGTCTCGATTGCCTGAAATATAGTTAGTCATTTTCAATAAATTCCGACGAAGACATATCTTGGAAATTGGTCACCATTGTAAATTATCAAATAACTTCTCCCGTTCTGGGCGGAGCGGGAGGGCGTCTGACTTTCACTGACCCACCCGTACTCCTTCAGTTGCCTGTGCCAGGGCCACTGTAACACTTTCGAACAACCCGCGACCCTGGCAGGTCACCATTTTGACCTTACTTTGTATTTTGCTGATTTTCTAAGGTATTGGACAAAAATAAGTCGGCGAGCGGTGAAAAATCTTGGCATTAAGAAAACAATTTGATCATCATTATCTGCCTGCCTTTTCCCAACTATGTTAGGGTCGGCTTCCAGCCTAACCGGATGCAGTTGAATACCAGTATTTTACATGGGGCGACTGCCTATCTGACCTCCACAACCCAGTTACTGGGTAATACGATACCCTTGGTAAGACTATTGTAAGATTTTCGGGCTTCTGACGACCCGTAACGACTGTCAAAGATCCACATAAGAAAACAATTAGATAAAGCGTTAAAATAAAATCTGCCTTAACAAAAAAACAAAACTAAGTGAAAGAACATTAGCCAAAGTAATGTGGCGCGTAAAATCACGTGAAGTGTTATTTTATTGAGAGAAGTGGCGTGACCAATGGCCGAGTAACGTTGTTAGCTACCCTCGTCACAACTTGCAACTCTCCTAAAGCTCCTAAGAAGGCGACGATGAAGTTATAGTGCACAACGGCTGAAGTGGGGAATTGGAAAATTGTGCATATAAAATGCATCGAGATCGAGACTGTAAATACATCCTGTATTTCTCTAAGTAGGCTAGGCAGAGATGTGTAGGACAACCACATTATGTTAATTCCCATGGAATAGGGGCATAGCCTATTGTCATTTACCGGATTTAGTTTTATGTAATCGTCATAAAATGTCAACGCTTGGGGGTTAAAAGTCGACTGTTACCTTAATTTTCTACCGTCGTTTGCCCTTTAGTGTCGTCATGATTTTCTATTTCTCTACATTATCTGCTTTTTTTCGTATCATTACACGTATTTTGTGGGTTTTCTTTTCGGGTTCAATCGCATGTAAAAACGGAAGGCGGAAGGTTAACGAAAACTCTCGAGAATTCTTGTTAACAGGAATGAATATTTCTTATGTATATTCTAACTGCTTACACAAATAACCGAGACCTACAGAATGTAATTGGTTTCCAGTTTGCTCGGTTTAAGCTGAAGTGAATAGCGTCTGTGAGTGAAAGCTAAACGTTTGCTAGTTACAGATCGTTGGTCAATTACTCGCAAGTCTGTAAGCTCCAACCAGCATTTGAGACCTCAAGCGGCTTGTCTTGTGCTGAAACCGCTTACCTTGTCGGCACAGCATTATGCTCTTTATCTGCTTCATCACTGATAAACCTCTCCGTCTAGTTAGGTTATCGACGAAATAATATACTGGTCAGTATATTATTTCGGCGCTATTTCGCTGAACGGTTCGGAACAAGGTCTTGTTCCGAACCGTTCAGCGAAATAGCGCTTCTATCAGCAAACGAGATTTCGCCGAATTGCTTTTAGATTTTGTTGAGCTCAAGGGGAAAGTAAACTGTGACTGATGTATCTTTTAGGTGGGACTATTTGGTGTTTAAGATTAAATCGTATTGGAAAGAAGTTGAAATACGAAGATTTATTTGTAGGTAATTCCCAAATGTTTTGTTAAATACAAAATTATGCGTTGTTACTATTTATTACTTACTTCTAGTCATACTTTACTATTGTAACGCTTACTTCAAAGTTAGGTAATATAATCAAATGAATTCGTAAAAGTTATGAGTAATAGGTAACGTGTGAGATTATTTTAGAAAGCCAAAACCAAATATTATTATTTTAGGTGTACTTATCGCGATTCTTATTATGTAAGTGTAGGAGTAAGAATATTATAATATTCCACAACGACGATTTGTCGATGTTATACTGAAACTGAAAAACGAAAACAATCAAAACTCCATATTCATTAACATTCAACGTTCCATTTTCCATTCGATCCATCAACGGTTAGGAACTTTCTAAAAATAAACTAGAATTTTTAAAGCTTTTTTCGAATCAACACATTCATGAAACTGTAGTTTGAAAATAGATAACACACCTAATTCATGTGGGTTGGTTGTACCGACTATTTCATCGGCTTCACTCGGCTAAATCTCCATTTAGTCAGAGATCGAAAACATTTTCGAGCCACGAGAAAAAGGGGCAGCGGAAATTAAACCCGAAACACAGATACAGTGCGTCATTCGGATTGGTCGGCTGACGTCTGTCGGAATTATTAGGACAAGTCTGAATAGACTGAATATAGATGCCTCTAGTCTAGTTTCTATGGCAAGGACGGGACGGGACTCACACTTAATGGCATATTAATTCGGGTTGCGTACTTCGGGTGGCATAAATATTCCGCTAGATAAATAATCGTTGTGTTTTTCAGTTGTTAAATGAGAGCACTACTTAATGCTTATTTAATTTGTCGCGTTATTTTGGAACTTAGATGTTTGTGTAATTTTTTTTATATTTGACTAGCTGCAACGGCGAACTTCGTACCGCCTCAGAATCATTATCGAAATAAGTCAACCCGTTCTCGAGGTATCATCAAAAAAGCCGTTCCTTACATTTATGAGAAAATGAATTATATTAATTTTTTTTTCGTGAATTTTTCCCATGTTTTAATAGCTATTCTGCTATTCGGGGTGTAGACAAATCTAACAAAACAAATATCATAAAAATCGGTCCAGCCGTTCTTGAGTTATAAGTGGTGTAACTAATAAGACTTTGTTTTATTTTTACAGGTTGTAATTTTAATCACCGTTATCCTCTTAAGGGGTCATTGTACTCATCATTATGAACAATAATATTATGATGAGTACAATGACCCCTTATAACGGTACCCCTTGATAACGGTGATTAAAATTTCACCCTGTATAGAAGATATTATTTAAACCTTTTAATTCAGATAATTATTCATTGTCTATAACAAAATACTTAAGTGATTTTTCGTTTTTTCAAGCAATTAAAAAAAAAAATTGCTTCTTGAGGGGTGAAAAAAACCGCGTCATCCCTTAATAAAAAAAATACTTAAACAGCCCCCCTGCGTGTCGTAAGAGCTAATAGCTTTTAAATTACGTCTCTAATGTTTGAATTATGCACGTTGATTCTGTCTGGCGAGTAATAAGTGAGTACGAAATATTAAGGGCCAATTAAAAAAACAAACACCCCCCATTATTATAAAGAAGACTTAAAAGTGCAAACGATTATAAACACTGGAGAAAAATTGAGGAAACTTTCCTATCGTTTGTATTATATTTTTTCCTTAACTTCGATAGGTACTTCTGTAGATTGAGTTGGGGACAAAGGCGGCGACCACAGATATAGATACACCTAGATAACGCAAGAGCACCTACTTCGCGTGCCAAAAATCGCACCAGTTTACGATCGAAAATCATAAGCCGCCACTTTCGCGCTCAGCCCTGCGTACTGCTGGCTGGGTGAGCGTGAGCGAGAGAGCGCGAGCTTGTGACGTCATAGTAGGTAGTCAAAAAGTGGCACGCTTAGTTTTCATACAGTTCGTGATACTTGCGTTATCTAGGTATATCTATATCTGTGGCGGCGACCGTCCCGTTTTCTCATTTCTGTCCGGAACACTGAGATTACAGGCAGCTTCGCAGACGGTACCTAAATACATACACTCGTTTTTTAACGAATCTTTTATCTAAGTGCTTTTGAAAAGTATTAGCACACTTTTGACTTTGAAATGGCGTTTCTATATAATGATTATTTTGTGGAACCTATTTCATTTATAAAACTCCTTATTAAATTAAAATGATGATATAATGAACATCTTGAGTATACGTTTTAATCACATCAGGTAGTGTAAAGTTTAAATCCTGTGGCATCATGACTAATTATTATTCTTAAATAACATACGTGAAGGTGGTGTGACGATCTAATACCTTTTACAGGGCGAACATGGCCAGAGATCGCACAAGAAATCCCGAGCGTTGGAAGAAAGGAGAGGCCTTTGCCCAGCACTGGGACACAAAATAGGCTGAAAAAATAAAATAAACTTAATACAAAATTACGCATGTATTCTCCGAAGGATAAGGCAGAGGTGTAAATAAAAAATATCATATAAAACGTCAGTATTTTTAACCGACTTTAAAAAAGGAGGTTCTGTATTCGACCCGTATGTATGTACGTACGATTATCTCAAAAACTACTGAACCGATTTTGATAATTCTTTCATTAGTGTGATCTACATACTTTCAGGAAGGTTTTAGTGTATAATAAATTACGTATATATTCTTATGTACGAAGTTATATGCATAAATGTACTGCATCTCCGATTTTACGCGAAGGAACTAGTGAGCATAAACGGACATTTCTATGGGAATTTTGATAATTCTTCGAGTCGTGTCTTCAATTCTTCAATGCACTAGTGTTAATTGAATTTGTGTGGGGTAGGTACAACTAAAAAGTGAAAATAAAACTTTTTTTACAAAAAAAAATAACCGACTTCAAAAAGAAACACTACAAAGTGAAAAATAACTTTAATTTCGGAAGTCGGTGTCAAAAAACGAAAAACCCGGAACCAACGACACTGACTTCCGAAATTAAAGTTATTTTTCACTTTGTAGTGTTTTTTTTGAAGTCGGTTGTTTTTTACAGGTTTCGGCTTTTCAGAACATTACCGAAGAAAACATAAAGGAATATATTCGATTTATTCCGGTCAGCTAATCTGATCCCCTGCCAGATAGTCTTATGTTCATGGTACTATAGAAGGCAGTCATAGCAATGGGCTAACGAAACCGTTTATTGCAATAAACTATCACACTATCAGTATACAGAAACCTTCCGCTTATAGCTAACATTGGAAAACTGTGTTCCGCCATAACTTCCATGAGCTTTCATAACGCAGCCACGATATGAGTTTATGTATATTATTATGTACTTTCGACACGACCTTGCTTCACCCGGCTTGTACTTACAACTTGACAAAAAACGAGATTTCTTTGTAAGTTTAATATAAATGTCCCTACTTTATTAAAATAATTGGTTACGGTTTTCACTATTATTTAGACTCTAAATGAAGGTAAAAACCTTAATTCAATATGACGGTTGCGAATCATATTTTAATCAACATGCAACCTGATACTTACCTGCAATTTGCAAAAAACGTAAGTAAATTTGAATTTCGCGGGCTACTCTAGGAACTCTCCTTAAATTAAATAACTCGTTAGTATTTACTGCTTAAGAGGCAGGTCATAGCTGGCCACACCTGTTTTTGTATTATGTGTACTAGTCATATGTCTAACTTCTACTTCTGTTTCACATTGAAACACTTTGAATTTGAATGAAATTGAAGTAATATTTTTAAAACCAGGCTATGGTTACCTATCTTACGTACCGACAGTTGTGGTTTCACACCGCCCAATAAAGTGGTCTAACTACAAAACAATTTATATTTCAATATAAGAGCAGCCATAGAAACTCGATGGTGTAGCCGGCAGTCGGTATTGATCTCGTCGACTATGATTCCGTTCACCCTGACAGTGGACGGTACGCAGTCAGCAGTATTCGCGCCAAAATGAAGCCGCCATTTTTTTTTCACGTACAAATTACAATTTTGTTCTGATGCCTGTTTGTGACAGATTTTGTAGCTACGTCATGTTTTTATAGTTTTGTTTTGCTCAAATTGTTTGTCTGTTATGATAATAGTTATAAATAAGTAGCGTGAAGTGATGGTAAAAAAAATATGCGAGTATAATTTTATTACTTATTGAATATTCGCTCTTTTAATTTCAAACGTGACGATATTATCGTGGACGTCCACTTCCGTATAATGTATCCGTATAATGGAACTACGTGCATGTAGATAGAAATATACAAGCGTTTCATAAATGTATTTCCATACATATGTACATTTTACTTCCCCGTGTAAATTCTATTCAAACCTAAGCGGTATTCGCTGCCGCTGTGGGTAGAGGTACATACCGTGCGGGTTTCGCTCAGGTATTTAGAATCAAGTTCCGCGGCTAGAGCGACCTGAGCGGTATTCACTGCCGCTGTGTGTAGAAGTGCATACCGCGCGGGTTTCGCTCAGGTATTTATTATCAAGTTCCGCGGCTAGAGCGTGAAATCCGCTTTGGTGTGAACAGTAATACTACCGCATACTTACCCACTCGGTTTTCTCTACCGCAGACGGTAGCGAATACCGCTTAGGTTTGAATAGGCCTTTATCGCGATGCCGTGGACGTTCAGTAATATCGTCACGTTAGAAATTACGTTACTTTGTGTTCGACAGAAGAGCAATAATTAGAGGAGCGGCTTTCAGCAATAGAACGACATTCTAATGGTAATGCTTTAATTTCTGCAACTAGTGCTATTCTGCATAGTTACGAGTATGCATTTGCAGAACAATATCGCTTAATTTATTCGTTTGTTCCAGACTATCAATTCGTGGCTTTGTTCGGCAGTGACGTCACCGCATGCATTGTTTGCACATTTGATTTATGACCAGGTAACATTCCAGCTGCGGTACTGCGAGATAAACTGCAAGTATATTGAAATGTAAATAGGCACCTAATCGATAGATATACCTAAAAAAACGACAAAATCAAGAAGATGATAGCTAAGGATTTATTTCTCTCTATATACAGCATATACAGCAACAGAAGTGGGACTGAGTGGGTCACACTTATAGGATGCATTCAGACAGATGGGCCAAAGTCGTCACACAGTTGGTGCCTGAAGACGGGCGTCGTCACCGAGGCAGGCCTAAGAAACGTTGGCGTGACGATTTAGACTCGTTCCTAACCGACTGGACGGAGAAGGCACAGCACAAGGAAATGTGGAAGAAAATGAGGGAGGCCTTTGCCCAACAGTGGGACAGTACAGACTAATGGAAAAAAAATTATACAGCATGTTATCATAAATGTGTGGTCATGTTTAAGAGTCATACATTAATAGTTTAATACATTTGGGTTGAGTAGGTATTGAAGTTTTGTATGAGACCATTGAAAATTTGTTCGCGATTACGATGTTGGTCCCATAGAGGAAGTTGTTCAGTTTCATGATCTGTACCCATAGATATAGGGTGTTTTTTATATTTCTATGTCTGTTCCACACCCTTAAAGACCACACTATTGTGATATAATACGCTTTGAACCTACTTTCTTGTTGCTTTATGCCATACATTGTTATTCAAATCAAATTATTGCGTAGTAACAATATTTAAGCAATCCTGCGGACGATATTTTCCTCTACCTATAATAAATAGAGGAAAGTACGATTTCATTTTAAAGCACCAATTTCTAGCTCTCGCTAAGCACTCTTATTTTAAATGACGCGAAGTCTTTCTGCGATGTTCCTAGAACTGCCAGTTATAATGGCTTCCCTACAAAAAGTTGGGTCCGGAATTTGCATTTTAGAAGTTCAAGTCAAGCGTCGTTATCCCTGATTTATTGAATTGCAAACTAGTTGGAAATCAGCTTAATTAGACCTTCTCAGCAGAAGATGGGACTGGCAATTATTGTTGAGTGTTCAAAGAATAAAGGTAGATTTCAGATTTCAATCCTTTGTGTTTGTTCTTGAGTACTCTTGGCGCTGTTTTTGCTGAGCTTTAGACAAAAGGGAAAGGCCAGATAAAACACAGTTTTAGTGTGTGTCATAGGCACAAACACAAAGACGGTGTTTACAAGGTATTTTGTGATATATATCACACTAGCTGTTTATCGCGTTCAGACAGACAGACGCGGCGGGGGTCTTTGCTTTTGTATGTACAGAATAATAAGTGAATGATGACTATTAGAGGGCATGTGCATTCGACATACATACAGAAGGCCAATTCCCATTATCTCATCACGGTGATAATCACCGCCAAAACCTTTTTAAAATGTAGGAAATACAGGAACTGCCCGTCTGGTTTACAAGCACTGAGGTGACACTTTCTTAAAAATGTCGGCGAATATCGAGAAATATAGGCACATAGTGTAGTCACACAGACATTATCATAATGTGTTCGCCGTATAAATTATAGCAGTGAATAGCAACGATATGATTGCGTCCCAGTTATTATGGTTACATAAAGACGGGAGAAACGAGGCATCTTAATAACACAGTTACCGGCGTGAATGTGCCGTAATAAATCTCACATTCAGGATGTGATGTCTCGATGGGCCTTTCGTTGGATTTGTATACCTACCGAAGATTTCCAGTGGGGATAGAAAACTAAATTATGTTCTGTGTTTATTATTTATTCTGTGTTTATTTGGAATTAAATACACTTTGTTTCATTTCCTGGGTTTGTCGAAATCAGGAAAATTGTTCTTGATTTTTCTATCAGCAATTCCTCAGTAGGTATCTTGTATTCCGGAGTCTGGAGTGGAATTGTGCATGTTTGACATACTTCTGCCTATTTTTTCGGAAAATATAAGCGTGATGTTATTTTTAAAGGTTTAAACTGAAATCGTAGTACTTTAACACCGGCAGCCTAATTGCGGAACGCCAAATCGTCAAATGATTCTGATCAGTTGGCTTCATTTCTATCACAATTGGCTTCATTTTACGATTTTCGAATTGCGAAACTCTAGTTTCTGCGCAGGGCCTTAACGTTCATAATTGGTTTCATAATAAACTAGAGTTTCGCAATTCGAAAATCGTAAAATGAAGCCAATTGTGATAGAAATGAAGCCAACTGATCAGAATCATTTGACGATTTGGCGTTCCGCAATTAGGCTGCCGGTTTCTGATTTGAGCAAAGTAGCAAATCTCAACTGATTATTCTCAAATACATAAGTATGTGCTTAAGTTTTTTGCGTTTCGCAAGTTAAAATCGAATTTCGTCAAACCATAATCAACTGATCATTTACTTAAGTATTCTTGATCAAAGCTAACACGTTCCAATTTACATTAAAAAACCGGTACTTTTCAAAAACTCATAATATTAAATAATTTTATTCTTATAAATTTAAAAACAGATTTAAAACGTTAGTTAATTTTAAATAACGGCATTAATTTAAAAAAAAAATGCTATTAGATTTGCTAAAGCATATTTTAGCAATTTAATATTTGACGTGTTTGTATGAACCGAATCGTGACGTGAATGTCAATCAAACTGTAAGTAAATAAACACAAATTTTATTGGAATTCTGTATTTTTATATAAACTACCAATTTATTGTACCAATTAAAATGAATAGAGATAAGAAAAAGAGATCGCCTTACTAGACTCTAGAGGAGAAAGAACATCTTCTTTCAATAATAACAAAGTAAGTACATAAAAACCTATAATGTTTACCATAATATAATTTTACGTTTCACCAAGTTTGTTATTTAGATGTTTGTAATTATTTCAGTGTAATAGAGTGCAAAAGGACAGGGGCTTACTATATTCAAAAGAAACAGGAAGCCTGGAAGCGCATTACTAAAGAATACAATAGCCTATGCACGACTGGGCCTAGGGATGAATTAATGCTAAAACATTTTTATAATAAATCTTCTTTTGAGAACACCAAAACACCTTTCAATTGTGTTTCGTGATGATATCTGGGCTTTGTTATAGACTTCTTGGGATGGAGAGGCAGGGTTTAAAAAGGTTGTCATGAGATACCTAAGGCATGGGTAACCACTATCTCCAAGAATAAGGTATGACCCAAATCTGCCAGCATCAAATTGAGCTGCAAGTTGTGAGTCATTCCAAATAGTAGTGTCGTGTACGGAATCTGGCCAACGTGCAATGACACTAATTATTTGTAAATTGGCATCAAAGATGGCTTGAACATTTGTAGAATAAACCTTTTCTGTTCCTATAATAATAATAATTCATTTATTTATCAAGTAACAAGGATTCATTAATACACAGAAATTAAATATAGCACAAATCTTACACTAGAACACACTGAATACATTATACATTACATTACAATAGGTACAACACAAAACAATAACCACACAAAACATTTTCATATTGACAGCCGACGACTGTAGGTGACGTGCAAGTCACTGCAGCGTCTGATATATGGACAGTCGAGCCTGCCGGCTATCATCACCAGCATGCTGTTGGAGCTGCCGCGAACTCTACGTACCAGAGACGCGCTTCGCTTACGCATCGTTGCATAGAAGCAGTCGACGCTAGCGACGGCGAACATGCCCGAGGCACTACAATGTCGCGGCAGCCCCATCAGCGCTCTGAATGCGTTGTTATATTGGATGCGGAAGGCTTCGTATGCTTTTTGAGTGCGATTTACCCACAGGCTGCACGTGTACAGAGAGGTACAATAAGCCCTGAAAAGGGTCTGCTTGACCGACCCTCAACAACGCGCAAACCTGTGAGCTATCATGTTACCGGCCCACTTAACACTATTTACCTGGCCTCCATACCAACATTTAAATAAGTTTATAAGTTCTTTGGGAAAGTTAATCTCCTTCAACTTCTTCCAAAGAATGTCGTAAGAGACCAGATCAAAACATATACAGCTCAGCTCTGCTCCCTCCTGGTGAATTTATTTTTATATGTGTGCAGTCTACAGCACCTATGACGCTAGGGAATCCAGCTATATCAAAAAATCGTGCCGCCACTGATGGTCTCTCCTGTGCAGTGGGCATATGAACATATATTGCCGTCGCAATAATGCTATCGCACCAGTCACCCTCTCTACCACGCGGCACACCGTCGCCTTGCTCACATTCACGGTATCCGCCACAACAGCTTGAAAGCTACCAGTCACGTAAAACCTAAGAGCTATTAGTAGCTGCAACATGGAAGAAATGCAGTCCCGCCGTTGAATACGACAGGTCAGTTTAGGCTTTATTTTGTTAAAAATAAACCTAACCGACTCCTTCGTAAAGCGGAACCAACTCTTAAATTGTTCATCGCTTAGCGTGATAAATAAGTTAGGCCGATGTCCTGCTATTCTTCTGCGTGGTTGTCTGCGTTGAGGCATCTCCAAAGACGACAGGGAAGTATCGTCGTCCCCCATTATGAAGAATTGAAGAAAAACCACTTACAAAATCACTAGTTACGATGCTAATTACTATACTGATTACAGTTTGAGTAGCCGATATTGGTGTGTCAACTTTCAACTGCTTAACTTGACGTTGATAATGCTTTGAGTATTGTCAAACACGTTTTTCTTAGTTCTGAAACGCAACAGACGACCTTAAGCATGAGTTAAGCATACTTTCTGTCAAATTTGAGTAAATGATGTTAAATTACTCAAATCTTGATTAGAGTTTAAAAAAACTTAATTCAGAAACGAAAAAATGTTTAAGTTATACTTAAGTACAGATTAACACCCGGTTTCTGATTTGAGCAAAGTAGCAAATCTCAACTGATTATTCTCAAATACATAAGTATGTGCTTAAGTTTTTTGCGTTTCGCAAGTTAAAATCGAATTTCGTCAAACCATAATCAACTGATCATTTACTTAAGTATTCTTGATCAAAGCTAACACGTTCCAATTTACATTAAAAAACCGGTACTTTTCAAAAACTCATAATATTAAATAATTTTATTCTTATAAATTTAAAAACAGATTTAAAACGTTAGTTAATTTTAAATAACGGCATTAATTTAAAAAAAAAATGCTATTAGATTTGCTAAAGCATATTTTAGCAATTTAATATTTGACGTGTTTGTATGAACCGAATCGTGACGTGAATGTCAATCAAACTGTAAGTAAATAAACACAAGTTTTATTGGAATTCTGTATTTTTATATAAACTATCAATTTATTGTACCAATTAAAATGAATAAAGATAAGAAAAAGAGATCGCCTAACTATACTCTAGAGGAGAAAGAACATCTTCTTTCAATAATAACAAAGTAAGTAGGTACATAAAAACCTATAATGTTTACCATAATATAATTTTACGTTTCACCAAGTTTATTATTTAGATGTTTGTGATTATTTCAGTGTAATAGAGTGCAAAAGGACAGGGGCTTACTATATTCAAAAGAAACAGGAAGCCTGGAAACGCATTACTAAAGAATACAATAGCCTATGCACGACTGGGCCTAGGGATGAATTAATGCTAAAACATTTTTATAATAAACCTTCTTTTGAGAACACCAAAACACCTTTCAATTGTGTTTCGTGATGATATCTGGGCTTTGTTATAGGCTTCTTGGGATGGAGAGGCAGGGTTTAAAAAGGGTGTCATGAGATACCTAAGGCATGGGTAACCACTATCTCCAAGAATAAGGTATGACCCAAATCTGCCAGCTTCAAATTGAGCTGCAAGTGGTGAGTCATTCCAAATAGTAGTGTCGTGTACGGAACCTGGCCAACGTGCAATGACACTAATTATTTGTAAATTGGCATCACAGATGGCTTGAACATTTATAGAAAAAACCTTTTCTGTTCCTATAATAATAATAATTCATTTATTTATCAAGTAACAAGGATTCATTAATACACAGAAATTAAATATAGCACAAATCTTACACTAGAACACACTGAATACATTATACATTACATTACAATAGGTACAACACAAAACAATAACCACACAAAACATTTTCATATTGACAGCCGACGACTGTAGGTGACGTGCAAGTCACTGCAGCGTCTGATATATGGACAGTCGAGCCTGCCGGCTATCATCACCAGCATGCTGTTGGAGCTGCCGCGAACTCTACGTACCAGGGACGCGCTTCGCTTACGCATCGTTGCATAGAAGCAGTCGACGCTAGCGACGGCGAACATGCCCGAGGCACTACAATGTCGCGGCAGCCCCATCAGCGCTCTGAATGCGTTGTTATATTGAATGCGGAGGGCTTCGTATGCTTTTTGAGTGTGATTTACCCACAGGCTGCACGTGTACAGAGAGGTACAATAAGCCCTGAAAAGGGTCTGCTTGACCGACCCTGAACAACGCGCAAACCTGCGAGCTATCATGTTACCGGCCCACTTAACACTATTTACCTGGCCTCCATACCAACATTTAAATAAGTTTATAAGTTCTTTGGGAAAGTTAATCTCCTTCAACTTCTTCCAAAGAATGTCGTAAGAGACCAGATCAAAACATATTATACAGCTCAGCTCTGCTCCCTCCTGGTGAATTTATTTTTATATGTGTGCAGCCTACAGCACCTATGACGCTAGGGAATCCAGCTATATCAAAAAATCGTGCCGCCACTGATAGTCTCTCCTGTGCAGTGGGCATATGAACATATATTGCCGTCGCAATAATGCTATCGCACCAGTCACCCTCTCTACCACGCGGCACACCGTCGCCTTGCTCACATTCACGGTATCCGCCACAACAGCTTGAAAGCTACCAGTCACGTAAAACCTAAGAGCTATTAGTAGCTGCAACATGGGAGAAATGCAGTCCCGCCGTTAAATACGACAGGTCAGTTTAGGCTTTATTTTGTTAAAAATAAACCTAACCGACTCCTTCGTAAAGCGGAACCGACTCTTAAATTGTTCATCGCTTAGCGTGATAAATAAGTTAGGCCGATGTCCTGCTATTCTTCTGCGTGGTTGAGGCATCTCCAAAGACGACAGGGAAGTATCGGCGTCCCCCATTATGAAGAATTGAAGAAAAACCACTTACAAAATCACTAGTTACGATGCTAGTTACTGTACTGATTACAGTTTGAGTAGCCGAAATTGGTGTGTCAACTTTCAACTGCTTAACTTGACGTTGATTATGCTTTGAGTATTGTCAAACACGTTTTTCTTAGTTCTGAAACGCAACAGACGACCTTAAGCATGAGTTAAGCATACTTTCTGTCAAATTTGAGTAAATGATGTTAAATTACTCAAATCTTGATTAGAGTTAATTCAGAAACGAAAAAATGTTTAAGTTATACTTAAGTACAGATTAAGACGTTCTCAACTTCAAATTCTCAAATCAGAAACCGGGTGTAAGACGTTCTCAACTTCAAATTCTCAAATCAGAAACCGGGTGTAAGTGTTCTGTGCTGAAATGAAAAGCAACTTCAGCATTAGTAGGAACAAACAGAAAGGTGTCGCAGAAACTTGTACAACCATTACTATGCAGTAAGAGCTTTTCAAATAACAACTGCATTTAATTCGTCTTTCTTTTATGCTAGAAATAGAACATTTAATCGTTCAAACAAAACCCTGTTTTTAACCGACTTTAAAAAAGGAGGTTCTGTATTCGACCCGTATGTATGTATGTATGTATGTATGTATGTATGTATGTATGTATGTTTGTATGTCCGCGATTATCTCAAAAACTACTGAACCGATTTTGATAATTCTTTCATTACTGTGATCTACATACTTTCAGGAAGGTTTTAGTATATAATACATTAGGTAACTATTCTTATGTACGAAGTTATATGCATAAATGTACTGCATCTCCGGCATTTCTATGGGAATTTTGATGATTCTTCGAGTCGTGTCTTCAATTCTTCAATGCACTAGTGTTAATTGAATTGGTGTGGGGTAGGTACAACTAAAAAGTGAAAAATAAAAACTTTTTTCCAAAAAAAACAACCGACTTCAAAAAAAACACTACAAAGTGAAAAATAACTTTAATTTCGGAAGTCGGTGTCAAAAAACGAAAATGCGGATCCAACGACACCGACTTCCGAAATTAAAGTTATTTTTCACTTTGTAGTGTTTTTTTTGAAGTCGGTTGTTTTTTTTGGAAAAAAGTTTTTTAAAGTAAAAGAACCGAGGGAAAAACCAACATGTGAAGTACTTTTTCGTCCTTCAAAAAATGTATGAAAAGTCTAAACCACGTGCTGAAATGTTCACATCCACACCTAATTCATTCCTAAAAAAAATACAAAAACGGTCAAATGTTTGTCAAAGGAAAAACTATATTGTTCAATTTGTTAATTCGTAGCTGGCAAGCACAGTTTGAAGAGGACATTTCGTTTTATAAATCGGCAAACAAAATGCATATCACAGTTTTTCCAACAAGTTTGTTTTTTCCAAAAGTTTGTATCGTGCTCTCGTTTGAATGTCAATTTTGTTCACTTGGAACTATCAAAAAAACTTTATACATATGTATAATTTAGATACATAAAAGAAACCTCTATTTTTGTGGAAAACAGTTCAAACAAATCATTTTTCCAAATAAAGTATTTCGAGTCGTCAACTGAATAATTAATAAGGCTTTCACAGCTTTTAAAGTCGGCTTTCACTACTACGATAGTTGTCATAATCCGTCGTTATTCTCCTTGCCAGTAAAAAAACTGTAGCCAGCACTTTTCACTGATTAAATTCGGAAATATCGTGATTTTGGATGATGGATCGTTATGTAGCGTACCTAATGCTGACTGTCCATTGACGCGGAGCGAGGCTGCGAAGCCGCGAAACGGAGAAATATTAACCTTTTAACCGGACTTTATATCAGTTGTCGTGCCCCCAGCGCCAGACGAAAAAAAAAAAAAAAAAAAAACGAAAAATAAATTAAACGAGCTGTGTTATTTGGTCGTATATATACGACTCTGGCGGAATGGACACGAAAATATTTGTCGGATTAATCCGACGTACCTAAGCGGTTAAAAGGTTAACCAATATAAAATTACATTGAGATTTTATGCAATTCTATTGGTTAATATTTCTCCGTTTCTCCGCTCCGCAGCCTCGCTCCGCGTCAATGGGCAGACAGCCTTAACCTACAGAGTTCGTTTGGTGACCCCTCAAAATGGTGAATCGAATACAAAAGGTTTTCCGGGATCGATTCCGATGAATGTCGACTCGGTCCATATTATTCCTATTTGATTGCGAGCAAACGGCACTGACAATGAATTGGGTACAGTATTCATAGGCAAGACTTATTTTCTAACTGAACACCTGTGCTGCTGGGGAGTTTGTTGCGCCACGCCACTTCTTCTCCCCAGTGAAAGCACTAGGAAGTGGCGAAGGGCGGGCGTTTTGGGGGACTGTCTTTTGTAAATTTGACGTTCGAAAAGTGCTGGTTCTTTCCCTGTTTGAATAAATGACTTTTGATTTTGATTTTGAAGACGACATATTATGTGATATGCTATGTTAGTATTTTTAATCATCGTTTATAAATAAACCCCATCATTAACTGCTGTTGCATGGGCTTGCTCACCCCTAAACATGTCTATCTTCCAAAGTAACGTACTTACCTACTAAAAACTAGATAAAAAATGTAATAAAATGTAACATACAATTACTAACACTATTTGGTCACGCTCCACTTAAATTATCTTTCAAACAAAAAATAGGTAACTAAGCCTCAATTAGTCAGTATCTACGTTGGAGCTAGATAATAATGGTTTTAAATCTCTAAATGCCATCAGTATGCTTATACCCATATGTACTCAACCAAATTAATGATTTGAATCACATCACATTATCACACAAATATTATAAAGGCGAAAGTTTGTGAGTGTGTGTGTTTATATGTTTGTTACTTCTTCACGCTCAAACGGCGGGACCAATTTTGATAAAATTTTGTGTGGAGGTAGCTGACACCCTGGATTAACATATATGCTACTTTTTATCCCGATATTCCCACGGGATCGACATTTACGCGGGTGAAACCGCGGGGTGCAGCTAGTGTTATATAAAGCTGACTCTGACCAGTGGTCACAGAGTTTATATATCTTTTTGATCTAATTCATGAAAACCGAGTGAAATTATTTCTAGGTGACAGGTCGATTCTTCATCGAATCTCTGAAATGAGAATTAATCTCATCATTGATATGTTGATTTTACTCAGAAATCCTTTGGCAAGTTTAATATATTATTTGCCCTTGCTGAACTGACGTTACGTTTGTAAACACAAGTGTCTATGTAGGTATCTTTATAGATTAGATTATTAGATTTTTTTTTTGTTTTTGTAGATTTTTTCTTTATTAAGTAAAATCAATTGCTGAATGTATGAAAGATGGCTTGAGAAAGGCTCGATCAATTTCGTACATATTTTTTTTTGTGTTCATAATTTTCAGGACAAGGTTTGGATGAAAGAAAATTTCCGAGAATCCACCGAAACGATGGAAATTTTGATGGTAATCACACTAATAATATAAAGCGAAAGGCGAAAGTTTGTGTGTGTGTGTGTTTATATGTTTGTTACTTCTTCACGCTCAAACGGCTGGACCAATTTTGATAAAATTTTGTGTGGAGGTAGCTGACACCTTGGATTAACATATGGGCTACTTTTTATCGCGATATTCCTACGGGATCGACATTTACGCGGGTGAAACCGCGGAGCGCAGCTAGTTTTGTATAAACGAAAGCCACTGGACATAAAGACATGAAATTCACCAGGGCGATGCGGGACACGAACAGGTAGGAACATATAAATTAGTCATCTTACCGCATCTTAAACACAGCTTTTTGGAGCCTTTCGTATTCTATTTACTCAGATACACTAACTAAATCTTGTGTAAGTGGATATCCTTTTGTTTTCCTTTCCTCAGTGATTGGCGCTGCCTTCGTAGCGGAAAAGGCTTTTCAAGAACTTCAGGAACGTTTAAGCTCTTAGTCGGAGTTTTTCCTTGAACAGATCATTATTAGTTGGTAAGTCAACAGTTCGAAGTGTAGTGTGAATATTTCAATATAACATGACCCGACCGTAATGGGTTCTCGGTATTTGAGCAGCCAGTGAGCCTAGCACGAACTCGCGGTGTATCCGTCCGTAGTAATATAAATTCGAATGACCTTATAATACCTACTGGTAAGTACATACATACAGTGTGTGGCAGAGACATCGACACGCAAACATAGTTACAACTATGAATTCAGCGCATGATTGTACTCCCCGGCAGTGTAGACATTTTTCGACTGTTATAAAAAAAAAGACGGGTTGCACTCCGGGAGTGCCGGCAGAAGTGAAAACTTGAATATTAACGTTGTGCATTTTTGATATTTTTCATTAATAGATGCACTTTGTTCAATTTCTATATTTTAAACATTTTCCCCCTTATTCATAATCCTATTTTATCTCTATTTTAGCTAAAATAGGTTTATAGAACGTTTGACTTTATCTGTCACGTTGTCATTTCTGTGTGTAAGAAAGAGACAAACCCCATTTTAACTAAAATAGGTTTGATAAGTTTTATGAATAAGGGGGCAATACACGAATTTTACGAATACACAGCAGTGTGGCCACTACACAGACAGTCGAGCCATCAGCTGTCACCATCCATGGATGCGCGTGGCACGCTGTAGCATAAACACTCGAACATTCGCGCAAGCGCCCTGCGCCGCCTAAACTAAACAGCAGGCGACGACAGCAGGAGACAACAAAACATTTTCGCCGCGCCGTAGAAAGAGAGGGGGACACTTTCGCTCCTACGCCGAGCCGGCTGTCTAATCTCCATCCGTCTTACGAATTTTCGATCAGGTCACGTGTCCTGACGCAATGTCCTGACGTGAGTTTAACATTTTTTAACCATTACAAAAAAAGTGTACAACGCCGCTAAAGAAGTTTTCACTTTAAAAATCTGCTGTTTCAAAAAAGAGTGCAATACTTACCTACCTACCAGTTTCAAAAAAGAGTAAAATACGCGGTTAACATACAGGGAACGGTTATTCTTTTAAAATAACCGACGTAAAATTTCAACGGAGGGGTTCAGAATCGTGCACTGAATCCAAGGTATCAGGTTGCGCGTCGATGGAAGGATGATTTCCACCAAACGGCTCGCATCGCATCGGATTGGAACGGATTTTACAATCTTTAAGCGATATTAAATCGTGTAGCCAGTTATTTAAAGTCTATATTACAAAACCGCGCACGTCAGCTTGACCGCGGGCGTCTTCCGCGACACGCGATCGTATCCGAAAGTATGCTGCGACGCGCGTTCAGCTCCGTTCGCCTGTCGTCGTATCCGATCGAATCCTTTCGGCTGTCGTCCAAATAGTTATTTTCCTCTTCTGTGTTTTACATGGACTATATATATTACCTGATAAGTCCATGGTGTTTTATGATTATTTTATTCTTCTTCTAATACAATAAGCCAACAATACTACGTCGCCTTCAACCATTTTCAAAAATTAGAACACGTCAACACGGTAGGAATGAAATTATTTGACTAGGCGCAGAAACGGATACATTCACAAGCGATGGTATGGATCCGATCGTATGCGTCGACATGCTGCCGGACGCAATCGGCTGTCGCCGCATCCGTTCGTATCCTTTCCTATCCAAAGCTATGCGAATGCGAGCCGTTTGGTGGAAATCATCCTTTAGTTTTAAGACTTCACTCATACCTGATGGGTTAGGCCATTTAGGATGCAATTGTGCTTATCGCATAAAATTAACCCAAAATGCTAGAGGATAGTTGTATTTTCAATAAAGAATCGTTCGAATTTACGTTAGGTATGTTTACCTCATACATTCGTGCTAGGGCCTCTGACGTGGAAACGTATTAATTCGATTCAAATAATTAAGGCCTTTGTGTCGATTACATAATACCCTGTTTATTCGAACTGAAGTAAATTAGCGATTAGCATTCAACTCAGTCTGTCTGCTGCGGCTTGGCATGGTGAAAATTTAATCAGTTCCGAACTTGACGGTACCTATACTCTGATTCACTTAGAAGCTTCTTGGACTTTGTGTGTATAATATGCGAAACCTTGATTTATAATGTATGAAGAGCTAAGATTATTGTTAATTCAACCTTGGTCAACTTATAGGAAAAATAAAAGTTTTAGGCAATACCTAGGTAGTTAAACATCCATGTAACAAGAATACAAACATTACAAGGTAATTTGATCGAACCAGAAACAATAATATAACGTGTTGACAACAATACAAATCACTATAGATACGTTATTGACATACAACGTTAGCTTCCACGCGTCGGTAATACATGATATATTGGATTTCTAATCACAGTACCTAAGTAATCAAATAATGGACCGTTGTTTGTTTAAAACATTAACAGCTTCAGCTTTGTCTGTTAATCGAATCAAGGGTTTAACGTGTTCGGGCGTTAAATATGTTGATTTATAGCCAATTTCCATTTCAAATTTTAACTGGTCGTCGGACGTATTTGAGGATATTTATGTCCGGCCCGACTGCCAACCGTCGGGCTCGAGTTCTAGTCCGCGCTTAGAATCCTTCTAACTTTTGATATTTGGACAAAGCGAGTTTCGTAAACTGAGCGAATACGCCGTCCACTTTGGGACAGCACTTCGGGAAGTTTTCGATAATACTCGACCCTTGTTTTCCTTTTCCTGTTATGTTAAGTATTAGGTACAAACGTGGATTGGAAAACTAAAGGCTTCGAATTCAATAAGCTGAAATGGCTCTTTGTAAGTTTAACGAAGAAAGATATCTACAACATTTTCCGATAACGATCTCGTAGTGCATAATAATGAAGCTCTCAATAGGCACTTAGTCTTTTTGTCACGTTCTGTCGGAGTATTAAATAGAGCAACCGTGCCGTTTCCTTATCTAATCACTTTTAATATAATAACCACTAGAGCTGGCAACGTAATAAAAACTATGAAGGAGTAAAATGTTTGCAGCCATATTGGAAAAACGAAGCTGAGAATATTTTTCCCGCAAATATTTCGTAAGTATCTCGTGCAAGACGCGTGAAAAATGTTAATGAGCAAAATGCAGAGCCAGGGGCAAACAACGTATTAATTCTGCGCCTAAAAAATAACACATTTAAGAGGAAATGCGGTCGGAGAGACTTTTTGAAAAAGCCTAAGTAAAAATTCATAATTCGAGGTTCGGCTCTCGCCTATTTTCTCCTCCAATATTGGACGCCAAACAGATGAGGCTTAAACCCAGCAATAATGAATGTATGCTATTGTAGAAAACATAACTGCTGTTTACTTCCAATTTTCATTAGCCGTCCCCCGACGCGAGGACGCTTGGATCAAAATATTTCCTGCAACTTATATTAAACTTAAAGGGCCCATATATATTATTATTTTAGTTTTTAGAGGTTTTTGTTATGAAACATCTTTTAAGTTGGTCCAATTTTGGAGGAGAAATAGACGAGAGCCAAACCTCCAATATGACTTTTTACTTAGGCTTTTTTCAAAAAGTCTCTCCGACCGCATTTCCTCTTATTGATTTTCGTGGTCTAGGTATGTCACGAATATTACGTTTGTGACCGCCTCTTTTTAAAGTTCGTTACGTGTCATACGGTCGAATACTGTATTTTTAAGCATATTTTATCCATCAATGTCGGTACACCTCCCGCCCTTCGAGGAAGACACGCGTGATGTTATATTGTTTTATCTATCTATGATGTATCTAAAAGTGTAACCAATTTAATAAATACAAAGCAATTATCCTCAATACAAATCATAGCTTATCTCTCTTATATTATCCGAGAGTTACGGGCACGGCTTACGTAATTGGAAGACACGGCTCTTCTTTAGCTCAAGTTTTATTTAGTCCTTTATTGCACGAGTTAGCAATTATTTTCTCTCTGCCTAGCGCGTTCCCAACTATGTAGGTATAGGTCCTCTAGTGCTACTAACTAGATGCTAAGTGTCATGTCTACCGCGACAGTTCCTCGCAACCTATTTACTGAGGAATCGGGATATGCGCTGATAAAATTAATGATCAGGGTTCTGGGTATCAGATTACCCAGGAATTATAGCGTCGTAACAACCGGTTTGACGTGTTTTATAGGTAAGGTATAGTAATTAAAAGATTTAACTAACGTTGAGCTACACTACAAGCAATAATTTTAAAAGAATCTTATGAACATATTTTTATAAACCATGTTAAAAAGTGCGAGGGACCTAGTAAGTACTTGCTCCATAAGAAAATGGGAATTAGTTTGGTTGGTGGTTTAGTCAAATGGGAAAACTATTCCCATTTGACTGCCGCTTGGAAAGCAAATAGCGCGTTGTAAGCTGCTGTCGCTACTGAAAGGCACAAAAATGTCCCACACCTCGATAGAAGGTTGAAATGTCAATAAAATACCGAGCTGCTGCATTAATAATGAAAATGGAACGCTCGAGGACGAACGATCGAACCAAATAAAAACAATCAAAGACAGCAGTAGCGCGATGTATTTGTTTCATCAGCCGTCTGTTTGCATAAACTGAAAAACTGTGACCTATATTTAACCGTTTTTTTTAATTAAGTCGTAAGTAATTAATGATATTTTTCTCTGAGTTCGATGTAGAGAAGTATGTTTGAGTTGCAGGCTGAGGAGGTGTGTGTTATGTAATGTAAGGTGGTTATATGAAGCGAAGCCAACGTTCATTGTTCACTCGGCACTACCTTGAAATTGTTCCTTAGAGAGTTTTATTTGATAATCTTTATTAAGAAAATACATTTTTTTTTATATAAGAATAGCACATTTATTACGTGAAGTAGTGTACAATACATTATGGCACTTCGTTGCGCATTATTATTAGATATTATATTCTTTAATACTAAATGCTTATAAATATGAAAAACAACGTACAAAATACTGGTTACACTGACACGGAATCTCCATTCGAACGAACAACATGTTACGCCTGTGATCCTCCGAGGGGGCGTCGCGTCTTACCCCCAAATGATAAAGACGGTATTGAGTCCCAACTCCCATATAATAGGAGCAAACCGCTTGTCTAGCTATTTCAACCCCGGGTTGGATTTTCCTAGAGAAAACTGCCCGAATACCCGGGACTTCACACCAATGCCTGTGGCGGTTGAGGTGAGGTGTCGATCTGCTAGCCGTAGCCTCTGAAGTGGTTTCGTTCGAGCAGTCGGCAGGCGTTGCAGCAGTACTTCCTGAAAGGGGGCACGAGGCAGTGCCTCGCGAGCTGGCCGGTGTCAAACAGTTCGCAGTACTGCGTGGTGTCGGCGGGCGGGCAGGCGGGGCGGGCGCGCGCGCCGCAGTGGCGCACGCGGCAGCGGCGGTGCCGCTCGCGCGGGCGCGGGCCGCAGAGCAGCTCGTCTGATGCGGGGCAGACGAGGGGTCGGTGAGAGAAGCCGCGGCCGCATGTTGCGGAACACTGCAAAGATAAAAAAAAATATATAAAAAATAATAATAATACAGGGTGTTACAGAAAGGGTATATCAATACAAACGGGTTGAAGAGTGTATCTGGTCTAGAATCTCTGTACAAAATTTCAGCTCAAAAGCATTAACTTTGAAAATGCTTAATATTTTTTATTTCGACATCACGGCGCTGCACTGGCGCGCGGCGGCGTGATGTGCGTGTACTAGGCGCACAGACACACTACAGATAATGGATAATGACCCTCGTAGTGCGGTGACACGTTTGTCATGATTTCAATTTAATAAACTATCGAAATAAAAAAATATTAAGCATTTTTAAAGTTACTGCTTTTGAGCTGAAATTTTGTACAGAGATTCTAGACCCGATACACTCTTCAACCCGTTTGTATTGATATACCCTTTCTGTAACACCCTGTATATAAAATTGGGTGTAAGGATTTTCACTAACACTAAATAAAGGCGAACGCGCTGTTGGATTTTCATCTGTCGGCTTATCGTCTAAAGTTGAAATTCGAATAGCGCAATATTATTCACTTCACGTCTCAAGTTGTTGGCCTCTCTTGAGGAGAAACACTTCATACTGGGCAGGCGAGTCACTGGCGCTACTGGCGATTTTCATTTACCGGGGTGAAGAGCAGCGAAAAATCTCAAAACATTGCACCGCTCATGTCAAGTAACCTTACAAAGGCTTCAGAAGTCTTCAGTTATAAGAACTGCGTCGATTTGCCTCAAATAAAGTATGAAGTTTCAGTAAGCTGAATAATGAGCTACCCCTTTACGTTAAATTTCAGGCCCCACTGTAATATACGGAACTATGTCGTCCTTGACCCAGCGTCGTTGCGTTAGAGGGGAAGCGCCACGATAGCCCGCGAAATTACACGAGAAATTCATATAACCCTATTGAATTTCTATTTCATGAAATATCAATCAATAGGGAACTTAGACGGTTTTATTTTATTATAATTCTGTAAAAGCATATTTGTTACGGTCGCGAATCATGTTTTAAAATCAAAATACACCCTTACACTGACCTGCAAATTGCAGAAAAATTTAGGAAAATTTGAATTTCGCGGGCTACCTTAGTGCATCCCCCTTAAATTGAAATTACCATAATTTGCCGAAGGTATCATCGTAATAAACATTGACCTTCGCCACACTCATAATAACATTCTCTAATCTACTTCCAAACTGCCAATTAGCTGCGGCTGTAACAGTTCCACGAACTAGTCAATCAAACCAATTTGCAGCTTCAACTCGATTCACACTATTTGCACGAAATGCATTGCAAGGTTTCTAGCTAACTGGGTCGCACCACTGAGCACAGTCGTGCCTACACAAGGCTCGATATCATATGTTCGATAGATGCTGCGAACATTATCCTTTTCACGCGTCATTTTTAGCTTGAAAGCCTCTTTGTGTACAATATATCAAGGCTATACAAACTATGCCACTCCTGGCTTCATGACTTTTTCATGAAGGATCCATTTACATTTATATACGGGCACCTCTACATATTTACGGTTGGTTATGCTCGGGCCTTAAGTAGATAGGTAAGAACATACATATTTACGTAGCAAAAAAAATCCGGAATTTGTTCGTCTTCTCATTTTTAGAGGATACCTGCACGTACTATATTAGTACTGCTTTAATCTTTGGAAGCTTTTATCGCAAAAACACAGAGAATATTTGATGGCCGCGTGTTTGTAGTTGCTTTGTTGTCGGCTGTCATTCAAATTATGTACTGAATGAGATTTTCTCGTTACCTCTGTAACTGTAGCTTGATGTCCGTTTTAATAAGTTAGTATAGTAGCTCAGAATCTGAATGAGGTGCGACCTGAAAAAGTTCTGATAAACAAAAACTCAGGTACATACATTATCCACCATGGGCAAACTAAAAAAAAGTTCTAGCTGTGGACTACAATCGATATACGAAGATCGCGTCGTTACACTAAGATATCTACAATGTGGATACGACAATAGTACAATAAATGAAAACACTGGCAATATAGTAGAGTATTTTAGAACTACCAAATAAATCCTAACAAAAAAAAAACGAAAACTGAAAAGTTTTAGGTATGGATTACAATCGATATACGCGACGATGTCGTGTAATGTATTACCTGCGTCCACGGCATCTCTCTCCAATACACGGGACAGGGCAAGCGGTTGCAAGGCTGCCGTGTTTCCGGCTTCGGTGATGTGCACAGAGCTGGAGATACGCTGTTCTTTATTAGTTCTCGTCTCGATGATGTACTGTGGAAATAACATTCATTGAGCTGAAAAGTATTATAATGACGTAAATATTTCTGCTTGGCCAGATCAAGATGCACATCAGGCCATTGAGGAAAGTATAATTTGTTGCTATAAGTTTATCGCCATGGGAATTTCGAGGCTCTTTCAAAGCCAGACGAAAAATGTCCACTGCTTGAAATAGGCCGCCATATCAATCGGGTCCTGTGTTTTTCGCATCATGGTCAAATACATGTACCTAGTGGAACTATGATTCCAGTAGGCAAAAAAACAATATTGGTTGAGGGAGCACAACTGTTCAATGATTTACTGGAGGATTTAAAGAAGTCTGATATATTTAAATCAAAATTTAAGAAACATGTATGTACCCTGTAACGTCGCTAATGCCCCAGAGGCAAATTTGATAATTATTATTATTTAGATGTAGGCAAGCACTTTGTATCTTCAAGTTCTTATGAGGAACTAGTTGTTGCCTGCGATTTCGTCTGCGATCCAGGATGGAAAGTAGCTTATGTCCGTCTCCAGGTCATGGTCTATCCATGTGCCAAATTTAAAAAAACATACTTTCGCATTTATAATACTTATTAGTTAGGATAAATTCTCTTTAAACATATTTCCTCTTTCAAATACCCGGTTGCACTGGACGTAGGAGACGTATGAATGACTAACCTGACGTTGAGCGGCACACAGAACAGCTGCCTCTCCTGCACGCCTTCCTCTCCGCACGTGGCGCTGCACTCCTCCCACTCACCGCTTGCCCACGTGAACTCACAACTGTGTGACAAAACAAGAAGTATTAACTTTTTGTCTATACATACATAGAAATAAATAAAAATGAAGTATCTGTTTGTTATGTCAAAATAACAGATTTTTACTAAACCTATAAGCAAGTATTTATGGTATTTATAAGAAAAAAAAACAATTTTTAACATTTTTGTCTGTCTGTTTGTTCCAGGTAATCTCCGAAACGGCTGGATTTACTGACAGATAGCTAATTTTACCTATAAGGCGTAGATTATACTTTTATTTTAGAAAAATAATTAGGGTTTCGCGAAAAAAATTAAAACCCATGAAATCAACTTTGTTTTTTGACTTGCACGTGAAGTCTCGGGCACAGCTAGTTGTTTAATAATCATATCGGTGGTGAGGTTTAAATGTCGTGAAGGCTCTGTTATACTGAAATCACGTAATCTTCTGGATTTCATGATTTAGATTGGACTGCACTCCTTTTGAAACATCCTTATTTAATTCCACCTTATTAGCTGAAAATGTTCGCAGAAACTATCTTCAGAACTTTATAAGATTATGCTGTTTAACACAAAAGTTTGTAGTCTTAGTATAGTCTAGTAGTTCGGGGCATAATACCAAACACCGGCTGTAAATAATTTTCATAAGTTCCAAACAATTTTACGGATATTATTTCGGAAAACAGGAAAATACAAAGGAGTTTGTTTGCCCGTCTACCTGAGTTAAATCACAAATTGAAAATAATGACAAAGTAAGACTATTTTATTTTTAACTAACTATTCACACTAGATAAATGACTATCTTACTATACAAATAAATACAAAAACCAAATCAAGGGGTACCAGTGTACCCCTTCCTGTAATCCGGAAACGTGCCCAGAAGATTGGCAGCAATAAATTGCCACGTTGAATGGCAATGATAATTCCTTGGTCAAAGAACGACTCAGCCCTCTAGTCAAATAAAGTGTCGACCAGCCGCCTAGCCGGCGAGAAAACTTAAAAAGGAGACGCGCACTCGGGCCCCATGACCAGACCGTTTCGACCCCAAACGGCTCAAAGCTGTAGTTATCCATAAGGTTACAGTATTTGCGCCGCTTGAGAGTCTCAGCACAGCCCGCCGTGCCAGGAACATGAGATGGCGCAAGGAGGGTATCAAAGTTGTAGAAGATCAAATAGATTTGTGATTTATGAATATTTAACGAAAAGACCTTTTTGGGTTTGTCTACAAACCCAAAAGATCCCAAATTAACAAATTTATACCACTCTAGTGTTATATTTTGGTAATTTGGGATCGGGTCGGCAGCCACAATTAAATATTGAGTTGGGACGGATCGATGTATTTGATGTCACGTATAAAAAATATTTTACAAAATGTTAAGACAGTGTGTGTGTCTGGGACGTAGTTAGTTATTACAAAGAAACTTGCTGATTCTACAAGCTTAATCGCAATGCTCGTTTTTTGCTGAACGGACTGAAAATATTTCCTTGTAAAGATTTCTTTTGTGCTTCAAAGCTGTCTTTGAGGCTTAGTGGCAATGTTGCCTCAGCCCCTCTGAATCAATTTGTTGTACAGCCTGATCCAAAATTGATGGCGGCTCGGAACATGAGAGTCCTGCGCAGTAATAAATTCCGAGTCGCCATAAAGTTTGAATCGGGCTGTACACATGATTTTTTTTTAGGGGATTACATGACCTACAGTGCGGTCACTCTCGGACTGCATGGAAAAGAAAGAAAAGCGCGATGACACAATGCTCGTAATTTATTTTAAAATGTACCTATCCATTTTATACGACTCACGTTAAATTTTTGATATGAGCGGCACGTGGCTCTTATGGAAATTAATCATACTGCCACCGCACGACTTTATGACGTTGTGGCGTGTTGCACCGGGTGCATTATATTAATCAGCTGCCTCGTTTCATTCGTGTTATTGCTTAGTCAATACAAAAACGCGACGATTTAGACATTCGTTAGTTTATTTTATTTGAAGCTTGCACGCAATTTGTGGATTATATTCTAATCTGTAGTACTTATTTGCTATTGAATTGTTGCACCTACTTATGTTTTGTTTTTTAAAGTGACATTCTCAAATCATTGGTGTACCTATTGTAAAACCAGTTTCTAGTTTCTATGTTTGTAGGCGAAGGAACAAAGTTTTTTTTGTACTTTGTTCCTCCATTTACAAACATTAAATGATTAAAAAAGTGTTTTTAGTATAGGTACCTACCTGTGCGTATTACAAGCCTCGAACATGACGGGCGCGCATTTGTGCTCGCGCAGGCAGCGCGGACGCACCACGCGCACGCCACCGCCACACGATGATGAGCACGGACCGCGCTCTGTCGACCATCTGATAGATACAGGAGAACAACATCAGGCTGGCTTTACAAGGTGTACCTACATGTTTTTATTAAGTTTTTTGTTAACACTTGGAGTATCTAAGTGTTATGTATTACCTACGTATACAATCATAGGACTCATAAGAGTTTGCTATTAGAACTAAAATCGTCTTGAAATGTTCATGGAACATATTTTAAATCATCGTTAAGATACCACTTTTGTTGGGTCTAAAGGTATGTCTGGAGGCACGTCTCTAGAGGAAAAACTGTTTGAGGTTTTCAAGATCGTTCCAATTTCTGTGCAGGTAGTAGGTTTACAAGCTAACACCTTATATCGTTTAGCCTTCGCAAGTCTGTACATGTAAAATTACAAAAAGCGGCAGTTTCTGTAAATTTTTGTCTCAATAAAACTCTAGGTTCTTTTGCAAAACTGCAAAATCAGACTAGAAAAAGGCTATTGGAGTTTCTTGTCGACTCGTCTCCATAGGAAACGATCAATTGGAACCGTGCACTTATGAAACGTCATGTAGATTTATGCGAAATATAATATTTGACACAATATTATCAAACTTTAGTTGTATACCTACGAAATATCATTTTAATCATCCCCTTTGTTATCGTTAGCGAAATAACATACAATATTACAGAAATTAATGGTTATCTGGCACATAAATCGGTAATGATATTAATACCTGTACCGGCGCAGTGTACATTAACCACACGTGACAGGCGCTCAGCTTACCCGATGTTGTGTTAAACAGATTTATAGATAAATTAACCGACACAAAGGCGTGACCTTTAAAGGGTGAAATTGTTTGATCGAACTTGTTTGAAGCGCCTATCTCTGGGTTCTGTATAATATACAGGATGGCAAGGACATGGATGCGCAAACTGTAATCGTGAATAAATTTAGCACATGATTCCCCTAGCGTAGGAATTTTACGTCGGTTATCAAAAATTTCATCGCAGGGGAGGGGATCATGTGCTGAATCTATGTTACAGTTTGCGCGTCTATGTCCCTGCCACCCTGTATATAAGTATATGCTTTATGTATATTTATGGTATATGTAAATGTTACACCACAGGCTACCTACAGTGTTGTCTCGCCTACAGTATTCTCTCTCCCTTTAAATTAATCCAAAGGTTGTCATTGTGTCTCCTTATGTAGAATATCTACATTTTTATCTGTAATTCATGAGTTGTACATAATAATGAATATTCTATTCTATGCTGCTTGTATTACCTGAGATACCTACGAATATTCTGTTAATGGTAACGAGTCAAATTCTTCAGTGATCGAACCCCAGTTATTGGCAAATAGGAAGGCAGCTAAATAATGGTTCGAACAAACTAAATCAATGTGTTGTATATCTACGCTTTGTCTTGTATGCCTATTACAAAAGGACCGATACCCCAAATTCACAATACAAATGCGACGCAAAGTAAAGGGTAAGTTATTGTCTACAATATAGGAGACTTGTAGCGAAACTTGGAGTCTACAGAACTTGCTACAGTTCAAATATTTGTAGAAGGGCTCATTCAAAGTTGGGAGACAGTGTTAGTTTATAATAGGTGATACAACGAATTTGGTTACATTTAGTATTTTATATTGTTATATCTACATTAATAAATCGTGATTTATATCTGCGCAGCCATAAATTTGAAAGTCTCTTTACTTAAATAGTAACAGTGATATAACGGCTAGTACGTGTTATCGTATAGATCATGAAATATTCTCGAAAAATATTTCGTAATGCAGTCATATTTTCACGAACGACCCGACTTGTGACAGGAGTAGGTACTCGCTTTGCATTAACGAGTGCGCACAAATTACCATATCAAATAAAAATTCCTGAAATCGTATTGTGTTTTTCGTTCCTCTAATAACGAATACCTACAGTAGTTTTTACTGCTGAAACAATCCCCTAAGTCACTTGAGTTGACACCCAGCACAATGAAAGCGAAACGAGCGAAAAAACTCAATTGTAATAAGAGGGAGACTAAAATTTACACAAGAGAAGTCTTCTGAACCATCGCTCATGTGAAAACAAATGCGCGGAGCGCGACAAATTGTGACAAGTTTTGTCATTAGCATAACTTTTTATAGTTAAGCTCTAATAATTATTTCAAGAACACTAATTTAATTAACAACAAAAGAGATTTTTAGAAAATATTTAGTTACTGGAACTTTTTTTTTTTTTTTTGTTCTTGAAATGAGTAGTTTTGTGATGATACCTAAAAAATTATTTACTATTTATTAGTAAATCACATTAAACCTTTACCACCTGGAACTTGTACATCTAATCTGATATTAACTATATAGGCAAAACTTATACTCTGTTTTTCTCTGGGGTTAAAAACAGCACTGCAGAATCATCATTTCATCATTTACTAGACTAATATTTAATTACGAAGTGAAACTTTTTTCGAATAGTACGTACTCAACGTGGTACTCAACTACAAACTACTAACGAAAATTGTGATACCAAACATTCCCAAGCTGGAAATTCAGCCCGGGATAGATTAATGACGACCATTAATTACATCCAATTACTTTCAAGACAAATAAACCAATCTAAACAATAGTTAGGTACAAACGCCAGCACATCAAGCTATCCGAAACTGTCAAAATTTCCCAATCAACTTTGAACCTTATGTTTAAGCGATAAAGTTCAAAATCTATTAAATAAATTTGACAGATTGTAGTAGCTTGATGGCTGGCGTCTGTACTTACATATATTACTAAACTAACAATACCTATTCGAGAAACTAAAACATAATCAGAAAATATGGGCTAAACTTTCTGTATCAAACTATCTATAAACAAATCAGTACAAGAGACGTATCAACAAGAGAGTTTTCCGGGACGCGCTCGATATGGCCAGTGAAAGGTAACTTTTGTTTCACTTAGTAGCTCTGAGCGGAGTCTGTCTCGAAGTTTATAAGATACATTAAGGTAGCTTGTTCCCAGCGATATCACGAGGGATATGCTCAACTTGTACATGTTACAATGTATATGTATGTACGTCATACTTTTTTGTTACAAGTATTCTTCAGAGCTGTATCTTTGTGAAGTTATTTCTATTGAAGGGGTTTGCTGAGAATGTTTTAAGCAAGTGTAGGTGTTGTGAAATCTTAAAGAGTTGTGCTATGAAACTGGTAGTTTTATTTGCCTTACAGATTAATAGGTATAAAATAGGAAAACGACTCCGCCTTGGAGTGTAAATGTGGTGCTGTTCCAGAAACGATGGGATACTTAATGTCATGTCCTACGTGTCCTGTAAGCCACACGTCACAGAAACTGATGAACTCTAGTGATGGCGCCAAACACGTAGCCAAATTCTGGGACGAGTCTATTTAGATTGCCATCGATACGCTAAGAAGAAGAAGAAGGAAGACCTACTTCAACTAAAGGTTCCAAGACATTGAGCCGATAGAAAACAATTTATGCAAAGTAAAGTCAAAAGTTAAGAAACACAGTAGGTATCTATTTAAACGGAATAAAATTAAGAGAAGAAAATCAAAAAGTCGCACCGAGCACAAACCTCAAAAATTAGAGTCTCATAAAAAATCAATGTGCATGGATTCTTCTATCTTTGATAATTAAGGAAAATTGTTAGAAAAATGCTATTTCTTTTGATTTACCCAAAGGGACGTTCCTTTGTTGGATTGTATCCTTATCAGCAGCATTATAACTTAGTAAAACAATACGAGTTGGTATTTCTTTTGCATAAAACGATACTCTTGGGAAATAATTGGTAGGCAAAGAGATTATTTGATCTAAACAAGTTTCATCAAAGTTAATTGTATCTCAAGTTACTTTCGAGGAAAGTTTTCAATAAACTTCGGTAACTTAAAGAGTAGGTAATCAAATTCTTATTTTAAGAAGGATACTAATGATTATTAATATAGTAATAACCATATATACAGGGTGAATTTTCCAAGTGGGCGTGGATGGCCAAATTCTAAACTATGAGGAATAGCGAAAAGTACTCAAAGGAGTCGCGGGCTCGATTTTGATGAAAACTAAAACTGCATCATTAGATTTTTGAAAAATCAATATTTCTAGCCAGGAATCGAACCTGTTGATTTCGAAAAAAAAAAACACACTCTGTATTATTACACCAATGACATACGGCACACTTAAGGAAAATGTTGAATTTTAATAAACATCTTATTTTAAAGTAAGTATTCATACCTACATTACGTACCTTGTTCGAAATGATGCTCAATATTTTTATTAACACACCCACAGCGCAGTCACCTTAACAATATTATGTTCTAAATTCAAATTTCTATTACGATCTTTGGTAAATATTCTAATGGAATCAATAATATTGTAATTGTGAATGCAGTACAATCCTTGAGACGTCGAATCCAGCTGTGTATTGAAAACAATGGTCATCATTTTGAACAATTAATCAGTTAAGGTTTAGTAGGTAGGTAACATAACCCGGGCCCGGCTAAATAATAACAGCCGCACAGGTCAATCCATCAGATTAAGCTACGCTTGCCGCGGTTGATCTGTGGATGGGTGACCATCTTTACGTACCGAGACCCCTCCATGCCTCAGAAAGCACGTTAAGCCGTTGGTCCCGGCTGTCATTCCTGGAACTTTGACAGTCGTTACGGGTAGTCAGAAGCTCAAAGGTCTGACAACCAGTCTTACCAAGGGGAAGGGGTATCGTATTACCCAGTAACTGGGTTGTGGAGGTCACTCCATGTAAAATACTGGTATTCAGCTGCATTCGATTAGACTGGAAGCCGACATCAACATAGTTGGGAAAAGGCTAGGTAGATAACATAAGAAAAATAAAAATGTATTTTGTTAAAAATGAGGTCTTTCCTTTAGTTTGCCGTATGTCATTACTTCCCAGAATTCGATCCTTATTAACGACACTATCGAATGGTGTAATAATACAGCGTGTGTTTTTTTTTTCGAAATTAACAGGTTCGATTCCTGGCGAGAAATATTGATTTTTCAAAAATCCAATGATGCAGTTTTAGTTTTCATCAAAATCAAGCCCGCGACTCCTTTGAGTACTTTTCGCTAGTCCTCATAGTTTCGGATTTGGCCATCCACGCCCACTTGAAAAATTCACCCTGTATATCAGTCTCAATCTGTTAAAAATACCACTAATTTCCCTACATTTTTGACATTGATTGTCGCTGAGATGAGAGATTGCGAATAGATTTGGAACGTTTTTAATTTCAGGAATTGGCCTTCAGATCTCAACCTCAACACTACTCCAATGTTTGTTTTAGCAGTACCGAAAGATACGAGGTATGACGGAGGATGGATCTTCTCGCTTTCTTTTTACATTTCTTGGTGCCAGGAAGGAGAAGTAGCAGAAAGGAACCCTTTAAGTTATATTTACCTGTACTCCAGGGGTTTCGTTCGGCTTGCAGGTGTGCTGTAGTTAACCGACACTTCCACCATCACTGCTTCTCCGGATACCACAGGATGTTCAGGAAAAGCCTGCGCCAAAGAAAGTTATTGATCATGAATTGCATGCTTACTAGATTTTGTCGATAAACAAAACAAAGTACTTGTTTTGGTTAATTTTTAACAATAGTGGCGATGACGACAAATTGTGCAAATAATGTGCATGTTAGGCAGGGTTACCAAGAAGCTATAATTAAGCCGAAGAGTTGACTCAAGCACACGGAAGGCAGACGCACAGAATACTTAATGCAGACGTAAAAAGTGCTTAGTTACTTAAAGATTAAAAAAAAACTTCAGCTTTATTATTAGTGAAGATATTATATTAACAATAAAGCTGAAAGTTTTTTTTTAAATAATTTATTGAATACTTCAAGCACATAAATGTACAGATGCGGAATTAATGCCATAGGCATTTTCTACCAGTCGACCTTTGGGTGATGCAGAGACAGACTGTATTAGGTGCAACCATGAAAATTGAGGAATAAATGCATAAACCAATAAAAAATAATAAAATAAAAGTAGGTACTTAAATCTATACTAATAATAAAGCTGGAGATACTTTTTGTTTATTTGTTTGAACCAACTAATCTCTTGAACTACGGGTCGGATTTAAAAAATGCTTTTGTATTCGATAGCCCAATTTTTAAGCTATTTAATAAAATCAATGCATCACGCTAGGAAGCTTAGGAGCCGATAAAAAAGAAAAAATCGGACAAGTTCGAGTCGGACTCGCGCACCGAAGGTTCCGTACAAACCTGTTTAAAATATTTTTATTAGGTATATGATGTAACTAGAAATTTACAGTTTTCGCAATTTTTCCTTTATCTTTGCTATAAGACGTTGCTTCCTACCAAATTTCAAGATTCTGAGTTCACGGGAAGTACCCTGTAGGTTTTGATTCCCTTGCGAGTGTCGAAAATTTGCGGACATTTGCGGCATAAACGGCTGTATCTTTTGATTGCGTCGGCTTAGAAGTTTGATTTTTTCACAGCTCCAAAGGACAGTAAACCTGAGCATTTGATATAAATTCCAGCTTGATACCTCTACCTGTTCCTGAGAAAAAGGGTCTTGACAGACAGACAGACGGACGGAAAACAAAGTGATCCTATAAGGTTTCCGTTTTTTCCTTTCGAGGTACGGAACCCTAAAAAAGAACGTTAAGCTAAGAGCTAAACGAACTAATAGCGCGGGAGGCGATGCGATGCGATGGGGTGAGTTGGAAGAACAATAAAAGGGGATTGATGGTTTTTATATGGAGCCTGGCATACCTACTGTCGCGCAATTTTGTTTTTTTTTTTTTCAAAATGGCAACCACGCATGCAACCTATATACATCGATAGCTGTAGCTAAATCAATGCAAATGGAAAATGTAATAGAGCCAAACCCGCAAAGCGTTACGTTTCCGAGATACGAAAGTTGATCACGTGACATCCATATTTTTTGAACTTTTGAATTTGCTTAGATGTTTGAAATAATCACTCTGAAAGATCAAAGCCCTTTCACGCGGACGATGTCGCGGGCAGAAGCTGGTTTGTTAATACAGACCGACGTAATTATACGAGTACATTCAATTTCCGTTTATCGTAAATCTATATATTATAAAAATGAAACCCGTTTTCCGTTGTCACGACATAACATGAAAACGGCTGGACCGATTTCGATGAAATTTGGTATAGAGATAGTTTGAGTCCCGGGAAAGGACATAGGATAGTTTTTATCCGAAACCGCGGGGCGCAGCTAGTTACTTATATTTTTAAAGTTTTGCAAGGAATTTACGTAAAAATAGTTACACAGCTACAAGTTTTCAAGCGAACACGTGGATTTTTACACGCGGCTGAGCTAAGTATCCATAACTTTGAAAGCTGGTAACAGTTTATAGCGATATATAGCCAATTCAGTATCAGCGTTTCATTACAGTACATGTAATATTAAACACATTACGGTAAAGTGTAACACGTGTACCTAATGGACTCTTTGTTATTTACTTTTATTAACTAGGTACTTAGGTCCTTATTATGAAAAACATAAAAGGTGATTTGAAACAATGCGAGTGCCGTTTATTTTTATTTAAACTCAAACAAAAACAAAATAAACATTGCCATGTTTAATGTGTAAACTCAGTTTCGTATTATTTCAACGTAAAACAATACTAAAGTGACGTTGAAATGAAACGACACAACTCGGTCTGAAAATGTACGATGGCCATTTTGTAAGTGAAAATTGTGCTCAGTTTTAAGCAATTCAACATTTTTGTAAAACTGTAAACTGTAGTTTGAAATGTTTGAATGGGGAAGGCAACTGTGAAAATGGCGCTGTCATAGCTGGTTTCTTCTCAATACAAGCTAATAATGCAAGGTGTGAGGTGGCTTTTATTTATTTTTGCGAAAATGACTCCTTGTTGTGTTCCTAAATACTCAGAATTTGGAGTCTATCATTTTCCAACAGACTATATACTTAGAAGATTGTGGTTAAGCTATTCGTAGATAATTATTTTAATTAAACAGAGTTTGAGGTTATGTCTCAAATATTTTGAAGAAAGTGATCAAGTACGAGGAAATAAATAGCATTTATAATTCTTTCTCAAAATATTGAAATCACCGAAAATCACGACATACTGGAATAAAACAAACTCATGAAATGAACACCGAATGGAATGAATGAACGAAATGTCAAATTTATTGTAGTCCGTAGGGATCTAGCTTTGGTCACGCCATCTACTTGGGTTTGACCGACCTTCCCCTTTGTTTTGCCCCGTACCACAGAATACTTAATAGTACTACGCCCGTACACACGGCGACGGGTGATCAGTACTATATTTTGTATAATTTTATGATCACAACACTGTGCTGCTGGGGAGTTTGTTCCGCCACTTCTTCTCCCCAGCGAAAGCACTAGGAAGTGGCGAAGGGCGGGCGTTTTGGGGGACTGTCTTTTGTAATTTTGACGTTCGAAAAGTGCTGATTCTCAGCCTAGTTTGAATAAATGACTTTTGATTTTGATTTTTGATTTTGACAAGAAAGTATGATACTGCATTTGTTTTTAACCACATGGACAGTGGGTTGTTGACATGTCATCCCAAGTTCTTACCTTAAAATATTGTATGTAGGTACCCTAGCGCCCTATCGCAATAAGCATTTGGGGTTTTGGGATTTTCTTTTTGTTTTAAACTTTTTTTTAAGTTTCTATGAGTGTGTTTAGTTTAGTTTGTGATCCTCCTGTGCGAGCCCCAATAAATGCTTTTTCTTTCTTAAAAATACAGCACCATAGGTTATTGCGTAACAAATTTTCAATCACAATCTGAATCATTTTGAAGGATATTGCATCCGTGGATATTGCTAATCCATTGCTTCACATGTTCGAAAAATTTGTCTGCTCTACAACGTAAATAACGCAATGAATGTTGTTGAACTGTCAAAACAAAAGCCATTGCTACTATTAGTGCTGCGGGGTAATTGCGTACAATTACCCCGCAGCACTGCGCCGTATGAACGGCCGCTTATACGTTCCTCTTTGAATCAAATACAATAAAGAAAGAAAAATGAGATATAAAGTGTCTAGCGTGAGTCCCAATTAACTTTAGCGGCGCAGTTGAAAGCGTTCGCGTTGTTGAATAATTAACCGGGCGCGGATCTGACCCTTATCATCCCATGTTTCGCTTCGCAACACTTTCCATAGTTTAGTCTCTTTTGTACAACGTGTCGTGTTCAGCACACAACCACTGAATTACATAGTTTCTCTTCAATTCAAAATCTCTTTGAAAATAATAGCTGAGAGTGGAGATAATGGGCGGCCGGCCGTGAAGAGGGACCTTATATAATATAAAAATTACCGGCGTAAACGCTGACATTTATTATTTCCACGTGGAATACTCGGGGTTTTATGTTGAAGTTAAATTATAAAGCGGTGTTAGGTGAAGACTGAGGAGATCAATACCTAAGTAAAGAAGGCAGGAACGGTTAATAAATGTTAGTTTTACGCGACATTATTTGTAATTGAGTAGTTTTAGTCTCAGAATGGACGTTAATTCGTTGGTCCCGGCTGTCATTCGTAGGTCTTTGACAGTCGTTACGGGTTGTCGGAAACCCGAAAGTCTGACAACCAATCTTTCCAATGGGTATCGTATTACCCAGTAGCTAGTCAACCGCTCCATGTAAAATACTGGTTTTTAGCTGCATCCGGTGAGACTAGAAGCCGACCCCAACAAATTTTGGAAAAGTTCTATGCAGATGCAGATGATGAGTTTCAGAAACTAGGTACATAAGTTAAAGTTTTATAATATACAAGGTGGCAGGGACATGGACGCGCTAACTGTAGCCATGATTCAACACAAGATGCTATAGGACCCCCAGAGAAAAAAAAATCATCGGTTATAAAAAAAATATGCTGCTACATAGAAAAGTGCCTACGTAGTCAAAACGTATGAAACAGCAATTTTTTTTTTTAAATAATTAACGAAACATTTTCAGATTTAGAATTATGTGCTGAATCCATTCGCAAGATTTAATTGCATTGCAAAATTGTATACGACACACAAAAACTCCATAAAGAAACTCTAGTTAAATTACTCAGTACCCTCTTTCCAATATTTCATTCAAATTAGCTTCTTCGCAATACACTTTGCGAACGTGTGCAACCTATTCAGCTTGTTTTAACAAAGTCGGATATATAAATCCTGTCATAATTCTCTACAAAGCGCAAGCCAAGTTTATTCGTAGTGAGCCAGAAGCGACCGCTTTACAAAGTAACGTATCTCGTTAATAAACGCTTGGAATCCATTGGAAGCTGAGCGAAAAATTGCTAAACTATGCTAAAATCTGAAATGTTTATTCTAGTCATGTTCAGAAGGCAGATAGATAAGTGGTAACCACTTTCAAAGCGTTTCGTATTTCTAAAACGACTTTTAACAGTACCTTGCGTAACACACTTTCAATCACAATCTGAATCATTTTGAAGGATATTGCTAATCCATTGCTTCTTAGGTTCGAAAACTTTGTCTGCTCAACTTCGTAAATAACGCAATGAATGTTTTTGAACTGTCAAAATGAAAACCATTGCTGCTGTTAGTGTGTCATGCAGTTACCTCGCAGGATAGACATTTTTGACTTTTTCATCATCGTTATCACTGATAGAATGTCACTCTTTGTCCAAGCCCACACCTAATTTATATGTACAGAAACGTGAATACTGGTTGAATAAAAATAACCATAAAGGCCATAAAGGTAATACCTAAATCATTGTGCGATATTTCATATTTCGCTCAACTCTTCACTCAATTTTACGTTTGACATCAAAAATATCTCTCAAATTGTTATGATGTTTGATTTTTATTGATATGAAAAAAACATGATGGTAGGCGCGTCAAACATCGACGCGTAAGCTGTTACCATGGATTCAGTACATGATTCAGAACAAGGTGGGGGCGGAAATTTCTCGTCGGTTATTAAAAAAAAATGGGGTGTGGCTGTGTCATGGACACGTGTGTTGTACCGGTTGTACGTGAATACGTTTACGTAACGGCCGCATTAATTCTTTTCCGTTCCCGGCACTAGGTACTTGACTCGATCATATCATGGTGTTTTATTGGTATCATTCGAGTGCTCTTGAGAAGCCCTTTCCAACCGTATACGATCTCTGTATTTGGATTTGGCTTTTTGACGCGTATAGGCCGACATATTGATATTATTTTTCTTTTTATTTTAACATATTATATATATTCACTGTCATTATTTTACACTAATATTTTGTATACAATCGATAGATTTTGACGAAAGCTGACTTGTCTCGAGTTTGGAGTCAGTTATTTACCCTGTCTAAATCAGCCTTTATACTAAGTGGAAATCTCGATACGCAGCAAAGTTACCTCAAAATGACGGCGCTTCCCCCTCCACCGCGCGCGATGTGTCACAGTTCTCACTTGGCGTAATGAATTCATTGATTCTTTAGGTATCCAATGGTATAATTGAATTTAGGATAGAGATGATAGATATGAAGCTGCAACACTAAACTGTATCCCCCGATTTTATTATCATTGGTTTTTTGACTTGCCTCCCACCACTATGGGAGCAATTTTAAAGACATATTCACTTCAAAAAAATTGGTGTTCCATACATTTTGACCACGTTTACATTGCCCTTTATGAAACAGCAGTTTTTTTTTTATAATTGGTGACAAGTTGCTACGCCTAGGGGTCTAAAATCATGTGTTGAATTCAACGTTACAGTTTGCGCCTTGATGTCCCTGCCAGCCTATATGAAAAGAATAATGTATTAAATCGTAACCCATATAAATCCCATTTTAATCAATATTTTAATGTCCTAAAAATATGAATACAGGCACAGATACACTCTAATATATTAAATATGCATCTTTGTATGTGCCTCAAATATTTCCCATTTTGGTGTTCTATAATACTAACAGCTAAAAATGGTATACGTATAAAATGTAGTATCAACTAGGAACACACATTGTGGTATTTTTTAATGTCTTTGAAGAATTTCGTTAGTGAATCCGCATTACAATTTAACATGCTTGCAAACATCTATTTGCTAGTGAAAAACGTAGCTTACCAAACAATCGCATTATATCTTTAAGTGTACTAACAAAATCAAACTTTTAACAAGTCAAAGAAATATCAAACTCACCATTATCATTAAGTCGGTCTGGAGCCTCGAGTCTGAGGATATAAAGACATCTGTGTCGGTTCTCGTCCAGCGAACAAGCGTCCCCCCCGCGACCACCTCCCCCTCCCAGCGAGACCCTTCCTTTATATCTATGACGTGACTATCCACTTCGATAATCTGTAGGTTCTGAGGCACGTTAGGGTCATACTTCAAGTATTTGTCCTGTTTCGAATCTATATCGTAACGCTTTGAATGTTTCATCAGGTCTAGCATCTGTTTGTCTCGCTTTTTTTCTCGCATAGCTATATTTAGTGGTATAGGGGTGGCGATGTGGACTGAGAGTTGGTGAGCGTCGTGCGGGATCATTGTCATGCGGGTCCAACCTAAAACAGAACAACTTGAGTAAATCATACAGTAAGTAAAAAGGTACCAATGCCCCGTTCACTAGATAGACATAATCGTTTTTGCCTTTCTTTTCTGTTAGTCTAAATAGCATTGTGCGTAAAGGGATTGCGTCCATGATGCGCTGAGTGCGTGGGAGCGTTAACGGCATTCTGAAGGTCATCAGCGACAGGCCATGTTGCACCATTATGTCGCATTTGTCAGGTGAGTGAAACAGGTATACGAATTATTGTTTCTAACATAGCTTAAAAACATAGGGAAAAGGCTAGGCAGATGATGATGACTAACATAGCTTATAAGTAGTGTGTATTATCGACATCATATTGATCAAGACCTGAGTTAGCTTTTTTTTAATTTTTTTTTTGTCTTTAGAGTTGGACTGATATTTGGGAAACAAACCTGTGTAAAAAATTACTTGTGGGCTCCCTACCATTTTTTTTATTCTACAAGCTACAGACCAAGATTAAACAACTCAAGCAACTTACTTAGTTTTAATCCAAGATTATCTTTGTAGTGGAAATCGTAGTCTGTGGAAAGCACTAATTTAAAGTAAGAAACTGTATTGAATTTCACCACCCCATCTTGGCAGTTTCTTATCCCTAGATGAGTTTAAGTTTATCAACCCCCTAGGCGTATTAATTCCAATCCTAGAAACCGCAGCAAAACTCAAATACCCCCACAATTGGATGTCCCAGCCGGTCTTTGACCTCCACAAAATATTAGAGGACTTAGATTCTGTCAGACGTAGTTATCTGATTCGTCGACTGAGCTATTCTGAATGAAATCTAGGTAAGTGAATTACTCTTTCGCTCCAAAACGTTCACTTATTTTGTAAAATCTCGCTCCTAGATAAAATCGTAGGGTATTGTAGGTATTCAACTTACTCGTTTTGTTCGAAAGCGTTTGAAGCAAAAGTTTTAACTATTCAGGCGATAAAATCTTCTAATTGTTTTAGTAGTTAATTGCCTTTTCGTTCAGGTTAGGTCATAAGAATAATCATTTTATAAATCGGTTTTGGAGTAGTACTGAATCTTAATTGGTTCATAATAGGTTTTTGGATCGTTAATTATTTTACCTTTCTCTTTCGTGGTTTAGTCCTCTTGGATACCCTCCGCCTGGGAAGAACGGAGGGTTATGTCGGACTCCTACCGACTAAAACCCCACTGTTCCTTCCAGTACCATGAGTCGGGGGCCCGGGAGATACTTGTACATTCGCCGCACCCCCGACTGGTATCAGTTCGCCATGCCTAGCGGGCCCCATCAACAAGTGCGGCCTATCCCACGGCCGCACGTCCTCCCATTATGGCTCGCATATACCTAATACTGCGTGTCACCTCTTTAATTGAATATGTCTATAGGCATTCTTACCATTGCCAAGCTGGCGTGTGTACACGTGCGTGTTATTGTTGCAGTAACCATCTGGACACCAGTTGCAGACACTGTCTGAAGAATTGCAGTGTCCTTGCACACATGTACCCTGAGAAAAAAGTAAAACGGTAAAGACATAACACACTCGTGTACAAGAATACTACATATGTAGTTCTATACTACAGTACCTGGGCGTTAATGTGGCGCATCGAGGTTTAGAAAGGAAGTGTCTACAGTCATTTTCAATTATTTTTGCTGAATTAATTTTATTAAAGACTAGGTGACCCGACAACAGTCGTCCTATCCAAACAAAAGTTACAAAAATTCCATTGAAAAATGGATTTTCAGTTTCACCCATTTTTCTAATTTTCGAGGTATCTTTTCCAATTTTTGTTTGTCTAAAACCTTATTCGGAATATTTTGAACTTTTAAAAATAAAAAATTGCAAAATCGGTCCAGCCTTTCTCAAGTGATGCGCTTACCAAAGAACAGCATTTCATTGTTATACATATAAATACAAATTGTTTAATTATATAATTTTTTTATACTAATTTTATCATTATATCACCATGCCATATGGCACCATATCGTAAAGGCTTACCCCCTTATTTATGAATAAAATAGAGATAAAATAGGATTTAGCCAAAATAGGTTTATAGAACGTTTGTCTTTATCTGTCACGTTGTCATTTCTGTGTGTAAGAAAGAGACAAACCCCATTTTAACTAAAATAGGTTTGATAAGTTTTATGGATAAGAGGGATATTTTATAATAGTCAGGCAACTTATCTGAGGAATAAATACTAAATAACTGTTTGACAGCTTTGTTATAGAAAATATGTCAAACCGCCATATTTATTTATTCTTAAGTTATAAGTTATCTGAGTATTGAAAAATCAGCCCTAAATTAAATATTTATATTTTTTTTAAATAATAAAATCTCTACAAGACCGGAGTTTTCACAAAACTTGATGCGCCGCGTACTGTAGAAATATAGATACCCACTTACTCGCACCGTACATTAAAAGGAAAACGGTGTCACAAACTCAGAATTAAACGATGAAATATTAAAAAGCATTTTTTCGGGGAAGTTTTTTTCCACTTTGCCCTAAAAAGTGGCTCGGCCGGGACCCCTTAATTAAGTTGATATAATGACTGCACTTTATTATAAGTGAGTGGTATTTAATTTATCTTAGTCTGATCATTTTTGTGATGTTTTACTTACTGTGACATTTATACATCACTTAATTAAATTGTAGATTGTTTGCTTGTTGTTTGGTGATTTTTACATAAATAAATAACAAAATGAAAACGGTTGGGTAACACACTAACAGAAGCAATGAGTTTCATTTTGACACTTCAACAAGATTCATTGCGTTATTTACGTTGCTGAGCAGACAAATTTTTCGAACAGTTGAAGTCCATGTTAATGGATTATAGCAATATCCTTTAAAATGATTCAGATTTTGATAGATAGTGTGTTACGCAATTAGGGTGCAGGCCTCCATTTTTTAGAATGCGGAAAGTGCTATGTTTAGACAATGACTTCCAAACGTGTGAGTAAGCGTTTCTAGATTCTTTAGGAATTTTATTACATGGACCTCAATTCTGAAGCTTCGATTCAGCATATTTTGGAACCCGTAGCCATAAGTTGTTTGAATAAAGTACCTAATCTACGTATTAACAAGCCATCCTTGCATACGCAAATCCAAACTTAATATTATAAATGCGAAAGTAACTCTGTCTGTCTTTTCTTCACGCCTAAACTACTGAACCGATTTGTGTGAAATTTGGTACAGACCTAGATTACATTCCGAGGAAGGACATAGGATAGTTTTTATCCCGATATTCCCACGGGATCGACACTTATGCGGGTGAAACCGCGGGGCGCAGCTAGTATGGCTTATAAAAGAAAATGTTTATAAAGTACTAGCAGTGCCCCGCGGTTTCACTTGCATAAGTTTCCCGGGGGAATATCGGGATAAAAACTACTTATCGTATGTCCTTTCCAGGAACTCAAACTATCTCTATACCAAATTTCATCTAAATCGGTTAAGCGGTTTAAGCGTGAAGAGGAAACAGACAGACAGACACTTTTGCATTTATAATATTAGTATGGATTAGTTGGTTGACCATTATAGTAGGACAAGCTGTGTGCCCGGAGGCATTTCCCATCGACAAAAATGACGAGTTTCCTTACAAAGTTTCAACCCCTATGAACCCTTTCAAAGGAATTTGAAAAATCCTTCCTTAGTGTTCATTTTCGTTATGTAAGAAACTTGTGCAAAATTGCACGCTTCTAGACCCCAGCAGTTTAGGTTGTGCGTTTTCTGTCAGTGTTGAGTGAATTTGACATTTTTATTATGTAGATTATAATATGTATATTATATTTTAAAAAATGTTATACCTGAAAGCAGACGTCATAAGGTCTGCTGTAGCTACACGGTGTACCGTTGGGCAGAGCTCCGAAATTGGACGGACCTCCGCCGCCGTAGTCCACGCACCAGACCTCACAGTGCTGGGTTTCTAAAAAACATTATATTAAATGTTTGAATCAATGTTCTAAGGAACTTTTATGTCTCAACCAAACAGATTCAGAGGCCGCATCTTTCACGATCTAGTCGTAGAGGATGTTTCCAAGCGAAAGAAAGGCATAACGTTACAAGTATAAGCCTTGCTCAGCCTACAATTAATTTGTAGTTGTTTTGTAGAGAAATTGAGCAAGTTATGTAATTTAAGTGCTTCTGAAAGCATTGCCTAGAATTGTCTGGCAAATCTCGTAGTTTTCTGCGTTCCTTTGAATCACAGATCAACAGGCACATGATGCAGGTAGTGCTTTAAATTGACCGCTTTAATTTGACACACAAAAGTTGGAACCAGTTTTGTTGTTCATTGTCACTCAATACAACAAATGAATTGACGACCTGTCACAAGAAAAATGTTCGCAAGAAAGGAAGCTCTTCAATATACCAGTAGGACATGTCATTGAATCATAATTATGCTGTACCTACAATATTACAAATTACTCATCCAAAACTAACCATTAGGGTGTAGATAAGGTATGAAGCGAGCATGTTGTCGTAGACAGATGTCTGCGCGCGCGTCTCGTGTGGCTGCGCGGGTCACTCCCGCCCAACACGTGCGGACTTGGAAACCTGCGCCCTCGCAAGCACTCTCCGATGTTAAACTGTGAAATGTAAGCAGGAATTATGAAAAGAAGGTTCATCGATCTTCTTCTTTAATATCAAATTATTGAATTTCCAATGTAACTGAATATAACTACTTAGGTGAGATCCTCTGTTACTAAATGCGATTTGACGTAATTGCTTTGAAGTCTTTAAAAATGCGCCTAATGAACTATCACGTATTCCGTTAAAAAAAACAATAATTTCAAGCAAAAAACGAACCTATTTTTAAAATAATTTAAATCACCATATTCCACTCACCCTTTATACCGGCACCGTCTGAGGCGCGTACGCAGGCCATACCCGCAGTCGGCACTGCAGTCACTCCACTTCCCCCAGTCACTCCACACGGGTTTTTCGTTGTCCCTCGCCCTATCCTCCGATGTATGTTCAGTCACTTCTGTAGGTTTCCTCTCTGGCTCAGTCTTTATAGCGTGCCCGGGCATCGGCTCGCATATGCGGTCTACGCACCACTGCAAATAATAATCGTAAAATTATAAAAAACGTGTGTGGTCGGGGGACCCCCGGCAGTAACGAAGACGCGATACTCGCACGCACACACACTCGTTATTATACATATAATATAAAGAAACAGACAGAAAGAGAAAAATACACTGTTTCAATACAGATCCATCTAGTATATTAGAAGCTCTCATAATGTTGTCGTTAATTTTGACCTCATTTTTGGCATCAGCACCCTCGAAAGTCATGAAAAATATGTATCTCTCTGTCTCTATCTACTATATATGTATAAAAAAAGAAAGTCGTATGGAGGGGGCATACCGCTTTTTCGTTACGGGATGATTTATAACAGTTTCCTAGTAGCTCCCACCGCAAGCCGCGTTAAAGAGCGAAGCAAGTACCTAGGTAATTAGGACATTCATTCCTTAAAATAGAGTATCATAAAACCCCTCTGCTGAACCCTTCACAGAAATCCGATAAGCGTGATAGCATAACATAATTAGACCTTTGTTTCTCAAAATTTCGGCGTTAAGCTTTCTTCACAGAAATTCATAATAAGTCATTTATTTAGGTATTAAGATAAGCTTTAATCTAGTGGCATGTGCCAAGAGATGAAAGCCGAAAATCTCACTATCAAATATTTATAAGATTAATCAAAGTAGAGTGGGTTGGTTTCGTCGGCAAGACTTTCGGCTCATGAAAGGTAACGAAAGTGAACGATGAGACTGTTGATAAAAATCTGGTTTCAGCGAATTTTAAATTCGATTTATCAATCCGTGCAACCCTCGCCGACAGTCTTTTACGCTCGAAATGGACACAAAAGTTATAAAACGGAAAGCGTGTCTGTTATTGGATATAAAGATTTCAGTTCAAAGGAAATTGATATAGCCAATAATACTTAAGTATATATTTTTACTTTAGCTCGCTCTCTTCGGTCCAACGAAATAAGACAGAGAACAATAAAAATTAAATTATTACTATCCCGATGTTTCTGTTAAGCCTCATAGCTGTATTATAAGGAGATTAGAAAGCCCTGCAATCTGAGGGGCACTTTTATGTTTGTTTTTTTTTTTATAATATAGCTACTTTGGATTTACTATCTCTGAAGGGAACGGTTCTTCTATTGTTTTCGTCTTTGTTTTAAATTATTTCGTTTACAAAAAGTAGATAAACTACAAAGAGTTTTTACTACGTAATCTACAATTAATTAAGTACACTCAAGCATTTCTACTCGTTTGAACTCTCGATGACAAGCTCTCCACGATTTCCAAGAACAACATTGAGACGCGTTGTGCGGCCCTATAAGTACCTAAAGCTAATTACTTTCTCGGAAGTTCAATGAGAGAGCTTCTTTGAGTTTCAGAATAAAACAGGCAGGTTTTAAATTAAACGGGCGCAGTCTTTATTGAAATGTCCTCGGATTGAAATTGGTTTTAAATTGTCATTGAATTTCGCATTGGCATGAAAGCGCTCTAGGACTGCTGTGTTATTTCACGGCTGCGCACAATGGCACTCGCGTCGGCGGCGGTGTTTATCTGGCGGTGCCAGCACTCGTCATTTGCATAGCTTGAAAAACATATTCACAAAGGATTTCATCGAATTTATGCGCACACACGTGCCCTCCGTGTGCGACCGATGGAATCCTTAGTAAGGTATGCGACGGCGACACGCGAACACGAATACTATGTTCTATGTATTTTTTTTATTGATATTGCTTGTTAAATAGCTATAATAATGTTGTTCGACAAAGTCCGGCATTTATTTTCATTCATTAATTAGAATATAAATGCTTATCAATCTTCTTCCTGTCTGGCGGGATTAATGCCGGCTGTTGCCTTAGTGCCTTTCGGCTTTATTATTTTCACTTTGCACAGGCTTTTGTAAGTAGGTACTTCAGAAGTAGGCTTTACTTAATGGCACAGTGAAAGTAACCTTCAACATGCTAATGCGAACATTTCCAACTTCAGAAATGGACGTAACTACTATAAACATTGTCTACAAGTGTTACTCCAATTCCCTGTAACATTGTAGTGTGATTACAGCTCATATATAATTTGGGCAAATGTCGGTGTGATTCGGTAGGTTACCTTGTTGTGACCGCAGGGCGTGCCCTCGAGTGGCGGCGCGCGCTTGGTGTGGCAGACGTGCGGCTTGGCGCGGTGGGCGCACCACAGTCGCGAGCAGGCCGACCGCACCTTCACTGACTTGCATACTGAGAACCTAAAAAAAAAAATTCAACAATAGTAAGAATAGCTGTAGTGAACATGAGTCTTAACTAGAGCTATCGGTCAGTTATACCTGAAAATCAGCCTGAACTGACCAAAATCCGTAACACGTGACACGGCCTCAACATTGATTGCCTAGTACGTCCACAAGGATTAAAACTGTACAGTCTGGTCGTTTATGCACGTACCTATATTAATCTTTTCATGTAGGTACTCGTAGGTTACTATAAACCTAAAACATTCATTCTAATCCACATCCTCGATGAGGCAACTAAAACATTAAAGTTGGTTTTTAGGGTTCCGTACCTCGAAAGGAAAAAACGGAACCCTTATAGGATCACTTTGTTGTCCGTCCGTCCGTCGGTCGGTCTGTCTGTCTGTCTGTCATGACCCTTTTTCTCAGGAACGCGTAGAGGTATTAAATTGAAATTCATATCAAATACTCTGGTCTATAATACGTTTAAGCTGTAACAAAATCAAACTTCTACGAGTATGTCAACGCAATCGAAAGATTTTCAAACTCGCAACTACTCGCAAGGGAATCAAAACCTAAAGGGTACTTCAAGTCGACCTAGAATCTTGAAATTTGGCATGAAGCAATGTTTTATAGCACATATAAAAGAAAAATTCCGAAAACCTTAAATTTTTATACGGAACCCTCGGTGCGCGAGTCCGACTCGCACTTGGCCGGTTTTTTCTGTATCCGTGCACAGAAATAATAAAGAAGGGTCCGTGTTATGAAAAACACGCTTTGTTTATTTCCATCAGCCGTACCGTGGATTTCAAGAATACGGATAATCAACTCGAAAGAACAAAACGTAGGATAAGATCTATAAAATACTTATTTATGGTTACATCTGGCACAGACGGTTACGTGTAAGCCGAAACCTTCTATTCGTTCAGTGGTCGTTATTGCTTTGGACGACTATAGCTTCTTTCTTTTGTTTATTCCAATCGTCGTTCATACCAATCATGTTTCAATTAGGTCCTGCTAAACTGCAATTGAATTTTTCGCTAAAGAATGTTACTGGTATTGGATTTTCTGTAATAAAACAAGTAACTAGTTTCTAATAAAAAGAAATCATGGAACTGCAAGAGCTTTGAAATAATTCCATTTCAGTTATGTAGGTAAGCAGCAGCGGCCTAGTGGTATCGGCCACGTCTAACAAGTTGTAGGCTGTGAGTTCGAACCCAGGCAGGCACTTTACTTTGTGTACTTTCATCACCACTGCTCTCAAAACGGTGAAGGAAAACATCGTGAGGAACCAGTAAATCAGTCCGGCAGGGTACAGTAGGGCATACTAAGGATTTGCTACGCCTATTTGGATCGGGCAGAGGAACCGTCGGGTGCCTTCTTAAATTATGATAGATTTGAGTACAAAACTGGCGCACCGTAAGGACTTTACATTCAGTGAAAAGTTGCGACGTGGGAAATCTATATCGTCACTGGAAAGGAGAAAATGCTAAAGCGCCATTTGGGCCAAAATGAGTTATATAATAATCGTTGGATATAATATATTTTTGATTTAGATTAGCTCTTTGCGGTCTCTCCAAGCCGAGAAGACAAGTCTTGACTGCACCTCCCCACACGGTTATGCAGTACTAGATAATGGACTGTCATAGAGCCATGTAAACTAATTTCAGCTTTTCAAGCGTTGCAGAATCTCTAAGGGTTTAAAACATAGAAATTAGCCGCCTAGTATTAGGTACTTTGTAACAGAAAGTTAGTACGATAATATACAGCTAGGTATATGTATCAGTGAATCATTTGCCCACAATACCTTCCAATAGTTCCAACCCATTGTAGTAAATAATCTGACGAACCAATTTACATACAAATAGTCCGAAATGTAGTTAGTGATGCGCCTATACACAATTCTGTAGATATCGATTGTGAATCGTCCCGAGTTTGGATCGAATATGTATTTAAATTACATGATCACGAGATATTTGGATCGTAGTAGGCTTTATATTACGTAAAATTTGTAACTACATATAGATTGTTTTGTCCATATAGTACAGTGTAGAGATGAGTTTCGTGATCTTTGATTTTAATTTTATTCAATATAAAATTTTAAATCTTGTTCCTTTGTAATCCTTACAGGAATAGGAAGGTTAAGATAAAAAACTACCGACTTCAAAAACAAAACACTACAAAGTGAAAAATAAACTTTAATTTCGGAAGTCGGTGTCGTTGCTTCAGCATTTTCGTTTTTTGACACCGACTTCCGAAATTAAAGTTTATTTTTCACTTTGTAGTGTTTTGTTTTTGAAGTCGGTAGTTTTTTTTGTAAAAAAGTTTTTATTTTTCACTTTTTAGTTATACCTACCCCACACAAATTCAATTAACACTAGTGCATTGAAGACACGACTCGAAGAATCATCAAAATTCACTTAAAAATGCTGGAGATGCAGTACATTTATGCATATAACTTCGTACATAAGAATAATTACCTAATGTATTATATACTAAAACCTTCCTGAAAGTATGTAGATCACACTCATGAAAGAATTATCAAAATCGGTTCAGTAGTTTTTGGGATAATCGCGGACATACAAACATACATACATACATACATACATACATACATACATACATACATACGGGTCGAATACAGAACCTCCTTTTTTAAAGTCGGTTAAAAATAATTTTAATAGCTTACGGGAGTTTTCTTTGTAATTTTCACAGTTACTATATTAATAAAATATAGTAACTTGTTACTGGATCTCGTTTTGTTTATAAATAAATGAAACACGCTGTATATTCGAGTTACAAGAGCTTAAAATTCTTATGACTTATTTATAGACAACACCATTGAACGAGATGATAGGCTTTTGATACGCTCATTATTATGCATTGAAAATCTTTGAATAATATATTTATCGTACGTTTACTGGCTCTTACTCCAAGAGCCCTAGAAATCGAAGAGCCAAGCTAATTTTAGGGCTTGGAATATTCCACCCAAAGAGAAGTCAAAGAAGGCACTTGTGAAAGGTAGGCGGGTATTTGAAGAAGGGTGCGTAGCATAAGCATAATCAGCCTATAATGTTCCCACTGCTGGGACACAGGCCTCCTTTCTGTGAGAAGGAGTGGGCCGTAATCCACCATGCGGGCCAGTGCGAGTTGGCGAATGTCAAATGTCTTTGAACTTAAAGTTTTAGGACCTGCCGGTTTCCTCACGATATTTTCCTCCACTGTTTTGAGAGGAGTGGTGATGAAATAATTATTTAGGTACACAAAGTAAAGTGTCTGCTTGGATTCGAACCCACAACCTACAACTCGTAACTCACGGCCGTCACCATTGGCCCACCACTGCTCTCGGAGCATATGTAATGGTATTGAATAAAAGCTGAAGAAAGTATAATTTATAAGGTAATCCTTATAAATTATACTTTCTTAAATTCTATGACGGATTACCTAGATCATCGCAAGATGTAATAGTGATCATGTTGTGAGGAAATGAATATGGTTGAATAAATAACATATAAATCATGTTATAACCTTTATTAAAATCGGTCTTATTTTCTTTTTTATTATGCTATATGCGATAAACTATTTAAATCATACAAAATAATCCCGCATTCCTCAAATAATAACCTCCGAATGCATTTCAAACATGAAGGATGTAGCTGAAATAATAACTAGGTTTTTATAAATCCAATTTTTTAAAATGTTTAGGAATGCCTTTCTTTATTATAGCTACTACAGCTTACATAACTAATAATGACTAACTGAAATATTGTTTTAAAAATCACAGCACCGTAATTAATTTTAATAAGTCTGAAGTGTTTAATTAAGATAATGATTGGTTACGAGTATAAGATGGCTGCAGTGTAACAAGATACTGCAAACGTTGACTTTGTAGCTAGGATTTCAGAGTGGCTTCAAAGGAAGCGACGGACAGTACTAATAAGCTGAACTACAGACAGATACAGCCATGATATATATAGTACAGGGATGAAAAACCTTTTTACAAATAATATTTATGCAATTTATTTGAAAAAGATCGTAGTACCTAATTGTTCTTAACATAGTAAATAAATAGTGATAGGTAAAGATTTAATAAACATAACATAACATAATCAGCCTATAACGTTCCCACTGCTGGGACACAGGCCTCCTCTCTGTGAGAGGGAGTGGGCCGTAATCCACCACGCGGGCCCAGTGCTTTTCACGCTCTGTATCAGTCACTCGTACTTGCCAACAAACATGATGAAAACAGTGGTGGTCCCTATTGTAAAGAACAGAACTGGTGATATCTCTGATCCATCCAACTACAGACCAATATCGCTTGCAACTGTAATAGCTAAAGTATTGGACAGTTTGCTTGATACAGAATTAGGTAATATTTTACAGTTACATGACGCACAGTTTGGGTTTAGGCCCAAGCTTTCCACTGAAAGCGCAATTCTTGGTCTCAAGCAAACTGTCCGATATTACACGGATAGAGAAACCCCCATTTATGCCTGCTTCCTTGACCTTTCCAGGGCGTTTGACCTTGTGGCCTATGATGTCCTGTGGGAGAAGTTAAGGGAAGCGGGAATATCAATCGAACTCCTGGAGATCTTTAAATATTGGTACACTAATCAGCTTAATTGTGTTCGATGGGGACGGTCTCTGTCCGAAATGTACAGGTTGGAGTGTGGGGTGAGACAGGGTGGTTTGACCTCGCCAAAGCTCTTCAACCTGTACATGAACGGGCTCATCGCTGGGCTCAGCAGTATGCGTGTCGGATGCTGGATAGACAACGTTTGTTTAAACAACTTAAGTTATGCAGACGACATGGTGCTGCTGGGCCCAACGGCCGGCTCGATCAGGGAACTGTTGCGCGTGTGTGAGCGATATGTTACGAGTCATGGGCTTGTCTACAATGTAAACAAAAGTGTGTACATGGTTTTTGAGGCCTCCGGTAGACGTGTACGTAGCGACCCAGTTGTAATGCTGAATGGGCTACCACTCAAAAGAGTTGATAAATTTAAATACCTGGGACACTTTCTAACCGGAGACCTCAAAGACGACGTAGATATAGATCGAGAGCGCAGGGCGCTAGCGGTCAGGGCAAACATGCTGATACACAGGTTCGCTCGTTGTAGTATTGGGGTAAAGATTACGCTGTTTAAAGCGTATTGCCAATCATTCTACACGAGCGGCCTGTGGATAAGGCATACTAAGAGATCGCTAGACGCCCTGCGTATTCAATATAACAACTGCTTCAGGATGCTGTTGGGACTGCCGCGCTATTGTAGTGCGTCCGGTATGTTCGCATTTGCGCATACCGATGATTTTTACGCCATAATGCGCAAAAAAACAAATTCCGTCTTGTCAAGAGCGCGGTCTAGTTCTAACAGCATCCTAAGTATGTTAATGGAAAAGTACGACGTACCCTGGTTGTCGCACGCTGTGGAGGTGCTGGTCAGAAGACCCCACGGCTGACTTTGAATTTTTTTATTTTTGTTTTGTTTTGTTTCTGTTTTCTGTGTGTGTTTACTAACAATAGTTTTTAAGAACTACGTTACTAACAATTGGGCCTAGTTGCCATCAATAAACAAATATTTAATTTAAGTGCGGGTTGGTGGATGTCACATGTCTTCGAATTTTTGGTTCTAGGACATGCCGGTTTCCTCACGATGTTTTCCTTCACCGTATTGAGAGCAGTGGTGATGAAATAACTTACACAAAATAAAACGCCTGTCGGGGTTCGAACCTACGACCTACAACTTGTAAGTCGCGGCTGATACCACTGGGCCACCACTGCTCTCGATTTAATATAACATAAAACTAAGCTTTGTTTCCCTCAGAAGGGAAAGGGGAGCCCGGGGGTTTTTTTGAAGGGTTGGGCAGAGTTCTACCTATAGTACACAGATAAGGTGCATACGGCCTCACAGCTGAGTCATGCGCCGTCTCAAAGTATGATATATGCGCCTGCGCAGGTGGAAGTAGTTAAGGAAAAAATAAATCCCTATGGTAACGGGAATTCGAAGCAAAGGACCTTAGCGGATGTTGTACAGTAGTCAGGTATTTGGAAAGGAAGCAAGCATGACGAAGAATTTGAGTAGTCTATTGATACGAAAAGTCGAAGAATAGAGTAAAACGCTACAATGTTCTTTCTCGCGCGGCCATAATCGGAACTAACGCTGCCATATTGTTTTGTCAATACAATTTCTGCGATAATTTTACAAATCTTTACCAGCAACGCAGTCTTTACCCCTCTATCAATGTCTTGTCAAATGACTTCTTGTAGAACTGTAAATAGAATTTTCAGTCAAGTGCCATTCGTGACACGCGTTCCTACCATAGGTTGACCACCCCTGAACATAGTACATTATGTATGAATTTACCACAGATATGTGTGTCTGTGTGCTGAACCAAGTTCCACTATGATTGTATTACAGTTAATACTGAATATGAGCCACGAGTCGCTTCAGTGTTTCAGCTGATCATTTTACTTTAATGTATTTAGGCAATGTGTTCGGTGTCAAAGCGGAACTTGTGATCAAGTTTATTTTACAAGAGATATTGTTTTCAGATTTCAGGAAACGTGAAATAGATAATAATATACATAGTGTTTTGCATTTTCAGTTCTCATTTCAGTTTGCTGTGTTTTGGCAAACAATACATTGTTTAAGCTACGGTTTCTAGAAAAGCGGTGACCGCACATAATGGCTCCAGTGAGACCTGTCATGAAAATGATGACAGCGGCAAAGATTTAAATCGCTAGATACCGCGTCAAAAGATAGTCGCGTTTTTGTTTCGTTTTGACACCTCTGACACACAACTATGACTTGACTTGATTGTCATGGAAACGCTTTAGAATAATGTGTGAGCTCACTTTTTTTTGGTATGGAGACTTTTTTGCGTGACTAATTACGGTGAGGGCAAATCTAGCGATTTAAATCTTTGGGCAGCGGGGTTTGACTTTTCGGTGTCAAAAACGCTTCCTAGGAAAACACGACAACTTACAAACAACGTTACAGTGACTTCATTCACCGGTAAATTGCGAACGCTATTCCGTGAAACGGTAGTTTAAGTCTTGCAAGACGACCTACGTGGTACTTTATTGTTTGTCTAAAGCTTTAATCTTCTAAGAGAGCGGTGACCACAGATTTAGTAGGTATATGTATACTACGATGACCGATCACACAGTAACTGCCAAAATACAGAGTGTTCTTTGACACATTATTAATGTCAAATACTGGTGATAATGACAGAATTTCATGACGGTCGATATAATTTGACGTAACCGCTTTCCTAGAAAACCCAAGCTTAACGGAAAGTTTACGACTTTGGGCTGGTGTATTGATCCAGTTTATGTCAATAAAGCTTCTCCTGTTAAATAGATCGTTCCTTTTGAGATACCATTACAATTATTATGATAATTCTTAGTTGGCTAACTAAACAGGATCTTTCTAAGTGCCTAAACGAAGATACGGTCCGTTCGACAGTAATTAGAAACTTCGGAATGCACCCTATACCCGAATAATTAAATTTTTCGAACGTGCAGAAACACATCGGGAGTAGAACCACTGTCAAATCGAAGTCAAATCGTGGTGTCATTCATTCTTAGATCGGGCCCCAAACTAATCTTATGTCCTTAGGTGTACGGAGTAGGATTCGCCCGTAACTGATTAGAGCTCCAGAGCACAGCTACAGAGTCATGCATAATCAGCCTATAATGTTACTGCTGGGGCTGGGATACAGGCCTCCTCTCTGTGAGAGGGAGACAGAGACATGATAGTTGATAAAATATTCTGTATGTGCGAGATGATCGATTGCCATGCCAAGTCATCACGGACCATCATTCATCCCAGTCATTCAATCCAATTCGTATAAACAAAGCAATTTCACGGTTCATCAACGTAAATAAAAGTAACAGTGAATGAGTAATCAAATTGAGTTAATTCTCGAATAACCACTAACTAACGTTACTCGAGACAATCAACTATCATCCTTTGTGTCCGATAATTAGAGCACGTCGACCCAAATAGCAGATAACATATCTTTATGAACCAATCAAATGAGTTCGTATTACAGGAATATTGAATGAAGATAGTGAAACAGAGAGCAGTGGTGGCCCAGCGGCGATGGCCGCGACTTACGAGTTGTATGTAAATTATTCAATCACCACTGCTCTCAAAACGGTGAAGGAAAAAAAAAGGAAAGGAAAATCTTCGTGAGGAAACCGATATGTCCTAGAACCGAAAATTCGACATGTGACACCTACCAACTCACACTGAGCCCGCGTGGTGGATTACTCACTCCCACTCGCCCACTCGCTCTCACAGAGAGCCTATGTCCCAGCAGTGGGAACATTATAGGCTGATTATGTTGATGTACGAGTAGGTTTGTAGGTATCTAAAAGCTCTTGCTGTCGCCGCTATGTAGATGTGGAAAATACATAATGTAATTTATCGGGTACAATCTATGCCGGCTGCTGGTTTCTATAAGATTTATTTTCCTAAATCACACAGAGGCTTTTATGAAGCATTTTTTTTTGATAAAGGTTCCATATTTTATTTTCTGGGGAGTAGAGTTATCATGGTTTAAAAATCGCAATTTTTGATAAGTTCGATATTAGTTGATAGTAGACAATCATGTAGAGGTGCATACAGTACCACGAGGTCAATGAGAACAATGTAGTTCAAAACATGACAAAAGGGAGAACTCTTTATAAGGATAAAAACTTTTTAACAAAAAATTAAACCTCCGAAAAAACTGAAAAGCAAAAAATAATAAACTTTTTTTATTTAACCTTAATAAATAAGTTCTTAAACTAATGCAAGTATACCTAAGTAATTTTGAGTCGGCGCCAAACAAGCAAATTAATTCGTTGCGAGTGGTCGTGCGGAGAGCGCATTTTTTGTTTGAAATGTTAATGTTTATCGCTATAGATTTCACGTTGCTTATTTCTTTAAATTTAAGGTAATTTAGTAATCTTTGTTCATTGATTGTTTGGCGCCGACTCAAAATTATTTAGGTATACTTGCATTAGTTTAAGAACTTATTTATTAAGGTTAAATAAAAAAAGTTTATTATTTTTTGCTTTTCAGTTTTTTCGGAGGTTTAATTTTTTGTTAAAAAGTTTTTATTTTATAATTTTTTGAGGCCATAATTTACTAATTACTACATGCTTAATGTTTGATTACTTTTAAAATACCTACCTTACTTTAGACATTAACTGTTATATACTCCTACTTTAACTATTATTTTTTGTGTAATATAATACTAAATAATATAATGTAATACTTAAAAAAAACAGGCTTTATATACCAACATAGATAGGCCTTTTATTTTAATTGTAATACACAGCTCAGCATTAAAATCTGTGAATGAACAATAAGTCACCCCTATTTTCCCACCCTCAGGGTAGGTATTTTTTTTCCAAATTTACATGGGACCAACTTCGAAGTATGTCCTATCCAACAAAAGAAGAATGATCAAAATCGGACTACTCTGTAAAAAGTTAAGCGTGGTCATACATTACAATCAGTGAGTGAACAATCAATCATCCCCTGTTTTCTAACCCTTAGGGTTGGATTTTTTTTTCCAAATTTATATGGGACCACCTTCAGGGTATACCCTTTCTAATAAAAAAAGAATTATCAAAATCGGACTGCTCTGTAAAAAGTTATGCGTGATCATACATAAAAAAAAAAAAAAAAAAAAAAAAAAAAAAAAAAAAAAAAATATATACGCGTCGAATTGAGAACCTCCTCCGTTTTTTTTCGTCGGTTAAAAACACAATTTATGACGTTTCCCGGTCAGGTTCCACGGTCCGGGAAGCAATACTGAATTGGATACTTATGATTTCACTCATAGACCTTACTAAATCAATAACAGTTAGTCATATAGAATAATATTTAAAATAAGAGTATTAAAATACATTAGTCAGTATACATTAGTCAGTCAAGGACGGAGTGAGTTCAAACAACAAAGGAAAACATTTCCATGTCTGATAATCTCGTTAAAAGGTATCTGGAAGATATTATACAATAATATTGAGTTTTGTTATTATTACTACGTTTCTAGATAATTGGTGTAACGATGTAGGTATGCGTTGATGTAGGTTCCTAATTAACTAAGTAAACGAAATAACAAATCAAAACCTTACAATATCCAAGTTTGCCTATACAGAGTAGGTAAATCTCATTGAGTTACATATCCTGTCGACAGATTCTCACAAGCTTTGCTTGGTTATTACTACTAGCTAAACAAACTAACTAGTAGTGACGGGCCGCCTATGGGTTTGCCGAATCTTTGACTAGCTATAGTATCCAAACTTTTGAATAGGTATATGCATTTGGTTGAATTTTTGTATGCAGACTGGGAACGTCATTTGATATAAGAAGATAATCTATTCTAGTTTTGTCACCTCCACCTTGTACATTGCTAGGGTAGAAACTTAAACTTCCATGTCTGATTCGCATTGCCATGTTTTTGACAAAACGCGGTGTTCCACGTTTCTCGCCCTTTCGCATGCGATACCGATATCGCCCGAGTTATGGGACACCATTCCATTATTTATATCTCTTCGAACACTCGACACAAACCCGCAACATGTAAATAAGCTTTTCCTATTCCTGCGACAGTTGTAAACAACAGTTTCGTGCATACGATACGTACCTTTAGAGCCTCTAATACTTGTATAAAATAGGTCAATGCTATAGAGTAATACAAGGATATTTTGGCCCTTGAATGACATTAAAGTCGACATCGTTGACGTTGTTTTGTGTAATTTGTATTAAAAAAGTGAAAACAAAACACAAACAGAATACTTTGCCATCCCTCACTGACATTTCGGATATACATTAAAACCGAGTACAGCCGAACCCATTCGAAGCGGTGTCGATTACGGTAACAGTGGCGCGAGCTCAACAGTTTTTTCTCATTTCAAAAAACGCCCAACGCGCCTTAAGAAGTTTTCACTTCAAAAACAAGATGGTGACATTAGTTCCGATTTTAGCCACATGCCAAAAGAACGTACAGCTTGTAGGTATTAAAATATTTACATTTGTTCGAAACAAAACAAAAAACAGTCTGAACAGTTTTGTTTGAGTTCGTTCGTGTCCTTACTTTCTTTGAGCTACCGATGTCGATCCTCGCTCGGGGCAGTGAAAGAGCTCGCCTTCAAAGGGCGGCCACCCTTTGTTACCGACCACTGTTTTCATATGATTAAAAAAGCAATGGCAGTTTCAGAATTAACAATAAATTATTAGGTACGATACATAGCACTGAAAATACAGGATTTTCTTATTTATGTTGTAACGCGATATGATGACAACGAAGTCGTAATTTCATTTATGTTTTTAATCTTTGTGATAGCTCCCAGATCGATATACATTCTCAAATTAAATCAACAACATTCTTTGCCCAAAAAATATAGGTATATAAGGTTCTGAGGTGTTAGGTTTAAAATGGCTGGCTTTTAATACACGCCAACATAATAATAATAATATAATAATAATATTCCACAACTATCACACAACGCCATCTAGTCCCAAGCTAAGCAGAGCTTGTGTTATGGGTACTAGACAACTGATAAACATACTTATATATTTCTAAATACATACATATTATAGATAAATTACACCCAGACACAGAACAAATGATCGTGCTCATCACACAAACATTTGTCCTGGGTGGGAATCGAACCCACGACATCCGGCATAGCAGTCAGGGTCACTAACCACTAGACCATCAGGCTTGGCTTATTAACATAATCAGCCAATAACGTTCCCACTGCTGGGACACAGACAACAGGTCTCCTCTCTGTGAGAGGGACTCTTAATATTAGTGAGGGGCTTTTAATATATGCCCTAACTCTGACAAAGGCGGAAGACCCGGGAAAGGCATTTGGAATATGAGAATCGAGTTCGAGGTGGTGCACCCTGCAGTAAAGTGCGTTGTTCGGTTCAGACTCTAGGTATGCTAATTGCTATTGTCTGCCTCAAATTACCTAACGTGTTGAAGATCTTGGTAGCTAAACAGTGTAATTTTCACTCCCATAATGCAAATGGTTATTGTTCTGAAACTTGTGAAATGCAACGCTTTTCCCGGTATTGTTAAATATTCCGCTGTGTAATATTCAAAAGCGTGTTATTGTTATTCTTGGGATTTCAATTCTACTAGCACACATTATCCGAGTTATATGTTTTGGTTTTATATAACGTGTTGGTAAACTGGGTGGTTCTACAAATATATTTGGAACCACGTGCCGCTGTTGAGAGCAGATAAACAATAACAGCCATTGCGTAAAATGTATTATTATTTTGAGCATTTACTAGAGACTCGAACAATTAAACTATGCGAAAACGTGGTTCATTAATTCTATTTGTTATGTAGCTCAACAGGATTAGAGATTAATCTCAATAAGCGGAACAATTGTTTAATTGTCTACAAGTGGTAGCATGGTATGTCTGCCGGAGATAATCTTTTAATTAGTTTTATCGCAAAAAGCTCGTGTTTCAAGTAAAACACATGTGTGGAGCAGTGGTGGCCCAGTGCTAACGGCCCCGACTTACGAGTCATAGGTCGTGGGTTCGAATCCAGGCAGGCGAATTACTTTGTGTAAATAATTTCATCACTGCTCTCAAACCGGTGAAGGAAAACATCGTGAGGAAATCGACATGACCTAGAACCAAAAAATCGACGTCATTTGTGACATTTACTAACCCACACTGGGCCCGCGTGGTAGGTTAAAGCCTAATCTAGAAGAGAGGAGGCTTATGTCTCAATAGTGGGAACATTGTAGGCTGTTTATGCTACATGTGTGTTTGCAAAACTATACCTAAATTTAGCAGCAAACAGAGCATAAGTAATAGTCTGCAATAAACACATACTTAAAATTTGAGTTTAATGCGCCAAGGGAGGACAGACAACACTTAATGCTGCAAAGTTACGACCGCCTCAAAGGCAGCAGAAATAAAACCGCTCCACAGGTGCCTGAACTGAATAAAACTTAGGTGAAAACGTTATCCTATTTTGTAGCTACAATTAACTCAAGATACACGTTGTTACGACTCACGCTTCCATTTGGTTTCCAAATATTCATAATATATGTTCATTAATGATACAATCCGCCGCCGCAGAAAATGTATTCCGCGCCGCCTGCACACATTCGATTACACGTAAACAGATTATCGGAAAAATCTCAACTGTAGTGTCCTATATAGCGCGCATGCCGCCGACCCACGCGCCCAACGTACCTCCACCACTTATTTGAAGAATTTTTACAACATTCCTGACGAATACAGGCTGTTCTATTTTCGACATAAGAGAGCTGCTGGTGTAAAGCCATATACCACCTAATTCCAGTGTTGCATCACGGTAGTTGAACACAAATTACAGTTCCGTTGAACTATATCTGGATCGATCGATTAAAACGTGATTAAAACAGTTCAAGCTCTTAATTAATTAATTAATTAACGTTTCGCGTTTCCGAGTATGCGAGAATGTATCTGTTTTAATATGTAACAGCGACGATGTACCTATTTTAAAGGTTACAGAAATAAAATCATTTATCATATGATAAATGATTTTATTTCTGTAAGGGCTGATTTTTCCATCGCCAGATAACTTTTATTCGTGGAATAAAATTGACATTTAACAGTTTTTGTATGAAATAAGAAATAACTAACTGTAAAAATAACTGAAAATTCCAAAATTATTCCTCGAATAAAGTTATCAGATGATTGAAAAATCAGCCTTTAGTAGATTTGTACAAACACTTTTACATGTCAATCATACTTTAAAAACTAGATGAAGTCGGCGTTTCCTATCTGACTACTCTGAGAAAAAAGGCCGAAACAAACTCAGAGGTCACAGTCTTTTTTAAAGCCCAGACCATAATCTTGGTCAGGTCATGTGATTTTTGAGGAAAGAACCACACAGATTGAGTGGAATGCGGAGTCCAGTCAGTGTACGCATTTGTCAGTAATCGTGCAGCTCAACCAGCGATTCGACGAACAATACCAAAGAAAGGACATTTGGGTTGGCCGTATAAATTACTCAAACTGCCAGACTATGATTAAAACTAACTGAGAAGAAAAACAATGACCCACATAGTCTTCACATTCACAATAATTAAAATCGTAAATACTCATGTCAGTTCCCTAAAACTCGTGAAAGCGGTAAAACTGTAGGTAAACTAATTTTATTGTGTTTTCTTGACTCAAGATAAGATCCTGAATTACAATTAATTATTACATATATATGATTTGGGAAGCTTCGTTTTTTTTTATAATTGAGCCCGCATGGAGAACTGCCCACAATTACTAAACGTCACATAACTCAATTGACAGTTTGACATGTTGTCAATGAACTGTGTCCCGCAGTATCTTGTTTCATTCATCAAAGTTACGAGGAACCTTGATTCCCTTATTATTTTGACAAAATCGATCAATTTATGCCTTGTTGATTGCATTTATGGACAAGGAAAGTGACTTTTATTAGCTGTTGAATTAGTAAAATAATGACTAACCACTTTACGAAGAAAGAAATTACATCTTTACAAACAACGGCCCACTCCCTCTCGCAGAGAGGAGGGTCAGAGGGTCGTCTTAGGAGGCCTGTGTCGGCTGTTTCCCAGCAGTGAGAACATTATAGGCTGATTATGCTAAACGGTTTTAACAAGTACCTACATACATACTTTTCTTGAAATAAACAACTATTGCTTATAAATTGTTGCACATGTCGGATATTCCTAAATAATAGCAAAAGCTATATTTAATCTATACTAAATGATATTAATAGCTGAAAAGTTTGTTTCAACGTGCTAATCTCAGGGACTATCAGTCGGATTTGAATTAAAAAAGAATATGTTTTTGCATTAGACAGAAATTCTTGAGGAAGGCTACACACAGGCTACAACATCACGCTAGGACCACAAGGAGCCGAGCAAAAACAAAAAAAAATCAAAAAGAACGCTATGTAATAACGAAGTAATAGCGATGATGCGATGCGACGGGGTGGGTCGGAACAAGAAATTGAAAGCAAAAGCTAGTTCTATTATAAACAACTACCTCTGTTACTATTGCAGTTTTTACCTTTTCGCTTTGTCTTGGACAAACATATTATTGTACTATACGAGTAGGTATTTCGCTATTTATAGAAAATTCCAAAGCTGCTTATCCATGAGAGAATTGAAGTGGTTCATTGTACAGAAAATGTATCCCTTTACAGCGAATTTCAGCCTCAGGTTCGTGATTGAATTCGAGGAAATCCTGAATCCAATATTCTCAGTTAGACTCGCGTACTGTGTGAAGTTAATAATATTCCTCGTTCTACTGAAAATGGTACGTACCCGCGGGGTAATGCGTAACGTAACACACTATCAGTAGCAATGGCTTTTATTTTGGCAGTTCAACAACATTCTTTGCGTTATTTACATTCTTGAGCAGACAAATTTTTCGAAAATATGAAGCAATTCATTAGCAATATCCTTCAAAATGATTTAGATTGAGATTGATTGCGTGTTACGCAAATAGGGTGCTGTTTGAGTATTTATCCATGAATAACAGTGTATTTGGTAATCAGTTTCGAAATCAGCCATGCTATTCTGTAAAAATCTTACCGTGATAATTTAGGTGAAGTGAGCTTAAGGTGAGCTGTTAATCCCTAGCATCAGGTGAAATGACAGCTCACTTTAAGCTCACTTCACTTGAGTTATCACGGTGATCTTTTTACAGAATAGCACCGCTGAAATGAAAACGTAATCTGAGTTAATTGGAAAGCATGTGATAAAAAAGGTAAAGTACCGTACCTATTTAACTGTGACGATGTTAGAGCTTGTGGGTAATGAAATGTATATTGTTACTTTTTGTAGTTAGTTACTAACTAAGCTTTGTAGGTTTGCTTTATTTTCCAACGGAATTATTAAAGTACATCAATCTCATATTTTATTTTTACGAGTCTTCAAACATTTTATGCGGGCCTCTGGTTCAAGAAAATCATGACGTAGGTACTTAATATGGGTTCCCATAAAACAATTTTATCGGGGTTTCTTGTGGTTTTAAATGACTCAGAAGGAGCAAAAATATTAATATTAAGCCATTGTTTACTATAAAAATAGAGTAATGAACTATCAAGGCCAGGATTTTATGTAGAAGCATCATAATTGATCAAAGAGTTAACTTTATGTTTTGATTCAGACACACCGAAGATACGCAAATAATATTAGGTATGCTAAAAGCTTTTGCGTAAGATTGCAGATTGACAGTAACTATGTGTCTGCTTTTATATGTACCACATAAAAACTTCTCGCTGGTTAAATTGATTGCCTACACCGAGTCCCAATTTACAGAGCACTCTTTCAATCTAGCAGTAGCTTTTTACATTTTTAAAGTATTACCTAGCTTGTAAGAATGCTATGTAAAATCAAGAAAGAGAATGCGTGCCGTTGCTTTTTTGATTATTGTATACCAAAACACTCTTTCTCTCCCTTTCATTTTGCAATTCTTGTATTCTTAACTAGCTTCTGCCCGCGACTTCGTCCGCGTGAAATTTAACCTTCCCCCATTCACCCTCTTAGGGGTGGAATTTCGAAAAACCCTTTCTTAGTGGATACCTACTCTTCACTAAGAACACACCCTCCAATTTTCATATCTCTAGGACCAGCGGTTTAGGCTGTGCGTTGATATATCAGTCAGTCAGTCAGGACTTTGAATTTTATATCTATAGATAAGTATTTATTATTATGTATTATTTTATTATTAACCGTTAATGTTCCACTGCTGGGAAAAGGCTTCCCTACTATTTCAACCTCTCTCCGTCCAAAGCTACCAAGAACCAATCGTTATTAAAGGAGTCCAGCTCATCCCGCGATCTCCGTCTGGGCCTGCCGCGATGTCGATTGCCATGAAGCGGGACCCACTGGGTCATAAGGTTGGCTTTTAAATAAGTATTAATAGAATAAATAATACGAACCCTTCTCCAAACTCCGTCCGGCACTGTTCATCCATCGTGAACACGTAATGGGACACCTCTTTAGCACCACCCAGCACCAGGCCTTCGTCTCGACTCCTTTCGTGCAGACACCACCAGCGCCTGTACAAGTGATTAAAGAGATTGAAAACCTTAAAGTACAGTCGGATGGACAGTCAAAAGACATATTGGCGAAATAAGCAATTAAGCATCGTAAGTAACCTCATCATCTGCCCAGCCTTATCCCATTTATTTTTGGGGTTGACTTCTAGTTTAACCGGATGCAGCTGTATACCAGTACTTTACGTGGAGCCTATCTGACCTTCACAATCCAGTCACTGGGTAACACTATTCCCCTTGGTAAGACTGGCTGTCAGATTTTGGAGCTTCTGACGACCCGTAACGACTAACAAAGATCCACTGATGAGATGTTAAGTAACTTATTGCCATAATACACACACTTACAACACACACGACACACACACATACACATTCCATGCCGATTTCGGCTGCGGTGACTATTTAGAGTACCCAAGCCACCTTTACTCTTGAGGTCGTTCGCCTGCTGTCGAGATCTCTCTTCGGCTGGTCTTCAAAGGCATAAACATTTCGTTCCACCAAACAGCTGGTCCATTCTTTACTAACTCTTCCTAACGAGAGAGCTCTATAAATACTTTTTGCCATGATGAATCAATGAATGCTGTGATTAGCACATAAGCGAATAATACTACCAAGAGAATAAATGGCAGCCAATTTTTACGCCAACCACAGGAAAATGTTAAACGGAAAAATCCTTTCTTGAAGTAGGTACAGGTAAAAACCCGAAAAAATGAGAAAGGTTACATATCTATTTCGATGCCGTCGGTTTGACAAATTGGATTATTACAATAGGTACTCGGAAACGAATCTTTCAACTTACAGTACGATCTGTATTTGTACAGTTGTATTTTATTTACCCAATATGACGTCGACAGAGCGGTGTTAACATTACTAATGAGCATCAAAATACGTCGTAATGATGTATTAGCTGTTAGTGGTCAACAGAGGCTTACTGCCGTACAGGTGGTTTAATAAGGCTTGACGTCATGCAAACATAGTTGATAATTGGGCGATCAAACTAGCGAACGTGCCGATTAAATTCATTCATTGTGTTCAAATATTTGCTAATTTACTGTGAATGTGACGTTAAAACTCTGTTTTGTACTGTTAACCAAGGTATTCTTTGGATAAAGTTGTAAATATTATTCAAATTATTACGTATGTCGTATTTCGTATTTTTTTTTTTAGATCATAGAAATATCTATGATCTAGATTATTCTGTAACAACCTTTCACAAATCATACTGTTCAAACATTTAGCAATAACTTTCTGGCAGGATATTCAAAGTAAAGATTATTCAGGGAGATACACCCCAGCATGACCGTCGAATTTGTCTTTATTCTTTTTCTTTAACTTGAAATACAAATATTCTTTTATCATTCACCTGTTGAGCCCGTATATTCCCCAGTTCATTCGCCTCAACAAGTCAGCCCAACGACCATACAGCCAGCCTGATCTGAAATTCCTTTTCGTACAAGAGTAAAGTTATTTGGCAACATTTATTGTATGAGTACATCCGCCAACTGAACTCTACTTCTTTTGTAATAAGTTCAAATAATGTGGTTAATTTACGGGCACAGAATAACGAGGGTAACAGTAGTGTGCGAAAGACATAAGAAAGAGAAAATACGGCTATTGGGCACAGTTGGAAGGAACGTTATTGTTGGAGAGAATAGCGAGACAATTTAGTTTTCGCTATAATAGTAGAAGTTTATTTTGTTTTTCTGCTTTAGCGGATCTTTAGGTTTCACCAGATGGCGTCTATGCGCCAGCAGTTAGACACCAATTACTTACGTTAAAATCTCTTACCAACGAGCTAATAATATATGGTTTCAAATGTGTTGGCTACACAGCTGTAATTTTAGGTAGGAGGCATTTAGTGTATCAATAGTAGGAGGACAACGTACGACTCTGTGTTTCTAGACAGTCGGGCGATTCCACCAATTTGTCGACCGAAGGCAATTGGCCGACGGCATTTATTGTACCTATGCGTGTTCAATTACACTAGATACGTTCCATTTGCTTCTACTGTACAGCTTTTGTTATCCAAAGCTTAATTGAACGACTTAAACCTCAGTCTGCGATAAAGAAAATCTTTCCAGGTAATAAGGTGCTCGCAAAATAATATTTTGAATTGCAGAATTCCGGAGATTTTTTCACGCGCCTGGGTGGCCTGCGTGCTATGAATATGGCAACCAATAAAGCCATTTTGCTGCAAATTGATACGCATAGCCCGAGTGCCACAATAGATAATTAAAACAGATCAGGTTGGCTAAAAGAATTGACTTATATTATGTGATCTAATGACAGCACACACGATAAGCCCCCAGTACCTGCCAACCCACACTGGGCCCGCGTGGTAGATTATAGCCCACTCCCTCTCGGAGAGAGGAGGCCTGTGTCCCAGCAGTGGGAAGATTATAGGCTGATTATGCTATGCTTCTGTTCACCATGACACACAAATACCCTGATAGTCTCAGGCCTATTTATTTCATACGTTGCTTTAGCTTGAGAAATCATCAATCAATGTAACATAAGGATATCGGTATTTCGCCGTAATTGGGTTGCGGCGGTCAGATTACAGTCATTCTGTGTTGGGATATTCCGTATTTTCTGGCGAGTGTGGTTTAGGAATGGAGGAAGATCAAAGATACGGTGGACGGTTTGTGTGACAGATAATATGACTAGACAGGAGGTGATTAGAGAGACGTAGACGGCTTATAGAAGAAAAAGACATGCTGCACTACTCAGTCCCAAATAATTTTGCAGAAGCGCAGGAGGATGATGACTGGGACCCAAGCTTTACTTATTTATAGTTAATTATGACGGTAAAACAAGAAGAGCTTGTGGCAAAGTAATAACAGTCGCACGGGTCGATCAGGTTAAGGCGACTACATGACCTAAAGCGTGGTCACTGTTGGACTGCATAGAAAAGAAAGAGAAGCGCGATGACACAACGCTGGTAATTTATTGCAAAATATGAAGCAATTATCTATTTACAAAAAACATATTGTTTGAACTAAACAATTAAAACACTAGTGGTTTAAGTATGTTGCTTTTTTCTGACAAAAAATCATAAATGATTGTATGTACATTAGTATGGTTTTTATTGTAAAAAGAAAGTTTTTAGAGGTATCTTCATGATTTTTTTCTATCGCATCAAATTAGTTGTATTATGTTTTCAACACACTATCTACCTATTTTTCCGATTTTGTTTACTGTAGTCGATCATATACTTTTATTGTTTCTAAAACTTGCGTTTTTTGCGTCCGTGGATGGTGACCATCTTCACATACCCAGACCCCTCCGTGCCTCGCGAAGCACGTTAAGCCGTTGGTCCCGGCTGTTATTCGTGGACTTTGACAGTCGTTACCCAGAAAGCCTGAAAGTCTGACAAACAGTCTTACCAACGGGTGTCATATTACCCAGTAACTGGGTTACTGGTTCAGGTTTACTAAGGTCAGATAGGCAGTCGCTCCATGTAAAATACAGCCGACCCCAACATAGTTCGGAAAAGGCTAGGCAGATGACATGACGGTACAACATCAATTACATTAATTAACCTAAAGACAATAATTATGTTGCATAATTTAGTTTAAAACTAACATGGCGCAGTGGACTCCCATGCGTACTTTCTGTCACAGAACGCCAGACATATACCTACGCATATTTTACTTCATTCATTTGCCAACACATCACATTCAGAGTTGGCAGTTAGAAGGGCATTTAGTACCTTTAGAATACGACAGACTGGGGATTCAGCTCTGGCTAGAGTTTTGGATGGAATTGTGCCGGCGCGGCGGGTGTGACGGTGTCCGATCTATTTGTTGGACACAAATTGTCGGCAGTACAGGCCATGGAAATAGTTGGAATGAGTCACCTATATGATTAAATTCATACTCACTTGGATTTGTCATGGAATTGCTCTTTGGAACACGACGACCACGCGTAGTTGTGTAGCGTGGCCAGAACTGTTGGAGCCATCACTGAGCCTTTGATTGCTTCGCTCTGGCATTGGCTGTCACCGTCGTGAGTTAGTCCTAACCTGTGAAATTAAATTAATAATTAAATCAATGTGCTAATGCTAATACAGAATGCTAATACAAAATTGCCTTTAATGGGATACGTGGAAACCTATTGAGATGGTTCACTTCTTACGTTCTTAACAGATCTCAAAAAGTTGTTATAAACGGCTTTAATTCTGCGACCTTAAATGTTACTTCCGGTGTTCCTCAGGGCTCTATACTGGGTCCTCTTTTGTTTATTATGTTTATTAATGATATAGGTACGTGTTTTCAAAATTCTAAAGTATTACTATATGCAGACGATCTAAAAATGTTTAGGCCGATTGTTAATTTACGTGACTGTTTACTTTTGCAGGAAGATTTAAATAGATTCTCTGCTTATTGTGTAAAAAACAAACTTAAATTGAGCATATCCAAATGCCATTGCATTAGTTTTACCAAAAATAAAAACGTAATTAAATATGTATATTCATTGAACAATATAGATCTAGCAAGAGAAACAGTGGTTCGTGATCTTGGTATTTTGTTAGATGATAAGCTCCATCTTGATGCTCATGTTGCTAAAATTGTGAACAATGCTTTTCGTATGTACGGTTTTGTGATGAGATCGGCTCAGGAATTTAAACGCCCTGGTACTTATTTATACCTATATAAAACCTTGGTCAGGTCTCAGTTGGAGTACGCGGTCCCGGTGTGGAATCCCTTCTATGAAAAATATTCTAATATGATAGAAAAAGTACAACGCAAATTTTTAAAGGCCGTGCATTTCCGTTGTTTTCACACGTATGCATCTTACAGTGACTTACTGAATAAATTTAAAGTTCAAAACCTTAAATCTAGACGTATAATGTTGGATTCGACGTTTCTGTTTGATTTATGTAACAATTCATATGATTGTATAGACATAAGCAATAGAATAAGTTATGTAGTACCCAGAACTACTATATGTCGAGGTGTGCGCGCACGACCGCTATTTGCTGTAACCTCGTGTCGATCAAACGCAGGATCGCGAGCACCCCTACGGCGTCTTACTGCTCAGTTCAATAAGATTTTCCGGGATATCGAGTTCTTTGCCGTTTCTGCTGGAAAATTTAGAAATATTGTGTTTAAAATCATAGCAGAATTAAGTACATAACAATCCTTAAATCAAAATTTAAATTTTTATTTAAATTTTTATTTAAATTTTAATTCAATTATATCTTCTTTCTCTTTTTATTATTTTCACCTGTATAGTGTATGTTTCAGTTTAGTTTAATTTTTTTTTTAAAGTATTTTACCATGCTCTCTTTTGAATGTATGTAATCTATATCGCATGTCGTTCGTGTTTGTTTAAGTTTTTAATATTTTGTGGAAAATGTTGTTGGTTATACATTTATACTCCCATTTTAGTCTTAAGTTCTATACCTTACATTATAATGTGTAACCGTTTATTTTCCCTAATAAAATAAAAATAAAAAAAAATAAAAATACAGATTACAATTCATTAAAATAAGTAAGAGATAAATCAAGTGACCGCTCACTGGACTCTTTGTTGCGACCGCCGTGAGAGATGCTGAGCGAAGTGGAACAACATCGTATATAACGCCATGAAGGCCTTTCAGGGACACGATCTTCAGTAACGACCCAACTAGCACAAACTGCTGCTTAAGAGCTTTGGAGCTAATCCGATTATTCCCAAAGGCGCCAAGCTCAAGCGCCAGAGCGTGCACTGCAGACCTTATGCAGCCGCTTTGGAGCCAAAGGGGCACAACTTTTTGCAATCTATAGTTCCATTAGAACTTCATAATAGTGGCATAAAAGCGCTACATGAGCTACAGCTAATAATTAACACCACACTAAAGCTCTTGTGGCGCTTATTGATTGAATGAATGACAGGTTTTACTGAACGAATAAAGGATCACTGATCATTCACCTTGTCTCTCATTTATTAAATACATCTGTTGTTCCTGAGTCAGACATTACTGAATACAAATAAATAATAAGTGAAGTGTTTTTGAGCTATATTTTGTATTATATGCAAGTGGCTACAAGCGCAGATCAGTTTATCGTGCATATAGTTGATATTATTGGAGTATTTTTAACGCGCCTCAATAATTACCTCAGAATATGCTAAAATATGTAAAATATTATTATATAAATATTATAATATCACATACCTACACGATATTGAAATGACATACTTGACTACATTTGTATTTAGTAAGTTGCTGGTTCTATATTTAGTTATATTTTACTACAAATTGCGATAAAAACCTATAAATTTCTCAAGTAATGATAAATAATTGTCTTGTAAACATGTCGTCTATGAGAAGCAGCTTTAACTTGCAACTTCAACCTTAATACTTCCTCTCTGCGCGTCAAAACGCTAAGTTTCACTCTTCTGAAGGTCCAAGTAATACCTGTACCACTAATGCAGTTCAAGTCTTTACAATCACTTTTATTTCGTACTTACTGCAGATATCGAACCACACTAATAGTTATTTGTGTAGAGATCCGTAGAACTCGTTGAAAACCCTAAAATACGATGATAATTTGTAGCTGCTTCTATATTTTTCGCTCTTTCAATTATTTAACACTTACTATGTCTTACCATGTTTTCAGAATGCCTTTCAAAATAATTCAAACTTATAATGAACAACAAAATAAACAAGAACTTTGCATCTGTCCATCTAAGTGGGAAAAACATGGAGTGTTACACTGGCCGAACAAAAAAGTAAAAAATTATGTAAAATAGAAGATTAGACTCCTGCTTAATATTTCAATTACAGAATTCTCACACACAGTTGCTTTTTAAATTCTGCATATTCTGATAAACTCTCCGTACTTTCTTGCGATATCCACCAGTTCTTTGTTTTAACTTCCATGCATTCAGATCCATATTTCTTTTAAACTGGCTTAAATATTTTATAAAATCTGATTTCTCCAATAAAAATAGCAGAGTTATCCAAATGAGTAGGGAATGTCCATTACTCTCCTGCTTCTATTGTGAAGCCTTAATGTCGCTATTAGTAAAACAGTCGATCAAATTCCTACTTAAATCTGCGCAAAAGAACAAATCACTTCTGCAAAGAAACTTTCAGTGGCAGAACAGTGATAAATATATCTTTTATATAGTTCCGTTAAAAAGTCTGCAATTAAAGTCTTTATGCAGTTCTGAAGCGTACAGCAGCGGCAATAGAAGCTTTTTAGCAGCTTTAAGCTTTAACATACATGTTTTAACTCTCTTTTAAAGCTATAGACGGCAAATGGGTTGTAAAATTAACTCTTATAAAACCTAGAGTGGCATTTGGTTCAGTTTCTGCTACCCCTAGTGATATTTACAGCTATGAGCAGTTACGGAAGCAATAGTAGAACTTAAAACCACTTTCTGAACCCCTAAAGCGCTACTGTACAGCTAAAAGTTGCAAAATAGGCTGCTATTTCCACTAGTGTGCTAGTTGGGGAGTAACCAAGAAGAAAAAATCAAGTTTAAACATGAAGTGTCAATTCCTGAATTGGATACTAAACATAGGTAGGTATAGACAGGTTTTGCAAAAAATACTTATGTAACTAACGGAGAATAGATAAACCATGTTTGAATGGTTTAGATTCTTCTATATCAGTTTACAAATAATAAAAAAAAGCCAACGGAAAAAGTGCGCGGGTCGTTGCAATAAAAATCCAACAAACAATGAAATTTTAGTCAATCAAAGTGTATGTAGATGTAGACAACTACAAATATAACGTATGGACATTCCAGTTGCAGTAACAAAAGATTTTTCTTTTGGAATGCAGACATAAACTCAGAATTCTATATTTAGACTTTTTCTCTTGTTTTACGAGGACAGTGACGTGCTCACGTGCATATGCAGTACGATAGTGGCATTTAAACGGTATCGTATTTATTATTTTTCCTACTGATGATTCAAAACAACTTTATTGACCAGACTCCGACTTGCCTAGACAAACTTTAATTTGTATTCCTAGAAATATTTTGTTTCATAAAAATTGGAAGGACAGGTAGGAACAGGTTTGGCCTGACCTGTATGGTGGGATTAGGAATCATCTTTATCAACATTTCAGCCAAAAAACGTTACTGCTGAACTTAGGCCTCCCCCAAGCATCGCCACTTCGACCAATTCTATGCTTCTCGCATCCAACGGATTCCTGCGGCCTTCATAAGGTCATCGGTCCACCTTGTGGGAAGCCTTCCAACGCTACGTCTTGTGGTACGCGGTCATCACTCCAGAACCTTTCGGCCCCATTGGCCATCAGCGAGCAATGTGCTCTGCCCACTGCCACTTAGGTTTGGTTCTGCTACGGATCTCTTCATTTCTGATTCGATCACGTAGAGAAACTACAAGCATAGCCCTCTCCATTGCATTGGGATAAGGAATAGGTCTGACTAAACCTAAGTATACAACAACAAAGAGAAATTGTTTACACTTCAAGATAAGAAAGTAAAAATAGCACATCTCTCAGCAGATATGCACCATGCAGCCTAATAAATTTTCCATCACCCCTAGAAGCTATTCACAACAAACAAACAATAATTTAGCAATTACAGCTGAATATACCACAGGCCTTTTCAATTTACCGCTCTCGACCCGCGTCTTAGGTTTAGTTTCAAATGGAGCGGTTGCTTTGAAGTGGCCTTTTATGAAACTTACGAGTATGTCGGCAATTAGTGCGGGCTTCAACATGACTCAACAACCACCCAAACGTTAGAACATGTTGCTAGCCGCCATATTAGGACGGGTGTTACCAAATTGTAGCGTTACGGGAAGTGGTTAATGATGCCAATGAAACGTTTGGGTGTTCGGGATTGTTTACAATTTGATTCTAGTACGCACGACATTTCAAGCTATACATTTCCAGTCTGAGTTTCCAGTATAATCTGACTTCTTTTTGTAAGAAAAGCCTATACAATATGAGGTCAGCTAAAATTGAAAATGTATAGCTTTATATGTCCTCGTGTGTATACCTACTTGAAAAGTTTTAGTTTTATGGAAATAACAATACTCACATCACGGATAACGCATTTGAATATTAAACTGTCAATAATTTAATTCCAATACTTAGAAAACTGCGTAGGTACCTAATTCTGCGTCTTGTTTTCGCGCTGTTCATGATGGTCATTTGTTTTTTTTTTATTAGGAGATTCTAATTTGCTTCTAATATTTTTCACAAAAGTTTTTTTTTTAATATTTTCGGCCAGTTACTTATTTTGTAATAAAACCTTTTTTATTTGTTACTTGTTTAAATAAGAAGTATCGCTCTAGTGAATTATTTTTATGTTACCTAACTTTTTTCTTCTAATGGCTGATTTTTTGGATAACTTTTAGATATCTGAGGTATATTATTATCTATATTGCGGTTTGACAGCATTTTGTTATTTAAAGTACTTATGTCATACTGTCTGATTTATATTCTTCAGGTAAATGCTGTCTGGCTGTTGAAAAATCAGACTTAAGTTATCAGTTTTCGATATCTGAACATCATAAGATCCAATTAACCTCCAATTCACCTCAGGGTGAGATATTAATGAAATTTCGAGTATCTAAATAACGATTAATATTCTTACATGTTTACCCAAGGCCTCCCTTCGGGCGAATTAATTAATCCTGGTGAACGAAGCTAATTGCGCGTGTGATCGGGGTACGCGGTGTTCTGCCGACTGTACCGACACGACCGCGTGACGGATTAATCGAGAGCACGATTCGGGAAGTTGTACATTTATGTGTAAAGTTACGATTACGACACATCGCTCATTTGGAGAAACATCGACGTAAATATATTTTTTCCCAAAAATGAGTTAAATATGACAAAGCACTTAGAAAGCATATTTACGTTAGGAAAGCAAAGAAGTAAAAAAAAAGTAGCAGTTACATCGATGTTTCTCCAAATGAGCGACATGGAGTCTGTCGCTTTGTCAGTATTTTTAACCGACGAAAAAACGGAGGAGGTTATCAATTCGACGCGTATATTTGTTTTTTTTTTTTTTTTATTATGTATGATCACGCATAACTTTTTACAGAGCAGTCCGATTTTGATAATTCTTTTTTGATTAGAAAGGATATAATATACCTCGAAGGTGGTCCCATATAAATTTGGAAAAAAAAATCCAACCCTAAGGGTAGGAAAACAGGGGATGATTGATAGTTCACTCACTGATTGTAATGTATGACCACGCATAACTTTTTACAGATTAGTCCGATTTTAATAATTCTTTTTTTATTGGATAGGACATACCTCGAAGTTGGTCTCATGTAAATTTGGAAAAAAAAATCCTACCCTAAGGGTGGGAAAATAGGGGTGATTTATTGTTCATTCACAGATTTTAATGCTGAGTTGTGTATTACAATTAAAATAAAAGGCCTATCTATGTTGGTATATAAAGCCTGTTTTTTTAAGTATTTTATTATACAAAAAATAATAATTAAAGTAGGATTATATAACAGTTAATATCTAAAGTAAGGTAGGTAGCTATTTTAATAGTAGGTAGTCAAAAATTAAGCATGTAGTAATTAGTAAATTATAGCCTCAAAAAATTATAAAATAAAAACTTTTTAACAAAAAAATTAAACCTCCGAAAAAACTGAAAAGCAAAAAATAAAAACCTTTTTTATTTTACCTTAATAAATAAGTTCTTAAACTAATGCAAGTATACCTAAGAAATTTTGAGTCGGCGCCAAACAATCAATGAACAATGATCACTAAATTACCTTAAATTTAAAGAAATAACCAAATCAAATTAATAATGCAACGTGAAATCTCCAGCGATAAATATAACATTCCAAACAAAAAATGCGCTCTCCGCACGACCACTCGCATATTAAGTTGCTTGTTTGGCGCCGACTCAAAATTACTTAGGTATACTTGTATTAGTTTAAGAACTTATTTATTAAGGTAAAATAAAAAAGGTTTTTATTTTTTGCTTTTCAGTTTTTTACAGTAGGTGTATCAATTACTTTGTTTTAGTTTAGGCTCGTGAGCCCGTGCAGCCAATCGATTACTTTTACTTAAACCTAGTTTAGATTTACTGACTGCCTCGTTGGTCTAGTGGTCGCAAGTGCTACAGCTGAGCATGAAGTCCTGGGTTCGATTCCCAGGTCGGGCAAAGTCTAATTGAGTTTTGTCATTAGGAATTTCGCAGTAGCAGCCCGGATTCTGGTACGGGCCCGGTTGTATGGCAATATAGACTCGCCCCTTATGACATGGGACTTAAACATAACTGGTGAAATGTGGGTGGTGTAAGTACACCTCTGCTTAAGCCTTCAAGGATTACAGGCGTGATGTTATGTGGTTTAGATTTACGATCGCCAAACTAAATAAAACAGTTAAAAAATTACAACAGTTTAACGGTAATACCTGAAAATGGTTTAATTGAAAGAAATGTTTTCGGTTTGTTAAGGTGCTAGATGTTCGATTGTTACATGGAACAAATAATAATATAGTCTAACTAAAGAATCCTTTCGAGCCTTTAAAAAGTTTTTATTAATTTACGATTTTTGCCAGTTAACGCTACCGCATGCCATGTCGTAGCAGAGAGAAAATAATTCGAGTCACTGATCTTTATTTAAGTTAATTTTTAATCAAATGCCAAGATCATATTAACCACCATGCTTCTAAATATTTACCATGTGACCAATTCCTTACCCAATAATTAGTTTCCAATATTACCCTTCCTTCCCCGTACGCAAAATAAGCGCATTGACGTGAAGTTGCGGACACCAGCCCGTAGTACATACCTATTTCCTATTACCCTACCCTTCCTTCCGCACGCGTACCTATACTTACCCGTGTACCTTTCTACCTATGACAGATTTTCGGGAACCTTCCGGGAATTGGCAACTTGTATTTACTATTTATGAAAATACCAATGTGTGTAGGTATGTGTATTTTACAAGAGATTTCTATCATGCCCATGTTTTCAACTCTTCCAGACATCCACCGAACAACCATCCCATCGCTATCTCCTCCATCAACTGATCTCCTTCTGTATTCAGTCCCATTCTACCATTCACATCGAGAGAAATAATGAGAAATAACGCAGTCTACCCTGAGATTAAATTCAGAATCTTACGCTCGGTAGTCGCGCTTGCAATCATTAAATCAACAACACAGATTAGATAAAAGGTTATCAAACTTCTAAGTAGGCCTGAAACCATAGTCTTTATGATTCTAAGAGTCATCTTAACAGCAGCTTATTTTTATGCCTTTATTTGAATTAAAACCGGCTAATTCTCACAACACTATCACAAATTAAGGAAGATATCTATCAATGACACCACTGTTTTGTTTTGCCAAGATGTTCAACTGTTTTTCGAAAACGGCCAAGAGTGAAACGAAACATTTGCCCAAGGGACCGGAGATTTTTTTTACCAACGCCTATATCTATTGTGTCAACAACTGTTGATTGTTGACATCACAATCATGTATGCCTTGACCGTATTTATCTTTATTCCAACAGCCCAAACAATTAGGTTGCTTAGATAAGGTTTCCATATAAATCATAAATCATTCTGTTCGTGCCCTCTATGCTATCTATGTTACAAACAACACCGTATATGTACCGCAGAATTATCTCCGAGAATGTCTACGTGGCTGCATTTGGAGCAGCCCAGCTATAATTATGTCTTTCATATTAAACGTTGCTCTGGTTAAATTCAATTGTGGGCCAAGGGCCACCAAGTGCAATATGTAAACCAAATTATTTTTGTTCAATGAGTTATTTCGCGTTTTACAAAAGACGTGTTGAAATGTGGGTTATTTCGTAAACATAAATTATACGGCACACTCTTCTTTTTAATTGGGTCGCAGTCGTTAAAACATTACTCAGGCACAAGGTCACGATCAAGCATTAAGATTAAAATAAATAAGACAGAACAGAATATAATATATAACTTACTTTCTCCGCCAGACCTTGGTACTAAAAATACTGAAATAAGCGGCTTATACAAATAATCATATTACCGCGTACTTTGTGCGTGCCCGTCGGAACCCTTGTTCCAAACTGTGACAGATGACCGCAACGGAAATACATTTGTTGAACATACGGCGCACATCAAAAGGTCAGGGCATGTGTGGAAACAGTCGGTATATTTAGAACTGAGCGCTAAATGAGCTCAAAATACGCGAACCGGCTGCATAATGCATGAGACGGTACCTACGTAGACGAACTCACAGCGAGCAGCGACTGCTAATTCTCTTAGTACTCATTCATGTCGTCATTTTATTTCTGGCTGTCATTACGTCATTTTGACGCAAGTGTGAATCCTTTGTGACTCATCGATTGTCGATCTGAGGTTATCTAGGCCTAATGGTAACAACAAACAGTTTAGATAAGTGGGTAATATTCTTTTATGAGCCTTATATTTTAGGAAGTCTTATGGCTTTTTCAAGCATTATCAACTGAACACAGCTGTTTTTGTTTTTAAGTAAGCAGATATCTAATATGATTCCAGTATAAAATCGTATAAGGTAAACATCCATATAAGTGATGTCATTGATCTAAGAGTACTTGATTAAGGCAGGGTATCCAATGGCAGTACAATGCTATGTCAAATATGTCACTAAGATGACAATACTATAAGGATGACATCAGATGACAGCAAAAGATCTAAAAGGTAACTTTACAAACACGACACAACTGGAACAAAGTATTTTATACAAAAAGGATTATTTTAATTATGTTTAAGTACAATCTATATTTGGAAATGTAAGTACAACCCACCCATTTGAAGTCCATAATTTGAATGTCGCTTTTATAATAACCCTATATACGGTATGATAATAATAATAAAATTGGTCTTAGTTGGGATAATTACCTGGTTATGGCAAGTTGTAAAAAGTTTTTTGCCTACATTCTGAAGCTTAAAGCCCCGTATTCATTGTAAATATAAGTTACGCTACATTGTAGCAGCAACTTGATTTTCTACTGCAAGAAAAAACGTTTCTCACACATGCTGTATGCATTGTTGCCGACAACATGTTTGCTGCAACACAGAAACATATTGCTGATACAAAGTTTCGCAACATTTTGTTTACCATGAACAGTATCGCCTATCTACTTTTTATTATTTTTTTATTGATGAATGGGCCGGCACTCTTTACTTCGATCATGCCTGATGGAAAGCGATACTTAGATGAGGTCTATGATGGAACAATTGCGCCCAGAAGATGCCTGTTCACTCTTGCTTTGAAGCAGACGGGTCAAATGTGGAACAGAACATCTTCCTAAGGGCAACAATAAGATTTTCTTTTCTAGTTTCATTAAAACAACTGCAAACTAAATTAGTTCCACCTAGTTTCTATAAATACAGGATTAGGACACACCCTGACAGCCGTATCTTCCTCGAGTCGTGCTACTCGTGCCACTCGTGCTATTTATGTGTTAATTAAGTGCCGGAACACACGGGCTTCCGAACTCGTCAGCACTGAGATATGCTCGTGAGATGAGTAGAAAACGATTATAGTAGTAGTAGTCAAGACGGCAGATAAGTATATCATAAAAAGTCACGCAATGTTATTCAGTGAGGTAGAATTTAGCTTTTACCATTGATTATGTTGTACCTACACTATCATGTGAATAGATGTTTCTGTAGTACCTATATTACCAGCCTTAATACGGAGCACACTAACTTAACTATAATTGCAACGTCATTCATTTTGACAATTCATTATTCATCGCGTTATTTAGGTTGTGGAACAGACAAATTTTTCGAACATATAAAGCGATGGATTAGCAAAATCCACAAAAATGATTCAGATTGTAAGTGTGTTACATTGGATCAATTAGGAAGGAGAGCTGTATTTTCTGACTCTACTAGAATTTATTGGGAACTTCCTTCAAAATCTGAAAGACTGTGATTGAATGTGTTTTACGAAATGGTGGGTGCTGGTAGGTACTCATATTTAGCAGAGATCAAAAGCCATTGCCTGGTATAATACTATCGATCGATGACTGGAAGTGGCTTACATAAAAGAAATGAAGTACAAACGTATGGGCAGACAAGCGTATAAGGACAATTACGTATACGACAATTTCCGACTTAGCTCACTCGATCAATCCACTCAGATAAAGCTATTTTCTTTGCAGGAGAAAACAGGAAAGTCATGTCAGTCCCTGGTTCTGGAAACTTAACGAAGTTATTGTGGAATGCTGTCACCGAAATTATGCGAATATTACAAACATAAGTTTTGTTGAATCTGTTGTAGAATCTAGTTCAGTTTTAATGTGTGTCTATTAATATTGACACAGAACCGGCTGATGTTTGGTGGAACCCTATATCCAGCAGTGTATTTACGTCCTTCTGCTGAAATGATGAAGATGATTATGATTATTATACTACCCCTACCCTTTATGGGGTCAAATTTAAACATATTTGATAAGTTCTTGAAGTTAGATAAGAAAAAAATCGTTGGGCCATTGTAGCCTCAAATATGTAAACTCTTGCGGGGTAATTAAGTAACACACTAACAGTAGCAATGGCTTTCATTTTGACAGTTTAACAACATACATTGCGTTATTGACGTTGTTAAGCAGACAAATGTTTCGAACACATGAAGCAATGGATTAGCAATATCCTTCAAATTGATTCAGATGATGATTGTAAGTGTGTTACGCTGGATTAATTAGGAAAGAGACCTGTATATTTCTTACTCTACAAGAAGCAGCATTATTTCTTTTTGTGTTCACAAATAATGAGTCCGTAAAAACCATCTTAGCACCTGTGAGACACACAAGATTAACAACCGGAAAAGGATCATCACACTTCAAGACAATTACAGCAATCTCGGTACACTTGGTACCGTTAATGTACTTATAAGTGCTTCCAAACGGTACCAATACTTAGCATTTTCGTCCCGTTTGATTTGGCTTGCCTCAAGACATTGTAAGTGATACATATGCATACAAGCATTCTGCTTTACTTGGCAGTGACATCAACCTTAGGTATCTGTCCCACCATCAGCGATAAACGAGAAACGAGTAGAGCTAGCAATTAAAAACGAGTTGGCGAGCAACGAGCTGCGAGTTCGCGACGGCGACGACAGACGAGCGATTACTCGGTGGTATGCGGACACTCCCTAAGACTCACGCTTGGTTCACACCTAGCGTGAGTCTCACAGAGAGTATCCTGCCCGCCGAGTGAACATCCCTGAGCGAGTACTCTCTTTGATAGCTCTTGTCGCTGAGACAAACCAGTACTCGCTGGCGGTATGAACAGTCAGCGATCAACTAATAATATACAACGTGTCCCAAAATTTAACGATAAGCGGGCACCAGAGGGTGGACCTGCTCATGACTACTCGAGAAAAAATAATGAAAAAAAAAATTTAATTTTTTTTCTACACCACGATGAGTGACTGAAAGTAAAAAATTTGAAAATTTTAGGGAATAAAATAATTATGATTGATTTTTCTGTAAAAACTACAGGCATTCTGGGATTTGTAAGGGTTGTGGTGGATATATTTTCTCGAGTAGTCATGAGTAGGTCCACCCTCCGGTGCCCGCTTATCGTTGAATTTTAGGACAGGGTGTATTATGTACTTATCTCTTTCACGTACACGGGACATACAATCTTTTATACGTTTCTTGAGTGAGAAAATCGTTGATAGCTAGTCGGTTCCTCGTCGGCGGTGGAACACGTGCCTGAGTATTGAAACTATGTACTTTGTTCCACATTGCGATCACGTTGCCAAGCAATTTAAAATTCTGATTACATAACTCATTTATTTTTATGTAAACACGAAGCCTGCAATTAATACAAATTGTTCTACTCGACAATGCTTTTGAAACTGTAGCGTGGGATGGTGGACTATTAATTGGCTCTCAGTATTTGGTGAGGAAGCCGTAGAGGTTGTGAAAACTACTCATAAAATATGAAAACTTTTTAACTATTTTTTCATGTAGTTTTAATTAAAACACTAAAGGCTGATTTTTCAATAGTCTGATAGCTTTTATTCGAAGAATAAATATGACAGTTTCACATATTTCCTATACAAAAGCTGTCAAACTCAATATTAATTCCCCAGACAAAAGTTATTTATAGAAATTAGAGGTATTTTTGACAGATTGAGATCAGACTGTGAACGTTCTTAAAATTACGAGAATTTCCCCTCTGATATCTTTATCCGGGGAATAAAATTGACTTCTGACAGTTGTAGTATGGAAAAACTGTCAAAAAATCAAAGTTATTCTTAGGATAAGACTTATTCTAGGTATAAAAGTTTGGTGAAATCCATTCTGAATAGAATGAGTGAAATTAATAATGTCGAAAATTAAAAATAATAATATGTTCTCAAAATAATTTGAATGACGCAATATCGTTAAAAAAGAACGAATATTTGTTGTTGTTGTTCAGTGGTCACCTCAACGTATTAACAAGTCAGCTTAAAAAATTCAATTAAATCAACTTATGAAAATAACTGCGTCGGAGTACAGAGATCGTCAACTACCGCGACGCGAATACGCGATGCGACTCAGGCGCAGCTTGGACATAAAACTTACAATTGCTTCCATAGTATTAACGATGTTTACGGCAGCCAGTTGAGCTGTTAATGCTTTCCCGAAATGAAATGAAAACTTAATGGATTACTTTATGTGATGAGCTTAACTTTCTCGTTGTTTTGTTGTTTCTAAAGCAATAAGAACTCATTTAGACGAAACAGTTTGAGAGCATGTGTAGGTAGGTACAAAGTATTGTGTTAAAAGCATACTATAAGGTCCGTTGTACACGGCACGGTTTCTTTACGGTACGGTGTATAAATAAACCGCGTCGTAGAAAAAACGTGTCTGTCAACAAGCTTTCATAGTGCACGACGAATAAACAGTAGTCTTTTACGGCCTTATGGTTTGCATGCCTAATTTAAGGTAGTAAGATAGACATAGCCTATTTGCGTCGGGAGTCAAGAACCAATTCCCGGCTACCGTCGGCGCGGGCTAGCGGACGGCGAGCAATGGGCAGCTCGCTGCCCGGTAAGTGCCCGGGTCGACGGCGCGTTGTGTTTCACGCGCGCCTCAAAGAGACGTCAGAACTAACTGACGGGGTACGCTAGGGCCGATGCCTGCCAGGATCGCGGTTTGTTCGAAAGAGTTACCGTGGTCCTGACATAGGCAACTGAAGGAACACGGTTTTAGTCAGTAAAAATCTGACACGCCCTTCCGCTCCGCCTAGAGCGGGAGAAGTTATTTGATAATTCCCAGACAAGAAAAAAAGATAGCGTATTTTATTATTAAAACATTTTAAGGACCTACAATCTATGTACCTAAATAATGTTTACTTACTGGCACACGTAGCTAAGCTAAGTAGTCGATCGATCAGGTTAAGCCACGCTTGCCACGGTTGGTCCGTGGAGGGGTGACCATCTTTACATACCAAGACCCCTCCGTGCCTCGGAAAGCACGTTAAGCCGTTGGTCCCGGCTGTCATTCGTGGATCTTTGACAGTCGTTACGAGTCGTCAGAAGCCCGAAAATCTGACAACCAGATTTACCAAGGGGTATCGTACCTATTACCCAGTAACTGGGTTGTGGAGGTCAGATAGGCAGTCGCTCCATGTAAAATACTGGTATTCAGCTGCATCCGGTTAGACTGGAAGCCTAACCCAACATAGTTGGGAAAAGGCTAGGCAGATGATGATGGCACAATAATAAGCATAGCTTAGACATACACCGATGATATTATGTAGAACATCGCACGATTTTTGCCGTTCTATTTAAAACATGCTTGCAAGCATAAGGTCCTAGGTTCGAATTCCAGGTCGGGCCATTTTATTGGGTTTTTCAATTTGGAATTGCTTAGTTGATGCCAAACGCTCGCCTTAAACGTAAGTGGCGAAATGTGGGTGTACTCTAAGTACACCTCTGCCTTACCCTTCGGGGATTACAAGCGTTATTTTATCATTACACTAATATCTTCTTCTTCTTCTCTTCAAGAAGAAGAAGACACTAATATTATAAAGGCGAAAGTTTGTGAGTTTGTTACTTCTTCACGCACAAACAGCTGAACGGATTTGAATGAAATGCACACAGATAGTTTATAACCAGGAGTAACACAGTATACTTTTTATCACTTATGCGGGTGAAACCTCGGGGCGCTGCTAGTTTTATATAAAACATGCTGTCTACTCGTGCTTTGAATCTAAACTGAGCTCTTATAATCTGAGAGTGATACCTAGTATTATTTCCTCGTGGAAAGCAGTATACTTAGGTTGTTAAACGATTCATTTTAAGTGAAGTGAAGAGACACCTTTCCCATGTGCTCCTACGATTATCTAAACGTCTTCCAATAATGATGATTATAACCCTCTCCTGATTTAACTTCTCCTATAACCTTTCATTGTTCGATGTTAACGGCTTAGTGATTTTATGTGCATAGTTAAATCATTAGTACGGGTGGGTTGCCGAATATAAAGCCAATTAATGAACTTATACTTGATAGCCCAAATGCATTGTGTCTATTAAATTACGATAAAGCGCTGTGACCTACATTAAATGTTATTTCCTACAATAGTTCTGCCTATCCTAATAGATATCTCTTTAGAAGGTTTCTTTAATCTTATAAGAACAACACCTCGATTGTGTCACTTACAATCACAATCTGAATCATTTTGAAGGATATTGCTAATCCACTGCTTCATATGTTCGAAAAATTTGTCTGCTCAACAACGTAAACAACGCAATGAATGTTGAACTGTCAAAATGAAAACCATTGCTAAGTATTGGTAGATTTGTACCATTGTATTGATTGCCTTGGTTTAGTGGTCGCAAGCGCGATTGCTGAGAGATTTTAGGTTCTTTTCGGCCCGGCAAAGTGTTATGGGGTTTTTAATTAGTTTCTTAGTAGCAGCTAAGTAGTTATTCTGTGGTAGCAGCCAGGTTGCCTGATTGGTGCCCGGCCAAAATGGGAATATACTTTCCTCTATTAGATTAGGATTAAACATAAACGAACGGAAAGTGGATGTTTATTTTTGGCTTTGTTTGAAACTCATTTGTACCTTTCAAAAACTCTTCGTTCGAGAAAATTAATAATTTTATTCCTTTTTTAATCTCTCTTGGGGCTAATTTTTCAACCGACAGATATTTTTTATTCGTAGAATAAAATGGACGTCTGACAGATTTTGTATGGAAGAACTGGCAAAAATTATAAATTAATCCTCGGATAGAATTATCTGGCGCTGGAAAAATCTTACCATCCTTTTTGCCTTTTACCTACTTTTTTTTACAGACTAGTCAACATAATATCTATCTATGGTAAATTATATAGTAAGTATTATTTCTTATATCAATAAAAAGTATTGGAGAGTGGCTGTACACACGTCTGCGTACTTGTTCGTGGAATCCATGTGTGATGTAATGTTATGCATATGAAGTATATATGATAGGTTCGAGTACACAACCTTGGTCGTCAATATCAATCAGCTGGAAACGTATCAGCTGGTACCGAAATATATGAAAGCTCCAGATTCGTGAGTGATCAGCCAACTCGATCAATTTATTTAAATGTATGTTATTTAATGGAGTAAATATAGATCTGGCACTGCCACTGATAGATTTATTTAAAATCTGGTTTAAAGATTTTATTTATGCTAGCGAATTATGCTAGGTTCTATAAACATAAACGAATCGTTTTGCTTACCAATGGTAGCATTTTTTATTGTCAAAATGGGAATATAAGTAAATAGATTCGTAAGCCAGATCGCGATTCGTAATAGTTTCGTAGTTGTATTAACCAATGGTAGCTACTTCCATATGGGAGGGTCTACTATGCAAAGCTATGAGGTCCTTCCTTCATTATTGGTAAAGATATAAGAGTATTTTAACAAATAACTGTCCGGAAATTATAGGAATCGGCCAATATGTTACTAGTCGTAAGTAATATAAGATGGGTATCTTTTATTTTCAGTTTACATAAACAAAAAAACAAAACATACCATCCATCGATCTCTTTGTTGGAAGTTATTTTAAAAGAACAATGAATTATCCGAACAAAGTGGTACGATTATAACGAAGTCAACACTAAATACCGCGTCAGTAAAAAAACCGACTTGTAAACTTTTCTCCGAACAAAAATTATTCACTTTAAGGAAAACGATCCTCAATTCCATAACTTGGTGTTACTGCCATAAAAATACCATTCATTAATTTGCGTTGTGGCAATCTCAAACGGACCAATCGGGTGCTAATTAAGAGGCGGACTGAAGGGTTCTTTGTGGGGTTCAGTACACTTTGAACCCGCGGTCCCACACTGATTCACTACTTTATCGTCGGCCGCTACATTAGGATAAAAGATATTTTATGACGTGAACTGGCGAATGACTGACGCGGCCGCGGTCCGCACTTCGTGTACAGACAAACAAAGAGATACGTATAGAGGCAGCTTACTTGCTACCTTTAAAGAATGTGGTGCTGAGATATTATCGTCTTAAAAGAGTGTTGTAAGTTATTCATCGTCCTCTTGCCCATGTTACAATTTATTTGGGATCGTGCGGCATGTCTACTTCTTCCGTACATTTCTGTTAGTTGAAAAAGTTACTAGAAAATAGGTATTATAGAGAAAGTTGATTATTTTTCCCTATATACCTTTTAAAAAAAGCATTTTATTTCAATTAAAGCATTTACAGGCACTTATGAATTGTCACTGTTCAAGTGGATCAGTTGGTCAGAAAGTTGACTCTAGTTGTCATTCCAAAACGTAAAACTCTGTGGAGAAGAACGGGCAAGAAACTCCATGGACACTCTTTAAATCAAGATCAAGGCAAAATCATGGGAACCGCCCCTAAGACGACCCACTGACCGAACTTTTTTTACATTATTCTTGTTGGTTCTTTAATTATGTGAGAACAATGTAAATCAATTCAAAATGGAAAGATTAAAGAAAAGCCCTGGGAGTAACAAACCTGTTTTGCTGGCTGTACTTACATAAAATGTTTTAGGAGGCCGCAACAAAAGGCGAAGTGAAGTATAAAAGTGACGAATTGACGTATTCCTAAAAGTCCTTAAGCCGTTTTATGGTCAACGTAATAATATGTTTTATGTATTTAATTAAGTGAGTCAATTACCCACCCATGTTGTTCGTTTGATGTGCCTATAAAACAGGAGAAAGCATTGATTTTAAAGTACTCATACAAATTTGGAGGCAAAGATGTTTTGCAGTTACTGAAAGATATGTTGCGTTTATTGTGAATTAGCTGTGCCCCGCGGTTTCACCCGCGGTAAAAGTATTATAGTCCTTTTTTATTGATTCCCTTTAAAAATCACCCTTGAGGGATAATTTCGGGGATAAAAACTATTTTATATCCTTCCCCACAACTCAAACTATCTCCATACAAAATTTCATCTAAATCGGTTCAGCGGTAAATGATTCCCCACACAAACTCCCACCCCCCTTTTCACCCAATTAAAGGACGATTTCTGGGATAAAAACTATCCTATGTCATTCCCCGAAATGCAATCTATCTCTCTGCCAAATTTCATTTCAATCCGTTCAGTGGTTTAGGCGTGAAAAGGTACAGACAGACAGAGTTACTTTCGAATTTATAATATTAGTATGGAAATTTGGACTAGTATGGATGTGAAAGTTTGAGAACATACGCCTTAATTCAGTCGCACACAAACGGCACTACGACTTTGTTTGGCACTAGACTTACGTGTATAGTCTTTATACAGATGAATAGATTGAAACTTTTGATCATGTGAAAATATGAAATACTAGTTTTCTTAAGAGGCGAGTGAAAAGTGAGGGTAACAAGGCCACATTACCAATCCTAGAAGTTATAATGTTGAGACAGCCTTCAAGTCGGGTTTCCTTTAATGTTCCCACTGCTGGGACACAGACCTCCTCTCTGCCAGAGAGAGTGAGCCGTAATTTAGCACGCGGGCCCAGTGCGGGTCACATGTCAGATGTCACATGTCTTCGAATTTATTCCTAGAAAACGGTTCCGTAAAATGTCCGTTCTCCGGATTCTTAGGAAACTAAAACTTTAGTATACAGTATGAATGTTTCCATAAAATTCGCCAACTATTTTTGTATATTATAATTATCTAATCTATCTAATCTTCATTATTATTATAACCGTTTGTAAGATGGAGAACATAAATCTTCCGTCAAATAGTTGAAGTTAAGACAGGCGCCTCTTCTAATTTATGGCTATTACATTTAATTTCTAGTAAACACGAAACGCGTCATCCTTTCGTAGCTACATGGAAAAACAAAGGGTTTTGTTCTAAATTAACTTCCGTGTTATGATTCAAGAAATCCCTACTAAACTATAACATATTTTATAAGTAGATACTTGTTAACAAAGAATAATAAAGATAATAAAATCAATCGCTACAGATATATGATATAGGGACCATAATATTCTATGGCTGCTTTGTGCTAGATATCCAGAGAAAAATTGAATTGTTTTTTTCTTTTTCTTCCTACCAAATTAGTAGTTTTGATTTATTGGAGAGCAACACAGCAATTGTGTCAGCGAATATTTAAATCCTGCCTTAGGATAGAAAGAAATGGTGGCTTGATTTGGTGTTTTAGATTAGAGATTAAGTACTTATTTAGTTAATAAAATTATAGAACAAGAAAGACACACCAAATTGCACGCTTTTGGCCCAAGTCATAGAATTATTCATTCAAAGAAATTAGTCATAGAATTATGACATGGGCGAAAAAAAAAAAAAAGAAAATGTCTCTACATTTGACTTTGGTGTATGTCGCGTAGACGCTGCGCTAACTTTGCGTATAGATACGTTACGTTTGACTAACGCCACGCTGACTGGATGAAAATGTAGCCTAATTGTCGAGAATTGGAATCATTGCACAAAGCCCAATCATTCCTTCAATTGTGGTTCATTTTAGCTTACCAAGAACTTCTCTATAAATAAAACCACAGCAATGGTTGATTAGCCCTTTCATATGGTCAACATACATACGTAAGTAGTCCTCGACTGCCGCCATTTTAACGGCCGGGCTGAGCGCGGCCATTTCTGCACTACCTACTCATAAAAATATTTTCGCCCTCGACGTAAATGGGTTAGAAAAATGTGCTCGTATGTAACAGTACGGAAAAGCTTTTTCAGGCGGAGCTTAATTCGGTGAAATGATATTTTTCACGCTGAAATATTCTAGAGTTTTGAAAGTATGGGCAGGAGAAATATTAAAATACTGTAACAAAGAAGCTATCGAATAAGGAGTATTTGATACCTTGTACCTATACTATGTGGAGATTAAATATAATAAATTAAAATTATGGAAACTATTTTGAAACCATCAAATGTTATGTCATGTCTGTCATCTGTCAGGCAGGATGACACCTCAAAATTTTCCGTTTTTTTCAATTTTAATGTATTTACTTTGTAAAATCATCGTATTTTAAAAATTCGCAATGAATGTGTGCAATTTATGGAAGGAGTGATGGGGTTATGGAGAAATGACTTGACGTTGCGTGAGCGTGCGAGATCCATTGTGGCCTTGTGGCCACTCGTTCGATGTCCGCCGCGCACAACATGGATGGAAAGCAGCAGATGATGTGATTTTTTACTCCGTTGGTGTAATTGCCGTATGGCGTTCCAGTGTGAGGATAAATAAAATAAAATAAATGAATAGCGGAGATGAATCAACTATGGGTTTTGCCAATCAGCGACTAGCTATAGTCACTAAATGGACATGTATTTAATTGAATTTTTGTTTGTAATCTGGGAAAGTCATTAGTTAGAAATAAAATGTTTAGTTTACTGTCGTATTGACGTCCCCACTCTGTATAGACCATCAAGCTCATCTATGATTGTGTATACCTACAATTATATCTATGATTGTGTTTAGGAAATGCAAAACTACTGAAAGAAAATTGAAGTACCTAGTAGTAACTACAGAAAATACCGAAGATAATTCACAGTTCAATTTTGTTAGAAACATTGCTTGCGTGACTATAAACAATTTCTCTATAATTATTTAATTAAAATTAACATAAAAATCTGATACAATGATACAGAATCAACATAGCTGCGTAGTCCTGACAACCTCAAATTAAAAGCAGAAAAATACAAATATATTCATAAAACACGAATATTTATAGAAAGGCGACTGACAAATTCCTTTAAATAAATATTTTCCTGGACATTAATAAGGAACACGATGTCCTGTTATTGTCATTTCATTTCGTCTCTAGAAATTATAATGAGAAAAGAGTGTGACTACATAATTAATTGGCAATTTTAAATTCTAATCAATGTGATTCAGAGGACAGCTACGCGTTTCTAATTTGTTGGAAAAATATACTACTAATTATGTCAGGACTGCTGTGTCGTGGGACTCAAATTACACATGTACATACGTATAGGTACTTTGAAGAGCTGATGAGCTCTTCAGGGTACCGGGAGGAATCAATTAAACCATGGTTTATCACGTATGTTCCATAATTATTTCTAGAAATCATTCTACGTATTTTACATCTTTTTCATTTGGCTTATCAGTCAAATTTGACGCCTAAATATTTTCTAAACTTAAATTAAGTTAATATTTATCTCGAATTTATGCCAATAACTTTTAACTGACTCATGGAGGTTGCATGTAAGTAGGGGTCTCTACCATAGAAATATAAAAAACATCTACAGAAAAAATATTCAAAAATATATTATTTTGGCCGGTATTCCAGAACGATGATACAAATCGTAGTGTTGATGCTACAATCATGATTCTCGTTTATAACTTTTCTAAATTTCAAATCGAGAGCCATGGTTGAGCATGTATGGGCTTAGAAATGTTCATAAAGTTAACTGTGGCTGGTAATCGAGTCATCATTCAATGTCGTGAGGAAACTGTAGGTAGATACATGAAAATGAATATGAAATTGTATTTTCGTGGAAGACATAACCAGTCTAGCAGACGGGCGCATCCGTCGACATGCCACGATTAGTATGTTCCTTCACACCTGTTGTTTACGATAAAGCTTCATTGATTGAAGGATTGGCTGCATTCAAACAATTCCTTTTAAAAAAGGAATTCGTATGCGTGGTGCCACGAGCGTAATAAGACGTAATTTATGCAGATTAAAGTGAGTCGCTCAAACGTTACATTCGATTTTATATGTACTTTTGAAGTAGTGCATGAATGAGCACATCAATTCAAACCGTGATTCGAATATTGTGTCGGTGGACTCATTTTGGGGGACGAAAATTACACCTTGTAACGCTTGAATAGATTTAAACATGAAAGATTACTCACAGATGTGCCAGTTCATGTGCTATGACGAAGGCGCTGGTGAGGCCTTCATCTCGGTCTATGGCTGCCGATCGGGTTCTCGAGCAGACTCCGCCGACGGGGGCGAAGCCCGAGGGCCCGCCTAGTTGTGCTCGTGTCAGCCATACTGCAGCGTCCCATCCAGTGCTACCTGCGAATAGTCAAGAATTTTAAACATAATTAAGTATACCCCCATACTAATAAACGTATTAAATCAGATGAATACACACCGATTTCTCTCTTTCTGTCGTCAGTAATTTCACTTTCGAAAGAAGAATGTACAACGTTGTGTAACTATACAGACGTTATACAACGTTTATTAGTAAGGGGGTTAGTCTGTATGAGATGGCGGGATGAACTTAATTTATTTCTAAAAGATTGACCACAAACAGCCAATGAGAAGAGCAGAAGGGGACACGGGAGGCCCTTGTCCAGCAGTGGAACACGAAAGGCTAACTAGAATTAAACTATCGTCGAGTTTGACATAATATTGCTTTTATGAAAATTCGAATTCTTTGTAAAGAATTATAATTATCTTCGATGCTCACACTTTGGAAGACAGGATAATGTTATGAAATCTGGAATTAGCACACATGGTAGACAGATCAATGTAATTATTAAAATGTATTACGTACAACGCTAAATAAATCTAACAGCTTTGTATAATAATAAATTGTATGTAAATAAATATCTGATGTTGTCGTTAGACAAACATTGGTAAGTGTTTGAAAATTAAATTAGATGTTTTTGTTAGCTTTAAATATATGGACTAATTAAATTTAACACGTGTTTACATAAATATACGTAGGTATGTTTTTCGTACATTTTCTACCATGAGTATGACGCCCAAATGCGAAATAAATCAGTAAAGAAAAAAGTTGGACACGTGTCATTATAGCATGCTATGAGCTGTGATTTAGTGCTCACGCCGGAAGTTATTATAACGGTACAAGTAAAATAAATCTTAGAATAAACCGTAACATGTGACACACGCTGACTACTGCTAATCCTCGGGTGTTTCGGCGTGTTTTGGAATAGTCTACAACACGTCGTAACATGAAAATTAATAAATATAATTAAATGAGAGACGAGAGTGAGTATACAGCACCTGTCGGCAACTTCATCAAATGTCTGTAGTTCCACTTATTCACTGCTTCCAAAGACTTCCTGACGTTCCCATACTTTATAACATAATCCTTCTCCTCGTACAGGTACAATTTGTTGATCACGAGCGTCATGTTCGAGTTCAGAGAGGGATCGTTGAAGATGGCACTGACCTATAATGTATTACATAAAGATTCAATGAGTTTAACCATGCACCGACAGCGTCGTACCAAAATAAACAGCCGTGCGCATCCATTCTGCGGCGAGCTTCCATACTCACGATGTTCATTAATGCGAGAATGTAGTGCCTCACTCTCTCCTTGCCGTGGAACTTGAGCATCGTATGGTCGGCCACGATGGCCATTTCGAGCCACAAACCCTTGACACCTGGAACATTAATCACGACATTGGATATCCAGGATACAACTAATCGGCTTCTTCAAATTGTTAACACTATAACCACACCTGAAACTGGTCTACTGATAGCTATCGGTCCTCGAAAGTAGTCAGTATCGGGATAAGCACTGTGTCGAGGTCGCACGTGCGGCTCCGGCACCGGGTCGTCCTCATCGCCGAAGTCAAGTTCAAGGTCGCTGACCGTGTCACCCGTGAGATTGTACGCGGCTGCCCACTCGGACAACTCCACGTCACGTCTGCGCAGCACATGCGCCGAGCTCTCCTTACGCGTCGGCTGCAGCACGAACTCCTCGCCGCCGACCTGCAGCAGCCCGTACAGCTGGCCATCGCAATCTGTGACCGTCGCAGAAGAGTGCTCCTCGTCTAAAACTTTGCCTTTGTAGAACTGGCACTCATCGTAGTAGGGAGATCGTATCTGTCTGTTCTCCTGAAGCTCCAGACGCCAGCCGAGCAGCTGGAGGTGGCGGGTGCCGCTGTGTGCGGCATGCCTGCGCACGCGCGGTGCGAGCACGAGGGTGCTGGCCGGCGGGGCCCAGGCGCCGGCGCCGGCCACTGCCGCAAGGAGCATGGCCGCCCACAGCCAGCGCGGCATCGTCCGCGCGCCGCCGCGAGCTCCGCCTCTCTGCCCGACGCCGCACGACGCGCTGCGCTTACGCATCTACGCACATGGCGGGCGTCTCGTCGCGCGGAAGGTAAACGACTCCGCGACTTATAGATTGCATGTGCTTCATGCCTCATGCGTCATTTGTAAACAAAGGGCGAGCGCCTGTTTTTGTTTTATTATCGCCTAGCGTGTAACGTGCGGTTATATCTGTGTATGGTATGTACTCGTGAAACTTCCGATTGATTAATTTTTGGAATACTTTATTTACCTTCCGACTCATGCAGTACATATGATGGATTGTTTCCTCTCACTGCGACAAGTATTGCAAAGTTTGTAGTAAATATTGATAAGAGTTGTGCGATAAATGTCAAGTGCGTGAACTTTTGCTCTGCTAATTGAGCTGATAGTGCTCTGCGGAGCAACAGTAATGTTTTCAATTATTTATTATTTATTTTACTTACCATAAATTACGTTGCGTCACTGCCACATTGGATATGAACTCTCGTCTGACTCTGTACACATGCAGTACATACCAAACTACCGAATTAATTCTGGATGAGTGCTTATAATGAGCACGTAAATTTTTTTTTTGTTGTAGAATAAAGCATGGACCTGTTCATTGTCATCGTTTCTTTAGATGTAATTAATGTCAGATAGGTATATTTATATAGACAGGGTGGCAGGGACATCGAGGCGCAAACTGTGAATGCATTGTGTGACAACTGTGGAGACATTTTTCTTCGGTTACCTATCAAGAAAAAAAATCTGCTGCTTCATAGAAAAGTTTAAGGCCTCGCGGTCAAAATGTATGGAAGTTATGGAACAGCAGTTTTTTTTTAATAATCAACTGAAAGTTTCAAGGCAGGGGTTTCAGAATCATGTATCTAAGTGCTACATCCATGGTTTACAGGTTGCGCGTCGACACGGTAATCGATGTCCATGCCAACCTGTTTACTAAGGGTAGTACATAAATACTAAAAGTAAATAGTCGTCGTCATATTTTAAACCTTCGAGCTTGGAACAATTTCAATCATACAAGGCTTTCGAGTGAATTCCTAAAATGCATCAATGTTGCGGTGAAAATATTTTAGTCACGTATAGCGAGTAACGATGATACGTGCTCCATACACAGTAGGCGCATTCTGCGTGCATTGTGTTACGCTGCAACCACACGCTGGCATAAAGAGACCAGAGCCCTGATTTACAACCATACGACAGGCTATCGTATCGAAAACCTGACATTTAGATAACCTGATTTGACTTGTCCTGAACAGCAAATAGCTGTTGGAAGAATAGCGGGCGTCTATTTGATTTAAACTGACAAAATTTTTGGATTTTGGACTTGTGAACAACGTTTAGAAGACTCCTACGATAACAATGATTAATGTTAGATACGATACGGAAGCGTATCGAGTGTTTGTGAATAGCTATGCTGGAATTTAATCAATCATTCCCATATCATTAAGTCTGTATTTCCGGAAGAAATTGGGTAGAGTTGTATAATAGTAAATTGTTGGTTCACAGGTGTCATTATAGTAACAGCTAGTGAAAAGGTTACTCCAATGAGACATCATCATTCTCCTGCCTTTATCTAAATTTATTTGGGGTTGATGCAACATGTCTTTTTCTTCCATACTTCTCTGTTAGTCGTCATCTCGGTAGTCACCCTCGTAGGTAATAGGTAATACAGGCTGGTGTCCGCAACTCCACGTCAATGCGCGTATTTTGCGTACGGCCACCCCACCCCAGCTCCTCAAGGAAGGCCAGCAACGCCTTGATGTTACTGACCGTCTGATGTTAGTCACCCTCTTTCTAACGATATCATCATTCACACAGTCCATCCATCGTTTCATTACTCTTGTGCATAACATGTGTACAATCAGTCTTACTCTTATAGTCATCGACATTTATACTCAAAATTATCCTCATACCTCCACATCACATGCCCATACCATGACAACCAATTTACACACAACTTTTTAGTTACTGGTGCCACTATCAGACTTCCTCTTAAGTACTCATTTCTTAATTCTAATGAGACAAGTTACATAAATACACCAAAACAATAAAGTTTAACTTTATTCAGTAACACACTATTCATCGTTGACTGCCTTGAGGGACCCCTTCTATATTTAGAACGAGAATATTTATTCATTTAAAATATTCTTACGTCCATGAATGTATATTTTGTGTCAGTTAGTCGCAGATGTCATATTATGTGTACGTCAAAGCTTCCGAGCCAAAGGTGTGGAAACAGCATTAGACATGCACAATACCATAACTTGTCGTGTTATTGATACAATATAATATCTTGTTTCGCACGCAAATTATACAATGCATTGGATATTTAAATAAATATGTACACATAGATGCTTAGTACACGTTTTGTTGCTGTCAGACACGATTCAGGGTCATCTAGTGCAATAATTGAAAGCGATGATCTCTTTCGGAGATGTTGTTCTTTTCACTTTTTATTTTAAACTAGCTAACTCGACTGATGTAGTCCTGTCCAAACTTCAATTATTCAAACAAAATTCCCATAGAAAACGCACATTCATCTTTCCCCAATTTGTAAATTTTTCCGACCACTTCTAAAATTTTATTTTTCGTAAAAACCTAATTCGGACTATTACAAACATTTTAAAACTAAACAATAACATATTAATCAAATCGGTCCAGCTGTTCTGAAGTGATGCGCTTACCAGTTTGTTGGTAAGCGCATCACTGCATTCCATTTTTATTATACAAAGTGTAAAAAAATTAACCTTAAAAACTTTAAGAGGTGCTTTAGACCATCGAACTGAACAACTTTCACTATGGGACCAATTCCGAAATCACGAAAAAAAAATCAGCTGTTTCATACAAAAGTTCAATACCTACTCGGCCAAAATGTATGAAACAGCTCATTTTTTTTCGTGATTTCAGAGTTGGTCCCATAGTGAAAGTTGTTCAGTTCGATGGTCTAAAGCACCTCTTAAAGTTTTTAAGGTTAATTTTTTTACACCTTATATACTCGTACATAGATTCGGAAGTCAAAACATTTCGTTTATTACCGTTGGATCCCGTTTTTTGATCCCGTTTTTTAGGTATTACCGATGGATCCCGTTTGCTATTTCCGTTGAATCCCATATTATAACAACATGTGTACATTTCAGAAGAAAAGTGATTTACCTTTATCAAACACTAAAAAGAGATTATTTTTAGTGGGTTACCCGGAACCGAACTAGTTAGATTAGGTTAATTATTAAAAAAAAAACAATGTTAGGTTAGGTTAGGTTAAAACTGTGACCCCTACGCACGAGCCGAGCGAGCGAAGCGAGCGGTGCCGCGGCAGCGGCCGGCGAGTGCCAGAAACGACTAGATTATATAGAAAATGAGTTGTTTGTGAAATAAATAGTATACGAAACGTTGGTTGTATACTAAAAATTTGTCAATGGAGTTTTGGTGAAACATTAGTGAACCCCTCATTTTATTATAAACAATTTTGTTGTTGAAAGTACCCGCATTCATATTTTTTTAAGCATTCGGGATCCAACGGAAATACTTTTCGGTATTCAACGACAATAAAACGTAATTATCTTGCATTTTTTAAATTCGGGATCCAACGGAAATACATAATAATGTTTTGCGGGATCCAACGCCAAAAATATTAAAATGGGATTCAAAAACGGGATCCAACGGTAATAAATCAAACATTTGGCAATGGATACCAATTCTGAGGAAAATAGTCTGTCTTGTTCAATAATTTGTGTGATGGCGTCCCAAATCAACTAAGCTGCAGATTTGTTATGTTTTAGAGAACATATTTCTATTATATTCATATTTCATTTTTTTTTTCTTATTTCTCCTTGTTCCTTAGCGCTTTGTTCTTTGTCTCTCAGATCATACAGTAAGGTCAAATTAAATTCACTGTCGAAAAATATATCAACTGTTCCATACAAAACTTCAATACCTACTCGCTCTAAACGTATGGGACGGCTGAGAATTTTTTCGCGATAACGATGTTGGTCCCATGGAGAAAATTGCTCAGATTGATGCTCTGTACCATATCCTAGTAAAATTGCTCAGATTGATGCTCTGTACCATATCCTAGTAAAATTGCTCAGATTGATGCTCTGTACCATATCCTAGTAAAATTGCTCAGATTGATGCTCTGTACCATATCCTAGTAAAATTGCTCAGATTGATGCTCTGTACCATATCCTAGTAAAATTGCTCAGATTGATGCTCTGTACCATATCCTAGTAAAATTGCTCAGATTGATGCTCTGTACCATATCCTAGTAAAATTGCTCAGATTGATGCTCTGTACCATATCCTAGTAAAATATGACCACACCTTTCTGATACACGCTGTTTAGGCAAACCACGATTGCTTGAATGATTTCTTTAATGTTCTTAAAGTATTGTAGTAGGTAGTTACCTACTAGCCCCCTTACTAATAAACGTATTATATCAGACGAATATTTACACACCGATTTCTCTCTTTCAGTCGTCAGTAATTTGACTTTCGAAAGAAGAAGAAAAGCGTTGTGTAATAATACAGACGCTATATACAACGGTTATTAGTTAGGGAGAAGCTTTGTAGAATCTCTTGGAGCCATAGTGCAGATGGCTATGATAACGTCACTTGGGCGTGAATAGCCAGAATTTCGCGACGGAGCATCACTAATAGATCATTGTTAACATTTACCGCACCTCTGAAGTTTCGTGTAAGTCTGTATAATTTACTCTTTGTTATGACATGACAATACTCGGAAACGTCCATATATTCTTATGCTCGGGCCACACCAACGGGAAACGACGATAATTATCGCGATAATGGGCGTTAATCGTAGGTGCAGCAACAAATTATCGGCATTGGCCGCTAGTGTGACCCCGGCATTAGGGCTGATTTCTCAATCTATAGATAATTTTTATTCCTGGAATAAAATTGACGTCTGACGGATTTTGTATGGAAGAACTGTCAAAAATTCGTTCCTTGGATAAAGTTATCTGGCTTTGGAAAAATCAACCCTTAGACATAATACAAATAATAACTCAAGTCGCCACACAGTGGGTGCCTGAAGACGGGCGTCGTCACCGAGGCAGGCCTAAGAAACGCTGGCGTGACGGAGAAGGCACAGCACAAGGAAAAGTGGAAGAAAATGGGGAGGCCTTTGCCCAGCAGTGGGACAGTACAGGCTAACGGAAAAGAACAAAAAAAAAAACTCTCAAATCTAACAATAAAACATAATATCACGCCTGTATTTTGCCGAAGGGTTAGGTAAAGCAGAGGTGTAGGTACCTATTAATACACCCACATTTCGCCACTAATGTTTATGTCCCATATAATAGGGGCCGAGCCTATTGTCATCAACCGAGCAAATGTAGCTGCTATTGAGAAATTCCTGATTAAAAAACCTAATAACACTTTACCCGACTTGGGAATCGACCCCGTCCTGGGTTCGATTCCCAGGCTGGGCTCATGTTTGCAAAACCAACTGATGGCAAAAAAATAAATACAAAACACGGTATTTATCTTAATGATTTTCTGAATAAGGGGGCGTCCATTAATTACGTGAGGTGATTTGGCGATTTTTAGACCCCCCTCACCTCTTAGTGAGATATCGTGAGATTTGACTCCCCTCTCCCTCTAATCTCACGTGAGATTGTTCAAAATGTGTATTTTCAGGTTTAATCTATGCTTCATTGCGTTGGATTTATAAAAAAAAACAAACGATTTGTTTAATTATTTTTATTTATGACTACCTAGTACAACTAATATAAGTAACTAATATCTATTATTATTATTATTATGAGCCTGTTATGTCCCATCTATGACCGCGATAAATATTATTGTGTAGAATTTAGTCATGTTTTAAGAGAGAAACACGTTTTGCTCAGTTCAACCCAGTTTTCTCGCAATTTTACACTGTTTCTTGCGGAAAAAAATTACGTGATACTTGCCAGGACCCCCCCCCCCCCCTCTCCCTCACGTGAGATTCAGTGAGTATCGGCTTGACCCCCTTCCCCCCCTAAACGCCTTAAGTAATTAATGGATGCCCCCTAATAAACAATGCTAGGTAGTTAAACGAACATTAAACTACTGAAGTCAATGATTGCGACTAATATTGAATAGATAGTGTTTATTTATTTAACCATTTATTTACACGTACACACCATATACAGGGTTATTGAAAAAACACCAACAACCTCTTGAGAGGTCATTGCAATCATCATTATGAACAACTTTTACTATGGAACCTAGCCTGAAATCGCGAAAAAAAATCAGCTGTTCCCTACATTTTTACGAGTTATACGAACATAATTATGTAGGAAACAGCAGATTTTTTTTCGCGATTTCAGGTTTGGTCCTATTATAAAAGTTGTTCATAATGATGAGTACAATGACCTCTTAAGAGGTGGTAGGTGTTTTTCCAATAACCCTGTATAAACAGGCAAGACAAAAAAGAACAGAAAAAAAATTAGGTACGAAGGATGCTTATTTCTATATCTCTTCCAGAATACCTGCCATAGCGATAGGAAAGTAGTTAAAGGGACGTAGACACCGTGTGTAAGAGTAAAAGAGAGAATATAATACATAAAATCAAAAACAATTTCACTTAATAAAACAAAACAAATATAATATGAGGATATACTTACATACATACAAATAAACATACATATACTTAAAAAATACTTCTTTATTTAGGTTTCCGTAGATACCTCAAAAGGAAAAAAATCCTGAAACTGTGTAGTTACATTACAAAAAAAATAAACGGGAGAAAGTCCCTAATGTCAGGCGGAAGTGAATTCCACAACCACACCGTGTGCATAGCGAAGGAGTAGGAGTAGACATCGGATAAACATTCAAAAATTTGTTCGCGGTTTTTTATCAACTAAGCTCTAACAGTAAAAGTAATAATATTTTTAATCTCATATCAAATTATGTATTTATTTGTTTGAACCTCTTGTTTGGGGCCTTTGATAACAAAAAATCTGTTTCGTTGAGAGTTGTAATCGTGTAACTGTTGTAGTAATGGACGAATCTTGTCTTCTGAGAGTCCTTCTTTGCGGAACAGGAATGAAAGCTCTGCGAGGTTTGGCACTTTCTCATTAGCCTTATTTGTGTCCCCTCGGAGCTTATAACTGAAGGTCATAACAACACCCTCATCGCTAGCGTTTCCTTCACCACTAAGACAAAATTGCCTCAAATTGTTCGATAAATACATTCCAACATCTCCAATGTGACTGACTCGATCCTGCTTAAAATCTTCTGCATTAAATCCTGGATAGTTCTTCAGGTAATTCGACAAAGTACCTAAGTCGGCTATTTTCACTGATACATCGTTTAAATCTGTACTGCGGCCTCCGATCGCCTGAAAATTATAAAATGTTTTATTGTATAGGTAGCACATAACATGTGTACAATCAGGGATATTAATTATTAAGAAAATTGGCACCCTACGTCAATATGCCGTGTTATAGCCTTACCTATCATATCAATGTCACAGAATGGCAGTTGTGGCTTATCACGGTATAATTATATCAATTGATTTATATTGATTTAGCAGATTCAAAATATGTCCGCCCTAACAACACTTGACAATTAAAAAAACTACAATTTGGGTTACCTTTCCCGAAGTGGCAATCTAATAAGTTTCGCGGATTCACCAAATAACGTGCAAGTACGATTGGCTTTTTTTGAAATTCAAACCTTATATTCTTAATATAGGGTCTATAGTAGTTTACGTTCATGTAAGGCACACTTGCACTTTGGACGATTCGACGCGGACTAGTGTGCAAGGTTTCATAATATTTCATAATATTTCATAAACAGAATTCTAAAATTCGTTTCGTTCGACGCGTTCGGCTCGGATAAGTGTGCGTTTACCTTTACGGCGTATAAACTGCGTAGTCGAAAAACGTGTCTGTCAACAAGCTTCCATAGTGATCCATACGACACTGACAACCGTTCCGTCCCTAAACACGTAAACACAACAACAACCAACACAATACAACCAGTACAATAAAACCGTAGTTTTTCACGGCAAGAAAAACGTGTGTGTACAAAGGGCCTTACTCTAATAATCCTATAATTTTAAAAACCGACTCCGTACTTTGGAATTCCATAGTTCTAATCGTCTAATTGGTATCATAATAGTAAAAGCCAATAACTGCATAATATGTTTATCGAGTATATACGATGACGACGGTGCCAAATGTCGCATGGATACACTTTGGATCCGGTTCACACATCGGCTGCTGCCTATTAATCGAAGTGATGTATTGTAGTCGGTAATTTCACGGAGCAATAAGCAGAAGGGAAGTCTGTTTTCGTAGTATAGGCAATATTGAACGACATGCAAATGAACCTGTACATAGTCATAATCCTTAACTTGCGCTTACAGCAAGATATAAAACATGTATTCTACATATTTGGTCTACTGTTTTCGTTTATAGTTTACTTCTAAAATAGTTATAAAGACTAGTTGTACCTACTCGTATACAAAATTTGTAGAAATCTTGTCAATTAAAAAAAAGATGAGCATTATAGTTAACTATACATATCTGAAACAACGTCAATAGGCTACGTCATATTATTATTGATATATCGCTCATTTGGAGAAACATCGACGTATCTGATACTTTTTTTTTATGTCTTTTCTTTCCTAACCCAAATACGCTTTCTAAGTGCTTTGGCATATTTAACTAATTTTTGGGAAAAAATACATACGATGTTTCTCCAAATGAGCGATATGTTTTACACACGACTCGTTTTAACAAGTCTCGCTATTTGTATAATGGGTGTAAACGCAAGGTTAGGAATATCATAGTTAGCTACAACAACGTAATAATAGACGACAGATATGCTAGAATTTGATTTTTTTTTTTAAAGGATTTTATACGGTATAATTAGCTTCTAAACTTATTCGGACACATACCACTAACTACTAAAATAATTGTGCAGTGAACGTACCTGAAGATTAGTCAACGCCAAAAAATATCCCACTACATCCATGTTGATCTATTTTGATTAAGAAATAAGATCCGATTCTAGAACAATGTAATACGTGTTCAATAAAGTATTGCCTCACTTCGGTCCGTTCACTTCGTACACTTCAATATGTTTGGGGCCCGCATCTGTTTTACACTATATATAATATTAGTATTCACACAGCTTTGACGAATTTTTCAAGCTGCCTACTTAAGGTAGAAATGTTTTGTACGCATGTTAATGAGGTTGTCACAATGTGCGCGAATTTACATGATAATGTACAAGGTGTCTGGTTATACAAAGAACATATTATTTGTATACTTTTAGTTTTCTTCATTGAATATCGTCATTTCTTCTGTCCCGAGGCCCGAGGGCTGGCTAATTCTTTGGCCAAAGAATTAGCATTGCCAGTCTCCCGGATGACAGCGATACGGACGATTACTTCGACGCCTTTTGTTTTTTTGTATTAATTTGTATAGTGGTCATTTAATTTAGTATCTAGTGTAAACAGTTAGTTGTGTTACCTATACAGGGTGAATTTTTCAAGTGGGCGTGGATGGCCAAATCCGAAACTATGAGGACTAGCGAAAAGTACTCAAAGGAGTCGCGGGCTCGATTTTGATGAAAACTAAAACTGCATCATTGGATTTTTGAAAAATCAATATTTCTTAGCCAGGAATCGAACCTGTTGATTTTGAAAAAAAAAAACACACTGTATAATTACACCATTCGATACTGTCGCTAATAAGGATCGAATTCTGGGAAGTAATGTCATACTGCAAACTAAAGGAAAGAGATCATTTTTAACAAAATCCTTTTTGTATTTTTCTTATGTTACCTACCTCATCATCATCCGCCTAGCCTTTTCCCAACTATGTTGGGTTCGACTTCCAGTCTAACCGGATGCAGCTGATTACCAGTATTTTACATAGAGCGACTGCCTATCTGACCTCCACAACCCAGTTACTGGGTAATACGATACCCCTTTGTAAGACTGGTTGTCAGACTTTCGAGCTTCTGACTACCCGTAACGATTGTCAAAGATCCAGGAATGACAATGTTGGTATGAACTTACTTTAAAATAAGAAGAAGTTTATTAAATTCAACATTTTCCTTAAGTTTGCCGTATGTCATTACTTCCCAGAATTTGATCCTTATTAGGGACACTATTGAATGGTGTAATAATACAGTGTGTTTTTTTTTTCAAAATCAACAGGATTGATTCCTGGCTAGAAATATTGATTTTTCAAAAATCCAATGATGCAGTTTTAGTTTTCATCAAAATCGAGCCCGCGACTCCTTTGAGTACTTTTCACTATTCCTCATAGTTTAGAATTTGGCCATCCACGCCCACTTGGAAAATTCACCCTGTATATTCTATATAAGCATGTATATTAAATTATAGTTTGTATACTTAGTTTGCAATAAACGTTTTGGCTTTGATTTTGACCATAGATATATGAATTTTGACATAGGTAGGTAACCCGTAAGAACGAACACATTCAAAGAAGTGTTCCGTGGCGGTAAAGGTTCTTATGCCAATAAAGTAATGAAATAGGACCTAAATACTTGACCTACCTTACCTAAAAACTTGCTACGATAATTTTTTAATTTTCCATCAAAGTTCTTTTTGCGACTTTACATTATTGTTTTTTCTTTTTGTTACATAAACTAACACCGTTTTTCCATGAGGGTAGGCAAAAACGACAGAACATCACCAGCTACGATCCGTATCTACGTTTTTTAGTGTCGTTTTTAGAAAATGTGAGCTTCGATCAAAACTATGTCCCTAGTGTTACCAGTCACATCGTATAGGTATGCTTGGTTTGTTATTGTTAACCTAAATTACGTCTATCTTTACAAATTTCTCTTAAAATACGCATTAATCTATGCTTCGTCTACGTGTTTACGTCGTTTGTATTCGATTTTTTCCCAGAACTCGTTACCGTCAGGTAGCAGGTGTAGGCACTGACAAGGCTTCAAAAACAAACACTGAACACCTTCCAAAGTTTCAGGTAGGGCTGCCGCTATGTTAGGATTTAATATTTAATGGACTTCAGTAGGGGAGTACTTTATTTTAAAACTTTGTTGGTCTAGTGGTTCTCTAGTGCTGCAGTGTTTAAAGGTGTATTTGAAAATGAATAGAAAACGATTTCGTTCTGTTTCATAAGTAATTATGTATTTAATTTCGAATAATGCTATCGTCATAAATCTTCAATTTGTAAACAATGTTATTTTTGTTAGCCTTTCTAAATAACTAAGCTAAATAAGCTAACATGCTAATATAGCGCTAAATCTATAGCTAAACGTTTTCGCTCCTTCATCTTATCACATTCATGAGTGAGCACTTCGTATAAAAAACGACATAACCCTAACAGCAAAAACGAATCATCGTTCAAGCGCTCTTTCCCTTAGCATAACTTCCAAGGTCACAAGCTTGAAAAACTCTTAACCAACAAAAATAGAAGATCATTACTGTAACACATCATACACATAACATAAGCAGCACCTGTATTCTGCGAAGGAATAGGCAGACAGTACACCCACATTTCGCCAGTTACCTGGCACAAATCTGGACTCCGGGTTGCTACTCTTGCTACTAAGAAATACAATAACACTCCCTGACCTGGGGATCGAGTCCATGGCCCCACGCTCAGCAGTTACGCTTACAACTATTAGACCATTGAGGCAGTCACATTTGTTTTGGGCAATTGAGCCTGTGTGTCGACTATTCTGCCAGCGTCACGTTGAGACAGTAGCGCACGAGTAAGTGCGTTTGTCGACTGCAGCCGCGGGTCGTCACAGAACTTGATAACCTTGATCTGTCCACACACTGCTGTTGCACCGCGAGCGGCGCCGCTCGCCCGGCTTTTGTTTTGTCTATCATAACAAACTGAACCGCCGAGTTCGCTCGCGATGGACAAACGCTTGCCACTTCACGGTTCGAATAATCTCGTTTCTCGGTGAACGTCCCGGTGATGGTGGCGGTGGACAAACGCCCTAAGAGGCATAAATTCGTCACATCAAAGCGTCTTGTCATCTTGTTGATGTTAGAAATTACGTGTTTTGTTTGAAATGAAGATGGATGTAGTACTTACCTACGTGTTAAGCTGCGGGTTGTTGAGCTATGGGTAGCATGCTGTCGATTCACACATCTCTCTGTGCTATTATTTATTCTAAGTTTAAGTGTTGATCCTTTAGTACCTACGCGTTGTTCTTGCTTCTTGGTTTTGGTACCTTCATGGCCGTTATACATGCAATCTTTGATATTTTGCAAGGAAACGAACTTTGAAATGACAATCGAGCAAGCGAATCTATCGGGCTGTATGGTCGTTGTATCGTTTCCTCGATTATCATTCCAGTTTTGAAAATATGATAGTAAGAAATTCAGTGTAGTCATTGGTTCTTTTGATAATTTATGTAGCTCAGAAGAAACTAATTACCATAAGCATAATCAGCCTATAATGTGCTCCCACTGCTGGGACACAGGCCTCCTCTCTTCTAGAGGGAGTGGGCTGTAATCTACCACGCGAGCCCAGTGCGGGTTGGTCGACGTCACGTGTTCGAATTTTTGGTTCTAGAACATGCCGGTTTCCTCACGGTGTTTTCCTTCACCGTTTGAGAGAGTGGTGATGAAATAATTTACACAGCGTAAAGCGCCTAACTGGGTTTGAATCTACGACCTACAACTCGTAAGTCGCGGCCGTTACCACTGGGCCAGCACTTTTTTCTCAAAGAACTAGTTATTCCTAAAAACAATAGTCGATACAGAGTTTTCTTAGTAATATATTACACTTTCATTGCATTATTATTTTACTTTTCAAAAGCTGACGATATGACTAGATGACCATGAAATTGCCTGCTAAACGGCGCCCTTTTCTCAAGGTTCGTCTCATATCATATAAAGTTATTTGGTATCTACATTTTAATTTAATAACGCTCACAAGATATAATAAACGTGAAATATACCAACTGTTGATATAATTTCTTTACATATAACATTTATATGCTCTAAAACTTATTTCGTATAACTTATTTGATATAACGTTTATTTAATCAAAAATCATTAGGTCTATCGTTAAAATTTATATTGATAGCGTCATTATGGTTAACATCCCGATTCAGAGCAATCCGACTCGGACTGTTAGTTTAGAAGGCCTTCTTGGCTTCGTGGATTAAAATATTGTCTTAAAAAGTCAATATGTTGTGCTACAAAAGTTATTGAAATCGCGGAAAAAAAAAACAGCTGTTCCCTACATTTATGTTCGTGTAACTCGTCAAAATGTAGGGAACAGCCGATTTTTTTCGAGATTTCAGGTTTGGTCCCTTAATAAAAGTAAGAGGTTGTTGGTGTTTTTCCAATAACCCTGTATAATAAACTGATCATTATATCAGTTGTTATATCTTGTAAATATTAGAGGCCTTTTTCTCACTATAAAGACAAAATGATAACTTAACTTCACAAGAACACTAAGTAATCAGCCGGAAAGTTAGTATACCTAAGTGCACACATCAAGTCAACAAAACTTAGGTCTAAAGATGTAAGACTCGCAAGTTGAACAGGCCTTGGGAACTTCATCGGAGCACCCGAATATTGTGAACCAGCGACCCTCGTAATAATTTATTGGAAGACTTAGCAAAGTGCCAATGTTGCTCGTAATGGGGGTCTGGTCCTAATAGCTATAGCCTGTTTCGCAAAATATGCGATTTTTCGTGGTTTGTGTTTGCTCTGTGTTCGTGGAAGGTATTTCACGGGTCTCTTTTCGGTATATTAAAAAAGTAGGTAGGTACTCAAATTATCATTTTCTTGCCCTTATACTATTTTTGGTCGGCGCAACATGTATTCTTTTTCCATACTGCTCTGTTAGTTGTCCCCCTATCTATTAGGTATGTGTATAGTAATTTATTTGTTTTTTTTTTTTTTTTTTTGTTATATACGGGAAACTTCCAGCAAAGGACATCATTCAATTCGTACCCAAAAATTAAAATGCCAAAAAAAAACAACTACTTTCTTATGGAAAATAACATCTTGAGCATTTTTTACTATTACAGCGAAAATCTACAATCAACCTCCCGGCTGCTATTTGAGATTGAAAATGCCAAAAATCATATTTTTATAACAAGCGTTTTAAGCATAAAATTATTTAAAAAAATACCAACTTTTAATTGAACATAAAATCCCATACTTTTAATTTTTGGGTATAATATGTTCGACACTTGAATGATGTCCTTTAATACATTGAACAATAACAACAACATTAAAAGCCCTTTACAAGCTATCACAGATTCACACTAAAAATTAAAACAAAAAAAGGTCGGTTGGTTCGGTATTCGCTCTATCTCCTATGATCTTTCACTCGGTTCATCTATCGTTTCTTTGGTCTTTGATCGCATAGGGTATCTATTTTCCTGACTCTCAAAGAGGTAATAGATAATAATTGTAATAAGATAACATGTTTGCTCTAAAATACACCATTTCTAATCAAATTCATTCACAACACACCAGAAATAATTCCAAAAAAGGTATACAATCATACTTCGGTCGTGACTCGTGACTGAAATTTTGACACTAATAGACAAGTTTGAAATAATTCGTAATATATTATACTTATAGAATATTTTAAATCAGCCGTCCTGTACATTTTGGTAGTAGAACTTATTGAATTTTTGTATTGGAAAGTTGATAATTTAACCATACTTTAATTAGAATAATTTATTTTAACAAAAGCTCACTTTTTTTATTTATAAAGAGAAAAATAATTTCGAAACTCACCGTCCATAAGGAATTTTGTTATTCAACGAACGACCTTCTGACGACGGTGTTATGATTAAAAACAAATAACTTTAATTATTTTCATTTTTCATTAATTAAATCTGTGGCTGTTTATCAAATTAGTGCTGTTCTTAGAACATTTTGTAATCTAATAGAGTTCTCTAAAAGCAACGTTTATTACTTAAGTTATTATAGAGGGTTAAATTAAATTAGCTTGCGAAACTCATACATGTTGAGTATCTATCGATATCTAACGTGATAAAACAAAAAAAAATGTGTAGTCACTTGAAATATCTGTTTAAAAAGCCAGTTTATTTGATTTATTCCAGAAATCCCCACCGAAAAATCCCCACTAGAGGGGATTGTTATTTTTTTTTTTTTCAGGAATCCCCACTTGTTAAATAAACTCAGTCTAGTGGGGATTTTTGGAAAAATAAGTAACAATCCTCACCAGGAGTTGTTGTTTCTATTAATTATTAAACAAAAATGCGTTAAACAATACGTTTAATTAGATGAGTAAGTAATTATGTCAATATTATAATCAACTTTCATTATAAATTGTTTGCATTGAAATGAAAATCAAAATATATACAACAATTGACTAGATTCAAACAAAAATTATTTAAACATAATAGAATCACGTAAATCGCAACTGTGAATTTATCTCATTCTTTCGAAAAAAAGTAGCACTGTAAGGCTGCCACGCATTTATTTATTTATCCATTTATTTCAGGCATCAAAGCCCATATAAAACACATAAAATACAATAACTGTAGCAAAATAATAAATGTTAAATGTAAACTGTAGTTGAGCATTTACAGGGTATTTTTCTTTGCTTCTTTGTGATCGCGGGTTCCGACGGTGACTTTCTTTAGCACTTCTTTCATAAAACAAAGCGTTTTGGATGTAAACTTCACAGACGTGATGGGGATCGATAACTCAACACGATAAAAGAAAAGAAAATAGATTATCTCAACTCATACTTCTAGTAACAGCGGTCGTTGACTCCTAAAAAAAAAAAATCTAATATTTTGATCTGATAACGTCTTATAGAAGGATAACTTCCATAGTAATCCTAATTAAGATATTATCTGGCCTGATTGATGAAATTTCTCAGTAGCAGCCCGGAGTCTGGATTTGTACCCGGTTGATGGCAATAGGCTTGCCCTGTTACACCATCTGTCATGTGCATAACTCCAGCTTCCTCATATGTGATAGAATAATTCTACCTATGCCAATATTTAAGGCATAATAGCTGCAATCCAAGTTCCCAGTCTTAATTTAGCTGCCACAAAAACTTCGTCAATATGAGTCGTTTAGTGTGTGTTAGCTAGAGTGACGTCATCCCAGCTTCCTCATTCAATACCAGGCAAACCAGTGAGGTTAGGGTTTTGGAATATAGTCAGAAAAATAAGGCATAATAGCTGCACAAGGAAGGAAAAAACTGAACGATAATACTTAAAAAATGTTGAAACTACGATAAAAAAACGTGTGTGTAAGCTGGAGTGATGTCACCCCAGCTGCTCATGTCGTATCTTCCAAACGAAAGAAGATATGATTATGTATGATAGCTTAAAAATTAAGGCATAATAGCTGCCATTGGCAGCAAAATTTTCAAATCTCTGGTCAAAATACTCTATGAGTTATTAAACCGATAAGTATGTGTAAGCTGGAGTGACGGCACCCCAGCTGCTCATGTCATATCTTCCGAACGAAAGAAGATACGATTATGTATTATAGCTCAAAAATTAAGGCATAATAGCTGCCATAGGCAGCAAAATTTTCAAATCTCTAGGCCTTGTAGTTTCCACGTAATAAGCAAAAAAAACTGTTCCGCGCCAAAAACATCAATTATTGCTTCGGAGATTGTAAACAGCGGCGTTGCCGTTCCGTGCGCTACATTATCAGTTTGAAGTAGTTTGAACTAGATTATAGACTGGGAGCCGACTACACATTTTTCTCAAACATGCTTGGAAATTTGAGCATTATTTTGACAATCTTCTTCAAGATAAATCGAAGCAAGCAAGCATTGATGGACTTACGTATATGTGCCTCGGCCCACATCATCCATCAATGCCTCTTTTGCTGGCCGCTGCAGTAATGTATTATTAATCGTACTATGTAAGTATTGAGTTATTTATAGTCAAATTGTGTGTTTAAACAGGACGAAAGAAAATTAAAGTTTACTTACACTTTTAATCAGTTCGCGGACGAAGTAGAAGAAGAGAAGAGAAGAAGAAGTAGACGAAGAGAAGAAGAAGTATAGAAGTTTTATTATTAGGACGTATAAACATACAGGGTGTTACGGAAAGGGTATATCAATACAAACGGGTTGAAGAGTGTATCTGGTCTAGAATCTCTGTACAAAATTTCAGCCCAAAAAATGCTTAATATTTTTTTATTTCGACATCACGGCGCTGCACTGGTGCGCGGTGGCGTGATGTGCATGTACTAGGCGCACAGAAACACTACAGATAATGGATAATGACCCTCGTAGTGTGGTGACACGTTTGTTATGATTTCAATTTAATAAACTATCGAAATAAAAAAATATTAAGCATTTTCAAAGTTACTACTTTTGAGCTGAAATTTTGTACAGAGATTCTAGACCAGATACACTCTTCAACCCGTTTGTATTGATATACCCTTTCCGTAACACCCTGTATATACTCAACCGCCAGCAAAATGTGATTTTACAAGCTCGAAATCAAATCTTCTCACTATTGACAGCTGATTTGCGTAGCAAAAATTATGTCCACAGATAAATGCAACCGTTTTTTTAGGCATTAAGGAATTGGTCTTTGAGCCATCTCTTTTAGGGTTCCGTAAATCAAAAGGAAAAAACGGAACAATTATACGATCACTTCGATGTCCGTCTGTCTGTCTGTCAAGACCCTTTATGTCAGGAATGCGTGGAGGTATCGAGTTGAAATTAATACCATATACTCAGGTCTGCGGTCCCTTGAAGCTGTAAAAAAATCGAACTTCTAAGTTAACGTAAAAAAAAAAGATACGGCCGTTTATGAAACGTATATTTCGACACTCTTAAGGGAATTAAAATGTATAGAGTACTTCCCGTTGACCTAGAATAGGGAATGCAATCTCGTTCTCGCGATATCTCGGCCATATTTACCTTAATCTCGGTCAAAAATCGGACGAGATCTCGCGAGATTAACGATATTGCACAGGAGCATAAATATATATATATAACATTTTATGCTTTTTGCGAAGCTATTTTCAATAACTTTTACACTATATGGTTTAGGAGGCTGATTTTTTGAAACCGTACTGGGTTTACTATAGTGAACCTATTTTTATACATTTCGTTGCTGGCGATTCTGGGTTTTTTGTCTATGAACTTTAAGCCAAGTCCTTTGTACGGAACCCTCGGTGCGCGAGTCCGACTCGCACTTGACCGATTTTCTTAATGACATTTGTTCTGATTCGACATTACTTTAGATTTGCTTTATGTATAGAATTGTTCAAATGTCACGATTTCATGAAAAAGTATTTCAATCGCTAGTAATAATAAGCATTAAATAGACCAATTCTATCTTATTTCATCAACCTCAGAAATCAAGCACAAACCAATTGTATTCAAAATGTGTTTACTGTAAGTGTACCTAGTTCTCTCGTCGTCTAAAGTTGATAAGAATCTACTTTATTACATTCATAGTTCAGTCGGCTCTTAGTCTATATCCTCAATATACAAAATTAAAAATATTTTGAGCGCAAGTTAAAATGACTTCTAATAAAATGCATGCTAAGTGCAAACTTGGTTGCAGTATTGTAGCGCACGGAACGGCAACGCCGCTGTTTACAATCTCCGAAGCAATAATTGATGTTTTTGGCGCGGAACAGTTTTTTTTGCTTATTACGTGGAAACTACAAGGCCTAGAGATTTGAAAATTTTGCTGCCTATGGCAGCTATTATGCCTTAATTTTTGAGCTATAATACATAATCGTATCTTCTTTCGTTCGGAAGATATGACATGAGCAGCTGGGGTGCCGTCACTCCAGCTTACACATACTTATCGGTTTAATAACTCATAGAGTATTTTGACCAGAGATTTGAAAATTTTGCTGCCAATGGCAGCTATTATGCCCTAATTTTTAAGCTATCATACATAATCATATCTTCTTTCGTTTGGAAGATACGACATGAGCAGCTGGGGTGACATCACTCCAGCTTACACACACGTTTTTTTATCGTAGTTTCAACATTTTTTAAGTATTATCGTTCAGTTTTTTCCTTCCTTGTGCAGCTATTATGCCTTATTTTTCTGACTATATTCCAAAACCCTAACCTCAATGGTTTGCCTGGTATTGAATGAGGAAGCTGGGATGACGTCACTCTAGCTAACACACACTAAACGACTCATATTGACGAAGTTTTTGTGGCAGCTAAATTAAGACTGGGAACTTGGATTGCAGCTATTATGCCTTAAATATTGGCATAGGTAGAATTATTCTATCACATATGAGGAAGCTGGAGTTATGCACATCCATCTGTCTAGCTTTTTCCCAACAGTTGGGGCCGCCTTCCAGTCTAAACGGATGCAGCTGAATACCAGTGTTTTACATGGAGCGACTGCCTATCTAACCTCCACAAACCAGTTACACAGGAGGGTAACACGATAGCCCTTGGTAAGACTCACAGAGCATGTAAAGTAAGACTGGTTGTCAGATTTTTGGGCTTCTGACTACCCGTAAGCGTAACCACTGTCAAAAATCTACAAATGACAGCCGGGACCGACTGTTAACGTGGCACGGAAAGGTCTCAGTATGTAAAGGATGGTCACCCATCCACGGAAAGACCTCGGCAAGCGTTGCTTAACCTTGACGATTGACCTGTGCGGCCGTTACTATTTAGCTCTTCACATAAGTACCTAGAGTTCTTATTATTTATTCCTCTTCCGTAAACTAAGATAATAACAAGCTCCCAGCTATTATCTCTTCGAAATATCACGCGAGTTTTAATGATTCAGGAGTCATGAGTTGTCGATGGCAAGGGTAAGCGAAGTGCTTGAATATTTTATCACGCCGGAGTTGGTGACGGTCAGTGCCATTTCTCTTACGGAATAATTAATCGAAAATAGAGTGAACTACTAAGTTTATTCATTAGTTAATAATGTTAAAAAATAAATACCTATATTCATTTGTGAAACTAATTCACTGCCAATGTCTAGTTTGAGAACTGAGGAGCAGTTAGTTTGTGACACGTTCATTTATGGGAAATATTAAACATATCGACTTTCTAATGAAGTACGCTTTTTTAAATTAATGAGCCTCTTTTTGGCCTTTTCTGACAGTCGGTCACAGTAACTAAGCTAGAGTACTCCAGCCAAACGGGTTAGGTTAGGTTAAAACTGTGACCAACCACGCACAAGCCGCGAGATCAAAGCGACCGTTGCCGTGATAACGGCCGCCGCCGTGCGTTACACTACATCCAAGTTGGGCTCAGTTATTCAGCTATTTAATATCCATAAGACCCCAAAATAGGAATTGATTGAGGTTCAAAAAAAAAGGCGCTTTCATTAAATTAGAGTGTTCAATAATATTTTTAGGAGCGCAAAATGGAAATGATTAGAGGTACGAATAAATACATGCCGTAAAGAAACCTCTCGTAGCTTCTCCTGACGTTCGCGTGCGGACTCGGGACTACTACTCTCATTGTTTATGCTACCCGAGTAGCGCCGGTAACAACAAAGAATACTGCTACACTGGCAGAATTGTTATTGCTAATTCATTTTCAAGTTCTTTGTCAGGCTGACATTTTTGTCTAGAGCAAATAGGTTCGCTTGATATGACATAATGTGCCGTTTTGATTTGTAAGGTTAGAATAATATAATCTACGGTCTATAGGTAATGTAAAAGATTCTGATCACTGACCTCTATTATACAAGTATTTGTATGATAGAGATCAGTGGTTCTGATACATTTTCAACTACCGGGCATATCTCCTTCTTTCTTATATCTATGGTATTAATTTACATAAGGGTAGATAAAAGCTCCGACAAAAAAATAAGAATTGTCCTTACTACAAATATTAAATCTACTGCCTAAAATACTAACTTTCCGACTACTTTTGTCCGAATAAAAATGCCGAAACGACCGAATGACATACTGAAATCTTCGAAAAATAAACATGACTGTTTATTGCTATAATACTTTTCTACCAGCTTAAATTACGTTTTGATATATACCTAGGTAAAGGTAGTTGTATTCTCATTCGCTCGCTCTTGCATTCTATGTCGACGGAGCCCCGCTTCGCGGGGCTTCTATTTCTATGTAGTGGGTTTAAAGTAACTTAACCAAACCGAACCTCGGGGTGCCCTTGACAAAACCTCTGTTGTCGGTAACTTAGTAATTTTGTCGAAGGTTCAGTATTTTATTCAGAAGTTTAGTTTTGTTATTCGAAGATCCATTTTTTTTAGTCGGCCACAGATCGCTAGATATTAATTTGTTTATCGGAACCATTATTATTTCCCTAAACATAATAGAGCTGAAGAGTTTGTTTGATCGTGCTAATCTCTGGAACTGCCAGTCGGATTGGAAAACATATTTTTTGCATTTGATAGTCCAATTCTTAGGGTAGGTTATATTTAGAATCACGCTACGACCTTTAGGGGCCGAGCGAAAACGAAGTAAATCGCATCGCCAAGGAATATTCAAGGCTATAGGTGTAAGGAAAAATCCAGTAGCGAGTCTGTTTACTTTACATTAGGTATTTTTCACGTGTGTCCTGCACATTATGACATACGATGCTGAAACGTGGACACTGACAGTCGGGTTGGTCCACAAATTCAAGGTCGCTCAGCGCAGGTGACTCAGACTAGTCCTGGAGTGGAGACCGCGTAGTACGGGACGCTCCCCGGATAGTGTTGTGGCGCAGTCTGGGAGAGGCCTATGTCCAGCAGTGGACTGCGATAGGCTGAGTTGATTGATTGAGGTACTTTTTTAATATATTTGGAGTTGGTTGGTTGAGGTCACATCCTCCGTAGCAGAAACAACATTCATTTATTTATATTCTAATTTTATATTGTTAGGTAAATAATGGTACCATTGAATATGTTTTATTTATGCGATTTTAGTGGTCTAAGCGTGCAATACGTATTACTTTATTATGTGCATTTAGATAACTGTCAAAAATACTTTCTATTAACGGGGATGCGCTAGGTAGCCTGCGAAATTCAAATTTTCTCAGGTTTTTTGTATTTACAGGTCAGTGTTAGGTTGTAGGTTGATTTAAATATGATTCGCGACGTAGCAAATATGACTACGAAATTATAATCATTAAAATCATCAATAGAACCCTACAAATTCATATATTGAACGACTATTTCATTAAATATCAATCAAAAGGATTTGAGGGGTCCGTGGCTAAATAATAACAGCCACACAGGTCAATCGATCAGGTTAACCTACGCTTGCCGCGGTTGGTCTGTGGATGGGTAACCATCTTTACATACCGAGACCCCTCCGTGCCTCGGAAAGCACGTTAAGCCGTTGGTCCCGGCAGTCTGACAACCAGTCTTACCAAAAGGTATCGTAGGTATTACCCAGTAACTGGGTTGTGGAGGTCAGATAGGCAGTCGCTCCATGTAAAATACTGGTATTCAGCTGCATCCGGTTGGACTGGAAGCCGACCCCAACATAGTTGGGAAAAGGCTAGGCAGATGATGATGATCAATCAATAGGATTATATGACTTAATTTTTAGATTTTAATGACTATAATTCTGTAAATATGTATATACTTGTTACGCTCGCGAATTATATTTTGTTCAACATACTAGGTACCTACCTACTTGACACTGACCCGAAAATTGCAAAAAACTTGAATTTCGCGGGCTACCTAGCATCCCCCTTAATTAGCTAACAAAAATACTTTCTATTCACTAATCTATTTCTTGCTACCCTCTACATTCTTTTAAACTGTGTTTTCTTTTGATTTTCTTCGCCAGTTTTCCTTTTCTTTCGATTTTTTACTTCATCGTAAGAAGAAGATTGAGAGCACTGTACGACGCCTTCACCAGCTGGAACACAATAAAGTATCACAGATTAAATCCTCAAACTTTTTTCATAAAATATAAAGTTATCGGAGAGAACAGTTTGAAGAAGGACTAGATAAATTTTAATGTCGATGAAGGTTGCTAAATGAAGAATAAATCAAAGTTAGATTTATTTCTTGCCATAAACTTCACTGCCTCGTGTCAGATAGGGCGGGGTCTTTATTATTCACACCTGCTGTCATCAATATAGGCAAAAAGCTTCATTAAATATGCACACATTTTTTTTTTACTTCAACAAAAAAAAGTCTAACGACCAGTCTTACCAAAAGGTATCGTAGGTATTACCCAGTAACTGGGTTGTGGAGGTCAGATAGGCAGTCGCTCCATGTAAAATACTTACTGGTATTCAGCTGCATCCGGTTAGACTGGAAGCCGACCCCAACACGTTGGGAAAAGGCTAGGCAGATAATGATGATTTTTTTTTTACTTATCCTTCACTGTCCCACTGCTGAGCAAAGGACTCCCCTAAATTCTTCCAGGCATCCTTTTCTAGAGCTTAATTGAGCATATAATACGATGAAATGTGATGACGCGCCAATCCATTTTCCAAGCAGGGTTTGATGTTTTTATAAAAAAATAAATATGGCTTTGTCACCAGCCGGCAAGGCTTCCACCAAATAGTTTTCATAATATCATTATTATTTAGCCTTTAGCAGAGGAGGATTGAAATAGAAGCAAGTTCCTCTATAAAATGAAGCAATGAAATAATAATACGAAGCTTAGGCCGCAAATAAACTTTGAAACTTGAAAATAATATTTGGATCCTCACATTAGTATAAGCAGACAAGGAGATAGGGTACATGCCCCCCGCGACGAATACAATCGGCTTGTTGGAGCGAGCGATCACCATCATGATGGTGGCGCGCACGCCGGGCGCCTGCGATATCCCACTCTCCCAGCCTGAGAAGTAGGCTGCGTGCCCGATGTGCTGACACTACAAGATATAAAACAGTATAGATACATAATCAGCTTATAATGTTCCCACTGCTGGGACACTGGCCTCCTCACTTCAAGAGGAAGTAGGCTGTAATCTACCACGAGGGCCCAGTGCGGGTCACGTCTTCGAATTTTTGGTTCATGCTGGTTTCCTTTACCGTTTTGAGAGCACATAGTGGTGATGAAATTATTACACAAGGTGAAGCGCCTGCCTGAGTTTGAACCCACGACCTAGATCTCGTTAATCGGGGTCATTACCTCTGAGCCAAAACTATTTGCATATAGTAGATAGGTAATAGAGCTCTTTGTGAAAAAGCTCGTCCGGGTAAGTACTAAAACCATACCTATGACTGCCTCTAAGTAGCGTAGCTATGCTTCGCTTTGACTGGTACATACTGGTGCCGGTGTAAATACAGAGAGACATTTCAGATTTTACTCTAGAAAGGCAACGGAGCTACGATGATTTACGTTTAACCAAATTTTGATGAATTTCAGTACTTACATTATATGGAGCGACCTCTAAATACTCGTAACGTGGCAACCGTCGACTTAAGTGACATGACACGTCCCCGTAATTCAGCTCCTCTTAATTGGTACGGGAAGCTTTTGGAAACTTTGAAGGACTGACACTTAACGCCCCTCGACGTCATAACAATAAAACTTCTATTGTATCTCGTTCAGTGTCGTGTCGTGTTAATTAATTCCTGTCATTTCAGCAATCATTGAGAGGGATTATTTTCGGTCAGGGTCGTCTTTTCCATCGGATCCTACGATCCATGAGGCCCCTAGTCCCTGCCAGAAAACCTAACTTATCTGGCTATCAAAAGAAAACCTAACTTATACCAGGCGGGGTGCAAACATTTTAAAGCTCGCTTTGCTCGCTCACACATGCTACCTCTTCTGGGTTCACAAACCTTTCTGCATAAGTCGACAAAGTATTTCTAGCATTTCTGCACAAGTCGATAAAGTAAATCCTATTTCCTAACCGAATCTATCCGAAGCAGGAACTCTAAGAAGTAATCTTTTTTATGAGTCTGTGCTCTACATTTGCCTCTCTGAAATCAGATATACTTTAAAAAAAAAATTAGCCTTTAATTTCCCACTGCTGGGCCAAGCCCCCCCTACCCACCTCTTTCTGTCCAGCCAAGGCCAAGGACCAACCTTTATGAAAGGAGTCAAGATATACATTATTTCTAGTAAACAAATTGGTATCCCTATGTGTAGCGTGTGTGAAGGTGGACTGAATACGGTGTGAAGGTCGGGGATCCGCCGAATGCGGGCATTGCGGGCAGCGCAGGAGCAGTCGTTGTGACGATTCTTGCACCTGCGGGGTATTGCGTAACACACTATCAGTAGCTATGGGTTTCTATCTTTTTGACAGTTCAACAACATTCATTGCGTTATTTAGGTACGTCGTTGAGCAGATACATTTTTCGAACATATGAAGCAATGGATTAGCAATATCCTTCAAAATTATTCAGATTGATGATTGTGATAGTATGTTACGCAATTAGGGTGCCGGTCTATATCCATCACAGGATGTCTTTCGGTTGAGATGACGATGATGGTTGGTTGGGATAACGATGACGAAGGTGAATGTTACCTGCAAGGTGATTTCTTCACACCGTCGACAGATGAGGTACAGCGTGAACATGTGGTAGGTCAAATATATTAGAGACATGGCAAACTTTACCAAGTTTTCTTCAAAAGTCTGCAAAACAAACAGAGTGCTTATGATAACTTCTTGTAACTATAATACATATATCCAAAGTCTTGTGAAATCCGATCAAGAAAAGAACAATTGTGCTGGTACCTTTGTTATTCGTAGGTTAAATGACGCGATATAAAACCCAAAATCAGCCTATAATGTTCACACTGCTGGGGCACAAGCCTCCTCTCTGGGAGAGGGAGTGGGTCGTTTTCCACCACACTGAACCAGTGCGGGTCGATAGACGTCACGTCTTAAAATTTTTGGTTCTAGGACGTGTCAGTTTCCTTACGATGTTTTCCTTCAACGTTTTGAGAGCAGTGGTGGTGAAATTATTTACACAAAGTAAAGCGCCTGTGTGAGCTGTGGTGGCCCAGTGGTATCGGCCGCGACTTATGAGTTGTAGGTCGTAGGTTCGAACCCAGACAGGCGCTTTACTTTGTGTAAATTATTTCATCACCACTGCTCTCAAAACGGTGAAGGAAAACATCGTGAGGAAACCGGCATGTCCTAGAACCAAAAATTCAAAGACATGTGACATCTACCAACCCGCACTGGGCCCGCGTGGTGGATTACGGCCCACTCCCTCTCACAGAGAGGAGGCCTGTGTCCCAGCAGTGGGAACATTATAGGCTGATGATGAATGATGAAAGCGCCTGACTGGGTTCGAACCTACGACCTACACCTTGTAAATCAGGGCTGTTACAATTGGGCCACCAATGCTCTCTTATAAACCATGCGATCATCTAATTAAATCTTAAGAGAGAAGAATAGGAATAACTACAAATATTCTTACGTATACTAGTACAGTAAAAATATTTGTATCTTCTCGTATAGAACAGTGCCAAATGGACGGATTTCTAATTGACACGATCCTTCAACCTCATATATTAAATACATCACTTTCGCCTACAAAAGCCTTACCCTTTACCAATTTGGGACCCTTAATATAAATTGTAACTGTACCTACTACCCTAAAGTTCCCAAACACACATCCACTCGATAAATCCTTTCCAATAATCGCCTTTCGGTTCAGCACTAGTAGATTAATACCCGTGGCTTTTAAGCCGCATGAATTTAACTATATTTCAACGGAAAAGCTTTTCCCTCAATTTTAGGCGCGTCGCCCTCACGAGCTAGAGTCGAGGCGGTGCGGCGTCGAGGCGGGGGCGCACGTTTTCTATAGGAATAAATGGCAGTGCGCTCACATACCTATTTATTCCTATAGAAAACGTGCGCCCGCGCCTCGACGCCGCCTTGACTCTAGCTCGTGTGGGCGACGCGCCTTAGATTTGATATTGGAAACTTTACTCACTGCTATAGCTTGATATCCGACGCAGCACATGAGCAAGCCATTGCACGCTACTTGCCCCAACAATGGGCCGCTCAGAATTGTCCTTAAGTCCAAAGTTTGGCTAAAAACAGACAAAGATAAAATCATTCATTCGTCGGATTTATGGTAGGTACAAAGTTGGTTAGTATTATACAGGGTGTTACGGAAAGGGTATATCAATACAAACGGGTTGAAGAGTGTATCTGGTCTAGAATCTCTGTACAAAATTTCAGCTCAAAAGCATTAACTTTGAAAATGCTTAATATTTTTTTATTTCGACATCACGGCGCTGCACTGGCGCGCGGCGGCGTGATGTGCGTGTACTAGGCGCACAGACACACTACAGATAATGGATAATGACCCTCGTAGTGCGGTGACACGTTTGTTAAGATTTCAATTTAATAAACTATCGAAATAAAAAAATATTAAGCATTTTCAAAGTTACTGCTTTTGAGCTGAAATTTTGTACAGAGATTCTAGACCAGATACACTCTTTAACCCGTTTGTATTGATATACCCTTTCCGTAACACCCTGTAGATAAGTTCAGGACACATCCGCCATTAAAAGCGGCATGACATACGAATATTAGATACACGTGGGTGTTATAAAAAGTGAAGGAGAAGTGAGAGTTTTTCTTGACAAATATGGCTATTTCTTAAAATAAGTAGAAGCTGATGGGTACTTTTGGTATCCAGCGAATCAGTGGCGGGTTTTGTTGTAGCAGGTAATAAAATTTATAATGTAGTTAATGAACATGAATATGGAAAATATAACTAACTAGCTGCTCCCCGCGATTCCGTTTGCGTGACATTAATACCTTTGAATTTCTTTCTTTTTCTAAAATAAAACTTATGTTACTCTTTATAACACCAGCTATCTGCCAGTGAAAGTCCCGTGAAAATCGGTATAGCCGTTTCGGAGATTAACCGGAACAAACAGAATTTTTTTTTTTTATTGTTTTTGTTAAATACTTTCATAAAAATTTAGTAAAAAGCTGTTATTACCAACTTCATTTAGACATTACAAACGGACACTTCAATTTTATTTATTTGTAGTATAAATACTCCAGAGGAAGTAGTAGGTATGTACCTAAGTAAGCATGAACCTCGAAAAGGTTCTCCAGAGGGTAATTTATGCCCTCAACTCTAGTCAAAGGTGTCAAATTTCAACAAGGCCCTGAGGGTATTACACCAGATAAAAGAGCACTGTTGCATGTCATATGAAAGTATCTGAACCAAGTTTTTCCGCCTTTCTTCGCAAGTTGCTTTTTATTGGTCGATGAAGAACAAGATACGTGTTTTTTTTTTGGCTTTTAATCGTAACGTTTAACTTTATATTATTTGTATTATATTTTTTGTTATAGCTGTTATAGTAGTAGGTTCACACTCTTTGAAAATTTCAAGTATCTTCCGATTACGGTTCATTAGATATACGGCCCGTGACAGACAGACGGACGGACGGACAGTGAAGCCTTAAGGGTCTCCCCACATTTATCGACGCGGAATCAGCTTAAGCCGAGTGCGCATCACCACACTACTCGACTTATCGCCGATCAGTTGTTGCGGCGGATGTTGACATGCTATCGGCAGTCGATTACTCCGAACGGCCGTCACGACCTCTGTTCACTTACGTTCGGCAGTCGACTCCGACTCCTCCGAACGGCTGTCGCGACGGATGTTCACATCTGTTCGGCAGTCAACTCTTCCGGATAGCCGATGCGCTCTGAGCTGTACGGACGTTTTGACCTTTCATTTTTAGTTTCTCAACTTGAGTTTAAGAAATAAGTGTTTTGATATGGATATACTATCTAGTCGGGCAAGACGCACGAACGTAATTATTATTGTAGCGTGCCGCTCGGCTGTCGTCGGAGATGAAGGCATGCGAGCGGGTTATTAAACTGCCGTCCATCGCCGTTCGACCATCTCCGGCGCTGTTCGGCAGCAGTCGGAAACGTTCTGCTAGATTCAGCGCCGTACGGATGCGATCAGCTAATCGACAAACGCCTCGTTTCGCCGTCGGCCGGCATCGCGACCCGTCGGCCGGCATCGCGACGCGTCGTCCGACCCGAGCCAATGCGAATGGTATTAGTAACACCCTTATTACGTAGACATAAAGGCTTTTTTGACCGGTGTTAGCCGATTCCGCGTCGATAAATGTGGGGAGACCCTAAGCCGGATTCATATAACTGTGTCGTGTCGTATCGTGAGGCCTTCTGACGCAGTATTAGCCAATCAAAACTCCTTGTAATTTGTCGTAGTCCTGAACTGATTCGTTTGATTCAATTATGATTTGAACGTGTATCTCGAGTCACGACACAACACGACACAGTAATGTGTCTGTGGCTTTAGTAGGTAATAGGGTTATGTTGGCACCCATTGGGTACAAAACCTTCAAAATCTGCGTGAAACTTACGCTAAAACTGCCTCATGTTGTGTCACTAAGTCACCCAATCTCTTCTGATATTTATCCACAAACAACTCGCTCGTAACCAATTCGTTTCTCTTTATATCGGGAAAAGAAGCTGAAAAAACATTTGAAACAAGAAAGAAATAAATATTGTTCATTCTGCAAGGATAAAAGGCACATTACAAAAAAAACCGGTAAAGTGCGAGTCGGACTCGCGTACCGAGGGTTCTGTACAAATTTGTAGGTATGTAAATAGTTTACCAAATACAAACCTAACCTATTTTCATCATTAAAAAAAAAGAAAAAATTATTTTACTTTTAAATTCTCGTCGTACCTACGTAGGTATTTCTAGTTATACGTCTGCATAGAACACAGTGAAGATGTTACTATGATCTAAATAGTATTTTAACTCTGCTTTTCAGTCCCAAGAATTTCGTGTGTTAATGAAACGTTTCGGAAAACTCAAACGGAGCCAAATTTCGGGATCCGGCGTTTGTCTCTGACGAATACACGCGAGCTTTTCACTAGCTCCTTGTAAAAGGAACTGCATGCAATCGCTTTTGACGGCACTACCTTTTAATTTGCTTTTGCAATGGAAGCTTTAGCCACAGAATAGATATGGACAAAAGGTCAACTCCATAAGACGAGCGCACCCGCGACTGGCATTTGTTTAGGATCTCCGTACGTGCTAAGGGCCCGCACATATCTACCACAACAATAGATACCACAATGACAATACGTGGACGGGCCCTAATTTGTATGAAAATGAATAGTTTACTCACACGCATCACATTTGGCCGTCAAAATAAACCCTGTGGGCGATGACGAACATATGAAGGGCAATCGCAGTCACAACGCAACCACTAGCGAGACCTCGCCACAGCGGCCGGCCACATCGCAAAAATAAAGTTGCGTCGACCATTTCATTTGATTTTGTAGGTACCTCAACGCAAATGCAACAAGCTGCAGCGACACTATCCACACGTAACCACTGCTTGCCCACATATTGTCGCTGCGAAGCGGTATGGACTAAGGCTCACTTGCACCATAAAAAACAAATCGCATTTAGCGCTAAAAACATTTAAATAATCGTTCCTTTTCTGTCAATCGTTTGACGATAACAGAGACAGAAATATTTTTAAAATATGATTAGTGTTAAATACATTTTGTGATTGATTTGTGGTGCAAGTAGGCCTTTGCCAGCTTTCTTTCTGTATACGGCTTTAGTATGCGAAAGCCTTTTTTCGTTCGTTTTATGACGCCGACCTTCTGAACCTTTTTGTTTCATGACTTAACGTTGCGCAGAATTTCTGAAATTCTATGAATGGCTACAGAACGACGATGGTTCTCATTAAAATTATTCGCTTCAATAGGTTTTATACTTGAGAATCCGTGTTGTTAACTCATGACGCACGAACATCTGCACCTGTTTATTCATACAGACAATTTAGGTCAATTCACGTCAACGGTGATCTTTAATTCAGGGCTTACATTGTGGGCGACCTAATATTAGGGACAAATGCGTTCTTTAATTGCTTTACATCATTATTAATTATATGACATCTATTTCGGAGGCATAGCAGATAACCAATATACAGTGGCATCCAAAAGTTAGTTGACATTTTTCCATTTCAGCTGTGATAATGCCGAGATAGCGATTAATAGACAAGTATGGAAGAAAAAGACATGTTGCGCCGACCCCAAATAAATTGTGATAAGGGCCGGAGTATGTTAATGAATGATGATGATATAATTTTACTAGACTACGGCGAAGCAAAAAAGAGGGTTATGATTTTGACCGGTATGTATGTATGTATGTTCATCTGTTCCCTCATTACTTCAAAAGTACTTATAATAATTTGACAAATGAGGTATCGTTAGAAGCGTCTTGACCGTCCGCTGGTTATAGGCTATGTGACATCACACTAAATTCAATATGGCGTCCTCTACAGGACATAAGGTAATGAATTTAAAAATAAATATTTTGGGATGGTGCCTTGTGAGGTATCAAATGAAAGGGCTCAATTAGCACATTTCAAAAATATAAATATTACTGAAATAAACCCAAAAATAATTAATTAAAAAAGAAGTTTAAAAACTAAAACCCGACTACCTACTGAAAAGGATGAAACAAGAAAGTACCTTCTCGTGGTCGCATCAGCATGCTACCATAGCTTATATTTTTGTTAGTACAGCGGCATGCGACCACGGGAAGGTACTTTCTTGTTAGGTACCTTGAAATTCCACAGCACATTCTTCAAAGATATTCTCAAAGCAGTCTCCAAGTACATCGAACTGGCAGATGAGGGTTATCAGATGAGACTGCGTGATCACTTCCGTCACGACGACTATATCGGACGCGCATTGAAATGCTATGCCCACCACTATGTAGCTTAGAACGTAGCGTACAGGATGGCCGACCAACTCATACGGGAGCTTCACGTCCACCATTAGGTTGAATTCCTCTTCATCTATCAATGGGTATATATGCCTGTAATCCATATCCATAAATTAATGATACTTCACACTGAGCACTTTCTCTTTCCTTAAACATCGTCACTGTATTTTCTTTGCTCCTGTTTCATGTTTATTATTATGTATATATTTATATAGATTAATAGTACTTTATGTACCTATGTATTTATTGTATTGTGTAAATGGTACACCACAGACTACCTACAGTATTTGTCAGTCCTTCCCGTTTTTAATCCATCCAAAGGTTGTCTTTAAAAGATCGCTCTTAGCGATAAGACCGCCCATTGTGTCACCCAGTGTAAAGTTTCTATATTAATGTCTGTAATTTATATGGTGTACATAATAAAGAGTATTTTATTCTGATCTATTCTATACTATAAATGCGAAATTAACTCTGTCTGTCCGTTACCTTTTCTGTGTTAACGGCTGAATGGATTTCAAGGAAACTGCCGCCCAATTACAAAGCCCCAAACACGGGTATACCTAAATGGTAAACTCGTATCCAGTAAACAAAAACAGTATAAATCAGCCAAATACTTCCATGTTTATGAAGGATGTTCCTAAAGTTAATTAAAGGTGTCCATGTCATAAAGTTGGAATAATTTAAGTTGCCGTACTCCATATTGCCATGAGTTCAGCGACACTCTGTCCACTAGGTTTAATTAACCGTTTTTGACGCTGCCTTAGAACGTAGGTAACATTAAAATAAAAAACTAAAAATGCGTACTAAAATAAATATACATATTAACTGCCTTATCTTATTGAATTATCTTATTCATGACTTCTTACGGACATTATAATACCGTACGTATACGTATAGACAAAAAAAAAATTGTTATGCGTATTAAATTACATTCTATCGTATGTGATGGGATCGAATGTATTCGCTTCAAATGAATAAATCGAAAATAATCATTTTTATATTATAGGTAAATCAGTATAGAAAAACCTTGCATCCACTCAAATATCAATGAAACATACAGGGTGAATTTTTCAAGTGGGCGTGGATGGCCAAATCCGAAACTATGAGGACTTGCGAAAAGCACTCAAAGGAGTCGCGGGCTCGATTTTGATCAAAACTAAAACTGCATCATTGGATTTTTGAAAAATCAATATTTCTAGCCAGGAATCGAACCTGTTGATTTTGATAAGAAAAAACACACTGTATTATTACACCATTCGATAGTGTTGCTAATAAGGATTTAATTCTGGGAAGTAATAAATAAAATCGTTTACTTTTACCATGTTTGTAAATATGTGAGCACCATGTATGTATCAGATAATTAATTTATATGTCATGGTTTCGTTTTTAATTCTTTTACCTATTGTGGTACAGTAATTTTATTTTAGGCGCATCGTCCTCACATATTACTATATAATGAATGTACCTACCTATGCCAAATATTGTAAAACATTTTTAAAAGAGTAACGGTGGAGTTTCTTGCCCATTCTTCTCCATACGAAAACTACCTTTTGGAATGGGCGACTAGAATCAATTATATTTCAATGTAAATTTTGACGTTCGAAAGTCCCTTTTATGTGCCTATTTGAAATAAATGCTTTGACTTTGACTTACCTGTAGGTCCGACATTTAAACAATGAACGCAAGATAGAAAGATATGTTACAGCGGTGCTATTCTGTAAAAAGATCACCGTGATAACTTAGGTGAAGTGAGCTATCATTTCACCTGATGCTTGGGAGTGACACTATTGACAGTTCACTTTAAGCTCACTTCACCTGAGTTTTCACAGTTTGATATTTACAGAATAGCTGCTCACTCGCCGTGAGCATTCATGTACCGCAGCGTCGAGCATTCGCAGAAACGTTACATTACATGGAAATACTTTTGGAAACTGAGCTTTTGCCTGTATTGTACCATTCGTAATTACGTTACATACATGGAAATGCTATATAAGGAAGCTCGCGAAAATTGGATGTACACTACCTCTGCTACAGTTCTTCGCTAGCTATATGAACGATCGCCAGCAATATGTCGACTACAATGGCTGTGTATCTCAACCGTACTACACGAGATCGGGCGTGAGCCAGGGCAGCAATGTAGGGCCTCTCGAGTTTATTGTAATGATAAATGACTTGCCGGAAGTCGTCAGACATGGGACTTGTTTATTGTTTGCGGATGACCTGAAATTGCTGCTCGAGGTTCGGGATAAATCGGATTGTAAACGCCTACAGGAAGACATTGACAGAGTAGTCGAATGGAGCAATGACAACAAACTGCATTTTAATGTTGCTAAATGTTCGGTGATGTCGTTCACTCGCGCGCGAACTCCCTTGAGTTATCAGTACAAGGTTGAGGATGTGCCGATGCAACGAGTGTCTCAGGTACGAGACTTAGGGGTAGTCTTCTCTCAGGAACTAACCTTCCGTGAGCATATCAATAAGATATGTAAGAAGGCATACAGAAACCTAGGTTTCGTACTCAGGCAGTCCCAAGGATTCACCAACATCGTGACTCTAAGGGTACTATATGACGCATTAGTCAGAAGTCACCTCGAACATAGCGCATTCATTTGGGCTCCTCATGAGGCGAAATATAGTGTTATGTTGGAACGTATCCAAAATAAGTTCACGAGACACTTGTATTACAAGCTGTATGGGGTATATCCATTATACCCATTGATGTACCCTACACTATTTGTTCTGGGTATGGTAGGGTATAACACTCTAAGAGTACGACGGGAGTTTTCGCTCGTAGCGTATGTAGTGAAACTACTACGTGGCGTGGCGCATAACCCAGGAGTGCTGCGACACCTACAGCTGTACGTGCCCGACCGGTACGTGTGGAGGCGGCAACGCCCGCCCCTGCTCGCTGTGCCTGCAGCCAGGACCAACCTACTGGCGAGAACTCCTCTCACTAGAGCCATACGCATAGTGAATGAGGTTCACGGGAGGGTTGATGTATTGTGGTGCAACTTGAGTGAATTCGCAAAAGTTACACTATATGTAATAAGTTATTTAGATTAAGATATTTTTTAACTAGGTATAACGTGTAGATTTAGGATTTAGTTAGTAAGGCCAATCTGTCGCATTGGATCATAGATCTGTAATGATAGTGTAGGTAAGATTGTTATAAATATTAGGTCCTTACATATGAAATTGGCGTTTTTCGTACTGGCCACTTTAATCACGAATTTCTCCTCTTTGGTAAGGAATTCCAAATTCAAATTTGTACAGCTATTTACTCATGTATTTGTGCTTCGATGACCGTCATTCATTTGTTTTTTTTCTTCTGTTTTTTCTGTTTGCGTCACTCATTTTACAAAATGGAAAATATAAAATATCGCATTATTTACGAGTACGAGTTCCGCCGTGGCACTAGTGCTGCGGAAACGACTCGAAGGGTGAATGATGTGTATGGCGGTCATGTTGCAAAAGAAAACACAGTTCGTTTTTGGTTCCAACGTTTTCGTTCTGGAAATTTCGACCTGCAGAACAAGCCCCGTGGACGGCCTGAGACCCAAGTTGATAATGGAGAATTGAAGGCTATTGTGGAAGCGGACCCATCGCAAACCACGTCCGAGTTAGCTGCAGGCTTCGATGTTAGTGATAAAACTGTTTTAATTCACTTGAAGCAAATTGGGAAGATTAAAAAGCTTGAAAGGTGGGTACCTCACGAATTGACTGAACAGAAACAGACGGCTACCAAATTAGAAGAGCTTGAATTGGAATGTCTTAGACATCCTCCGTACTCCCCGGACCTTGCTCCAACAGATTACCATTTTTTTCGCAATTTGGATAACTTTTTGCAAGGGAAAAAATTCAACTCCGATGGGGCAGTCCAAATCGCCTTCAAAGATTTTATTGATTCCCGTCCGACTGGTTTTTTTAGTAAAGGGATCAATGAACTACCTATAAGATGGCAAAAGTGCATTGAAAACAATGGTTCATACTTTGATTAATTAAATATATTATATTAAAAAATATTCGACTTTTTGTTCCTTCCATACAAAACGCCAATTTCATATGTAAGGACCTAATAAATAAAATAAATAAAATAAAAATGCTCGACAAAATGCTCTAGTGTATATTCACCTTAAGACTAATGAGTGTTTTGAAAAATATAAATGTTGCCTAAAGGGTTGTTTAGCGACTCCTGGCGTAAAAAAAACTTTGTATGAAAACAATATTAGGGATGTAAGTTTTAGGACCTATCGGTTCTAGACTGACTGCTCAGAGTGTGTTAGTGTAATCCAATAATAAAAAATCTGCATTTACCAACATGACATGCCGAAAAAAAGTAATGACAGTAACACTGTTAGATATTTCGTGTTAGTATTGGCCCAGTATTTCACTATTTCCTTCCGCTTTGGAGTAGATACATCGAAACAAGGCAATTCCAGAGCCTTTGCCAATCTTTTAAAGACGTTTTTGTTGTTAACCTAAAATGAGAATAGACATATCAAATTAGGACTGCATAAGCTTCAAGCTCTCAGGAAGTGACGTAGGATAAACCTACTTTTCTTTCTTGTTTCCAGGGTTTGAACTTTCTCGTCTTTCCGTCAGTGGGTACGGTCAGTTTTGTATGTTAAATTATAAATGTATTATTATAATTAAAAATGTACAATATGCAATTCAGAAGAATACTGTCATATCTCGGCTAAAAAACAAAAACTACAATATAAAACCATGGATCACGACAGGACTCATTCGCTGTATGAAAAATAGAGATAAACTGCATATGAAAGCTAAATCCAATCCAGATAATTTAATTTTGCAACTGTCGTATAAACGATATCGTAACTTTTGTAATGCTCTGCTGAAAAAAGTAAAAAACAACTACGATAAAACCGCACTAGAAAAGGCTGGTAGAAATAGTAAAAAAATCTGGAATTTTATTAAAAGTGTAACGTTTAACTCGAAACAAAATGAGTCATCTTCAGGTTTATTACAAGCACACTCATCACACTTAACATCTGCCAACATTGCAAATAATTTCTTTGTTAATGTGGGAAAGTGTTTGGCTGAAAAAGATCGGGGCCAATCACAATATTTAACAAGCACACCATTTACGTGTAGCACTATTGTATCATCTTTTGCATTGCTAGACACTGATGAGTCTGAGGTAGAAACGATAATTATGAGTTTGAAAGACGACTGTGCAGTTGGCTGGGATAGCATATCAAATAAAATGATTAAACAGTTCAAGCACATTTTGGTACCGCCACTAACTTATATTTTCCAAAAATGTTTATCGACAGGTGTTTTTCCCGAGTGCTTAAAAAAAGCTGTTGTTGTCCCCGTTTATAAATCACGCAGTAAAGATCAAGTCACAAGTTATAGACCTATTTCGTTACTGCCTTCTATGTCTAAAATATTAGAAAAAATTATAAATAAAAGGCTTTACAAATACTTGGAAGATAAATTAATTTTGTCTCAGCGGCAGTTTGGATTTAGGCCTAAAATGTCAACAGACGATGCCGTACACCATCTGACTGACTATCTAGCACAAGAACTTGATAATGGTAACCACACAGCAGGAATATTCCTGGACCTCGCCAAAGCTTTTGACACAGTTTCTATCCCTATTCTGTTGCACAAGCTTGAAACCATAGGTATCAGAGGCACTCAGCTGAAACTATTTAAGAGCTATCTAGAAGATCGTTCCCAATGTGTAAGGATTGGAGATGTTCTCAGCGAGGAAAAAAAAAACACGTCCTTCGGAGTTCCCCAAGGAAGTATTTTAGGCCCTACACTATTTTTGATATACATAAACGATCTTTGTAATCTAAGTCTAGATCATGGCCAAATTGTTTCTTATGCTGACGACATTGCCCTTCTATTTTCGGCTGACTCAGAAAAAAATGTCTACAAAGTGGCGCAACGCGGATTCAATATTGTTAATAAATGGCTTCAACTTAATTCACTAACACTAAATGCAGACAAGACAAATTATATTAAGTTTTCGATGCGCAAGCAAACATCAACCGGCACTATCTCGACATTATATGCTCATTACTGCACAATTCCCACAAATAACCAATGTGTTTGCCCTAAAATTAAAATGGCAAATACAACAAAATACCTTGGCGTTATAATAGATGAAACACTTTCGTTTAAACAACATATAGAAGCTTTAAATAGTAGAATTCGCAAGTTGATATTTGTTTTTAAAAAGTTACGCTGTATTGCTGACCCAAAAATAGTGAGACAAGTTTACTTTGCTCTATGTCAATCGATTTTAACGTACTGTATTACCACATGGGGTGGAGCGGGTAAAACAATGTTACTAACCATCGAGAGAGCTCAGAGGGCGATTCTCAAAGTGTCCCCTTTCGCCCTTTCCTTTTTCCTACTAACCTCCTGTACAAATCTTGTGAAGTATTAACAGTTCGACAGCTATTTATTATGGGCATTGTATTAAAACAACACAAAGCTCTGCCCTACAGCGCTGGATATACTAATAAAAGACGTAAAGATATAGTTTGTCCACAAATTTCAACAAAACATGCTTTTATATCCAAATTTTACCTGTACCTCGGACCTCTCCTATATAATAGACTAAACTCGAAAGCTAATATTTATTCTGTGAACTATACAATCTGTAAGAAATTACTCAAGGATGCTCTCCAAAGTATGTCTTATGAAGAAACAGAAAATTTACTAACTGTGTTAAAGTAAATATAGGTATACAAACTTCACTTAAGTTAAATAATTATCAAATTTGGAAACTAAGAGTTATTATATAACTATTTGTCTATTGTTAACTTTTGATTATTTATTAATTTTAAAAGACTATTTTAGCACTTCTCGCCTGAAACACAGGATCACCTAGTTCAGGCACGTAAGTCTTAGCAATATAATTTTTATTTAAGCAAAACTGTACAAATTTTCATGCCTAATAATTTTTGAATAAATATATTATTATTATTATATTATAAAAACACTACATAATAATCAGCCTATAATGTTCCCATTGCTGGGACACAGAGAGAGTGGGAGTTCGAGAGGGAGTGGGCCGTAATCCACCACGTGGGCCCAGTGCCAGCCGCCTTTTTTAAATCAGTCCAACCGTCTTCGAGTAATCGGTGAACATATATAAATTTAAAAAAAGTTTCCGACGAACTGAGAACCTCCTCCTTTTTTTGAAGTCGGTTAAAAACGAAAACAAAACTTAAATTCGGTACTTTCGAGGTAGCAAGTGACTTTGTCTAACAGAAAAACAAAATAATTCAGTATCATAAAGTCAGAAATACCCGTTAAAACGATTCTAAAACAAAAAATGTAGCAAGAAAATAATGTGAATTCTAAAGTATTAATTTTCTCAAAACTGCCGGGTTGGATTTTGATGCCTTTTTGCACATGGATATAGTTGAGGTATCCCCACAGAAATACCACTACAGTATTGCTATTGCTTCATAGACCACTTCCCATAAAAATTAAAACAGTCTCCTTTCAAAACCATATTGCTATTGGTCCGTGGATCACTTCCCATACAAAATAGCCCAGCGTCCTTTGCTGACGGACAAATGTACAATTTTTGGCGGTCATACTCCGGTGTCGAACCTTCCGAAGACTCTCATAGTAGAAGAAAATCAACACTACATTAAGCAAAATGTCTTCCATAATTAATTTCCGCTTCAAGTGTCTAGAAACCGAAAGTGGCTTCAGTATCTAGGAAACCAATAAAGTACTCATTTGAAATTGAACGTTCTCGATCGAACTGCCTCCGCCTAAATGCTTTCAAAGTGATCAAAATTTTCTTGCATCTATTTCGTATTATTTTATCTTGCATTTAGACGAGTTACCATTTGCGTTCAAAAACGTCCAGTCCCCACAAGCAGCACCTGTTCACGAGTATAACGCAAAATCCCCCCCTCGCCATATACGAGTACCTAAGGAAGGAAGGGAAGGAGTCAAATATAAAAGTAGGTACCTAACGTCCATTGTCATCACACGAGGTAATCGGATTTGCGGATGCAGTACCAGGCTTTAATTCCGCACCGATTACATTGCTGTACGAAGCTTACATATATTCTGTCCCATGTTTTCAAGCTGATATTTACCCCGCCATCTAAGTCTTTAAAACCTTTTCGGCTACGGTACGAGCTGGTTTTCTAGCTAACCTGTTTGTGTTGAAATCCATAGACAAATTTTTAATAATTTTCGATTAATGAATAATTTGCAATTTGTAATCTGATTAAATTTTATATGGGTGTATACCTGAAATAAATGATTTGATAAACCCCAAAATTATTATAACCATTATCAGCCATAGTAGGTATGTAGTTTCCGTCAAACTGCATAGGCATTTTTTGGAACGAAGTTCTTTAATGGAGCGTGCGGTAGGAGTACACTTTTTTTTTTTAGAAATCGTCACGTAACGAAAAAGCGTTATGCGACCCTCCATGCGACTTGTTATTATAATATAATATAAAGAGACAGAGAGATAGAGAAACACACGACGCCCGCCGCGCGCAATGCGTTCTAAGTTAATACAGTACCCGGCGATAAATATTGCACATCGATCTTTGGAAAGAGATAATCGGCTAATTTCGGCTTCGTAGAGCGTTATCTCTGTCGCACGAAATACAAACAGTCCGGTATCTATTAGGAGCTGTTAAAACAATTATGATTTGCTTCTTTTGATAATTCTTTTTATTCTTTGTATAAAATACACCAATTTTTCTATAAATGATTGCTTTAGGTTGGAGTAAAATAAAAAGGTTCCCCTATTTTTCCTAAAGATGCCATAGTACAACTTTAAATTATTTAAATTTGGGGGTGTTAACAACTCTAGATATATATTTTGAACTGGACGCGACCGCACTCTATCGCACTTGAACAACGACTGACAAAACGTCAGTTAACGTCACATAGGTAGTGTGCGACAGAGATAACGCACTACGAAGCCGAAATTAGCCGATTGTTTCTTTCCAAAGGTCGATGTGCAATATTTATCGCCGGGTACTGTACTTATTTTCGCAGTCGCCATATTGAATTTTCATTTTTTATTTCGTCCCCGCCGGGAGTTCCCCGAAGTTTTTCTTTGCTTTTGTGCCAGTTTTGTCCAAGACTCTAAACGCCAAAGCAAAAATATGCACCTATAGGAAAATCTTCATGTTATGCTGACTGCCGACCTTGACTCACTTAGTAGAAGATGCTGGTGTTAAGGGTACATAGAAGGAAAATTATCCGTGTATTCCCGTTCGTCCCATCGACTTCGTCCCCCTCGTGGGACGAACGGGAATTCGTTATTTTTTTTCCCGATCGTCCCACTAATTTTATTGATGGGACGAACGGGAATAATTTATTAATTATTTTCATGTCTTCCCGTTCGTCCCACTGACTTTTTTTTTGTTTTTATTTAATGATACTGTAATACAGAGGTGTTACTTAATTCTAAACTCGCCAAACATTTACGTTTGATGGCGAGAGGTCCCCGTCGTGAGACGAACGGGAATTTACAAAAATAATATTAAAGGAGAATGGGCATTTTGGTACTCGCTCCAATAGCAATCACTGTGGTGTCATAGGATAGGTCTTTTCATCAGGAAAAATATTTACTATGGCGACTTGTCCCAAATCCTTGTCCTAACACGACGGGAAGCCCCCAAAATTCCAGTTTTAGTTGATATCATAATTGCAAATACGATAATATTGCATACCTATCATGATTGAAGATACGAAAAATAAAAATGTTAAACAGCATTATTTAAAACGAGAAATGTATTGTGTTACTACCATTTTCATCACTGACCCCGGCGCCTCTTTTGGACATTGTTACCCGCTATAAACGTTTATCTTGGCTAGTGTTGAGGACTATTGTTATGCTTATCGATTTGGATCATCGTTATGGAAGAACATCGCAGCTGTGTGATGTGTCGGCGAGGCCTACATGGTGCTAGATACCAACAGCATATTTTAACATATTAAATACCGAACATCAAGAATGGTACTCAGTACTTAAAAGTTGACCATATGTGTATACTATTAGGGTTAAAGATTACCAAAAATATTCATTGATTTTAAAATAGCCGCAGCTATGTTAAATAACTTCCACATACCCATCGATGACAAAATTCACTCAGAAGCCTTCCTAAACATAATCAGAGAGAAAATAGGTTCCCCGAATCTACTTTATGATTATGTAGAATGAAAACGTTTGAATAGCCGAAGAGCGGATTTTCAAAGAATTTCAAGAAAGATTTCGGATTTTCAAGAAAGTCACAGAATACAGGACTTCCCACTACTGACGGAAGAACAGATTATTTTACTTTCTTTGGGCACCTATCAACTGAAGCTAGCCCGTTCCTACTGCAACGAGCATTTATCAAATGGACTCATTTTACAAATGTATAGAGAAAGCGCACTCCAGGATTTAAATGAATATGACATAAAAGAAGATGCTTGGCTTTTACGCGGACGCATACAGTTGCGTCACGTAAGGTCAAGAACTTATTATTGTTATTTATTGATAAAAAACAATGTTAATGAAAACGAAACCAATATCCATAACATTTTATGCAATTATTACTGCACGTGTTTGACCGTACGACGAACAGTCGGCACTTGTGCTCATATAATTTCAATCGTGTGGTATCTAGGATATGCCAGACATGAAGGTTTCACTGTTCCTGCAGCGTTCCTCAGCAATGTCATTATCGATAATAATTAAAAAAAAAAAATAACGATTCTTACTTTTGTTATTTTTTTCTTTACTATTCCTGAGTGTTTATTCATTTTAGTATATATTAAGCAAAACACACATGATTCCATACAAGACAACTATATAATATCACCATTATCTTAACATAACCAAACAAAAAAAAAAAATACTTAACACAAAATAACTCCGTTCCGACAGCAAATGGAGACAAGTGACTCGGTTATCATTAATCCTTGTAAAAAGACTTTACAATGATACATAGTATATTATAGCTATTGGGCCGAGTACCAGGCTTCATACATATTTATACATATTTGCCCATTCTCCTTTGAAAGTAAACTACGAAACAACGATTAAACATTTTACGCTCAAAATTATTTAGTGGGATGAATGGCACTAATCTAAGAAATATTCCCATTCGTCCCTCTAAAATCCTGAATGAGACGATCGGGAACAAATTTAATATTATTTTTGTAAATTTCCGTTCGTCCCACGACGGGGACGAAGTCGGTGGGACGAACGGAATACACCAAATTATCTAGATCAAGCTAATATAGATATTAGATTTACCATAATCAAAAGTTTCCAAACAGTGATGATGTGTATGAAGACGACATTAGCGGCAGATATCATTTCATCCAAGCGCAAAGCGCAATCGCTAACCATGTGCCATATTTCGAGGCAGACTAAGAGGAAGCTAATACTCCTTATGAAAGTGCTGTAAATTTTGTATCCAAGGTAGTCGTCGTATGTGGAGAGGCCTGGGGAAGAAAAAATTTTAAACATTTATGCCAATATTAAAAGCATGCCCTCTTCTACTGAGAAAGTCGTTGTTAGTAACTACTGAACTAGTTTTAAGTGTAGCAACACACCTGCCGAAATGATGTACGTCGCGTAATTTTCATTCATATATTTTTAACGCTAAGGTATGGACCAGACACTACCTGTGATCAAACGCCTGTAATGGTGGCTACCTACCCCTGATACATTAATATAATAATTGATATTATTTAGTGGGATGAATGGCACTAATCTAAGAACATATTCCCATTCGTCCCTCTAAAATCCTGAATGAGACGATCGGGAACAACTTAATATTATTTTTGTAAATTTCCGTTCATCCATTGTTATAATTAATTTTAAATTTGTGACAAGAGAAGGCAACGAAGACAAATGTCCATGCAAATCCATGCAAATCTCACAAATGGTTTTCTCTATCGACATGAGAAAAAATTGAATGTCAAAATAATTGTGGAAATAAAGAATGGACAATTACCGAAGTACTCTGATTTCACTCGTAAAGTAAAAAAAGTAAAAATCGTTTATTCCATATTTTAAAATTACAATATCGAGGTATTGTTGGTCCCAAACTAGGCACAGCCTGTGTCTTGGGCACCATTACAATGGTACAAGATTTTAATAATTAAGGAAAAACTAAGATCAACAAATGAAATGAAAAATAACAAAAATAAAAATTAAGTAGCCACATCGGGACTATAAGTCTAAATTTACACATAGTTGTTATTTTTGATCAAGCGTCATAAACAAAAATGAAAGCACCGTAACATAACATATTGAAAAATTACAGTATTTTAGAAAAAAAATTATTAATTTTTTAAACGATAGACACAAAAACACTTTTGAATAAATTTACTTTACCTGTTATAAAGAGCAGTCGATAAACGGATTCAAAGAAGGCGTTTTCCAATGGTCCTGCTTGCTTTATGGCATGAGTAGGGGATATTTTCCTCCACATATAACGATATATCTCCATGAAACTCAACATTATGGCTTCGTAATTATCTGATGTGGACAAATGATCCCTTCGGCTGATAGTATAAGTATCTTCCCGGTTCTATGAAGTAGGTACCTTTTAATTATATATTAGTAGAGGAGTAATTACGTGCATGTCAAGTTTATATTTGTTTCCATTCTAACAGTGTGTCCGAAAATTAAATTGTTTTGTTTTTTTTAATTTATTTTAAAAAAACGGTGAAGGAAAACAACGTGAAGAAGCCTTGTCCTTTTTTTTTTTTGTTGTCGGGGGGAAACCTTCAAAAGGCACCTGACCTCCGGGGAGGGAGGTCGGGGAGTGTGGGATTTTACCTCACTAAAACCACCCCGGTGACCAGCTTCAGCACATAGGGGCGGTCCCGGTTCCTCAAGACCAATAACGGAACCCCTCCGTGCTTCCGGAACCCCCCCGTGCTTCCGGAACCCGTGCGAAAAATATTTTTCATGTTTGATGTGAGACTCGAACCCGAACGTTCACCATGCGAGGCACAGTGCTAACCACTTTGGCCACCGTAACGCTCAACCAGCATGTCCTAGAACCAAAAACTCGAAGTCACCGCGTGGTAGATTACGGCCCACTCCCTCTGATAGAAAGGAGGCTTTTGTCTCAGCAGTGAGAACACTTAAGGCTGATTATGCTTATATTACTTAATTACCATTTCGTATAGATTAGGTATTTGTACGTTTTATGGTTCATTGATATTCAATAAATAATTTGAAATGTATACAAAACTGGGTTATTTACTATTGGTTTTTTATTATAATAAAGAATAATTATTATTGGTTATTTTATTTATTTAATTAAATACATATAAATTATGTTTTTAAATATTTGAGTATAAAAACATTAAAAAATATAAAAAATAGAACATTTCTTTTCACAATGTTTCCTTCCATAAAAACCTAAGTTCTAAAGTGATACGCTTACCAACGAATAGCATTTCATTTTTATTTATATAAAATATATAGATGTAGATATGCAATGGACACAGGATCCATGCAGTTGACAGTGGGCGGCCATTTTGCAGAAAGTATTTAATTCCTCTTTGTTCTTCGTTTGTTCTATCGTATCTAATTACAAGACATCTTCGATATGTCTTTTGTAGGAGACACATGAGACATTTCCAAGATGTCTCGTTAATTATAGTTCCAGCTTACTTTAAGCGAAAGTAGGGTATTTTTTTTTAAATACTAGTTACTTCTTTCAGTTTTACTTGTACATTATTAGCGGATTTAGAAATAAAAAGTTTTAAGTATTTAACTGATCCTCTAAAAACTTTTTGACCTACTACAGATGCACGCTTTTTAAAATAAATGAGCCTCTTTTTAACCGACTTCAAAAAGGAGGTTTTGTATTCGACCCGTATGTATGTTTGTATGTCCGCGATTTTCTCAAAAACTAATGAACCGATTTTGATAATTCTTTAACTAAAGTTATCTACATAGGTACTTTCAGGAAGGTTTTAATATATAATATATTAGGTAAATATTCTTATGTACGAAGTTATATGCATAAATGTACTGCATCTCCGGCATTTCTATGCGAATTTTGATGATTCTTCTAGTCGGTGTCTTCAATTCTTCAGTGCACTAGTGTTAATTGAATTTGTGTGGGGTAGGTACAACTAAAAAGTGAAAAATAAAAACTTTTTTACAAAAAAAAAAAAACAACCGACTTCAAAAAAAAACACTACAAAGTGATAAATAACTTTAATTTCGGAAGTCGGTGTCAAAAAACGAAAATGCGGAACCAACGACACCGACTTCCGAAATTAAAGTTATTTATCACTTTGTAGTGTTTTTTTTTAACTTTCTGGCCTTTGCTCACAGTTGGTTGTAGTAACTATGCTAGGGTACCCCGAGCAAACGGGCTAGGTTAGAACTGTGCCTAAGCTAGGCCACCCTGACCAAATGGGTTAGGTTAGAAGGCTTAGTCGCAAAATGTTTAGAACTGTGAACAACCGCGCGCCAGCGAAATGAGCGAGCGGTGCCGCGGCAGCGGCCGATGAGCGCTACATCCAAGTTGATCGCAGTTATTTAGGTATTTATTATTTTTAGTACCGTAAAATAGGAATTATTTGAGGTTCACAATCGCGACGCATTCGTTATATTAGTGTCCAATAACATTTTTAGGAAAGCAAAATGGAAATTATTTGTGGTTCGAGGTATGGCAGATTGAAAGAGCAGGTTGGAGAGGAGTAAAGCAAAAGTATTGCACTGAAAAAAAAGTTTTATTTGATTCTTCAGCTACTAATTTAATATTCTATTATGTGCATAGGAAATTATAATGTATGCGCTGGGTGTCGGTCGTGTCACTAAAACAATAATTAACCTTTTAACCGCCCGACTTTATATCAGTTGTCGTGCTCCCAGCGCCCGAGAAAAAAAAAAACCGGCCAAGAGCGTGTCGGGCCACGCTCAGTGTAGGGTTCCGTAGTTTCCCGTCCGTCACAATAAGTGTTCCCACGTACAATTCGATAATACCCGACCCAATGTAATACGTACCTACAGCGCCATCTCTCGGGGAATTGGGTTACTAATTAATACATAGACTTGCCAAAAGTTTTCGGTGGTAATTTTGGATTGCGAGAACCGATTTTAATAATTCTTTTTTTGTTTGAAAAAAGATACGTTCAGGATAATAAAATATGTAAACGAAGTTAAAAAAAAATGCTTGCATATACGATTATACTACGAACTTAGTCCAGAAATGATTTTGTACAACTTTTTGTCTTTTTTGTACAAAAACTGTTGTTTCTATCAAGTTCAAAATAATTTTCCTAGAAAGTCCTTATAAAGTTCTACTTTTCAGATTTTTTTCATATTTTCTAAACTTATGGTTCAAAAGTTAGAGGGGGGGGGACACATTGTTTTTTACTTTTGGAGCGATTATTTCCGAAATTATTGACATTATCAAAAAATGATTTCTGTAAATCCCTATTCATTTTTAAATACCTTTCTAACAATATATCACACGTTAGGGTTGAAATTAAAAAAAAAATCACTTCCCACTTTACATATAGGGGGGCTACCCTAATAAAACATTTTTTTCCAATTTTTATTTTACCACTTTGTCGGCGTGATTGATATACATATTGGTACCAAATTTCAGCTTTCTAGTGCTAACGGTCACAGAGATTAAGCGAGGACGGACAGACGGACGGACGGACGGACGGACGGACAGACAGACATGGCGAAACTATAAGGGTTCCTAGTTGACTACGGAACCCTAAAAAACGAAAAATAAATACCGATGAAACAAGCTGTGATGACTGATGATGTAATAATAATACAGATTAAACGAGCTGCGTTATTTGGTCGTATATATACGACGCTGGCGGAATGGACACGAAAATATTTGTCGGATTAATCTGACGTAAGCGGTTAAAAGGTTAATCAATGCCAAGCATTGTATTATTTGTGTGCTAAACTTATTTTGTGATTTGTTCAGAAATATTTCTTCGTGTGATAAAGTTGCATCTAATCGTGTCGGAATCGCAGCAGCACCGTCAATGCACTGTAGGAGGTTTTCACCAACTGGAAAGAAGAAAATTTCATAAACATAATGTAGGAAAATTGTAGTACAGTCACGTCTAAAAGTATGTATACACTTGGCAATTTTCGATTGCGATTTTTTTGTGAAATAACGAATGCAACGTTGAAATACGACACTTAACATAAACTTATGGGTTCGAAAATACTATTTTCGTAATAACATAAAATTTCATTGAAAAATAAAGGAGAAAATCGCCATTGAATAAAGCCACGTGTATAATATACATACTTTTAGTCGTGACTGTACAAAAATATGTGGTATTTAAGAAAGCGTCTCGTATTAGAACACTATTATTTTCACTACACCCTAAATAAAAGTTACTGTTGGATTTTCAAGTCTCAGTGCTTAGGCGAGCAATAATATTTAGGCATTAAAAGGGTTCGAACATTTTTCTATGGAAGCTGGCATATCCGCCCGTCGCCATTTTGATTAAGACATAATTACTGCATCTTTAATGATTTTCATAGTTTTCATACGGCGATCTTTACCTCCAAATATATCGGGAATGTGACACTTTAGGGTAGCATATTACTAGACATTTTTTGTTTGTATAAGTTTCCCCTTCCATATAATATACTACATTTCTCGTGCGCGGAAACTTTGGAAAAATATCATAACGGGTCGGATATATGCCACTAATGACTAAGATTCGGTGTCTTCTAGTGTTAGTGAATACGGGCATAAGCTACGCGTTAAAGGTTTGAAGTTAGCATAATTTCCCATTAAGTCTGAATTCAGACAGCATGGGTCTACGCTTTATTTTGAAACTTTATACCACCCAATAAAATACAACCAAATTAAACAGTAACCAGTTGTTTGGTAAACATAATTAATTTAGATATTAAGGTTGGAACCCACAGAACAGTTAGCCGCGGGCAAGGCGGGTGCGACCACAATAAGCCGAGTTGAGCGAACCGCGCGTGTGCCCCTGGTCGTAGCGAAATTCTTTATTAAAAAAATACCTACGGGAAAACATAAAAACAACAAAATACAACATGTTTTTAAATACATGTTGTATTTTTTTGTTTTCCCGGAGTACGAGTATCTTTGGTGATTTTTGTAACTTTCCGATGCTTTTGTACTTATGGAACATCAGACGGAACGATATTGATGAAAAAGATAAAGGTTTTGGAGGAAAATCACCGATAGATCAATGAAATTCTCTGAAATAGTCGTCCTTCTGTCACGTTCGCATAGCGGTTCTATTCCAAGAATCAGATAACCCTGGGGGATATTTTACTTTGGAATAACAACATTTATTTCAAAAAAACTTTTTAAAAGCTACATTCTAGTACGACTTCAACCAACTTTGAACAAAGTAAATTGTCAAACTTTAAAATTGCTTGGAGCTTTCTCGTTCAATTCAACTTACAGTCGTATAAGAAGTGAGGGAGAGGTCGTATATCCCTCCTGCAGTGAGGACCAAGGGTTTGTTGGCCCTTGCGATCACAAACAAGATGGTGGAGCGTACTCCAGGCAGTTTGGAGACTCCACACTCCCAGCCTGAGCAGTATAACGCCTCACCTACTTTGACGCTCTGGAAAGAATAGGCTAGGTGAACCTTCCCTTGTTCATCAGACGGTCTGTTTTCTATAACGGAAATCTATTTTACTATGGAGTAATTATCCTTTTTTTCGGCTGATAATAATTGCAATGCCTTTCATTTTGTCAATTCGACAAAATTCATTGCGTTAATTACACTGTCGAGCAGACGAGTTTTTCAAACATATGAAGCAATGGTTTAGAAACCTTCAAAACCCTCGGATTGTGATTGAAAGTGTGTACAATTAGGGTGGTGATTTAGATACAATTCTGAAGGATTCTTCAAAATGAACATTAAGGTTACAATCATTACAGATTCTTACACCTACGGGTTGAATAAAAGAAGCTTTTACAAAATAAATGACATATTAATAATAACACTTTTACTGTCTACAAAGTAGACACACACACAATAGTTAAATAATCAAACTGATCCATATGTGCATGGTTCTTGGGACAGGTTAAGTTACCTGATTTGTAATCTCCTCACACCAGCGGCAAATGATGTAGAAATCAAAAAGGCTGTAGCCCAAAAACAGGAAACTCGTTAAACATTTTGCGATGCTCTCGTCTAAAGTCTGAAAATAAGTTGTGACTTAGTATAATTCTTGTGGTAAGTACCAAGTTCCAGACCGAGCAGAGTTACACGAATGACCACAATTTGAGTCCTCTCGGGCCCTCAAGGGCAATAACATTTAATGTTCGTAAGTTAGGTATTGAAGAAGTTTTTTGGAAGTTAAGGGTTGCTTGGTATATTTATAAGTTTAGAATTACTAAATTAGGTATCTATCCTATTTTTTAGGTTTAAGAACAACTTTATTTCTCATAAGAATTCATACATAATTCACTTACTGAGAAACAATATTTAAAACTAAGATTAATAATTAGAGCGCACAGATGTACGTATATAAGATAACAAAACAAAATAGCAAAGAGAAAAAAAAAGAAATGTGGGTAAACAGATAACATATACTCGATCGTTAAACAAACACAACATGGATGTATGAATTTGATTTTTACTAGATGTGGCATTGATGGCATAGTCTGTTATTAGCAAGTTTATTACTATAAGACTATTTTATTTTTAGTTTATTGTTCTGTTTATATATTTTGGGTACATACATGGTTTATAAAACATTTTAAGTATTGGATTTTGTTTGTTTTTGTTTAATTTAAGTAATAACTAAAGTATATTTTTAATTTCAAGGTATATAGTTAATCTTTATAATGTGTGTATTTTATTTATATACCTATATATGTATATAGAAGTTTTTTTTTTCACCTATTTGTATGTACTAATTGTGTAAGCTTTTTGAACCGGGCATAACTTTGTTCTTCTTTTATTACTGATGGCAATTTATTATAAATTGTAACACCCTCAAACTCCAAATTTCTTCTCCCGTAGTTAGTTCTAGGGGGGCGGGTCACTATGTAACTAGCACGTCTTAAGTTAATCTTTCGTGTTTGTTGTTTGGTTAAAAATCTTATAATGGAATGGATTTCCTTCTTTAATATTTTACGTATTAGAATGCATGTGTAGTATATGTACGTTTGTTTTATATTCATTATTTTTGTTTCATCGTATATCTTTTCAGTTGGTGTCCGAAATTTATAGTTAAACAAAATTTTTATTAATCTATTCTGAACTCGTTGAATTGGATCTATATTAGTTTTCGCTGCAGTACCCCAGATTTCAATTAGATTGTCGATATGAGGCTTAACCAGTGAATTATAGATAAGATATCGCACTTTTCGGGGGAGACAATTTGTTATGTTGCGTAGTGCCCCTGTGAGTGGACTCAATTTAAGTTTAATTTTTTCTAGCTGTGGCTTCCAAGTTAGGTTACTATCTAAGATAAGTCCGAGATATTTTTCTTTAGGTTTTTGTTCAAGTAGTTGGCCGTCTATTTTAAGTTCGAAATTATCTTTTTTTTTTTTTGCTGCAAACATTACATAATTTGTTTTAAAAGATTTGATTGAAACCACTCATTTAACAGATTAAGATCATTTTGAGCGTCGGCTATTATAGCTTCGACTGAGTGTCCAAAGTAGAAGAGACTTGTGTCGTCTTCATAAAGGGAGATGTCTCCTTTGAGACCCAATTCACTGATACAGTTAATATAAATAAGGAACATGAGGGGGCCCAATATTGATCCCTGGGGGACGCCAAAATTCAGGACACAGGGATTGTCAAAGTCAAAGCATTTAGGATTGCTTTCATATTTACCTACTTTTACTATTTGTTTGCGGTTCTCCATATATGATTTAAAAATGTCAAGAGCTTTGCCTTTAACACCGGTCAGTTCTAGTTTTTGTAACAATTTATCATGACTGATGGTGTCAAAGGCTTTTTTAAGATCAATAAATATACACTTGTTTTTGATCAATTTTATTTTTAATTTTGGTTACGAGGTCAATTGTAGCGGCGAGAGTATTTGATTGAGCTCTAAATCCATACTGTTTACTGTAAAAGAAACCTTTTGAATTAAGGAATGACTCTAATCGGTTATAAAGGATCTTCTCAAAAACTTTAGAAATCACCGGGAGAACTGATATAGGGCGGTAATTGCACGGGTCAAATTTACTTCCGGATTTATGAATTGGTACAACTTTTGCAAGTTTTAACTCGTCGGGAAAAATACCCCGTGCCATATGATAGTTAATGCAGACTGTTAGTTCCGTGGCAATAATGTCTTTTACGTATTTAATTGTTTTTGTACTAATACCATCAATGCCAGATGCAGTATTACAGTCCAAATTTTTAATTATGGTAATAACTTCCTTCGTAGTTACTGGTTTCAGAAACTGCAATTCTGTTTTATCAGTTAGTCTACACTCTTCTAAATTGTGATTTACTTTTGATTTTTCAGGAATCATATTTGCTAGGGTTGAGCCAATAGTCGAAAAATATGAGTTAAAACTTTCACATATTTCTTTTTGGTCCGTAATAGTACCAGCTGCCGTTTCAAGTTTGTCCGGTCCAGTTCTGTCATGCAGTTTGTTTTTCGACAAATCGCTTATAAGTTGCCACATTTTTCGTGGTTTACTTGAGTTTTCTTCAAACCTCTTGAGGTAATAATCACTTTTCGCTTTTCTTATGTTGTGTGATACTCTGGCTTTTATATGTTCATATTCTGCTTTCGATTCCGTGTCCACCGCATTTGTTTTATATTCCTGCCATAGTATGTTCTTGTTATTTATCTCTTCTAGTAGTTCTTTTTTAATCCAGTCTTGCCGCGGAGGAGTTTAAAAGTTTAAATTTTGTGATTCTGCACTTATTTAAACAGGATTGTAGTTTGCCAGCCAATTTATCATACTCTACGTCTATTTCTAATAAGTAACTGAAACCTTGATAAACTTAAAATTGTATTCATCAAGTAAACTCTTAAAGATCATCTGCCTAGCCTTTTTCAAACAATATTAGGCTCGCTTTCCAGTATAACAGGATGCAGCTAAATTCCAGTATTTTACATAGAGCGACTGCCTGTCTGATCTCCACAACCCAGTTACTGGCCTTACTGGGTAACACGATACCCGTTAACTGGTTGTCAGACTTTCGGGCTTCTAATTTCCCGTAACCATTGTCAAAGACATACAAATGACAGAGCCGGGACCAACGGCTTAGAGAATATAACACACTAGCTGCGCCTCGCGTTTTCACCTGCATAAGTGTCGATCCCGTGGGAATATCGGGATAAAAACTATCCTATGTCCTTCCCCGGGACTCAAACTATCTCTATACCAAATTTCATCTAAATTGGTTTAGTGGTTTAGGCGTCAAAAGGTAACATACAGACAGACAGACAGAGTTACTTTCGAATTTACGGGTATGATATTAGTATGGATTAAACCTTATCAGATTAGATGGATATCATTCAGTTGTCTTGATACTCTTGATCTAGACATAGTAAATTAGGCTTTCATAAATATAAGATGGCTTATCTAATAACAATTACATAGGTTGGCACTGAATAATTAGCTTTGGCTTAATTAGGTATGAACATTTTTGGACAAAACATCGATGAACCCGGTACATTGAACTGCCAACCTATTGTTATTTATGTGTGTGCACTCACCGTAGTGGCCTGATAGCCGATGAAACAAATGAGTGTGCCGCTGGCGGCCAGCTGGCCCAACATGGGCCCACTCAGTATGTCGCGCAGGTTCATAGTGTGGCTGCAACAATGGGCCATGGAATATTAACATTGAAACTGGTACACACGACGACATATCAAGCTATACCTACATTTTCAGTGTTAGCTGACTTCACATTGTGTAGGCTTTTCGTACGGTCAGCATCAAAAGTTGATTAACACTTCAGTTTTTTTAATCTTAGCTATTGAACAAAATATTTGTTCAAAATTGCAGCAGAAGATTTTTTTTTAGAATATATACTCTTGTCTATTATGTGAAAAGCTAAAAATCAGTTTATTGAAAAAAGTTGTTGTCAATTTAATAACATGTAAAAATGATAGTGTTAATCGACTTTTGATGCTGACTGTACCTACAATGAGAAGTTAGCTTATAGGTACTGAAAATGTATGACATGTCGTGTGTCGTCGTGTGTACATAAAATAAAGTATTTCCATTAGGAATTTCTGTGTGATACTTCCTGGCCGCGCCACAGTGGAAAATTAAAGTAACACGTTTCTAGATAAATTGTACCCTTTATGTACTTCAGGGTACATGTAGTGAAAAAAATTGTACCTCAAAGAATAATGAAATATAACGAAGTTTAGGTGGCGCGGCTGGGAAGTATACTTCCTGGCCGCGCCACCACAGATTTTGTAAACTATTAGGCGTACCCGGACATAGTGTACGCTAAAGAATTGTACCAAAATTGTTCTTTTCCGTACGCTATAAAGAGATTCGAAAGTTTAATTACTTTAGAAATTATTGCCTCGTGTTGGTGGCGCGGCCAGGAAGTATACTTCCCAGCCGCGCCACCAAGTTTTATTACGCGTACCCTGACATAGTATACACTAAAGAATTGTACGCATTATGTACTACCCAAAAACATAATAATATTACGGAAGGCTGTAATATATTAAGAGAAAACATCAAAACAAGCTTAAGCGCATAAGCAGACTTGCTGATCTTTGTACCTACTAGATGTGGCCTCCAAATTAGAAGTAGGTACTGGAATTATCTCTGTGGGATGGTTGTATAACTTGCATAGAAGGGCGAGAAATAAGCAATTGATGTGCATAACAAGAGGAATTGACCTTCAGGAAGAAGATAAGAACTTGGTAGGTACTTAGGTATTAGGGACGGTCAGCAACGCAAATCGTTAACACTGTTACTTTTACGTGTCAATAATTATGATTTCAAAAACTGAAATGTTGATCTACTTCGTCGTTAATTATACCAACCTACAGTACCTACATATGTATATTATGTAATAAAAGTTTATGTAAAAAAAAATTGTGGCGCTCGCTATAAGTCTGAACCTGTTTTATTTATACCGGGTGTCCCTGGAAGTATGGATCAAATCGAATAGGGGCGTGGGCAAGATTCCAAACTTTTTAACCCTGAGAATGACAGTGATTTTTTTTACGGTTCAAAAGTTATGACCGATTTTTATTTACTTTTTAACCCTGAGAATGACATTGAATTTTTTTACGGTTCAAAAGTTATGACCGATTTTTATTTATTTTTTTCAATCATTTCGTATAGTGCTCAAAGAAAATAATCTAAAAAAAATACTATCAGGGCTGGGTCAATCCGCGGAAATCCACTAACGGCGAATATATGCTAATAATAAATTAAATATCATCGCTGCATTATTTTTTTACTTTATATGACATTTCTTACATGTTTTTACGTATGGCGCCGCTATCTAAAAAAGTATAACACCTTTATTTAATTTATTATTGCAATCAACACGCACCAAACGTCATCACCATTTGCAAATAAAAGTCGGCCTAATTGAGCGGAATGGCCCGGCTATCTAAAAAAAAAATTGATGGCCTTGATAGGTCTTTGAATTCTGATTTCAATTTCACCCTGTACAAGTACAGGCCTTACTTATACAGGATGAAATTGAATTCATGGGCATCCTTTTAAGGGGTCATTGTAATCATCATTTTGAACAACTTTTACCATGTAACCAAACCTGAAATCGAAAAAAAAACAGCTTTTCCCTACAATTTGACGAGTTATGTGAACATAAATGGAAGGAACAGCTGATTTTTTTTCGCGATTTTAGGTTTACTCCCATAGTAAAAGTTGTTCATAATGATGATTACAATGACCCTTTAAAAGGATGCCCATGAATTCAATTTCACCCTGTATAAATAAAACAGGTTCAGACTTATAGCGAGCGCCACATTTTTTTTTTTTACATAAACTTTTTTAAATTACATAATATACATATGTAGGTACTGTAGGTTGGTATAATTAACGACGAAGTAGATCAACATTTCAGTTTTTGAAATCATAATTATTGACACGTAAAAGTAAAAGTGTTAACGATTTGCGTTGCTGACCGTCCCTAATACCTAAGTACCTACCAAGTTCTTATCTTCTTCCTGAAGGTCAATTCCTCTTGTTATGCACATCAATTGCTTATTTCTCGCCCTTCTATGCAAGTTATACAACCATCCCACAGAGATAATTCCAGTACCTACTTCTAATTTGGAGGCCACATCTAGAAGGTACAAAGATCAGCAAGTCTGCTTATGCGCTTAAGCTTGTTTTGATGTTTTCTCTTAATATATTACAGCCTTCCGTAATATTATTATGTTTTTGGGTAGTACATAATGCGTACAATTCTTTAGTGTATACTATGTCAGGGTACGCGTAATAAAACTTGGTGGCGCGGCTGGGAAGTATACTTCCTGGCCGCGCCACCAACACAAGGTTATAATTTCTAAAGTAATAACATTTTCGAATCTCTTTATAGCGTACGGAAAAGAACAATTTTGGTACAATTCTTTAGCGTATACTATACCTATCCGGGTACGCCTTATAAAACTTGGTGGCGCGGCTGGGAAGTATACTTCCTGGCCGCGCCACCAACACGAGGCAATAATTTCTAAAGTAATTAAACTTTCGAATCTCTTTATAGCGTACGGAAAAGAACAATTTTGGTACAATTCTTTAGTGTACACTATGTCCGGGTACGCCTAATAGTTTACAAAATCCGTGGTGGCGCGGCCAGGAAGTATACTTCCCAGCCGCGCCACCTAAACTTCGTTATATTTCATTATTCTTTGAGGTACAATTTTTTTCACTACATGTACCCTGAAGTACATAAAGGGTACAATTTATCTAGAAACGTGTTACTTTAATTTTCCACTGTGGCGCGGCCAGGAAGTATCACACGAATTTCTCAGTAGTAGCCCCGGAGTCTGGATTCGTGCCCGGTTGATGGCAATAGGCTCGCCCCTGTTACATGGGACTTTACGGCAATTATCACACTGCCACGCATCAAGCAGCGGGGTGCGGGATACGGAGACAAATTCCACGCGCGTGAGTGCGTTTTTTTTTTTAATTTGTATGTAAAAAGTCACGCGCGTGGGTGCGTTATCTGCACCCCGCTGCGTGATGCGTGGCAGTGTGGTAATCGCCTAAGATAACTGGCGAAATGTGGGTGTACCTACTATAGGTACACCTCTGCCTAACCATTCGGGGAAACATGGCGTGATGATATGTTATCTATTCATTACTTCGAGATCTAAGTTATGATTAAAGAAAATAATTGTAATAATAATAAATTTATTATATAAAAAATAATAAATTTATTTATTTGTTAGAATATTGTTGTTACAACACGTAATTATGATGTCCATAATATTCTGCTGTTTCCAGCGTACAAAAATATTTCAAAGAATTAAAATAAAAGAGTAACTATTAAAACAATGTCAAAATTAAACCATACAATATCAAGGATAAGGAAAACGTTAACTACTATCAAATACAATGTCAAGAGTTATTAATTATAATGACAAGAATTAATTATTAATCTCTTAAGTACACGTTTGCCCGCCTACCTGTCGAAACACCCCAAGCGTCAAAGTAGTTGAATAGGCGCTATTACCGACTGCTTAGGCTGCAGGTTGGATTTCTTATATTTTATAGCAATAAGTAAAACACAGCCATTCGGTATAGAAATATAATATTGACCGAAAGGTGAAAAAAACAGCTACGTATCAAAAAATAGACAATAAATAAAAAGCAAAACAAAACCAAACATAAATAGTTCTAAAAAGTTCACATTATATCGTGAACAGGCGCAGTAAAGTCATTGTTTTAACAATGACAATGAAGATAGAACAATGACACTGTTGTGTACACTTGGTGTACCGTTGACGTTTCGATCACTTTCTCTCGGGATTAATAAATTTCGACCCCCTTTATAGAACTCATAAACCCCTAAAACTCAACTAAGTAGGTACCTACTCGCAGCGCTACTGGAAAACTTAGGTATGTGGGGGTTACAGGCGCGATGTTACGAGTAGGTACGTTAAAGAAAAGTTGTAAGATCGTTTACAAAAGGATGTCCTTTTAAACGATCTTTCAACTTTTCCCCTATTCTGGGGGATTTTTTTTGGCGGCCTTAATAATTATTACATATTTTTAAAGTACACTTATATTATAAGTTATAACTCATTATTTTTTACTAAGGCGTCAAAGTTGAGAACAGTCTTTGTTCTCAAATTCATTACAGCGCAGCGTTGTCGCCATACAAATAAATGTTTCTAATATTGTGATTATTGAAATAAAATGTAATTACTTCCTTGCCGCCGACTTTTATTTATTATCCCAAGTCGCTGAACAAAATGGGTGATCTCCTTTCAATACGGGAAAGCCGATCCTTGCAAGGTCAGAATCTGCACCTGTCAGGTGTTTAGTTACCTACGTCATCATCATCACTCTCCTGGTATTACCGGCGTAGTAGCCTACCTCTTCTTGTTCCATACATCTCATTGTCATTATCAGCGCAGTACCTATTTATTATATAAAAAATAACCCGACTGCGCGACGCAAAGGAGTGGTAATGTGTTTTTCAGCCTATATGTATGTTTGTATATTCCTTTGAAGCACTATACACACCAAACGCCTGGGCCGATTTATATGATTCACACGTCAATCGATTCCTCTTAGCCCCTTCGTACACAAGGCTACTCAAATCTTAGATACTCAACGATTTTAGTCTTCAAGCGACTGCCGCCATACAAATCCATTTAAGGCGAAAATGTCGGCGACGCGACTCGTGTACGAACTTTAATAGATTTGTATGGCGGCATTCGTTTTATATGATCCCGTGACCCCGGAAAATGACCCCTGCGCTTCAGTTCTTTAAGTACAAGTTGCACCAAGATGCTATTTTAGAAAATTGTCAATAAATAATAACGTTTAGTGAAATTAAAATATGTTCATAAAACGAAAACACAAAACCGTATCTATACGTGTGTTAAATTAATGTCTCCATAAAAGCGGCACGCTGAACCTATTTCCCTTTTTTTTCTAAAAGCTAGGATTTGTTCATAATTATGTATTTTGTTATTTTATCATTTCAAATAATAAAATCTTAACTCAGAGGTTTATTTCCGTAACGTTCACAGTTTACGAAAAAAAAAAAATACTGGACCTCCATTGTTTTGCCCTGCGGCCAGATAGCATTCTCATATAAAACATAATATTAGGTCCTTACATATGAAATTGGCGTTTTGTATGGAAGGAACAAAAAGTCGAATATTTTTTAATATAATATATTTAATTAATCAAAGTATGAACCATTGTTTTCAATGCACTTTTGCCATCTTATAGGTAGTTCATTGATCCCTTTACTAAAAAGACCAGTCGGACGGGAATCAATAAAATCTTTGAAGGCGATTTGGACTGCCCCATCGGAGTTGAATTTTTTCCCTTGCAAAAAGTTATCCAAATTGCGAAAAAAATGGTAATCTGTTGGAGCAAGGTCCGGGGAGTACGGAGGATGTCTAAGACATTCCAATTCAAGTAATGTAACGCAGCAGTCGACGCGCGTTTGCCGGTTTGCTTCAGTCAATTCGTGAGGTACCCACCTTTCAAGCTTTTTAATCTTCCCAATTTGCTTCAAGTGAATTAAAACAGTTTTATCACTAACATCGAAGCCTGCAGCTAACTCGGACGTGGTTTGCGATGGGTCCGCTTCCACAATAGCCTTCAATTCTCCATTATCAACTTGGGTCTCAGGCCGTCCACGGGGCTTGTTCTGCAGGTCGAAATTTCCAGAACGAAAACGTTGGAACCAAAAACGAACTGTGTTTTCTTTTGCAACATGACCGCCATACACATCATTCACCCTTCGAGTCGTTTCCGCAGCACTAGTGCCACGGCGGAACTCGTACTCGTAAATAATGCGATATTTTAAATTTTCCATTTTGTAAAATGAGTGACGCAAACAGAAAAAACAGAAGAAAAAAAACAAATGAATGACGGTCATCGAAGCACAAATACATGAGTAAATAGCTGTACAAATTTGAATTTGGAATTCCTTACCAAAGAGGAGAAATTCGTGATTAAAGTGGCCAGTACGAAAAACGCCAATTTCATATGTAAGGACCTAATATTATTAATCCAAGCGTAGCATTATGAGTCTGAGGATTATATCTAGCGGAAAAATGTGCTTAAAACAATAAAAAGGAGAAAAATTGTCTCCCATTGCGGAAACAGTAGAACAATGTCGGCATTAGTATAAACATATTATATTATACTCACTTTTTTATACTGTGGTCACGTATAGTGAAGAAATATCTGTATGAAACGTGATGTTACGCTTTTATTTTATGTAGGACAACGATATTCTCGGATTTCGGGTTATCGTGTCAGATCCGTTTTGGCCCCGTCTCGGATTTCGGATCCGCTTGTTCCCCGTCTCGGATTCCCAATCCACATAGCGTAACAACGTAATTTTCGTTCACCGAAATTGAAAAATACGTGACAATCATTTTTAGTAAGGCTGATAAGCTGATCAGCCTTACTAAAAATGAATGTTATGAGATTATTTTGTCGATTTTATTTATTCTGTTCTTTTTGATTGAGCAGAATCTTTTATTGAAAGAAAAACACTGTCGCATTTTACTTACACTTTTTTCAAAGTTGTTTGTCCGTGTATTCACTAAACATACGGTTTCCTACAAAAATGGTGGCCGCCACTTAACGACCGCAGTGACAGCTGTCATGAAAATGATGACTCTGGGGTGTATAGTGCATCCACTAAAACCCACTTACTATGGAAAGTACATTTTGCACCGCTCCTTCTACACTAGTACACGCTCTATGGAAAATATTCACGTATTTCCGCGTATCGTCGATTTTCAAGCACACAAAGGGTAGCGAGTTTCAATGATCGCATACCTTTTCAACATACTTTGTTAAAGTATTGGATTCACTTGATGTAGGAATCTAGTGAATTCTCAGCGTCATACAAAGACTGATTTTTTTGTTGATAAATTATTATGTGATGTGCAGATAAAGCACTTTGTATTACGGAACATTTTATTAAATTAAATGATGAAAAGTCAGGTGCGTAGTACTCGCAACCGGCGTGCGTGTATGACCAAATGACATAAGGAGAAATGCCTAGTTGCGAAAATGTTTAAAAAAAAGAACAGATGTTCGATTTTTAAATACCATGCTAATATTTTTTTTTTTTTTTAATTTTATTTGAAATGGATTTGCTCTTGACTCTAGTCTAGGTCAGAGGTGACAGAGACAAAGTCGACGATGGAGTGAGCTTATCCAGAAGAAGTCTCTTCACTCTCACTTGAAGAGATACACTTAATATCAATGAAATGAATAGAAACTCACTTCACTCACTTAATTCAATAGAAATTATTAATATCACACAGGTTTGCTATTATCTAGGTAGATAAAATTGCCTATAAAGTTTGATTGTACTGCATGCATAACCTCACACCTGCCAATCTATTCTGTACATACCTCACCGTGAAAACTAAGGTGAAGTAAGCTGTCAATAGTGGTAATCCCTAGCATTAGTTGGAATGACAGGTCACTTCACTTAAGTTTTCATGGTGAGAATTTTACAAAATAGCAATGGAGATGTATGAACATAAACGAAGCAAAAGGAATATGTAAGGATCGTAGCTGGTGGCGTTCTGTAGTTCCTGCCTATCCTCATGGGAAGAAGGCGTGAGTTTGTGTGTGACAGCAGGCACAGCGGCAACCCAATAGCAACCTTATTGCAACGATCATAAAGATCTCTGTGAAATTGACAAACTTGTCAATGGCAGCAAACCAACAGAAAACTTATTGCAACGGCAATAAAGATCACTGTGGTTTTGACAGTGATGCTGACTCAGAGGTAGACTAACCATGAACAGACGGTACCTATTTTTGAAGAATAACGCACAAAAACTCAGTAGTTAAGCACGTATAGTTAGCGCCACGAAAGATGAGACTTGACCCCGCCTCCCGCGCTCTTTCCGCCGCCCCTATGACGTCCGGTCCCGTCCAGCGCTCAGACCTCATACCGCTAAAGAGACCTAAAATCGTGTACTACGCAAGTCAAACCACGCGGTGTGTCAAGTCTCATCTTTCGGTGGCATCTCATTGTAATTTTTTTCTAAACAAACCTTTATGAAACTTTTGATTATGTTCATAACATTTACCTACCTTAAAATTAGCTTGTGTTGTTGTACCAACTCGCCCAGTCTCTTTGTGTATTTATCAGCGAAACTTTTGTTGTAAACTAAATTGTTTTCAGCTACATCTGAAACAGTCGTTAAAAGTTTCAGTCGTTCGTTTGTTTTGAAAGAGAAATAAATGTAAGTATTGCAATATTTTATTTTGTGAAGCTTCTATAGTATATCGTATAATAATAGCATAAAGGGGCCCGTGGCTAAATAATAACAGCCACACAAGTCGATCGATCAGGTTAAGCTAGGCTTACCGCGGTTGGTCTGTGGATGGGCCTCTGAAAGCACGTTAAGCCGTTGGTCCCAGCTGTAACTCAGTCAGAAGCCCGAAAGTCTGACAACCAGTCTTACCAAGGGGTATCGTATTATCCAGTAACTGGGTTGTGGAGGTCAGATAGGCAGTCGCTCCATGTAAAATACTGGTATTCGGCTGCATCCGGTTAGGCTGGAAGCCAACCCCAACATAGTTGGGAAAAGGCTAGGCAGATGATGAATCAGCCTATATCGTTCCCACTGCTGGGACACAGGCCTCCTCTCTGTAAGAGGATGTGGGCTGTCCATTCCCCGGATCCACTACGCGGACCCAGTACAAGTTGTTGCGGGTTCTAAGACATGCTGGTTTCCTCACAATATTTTCCTTCACCGTTTTGGAGAGAATTGGTGATGAAATAAATTACACAAAGTAAAGCGCCTGCCTAGGTTCGAACCCACGATATACAACTCGTAAGAATCGGTGGGCCACCGCTGCTACAGCCTGCGTTATACGAAAGTATGCGTTAAATGTTTATTTTTGGTCGCCAATGGCTTCACAGAGTATAAATGTTTTTATTTATTGGCTTTTTTCACGAAAGTCTTAAAGATACCAGAGCCTGGTGTGCAACAAAAGGAGGAGTAAAATATCGATTAAAATACCAAACGTTTTAGCAAAAAAAAAATACTAAAAAAAAGAGAAGAAAGATCGAATTCGTGAAAACTATCAGGGCTATCAATTTATTTTTTTTAGACAGCCCTGATAGTATTTTTTTTATGATTATTTTCTTTGAGCACTAAGCGAAGTGATTGAAAAGAAAATTAAAATCGGTCACAACTTTTGAACCGTAAAAAAATTCACTGACATTCTCAGGGTTAAAAAGTTTAGAAATGACCTTGCCCACGCCCCTATTCGATTTGATCCATACTTCCAGGGACATCCTGTATATTATAGTATTCCCCTACTCTTATAACCATCGACATTCATACTCAAAACATTCCTCACAACATTTTCCTCATTCCTCCGTATCACATGCCCATACCATGACAGCCGATTTCCCCACAACTTTTAATGGCACTATTTCCAAAACCATACCTTCAAATCCAATCCTGCAGTCTCTCAGCAAGTTCTCAAAGCAGTCGGACAGCACAGTGATCTGGCACAGCAGGTGCATCAGATGAGTCTGCATCTTCAGATCAGTCACCATCACGAAGTGCGAGATACAGAAGAAAGATATCACCACGACCAAGTAGGCTAGAGGGTACCGGACAGGCGTCATGTAGTAGAATGGGAGATGGATGCCTACAATGAGGTTGTAGTCGACTTCGTCTACAAGTGGGAAGATGAACCTAAAAGAAGAATAGATACGAATATTGTATATTGTTCTTGAACGCAGTTACATTTACAAATCAACGCAGTCCACTCCTGGACATAGGCCTGTCCCAGGCTGCGCCACAACACCCTGTTCTCCGCCTTCCGAATCAAGTCTGCCTCAGCCACTTCATTAGGACGAACTGGTACACATATCACAAGTGGTACAAATTTGTACCTGCTCGTCCCTGAGAGGTGGCCGTCGGTCCATTTATCCGGGGGCGAACCACGCTGCGGTTGCCCATACGCGGTCAAATAAAGTTACTTAAAATTAAAAAAGTATCTCTAAAATACCTCTACTAGCACTACCTAACTAACTAACTTCTGCTAACTGGGTTGTGGAGGTCAGATAGGCAGTCGCTCCATGTAAAATACTGGTATTCAGGTGCATCAGGTTAGACTGGGGGCCGACCCCAACATGATTGGGAAAAGTCTAGGCAGATGATGACTTCTATCAGCACAAAATATTACTTACCAAACTGCAAGAGTGCAGTTTCCTAAAGCTAGAAGTAGCTTCAAGTATTTCTCATTCGTTTGCCACCAAAAGTCCACCAATTTCTTCCGTTCCTCTGTTGAAATATCGAAGTACGGAGATTCCATGGAACCCGCCAGTTTCTTGTAGAAGTCTTGATTTGCCATCTAAAAATAACATTACAAAAAATATGTGCTTTTTTAGTATTTTGCGGTTGGTACCTGTCGTCATGATCATTCCTTATTACTATACTCTATGATTTCAGCCGAAAACTGGGTCGGGTCCGTTAGTCTTTCCTGCATCTTCACATTGACCGGCCCCCGCACTTCTCACGTCATAACAGTACTAATCACAGTTCACGATTTATTTGCCAAACATGTAAACAAATATGCATATTCGGAAAAATAACTTTAATTCCTACAAAATAAAGATCAGTTTACGCTACGACTTCAAACATTTTATAACTTTTTAAATAGTGCTAGTCACTCTGAAATCAACTTAATTCCTACTAAAATAAAGTTGATATTTGTTTAACTTGAAATAACAACAATTGGAAACATACATTTGAACAGACCTTAGATACCTAACACTAAAACGTGGGTTTCCTAGGAAAGTGGTTCCGTTATATTATAAGCACTAGAAAAACCACTGTCAACAGAGGCCTAGTGTACAAATTTGACAACCATTAAAAAAGAAAAACTTAGGGACACAGTATATATCCTTCTTATTCAGTTTATGAAATATCTTTTGAATTGGTGCAATATTGGAGGAGGAAATAGGCGAGAGCCAAACCACGAATTACGACTTTTCACTTGGGATTTTTCAAAAGTCTCTCCGACCGCATTTCCTCTTAAATGAGCATTCCAATTTAACGAATTGATGCATGAGTTTCAGCTTTACGCCTGTAATTCCGGGTTAGGCAGGGTGTACCCATAGTACACCCACACTGTATCTACAATGAAAACCATTTTACAACAAAAAAATTACCAGGTACAAACACATTTTTAGAATACTTAAAGGCCAGTGAACTGATGAGGAAAATGTGGAATAGGAATCGCGTTGTTCATAGGGTTTTCAAGGATACAGTAAACCCGCTCCTTATAGAAACCTCAAAGAAATATTCCACTAGTCCCTTTCAACAAAGCAAAAAATCTTTGAATGTGAAAAATAGTAGCACACGTGAATGCGTTAGAACGATATACTTAAAGCGATTTTCTGGGCCATTGTAGCATATTTAGACATGACTAAATCTAATTTAGTCATTACATTTCATTAGTCATAGAACACCACAATTCTATTATTGTTAATTTGTTATTACGTTGTTCCTTTCCTGCTTCTGCTTTATTTTCTTTAGTCTACAACACGCTTACTAAAACGAAGTACATATATACCTATTTACTATTTAATTTTAGTCATACATAACTCATTGTTTTCATTATTGAACTTCCTCCAAGAGCAGAATAGTTTATATTTTCGGCACATACCAATAACTATTACTCATTCACTTAAATAACCTCCAGTGGCTTCAAGTTCCAAGTTTGACGATACAAAATGATGGATGACGCAGGAAAGAACATTCAAAAACACAAAGGCGTTCCATTTACCATATTCTTGTATTTATAAATGGCTATAAACTGTATGACCGTTGCGTTGATACTGGCAGCTACTTCGTCCATGCTCGAGGTTTCTGTGAATCCATACCACACTTCGCCCCACACCAGAAGTACTATCATCAACTTCACAGTGTTACTGTACATTCGGTAGCATATGTCGTGGTCCGAAGTGGACATACCTGGGGAAGCGAGGAAAGTTTTCAGTTAAGGCTCGTTTACATGAGGAGAGTTTCTCGCCTCGAATAGGCGGTTTTCAAAAGCGGATAAAATCTTTATAAGTTTTAACAGTATGTAACAAGTACGATACTTGCATGTCTAAAAGGTAACGGTGGCCCAGAGCTAACTGCCGTGACTTACGAGTTGTCGGTCGTGGGTTCGAACTCAAACAGGCGCTTTACTCAGCACCACTGCTCTCAAAACGGTGAAGGTAAACATCGTGAGGAAACCGATATGGCCCAAAAATTCGAAGACATATGACATCTACCAACCAGCTCTGGGTCCGCGAGGTGGATTACGACCCATTCCCTCTCTCAGAGGAGAAGCCTGTGTCCCAGCAGTAGGAACTCCTTTTAAAATTAAAGCGCTTCGAGTTCAAATTACAGTTCGAGAAATTCGGCCTAAGAATCGGGTCAGACATAATGGAAGGCAAGTTGTTGCACATGAGAGCGAAAATAATTGTCTGGCAATTCTGGCATAAGTCTCTCCTAGAAGACTCGCACGGAGTCTCGCCTTTCAACGGGTGAGAAACTCACCGCGTGTAAATGATAATTTAAATTGGCCCCAGCAAATAGTGGAGAACGTTCCAAGTCTGTGACAACTTTAAACTAAGTGTAACTTGCTCCTTGGAGCTAGACTGGTTTGTTGGATGAACATTAAGATGAATTGGATGGCCTGAAGTGTGAAATTGTTGATTAATGTGAACAAATGCGTCTGTTATTACAACTGGTATGCGTAATTTATGAGTTGGTTTGCGTTCGTTATTATAATTTACTGGTCACAATTAACCTTTATTTTAACAACCAGATGGTTTTGATAATAAAGATAACAAAAGGAACATTACGCCTTTATAAATGTTTCTTTCGCAGTATCTACATTGGTAGGTACTTACCGTGAAATACGACAACGCTTCTTTCATTTTGAGATTAAAATGATAGTTAACTAAAGCAAGGCTATTGTTATGCAAAATGAGTCAACATAATCAGCCTATAAACAGCTCCCACTGATGGGACACAGGCCTCCTCTCGGTGACAAGGAGTGGGTCGTACGTAATCCATCACGTGGGCCCGGTGCGGCTTGGTAGATAATAAATCAGTCGCGTACGAGTTTATTAATTACCTGTGTTTCAACCATTAAAAAATCAAAAATCAAGTCATTTATTCAAACTAGGCTGAGAATCAGCACTTTATGAACTTTAAGATTACATAAGACAGTCCCCCAAAACGCCGGGTGGTCTTCACCACTTCCTAGAGCTTTAGCTTGGAAAGAAGTGGCGCAACAAACTCCGCAGCAGCAATATCTTAAGTTAGACAAAGTGCCATGTTAACGTCATGCTTTTATTTTAGACGCACAATTTCGGTAGTTATATCTAAAACTAGCTTGCCTGCGTCCTCGTCCGCGTGAAATTTCATGTTCCCCCTACAACCCCCCTGCGCTTTTACCTCGTTTAAATTGTTTTAAAATCATAGCGTTATGATGTTAAATAAGAATTCCTTTCTCAAAAATTGGACTACAAATGCAAAAAAATTTTTTTTTCAAATCCGACTAGTAGTTCCAGAGATTAACGCGTTCAAACAAACAAACTCTTCAGCTTTAGATAATCTGTACTAATTAGATTATTTAAAAACCAATCCCAAATTGTATTTAAAAAAAAAAACACGTTGCTCCCGCAAATCCCCAATAAATAGGTAATAGGTTACCTATAGTCCGCGCGGAACTAGTTGGCCGCGCCTTAGGTATGTAAGCGGTGGGACAGAGGGGCGGAGGCGCATTACTCAGTACGTGCTTTGCGAACCGCCGCACAGTGGGCTGGGATTACAAGGTTGGGTCTTAAGAACTAAAATGTATTTTTTTAGTATCTAGACATAAATATAAAAAGTTTTTACTCTTTGACTTTTTTTAATTGGACTCGTACTTTCGGAGATATAGCCATATCAAATTTGTATGAAGAGTTATGAAATTTTAGTTTCGCAATTTATTCCAATTAATTTGAAATTGAAAATAATGTACACTAAACGGCCTGAAGTACTTCAATACTTACTTAGTACTTTAAATAAAAAAAAATTGTTCGACATTTTCCACCACCATAGGTAATATAGGTAGGTATGACGTATTTTGTTTTGACACTTATTTCCGGGAATCAAGACATAGGAATGCGCGACCGCAACATCAAGTTATGGCACGTGTCGTTACCTGATTGGTGCAACGATAATAGGGCACAATATGTACTATTGCATTCAAACGTACTTCAGTGTTCTATTACCCACCATAATAGACGCACTACCCTCACATATTTATTACTTATACAAATAAGTGAAGTGAGTGTGAGTTATTTTGTGTTTGTGAAAATGTTTGAAGATTTGGTGACCAACCTTGACCTTTTTATTATTTTAAAAAACAGTGGCAGTATTAAAAATAATGAAAGTTTGTGTAGTGAGATAAGGTCTAAATTTTTAGTCGAATTAAGTGATCAACATGAAAAGACCTGAAAGTTATTTTGTGCAAAATTTTGTTATAATTTAAATAGAAGATGGGAAAACGCTCATCGTAAAGAAACTATATTCAAAACTAAAAATAGCGAATGGTTACAAGAAACCATAATGTGGCCAGACTTTATTAAGTGTTTAATAACCAGTAATGAAGATCAAACAGCACCGAGTACATCAACTCAGTATGTATCACCAGCAAAAGTTTCTGACGGTGTCTCCACCGAGCAAAGCCCTAGAAAACCGTTTTGTGAATTAGCGCTTAAACAGAAAAAAGACGAGCAAAAAACTTTCATTTATCTTCGGACGAAATAAAATATGCATATTTTGAGCAGTTGAAAGCGGATGGGAATGATGAGATTGCTAAAATACTAGAACATTTACTTAAGAATCCCCAAGATGTAAAAAAAGTTAAGAAGTGCATATCTGTAGAAACAAAATCTGTATTTTCTCCGGATGAGGCTTTAGGATTATTTTTATCACTTAAGCTGACCAAGTGGCAATACAATACTTTAAGAAAAAGTGTTAAAGAGAATGACGGTAATATTTTTCCATCTTATTTTCAAGTGCAACATGCGAAACAGGAATGCTATCCACCAAAAGATGCTATTACAGTGAGGGACACATCAGCCAAAATAAAGTTACAAGCTCTATTGGATATAACGACAAGAAGAATAATGACGTCACTCGTCATAGATAGTGGAGGTAAAGAATTTACACTAATCAGTAAGTGGGGATTTGACGGTGCTTCAAATCAAGCCAATTACAAACAAAAAGTGCAAACAAACGATGAACAAGAAAGTGAACTGGACGATTCAAGCATATTTATGGGAAGTTTAGTGCCAATAAAAGTAATGTGCGGCGAACGAGTTATCTGGAAAAACGATTCACCAAATTCATCATACTGGTGTCGTCCAATCTTTTTCGAATTTGTGAAAGAAAATAAAATAACAATTTTGCCTGAAAAAAGTGCTATTGAGGAAGAGATTGTTAATTTAGTAAAAACAGAAGTTGGAGAAATAAAGATTTCACACTCTTTATTAATGACAATGATAGACGGAAAAGCAACATCAATTTTATGTGATACTTCATCTCAGAGATGCGACATTTGTAAAGCCACTCCAACTGAGATGAATAATTTGCCCTTAATTGGATCAAAACCGACTGATCCAGATCTCTGTAAATACGGATTGTCATCATTGCATATCTGGATACGAATGATGGAATGCATTCTGCATATAGCTTACAGATTAACGATAAAGACATGGACAGTAAAGGGAGACAACAAGTGCATCATGGAAAGCAGGAAGAAAAATATACAAGATGCTTTTAAAAATAGAATGGGACTTCTGATAGATGTTGTCAAACAAGGGCACGGCTCCACGAATGACGGAAATACTGCTAGAAGATTTTTTGCAAACCCAAACGTGACTGCTGAGATAACTGGTGTTAGTGAAGACTTAATTAGGCGGTTTGCAACCATTTTAGAGGCAATTTCATCAGGTTACCACATTGACAGAGTCAAATTTCACGAATATGCTTAAGTGACCATGCGACTGTATTTGGAATTATATGGCTGGTATTATATGCCTTCAAGTGTTCATAAAGTTCTTATGCATGGTGCAGCTATTATTGAAAGTTTTGGTCTAATACCAATTGGACAGCTATCTGCAGAAGCCGCTGAAGCTAGAAATAAAGACTTTCGTAGGTACCGCCAACACCATTCCAGGAAATGCAGTAGAAAAATTACAAATGAAGACATTCTAAATAATTTGTTGACCAGCTCTGATCCACTCATCTCAGCGAAACGCCACAAACTTCGCAGAAAATATAAAACTTTGTCAGAAGAAGCACAAAGTTTATTAATAATTGAACAAATGGAAACATTTGATGATGACGAATACGAAAATTTTGCATTTGTTAATATGGATACTCTTGATAGTGATTAAATTAAAAAAGTGCAGTGACCATTTTTACTTATTTTATCAGTCCTTAGTGGATTAGGCCTAACGGGGAGACCACTACATAAAAAAAACGCGTCTGGTTCTTAAACTCTATGGTGGTGTGGAATAGAGAACAAAATTTGAAATTGCGACCAAATCGCAGAAAATCGCAACCCGACAATAGGTGCTAAAATAGGACAAAAATACGTACTATACATACGTAAAGTCAATTCTTTGAGAAAATTTGAGAATTTCTAGATTTTCAAGTTTTTTTGTTTTGCTTCATACAAAAATTACTTTGGTTATTAATAACTCCGAAAATACTCAAGTTATCTAAACGACCCTCATATAAATAATTACTTATAATCAATAGATAAATCCAACGCACTATTTAAAATTTCAGAAAAAGAAACTTTTTTTTTTTAAACGCTAAGTCCTCTACCGGCCCGTTTCAGCCCACTGTGCGCCGCCGCCTCGCCCCTGTTCCCGCCTCAGCGGCCAACTAGTTCCACGCGGATTATAGTACTGATTAACCCCATTCTTGTTTCCTCCCGAAAGTTAACCACCAAAATATTAGTTTTAGAAACCAGTTATAAACAAATGATCTATGAGACATAATTTGTACACCTAACTCCTCGCAACTACTTATAACTCTCCATTCCTGTTAATAAGAACATTGTGCGAATAGATAGTGGGTCTATCTCATCTCTTTAAAATTTTGGTAACATTATTTTAATAAGTAATTAGTATTTTTTTTAAATTAATATTCAAGGAATCTGTAATTTTTGCAATTGTGAAGTAACTAATTGTAAAATTGACGAACGCTGTGATGATGTACAATAATTTGTTGTGAAATAAACATGCTTATTAATAATCGCTTTTACTTTGACTCACCTCCATTTTGTCTGATAAAACGGGATTATAAAGTATATAATACAGGGTGAAATTTTAATCACCGTTTTCCTCTTAAGTGGTCATTGTACTCATCATTATGACCAACTTTCACTATGGGACCAAACCTGAAATCGCGAAATAAAAATCAGCTGTTCCCTACATTTTGACGAGTTATTCAAACATAAATGTAGGGAACAGCTGATTATTTTTCACGATTTCAGGCTTGGTCCCGCAGTAAAAGTGGTTCATAATGATGATTACAATGACCCCTTACGAGGAAAACGGTGATTAAAATTTCACGCTGTATACATTTTCGGGTGGAAGCAAGAACGGGAGGAATCAGTACTTACCGTTAACGCATCGTGTGGCCTCGCTATAGTAGATTGTTATGCAAGGGTCGAAAGGAATCAGTTCCTATACGAGGCATTTAGACGCCCGAGCGCAGCGAGGGCGGCTATAGCCCGAGTAGGAATTGATGACTTTCACCCGTGTTAAACACTCTACTTTTCATTTCGAATATAAGGAAAGTAAAAAGTAGTAGTTTTTCTAAAATATTTATTGATAACAATAACATGCAAAGTTTTTGAATTTCGGTACAGCTGTAGGTTAACAGCGGTGACAGCGGTAGGTTAGTATCCCGCCAAATAATACTATTGACTTTTTTATTTTAAATATGGAACACACCGCGTCATCGCCGCGGGCTGTCCCGCTTAATAGGTTTTTTTTTAAATTCACACTGGCTGTTTATACACTCACAAGACTGCAGCATTTTTCTTAATTTATGTAAAAAATTTCGTAGCTGACTACAGTTCTATTTTTAAAATTCATTCCCACCCTAAAGAGGGAAGTAATTACTATGAGTCTTTCCCGCCCTGTGGTGGGAAGCAGCGTCTTCCACCCGCTATTTGGATCAAACAAACACTACTTTCCGAGTATGAGAAATGAAAAATAATTTACCTGTTACATATGCAAGCCTATAGATCGACTCAAAGAAGACTGTCTCCAATCTCCCGCTTGATTGTTCCAAAGCCTTTGTGTGAGTCAGTCTCCTCCAAAGATTTTTGACGAGACCCATTGTTAGAGAACCTTCCTTTGACAATGTTCGAGTGTTTTGCCCCGTCTAGTGGGTAAGTACTGACCTGATTGAATGGGAAATTAATTGTCGGTACGTTTCCATTGTATGAGGATTATCGTTGAGTTTCGATTAGATTTGGAGGAGTATTGTCGGATGGTCCTAAATAAAGTTTGAATGATTTAGTGGAGGAATATTAGGATTTTGGTTCTATTTTGGAAACTTGAAAAAGTATAGAGCGATACCGTTATTAATGATTATAGAAAGTTATTTTATAAGCTCGGTAAAAATATTGCTATACTATTATCTGCTCGCGACTTCGTCCGCATAAAATTTCTTGTCCCCCGAACCACCCCGTCGCATCGCATCGCCTGCCCGCGCTATTACTTCGTTTACGCTCAGCGTTCTTTCTGACTTTTTTGTTTTTGCTCGGCTCCTACGGGGTCCTAGCGGGATGTTAATGCAGCCTTTCTCAAGAATTAAGCTATCAAATCCAAAAATAATTTTTCAAATCCGACTGGTTCTTCCAGAGATTAGGACGTTCAAACAAAAAATCTCTTCAGCTTTATTATTAGTATATTGATAGGGAAGGATACTTTATAAGCTCGGTAAGATTACCATCTAATCGCACGAAACAGATTTAAGAAACTTAAAAAAGAACGTAGGTTAGGAAGGCTATGATAAAGTAAGTTCTTTGTGATTCTGAAAAATATATAACCTCGGAAATCCTATCTCCATCACGTTTCGTTTACCAAACGAGATTTTCAAGGAAATATTTTCTGCTTTTACTTTCTTGTAACCCAACAACATTCAATAGAAAAGTATTTTTTCCCAGGTTTATACATCAAGAAAACACGAGAATATCCAGCTCATTAATATCTAGTAAGAAGTTTTCACAATCGTAGCTTCTAAAATTATTGTCTAAAGCCTTCAATTATCCCAACTAATTCGCTTTACAAGTATTAGAGAGAATCCTTTGTTAAGGATCAAGTTCAGTCCTGTTAATTTACATAATATACATGAATAATATCGTTAGGTAACTCTATTGTCTTTCATTCTCCATTGAAAACAAAGCAATAAATAATGGAAAACTATTAAAATTACCTACCCCCATTCATTATATTCAGATTATGTTTATCCATTTTAACCGGTTGAATGCCGTAATTACAGACACAATTAAAAAGCCATTGTGTCTCGCGTGGATCTACGTTCCGGCATACGAAAGGTTAAATCCATTAGCAGCAATAATTAAGTATCGAGTGCGTTAAATAAAATAAAAGCGATCAGTTGTTAGTTGGATAATTTATTTGATTTGTAACAGTCAATATACTTTGATTTATACAACACTGAATATATCACAAACATCGAGAGCTGTGGCTACAGTCTTAACATTTAATTATCTTAGTTATAGTCCGCGCGGAACTAGTTGGCCGCTGAGGTGGGGACAGGGGTGAGGCGGCGGTTCGCAACGCACGTAGTTAAGTAATGCGCCCCTGCTCCTCCGTCCCACCGCTCATATACCTAAGGCACGGCCAACTAGTTCCGCGCGGATTATAATTCATTCATTATACACAGTTACCTTATCTACAGTGTATTTTTCTTACATATCTTATGGTAAACAAACACGCTAAGTTCGAGACGATTATTTTCTCTCTTATTTGTCACAGCTGAGGACAAAAGCCTAAAACCAAAAATTCGAAGACATGTGACATCTACCAACCCGCACTGGGCCAGCGTGGTGGATTATGAGGCTTACAGGACCTAAACGCAAGTTTTAGAAACAATAAAAGTATGTGATCGACTACAGTAAACAAAATCAGAAAAATATATGATATTCTTTAGTATATATGCTAGGTAGACAGTGTGTTGAAAAAATTATACAACTAATTTGATACGATAGAAAAAAATCATGAAGATACCTCTAAAAACTTTCTTTTTACAATAAAAACATACAAATAATACAATCGTTATGATTTTTTTGTCAGATCATTCTACAAGCAACATACTAAAGCACAGGTGTTTTAATTTTTTAGGCCAAACAATAGATTTTTTGTAAATAGATAATTGTTTCATATTTTGCAATAAATTACCAGCGTTGTGTCATCGCACTTCTCTTTCTTTTTTTCTATGCAGTCCGACAAAGACCGCGCTTTAGGTCATGTAGTCGCCTTTTGGGCCACTCCCTCCCACAGAGAGGAGGCCTGCGTCCCAGCAGTGGGAACACTATAGGCTGACTATGAAAGACAAAAGGAAAGGAAAGATAAAGAGGGGGAGGAAGTGGGAAGGTATTTTGAGGACGAATTTGACCAAACTGTTATTTATGCCTAGTAAGCATAAGTTTTATAATGCGAATAAATCTTGAATTCAAAATTATTCCTTGGATAAAGATATCTGGCGTTGGTAAAATCAGCCTTAAGAGAGAAGAAGAATAGCTAGGAGAAGAATAGCTCGCGGTCTTAATTCACTATGACCACTTAACGGTCCCTTACTTCGAAACCACGACAATTCCTTACCTTATCACTACATCTGCTACTAATGTATTCTCTATGACACAATGGCGTGGTTTGAACTGATGATGATGGGGCTCCCTCTTCCACCTCTAGACTTCCATCTGGCCCGTTGTGTGTAGGTGGTTTGAACTGTCAAAATACATGTTTTCCGTACGGTTGACCCGGTTGTCCTTGCCGTTAACAAGACACGATATTGACGTGGTTTGCACGTGGTAAGATTTCGTGGGGAATAATACAGAACTTGGGCCCAGGCTATGAAAAAAAGTGAGTTATCAACTAAGTACCTACATAAACTTTGAAAGGAAGAAACCGTAAGGATTACATCAAAAACTGCTTCATAATCACCATTAGAAAACACACAGTTTGCCATAATTGTTTACCAAATAAAGAATAATACCACTTTACAAATTTTTCTTAAAATTAATGACTAGATTTATGAGCGATTTCTTATAATAATGTTCTTAGTTACACTTGATTCCATAAATTATACAAATAAGATTTATTTATAGCATATACTTAGATACTTATTGCGTCTTAAAATAAATTAAAATCCATTCCAGAGTAGTTATTTACTTTTCTTAGCATAGGTTTAAGAGATGATATTCTTCTTGAGTACTCTTCTAAGCGTTATTAATCTCGGTTTTTGCCAGAATTCTAAAGATATTTGGGTTTAAAAATGTTTAACTCAACATAGAGGTAAGTTTTTTATAAATATTGAGATTCAGTAAAGACATTCCAATTTGTCTACGGTTTATTGATCAAATCGAAAAGCGTCGCAATATTTATTACGACGCTTTTCCATTTGATCGCTTTTTGATTTGATTCGAATTGAATGCACATTTGTGCATTTCAGTTTATAGGCGAGCAGACAGGCGCGATGCTTCGCTAGTAAAACAATTTCTATGACAACATAATGGAAATTGTTGTACTAGTCGCGTCGCGCTGTCACGCCGCGCCTGTCTGCGTGAGCCTTATAGCAGTCGCTCGCGTCTTGCTATAATGTCGTTAGACCAAATAATGTCTACTTACTCGTAGCATAGTTCACTCCAAAATATAAAATATTTTACGGCATAGGTGGTATTCAGAGTTTATTAATGCCTACATAAAACTGCTGTTAGCAGTTGCTGCTGTAGCAAAGTTTTAAACAGAGAAGCAATTCTCGTAATTTTAAGAATGTTCACACACCTATCTCAGTCTCAATCTGTCTAAAATACCTCTAATTTCCCTACATTTGAACAAGGTTTTGACGTTAGTTTGTCGTCGAGATGAGACTGCGACTGGATTTTGAACGTTTTAAATTACGAGAACTGGCCTTCAGGAATATTTTGATTTTATAAGCTCAAATTTTTTATGTTTGAATATTTCGGTTAAGTTATGTTTTCCTAAGTGCTCATCACACGAGCGACACGCGTCGACGACAGAGACAACTGCATCCATCGACACGCGCCGACGGCAGCCGTCGACAACGGATCGCGCATGTATGTGAGTACGGTGCTCAAATACACAAGCGGTATTTTGTCGACGGCTGCAGTTACCTCTGTCGCTGGACGCATGTCGCTCGTGTATATGCACACTGAGACTGCGGTAGGTGCCTCTCTTAGGAAACCACAGCTTTACCGTGACTCTTAGGATAAAGGACACACATCTCAAGTTAACTTAGTCTACGGATCCAGGTACATATGAGTAGAGGCGTAGCAACGTCTGCTATGATATAGGTACCCTTCCCTACTTACCCTTTAATAGAAGCGATATCACTTACATAAGTTTACAATATTGGCCTAGAGTCCACCAAAGCGAGGAGTAGACGAGAGTATGTCCCTAACAAAAACCCAATACATCCCAATCAATACTTATCCTTTCTTATTAAGGTGACCATCTAATACACATCGAAACCCCTTCATGTCTCGGAAAGCACGATAAGTTGTTGGTCCTGGTTGTCATTCGCAGATCTTTGACAGTCGTTACGGGTAGTCAGTAGCCCAAAAGTCTGATAACCAGTCATAACAAGGGGTATCGTGTTACCCAGTAACTGAGTTATGGAGGTCAGATACGCAGTCGCTCCATGTAAGTACTAGTATTTAACTGCATCTAGTTAAATTGGAAACTGAACCCAACATTGGAAAAAGGCTAAGGCTAAAATACTTTTAAAAACCAGTAAGTTTTGCACATCCTTCCTTTCAGCTTCAAATTACAATAACCTTAGGCTGTTTACGGGAATCTCTATCTCTCCTCGTCGATTTGATGGAAACTGGACTCCAAATTCCAGCAAAACTATACAACTAGTACGACAGTAGAGCATTTAGAATCAGCTGCAGACAAAAGTTTAAAGCTGAAAGTATTGTGGTATCCACTGAGACAGACCACACAATACATCTCTCTCCAAAACCGATACCAGTAATTGTGCCAAACACATAAATTAATAAACAAAAACGGTCAGCAATTTACAATGTTAGTAACATTAATATTATTAGATTCATTTACAGATCCAGATACGTAATCTTAGTAGCAGTGACTGCAGCTGCAGCGGCTAACGTAGCAGCGACTGCGACTACTGCAGCTGTGGAGCCCATGGCTTTGACTGCGAACCCCATGATGAAAGACACGAGCAGTTGCGCCACGAACACGCAGCTGCTGACGACGGCAACGTCTGTGCCGATACCGCGGGTCTCCCCACAACCACCGCCACCGCTGTCCCACTGTTGGGCAAAACGGGAAATAGTACAGGCAGGTTATTTTAAATAAATTTTGATTTAAAGCTAGAACAGTGATTATTGGACATATAGTAAAGATACTATTATGTCCTTACTAGAGATGTTCTTCAGAAAGGTTAGGTGCGTAGTACTCGCAACATGCGTGTATGACCAGATTTATGAACGTAAACACGTAAACGAAGCAAAAAGCGTATGTAAGGACCGTAGCAGTGGCGTTCTGTAGTTCCTGCCTACCTCCTGGTAATAAGCCGTGAGTTTATGAATGTTTGTGTGATTATAGGCTTGTTAAGCTCAGACCAAGTTGTGTAAGAGAAAGCCTGACTGAATGACTATAGTTCGCGCGGAACTCGTTGACCGCGCCTTAGGTATGTGAGCGGTGGAACGGAGGGGCGGGGGCGCATTACTCAGTACGTGTGTGGCGAACCGCCGCCTCACCCGTCCCCACCTCAGCGGCCAACTATTTCAGCGCGGACTATAGAACAAAACATAATACAACAAGGCAAAGAAATCTATATATTATATATAATTCAAAGTCCTGACTGGCTGATATAACTATCAACGCACAGCCTAAACCGCTGGTCATAGAGACATGAAATTTGGAGGATATGTTCTTTGTGAAGAGTAGGTATCCACTGAGAAAGGGATTCCGAAATTCCACCCAAAAGAGTGAACGGGAGGAGGGTGAAATTTTATGCGGACGGAGTCGCAGGGAGAAGCTAGTAAAGCATAAAAGGAATGTTTGCAGGAATTTAAAATATTGTTTGTTTTATGAATAATAAGATTTCTTTTAAACCGAGAATCCAGGAAGAAATGTGTGGAATGCTTCCAAGAAGACCAAGAAATTATGGAACGGGAAATCAATTAAAGAAAAGGAGATCGCAAATAATAAAAAACAACCGACTTCAAAAAAAACACTACAAAGTGAAAAATAACTTTAATTTCGGAAGTCGGTGTCGTTTGTTCCGCATTTTCGTTTTTTGACACCGACTTCCGAAATTAAAGTTATTTTTCACTTTGTAGTGTTTTTTTTGAAGTCGGTTGTTTTTTTTTGTAAAAAAGTTTTTATTTTTCACTTTTTAGTTGTACCTACCCCACACAAATTCAATTAACACTAGAGCATTGAAGAATTGAAGACACGACTCAAAGAATCATCAAAATTCACATAGAAATGCCGGAGATGCAGTACATTTGTGCATATAACTTCGTACATAAGAATAATTACCTAATGTATTATATACTAAAACCTTCCTGAAAGTATGTAGATCACACTAATGAAAGAATTATCAAAATCGGTTCTGTAGTTTTTGAGATAATCGCGGACATACAAACATACCTACATACATACATACATACATACGGGTCGAATACAGAACCTCCTTTTTTAAAGTCGGTTAAAAATATAACCACTTTCTAGTAACATCATAGTATATTTTGCAAGTTTGCTTTTAACGAATGGACACAGATTTCAGAGTCGTTTAACATTGAATTTTTGATGCATGATCATTCTTAGCTGCAATTAGCGATCGTTTAATCAATTACAGGGCACGTTCTGTTTGAAGTTCCATGAAAATCGCACATCAAAGGATTAATACGCTGAAATAATAACCGGTTGGTTGAAGTTAAAATACATTAGAAATATTGATTGACAAATGCTACAAATTGACATTTTGTAGCAATTTATTGAAAGACCACAATGTTTTAAACACTGTTTTTGACGTAAATTTGCCTTATATATTGCATGAAACAAGCTGTTCCCTGAAATGATCGGTAGTTTATTGAAATAACACCCACTGTACTTAGAAGTTATAATTTTATAAACCCGTATTGCAGCACTCTGTCTGGAATAACCATGGTAGATAAGTATGTTACTTATGACATGCTAAAACATTTAAAAGAACGAATTTCGTCGATGAAACAATGCGTCAAGTACCTATGATGCAATAATACGCAACAGTGATGTCAATATCCAAGGTGGTGTCGCGTCATCGCGTGCCGAAGTTGGTATACTACTACTACTGTATAAAATTACAATTAATATACCTACCTACGCTGTGATTACGATGACTCACATAATGGTATATGGCCATCACCGTCTTACCAAATATCTGTAGGTAATTTATCAGATCGAGGCATTGCAGATGTGTTGCCATGCCAGAGAAAAAGCCCTACAAAGCGGAACACAGAATGTGCATGGCAGCAAAGCCTAGATAGGCATGATGGTAGAGCTCCCCGGATAAATCACTAATCTCACATTAATCAGTAATCTAACTCTTTCCTTACATGATCTGAGCAAGATTATGCCAAATTTTGACCCTTGAATTTCTTACGCCACATTTTCTCAAACGTATAGTTTTATAATATGACATGTAAAAGTGATTTCGATATCCTGTCTACAGAATAAACAATTTTATTTAATTTTATTTGAAACTCGCATCATAAAGACCTCTGCTACTATTTAGAACTTACCATGCCAGTAGCGTGATAGTGTGCGACCAGCAAGTACGGCATGGTGAACAGCGTGGAGTACATGACGCCGGCGGTCCAGCTGCAGAGGAGCACGGCGGCTTTAGCGCGGATGGCACACAGGGCCACCATGCCGCAGCTGTAGGTGCAAAGTCCACCGACGTAGACACGCTTAGCTCTGAAATATACAAAATAATATATTATATTAATTTAAAGTTAAAATTGGTCGATCTGAATCCTAAGATTAGAAACCAAAGTTGCCGAAACCTAATGGAACATTGGAATATTAACTGCGAATTCGAGATATCGCCAGTCTTATACTATTTCTCAAGAACAGTAGATAATGATGTACGCTTGTGTGATCTGCTAGGATACAGACTGTTTATCCCGTAAGTGACTGCAACGTTGATCCATCCACCATCTACGAACAGCTCCTGCTTTGTAATATTAATCAGGGTAGGCTTGACCAACACAAATATGTAAGGAGAAGTGTGACTGGTGTTCCGACTAGGTTACTGTTCGCAACTACATTTTTTATGCCACGGATTTTCTGAGACTATTTACCATTATCCCGAAACTTATCATCATCAAATCCAAAACGTCATTAACAATTAATTTAAACGTCAATCCATTACCACGAAAGCCATATTTTCAAACCTGATATTAACGCTAAGGACTTTAAGAGCATTAAATGGATACCAACCGCTAATTAATGGTATATGGTCGAGCTTGTTCTAATAAATAATAATGGTTCTTAAGGTGAATGCGCAGTGGTAGACCGCGAAATTCAAATTTTCTTACGTTTTTTGCAATTTGCAGCTCAGTGTCAGGTTGTATCTTGATCAAAATTTGATTCGCGACTATAATAGATATGCATTTACAGAATTATAGTCATTAGAATCATTAATGTATCTCTTAAAGTTAGATTTCTACCGTTAAGAACAAATCTCGTATGGAAAAATGTTTATGGTAGAAATCTAACTTAGAAAGATGTATTAATGATTCTGATGATTATAATTCTGTGAATACGTACCTGTTATAGTCGCGAATCAACTTTTGATCAAGATAAAACCTAACACTGACCTGAAAATTGCAAAAAACGTAAGAAAATTTGAATTTCGCGGGCTACCACTGCGCATTCACCTTAATGTTATCTATGTTCTTGTTATAATAGACAGATGACTGGTGCTGAGTGAGATTAATGATACACATGCAGATTCGTTAACTAGCAGATTAGTTTTATTTTATTTGGTTTTAAGCGGGTTGGATACTTGGAATAACTATGTCATCGGATAAAACTGTTGTGTTTATTTAATGACGTGCGATTGGAGAGGCCTTTGGGGGTAATTGCGTAACACACTATCAGTAGCAATGGTTTTCATTTTGACAGATCAACAACATTCATTGCGTTATTTACTTTGTTGAGCAGACAAATTTTTCGAACGGATGAAGCAATGGATTAGCAATATCCTTTTGAATGAATTAGATTGAGATTGATAGTGTGTTACGCAATTAGGGTCAATCCGCACTGAAAGAGCAGCGGCTGGCAGCGGCCATTATCGCAGTCACTTGTTCTTACGGCCGCTGCCCGCCGCTGCTGTTTCAGTGGGGATTGACCCTTAAGGTTCTGTGTCCAGTTGTTGACGGCATAGGGTGATGATAATGATGGTCTATGACGACTGTGATCCAATGATGTGTTGTGGATTGTCGAGTGAGGTCAGATAAAGCTCCAGGGTGCTCCAGGTAAAATACTGGTATTCAGCTTCATCCGGTTAGACTGGAAGCAGGCCCTTGTACAGTTAGAAAAAGGCAAGGCAGATGTTGATATAACCCAATAGTACAGCAATTTACAAGGTATGATTTATTTTGTCTAGCCACAAAAATTGCGCGAGGAAAATGCTCGAAAATTGATAAAAAAGTATACTATTGGGACATCAATCATTGACGAAAGAAGGAGATTCTTCATAGAAAATTTTCTCGGTAAATAAATCTGAGATAGAACTCGTATAATCCAAACTAGTATCCCCGAATTCCTCGCACCATTTGTCGATAAATTCAATTTTATCAAGAGTAATGTTAGGTTCACATGGCTGTGAAGATAGATTTTTTTCTTTTTTATGTTTGTACACTCCTTTGTACTGCAATGCAGTGGGAAAATAATGGGCTGGTATTATTTTATATAGCTTCTGCCCGCGACTTCGTCCGCGTGCAATTCTTGTTCCCCTGACCCGCCCCGTCGCATCGCATCGCCTACCCGCACTATTACTTCTTGGTGTTGGTTCTTGGTGACTTTTTTATTTTCCTCAGCTCCTAAGAAGCGTTATGTAAAGTAGCCTATAGCCTTCCTCAAGAATTGGGCTATCAAATGCAAAAATAATTTTTCAAATCCGACTGGCAGTTCCAGAGATTAGCGCTTTCAAACAAAGACACAAACTCTTCTGGTTCATTATTTTAATATTTTATATTATTAAACTGCTAACACATTTCTGAGCCAATCCATACAAATAATTATTATAAATGCGAAAGTGTGACTGTCTGTCTATCTATCTGTCACCTCTTCACGCTTAAACCGCTGAACCGATTTAGATGAAATTTGTGAGATAATTTGAGTCCCGGGAAAAGACATAGGATAGTTTTTATCCCGATATTCCCACGGGATCGAAACTTATGCGAGTTAAACCGCGGGGCGCTGCTAGTTATAAATATATTCTGACGTTACAGTTTTTTGCCACTGTCATTTGTTTTGCTTTCGACAAATTCTTTGATCGTTCCGCAAAAGATCTAAATCGGGACCACTAAACCGTCTGCCTTGGTCCTAACGCATTAAACATTAGAAATCCGTATCTACCTAAGCTTTAAATCCAACAATCCTCCAGTGTAAACCTCCCCTCACGGATTCTAGACGAGCTAAGCTTGTAACGTTATTGATTTTTAAATCACCTCGAAGCCAGCAAAGTGTCAGCCAGGAAGAACGTCGCAAAGTCAAGGATCCGTTGATCTCATTACAACGAGATACTGTTTACTACAAGTACCTACAACAGTCAGCTGTCAAGTTGAAGGGTAAGCTTAGATAACGGCATGATTGCATGAACGATCGCCTGATACGAGAGATATTATATAACTAAGTATAGCTTCTGCCCGCGACTTCGTCCGCGTGAAATTTCACCTCCCCCCATTCATCCCCTTAGGGGTGGAATTTCGAAAAACCCTTTCTTAGTGTATAAGAATACACCCTCCGGACCAGCGGTTTATGCTGTTCGTTAATATATCAGTCAGTCAGTCAGGACTTTGAATTTTATACAGGGTGTTACGGAAAGGGTATATCCATACAAACGGGTTGAAGAGTGTATCTGGTCTAGAATCTCTACAAAATTTCAGCTCAAAAGCAGTAACTTTGAAAATGCTCAATATTTTTTTTTATTACCCTTTCCGTAACAACCTGTATAAATAGAGATTTTTGCAAAAGAATAGTAGTGTACCGTACGTTTACACGTGCAGTGCTAAAGATTACTCTTTGTGGATAATTAAGCTTAGTCATTCATTTCAGGAAGCCTCAAAAATGGCCCTGAACGGACATAAGCATAATCAGCCTTTAGTGTTCCCACTGCTGGGACACGGGTCTCCTCCCTGTGAGATGGTAGATGTGGATTGGTAGGTGTCACATGTCTTCGAATTTCTGATTCTAGGACATGCCGGTTTCTTCACGATGTTTTCCTTCACCGTTTTGAGAGCAGCGGTAATGAAAGTATTTATGCAAGGTATAGCGCCTGCCTGGGTTCGAACCCACGAGCTACGGACTCCAGGACTGATATATTTGGCGGCAAACCGGGACCTGCATGACATCTCCATATTGGGCCACGTTCCTCAGTACTGAGAGACGATTATATTTAGAAGATAAATTTCGAAAGATGAAACATTCTGGAAAGGTCCGTATTCTAGAATGACGATGAATAATTAATTAATCTTGATTTTAAACCTAGATATAGATAGACCCACGAAGACGCGCCCCACTCTTCTTACTAATCGCTAGTGGTTATCACTAGTTAATTCCGCTAGTGTTTTAGTTTTCTGATAAACACTAATTACCCACTAATAAGTAATTACTGTGTATCGACAAAACTAAAATACTAACTTAATGTTGCACACTGGTACTGTAAGCGGTTAGGAAGAAGAGTGGGGCGCGTCTTCGTGGACGGCGCTTTCTGTAAGAGCCGTGAATCTTAGCAAAAGTTTCAGTTGTAAATCAGGATTGAAAAGGGTTAGGTCTAAGCTTAGACTAATTTTACTTAACTTCTCATTATGAGAGTAGATGTGGAACAAAATTTACAACAGTTTGTTATCCCTGGCTTTAACTGGTGATATTGAAAGCTAATTTCATTAAAGTACTTTAGTACATTATGCTTGAAAGTTTGGCTAGAGCTCATAGGCAGTGTTTACCTTGCCATTATCTCTAGAATCTAGAAACTTATTCAATGAAAATGATGTCTGCTAACTAGTTTTATTACGGAGCTATTTATCATCATCATCATCATTATTTCAGCCGAAAGACGTCCACTGCTGGACATAGGCCTCCCCCAAGCAACTCCACTTTGACCGGTTTTGTGCTTCTCGCATCCAACGAGTTCCTGCGGCCTTCACAAGGTCGTCGGTAAACCTTGTTCCGGCCTTCCAACGTTACGTCTTCCGCAGCTATTCCATAAATTTTTAATATACTACCTATACTGTTTGGTAATACCGATGGTTTGGTTATGCTGAGAGCATGAATGAATGGCGACTAACAAAAGGTATTTACAAGGCAGATACGAGTGGAAGCGCCGGGAGGGGACGCCCTGGGAGGACTTATACCTCTTTAACCCTGAGGAAGTCGTGCAGTATTTGAAGGTGAAGACCAACTGGACTCTCGAAGGCAAAAGGTCAGGATCGCGCCACAACATCAAGTTTAAGTCATTCGTGGTACGAGTTCCAACCTAACATTTACAGACCTGCCTGAAAGAAGACTTTTGGCCGAAAGGTGCCGTATATCGACGTTTCCGAGGACGCTTACGCGACACCATGCTGCGAAACACGACGCCGACAACGTTACGTATATAGTCATAGCTTTAAGGTTTTTAATATGTACAGGCTTCAGCACATCAAATTACTACAATCTGTCAAATTTCTTTAATAGATTTTCAACTTTATCGCTAACGCAACGGTTCAAAGTTGATTGGGAAAAATTGACAATTTCGGGTTGCTTGATGTGCTGGCGTCTGTACATATTAGTTTATTATTGTATAAGATTATTTTGTGTATTTTATCTTTGGGCCTTAGCTGCCTGATAATAAAATGATTATTATTATTTATTCATAAACGTTGCTTAAAGTTAAGTAGATAGAGACACTTTAACAATACATTTTTGACGTTTAAACGTCACTTAACACTAACCCTATTGTGACCTTATTGGTGTTGTTCTTCCAAATGGTCGGGTGCGTAGTATTCGCAATCAGCGTGCGTATAATTATGTATGTATAGTATGAACGTAAACGAGGCAAAAAAAAGTATGTTATGATCGAAGCTGGTGGCGTTCTGTAGTTTCTGCCTATCCTCATGGGAAAAATGCGTGAGTTTATGTATGTATGTGTACTACTGTTTTGTTTTCCCTTACAAATCAAAAGGTAACTACCAAGAAATTCATTCAATACATTATTTATTGAAAGAGTTTGCCTACTTTATAACAATACTATACTGACCCGATTCGTTTGATGAGTCGTTCAATGATGGTGGAATAGCAAGCACAGGAGAGCGAGTACATCGCCATGCCCCAGCAACCGAAACGAACGCCTTCCTCGTAGTCCGTGCGACTGATACTGCCCACAGGCGCCTGGAATTAAAGTTGTAGCAATGGTGAAGATAAACAATCATGATTTTGTTGCTAATATAAATTCATAAGTGAGTGACAGCATTAAAATATTTTTTTACGAATTCATTGCCTTGAAATGTACCATAAATTGTCTTTTATAATATCACAGGCAGCTCTTGAGCCTTACTACTTTTTGAAAAAGCAGTTATGCATCTAGCTAGTGAGGTCAATGACGCTATATTGAACTTGTGTCGCTTTCCACTCCAATGGATATAAGTTAGGCACGATTTGCAGCAAACATTTGTGTAGGCGCTTCATTTGACAACAGCTCAGCTAAACAAAGCAATAATCCGGTTAATTTTCTCATACATATATTCTTAACAGGGTTGCTTAAGTTATCATATGTAAATACGGCATCAGTTCATCGTGCACACAGTTACCCCGAACATGTCGTTGAGACACCACGTGGAGGTGACGATATAGATATCAATAGTTTCAGTATCTATGAACTGATCGTGAGCCATTCAACAGAACAGGTTGGTAATACCCACACTCAAAGGTAATGAATCATAAATTTAAAACTATCCATATCTCAAGTTACTGTGCGGGGTCCCCTCCGAAGACAGAAAGTAAGTACAGCTAGTAGCAGATATGCGAACGATATAGAACAGCACCTTAATTGCGTCACAATCTGAATAATTTTGAAGGATATTATGTATTAATCCATTGCTTCATATGTTCGAAAAACGTGTCTGTTCAACAACGTAAAAAACGCAATACCTAAATATTGCTGAACTGTCAAAATTAAAGACATTGCTACCGATAGTGTGTTACGCAATTACCCCGCAGGTTGGCAACGAAGACCACGCTAATGTGACACATAGTGTTAAAAGATTATTTTATTAATCACACGTGAAGCAGTTCAACAGCCAAACTGTGTCTTTTCCAATAGCTCTAACCAGACTTGGAGTATTCAAGCCACGCTATACATACATAAAACAACCCGACTTCAAAAAAAAACACTACAAAGTGAAAAATAACTTTAATTTCGGAAGTCGGTGTCGTTAGTTCCGCATTTTCGTTTTTTGACACCGACTTCCGAAATTAAAGTTATTTTTCACTTTGTAGTGTTTTTTTTTGAAGTCGGTTGTTTTTTTTGTAAAAAAGTTTTTATTTTTCACTTTTTAGTTGTACCTACATTCAATTAACACTAGTGCATTGAATAATTGAAGACACGACTCGAAGAATCATCAAAATTCCCATAGAAATGCCGGAGATGCAGTTACATTTATGCATATAACTTCGTACATAACCTTACCTTCGTACATTACCTAATGTATTATATACTAAAACCTTTCTGAAAGTATGTAGATCACAGTCATGAAAGAATTATCAAAATCGGTTCAGTAGTTTTTGAGATAATCGCGGACATACAAACATACATACATACATACATATGGGTCGAATACAGAACCTCCTTTTTTAAAGTCGGTTAAAAAGGGCATGAATACATGTAGACTCAAGTCTCAAGTGAATATGTTACTCCTAAGTAACGTTCACCATTATCGAATGCAACATCGCTTACCCGACGAGAGAGCTATCAAACGTGAGCCTATAAAATAAATGAAATAATATTGACCGCAGGATCTCCTCCAAAGACAGCTTCTCCGACGAAGTCAGTGAAGTAGAGAGAGTAGCAGACATGCGCCATCCAGCAGAACAGGTTGGTGAGGCAGACCACGCGCAGGGAGCTCGGCATCATCACGATGGACTTCAAGTAGTGGCTCAGTGAGAGGTTCCCACCACCGTGGCCTGCTTCCACCACATTTATGGCAACGCCACTCTGGAATGAACAAAGAATTCAGTTAAAATGTGGCTCAATTAGGTTGGCTATTTTCAGCTATAGATTTTGGGTTGGCAGCGTCGATTTTCGCCTGTATGTGACGCATATTACACTCCAACTTGGTTTGTTTGTGTTTCATGCATCGCGTATAGTGGAAAGAAATATATTTTCTTTCTTTCCTTCGTTTATAAGTAAATAACTTATGTAGTGATAAAAAATATCTCGAGAGCATTGTGAGTGGAAATAGCATGAGTCTCATACACTTAATGCGTGTGTCTTTTAAGATAATTAAATCCACCACCACTTTTTATTTGTTTTTATCTGATTGATGTACCTATCTGATGTATTGTTTCTTTTAGTCTGTGCTAAATAAATGTAATTTCATCTTTTTCTTTTAAATTACCGCATACAGCTGCAGACAGTCGCCAAGCAAATTGTTAATAATGTGTGTGTGTGTGTGTTGTTGTTGTTAATTGTTGTTATTGTTGTTGTTGTACTGTTGTTGTTGTTGTTTTGTTTGTGTTTCTTTATTTATGTCTGTAATTTATATGGTGTACATAATAAAGAGTATTCTATTCTATTGTTCCTGATCATAGTTAATAGTTATTCAATGTAATAACGTCTTCTCAAAAACCGGAACATAGAAATTCATCCAATAACTTCCACTCAAAATCTTCTTACATTAGTTAATCTTAAAAAAAATATCCATACTTTCTATAATAAAATGATGCCCCAATATACCTGGTTTAATATGAGCATCGAAAATTGTCTCGAATGAGCGAGCTCGTAGGTATAGAAAGTATTTTACCTATGATATTGAACCCTTCTTAATTAATTGGTAGGCAGGTAAAGTTACCTTACCTTTGGTAATAAACAGGGCTTATTAAACAAACGAGGACGCCTTCGAGCAATCGAAAATAAAGGAAAGGCAAATCTCGGGAACATGCTACGTCCGTTAATTAATTGGAAGTTAATAAAGTGAGTCTGAGTCGGACGATTTGTTATGAAAAGGTTGGCTTCTCGGCTTTGCACGTGGATAATCCAATGTTAATTTTGGTTTCAACATAATCATGACCTGCCTACTCAAAGGGCCCTTGGTTCTTAAATACAGAATTTCCCTGCTACTTAGGTACTCGTAGAAGGATTTTTTATAAGGTTAATAAAAATATGCGCTGTAACGGGTGTAAAAAGACGCCGAATCCTAGTGTAATTTGCTTTTCCCGTCATTGTGATTATTTTGTTGTAATGGACCATACTTGGGACCTTTCTGGTTACGGAGATATTGAACGTGAAAGATGTGGTGAAAGTTCCAACTTTTGGTGACTTTCTTTTTTTTACAAAAAAAAAATGTTTTAAATATTATAAGTTAACTTTAAATACCCCTACGACCCCTGTACCGTTGTATGCACGCATAAACACAATGTTTTACGTGAGTTACATGGAGCGCTATCTCCAAAAGAGATTTTTAACACAAAAAATAAAAGTCATTCGCAGCAATTATTTTTATGCAATGTTACTTAGTTTAATGTACAGAATGCAAAGTCGACGGCTATGAGATGGGTCTTTTTACACCCGGTAGGTATTTAACAAAATAACAAGAAAATAAACAGCTTTCACCTCGCTGACTCACCAATCTATACAAAATATAATAAATCTTCAATACTAATAACAAAGCTAAATAGTTTGTTAGTTTGAACGCGCTAATCTCTAGAAGTACCAGTCGGATTTGAAAAAATCTTTTTGCATTTGATAGCCCAATTATTGAGGAAGGCTATAGGTTATTTAACATCACGCTATGACCCTTAGAGCCAAACAAAAAGAAAAAAATGGTTAGATAGAACGCTAAGCGAAAACGAAGCAATAGCGCGGGCAGGTGATGCGATGCGACGGGGTGGATCGGGGGAACAAAAAAATCACGCGGACGAAGTCACGGGCAGAAGCTAGTTTGATTGTAAACATTCGCATCTACTTTACCTCAGGTTGATTCAAAGCTCCGTACATAACATTTTCCTTCTTCAAATTCTTCTCTGGCCCTTCAGAGCCTTCATCGAAGCTCTCCTGTATTCTCTGAGTCTCCGCCTGCCTCCTGAACTCCTCCTGCTCAGTCAGCTCCGAGAGAGGGATTTCTTTGAAACTGGTGATAGTTGCAGAGACGCAAACGATGAAGATTATGGTGATGAGTGAGAATACTGCACGAACGTGGCCGCCGAATATTTCGCCTGGAAATGAGTTTGAGATTGGACTTACAAACGGGTTACGATTCATTTATATTCAGATCTGAGGATCTGCACATCTAAATTTACAATGGTTGACCTGAAGAGCCCCAACCCTTCACCACACTACAGATTAGTGTTTTAACTTTTTTTTTGTGGATGGGAAATCATCCCGCTCTGGGTGGGGCGGAAGGGAGTGTCGGAGTCTTACTGACTAAAACTCACCCGTGTTCCTTCCTTAGCCCTTTATGTGCCGAGGTAGCGGTAACCGTTTCGGACAATCTCGCACCCCAGTGTTTTAACTTGAAAGATACTTAAGTAGTGCAAGAAACTTTCCAGCAACACGTCTGAGTGTCTACAGAGAGATTTTAAGTTAATGAATCTAATTTGGTGCTGTTTCAAATAACAACATACTGCTGTGTGAACAGGCAGCTGTGCCGCTGTGGCGTTTGTTGCACCATCACTTCTTCTTCTTAGCTAAAGCATTATAAGGACGTGGTGAAGGGCGGGAGTTTTGGGGGACTGTCTTATGTAACTTACGTTCAAAACGTGGTGATTCTCAGCCTAGTTTGAATAAATGACTTTTGATTTTGAATATTAGTCAACGCTCTTCGATCAGCATCAGTTCTTGCAGAAAGATTCTATCAGTACCTACCCACCTACCGGATGCACTGGCAATTACCTAAACCCCCTAGAAACTTTTAATCATATCACAGTAATCCGACTTCCATTACGCGGGTTTAATCTAAATGCAAATATTTTATAACCATAATCAGTCTACCGCGGCTGCTAACATAACTTAGTTAGTTAGCCGTCCCAGTAAAAATTAATCTGCGCGGTCGCTGAATCATATTAAGCTAACTAAATCATATTAAAGCTCGCGAGCACCAGATATTACTGAAAACATTTGTAGCCACTCAAATAAGCAGATCGCGGCGGGTCAAGACGAAGATGACGAAGGGCGGGACGAGCTTGACTCCTACCGTAGGGACTGGCCGGCACTCGCAAAAGACAGAATTGTGTGGAAAAGGGAGAGGGAGGCCTTTGCCCTGCAGTGGGACAGTACAGGCTAGTTAGATTAAATTAGATTATAAATAAGCAGAATAGGCTAGTTTCCTAAAAAATTGCTAAAAAGTGTCGCACGGCGTGACGTCACGACCCCCCACTCCCAAATTTTGACGCGCTTTATCTTTGTCATTTTTTGTTTGATTGACAAAAGAAAAAATACGGGTCCATTATTTTTCGATAATCTAACTGACGGACTAATTAGAATTATTATTTTTTTACCCAGGAAACTACCCTATTTACAGGGTGGTAGGGACATCGCCGAGCACCCTGTTACCGTGGATTTAGTACCTGATTCTGAAAACCCCAGCATTGAATTTTTTTATTAAAATAGATGGACAAATTTTAACACAGCGCTCAGTATGATTAACCAAAGATATCCAAGCAAAAAAAAACACTGATTAAAGTGATTTTATTTTGACTTAAAATAATAAATTGCCGGCACAATAGTATATTTTCGTTAGCTGATTATTTTTCTTGTAAGAAAAATAATCAGCTAACTTGTAAGTATCTAATGCGTTTTTCTTTTATATTTTTTACCATCGTCCATATTTTGGTGGTCTGAATGATTTCTAAACGTTTGTCCATCTATTTTAATGTGAATGACGTCCACTTTGGGACATAGGCCTCCCGCAACCGTTGCCTCATCGACTGATCCTGTGCTTCTCGTAGCCAGCGGATGATTCATCCGAAGGTAGCTTACTATAATAATACCAACCTTTTATTGTCCCATTGCAGGGCAAATAAGACAAGCATCGATCACCACGCTTCCTCGAGATGGGTTGGCGATTTAAATTAACAGACAGACTTATATTACCTATAAGCAAGAGCAGTTTGTTGTAGTGAGTAGGTCGTAGGTTCGAACCCAGGCAGGCACTTTACTTTGTGTAATTTATATAATTTCCACTGCTGTCAAAACGGTGAAGGACAACGTCGTGAAGAAACCGGCATATCCTAGAACCATAAAATCGAAGAGAAGTGATAACTACCAACCCGCAATGGGCCCGCGTGTTAGATTACGGCCCACTTCTTCTCACAGAGAGGAGGCCTGTGTCCCAGCAGTTTGAACTTAAAGGTTGTTTATGTTATCACATCACACTATCACACTAATATTATAAAGGCGAAAGTTTGTGAGTGTGTGTGTGTGTGTGTTTATATGTTTGTTACTTCTTCACGCTCAAACCGCTGAACCGATTTAGATGAAATTTGGTATAGAGATAGTTTGAGTCCCGGGAAAGGACATAGAATACTTTTTATCCCGATATTCCCACGGGATCGAGACTTATGCGGGTGAAACCGCGGGGCGCAGCTAGTTAACTATAAAGATAAAGAGTATTCCATCTATCTATTTAAACGCCTGGGTTTCCACTCGATGTTTTCCTTCACCGAAATCTGTGATGTCCAAGATAAACTTATACTACTACTAATAGTAAAATGATATTTACCTAATCGGGTATCGTCCCAGTTGATGCCTCCTAACGCATACCCCATGAAGCCACCTAGTCCTGCCATCACCGTGAACGTGCTCAGACCTTTAGCATGGTCTTCTGTGTAAAGAAAGTTTATTTATTTAGGTACCTATCAGAAATTCTTAAAGCACAAAAAGCAGAGCTGACTACCTCTAGTAAATAGAGGAGTATACTACCCGTAGGGCCACCCTAGGGATCTTCTTTTTTTATTTTATTTTTTTATTGTTTCCATGATTTTGTTACATTTAATGTTCTTTTTCCCCTTTCACAGAGAAGAGGCGTCTGTCCAAGTAGTGGAAAAATCTTAGGCTGATTATCTTTATGTTATGTAATTATGTTATGTTCTTTTTAGGGTTCCGTACCTCAAAAGGAAAAAACGGAACCCTTATAGGATCACTTTGTTGTCCGTCTGTCCGTCCGTCCGTCTGTCAAGACCCTTTTTCTCAGGAACGCGTAGAGGTATGAAGCTGAAATTTATATCAATTACTCAGGTCTACTGTCCCTTGAAGCTGTGAAAAAATCAAACTTCTAAGCCAACGCAATCAAAAGATACAGCCGTTTATGCCGCAAATTTCTGCAAATTTTCGAAACTCGCACGGGAATCAAAACCTACAGGGTACTTCCCGTGAACTTAGAATCTTGAAATTTGGTACTAAGTAACGTCTTATAGTACAGATAAAGGAAAAATTGCGAAAACCGTAAAGGAGAACGAGTAAGACCGTACCCAGAGACAAAGTTAATTGTAGCATTATGGACTATGTCGGTATTTGTTGACCTCATGGAGTAGTTTAATTAATCCTAAGACAGCATGTCTGAATTCACTTGGAGAAAAAAGATATTTAAGGAAGTTAAATTGGCTTGAGAAGACGGTACCCAGAGACAAGGTTAATTGTAGCATTATGAACTATGTCGGTATTTGTTGACCTCATGGAGTAGTTTAATTAATCCTAAGACAGCATGTCTGAATTCACTTGGACAAAAATATATTTAAGGAAGTTAAATTGGTTTTGAGAAGACCGTACCCAGAGACAAGGTTAATTGTAGCATTATGAACTATGTCGGTATTTGTTGACCTCATGGAGTAGTTTAATTAATCCTAAGACAGCATGTCTGAATTCACTTGGAGAAAAAAGATATTTAAGGAAGTTAAATTGGTTTGAGAAGACGGTACCCAGAGACAAGGTTAATTGTAGCATTATGAACTATGTCGGTATTTGTTGACCTCATGGAGTAGTTAAATTAATCCTAAGACAACATGTCTGAATTCACTGGGAGAAAAAAGATATTTAAGGAAGTTAAATTGTTTTATTAAATAGAATAAAATAAAAGAATAGAACGTTATTTATTCTCATTAATTATTATTTTAACTCCTTTATTTCATTATACATGTTTATACAAATTATATTTTTAAATATTAGAACATAAAAGCATTTAAAAATATAAAAAAGTTGTAGCCCACCGGTATCGGGAACAGGTCCAAGCTATCGGCAATCAGGGCTCCAGAGAGAAGAACCTCCTAATAATGTGGGTCGTGTCGAGAAGTTCCGCTTTTTGAATCAAGTCCTTGATCCAGCTGCCCAACGAGAGCCTCCTCAGGTGCTAGTCGACGTTTTTGGCTATTAAGCCATAGGCTGTCACGACTATCGGCACAATGATCGCTGAGTCCACATTCCACGTTTAACAACCTCGTTGTTAATATGTTTATCTTTCCCGGCACACAAGAGGGTCGCAATCATGCAGTGGCGTGCACAGAGATTGCAGACAGGGTATGCACAAAAAAAAAACTACATCAATCAACCGTTTGAAAATGTTTCTATTTAAACATACTTCACAAGCAGGTTTTACAGGTATAATTTTCCATTTTTACAATAATCTTACTAAATAATAATTACTCGACAGTCAATCACTTGCGCCATATCTCATATTAGGACTTGGTTCTACGCATACCTCTATAGAGTACCAACATGCCTCTTCGCAAATGCTCGAACACATATGATTTTGCGAGTTTTAATTGGTATGTGCCTAAACTAAACGAGATAAGTTCCTCCTCGTTGAGGTTAGGAAATGGTACATTGCTTTCTTCCATCGCTGTGAAACGTACCCTTTGGCGGTTGATATTACAGTCCACAACATATTAGTCACCAAACCTGTTGGAAACGTTAATTCTGTCTTTTATTATTTCGACAATGTTGTTAGCGTGTGGATTATTCTACAATGGATCACGGAACGTGTTCAATAAGGCTCCAGTGATTTAGAAAATTAACAGAACTTGATTAAAAATTAATTAAAATTGATTTAGAACTTGTATTGTGTTTTGTTTTTTTATTTCTTTTTTGTATCTCATTTTATGCTGCATTGTCGGTTGCCAGCAGACATGCTGACTAAGGATTAATTAAACTACTCCATGAGGGCAACGAATACCGACATAGCTCATAATCTCTGCCCCGAATAGCAGAATAGCTATTAAAACATGGGAAAAAATTAACAAAAAAGAAAAAAAATATAAGGGGGTACGAAGTTCGCCGGGTCAGCTAGTATTGAATAAGAACCAATATAAGTATGGTAATTACAATAATGAATAAAGATAATGAACTTTCCTATTATTTTATTTAACTTCCTTAAATATCTTTTTTCTCCAAGTGAATTCAGACATGCTGTCTTAGGATTAATTAAACTACTCCATGAGGTCAACAAATTCCGACATAGTTCATAATGCTACAACTAACCTTGTCTCTGGGTAGGTACCGTCTTCTCAAAACCAATTTAACTTCCTTTAATATCTTTTTTCTCCAAGTGAATTTAGACATGCTGTCTTAGGATTAATTAAACTACTCCATGAGGTCAACAAATACAGACATAGTTCATAATGCTACAATTAACCTTGTCTCTGGGTACCGTCTTCTCAAACCAATTTAACTACCTTAAATATCATTTTTCTCCAAGTGAATTCAGACATGCTGTCTTAGAATTAATTAAACTACTCCATGAGGGCAACGAATACCGATATAGCTCATAATGCTACAGTCATATTTTTTTTTGGGTACGGGGCCCATACAACTTTACCCATTGTTCTTTTTAGTTACATCATATAATAAAAAATATTTTTGAAAATTTTAAAGTTACTTCTTTTCTCATGAACGCGTATAGGTATTAAATTGAAATTAATATCAAATACTCAGGTTTATAATACCTTGAAGCTGTAACAAAATGAAACTTCTATGTCAACGCAATCAAAAGAAACGGCAATTTAAGCCGCATATTTTCAAACTCGCAACTACTCGCAAGGGAATCAAAACCTAAAGGGTACTTCTAGTCGACCTAGAATCTTGAAATTTGGCATGAAGCAATGTTTTATAGCACACATAAAGGAAAAATTCCGAAAACCTTAAATTTTTATACGGAACCCTCGGTGCGCGAGTCCGACTCGCACTTGGCCGGTTTTTTTATTAGGGTTCCGTAGTCAACTAGGAACCCTTATAGTTTCGCCATGTCTGTCTGTCCGTCCGTCCGTCCGTCCGTCCGTCTGTCCGTCCTCGCTTAATCTCTGTGACCGTTAGCACTAGAAAGCTGAAATTTAGTACCAATATGTATATCAATCACGCCGACAAAGTGGTAAAATAAAAATTGGATAAAAATGTTTTATTAGGGTAGCCCCCCTATATGTAAAGTGGGAAGTGATTTTTTTTTTAATTTCAACCCTAACGTGTGATATATTGTTGGAAAGGTATTTAAAAATGAATATGGGTTTACTAAAATCATTTTTTGATAATGTCAATAATTTCGGAAATAATCGCTCCAAAAGTAAAAAACAATGTGTCCCCCCCCCTCTAACTTTTGAACCATAAGTTTAGAAAATATGAAAAAAATCTGAAAAGTAGAACTTTATAAGGACTTTCTAGGAAAATTATTTTGAACTTGATAGAAACAACAGTTTTTGTACAAAAAAGACAAAAGTTGTACAAAATCATTTCTGGACTAAGTTTGTAGTATAATCGTATATGCAAGCATTTTTTTTTTAACTTCGTTTACATATTTTATTATCCTGAACGTATCTTTTTTCAAACAAAAAAAGATTGATTAAAATTGGTTCTCGCAATCCAAAATTACCACCGAAACCTTCTGGCACGTCTATGTACTAATTAGTAACCCAATTCCCCGAGAGATGGCGCTGTAGGTACTTATTACATTGGGTCGGGTATCATCGAATTGTACGTGGGAACACTTATTGTGACGGACGGGAAACTACGGAACCCTACACTGAGCGTGGCCCGACACGCTCTTGGCCGGTTTTTTGTTTGTATTTCCTGTGCGCGTCCAAAATAAAATATTTTTCTGTCTTTTTTTAGGGCTTTCCCATCGGCATCTTCTTAGGAGCCTCAGAGGATGATTGTCCAAAAAAACAATATTAATACATTAAACTTTTACTTATAACTAGAAGACTAAGAACCAACTTCAACATTTCTAACTTCAAAAATGACGAACTTCCATACAAACTCTCATCGTTCATTTAACCACTTTGGGGGAAGAATTTTTAAAAATCCTTCCTTAATGCTCAGCTTCGTTGTACTATAAGTAACTCTTTTAATACAATTTCATGCTTCTAGACCTGTGTTCTAGACCTCGCCAGCGATTTGGGCTGTGCGTAATCCGTCAGAGATTTTAAGATTTTTATCTAGTAGATCGTCACTCGGATGTTCCTGAAATCTGTAGGTGTAAAACTGCCTATCTTTTAATATACAGGGTGAATTTTGCAAGTAGGCGTGGATGGCCGAATCCGAAACTATGAGGAATAGCCAAAAGTACTTAAAGGAGTCTCGGATTCGATTTTGATGAAAACTAAAAATGTATCATTGGATTTTTGAATAATCAATATTTCTAGCCAAGAGTAGAACCCGTTGATTTAAAAAAAAAACACTTTATACTACACAATTCGATAGTTTGCTAATAAGGATCGAATTCTGGGAAGAAATTATATTTTTTGTTTATTTGAATGCGTTAATCTCTGGAACTACCAGTCGGATTTGCATTCAATAGTCTAAAGCTTGAAAAAGGCTGTTCACGCTAGGACCCCAAGGAGCCGAACAAAAAGAAAAAAAAAAACAGAAAGAACGCTAAGCGAAAACGAAGTAAAAGCGCGAGCAGGCGATGCGATGCGATGGGGTGGGTCGGGGAACAAGAAAATCACGCGGACGAAGTCGCGGGCAGAACCTAGGGGAGTATAAAATCAATCAATCGAAAAACAATGTAACCGAAACGGAACCCATACAAATGGGAAGGTAAAATGGCGCGTGCGTATGTATGTATACGCATAACGATGTCGCTACGCATGTGACATCCTGCGATTTTCCAGTCACTTCTCACGGCAAATATTTAACAAATAAATATTGGCTCAGAGATGAAAATGTATATGAGACTCAAACAGACTTCCACATTGATAATACATAGATATACATTATAAGTACATCAGTAGTATGCATGTAAATAACATAAAATTGTCGCCAGTGACTATGAAGCTAACAAAACTGTGTACTATTATAATAAATTACTAAGAAAATAAAGTTTTAGGTCAATATTTGTTGATCGTAGTCTTATAGTAATATATACCTATATCTATATATATACGTTATACTTAAATCATTTTTATTCAGGTTGGACGTTTGCAGTTATTTACTTTTAAGTACACAGCACGTGCTTTTACTGTTAAATGTTTATGTACAATGTTAATTCTACGTAACCGGGTCATCAAATGTACATGATCGCCTTCAGTGTATAAGTACTTTTTATGGCTTTAGTATTATCATTGGTAAGTGTTTATTTCTTCATATTAGAACGTGGGGTGGAAGTGCCCTGTTATATTTAAGAACATCAAATTAATAATGAGTGAAATGGGCCAAGCGTGATGAGAATGTTCACTAATTTTTACTAGACAAAACCTTATAGAGGTATACCTATCAGGAACAGGATGTAAAGTTCACTCATCTTCCATAGAAAAGGGAGGATCCTCCGACCACACGGGTGATGTGTCTGGTGGGCAACTGGCCAACGATTGATGTCGAGACGTTGTATACATGCTAGTTGCACGGTAAACTCTGCTTGCGCGATGCAGGATTTTGCGTGACGTCAGTGTGATGCGTAGTTCGCGTGTGGCGATGTAGATGCCGCCACAACCTCAACATAATGTCCTCTATCTTAACCCACTCGAGTACACTCGAGATACCCATAGCCCAGACCGCTACGAAATATTCCTGAAATACCTATATCAATAATCTAATCCCCAGCCAGTCAAACAGATTAGTATAAATCAGTCCAATAGACTCGTTCCTGGCAATAATATATAAGTAAATAAAAAAGAGATATGTTTATCTTTAGGTTAAAAAAGATCAAAGACAACTTGCGTCCGCGTCGTTTCTAGTTACAAATACCTATTTATAAAGTTACAATAAAATTTACTTATAGGTACTCGAAGAAACTTTATCATCATTCCTAAGAAGAGTTAAAATAATCATGTCGTCGAGGTATATCTATAAAAAACCCAAATATAAACGCCTGGCTCCGAGATAAATCAATCACGGTCAGATATGAGCTGATAAAGAGCCTGTTTTCTAGTTCATCACTCTCCGCCGACGGAAAAGCTGACAAACACACATCATAGTCACATGTCATGACGTCGTACGGACTAATATGAAAATATATTCATTTTTGTACAAACTATGTGAAGGATTTCATATTTCATAACCACAACGTCTTATTAGATTGCACAAACAACAGTAACGAATTTGATTCAGAGAAATTGTTCTGATTCACTTTGACGTAAGTTTCTGACTAATTACAAATCTAGCAAATAGTTCCAGTGTAAAGGATTACCCGGCTGGAAAACACAATTTATTATCTCGTATCTATCATGACGAGTGCCTAAGGCTGTTCTATTTTTAGCAACATCCAGTCAAGTAGACACTGTAATGCGTAAATCCTCTATTAATTGTGAACGTAAAGATACTTTGTTTAATGTTTACCCACTCGAGGGAATAGATTCCTCAAGTGTTCGACGTGTTGTTCACCTCTAGAGAACGACAAAGACCCAGCAAATACATAGCGACCAAAAATTGATTTTCGGCAGAAACTGAAACTGGCATTCGGTGTTTACTGCTTTTTCGGATAAAAGCCGAATTCTGATAATAACATACTCGTACCCATTACGATTTCCCGTGTTTTACAATAAATTTTAGTTTTTAGAAAGTAGATTAAGATATAATAAAATAATAATAATACCAGCTTATTATTGTCCAAATCTCATACACGGAAAGTACGAGAATTGATCACCACGCTTGCTCAAAGACCCATCTTTGAGCAAGTGTGGCCAATATCGCCAAAATTAAAATACTAGAGAAAGAGTACTTTCTTTAAATTAATCGCAAAGAGAATGACTGTTTAATTAATTTTCGGCCAAAAAGAAAAATAAAAAAACGATTCGGCCAGGCTCTACCTGCAAATAGTATCATCAGGTTACCAGGCTAACTAGGTCAGTGCAAATAAACCATATGAAGGCTATATTTCTTTCTCTTTAAACAAATCTGACCTGGAACTGTCACATCAAGCAGATAAGCACGCGCCGGACTCTGGCAGGCATCTGCGTCGAAGTCCAAGAAGACGGTGCCAAGGACTGTGAAGAGTACTCCCCAGGGGTGGTAGTTACTGTGTTCCTTGTCCAGGGCTGAGCTTCTGGGTCCTAATGCGGAAGGAACCTCTGTTCTGTTCAGTGGTAACTCGTCGCCGAGAGCGTAGCCTATGTCTTCTCCGTTGGGGACTAAGATTAAACCTGCAAAATATTTTAATGTGTACACAAAAATAAAAAAGACCCGCGGTGGCTCAGACAAAAATAAAAGAAACGTACCATATATTTTAAATAATGATGGTGGTTAAAAATAACAGCCCAAAAAGAATGATACAAGACATTTTGCCCTTGTAACAAAAAATAAGATAAATATTTTTCTTGAACGTAAAACGTCCTCATTACGTTTTATTTTAAATAATAATGTCTGAAACTGAACACACCTACCTAATTTCCTTTCTGTATTTTAGTCTCAAAGTTAGCAATTTATGCATTCCTTAAAGCAACGGGTTTTCATTTCCTGAAGCTATGAAAATTGGCGCTGCAATACTGCCTGAAAGTCGGAAATTACGAAATGCCACAAGAACATCCATTTCACTAGTGAGTACGTTCAAGTTCAATCATTATTCTTGAAGTATCAACAAACACTATCATAACTTATTAATCCAAAGCCCTTTAGATTACATAAGAAAACCTTTTTACCTATAACTTTTTTTTCGCTCCTGAGTAAAGGCCTCACACCACTCCTTCAATCATTCTCGACCCCACGAAACTATTTTCCTACTTTTAAATCATATTCATATTAATTTATTTGCGTTCCACAAGGTATAAACAAGATGTTAACAAAAGGCTTAGATCTAAAAGCCGTTGTAGAGACCCTGTTAGGGCACAGCAAAAATTATTGTTTGATACATGATAGCTATTACTTAAAGTTAAAAATCTAAATCGTAGAAACTAAAATGATAATAAAATTATACATTATTAAAACATAAATATCCTTAAAACAAACTCAAATCACCTGTCAGTTTCATCAACAAGTTGAGTCACAAACAAGATTGTAAACTAATCCATAATTTTCGTCACAAAACGTCCTTGTATTCGAACTCGGTTTAAACGCCTGTTGCTTCTGCCTGTTCGGCCTCAAGTATGCCTCTCACGTGACAATAAAATAATAGACCTTTGTTACTCCATTTGATTTTCAAAAGCAGTAATTGAGGACATTCCGTTATCTCCCAAAGTAATAACTGTTTGCTTCCCCAACAGCGAATACCTCCGTTACAAACTGAATTTAATCTTTCAGATATTTGGGTAAATTGGTATTCAACTCTTTAACAAACAGGTGGGCTCTGTTTTAAAAGGTTTTCGTGCTGAGAACTCATTAAGTGTAATATCTATATCAAAGATACTTCGTTCAGTAACTCAGATTAAATTCTAGTTTCTTCAGTTAGGAAACATCCTTTGAAGTAAGGAATACTTTTAACAAACTAGGAGGTCGGTATTTACTTACCTAATAATACTCCAACAGACATCAGAACAATGAAAGGTCTTCTCCTTCCGAAGCTCGATCGGCAGCGATCACTGAGTGACCCCAGTAATGGGGTCATAAAGAACCCAATTAGGGGTGACAGTGCCCACACCAGCGTCATCTGTTGATGGGGCACCCCTATTTGCAGCAGTGTGGGGGATACGAAGGCTGTTTCCCCGGCGTACGAGAACTCGATTCCCATTACTGCCGCTGATATGCGCATCAATTCGATACGGCTTTTTCTCCTGAAAATGCCTCATTTTTTACTTACTCTGTCGGAGGGTTATATTAAGTGGTTCGATATTATTGGCAACTTCCTCGCACAATTGGAAGGGTTGACAGTTAATTAAATTAGATTATCTATCGATATCTGACGCGATTAGTAGCTTATATTAGCTGTAACATCAATATTATAATGGTACATTCTGAGTTCGTTCGAAGCGTAGATCTGTTATTACCGTTATGTTATTACGATGATGATTGAAAGCAAACTTAGAAGCTTTGCCTGTTATCCTAATTAATACATCGACTTGTCCTACATATTAAGTTTGATACTAAGTCAATATGTCAGAATATTTACTCTGCTATATATTAGACTTCGATCTATCGCTCCGAACTATGTTATTATTTGTTTTGTCTTGTATGTGGGAGTAGGTTGCAAAAGTGGATATGAAATCGAGTTACGTATCGATTCTCTGCTACACGGAGATTAATAGTAATATTCCCATGTGCCCGAAAACATGTTGCAGCTAGTTAACGTAGGAAGTCATTAAAAATTCCAATCGTCAATCAATTTATAACCACCGTTCAATACATGCCGCATTCTAGGCTACCACCAAATAGTTGTTTAAGTAATTTTCCAATACAGATACTATCCTTAGATCATTTTGATACGATTAAAATGACGCTAAGATTATTTTAAACGTAACTCGACTCCTTCATTACCATGAACGAAGGATCATCATCAAACTAACTCTAAAATTACATATTACTAATTATATTATTTATAAGCAAAGGCCTATATGCCCAGTATTGGCTGAAGTTAATCCATAAATGATTTTCACTTCCGACATCAAAAATAAACAGCTAAATTACCGATAAAGATCGCTGTAAGCACTATCCTGCCAGACCCTTTCTCTCGGCTCATCGGAGTTAGGTATCCCGAACAGACTCTCAGCGACTACATCCCGAACGCCTCTCGGGTGCTGTTCTCTCCATCTGGACCAGCGTTCGCGGTAGCGGTCGCGTACACCGTGCAGGCGACCTGTCACTCCTTGGTACTCATGTAGTTTATCTGCCATGGTTGAAGACTTGTGATGTCAGACGTTGATGGTCATAGGACGTAAGGAATCTCTTCTCGTAAGGAGGTTATCTGGTCATAGGATGAAGGGGTCTCCTCAGATGGAAATTTTAGAGGACGAAGTCGGTGATGGGAGTTTTATAAGCACAGATAGAGACTTATCACATCCTGTAGAATATGTTTTCGACGAGTTTTTTTTTTTAAATGTCCTGGGTAATTTAATGGTAATGAATTTGAGATAAAATAACACTGATAATGAGACCGATTAAGCTTACATATGATTTCTCAAACTTTTTCAAAATTACAAAAAACAAAAAATCACAATGTAAAAAAAATTAAAATCAAATCACTCTCTAAAATCCAATTAACACTTCTAAACAAAAGTTTCCGTTAATAAATAACAAGCGTCGATGCTACAATACAGTAAATAGTTGACGGCAAAGTTATCGGTCACGCTGGGCACTGTTAGCGGGCAAGCTGGGCACTGTTAGTGGGCAGTTACCGCGGGCACGGACGGCGGAAGTTGACTGGGCGCGCGCGCCGCCCTCGTCCGCACAGCCGCCCGCCCAGCATCTACTGACCGATGTCGATACTTTTTACTGGAAGAGATACTTTAGAGAACTTTTACATTATTATTTTATAGAAGAGTTCTTTGATATTAAGTAATATTGTTGATACAGTTCAGGCCAAATACCGGGTATTTGTGTGTTTCCAATATGTTTAAAATTTTATTTTTGGCTTATTTTAGTATCTTAATAGCAGTGGCAAAATAATATATTTCTAGTAAAATTTAGACAGGACAAGTTATTGGCGTTATTTTATATTAACATAAATTTGTAAGAAAACATTGGAAAAAGATCCAGTCATATATGAAACGAAAAAGCCTCAGCTCATATTTTTAACGTTCAATAGGTACTTGGAATTTTTCAGGCTACAGAAGGAAGAAGTTCAGCTTTAATACTAATAAGTAATAATTTATCCATACGGGGATACGGAAATAACTTCAAACATGACAACAATACTTATTCAACTGAAATAGAATGATATATTTACAGCCGATAGCCTAAAAAAAAATGACACGTGATAAAAAATATTAATTAAATATTTAATAAGCTCCTTCCAAAATTGTATTAAACTTCTCATCATAACCATAATATCAAGATACTATGACAATAACAGAATTTAAATCAAAGTGCTCCTTCCATTTGGTCTGGAGGAAATAAAATCGTTCTAAAAGTCGCTTCCCACATTATATTTCTCGGTTCCCCGCCTCGGGGATTACGCTTATTGCGTCCCAGGGAGTCGCCGACTGATTGTATCCTTCCAATACGGCCTTATATAAACAAACTGATTGTCTGTTCGTCTTATTGCTTTTGCGACTCCTTTCTATCTTTAGACTGACGATCAAATTGAAAGTAACGCCGCGGATTCGCCAGATGGAACCGTTTATACGGGTAAATCCTTATCGGAATTTGAATATGTGTTGGATATTTTTCGCGTTTGTGTAAATGTATTTTGTGAATTAAGGTGTTGCGTCTGGATTTTCATAGCAGTGTTTTTGACGTTTATTATATTTAATTATGTGGTAATTTTGTGAAAGACTAATATTTGCTTTTGATATGGCTGAAAATTAGTTGTAATTCTTCAAGTCAGTCACCTTTTATCTTCGCGTCAGTCACAAAGATATCCAAACGTGTAATAGTAAATGAACGTAATTATTTTTCTGTCTTGTCTGTGACAGATATTGTATTCTCCTAATAAATATTTATTTAGATCTGTTTATTTGTATGTACTCTACTATCGCACAGGTATGCTGGAAAAGAGGATTCTTTAGAAATAAGCATCACCTTTTTACGTATTGTTATATTCCTTTCCTTCTTGTCTGTTTATACTGGGGAATGCAGAACCGGGATTTTTGGGACCTTCTGGCTAAAGAAGCGGGATTCCCGGTACTTTCGATACTTTCGGGAAATGATACTTCGCGTTTAGAATATTTCTAATTTGGCGTGGAATACACTTGCTACGTAGTAGTAGAGTTGAAAGTGTTGATACGGACAAAGTAAGAGAAAGACGAAATGACAGGGCAAAATAAAAACTTTCGCGATTTCCCGGTACTTTCGGTTCCCGGATTTCCCGGGACTATTCACTAGTTTATACAGGGTTGAAGAGTGTATCTGGTCTAGAATCTCTGTACAAAATTTCAGCTCAAAAGCATTAACTTTGAAAATGCTTAATATTTTTTTATTTCGACATCACGGCGCTGCATTGGCCCGCGGCAGCGTGATGTGCGTATACTAGGCGCACAGACACACTACAGATAATGGATAATGACCCTCGCAGTGCGGTGACACGTTTGTTATGATTTTAATTTAATGAACTATCGAAATAAAAAAATGTTAAGCATTTTCAAAGTTACTGCTTTTGAGCTGAAATTTTGTACAGAGATTCTAGACCAGATACACTCTTCAACCCGTTTGTATTGATATACCCTTTCCGTAACACCCTGTATGTGTATATTCGAAAGCAAAAGTTGGTAAGATATTGAGTGCTCTGGTTACATATCCTGGACATTAATCTGTATTTCAAGTTCGCAGACAGATATTATCGATTTACAAAATAATCTCGTGAAATATGTCGTAATGCGATCCCGATAACAGTTGAATACCGGCAGTGTCTATTATTGAGTTAACTTGTCGACGATCTATACCATTAAAAGATAACTGGCGCCCCACCACTTATATTTACCTACGTATGTGAACGATTCAACTTGCACTTGACAATAAATAAATGCGTAACTATTTGCCTTGTGAAAATAATTTACAAGGTGCAATAAATAATGAGACATTAATATGTGGACTAGTTGTTTGCACTAGCTAATTATACAGCATTGTTGGAAATATCATAATGAACAAGGCTAGTTCCCGCACGATGCGCCGGCGCTACCCTCGTGACTAGAACAAAATGAGACCTATCTTCATACTGCTCATTTAAATAAACTTTTGTAAGATCAACCGTGAAAATTAAAGAAAGAAATGGCAGGAAGGACATTGACAATGACACATGATGCGTATAAAATTGACAGTCGTGATTTGTTAAGTTTCGCGAACTAGATTTGAATCCAATATCGAATCATTTACGCATATCTGACCGAGTGAAGAGTTTCTTGAGAGATTATTATTTTATTACACTCTTAAAAATAAGATTGATGAACTTGTCTGAAAGAGTTATGATCAAACTATGCAAAGACAATTACATGGCTGTCTAATCATATAATTTTCTTAATTAGTTTCATAATCATTTGTTAGATGTTTAGTTAGTAATTTTGTAAAATTGCTTTACTCCCGTGCTGAATTTTGAAGCCATTGCCAGGTTTTGTCAAGGTAGACCTTGACAAAACCATTACTTAGGTCTATAAAGTTCTTTGGGACAGTCTAGCATTAATCTACTTAATAGAAATCTTAAATTAATTTATATTCATTCACTAACGAGACACCTAAACCACTGGATGTAGAAGCATGAAATTTTGAACCACAAAAGGATCAATAAGAAAGGGTTTTTGGAAATTAATCCCCTAAAGATCATGCCCTGCCCTCTTTGTCCCAAAACATGCAGTCAAAGCGACCTCTGCGTTGCCACCGATTATGCCGTGGAAGTGGTGAAGCTTTGGGCCAACAAGGTCTAAAATGCTGTCGTACCAGCGACTTGAAGAAAAAGAATCCCCTAAAGGGGTTAACCCTATTTAAATAGGGGATGAAATTTTATTATGGAGATTCGTCCGATGGGAAATCCCATCGGACATACTCCTTGGTCTTATAGAAATCTGTTCACCTATATCCTTCTAATAAATCTCCTCCTCCTAGGCGACCCATAAACTTACAAAATACCTTATTCAATGGGCTGTCACAAAAGTACCCAAGGCCGCATTCCAACCTTGATACGTTCAAAGGCGGTTTCCAACAACCAACCTTGCTTATCAATCATGAGCCGACAGGTGACAACAGTCTCTTAACACAAGATAAGACATTGAACTAGCAAGTGTTAGCTCGCCAAAGAAAGTCTCCACAAATTAGGTAACGTTTTTTCCATACCTCTAATTTTTCCAGGCTATAATATTATAATTCGTTTTTATGTGAACTAGGAATATGTAGTTTGTTTTTCTGACATTACTTTGCTTCAGTCTGTTTTATCAGTTTTAGTTCTCGTCGTATTAACTCCACTGTCATTTTTCTTTGCACCTTCTTTTGAGTACAGTACAGAACATATTTATTCAAGGCTCAAGGTTGTATTAAGAAAAACATAGTATCTCTTTTTTTATTTCATGTAGAGCAGAGTAGATATGTACATATTCCCCCCCCCCCCTCCTCTTCCTTCTCGTCCTCTGTCCAACTATCTCTTCTCTCTTGTGAATCGACAAAGTTAAGTGAGTTGATTCCCTGGATTGAAAATACGTACAGTCCAGCCGCTGAGACAATGCGTTTTCGTCACCTGTCAGCTTCACACAAACGAATACGTGTTTTGAGAATTTGATCTTAATTAGTTAGACTTACTAAAATTGTCGCACTGACAGGTGTCAGCAACGCATTCTTTCGACGGCCGTACTTTTGCGAAGTGCACATTCTGCGTCAAACCCCTGCAAAGCAGTGGACTAAGGATTGGTTGAAGGTAAAAGCAACTTTATTCTGATTCTAAACCAACGATTTGTTAATAATAAGATGTTAGAAGTTCCGTAATAATATAGGCAAAAGAATTTCATTACATAATGTGTTTTCCTGTACAAACATTGAACCAAAACGTTCTTAAAGAACAATACTCAACAATATTTGTCTACTTTTGATAACACTTCCTGCGCCAACGCAAATATATGATCAATCACGTGTATATCATTTTATACGTAACTCCTGATGTATTCATATTCGTGCAAATCTTATCATATTGCTGTGGAAATAAGAAAATATCGCATGATTCATGGATTATTATGTATCTGGTTGGATAATCTTCTTAGCCTTTAAGAATGTTCAAAGCTTTTTGTTTATAGGTATACAATCTTTCTCAAATTATAACTTTCTTTAGTCTTCTTCTTCGTGTCGCTGGCAAAACAGTTCTTAAATTTTGTTGGCCTCACACTTCGCCGCTTTCATGGCGTTATCGGTGGCAGTGCAGAGATCACTTTGACTGCATGTTTTGGGGCGCAGAAGGCATGATAGGAGGTGAACATTTTCTTTACTATGCAAAGTATTTTGACCTGTAAGATATATGGAGGAGAAGACATTCCGTCCCCAAATAAATTGGAAGAAGGGCAGGAGGATGAAGATTTTGACCTGTGAACACTAAAGTGTAGGAAAGATCAGTGCCCCTTAATTCGTGAACAAGGAACTGCGAAACATTTTAGTCCCAAGAGACCAAAGGTAAGGAAAAATATCATCTTGATTTTTCCTGACTTAGAAAAGAACATGAAGGAAAAGACCAATTTTCTTATCCTTCTGTCACCTAATACTTACAAAACAGTCCTACATTTCACGTACCAGTGCGTTAGCTATCGTCCGTGTATTGATATTCTTGACAAAGTTAGGTAAGTGATGGCTGGTAATAGGATTGATCGCTGTTACGGCTTCATCAGACGTGGCTAAACTGCGCTTCGTACGTCACGTACCGGTAGTATAGAACCTAGGAGCTCTGACGTGGATATAGTATAGATACATACATGTTGGTTTATTGCGTCACCTGCAAATAAGGATGTTGATAAAAAATATTGAAATTATAAGGAACTTGGGAGTGTAAAATGAGCTTAAGAGTCAGTCCAGTCGTCAATCTCACTTGGATGAGGTGTTACACACTGATGAAGTCAAACGAATCAGTGCGGATCGAGTTTAGCTTGAACAGCTAAAACATCCCCAAGTGGTCGAAGATATTGGGTATTGAACTTTTTCCTAATATCTTTCTAATTGAGAGTTAGGCAGTTGTGTTCAACATGTATCAGGAAAGTGTGGTCAAAATTAATTTGTGGGCAAATCGACAACTCTCCCTGTGATATCTCCTAATAAATGTTATAACATTACCATAGCGCTAATTTGGTCAAATTAACGCTATGGTAAAAAAATATCCAACTGGATAAAATCCAAAAAACGCACAAGAGGAGTGTCCGAAACCGCCAAACCGGCCTTCAGAATTTTGCAGAATTCATTTACAAGACAAAATTGTTAATGAACGACTTAGCACTTATAAATTAGTTCAATTTGTATGTAAATTATTTACAAGACAATGGATCGGTCCGAGTTCGCAGATGTCACGTTCATGTTGCTGAGCAGTGTCCCAGGCACAAAATAAAGTATTGTAGCGTATTTTCAATCTTTCTTTTTTGTATTTAGGCCCGAAAGGCTGACAAGCAATCTTACCCAGGAGTATCGTGTTACCAAGTAACCGGTCCATGTTAAATATTGGTATTCAGCTGCATTCAGTTATACTGGACAACCCCAACATAATTGGGAAAAAGCTAGGCAGTAGTTTTTTTTTTTTTTTTGTATATATTCGTACAGTCGAGCAGGCTCAACGAATTTGTCAGCAAGAGCAATTAAGAGAAAACAATAGACGTCGCCGCCGTCAGAAAATAACCGATTTTGGAAGCCCAGAATCATGTAGGTAAGTAGCATACTTACGCTGTGAGAGGATCAGGTGGCTACAGGAAACCCAAAGACCGAATGATTCGACAAACTATATTTTGACCTTGCATTTTACATAGGTAGAAGGTGATGTCTTGCCTAAATTGACTAATTGCCTATACTTACCAGCCTACGTAAAGTACCACACCCTACATAAAGTATCAGCGTATAATGTTCCCTCTTCTAGGACGCAGGCCTCGTCTCGGTGAGAGGGATTGGGCTATAATAATGACGCGGGCCCAGTGAGGGTTGGTAGATGTCACATGTCTTCGAATTACTGGTTCTAGAACATGCCGGTTTCCTCACGATGTTTTCCTTCACTGTTTTGAGAGTCGTAGTGGTAAAATAATTTACACAAAGTGCCTGTCTGAGTTCGAACCTACGACCTACAACTAGTAAGTCGTGGCCGTTCCCACTGGGCCAACTCTACTCTCCAGCCTGTATTGACCCATTACAAGGCAAAGGCATTTTCGCACACTGAGAAGGTACCTTCCAAGAATCCAGAAAAGCCTTTACAAGGATGCTCTGCTCCTCTATCCCTTACCCCCCCGTAGGTACCCGTAGCAACAATGCCGTGGTGGGTTAAACTTACTTTAAACATCAAAATGTGTTAATTATGAAATAAATTACACTTACCCATAGGTCAAGGCGCCCACGGGTCATCGTTGTGCAATCTTCAACAGCAACCAGTTATCCTCATGCCATTGGATTAATTAACCATAAAATTAAAACTTTGATGTGAAATGGCCATTGAAAAGATTTAATTTCCCTGTGAAGGAAGACGTGTATTCATTGGTAAAAGTTTGATAACATAGTACCTATCTATTTCTGGAATCTAGATCCATGTTTTATCGGAACATGGGCTTTACCTAAGATAATAGTTATCATTTCGGGTATAAAATTGTAACTTGTTCTTATAATAATGAGCCGAAAAGGGGTTTGAAGGTTTTGGCCCTAAAATTAGCCGCCATTTTGATTTATTTTCAGAATCGCGGTGCACAACAAAAGTTATACAACATTATTTTTAGTATATGCGAAACCTGAATATAGTTTGTTCAGAATAAGTAACTGAATCGATTCCAATAATTTTTACCCCATGTTATATTTTGGCCCAAAAATATTTAAAAAAGGTTAAAGCTTGGACACCACGAGAGCGACGCGTTCGAGGAGGTATATTATAGTGTACTCTGTGTTCGAGGAGCGACACTAAGTAGGTACAACAATAGCGGCGCGGGCGCACAGCGAGCGGGGCGACCGGGGCGGGGGTGCAGCAACCCCTTCAGTCGCCCGGGTACCACAGGTAGGCGCGCACGTGTTCGCGTTCCCGTCCAACTGCATAATCGCGAGCGCGCGGCCGCCGCGGGCCTTACAAGTTGTGTTTCGGTTGATCGTGTACCTATCGTATGTAAAAAGTGTCGTGTAACATTTTTAAACACGCCAAGATGGTTAATTGTAGAAAGTTATTATTTGTACCTACAGCCTGCTGTGGTTAAGTAATACGATGTTTAACACTTTTCATCCACTTTGAACTTTAAGTGGTTAACATAAGGTGCAACAAATCGCATTGACTACATTGTATCACTTACGGCTTAAGAATAAGTAATTACTTATTCGTAGCTTACGGCTGCATTTATTTACGAATAAAGTACATTATAATAACTACCTACACTTGACCATTACGACAGTCCAAAGCCTGCAAGTGTGATGGAAAATGTTATCACCAGTTAAGAGCCTATACTACCTCAAATGGCTTAGCGTGATCCTCCGTTATGTCGAAAATACTGCACCATTAATTTTGAAATAAATATATGGTAAAGTTGAGGATTAATGCTAAGTCTTATGTTAGACGAAAACACGATTCCATAAAATTTTCTCGATAGAAAAAAAATCCAAAGTTACCTCTAACCCGAACAATAAACCGCTCGTATTCAAAAAATACTTCAAATTAGATCATGAAACTTTGCATACTAACTGAACTTGCTTTAAAGCAGGTCTTATGTTATTCACTTTTTTATAATTACCATTATTTTCACTGTAAAAAGCAAATACCTAAACTATTGGCGCTGCCTGCCGCCCAGCACCGCACTCTGTCTCGCTCTCACTCAGTCCGCGAGCAGTATCGTATGAGCGAGATAAAGAGTGAATTTTAGCTGAGGTAGTATAGGCTCTTAATTACAATACAATCGCCCGAACGCACGCGACGGCGGCGTGGATGACCATGTTTTTGTAAGGACAAACAGGTAACATAACAAGCTTATAACTTTGTGATTATTCATGATACAGTTTTGAAATTTTGTACATAGATTCTTTACATAAAAATACTAGACACGTGTTTCGGGTTTCGCATATACTAAAAATAATGTTGTATATTTAGATAGAGGACACTTATACAAACAAAAAATGTAATATAACATAATATCCTAAAGCGTCAGGTTTCGGAGTTATTCACCAAAATATAAGTCGAAAACAACAAGGATTTTTTTGTTTTTTTCCCTCCAGGTAAGCATATTGAACTATTGAGGTAATAGAAACGTTATGAAACCTTTATGGAGAAGAAACAAAAGAAAAATAGACATTTTTTAAATGAATAATTAAACACCGCAATTTATAGTTCGTTTTTTAATCCCAGAGACTAATCGGAGTATTTATGAAACATGTATTTCAAAATATAAATGACATTTACCTGAACACAGAGTTCAACAGCCTTATTTATTCCAAAATCGCTCCAGTAAGTTATAGGTTACTTAACACATATAGTGCTTCCTTTCGACGACAAGTAGACGGTGAAACCCCAAATAGTTACGAAGGGCACACGTCGTTTCGACGTATCAATCGTCACTACCGAACGTAAGGCCATGCATACACTAAACAATTTCGCACGCAATATTTCGTGATACGTGAGGTGGTTTAAAATAAGAACACCTTATTGACTCCATAATGACTGCGTTGCTTATGGTAGTAATTTTTAAGAAGACGACGGTTCCTATCCATTTGCATAAAATTTTAAGACCTAATCTAACTTGGCATACTTTTGTTTCTCCTAATTATATTTTCGCATAACAGCTTACGCATAATTTTTTAAATCATAATAATGATTAACCCTTCGTAGATCGTACGAACGCGCGTCAAAATTTGGGAGTGGGGGGTCGTGACGTCACGCCGTGCTAAAAAGTGTCGCACGGCGTGACGTCACGACCCCCCACTCCCAAATTTTGACGCGCTTTATCTTTGTCATTTTTTGTTTGATTGACAAAAGAAAAAATAAGGGTCCATTATTTTTCGATAATCTAACTGACGGACTAATTAGAATTATTATTTTTTTACCCAGGAAACTACCCTATTATTCGTTTCCTATGGAGAAGAGCCGGCAAAAACTCCACGGCTAAATAATTGGCTCTTACAATGTTTTTAGATTACAGTGTTAACAGGTATAGGAGGACAATATAGGTATATAAGGTAATAGAGGGTTTTTCTAGAAAATTCTTAGTTGCAATCTGACATTGAGTGGAACCGATTTAAAATCTAGAAAGAAAAGGAATGAGGGTAATAGACGGCCCTATTGGACTTACATTACATTACACTATATTAATAATAATGTCCATCCCCTTAACTAAACCCTCTTTCATCGTGCAGTAACAAATCGACGATTGCATAATCAGCCTATAATGTTCCCACTGCTGGGACACAGGTCTCCTCTCTATGAGAGGTAGTGGGCTGTAAACCACCACGTAGGCCGAGTGCGGGTTGGTAGATGTCACATGTCTTTGAGTTGTAGGACATGCCGGTTTCCTCACGATGTTTTCTTTCACCGTTTTGAGAGCAGTGGTGATGAAATAATTTTATTTTACACAAAGTAAAGCGCCTGTCTGGGTTCGAACCTACGACCTACAACTCGTAAGTCGCGGCCGATACCACTGGGCCACCACTGCTCTCCCGATCCTGCTCTTCTGATCTATGACACAAAATTATGAATTATCATAATTATTTGTGCAACGTCCTAAATTTTGATTTTTTTGTAAGACAAGATCAATATTGATAATGTGATGTAACAGTTGAACCACGCCATGTTACGTTTTAAAACACAACGTTTAAAACGTTTAAAAAAAAACGAAATGTAAACGTTTTAAAAATAAAGTTAAATTAAATTAACTGTAGATAACAAAAAAATTAAACCTCCGAAAAAACTGAAAAGCAAAAAATAAAAACCTTTTTTATTTTACCTTAATAAATAAGTTCTTAAACTAATGCAAGTATACCTAACTAATTTTGAGTCGGCGCCAAACAAGCAACTTAATATCGTTGCGAGCGGTCGTGCGGAGAGCACATTTTTTGTTTGGAATGTTAATATTTAGCGCTGGAGATTTCACGTTGCATTATTAATTTGATTTAGCTATTTGTATAAATTTAAGGTAATTTAGTGATCTTTGTTCATTGATTGTTTGGCGCCGACTCAAAATTTTTTAGGTATACTTGCATTAGTTTAAGAACTTATTTATTAAGGTAAAATAAAAAAGGTTTTTATTTTTTGCTTTTCAGTTTTTTCGGAGGTTTAATTTTTTTGTTAAAAAGTTTTTATTTTATAATTTTTTGAGGCTATAATTTACTTATTACTGCATGCTTAATTTTTGATTACTTTTAAAATGGCTACCTACCTTACTTTAGATATTAACTGTTATATAATCCTACTTTAACTATTATTTTTTGTATAGTAAAATACTTAAAAAAAACAGGCTTTATATACCAACATAGGGCCTTTAATTTTAATTGTAATACACAACTCAGCATTAAAATCTGTGAATGAACAACAAATCACCCCTATTTTCCCACCCTTAGGGTAGGATTTTTTTTTCCAAATTTACATGAGACCAACTTCGAGGTATGTTCTATCCATTAAAAAAACAATTTTCAAAATCGGACTAATCTGTAAAAAGTTATACGTGGTCATACATTCCAATCAGTGAGTGAACTATCAATCATCCCCTGTTTTCCTACCCTTAGGGTTGGATTTTTTTTCCAAATTTATATGGGACCACCTTCGGGGTATATCCTTTCTAATCAAAAAAGAATTATCAAAATCGGACTGCTCTGTAAAAAGTTATGCGTGATCATACATAAAAAAAAAAAAAAAAAAAAAAAAAAAAATATACGCGTTGAATTGATAACCTCCTCCGTTTTTTCGTCGGTTAATAAAGCAGTCTTGGCCAAGTTTTAAAGGTTCCGACTTGCGAGTTGTAAGTCTTAAGTTCGAACCCAGACAGGCGCTTTACTTTGTGTAATTTATTTCATCACCACTACTCTCAAAACGGTGAAGGAAACCAGCATGTCATAGAACCAAAAATTCAAAGACATGTAACAACTACCAACCCGCACTCGGCCTACGTGGTGGTTTACAGCCCACTACCTCTCATAGAGAGGAGACCTGTGTCCCAGCAGTGGGAACATTATAGGCTGATTATGCAATCGTCGATTTGTTACTGCACGATGAAAGAGGGTTTAGTTAAGGAGATGGACATTAAACAATTTCCATTCCATGGTCATCAATATCCAACAAAATATTGGTTGTAGATATTTGTCACAAAATGTTAGTGATACCTTTAGAACTTCCTCGTTGACCTTTGCCCTGACTGTTCACCATATGATGTATGCTGTAGTGGTGACATTAATTAAAACAGTGGGCAACTTTCTTTGATTACGGCCTCCAGAAGGATCCATCTTCGACTTTGGGTATTATTACAAGTCATTCCGGTTAGACTGGAAGCTGACCCCAACATATTGGGAAAAGGCTAGGCAGATGGTGATGATGATTTACTCATTCCAAAAATGTATTATTATATATGAATTGACATATATATTATGAAATCATTGCATATATGCCTCTAATTTTACAGCAAATCACACGCGCGAAAATGTCACATATGCACACAAATGTCACATATTTTCAGTCAAAGTGAAAAAGTATTGGACAGCATAAATAGACCAATATTACAACAAAACAACAAATATTATAAGCATTGTAATTGGCTAGTTTTATAGTAAAGCTAACATTTGTAATCCTTGAAAAGCTTTAGTTAAGTTATTACGAGATCTGTTCCTCGTATTGAGGTATAGTTTTAAGCCGCCGAATCACAAAACAAACAACGGGTCTATGAACCAAGCGCGCGAAAAGAGAAAACACTATCAAAAAGTACTCTGTGAGAGAAAATGAAAATAAAACAGTGAACAGACTACGGGCACCCACAGAGTTTTAAGAATACAACAAAGGATCAAACTAACTTTTAGCGGCGAAGCTGATAATTTAGTAGAATGTCTACTCGTAAGTAAAATACTTCGTTCTTAGTAACCTTTGAAATACATTTGAATTAGGGCGGAGGATGTCTATGAAATGTCACCAAATCACCAAATGTAATATCTTTCTTGTCTATGATATGTAAAAAAAATGTTTGTACAAAACCAAAAAGCCATGAAACCTCCACGAAGTCAAGAAATGGAAATTAAGAAAATAATAAACCAGTAGAATAAAATAAAGCAATAAATAATCGTTAAAAAATATTATGCGGGATGATTGAGTGGTTTTACGCCGAGATACTTTATCATTCTATAATAAAATACATATCTATCTTCCGCCTCCCATGTTTAGTAAGGAGCTGCAGAGTTATTCTAGATAGCCTATACATCCTGCCTACTTCCGGGAAAAAGTAAATAAAGATGGAAACAAAGAGGAACTGTCGTAATTTATCAGGAAATGCAAGAACTAAGTTGGAAATGTTTTTATTGCATGACGTGGCTAGGTCATTTTATAATTGGTTATTTACCTTTAAAACTTTGATCTATTCATCAATTTGATTTTATGAAAGGTCCTTTCTATGGCGTTTTCGGCATGATGGGGATTACACACCAGTCCGTTGCCCAGTACAAGTGTGGTGCTCCTAACTGGACTATATACTTTCTGAAGTGTCACAAGTGTCCGTCCAACTTACCTTGCCCTAGGCAAGGCCCCTACTAAGGCAAGGCAAGGGGTATTACGAGGTAGGGGGCTACGGGGCCCAAGCAATATAAAAAAGAACCATCAATTGGACAAGAAGAAGACTGGCAAAAATTATTTCTTCATTTCAACAATTACGATAAAAGCTACAAACTACACTTGTGGAACCAACGCACACAAACGATCGACATAAATAATCGTAAGGTAGAAAAAAGGTGTTTCGTAACATGCAAGGAGGTCGAGGTCTTCGCATAAATATTATTTGTTTCCTTATCAGTGTTAGTATTCAAGCTGCGCCAGCGACCCTACCGAATGTTACGTGGCTTGTTTATTACCTAATAATTATCTTCACACCTTTAACAGTTCAGTTTCAAAGGAACTTAACGAGTATTTACAAAACCGCAACAATTACTTACCCGGAAATAAAAAATGCGGTTAATGTTCGAAGTCCTTTTTACTAACAATAGGTACAGTTAGCGCCACGAAAGATGAGACTTAACCCCCCCCCCCCCCCCCCTCCCGCGCTCTTTCCGCCACCCCTATTACGCCCGGTTCCGTCCCGCGCTCAGACCTTATACCGCTAAAGAGACCTAAAATCGTGTAGGTACTGCGCATGTCAAACCACGTTGTGTCAAGTCTCATCTTTCGTGGCACGCACTGTATAGCCGCGGACAGCCGCGGACAATGGCGGTCGACCACTTTTCACCTTTATGTCCTTGGTAATAAGGTTGAAAAGTGGTCCACCGCCAGTGTCCGCGATGGTACTTATATGAAATAATTCCAGCGTACCTACCTAGCAGCTTTTAGAGTCCGCATGGGTACAATTTAACACGTTGCCTGTCCAGAGTATTTTGGATAAGGTTGTCGTGACGTCCAATTTTTTTTTCGGCCAATCTGTTTCATTTTATATATTTACGAAACATATACAAATGATTTTCAATAAAACTTCTGAATTTACTGAATTTCAGCATTGCATTATTTTTAATGCACGTGCAGTTCATGTTACCAACCAATAAAAAAAAATTCGCGGGACATTGGTGTTTTTAACCGACTTCAAAAAAAGGAGGAGGTTCTCAATTCGTCGGAATCTTTTTTTTTTTTTTTTTTTTTATGTATGTTCCCCGATTTCTCGAAGACGCCTGGACCGATTTGAAAAATTCTTTTTTTGTTGGAAAGGGTATACTTTCCAAATGGTTACATGAAAATTTTATCGAAATCGGACAAGCGGTTTTTGAAAAATCAACAAAAATCTAAAAATTTACGTACATTTTCTACATTAACGATCTTTTCGTTTACTTTTTGTGGGGTAGGTAGGTACAACTAAAAAGTGAAAAATAAAAACTTTTTTACAAAAAAAAACAACCGACTTAAAAAAAAAAAAACACTACAAAGTGAAAAATAACTTTAATTTCGGAAGTCGGTGTCAAAAAACGAAAATGCGGAACCAAAGACACCGACTTTCGAAATTAAAGTTATTTTTCACTTTGTAGTGTTTTATTATTCCCAATTCACTACTCATACGTCTGCGAAATATTAAAGACGTAGCTCTTACGTCCAGTCTACAAAACTTCATTCAAAAAAATAGGCTCGTGCATTATAAATAAAGCACGGACGTCACAGCAGCAGCCACAAATGCATTATATATAATGCACGGACAGGCAACGTGTTAAGTATCAAATTCATTGGAATAGAACAAAATAAGGCTGCTTCTAATTTTCTGAACCCATCATGAAAATATTACAAAGTTAACAAAGACCAGTAAAACTGTTTGTAACTTTAACAAAGTTTATAGTTTTATGAGTGAACTGTATGACTTTTTAAAAACCTTTTGTTTCAAAATGAAGCAGTGAAAACCTTTTAGCATACTTACTCAGCCGAAATTGTTCTCACTGCTGGGAAGGCCTCCTCTCAATGAGAGAGAGTGGGCCGTAATCCACCACGCGGGCCGATTGCGGGTTGGTGAATGTCACATTTCTTCGACCCCGATTCGATTTCGATTTTTTTTTGGTTTTAGAACATGCCGGTTTCGTCACGATGTTTTCCTTCACCGTTTTAAAAGCAATGGTGAATGGTGGTGGAATGATGATGAAATAATTTACACAAAGTAAAGCACCTGAATGGGTTCGAACTTACGACCTGCAACTCGTAAGTCGCGGCTGTTACCACTGGGCCACTAGCCCACCACTGCTTTCTAAAAAACCTAAAAACCTTTCACTAAGTCACCCAAAAGATTTATCTTTTTTTATTGACGGACATACCTACGAGTACATCAGTGAATTCACCTAAATGTCAAACGCGACCTCAAAGGACACAAGCGTGCGACTGGGAATGCGCTGCGACTACCAAAATATGTTTACGAGCGAAGTTTTAGGAAGTATCGCAGCTGTTGTAATCTTACTGCACGGGGAAAATAATACCACTTACATAATTTATAAATAGGAAAATACTTGATAAAATGTCAAGTAATTTACTTATTTAGAATTAACCAGCTACTAACCGCGTGTGCTTGAGTTAATCAGATAGGAAACACTTTAACGTATTTTCCGAGAAGTTAAATATCGGTAATTCATATCTAGAGCATACGAAAGTGCGATGTGTCTCATCACTATAAAGTAAATAAATAAAATGTGCCTTTTGCGGTGTGCGTAACCAGCACAACCATAGTGGTTCATCCAAACATGGTAGGTGGACGCACTTGACCGAAAGACGCGTTGCGCGACCCTGTGTCACGTCGTTGTAGGTACTACCTACTACGAATCAACAATTATATATCATACTTTAAGACTATCTTATTAATAAGGTGGCTATATGTACAAAACCTATTGAAAAGCGTGATGCTAAGAAATCTATCCCCCTTATTCATAATCCTATTTTATCTCTATTTTAGCTAAAATAGGTTTATAGAACGTTTGTCTTTATCTGTCACGTTGTCATTTGTGTGTAAGAAAGAGACAAACCCCATTTTAACTAAAATAGGTTTGATAAGTTTTATGAATAAGGGGGATCTATATGTATACCTACTTATTTAAGTATACAGGGTGTTTTGCGCATGGAACGACAATTTTTTTTGGATTGCGAATTTTACACGGACGAAGTCGCGGGCAGAAGCTAGTAATAAAATAAAAGGTACAAATTGTATTTAAAAAAAAAACAGGCCGTGTGCCCGGTGCAAATTTTCATCGATATCTTCTCTTCTAAAAAAGATCATAAAAACAACTTTTTCTTATTTATACACAGAAGCCTGAGTATCTACCAGCACACTAATTGCATAACACACTATCAATTAGGTACAATTTGAATCATTTCAAAGGATATAGCTAATCCATTGCTTCATATTTTCGAAAAAAAATTCTGGTCAACAACGTAAACAACGCACTGTTAGGCCGTGCATTTATGGAGGGTTTAAAAAAGTAAACTGTTTTACTTAATATACAGGCTTATTTTTTTATCACCATCCAAATTTTCACAGGGTATCTACCCATGAATATGAACAACTTTCACTATGGGACCAACTCTGAAATCACGAAAAAAAAATTAGCTGTTTCATACATTTTGGTCAAGTAGGTATTGAACTTTTGTATGAAACAGCTGATTTTTTTTTTCGGGATTTCAGTGTTGATCCCATAGTGAAAGTTGTTCATATACATGGGTAGAACACCCTGTAAAAATTTGGATGGTGATCAAAAAATAGCCCTGTATGTATATTAAAAATAATAATTATACAAAATTAGGAATTAGAACGTGTGACTGAGTAAGTGAACGAAGTGAGACTGCCGAAGTGTCCTCAAAATTGGGCGACGGCGACAGGCCCTTAACGGTGATACTTGAGATTGGAATGCTGAGAAGTGCAGGATGCACTTCTCTTAAATATTTTTAATTTTAATTTATTAGCGAGTCAGGGTTATAATAGCACGCAATGAATGTTGTTGAACTGTCAAAATGAAAGCCATTACTACTGTTAGTGTGTTACGCAATTACCCCGCCGTTTCTAATGTCAACAAAAATAACGAACATCTATACAAACTTTCATCCCCTACAGGAGATAATTTTTTAAAACATCTTTCTGTACTGCTCACCTTCGTTATGTAAGGAACTTATAGGTATGCTAAATTTCATGCTTCCTTGACCCAGCGGTAAAGGCTAAGCGTTGTCGGTCGCTAATTTAAAAATAGGATTTCATATACCGTTCTATACCTAACTTAATATTTTTGTTTGTTGTACTTAAACCAGCGGATCCAAACAAATCCCAGGACCCCAATCAACCACCCGACCCCAACCGGCCTCCGAATCCAAATGAAACACCGGATCCTAATCAACCACCGGGTGCCACTCAGCAACCAGGGGCTGCTCAGCAACCAGAGGCCGCTCAGCAACCAGAGGCCGCTCAGCAACCAGAGGCCGCTCAGCAACCCGAGGCCGCTCAGCAACCAGAGGCCGCTCAGCAACCAGAGGCCGCTCAGCAACCAGAGGCCGCTCAGCAACCCGAGGCCGCTCAGCAACCAGAGGCCGCTCAGCAACCCGAGGCCGCTCAGCAACCAGAGGCCGCTCAGCAACCAGAGGCCGCTCAGCAACCAGAGGCCGCTCAGCAACCAGAGGTCGCTCAGCAACCAGAGGCCGCTCAGCAACCAGAGGCCGCTCAGCAACCAGAGGCCGCTCAGCAACCAGAGGCCGCTCAGCAACCAGAGGCCGCTCAGCAACCAGAGGCCGCTCAGCCACCAGAGGCCGCTCAGCAACCAGAGGCCGCTCAGCAACCAGAGGCCGCTCAACAGGTGGGAATCATCCGATACCACCAAAGCATTAATACAACACCCTAATTATTGTGTAACACACTCATTCTCAATATGAATCATTTTGAAGCATATCTATCTATCTTCTATATAAAGGGTGAAATTAAATTCATGGGCATCCTTTTAAGGGGTCATTGTACTCATCATTATGAACAAATTTTACTATGGGACTACCTAAACCTATAATCGCGAAAAAAAAGAAGCTGTTCCTTGCATTTATGTTCACATAACTCGTCAAAATTTAGGTAAGAGCTAATTTTTTTCGCGATTACAGGATCGGTCCCATAGCACAGAATACTTAAAGTACTACGTACAGAAAGGACACTCCCTTCCCCGCACTAACATCAGTTACCGCACCTCACCCCGCACTTCGAGGTTACCGTCGCAGTTCTTTAACAAGAGCGCTCGCAAACACAAGTACCTCACGCACACATTCATACGTATACAAACGTCATTTTTGAAGTGAAACTTCTTTAGGCGCGCTTGACTTGGGGAGTAAACTGGCGAATGCGTTACGAAAACGTGTGATCGCGAGTAGGGAAGGTACGTAAAAAATAGCTGGAAATACCTCTGGTGTAAAAACCCGGTCCCGGTCGCATAAATATGCGACCGGGTTTTTACACCAGGTATTTGCTTCCAAGTACGCACACCGGGTACCGACTCAAAATACTTGCAAGACTATTAAGTATCTTATACGGCTACTCGCTCAAATACGTAGGTACTCAACCGCGTTAGTTTTCGCAAATGCGATCAGGCTCCTTTTGGAACAATTTCGTATGCAAGTATAGATAAAATCGGTGGTAGATGGAGAAGAAATTATTTATAGATCTAATCTAGTTACGGTATGCCGTGGTGTTCCTCAGGGATCCGTTCTTGGCCCAATCTTCTTTATTGTATTTTTAAATGATTTAGTCACAGTGGAGTATATCAAGACACGTGTAAAGGACACAAAAATAATAATCTTTGCTGATGACACAAATGCGATAGTAGCTGCAGACGATATACTAGAATTAGAATCCAAGATCAATGCTCTCTTGAAAGCTTTTGAGAACTGGTTCAGTACTAATAATTTGAAACTTAACATAAATAAAACAAAGTGTGTCTTATTTAAGCCCACGGTACGAAATAATGCTAAGTTGGAGATTGTATCTTGTGGCAACAATGTCGAATTAGTTGATAGTGTCAAGTTCTTAGGTGTGCACATTGATTCGTTGTTGAATTGGAAGGTTGAGACATTGTCTTTAACGAAGTCTATTAGCTCGGCATGCTATGCGATTAGGACACTGAGGGAAGAATTAAGTTTACCTCAACTTAGAAGTGTGTACTTTGCCTTGGTGGAGTCAAGGCTAAGATACAGCATCGAGTTTTGGGGCAATAGCTACAAGTACAACATACAAATGGCATTCGTGATTCAGAAAAGAGCTTTAAGGACTATGCTCCGCATGAAACAGACGGAATCATGTAAAGACCATTTTATTAAACTTAAAATCTTGACAGTACCTTGCCTTTACATTTTAGTGTTACTTAGCAGCTTAGTTAAAAATTTGCACAAAATTGAGACTGATGAGCAGAGACACACTAGAGCTAGCACACGTAGGAAAGATTTGCTCAATACGATTCAACCGAAATTGAAAGTTGTCAAACATAGCCCGAGGTATCAGTCTGTAGTTCTATATAACAAATTGCCTATAGAATTCAAAACAATATATAGTGTCAACTTATTTAAAAACAAATTGAGGACCTACTTGTTGGGGAAAGGCTACTACAGTATCAATGAATTCCTAGATGACACATGACATTGTAACTTATTTTATTGCTTTTGCTTTTATTGTATTATTTTATTGCTGTTTTTATTATTTTGACATTTATTATTTATAATTTATTGTACTTGAATTTTTTTAATTATTATTGATTTTATTTACTTTTCGAAATGTATTTAATGAATTTTATTTTAATTGCAAATGTAATAAGTTATTTATTTAATTTTCAACACAATGTATTTATATTGTTATGAAATAAATGACTTATGACTTATAGTAAGCAGGTTTTTTACCGACTTCACAAAAAGGAGGAGGTACTATGTTCGGCTGTTTGTATGTTTTTTTTTTTTTGTATGTTTGTTCATCGAATACTCCGCCAATTGTCGACGGATTTTCAAAATTCTTTTTTTGTTCCAAAGTAGATAGTTTTGAGGTGGTCCCACTGTCACCAAGTTAGGATCTGATGATGGGATCTTAGAGTAATTGAGGGCAACCTTTAAATTTTATAGGCTCACTTATTGTTTTTCGCACATTTTACGAAGTATCTTGTGTATTTGCGTATGGTTGTCACCATCTCAGGTAGCTGGGCTGATGATGGAAGGTACAACTCCTTAACAGTAAGAAGTTACTCGAACAGGCAAGGACTGTTTTAGTCAATTGTTTTGATGTTTGATAGGGCATTTGCCACATTTGGTCTCATGATCATCAAGTCATGACCTGATGCTGCAGTCAGGATAGTCTGCAGAGTACCTAACTCCTCGACAACTAACAGCAGATATATCGTGTTAAGGCTCATTGAAAAGGGCTCGATGTGTGGATAAACGTACTGTTAATGAGGAACACCGAAGTACATAAAGACCTGATGCTGAAGCCAGGAGCATTAGAAAAAGTACCAACCTTGAAATTACAGCACCGTAGTCGTGTTTGGGCTCATTTTAAACAGGACTAAATTTTAAGTTCAATGCAATGTTGACAAGTCTGGCCTGATGCTGCAGCCAGGATTATCAGCATCTAGTCTAAAAACATCAGGGCAGGATTTGATGATGGAATCCTGGAGAAATCGAAGGAACTCTTCAAATATTATAGGCACACCTATAGCGATTTGGGTATTTTTTATAGTAACTCGTGCATTTGCTCTCGGAAAGCACTATTTGGTGATGTGGAACTGATGATGAAGACCACAGATGGCCACCGGAACTACTCAATACTATCTAAGTATTTCACGGGTTGCGATTCGATTACTTTAATATGGTTGCTAAGCAATTTATGCTCGTCACAATGTGAAAGTCAAAGTCAAAGTCAAAGCATTTATTTCAAATAGGCACATAAAAGGCACTTTTGAACGTCAAAAATTATCTTAAAATAGAATTGATTCTAGTCGCCCATTCCAAAAGGTAGTTTTCGTATGGAGAAGAACGGGCAAGAAACTCCACCGTTACTCTTTTAAAATGTTTAGGTACAATATTTTGCATGGGTACATTAATTATATAATAACATGTGAGGACGATGCACCTACAATAAAATTACTATACCACAATAGGTAAAAGAATTAAAAACGAAACCATGACATATAAATTAATTATCTGATAGATACATGGTGCTCACATATTTACAAACATGGTACAAGCAAAACGATTTTAATTAAAAAACAAAATACAAGTAATAAGTCAGGGTGTGAGTAATAAATGTAAAAAAAAGAATAAAAAAATTTACAATTAAATTAGCAACCAGTTTGATTTTGTCTAGACTCTAGATTGTCCTATGGAGCAGGACCAGCATGTTTCCAAGCGTTCTTATCTTGGATATAATCTTCTAATTTATAGTATGCTTGTTTACAAAGTGTACGTTTAATGTGAGTTTTAAATTTTCTTTCATTTAATTGCAATATATCACAAGGTATTTTATTGTAACATTTAACACAGTACCCCATAAAAGATGTATGTACTTTGGCTAATCTGAAAAATGGTTGATGTATTTTATCTTTATTTCTTGTATTAACACCTTAGCTGCGGCAAAAAAATCATAAACTTTCATCTGGTGCGGTGGCGGTCGAAATGCACCATCCATCGACCTTTCAGACAGTGCGTATCAGTCCTTTTCGACCTGACACCGCTAGGATAGATTAAAGCGCTATAACTTCGCGAAAACATGGTGTACACTGTTTTTTTTTATACTGTTAAAATGGTCCTGAACCCAGTTTCTTTACGTTCGTTTCGCCCCTGGATCTGCCAAACAGGAAACGAGAAATCAACCAAGGAAAGTGTCAGGCCGATAACGACCGATACCGCACTAGAAAGTACTTTTTTATAGTGATGGGACAGACAAAAATATAGGGTTATCGAAAATAAAACAGAATTATAAGAAATAAAAAAGTGTGTATTTAATAAATCGAATTAGCCAGACAGGAACACTAAACTAATGTACATGTTTCTCTTTATAGCACTGCACGCAAAGAGATTGACTGCATTTGTTGCAGAACGTTTTAATTTTTTTTACTTTCTTTTTTGCTTGTTTGCACTCTAGTGTCTCTCGTAGCTTTTCATAACACCGTGCATAGTTTCTTCTCTTAGGACCTTATACCTAAGTATTCATACATTACACACATACACACACATGTATACTGGTACACTACTGTGACACTACGGTACGGCTTCGGTACGTGTACTTTTTTATTCGTAAATATCCAAATTTTTGATGTGTGTAAACTTACCGATTGTGTTTGGTTTTGGAGCATGACGTTTTATTTCTATAGGGGTTTCGCAATCTTTGTTTTTTATCCTTGGAAAAATTTTTTCACTATCACTGTCACTGTAATACCACAGGTAATACTTTGGGACATTATTTGCGGGGTGAATCAACTTGTTTTCTAAAATAGAAATTTTGCTGGTCGACGGCATTTGTTTTATTTTTACAGGTGGAAATGTTTGTGCATTTTCATCCAAACCATCTTCACTATCACTGTTCAGCGTTATTTTTCTTTTACATCTACGTTGCGCCATACTTTAACACCTGTCGATAAAGTAACGACACGCACACGTACTGTCTTATAGCCTCTATATTATTTTACTCTTTGCTTATAGAGAGCACAACACTGACTGGCGGCTCGACCCTTGCGCGCGCGCTCCGTGCGGCAACAGGTCGGCATCGGTCATATACCAAAATAGGCCCGCCGCCGCAGGGAGCGGGTGTTTTTCACCGTCAGTGCGATGGTGGTCGAAAAGGGCCCGCCACAATGTTTTAATGCCAAATACCTACATTTGTAACCACGAGCCGAAATATATATTTGTCACTGTCGAACTCCTACAAATACCGAAGATAATCGTTCCGCACCAGCGAGAAAGATACAGTTTTGACCGTGCGCACCAGCGCTAAACACCGTGGCGGGCCGATTTTGTGTGATCCGCAGTGAACGTGTTAAAGTTATGTCTATCGCTTATTTTATTAAAAAGATGTAGATTTTTTCTTACATACATAATATTTTCATAAATGAATTGGCAAGGTACCGTCATAATATTAATCCTTTTAAATAGTTCCCTGAGAGATTCGCGGCGACGTAGATTATAAATGGCTCTGACAGCTCTCTTTTGCAAAATAAAGATGGATTCAATGTCAGCAGCTCGACCCCATAGTAAAATGCCGTACGACATAATGCTGTGAAAGTAGCTAAAATAGACTAAACGCGCGGTTTCTACATCTGTTAACTGTCTTATCTTCCTAACAGCATAAGCGGCCGAGCTAAGCCGCCCCGCAAGAGATGTTATGTGAGGTCCCCATTGTAATTTCTCGTCTAGCGTGATTCCCAGGAAAACCGTTTGATCAACAAATTCTAGTTTTTCTCCATTCAGTATGATGTCACATTCGCTACTTCTAACATTTGGTAATTTAAATCTAATGCATTTGGTTTTCTTTTCATTTAGTACCAAATTATTTACCGTAAACCAATCTTGGACCTGAAGAATAGAGTTATTCACGTCGTCAAGATTTTGTGCCCGTCTGTCTATCTTAAAGATCAATGATGTGTCATCTGCAAATAACACCATCTTCGGTTGATTTTGAAGTAATTGTGGTAAATCATTAATGTAAACTAAAAAGAGGAATGGACCCAATATCGAACCTTGAGGAACGCCCATTGCCATTTCAGACCCCAATGAGTTTACGCCGTTTACTTGAACTTTAAGCTTTCTATCTTTTAGATACGACTTTAGTAAATCAAGAGCTAAATTCCTAATCCCATAGTGCTCAAGTTTCAGCAGAAGTGTCTCATGGTTGACGCAATCGAACGCCTTTGAGAGGTCGCAAAAGATTCCAATGGCATCTTGTGCTTCTTCCCAGGCGTTAAAAATGTTCTTTATTAGGGTGACACCGGCGTCAGTGGTACAACGCCCTTTGGTGAAACCGTACTGTTGTTCATGAAAGATGGAATTTTTATTAAAGTGGCGTAACATTTGATTGAGCATCAACTTTTCAAACACCTTACTGAGAACTGGCAGAATTGACACAGGCCTATAATTGTTGGGTTCTTTACTATCACCGGCTTTGAATAAAGGAACTACTTTACTGTGTTTCATGAGATCCGGAAAGACTCCTTGGTCTATACTGATGTTAAATATGAAAGCTAAATAGGGCGCAATCGTTTCAATGATAGATCTACAAACTATTACAGACATTCCCCAGAGATCTTCTGTTGATTTAATTTTAAGATCTTTAAAAGCTTTTATAACAGCCTGGGGGTTCGTATGTTGAAAACTAAACTCCGAGGGGCATGCCTTAACATTCTTTCTAAGTAAATCAGCAGAACGCGCGGGTGAGGAATTTAAAGCTTCAGTAGTTTTAATGGGAATATTAGCAAAAAAGTTTTCAAATTCCTGAGCAATTTCTACATCTGAGTTTATGGGGCCATGTGCAGTTTCTAAATTAAATTCAGTATTACGCTTTTTTTTCCTACCTGTTTCATTATTTATTATTTGCCAGGTAGTTTTTATTTTATCATCGGCTGATTTTATTTTATTGCTAATATAAAGAGCTTTAGCTATTTTGCATACACTTTTAAAAGTCTTAGAATATGTAGCAACATACTGATGAAAGCTTGTGTTATTCATATGTTGCTTTAGGCCATAAAGTTCAAAAAGGTTTTCCCTGCTTTTACGAATACCTGGAGTCGCCCAATCACTAAATAAGAACTTTGTGTAAATACTTTTAGTCTTTAGTGGGAAAGTGTCATTAAATTGCGTGTTTAATAGTGAAAAGAACTCGGCGTAGAACTCATTCGGGTCACATAAATTATTAAAACTCTGAACACATAATTTACTTGCTAAAGAATTATTTAATTTCTCTAAATTTTTAGATGTAATTGGCCTAAACCTTATTAGAGTTTTTTGTAAAGGCATGTAGGAGCAAAATGTTATTGTTTGTCCGCTGTGATCAGATGGCAACTTATTTACAATTTGTTTGTGTGTGTGTGTGAATGGTGATACGGAGCTGATGGTGGATCTGGAGAACTCCTCAACAATTAACTTCCCTGTATCGGGAAAAGCAATATTTTGTTTGTAAAAGGCGATGATCACTAGGCTATTGTAACTTAGATAAATTATAAGCAGACCCACTAAAAAGCGTGAAATAAAAACTTTTTAAGAAAAAAAAAACCGACTTTCAAAAAAACACTACAAAGTGAAAAATATCTTTAATTTCGGAAGTCGGTGGCAAAAAACTAAAATAAATATCCAAAGACACCGACTTCCGAAATTAAAGTTATTTTTCACTTTGTAAAGTTTTTTTAGGAAGTCGGTTTTTTTTTCTTAAAAAGTTTTTTTTACTTTAATGGTTTGCAAGTATTTATTTGTAAACGCGATTTTGCTCCTTATTTATTCGAAGTCATTGATCAATTTCCTATGCAAGTAGTTTTACTTCCAACGGGGCTTTTGAATACGCGTTTGTATTTCTTATCTGTATGAAGTTATGGATCAGTTTTCTATGCAGATAGAAAATACTTGAAAGTATCTCGCTCCGTCGTGCCTCAACGCTCGAGTACGTAGGTACTCAAATAGTTCAACAACCGCGTTTGTTTTCGCAAATGCGATCATACTCCTTATCAGTAAGAGCACAGAATACTTAATAGTACTACGTACAGAAAGGACACTCCCTTCCTCGCCCTCATATCAGATACCGCACCTCACCCCGCACTTCGAGGTATTCGTCGCCGACTCTTTAGCAAGGGCGCTCGAGAACCGCAGCGCTGTATTGCTGACACACAATTATGCGATTTAAGCTGAAGGGGTAGTTGTAGCCCGCGAAATTCAATTTTTCTTACGTTTTTTGCAATTTTCAGGTCAGTGTCAGATTGTATCTTGATCAAAATATGATTTGCGACTATAATAGATATGTATTTACAGAATTATAGTCATTAGAATCATTAATATATTTCTTTAAGTTAGATTTCTACCATCAACACTTTTCCATACGAGATTTGTTCTTAACGGTAGAAATTGAACTTAGAAAGATGTACTAATGATTCTAATTATTATAATTCTGTAAATACGTACCTGTTATTGTCGCGAATCATATTTTGATCAAGATACAACCTGACACTGACCTGAAAATTGCAAAAAACGTAAGAAGAATTGAATTTCGCGGGCTACAACTGCCCATTCACCTTAAAAGTTTTATTTGAGTTTTAATCACGATGGTTGGATATTGTGATGCTTTTCCGAATTCGTATTTACATATACTGTTTGTATGATTTCGCATTTTTAATAACATGCGATTTAATAACCCATTATTTACAGATAAGTCATTTAAACTAAACTATTTTAGTGTTTTTATTTCATTACGAACCCGACTATATAAATAAACAATTGAACTACATGGTCACTTCATAAAAATGCACACGTTCGGGCAGCGCCGCCGCCGACGTCGTTCGGTTCCCCGACACAAATTGCTTTCCGCGCCATTTTTTTTACGCTACTAGATTTCACGCACACATTTGCACGTATACAAACGTCATTTGTTTATGTAGTAGTAATAGGTAATTATTTTGCGAGCGTTGTATGGAGTGTCCGAGGTGTGGTAAGAGTCTACGGAACAATTTCGTATGCAAGTATTTTTACTTTAATGGTTTGTAAAAGTATTTATTTGTAAACGCGATTGTGCTCCTTATTTATAGGAATTCACGGATCAATTTCCTATGCAAGTACTTTTTACTTCCAACAGGGCTTTTGTTTGATTACGCGATTGTACTTCTTATTTGTATGAAGTTATGGATCAGTTTTCGATGCAGATAGAAAATACTTGAAAGTATCTCGAGCCCTGGTTTTAGGCCCTGGTTTCTTAAGGTGGACGTACTTGGAAGCCCTGGTACTCGATTTTGCAAGTGCGACCCATGTCTAAGGGCTACGGGCGAGGCGAACGGGAGTTGAGTGGGGGATATAAGCAAGAGAAAGCAGTGCGCGCGCACATTTTCTTTCTCTCTTCCTCTCATAGCCAAATACGTTTGAAGTTTCACTTCAGTCGTGTGGTCATAAGCACACTCGGTTTTTTTAATGTAGCAGTAGTAGGTAATTATTTTGCGAACGTTGTATGGAGTGTCTGGGGTGTGCCCATAGTAAAAGTTGTTCATAATGATGATTACAGTGGCCCCTTAAAAGGATTGCTATGAATTCAATTTCACCCTGTATATAAAAAGAAAAACTGACTGACTGATTGACTGACTGACATATCAACGCACAGCCGAAACTACTGGGTCTAGCATTTTTTGTTTTTCTAAACTACCCCCTAAAGGGGGATTGGGGGGGTCAAAATTTGTATGGAACAATTTTAACGCGCGGTCTGATTAACTCGAAACTCAGTATTTATACTTAAGACCAAAAATAAGAACAACGTGTATCAGGGTTTTTAGAAAATCTACCCCTAACTGCGTGAAAAGGGGTAGTTAATTTTACAGGGGGGGATTTTATTGCGTGACTTGATTAACTTGAAAATTGGTATAAGTAATCTTTGAGTCAAGTAATGGACACATCCCAAACGATTTTTAGAAATTCCACCCCTGTGGGGGTGAAAAGTGGGGTACAGTTTATATGAAAAATCTTATTCATTTAAGTAGTTAATAAACTTGAAACTCGGCAAGAATACTTGCCTAAGCAACTTATCAAGTTTATCAAAACTACCCCTCAAAGGGGGTTTAGGGGTGTTAAAGTTCGTGTGGAAGAATATTAACGCGTGGACCGACCGACGAACTCGAAACTCAGTATTAATACTTTTGACAGAAAAGAATCAATAATAAGTGTATGGGGTTTTCGACTGACTTCAATTTTTAAGGGGATTTTAGTGAGTGGCTTGAATAACTCAAAAAAAATTAGAACTTAAAACTTGGCACAAACACTGATCTAAGTAAATTATAAAATTCGTCATTTTTTGGAATTCTTAACTACCCTAAAGGGAGATTGGGGGTGTCAAATTTTCTATGTAAGAATTTTAACGCGCGGTCCCATTAACTCGAAACTCACCACCAACCAACCAAAATAAATAATAAAGTGTACCAGGGTTTTTCAAAAATCTACCCCTAACGATGTGAACAGTGGTGGTAGTCGATTTCACAGGGGAGTATTTTATTACGTGGCTTGATTAACTGGAAAATTGGTATAAATAATCTTTAAGTCAAGTTATAGAAACATCCCAGACGATTTCTCCAAATTCCACCCCCATGAGTATGAAAAGAGGGGATACAGTTTAAATGAAAAATCTTATTCATTTAGTTAATAACCTTGAAACTTGCCAATATTTGGCTCAGTAAATAATTAAGATTGTCACTTTTAGTTTTAAAAAACCCCTCAGAGGATATAGGGGGTAACAAAGTAATGATAGGTTAGAAAAATATGTAACCTGCTGTTGGATTAACTCGAAACTCGGTACTAATAAAGCAAAAAATAAAAAAAGTATGTGTTTTAGGGTTAGAATTTATTTATCTATTTAGTTGTACTCAAATCGTCTTGCGGTACTATTCATATAAATAATAATAATAATATAATAATATTCCACAACTATCACACAACGCCATCTAGTCCCAAGCTAAGCAGAGCTTGTGTTATGGGTACTAGACAACTGATAAACATACTTATATATTTCTAAATACATACATATTATAGATAAATTACACCCAGACACAGAACAAATGATCGTGCTCATCACACAAACATTTGTCCTGGGTGGGAATCGAAGAATCGAACCCACGACCTCCGGCATAGCAGTCAGGGTCACTAACTACTAGATCATCAGGCCTGTAAATACTATAAATACTGTAAATATTTACTGTAAATACTCCAAATTACTGTAAATACTGTAAATACTCCAAAGTAAATACTCCACTCCAATACTGTAAATACTCCACTGTAAATACTACACTGTAAATACTCCACTCCAATACTGTAAATACTCCACTAATACTGTAAATACTCCAAAAGTGTCGATACATTACTTAGTCATATTGATATCTACTTTTTTTTATAAGTTTCGAAATAAATAATAGTATTATGTAATGAAATACGTTGCATAGATACTATTATTTATTTATATAACAAACTCAAGACAATTAAGAATCAATACAAATAACTTTGCAGAATGTTTCCCCGAAAACATTACTTAATTGCTCCAAATTTTTAGGAGATAACTTGTTTCCATTTAACCGACTTCAAAAAAAGAGGAGGTTCTAATTTCTATTTTATGTATTTTTTATCATTATACTTTTATTCAACGATATTTTCATCAATTATAAAACAATTTTGAAAATTCTTAAGAAAGGGTGGAAAAAATTCTCCATATTTTGTTCAAGTCCTGTTAAGTGGTTTTTGAGTTAGCTTCACACGTATTCAACTTTGTGCACTGTTGTTTAGAAAGCAAATAATGGTACTAAATAGTACCTACTACAAAATGCATTTTAGTTGTACCCTAAACAACTAAAATGAAAAATAGAAAAAAAACAACCGAATTCCAAAAAACATACTTGGAAATCAGTGTCTTTGGTTTTGTATTTACGTTAAAGCCACCGATTTTCGATATTAAAGTTATTTTTTTTACTTTTAAGGCACCTAGTATATGTTTTTGGAAGTCGGTTGTTTTTTTTTATAAAAGTTTTTTGTGTCATAGTTGCACCAGCGCGCAGCGGGGAAATTGCGTAACACACTATCAGTAGCAATGGCTTTTATTTTGACAGCCCAACAACATTCATTGCGTTATTTACGTTGTTGAGTAGACAAATTTTTCGAACATATGAAGCAATGTACCTAATCCATTGCTTCATATGTTCGAAAAATTTGTCTGCAATATCCATCAAAAGGATTCAGTTTGCCATTGTTAGTGTGTTACGCAATTAGAGTGCAGCTTTGGAAAATAATCATTTACTAGGGACGAATGAAAAGGATGCGTTCACAAATCACATGCAGGTGGCATGTGATTTGTGAAATGAACCTGCTTAGATAAATCTATGCGATACGATGCGATACTACTACTTTTCTTGCGATACCTAGTAGGTTTCAAAAGAATTCATTCCATACCATAATTACTTGGTATCGAATCAAAAGTATCGAGTTACTTACATATATTTACTTGCATCGAATCATTCCTAGCCGGAGGGACGTGTATGGGAGTTGCTCAGTCCCAGACAACAACCAGGCACCAATGGAGCTGCACAAACACCAGAGAGAACGAAACCACCGCCAAAACACATTCAAGTACGCGATCACGAAGAAACATTACCAAAGCGTGTCCCTTCATTCATCGGAGCCTTATATCGTGAATTGCCGCCAATGCAGCAATTCCTTCACCCTCCTTATATTTGGGGTCGTCGTGCATACTTTTCTGGTAAGTGAAATTACATTCTAGTTTTAACTTCAAATACCATGTTTATCTGGTCAAGCGGCGCGCGTCGCCGATTGGCGACGAAACAAATAGAAAACCAATTGTGTCTCATTAGCGGAGCTTGACAGATTAATACTGCGTTATGAACAGTGTGATCTTTTCACTTGAAGAAAATAAATAGCTCATGCCGACATAAAAGTACCTATAAACCAGTCAGCAAGTTTGATAGCGGGGCTCACTGCCCAAAGTGTGACATGTGTCTTTACGCTTAAAGGCAGATTTAGACAGGGTAAGTAACTGACTTCAAACTCGAGATAAGTCTGTGCTTACCCGATATTTACCTAGTGTAAATTAAATTTAGAGTCAGTGAAGTCAGTCTCACTGACTCCTAAACCAATTTACACTAGGTAAAGCACTAACTTGTCTCTAGTTTGGAGTCAGTTACTTACCCTGTCTAAATCAGCCTTAACGTGCAGAAGTTGGAAACGCCACCTCCGGGAGGGGACGTCGTAGGAGGGCATTATATATTTATTTATTTGAATAACATGGGATTATAGTGACCTTATTGGTTAAGCACCTTATCGCACCTGACCGTTCTGAAGAACGGTCAGGTGCGTAGTACTCGCAACTGGTGTGCGAGTATGACCAGCCAGACGTAAGCGAGGCGGGGGAGTATACAGAAAGGATCAGGCACGGATCCAGCCCTCCAAAAAGGTGGTGGTCACAGCCACCCGAATATCGGCCAAGTGCGACTCGGAGTATGAACTCGCTCATGATCGATATACTTAGTGCATTACTACAAAGGAGATGTATACAAAATATACGACGCCCTGACCAAGATTTTACGCACGATTCATTGTATATATTTTTTTTTAAGGCATAATATAGGATATATATCATCAGCCCATCGACCTCAATAGACCGTGAAACTGTGACGTCACAAGTCTATTAGGGTTGTGGGTATGCCCATCGTGCCCACAACGGTAGATTCGCGCTTTGAAAGGATCGTAGAAGGTGGCGTTCTGTAGTTTCTGCCTACACCCCCATGGGACAAAGGCGTGTGTGAAGAAGTTCAGTAATTCAGTCATATTGGCTTGACTCTGAAAAAGTTAGCACCAATACTGCCTGATATTATAATCATCAACTAGTAATGCTGGTGGCGTCTTCTTGTTAAAAGACCATCATCCACCTACCCTTTTCCCAACTATGTTGGAGTCGGCTTCCAGTCTAACCGCAGCAGAGATCAACTGATGCAGCTGAGTACCAGTATTTTACAAGGAGCGACTGCCTATCTGACCTCCACAACCCAGTTAGATACTGGGTAACCCGTAACCCTTTGGTAAGACTGGTTGTCAGACTTTCGGGCTTCTGACGACCCGTAACGACAGCCGGGACCAACGTGCTTTCCGAGGCACGGAGGAGCCTTGGTACTATTTAAAGATGGGCGCCCATCCACGGATCAACTGTGGCAAGCGTAGCTTAACCTGATCGATCGACCCGTGCGGATGTTATAAGGTACTTAGCCACAAGCCCCTCAAAAATAAAAAAAGTAAAAGACCCCCCCCCCGTCATGCTAAAAGATGCTATTAATAAAAACAAATCAAAGTAATCGCCTTACGGAGGCAGCTCATTACGGGATGCTTAGCTTGGCCCCAGAGGGAAGCCGATCCACGCTTTTCTCTTAAATAACAATCAGCTTGAGTAGCTCCCGACTTAGGTAATGATTGCGTCTATAGAGGAGCCAAAAGCGCATTTTGCTGTCTTATTATATTATAAGTACTAGCTATGCCCGCGACTACGTTCGCGTGCGTGTCGGAAAAAAAATGTATTTATTTATTTATTAAAACTTTATGCACAAGTAAAAAAAATACTGTACAAAGGAGGCATTTCATGGGTTTTAATTTTTGGCGCGGAACTGTAATAAATTCTGTTTTCTTAAATAAAAGGATCTGCCAGTCAAAGTCCCGCCGAAATCGGTCCTGGCGTTTCGGAGATTAGCCGGTACAAACAAACAGAAATAAAAAATAAATGTTTTATTTTATTACTTTTAAGAAAACTTACAGCTAATATATTCGAGTAATTAGAAATAATATGTAGAAGAAAGCCAATTACAAGTTTCCACTTATATAAAATATATATTAAGTATATATTTTTATTATTATTTTTTATATTATAAGTATATATTTTTGTTGCACACGCGCGTACGATACTTCCATATGCATTTTGGTAAAAAGCTGTTATTTTGACATGACAAACAGACGTTTCCAACACTCATCAACAGGTTTCACATTAAATTAAACGATTTATTGTTGAACTAATGTTGGATTTAGAATTTTAGTTTTTCTTTTTTTTTTTTAATCTTCGCACGTTTTCTTATATCACGTCTGACATTTGCAGAACTGTCGACATCTGCACCATTGCCACAGAGCAAATAGAATAGAATAGACAAACAGACGTTTCAATTTTATTTACTTATTTAAAAAAAACCTTTATAGAATTTCGTGATCTCAATTACTAGTTTCACGTTCCTCTAGATTTGATTAACCTCAATTAGTCACATTCACATTGCCACAAAAATTAATAGATATCAATAAATAATAGATATTATTAATAAAGAGTATTCTCTCCTATCTTAAAAAAAAAAACTGCCATTAATATCCCAATGCTGAGCAAAGGTCTCCCGGCTCTCTTTTAACCTCCCTCTGTCCAGAGCTGCTAAGGACCAATCTTAGCTCATCCCGCCATCTTCGTCGGGCTTGCTGCGATGTTTGCCATAAGCGGGGCCCACAGTGTCGTCATTTTGGCCCATTGATCGTCTGACATGCGGCAGATATGTCCAGCCCCAGCCCAATTAACATCTATTATGTTCAATGTGGTTTTATGTAAAAATTCATTAATCACCAAACTGAATTAGTTGCAATAGTTACAACGTAGCAATAAACATCTTAGCAATTTTCTCTTTTATATTTTACTAACAGCGCCCCGCGGTTTCACCCGCATAAGTGTCGACCCCGTGGGAATATCGGGATAAAAACTATCTTATGTCCTTTCTCGAAACTCAAACTATCTCTATACCAAGTTTCATTTAAATCGGCTCAGAGGTTTAAGCGTGAAGAGGTAACAGACAGACACACTTTCGCATTTATAATATTAGTATGGATTGCACTGTTCCGAAGGTTTCTACAGACGATTTAGTTACGTAACAGTCGATATTTGTTGAAAATCTGCGGATAGATAAATGTGTTATCAAAAGAATGAATGTTAGCAAATGAAAAGCATTATACTTAGCTGAGATCATACTGTCATCCATATTTGAGAAAAATTATTCGTCTATCTTACATAACAGTTTTTTAAAAGCACTCAGAGCATGACAACGGTGTGATGTTGCGGATAGATCGATCGTGGTCACCGTCATCGGCCGTCTAGATAACACAAGATGAGCGATCGAGCATCGGCCTTATCGCTATCTCGAGTGGAAGGAATCTTAGGCGGGAGCCGGTAGCGAGTCCGCATTCGCACAGAAGCCTCAGCAGGCGACACGCGACATCCTTGAGGCACCGCGAGCGACGCGTGCGCCGACAGACCCGGCCTGCCCACGCGCATCCTCCCTCTAGTGCAACACGCAGGGTGACGATGAAACGTTGGTGATAGGTGACCACGGATTTCTCTTGACGTGATCTCATATCGGACTTATAAAGTGAAAAAGTGAATTAAATAAAATGGGTGAGTATGGTTATTGTACATGTTTTATTACAAAAGTTCTCTAGTTAAAATAAATTGCAAAATTCGACTTGCAATATTCCACACTTTAATAATTTTTATGTATTTAGGGAAATGTATATTAATTCATATTAAATAAAATCACAATCTAGTTTAATTTAATATTAACACTATAGAAAGTTATAATTAGTAGGTATCTAATAATCATAATATTTGAAAAGCATTTAAAACTAAACGTACCTAACAGACAAATGCAATAAACAAATAAAACAAAACCTCCCGAATTGTGTGCTGTTATTATGTCAGAGGAAAACAATAAAAGTCTTCGAAGCAAGCATTTACATTGGGACATTTAAAGGACCTGTCAGACAATCTTGAGCGAGCTTCAAATCAACGTCGCTCAACTTTGCCGTCGAGTTTGTCTGGACAATAGCTATTATGACGATGTCTACAAGTCAACTCACTTTGCAAATCTTTGACTATACGCTTGTCACTCAACCCCGAGACAATAATTGTTAATTTTTTGACAAAAAGTTCACTAATAGCAAGTAAGGACATTGTTTCCTTTCTAAACATACCAATAGTTGTGTAAGGTTATTAAAAAGATGACCTAGCAAATCAAAACAAAATTCGCTATAATTATCTTTACTGTTAACCTCAGGCGCCAGCTCTGTACCTACCTATATCTTTTACTGTATGGATAGGTACCTACATATTTAATAAATTCAAGAAAATAAAACAATTCTTCTAAATAATTACAGCAAAAAATAGAAAAAAAAAACTGTAACAATAACGCAAGCTATGAATCCCTCGTAGCGTGAAAAAAACGGTATACATCGACTTTGAAAAGTCGATATCGTACGGTTTTTTTAACTGGAGTTAGTCACAATTAAATCTTTATAATGATGCTTTAGTGTTTAGTCCGTAGACCGATATTCCCATTTAGCAAAGTATTCATCAAAAGCAAATGATAAATAAAATCTATAACAATTCCAATGTTTTCATAATTCAGTTAGGTAACACATCGTGAGTTCAATTTCATATACCTACTTAGGCGCCAATCTTATCTTATGTAACTAGGTACTTATTTATAATAAGAGGAAGAGGCGACAAAACCTATTCCAACTGATTCACATAACTTCCGTCATATGCTAAACGTTCATTATTTTCCATTCAGTTGCAGGGGCAGCTTAACTAATGAATTTCTGTTTTAATCATCATCAATTAACACAATACCTATTATGCTTTTGAGATTTTCTTTATTTCTACCTTCTGGCCAAAATCTAGGACTTAATCATCTCATCTGCCTAGCCTTTTCCCAATTATGTTAGGGTCGGCTTCCAGTCTGACCAGATGCAGCTGAATAGCAGTAATTTATACCTACGTACCTACTTGTCAGGCATATTGAGTTTTTTTTTTTTTTTTTATAAAGTCTTAATTCTCGCGAAGAAAGGAGTTCGATTTTGAAAATTTGCTGTTCACAATAATCGAATACTGTCTACTGTCCAACATCTTGCCATGGCAATGGTCCATGATTAAAAACAACGGCGATCAAATCAAAAGTCATTTATTTAAATTAGGCTAAGAATTAGCAGTTTCGAAAGTCAAAATTACATAAGCCAGTCGGTCCTCCAAAACGCCCGCCCTTCACCACTTCGTAGTGCTTTCGCTGGGAAGAAGAAGTGGCGCAAAGCTGTCTGTTCAGTTAGAAAAACTTAATTCTAAACAATAGTAGGTATGCAAAGTAATTAGCATTACGAGACACAGAAATTTAAATTAAATTATTTGCCATATATAAAATATTCGACAAAAATACAGCGCTCCGAAATCAAACTATGAGTAATTAGAGCCTGTTTCATTCAAAATGCCTATCGTCCACTATCATTAACTACTCCAAACATATCTTACAAAGCACTACTTCCGAGTTAACCTGTCTACTATTGTTAGATTATAATAATTTATACTATTTATATACAACGTGTCCCAAAATTCGACGATAAACGGGCAGCAGAGGGTGGCCCTGACCATGACTACTCGAAAAAAAAAATATTGAAAGAAATATCTCAATCTTTTTGGTAATTACGAAGTGAACTGAAAGTAAAAAACTTTGAAAATTTTAAGGAAATAAATAATTTTGATTGATTTTTGTGTAAAAACTACAGGCATTCTGGGATTTTTAAAAAAAAAAAAAACAGAAAGGATTCCAATGTATTTTTTGTAATTTCCGAAAAAATTCGATTTTTTTTTTTTCTCGAGTAGTCATGAGCAGGTCCACTCTCTGGTGCCCGCTTATCGTTGAATTTTGGGATACGTTGCATATATTGTACAATTTGTATTATTGTAAATACCTGCTACTTCCTGTTTCTGAATTTTTAACAAGGTAGGTACAGTAGGCCGCGCGTCAGTCGTAACATTTCGACCTTGAGTCGGCCTAGCACAATATCTACGGACTGTCAATAGAATAAAAGCCAGCTTTTTACTGATTTAGTCACCCTTCTGTACGAGTGAATCTACGTCAGAGAAGCGAAACGAATGCAAATTTTACAGCATTCATTGATCTCATTCTTCATACCTCTTCTTAAGATGTTCAAAGCGCGACAATTAATTAATTTGTCCCATTCAAATGCTAAAATTCTTTTTAGACAATGGGAACAACAATATGCAGTGCAATTAGACTGATTACCGAAATAAGTTGCGAAAGACTAACCTTAGTCAAAAATAAAGTGGTGAATCTGTAGCTCATTAGTTTTGTCACAATTTTAAATAGGCTACTTCTTCCTTGTAGAAGTAGTTGTCAAGTTTTAAAATCAAGAAGTCCATATCAATTTTTAAAATTCTGAAATAATACCTATCCAGTCCCTGCCATCTAATCTCTTCACCACCCTTGGTTGACTGGTAGAGAATGCCTAAGGCATTAAGTCCGCCTTTGTACCTTTTTGTGCGAAAAGTTTAAATAAATAAATAAATACACACCCGTTGGAAAAGTTTATTCATAAATACCAAAATTTATCTCGGATGTACATCGATTGTTCTCTCATTTGCTGAAATATTAATAATTATCTCTCGTAGCGCTTACCTATTAAATGCGATACGAGGTTTCAAAGTTAGAAACTTCAAACTTCCGCAACCTAAGTTGGTAGGTATAGCTAGCGTAAGGAAAAGCGATATGCAATTAATATATAAAAAAGCGAAGCGGAAGTAAGCGATATATATTTTAGTGTTAGCTTGTAAATTGTAATTTAGTAGTGTTATTTAATGAGTTAAATTAGTGAAATGTAAGTGTCCGCTATGACAAACCATAATTATAATACTGTTTGTTTCGTTCCCACAGACAGACCATGAAAACGGTTTTGCGGGGCATAGTTCATAAGTCAAGATTATTTTATAAACTTGTAAAAATAAAATAAATAATAATAAGCGATCACTTCAACTAAGCCTTACGCACTGCAGGTTTTAAAACTGTTAAATGAAAAGTTAGACTTTCGTGCAGGTTACTGAAGGTTGCTCCATTTTTATAGACTACATTTTGTGAATGAAAGCAAACGAGATGCTGGATAACCCATACCTCATCTGTGTATTGGTAATACCCAATCAATTCAACGATAACTCATTTAGTTTTTTTTTCATTTAGTGTGCTGGTGGTTTTATACGGGCGCAACCTTCGAGCCTGCGCAATGTCACTATTAGCATATTATTTTCACATCACTATCCTGTTGGAGCGCCTACGAAATTTCTCTTAGCTTTAAGTGTTCCGTCCTACCTAAACTATTATGTTTTTGTTATGTGCTCGTACGCACATTATTAATGTGTCTTTTTTTTACTTGTCATTAAAAACTCATACACGTTACATGTGTCTGTTGCCTTTTATTTAAATCACACTAATTTCCGCACATATTGGTCCATTACGAGCCGGATTGAATAAATAGCAAGGATCTGCTATTATTTTATGAAGATCAAGAAGTTAATGGTGAAAATAGCGAATATTAATTAATTACTTCAACGAGGTTACTGACCGGCACTGTGGTGTGTGAATCAAGTACATAAAATAAAGCGGTGTTAAGTCTAATATATTGATAATATCATCACCCAACACTCAATCAGGTAGTAAGTATATAACGCCAATTAAGGATTTATAAGGTTAGTTATATTAATTATACCAATTGTATTTTGCGTAATTAGTTGTTTCGTTAATTACCCTACCATTTGTATTGTGATAGTTTTATTTTCATTATTGTGTATTGGCAGCAATTAAATTAGAAATCATACTCATATAATATAAGTGTAGTAATATTGATTTATTACATTGTATTGTTTTAATTTAAGTGTCTTTGCCAAAGTAAATTCTATTCACGTTAAGTATTTTTACATAGGTGGTAGGTAGTTAGGAGCAATGTAATTTTAGAGTGTTAGATATTGTTAATTAATGTTTAGGTACTGTTAATGTAATTACCGTATTATTTTAGTTATTGTGTTGTTGTACTTAAAACAAGTCATTGTTAGTTTATTGAGTTTCGTAAAAAATAATAACTAACGAGTTGCATTATTTAGATAGGTATCATCGGTAGGTTGAATCATAATCATAAGACATAGGTACTTATAATATTGTTTAAACTTTATTATTGTATAAATTCCAGATTTACGCTCGAATCCCAGAATGACCGAGGAAAGGGAGTTAATAAAGAAGCGAGGTAGCTTCAAAGGCCGATTAACAGCTTTTGTCAATTATCTAGACGCGCTGGATGATAAAACGTTAACTAGCTCCAATATAACGGAGCTACAGCTGCGTATAGGCAAGATGGAGTTGTTATACCAACAATATGATGAGGTACAGTTACGTATGGAGTGTATCGCTGATGATGTCAAGGCACAGTTTTCTGAGCGTTCTGATTTTGAGTCCTTGTATTTTAAGTCACTGTCTAAGGCTCAGGAAATTGGAACTAACTACAATAAAGATAATGAATCTCTCTGTAGAAATAAAAGTGATTTTGGTAGTAGTTATAAGCCAGTTAAGTTACCTACAATCCAATTGCCAAAGTTTAGTGGATCTTACAATAACTGGTTGGAGTTTCATGACACCTTTACGAGTCTCATTCATTCCAATGATGCTATAGACGAGATCAACAAATTCCACTACCTTCGAACATCTCTGGAAGGATCCGCTGCCGTAGTAATCCAGTCGATCGAGTTTTCGGCTACTAACTACTCTGTGGCATGGAAAGTATTATGTGAGCGGTATGATAATAAGAGATTATTAATTCACAATCATGTTTCGGCTATTTTTAACATAGAGATAATTACAAAAGAATCCTCTGTCACGTTAAAGAATTTAATTGACCAAATAAATAAACACTTACGAGCGTTAGACACCTTAGGTGAGCCTGTTAAGTATTGGGATACCCTTTTAATCTACATTGTTACTCGCAAGTTGGATAGCAGAACGTTCCGTGAGTGGGAGGAGTACAAAGGTCGTATTGACAAAGATAGCATGATTACCTTCGATGCATTCCTTAAATTCATACGTGAGCGCGCTGAGTTAATTGAAACTTTGGAATTATCGCGTAATAACCAACCTCAATCTGTTAACAAGTCAGGGGCTAAGCTGAAGTCTATGGTTACCGTCCAAAGTGGTGGTAATTCTAATTCAGAGTCAGGTACAAAGGTTTGTCCCAAATGCAAAGGTGACCATAACTTGAGTGAGTGTGCACAGTTTCTCGCACTAAGTAACGAAGCACGTATTAAATTGCTACCAAATTTTAAAGTGTGTTATAACTGCTTTCGTTCGGGTCATTTCGCGAATCATTGTAAAAGGCCAGGTTGCAAGCTGTGTAAGCGCAGACATAATACTCTCATCCATGTCGCTGATTTTAAACCTATTGCAAATAGTCATAATAATACGAATAACTCGTGTGATAACTTGTCGCCGCAATTGCCTTCGACGTCTTCTGTGACTGAGACGAATAATGTCGCGTTGTCGGCCAACGTCACATCTTCGCACAGTAGTATGAGTCATGATGTGTTATTGTCAACCGCATTAATTAAATTACCTGATTGTAATGGTCGAGAGCATGTTGTTCGTGCAATTCTTGACAGCGGTAGTACATCATGCTTTGTGACGGAAAGACTATGTCGACAGTTAAATTTAGAGACTAGGCAGATAGACAGGTCGATATTCGGCATTAATAACGTGACCTCTCACGTAGGTAAAACGTGTCGCATTAACATGACGTCATTAAACAATAGTTTCAGTGCTGAACTTAATTGTTTCGTTTTACCATCAATAACTAGTGATGTGCCATGTCGTGAAGTAAATCTATCTACTCTGAACATTCCGTCTCATATATGTTTAGCAGACCCTACTTTTTGCAAGCCCGCTCATGTAGATATTCTGATTGGTGCTGATGTCTTCTGGGACTTGCTAGGGTCACAACGAATCAAATTAGGTACTGGTAAGCCAATTTTATGTGAAACCAGGTTAGGCTGGATTGTCTCCGGTCCTATTAGTCGTAATTACGTTGCATTGCTTTCTAGTAACATTAGGTGTAACTTTGCTAAAATCGATTCTTCATCTGACGACAATTTCGATAAAATTCGAAGTGATTTGACTCGCTTCTGGCAGTTAGAAGAAGTAAATAAGAAGTCTTCTCATTATTCGCCAGAAGAGAAGTTATGTGAAAGGCATTTTCTTAATAATACGATCAGATTGCCTGATGGTCGTTTTTGTGTCCGTATCCCTCTCAAACAAGATCCTTCTATTTTGGGAGATTCAATTAATAAAGCTACCCATTGCTTACAGTCGTTAGAACGTAGATTAAAAACGAAATCTGATTTTAGTAAAATGTATCATGAATTCATGTCTGAGTATGAGTTACTAGGTCATATGACTGAATGCAAACAATCCGATTTAAGCCCTTCTGGCTATTTTATTCCGCACCACGGCGTATTACGTGAAAGTAGTACCACTACGAAACTTCGAGTGGTATTCAACGCAAGTTGTCCTTCTTCAACTGGCGTTTCATTTAACGATTTACAGATGGTTGGCCCTACCATTCAGGACGATCTATTGTCGATTCTTCTCCGTTTCAGACAACACAAGTATGTCTTGTCAGCAGACGTCGAGAAGATGTATCGACAAATAGTCGTCCATCCGTCCGACAGATATCTGCAGCAGATATTATGGCGAGGTAAGGCATCTGACCCCGTTAAAATTTATAAATTAAACACCGTCACCTATGGTACGGCTAGTGCGCCATTTTTAGCTTTTCGGTGCCTTCATCAATTAGGACTCGATTGTAAGAATCAGAAGGTTGCCGAGGTCATAAAGCACGATTTCTATGCGGATGACCTACTATCGGGCGGTGATGATTTAGATGAGGTTAGATTTATTCGTCAGGAAGTCACAAATATACTTTCATCAGCTGGCATGCCATTGCGTAAGTGGAAGTCAAACGAACCTCAATTATTGTCTGAAGTTGCTCAATCATCGCTTGACTTAAATATAGGTTCTAGTGAGCCTGACAAGTTGCTCGGACTAGGTTGGTATGCAAGTTCAGATGAACTAGTATTTTCCATAGGCTCAACTATTTCCTGCAATAGTAACACTAAACGTGATTTACTTTCTGCGATTGCAAAGATCTTCGATCCTTTGGGGCTGTTGTCACCACTTGTAATCACAATGAAAATGTTACTACAAAAAATGTGGTTGGATAAATTATCATGGGATGATCCATTGACCCCTGAAATTAAATTGCAATGGCAAACCATTATTAAAACTCTGCCTTTTTTAAATGAAGTTCGTATCCCACGAATTGTTGTGTGTCATTCATACAAGGAGTTGGAACTACATATATTCACTGATGCGTCTGAGCGCGCATATGGTGCGTGCGTTTATGTTCGCAGTATTAATGATGCAGGTGAGTGCATCGTTCGGTTACTTATGGCCAAAAGTAGAGTGGCACCAATTAAACCCACTACAATTCCAAGGTTGGAGTTGTGTGGCGCTGTAGTGGGAGCTCGTCTGTACGAGAAGGTGTTAAACTCACTTCGTCTTAAGTTCTCGCGCGTCTTTTGTTGGACTGACTCGACCATCGTATTGGGATGGCTACAGGTATTGCCTTCGAAACTTCAGCCATTTGTACGCAACCGCGTCGCTGAAATTTTAGATCAGGCGGGTCACTGCACCTGGCGGCACGTCCCAACCAATGAAAACCCAGCAGACCTACTATCTCGTGGTGTGGATAGTAGTCATCTGCAGGGTTTAGATATGTGGTGGTCTGGTCCTGACTTTCTCCAACAAGACTCGAGTAGTTGGCCCTCGCAATTTAAATGTTTTGAATTGGACTTACTCCCTGAAACTCGAACTGATGTCACTTTAAATGTCGTTCTTGACACTAACGATAAAGCATTTATTATAGATTTTAATCGTTATTCTAATTATTTAAGACTTTTACGTTCCATGGCATACGTGTTGCGATTCATTAAGGTATGTAGACACCAATCGCCACACACTAATTTTTTATCTGATGACGAATTAAAGAAAGCATTAAACATTTTAATATATCAGAGTCAACAAGAATCATTTCCCGAACATACATTACTTTTAAATAAACACAATTTGTCAAAAAAGAGCGTCCTGTTAAAATTGAATGTGTATTTAGATGACAACAATCTAATGCGTGTCGGAGGACGTCTCGATAATTCAGATTTTTCACATAATAAACGGCACCCTATAATTTTACAGTCCACTCATACTTTTACTAAATTATTATTTGATTTTGAACACAAAAGGTTAATCCATGCAGGCCCACAACTATTATTGGCATCGATTAGAGAATCCTATTGGCCTATAGGAGGACGAAATTTAGCTAAAGCCTGTTATCATAAATGCGTTCTGTGCCAACGTATGCAGGGTAAGGTTGTTACTCCATTGATGGGTAACCTACCGCGGCAACGCCTTCTTCCAGGTGGGTATCCGTTTGAATGTACCGGTGTTGATTATGCGGGCCCTATTATGAGCGCTAGTCGTCAAGGTCGTGGGTGTAGACTCGTCAAGGTGTACATAGCAATTTTTATCTGTTTTACCACGAAGGCTGTGCATCTGGAGCTTGTGAGTGACTTGACGAGCCATAACTATTTATTAGCCTTGTATCGGTTCATCTCACGCAGGGGTAAGCCAGTTGACATATACTCCGATAACGGTACCTCATTTGTTGGTGCGTATAACGAGCTATCTCAATTTTTGAAAATAAATTCTGATGCTTTGAGTGAAAGCATAGCTAATGATGGAATCAAATTCCATTTCATTCCCGCGTATACTCCACATTTTGGCGGTCTCTGGGAAGCGGGCGTCAAATCGGCAAAATACCACTTAAAGCGAGTGTTGGGACAATGTAATTTAACTTTCGAGGAACTTAACACCACATTAGCCCAAATAGAGGCAATATTAAATTCACGCCCACTAACGCCGCTGTCTTCCGACCCTGCCGATTGCACTCCATTGACACCAGGTCATTTTCTCGTCGGCCGGCCGCTCACTTCATTGCCACAGAAGAATTGTGAAGACCAAACTGCAACCCATCTTAGTCGTTACCAACGTATTGAGCAACTCCGCCAACACTTTTGGACTAGATGGACTAAAGAGTATGTTGCAGAGTTGCAGCAACGGACAAAGTGGCGTTCATGCAAAAATGGCTTAAAGTTGGATACCTTGGTAGTCATCAAAGAAGATAATCTTCCACCTCTGAAGTAGAGACTAGGAAGAGTCATCGCCGTACATCCAGGTACTGATGGAATTGTTCGGGTAGCAGATATCAAGACCTCTACTGGAGTCATCCGGAGGGCCTTCAACAGGATATGCCCATTACCTGTGTCTTCAGAATCTAAGTCTGGTTGAAAGCACGACTTTCAACGCCCGGGGGCATGTTGGAGCGCCTACGAAATTTCTCTTAGCTTTAAGTGTTCCGTCCTACCTAAACTATTATGTTTTTGTTATGTGCTCGTACGCACATTATTAATGTGTCTTTTTTTTACTTGTCATTAAAAACTCATACACGTTACATGTGTCTGTTGCCTTTTATTTAAATCACACTAATTTCCGCACAATCCTGTACTTTATTTAAAGCGGTATTGTATTCTTAACCATTAATTTTGCAACAATGAGCTGTAGCTTTAATATTGGTCTTTATATAACAATGTGTACATTGTGTTTCAGTTAATTTAACCTCCAGTTACACAGAATCTGTTCAGGTATATACCTCAACTACAAATTAGGTACATTTCCTTGATGACTGTTTACGTCTTTGGATAATTTTCTTAAGAAGAATAGGTTCTAAGTACTTAATATGCTTCATGCATTCTGTGTAATTGCTGTTATACGACTTGTAAGTGTTTCAGATGATATTATAGTCAAGATTAGTGCCTTACTTTGGTAGGTTTTTGCCTATTAACATGACAGTGTTCCTACTATCATCCTTCAAAATATCATCCTGGGGGGAAATTGCGTAACAGACTAATACCCGTATTCACAAACATTACTATGAGGTCTCAGTGCGCGCAGACGCACAGGGTTCCAAAAACCTATTCATAGACAACACTTGAGTCGCGATCGATGTTTATGGATTTTAAAGGCTTGTCATATGGAACTTTTGAAATTCTCAATGCGTAATACTTGTCTAAGCAGAGTAGCAATACTATGGTATTGCTACTTTACTTAGACAAGTATTGTTTGTGAATACAGGTGTAACAGCAGCAATGGTTTTCATTTTGACAGTTTAACAACATTCATTGCGTTATTTACCTACATTGTTGAGCAGAGTTTTTCGAACATATGAAGTAACGGATTACCAATACCCTTTAAAATGATTCAGACTGTGATCAAAAGTGTGTTACGCAAAGGGTGCTGTTGCAACGTAAGTTTTACCCATTTCGAAACTCCGTCCTTGAGTGTAGCTACAATGCCATTAGCAATTGATTCGACGTTGTCATTGTCACATATTTGTCACCTCTAATCGTTGTACACACATTCTGACAAAAAGCCTGCTATGTTTAGTCATGTCAGGTTGATTTATTTACGATTCCAAAGCCCTTCATCTCGCGTTGATAATAAAATTGATTAATCATACGTCGTTGGTGCATGTAAACAATGCTACCTGTACTTTCATTATGATAGATAAGATAACGCTGACAATTGTTAACTGTTGAATTAACTTGTTTTAAAATAATTAGAAGTGCTATTTGATTAACCTCATTTTGAGCTCTAAAATAACAGTAGCCTCAAATAAAAGAGTTGTATATTATAGGTAGAGGATTAGATGTGTTGACTACTGTTTCCTGAAGGCCAATTCTCGTACTTACTTAAAAAACGTTCAAATTAAGTGGCAATCTCATCTCAGTGACAATCTAATGTCAAAACTTTTCAAATATTATGTATGTATAGTAAAAGTGCGCAGTGCCGCACACCCCCACCCTATTTCAAGTTAAACAAATATCAACTTTATTTCAATGAAACTTAAGTTGATTTCAGAGTGACTAGCACTATTGAAAAAGTTATAAAAATGTTTGAAGTTGTAGCGTAAACTGAACTTTATTGTCTGTCAAGCTCCGCTAATGAGACACAATTGATTTTCTATTGTTTCGTTGCCGATCGGCGAACCGCGCCGCTTGAACGGTTAAAGTTATTTTTCCATTAATTCATATTTGTTTACATTTTTGGCAAATAAATCGCGAACGCAGATTAAATTGATTGTATTTTTGACAGATTGAGACTGAGATTAAAATGTGAACGTTCATAAAAATACGTAAGGCTGATTTTATAGTCACGCGTTTCAGCAGCGCCGTCGGAGCGCGCGCGCTCGGATATGTATTGGGGTAGTAGTAGCGTTTCAAATTCGCGCGCTTGAGCAGCGCCGTTCGGTGAACGCGAACGGGCGCTGTTCAACAGCGCGCTGCCCAACGGCGCGTCTAGCGGCGTGACTATAAAACCAGCCTAAATCGCAACTCTGTGCTGAAATTGTCTGTCAAATGTTGATGACCCTGTCTGAATGTATGTATAGTCCGGCGTTTCTAAATTTTCCAAAGATATTAACAAAAATTGCTGCTCGAAATTGAATAAAATCGATAAGTATACAAGAACATTTATTTTAAGTAATGTTTGTTTTCGTCTAGTTAACTAAGAGATTCTCCGAGCTAACTAGACGAAAACAAATAAATGTTCACCGAAAATATTAAAAAAACATTAACAGATAGAAAAGCGTCACGTTTTTACAATTTGGAGGTCAGTATCAGGTTGTATGTATAAAACTATTTTTCAAAACAAAAAAAAAAAAACAATCGACTTCAAAAAGAAACACTACAAAGTGATAAATAACTTTAATTTCGGAAGTCGGTGTCGTTGGTTCCGCATTTTCATTTTTTGACACTGACCCGAAATTATCCACCCCACACAAATTCAATCAACACTAGTGCATTGAAGAATTGAAGACACCGACTAGAAGAATCATCAACATTCGCATAGAAATGCCGGAGACGTAGTACATTTATGCATATAACTTCGTACAGAAGAATAATTACCTAATGTATTATTACTAAAACCTTCCTGAAAGTATGTAGATCACATAAGTGAAAAAATGATCAAAATTGGTTCAATAGTTTTTAAGAAAATCGTGGACTTACAAACATACATACACTATACAGGTCGAATACAGAACCTCCTTTTTTGAAGTCGGTTAAAAAATATTTAAGTATTTATAGAATCATAATCTGAAAAACCATCAATACCTCTCTCTAAGTTCATATTACCCTATCGTAGGTACGACTATTTCATGACATTTGAGGCCAATTCTAACTTACGGAGTTGTATTGCAGATTCTAATGATCAAATTCTGTAAAGCCATATTTGTTACGGTCACGATTTATTTTTTTAGGCATAACTGAAAGTATTCATGAGCTTACACTTTGAAATTAAAAAAAAAATCACCAATTTCCTTAAAACTTTCATCTGAAAAAAAAAACACCCTTTGTGTAATGAATGAAGTACTTGACAGTTTGAATTGGCTCATCTATTCGAGTGTATCCATATTGCTTGCTAATAAATAAGGATAGACATTAGACGTCACTTTAAACAGACTTCGTGCAAAGTATAGACAAATGCTGTGATAGCAGAGTACTTATTTGTGTCAACTTAAAATCGTAGGAGACGATGCAACTGATAAGCATAATATCATATAGCACATATTGACAATAGAGGTGTTAGTAAATTTTATTTACGCACCTACTTAATAGTATGATCAACCGATAATATTCCCACTGCTGGGACACAGTCCTCCTCTCTGTGAGTGGAAGTGAGACGTAATCCACCACGCGGGCCATTGCGGGTTGGACGTTGATAGATGTCACATGTATTCGAAGTTTTAGTTCTAGGACTTGCCGATTTCCTCACGATGTTTTCCTTCACCGTTTTAAAAGCAGTAGTGATGAAATAATTGACACAATACAATTCGTCGTTTCCACTGCGCCACCACTGCTTTCCACAAATTTAATATAATAATAAATAATTTATCTCATAAATATTTTGGATAGACATTAATGGATAGAAGAAGATGCTGCACCGAACCCAAATAAACTGTGGGGCAGAAAGATGATGATGAACAACGCCGTCACTCCTAGTGCCTAGACAATTGGACTACATATTATTACAGTAGACAATGTTACTTTGTGACGGCACAGTAAATATAATATACAGTAAGTTATCTAAGGCCGCCCGCCGAGTTATTAGCCAACACTTGCGTTGATCCCCAGGGTTGTCACTTTTACTTTTAGTTAATAATTTCGAACAAGCAGCACTTGATCTAAATTTATGAAATAAAAAGCATATTATTATGATTGAATATTTTACCAATTTATAAATTTAGTAAAAATAAAAAGCCTTTATTCACATAACATTTATTATACTAAGTTACAAATTTGATACCGAGAAAAATTTTCTCCTGTTTCTGCACGTCCGGAACGCTTTATTATTATTTGTTAATGTAAAGTAAATTCTCATTCTTATGTAAAGTTTTTGTAAAAAGCTTTTGGGAAAGCATGGACAGGGCATCTTAAATTCTATATCATTCAGTTGATCGTAAATTGACCGGCCAATTTTAATGTTGATGTGGTCCTTTTCGAACGCTTTGCGAAACACCTGCTCCATCCTTTCTACATTATCGACAAAATCATCAGGTGGGATCATGAGTTAATTTCGATCTTTGCCGTAATTCCTGTAATGGGTGTATCCAGATTCTACACTTAAATTACACGCTCGTTGATTAACGTCGACGTAATTATTTAAAAAATCGCAGTTCTTATGGTAATCAACACATTTTTTTAACAAAGCGCCACAAACATAAAAGAATGCATTTTTTTCACATAGTCAGAACGTAAGATTTCCGACAAAATATTTTCATTTCCTTGTGTTTGATTGCTACTGGTAACTAACTTTAGCTCTAAATATAGTATTCAGAAAGTAAATTTGGGAATACATTTATATGGAAAAATGCGACTCGGCTACGCTCTTAATAAAGCAAATAAACTGTGAAATAAACAATACAATACCACATTTTCTAATAATATTTAAGTATAAGTAGGTACTTACATTTCTGGTTGAGTAGGAACTATGAAGAATGATAAGTCCGGGTTTGCGAAATCATTATTGAGGCACCCGAAAACACTACAATATTTTTTCCCCCTTTTTGAAGTCATGATACTCGTAATTTAAGTGGCCGCCGCCGGCGAGAGTTGACGAACGCAAGCGGTCATGTAGCGTACGCGCGTGCTCACAGTCGCGCTGCACAGCCCGCACTGCCGCCACCTTATTCCCTCATATATTATGCTAGCGTGTGCGTGAAATCGCGTGCCGACATGGCGCGCGGCGCGCACGCACACATTCAAACCGAGAGCGGCACGTTTGTATGAAGATGTTTTACTGTATGTTTACTGTGGTGACGGTCGCGAAATAAGGTCTACCATTTCGAAACTTCAAAAATCCTGACGAGTAGCCGGACATTTTCAAAAAAGCCTGAAGATTTTACTTTTTTGTTTTTCTTTTTTCAGTAATCATTAACAATTTTCAATTTATAAAAAAAAATCTTGTTGCGAAAAGTCCTGACAAATGAAAATGACGGAGAAAGTCTGAACAGGGAGCCAAAAGGTTGGTTCACCCCGTTGGTTAATGAAGAACAGAATACAGTCGACAATTCAACATCGTTTTTGCTGGATTCAGGCCAGTCCACGGTAGCTACTGGATCGATCAATCACGCCGCGCTCTAAGTCATTTTGAAGGATATTGCTAATTCATTGCTTCGTATGTTCGAAAAATGTATCTGCTCAACAAATATAACGCAATGAATGCTGTTGGACTGTCAAAATGAAAGCAACACTGCTAATGTGTTACTCACATGGACTTATTATTAATTAACTACAGTAATATAATAAGTCCATAGTTACTCAATTACTACATTTATTCTTTCGGAAAACTACTTTTTACCTAATATTATTCAACTCTAATCAACACGTATACTCAACTACTCGAACCGGACTCTTGAAACTGACATTATCAACAAGAAATAAAAACAGTCATCCATATTGTTTATCATCACTTCAGGTTGTCGGCTTTGTGAAACAAACAGAAATCTTTATCGAAGACGGTTTCCCCGTTGTCAATCTTAAACTTGACTTGACCAAAATATTCGTTCCCATTGACATATTGGTAGAGAGATTAGGCACATATTATTACTTATTTACAAACAGTACTTAACTCCTTATTTATAAATACGTTTGTTGTATGTAATTCCAAGGTATAACTATGGCTATGTTACGCTTAATTAGACTGTGTAGGTACCTATAGATATTTACCTCTGCCTTAGCTACCTACTTGTTGCAAAGAATCGTGAGATATAAACATTATATATTTCAATAAGAGATAAAAATATCTAAAATTTGTTAATAAAAGAACATTAAAAAGTAATTTAAAAAAAATTTAACCGACTTCAAAAAGAAATTAACTAAAAATTATGAAATAACTTTAAATTCTGTATTTTAGTTTTTTAACACCGACTTCCGAAATTAAAGTTATTTCATAATTTTGAGGTAGGTAGTACCTACCTAATTTCTTTTTGAAGTCTGTTTATTTTTTTTAAATTACATTTTTATTTCGTAACTTTTAGTTTTAAGTAAAAACTGCAATATTTGTTTGTAATAAGTAGGTAATAGTTTTGTTGTAAATATTGCACTAGAATTTGATCAAGGTTTTGAGATATTTTCCCTTTGACACTACACCCGTAGCTCGTATCAATAAGCCAGGCCGTCACACTTACACGTCCATATCTTGATAATTTCTGAATCGATTTTGATGAAACTTGCACTGTTCCCTAAGTTGAAGTAATTGTGAGCCAATAAAAAAATGGTCACGATCTGATTAATAGTTGCGGAGAAATGCGTGGACAAACATACCTGCATCTATAAAATTTTGTATATTTGTTTGGAAGCCCTAATAGAATGTCATATGTGAATATATTGCAGTTGGTTCCAATGATATTACATACATACGTGTCGAATTGATAACCTCCTTTTTTTTAATTCGGTAAAAAGATGGCCAAATCCCCTAATTAAAAATGTTCAAAATCTAATCACAATCTCATCTCGGCGACAATCAATGTCAAAACTTGTCAAAAATTTAGGGAAATTAGAGGTATATTTGACAGATTGAGACAGAGATCAAACTGTGAATGTTCTTAAAATTACGAGAATCGCCCCTCAGATTTACAAAAATGACATTGATTTTTAATTTTCGTCATCATTCATCAACGTATTGTAACACTGTTGTTAGAAGAATGAGGATAATTCGTTATATTTTACTATGACAGTTCCGCATTTTTGACAGAAGACAAACTGGAAAAATGCCATGTACCCTCACACCTAAAACCATTCACGCTAAATTAGTCTTTATTGTAATGCCATTGAGCTTATAATATGAGGACATTTCTGCACAAAACATCATTGATAGCCGTGTCTGACCGTGTCATAGCGTAGTTGGAAGCCAATCGAAAGCGTGCCAATATTTTAGTTATTTGCGGGTGAAAGACAAAAGCTATAAACAAAAGTGAAATTGTTTATAATAATTGAAACGTCCTTGAGTGAACATGACCATATCATTAGTTAAATATGAAAGCAGAAACGCACATAACAATTAGAAACGTAGTAATAAAGCGAGCTTTATCAGTTAAGTTGAAAATTTGTGTTTTTTCGTCGTCACTCAGTTTTTTACACCTTTATCTTGAAGTTTTCCAGTAGAACAAAATCTAATAATGTGATTTTTATCTCTTTTTCAGGTCTAGACTTCTTAGAACATGGAGCAGACTTCGAAAATGCTATTTCGGCGACAGGTAAATACAAAGTTTTATCTCTATTGCACCAGCGATAATAGTTCCAAACTTGTCTCAAAGAGAGATCTGAACGTATAGCCGCGTCAAAATCCAACAAGATTCAAAGCCCTGAGTAGGTACACAGATAGAAGCAATTAGGATATATGAATGTTTGAACGGCATAAAAACAAAAGTATAAATAGCTTTGTGCCACCATCGGCACAATTGATGGCATTAATTAAAATTCTGTCGTATGTGCCAACAAAGTGACTAGTGACGTTAGGATAGAGAAAATTATAAGCATCACAACAAGAACAATAGATCGTAACTAGTAGGAGGATCTATTGATTAGCTCAGTTAATATTATAATTATAGATGGGACTGCGTCGTTGGTCTAGTCACAAGCGCTACTGCTGAGCTGCTGAGGTCCTGGATTCGATTCCCGGGTCGTTAAAAGTGTTATTGGTTTTTTCTATCTGCAATTTCTCAGTAGCAGCCCGTAGCCTGGATCTTTGTCCAGTTAATGGCAATAGGCTCGCCCCCCATTACAAGGAACTTAATAATTACTGGGGAAATGTAGATGTATTATAGGTAGGTACACCTCTGCCCAACCATTCGGGGAAACGAAGCGTAGTATCATGTTACCAGTGAACTGTTGTTGCCAGTTATCCACAAAATGAATGAAACAGTGCCTTTATCTTTTTCAGGTTTCGGTCGCTTCCACTTCTGCTTGCTGGCGATCACGGGGCTGATATACGCGAACACTGCCATCGGCATCACTATAGTGTCGTTCGTCTTGCCGACAGCGACATGTGACTTCCAGATGACATCCTCCGACAAGGGCTGGCTCACTGCCGCTCCTATGTTGGGTAAGACCTCAAATATAAAAAGAATACAAAAAGCTTTATAGGCAAAAAAAGGTGATATGATGACTGGCAGGTTTATTTGAATTAAGAATTTGAGATAATTTTCAAGTTATGGAACAATAAACTGAATTTCATACTTAACAAAGTACAAATTCTATTGCAACCAAAAACATATTAGGACCTTTTTGTTACAAATTGTCACTCAAAAATCGACTTAGAATAATTTTTTTTTAAAGTAGACAATTTATTAAATGTCGATGGAATGCAAATTATTTGAAATTACGAACACTGCTATAGCTTACATTTAACACAATTGAGTTTGTACATCACAATGTTATGGTTTGGTCGTTGACCTCCAAACTAAGCATGGTTTTTTATGGGGATCGGGGTGCGATTGAGTAGAAAGAAAAATATTAATATGTCGATTTAGAAGGCTAGTTTAGTAAAGAGTATGTGTTCTATGCATAGCATATATATGTCGATAGAGCAAGGAGGAACACATACTTAACCATGAGAAAAACGAATGATACGAAGTGTTAAAAATTTGGATGAGGCTTCCTTTTACCATTAAACATTAGTCCCTACTCTAAGCCATTCTAGGTTTACCAAGACTTCCTAACTGTAACTTACTTGACGAAACGTCGGTTAAAACAGTTGAAAATAGTAAAAAAATTGTTGAAGAATTTGCAAAAAATTACAAGTTTTTATTTACATAAGTTTTAAACCACCAAGCCAGTTAATGAATTAAGAACCTAACTGTTATAGAAATTTCTACAGTTTTTTATACAAATATGTACTACTCGCCCAAAGTTTTAGGCTGGAACTTACTCGTAAGTTAGATTTTGTTTTCTAATAAGACGGATAGTGTTAATGTGTGTTGTTTCCCGGCAGGTATGGTGATCGGATCATACTTCTGGGGCTGCTTAGCTGACACAAAGGGCCGTAAGACTGTGCTAGTCTCGGCCCTGCTGATAGATGGCTTCATCGGAATTATCTCCTCCTTCGTCCAAATCCTGCCCATCTTCATGGCCTGTCGATTCATTAATGGTTTCTCGTAAGTATTCTAGCACCTTAGTAAAGGTTTTTTTATCTCAACTTAGTGCAGGGTTACCTAATGTGAGGATACGAGAGAATTTCGCCTTTGTTCTGAGAGCAAAATTAAAAATGTGTACCTTTCTTTAAAATATATTAACACTGAAATACTTTAATGTCATGCCCAATTTTATTTTGTTTAAAATGGGAATCATAATGATTATCTTTTATCACTGAGGGTTCCTTTAAAAAGTAGGTATACCAATGGGATTAGAAGTTTAAAACTCGCTCACTGGTAGTAAGACGGGAGAGATTTGTAGAGTTAACAACAGTAGATACTAAGAACGATCTATACATAATGGCATGCGCCACACATAGCTAGTTAGAAAAAGAGTGATACAGACATGCGGCGTATGCACGTGACTTCTTTAGTAAGACATCATTAGAGCTCTGAAATCAGCGATAGATTTGCACGAAGGTGTTGTTGCGTCGTTTGCTTTTATAAATAGGAACGATATCTAGCCAATCGTGTGAAATCTTTATCGTGTAAAATGCAAGGGTTGCGCAAGGGAGGAAAATGACAATGGCTTCATTTGGAATTAGTATAAATTAGAGGCTTGTGGCTAAGTAATAACAGCCACACAGGTCGATCGATCAGGTTAAGCTACGCTTGCCGCCGTTGGTCCCGGCTGTCATTATCTTTGGTAGTTATGACGTAGACTGGCGATCAGGCTTTCGAGACGACCCAGTAGCCCGAAAGTCTGATAACCAGTCTTATCAAGGAGTATCGTATTACCCAATAACAGATCATCAGATAGGCAGTCGCATCATTTAACATACCGGTATTCAGCTGCATCCGGTGAGATTGGAAGCCGACCCCAACGTAGTTGGAAAAGGCTCGGCAGATTTTTTGAAATTATAAATTAGGCAGGTAACATTTTGAATTACTGGAAATCGGTAAGACGTTGCCGGGAAAGGATGACGGTTTTGAATATTACTTCCGGCTGCACAATATTCACGAAACGCCCGAACCTTCGTGTTTCGTAGCCTCTTAAGGTATTTTTCTCCTTTATTAGTAAACAATGGAGGACACAAATCATGCGAACAGACACGCTACAATTGATTCTAAGCTCACGCTTCCATTTAACAATTATTCTAGACCTATGTACAATAATGACGAGTAAAATGGTGTCATCAGAGCCATTAACTGAAAACCAGTTCGATTGATTTGTTTATACATACTCGTAATGTAAAATGTAACATCCGGACAGTCAATTATTCAGAAAATATTTAACTTCTTTATTTGTATTTTACCTATCTTAATTAGGAAGTATATATCAACCACACATATGTATATCCCTTTATCTATTCATAAAAATTGCTTAAAGTTAAGTAGGTAGTGATTAGCGACTGTTTAACCATACCTTCATTTTTGACATTTAAACGTCACTTAATTTTAATCTTCGTTTTTAAATAAACCCCTGAAAACCGGAGTGGTGCCGGAGTCTTGGAAGCTTGCTAATGTGCAGCCGGTGCCCAAAAAGGGTAACCGTGCCGATCCTGTCAATTATAGACCAATCGCCATAACCTCCATACTGTGCAAAGTGATGGAAAGGGTACTTAACAAAAAGCTGCTGGCATACCTCGAAGACAATGAGCTCCTCAGTGACCACCAGTATGGCTTCCGTCGTGGTCGTTCAACTGGGGATCTTCTTGCGTATGTTACGCATTGCTGGGGCGAGGCCATTGAGAGACACGGCGAAGCCCTTGCTGTGTCGCTTGATATCTCAAAGGCCTTTGACAGGGTCTGGCACGCCAGTCTGTTGGGCAAGCTTCCCGCTTTCGGCCTCTCTGCTGACTTTTGCAACTGGATTTCAGACTTCCTGAGTGATCGATCGATCAGAGTGGTCATTGATGGCTGCTCATCGAAACATATGGGCATTGATGCCGGTGTTCCTCAGGGGTCTGTTCTTTCTGCGACTTTATTTCTGCTGCACATCAACGACCTGCTTCAGCTTGGTGCATTTGGGTACGCAGATGACAGCACAGTCGCAGAAAGATACCTGTCCAGTGCAAGAGCCAGCAGAGAGGAAACGGCTACTCTTAGAGAGGCCATGGTGCAACGAATGAATTTGACCTTAAATCTCGTTTCCCAGTGGGGTGACGACAATCTGGTCAAATTCAATGCCTTAAAAACACAGGCGTGTCTTTTCACTGCGAAAAGGTGCCAGTTCCAGTTATGCCCTGCTTTCCGAGGTGCATCTGTACCGGTTACCGACCGCCTTCAGCTTTTGGGCATGGAGTTGACATCAGATCTCAACTTCGGCTCAACCATCGAGTCAAAAGCTCAGACCGCAGCCAAGAAGCTGGGCATTCTAAATAAGGTGAGGCGATACTTCACACCAGGACAGCTTTTAAGTTTGTACAAAGCTCAGGTCCGTTCCTGTATGGAGTATGGCAGCCACTTGTGGGATGGCTCAGCAAAATACCAGCTTGCTGCACTTGACTCGGTGGAACGCAGAGCTAAAAAGCTTATAGGCGACGAGACGTTGGTAGCTACGCTTCCCAGCCTGGCTCATCGGCGTAATGTCGCTTGCCTGACGGTCTTCTATAGACTGTACTACGGAGAGTGTGCGCAGGAGCTCCACGACCTGATCCCACCATCGCCCTTTTACCACCGGACAACCAGACGTACTGCAGCGTACCATCCGCACTTGATTGATATCCCGATGAGTCGTACTCGGCGCTTCTCCTCCACTTTTATTATGCGCACAGCCAAAGTGTGGAACTCTCTGCCGGCATCTGTGTTCCCTCCCACATTTAACCCGTCTGCCTTCAAATCAAGAGTGAACAGGCATCTTCTGGGCACGCTCGTTCCATCATAGACCTCATCTATCGCTTTCCATCAGGCGTGATCGGGGTCAAGAGTGCGCCCATTTAGCAATAAAAAAATTAAAAAAAAAACCCCAGTGACACAAGTGCCATCACAGTCAAGTTGCAGAAATTCTAAATTCTAGGCGTAACTTGTAATATCTTTTTTATTTGCAGTGTTGCTGGGGCTATGGGTATCGTCTTCCCCTACCTGGGTGAATTCCAACAGACCAAATACAGAGAGAAGATCCTCTGCTGGATGGAAATGTTCTGGACCCTCGGAGTCATCTTGCTGCCATGTAAGTTTTTGCCATTACCTGCTATCTATGATTAAAAATGTCTACTCCAGCACACTAATTGCGTAATACACTATCAATTAAGTACCTAATCCATTGCCAGTGGCGTGCATTCGTTTTCAGAATAGGTAGGCACTAGGCCGGGTCTAGTCTAGGCAAACGCGGTTACTAATCAGAAAAAAAGTAAGGTCAAAAGTGTGGTTATTTGAGTAGGCATGCCTACTTAAGGGTGATAAATTGCGAAGGTCGAACGTCATGGTATTACGCGTGAGACGTACGTATTTTTAATTTTGTCGAATTAACTTTGACGAGTAAAGACCAATGACAATGTGCGAATAGTACGGGAGCCGAGTAGGCCGTCCGGCGACTGCCTACTGCCGCGCGTGTTTGTATGAAGATTTTGTTTTTTGTTAGGAATGATAATTTAGTGAGTTTCTTAATTGTGGGGCACACACACTAAAATGTAATTGACAGGCTTATGTTGATATATCGAGGTAGGCACTGCTTATATGCCTATATGCAATCCACGCCACTGTCCATTGCTCATAGGTACCTATGTTCGAAAAATGTGTCTGCTCAACATCGTAAATAACGCAATGAATATTGTTGAACTGTCAAAATGAAAACTATTGCTACCGATAGACGTTGCTACCCTATTGACTGCCTGTTAGGGTGTTTTTAACTGCAACTACTAAGTTAAGCTGGCTAAGTTATATCCGGCCGTTCATCAATCGGTTGATCCAGTAGAGGTTGCGATCAGCGATCGACCATCCATTATGACTTGAGGCGAGGTCAATATCGACTGGTTGACTTCGATGGACCGCAACCTAGCCAAATTTACACCTTACCTCGACCTAATTAATTGTAGCCTTTGGTTAGTTTAGCAGTTGACCACTTGTTTCCTTTTTTTTTTCTTATTAGCCTATACAGTCCAGCTGCTAGCAGTGGCGTGCCTAGGGGTCAAACTTAGGGCAAGCCAATACACTTAAGAAATAAACCTACCGTATCGCTTGTCAACGTTGTGACTGACCGAGTCGTTTTAGTTCTTACTAATATTCGTATTTCATAATTGTAGGTTTTTGCTAATAGCTATTAAAATGAATGTTTTTTAATAGCACCATTTGTTTCTTATATAAATTAAATACTAAGAGTAAGTATTGGTAATCCTTTACAAAATCGTAACTTTTTTATTTTCGAAGTATCAGTTTTGCGTAAAATATGATAGGACGTATAAGAGTCATCTATTATTGTAGGTACATTATTGGCACAACAGAGCTCTTTGAGTTAGTTCATATTTCACTCTCCCGCAACAGTCGCTTTGCAAAATATTACAATCTGGCCGTGTGGCCACTAGATGGCGCACAAATAATTGATTGATTTCTAACTACACATTATTGTTTACGATGTTGATTGTTGATAATATTTATAATTTGATTTACTTACTCACAATGTGAATAGCCATAACTCTTCATTCTTCGCTTCTTTACCACAGACAGATGACAAACATCAAAGCACACGGAAGACATGAAGCAAAGATACAAGCGCTGAGCAATTGCCTCTATTTAATGAGGTTTTAGACTCGTCGTGACCTCGGAAAGGAAGTTATTGTTGTGCTAAATAAAATGACACACAACATCAACTAACCTTTAAAATCCGCCCCTAAGACCCTCTGGCCGAAAAACAGCGCGATTGTGATCGACACGCGTATTGTATTTAGAAATGTCGTCAAGCACATAATTGACGAGATAAAGAAATTTCGATTCGTGTTTTACCAAAAGTACAGAATGAAACAAAAACATTCATGTGCTTTTGAGAATTCTGATGTCTTTTACTGGCACCAGCGAAGTTATTTAAATCATCGTAACCTGATATTCCAAGCGGTATTTTCTTTTGAGAAAAATATGCAACACTAACAGAATAATTTGTTGATATGAGAGCAGCCTATAATCCAATGAGTATTGTATGCTGATCGACTTAAATGCCTATTACGTGATTTAGATTTCTGAGAAATACTCAAATCAATTTGTCTGTAAAACTCAAAATATTTACCTTTCCGAGTAACGATTGCTCACGTTTTAATCCATCACAAGGAACAATTGCATGTTTCCGAATTCATTTTAATGACAAGAAACTTTTTAATCACTTTAAAACAAAGGTAATTACCGCAAAAACTAAACACAACACTTAACTTCACAGAAAATGAAAAAAAAAACAAAACAAAAAAATGCTCCAGTAACCGATCAAAACTTTGAACTAATAGACTCGCGCAATGTCTCGCGATCTTACTATTTACACACACACGCGCGTCGTTATACGTTTCATTCATAAAAAATCAAAAGCCAGGCTTAAAAATCAGTACAATTTGGGGAATAAGTACATACTAATGTTATCAACAACGTGAACAATTTCTATACAAATAGTCAGAGGTCTAGAAGCCAGATTTGAAGCCAACTAGTGCGAGCGAGACAGGTCGATTTTTGTCGTTGCGCTTTCGCTAAGCGGCATTGGAGATGTTTGGCAACGATGCGCGTGATGAAAAGTGCACGGAATTTGAAATTATTCTTTGAGTATGTAAACCTGGCAACCTTGCATCGTACTTACTATCGCGGGCGGCCCGGCCGGGACGCGCGGAGTTTATTTTTTATTATTCTTATCAATTCTTGCGACATGATTTTATAAGTTTACTTGTGTATTTTTTTTTTATTATTAGGCTCGCGTTTGATTGAAAGCCAGGCTTTTCGGCTTTAGTAAAAGGCACGCCCCTGGCTGCTAGGCAAAGGCCTCCCCCAAATCCTTCCAGGAACTCTTTTCCCGTGCCAACTCGAACCAGCCCTCGCGGTACGCGTCCAATTCATCTCGCCATCACATTCTGGGCCGGCCTCGGCGGCGCCGTGCCGTGCCATCTTCAGGCACCCATTATGTGGAGACCTTTGCCTAGCGCTCACTTTAAGGGTTCGGTTAATTAGATTGTGGTCAATCGATTTTATCACTTGGTTACGGTCGAAAATTAATACCCATAATTATTTGGTTACAGTGATCGCTTGGGGCATCATCCCAATCTCAGGAATCCGTTTGGAGAGCGGCAACTTCTCCTACGACTCATGGAACTGGTTCGTAGCTGCGTGTGGAGTCCCCTCACTGGTGCTCGGCTTCTGGCTGTTCGCCTTCCCCGAAAGCCCCAAGTTCATGATGGAATGCGGTGACTATGATGATGCCCTCAAGGTTCTTAAAAGCATCTACAGGCAAAACACAGGCGATGACCCCGACAACTATCCGGTAAGAACTTGTTACACCACCTTTGTTTTGTTCAACAGATAAAAAAATAATGTTGTTTAAATTATGGTCGTCGTCAATTTGAGTGCATGAGAAAAATATGGTGACTTAAGACCCTACCATTTATATCATTATCATCATTGTCCACCCTTATCCAAATTTATTTGCGGTGCATGTCTTCCTCCATACATCTCTACTAGCTGTCGTCTCAGTAGTCACCATTTTAGCCAAATATTTAAACTTACCTAGGTACCCATATATATTTTTATTTTTTATTTTCCATCGATCGAAGGAGGGAAGGGAGGCCTTTGCCCTGCAGTGGGACAGAAATGGCTGATAATAATAATAATAATAATTTTCCATCACATAAGGACGCCACGCTTGTAATCCCTGAAGGGTTAGGGAGGGGTGTACCTATAGTACTACCCACATTCCGCCAGTTATGTTTAAGTCCCATGTAAATCCAGACTCGGGCGGATGATGGATAAAAAAGTAATTAAAAAAATTAAAAAAAACGCGACTGCGGTAAAAAACTTAAGTAAAAAAAATGAAAGCTAATACTAGCCCATTTTAAATTAAAAAAATGTTGGAAGCAGGCGGGACCCACTTGAATTTGAAAATATAATAATAATAATGGTATGGGTCAGCCTGCTTCTAACATTTATTTAATTTAAAATGGGCTTGTTTTTAGCTTTTCAGTTTTTTTAACTTAGGTTTTTTACAACAGTCGGGTTTTTTAATTTTTTTAATTACTTTATTTTGTATTTCCAGCTTTTTAGTTTACAAAATGTGAAAGATTTCGCAGGCGATTTAGTTCTTGGTACGTGTTTTTTACGATTTGTCACTTCGAATTACTTTTAACCATATAAGGTGTATATATTTTTATAATCACCATTTAAAACCCTTTATTTTGATACCCCGCTCGATAGGTTTTGAGAAAAAAAAATTTTTTGAAGACATAATATTGCGCCAAACATCGGCCATTTTTTTTTCAATTTTTATATAGGTACCCAGTGTCACTCTCACAGTAAATACGAATCTAACGACACCTCTCAAGTTAAAATCCATCGAGCCGTTCAGCAAACAATTATACATACATACATACTCTCGAAAAACATAACCCTCCTTCTGGCGCAGTCGGGTAAAAACACAATAACACTTTGCCCGACCTGAGAATCGAACCGAGGATCTCATGCTTAGCAGTAGCGCTTGCGACCACTGTACCAACGACACCATCACCAACTTTTGTGTTATTTTAGATACATAGGTATTCACGTAATTCTTGATTTTCAGATCAAAAGCCTCAAAGAGAAACACCGAACTGTATCAGTAGGCTCTGAAACCTCTGTAAAGTCCATCCGATCCTTGAGCGTACGCAAACGTAAAGACTTAAAACGATTGTTCCATGAGATCTGGTCACAGACCAAGGCTCTGTGCAAGCCGCCCTACCTCAGATACACCGTCCTCACTTGCATCATCCAGTTCGGATTGACCACAAGGTAAGGAGACGAAGCATTCAAAGTATAAAATCTAGGTGCATTACAGCGGGCCCTATTAGAATACTAGCGCTGCGACACTTGTTTTTAAATGTCGCAGCATCATGCTGGGATACGGGGCCTTTTGGCCTCGTACAGGACTTCCCGTTTTTATTTTCATTTTACTTTTTTTATGTTTTTAATAGTTTGTTTAGTTTAGTTTGTGATATTGCTGTGCGACTCGCACCAATAAATACATTTTCTTACTTTCTTCAATACTCTAGTGACACAAAAGTTGCTGCCAAAAAACTTTTCCGTGTTACGGTCAGCAACAAAAGTTGATAACACTGTCCCTCTTACTTAGCTGTATTGTAGGTTAATTTAATTCTTAACCAATTGAATGCCGTAATTACAAAACAATTTAAAAGCCCTAGTGACTCACGTGGATCCATGTACGGTCGGTCCAGCTTACGACGGGTACTAAGTACTTACTGTTCCAGTTTTTTTACCCGTCTGCGTCAGTGTTAGTTTTTTTTTTTGCTGTCGGTAATCATAATTTGAAAAAGTGTAAATCAACTTTCTTTGCAAACTGTAGGTACAACTCATACTCTCATTATTTACCTTACTTAGAAAAGCACTTCGGAAATCGACCTACGTATTTTATTCCTGTGTTCTTATATTTCCTATACACGCCACATCAATTTCAGTTACTACACCCTCATGATCTGGTTCCCCGAGTTATTCAACCGTTACGAAGAGTTCGAGAAGCGTTTCCCCAACACGTCTGCTTCAGTCTGTGACGTTTCTGGCATTGTGGTCGTGGAAGAAGAATACGACAATGATCCCTTCGACTGTCTCAAAACCATCGATTCAAGCGTATACATGCATACTCTGATTGTCGGTCTCGCCTGCATCCCCACGTCGTTGTGGCTGCCTCTCTGCGTACACAAACTTGGAGCTAAATTCTTCTTGAGTAAGTGGCATCACAATTTATAGATAATATCAAAAAGTCATTCACATAGTTTTTACGGTACCCCGCAGTGGTTACAAAACCTGAATAAGCGGGCCCACACAGGTATAAAAATATTGTGGCGAGATTTATCGAGGGCTAACATCCGCCTGGTTTGCGGCCACCCTCCCACCGGAGTCCGTCGTCAAGCAGCCTGCTGTGTTTCGTCTAAGCGTGGGATTCCAGTGCCTTAGGCATCTTCTGGGCACGCTCGTTCCAACGTAGACCTCATCCATCGCTTTCCATCAGGCGTGATCGAGGTCAAGAGCGGGCCCATTCAGCAATAAAAAAACACTGTCGGATTTTCAACTCTCGGCTCTAAGCAGTGCATTGAAAATCCAGTGAAAAAAATAATCCCGCCGGGAAAATATCGCTCTTGCGAACCTGGGCTTATTGTATTGAAACTCCGTACTATGCTAGGCCAGCTCAAGGTCAAAGTGCTACCACTGACGTGCGGCCTACTGTACATACTTATAGTTATATTATTTTTGTTTTTCTTTCAATTCCAGCAGATTGATACACTAAGTACACACGCGCGACATATGGAGCTATAGGTACATATTTTCCAATTTTAGCTGAACTGGCATTTTTATAGGCTTTACGTACAATGATAAGTCGGTTTATGCTGGATATGTATAGCTTGATATGTCGTCGTGCGTACCTACAGGTACAGTTTGCTGTGAAATAGTATGTTCATACGATTCATGCATACATGCCCCTTTTACAGCAAAATAATCACCAATATAACGTAAACAATTGAATTCCAGTCTTCAGTTTGGGCGTGGCGGGCCTGGTGACGGTCGGCTTGTACTTCGTACAGAACTCCACACAAAACTTGGTGCTATCGTGTATCTTTGAAGCCCTCACCTCCCTCGCCATCAGTCTGGTGTTCTGCGTGTTGGTCGACTTATTCCCTACAAACCTCAGGTAAACAAAACTATTTTCATTCCGCACCATTAATCAAAATTATGTCCAAATCGTCACACATAGCTTGCAAAATGTGGGTAGGTAAGGCTATACGCGCCAGGAAATATAATCATTGCGGAAAATAATCGCTAATCTATGAACAATTCTAATATACTAGAGTCCGCGCAATGCGGTAAACAACCGCTTGAAAAATTATATTAACGTTCGCGAATTCATTTCGTATGAACATGCGATAAAAAACTCGCATCGCAGTGCGCGCTTAGGCGCTCCACACACTGCACCGCGCTCCGTCGCGGTGAGCAGATAACGCGCCCCCGCGCGTGAGCGCGGGAGTTGAATTTGTATGTAAAAATCTGCTCACCGCGACGGAGTGCGGTGCAGTGTGTGGAGCGCCTTAGCCTTTTATTCACCTGTGCGGACCCCATCGGGGAACCCTACCTACAGGCGTGATGTTATGTTCTCAAATGTCCAGGCCAACAGTGATAGGCAATAGCGATACACTTTGTATTACGTAACAGTATGGTTAGATCTACACGAATCCACTGACGATGCTGTTGGCGTGGCTAAGTTCGTTTAACCTAATGACCAGTCGGAACAATACGACAAATGATTTCGTACCCAAGCGCCTATGTTCGGTTTTTGTTTTTTATTTAAGTATTTGTCGATTTATGAGCTGGGCCCCAATTCTGTATAGTAATTAGGTATTATTCCCCGCATAATCTTACCACGTAATCCCCCCCCCCCCTTACCCTACCTCCCCCTCCCTTACTTTCTTTTTTTTTCTATGTATTATGTTCTTTATTGCGTCATGTTCACCGCAAATAAACGTATTTTCTTTCTTTTCCTTCTAACAGTGTAATGTAATAATACAGCAATTGATATAAAACCAAGCGGTCGATAGATTCAAAGATGATTTGGCAGACTGTTTCCCTTGTGGCCTAATGTTTTAATGTATTTCCCAGGGTAATGGCAGCCGCACTGTCCCTAACGGCGGGTCGAGGTGGCGGTCTCATAGGCAACCTGACCTTCGGCTATCTCATAGACATCAACTGCGTCATCCCCATCGTCGTGTTTTCAGCATTTCTTTTCCGTAAGTATCTAACTTTTCTCCTTTGATAATAAAGTATTTTACCTCACGAAGCGATGCGCGCTTTTCTTGTGCTAACCAAGTGTACAAACACGCTGTGCATGTGTGCGTGAAGACGAGCAGCGTGAGCACATAACACACACACTTCCGACATCGCCATTGTCTCGGACGGCGACAGCTTCTGCGCTTACACACACATTCAGTGTATAAATACGCTGTGAATGTGTGTTCACTTGTTAGCCACAAGTAAAGCGCGGGTCGTTTCGTGAGATAGAAATACTACAAGTGAACGTACAAAACGTTTTAGCAAAGCTCTTTATGAAGGATCTTGTCTAGGAAAATACAATGTACCTACCACCATGCCTATTTCTGCTGCCAAGCAGCGTTGCCGTGTTCCAGTTTGAATGTATGGGTGCCGGTGTAATTAGTGGCAAATTAATATACGGGGTCGCAGGGACATCGCCGCGCAACCTGTTACCATGGATTCAGTACATGATTATGGACCCCGTGCGTTGAAATTCGTCGATTATAAAAAAAAATAAAAAATTGCTGTACCGTACATTTTGACGGCGAGAATATAAACCACTGAACTGATCGTCCTGAAATTTTGCATATACGTTGTGAGGTGTACAGAACGGACATAGGGTAAAATGTGCTGTTCACGAGGAAAACAACAATACACGTGGCGCCATCTATTATCATAATAACGTTGTTGTTGTTTTCCTCGGGAACAGCACTTTTTTTCGGGATGAAAAGTACCCTATATCCGTTTCTGTACACCTGACAACGTATATGCAAAATTTCAGGATGATCGGTTCAGTGGTTTAGGCGTGAAAAGGTAACAGACAAACTTACTTTCGCATTTATAATATTAAGTTAGGATAGGATTTGTAACTTTCAAGAATATTCAAGAGATGTAAAATCTAACCTATTTAATTCTCATCCACAGTTGCTGCAATACTCTGTTTCTTCTTGCCAAAGACCGGACAGGAAGCATTAGATTAAGTTACGAGTGATAATTTATTCATAGATAATACAATTAGACTGTCTACAATACATAGTGGTTGTACAATAAAGTAGGATATAACGAGAAGACGCCAGTGCCGTTACCGATTTACTGTGTATCAGTATGCAAATCAGTGTCTTATCATACGTGATGAACATAACAGTATTTTAGAGTTGACTGTGTAATATACTTAATTCAATTAAATTATTATTATATATTAATTAAAGGTTGATTAAATACCTACTTAATTATATGGGTCTTTTTATTTCCTACTGAGTTTCTTGTGTGAGTTAAGCAATTTTTTTGCATCATGAATATAGACAACTGGTGCATAATCAGCCTATTATGTTCCTTCTGCTGGGACATAGGGCTCTTCTCGGTGAGAGGGAGTAGGCCGTAATCATAGAGAATTTAACCACTAGAGAGCGTATAGGCCGATTTCTTCGAAGCACACGACTCACTACCGCGGGCCGGGGGACGAAGAAGAACGCGCGGCTGCAATTGGGAAGTTCTTGTAGGTATGCCTATCGTTGGGGCTGCTCTACTTCATTACGGGAAAATGGTCGATATCGGTAAAATGGATGTTAGACGAAAGGCACACTGCACCGCATTACGCAGCGGGGTGCATGAAATTGAGCCAAATTCCCCGCACGGAAGCGGGTTTTTATCGAGTTTGTATGCAAAAAATCACGCGCGGGGGCACGTTATCTGCGTCCCGCTGCGTAATGCGGTGCAGTGTGCCAATCGCCTTAACTTCGTCGGACGGATCAACTAGAACTAAACCCGCTATACCGTACGCAAAATACGCGCATTGACGTGGAGTTGCGGACACCAGCCCGTATTACCTACCTATTAAACCCGCTATATATCAATATCAGTACGTACATCGACGGTGTAGCACTTATCAATATCTAATAACTACAAACTCATGATTTTACAGGAGGCGAAAAAACGTTTCATTTCTATGCAAATGTAAGCTATTTCATATTTTACCTACGAATATGCAATAATGTGAAAATCGCTAAAATGTTAGTTATTAGATATTGACACTTCACCGTCGATATCACACATTTAAAAAATCTTTACACAGTTTATAGGTACTCCGTCATATCCCTACCTTGCTAAAATCAAGAAAATGTAGTTATAACACAGAATACTTAAAGTACTACGTACAGAAAGGCCACTCCCTTCCCCGCACTAACATCAGTTACCGCACCTCACCCCGCACTTCGGCGTATTCGTCGCAGTTCTTTAACAAGAGCGCTCGCAAACACAAGTAGGTACCTCACGCACACATTCATACGTATACAATAGTCATTTTTTAATGTAGTAGTAGTAGGTAATTATTTTGCGAGGGTTGTATGGAGTGTCCGGGGTGTGGTTATAATTAAGAAAAACATAGTCATCAACACCAACCATTTTAAATCGAAAAAATGTTTTATTTCAGTTTTATTTTTCGTTTTAAAGAGATCGGCCTTACATCTATAGTCTAGACTCAGCGGTCTAGGCCGTGCGTTGTCTATCACTGAATTTAAGATGTAATTATATAGATAGTTGCTGGCCACGAGCGCCAAGTTCAATAGACGCAATCGATAAAATCTGCACGCGGCTAAGATGATAAAAGAATATAAGCCGTGTTTCTTACTTTTAAAATAAATAAGAAAAGACCCAATCGTTTTTAGGGTTCCGTACACAAAGGGTACCAACGGGACCCTATGACTAAGCCCCCGCTGTTCGTCCGTCCGTCTGTCTGTCCGCGGGCTGTACGTATCTCAAGAACCCTAATACGTAGACAGTTGAAATTGTCAGTGTATATTTCTATTGCCGCTATAACAACAAATAATATAAAATAAAGGGGGGAGGGGAGTCTCCATACAATAAATGTGTTTATTCGTGAGATTGTGGAGTACTTGCGTGTGAAGACCAACTGGACTTTGAGGGTCGAGAAGTTGGAGTCGCGTCACAACACGAACTTCAAGTCGTTCGTGGTGCGTGTTCCGACACACCATCTCGAGAAGTTCCTCAAAGAAGAGTTCTGGCCGAAGGGTGTTGTGTACCGCCGGTTTCGTGGCCGGCTACATGACACCAGTCAGCGAAACACGACGCCGTCACTTCGTGTTTAGTTAGTTTGTAATTATAATGATGTATTTATTTATAGTATTTTTAAGTTATATTAATATTGTATTTTATGTGTTTTTCTATAGGCCTTGATGCCTGAAATAAATGGATAAATTAAAAATTAAAATTATTCAGCGTTTTTTGCCGACTCGCACTTGGGCGCTTTTTCGAGTGACAGAAAGGAAATATTATTGTAATAGAAACAACTCAATTATAAAGATAATAATAAGTATATTTAACTTAAGTATATAAAAATTATAAGAACTAGATTACATTTACAGATTGTTACGGCAACTAAGAATAGAATTTTAATCACAAAACAATTATTAGAATATTATAAATTTTGATTCACTTTGCATGATGAAAACAATGAACCCAGATTTTTTTCAAAAAAATGAATATCATATTACTAGTTAGCAGATTTCCATATAGACAGTAGGCTTTAAAAATATAATAAAAACATTTTCAAGCAAGAAAGAAGCAGTTTATAAATTCAAATTCTGCTATTACATCGATGAGGCGCATACCTATAAGATAATTTTAAAACAAATGAGTGCTGTGTTCACATTTAATGAACATTATAATTGGGTGGTTACAAAGTGAAATCGTAATGCTTTAAGCTCTTAGTATAATACAACATACAATTAACAGATTATGTTAATGCAGTACAGGTACCATTCTGAATTTATAGATAAATAGCTGTTGCCCGCGACTTTGTCTGCGATACAGGATGAAGAGTAGCCTATGTCCTCCTCCAGGTCATGGTCTACCAATGTGCCAAATTTCATTAAAATCCGTTAAGCTGTTTAACCTTTTAAGCGCTTGGCTAAATATCAGTTGCCGTGCCCCTAGCGCGCGGCTACAAATCGATAAAATAATACCTTCAATAAATAGGGAGGAGAAAACGTTGTATCGATTAAAAAATAGTCAAAAAGTTTTTATCTCTATTTAATAATGGTTTTAATTGTACCACGCAGTTAATATGCCGAAAATAGAACGAAAAAATCATGCATGTTCTCTGTCGCAGAAATACGACACGGGCGGTAGGGGCACGGAAACATGTGTCGCATAAATGCGACACAAGCGGTTAAAAGGTTAAGTGTTATAGCGTAACAAACAAAAATACACAAATTTAATCTTTCTCTTTATTATAATATTAGTTTAAGATGTTGAGTGGTGAAAAATACAGTACAAGTTACATACAGCGCAAGTTTATCTGACTATGTTAGCGGTGCAAGTGATAGAACCCTATATTGGTATTATATTGTTTACTCTTCATTAGTGATATTGTGCAGGTATTTGCTCAGGGGGTAGGGGTGAGATAACGCTATATTTTCACATGACCGTGTATCGAAAACGCATCATGAAATGACCTAACTGTGCTGAACCTCTCAGGGACGAGCTGGTACAAATCTGTACCGGTTGTGGTACACACGTGTAGCAGCTCGTCATGATAAAGTTAAGCCGATATCAGTCGTTCCACGAGTGGATGTTCATTTTTGTTTCATACCTCATACGATATCGATAAAATTATATAGGAATGAACGTCTATCCGCTCCTTACATTTTATTTTTAGATCAATCGGTAGACCAGTAAAGGATGCCGAGTGCCGAAATTCCACATCGTCACTTTTGATTCATTTTGTGTTCAGACGTCGATTGAAAGATGCCGAATGAATGACAAAAATTAACTAAACCTGAAGCGTCTGATATCGACTTTAGATTAATTTAAAAACCTTACAATCGAATGAAACAGAAACTAAAATGGCAGACATACTGTACTACATAATCAAAGAGCCGAATTATTTAAAAAAATAACTTTTAAAGCCATTACCTGTACCGCATGGCTTGTGATTCTGACGTCACAACTCAGCGCGAGGTTTGCGCAGCGCTTGGCACCTGCGGGAGTCCGAACTCGTCGACGGGGACGCCATCTTTGTTGCGTACGCTGTCGGCGCCCGGTTCCTTATCGGGAGCCGCGGGTGCCTTTACTACGTCATCGAGGTAGGATGCGTCGTCGTCTAGGGCTATCTCGTCACCTGGAAAAAAGGGCAAGAATATAAGATCGTATATGTTTAAACGCATAGTATGAAGATGAAAGAACAATAAAAGGTAGGTGTAGAAGGGCACACCACAAGTATGGTCTGTTCCAAAAGTATCTTATGAAAATGTAAACAAATGGATCAAAAAACGTAACTGTGCCTACCACTTACAAATTGAGTGCTTTAATAATAATAGAATTTCTTTATTAGAATAACCAAGACTCAACAGGATTGTTAGTAAAACTTACGACTATGTTAGTAAGCACAGGCACTAAACAAAACAAGAAAAACAATACAAGACAAAACGGTTGGTCACCGTTGCGACATCCCATGAGAGAGGTCAGTGACCCAAGTATACACAGTCCAGGCAACTCGCAACTATGCTTAAGATACTGTTGGAGCTGGCCCACATCCTGCGCACCAGGGAAGCGCACCTTCTAGGCATTTTTGCGTAAAAGCAATCTACATGCGCGTCTGCGAACATCCCTGACGTACTACAGAAAAGGGGCAGCCCCACCAGTATCTGCTTTGATGTGATTATTTGAATACTTAAACCCGAAATTCTAAATTTAGATCAAATTCAAAGATGTTTTTAATTTGGCAAATGAGGTTAATGTAGGTATAACCTCAATTTTCTTCGATCATTTTTCAGTTACAAATTAATGTTATTCAAACTATAATTAGGTATTGGAAAAAGTGGTGATATAAAATTGTACCTTCCAAAAACAGATGAATGTGTTAATAATTCCGGTGATTGCGTGAGAATTTAAAATGAATAAGGTTTTGTTTACATTTTCATTAGATACTTTTGGAACGGGAACACCCAAATACTCCGAAATATTTTATTCCGAATTTCGATGTTCCGATTTTCAAAAGTCCGAATTTCATAATACCTAAGAGTCATAATGTCTATTATTAAAAATCACGAAATTTATTTTACCGAAAGTCATAAATGCGACTTGTTTGTTTTCCGATTTTCATATATTCGAAGAATCAAATGCTCGATGGGTTCTCGGTCCGAAAAACGACATTCCGATTTTCAATACTCCGAATTATTTCCGTAACCGTTACCGCACCCGAACTCAACGAACGCAATAAACACGAAGGATGCAAGAGCGAGCGAAGGGCACCCCGAGGTTCGGTTTGGTTAGGTTACTTTAAACCCTTTACACAGAAATAGGGGCCCCGTGAAGCGGGGCTCCGTCGACATAGGAGGCAAGAGCGAGCAAAGGGCACCCCGAGATTTGGTTTGGTTAGGTTACTTTAAACCCTTTACACAGAAATAGGGGCCCCGCAAAGCGGGGCTCCGTCGACATAGGATGCAAGAGCGAGCAAAGGGCACCCCGAGGTTCGGTTTGGTTAGGTCACTTTAAACCCTTTACACAGAAATAGGGGCTCTATTGTTATTGTTTTGTGCCATCTATATTCTTACAATTGGAAATATGTGTTTATTTGTCTTGCTATTCAGTTTTACAAAGCGTTATTATTTCGGAATTTTAATAATCGGAATTCGTATTTTTGATGTTTCGAATTATCATTAAGTCGGACTTTTTGTTATTCGATCTATTGAAACTCGGTATTTTGAGAATAGTAATTATAAACTTTAGGGATATTGAAATTTCGGAATTATTAAAATAGGATGATTGATAAATCGGAGTTGTTATAAAGGGAATTTTGAACCATTCGGAATTATGAAAATCGGTATTTTGAAATTCGTATTTGTGACTTTCAGAATAAAGTTTTTCGTATTAACGTAGTGGACCCTTTTGGAACAGACCATAATGATACATCCGTCTATGCATTATACTGTATAGATTTCAGCCCTTCTGTATCTTTCGCTTGTAATACGACCGTTTTACAATTATATATTTGCGGTTTCGTTGCAGAGCTGCTTGCAAACTATACAGGTTTGAATAAAGATTCACATTGTTTTATGTACACATTTTTCTCCTATGAAATTGAGATGTAACTTCAAAACAAAGTTTAGACTGAGAAGACTGAAAATGCTTTAACACTTACCAAGAGCATCAAGTTCAGCGTTGAGCTCGTCGTCATCGATCTCCGGCATGCCGTACTGGCGACCAAGAGCTTCTTGCACCTCATCAGCCTGCTCCAACATGTCTGCTAACTCGTCGTTAACATCCTGTAATTATTTAGTAAATCGGTCAGCAAAAGGATCATAGGTGGCGCTCTGTGGTATCTGCCTAACCCCATTGGAAAAAAGTGTGAGTTGATATAATTTATGTGTGCTGATAATTATAATAATGACTAGTTTTATTGCAGAAAACTTATGGATAATTGTTGGTCAATTCAACACAATCTTATCCACCCATTATCTTTAGTTTCTTTGTAAAAAAGCTTGTCTTGCCCAACTATAAGTGGTTTATTTATATTTTATGACACCATGTAGAACCCAAATGCTGATGGTGGTAATTTGATTGACAGTCTACCAGCTCTACTGTCCATAAATTTAAAACTCCACTCACATTCTTTGCCAGTCGTATGAATATGAAATAGATATACACGTAAAATTGACGTAGTGTGGCAATCTGCTAAACAACTTCCACCAACCTAACGAAGTTCCCTTGTTGTAGAATCTACACATTTGTCCATAGAGACCTAGGAAAAATTACCTAAAACCAACCTCAATGGTATCAATATTAATCTTCTTGAACTCTTTCTTCATTTGTGTGACACCATCCTTCATGGCCGCCACAGTAGCATGAGTATCCTTCAATGTTTGTGTGGCGTAGTTGGCCTGCTCCATGTTGAAGGATTGTGCCCTAAGATTGTCCAGTTGCTGTTCATACCTGGAATTTTATTGGAAAGTGCAATTATGAATAAGCTCTGAATATTTGACCAGGATTGTAGGTATGGGTGTCCATTTTTTATGAAGAATATTATTTATTATGTACACCATACCATACGAATCTATATAAATAAAACAAAGTCTGGTTAGTTACACCATTTATAACTCAAGAACGGCAAACCGATTTTTATTATCTTTGATTTGTTGGATTTGTCTCCGTCCCGAATAGTCAAAAAACTACATACTAAAACAGAAAAATTTCACAAAAAAAAAATACTGAAGATAATTCATTTTCTTATACATTTAGGTGGTACAAAGTTTGCTGGGTCAGCTAGTTACAAATATAAATCGTCGTTGTCAAACCAAAATCTGCTATGTCCCGTTTTTTGAGATTTCAAGATTTTGACCACAGCTTTTGGTCACGGTGACCTATAAGCTGTGGTCAAAATCTTGAAATGTAGAAATGTTACATAGTGTGACACAAAGGGGAGTGTTATCGCAAAACGCGATGTTTTAAAGACAGCCTTTGGATGGATTTACAAGGAGGAGAGACAAATACTGCAGGTAGTCTGAGGTGTACCATTTACATATAAAATTAATACATAAATTTAGATCAGTTTTCATTATGAGGCTTGAGCATGAGTCCATTTGTCTAACTGTTATGTATAAACTGAAATATTGTAGTATAGTCTGAAACATGACAAAAAAAATTGGCATACAGTGTGATCATGATAACTGTAATCAGTGACTACGATGTTTAAAAAAACTGGCAAACTGCATGTCGGACCACGCACAATGAAGGGTTCCGTAGTTGGGATGATCTTAACCCAAGAATAAACATTACATTGTAGTTGAAAAACAATGCTAAGTTTGTTCTTATACATTCTCTCATACATTCCAACTGCAAATGTAATTTTGTATGCACAATATTTAGAGATTTACCTGGTTATTTAAATACCACAGACTTTTTATAGGTTTTTCTGTAATGTATAAGTATAAACTACTTTCTGTATGTTTTTTTTTCAAAATTTTAGTCTTTGTAGTTTTGTAGACCCTGTTTAGTATTTATTTTAAAATTATAAAAGAAATATAGGAATTTTAGACTGTAAGTCACATGGTAAAATTTACAAAACGTATTTGCCTCCCTAAAGTAACTCCTGTACTTATTAAAAATTTGTTTATTTACACATTAGTGTTTGGGTCACAGAAATTCATGTGTACCGAATTTCAACTTAATTGGTCCATTCAATTCGGAGCAAAATAGCTGTGACAAACAGACAGACACACAATTGATCCTATAAGGATTGTGTTTTGTCCAGAATCCTAAAAAGGAAAAAAAAATACTTATTCAAAAGTACATGTCACAACTCACATGTTGAATATTTTAATAACAGTTACAGTTAAAGAATTTATCTCCTGACAACAATAACCTGCAGATATGAGAACAAGTAGTTTTTACAATAAACATAATACACAAACATTATCTGGTTATCATTTACTTTATGGTAATGGTAAGTACAAAATAAGATAGATATAATTAATAATAAAAAGGAAACAAATTCTCATAATATCATTGAATAAATTGTGAATAATGCCAGGAAAAACATACATGTCCTCTGATATGTTTTTCAGGGTTCATTTTTATTATATTCATTCATTCTATAACATAATTAGAACATGTTACCCCTGGCTCTAGGAAAAGACAAAGACCAAAGTATGGGTAGATTGTTCAGAATATTATTGCTTAGAAATCAAATTGATAATAATATTGGGCTACAATGTCAAAAAATAAACATGGCACACTAGCACCTTAAACCTAAAGACAAAGCCAATGTTTATGCCAATAAGGATGAGAATATAATTTTGTGGTCTATAAAATAGATAAAGGAAGCAATACTATTAAAAAATCCAACAGTAACTAAGAATGATAAACCTTATTCAGTGCATCCTGTAAACCACAATACTACCCACATAGCTACCTACTGAGTGTTGCATTAAAAAGGGCAGGAGGTCAAGATCTCCTCGCATATTGCGATAAATAGGTAAAAATGACGTGCTCTTACATTTTCTTCTGCTTCAAGACTCTCATTGCTTTCTGTTTCACAGAATTCTTTGCTGGTCCCTCTCTCATTTTGTTCATCTGATCCTTGTATTTCCTAAGTTCAGACTCCAGTTTCTGGACCTTTTGCTCAATATTATCTGCCCTGCTATCCACCTGGAATTTACAATCATTTGGACAATCACGGAAACATGAATCATCGACGAAACTAACATCTATTAACCCCTACGACATTATTTTTGGGAAGCTTACACTGCTAATGCAATCGTTGATACTTGGGCCAGCCTCCTTAGGTTTACCTCTTCCGAATATTCTGTTCATCTTGAATTATTATTTATTTCAAACTAAAATCAAAACCAAGGCGACTTGACAATAAAATCTCACAACAATTTTGATTTTTGACGTTTAAACTTCGTGAATGGACTTTGACAGAATATGTTGTGTTACAACGTAATGAATTGGAAATTGTACTGTAGAAAACCGGCTAAGTGTGTGTCGGGCCACGCGTTCAGCGAATAGAATATTTAATTTTTTGTTTGCATTTTAGTGAACACACCTTCCAATATATAAATGAAAAGATAATAAACGTATTACTGAAATCCTTAGAACGGACTTTCCTTTGGTGTTCCTCCTTTAACCCTAACAGGTTATGAACATGGAGCATACATATTGGTCTTGATAATAGGATAACCTACATGGCTCGCCATGAACTGGCATACAAATATTGTAAAGAAAACAAGTTTTAATAAATGGCATCAATATTTATTAACTGAACAGTGTAGTCAACATCATTATCTTCAAAATACTATTACAAAATTGTAATTCTAATAATTTTTACTATGTCACTCAAGTTTTAATCAAAGCAGTCTCACTTACATTTTACCAAAAAATCCTTGAGACTATAAAAAGCTTTTACTTAGAAGTTTTTTTTTTTATATATATAGAGAGGTCTTGGTGAATGTGAAGTGGTAGACCGCGAAATTCGAATTTTCTTACATTTTTTGCAAATTGTAGGTCAGTGTCAGGTTGTATCTTGATCAAAATATGATTCGCGACTATAATAGAAATGTATTAACAGAATTATAGTCATTAGTTAGAATCATTAATTAATATATCTCTTTATGTTAGATTTCTACCATAAACACTTTTCCATACGAGATTCACAACTATACGACAGGCTATCGTATCGAAAACCTGACATTTCGATAACCTGATTTGACTTCCCCTCAACAGCAAATAGCTGTTGGAAGAATAGCGGGCGTCTATTTGATTTAGACTGACAAAATTTTCGGGTTTTGGACTTGTGAACAGCATTGAGAAGACTCCTACGATAACAATGTTAATGTTCGATACGATACGGAAGCATATCGAGTGTTTGTGAATAAGGGGGCTGTAATAGTCGCGAATCATATTTTGATCAAGATACAACCTGACACTGAACTGAAAATTGCAAAAAACGTAAGAAAATTTGAATTTCGCGGGCTACAACTACGCATTCACCTTAATATAAATAGTCTTATTTTTGAAGTTTTTGGTGTTTTGCAAATAATTTCTTTTCAATTTCGAATATCTAAATTAAAACGATGTTTCATTGCGTTTTAATTACATCACTATTAGAGATAGTGTGGTAACATTTTTTAACGGAATGACAAAAGAGAAGTGTCATTTTACTGCAGATAATTAAAAGTCGGACTATAGACTATGGGTGCATTCCGAGTTAGGACTGTAATCGATATTATCGATTTGAGCGTGCTTAAACCCGTACTGAATTAGGTTTAAGCACGCTCAAATCGATAATATCGATTACAGTCTTAACTCGGAACGCGGCATATAACCATTCCGTTATTATTCTGAGACCATTCCACACATATCTATGGAAAACCATACTACTAACACAGAATACTAACACAGAACTTTTTAGTACCAAAGGTCTCTGAATTAAAAGCGGTCAGACAGACAGACGAACTTGGTGGTAAGGGTTTCTTATTATACTAAAGACTCACAGCATATACCCCCGCCCCCAGCTGGGCCTGCCCAATTTTTTTTATTACAAAAGTTGAGAAGTTATTTACGAACGAGCGATAGCAGATGACAAATGTTCCGGCTCACGGCTGGCAACCACAGAGTACTTTTTGATTGCTGGCAACTCCCAAAAATTCAAAATCAATGTGATTGTGATGTGATGTGAAGTATACTGGTATACATTGTTTTCAGATTTTCTATCGCAAAAAGTACTTTGTGATAGGACATTCGTTTAAAAAGGTTATTGCTTCAGTGCTACGTTTGTTATCCACAATTTCTCAAAATATATTGACGCCATGGCTACTAACGGAACGAACGGAACTATGGGTGAAGTGGTTTGTATCATTTTAGTGGTTTTTATCAAAAAAATGTTATTCATTGCGCTAAGAAAATAATTATGAGTAAGCAGAAAAACCTGCTTTTACATTTATAATGGTTTATAAATCACAAGGTTAGTCAATAGTCCAAAATCTCCACTGACATTAACAGACAATATTGATAACACAATCAACAGGTTCAAGTACAAAGTCAATTTCCTGAAACAACATCTTAATAAAAATGAATTAAAGTCAGACATATTATTGGCTCAATTGGCTTGCAACAGGTGAAATATTTATTGTAATCTGTACTGGAATCAGAAATTCTTGACTCTTTAATACCAATTTTTTTTAATTCCTCTAGGTTTACTATACAGGACATAGGTACACTATCTATTTCGTCAATATTTAATCTCTCATTCATGAGTCGGAATTATTTCTAGGTGAAAATGTTATGTGACCCCTCATGTGCAACACCCGACCCCCGTGAACGATCACCGTGCCCTGTTAAATGCTGGAAATGGGACATGACACAAATTACTATGGACAAACTTTTGCATAACATCAAGTATGGTATTCTTATTCTGAATCGGCCAATCTCTCAAAACCAAGGATTTATGACAAGTTTATGGGATAAAGGTAAGTTTTAATTTGTAGCCATTATTTTGTTAGTTTGTTATGGCATTTCAATAATTTTTATGAAAGCAATGGATAATACTAAGTATTTAATTCTGATGCTATGACAAAAAAAATATAAAGGGGTTCTTGGATGGGTCACCATTCATTACATATCAAGGTCCCTCCGTGCCTCAAAGAGCATGTTAAGCCATTGGTCCCTGTCATTTGTAGACCTTTGACAGTTGTTATGAGTAGTCAGAAGACCAAACTCTGACAACCAGTCTACCAAGGAGCATTGTGTTAGTGTGGAGGTCAGATAGGTATTCGCTCCATGTAAAATACTGGTATTCATCTGCATCCAGTAAGGCTGGAAGCCGACTCTAATATAGTTGGGAAAAGGCTAGGCAGATAGCTATAGCAAAAATATATTTATGTTTTCAGCTAGTATCAGAATGACTGTTGATGGTGGCACGGGACAATGGGACAAGTTCATAGGCAGCTTCCCAGATGATACTAGAAAAACCATAAAGGATCCAGACCTCGTATCTGGAGACTTTGACTCTATCACTGATGAATTATTAGAGAAATATAAAAAGAAAGGTTGTAAGGTGAAATACTGTTTTTATTACAGACATTTTTTTGTTTAATTATTTTCTATCTTATTCATCATCATCATAATTTCAGCCTGGAATCACCCACTGCTGGGTATAGGCCTTCCCTTTTTTCTGCCATAGTTCCCGGTTCTGTGTGTCCCTCATCCATGTGTTACCTGCGACATTGATGATATAAATAATTCTTATTACTTACATTTAAAATATTAAAAATAATTTTATTGCTAGTTCAATATTAGGAACTAGCTCCTGCAAATAAACTGTAATAAATGTAAGTAGTTACATATTTTCTTTAATTACATATTTTCATTCTAATTATTTCTCCATAGAACTGAATACTTCATAATGTCCAACATTCATTTTAATTTTACTGTTCTTTTTATGAATCAAACTGCAGTGTAATTAATAATTTTGTTTCTTTCAGATTATTTACACCCCAGATCAAAACCGTACAGACTTTACAAAAGCACTCATGGAACTAAACACCCATATTAGACAAATTGGAATGGAGGTAGGTCTATTTTATACTGACTTTTGTGGATAAGGCAGAGAGATAGGGGTAGAGGGTAAAGGTAGAGGGCCTTTGCCCAGCAGTGGGACATGACATATTATGTTAGATAGATATTTAAACAACAGTGGTGTTTCTAACATATTTTTATTATTTATTGCTAATACTGCCCTGTATAATACATACTATACGCACATTGCAACATCGACGCACAACCTGTTACCATACCATGGATTTCAGTACATAATTCTTAACCCTGCTGCATTGAAAATATTCTCAAGTTATTAAAAAAAAAAATATGCTGTGCCATTAATTTTGGCCGCATAGGTATTGCGCATTTCTACGAAACGGCAGATTTTTTTAATTTCTTCTTAATTTTTAATTTCTTCTTCAACGAAAATTTCTTCACCAGGGGGTCTAGAAACATGTGCTGAATTCATGGTTTCAGTTTGCGCATTGATGTATGCCACATTGTATAACATTGTCATGAGGTAAATATATTTATATTATCGTCATATTTTAAGTTTTTTTTTGTTTGTTTTCTTTCTTTCTTTCATAACCTGATGCTTTCATAGACAGCTAAATCTGTGCATATCCTAACATATTCCAATGTTTTTCAGCTATCCCATGTTATTGCAGTGGCACAAACTTCTGGCCGGCTAGACCAGATACTAGGGAATATACAAACCTTGTTTCTAGTAAAAGAGGAATTATTATTAGATCCAAACACGAATGTGTTTATAATGTCAGATGATTCTATATCATGGCTGTTGCTACCTGGCGACCACGTCATATATGTTCCAGAGGAAACCAGGCAGCACAGGAAAGCATGGTGCTCTTTGGTGCCCATCGGCGAAAATTGCCAATATGTCACAACAACTGGATTGAAATGGAACCTAGGTAAGTACTTTGTTTAATACATGTAGCTTCCCTAAAGGATGGTTTCTCCTGCACCAAAACCCTACTGCTACCACTACTACTTACAGAAATTCAAATGAGTACAAAAGTTACAAAATCAAATATAGGTACTTTAAAAAAAAAAAACATATATGGCCCAACTCCGGGCAAAGGTCTCCCCCGAATACAAAGGTACTAGGACAGGGATGGCGAACCAATGGCTCGCGTGCCATTGGTGGCACGTAACAAAATAATTTGGCCACCCACGGCATAATTTCAGAAATCTAGCTGTGCATAAGTCATATAGTTTGCAACAGCAAAAGTCGCACTGATTTGTCATTTCATTAAAATAAATATTAAATTGTTTATATACACATTAGTCCTACACCAACCAGGGGTTGTCCTTAGGTGCACTAGCATAGTGCGAACAGAGATAATCGTCGGTTGGTGTCTAAAAACGTCTAACGGGCCTCTACGTTTTGGTTTCGGCCCCTCGTACACCTTCCAAAACCAAGAGATTAACAATAATAATAAGTACTTAATGCAAATGTATATACTTCTTTTCCAGCATTCACTAAGCCAAAATTATTTGTTAGCTCGTTATGGCCGCATTTAATATGTTTTTGGAAAAAAATGGCACGTAGATGTACAGAGGTTCGCCATCCTTGTACAGTCAACAGCAAAAGTAGATGATGATTGAGTTTATAACTTTTGGAGTCAAAATATTGATCACGAATATATGGCAGCTGTACTAGTAGTAAATGTTTCGTGTAATTTACAATCACATACTTTTGAATCACTTCGACGCCACACAGTTCTGACACGAACTCCGTTCATCAGTATTGAATTTCTGATTTCATCATCTACTTTTGCTGTTGGATATAAAGAAAAATGTCTTTCGCCATGTTTCGTGCACTCGGGGCGATCGAGCTCCCTTGCACTTCTCTGCGACACACGTGGGCGCTGTGCTGGCATCACTCATGTTACATTCATTCTTTTTATATGATTTTTTTCTTTGCCTAAGCCGCTTATAGCCATAAATCATCTGCCGCCGCGGCATTCAATTACTCTTTTTATCCGGTAAATGCAGAAGTAAAACACTTCGTTCTTTCACTATCCTCTTAGTATTACGTTTCCATATATTAAATATATAGAGAGAGAGGAGGTCTCTCACCAAGAGGAGGCCTGTGTCCCAGCAGTGGGAACATTATAGACTGATTATGATAAATATATAGTAACCATTTTCGTTTGTTTATTATCTTGCAGACAACCAGCAGTTGCGGTTCGGTGGGATTGTAAGCACTTCTAACACCTTCGACGGTTCAGAAAAGGTTACAATAAAGTGCAGCCACTCCTTGATATGGTCTATGAGGATATCCATGATTGGAAGTAAGTAGTTTTGTAGTTCTTTTCCCCTTTTGTTTTAATATCAACCTGTAAAGTCAGGGAAATTATTTGGTAAATAAATTGACTAGCAACTGAAATTGTCTGTACAAGCATTAAAATCACATTAGTCATTCATTGACAGTTGTACTAAATGGCTGTGTCACAGCTGCTTAACAATTATTTTCCCTGATTATACCTACATAGCTGCTCCTTGCTTTGACCACTATCACACCCCGGACACTCCATACAACGCTCGCAAAATAATTACCTACTACTACTACATTAAAAAATGACGTTTGTATACGTATGAATGTGTGCGTGAGGTACTTGTGTTTGCGAGCGCTCTTGTTATAGAACTGAGACGAATACGCCGAAGTGCGGGGTGAGGTGCGGTAACTGATGTTAGTGCGGGGAAGGGAGTGGCCTTTCTGTACGTAGTACTTTAAGTATTCTGTGCGACTATAATGGATGATCTTTAGGAAAGCCTAAATGCATGCTGACGAGCTATTATCTTGAAATATAAATAAAGCGCTTGTGGTACAGATTTTTTTAAATTTAAAAAATGCACTTCGCTTTATTTTTTTAAACTTTTTTAAAATACTTTTTTACCTATTCAGCTAAAAAATGCTCCGGCATAGTTGAAAAAAAAAATACGTACCTATTATTTAAACTCACGAGGACTATGTTTCTGTCTAATCCCGTGGGAATAAGACGCAACTTTTTGTATATGTTTGAAATTCAAACAAAATGTTATTATAAACAACAAATTCTTTGTTTCAGCTTCATGAATAGGACGTGTGTAGAATACTATTGTAGGTGCTACCTATAGGGACAACATTTTATAGATATCGTGTCTATAAACTACTATTTTAAAGCCAGCCCTCACCAGACGGCATGGCATGGCAAAGGATTTAAACGGAACTGATTTTGAATCTTATTTTAATACCTTTAGCACTCACATAGCATCATCAGCCTATAATGTTCCTACTGCCGGGACGCAGGCCCTTTCTCGGTGAGAGAGAGTGGGCTGTAATCAACCACGCGGGCCCAGTGCGGGTTGTTGGATGTCACATGTCTTCGAATTTATGGTTCTAGGAAAGTTCCTCACGAAGTTTTCCTTCACCGTTTTGAGGGCAGTAGTGATGAAATAATTTACACTGAGTAAAATGCCTGCTTGGGTTCGAGCCCACGACCTACAACATGTAAGTCGCGGCTAGCACTTACACTTAGTTGATATCGTCACAAGGAGACGAGCATTCTGCGGAAAGCCGCACTAGTCTTCTTCATAGCTGGGCCATAAAAATATTGATGCTTAGCCGTGCCATGCCGCGTCGTACCGCCTAGTGAGTTATCTACTTTTATACTGTGAATTTGTAAGTTTCTATATCCTTGTATGTTCATACTTACCTAGGTATCCGTAATTCCGTAAAAATAAAAAACAGGTCAAGTGGGTGTCGGTTTATTAGTAAGTATACTTAGTTGGTTTCTGTTGTCACAGGGATTTTATTGAAATGAAGAAGTCTTGAATGCCAAGTGGAATTCGACACGCACATGACCATTTCACAAACTCTTACATTGTGTTGTGTCTATTTAAAGGTTGTGGGGACTTTAGCTAATTTGAATCCATCTTACTACAATACGAGTTTTAACTACTCTAGCTATTGTATTTTGAACCTTATTCCTAATGAGGTCAAGTTCTTATTACAAAAACTGACTTTAGAACCGAGTCTAAGATGTCAATTTTGTAACAAAAACTTTACGCAAGTCGGAAAGTTCAAAATACACTCGCGAGCAACCAAATCGACTCAAGCCTTATCGGCGCACACATACATTGATACAACTAAAATTATGAATGGAAATTATAAAAATGATATGTCATTCGAAAGCTTAAGATGTCAGCTTTAATTTGATACCATTATCATTGAAATCCATCCATAATTTTTGAAATAATGATGTCTGAACGCAAGAGTAGGAAAAACGAGAATTTAGGAAAAAGGGTATGGGTCTCGTATTTTACAAATCAAACAAAAATTGTTAAAAAACAATTAATTAATTTAAATCAATACTTCGTATTGCCACCTCTAGCCCTAATTACAGCCTACAGTCTGTTTTTCATTGACCTTATCAAATTTTTGACATTTTCTTGAGGAATGCCGTCCCACTCCTCTAATAATGCTGTCTTTAGCTCGCCTACGCTTGAAGGGACTGGATTCCTGGCCCGAACTCTTCTTTTAAGCTCGTCCCATAAGTGCTTGATGGGATTCATGTCAGGACTGAGCGCAGGCCAGTCCATCGTGCGTAATTCGACCTCTTCCAGAAACTGTCGAGTGACTCGTGCCGTGTGGCAGCGGGCACTGTCGTGCATTAACACAAAGTCTTCACCGACAAACCCTGCGTAGGGCACAACATGATTGAGTAGAATGTCGATGATGTACCGATTAGCTGTTAGCCCGCCTCCTCGGCCGCCCCCAGGCACATAAACAAGTTCGGTTTTCCCTCTAAAGAAATACCAGCCCACATCATGCAGGAACCGCCGCCATATGCCATTGTTTGAGCGAAACAACATTGGGCAAATCGTTCCCCCGGACGCCTGTAGACTCGGCCTCTCCTGTCACTGCCATGCAGACACATTCTGCACTCATTAGTAAACAGGACCGATCGCCATTGCGCAACGCTCCAATTGAGATGCTCTCGAGCAAATTGAAGGCGCGCTTGTCGGTGGCCTGCAGTCAATTTAGGGCCTGTCGCAGGTCTTTTTGGCATCAAGCTGGCTTCCTTCAAGCGTCTTCTCACTGTCCACTCGCTGACAGCCACTTGTCGTACACGTCTCAGTTCTTGCTGCACATCAACGCCCGTAAGGTGTCGATTGCGCAGCGAGGTTGAGACAATGAAGCGGCCGTCTCTCTCTGAAGTGCACCGGTGGCGGCTCGTTCTTGGTCTCCGATTGAAGGCACCAGTCTCTTGGAACTGTCTGTATACTCAAGATACAGAAGACTGGCTCAAGTGGAGCTGGGCAGCGACTGCTCGCTGACTTAACCCTTGTTGCAACAAGGCAACAACTTGAGCGGCTTCTTCTGGTGTGGTTATCATGGGTTAGCGAAAGCAAGGAATGCGATTTACGGAGATGTGTACCGGTCAACTTATAATAAGCGACTGATAAGGTAAACCGGATGTGGAGGGGTTTTATAGCGGGAGCAGGTAGCGCAAGACGTGGATTCCTAATGAGGTAATTTACGCTGACGGCCAATTAAAATGCGTCAATAAATCAGCGCTTTGTTTTTTTTTAAGGTATTGATGTTAATTGAAAGCATAATTCTTCAGCTTTCGAATGACATATCACTTTTATAATTACCATTTATCGTTTTAGGAAAATCAATGTATATGTGCGCCGTCAAGGCTTGAGTCGATTTGGTTGCTCGCGAGTGTACAATAACTGACTCGGAAGTATATGTTTGAAACAAAGTCACACCTCGTTTTGTAATAAGACGGAGTAAGTTTTAAATTAAACCATTGTAAAATTAGAACAGTGTTCCCCCACTCTTTTAACTTTCGTATCATAATAATTATTATGTAAAATGTACTTACTGAACATTCTAAAATAATGTAAGTTAGTGTTCACCGATGACTTGCTCTCCTATGTTAGTTTATAATTATACTATATCTAGTAAGAATGCGAATTAATATCGCTTAGGGATTTGAAAGTACTTAGTTTTGTCAGTCATGAAATAAAATAATTATATATAAGTAGTTCAATGCCATAAAGTACTGCGTTATTATTTGATGTTATAGGTGTCATTGAATATTTCCATTATAAAATTCTTACTAGCAAGCCGGAGTTGAATTTAGGCCTTATAACACACCCCGGACACTCCATACAACGCTCGCAAAATAATTACCTACTACTACTACATTAAAAAATGACGTTTGTATACGTATGAATGTGTGCGTGAGGTACTTGTGTTTGCGAGCGCTCTTGTTAAAGAGCCGGCGACGAATACGCCGAAGTGCGGAGTGAGATGCGGTAACTGATGTTAGTGCGGGGAAGGGAGTGGCCTTTCTGTACGTAGTACTTTAAGTATTCTGTGCTTATAATGTCGGAAGAGCTCGTGCTGTGTAAGGAAGGTGATGTGTGGTCATCCATTACATACCGAGACTCCTCCGTGACTTGTCTTGGCTGTCATTTATAGATCTTTGATACTCAGAAGTCTAAGTACCAAGAGGTATGGTGTTACTCAGTAACTGGGTTGTGGAGGTCAGATAGGCAGTCGGTCCATGTCAAATACTGGTATTCAGCTGCATTTGGTTAGACTGGAAAAATAGAATAGAATGCTCTTTATTATGTACACCATATAAATCAAGCCGATGCCAACATAGTTGTGAAAAGGCTAGACAGGTGATGAATGGCAAAACACCCGCTTAACCAGTTGAATTAATTACAGAAACAATTAAAAAGCCATTGTGTCTTGTTCGAAGATTCGAAGGCTGCTGCCTACCTCTTTGGCCGTAGCGTTATATTTAACTATAGGTGTAACTGACTTGGTGTTGTTTATTTGCCCTGTCTATTACACGCGCATTTTGAACACTACAATTCAAGTGCGCGCAATCTTGTCTGTAGAAATATGATTCTGGAAACGAATCGATAAATTACCAAAAGCGAACGCCAAACAGCCAACCTGTAAGCAGCTGGGCCACAAACTCGCTTATTGATGTATATCGGGCGATTGTTTATCACAAACGTTACGCAAGAATACGCTCTGATTAATCGTGCCAAAAATAACCCTAAATCGATGTGGTAAACACCCTAACAGCTCTTTTTCTTACCACACGTAGCATGACCACCATATAAATGGGTTTGTTCGACGAAAGAATAGACAAAATGACAGATAGAATAGACAAAATGACAGATTTCTTTAAAAATCTGTTTACACTCTAACTGACCGAGCACTTGACAGTTCAAAAGATGGTTGATTTGAAATAAATACCTTAATTTTGACTGTTTATTTTTTGCTACAGACGTGCGGCCTACTGTACTTATAGTAAAAATGCGCAGTGCTGCACACCCCCACCCTATTTCAAGTTAAACAAATATCAACTTTATTTCAATAACAAGTACTTAAGTTGATTTCAGAGTGACTAGAACTTTTGAAAAATTTATAAAAATATTTGAAGCCGTAGCGCAAAGTGAACTTTATTGTGTAGGAATTAAAGTTATTTTTCCATTAATTCATATTTGTTTACATTATTGGCAAATAAATCGCGACCGCAGATTAGGTATTATTTTATTTATTTGTAATCTCACTACGGTGATTAATAAAACTAATTTATTTGGGGTAATACTTTTAGTCGGACTTTTCTAATAAGGACGTGCCCAGTACCTATACCTATAGGTAGGTCATCGAAGCGTTAATACGCGTGCACATAATGCCTATTGTATTTCTAATATTATAGTTTTATTGACTTAATAGTTTAATGGTTGTATTGCTTAGTACCTTCTAAAGATTTGATTTCCCATTGTTTTATTTCATGACTGATGAGCAATTATGTTGATATTATTACGTACTACGACTAGCTAATACCGACTATACGCTGAACTTAGGAACTGTAGAATAGGACAAAAAACGCCATATTTAATAAATCGTGGGAACGATATTAAAACATCTGTGTAATTCAATTGTATACGTAAATTGTATTTATTTTTGTGATGGTACTTAAATTTTTAGAATACATGTCATATTTGTAATTCTGAATATTCCTTATTCTTAATTTTTTTTTTTTGTAAATAAATTATTTACGGTCTGAAAAAAAAAATGCTTACTGTGTGTCATGAGTATGACATGATGACATTGCGTCTCGATACATACCATTGGTTATGTAGACCAATAGGTTTGTTACAGCCCGATTCAAACCTTACGACGGCTCTGAAGTGCGCTACTCGCTGCGTAAAGTTACTGCACAGTGACTCTCCTCGTGTCCCGAGCCGCCAAGTTTGAATCGGACTGTATGTACCTGTGTGTCTGTGTGTTTTTCGGTTGTTACTTAAAGGTCTCTACACACCAAAGACACCAGGGGTTAGCCTGTCGGATTAAGAACGTTGCAAATCGGACAACTTTTGTTTAAAAGGAGCACGGTGGCTAAGCTAGGTTGGCTGCCGGGCCACATTTTGTTGTGTAGACAGACACCTGTATAGCCCATATTCAGCAGGCAACAAAATTTGTGCAATTTAGGCCACATCGGTTTGTATCATTCGAAGCTTTATGTTAATGTGAATAGATTTATTGAAATATAAATAAAAAATAATCGCATCATCTGATGTATTGTAAAATTATGGAATACCAAAGATCCAATATTTTATTTGAATTTAATTAAAAATGACAAAAAATGTGGTTGTTTTAAAATAATAGAATTTAACATTGTTGAAGAACAAAACTTTTTGATTAATTGTCTATCTTTTAAAAGACGATTTTCATTAGAATTAGATTTCGACTTGAGACGATGTGAATTTGACAACTGGGCAGAGAACATGCCCATGTCACATGATGCTCATACGCATTGAGCATGATATTGCACAAATGTTGTTGCCAAGTGAACTAGTTTATTAATTTATGTTATCTACCCATTCTACCTCGCATGTTGTTAATTATTGTTCCTTGTTTAATTTAATTTATTAATTATGTTTTTATGATTTAGTAGAAACGGAAGCGTTTCATGTGATGTAAGTATATGCCTATTTTAGGGTTTTAATGTGGTAGGTGTATCTTTCCATCCCATTTCCTACTGCACGCGTAGCATGATCACCATAGAAACGGGTTTCGTCGGCGGAAGAATAGACAAAATGGCAGATAGAATAGTCAACATTAATGAAAGAATGTCTACAATCTATTATTTTGTCTATTCTTCCATCGACAAAACCCGTTTCTATGGTAGTCATGCTATGCGTATTGGCTTCTTTCTAAGGTCGGTGAACGATCGTCATAATGCCAACGAAAGCCTTTTTTCTACTTATCAATAAACAATTGGCTTCCGACCTTCGGTAATCATCGTAATTTTGCAAATGAACCGGTTAAGTAGCAAAATTATTCTTCAAGGTAGCATGTTGTAATAATTTATCGTTAAATATGTATGCAGCAAACTCAAACTCAAAGCATTTATTTCAATTAAACCATTACAGGCACTTTTGAATTGTCAAAATTAAGTAGTCGGTCAGTTTGTCAGAAAGTTGAAGCTAATTGCCCATTCCAAAGCGTAGATCGCTATGGAGAACAACGGGCAAGAAACTCCATGGACACTCTTTTTAACTCAAGATATTAAAAAATCCTTGGTACATTATTCTTGTTGTTTCTATATGTGAGAACAATGTAAAAAAAAAACACATAAATGAAGAAACAATACAAGAAATAAGATTAAAAATAAGCCTTGGCAGTTAAGAGATGACCAGTCTCAACCGACGGCGCCCGTTCACGAACATGACGCATGGATCAGCACCATCCAGCTCAACCATTTTGTAGGGAACCGAATGATCCAACACACGTGCCACCATCAGTGAGACATTTAAGTGAGCATGACACAATCTCAACTGCCATGCTCTTTAAAGAGGAATATTGTTTTGTGTTTTACAAAAATACCCACATGTTTTTGATCATATACCTATTTATGTAATGTTGTGTAGTCAGCAGCAGAAGTAGGTTAGATAAATCATCCGATGTTTACATTGCAATACAAACATTATTAAAAATTATCGAAATATATTGCTGTGCTTTTAATTTCTGGATTAAATGATTTGTCGAAAAGTAAGCACACACACACACACATACACGAGCGGCACGCTTCTACGGCAGAGGCAACTGCATTAGTGTCACCTGTCGCCAGTTCGCCACCCGCCGTCGACGCGTCGGCGGCTGCCGCCCGCAACGCGCCGCTCGTTTATTTGAGCACCGTAGTTGCACGAGTGACGACCGATGCGTCGACGGCGGGTGGCGACAGGTGTCGACTGCAATTCTCTCTGCCGTTGACACGTGTCGTTTGTGTGTATGAGCTGCTTAGTCAATTTAGTGAGATGTTAGTACAAGTAACAGCTTTAACTATCTTTCATTGCTGACCGTCGAACACCTTAGCTCATACAATATTCAACTTACAGTATAGGTATGTATGATGCATCTTTATCGATGTGTCATTCATAAGATGGATAGACAGAAGCTGTTATAGACTTATCTAGTTGTGTTAAGGTATTGATTCCTAAGACTGCGGTGGCCGCCACCTGGCGTCCGCAATTTACAGTCGAATGACGTTACTGAAACGTTAATTATTAAGGGGGAGGCGCCAGGGTACCCGCGAAATTTAAAAGTTCTTACGGTTTTTGCAATTTCCTATTGATTGATATTTCATAAAATAGTCATTCAATAGCATTATATGAACTTAGAGGGTTGTAGGTTGTAGGTATTGATGAATTTTAATGATTATAATTCTGTTAATCTTAATACATACTTGTTACGGTCGCGAATCATATTTTGTTCAACATACAACCTGACACTGACCTTCAAATTGCAAAAAAAAAAAAACGTAAGAAAATTTTAATTTCGTGGTCTGCCGCAGCGCATCCCCCTTAAATTAAGTTGGTGTTGGTTGGTGGTGGTGTTGTGTATCCCAAAGTCCAACCTTACCGCCATCGTTTTCATGACGGCCGGCACTGCCCCCGCTATGTAGCGGCGGCCGCAGTGTAGCGGCCACCGCAGCTACAGGAAAGCCATAGCAAAAGCCAAATACAAACTGATTGATTAGTGATTACCTATGTGATGTTTTTAATATAAGGTATCAAATAGCGTGTGCATAGTTGTGTTGTTTTGCTATCAACATGTCTCCAAAACTGGCTGTTTCATTAATATAAATAAGTCTAGTCCTGTTTAAGTTCTGTTTATATAATACAAAACTGAATCACATTTTTATCTTTTATTTATGTGACATTACATTTCGTAGAAAACAGGCTAAGGGGCTCGTGATTAACTAATAACAGCCGCACGGGTCGATCGGTCAGGTTAAGCTATGCTTGCCGCGGTAGATCCGTGTAAGGGTGACCATCTTTACATATCAAGACCCCTCCAGTCACCTTCCCGGCACGTAAAGCCGTTTGATCTGTGGATCTTTCGCAGTCGTTACGTGTCAGAAGCCCAAAAGTCTGACAACCAGCCAACAAGGGATATCGGATTACCCAGTAACTGGGTTGTGGAGGTCAGATAGGCAGTCGCTCCATGTCAAATACTGGTATTCAGCTGCATCCAGTTAGACTGGAAGCCGACCCCAACAGTTGGGAAGAGGCTAGACAGATTGACTGAAAAAGCCTACGTACAGACGCCAGCACATCGAGCTACCCTAATCTGTCAGATTTCTTTGATAGATTTTCAACTTTACTACAAAGTATTAAGGTTCATATTCAATTGGGAAAATTTGACAGATTGGGGTAGCTTTGATGTGCTGGCCTCTGTACAATAGCCGTTTGTGACTTGTAACTTAACACTCTGTTCTATGCGTATATTTTAATTATGTGTATATTACAGTCCCGCCAATTCTCGTGGCGGTTACAAACTAGACTGTATTTTATGCATATTAATTTATTAGAAAGGTCAGCTGCGAAATGTATAAGTTGTAAAAAATAAAGGTGTAAAACAAAATCAACCAAAAAGTAGTATAATCAGCCTATAATAATTCCACTGCAGAGACAGGCCTCTCGGTGAGAGGAAGTGGACCGTAATCCACCACGTGCATCCACAAATTATGTAAATGATCCTAACTCAAAGTTAAAACAGTGTTTTACACATTTATTTTGCCATATGACCACGTGTAGTGTAGGGAATTTACATATAATTAATTATTCATTTAATTAATATTTTTAATGTATTTATTAAATTTGGCATATTATTATCTAATATATGTAATTATTGTCTATAAATTATACAATATTTTATAAAAAAATTGCAAATTTTTTCTTCATAAAACAGTATCGCCATTTACCATGTAAATCCGTAAGAAAACTGAATTCGATTGAATTACCCAAGTGCCTCTATTACCTTGGATAAGGCCTCAATCATTGCAAATCGGAAGGCAATTGGCATAATCACTAGTTGACTAGAATATTTATTACCTATGTCGCATATGTCAAAGACGGAATATAAAATCGTAAATGCTTCAAAACAAGGTAATGTAATTTTTTTATATATTCATTTTAAGACACGAGTGCCTCAAATGCATTTAAACATGTTGTCTGTCTGTTAGTGATGCCTTTGATGAAATTCCAAATAGCTGGTTTAATTGATTTCTAATGTTGTAGTTTAGATAACGTTATCTATCTGTAAAGGATACACACAGATCCATTCTATATTTTCTGCTTATGGCTACAATAAATGTCTAAAATTAGTTTCTAGTTGAAGTTCAATATTCTCAATCAATTACAACAAAACTCTAGTTTACAAAAGTAATTATTTTACCGCAGTACGAATCACGCAATGATGAGTCGCTGCGAGGCCGCGGAGGCTGCGCAGGAGTCGGCAGTGCTGCCAACCGCACGGCGCGATCACGAGATAGCTCTCATCTTCCTTATCATCAGCTGATGCGAGAATAACATAGACACGACTTCTTCACTTGTGTGGATTATTATTGCGGACTGTCAACGCTTTTTTTCCATACGTAAGTACTTTTTGTTACTTTTATTAGATTACCTGCAAATTATAATATTTATGAAAATAATTAAATAGGTAAGTACTATCGCCCGCTTTCGCCACGCCTGTCGGGTTTAATTTATTCTTTGCAGAATTATTTGTTTAGCTGGTTAGCCGCGAGAAAATGATGTTTTAATTTATAAACTGTCCAGTGCTATTTACAATAACCTCAGCGGTACCTATAAACTAACGTCAAATTTAATAGGTTTGATGTAATAAAAACGCGCTATAATAATATTATTATAATATGGTTTACATAACCGGGATGTATAATTTGTATATCTATACGCTAAGATGAACGCAATAATTACAACCATGCGCCTGCGCATATATAATTAAATACTCTTCAATCGAGCCTATAATCCATAAAAAAAAATAAAAACGTAATTAAAGGTACCTGTCCTTAAAGAAATACAAAGTTAGGGAACAATTTAACGATCACATCACGAAGCGAAGTTAGCATGGTCACATGTTCGGCGGCACCAACATGGCAATATCAGACCAACGTCAGTTGCTTACCGCGCGTTCGTCGCGCCAAACGTGTTACCGTGACAGGACTGCGATACGAAACACGATCACTGGTGCGTCCAATACCTCACTATTTATTATTCTAACAATACTAATCAAACCTAATCCCCTACCTAATAAGGTTCATTTCCGCAGTGCACTCTATCAACTAACAAAATTCCTGAGTATATAATTGCATTGAATGTAACGTACGAAGCGATAGCAACCGCCTTGACTACGAATCGAGCCTTTACACGAGTTAATACTGGATGAGTTGAATCGAACGCATTTCTTCTTTACGTTTGTTGGTAATTAGTGAGGAAATTGTGTTTTGATAACTTTTATGATTAACTGACGATGCTAATCGGTTTAAGTATAGTGTGAGAGTAAAACACATGCCCGTGAAACTTGATTAGTGTTATTCAAGTAATCAATGCAGTTTATATTCATTTGAATGCTTTCTTCTTTGTAAATGGTTGTTATTTAAAGCTTGAACGTAATGTTTGATTTTTAAACATCAAATTGTTCTTAAAATATTTTAATTTTGGTTGTATTAACAACTGACTGTTGAATACTAATAATATTCATTGTTATGGTATTCCTTCATATTTCTCAGTGGCTTTGAAAAACCTCTTATTGTTATTGCCTTATCAAGTTCACAACTCAAACACTCGTTCTGCCCTCTTGAGATTTTTATCTTAACATTGCCCCTCAACAGTATCTCGTTCATAAGATATATTTTATCTACGCTAGGGCTGTTCTAGTTAGGTACCATAAACTTATATTTTTTAAGAGTTTTCTTATCATTTGTCCGTGTAAATATCTGGTTAATATATATGTCAGCACAGCTACGTACGGTTGTACGGTACACATCTTTCGGCACCTTATTTATAAGTCCTGTCAAGTCAGAATCTGTGTTATATTCACCCGATTCATTACATTGCAAATTTTCGGCATAGTTATAAATCACGTGCCCTAATCAACTGTTAGTCAGTTCAAACAATTTCAGAATCATATTTTTCTATGAATAGGTATAAGTATATTCCTTAATAGTTATTAGACTCGTTACACACTGCTAACTTTAGGTTTGACCTTCATAAAGTTTACCTACTCGGATCATTTTTTTTATATCTTGCCGGTTGCAAGCTGACAGTCACCTGACTGAAAACAGCTGAATGCGAGCTCTTTACAAATGAGTCTACAAACGTTACTTCCTAGGAACTTATTCGAGGGCATTTCCTGCATAGCTTTGTAATCTTGTATTATAATCATCCGTCGAAACTTTATCTTAGATTCTTTGCAGATCACCAAACTAAACCGGTAGAGGGTTATCTTTCTATGCCCTTATCATAATTTATTTGAGGGCAGTGCATGTCTCTTGCTACCATACAAATAAGCAGTCATCCCAGACTGCTAGTAGGTACAGTCAACAAAAGAGATAAGTATGCAGGATCGTCGGATATAGTTGAAAAGTAAGAAACCGATGGATGTTCTCGAATATATTTTTTTTAATTGAAAACAAACCGCTCATTTATCTAATTTAATCTACAACATTCATCGATTTCTTACTAAACTTCAACTATATCCAACGATCCTGCATACTTATCTCTTTTGTTGACTGTAGGTATCTAATGGTCTTGACGCAGAACGTCACTGCCGCAAAAATGTCATATTTTGCATAATTAATACATATTCATACTACTCAACAGTTTTCTTGTTTCATGCTTCTCAAATATTCGACCGAATATTCAATAAAAATCTCATGTCATCATGTGTAGGTACCTACCTCTTACATAAATCTTTCAATCGCCTTGTCGTGCCCCAGTCATTACAGCCAGTATCAGACATGTTTGGCCATCGTTTCAGTTAGAAGCTATCAATTTAATAATTTAATTCTATCATCCAGTCGGCCGCGGTGGGTCGCGCTGAGGTGTTTGTTTAGCGAACGATCAATTCAAGGCAGGAATCACGTGCTAGATAAGGAACTCGCTACCACATTTAGATAACTTATTCATCTTATTGCTTATCTTCTTAAAGTGTACTACTGAACACTTCACTGTGATATCAATCATTGTAGGCATCTGCCTTATTGCTTCAGGCATAAGTACGAAATTCCAAGTTATATCCAAAATAGCTTGTTGCCGACGCACACTGTGACAGTTTTAAATTGATCACGTAGATAGGAAAGTTTAACGGACGACTTTTCAAGCTATTTATAGATTTTTTTTTAAAGACACTGGTTATGTAATGTGTAGACAACTTTTGATAAGGAAAAAATGAAGACTTGTGATAATGAGCTTGTAATTTTGAAAACATCAAAATGATATCCGAAGTTTTAAAAAACCAATCGATCGTTGACTTCTATGTAGGTAACTCAAAGATATATGTAACATGTTACGTCAATAGTAACTACTTACTTGATAAGTAATCTGATGTCTAAGCATGAGCAGTAAAGTTAGCATAAGTGAAATTTCATAAATCGCCCGACCAATCCACTGCACTCGTTGGTATGAAAGTAACATTCTGTATTAACCTTGACTTGTTCAAAACTAACCACTTTTTAATAACCATTAATTAATTTTGTAAAACTGTCAACTTTTGGTAGTTTATACATAGATGTGCATTATAATAATTATACAGTAATAAAATAAATTAAATAATGGAGCTGTTTCACCCAGAACATTTAGTTCAGTGTATGAACAGGCAATTACAGCAAATATTGAAATATTTCCATGAGTAATGAGTGCAAGGTTTGCCTTACGACCAACGTTATTAAAAACAAATGTTGAACTGTGTGTTGTAATTTCCCACTGACGTCCTTTTTCCTTTTGTACTGAGCAGATGAAAAATGACTTTCCCTTTTAAGTTATATGCCAGATCTACAGGGTGAAATTGAATTCATTGGCATCTTTTTAAGGGGTCATTGTAATCATCATTATGAACAAGTTTTACTATGGGACTAAACCAAAAATCGCGAAAAAAAATCAGCTGTTCCTTGCATTAGTGTTCACATAACTCGTCAAAATGTAGGGAATAGCTGATTTTTTTTCGCGATTTCAGGTTTGGTCCCATAGTAAAAGTTGTTCATAATTATGAAGACCCCTTAAAAGGATGCCCATGAATTTAATTTCACCCTGTAAACTTCCGAACCTTCGTTTTCTTCAGCCTGTTATCCACTGTTAGAAGAAGAGCATATCATGCTCGTACTATTATCTCTTACCTCGCTATCTTTATTTATCTAACAATACCTAAATTCCATGTGAAATTTTGAATAAGCAGAGTAGGTACTGTAACTTTTACAAACAGAGAACCAACCTTAAAATGTTCCAATGTGTACCCTTTTCGAAGCCCTTGAGCCAGTACTTAAACCAATCACAAATATTGGCAAAGACACCAACTGTACCTAAAGCGTACTTCCCATACGGCGTATTTCAGCAGAATTACTATATTATTTTACGCGAATGTAACTATAAATAATGCAATTATGAGTTTCCTGCTGCAAAATGTTCTCAATAGCAATTTGTTATGGGCTGTCATCGCATATCTGCGGCGATGTTTTCAATCGCTCAGGAGCTAAAATAACTCAGTTTATATCATATATTGCATTGTTTATTGCTGATAGTGTCGAAATATTCCCGTACAGTTCGACACAACTTAGATGTAGCATCGGCAAAATTCGTAAAACCGATCACATCCGAACTAAGTGCGCCTTCATAATCACCAATCTTTATTACTACTTTAGGAAAAATTGATAAATTTTTCCTAAAGTAGTAATAAAGATTTACGAATTACGAACGTTTTACGAATTTTGCCGATGCTACATCTAAGTTGTGTCGAACTGTACTTTGGAGTTCCGTGTGTGATTTTTCATACTAACATGTTCAGCCAGCTGCTCTACAATTTATTGGTGCAGCCCGTCGAACTTTTGGTGTATAATACATGTGGGGCATGTGCCTAAATATAAGCATCTTACTGCTAAGAATATTCGTCTTCTTAATAGCAATGAAAATTAAAACTTTCCTTGTATCAACTATGGTAACATCATTGGGACGTAATTGTGACATTCAGGTAAATGACACGAATACCTACTGAAATTGTATTCTATTGTGAACGCGCTTTCCTTAAGTGACTAACTCATCACACTCATTAAATCAATAAACGTTGAATAATGAACAGTGGTAAGTACCGCTAAGTACTCATTGTTCAACATTCGAGTGTCAAATTCACCTCCAAATCTAACTAGATCCTGCATCAAGGTGACTTGGTTTACGAACTTAATGCTAAAGGATCACAAGAAACAATTAAGAACACAAATGTAATAAAAAACATTGATTAATAACATTCCATTCCTATTCCCGTAAAAATAGGTAGTCAAAAGGTCAGATAATCGGAAGCATGATAAGTGGCAGTCGACACCGGAAACAAGCGACGAACGATTGGCCTTTGAGAGTAGAGCAACATGCATGATGTAGGTGATGTAGGAACATTCATATGCTCTGTACTACGTGCTAACCTTCACCGCACGGCTACGATTTATCCTGTTCATGACGTCATAGTTCACGAAACTCCTGCGCCGACCGCGATTTGCGTTGAATTAAGAAATTGTAGCGTTTACAATCGATCAATTTGTAACTTATCTTGTTATCTACTTTAAGGACAATTTCTATTGCTTCTTAACAGTAATTACTGATCATTATCGTAGTTACAAAATATTTATTAATAATTTAGTTACGGCATGCAGATAACTTTGCCATTGTGGCTTCATTAACTTAGCTTGACAATAAAGTTATTTGCTTCAATTGCACCATCTTCTTCATACAGAAACTCTTATCGTACTCCTTCTTCAAATATTGATTCACATTCTTTAAATCAACTGTTTGCATTCACATACTGAATTGTTCGATATTGAATCACAGAAATGTAGGGCAGCGAAGATATTTAAACAAATGCCATGTTATAGTACGATTACAATGAACTGGTTGTTACAACTTTAAAGTGAATTTCGAACACACAAAAACGTTTTACCCTTTCCAGCAGGTACTAACATGTAAGAATAGCCACAAAACCAGCAAGACTGTTTAAATATTTACTAATTCTTTAAAAAAAATGTCCGCCATTATGCTGAAAATTATTATTAGGTAGGTAGGATAAGTGAACATTACCTATACAAAGAAGGTGGAATATTTAATGTACTGAAACGGAAGGTGTGTAGAAATATGTAAGAGAAGACCAACAAACAAAATAGGTAGATATAAGTACCGCTTCCTTCGCTGTTTGTGTCTGGTAGGTAAACGTTACTAATCATCCTAATCGCCTTGTCAATCATTTGTTATGATAACTACTTAGTAGCCGTTAAAATTATCTACTGGTGGTTACTGAAACTAAATTCTTTTGTTTCTACTTGCGTCATCACGTTAATGTTCTTTAGCTGGCTGCTTAGAAGCTATGAATTAGTTCGGTTTTGAATTGTATCGAGACATCGCTAATTTACCTAATTTTCTTCTAATATTATTCCGTAGGTTTGTAAACGAGCATTAAGAAAACAACTGCAATCTAAAATGTTGTTCCGTTTTTTAAACTCCTACGCACATTGGCCCCAATTTTACAATGTCCCTAAATAAATTGTAGGTATTATGTCGTCTAAAAATATGTTTGTCACAACATCATTAAATTTGATTCAGTTCAGAATTGTTTTGTAACCAGCTCGAACTGTCCAGTTCTACGTTAGTTTGCTTTTACCAGCTTATTTTTCCGTAGTCATACAGCAAATAAAGGTGTGTTACACGATATCTCTATTTGCCTTTAATGGCATGCACTGATTACAGTAAAAATCAAGTGCTGAGACTAACTAAACCAACATAGTGGTGTAGATAACTATCGTTTGAAAATGCCAAATATTTGAAGGCAAAAGTTGTTTAGGAAATTTAGATGCGTCAGTTGCGTCATGCTGCCTTTTTGCTTCAACAAATGTTTAGGAAGTAGTGTCTTTATAACAATACAATATCATCTTAGAGAATAATAGAGTTTTGTCATAAAAACTGGACCGCAGCAGCCGTTGGCCCACAAAAACTTGGCCTTGCCACTGACCGCGAACCGCAAACGATAATTCCTGCTTCATTGGATGGGAACGATCTGATAGTTGACAGTTTTTATCTAATCACGATTTGCATTTAAACATGATTGTTTTAGATAAAGCCTATATAATCTCAAGTTATTCAATCGGATTAGGATTAATAAAGAGCCGCTCTATTTAAATTTTATTTGTCATAGATTTCAACTGTTTTTTTTATTATAGCGGCAATGCCCGCGATCAAACCAAAGCGTTCACTACAAGTTAGTACACATGGCGACAAATCACGCATTGTATAGGTTTTTCGTACAATCAGAAGTCGGCTTACACTGGAAATGTAGCTATAGCTTGATGTGTAGCCGTGTGTACTAAAATCATAATTAAAATTAACGAGCTGCGGTGTTATTCTGTAAAAAGATCACCGCGATAACTTAGGTGAGGTGAGCTTAAAGTGAGCTGTCATTCCACCTGATGCTAGGGATTGACACTATTGACAGCTCACTTTAAGCTCACTTCACCCAAGTTTACACGGTGACATTTTTACAGAATAGCACTGCTGTTCTAAGGCTACGCATTCACGAGTACGATCAAATCATTTGTTGTACATAACTCCTTAACGAAAACATTTTAAGTGCGCAGTTACGCACTTCAAAAACAACAATAAGCATTCATTATAATGCCATTGTTTTTCGTATCATTGTCTTTTTGAGTAGCTCTTATTAAATACTCCAAATGCTGCTGGATATCAGCGTCATCAGTTCTAGAGGACTAGCTTTTCCCGTGCCCAGAACAATCTATCTGCTGTCAAGATAAAACAACACCATCCTCATCATCACTGGCACTATTTGCCAGCATACCTCGTACTACTATCCCCTTTCTTACTTTTACGCCATATTTTCAACGTAGTAAGTCGCTAAATAAATACAAGTCTATGCCCACACTTTGTTTGCCAACTCACAGTAATCATTCAATTCAGAAGTATAGTAGGTATTCCATCTTACATGCGTCTTGGTAATTGTCCAGTTCGGTAGAATTTTCTCAGCAGTTATTTTACGCTGCCATTGGGTCTTAGATCTTTGTTTTACAGACACTCATAAAGAAGACTTCCATAAATCTTTCGGCAGCCATATATTGTGTGCCTGAGATTAGCTTACCTTATAAAAATGTATATCTAGCCAGCGATTGTTCAAGTAATGATGATCCGACATAATGGTGTCATCAAATTGATCTGATGACATCATTTGTCATCATGGGACAGCGGAGTCCTCTAACAAGAACTACAGCAGACGGGTTCTGAAATTGTGATAATATTGAAACCACTTCGCGTTCCACAGAAATGCGTTCCTTGCGAAGCATGTGTGGTGTGACTATGGACGATAGGCTGGCGAATGATGACGTAAGGAACCGGTGCGGTTTAAAAGAAGATGTAGTGACAAAATTGAAGAAGTAGATACTTATGCTTAGATGGTTTGGTCATGTTGAGAGCATGAATGGAATGCGACTAACAAAAGGTATTTACAAGGCTGATGTGAGTAGAAACGCCGGTAGGGGACACAGTATAATATACAGTAAGTTATCTAAGGCCGCCCGCCGAGTTATTAGCCTACTCTTGCGTTGATCCCCAGGGTTGTCACTTTTACTTTTAGTTAATATTTTCGAACAAGCAGCACTTGATCTAAATTTATGAAATAAAAAGCATATTATGATTGAATATTTTACCAATTTATAAATTTAGTAAAAATAAAAAGCCTTTATTCACATAACATTTATTATACTAAGTTACAAATTTGATACCGAGAAAATTTTTCTCCTGTTTCTGCACGTCCGGAACGCTTTATTATTATTTGTTAATGTAAAGTAAATTCTCATTCTTATGTAAAGTTTTTGTAAAGCTTTTGGGAAAGCATGGACAGGGCATCTTAAATTCTATATCATTCAGTTGATCGTAAATTGACCGGCCAATTTTAATGTTGATGTGGTCCTTTTCGAACGCTTTGCGAAACACCTGCTCCATCCTTTCTACATTATCGACAAAATCATCAGGTGGGATCATGAGTAAATTTCGATCTTTGCCGTAATTCCTGTAATGGGTGTATCTAGATTCTACACTTAAATTACACGCTCGTTGATTAACGTCGACGTAAAGCAACCCTAAGCGTTAGTCGGTCACATGTTACTGTAATTTTGTTAAGTTAATATTATGATTAAGACACCATATTTGGATTGAACAACACATCAGACAATAGAAAAAATAATAATTTCAATAGTAATTAATTTGCAATAATAATTATTGTGAAATATCCCTTATTACAACTATACGCGACAAATACGTTTACCTAAACGATGTTTCGTACTCAATCCTCTGTTTTATAATATAAAAACTTTTTTACAAAAAAAAAAAAAACAACCGACTTCAAAAAAAAAACACTACAAAGTGATAAATAACTTTAATTTCGGAAGTCGGTGTCGTTGGTTCCGCATTTTCGTTTTTTGACACCGACTTCCGAAATTAAAGTTATTTATCACTTTGTTGTGTTTTTTTTTTGAAGTCGGTTGTTTTTTTTTGTAAAAAAGTTTTTATTTTTCAATTTTTAGTTGTACCTACCCCACAAAAAAGTAAACAAAAAGATCGTTAATGTAGACAATGTAGATAAATTTTTAGATTGTTGTTGATTTTTCAAAAACCGCTTGTCCGATTTCGATAAAATTTTCATGGGACCATTTGGGAAGTAGGTACCTATACCCTTTCCAACAAAAAAAGAATTTTTCAAATCGGTTGGCAAGCAACGGAGTTATGCGGGAACAAACATAAAAAAAAATACAAACATTCGAATTGAGAACCTCCTCCTTTTTTAGAAGTCGGTTAAAAACTAGACTTCTTAAAATAAACTTTAGCTCTAAACATAGTATTCAGAAAGTAAATTTGGGAATACATTTATATGGAAAAATGCGACTCGGCTACGCTCTTAATAAAGCAAATAAACTGTGAAATAAACAATACAATACCACATTTTCTAATAATATTTAAGTATAAGTAGGTACTTACATTTCTGGTTGAGTAGGGACTATGAAGAATGATAAGTCCGGGTTTGCGAAATCATTATTGAGGCACCCGAAAACACTACAATATTTTTTTCCCCTTTTTGAAGTCATGATACTCGTAATTTAAGTGGCCGCCGCCGGCGAGAGTTGACGAACGCAAGCGGTTATGTAGCGTACGCGCGTGCTCACAGTCGCGCTGCACAGCCCGCACTGCCGCCACCTTATGCCCTCATATATTATGCTAGCGTGTGCGTGAAATCGCGTGCCGACACGGCGCGCGGCGCGCACGCACACATTCAAACCGAGAGCGGCACATTTGTATGAAGATGTTCTACTGTATATTATACTGTGTAGGGGACGCCCTGGGAGGCCGGAGGACATACATAATATAGTAACACTATTGATGATGATTTGTAGGAACATCAGGTGCGTAGTTCTCGCAACCGGGTGCGTGTATGACCAGATGTATGAATGTAAACAAGGCAAATGGAGTATGTAAAGATCGTAGCAGGTGGTTTTCTGTAGTTTCTGCCTTGGAAGAAGGCGTGAGTATAAGTAATATAAGTATGTATGTATGAAACCACTTTCTCAACCTCCAACCTTGTGCAATTATGCTTACATGATCTTAATATTAGATGTTTTAAGTCTAATGAAACTGTTTGCTTTTAAAAACTCTTTGCACGCATGAGTAGGTACGCGTATCGAATCTTGTGTTACGGTCGGTGGACACAACTCGTTCAAGATTTAATGTGATTTAATTTACTAAAAAGTGGCGCACTCTAGCCGTAATCGGTAGCATGAGTCATTTGATGTTGATTCTACTGCAATTAAACTACACCATCAATACTGGCAGGCTGATTAATTTTTCTAAGGCACTTGTCCCACCGCGCCGCGCCGACGAGGAAGCGACTATTAGATATAAACGATGTACTTGCTTACGATACGTACAACAGATTCTAGGTCCCGTGTGCAAGTATAGAGGTATGAGGAACAGGGTGTAAAGTTCACTCATACTCTATAGAAAAGGAAGGATCCTCCGACCAGACGGGTGTTGTGTCTGGCGGGCAACTGCCGAATGATTCATGTCGGGCTGTTGTATCTATGCTAGTTGCGCGGTAAACTCTGCTTGCGCGTTGCAGGATTTGCGTGATTTCAGTATGACGCGTTGTTCGCATGTGGCGTTGTAGATACCGCTACACAAGTAAAAGAGATACATAATATATATTAGTAGTTGATCGCTCACTGTTCACACTGCTGCCGGCGAGTATCTACTCGTTTGTCGCAGCGGCAAGAAATATCAAAAAGAGTACCTACTCGCTCAGCAACGCTCGCTTGGCGTGCAGAACACTCGCTGAGAGACTCACGCTTGGTACATAATGCATACCAGCGAGTAATAGATGGTTGCAGTCGCGCACGTGCTCGTTTTCTCGTTTCTCGCCGACTTGTACGCCACTCTTGTAGAACAATTTCCATGAACTTTTCATAGAAATTGTTCTACTAGTCGCGTCGCGCCTGTTTGCGGGAGCCTTTAATCGCCAGCGGTGGGACAGGTGCCTAAGGTCGAATTTCCATGAGCGAAAATTGGCACGGAGAATGACTGACAGGCCTGACAGCAGCTAAATAGTTGACTCGAGACTAAACCGCTGCGACTTATTAATGTCGGTACAGATATGTATAATTATGATTATCTATTTCTAATTTTCTATCCAGCTATTGCTTTGCTTGCGACATAACGAGTTTTAAATGGCGAAAGTGTCGCGTCGAGTCCAATGAGAATGTTATAATATTCATCTTATAGATACCTACTTACAAATTTTTGCTGATGTTAGATAGGTACACATACTGTTTTACTCTCTATTAAAAAACGAAATCTAACTTTAGAAACCATTGGGCCAGTATTTGTATTTCGAACTTTATTTCGATTTAGGGCTGATTTTTCCAACGCCAGATAATTTTATCCAAGGAGTCATTTTGAATTTTTGACAGTTCTTCCATACAAAATCTGACAGACGTCACTTTTATTTCAGAAATAAAAATTATCTGTCGATTGAAAAATCAGCCCTTAGAAAAAGTTCTTAATACTAAAATGACAACTTAGCACTGAACTAAGCTGTCATTTTTGTATACAAAGAACTTTGTCTAAGGGCTAAGAGCTAGTTAGAGGTTCCTAATTCAATAACTGGGTCGGTGGTTTAATCCTGATCTAAAGAAAAACCTTATTTTGTAATAAGGGGGATATTGTTTAAGAATTTATGTAACCTTACTGGTAAAATAGCTTTACAGCATTACAAATGCTACCTCTAGCTGTTTGCGACTTTTAGCCCATATTAAACCGAGCACCATTCTTCTTTGGAACACAAAGCACGCGCCGCTACCGCTAACAATGTCACTAATGTGGCCTCCTACTTATATAGAAAACGATCATTGTTAAATAACGAACTAAATATTGTCCGCTCCATAAGTAGCCAATAACGAAGCAATGTCGTTTCTGTCAATTCACACGTTCCCTATAAATTGCAATAAGTAATCATAAGTCAACCTTGTGACGTTGAATGATAATAAGTTGGAGTTGCCCCCATTTCAATCAGCGGCCGCGAAAACAAATTGCCTGCGTTTGCCCTATTGTGCCTACTCCTCGCATCTGTAGGTACGGACAGGTGTCAAATATGGCGTGACACTGCAACTTGAGGCCTCAACCATTCTAGATATAGATTACCTGTACCGGGGTTGCCAACTTTTTTATATCAAATATAGTATTTTCGAAGCCTGTAAAAATATAGTAGACGACAAAAAAAACTTAGTTAAGTATGATGTTACTTCTTTGAGCCTATATTTAACAGGTTTTCGATACATATCTACACTCTAAATTCAGGTTACAAAATACCATTAATTCAGTTTTTATGATATTATATTGGCCATTTTGCGCTTATTTCGCCATTTTGTATTGAAATGAAAATATGTAAGTCTCAGACTAAATAAAAAACCAAGACAGAGGGCTGTCAACAGTGAAGTGAAGCCGGTTTCGTAAACATGTGTGCACTTAGTGAGGTGTAGTTTGATTGTAAATGGTTGTAAATGTGTGCTTGTGAGCGTGTATGCACAGAGTGGAGGTGTAGTTTTGGCATGCTTCACTGTATTGTTCGCAGCGCTATGTCTTGACTTTTTTATTTGGTCTGAGATGTAAGTACCTATAGTAGTTTCACTTGCTATAAGTATATTTTTTAATGTAGTATTTTGGGGTCTAATATTAGCAGAATACTATATTATATAGTAGGGTTGGCAACCCTAACCTGTACCTACTACGTACCTCAGAATGTAGGTATTTGATAGTATATAGGTGGCATTCCGATTATTTTGATACTAAATAACGCGCATTGGCCGGATCAAATTAAGTAATCATGCTAAGAAATTCTTTAGCGATACGGATTTAGTTTCAGTATTTTTGTCTTAAATTCTTTCCTGTTATTCGATAGCTTAAAATAACTTTCATTGTAGTGTAGGAATGATACCTACTGGATAGACCGTGTAATTTCCCCCAGAAACTCATCGTCCTAAAAAAAGTTTATAAGGCCCAAATAAATTGGGATAAGAGCGAGTATCCCAATTCATTGTGCTCTTATAAACATTTTTCACATTCACCCATAACTACCAGTAGATATTGCCAAAGTTTTAATTTTAATTGGCTTGCTACATAATTGGGTACTTAATTAATTAAATTAACGAGTGTCTCCTTCTATTTACAGAAATAGGCGGGGTACAATAGACCACCAATATGGGGGCCATGTTCCGCAGCGAAGAGATGGCTCTATGCCAGCTCTTCATTCAGCCAGAGGCGGCCTACACGTCCGTCTCCGAGCTGGGAGAAGCCGGCACCGTGCAGTTTAGAGACGTAAGTATTCTAACGCCTTTTAATCTTAATTATAATACAGTGTTTAAACACTGTACAACAGATTGTGTAACAGATTGGCCCTTGCATTAATTCAAGGGCCAATCTGGAAATCTCATAACCAGGTTCACGGAATTGGCCACTGTGGAAATAATCTGGCCAAATGGGGTATCCTCGACCCCTGCCAAACACAGTGCCACCGTGGAGCCCCCTCGATGGACAAACTTCAACACCTCCTTTCCTAGTAATCATACACAACTACTTACACCATTCAGGATTAAAAACGAAGCATATAATAGAGCTGTCCAGGTGGCTACACACTGGACCGTCAAAATTTAAGTCATATCGACACGTTTTAAAAATAAGATGTAAATGTAAACTTTCTTACTTATTTGGATGAAACGGTTGGTTAGTCAGATTATTGCTTTTCGGAACACATCCGTAGGCGCGAAAACAGGCCCGTTATTGTTGCGACGCGGAGAAGAAAAAGAAAGCTCGCCTTATCCTGCGGGATTTGTTCATTTTCCAGCTTGAAAGAGAGAGATAGAGAGGGGACTAGTCTGCCCACTCTTGTGACAGTTTATTCATGAGTAGTGCGTACTTTTGGGGCCTATATCCATTGTTTCCTCGATACTTCTTCTCTTGATTATGCGAGTAATATAAGCTATTGTTTTACGTTTGTAAGACTGAAACAGGACTTCCCAAAAAGTGAGGACTACAATGCATTACCTACATTTTTATTCGGTTTCACGTTCCAAGCCTTGTGCCTATGTCCCAATTCAAAACCGGATTCCAAGACATTAACAATATTGATTAAAAACACATACATATGCATGAGCCCAAAATGTGCCAAAATAAAACTGCTTTTAAAAACATCCTGTGACATCTAGCACACACATTCACATCTAGAGGTTTGTTAAGACGAATTACGAATAAAAAAGACTTGCATAATCGTCAGAAAGTTGTAAGCGTGACGGGTTAGTTTGGGCTTGATCAGCGGGGCGAGGAGGTAAGGTTAGCAAGATGGCAATTGGGGGCCTTGGGGCCCGGTCACTTGAAGGTGGTCCTGCAAGGTCCCAAGTCGCCCGCGGCGGATCAACGCATACGCATAAATTAACCAGTATGCATTCGATGGCAGTTTAAGTCAATGGTAGCAGCTCGAATATTTTCCTTATTGAGTTTCTAGGTCTGTTTTTCTAACGCATTGATAAGGCTACGATTTAGTTTAGATATGTGATTTAAATACATTTATTACCTGCCTAGGTTGACTTGTGAGCGAATTATTTGCATAAATAAACTATAAAAGAAAAAAAAAAGAAAAAAATAAGGAATTCTTGTCAGCCTGTATTTTATACTGTTCATTGCGTCATCGACTAAGATAGTGGACTCAAAATTAAATTCGTGTAATCTCATGTTATCAGTTATCTCAACTAAGTAAATAGACGTCATTTTAATTAAACTTAGTTAACTTTTGGAATTGTTGCCGGAGGAATTTGAAAGTAAAACGAGGAGTCTTACTCAGATGGTGGTTTATTGTAGACTGATTTCCTAAAACATATTTCTAACGATAGTTTACTTTCTGCTATTGATTCTAAACCTTTGTCTGTCAACACTAATTATTTAAAACTCGTGGAATGCCATGGGAACGAACATAACCAAAAATAAATTATTGCTAACATAAGGACTAGATAAAACTTTCTAAACATTTTTTGCTCTTATATTTTACAATGACGACATTCTACAAACGTAGGTACCGACCGCAAGAGTGATATTAATAATGAGTTAACGACATGTCAATATCGATCCGTCTATGAATACATGAAGCGGTCAACACTACAAAGACGTATTGCAGTTTTTCTAAACCGTTTTAAAAATGAGTTCACAATCTAATTTCTGACTTTGACTTTGAGTATAATCAGCCTATAATGTTCCCACTGCTGGGACAAAGGCCTCCTCTCTGTGAGAGGAAGTGGACTGTAATCCACCCACGCAGGCCCAGTGCGGTTTGGTAGATGTCACATGTCTTCGAATTTTTAATTCTAGGACATGCCGGTTTCCTCACAATGTTTTACTTCACCGTTTTGAGAGCAGCGGTGATGAACTAATTTACACAAAGCAAAGCGCCTCTGGGTTCAAACCTACGACATTCAACTCGTATGTCGCGGGTTTACCACTTGGCCACCGCTACTCCTTTGACATTGACGAAGCCTTTATGTCGTATCAATAAGAACGATTTTCTGACACTTAAGAGCCTAGCAAAAAGAAAAAAGTCAGAAAGAACGCTAAGCTAAAACGCGTTATCACTTATAACGCGGGCAGGTAAGGCGATACGACGGGGTGGGTTGGGGAACAAGAAATTTCACACGGACGAAGTCGCGGGCAGACGCTAGTAACCTATGTATTTAATCAATGCGTTACTAAGACAGCCGTGTGATACATTAATTCAAAACAGGGTGATAAAAATGCAATGCGCACTGACTCCGCAGCTCGCCTAAGGATGCAATGTTCCGACGCTATAGTTCGGCCTCCCGTCGGACCGGTTTCCGTGCACACGCCGCCTGATTTACGCCACAATGCCTTTATTACCATAGAATCCACATAAAAACCTTCTGAGATAATATTTACTTATTACGAATACATAATTGTTATGTAAATAACTAGTTTTACTGCGCTATTATTATTTATTATTAGCGTAGTGGTGTCTCAGACAGGCGCTTTACTTTGTGTACCTAAATTATTTCATCACCACTGCTCTCAAAACGGTGAAGGAAAACATCGTGAGGAAACTGGCATGTTCTTGAACCAAAAATTCGAAGACATGTGACATCTACCAACCCGCACTGGGCCCACGTGGTTGAATACGGTCCGCTCCCTCTTACCTAAAGGAACCTGTATCCCAGCTGTGGGAACGTTGGGTATAGGCTGATTATGCTAAGGCTCTAAGCCTACTGCGCTTGCGCTATTTATCTACGACGCGACGCTTACTTTTTATTATTGTTCGACAACCTAATTTAGTGAAGACAATTGCTTTTTTAATGTCTCTGGAATAATTGCTTTGTTTATTGAAAAGAGATACTTAATGCAATTACGACTTTGTAACAACTTTGTACAAACTTTGTAATTGTAGGTAACTAGAATGTCAACATAATAATTCATAATCTCAACAATGTCATACCTATGACGTCGTCAGTAGGAGACGGAGGTTTTTATTTAATTTGGATATTCCTTATAATGGCCGCAGAGCAGTGGTGGCCTAGTGATAAGAGCAGTGGTAACGGCTGCGAGTTGTAGGTTCGAACCCAGCCGGGCGATTTACTTTGTGTGCATTATTTCATCACCACTGCTCTCAAAATGGTGAAGGAAAACATCGAGAGGAAACCGGCATTTCCTAGAACCAAAAGAGAGAAGGATTCCAAGCATAGGGCAACGTCACCGAAAACTGTCATCAACGGGAAAAATGCTCATAATTTAAGTCCTTAAACGCTTGATCCCCACTAATGAGACACAATTGAGTTTCTATTGTATCGTGCCCAAAGACGTGGTTATGTTCTCAATGATCGTGCCACATGTAGTACGCGCGGGGCTGAAATCTCTAGTGCATACAGATTCTCCTTGTCCCATTCCCTAATATACCTACCTAAGAGTAGATATCTAATACAAAGAATACTGATACAACTTAAAGCCTTTACCTATCTTACAAGTAGTTTAAACAGTACAATAATGAGAAAGACAGTGCGTGAGAGCTGGCAAGGTCTTCTACTAACGCCTACACAGTATCATTTTCTATAGGTGACCTATGTATTTCTACAGCGTTTTCTAACACTAAGCTCCTTTATTTTATAGAGCTATACCATCACGCTTATAATCCCTGAAGGGTTAGACAGTGGTGTAGGTACCTATTATACTTAGTACATCCACATTTGGCCAGTTATTTTTTTTATTTATCCATTTATTTCAGGCATCAAGGCCCATAGAAAACACATGAAATACAATATTAATATAACTTAAAAATACTATAAATAAATACATCATTATAATTACAAACTAACTGACTAAACACGAAGTGACGGCGCGCGGCGTCGTGTTTCGCTGACTGATGTTGTAGTTATCAGGGGCGCGCCTATTGCAATCAACCGGGCACAAGTCCAGAGTCCGGGCTGCTAATGAGAAGGTCCAGATAGAAAAACCTAATAACACTTTGCCCGAAATGGGAATCAAACCCAGGACCTCAGTAGCGCTTGCGATCAAAAGACAACGAGGCAGTCCTTCCAAGCTCCTTTATTTATTGCTAATTCAAATTTGGTCATGTAGGTACAGACGCCAGCACATCAAGCTACTACAATGTGTCAAATTTCTGTAATAGATTGTCAACTTTATCGCTAAAACATAAGGTTCAAAGTAGTTTGGGAAAATTTTACAGTTTCGGGTAGCTTGATGTGCTGGCGTCTGTACAGTCACGTCTAAAAGTATGTATACACTTGGCAATTTTCAATTGCTATTTTTTCGTGAAGTAACGAATGCAACGTTGAAATACGACACTTAACATAAATCTATGGGTTCGAAAATACTATTTTCGTTATAACATAAAATTTCATTCAAAAATAAAGGAGAAAATCGCCTTTGAATAAAGCCAAGTGTATACATACTTTTAGACGTGACTGTACGTTGACGTCATAAATCTAATTTTGCACAAACTCGAACTCATTCAGCATAGTACTGATTTAATTTACATGAAATGGTTTCTTAGGAAGTTTATTTTAGCATTTTCTATGAATGTGATGGTTTTTTCAATGTCTGTTTTGTAGCACCGAAATTAGATGGAAAAATACCGATAGAACTTGGGTTTCCTTGAAAATTATATCCAGATAATTCCAGATTCTACCTCGTGTTAACTGGATAAAGACATCAAGCGGCCTAAGTGTGCATACACACAAGCAGCACGCGGCATCGGAAGAGGCAACTGCAGCCGTCGAGAACGTGCCCCTCGTGTATTTGAGTACGTTACTCAAATACACGAGCGGCACGTTGTCGACGGCAGCCGCCAACACGTCAACAGCGGCCGTCAATGAGCGTCGTCGCCTGCAGTTGCCTCTGCCGTTGACGCGTGCCGTACGATGCAGTACCTGACAATTATGGGCATGGCTGATATTCACACAGTCGTTAAATTATCTACCCGCGGTATTCTCTACAAATCGCCTACGTTAATTTTTCTATGAACATGAGGCTATAGGAGCTAGTGCGAATCTTGGGGTTCATTCGATTAATCGAGTCTGATTTAACCACGCTGGGATCGGTGCAATTCATTCATTCAGAATGTCCAAAATACCAACCAGCAACTAACATACAAGTTGTCCTGTTATTTCACAGTAAAATTCTATAAGTAAGTAGTTACTGAGTGAAAGAAAGAAAGAAAGAAAAAGTATTTATTGTGACTCGTACAGGAAGATCACAAACTAAACTAAACACAGTAAAAAATAAAAACCAAGTTATATAAAACAAAAAAGTAACAAAAATGCATAGTGTAACATCAGCCTTACCAATACGTGCTGTGCTTGCGACCATTTGCGTCAATTTAATGTAATCGCATCTAGTAGTCGACCCTGCACTCAGGATACTTCTGCCGGATACGGTCGCTCAAAAACATTGCTCTAAGGCGCCGAACGTTAAAGCTAATTAGCTGCTAAGTGCCATAGCCATTTATACGCGACAGTCTATTCTAATTGACACACACAATCTTAACAACGTAGCTCGTATCAAACGTTAGTGATTTACTATTTAAAAACGTAGCTAAAGAACCGTTTACAAAATAGGCTGAGAATCAGTACTTTTAGAACGTGAAAATAACATTACACAGTCCCCCAAAATGCCCGCCTTTCACCACTTTCTAGAGCCTTAGCCGGGAAGAAGTTGCGCAACAAACTCCCCAGCAGCACAGCTGTCTGTTAAGTTAGCAGAACCCGGTTCGGTTCTGAGCCTGGTTTCTGAGGTATCCTTAACCGGAATGTGTCTGTGCTATTCGATAGTGCCATTGGTCCGATATCTTAAAACATTGCACTCAAATCTTAACCCATTCCAAGGTAGAATTTCGCTTTAAAATATAATTTCATAGAACCAATAGCTATTGACGGACGGGTGCTAAAGTGGAGAACGCGTATCGGCAAGCGTAGTGTGGGACGCTACCCAGCTAGATGACCGACGACCTAAAGAAGGTGGCTGGGACAGACTGGATGCGGAAGGCGGAGGACAGGGTGTTGTGGCGCAGTTTGGGAGAGGCCTATGTCCAGCAGTGGACTGCGATAGGCTGAGTTGAATATAGCTATTGAGAGTTTACCCGAACACCTCAGAAACCATTGCATTAATAAAACATGTTGAACTAAATTATACCTACCTATAATTATTTATTTACATACAGGACTAATAATAGTAATTTGTAGCCGCTTTAATTTAACAACGTGTGAGTCACTGTTTGGATTTAACAATGTTGTATTGACGATAATAAATGACATAGTAGGTGCTACTTCTAACAATGCTCTTGTTTTGAAAATTCTAGTTATTGAGAGTATGATTGCAAATGCGTCTCTCTGTGAATGCTTATTTAAGATAGATTCGTTTTCAATGCTGTTGAATTTTCGACAATTTAGAAACATCACTGGAGAGCGGTGCATGGTGGCCCAGTGGTAATGGCCCCGACGAGTAGTAGGTCGTGGGTTCGAACCCAGGCAGGCACTTTACTTTGTGTAAATAATTTCATCACCACTGCTCTAAAAACGGTGAAGGAAAACATCGAGAGGAAAACCGGCATGTCCTAGAAACAAATTCGAAGAATAAAATAGTAAAATTCGACTTCTACCAACCCGCACTGGGCCCGCGTGGTCGATTACGGCCATTTCCCTATCGAAGAGAGTAGGCCTGTGTCTCAGCACTCTCAGCAGTGGGAACTTTATAGGTTGCATATGGCACAAACGTCGCATAAACATAACATCACACCAGAGGGACAATTCTCGTAATTTTAAGAACGTTCACAGTCTGATCTGTCTCAATCTGTCAATATTACCTCTATTTTCCCTACATTTTGACAAGTTTTTGATATTTGTTTGTCGCTGAGATGAGACTGCGACTAAATTTTGAACGTTTTAAATTACGAGAATTGGCCTTCTGACATCCCCCAAGGTTTAGTCAGGTGTACGTACAGCGTGTTTCAGGAATGTGTGGTCATTAACTGACGAACACACATTTCTCTATGCTGTACCTACACCTACATTACGCCGGTCATGCGCATATAGGGGAGACCGGGGTTGGAAGTCACATTTTTATAATATTTTCATTTTACTGCCGAAGTTCATGATGTAGGTATGACATTTGTACACCTATAGACAGTGTAATTATTCTAATAAATAAAACTCTTTTTCTCTAATATTATCTGTTAAGAAACTATTTCATACTTTTGTGAAAAATAGAAGTGTGACTTTTAACCCCGGGGTCAGGGATGGTTGTCACAGTGTCTGGGGTAGGTAGTCACATATTAAATTACGGGGAGTTTATAAAAGAAACACTTACTAAAATCAAAAGAGTGTTTATTATTAAAGATAGAAATCTTGTACTTCTTATCTTTACCCAATAAAAGAAAGAAAAAAAGTAAATTTGCTTTATGCGAATGGTAAATAGGTAAGTACCTAACATTTAACAATTATACAGGGTGAATTTTTCAAGTGGGCGTGGATGGCCAAATCCGAAACTCTGAGGAATAGCGAAAAGTACTCAAAGGAGTCGCGGGCTCGATTTTGATGAAAACTAAAACTGCATCATTGGATTTTTGAAAAATCAATATTTCTGGCCAGGAATCGAACCTGTTGATTTTGAAAAAAAAAAACACACGCTGTATTATTACACCATTCGATAGTGTCGCTAATAAGGATCAAATTTTGGGAAGTAATGACATACGGCAAACTAAAGGAAAGAGCTCATTTTTATCAAAATACTTTTTTATTTTCTTATGCTACCTACCTATTACACCTTAACTGATTAATTGTTCAAAATTATGACAATTGTTTTTGAATACATAGCTGGATTCGACGTCTCAAGGATTGTACTGCAACTAAAAATTTGAATTTAGAACATAATTTTGTGAAGGTGACTGCGCTACGAGTGTTTTGGGTGTAAAAATATTGAGCATCATTTCGAACAAAGGATGAAAAAAGAAGCAGTTTATTAAAATTCAACATTTTCCTTAAGTTTGCCGTATGTCATTACTTCCCAGAATTTGATCCTTATTAGGGACACTATCGAATGGTGTAATAATACAGTGTGTGTTTTTTTTTTTCAAAATCAACAGGTTCGATTCCTGGCTAGAAATATTGATTTTTCAAAAATCCAATGACGCAATTTTAGTTTTTATCAAAATCGAGCCCGCGACTCCTTTGAGTACTTTTCGCTATTCCTCATAGTTTAGAATTTGGCCATCCACGCCCACTTGGAAAATTCACCCTGTATAAATCTGGTAGATAACAAAAATTTACTTATTTATAGTCACTAGTCGCTTTTTGGCCTTAGATACGTACGTTTTATTATCTTAATTAGTCATTAATATCTTGTGCTAAGTATATATTAAAATTAAAAATCTCTACTTATTAAATCACTAATATTCTGGACGCTATGTTTTGTAATCAGTCATAAACTCTTACGCAATCTATATGTATATATAAAAATGAAACCCGTTTTCCGTTGTCACGACATAACATGAAAACGGCTGGACCGATTTCGATGAAATTTGGTATAGAGATAGTTTGAGTCCCGGGAAAGGACATAGGATAGTTTTTATCCCGATATTCCCACGGGATTAGGGTTACCATATGACAGGCGTTTGCCGCATTTGACAGGCATTTTAAGGTTTAGACAGGCGTGCGGCCGGCATTGGTCTGAGACAGGCATTTTTAAATTTCGCGCCCGCGCTCGATTTTGGCACACAATGCGAACGTAGAACGTAGGTTTTCTCTCGTCAACGCCCAGTGGAGTAAAGAAAGAAATCGGCTGCCAATTGAATCGGTAAAAGCAATATTAATAACACAGGAAAATTAAAAACATGTATCTTGTGAAGATTTTTACGTTTATATATTAGAAAAGATAGAAGTATTCAAAAAAATAATGTCCTCTGACAAATATCAGTAATAAAAATATCCTTCTTCATTATTATCTGTTGGCTTTTACTTATTACCTACAGCGTTTTGCTTTAGACAGGCTTTTTCTGAAAATTCAGGCATTTTAGGTACCATAGACAGGCATCCCTCTATTTACATATGGTAACCCTACACGGGATCGACATTTACGCGGGTGAAACCGCGGGGCGCAGCTAGTATTTAAAAAAATAATTCTTAACTTAATGAAATCTTAATCAGTTCTTTCAGTCCGAATATTCAATTCGGAATCACAATTTTGGCAAATATAATTTGGTAGCCCAAGCGTGCATGCTTCATGGGCCCAAAATTTGCATCCCTGGCATTGGACCCAAACTTCTCTAGACTTGCTAGCGGAGTATGGCGACAAGCAGACTAAGCAGAATTCTTCATCCTCTTTCTCGTCTTCGTCGCTGTCAACAGATTTCTTATTTTTATTACCCTTCGAAACCTTATTCAAACCTTTAGAAACCTTTTTCTTTTCACTCAACACACGTTTTGATACTTTCTTTTTCTTCGCTTCTTGTTCCTTTTTTTTCTCTTCTAAGTAGGTCTTTTCCGGTGTGTCTGTTAGAATTGCTGATTTACATTTTCTTTTGTCAGCTCGCTGCGACTTGCGCGGAGGTGCTTTTGGTATTGGTTTCAAAACTTGCGGCGATACAATCAGAGAAGTTCTTATACCACTGGGACCATATCAGTACACCGCACCATATTGCTTTTTTAAAAGAAACTAATAATATTTGTTCTTCGATGAGCATAAAAAAGGTTATAAGTACCTACCTATATGGTATAGGTATTTATAACCATTGGTTGCATAGCCAGCATAACAAAACTAATATGTGCATGAGAGAAACGAAAGTTACGAAGGGCCAACGCCCTCTAATATTCCTACTACTTCACACGATGTTACGACATCTTCTCGTTAATTCTCATGATCAACATGACGCAACACCACGTTGCTATGTATGATGTACAGTCAGTTACTGCAATTAGCTGACCCACCTTTGCATAAATGGTTGAGATTTTTTATTAAAATACGAATCGATAGAATTTTATAATTCTTTTATATTTTATTTACTTTGCTCAAGCCAAAGCCAGCTAATTACTGTAACTGACTGTACCTACAGTAGGTACTTACGCGGCAGCTGTTATGAAACATTTTCACAGTTTTCTAAAAAGTTCAGCTTTGAAGAGCGTCATCCCACCTACTGTACTTGTTTAAAGTTACAGGAATGTTTCAGGAAATTTCTACATTTATAGGTATCTGTAATTTATATGGCATACATAATAAAGAATAGATATTCTATTATATTCTCTGTGCTACTGCAATGTTATTTACTAAACCTATTTCTTTCCTTCCAGTTAAACCCGGACGTGAACGCGTTCCAGCGTAAATTCGTCAATGAAGTCCGCCGCTGCGACGAGATGGAGCGCAAGCTTCGGTACATCGAGACTGAAGTTCAGAAGGACGGGGTGCACATACCGGCCGTCAAAGAGGCCCCGCGGGCCCCCAACCCGAGGGAGATCATCGATCTTGAGGTAAGAGACTTTTATTAGGTAGGTATATGGAATAGGTCTGATTTTTCAGCAGTTTAGATGCATCAGGTTATAGTCCGCGCGGAACTTATTGGCCGCGTAGGTGGGGACAGGGGTGAGGCGGCGCGGCGGTTCGCAACGCACGTACTGAGTAATGCGCCCCCGCCCCTCCGTCCCACCGCTCATATACCTAAGGCGCGGCCAACTAGTTCCGCGCGGACTATAGCCCACGAAATTCATATTTTCTTACGTTTTTTGCTATTTACCTACAGGTCATCAGTATCAGTTTGTAAGTTGATTGATCTAAATATGATTTGCGGCCGTAAAAATGTTTATTTATATAGGTAACTATTATCATACATCAATACAACTCTCTATGTTCATATTACCCAATTGAATGACCATTTCATGAAATCACGACATTTGAGGCCAATTTTCCTGACACTGACCGGCTAATTGTAAACAACGGAAGTAAATTTTAATTTTGCGGGCTATATTAGCGCATCCCCCTTAAGGCTGCGTTTCCACCAGAGATGTGCGAGGCTGCTTAGCGAGGGATGTGTGTGAAACAAACCAATAACATCGCTTCATTTCCATACCTTGAACTAAGTTAGCGTTGTTATTGGTTAGTTTTACACACATTCCTCTTTACGCATCCTCGCTCATCCCTGGTGGAAACGCAGCCTAAGGCTGCTTGTACAGACGCCAGCACATCAACCTACTACAATCTGTCAAATTTCTTTAATAGATTTTCAACTTTATCACTAAAGCATAAGGTTCAAAGTTGATGGGGAAATCTGACAGTTTCGGGTAGGTTGATGTGCTGGCGTCTGTACTACACGGAATTTGATGGTTTCGATTTTCAAGCAAACGTCATGTGATCATCCGAAAAATGTATGGAGATTTCATATCCGAACAGCAAAAATCCGCTCACTTGCACTTGCACACATAACACTTGGTAATATATTGTAAATAATTGGGGCCATACATACAGTAAACACTTCTGCGCACCAAAGTAGCTTGACACGTTAATTGACATAATTTACTATTGTCACGCCTATTTCTTGGAAATACCTACATCAGGTAGACGTTCAAAACGACTTGGATTTTGCTTTGCAAACATGTAAATTGTCATTAGCGATATGTGGAAAATTATTTCAGTTTGGATGTACCAACAATGCTAAAGGGTAGGTTTACACCTAATTAATACCTACCTACCTACCTATCATAAAATCTTCTGTAAAATTCGGAATTTCCACTTATGTATCAGTATGTTCGTCACGCACTTATCAAGTTATTTATAACAACAAACTCTTTCACTCCCGGCCTCATTTATTACACAAAAGACTTCTTGCAGCAAGGTTAATTTATTTACATAAATAAACGGGATAGGAGATAAAGGGGACAGCGATAAGTATATCTGAATAAAGAGGTTGTTAACCTGTTCTGATCTCTATTGTAAGTGTATGTAGGTCTCTTCTCGCTAAATGCTATGCGTCATGAGCAGGGATAATGGACCAGTACTCTCACTTCCTGAGTTACAATTTGTTGTTGTGACAACAACGTAATGTTTGAATAAAGCCAAGTACACAATGGACCACTGTAAATAAACAGTGCGACAATGTTCATAAAACCGTTTAAAATATTGTACAGTCGAAATTCAGGCAATTTCTGGTGTTTTTTTTTCTGTGTCATGTTTACCGCAAATAAACGTATTGTCTTTCTTTTATATTTTTGGGCGGTAATAGGTCACGATTTGGATGATACGGATAGTTTATTTTTCACTAGGTAGGCTTGTAGTTTCGAGGGTGTAAGGAAGACTTTTTCTATGCTCCTGATTATTCTTCTTTCATGACGTAAATATATGACTATAAACATCTATATTATTTCGAGTGTATAATATTTATAGTATCAGGGAAAGGTATCATAATTATTATAATTCCACACTCAACTTCAAAATAACCATAGTATACCTAATCCTATCGTAACAGTATAATTTATACCCTAACTCTTTCCAGGCCCACTTGGAGAAAACAGAGAACGAAATCCTGGAGCTGTCGCACAACGCGGTGAACCTCAAACAGAACTATTTGGAGCTCACCGAGCTGAAACATGTGCTGGAGAAGACTGAGGCCTTCTTCATCGCCCAGGAGGAAATCGGCATGGACTCCATGACCAAGTAAGTACAATGTGCAACGTTTTTATAATCATGTACAGATATCCCTAGAAAAGTATGCGCTTCGGGAATCATCGCGTATCTTCGGAAATCGAACGCGCGATGATGGGGTCTAATATAGAGCTGTTACAACCGTGGAAGTTCTTGTCTATATTGTATTACCATGATTAAAAAGTTATAGATTTACACCTCTTTGTAATCCATAGAACTTTTCATAACTTTTGAGTGACAATTGACAATCTGCGACCGGAGTAGTTAACCTGACAGGAAGAAAACTATGATTATGATTTGATGATTAATAGAGAAATCATAATCTATGCAATGATAGGTAAAAACACCTATCATTGCGCGTTTGTATGCAGTTTTCCGAAGGAGACGTGCTATGCCGTCAATCTTAAATAAATTGGGATTAGAGTGAATAATGGTTTTGATTTTTTTATGTAAGTAAAATAAAATAAAGAATTGAAGAAATAAACAAAAAAAAAAAACTTTATGCACGTTGTTCACTAGTTCAAATCCACAAATGAGTTGTGCTGTGGAAACAATCACAGCAAGTCGACTTTCTGCATTTTGTTTTATCAAATAAAACTGTTCAAAAGTCAAGGTGTGGGTCAAGTTGAAGATGGACATCGTGCATTAAGTACTTACACTGCTAATTTTGACGTACTGCGGCCTGTTAAATAATTGAACTAGAAAATCCAAGTTACCAACTTTATACTTCAACGACGTAAAATAAAACCAAAACTATGAATGACCTAATAATGACTGGTAGGTACTGGAGGAAAACAATGAGGATAGTTTGTGTTCTATTAGTTTAGTATTATATTTACTGAAACAAATGTAGCGTAATAAATTCCAACTGCAAACAACACCAAAACGGGCGCTAAAGGATGCACAAGACGATGCTAAGTGGATAATACTTAAATGGAGTGTTGACGAACTAATTATAGCTGCTTGAAATAGACTATTTGCTACTTCGGATGTATACCAATATAATTGTATTCGTATAATTATGTAGGTAGGTACAATTATTTACAATTTTTCCTTTACCTAATTGAGTAGGTAGTTAAAAATGTAAAGGAAAATTTTGTGAGGTAAATGACTGACTCACTTTAATGAAACCTTCTATTGGATATGATGTGATGACTGCATAAGCCTGATCATGTGATGACAGTATAAGTCTTGTCATGTGAGTTTCATGTAGTTCAGTCATGGGACTGATTTGATTCCTTTTTTAACCGACGAAAAAACGGAGGAGGTTATCAATTCGACGCGTATATTTTTTTTTTTTTTTTTTTTTATGTATGATCACGCATAACTTTTTACAGAGCAGTCCGATTTTGATAATTCTTTTTCTATTGGAAAGGATATACCCCGAAGTTGGTCCCATATAAATTTGGAAAAAAAAATCCAACCCTAAGGGTAGGAAAACAGGGGATGATTGATTGTTCACTCACTGATTGTAATGTATGAGCACGCATAACTTTTTACAAAGTAGTCCGATTTTGATAATTCTTTTTTTATTGGATAGGACATACCTCGAAGTTGGTCTCATGTAAATTTGGAAATAAAATTCCAACCCTAAGGGTGGGAAAATAGGGATGATTTATTGTTCATTCACAGATTTTAATGCTGAGCTTGTATTACAATCAAAATAAAAGGCCTATCAATGTTTGTATATCAAGCCTGTTTTTTTAAGTATTTTATTATACAAAAAATTATAATTAAATTATTTATTTATTTATTAATTAAAACTTTATGCACAAGTAAAAAACTGTACAAAGGCGGACTTAACGCCTTGGGCATTTTCTACCAGTCTACCTTAGGGTGATGCAGAGACAATACACAGTACGTGCAATAACAGAAAAAAAAAAGAAAATATTTATAACTAAGGTATAAGAATAAATACATATATACATACATAGGTACAACAATATATATATATAAAACAAATAGTTACGAGACATAGATAAGAATCCCTACAACCACTTGATTTTGAGACGAATCTGCCAACATCTTGTGTATGTGTTCTCGAGCTAAATTAGGATTATATAACTGTTAATATCTAAAGTAAGGTAGGAAGCTATTTTTAAAAGTAAAAAAAAATTAAGCATGTAGTAATTAGTAAATTATAGCCTCAAAAAATTATGGAATAAAAACTTTTTAACAAAAAAATTAAACCTCCGAAAAAACTGAAAAGCAAAAAATAAATAAGTTCTTAAACTAATGCAAGTATACCTAAGAAATTTTGAGTCGGCGCCAAACAATCAATGAACAAAGATCACTAAATTATCTTAAATTTAAAGAAATAACCAAATCAAATTAATAATGCAACGTGAAATCTCCAGCGATAAATATAACATTCCAAACAAAAAATGCGCTCTCCGCACGACCACTCTCAACGATATTAAGTTGCTTGTTTGGCGCCGACTCAAAATTACTTAGGTATACTTGCATTAGTTTAAGAACTTATTTATTAAGGTAAAATAAAAAAGGTTTTTATTTTTTGCTTTTCAGTTTTTTCGGAGGTTTCATTTTTTGGTTAAAAAGTTTTTTTAAATTACTAGTACCTACTTACAATTTTTTTTTGAGACAGATGCATAATTTTTGATTGCTTAGATTGGGATAAAGGGAGAAAATTAATGATGATGTACTGTTGTTTTTGTCTTATGCAACTGCATACTGTAACGTAGACTCTAAAGACGCGAGCGAAGTTGCAGGTAGGCATGATAAACTAGAAATGCGAAAGTAACTTACTTGAATTTAGATGAAATTTAGCAAACGGATAGACCATGACCTAGGTTAGGACTTAGGATAGGCTTTTTATCCCGATAGTACGATCCCGTGGGATACTTCCCCTAGTCACACTATCACACTAATATTATAAAGGCGAAAGTTTGTGGATTTGTGTGTGTTTATGTTTTTTACTTCTTCACGCTCAAACGGCTGGACCAATTTTGATAAAATTTTGTATGGAGGTAACTGACACCCTGGATTAACATATAGGCTACTTTTTATCCCAATATTCCCACGGGATCGGCATTTACGCAGGTGAAACCGCGGGGCGGGGCGAATCCTCTAAATAATATTACATCTTCCCCAGGTCGCTAATATCAGACGAGACAGGCCACCAAGCGGCCACGCGTGGTCGTCTGGGCTTCGTGGCGGGTGTAGTGAAGCGCGAGAGAGTGCCCGCGTTCGAGCGGATGCTGTGGCGTATCTCTAGGGGCAACGTGTTCCTGAGGCGGGCTGAGCTTGATAAGCCGTTGGAAGATCCTGCTACTGTGAGTATTGAACTTTATTTCAGCTGCTGCAAATATAATTAGCTAGGTTCCAAGGTTCTAGGTAAGGTGGAAAAAAAAAACAGAATTTCGAAAAACTATATCTGGCTTTCGTGGACTACACAAAGGCCTTTGACAGCATTAAACACAGCGCAATATGTTCAGCCTTACAAATTCAAGATGTAGAGGAAACTTATATCGAACTACTAAAGATTATTTATAATAATAGCACGGCCAACGGAGAAGGCACAGAACAAAGAAAAGTGGATAAATATGGGGGAGAGCTTTGCCCCGTAGTGGTTCAACACAGGTTGACAAAAAAAAAGTTCAAGGTTTAGACCAAAGTTTGGAAATTAGTATTAATTCTTGTTTGCAAAGTTTGTTGAAGAATTGAGATCCGGAAACCTTTGTACTCTTGGTATCATTGCCAGTTTAAGACAAATTCATAAGTGCTGACCTACTTCAGTCACTACAGTAAAGCATAGTAGCATCGTGTACAGACGCCAGCACATCAAGCTACTACAATCTCTCAAATTTCTTTAATAGATTTTCAACTTTTTCGCTGATGAATAAGGTTCAAAGTTGATTAGGAAAAAGACATTGCCCATTTTGTTAGGAGTTTTGGGCCCCTAAAAAACTTCGCATGTCACGGTGGTTTTAACTTGGTTTTGTAGACCTGGAATTACCTTTTCGTATCCTGAAATCGATTTTCAATTATTCACCCTAGTTTAAGAGAAATCTTATTTTTTCGGGTGACTTTGAGGTTATAAAATAAGTTTTTAAGTATTTCAAATTAAAATAATAATAATGTTTATGTATTAATATTGATTCCAGAATTTAGAAAACACTACATAACTTCTTCTCTTGCTAGATATTATGTATTATAGGTTAAACCTAATTCGGTACGGGTTTGAGCACACTCAAATCGATAATATTGATTACAGTCATAACTCGGAACGCACCCTATGTTAGATCTGTCTAAGTGTGACCATGTTAAATATTTTGGTAATCGATTTACCCAATCGATTTCTTATAAATAATATTATTCACATAATTAAAAAGATAATTATAAACTCTATTTAGGTATGTATGGGAGGTACTAACCTGAGTACTGACCACAATAATGTCTGTGGTACTAACTTTTGTTTTTTAAGAAACTAATCAGGTATGAATGTAGCGGAATATTTCTAACAGTAGGAAATACCATGAAACATACGATAATATTTTTTTTAAGTTTATTTACTACTTTTATTTTCTTTATTTGAGCCCGCCTGTCGTCTACTTTACGCCTAATCAGTTACATGAGAGTGTTAGCTAGATTACGACGGGAGAAAATCTATTGTAGCCTATCTCCGGTCATTTTAGTCGGAGGATTAGTAAAATATCGATATTTTTAATCGATTACAATTATTTAATTGACATAGTAGGTATAGTCTGTCGTGTGGCAACATTCAGGTTAAGTTTTGATGGCGGAACTGATATAAATTCAATAAAATAAATATTAATTTTGTATTCCAATGCTAGGGTAAAAGAAATGTCGATAAAATAAACATAAACATATAAAAATACGACTTAATTTTTGAGAAGTAAATAGTCTTGACGCGGCACCAAAACTAGGGGCCCATTGGTTGTCATTCTCCTTTTACAGTTTCGGGAAGCTTGATGTGCTGGCGTCTGTACAATATTGAAACGCAAATTTGACCACTGTACGCCAGCAACAACTTTAATGTTCATACCCAAATACTTTTTCTTGTTATTCTATTTTTATTTTCTCTGTCTACAGCCATTCGAAGCCTTTAGATGCGATTCTAGCACATAATTCTAATAATAAATTCTTCTACAGGGCAACGAGATCTATAAGACAGTATTCGTAGCGTTCTTCCAAGGAGAACAACTTAAGTCGCGTATCAAGAAGGTTTGCTCCGGCTTCCACGCGTCGCTGTACCCGTGCCCTCCATCCAACACTGAACGACAGGACATGGTCAAAGGAGTCCGCACTAGGCTTGAAGATCTTAACATGGTAAGTTATTGTAAACGGTCAGTTTAAGATAAGTATCAAGAAGGTTCCATCCAATATTGAACGGCAGGACGTGGTATGTCTGTTTAAAACAAGTAGGTACATATTAGGAAGGTTTGATTGCACGTCTCGGTATACCCATGCCCGCCATCCAACACTCAACGACAAGACATGGTCAGAGGAGGCCGCACTAGGCTTGATGATCTTAACATGGTATGTAGCTTATTATTCGTTGAAGATAACTTACTGAGTTTTGAAGAAAAGTTCCATGTAACAAAGTCAAGTTAAAAACTTGGCAATAGTGCAAAACAAATGATTTTAGAATGCGTAACAACCAAGAAGTTTATAGATAAAAGTGGAGGCAACACTCTGAATACCTAAGTGAAACCGACTGTGGTCGGACACTCTCTTTCTAAATACATACATAAGAACGAGACAGTGATATGTGTTTTCTTTCTCATATGTATGTATTTAGAAAGAGAGCGTCCGACCACAGTCTGCTTCACGTAGGTATTTAGAGTGTTGTCTCCATTTTTTACCTATAAGCTTCTTGGTAACAACACTTAAATATTGCTGCAGACAATAGTTTCTTTGATTTTTTACATAAGCCAAGAATACGGTCTGACGGTTATTAAAGCGAGTTTCATAAAGATTAACTCCGAGTTTTACGCGTAACCATTTATGTAAAAACAAGCATGCCCTTTATACGGAGAATAGCGGAAGAGATCGCTGTGTGCGATTAAATAGTCCATTGTGCTTTGTAATTGTAAACTAATGACCACTGCCCCTTGTTTTATTTCCTGGGGTGATATAATACCTATACAGTTTAAAAATAATTAAAAAGTTCAGTACTCCACATCCTTTAAAAATTCACCAGATTTACTCTAAATGTCTTCACAGATATTGGCGTTCATATCATCTGAATTTTGTAGCAATACAACCCATATACTATATACTTATATATAAATTACAGTGCTACAAGGATCTTTTGACCCTTGAATGACATAGATAGGTGAGCGTTGTTGGTGAACATTTGTGAAATTCATCATCATCATCGCTTTTTCCCAACTATGTTGGGGTCGGCTTCCAGTCTAACAGAATGCAGTTAAGTACTAGTATTTTACACGGAGCGGCTGCCTTTCTGACCTCCACAATCCAGTTACTTACTGGGTAATACATACTATACCCCTTGGTAAGACTGGTTTTCAGACTTTCGGGCTTCTGAAGACCCGTAACGATAGTCAAAGATCCACGAATAACAGCTGGGACCAAAGCTGAACGTGGTTTCCGAGGCAAGGAGGGATCTTGTGAAATTGTTTTGTAAAAATGTATTAAAACATATGGCGGTGTTAGTTCCGATTTTGGCCACACGTCTAAACATATCCTCATATTCTTGTACAACTGTATTATACACAATATTCTTAACTCTTTCTACAGGTTCTGAACCAAACCCGCGACCACAGACAACGCGTCCTGGCCAGCGTGGCCAAGGAACTAGCAAGCTGGACCATCATGGTCCGCAAGATGAAGGCCATCTACCACACGCTCAATCTCTTCAACATGGACGTCACTAAGAAGTGCCTCATCGGCGAGTGCTGGGTGCCTACTGCTGATCTGCCGAATGTACAGAAGGCTTTGGCTGATGGATCTGTGAGTATTTTTTCACTGTGGTATACAATAAAATTAAAGCAACAAATGACTTGCATCGTCTAAACACTGTTTAGACTATGCAACTTTTATTGAATCATCTTATGCACTGGCTATTAAAATCGTACTGTGTACATCAGGCTTCAATAATGTACCTAATGAAATTTATGGTCTGTTTCACCAAACTCTAGATAAGTCTTGGTTAACTTGGCCGGAAGATAATAAAAAATAAAATATTTATCTGGTTGGTATTGCCTATCCGGTCATTGGAGTGTTCCAATGACCGGATAGGCAATACCGTACCGTAAAAACGTACGCCCGTGTGGGCGTACGTTTTTTACTAAGCAATATTGTTTAAATCCATCACTTGACTTATTTAAAAGATCACGTTTCCCACCATAAATTAGGAGGAAATCTCTTTGACTGTCCAGTAATAATTAGATTACTTAAACGGAAAGTTATGAACGGGCCTCTTCGTACGGGGTCCAATCGTGACACGGTTGCTTACAAAATTGTGAGGTTTTCGTGATCTTGCTGCCATTGCCTGAACTTTGCACACGTCATATAAACGTTGTCATTTAGCCAATCGTTCCTAACAACACACCTTTCATTCCAGAACGCATGCGGCAGTTCGATCCCGTCATTCCTGAACTGCATCGAGTTTGATGAGGAGCCGCCCACGTTCAACCGCACAAACCGTTTCACGCGCGGTTTCCAGAACCTCATCGACTCTTATGGAGTCGCCTCCTACAGGGAATGCAACCCTGGTAAGTAAACTCATTGTTTGAAAGTCTTTTATTTTGTTTTTCGACCTACACAGAAGCTAATGTCTATTGACTGCCTATTATTCTGTGCCAGTAGTAAATAACGGGAACTATTGATCACGGGAAAAAAAACAAAACAAAAAGCCGCAAGATCTACATATATCTTCTTCTTAGCGTGTCGATAGCAATCTAAATGGACTCGGCCCAGAATTCGGCTACTTTTTTGGCACCATCACCAGCGTTCATCAGTTCCTGTAACGTGCAGCTGACAGGACACGCAGTACACGATATTAAGTGTCCCATCGTTTGTGGAGGAGCACCACATTTACACTCCAAGGCGGAGTCGTCTAGGAATCTCCACCTGAACAGGTTTCCTTGCTTCAGCCAACCTGGGTCCAAAGTCTGTTTAAAGACTTCCAGGTTGCCCAAGGTAGCTCATGTCCAGGTGGGAGGTCTTCAGCGGGTGGAACGAACGGTTTGGGTAAAGAAGCACTGTCTCTCCTATTTTAGCCAATAAGCTGACTTTGGAATGGGCGATGAATTTTTGAGGCACATGAGAGTAGTTGTCTTAAGCTGAGCGCACATTATATCGGGCCCCAGTGCATCGCATTTCAATATAAATAGTCCTTTTTTCGACTTAATAGAAGCTAATGTCCATTTAACTCAGTGGCTTGGTGTCCAGCCATTCAAGAAGTCAGAATATATTGCAATTGGAGGAACCCGACATTCGTACATTTAAGAAAATAACAAAGAGGAGAAAGTCGATGGAGGGGCATAACGTTTTTCCCTTACGTGACAATTTTTACTATTCACCTCCTACCGCAAGCTGCGTTTAGGAACTTTCAACAAAACCATGTTGTCCTAAACTCAACTAGAAATCGAGGTCTACTGAAACCCAATACAATTAGAACCAAGAGATCAATACTCAATAAATTTTCTCCTCCCCAGCTTTATACACCATCATCACATTCCCGTTCCTCTTCGCGGTGATGTTCGGCGACTTGGGCCACGGTTTCATCTTGGCCTTGTTCGGCGGCTGGATGGTCTGCAAAGAGGTCTCCCTCGCCCAAAAGAAATCCAGCAACGAAATCTGGAACATCTTCTTCGCCGGTCGATACATCATTCTTTTCATGGGTTGCTTCTCTATGTACACCGGCTTAGTCTATAACGATATCTTCTCGAAGTCTATGAACATCTTCGGCTCTTCGTGGATTGTTCCGTACGATAACGCGACCATGGAATCTTATGCGGCTATGACTTTGGACCCTAAGGTGGCTTATACTAACGCCCCGTACTTTATCGGTATTGATCCTGTTTGGCAGGTGAGAATTTGTTTTTTTTTAATTTTAGGGCCGATTTTTCAATCTTCAGAATACTTTTTTACTGAAGAATTAAAATTGAGTTACTCAGCATATTACACACAGTATAGTTTCTATACAAATTATATAAAATATTTCAACCCGCCTGTAAATATAGGCATTAGAACAGGGTTTCTTAAACTTTTAGCAGTCACGGACCCCTTTCCAGAATTTAAAACCTCCACGGACCCCTGTCAAACAATATTTTAGGAAAAGAAAACAAACCTTGTTTATGTAATAATTATGTATTATATTAAAAATCACATTTATAACTCGACCTGCTCGCAGGCGCGGTCGCAGCCCAAGATTTGGGGGGGGGGGGGTTCATCATGGGTGCCGAGGAATATTTTAAGGGAGGTACATCTTCTCGTTGGTCTAGTACTCGCAAGCGTTAGCGTTGGGTTCGATTCCTAGGTCGGGTACAGTGTTAAAGGGTTTTTCCATCAGAAATTTCTCAGAAGCAGGTTGAAGTCTGGATTTGTGCCCGGTTGGCGGCAGTAGGCTCGCCCTCTATGACATTTCACTTAATAACTGGCGAAATGACCCACATTTCGCCAGTTATTAAGTGCAAGCGAAGCGAGCTCGAAAATTGTAACACTCCGCCTCTGTTGATTAGGTGTTTTGTTTTATATTTTCAAGTAGAAATAGGAGTTACATTGTCGACTTATGCAGGCAAGCTCAAGCAGCTATCAGAACCTAAAATGCAAGAGCGAGCGAAGCGAGCTCGAAAATTTGGCACCCTCTCGGATAGGTTCGATTTTCTTTCGATCATTCCAAAAGGACTAGGAATTACTTGTTTTGTCGACTTTTGAAGAAAAGCTCAAGAACCAATGAAAATTGCAAGAACGAGCGTAGCGAGCCTGAAAATTTTAGCACCCCACCTTGAATAGTCTCTGTTTTCTTTTACACATCATACAAAAAGAGAACTTGCTTTGTCGAATTATGACGAAAAGCTTACACTCGTTTTACACCAGTTTAGGTTTTCGATATAGCCTTGCCTAAGCCTTTCAACCTTACGTACGAGCGGGGTGCCCAATATCCCGAATTTGCTTCGCTCGCTCTTGAATCCTTGATTCTATATTTTTATAACAGGCTTTTTAAAGGAAAATTTTTATTAGGCGCCTTAAAAAACCCACTGTCATTTTATGGCTTTAAGTTTTTACTTCAGTCGGCAGTCCCCATGTCTGCCGATGTTCTTAATGTTTTTGAATATGTCAATCGGGGTTTTCGTGGCTCAAGTACAGTTTAAAGTTAGTAAGGCAAGTAAATCATTCAGACTCTCGACAGCTTGAATGATTTTGACTGTACTTATTAATTATAATTGAATTCGCTAGCCCATCGCTCGACACTGCTTTATAGTTAAATAATTTCCTGATAAGTATGTTAAGGTTTAACTAAGCTACCGCGGACCCCTGACACATACGCCACGGACCCCCTGGGGGTCCGTGGACCCCACTTTAAGAAACCCTGCATTAGAAGGTATAGAATATAGTATAAAAAAAAATCGTTTAAAAATTCGTCTGCTCAACAACGTAAATAACGCAATGAATATTATTGAACTGTCAAAATGAAAGGCATTGAAAAGGAAATGAAAGACCTTCTTTAGATAAAAACTTATCTGAAGATAAAAAATCGGCCCTTAATGATTAATCCTTTAATGGTTTTTTTTACTATTATTTTGTGATATTTATACTATTCTTTTCTCAGACTGCTGACAACAAGATCATCTTCTTGAACTCTTACAAAATGAAGCTGTCCATCATTTTCGGTGTCCTGCACATGATCTTCGGTGTTTGCATGAGTGTGGTTAACTACAAGTAAGTTTATTTTGATTATTAACTTTTTAAGCGCTTGGCTAAATATCAGTTGCCGAGCCCCTAGCGCGCGGCTACAAATCGATAAAATCAAGATAAAATAATACCTACAATAAATAAGGAGGAGAAATCGTTGTATCGATTAAAAAATAGTCAAAAAGTTTTTATCTCTATTTAATTGTACCACGCAGTTAATAGGACGAATAAATCATGCATGTTCTCTGTCGCAGAAATACGACACGGGCGGTAGGGGCACGGAAACATTAAAAGGTTAAGGGCCAGTTGCAACACCATTCACTAAATACATATAACGCTAAATACGTTTAGCGCTAAACATAATTAAAACTTAATTCTGTTCTTGTCATCTTCAAATGACTGAAAGAAATAAAACTATATTTCAAATAGGTAGGTTTACTGTAAAACCCATATTTTCTAGCTTCTGACTATCCGTAACGATTGTCAAAGTTGTACGGTAGGCTGCAAAAGTGCATGGGTAGTACAGAAACAAAATCGTATGAAGCGAGAAATGACGCCATCTAGCGTAAAACCAGTTAACGACTAACAAAATTTAATTATGCTGTTATTAGATGGCGTTGCTTTGCTTTATATGATAAAATATTTTTGTAGTTTCTTTTTGTCTCTTCAAACATTCAAACAATTTATAATTAATAGTTTCTTTTAAAGAAAATTGTTCCTAATTATTAACCTACTATGTTAAAATTGAATATCAATTTATAAGTAGGTGCTAAGTAACTACTAATTCGAATATTAAATTAATTATTAAAATACCCACTCGTTAGCTTAATAAACATATTCCTATCGGTTTCTTTTATTATTTTTATCATTTAAGCTACGTATGCTGGTAAATGTAATGTAATAATTAGATAAATGTATTAGCCTTGTAACTCTTTGCTCAATCCTACTTAATACGTTTCTTCCTAACTCCTTACTTACGTTTCGTAAATTAGTCATAGTTGTGAAGAAACCAACGCCATCTAGTTTATTTTCGAAAACTTGAATTCAAACGTTCACGGGAAAATAGACACTAAGGTACCCATGCAATTTTGCTGGCGACTGTACATGGCAACGGGAACCAACTGCTTAACGTTCTTCCCGAGGCACGGGGGGGGTGTCGCTATGAAAGGGATGGTCAGATGGTCTATCGGCGGCTGTTATTTTGCCACGAGCCCCCCCCCCCCCCTCTCCCAGTATTGCATGTAAATGAATGGCAATGAAGCGGTTTTTGTAATAAGAACGTTTGTTCCAGCTTCTTCCAGCGCCGCTACTCGATCTTCCTGGAGTTCTTGCCGCAAGTTATTTTCCTGTGTCTACTCTTCTTATACATGGTCTTCATGATGTTCTACAAATGGGTCGCCTACAGCACCATCTCTGAAGGTAACATATTTTATTAATATTTTTGAAGTGTAAACTTCTTTAGCGGCGTTGCACACTTTTAGTAGTGGGTAAAAAATGTTAAACTCGCGTCAGGACATCGCGTCAGGACACGTGACCGTCAGGAGAGATTTCCCCCCCCCTTCTTTCTACGGCGGCGCCAACCGAAGTGAAGTGACACACGGACACAATGGATGGATGGATGGAAGTGGAAGTCGAAGTGGAAGTCGAAGTGGATGTCGAAGTGGAAGTCGAAGTGGAAGTCGAAGTGGAAGTCGAAGTCGAAGTGGAAGTGGAAGTCGAAGTCGAAGTGGAAGTCGAAGTGGAAGTGGAAGTGGATGGATGGATGGATGGACAGCTGATGGCTCGACCGTCTGTGCAGTAGCCACACTGCTGTGTATTTGTAAAATTCATTTATATAAAGTGTTTAAAATATGGAAATTGAACAAAGTGCATCTATTAATGAAAAAATTAAGTGACGCAGAAATAGTGAAAAAAATGAGTTATATTAATTAAATTAATAATTGATTTATTTCAACGTTAATATTCAAGTTTTCACTTCTGCCGGCACTCCCGGAGTGCAACCCGTCTTTTTTTTTATATTAGATAAGCTTTTGCACGCGTGGACTTCGGGAAAAACCCTTTTCCATGGAAGAATACATTATGTGCTAACTGTTATGGTGATCGGTCAAACTGTGTTGGAGTTAATCAATCTCATATAGTTATAAGTACCAATATCTGTTTTTATATATTATATTTGGATGTGAATCTCAGTACACGCGGGCAAAGCCACGAGAGATTTGCTAAAACAAAGCTAGAGATAAAAAATGTAAAAAAAAAACATCCACGTCAGTCGGATCAGTAGTCCTCGAGTTGTAAACGCACAGAAAGTCTTTACGTCTCACACAGCCTGAATGATAATAAAACGCAGTTTCTTTATGCCTACCTATAAGTGCGTTTCTTATTTGACTGGCGATAAATCGCAACGCAAAAGTTTCGTGTTTGATCACATTAATTAACTTAGTAATGTGAGAAAAAAATTAAAGAGAAGAGAGTGAATGATAGCGTGACGTTAGACAGGAGAGAACGGAAGTAGAAAACGTGTTGCGCTGACCCCAAGTGACATGGGACAAGGGTAGGAAGATCTTCTTCTTAGCGTGTCGATAGCAATCTAAATGGAATCGGCCCAGAATTCGGCTACTTGTTTGGCGCCATCACCAGCATCCGCCAGTTCCTGTAACGTGCAGCTGACAGGACACGCAGGACACGACATTAAAGTGTCCCATCGTTTGTGGAACATTGTTCAAGAGACCCATCGAGATGAAACCCAAAGCCGGCCACACATCCCTGGACTTATGCTTATCGCAGAGATCTGTCACCCGAAGCACGGTAACGCAGTGTTGTTGCTCCCGGCGTAAGCATACTATCCCCCAAGTGCTCAAACGAGAGCGGCGGAAGATGATGAGGACAATGACATAAACTAACTCCGCAATATTTATTTCCAGACACAGCCTACTCCGAGGGCTGCGCGCCATCCGTCCTGATCCTGTTCATCAACATGATGCTGTTCTCCAGCACGGTGCCGGCCGACGACTGCAAGGAGTTCATGTTCGACTCACAGGGCACCATACAACGCGTGTTTGTGCTGGTCGGCCTGTGTTGTATACCCGTCATGTTGCTAGGCAAGCCACTGTATTTACTCTTCGCGGGGAAGAAGAAGGATAGGGGGGCTAAGGTAATATAATACACAGGTAAACCAGAAAAATATGTGCTTCGGGAATCATCGTATATCTTCGGAAATACGAACGTGCGATGATCACATCTTATATAGAGCTGTTACAACCATGACAGTACTTCCCCATTCTGTAATACCATGTTTACAAAAATGTTAGATTAACAACTCTACGTAATTCGAAAACTTTTGAGTGACAAATGACGATCTGAGATCGGAGTAGGTAACCCGACAGAGAAAAAACTTCATAAAAACACGGCATGATAGGTGCACTACAACAAAGTGTGGTACTACAAAACATAGGAGCATTGCCTCTGTGGGGGTTGCTCTGAGGCGCGACATTCGTGCTAATTCGGAAACATAAAGATTACCTAAGCACATACAGCTCAACACAACTTAGTTGTAGCATCGGCAAAATTCGTAAAACCGATCACATCCGAACTGAGTGCGCCTTCAAAATCACCAATCTGTATTACTGCTTCAGGAGAAAATTATCTTTATACAAACTGAATAACTTGTAAAGTCATAAAACAAAACACATTCGTGAAATTGTTGCACAGATTTACATGAACTAGCTTGCAAAATAAATGATCACGTAAATAAAGTCTTTGTTTTTTAGATTCGATTTGAAGGATACAAGGCTAGAACGATGAATAACAGAAATCAAACTTTTAGAGATGTTTATTGTCAAAACTTCACTTCATAATATATTATTTAAATAATTTGTATCATTTTATTATTACATATAATTATGTAGCATGATAAATAAACATATGGAAAAGGTTCTAGTCGTATATATACCAACGAACGGCAACGGCTTTGAACGAATATCTGGTGTAGATATTATTAAAGTTGTTTATTGTTATTCGAATGGTTGTACACCTTCGACATCCATACTTATATCCCCAGTCTCAATAGCTCCATTGTAGTCGTTAAACGATTCGTCGCTGTCTGATGATGAGTCATTTAAATTTATGATAAATTGATCAAAATATTCGTCTGTTCTATGCTCGTGTCGCATATGCTCTTTTTCGCATTTTATCGCGTGATCGACTACTTTTTCCCATTCGGATACGCCAATAGATTCGAATTTCTCCATTAATAGTTCTTTGACTTTCGTTAGATTCATCGAGACCTTTTTAGAACTAACGTGGCCTTTCACTTGGGCCCAAATATTCTCGATTGGGTTAAAATCTGGATGATAAGGAGGTAACCGTAAAACAGAATGACCATGTTCTGCCATTATTTGGTCAATTGAGTATTTAATGTGTTCTGCTTTGTGGCGTTTAATTATTTCATATAATTCTGGTTTCAGCAGATTTGACGGAAAGGGTATGTTTTTAGATGTAAGCCATGATTGTATGATTGCTTTTAGAGAGTTGGAATTCGGTGCATTGTCTATCTTTGTGTTATGGTAAGAAGCGTTATCTACGACCACAACAGTGCTAGGTCGTAGATTCGGAATGAGATGTTGTTTTAACCATTTTTCGTAATTTTCTTTATTAATCTCGTGGTGATAATCGCCAGTACTTTGAGAAGATTTATAAACAAAGAGAGCGCCGGGTACAAAACCTCTTGAGCTGCCAGCGTGGAATTAATCTTTCACCTTTTGATATCGGTTTTTTTAAGCCTTTCATAGAACTATCCATCCAACTACTTTCCTTTGTATGTGTGGCGTGTATGTAAGTCTCGTCAGTATAAACTATATCCCGACCTTCACTTCTGAACTTTTGTATCTGTCGAAGATACTTAATCCGCTGAAGTCTTACTTCATCTTTCTCGGCCAGTAAAGATCTATTATTTTCCATTTTCTTGAATTTGAAACCCAGTTCATGCAATATTCTGCGCAAAGTTTCTCGACTGCCTATGAAGTTTATGTCTTCCTTTAATTTGTTTAACAATGATTTTATTGTTGGTAACCTTTTTTCAGTGACATGAAAGTCATACATCTTCCTTCTAATGACATCATAATCAAAATTATCTAAATTTGCTCGATTTTCTTTCTTTTTTCTGGACTTTTGAGGCGAACTAAAAGTTGCACGAGTGGAACCACGATTTGAACTAGTCCAAGTCAAGGCATTGTCATGCTCCTTCAAAACAGCACTTATTGTTTCAACGTGACACAACAGTTGCCTTCGCAGTTCGCTCTTGAAGGTTTTGAAAGTGATCATTCCCAAAAACTATATTTTTAGACCCCGTGGACTCTCGACTCGAATCATAAATTGATAAACATTAAAAATGACTTCACGAATTTGGCTATCATACGGCTTATCACGTTTCAACGAAGTCATAATGAAAAAAAACACCAACAAAAAATATATTATTCACTTTCCCATTAAATTGTCACGAAGTGTACGGAATGATTCACTCACGTGCATTCTCAACGCTGTCTGGGGTTGAACTGAGGCGGGAATATATAGCGCGAATAGCGTTGAATGGCGCGATAGTGAGCGATTTCTATTGGTTGTGTAAATCGGAAGTGATCTGTTTTACGGACTTTTACGATGCTACATATAAGATGTGTCCTACTGTACCTACTTTTCTTTGGAAAGCTTTACTTATCTTTGTTTGCTCTTTCCTCAGACACTTTTAGAAAAGACATGACATCCGTACATTGTAAAACAGACTCTCAAACACTATTTTCCATTTCCTCAGCCCGAACATTCAAACGGCAGCGTAAACGCCGGCATCGAGCTGCAAGAACAGACCGACCTCGGTGACGACGCCCCCAAACCCGAAGCTAAGGCGGCCGCACACGACCACGACGACGAGGCCTTCAGCGAGATCATGATCCACCAAGCCATCCACACCATCGAATATGTGCTCAGTACCATCTCGCACACTGCGTCCTACCTCCGGCTGTGGGCTCTCTCGCTTGCTCACGCAGGTAAATAAATATATTTAAGTACTTTTGTCATTCATTTTCTATTGTTACTACTTACATTTATAGAAAGTATTACTACAGTCTGACTTTTAATTAGCTGCAGTAAAATGACACTTCTTACTGTCATTTCGATACATTATGTTGCCACACTATCTACTAGTGATGTGAATGGAACGCAATTGACCAATTTTGATTTAACCCTAAACAATCAGCATCAAATATTGTTTGTATTGACCGGTAAAAATGTACGTTGTAGCTTCTTTCTTCTATATGATAGTTATTAATAGTACTGGTTCGCATCAAAATTGTGTTCGAATAGTGAATTTACACATTTTCTAAGTCACCTAGATATCATCGAGAGATTTTTTAATATTTAGCGGCTAAACTCGTCACCATTGGTTCTAAACATACAACATTATATAAGCAACTAACAATCACTTTTTGTCTTTTTCGCGTCCACAGAGTTATCCGAGGTACTTTGGAACATGGTGCTGGCGTTCGGCCTCAAGGACGACGACTACATCGGCTCCATCAAGCTGTACGTCGCGTTCTGTTTCTGGGCGCTCTTCACTCTCGCCATCCTTGTAATGATGGAAGGGTTATCTGCCTTCTTGCACACGCTGCGTTTGCACTGGTGAGTTCTAATTATTTTAATATGTATCTCCGTTTCAACCGCGCGGCCACCTCATAATATTTGATGAAACTTTGCCAGGAATTAGTGCTAATTTGTTACTTTACACACCTCTTTTCGTGAATTTGTTACAAGAAAAACTAAGACGCTGTGACAAAGAATAGTTGGCCGCTAGAACCGCCACTTGCCGTAGTCACCGCCCGTAATTACTCAGAAACCATATAATGCAGATAGACGAATGATGCATCAAAAGAAAGGTCTTAATTTGTTCAATTTGTTACAAAAATAAAAAACATCAAAACGTAAATAAACAAAAAGTTATGCGATATTTAGTTTTCAGGTTATGAGTAGGTACGTATGTCACCATAAATATCAAATTAATAGAGGCTAATGTGTATGGACAATTAGTTACTAATTTGTTACAGCGAATAAACAGAAAAAAATACTAGAATATAGGTTCAATAATTTGTTAGAGTCGATTTTAGTTGGCCGCTCGGACGGCAATATGCCTAAAATACAATGGCGTTTATCTCGTTATTAAAAGTAGGTTTAATCTTAGTTAGAGTACTAATCGACGGGTAACGTAACCTAGTTTGGATAAATATGGCGAATATAACTGCAGCATTCATATTTTAGAAGATATTTACAAAAAAACAGTAGTATGAAACCGTATGAGAGTAGGATGACCATTAATATTCACAATGAAGTGAGACTGAATAGTGATTATTTGGAATGTTCGATATTCATATCTTATTTTTTTAGGGCGAGTGCTTATATAAATACCTACATTTTAAGTTAAGGCATCCTGTAGCATACTTGATAAAAGCAAAAGACACAAATCGATTAAAATTTCTATGGATTTGGATCCCTCTGCAATACACTTTTATGGTGGTGAGTCCGTGAGTTCTACATTAAAAAAATCCAACATATAAGTTGGCACAACTCATAGCTAAGCACTTGTAGACACTTCTGGATTTAGTGATAATTGTCTCAGTAACTTATTAGTATGAAAATCACGGGAATTAAATACGTACGAGCACACATTTCAAAATTCAGCACAGTAATGACAATATTCACAACAAAAAATAATGGCTTTTAAACCCCTTGCGACAAATATTTTTAACAATAGTTTGGAAACAAAAGAGATCCTTTTTCTGGTATCGTTCCCATCATAAAACACCTGCGGAAAGTCAATGAAACGAAAATCTTATCAGTAAATACTTTAAAAAATTAAGAAAAGAAAACACTATAAAAAAAACTACACACACTAAACACTATGAAAAATAACTTTAATTTCGGACAGTCGGTGTCTTTGGATTTGTATTTTAGTTTTTTGCCACCGACTTTCGAAAAGTTATTTTTAGTGTTTTTTGGAAGTCGGTTGTTTTTTTTTGGAAAAATGTTTTTATTTTTCACTTTTTAGCGGTTGAGTTTGTAATTTATCTAAGTTACAATAGCCTAATGTCAACCGCACATCACCTTTTTACAAAATATTGCTTTTCCCGATGCAGGGACGTTAATTGTTGAGGAGTTCTCCTAGTAAGAACCAGGAGAACTGGATATGATTGACATGTCACCATCTGCTCCACTTCACCATACGCATTGTAACGAGCATAAATCGCTTAGCAAACAATTATTAAAGTAATCGAATCGAAACCCGTGAAATATTTGTCATTCAGTAGGTCTGATTGGTCTTCATCATCAGCTCCACTCTAACAAATGATAATGTCCGAGAGTAAATGCACAAGTTACTTTAAAAAATACCCAAATCGCTATAGGTTTACCTATAAAATTTGAGGGTTTCCCTCGTTTCCATGGGATCCTTTCATCAGATTCCAACTTGATGATAATGGGACCACCTCGAGAGTATACCCTTTCAAACAAAAAAATAATTTTTGGAATCGGTCCAGCCGTCTTCGAGTAATTGGTGAACATACTTACATAAAAAAAAACATAGAGTCGAACATAATAACCTCCTCCTTTTTGGAAGTTGGTTAAAAACATGCCTTTGCACTAGTGATGGGTAATTTTCCGAAAAATTTCAAAACTCGGAAATTTTTCAATTTATTTTTCTGAAAAATTGAAAAATTGGAAAAATAATGGAAATATATCTTTTTATCGAAATTATTAGTTTATAAAATATGTATAGTTCATAATAAGTTGAAATTCAAAGGATTTAATGGCTTTACATGTTGTTTCAAAAAAAAAAACAAATGTGCAAAGTTATATTTTAATACAGATTCATGGTCAATGGTTTATTTTACACATAAACATATATAATTACGTCACTCATGATTAATCTGAATCCAAATCTGAATCATAATCATCATAAAAGAATTCGTCATCAACATTTTGTACATTATCTGCATCTACAAACAGTAAATCTTCAGTCGGTGGACTGATATCGTCCTCCTGATTATTGTGAATATACAAATCATCATTATTTCTATTTTCCATATTCCAGTTATAAGCAATAAAAGCCATTTTTTCAGCTCGCTCCGTCAGCAGTCTATTACGCTTCTTTGTGTGAATTCCACTTATTGTACTAAAAGAACGTTCACATGCGGCAGACGTTACAGGAGCCGTGAAGATAACTTCAGCCACTTTCCTCAGTTTCGTAAATTTACATATGCCTTGCCACCAAGAAAGGGGGGTGACATTATTTACTGGCGACCACACAAATCTTTGACTCCAAAAGTTAGATTTTGATTTAAAATCGGAAACTTCCGCCATTATATCATCAATATTTAAGTACGTTGCTAGTTCATCGATAAAATTCATTGCTGCAGCATCTTCTTCATTACTTAAGTTATCACCACAGATCTTAGGATCTAGCAGACATGCAGCAAAATGGATAGGTTTTACAACTGTTCCTTTTCTGGATTCAACTTTGTCAAGCAGAGTTTGCTTTTCTTCTTCATTGATAATATTGGTGTGAGCAAAAACTTCTGTTATTTTTAATTTTAAGGTATTCCACACTGAAACTGTTTTCTGAATTAAAATATCGTTACCTTCTAGTTGGGAGATGCTAACAGCGATTGGTTCTACAATTGCAGCAACTTCATTTGTCATTGTCCAAAATCTTTCATCTAATAAATTTGATTTGTTTTCTGACGACAACTGTGCTCGTTCATGCACCGCCAACGTTTGCATTGCTGGTTTGACAAATTTCATCACTTGCAGCGTATCATGTACACTGCTCCATCTAGTTTTAACAGGTAGCTTCAATTTTTTGTTGCAGTTTTTTTCAATTGAAATTTTCGTAAAAAGTGACGAGAGTACTTGACTGTATTTTATTTCTTTTACTACATCGACTATCATTTTCATTATAGTTTTAATCACATTAATCTTTAGAACGTCATCTGCCAATAAATTTAATGTATGTGCTGTGCAACGTAATGTGATTATATGTGGATATAATTCTTTCACATTCAACAGAGCTCTTTGAACATTATTTGCGTTATCACCTATTAACACAAAGAACTTTTCGGGGCCAATATGATTCATCACTTTAAAAATCTCTGTGGTCAAGTATTCTGATGTATGACGATTATCAAGCGTGTTTACAAAGTCTACGAGTAAAGGAGCAGGTGTGGAGACTAAAAAATGTATAATACCTTCATTTTTTATATTGGACCAGCCATCTAGCTGAAGATGCAGTATCGAAAGAGATTTCAAATTAATATCTTGACTCTTTTTCATTTCATCATAAATGTTATCCACGTAAGTTGTTAATGTTTTTCGTGTTGGTAATGTGTAGGATGGCGCTAAAGCAGAAAATACTTTTTTCCATAATGCATGTTCTACCCAAGAGATAGGAGATCCTGATACTGTATTTGCTAAGGCGATCAATTTATCGACGTCTTTTTTATTAACGGAACAATCTGCTTCTGAAGACGCAGCGGAAGAAGTAGAAGGCAAGTTTATGCACGAATCGGCTTCTTTTGTCAAGCTAACATTTAAAATTTTCATATCTTGTGGACATTTCGTGCAATTTGCAATATGAGACCGCATACGAGTAACATTCGCGTATCGAAACATTTTGTTACAATATTTACAAAAGACACTGTTATTCCGTTTTTCAAACGAATTCCATACTGTAGTGTTTTTATTACGACCCATTTTTGTCCCAAACTCACTTAAAAAATAACAACACTTCCTTATTATACCACTAATACAAACACTCCGAAGCTAAATGAATGCCAGTCAACTACATATTGCCACGCAATTTCCAATTCCTTACTAAACACATATAACGGGGAATCCCCGATCATAGATTACATGCTATTACGTTACGTACTTACCATAAACTAAAATTTGCCGGACAGTCAGTGTAATGAGAACATTAGAATTTCAAATTTAATGTTTTGTAAATTTATCTCGCATGAACTTGACCGGTATACCGGTGATGAACGGTATAATCTTATGCAAGAAATCATAAAAGTCTTTAAGAAAAATAATAAGTAACAGTCTTAGTAATAGGGTACGGAATCCTAAAAATGAGAAATTTTAGTATTTTGATAAAAAGTAACAAATAATTTGTTATCTTGTTTTATTTTCTGATCTTGGTCGACTTCCCATTTTTTTCCAATATTTGAAAAATATTTGAAAAATTGGAAAAATATTGGAAATTTTTCATTTTTTCTTTTCTTTTCATTCCGAAATTTTTCCACTACCCATCATTACTTTGCACTAATGTCATCATGGTCACCCTACTCTCATACGGTTTCATACTACTGTTTTTTTGTAAATATCTTCTAAAATATGAATGCTGCAGTTATATTCGCCATATTTATCCAAACTAGGTTACGTTACCCGTCGATTAGTACTCTAACTAAGATTAAACCTACTTTTAATAACGAGATAAACGCCATTGTATTTTAGGCATATTGCCGTCCGAGCGGCCAACTAAAATCGACTCTTAACAAATTATTGAACCTACATTCTAGTATTTTTTTCTGTTTATTCGCTGTAACAAATTAGTAACTAATTGTCCATACACATTAGCCTCTATTAATTAGATATTTATGTTGACATACGTACCTACTCATAACCTGAAAACTAAATATCGCATAACTTTTTGTTTATTTACGTTTTGATGTTTTTTATTTTTGTAACAAATTGAACAAATTAAGACCTTTCTTTTGATGCATCATTCGTCTATCTGCATTATATGGTTTCTGAGTAATTACGGGCGGTGACTACGGCAAGTGGCGGTTCTAGCGGCCAACTATTCTTTGTCACAGCGTCTTAGTTTTTCTTGTAACAAATTCACGAAAAGAGGTGTGTAAAGTAACAAATTAGCACTAATTCCTGGCAAAGTTTCATCAAATATTATGAGGTGGCCGCGCGGTTGAAACGGAGATTAATATGTTAGAGGGCGCGGTTTGTCCAGGCTATTTATTTCAATTTGGTGGATAATGGTCTAAGATCCCGAGTGTACAATGCTACTTTTGTACGGCACTGAGATAAAGTTTCTTTGACATTTCAATACTTCTCTGCATTGAGATATCCCTCACAAAAGTCGGTCCTTCTAAAATTGGAGCAAGTATGGCGGAGTAGCCGGTGGTATGTCTACGACTTCCACAAACAATATTTATCCTTATCTCTGATAAAAGACAACAAGATACACACACACGCAAGGCAGACGAAAAACATAAAGCTACCAAATATTACCTAACGCCTGACGACCTGACCAAAACAAATATGCAACGACAACTCAACTTATCCCTTTGTTCCCAGGGTGGAGTTCATGAGCAAGTTCTATTCCGGACTGGGATACATCTTCCAGCCATTCTGTTTCAAGACCATTCTCGAACAGGAAGATGCCGAATAACTTACTAATTAGATCATAAAAAACGTAGTGTAGATAAAAACAGTATTTTTGATTAATATTTCAAATAATAAATAATTGCAAATGTCACAACTGTCGAGTGAATTGAAATAAAATATATTTATGCATGTTATACACTGGTTTCATTGGATTTGACCGATTTATGTAAAAATCGGTTGTCATTTTATGGGCATGTGATGAGGATTGACGAAAATGCTGAGGAATTTTTTTAGTATGAAGACCAAAGAAACGATGGGTGGACTGTGTGAAAGATGATATGGCTACAAAGGGGGCGACTACCGAGATGATGACTAATAGAGAAGTATAATAGTGTTCCAAATGCATAGGGACAAGGGCAAGGAAATCATGAATAATAAAGCGGTTTTATTGTGCGTGTTTAATCAAAATATTTACATTTTACGTCTATATTAAAATTCAGAACAACACACATTTTTTCATACTGCAATAAACTAAATGTTTCACGCTTAGTAGCTGTGTTTTGCAAACACTAAACCAATGAAACGAGACAAAATTCCCTTAGGCTGCGTTTCCACCAGAGATGATCGAAGATGCCTAGCGAGGGATGTGTGTGAAACCAACCAATAACATCGCTTCATTTTTATAGCTTGAACTAAGTAAGCGTTGGTATTGTTTAGTTGTACACACATCCCTCGCTACGCATCCACGCTCATCTCTGGTGGAAACGCAGCCTAATATTATCATTTTCTAGTTTTTTTTTTTTGCACATGAAGCGACGCGCGCTTTACTTGTGGTTACCAATTGTACATGCACGCTGAGAATGTGTATGTAAGCGTGCGTTTGTGTGTGCTGACGCTACTCGTCTTCACGCATGCGCACAGCGTGTTTGTACGCTTGGTTACCACATGTAAAGCGCGCGTCGCTTCGAGAGATAAAAATACTTTACCAAATAATACAGCTCTCTGCTAATGTCCATTGCCGATACTCATTACAAAGGGGTTTTTAAATTAGGTCCTTAAATTAGTTTTAGCCTTTTCTAAAATCTCCTTTTTAATTTTAGGATAGTCTGGTTGTACTTTCAATATTTGCCGGCAAACCACAATGCATTCTGGGTACTTCTTCAGTTTGAGGTACGAATGTGCTAACTTGTATCCAACGGCGAGGTCGCTCTTACCACCGTGGGACCAAGCATTGTTGTAGTTATGTGATGAGCTTTTGTAGTTCTGGTCTTTTTCTGCTAGGTAGCCTGAAAAAAGTTTTTTTTTTTAAATTGCTACGGTCCAAGTCTTCACGAAGTGGTCCATATTCTGAGCTTGTCTAATGCGGGCATTAGGCGTTTCCCGTTAGTGTGGCCCGGGGGCCACACTAACGGGAAACGCCTATAATTATCGCGATGACTGGGGCGTAAATCGTAGTTGCAGCCAATGAGCCACATCTTATCGCGATAATTATCGGCGTTTCCCGTTTAGTGTGGCCCCAGCATTAGAACTCAATCAAAAGCTGGCCAAGGACTCGCACACGAAGGGTTCCGTGCCACAAAGCAAAAAACGCCGAAAAAAAACACGTTTCTTGTATGTAAAGGGCTCCCCCCCTCACGCTCAGCGTCAGACCCTAAGTGGCCGTTCTTTCAAGTTTTGACTAACTTGTTTTTTTGTACCGATTCCCAGACAATTTATACCGAAAAAATGCGTCAGACCAGGGCTTTCATTTTCGCGTAATAAATGTATAGAAAACGTGTTCCTAAAGGATACACACTTACACAGCGCAGTCACTAAGTAGAAATATGTGTATACTTTTGGATACACAATGTTCCAGACACTGTATGACAAAAAGACCCACATGGCGCCGAAGGTGTTAATTTCTATCTTTATTTTATTTTTATTATTTTGTTATTAAAGCGGCAATAGAAATGCACATTCTGTAAAAATTTCAACTGTCTATTTATTACGGTTCATGATACACAGGCCGCTGACAGACGGACGGGCAGCGGAGGCTTAGAAATAGGGTTCCGTTGGCACCTTTGAGTGCGGAATACTAAAAATTAGCTAAAAACGAATTTCCAGCTATTATTTCCTAAATTAAATGACGGTCTCAAAAAATTTAGACACACCAGATAGAGAACTAAAATATTAAATCATACCTAAGTACTGATACGCCGTTGCGCAGGAGTTGTTATGATTCAACACTTTGGTGAGCAATTCCTTCGCTGCATCCATTCGTCCCGAACCTATTTGTCCATCTGCTACTTCCAGCCAACACCTGTAAATTATAATATAATGCATTTTCTACTTTGCAGCGGTTCTTACTTATAGTAACGTGAAGTTGTCCTAAAAACTGAATTTTATTGGTGACTAGTTGTGCCCGCGTTCGTTCGCGTGCATGGCGGAAAACAAATTGGATTCTATGGATTATAATTTTTTTGCAAGAAACCCTAATTATTTTTCTAGAATAATAATAGCCTAAGTTACTCCTTATTACATCAGCTATCGGCCAGTGAAAGCCCCGTCAAAATCCTGCCGTTTCGGACATTAGCCGGAACAAACAGACAGACAAAAAAAAAAAGATTTTTTGTTATAAGTAACATATTACCGTTCCTATGTATTTAAGGTCGGGCGGGGCTATTTCGACTATAAAAACACAAACGTCAACTTCAAAAGTCTGCACACCCGTCTTTGAATACGCTATGGTAGATTGAATAAATGTATGTAATAAAGGATTTAATTGAGATCTTTATTACGTAGGTCTTAAACGGAATACTTATCTTATATGTTCAAAGGAACGATGTTTTTGCAATTAGGAAGAAATAGTTACAATTGCCCCACAGTGGGGCTATTTCAACTATGCCACATATTTATCAAACTAAAGACGTTATCGTTTTGAAATTGAGAGCCAGAGCATATTTAGGGCATAATTCATACCAATCTCTGGCTTATTGTCTCCTAACATGCTTCAGTAACGTAATAAAATACTTTAAACACCTTGGAGGGGCAATTTCGACTTTTTACATAGGTAGTAGTGCAGGGACGTATGCAAACCAACATTGTCGATAAATCAGATCAACAACAACCATGAATAAACTTTTATAAAAGAAAACGTTATTTTAGACTAATTCTAATAGAATTGGAAATTGTTTATTTTCTGGTTCTTATATTTTTTCACAATTTTTATTCAAATTAATAATACATGGACGGACGCTAATATTTTTCAAGATCCTTGGATAGGTTGTAATGAAACAAACTTCTTCATAAAAATAATTTATTATTGAATTAATTAAGTAGCTGTTGCTAAAATATGAAACACTTTGGCAATTGTTTATTTATAGTTCAGCTGCTTGGTATGTAGTTATCTTTTTATTTCTAACATCTTCTACAGCCTTGTGTTGTTCCTCTAATGTGCACTTTTTTAGTTTTTTTGGCTTATTATTTCGCACCATCTAAAATAATACAGAAACATACATGCACAGGATGCCCCACCCAATCAAAGCGCAAAAGTAGTGAATCAGCCGTGAAGTAATAGAAAAGCGGACGAGAAACAAAAAAACTTTTATGACAACATAGGAAATTCTTCAAACTGCATGACAGTCACATTGCACAACCATAGTAAAAGGTTTAATCACCATTTAGAGATTTAATTTACCAATAGTGGTTCATAGTACAGTACAGTGCCAATGTTTTTTTATGCATAGGGTATCGATATAATGGAACATCATCACATCACTAGTGTTTCGCAATACCATACAAAAATTAAGCGGGGTAATTTCAACTTTGGCTAGTCGAAATAACCCCACTTTTTCTTTCCGTGGGGCTATTTAAACTAACAAAAAATCTCATCAAAAACGTATCATTCCAAAGAACAAATAAGTGAAAAACAACTTACGGTTTATATTTTCCCTAGTCACGGTTTAATATTGTAAAAACAAGCGTTTTAAACATGAATTTTGACGAAAAATGTGACGAGCGTCTTTTGTTAGCACATGCAGAAAATGACGTCTGACAAAAAAAGGCGTGTGGGTCAAACAGTTCGCGCTTTAGCAGCTCCATCTATGAAATTTTGTAGAAATAATTTGTTCGCCTACCTGGAGATAGATGGGGTTTTGGTTTAAATACAGTAGAATAAAAGTTATTGTCATTAGTCGAAATAGCCCCATAGTCGAAATAGCCCCGCCCGACCTTAGTAGAAAGCTGTTATTTTGACATTACAAACAGACACTTTAATTTTATTTATACAAGAATCTTACCTTTCCAACCCATCAGCTTTCTCAGGAGTCCATTGAATAGCAGACACCGTCCTTTTCAATATGTTCTTTGCACGAGTTGGTTGCTTTATTATGTTGTATCTGAAAAACAATGACGTCATTAGTTAGATCTTGTCCAGATCGTCGAAAAGTTCTCGCATAAATAAAAGTTATAAAATATAACCGGTTGAATGCCGTTATTACAGAAAGCCATTGTGTCTCGCGTAGATCCACGTTCCAGCATACGAAGGGTTAAGGTTTTGATTCTTATAGTTCAGCAGCTGTTGTTTTTGGTGATGTCTTGGTCATTCCCCTCGCGGGCCTGAGGTGGCCCCGCAAGGGCGGGCTGGCACCAACCGGGGTTCGTGGAAGGCGCACAAGATCCCCGATCCGAGTGTGAGAAGGGAACACCGGGGTGGTTTTTAGTCGGTGTCTGACAGACCCTTCCGCCTGCCCAAGGGCGGGGAACTTCCATGAGGATTTTCCACCCCGGAACAAAAAAGGTGATGTGTTGGTCAAAAGCAAAGAACAGCAATATAATAAATCGCAAATACTTACGCATTAGCAATAGCTAAGATCAAGTACGGATCATCTTGGAAATTATCTTCGGTGGCTAATGGTAGCAGATCCTGTAACACCTTTTCGGCTTGCGGCTTCTGTTTCGTTGCCAGTTGTAACATGGCTTGCAACGGCTTTCGGTCAATCGGTGATACTTCACCAAGGAGTTTCTCTGCAGTTTTTAGTGCGAGGAGTCTTGTATCCCTGTGAAGACAATGTTTCAAAGTATACTTCAATTCAGAATGTAAAATAATTTATATTCATTGCCATTTACGCTAGACGCATTCAGTGATTTGTCGGCTGCCCCATTTCAAAACCTAGTAAGGACCTAAAACGAAATTTTACAGGAGAGTGCATAAACGTAATAAGGTCAGCCTTTAAAAAGTATTAATGTTAAGTAAAAAAAAATACTATTGGTTGTAAAAAATACTAAATAATAAACACATAGTACTAGCATTTTTTTGATATATGTGTATATTGCATATTTTAAACCCCTTACTAATTTTGATGATTGACACGAGACAGTTACGACGTATCGATGCTTAAATATGTCTGCTTTTAAGTGAGTTTTTAACGCTGATGTTTTTGTATTCGGTAGGGACTTACTAGGTTAGGAAGATTATGCAATAAAACGATTTTTGTAAAAAGTGTCCCTTACTAGGTTTTGAAATGGGGCAGCCGTTGTGGTGCAAGTGTGCCTGAGCTAATTTTTAAATGAACATTTAAGTAAAAAATATTGGTTGCAATAATGGTTGGTTGTTGAACACGAGTTTGTGGTTAAAAATGTAAATTATCTGAGATTTAAAATTCAAGTTTAGTAAGATGTAGGTATTTGCAATCTCAACTATACAGACTATTGTAAGACATAATGGAATTGACAATTGTATAGTACTCACGAGTCTAGTGCGGCGGTGAGGAAGGACTCGCCTAACGAGTGCGGGGCGTGATGTGCCAAACACAGCAGCACCATGCGCCGCGCCGCGCGCGCGCCCCAGAGCGCCGAGCGCCGCGCGCGGTTCAACTGGCGGAGAGCTGCGTTCGCGCGACCGGCGTATGCGCTGCAAACTCCCGCGCAGTACCAGTAACCTGTGATGCGGGTTAGAGCTTAGAACTAGAAACTTTGTGATGCAATGACCTGTTTTATGACTAATAGCAAAATATCTTAATACTTTTTTATATGATTGGCAAGCCAACGGCCCAGCTAATCGTCACCGCCGCCCATGGACATCTGTCGCTCTATTCTGTAATAATCTTACGTGAAAACTTAGGTGAAGTGAGTTGTCATTCCAACTGATGCTAGGGATTGGCACTATTGATAGCTCACTTCACCTAAGTGTTCACAGTGAGATTTTTACAGAATAGGCTGTTGTTATGCCTGAGGTATTGCGTTGCCATCCAAGTTTCGAAGGTTTTCTTTACCAAAACTTTGTTTTATTGAATTCTAGGGGTTCACTCGTTACGAATCTTTAAACCTCAAGCTCTTGTTAACTTACCAGGATCCTCATGTTCACCTAAAGCCAGCTTAGCAGCATCCAAAGCCTGCTCAGCATCAGTCAACTTGCCACGTCGCCACTGTACCTCTATCAGCTGCGCAAGAGCCTCCCAGCTCATCGGTTTCACTGACAGGATCTGACTCAAGTGGCGTTGGGCGGCTTCAAGGTCCACCTAAAAGATTTTGAAGTTCAGAAACCGCGTATGGTTTCGGCGAGGAGAAGGCAATCAATGGCATATCTAAGTGGTTTTTAGGATACTGACACCATACTATAATCAGTAAGTAGTAACCCTTTCGCCAAGCATAAATTGAGGCATATCTGAGCTTTACTAGCAAGTTTTTTTAGTTTAAACAAAGCCGAATTGAAATATAATAAAAAAAAATGACTACAAATACTCGATAAGTAAACGCTGATCAAATTAAAAGCTATAATAGTATTGTTACCGCAATAATACGGTATGAAAATAGTGTGTAATCCTGAATAAAAAATGGTAGCATACTTTTGATTTTAAAACATGGTACAGCTAGTCTACGTAAAATACGTCCGTCACCCTAAGGTCTATTTTTGTTTGTTCAGTGCACGATAGAATCGTCTTTCTTTTTGATGTCCACTAGACATTGGTCGACGAAGGTTTTTTTTCTATTTTGACTTTTGTTTTAAAGTGATTAGATGTTGTTTTCTATGCAATAGTCCGCTCGGGCCGTCGCTCAAAAAGTATTAGATGTTCTGAATTGATGACTGTATAAATCCGACTGCACATCTAGATGAATATATTAACCGATTCAGTGCGATGGTAGTTTTTTCAAACTATAACGCCTGGCGGCAAACAAAGGTTTTCGTGGCGAACAAATTTTTTACAACTCCTGAAGTATGCGTTTTCATGCAATATCCCGAAGCTAACACCGGAATCGTAATCTGCGTGACAAATAAGGACACTTTCATTTACGGATAACCACTGAAAAATGGTGTTTTATCCGAGATTTTGGCTCCTCTCGGGCGCCACACGCCATTCACAGAAAATACCCATGGCGCCTCTACGGCACCATCTCCACAGAATCGGTTAATATTACCTTTCGAAACGCAAGATCAGCCATCATGACAGCAGCAGACTCGTTGTTTGGATCCGTGTTTAGAAGAATGGCGCATGTTTGTTCACACTTCTCCGCGTTGTTTATCTGCAATTAAGACAACCGCTAATGACGCAACACAGGGTGAAACTTTCAGTGCGTTAGTAACTCAATGTTCATTTCTACATCTCTGTAGGAAGACAGATCAACATCTTAGGCAGGTGGCCTTTACCCAACTATTTTGGGATCAGCTTCCAGTCTAACCGGATGCAGCTGAGTACCAGTATTTACATGGAGCGACTGCCTGTCTTACCTCTACAACCCAATTACTAGGTAATACGATACCCCTTGGTAAGACTGGTTGTAATACATGCGTCATGTTCGTGAACGGGCGCCGTCAGTAGGGACTGGTCATCTCTTTGCTGCCATGGCTTATTTTATTTTAATTTAATATTTGAGATGTTGTTTTTTCTCATCTTTTCATTATGGACGCTTTTAACGTTCTGCATCGTTCTCACATGTATAATTTTTAACATGAATGATGTAACCAAGACTTTGTAACCATATTATTTTGATTTAAAAGAGTGTCCATGGAGTTTCTTGCTCGTTCTTCTCCATAGGTACCTACGCTTTGGAATGGGCAACTAGCTTCATCTTTTTGACTGACCGACCCCTTGACAATTCAAAAGTGCCTGTAATTGGTTTAATTGAAATAAATGCTTTGAGTTTGAGTTGTCAGACTTACGAGGGGCTTGGTATGTAAAGATGGTCACCCATCCACGGACCAACCGCGGCAAGCGTAGCTTAGCCTTATCGATCGACCCGTATGGCTGTTATTACTTAGCCACAAGTTCTTCTATAGGAAGACAGATATACCGACAAACATTCTGTGAGTTATTTCAAAAAGAGGGTGTTAATAAATCAAACTTCGGTTTACTTACATGTGCATACAGCTTAGCCAACGCCAACAAAGTATCAGGGTCCCGCGGCGCATGCACCAAAGCCTCAGAATACAAATTAGTGGCCACAGCAGGTTCCTTCAAAGACTTTGCTTTAGCCAAAGAACAGAGAACATTCGACAACTGCTGCTTCTCTTCTTGTATATCTCCTCTGGAGCCTATCTCTATTCTTTTAACCACTGTTGTTTGTAGATCTTTTGCCTCAGCTAGTATTAATGTCACGTTGGCAGAAGTTGGGTTCTTTAGCTCCCGCCCCTTTGCTTGCATTAGAAGCAATCGAACGCGACGTTTTAGGTTGGTGATGTCTTTGTCTCTATTGTACATCTGGTTTAGCTCTGATACAATTGAGGATTCCACTTTGTCGTATTGCTTGAGCTATAAGACAAATGATATATTATTTATCTATAATAAAGATGAAGTTTTTTTGAACGCGCTAATCTCTGAATTTTTTGCATTTGATAAACCAATTCGTGAGGAAGGCTATATGATATTAAACATCACGCTAGGACCCCCTCAGGAGCCGGGCGAAAAAGTAGTAGGAGGAGCGAAAAAGGAGTAGTATCGCGGGTAAGCGATGCGATGCTACGGGGTGGGTCGGTGGAACAAGAAATTACACGCGGACAAAGTCGCGGGCAGAAGCTATTTAATCTACTAGCTGCGCCCCGCGGTTTCACCCGCATAAGTGTCGATCCCGTGGGAATATCGGGATAAAAACTATCCTATGTCCTTCCCCGGGACTCAATCTATCTGTATACCAAATTTCATCCAAATCGGTTCATTGGTTTAGGCGTGAAAAGGTAACTTACAGACAGACAGACAGAGTTACTTTCGAATTTATAATATTAGTATGGATGTGCAAAAACAAAAAATCTGTTTCTGTTAGATTTACTTGAATACTTTTAATAACACTAAAGATTTGATCATTTTGACTTTTGACATAAGATAAAAAATATTTTATGCCCTGTCTTCCGAAATAACAGTTTTGAAACCCAATCAATCATCCTGACTTACCTTGATGAGAAGTTCATAATATTCAAACTGCAGATCTTCATCATTCAGCAATCTAATGGCATTTTCATAATGCTGGCATGCTTTATCATATTCATGCATTTTGACGAATGCCACCCCAAGCTTCTTAACTAGCTGCACATCTTTAGGACTGCCTTTCAAAGCTGCCTCGTAGGCCTCAGCTGCTTGCGCGGGATCTAGAATGAGGCATACAAAAATATCATTAGAAATCGGGACTATTATAAAACTAGCTTCTCCCGCAGCTTCGCCCGCGTAGACGTCGGAAATTATCCCACGGGAACGTAGTACCGGGACAAAAAGTAGCCATTGTCCTTCCCCAGGATACCATCTATCTCCTTGCCAAATTTTGTCAAAATCCGTTCGGTGATTTAGACGTAAATGCTAACATACAGACAGAGTTACTTTCGAATTTATAATATACTAACAACGCCCCGCAGTTTTACCCACGTAAGTGTCAATCCCGTGGGAATATCGAGATAAAAAGTAGCTTATAATAATATGTTAATCCAGAATGTCAGCTACCTCCATACAAAATTTTATAAAAATTGGTCCAGCCGTTTGAGCGTGTAGAAGTAACAAACATATAAACACACACACACACACACACACACTCACAAACTTTCGCCTTTATAATATTAGTGTGATTAACCTTTTAACCGCTTACGCCGGATTAATCCGACAAATATTTTCGTGTCCATTTTGCCAGGGTCGTATATTTACGACCAAATGCCACAGCTCGTTTAGTCTGGTTTTTTATTTAATTAGGCTGTATTCTATCAGGTATTTATTTTTCGATTCACTGTGCCGGGCGCCTGGGGGCACGACAACTGATATGAAGACGGGCGGTTAAAAGGTTAATTGTATGGATACCATGCTTAGAAAGGGTCAATAAGTTATCAGTCCTGTCTGACTTGCGACAGAAAAACGATATTCAATCGTTCCAGCTCGTTATCGAACAGGGCCACCTTGCCTTTTCTTAACGAATGCCCATGATAATATTGTTCTTAGAAAAACTGAAGGTATGGTATGAAACCTAAACCAGCTTCAGGATTTTTAAGTAAAACTATGTAGGCAACGACCATGTATGGTCGTTGTATGTTGGTATAATTGGGGCCTAATTACGTATATCACAGTTGCGAAACTGACGTGGTATATATTACTGAAAGTGATAAAAATAATATAATAATTCACATACCATGAATAGACATAAAAGCATCACCCATCATAGTATGAGCGTCTGCCATCGGATGGTTGCTGACGATCTCTTTAAAACAAGCAGTAAACATCGCACGATCGTTTTTCTCTTTCAAGTAAATATGCGCCATTTTGCTATGAGCTTGGAAGTAATACGGCTGCCCAGGTTTTATCTCGTTGAGAAGGTCTATGGCACTGTCGACGTCACCTTTCTTTAGGGCTAGTTCTGCTCTAGCGATTAGTAGGCGACTCTCCTCAGATGTGTATGAAAATTCTTGAATAGCTTCCTACAATAAATAATCAAAAATTAAATATCCAAAAGAAACACATTCTCTTCAAAATTTTAGTACTTACACAAAATTACCCTATTTATGTATTTACTTTATTGTTAATCAGAGAAAACATTGACAAAAATACGAAACAATAGAAATACTTACTCTGTGAAAATTTTCAATTGTTTACCTTTTACGGTTCAGGAGATACAGCCTGCTGACAGACAGACGGACGGACAGCGGAGGGTTAGTAATGGGGTTCCGTTGGCACTCTTTGGGTACGGAACCCTAAGTGACAATAACATCAAATCTCTCAATAACTTTTAATTATCAATTTAATGACGGAAGTCATACATATTAAGGTCAAGTGACCTAACAAGAAATAACAATAAGTATTTGACTGTTGAACAAACATCGATTTGTCACAGATACAGACATAATGTAATTAAACTTTGGCTTGGCTGTAAACATTGCAATTTTGCGGATTGAATGGCGGCAGCGGCGGCAATACACAAATATTAAACAATTGATGTACCTACCTAGCTTGAATGTCAATAACTGGCTACGAAAAAAAAATTCCCCCTTCGTCTGGAATGGTATGAAAGCTTATTACTACTGATATTACCCATAACAAAATACACTAATCCATACTAATATAATAAATGCGAAAGTGTGTCTGTCTGTCTCTGTTACATCTTCACGCTTAAACCGCTGAACCGATTTAGATGAAATTCGGTATAGAGATAGTTTCGAGTCCCGGGAAAGGACATAGGATGTTTTTTATCCTGATATTCCCATGGGATTGAAACTTATAGAAACCGCGGGGCGCTGCTAGTCTTTTAATACATATGAAAGGTTAATTACGTGCAAGATGTGTTTAGTTCACTACCTCGATGTCACCTCCGTATAAAACCAAATGCATACAATGCTAATAGACAGGCACGCACATGCCGAAGGATACCGATAAATCATTTACCGCTTTGTTTGTGTAATTTTTAAGTTACCCTTTTATTTTTTTGGCTTTTATTCTTTTACTTTTATTTTTTTCTTTTGTTTTTTATTTTAGGTTGTATGTTTACATTGTCTACATTTCAGTTGCATAAGATAGGTGTTGAGGGTTGAAATGAGTCTCTCAACTTTGATTACATACATTTATTGTAATACTAAAATGAAACGGCACTTTTAGTTACATTTGATGGCGGGCACTCGCGATCGCGACATTAAAGATCGACGTACGTGCGCTAACGCTGTTTCTGGCCGAATGCCGGGCGGGCGCGCTCTTGCGCCGGCGGTCGCCGCGTCGCTCCCCGCGCGTCCCTCTTCTTCCGGGCGCGTTCGTATTACGCGCATAATTCTATTCAGGCGCGTTCATCCTCCGCGCCGTTGAAATCTTTCAACTCTTCTTGATGAGCCACAGGTAGGGGGCACATTTTATTGACTGCCCGTCTGATGGTGCCGGTAGTAGTGTAGATCTCCGCTACTCTGCAAATTCCGTCGGCTCCGGGGTATAATTTGGTGACTCGACCCATTCGCCAGTGGAGCGGCATCAAGTTGTCCTCTTTTAGAATGATGAGGTCTCCGACGTTGATTGGTGCGTATCCCTTCCTCCATTTTGCTCGGTTTTGTAGCTCGGCCATGAACTCTCGTCGCCACCTCTCCCAGAACCGCTGTCGTATTTGTTCAATAAGCTGGTACCTGTTGGGTCTGGACGTTTTCACAGGTAGTGAAGGTACTGACATCAGCGGGCGTCCGATTAAGAAGTGCCCAGGAGTAAAAGGATTGGTATCAGTGGGTTCTGATGACAGAGGGGAAAGAGGTCGGGAGTTTAGGATTGCTTCTATTTGGGTGAAGAGCGTCGCTAACTCTTCAAACGTGAGTGAGGCATTGCCAGCTACGCGTTTTAAATGAAATTTCGCGGATTTAACACCGGCTTCCCAAATTCCACCAAAATGTGGAGAGTATGCGGGAATAAAATTGAATTTAATAGCCTCGTTAGCTGCATAATCTGAGACCGCTTGAACGCTGGACTGTATAACCCTACCCAACTCATTGTTAGCGCCAACAAAGTTCCGTCCATTGTCGCAGTATATGGCATAGGGCTTGCCGCGACGCGACACGAATCTGCGCAGACATGATATGAAGGCCTCCGTGGTAAGATCGCTTACCACCTCCAAATGTAGGGCCTTAGTAACTAAACATACGAATACACATAAATAGGCTTTGGTGATACGATTACCTCGTCCCTTTTTCGAAGAAATCATAAAGGGTCCAGCAAAGTCAATTCCACAAGAATTAAAGGGAAAATCTGGGTTGACTCTTACACTCGGCAAGTCGCCCATTAAAGGTTGTGCAGTCTGACCTTTCATTCGAGTACAGACTACACACTGTCTAACTATAGTGCGAGCTAAGATCCTACCACCTAGTGGCCAAAATCTCTCGCGGACTGACGACAGAAGCAACTGTGGGCCTGCATGCATTAAATGTAAATGTTCATATTTCATAATAAGTTTAGTGAAGTGGTGTTTAGCATCCAGTAAAATTGGGTGCTTTTTGTCGTACTGATAATCAGACTGACTTAACCTGCCACCCACTCTTATTAACCCATTGGTATCTAACAGAGGATTTAAGGATAACAATTTACTTTTGTGATGCAGTTCTATTTTGTTTTGAATGAGTTTTATATCCTTTGCAAACGACTCTGATTGACTAACTTTAAGTAATAGTATTAACGAGTTCTCTAATTCGTTAGCTTGCAAAGGTCCCTTTAGTTTCAACTGTTTACTTTTACAGTTATTTATGAAACGTAAAACATGTGCATAAACTCTTTTGAGTCTGACATAACTTGAATATTTTTCAAATGGTACTAACAATTTATTTTCAGACATGTCATCAACAGAGACTAATACTTTGATTTCAGGTAAGTTTTTATGTATAGTGTGAGGTTGGGTAGGCCAATAAGATTCATCCTGTTTAAGAAATGAAGGACCTTCCCACCATAAATGTAATGACTGCAGATGCTGTGGGTCAATGCCCCTAGAAGCAAAATCTGCTGGATTTAACTCTGTTGGAACATGTTTCCACTCAAATTCTTTTGTAATTTCATTAATTTTGTTGACTCGGTTACGTACAAATGTCTGTAAGACTTTATTCTGAGTTTTCAGCCATCCGAGTACAACTGTGGAATCAGTCCACATATATTTTTTTGTAACATGGCATGGTACTGACTGTAATACTTTCTCACTAACTTGAGTCCCTAACAGAGCAGCACATAGCTCTAAACGTGGGATTGTGAGCTCCTTAATTGGAGAAACCCTAGTTTTTGCACATAGTAACCTTACTGTAATATTATGTTTACTATCTTGGGAACGTACATAAACACACGCTCCATATGCCTGCTGACTTGCATCTACAAAGCAATGTAGCTCAGCTGACTGGGTTTCTAAATTATCACCTAAAACATAGCGAGGTATAATAATATCAGATAAATGATGCAAGTTTTGGATGAAATTAAACCATCTTTTAGCATAAGGCTCGGGAACAGGATCATCCCAGTCTAATTTTGCAATCCACAACTGTTGCAATAAAATTTTTGCTTTAATGATACAACAACTAACTAGCCCTAAGGGATCAAATACTTTGCATGTTGTAGAAATAATAGTACGTTTGGTAACTTTTGAAGTGAACTCAATTCCATTTGGAAAATGCAAATCATCAGCCTTAGGTGACCATTTCAGACCTAAGACATTAGCTTCGTCATGGAAATTAAGACAATTGGATAATTCTGATTTGCCACTAAGAATATGAGAGTTTGTGCGAAATTTTCGTAATGGAAAACAAGCAGAATTTAATGTTTCGGTTACATTTAAATAGATATGTTTTAATTCCTCTTCAGTTGAGGCACCTGTATTGAGATCATCCATATAAAAATCGTTCCTAATGACATTAGCAATAATCTTATCCTGACATTTATCAGCCAGCTCAACCAGACACCTAGTAGCTAAGAATGGAGCTGAAGCCATCCCATATGTCAAAGTATTGAGTTGTAAGATTTTGAAAGGCTGTTCAACTTGATCCCTCCACAAAACAAGCTGCAGATGCCGCTGTGATTTATCTATGGCTACTTGTCGATACATTTTTTCGACGTCTGCTGTTAAAACAAATTTATGTATTCTGAAACGAATAAGAATAGATAATAAATCGCTCTGTACAGTGGGACCAACAGCCTGGATATCATTCAAAGATTTCCCTGAACTTGTTTTAACCGAAGCGTCAAAGACTACTCTCAGCTTGGTGGTATCATGTTGTTCTCTAATGACACAGTGATGGGGTAAGTAACAACCAAACATAGGCCTTTCGATTTCGCTTAAATGTCCTAACCTACTATATTCTTTTATGAATTCACTATATTGTTTCTTAACTTCAACATTTTTATTTAATTTATTTTCTAGACTTACAAAACGTTTAACTGCGATAGGAAACGATTTGCCAAGAGCCTCCTCCGGGGCCTCAGTCAGCGGCATCATTACCGAAAATCGTCCATCTGGTAAACGACAAGTGTTTTTTATAAAATGAGACTCGCAATATTGCTCATCAATTGAATAATTATTAGAACCTGTAGGTAATTCTTCTACCTCCCAGAATCTTTTAACAGAATCATGGATATCTTGAAGTGACACTATTTTATCATTTTTTACTAAATTACAATGTACATTATGACTAAAATAAGATTCACCGATAGGGCCAGTAACTAGCCATCCTAACTGGCTATCCTGTAATATAGGCTTATTCATTCCTAAGACTATTCTATTATTATTTACAATATCAAAAAAGTGGTCTGCACCAAGCAATATATCTACTTCGGCAGGCTCATAAAACAAAGGATCTGCCAGAACTACCCCATTGGGCAATCCCAAACGCTCAGCATTTACTTGAACGCCGGGTAATGTTCCTGTAATTTTAGGAATTACTAGGCAGTTAACAGTTCTATTAAATGAACTAATTCTAGACTTTAACACAATATTGCAACATTCTGTTATTTTACATGCTGCATTATTTATACCACTAACATTAAAAGAACTTATTTGTGTTGCTTGTAACCCTAGCCTTTCTTTCAGATTTTTAGTTATAAATGAAGACTGGCTTCCAGTGTCCAACAACGCACGCGCAAGGTGAGTACTATTGTTACGTGTATTAATTATTTTAACTTGTGCAGTACATAATAAAACTTGGCCTGGCGAGCGAGCTGACAAACTAACAGGCAGATTACTAGTTGATGGCTGAGTTGATTCTGTACTTTCTGTGGCTACATTAGTAATTGTACTGTTGTTATGTAACATTGAATTATGCTTTTCCTTACAGGTCCGGCAAGAACTATTCAATGGACATTCTGAATTGTTGTGACCACCACGAAGACAGTTGATGCACAACTTATGCTTAGCCACTTCAGACAGCTTATCATTTAAACTCAAAGCTTTAAACTTATGACACTGATATACATAATGTGATTTATTACAGATAAAACATGTCTTAGTTTGAGAGCCAGCCAACGTAGTTGTTAATGACTTAACAGATTTATTTTCCTTACTTTTACTATCATAATATCGACTACCATTAGCGGTTTCTAAGACATTTGCTCGATTATCTAAAAATTTTACAAATTCTTCAAGAGAAGGCAGGTGTGTTAAATGACCTTTGTGTTCTTCCCATTTACTCTTAGTTCTGGGATCTAACTTAGCTGAGACCAAGAATATAACTAAAGGATCCCAGCCAGTTGTGGGAATATCTAATATATTTAAAGCATATAAATTCTTTTGAATTTGGTCCATAAAATATCTCAACGCTTTGAACGATTCTTTTTGGAGCGGATTGATAGCAACTAATGCTTGCAAGTGATTATTTATAAGAATATTTTTGTTATTGAATCTGTCGCATAAAGACTTCCATGCTATTTGATAGTTTGCTGCAGTAAAGTCTATAGACCTTACTATATTACAAGCGCTACCTACTAATGAATTTCTTAAATAATGAAACTTATTTATTAAAGGTATTGACTCATTGTTATTAATTAATGAGTCAAATGTGTCTCTGTACTCTAGCCATTTAGAATAGTTCCCATCAAACGTGGGCAAATTTATGGTAGGCAATTTAACCGAGTTGTTCATTTTGCTACAACTGGAATGTACAGATTCACAATTTCCTTTACTATTTGATGAACATACACTTATTAATTCTTGTGTAAAAGAAATCATAGCAAAGAATTCACCTTCTGTAGAAGTTCGCTCTGACATTTGTTCATCTATATTATGAGCAATCTCCTCTATCTCAGATTGAATTGCGTCGAATTTTGACATTAAATCTTGTAGCTGTGTGAGTCGCAAAGACAGCTCCCTCACTTCTAACTGACTAAGACTAGAGGCTTTCTCAATTTGGTATTTACTAATAAATTGTTTAAAGATTGTTAACCTGCTACGTATACCACCACGTTTGCGAATCAATGTTTTGACATTGTCCTTACCCTCCACATTAGGAGAGGTAACCGTATCGTCCGTCATGTTGAGTGAAATTTAAAGAAACACTACTTACAATAAATAACACAAGCAAACAATGAGTCGGGCAAACCTTGCAGACAGTAGGTAACTACTTAATTAAATAAAATGTGCAATCCCACCGGTTATACAATCCAGCAGACAAACAGCTCAAACCACACCGCTGCCGCCGAACCCGCCACCCGCTGTCGCAGAGCTCGTCAACAGCACGTGGAAGCAACTGCAGCACGCGTCGGTCGCAGCGAGGCACGAGACACGAAGTACTTGAGCGCGCGAACCACAGCGCTGGAATGTTCGGCAAATGTCGCTGAATATAATGCTACCTTAGGGTTTTACACGCCTACGAAAATGAATATTCGTAGGTATTTAGAATACCTAGGACTTAGAAAATACTAAAATAAAGAGACTTAGCTCTAAAGTAATAAGAACCATAGAAAGGTATTATGTTATAAGAAAACAAATTATAGAATATTATCGATAACGAATCGAATAAGAGAATTACGTGCAACGTGCACTTTAACTTAATGTTTCTTGAGCGATGAAGCCATGCGCTATTAGGTACTGTATAGTACCGAATAGTGACCTCTCAGGCAGCAAAAATGATTGTTTTGAGGTATATAGCAGGCAGCAGCGAGTTGCGACAGAATAGACGCACACCCAAGCACGTGCTCACAAACAATGTTATATTATTTAATATTTTGGCCAAGCAGACTGTAGGTACAGTATAGTACCGAATAGTGGCTTTATGGCAATAATTATGTACCTATATAGAGGTATGTGGCAATGAGTTGCGCCAGTATAGACGCCCACCCAAGCACGTGGCAATGAGTTGCGCCAGTATAGACGCAAATACCTAGGCTTTTATATGCAAAGTAGCTTGACGAGCTAGGCACCCATACACCAAATAGAAACAGGGAAAGGAGAGTATATAAGGAACGGGCTTACTTCCAATATCACTACCAACGCCGCCGCGTCGCTGGCGCCGATTCTTCGCAGCTTGAAGGTTTGAGACCCACGCTGACACGACGAATGCAGACAGCGGTCGACTCGGAGACGTAGCATGGAGATCACCAGGAACCTTTGACTTGACTCGGAGACACGCAGCAGAGATCACCGACGAACAGCCATCGCCGCCATATTACGGACTCGAGAGGGCCGCCAAAACTCGCCGGTTTACCACGGTCTGAGCTTGAGAAACGGTTCTTCTTTGTTCACGGTCGCCATATGTTGAGGGTTGAAATGAGTCTCTCAACTTTGATTACATACATTTATTGTAATACTAAAATGAAACGGCACTTTTAGTTACATTGATGGCGGGCACTCGCGATCGCGACATTAAAGATCGACGTACGTGCGCTAACGCTGTTTCTGGCCGAATGCCGGGCGGGCGCGCTCTTGCGCCGGCGGTCGCCGCGTCGCTCCCCGCGCGTCCCTCTTCTTCCGGGCGCGTTCGTATTACGCGCATAATTCTATTCAGGCGCGTTCAATAGGAAATGAAAACTGGAAGCGCGGAGTCTCCTAACAAAAGCAACTCCTTGCTTAAAAGGTGATCTTCAACATCATGTATGGAAATGTCCTTTGTAATTGAAATAAACATTTTTATTATTTTTTTAAATCTCAGATTCGCCTCGATGCCTGGCACGTGCGTGCGTGTATATTAGCATGAATTTGTTTTTCTTGGAGGTGACAAAGAGGTAGCGAGCGAAACCGCGACTGCGAGGTCATCTTCGGCATGTAATTACCCTCTAAGGGATCTTATAACCATCCTTCAATTCCACTAATACCATAAGAACAACTCTTTAGGTTCATAACCAGTCATGACTGTCATAAGTTTGATTACCTAGTGACCTAAAGACCCACAAAAATGTTGGAATAATTAAAATCCTTACCTGCATTGTCTTCCCAGCTTCAGCGAACTGCTCTAAAGTTGTTTGTATTTCAATTATTTGCAGATACAAGGTGGCTTTATCGATAATGTTGAGATCAGACTCATATGCTCTGTTCACGTTACCAACAGTACTTTTACTTGTCGCTATCTGAAGGCTCGTCAAGAAACTCGACAAAGACTCTTGGAGCTGACCAACACTCTTCAAAATCACACCGTTTAGGAAATGGTACATAGCACTGTCTCTCACTTTAAAGTTGTAGCTCAAACACATTTCCAGACTCTGTGCAGCCTTTGTATAAGCCTGCTGTTGTATGTAGATCTGGGCCAGTAAAACCTGACTGCCAGCATGTGTGCTGTCCAACTCATGGACTTGCTGAGCCAACTTCTGAGCATCACCAGCATACCCAAACAGAAACTTCAACTTTGCCAACTCATATAAAGCAGTTATCACGCCAGGACATGCATCACATATAGCATTCAGTAGTTTTAAACAGTGTGTGACAACAGGATTCTTTACTTCTTGGGAATACATCAAGTAGCCTACTATTATAAATGGCTTCTTGGGCAAGTGTTTCTTAAACTCTTTATAAACTTCCAGAAGAAAATCTGGATCTAAATCTTTAACGTATGCTAAACTAAAAGGATGGCGATTCGCATAGGCAATCTTGGCTTCATAAGCATTATTCAAAAATGATACAGCACTGGAGGAGTTCTTCAGCTTCAATTGAGCAGAGAGATGATATAAAACTGGCAGCTTGTTAGTTCCCTGCATTTCAAACAACAGTTCTATCTGCTGTGCAATCTGTTCAGTGGGACCATGCTCATTCATCTGGCAAATAGTTAACCCACATAGTGCTGTGATTGAGTTGCTGTCCAGTTTGCTAGCTGCCTTGAAAAAACTTAGGGCATCCTTATACTTTCCCTGTAGAATGCATTGATATCCAACTTCACTCAAGTAATCCACATTACCTGGGTTCATTTCCGAAGCATATTGTGCAAATCTGTACACTTGGGACAGCACTGCACTAGACCTGCAACAAACCCTTGAGAATATCTGTGTAGTGTTGTAGAACTGATATGCATTGTGTGATTCTTCATTTTCTAATACAGTAAAGAACTTGTGCAACTGATCAGCAGCTTCTATGTAATCTGCATTTTTGCAAAGTGCAATAAAAATTCTAACTTTTAAAGCCTCAATATTATCTGGATCAAGAGGGAAAATTCTTTCAATTGTGTCATAGACCGCTTCCCACTTTTGCAAAGCAAATTCATTTTTCATTTTTTCTACCAGTGGAACAACTTGACCTGGATTGTTCACAATCAGCCTGTCTAATGTGAGGTTTGATGCATCATAGTCTTTGGAGAAATATTTAAATTTCGCCAGCCCCAGCAGTGCATCAATATTCCTATCACTTTTATTGAGAGCTAATTCCAAACAGTCCAAAATGGACATCTGCATGTCTCCCATATTCATGTACATGTCATTCCAACCCTTTAAGATAATAACTTCCAGATTGTTAGCATCTTTTTTCAGTGATTTGTTAATATATTCAGATGCCTTTTCATACTTTTCTGCAAATGATAAAAATAGGCCCGCATAGAAGAAAGATAAGGCATTGGCTTGCTTCTTCTCCTCCTTGAGTTTTGTCTCCAGGCTGTATAGAGCTTCTCTCTCAGTTGGACCGCTTAATTTATAGCCATAAATGAGAGCTATTACCACTGCCAATTGAATATCTTTTTCAGATTGCAATGGAGTCAATTCATTGATCCCTTTTTGTACTTGACCTTCCAATATACTAGCCAGTCCACTGTAGAATAAGAACTCTGAGGCATCACCATATTGTTTCGAGGCTTTGTTAGCAAGTTTTTTAGCGTTCCCATAAAATTTTTCACGAATATAATAATATATATTACTCCTTATCCAAGCTAAGTCCATAGTTGATACAGTGCTATTCCTTGTTGTCTAGATCAAACGTTATTCTGAGGCCCCTATAGTTGTTTCGATGCTCCTCAAAATATTTTGCTAAAAAGCCGCACTGACAAGTCACATCCAAATCATTCTTGTAAGCATGGTCAAAGGCAAACTGGAAAAAGAGTAGAAAAATTGTAAAATAGTAATTAATTTACTACTTGATGTTACACAAGTGGATAGAATAAGAAATGAGTAATAAGAGGAAGTCCGAAAGTGGCAACGGTAACTGAATAGTTTTGTGGAAATCGGTTGTAATAGTTTGGGTATGTGTTACAGAGGAATGAGGAAAATGTGAGGAAAGTTTTGAGTATGAATGTCAATGGCTATAAGAATAGGGGAAGACCAACGAAACGATGAATGGACTATGCAAATGATGAGATGGTTAGAAAGGAGGTGACTACCGATATGAGGACTAACAGAGAAGTATGTAAGAAACAGACATGTTGCGCTGACCCCAAATAAATTGGAACAAGGGCAAAAAATTCACAGGTCCTATTTTCACACACATGAAAGAAACTTGTTTACTTGCATACATTCTTATAATTACAGTTAAATAAAATAGGCAGTAAAATGACGTTAACTATCCAATTACCTACCTTAGCTAGTATGCGACCAATTCCTCTACCTTGAAGTATAGATGGAACTTCAGTGTGTGTAAATGTTATGATTTTTCCTCTTTGCTCATATTTCACCACTGCATTATCTAGAACAAGTATTGAGCATTAAATCAATTTCAAATTTCACAAAGTTCCCTTTAGCTACTAGCTATTGTTCCCCTTACTAATAAACAGGTTTGGCGGCTATGTCGTCACATTGGCCATTTCGTGGCTATCCCTAATAGGTCACTTTCACTAATATGTCACCTTGTGCATCTGGTCAGTTTCTTAACTCGTCTCATGCTGTATTTCGACTCATTCCCAACTCGTCCGATGGATATGTACAATTAAGCACAAAAACAAACATTTTCAGTACAACAAAATTTTATTATAAATGAGGTAGTACTCGCACAATCTTGTTAGAATTTTTACTAGAAAGACGATAAAGAAAAAAAAAAATAAACTCAACTTAAATAAAAATGGACTCTCTCGTAACATAAATAGGTAGGTACCTAACTAGCATTTTAATTTACACAAAATCGCCTAAAGGTAGATGATTAACTTAAAAAAAAAAAAAATTATTAGGTGTTGAGATCATTGTGAACAGTCTGTTCGTCCCAACATTTTTAACGCTGACTGTATGTTGTACATATCCATCGGACGAGTTGGGAATGAGTCGAAATACAGCATGAGACGAGTTAAGAAACTGACCAGATGCACAAGGTGACGTATTAGTGGAAGTGACCTATTAGGGATAGCGACGAAATGGCCATTGTGACGACATAGCCGCCAAACCAATAAACATTGTATAGCGTCTGTATAGTTACACAATGCTTTGTCTTCTTCTTTCGAAATTCAAATTACTGACGACTGAATGAGAGAAATTGGTGTGTAACTATTTGTCTGATATAATACATTTATTAGTAAGGGGGTTAATCTTTTATTTACCAAAAAAGGAAGTGAAATAGTTTTTTTTTTAATGTACAGGGTGGCCAGAGAAGAGATGTCCAAAGGTACAATTTAGATCGTTAAGTACCTTTTATTGAAGCAGATCCATTTTATACAGGTGTTAGTACCAGACCAACTCTCAAGAATAATTTGTGCCTTTTATTGTTGAGAATGTTGGACTAGTAGCCACCATAGATATAAATCTATGCAAGTAGTTTCTTAGTCAACTCAGGCAAGGAATTTATTATGAGCCGGTACCTGATTCTACCCACCACGACTCTTGTACAGAAGCTTCTTCAAACTCAAGTTTAGATCTTTGGATTGTCTACTCGTGCCATTAAGAGGTTTAAGTGCAAACAATTTGATTGTTTTAAGAATTTATTATTTATTGACACTTACCATCAGCCAAAGCTATTGTAAACTGTTGCTTAGCAACATTGTTGGCAACCTTCAACGCTTCCGTTGAGAAAAGCCTCACACCAGCGCGGGTTAACATTCCAAATAGATAAGCAAGTAATGCACCGAATTCAATAAATAATATTTCAGCAAAAGTTTAAAAAGGCGTGGAACTTCAAAGTATAAATATTTTTCTAATTATTACGCATTTTACAATGCAAAGGACAATAAATAAATGACAACTATGTTTACCTTTTGACAGTTCGTGACAGCCAGTCACAGTCATGCCGCGTTCCGAGTTAGGAATGTAATCGATTTGAGCGTGACCTAATTCGGTACGGGTACGCTCAAATCGATAATATCGATTACCCTAACTCGGAATGCACCCTCAGTCTTACTTACCCTTATCTATGGTGACAGCTGACTTATTGATAACTTCGTTGAAGTTTGTTGTATGTATACAACATGTATACAAACTTGTACAGTCCGTCTCGCGAGAGAAGTTCCGCGGCAATAACTGGAACTAAATACAAAACGATAATAGGTGGAACACAAGGACTTCTTATATTAATATAATAAGCCCATGGTGGACGTGGAACATCGCATGACTTCGAGTCGCCTAGCGCCACATCTGCGGCAAGGAATATAATAATATTAGCGGCACGCCTGCTTCGCCGAAGGGATGGGCAGAGTAATTATTAGTACTTACATCCACATTTCACCAGTTATATTTTTAAGTCACATGTAATAGACGGCAAGCCCATTGCCACCAACCGGGCACAAACCTATATAGACTCGGGGCTACTGACTGCTAGTGAAAAATCCATGATAGAAAAACCTAATAACACTATACCCGAACTGGGAATCGAACCCAGAACCTCCTGCTCGGCAGTAGCACTTCCAACCACTACACCTAGGAGGCAGTCAAACCAAGATGCCATAACATCATCAGCCTATTAATTGCAGTCTACTGTTGGACAATGTCTCCAGTCTCACTTCTTTTAACTCTACCCACGGCTTTTCTCAGCTACAACCAACCACCCTGGGGAGCTCATCGTCTTTTATTTACTTTCAAACTCCAGTAGGAAAAATTCTTGCTGAAAACTCTTAGCCCATTTAGGTAGGTAAATGATCTAATAATGATCTTCTTCTTCTTAGCTTGTCGATGGCAATCCAAATGGACTCGTGTTTGGCGCCATCACTACGAGGGCGACACTGAAAGTTTTTAGAACTGGCCACTTGTAAACGATACAATAAAAAAATAAGTTAAATTTTTGAAAATGGAATTCTGCCAATATTATTGTGTACCCATGGTACAATTATATACATGTATTTTATTCATTTGTCATTTGTTTACGATTTGGCGGCAAATTGAAAATTGTCTGTGTCACGTCAGCATGAATTTAACGCGAGAAAATTTTGATTTTTTTATGACTTTCGGTGTCATTTAAGTCAACAAGAAAGTTATGATAGACTTCGATTGGCCTTTCACGATGAAGCCCCATCTCGTGCCACTGTTTACAACCGAAGGCCAATTCTCGTAATTTAAAACGTTCAAAATCTAGTCGCAGTCTCATCTCGGCGACAAACAAATATCAAAAACTTGTCAAACTGTAAGGAAATTAGAGGTATTTTTGACAGATTGAGACAGATCAGACTGTGAACGTTCTTAAAATTACGAGAATTGCCCCCAGGTTTAATAAGTTTAAACGTGGTTAGCCAGTATACCTACTATTGTAGTCTTTGAACGTGGTCGCAATAATCTCACCGATGATCTGCGTGAGGGACTGCCTTCTACGGCGACGATCTCGCAGTGGGATCCTCCTTCACCACGACAACGCCTCGTCGCACACCGCCAAGCAAACAATCGACTACTTGGCGACGTCAGACGCGGAATTACTGGGTCACCCACCCTATAGCCCCGACCTCGCACCTTGCGATTCTTATATGTTTCCGAAAATATGAAAAACTTCGAGGAAAAAGTTTTATGGACGCCGAGGAAGCAGCGGCTGCGTTTCAAAATGCCGTCGAAGAGACCCCTAAGGAGTTAAGGACGAGGGGGCAAAGTGCTTTTCTCAGTGGTTCCATCGGATGCAGCGATGTATTGATGTAAATAAATAGTGTCCTATTTTGAAAAGATATGATAAAAGTAATAACTTGCTAGTTTGTTAAATTTTTGATTTTCTAAGAACTTTCAGTGTCACCCTCGTACCGTTCATCAGTTCCTGTAACGTGCAGCTGACAGGTCACGTAGGATACGATAATTATGTAAGTAAATGGGTGATCTAAGTGAAAATTACACAGGCACCTTTATCAGCACCCCAGTTTATTGTTATCAACTGCACTGGTAGGTGACCGACCGACAGACTGTCCTTGAGGCGTCGTGTTTCATTACCGATTGGTTTCTAACTATCCGCATTGTAGTTTCACATAATTATGATATACCTACGATCAGTTTTTGATATTGTAAAATTGCTGTTACTAACCATAATCACGGGATTATAATAGTCAGGATAGGTACCTACCTAATGTAATTTAATTAACTGAAAGCTCAAAGAAGGTATGTGTACTGGTACTGGTGAGTAGGTACTGGTGGTTAGGGATTCGCATGATATAAACTAAATTAATTGAATTTCTGGGTGGAGTGTAGATTTAGATTACAGTCGATCCCAAGCAACGAAATGTTTTCTTCATTTGTATGTACAGACGCCAGCACATCAACCTACTACAATCTGTCAAATTACTTTAATAGATTTTCAACTTTATCACTAAAATATAAAGTTCAAAGTTGATTGGGAAAATATGACAGTTAGGTGTAGGTTGATGTGCTGGCGTCTGTACTACAATGACGCCGGAGCCGCACCGACACCGGACCGCAATCGGATTGATGCGGTGCACACGCGGTTCCGGTGCGGCGCCGCACAGTGGGCCCATACTGAAAATTTGTGGACTTAGGCAACAAAGTTCCAATATCGATGCGATTTTTTTTTATATGACGTGTTATGATATTCCTAACAACTTTTATTCTTATAAAATTTTGTCTAAAGTTGATAGTTTGTCTTGAAAAAAATTTATTAGTTTTTTTTGTATGGAGCGAATCACATTTCATTTTTTTTCTTCAATTGTACTAATATGTTGAGTGTGTGGCGGTGAGTATATGATAGCTAGGGTCATTCTCTATCCATGAAAAAAAAATCAGCGCCGGCTATCTGCGGCATCGCGAGTAATCATTCGGTAAAAAAAATTTATTTTGTATGAAATTTTTTGCCATTTAAAATAAATTCAAAGTATATTTTTTGTCTCATTTGGCTGTTTTGACCTTCTTTTTAGTTAAATATATAGTTTTAATAGCGCATAATTACATATAACTAGTAATTCTGGTAGAGATTTAGTTATTATTGCATGTTATCGGTAGCACCTGCATTGTGATTGATGACTCATTTGTTTGTGCGCTCGGCTAAGCGCATAACTAATGAGTTTTCAAAAATGCTCGTCTCTGATTGGCTGTGTTATTTTTTTAACTGCACGTTATCTATTGTTGAATAAATATCGTAATAAGTTTCAGGTTATACTAATTTTGTTAATGATAGGTGAAATAATTTAAATCTGTACGGGCAAGTCATTGATAATTACCTACATAATCAAGCGTATGTATATTATAGTATAAGTTATCGTACGTATGACCATGACCAATATGAAACTGTGAAGTAATTGTAGCCCTGAAAAGGGCTGTTTGTCATATTCCTAGCCCTGATGGGCTTTTGTGGGAATAATCTAGAGCCGGATCACATTATTTCTTGTTCCAGAAGTGCTAGTGGGTCTGGCAAATTTTCGGACTCTGCTATGAGGCATTCTTCTTCCTCCATAATCTCACTGCCACAGGGAGGCTCAGTAGTCTGTATCAACTGAATTGCTTCAGGCAACAACTCATTATGAACCTTCTTCGTTATTTTAGGCCTTATGTAGGATATGTGGGGATCAGAGCTTATTAGAAGTCCATGAAGGATGTCTTCGTTTGTTGCTATTCTCCCTGTTTTCCGAGTGTGCCTCTCCCTGACGTTTCTGAAGTCCTTATTACGGGCTTCCGAAGCTTCTTCAGATAAGGTACCTAAAACGAATAAGTTATGTACATTTTAATTTCAAAACGCAATCGAGTCAAATATAATACATCATACTATATTTATTTTTTACTTACCGATTGGCAAAACACCAAAAGTGGTTACAGATGTCTGCACCGTGCATTAGAAGTTTATGTACACTAACTGGCATGTAGTACCACGAATAGTGTTGCACGTACACATCAGCTGTTTCTCTACAGTACCTTCTAAATTTTTCACAGTCAATGTTTTTGCCTGATGATATGGCTTGTAGAATAACGGAAAATCTGAAAATCAGATTTTCGTCAATTCCCGTTATTCTGGAAGATCTTTTGTAATCTTGGAAAAAGCGCCTCGCAGTTTTTCCGTCATTTGTAGTTCCAAAACCCTAAAATGGGAAAACAATACTGTAATATACAATATATAGAGATATAATACACAAACAACATAAAAAGAGCGAAAATTAAATACATACCTGTTTGACTATATCAATCAGCATTCCAGTTTGCTCACGAAATTCTTGTTGCGTGGTATTTTTTTTAGCTTGTTTCAAAGCCTTATGTTCGCCTCGAGCAGTCCATCGCTGAAAATCCAGATTATAAGATATATGGAGAAGACATTCCATACACCGAATCTTCATATGCAGTGAAGAAATTCCTTGTTTGTAAATTTCTTCACGAAGTGGTTTGGAAGCCAAAGCGTCTAACTAAATTATTCATTTCGCTCGGTTTTGCCAAGCAAATGGGACACGTTGCAAATGATGGTACTTCAGCAATAATATTGGCCACTTTTCCATCAATCATGGTCATATGCAATTCATGTGATACAATAATATTTCCAAACTGTGTAGATATTCGTTCATCAATTTGTTTTTTCATCTCAGACTCTTCAGACTTTATAAAATCAGCTGTCTCTGAAGTGAAAGTAAACTTCACTGGTCGACAGTAAAGAGTTGAGCAAGGTGTGGGGTTCTCCCAAACTATATTTTCATTCCCAGATGATGGGCTAGTAGACACTAGCCGAAGAGGGACGATACTTATCATGACTACTGATGAATCATCGAACTCTGTAGCTGTGTTTGACGTTTTCTGTTTATAATTACTCTGCGACGAAGAACCATCAAGTCCCCATTTCCAGGTTAACTTGAGTTCTTCATTTTGAGACCTATCAACAGAATTCATATCTAGTAAAATCCTCTTCACAGTGTGGTCCAATAGCGCTTGCAATTTAATGTGAGCTCCTTTTTCAGTAATCTCCATACTCTCTTGTGGTGGGTAACATCTTTTCTTGGCATTTACAAGATTTGGATAAGATGGAAAGGCAGCACAGTTTTCTTCTTTCAGAAATTGTCGAAGAGCTAAGTATTTCCATTTCGAGAGCGCAAGTGATGTATAAAGAGCTAAACACTTATCTTCAGAGACAGTACTTAAGCTCTGCTTCTTGAATAGTCGCTCATCTACTTCGGATAGCGCATCTGGATTACTGGAAAGGTATTCGACCACTTTTGCCAGATTCGTTTTGCGTTGTCTTTCAATTTTGTTATGTACCAGTGCTGCAACTCTTCCTCGGAATTTTCCTCTACTATGGAAGTAGAACGTCTTTTTTTTTGCTTATTACTTAAGTTTCGAACGGTTTTCTGTGCTCCTTTTCTGTAGATGTTCCCGCTTCCTCAGTACATACTGCAAGAGTAGGAACATGGGAATCTATATCCACAGGCTCAGATAAGGCTGCGTCTGAAAAGCCCATCTCACTTCTCAGGTCAACAGTGTCACAAACAGGCCATTTGATGTTTTTTTCCAACCACTTGCGATTACTTTCACGGTTCATAAAAGTTTTTTGATGTCTACATGACTCTATCCACTTTTTATTTAGATTTACACAAAAAAGTCGACAGAACTTCTTGATTCGGTTCTTGTCTTCTTCAGAAACTTCGGTAGTCAAGACAGAAATGATACTTTCATATAGAAACATATGATTTTTCAGATCACCGCCACTTCTTAATTTCAGAAAAAGATCTAGGTTGGTACAAAATCCAGCCATAGTTCTAATGTAAATATAAAAATAAAAGTATTTCACTGTGTTCACAAATAAGCGACAAGAGCGAAACTAGATGGACTTAATGAATGTCTTTATATTTATAGTCAGTGTTAATTACTCAAGTAGTGGACATAACAGTGAGTGAAAATTATTCAGCCAATCAGAGACGAGCATTTTTGAAAACTCATTAGTTATGCGCTTAGCCGAGCGCACAAACAAATGAGTCATCAATCACAATGCAGGTGCTACCGATAACATGCAATAATAACTAAATCTCTACCAGAATTACTAGTTATATGTAACTATGCGCTATTAAAACTATATATTTAACTAAAAAGAAGGTCAAAACAGCCAAATGAGACAAAAAATATACTTTGAATTTATTTTAAATGGCAAAAAATTTCATACAAAATATTTTTTTTTTTACCGAATGATTACTCGCGATGCCGCAGATAGCCGGCGCTGATTTTTTTTTCATGGATAGAGAATGACCCTAGCTATCATATACTCACCGCCACACACTCAACATATTAGTACAATTGAAGAAAAAAAATGAAACGTGATTCGCTCCATTCAAAAAAAACTAATAAATTTTTTTCAAGACAAACTATCAACTTTAGACGAAATTTTATAAGAATAAAAGTTGTTAGGAATATCATAACACGTCATATAAAAAAAAATCGCATCGATATTGGAACTTTGTTGCCTAAGTCCACAAATTTTCAGTATGGGCCCACTGTGCGCCGTTGCGGCTATGCACGATATTCATTCGTAAGTATATACAAACATTCGTGCAGGAAGACTCAATCTCTAAAATCCTCTAGGGACATGACATAGGTACCTAAATGGGTACCTACCTATCACGGCATTTGTATGCCATACATCATAATCAGCCTAGTATTGTTCCCACTGCTGGGACACAGGCCTCGTCTCTTCGAGAGGGAGTGGGCTATAATCCACCACGCGGGCCCAGTGCTGGTTGGTAGATGTCACATGTCTTCGAATTTTTGGTTCTAGGACATGCCGATTTCCTCTTGATGTTTTCCTTCACCGTTTTGAGAGCAGTGCAGGTGATGGTAAGTCGCGGCCGTTACCACTGGGCCACCGCTGCTCTGCATTTGTACTGCGGTGCCTAAATCCACAACAGTTTAATCATGCAATAATTCCTAATTTAAAAACGTCTAACTAAACGTTAACGATGCCATGATAGGCAAGTATCTGACGCTACGTCCTCGACATCATTGATTGCACCCAAATCATAACGAAGTAACGCAATAACTTTTAATATATTCCAATATTATGTATTCCCCAACGGGACGGTTCACAGCAGCTCATGAATGAGTCAACAGACTACAGCCGGTGGCGATGGCGGTTGGCGGTTGCGAGGTGCGCGCGCGCCAGTCGTGAACCGTGCGCAGTGCGCGCGACGCGCAATACTCGCGACAAAGTAACGTAAAGTTCGACAACATGTGAACTATCAAGGAACTTGTTTTGAATCAACACGTGTGATCAGCTGGGCTGTATAAAGACAGCTACTGTGACAAAAATGTACGGTGATTTTTTTGAGCGACTAAATTACTTTTTTATCAAAAATACATCGTTAGTTTGTGATATTGATTATTTGTTTAATAAAAACTGCACGATGTTTGTTATCAGAGTTGTTAAAAGTGTAGATTAAGCAATGCATAATAAAATATATGTAAAGGATGCTGTTCAAAAATCCTAGTTTATGTCCACGATTGTCTTCACATGGCCTTCGGGATAGGAAAAAAAGCGTTTTTTTTGCTCACGCTTCTTTAGTCCTCTATAGATTGTATGCTCGTCTACTGGCTATTATAAAGAATCACGAATCTGACAGTTACATAAATATAAAAGCTACATTCAATAGATGGGAACCAAAAAACCGACTTCAAAACTGTCATGAATATAAACTTAGGTACTTAAGTACTTACTTATTTTCTGCATGTGAGTAATAGTGTGTGTATAATAAAGATTATTATTATTGTTTTTACCTATTATCTTTGTTTGTTATCTTATTGATAATCAAATACAAATTAAGCCAATCGGATCGGTTCGATTGCTTTCACAATCTTCCGGATAGGGATAACAATGAATACCTACAGTTCTTAATGAAACTACTAGATCATACTTACCTAGTTATTTTCCTAGACTCTACAAAAAACTCTCCATTACATAGGTAATTTGATAATATAAACCAGTAGGTAAAGATATAAATGAAAGATGGTTTTTCTTTTCGATGTCTACAAAAAGATGCCTGATTTTGCACACTGGTCCTTTTGTGTCGAAAATCAAAAAAGGCAAAACGATTTTGATCTTGTACTAAACAACTGGATCGATTGTAAAAGTTATTTTTGTATGACCAGTTGAACTATGCCCAGACAGATAAAAAGTTCAATTGGATTCAATTTATTGGCTTTCGAGACATTTCCGGACAAGCATACTTATGCTTTTTTTGTTCAACTAACATGAAGACTGATTTAGGTGCAACGAATGGTTTTGCCCTGTAGTTAGACAATACAGAAATAGTTACAGGCAGTCGATTATGTCTCTGTCACCTTTGACCTAGACTAGAGTCAAGAGCAAGTCCATTTCAAATAAAAAAAGGCAACCTCTAGGCCTACGGCACTTTTCCTGTTGACAGCGATGCAGATGAATTTTTTATCGCCCAGTGAGCTCTTCGACTTTAAAAAAAACGTACTTACATAGGTTTTTAAGACTTTTGTATCAGCTTACCTAATGGCAGTTAATTTAATTAATTAAATGATACAAATTAAATTACTGGGTACAAATTATAATAAAACACGATCACACAGAACATCCACGTTGTGTCGCAGACTAGGGCTACCATTACCTAAATTACAGACCCCGGATAAAAACTTAAAAAAACCCGGACATTTGGGTGTAATAAAGATTTTAAGTATGATGCATGCTTTAATTTATTGCAAATCATTCAAAGTACAAAATACATTATTTAAAAACCCCGAAGGACGCTACCCGGACGCCCTCCAAACTAGGATAAATCCGAGGAACTCGAATGAATGGCAGCCCTAACCCAGACCCTACTCGTTTTTCAACCAACAATAAAAAACAACATCGGTATCTCCGTATTTTTTTCGACCTACCCATATTTGTAAGACATGCCCGATAACTTAGCATGGTCAGGTGTGGGCGTCGCATTAAAATTCAGACTAGGTAGGATCAGATGACTCAAAAAACCACAAAAATCGTTTATTTCGTTTGCAGATTCGTATCGTGAGACCGTGAAGTCAAGTGAAGTGAAGTGAACTAACGGTATATGACACATGTGATTTGTTTGGTGTGTGTGACGGGCATATGGGGCAATGCGTATCCCGGAGTCATCCGGGCCCGTACTCGTTCTCTCGTCATTATGACGCTGAGAGCTTAGCCAGTACCGTCAGTGGAGCTGTTAGGAGGGTAAGTTGACATTCTTCTTGTTACCTATTGACTATCACTTCAACGTGAAACTGTTGCTTTGTTAAACCCAAAACATCTGCTGCGTTACCCTTTTTTTTTTTAAAGGACAGTGCCTTTTTGTATCAAAATTCAGATATCTCTAGAAAACAGCTTTTGTAGTTTACTAAATACATTTGGGACATAAAGGTCACTTCCTAGCATTTCTTATTGTCAGTGAAAATGAAACACAAGGCAATGTTATTAAATAAAGTTCATGTATGAATTACCTCACCGAGCGAGAGTACATGGGAAGCCGTTGCCTCCTTCTGCGAAGCAGTAATGCTCGCGAAGGAGGAGGCGGAGCGCGTAAGGGAGAGGCAATCTTGGCGCCCTCGCGCCCCTAGTCGCCGCAGCAGACGCCCTGGGCGTCGGGAATCGATAGCCGATTCCCGGCCACCGTAGGCGCGGGCTTGCGGACGGCGAGCAATGGGCAGCTCGCCGTCCGGTAAGGACCAGGCCCGGGTCGACGGCGCGTTGTGTTCCACGCGCGCCTCAAAGAGATGTCAGCACTAACTGACGGGGTCTACCAGGACCGAAGCCTGCCGGGGTCGCGGGTTGTTCGAAAGAGATACCGTGGCCCCTGGCACAGGCAACTGAAGGAACACGGGTGGGTTTTAGTCAGTAAAAGTCTGACACGCCCTCTCGCTCCGCCCAGAGCGGGAGAAGTTATTTGATGATTTCCCACCCAAAAAAAAAAAGGCAATGTTATTAAATAAAGTTCATGTATGAATTACCTCACCGATGTTCATGCAGTCGTTACCTTCTTAATGACATGTCGTTAACAAAGTTTTTCATCACAACCGCATCAAGATTCACGGTATCCATCATATCAAAATACACCTGTATAAAAAATGAGTTGCAATCAATATCTTGTTCACTTAGAACGCGTATAAAATCGATCTTTTTTAATGATTCGAAACTCTTTACAACTTTTTTTGATGTCATAAAAAACTGGTCAAACAACTCTGAGACAAAATAAAATGTGGATGATGTAAAGACTCGCAATAGATTACTCCCGTGCGAAGCATGCTCGGGTCATTAGTTTCTTATAAAAAAACTAACGTTATTATTCGAATAAAAATGCCGAAGCTGTGTAACCACAATAATAGGATCTTGTTGCAAACAAACACAATAATGATTTACGCCTAGATAAAGTGGGTGCATCAGTGATAAAGCATAACAATGACACTTGCTTGACGTCACTTCAAGATAGATTAATTAAAACAATATGCAGTTACGTATGGTTTACGTCGACCTGAATGTTTAGGTTTGAATTGTTATGACAAAGCACTGAATTCAACAAGTTCATATTACACTATTAACGTATCCAATTCTGCATTAATCAGTCTGCTTCTTCCATCTGCATAATTTTTTAATGAATTATTCATGAATATTATATCATGAACACCCACTGTGTTACGGCTGTAGGATGCTGCTACCAGACCTACGCTTTCAAAGTGTATTTACATTTTAAAACAGTTACAGTTGCTATTATTATAAAGTAACTAAGTTTCCAATCAACCCCCGAAACGACGAAATTATTCGGGTTATTGTCCTAAATAAATCTGCTACGAATTTCGTAGCAACGTAGCATCTCGTAGCCGTAGAGATCATTAGATTCTATTATTCACAGTCAAGTGAAATATAACTATGTTTGTAGTCATAATAATATGTCGCTATACATACAATATGTGCATTATGTACCTCTTTAAAGCTTTTATATAAGTACTTATTATGCAGTAGAGCTGAACTGCGCCCTGTATCAGTCGGGGCTAGGGAATGCAATCTCGTTCTCGCGAGATCTCGATCTCGCGAGATCTCGGCCCTTTTCTGCGAGATTAATCTCGGCCTAAAAATGGGCGAGATCTCGCGAGATTAGCGAGATTGAACTCGAGCATGAAAACGTCCTATTTGACGCGCAGCAGCACCTTAAATACGTTGTGCTTTCTAAGAAGCTACTTCCAAAACAGTTTGTAAATAATTGTATAGCGAGATGTTGCTAATGTTCCTAATTTGATTGTTTTTATTTGGTTTCCACTTTATATTCTATTTCTCTTTTTAGTTTGGCGAAATGAGCCATTGATTTGATTGATCTCAACTCAAATTCTATTATTTTTGTTAATTAATCTTTTTGACTTCGTAGAAATAAATGTTGATTTCAAAATACCTATGGTTCTTTTTCTTTCAATGTCCCGGGGAGTTCTATATCTATTTTATTAGTGAAATTATTTGCAAAAATTGATACTCTTAACTACCAATCTCGCGAGATCTCGAAATTGCCGAGATCTCGCGAGATTGATTTTCATAATCTCGCGAGATCTCGTCCGATCCTCAATCTCGCGAGATTGCATTCCCTAGTCGGGGCCATCAGCTAAGACTAACTAATTATTTACCTTTCGTATTTATGGCTAAGGGTCTGTTATTAGCATGTAACATTATTACAGCTGTCATCCGTAAGTAGTAGGTACTTTATCATTTCATTAACTTGTCTAACCGATCATCACGTATTACCTAACAATTACTCATCATAGGTAAGTAATACTCATCATTACTGCTATCTATGTATAATTATAAGTAGGTATTTGTGTATGACTGTACGTACGGAGTTCATTCCATTCATCCTTTCAAGGATTTCCTTGAGAATCAAGACATAACAATTCAATTGTATACAAACAATTTTATTGTAAGCATGAATGAAGGGATGTAGTACCTAAGAGTTTTTATAATGTTTATCTTAGTACCCAACTACCGGGACATTGAAATAAGTTTCCTCCTGCGTTTATTTATTACATTTTGACCAATAAAAATATAGAAAATTTTTCCTTTGGTCAACTGGACCCGCGGGTCCAGTTCGAGTGGGTCCAGTTGACCAAAGACTCACTACAACCTGTTACCGTTACATAAAGACAGTAACTCAAATTGATGTCTTAGAAAAACAAACAAAACGAGTAGCCACTGCAAACTCCAAAGGAATTCCGTCGCGAACGCAGGCGCCGCATTCAATTTGAAATAATGCGATTGTATCGATTTGTAGCAAACCGAGATATGTATCGGAAAGCTCTCGAGGCGTGACTGTGTATGAATGGAGGCTGTTAGAGCCTCACCAGATAGCTATAGCAGATATTCCTCGACCGACGTGGCCGACAATTAACGGCTGTATCACATGGCCGGCAATTGTTGCTCAACCACACAATGGGGGGCACTGACCTGAATTACTCTTATCTGAAGGTACTTACACCCTTTTATGTTGTCTAGTTGCGTGGACATAATAGTCCAGTCAAAATAGACAAAAATAAGTCATAACTTAGCCAAAATTCGCATAGAGCTGAAAATTGGCAGAGACGTTAAATACATCAGTATAAATAAAATGTCAAAAATCCCCGTCGATCCTACTTCTGCAAAAAAAATTATTCAAGGTCAAACGTGCAAAATTTAGGTTTTTTCCATTTTTCTCGAAAACGGTAAGTTTTATCGTGAAAATAAGTCAGACAAAAGTTGTAGATCATACAATTCTCTACAAAAATGGTCCAGTCACTTTTTCTCTTACGACTCACCATTCGTAAGATATCGCGGTTTTAATCATGAGAAAATTCATATTTTACATAATATGCACACATTTCCGCACCACCTACGAGGTAATCTACTTGGCGCATTTTTTTTAACGTGGTTTCCCCAGTAGGTATACACGATCTATTGTAATAAAGAAAGTTTGATCGGATCGTATCTTATTGATTGAAATAATGATAATATTGCTAATGATCAAAGTGGAATAGGTTGTTTTCTTCTGAATGTTATTATATTAGATAATTGTCTAATTCTACTTCGACAATTATTTCTTCGTCTTTATTTTCTTCTTCTTGCAGAATTTCTGTTCGCTGTTCTAAGAAAAGGGATGCATCAATCGTCTCTTCATTAATATCATAAATATTTTCATCTGTTGTATTTGTTTCAATATTGGAGCAAGTCTGACCCTGACAATTGATGCATACTGGCGAACAAAATAATCCAACTTTTTGACAGCCGCAATTCTTAATACAATCCGTCTTGCATTTACAAAAAATAGCATTAAGCAGTTTTTCTGGAGCAGGCGGGAGTAGAGTTTGAATTGGCTCCAAATAATTATCTGTTAATTTCCAACCCCATCCTTCTGGGTCCAGCTCATTGCCTAGCCACACTTGAACTTGATAATACACACGATACAAGTGTTGAAAGGCAGAAGCAGATGTTGGAGGCAGACAAGACAACTGTACTGTTTTATTGTTCCATGCAGATTTTACAAACCTCAAATATCTATATTTGTCTATGGAATCAATTTTTTTTGGAGCACCATACATTGCAAGAAGAAAACGAATTCCATTTGTAACGATGTCGTGTGGAGAAGAGTCAATCTTTGTAAATACTTTTGCGCAATCAATTAAATCATTGCGTTTTTCGAACAATTTAAATACTGCTATTTTACCTCTTTTAAAAAGTGCTGATGTAGTATCGCAACCAGTTATTGCATGTAAAAATAAAATATGAGCTTGACATTTCGGATATGCAGTCAGACTTTGTGATGAATATATTGTTGATTGTACTTGAGCTTTCCCAGGTTTCAAAAAGTAAATAATTTTATTTCAAACTCTACTCCCGCCTGCTCCAGAAAAACTGCTTAATGCTATTTTTTGTAAATGCAAGACGGATTGTATTAAGAATTGCGGCTGTCAAAAAGTTGGATTATTTTGTTCGCCAGTATGCATCAATTGTCAGGGTCAGACTTGCTCCAATATTGAAACAAATACAACAGATGAAAATATTTATGATATTAATGAAGAGACGATTGATGCATCCCTTTTCTTAGAACAGCGAACAGAAATTCTGCAAGAAGAAGAAAATGAAGACGAAGAAATAATTGTCGAAGTAGAATTAGACAATTATCTAATATAATAACATTCAGAAGAAAACAACCTATTCCACTTTGATCATTAGCAATATTATCATTATTTCAATCAATAAGATACGATCCGATCAAACTTTGTTTTATTACAATAGATCGTGGAGTATACCTACTGCGGAAACCACGTTAAAAAAAATGCGTCAAGTACATTACCTCGTAGGTGGTGCGGAAATGTGTGCATATTATGTAAAATATGAATTTTCTCATGATTAAAACCGCGATATCTTACGAATGGTGAGTCGTAAGAGAAAAAGTGACTGGACCATTTTTGTAGAGAATTGTATGATCTACAACTTTTGTCTGACTTATTTTCACGATAAAACTTACCGTTTTCGAGAAAAATTGAAAAAAAACCTAAATTTTGCACGTTTGACCTTGAATAAAATTTTTTGCAGAAGTAGGATCGACGGGGATTTTTGACATTTTATTTATACTGATGTATTTAACGTCTCTGCCAATTTTCAGCTCTATGCGAATTTTGGCTAAGTCAAATGTCTATTTTGACTGGACTATAATAACATATTCACTAAACGGAAAATTATACATCTATGATGGACTTGTCTTACTTTTCGTTGACAGAAGTAAGAGTTTGGACCGCTTGAACGCTACGAAACGTCGATTACACACTTGGTTGCTCAATGTAACTGTAGCGTTATGATTTAATGCCTGATTGACATTTACTTTAAGTATTTACATATCGTCACGGTCAACCAATCACGAAGGCTGGCCGCAAAATCAAATTTTCTTCCGTTTTATTGTTTGCAGGTCAGTGTCAGGTTGTGTATTGAACAAAATATGATTCGCGAGCGTAACAAGTAAGTATGTATGTATCTATAGAAATAATAATAATATTCCACAACTATCATACAACGCCATCTAGTCCCAAGCTAAGCAGAGCTTGTGTTATGGGTACTAGACAACTGATAAACATACTTATATATTTCTAAATACATACACATTATAGATAAATTACACCCAGTCACAGAACAAATGATCGTGCTCATCACACAAACATTTGTCCTGGGTGGGAATCGAACCCACGACCTCCGGCATAGCAGTCAGGGTCACTAACCACTAGACCATCAGGCCTGTCTAATCATCAGTACAACCCTCTAAGCTCGTAAAATCCTATTGTTTGATATTTTATGAAATACCTAGTCATTCAATAGGATTATATTAACTTAGACGGTTGTATTGCTGATTCTAATCATTATAATTCTGTAAAGTCATATCTGTTACGGTGGCGAATCATATTTTAATCAACATACTTGACAATCTGACACTGATCTGCAAATTTCAATAAAACGTAAGAAAATTTATATTTCGCGGGTTACCCTGCATCAAAGAGGCTTAGAACTTGTAAAGGTGAATTCAAATTTTTAACCAACTTCAAAAAAGGAGGTTCTGTATTCGACCCGTATGTATGTATGTATGTTTGTGTGTCCGCGATTTTCTCAAAAACCAATGAAGCAATTTTGATAATTCTTTCACTAATGTAATCTACATACTTTCAGGAAGGTTTAAGTATATAATACATTAGGTAATTATTCTTATGTACGAAGTTATATGCGTAAATGTACTGCATCTCCGGCATTTCTATGCGAATTTTGACGATTCTTCTAGTCGGTGTCTTCAGTTCTTCAATGCCCTAGTGTTATTGAATTTGTGTGGGGTTGGTACAACTAAAAAGTGAAAAATAAGAACTTTTTTACAAAACAAAACAATCGACTTAAAAAAAAAAACTACAAATTGATAAATAACTTTAATTTCGGAAGTCGGTGTCTAAGAACGAAAATGCGGAACCAGCGACACCGACTTCCGAAATTAAAGTTATTTATCAATTTATAGTGTTTTTTTTTTTGAAGTCGGTTGCTTTTTTTTAACGACAATCTTGGGAGTATTCAGTTCTTTCAACATGGTCAAGAATCTTTTGTGGATATTCGAATAACAGCAGAAATTGAATCAACAAAGGCAAATAAAAGCAATTCACGGTAGAATGCTGTGAGCGCTTTCTTGGTGATTGAAATCGAAACACAAAGCCAAATCAAATTAAAATAACCGGATGGTGTTGAAATGAAATGTAGATGAATAGATTGTAATCTATAATATTCTGATAGCTAGCCATTGGTACGACTTATAGAAAAGCAGATCAGTGGAAAATTCAATATGGACTTGATTCCATCACTAAACTGTAACGCTACGGCTACATTGTCGCGATAACGCGAACTACAACTTCACGCACTTTCTGTTGTAAAGCGAGACATCGAGCAGTGCCGAGAGAGAGCGCGCAGAATGTAGTTCGCGTTATCGTGACAATGTTGCCGTAGCATTCGTAAATAAGTAGGTTTCAGTCGGAATGTAACTTGTAAAACTGTTTAATTCCGGATAAGACTATACCTACCCAAATTATTCATATTCATTCAATCACTCACTGACAGACATGGCACAGCCTGAACCGCTGCGTCTAGAAGCTTGAAATCTTGCACGAAAGTTTTAAACAAGGATTTATTAAAGGGGCTGAAAGTTTGTATGGAAGTTCGATACGAAGGATACGATTACGATTTGGAAATGCCATCGGACACATGGCTGGTTCCTAAGGAATCATAGTGGAAATCGTAAATCGTAGAACCCTAATAGCGTAACGTACAATATTATTGCTGATCCATTGCTTCATTATGTTTGAAAAAATGTCAGCTCAGCAACGTAAATAACGCAACGAATGTTATTGAACTGTCAAAATGTAAGCCAGTCCTACTGTTAGTGTTACGCAATTAGGTACCTACTCCGCTGTAAATACGTATATCAAACGTAGAAAATCAAAGCATACGTATACTCGATCACATATAATAATTTCTGACGTTGTTGGCAACAAAGACAAGTGTTTTCACCATCGCACCGTGGATCCACGACACTGACATGGCGCATGGCAGCGAGAGTTTCCAGCCCGATGCACAGCAAACCTAGTAATTAACTAATATGTAATTTACGTAGATTATATGCAGCTTTCCTATCACATAATCGGAATGTTTTGCTAAATTGCTATTTGAAGCGCGAATGTTATTTGAAACTGGCTTTCTAATAAGTAAGCTTAGCATACAAAACCTTGGCTATATTCACCCCTGTCTTTGACTTTGACTCTCTTTCAGAGATCATTAGACTTTTTTTTTTCTCTCGGTGGAAATCCTCATGTACTTCCTCTATCGTGGGGGTGACAGAGGGGCATGCCGGACTCAAACCGGCTAAAACCACCGCGGTGTTCCACCTCTACCTATGGCCGGGGGTGCGGGATTCGCATAAGCATTCACCGCTCCCAGAGATCATTAGACTGGGGTTTTCTTCTCACGCTTCGGTAAATTATGACTGAGCAGTGGTGGCCCAGTGGTAACGGCCGCGACTTACGAGTTGTAGGTCGTAGGTTCGGACCCTGAAACGCGCTTTGCTTTCTTTAAAGTTTTCCATCACCACTGTTCTCAAAATCGGCATGTCCTAGAACAAAAAATTCGAAGACATGTGACATCTATCAACCCGCACTGGGCCCGCGTAGTAGGTATATCACAGCCCGCTCCCTCTCGAAGTGAGGAGGCCTGTGTCCCAGCAGTGGGAATATTATAGGCTGATTATACATTTTATGGGACTTGACCAGATATTATGACAAAGGTTTTTGCCGGTGGTTGACGTGAGTTTTCATAAGCAAAAAGTATTGGAGCAGGTAGATACTCAAAGATTTGAGATACACATGGTGGCAGGGGCATCTACGCGCCAACTGAAACCATGAAATCAGCACATGAATCTAGACCCCCTTTTATTGTGGATGGGAAGTCACCAAATGACTCCTCCCGCTCTGGGTGGAGCGGAAGAGAGTGTGAATCTAGAACCCTCAAGCAATCAACTCAGTTTATCGCAGTCCACTGATATACTTAGGCCTCTCCCAGGTTGCGGCACAACACCCGACCCCACCACTTAGACCCCTAGCGTAGATATAAATCGGCGGTTGTTAAAAAAAATCTGCTGTTTCATAGAAAAGTGCAACTCCTACGCGGTCAAAATATGTGGAACAGCTATTTTTTTTTATGTTAACCGGTTGAATGCCGTAATTACAGACACAATTAAAAAGCCATTGTAACTCGCATGGATCCACGTTTAAGCATACGAAGGGTTAACTTAGCAAATAAACTACTACTACTAAGATCGCTCTTAGCGATAAGACCGCCTATTGTGTCACTCATTGTAAAGTTTCTATATTTATGTCTGTAATTTATATGGTGTACATAATAAAGAGTATTCTATTATATTCTAAACCACCTACTGTATTACATTTAGTACATTATGTGTGTACCTACATTTAATTTTGAAATAGAATGTCACTTTGTCTTGCTTACTATTTTTTTATGTTCAACACAATAGATGTAGAATAGAATGTAATGACAAAATTTACTCGCACTGCATTATTTCTAAATATTTCAATTCCAAGTCACGCACGAACAGCCTTTACGTCAATCGGCTGCTATTTATTATTAAAATAAAAAGGGTATAAACCAACCTCATTTTCCGCAGAATGTATTAATTTTACTTACGTAAGGAACCACTGCCTTTTAAGGTTCAAGTTTTCGATTTCTCTGTTACGACATTGCAGGGCCGAAATAAAAAAAAGCAATCTGATACTGTAAGATTTATTTACTTTTCATTTCATTTAAGTACAGGTTACTTATCAATAAATACACTTTTACCTTGTTGCCTTGAAGCTAATTTATTTTCGAGTCTGAATACAAAACGAATTAATTAAAGCTTTGTGCTACAAATGATGTAGAAATACACCACACACCTGACACCTAAGTACTTACTTAAGGCGCAAGTATCAGTGTATTCCGCGAAATTAAAAGTTTCTTTCGTTTTTTGCTGGTCAGTATCAAGTTTATGTTGATCTACATATGTTTCGCAGCAACATAACAAACATTTATTTATAGAATTATAATTATAAAAATCATCAATTCAATGTAATAAGTTCATAATAAGTATTACCTTATTGAAAGACTATTTCATAAAAATTATGACATTTGAGGCCAATTCTAACTTAAGAAATATCAGCAATTCAACTCGTATTGCTGATTCTAATGATTATAATTCTGTAAAGCATTTGTTACGGTCGCGAATCATATTTTAATCAACATACAACCTGACACTGACCAGCAAATTGCTAAAAACCACTGACCTCTATTATTACCACTGGACTGGCGGCTGTCAAAGTGCTTTTGTGCCTAATTGATAATCGCCATTTTGGCGCTGTTAGCCGTAGCGAGTGTCTGTGGTACTAAAACTAGTGATGTCGATATCAGCGAGCAAATATCGATATAATAAACGTATCATCATATTTACTACTAACAATTTACAAGGAATAATGAATAATAATAATGGAATAATGAATGTATCGAAAAGGTAAAACAAAACACGTTTTATATATTTAATTTATATTTTTCAAAGTCAAAGTCAAAGCATTTATTATAAATAGTTCCCTGAGAGATTCGCGGCGACGTAGATTATAAATGGCTCTGACAGCTCTCTTTGGCAAAATAAAGATGGATTCAATGTCAGCAGCTCGACCCCATAGTAAAATGCCGTACGACCATTGCTATATAAAATCAATGCGTACGACATAATGCTGTGAAAGTAGCTAAAATAGACTAAGGCGATTCTCACACTGCCCCGCATGATGCAGCGGGATGCAGATAACGCACCCACGCGCGTGATTTTTTACATACAAATTCAATAAAAACGCACTCACGCGCGTGGAATTCCCGCACCCCGCTGCGTGAAACGCAGCGGTGTGCCAATCGCCTTAACGCGCCGTTTCTACATCTGTTAACTGCCTTATCTTCCTAACAGCATAAGCGATTTTAATTACTGACGTGCCCAAATTATTTGACGGGTTAAGAAATTTCGTATACTTTGACCTGTAATTGACAAAGAGTAATTTTTCGTTGTTGCAAAAATTCTAACATCGATATACTTAAATATAATTTGTTTAATTAATACATCATAATGACTATTTAAAGTTTCAAACATCATTGTTTCCAAAAAATGAACGCGTAGTTCTGGAAACAAAGTATTTGATTTTGGTAGCAATTCTTTTATAACTTTTGCTGTGAGAACTGCCGGAAATATTTTTTCCACCGGCGGCGGCTTCCCATTGGACTTTTTGCATGCTTGTCGAAAAAGTGATTCCACTAACAAACATATAGAAACGATGCTTTGTGATGGAATAGTTAGTCAACCTCTATTTTTTTGAATAATTAGTGCGATACCGTTTCGTCGATCAGATATGGCATCGGACGGTATTGATTCACAAGCGCTCAAACAATCAATACATGTAATTTTGTTCTTGATAGATCTAATCACAAAACCTGCTTTGTATCCCACACATTGCTTCGATGATTCGTTTACATTGTTTGGAACAGCCCAACCAAAATGTAATATATGTCAAAATTAGTTCTCTGGACACTCGCTAGTGGCCATAGTGGCGCTTCAAATAGACACAAAAAAATTGCTGTCAAACGCTTGGAACAGCCTGTCCAGTGGTAATAATAGAGGTCAGTGCTAAAAACGAAAGTAAATTTAAATTTAGACCGCGACTTTCTTTTTTTTCCAATTTAGCCTTAGCGCATCCCTCTAAGTTTTACAAATTACGAATACACCTAAGCTCTCAACCACCCTGAAAAGTAATTGAATGCTGCCACTGTACTTAACCAAAATTGGTTTGACATTATCTTCATTATCAATGTCTCCACTGATGATAAGTAACTGCTTTCAATACTAATAACTATAAGATAATTATTTAATCAACTTCATAATATTAAGCTCTTTGTAAAGAAAGAATAAATGAATTAAGTAGTACAGTATCTCATTTCATTTTGTCAATTAGAATAATTTTCTTCAGGAGTCAAAATGCTTTGCATATTAAATTATTAGTACGCAGTATTAAATTATTCCGTCAAACAGAAAAAAAGAAACAATGCATAACTTTCGCTCTTAGTAGATCAGTTTACAATTGTGGGTGTCGTGTGGTCTCATGAAGAAGAAATAAAACTATTTGCTAACTTAGCTGGATATCGTTACTTTCACACGTAACCCGAGATGTTTGGGAATTCGCACTTTTTGTGGTCGCCATTGATATGGATCGTTGAAACAAGTGGTCATATGCTTTCACCAAGTGGCACAATTACTTATTCAAAATTAAATGAATAATCTATAAGTACTAATTTAATATTTGAAAAATTCTTTTTACATTTATAGCCGAATTTTTGATGAAGGCTTATAGGCTATCACGCTAGGACTATTAGGCGTCGAGGAAAAAAAAAATAAGGAAGAACGCGAAAGCACGGGCAGGCGATGCGATGCGACGGGGTGGGTCGGGAGAACAAGAAAGTTTACTCGGACGAAGTCGAGGGCAAAAGCTAGTATATTAAAAAGCGGTCAAAGTGAGTATACAGTCAACAAAAGAGATAAGTATGCAAGATCGTTGGATATACTTAATTGTTGTAGTAGTTGAAATTTAGTAAGAAACCGATGGATGTTCTCGAATAAAATTTAATTTTATTAATAGAACACAAACGGCTCATTTACCAAATTAAATTTCAGTCGACAACATCCGTCGGTTTCTTACTAAACTTCAACTATATCCGACGATCCTGCATACTTATCTCTTTTGTTGACTGTACCTATGGTGGATTAATCTTCGGAACTGCTGATCTGATTCCGAAAATTCTTTCACTAATGGGAAGCTACTGTTTTGCTGATTGTCTTTCACGCGGACGAAGTCGTGGGCAGAAGCCACCTACAATAAAAACTCTTTTATTGCAGTACACACCACAGATGTCATACTACGTTTGACTAGGTAGGTACGGTAGGGCACAGTATATTTATACTGTGGGTAGGGCTTATACGAGCAGTCGCAAAATAAGAAGCAATAATTATTGACGTTTAGCTACTGTATATTTATTTCCCCTCCATATCAAAAAGTCCTACTTATTAATAGAAAAACGACCTACAATGAAAACGACACTTTAGCAAAATGTCTTAATGTTTGTGTGTTCTTTTGTTAGCAAATCGCGAAAAAATGCTTCTTTTTGTAGGAACACAGCTCTTTAATAGAATTCCCTCTAGTAAGTATTAGGTCCTTACATATGAAATTGGCGTTTTGTATGGAAGGAACAAAAAGTCGAATATTTTTTAATATAATATATTTAATTAATCAAAGTATGAACCATTGTTTTCAATGCACTTTTGCCATCTTATAGGTAGTTCATTGATCCCTTTACTAAAAAAACCAGTCGGACGGGAATCAATAAAATCTTTGAAGGCGATTTGGACTGCCCCATCGGAGTTGAATTTTTTCCCTTGCAAAAAGTTATCCAAATTGCGAAAAAAATGGTAATCTGTTGGAGCAAGGTCCGGGGAGTACGGAGGATGTCTAAGACATTCCAATTCAAGCTCTTCTAATTTGGTAGCCGTCTGTTGCGCAGTGTGTGGTCTGGCGTTGTCGTGCTTTCAAGCTTTTTAATCTTCCCAATTTGCTTCAAGTGAATTAAAACAGTTTTATCACTAACATCGAAGCCTGCAGCTAACTCGGACGTGGTTTGCGATGGGTCCGCTTCCACAATAGCCTTCAATTCTCCATTATCAACTTGGGTCTCAGGCCGTCCACGGGGCTTGTTCTGCAGGTCGAAATTTCCAGAACGAAAACGTTGGAACCAAAAACGAACTGTGTTTTCTTTTGCAACATGACCGCCATACACATCATTCACCCTTCGAGTCGTTTCCGCAGCACTAGTGCCACGGCGGAACTCGTACTCGTAAATAATGCGATATTTTAAATTTTCCATTTTGTAAAATGAGTGACGCAAACAGAAAAAACAGAAGAAAAAAAACAAATGAATGACGGTCATCGAAGCACAAATACATGAGTAAATAGCTGTACAAATTTGAATTTGGAATTCCTTACCAAAGAGGAGAAATTCGTGATTAAAGTGGCCAGTACGAAAAACGCCAATTTCATATGTAAGGACCTAATATATGAAATCTGCACTATTTCAATGCATTCAAAACTCAACTTAGTCAGTATAATAATGGCGGATCGAGCACTTCTGGAGAAATGAAGGCATTGAATGGGTGTAGTCTAGTTTGTAACTGATGAACGACGAACTTTGTGTACTGTGTTTTAGCTGCGCCCCGCGGTTTCACCCGCGTAAATGTCGATCCCGTGAGAATATCGGGATAAAAAGTAGCCTATATGTTAAGCCAGGGTGTCAGCTACCTCCATACAAAATATTATCAAAATTGGTCCAGCCGTGTGAGCGTGAAGAAGTAACAAACATATAAACACACCCCCACACACACACACACTCACAAACTTTCGCCTTTATAATATTAGTGTAATTAGTGAGATTGTTCTCAAGTGAGTGACATTTGTCTTTATTAAGAATTAAGTTTTTTTTAAACCTAAATCATCTTAAAAAAAAAATAACTGCAAAGGATGTGTTCACTTTTACGAGCCTAAAACAATTCTGTCTTCTTTCTTATTAAACAAACGCTTCTTTTACAATTTTGAAACTGATTCCAAAGTCGCTTAAGTGATTGAAGGCAACCAGAATCATTTTTATGCCAGTCTGCATGATATAAGGTTTCCTTTGGCAGCAACCTTTACAGTACTTAGGTACCTACCTAGCTGTGCGATATGACGTCTCGCATGAGCTCTTAAGTTCAAAGGTAAAGTGCGAAGGCGAAGACGTGCTTGGATAAAAAGAAATACTTCTATTTGTATACCTTCATTTTATTTTAATCACACTTTACACAGGCGAAAGTTTGTGAGTGTGTGTGTGTTTATAATGTTTGTTACCTCTTCACGCTCAACGGCTGGACCAATTTTGACAAAATTGTGAATGGGGGTAGCTGACACCTCAAACTCAAAGCATTTATTTCAATTAATGAGGAACGAACGACATCGACTTTCGAAATTAAAGTTATTTTTCACTTTGTAGTGTGTGTTTTTGGAAGTTGGTTGTTTTTTTTTTTTATAAAAAAGTTTTTTGTCTTTCAATTGATGACTCACTACTACTACAGTAGGTAGGTATAAATATTTATATTGTGCTACTACCTTCTAGCAAAAAGTTTATATAAGTACCTATTTATCAAATGAAGATAAAAACAATTCATTTTAATTTAATGTTGCCATTCTACAATTCAAATAAAAACATGGCGGCTTTATCTCAAAATAAATAGCCGTTAGGCGTGATACAGACAATGGGTTTATAGAGAGCAATAGAGAGTAGCTACGGCAGTATTTATTGCCAGTGATTTTCACCGAGTGATGTCCGGCACGACCGTGATCACGATGTCCCCACTTTATCGTGACACACTGCGGTTCACGAACATTCGTCCCTTCGATTACTTCCTGCTCGCTTCATAACTGTTCAAATCACGTAGAACTGGCTTTAACTCTAAGTACTTTTACACATATAGAAATCTCTAATGCCGATATCCACCTTGTAGTGGCACGTTGTGCATTTTTATTACCTATGTAGTTTTTGGTCGCAGTAGACGAATTACGTCATTCGCTTCGATATTGTAAGTTGTGGTAAAAAGCAAAAGCGCGGATGTATTTATTACTGTGGGAACACCGGTGGATATACTACATTCTAAGTATGCACTAGTAATCTTAATTTCTGATGTTAAATACCTACCAGCAAAATAAAAAATAAAAAAAAGAACTTTGGATCAATGCCAATAAAGCTTACTTTACTTGTAATCTACACTAAGGGCGGTTTGCACTACGTCCGATCCGATTCCGAGAAGTCCGAAGTGACCGTAGTCCTATTTGTATGATGGGTTGCGCACTACATCCGAACTCTATCCGTCAGAATTTAGAACAATCTCCAATTCGGATTGATTTCTCGGATTCAGATCGGATTCGGATCGGACGTAGTGCGAAACCGCTCTAACGCTGTATACGTGTACCTACTTCTTTTCTTAGCAAGAACCTAAAATGCCTGGAAAGTAAGTACTTAAATAGCATAGCAAGAGCGTAGCGAAGGAAGCGTGGAAAGCTCATCTTGAGTTGAAAGCTATCGATCGCTATGATGTCATTATCATAGTAGGTATTAATAAGCACTAGATGTACCTGCTACCAACACCGTAAAAGTTTCTAGTTGACGTCTAGAATACCTACTATTTAGCATTTATGATAGCTTATAGGTATTACAGCCAATTTGCAACAATTTCAACCCCAATCACTTACAGTCCAAATTATGTTGTTATGGAGTTATCGAACTTTTAAAGTCTCTTAGAAATTTTCCCCCTCTCAACGAAAACCTGAGTAATCTGCTCCACTCTTAATTACCAATCACCCTGTTTAGTAAATCGATGATCGATAATTGGACCAATTTCACATCCTACTAATATGTGAAATTGATCAAATTATCCAAACCATTTCATTCAATCTAACAGTCCCCATGCTGACAATATGTAGCTTTTTATTCAATTTACAGTCTGGGTACAGACGCCAGCAAATTAAGCTACCCGAAACTGTCAAATTTTCCCAATCAACTTTGAACCTTATAATTTAGCGATAAAGTTGAAAATCTATTAGAGAAATTTGACAGATTGTAGTAGCTTGATGTGCTGGCGTCTGTACTAAACTAGTGTCAGTAATTTAGTATCCGCTTTCTAGGTCAATGGCAACACAGGCGTACTCTTTATTCACGTTTACTTTAACAGCAATTACTTCTGATACCAGACAGTTACGATTTATTAGAGGACAATAGTCAATAGGGAATCTAATCGATTCAGACAGTTTTTCTTTTAGACTTAGATACAATAGACAGACCTTGTGACCTTTTTGGCGATTGCCTTTTTTAGTTACGTCCTTCTTTTTCTCTATTTAAATGAAGATTTTGTAATAAGTTTGTGTCTTCACGATGTGTGAATGTAAACGAGGCAAAAGGAGTATGTTAGGTTCGTAGCAGGTGGCGTTCTGTAGTTTCTGCCTACCCCAATAATAATAATAAGTTTATTTATTTATAATTTACTAGCTGCGCCCCGCGGTTTCACCCGCATAAGTTTCGATCCCGTGGTAATATCGGGATAAAAAGTAGCCTATGTCCTTTCCCGGGACTCAAACTATCTCTATACCAAATTTCATCTAAATCGGTTCAGCGGTTTGAGCGTGAAGAAGTAACAAACATATAAACACACACACACACACACGCAAACTTTAGCCTTTATTAGTGTGATTATCAAAAATTAAAAACACAATAGGACGGATTCGGTGAGCCACAAACCATACATCGCTTGTATCTTGTGGCTCTAATGGGAAGAAGGCGTCAGTTTTTGTATATGACGTATATTATGTTTTTGTAATAAGTATTTCCTTAGATCTGCAACATAACAAAACATAATTTCATCCCTGTAGGTTGTAATCCCCGAAGGGTTTAGCAGAGGTGTACCTATAGTACCCATCTACGTCCTACTCCCACGTTTTGTTTCATAGATCTATCTTACTTTACCAGAACGTATTCTAAAAATGTAAGACCAAGTGTGTTTCTAACATGATTTATTTAAACTTCATGTAAAGACGCCAGCCAGCACATCAAGCTATCCGAAACTGTCAAATTTTCCCAATCAACTTTGAACCCTTTGTTTTAGCGATAAAGTTGAAAATCTATTAAAGAAATTTGACAGATTGTAGTAGCTTGATGTGTTGGCGTCTGTACTTTGCCACACAAGGCATTCTCTGCCAATCAACATTAGCACTAGTTTCCCTCCTCGGGCGGCTCCACCATAGTAGTAAGGTAGGTATGGTAGTAAACTATTGCGATACCACAACAGAATCATGTTATTACCTACATGGTTTCCAGGCATAGCCTCACGTAGGCAAGCAATATCGCTTTTCATTCGGAATACCAACCAAGGAAAAAGAATGCGAAACTACTTACTTATAAGAGCTTTGCAAGTTTATAGCGTTCCCTTACAAAAGCGAGTTTATTGTTTATTTATTGTTAAAACTTTCTCTCTAATGAACATTATACGTATGTACAATGTCGCATTGTTCTCTATAAATCGCATTGTTAGGACAAAAAATTGGAATTGCTCGCAATCTCGTGACTTCCTAGTCGCAGCGATTTGCGACAATTGTTCCAAGTAACGCTGGGATCGAATGGCTGCCTCCATTACTTCTGACTGCACCTGTGTAATGGCTTGCAAATGTACCTGTAGATAAGTTATGTACTTACTTTCTTCGTCTCGACAACGACGGGCTTACAAAGTGGAGTGATATCAGGAGACCTATTCCAGTAATTAAAAACGTTCATAATCTAGTAGCAATCTCATCTCAGCGACAATCGAAAACTTGTCAAAAATGTAGTGAAATTGGAGCTATTTTTGACAGATTAAGACAGATCAGAATGCGAACGGAATTACCCCTTTTATAGTAGGTAAATGATGAAAAAAGGATCGTATTTTACAGTTTTTCCGTGAGTAAGTATTTTCCGTAGGTATGAACTTCCGGACAAATCTCCACGACTTTTGGCCCATCTAAAATTGCCTTTTCACTCTCTGCCACATGCCTAAGTAATATTACTTCAGCAAGACGGCTTGAACAGCGTCTAGCTTTAATACGAATACGTGTAGCTAGCTAGTAAAACCCAATAACGTAAAAGCAAACGTCAGGGAGGTGAAATAAAATGAAAATTCCTGCGCGTACCTACTTCGCTGTTTGTACTTACACTATTTACGAGCAATGACTAGCTATTGCCTCGCGATTGCTTGCCTTTTGTCATTAGTAATATAAGTGCTCCTAGGAAAATTACGAGCCCACCATTACCTAGCTTTATCGAGATGATCTTCTTCGATAGGTAAGTCCGAGAGAAAGCTAGATGAAATTATGTTCTCGAGGATAATGTTCCGAATACTCATTTGAAGATCTTGGATCTTCACTGACAGTGTACCTATTGTACTTATGGGTATTGTTAGCGGCGTCGGTTAAATCTCTTATGTTCTGTTTTATTAGCAATTTCAGTTTCTATTTATGTATTTAACGAGGAAAGGAAACTATCTATTTTGATGTTATTTATTTCTTTGCTTGTTGTTCTATGAAAGTAATCGTTCCTTCACCATTATTTCAAATTATATGCTTTGTTTTTCAAGTCATGAAAAAACCGTTTCTAATTGCATGTTTGTTTTATGATTGCACTTTAATCTAAGTAGATATAATAAATAGTAACGAAGTCAAAACTGTACATTGTTTTTTTTTTTAAGTACCTACATAATAGCTACGAGGTGTGGGAACGAGTCTGATACCGAAAATATAGTTTTTGATTTTTTGTTCTTTTGTCTGTCTGGATGTATGTCCCAGATTGGCGCAAAAACGGCTGCACGGATTTGGCACACTGACAATTTATAACTGGGTAAGTACTTTTAATCCCGGTAGAACTTTTCCGTGGCATGTTTTCCAGCATCCACGCAGCCGAAGCCGGGGGCAAAAGCTAGTTTCTAATAAGAACGCTTTGTTTTTCAACTCGTAAGTAATAAAAACCGTTTCTAATTGCGTGTTTATTTTATTAAATAAATTATGTTGATTGCACTTTAATAACAGATAAGTACTTAGGTAAGTATTATTAATTAAATAGAATAGTCCGGAAATGAATAATTTTGCTGAAGCTTTTAAACCATTACGTATGCTAATATGTTAGAAAGTTGTGACAAACTCGATAACGTTTGAAGTCTACTTTGATCAAGTTTCTGATAGATGCAAAATTATACTTTATATGACAGTTGTAGTCACCTATAGAAATTCTTTACTAAGGTAAATATATATAAAGAGCAGTGGTGGCCCAGTAGTATCGGCCGCGACTTACGAGTTGTAGGTCGTAGGTTCGAACCCAGACAGGCGCTTTACTTTGTGTAAATTATTTCATCACCACTGTTCTCAAAACGGTGAAGGAAAACATCGTGAGGAAACCGGCATGTCCTAGAACCAAAAATTCAAAGACATGTGACATCTACCAACCCGCACTGGGCCCGCGTGGTGGATTACGGCCCACTCCCTCTCACAGAGAGGAGGCCTGTATCCCAGCAGTGGGAACATTATAGGCTGATGATGATGATGAAGGTAAATAAAATGGTAGATATGGTTATACGTATAAGATGCATCAAAAGAGACGGGCTGAGCCGTGACCTGTCGGGGTAGCGGTGAATACTTGTGTGAATCCCGCACCCCCGGCCATAGGTAGAGGTGGAACACCGCGGTGGTTTTAGCCGGTAAGAGTCCGGCATGCCCCTCTGTAACGCCTACGAAGGAGGAAGTAGTCCATGAGGATATCCACCGAGTAAAAAAAAAGTTTTGTTACACAGTGGGAGCCTGTAGACGGGCACTGTCACCGAGGCAGGCCTAAGAAACGCTGCTGGCGTGACGATTTGGACTCGTTCCTGACCGATTGGCCGGAGAAGGCACAAGATAAGGAAAGAATCTTTGCCCAGTTGTGGGACAAAACATGTTAACAAAAAAAAAGTTAAATGCAAAAAACATGTGTCATAATGTGGAATTTCCCACTAGCAGCCGGGATTCTGGATCTGTGTCCGGTTGATGGCAATAGGCTCGCCTCCTATTAGGTAAGTGGGACTTAAACATAACTGGCAAATGTGGGGGTACTATAAGCAAAACCTCTGCCTAACCTTTTGGGAAATATAGGCGCGGCGTTATGTTATGTTATATCATAGATAATATTATAATACTACGTATTATACAGGGTGAAATTGAATTCATGGGCATCCCTTTAAGGGGTCATTGTAATCATCATTATGAACAACTTTTACTATGGGACCAAGCCTGAAATCGCAAAAAAAAAAATCAGCTCTTCCCTACATTTTGACGAGTTATGTGAACAAAAATGCAAGGAACAGCTGATTTTATTTCGCGATTTTAGGTTTAGTCCTATAGTAAAAGTTGTTCATAACGATAAGCAGTGACCCCTTAAAAGGATTAATTTAATTTCTTCTTAAAGGAAGAAAAGAAAGGATGAATTTAGTTTCACCCTGTATATTCCCAAATGTGTAGTTTTAAACCTAAAAGATTAAGCTTTTTTTATTTGTGTTTCGAAGCTTTGCGTGCGATTGGCAATCTGAAACGACGAAAAGTTACAAGTTATAACAACGCTGAAGGTTTGATATCAAGGTTAACTTAAGCCCTGTCCTTCAGAAAAAATTATGAAAATTCCGTATTTGTCAAGGTTCCAGAAAAAATATTACCCGGAGTCATTCGACTACAAGCACACTTACCTTAATGTTGTATGTTATGGAAATAACTTCGTAACAAAGGGTTATTTTGGTATAAGGAACGATTTATTTTCAGCAAAATCTTAGGAATTTTCCTGTAAAATATTAAGTTTTGCGGAATCACGGGCAGGACAAGATAATTATCTTGTGGTATTATTGGGCACTAATTACCTAAACGCGGAAGTATGTTGTGATGTTGTTGCCGTCCGGTTTTTCAATTAAACAGCACCCTAATTGCGTAACACATTATCAATCTCAATCTGAATAATTCTGAAAAATATTGCAAATCCATTGCTTCATATGTTCGAAAAATGTGTTTGCTCAACAACCTAAATAACGCAATGAATGTTGTTGAACTGTCAAAATGAAAGCCATTGCTACTGATGATAGTGTGTTACGCAATCGCAATCGCTGATCTCTGTCTCAGTGTTTGACGGTAAACCAGAATACTTATTTGCAGTCAATATACCTAAACCAAGGAGCTGGTACAGACACCAGCCAGCACATCAAGCTTCCCGAAACAGTCAAATTTTCATTTTCCGACCAACTTTGAACCTAATGCTTTGGCTATAAACTTGAAAAACTACAGAATATAGTAGCTTGATGTGCTGGCTTCTGTAGATACTAATTCTATGCCTAATACGAAAACTCTTCCACGACTGACACAGTGTAAACGTAGGATATCAAAGTAAACCATTTTAAATTGTATCCTGTTTGAAACACCTTGAACGTATTCAAATGAACGTAACGGAACATTTATTCCATGTTTTACTGATATGTAAATGTAACACTTTACAGTAAGTAATAAACGGGCTATCTAACTATGTAGCTACTTACTCTAAGCTATATCTATCTATCTATACTCTAAGATCAAGATCCACTATACTTAAACTTTCCTTTCCCATAAATCTTTACTGTACACACATAATGTGCACCAATACCTATAATACTTAATTTGTAAGAGTTTTCAAGAGTATTTTGTTCTACCTGAAACATGTGAGGTGTTTCGGACCTCACATGCTTCAGGCAGGTAGGGCCACAATGTAGGACTTAGGTATAAGATGCAAAGCATTTTTCATCATTTCCTGTAAATAAATTAGTCTACGGAATTTATTAATTGTAAGTTCATCTCATTTCAATATTTCCATTGTGTTGAATTTCACACATGCAATTTACATACAAATAAAAGAACTATGAATTATTAATTAACATTCCAAGTGAAAATTCGATAGTGCCAAATATGTCAAACAGTTTTAAATATAATGTCAAAGGATTCTAGATTATATTATAGATTATTCGTTTTTAGGGTTCCGTACCCAAAGGGTAAAAACGGGACCCTATTATTAAGACTTCGCTGTCTGTCCGTCTGTCTGTCTGTCACCAGGCTGTATCTCAAGAACTGCGATAGCTAGACTGTTGAAATTTTCACAAATTATGTATTTGCCGCTATAACAACAAATAAGTACTAAAAACAAAATAAAATAAATATTTAAGGGGGCTCCCATACAACAGACGTGATTTTTTTTTGCCGTTTTTTTCCTTGTGATACGGAACCCTTCCTTTGCGAGTCCGACTCGCACTTGGCCGGTTTTTATTATTGTATATCTTCATTATAACGTGTTAAGTGCTACCTAAAAGGTACGAGTATGTATACCTATGCTTCGATATTCTGCTACGGTTCACTTCTCAATATGGGCCCCTTCCGTCCCAATTGAGGGAGTAATCCCGCACCCTAATTGCACAACACACTATCAATCACAATTTGAATCATTTTGAAGAATATTGCTAATCCACTGCTTATTACTATGTTTGAAAAATTTGTCTGCTCAATATCGTGGATAACGCAAAACATGTTGTTGAACTGTCTCAATTAAAGCCATCGCTACTGATAGTGTGTTAATCTCACCGTAACTTGGCTCATTTGTATTTGTCTATTATCACAAGTAAGTAATTATAGAAGTTCTCATAACTCGACACAGGTGCCTACAGCCTCGACTCCGGGGCTGCGCGGGCGCGGGTTTATATGTAATACAAGAACTTTCGAGCCCTTTCACCGTCGGCGTCGTTATCCCTTGGTACGATTGGCGCAGTTTCTTCGTCTGCCGCCGATCTGCCTTGAGTGCAATCTCACCTGTTTCAGATCTGTGTCAGAGATACCATTGATCATGGAATGAAATAGTATGAATAAACCCAGTGTTCGTTGTGAATGACGCTGATTATCATCGCAATGCAGTTGTGGTTACAAAAGCCTGTTTGTTTTAGTACCATGACGATTTTTTTGATTGCGAAAAAAATGTTCGCACTTTCGCTGGGTGTGTGAATTTCACCTGTATTAAAAAAATAAAGGTTTGTCTACAGCTACTGAATACGATGATGATCTGTAAGTATAGATAACAATTAGCCTTGGATTTAAACTGTCGCCAATTAAATTATAGGTTAACCCAGCATTCAGAAAAAAAAAGGTATGTTATACCTTCTTTGTAAGTATATATTCTAACGTGCATATACAGGTTGAAATTTAAACATGCGACAAAACGAAATGGAGATTGTACTCATCATTATGAACAACTTTTACTATGGGACCAAACCTGAATTCGCGAAAAAAAAATCAGCTGTTCCCATTGATATATAAAAACCCGGGTTTTTTATATATCAATGGCTGTTCCCTACATTTTATGTTCGCATAAGTCGTCAAAATGTAGGGAACAGCTGATTTTTTTTTTCGCTATTTCAGGTTTGGTCCCATAGTAAAAGTTGTTCATAATGATGAGTACAATCTCCCATTTCGATTTGTCGCATGTTTTCAATTTCACCCTGTAGTTATTGGGTGTCGATAGATTTCCTCGTAAGGTCGATATATAAAGTGGATGCACTCGCTATATTTTAATATTCTATGGCAGAAATTGCGTCTTTCTATTAGTTTGTTCACCGATCACAAAGTTCGCAATGAAGTTTACCTATTTTATGATGTAGTTAAATAATATTAGTTATTCTGTGGTTGTAGGAAGATTTTCTTTTATCTAATGTTCCGAGAAAATTCATTGCTTTGTGTGTCGATAATCGCAGAAACATTACATAATATGTATCTTTCATAAACGTACCTTCGTATACAGTGTTCACTCGAAGATAGGAAAGGTCAATCACCTTTAGGTTAATTTTCACTTGTACCGCGAATGAAACGTATTTAATTATTGTACTTAAACCAGATAAAAAACAATGAAAAAAGCACAATGGGCGGCCTTATCGCATTCCTTATAATTTTTTCGAATACATAAATCTACATAAAAATGGCAGTTTGAAAAGTTGCCATATATGTGTGTGTGTCAGAAAAAAAGTATTTAAAAATTTATTAGAACCGTTTCGTTTCGTACCTGTCGGCTCTAAATTATGGCATGCAAAAAAATTCTCATCCAAATTCACATGCCGCGAACATGCACTACACGACACAAAAAAATGTCGAAAGTAACGAATTCATAAGGCGTGACTAATAACTTGTCCTTCGCGAGATTCTGATCAGTTTAACTCCATAGTGGCAACACTACTTGGTAATACTTTTCAACACTGGCAACTCTCCCTTAGCTACATTGTGTAATCGTGGGTACATATTATACGCTAGACGCCACGATGCGAAGTAAGAGTGTAATTAATTAACTAATTATTCTACTCGGGAACACATGCGAGGATTACGTAACCGGTCTGTGAAGTGTTGGTAACGAACGGACTACGGAGAATACGAATGTACGGTCGGCAACGACGATAAACACCACAGACTTACTGCGTGAAAAACGTTAGTGTTTGTTGTGTCCAATAGTAGGCACGTTACACTTTCAATATCATTTACTGAGGGCGAATTTCACCAATGAAACTGAACGTAATCAGAACCGCATTCAAGAGCAAAAGTCATTGTTTGGGAATATTGACAGTGACAGCTCTTGAACGCAGTTTAGATGTGCTGATCGCGCTTAGTTTCATTGGTGAAATTAGCCCTTAGAAATTGTACTTAAGTTAGAGTTTTTAGCGAGGTTAATTTACTAAACTAAAATAAATAAATAAACACACGCTGATTTTATAACACTTTAAAGTTTATTAGATGTAGCTTACACAAAATTGAAACAAAATTATTCGATACAAGCCATTTCAGCGTTTGAGTTTGTGTTAAATATACAGGGTCAATACATAATGAAACAACAGAGAAGTTTCTCTCTTCATTTTTGTGTATACTTCACAGAAGTATCGATCGATAACTAAACACGATAAAACAAAAGAAAACAGATTTTCTCAACCCATAAGCACTTCAATTAACAACACTCCCAGCGGACGCTGACCACCGAAAAAAAAACATTTAATATTTTTAATTTATCGTGTTTAAATATCGATACTTTTCACGACTGCAAAGTTTCGCTAGCTGATATAATTTGACCCTGTACTAATTGTAAATACAGCTATAAAAAAATGTGCCCAAAAATTATGATGCAAAAACTAAAGTGTCAATTGACTTTCATGGCCGACTGTACATTACACTCAAGTTAAACCACACGTTGAACTCTCTCATAATCATAATTGAAGCAACATTCTGCCTCGAAAATATTATACAAATCTTCACTGGGTTATAAATTGCTTGTACAGATGAACACGATAATGAAGATGGTGCAATGTTCAAGATTTAAGGCGCAGACAGACGAACGGTATGGCGCAATTAGGTAGAACAATTTCCTTTTATCAATTTACCTAATTTTTTTTTGTGTGCCTATTTAATTTATTATGATATATATTTTTATATGTTGATTAGTCTTTATTGTATGTATAGATAATTAACTATTTACACTAAGTACTATATTAAATTACATTTTTTTTAAGTCTTTAATAGCTTTTTCATCATTGTTCCTCTCAACCAAAGGACCTGCCAATTTCTTCACCACCTTTGGTTGACTGGTAGAGAATGCGTATGGCATGAAGTCCGCTTTTGTGCCTTTTTTATGCGCGAAAAGTTTAAATAAATAAATTTCCATGGAGTTTTCATAGAAATTGTGCTACTAGAATCGCGTCACGCTTATCTGCGGAGCCTTTAGACGCGCACACGTAAAAGATGAAGTTCTGATAAGTTTTGAAGCAAACATACAAATAAATTGAACTTTTTGACGTGACCGTGATGCTAGAACGTTGTCATAACAGATACTAATATTACAAATGCTGTCCGTCCGTCTGTCTGTTACCTTCCGACAACACATCATCGCAACAGTCGATCGGTTGCTGTAGCGCGTACGGGGCGTAAGAATGTTTGATGTGAGCGTCATATTTTCGATATTATTTATTCTGTTGCTTTTTGATGAAATTTCATGAGTTTAAAAAAAATTGTGTATGAAACTGTACACAACTAGGACCCCGGTTGTTTAACAGTTTCATAAGTTACTAAATGGAATTGATTTTTATTACTTCGCAGTAGGTGCGAAAAGTAGAGTGTTGTCCTCGGGAATAAAGGTGTCTTCGTCTTGAGCGAACTTGAATCCCTCTCTGCACTCAGGATTCTATAGTCTTAACAATAAATCCTTTGTTACATAGCGCCCATGACTTAAGACACTGCTTTTTCCCCATAGATATCCGATTTATCCCCTTAAGAAATAATCTACTATTTTCTACCAATTGTTCTCCCGAGGCAATATTTTTGACCTCTATGCGGGTGAAACAGCGAAAAAAGCTAGTTGTTAATAATTATTTTGTTGTGCTTCAGATTATCGTGGATTCGATAATCTTTCTCAACACCTTGAAAAGTCCCAGTGTGATTGTGTAGAAAGATCATGGTCACTTAACGAGGTTTGATGGACAATGAGGTGCAAGCGGATAGCATTGTTTAATTAACATCTCTTCAAATAATCTTCTTTGTGCTTTTAATTTACCAACGTAACAATAGTAGAACTACAATGGCGTCTTGTCATATTTTTAACTGCATTCGTGACTTGAAAAACTGCTGATGAATAATTTTAGACGATACTTGATTTACAATCGAAGATACATCAATATATTGTGTCAAAAGTTGCGTAAAATTCTCATTATTACAGTCGACTGAAGATGTAATGTTTCAAACGTAAAATAAATTAGTTGTAGCCTGTCCTAATAGAAGCAAGATTTATTTTAGAATAACACCTCTTAAAAAGTGATTTAAATCAGAAATTCTTAAGACTCACACATCCGAGAATGTTCATAACTTGGACCTCTGAAGAATTCCTTTGATACCTACTTCAAGAAAACAATTTCCCCGGTATTATTATCCACACTATACGTAGTGCGGTGTGAGTGGAAGCCCGCGGGTGCCACATTGCCAGCTCCCCAAGGAATGCAGCTTTGCAGGAAACGGGCAATGACCGCCGACCGCCGTGCCATCGCCTCGTACAAACACGGGGACGGACGCCGGCCATTCATATATTTGCAATACAAATGACCATTTACATAGCTGCAGTTCTAAAATGAGATCTTGGTTTATGGCTTTGCAGTAAAAGTTACACTTTTTTTAGGTAGCAGTCTTATGAAGGCATAATCGTGTTTATTTTCTTTTTTAATATATTTACCTCTAGCGTCACGTATTGTGCATTTGTGAACGCACCTTAGGTTCAGTTCCGTTCTTCGATCACAACTTCAACTCCAATACTCGTAAGAGGAGACAGGTATAATACCTTACACCTATGTATGTCTCGAAACTACAAAACATACAACCGGCGGCCTTATCGCTTTCTGCGATCTCTTCCAGGCAACCTTGAAATGGACAATGATTGCGTGGACATTAAAATAGGGTTGTCATTGGTGCAAAATAATAGGTAAGTATAATACGATGGATGGATGGAGTATCTAACTGGGTTGTGGAGGTCAGATAGGCAGTCGCTCCATGTAAATACTAGTTTTCAGCTGCAGCTGGTAAGACTGGAAGCCGGCCCCCGAAATAGTCTGGAAAAGGCTAGGCAGATGATGAGGTCTTAGCTTAGGTCTATAGATTTACCCCCTTACTAATAAAAATATTATATCAGATGAATAGTTACACACCGATTTCTCTCTTTCAGTCGTCAGTAATTTGACTTTTGAGAGAAGAAGACAAAGCGTTGTGTAACTATACAGACGCTATACAAAGTTTTTTAGTAGGGGGGGTTAAGTTCTAAAGCGTTCTAATATCAACATAGTGTTAATATGTAGTTGCTTTAACACTTTGAAGTGTTTAAAGTTTTGTGAGAAAATATGTCTTTAGAATTTACAGTTTATAATCTTGAGTGCTTGATTGCTGTTGGCCAATTCAAATTGACAGACTGGTCCAGTTAACTGGTCATCAAGGACGTTGTTAATAACCGTAATTTAGAATCGAAAGGAGTCCTAAGTACCTACATCCTATAGCCAAAAGGGACTGTATCCGATCCGTGTAGATAAGGCATATCCACCTATCGGTTTTAAATAAAAAAAAATTGTAGGAATTATAGGAAAATATTTCAGCCGAACCAAAGTAAATGCTAAAGAGTATGTGATTTCTGAACCGATTTTGACGAAATTTTATGTACATCAAATAACCCTGTGGAAAATCATACGATATCCGTGGGTCAAAGAGGGTTGTATAGTCATTGCCGTGGGTAGTAGGCCCATGATTTTCACATAGGTACTTTGAAAGAAAACAACCCCTAAATAGGTTAAATGTGTTGTGTATGCAGATGAAGTCGCGGGCAAAGCGCTACCTAGTTCATAAATAAAAGCCTGAACTTGTATCTTCGAGAATAACATGGAGTGTTAGTAGGTACAACAACAACAAGAGATAGGTTGTTTTCCAATCTTCACGAGTATCATTGCGCATGGGCAGTAACCTGTTTCAATTAACTCTCACTCACGCACTTTGATACCTATAAGAAATACCATTACGCTTTACTCCACTATAGTAAATAGAGATAATATAACAATTATTATACACTAGCTACGCCCCGTGGTTTCACCCGAATAAGTGTCGATCCCGTGTTAATATCGGGATAAAAAGAACTTTATATGTTAATCCAGGGTGTCAGCTACCTCCATACAAAATTTTATCAAAATTGGTCCGGCCGTTTGAGCGTGAAGAAGTAACAAACATAATTATAAACACACACACACACACTCGCAAACTTTCGCCTTTATAATATTAGTGTGATAGCTGTATCATAGACATAGTTACATCACGCTTGTAATTCCTGAGGGTTAGAATAGTACATATAACACATTTCACCAGTTATGTTTAAATCCCATGTAGGTAATAGATGAAAAATCCTGATGCAATAAAAATAAGTTTGAAAAGGAGAAGGTACTTTCTTGTTTCATCCTTTTCAGTAGTCGGGTTTTAGTTTTTAAACTTATTTTTTATTTAATTATTTTGGGGCTTATTTCAGTAAAATTATATATTTTTGAAATTTGCTAATTAAGCCCTTTCATTTGATACCCAACAAGGCACCATCCCAAAATATTTATTTTTAAATTCGTTACTTTATGTCCTCTAGAGGGTGCCATATTGAATTTAGTGAGACGCCGCATAGCCTATAACGAGCGGACGGTCAAGAAGCTTCTAACGATACCTCATTTGTCAAATTATTATAAGTACTTTTGAAGTTATGAGGGAACAGATGAACATACATACATACCGGTTAAAATCATAACCCTTCGTAGTCGGGTAAAAACCGACAACTGCGTGACCTGGAGATCGAATCCAGGACCTCATTCTTAGCAGTAGCGCTTGCGACCTCTAGACCAAAGGGGGCAGTCAGGCAGGCTGGGGTATTATTACATAACGCCTGTATTACCCGGGTAGTAGGTACTTACGTCTACGCTAACATTTTCGCCGTCCAAAGTCTGGGTTTGTGCCAGTTTAGTGACAAAATAGTCTCTCCTCTTATTAAATGGGACTTAACAGGGCGAAATGTAGGTTCGTAGTAAATTAAATACAACAGAAACTTACAAAACTTGATTGTTAAGCCTAGTGTACACGGTCCAGGTAATTTAGGCTGCGTCTTATGTAACCGGCGCGCGCGGCGTTATTGTCAGAGGACAATGGCATGTGACAGGAAACAGAGCGATTATGCGACAATTAAGTCATGTTCTTGCGACATTGCAGTCGTGTAGAGTAAACAAATTGTAACTGTTGTAGTGTCTGTTCCAAAAGTATCTAATGAAAACGTAAACAAATGGATCAGAAAACGTAAGATGCTTTGTAGTGCCACGTGCTTTGGTCTGATTATTTGGATCATCATCATCATAAAAGATAAAGATGAAGAAGAAAGAAAGACGTAAAGAAAGAAAAGATGAAAAAAAGATATTTTCGTTTGACAATAATGAGTTTAATTTTTAACTGCAATTTTCGTTTATGATTTTTCAATTATATTTTAATAATGTTTTTCAAACATTTATTTTTAAATTAGCTAAGTAACTATGGCCCACTGTTGAGCAATATCTTCCCCAAATCCTTCCAGGCATCCTTTTTTAAAGTCACCTCGATACAAACTGAAACAAATTCTTTGCAAAAAAAAGGTGAGCTATAAAGTAAATATAAAGTTGAAACCTTTTAAATACAGATGAATGTTTTACTAATCCCCTATATTGAGTGATTACGTAAAAAAATTTATCCTGAATAGGGTTTGTTTACAACACTTTCATCAGCAGGCCAATTCCCGGAATTAAAAACGTTCAAAACCTAGTCGCAATCTTATCTCAGCGACAATCAATGTCGAAAACTTGTCATTTTGACAAGTAGGGAAATTAGAAGTAGGTATTTGGTAGGTACTCGTAGATTCTGTACCAAATTCGTGCCATTGGCTTTTTGTTTCGACTGTATCCATGGGTAGCTTAAAACAAAAGATGTTTGTCTAATTTTGACAGTGGGTCCAGTTGACCAATAAAAATATAGAAAATTTTTGCTTTGGTCGACTGGACCCGCAGGTCCAGTTCGAGTGGGTCCAGTTGACCAAAGACTCGGTATTTTTCACAGATTGAGGCCAGGCTGCGAACGTTCTTAAAATTACGAGAATTGCTCCTCTGATTTGCTTTTGGAACACATTACTTATAGGCAGGTATAAGTAGTGTATTGTAAGTCGTGACTTTTCAATAATTGTATTGATTTGACATCGCCTTGACCTGTGAGGCATGTGAACTGCACGCAGTGAGCGAAATCACGTTCACTATAAATTTTGCTTCGCAATGGGAAATAAGAAGTTCTATGAGTATTTGAAATAGATGTTGTATTCATCTTCTTTATAAATAAAATGTTCTGCAATAACACTCCTTTGTTTAGGTATTATGCCTTATTTATCTGCAAGATTATGTTGAAATCCGGAAATCACGAGGTATGTTCTTTGTTTTGATACTGAGCTAAACTATTTTAACATAGTAATACTATTACTTACGGAGTCTGGATTTGGCAATAGGCTCGCCCCTATTCCAAGGGACTTATTTATTTATATATACAGGGTGAATTTTCCAAGTGGGCGTGGATGGCCAAATTCTAAACTATGAGGAATAGCGAAAAGTACTCAAAGGAGTCGCGGGCTCGATTTTGATGAAAACTAAAACTGCATCATTGGATTTTTGAAAAATCAATATTTCTAGCCAGGAATCGAACCCGTTGATTTTGAAAAAAAAACTATGTATTATTACACCATTCGATAGTGTCGCTAATAACGACCGAATTCTGGGAAGTAATCATAGCACTCATAGCACAGAATACTTAATAGTACTCATAGTTTCGGATTTGGCCATCCACCCTCACTTGAAAAATTCACCCTGTATACTATTAGGTACACCTCTGCCTAACCCTTCGGGGATTACGGGCGTTATGTTATGTTATTACTTACAGATTACAGTAGGTACACTGTGATAAATAGGTACAGACGCCAGCACATCAAGCAACTACAATCTGTCAAAGGAGACTGTTAAAAAGTGGTCTATGAACCAATAGCGATACTGTTACTATATTTCTGTGGGGATACCTCAACTATACCCTTGTGCAAAGTGGCATCAAAATCTGACCCGGCAGTTTTGAGAAATATAATATTTTAGAATACATAATTTTATGATAACATTAAAAAGTTATCTATGAACCAATAGCGTTACTGTTACTATATTTCTGTGAGGATACCTCAACTATACCCTTGTACAAAGTGGCATCAAAATCTGACCCGGCAGTTTTGAGAAATATAATATTTTAGAATACATAATTTAATGATAACATTAAAAAGTTGTCTATGAACCAATAGCGTTACTGTTACTATATTTCTGTGAGGATACCTCAAATATACCCTTGTACAAAGTGGCATCAAAATCTGACCCGGCAGTTTTGAGAAATATAATATTTTAGATTACATAATTTTATGATAACATTAAAAAGTTGTCTATGAACCAATAGCAATACTGTTACGATATTTCTGTGGGGATACCTCAACTATACCCTTGTGCAAAGTGGCATCTAAATCTGACCCGGCAGTTTTGAGAAATACATATAATATTTTAGAATACATAATTTCATGATAACATTTTTGTTTTAAAAACGTTTTAAAGGGTATTTCTGATTTTATAATACTTAATTATAATGTGTTTCTTTCCTAGATTTTAGTATTTGTTTCGATTTTAACCATAGATATATGAAAATGGTTTTAACCGACTTCAAAAAAGGAGGAGGTTCTTAGTTCGTAGGAATTACATTTTTTTTTTCTAATATTTTTATGTTCACCGATTACACGAAGACGGCTAGACCGATTTAAAAAACTATTTTTTTGGTTGAAAGGGTATACTTCCCAAAATGTTCCCATTGTCACCACGTCAGGATCTGGTGATTGGATCCTGGAGAAATCTAGGGAACTCTTCAAACATTATAGGCACAGCTATAACAATTTGGGTATTCTTTAAAGTAACTCGTGCATTTGCTCTCGGAAAGCACCATTTGGTGAAGTGGTACTAATGATGAAGACCTCAGATGACCACCGGAACAACTCATTAATAAGTATTTCACGGGTTGCGATTCGATTACTTTAATATGGTTGCTAAGCAATTTATGCTATAAATAAATCGTCAAAATGAAAAAATATTGAACGATGAAATCATGTTTCGACCCAGAGGTGATGTGATTTGTTTGATCTGCAAACATTCTGTGCTATTTTTTCGAAAAAAAAAAAAAACCTGAAATTCAGCACTGTCGAGGTGGTCTTTGTTTAGCAGAAAACCACATTAATTAAGTAGTATCAAGTCAGAAATACCCGTTAAAACGTTATAAAAATGTAGCAAAAAAAGTGAATTTTAAAGTATTATTTTTCTCAAAACTGCCGGGTTAGATTTTGATGCCCCTTTGCACAAGGGTATTGTAAATAACAGCTTAGTTTTAAGGCCATTTACATGTATAATTTAGCCCTAAGTAGTTATTTAGTTTAGTCCTGTATTCGTTTTCCCTTTATAATTTGCTCTTATGATTCATTCTAATTGTTATTACTTTGATGTTCTTGTGTATAACCATGTATGTGTACCTAATAGCCATGTATGTGTACCTAATAACCATGTATGTGTACCTGAATTACAATAATAAATAAATATGCTGCCACTAAACAACACAACAAAAACAAACACATAATCGCGGAAGGATAAATCACGTATCCCCGCCCTCTGCGCTACGAGCGCCGCTTATAAAAGACGCGCGGCTCTGAACATTTTGTTCATTACTCCGCCCGCAGCCGCCCACGCATGACGTCCCACTCACCACATCTACACGCAGCTTTATTTTGCATGAGCCTCGAGTTTTATTTATATTTCCTGCATGCCTGTGGAGAAACCCCGGAGTAAAAGTCTGCAAAGTTGTATACTCCTTTCAATGGTCCTTCGAGTTCCGGATCTCTGCATCAAGATTCAAGATTTGAAGCAGGAAAAGCTCCAGTCTCCGTTCAAGAAATCCGCGCTCAAGCAAGAAGAAACTTCAATCCTTCGCGTCAAGAAAGAAACAAGTACGCGCGAGTGTTAGCAGTTGGCTTGCTTAACCACTGCTAATTACTTGGAAGCAATCATCACAAGTACGTGGCCACCTAGCGGTGATAAACGGCCGCCAAACGTACAGAAGCATAGTGGACCATCTGACGGCTCCACGCACCTACCCAGGTGTAATAGTCAGGCCCCGCCGGTAAGGTGTGGATACGCTCTGGGACCACGAGTTGGTACGCAACGACGAGTGTGGAATATTCCCACCACACTCTGATGCACCCGTGAGCGCCCGCATCCTCTGCCGGGAGGTTCCTACCCTCCTTTCCCCAATCATTCCCATTCCTGGTCCGGCATCACCGCGGTAGGAGTCCGGCCAGGCTGATAGGCAAGGTAGGCGACACAACGAGAAGAACAAAAGTGCAAGTGAAAGTGATAAAGTGTTAGTTTTAAGTTAAAAATAGGAGTAGGGCCCCTCTCGTGCGCAATGGAAAACGCACGTGTATTACGTTCAGGCAAATCTACGCCTGCCACAGACGCCACGCCGGCGTCCGGTCAGACAACGTCGACCGAAACAAATACGTGGAGTAAGGGCACCGGCACAGAGGACACGAACGGTGAAAGCAGCACGCTCATTAGCGATAGGGCGGATAGAGTAATCGAACCAAAGTCCGCGCAAGCAGACGAGTCAAACACGCATGTTAGGAGTGCGTCGGGCACAGTAGTAAATGTCCCCGGGGACAGAGCGAGTAGCAGGTTGTCCATATTAAAAGCCGAATTAGAGTTACACAATTCCGAGTTAGCACGGGCTAGGGCGGCATCCGCAGCTGCCGTAAGTCGTTTGGAAATAGCCAGATTAGAACTGGAGAGCTCCATCGACGCGGAACCGCCGCCCAGAATAGAAAAGTCGCGTGTAGAAGGTTGGATCTCGGAACAGTGCGCGAACGATAGGCCGGCAATATTAGACAATAACGCTCAAATCCCGGGACAAGCCACACGACCACTCAATGCGAGTAGGAGCGAACCACGCGTTGGCAAAGACATAACGTCTAATAATAATAGTAGCGACATGGCGATGCTGGCCAACGCGATAGTAGCAGCGGTAAACTCCAACAGATCAGACTCCGCGGCACCGAAGTTCATCCACGAACTACCCCACTTCGACGGGGCGATCGCAGAGTGGATGGCCTTCAAATCGGCCTTTAATGACACAGTGGACATGTTTACAGACGTACAAAACGTGGCCAGATTAAGAAAAGCCCTTAGAGGCGCAGCTCGCGAAACGGTCAGAGCGTTATTATTCACGGTGTCGGATCCGTATGAGGTGATAGACACGCTAGAAAGACGGTACGGAAGACCGGAATTACTCATACTCTCTGAACTAGAAAATATAAAACGCATGCCCCGCATGTCGGAAGACGGGCGCAATGTAGGTAGTTTCGCGAGCAAAGTATCGAATACAGTAGCGGCAATAAAATCACTCAATCAGCCGCAATATCTGTACTCGCCTGAGTTAGTCAGTCGCATAGTAGAAAAACTCAGTATAATATTAAAATACAAATGGTACGAGTTCAGGTCAGAGCGCACCGGAGCGCCGGAATTAGAATTGTTATCTAGATTCCTAAACATTATGGCCGATCAGTGCGGCGCGATGTTTGCCTACGAAACGGCGCGAGACGACAGAAAAAACCGTACAAGGCAGCGCGCCGTAAACACGACCCGCGAACGCGAACACTCCGGTAGCGACAGCTCTTGCGACCGGTCGGAGGCCAACATCGACCCGCCCGCGCCACGTAAAACGGTAGCCGCAGTAAGTAAAACCTCCCCGAAGAAACAGGCGTCGAAATCACATAAGCCACGCCCATCACGACCGGCAGTCGAGGCATCAGCAGAGTCGAGTAAAAAATGCGCAATGTGCGCGGGAAATCACCGCGCCTCGGAGTGCGCCGACTTCACTAAACTAACGGTAAATGAAAGGTGGGACACGGCTAAGAAAAATAAAATGTGCTTTCGATGCTTAGGTAACTCACACGGGCGACCTTTTAAGTGTAAATACATACCGTGCGGCGTAAACGGGTGCGAAGCGGCCCACCATAAAATGTTGCACGGCAGCGACAGTACATCTCTGCCTACCCGCGGAAACGTAAGCTCGATAAATCATGTACACGCGTCTAACACCTACCTAAAAATAGTGCCGGTAGAATTAAGCGGCCCCATAGGAACGACAGCCACATACGCTTTGCTAGACGAAGGCTCAACCATGACGCTCGTTGAGCGTGAGGTGGCGGACAGCGTAATTCCCAGGGGACGCAGCCAGCTCTTGACGTTAGAAGGGGTAGGGGGCAACAGAATAGACGACCACGAGTCGTGTCATGTCACTTTATCGATCCGCGGACTATGTAACAGAAACATAGAAACTATGAACGCGAACACTATAGGAAAATTAAACCTATCGCCTCAGGAGGTCAGCAGAGACCTAGTGCGACAATGCGGCCACCTAACGGAGTTAGAGGATGAACTATGCTACGAGCGAGCTAAACCGACCGTGCTAATAGGCCAGGACAATTGGCACCTAATTACGTCACGACAATTACGTGTCGGGAAAAAGAGCCAGCCCGTAGCATCGTTGACCAAGTTGGGTTGGGTTCTGCACGGGCAAAACACGCGACCACGTGGTACTGTCGCGATCGTGAACCATGTGAGGCCCACTCAGGCCGACGACCCCGCGCTAGAACTCATACGGAATTATTTTAGCATAGAATCATTAGGAATCGAACCGCGCAGGCCAGCGTCCGACCCCGACCAACGCGCCCTAGCCATCTTAGATAAAACCTGTAAAAAAATAAATAGTAATAGGTACGAGGCGGGTTTGCTATGGCGTACGGACGCCGAAACTATGCCAAATAACAAAAAACAAGCGCTCAACCGTTTATACAGCCTAGAGAGCAAGCTAGATAAAAACTCGAATCTAAAAAACGAATACAGTAAACAGGTGAATAACCTCATAGAGGCGGGTTATGCTGAAAGAATAGACACCCCGGCCGCATCGCCACGTAGCTGGTACTTACCGCACTTCTCAGTAGTGCACCCGCAGAAAGGTAAAGTACGATTGGTGTTCGATGCGGCCGCTAAGTATGGGGGAAAAAGTCTAAACGACGCGCTCTTAGCAGGCCCTGATTTACTACAGTCGTTATTCGGTGTGATAATCAGATTCAGAGAAGGCCGTATCGCGGTAGTAGCCGACATCAAAGAGATGTTTTTGCAGGTGAAAATAGCTCAGCAGGACCGTGATAGTCTGCGATTTTTATGGAGGGGTGAAGATAGAGAGGCGCCGCCACAAGAGTACCGGATGACATCACTAATATTCGGGGCGGCCTCCTCTCCGTGTACCGCCATCTATGTTAAGAATAAAAACGCAGAAAATCACGGTCAACAATACCCCGAGGTCGCGAAGGCTACTGTGCGTAATTTTTATATGGACGATTACTTAGGCTCGTTCGACACTGAAAACCAGGCGAAACAGGTAATAAACGCCATGTACAAAGTCCACTTAAACGCATCTTTCGAATTACGCGGATGGGCGTCGAACGTGCCCGAAGTGATAAGTGACGTCACGGACACACGCAGTAGCAATACGACAACGCTCGGAAAAAGCGACACGGAGCGAACATTAGGCCTCATTTGGAACCACGCGCGCGATACGTTAGGTTTCAATGTCAATCTTAGAAGCACACCCGCAAACGTCATTCGAGGCGACACTCTGCCTACCAAGCGACAGGTAACCAGCGCGGTCATGTCGGTATTCGACCCGCTCGGCTTGGTATCACCGGTCACCATGATCGGAAAGTGTCTAATACAAGAGATATGGCGTAGCGGGATAGGATGGGATGACCCCATCACGGCCGAACATCACGCGACGTGGATGTCGTTTATAAACAATTTACACTTACTAAAAAGATTAGAGCTAGATAGGTACGTACCCGCCACGCCCTCTGGCGAAGGAGACCTACACGTATTCTGCGACGCGAGCGAAAAAGTATATGCAGCCTCAGTTTATTTCGTAAGTTCGGGTTCGAACGGAGGCATAAAAACGTCGCGATTAGTGGCCGGCAAAGCCAAGGTAGCTCCGTTGAAGCCGATATCGATACCCCGCTTAGAGCTCCAGGCCGCAGTATTAGGAAGCCGACTAGCCGAGTCGGTCAAGCGCGAGTCCGACTACAACATAAACAAGTGCTACTACTGGTCCGATTCTAAAACAGTGCTAGCATGGATCAAATCAGACCCGCGCACATTTAAATCGTTCGTGGCGCACCGACTAGCGGAAATAGAGAGTCTAACAACTCCAGTTAACTGGCGATGGGTGCCCAGCGCCGACAACGTCGCGGACGACGCGACTAAGGGTATACCCGCCGGCTTCGATTCGAAACATAGGTGGTTCTATGGACCCGATTTCATTAGGCGCGATCCCGAGACATGGCCGCGAGAAAAGCAAGTCGAGACGCCGCCACCCCCTTCAGGGGAGGAACGGCTGCTTAAGCAAGTCCACGTCACCATCAGGCACGACGTTAGCGATTATTTACCTGAGATAGAGCGTTTCTCGAAATACACTCGATTAGTACGTACTGCTGCCACCGTTCTGCTCGCCGCTGAGGTATTTAAAGCCAAACTACTCAAAAGAAACACGAGTAAGGAAATCGCACCAAACCACATCAAACTGGCAGAGCTATTGCTCGTGAGGAGGAGCCAGTACAACTCATTCGCCGAAGATATCAAGACCATGGAGGCCGGGCGGCGACCGCCGAAGAAGTCCCCGTTCTACAAGCTCTCCGTGAAAATCGACCGCAACGGCATACTGTGTTTAGACAGCAGAATCACAGACGAGCACAACCTGCCAGTCCTACATGCCAAAGAAGGATTCACTCAGCTGTTGGTGCATCACACGCACTCAACCTTCAACCACGGCAATCATCAAACCGTAATGAATGAGCTGAGGCAGCGATACCACATAATAGGACTGCGCGGAGTTATACGCTACATTTGCAACAAATGCCAGTGGTGTCGGACCTATAGGGGGATCCCCTCAAAAATCCCCTTAGGCGATCTACCAACAGAAAGGCTGGCCCAAAACCAACCGCCCTTTACTGCAACCGCGGTGGATTATTTTGGGCCCATGCAAGTAACAGTCGGACGAAGGCTAGAAAAAAGGTGGGGCGCACTATATACCTGCCTCACCACACGCGCAGTGCACCTGGAGGTGGCCACATCCCTCACGGCCTCCTCCATGATCATGAGCCTGCGAAGAATGATGGCACGCCGCGGCACGCCGACTGTCATATACAGCGATAACGCAACCAACTTCGTGGGTGCTGAAAACGAAATCGCCGAAGCCATGCAGAGCAACGACCACAGTCTTAAAGCTTTCGCTTCAGAGAAGCTGATAACCTGGAAGAAGATACCACCGGGTGCCCCAAACATGGGAGGCGCCTGGGAAAGATTGGTCAGATCTGTAAAATCAGCCTTGAAAGTCACCCTGAAGGAGAGGTTCCCACACGACGAAACACTGCACACGTTACTGCTGGAAGCCGAACACGTGATCAACTCGAGGCCATTGACCCCGGTGAACCCCAACCTAGATGAAGAAGCGTTAACCCCCAATCATTTCCTTATTGGGCGCTCTAGTGGAATGTCACCGTTTGGCTCATTTAAAGACACACATGCAAACACACACTCCTGGAAAGCCGCTCAAGCACTAGCCGATGCCTTTTGGGCGAGATGGTCAGCTGAATATAGACCTCTCTTAATGCCCCGACCCAGCGGCAATCCCCAACATAAGAACCTGAAAGTCGGCGACATCGTAATCATATGCGACGGTACGATGCCCAGAGGAGTGTGGCCTCGAGGTGAAGTGATGAAAGTTCACCCAGGACCAGATGGTCGAGTCAGAATAACCGAAGTAAGAACAGCAGCTGGTCTGATTCGCCGTCCGGCCTCTCGCCTCATCGTGATCACAACAGCGGACTAAACGTTTTGGTGCTTGCGCACGAGGGGGAGATTGTAAATAACAGCTTAGTTTTAAGGCCATTTACATGTATAATTTAGCCCTAAGTAGTTATTTAGTTTAGTCCTGTATTCGTTTTCCCTTTATAATTTGCTCTTATGATTCATTCTAATTGTTATTACTTTGATGTTCTTGTGTATAACCATGTATGTGTACCTAATAGCCATGTATGTGTACCTAATAACCATGTATGTGTACCTGAATTACAATAATAAATAAATATGCTGCCACTAAACAACACAACAAAAACAAACACATAATCGCGGAAGGATAAATCACGTATCCCCGCCCTCTGCGCTACGAGCGCCGCTTATAAAAGACGCGCGGCTCTGAACATTTTGTTCATTACTCCGCCCGCAGCCGCCCACGCATGACGTCCCACTCACCACATCTACACGCAGCTTTATTTTGCATGAGCCTCGAGTTTTATTTATATTTCCTGCATGCCTGTGGAGAAACCCCGGAGTAAAAGTCTGCAAAGTTGTATACTCCTTTCAGGTATAGTTGAGGTATTCCCACAGAAAAACCTCTACAGTATCGCTATTGGATCATAGACCACTTCCCATACAAATTTTAACAGTCTCCTTTGTTCAACTTTATCGCTTAAGCATTGGTTCAAAGTTGATTGGGAAAATTTTACAGTTTCGAGTATCTTGATGTGCGTCTGTACCTACTATTAAATAATACGTAGACCTTTTACTTATTCAGATGTTGTCACATTGCCACGTGCACATTCGTTATTTAACAATTAGAATGGCGGAAGAAATGTTGATTACTATGTTCAAAGAGATGTAAAAACTCTTGCGCATCATAATTCTTGCCTGCACACAGTACAGTCACGAGCATTAATATTTACACACTTAGCCTCATTCAAAAGAGATTTTCTCGTGGAATAACGATTGCAACTTTGAGATAAGACCTAGGTATTTCTAATAGAACCTCATCATCTGCCTAGCCTTTTCCCAACTATGTTGGGGTCGGCTTCCAGTCTAACCGGAGGCAGCTGAATACCGCTCCATGTAGAATACTACATGGAGCGACTGCCTAGATGACCTCTACATGAAAAATACGATACCCCGTTACGACTGTCAAAGATCTACAAATGACAGCCAGGAACGATTTATTCCGATCTGATACGGTTGAACGTGCTTTCCAAGTTACGGAGGTGTCTTGATATGTAATGGAGGGTTACCCATCCTCGGACCGCCCTCGACAAGTCTAGCAGAACCTTCGATCGGCCCGTGTTGCTGTTATTATTTAGCCACGAGCTCCTATGGGTTCCATAGTTCATGTCTGGAAGGGCCTTTTGAAGTAAGAACCATTGCAGCTTTGACTTGACCTATCTCAACAGACGGCATGCATGCATCAGTCATCGTATAGCTTAATCCTATTTTAAAGAGCTCAACGACCCATCACACGACGCTACTAGAGGGGCAATTCTCGTAATTTTAAGACCGTTCACAGTCTGATCTCAGTCTCAATCTGTCAAAAATACCTCTAATTTCCCTACATTTTGACAAGTTTTTGAGATTTGTTTGTCGCCGAGATGAGACTGCGACTAGATTTTGAACGTTTTAAATTACGAGAATTGAGCTTTAGATATGTAGGACATTTGCGTAAGCCATATACAAAATACTCAAAACCACTAGACGGTTATAAAGTCATGTATTCAACTGCATGTTTTTGTTAAACCAAATGTAACCTAAACCTGCCTGAGTTTTAAAATAAAAACTTTAGAGACAAGAAGAAAATCACTTTTAAAAGTAGCTAAGTAAGTGTGCGTGATTACATCGTAACAAGAACAAGACGCAATGGAGTCGCTTGCACAAGAACGTGGGTATTGCCATATATGCGTTTGTTTTAGTAATAATGAGGAGTAAAATAAGATGGGTTTGAAAGATGGAAATGTAGGGAACGTTACGCTTCCTGCTGGTGTACACGCAATCTTTTATGCGCTTCTGTAGTACATATACGTTCCCGTGTATAAATTTCTACATTTTGTATCTGTAATTTTTATGATATACATAATATTTTAAGACTATCTATCTAAAATAATAAAGCTGAAGAGTATGTTTTCACTAGTCACTGGAACGTCGAATTTGAAAAGTTATTTTTGCGTTTGATAGCCCAATTCTTGAAGGAGGTTTTAGGCTTTTACTTTCATGCTAAGACCGTTAGGGTTCGCGCAAAAAGGCAGAATGCTAAGCGGAAACGAAGTATTAGCACGGGTGGGCGATACGATGCGACGCGGTGGGTCGGGGGCCGAGGGAGTTTGTAAAAATTACTGTTATTTTAGTATATTGTGTATCTTACGACTATACGACGCGAACGTCGCGGGCAGAAGCTAGTCTAAGTAAATATATAAGCCCTACAGTTTACAGGATTAGTGGAGCTTTCAAAGAGGTAAGTACTTACTCAGAGCAATAATTCTGAAAATTATTTCTGAACATCATTTCATCTCATCCTACCTTTTTAGAATGTAGAGCTTTTAAGCTATTTTCCGTGCTTGTGTAAGGCTTTCATTTCTATTTAATAAAATTTCCTAAACTGAATCATAATCTAGATGAATGGGCAGATTTACCAAATTGAGATTCCTTTATTGTTTTGCACATTATCCAGTAAGCTTTAATTTATTGCGTCCTTGTCATAATGGCGGTCAGAAGAAAAAGTAATGTTCCTTAACTTATGAATAATACTCCCCTATATTTGGCTACAAGGAACAAAATGAATGATCTGAGGGGGATAATACAATCGCTACGTCCGGCGTGTGACGGCGGAGTCGGCGTATGCCGGTCGTTGTAGGAACGATGTTATCATTTTAACCAGCCTTTATTGCAGCTGGGGCAAAGGGCATAATGATATGACTTATGTAGATTTATGAAAGCGCCTTGTTTTCTTACTAAACAGTATTTTCTAACTGAACAGACAGATGTACTTATGGAGAGTTTGTTGCGCCACTTCCATCTTCCCAGCGAAAGCACTAGGAAGTGGTGAAGGGTGAACGTTTTGGGGGAATGTCTTATAAAATTTTGAGTTTCGAAAAGTGCTGATTCTCAGCCTAATTTGAATTAATGACTTTTGATTTTTTTATTTTGAGTTTTGTGTATTGTAAGAGTCTCTATGATGCCCGGTTGTTTTGTCGAAAACGGAAAAGTTTTTCGTGCCAAGCAATAATTATTAGTTTTTATAACTTAGGTAAAGTTTCTGTTGCCCTTTGAAAATTGCTTAGTTGAAATTTCGCCTGAACTGTAAATTATGAAATAATCCAAAGCTAAGCTTAGTTTTAAGCTAAGTATTCACTTTATCCAATAGCTGAATGGCATTGGAGCATTCTTATGTACGAGTACCTATTACCACAGTGAGCAATGCCCTAGAGGGCCCAGAATACAGTTTTCAAAAATTCAAGTGCGGGTTAGGTCCTCCAAACTCGTAATATTATGCACTTGGGTCAAGTAAAAGTTGAATGCAGTAGGTGTACTTACGAGTGCACACGCAGCCTCGTGCCACAAATAAAAACAAAACAACTTTTCACATTCAACTTGACACTCGAGTTGACTCGACCTTCATAACAAAGAATGTCGTTTGGTTCACTATTGTCGCTGATACGTGGTTTCAAAGAATGGTGATAGCAATAAGAGATAAGACAGTTATTAGATTTGCCACGAGAAGGTGTTTATAGCGACTCTGACACGGTAACTGTTTAACATTGGCTAAATAAACACAAAGATTGGTTGTTTTAGGTCGGCAGGTTGTTGAATAAAAAAGAAAAGAAAGAAAATACATTTATTTAGCACAGACTAAAACGAACCCAATGTAAATAATATAAAGCAGATAAAAGCAATAAAAATGAATAAAAAGTATAAAGTGCGATGTAACAGCAGGAAAGTGTTCCTCAGGGCGCGCCTGCCAATGCGATTAGGGTTGGACCCATGGGTTGGACCTTACCATAGAAATATCTATGGTTCTTATTATCTCTGCTAGTCTATTCTTTAAAAAAGGCCCGTAAAAACTAATGTGAAGTGAGCTGTCGATGCTAGGCATTGACAAGCTCACTTCCCCTAATTTTGCACCGTGATATTTTTACAGAATAGAGCGACTGGTCTCTGGTTTTTTTATATGAAAAACAGTTTCTAACCCCTGAAGAAGGGGTGTTCAAAATTTTCCTGCAGCGTAGCTTTCAAACAATCTGTTTTTAATTGAAAGTATTTGAAAGGTGTTATAATAATTAGAATAGTTCTTAAATGGTTCCTCTCAGGGACGAGCTGGTACAAGTGCCGCTTGTGATAACATAATATGTGTACCTACCTACCAGCTTGTACTAATGAAGTTAAAACGATGTCTTTAATGGGCTAATAAAGTGATGGCAATGCTTAGGTATTTCAAAATCATGGGCACGATTTATTTTTACCGACTTCAAAAAAAAAAGAGGTTATTATTTCGTGAGTTTTAATGTCATCAGACCTACTACATATGTAGATAGTCGTATAAACATCACAATTATTATCTATGGCTTAGCACGATCGTTGAGTTCTCAGTCAGGTTGTCGTAACATTAAAATACTCCCTTGACATTTCGTAACGGTACCACGAATTCACGATTGAACCTATTCAGCCTGCCCTATCATTAATAATATTTTCATAATCTGAACTACATAATTTATCAACGGAGTTGTTGGGAAATGTGGTTGAGTTACCTAATTAATGATCGAAATTGTCGTGACGACAAAACTAGACTGATTTTTTTTTTTTGACCGAGTGTTTAATTAGGTTAGAACAATGCTATTATGACTTAACCTTCTCCTAATTCAACTTGTTAATCAGCCTATAATGTTCCCACTGTTGGGACACAGGCCTCCTCTCTGTGAGAAGGAGTGGGCCGTAATCTACCACTCAGGCCCAGTGCGGGTTGGTAGATGTCACATGTCTTCGAACTTTTGGTTCTAGGACATGCCGGTTTCCTCACGATGTTTACCTTCACCGTTTTGAGAGCAGTGGTGATGAAATAATTTACACAAAGTAAAGTGCCTGCTTGGATTCGAACCTATGTCCAACAACACGTAAGCTGTGACCGTTACCACTGGGCCACCACTGTAAAATTGAATAGTTTTACCATGGAACCTACAATAGATTTTACAAATGAAATATTTATTTTATTATGTGTGTTTTAATGTTTTTTTTTTGACCTGATGTATGAATGTAAACGAACATTATATATTTTTTATACCATCATGTACCACATATACCTATGTGTACAAATAAATACAGCTGAATTTGAAGCAAAATAAGTATACATATACCTAAGGATCGTAGCATTCTGTTGTTTCTGCCCAAGCTCATGCGAAAATGGCGTAAGTTTATGTGTGTATGTTTCTTTTACAAATTAAGTGTGGAAGTGAAGTTCTGTAACTTATAATGATAAGAAAAGAATGATAGGTAGGTAATACTATGTATTTCTCTATTAACAAGCTCACCCTACTCTACATTTGTGCTGGTTATAGCCATAGAAAAGTATCTATGGTTAATAGCACTGTGTTACCCTTTTCTGTGATTTAAGTATTCCATTTTTACACAGAAAAGCGTGACTTGAGTGCGGGCTTAGGTCACACGAGCTATAAAATAGTATAAGATACGTGTAACTTAAGTAGTCTATTAATGCACGGCGTTTAGCACACACTAATTTCACGCCGTGCAATAATGTACCTACTACTTTAGTCACTCGTAGATAATGTACTTTTTTCGTCCTTTAAATCAAAAACGTTTTCAACTACCTCTTTCAAGCATAATGGACGTAGCCAAGTGCCGTGCCACCTATGTTAGGTACATCTTTCTAGGACAGTTACATTGACCTGGACCTGTTTACGCAGAAGGGTTATACCTACGTTACAAGTAGAGCATAGTGAACGCAGTCCCGAGTGCCTTGACACAGTTCACCGAGGTTCATTCATAGGCAGGTGCTTTACGGGCCCCTCACTAACTGAACGTGTTTTATGTAGGTAGGTACATAAATTTAGTAGGTAACTAGCTAAATGATAATTATTATGGTGATGTTTTACGTACTTGTTGATATACGGATAGATAGATTAAAGGCAGCAATTTATTTGTTTCCAAAGATACAGTAGCACCTCAATTTCGTGACGTACTTTCTGTCCCAATCCGATGGATTTTGAAAAAAATTCCTAATCCGCAATATATTTGAAAAAAGTCTGCTCGACAACAAAGATATTTTATTTTTTAAATTGCCTCTTACGCAATTACCCACCCCGCAAGATTCCTTCCTATCAGCCAGCTAAATTGAATTGTTGCGTAAAACTGAAAGGTAGGTTGGAAAAGCTGACGCGTAAAACTCATTTTCAGCATCGAATTACCCGGTAGGTGGCAAGTTTTTATAGTTTCATAGAATTTAAATCCGGTAATTGATTCATGATAGTTTTACTTCATCCCTTTCTCTAAAGCTACTATCAATATATTGTACTAGATAATGTCATAAATTGTCTACTAATTATAGGTACCTACCTGAAATCTCGAATGTTTGTCCATTTAGCAACAGCAAACCCAGAAATTCAATTAAAAATAACGGAAAAGGAACACCTGAACCTATTTTATGAGAAAACAGCCGCATTACACATTTATGAGGGTGGAGGATATCTCGACCCCGCAGGAAGTTATAGGTATGAAATGTTCAACCTTGTTGGCGCCTTTACATCTCAGATTGCTTTAATAATTAAAATTTATTTCAGTTACACTACAAGTTTTATTTAAAAACTAGCTGACCCAACAGACCTTGTCCTGTTCATACAAAAATCCTATAGAAAAATGTACTTTCTAATTTTTCAATTTTCCGGGAAGCTTTTCCAATTTTTTCAATTTTCCGGGAAGCTTTTCCAATTTTCCTTAACCTAAAAACCTTAACCGAACTATTCTGAACATTTTAAAATAAAGCCAAATCGGTCCAGCCGTTTTCAAGTGATGCGCACCAACGAAACAACATTATAATTTAATTTTTATTTATGTAGATTCTAGTTCCCTTGTGTGGAAAATAACAGAATGTAATACATAAGCAGGTATGTTAATTGTAACTCATACAAAAATGTTATAGTGCGTTTGTAAGCATCTAATTACGCTTATCTTGCATAATTTAACAATAAAACTATTTTTGTTTTTAAAACAGAGTTAAAACAGTCAGACAACAACGGAATCTAAAATACTCTACTAATTTACTTCACTACATTTTTATTAGGTATGTAAAATAAAAAACCTACTAGAGACCTTTAACAAAAAAGCATTACAACTTACACAAATACGCATAACATTTATGAAATTCTGTTTCATTTTATAAACACAAAAAACGTGATGTGTACCTACTCTAGAAAAATTACTGTTGTTACAGCAATGAACGTACACACAGACAAATACATTAAGTATATACGCGGGCAAAACAAATGTATAGGTACTTTCCATTTAAGGTCTGTCTACATTCACCATCTTTTTATAGGCAGCTAGAGAATTGCGATAATTGAATGAAAAAGCCTCTAACCTGCCACCATTATTGTGGTGCCATAAAAACAATGTGAGAAGTAATTTCTATGATGGAGCAGTTTTATTCAATGGGAATATAGAACGCTGTTTTTTGTTCTGTCGATGTTACTCGCATTATGTCTAATGTTTTTAAACTATTTCTTTTATTGATTGCTTTAAAACTACGGATATCGACGAGAAAATGTGTCTAGTGTTTTTCAATCTACGGCCGACGTGTTAAAATAAGGGTTCCCCAAGCAAATGTCAAAACAGTCGAGAAATCTGAAGAGGGGACATGCGCAGTAGGGATCCGATCAATGCACCCCGTCGAGTGCGCGCGCCACCCTCGCCCCGGCCGCCGCTATCTACGCAGTTGCCACAAAAACACCATCTAAAACCTAGCGCACTGAGCGGATCGCCCTTGAGCAACAAAAAATACACAATCAATCGGTTCATCCGTCAGTTAGTACCCAAAAAATGTAAAGTGAACGCGGGGCGCCTCCACCAAGTACCGTGTGATTCAGCTCGTTAAGGACACCCACACCTTCCGAGTCGTCTGCGGAGCGAGCCAGTGTTGCACCTAGTCAGGTCGCTGTCGCGTGACTCACCGGATTATCCAGAAGATTTCGATCGTTAAATTCGCTACGATAGTGGAGTCTTAGAGCCGGTGTCGGTGTGTAACCGTATACGTAATTAGTGCAAGTTCGGATGCCGGTGGTCCGGCCGCGCGTGCCGACGTTGATGACGGCGCCGGCGGGCGCTGCTGAGGAGTGAGGTGGCCGCTCAGTCGCAGGGATGGACGACGGAGACACCATCTTCTATGACGACGACGGTGAAGCTCAGTGCGATATGGTACGTCCTATATGCGTTAACCTTGACAAAAACCTTCGATAATCCTAAACAATGCGATTAGTGCGACTCATGTTAACATTATTCCGATGCTTTCAATGTAAAACTGTAGATTAAGTAGATATCAGTGGTTATGTAACGCGGAAACGTCGCTGAGAATGTGTGCACAAAATGGACGATCTGGCAGGTTTTGCAATGATGCAATACCGTTTAAAACCTTTTCGATATCGGGAGATCAATTTCTTCTGCGGTTTGAATAGCGTATAATGGATGTTTTTATACTCGTAGCATCATAGCTGACAGCATGATCATTGATTTACACCGAGAGCGCTGCATCGCTTGAGACCTTGATACTTGGAAGCGCTTGGATTATTCCATGACTGTTTTGCTACATAATCGTAGGTATTAATGAAACCGCTGAAATTAAAATTAACATTCTTGCTGAACATAATATGCCATTGTTGTCATTCATGCAATGTAAACAATTATTTTTAATTTCCGAAATTTATTACTGTGGCGGCTTGTTTTTTAAGCATTCAATAATTTGTGTTCTGTAAGAAATCATTCGGTACCGTTATGGCTCGTTTGTACCGTAAAAGCAAAATCATGTATTGCCTAAAACATAAGTAAACTTCAACGAGGCAATTCTGTGGGAACACGTTGTTAGCTGGCTCTAACTTTAGAATTAGTCAATTAAAAACGTATTCCTACCTTGTAACAATTAATTAACTGCCTTTCCATGATAAGAACTTTGGTAACTTTGATTGCAATTCTAATTACTACAGTGCACGTTATTACTTACAAAGAGAATTATTACCTACATACATAAACCATTAGGTAAAAGATAGGTAAAATTATTTAAATTGAAATAGAGCTGGCGGAATATGGGTGGTATAAAAAAATTTAAAATTCTGATTTTCATATGGATTAACATTGCCATATGAAAATCACGATTTTTTATTTTTTTTAAGCCAGGAGATTCCGGTAGACCGTACTAACTATGGTGCACGTCTGCCTAACCCTTTGGGGATTACAGGTGTGATGTTATTGACTCGGAAGTACCATCTAGCTACAGTATTAAAGAAAGAAAAAATATCAGAGAGGTAGGTAGGTACGTACTAGGTACATACCTCCTTCGTAGGATCCATCTATACTTACAAGCTGAAGAGTTTTTTTGTTTGAACGCGCTAATCTTTGGAACTTCCACGTCAGATTTGAAAAATTCTTTTTTGCACTTGATAGCTTGAGGAAGGTTATACTTTTATCATCACGCTACGGCCCTTAAGTAGTAGCCGAGCGAGGCGTGTGAAACCGCGGGCCACAGCTAGTGAGTTATAATTCGGTACACAACTTCACTGGTTATTATTAGACTATTATCTATTATCTGTAATTACTTGCTAACTACTAGTTTCGAAAGAAAAACCAATAATTATTTTTATAATTAAATTACACCCGTATTTTCATTTTCATTAGCAGTTAAATTCAAAATGGCGCTTCGGCTTTCATTCTTTTTCTTATACTTAACCAAGAATGATTCTCATCGTACAGTTTAATTATTCCCAATAAGCAGCCTAAAATAGTTCCACTGCTCTTAAAACGATGAAGGAAACCCTTTTTAGGAGACCCACATTTTCTAGGACAAAAATTTAAACAAATAATTATATGTGACCCGTACTGGGCCCACTCAGTCTCACACAGAGAAGGACATCAATACTCTCCGAGTCCATGAAATTACGAACCAAGTTTATTTCTCATTTGCCCACTCAAAGATAAAACACATGTAATCAATAACATTGCAACAAGTCGAAACACATAACCTGACATTATTACGCAATCAAACCGATGCAGGTTCCTCACGCTGCAGTAATCAATCATTAAGTAGACTAATGGGCACGGAGTCATCACCGTCCAGTGAAAGTCAGGCCAAATTGGCGTATTAATCTTCATTATGCCGAAGCACCCGCGATTCTTCACTAATTATGAAGAACAATACCTACACTCTTAGAAGTAGAGTCCGACCGAAAGTCGTCTTTGGCAATTTTCGGCAGAAATATTCATTTTCGGCCATTCTCGTTTACGGTCGAAAAAATGTTTGTCAAAAAAGTTTTTTTTTAAGTAGGTAGGTACTCACCAGAAAATCAGTACTAACTAACCAATAATTTTATCAGAGAAAATCCATCGTTACAACAAATAAAACACAGTAATGCAGAAAAAATACTTTCTCTCGCATATAATAAAATAATTACTTATGCCTTTCAGAAAAGTATGAAGCTAATTTTCATGTGATTTAAATTGAAACGGTTTTATGCCCTGATTGAGAGATTATGTTTGTATTTTTTTACTTTTACCAAATGAAAACCTATCGACAAACCAAATAGTAGATATTTTTCCGTTTTCGGCCGAAAAAGAACCACTTTCGGTCGGTACCAGACACTCTACTTGGAAGTTACATACATCTGTGTTTCCATGGTCTTTAATCCTAGACGAGGCCTATTGTTGCTTAAAATAATCGCCATCTTTAATTTAATTATTGTTCTGGCATGAAAGTTCATGAAAGCTAATGACTAGTTACAGTACTAGTGATGAGTAGATAAGTGTTAAATTGCCAGTTCACTTTTAGCTTCGTGTCTATGGTTGACTCGATGATTTATTCTAATTAGTTCCACACACGTGGGCTAGCATAGCTCGGAGCCTTGAATTTTAAACTTCATTGCTTTCAATGTTTTCACTTTGTTTGGTTTAGATTTTTATGTGTATGTTTTATTAAAACTACAGCCGTGGCTACAAAGAAGTGAGATATAGGTACCCCGTTTTATACAACCGTAGTTTTGAAAAGATTTTAGGTATATGATGGGTATACGTATCTACAGACGCCAGCACATCAAGCTACTACAATCTGTCAAATTTCTTTAATAGATTTTCAACTTTATCGCTAAAGCATAAGGTTCAAAGTTGATAGGGAAAATTTGACAGTTTCTGGTAGCTTGATGTGCTGGCGTCTGTACATATGCCTACCTACTAGCGACCCGCCCATGCTTCGCACGGTTTTTACGACTTCAAAAATCATTTTTGTTATGTTTACTTTGTGAGATTACATTAATATTATATTTAAGTGTAGAAGATACATAATATAATATACACATTAACCTACCGGAATAACAATAACCACCAGTAACTGGGTTGTGGAGGTAAGATAGGCAATCGCTCCATGTAAAATACTGGTACTCAGCTGCATCTGGTTAGACTGGAAGCCGACCCCAACATAGTTGGGAAAAGGCTTGGCAGATGATAATGATTACTACCGGAACAAATTCTCTAAATTATTATGAAAATCGCATAAAAGTCCATTGTGTAGTTTAGAAGACCTACGCAGTCACACGGGCAGACAAAAAAAGTGACTATTTTATCTTGCCTACAATTTTTTAAAGATTTACCTATATTGTATTCATCTTCACGAATTGCCATACAGCGTGGCAATGCCGCCAGTCTCTTGGGTACATTACCAGTCGACAGCGATGCGGATGAATTTTTCGACGCTGTAATTTTAGTTTTTCTATAGTTTTAGTTAAGTTAGGTTTTAATTTTGTTATTTTTGTTAGTTATGTGAACATTACCTGAAATAAAGAGATTTATTCCGAAAAAAAAATTAAAATGTGATCTTCACGAATACAGGCTACATTTATAAACGACATAATTGACCTTTGTTTTATTATTTGTTCACTAATTATAACATTCATTGAGAAATCCATTCATTCCATCTTCTCATACGAATTATTTCCTTTGTGTTCTTGGTTATTATTAAATGATTACAGCAGCATTGGCATTGAAGATGCAATAACGATTCATATGTAATATAAGATGCGTTTTATTAACACAGTATTAAATTAATTAAATATTATAACATAAGCAGCGCCTCGCGGTTTCACCTGCATAAATTTGCCGTGGGAATATCGGGATAACAACTATTCTATCCTTTCACGGGACTCGAATTATATAAGGTGTAAAAAAATTAACTGCAAGAACTTTAAGAGGTGCTTTAGACCATCGAACTGAACAACTTTCACTATGGGACCAACTCCGAAATCACGAAAAAAAAATCAGCTGTTTCATACAAAAGTTCAATACCTACTCGGCCAAAATGTATGAAACAGCTGATTTTTTTTTCGTGATTTCGAAGTTGGTCCCATAGTGAAAGTTGTTCAGTTCGATGGTCTAAAGCACCTCTTAAAGTTCTTGCAGTTAATTTTTTTACACCTTATATAACAAATTTCATCTAAATCAGTTCAGCGGTTTAAGCGTGAGGAGGTAACAGATAGACACACTTTCGCATTTATAATATTAGTATGGATACCTGCTTTGAAGGTAGCAAAAGCATAATCAGCCTATAATGTTCCCACTGTTGGGACAAAGGCCTTCTCTCTATGAGAGGGAGTGGGCCGTAGTTCACCACGCGCGCCCAGTGCGAGTTGGTGGATGTCACAATTATGTCTTCAAAGTTTCGGTTCAAGGACATGCCGGTTTACTCACAATGTTTTCGTTCACCGTTTTGTGAGCACTGCGGGGTAATTGCGTAACACAATAACAGTGGCAATGGCTTTCATTTTGACAGTTCAGCAACATACATTGCGTCATTTACGTTGTTAAGCAGACAAAGTTTTCGAACATATGAAGCAATGGATTAGCAATATCCTTCAAAATGATTCAGATTGTGATTGATAGTGTGTTACAAAATTAAGTTGCAGGACTTTGTGGGTAAATACCTTCTTATTTGATATTGTTCTTATACTTCATGCGTTGGTCTCTCGCTGATCTTCAACTTATTGCAAGTTAATTTTCTGCAGTTCCGCTGAATGATCTAAAACATCTTTGGAGTGTAACCTCCTACTTGCTTAATATTTACAGAACAGGTAGGTCATCACGTCTCTTAACTATAAGGCGTGAAATTAGAAATATGAGCTTTCCAACACCTATACAACTTCTTCAGTTGATGCTAATTTCAAGTCGCTAAAGGCCGTTTCATGTGCTAATGAAAAGCTATAAATTCTAATCACAATTACGCAAAGCATTATGTCTTCGTTAACACCAATTGTTTTAGTTTTAATTACTTTAGAGTATATTGCATATGTTGTGGGTATCCGTATTTATATGGTGTACATATAATAAAGAGTATTCTATTCTATCCATAAAGGTACACGACATACGTATACCTACAAATCCTACAATGTTCGCACAGCAATTGTGCCCTGCGCATCTCCCTAGAATCAAGTTTTTGCAATTGAACAGACAGCTGTACTGCTGGGGACATTGTTGCGCCACTTCTTCTTTCCAGCGAAAGCACTAGGAAGTGGTGAACCGCTGATGATGAGGCAGATGTTGGGGGGCTGTCTTATGTAATTTTGATGTCCGAAAACTGCTGATTCTCAGGCATTCTCAGCCTATTTAGAATAAATGACTTTTGATTTTGATTTCCCTTGTAGAACATACATCACGCCTGTTTCCCTACCGGGTTGGGCAGAGTTGTACTTAATAGTTCCTACACCTCTATTTCGCCAGCTATGTTGCCTTTGTGTTTGCATGAAAACAGCAACCACGACAAAGTAGGTAGATGCACGAGCAGGGTTGGTACGCAAACATTGTAAATACCCGGCTTGACATAAGTTAGGTGTTAAAGGTACCTACGATGCTACAAGGATCTTTTGGCGCTCTAATAACGTTGTGGCGGCATCTACATCGCCACGTGCGAACTACGCATACACGGACGTCACGCAAAATCCTGCATCGCGCAAGTAGTTACCGCGCGACTAGTACCTATATAATTATACAACGTCCCGATATCAATCGTCGGGCAGTGGTCCACCAGACACAACAGAGGTCAACTCTGGTCGGGGTATCCTCCCTTTTCTATGGAGGATAAGTGAACTTTACGCCCTGTTCCCCATACCTCTATTACATTAATAGAAAAGCAGTATTGGTAAACATTTGTGCCATAGTTTTGTGAAATGTATTGAAAAAACAAAATGTCGGAGTTAGTTCAGATTTTGACCACGCGCCAAAAGATTCAGAGTTCAGCTATAGTATAGAATGATACATTTTAACGTCACTAGAACCTTTCAAGTTTTAGCAATGGTTTTGCATTGTAAGTTATGGTGAATGGCGATGGCCTTTGCAGCCGTGCGATTATGGTGCAATTGCATTCTAATGGTGTCCCTATGATCAAACTTCTGTCTGTATGTTTTTGTTGCATCAACATTGTTTTCTTGTTGGGTCAATTGATTTTTATCTTCGTAGATAAAAAATAACTACAGACAAATGCGTGCACTGACTGGACGGGTTCAATCAATCTGTGTGGTTCTTTCCTCAAAAGACCATTTTAGACACCTATCTATCATGTAGATAGGTGTCTAAAATGGTCTGACCAAGATTATGTCTGGACTTTAAAAGAGACTGTGACGTGTGTGTGTGACTTTAAAAAATATGATTGTTTGTGTTTGTATAAACCTACTTACAGAAATAAAATCATTTATCATTTATTGGTATTCAAGAAAATTAAAATTATACAGATATTGTTTTAAAGGACAATGCCCAAAAATGTATGGGACTTGGTCCTCCACCGCCAACTATACCTAAGTAGCTAAATAGTCTACTATGTAAGTAAATGACAGGAATCGTATTATATTAACCACATTGCCACGCCACAGCCGTTCGCCAGTCATCCCCATCCCACAGCAGAATACCCACCAAAGTGGGAACGATTTTAAGCTTACTAGTGGATTTATTATGTCCACATTCCTGGAAATCGACAAAAAATGGAGTGTGGTGGCTTTTTTTACAAAATAGTCGTTTGATTTCAATCTTGAAACATCAACAATTAATTTAAGCATTGAATACTAGACAAAACAACGTAAAATATAAAGTCTTGCGTTTGATGAAACACGGGCTATTTTAGCAAAAAACAGCTGTCACCAGCTGCATTGGTATTAAACCAAACTGCCATCATGGGGAGTAAAGGCACAGAATACTTAATAGTACTACGTACGTACTACTACATTGACGGATGTGAATAATGACTTAATTGAACGTTCATTATTATTTATCTCACCAAAAGCAATCGTCTGCCATTTCACAGGTAATGTGTAATGATAACACCAGTAGAAAGCTAAGGTTTGGTAGCCAAGCACGATGAAAGTCGTCATCCACTTTATTTCAGTCTCGAAACCTATCCACTTCTCTACTTCTCTCACTTTCGACAAAATAAAAGACTCGAGCCTCGGAAAGCACGTCAAAGGCTATCATTCGCAGATCTTTGACAGTCGTTACGGGTAGTCAGAAGCCTAAAAGTCTGACAACCAGTCTTACCTAGGGTATCGTGTTACCCAGAAATTTGGTTGTAGAGGTCAGAGGGACGTCTGATCTCAGTCTCAGTCTGTTAAAAATACATCTAATTTCCCTACATTTTTGACAAGTTTTTGACATTGATTGTCGCTGAGATGAGATTGCGACTAGATTTTGAACGTTTTTAATTACGGGAATTGGCCTTCTGACGGGCAGTCACGACGGGTGACGGGTATTCAGCTGCATCCGGTTAGACTGGAAGTTGACCCCAAAAGGCTAGGCAGATTGACCTACCTACTTATCTTTTGTACTTCGCTGTCAATGATTGCTAACAAAAACTACATTAACATTTCATATCCGCGAGTGGCGGCGTGTCCGACCTACTAGGGCACTATGAATAGTAAAGCACTATAATGTGCACACATTATCGTTGCAAGCCACAATCTCCAAGGCGCGCGGCGCTTGCTAAACACCATCAATTTATTACAGCTAAGAATGTAGAAAGCCGTTATCTGGGACGGAGCAATGAAGAACTGGGGCCATCTAAAGGGCTCAAAGTCAGCGGTTTCAGCGTCATTAGCAGGTCTATACCTGATTCAATATTAATTACTTACAACAAAGAATTGATCCTACTATACGATATATTATTATAAATTGAACTCTCGTATGGTAGTTAAAATTGTGTTACGAAATTAGGGCGCTGTTCTGCCGTAGTAAGGCAATTGAAACAAGCCGTGAGATTAAAAATACAATTATATTATAAAAGATTACAAACCCAACTTATATCCCTTACAAGAACACCCAGAAATTTGCGACATTGGGGTGTTAATTTATGAATATTTTATCAATCCACAATCTTTGTTTTTCCACTACCTTCAAGTTGTTGTGCGGCATATTTCTTAATCATATCTTTGGAGACTTCTCTCTTGTCATACACCCAGCCGAATCTCTCACACAAATGTATGAGGTCTGTAGTGAAGTCGAAAGTGTGTGACCACTCGGCCGCCTTGTAGTCGAACGGAAACGAATGGTGGAAGTTATGCCATCCTTCACCACCGGTAATTGCTGAGATGATGAAATTCTCCGCTGGTCTTATGCTTCTGTGGGAAGAAAATAAGTTATAGCTAATACTTCTATTCGCTCCTGTTTCCAACAATTTTTATACTCATCTTAAGGAAACCGACATGTCCATGAACAAAAAATTCGATGTGACATCCGCCCATCTTTATACAATAAATCCCGAATACCAATATTTTTAAAATCTAGAGGTCTTTACTTACTTGTCATAAGGCTTATAACCCAACGTATGCCCAAGGCTGTTGACTGTCAGCTCACTGTGGTACACGAACAGGAACCGTATGCCACATTGCCACGCCACAGCCACTCGCCAGTCCTCCCCCCACAGCAGAATACCCACCAAAGTGGGAATGATTAAGCTTACTAGTGGATTTATTATGTCCACATTCCTGAAAATCGACAAAAAATGGAGTGTAATGGCTTTTTTTTTACAAAATAGTCGTTTGATTTTGATCTTGAAACATCAACAATTAATTTAGGCATTGAATACTTGACAAAACAAAGTAAAATATAAAGTCTTGCGTTTGATGAAACACGGGCTATTTTAGCAACAAACAGCTGTCACCAGCTGCAATTGGTATTAAACCAAACTGCCATCATGGGGACTAAAGGCACAGAATACTTAATAGTACTACGTAAGGTACGATTCACACCAACCGGCTCGCATCGCGCCGGGCCGGGCGGCATTTTACAATGCGGTAAAGAACATTGAAATGTATCAACAGTAATTACAGTTCATATTTGCATGCAACTTACGCATATTTACCTCCGTCGGCATCCCGCGACGCGTCGCGACGTGTCGCAGAATGCGTTCGGCTGCCGCGGCATGCGTACGGCTCCGTTCCGATGCGGCGCGATGCGAGCCGGTTGGTGTGAATCGTAGGTACGATTCACACCAACCGGCCCGATTTAAACTTTATAGCGGCTCTAAAGTGCGCTAGTCGCTGCGCAGTACCTCCACCACCCCTCACCCCCGCTAACAAGTGAATTTGTTACTGCGCAGCGACTCACCTCATGCTCCTCATGGTACAATATGCTCCTTAAAGTTTGAATCGGGCTGTAGGTATCGTACCTGACTTTTGAGCAATAATACAAACTCACTTTGCTTGCCAGGTGACAAGAGGATCATTTTCAATATCAGTCATGTCAATTTCTTCGAATTTGCTGACAACCTCCGGCTTCTTCTTCATCAGAAGCCATCCGATGTGTGAGAATAACAGTCCACGCTCACGGTTGTGGGGGTCAGAGTCTGTGTCACTGTACTTGTGGTGGACGCGGTGGTTTCGCACCCATTGATACAGCGTGTTCTGTTAGTAAAGGCAAGGAAAATATTCATGTACTCGTTTGACTACAGTATCCGTAAAAAAACAAAACTTGAAGAGCAGTTACAAAATGATGCAGTAACATTACTTATACAAATAAACGATCATTTTATTAGAACTGATTAATTATTTTTATTCAGTCTTCTTTACATACCTATTTACATAATTTAAAAAGCTAACAATCTTAACACTTTGACAGCCAAGCGTTTTATTTATTTAGTAGTGTAGTGTGTCACGTAGTACGTGATCCGCTGTCAAAGTGTTAAGGGTCCGCTGTCAAAGTGTTAAAATAATCAAAGGGCATCAAAAAATTCGTACGCGTCACTGTCAACGGGAAACGTGCCCAAAAGGCTGGCAGCATTGCGACGTTGTATGGCAATGCTGATTCTTTGGCCAAAAAATAGGCAAGCCCTCTAGTCACGTGAAGAGTCGACCAACCGCTTGGCGATGTCTCGAAATACTAAGTGGGCACTCGGGCCCCATGGCCCTAGTGTTTCAACCCCAAACAGCTCAAATATGTAAGTTCCAAAGAGATTGGAATATTTGCGCCGTTTGAGGTTTTCCTGATTAATTGATTTTTAGTCAAATATTCTTCATGGATAAAATACCAAGCACCTACTCAATGCTACTTCTTTTTAGGGTTCCGTACCTCAAAAGGAAAAAACGGAACCCTTATAGGATCACTTTGTTGTCCGTCTGTCCGTCCGTCCGTCCGTCTGTCAAGACCCTTTTTCTCAGGAACGCGTGGAGGTATGAAGCTGAAATTTATATCAATTACTCAGGTCTACTGTCCCTTGAAGCTGTGAAAAAATCAAACTTCTAAGCCAACGCAATCAAAAGATACAGCCGTTTATGCCGCAAATTTTCGACACTTGCAAGGGAATCAAAACCTACAGGGTGCTTCCCGTGAACTCAGAATCTTGAAATTTGGTACGAAGCAACGTCTTATAGCATAGATAAAGGAAAAATTACGAAAACCATAAATTTTTAGTTACATCATATAATAAAAACTATTTTTGAAAATTTTAAAGTTAGGACTTTTTTTCTCATGAACGCGTAGAGGTATTAAATTGAAATTAATATCAAATACTCGTTAAATTTTTATACGGAACCCTCGGTGCGCGAGTCCGACTCGCACTTGGCCGGTTTTTTTGTAATAAAAAGTATGTAATCATTTACAGCATTTCAGCTATTTTAATTTACCGTTAACTGAACATTTGCATACAAAAGTATGTAGGCACTGGCGGTAAAACTGTGCAATCAACTTTTATGTTCATACCTCCAAGCTTTGCACCCGAAATGGCCTAAGGCAGTCTAGACTCCGCTATGTTTTACGATGCACTTTGGAATTGCCGTCTGCACATAATGGAAAATAAATTTCTGGTATTACCTGTCCAGCAGTATGCGAAGCCGAATAACATGAAAACCCGCAATGGTGTGGAAGCTTTAAATGCTCTGTGAGCCCAGTATCTATGTGCTCCGCCGGTGATGCCGAACCCACTAAACACAAACATCGCATACGCTGAAAACAAAACAATTATTTTTAAATCTCAATTTACTGTATTTTTTTTTTTTTGTTTCTATTTTACGCGATATCTCCAACAATTTTGAATCGGCTTTTTTTTTATGGATAGGGTATGCCTCAGGAGTGGTTCCATATAAATTTTATTAATTTTTCTTGGGTACTTTTTGAGTTGGTTTCAATAATACGTGTTTTTTCCACTTAGTTTATATCGATGATAGATATAATAACTTCCTGTCACTGATATTTACTTAGCAAGTAGTGTTTATACGAATTTGTGTGGGGTAGGTATAACTAAAAGTGAAAAATACAAACATTTTACAAAAAATCCGACTTTCAAAGAAAACAAAACTTTACTACCTACCTAACTTCAATTTCGAAAGTCGGTGGCAAAAAACGTAAATGCGAATCCTACGACACCGACTTCCGAAATTAAAGTAATTTTTCATTTTGTAGTATTTTTTTTTATTTTGAGGTCGGTTTTTCTTTTTGTAATGACTGCATCAGAAAGAACATTCTGACATGATTTTATTTGTGCGACGTAATTTAGATGTATTTTTTTTTTATTTGCACTTGCTGAGAATAATTTGAATGCCACAATAAATGGATTATACTCACCAAAACCAATGGTTTGCGATTTTACAGGTAATGTGTAATGATAACACCAGTAGAAAGCTAAGGCGTGGTAGCCAAGCACGATGAAAGTCGTCATCCACTTTATTTCAGTCTCGAAACCTATCCGCTTCTCTACTTCTCTCACTTTCGACAAAATAAAGGATTCCTGTTTCACTTTCACCATTTTCTTATAAATTTTTATTCGCTACGACCGTCTTCCCTGTGATATGCAATAAAATATTTTAATTTCTGTAAACAGTCTTTTTATATTAACAGAAATGTATTAATTAATGTAAATGTAAATGACAAAATCAATACTTTTATTAAAATAATTAATTATGCTTAGGTACTAATAATACATTATTAATAAATGACTATGAATATAACAATGTTGAATAAAGACGGTGTCTTTTTTTTCAATTTCAAAAACAAAACTTCGGTATCAAAAAACGGAAATACGAGAATTAATTAATTCCTGTAGAGAAAGGCGACGTACTTAGGGCACTATGAGAAGAAAAACAATAAGAGGGTATATCGAAAATAACATAAATACTAAATCTCATCGAAAATTGAAGAATATTGAATTCTCACCTTTTTTGGGAAAACTAAAATACTTCGTGCAATACACGTGTCTTTATTTAACACAAATAACCCTAACATTACAATTATTATTATGTGATTTATTTGCAAAGTTCATAAGGTCTTGGCTGTGAGGCATATTGCCAAGTGCATGCTAGTTCCAAGTCGCATTACACTGCATTCGTTCATATTTTTTTGTCACGCGTGGGTGCTAAGTATTTGCGGTATGAGAGCATGATAAATACATGTACTTTATACATTATTCAATACCATTACTAGCTGAAAAGTATCTAGGGTTCTAGGATGTTATTTGTACTCGTTTGGTGACTTTGGCGTTGCTTCTGATCTAAATTCTGATAAGATATCATATATGTACCTAAATTAGAAGGATGACATTGAAAGTAGGTACCTAACTTACAACGTTAAAAAACTTAAGAAAATCCTGTTTAGAAACATTTAAATTATTGTTTCAAAGTTATTCGCTTTAAAACTTTTGAAACCAATTCAGGCAATTTTTGAAAATAAAATTATTCACGATCATTGATCTGTTTTTTATATTTCTATGTTCACGATTTACCATAAACTGCTATGGCCCTGTAAGGCTCCACAAATACTAACAAATTACAGCTCTATGCTCATAAAATAAAACACACCGACTTTATTGAATACAACATTGTTGCACAAACTCGTACACGGTACAGCCATAGAGATACACGTTTATCGATCGTACAGCACCAATAGCTCTCTCCAGTTGACATTGTAAAGCTGTCGAGCGCATACTTCACATCACTAGAGACCATCTACACTTTTTTTAATCGAAGTCAGCTGTTTCATACAAAGGCATAGACAGGGGAGGGTTCGCAAAACTTTGCGTTTTTATTCAACGGACATTCGCAGAAGTTATGGGGTTAATGTCCTTGAATATTATTGTGTAGTTTATTCATCGTGTTTGTTGTTTCAATAGTCCGTTATTAAACATATTAAGCTTCTTAAAGACAGTTGCAATTAAACATCAACGGTTTAGTGAAAATCAGCTGCACATTTGCTACTATTCGAAGGTTCTTTTATTTATGTTTTATATCAGTTAGATACTCATTGTTTCTTCATTTATGTAAGAGATTCTTGGTACCTACCTAAGAACAGGAGATCAATTCTCGTAATTAAAAACGTTGAAAATCTAGTCGCGATATCATCTCAGCGACAATCAATGTCAAAAACTTGTCAAAAATGTACGGAAATTACAGGTATTTTTGACAGATTGAAACTGATATCCTGACTGTAAACGTTTTTAAAATTACGAGGATTGTCTCTCTGATGTCCAGTGCCTGTTATAATTAGATCATTATTTTGTACGATCGTGCTTTGGAATCCTTAAAATGGTAGCCTGATGCATGTATAGTACCTACGGCCCCAACCCAATCGCAGACATCAGTGTTGGTCCAGGTACTGAGGTGTTCTAGATAGAATATAATTAAAATATCATAAATAAATCATGACAATCATTTATTACACTGTTACATTGAGACGTCTGTTAAGAATGTAGTGCCCACGCATATTTTATAAAACGGCCTGCAAATTAAACTAAATTATGTGCACCAATTTAGACCTTGTAAAAAAGGAAGCAATTTTGATTACTGATGCCCGATTCCTTTATTAACACGGTAATCTTAAGATAAACACTCGTATCAAATTCTATATTAATATAGAAGCTTTGATTTCTAGAACCATTTCCATTAAGACACTAAGCATACTGGTATTTGCCTTCCGAAATTTCAACGGAGCAATTTAAAAAGTTACGTTTGATATGCAAAAAAAACATTCATTCAACCACAAACACAGGAACTGCCTAGGTACATTGTTTTCTATGAAGGCCCTAACTCAAACAGTTAATATTGGAAAATATGATAACGTAACTGCGGTCAGTCGTCCATAACGGTAGATGGGGATGCGTGTGCGCACTTGCGCAGGTTGCGGCCGATCGTCCACTTGCGGCCAACTTTGCGGTCAGCACTGGATTGCAGCTATCCGGCTTACTAACTACCTACTACCTTATCACAACACTTTAATTAAAATAGTTGACTGTAGCGTGGGATAGGATATGTGCTATTTGGTTATTTTGACACAACTAGGTTTATTTTACTGTACTTTTAAGTAGCGGGTTGTACTAAGCTGGTATTTTTGCATTCTGTATGTATAGGGTGTTGTTTATGTTATCATTATTCAAATTGTTGAATAGGCTAATAATAAATGGACTTATTGGACTATCCTTTAAGTTCAATGTTGTGCTTTTCCATAAACCTATTTATAAAACTGAGTATTTATGGGTCGTCAACTGGTCAGAAGCCCGAAAGTCTGACAACCAGTCTTACTAGGGGGTATCGAATTACACAGTAATTGGGTTGTGGACGTCAGATAGGCAGTCGCTCCATGTAAAATACTGGAAGGTATTCAGCTGCATCCGGTTAGACTGAAAGACGACCCCAACATAGTTGAAAAGCTAGAGAGATGTTATTTACAAAACTAATAAAAAACAGCCTTTGAATGTCGCGTGTGTAAGTGTAGGTTTAAATTTATTCGTGACAAAACTAACAATGTCACCTCTGTTTGTTTGATTAACATAATATGGTTTCTACAATAGGCAGTTATAAACAAGAACGTCTATTGTTAAAAAAACTAGAAGAAACTTTCGCCGTTTCTTTTGTTAACTTTTGCGAAAGGGCTCACAAATTAAATGATCTAAATCTCAGAGCATACAAAATGTTATTTCTAAAGTATTTGCCGCATTGCACGAGGGATGGGGATGGAAGGGAAGCGTAATGACTGTAATCTATATCTATCTATACTAATAATAAAGCTGAAAAGTTTAAAGCTGTTTGTTTGAACGCGGTAATCTCTGGAACTACCAGATTTGAAAAATTCTTTTTGCATTTGATAGACCAATTTCTAAAGAAGACTCTATAAGCTGTTTAAAATCACGCTGGAATCCTAAGAAGCCGAGCAAAAACAAAAAAGTCAGAAAGAACACAGTATTTCTATTCTGTAAAAATCTCTCCGTGAAAACTAAGGTGAAGTAAGCTAAAAGTGAGCTGTCAATAGTGTCAATCACTAGCATGTGGAACAACAGCTCACTTTAAGCTCACTTCACTTAAGTTATCACGGTGATCTTTTTACAGAATAGCATCGCAGTAATAGCGCGGGCACGCGAAGCGATGCGACGGAGTGGGTCAGAAGAATAAAAAAAATTCACGCGGACAAAGTCGCGGGCTGATGTTAGTCGTCTGATATTATTCAAAATGTACTATTACCACAGTATAATATACAGTAAGTTATCTAAGGCCGCCCGCCGAGTTATTAGCCTACTCTTGCGTTGATCCCCAGGGTTGTCACTTTTACTTTTAGTTAATATTTTCGAACAAGCAGCACTTGATCTAAATTTATGAAATAAAAAGCATATTATGATTGAATATTTTACCAATTTATAAATTTAGTAAAAATAAAAAGCCTTTATTCACATAACATTTATTATACTAAGTTACAAATTTGATACTGAGAAAATTTTTCTCCTGTTTCTGCACGTCCGGAACGCTTTATTATTATTTGTTAATGTAAAGTAAATTCTCATTCTTATGTAAAGTTTTTGTAAAAAGCTTTTGGGAAAGCATGGACAGGGCATCTTAAATTCTATATCATTCAGTTGATCGTAAATTGACCGGCCAATTTTAATGTTGATGTGGTCCTTTTCGAACGCTTTGCGAAACACCTGCTCCATCCTTTCTACATTATCGACAAAATCATCAGGTGGGATCATGAGTAAATTTCGATATTTGCCGTAATTCCTGTAATGGGTGTATCTAGATTCTACACTTAAATTACACGCTCGTTGATTAACGTCGACGTAATTATTTAAAAAATCGCAGTTCTTATGGTAATCAACACATTTTTTTAACAAAGCGCCACAAACAAAAAAATGCATTATTTTCCGGTAGCTCATGTTGTATTGGTACATAGTCAGAACGTAAGATTTCCGACAAAATATTTTCATTTCCTTGTGTTTGATTGCTACTGGTAACTAACTTTAGCTCTAAACGTAGTATTCAGAAAGTAAATTTGGGAATACATTTATATGAAAAAATGCGACTCGGCTACGCTCTTAATAAAGCAAATAAACTGTGAAATAAACAATACAATACCACATTTTCTAATAATATTTAAGTATAAGTAGGTACTTACATTTCTGGTTGAGTAGGAACTATGAAGAATGATAAGTCCGGGTTTGCGAAATCATTATTGAGGCACCCGAAAACACTACAATATTTTTTTCCCCTTTTTGAAGTCATGATACTCGTAATTTAAGTGGCCGCCGCCGGCGAGAGTTGACGAACGCAAGCGGTCATGTAGCGTACGCGCGTGCTCACAGTCGCGCTGCACAGCCCGCACTGCCGCCACCTTATTCCCTCATATATTATGCTAGCGTGTGCGTGAAATCGCGTGCCGACATGGCGCGCGGCGCGCACGCACACATTCAAACCGAGAGCGGCACGTTTGTATGAAGATGTTTTACTGTATATTATACTGTGCTATTACTGAGTCTGCGTATTGTGAGATACGGCGGCCATTGTTTGAGATTTCAATAGCCCACAGAATCTTATTGCATGCACTTGTTCACATCGAATCTGTTTGCATACAAAAGGTGGGAAAGTTTCTGATAGATTTCGAAATAAATCGATGTTATCTATATTATCAATGTATAATTGAAATCGGATGATGAGAAACGTTCCGGTTTTTTGTGAAACAGTATGTACTTACAGGAAATTAATTTTGATTGAAAGATTTTAAATGTTCATAGAGTCGCTTCACTGCGGTTTGAATTAATGGTGCACGTCAATGTTCTCACAACAAAACTATTACGATCGTAAATGTTAACCGACAAGCAATTACGAGTGCAGACACACGTTTTTATGTGTTTCCAATATCATTCTCAAGTCTTCACCGGTTTATCTAGTTCATAATAATAAAGTAGCACTAGATGGTTAGGGTTACCAGACGTAAGAATTCCTCTCTACTTTTTAAACGTTTTAAAAGAGTGTATCGATCGATGTATTTTATGGTGATTCGTCTCGCTGTTCGAGGGCAGCCAACCGTCAATATTAGTTTGGCTTCAGTAATGAAACTGCTTAAAATGGTTCACTAATGTTTCACCAAAACTCCATTGACAAATTTTTAGTTTACAACCAACGTTTCGTATACTATTTATTTCGCAAACAACTCATTCCGCAAATGTTTTATCTTATAAACTCTCGCTTTACCAACATTTTTTTGGCAAATGCTTCTCTTTACAAATGTTACGGATGATATTTAATCATTTATACATTTTTCATTTAATATTTAGATTCTTTTGGAAAAATAACGTTTATACAAAATATTTATTTATTTATTTAAGCTTTTCGCACAAAAAGGTACAAAGGCGGACCTAATGCCTTAGGCATTCTCTACCAGTCAACCAATAACATTTTATAATACACTAGCGACTGCATTAAAATCCATTGCGAAGTTTAAAAGATCTAAGCTTACAGACAGCGGGAGTGACTTTGTTTTATACTATGTAAATATTTTCTAAACCAGTCGCAAAGTGATCATGACGGTATTCTCCATTTGGGTCAAATAATTTTCAGGCAAGTATTTTTTTCTATGTAATCTAGTCGTTTCTGGCACTAGCCGGCCGCTACCGCGGCACCGCTCGCTTCGCTCGCTCGGCTCGTGCGCAGGGGTCACAGTTTTAACCTTTTTTTTTTTTTTTTTTAACGTGGAGAAATGCTCATGCATTCTGCACTACCACGGGGAGATAGTGCAGTTATGTGGGACTCCAACCCACTAAAACTCCACGGTGTCCTCCTCTGCCGCTTACGGCGGGAACACGGGCACGCGTTAGCACTCATCCGTGAACCCGCCGCGGCTGTCCGTCACCGGACCCTCCTCTGGGGAGTATTCCCCATCACCGGCGCACCAGAACACATAGCACGCCGTGACCACCCCAGGGACCAAACCAGCACATGGGCGCCAGACGACCCCGTGTCTGGGCACCCTTGGTCCCCCTGCGACGGGTCAGGTCATTGGCCCCGCCGCCTGCCAATTTTCGGCCGCAGAGGATAGGGAGAGCGGCCAACGTCATACCAACACTCCTCTTCCTCTGCGGCCCCACCGCGTCCGCCAACGGACGGTGGCGACCCCGTCAAGGCCGCGGAAGGTAGGGAGAGCGGCGCACCGCAATACCGGCACTCCTCTCCCACCGCGGCCTCCAACCCTCAGCCGCGATGCCTCCGATACGACATCGCGGCCCGCCTCAGCTGCGATGTCGCTCAAGCGGCACCGCAACCTACTTGTTGGCCGCTACGTCGTCGGCTTACCGGCAAAAGCCCTGACGAGCGGCCCCTCCTCGGGTTCCACTTCGCTTCACCGTGAGTGTCCAAGCCACGGCTACTGAGCCCCCCCGCCTCGACAATGCGGGAACCCACCGGGGGGGGGTCACAGTTTTAACCTAACCTAACCTAACATTTTTTTTTAAATAATTGACCTAATCTAACTAGTTTGGTTCTGGGTAGCCCACTATAAATAATCTCTTTTTTTCTATTAGCGCAAGTCGATAAAAGAATTAATTTCATTTTTAGGAAATTGCGTAATGATTTATCATTACGCAATTTCCTAAAAAAACGTTGTTTTATTAAATAAAATTAATAAAAAATGAATTGCTTGTTAAATAACACGTTATTAAACAAAAGTTTATCTGGTGATTATTTTGTAAAGTGAATTATTTGGCAAACTTGTTGTTGTATAATGATGAAATGACAAATCATGTTTTTGCCAATCATTGTTTGTCAAGTAAAAATTTGTAAATTAATTTTTGGTGAACTGACAGGGCACCGCTTAAAATTCTGTCGAAAAATCTGTCTGCGAAACATAATCTCGTCTATTTCTTCTATTACTGTGTTTTGTTTAGGTAGTAGGGTATTTATTATTGACTGTTTATGTATCACTTTCACCTCAAAGTAGCATTTATTTCAATTAAATCAATTACAGGTACCTACCTACTTACTTTTGAATTGTCAAGAAGTCGTTCAGTCAAAAATATGGAGCTAGTTGCCCATTCCAAAGCGTACCTAGTAGGTTCCTATGGAGAATAACGGGCAAGAAACTGCATGGACAGTCTTTTTTTAATCAAAATATTGGTGATTTCATTCATGTTGAAATTATACATGTGAGAACGATGTAGAAAGACATGCACGTTAAAAGCTTCCATAGTAACCAATTCAGATATATGCCTGTGTTAGTGCAGTACAACAGGCTAATCGGAAGAAGCTAGATGAGCAACGACTGCAGCGTCATGCGATCACCAATCCATTGGCTAATCATTGAACACATACTTAATTCATCGTAAGCGGTCATGTAAAGGTTCCATAAAGTGCATCACCCCTATTGCGTAATAAACTTCCTATTACAATCCCTAGGATTTTGAAGAAAATCCCAAAATCTCAACTCCATTGCTTCATATATTTGAAAAATTCGTCAAGATCCCTACCAGCATCTTACTGGAATACTTTCTTCCTCCTAGCACGTTTGCTCTTGCGAATCTCCACCCAAGCCGGCAAATAAAGGCAAGAAAGAGGTGGGTGCTCTGTTCCTCGTCATACTTCATTCTTGCCGACCAATAAGGCAAGCCAGAGGTAAGGAACAAGATTTCTTCCGGGAGATAGGGTCCGTGGGGTCGCTACTGCCCAACAGCTCGCCACATGCTACCCTACGGGTTTCTGTATCTCTCTTGGTCTGGCTTCTCACCCCAGACCTGTTCCGGCGCAGTATTAGGTATTAGGTATTGCACTTCTCCAGAGTCTCCTCGTCTGTTTAAATTATAGCTGTTCTGTGGCATGCAAATTAAAAGAAAGCCCCTTACTACTAAAGGTCCCTATCACAACAAAAATCTTCAATCAAGATACAAAAACACGGCCATTCACTCAGCAGCCCTACGTATCACAGTACAACAATCATTAACATTGAATCGCGTTGTAATCTAGCTGTTGGCATACTATGGCCTGTTGTGGCCTATTGCCTATGCATGAGAACCTCATAATGATACCATCTTGATTTGTTCTGACATACACGTGTGTTTATGACGAAACTACTCGAGTAGTGCAACCTGTTTTATTCGATACTTGTTTGAATATGAGTCGTGTCGATTTTAGGTAACGTCGTCGGGAAGCAACCGGTTGGTATGAGTCAGTCGGAATGGATGAGGAATTTTGGGTTCAGTTTAAGGAAAGATTATATCGAATTAGGTTCAGCTGGCGTTTTCGTGCACGTGAAGTTTCTTGTTCCCCCGATCTACCCCGGTCGCATCGCATCGCTTGCCCGCGCTATTACTTCGTTTTCGCTTAGCGTTCTAATTCTTACTTTTTCTTTTTGCACGGCTCCTAAGAGTCTCAGAGTCTCAGCTTAGGCTATAGCCTTCCTCAGAAATCGAGCTATCAAATGCAAAAACAATATGTCAAATCCGACTGGCAAACTCTTCAGCTCTATTATTAGAATAGAATAGAATAAAATAGATAGATATTAGGGCGAATTCTTCCAAACTTTTATACCTAGAATAAGTCTTATCCTGATAATAAAAAATTCGTATTTTTAACAGTTTTTCCATACTAGAACTGTTAAACGTCAATTTTATTATCAAAATCAAAAGTCATTTATTCAAACTAGGCTGAGAATCAGCACTTTTCGAACGTCAAAATTACAAAAGACAGTCCCCCAAAACGCCCGCCCTTCACCACTTCCTCGCTATTCCACGGATACTTATAAGGTATCTAACACCCATATTAAAAATTACAACTAGCGATGCCTATTTGTTTTCTACAAAACTTGTAAAAGGCTTGTCATAAACATCATCATCATTCTCCTGCCTGGTCTTCTCCTTCTCTCATAGCCATCCACATTTATACTCAAAACATTCCTCACGACGACAACTTTTATAATAAACATGTCATGTTTCAAACACGTCTTATTAAGTATTTTGGTCACTTTTTGACATGTATGCAAGTTTTGTATAAAAGTATTCTTTACAACTTGTTTTAGTTGTAAACTATAACAGTAGGCATATACCTTGGCATCGATTGGACCAGAAATTAAAATAACAAGGATTTATTTATAAACGAGATGCAACTTCAGAGGTTCTTCAGGTTAATAATGAGAAACGGCACCCATACTAATATTGACAGCAAATGTCTGTAATGATTTATCTAATAGCCGGAATCTCTTAGTCATAACCACTTAGGCTAAGCGCACACCACGAAATATAATCGTTGCGGAAAATAATCGATAATCTGTGAACAAAAATATACTAGAGTCCGCGCACTGACGTAAAGAATCGCTTGAAAGATTATATTAGCGTTCGCGATTGTATATAGCATGAACATGCGATTAAAATAAACGCATCGCAGTGCGCGCTTAGCCTTAAAATAAAGTTAAAACTTTACGACTATAACGGAATCTAGAATCGTGCATTAAACTTAGCTTAGAATAAAAAAGTGCTAGAAAATCTGTTATTTATCTACACTGGATGCCAATTACTTATATAATAAATATTGCAAAGGAACCGTAATAAAACACCGTTTAATAAGTTAATTTATAACTTGAAATTGTTTTATACGATGACAATCAATTTTCCGTAGCTAAGTTCATGGAGTTCAACTTTGTTATAAAAAGTACTGGACCGATTTCAAAAATTCTTTTGCCGTTAGAAAGCTACATTACATATCTTTGAGTAACATATGCTAGATTTATTCCGTTAAGTACTAGAAAAAAATAGAGATCCTTAGAAATCCCTACTAAAACCAACCACGGTGTAAAAAAATTGCCATAAAAAACTTTTTTACAATAAAAACATTTTAACAAAAAATTAAACCTCCGAAAAAACTGAAAAGCAAAAAATAATAAACTTTTTTTATTTAACCTTAATAAATAAGTTCTTAAACTAATGCAAGTATACCTAAGTAATTTAGAGTCGGCGCCAAACAAGCAAATTAATTCCTTGCAAGTGGTCGTGCGGAGAGCGCATTTTTTGTTTGAAATGTTAATGTTTATCGCTATAGATTTCACGTTGCTTATTTCTTTAAATTTAAGGTAATTTAGTAATCTTTGTTCATTGATTGTTTGGCGCCGACTCAAAATTACTTAGGTATACTTGCATTAGTTTAAGAACTTATTTATTAAGGTTAAATAAAAAAAGTTTATTATTTTTTGCTTTTCAGTTTTTTCGGAGGTTTAATTTTTTGTTAAAATGTTTTTATTTTATAATTTTTTGAGGCTATAATTTACTAATTACTACATGCTTAATGTTTGATTACTTTTAAAATACCTACCTTACTTTAGACATTAACTGTTATATAATCCTACTTTAACTATTATTTTTTGTGTAATATAATACTAAATAATATAATGTAATACTTAAAAAAAACAGGCTTTATATACCAACATAGATAGGCCTTTTATTTTAATTGTAATACACAGCTCAGCATTAAAATCTGTGAATGAACAATAAGTCACCCCTATTTTCCCACCCTTAGGGTAGGTTTTTTTTTTTCAAATTTACATGGGACCAACTTCAAAGTATGTCCTATCCATTAAAAGAAGAACTATCAAAATCGGACTACTCTGTAAAAAGTTAAGCGTGGTCATACATTACAATCAGTGAGTGAACAATCAATCATCCCCTGTTTTCTAACCCTTAGGGTTGAATTTTTTTTTCCAAATTTATATGGGACCAACTTCAGGGTATACCCTTTCTAATAAAAAAAGAATTATCAAAATCGGACTGCTCTGTAAAAAGTTATGCGTGATCATACATAAAAAAAAAAAAAAAAAAATATACGCGTCGAATTGAGAACCTCCTCCGTTTTTTTTCGTCGGTTAAAAAAAAAAAGACGGGTTGCACTCCGGGAGTGCCGGCAGAAGTGAAAACTTGAATATTAACGTTGAAATAAATCAATTATGAATTGAATTAATATAACTAATTTTTTTCACTATTTCCTTTTTTCATTAATCGATGCACTTTGTTCAATTTCCATATTTTAAACACTTTGTATACACGAATTTTACGAATACACAGCAGTGTGGCTACTACACAGACGGTCGAGCCATCAGCTGTCCATCCATCCATCCACATCCACGTCCACCATCACCGTCACCGTCACCGTCACCGTCACCGTCACCGTCACCGTCACCGTCACCGTCACCGTCACCGTCACCGTCACCGTCACCGACACCGACACCGTCACCGTCACCTTCACCGTCACCGTCTCCGTCACCGTCACCGTCACCGTCACCGTCACCGTCACCGTCACCGACACCGTCACCGTCACCATCACCGTCACCGTCACCGTCACCGTCACCGTCACCGTCACCGTCACCGTCACCGTCACCGACACCGTCACCGTCACCGTCACCGTCACCGTCACTGTCACCGTCACCGTCACCGACACCGTCACCGTCACCGTCACCGTCACCGTCACCGTCACCGTCACCGTCACCGTCACGTCACCGTCACCGCCACCGTCACCGACACCGTCACCGACACCGACACCGTCACCGTCACCGACACCGTCACCGTCACCGTCACCGTCACCGTCACCGTCACCGACACCGTCACCGTCACCGACACCGTCACCGTCACCGTCCGTCCGTCCGTCCGTCCGTCCATCCATCCATCCATTATCGTGTCTCACTTGGTTCACTTCGGTTGGCGCCGCCGCCGCAGAAAGAGGGGGGGGGGGGGGGGGGAAATCTCTCCTGACGGTCACGTGTCCTGACGCGATGTCCTGACGCGAGTTTAACATTTTTTCCCCATACAAAAAGTGTGCAACGCCGCTAAAGAAGTTTTCACTTCTAAAAACAACCGACTTAAAAAAAACACTACTAAGTGATAAATACCTTTTTCACTTCTCATGCTCTAAAAGTTCGTCTTTATGTTGTGCTTAGGCGACATAAAATCGCTTTTTATGTTCTAGTGCATAAAGTAATTTTTTTTTCTGAGACTAAGGTAATCAGGCCCAACAGCCACACGCACAATAAAACTTCGCATTAATGTCGTTATTTATTTCATTTTCTTTAATTTATACCACTTCCGTGTTACCTATCGTTAATTTAATAAAATCAGGTAAAATAAGTTGTCATTTATTTTTTAAAAACGCAAAGAAACGTTTTTATGACTTGGCAGTATGAAGTACCCAAGTCGAATGACAAATGTTGAAATAAAAAAAACACTTTTAAAAAGTTTCGTGGCGGTATTATCTGTGGTGGCGGGAATTAGCTATGCTTTGCAACATTTTTGATTAATTATGTACTGTATACTTTATGCCTGTTTCATTTTCTCGCAATCGAAGTGAAAAGCAGAGTGTATAACTCAGGCATAAACGAGCCATTTTACCCCTCGACTTAACTATCCACCCTCGCCTGCGGCTCGCGTGGATATAAACGTCTCGGGGTAAAATAGCTTATTTTATGCCTTAGTTGTACAATCTACTATAATTTCGGAAGTCGGTGTCGTTGGTTCTGCATTTTCGTTTTTGACACCGACTTCCGAAATTAAAGTTATTTATCACTCTGTAGTGTTTTTTTTTTTTGAAGACGGTTGTTTTTTTTTTGTAAAAAAGTTTTTATTTTTCACTTTATTGTTGTACTTATCCCACAAAAAAGTAAACGAAAAGATCGTTAATGTAGACAATTTAGATAAATTTTTAGATTCTTGTTGATTTTTCAAAAACCGCTTGTCCGATTTCGATAAAATTTTCATGGGACCATTTGGGAAGTATACCCTTTCAAACAAGAAAATAATTTTTCAAATCGGTTGGCAAGCGACGGAGTTATGCGCGAACAAACATTTAAAAAAAAAATACAAACATCTGAATTTAGAACCTCATCCTTTTTAGAAGTCGGTTAAAAATGTCTTTCATCGCATGCGCTGCGGAAAGTGTTGATGATAGAACAAAAAAATGTTCTGCAATATTATAGAATATGTCAATATCTACAAAAAACTTAGCATACTTATTAGTTAAATTATCTTTCTTTATCCCAAAATGTTTAAAAAAAACTTTAATGTTTTTTTAGGAATAAATTAATGACCGCTGGCAGTGTTATTACGAAGTATGAGTTGAGAAAATATGTTTTATCGTGTTTAGGATATCGATACCCACCAGCCCACCACACACGTCTGTGAAATTTACACGAAAAATAAAAAAGAATTTTAAGCTGATTTATCAAATGAATAGGTACACTAAATGCGGTCGACGACCCCACAAAAAAAAAACATGAAATTAATTTATTTTTCATTTTTTTATCGATACCTACCCATCACGTTGACTGAGTTTTTCTAGCTAATTTAATTTGACCCTATATAACAATAAAGCAAATTCACTAACTGTTTCTAGATCTTCATAAATGTTAAAATACCTAGATAATTGAACCTAATTCCTAATTCTAAGCTTACAAAACCTATGTATATAGAGAAAAGACGCAGATTGTACCCTTTTTTTTTGAGGTTGGTAAATCATCAAATGACTCCTCCCGCTCTGGGTGGAGCGGAAGGGAGTGTCAGACTCTTACTGACTAAAACCCACCCGTGTTCCTTTCTTAGCCTTTTATATTCCGGGGTAGCGGTAACCCTTTCGGACAATCCCGCTTACCCTAATGACAAAACATAGGTCCCTACAAGCTTTAGCACTTAACTTGAACAAAGCCTACAAACCACAAAATTAGAGTTAAGTATGAGCCTCCTCAGCGGAAACATTATGCTCCAAAAATGTCCTGATGACGTCATCCTAAAAACACACATCCGCGTTGCACAACCATTCACATCATAGCATTGTTTTGTGTGTGACACTGCGCATTATGATCGATCTATCAAGATTACGATATGTAAAGTATGTAGTTAGTCTATTGTCTGTACGAAATATAGATGACCAAATATTGTTGTAGAATTTATGTAAACGCTGTGTTTCAAAATAACATTTTGAAGTATATTTTCTAACCAGTCGCGTAGCTTATTCTATAGTTTATTTAACATCACGCTAGGACCCTTCAGAGCCGCACAAAACTAAAAAGTCAGAACGAAGAACTCTAAGAGTAAACGAAGTAATTACGCGGGCAGGCGATGCGATGCATCGGGGTGGATCGATGGGAACAAGAAAAATCACGCGGATGAAGTCGCGACTCAGGCGATATGGGTTGTTAGTTAAATAAACGATGGTCACTAATAATTAGTATCGCTGACTCAAACGGCCGTTTGCACCTAATACCTAAGTCTAAAAGACATAGATTTTGCAAAGTAGGGGACTAAGTATCTAAGTAAAGTTTTCGCAATCCATTTGTGTAAAGCATTTTGTTTTATGTTTATTCTTCTTCAACCACGCCGACTACTGTACCTCTTTTCACTATAGAATGTAGTTTACAAATCGGCAATAGGTAGGTAGATTTATAAATAACAATAGACTCACGAAGTCACGATTCGGGAAGTAGTCCCCAAACACGTGTAAGGCTTTCTCTGACCAGCATTTACTTACCGAGAACAATTTAAACAAAAAGTGCAAAAAAAAAAAATGTAAGAGCATAATCAACCTTAATAATGTTCCCACTGCTACGACACAGACCTCCTCTCTTCAAGAGGGAGAGGGCTCCGCTGTATGTAATCTACCACGCGGGCCCAGTGCGGGTCGGGGATGTCACATGTCTTGGAATTTTTGGTTCCCTCACGCACTTTCCCTTCACCGTTTTGAAATAAATTACACAAAGTAATGTCCCTGCCTAGGTTCGAACCCACGACTTGCGACACTTAAGGTGGGACCATAAAATGTTCTGTTCTAATAAAATCTAATTTTCTAATATAAAGTCGACTTAATGTAGCCTTGTAATATAATTGAAGCTTTGACACCAAATCAAATTGCGTTGATGTAATCAAATAACATGGTGTTTTACGATTTATTATTTCCATAATGCGGCATAAATATGCGGCGTCAGAGTAAACAGTACTGTAACTAATAAACTAATTAACCTTTGGCAATGGTACACGCTTATTCATTGCATTCAGTGTCTACCTGTTAGTTAATGCGCGTGAAACTTACCTAGGCTCACACGCGACTTGTTGACCTATGTAGGTACACACGACGACACATCGAGCTATACAGTTCCAGTTTTAGCCGGAGTTCGCTGATATAGGTAAATCAATGGATATATAGTATGGAAACCACATGTATGTGCAATAAATTATACTACATAGGTAGGTACTTGATAAAGCCTTTTCTGACGATATACAAAAAACTAACGAAATCGGTCGCGAAAAAAAATCTGCTGCTCCCTAATGTTCGCATAACTGGTCAAAAATGTAGGAAAAACAGTTTTTTTTTTATCGCACACTGACTATCAATGGATGTTACTAATCCATTGCTTCATATGTTCTAAAACTTTGGCCACTCAACAACATCAATAACGCAATGAATTTTGTTGAACTGTCAAAATGAAAGCCGATACTATTGTTAGTGTGTTACGCAATTACTCCGAAGCTATAAATTTTATATTAAATTAGAAGTCTTGTTTTTCTCTAGCTACCAAACCTCAATAATAGCGATGTAGACGTTCAAACCATAATGACTGAAAACTACAGGAGTGACCTTTGCAGTAAAACCTTACCTGCAAGTTAAATAAGTAGCTAGTTTCGAGTCTAATACGGAAGCCCTAGTTAGTAAAAGCCTTTAGTTATACTTATAGGGCTCTAGTTATAGAAGCTAAAGCTTTATTGTAAAGGTCAAGGGCACGTTAGCTTTAGTAGACGTGATATTTTCCACACGAATTGGAGTGCTCAATTCAGTTGCAAAATTCCGTGTAGGTGTATTTTCATCGTTCATTTACGTTTTATTATCTTAGTAGCTTCAGCTCGTATAAAGGCGAAAGTTTGTGTGTGTGTTTATATGTTTGTTACTTCTTCACGCACAAATGGCTAGACCAAATTTGATAAAATTTTGTATAGAGGTAGCTGACACCCTGGATTAACATATAGGCTACTTTTACCCTGATATTCCCACGGGATCGACATTTGCGCGGGTGAAACCGCGGGGCGCAACTAGTAATTTATATAACCATTAGAAAAATAATTTTCAGAATCGGATCAGTAGTTCCAAAGAGTTGTATGTAGGGGCTAACTCTTTGTAATATTAGTATAGATCTCTTAACTCATAACAAATTATTGACTTGCCAACATAATTTACTTTTCCAGTTTAAAGGAAAATCTAGGTAAGTACAGTTATTTTACATCTGATTTTGCATCACTGTCAAAATCACAGTAGGTAATCTTTATTCTCGTTACAATTGGGTTGTCGCCATTGACAAGTTTGCCAAAATTACAGTCATCTTTATTATCTTTATATGGAACTACATGGAGCATAAGTTTGGATCCCGTGGGAATATCAGGATAAAAAGTATGTCCTTTCCTGGGACTCAAACTATCTCTATACCAAATTTCATCTAATTCGGTTCAGCGATATAAGCGTGAAGAGGTAACATAGAGACAGACAGACACACTGTCGCATTTATAATATTATTAGTATGGAAGTATGGATTTTTACAGATAGGTACAAATTAACTTCGGATAAATAATGGTCAAACCGCCGTAGCAAACATACCGTGAATGTAATAAATAAACACGCGATTAATTAAAATTTTAAATGCAATTTGCACGTGTAAAGTTTTTAATGGTTTTTTTAGTACAATGTCGCTTCGTTGTCACGAAAATGTTATTTATTTTTCATTACACGATAATAATGGTAAATGCGCTTTTCCTAACTTAATCTATAGGGTGAAATTGAAAACATGCGACAAATCGAAATGGGAGATTGTACTCACCATTATGAACAATTTTTACTATAGGACCAAACCAGAAATCGCAAAAAAAAAAAAATCAGCTGTTCCTTACATTTATGTTCGCATAACTCGTCAAAATGTAGGGAACAGCTGATTTTTTTTTCGCGATTTCAGTTTTGGTCCCATATTAAAAGTTGTTCATATTCATGGGTAGAACATCCTGGAAAAATTTGGAACCGGTAAAAAAATAATCTTTAGGTAGGTACTAATATTATATTATAAAGAGGTACCTATTTGTTTGTAAGTTTGTATGTAGGGGGTAATCTCTGGAACTACCAGTCGGATTTGTAAAATTCTTCTTTCATTTGGTAGCCCAATTCTTGAGGAAGGCTATAGGCTATTTAACGTCACGCTATGACCCTTAGGAGCCGAGCAAAAACGCTATGGGGAAACAAAGTGATAGAGCAGGAGACGCGGGCAAGTGATGCAATACGACGAGATGGGTCGAGGGAATAAGAAATTTCACGCGAACGAAGTCGCGGGCAGAAGCTAGTTCTGTATAAACAACGCATTCCTTGTGAATTCACTCAGAGAACAACAGAAAAGTCCGTCTCAGTCGCTATGAGGTTGAGCTTGCGTAAATGTGTTATTATTACATACTTAGGTACTTACATAAGTTCACGCCTTCTTTCCGTGTGGGTAGGTAGAAACTACTGATTTTACAGAACGCCTTTTTTTCCTATATGGCATCTCGTAGTTGACCTTGAGAGGTCGCCACTACTTAACCGGACTATCCTGTGGTTGCCTTAAGTAAACTCAAAGCCTCCAACCTGGGGAACAGAACACCATCTGCTACGATCCTTATATACTCCTCACATGGTTATTAAAATCGTGGGGAAATATCAATAAAATTGAACGAGAGGAAGGCAAAGCCATGCCACCCCATTTGTATAATAGCCCATGACTACGTAAAAGGTTAAAACGTGGGCTTTAATCTTTCATTCAACCTTTTCTTTTCATGTCCTATTCTTAGATAAGAATGTACCCAACTTTGTTATAATAGACTTCTTTTCAGAGAAAATTCAGTATCCCACTGAAGCTTTTTCGGACAGAACTTGCAGTTGACCTCTGACTTTTAAAATTCTAACACTTGGAAATATTGTGAAGAGAAGGCAGTACATATGACTGAGTTAATTTAGTGCAAGTAGTTTTGTTATTGCTTAAGTAGGTACCTACCTAAACCCACTTGTTAAACAAACCCACTTAAATATCATCATCATGATTTCAGCCGATAGACGTCCACTGCTGGACTTAGGCCTCCCAGAAGCACCGCCACTTCGAATGGTTCTGTGCTTCTCGCATCCAGCAGATTCCTGCGGCCTTCACCAGGTCACTGGTCCACCTTGTGGGAGGCCTTCACTTAAATATAGTTTTAATCTATGACAATCTCGCGAAGTCAACATCGAAATACTTATTTTCGAACTTACTAAACTTTTAAAAACGCCGTGATCATCGTGGTAGTCCAGTGGTTATTAAGCCCTCACCCCCCTTCATGTATAGGTAATACGAGGTTGTCCAATCTTTGACATTACTGGCATCAATGACGGAAAACATCGCGAGGGAAACGTTGTTCTGCAGTGGGACAATAATAGCCTCATAGCCTGGTATTATTATTATTAGGTATTTATTATTAAACTTCTCCTCTCTTCTTCCCCAGGGTCACTCTGAGTCGAAGGGTGCAAAGAAACGAGAGAAGAGCGCGGGGGGCAACGGCAACGGCAAACCAAGCCGAGGGGTGGCCACGTCGTTCGGGTTCCGTCGGCGTCCGGCCAGCAGCTCGCGTGCTGACGACAACTCGCGCAGGAAACAGAAGGCACATGATAAGAATGGAAATGGAGGTATGGGCGTGTTATCTATACAATACATAATATGCTGATATAGGCCACATGGCAGAAAAGAGACTAATACATAGGGTAAACGACAGAAAAGAGACTGAAACCTAGGGTATTGGATTTGACTTAGGTAAAATAGGTAAAAAGGATTAATGTGCGCAACTCCACGTCAAAGCGCGTACGGGAGAAGAGAGTTACGCATAGAGTTAATACAGGAAAGTTATATACACATAGGGCATAGGACAGAAAAGAGATTTAAGCTCTCGGCATAGGGCTTAAAACTAAAGAGACATTAACCCATTGTTTTATATCACTCAAGGAAAGCAGTTGTAATTGGTTAGACCAGATGAACTATGAATTTCTTCGATCAAATTTCATAAAAAGTTGATTAAATCAAAACATTAAAGAGAGTCTTTTCATATTACAGCTGTTGACCTGTTCAACAATGTTTTGAACCAGTTTCCTGTGAATGAAATAAAATAATGAAGTACCAGCTACACATTAAAATAAATAATAAAACGAAATCGAAAGTACTTAATCTCAAACGTGCACAGAAAAGTTGTAATAAGAAACCTGCAACTTTAATTACAAGGTATCATAAAACATGTTTGTGGCACGTAAGATGTCCATATTTAATGATCAACATTTCACGACAGGTTCCACGGAGGATTTGCGTCCGGAGGAGGTGCTGTCCGGCCGGTCGACGCCGCTCGCGAGACCACGCAAGGAGACGCCCGGGCAGCCATTACGCTCAACTAGGTAACAAACCAGATCACACCCGCACCTTTACGTAACGATTATCGAAAGCAATCGCGACAGAGAAATGAGAATGACATAAGAAAAACGCGAATTACTTATTCATAAATTAGAAAGATCTAAATTGTGATTCTAATTTAAATATTGACTGCGAAGCACACAATTTTACAAATGACTTGTTCAAGCGCCTGATGTGTTCGAAAAGGAACTTATTGCTTTTACAATTTGCATAGGCGTTTCCATTTAAAAGGCAGCTTTGGTACTGGCGGGCAGACCGGCAATGTTAATACAAATCGAAACAATCAAGAATGCTAATGTTTGCTGACATTTATTGGAAAGATAAAAAGTTAACTTCAATGCTTTTTGCTGATTGAAATACTAGCACTTTCTACTGATGTCTGTCTTATTGTTGTCTCATTTGTTAGGTTCGGTTTCAGGCAACAACACGCCAAAACTGCGAAGGTCGGGGACGTGAGCGTGGCGGCGGAGCAGGCCTTCGGAGCCCCACATAAGGATAAGGAGACGACTTACATCAACAACAATGCATTAGGTGAGCATGCGTGATTTGAATAGTTAGCTAATGATTATGCCATAACATTAACATACAAGCACTAATATTGGTAGAGCTGAGGTAGATAGTTGAAGCGAAAAATCGTGAGGAAACCGAGATATCCTAGAACTAAATCTTGGTGACATGTAGGTGACAACCACCAACTCGCACTGGACCCGCTTGGTGGATTACATACCTCTCGCTCACAGAAAAGTCTGAGTAGATCATACCTACATTATGTAGATAGGATTATGTAGATACTTACCAAAAACGCTGGTTTGACAAGGTGATATAAATGGTTATAGGTACAGGGTGAAATTGAATTCATGGGCATCCTTTTAGGAGGTCTTTGTAATCATCATTATGAACAACTTTTATTATGGGACCAAACCCGAAAACGCGAAAAAAAATCAGCTCTTCCCTACATTTTGACGAGTTATGTGAATATAAATGCAAGGAACAGCTGATTTTTTTTCGCGATTTTAGGTTTAGTCGCATAGTAAAAGTTGTTCATAATGATGAGTACAATGACCCCTTAAAAGGATGCCCATGAATTTAATTTCAGCCTGTATATGGGAACTTTGCTACCTCATTGATTTGATCGAACATTTTATGTGAAAGTGCATGTGGGTGGGATCCATTTTAGGTGTATGTTAATCAATTTGATGCTGTCATTCTCTAAAATTAGATTATAGATATCGCCTTTGAATGGCTTCTGAATTAGGCTGCATTGGTAATTTTGTTCCCACCAACTTAGTTGAATCTTAAAAAGCGACATGTAAGTTTTAGAGAGAGCTTACTGGCTTAGTGGTAACGGCCCCGACTCTTACGAGCTGTATATAGCTGTACATTATAGGTACTATACTAGCAGCGCCCCGCGGTTTCACCCGCATAGTTTCCCGTGGTAATATCGGGATAAAAACTATCCTATGTCCATTCCCGGGACTCAAACTATCTCTATACCAAACATCTAAATCAGCTCAGCGGTTTAAGCGTGAAGAGGTAAAAGACAGACACACATACTTTCACATTTATAATATTAGTATGGAATACTACCAAAAATTCGAAGACATGTGACATAATATGTGGTAGATTACTGCCCACTCCCTCTCGAAGAGAGCAGGCCTGTATCCCAGCAGTGGGAACATTATAGGCTGATTATGCTACGTTATGCTATATAAGTTTTATGGAAGTGTTAGGTACCTCACAATGAAGTTTAATCTTATTAAAGTCGCCGATGTGGTTATTCTAAGCAAAAAATTTTACGAAACTCGCAATTCCCTTTTAATCCTGATGATTCTGTAATCGATATTTTTTTTCCGAACGATTAACTTTTCCGATTCAATGCTTCCCTTTGCCGCCTCTGCTGTTTCTTTTCATATCATGTGGAAATATACGTGTAGGTGCCTATACGAGATATACGTAGTAGGTAAGTAGGTATCAGGTATAGATACCCGTTTAAAGAAACCTGATCAAAGACTTACATCGATCTGGGAAGGTGTATACGATAAGTGACGTGCACTTAATCCGATTATATAAACGGACGATTTGACGGTATTCCGTATAAGGTAGCCGAATGGAATTTAAGAGTTTAGGAAAATTACGTTTTGAGACTTGAAGAAGTACCTTCCCGTATGTATGTACAGATTGAGTATTGATAATAGAATATGGCCACTTTGGCCAATATGGCCTGAAAAGGGGCACATACTGTGCCAACCTTAAATATACTTATAGGAATCATGGCTGGAGCATGATGATCTTGTACACTGACTTAATGCATACTACGCCGTAAGGCAGTAATACCTTCGACGAGATTACCAACAGCCAATTTTACTCGTGTTCCAGATAAGAAGAGTATAAGCCCAGGGTATCAGCTGCCGTTGCAGGCGACGCAGGTGTCCTCCACCGGTGTGACGACAATCGTCGGCGCAGGCGGCGTGCCCAAGACGCTGACCAAGCAGACCGTCATACTGACGTATCAGACTCAGCAGATACCAGCACAAGTAAGTTGGACTTGTACTTTTAGTAAGTTTCTTTTTGTCTAGAAGGTAACAATGATATACCTAATCATAGCATGCTGGGTAAACGGATTGCTTAGGTACTCATAAAAGTTGGGACATATTATTTCCAAACATTTAAGTTACGGTTCTCTGAGGGTGATTACTTCTTTATCGATAACCGGTAACTAATAGACCTATGTACTTAGATTTTGTCGTTTGGATTGATTCACTTTCCTACGAAATAATACTTCATGAATTCTTTAAAGACAGTTGTTCAATGTTCTGTTCAGACAGAATACCGGTGCATCGTGGCAACATTAATTAAACGTTAATTTATATAAAACAAAATTGAGTCATAAACTCCGCAAGCAACCACAATAAAAAAAACAAATTGCTTTGTTACATTAAACGTTTAATTAAACGAATTTCACGAAATAATAAAGTTTACGTACCTCGTCATTTACACAGGTCTTTTAGATTACCTATTCTTTGTTTATAACAGCTCGATAGGCATACCTACACGTCTGCCTACTTATTCAGGAAATATGTACGTAGGGACCAAATGATATGCTGCAATAATAGTAATTAGGGCCTTTCAATACTTAACAAACTACAGCTGTTTTGTCAAGTTATGAATGAAATCTCTGACATACTCGTATTGCTAATAGGTAATATTATATAAATTGCTTCCCGTGAATTACGAGATTTCCGTCGTTTCTGTGTTAGAATTGTTCAATGTTTATTAAAAGTAACTCGTTTAATTTCACTTTCACACACTTTATTTCATCATAACTACATTGTGTTACTGTATCACTCTGGTCAGAAAGTAAACATCGCAGTAAGATTGACTTTCTTACAACTGCTCCAGCGAAATTATCAAAAAACAAATTTGAAATTCACTGACACGCAACGTAGGTAGGTACAGCCACTGGTTCTATATGGGTTCTATAGAAGCCTAGTGCACAGGAGTTCCTTATAGAACGAAGGTGATAACTAAGGAGAAGAAAATTGTTAAATAGGGGGTGGAAGTTCGTAATTTTTCCCACAACGATATTGCTAATCCATTGCTTTATATGTTCGAAAAATTTGCCTGCTCAATAATGTAAATAACGCAATGAATGTTGTTGAATTATCAACATTAAAGTGCTGACTCATTACTACGCAATTACCTCGCTGATCCTTTCCAGTTTTCCCTAGTCATATCATGTCACATTGCCTTGCATTGAACTGTAAATTTCAGGAGGGACGACCAACAAAAAGTGTGCGGATATCAGAACCGGTCTCGACCCGGTGTTCATCCGTTCCCCGAGTACAACAAGAACCACAGCGTGGTCCTGGCGCCGGGAAGTACACCTTCCAGACCACGCAGCTGCCCAGGCCTCAGTTCCCAGCTGTTAAGAACATTGATGCCAAGACTACTAAACAGGTAACGGAACTTTAAAGGTTGAAATCACGAAGCAGTTTGCATTGAGACTGTGATAAGATGCCTATAGATGCAAAATTGTTACTAAACATACGAGTATACTACACTGCTGATAGATTTTAAACGTTTAACATCGTAGTAGTTTATATGAATGTCGATGACTATATGAGTAGGGGAAGACCAAAGACACGATGGATGGACTGTGTGAATGATGATATGGTTAGAAAGGGGGTGACAGGTGATTACTGAGATGAAACTAATAGAAAAGTATGGAAGAAACAGACATATTGCGCCGATACCAAACAAATTGGGTTAAAGGCTGGAGAGTGATGATGATATTGTTGCAGTTAATGCTATAAAGCTGGTAATCAAGACGCCCCAGCTTCAAATTATAATTACGGGTCCTCATGAACAGAGATGCATCATCTTAAATGCCATTAATTTGTTGAAAAGACATTAGGGAAGTCAAGGACATTAAACGAGTACTAATAGTGAATGAAGATAAAAAAGAAATATGAGAGAACATTAAATATAAATAACGGAAGGGACAGCTGGAAATCAAAACACCACCGCAGTATCTATGACGAAATTTTTTCACATTTAGCACTTATTAATAGACGTTAAGTATTCCATAAATTACATAACAGCTTCCTGGACAAACGATAATAACCTTTATAATTAGACTACAACCGTTTGTTTTCCTTTGTAGCTGAAACTGGGTCACAACTTGTCTATTTCAGACTTGTCGTGTGCGATGCCGGTCGCCGTATACTCTAAATATCGTTGGTGCACAGTGCATCTAGCGTAGACACACATAAGATTAGAGAAACGAAGATCTTTATCAACTAAATTGATTTTTTATGCAAAATGTTTTGCTCTACTTCTTCGAAGTATGACTACGCGTATTTTTTTTTTATTAACTCGTGTTTTAAATCCAAATTCCTTTTCATTGCTTTTACAATTATGAAAAATCCACAAACAAAATTCTTTCCCCGAAAACATCAAGCAGACATTACTTGCATAATTGTAAAGTTAACACACATACTCGTACATACCTACATACATACCTACATACATAATGCATTTTGCAATGTATCGCGTTAAAAAGCAAAATTAATTAGACGTTACATTTTCCCCTCGTTCTGGACCGTGACAAGACGTGTTTGTAAAAAGTTTTATTTCATTATTCTTTTTGATAATAAAAGTTAAAATCACATATATTAATTAGTTGTTAAATTAAATAATTGACGAAGAAAGTGAGTACTCAGTTTGAAAAGTTGTGCGTTTTGTCGTAAGATATGTTTTAGTTAGTGTCTACGTGTGGTGTAGGATTTATTTTTAAAGTTACGGGCTTCGTTTGCATACGGGTCATTTCGACATCTGTTCTCGTAACATTAGGGATGTGGTCGGGTTCATTCACAGTAATGCACTTCGGCTAGAAACACGACATGGTCAATATATACATTTTTAAGTGCTGTGTGTGAAAGTGAAGTGAAAGGTGATCACTATGTTTAATAAGTGTTTTTATCTTCAGGTGGTGAACAACACTAGGAAGTCTGGTGTTACAGACGGATGGAGGGAAGGTAATGGTTTAATTATTACTTATACCTATTGCCTCATTATGGACTTTTAGTTGCTGTTATCACGTGACTTAATGACAAAAAAAAATGTTGGGTATTTTCATGGCTCATATTCATATTCGTTTGTTGTGCTGGTCAAATTTAAGACCGTTATAATATACCTAAGTCTTAGTGCTCCTGACATCGATACCTACTTTTTTATATTTAAGTAGATATCCTACTGCACTACTTAGACTAGTGGTAAACTGTTATGATTTCACAATTTTATTTGACCAATTGCCTTAAATGCAACAATGAATGTATACTACGAATCATTAAATCCGGGATTACGGAATAGGTATGCATGAATCCAAATTAAAACGTTCTTTCGAGTATTCTTTGTCGAAGGTTATTTTATTCCTATTTATACAGGATGAAATTGAACACATGCGACAAAGCGAAATGGGAGATTGTACTCATCATTATGAACAACTTTTACTATGGGACCAAAGCGGAAATCGCGAAAAAAAAATCAGCTGTTCCCTACATTTATGTTCGCAATAACTCGTCAAAATGTAGGGAGCAGCTGATTTTTTTTTCGCGATTTCAGGTTTGGTCCCATAGTAAAAGTTGTTCATAATGATGAGTACCAATCTCCCATTTCGATTTGTCGCATGTGTTCAATTTCATCCTGTATACCCATCTAGTATATTTTGTCGATTTGACAGCTCACTTTACTATACAGGATGGTAGGCATATCGCCGCGCAACCTGCCGAGCGATTCTGTAAAAATCTCACCGTGAGAACTTAGGTGGTGAAGTGAGCTGTCGATAGTATCAATCCCTATAGGTAGTATGTGGAATGACAGCTCACTTCACCTACGTTTTCACGGTAAGATTTTTACAGAAGTAATCGACTGTTACCATAGATTCAGTATATGATTCTGCTGTTGCGTTGCAATTTCTACGCTAGGGGGCTGAATTCATGGTTACAGTTTGCGCGTCGATTTTCCTGCTATCCTGTATGTGTGGACCCTTAGTTTTGTGACCCCGACTCGCTCTTGGTCTGTTTCAATAAATACTTAATTGACGTAATGTTGCCTAGAGATATGACCTACATATTATATGAGAACACAAGGCTGAGCCACTGAGCGTTGTCGGAATGAACGAATATGAAACGTCATAATTATTCTTTCATGGATAACGATCCAGCAACAAATCTACGAAAAATATTATAAAACAAACTATCATTGTTCCCGTGGATCACATTTTGAAAATGTAATTTACAAAAATAAAACGTTTTAAGGTGATTGGATACTGACACTTTTTCATACATTCTTTCGGGGTACAAATCTCGAAAAATAAACGATTTTTGCAGAATAAAAGCACGTATATTAAGTTGTTATGACTTATTATTGACGCATATCGACAAAAACCTATAAAAAAAACACTATTTCCAGGATATCTAGGCCTGACAAAATCGATAAATTTTTCTATGTGTGCGCGGCCGGAACACGCCCTCTGCAGGATATTTCAAAGAACTATCGAGAAGCAGAACACAAATTTTTGCTAAGGTTATCAACAACAATTGATCTTGCTCGTTAGATGGCGTTGTTTGTCAATGTCAAACAGGTTGGCCAATTTTATAATAAATCGTTGAATTATGCGTGTTTTTTTTGACAAGTTGCGAATCGTTGGTAGGTATGCAATATTTCTTACAAGGCTGGCGCGGTGGCTCTGCCCGCGCAGTTATATATTAAATCAATTTATCAATTGAATCATGAAGTGAGAAAAAATGCTTTACCTACTTATTGATAGTATTTGCGATCTACCCTGGGTTCGATATTACTGTAATGAATGTATGTACCTACATACTAAGTTTATGTACCTAAGTACCTACATAAATGTAAGTACTAACTTACACTTGAACTGTCTTCAAAAAATTTTCTGAATTAAAAATCTTTCTGCATTAGGCTGGTAAGTACCTATTGAGAGAGCCCTTCCCAGTTCCCACTGTTCCCAAACCGTCTATCCTATCGTCAACGCGGGCATAGTCAAAAGCTTGTTCACAGAACACTATTACCTTTCCCTAGCGGAGCTAAGCTTGTTTTTGTTGTTCAATCCAGCGCATTGTTTGAAAAAGAGGCAAAGCAAAAAGAGAGAGATAGCGCCTGAACGCTCGGTTGGCGTTCGGTTCGGGTTCGGTAACTTCCGCCGCTCACTCGCAGGCGGCAGCATGGACTTTGGGCGGCAGGCCCGGCCGGCACTATTGGAGGCTTGGCCCCGCGCCGGGGAGATGTGTGTTTGAATTTTTATCAATCTAGGTACCTACCTACCGAACTAGCGTTATTTTTGACTATATGGAAATTATTTATAATATACACAAATACTTTAGCTTTTTCATATTATGTTTGTTCCTAACTAATATTGTAAATGCGCAATTGACTTTGTTTGTTCCACTTTCACGCTAAAACGGCTGAGCTGAACGGATTTACTTAGATGAAATTTGGCACATGGGTAGACCATGACCTGCGGGGTAATTGCGTAACACACTATCAGTAGCAATGGCTTTCATTTTGACAGTTCAACAACATTCATTGCATCATTTACGTTTTTGAGCAAAAACATTTTTCGAACCATAGAAATGATATACATATGTTTCGAACATAGGTAATGCAAAGCAATGGATTAGCAATATTCTTCAAAATGATTCAGATTGAGATTGATAATGATTGTGTTACGTAGGTAATTAGAGTGCTGGGTTAGGATTACGACATAGGATACTTTTTATTCCGGTAGTACGATTCCGTGGGATAATCTCCGACATCCACGCGGGCGAAGCTGCGGGAAAAATCTAGTACCTCCATAAAGTACGATAAAGTAAAAGTAAATAATTTTATTCTACCTATGGAGTAGAGTAGCAGTACCTACCTAAATAAATTCTTAATTCCGCGTTCCGTTACCTAATCTCAACTTCTTCAATAGACGTATTGAAGAAGTTGAAATTAGGCAACGGACTTGTATAAAATGTAGGTACGTACCGTATATAAATGTAATACCTAGTACCTACTTGTACCGCGCAGTACCTACAGGCACAAAATATAGAGAGTACCTACAGACTGCCATCCGCGCGAGACACGCGTAGCTGTGAAGTGCAAAAAACCGGCCAAGTGCGAGTCGGACTCGCCCATGAAGGGTTCCGTAGCAGCAAGTAACATAATATAAAAGTTCTTGTAGTTCGTTGTAACTTTGTGAAAGGTAAATTGCGGTTTTCGATTTATGACGTATTAAAAAAAAAACTACTTACTAGATCTCGTTCAAACCAATTTTCGGTGGAAGTTTACATGGTAATGTACATTATATATATTTTTTTAATTTTATCATTCTCTTATTTTAGAAGTTAGAGGGGGGGGGGGACACACATTTTACCACTTTGGAAGTGTCTCTCGCGCAAACTATTCAGTTAAAAAAAAAAATGATATTAGAAACCTCAATATCATTTTTGAAGACCATCCATAGATACCCCACACGTACAGGTTTGATGAAAAAAATTTTTTGGAGTTTCAGTTGTAAGTATGGGGAACCCCAAAATTTATTGTTTTTTTTCTATTTTTGTGTGAAAATCTTACTGCGGTTCACAGAATACATCTACTTACCAAGTTTCAACAGTATAGTTCTTATAGTTTCGGAAAAAAGTGGCTGTGACATACGGACGGACGGACAGACAGACAGACAGACAGACAGACAGACATGACGAATCCATAAGGGTTCCGTTTTTGCCATTTGGCTACGGAACCCTAAAAATGGAGTAACAAAAAAAAAAGTAATTATAAGTAACTGTTGAGTGGATGGTTGTTTAAATTCAACATTACGATGAATTATCGTTTTTTAAGCTACCAGTTGTTTCAGAGAGGTAAGTAGGCATTTGCTTGTATTTCGAATAGTTAGATAGGTAGGTAAGCGCCCCGGCCCCCGGTGCCGAGCCGTAAAAGCGAACATGACTTTGTGGCGTTGTAATATTTTTACAATTTATATTAGATATTTATTGTAGTAAGTACCTATAAGCTAAAAAAATACGATCATTTCCTTTCTTGCTGTTTCATTCTCAACAATGAATCAAATAACTAGATACGAGTACCACTACTACACTAGTTTTTTGTGTTTTTTGTTTTGTGTGTTTTTTGCCAAAGTTGACAACCCCAGCGCGACCGCCGAGCGTAGGTATGAAAAGTGCAAGTACCAAATTACCTTTCTGTTTTGTGCGGTTGATCAAATAAAGTAATCTGAATACAGTCATTTATATTTACGGTACCTACTTTGAACAAAAAACATTTGTTGTTAATTTTTGTCTCTGTCTGTTTATTCCGGCTAATCTCCGAAACGGCTAGACTGATTTTGACGAGACTTCCACTGGCAGAAAGCTGATGTTATAAGTTCCGCGAAAAAAAATAGGTGAAAATGAATGAAATTCAATACTGTACAGACGCAAGTACATCAATCTACTACCGCGGTAATATTATTATGCGAGTCATACCTACGCGCCGCGGCCCGCGAGTTCGGTTTACACTCGGTAAACAAACAGTCTCGAATGCTCCACAGTGACGAACGGACGCCGGACGATGTGATGGTTTTGTACGCAGTTACGAGCGTAGACCATATAGGTACATACCTACTGTTTGACAAATTGTACAGAAGACCGAGGAGTACAGTCAGCCACTGTGTATGGCATTTGTGGACTACGAGAAAGCCTTCGATTCCATCGAAGTATGGGCAGTTCTGGCCTCTCTGCAATGATGTCGAATTGACTGGTGCTAAATCGAAGTGTTGAGATGTTTGTATGATGCTGCAACGATGACTTTCCAGATCCAGGATCAGAAAACCAGCCCCATCCAACTGCTCAGGGGGGTGATACAGGGGGATGTCATATCCCCTAAATTGTTTGTGAAATACTAGAAGAAATACTAAAATTCACGGCAGTAGTACTTATATGTCACGAAATCAAAATCACAGCTGAGTAGACTTTACGAGTAATAGTCGACCAACTTTTAGTTGCAATGTATGGGAGGACATGATTTTCAACTACAATGTTAAGCTTGTTCTTGGGATAAATTCATTTCGACTACGGAACTCTTCATTGTGGTCCGACATGGACTTGGCCGGTTTTTCCTTGCTAATTTTAATGTAACTTAGGGTGTAAATAAGTACCTAATAAAAGATGTATAGAATCTTCAAAACAAAGTCGGTACCAACAAAGCTCAATTATCGAAGAGAGAGAAGAGTTCAATAAACTTTATTTGCAACTAGCTGCGCCCAGCGGTTTCACCCGCATAAGTTTCGATCCCGTGGGAATATCGGGATAAAAACTATCCTATGTCCTTCCCCATACCTACCAAATTTCTTCTAAATCGGTTCAGTGGTTTAGGCGTGAATAGGTAACATACAGACAGACAGGCAGAGTTACTTTCGAATTTATAATATTAGTATGGATATAATATAGTATAAGTATATACAGGGTTATTGGAACAACACTAACATGGTCATTGTACTCATCATTATGAACAATTTTTTTTACTATGGGACCAAACCTGAAATCGCGAAAAAAATCAGCTGTTCCCTACATTTATGTTCGTATAGGTATCATCATGCGTCAAAATGTAGGGAACAGCTGATTTTTTTTCATTTTCTCATTTGAAATTGGAATTGTTGGTTTGAGTGGACGCTGGTGTATGTGAATTTGTTGGTTTTTAGGCTAAACATACAAACACACGTAAATAGTAAACACATAATACATATTACACATAACACTTATATACATATACATACACATACACACAACAGTAATAAAATTACACTAATAATTAAATACCCACAACCGTGTGTACACGGCCTAATAATTTCACGCGTCTGTACACTGCCTTACTGCCTGCGACGGCGGGCACGCTGGGCTGCGGTTGAATGATACATTATTATTATACCTACGAGTGACCGAAATTCGCGGAATTCCGTCGCGCCGGCTGCATCTCTCGCGCACGACTCAAATAAACATTTTATATATTTTGTTTTATAGTAGCGTTTAATTATACAAAGAATCTTAACTGTCCCGTTGGTTTCGTGGTCACAAGTGCATCTGCCGTTCTCGGGGTCCTGGGTTCGATTCTCAGGTCGGACAGTGTTATTAAAATTGGGTTTTTCCCGTTAGGAGTTTCTTTACTCTTTTTCTTTTTTTTTTTGCCCGGAGTTTGGAAATTGGTGGCGTAATACCCCCGTGCCTCGGAAAGCACGTAAAGCCGTTGGTCCTGCGCCTGTTCTCTCTCCTGTATTTGCGCACACACTTGTGCACTATAATATCTCCTGCAAACCTGGCTAATCTTCTTTGAAATTGGCCACCGTGACCGAAATCGGTCAGGGGATTTATTATTATTTTATTATTTTTAAACCTAAACCTACCCTAACACACTACAAAAGCACCCTTAGAATAATTGAATAAGCAACTGACAACCCTTGTAGCAATCAAGTATTCTTTTCTTCGGTTTTTACTATAAAAAGTACGCTTTTCTTTAGAGAATGAAGGACAGTCATAAAAATATTTTCGTAAAAATATTTTATTTTAATTAACGCCACCTCTGGAAAACAAGTTCACAAACCAAGTTTATGAATACAACGCCATCTAGTTATATCGCAAGTAAAACTATACACGTAGTGTGTAACTGTACATGTGTGTGTAAAGACATAGTAAAGATATAAAGTGAAACGGCTAAATGTTTAGGGGTACAAATCTTTGTATGTGACGAGTTAACAAGCAAAGTGAATATCTAAAAAGATTATGTTAATGCGTTAGTTGACGCATATAATAAAGTTGTTTCGCAAAGCTTTCTGAGTTAGGCGTAAAAATTGAAAATGTTCGAAGTGCGAATGTGCCGCCATCTAGCGATAAAGTGGCTGGGAGATCATGTATTGAATAGCCTTAATTCACCTGGCTTCCATAAATCAACTTCCTTCTTTTTTTACATACTCATTTAAATGCAATCCTTATTTTGAACAAATAATACAGGCGGTTTTCTATCAAAAACTTTGTGATGCCATTAAATTTTTTTCTTTAATTTGTTTTTTAAATTATGACAAATGGCTTTTATTACAAGTTTTTGATTAAAAACGGTCAGTGTTTCGTGGAATTTATTGAGTGCAGCCTTCTTACCTTATAACTTTTTTTTAAATGTTCATCTGTCAAATACCTTAATATTTGAATATCTTTTGTTATCACCAAAGCTGCCTACTAGTAGGTATTTGTTGTTCAATTAGGTAGTAGTGGTGTGTGGTACCAATTTCAGGGCATGCATTCCCAATTTCAGTGATCCTAAGCTACTTTTTGTCACATACCAACAACATAGCACCGCAGGACACCGATCGGTGACCAAACAATAGAAAATCAATTATGTCTCATTAGCGGAGCTTGACAGATTAAGTGTAATTAAAATAGGTAAATCAAAACCCGAAAAGGGTCATAATGAAATACTGCGGGACCAACCCTGAAATCGCAAAAAAGATTTTATCAAATTAGGTATGTGAACATAATGGAACAGCCGGCCTATTCTGTAAAAATTTCACCGTGAAAATTTAGGTGAAGTAAGCGTGAAGTCAACCTTACTGTCCTTCCATGTGGCGCTAGGGATTGGCAACTCACTTCAATTAGGGATTGGCAGCTCACTTCAAACTCACTTCACCTAAGTTTTCACTGTGATGATGTTTTACGCGTACGCTACCGTTTTTTTTTTTCTTCTCGTGTAATGGAGTGACTATTGATTAGAAAATATTCCTCCCAGGTGCACAATCAGCAGTATCAAGTGATTCAGGGGTATGGACGGGCGGGGAGGGCGGGGGAGATGGCTCGCCGCGCATGCGCCGTCGCCCGCGCAACCTCGAGATGGTCATGCGCAACTCTCACTGCTTCCACCTCAGAGAGCTGCAAGTTTCAGACCTTGATATTATGGGTGAGTTTATTTGGTTTATTACCACAAAGGGAACGCAATGTAGGTACAAATTAGGAATGCTTGGGAAGAGCAGCCAAATAAACCTCTCATATTGTTAAACGATGGAAGTATAGTGTCAGGACATGGAAACAAACTGTGGGATGTACTTAATCATCATCCTAACCTGTTGATCGGTTGAAGTAGTCATTAGTTGGATATTGTAGTGTAGTCACAAGTTTCAGTAACCCATAAACAGTTCAGTAGGTTCTAAAGGGAGAGTATAAATTTAGTTATTTTACATTAACTTTAAATAATCTATCCGTAAGTTTTATATTATGTCCATAAAATATTCTTTTCGACCTACTTGCACTTAGTTTACCTGTAAAATATTCATTTTAACCAATTTGTTCACAGATGACGCTCTAATAACTGGCGAGGCAGTAATACCACTTCCAAAACTGCCAAGTTCCTTCGATGACGATCTGACTCCAGAGTACGAGGTCACCCCAGTACCCACATACAAGCCACCATCCCCCATTCTACCAAAGCCATCCCCTGCGACAGACTCTTCAGGGAGACAAAATTCCCCCATGTCCACTCTAGAACGATACAGGAATAGGACCAGACCTTCACTGATACAAACAAACCTGGATGAAGAGAAATTCGTTCTGGATAGAGCACAACCTGAAAAATTGAATAAACAGGTAATTACCTTTGTACAGCACAAATTACAAATCAGAATTCTCAAGCACGAATAGTGATTTTGATTCAACACGAGATAGAGTGAACATCGCACAGGTTTCATGCCTGAACATCGTTCTATCATACGGATCTAACTTCAAATAATATTACATGCAAAACTAATAATGAGGGCAGTACCTCGCAATGAACAATAGAAATCGTTAAAGATTCTACAAAAATCGTGTTAATAAAAAATATGATTTATTCGCCTATACATTATGAAAGAATGAAGCCCCGAACGGTACTAATAATAATAAAATTGGTTCATTCGTTACCTTCTAGAACTCATTCGTGAAGTCTTCAAGCGGCGTGGTGTCTCCAACCACGGTGAACTCTTCAAAGGAGTCCAGTCCATCTTGCAAGAGTGAGGAGAGTCATTTCGGGAACAGTAGCGCTTGGCAGAGCCACGCGGCTGGCGAAGCCATGGCCAACAGGTGTGTCTAGGCTTTTAATCTGATCTTTTAATACTACCACAGCTTGTAACGAGCTAGTCGTGTATTTAAATCAGGGGTGTAGCTACTGCCGTATCAATGATACGGGACCACCAAGCTACAGGGTCCCCGAGGTGTGTACCTAAGCAAATATTCATAAAATATTATCCATTACATCAAATTTTTATTGGTAAAAGTCCCATAATTATTGAATACCAAATGAAAATGTGAAAATTAATGTAATTCGTTTATGGTTTACAAAGGCTTCAAACTACAGGTGCGGCCCAAAACTCAAGCTCTTGCTTTCATTCAGTAAAATCACACAAAAATGTAACCTATCAGGGACTAGATATTCCAATTTAAAAAAAAAAATGCAGGAGTCTTCCGATATAAGAAAGAAGCACGATTCCAAAAAGAGAACAAAACTTATAAAGCTGCTCCTCTTTCCAGATCACAAGACGACGTGTCTCTTGCACTGAGTGTGTCCAGCTGTGAGGACGAGAAGTCTAAGCTGGAGAACAAAGTGGTGGAAGCCCCCAAGGTGGTGGAGCCAGAGATTCCTAAGAAGACGATAGTAATCATGGACGAGGCCCCCGTGCCGCACCCGCTGCTCATGAAGTCGCTAACGATGAGCCAGCATGACGCGCTCCGAGCAACTATGATGGGTAAGAGAAATTATTATCTCTACAAAATCAAACGATGACACCTTTTGCAAAAGACCGACATTAATGGTTTCTAAATCTGTCAGTTACAATAGTTAGGAATGACTACATGACTTGATTACTTAAACTTATTTGGTCTATACATTACTCTTGCAAACTTTGCTCATGCAAATCTTAATACAAGTTTTCTGAGAAGAAAAAGGATTACTTACATCCTTTTCAACAATCCGGAGTTCAAAATGTATAATATCTTATACACAAAACAATGCCGGGTTAGTTACATACACTATTTATAACTCAGGAACGGCTGGACCGATTTTTATCATTTTTGATTTGTTGGATTTGTCTCCGTCCCGAATAGCAGAATAACTATTAAAACAAGGGAAAACTCACGAAAAAAAACGAAGGTAAGTATTTCATATTCTGAGGTGATGCGAAGTTCGCCGGGTCAGCTAGTTTTGAATAACAAACGATACCTCCTTCATGTTTTTACTACGAAATGATTGATTATATTCGAAAATGTTCATCATCATCATCCACAGCTCGAATTCAGTACCCAATGCTAGCCATAGGCATATCTTTTCTTGTGCCAACGCCACACTCCTGTTAAAATTGTTACGACCATTTGAATAAAAGGGACATAATTTTTAATCTATTCATACTTTCCAACAGGTTCAATGACAAGTTCAAACTACAGCACCACAAGCACATGCACAAATCAGAGCGGTGACCACCACAACCTAACACTCACCCTCGAGGACTCCAAGTTCGATCTATCAGCTCTAGAAACTTCCACGCAAAGCATGTTGGATGACGAGACCTCTCCGGCAGACAGCCTGATCTCCTCAACCAGTACCAGTGACTCGAACAATGAGCTGCAAGTGGAAAGGGATCCTCCTTCGATCAGTTCGGCGTATCAGACTGCGAATACCAAGACTAGGTCACCAGAGCCGGTTGTTATAGAAGAGGATAATCTTGATGGGGAGGCGATGCAGCCTGATAAAGAAGTAGTGATGTAAGTGAATGTCTCTTAGAAATAGCCAGCAGGTGGGGCTCGTGGCTAAATAAGAACAGCATCACAGGTCGATCGAACGTTAAGCTACGGATGCCGCGGTAGGCTCGTGGATGGGTGACCATTAATTACATATCGAGACCCCTCCGTGCCGCGTAAATCACGTTAAGCCGTTGGTCCCGGCTGTCATTCGTAGATCTTTGATAGTCGTTACGGGTCGTCAGAATCCCAAAAGTATGACTACCAGTCTTACGAAGGGGTATCATCGTGTACCCAGTAACTGGGTTGTGAAGGTCAGATAGGCAGTCACTCCATGTAAAATACTGGTATTCACATACCGGTTAAACTGAAAATACCCCAACATACTAGGGAAAATGCAATGCAGATTAATTTATTGATCTCAAAAATGGCCAGCGGGTTTTATAGGATATTCTGTAAGAAATACTTCCTTATTGCTAAGGTCTACTTGTTAATTGCTAAGGACAGGACAAATCCACTTCTCCCCAGGGTGCAAAAGATTATTACTAGTTAGAATAGCAAAACGAAGATAAGCTTGCATTTCTGTAATGGATAGAATAGGCTGTTAGTTAAATGACGATCTATCTACCGCGGAGTATTTAAGCAGTTTTATGAATGACTTTCTTATGCAAAAGCGCAACGTTTCAGAACTAGATTCATAGAAAAACCGAAGGAAAATCAATATCCATACATGGCTTTTATCTCTTCAGTGAATCATCTCAAATCAACGGTAGTAGCGGCGAAGGCAGCAAGAACCCGACCCCGGAATCTCCGGGCACTCCAACTCACGCGTCCGGTTCACTTTCCTTGTCCGATGGACGAGACTTCTTCGATGATGAGATTGCTGACCAGCCAGCTCTACTCTTCAGGAGTAAGTTTTTGGAAGACTACATGAACGATTTGCTTGTTTACTGGTTCAGAAACGAGCTATTATCACAACACAATATTATTTCGCGGCACCTTAATTACGTAACACACTACCAATCACAGTCTGAATTATTTTGAAGGATAATACATTGCTTCATATGTTCGAAAAATTTGTCTGCTCAACAACGTAAATAACGCAATGAATGTTGTTGAACTGTCAGAATGAAGACCATTGCTACTGCTACTGTTAGTGTGTTACGCAATTACCCCGAACCTCATGATTTCTTAAAACCAATTAAATCTTTATTCATTCTTTAACGAGGTGTACTGGTAAACTACGGTACTCTCTAGCTAGGTACCTACTCTACTTTAGGGAAGCAAAAAGAGGTAAGTATTAAAATAGAGAAGGCATAAAAGTAAATTTAAAAGTTGAGATGGCACTGTGCCAGGTTTGAAGATAGATATTTGTTTCCACATACTAAACGTCATTATAAGAAATACAACAACCATAGAAACTTCTTTCATATATCTATGACAACAACATTCCTCCCTAAATAAAAGTCAAAATGTACAAAAAGAGTGTTAAACACTCGTGTGAGTTTTAAATTTAATTTTTGTTGTTCTAGAAAATACAGACGGCAGCCCTTCAAGTAAAACACTCGAGTCAGAGACTAGCAAAAATCTACGAAGGTCAAGGGAACGTATCACGTCCAGTCCACTGGTTCAAAGGAATCGTAAAAGTAAGATATAATTCCAAAATAGTGTACTTATTTCAAAGTTGTAAGCTACAATAAGGTAGTTAGAGGAAAAGGTTGAGGTCACAACGGATGTGACCAGGAACTGAAAATAACAGTAGCCAGTGGGTAATAGCTTTAATTAATTTGACATCTTTTACACTTTCAAGATTTCACTTTAAAGATACAACTGCACAAAGTTACATTGTCAGTTGTTATAGTAGTATTATGTAAATCTATACTACTGTAAATCAAGAACGGGATATCGCAACAATGTTTTAAGTTTATGCTCAAGAGAATTAAAAAAAAAACCTTTTCACACAGCGATGAATGGCACACCATTGATCGCTGTTCCTCCGTACCATTGTGGCTTCAGGCTACATTGGACTGAGAAAAGAATAGCAGACATAAAACCTATTTTGTTTTACCAAGGCCATAAAAAAAATAAGAGTTCATTGTTTTTTTTTCATCGATAGCTGGTTTTTTTTCATGTCTGGCGGACAATGACAATGGCCAGAATTAATTTTTGTTCCAGGTTTTCACATTAATTGGTTTTTGTTAATTAATAGCTAATTATTCACATTGCTGAGAAACGAATCAACATGTTATTTTTATTATTGTATTATTATTTAAATGGCAAAATTTACACGAAAGAAAAAGAACTTCCACATCAAAACTCCACGGAACAAAACCTCTTTTCTAATTTCAAAAATTGTTTGTTCATTTGTTTTTCTCCAGTGCTGTGCTGCGCAATTTTATTTATCTGTGCTTTTCATATTGGCGGGAAAACTTGACAAAATAATTAATTTCTTTGGAATTACTTTTCAATAAATTCTACAGATGCTTTTAATTTAAAACGTATTTTCGTAAACTAACGTATTTTTTTGTAATTATGTTTATTAATCACATGTTAATGAACTCAGTGTGCGGTTTGCGGAATGGCGGCACTGAACGAACACCATCACTTGACACGTTGTCTAGCCTGGCGTCAGATGACCTGATGATGGACCAAGACCTGGCGCAGTCCATCACCAGCTTGCAGAGCGTTGATGATTATATTGAGAGGTAAGGAACTTCATAGAAAGTATCTTTAACATAAAGTGATACAAGGATTATTTGGTGAACATTTGCGCGAATTAAAAAATGTTAATGTAATGAAAAAACATGCCTGCTCTGTATGACAAGAGGCCTTTGCCCTGAAGCGGGACAGTAATAGTAGGTACTTGTACTATTTATTCTGTGGTAATAGGCTGGTATTATTATTGAAAAATACAATAAATCCTGGTACAGCTATACAATATCCACCATCTATCTATCTCTGTTCGCCGGTTTTCAAGTCTCATTTTTACTCTATGTATACATATAAATAAACAACCCATTATGCCACTTGCACTCCTGGCATTCAGGTCAGAGCTCAATTGGCCAATTGGCTATCAAATAAGTTCTAGGGTTCTAGGTGCTTCTAAGTGTACTGTAGACTATGCGTGTACCTATATTTTTTATGGAAACCTAAAAGACCACAACAAAAGTTTTGAGTAATTCGCGAATTGTCTTGATGATTGATTTAGATAGAAGCAAAACAACGAAAAGTTTATAATGGCAATTAAGTCATCTACTATTGACAGTTACTTCGAATACTATCGCACTAATATAACATCACTTCCATCAATAACCACAACACAAAAAAAGGTATAATCCGGTTATTCCGTTTATCCACCCCAAAAAAGCCACGTTTTTTTTATGGATGGGGAATATGAAATACTAGCTGCGCCCCGCGGTTTCACCCGCATAAGTTTCGATCCCGTGGGAATATCGGGATAAAAAGTAGCCTATGTCCTTTCCCGGGACTCAAACTATCTCTATACCAAATTTCATCTAAATCGGTTCAGCGGTTTGAGCGTGAAGAAGTAACAAACATATAAACACACCCCCACACACACACACTCACAAACTTTCGCCTTTATAATATTAGTGTGATGATAAACCCTAAGATGGATACGAGGAAACGCATGTCCGAGAATCCACTGTAAGCCATTTATTCAAGTAGGCCTATAGGATGAATCCTCGGACACGCGTTTCCGCGTATGTACCTTAGGGTGGATAAACGGAATAACTCGTTTAACTCGTTTAACTTATCCCCTAGGTTGGACAGCTCACTTCGCAGCGGCCTCAACTCGCTAGACGAGAGGCAGCTTCGCCAGGAGCTATCCTCATCCAAGAATGCGGTGCGCCAATGGAGCCAGCTGCTAGAACAGAACAATATGCTGGACCGACAGCTAGCCGCCATGGCGCAAGGAATAAACGCTTCAGATTCGCTTACAGCAAGCAACAACAGTCTTTCTAACATCGGGTAAGTCGTAATTTTAAATTTTAATGATTTTTTGTAGGTACTGAATGTATCCTAGGATTCTGCTGGTATTTTTATCGTTAACATAGGTACCTATCACTGGGAACGTAAACGTGTTTTGCGGAATATTGGTGAAGGTAAAGAGGATTATAGGCGCTCTAATCGAGACGTCGAAGATACAGATCCAGAGAGACGGCAAAGATATGCATTTTCGAACGTGTGGTACGAATACTCTTTGAGGCTTTGGACACAATTTTCACCGCTCCCACTTTGCTTTGCTAAGTAGATAAACATTTCATACGAAAAGGTAGGTATAAACCTTATTCTTACGCAGAAAATGTTCAGATTCGTGTGAAATGCTATGAATCCTGTCCTTTGACAGCGTCAAATATTGCGAATAACAAAATTTGCTCTAAATTGCAGATGAATCAAAACGAAAACTTGAAAGTTAATTCAGTCCATTCTAAACGGTCTGTCGTATTGTTTCTAGTCTAAATAAGAAAAAAACCTACGTAACCTGATTACGTTTCTTTATTACGTAAATACAATACATACATAATGTTCGTACGTACGTAAATGGCTGCGGTCTTTGTTTAGCACCAATGAAGCGTCTATTGAGTGGCACGTGTGTTGGGGTGTCACAGTTCACTGGGGGAAGGGAACTGCCCATTCCGTTACATTTAGTCCTCATTTGTAGTAGGTATGTACTATAACGGCATCTTCGTCAGTGAAAGGAGTAGATATTTATCAGGTAATTAAATTAATTCTATATAGAATTGTATCCGCTCATTTTACATCATGACACGCACTGTCGGCTCTTTAAGCTGGTCGCCTTTTCTATCCTTCTAAATATGAAATATGTAGTTTATCTCCTTAAACAACCAACTCACCTATCAATTATATAATATTCAGGAGGGTTGCATGGCAAAGCCAGCAGCAAGTACTTACCTAACATTTTGGATGAAGTCGGCAATAAACAATTTATTTCTGAAGTTTTGCAGAAGAAAAGGACCTATCCGCAGGTTATCCGTTTATAAAGAGAAATCGTAAAATATCTGCCTAATGTGGTAAAAAGGTGAACACGAACGCCCTGGTCAGCAATTTTGACAGTATTCGCAAGTAATTAGTCATTATCTCGGTAGTTACCCCCTTTCTAGATATATCACCTTTCACACAGTCCATCCATCGTTTCCTTAGGGCCAGTCCTAAAATCATAATAGGAAGGTAAGTACCTAATCTATATATATAAAAATGAAACCCGTTTTCCGTTGTCACGACATAACATGAAAACGGCTGGACCGATTTCGCTAATTCTTTTTTTGTTGTGATCGGTATTGCCGGGACAAGGTTTGTATGAAAGAAAATTTTGGAAATTCGAAAAAAATATTGCACCCGTGCGAAGCTGGGGCGGGCCGCTAGTAAGTTATAAATAGCGAGGTTCCTACAACTATAGCAGAGTTTAGAGATAATCTGTAATCCTACTTGAAATGAAAGTGGATATATGTACGTTGATGAATCACAGACTTGCGCATCTGTGAGTAACAGCTAAACTGGCTATTGTTTAATTGCGTTAGGAAAACTAGTTAATTTAAGTCTGAAATCGCCAACCAGTCTTGACTAAACGTGGTGATCAATGCTCATGCCTTTTCTGTATGAGAAGAGGTACTTTTCTTGGAGTGGGACGATAATTATAATAGACTGGTATTTTTAATTAAAGAAACATAATAATATGTCTCTGCTAGCAACCTTGTTCTACATTACATTGCATCTCAGCGTGTTACGTGAGATTACAGATCTCAAAGCAGTAGTTAACAGCGATTGTAAATGTGTAATCACTTTGCTTTTGTCGATACCTAGCACCTACCTAGTAATGGCTCTATAAAAGAACTAATTAAGGGGACCCTTGGAGCCAATCTCGTGCGAAGCTGTAAAGTGGTATGTGAAAAACATAAAGGTTAGGTATAAGTAGTGCCTAGTATTCTTAAAAAAAACAATTATTTTCTTTTTAAATAAGTGGCAATAGTTGTTAATTAAACTGAAGGTAGAAATAGCATAAAATAAAGTCGCTTATTGAGTCGGTCTGTCTGTATGACCGCTTAGTTTTTCTAAACTACGCAATGGATTTTCATGCGATTTTCAATATATTGAACAGAATTTATTTCGAAAGTCAGACAGAATACAGTCGTATTGAACTTAAATTGTAGCCGCGCGCTAGGGGCACGGCAATTGATATTTAGCCAAGAAATAGGATATTTTGTTATTTATTAGGGTAACATGTCAAACCGTCAGCCCATAAAATTGAGATTTAATGCGTTACTAAGTGGCCCGCATCATGTGCCGGTTTCAAAATAAATATAATATTTCGTTATTAAATAGGTGTAAGTGACAGTCACATAATGAAATCTCAATGTTTTGTCAAGTCGTAAAAAGCGTGCGAAGCAGAACGGGTCAGTAGTTAAATTATAGTTCGCAATCGACAGATAATTGTCGTTCTTGGAATAAAATATGGAAGAACAGTCAAAAATTCAAAATCATTTTTCCGGTAAAATTATCTGGCGTTGGAAAAATCAGCCCTTAATAAAAGAACTAACTTTTTGAACAGCAAAGTTTTGCTTAAATTAATTAGAAAAAAACCGGCCAAGTGCGAGTCGGACTCGCGCACCGAGGGTTCCGTATAAAAATTTAAGGTTTTCGGAATTTTTCCTTTATGTGTGCTATAAAACATTGCTTCATGCCAAATTTCAAGATTCTAGGTCGACTGGAAGTACCCTTTAGGTTTTGATTCCCTTGCGAGTAGTTGCGAGTTTGAAAATATGCGGCTTAAATTGCCGTTTCTTTTGATTGCGTTGACATAGAAGTTTCATTTTGTTACAGCTTCAAGGTATTATAAACCTGAGTATTTGATATTAATTTCAATTTAATACCTATACGCGTTCATGAGAAAAGAAGTAACTTTAAAATTTTCAAAAATATTTTTTATTATATGATGTAACTAAAAATTTACGGTTTTCGCAATTTTTCCTTTATCTGTACTATAAGACGTTACTTAGTACCAAATTTCAAGATTCTAAGTTCACGGGAAGTACCCTGTAGGTTTTGATTCCCGTGCGAGTTTCGAAAATTTGCAGAAATTTGCGGCATAAACGGCTGTATCTTTTGATTGCGTTGGCTTAGAAGTTTGATTTTTTCACAGCTTCAAGGGACAGTAGACCTGAGTAATTGATATAAATTTCAGCTTCATACCTCCACGCGTTCCTGAGAAAAAGGGTCTTGACAGACGGACGGACGGACAGACGGACAACAAAGTGATCCTATAAGGGTTCCGTTTTTTCCTTTTGAGGTACGGAACCCTAAAAACATAGATACAACATAACATCACGCCTGTATTCCGCGAAGGATTAGGCAGAGGTGTACTTACCTATAGTACCTACACCCACATTTCGCCAGTTATGCTTCAGTCCCATATAATAGGGGGTGAGCCTTTTGTCTGCAACAGGGCAGACCAGACTCCGGACTGCTACTGAGAAATCAGAATAATGAGTACATACGTACCAAACACGTCAGCACTTGCAGCTCTTCCCGATACTTATCTTGTCTGTTATTTGCTCCCACCTAGACCACACCCATCCCTATGTTGACAGTGGGTATTGTTCATGCGTATAGATACTGAAACAATCGAACAAAAGGTAGTGTTGACAGCGACCGAGAGACAAAGGACGTCCTAAGAATCACGTCTGAACAAAACAAACAATACTTCTGAACCTCGATGCTTCCTATGACATATTTGAAACTCTTGCATATTTTAAACAGCAATATTGACATAAACTGCTAAAAAATTCCTTCTTCATTTCATAACAATATCTGCAGGAATTATAATAATAGCTCCAATATCAGCGACGATTGTAATATGAATGTAAACGGATTTCTCTATTAATAACAAAAGCTCATCGGCTCATGCTTTCTCAATATTTTAAAATATGAAAAATACACAACATTTTTAAGCTACGTGACAAAAATTGGAGAAAACCGGCATGCCTTACAACCAAAAATTCGAAAAAATGTGAAATCTACCAACCGGAACAGGGCCCACCTGGTGGAATTACAGTCCACTCCCTCTCGAAGAGAGGCCTGTCTCCCAGTTGTGGAAACAATAGGTTGATTATGATGATGATGATGGCAAAACATTTTTCCTAAATACACCTAACTATTTCGACATTCAAAAAATGATCTTAATAAGTAAATAAAATTTTTATTCAAGTATAAAGTAAAGCAAAATTATGATTTACGTTAATTACAATCTAGGAAAGTTAAATTCTAACTGTAATGTAGACCTGCCTGATCTAGGTTTATAAAAAATCTGTGTTTCAGGTTTCATAAAAGCTTGAAGTCATAAATCTGCATAACATTCTTTGCCAATGTAATAATTTAGGTTTAGTTTTGTAGGGCGTGGCCTTTACTAGTAATCAAACGATAAAACATTACGCACTTTCTACTATTCTGTTCAACCTTAAAAATCAGGAAGCCCTTGTAATTTTAAGCCAAAGTGGCTCCTTTACTTATCGCATTAGCTGCCCTACCCTAATGTACTGTAATGGAATGTAAGGTCAGGCCGCGTTAAATTTTCCAAAGATGTAAACAACAATGGCCGCTCGAAATTGAATAAAATCGATAGATATACAAGAACATTTATTTTAAGTAATGTTTGTTTTCGTCTAAATCTCAGAGCTATAATTAAGCGCGGCTGGACCTTAAAAACAACACTATGAACTCCACCAATTTCGAGTAGATACCTAATACTTACTGGTCTAAAAATAACGCATATATTTAAGATACAGGGCAGTAATTACTTCAAACGCACCCGTTAGTACTCAAGTGCAGGCCATGGTAACAATTTGACGTAGACCGCCTCTTTATGTCGTAGCAGTTCGGGCGGTTTTCGTAGGTCAAGTCTTCTACTGACGTGCAGTTAGCCGTACCTACTATAATTTATTTAATTGCCGGGCTACTGTTCTTGAACCGATTTGTTCCAAACTTTGACGGCGTATTAAAGTATTAACATTTAAACAATAAGGTCGGATCAATTATAAAATATTTTCATAGTTACTTTCGGCTTATTATTATTGCAAATATTAAGGTGTGGTTGGACGTGATTGTTCCGCGTTATAACGTATTATGCTGGAATTATGTACGTTCCTGATACTTTTGGGCCTGGACTGGACACATCACCACGGCGCACTGTGGGCTGAAATTCGGGTTTCATAGACATTTTCATTTGATTTCTTAAGTGGTGTTTTTTTTGGTTGGATGTGCTTTAGTAGACTAAGTATATACTTAAGAATATAAGAAATATTAAATATAAGCGCAAACAGCTAACATAGAATAAAAAGTAAAAAAAAATGTATGGAGTCGACATTAAAATCGGTGATAACTCAGCCATTTCACAATTGCCCATAATTTCCTCGTTGGTGATTTTTCTATGATTTATTTAGGATTTTTTGGCATACTACTTAACCCTGAGAAAGCTGCGCGTTTTTTTTAAAAAAAGAAACAATTTTTTGTTTTTTTTTTGTACTTTATTTCGAGCCTATGTCAACGCTAAACATAATGCGAAGTAAATAAACTATTACCAGATTACTAATTTACTTACAAATTAGAGAATGAAATCAGGATAGAAAACAAAAGGAAAATTTTCATACAAATTATAATATATTTTACAATTAAAAGATATAAACAAAAAAAAAAGACATTACAATATAATTTGTAAAAGGAAATCACCCAGAGGCTGTTGAAAAATTTCAAGACCTCACCGAAAAACCATCCGACAAAGAGATGACGATGTTAACATCCCAGAAGGCACTTGGCTTACTAATATCACTTCACCTATCAAAGTGGCAGTATATCACATTGAGAGAGTCAGCTATCCGAGAAGGTCAAAAGAATATGTACCCTTCCTGTTACAGAATTCAGAAAGAAAAACACGAGTGTTGTCCACCTGAACCAAAAAATTATATATCAGTTACAGACTCTTCTGTTAGAATAACTCTGCAAGCTCTTGTAGATTTAACAGCGATAAGGATTTTGAGAACTTTGCCGGAAAATATACAAAACAAACAATTGCAGTTGATCTCCAAGTGGGGTTTTGATGGTGCATCAAGTCAGAGCAGATACAAGCAGAAGATGGATTCCGGCTATGATGACTGTAGTATATTCATGACGTCATTGGCACCATTAAAGATAATCTGTGAAGGGGGGACGGTGTGGGAGAATCCAAAGCCTTGCTCGGCAGCATTTTGTCGTCCAGTGCAATTCACATTTGTTAAAGAATGTGAAGCAGTGGTAAAAAAAGAAGAAAGGAGAATAAAAAACAAAATATCAAATCTTACACCGTCTGTGTGCGATAGCAATACAGTTGACCACAAGTTTATGTTAACAATGGTTGATGGTAAGATATGTATGTACCTTTCAGAAGCAAAATCTTTAGTAACATGCTATCTCTGTTTAACAAAACCTTCTCAGATGAACGACTTGACAGAAGTTAAAGACAAGCCAATACCAGATGATATGAAGGAACTTGGACTTTCGTCACTACAAACGCGCATTAATATGATGCAGTGCCTCTTGCATATCTCATACAGAGTGGACTTCAAGAAAACCTCTGCTAGAGGTGCGGACCAAGATGTGATGAAGCAAAGGCAGGAGGCGATTCAAAAGCGGTTTAAGGAGGAACTTAATCTGCTTATTGATGTGGTGAAACATGACCATGATCTATGGAACCACCAACGACGGCAACACAGCCAGGTTTTTTGAATTCCCGGAGAAAACTGCTAACATAACGGGGCTGGATGAAGAATTGATCCGCAGTTTCGCCGTAATTTTACAGGCCAGGCAGGCAGGCAGGCAGGTGAACACATTAATCTGGAAAAGTTCAATCAGTGTACATCGCACACAGCTGAGAGGTTAGCGTAGCATTATAATTATAGTTGGTACAATATGCCAGTTACTGTACACAAGATACTTATTCATGAAGCAGAGATTATTGCTCATAACGCAATTGTACCAATTGGGAGCCAATCTGAAGAGGCATCGGAGGCTCGCAATAATGATTTCAGAAGATATAGAGAACACCATTCCAGTAAAAAGAGCAGAGTGTGTTCGAACGAGGACATTTTCAATTTACTTCTTCTTTCTTCAGATCCACTTATTTTAGCAACAAGGCCCACTATGGGTGCAAAGAAGAGGAAATCATGCATTGACGAAGTATGGGGTCTGCTGAATCTTCAAGAATTGGACCATGAAATCGAGTTCTGCAATGTGCCTCATTTGGATCCTGAATCCGACTCTGAATCAGACTGTAGTGATAATGACTCGGAATAAGTATAGTAATTTAAGTCTTTTATTATTTGATTTCCTTTTACATATTATATTGTAATCGTGCCTTTTTTTGTTTATAATCTTTTAATAATTGTAAAATATATTATAATTTGTATGAAAATTTTCCTTTTTTTTCTATTCTGAGTTCATTCTCTAATTTGTAAGTAAATTAGGAATCAGGTAATAGTTTATTTACTTCGCATTATGTTTAGCTTTGACATAGGCTCGAAATATAGTACAAAAAAAAACAAAAAATTTGTTTCTTTTTTTAAAAAAATCGCGCAGCTTTCCCAGGGTTAAGTAGTATGCCAAAAAATTCTAAATAAATCATAGAAAAATCACCTACGAGGAAATTATGGGCAATTGTGAAATGGCTGAGTTATCACCGATTTTAATGTCAACTCCATACATTTTTTTTAACTTTTTATTCTATGTTAGCTGTTTGCGCTGATATTTAATATTTCTTATATTTTTAAGTAAATACTTAGTCTACTAAAGCACATCCAACTAAAAAAATCACCACTTAAGAAATCAAATGAAAATGTCTATGAAAGCCGAATTTCAGCCCACAGTGCGGCGCAGCGCGGCGCCGCCACTTTGTGACGGCACAACGCGCGACGTCGCTGTCGTCCCGTTTGAAAAAAACATAGTTGTTAAAACCTAGTTGTTAAAACATAAAAAACATAGTTCATATTGCAATGCTCGCGCCTTCTCGGTATGAGAAAAACTCGGTATGGGCAAAGGCCTCTTTGCCCTACAATGGGACAAATAGGTTGGTATTGTTTTATTAATACATTTACTTATATACTTACAAATAAATAAAATTGAAGTGTCTGTTTGTAATGCCAAAATAACAGATATTTACTAATATGCATATAATAATAAACTTTATTTTTGTCTAATCTCCGAAGCGGCTGGACCGATTTTGAGGGGACTGAGATAGCTGATGTTATGAGGAGTAACTTAGGCTAACTTAGTCTTTTATTTTAGAAAAAGAATTAGGGACCCGCGCAAAAAATTTAAATGCCTGAAATCCAATATAGGTATATTATCCTAGCCCTATATTCTCTAACATAAACAGTAAACAAGTGGGCTACGTAGGTATTCTACATCTTGCACATGCACAAACAAACTCTCATACAAAAGGTATTTGCGCAAGTGTTCGTAAAAATTGAAACAATGCCAAAGAACCGTTCCAGTTCCAATTATCAGATTAATTGTGTGGGTATATGTTTGACCTCCATGCGCTCGCGCCGTTGCATGACACCACAATAGATATTTATGACAATGGGAATGGTTTCCTTGCGACTTGCAGCTGGGGCCAGGTAACCTTCCTTGGGATCTTTGATTACCTATACCTACCATGCAGTTGTAACAAAAATTACAACCTTTAAAAATGTTTTACACTTAATAAATATTGCTCGTAGCAAATTGCTACGAAAACTTATTTTCGTAGACCCTAAATAAATCATCGGTGAATATATTTAGAAACTACAGGAAAAACATCGTTGTTATTTATCTAGACTCGATATTAATAGTGAAAACCGAATCTCAAGCTGTCAAGTAACTAAGTACAATCATTTCGTAAGAATTTCGCGGTGCGGCCATCGATTTTCAAGGTAGATTTTACGGGCGAGCTTTGTGTGTCGAAAGGTCCTTGCTCCATGAGGTAATCAGATAAAGTAGCAAGCGGCGCAGCTGGCTCGAGGCACTCGGGGCTTCGGTTCATCTCGCCGCGTGTTTGTGTCCGCGTGCCACGCCGAGCCCCGATCGGATGTTAGTCTGTAACTCGTCGCGCACGCGGACGTACGTAACCGGCACGCAGCACGACACACGTGCCCGCGACCTCGCAGAACACGACACGATCCGATCGAGATTATTATCTCCCGATATCGAACGCACGGGTCACTGAACGATCGTAATTCAAGTTCCAACAAACATTAACGTGCAGCTGCGGTTAATCGCGCAGTTTCAATGTTTACGTTACGTTTAAATTAGGTTGCGTTAGTGCCTACCGTGATTGAAAATCTGAACGGCTCCCAAGGATGGTTGTTATTCCTTACGTGCAGTGTGATACCTTGGTTAAGCTGGTAATTTAATTAAGAGACAATAACCCTTCTTAAAGTATATATTTCAAACTATATTAGTAACAGGAAACTGGAAATAAAATGGCAACAAATAGATGATATTTGAACTAGATAACTCGAACTTTAGTGTGCATAGTTATGATCACAATGCTATATGTTGAATATGGTTATTGACCCTACAATAAACTGCTATCAGTAAGTAGTAGCAGCGTCAACAAAGGATGTTCATTTATGCATTTCCTTTCGTTAATCATGTAGAGTGATAAGCAAAATGTTTGACAACAACAAATACATGAGCAATGTTGTGATAAGTCTGTTACACGAAACGTTTACCTAGTTATTTTTAGCAGAGTATATTTTATAAATTAGGGTAGAAGTTTTTTGTTAAATATTCAACGACAAAACGAACTTTGAAGCTTTTATTCAGCTGCTAACCCTCTGCATATTTTAAGAGTATTCGATGGGAGTAAAATATACCGTGCCTTACTGCAAAACATATTTATAAACTGGTACATGTGCATATTGATTACAACATAAAACTGGATTCAGTAAACAGAAAAATGGAGTCAAGTATTTAACACCTACCGTCAAACAAAGTTGTTTGTAAAATAATCTTATCACTATGATAACCGGAGTGAATGCCAATCTTTTTATATGGCTTAGCAATATATATGGCGCATTACTCATACGCAGGACATCTGCAGGTACTTTGTAAATGTCGTTCTACATAGCGTATACCTGACGATACATCGCTGTCGTCCTTGTCAACACGTTATTACATGGTACTTTTCACTTCACCTAAGAACCTGCCTAAAACAGTCTTACAAAATGAGAACTAAATCATGACTACATGACTGCAGTGCATAATATTCGAATCAACAAAATCTATAGGGTCTACGCAATTGATATTTTCGTAACGCTACGAAACAGGCCTACGAATTTAGTTTTGTTTAATTCTTGAAAAATTATAAAAACATTGTTCATTATTAGATTGCAAATAGTCATAATACAGGGATCACGTCATTGTCTGAACTCTAAAGAATTTATTGCCATACAATTGAATACATGGTTCAATGTGCTATTGTTGTCCAAATTCCGTTGCTATGGCAACATTGAATAGCTTTGCTCGAAGCTTTTAGTACCTATGGGCTCGGCCCCAATGTCGAAGTTTTACAAAAATTATTAGTCTAAATATATTGTAGTTCCAATAAATGTCGGAAACTTGTGTTTATTATGAAGAATGTGATAGTGCCGGCGATTCGTGAGTGAAATATTAAAACACTGTGCTGTAGCTTTAGTGGTAGGCATAAAGAAAAAATCTTTCTTGAAAACTGGTTTATGCTCACGTTAGTTCATACATTAGTATTCTTTATGGTGCTAGTAATTGCAAATTGTACCGTTTCTTGGAGCTTCGTTGGTAATTAATGCTTACATACATAATGTACTTTGTATTTTTTGTACATTGTAAATAGTCTTGAGTTCATCATTTGAATTATTTTTACATGTCTTTTAAACTTTCTCGTGAAATTAGCTAACTTCAAGCAAATTGTAGATGTAGTTTAGGAGATTCTTTTCTAGTTATTAATAAGAAAATTATATCTAATGGATGCTGTTATTGCTAGCTATTTGTAACTACTCACTATTGCATTATCCACCAAGATGACTTTCACGCTAAACTTCCATTCATTTTATGCATAAAAGAAGTCATTCTTAGCACATTAGGTATGTAATGTAGCTTTCATACAAACCCGACCTTAGTTCCATCATAAGTGACCGCACTCTAACTTATCCATTAGCTTTATGTTTGATGCTAACTTTCTAAGTACCTAACAAATAATTTCGTACCTACTCATAACTTTAACACTGAAAACTTTTAGCTTATCATGTACATACTTTACACATTTTGTCCTTAATTCACAAAGTTAGGGAATGTGCAAGTAATTAAATGAATAGTACCTAAGTATCAAATTAGTTAGAACGTTGAAGTGTCGAGTAAACGCCGAGGTCATGGGAAAAGTGCAGTGAGATTTTCGCAAGACTGATAAATTACAGTGAAAAAATCATTAGATTTACGCAATCGATTGTTGAAACGAATCGCCGATAAATTGAAGCGATCTTGCTGAAGAAATTAGCATAAAGTTTTGTAATGTTTCTCTCCGTTTACTAAAAAGATGAACGGTAACTAAAGCCGGTAATTCCTGTGAAGCTCAGCATTGCTACCACTCATACATTTCGTAAGAACAATCGTAAAAGAAAATCTAAAGTAATCTAAAAGATCATCGTCATACATCGGATACTGAAGTGCTCAACCATCAGTTCATCAGCGTCCTACTTTTAAGATTACAATCATTCAAATCACCATGTTTCAAAGTTTCGTAATTCACGTCACTTGTCATGTTTGAAAGGCATGTATTACATAGTCAGCCGGCAACTGTGACTAGGTAACGGCATCTGAATAATTTCCCAGCACACCTGTTCTATCTGCAATAGTTTTAGATTATAATTAATACCGGTATCATGGCCACATTTACTTTTATTGAGAAATCACTTGCCCCTAATTGTGTATTAATTATTATGTGAATGGTGGTTGTTAATCTGGTTAACGTTTACTGACACTTTGCGAAGACTTAAGACGTAACAACGAAGCGTTCAACCGATAGATATTGGTATTTACTAGTAATACGTTTAACGTAATAAGGATTGAATGTCAACTACTTCAGTTCTTGTGTGGACTTCTTCTTCAGACTTCAGATGATACTCCACCAAAATAAATTGGCCACAAGTATTCTAAAAAAAACCGAGTGTGCTTATGACCACACGACTGAAGTGAAACTTCAAACGTATTTGGCTATATGAGGAAGAGAGAAAGAAAATGTGCGCGCGCACTGCTTTCTCTTGCTTATATCCCCCACTCAACTCCCGTTCGCCTCGCCCGTAGCCCGTAGACATGAGTCGTACTTGCAAAATCGAGTACCAGGGCTTCCAAGTACGTCCACCTTAAGAAACCAGGCCTAAAACCAGGGCTCGAGATACTTTCAAGTATTTTCTATCTGCATCGAAAATTGATCCATAACTTCATACAAATAAGAAGTACAATCGCGTAATCAAACAAAAGCCGTTTTGGAAGTAAAAAGTACTTGCATAGGAAATTGACCCGTGAATTCCTATAAATAAGGAGCACAATCGCGTTTACAAATAAATACTTTTACAAACCATTAAAGTAAAAATACTTGCATACGAAATTGTTCCGTAGACTCTTACCACACCTCGGACACTCCATACACAGTATAAATATGAACAGTATGGAAACTAGGCCTATTTGTTGAAATAATTACCTACGCTCCATATTGGAGCGTTATGGTTGTCACTTTTCATGTCTGTAAAATTGATGTTTTATTGTAACGAAGTTTTTAACGTGGTTAGCGGTTAGGAGTTGACTGGTTATCTTTCCCTCCTTCTGGTCAAAACGTAAATTCAAGATGGCGGCTGCGAAAAAATTAAAATTTTTCGTCGTGAATATCATTTTCATAGTTTTCGAGGGTGCTAAAGCCAATAGTGAAGTCAAAATGCGCGTCGCTCGACCGATGCCTAGTTTAACCATGCACCTTACCGTTTCAACTCGAGAATGGGTGTAATAATAATTAAAGAAAACATTATTTAAAAAAAATATCTTTATTCTTCGTAATTATAAATGATTTACTGTAAAATACTTTCGCCTGCTACGACATGTTCGAAATGCTTTGTTATTAAATTTTACAGTGTAAAATATTCTCATTCTAATAAATAGTTTTTTAAAATAAATTATCGGGAAACAAGGACAGGGTACTATAAAAGAGACTTTGTCAAGTTCTTTGTAAATTGAAAGAGCTATTTTGCAGTTAATATGTTCTCATTTAAAACAAGAACGAAAAATTTCATCCAATACGCTCGACGCATTTTTAAAAAGATGGACGGTCCGTGGCGCAAGGAATAAATTAATTACGCTACTACTCGTTCCAACACGGCACGCGTCACTGAGCGTACCGCGACTATCGCTTAGGGATATCGCTTAGACCCCGAATGCACGCATTTCATACAATATGTTCTCTCCAGCGCACACGTACTTAAATTTTCCGTTCTGAAACCCTGACGGAAAATTTAAGTACATGTGCGCTGGAGAGAACATTTTGTATGAAATGCTTGCATTCGGGTTTCCGAATCTGAATTCCGAAACTGAATTCCGAATCAGGAAACCGGACGTTTGCGGCCGGCCTTAAATCGCATAATTGTGTGTTCGTGTCAGCAATACAGCGCTGCGGTTCGCGAGCGGCCTTGCTAAAGAGTCGGCGACGAATACCTCGAAGTGCGGGGTGAGGTGCGGTATCTGATATGTGGGCGAGGAAGGGAGTGTCCTTTCTGTACGTAGTACTATTAAGTATTCTGTTCTCTTACTAATAAGGAGTATGATCGCATTTGTGAAAACAAACGCGGTTGTTGAACTATTGGAGTACCTACGTACTCGAGCGTCGAGTCACGACGGAGCGAGATACTTTCAAGTATTTTCTATCTGCATAGAAAATTGATCCATAACTTCATGCAGATAAGAAGTACAATCGCGTATTCAAAAGCCCCGTTGGAAGTAAAACTACTTGCATAGGAAATTGATCAATGACTTCCTATAAATAAGGAGCAAAATCGCGTTTACAAATAAATACTTGCAAACCATTTAAGTAAAAATTACTTGCATACGAAATTGTTCCGTAGACTCTTACTGATAAGAAGCATGATCGCATTTGCGAAAACTAACGCGGTTGAGTACCTATGTATTTGAGCGAGTAGCCGTATAAGATACTTTATAGTTTTGCAAGTATTTTGAGTCGGTACCTGGTGTGCGTACTTGGAAGCAAATACCTGGTGTAAAAACCTGGTCGCGTAAATACGTACCTTCCCTACTCGCCCAATCACAGTTTTCGTAACGTTTACGTCATGCGTTCGCCAGCTTACTCTCCAAGTCTAGTGTGCGTAAAGAAGTTTCACTTCAATAATTTTGACACAACAAAAATCGAATTTGACAATCGCGACTCGTCGACACGTGGTACTTATTTGCCCTACCCCGTGAACTGTTTTTTAGAGCCGCAGGCGCGGAGGGGGCGGTCTTGGCGTGTTTTTTAAGGAATTTTTCACTTTTTGTATGGAAAATATGAAAAATGATTACCTACATGTTGAGTTTTAGGAGTTTAAGGGTTATAAAAAGGGGGTCGAAATTTTCATTATTTTTGCGATAGGACGCACCATTTTCGAGATATAAGCAAAAGAAAAAAAACTTCAAACGTATTTGGTTATGAGAGGAAGAGAGAAAGAAAATGTGCGCGCGCACTGCTTTCTCTTGCTTATATCCCCTACTAAACTCCCGTTCACCTCGCCCGATCACACTTTTCGTAACGCGTTCGCCAGTTTACTCCCCAAGTCAAGCGCGCGTAAAGAAGTTTCCCTTCAAAAATACTTGCATACGAAATTGTTCCGTAGACTCTTACTGATAAGGAGCATGATCGCATGTGCGAAAACTAACGCGGTTGAGTACCTACGTATTTGAGCGAGTAGCCGTATAAGATACTTAATAGTCTTGCAAGTATTTTGAGTCGGTACCTGGTGTGCGTACTTGGAAGCAAATAATGTAAAAACCCGGTCGCATGTTTATGCGACCGGGACTGGGTTTTTACACCAGGTATTTCCAGCTATTTTTTACGTACTTTCCCTACTCGCCCGATCACACGTTTTCGTAACGCATTCGCCAGTTTACTCCCCAAGTCAAGCGCGCCTAAAGAAGTTTCACTTCAAAAATTAGGTCCGCGCAACATCCAGACTTTTCAATATTTTCTAAACCTGTCTCTATTAGATGTCATCTCAGTGTTCAACCCTGATTCCTGTGATCAAAAATACTTAAGGAATTTTGAAACTATGCCTTGGGAGCTCGTTTACACTACTTCAACCACCTATAATGGAGTATACTTTCAGCCACCTATAATGTAGAAAATAATAATAAAACGAAACATATCTTCTGAATCACGCAACAGGAAATTGCGTAAGACCAGTGTTATTGTGACATTAGTGAATAAAAACGTGTTGTGATGACTATGGAAAAGCCCATTATGACGGAGAAGGAAGCTCCGGTCAAAGGGATAGTGGCCCAAGTGGTCACCATGCTCAATGGCCAAGCACAAAGGTACGTACAGTCGAACAAAGAGTTTGGTATACAGGAAAAAAATATTCGAAATGCCACTACGTTGCCTATATAAATTTTAAAGTGAGCGTAACAGTTTTTTTGACTTTTTAAAAAGTATAACGGATACTTTAGGCCTGCTTCCACCAGAAATCGTAAACATATTTAAAACATTTCTCTGTCATCATCAAAAGATTGACAGAAACATAACTATGTTTTAAATACAATTAGCGCTAAACGCATTTAGTGATTTGTGGTGCAATCGAGCCTAAGACAGTGTACATACTCGTGAAAATTAACGACTTTAATATTAAAATTTGGAAAACAAATCTGTTGTTCCCCTTTATTTAATATATCAATGGTTATACCCTATATGTAGGTGTAGCTGTATGGAGCAGCAGATATTTTCGGGGTTTCTAGTTTGGTCCCTTATTAAAAGGTTTTATTTTCATGAGTACTGCATTCCCTTAAACTATAGGCCCTATCTCTTTAGGACACCAGAGGCGGCGTATGGTTGGTTGCGCAACTGATCGAACGCCTGTTGGGATACCCACCACAAGGCTGTGTATATTTTGCCGATAAAGCGCGACCATGGTTGCGGCACGTTTATATCCTAGTATTAAGTATACCTATTAAGCCTAAGACTCGACTATATTATGTATTTTCTTTAATATAATAATATGCAAATAAACAAAAGTCGACGACCTAAAGAAGGTGGCTGGGGTAGACTGGATGCGGAGGGCGGAGGACAGGGTGCTGTGGCGCAGTCTGGGAAAGGTCTATGTCCAGCAGTGGACTGCGATAGGCTGAGTTGATTGAAACAAAAGTCATTCAGAAGTATTGTTGTGTCTCACTGTATTTCGTAATCGATGCTTAAACATGTCGAACTTAAAACAAAAAGTAAGTAGGTACTTAAAATTTTATGTTTTTAAAAGCAGGACAAGCTTTCTCCCTGCAGAACTGTTGCGTTTAGTTTCCTTTTATACATAATTGAGGATTTTTAAATGCAATTAGCTTACGCAATGATGATACTTATAGTTTTTGGGATCGGTGACATAGGTATTTTTTATGTGCCTACCTATTATTATCGGAAGTGTGCAGGATATAAAATCAAATTAACATTTCGCATGCCAAAAATGATTACACTCTAGCTTGCAGCGAATTCGATTAAACTTACATTCTTTTCGGATAACTGTTTATTCGCTGTCACGTTTTAATGAGTTATAAATATAATCGATTCAAATAAATTACAGCTATTATATCTCGACCATACGTGCTTAAATGTCTCCTTCGAGTCTAATAGCCATTTAAAATACCACCGCAGAAATAGTATCGATTAGGTCACAAAAAACTTGAGTAGAAAATGATGTCTCAAAGTAGAAATGTAGGTACCGTTGAAACTTTTTTACTGTCACAAGTTCACAACATTATATAAAGTCATTATAAAAGTTGAATAGGCCAATAATTAAACGTAATCACCGAACTGGGATCTCAATTATATAATAACTTGAATGAAGATGACGAGTGGTCTCATATATTTCTGAAACAACGTGTAATTACTATAAATAAATAAAGTGCTATTACCTAACTATCGCATTAAAATAAAATACGGTATTTTTATCCATAATTTACTGTTAAGATGTGCGGTCATTCTCCTTTAACAATACATATTGATACTTTCAAATGCGAATGACATAATCTTACACAAATACTTACCTACTAAAACCGGTCAAGATCGCTGCACTACACGTCACGAAGCACACCTTGTCCAAGTAACCTGTGCGTCTACGTTTTCATGTTACATTCCGATATCAAGTGTCTAGGATCTTAGATTAAAACGACAGATAACAGTAACCCACTAAAACAAACAAGTTATAATGGCTTTATTAAAATAATCTTACATAAACTAAGTACTTGTACTATTATGTATTCTGTGCATAAACGAACAATCTTTAGGTCTTAAAGTCAATAGCCTAGAGCAGGGTTTCTCAAACTATCGGCTCCACGAACCCCTGTTAAAATTTCCAGGTGACAGCGAACCCCTAACAGTTCGCTGTCACCAGTCAGTTAGGGCTTAATTGAGTAATTAAATCCCCCAGGAAAAAATAAAACTGACTGTTGAAGAAAATAAGGTTTTTATTTGAATAAAAGGTAACAAATAAAGTGCCAAAAAATTATCTTTTTAATATCAATGTGATGGGTGTGCTTGTTTCTTGTCGCAAATGGATTCTATTTTAGGAGTAATTTTGGACAATTTTAACCTTAATTCTGACTCGGCATCAAGTCGATTTCTGTATTTAGTTTTTATCGTGACTAGGTGTGAAAATCCACTCTCACATAAGTATGTTGTGGCAAAGGGTAAAAGGAAATTCACCGCTTTGCGTGAGAGTTCGGAATACTCTGCCTGTCTAGCTGCCCAAAAATCTATCAAAGACATCCTTTTTAAATCAGCTTGAAGAGTTTGATCGACGGACATTTCTAATAATGACTCCTGTTGCTTAATACCTACTCAAACTAGAATTTATACTTTCGTTCGTGACCGCAAATGGGTTACGAATCCAGCCATCTTTAGCATTATCAATATCCGGAAAATACCTTTTCAGTTCGTCGGAGAGTTGAGAAAGATGCAGAACAATTTCAGCCCTTATTTCGTGATAAATTCGTACAAAAGAGGAAAACATTCAAAGATATTTGATCTCAAGCAGGTTTTCCAAAATTCAATTTTTTTTATAAGTGCGTTTATTTTGTCCGTATTTTCGTCGTCATTACGTAAATCTTATCGCGAACCCCCTGCCGTCGAATGGCGAACCCCTAGGGGTTCGCGTACCCCACTTTGAGTAAGCCTGGCCTAGAGCCTAGATCTTTCAGATTAACAAAGAAATAAGACACGATTTCGTAATAAATCGTTGTAAATTAGAAACAATATTTATGTGAATCAAGGTTTTCTCGTGGGATATAGTTTTGGTGGACCTGTGCTACATACTCCCACTCTGTTAGATAGCAATAAAACCGCTCATAAAAGGCTTAGATTTAGATCCGATCATTTAGCCAAATTTAATGGCTTCTACGTGACACAGGTAGCTGTTAAATTAAGCAATTTACCGTAGTTACTATTGCGAAAGTTTACTAAGTACCTACAGAATTTCCAATATTCCTAGTACCTAACTTAATTAACTGGCCAAGTTCTGGGGACTGGCACATCAGTTACCATTGTCTTACTTATTGCTGTTAATACTGCACTTTATGTCATTATACAAAGTGGAGATATCAGAATAAAATTGTAATAAGTAAATATAACTCATAAATAAAAGTGTCGTGTCAGAGATCTCCATTTAAAGCCCAGGAAACAAAAATTATATGTTTTTATTTATAACTAGTAAGCCGCATGCACACCCCTGCTTTGCACAGTTTTTACGACTTGACAAATCATTAAAATCTCCTTAATAAATGTAACTTTGGAATAGATTCTCTAAATTATCGTGAAAACCGCATCAAAATCCGGTCACAGACATAGACTTGAAAAGCGACTTTTATTATTTATAACTAGCTGCGCCCCGCGGTTTCACCCGCGTAAATGTCGATCCCGTGGGAATATCGGGATAAAAACTATCCTATGTCCTTTCCCGGGACTCAAACTATCTCTATACCAAATTTCATCGAAATCGGTCCAGCCGTTTTCATGTTATGTCGTGACAACGGAAAACGGGTTTCATTTTTATATATATAGATATAGAGATTGCGCTCTTTCGTTGACAAACCGTAACATAGTTTTTGATTATATGCACCATTTATCATTCTATCCAATTTTCATCTCACTGTTACACTTCGTGGAATACTGTTATATCGATACGGCCGTGTTATTATAAAAGTAGGTAGTGATATTATCCTTATCACGTACTTTTATTTTCCTCACGAGTTTGGCAATTACGAACTAAACTGTAAAAGTTAACGACCTCATGTACGTCGGTGCCTTTTAATATACAACATAATGAATGATAGGTATTCTTACATAATCATAGCTCTGAGAGTCTGAGGTATTATAGCGAATTAAAAAAACATCTTGTTTTGAAGATTTCACGCACCATACTTTAATAGAATGATTGGCGGGTTCGATAACCATAGGAAAACGATTGGTGGAAAGTTATTGAACGTATCTAATGCACAGATTACGTTGTAACTGTTACGCGTTACTAATGTTATACTTTACGGTGAGATATTTTATTGGAAGTAGAAAAAATACAGGTCGGCGCACATACGGGTATTTGACCCAAAAAGCTGGCCAAAAATACAAAAAAACAAAACACAGATTTCTTAGAAAAACATGTGAATCTCGTTAGCTGATGACCTGACGCACACTACCCAGATAGTTTGTTTACGGTAGGCTTATCAGGTGATCACCAGTAAGTCGTCATTGCATTACGACAGAGTTATTGTAATAATATATCATTTTCATGAGCGATATTAAAATACGAAAGCAAGTTCTATCCAGTGATGGCTGCAAAGGATGATAGTCAACCAGGTATGTACAATTCTTTTCTTTCAATCAATTCGATTTTTAATGCCAGGTACTCTCAAACTGTTAAGTTTTGTCAACTACCTCAAAAATGCAGATTTTTTTTTATTTTTATTACAAATACTGGTAAAAAAGTTATACTGCCGGACATTGCCCGGCTGTTTTTTCTACTTTATCTGATAGAACGTTTTGTATTGTTTCTAATTATATCAAAATTAGGTGCCGAAATCCGCCTATAGTATTTTTTATTGATTTTTCAAATAATTATGGATTGTACCAAACAAACTTTGTATTGCAGCCATGGTACTAAACTTTGCATTTTGTTGCCAACAGGTACTTCTGGCGTAAAAGTTTTAAGTCGGAAAGCCATTATTTCTCATGACTGAGGACATCAAAAGGTTCTCCACAGTTTTGAGGGTCATATTAAGCGGGCAAAAAATTTAATTGAATAAGTTTCAAACTTATTGCGATAAAACAGCAAGACTGTACGTAGAACTTTATACCTGATTCCCAATGACTCCTCTGTGTACAAAATATTGACTCATGGCCCCATTGTAATATAGCATGCCTTATTGCCAATAGAATGTTCGTCAGAAGAGGCATCAGAGGCCCGAAACAAACATTTCCGACGATATAGACAGAACTTCTCCAGGAAATTTTGTAGGGAACATTGCAATTTGGACATTTTAAATCGATTGCTCCTAACTTCTGACTCATACATTAGTAGTATCAGACCCAGGCCACGCAAAGAAGCCAATAATTTCAGTCAAGAAGCTAGAGAACTAATGATTCCGCCTGAAGAACCCATTCACAGTGATGACGAAAATGATAACGAAGAAACTTCTGATACAAAAGATGATTCTTCAGAGGAAGAAGAGTAGGAGTTGTTATCAGACTGACTTTTGTATATATTTTTTTTAAATATTATTTTTTAGTTAATAATTACATTTTTTTTAATTTTTTTTTTAAATAAAACGTCATGTAATGGCCCAAATTGTATCTAAAATACCACAAAATAACGTAATTTGTTCAAATGGATACATCCAAGTGACAATAATACCAAAAATGAAAAAAAAAATAGTTTTGGCCAGCTTTTTGGGTCAAATACCCCTTAGTGCGGCGTGACATCGCACGCGCAAACTGTAACCATGAATTCAGCACATGAAAATTATACACGTAGAAATTGTTCGTAGCTTATAAAAAAAGTTCAATACCTACGCGGTTAAAATTGTATGGAACAGCATTTTTTTAATAACCGATTAAAATTTCTACGCAGGGGGGTTCAGAATTAAGTATGTACCTAAGTACAGATTCCATGGTAAAAGGTTGTGCGTCGATGTCCCTGCCACCCTGTGTAAAATTCTTTATTTAAACTTGAAGTCACTATAGGAAAACATCCCAAACTATTTAAACAGGCCTAAAAAATTGCTACCGCATGCAAAGGATTGAATAGAAACCTCTGAAAAAAAACTACGAAGAAGACTACTCCAAAGACTACTGAACCGCGATTACCTGCTTCGCTAAATGTCAAATGTTAAAACACGCTAATGTCACATGCATATGTATGAGAATGGGGTAAAACTAACCCCTTTATAACTGAAGGGGTTGGTTTTACCCCATTCTGCAGTAAACTGCAATAATAAAGTTTCGCAAGTACTTTTATGTGGAAACATTAATCCTTATATGTATAGCCTTTGCGTGTAACGTTTCGCCTCGTCTGCATCGCACCCCATGCATTTCCTCTTTATAAAGGAATACATAGCTTATGTCTAGACGTTGTATAATCTTGCTCTTTTAAAAAAATATGGCAAATTATGACTTTATAGTATTAAACGTTAATGTTTTCGTAGCACGAAAGATTCAAGAAGACTTTACATGCAATGATAAATCCAAAACAGTTTAAAAAAGTCTATAACTTTATATACCAGCTTAATGTTCGCAACGCACAAACAATGCACAAATTGCGTTGTATTAATTAGCAAAGCAGACCACAGTAACCTGAATCCCTGGTGAGAAAGAATTGTTACCACAAAATTGATAGTTACAGAAGGTCGACTTTATACAAGGAGCGAAAACGCACGCACCCATAGACACTCGTCTACAAAAGCTTCAGGGAGGGTAGCCTGGGAAATTAAAATTTTCTTACGTTTTTTTTGCAATTTGCAGGTCGGTGTCAGGTTGTATGTTGATCTAAATATTTATTTATAGAAATATAATCATAAAAATCATCAATACGACTCTATCAAGTTCGTATTACCCTATTGAATGACTATTTCAAGAAATCATGACATTTGAGGCCAATTCTAACTTAAGGAGTTGTATTGCAGATTCTAAACCTTTAAATTTTTTGTAACGTTATTTGTAAAGCCATATTTGTAGGTAGCGAATTATAAATATTGAGATAACATACTTTTTTTTTTGAATGGGAAATCATTAAATGACCCCTCCTACTCTGGGTGGAGCAGAAGGAAGTGTCAGACTCTTACTGACTAAAGCCCATCCGTGTTCCTTCCTTCCTTAGCCCTTTACGTTTCGGGGTAGCGATAACCCTTTCGGACAATCCCGCACCCGCGGCAGGCTTCGGCCCTGACAGGCCCCTTCCTTTATGCTGACATCTCTTTGAGGCGCGCGTGGAATACGTACGCGCCGTCCGGCACGGGCCTAGTCCTGAACGAACGGTGAGCTACCCATTACTCTCCGTCCGCAGGCCCGCGCCTACGGTGGCCGGGAGTCGTCACGCGGCTCCCGACGCCTGGCTTGGACGTGAGGCTCTCTCCCTCAGCCATCCCGCCACCTCCTTCGCTAGCATGACTGCTTCGCAGAAGGAGGTGACTGCCTCCCACTCCCTCTCGCTCCGGACCATGGCTTGAACCAGGGCCGGACGCGACAGGTCGCCGCCGCTGCCGATCGCCTCCACGAGGACAAGGCGGTGCTCCGCCCAAGCGGGGCGGACCTCCACCGTATGCTCCACCGTGTCCTCTGGGCGATCCTCGCAATGGTGACACCCGAGCGTCTCCTCGCCGCCTGATGATGTGCAGGAACCTCCCGAAACATCCGTGTCCGGTGAGGACCTGCGTCAGGCGATAGGTGAGAACGCCGTGACGCCTCTCTAGCCACTCCTCAAAGAGGGGTCTTATCGCCACTATTGTGGCGTGCCCTACGCTGGGTTGCGAAAGTCGCTCTTTCCATGCCACCATGAGATCGCGCCGGAGGTCCGTCCGCTCCGCCGCAATTTGCCACGGAAGCGGAGTGTCCCCCCGGCGTAGAGTCTCCGCGCGCCACTCATACAGGCGAGATAACATACCTGACACTGACCTGCAAATTGCAAAAAATGTATGAAAATAATCTCCGTACATACGCGGCTATGTGTACGTGCGCCTGCTTACGCTCATTGTATGGAGCTGACCTTCTGCAGGACCTATCTAATTTGTGGTGGGTACTATATCGTTTGAATAGAATCGCCTGCGGGCTGCGGTCGGCTCGAGGCCACGATACGCCGTCTGCGTTACTGAACATCATTAATTAAGAACCTAATTTAAACTTATGACTTCTGGTATTATTCCCGTAATGAAACTATAGCGTGGGCATAATATTGAGCATTTAAACTTCGCATTTAAACGGTGATAGTTTGTAAGCGATCATAAAAAACTTTGTGGACTAAACGGAATATAATTATGGGTTAAATTGACCGTTTAACAAAGAACATGTAATAGTATTTTAGACTAATCTAAATTGGAGTGTTTAAAAAATCAATACATTATGTGGATTTTTGATTTCAATTTTGATTAAACATGATCGATTTAATTAACACGTATTAATTACACGAACAATACCGCACTACCTACACGATAAATAAATCTTCTTCTAAATAAATTAAATTACCTTTATTAAAAGCGACACAAATTTAATTATATTCCCTTTCGGAGAAATTATATTGTAATATCTATATTCGAAAGTAGAATACAGACATCTAATAAAACACTATATAATTTTGCTAGGAACATTAATATTAGGTACTTTATAAACTTATCCACACTGGACAGTGTGAAATATAGGGCGTGGCGCTTAGTTAGAACAAATTAAAATGAAACAGCCAGCAAAATGTACTAGCATTATTAATAACTACGATTAATATTGTAGGTTTGAAGCATTTCATAAATATGTATACTTAAACTCCTAAAAGTGTCTTCGCACTCTGCCTTTGTTCAGCGTAGACGCTGACTCCGCGTGGTCCCTGCTTAGGAGCCACGTAGGACCCGCGTAGACTCTACCTAGGACCTACGCAGCAGACGCGTGAACCTTGCTTAGCAGCCCCGTTGGCCCTGCGCAGGAGCCGCATAGGCCCTGCACTATTAACAAAATTGATTTCGACGAGTAGACACTATTGCTGATATCATTTTTTTAAAAGGTGGTGTTTAGTTAGCTAAGAAACTACCTAACTAAACACAACCTTTTCCCTTTCAAAGCATATTTTTTTGAATCACATAACTGTCCATGTCAACCGATTCATTTCTTAGTAATAAAAACTCAGTAAGTAGATACTTAAAACTCTGTATTTCATTCAATCTATCCCGCATGCCACAAAAAAAGCTTCACATAATTACCTTCGCATTATTATTATGTATTCCCTTGCTCAAAGGGAAACAGGAAACAAGCTGTATCGTAAAGCCTACAGTCTAGTTAGCTGCCAGGGTTATAATGAAAGTAATAATTAGTTGTACATGTCTTGCCTCTTATGCGGGCGTTCCCCCCGGACTCCATGATTACTTGGCACTAAACGCAAGCAACGCATGATCACGCATTTTGTTACATACTTCCCTCACTTGTTATATCTACGACATTTGCATGCGTTATGTGCCTAAATACACACATAAGTAAATATACTTGAATAATTACATACTATTCTCGTTTGTAATTGAATTATTTCTAATTGAATTTCAGCATTTTCTCGTACGTTGTACGTAAGTCGGCGAAAGAGAGAATGTAAATTACCTACATATTCTTTCTCTTTATTATTTTTATTAGATTAGCTTAGTGTTTTCTAGATTTCTGGCCAATTAGTATGAGAAAAAATCTGTCTACTTTTATTTGATAAATTCTAATGCGATTAAATACGAAGGTACAGTCACCAAAATGTCATGTTTTCGAATGAAATTTAATTTGGTAAATGATTTGTTTGTATTCAATTAATTTAATTTTATTCGAAAACATTCATCGGTTTCTTAATAATAAACTTCATCTATATCCGACGACCCTGTTACTTATCTCATTTGTGAACGTACTTACATGCACTTCCTGCTTTGTTCTACGACCAGTCATACTTAAACAAAATTCATTAAAGTTACAAAACTAACTAGTTTATTTCTGGCAGTCTGTTCAGGATGGTATGTAATTGTACCCATGGTAAGTTACCGTATTTTTAGACAATTGCGTTTCGCTTGGCCGCCATCGTCGCCAGCCCAAACCGTGACCGACACAGCTTTGCTTCCATTACCGCCCCTTTAAAACTACCTGTACCTGCAGGTACTATACTGTTTAACGGAACTAAATCGACAAATTATCCGTGGACATTGTAGCTCTTTAATAAGTCCAATTGATATTTTGTTTATTTAAATGTGGTTGCATCAGGAGCGTACAATACTCGCTACGCCAAATTATGTTGATCTTCATCTCTATAAATAACGGTCAGATAATAAACATTGATTATTCCCTAGATACAGATAATGCAATTATTCCGTCATCAATATAATGAAAATGTTGTGAGTGTTGTCAGCTACAAAAATGACGTCACACTCGGGCGTAAATCGATTATGACGTCACCTTTCGCATTTTATGTTTTCATAACTTTGCAACGTGTGAATATAACATTAAACATTTCAAATACGCTTTAATTTCTAAACATTTGCTCAGCTGCAACGTACAGAGGGAGAATATAGAAATAAATCAGCTGAGCCGGGGGGTGATCCTGGTTATTGAACGGACTCACGCATGCGCGCTACGCCTTTACTCACAAGCAGATGGCAACCAGACCGGCGACCCTGTGCAAAACAAACAAACGCGTCCAGACATTGACACTGACCTATAAGATCCCTAATCATTATCACACCCTCCGACTACTCTTCCGTCCGTACGTGTTAAATATAGTGTAGTGTTGTGTGTAAAACAGTGTAACGTTGTGTTTTTTCACGTGCTATAAATTCTGACCCGGTCGTTACGGACAATATCTGTATAATGACACAAAACAAACATAATCACGTGCAAAAGAAAGTGCTTGTGGTGGCAGTGCGCGGTCAGCAAGCGTGACACTCGGTGTGACGACTCAGACATTAGAATCGCTCGTTCAGCCTTCTCCCTTTCCGACACACCTCGCTGCGTCATTTGACATGCCCCTGTTGCCAAACTAGGAGTCAGTGGCCTCACGTGCATTATCATCCCGCGTTATGTTGCTGTTACGGCAAACATTATGATAAACAATTACCACGGTGCGTAGACTTGTACGAGTAGGTTTAACAGTACTCTGATACAAATAGAGTGTAACAAAAAGAAAACTGCGTGATGATTATGATCCGTTCGGCATGAATGGATAGGGTCGGCGCCACGAGATCTGATTTTTCCGGGCGAGCTGGTGCGTCGTCAGCGGCGGTGGCGGCGCCGATAGCGCGGGCCGCGGCCGTACTTCAGTTGGTCGCGTGCGTGCGCGCTGTGAAAGTCTCCCGCGCGACATGCGGTCAGTTTCGGCCACGTCTGCGAACGCCGGTCCACCCGGGCACGCCCAGCACCTGGGGGCCAGGAGGCAGAAGACGGACCTCCATGTCGCCGTCGCCGAGCCCGCTGCCGCACGCTCCGCCAGTCCCGCGCCCAGTCTGCGCAGCCAGAGGGCTAAACAATACAGGTGGCCAATAAATAACACAAAAAAATGTGCAACAGTGCGCGGTTTCTGTAACTTAATAGGTATAGAAAGTGACATCAAATATGAATTAAACGTATTTATTCTTTAAGAATTTAGTATCAGAAATAATAATTCGTATAAAAATCAAATCGATATCGTATCTCCTAGGTGAAACATGAGTGTTATCTTACGATATCAAAGTGGTTTATGTATCACGGTGTGTCGTGTTTTCAAAATTCTGTGTTTATGAAACAATTATGTGAAACATATATGTTTATGAAACAATTATCTAGAACATGTACACAAGCTCTACTTTCATGTAACAATTAATGATTTTAGTCAACAACGACTTATTCACTTCATTTTGCATTCGAGTTTCCTAATTAGATCGCAGTCGAGTGTTATTTTATTCACAACTTCGTCCATCTATGAGCAATATTAGTGCTGTTTCGTGTGCATTGAAAGGCCAAGTAACCACCGCGGCCGAAGCAACATCGCAAGGCCAATGGAGAGGCAGTAATTTAGGCGAGCTGAAGCCGCTGTAGTTATAAATGATTCATAAACAAAATGTTGTGGATTATCCTTATTTGTTTGAACATAACATACACCTATCGCAGAAAAACAGTGATGACGGGCACGCATTAAATACAATATTTATGTCTTTGTCTATTCGTTTTCTTATTTACGTGGCTGCGTAGACCGTCTATTTCTATTGCATTTGTTTCGTTTTTGTATAGCACTACCTTTCGTATACGCTCTATTGGCTGAGGATTTCATAACCGGATGTTATTGGTTTCTTTCCCAATAGCATCAACGTCACTTTATTGTGGTAATCCACGGTAGTATAATAACGTGTATTGCACAATCAAACTTTCCTTTGTCTGTTTGTTTTCGTCTATTGTTTTATTTTCCATGCTTGTTGCCTGCTCTCGTTTATTGAGCTTTCGACTGTAGAACAAAACATTCCTTCTAGTTAAGTACTGCTGAACATTTTCCTACTTCACAAATAAATAGGCATACGATCTGTAATAAAACAGCTGTATTTCAGACTTGGTTGTATGCTGTTAGTGCGTTTACTTCGACAATTAATATTTTAATAACAACTCATTAAACTCCATCTACTTTATGTATATCTTACGTAGTATATATACTTGATATTTTTACATAGATATTTACGAATCATCAAAGATCTATTTTTTACCTTTTTTCAATGGTAATATGACGCCATTGTATGTAGCTAAGACAAAGGGAAAACAAAATAATGGCTGAATCTAATTCTAAAGAATAAAAGCATTGGCATTGAGGGATTAGAGATCAGACCTTGACGCACTAACACTAACTATAAGATGGCAATGGCTATGTGAAACTACATTCACAACAACTTGTAGAATGTTGGCTTTCCACGAGCCAAAGGCGAGTACCATTTTCAGTATTCAGGTCTACATTCATTAACTAGATTGTGTTAAACATAAGTTATATCTATGTATATCAATACATAGTGTAAAAACAAAGTCATTTTACGTGTCAGTCTGCGTGACCGCTTAGCTCTTCAAAACTGCATAATGGATTTTGATGCCGTTTTCACCATCATTCAGAGAATTTATTCCGGAAGATTTATGTGTATTAAATTAGTATTCAACTTAACTATACCACTAAAATCTAGATGTTGCCGCACAATGGTCCATTTGAAGGACTAAGTGCGGAAACCAAACCCATAACATAGAATCTAGATGTTTTGACATGTCGCCGCATTAGTAAATTGCATCCATGCGAAGCCAAGGCACACTACTTAGTAGATACCTACTAATAGTTATAACTTTAACAGGTGGTATACCTAACGACTGTATCATCGTTTGTCGCCCTAGTTTAGCTAATTAATTTGAGTAGGCGGGTCGGCTCACGCCTATCGTCATGACCCTCAAATGGAATCAGCAAGCCATTACTCTGCCCATTAACTTTAGGGGATTTTCATGTCCTTCCCGGAAATACGGAACGACTGAACTATTTATGGAACTGGCTATGATTTAGCAAAAGGCGAACGTTTCTTAATATTGATAGTGATGGTAGGAATTTATAGATGATGAATTTTCTAAATGATAACGGCTCTCGTGAGATGTATGATAAGGTATTAATGACAAGGTCTTCACTCGTATTTGATATCAATAGCTGTTTCATGTCAGAGAAAATGGCGTTTTAAGAATTCTGCCTTCCGATGGGCTCCGAGTTTTATTTAGTTTGAACAGCAGCTCTTCCAAATAGAAAGAATAAAATGTTGAGTAGTTGTCCTTACTTTGAAAATGCCCAGCCCACACGCGCACCTTAGACAGTCAGCCCGGGCCCCGCTTCTACCTTGATATGTCTATATTTTTAACCAGTCACGATACGGCATGAGCGTATGTTCGTGCCGAAGTAAGAGAAAACTATATGAAATTCTTAGTCAACTCTGTAGACCATAATTAACAAGACACGTATATTTCCAGGGCCAGTTTGCCAGTACGCACAGCGCGGCTTTTGCAGCGCTCGCGGACGCAGACGCCGTCGGACGCCGGCATCAGCGATGGCAGCGCATCGCCTGCGCCGGCGCCCGCCTCGCTGCTGCAAGACGTGGTCGATATCAAGACACTGCTGCTGCAGCTCAAGCGGGTCTTACAGGAGGTCAGTTAATCGTTAGCTTTAATGCTGTGCATGTATGATCAAATAAAGCTATAGGACATCTTGAGAAAGACATCCGACTGTCACATAGTGACTGAAGCCCCATTTAGGTACACAATGCAAGTTTCTTGCCTGTGGCTTACAATAAAATTGAAGCAACAATATGGCTTGCATCGTCTAATCTCCCGGTGACTGTACCTACTCAACACTGTTTTACGACCAATCTTGTAAATTGCCAGTCTTTTCAGTTCCGTCTACCCTATTCTTAACATCCCTGCATCCAATCTCTTTATCGTAACACGGATTTCCATAATCACTCCTCATAAGCTTTGCTTACGTTTTTCTAATGATGAGAAAGCATTTTTCCTACCCAGTCAATTTAAAGAACAGTTACGTGCAACAGCTAGACATTTGACAGAAGCCAAATAAATATGAAAAAAAATGACGCAGCCATTACTTTGCTCTACTTTACCTCAAGACTCACTTTCTCAATTATTTCGTGTCTTATATAAGTTTCTGTAGTCATTAGGTACAACAGTAATTTAATGTTCTCATTTCTTTGTCTGTGCGTGTGTAAGTACAAGTTGTATCTCGTGTCTCGAATGAAACTGTGTCTATCTAAATGATCTGTTTCAGTGCACACGCATAATTATTAACGATTTGTGCTACTGTAGCTCATTGCTGTACCATTTACATTAATAATTGATCCCATTCAGAGATAGTGAATCACATAGTTTAAACCAATTAATATGGATTTTACTTTCATGAGTTTCATGGCTTGTCTTAATTAGATTTTAGACCGGCTTCATTATATTTGCTGAAAGTTGGTTTCAGATTAAGAATGAGCTTATAATTATTTTTAAGTACGTAAAGCCATAAAGCGTAAAATCATTAATTTAAAATCTCTACACGTAAAGAAGACTATTGTATATCTCCATATAGTTTTGCGAAAGATATTTTCTTTCATATTTCTGTGAGCTTAGCGGTAATTTCCTTCGCCACAATAAATCACAGTCAGCATACGTCAGTAACTCAATATTATCATGTCTACTTCCTTGTATCGATGTGTAAATAAGTAGTTCACAATTACATGTTCTTAGTTTTGTTGTGCATAAGGAAATAGCATGTTTATACGTTTTGAATATTAATTGTACTCACAATTAGTGTGGCTGCATAATCAATTTTTATCATTATGTTCATAGGTAGCATGTTTGTAGAAACTAGGCTCTCACTTAATTTCCATTCCATAATTTCCCATCCCAGGCAGTTACCTACAGTTAACTCAGTGCACAGATTTATATCTAAACTAGTTACCTACACTAGATAGAAATCTGACAATGACTGAGTACTATTGAAACGCTTTGACCAAAAAACAGTACCTAGGTATGTTTTTGCCTTTAAAACCATCCTTGATATTTAATAGAAATGCAGTTTAATTATAGCTTCAACCTACTTTTGATTTTCCCTTTATGTGTCAGGTAGTTTTCAGTATTTTGATGTTTTAAATTTTGTCTGTATTTTGCACCGTTGTCCATTGAAGTGTGATCCGATAGGTAAATTTCACTTGAAAAGAAGTAAAGTTGATAAATAAACCGTGTATAAACACCGTCACATTTCAGTGGGCAATGGTTGTTTCACTAAATAGCATTAATTTGCTTGTACTTGGCACATTTAATTTGTTTGGCGTGTTGTAACGTACTTATATGTTTATTTGGTTGCATCGCCTTGTTTGCCGCATGCAGCCCGGGGAGGAGCTTCATTCGATGAGTGTAAGTAACCTGCCTTCGCAATATTGCACCGATGCACTTTTGCTATTCAATGTTGAATCTGCAGCCAGGGAAATGTATTGTTTAGCAGATTGATATACTACGTCAATTTGTCGGTTAATAGCTTTTCAACGCTACAATGTTATTCTGGCGCGTGGCCAAAATCGGATTTAAAGCCGCCATCTTGTTTTTGTTTACATTTCACGTGACATTTCACAAAACAATTGCACAAATGTTTACCAACAGCGCTCCCCTGTCAACGTCATTCGAGCGCCAAAAAATCGTTGTAGCAGTGTAGGTACTTACGACTGATAAAGAATGAGAGTTTTAATAGTTACTGACTGATGAAATTGTTCGTCAATTTGCTAATCAATCGCGTTTCCCTGACTGGACCTACTTTCAAACAAGGATTCGCCATATTTGTGCCTTCCTTTTCCTTTACTGCTTGTAAAATGTAACAACAACGCTTTAAAATGTATTATCCTTCAACTTTATTGCAACGTGAACAATATAAGCTGTGCATAGTAAAAAACCTTATAAAATACCTATTTATAAATAATCGGGAAGTAATCTTCTTATGTACCTACCTAAGAAGATTACTTCCCGATTATTTGCCAAGGTCACAGTGCAAGTAGAACTGATGATTTATTTATTCAAATTACGATCACTGGGTTTTAATCTAGGCACCAAGAGCAACAGAATCAGAATCTGCAGAATCTGCTTTTTTATAAAAGTTAACGTTTTCGAGTTTTCACACATCTGTTTTCTAACTATGGCGGGACTATTCATTCAAATGACGCAAACGCATAACACATTCATTATCTTGTTATTTCTACATTTGAAAGTTTGTAATAAACAAAACGTTGCTCATAATTACACAACATTAAATGCAATTACAGAACAGAACATTAATTTTTTTATGACGCTGACGTTTTTACTAAGTTTTCTCGAGAAAACATTTTCAGGTTATGAAATTACGCGAGGGTTTGTATGCAACTAAATGACAGGACTAACAACAATACTGATTAGGAGGGGAACTCAGAAAAGGTTTAGCACTGTTATAGATATAGAGGTTTCTTTTAATAAACTGAAACTGTATTATTTCTTTGGCATTAGTTGAGACACTTTGATTGTCACGTTCATAATAGAAACATCTAATATTCTGTTATCTCGTAAGTTGCATTTATCTAGTTGGCCGTATTCACTCAAATCGTCCATTCATATCCATAATTTTTATCAACAATTAGAAAAGAATATTGACAAGATGATATTCAGGTAAACGACCAAAAAAATTAGTAGGCATAATTAATGCATTAGGTATAGAATGAGATCGACGACTGATGACCTCGTTCAAATAGAATTTAGTTCGCTTATAGGTAATCCTAATCCCCAGTCTGCGTAGGTTGTTGAGGTTCGGCAAGTTGTTAATGACGCAATCTTTCTAAGTACAGAGGTTCATTGACAATACTTATACTTAATTAAATTATAACAGACAGCCGTAAGTAAATTAAATCGTGTTACTTTGTAGAAAATTAGAAAAAAACTATACTTAAAGTAGATTTAATTACTTAGTGATAAACTTAGTGCTAAGATTGATACATTAAAATATACAGGGTTAAATTAAATAAGCTAGCGAAACTCTGCAGACTTATGGATATCTAAACACGATAAAACCATTTTTTGGTGGGGTTATCGACGGCAGTTAATGTAGTCATTAAATAACAACAATAAAACAGTAAATAAACAACAACAGTACTTAAACAACAACAGTAATTAAATAACAGTTTAAAACATCTGTTCTTTTTCTGTGCAAACTTCACAGACTTGATGAGTACCTAAGTATCGATATCTAAACACGAAAATAAAACAGATTTTACGGTCGATAAGAAACAGATTTTCTTAACTCACGCTTCAAGTAAAAACACTGGTGGTTGACCCCAAAAAAAAACCATCAAATCTTGTTTTTTTATCTTCTTTAGATACCATCACGTCTGGGAAGTTTCGCTAACTAATTTAATTTGACCTTGTATAAAGTAATGAAGGAAATGAAGTAAATAAGGTAGAGGTCGTTGAACAAAATGACCTTGACACTGAAACCAAATTACCGGTAATACTATACCGTAGTATTGGGTGTTACAGCGAGTCGACGAAAGTTCAATGACACAAAGCCAAATAGTAAAAAGATTAGTTAAAAGTCAGAATAACAAAATTAAATGGGAGTAGTACGTACAAAATGGGTCGATAGGACTGAGCTAGGAAGCTAAATGAATTGTGCTTTACGAAGAATAAGTTTTAAAGCCTTAAATATAAATAAACCTATGCCAAAGAGACCCGACGAGAAACAATTTTATTTTTTAAATACAAACATACAGGTTGCATCAGAAAGGCGTGGTCAAATTTAAGGGTGTGGTACAACAGACCTTGAAACTAAACCACTTTCTCTTATGGGACCAAAGTCGTAATTGCGAAAAAATAATCAGCTGTCCCATGCATTTGGATCGAGTTCGAGGAAAACTTCCACCCAAATGTACGGGACGGCTGATTATTTTTTGGGGATTACGATGTTGGTCCCATGGAGAAAGTGGTTTAGTTTCATGGTCTGTACCACACCCTTAAATTTGACCACGCCTTTATTTAGCGATTCTGTCTTAAATAAAGGAACATTAATTCCGATTCGATCTATATAAGTAGTAGTAGTGTCTAGATAAGTAGGTAGATATGTCTAAAAGTTGTTTGAAGATATAAAATTAGCATATTCTGAGAGCCCTTCCAACCGCTTTACTTAGTTTACAAGGCGTAAGAATGCATAAATAATGGACTTCTTTACTCCATGAAAGGGGATAGTGAACACCTGAGTCAACTTTTTCAACTCTGATAGGTACCGTTGATGCTCTGTTCTCCAGTGTCTTTGACTTGGTTTCAAAATACCTTTTGCATCATTAGAAAGTCTCGATCACTTAGGTACTAACCTAGCCGTTTACCTGAAACGATGCGGCTAAAATTCAAAATTTTGCTTAAAACGACTACCGCCTTCAGTTTAATTAAACTATTCAGTTTTGCAATAAATACAGTTTGCTATGAAAACCCTCAATAATATCGTCACTTCTTTTGGAATAAGCTTTGTGAAGGACTACTTTCGTTAGCATTTGGTGGGAGATTATTTTTGCTTGTTTTACAATTATTGATATTAGTGTACACAGTCAGCTCAAGATTGTAATGTCAGCATGTATGTGCAGAGCGAAACTCTCGACCCGTTGCTGGCGGCGTGCGCGGAGAGCCCCGCGCGCGGCAACGGGCGCCGCCCCCCCGCCTCGCCGCTGCACCCCGACGCCTGCGCCGAGATGCGCCGACAGATACTGTACCTGCAGGTGAGCTTATGCTGTGAACGCAAAGCATGCGTGTAACCGCATGCGGGTAACCACATTCGGACAACCGCATGTGGTGTCCGAAAGTGGCGGCAACGGCAAGTGTTAATTTTACGGATAGATGAATCGTGAAAACTATCTTCCCTAGTACTTTGAAGCTTCTCATCTTAAGTTTAATCTGCTAGCAATTATTTATCCAATGTGATTCATGCCCCTTTAAGCCTCTAATTAGATAATTGCCGGTCATGATGGGGCCTTGTTTAGAACACAAACACACTTAACTTATAAGGCCCTCAACTTATGGCAATAGTCCTACTTTTGCACGCGAAACGAGCACTTGGATTTCACTCTTATTATTGTCGAGCAGCCAAGGAACATAAAATAAATAAGTAGTTATTACTTATATTTTTTGGATCCTCAAAGTAAACCTGAATTTCTTCAATCAAATTTAAGTCTTAGTTGCATTTCAAGACTTGGCTTGGAAGCAGATTACCGCTGATCCAATATATAAATAAACTAGAATATCAGCAGTCATTTCTAGCATAATTTATAAAAGAATACCGACAAAGGAAAGAAAATCGGTCAAAGCATTCCCAAAATTTCCCCATTTAACTTAAATTAATTCTGTGGACAGGAGATAAGAATGCATCGAATTAGTCATTTATCACTTTGCGAAAGTTATGAGAACAATGGGGAAACGAGACACAATGCGACTGCGAGACGATGCAAGCAATCTCTCAGTTGACACTTTAGATATGTGTATTTAACCCCATTTACCTCTTGCCTCCTCGTGATTGAAAACAATGAACTCTCTGGGGAGTTATGGATCTCTGTGGGAGTTTCCACAGAGATCCATAACTCCCCAGAGAGTTCCGAGCAATCAAGGCCTCAGTAACAAACAAACTGGATGCTAATGTGTGTTAACATCTAATGCTAATGTGTGTTGAATAAAAACAACACTGGCTTAATATTGAAGAACCCAAAATAGCACACAATATTATATTCCGTGAGCGTCAGGATGGTGGGTGTAATATTACAGATAAACGAGCTGTAATTATGAAAGCAATATGCCTGACATGTACTAGTAACACCCACCATCCCGACACTCACTACTTTTATTTGTTTGTCAATAGCTTTAACAGTGTTGAAAGCAATACATTGAATCTTGGAGCTATTGAAACTAACTATTTTTGTTTATCCCTTACAGAGTCAGCTAGAAGAACGCGACCGGTTGGTTCGCGTCCTGCAGCAGCAGATGTTGCGCATGGCCGAGAGCCACGAGCCGCGACAAGATGACACCTGCAATGTCGCCACGCAGACCGACCGGGTACGTACCTACATTAAGAACTGTAGTAAAAAGGGAAAAAAAGAAGAACCCATACCTTGATACAGGACTGTTAGCTGGAGTCAGAACTAACTGCCACAAAGTTGGTCGAACGTGTAACACGAAAGTTGATGAAAATATTCAATTATTAGCAACAGTTAGAAGTCGATCGTGATCGCCAATGATTTATGATAGTGGTGCGACCAACATCAAAAGTAGAAAATAAAGTTCCAAAGACTGAGGAAACAGGAAAGCTTAAATTTCAATTTCGATCTCAACAAAAAGACTAAAGAATTCATAATGAAAAAAAAATCAAAAGATTGAAATTAAAATTGTTTATTGAAATAATTGATTTCTAATAAATATTTACAATATTAGGGTTTTAAACTAGAAGTATATGATAACTGGATTCTACCAGACCTACAAATAAACACAGGTTCATTTGTGGTTCAGCTACATATCTTACTCAATTGCTTAAACATAAATATCTAATAATTGGAATATTCTTTATAGAAATAAGCAACATGCAGAGAACCAAAAATGATAACAAAAATGTGTGCGTTTCTATTTCAGTTGCGGCCGCCGATGAGCTCGGCGTTAACGAGTTCTGACAATTCCGGATTAGTGAGGTAACCACATCCTAAACATTATTGTACACAACACTTTTATTACACACACTGAGTGCAACACCTATTGCTTCAACATTATCTCATACAGCTACCTCACTTTCTATTTATTTAGTCATACTAACTTTCCTTTCTCTATTACATTTTATTTATTCCACCATCTCTCCAATATTTTTATTTATTGTTTTAGGTTTATCTTCGCTACAATAAAGTCCATTTTTCATACACTGCACTCATCTATCATATTCATGTACATACCTCCCATTATCCCCTCTTACATGTCACAGTATAAAGATCATTGCTCATCACTAGTACATCATACCGTCTCCAAAAGTCAAACATTAGTATCAAATCTTAACAATTCCAAATGGATCATCATATTCAAAGACTACATGAATAAAAAAATGACATTCGCACCGACATCCATGTGTAGAATCACTTTAACATTGTCTCCCTATTTCACTGGTATTTTTATTTGATTTATCATAAATAATTGTATTTATATCATTGAAGAATTGACGTATCATCCGTGTATCATCTATAATTTGACATCATCATCATCATCAGGTCCTTCAAAATTTTCATTTTGTTCTAATTTCCTCACATGCTGCTTTAAATTCCGAATTGGATTTTCATTGAAAATTCTCGTCATGTTGGATATTGGACGCGGCAGTTTCCACTTGGGTGGTGGGAGGGTTCGTCCGTCGGATCAGGTAGCGTGGCTCGACTGCTTGCTCGCTGTTTGCCTCTTGTGTTCCGTCCATGTGTTGTGCTTACTGCATCTCTTGTACCAGACCAACGACGATGGCGTGTTTCTGGTCTCTGATAGGGACATCGACGAATATTGCTACAAATACATCAAGTGACTTCGTCACTGCGCTAGTTTGCATGAGGATTAAAAAATTATGCGGTAAAAGGCAAACACTGTCCAAAATGTATATAGTATGTAATGTGCGTGACACTAAAAGGCTTAAAAGCACAATAATGCAAGGTGTGATGATCGGTTGGTTGTGATAGTGAGAAACTGATGGTGCTAGAACTGACATTGTGAAGAATCTAAGCATGAATACTTTGAATAGTCAATGAGTTTGGTTTGAATAGCACGGCACCTATTGATTAGGCGATCAATTGGCTTGGTTCAGACAGTTAGTGACGATTGTTTTGTGTTGTTTGACTGTAGGTAGTCGTGTGGTGTTCTACTCTTATATTGTAACATTATTCTGTAACATTTAATTTGCTTTGATTATGAAATATGTCTCTGTGTTGCACGCTGCCTCGACAGAACATAAAGGTGAGGTTCTACAAACAAACAAAAATTCTTACCATCTCAATATGTTAATAGTCTCGATGGCGGTCCTTCCTATAACAAAAATATCACTCTTTACAAAGCTTCCTATATATCCAAGTACCGGTTTAACATATAATTTTGTGTTCGCAGTTGGAATGAACAAGCTAGCGTGAGGAAGCTGCCGTCTTACAGTGAAGCACAAAAGACTAAGAGACCTGTTACCAACGGGACTGTGAACAAATGCCAAATGTGTGGTGTTAGGAAAGTGAACGGACATACTAATACTAACGGAGACGAGAACCATATAGACAAGCGAACGGACACCGTGCAACTGAAAACTAACAGCCGCGTCGGGACTAAGTACTTGCAAGCCCTAGCGAATTCAGATAGCACTCGGAGATATATCAAGAGGGATTCTTCCGTCGGGGATAAGTCAGATCGTAGGGCAGCGCTCTACTCGAATAGATCTCGTTCAATAGAAAACTTTCAAAACCAGTACTCAACCACCGAGCGAATGCTCACTAAAAATATCGTGATCGAGGAGACTCCTCACATCAAGCATCACACTTCGTATGGTGACTTGTATAATGGCAGGATCAGTTCCAAGGAGAGTGTGAACCGGCACAGCCCGAGCCTCAACGGCCAGTCCACGGACACAGACTACAGCTCCGACGGAGGGTACAAGTCCCTCCCCTCCTCCATCAACTGCAACACGTCGCCCAAGAAGGTCAGCGGCATTCCGAGGAGGTCCATCGAACAAAAATTCCTTTCCACTAAACACGTCAAAGCGAGTGCTATATGATGTACTAATAGATTCCGTTCTTGAAACAGTTCCCTCATTGTTGTGATATATTATTTTTTTGAATCGATTTGCTGGGCAGAATTCAAACAGTCAAATAGTTCCTGTATGAAAGTTTCGCTTGAATGTTACTTATCGATTGTTTTAGTCCATCTGTTTCGAGTGTCTGAAGTCTGCCCGCAGGTGCGGCGTTGTGTGACTGCGATTGTGACGTCACCAGTGACGTCACTAGGGCGCTAGAACAGCTTGTTCGCATTTATTTCCACTCATCGTAAAGCTAATTAAGTAAGCTACGTTTAGTTGAACGATGCCAAATTATATCGATGTTATAGTTTGAACTAATATCCTAAAATCTGACATCTGACAAGATTTTAGTTTGACGTGAAATTTAACATTTCGTAATCCGATGCTTAGTGCATTTTATTTTATTGTAATCAAAACGAATATTGACCTCCTGTATTATACAGTTAGTGGATAACCTTAAACGGGAACTAATTTTGTAGATTTAATTTACAAACTTGTATACAGGCGATAAAGTTATCTTAGATTTTCTATGGTAGACAAACTAGTAAATAAAGCTGTAATATGTGATAAGAGTGGCTGTAAGACCTTATATTTAATTTATACCTACATGATATCTTCCCTATTGTTAATCACTAAGTATTACTACTTGTGTATCGAACGTCACATAATCAAAAAAAATTTAACATATATTGATGTTTTACGACTATTTATTTGCTATGTAAAGTTATTTAGACAGAGTAGGTATCAAATAGGTACAAAAATCACTCGCTTGTAAGGCATTTTAAATATCCTGATGTCATTTTAAAGCATTTGTCGAATCAGTGTTATTGTAATTAATGTTAAAGTTAGTCAATCATATTATCTTCTGCAGAGCCTAACGTTAAGTATCCTATATTGATACCTAGAACGATTACCTACCTATGTACTTTAACAGAAATATATTTTAATTTATTGTGTACTTATGGCTACTTATATCTATCCAATATATTGCGCTTTCCTACGTTACTTATGTAAGTTTAAGCCCACTAGCTTTAGTAAAGATTATTTAATTTAAAAATTGAAGTTGTTTTAATAAATGATTTTAATTTTCTTTTTTTTTCTTTATTCACACCGTCCCTAAGACACGTTTTTCTTGCCGTGAAAAACTACGGTTTTCGCCGTGTGTAGGCCCGATTGTCAGTGTTGTATGGAAGCTTGTTGACAGACACTTCTTTCTTCGACGCGGTTTATCGCCGTACCCCGTAAAGAAACCGTAGCGTTTAGGAAAGGGCCTAATGAACTCGCCGAGTATCTTGACTCTGCAGCGACAGCGAAACTACGAAGCGAAGCTACGAAAGAAAATGGAAAATCTTCATTACTTTAGGACTCTCCTTAAAAGGTGTACCTACCTACTTAGTCAAAGTAAGGGTGTTTTAAATCGAAGTTAGGCGGATCACACTTACAACGCGACCCCGCGCGTGATTTTTGGCATGCAAATTCAAACAAAAACGCGTTTCCGCGCGGGGAATTTGTCTTCTTTTCCTGCGCCCCGTGTTACTCTTTAAAGATTTAGGATACCAGTTATTCATCACGCCTATGGTCTAATTAAGCAAGCTGGGCAGTAAGTGATCTAATTATTTAAATTAGGTAGGTTACTGTAAATAAATTATTCTATTCATGTAAAAGATGTTAAATATGAGATCCATTAAGGTTAGCCTAGAGATTGAAAACAGCTTGAAGTGCCTATACCTTCAAAATGAGCATGAAGTTTTGAATCATTCCGTTAATCGACCCCAAAAAATCCACCCTGAGGTGGATACGCGGAAACGCATGTCCGAGATTCCGCCCTAGGTCTAGTTAGATTAACGGAATTTATAGGCTTAGAATGGATTCTTGGACATGCGTTTTCGCGTATCCACCTTAGGGTGGATAAACGGAATAACCGGAAGTTTATCTTTCCACTTGGTAAGTACATGCTAATCATATAAGGTAGTAAGAATAAAAGGAAAGTATGTACATACATAAGTATCTACTTATGTATGTACCGTTGTAACTATACCAGATTTCGCGAGGACTAATTTGTTGACAATCGATATCAAAAACAAGTTACGTACCTATCGATCGATATACTCCTCTCCACTGATGTCACAGCTCACGACACAGTCACCTCGTTTCTATAATTATTGATTTTACAATGACTTGTAGAGAACATTGTTAGTGTTTACATTTGGACCTTGGACGAGTATCGATAAGCACGGGAATCACGTCTTGTGTCGGTCGGCGGGCACGGCTGTGATGCAGGGTTCGCGCCGCACTAGCCACTCACTCGCCACCCGCACCGCGATTGCGCCGCACCAACCGCGTTCCCGCCAGTTTGGAGTTCATATTAAATTTTGAAGTTTTACATCTGACAAACCAAATCGGACGTGTGTGTTACACTTTGATGACTTGACGCTGATAAAAATAAAAGGTTGGTCCATTTATATGTTCTAATTATTTCATTCATATCATTTGCCATTGATAAACGAGAGTGAATAGTTTCTGAAATCCAATTTCTCAGTCTTAATTTCATGATTTTTTATATTTAATTTATTTTTGAGTGCTGTCACACTAGAAACGTTTGTCTCTCTAATCAAGGACAAAATAGTTTATAAACACCAAGAAGGTTTTTCGGTGATTGGATTGACATTGATCAGAATCAATAATACCTACTTATACCTACTCCATTAGAAAAATAACGGTTTTCACCCTTTCGTTATTTCTATATAAACGTAGGATAAACTCTGTTATGTCACAATACAAAGCAATGTAATCTATTTACCATTTACATTAAACAATATTACACAATAACTGTCGTTATTTTGCCGATTTTTTTCTAAAGCTATAATAAATAAAGTAGGTAAGTAGGTAATAAACCTACCATTTTTTACTATAAACCGTTTTCATGTATTAGGTAACAGTCCTCTATTATTTATTGAAAAACCAAAATATAAAGCCAGCTCCAGCTATGTTTTCTTCCGCAATACATCATAGGTACGTCAATCCATAAATTAAAACTATGTTACGTATTACAAAGGATGAGACAGTAGGTGATAAGTACACTATCGCATGCAATAGGGTCAGCACAGATAGAGAGGAGTCAAGACCGGCATGGACGTCCGTCCGACTTCTAAATAAATTAATATTTACGTAAATCTGCAACCCTTGCGTCAAAAGGCACTGTTTGTTTACAGAATTCTGTAAACTAGCCTTACGCATGTATGAAGGTTTTAATACGTTATCTCTCTCATCACAAATAAAGAGAAAAACCGGTTCATGCCATCGTGGTGAAAGGATTAGTCACCTAGTCTCTGCGTTACCGAGTGCTAGGTGTCCAGGGTGTGCCGGACGTTTGGGGGATTTGGTACCGATTTGTAACGTCACACAGGGAGGCTCCTTTCTTGTACCCCTACTACCTTGACGGAATGGCATTAGGGTGTGATTGTGGAGCTATGTCACAAACCATGCTCCACCTCCTATCCTGCCCTCTGTGTCCCAAAACATGCAGTCAAAGTGACCTCTGCGCTGCCACCGAAAACGCCGTGGAAGTAGCAAAGTTTTGGGAAAACAAGATTTGAAATATAGTCGTGCCAGTGACACGAAGAAGAAGAAGAAGAACCACAAATAAACCGTGTTAAACCGTAGCTTAGTCTAATTAGTAATTATTTCTTTCAATATTACACAACAGACCGACATATTTGACGTAAATAATTAATTCATTAGTTGAGACTTCACTCCAAGGTTTAAAAATAAAAAAAAACATCATTTGAGACAAAAACTTTTAATGACTTCTTCAAATTACGCGACTATTTAAAAACAAATTACCTATCTGCTTATTATTTATAGTAAAAATGTACCTGCGGACCATGGCCTGAAAGATTACTCCTTGCTGGTAGTAATAAAACTACGACAACGCAACAAAATTAATCATATTCATTAGTAAACATCTAATCCCAATAGAATACCTAAATGTTATCAGAGATTAAGATAACGTCTAAGTATGTCTCCATCAAGGCCGTTGACCTTTCATATTTACTTACACAAAGATAAAAGAACCAATAATAAATTAACTAATATAGAACTAACCAGAACAAAACGTAAACGTTTCTTTCTTATGTAACAGTAAACGGTAAAAGTAGATCTTTGTAAACAGTTTACTATATATAGTCACAGTTTACTATATATATATATATATAGTCACTTTTGCTTGTTTACCCAAATTAGAGTAGATACCTACCTAGCTAGATATCAAAAAACAATCAAATGTTTAAATTCGTCATTGTTTACAATGAATATTTTGACTTTTGACTCTTATTGTTAAGCGTAGCTGCTAAATGAATGTTTCGATCTTGAATTTTACTTCGAATTTCTTGATTTTATGAATGAACGCATAACCTTTCACCATGTTGACGATGGAGAAAGTGAACGCTGAGATACGAGTGTCGTTTGGCAGTTATCTACGGACCGCAGTGAACAAATAGTGACCTTAACGTTTCAATTAATAAATTGTGTTGTAGTAACGCTCAATGAAAAACAATTGGTGACGTTTTCTAGTGGGAAGCGGATTTACATTTTGTGTTTTTTATATTCTGTGTGCTGTTTTAAAAGTTACTTAAAAGTGGAGGGAACGATATCTAACTCGAGAAAAACTGTGACGCATTATCAGAATAGCTGTGGACTGTTAGAAGATTTGTTCCGTTTTCAGACCCTACATGAAAGCATAAGCTATGTGACATAAATCGTTCATACTTAGCCTCTCTGCTTACCGCCCGAGAGACGTCTAGTGAAGATGTGTGTGAACGTTGAAGCAACATCAAGAGCAGGTTTTAAAATTGTATTACACTAACAAAAATATTGAAATATTCGACTAAAAAAAAATCATAAAATCCTCAACTTTCATGCTTGTAAGTTGTTTCAGTGTCAATTTACGATTTCAGAAATAATCTATTCGATATAGGGTATACCTACTACGTTGTCAAGGTTTACATAACGAAAAGTTATATTGAATACATTCTTGTCCATCGAAGCAGAATCGTGAATGTTTTATATAAAACGCTAAAACACACTATAAGCCAATATTTCGCGTACGATACCGGTCAATTCATTACAAAATATTGAGGCTAGCAATACGATTACACACGAATAATTGGCTACCTAATTAAAAGTAGGTACACTTCGCAAACATTAAACGAAATGTTTACGTTTTGTTTAAGTATAAACAAATATCAACAAAGATCCGGGAAACAACGCAGAGCAAGGTTAACCCGGTAGGCCAATCATTGTTATCTCATTATTGCAGAGAGTTTGATATTAAAACCAATGAAAACATTTAAAAGACGTAACCTAGTTCTGTAGATACGAAACAATTGTTTATAAATAAAGTTCCTAGTACTGTTATGACTATGATTTTCACAACTTTTAAATGAATAAAAGACATGGTGAGTCAAAGTCCATTGTGATGAACTTAACAACAATAGTTTTGCCCGCGACAGGTCCTTTCGGCGGGATTAGATACCTACCTACTGTTGAATTTTCGGACTAAAAATATTTTTTTTTAAGTTACAATCGCCAAAATTCATCTCTGAATTTAACCATTATCTACCTCAAACGTGCCAGAGGAACACACAAGTTCACTTTCACTTCTTTTATATTTTACTTAGTGAGGTATTCAAAAAACCGGCCAAGTGCGAGTTAGACTCGCACACGAATGGTTCTGTACCACAAGGCAAAAACGCCGAAAAAAAACACGTTTCTTGTATGGAGACCTCCTTTAATTTTTAACTTTATTTTATTATTTGTTGTTATAAATAGCGGCAATGGAAATACACAATCTATGAAAATTTACCAATTACGGTTCATGAGATGCGGTCCGCTGACAGACAGACGGACGAGCAGCGGAGGCTTAGTAATAGGGTTCCGTTGGCACCCTTTGGGTACCTAACAGTAAAAATTAAACCAAATTGCGTGTCCGTACCTACGCCTAACGAGACCCTTGACCTATAGGATAGTTATATTTTCGATGTTTTTATTTAGAAATTGTTCAAATTTATTTCACTATTTGGGTACGGAACCCTAAAACCATATTATCAACGATTGAGATCGAAATATGAATAGAAATTATCCCAATAATATACCTACGTATCCTACCTACTGTAGCGAAATGGAACGAAACACGACACTTTCCGCTTACAAACACGTATAATATTTGTAATTTTTAAAAAAGGTCCGAAAACAAAAGGTGTTGTAGCGGTATCTACAACGCCACATGCGAACAACGCGTCATACTGACGTCACGCAAATCCTGCATCTCGCAAGCAGAGTTTACCGCGCAACTAGCATAGATACAACGGCCCGACATGAATCATTGGGCAGTTGGCCGCCAGACACAACACCCGTCTGGTCGGAGGATCCTCCCTTTTCTATGGAGGTTGAGTGAACTTTACACCCTGTTCCTCATACCTCTATACTGGTGACCGCGAACATGTCAGCGCAGCTTTCGTGCACCTACTTCAGCGTGACGTCATCATCACTCCCGCAAGCTTTAGAGCGGCGAGTCACCCAGCCAGCCAGCACCCACGGCTTCAACGGGTATCATGACCACCCGCATGCAGCGACCGCGCATACCTGGTCATCACCCTCAGCCTTATCAGCAACCTCGGCACAGCACACTGCACTGTCGGCCGGTCTACAAGCTGAGCCCTCAATAAGCCTCTCCTGGTCGACGCCAGCAGTCAGCCTCAACCCGGCGCTGTACCAACCACATCCGACGCACTGGAGCATAATGCAGCGCCACCCCGACTCACTGGGGACATCTTCGCAGACAGTTCCGACTCACCGTGAACTATGCGGCAACCGGTTCCAACTCACTGGAACCTCAGCTGGCCTGGCAAGCATCGCAAGATACAAGACTCAGCCCACTATCGACCTCTGGTCTCCGGGGGGGAGTGATGTAGCGGTATCTACAACGCCACATGCGAACAACGCGTCATACTGACGTCACGCAAATCCTGCATCTCGCAAGCAGAGTTTACCGCGCAACTAGCATAGATTTGTATCTATGCCCGACATGAATCATTGGGCAGTTGCCCGCCAGACACAACACCCGTCTGGTCGGAGGATCCTCCCTTTTCTATAGAGTATGAGTAAAGTAAACTATGAAATAACTTAGGTGTGTGTACCTTATATTATAATATATTTTTTTTAAAGGTGATAGATAATGCTACGCGACGGAGTATGAGTGTAAGTTCTTTGAAGAACAGGGTAAATCACAATCGGAAAATAACACTATTTTGTAAAATCACAAACTATATTGTTTATCCTTCTAATTGTTTTCAATTGCATCGGTTGTTATCAGCAATAGTTTAGAAACAACGCGACGAACCGAAACGAATAATAAATAATATTCTCTTGCGTGCACTTATTACTTTATGCGCATGCACTCGATATTAAAACATGCTTATCCGAATTGATGACGTCGATGATGTTCCCAATGATATTTAAAGGAGAACTTTCCAAACGAAACGCTTCCGACTTGTATTACTTACAATAGATAGGTATATCCAAAAGACTTCTTATACAGGCTGGATAAAAAATCAAACGAAACAGAACGATAGTTGGGGTTAGTTGCAGTATAAAATATCTCTGTGGCAGAGCTGTAACTTGATCTCCTTAAAAGTTATGACAATTTGAATGTTTTTTTTTAAAGAAAATACCAAAATTTGTAATAAAAGGCAATTAGAGTAAAACGGGTACCCGATCGTTCTAATCGTCATTAAATAGGCAAGTTTTTTGAATACAGTGTAGTTTTTGGTAGTACATTTTTTTACAGTAAGGTTTTAAGCGAGCGATTATATAGTTCTCACTCTCTCAATGATTGTGTGTATATTAGTATGGTTTTTATTGTAAAAAGAAAGTTTTTAGATGTATCTTCATGATTTTTTTCTATCGTACTTACCAAATAAGTTGTATTATGTTTTCAACACACTATCTACCTAGCATATTTCTTGAAGAATATCATATATTTTTTTGATTTAGTTTACTGTAGTCGATCATATACAGGGTGTTACGGAAAGGGTATATCAATACAAACGAGTTGAAGAGTGTATCTGGTCAAGAATCTCTGTACAAAATTTCAGCTCAAAAGCAGTAACTTTGAAAATGCTTAATATTTTTTTATTTCGATAGTTTATTAAATTGAAATCATAACAAACGTGTCACCGCACTACGAGGGTCATTATCCATTATCTGAAGTATGTCTGTGCGCCTAGTACACGCACATCACGCCGCCGCGCGCCAGTGCAGCGCCGTGATGTCGAAATAAAAAAATATTAAGCATTTTCAAAGTTAATGCTTTTGAGCTGAAATTTTGTACAGAGATTCTAGACCAGATACACTCTTCAACCCGTTGGTATTGATATACCCTTTCCGTAACACCCTGTATAAGTACTTTTATTGTTTCTAAAACTTGCGTTTTTTTGCGTTTAGGTCCCGTAAGCCCCTTAATACATATACTACATCTCTTTCCTTATAAGAAAACAATGCCAAATATTATTACAAATTAAAGAACTAAATATACCAACAGACATTAATAATTATCAGCGCTATGTTTATTTTGTTATCTATTACTAACTAGCTTCTGCCCGCGACTTCGTCCGCGTGGAATGTTTGGTTCCCCCGACACATCGCATTGCATCGCCTGCCCGCGCTATTAAGTAGGTACTTCGTTTTCGCTTGGCGTTCTTTCTGACTTCGTTTTTCCTTCTGCTCGGCTCCGAAGAGTCGCAGCGTGATGTTAAATAGCCTATATATAATAATAACTCCACTGCGGGTGACGTAACCCGCGACAAACTTATTATTTGCGGTTAGTACAGTAATCGGGTCTAGGGATCGAACCGCAAAATTAAGTTTGTTTTTTATTGTATACAGTACCCAGTGTGGCGCCCAGGATATTAAAGAATAATTATACCAAGTTTCATCGTAATCGAACCGGTAGTTTTTGCGTGATGCCTGAACAAACAGACAGACAGACAAAAATTTTTTTATAACATTTTTGGATTCGGTGTCGGTCTAGTAACACCCGCTGCCATTAATTTTCTTGATATTTTCAATGTACAGAATTTTCACTTCTACAGTTTTATTATAAGTATCATCATCATCATTTCAGCCGAAAGACGTCCACTGCTGAACATAGGCCTCCCCCAAGCACCTCCACTTCGACCGGTTTTCTGCTTCTCGTATCCAACGAGTTCCTGCGGCCTTCACAAGGTCGTCGGTCCACCTTGTGGGAGGCCTTCCAACGCTACGCCTTCCGGTACGCGGTCGCCACTCCAGAACCTTTCGGCCCCATCGGCCATCTGTTCTGCGAGCAATGTGCCCTGCCCACTGCCACTTAAGTTTGGCAATTCTTCGGGCTATGTCGGTCACCTTGGTTCTCCTGCGGATCTCTTCATTTCTGATTCGATCCCGCAGGGAAACTCCAAGCATAGCCCTCTCCATTGCCCTTTGGGTGACTTTCAGCCGTCTAATAAGGCCCATTGTGAGCGACCACGTTTCAGTGCCATATGTCATCACTGGCAACACGGCTAGTTAGTGACTGCACTGGCAACACTGGTAGTTATTATAAGTATATCTATTACTAATAATATCAATTACATTTATACTTATTTTCTTTACTTATTTATTTCTTTTTTATTATTACCCATCGAATTGTAACCATAACCAACTATTCTTCACGACTTAAGAAAATATTGGTCAGCATTCGTGCAGTTCTTTCCTTAGACCTTTGAACAGGAACCGCTAGTAGCGAAGGTGTATACCATAGATATATGAAAGTTTCTATGGTGTATACGAATGATCGCGAGTCACCTGACTTTCATATTCACCACTCTCGTCTAACAGTGCGGACTGATTGTTGCTAGCTGGACTTGCCGCCTGATTGTTGCTAGCTGGACTTGTCTGCGCTTGGATTAGGACTTCAGCCTGCGCCCTTTGTCTACATCTACGGACGCCTGTCGCCGTCACGCCGTCACCACACTTGGTGTCTTGCTACTACCTACAATGTCTGTTGGTTGTCTCGCTGACACCCCTACTCTTTCTGTTGACGCTGCCGTTCGCACCAACTGACTTCGTGTTCGCCGATAGCGGCCACCGCGTTCGTCTTCTACAATATACGAGCGTGGTTGTGATGTATATACGTGCCACTATTGTTACCAGTTTCCTATCGCCGTTACTTGTCAAAGTTGCCTTATCACCTGATGATAGGCTTTTTAATGTGTTTGCCGTTTTTTCGTAATTTGTTTTCTGTTTGTCATTATTCTTTTATAGTTCTGGTCGTTATCTACATTCACCGTTAGCAATTTAGCGCTAACAGGTCACCTAGTTTTTAGATGTCAACACATTAACATCTGTGCGGATGAGTCTATATTATTTATTTATTTATTAAAACTTTATGCACAAGTAATAAAATAATACTGTACAAAGGCGGACTTAATGCCTGAGGCATTTTCTACCAGTCAACAGCGTGGTGTGCCCTAAAATTTAACAGTGATAAGTTAAAATCCTGTCCCGAATCCACACATTTCTTTAACTAGGATGCAAGAGCGAACGAAGGGCACCCCGAGGTAAGGTTCGGTTAAAACTAGGTGTAGCCGCACTTCAGCTGTTAGCCGTAACATATACAAAAATATATTGATGTTGTGGAGACGGGAGCCTGTTCTAGCAATCCCTGTGTTTCAGGTCTCCAGGCCTCCAAACTACACGGACAAGACAAGTGTGACTTACATACAATACAAAATAGGTTATTTCTTTAACAAGCTTTGTACTACATAGCTAGTGATTGAAGCGTCCTTGTAAGCAATTAAATGCCTGTATTAGGACACTCCACTCTTCCGCAACGGAAATTTACGTAACGTACATTCTTTATACAAAAAAATATGCCAGTATTTACTATTTATATAATTTTGAGAAAATGAATTGAGACAAAAGATAATTACAGAAGACTAATTACTTTATATCAGCTTATACTAATGAGTGTGTTTTTTGTGTATATTATATGTGAGTTGGGTATGTGTGATAAGTGTGTGAGGTGTATGTGTGTGTATGAGGTGTGTACGTGTATGTACATGTTGTAGATGTGTGTATTTTAAGTGTATGAGTGAATTATGATATGTGGTGCAGGAGGGCCTCAGGCCTCAGACTTGTCCGTATAGTGGAGACGTTTAGTTATATCACCAGTGGGTGATACAAACGTCTACTAACAGATGATAGTGGGATGAAAGATAAAATACTAAAATAATGTAAAACAAGGAAAATACAAAGCAAATAATTAATTAATTAGACAGCAAAGTAGGGTGTGTGAGTGTGGGTGCGAAGTGAGTCATCCTCATCTGCCTAGCCTTTTCCCAACTATATTAGGGTCGGCTTCCAGTCTAACCTAATGCAGCAGAATACCAGTATTTTACATGGAGCGACTGCCTATCTGACCTCCACAACCCAGTTACTGGGTAATACCGCTGCCGCCGCCGCGCCGTCCTCCAGCGCGTCTATCTCGTGCGCTACCTGTTTGAACTGCATTCACATGCACACCCGTTGATGCGCCGTCGATGCACTTACTTTCCTCTTTGGTCATCTCTACCACCTGGCAGATTCGTATCGCCTTTGATAATGATAAATCATCTTTACGAAGAAGTCGATCCCTCACAGTGTTGTTGACAATACCACACACGATCTTATCTCGCAACAAGCGCTCGTGCAATCCAAAGACCTCGCACTGCTGACTCAATACCCTCAATGCTGTTACGTATTGGTCGATGTTTTCACCGTCTTCTTGATTGCGTGTAAAAAATTTAAACCACCTTACTGTAATATTTGGTTTTGTGCCGATATACTTGTCAAACTTTTTCAATATACAATTTATGTCGTCTTCACTTTCACCTTCATCGAACGTGAACGTTGTATATGCCTCATAACCAGCTGATCCAATGAGGTTGATCAACAAACTAGCCTGGCCTACTTTAGGCTCTTTGCTCACTCCAGATGCTTGAAGAAAAACTTCGAACAGCCTCTAATCGCGCGGCCGGACCGCAGTCGACCGATAATTCCACTGTAGGACGTGCGTGGGTGCTCCATACATATTTTTACGTTTTACTTACACTATGTATCACGACACTAAGATAATCCTATCTACATTTTATAAGAGTTAAAAAGACATACCGCTGTCACCATGTAGTACACACACATAAATTGGTTTTAACTCTGATTTATTTACGGACACCCTCACATGCAATTATGATCTTATGTTGACATACCGTCATACTACTTATTATACTATACGTTGAGGTTCTGTTTGTATTTACAGCTAGTCGCCGCCGCTACAAGAGCGCTATGATCGCAAAGCGCCGAGGCGTGCGCGAGCGCCTCCTAGAAGAAGTCTACACATACTGTGCCTTCTGGCTCGCTGTGTCTGCTCTCCCTGTACTTGCTGTTTCTTATGTTGGTATGTATTTATTGAAAAAAATAATTAGGCAAAATATAATAGTTATCGGTGTAAAAAGCAATCCAAAATGTCTTTGGCTACCTCGATTAAGTATCCTCATAATCTTACCAACACTGTTGATTTTTTTCGCGAAAAAAGTAGTTTGACAGCAGAGCATTTAGGGGTTTATTTATAAACGATGATTAAAAAGTTAAGTGACGTTTAACAGTCGCTAATCACTACTTAACTTTAAGCAACGTTTATGAATAATCATTCCCTAAAATCGCTTTGCAATCATCATGACTACCGCCCATCTAATTATGCCCTACCAATACCAATAACCGTGGTCAATTCTAAGACCGACTTATTTGCTATTGTCAATGGTTTATTAGCAACTTAAATCTTAATTTACTTACCTAATTTTTCCAGCTGTACGAGTAAGTAAATACCTCTGGCTGAAGCTACTGTCAAGCAGATATCCACGTCTAGAATTTATCTGGACAGACACAGTTCGTTCCTTACTTGATACACATAGAAACCAAGGAATCATCAATGTCGTATTGGCTGTGAAAGGTGCGTATATTTATTCGTGCTAAAGGATTTTCTGCTGGCAAACATCCTTTCTTACGAGTAGAATTGCACTGATTCCCATATAAGATCATATCTGGTACGAGCTTTAAAATGTTACTAGATTTAGTTTGATCCCTTAAATCACTGGGAATCATTTCACATGAGTAGATATCCTCAAATATTTTAACTCTTGGCTTCCACTCAAAAGAAATGCGCCTGAATTTTTACCCATTGAACCAATAACACCTCTCCAAACGTCCACTTTTTCTCAGGCACACTAGACCCAGAACTGCTAAAGAACCACCTAACGGATCACGTGATAAACAAACGCGACAAAAATGGCGGGCTCATGTTCCCGAGACTGCGACATCAGCTGGTGTCCCGCTGGGGCAACTACGCGTGGAATGCCAATATTACCTTCAAACTTGAGAACCATTTCATTGTCGCCAGTGCCGTGTACCGAGGGCGGCAGATTGGGGAGAATAATATTCAAGTAAGTTTGTTTTGTTAAGTCAAAATTAATTTCAAGGAAACCATTAAAAGGCACTTTTAAACTTCAAAATTAACAAGTAAATAGAATTAATTCTAGATACCTCAAAATGTAGTTTCGTATGGTGAAGAATGGGCAAGATACTCCATAGATTCCTGTGGTTACGAAACATTTTGGTTATTGTGGTGCTGTGGGTTCTGTGAGGCAAAAAGCACGTCCTTTTATGAAAGTGACATAACTGATACACTATGATTTTAAAAATAAACTTAGGTATTTTGTATCAGCCCATGTCATGATCGCTTAAAAGTTTTTTTAACCCATTGAATGTCGTAATTAACGACACAATTAAAAAGCCATTGTGTCTCGCGTAGATCTACATTCATACGAAGGGTTAAACCAAACCTATTGAAATACGGTTCCAGTGAGATGCAATCGCTAGACTTGTTTGATGAAACGAACCACAAATGAATGAAGTGATCAGAATATTCACCCAATTTTTATTTATTTTTTTACTTTCAGGAGTACGTCAGCGACATAGTATCAAAGTACTTCGCAAGCGACCAGTCTCCATGGCAGTACATAGTCATACCTTGCGTCTCAACAGAGCCGAAGTACTACATCCTAGTACGCGTCCATCACCTCTTACTCTCGGGGAAGAATTCCCTAAACATTGGAGACCTACTGCTTATAGAACAGATACACCCATCAGACAGAATTAGTACTTCACAAACAGAATATACGCAACAAAGTCCTTTGGGAAAGTTATCGCCAACGCCATCAGCTATACCAGAACTGTGGGGCAAACTCAACGAGAACATATCAAATGCGTGGAACGAATTCGTATCAGAATATGACCCTGTCGAAAGTCCACGGGCGTTGAAAACTTTGCCTGGAGCGTTCCATGTAGCTGGCTTAGTGGTGATAGCCACAGTGAGTGCCCTAAGGGAACTTAATAAGAAGTCCAATGGAAGAGACACGTCTTCAGAAGCGCCCGTTACTGCATTGATGTTTTTGGCGGCGATACAAAGGGAATGTAATAGAAGAAATTTAACCATTCCAAAGGTAACTACTTCCCTTACACATTGTGTCAGAAAGAACTCCAAACTCAATGAACGTTCATGACTTTTCAACTTGATAAATTCCCCATCCGCCATCTTTAACAAAACAATTTTTTTGTCTCAGATAATCCTATCACCACTTATAACAGCAGACCCTCGAAAATGGCCAGGCATGGCATTTGGCGCGGCATGGTCTTCATTCCGTCAGTTCATCAGACTGCCTTTCCAAATCCGCAACGAGCTGGTCGCGTTAAGCGAGTTACGAACATGTGGGCATGCAAAACAGCCGGACACACTTACTTGGAAGTATGCTGAGCTGGCACAGCTTTGTGTGGCTGCAGTAAGTGAAGCGTGGCGAGGCGCGCTCGAGGTGTACCGCGCGCCCGCCCGGCTGTGGACCGACACGATCGGAGCTGATGGTGGGCATAAGCATTTGTTGCAGACTGTGTCGCTGTGTGGGCGAAAGGTATGATTTCCAAGCTTTTTTTAGTAAATAAATAAAAGTTAGAAGAAACCTCTTTTATAATTCAATACGTAGAAATGAACAATGTTTCACCTCGCAAAAAGCGCAGGAGAAATATTAGGAGTTAATGGCAAGTCTTTATTAATTAGAAAAACACCAAAAGGAGAAGAAGTACCTACATTAGAAATTACTGTGATGTATTAGGACCAGACAGAATTATGTTAGATCCTGGTACTGTTTTTAATTCGGAATACTAACATGGGTGTGGCAAAAAATAGAGCCATATTTAATGAAAGACCAAAAATATCTCTGGAAAAACAAAGCAAAGGGAAGTTTCACTAACGAGAACTTTCTTCCACCATTATTTCCAGGTTACGGCATGGTCCCGCCCCGTACCACGCGCAGGAGTGGAACGCGCAGCCCGGGCTCTAGACGTCTCATCAACAGACATAGCACTATATGCAGCTACGGAAGCATTACGGGCGTTCTTCGAGAATGCACAAGCGCACCCACCTGAAACTGTGCTAACTACAGCTCGCGCCGCGCATGAAGATTTCTTGTTTATCTTCGCTGAGGGAGACGGAAAGAGTTACAAGAAGTCACACAGTGGAGGTAAGGACAAGGAATATGTACACCCTGTAGCGCAAAAGTTACAGACATTTACAATAATGAGATCGTATGTTTCTATAGCACTACATTTGAAGCAACTTTGGGACAAGCATTGCAAGACTTTGAGGGCTTATAGAAAGTCAACGGCATCATTCACATCAAAAACATCATAATAATCATCATATTATTTTGTCATTTTTAATCCTATATCCTCGACCAAAGAAGGCATGGAAACACCAATAATACGACGGCCAGGCCAAAATCGCAGTTCATTAAGTCTCTTTATGGTCAGGCATGGTGTGCCTGTCCCTGTCGCCCGGCGCGTCGCCGCGCCGCGTGTGCGCCGCCGTGGCGCGCGCGTGCGGACGGCAGCGCGCGCTGGCGGCGGGCTGGGCCGCGCGGGCGCGCGCCGGCGCCCTCACGCGCGCGCTGCCCTCGCCGCTGGCGCGTCTGCTGCTCAACGTGCTGTCGCGCCGCTACGCGCTCAGCTACACCGAGATCAACTCCCCGCCACACTCGCCGCCGAGGAAGACTGTCTGGGGTCATGAAGTGGATGCTGTTGTGTACTGGAGACCGCCGCAGGCTAATATTAGTATGTATACTCATTGCACGCTCAATTACCGGCTATACTTATCCATCTTCAACCAGCCATTTGTTAAACAATATTGATCTCTGAAACCACTCGTAATCCTCTTCCGTTCAAGCACAAAAGCGTCTCAAAGAAAGAACTTAGCTAAAAAACCACATAGAGAGATGCTACACACTCTACAGTTACCAGGCTACGAGCACCTAAAAACCGAAAATACCAATTGTGCATAATCCGCGTGTATGAGTACCTAATCATCAGTTCAGTACAGAAATCCAGATGACAATCAGATTACACTATATTTATCTAAATAACAAGATTTCCATTTGTGTCTCCAGGTATGTCCCTAACAGTAATCCAGTACGCAGACACAATACGTCTCGCAGTAATGGCCGACGCACGACTGGTGCCAGCGCACGTCATCCCGGCTACACGATGGGCCACAGCTATCGAGCAGCTGGTCGCCAAGATCGACCAAGAGATCGCCAAGATCACCGCCAGAGCCCACCTTGCTGCTGGCACTGTTCCTCAGATTATAACCCCAGAAGAAATAGCTAGTAGTAGCACGGAAACCCCTGAAGAGGAGCCAGAAAGAGAACATTTAGAAGATTCGGGAGGCCTTAGGCCTCCGTCGGTAACGGCCGTCAGTCCACCTCCCATGCGCAGACGCATAGCCAACTAGTTAGAACACCAGTAGCTTTTAGCTAAGCGAAGTAAATTCAGCGCGGAAATGGTCAGAAGACCAACCAAGGTCAGGTCCGAACCAGGAATTTACCGTTACGAGATTGAAGGAAAGAGGTGAAAAATGTGGACGTTAAGACACGTCAAGTTAATTGTTAAATGACTCATACGAGACGACTGCTTAGTTTTAATTAAATATGTACCTACCTACTGTGACAAATGTGTACCTACCTACGGTAATTGTGTAAGTTGTTATATCTGATGTAATGACAAACATGTGACCATGTCAATGTTTGTTAGATATGAAATTATTGTTGTTATTATTGAAAGTAGAAAATACTCTATTATATACACCTATTCCCTACGTTCCGAATCTTACTTTACGGTAGAATGCTACCGGCGTTCAATGGAAACTGCAATATGCATTTATCTTATTCTTAGTAATTGGTTATTTTCTCACTTATTTATTTATTTATTTATTAAAACTTTATACACAAGTAAAAAACTGTACAAAGGCAGACTTAATGCCTTAGGCATTTTCTACCAGTCTACCTTAGGGTGATGCAGAGACAATACACAGTAGGTGCAATAACAGAAAGAAAAGATAAGAAAATATTTATAACTAAGATATAAGAATAGATATAATAATAAATACATATATACATACATATGTACAACAATATATATATATACCTATATAGTTATGAGACATAAATAAGAAACCCTACAACAACTTCATTCTGAGACGAATCGGCCAACTTCTTGTGTATGTGTTCTCGAGCTTTCACTTTAAATGTGAACCGATTGGTTACCGTCCTGATATTCTGAGGGAGCGCATTCCAAAGGAAAACCGCCTGGACAAAGAAAGACGACTTTATAAAACCAGAGCGATGAGAAGGACAACGAAGAAGACGATTATTCTCGGACCGAAGATTCTTGCTGTGTGCAGAGCATAAATATTGACAAAGAGAAGTCAGATAAGAAGGAGAAGAGGGATTGTGAAGAAGAGAAAACAGGGTAGTCAAAGCCCTCAGCGCTCTGCGCTGCCGGATAGGTAACCACTTTAATAGCACTCGATGTGCGGATACATGATCATACTTGCGAAGATTGAAAACGAATCGAATGCAGCTATTAAGAAGTCGGTCAAGTTTATTGAGGAGATCTGCATTCAGGTCATAGTAGCACACATCACCATAGTCAATTATGGGGAAGATAAGGGACTGTACAAGCATTGCCTTAATGTGTGATGGGAGAATATTCTTCAACCGATAGAGCGACCGCAACGTTCCAGTGACCTTCTTGCTCACAATCGCGACCTGCTTACGCCAGTCAAGGCAAGTGTCAATATGCAAACCCAGATCCTTGACGTCAGAGCTAAACGGAATCACTGTGCCATCAAAGGTAACCGGTGGCACTGTTGAACCATTCAGCCTCCTCAAGCTATAGGGGCTCCCTACAATGATAGCCTGACATTTGGTTGGGTTAACCGCCACCCCAAAGCGATCAGACCAATTTTTGACGACTTGTAAAGCCCGATTTAGCTCCTCGATCGCACCGGATAAGCTGTCAACACCTGCCTGACAGTAAAGTTGTAAGTCGTCAGCGTAAAGGTGATACGCACACTGAAGCTCGGAAGTTATGAGATCTATAAAGATAGAGAACAAAAGTGGAGATAAAATGCCGCCTTGAGGGACGCCAGTTTCAAGATCACACCAGCTGGAGCTAGAATCACCAGCGAGAACACTTATCAAAGACTACTTTTTATTACAAGGTCACTGACAATGCATTCAAGAATAAAACTTCAAAGCAGTTTAGTGTTAAAACTTTAATGACAGGGCAAGTAGAATTATTATTATAAAGTATCAATGTGGTAAAGTATAATATCGTGCAATACTATGTTTCATAATTATATAATAATTTAATTCGTAGGCATATTTAATAGGAAAATACAGTACTTAGTTGTGAAAAATTGAGCTTGAAACAATTGAATTAGGGTGTCCTAATTTTTAATAATATTATAACATCTCGTTATAGATTGGAACCTTGTAGCTGTGCGTAATCAATGTGCTACAGTAACAGATGGCAACTGTGCTACGATGCTACGACGGGTAACTCGTAGGCCTTGTAGCGTTGCGACAATGCGCTACAGTAAGAGATTGTAGCTGCGCTACGAGGTTATGACTCATAACTTCATAAGTCGTAGGCCTTATAGTATGGCGTAGTGAATGCTACAGTAACAGTTCGTAGCTGCGCTACGACGCTACGACTCGTAATTCGTAGGCCTTGTAGCGTTGTGTAGTCAATGCGCTACAGTAATAGTTCGTAACTGTGCTACAAGGTTACGACTCGTAGCGCGTGATATGGTCTACGCGATGTTACGTAGTGGAAATCTAAGATAAAAAGCTACGGAGAATAAAATAATTTCTGTTAGAATCAAATATAGACTACATATACTAGACATTTAAATAATATTTAAATGAAGTTAACTTCGTGACGCAACATTTGCTGCGCAATAGCAGGACCTCTAGAAAGTGCGCAGGAAAGTGAAATATGAGAACGACGCTTTCAGGATCTGAAAGTAAAAGCATATAGGTACTTTAACCTAAAATGTAATGGTTTCTTTGTTTTGTTAAAAAAATTACTATACACCGTGAGATTTTAATCACCGTTTTCCTTGGGTCATAGTACTAATCGTTATGAAAAACTTTTACTATGGAACCAAACCTGAAATCGTAAAAAAAAAAATCAGCTGTTCCCTACATTTATGTTCGCATAACACGTCAAAATGTAGCTAGGGGACAGCTGATTTTTTTTTTTCGCGATTTCATGTTTGGTCCCATAGTAAAAGTTGTTCATAATGATGAGTACAATGACCCCTTAAGAGGAAAACGGTGATTAAAATTTCACGGTGTATAGTAGGCAAAATTATTGAATTAGTTACTTTTTACACACTTAATTAGTAAAATGACACGTGATTAGGTTAAGTGATTTCGATTTTTAAAGACTGTTAACAGTTAAAATAGCACTGTGTGACCTAAACCCGCACTTAATTCACGCTCCTCTGTGACTTAAATAGTCCATATTTCACAGAAAAGCATGACTTAAGTGCGGGTTTAGATCACACGAGCTATAAAATAGTATACCGTCTCCACGAGCGAGAGATTCGCGGCGATATTATCGTCGTGGCATGTATCTCTATACACACTCTCTTAGAACGTGTCTCCACACGGTGAAAATTTGATGGCACGGCGAGACTATCGCCGCGATTCTCTCGCTCGTGGATACAGCCCCTTAAATAAATCTATTAATGCACGGCGTTACCACACGTATCGTGATGTACTATTTCTCCATCGCTTTTGTGTATTAAAAGACATCTTGACAATTTACCGAAGCCATAGTAGTGACCCCCACATCCACTAAACCTCCAGCTTTTACGTGGATCGGCTCCTGAACCTTTATGAAGAAAATGAGGACAGTCCTTCGGTTCTTGGTGTCCATGTATTCCCATGGCATTTTGTAAACTGCGTCCTTTAATCTTTCACTCTGTAATAAAACGACCACATATGGGCGTTTGCTACGTTTAAGCGTGCGCACGCGGCGTGTGTCCTGTCCGCCTCGCGTGTTTGTAATGAAAGCTAATACGAGCAGCGCTCTCATGGCGCGGACGCGTGCGACGGGTTTGTACACCGCGCAGTGGCGCCCGCTCCGTGCACCCGCCGCGTGCGCACGCTTAACGTAGCGAACGCCCTAATAAGTTAATAACATAATTGTAGCAGATAGGATTAGCATCCATCAATCGTTGAGCTCATTAAATTCTGAGTTGAGTAATATGATTACTGACAAATGCGTGCACTGACTGGACCGGTCCACTCAAAGCTGTGTGGTTCATTCCTTAAAACACCATCTTCATCACGTCTGGACTTTAACACAGAGAGGGACTTTCTTTTGTGACCTCTTGACTATTTCTTCTCAGAGTAGTCAGTTAAGAAACACCGACATCATCTAGTTTTAAAATATCATTATATTTTAACAGTTTAAGGAAATAAAATTCATGTTATTTCATCTTAATATTTTGTTATAAGGGATTGCTAAAGCAGAAGGTATCAGAGTTGATGCCTTTCTATGACAGTAACACACTATCAAGCACAGTCTGAATAACTTTGAAGGATAATCCAATTGTTTCATAATTATGTTCCAAAAATTTGTTTGCTCAACAACGTACTCGTATATGACTCAATGAATGTTGTGTTGAACAGTCAAAATGAAAGCCATTGCTACTAGCCATTGATAGTGTGTTATGCAATTACCCCGCAGAGTAGTTATACCAGTAATTACCATAGTGCCGATAGTTTCAAAAATGATAGACAGTAGGATCAACTCGCCGAACATAATAAAAGTGAGCGGCAAGAAACGCGTCAGAGCTGCCGCAGTCTGAAACACACAGTGAACAAGCAGTTCATTATAAAAGACAATGCCTGGAACTCTATAGACCTTTGATTTTGATCCATCCAGTAAACATCGTTTACTAGTATACCATGTGCAATATTTCACTATTTGTTTATTACTGACTAAGAACAGTCAGTCTTAATGCCTATAGAACTTTGAGTTTTTGCTTAAATCTAAGAACAATAGACGTACTTTTATTTTGTTGTCAAGCCACGACGCGAATTTCGTTGCGTGATCATCATGAGATAGTTACAACGCGTTGTGGTCTATTTTAAACCATTTTCAAAGCGTTGTGTATCAATAGAATAATTACTCACCATCTGGGAACATTCAAGTAGTAGTAGGCATCCGGTGATTTGATGGAAAGAGTAGTAAACGAATAGCGCCATCCCAAATGCATCCGACATGTTGTTTGTGAAGCTATAGGTATATAAACAGAATTAAGTTAAGGATTTTATTGAGACAAGTGACAGTGACTTTAATATCTAGTATCTTGCTGCGATAAAGTAGGGTATGGTGGATCTCGATAATCGATATCATATACAGGGTGGGGTGGCAGGGATATCGATGTGGAAACTGAACCATGAATAATAATCAAACATGAATTTAGCACATGATTCTAGACGCTCTAGCGTAGAAATTTTTCGACGCTTATAAAAAAAAACACTTGAAAAGTGCAATACGGTCAAAATGTACCTATGGAACAGCAATTTTTTTTTTAATAGCGTACTGTATAGTACGCTATTAAAAAAAAAATTGCTGTTCCAATTGTTGTTCAATGCGTGTATACGCATTCATAACATTCACGATTTCATCGCAGGAGGGTTCAGAATCATACTGAACCCATGGTAACAGGTTGCGCGTCTTGACCCTGCCACCCCTATTTTACCATATTGAACCGAAAACTTCAGACTAACCTTCAGTAAGTACCTACTTATAAGTCGAAGAACGAACATTTAAATTTCACCGTTTAACACTTACTCGACTATAGTCATGTGGTATTGTATGCATTCCTTCAATTTAACCGCCACATTATCCAGTTCAGCCTGTGTGTACATCACAGTTCCAATGTTACTCATGCCACTACTACCCTCTCCTGCTGCATCCAACACCTCTGCAGCAGGTCTCGGAAAGTTTTCAACATTATAAATGAGAATTTTAAAATGTCCCCACAAATTGTAAATCATCAGACAGAGGAACAGATCGAACATCGATACACTGCTTCCACATAATATTGTACCGTAGCTACAAAGAAACAAAAAGTCAGATAAACACTTTTTTTTGCATACATTCCATAGAAAATGCAGCCGACCAAGACATCTATTAGCAAGTTCAAGTGCACTAAGTCTTTAGGCCGGGACTCCACCAAAGCGGAGACGAGACGAGCGGAGAGATGTTTTTTAAACAACCAATAGAATTGTGTTATTGACACATCTGCTTCTTCAGACTGTAGTTCTTCTTCTTCAAGTAAAAGAAGATACTTTTTTGTAATAATAGCGACATCGTCTACCTTTCGTGTCAGAATGCGTACTGAGCACTCAACGCCTCGCACCCGAGCTGAAAAACATCTCTTCTCGCACAGCACACAGCACACCGCACACATCTCCGCTTTGGTGGAGTCCCCCGAGCTAAAAACATCTTTTCTCGCACAGCACACAGCACACCGCACACATCTCCGCCTTGGTGGAGTCCTCCGAGCTGAAAAACATCTTTTCTCGCACAGCACACAGCACACCGCACACATCTCCGCTTTGGTGGAGTCCCCCGAGCTGAAAAACATCTTTTCTCGCACAGCACACAGCACACGGCACACATCCCGGCCTTAGTGGTAGGTACCTATTGCTATTTCTACGGTGCTCGGTGGTAAAATATACCTACTTGCGCAAATGAAACCAAGTTTTAGGTGTTAAACAAACGAAAACGGGGATCCTAGACGTAGGCAAAAAGGCTGCCAAGCTGGAATGGGATTGGGCGGGTCACTTCAGGCGCATGCACAGTGATCACTGGGCAACAGTCTCCACACAGCGGGTGACTGAGCCGGCCCAGGAAGTGGTGGCGAGACGACCTAGACAAGTACCGCAAGGGTTGGATCTAGGTGGCTCTAGAGAGGGATGCCTGGAATAATTTGGGGGAGGTCTTTGCTCAACAGTGAAAAAAAATTACCCAAAGTTTATTTTATTGGACACCGTGCTCTAACTGCTCGAAGTATCATTTGAGTTTGGGATATCGAAATAAGTCCACACAATGCGCCATACACATGGTGCATTTTTTCGTGCGTTACTTATACTGGACGCAACAACACTTCCCGAGTAGGTATCAAGATCCGAGTAGGTATATACGCACGGTGCGTACGTATTTACAACCGAGTAAAATGCGCGTGAATGTGGACGGAATGGATTGGGTCCAAGAATGAAACAAATTGGAAACGATGTATTTGTTCGCACGATGGCTCTTTTTTTAACAAACTTTCAATTAGTTTTACTTGTAACAGTTGTAACTAACAATGTAAAAAATCTTAGCAGTAAATTTTAACCTACTTGTAATATTGTAACTGTCGTATCGGAATGAAACTTTGTATGTATATGTAGTTCGGAAGACAAAACTATAATTTGGTATCTTACGATACCAAATAAACAGATCTTCATCAGATCAGCTTTAAAACTGATCTAAGGTGGATTGTGGAACTCTTGTGGCTATTAGTAAACGCCTCGAGTTTGGGCTCATATGATTTTATTGACGAGTCCAATAGATTTCACTTGGTGTCGAGGACTCGAGGGCCTGATGATGGAGCCAGGACGTGGATAGTGGAACTCTTCAGTGGCTACTAGTAAGCCCCTCGAATCAGGACTCATATATTTTGTTTTGAAAGTTGCACTTAGTGTCGAGGGTCTGATGATGGATCCAGGAGGTGGATAGTAGAACTCTTTATGTTCGCACGATGGCTCTTTAACGCCGGGTTTTCTAACGCGCTCTGTTTTATTATGATTATCCAATTGCAGTCCAATACTACGGCGTTTTTTTAAACAGGTTGAAAAGCACCCGTGCGTATGAGTGCTGAAATGCCTTAAATATCTAGACAGTCTGATTTTTTTTCGCGAGTTTTTTTTATGGTCGTACTCTTGGTGCTAGCCGAGCATTGAGAATCCATCAGAGTGCTTCACAGCGCGTCAAAAAACACATTATTGGATTTTCAACTCTCGGCGCTAAACAGTACGTTGAAAATCCAGTGCACAATAAAAAACCACCCGTGCTAGGAGGTACACGTCGCACTACATTATAAAATTAATTTAATTAGAACTTTACCAGCCACTGACTGTTGCTACAACGTAGCCGGCGAAATTCGTCTCATAATTCCAAGGGTATAGGCAAGAAATGGCTTGTTCGTACGTAGTGTTCTGTAAGTTCTCGAAGGACGCAAACTTGCCCGCACTGTAGTTCGCATGCATTGGTATCAGGTTAAACATGATGGCAGCGAAACACAGCATGAAACTTAAATATACCGTGGAGAAAAATGATAATCTGTGCACCCATATATGTACCTGAAATAATTAATTTATCAAAATGTACAGACGCCAGCACATCAACCTACTACAATCTGTCAAATTTCTTTAATCGATTTTCAACTTTATCACTGAAGTATAAGGTTCAAAGTTGTTTGGGAAAATGTGACAGTTTCGGGTAGGTTGATGTGCTGGCGTCTGTACATATATTAAACCAAACGACCGTATTGCTTCCAAGAGAATAGGAATCTAAGTATTATACACAGCAGGATGAAAAGATCCTCCTAACAACTTTAGTATACCTAATAACTAGCTAAAAAATGTTCCCACTGCAGGGACACAGCTGGCCTCCTCTCTTCGAGGGGAAGGGGCTGTAATCTACCACACGGGCCCAGTGCGGATTGGTAGATGTCACATGTCTTCGAATTTTTGGTTCTAGGATATGCCGGTTTCCGCACGATGTTTTCGTTCACCGTTTTGAGCGCATTGGTGATGAAATTTTTTACATAAAGTATAGTATAGCACCTGCCTGAGTTCGAACCCACCTACAACTCGTAAGTCGGGGCCGTTACCACTAGACTACCACTGCGCGCCAAACAACTTTAGGAGTAGGTAATTCAAATTGCTGAAAAAGCCCCTCAGGCTCCTATCATTCGGAACTCTAAAAATATATAAGTGGGTACTCACGTTCATAGCAAACTCAGATGTATCTTTAAAATAGAACAGATGTATTTTTTGGATAAATATTTTTGCCACAACCCGGTATTTTTCCGATAGGCATAAGGTGAAAGCTCGTGACTGCAAAAATAAAATAGAGACGTATACATTTAAGACCTTTTGGTTAAAAAAACCGGCTGTATTTATTAGGTTAGTCTGTAGGTAAGCTGTACTTAGGTTTATCTTTACATCAGGTTTTAACCATCAATTTTTGGAACGAATTTCTTAAACGCGGCTTGCGGTAGAAGTACCTAAACTGGTAGAAATCCGCGTAACGAAAAAGCGTTATGCCCCCTTCGTGCGACTTTGAAAGATAACATTTTCATGGTTTTCGAGAGTGCTAAAGCCGATAGCGAGGTCAAAATGAAAATCAAATATGGCGACCACTTTATGAGAGCTTCTAAAAACATAGGCACTAGATGGCTCTGTATTAAAAAATGTATTAAATTCACACTTTTTATCTCTCTCTGTCTCTTTCTATTATATTATACGAATGGGTGTGCGTGCGAGTATCGTGTAAGGAACTTCGTTCTTGACAGGGGGTCCCCCGACTTAGTTAAAATTGTTAATACAATAACTGAGTCTAGAATGAAGTCTTAGTTGTAATTTTTTTTATAACGAACTTAATCCTGTAGGAATTAAAGTTCAAAATACAATAATTGGCAATTAAGGTAGTTCCGCAATGAGACGGTACGTTCAAATATAATACTTACAGTACACAGCGCATTCATCAGTAAGACAATGTATAATTGACCCTGTCCTAAAAAATCGAACCTGTGTCTATTCACTTTTAAGTAAGCCAAACCTAAAATCAGATATACAATTGATAATATGGTATTATAATAGGCGTGGCCCATTCCCTCGATTCTCAATGTTTTCTCCCCAAGTGCCTTCCCTGGCCAACCGCTTATGATGCGAAGTATGAATCGTAACGCCCTCATGTATTTATAATCCAAAGGACCGTTGATCCCGCTGAAAAAGACAAATGTTTAATAACAATAATAATAGTTCTTTAGACCGTATTTCGGCCACGGCGGCCATTCTCAAGGGAGACTATATTATGGTGCACGACTGCACAAGTGTGTGCGCAGACACAGGTGCTCTCATCCTTCCCTCAAAGTCCGATGGGACAGCAATCTGACACGACCGGACAGATCCGGCACAGGACTAACGGCTTTACGTGCTTTCCGAGGCTCGGGGGTTATCACACCGCCAACTTCCAAACTCCGGGCTGTTACTGAGAAATTCCTAATGGAAAAACTTAATAACAATTTGCCCGGCCTGGAAATCGAACCCAGAGGACCCCACGTTCAGCAGTCGCGCTTGCGACCACGAGACCAACGGAGCAGTTTAATAATTACGCACGTCTATGGGTAAGTAGGTAACGCTATGGCTTTCTAGAAGACCGGTGGCCGCCATACTGAGTTCGCAATTTACCGACGAATGACGTCACTGAAACGTTATATGAAAGTAACTTGTTGTTTGCCTAGAGAGCGTTTTTTACAACGTAAAGTCAAACCCCGCTGTCATCATCGCGGCCACCGCTCTTATATGCAACCGTAGCAGCGCGACATTTACTTGAAGCCCTTGCAGTTTGTCCTGTATTCGGAAATATTGAGTTTTTGATGATGGTGATGATAATACAGGGTCAGGTTAGGGGAAATGTCACAGACATGACGGATACTTAACGACATCAAACAATTGATGTTAAATCATTTTAACTACAGACTTTCGGGGTCACCGGCCGCGGGACCCACGAATCATTATTATCATAATTTCAGCTGAAAAACGTCCACTGCTGGACGTAGGCCCCAAGCATCGCACTTCAACCGGTTCTGTGCGTCTCGCATCCAGCTTAATCCCACGGCCTCCCACAATGGTGATATCGATATCCATCCCAATTGCACACAACACACAGCACAGAACCGGTCAAAGTGGAGGTGCTTGGGGAACGCCTAACCCATCACAATTGCGAAGTTTCGCTAGGATCTGATGTCCTGTAGGTATGTCAAGTAACATAATACACTTTAACTTACACAACGGGCTCTCCAGCAATGCTTACAATTCTAGCAATCATTTTCAGGCAGTTACGTATCAACCAGCCATATCGCGAATTTCACGACAGCTTTAGCCGCTGCAATGTATAGGAATAAAATAATTTTCTATTATATTGCGAGTTAAATATAGTTATTAGTGTTATAACGATGTCCTCGCGCAGTCACTTATTAAAGTTATTCATTGGAATTAGTTGACACCTAATTACAGCTTGAAAGAGAATAAAGTTATTGCATGCCATTTCTAGACACTTGCTGCTAAAGGTCAGTTCACACTGAGAGGCGACGCGAGCTGTTTTGCATAACGTTAAGCGGCGTGCATAGCCACGTATCCAGTCCGCCTTCTCGCTCTCAGTGTAATGTGTGTACCTTCATGTAATGTATTGCTATCGCGCAGCGTCGCATCGCGTCTCGGTGGGAACGTCGTCCTAAGCATTACAAGTGCCGTATTCACACGAAATAGCGCGGCAAATTACACACATTCGCTTACATCAAGCATGTATTTAAAGAAGAATTTCTTTAAGGTAAAACTAAATAATGCTGCTCCACTCGAGATCGAACCCAAGAGCCTACGCTCAGCATTCGTGCTAGGTGCTACTAAACAAAAAACATAGCCCTGACTTTGCTGTTGCGCAGTCTGGTAATAATGCAGACAAATAACATTTTATTTAAAAAAAAAATAGGTTGTCAGACTATTCAAAGAATTGTTGGATAGAAAAAAAAACGGGTCCATATTGGCTCAACTAAAGTTCTTTATCCGAAATTGTTCTTCCTAACGATTTGTAATCCGAATGATCACTCTTCCTAAAATTTTTCATCCTAAAGTTTTCATTCATACTATTTGTAGTGCTACCGGCGATGTTCATAACACTCATGTTTCCGAAAATTGTAATCAATAATATCATGAATGTAAATATTTTAAACTCCTACTGTTTTTTATCATAACGCTTTTATCCCTAAACATAACTACTATAATATTTTCATGGCCTGGGAGTTTATACGGGTAAGTAATTTATATGATATAATTATAAAACCTCTAATATTTACAAGATATAAGAACTGAACCTATAATTTTATTTGATATAATTTTAATGTAACTAATTTCTAAAAGAATAACAGACAATTAATATAAAATCGTTTGATATACCACTCAATAGACATAAAACCTATTTAGTCTAATATGATAAACACTTTTTTTTCATTCTTTTTTTTCTTTTTTTTTTTGATATTTCTGTATAAAGGGTTTAAAGTAACCTAACCAAACCGAACCTCGGGGTGCCCTTCGCTCGCCCTTGCATCCTATGTTGACGGAGCCCCGCTTCCTCGGGGCCCCTACTTTTGTGTAAAGGGTTTAAAGTAACCTAACCAAACCGAACCTCGGGGTGCCCTTCGCTCGCTTTTGCATCCCATGTTGACGATCTAAACAAAAATTATATGACTTTGAATAATAGTGTAAAAGATGGTTATGTTGAGAAAATATAGGAAAACAAATAAAAGTATAATAGATGTTTATTGCTACTGACATTATGAAGTTGAATGATTCGGAATTATGAACATTAGAGACAGAGTAGTTAGGAATTGTGATTGTTAGTATGAAAAATGTTAGGAAGAACATTTTCGGATTTCCAATTATCGGAGTTGAAAATTTAGGTGAACTTTGGCGCACCCAAAAAAAACATATTTTTCGTAGAAAAAACCTATATTTTAATCCATTATACATAAAGTACTACTTCTTTTTAGATTTCTTCTTGGCACTCTTACTAGGTGTTGCTTCTTTTCGCTTCTTGTCTTGTTCCGCCGTCTTAGGGACACTTGTGACGTCCATCTTGGATTCTCTAGTCTCTTCAACGTCCATAATTTCGACGCTAAACCCAGGTATGTGTGGCTTCACTAGTTCGAAGACAAGTTTCTTGTGTTGAAGGTTTGTGCTGTTGAGGCTCAGCCGTACTGTCAGCTCGTCAAATGTCTTCAGTACTACGTCACCGCAGGTTTGTGTGTGTTCCTGAGGACGAAATTTTATGTTAAAGGTAGTGGATAACACACAATATATAATATAACCTTACGCCTGTAACCCCGAAAGGTTCGGCTAAGGTGCACCTATAGTACACACACATTACGCCAGTTATTGAAGTGAAAACTTCGTCGAGCATTTTTTGAGATGGGAAAAAACCATTGATTTCGCGCCACTGTTCCCGTAACCGACAACGCTTCGGATGTATTCGGCTGTCCTCGGGATACTCGATTTTAATGTTACGGCCGGCCGCAAACGTCCGGTTTAATGATTCGGAATTCAGTTTCGGAATTCAGATTCGGAGACCCCGAATGCACGCATTTCAAACAAAATGTTCTCTTTAGCGCACACTTTCATATATTTTCCGTCAGGGTTTCCGAACGGAACTGAATTCCGAATCAGGAAACCGGACGTATGCGCCCAGCCTACTGCTGAGCATGAGGTGCTGGGTTCGATTCTGGGAATCCAAAACGCTTGCGAGCACGAGGCAGTTACGAGTGGATACAGCTTGTGAAAAGGTTGATCTCCTATTATACAGGCCGAGTTTTTAAACTGACTTGTCTATGGCACTTATAGATAAAAGAGAGAATTGAAGTTAGACATCCAATTGAACTTTTGAAGAATGTCAAAACTGTATTTAAGTTTCAAGGTTGCCAACAGAACCTTATAAAGCCATCGCTCATTATAACAGTACCGCTCCGACACAGAAAATAACTTGTCATTCAAGTTAAGATTTTAAATCAAATGCAACAAAGTAAATTTTACGGCAATGAAAATATAGAATAGTGGACAGCGACGAGCAACCCGCTCCCCGCTCAGGTCCAGAACCAGCGTCAGGCACTAGTTGTTTGGCATTTTTGTTAATCTGGGCCTTTTTGGCGCAGTCGTGAGGCACACTTTCCTGCTAATTTCTTACATCGGACTTTACACTTTTTATTTGTTTTTATCTGATGTATGTACAGACACCAGCACATCAAGCTACCCGATACTGTCAAATTTTGCCAATCGACTTAAGTTGAAAATCTTTTAAAGAAATTTGACAGATTATAGTAGGTTGATGTGCTGGCGTCTACATACCTTTTAGTCTGCTAAATAAATGTATTTTCTTTCTTTCTCCCCGGTAAACAAACGCCTGTAGAGTGTCTGTTGGTCGGTTACAGCCATGTGACCAACGAACAGACGCTCTACATGCGTTTATGCTGTATATTTTTAACCGTAATACCACCAGTTGAAACTTGCGCAGAAAACGTGTTGGTACGGCCTCTCATCATCATCATTTGCCTAGCCTTTTCCCAACTATATTGGGGTCGGCTTCCAGTTTAACCAGATGCAGCTGAATACCAGCATTTCACACGGAGCGACTGCCTATCTGACCTCCACAACCCAGTTACTGGGTAATACGATACCCCTTGGTAAGACTGGTTGTCAGATTTTTTGGCTTCTGACGACGGGACGCTTTTGGGAGCAGTGAATGCTTATGCGAATCCCGCACCCCCGGCCATAGGTAGAGGTGGAACACCGCGGTGGTTTTAGCCGGTAAGAATCCGGCATGCCGCTCTGTCACCCCCACGATAGAGGAAGTCCATGAGGATTTCCACCGCGAAAAAAAAAACAAAGCCTTCTGACGACCCGTAATGACTGTCAAAGATCCACGAATGACATCCGGGACTAACGGCATAACGTGCTTTCCGAGACACGGAGGGGCCTTGGTATGTAAATATCACACATCCAGCGTATACGCTTACATTCTTATACATTTTTTATTGGAGTCAAATCCCCTACCCACTTACCTCTTCATTGTAAGAGAACTTGTCAGAAGGCAAGTACAGCGGTCCCTCCAGTCCGTACTTCGGTATGAGAACATGCACCGCGTTCCGTTTCACTGCTAACACGCTTGCTGACTCTACTTCTACGCGTTTGTTGAACAGGATCTGTGAACGTTAAGTATGATATAGTAATCTTATTACATCAGCAGTCACGCTTTGAAATAAGATAAAGACATCAACGATTTTGTATAAGAAGGAACGAATGTTTGATAACAGAGATGAAATTGCACATGTCACGAAAAATACTCGGAGGATTCAGGAACGGGACAGAAATGGATTGTACTTGATGCTAAGGAAGAATAAAATAAAACCCCACCTACTGTGGTGTGCGTTTTATGATCCCATGAACATCTAAAGGTGCTCCCACACAGCAGTTATATAACGTTAGAGACTGACTTTTTTTAACAAATTATAAGTAACAAAAGTTATAAATTGTTACAAATTATAATAAATTGTTACTGATGTTATACAACTTCATTTAACAAAATGTTTTACAACTGATTACAATATGATATAACACAAAATATAACTTTTGTTGTATAACATCGTCAGCTACCACCTTCCTCGAAAGACAAACCCAAACTGATTGAACATAATGTTATACGATGTTATACAACGAGTTCAACCAATGTGGGAGCGTTTATAACATATAACATTTCTTAACATGTTGTACAGTATTATTACACGCTATTATAAATGTTATCGTGTTACACAATGTTGTATAACGTTATATAACTGCTGTGTGGGAGCACCTTGAAGAGAAAGTCTCACGCACAAAAGTGCAAATAATCGATTTTAAAATTATCTTTTACAAATTATACAATATTAAAAACCCTTATTTTTTCATATAGCAGTAATACAATACACATACGTGTGTGTTCATAGTAACTGAGGCCCGGCCCGCGTACTGCGCCTGTCGGTGTCGGTAGTTGAGGTTGTCGCACAGTTTGACGGCGGCGCGTACGTCCAGCAGTGTGGCGTGCGTCGAGTCGCAGCCGATGCTTGCGGCGAGGAGGCGGTGGACTATCACGTCTGCGTAACTGTTGTATGAACATAAACATCATATTTATAGCGTTTATGTCCGAAGAATTAGAACACACACTGCTCAACACTTTACTGCTGGAATCAACATTTACATAACAATAAACTCATGACATTGCCTACACCTAAATAGACAATTACTAGAACTAGAAAGATTAACATTTCCATACACTTGCAAGAAATAAATATAAGTTTTGAGTGTCACGTGATCACAGATAACGAGGTACAACAGTTGGTCATAAAACATTCTTCACGAACAACAAGATAATTCAACATAATTTTTCGAACTATAGTATAGTTAAAATCTCGCTGCAGACTCGGTCATAAATCATAATCGGAGTAGGGATGTGCGCTAGTTGCGCGCGCGCAAGGCCATTATCGATAACAGAATCATTAAGGTTATCACGTAAACATACTGCATTCATTAAGTATGCAGGGTAAATAATTAGTACTAATGTGTTTTTACGAGACTTTCTTCTCGTAAGAATACATTAGTATCCATTAGTTAATTCTATAAACAGAAGGTAATTATATAGAAACTATTTTTAGTTTTATATATACGTTCTTTTGTTTATATATTTAATATGCTTTGTAGTAAATTTGGTAATAAAAAAAATGTGTATTTATTTCTATCACCCATTTATAAATATATAAAACTATCGATAACACTCATCGACTGCAGTAATGCACAGGACTACGTGTGGGCGTCGCCTGCCCATAAGGCCCGTGAGTGGGAAAGAGAGCGAAACACGAATGATTTATGACAGAGTCTGCAGCGAGATTTTAACTATACTATAGTCACAGATTGGTATTTATTTCGACGAAGTTTGTTCATGAAGTACCTACACTATGGCCAAGAATGAAATCCACAAAGGGTTCCGTACCACAAGGCAAAAAACACCAAAAAAAATCACGTTTTTTGTATGAAGATTTCATTTTACAAGCTTTTATTTAACATGTTTAACTTAATTTTATTATTTGTTGTTGTAGCGGCAGTAGAAATACACACTCTGAGACAATTTCAACTGTCTACCTATTACGGTCAGACGGATGGACGGACGGACAGCGACGGCTTAGTAATAAGGTTCCGTTGGCACCCTTTCGGCACGGAACCCTAAAAAAAAACATGAATTCACTTACCGTCTAATAGGCGAAGTAAAATGCGTATAAATAGGACAAGCAAGCCCATAGTGATAATACTCCTCAACAGTCTTGCTTCCACTGGAGAAGTACTGCGCTTGTTGCATACAACGCGTGGCCATTATACGTAGTAATGTGTTGAAGAACGGACGGCCCGGGATTACTGCCTCGTCTAACGATTTGGAGAATGATTTGTTTGTTGATACGTCTAGGTCGAAACCCTGTGGAAGATAAAAAAAAAATATTTAACTATGTTTGTAGCAGGTTAATGTAGCCTTAAATTGTTGTAGTCATTGAATGCCACTTGGGCCCGGATTCAGTGTAATGTAACAATTCGTTCGGATACGGTTGTTGCATTCTAACGTTTTTGCATTGCGTTACAAGACATTGCTGTTGTTTTCAACAAATATTTGGTAATAATGCGTTAAATTATTATGCCTACACAGGCCGTACTACCAACTGTTGAACCACAAGATGGCAGTCTTTCAGACACTGTTATGTTATCTTGCTAAGTGTACATAATGATTCTTCTTTTTTTTTAAGAAGATGCATAATATGTGCAGATATTACTATTTTGATTCCTTGAAAGTTTTTATTAAACAATTGATGTTTTAAGATTTCCGATAGCATATCGATGCATGACCACAAATATTACATAAACACAAAACGTCGGTTCTATCTATGGCAATCTAGCTAGCAGCTCACCTGTTACTGGCCACTCTTATTTATGTAAATACTAGCTGCGTTCCGCGGTTTCACCCGCATGAGTTTCGATCCTGTGGGAATATCGGGATAAAAACTATCCTATGTCCTTTCCCGGGACTCAAACTATCTCTATTCTAAATTTCATCTGAATCGCTTCAGCGGTTTAAGCGTGAAGAGGTAACAGACAGACACACTTTCACGTTTATAATATTAGTATTGATACTACGATGAAGGTCATGGTTTAGCTTCTCACCTGTTGCTTAGCAGCCTTGAGGAAAGTCTGGAAGTTAGCAGGCGGCGGCGCAGGATGTCTCCTCAACATGGCGCACTGCGGGAACTCGGCCGCTAGTTTTTCTGCCACGCTTATGTTGGCTAGCAACATGAACTCTTCGACCATTGAGTTCGTGTCTAGGATCTTCTTTGCTGCTACTTCAACTGGATCGTGGGTTTCGGAGTCCATCTGGAGAGAGGTAATTTATTATAGAAGAGCTATATCAGTAGTACAGACGACAAAAAAGTACGTGGATGATCAGAACCATGCCTTATGCAAGTTAGTCAAAAATATTAAATTAATGCAAAAGGCACCATTAACTAACATCATTTTACATCTGGTGGTTAACGGAAAGGAATGAAAAGTAAAAAAAAATATTCTAGATTAATTGGATACAATTTTTTTTTATTCCTAAATATTATATTAGTGAAAACTTTGAATGCCAAATATGGCCCATATAAACATTTAGCAAAAGAAATATTTAATATATGAAAAAAAAACTACTTTGATCTAGAAAAGGTCATAAAACCTAGAATTTCGATCGCAGTAAGATCTTTTCAACATCTACCAGTACTATTTTCCGAAAATTATAAAGTTAATAAATTATACTACTACCACAGATAATATAATACTCTTACTACATACCTGGAACCTAATCTCTGGCGATGAAAGCGACAAGGCTCCGTTATCCAGACGTTTCCTGTTGAGTTTCTTAGCCAACGCGTTGAGTATGCGCAGCGACGACACAACTCTGTCGCTACGAGACTTGTCGTCGATCGCTATCTGAGCCTCCTCGTACGTCATCGCTGCTGAAGACTGAAAGAGGTAGATAAGACACATAAGTACAAGAAAATCGTAGTTCTTGCAAAGGGTAGGCGAAAAATGCAGAAAGCGATGGCTTACTATCCATAGACTGTTCAGTTTTTTCCCACATTCCTGTAAATACGGTTTATAAATACAGGATTATGGGAAAGATTTCAGCTATACAAAATGTTTTTTACCTAAGTTTTCAGTTGTACAAGCTTTGGATCGATAACGCCGGACATCATAGTTATGGAAGATTTTAGATGTAAAATGTTAGCTATTTAAAATGAGAGATAGCTATGCAATGTTGTATTTTTTTAAACATTAGCTTTGCAACAATATTAAATCACAATCTGCTTCTACTTAAAATGTAGACGAAAAAGTAGGATACACAAGACTCACTTTAATAACACTTTTGTGGAACTTTGTGTGTATAATGTTAGCATTCTCATCGATCTCCCAGATGCAAGAGAACGCCAGACGTTCTTCGCCGCCTCGTAACGAACAAAGGTTGGAACTTAGCAAATCTGAAACAAAGTTGATAGTGAGAATATCGACGTGCCAACGAGTTGTTTCGTTTTCGTCACAAGTTGGGTAATCGAGGTTGTATACTTATGACGTTTTAATATCCGACAATAAGACACTATGTATAATTATTAGCCGATTGACGGAATGTGTACTCTCGAGTTTAAATTTGGCCAATACGTAGGCCACTTTTTGATGCTAAGTTTGAAATGAAACCAATCTGCCTTCATATTATATTTAATAATAGTCCTAAATACACAAACCTGGAACCATATCAATCCTTCTGCCAACTAGATACACAGTAGTAGATCTGCTAGCGGCCTCCTTATCAAGCGCAGTGTTGGGTCTAACAAAGTAAGTGACGTCAGCAATATGGACGCCGACCTCGTATCGTTTGAGGCCGTCGCCTGTTTTGCCTGGGAGAGCCTTGGCGTGTAAGGCATCGTCAATGTCCGTGCAGCCGGGCGGATCGACGGAGCAAATGCATTCGGAGCGCAGGTCTACGCGTTTCTTTATTTCCTGTAGATAATTACAAACATTACTTTACGCCTGCCTGTACTCCCAAAGAGATAGCAAGACACCCACCTTTAGCTTGGTGTTTTTAAGTCCCATAAAGGCGGCTTTTGCTACTACCCTCATATCAGATTGGTAAAAGCAGCTACTGAGACTTTCCTTGTGAAAAAATCTGGATTATGGACCAAACCCAGGACCGCACGATTAAGCCATGTTTCCTCTAATGGTTTACTTGTTACTAATGTGGTATAGACAATCAACATTAAATAATAGTACCCAAAACCTCCTGCTTTTAATGATTAAATTATAATTTAATGGACTTAAAAGAGGTCTTTGTTCAGCACTGGGCAGCGATTAAGAGTTGACTCATTAATATAAGAATTGCCTTACCTCTTCAGGTATGGTCCAGTCGTTGGCCGGTAGGCACGCGAGCACGGCTTCACTGAACCGAGCATGAGGCACGTCGTGTTCCAACAATATCACCTCGTTCTCGGCGTTCTTATCGCCTGAAACATTAATATTTATTTAGACAAAAATTGTCAAATACTAATAATATATATTTTATTATTATTATTATGAGCCTGTGTTGTCCCACTACTGGGCAAAGGCCTCCCTTCCCTCTCTTTTCCCGGTCTACTGCGATTGTGGGCAAATCCTTTAAAAAGGAGTCCAGCTCATCCCACCATCTCTTTCTATGTAATAATAATAGATATCAGATTAGTTCAATACCAGTACTTTACTGTATAAAAAATCAATCGGTGAGCTAGCAATACTTGCGTATCTGCTCACCTGAATAAACAGTCTGTTAATAACTTTTGAATATTATCCCAGTGAGATAGTTAAGCTACACTAAGGAGACAAAACTCACTTTCGAACAATTTTTTTTTCTCACCATCCTAACTTAACAACACGTCCGTAATCCCGATGGACTAGGCAGCGGTCTACACTCACATTTCGCGAGTTATCACCAAACTTTTTGTTATAAACTCACCAATACATCTGAGCGCTCTAACAAAGTGTCTAAGCAGGCAGCGACTGGTCCTCGGCTAAGAGTCGAGCGCAACCAGTAAGCGTTGCATCGCTAGCACGTCGCTAAGAAGTGTCTATAAGTCATCCAACAACAACAGACTATAAACTCACCAATAGGTCCAAGTGCTCTAACAAAGTGTCCGAGCGGGTAGCGACTGTTCCTCGGCCAGGAGTCGAGCGCGACCAGTATGCGTTGCATCTCTAGCACGTCGCTCTGACGCGTCTCTATTCGCACACGAGGAATACACTTCTCAGCTGGTGTAAATAAGTGACGGACGGCGCCTGGAGAAAGAATGAAGTATTTATTATTTTTTTGATGATTCAAGTATACTAAATACTATGTGCAGTGATCTATTTGTTGAGCAAACAAACTAATTTGTAATAGAAGCAACAGATCCGTGTGTCGTGTATTTTGGGAGCTAGCTTCTCTCTGAGTAATCTGTCTGAAAGAAGTAATTGCGATACTGATATTGCTGCTAATTTGGTTAAATTGTAGTATCCATGCTTGATAAAAAAGTAGTAAATGCTAAGCTTATAAAATTACATACCTGGGAACTGACTTCGCATCAAGATACCACAGTATTGCCTCCATTTCCTCCTTATGATCCCAACAACTTTGCCAGTTGGTGTAACTTCCTCATCACTCTTGTCAACTGGTTTGGCAAGTTTTAGAAGCACCGCTTCTTCTTCTAGTTGATCACCAGGGTCATCAGCTTTGTCTTCTAGAACAATGTCACTGGGACGTCTCCATTCTTCTTCAGGGAATATTTCTACAGCTATGGAGTCACCATCTACTGCTCTATTTATTCCAATGTGTCCTTGTAGCAGTATCTATGGAGATATAAAAATACATTGCTTTTAACATTGGTTATGGTTGTGATAATTGAAACCCTATTGATATTGTAACCGCTGTCTTAAAATTATAACTCATAGATATGAAGGAGAAGTTAAATCAAGATTGGCCCACCAAATGCAAGTACAAAAAAAAAAAAACATGAAATCCATAAGGATCAAAATCCTATGATGGTACACAAAACACCAATCTGCTAGTTGTATACAAGTACTCAACATGATTTAAGCTCTATTCTACCAGTCAAAATAACTAAAAATCTTGTTTCTTCCAGTCCACCCATACATTGTCTAGATTGTCTTGTGTGATAAGTTGTATAGTAGTAGTGCAAATGTTTTTCCTTTTTGTATTATCTGATGTACAATAAAATTACATTTAACTTACAGGTTTCTCAAACCCATTAACAACTGCGGTACCCTCCAAGAAATTATCTCTAGAGGCACGGTATGTCCCTTGGTATAGCTTCCCATTCCGTATTCCCGCATGGATCTGTGACGGTGTCAAGTGTGCTGGATACAAAGCATCTTTTGAACAAGTCTCTGGTATCACATTCTTTGACAGTTTGTCTATGAGGCCAATGACACCAGTCACATTCTCAATGTAATCTTTTGCTGTAAAGAATAAAAAAACAAATATTTTAGAATCAAACCAAAATAACACAATGTATCATACACAGTGAATGCTAAAATCGGTGTAGCAAAATTGGTTGCATTTGTGCTGTCAACACGTGTTGATGACAGGGAGAAAGCACTTTATGGTTGAACTTACCAGTACAGCAAACTATTCCCTCTTCCTGAGCAATTTTCCTGTTGTTCTCATCATCAGTAAGCAGCACTATCTTAGGGAACTGTCCAACCACACTGTTGATACTCAGATGTGACTCATACCAAGCGCATGCTTTGCGAATAGCTCTGTCATTGCGATCATTTTGTTTCTCACCAGGTTCTCGCTCAATGTATGTATCCCTATTAACAAAATAAAATGTGAGTTTAGTGTGGTAACTAAACATGACAATCTAAAACATAACGATACCGGAAATATGAAATAACGTAAGGGACAAAACTAAGGTTTACAGGAGAGCAAAAATAAGATATTTTTTTACAAAAATTGACTATAACTTTTTAACTATATGTTTTATGTGAAAAGTGTCTAGGACAAAGTTTCTTAGAATTCTTCATTCTTTTAAGCTAATATAGCAAACATTGATTAAAACCTATAGTTTTAAAGATAGCATGTCCCTTACGTTAAATAATAATGAATACTGGTGACATACGTTAACAAAATTTGAGATGTAAATGAACAGCATTGATGTAAGGGACATTATAGAAAACAAATAATGTTTTTTTATTGATGTAAGGGACATTATAGGGAATAAACATTTAGTGTTTTTCAAAGTAAAGGTCTCTTTATGGTGTACTCTTTGTTGCTTATGCTGTTATAAATAATAAAAAAAATAGAATTTAATACATTCATGACCTACTGCGCCTATCAATATACACACATCAAAAGTGTCTAGGGATCAAGCATTTTTATGCGGATTTCTTGAGATTGAGATGTGGCTTTGTAATAAATTTATGATTTTATAAATTTATATGGATCCTTTTTGGTGCATTTCATAATTTGAATCAGGAACTGTGAATCAAATTCGAGTAAAAGATGAAAATCAGCTGTCAATATTTTCCCTATAAAAACATACAACGCATTGAAGACATTATTAGTGCTACTGTTTCCCTACTACTGATTAAAACCAACGTTATTATGGAGCGGCGACGTCATTTAAGCAGGGAAGAAATGCTCAGAGCCGTGGGAATGATAGAAGCTGGTTCCCGGCAACGTACTGTGGCTTTAGCTCTGAATACAAGTCAGAGTGTTATCAGTCGACTTTGGACACGTTACCGAAGCACTGGTACCGTGGCTGAGCGCCATGGAGGACGGTATCGCTGCACCACACGGAGACAAGACCGATACATTCAAATCTTAACTCGAAGAGCTCCAACAATAACCGCCATGATGTTAGCCGTGAGGCTTCATCACTCTTCAGGGAACTTAATAAGCGACCAAACAGTCAGAAACCGCTTGCATGAAGTGAACCTTCATTCCCGAAGACCGCTACGGGTACCACCTATAGCAATGCACAATCGTAGGATTCGATATCAATGGGCTCTTGAACACAGAAATTGGGCAGAAGAACAATGGCGTTTCGTGTGCTTTTCTGATGAGTCTCGTTTTGGTATGAGACCGGATACAAGACGTATACGACACTGGAGAACCCCTGGACGCCAACAGCGATTAAAATCCTGCCAGGAAGTCCATCCTTATAGTGGTGGAACCATCATGGTATGGGCGGGTATTTGGATCGGCGGAAGAACTGAGTTGATTTGGATCAGAGGCAACCTCAACGCTCAAATTTATGCTGAGACGATTGTATCAGACGTCATCGTTCCTCTACAAGTGCAAATCGGTCCCTTATTTCAGTTAATGCATGATAATGCACGACCGCACACCGCAAGAGTTGTAAGACAGACTCTCGCCGCAGCTAACATCAATGTCCTGCCCTGGCCTGCTCAGTCGCCAGACTTGAACCCGATTGAGCATGCATGGGATATGCTACAGAGAAGAGCTCTGCCGAATATGGAGGGTATCCAGTCGCAAGAAGACCTGTTTTTGTTGTTGCAACGAACATGGGCGGCCATTCCACAGCGTGATTTGGATGAACTCATTTTGAGTATGCCAAACCGATGTTCTTGTGTTGTTAGTGTTCGCGGTATAAACACGGATTATTAATTGTTTAAGTTACCCAATAAAATTTTAAAGAAAACTGTTATTTCAGTCTTTTTTTCGAACTTTTGTGTTAGTGGTTCAAATGTCAAAAATCCCTTTATTAGGAAAATGGCAAATTTCTTTATTAATGCAAAGGTGACTTGGTTTATCGTTACTGTGACAAACGAGAACACTTTATTTGATGAATCCTTAAAGAAAATTTTAATTAATATCAATCAGGAGAAAAGTTATTGCAAAAATATATGTTGATCCCTAGACACTTTTGATGTGTGTAGTTTAAACCTACTTGCTGACAAAAGGTTAAAAAGTAAACGAATAAAATAGATTAAAACTTTTATTTGTAGTCACTAATCCTCTTTTATAAACGCAAATAACTCGCATAAATTATGCTAAGTACAACATAATTGCTCGATAAGCAAGAGGACTTTTTCTGGCTGATTCCATAAATGATGGCCACTGGAAAGGTCCCCAAACCATCAGTTTTTTAATCTCCCTTTGAAAGATAACATGCATGCTGTCTATTCATCCTGCGTTAACTGCTTAATAAGTTGTAACTTTTACATGACATACTTACTACACACAATTATATATCATACATACCAATATTTTACCTAGTGGAAGGTATGTTTTTATCAGGATTTGAATTATTCTATCTCAATCAATCAACTTAGCCTATTGCAGTCCACTGCTGAACATAGACCTCTCCCAGGTTGCGTCACAACACCCTGTCCTCCGCCTTCGGCATCCAGTCCGTTCCAGCCACCTTTTTTAGGTCGTCCGTCCATCTAGCTGGGGGCGTCCCACACTACGCTTGCCGATACGCCGTCTCCACTCAGGACTCGTCTGCTCCACCAGCCATCGGTCCTTCGATAAACATGGCCAGCCCACTGTGTGTGTGGGGCTGGTGGGGTGGCAACTGTTTACTCTGCAAGCTATGTCGGTAACTCCGGTTCTTTTCCGGAAAATTTCAATCCTGATTTTATCTTTCAAAGAGACTCCGAGCATAGCTCGGTCCATAGTGCGCTGAGCGACCTTGAATTTGTGGACCAGCCCGACCGTCAGTGTCCACGTTTCGGCACCATATATCATGACGGGCAGAACGCACTGGTTAAAGATCTTAGTCTTCAAACACTGCGGGATAGGCGACGAGAAGACTTGACGGCTTCTTCTGTCGGCTTCTTTCTCAAAGTTTTATCTACCGTGCTAGATTATTTGCCCTAGGTAGACATAATCCTTCACAACTTCGAGAAGCGACCCTTCGAAGTAGATTGGACTCGGCAAGACGTGCGAATTGTACATGACTTTCGTCTTGTCCAAATTCATGCCGAGGCCAACCCGCCGAGGAGCTACATTTAGGCTGTGCAGCATTTGGTTTAGCTGTTCCAGTGTCTCTGCCATTATGACGATGTCATCGGCAAATCGAAGATCTGAAATGTACTCGCCGTTCACGTTGATAGTCCAGTTCAATCCAGCGTCTTGAAGACGTCCTCCAATGCATTTGTAAACAATTTAGGGGATATAATATCCCCCTGTCTCACCACTCTGAGCAGTAGGATGGGGCTCGTTTTCTGATCCTGGATCTGGACAGTCATCGTGGCAGTGTCATACAAACATTTCAACACTTCGATGTAGCGCCAGTCAATTCGACATCGTTGCAGAGAGGCCAGAACTGCCCATATTTCGATGAAGTCGAAGGCTTCCTCGTAGTCCACAAATGCCATACACAGCGTCTGATTGTACTCCTCGGTCTTCTGTTCAATTTGCAGAACAGTATGTATGTGGTTTACGGTGCTGAAGCCTTTTCGAAAACTGGCTTGTTCTGGCGGCTGGAACTCGTCAAGTATTCTGGCGAGACGGTTCGAGAACGCTTGTATACGTGGCTCAGAAGTGAGATGGGTCTATAGTTCTTCAGCAAGGATTTAAGGTTTTATTACATCTAAATAGACCAATTTTTTAATTAGTGTACTCCATTTATGACTAAACAATAATTTACCAAAAGTAGTAAGAAATAATTACCTGTTTATGTGATTCCTATAATGTTCATAAATTTTTGCCTGCGGGCTTGAGAAGTAAAGATAACTTTTCATCAGTCATGTTTAGAATCCAGATAAAACTTTCACTAGGTACTTGTAGTTAGATCAATGAAAACGATGATGTATTACTTAATTGAAGATGTTTAATGTCACAAACAGTGTTACGAAATTTGCGAAATACTAAGTAAGGGTCACGACCGCGCAGGTAAAATCAAACACAAAATCCGTACTTATTGCTATCTAGCTCAGACATGTTGCACCGTTTTGCGTGTGACAGAGACGTATAATAATATTCTTTTAGATAAGTTTGAGATGTAAAGGACATGTCAATTATTTTCGATGCTGACAAATTAACGTATGGGTCAATATGATTATGATAATTCGAGCCACAATTTAACGTAAGGGACATGATATTTGCACCTACTCAGGGAACACTAATGTATAAGTCCTGTTGTAAAATGTTCTCGATTTTTTTTAAATGTAAATACCAAATACTGTGAGTAAAGAGACTTACATTAGTTTTTATAAAAATATTAATTTAAAACGTCCTATACAGCCAGTTTTTATAAAAAAAAATGGTCTAGACCTGCGGAAAATATGTAATGTAAGGGACATTTTTTTTTAGATATTGAGATTTTAAATATACCAATCAATAGAGCAAGAAATTTCGAATCCAATGATATATATAACTCATTTTCGACAAAATGTCCCTTACGTTATTTCATATTTCCGGTATCGATAAGTTGACTTTATAAACCTAACATTAAGATTGTTTTGACTATACATTTAACTTACTTATGGTGTTCATTAACAAACGAATAAAACTTCCTCTTTTTACTGTTTATAATCTCCAACAGCCTTTGGAACATTGCTGTGTTTTGATGTTTCACTTCTTCGAGCACAGTCTGAAGTATGATCACGTTCTTCAGTGCATCTTCTTCGAGGACGTCGATTTGGTGAAGCACTACATTAGTGTCCAGAATCAGATAATGAGGATAGTCGAACAACGTACATATCGACTCGGGTTTGTCATCCAGCACCAACTCGTCGTCTTTATGAGGGCATGTGTTACACGCAGCGGACCCACATAACAAATCATCGCGTAAATAATGTTCTCTAACAATCTGCAAAACATTTAAACATTTTAATAATTCAAATTATGGATAAATAACAAAATAAACTTGACTAAATATAACCTCACTTTTATTATGTTACCGCGCTTTGTTTTGGTTAGAAAACTTTTTGTAGTCCACATCGTGAAAGTTTAAAAGGAGTGTCTTGTGTAAAGTTATTATCTTGTGTACTTTCATAAGCCTATTTTATGCTCAAAAAAACATTCTATTCTGACAAAATTGTACCACATTCATCACAATGAAACTGATGATGAAAATATGTCAATTGACTTTGACTCATGACTGTCAATTGTATGTCAAACAAACTCAAGTTTCTAATGCCAGATACACACGCAGCGACTCAGTCATAGATAGACTAGATCATAGAGAAAGTAAACACTAGCGATATAGATTAGATAGCAGCTAGCGACTCCAAAATCTCTTTTTCTTGTCAACTTTGTTCTTTCTTTGCGTCATGTTTACCGCAAGTGCCGTATTTTCTTTCTTTCTTTTCTTTCAAAGAATATGATATTCTCATGTATGACTTTTACAGTTTCGAAATTTTTACAGGGTGATCTACCCATGAATATGAACAAAGGGGTTTGAAGATTTTTGTATGGAGGGTGGCCCTAAGGTCGGCCGCCATTTTGATTTTTTTTCAGAATCGCGGTGCACAACAAAAGTTATATATTTAGATAGAGTACACTTATACAAACAAAAAATGTTATGTAACATAATATCCTAAAGTGTCAGGTTTCGGAGTTATTCACCGAAATATAAGTCGAAAACAACAAGGATTTTTTTGTTTTTTTCCCCTACAGCTAACCATATTGAACTATTGAGGTAATAGAAACGTTATAAAACCTTTATGGAGAAGAAACAAATGAAGAATAGATATTTTTTTTTAAATAATTAAACACGGCAATTTATTGATCCTTTTTTTAATCCCAGAGACTAATCTGACATTTAAGTCTTTTGTGTTTTCGTTTGTTTTAGTATAGAAGTTTGACATTACACTTGTCAGATTAGTCTCTGGGATTAAAAAAACGAACTATAAATTGCCGTGTTTAATTATTTATTTAAAAAATGTCTATTCTTCATTTGTTTCTTCTCCATAAAGGTTTCATAACATTTCTATTACCTCAATAGTTCAATATGCTTACCTGGAAGAAAAAAAAAAAACAAAAAAATCTTAGTAGTTTTCGACTTATATTTCAGTGAATAACTCCGAAACCTGACGCTTTAGGATATTATGTTAATTACATTTTTTGTTTGTATAAGTGTCCTCTATCTAAATATATAACGTTTGTTGTGCACCGCGATTCTGAAAAAAAATTAAAATGGCGGCTGATTTTAGGGCCAAAACCTTCAAACCCCTTTCACTATGCACTATGGGACCAACACTGAAATCACGAAAAATAAAAATCAGCTGTGTAATACAAAAGTTCAATACCTACTTGACAAAAATATATGAAACAACTGATTTTTTTGCGTGATTTCAGAGTTGGTCCCATAGTGAAAGTTGTTCATATTCATGGGTAGAACACCCTGTAAAAATTCGAGACGGTAAAAAAATCACCAATATAACGACGGTAAAACTCAGTTTAAATCAATTAATTTTGTGTTACAAGAACAAGAATGTGAGTAAGTTAAATTAACTTGAAAAAAAAAAGGTTTCGTACTCCTGCTTCTCCGAGCCTCTTTTTTCTAATGTTATAATAAATGGAGTATAGATGTTCTATTTAGAGTGTTGCCTTCACTTTTATCTATGTATAAGCTCCTTGGCGTACACACTGTTTTTAAACTGCTAATGAGTTGCCAGCGGCTAAAGTCGCTGCGTGTGTATCTAGCATAACAAATTGTCAAGTGCCATGGATGGTCAATGACAGATAATCACAAAAGATAATCATAATAATAGGGTCAATGGCCGCTTTAACCACAAGACTTTACCACAGTATAATATACAGTAGAACATCTTCATACAAACGTGCCGCTCTCGGTTTGAATGTGTGCGTGCGCGCCGCGCGCCATGTCGGCACGCGATTTCACGCACACGCTAGCATAATATATGAGGCAATAAGGTGGCGGCAGTGCGGGCTGTGCAGCGCGACTGTGAGCACGCGCGTACGCTACATGACCGCTTGCGTTCGTCAACTCTCGCCGGCGGCGGCCACTTAAATTACGAGTATCATGACTTCAAAAAGGGGGAAAAAATATTGTAGTGTTTTCGGGTGCCTCAATAATGATTTCGCAAACCCGCGGGGCAATTGCGTAACATATTATCAATCGGAATCGGTTTCATTTTGACAGTTAAACAAAATTCATTGCGGTATTTACGTGTTGAGTAAACAGATTTTTCGTACTTATGAAGCAATGGATTAGCAATTTGCTTCAAAATGATTCAGATTCCGATTGATAGTGTGTTACGCAATTAGCCCAAGTAGCAAACAACTGTCTTAAAAAGGTATTGTAGATATCTTGAAGACAAGTAGACTAATTCCAGCTGTTGTCTTGGCTAAAACTATTATGTCCCTCAAGATATCTTCTAGATACACTCCAAGAAACAGTTAAGTAAAAGTGGGCACAGTATTTAAGAACTTGTTAAGAAAGAGTTAATACTACTGTTTAGATAAACTTTAACCCTACTTAAGAGAGTATGGTTTTGCAGAACTCTTAAACACTGTCTTCAAGATATCTTGTAGGTTGACTTAAGATAAAGAAATAGACTTAAAGATATCTACAATACCTAATTAAAACTATCAATTTTGAAGTGCAGATATTCCATCTTGTCTTAGTGAAGTATAAATAAAAACTTATTTTGCTTTAAAGTGCTTTAAGTAATATTATTTTTAGAAAACATGGTGAACTTTTAAAGTATTTTAAGACTTACGAAAATGGCGGTTTAACAACATTTTTTATGTCTAGAAAAGGCTTTCTTATGTCGTTGAATGCATTGGAAATTTAAAACGCATGATGATTTCTCGTGTAAAACCTATAGATAGTGCTATAGAACAGACGGGCTTTTAAAATACTAGAAAACAAACAAAAATATGTGGTATAATAATATTGCAAATTAAAAATTTTGTGCCATTTAGTGCAGAGTACTACATTTTTTATAAATGTGTAAGTTATTAATGTAGTTAGAATGACTATGACAAAAATGTAAGTTCAATTTACTCTGGTTTTTGATGAAGTATTGTTGGAAAATGTTTAATATTTTTTTCACTTGTAGTGCAAAATGGCGTTAAATCTTATTTTTCTTAACGAAGTAAGATTTTAGACAATAATGATTTTGTAAGGCTAGTTCAGACAAAGTTAAGACAAGTTACACTTGAAGTAGTGCTAGTTAAGAGATATTATACTTAACCTTTACTAAAAACAGTATTGGTGAAGTACTATTTAATTTGTTTGGTATTAAGTGATTCTATAGTTTGATTTAGTTAAAACCAGATTACGTCTTAATGTTTTCTTAACTTGTCATTTATTGTTATTGTGTGGTTCTTGTTTATTTTGTGGTGGAAACAGGTTTATGTAAGATAGTCGAAAGAATATGATTAAATTAATATAGGTAGGTACCTCCTAATGTTTGAATTCGACGAAGCATAACAGAACACAAGGATTCAAATTCAGTGCTATAAGTAGCTTACTAATTGATATCTCGCAGGGAAATGATGATATCAGGGATATCACGAAATCCCGGTAGATGTCAAATATTCTTGTTTATTACGTCTTTTTACTAAAAGTATGTAGTGATATGACAAAATACTAATATAAAATCAGAGATATGTCATTTCACTAAACTAAATGTATTGAAATGAAGAATACTGTTGATGAATCAAGTAATAAAACAAAATTACAAATTAACTGGTGCATTTTTATTAGAAAATAAAGTTTTAATCAACTAAACAATAATCTGACAATGATATCAGGTATTATACCTTTTTCTATTACCTATGTGGATTCGTTCATTAGGTATAAAAATATAAATGTAAATAATAAAAAAAAAATGACTTGCGAGGCTCAACAATTAAGACAACGACTCACTCCTGATGGAAAATGGAAAATCTTGTTATTTATTTAAACAAAGCAGTGATTTGTGGCACCTTGAATTACACAAAACATTTAGCTTCTTGCAAATACATCTTTTGGTTTTGCACTGGAACTTTGATATTTCACAATTACGTTGTAGAAGTACAAATGTAGAAATTCTTCCAGCTAATGCATGACTCGATTTTTATTCGGCAGTATCCGCTTTTCTAACATTTTACTAGATTTAGTTTAGTGAAACGACATATCACTGACGATAAATTGGTATTTTGTCACATTTATTTATTTATTTATTAAAACTTTATGCACAAGTAAAAACTGTACAAAGGCGGACTTAACGCCTTAGGCATTTTCTACCAGTCTACACAGTCAGTCAGTCAGTATATCACTAGATACTTTTAGTAAGAAGACGTAATAAACAAGAATATTCGACATCTACCGGGATTTCGTGATATCCTCATTTCCCTGCGACAGATATATTGTTTAAATAACTTAAACTATCCAATCCCAATTTTCTTAGAAGCCACCCAAACTCAGGAAATAACTTCTGTTCTGCTTATTTGATAATCTCGACTCGGCACATTGGTTAAGTTTAATTTTTTATATTTTACTAGCTTCAGCCCGCGACTTCGTTTGCGTGAAACTTCTTGTTTCCCCCCAAAGCCACCCCGTCGTATCGCATCACCCGCCCGCGCTATCACTTAACGTTCTTTTTGGCTTTGTTTCTTTTTGCCCGGCTCCTAAGGGTCATAGCGTGCCTTCCTCAAGAATTGGGCTATCAAATGCAAGAATAATTTTTCAAATCCGACTGGTAGGTAGTTCCAGAGATTACCCCCTACATACAAACTTACAAACAAATTTTACCTCTTTATAATATTAGTATAGATAACACGCCGATGAAAGCTAACAAATCTTTTTAATTTTGCCACTTTATCCATATTTATACTTGGTTCTGTTTGAAGAGAACGTCCCTTTAAATGTATTTTTACTCTAAACTTACTAATTTTAGTCAAAAAGGAATAAAAATATACTCAGGAAAATCAGTTTCTAGAAATTGGAATTACAATTATCTTAATTTTATCTACAAAATCAATTTCTTCTTTGTTTGTCTAAAAAAGTACTTCAGTTATTCAATTGCGTTTTAAGTGAGCTTTCAAATATTCTGAGTATAGTAATAAAATATTTTTAGTATTAACTGTAGGCATACTTAATACAAACTAGTTTTGAGAATACTTAACTTGGTTTTTGGTATTCCTAATTTACTTAAGTAGCGGTTGTTTAAAACGATTTAGTATTAAAGAAAGAAAAGGCTTAACGAAATCCTTTTTGATTTAGCTAAATCCAACTTTAGATAAAGTATAGACATGTAAGATTTAATCACTATTCTTGTTTGCTACTTGGGAGGGCGCTGGGCTTATCATTCTTCATAGTTCCTACTCAACCAGAAATGTAAGTACCTACTTATACTTAAATATTATTAGAAAATGTGGTATTGTATTGCTTATTTCACAGTTTATTTGCTTTATTAAGAGCGTAGCCGAGTCGCATTTTTCCATATAAATGTATTCCCAAATTTACTTTCTGAATACTATGTTTAGAGCTAAAGTTTATTTTAAGAAGTCTAGTTTTTAACCGACTTCTAAAAAAGGAGGAGGTTCTCAATTCGAATGTTTGTATTTTTTTTTTTATGTTTGTTCCCGCATAACTCCGTTGCTTGCCAACCGATTTGAAAAATTCTTTTTTTGTTGGAAAGGGTATAAGTACCTACATCCCAAATGGTACCATGAAAATTTTATCGAAATCGGACAAGCGGTTTTTGAAAAATCAACAACAATCTTAAAATTTATCTACATTGTCTACATTAACGATCTTTTTGTTTACTTTTTTGTGGGGTAGGTACAACTAAAAATTGAAAAATAAAAACTTTTTTACAAAAAACAACAACCGACTTCAAAAAAAAAACACTACAAAGTGATAAATAACTTTAATTTCGGAAGTCGGTGTCAAAAAACGAAAATGCGGAACCAACGACACCGACTTCCGAAATTAAAGTTATTTATCACTTTGTAGTGTTTTTTTTTTGAAGTCGGTTGTTTTTTTTTGTAAAAAAGTTTTTATACTTATTATAAAACAGAGGATTGAGTACGAAACATCGTTTAGGTAAACGTATTTGTCGCGTATAGTTGTAATAAGGGCAATTTCACAATAATTAATATTGCAAATTAATTACTATTGAAATTATTATTTTTTCTATTGTCTGATGTGTTGTTCAATCCAAATATGGTGTCTTAATCATAATATTAACTTAACAAAATTACAGTAACATGTGACCGACTAACGCTTAGGGTTGCTTTACGTCGACGTTAATCAACGAGCGTGTAATTTAAGTGTAGAATCTAGATACACCCATTACAGGAATTACGGCAAAGATCGAAATTTACTCATGATTCCACCTGATGATTTTGTCGATAATGTAGAAAGGATGGAGCAGGTGTTTCGCAAAGCGTTCGAAAAGGACCACATCAACATTAAAATTGGCCGGTCAATTTACGATCAACTGAATGATATAGAATTTAAGATGCCCTGTCCATGCTTTCCCAAAAGCTTTACAAAAACTTTACATAAGAATGAGAATTTACTTTACATTAACAAATAATAATAAAGCGTTCCGGACGTGCAGAAACAGGAGAAAAATTTTCTCGGTATCAAATTTGTAACTTAGTATAATAAATGTTATGTGAATAAAGGCTTTTTATTTTTACTAAATTTATAAATTGGTAAAATATTCAATCATAATATGCTTTTTATTTCATAAATTTAGATCAAGTGCTGCTTGTTCGAAAATATTAACTAAAAGTAAAAGTGACAACCCTGGGGATCAACGCAAGAGTAGGCTAATAACTCGGCGGGCGGCCTTAGATAAGTTACTGTATATTATACTGTGACTTTACTTTGCATCACTGCCAAATTCAAAGTGACTTTTATTCCCTTTAAGAGCCTATACTAAGTATACTACCTCAAATGGCTTAGCGTGATCCTCCGTTATGTCGAAAATCCTGCACCATTAATTTTGAAATAAATATATGGTAAAGTTGAGGATTAATGCTAAGTCTTATGTTAGACGAAAACACGATTCCATAAAATTTTCTCGATAGAAAATAAATCCAAAGTTACCTCTAACCCGAACAATAAACCGCTGGTATTCAAAAAATACTTCAAATTAGATCATGAAACTTTGCATACTAACTGAACTTACTTTAAAGCAGGCCTTATGTTATTTACTTTTTTATAATTACCATTATTTTCACTGTAAAAAGCAAATACCTAAACTATTGGCGCTGCCTGCCGCCCAGCAACGCACTCTGTCTCGCTCTCACTCAGTCAGCGAGCAGTATCGTATGAGCGAGATAAAGAGTGAATTTTAGCTGAGGTAGTTGCAGCTGTCAAAGGTAAAATAACTGTGAATGGACTAACCTCTACTAGGCTTAATCTTGAGCAGACCCCTAGTACGTAAATCGGTGTACCTACAATAGAAATAATAAAAAGAATGTTCTAGCATAGAAACACAGATCATCATTTTTTATTTAGAATATTAAATTTTTTGCTGTTAGCGTAAGCGGCCCGTAATCGCAATGATTTTGGAGTCGATATAACTTCTGATTGAAGTTTTCGATAGTACTTATTATTTCGATTTCCGACACTGACTGATAGTATTCTGTGCTGATAGCGCCAAATGCGCCAATGACAGGCTACAGATGGCGGGAAAAAGTAGAAATTGAATTGTCAAATTAGAATGACAGAAAGAAGAAAACGGCGATCCGATTGCAGTTTACTTTGTTTATAGTTTTATTTTGTTGAATCAAGAAACTACATACCTACGGTATGTATTTTGTACTTTCTATAGTATCGTCCTATTTTTGCCAATTTTGCGAGAGTAACCGCGTTATTGTCATGTTTTGTGTAATGTTGATGTTAGTAATATTATTAGCTTAGCTTATCATGGTTAGCACTGATAACTACTGATAAGAATGCGTAAATCTGACGATTTGTGTCGCCACTAGATATTAGTATGTATCTGTAGGCTATGTTTGTAGTCAATAGAAGTGGCATATCATCAAATAGAAAAATGGATAATTGCGTCTCTCGACGCGTTGCCGCAGATAAATATATCAGTCGAGTGGTGAGCGGCGGACGGACGCCGTCTGCCTACACTTATTTAGCGCGCTTACTACGCTCTAACCAGCTATTTTATAATAGAACAATAATTTCAATGCATAAATGACGCGAAATAATTGTTGAAGAAATCTAATTATCTGTGTTTTATAACAAACAGTTTCATTAATGAAAGTGATATTATTTTAAAAAGGTGTAAAACTCTGAAAAACATGCCTAAAAGTAAAAGTTTCAAATCACCTCAACAACTATGGGAAGGTGTATCTTCAAAATCTGTTCACCTAGTCGAAGGAATTTTCTTCAATCTTGGAGTGCTTGTGGCAAAACATCCATGGAAGACAGTCATTTTGACATTCAGTTTTGTGTTCCTGAGTTGTGTTGGACTGATAAGATTTCACATAGAAAAAAATCCTATGAATTTATGGGTACCACCAGAGTCAGACTTCTATTATGACACAAACTGGTACATTAATACATTTGGCACAGGATTCAGACTTCAAAAAGTAATTATAACGGCAGATAATGTGCTTGAGCCAGAAGTTTTATCTGCAATTAACAACCTCACTAATAAAATAAATTCAATCCAAGTGAATTATGAAAATGAAGTATACACTATGAAAGAATTGTGTTACAAAGTACCCATTGTAAATTTTTTTAGTTCAGGTCGAGACAGAAGATCCTTGGATATATTACCTGAAAGCAATGGCCGTTCTAATACAAGTGTCAGCAGTGATAGTGATTTTTCAGACCCAACACTTTGGGTTAATGATGAGTTTTATTGTGACTTCCTAGAAAAATTTCAATATACTTGCTACCGGCTTAACATATTGGATTTATGGAAGAACAAACAAGAAGAAATGAATGAGGCAACCAAAAGTGATATCATAGAAAAAATAAACAAGATTAAAACAAACCCTACTACTGGCCATCCTACAGATTACACAAAATTGTTTGGTGGTATGAAATATGATGAACATGGTAATATTGTTTCTGCTGAGTCAATAATTTTGACATGGTTTACACATGTTAATATGACCAGTATTGATGTAAATGAGGTGGGTAATTTAGTTGGTACTGAAGATTGGGTTTCCATCCCATTAGCTATGTGGGAAAATGAATTTTTAGATGCATTGGAGTCAATTTCTCATAATTTTTCTGATATTAAGTTGTATTATGAGGCTGGGAGAAGTTTTGCTGATATTAGTGGCAAAGCCATGTTTGATGAATTAGACAAACTGTTTTTGGGTATACTGTTGATGTTTCTGTACATACAATTTGGTCTATCTCGATTTAATTGGCTAGAAATAAGACTAACATTAGGAAGTGTAGGACTTTTATGTGTAGGATTGGCCTATGTAACTGCTGTGAGTTGGTGTTCTGTTCTTGGTATATCATTTGGTCCAATTCATTCTTCTCTACCATTTCTTCTCATGGGTCTTGGAGTAGACGACATGTTTGTGATGAATGCCTGTTGGCATAATTTACCTGAATCAGCATCGAAAAAAAGTTTACCAGTTAAAGTAGGACTCATGCTGAAACACGCCGGTGTATCCATTGTAATAACATCATTCACGGACATTGTCGCTTTACTTATTGGTGCTATTACGATACTTCCGTCGTTAAAGTCTTTTTGTGTCTACGCCGCTATGGGCGTATTTTTCATATTTTGTTATTCAGTAACCTTTTACGTTGCTGTATTCACGTTAGATATAAAAAGAATTCAAGATAACCGAAATGGTGTTTTATTTTGTTATCAACATAAAAGAGAAATTAAAGTCTCAACAAATAAAACAATATTCCAAAAATTCTTAGAAGAGTTTTACAAACGCGTCGTCTTTACTATTCCCGGTAAAACTGTGGTTATTTTGTTCACGCTCATTATTACCGGTTTTAGTATACAGGGTATTCTTCATTTAGAACAGAGGTTCGATCCGAAATGGTTTATTCCCGACGACACGTATTTCAAAGATTTTTTGAACGCACATGATTTTTATTATCCAGAAGAAGGTAATATGGCCATGGTGTTTTTGGGAGAAATGAATTATAACAAAGAATTCATCCAATTACACAATATGATCCAAGAGTTAAAGAAAGAAACATATATTTATGATGTTAACTCTTGGGTTGAATACTTCCATCAATACGTTTTACAAAACTATGATCGGGATCTCGTAAAAAATGCATCGGCATTGACAGACTACGAATTTAATCGACATTTATCTAGATTTTTATATAGCTCTATCGGAGGCAGATTTGAAATAAATTTTCAATTCTCTGAACATTTTGAGTGTGGCAGTCAAGCTACACAAATAAAAGCTTCAACCATGCTTTTTAACTTCGCAAAATTTAGAGGTCCCGAAGAATACATACCGGCAATGAATCATGTTAGAAATATCGTCAAGTCTACAAATATTACTAGTGGTGATGGTTATCGAAGTGTCTGGTCAAAGGTATTCGCAAACTGGGTCACAGATGAAATCATAGCTGTGGAAGTTGAAAGGAACATAGAGCTGGCACTACTTTGTGTAATGGTTTGCACTGTTATTTTGATAACTAATCTACAAATGTGTTTGTGGATATTTGTTTGTGTTTTATTAACAATTCTCAATGTGTTGGGTTGCATGCAAAGATGGGGTATGACTGTGGATATAGTGTGTTGTATAGGCCTCGAGCTCGCGACAGGTTTGTGCGTAGATTATGCAGCTCACGTAGGTCACACATTTTTAACATTGACAGAAGGGTCTAGCTCGGAGAGAGCTTTTAAAACGGTCACATCTATTGGATCTGCGGTGTTATTGGGTGGAGGTTCTACTTTTCTCTCGTTGTCTCTCCTCAGTATGTCCAAAGCATACACCTTCCAATCCTTCTTTAAGATTTTCCTTTTAGTGATATTATTTGGACTCTTCAATGGCTTAATATTTTTACCAGTAGGATTGTCGTTAATAGGGCCAGGGGCGTACAGATCAGAGAAACATAAAAATACCGCCGAAATGGCGGAGTTGAATGGAAAAAACGATACTGTAGAAAAACAGTTAGAAGATGGATGAACTAGAAATAATGTAGAATTTATTGGGTCTATACCTACGTGTGATATACAGTTGTATGTGATAGATAACTGATATTAGTGGCAAGGTTATATGTAATTATGGGTTAATGTCACAATCGGAAACAGATGATACGTTGAAGTATCATTTCATAGTCATTTTCCTAAATGATATGAAAGAATTGCAAACACGTGAGGTACTTACCTTACGTGTCTGTATTTTTTGCATATCATATCGGTTAAGATAATTAAGCAATTGTATTGTTCCGGTGTTATGTTAATTAAACTGTGACAATTATGAAAACTAGTTTTAGAAGTTTCTGTCATCTAAAAATGTATTAGTTCCTCTAAATCTGTAGATGGGACTGTAGATAGTTTTATCAAGTAGATAAAACTATCTACAGTCCCATCTGCACTTTGTGAAAAAACCTGAAGGCCAATTCCCGTAATTAAAAACGCTCAAAATCTAGTCGCAATCTCATCTCGGTGATAATCAATGTCAAAAATGTAGAGAAATTAGACGTAAGTATTTATGACAGATTGAGACAGATCAGGCTGTGAACGTTCTTAAAATTACCTACGAGAATTGCCCCTCAGATGATTGTCGTCATAAGTTTTAAGAACTAAATAAAACATAGTATGAAATGGGGCTGTTGTGTCATTAAGTGTGCAGAATTATTAATGTTAAAGAGGTTTGCTCAATTTTCTCAAACCCAGTGAAGTTAAAAATAGCGAGCAAGTCTAATGGCATTAAATGCTCTTTTTTGTACCAAGTGACATTACCTAAATCTACGGGCTTGTAAGATAATTATTATTTAAAAAGCTACGAACTTGAAAAACTCAGCTTGTAATGTATTAAAATTATGCATTATGCTTTTAGTAATTAATATAAACACTCCGGTACATCTGTGGTAATTTCCAATAAATTAATTCTAAGTAGTTAATAGGGTATGTTCCTGGGTAAAAAAATAATAATTAGATTTAGTCCGTCAGTTAGATTATCGAAAAATAATGGACCCTTATTTTTTCTTTTGTCAATCAAACAAAAAATGACAAAGATAAAGCGCGTCAAAATTTGGGAGTGGGGGGTCGTGACGTCACGCCGTGCTAAAAAGTGTCGCACGGCGTGACGTTACGCGGAACCTTAACGGGCGATATCTTCATCATTTTTTATATAATGGACAAAAGAAAAAAAATAAGGGTCCAATATTTTTTGATAATCTAACTGACGGACTAATTAGATTTTTTTAGGAAACTAGCCTATTAAATACCTACCTATAATAGATAAGTATTAAAATCCGAATGTATTCGTCAATTGCTTGATTATTTATTAGTACCTACGTTGGTTTTGTCGAAATATTTCTAAGTACCTGAGAATAAATGTTTTATAGTTTCTCTTTCAAAAACATGTTTTTATTATAACTTTGACGAATCAAATATTACCTATAACCTAGATGCATGTACGTGTCTAAATGTTTAGTTAATAACACCAACCTCAGTCCCACTGCAGGGCAAAGGCGTCTTCTCATACAGAGAAGACACGAGCATTTATCACCACGCTTGCCCAAGACGGGTTGGCGATTTCAGACTTATATTGACCAAGTTATAGTCCAGATTTCCTCAGGTGTTTATCCTTCACCAATGCTGAAACGCTGAAAGTAGAGACGCCAGCACATCAAGCTACTAGGTACAATGTGTCTTTCTTTAATAGATTTTCAACTTTATCGCAAAATTATAAGGTTCAAAGTTGATTGGGAAAATTTTACAGTTTCGGGTAGCTTGATGTGCTGGCGTCCGTACAATATCAATTGAAAAATTCACATTGGTACTTACCCGGATTTGAACCCACAACCGAGGACTTAAACCCACCAATGATTAGTTAATTACCCTATTTGGTCGACTATTATTCATACCTATCTGTGACATGAAGTAATAAGCTTCAATAAAGTCCCAGTAGCTTTCATAAATTTTTTTCTGCTCACCTAGTTTTTAAGTAAGTTTGAAGTAGGACCTAATAGTCTTTATAACTTTCATCTGCCTGTCGTGCATCTCTAGATTGTAAAAGTAGTCTATGATCGTGCATCTGGGGTACAATCACCTTCTATTGTGCTGTTGTATTTACCGAGGACTTTCACAATTACTCGTATTCTAACACTATTAGATATACTAATTATGCTGGGGCCAGACTATCGCGATAACGCGAAGATTTGCGCGATAACTTGATGGTCATTGGCTGGACCTACGATGTCAGCCAATAAGAAACAACTTATCGCGATTTTCCCGTATAGTGTGGCCCCGGCATTATTCAGTGTAGGTAGACCACCACAAATGATAAGTGCTCAAACAAGGAAAACGAACTTAAATATTATTAGGTGCAGTATCTACAATTCTAAATGAAATCAATTATGTAGTGTAAGTAAATGTGTGGATTACAGTAACTTCGTGATTATCGCGGATTAAAAATGGCGCGAAGATAAATGCTGACATTTGATCACGCATTATAATAGTAACTAATCTGACACCTGCGGACAAAGTCTTAAAGCTGATTTAGACGGGGTAAGTAACTAATTAAATTGAATTTGAAGTCAGTAGTACTGACTCCAAATTGTCTCGAGTTTGGAGTCAGTTACTTACCCTGTCTAAATCAGCCTTTATGTACATTTAGGAATGTTGGTGACATTTGTTATCATGATCTATTGCTAATTTGGCATCTGACCTAATCACATTTAGGCATAAAATTCAGATTTAGGTCTGATTGATTTTCTGATTTTTGTTTTAAACTCAAAGCATTTATTTCAATTAAGTAAACCATTTATAGGCACTTTTGAATTGTCAATGAGTCGGTCAGTTAGTCAGAAAGTTGAAGCTAGTTGCCCATTCCAAAACTTGGATCGTAAGTATGAATGTTTGCAATGTATTTAATGTATGTTTACAATAATAAACGATATGACGTATATGTCGATATTTAAATCTAATCTAATGACAACAATGTACCTAGGTACTTAAAATACTTGCTACTGTTAAGATATATTACGAATTTAATTAATAACACGTTTACGCTATGATAAACGTTCAACGTCACATCCGCCAAACAAAGTTGGAAGTCATATTCGGACGTCTAAAGTTCTCAATGTACGAGTACGTACCTAAGTATCTAGGGTACCTATACCTGATAGGTATTTCATTTGTAATTACATGAATAACATGTTATGTATAAAACGTCCAAATATTATGGCATGAGCACAACGGACACCGTGATTAATTAGATTGCATTACAATACGATTCATTTCAACTTGCTCAAACTTGCTAATTGCTCAGTCTTTCTTGATATCATTTTGGGTATGTGTGTATTTTTCGTATCTACGCGTTAAGTATTTGGTGGATAAACGGAGCATTGGCTTTTAATATTCCGTATTCCCGGTTAAAATAGGTAATCTAATGGTGATTCTTTATTTATTTTTACTTCAACTTGACTTTTTTTACCTATATTAAGATATAGGGAAAAAAAGTCAAGTGCGGATACTCAAACAGGGTCGTAATTTGCCAATAGGTACTACAATGCGTATTCTAGGGTTCATCAAAAGCAATACTTCTAGGAATTCTTATTAGCTTGAACAACTACAGCATGCCATACCATCAAGCCACAGACATAAAATGATGGCTACCGGCTATGAGAGCCACCTGATTACCAATAAAGGGTCAAAGGGGATATCGTTGTAATCCTCTTGGCGTAATCACATAATTTTAGCAGGACACCCCTACCGTAACCGCGGCTACGGTGGGGCTGGTACGGAAATAATAAGAAATGATGATTTTATGTACCTTAGCCACCTAGGCCTATGTAGCAATCAGCCTCATTATGCCTTGTATGAATATAACGCAAGGCATAGTTGACGCTAAATTCAGCAAACGCGTCCTTTTTCAAACAGTTGCTATGTGGGATGTGGGTACTTACTGGTAAATGACATTATTAATTCTCCTATCACTAGTTCAACAGGACATGGTATGAATCATGAAGACCTTCAAAACGTCAGTGCCAGTGGACCCATTTTATAACAAAATATGCTGTATGCATTTTAAAACCGGGTCACTTGTAAATTGACAGTCATAGGTAGGTACTAAAAAAAGCAAACCTTGATGCAGGTGTTATGAGTGTCTTTTGACCAATATGTGACATTTAAAGCCGGAATGTTTAAGTACTTAACCGTATATACACTTATATTGCTATCGTAGGACCGGTCCCTTTAACCTTTTGAACGCCAGAGTATAAACGTATCGCCGTACCCCTGACGCCAGGCCACTTTAACAAAACAACACACACACACTTAAAACAACAAATTTCTCGATATTGGTGGTTTATTTATATTTGTTTCATGCAATACAATATAGACGGAAGCTTAAACTTTTAAATTATATAAATTAAAACACACAAAAGTAATGATTAAATTGTTTATTTCATAATAATGGTGCGACCCGTGCGACGTGTATTTTGTCATATATTTGTGACGTTGGCGTTCAGGGTAGATTACGTTTGTCACATATATGTGACAATTGCGTTCAAGAGGTTAATCCACGGAATTACGGACCCCGAAAATAAGTCCGGAAGCTGTCTAGAAACAGAAGGACGTAGGTTATATCGTCAAACGATAGCGTGGACGAAACAGGATGCTGATGATGTGTTCCTGATTAACTAATGACTACAGTCTAACTGAGAAATTGCTCTTTGACCCGCCGCCGCCCGTCAGTAGATAATTCCGTTCATGAATAGGTATTATTTTGTGATATTTCTAGTTAAAAAACACTTGTTTGAAATGCATATCTTTCAATTAGTTACACCAGAAACTTTCAAGCTCATGTAGATAGGAGGTATAATTGCGTCCAATTATCCCTTCTTTTCGAATTTTTATCTGTAGGTAGGTAGGTATCTCAATATTAATGACATTGAAATCCCTTGTAGTTCAGCCATAATAAAACAAAAAAGTAAGTTTTGATAGCGTTAATGTTTAATTAATTAAGCAGTAGGTAATTTACTGCATAGGTAGTTAAAGGAAGACAGTCTTGTCTGGTTATGTTTTCCAGGCAGAAATAAGTATTTTTAATTTTTCCATTTATTACTTATTTCATTCCACATGACGATATTATTTTAATAACCTAAGTAATAAGATTTTGCACAAATGATAATAATGAAAATCGCATTTAGGTACTTAGTATTTAAAATATAATTTATTCATTTTTAAACAACATACTATTTATATAATAAGCTAACGGACTCAAAAAACAATTAAAATATAATATCCTAACCTAACTAAAACTAATAACAAAATTATGGCATTGAAAAAATTGTAGGTATTTAAAATAGTTACAGTTACCTTAATTAAAAAATATTTACTTTAATTAAAAATAAGTATTGTACATTCATAATTCTCCTCACAATATCACAATGACAACAGGGTCACAGTACCGAGCTGCCCGGTCTCGAGTGCTTCGCCCTATGCAACCCTTATGTAAACAATTACTATTGTCGTATGTTGTTATCGACCAAGTCAACCAAGTGTACCTAGTCAAATATGAACGGCAGTTATTTTGTTAAAAATAAACTTTTATTACAATTATTACAATAATTGGGAGATGTGCTCAGTTTGAGCGATACAAACGGAATGTCCTGACTTACGAACTATTGGTATATATAACCTAAACAATGACGACATATTTCTGGAAGTTCCCACGAGGCTAGCTCTGATAAGCATTAACTTAGGTGTTAGAAATATTTGTTGAAAGATATTTGTATTAAGTGGAATCGGCGACATGGCTACTTAAAGGTGTTAGAAACCGAGTGTTGAGTGAGGATTAATCCCATGGGAACTGATGCCTGGTATGCATAACTACCTACATCATACATAGTATATTCAATGCGACCCTTGTAAAGCAAAATTGACTAAGCGACATAGGGCTAACTTTACAGAACAGTTGAAGCGCAAATGCATGTCGGATATCTATGTGTGCAAGCGATCGAAAATACATTGTAGATTTTAAATTATCATAATTATCGTCGTTGTCAAACCAAAATCTGCTATGTGCCGTTTTTTGAGATATCAAGATTTTGACAAAATCTTCATCTTCTTTTTTATCTGTGGTCAAAATCTTGAAATCTCAAAAAACGGCACAGAGCAGATTTTGTTTTGACAACGACGATATTATATTATAACAACGCAATCGCAAATCATTTTAGAAAACGCGCGTGCCGATTTGTGAAACTGTGATTTGGTTTTATAGAAAACGTCTAATCATACTTATCAATAAGGAGGAATGCGTCTAACTTTTTTCTTCTAGGTCTACCTTAGTACAGTGTTTAGGTACTATTACGTGGAAGACTTTGACGGAGAACTTGGATGAATTCTGGTTTACTTAACAATCCCATACTTACCGTTTAAATTCACAATATTCTCCGCTTAGTAATGAGCCCAAACAACATCTAAAGCTTCTTATTTATCAATGTACTTACCGAATTTTATTTTATCAAAAAATCGGGTCTGTCTAGACATTTTTATATCCAAAATAAATGGACAAGTATGATAAAGTCATGGGAGAGATTTTGTGATAAGAAGTGGCGTAAGGCGTAGGCATGTTTGTACCTACCTAGTGTCTGATATAACTTGTTATATAATAGCAATACCTAGTTAGGTATTCCTTCAACATGTTAGGTTATCGCATAAGGTTACTTTCCCATTAGCGGACTTGGAAACCTGTCAGGTGTCCTATAGGTGTGCAAGTAGGTTGGCTCAACGCTATAAGGTTATTTTGGCGCATCACGAAAATCAGAACTAACGCTGCTATTTTATTTTTTCATAGTAATTTCTGTGACAATTTCACAAAATGTCCCCCCGGTCAATGTCATTCAGTCGCAAAAAGGTCTTTGGAGCACTCTCGTCTATTATGTAGGTAGGTATATCTAGTGGAAATGTCGAGTAAAAGACTTTGTAACTGATGATTTACAAACAATAAACCTAGATAAATCCACTTTATTGTAGATACAATGAAAGAAATAACATGACGAAACATTAGAACGGCTCAAACGGCGTTTTTATCGCTGGTTTATGATTTGCTGAGCATACCGTTGGTTGGTGCACTAAGCCAATTAGGCCATATATGTATTTAAAAGGAATAGAAAATAATTTTAAGTACCTAGCTACTTAATTATAATTAAGTGCGTCTAATATCAGTGCGCTTAGCATTAATGTCTCGTATGTACGATATTTAACTGGTGTTTGATTGGCATTAATGTATCTGAATAGATATGCTGATGATTTTTTTACAGTTACTAAATCTTATGTATAAACTGAAGTCGGTTAGGAGGACGTTCTATCTGATCGTTTAGTTACGTTTGTGATTGGTCGGAGTGTTCCCTCTCACGGCAATATTAGCTACGAAGGTTACATAACAGTGTTGTAGCTATTTTTAAACCATATACCAGCGATCAGCTACATGCACGAAACTCGATTACTTCCGAACTATTGCAACTTGAGTCACAACGAACTCGAGCAGGGGCTGACAGAGACAAGAAAGTTTCAAAAAAGCGATTGCTATTACCAGCATGCTTGCGACCTATAACGTTCATTTCTGGTTAACTTGATGCAACACCTTGTGTATTGGTAATATTTTTTTGTCAGTCAGTTGGCAGGTCAGTTGACATGTTCTGCAACATGCTCTGAGCAAGCCTCCTACTCCTCGTAGTACCTAGTAGAATTGCAGGTAGTACTATACCTACGAGGCTTGCTCCAGGAGCAGTCAGCTATTGCAGGGAAATTTCGTTTCTTCTGGATATAGGTAATAGTCTGAAGTCCAGTACACAAAAAGGTCGAGCAGCTGGTGTTGATGTTTCGGTCCAGGGTCTTGTCATCCAAATTGACTGGCTTCCAAAATTTTCTTAGATATTAGATAGCTCGTATCTATGAAATTATTGGAAGTTTTTTAAGTATCTAATAGACACTTTCAAAATTACATTGGCGGGTACATATTTGAATTTCGAAAATTTAAATATCTACGGTTAAAATGTCAATGTTCAAAACATCGAAAATTTAAATATCGAACGACCATAAAACCGAAAATTAAAATAACGTAAGTTTATATTGTCGAATGGTTAGATAACCTACGTCCAATATATCTAAAATCTAATTATCGGCAAACATGACATCGAAAGGCTTAAATATCGAAGTACAGATTATCTAATGATGTAAATATCGAAGTACAGAGTATCGAATGTCCTAAATATCGATATTTATTTATATGTTGTGCTACAAAAATTAGTGACAGAAACAAATCGCTGCAAAACCGACTCCACGTGGTCTTGTCTGCCCTACCCCTAGAGTGTAATTTAAGCCCGCGTAGGCGCAGAGGGGCGAGGCGGCCCGCGAGCTGAGCGGAGGTGGCTTTAACGCCCGCCGCCGCGGCTGAGGCTGGCCGGCGAAGCCGGCCAGCAAGCCGAAGCTGCGGTGGTGAGCGTCAAAACCATCAACGACGATAAGCTCGCGTGGGATCGCCGGAGCCCCGCAGCGCCGGAGCCGTGACGGAAACCATGCCTGCTGCATGATGCACGCTCGCTTGCACTCTGCATGCTTAAGTAATATTATATTCACATACCTAATAAATAACTTAAAAAAAAAACACATTTGTAGGCCGCGCCCGCTCTTGCATCTTATGTCGACGGAGCCCTGCTACGCGGGGCCCCTATTTCTGTGTAAAGGGTTTAAAGTAATCTAACCTAACCTAACACCGGGGTGCCCTTCGCTCTCTCTTGCATCCTGCAACCATGTCTGCCTGCAAGTTCGATATTTTAACTAGTAGGTATTTTTAACGTAAATATAATGAACTAAAGTGTATTGAATGTTGACATTTTGAACTTAGGTATAATGATTATCGATGTTTTTAATCATTAGATATTTTTATAACTCGGCATTTCAATGTTAGACATTTTATGCTTAGGTATAACAATTTTCGATATTATGATATAACCGATATTTAAATTTTCGATGTTTTGAACGTTGACATTTTACACGTAGGTATTTTATTGTTCGACATTCAAATATGTACCCACATTGGCACTTACTAGGGTAAGGATTTGCAATCTGCTAACTAGGTAGGTACATTATTAGAAAGTAGAAAGTGTATTGACGAACAGTTTGATCGATCAATACCTAAATTCTAATTGACTTCCGGATTGCATGAAGCATAAAATATGTTAGTTATTGGTACCTAATTCAAAATAATTGGTTGTCATTATGGCGTATAAGTTATTGTCTAATATTATCAGCAGGTAGATCACATATGCAGCTGAAAAAAGCGATTTAGAAGTGAGTGAAAACTAGATTTATAATTATTGAAAAACAAATCGTTTGCATTCTACGTTGAATTTTAAGTTAAATATGCTGATATTGCTGATCGGTCGACACGACGGACGTGTACCTACTTAATTTATTAGAAACCTCTACGACCTCTACGTTTGCCATGCCTTTGAGCATTAATAAAACAATGTAAAAGTTCTTCAGTAGGTGAGTCGAATACCTAAACAGAAAACGTAGCTGAGACATAAAGGTTTAATTGAAATACCTAAATACTTTGAGTTTAAAACCTGTTTTACGTTTCACATGAGTGTTGGCATTTGCATTTAGGTATAAGAAAAGTTCCCGAGAACTGGCACTATACTTAAGTAGCTACCCTGCTATCTGGTGTAGGTATATATACCTACTGGGTGAATAAACACTGCATTATCAATAAAAGTCAATGAACAAACACAAAGAAAATACTCGAACTACGAGAAGACAACAAGGGCGAAATTATGAACTCGTTTTCATGCTACGATAACCATAGGTAGGCATCACAGCAAAAAGGTAGGTCAATTTTCACAGGAAAATATATAGGTTTAAATCGATAATTTTGTGGTTAACATTATAACTGCAACATTACTTACCTACTTAGATAAGCGCATTTCAATGGGCTCCAATATAATTAAGGGCATGATGTCAACTTCGGTCACAGATGCACCCACAAAATTATGCATTAGTAAATTATTTTCAATAAGTATTTGAATCGCAAGCACACTGACGGGGCATTTTAGAACCAGTCAAGACGTTTTAGTAAAAGTAAATTTGACAGTTCAATTAATTTCTTGTATGTACTTATTTTTGTATGTATTTTTTTTTTAATTAATAGCAATATTTCTAGTGTTTCTAAATAATAACAGCCGCACAGGTCGATCGATCAGGTTAAGCTACGCTTACCGCGGTTGGTCTGTGGATGGGTGGTGGATCTTTACATACCGAGACCCCCTCCATGCCTCGGATAGCACGTTAAGCCGTTGGTCCCGGCTGTCATTCGTGGATCTTTGACAGTCGTTACGGGTAGTCAGAAGCCCGAAAGTCTGACAGACTGTCTTACCAAAGGGTATCGTATTACCCAGTAACTGGGTTGTGGAGGTTAGATAGGCAGTCGCTCCATGTAAAATACTGGTATTCAGCTGCATCCGGTTAGACTGGAAGCCGACCCCAACATAGTTGGGAAAAGGCTAGGCATCTGCCTAGCTTTCATCATCTGATGATGATGATTTCTAGTGTTTCTACAAAGTCGTCCAGAATGTACCTTGGCCTCTCCTATCGAGCTAGAATCAAACGCGTAAATAGACGGACCTCCGCATTTTTGTGATAACTGTTGTCAATGTCACAGACACGCGCACTCGACTTGATATGAACAGAGGATCGCGCGATTGAGCTAGGTAGCATGACTCACATGATTGTGTCAAAAGTCCTTATACCTACTTACTCCGCGCTACAAGCAGTTAGGTATCCCCGAGTCTAGGTTTTATACTGCCCTAAATTTCCTACAATCGTCTTGATTGAATTATCTGCATCCTTTTGAGTTTTCACCTCTGAAAGGACAAACGACAAAAACAACGCATACAATGTATGAGGTACTATAATGTTATGAAATTCTTTACGTGTAAGTACCTATGGGTATCGGATTCGGATATTAGTTAATTAATTATAATTTTAATAAATCACTGCACAACTTCCCGCGTAGGCAACGGACGCTATGTGGGCACCTACTTCCGTCCAATTGCATCATTTAAAAATAACTCTCACACAACGATAAGAACTCAATAAATCATCAGAGGAAACAAGTTGATTTTTTTACTATTCATGTATAGAGATAAAAAAGGCAACTTCTACTAGCGCAGTTAGTGCCCCGTGCGGCCATCTTTAGGCTGGCCGCACGGGGCACTAACATGTCCGGTTTCCTGATTCGGATTCGGAGACGCTGAATGCACGCATTTCATACAAAATCTTCTCTTCAGCGCACACGTTGTTATAACGGAAACCCTCGAAACTACTTTTCTCCCGGCATCCTCGCGTATTACGTAAGTACCTAGAGACATTCAGAGCATGTAACTAGGTACCTACTACATTATTTTGTCTGTCCTCCTCGAAGAAGATACTCAATGGACGATTCGAGCTGTAATTTTTTCGGCGGCATCAGTTAGTGGTCCTCGACCTAAAAGTTACAATAACAGCTACATTTACAGCATCTATTCTGCAAGCCCTCGGAGCGTTGCAAAGGGTTGCAGGGCTTAGCAAGAAGAGCTTGTGACGTTGCAAAACTAAATAGTAGCGACATCTGTCGTGGAATAGCAGCGGCGTACGTCATGGTGGTTTACGTGACGCAAAGACGGTTTTTTGTGTTTAGGTAATTAATTACAGCTTATCAGTTAATTAAAACAAATAAACAAACATTAATAATTCACCATATTTTTAATTAAAAAACAATGTCGAATGTATTAAAGATAAAAATCGATAATAATCTTATATAGTCTGTGGAAGATTATTCGAGAAACTGTCAGATTGGTTTGGAAAAAACGGTGTTCCGTGTCCGGTCTTTTACGACCAAGAACACGAGGCTGGGGGCTGTTTGAGAGGGACTTTATATCCTGAGAGGAACGGGATGTGCCCAAATAACCCGATGGGGTTTTAATATAAATCCAGAAAGAGCGGATTCCTGTGAGTATTCAACCATTTGCTTTATTCTTGCTGGATAGCCTATAGCCCAGGTCTCTTGCATGTGTGTTCTGACACGAGGACGTTGTTACAGGTCTGGCTTGTTATGCTAGCCTTCTTTTGATTGGTGCTATGCGCAGCTAAATTGATGCCTGGATGTTGCGCCGTTGTGTGATGATTTTGAATTCATCAGAGCGCAGGCGGCTTTAAGGTTATCCCTTGCGGTGTGGTCATCCGACGTTCAGGAAGGCCTTACTTAGCCGATTCCCGGTTATGAGGGAAGTTCGCCACTCCAGGTAACGAAAGCGTCACCATCTCGTCCGTAGGCCGCGTTCGCGTGTGCTCACAGGAACCTCCTGTGAGCGAAGCCAAGGACCGACGATCCGTCAACTGATTGGTATCAACTGAATGTGGTCAACTGAGAGACTTCACCTGATTGAAATCAAAACTGAGAGGTTATCTGTGTAAGATTATAATTTAACCTATGAGAGAGTTAGGCCTTTTGTAAAAAAACTAGGTGTTAAGACCAGTTGTTGTAAAGATATTGTGTCTCGGGTTTGCTTAGCATATTAGTTATTTTCCCCATATGAGCACAGTCCAATTAGGTCGACACAAGTACGGTGAGCTAGTGAGTTATTGATTTGCTCCCTCGCGGACTCGCCAAAGCGACTCTGAGAAACTGCTATTGTCTCATTGCAGGTGTTCACCTATACCACTAGGAACGGAGACTAGTTGTGTGGGTGAATGCCGTAGTGTCAGGGAAAGATGCATTATTTTAGTGGCTCGCCACTTTGTTTGTATGTGCATACCTTAATTTTGTGTAATTACGATAAACTTTGTATTGTGTAAGAAGGTACTTGTTTAATTGAATCTTTTCCTAGCAGATATACCCTATAAAGGAGACTGTTAAAAAGTGGTCTATGAACCAATAGCGATACTGTTACGATATTTCTGTGGGGATACCTCAACTATACCCTTGTGCAAAGTGGCATCAAAATCTGACCCGGCAGTTTTGAGAAATATAATATTTTAGAATAAATAATTTCATGATAACATTAAAAAGTGGTCTATGAACCAATAGCGATACTGGTACGATATTTCTGTGGAGATACCTCAACTATACCCTTGTGCAAAGTGGCATCAAAATCTGACCCAGTTTTGAGAAATATAATATTTTAGAATACATAATTTTGTGATAACATTAAAAAGTAGTCTATGAACCAATAGCGATACTGTTACGATATTTCTGTGAGGATACCTCAACTATACCCTTGTGCAAAGTGGCATCAAAATCTGACCCGGCAGTTTTGAGAAATATAATATTTTAGAATAAATAATTTCATGATAACATTAAAAAGTGGTCTATGAACCAATAGCGATACTGGTACATTTCTGTGAGGATACCTCAACTATACCCTTGTGCAAAGTGGCATCGAAATCTGACCCGGCAGTTTTGAGAAATATAATATTTTAGAATAAATCATTTCATGATAACATTAAAAAGTGGTCTATGAACCAATAGCGATACTGTTACAATATTTATGTGGGGATACCTCAACTATACCCTTATGCAAAGTGGCATCAAAATCTGACCCGGCAGTTTTGAGAAATATAATATTTTAGAATAAATCATTTCATGATAACATTAAAAAGTAGTCTATGAACCAATAGCGATACTGTTACGATATTTCTGTGGGGATACCCTTGTGCAAAGTGGCATCAAAATCTGACCCGGCAGTTTTAAAAAAAATATAATATTTTAGAATACATAATTTCATGATAACATTTTTATTTTAAAAACGTTTTAAAGGGTATTTCTGACTTTATAATACTTAATTAATGTGTTTCTTTCTTAGATTTTAGTATTTGTTTCGATTTTTACCGACTTCAAAAAAGGAGGAGGTTCTCAGTTCGTAGGAATTACATTTTTTAAATCTTTTTATGTTCACCGATTACACGAAGACGGCTAGACCGATTAAAAAAAAAAAACTATTTTTTTGGTTGAAAGAGTATACTTCCCAAATGTTCGCATTGTCACCAGGTCAGGATCTGGTGATTGGATCCTGGAGAAATCTAGGGAACTCTTCAAACATTATAGGCACAGCTATAACAATTTGGGTATTCTTTAAGGTAACTCGTGCATTTGCTCTCGGAAAGCACCATTTGGTGAAGTGGTACTAATGATGAAGACCTCAGATGACCACCGGAACAACTCATTAATAAGTATTTCACGGGTTGCGACTCGATTACTTTAATATGGTTGCTAAGCATTTTATGCTATAAATAAACCGTCAAAATAAAATGAAAAATATTGAATGATGAAATCATGTTTCGACCCAGAGGTGATGTGATTTATTTGATCTGCAACCATTCTGTGCTATTTTTTCGAAAAAAAAAAAAAACCTGAAATTCAGCACTGTCGAGGTGGTAAGTGTCTTTGTTTAGCAGAAAACTACATTAATTAAGTAGTATAAAGTCAAAAATACCCGTTAAAACGTTTTTAGAATATAAAAATGTAGCAAAAAAAGTGAATTTTAAAGTATTATTTTTCTCAAAACTGCCGGGTTAGATTTTGATGCCCCTTTGCACAAGGGTATAGTTGAGGTATTCCCACAGAAATATCTCTACAGTATCGCTATTGGATCATAGACCACTTCCCATACAAATTTTAACAGTCTCCTTTACTTTAGCACGGTGGTGAGTAGTATAGTTCAAATAGAAACCATCATCAGCTTGTTTCCAATTAATTTCTGTAAACTACGCACGGGCCGGGTTACAAGCTGCATCCAAGGGAGTGTTAGTAAAATACCTTTTCGTAAACCGATTACCGTAACCTATACGTCAGTAGATTTTTTTTCTTAATCCTTCTTTATTCAGATTTGACCTTTCCACATTAACTAAACCGTTATACTCCGTGTAAATAGTAACATATTTACAAAGATAACATTTTCTTAGATAACAAATAGACTACCTATCTACGTGAACTCGCCTGATGCGGATTATCTTAGTCGATAGAACAATGTAAGTAAACATGCTTAACGTGGCCTACGTTGTATATAGAGTAAGTAGGTATAGGCCTATCTACTTTTGTCAAGAATTTATCTATAAGGTACCTACGAAACAAACCAACTTGGCTATTACACCACGCGATATCAAGTCTGTCTATTAGGTTCTAAGCTTTTTCTTTTAACTTGTTAGGGCAGCGTCAAGAAAAGCCTACTTATATATAGGTACCAATTGTCAAAACGATGAATATCTACTTGAGATTTTTTCTGGATTACGTAGATAAAAACAGAAATAATTATTAGGTTTCTGACTGACGCTGAGATAATTTCTTTTTCTAAGGTTTGGTGCATTTCGAGTCACGATTCTAAGTAATCAGTGTCGTCAATATTTGATTTAGCTCTTAGCTCGCTATTTGTCGTGAATAGTGTGCTTAGCGTGATCAAATTGAGAACCCTACACTTCATTTGCAACTAGGCGGTAAGTAGGTGTATATTACCTAGGTACTTATTTATTTTATAAACTAGCGTTACTTAGGTAGGTAACATGCATGTAAAGGAGTCTTATTGGCCCTTGTTCTTACCTGTGCTGTTCGCTCATGGTTAATTTTTTTAAATACCTCAGACACAAGCTACATGGCGTTAAGTCTGTCGCCTTTTTTTCTTGGAGCTGTGTCAATATCTCAGTGATTGTTCGCATATGGGTGTGAGCATTGGCAGATTATATTTAGGTACTTCACATATTTCCTAATTACCTACGTAGCTGTGAACAATACAGTAGGTATTATATCCATGATGAAATCAGGAGGTAATGGCCCTATAATCCATACTATATCACACTAATATTATAAAGGCGAAAGTTTGTGAGTGAGTGTGTGTGTGTGTGTGCGTGTGTGTTTATATGTTTGTACTTCTTCACGCCTAAACCACTGAACCGATTAAAATGAAATTTGGTATAGAGATAGTTTGAGTCCCGGAAAAGGACATAGGATAGTTTTTATCCCGATATTCCCACGGGATCGAGTGTTATGCGGGTGAAACCGCGGGCACAGTATAATATACAGTAAGTTATCTAAGGCCGCCCGCCGAGTTATTAGCCTACTCTTGCGTTGATCCCCAGGGTTGTCACTTTTACTTTTAGTTAATATTTTCGAACAAGCAGCACTTGATCTAAATTTATGAAATAAAAAGCATACTTATTATGATTGAATATTTTACCAATTTATAAATTTAGTAAAAATAAAAAGCCTTTATTCACATAACATTTATTATACTAAGTTACAAATTTGATACCGAGAAAATTTTTCTCCTGTTTCTGCACGTCCGGAACGCTTTATTATTATTTGTTAATGTAAAGTAAATTCTTATTCTTATGTAAAGTTTTTGTAAAGCTTTTGGGAAAGCATGGACAGGGCATCTTAAATTCTATATCATTCAGTTGATCGTAAATTGACCGGCCAATTTTAATGTTGATGTGGTCCTTTTCGAACGCTTTGCGAAACACCTGCTCCATCCTTTCTACATTATCGACAAAATCATCAGGTGGGATCATGAGTAAATTTCGATCTTTGCCGTAATTCCTGTAATGGGTGTATCTAGATTCTACACTTAAATTACACGCTCGTTGATTAACGTCGACGTAAAGCAACCCTAAGCGTTAGTCGGTCACATGTTACTGTAATTTTGTTAAGTTAATATTATGATTAAGACACCATATTTGGATTGAACAACACATCAGACAATAGAAAAAATAATAATTTCAATAGTAATTAATTTGCAATATTAATTATTGTGAAATATCCCTTATTACAACTATACGCGACAAATACGTTTACCTAAACGATGTTTCGTACTCAATCCTCTGTTTTATAATATAAAATCTTTTTTACAAAATAAAAACAACCGACTTCAAAAAAAAAACACTACAAAGTGATAAATAACTTTAATTTCGGAAGTCGGTGTCGTTGGTTCCGCATTTTCGTTTTTTGACACCGACTTCCGAAATTAAAGTTATTTATCACTTTGTTGTGTTTTTTTTTTGAAGTCGGTTGTTTTTTTTTTGTAAAAAAGTTTTTATTTTTCAATTTTTAGTTGTACCTACCCCACAAAAAAGTAAACAAAAAGATCGTTAATGTAGACAATGTTGATAAATTTTTAGATTGTTGTTGATTTTTCAAAAACCGCTTGTCCGATTTCGATAAAATTTTCATGGGACCATTTGGGAAGTAGGTACCTATACCCTTTCCAACAAAAAAATAATTTTTCAAATCGGTTGGCAAGCAACGGAGTTATGCGGGAACAAACATAAAAAAAAAAAAATACAAACATTCGAATTGAGAACCTCCTCCTTTTTTAGAAGTCGGTTAAAAACTAGACTTCTTAAAATAAACTTTAGCTCTAAACATAGTATTCAGAAAGTAAATTTGGGAATACATTTATATGGAAAAATGCGACTCGGCTACGCTCTTTTAATAAAGCAAATAAACTGTGAAATAAACAATACAATACCACATTTTCTAATAATATTTAAGTATAAGTAGGTACTTACATTTCTGGTTGAGTAGGAACTATGAAGAATGATAAGTCCGGGTTTGCGAAATCATTATTGAGGCACCCGAAAACACTACAATATTTTTTTCCCCTTTTTGAAGTCATGATACTCGTAATTTAAGTGGCCGCCGCCGGCGAGAGTTGACGAACGCAAGCGGTCATGTAGCGTACGCGCGTGCTCACAGTCGCGCTGCACAGCCCGCACTGCCGCCACCTTATTCCCTCATATATTATGCTAGCGTGTGCGTGAAATCGCGTGCCGACACGGCGCGCGGCGCGCACGCACACATTCAAACCGAGAGCGGCACGTTTGTATGAAGATGTTCTACTGTATATTATACTGTGCCGCGGGGCGCAGATAGTAATATTATAAATGCAGAAGTGTGTGTCTGTCTGTTACCTCTTCACGCTTAAACCGCTGAACAGATTTAAATGCAATTTGGTATGGAGATAGTTTGAGTTCCGGGAAAGGACATAGGATACTTTTTATCCCGATATTCCCACGGGATCGACACTTATGCGGGTGAAACCGCGGAGCGGTGCTAGTTTACATTTGACGAATTAGTAGGTACCTGAATAGGTAGTTATAACTGTCCCCCAATGTTCTTAATTGCCGTTACTTCCTCTACCTATAAGTAATTAAATTATAATAACACCCATAAATCTTATTAACACAGCAGTCCGCTTAGAAATGGAAAAAGAACAATTTGTTCATTACCTACTTACGACATTACTCAAAGCGCGCTTCTTGGTCTGATTAGTTCACTTCCGAGTTGGCTTACTTTCGTAGTGGATACCTAAGCCAATGTGTTCCATGTAACGTGAGTATGTTGATTCGTTAAATAATTACATGATATATAATTCATTTCGGTACCTATATGTAGGTAGGTACCTACCTAACTATTTACTGTTGGAACAATAGTTTATTATACTTAGTTTAAACGATTTACGAGATTCTGTGCGCAGTAAGAAGCTCGTAAACATTTGAATAAATAGGATTGGTTGATAAATACATGTTACCGGCAATCTGTATAAATAAATTGCCTAGGTATTGTATAGAATACCTGAATTATACAGATTACCGGTAAGATACATACCTATCTAATACGCTAATTTCTCCCCGCGACTTCGTCCGCATGAAAGGAGAATGGGTAAGCCGTACCCAGACAAAGTCATTTGTAGCATTATGAACTATGTTGATCTTAATTCCCTCGTGGAGTTGTTTAATTAATCCTAAGACAGCATGATTCTCTGAATTTACTTGGAGAAAAAACTATGTGAGGAAATTAAATTAATTTAGTAAAAGGAAGTATTTAACTTATGTATCCTTTCAAAACTTATTGATCTGCTAATGATGGACACTTTTAAAAACTTTTTGCGCTTCTAATGATGCACTTTACATAAAAGGTCTCTACTTTCTGGCCTTTTGTCACAGTTGCTGGTAGTAACTAAGCTAGGATCAATCAATAAAGTCAGCCTATCGCAATCCACTACTGGACATAGGCCTCTCCCTACACAACACCCATCCTCCGACTTCTGCATCCAGGCTGTTTACTTTTGGAACGTTATCTGCGCAATAAGAAGCTCGTAAACCTATGAATAAATAAGTAGGTGTTAAATATGAGGGTTCATAAACATGAACCCCATGTCGTGGAGATTGTCTTTGTTCCAGCCGAATTGAGTTCGAACTCTATTTAGATATTTAAGTCGGCCATGTTAACATATGTATGTCCTGGTGGAGGGGTGGGGGTTAAATATCGTTTTAGGGGTAGCGTTCGTTGGAGATAACGTTATTTCGGACTCACGTTATTCGGGATAGCGTTCATTCGGAATAAAGTGACTCGGGATAGCGTGATTCGGGATAGCGTTCATTCGGAATAACGTGATTCGGGATAGCGTTCATTCGGGATACAGTGACTCGGGATAGCGGATAGCGTCCATTCGGAATAGCGTGATTCGGGATAGCGTTCATTCGGGATAGAGTGATTCGGGATAGCGTTCATTCGGGATAGAGTTATTCGGGATAAAGTGATTCGGGATTTCTAGTTTCGGCCTAACATATAAGAGTCTATAATAATACGGTTTACAAGCGACATAAGTGAACATAAACAAAGGAAAACATTGACAACTTTATCTATTGTTCGGTTTATGTGTCATGTCATCTTTGTGACCGTGACCCAACGTACATACATATATGTTTTAAGAAAATAAGTATACTCGTATAGCGTCTAGAATATAATAAAGTCGTTTAAATATTTGCTGGCACGACACTGGTACATCGTTGCAAAATGCTATGGAAGATTTTTGCTAGTGATATTATAGGTACCACTTAAGTAGGTACGTATATTATCATAGCAAAAATCTAAAATTCAACAATGATTATATTTACATAATTTAAAAAGCTAACAGTCTTTCAATAATAATATGCAAGTCTATGATGCAAGTATACAAAAAGGTGGGGAAATCGCTGTCAATAGGAAAAGTGCCCAAAATGCTGGCAGTATTGCCACGTTGTATGGCAATGCTGATTTTTTGGCTAAAAAATAGGCCTGCCCTCTGGTTACATGAAGAGTCGGCCAACCGCTTAGCGATGTCTAGAAAACCTAAGTGCGCACTCGGACCCCAAATACCTACCTACCTCCATACAGCCCGTATTCTAGACTCAAAAATATAAGTACCTAGGTACTACAATACTACCATCTTCTCAAATGTAGTGTAGGTAGTTTTAAATCCAGGTGGCGATGTGTGGGCATGTTTTTGGAAAATGGGCTCAAAATTCTGGAACGTGAAATAAATAAAGACAACCTTTTAGTTATGTAACAGTATTTTATTAAGGCTAAGTAGGTACATCTTTTTATTTTAATATTACATTATATAACTTTGTATACCAATTTACAGTCCGGCCACAGTATGTGTTCCTGAAATCCTGACACGTGCGATAATTCTAGAAGTTAATAAAGAAGTAATTCGCAAAACACGTACTTATTCGCATGTATGAAACTGGATAGGTGTTGGGAACGCATTCTTTCGGTGGCCGGACTGTAGATACATACCTAATACCTAGATACATTTAAAATTGTAAAATAATTAAGTTGCAAGACATAAGAATAATAAATGAGTCTACAAGAAGGTAGGCAACATTGAATATCTTGAGGTCGAAGTTCAGAAGTCGAGACACTTGGTTGTCAAATTGTCAAAGTTCTGCAAAGGCCAATGTTTTAATAGACATGTGTGAGTTTATGTCTAGGAAACTAATATCTGCCTACTTTACATAGGTAATGGAGGCAGTTCTATTTAATTCTGACATGAACTAAAATTGTAGATATCCATCAAGATAAACTACATTAGGTACTTACGAAAAAACGGCTTTTAAAAATATACACATTATTAGCATTGACTTGTAGTTTAATAATCTTTACATCTAAATATAAAAATAATGTCATAATAAGTACATATATCTTAACTCAGTAATGCATTAAATTGTGACTTCACCCACAAAAACTGGTTAAACAAAATTCTTTGACATGGTTTTGCTGCCATTGAATGGGTCACCTTTGTCAAGGTAAACGTCTTTAGTATATCACATCAATGTCACTTAAATTCACGTACCTAATATGACAGCATAATGCCTATATACCTATACCTACCATAAGAAGTCCAAAGTGAATAGGCTGATACCGGATAAGTACAAGGTGGCAGGGCCATCGACGCGCTAACTGAAACTATGAGTTCAGCACATGATTCTAGACGTAGCAATTATTCGTTAACAAAAAAAAAAGATGTTTCATAGAAAAGTGCAGTAGGTACCTACGCGGTCAAAATGAATGGAACAGGTATTTTTGAAGTGAAAGCTTTAGGCGCGTTGGGCATTTTTTTAGATGGGAAAAAACCATTGAATTCGCGCCACTGTTACCATAACGACACCGCTTCGGATGTGTTCGGCTGTTCTCGGAATGTATATCCGATATGTCAGTGAGTGACGACAATGTATTAGATATGTTTGTGTTTTCTTTTCACTTCTGTCGGCACTCCCGGAGTGGCACTGTTTTTTTTATAACGACGAAAAATTCTTTAAAGAAATCTTCACCTACTGTAGGTACCTATCCATGTTTACAGGTTGCACATCGATGGCCCTATCCGGTATCAGCTTAACCTTGGACGGTTTCTTACCTGCTGTAGTAATTTTAGAGTTTTTTTTGTTTTTACTTTCGAAAACCCAAAACCTACTTGTTTGAATAACAATTCTCAATTACTCGTTTCTTTTATATACTTATTAGCATAAAAATATTTATGTTGTGGCCGATTAACAAACACGAGATCTAGCACATAGTTCTCTAGCACGATTTCCATTCACGTTCTGACGTTAACTTTGACCCAGAACTCTGGGATTGTCGTTATGATACCCTGTATTCTTCGGGAGGGTTTTAGCAGCGGTTTTCCATCAGCAGTGGATACTTTAAACGCCTGCATGAATGCGGCAAAGACCTGGAACATTGTCTGCCGAGAGTACGTTTCACCTGCACAAAGTCTTCTTCCTGTGACCAAAAAAAATCAAAGCTGCTTAAGGATACTCGCAAGGTTCTTAGTAAAACTATTTATTTTCGCTTTTGTTTAATCAGTAGGGTAATTGAGCAACACACAATGAAAATGCCTGTCGTTTTGACACAGCAACAACTTTCATTGCGTTATTTACGTTGCTAAGCAGACGAATTTTTCAAACCTATGAAGGAATGGATTAGCAATTTCCTTAAAAATCTGTCGGAAAGTGATTGAAATACCTAGTGTTACGCAATAATAGTGCCGTTCTAGTGTCATGAAATTTTGCAGGGGTAAGTCATCATCTGCCTAGCCTTTTCCCAACTATGCTGGGGTCAGGTTCCAGTCTAACCGGATGCAGCTGAATAATTTTAAATGGAGCGACTGCCTAACTGACCTTCACAACCCAGTTACTGGGTAATACGATAGGTAGGTACTGGTTGTCAAACTTTCGGGCTTCTGACCATCCGGTCCGTACGGACACTAAAGAGAATGAGTAGGAACAAATTCATAATTTAGAAAGGGGCAACTTTATATCTCATCTCTTTTTCAAACAATTATTGTTTCAACCAAATTATTAACTTGTAATTTAAAACGATGACAATTGGGGTTAAGTACTTATAAAATTAACCTCAACTGTCAAATGGAAATCGTCTAATAAATAATAAAAATTAATCATGAATAATTAAGATTTTGTCATTATTTCAAGACTTTTTGTTAAATATTGTTAAGAATTTTATTGTCCTATAATTACCATAAAGTATGCTCATGCATGCCGCCTGTGATACAGTTAGTACAAGCATATCTACTTATTATAACTTTGTAAATTATTTCTAAGACTATGTAAATATTTTACCAATTTTAATACTGAATAAAATATTAATTTTTTTATTTATCTTTCTTAGTACAAGCATAAATCTACTTATTATAACTTTGTAAATTATTTCTAAGACTGTAAATACTTTACCAATTTTAATACTGAATAAAATATTTATTTTTTTATTTATCTTTAAGATGATCTAAAATAAGAATTTCGGGTTTGAGTACCTTTACAAATAAATCAAAACAAAGCACTTTCCCCTTTATTCATAAACTTTGCTTAAAGTTAATAGTGATTAGCTACTGTTTAACCATACCCATAATTTGTAAGTGGCACTACAAATTGTCATCCACGGGTGGGTACTTTTGGAACATACCATACCTAGCACGTAGGTAGGTATGGTAGGTACCTATACAGGATGAAATTGAAAACATGCGACAAATCGAAATGGGAGATTATACTCATCCTTATGAACAACTTTTTTCTTTTCTTTACTATGGGACCAAACCTGAAATCGCGAAAAAAAAATCAGTTGTTCCCTACATTTATGTTCGCATAACTCGTCAAAATGCAAGGAACAGCTGATTTTTTTTCGCGTGTAGGTTTGGTCCCATAATAAAAGTTGTTCATAATGACGAGTACAATCTCCCATTTCGATTTGTCGCATGTTGTCAATTTCAACCTGTATACGACCTATGGGAACGGCGATTTAGCCTAAGTATTATCTTTTATCGGGTAAAACATAGTATTCAGTCTCGTAAGTAGATACTAAGAATTAGCGTTGCCTAAGCCATAATTGTAGCAATTTTTCAACCATTTCGCAGCTAAGCATAAGTACGTATTGCACAACGTAACTGTGACAGGTTTATAAACTAGCGTATTACCTAGCCAGTGGAAACATTACCCACCTATTATGCTTTCTTGCCTAACCAATTACTATATTGCGCCTTGAGGAAAACAAAGTCGCAAAAATGTCGTTTATTTTAATAATTTACCAAGTATTTTAGGAAAGACTTGTTTTGTTTGAAATAGAAATTTCTCGCTCTCGCGGGGGCTCTCTTTCTCCTAAGAAAGAGAATACTTACCTAACATTAATTAGGATTTCCATTCCTTTGCAAGAATTTCCGCACGGTTTTTTTATTTACATCACTAAATAGGCTACCCACTCTATCTTAGACCTAGCTGTCATGCTGCATCTTCCATAGCGCTAGTAAGTAAAAACAGGCAAATACATCTTATCTAGAAATAGTGAATTTAGCAGGCAGTCACGTTTACTAGACATTATGGAGGTAGGTACCTACCTAAGCCAAAAGCGCATATGGACGAAACGTGTGATGATTCCCAAATTCTCTCTTTCTGGACAAGGCCTTTCCCACTGAGACATGAAATCTGTTAACCCGGGTAGAATTAATGATGAAAGAGGTCATACCTGCGCCAAACGGCAATGATTTATCGAGGGAGACATCCAACTCGCCGTTCCTGAGAAAACGTTCGGGGCGGAAGTTTTCGGGATCACCCCATATCTCCTTGTCCATGTGCAGCAGCGTCAGATTGGCATTGAGCATTGTGCCCTGAAAACATTGAACACGAGTTAAAAATCTTTTTTTAAATCAAATATGGACATCAGTTATAACTTATAAAGCCGCGTAAGTACCTATTCTTGATCACAAAGAGCCCGCTTCATCATCTTCATAGGATCAGCGCTAAATCCCTTCCCGCTTATGATAGTAGCTTTGACTATGAGGACATCCTGAGTTTTTTAGCTACCTATAGCGTTAGCAGTCTTTCCCAAAGATGATCAGCATACGGAAACTAAGGTATATTTGGTTTTTGATTATGTAGGTTAACCTTTGGACCGCTTGTGTCGCATTTATAAGACGCATATTTCCGTGCCCCTACCGCTCGTGTCGTATTTCTGCGATAGAGAACATTCATGATTTTTTCGTTATATTTAAATTAGATTAGGGTGGTTAATTTAAGGCTGATTTAAAATACCTAAAAAAATAAAAACTTTTTCACTATTTTAAATCGATACAACGATTGCTCCTCCTTCTTTATTGTACTTACGTATTATTTTATCGATTTGTAGCCGCGCGCTAGGGGCACGGCAATTGATATTGTTACGAGTTTGGGGTTCGTGACAATAAAAACTGCCGATTTAAAAACCAAAAATAGACACTTTAATTAAAAACAGCAATTACAACTTTAACACACTAACAATAAAACACAATCGCACTACAAGATCACTTGAAAGTCGCACTTGAAGATCGCTTCGATGTTTTCGCTTGTATCGCTTATCCAACACTGAATGCCGGCTCGCAGGCACACCGGCCTTATATAGGCCTCGGATAGTTCCAGAACCTTCTACCGTAGAAACATCTAGAATGTTCGAGTACATACCGAACCCGACGGACCAGACGTCGATAGTTCTGGAAAGTTCTATCATCGAAGTTTCTAGAAGGGACCCGAATAATTATAAGTTCTGCTACTCGACACTAGATGGCGCTAGTGGTAGCTAATGTCGCCATCAATTGTGGCGCGCAACACTGCCCCCTCCTAAGACATGCTCGTCCCGAGCATTATTGGCCCCATAATAACGCGCCAGTCGATCCACATGGACGATCTTAGGTGTACCTCTTGCACCTTTCTGTATCCGATAGGTTACGTCATTGATCTTTGTCACAATCCGGTACGGTCCGTCCCATTTAGCTTGAAGCTTAGGAGATTTCCCTTTGCTGCGGACTGGATTGTGCAACCACACTAGTGATCCTTCGTCGAGCCCTTTATTGTTCATTTTGCGGTCATAACGGGTTTTCATCTTCTCAGACATTTGCTGGCCCGATTGTCTGACGTGCTCATAGATGTCATTCATTTTGTTCCGCAAGTCATTCGCATAATCGGTTATACTGCGTGGGGCATCAGGCGGTATTCCAGTGATCAGGTCTGCAGGCAGCCGTAACTCCCTTCCAAAGTTTGCGAAAGCTGGTGTCACCGATGTACTTTCGTGAACAGCACTTCGATATGACAACAAAAACGGTTGTATGTGCTTGTCCCAATCTCGTTGCCGATTTTCCACAACTTTTGCCAGGTATCTCTCCAATGTCTGATTAAATCGTTCCACCATTCCATCCGATTGTGGGTGGTAAGAAGTTGTTCTCGTTTTATGAGTACCCATAACTCGACAAGTTTCCTGGAATATTTGGGACTCAAAATTCCTTCCTTGATCACTGTGAATCTCTAAAGGTACTCCAAAACGGCAGAAGACTTCATGAACCAATTTATCTGCAACTGTTGAAGCTTCTTGGTTTGGAATGGCGAAGACTTCCGGCCACTTAGTGAAGTAATCCATTACAACCATGAAATACTTGTTACCACTTTCACTTTCCGGAAATGGTCCTGCAACATCCAGGGCTATCCTTTCCCATGGTGCACCAACATTGTATAATTTCAATGCACCTCTACTACGCGTCTGAGGTCCCTTTACAGCCGCACAACTTGTACATTTGCGACACCAGTCCTCGACATCGTCACGACAGTGGACCCAGTAAAACCGTTCTCGTATCTTCAGTAGGGTCCGTTTAACTCCCAAATGGCCTCCTGAACAACCATTATGGTACAGCTGTAGAACATCAGGTACTTTAGCTTTAGGGACAACCATTTGAAAATGACAGCTGTCTCCTCGAGCATTTTCCCATTTACGGCACAGGACTCCTTCCTGAATCACCAAGCTGTCCCATTGGGCCCAATAGCTTTTTGTGATCGAACTCATCGCTGAGACGTCGCTCCACTTGGGCTTAGGTGCACCGGCCTTTATCCACTCGAGAATCGGCTTGAGGTCTGAATCTTCCTGCTGGGCACGTTGTAGGGTTTCCTTCCACTCGTTGCTGAGGTCTGTCTTGAGCATCCTCACAGGTACGACTTCTTTACTTTCTTGCCTAGTACAATGCTTGCAGTCTTCAGGACAAGGTCTTCTTGACAATGCATCCGCGTTGCCATGAGATTTTCCGCTGCGATGTTCGACCACGAAGTCGTATTCCTGCAGTAGTTCAATCCATCTCGCAACTTGACCTTCTGGGTTTTTGAACTGCAATAGCCATTTCAGTGCAGCATGGTCAGTTCGTAAGTGGAATTTCCGCCCCAGAAGATATTTGCTAAAATGCTGCAATGACTTTACCACAGCAAGCAATTCCCGTCTTGTGACACAATAGTTCCTTTCCGGCTTTGACAACGACTTGCTGAAGTACGCTATTACAACCTCTTGATCACCATTCCGTTGAGACAATACACCACCAAGTCCTATGTCACTTGCGTCTGTGTCAACTATAAATTCCTTGCCTGCATCAGGGTACCCCAAAATAGGTGTTTTGCACAGTCGGTTCTTTAGCTCCTGGAATGCGATGTTGCAACTTTCATCCCAGCAGAAATGTCGCTTCTCCTCGGTTAGCTTGTGCAGGGGTTTGGCTATATCCGCAAAGTTCTTAACAAATCGCCGATAATAAGAGCACAAACCCAAAAATGCTCTGACCTGCGTCTTATCTTTTGGAACTGGCCAATTCTTGACAGCGGCGATTTTCTCTGGATCCGTGCGGATACCTTCTTCCGACACTACATACCCCAAAAAACTAACTTGTCGTTTGAATAGTGAACACTTCTTCGGACTTAACTTGAGGTTGGCACTCTGGATCTTCATGAGCACGCGTTCCAGATTTTGAAGATGTTCTTCAAACGTACGGCCTACGATGATGATGTCATCCAAGTAGACCAGACAGGCATCGCCAATTAGCCCGGTAAGTACAAGTTCCATCAACCTTTCAAACGTTGCCGGAGCATTGCACAATCCAAACGGCATAACTTTAAATTGCCAAAGACCCTTTCCTGTCGAGAATGCAGTTTTCTCCTTGTCCTTGGGATCAATTTCAACTTGCCAGTAGCCACTTTTCAGGTCTAGAGTGCTAAACCACTTTACTCCAGTAAGCATGTCCAGCGTGTCATCAATTCTTGGCAAAGGATAGCTGTCCTTCTTCGTAACGTCGTTCAGACGACGATAGTCAACACAAAACCGCATGCTGCCGTCCTTCTTCCTTACCAGCACTACAGGTGAACACCATGGACTAGATGAAGGTTCAATAACACCATCCTTCACCATTCCTTCGATCATGGTTTCCACTTCCTTTTCATGTGCTACCGGCAATCTCCTTGGCCGCTGACGGATAGGCAATTCTTCTCCTGTGTTTATTTTGTGTTGAACTAAGCCAGTCTTCCCAATGTCAGCATCGTTTGACGAGAAAACACCGGCGTACTTGAGTAACATCTTCTTCGCCTTGACCATTTCATTTTGGGACAGAGCGCTGCGGCAGTCTTCTAAAAGTGTGGACACTTTCGTTTGTGCATCCTTGCTGAGGGTCCCAGTCGATAGATATTGGCATCGACGTAACCAATCCACTTCCTCGCAAGTACCAACTAGTGTGCCTTTTTCTATAATCTGTTCCTGATCACAAAGGTTCAGCACACGTACCCCTGAGATGTCGGTGGCTCTGACCAAAGTTCGTGCCACTTTCCATGGAAGGTCACTGTCTACCCTTTCCACGAGTACACAACGATTAGTTTGCCCAGGATTCCGAGGAAGACTAACCGGCACAATCGTTTCTGATCTCGGCGGAAGAACAATCTTTTTAAGGCTGTACACATTCCCTGGTAATGCCCCTTCCATAAAAAGTTCCTCTTGTCCACATTTCAAAACACCTTGCTTGACGTCAATCTCGCAATAATTCTTCCTCATAAAGTCAAGGCCCAAGATGCAATCGTCCATTATATCAGCCACGATGACATTATGCAGGTAGATTCTGTTGCCTAGCTTCAACTCCATCTTCTTCTCTCCATGGACGGGTATACGCTGACCGGTGGCTGTTACCAAATTAATGCGTTCTCGGTTGTATGCGGAGTCCCCAAGGAACCGACTTATAAGTTGGGAACTGACGACCGTACGAGAGGCTCCAGTATCTATGGTCAGCTTACACGGCGTTCCGTTGACCTCGCCCTTGATGATTAAGCTGTTCCCGTCAAGGGTTTGTGTGATCGAAATCCTTGGGGCTCTTTGAGCATCAGCCAGCACCCGCCCCGCAGTCCTGGCTATTACTCGTTTCCCTGCTGCTGGTGCTGGGCGGTGCTGTTAGCCGCACTACCCTCTGGAGCTCGGTCTACTCTTTCTTCAGTTCGCTTAGGGCAACTAGATCGAAGGTGGCCCCTTTCCCCACAGCCATAGCACCTAGGGCTGTATCCTTTGTTGCGGTCGCGAACTGTAGCCGCTGCAACCTCCCTGACGCGATGGGAACGATGATCCTGCCGCACAGCTTCTACCTCCAGTGCATGGGCCAAGGCGTCCTTAAGGGTCCCGTGGTGACCGAGCCTCACAGCAGCTCTAACTTCAAGGTCACGGATGCCGTCGATAAATACCTGCACCAGGTTCCCATCAATAAGCGCAGGTACAGACTGGTATGCTTTCCGAACCAGCTTCTCAACTTCAAGGGCCCACTGCTGCAGGTTTTCATTATTGCGTTGCACGCGATCCTTGAGCTGCGCACGAAACACGTGTTCCAGGTGAGCGTCGCCATACCGAGCCTCCAATGCCTCAAGGAGCTGCTCGTAAGTTACTTCTTTTCCAAGAGCTTCCAGCACAGTTAAGGCCTGATCGCGCAGGCCTAGGGTGAGGGCAGTCATGGCCTGACTCTTACTCCACCCGTTCGCCTTCATGACAGCCTCAAACTGAATTTTGTAGGCCGACCAGGAAGAAGTTCCGTCGAACGGTGGCACTTTGAATCCCCGTAGCGAAGGTGTTGTAGCTACGGGGGCTGCGATTCCATCCTCAAGTTTAAGGTAATCCAGCGTTTTCTTCACGTCAGCCATTACGGTTTTCTTCACGTCAGCCATCACGGTGTCAACCCGATTATTCACTTGGTCGATTCGGGTTTCAGCTTCCAACAGGCGGTTGTCGTGTTGAGCAACCTTATCCTTCACCTCCTTCATGTCTTTCCCGAAGGTAGCGTGAAGTTCCTTCATAAGGAGCATCTGCTCTTCCTGGCGGCGCGCCTGCTCCTCCTTATCCCGCTGGAGCTGTTCTTCCAACCGACGAGCCTGTTCCTCCTGACGGTGGGCCTGTTCCTCCTGACGGCGGGCCTGTTCCTCCTTGTCCCGCTGGAGCTGTTCCTCCAACCGACGAGCCTGTTCCTCCTGTCGGCGGGCCTGTTCCTCCTGTCGGCGGGCCTGTTCCTCCTGACGGCGAGACTGTTCCTGCAGCATCATCATTAGAGCAGCAAAATCTGGTGCTGATGATGCTGGAGCAGCTGTGGACGGTCCGGCTTCCGTGATCGGTAGTTGGCCCTCCGACGTCTGTGGCGTTGCTCCACCGAATCGCCTCTGGTCCGTCTCTTGCTGGCGTTGACTCCGGGTACGGATACCCTCCGTGTCGTCCTTCGGTAGAATCGGCATGATTTTAATCCTTGCTTCTGACACCAATTGTTACGAGTTTGGGGTTCGTGACAATAAAAACTGCCGATTTAAAAACCAAAAATAGACACTTTAATTAAAAACAGCAATTACAACTTTAACACACTAACAATAAAACACAATCGCACTACAAGATCACTTGAAAGTCGCACTTGAAGATCGCTTCGATGTTTTCGCTTGTATCGCTTATCCAACACTGAATGCCGGCTCGCAGGCACACCGGCCTTATATAGGCCTCGGATAGTTCCAGAACCTTCTACCGTAGAAACATCTAGAATGTTCGAGTACATACCGAACCCGACGGACCAGACGTCGATAGTTCTGGAAAGTTCTATCATCGAAGTTTCTAGAAGGGACCCGAATAATTATAAGTTCTGCTACTCGATACTAGATGGCGCTAGTGGTAGCTAATGTCGCCATCAATTGTGGCGCGCAACAATATTTAGCCAAGCGCTTAAAAGGTTAACAGGCGTCCCAGCAAGCTCCCTTGCAGTAATCCATTACAACACATTTCTAAGATAGGTAAATTATGAGATTTTCAACAAAAATGTCACGGGCTTCCACCGTTTATCTACCTAATTATTTTAAATATTTTTTGTATATTTCACTGTAGTTGAGTCTTGGTTGTGGTGGCCTTGTGACCGTAGGAAATACATAGTTATAATAATGAGAATAATAATGTTACCTCTGGCACATCATAGCCTCCTATCGTGGTCGTCTTCATTGCTCTGTGTGGTACTGACAACGGGACGGTGGTGTCGAACCGCAGCGCCTCGCGGATACACGCCTCCGTGTAATGCATGCTATTAACAAAATTAACGCCATTATTCTCTAAGAAGGAAATTCCTTCCTACATCAACTCATCATTCGAAATACATATTTTTATCTAGGTAGTGCATTGCGTGAGTGTCAATGATGATAGACTTTGTATGATTTCAGAAGACTTCAGAATAATCATCTCCCATAGCCTTTTCCCAACTATGTGGGGGTCGGCTTCCAAGTTACCTGGATGCAGCTGAGTACCGAGTACTGAGATAGGTAATCTAGGATAGGTAACCTAACCTTCACAACCCAGCGACCGGTTAATAATACGATACCCCTTGGTAAGACTGCCTGACAGGCTTCTCCCGTCACGACTGTCAAGGATCTACGTAGGCTTCACGTACTTTCCGAGCCGCGGAGGGGTCTCGGTACCTATGTAATAGATGGTTATCCATCCACGGACCGACCTTGGATGGCCCTTTGACTCGTGCGGCCGTTATTGCTTAGTCACGAGCACGAACCCCTCGTTCAGAAGTAAATAAAAATAAAATTCATTGTTGGTAATGTTGTTCACAAGTTGTGTCGGTCACAAGGGGTACTAGGTACTCATACAAACCGCTGTTCCGATTTCTTTGCAATACCTAGTTGATGATGGATGGCTAAAACGGTCCGAGCCAGTAAATAACTGTTTGTGGTGCAACACCCTAGGTGGTATAGAACCGTAATGGGCAAGCTGAATAGCCGTCGAGCCGTCAGCAGAACTGTAGGTACTTAGGAAAGTAATTACGTACAAATTGGCACACGGTTATCTATTGGGAACAATTATTCTAATACGAGATTTGAAACACTAAAGTGATTTATACTGACCTACCTACCTAGTACCTAACTTAGGTAAACACATTTTTTTAAATTTTGTCTGTCTGTCTTTTTGCAGATAGCTGATGTTATAAGGAGTAACCTAGGCAGCCTTTTATTTTAGACAAAAAAAACTAGGGTTCCGCGCAAAAATTAAAACCCATGAAATCCAACACGCACGCAAATGAAGTCGCGAGCACAGCTAGTTCCCAATAAATTCCACAGCGTCTTTAACTTCAGGTCATGCGATTTTTCGTCTTATTCTTATTAGGTACCTGGTCAGATATTTTAAAACCGAATCAAGCTAGAATCGCATTTTTATAAAGCACATCCACGCTGGGTTCCGGGATCCTTGATTTCGAAAGTGATAACTATGAGCACATCTATTTTACGAAATTATTTGTACCATAAGAAACTGACTTTAGTTTTAGTCACAAACAGTGCACCTGCGGGGTAATTGCATAACACACTAGCAATGGCTTTCATTTTGACAGTTCAACAACATTCATTGCGTCATTTAAGCTGTTGAGCAGAATTTTTTTTCGTACATATGAAGCAATGGATTAGCAATACCTATCCTTCAAAATTATTCAAATTGTGGTTGATAACAATGGTGTTACGTTACGCACGCTGCACGGTGCTGGTGGCACAGCTATTGTAGTAGTAACTCAACTAAGATTATTTGACCTACCTTTGTCCTGTCAATTAGCATAATGAAAGTCTGAAACCAATTGAATTGGTCGTTTGCATACTTAATTTTACATTCACCAAGTTTGTTACGAATCAGATTATGAAAAATATTATACGGATTAGGTACTTAGTAAGTAGTAGTTTAATGTAAATCTTGGCATTTCATTTAATCCATTGTGAAAACTACAAGATCTAAGATTATCATAAATTCGAAGTTTCGCTTTGCGCGCGTTCCATTACCTAAGTCAAAGAGATTTACGATACAAGTGAATAATTTAATGTCTGCAATTGCAATTATACTTGTTTAGGTAGGTACGTGGTGAAGAAACTGAAAAATCTCAATTCAAGCTTACTTACTTCACCTAAGTTTTGACGGTATGATTTTTAAAGATTAGATGAACTGATTTTTCCTAAAACATTTCTGCAGTACCTACGTAAGTAGGTAGGTAATGTCTTGGTCAGTAAATTATTTTCCGCTTGTCAGCAAACATTTACAGACCTAAACAAATGGTTTAACTGAGCCATCGCGATTATAGCCCAAAATAGAACAAAAAACACGAAATGTAACGGAAATCTTTGTAACGGATACGCGCCTACGTGGTACACAATCTAACAGTAGGAGATAGTCATGTCCAGTTAAAACAACGGTAAGGAGCTCCTCACACCGAAAGGGTTCCGTTGCATCGCGCGGCACCCGCGCAATCGTGCTTTTGTTTTGTTTTTTTTTTTTGTATTGCGGTCGCAATTGGGTCTCATATTCTTCTTCTAAACTTATTGATGGCAATCTCAAAAAGATACATAACCAAACAAGTTATTGGCCTGCTCCGGATAACTTTCAGTTACTAAATTCGTTCCAATTTTGAATTTTATGGGCTTGTGGCTAGTAACAACAGCCGCACGGGTCGATCGATCAGGGTGGACGGGTGACCATCTTTACATACTAAGACCCCTCCGTGCCTCGGAACGTTGATCCCAGCTGTCATTCGTAGATCTTTGGCAGTCGTTAGCGATCATCAGAAGCCCGAAAGTCTCACAACTAGTCTTACCAAGGGGTATCGTATTACCCAGTGTCGGACTGGCAGTCGCTCCATGTAAAATTCTGGTATTCACTGAATATTCAGCTGCATCCGCAGCCTAATTGCGGAACGCCAAATCGTCAAATGATTCTGATCAGTTGGCTTCATTTCTATCACAATTGGCTTCATTTTACGATTTTCGAATTGCGAAACTCTAGTTTCTGCGCAGGGCCTTAACGTTCATAATTGGTTTCATAATATACTAGAGTTTCGCAATTCGAAAATCGTAAAATGAAGCCAATTGTGATAGAAATGAAGCCAACTGATCAGAATCATTTGACGATTTGGCGTTCCGCAATTAGGCTGCCGGTTAGACTGGAAGCCGACTCCAACATAGTTGGGAAAAGGCTAGGCAGACGAGGTTAGAGGTGGTCGTTGAGTCAATAAACTGTTTTTTTAACGACTTTTCATTCTTCAACGAGATAACTGTCATGTAATAGGTGATACGGGCTGGTGTCCGCAACTCCACGTCAATGCGCGTATATTGCGTACGGAAGATAACTGTTAATACTTAATCAAATCGATGAAAAACAGGTTGAAAACATTAGTCTGTTAATTTACATTAACGCACAAGACGCATTAGTTCAATAGTCTCTATTTTACTCAGTTCCAAAAAAAACCAGTTGAAAATAAAATGCTGCTAACGTCAACTGCTCAACGGATTACTTTACTATAATTTTATTAATTTCTGAGAATCAACTAGTATGCGAAACGAATACTTCCGATTGAACATTCAAAACCTAACCGTTAACGACCCACCTCTTGAAGAGGTGCCGATCCGAACACAGTGAAATAGGAGGTCTACTTATTTCCTAAACAGTTGTCCGGTGTCCCTACTCCCGATGTGTTTTTTCCTGTCAGAAAAACTTAATTCATTGGGTGAAGTTTCGCACTACTTTCGGACAAGCCCGTATCTTTGGTGACCGATCGCTCGTAAAATTTGTACAACCTTAGATTTTTCAACAAAAAACTGTTTAAGAAGTGAAAATAAAAACATGCAAATTCGGGCGAGACGGTGGAAAAAATGTTGTTCGCAATTATTCATGATCGAATTATTGATTACGACCTATCTCAATAAAAACTGCGTAAGATTTCTGGCATCAGATATTCAGCTTAATCGATACAAGGCCTAAATGTTTTCAAGATAATCGCGTTGTACAAACCTACGTACCTACTTAAAAATTGCAGTTGAAAACGTAGCGTCTAGAAAAAATATAGGCCATAAAACTAATGACTTTTGCGTGTTTGCGAGCAATACCATGCGTTACTACTTATCGAAATATTATTATTATATTATTATCAGGCGTCGATTATGTCTGCGCACTTAATCAACGTGCAGCGTTCATTGTGTCCTAATTACTTGGCTTTGAATTATAGTCTATGCTGGAAATTTACTCTAACATTAATATCCTCACAGTCACGGTGGCCAATCTCGTCGGAGATTAGCCATGTCTGCAAGAGATATTATAGTGCACAAATATGTGCGCAAACACAGCTGCACTCTCTGTTCCTTTACTCTCATAGTCCGATGGGATGGCATCCGACACGACCAGTGAGAGATCAGGCGTAGTAGGACTAACGGCTTGAGGAACATGTATTCCGAGGCAAAAAAAAGTGATTGCCAAAAATATCACAGCTGAGCTGATCAACATACGTCAACAACAACAACAACATACGTCTATCTACAAAAACTTTTCTGCAAAATATGCGAGAATTGCCTTTTTTTCGGGGAGAAACCTTCATAACTCGCGGTCTTTGGGGATAAGGCCGTGGAGTGTGGTTTTTACCTCACTAAAACCACAACCTATTCAATTCCTTCTAAATATTTTTTGTTTTAGTAATTAATTTCAAGTAGCGCCATCTGTCTTTCGACTGTTATTTGTTATCAATTTGCTCAGCCTGCCTAGCCTTTTCCCAACTATGTTGGGATCGGCTTCCAGTCCAGTATAACCGGATGCAGCTGAATACCAGTACTTTACATGGAGCGACTGCCTTTCTGGCCTCCAAAACCCAGTTACTGGGTAACACGATACCCCTGGGTAAGACCGGTTGTCAAACTTTCGGGCTTCTACCGATTCTTGACGACTGTCAAAGATCCAAGATTGACAGCCATTTGCAGATAATAATAATAAGACTAGTCTACTACTAGACTTGTTCTACCTAATAATTATGTCAGCTTAAAGATTTTTCTAAAATTATTTAAGTTTTCTACGAATTTGGCTGACGCAAATCACCGTGCGTTACAGTACCTAATAACCAAATGCCATTAACCCCATTTAAAAAATTATGGTTCTCTTATAAACAAGCAGACTAATTAATAACGGTAGGCAAATGTCACAATGTTATAAAACATATCTAATAAAATAGACAACTTGTCAAAAAAATAAAAAATATTGCCGCATTTTTAGCGGGACCGTAATAGAAACAACCCGGTAGCAAAAAAAAAAGCGACCAAGTACGAGTCGGACTCGCATACGAATGGTTCCGTATCACAAGGCAAAAAGCAGAAAAAAACACCTTTCTTGTCCATACAAGAAAGGTGTTTTTTTTTTATTTTTCTGAGGGTCTCCATAGACCCTCTTTAATTTGTAACGTTATTTTATTTTTATTATTTATTGCTATACTTAGCGGCAATAGAAATACACACTCTGTGAAAATTTTAACTGTCTACCTATGACGGTTCATGAGATACAGCCCGCTGACAGACAGACGGACGTACAGCGGGGGCTTAGTAATAGGGTCCCGTTGGCAAACTTTGGGCAAATTAAGCCACACCCCTAATTTACAAACTATCAAACTGTGCACTTTGGGACTAACATCGTAATCGCCAAAAAATAATCAGCCGTCCCTTACGTTTGGGTCGAGTGGGTAGGTACTGAAGTTTTGTATGGGATGACATACCTTTCTCGCGATTACGATGTTGGTCACATGGATAAAGTTGTTCAGTTTCATTATCTATACCACACCCTTAATTTTAACCACATCTTTCTGATACATGGTGTATAATGATGTTGAATAATTAAAAATGTCCAACAACATTATTTTGGCCACATTAAAACGAAGATTGGTATCTTTTTTATTTATTAAATCTTTAAGGTCGTTTCCCAGAAAACAGACAAGTATTATTATCTAGTCATCTCTGGCATCGGACATTTTATTTATGTGGCCTTAAATACGAAGCACCTACTAAGTAAGTAGCTTCCTTTGGTCCAAGATGTGATTCCATAAGGTTGGTTTAGTTTTAGTATATTCTCAGAACGCCTTTGCATCACGAATAACGACAATGTTTTTTTTTAATTTTCGGCTGGTTTAAAACCATTTATTATGTAAGTACATTATTGTAGACCAGCAGGGCAATTGCGTAACACAATATCAATCGGAATCGGTTTCATTTTGACAGTTCAACAACATTCATTGCGTTATTTACGTGTTGAACAGATTTTATTTCGAACTTATGAAGCAATGGATTAGCAATTTGCTTCCAAATGATTCTGATTCCAATTGATAGTGTGTTACGCATTAGGGTGCGGAAAATACGTTACTAAAATACATCAACAGCCACAGCAGTCCACTGCTGAGTAGACTGCTGTGGCTGATGATGTCTGTCTTTCTGGTTCTGGTTCTCTGGCCACGTAGATAAAATTTCCGATGGCAGAGGCCTTTGTCGCTGGACAAAGGCCTCTCCAACCGCACGCCATCTTGGCTACTATCATCCAGCTGCTACCAGCCACCCTGCGAAGATCGACACTCCAAACTCTACTACACTGGACTATTCTGTAAAAATCTCACTGTGAAAACTTAGTTACTCCACCTTAGTTTTCTCGGTGAGTGCTTGACGTGGGCTGTCATTCCTCATTGACACTATTGACAGCTCACTTTACCTAAGTTTTCCCTGTGAATTTTTTTACAGAATAGAGCTGTTCTTATATTCAGATAAAAACCGTAAATCAAAGTGCAACATACTTTCGTCTATCATCAAGAGTGGGCAGGCGGTCTCTGCCAACGACGCGGTCTATCTCCTCGTGGATCTTGTCCTGGATCTCGGGCTGCAGCAGCATTCGCTCCACAATCATAGCCAGCACGAAACTCACCGCTGATGAAGCCGGGAATGTGTAGTCTGTGCACGTCAGTATCAACTGGTCCACTGGAAATAAAGGAACATCGTAAGTATTAGAAATATTACTTTTTCAATCATGACGTCACCTGTATTTCGCAAAAGAATATGAAGAGGTAAATTTTTCGTCAATGAACTAATAAAAATCTTAAATTCACTGGCAGACAACTCTCAACTTAAACCGCTGGGTTAAAAACTTTTTAAGAAAAAAAAAAAAACGACTTCCAAAAAAACACTACAAAGTGAAAAATAACTTTAATTTCGGAAGTCGGTGTCTTTGGATCTGTATTTTAGTTTTTTGCCACCGACTTCCGAAATTAAAGTTATTTTTCATTTTGTAGTGTTTTTTTGGAAGTCAGTTTTTTTTTTTCTTAAAAAGTTTTTATTTCACGCTTTTTTTTCACGTAATCGAATCGCAACCCGTGAAATACTTAGATATTAATGAGTAGTTCCGGAGGCCATCTGTGGTCTTCATCATCAGTTCCACTTCACCAAATGGTGCTTTCCGAGAGCAAATGCACGAGTTACTATAAAAAAAATACCCAAATAGCTATAGGTGTGCCTATAATATTTGAAGAGTTCCTTCGATTTCTCCAGGATCCCATCATCAAATCCTGACCTGATGTTTTTAGACTAGATGCTGATAATCGTGGCTGCAGCATCAGGCCAGACTTGTGTCAACATTGCATTGAACTTAAATTTAGTCTTGTTTAAAATGAGCCCAAACACGACTACAGTGCTGTAATTTCAAGGTTTGTACTTTTTCTGATGCTCCTGGCTTCAGCATCATGTCTCTAAATACTTCGGTGTTCCTCATTAACAGTACGTTTATCCACACTTCGAGCCCTTTTCAATGAGCCTAAACACGATATATCTGATGTTAGTTGTCGAGGAGTTAGGTACTCTGCAGACTATCCTGACTGCAGCATCAGGTCATGACTTGATGATCATGAGACCAAATGTGGCAAATGGGGCTATCAAACATCAAAACAATTTACTAAAACAGTCCTTGCCTGTTCGAGTAACTTCTTACTGTTAAGGAGTTGTACCTTCCATCATCAGCCCAGCTGCCTGAGATGGTGGCAGCCATACGCAAATACACAAGATACTTCATAAAATATGCGAAAAACTATGAGTGAGCCTATAAAATTAGAGGGTTGCCCTCGATTTCTCTAAGATTCCATCATCAGATGCTAACTTGGTGACAGTGGGACCACCTCAGAACTATCTACTTTCGAACAAAAAAAGAATTTTGAAAATCCGTCGACAATTGGCGGAGTATTCGATGAACAAACATACAAAAAAAAAAAAAAACATACAATCATCCGAACATAGTACCTCCTCCTTTTTGTGAAGTCGGTAAAAAGCATGAAATTTTGAACAAGATTTCTATAAAAGCAGAACGAAACAGAGCACTAAGGAAGAATTTACAAAATATTCATAGGAACAGGGTTCCTGGCAGAAGTGAGTTTGATTGAAATCTTTGTGCAGACTGCGGAAGCTTTACGATAATCTTCTAAATTATAAAGATTTTTAAGTATAAACTAGTAGCATTCCGTTACATGTTCCATAACATTTATTGGAATAAGGGCTGATTTTTCCAACGCTAGATAATTTTATCCGAGGTTTTTAATTTTTGCTACTTCTGCCATACAAAATCTCTCAGACGTCAATTTTATTCCACGAATAAAAATGATCTGTTGATTGAGAAATTAGCCTTAAATAAAATTAATTATATTCATTGATGGTGTCAATTTCATAATAGGATAGGTGGGCACTATTTGTTTGTAGGTACAGATAGCACATCAAGCTACCCGAAACTGTCACATTTTCCCAATCAACCTTGAACCTAATGCTTTCAAAATACTAAATAGGTAAGTGTCTAATTTTAGCAATAAAAAAGACGGGTTGCACTCCGGGAGTGCCGGCAGAAGTGAAAACTTGAATATTAACGTTGAAATAAATCAATTATTAATTGAATTAATATAACTAAGTTTTTTTCACTATTTCTGCGTCACTTTTTTCATTAATCGATGCACTTTGTTCAATTTCCATTTTTTGAAACACTTTATATACAAGAATTTTACGAATACACAGCAGTGTGGCTACTACACAGACGGTCGCTGTCCATCCATCCATCCATCCACGTCCACGTCCGCGTCCATCATCACCGTCACCGTCACCGTCACCGTCACCGTCACCGTCACCGTCACCCGTCACCGTCACCGTCACCGTCACCGTCACCGTCACCGTCACCGTCACCGTCACCGCCACCGTCACCGTCACCCGTCACCGTCACCGTCACCGTCACCGTCACCGTCCGTCCGTCCGTCCGTCCGTCCGTCAGTCCATCCATCCATACATCCATCCATTATCGTGACTCACTTGGTTCACTTTCGGTTGGCGCCGCCGTAGAAAGAGAGGGGGGGGGGAATCTCTCCTAACGGTCACGTGTCCTGACGCGATGCCCTGACGCGAGTTTAACATTTTTTACCCATTACAAAAAGTGTGCAACGCCGCTAAAGAAGTTTTCACTTCTCATGCTCTAAAAGTCCGGCTTTATGTTGTGCTTAGGCGACATAAAATCGTTTTTTATGTTCTAGTGCATAAAGTAAGTTTTTTTCTAAGACTAAAGTAATCAGGCCCAACAGCCACACGCACAATAAAACTTCGCAGATTAAAGTCGTGATTTATTTCATTTTCTTTAATTTATACCACTTTCGTGTTTTCTATCGTTAATTTAATAAAATCAGGTAAAATAGTTGTCATTTATTATTTAAAAAGGCAAAGAAACGTTTTCATTTTTTGGCAGTATGAAGTACCCAAGGAATGACAAATGTTCAAAATTAAAAAAAAAAAACTTTTAAAAAGTTTCGTGGCGGTATTATCTGTGGTGGCGGGAATTAGCTAATGGCTATGGCTCGACTTAACTATCCACGGATATAAACGTCTCGGGGTAAAATAGCTTCTTTTATGCCTTAGTTGTACAATCTACTATTTCACTTCAAAAATTATAATTCATTATATGCATACAAATAGCTATTTTATTTTTCACACTCAGAAAATACAAAAACAAATATTTATTAAAATACGACGACGTAGTTTGTTATCTTTATTTTATTTTAGTCAAGGCTCAATTGTTAAAATAATTTATTGGTTTTTTGATTTCATCGGGTTACGGTCCTTTGGAGCGTACGAGGGGCCGAAGCCAACTCGCAGAGGCCCCTTAGGAAATTTTAATATTAATGAAATGCGGCACCAACCGACGATTATCCCTGTATGCACTATGCAAGTGCACCCAAGGATCACCCCCGGTTGGTGTAGGACTAATTATTGCAAGATATGGAAAAATAAAAAGTTGGACTACGGGTTTGGAGTGGACCCCTGCCTGATCAATGTTTTAAATTTACCTACACGGATAAAATGGCAGGGGGTGACTTGCACACTCAATAAAGTATAAAAAACATTTAAAAATATAAGAAAATAGTGGTCTGCCGGTGCCGGAAGCAGGGTCCAAGCTACCGGTGGTTAGGGCTCCAGAGACAGGAACCTCCTCACAATACGAGCCGTATCGAGGAGTACTGCCTTCTGAATCAGGCCCTTGATCCAACCGCCTAACGAGAGCCTCGACAGATGTTGATCGAGGCTTTCGGCCATAAGGCCATTGGCCGATAGGTACGACAATCGGCGCAATGATAGCCGAGCTCACATTCCACATGTCATCAACCTCGTGGTTTTATTATTAAGGGATATTAGTAAGGGCTTGTGGCTAAGTACTTACTAACAGCCGCACCGGTCGATCGATCAGGTTAAGCTACGCTTGTCGCGGTTGGTCCGTGGATGGGTAACCATCTTTACATATCAAAATCCCGTCGTGCCTCGAAAAGCACGTTAAGCAGTTGGTCCCGGCTGTCATGGATCTTTGGCAGTCGTTACGGTTCGACAGAATCCCGAAAGTATGACAACCAGTCTTGCCAAGGGCATCGTACTTATTATAACCCCAGGGTTGTGGAGGTCAGATAGGCAGTCGCTCCATGTAAAGTACTGGTATTCAGCTGCATCCGTTAGACTGGAAGCCGACTCCAACATAGTTGGGAAGAGGCTAGGCAGATGATGATTGTTTTTATTATTAACTGTTCGAGTTTTAGTTTAAAATTAGATACGGCTTTACAACCAACGTGTATTATGTAAATATTGTGTCAGTGGTATTCATTAAAATATCGTTTGAAAGTCATTTGTAACACCTAGTTTATTATAATATACTTATAATTTGTTTGTTTTATCGTCTTTATTATATCTTGTACTGCCAGACCTAACAGCGCTAAGTAAAGGGCTAAGGAAGAAACACGGATGGGTTTTAGTCAGTAAGAGTCTAACACTCCCTTCCGCTCCACCCAGAGCGGGAGGGGTCATTTGATGATTTCCCATCCATAAAAAAAGGGTCGATTCCCAACATACAGGGTGGCAGGGACGTGGACGCGCAAACTGTATCCATGAATTCAGCTCATGATTTCCCCTAGATAGCGTAGAAATGTTTCGTCTCATTTTTCGTATTAAAAAAAAACCTACGAAAAATTACAAGACAGAGGGGTAGGTACATTGAGTTAAATAACTAGAGAAGCAAACCTCAATAAAATGTGGCAAAAAAGTGTAACCCATGGAATTATTATGTACGTTGTACGTAGTACATAATAATTCCATGGTGTAACCACTATTTAAACGCGACGACGTAGCTTTGAAACCACTAAACATTTAAAAGTAAACATATACCTGTCTCACTTACACAAGTCGCAAGAATAATACCGTCACTTACATTAGACAAAGACCGCAATATAAACATGCAATGGCGGGATGGGGTTGCCTACCCATGCAAAATTTTACCCAACTTTTTAAGCCATAAATGACGTTCAAAAAAAACGTTAGGCCAAATTATTTATAAAATATTTGAATTATGTATTTCTTATTCGATGTGTATTAGAAGTTTATAACTAATGACAATAATTAAGACATTTTCTTTTTAAATATTTTTTATTTATTCAGTTAGTCTCTTTTCTCAGCAATCTGATTATTTGCACCCATTTATCACGGCGTGCAGCATCTTTAGGCACCCTGCAACGTTGTTATTATTTAAAAAATATTTAAAATCACTTATTTCAATAAATTAAAAACTCCCATAAATGTGGGAAACTAAAACTAAGTTTTTAGTGGTAACACTGAACCTAATTTACAAAATTCCGCATTTTATTTATTTTACGTTGATATAAACACAGAAACAATAAAATTAAGTGTGGAAAGTAATTCTGGTTAATTTATTATGTTTTTGTGATCTTGAATCGCATTCTTTCACTACGAATTTACCCATTTTGGCGATATTTTTGTCGTGTGTCACTTGGTTCACTTCGGTTGGCACCACACAGAGCACTGAAGTGACATTAGCTACGCATAAGGCTGTGGCCTTATGACAAGTGGCAACACCTTGGCGCGGTAATTACTGATCTAGTGTAACATATATATCAATGGGTAGGTAGGTACATACAGAATCATGTACTGAATCCGTGGTAACAGAAGGTCAATTTCCGTAATTAAAGCCGTTCAAAATCTAGTCGCAATCTCATCTCAGCGACAGTCAATGTCAAATACTTGTCAAAAATGTAGGGAAATTAGGGGTATTTTTGACAGATTGAGACTGAAATCAAGACTGTGAACATTCTTAATAATTAATAACATTCTTAATTGCCTCTCTGGTTGCGCGTCGATGTCCCCGCCACCCTGTATCACATGAGTAGACAAATTTATTTACACATGTGCCTGTATGTACCCTCTTTTGTTTTACGACCATCATCAATAGGATCCCAATTTATTTGGGGACAGGGCAACATGTTGTCTTCTTACATATAATATCTACTTCTCTATTAGTGGTCATCTCAGTAGTCAAGTATCCCCACGACATTTCCCTCATAGCCATAACTCTTTTGTTTTGCCAAAATGTGAATTGTGTCCCGTTACAACTTACAATACATTTTTTTTGTGATTAGAAACTTATTTGCAGTTAGTAAACTAACCGCGACCTATGTCGATATACTGCTTTTATAGTTTAGGAACTTCAGTAATGTTACCTAATTATTTTACACAACTACAAACATGACTAAAAAGGTAGGTATTCCAAACCTACAAGGACGAATTGGCTTGGGATGACATGGATGTGTATGTTTGTGAGTTTCTTTCTATTTTAACCAAGTCTTCGTCTAATGCTTCACTATTACAGGATATGATTTGGTCAACAAACATAAGAACCCTATCAGTTAATGTTACATCTCCAGGAATGAAGACAGGCGCATCTTCTACCCACAACATCATATGAACATGACGAGGTGAACCTCTGTTTTGAAATTCCATTTGATGGTTTATTTTACGTTCATCAAAACGCCCCACGGTAGAAAGAAGAATCGGATCGGGAGAAAAAGCGTTTACTTATCGAGAAACAAAGAAGACATTAAGGTTAAGGAGAGAATAAGAAACAGATGGTCAAGAAGGACACAAAGGTCTGTATACCCTGTGACCCTGTGAGCGTGCTCGTGTTACGGCTACCCATCGTGTGTTACGCGAGGATCCAATATAGATACAGGGATGAAGAGCAAAAGCGAAAAACTATTGAACATATTGATGTTCAATAGTTTTTCGCTTTTGCTCAAAAATAGGAAGGATTCAGATTATATTGACCGTGAGAAAGTGACGCGGAGTTTTAGAAAAAATGCCTAAACTTTGTCAACATTTTGGAATACCGTTTCAAAACGTACGGAACCCTCGGTGCGAGAGTCCGACCCGCACTTGACCGGTTTTTTTACAGAATGGACCGGCTTTTTTTTGTAGCGTGTAAGTGTCAGTGAACCTTAGGGTGATAAAGTAAGTAATTACGACTACAAGGTCCACCGAGGTCGACTGCAGCGTTACCACAGAATATATAATGCGTTACCGCTTTAATGGCGACATTAATTTAACGCACGTTTACGGTTTCGCGTTTTCGTCAGAACATTTATTTTAGTTTCACTATACGTTATTATTTATTAATTTGTTTTCATTTTTTTTTAATAGCATCTTGGAGAACTATGCCCAGCGCAGTGGTCATTTACCGAGGTCACGAATCGTAACATAGCATCAATGAAATTAAATCGAATAACTCGCAAAGATTAGGCGAATTGATGGAAAGAGTCTAAGTACTCGTACATATTTAAATCACAAAATACAACCTTTGTGTTTTGTGTTTAAATGTCGGCGAGCGGCGCAGGCGGTAGTTTTCAAATTACTTACGAAATTATTTTATGTTGTTATAATTTTTATGATTACTGACCTACCTGTGTGATAAATTATAATGTCGCCATTGTAGCGGCACGTTGTATACAAATATGTTAAGTAAGTAGGTAGTCACATTAATTATCACAACCATTAGTTATTTTAATAAGCAATTGACATAAATCTAGGGCGACAAAACAACCACTATCAAATTAAAAGATAATAACTGCAATAATTTGCAATAACAAACAACGAACAATGAACTTTGCGATGTAGTTCAGCAAATAATATCCTTGTTTATGCCTACTTCTATCTACTGGTTGCTTCTGGGGCCAAGGTATCCAGTCCAGTTAAGCACAGTGTTCAAGACAACAGTTATAACAACCTTATCGGAAATTATATTTTCGAGCCGTTTGGGGTTGAAACCCTCGGGCCTTGGGGTCCGAGTGCTCATGGTCTTTTTAAGGAAATTTAAAAACGTTAAAAAAAAAACAAAGAAAATGCGTTTATTTGCGGCAAACATGACGCAGAGAAAAAACACAAAATAAAGTAAAGTTGAGGGAAAATATGCGTCATTCACAAATCATCATTCTCCTACAAGGGTATCCCAAATTTATTTGGGGTCGGAGCAACATGTCTTTTCTTCCATACTTCTCTATTAGTCGTCATCTCGCTAGTCACCCCTTTTCTAACCATATCATCATTCACATATTCCGTCCATCGTTTCTTTGGTCTTCCCCTACTCTTATAGCCATCGACATTCTTTATTCAAAACGTCGTCACATTCACAAATAGTAAAAAAAAAACAAGTTTTCTTTTTTTTTTGCATTATCCGAAAGCTTAGGTCTTTCATGAATTAAGCAAGCACCTAAAGTCAGACTGACCTCTGTCTTGATTGACCTGACCTTGACCTTCGTAGACACTTCCTTAAACAGGACTTGGTGTAGGATGGGCGAACACAGCCGGGTTAGGTAAAATTCTCACTTGATAGGGTAGGTACGGGTCCCGTACCTACCTTATCACCTCCGGATACCGAGTAATACCTAATTGTTTTTCAGATTTTCGTTTTTATTTTTTTGTTCTCCCTAAAAACTCAAAATTGCGACTTGACACTAGCACAGAAATATTGCTCGTAACAAAGCCTATCAATGATAAAAAAAAATCACGTCGCACTATCACGGTTTTGCTGGTCATGCCGTCATCAAGCCCTGTTGAGAGATTATTCTCATAATTATGCTGCAATGATTAATTTACCAAAATCTCACAAAATTTCTGATCAAATGTTTGAACAAAGAGTAATGTTAAAGTATAATTTAAAGTAAATCACTTTTTTAAAATAAACACATTTGATGAATCATTCATCGTTTTATTTAACTTACTACCTCAACTTTAAAAGAAATTATATAGGTACATAAGTAATTGAGTAAGTACATGCAATTAACAATTACTAATTGTAATAAATTGTTAATTGAATTACTTTTCAATAATTTAAAGTAATTTGTAATTGAAGTCGCCAATTGCAATTTGTAATTGTAATTGTTAATTTGTAGTTAATTACATTTTGCCCAACACTTGTACGGGATCTACGAGTAGGTACCTTAGTACGTATAGTGATGTTTTCGTGACGTTTAAAAAAAAAATTCGTTAGTTTGCTAGAGAACACCTTGACTACTTGGTAGAGTTACTTTTTAGATTTTGTTAGATATGTCAAGAGGAGGTAGATGTAGATAGGGTAGGTACCTAGTTTTTAAATCAATTAGGGCTAGTTTTTCAATCAGCAGTAAACTTTTATTGGACGAATAAGATTGTCAATTTGACAGTTATTGTACGGACAATCTGTCAAAAGACATCACATCTATTCTTCAGGTAAAAGTTAATACTTAGTTTAATGATTGAAAAATCGACCCTTAATTAAATAATAATTATTTACCTGAATATGTGCTGCGTCTTTTCTGGTTCATTTCTTCCTTCATTTTAGTGAGGTACATGTCCAGGAAGTGGCGGTCGTAAGTTTCATCGTGGGTTTCCATAGTTTCGCTTATTAGTTTCTGAAATGATTATGACATTTTGTTAATCACACTAAATATTATAAAGGCGAAAGTTTGTAAGTGTGTTTGTATGTTTTTTACTTCTTCACGCATAAATAGCTGAACGGATTTGGATGAAATTTGGCACACAGATAGTTTATAACCAGGATACTTTTTATCCCGATATTCCCACGGCATGGACACCTAGTGTCGATCCCGAAGAGCAGCCGCGGAACTTCCGAAGTTCCGCGGCTGATTTGACTGTACGCTATAACGCAACGTAATTTCGGCATAATGTGTCGTCAGTAATTCAAATAGCATTGCAGGCGTAATCATGCCGAACTTCGTACCGTCAGCATAGTGTGTTTAGACACTTATGCGGGTGAAACCGCGGGGCGCAGCTAGTAATAAAAATACCAGGCTTTTATTGTCCAACTGCAGGGCAAGGGCCTCTTACACAGAGAAGGCACGTGCTTTGATCACCACGCTTGCTCAAGACGGGTTGGCGATTTAAATAAATAAAAAAAGTCCTTCAGACCGAATTTCGCCCATGACGACCAATCTGAGCGGAGACCAGCCTTCAGCGCGGGAGATATTATAGTGCTAAAGTGTGTGGGCGCAGACACAGGTGCACTGGCACTCTCTCTTCCCTCGCTCTAATTGTTCGATGGAACGGCAGTCCGACACGACCGGAGAGAGATCAGGCGCAGGACCAACGGCCTAACGTGCTTTCCGAGGCACGGGGGGTCACACCACCAACATCCAAACTCCGGGCTGCTAAAAAATTCCTAATGGATAAACCCAATAGCACTTTGCCCGATACGGGAATCGAACCCAGGATCTGATGCTCAGCAATCGCGCATGCGACTACGAAACCAACCCCCACCCCTCAAAGCCCCCTTAAATTTATATTAAGTTGTTTTTTTACGACTTTTGTTAGTGTATCCTTTACTATCAGAAAAAAAGAGAGTTTATCCATCGATTAAAATATCTATCATATCATAGAAAAGTCCGTACCTGAAAGAAATCCAGCAAATACTGATTTCCTTTCACCAGATTGTTGTATCCACTGTAGTTCGGCAGAACATCTTTAAGCCAAGGAGTCAGGGACAAGGCTCCTCCCATATCAGTGGAGTTCCTTTGGAATAGGATGGTGCCTTTGGCTAAAGCCCATACCGCGTGGTACTCAGATCTTGGGAGGGTACTCCTGGACAGGACTTGGAGCACTCCGTTGATGAATGGGACGGAGAAGAAGTACGGCATGTAGACGAGGTCACCCTTGACAAATTCCTGAAAAGACGGATATAAATAAAGGTTATAAACTGTCAGTGAAGGATGTACTTAAGTAGCGGATGTTTTTCAGCTGATATGAATGAGTAGGAAGGACTATTATATAAGGTGTAAAAAAATTAACTGCAAGAACTTTAAGAGGTGCTTTAGACCATCGAACTGAACAACTTTCACTATGGGACCAACCCCGAAATCACGAAAAAAAAATCAGCTGTTTCATACAAAAGTTCAATACCTACTCGGCCAAAATGTATGAAACAGCTGATTTTTTTTTCGTGATTTCGGAGTTGGTGCCATAGTGAAAGTTGTTCAGTTCGATGGTCTAAAGCACCTCTTAAAGTTCTTGCAATTAATTTTTTTACACCTTATATTTATAAGTAAGTATGTTTATGTTGTGTTTAGTTATTTTTTTTTATCAGCCTATTTCTGTGTCCCACTGCTGGGCAAAGGCCTCCCCTTTTTTTCTTCCAAACCTCCCGTCTTGTGCGATCTCTGGCCATGTTGGCCCTGCGAAATGTTTAATGAAATTAATGTTAATTAATTAGTAACACAAGATGGCACCTGTATTCCTTGAAGGGACAGGCAGAAGTGTTTCTACACACATTAATAAGTAACTTAAGTATAATTATGATATTTATACTTTCTAAGGCCAAAATGCTTTTTAATCATACAGTGTGTCAGGTTAAACGAGGGACATACTTTAAGGGAGTGTATTACCCATGAAAATCAAAAACTTTTACTAAGAGACCAACACTGAAATCGAGAAAATAAAACCAGCCGCTCATTTATGCTCGCGCATTTATGTTCGCATAACTGGACAAAATTTAGGGAACAGCTGTTTTTTTTTTCATATTTTTGAGTCCGCCCCATATTAAAAGTTGTTCATTTTCATGAGTAACACTCCCTTAAAGTATGTCCCTCGTTTAACCTGACACACTGTATATCGCAAATCGATAATTGCGCTTATGAGGACACGTGCCTACAATGGTGATGGATCGATCAATCAAAGCAAACCATCATTAAACGATCAATTACTTGGATAATAAGATTATCCGTTTGGTGCAATTTTCTTTACCCTTAAGTCCAGAAAATTATAATTAATATAAAATTTTGCTAAGTAAATGAATAATAACGATCAACAATGTACGATCGACAATTCGACACAATAATTTTTAGATAAATCAATACCGTCGATCGAGGTCGATTTCTTAGCACCCTGCGAAGTAATTGCTTCTGTGGCAATACTTACAATACAACAGAAGCAATGGCTTTCATTTTGACAGTTCAACAACATTTATTAGGTACGTTGCACGAGCACATAACTTTTTCGAACATATGAAGCAATGGATCAGCAATATCTTTCAAAAAGATTGTGATTGATAGTCTGTTACACAATTAGAGTGCCAATCATATTTAAGAATATTAAACAAATTAAACCTAAACAAATGAAATAGGTTTACAGGTGATATTTTCGCAGTTTTCCGACTTCCACGCGAATGAAGTCGTGGACAAAAAGTATGTAGGTATTATTCTACATATTTTTTATAACTTTAGGTGTACCTACCATTTCAATTGGGAACTTCGGTCCGTTTAGTCTCATGTCCAGCATCTCCTTGATTTCGGCAGAGACTACAGCTTCCAGCGTGTCATCGCGTCTTCCAAATCCGTAGTCCCTGAGATAACGCAGCGAGAACCTTCTCTGTACGTGCCAGAAGTAGCCATCCGTGAAGAAAATTCCTGAGAAAAAAAAGTAATTTAGGGATTTTGTCGGGGCAGAATTCGGAACACCACGCTGCGTTCCAAAACGGGCATACTGGATGTAGGAAGGAAGGCTGAAGGCTATCTCATCAGCCGCATGTACAATGACCCCAGGGCAAAAGTCTCCACACAACAAACTGTAGGTAGTTTGTAGGACCAAAATAAACTATGGCGATAGGTATAGGTACAGTAAATAAACAACATCTATAAATGAATGATTATTTCATTTGATTTCCTGAATAACAATTAACAAGGCTTTCAAGATTTTACCTAAGATAGTGTTATTGGTTTAGGTACTCAAGGAATTTTGAAATTAAATATCCTAATGCAAGGTTTTGGGCAAAACTTGGAGTCAGTAACCCAGTTAAAATCCATGTGTCTAAGTACAATAAATTCAATTGATTAATAGGGTCTCTTGAAGTTCTATTGAAGGCTATATTTGTTCACAAATCATTGACGTATTTGAACCGCTATCATAAATCTTGGTAACAGGACCTAAGCTCAAACTACGTCCAAGAGAAAGGTGAAAGGTGTTAAAAAGTCGAAAAGCTAACGGTAGAACCGTTAGCTTTTTCAACACCTTCACCTTTCTGGTTCTACGACACTGTATGTTCAAAACCAAGACGATTACGTACGCGTCACGCAATGTTTGTCGTAGGCTGTACTCGTAATTAGCCAAGATAAATTACATTTACATATACCTACCTAGATTTTTTATTATTAACCAACCCGCACTGGGTCCGCGTGGTGGATCTCACTGCAGAGGCCTGTGCCCCGCAGTGGGAACGATATAGGCTGATTATGCTTATATATACTTATATAATATATGCTTACTAGCATTTGACCGCGGCTTCGCCTGTGTGGAAGCGTAACACACTCATCATCTGCCTAGCCTATTCCCAACTATGTTGGGGTCGGCTTCCAGTCTAACCGGATGCAGCTGAATACCAGTATTTTACATGGAGAGACTGCCTATCTCAACTCCACAACCCAGTTACTGGGTAATACGATACTCCTTGGTAAGACTAACCAGCGTAACGACTGTCACAAATGACAGCCGGGACCAACGGCTTAACATGCTTTCCGAGGTACGGAGGGGTCTCGCCACAGAACAGATAAATTTTAACTGGTCTGTGGGTCTCGGTATGTAAAGATAGTCACCCATCCACAGACCAACTGCGGCAAGCGTAACTTAACCTGATTGATAGACCTGTGCGGCTGTTTTTATTTAGCCACGGACTCCTCATACAGACCGTAAACTATCAATTAGATTTATCGGCCCTGGTTTTCTGATCTTTATTTATTTATATTTTTATTTTACTTTTTTTTTTCTCGTGAACACTGTCTCTATGTATTTCGTCGTTCTACGATGCTTACTAAATTTCCAAGACGTAATGCGCCGTTTTGAGGCGTGTCCTTAAAAACAATCCAAAAATTCGATTAGATAAAATTATTTTTGGGAAGATAGCAGTTGGTATGTAAAACTACGATTAATTGTTTTGACACTTTACAAGGGAAATAATCAGTAAGTATTGCAACGATTTCTATATAAATGATTGATATATTACAGACCTTTCAAATCGTAGCATTAAAATGAGATGTGAGACTGACTACCAATGGCCAGATTTTGATTGGGCTAAGCGATTATTCGCCTTTTAAATATAGGCTAACCCCCTTACTAATAAACGTTGTATAGCGTCTGTATAGTTAATTATAATACACAACGCTTTGTCTTCTTCTTTCGAAAGTCAAATTAATGACGACTGAAAGAGAGAAATCGGTGTGCAACTATTCATCTGATTTAATGCGTTCATTAGTAAGGGCACAGAATAGGTACTTAATAGTACTACGGGGGTAACTCTACATTGTCTAAAACAGGTACCTATTGGCAATCAGAATTGTCGACTATAGATCTCTTCGAAAGAATCATCGCTCAAATAAACAAAAAAAAAACGGAGTTTGAGGCGCTTGCGCCTGACAATTTTATCGATTCAAAATTTCTTCGAACATGCTCGAAGCTGGCATCACGCGGCCACCTTCGCGGCAACATATCGCTCAAACGCGATAAGGATCGTAACTTTTTTATGCATGTAGTGACATGAATTAAAGTCGCAACAGGCGCTAATTATGTGTGATGAGAATACTGATAAGTAGGTAGTTACGTACTTAGTAGTACCTACTACAAACCTAACACATACAGCCTACTAACAGGTAAGGTTACCATTTCAAAGTTCTGACAAAAAGCCGGACATTTGCACAAACATCGAAACATTTTACTTTTTAACCGACATTAAAAAAGGAGGTTCTGTATTCGACCCGTATGTATGTATGTATGTTTGTATGTCCGCGATTATCTCAAAAACTACTGAACCGATTTTGATAATTCTTACATTACTGTGATCTACATACTTTCAGGAAGGTTTTAGTATATAATACATTAGGTAACTATTCTTATGTACGAAGTTATATGCATAAATGTACTGCATCTCCGGCATTTCTATGGGAATTTTGATGATTCTTCGAGTCGTGTCTTCAATTCTTTAATGAACTAGTGTTAATTGAATTGGTGTGGGGTAGGTACAACTAAAAAGTGAAAAATAAAAACTTTTTTACAAAAAAAACAACCGACTTCACAAAAAACACTACAAAGTGAAAAATAACTTTAATTTCGGAAGTCGGTGTCTAAAAACGAAAATGCGGAACCAACGACACCGACTTCCGAAATTAAAGTTATTTTTCACTTTGTAGTGTTTTTTTTTTTGAAGTCGGTTGTTTTTTTTGTAAAAAAGTTTTTGTCTTACTTTTTCCAGTATTCGTTATTCGTTCTTTTTAACCGACTTCATAAAAGGAGGAGGTTCTCAATTTGTATGTATATTTTGTTTTTTATGTTTTTTCGGGCATAACTCCGTCATACACTTATGGACGGATTTGAAAAATGATTTACTACTTAATATTTTTTTTTATGGTAAGTATGCCTCAAGGGTGGTCCCATATAAATTAGATTAACATTGCTTGGGTAGTTTTTGAGTTAGTTTCAATAATACGATTTATTTCCACTTGTTTATATTGATGATGTTTTGAATAATAAGTACCATTTATTACTGATACCTGCGCAATTAATTTTATACCTACTTTGTTTGCAGTATTGCAGTTGCACCAGACTGTTATACATATAGTACCTAATGAAAAGTACATACTTTGATAAAATCACTGCATGTAAACAAGTGTTATTTACAGTGATGTAGTTTCGCGCTAGACGTATTGTTACAATGTTTACCTTCCAGAACTAAGTATCTGTAGTTGAACACTTTATAATATTCCTAACTACCAACCCGCACAGCTGCATCACAAGGGTGCAATTGCGACGTGTCAAAACATTGAAATTTCTGTGCTAAGGTAAATATATTATACACATAAACCTTCGAGAATAAATTCTCTTAGTTATGGTGGAAACCGCATCAAAATCCATCGCCTAATTTAGAAGTAGGTTACCTACTAAGCGGGCATATAGACGGACACGAAGAGCGACTTCGTTTTATGCTATGTATCCTAGATAGATCAGCACTTTAGCCACTACATAGGGTATTGGATGCAATTCAGAGACTGCAACCCTTGTACCTACTAACTGCGGGGTAATTGCGTAACACACTATCAGCAGCAATGGCTTTAATTTTGACAGTTTAACAACATTCGTTGCGTTATTTGCGTTGTTGAGTAGACAAATTTTTGGAACATATGAAGCAATGGATTAGCCAAATCCTTCAAAATAATTCAGATTGTGATTGAAAGCATGTTACGCAATTAGGGTCCTGGACAGTTTCGTGTCTAAAACTGGGTCCAGATTCTATTGAGAAAATTCTGCTGTAGAAAAAGTAAAGCTGTAGTTTACAGGCTCCTATTTAGGGATAGCTGGAATGATAATATATGTATTACAATTAATAACACGCTAAACTCTGATATTTAATTTTCTAGGCCAAAATGACAGCTGTCATCGACCGTTTGTCATGTTGACAAAAAAAGGTCGATCGCATCTGTTTAGTCTAGCATGAGTCTAGCAGATTAAAAATCAGTTTACCTAAAATTTCTTTTTCGCAAAGGAGATGGCTAAAAAAAAACCCAGAATCGCCAGAAACTTCATATATGCCATTTTTATAAGCATAATATGTACACCAAAAATATATAATAATATACTGCAAAAGCGACGTGGTATACTAGATATACAGGGTGAATTTTTCAAGTGGGCGTGGATGGCCAAATCCGCAACTATGACGACTAGCGAAAAGTACTCAAAGAAGTCGCGGGCTCGATTTTGATGAAAACTAAAACTGCATCATTGGATTTTTGAAAAATCAATATTTCTAGCCAGGATTCAAGCCTGTTGATTTTGAAAAAAAAAAAAAACACTGTATTATTACACCATTCGATAGTGTCGCTAAGAAGAATCGAATTCTGGGAAGTAATGACATACGTCAAACTAAAACAAATAGCTCTTTTATAACAAAGTAAAAAAAAAAATCAACCTGTATAAAGATTATTAATAATAAAACGTATTAAAAGATGAAGGGTATATTTTTTACATTATTTTAATATATTATCATAATTATACCTACTAAAGAGATTGTGATAAAATAAAAGTCGAGTAATCAATGTAAGTATGAATAACATAAACACACAAAGTATAATAACTTTTTCACTTCTCATGCTCTAAAAGTCCGACTTTATGTTGTGCTTAGGCGACATAAAATCGCTTTTTATGTTCTAGTGCATAAAGTAATTTTTTTTTCTAAGACTAAAGTAATCAAGCCCAACAGCCACACGCACAATAAAACTTCGCAGATTAAAGTCGTGATTTATTTCATTTTCTTTAATTTATACCACTTCCGTGTTTTCTATCGTTAATTTAATAAAATCAGGTAAAATAGTTGTCATTTATTATTTAAAAAGGCAAAGCAACGTTTTCATTTTTTGGCAGTATGAAGTACCCAAGTCGAATGACAAATGTTGAAAATTAAAAAAAAAACTTTTAAAAAGTTTCGTGGCGGTATTATCTGTGGTGGCGGGAATTAGCTATGGATGCAACATTTTTGATTAATTATGTTCTGTATACTTTATGCCTGTTTCATTTTCTCGCAATCGAAGTGAAAAGCAGAGTGTATAACTCAGGCATAAACGAGCCATTTTACCCCTCGACTTAACTATCCACCCTCGCCTGCGGCTCGGGTGGATATAAACGTCTCGGGGTAAAATAGCTTCTTTTATGCCTTAGTTGTACAATCTACTATTATACCTACTCTATGGTTTAGGAGGCTGATTTTTTGAAACCTTACTGGGTTTACTGTAGTGAACCCATTTTTATACATTTCGTTGCTAGCGATTCTGGGTTTTTTGTCTATGAACTTTTAGCCATGTCCTTTCATTTTTTTTCGCTGAAATCTATCATAACAAATAAAAAATGTGAATAGTCACATTTTTTATTTGTTATGATAGATTTTCGTAGTGAAAAAAACGCCTGTTTCTTAAAATCTAAAGTTCTGAACGGTCAACCGTCAACATCAACCATTTCAACATCATCAAGAACTAGGGGGTCCAGTCCAAACCCAGAACTCCAGATCTAAACTTACCTATTCTCACTAAACTTGAATAACGTCACTATCTAGGTAACTCTTAATATGGTGTTGCACTAACATTAAGAACCAGATGCGGAAATCGTCTCTGATAGTCGTCTTGCCTTAAATTAAGATGTCATGCCTCGTATGAAGTTACTAGTTAGTGCAAATGGTCAGTGCCTCGCATTAAAATATCATTGGTGTAGAAAGCTTGTCTATCCCTGAGTCAGGGACTTTATTAGGTATATACCTACTTACTTTATTTAGTCAGCGATTCCCTGCCTAAACAATGGAAATATTATACGGGTCTATCAATTTGATCCCTTTTCATTGAAAAACGTATAAACGAAAAAAAAATAAAAGAAATCCGACTTGGTTGCTACCTTTAAATTGAAGGGCGTTGTTACCGCATAAAGCACTAATCCAATCGTTATGAAATTTAGCAGATATTTGGCCTGGGGCTTAGAGAAGGACATAGGCTACTTTCCATCCTGGACACTTGTATTAAAAAAACACGCAGACGATGTCGTGGACAACAGCTAGTATTACCATATGTCGTACATGCAGGACTTACCAAGCTTCTTCCAAAACGACCTCAGTCGAAACAGAATGATGTCCATCCTTCCATCGAACTCTTCGCGGTTCAGCATCTCCTTTATCAGGGCAGGATCGTTCACTACAATGGTGGGAACTGGTCCCATGAAGCAGCCGACGATCTTCGTCTTGTACTTCTCTCCAATCTTGCGGAATGCTGTTGAGAGGTCGGTGAACCCGTGCGCCAGAACGATCCAGAATGCTCCGTATATTGGGAGGCTTGGCGGACCTGGGAAGAAAGAAAATTATAATGAACATAATTATACTGTATTTGAAATAAGATGATTTTTTGCAACAAATTGCAAATTACTTAGCATCAATATGCGAAGTTGCAGGTTAAATAGAGGACAGGAAAATTCCATAAGTGTTTACAATTTTAATTTAAACGATACACGTAGTAACTATTATAGGAGGTACCTATATTATTTAAATACCTAAGATGTAGTTAATTAAGTATGTAAACTTTATTAAATACTAGCTTCTGCTCGCGACTTCGTTCGCGTGCTTGTACCCCGACCCATCCCGTCGCATCGCATCGCATCGCCTGCCCGCGCTTCTACTTCGTTTTCACTTAGCGTTCTTTCAGATTTTTTTCACTCGCCTCCTAAGTGTCCTGGCTCCTAGCGTGATGTTAAATAGCCTATAGCCTTCCTCAAATCCGACTGGCAGTTCTAAAACTACCAGTCGAATTTGGGGAAGGCTTTTTTGTTTGTTTGTACGCTCTAATCGACTATATGTATAAGATATAGGTAAATCCACTTTTCGAACGTCAAAACTACAAAAGACAGTCCCCCAAAACGCCCGCCCTTCACCAATTCCTAGTGCTTTCGCTCTGAGAAGAAGTGGCGCAACAAACTCCCCAGCAGCACAGCTGTCTGTTAAAACCTTTGGCATTCATCATCGTTATCAGACTTGTTCCATCCACTGCTGAGTATACCTCCTCCCTATTGCCATGCTTCCCAGTCGCGTAATTGCGTAACACACTATCAATAGCTTTCATTTTGACAGTTAACAACATTCATTGCGTTATATATAGGTACGTGGTTAAGCAGCCAAATTTTTCGAACAAATACCTACATTTCGAAAAATTTGTCCGCATTTGTTTGTTTGCTACAGCAATGGATTAGCTTAACCCGCCGGTTGGCGGACCTTCACAGCAGTGATGGGTAAAAAAATTAAAGGGTCATAAAAACATTCCTTTTGTTAGATACCTATAATTATTATTTAGGTACGCGGGCAGAGCTCGATGTACAATTGCACAGCTAGTGGATAAATAAATACATTAAATTCCTTTCCGCAAGTATTAGCACCACTTAGACTCTGGCAATAGCTAATATTAGAACAGCAGGTTACATTGGTTTTTATTTATATGTCTGCATTTTAATTATGTACATCACGTTTACACGTTTGCATCAAGAAGTTTCTATCATTAAAGGCATCCAAGGATCTTAAAATAGGTAGGTAGGTATACTTATTTCTTTTTTATCCTAGTAAGTGTTACGTCATGACATACGGTCGAAAACTTCAACCACTCCACTATAACTACAAATTGGGTGGCGGTGGCGAGTTACTACGCGTGTCACCAAAATAAAATACCTGGGCGTGACCTTTGACACTGGTCTGACATTTAGGGATCACGTCTCCGCTCTTGCCAAGGAATCTTTTAGGCGCTTGGGTTTTGTTTTGAGAAATTCTCGCGATTTTCACAACCCAAATGTAATTAAGCTTCTGTACACCACTTTGGTACGTAGTAAACTTGAGGCTGGTTCCTGTATCTGACATCCCTACACAGCGACTCAAACGTTAACGCTAGAAAAGGTACAAAAAACTTTCCTGAGATTTCTATATAAAAAGTCGTTTCACTTCTTTCATGTACCCTACTAATTACCCCCTAGGAATGTTGAGCTTCAACTCGTTGGAGGTTAGACGTGGCTTTCAACAGCTCATAGTAGCCTGCAAAACTCTTAGAAGACGCATCGACAGTCGCGAACTCATGATCTTTTCTGTCGGCTATTTGTTCCCGACAAATACATCGGACATCGTATTTATATATTGTATACCTACCATACCTGTTTAAATCTGTATGTTAATTAATGTAATTGATGTTACCGTTTTAATTAACTATACCAACCTGTATGCTATTAGTATCTTATTAATATTTAATGGATTTGTGATTCGGTTTTTCTGTCGGGAATTTCTCAATAGCAGTCCGGAGTCCTTGTGTGTGCCCGGTTGCGTGAAGCCAACATCTGTGTATGAACCAGCGCTTTAGGCGTGTTGAGTTGTGGTTGGGAGCAATATTAGGATGTTGTGAATTTTCTAATGGACAAAGCTGTTACGTATTAGGATTACGCGTCGACTAGAGTAACTCTACCTTTTTTTCGTCAATTATAAAAGAGAGAAAAGACCTTTCACAATTTATGATACCTATTTTGAATCTCTCTCCAAATCACAGTGATCTTTATTCTCATTCGATTATGGTTGCTGTTGGGTTGCAGCCAGTGCAGCAGTGACAAGTCTGCCAATATGATTGTGATCTTTATTATCGTGAAAATAAGGTTGTTGTTATATTGCTGATGTCAGTGGTAAAATACCTAACTGTGAAGGTGAACGGACTGTACCTAGGCTGTACTAAAAGTATCGGGAATGGAATATTTCCACTGTTCCTGTCATATTAAAATCTTTTTAATTGAAAACTCCTTGGTTTTAAAAATCGAATACCATTTATTTATTAAAAAAAAGATTCTCGGTCTTGTCACAAGGTTTTGTCAAACTTGTTTAGTCGTTGAGAAAATGGAATTGACTCGAGAAAATTCAAGAGCGATGATTTATTATGACTTTCGAAGTGGTTTAACACAAAAACAGTGTGTTGACCGGATGATTTCTGCATTTGGTGATGAAGCCCCATCCAAAACCACAATTTATCGCTGGTTTGCTGAATTTCAACGTGGACGTGTCAAGCTCAGTGATAATCCCCGCAAGGTCGTCCAAAAACTGCAGTCACCCAAGAAAACCTTGATGCTGTGCGTAAGCTGATTGAGGAAGATCGACATGTGACATACCGCGAATTCAGGCAACTTTAGACATTGGCATGAGTCAAATACAAATAATTTTGCATGAACAAGGTGTAAAAAAGTTGTTTTCCCGATGGATACCGCATTCGCTCTGTGAAGAGCAAAAAGCGGCTCGCGTTACTTGGTGCGTCAGAACTCTCGAAAAATTCCACGCAGGATCCTCAAATTCTGTATACAACATCGTATCAGGTGACGAATCCTGGATATACGCGTACGAACCCGAAACAAAAAACCAGTCACGAGTTTGGGTGTTCGAAAATGAGTTAAAGCCAACAAAAATTGTTCGTTCACAGAGTGTTGCAAAAAAAATGGTGGCCACGTTTGTCTCCAAAACCGGCCATGTTACGACTATTCCTCTTGAAGGACAAAGAACGGTTAATGCAGAATGGTATGCTAGCATTTGTTTGCCACAGGTCGTTTCTGAACTCGAGAACTGCAACCGCCGCATCATCCTCCATCACGACAATGCGAGAGAAAAAAGAGCAAGAAAACATAGAATTATTAGACCATCCGCCGTACAGCCCCGACCTAAGCCCTAATGATTTCTATACTTTCCCTAAAATAAAGAATAAATTGCGTGGACAGAGATTTTCATTACCTGAAGAAGCTGTGGGACGTCTACAAAACGGCCATTTTGGAGACCCCAACTTCCGAATGGAATGGTTGCTTCAATGATTGGTTCCATCGTATGGAAAAAGGTGAATACTTTGAAAAGCAATAAATACATTTTTAAATAGTAATGTTGTGTCACTTCCTTGATTCCCGAAATTTTCAGTGCCGCCTCGTACTTGGTCTATTAAGACTATTATCACTCAAAATAATACGATAAAAGATCGATTGTTTATGTTTATGTCATTCACATATTTTTTTACACGCGTCACGAGACTCGAGAGCTTATCATACCTACCGATTTATTATAAACACGTGATAGGAGATATTAAAATAATAAAGCAAATTGATGTGGCAAATAAGTACACTCGTATTATTTTTATCAGTCCATACTCGTATCAATACAATAAATTAAAAGTTTTCCAGACCGAATTGCTGTCACGGCGACCAATCTCAGCGGAGACCAGCCTTCGGCACGGAAGATATTATAGTGCACAAGTGTGTGCGTGTGCGCAGACACAGGTGCACTCTCTCTTCCCTCACTCTCGTTGTCCGATGGAACGGCAACCCGTCAACACCGGAGAGATAACAGGCGCCGGACCAACGTCATACCAATATAATAATTGCGAAAGTAACTACTTAGTACCTATGTCTGTTTGTGTCTGGTGTTCTACTTTCCAAGCAAGGACTCCGTAGTTCCGGCAGAAATTACGGGTGCTTCCTACACCGTCACGGATATACTTAAGATTAGTTTGGGGCCCGATCTAAGAATGGATGACAACACGATTTGGCAGTGGTCCCTACTCCCGATGTGTGTGTGTGATGTGTGTGATGCCTGTGCAAAAAGGTTAATAATCGGGAGTAGGGTTCACTCCCAAGTTTCGAACAACTTTCGGACGGGCCCGTGTTTTCGTTGACGGACTTAGAGAGTAGGTTACCTTTTCACACTTAAACTGCTGAACCGAACGTTATGAAATTTGACAGAGAGGTAGCCTGGGACCCGAAGAAGGACAGGCTAATTTTCATCAATGAAATTATTTGTATTAAAAATGATGAAATATATAAATTACATGCAGACATAGTCGTTCGCAAAAGCTAGCGCGTTCAAAAGGTTTGCAAAAACATTGTAGGTATGTTTAAAAATATGGTCACCATAGTTTTTATCTTTTTAATAAGACTATTATATATTTTGTGTAATAAGTATTAAAAAGTCAATTCTTATTAAACTAAATTAAAAAGATAGTGCTACCTATGTTTTAATTGACTATTTACAGTAGGTACCTACATAAACGGATATAAAGTGAAAAATAAAATGCAACTTGTCGCAAAAAAAAAGAAAGTAATTTTCTCACCTGGCGGGAAATTATCCGGTCTTTTATATGCATTCCTATAAAAATACACTATTAAATAAGGAATTAACAAGGCAACTACTATGGCACCAATCATTGTAGAATCACTTTAACGACGCCCGATAAATACTAATGATTTAATAATGTGTCGTGCACTTAATTGCGACCGACACGCTGCCTCGCGGGTTCACACACTAACTGCACAAATATAAGAACATCCAGAGGCTCAATATACAAGTACCGAGATAAATAATGGATGTCCAATGTATCCTGAGCCACAGCGAAGTAAGGAACTAAAGTAAAAAGTACGTCATTTTCGATTATCGCCGATGTTTTTCTTGAACCGACAGCGCTACTCAAGTACATACCACATATGCTGGTTTTTAACACCTACATAATGCGATGATGACTTCGATTATTTAAGGCGTGGGCGTGGAAAGAAGCAATTTTTAACCGACTTTTTAACCGACTTTAATTAACCGACTTTAAAAAAGGAGGTTCTGTATTCGACCCGTATGTATGTATGTATGTATGTATGTATGTATGTATGTATGTATGTTTGTATGTCCGCGATTATCTCAAAAACTACTGAACCGATTTTGATAATTCTTTCATTAGTGTGATCTACATACTTTCAGGAAGGTTTTAGTATATAATACATTAGGTAACTATTCTTATGTACGAAGTTATATGCATAAATGTACTGCATCTCCGGCATTTCTATGGGAATTTTGATGATTTTTCGAGTCGTGTCTTCAATTCTCCAATGCACTAGTGTTAATTGAATTGGTGTGGGGTAGGTTCAACTAAAAAGTGAAAAATAAAAACTTTTTTACAAAAAAAAACAACCGACTTAAAAAAAAAACACTACAAAGTGATAAATAACTTTAATTTCGGAAGTCGGTGTCAAAAAACGAAAATGCGGAATCAACGACACCGACTTCCGAAATTAAAGTTATTTATCACTTTGTAGTGTTTTTTTTTTAAGTCGGTTGTTTTTTTTTGTAAAAAAGTTTTTTTAGGTTATTGACAATAGCCCATCGCGGCAGTGAATAAGGTTCAAAATAGCGATGCGTTTGATGTTAATTGAGTCGAATGACCACCAAAATAAACGTTATTTTTCAGTTTTAATTAAGTAAAAAAATAAATGCACGCCTGACTGGAATATTTGTAGGTATTTCTTTAGTTGATTGAATTCCTTTTATTAAAAATAATATATGATATTTACGCTCAAAATTTTGAGTAAATGCGACGAAAAAAATTTTTTTTCAGCTCTGTTTTACGATTGTTTCATCATGATTACATTTTATTTTTATGAAATATTTTAAATAAGTAAGCTTTTTCTTGGATCATTTTGACAATACACTCATTTTCTGGCTTGTAATCATGTATGTACAGACGCCAGCACATCAACCTACTACAATCTGTCAAATTTCTATAATAGATTTTCAACTTTATCACTAAAGCATAAGGTTCAAAGTTGATTGGGAAAATGTGACAGTTTCGGGTAGGTTGATGTGCTGGCGTCTGTACCAATACGCCTAAATGTGCGACAAAAACTGAGCGTTTTACGGATTCTACCTTCGGGCAGCGCCTTAATAATTCCTATTTATGTGGTATCTTTTAATATTTACAATCTTAAATCAATGACGTATATTCGTGAAATAATCGGAAAATTACTCGTATCTTGCATAATCTGTTAGAAATTTCATGTTAGTATTATTTATTAAACTGAGGAACATAAGGTATCATTTTTAAATGTATTTTCTTTTTGTAAGTACCTTTGTATATGTACAGGGCGTCCAGTGGCAGAATTCAAAGTTTGAAAAATTGTAAAAAAAAAACTACACTTCTAATACAAATAATGTTTACTGTTATATAAGAACACCTAGTTTACAAATTGTCTCCCTGTCTAAGTCTATTCAAAGGTCAGGATTTCAGGAAGATAAGTTGTACCTTGAATAATTACTTAATGGTTTCGTAAATGAGCTGTGTAAAAGTTTTTTGTACCTACAATAAAGCATGTATAATTTATCTATGAGTACAATAATTGAGTAGGTACATAGGTAATAGGTAATACGGGCTGGTGTCCGCAACTCCACGTACCTACATACCTACCTACCTACGATTTGTCAATGCAATTAAAACTTTCTACTCGCATCGATAGTAAGGACTACGTGCTCATAATATACGAGTATTATGCTAATTATGCTTTAAATCCCAGTATTTTTTTAAATTAACTGTCATATTTTTAATGAGCATAGTAAGCCACTCTTAACGATTCTACGACTAGCGAAAACCATTAATCATTCTATGAAAAGCTTATACAGGCTGTTTTAATATTTATTAACTTACTTATTATGAGGAAATAATAGATTGACTAAATAAAATATTCGTCAATCTCATAATATTTCCCGAAGTAGTACCTATTGTAGAGGTTTATAGTAAGTACTTACTACCATAAGAAAAATGCACATCATAAATATAAATCACTAGCACTTCGCCCACGACTTCGTTTGCGTGGATTTCGTACTTTGCCTTTATTCGCTGATAATGTAACTTTCTATAGGTGAAAGAATTTTGAAAAATCGGTTGTTTTTTTAAGTTTACCTATAACAAACAAACGTACAAAAAAAATCAAGTCTTTTCTCTTTACAATATTATTGGTTAGATAAGTATGACGCCGTACGCGTCAAACTTAAGGGCGGCTCTGAAGTGCACGTCAAGCTACTACAATCTGAACTTTATCGTTTAATTATATATAAGGTTCAAAGTTGATTAGGAAAATTTGACAGATTCGGGTAACCTCTGTACTTTCTCAGTGTTTCTTGGACATAACTGACATGTGACATCGGCGAAGGAAAACATCGTGAGGAAACAATTAACCGGTCAAGCGTCGCGGTTCGCCGTTCGCGGATCGGTGACGAAACAATAGAAAATCAATTGTGTCCCGCCCGAAGCGGGACGAATGGTCACGTTAGGTATTACCAAGTGTGACGACGTAACGTCTCTTATCTAGTTCAGACCATCTCAAGAAGGCATGGCCAAATTGATAGCAACGTCATTTGCCTTCTTAAGAAACTTGATAAAACTCCAAAACACTTAGCAACATATTAGGTTGTGTTTTAAAATTAATTGCTCAATCAGGCAATTAATTTTAGTAATTTATAAATACATGTTAGATATTTATTTATGTAGATAGGTAACCAAACCTTTATAATCTGACAGTTGCATCATAAACCTATTAATCAGTCAGTCAGTGATTAGCGTCAACGTTATCACGCAATTTTGAAGGAAAATTCCTAGTCCATTTTATCATTGACGTATTATACCTATAATGTGTGTTTGAAAACAAAAAAACATTGATTTTGTTTACTGACTACGCTTTGTTTACTTAAGTACAAACGCCAGCACATCATAGCTACCCGAAACTGTCAAACTTTCCCAATTAACCATTGAACCTTATGTTGTAGCGATAAAGTTGAAAATCTATTAATGAATTTTGACAGATTGTAGTAATTTGATGTGCTGGCGTCTGTACCTACTATACAGAGTCAAATTGAATTAGCTAGCGAAACTCCGCAGACGTTATGGATATCAATATAACATGATGGAGTAAAAAAAAACAAATTAATTTGATGCCTTTTTTGGGGTCGTCGATCCCATGTAGTCACTTAATACATCAGTTTCAAAATCAGTTTTTTTTTTGTGTAGGTACCGACGCCAGCACATCAACCTACCCGAAACTGTCAAATTTTCCCAATCAACTTTGAACCTTATGCTTTAGTAATAAAGTTGAAAATCTATAAAAGAAATGTAACAGATTGTAGTAGGTTAATGTGCTGGCGTCTGTACATTTTACAGATCGTTATGAGTATCGATATCTAAACAACACGATAACAAAAGGAAAACAGATCAATGAAGTTAAGGTAAGTTTTAATAATTGTGTGCTGCACGGCGTCATTACGTCAGCGCCGGCTGTCGCTGAAAACCAGCGTTGGGGCTCTGTCTTGCTTATGGTCGCAGCATAATGCTGAGCGATAGCCATTTTGCGTGGATGTGACGCATGTTTCCCCCTACATTTTTATTTTATTTTTTGTGTTTATGTTCTTTTTGCGTCATTTTCACGGCAAATAAACATATTTTCTTTCTTTCTTTCTTTCATTTTCACAAGTCATACTTCAAATAATTAACAATACTACCAGCGGTCGTTGACCCAAAAAAGAAACAAAACTTTTATTTTATTTTATTGTGTTTAAATATATCGATACCCATCACATCTACAGAGTTTCGCTAACTACTTAATTTAATTTTACCCTATATTTATTTGGCTCAGAAACCGGGTTGAATAGTAGATATCAAGTAGGTCAGAAGGCAACCTCTAACCTATGCGTGAATAATAACTAGCTATAATTTCGCGATAGCCCAGTGGTTAAAAGGCCTCGCCTCTCATGCACGAAGTTGTGGGATCAAATCCGGGCAGGTACCAATGTGACTTTTTCAATTCATATGTACGGTCACCAAAGGAGATAAGTAGATATAGTTGAAGTTTAGTAAGAAACCGATGGATGTTTTCGAAGGAATTTAATTAATAGAAAACAAACAGTTCATTATATGAAGTTAAATTTGTGTTAGTTAGTTTCTTAGTGTGATTATATTGTTGTATGTATTTATAGTATTTTTAAGTTATATTAATATTGTATTTTATGTGTTTTATATGGGCCTTGATGCCTGAAATAAATGGATAAATAAAAATAAATAAATAAAATAAATTTCATTCAAAAACATCCATTGGTAACGGGTTCATGTAAACAAACAAAATTAAAATAAAAGTTCTTTATTTGTCAACACGCTGCCATGAATGCCACATCTAGTAATACATCTAATTATATTTTAGACACACTCTACATCCGTGTTTACCCGGCTGGTGATTAGTTGATATTTACTTTTTTTATCACTAAGTAGGTACCTTCTTATTCATTATTGTAAACGACGTAATTGTACGATAGTAAACATTTTATGTAAATTTAGTTTCTCAGTAAGTGAATTATTGTTAATTCTTAATAAGATATAATAAAGTTCTTAAGGTGAATGGGTAGTTGTAGCCCGCGAAATTCAATTTTTCTTACGTTTTTTGCAATTTTCAGGTCAGTGTCAGGTTGTATCTTAATCAAAATATGATTCGCGACTATAACCGGTACGTATTTACAGAATTATAATAACTAGAATCATTAATACATCTTTCTAAGTTAGATTTCTACCGTTAAGAACAAATCTCGTATGGAAAAGTGTTTATGGTAGAAATCTAACTTAAAGAGATATATTAATGATTCTAATGACTATGATTCTGTAAATAGATGTCTATTATAGTCGCGAATCATATTTGGATCAAGATGCAACCTGACACTGATCTGCAAATTGCAAAAAACTTAAGAAAATTTCAATTTCGCGGTCTACAATGTCACATTCACCTTAAACCAATTAAACCATAATAATAATATATGTCAATCTGTTGAATTTGCACACCGAATCCATACGCATCATCGTCGTCATTCACGTCTTTCGAACCCCTCTGTATAACAGAGTAATTTAAAAATATGCAGATCGTTATTAGAAATTAAAAAAAATATCCATAATTTTTTTAATGACCAGTCTTCCATAATATTCCGCTTAACTACTCGAAAATTGCACATTACCTGCAATTGCGATCAAATGACTAAATTGTAAGCTATTATATAAAATAAGGCAATAGCTTCAGGACATTACGTTCAGTTTCTTTACAACTTCGGAAAAGACAGCTGAAAAATGCGTCTTCAAATTATAAGGGATTTCCTTCTAAAGGAATCTTTTGATTTCGACAGGCCAGATATTGATCTCTATAATTTCCATCCACAGTTGCGGATTTTTCTTGCTGTAAAAGGGGTTTTCTTTAACAATAGGAATTCTCGTCTCAGGTCTGTTAACTTGTTTTACCTTAATTATATTTACAAGCCGTGTACCCATGGGATTTTCTATCGGCAAAAATGACGAACTTCCATTTAAGCTTTCATTCCATTGGCCAATGGATCTTCTGAGAATGAACGACGTTATTGAATGAAGAATTTTCAAGAATCCGTCCTTAGTTCTCACGTTTGGTATTGACCGAAAATAACATTAGATTGTTTCATTGACATTTCAAGATTCGGTTTAAGTTGTGGATTTATCTGCTGGATACCAAGCAAGTACTTATTATAATGTTAGTTTAACGTGGCAATGTCAAGGCCAGCGGGGCAGTTTCTGGGCAGTTTTCCCGGTGACAGAATTTTTTGATGGCCTATGATTCATTACCCTTGTTTTCTCTTGTTTTCCCTTGGTTTCTCTTCTCTGGTTATTGCAGATGTCATGGCAATGGTGACGGACTTCTTTTCTTATCAAAACCTTCCTCCAAATATCTCGAAAAAAAAACATCAACATTTGTGATTACTCTTAGGCACATTTAAAATGAACCACGCCCAATAAAGCTATTGTGAGCCACTTAGCGAAATCAGTAGGTAAAAGAGTCCCAAAGTATTTAAATAGGTAGGTAAGTTAGGTAGTCAGTGTAGGTACAAGATTATGTACTACCAAAATTCGAAGACATGTAACATCTATCAACCCGCACTGGGTCCCTGTGGTAGATTACTGCCCACTTCCTCTCGAATAGAGGAAGCCTGTGTCCCAGCAGTGGGAACATTACTTATTATGCTATATTCATTACATTGCAGTTTACTTTTTGCGTCAAGATTTCAAACATTTTATGCCCGTATAATACCTACTTAATGAAGTCTAAATTAAGCGTTTGACTTTCATGTACCTACCTAATCAGCATGTGCCCGTCATACAATTATCAAAACTGGTCCGCAAAGTCCAGTCTAGATTTTTCGAACTGTATCAGGGAATATTGTGCGATATCTTCCGCACATATCTTCGTGTATAACTAAGTGTTTACGTTTGTAAAATAAAAAATACAACAATTAAAAAAAAACTCACGTTTTACCTACACGTGGCACTCTGTTATCACGACTCTTTCATTTATTATAAAAAAGCTTGTACTTATAAAAACTGTTATCTACAGACGTTTGGAGTATTTTTTTTTTTGGATGACCTTTCTAAACACGTACGCGTGTAACGTAATGTAATGCGAATAGTGTGGACGGCCATACAAACTCAACGCGAATCCTGTTTGTGTTCAACTACGAGAACGAGAGCCTTTGTGTTCGCGCTATAAACCAGTCGCTGCAGCGCGAGGGTTACATAGTTACATGTAATGCTCATAGTCTCGTCCATACGCAGAATTCGCGTTACATTACACGATTTTAACAATACACACGCCTGTAAACGCCTTAGACCCTTTGTACGCACATTTTTTTGCCGTGAAAAACTACGGTCTTATTCGCCGTTTGTAGGCACGGTTGGCACGGTCGTAAGTGTGTATGGATCACTATAGAAGCTTGTTGACGGACACGTTTTTTCTACGGCGCGGTTTATACGCCGTACCGTAAAGAAACCGTGCCGTGTACCATAAGGATGCACTGCAAATCGTCTTATTTTTTGTCTTCAGATTGATATGGCCTGCTATTTGCATCCAACTATCCATCGCTGCGATGACCCTGGAGGAAATATTTATCTGGCACGGGCTTTCTATAAGGGACTATTCGTTCGCCACCGAATGCTTTTGCTACTGGGTCATCCTCGGCTGTATTCCAACGGTCTTCTGCAGTATTGTCATCAAAACCGACAAAATTCGGGACATTGTGGAGAAAATGAACGAGGAATTCATCTTCGTTTGTGGTCTGGGGCCTAGATACAGGTAAGAAAAAAAAATACAATAAAATAATTACATGGAGAAGAAACAAATGAAAAATGAATAAATAATTAAACACGGCAATTTATAGTTCGTTTTTTAATCCCAGAGACTAATCATATCCAGACTAATCATAATAATTCCAGAGACTAATCATAATAATTAGAATCATTAATACATCTTTCTAAGTTAGATTTCTACCGCTAAGAACAAATCTCGTATGGAAAAGTGTTGATGGTAGAAATCTAACCTAAAGAGATATATTAATGATTCTAATGACTATAATTCTGTAAATACATGTCTATTATAGTCGCAAATCATATTTTGATCAAGATACAACCTGACACTGACCTGAAAATTGCAAAAAACGTAAGAAAAATTGAATTTCGCGGGCTACAACTACCCATTCACCTTAATAAGCTAGAGTAGTATTATGATTTATGATTAGACGGCCCGGGAGCTAACGCATCGGCAATCGGCCATACAGGCCACGGCAGGGGTTGCGAAGGTCGTTCGAAGGATCCGGCGTCTGGGCCACGCATAACGGAACAAATGGGAGTCTAAGTGCGGAAAAGGGAGCCCCATCATCATCTTCCGGCCGTCTGAGTCTCGAGGTGGCTTTGTACAAATCTGAGGTCCTCTGTTTCCATGGGCCTCGGAACAAGCCACCACGCGATTTACACATTGCGGTAGGAGGGGCGGGCGCCCCTCCTACCGCAATGTGTACCGCATCGGTGTTGAGTCGACGCTGAAGTACCTAGGACTTGTCCTCGACAGCCGGTGGGACTTCGGCCCGCAGATTCAGCGGCTGGTCCCCAGGTTATGAGCTGCAACGCTCATCAAAACTGCTACCTAATTTGGGGGGGCCCAACGCCTACTGCCGGAGACTGTACGTGGGGACTGTGAAGTCCATGGCCCTGTATGGGGCGCCCGTGTGGGCGGACGCTCTGACGGCCCGCAACGTTGCAATATTGCGAAGGCCGCAAAGAACGATAGCTGTTAGGGTGATAAGAGGATACCGTACGATCTCCTACGAGGCAGCAACTCTCCTGGTCGGATCAACGCCCTGGGATCTGGACGCGAAAATCCATGCGTCTCTATATCGCTGGCGGAAGGCGGAGCTTGCTCGTGGTCAGCCTCCGGTTCCTCGGGAATTCGATCCACGAAGGACTGAGCTCCGTCAGATCCTAGTGACTGAATGGAGGGAGCGACTTGCGCAACTCAGGAGGGGGCTCGCCACAATAGTGGCGATAAGGCCTGTTATAGAAGAATGGCTGGAGATGCAGCATGGCGCCCTGAGCTTCCGGCTGACGCAGGTGCTTACTGGACACGGATGTTTCGGGAAATACCTGCGTCGCATAGGTCGGGAGCGGACACCTGCTTGTCATCACTGTGTGGACTGCCACGAGGACACGGCGTTACATACGTTGGAGGAGTACAGCTTGGGCCCAACAGCGCTGTGCCCTCGTCGCGACACTTGGTGCGGGTGATCTGTCATTTTCGGCGGTGGTTCAGTCCATGGTCGGAAGCGAAAACGCGTGGGATGCTGTGGCCTCTTTTTGCGAGGAGTGGATGCATGCAAAGGAGGCGGTGGAGAGGGAGAGAGAGCATACCTCTCATTCCACCCGCACCAGAAGAGCAACTGGGCGTCGAAGGGTGCTTAACGATTTCCGGCCACTATAAGGGGCCTGCGGGCGGCGAAATTGGGGCCGTTTCATCGCTCGAGCAGTCGGGCTCAAAGAAGTGGCACGCAATAGTGGGGTTTTAGTCGGTAGGTGTCCGACATCACGGTCGGTAGCAGACGGGCGTGTGCGGCTTGCCCTGAGATACGGTGCAGCACACGTTGAAAGAGTGCCCAGCTTGGGCAGGGCTGCGCCGTGACCTCATCGCGACAATAGGCGGGAGCGATTTCTCGCTCCCGGCTGTTGTTCAATCGATGATCGAGAGCGGGAGCACATGGGACGATGTTGCCTCCTTTTGCGAGGATGTCATGTCTGCAAAGGAGGCGGCCGAGCGGGAGAGAGAAGCCGCATCCTCTCTCCCCTCCCGCAGGAGATGCACCGGGCGCCCGAGTAGGGCGCAAAACGATCTACGACCTCCATGAGAGGTGGCCTGCGGTCGGCGGACTAGGGGCGTCTGTCGTCCGACCAGACAGGCCCTAGTTGGCGCTGCAGTGTTTCACGCATGCCACTCGAGAGTGGGTGCGGCCATTATAGGAATGGGCGCACGGGGAGGTGGGACCCGCTGTTTCTCAGCGGGTCGAGGCCTGTCGGGGGAGTGGTGAATGTTTATGCAAATCCCGCACCCCCGGCCATAGGTAGAGGTGGAACACCGCGGTGGTTTTAGCCGGTAAGAGTCGCCGATGCCCCTCTGTCACCCCCACGATAGAGGAAGTCCATGAGAATTTCCACAGCGAGAAAAAAAAGGTGTCCCACATCATAACCCTCCGTTCTTGCCGGACGGATGGAAAAAAAAAGGGTCAGGGGCCAGGCCCCCCCTAGAAAGAATCCCTAGATACGCCAATGGCTGGCGTCTGTACAATATAGGTACCAACCTATACAGGGTGGCATGGCAGGGACATCGACGCAAACTGGTGTTCCATGAATTCAGCACATGATTCTGAACGTAGCGTAGAAATTTTTCGTCAGTTCTGCTGTTTCATAGTAAAGTGCATTCATAGAGTTACTGTTTACACGTCAATGTGCCGGACACCCTGTATACCTACATTACGCGGCAGAAGTTCGGCAGGTAGGCCTGAAGCTCGTCGAACTTTCTGTCGCGTATCTTCCGTCTATCAATTCTATCGATGCATGCACCAGTAGGTAGACTTAACTGGACATTAACATGAAATCCCGCGGGGTTATTGCCTAACACACTGACAGTAGCAATGGCTTTAATTTTGACAGTTCAACAACATTCATTGCGTTATTTTCGTTGCTGAGCAGACAAATTTTTCGAAAATAATTATGAAGATATAAATATATATGTAAGTATAGATGTTATGGATTAGTAATATTCTTCAAAACCATTCAGACTGTGATTGATAGAGTGTTACGTAATTAGGGTGCTGAATGCGTTTGTAGGTACTGCAGGCAACTTTAATATACAATTTTCTGTTGTTCCATTGCGCTTTTTGTTCCAGAAAACCGTTCTTAGAAGGCCAGCTTCTGATATGGCAGTTGTGCTTCGCCTGGTTCACTTTCGTCTCCTTCGTTGGTGGTTTGTACGTGGTGTTCCCAGTAGTTGGTCTGCTCTACCAGAGCCTGTTCGCGACCCTTGATGAGAACACCATGCGACCATTGCAGTTCCCCATGTGGCTGCCCCACGATGACCCCTACAGAACACCGAACTATGAAATATTCCTGGTCATGCAAATGTCTCTTATTATTATTTTTGTTCAAGTTTTTTGTGGTAAGTTGAAGCCGAGAATCACTTGTACTCCTCCATATTTTTTTTAAGTGAAAACTTATTTAGCGGCGTTGTACACTTTTTTGTAATGGGTAAAACATATTAAACTCGCGTCAGGACATCGCGTAAAGACACGTGACCGTCAGGACGGATGGAGAGTAGACAGCCGGCGCGGCGAAGGAGAGGAAATATCCCCCTCTCTTTCTACGGCGCGGCGAAAGTGTATGCCTGCTGTTTCGTTTAGGCGGCGCAGGGTGCTTGGTCCGTCCGTACAGACGGACGGACATACGGACGGACGGACGGACGGACGGGATGGACAGCTGATGGCACGACCGTCTGTGTAGTGGCCACACTGCTGTGTATTCGTAAAATTCGTGTATATAAAGTGTTTAAAATATGGAAATTGAACAAAGTGCATCTTTTAATGAAAAATGTGACGAAGAAATAGCGAAAAAAATGAGTTATATTAATTCAATTAATAGTTGATTTATTTCAACGTTAATATTCAAGTTTTCACTTCTGCCGGCACTCCCGGAGTGCAACCCGTCTTTTTTTTTGTACTAGACCTTACCTGGGTGTTTATATAGGTAGGTAAGGCGGATCACACACTACAATACTCCACGTGACGGGGCGCAGATATCGCGACCCCGCGCATACAAATTCAAAAATTTGGCTACATTTCCGCCGCGCCCCGTCGCGCGTCGCGCGTCGCATCGCGTGGTGCGTTGTAGTGTGTGATCCACCTTAGATTGAGGAAGGGCTATCCCCAGCATAGCCGTATTTCTGCTGAAATGATTATGTTGATATACCCATTAGGAGAAGAACTCGGTTACTTCTACAATTCTATTTTATTGACTTTCCAGTTTACATCTACACGCTATTTCACATCCTGCTGCATTACTACACAATAATGAACATGATAATAATCGACTTCAGCGTCATATTCGAGGGTCTGGACGAATCTGTGGCATTGCTTCCTCGGCATGATAAACGGAGAGTGAAAACACAGCTCATACTCAATGCGAGGATCGGGAAAATTGTGACGGCTCATCTTTCAGTGTTCGAGTAAGTACGAAGTATGTATAGGTAATCTACTGGTCCATACTCATCAGTGGGGTAATTACGTAACACACTACATTTTACACGCTTTCATTTTGATAGTTCAACAACATTGATTGCGTTATTTACGTTGTTGAGCAGACAATGTTTTTGAACATATGGAGTATTAGCAATATCCTTCAAAATGATTCATGTTGTAGGTTGGCAATTAGGGTTATGTTTGGTGTCCATTCACGTCCTAAGACTATAAAAGATACTTTGACCCTTGATTTTGATTTGCCATTTCTTCTCAGGGGTAGTAACGTCAGGTAGGAAATGTCGACTCCAACCAGTTTATTTTTTTGTTTAATATTTCTTCTAAAATATGATTCCGATATCCTATTTACAGAATGAACAATTTCATTTCATTTTCTACGCACCGCATTTTATCGGTGACTTCATTCGATCATGCATGAATAGGTACTTATATCAAATAAGTATTTATCTTTCTTGGAAAAGGTCCTCTCCTCGACCTGCGGCACTGGACGTAGGATAACGATAATTAAATAACTTAACTACAATACAGCTGTCGACCCGCCGTAAGAAAAAGAGTCGATATCTATACAAACAATGCAATTAAAATTAAGCCATAATAAATAAGAAAGGCGAATCTAGTAAGGCTTATTTTTTCCCATTCAATTTCCTCAGCTGCGCACCTTTTAGCAGAATAGGTACTAGATATCATCACAAGAAACCGGCTCTCAAGGGTCAATCTCCCTAGTTACACGATAAAGCGGAAGCTATAAAGCCTTTAGTTTAGAGTCAAGTTTAAAGAAAACTTTAGACTATAACCTAGCCCAGAGGCATAGCTAGGGCGCGGTAACGAAATGTAGCCTACTAACTGGCGCTTTCTGATCTCAGTCGTGATTTCCGTTTAATAACAGTATTTTAACAAATCTCTGTCTACCAACGGAGCTTTTTTAGTAACAATTGCAAAGTACCTAAACGTAAACTTGGTGCCTAAGTCTAGGGTTGCCAACCCTACTATATAATATAGTATCCTGCTATATTAGAGCCCATTAACAAATAAGTAAGATATAGTAGGTAGGTAAAACTATACAGGGTGTGACGGAACGAAATAGGGATATAAAGGAGGTCATAGGAATCCAATCTGGGATCTTACGATAACCCGTCATTAATTATTCGGGTTTATTTAAAAACGTTTACTTAAGATATGTGTAAATGTATGGTTAAGAAGTTGATCATTACTTAACTTTAATAATGTAAGATTTGGTTTCAGCGCTGTAACTGCCGTGTCATCTGTATACGGGATACCGCTTGTGTACCAGGTTTCCTTCAGTTCCATCGCCATATGCCTCATAGCGTACCAGATTGCTGAGGTAAGAACCGTAGAACATCTAAGGTCTCTAAATTTGCCAAAGATGTAAACAATAATGGCCGCTCTAAATTAAATAAAATCGATATACAAGAACATTAAATTTGTTTTAAGTAATGTTTGTTTTCGTCTATTTAGCTCGGAGATGCTCCGAGCCTCCGACCTAAATAGACGAAAACAAATAAAATGTTCTTGTTATTGTGTATCGATTTTACTCAATTTCGAGCGGCCATTATTGTTTACATCTTTTATATTGTTACTGTTGTTTACGACTTTAGATATACATTTTTCAGAAACTTGACCACGGCACATTGGACATCCTGTTTTGTCTGCTAGGCATTGCTGCGTGTTTGCAACTCTGGATACCGTGCCATCTCGGCACCATGATAAGAAACAAGGTTTGTGTTTGGGTTCATGAAAGCCCGAAGTAATTGCGCAGTCGCACAAACATAAAATGACAATTGATCACAATGGGTTTCATTTTGACAGTTCAACTACGTTCATTGTGTTATTCACGTTGTTGAGTAGACTTTTTAGTTTTTCAAACTTATGAAGCAATGGATTAACCAAAACTCCCTTCCAAATCCCCAGAACCCTCCAAAACCTGAAACCCTGCCCCCTCATCCTCCTCTTTTTCCTTCAAAATTTTTGGATTGTGAGTCTGTTACGCAATTGGGGTGCTGGGCGTTTATCACTTATAGAATCGCTCGAAAACCAATTCAGCTCAACTAAAAACATCCTTATCAGATTAAAAAAAACTGCATAGCACATTTATGCGACATATCCTACTTTGATCAGAGGAGAGACGCGTTTCTAGATAATTATACCTACCTAAGTAGCCTAGGTGCAGCCGCACAGGTAATATGCTACCTACCTACCTACTCACTTGTAGGTAAGATATTTTTGAAACCGAAAATTAAAACTTATCGCGACTTCAGTTTATAAGCTGAAAACTCGAGCCACGATTTATAATATCTTATTTTATAGCGCCACGACATGGTTTATTTCCTTATCAGATAGGAAAGTAAAAACAAGGGGAAACTCTCTATAAACATATCGCTCCTCGATCAGCCGAGCGATTCTGTAAAATCTCAGTGTGGGAACTTAGGTGAAATGAGCTGTCAATAGTATCAATCCATATAGCATCAGCCGGTATATTCTGTAAAAATCTCAGCGTGAAAACTTAGGTGAAGTGAGGTGTCATTCTGTCTGTCAGCTGTTGCTAGGGATTGACACTATTGACAGCTCACTTCACCTAGTTCTAACGGTGAGATTTGTACAGAATAGATCGGCAGGTAGAATGACAGCTCTCCTGAGCCCTGATTCACAAACGTACGACATGCTATCGTATCGAAAACCTGACATTTCGATGACCTGATTTGACTTCCCCTCAACAGCAAATAGCTGTTGGAAGAATAGCGGGCGTCTATTTGATTTAAACTGACAAAATTTTCGGGCTTTGGACTTGTGAACAGCATTGAGAAGACTCCAACGATAACAATGATTAATGTTCGATACGATACGGAAGCATATCGAGTGTTTGTGAATAAGGGGGCTGATTTCACGGTAAGATTTTTACAGAATAGGTCTGCTGTGCCTCCTAATAGTCGACCTCGTAATTGCTCGATTTTTACTGAATAAATCTGTGCCTCCTATAGTCGACCTCGTAATTGCTCGATTTTTACTGAATAAATCTGTGCCTCCTATAGTCGACCTCGTAATTGGTCGATATTTACAGAATAGGTCTGCTGTGCCTCCTATAGTCGACCGCGTAATTGCATTACAACCCTAAGGTTGAATGTCACTTGCATGTGATAAAACGACAAGTTCTATTAGTTCAATATAGGAAGTTCAACTTTAGTAAAGTTTAAAGGAGAATGGGCACCGAACTATGGGTTCCTGCCCTGATGATCAAAGTACCAAGTATCATCCAAATCCGTACCTGCCGTTTTTGCACAACTGGACAAAAAAAATTGAAAACTATATTTTCGGCATCAGACTCGTTCCCACACTTCATAGCAATTACTTTTTTTTAATATTCAGTATACAGTTTGGACTTTATTTTATTATACCTACAGGGTGGCACAGAAATCGACGCAGGGAGGTCCATTATCATGTACTGAATCCATGGTAACAGATTTTGCGTCGATGTCCCTGCCACCCTGTATGTATAGATTGTTGCCAAAAGTGGCAATTAAGAGGTCCAGTATGCTCACTTTACCACTTGTTTATCATCTATCCATCTAGTAAAAATGATAGCAATGCTTAACAATTTGATATGTTCAAGGCATTTGAAGTAGGAGATGCAGGCTGGACATGTGGCTGGCACGAGACGCCACTAGGCTTGATGATTCGGAGTGACATCATCATCATCATCCTACGAGCTCAGCAGCCTGTCACCATCAAGTTTACTGGGTTGCCACACGTTCAGCTCGAGACTTTCTCCTCCGTAAGTATTGGGTATCATCCCGTTATTTTCTTGACGAATGTCTTTTAGAGCTGTGGTCTTTTTGCTTCTATATTAGCAAAGAGTATAAGATGGTCATGAGAAAAACCCAAGAATAGAAATTAGAGTAAAAGCGATGTTGGGTGTAGGCATCATACGGCCGGAGCTCTAGGGCCTACATATATTATTCTATGGGGCCTAGTAAGAAAACCGTTTAGAATATGGGTGATGCCGTCGGAGCGGAAGTTACGATTCCATACGAATTAGACGTCTATGATAATTCTCTTTTTGGAATTTTACATTACCTATTGTAAGTGGGTCAATCCGCGGAAATCCACTAACGGCGAATATATGCTAATAATAAATTAAATATTTATTTATTATTTAATAAAACTTTATGCACAAGTAAAAAAACTGTACAAAGGCGGACTTAATGCCTTGGGCATTTTCTACCAGTCTACCTTAGGGTGATGCAGAAATATGCGGAAATATCATAGCTGCATTCTTTTTAGGGTTCCGTAGTCAACTAGGAACCCTTATAGTTTCGCCATGTCTGTCTGTCCGTCCGTCCGTCTGTCCGTCCTCGCTTAATCTCTGTGACCGTTAGCACTAGAAAGCTGAAATTTGGTACCAATATGTATATCAGTCACGCCGACAAAGTGGTAAAATAAAAATTGGAAAAAAATGTTTTATTAGGGTAGCCCCCCTATATGTAAAGTGGGAAGTGATTTTTTTTTTATTTCAACCCTAACGTGTGATATATTGTTGGAAAGGTATTTAAAAATGAATAGGGATTTACTAAAATCGTTTTTTGATAATGTCAATAATTTCGGAAATAATCGCTCCAAAAGTAAAAAACAATGTGTCCCCCCCCCTCTAACTTTTGAACCATAAGTTTAGAAAATATGAAAAAAATTTGAAAAGTAGAACTTTATAAGGACTTTCTAGGAAAATTATTTTGAACTTGATAGAAACAACAGTTTTTGTACAAAAAAAAACAAAAAGTTGTACAAAATCATTTCTGGACTAAGTTCGTAGTATAATCGTATATGCAAGCATTTTTTTTAACTTCGTTTACATATTTTATTATCCTGAACGTATCTTTTTTTCAAACAAAAAAAGAATTATTAAAATCGGTTCTCGCAATCCAAAATTACCACCGAAAACTTCTGGCACGTCTATGTATTAATTAGTAACCCAATTCCCCGAGAGATGGCGCTGTAGGTACTTATTACATTGGGTCGGGTATTATCGAATTGTACGTGGGAAGTGGGAACACTTATTGTGACGGACGGGAAACCACGGAACCCTACACTGAGCGTGGCCCGACACGCTCTTGGCCGGTTTTTTACTTTATATGACATTTCTTACATGTTTTTACGTATGGCGCCGCTATCTAAAAAAGTATAACACCTTTATTTAATTTATTATTGCAATCAACAAGCACCAAATGTCACCATTTGCAAATAAAAGTCGGCCTAATTGAGCGGAATGGCCCAAGTATGAGTTTACTTTTTAATCTGTGATGTTTTTTTTTCAGTGTATGAGCTCATCCTACTCCTATTTCAACATGCTGCGACAATACAGCAAATAAAATATATGAAATTCAACTAATCTTATACATAGTGCTATCAACCTGAACCGTGATGCATACGACAGGATGGTGCATGCCTACCACTACACCTACATTCTTTCTACACTAATTTTATCGCCACGGCATTTCTTTTAAGACCATGCGCTTTCAATCAATGCCTTCTATCAGTAGTGAGAATTTCTATCTATTAAAAAACAAAAAAAATTACTGAATTTACAAGAAGTTTTATTTTACAAACTGACTTGTATTTAAACTTATGTTATGGTGGATTTAAAAAACTGTTAAAGGCTTGCTCAGGCTCCTTCCAGGTCTTCATCACTGTCATAAATTTTTTATGAACCAACGCAAACTACAGCTGGGTGGCACCTCACTTTTTTTGTATGGAACTGCGTTGCGCTGCGGCCTGTTGTGGCTGTGATGTGCGCTTGGTTTTACACTGAATTGTACCATTTCCTTACAATTATATTGGTTTATCCAAGTCCGGGGATATTTCCATCGATCGCAAAGTCCTTTAATATACTGTTACAAAACATTCAGCTCGTCCATATACCTTTTAAAAGGTGATTCGTGCTAATCCGAATCGGGCTCAAGCCGTGTCTGAGTTGACTCACTGGCTGGCATGAATTGGACGCGTCTCGCGCGTTTATTTTCATGCTGCAGTTATCAATACTAGCCAAGTGTTGTTAATTTATAACTGTTTTTTACTGTATTTTTTTTTAAATATTTTTCAAAGGAGTCCATCCTATGTTCAGAACAGGGTGTGTTCAGGCTCAAATGCACACAAAGCCATTAAAAGCTTGATCCTTTATCTTCTGGCAGCAGGAAGTATATTTTGACAGGACCCTTAGAAGTATTGACTATTTCCGTATGTCTAATCAGTTGTGTCGCTGCAAGACCATACAGCAGACATGGTATACCTGGAATCACATAATAATGATCTCATTAATTAAGCACAGTGAGATTAATTTCGGAAAATTCTTTCACAATATAAATAATAGACTGAACCACAACAGTAAGAAGTGAAGAGAATGGAGGGAGGACTTTCCCCAGCAGTGGTACACCAGGGCATAATAATAATAATTTCCCAAATTTTAGATTAGGGGAAATTGACTAGGGCCTTAGTAGTAAATAGAGCAACAGCATTGTATTGGAAAAGGAGAGGAATGTTTTTGCCCTACTAACTTAAAATAATATTCATGAAATACTTAAGGTCCAGCGTTTCTAAATTTGCCGAAGCTGTTAACAACAATGGCCGTTCGAAATTGAATAAAATCGATATACAAGAACAATTATTTTAAGTAATGTTTGTTTTCATCTAAATCTCTGAGCTAACTACTTTGTTTTCGTTAGCTCGGAGATTTAGACTTATCTTTTTGCAGCAGCAGCAGGGGGAACCTGTTTAATTTAAAATGTAGTTAAGTAATCCATACCGAAATTAACAACTTTGATAAGCCTCATGAATTTATCAGACACTGCTAAATCTTCAGCTTTCTTCCTGGAGCAGTGGTATTTCATGTAGGGGAAGCAGCCGGTCCTCAGTATTTGGTAGTTTGAATTCCCAACCTTCCAGTTGAAGTTCGACATTCCAAATTGGTCATTCTTGACGCTACTGCACTGGAAAAAATTATGCAGGAATACAGTAATGCTTTATGGTTGATAAAACAACTTGTGAGTTTTTGTGGAAAGTTTGTTTAAAAACAATAAACAGTAGGTAAGTATAGATTATTTTGGCACTGCGTAAGCCACAGCAAAGGCTCGAATTTGTATAAATACCCAAATAAAAAAAAAACCAAAGGAAAACATCGTGAGGAAACCGGCATGTCCTAGAACCAAGAATTCGAAGACATGTGACATCTACCAATCCACACTGGGCCCGCGTGGTAGATTACGGCCCATTCCTTCTTACCGAGAGGAGGCCTGCGTCCCAGCAGTGGGAACATTATAGGCTGACTATGTGCTATGTACCCAAATAAAACATAAAATGTGGGCTGCTTGATCAAAAAGATTCTTCTACTAAACTACTGATTGCTATTTGTAACAAAATCTTGAGCCCTATGGTCTGCACTGTTTAGGTGATATTGATGCATTTTATGTACATAAACAACGTATTTCTTAAGCCATTGGCTGATATTACCTTCACAAAGTACGAGGTCCAGGGAGGCTCTTTGCATTGAGTCAAATACGCTGTGAGCACCTCCGACGCAGTGGGTTTTGACGAAAAGTTTGCTATTTGTACGGCTACTGTTTTAACCTGAGTCAATAATCTTTTGTTAGTGGACATTTCCATTGCTATAATCATTGAAAATTCACCTTACGAAAGTTACGTAAAATGAAAATAAATAAAGATTTGTACAATTTGACAGCTGACTGATGACAGTGACACTACACGCTACACGGACTCGTGAGTGATGCACACTGACGTATAATCCTAATCCAAACCGATACTAAGTAGTATCGATACAACGTGATACGATTTATACGAATGCGAACGCTTCAGATGTCCCACGGTGGGCAACATCCAGCGCCGTTAGTACAATTTGGCCTCAAGCATGTAAAGTTGTGTCGCGTAAATTGCCTTATTAGATTATTTGCTAATTTATTTGCCTTTTGTGTACAGACGCCAGCACATCAACCTACCCGAAACTGTCAAATTTTCCCAATCAACTTTGAACCTTATACTTAGTGATAAAGTTGAAAATCTATTAAAGAGATTTGACAGATTGTAGTAGGTTGATGTACTGGCGTCTGTACCTGTACTTCTGACGCGTGTGGTTCGCGGCACTGATGAAAATCTGACGCACTCGCCTGCACCAGTTGGCGCTACTCATATTATTTTTCTCATATTATTTTAAGCGAACACCCGCACAACTATTAGCGTAAGTCCTTAAATCGGTGTTTTTCACCCAAAGGGGCATGGTGTACAAAAGGATTCCTGGAATTCTGCATAGACTCCTAGAGCGATACGATACGTTGATAGTTGGATGATCGAATAGAAACTATTCGATACAAATGCAATTATCGTGCATCCCTAAACGAATATAACAGGAGACCGACCACAGACAATTGTGGCACCGCTGCACCGTTTACAGCAAAATGCGATAGTGGCGCCTTTTTTTTTTTTTATTTGAAATGGGCTTGCTCTTGACTCTAGCCTAGGTCAAAGGTGACAGAGACAAAGTCGACGATGGAGCGAGCTTACCCAGAAGAAGCCTGTTCACTCTCACTTTAAAGAGATTCGGGTTGTATGCGCTCGGAAAAACAGACGCAGGTAGAGAGTTCCACTCTTTTGCTGTGCACATTATAAACGACATTTGCAAACGCTTAGTGCGAATTGGTGGAACAGCAACCAGGTAGGGATGGTAACTTGCAGTGCGCCTGGATGTCCGAAGGTAGAAGGGGGCCGGTGGAATGAGGTCGTGGAGTTCTTGGGCACACTCACCGAAGTACAATCTGTAGAAGACCGACAGGCAGGCAACCTTGCGGCGATGAGCCAAGCTGTGAAGCTTGGCATCCACCAGTTTAACGTCGCTAATGAGCCTCTTAGCTCTGCGTTCCACCGAGTCAAGCGCGGCAAGTTGGTATTTCGCTGAGCCATCCCAAAGGTGGCTGCAATACTCCATGCAGGATCGGACTTGTGCTTTGTATAGGGTTAAAAGCTGTCCAGGCGTAAAGTATCGTTTCACCCTATTTAGGATGCCCAGCTTCTTGGCCGCAGTTTGGGCTTTGTACTCGATGGTGGCGCCGAAGTTGAGACTAGATGTCAACTCCATGCCTAGAAGCTCGAGCCGATCAGTTACAGGAACAGATGTACCCCGAAAAGTAGGAGTCTGGTCAAAACGACTCCTTTTGGCGGTAAAAAGACACGCCTGTGTTTTGGTGGCGTTAAAAGAGACCAGATTGTCATCACCCCACTGGGAGACAAGGCTTAAGGTCAAATCTGTCCGCTCTACCATGGCCTCTCTCAAGGATCGAACTTCGGACCCGCTGGCCCCTGCATTGGACAAGTATCTCTCTGAAACTGTACTGTCATCCGCGTACCCAACAATACCAGGCTGAAGTAGGTCATTGATGTGCAGCAGGAAAAGAGTTGCAGAGAGAACAGACCCCTGAGGAACTCCGGCATCAATAGCCATAAGGTCAGAGGAGCAGCCATCAACGACCACTCTGATCGACCGCTCACTAAGGAAGTCTGATATCCAGCTACAAAAACCAGCTGGGATGCCATAAGCAGGAAGCTTACTGAGGAGATCGGCGTGCCAGACCCTGTCAAAGGCCTTCGAGATATTAAGCGATACAGCAAGTGCTTCGCCGTGTTTCTCGATGGCTTCGCCCCAACAGTGCGTGACATACACAAGTAGAGTAGCCTTTTTTGCTGAGCAGCATTACTTTGATGTCCCGACAGTTTGTTTGTCGTGGTTGCAAAATGCGACGAACAGTCTGTTCGTCCCGACATTTTTAACGCTGACTGTACGTTGTACAGACGCCAGCACATCAACCTACTGGCTACTACAATCTGTCAAATTTCTTTAATAGATTTTCAACTTTATCACTAAAACATAAGGTTCAAAGTTGATTGGGAAAATGTGACAGTTTGGTGTAGGTTGATGTGCTGGCGTCTGTACATATCCATCGGACGAGTTGGGAATGAGTCGAAATACAGCATGAGACGAGTTAAGAAACTGACCAGATGCACAAGGTGACGTATTAGTGAAAGTGACCTATTAGGGATAGCGACGAAATGGCCAATGTGACGACATAGCCGCCAAACCGAATATTTAACCTTTTAACCGCCGGACTTTATATCAGTTGTCGTGCCCCCAGCGCCAGACAAAAAAAAAACGAAAAATAAATACCGTTGTGTTATTGGGTCGTATATATACGACTCTGGCGGAATTGACACGAAAATATTTGTCAGATTAATCCGACGTACAAAATGTTAAAACAAGCTTCTACACAGCTCCATATCGATTACGTTTATTTTTCCCATCAAATAAAACAAAACTAAAGAGTTCGTAGGTCCAAGGGATGATTCTTGTGACTACAGCATCTACAATCTACTTCGGAAGCCCCAGGTCCAACTCCAACCCAACTGATAGATTACTAACTTCTTTCCTTACTTTAGCATCATGATTGAGCCCAGTGGCGGATTTACCAATAGGCTGAGTAGGCTGGAGCCTAGGGCGCCAGATTTTAGGGGCGGCAAAGGGGCTAGCGTTTTTGTTAAATGTCTTTACTGAAATTAAAACGATTAATATTTATTATACCTACCTACCATGTTTTTTTTGGAAAGAATAAACAAAGCGAATGCTGAAATTTAGGATCTTTACAAATCTCTTTGCAAGTTTTTCGTAGCTGATGAACGAGAACATTTTAAGCATTTTGAAGAAAAGGCGAAGCAGTATACAAATGACATGGGACATTATTTTAGACGTCGGTAGGGGCGGCAAAATTTGAATAGCCTACTGGCGGCAAATATATAAATCCGCCACTGAGTGAGCCGTCATTATATTGGCATTTAAAAAATTATTAACTGTTTTCATACTGATGATTTTTTGCTTCTTCCAATTACCGGTAGGTACCTAGGTAGGTACTAGGAATACCTGGGGGTATATTTGTGCCGGTTGCGCCCTGGGTGAATTATAATTAAATCTGGTTTATTCCCGATCGTCCCCACTGGGCACGAGTGGGAAAAAGTTTCGTTCCTTCCAGTGGTGGCGATTGGAACTTTTTATTTCCCACTCGTTCCGCTATATACCGAGAGTCAAAATGCAATAATGGGGATTTCAATGAGGTTTCACGGATTTTTCCCACTCGTGCCCAGTGGGGACGACGACGGGGTGGGGACGACCGGGGGCGGGAATAAACCTTAAATCTATGTATTTATTTAAGAATCTCCGACAGAAGGTATAGACAATACATTGGATTTTTGTGATTTTGGTAGCAAGGCATAGCGATTAATCCAAACTAATATTATAAATGCGAAAGTAACTCGATGTCTGTTATCTTTTCACGCCTTTTTAGACGGAATGGATTTCGATGGGCACGCAGACCTAAGGACATAGGATAGCTACTTTTTCCAGCAATACGTTCCCGTGGGATAATTCCCGACCTTCACTCAAGCGAAGCCGCTGGCAAGAGCTAGGTATCAATAAAATGAAAGTCTACTTTTAGGGAGAGTACAGACGAGCAGCACTGCTGTCGACATAGACAACTTCAGCTCATCAGCTCTCGATAGAGGCAACTGCAGTTACCGCCATTGCTCAGCGTTTGCCGTTAACACGTGGACAGCAAACGCTGAGCAATGGCGACAGCTACAGTATGAGTGCAGCGCGCGCGCTGCCTTGTCAGTCGACTTCAAATAGACTATAATAACGTTCGTGGCACGCTACAACAATGCTGTCGACATGGTGGGCAGCAGTCGGCGTGTCGAATACTGCAGCAGTTGCTTTTGTCTGTAGACAGCTGAAGTTGGGCTCTGTCGACAGCAAAATGGTTCTCGTCTGTTCGACGCCTTTTAACCCACAGCGCACGGAGACGCCCGATGCTTGAGACCTCGGGCGAGACAGGATCGTTAATTAACACTTTCCATACAAACCAAGTGTGTAACCGTTTAAGACACAAATGCCATAGGTACATGAAGAAATTGGCGGCTTTGCGGTCAACGCATTTGCGCGAATTTTATTTCATCTCTAGACGCTGCTGACAAAGTGATTCCGTACACTGTGATTTAAACCTTATAACCCACATGTTGCAATACGGTCAACTAGGGCTTCCTAAGCAGGGACTGTAATACCGATATGATTCCTGTATCGATATCGAAATATCGATATAGGAACTGATATTTTGGTACCTCTTTATCGATACTGGTACCGATATTTTATTTCAGTTCATCAATATATGTATTTATGTGTGTCTTTATCGGTACCGGTACTGATCCTAAAATAACGATATATTACCAATAAAATGATGTGGCACCTTCCGCCCGTACCCCGGTCCCCGACACAGACGACACGACAGTCGGTGAAGTTAACACAACAGATAACTCTGTTTCTACCTAATTTCGACCTTTATATCAAACGCAGAGAATTATCCACGAAATAATCGCCCCAAGATGTCTGGTTTGTATTTTCTAAAGATTTAATGTTCTTTTTAACTTAATTTTTATGTTCTACCGATGTGTATGGGAATAGGAATCCAAACTAATATTATAAATGCGAAAGTAACTCTGTCTGTCTTTTCTTCACGCCTAAACTACTGAACCGATTTCGATGAAATTTGGTATAGAGATAGTTTGAGTCCCGGAAAAGGACATAGGATAGTTTTTATCCCGATATTCCCACGGGATCGAAACTTACGCGGGTGAAACCGCGGGGCGCAGCTAGTTGTAAATAATCGTACAAAGCAATCGGAGACCCATTTATCACAATTCAACGAATTTGAAATAAACAATACGTCAAAAATAAGATCGAAGGTAAGTAAATATTGGTAGAAATCATTTAAAAAAATATTTTGTATAATATGTGAAGTGGTTCGAGTTTTATCTATGGTATTCTCCATGTTCAGGTAGGCGTGGATTATCGGGTAGGAAGGCAGTATTTCAATAAAATCACACTTGTTACAATCACTTCACTTATAATTCTCGATAACTCAATCAGTAGGTACTTCACAAAATTATTATGGATCACTTAGATCACGAAAGATACACCAAAAATATAACGTCCACCGAGCACGTGGTTGCGTGCGCGCTTTTCCCGCGATCTCGTGTCAACTGCTTGTCTTTCAAGATGGCCGCCTCACCAGTGCTCGGTGTTCGTTTTTGATATTGACATTTGTGTTAGAAGTCAATTGACAGTCTAGAAAAGCTGATGCGCCGACACGGCCAGCCCTGACACTCGCACGACCTCGTGCGCATGGTGTCGTGCATCCGTTGACTGCGACGTTACTCCTCTCGACCTGTTCGATAAATAAAGATACACGTTTACATATGTTCGGCCCTTCCTGACCAATAGTAAATTCATTGCCATTGCAGAGTAACATGGACCGGACGTGCTAGGCCCCTTCATCCAGTTACTCAACCAGGTCCGGGCGTGCTAGGCCCCTTCGACCGTCTTGCGTAGCGTGGCCCGGGCGTACGAGGCCCCTTCGACCCGCTACTACCTTGTGGCCCGGGCGTACGAGGCCCCTTCGACCCATTATCATGGCGCGGTCCGGGCGTACGAGGCCCCTTCGACCCGCTACTACCTTGTGGCCCGGGCGTACGAGGCCCCTTCGACCCATTATCATGGCGCGGTCCGGGCGTACGAGGCCCCTTCGACCGACCAACAACGCATGGCCCGGGCGTACAAGGCCCTTTCAGCCAATTACTAAAGCGTGGCCCGGGCGTACGAGGCCCCTTCAACCAGCTTTACACTACAGCGAGAAAATAGACTACGTGTGAGTTAAATGAAGACTACTCACTTCGATGTACCTGAGCCCGTTCTACAACCATACTAGAGCTGTCTTCTGAAGCCGAGAGCGTGTCGGAACCGGCAGTTAAGGTCTCTTCACTAGCAACGGAAACTGTCTCACTATCGGTGTCCGAAGACTCTATTCGGTCAATGTCATTTTCATCGAACGCCGACACGTCATCCTCGTCATTGATCAAGGTTGTAGATATCTACCAGTCCCTCAAACCCTCTAGGTACCGCACGTAAGTTGTCGTTAGAGTACTTATAAACGCGACTAGATCTATTGATGCCTTTTAGTTCATAGCGGTCGTTATCTAGAACTTTAGTTATGATGAATGGCCCCTTAAATTTTTTAGCTAGCTTGGTCTGATTGCGCTCACTACACTTAATGAAGACATAATCTCCCAATTCAAATGGTTTTATTGTAGCCTTGCCTTTATTAAAAAGTTGTTCTTGTGAGCTGGCCGCCTTAAGAATATTTGCTGATGCTTGACTTCTTATGACGCCCAGGTCAGCCCGCGAAGAAGAACTAACTTTGGAAGCTATTTGGGACATTCCTAAGGACTGTGCACGTATGCCGAACATCAGTTCTGTTGGCGTGAAACCTGTGATCCTAGATTTAGTGCTATTTAATGCTAATTGTACTTCGTCTAACTCGTCTCTCCAAACCTTGAGTCATTCTCGATAATGGTGAGTAGGTTTTTCAAGGTGCGCATTACTCTTTCTACCTGACCGTTGGCTCTGGCAGAGCCTGTTGCTATGAGATGTAGTTCTATGTTATGATCAGTGCAAAACTCTTTAAATTCTGCACTAATATAACACCTACCCTGATCTGCTATTATTCTCTTAGGGGAACCGAAAAGACACACTGCTTTCTTTAAGGCTTTTACGGCACAGGCTGCATCTAACGAAAGGGTATACTCTAAAAGGACGTATTTTGTGAAAGCATCAATGATGACAGAGGCATATTCTTTTCTGTCACTCTTGCCGCTGAGTTTTCCCGTAATATCTATATGGATGGTGTGCCATGGTACAGAAACTTTTGGGATAGGATGTAATCTTACCTGTTGTGCACCTGAGGTGCCTTTGGAGGCTTTGCACACTATGCAAGAGTCGATAAACTTGTGAACATTTTTTGACATCTGGGGAAACCAGTACTGCTCGTATAATTTGTCGAGGATTCTATCGTAACCTAGATGTTTGATCTCTGTATGTACATGATTTATAAGTGTCCACACCAGAGAACGTGGAACTATGGGGAGCCAGCTGCTTACCTTGTTCTAAGATGTCCCTACCTATAATAACAGGATCTACTAAAGCGTCATCAGGGACCACATGAAACAATATGCTAACTTTAATACCTTGGATTTGAACTGAACTAAAAATTTGGGTCAGGCATTTTATGTCTTCACCACCTAGGCCTGTTAAATAAACAGTCTCCTTGCGTACGGAACCGGGGAGTTGGTCAACTAAGATATTATTGATCAATGAACATGCCGAACCGCTATCGAATAGAAATGACATTGACTTACCAGCTGATGTGGATAGAGAACCTTTGACCAGTCTGCGCTCACAGATATTTACGTCCTTCTTGGTTGGATGTTCTTTGTCTGCCTTGTTATTGGGACAAGCCGTACTGATGTGTCCGGGTTTTAGACATGTAAAGCAAGTGACTGTCTTTTCCCTTTCTATCTTCGAGGCTGCGGCACCATCTCGACGTTTGCGACACTCTTCGATCTTGTGCCCACGGTGACCGCAGTAGTGACAGGATCCTCCGAATTTCGTATCAGCAACAGTACGTGGTTTCTTTGAGTTGGAATTTTGCTCTTCGTTATAATCCAGGCGCCGCTTCAGCGATACTCCACTAAGAGCGCGGCATAATTAGGCTCTCGTTGTGATAGTGTACGAATTAAGCTCTCTACGGATTAAAGAGTTTCTTTGACTGAGGACTGATATGACGAATCCGGTAATTGCCTCTTCGGTCATTTCTATTTTTGGAATGCGTTCAATGAGACTCCACAAACGCAAAGCTGCTTCAGACGCTGCCTCTTGAGGTCCAATCTCAAATCTCATCACACTGTCCTTTGACAGTGCAGTGTTAGTCCTGCATTAACATAGGTTTTCCAAATCTCGCGAGTAACAACTCCTTAATCAGTGGCCATTCTATTTCCGAACTCTTTAATTTAGTCAAACAAGATGCAGCGCGACCCTTCAGTGAGTTGATTAAGGCAAGCAACAACTCGGTCCCGGAAAAATTTCGGCTAGTGACTATCATTTCGGTAATTCTACACCAACCTTCGATATCGGCCTCTGCATCGTCAGGATCGAATTTAACCAACTGGGTCGGATTAAATAGCGGCTGTGGTGGCTTGGTGCTGTTAGTGGTCGCAGCCAGCAATCTTGTCAAAATCGACTCCATTCCGGTGAGCAAATCATGGGTACTCGTATTAGAGTCCTTATCTCCGGTGTTGGAAACTGCCTCCGGTTGATTTAGCCCTTCGAATCCCACTTCTGATGAAGTGGTTCGAGTTTTATCTATGGTATTCTCCATGTTCAGGTAGGCGTGGATTATCGGGTAGGAAGGCAGTATTTTAATAAAATCACACTTGTTACAATCACTTCACTTATAATTCTCGATAACTCAATCAGTAGGTACTTCACAAAATTATTATGGATCACTTAGATCACGAAAGATACACCAAAAATATAACGTCCACCGAGCACGTGGTTGCGTGTGCGCTTTTCCCGCGATCTCGTGTCAACTGCTTGTCTTTCAAGATGGCCGCCTCACCAGTGCTCGGTGTTCGTTTTTGATATTGACATTTGTGTTAGAAGTCAATTGACAGTCTAGAAAAGCTGATGCGCCGACATATGAATTTTACCTTCCAGGCATAAACAATGTGGTAGTAGATGAGTCATCTGGGGACGATGTTTCTAGTATGGAAGAAGATTGTATTAAAAGTTCACCAATTCGAGCCCGTCATTATGACGTAGATCCTAATAGTACCACTCCTGAACTTAATTCACCGGAGTCAGATTTTGCTTTTTACGCCCCATTATTTATCACGATTACGTAAATCAAATTTGTCAAAACAACAGCAATAACAACAGGTAGACACGCGCGCATTCGACAACAAGACGCGACTCGTCGCAGTAAGTTACTTTCCACTGTTACACAGGGTCTGGTTTATCCGTTACAATGTTGCCGCTCGGCGTTGCGGCTGTGCGAGTGCGAGCAACTAAGGTCGCGTCATCGTCTCCCTCTCGCGACGGGTATCGATATAGAATAACGATATAGTTATGGATAATTTAATAGCAGTATTTAATAATTTCGTTATGGATATCGATATTCACATAAAATATCAGTTGCAATAACGATATCTTCTTGAAAATATCGGTATTTTTCATTTATCGATATCGGTCCCTGTTCCTAAGGCCGCGTTTCCACTGAAGCGGAGCTGGGCGGAGAGGAGCGGAGAGGAGCGGAGACGTGCAGGAATCGACCAATCAAAATGGTTTAAATCCTCATCGCGTCACTCGTCTCGTCTGTGATTGCACGATTCCTGCACGTCTCCGCTCCGCACAGCTCCGCTTCGCACAGCACCGCTTCAGCTTCCGCTCGCTGTCCTCCGCACTGCACCGCCTCGATGTATGAATATCCGCTCAGCTCTGCTCCACCCCGCTCGTACTGTTTCCATTGAAGCGGAGCGGAGATTTCAAGCATAGTCATTGGTCAATTTGTGCACCGCTAACCTCCTCTCCGCCCAGCTCCGCGTCAGTGGAAACGCGGCCTAATACTTGAATGGGCGCGTAGACCGCGAATTTTTAATCAGTCGGTCAGTAAAACCAACGTCGCTAATCAGTTCGCTCACCGAAAGTAAATAAAAATTAATCGTCATCAATTCATCATCATTTCATTTATTTGCTCAACTTACTGACAATTTCGAAAATCACAGTTATTTTTGACATTTTGTAATATTCAATTATTACACGATAACAGCAGTCAGCTGTGGTAAAATGGGAAGTGGGTATAAAATGGTATTAAATATTATTATTTATTGGCCGCGGTATATTACATATTTCTATTGAGTAGTAATATTACAATAGGTACTTATGGGTAGGTCCATCAATTTACAAAGTAACAAGGAAAACATTTCATTATAAAAAAAAACATGTGAAGTTGTCACAGAAAATGAAAAAAAAAAATGATAATAATACTAATAAATAACATTTATCAATTTGTAATTTAGAATCATATTAATTTTACAAGTTAATGAAGTGAGCAGAATGATGGGCGTCACAACACGCCGACTCGGACATGACACGTAATGTACAATCAATGAAGCGAAACCAACAACAATAATAAAACATTTAAATTTAAATTATTCCAGTGATCATCTACATATGAAACAAAACAAAAAGCGTTCGTGTATTTAAACCTATGGAAATATGATAGAAAAATCACAATATGTCATTGGAATAACATCCTACAGATATAATAAAAAATTAATGGTGTCACCTGTGATACCACTTAAGGGTTAGTACTTAGAAATATTTTAATGGTGGGATCGTAGCTCATCTATATACAATACCAACAATTTCAATAGACTTATACAATCACTCGAGTCCCCTACAGCGCCTACATGTTATCAAAGCTTTGTACACAACTGTCCCTCTGAGCGGTGAGCACTGCCCAGCGCCATGTGATGCGTATCGTTGTTCCCATGTATGATGAGATGACTAACAATTTTGTACAAAGCCATGGTACATACATAACTTTATTGCATTCAAATACCACTCTACTTCAAAATATTTTCAAAAGGCCTACGTTATACAATGTCTAACATTAATGTTTTTGTAATTTCTATGGGAACACGAAACACCAAGAGTTTTCCAATTCAAATATTTGCATTGTGGCATAATAATCGGTATGATTATTTGAATTTTATAATGAATTTTGTACATCACTATTATTAACGATTTATGCCATTATGTTAGCCAATGAATGTTACAATCATAACAATATAATGATAAATTTATATGACATGGATAGTTGTTTAGACACGAGCTTCATATTCAATACATAGTAATAATTTACATACATAGCTGCAAGAGAATGTTCACAAAAACGACATACATAAAATATTTTTAACCCGAAGCCTACATCCAAAACTACATCAACGCGCAAAAAGCGTCCAGCGTTTCTCCGTAATATACACATTAAAAGTAATTATTAAAAGCGGTACACTAATTAACCGCAAGAGACAAAAAAACATTAGGATCGAATATCGTCTTGAGATCAATCATAGTAAAACGAAGGGCTGGATCCGTGGATCCATTCTAATTATACGCACACATCCACCGGCCACTCTCACTCCGAATCTCACAGTCTATGGTACACGGGGTATATTCTAATAGTATTAATATATGCAGCCTTGTCGTGTAGTAACTGACCGCGCCTCGGGAAACCCGGCTGTGACTGGCGTAGACTGGAGCCGACCTCAACACACGCTGGTTGGGTGTGGGCCATGCTGGCGAGTGAGGTCCTCAGCCGTTGAATTCGAATATGTGTGTGCCGTGTGGCGTGTCTTTGGTATAGAGGCGGGTGGTGTGTGCACGGTGGTGTGTGCACTAGGCCTGCTTCACTCGCTTGCGCGGCGGCCCGATGGGCGGGATCTGTTGCTGCTGCGTCGCCAGCGCGCGGAAGGCTTCGGCGATCAGGTGCGGGTGCGACGAGATCATGTTCTTCCAGCCCGCTGTGTCCATTACGTCTGTTGCGTGACTCCTGTAATGAAGAAAGACAAGTATAAATCAGTCCAAGTGTAAAATAATACAAATTTATTTCACAATAAGGACATCTGAAGAGTTTACTTTTCAGCCTGTTCTGTCCCACTACCAGATACGTCTTCCCCGTAGACTTCAACTGCATTCTGTGGCAATCTGAAGATATAGACCAGTGAGCACTGCCCAGTGCCATGTGATGCGTATCGTTGCGTTCGTACAGTTCTCATGTATGATGAGATGACTAACAAACTAATATAGTGGTCATGATTCAATATTTTTTTTTATCATTACAGTATTCTTGCAATACGATATAACTACTGGCAGATTCTGCCAATCATCACTACTCCTCACAAACGATCACTTAAATGCCTTCAAAACATTCACACTTCACATCAAACTTCATCAAATGTAATAAAAAAGGTAAAAGAAATAATACTAACGTGTTGATAAAGTCAATGGTTTGCGCCTTGAGCTGGTCCGCAGAATGAAGGTCCGCTAATATGAGTGTGTCAGCCGCTGTCTCCACCGACAAACTGAGGCATAGCGCCTCTTCACACATTACTTTTAACCGTTCTAGTGCGTACTGGAAAGAAAGAAAGAAAGTTTTGTTATTATACCGTTTTATACCTTCTAAACATAAATAAAAATTAAATAAGATTAATCATTTATTTATACTTTGGCATCAATCAATCATCATCAACTACAGCCTGACTTGACCGACTCCTAGACAACCGCGTCTCTTTAACTATGCAAGTCTTCACTCACGTTACTGCATTATAATTAGGTACACTCACAGCCAGAACCAAAATTAAAATTTGTTTGTTTTTTTATGTGACACTCACAACCGGCTGACAACTAAATGTAAAAAAAAAACAAATGCCCAGTCTATTTTAGGCTGAGGTCAACTCGACATTGGTCAAAGATGTATGCTATTTGGATCTTTTTTAACAAGTAATTAAATATAGTTTTCGATGCAGTAATCTGCTCTTTGCTCGTAGCTTCAAAAGGTATTATATGTCGTGTCTTGATAAAGGAAAGAATTTGAAAACAACTAAGATAAAAGACGACTGTACTCATAGCGCCCCAAAATTCCCAAAAGAAGTCGAGAAAGCAATAGACAGCTGTTGCAAACAACATTGAAGAAAGTAATATCTCCATAGAAATATCCCTGACAAACGTTGCAGCAATCGCAGTAGTTACTAGAGCACTAGAGGAAACTGGTATTCCTCTTGAAAAAACCCAGTCATTGCTGATTATAATACCTACAGGAATAACCCCGCATTTATCTACTTGGGACTCTTAGTGTACCCAAGTGGTTCATTATTTATTATTTATGTAGAACAGCAAATTAACCAACAATACTAATTAAACATTATCCTATCCCTCTGTCGTCTCACATAACCGCAAACATTCTAGCATTATCGTCTTCCATTTATTATTTTACTAGCAGCGCCCCACGGTTTCACCCGCATAAGTTTCGATCACGTGGGAATATCGGTTTAAAAAGTACCCTATGTGTTATTCTGACGTATAAGCTATATTACTGTAAAGTTTCATCAAAGTCTGTTCAGTAGTTTTTGCGTCGAAGAATTAACAAACACACTCATAAACTTTCGCCTTTATAATATTAGTGTGATTTATTAAAACTATGCACGAGTAAAAAAGTACCTACCTACTGTACAAAGGCGGACTTCATTTCATTATACTTTAATAATGTATATTATTACTGTTAATACAAAAGACAATTTATTTTTGAATCATAAATTTCTTATAGCCATAGTGCCATACTCATTGGTTGCATATTCGCACTACAATATTGGCTATGGTTCGCCATCACGTTGAGTTTGCGACTTGACGTGCGAATGTAATCTCTATATCGAAATTGCCTTATTATCTCAGCTCAACGCTTTTTATCTATATCGCGTGATGGATAAAAGACGTTATTAAATACGTCTCTATAAGGTATGTGATTCCAGTTCGAATTAAATCAATTGCGTTTGTCGTTAGATGAGTAATTTTTTTTTTTAAATTAATTCCATATTTAAAAGATAATGGGTCTGAGTAAGAAGTTTCTTACTATGGAGTTTAATGATTAACTTTGATGACATCTACGCCATCTGTGACATCTGCCCAAAGGTGGCACGATTACTGGCAAATGCTTGCACTGGTTGGACTGGTCCTCTCAAATCTGTGTGGTACTTTCCTCATAAGACCATTTCCGACATCAATCTACATGTTCTTCACATGATCTGACCAAGATTATGTCTGAACTTAGAGAGAGAGACCTCTGAGTTTGTTTCGGCCTTTTGTCATAGTAGTCAGAAACGAAACACCGACCTCATCTAGCTTTTTTTAAAATAATATGACGTGTAAAAGTGAGTACATTTCATTCAACTTTCCTATTTTCAGAACATTTCAGTCTCGTTTCTGTGACTGTCCACTGTCGTAAATGGAGGAAATAAACTACAACATAATATATCGGATGCTATTAGCTGCGTATCACCACGACAATAACCTTTTACTCTTGGCAATTTCACAGAATCTTGAAACACATCTTTATACCTTCCTTTGATTCTCAAAGCCTGTTGTTCAAGCGAAGTCGAGGTATAGATGATGATGATGAGTGACATCATCCTCTACACCTCGATTTCGCCTCCTGCTGTACATAAACCTGTCTTTCAATCCCCTCTCATCAATCTATCATTAAATCTCACACGCTAATTGGTTAACAAAAAAACATCACAACCAAAATGATAAAACTAGCTTACCTTATCAGCGGCTGCTAAGAGGTCGTCGGCCATTTTGTCTAGGTTGGGCGCACGGCCTGTGTAAATAAAACGAAGCATTTCTCTTAACACCTCGTGGTCTACATCTGTGATGTCTACTCGATTCCGTTTCCTTTCTTCCATTTCGTGTTCAAACATCGCTGCAAATACTGGACTTCTCGCTGGAAAGTAGAAAAGAGTTTTGTTAATAAATGTTATAAAAAAAAACTAAACTTTTAATGTAGCTCATTCACTATAACTAACCAACAATGTAACTATTATCTTAAATCATTGTAATAAGGTATCAATTAGAATGAATGCAATGAGAGAATCAAATTCTCGGCGACTTCTGTGCTACTTAACTACCTCAGTGACTTCCGTAAAGATTGTTAAACGAAATGGGCAGTTGGACCATACTAAATACTGCTATACAGTCGCATAAAACTGACTACTATTTACCATTAAGGGCTGATTTCACCAAACTCTCGGAACGGTTAAAAGATATCTTTAACCGTTCCGATCAGAATCCGAATTGGAAAGGTTCTAAATTCTGACGGATAGAGTTCGGATCTAGTGCGCAACCCCTCATACAAATAGGACTATGGTCACTTCGGGCATTAGGTACTCGGATTCGGATCGGACGTAGTGCGAAACTGTTCAAAATTCAAAATTCATTCTCAGGAAGACTTATTCTAGGTAATATACTTTGGTGGAATTCGCCCTAAGTGAATTACAGACAGTATGTTTATTTACTGAAGATCTCAGTAACATAATAATGATTGAACATCTCCACAGCAGAACATGGGCCTCACAATGACCGCGACAAAAAACGATCGACTTTAAAAAAAACGCCATTTAATTCAAAGTTGCATGTTTATTGATGTCAGCAGTAAAATTACAACAATACAATTCCAATTTTGGCCACAAAGGGAAAAAAAAACATAACGGAAATCCCATTAGCTCTGCCGTGCAGTTATCACAACCTACATAAGAGAATTTAATTTGTATTGTAACACAGTCTCTAATCGTGTGATCTGAATTCGAAAATATAACTACCGTATGAATCATAATTAATATTTTAATTTTTAACTCGTTATTTTAAGTGACTTGTTGACCACATTTCTCACCGAACATTATATGGGACACTTCGGGTTTTTTCCCTACTTTGAAACTGTATATAAACGTAATATTCTAATACCTATATTAGTATAATTAGATATATTATAGTCTCTGTGGTCATTACTAACCTCTGTGGTCTTATGTTTTGTTAGGCATCACTAACCGATAAGCTTATGTCATAGCGGAAAAAACATTAGGTACGTTTTTAAAAATTACTGCTAATTATTAGTATTATAATAATAAAACTAGAACAAATATTATTATAATGCTCGTTATATTATATTTCTAATAACAAGCTCGCACTCGGAAATTCCACTAGAAATGAGTACAAGGAAACTACAGGGGGGTTTCGGGACGAAAATAGCTTATTATGTCCTCTCCTTGGCCTAAAATTCTCGCATGTAAAAGTCAATTAAGATCTATAGTTCTGTTGATGCTAGAAGCAAAAAGAAAAGAAATTAAGGTTGTTTACACAACTTGTCGAGTACCTATCAGATAATTTTATTGTGATAAAATATTACTTTGTTACGTGAACATTCGACACTATCGGATCATAAATATTATTCAGAACCAGAGAAACGTGTCACGAGAATTTGTGTAATACGATAATCAAGATTGTTATAAACGCGATCGATGTAAATACAATTTAAATACTATGTTTATTTTAATATTAGACAAATAAGCTACTTTTTATTATGAAATGATCGTCGTGTTTATCTCCTGTAGGCTTTCACACTGTATAACGCTGTTATGAACCTCTACGGCATATCGAAACTACTAAAGAAATGATTCAGAAGACATCCATGTCTTGGAAGGCCATTTTTGTCTAATGCCATAATAAATAGAGTATCAAAAAGTTAAATGCAGTCTCCTAAGAACGTCCTGTCGCTACAACGGCGAAGGAACCTGCCCTTACTGCCGCATTTCTAAAATCCATCCTATAGGTTTAGTAAACAAAAATAAAACCAATTTACCTGCTAAAATGGCTTTATGCGCCTGGAATTCCCTTCCTCCAACTGCTAACGTGACGTCGGAAAACCTTTCGTTGTCGAACAAAGCTCCCAGGTCGTCCGAAAGCCGGCACTCGGGCACTTTGAACTGTACCACGTTGCTCTGCCCGCTAATATTGATACTGTCTGCTACCACCGACACTTCACAGAATATCGTCAGCTTATCTTCTGGTAGGAGGCCATTTGCTTCGTCTAATAGGAAGTCTCTGGAAATTGGAGAAATATCCGGTTATTTTCAGTGTTTCCGCAGAAGAGATATTGTTAGGAAGTGCTCGTGTTTCGCGGAAATATGGTTAGGTACGTTAAAGATATGAGGGACAATTTTATTGAGGGTGCAGAAAGGGTTGATATTTCTAGATGTGTGCCTTTCTGGGGAATATAGATAATCTTTCCAGCATAGCTATTTACAACCATTCGACGGGCTATCGTATCGAGAATGACACATTTCGATAATCTGATTTGCATTGCCCCGGACAGCAAACACCTGTCGGAAGAACAGCGGTCGTACCTATTTGATTTAAACTGACATTTTCGGTTTTTGGACTTGTGAATAGCGTTTAGAGGACTCCTAAGATAACATTGATTGATGTTCGATACGGTACGGAAGCGTATCGAGTGGTTGAGAATAGCTATGCAGGTATCAGTGTAATAAATTACCAAGAGAACTGCACACCAGTAACAGGACATCCCATCCCGACAAAAGCAACACAAACAAAGGACCTCAACATCATACTTTTCACCCCAAAAACTCAGAAAATTTTACGCAAAAATAAAATTGATGCTAAGGTAACTTGATTTATAGGCAAGCGTTCTTGTTCTCATTTTTACGGTGTCGTAAAAACGTTAGCACTCAGTAAAGTTGAACCTTGTGGTATTCGCATCACCGCAATGGAAGATTTGGCCCGGAGCCGGTCGTTAGTGGCGCTCGCTCCCTTTTATATTGGCCACGAAATGAAGACTGTTCCGGAATCACTGATGCTCTGCGATATTTTAGATCATAGGAAAATATCCTACTATGGAAAAAGGTTCTCCAGTGAAAACTTAGCCATTTTTTTGAGACTACATAAGGGTCTTAAATACGTCGATAAATATAATAGTAGTTAACCCAAATACTGGACGTTTAGGTAGTCATGATTATAAAAAATCGGCAAGTTCTTCTCTCAAAAGTTAAACTATGTTTTAAGCAAAACTACAAAAAAAAAGGCCATGCACAGCCGGCAGGCAACAGGTAGTGATAAAATTGTTAGAATTAGATTAATGAACATCGCACACACCTTGACCCAAAAAGGGTTTCCGAACCAATTGTATCAATCTAGGCTAGTTTCCAAGAATGTGGGCCAGGTAAAATTACTAATAGGATAAAGACTGTGCTTAATTTGTGTAGGATACTTTAGTTTTTGAGGCTTCGTTGAACTTAATTAAATTTTTTTCAATACACTGCAGGATTAAGGACATTCGGGGTATAATCGTGACTGGTTCTGTGTCTACACCGGATACATTCAACGCATGACTTCAAAAGGGGTTGATTTACACCACGGCCAATAACACAAGACCCCCGATATAACGCGGTCGTCCCATAACAGCTGTTGCTACAAAGATTACGTACGCGTATGTAGCCAGGGGTCTACTTAATGTGGTGTTTATAGCCCTCGCGAGAAGCCCACATTTTCAGCAGTAAGGAATAAAATTATGTGACTGCCGCGTTAAAGGGGTCCGCCCCCCATCTAACTGTATGCTTCGTAAAACTTTCCACGAAATCTACACTGTTTTGTGATGTTTTTTGCCTCGTAAAGTCATTATTTGTTTTGATTTAATATACGTATTAAAATTATACTGTTTTTTCTGAAACTTGTATGTAATTTACATTACCTACAAAAAATAACTAACACTGCTTTGTGAGTCTTTAAAACGAATAAATAATGGCGTTTTCTACACTTAAAATACAAGAATAATGTGACTCACCTTCTTATAAATTTTTTGAACCCCCAATCTTTGCCTTGAACGAATCTGTATGCACGCTGTGACTCCATCGCCTTCGTTTCTTCCCGTTTTGCATTTAATATTGAGAACTTGAATTTTGCACGCACTTCTGATTTATTACACGACACTAATAATAAGTATAAGGATAAATAGTCTTTGCTCTCTTCATCGAGTCCTTTAGGATTAACACGAAGACACCACTTTAATTTGTCACTAGCACCTGCTGAAAAAGTCGATGATTTTAACACTTCACCCATTTCTTCTCTACAAAAACTAAAATTGTTTATTGTCCACATGTAACTGAACTTAACCACTTTGACCTGAAACAAAGGAAAATTACATTATTTAATATTATACAGAAGTAGTAGTAGTAAAGGAAGGCGGATAAATTGTGCGTAAATGATAACTACGTAGAATAATCCAAATCCAAACTAATATTATAAATGCGAAAGTAACTCTGTCTGTCTGTCTGTCTTTTCTTCACGCCTAAACTACTGAACCGATTTGTGTGAAATTTGGTACAGACATAGTTTGGAACTTGAGAAAGGACATAGGATAGTTTTTATCCCGATATTCCTACGGGATCGAAACTTACGCGGGTGAAACCGCGGGGCGCAGCTAGTAGATATTAAAACTGGTAGTGACGCTCATCAGTCAGAATGATGTACAATGCTTCATAAATAATGGAAAAGTATAAATCAGTGAGGAAGCGGACACTTGCAAAGGGCACCCCCCGTGGGTGACAATAAATCTTCCTCGGGACGGGTCCCTAACTATTCAGCTTAGTGCTTTGTACATTGTCCTTAATTGCCTCACCGACAGTCACCATGGAAAACAAACAAGCAGTTTAACGACTTATTTATGGCAAATAAAATTTCATGAACAAAATGGACAACACTCATTATTTCATTCATGATTCAAGGTTAGGATGTCATCTGTATTTACTTTTAAACAGCTTATATTATCGAGTCTTTGATCTTGGTTTCAGGTAAATCCAATGCCCATAATACCTACGACTTCCAGTGATATTGCACGAGCTTATGGCACCTTTGGGAACGTCTGTCACGATTATAATTCATTCATATAAAAATAATTAGCATGGAGTGAGTGAGTTGAACGTGATGGGCTCATTGTCAGGGGCCCTGCGTCTCGTTGGGTGGACACTTGGGCCACGGCGTCGGTCAGGAGGATAGACGTAGCAAGTCGCGGGCGCAACCTGGCCGCCTCTGGTCGTTGCCCTCGACCGTTGCTTGGCTTGCGGTGCTGCTGGGGTCTTCGCCCGGTCGCCGACCCGCGCCAAGGCCGCCCGCATCATCCCCGCGCATTTGCGGACACATAGATAACATCCGTTTGCAGATTCCACCGCCACATAAAAGCCTTATATGTGTGCTCCTTAAAAACCAGCTCTCTTATAGAGAAACATGTTTTGTTTTAATAACAATATGGAGGAAAATATGTGGGCTTTACTAATTTAAAATCATCATGACAAATCAGGAGCGTGGTCAGAATTTTAACGCGGAATAATACTGATAACAAGCAAACAAGCATTTACATTGTGCCGAGTTGTGTTGCTATTGCAATGCAAAGGCATAGTTTGTTGATAAACGCAAGTAAATTGCAGCAATTTTAATGGCCGTTTCAAACTCAAGTGATTTACAATACATAATGGTTTCATAGTATCGTCGTTTGTGTATGGCTCACTTCAAAGAGAGTTCTAATTGTTGCGATAATATGCGAGGTTTATTGTTGACTCGTTTCCGAGTACTAATGAAGAACGTGATTATCGGGGAGCGGCACGTGTACCCGAGTATCCGCGGGGCAGAAGCGCCGAGCGACAACACGTGTCGAGCTTAGCCTGCATAGCCCCAATCCTACACGGAAGTATAGAGAACAGCTGTATCCTTAACACGAATCATTACAATACATGTGCCTATCATTACGTTTACGTTAAGAACATAATTTGAAGAACATGATCGGCGACTCCGTTAAATAACGGTACAAATACATCACAACAGATTCCTAAAGATTAAAACCTGAGACAGATCTTAATAAATGTAGGTACCTACGTGCGGCAACTTCGCACAAAGCAAGCAAAAAACTCTACCGTTATTGTAGACTAAATAGATTTTTGGACAAAAAGTATCAAAAAAGGTAATACCAAATCGGTGCGTCTATGTCGCACAACGGTCGTTCCAATTACTTTAGCGATGACCATCAGCCGGGAAATAAGCATTTTCATAGCGACACCTAATCGATGTTCGATGCAGAAAATAAAGCACCTCACCGGTTAGCTACGGAAGTACGGACTCTCTTATCGCTGAGAGGTATACTGTTACTAATACCCTTTTTGACGTCTGAGAGAACAAACGAGCATTATGTAACGTGTGACGTTTCACTTGGCATTGCTAAGTTATCAGATTTTTTTTTTAGAGAAATAATTTTGAAATTGGATTTTTAATATCACTAAATCGGTGACATGCCTCACGAGACGCATACCGCGACGGTATAGTAATAGTTATAGCTCCACAACGTGACGCACGAGTCACCTCTGTAGTTTGAACAAGCGGACACGTGCAGAGCTCTTCCTAGTAGCTTTAAATATGTATGTACACGTTAACACAATATGAATATGCGCGCAACATATTTCAAGTTCACCGATAACGGCCTTGGTAAACAATTATTATCGCTATTCGCAGCACACGGACAAATGACTTGTATTAATACTTGACAAGTCTCAGTGTGTGTTACAGACGTTTATTTGACGAATTTGTTATATAAAGTTGTTTTTCTGTGTTGCGTGACTGAAGCCTTCTGTTTTCAGGACCCGTTTTCCTACTTCAGTTAAAAGTTCGTTCGTTGGCAATGAAACGCCCTTGCCATTCATGTCAACTTTTACTCCCAAACGTCCTTTGTTTAAAAGAAGCACTTGTAAATCACCTGACTAATACGCATTTTACCTTTAATATTCAAGACTGGTATAAAGGTGGCTCCAAATATTATATTAGATACAACTGCGAGCAATAAAGAACACGTCATAACAATTAGTTTCCAGGGCTTAGTAAAATCTGGTATAAAGGTGACTCCACACTTATACCAGACGACAGACAGAACCGCGCGGAACGGCGAAACAAAGCGCGCTGTATTCGCGTTAGCAGACAAGACTAGTCAAAAGTTCGATAGATACCATACTTTACCTGTGTGAAGCACCAGTTTTCCGCGACGGGCGTGTTGCCGTCGTGCAGCGGGCTGGGCACGCGGCTCACCGCCATGCCGCCGGCGCCGTTGGATGAGACGCGCGCCGACTGCGGAGCGGCCGCGCCGCCGCCCGACCCTCCACCGCCGCACTCGCTGCCTGCCCCAAGCCTGCAACAATACATAACCACACTTAAGTCTACATGCATCAAATCGCAGAAGGATATATGAACACGACAAGGAATCCCAGAAGGGGACTCTTACAGTAAAGAGGCTGGCTTAAAGATAGTTACAAAATATGGATAACAAAGGTTCAATCAAGAACAAGCAAGTTGCTTATTCAAAAGGATAAGAGAAAAAGGTCTAAACGCTCATTCGGACATTGGTTAAGTAAGTATAAGCTGTTCAGAGTGATTATAATGTAGGAAAGGTACACTTTGGAGATTCTATTCGAGCATCCAATATCATCCCAGACAACCAGGACTATAAAATATACGACAAGGATATGCCAGACCATAAATACGAAGGTGAAAAACGATTCAATAAAGAGGGAGGAGAGGAAACGCTACTTCACGCTACACGGATAACAATTCTGCCAACTTTTCCCATACAAATGAAAATACTTTTGAATACAATAGCCTCAATTACGCACAGAAACAAATGATTTCGTCTGTTCATGTTAGTATTCTGTCTAGAGGAAATGCCTCAGTATGACTGGCTCTGGCCTAATTGGTTTAAATAATTTAATAGCTGCCATGTTAAGTGTGTTAGTTACAATAATGTAATGGCCATATCCAGATCATGACTGAATTACAGCCATAAATGTTAACCGACGTGTAATAAATAATGACAGCGGCAGCCTAATGAAGAAACAAGCAAGTAGAGAACTATCCAGTAATGAGAATTTAAAGAGACCAGGAAATTAAGTTTATGGAGTTTTATGTGTTTATTATCTTAATGTGATCGTCGATACTAGAATAGATGTTAACGTTAATGAATAACCACATACTTGGTAAATAGCAAACAAAGAGGACGATAAGCTAGTTTGTTTAGTCCTAAAATCTAAATGCGTGATAACATAAAAACACGCTCTTATTTATCTCCAGGTCGGCAATGTGGTGTATGGTCTAACCTAAATATATATAATATAGATAAAGAATCTACCGATGATGTAATGAGAATAACCGAATTAAATAGACAAAAACGAAACTGGTAAGTCAAACAGGACAAGCTAATGATGTCACCAACTTATATGGCATTTAGGCTTTATTCGGAAAACCATCTAGCATTTGTCTAGCTTGTATCTTCATAGCTTAGGTACAACAAAGACAAATAGGTATGCAATACACACATGAAGGCAATTGTTATGTACGAGTTAGCACTCAATAAAACTTAAGTAACAGAACACCTTTAAGAGCCGTTGACTAATATTGATGAGGCATTTATGTCATATATGTCTTAGGTGAGGACTATCTTAAGGATGCACAAGTATCGCGCCAGATAGTGTTTCCATCATAATCATTTTACTATATCTCCATGACACAAATTTCTTACTCTGCCATACTTTTTCAGCTATCGTGGGATAGATCACAGTAAATTGGGTTAGCCAAGTTAACCTAAGGTGTGCTAGTTATATCTAACACGGATAAAAAGCTTTAGTGTTTTAGGTACATTGCGTAGATAGCCAAATGTAACAAATACAATACGCTAACGAGTGACCTAGTGGCCGATAAGCAATACCTGCAAATTCTCATAGAATTGAATGCAAGGCGAAAATGTAGCAACGTCGTAATACGCCAATCAACGATCGTAGTTTCGCTTCCCAAATCTGGGACGCGAATACAATACATTATACACACTTTATAAATGTATGTACCGGTACGTGCGCACCGAGGACGGTTGCTGAACAATGACGAGTCCGCGAAAGAAGAGTTACACGTTAGTATCTTTCGGCTTTTGGGTTTCGGTGCCATCAAAATGTCGAGAGTATGCCGAAGTGGGACACTTACAATGTGCGAGATTTGACCGTCCTGCGAGACTTTCACGAACTGTATTTCGATTACCAAATACGCGTTAGAATCTGTGTCAGTTTCATCACCGCACTGCATCCGTTCACAGTCCGCGTGCGGTCGCTTTTTGTGAAGGTATAATCGTATCACGCCAGTTAACTGGATACTTATATTGTCAGCTCAATATTTCGGGAGGATTTTTATTTCGAGAGAAGGTCAAATTTCATCATCCACTCTGAAATATTTTTGATGGGTTCCAGTAAAAAAATTCAGTGTAATTTATATTGTTTCAAGATCATCGTGAATCCCTATACCGAGTACAATTCCGGTGGTGTTATAAACTAAACAACACTTTTGATTCGGTTTACGAATAAAAGTAACAGTTGATTTCCATCCTCTTTCAATTGGAACGAAGAGAAAATTGTAAACAAAGTGAATTAGCAAGAAAGAGCTAACGAGTTACTTTTTATTGCATTGTCTGTAGAACATGAAAAATATAAAGCCTGTGTTTTACTGCTCCTGGAATGGTCCCAACAGTATCGCAATTCGCAGGTTGATCATCAGTTCATCACAAACATTGTTATTCGTAAATGGGTGTCACTGAATACCGAGTGTCGTTTGATGATAATAGGACGCCCTGGACTTCTAGTGAAATCGACATAATCATTCCATTGTACGTGTACCCAAACAAATTATTGTCTCACCGCTTAACTGGAATATTTAGTAAACACACACTGTTCCAGATCATCGCATACAATTATTTATTTATGATCAACTAAAAGTATGTATACAGAATCCAATTTGAATAAAAAGAAACGGCAATTGCTGAACTTACCCGCATAGGAATTACTGGAATAAAATGGACATGTTCTGGTCTGCACTCGAGCAATGAAATGAAGTATGTCAAACATAAAAAAGTGTCACAGCACTAAATAAAAGTAGGCTAAGTGAATTAATCGACACGACCCAGAAACTGCGACTGCCGAGAGCCGAGTCTTCACTAGTGATGTGATGTTAAAGAAGACATATTTTTAACACCTTATTTTCCATTTCGTTTTCAGTTATCGATTTCTTTTGCCACTGCTTCCAGTCAATTTAGGTAAATTGACTCTGTTTATGAATTTCGCAATTCTGATGAGATTAGATTGAGGTCAATCTAATCTCATCAGAATTGCGAAATTCATAAACAGAATGTGTAATGATGAAGAAACCATCATCATCATCATCATCATTAGCCTATAGCAGTCCACTACTGGACATAGGCCTCTCCTATCGCACGCCATTCAACTCGATTTTCGGCAACTCTCATCCAGCTGCTACCAGCGATCTTGCGAAGATCGTCGCTCCACCTAAACTGAGGGCGTCCCACCTTACGTTTACCGATTCACGGTCTCTACTCAAGAATACGTCTACCCCAATGGTCATCAGTTCTACGGCTAATATGGCCGGCCCATTGCCACTTCAGCTTGCTTATTCTGTGAGCTATGTCGACAACATTAGATCTCTGCCGGATCACCTCGTTGCGGATTCGATACCTCAGAGAGACTCCAAGCATAGCCAGTTCCAAAGCTCGCTGAGCGACCTTGAATTTATGGACCAGCCGTACCGTGAGTGTCCACGTTTCGGCTCCGTAAGTCATAAGAAACCATGTAAATGTACAAATTGTAATCTAAAGTTAAACATTTTAGCAAAACATTACACATTGTAGTTAAATTAAATATTTGTTCCATGACAACTTTTAATAGGTGGATAACTTTTCATACCGCTGGGTTGTAGATAAGATATCGCACGGGCAACGATCACTGCGAGGTCGATCAACAATTTGCCACTGTAGCAAATGGAGCGGCCCGACCGACCTACATTCAGCTTCAGTAAACCGCTCCTATGACGATTAACAATAGGTGAATCATCATATCAACAGCTCATCTATTACTTTTGACCTACATTTAAAAAATTTAGCCATAACCCACATAATTATGAAGTATTTAGGTAAGACGAGTAGGATTTCACGGTGATTGTAGGATATCGATGGAGGTCGCGGTGTGGCCGGATGGCCCTTGCGGTAGACCACCCACGGATGGGACCACCTTGCTAACGACATAAAAAAACTATCATGTATCGTAAACGATAGCGTTTTTGTCAAGACAGATTTATTACTTCAATTATGTTATTTGAAGGATTTAAGGTATTTAATCTATTTCAATGATTTGACTAAGATGCTTTTAAAAACCAATTATAATCTTCAAATTCTATTTCCTTAAGTTAATGAAGTATACCTCTTGGCGTCACAGGTTTGTAAAGGATAGGAGATGTTTGGATTTGCATCATAAGCGCCATAATTTAATACAATGTGTCAGGTTGATATATTTTTAGGATTATTTAAAGATCATAATTAGCATTTCAAGCCAAATCAAAATAGACGACGAATCGAATCGAATATATCTTGGAAATAATTAAGTTTTTTTTTTACTTTTTTTTATCACGTTCAAAACAACATTGTTCTCTTGGAAGTCAAATTGGATACATCACAGTTCAACATAAATGAGTTTGATATGAAATGAAGAAGTCAACAACCCGTGAAATGTTGAGCAATCTACGTAGTACGTATGATCGGTCTCCCGTGGTCTTATTTTAGATGTCACCCGACCAGCTCGCATCCTCTTCTATATTTAAGTCCTCTCGACGTCGTTTCACTACATTATTGGGATCGGTTGGTAAATCTCAAGCCGTAAGTAGGTGCCATAAAAACGGGGAACGAGGACTTTGTCGCATTTGGCTGACTGAATTATTGGTACCTCAGCAGTGGCGTTCGATACATTTGCATCAATTTCTGTTGTGTCACGGCCCCTGAGTTTACATTAAGAGATAAATACCTCTATCTATGTAACCATCTACGTGTTTCAAATACTATACGGTCATGTGAAAGCTTATTATTAGCATAACAAAGAAATATTGCAAAATACAATCAGTACGTAGTCACAGCGCTCACATTTTCATACGCAATTAATTTTCTCTATTATTCCTGATTTATATGCCTGTAAAATAATATTCAGCATGAATATGTTAACATAGAATTAAGGTTGTGGTATTATTGTAACATTTATTTACCTTAAATAACAAACGTTGCGGTTTTCCGCGCCCATTACATAGTTATTTACAAATAGTTGTAATGTCCTATATATGCTAAACCCTGAAAAGGTTTACAATAAGGCTGTACAACCATAAATTTGCAATCAATAATAATAATGGCGGGTTTGCCGAGACAATGGAATCGGAATAAGGACGATAGAACAATGAATGTACTGATACTTATATGACTGGTTTTATTTTTCAAACGGTGGTTCGCTGATGCAGCGGGCGTGCCAAGGGGGGAGTAACCAAGTGAGCAATGCCCTCTTAACGATGACTGCGTGTTGTGACTCAGACGCCCTGAGGACGATCCGACATTATAGGGTCCTCGACTGGGATCTGAAGGACGGCTTGTTTACAGCGAGCAAATAGTCCTACGATATCGGCATCGTTATATTTTGCACATATTTTTTACATATACGTCTTGTTGCGTAAACAAAACAATGTGACAATAACAATGGGAAACTATTTGCAATATAGACTGAATGTTTTATAAAAAACACATACTGTATACGATTATACGCGTTCCATATTAGGTATACAGGAAAAAAACTTGTTATTACTACTAGGCACTAGCCTACATGAATTATTTGCACAAGCATAGGTATAGTACCTATTTATCTCTCCTAAGTGAGATTTTCAGGAATGTAGCGATGTGCAAAGGGAGCCAGAAATGGGGCGTAATGCACTACGTAGACGTACTATTGATTTCGTGCCAGTTTTCCTACAGAAGTCTAGTCTGCGTCGAACTGAAGACGGTTTAAGTGGACACGAGGTCGCCTCGTCTTGTACACAAAGCAACTAAGCGATTCTCTGTGACATTTTAATAATAGAGGTATTGTATCATGTCCGGTGGTGACGCAACAAGTACAGATGTCGAGGTTACTTACGTACAACAAACATCTAGTGTTCCAAATGACAAAACCTAATTCAGGCGGAGGTAGGGTGAGTAATTTTGATGTTGAGTATAATAACTGACAATGGAAACGCGTGCTTTGTTCATGCATCGTCCTAAATTTTCAATATTAATATAGTAACTATTTATGAAATTATATGTAAAACAATAGCGCCGTACTTGTTCTAAATTCTCTCTGACGATGTTGCGGTCTGGCAGCTCAAAACCGTCTGTGGCGAGCGAACTCGTAAAGTAGCCATTTTGAACGATGTTAGATAAACTAATAAGCATTACAATTCTTCACGAGTCCGTAATTTACTAAAGTAATTGTTTACGTCTATATTATTGGCTACATAAATATGAGTTGTATTTGCCTGAACGTGTTTGAGTTAGCTATGAAAGATATTGTTGGACATAGTAAACATTAACGTGGAATTGTAGTTATTATGTTTCTAACACTCGACCTCTTTACATAGGACATTTGTATGTAGTGAAAATCGAGCAAGGTTTTAGAAGGAATAAAAGTATTAAGTGTTTTTATGAAGGTCTCTTGTAGTAGTTAATATTTTCTTCTCAAACATAATAAATAAAACATTAAAGTATTAATTTTATAATTGGCCACGTCTACTTCATTCGGTACTTAGCTAATTGGTCTACAACGTAAAACTGCCAAAAAATAAATATCATGCTTTGGAAGTTTGGACAAAGGCTGAGAGTGCTGAGTACGTATAGTTGTAGATTGTGAGAGGAAAAATGTATCAAAAATAGCTTGGATTATGTTATATGATGCAGATAGAAACAGCAGTACTAGTGACGTGTGGAATAATCAAACACATGATGTATTCAAGGTTGCGGCAGCCGTCATCGTCTCGTAGCCATTGTAAATATAACAATAAAACCACAGCGAGTTCAGAATAACTACCATATTTTATTGACACGTAATTAGTTTACTGTGACTGAAACTGTATAACCTTTTAAATGTTACTGCCAATCGAAATGGTAGCGTGACTTTCACTGGTGTACAGTATACCATTCTTTGTCAATGAACTGTACAAGTGAACTAAGTTTATAAGGAGACCTCGAAAACATACATGTTCTTTTCTCATATAATTATATACGTTATTGCTTTATGCACACGAGCAGAACCATTGTTTCAAGCAAAAGAAAAAGTCTTCAATATGTCGCATGAAACACCAAAGTGCTTTTGCAAGCAGACCTTGTGTAACATACGCAATATGGGAAAGTAAACTGAAACCTCTTCAAGCGACAAATACTCAAATGAGTTGTGGAAGTGCATGTTCTACAAAGTATAAGTCCATAAAATATTACTTCAATTTCGTCCGGTTATCTCCGCCGGTTCGTGGAGCTGAAATGGAAGACGGAGAAGGAAAGGGATAGCTATACCCTCCAGCATCAATAGTCAGAGGGGTTGAAGAGACACTAGAAATAACTATAGCATTATCTATACTAAAAATGACTCGTATGTCCTAAGCAATAAGTGTCACTGTAAATGTAACAGCTGGCAGTTGAATGTTCGTAGGTACGACTCCCGCGATCGCGCTTCACATTATTTGTTATTATTCGCCTTTGTTGACGACACTCATAATGAAATGGATAATATTGTAGACGCATTTAAGAACCGATTTTGTAAACTAGGAGACAATTATATTAACACGTCTTTGTGATTATAAAAACAACAAACATGTAGGTCTGTGATAAACGGAGACGGTCATTAGGTTGAAAATGTTGATAGATGTGTTTGGAAGCTGATGAATATGAATATAACCGTTTTTAGTATGTAAATGTAAATGGATGTTACATAATTAAAATGTTTCGCAGTTGGAGCGTGCAAGCGAACGCGGAACTAAATGCTCACCACCTTTATTTGTCCGCGATGTGCGAGGACGCGCAAGGTGACCGTGCTACGTCATCTCAATAGATGATGGCCGTACGTGTGCAAATGCGTGTGGCAACCTGACAATAAAGGAATATGCCGTAAGTGGAGCTCGATAATCACGTATCATTTGTATTTCATGTCAATTTAGGCACAAGAGAAATCTGCAACGGTGCTATGAAGCTATGATGAGGCTACGTTATGTGACTTCGATAGTTGATCGTCGTACGTAACCGAATGGGTGCGATAAATTCATAATTATTGCAAGCTATCTAAATCTATATAAACAAATAATTAACTCTACCAAAGGTCTAAATTAAACCCGGAAAGTTAATATTCTAGGTAGCTAACAGCCGATTCTGATAACATCATAGTACATTATAATTAACACTTTATCGTGAAAGAGTATGAACGCGGTAGATTAGGAAGATTTATTCAGTATCTACCTATACATACCATGGCTACAAACAAGTTATTAAATAATTACTTTAGTATAAGACGTTAAGCCTTCCGCAATCAAACACGATACATATACCGTTGTGTGGTTAGCTGTGCCTTTGATATCTAAAACTGTAGTGGAATTATTTCCGCATTATTATTTACACATGGTTCATGAAAAAAATATAAGACATCACAAAACTGAAAATTAAATACCAACCTAATCACAATAGCACTTAAAGCGAGACATGAAACCGAAAAATGGAATAACTTTTTAATAAGAAGAGATTTTCCCGAAAAAAGAAACTACAAAGACTGATGCAACCATTGAAATAGGTGTTGATGTCGGAGATGATAATTACGAAACGATAATGCTTATACAAAACACTATTGCAAAATAAACCGATGACTGCATGATATATTGTAATTTGGCTAAAAAAAACTGCGCAAGTAAAATTTGCTCAGTTCTCTGCAAAGACAAATACATAGTAATATTGTATGCGAAGAGACGGTATCGGGCTTGTTTGAACGAGGCTTTATCGTTATGACATTGAAAGATAAAATTAATCAATGAAAGTCACCAATAATATAATTTTACTGAGAATATATAGCATCGATTTTCGACATTTATCGGATAAGGCTTTCATAGCTATTTGGACTATTTCCGCCATATAACGGGGGAAATAATTTGGAAGACCAAGACAATATAACAGAAGTATTAAAATACAATTAGAGAAACTAAAGAAGATTTTGAAAATGGCACAATGGCTACTGGAAAACCTTCAGCTGTAAAAAGAAACCAAATAACAATCACTACTGGAAACTTTTATGAAGGTTTCCCAACTATTTAAAGATCTCTTACAATCATAATTAGTGTTACAATAATACACACTATCATTTTCATTAGTTATGTATCTACTGGTTGTTATGAATAATAAACCAATGTGAGTTGTTCATAGCATCCGCAAAAACAGAAGATCAATTTACAAAGGTCATCGTGGCAACAGATCTGAATATCAGTAGGTACAATTTACTTGAAATCTCTTGTGTTTATATTAGATTCCGGACCTTCTCTAGCAGCTTCGGTTAAGACTTGGCGAAGTTCCAGAGAGATATCAGCAAACGCTTCTTACACACAAATATTACGAAAGTTATCTGCTGCGGAATATTATTAACGCTATAATTTAACTTCATTCACACTAGGATATATGACGATATGCTGCTATGTTTCGATAACAGAGATGTCTGTCTTAACTTGTGTTGCAGAATAATTAGTGTGATCATTGGCGTCGTGTTGCTAGTTTGCTACGTAGCGACTGTACGTTTCCTGGTTGTAAATCAGACTACTATTAGGCTTTAATGTCGGGAGCCACTGCCGCCCGCCAACGGTCTTGAAGTTAAGGAAACGAGACAGAATTATAAAAGCGCGCATAACCTCTGCTGTCGAGTAATAGAACGTTTGGCCTCGTGAGGAATCGAGCGATGGATCGACAAACTGAATAATGGTGAGACTACGTCGTTACGTCATGACCTTCATAGGCTGGGCTGTGACGTAGACGCACTCACGCCTACCTGTTTGCACGTGGCACAATAAAACCAGCGTTATTATTGAAACTGTTCACATGGAAATTGCAAATGAAGAAAAACGTTACTGTACTTATCTTGTATGATTGATTTTTCCAACTATATATTTTTAGTTACGACTCTACGTCTCTACTAATGTTTCAGAGAGTATAAGATTGTTGCACAACCCGACAAATACCTATGTGTTAGCAATATTATGTTAAATAGTATAGATACCCAAATTATCAAAGTTGTTAGGATAAATAAATGACTTAAAAAATATTACGTACTTCAACGAAGAGGCGCGCGCGCTTTGCTGATTATACCTAGAAAGGAAATGACAATATTGTTATAGTAATAAATAGACGGGTGACTTTGGAAGAGACCTAGGATCAAGGCTCATACTACAAAAGATTATCATGGGCACAACGGGCGAGGATAAGCTGTAAGGCGGAAGCGGTCAAGCAAGGCCGAGGACGAACGGCCAATTCTGAATCAAACAGAATGCCTCGCATATGAACACTGAAGCGGTTTTACTTGCCACCGTTACGTTGTAAACCCACATCGCTTTTTATATTTGGGTGTTTAATCATTAACCATGTTCAGAAAACATTGTTAAATGTTATTAAAGCTATTAAACTGTAGTTTACATTTAAGACATTATATTCTGAAAAGAATACATATTGCAAAAAAAAAAAACCGCCAACGACCCAGCACCAAGTCCAAACAAAGCGTGAAAGTTACCAACTTCTTGGGGAAATCATTTTGAAATGATTACAACGACACTTAACACGTTTTAAATACAAAGAGTGACGTGAGCAGGAGTTTGCGAAGCCGGTTATGTAAGAGCGCACGCAAAGGTGGGCGAATGGGAAACGAAACCGATACACGGTCCGCGCCCCGCCAACCACCATACACCATCAGTATTTGGCAACATCGCCTTTGGAAAGCGAAGACATCGACGACGGTGTAGCACATGCAGCCGCTAATCTAACTAGGACAGATTGATTTATAACTCAAACAAGAAACTGTGCCACCTCGGCCCTACGAGTTCTACATTGTTTTGCCATGAATATGCAATCGCAAATAGATAATATAGATTAGAAGTAATGTTATTAATGCTTTGAATCAAAATAATGTTGGTAGACCAATGATTTGAGCAGGAAGCGCGTAGTCCTTTCCTCTCATTATAAAATGACAAAGAAGGCTGAAATGATTTGGCCTCAACTTTTATTGTCCTATGAATTACTAGATGGCCAAAATGATTGGCAGGACCTTGACTTCAGCCTAATATAAATTGCATGACCCTACTTCCTACACTGACGAGGGTCGTCACTGTCGATCGCCTTTACTTGTTATCTACCAATTTTGATGGTCATTCGGAATCTGATCCTTAGTTTAATGGATATTTAATTCTTTGGTTATCATTTTAATGTAAAAGCTATGTAATCACTTGGTGACGTTATTATGATTCTTGCGACTTGACAAGCTGATAATATGCCAGTTTTACTTAAGACATTACCGCCAACTGAAATAATGTACCAGGCAAGGTTTACGTTGAATCCAGTAGGATTAAATATCGGCAAGGAGAAGAGGCAAGGCCGGTAGTATCGGCACATATACACAAGATACGCCGAGCCGGAACACAACACTAAAACCTTGTGCTTTGTTTAGCAAATACCAGCGGGGTCATTTTAAATAATCTTGAAAAGTACAAACATTTTTAAAGCCTATTTTAAATTTTTAAAAAATATATATAGAGTATTAAATACACATTTATCCAATATCACTGCCAAGCAATCTGTATACACCTACAGGTAAACTCAATCTTTACCTTTAACCTTAAAATATGCAAATATAGCTGTGCCCTCCTTTTTGCAATTTCCCAAGTACTTATTGTGCAGCACTAACTATCTATGGTAGGTTGAATTATTCTGATTGCGAGCTCTCGCTGAGCACGTTTATTAAAATTATTTACTAGCCCTGACACAATACATCTCGGATAGATGTAGGTGTGAGACTGTGCATGTAGATGGTTCAGACGCGCTGGTGTGCGTGTGTCAAGCGAGACTCTGGTAGCAGTTGGTACGAGGCAGCTCAGCCTGCTCAGCACGGGGCATCGAGAACGCGACCCGGTTCGCCGCTCGAGAAAGCATCGACAAAACTCGGTTGAGGCCGCGCACACAGGCGGACGTACACTTTCAGTCTTCGTATGCGCACGGTGTGTATATTAAGAAACACTAGACAAAAACGATATAAACCGTCCGTCAATTACGAAAAGGTGGTTTTAAATAAACACCTCGACTTTACTAAATGCACAAGCTCATATTTTTGACGTGATTTTAAAAGTGTGAGCATGTTGTAAAGTGACGCCTTCCGGGCATTCTTGTTCAGAAGGCTCATCATAATAATGAGGCTGGTTTTAGCTGCAGCATTTGTAAGATATATACATATATTATTTATTTTATTATGAAGGTAGGTTTGGAATCATTGAAAGCGCAGACAAATATTTATAGAGAAAGGCTCAATTTTAGTATCAGTCCTAATAGTTTGATGACCTCGATAATTTTAAACAAACTTCATTAAAACATCATTCGTGTGTCACACGGGATGTATTCTCCAAGGTGTTTTAATGTTAACGCTGAATTTGACCGTTCAAAATAAATTTGTTCAGCTACGTTCGACCTTGAAATTGATGCCCCCGTTCTACTTTCCTACATCTTTACAATTCGTTAATCACCACATGTCTGGAAGTAAAGAATTGATGCAGGTGCGAATAATATCATTCATTCATAATTTTTAAACAATATAACTTTTATTAATTCATTCAGAAACTTAATATCATTAATTTCAAGACTTTCAAAAAACCTTCTTCTAAGCACAAAAAGAACCGGGTCAATTTTGACATCGTAATGCATTTGACCTACATGGTAAAAGAGTGGCATTTGAAAAAAATTGGGCAAGGCCTACGTGTGTATTATACGACTTTATATTTGTATGGCAATCGTTTACATGGCTCTTTGGTTAATAGAATCAATGCTATATCTGCACACGTTTTGTTTTTGATAATTAGCAGACAGTAATGAATGTACGAGGTCTCCGATGATCAAGCGGGTTACAATTAACTTGTAAATAAATTGGGCGATAAAACAAGACATATGGAGATCTTCGTCGCGCTCTATAACCGCCGAAGTCGATTTCGGGTCGTTCTACACAGTAAGGGGCACAAGGTAAAAGATGGTGCATTGAAAATGGCCTTAAGCCCAATAGCGATCTGCGGCCGCGTTGCTTCCTATTGGCGTCGAGGCGACAATGCCAACGCTGGCGGCTGCTGCGAAGGTGACGGAGCTGCAAAGGTCGATCACCACTCCATCGCTAACCCGAAGCTCGGTTTCATTCAGCGCACTAGATTGACTCAATTTAGTCACGATTCAGTTACTGAAGCATGACTCTACCAACTTCATAATATTCAGTAACATAACCTTTCCATTCAATTATCAATTTAAACTAATTGATTTCAATAACTATTATATAATCATTAAATCGATAACAAAATAAACAGTCACGTACAGATTTAAGGTCTTTTGAACTGATTATTCTAAGTATTTTATGGAGGAATTATGAATAACAAAAACTTGGTCAAGTATACATCGGCCCAAAATAAGTGACCTCAGTTTTGTTAGCTGAAGCTTCTCAAAAAGAATTTATGTATAGTTAAACAATACTAACGCAATATTCGCGTTGTTACACCTTTATGGATAGATTATATCATTGTCTTTGTTGTATTATGTTAAAGTTTATAATGTACTCTTTCCAGTTAGGTACTTCTTTTAACTGGGACCATAACTTTACGCTGCTTTTAAAACTTGATTACTTCAATGCCATGGCATCAGTTGTCAAGTCAACCAATTTCTGGGTTGAGCAACTCCCCAAAAACATTATCCCAATTTTTGCACGAATAATGCTAACACGAGTAACCCCAAATCATTAAAGAGCCTACGGAAAGTATAACGCAAACACTAGAGTTTTACGGGTCAACCGAGGCAGGGGCGCCAGGGCCTGCCTACCGGAGGGAGGTCGAGCGCAGAAGGCGTAGGGACGTATAGCGGGGGAGGACCCTGACACAGATCCAAACTCATCAGTAAAGCGGCGAAGGCCTCGAGATTCGGTTGCTATATCATCGATTCCTCTACGCACCATACCGCTTTACGCACAAAATGGGTCAACGCGCGCGGCTCTCCGACCAAGTTGGAGTGCGCGCGATGTCCCCGTTCCGAATTGCTCCCTCGGCAAATTAACGCCTCACGCTACTGTGCTCCAAATCGGCTACGGATAAAATAATAAATAACAGCTATATACCTGACACTCAATTATCAACATACACTAGTAGGTTGTTCTGATTTCAGAACATGCTCATTTTGCTCATATAGTCTCTTACTCTACATCTTTTGTTCAAGTGAACCGTTAATTTTACTCTAAATAAACCTGAATTATATTTTAATCCACGTATTAAACAAATAGGCTTTGTGGAGCGGCGTGGGCACATAATTTAGATCTTACGTGAGTGGGTCTTGTTATAGTTTCATGAGCCACTTTCAGCTGAGTAATGACATCGGTCGAGAGTTACGGCGAAGTTGTGAACTTGCGACACTATTCACCTGAGAATCATCAGACGTTTCCAAGTCGTAAAATTAAAAGCCGAGAAATAATATAGAAGAGAGAACATTATAATGAGAACATAATAATTTGTGTTAATAAAAGTAACTGACGACGGCGTTTTCTGGTTGACTGGTAGAAAATGTCTATGGCGTTAAGTCCGCCTCTGTACATTTATGTGCTTGAAGTATTAAATAAATAATAATAAGGGAGATAATAATAATAATAAATAAAGGAGATAATAATAATAAAATAACAGAGTTAATAAAAGAGGTGGACTAGAAGCTATTTAACAAATACACCATCACTCTATTTAAAATCACATATTTTACAAATAATAATCCCATTATCATAAATAAATAAAACCCACAGGTCCAACACCTAGTCTCAATAAACGATACCACATAGCTAGCATAGCATAACAAGAGCGATATTAAAAGAAATCTGAGCAGTGAGCTGTTCCAAGTCGTATGTTGGTGAAACTATCGAGATCATCGTACAAAGAGCGCCACGCACCGTGCCGAAGAAAGACGCAGCGTACTTTCCATCGACAAAGACGCTATATTCAAATTATGAGGTTTCACCTGAGAAATGGCCACAAAACAAATTACAGCCATTCTCTCCAAAAGAGAAACACGAGTTTAACAATAGTCTCTTGCCGTAGCCTCCGCTACAAATATGGCTTCATCTTTTTCCGTGGGTGTCGTATGAGGCAAATAAGGGTTATCGTCAAGTTAGATGGCAGTATCATTTATTCAAAATGTCAAATGATAATATTTTCATATGAAAGTCAGTCGGTGTGAGCAAATCTATCAATGCGTGGATCATGTTCTCTACTCTCTATTCTTTCATCATAATTCGATTCTACATAATATTAGTAGAGCGAAAAATCGTTGTGATTTTGTGTTATTACATTGAATAGGGTTATACCATTTCCACATGCATGATTGTAATCATTTTGATCAAATTGAAATATTTCGTCAAGGTTTATAATCTAAATTGCTTTTTAGTTTACTACCATCGGTTCGCTTTAAAACTATGATATCCAATATCTTAGACCCGATTACGAACAGATTTGTAACACTGATTCGAAAGTAATCCAAGCATAAACAACCTTAATATCGGCAACTGTTCAATATGAAATTATGTTTTCCTAAGTAAAAGTTGTACGATGGCATAAAAACGGATAAGAATAAATTTGATTTCCCAAACAAGATTCAGCCGTATACATTTGATAGCCTTGACCTTGTGTAATATACAGCACGATAATAAGGAAGACTTTGAATTCGTTTGTAATCGCTGTATCAATACATTTGCTATTTATATCAACATCATTATGTAACTAGGCGTGGCTCCAGTAATAAACTGTATTTAAAAACGTGAATTCGTTGATGGATTCATCTATATTATTATCCGACATCGCAATCTCAGGCACGTTTCAAAGATTCTCTAGGTTGATTTAAGGGTGTCAGGTCATAAACTAATTGTATATGAAGCAATTATTTCTTTGTACAAAATCTACCATAGGCAATGATTTCGGCAATGACACTTAAAATAAAGAAACTCATACCGAAAATATCAGGTAAACAACCTTATTTTTTGTCGGGTATGGTTGTACACGTGACCACGTTAAGTTATACAATATACCGTAAATCATTTCATAAACATCAGTACGTAGAAGACACTAACACAAGTTGGATTAAAGCCAGAGCTAACAAGCTTATCTTTTCAATGACTGCATTCTTCACGATTTACGTTTCATTATTTTAGCGAAACACCATTTCTATTCGGGTAACGGACAGTTCTGTTTAACCTGGCGTTATCGTAACCAAAATTCAGCGTCAGTGCTGCAAACCCACTTAGTTATCGCATTCCGCTGTCAACGAAACAGGAGCACCGAGTGCGGGCTCGGCCGCAATCTTTCGCTTTGTAAACGCTCACCGGCCCTCGGACTAAATTGATACATTCTTGCGAAATAACCTCGCCCAATTTATTCAAACAATCATACTAGATTGTTAGGCTATACGTTCGATATACAACAATGACAAACGAAACTTGAGCTCGTTCAGCGGTTAACGCGCCAACGTAAGTTACAAGTACCCGGCGATAAATATTGCACATCGACCTTTGGAAAGAAACAATCGGCTAATTTCGGCTTCGTAGTGCGTTATTTCTGTCGCACACTACCTATGTGACGTTAACTGACGTTTTGTCAGTCGTTGTTCAAGTGCAATAGACTGCGGTCGCGTCCAGTTCAAAATATATATCTAGAGTTGTTAACACCCCCAAATTTAAATAATTTAAAGTTGTACTATGGCATCTTTAGGAAAAATAGGGGAACCTTTTTATTTTACCCCAACCTAAAGCAATCATTTATAGAAAAATTCGTGTATTTTATACAAAGAATAAAAAGAATTATCAAAAGAAGCAAATCATAATTGTTTTAACAGCTCCTAATAGATACCGGACTGTTTGTATTTCGTGCGACAGAGATAACGCTCTACGAAGCCGAAATTAGCCGATTGTCTCTTTCCAAAGATCGATGTGCAATATTTATCGCCGGGTACTGTACTTTAGTAATGGCTGTCACATTGGTTGGTAAACCTACAATGAATTTTGTTGTTTTCCTAATTTGGAATAATCAATACCGTTCATTACATTAGCAATTAGGTAAAGCATATTTAGCAAAGCGTAAATTTTCTATCGCTTGGCATGTACAAGATATACTCTGATAACCAATCACAACGACTACTTTTATGCAAAATATGTAAATTTTGCAAACATGAATGCATGTGTATGGTAAATATGATAATGCTTGTTAAAAACATTTGATTGAATAAGTTGAACTGGAAAGTACAGACATCTGAATTCACCAGTAAGGTGAGTAATTTGAGGTAGAAATTATATCAAAGTAGCCTTAAGATATTCAAAATTTTACATATTTTCAATACCAAGATATAAGTACCAATACTCAAGTACTGTCATAAATGCATTAACATAAATTTTGCGGAGGTATAAGCTAGAGGGATTACTGAAGACCGTGATAAGTCAATGTGATTTAAATTGAAGTTTAAGAGGATGGTTATAAATATAATATGGGGTGCGAGGGCTCCGAGGTGTTCGTTACAAATAAGAGTAAAGAGGGTCGAGACGAAGGCATCTACCCACACTTGTATGCTCTTCCATGCATTCTGCGCGGAGGAAGGTCGTCGACCCGCACGGAGGAGCATCTCCGCAAATCTTTATTTTCTGCCCAGCAAGATGCGATTCTAACTTTGTATAGACGTCACGATTTTGGGGGAGACTCAAGATGGCTGACGAATTTAATATGTATTGTAAAGCTGTAAGGTAAGATAGAGGTGTTTTCAGCGTGCAATTCGGACAAATATCAGCGCCGTAGATATTTCGATTCGCGAATCGGTTTCATAATGTGTGTATATGTAATGTATAGTAGCCGTTGAGAAAATAGTAGTCAATGTCTTATGTATTACATTAACATGTAGGTTCATCTTCTGTATTGTGCTAAATGTGTTTACGCAACATGCAAGCACAAATTAACTGCCTACTTTGAAGAGTGGTCCAGATTTGCATGACGACTAATACATTTTCTGCGACGATTATATTGCTTTGAACCAATTAAGGAAACGTAAACATATTTCAAAACAGTAAATAATATTGTTGACAGGAATACAGATATATTGCCAAATTTGAATTTCAAGTCTTTTATGGTCTTAACAAAAGCTAAAACGTTACATTTGCTTTCACAAAAAGAGTAACATGAATGAATGAAAAAAAGGCTATTGGAACATCAGAAGGTGAGCGCTTTCCGGCCTCGGTTGACTGACTACCTGCTAAAGGAAAGAAACGAACCCATGCGTTATGACACTGTAGGTATTATAGCTACGTCGTTACATATATTATCTTTAGAACAGATCTTGTTTGGGTGGATTTGAAAATAATGCAGGTAAAGTAAGCAAAAATCCTTTGGTCATCTGTTGCAAAGATACATAAAAACAAAGAGCTGCCACAACTTCTAAGGAGGTTAACAAACCAAACAAAAATGGTTCTGGTGGATGTGGACATATTCATGGAATCTGATATAAGGCAAACAATAATAACTGCAACGATATTGAAATGTAACGTTGCTTAGAAAGCCCATAATGTTCCAAATAAAACACGCCGACAAGCATGCAACAGTGGGGTTCAACTTTTTGGGGTAGCCGTGACGAATGAGGGTGCCAAGGAATAAAAGAAAACATCGAAACACCATAAACTGAACGCGTTCGAGGGGCTGTGGGAGTGACAGGCAAAAGAAGTTTGATTATCAATAATAAGTAAGTAACTCAAATAAATTAAACGATTTAGAAAATACTCATTATTACTAATGATAATGGTTGCAGTAAAAGTGACTCGATTTCTAAGTTGCTCCCTCTACCTGTCGTTTGACGTTCAGCTTACACAACAAGGAAAGTTAAATGCGCGTGCGGGGCAAAGCAACTTTCGCCCATTGTAGAGATAGTAAGTACTTAATCAAAACAACACAATTTTGTGACTTAGGAGATCATAAAAGCATACCTGACAATACTTAATTCATCAGTGTCAACGCTTAATACATCATACAAGGAAAACGTCGCTTGCCCGTCTGCAAACTGATGATCGTACACGTGAGTGTTCTGTTCTAATTCATATAACGACCCAACCGACGAAAAGTCCTTCGATGAACATGATAAAACAAACTAGTTCCGCGTTGACTCCAACAACCAAAATAGCTCACCTGGCTAAGGCCATTATACGTTCGTATAATCCAATTTTCCAAAATAGTTGCACCACTTCGTTATCACAAACAACCACAAGTCAAGTTTAAATAAAAAGTGCAATAGTTCACTGAAACCGAACAACACCGGTATGCGAAAGTGTATCACGTTTGACAGTTTCACTTCACCACATGGCTGGTAAGTTGCGCGCGGTGACGTGACAGACGTACGCTGCGCTCGACGAATGACGGGCGACTGCCGCGACTGTACTGGACTCTCAAATGCCGCGACTCGGGGAGTCGACTGTAATGTGAATGTGAGCGCTTCTCTCGCCGGTCGCGGAGAGCGGAGCGGAGGCGCGGGGTCAGCGAGGGCGGAGCGCCCGACAACGGGCGCCCGCGGGACAGCTGCGCACCACAGACCCTTTCTCCGTTCAGTCTCCATTGTATTGGTGAAAGCTTTAGCCTGTTCATATGCTTAACACGACTTTTTGACGGATGCAAGATTATGAAGTTCAACTTGGGCAAGCACCTAATTTTACATAAATAGCGTGACAAATTATTTTTGATCAAATCTGTCACGGTGAGGCATTAAAAACGATCTAGTCATGTTTGGATCTAAATGAAGTCTTCTACCAATCCAGAAAGGATATAATTATTATGAGCAATGGTTTTAATTCTCTTTGATTATGAGTAATATGTACCCTCTATATGTAAAAGTAAGATTGTATTGTAAATAACAGCAGACACAGCAGTTGCTACTTTATATTTAACCTACCGAACAATGAGATATCAAGCTTGAACATTGACTGCAGCTTTGTTCAGTGCACGTAGGGAGAAGTTGTTGCCCCCGAGTAGAGCCTTGAGCCGCCCTGTTCGACACGGCAAACAAATATGTAGATGTGAATTACATTCAAATGATAATGCTTTAACACTGATTTCCGTTTAATTATGCTTAGTTTTACAGTAAAATTATATATTCCAAATAAAGGATCATGTGTTGGTAATGTTTGCTGCAACAACGGAAGTAAAGCTAAACTGAAAGTTTCACTCGGTTTTACTTCGTCTGGTTACTTTGTGAAAGGGTCTATAACTTTGAATGCCGAGGTTGTGGCGTTCTTAGTTTACAATGTTTCCATTGAAAAATAATTAGGTATATAGTATTAAAGGAACTTTAAACCCATCTTTCGCCATATCAAGTTGGTGCTGGGTATTCAACTATCCATTTTAGTAATCTCATCTATATTATGGAAAGGCATTTATAAATATAATAATGTATATTTTATTGGTGATTAAACATAGTCTTTGTTTATTCGCTGTTTTTCTCCTCATGTTTAGTAAATGGTGTCTATTTTTGGTTGAGAATGAAACTTTGTTCTGCAGTGAGGTTGAATTAAATTCGAGAGAATTCTTCATTAAAGCAAAGTAAAAGACTACATATTTTAATTTCAAACTGAATCACTCAAGATGCAGAAATAATGTGAACATGGTAATTCAGAGAAATGCGAATGAAAGAAGTCGATTGGTAAGGCCGGGAGGTTAGCTGCAGTAATAACGCGTTCATTGGCTGCCACAACAGAATATATAAATAATATGACCGCAAGGGTTAGTCAAAGTCATCGAGTCATCTCGCCCTCAAAGGCGTCTCAAACACCCGTCGACCTTGGCTCGAGCCTTCAGGGTTAACCTCCCGAGGGAAAAAGCCCTCGGCCTCGGATTCCTCAACCCAACTTACCTGCTCAGATTATTTGCTCCTTTGTTTGAATTGAATCGTTTCGGTGTTATGTTTCTTAGAGAATATTCGGGATATGTCGGCTCATTATATTAAATGGCTATTGAAAATATTATGAATAATTAAGGTTATAATTTAGTGTTCTACTAAGAGCATTTCTCATTACCTACGCTATAAAGAATATTGTAGTAATTATGGACATCTCTTTAAGGCAGGATACACGAGGGGCGTTCAATGTTTTCTCGGTATCAGGGTTGACTTCTAATGATGTGGGTAATTTGATTAATTAATTAATGACATTATCTAAGGGTATAAAATATATAAAATTTCATATAGTTGTGATCATTCGTTTGCTAGTTATCCTTAGTCAACGACAACTGTAATGGCTAACGTGACAATGTTGAAGAAAATCGAGCACCGCGCTTTTATTAAATTCCTACCAAACAAGGAAAAAGTCAAAAAACTATTCACGAAGAGATGGTGGCTATTTACCAAGATTCTGCACCTTCGTTATCTACGGTTCAAAAGTGGTCAAGTGAATTTAAAAGGGGCAGAGAGAGAGTATTAAAGAGGACACTCGCTCGGGAGGCCCGGTTACTGCCTCTACAGAAGAAAACGTGAAAAAAGATGAGAAGCTTATACTGGAGGATGCCCGAATGAAGATCAAAATGATAACAGAGATGGTCCATCTCTCTGTTGGTTCGGGGTAAACTGACCACCGGTGTGTTGCTTCTTCACGACAACACCCCGGTCCACACGGCGCGTGTTTCCATGGCTGCTATGCGAGATTGTGGTTTCGATGAAAATAATCACCCACCCTATAGCCCGGACCTAGCCCCGAGTAATTATTATTTGTTCCCTAATTTGAAAAAATAAAACCTTAGTGGAAAATGATTTTCCAACGGTGAAGAGCTTGAGGCAATAAATGCGCATTTTTCAGAGAAAGAGGAAAGTTATTTTTTACAGGGTATTGAAAAGTTAATTCCGAGATGAAATAAATGCAATGGGGTAATGGGGGATTACATTGAAAAATAAAAATTATTTTAATTGAATTTACGTCTTTTTTCAGGCCGATACCGAGAATTCATTGAACGCCCCTTGCATTGTAGAACGATGTATTCATATGACTTGGGTTTTTATTATTGTCGACTTGGGAATTAGGTATTTTTATTATAAGTACCTAATGTTTCAATCGTCTGATAACTTTTATCAGAGGAATATTCTAACGATTTGACGGCTAGAGGACAGAAAATATCAACTGCTGCAAATAAACATGCTCTGAAATGGTTTCCGATTTTATACTCTTTCTCAAAATATTAAACTTTAATGGATTTTAGATGAATTCATTATTCCGAGATATTTTGATTTTGAATAAAGTATTTCTGCAACGTGTAAGTATGCAGAAATCTAGACACGTGGTCGGTAAATAAGAGTTTTCTTATTACAGACCAAAGAAACGATCAGCGGAGGCAAAGACAAGATTTTTCTAAAGATGACATTAATATAAATAAACTGATGGCTAAAAGAGGTGAATGAAAAGAAAACGAAACTGCGTTAATTTGAAAATATACCCAAGGATTATGATATACTTGGTTCGTTGTGTGTCATGCGTTTTTCAAAGAAAGTCCATGAAAGTGGAGCAATATTTCAGTGCATCTAGATCCAGCAGAACGTGTGAAAATGCAAAAAATACTTCTGGTGGTATAAGACTCAGCAGTTTACAAATAATAAAGTTGGGCGAAAAATATGGTCTTGATTTAAAACGTGACATATCTATCATTTTAGTTGATGACATGGGAAAAATATATCCTTGGCCTTATTATAAGGAACGAATTTCAGGCGACTGCTTACTATAACTTAGTCAAGAGGACAAGAGTGAAGATACTTACAAAACAAGAGCCAACAGACTGTGAAGGGTACTCTGAAGCCTTATCGAGTCGTTATCTGTTTTAATTATGTGACTGGTACTGACAAAATTGACCATTACGACGAAGGAGCTGTAAATTTTTGAGACCGTCAAAATTTTTTTAGCGAATTGGAATAAAAAATCCGAAATGGAACATGAGTAAATCAAAAATACGATGGGATATATTAAGTGAATAGTAGTCAATTCGCCTAACTACTTTCAAAGTGACCATATTACAAAGATACGATGTCGGTGAATACATAGGTTTTATATGCGTAGCGTGCGTCAGCAATTTGCATAATACTGTGTGTTTGTCTGTACATTGACGCTAAACCTTCTTGGTTTTCATTACGACCAGAATGAAGCTTTACTATCAATATAGAAGCACATTTCGTAGAAACTGATCAAAAGCTGCTCTTGAAAAGATTGTCAGCACAATGTACGTACGATAACAAGCGGCAGCTCTTTGAATAATAAAACTCAAAATCCAAAGGGAAAGTATATTTATTACGTAGTCCGTTTCAAATCGATGTAATATAAAACAGAGAAAATTTATAAAGATATGTTATATTTTCATGTATAACAAATTTTTGAATAATCTTCGCCATGTTAGTTAATCAAATTAAAAGAAATGATATAGAAAGCTCGACATCCCATTTTTTTGCCGCATTTTTTTTGGTTACGCAAGCCGATATAAGAAATTCCGTTTATTAGGTACAGTAAAGTCTGTAGCATGTATTTTTATTTATTTTATCAACAAGGTCGACCGATTCCCTCGGCAACATAAAAAAATGAGTGCACGAGTACAGGAACGATATTGTTCTGATAATGGAATTGACTTTCATTTATTGAATCAAGTGGCATTTTATAATATTAATTAATCACTTGGTGTTGACTTAATTTCCATGAGCTGGTGCAAGATGCTCGCGGTTTGATCAGATTTGTAAAATTCAGTCGACCAAAAACGGTACTTAATAGAACCTATGGGATAAGTGAACTTCCTTAAAAGGCTTTCGGTTTTTTTTTTCTTTAAACAAGCCTAGGGTACCCTATTAACGGCTTTCCTACTAGTCCAGATAAGGACGACGTGCAATGTACACCACACAGCGGGGCGAAAGGCTACCCGGTACACTATTTTTTTTTTTAGAAACTGCACCAGGTGCCGCAGATCGCACTTTCCACGATTAACTTTCTCATTTACAATACGAGTTGACCTTTCGTTTCTATGGCACTCCAAAAAAAAAGGGTAGATCTTTTAACAAAAACTTTAATTTTAAATGAAGTGGGATTTCAACAGGTGACACATAAAAAACGAAAGGTGTGAGTAGTCTCATTTTTTTTTTGTGTATTCTCTAGATTTTCGTACTAAAGGCTCATTATGAATTTTATTAATAAACAAATTGATTTTAAATAATGTAAGTACTTATAATCATGTTGATTAACATGGAAATCCAATTTTTAGTTCATAACCTACATTAAAACGAAAGGAGGCCATTGAGAAATAAGTATTTTATAGAGAGCACTAAGTTCATAAACGATGTTATATGCCTACAGAGCTGTTTATCGATATGTAGTGTTTTCGTTCTAAATGTTTTTATTAATAATTATGTATACGAGATTAAGGTAAGGAGAGAGCCGTGGTTCACTCTTAACTCGACTCTCGCTGCGTGGAAAGCTCGCTATCTCGTCTAGGTGAAAATCCTACAATATCGTCGTTGTTACCTTTGCATCTAGTTCACAGTGTGCTATTTATGCTCACGTATTTATACTCAGCATAAATTCGAAATGTCATGAAAAACGATTCTATGAAATGAATGAAATAATTCAATGAATAAATTATAACATTATTCGAATCTCCCCTGAAAGCGTTAATTACTTTTAGAAAGTATTTAATTGGTTTTCAATTCAATTCATTACAAGACTGCCGAAAAATCTTAATAATTTAATAACATATTATTTATTAGAGACGAGGCGGAACGCAACAGTGAAAGTGCATCTCTACATTGCGCCCGCGCACCGAGTTTAGAGCATTTTTCAGTCGTGATTAAAAACAGAGAGAAATGCAAGAAAGCGCCGCTCAAGCGGGCGATGGTATAGTAAAATTTGAAAGCGCTACACAATAGCGCGTTGTCGAAATTGGAAAGTTGAGTGGCGTGCGTCCATTGCGTAACAGCTCTTACGAGCTGCGGTGTGACGCTGACGAAAGGTAAGGTGTGACGTCACCAGCATGAAAGTGCATCGGCCGGCGCCCCACCAGGCGCCGCCGGCGAACAAATGCACGTGCGCTGCAGTACTGCGCTTCCTGCATCTGAGGACTTTCTATTGGGAAACCGCTGCGACAAGCACTCGACTTCTCTACACTTCTAACTATTGGGAAATTCGACTCTCACGCATGGCTACACGAAACAAGATGCATTTGATTGAGCAATCAGCTTTACAATGCGCTTGCACAACCATTGACACGGTGGACGAGGTGCTTCGTTAAACGTACATGCATCTCTGATATTAAGGTACGCACGTATTTAAAGGAATTTAAATATTTATTATTTTTATACTTACACTTTACGGTGCTTTACGGCCCCTGTAGAAGTACCTGTAAATAAAGGATGTCGAATTCAGGTTATCAAGACCAACTTCTATACATATATTACGTAATAGTATGTATGTTACTTAATACTACTGGCAGAATACGCAAAAAGTATCAATGAAACTATGTCTAAAAGTATGTCCGCACTGCAAAATTTTGGTCTGATGAAATAAAAGTTGAGTACCTACTGGCTCAAGATAAGGATGTAATACTGATAATCTCATTTGAATGCCTATCGGTATAAACTTCGATTACTTTGATACAGATGCATGCTGTTGCTAAGTGCCTAGGTATAGGTATATAGTACAGGTCAGCCTTAATAAATGTTCCCATTGCTGGGACACATGCCTCCTGTCTCTGAGAGGGAGTGGGCTGTAGTATACCGCGCGGGCCCAGTGCGGGTTGGTAGATGTCACATGTCTTCGAATTTTTGGTTCTAGGATATGCCGGTTTCCTCACGATGCTTTCCTTCACCGTTTTGAGGCTAAGTGCCTACTTTCCCAAAATTGAGTAGTCCCAATTTCAGGTGCACGAAAAAGCATAGTCTATGTTTAGCCTGGACTGCTCACTTCACAGCCAGTATCGATTTACGGGTCTCAAATTGTAAACGATATCCTGGAATCGAGTAGGGGTAATGCAATATTTCTCTCCCGTCTATTTGAGCCCGCCGATAAATTGACAAAACTGCTAACACAGTTCTCCTCTGCACGTAGATCGTTCTTCCTAATGATACTAGCTGTGCCCGCGACTTCGTTCGCGTACAAGTCGGAAAACAAATTGGACTTCATGGGTTTTCATTTTTTTTGCGCGAAACCCTAATTCTTTTTCTAAAATAAAAGTAGGCTGAGTTATTCTTTATAAGATCAGACATCCGTCAGTGAAAGTCCCGTCAAACGGAACAAACAGACAAAAAATTTTAAATTTGATTTTTTGTTAGAATTAGGTACCGTACTTACATACTTTCATATGCATTTAATAAAAAGCTGTTATTTTGACATTACAAACAGACACTTAAATTTTATTTATTTGTATAGATATTACATTATGTTGATAGTTACCACTGTCATCGAGATCAAAAGCAAATGATATACTATAATAAAATCAATTGTGTAGTCATTTTGTACTCATTACAAGCTTGAAATCAATATAAGCCGCCTTGACACTGTTTGCTTTTACAGACCGACGGATGCGTGTGTCAGTATAAAATGTGTTACAATGATAAATAATAATTGAAAACACGGATTATTTGTGAGGACACCAGACCAGTACATGCAGATGACATAGTATTTATTTTTTATTTTTAACTCGTTACATTTCATGATACTTATAGTAAATAAACTCAAGAAATAAACACACGAACTAAATTCAAAATTATAAATAGAAATAATGTTGTGCGCGTTTCCACTAACCCTGTATAAAGTGTTATTTAAATTGAATAAATATGAAATTAGCCACAGCCAGATTTGCTAACTAGAAACTCGGCTTACATACTATGAGTAAAGGTATTTTTGCAATAAGCATTTTATAGCCACATAATAGTAATACCATGCCATACAAATGTCACGCCGATTGACCAATAAGTGAGAGAGTTAAAAAATTGAGGTCTCAACGCGGGACGCTCCTCAAAGGAGTTCATGGTTGAATGGAACATGTACACTGTACAGCGTTAAAATGACCAGCTGTGCCTTATTATACACCTTGTCCCACCACTATAGAGTTCACAATGGCATGGCACATAAGAAGCAGTTCCTAAATGTAGGATTGAGAACGTTAGTGAATATATAATGTTTTAATCTTTATATCCTCTAAAATAGAGTCGACTTCTGTTTACAAGATGGCGGCATTCAAGAAGTAGGTTGAGAGAACGCACGTCTAGTACACTCGTATATCACAAAGACTCATTAACTCATCGGTGTAAGATGTGTTGTGATTGTCAATAATGAACTCTATGAGTTTGTGACATAAAAACTGCATGATGGCGCAATTATCGCTTTATTAATTAATGTAATAATGACTGTACCTACCTACGTAATTGTTGCTGTTTAATTTGTACCATTATTGTATTGGTTTTTTTTTTTGTTCCAGGAAGGTTGTTGTAATTAATAGAAATTAAAATTATTTCGATACTATAGTAAATTGAATATGAGTTTCATTTTGATACAGATAGAAAGTTGTACCTATATGCATTTTTCTCATAAGTGCAGCAAAAGATTTTGAATTTTAATGAATTCTTTAAATTATCAATTCTAAATCTAATTTGATGAGTTACAACAATATATTATGCTGAATTAACAGATAATATGTCGTATATATTACTTCAGGCAGATATAGCAATATCTGCCTGAAGCCTGAAGCCTGCCCAGCAACATAAACAGCATTTCAATATAAATGACGCAGAATCTCCATAGATCTTGCTTACCAAACATTCAGGGGTGCAAACATAATAAACTCTCAAATGTACCAAACTTAAGTCTAAATAGCATCAGAAAGGCGAGAGGCTCGTGCACTTTCTACTAGAACATGGAACAAAAGTAACGAGCAAAAGTTACGATATCTCGTGTGATATAACCGCTGTGCTGTACGTTGCGGTGCAGCCCGGCTATAGACCGATTTCACGCCCCATTCGCCTTTCATAACACCCTTCTAAAATACGCACAGTTTCTTCAGAATAGTCAATAAATGAAATTATGTGAATAATCTGTGAAACTTTCTTGTGATTGCTTCCTGTTTTGATAAATAAAAGAAGACTGGCGATATCGAAAGTTCGAAACCATCAAATCTATACCGATCGCACTCAAACGAAAGCCGAGAGTTTTATTTTCTTTTTATGCTTATACCAAAAGCGTTTGTAAATAACCCTTGAGCAATACCTATGGACACTTCCCGCTATTTGTTACACCTCTGTCAACCGTAATTCTGCCTACACAGTCCTGTGTATTGGCTAAGCCTGACAAAGCTCACTGACATATCCACGAATATTTCGCTCAGGTAGAGCCGTAATTTTATTGTAAGTGGCTTTTGTGTCTCTTTGTAGATTTTGATGGTGACTCACTGCTATACACAAAACAAACATGATTAGCGGTTATTACTTTTTTCCTATTAAGGCAATTCTGTTAATAGCGAAGCCGTAGAAACTCACAATGCATCTAGATTTAAATTTATAAAATAAAATGTAGCAATCGAACTTGGTACTACAAATATTGTCACAGCAACAGTTCACTTTAGAAATGTTTACCAAACTTGTTCGAAACGGGGATAGGGCAGGTAGTTATCATGATTGTCTTTAGGGTCGGCTAACTGGTCCATCGATAAGGCTAAAAGCTCATACATTAAATAAACAAACGCACTAGATTAGAAACTCGCTTGTTTTGCAAGTTTCTAATGCTATTGATTAGTTGTAATATGTTGCAAGTTATGAATATCTAACAATCTGGCTATGCCGCATTCTCTGACAAAGTGCCTACCTCGCTGGTAAATTGCAAGAGATCTCAGCGAGAAATACGTTCACCGTCCTAGATGCGCGGTACTTTCGTTTTGAAATCGGCGCGCACAATTGGCCGTATCGAGACAGAAGCGGACCAGCTGCACCGTGCGCGTGCACAGCTCGGCCGAGCACTCGCCTGCGCATTCCTGTGTCTCTGACAAACACACCCTTCACCCACACTATATTTGTATCATAATCTTAGCTTAGGTACTTTATAGGTCATGTATTTTTGCCACACCAACCCTGCGCCCCAGTTATACCCAAAATATACCGCTCAAAGCGGAGAGAAACGGAGAAATCAGTCAGCTTACTAACTCTCTATCCACAGACTAATTTTGTTCTAACTAGCATACACTAATTAATTTTGGTTTCGAAGATAGAATCCGACTTTCATTAAATAAAAACTCATTTTGTCAAACAACTTTCATGCAGTGTACCTAATCGATAACTATAAAAACATAAAAACAAGCATTGAAGAGATAGCTTAAAAATAAAATTAACTATGTAAAAACTTTCGTTTGTATACTTTTTACTAAAACTATTGAAAGTTAGCCATGAAAAGAATTTCTAGTGGCTGTGATCGATGATCGTGACAACTTTCAAAATGGTATTTAGAAGAAAGATAATTGAAACTTACATAATGTCACCGATGAATTAGTGAATAGACTTTCGACATGAGTAATTCTAATTGTAGTGTAAATTCGTCACGATGATGCTGTGAAGAAATCTGTCCCAATTTCTAGAGATTCTGCGTCGGTAGAGATGAATATGATAGAGAATAGCAATGTATTGCGATGGTCCTAGAGATGTCACAAAATTCCCGTCGGAATGATTCAACACAAGCGTAGATGGTTTAAATTGTAGTTGAGCCGTCTAATAAGCATATCTACGTAGCGCGCCAGGCCCCGCGACTTTTGCAATTCGTGTTACACTAACCGCTCCATGGAGAATGTGACATAATTTCTCCAGTTTCGCGGTGTGGGCTTAAAAAGAGCGTTTCTAAATTAATCACAATAGAAAGACAAAGCATTTCTATTAATATTACCAAGATATTGTTTGAACGAATACTTGGAAATTAGTTGATGAGAAAGTTAGAAGTTGATAAATTATGCAGTCACTATAATTTAGTTAGTGATCTAGAAAAATGCATTCGGATTGCTGAAGAAAAGAGATCTGGAACGCCCACAAGTGAAAATCTTTTGTTAACAACTGACACAGATTATTTCAAGAGCAGAACGTTGAATTCATAAAAAAATCATGTGTCACCTTGTCACAGTCGTAAACGCAGCAGTAATACATTAATGGATCAAATTAACTCAAACGGACATATAAAGTGGCTTTTCATTTATGCAGTCACCGTGCGCCAGATTTCATAAGCGTTCTCTCCGCACCCTGATCTAGGTTATGTGGTCGACATCGGCGGCAGCAGCGGTGGCGTATCGAGCGCGTCCGATGTTAACCTACATACATCGTTGGCACACTTACACCAACACGGTTGGGGTCGAGAGCACCCGGACCCGTAAAATTCGTGACCCAGCCCCCTCCCTTGCGACCTCTCGTTGTATTTGAGGCCCCGCGACGTCAAATGCTGTTAGATAACTAAATTCTAGGTTCCAGCTTTTGAATAGGTACTTATTCAGTAATTGCACATACAAAAAGAGGTTGGGTTAATAACTGCCTGTTCGTTAACGTGGAGTGAAGTATCCAAGCCATTGACAACAGGTATTGTATCAAAAAGGCTCCAATTTACAATATGCAAGTGAAGTTTGGTTGTGATGGATGTATTTTCATGAATTTTAACGTCGTATTTACTGCTGTTTTCCAGATAGCACTATACATAATGAAAAATCAGCCGGAAGTGGTAATCGTTTATCGAGGAATCATTAAGTAGTAATATTATTGAAGCGGTTACAGGTGAAGCACCATATTCGTTTTAATCAAGTATTATTTTTGATTAAATGATGGAAGGTTGTCAATTATTTACCGACTGCCTTTAATTTTATTCCGAATAGTTCCTACGGTGAAAAGCGAAAACCCATTAAAATTTTCAATGTTGAAGCCATAAAGTGAAAATTTAATTGTGTAGACTCAGTTATTTGATGGTTGAATATTTTGAACCCATCGGAGTCTACATTTTAAAAGGTTAAAATGAACCTTTTCTGCATTAGGTAATTCTTTGATCCAATTGATTGCAATGAAAAAAATACCCTTCTATCCTTAATTCTATTTCAAAAGTGTCATTAACTTTTTATTACTGTTTATAATTATCCCCGTTTTAACCCAAAAGGGTATTATCATTGCAATTTGCAATCAATTGGATCAAAGAATTACCACGTCGTGATTTCGTGAATTTACAATGAATGCTTCAGTAAATCCTTCATTGTTTATGCTTTCAAGACAGGCACCGTCGCTCCTCCTTGGGTCACGATGCGCTTAGGTACAAGTGGCATGGCTTGCAGTCACGAGGGTCGATGCCCGGCCTGTGTCGCTAACACTACCAATCGATAACCTGATTTGTACTACTCATACAACACTGGCCATGATTCACCCGATATAACCGAATTAACTAATGTTTAATTATCACGCCTATCTCGATTCTCGATTTCGAGCTGTCCCGCTCGCACCCACCGGTCTTTACGCGGTTGAGTAATCAATCCCTACTGTGGTGTCACATGTGGCGTTATCTTAATTCAGAGGAATTTATTTATAAACTAATTTAGGAGAACTGGTAATAAGTTTAGACGTATTACTCATGTGACAAAGCTTCGATACAAATTCTTAGAAGGTAAGAAGGTATCAAACACATTGTTCATAATAGGGGAATTCCTGGAAGCCATAGTGAAGCTCAAATTCTGTAAGTAGGTACATTGTTGACATACGGGTATGTGTATTGTGTAGTCACAGGGCTATTGCGATGCGAGTTGATGGGACAATGCAAGTGTCCAGAGCCTGGTCCGCGTGCAATCCGAGGTCGACGCCCTGTCGGCGGACGAGTTAACCGCGGAATACTGACCCCTCTCGCACCATATACTCAACAATAAACTTGCGACTCGATTCGCATAAGGATAAAGTCCGTTTTACAATGGCCCTACTACGGGTTAGAACAACCACAACTTTGAAAGTTCAAATACGAGCAGATATCAACGGCATATTCATGCAGGAAGTAACGTGCGTATTCAACATTTTTGAAGAACAAACCTACCAAATAAGGAACGTTATTTATTTTACAATTCTAAACACGACGTGCAACTAGCAAAAACAATTTTTCTTGTAAAAAAAAAAGTTTAGATTTGCTGTGAAATCAATAATTGTAGAAGATGTTTGTATTATGCCGCATACCTGTATGTATGGTGTTGGCGCATTCGCGGTGGTTTATAGAATAAACAGTCGTTTGAACACAATCAAATAATTGTTAAGTGTCACACTTTCGACATTTTGTTTTTACTATGCTTTCGATGACAAATGAGCAGGAAACCCAAAGCATACGCACTATATCGCATTGAAAGCAGATTAGGTAGGTATAAGTCGAGTGCATTGTGCAACCACAAAGAGTTTAGTGAATCAGCGTGTTGCTAACAACGACTTAATTAATCATAGTTTAAAGTAACTAACTGTTTTACAAGGTCCATTTGTCTTTCAGGTTAGGCTTCATCGTCGCGCTAAAATTGTACAGTTAACCGACGTCTCATTTAACCGCTAGTGCTAGATAGCCCTAAAAACTGAAACATCTATTAGATATGTAGTGCCGTTGTACCGAATTAGATCGAGGTAAAGCGATGAACAACGCGATAGCGGATGTGATAACTTATCTATCAGTCCTAGGACTGCGAAACAGTTTGCTTGGAGCAGCTTCAACAATAAGGTACTAAATACTTAATGTTATTTACGAGTATCAGTTAAGTATACAAGGAAGTATTGTTTTAATATTATCTGTTATACCTACATGAATGTTCTGCAGGGTCGTCTGCCGTCACGATTTGATATTGAATCAATATTTTAACATTATAATTTACATGTTTAGCCTATAAGCTACGCTATGAGGTTGTTACAAGGATAATTACGTCAAATATTATATTTGTGGTTATTATTGTAGGTTTAGGTTTCGATTTCGACTAAAAGAAGTAGGAATAAAACTCGTCATAATAATGTTCTTTAAAAAAAAATTCAACCGCATTGATAACCTCCTCCTTTTTTTGAAGTCGGTTAAAAAAACATAATTTAGTATATATATAGGTACCAAACATAAACTCAGTTTTTCTCGTTGGGAGTAGGGTTATTTAAGTCCTAAGAAATAGGACTTAAAAAAAAAAACATCAACAACACGGACATTTTACTTTTTAACCGACTAAAAAAGAGAAGGTTTTCAATTCGGATGTTTATATAGGTTTTTTTTTTATGTAAGTATGTTCGTGCATAACTTCTGACATATATAGACGGAATTACAAAATTATTTTTTTAATGGATAAGGTATGCCTCACGGGTGGTTCCATATAAATTTGATTATCTTTGCTTGGGTAGGTAGTTTTTGAGTTAGCTTTAATAATACGATTTATTTCCACTTACGTTTTTATTGATGATGGTTTAATAACTTCCTGACACTGATATTTACATAGCAAGTAGTGTTAAATGAATTTGTGTGAGGTAGGTGTACTTACAACTAAAAAGTGAAAAATAAAAAAAATAGTCTTTCTATTTTCAGTCGAATTCAAAGCATTTATTTCAAACTAGCAGCGCCCCGCGGTTTCACCCGCATAAGTTTCGATCCCGTAGGAATATCGGGATAAAAAGTATCCTATGTCCTTTCCCGGGACTCAAACTATCTCTATATAAAATGCGTGAAGAGGTAATAGACAGACAGACACACTTTCGCATTTATAATATTAGTATGGATAAACCAATTACAGGCACTGTTGAATTGTCAAGGGGTCGGTCAGTCTGAACGAAGAAGGCAGTTGCCCATTACAAAGCATAGTAGGTACCTATGGAGAAGAACGGGCAAGAAACTCCACGGACACTCTTTTAAATCCCATTAATGTCTTTCGTTTCCGAAGAAATGTCGGATAAATCAGGAAGGATGGGAACTCTATATGGGAGCGGCAAAAGCTGCAGATATATAGAACACCATGTGATACGATCCTTAGGTAGGTACTACATTTGCTTCATCCGCATAATTAAACTGTAATCTAATGAAATTAGATTCCTAGTTGGTTAGAAGTATGTAATTACTTAGTGATAAGCAAAAATTTATGACTTCTATTACATTTTCAGGAAATGCTCTACATAAATGTACACTTGTGTACAAAACACGCCCGGGGCTCTTAGCAACTTTTCTATTACCAGCAATCCTGTACTAAGTATCTAGGGTTCCCCCCCCCCTCACACACAACAAGATTTTATTTGCATAAAGTTTCTAAATTCGCTACTAAAGAAAAGTAGGTAATCATGACATGATGTTGCCGAAACTGTTGAAAGCTTCTGTTTTGTAACGTTTAAGTTTGTTTTGTTTATTTATTCAAGCTCAGGTGCTTCTTTGTTAATTGAATAAAAGAACTGTTTGAATACGTAATGCTGTCTGACATCAGACATGTCTATATTATTAGTATACTAGCTTCTGCCCGCGACTTCGTCCGCGTGAAATTTCTTGTTACCCCGACCCACCTTGTCGCATCGCATCGCCTGCCCGCGCTATTACTTTGTTTTCGCTTGGCGTTCTTCATGACTTTTTTTCTTTTTCTCGGTTTCTAAGTCATAGCGTGATGTTATGCAAAAAATCCGACTGGTTGGTCCGGAGATTAGCACGTTCAAACAAACATAAAAACAAACTCAGCAGCTTTATTATTAGTATAGATATAGATAGATTTATTAACTAAAAGCATAAAGTAATTATGTAGCATTTTAAATTTGCTTTCTGATAAAATTAATCTCCACTTCAGTTGCTTCCGGAAATTGGAAAATTTTCAGTAAACAAAGGATTTTTCGTAATTACTACCCAGAAATAACTTTCTTTTAATTTTAGTATATTGTTTTATTAATCAACAAATTATTAATTAAAGATTTCGCTGAAAAAAGCAAACGGTACAGCAGAAACCAAATGCCAACCAAAAGCTGAAAAAAATCCCTTATTAAAAAGATACCGGAAAATACAGACTATGATAAGCCAGAAAACGTAATAAGTATTGTGATATTTACTAGATTAGATTTGACACAAAAATTCCGTATTCAGGGTAGTGGGTGAACCGACCTAGAAACAGGAATGATGTCATTTATCATTTGGAGCCTCCAGTCCTTGAGACAAAAGTTGCCCAAGGCCGGCAGCCCCGAAAATATCCTTCGGGCGGAGTCCTTGGAACCTACGCATTACAAGGTCACAGTATTACAGACGCGGCCTACCAGTCGCACGACCGGTCCATGGATTCAGCTTACTGTAACAAGGTTACAGAAAATATTTCGGTAGGCACGGGTTTTAACGATAAATTCATTGAGTGCTTTGGAAGTTTATATAACGTGAATAAATCGGAGGTTATTTGTTTTATTTAAATAGGAGGGTTTATCGCCTTCATCATCTACAGGCTGAATCTACCCACCGCTCAAGGTTAGCCTTGGGTTTTGTATGCCTCTTTGCATTGACCTCGGCTCCTCCTGTTGTCATCAGCCCATGTTTATCCATTAATAAAATAATTATGGTTTACTTTTAACTTAATTGTGTCCAATTAAAATGTAGCTAGAAAATGTTATTAAATTACGTATGCTTTTAAGGCCAAGGTTGTAGTCAAGGGTGGGTATGGTTGTTTGTACCCGTGCAACCTTCAGCGGTTCTAAATCAGGTACCTGGTAAACTATTTTATTCAGTACGGCCTTGTTCAGGGCTAGTAACAAAACAGATTATGAAAGTCATAAGTGGATGATAAAATTGAGGAGAAGCCCTTGCTGTCTTTGGAGACAGTTAAGCCACGTAAGGCGCCTAATTTAACCACGAACAAGGTTCTTGCAGATTGAAGATGGCGACTCTGGATGTAGAAAGGAAGAAGTTGGAACTTTGGAAGGACAAAGCGGGCCAAGGAGGAGCCTCCCTAAAAGCAGCAGCAGCAGTTTTTGCATGAGAAGAGACTGCTGAAGGAACATAAGTAAGGCCGCGCGTTAGTTTTCTGGTAACAAAACCAGTATCAGCAGCGGGATAATTGGATACCACACTTACCAGTAGCAATGGCTTTAATTTAGAAAGTTCAACAACATTCATTGCGTTATTTATTTTGTCGAGTAGAATTTTTCGAACATATGAGGCAATGGATTAGCAATATTGTTGCGCGCCACAACTGATGGCGATATTAGCTACCACTAGCGCCATCTAGTATCGAGTAGCAGAACTAATAGTCGCGACCGTTCTAGAAACTTCGATGATAGAACTTTCCAGAACTATCGATGTCTGGTCGGACGGGACCGATATGTACTCGAACATTCTAGATGTTTCTACGATAGAAGGTTCTGGAACTATCCGAGGCCTATATAAGACCGGTGTCGCCGCGTCCCGGCATTCAGTGTTGGATAAGCTATACAAGCGATAACATCGAAGCGATCTTCAAGTGCGACTCTCAAGTGATTAGTAGTGCGATTGTGTTTTATAATTAGTGTGTTTAAGTTGTAATTTGTGTTTTTAAATAAAGTGTCTATTTTTGGTTATTAAATCGGCAGTTTTTATTGTCACGAACCCCAAGCTCGTAACAATTGGTGTCAGAAGCAAGGATTATGCCGATTTTGCCGAAGGACGACACGGAGGGTATCCGTACCCGGAGTCAACGCCAGCAAGAAACAGATCAGAGGCGATTCGGTGGAGCAGCGCCACAGACGTCGGAGGGACAACTACCGATCACGGAGGCCGGCCCGTCCACAGCTGCTCCAGCATCATCAGCACCAGATTTTGCTGCACTAATGATGATGCTGCAGGAACAGGCCCACCGTCAGGAGGAACAGGCTCGTCGGCTGGAGGAACAGCTCCAGCGAGATAAGGAGGAACAGGCCCGCTGTCAGCAGGAGCAGTCCCGCCGACAGGAGGAACAGGCCCGCCGCCAGGAAGAGCAGATGCTCCTTCTGAAGGACCTTCACGCTACCTTCGGGAAAGACATGAAGGAGATGAAGGATAAGGTTGCTCAACACGACAACCGCCTGTTGGAAGCTGAAACCCGAATCGACCAAGTGAATAATCGGGTTGACAACGTGATGGCTGACGTGAAGAAAACCGTAATGGCTGACGTGAAGAAAACGCTGGATTACCTTAAACTTGAGGATGGAATCGCAGCCCCCGTAGCTACAACACCTTCGCTACGGGGATTTAAAGTGCCACCGTTCGACGGAACTTCTTCCTGGTCGGCCTACAAAATTCAGTTTGAGGCTGTCATGAAGGCGAACGGGTGGAGTAAGAGTCAGGCCATGACTGCCCTCACCCTAGGCCTGCGCGATCAGGCCTTAACTGTGCTGGAAGCTCTTGGAAAAGAAGTGACTTACGAGCAGCTCCTTGAGGCATTGGAGGCTCGGTATGGTGACGCTCACCTGGAACACGTGTATCGTGCGCAGCTCAAGGATCGTGTGCAACGCAGTAACGAAACCCTGCAGCAGTGGGCCCTTGAAGTGGAGAAGCTGGTTCGTAAAGCTTACCAGTCCTTGCCTGCGCTTATTGATGGGAACCTGGTGCAGGTATTTATTGACGGCATCCGTGACCTTGAAGTTAGAGCTGCTGTGAGGCTCGGTCACCACGGGACCCTTAAGGACGCCTTGGCCCATGCACTGGAGGTAGAAGCTGTGCGGCAGGATCATCGTTCCCATCGCGTCAGGGAGGTTGCAGCGGCTACAGTTCGCGACCGCAACAAAGGATACAGCCCTAGGTGCTATGGCTGTGGGGAAAGGGGCCACCTTCGATCTAGTTGCCCTAAGCGAACTGAAGAAAGAGTAGACCGAGCTCCAGAGGGTAGTGCGGCTAACAGCACCGCCCAGCACCAGCAGCAGGGAAACGAGTAATAGCCAGGACTGCGGGGCGGGTGCTGGCTGATGCTCACAGAGCCCCAAGGATTTCGATCACTCAAACCCATGACGGGAACAGCTTAATCATCAATGGCGAGGTCAACGGAACGCCGTGTAAGCTGACCATAGATACTGGAGCCTCTCGTACGGTCGTCAGTTCCCAACTTATAAGTCGGTTCCTTGGGGACTCCGCATACAACCGAGAACGCATTAATTTGGTAACAGCCACCGGTCAGCGTATACCCGTCCATGGAGAGAAGAAGATGGAGTTGAAGCTAGGCAACAGAATCTACCTGCATAATGTCATCGTGGCTGATATAATGGACGATTGCATCTTGGGCCTTGACTTTATGAGGCAGAATTATTGCGAGATTGACGTCAAGCAAGGTGTTTTGAAATGTGGACAAGAGGAACTTTTTATGGAAGGGGCATTACCAGGGAATGTGTACAGCCTTAAAAAGATTGTTCTTCCGCCGAGATCAGAAACGATTGTGCCGGTTAGTCTTCCTCGGAATCCTGGGCAAACTAATCGTTGTGTACTCGTGGAAAGGGTAGACAATGACCTTCCATGGAAAGTGGCACGAACTTTGGTCAGAGCCACCGACATCTCAGGGGTACGTGTGCTGAACCTTTGTGATCAGGAACAGATTATAGAAAAAGGCACACTAGTTGGTACTTGCGAGGAAGTGGATTGGTTACGTCGATGCCAATATCTATCGACTGGGACCCTCAGCAAGGATGCACAAACGAAAGTGTCCACACTTTTAGAAGACTGCCGCAGCGCTCTGTCCCAAAATGAAATGGTCAAGGCGAAGAAGATGTTACTCAAGTACGCCGGTGTTTTCTCGTCAAACGATGCTGACATTGGGAAGACTGGCTTAGTTCAACACAAAATAAACACAGGAGAAGAATTGCCTATCCGTCAGCGGCCAAGGAGATTGCCGGTAGCACGTGAAAAGGAAGTGGAAACCATGATCGAAGGAATGGTGAAGGATGGTGTTATTGAACCTTCATCTAGTCCATGGTGTTCACCTGTAGTGCTGGTAAGGAAGAAGGACGGCAGCATGCGGTTTTGTGTTGACTATCGTCGTCTGAACGACGTTACGAAGAAGGACAGCTATCCTTTGCCAAGAATTGATGACACGCTGGACATGCTTACTGGAGTAAAGTGGTTTAGTACTCTAGACTTGAAAAGTGGCTACTGGCAAGTTGAAATTGATCCCAAGGACAAGGAGAAAACTGCATTCTCGACAGGAAAGGGTCTTTGGCAATTTAAAGTTATGCCGTTTGGATTGTGCAATGCTCCGGCAACGTTTGAAAGGTTGATGGAACTTGTACTTACCGGGCTAATTGGCGATGCCTGTCTGGTCTACTTGGATGACATCATCATCGTAGGCCGTACGTTTGAAGAACATCTTCAAAATCTGGAACGCGTGCTCATGAAGATCCAGAGTGCCAACCTCAAGTTAAGTCCGAAGAAGTGTTCACTATTCAAACGACAAGTTAGCTTTTTGGGGTATGTAGTGTCGGAAGAAGGTATCCGCACGGATCCAGAGAAAATCGCCGCTGTCAAGAATTGGCCAGTTCCAAAAGATAAGACGCAGGTCAGAGCATTTTTGGGTTTGTGCTCTTATTATCGGCGATTTGTTAAGAACTTTGCGGATATAGCCAAACCCCTGCACAAGCTAACCGAGGAGAAGCGACATTTCTGCTGGGATGAAAGTTGCAATATCGCATTCCAGGAGTTAAAGGACCGACTGTGCAAAACACCTATTTTGGGGTACCCTGATGCAGGCAAGGAATTTATAGTTGACACAGACGCAAGTGACATAGGACTTGGCGGTGTGTTATCTCAACGAAAGGGTGATCAAGAGGTTGTGATAGCGTACTTCAGCAAGTCGTTGTCGAAGCCGGAGAGGAACTATTGTGTCACGAGACGGGAATTGCTTGCTGTGGTAAAGTCATTGCAGCATTTTAGCAAATATCTTCTAGGGCGGAAATTCCACTTACGCACCGACCATGCTGCACTGAAATGGCTATTGCAGTTCAAAAATCCGGAAGGACAAGTTGCGAGATGGATTGAGCTACTGCAGGAATACGACTTCGTGGTCGAACATCGCAGCGGAAAATCTCATGGCAACGCGGATGCATTGTCAAGAAGACCTTGTCCTGAAGACTGCAAGCATTGTACTAGGCAAGAAAGTAAAGAAGTTGTACCTGTGAGGATGCTCAAGACAGACCTCAGCAACGAGTGGAAGGAAAGCCTACAACGTGCACAACAGGAAGATTCAGACCTCAAGCCGATTCTCGAGTGGATGAAGGCCAGTGCACCTAAGCCCACGTGGAGCGACGTCTCAGCGATGAGTTCGATCACAAAAAGCTATTGGGCCCAATGGGACAGCTTGGTGATTCAGGATGGAGTCCTGTACCGTAAATGGGAAAATGCTCGGGGAGACAGCTGTCATTTGCAAATGGTTGTCCCTAAAGCTCAAGTACCGGATGTTCTACAGCTGTACCATAATGGTTGTTCAGGAGGCCATCTGGGAGTTAAACGGACCCTACTGAAGATACGAGAACGGTTTTACTGGGTCCACTGTCGGGACGATGTCGAGGACTGGTGCCGCAAATGTACGAGTTGTGCAGCTGTAAAGGGACCTCAGACTCGTAGTAGAGGTGCATTGAAATTGTACAATGTTGGTGCACCATGGGAGAGGATAGCCCTTGATGTTGCGGGACCTTTCCCGGAGAGTGAAACTGGTAACAAGTATTTCATGGTTGTGATGGATTATTTCACTAAGTGGCCGGAAGTCTTCGCCATTCCAAACCAAGAAGCTTCAACGATTGCAGATAAACTGGTTCATGAAGTCTTCTGCCGTTTTGGAGTACCTTTAGAGATTCACAGTGATCAAGGAAGGAATTTTGAGTCCCAAATATTCCAGGAAACCTGTCGAGTTATGGGTACTCATAAAACGAGAACTACTTCTTACCACCCACAATCGGATGGAATGGTGGAACGATTTAATCAGACATTGGAGAGATACCTGGCAAAAGTTGTGGAAAATCGGCAACGAGATTGGGACAAGCACATACAACCGTTTTTGTTGTCATATCGAAGTGCTGTTCACGAAAGTACATCGGTGACACCAGCTTTCGCAAACTTTGGTAGAGAATTACGGTTGCCTGCAGACCTGATCACTGGAATACCACCTGATGCCCCACGCAGTATAACCGATTATGCGAATGACTTGCGGAACAAAATGAATGACATCTATGAGCACGTCAGACAATCGGGCCAGCAAATGTCTGAGAAGATGAAAACCCGTTATGACCGCAAAATGAACAATAAAGGGTTCGACCAAGGTTCACTAGTGTGGTTGCACAATCCAGTCCGCAGCAAAGGGAAATCTCCTAAGCTTCAAGCTAAATGGGACGGACCGTACCGGATTGTGACAAAGATCAATGACGTAACCTACCGGATACAGAAAGGTGCGAGAGGTACTCCTAAGATCGTCCATGTGGATCGACTGGCGCGTTATCATGGGGCCAATGATGCTCGGGACGAGCATGTTTTAGGAGGGGGCAGTGTTGCGCGCCACAACTGATGGCGATATTAGCTACCACTAGCGCCATCTAGTATCGAGTAGCAGAACTAATAGTCGCGACCGTTCTAGAAACTTCGATGATAGAACTTTCCAGAACTATCGATGTCTGGTCGGACGGGACCGATATGTACTCGAACATTCTAGATGTTTCTACGATAGAAGGTTCTGGAACTATCCGAGGCCTATATAAGACCGGTGTCGCCGCGTCCCGGCATTCAGTGTTGGATAAGCGATACAAGCGATAACATCGAAGCGATCTTCAAGTGCGACTCTCAAGTGATTAGTAGTGCGATTGTGTTTTATAATTAGTGTGTTTAAGTTGTAATTTGTGTTTTTAAATAAAGTGTCTATTTTTGGTTATTAAATCGGCAGTTTTTATTGTCACGAACCCCAAGCTCGTAACAATATCCTTCAAAATGATCCAGATCGTAATTGAAAGTGTGTTAGGTTGGGACTGGTGGGAGGTATTCTATTGAAACTCCGTACTGCGCTAGGCCAGCTCAAGGTCAAAATGCCACTGAAGTGCGGTCTACTGTACAAGATGAATGGAAAGAGTGCTAAACAGTTTAAGGGGCATAAATTATGTGTCTAAATAAATAAGATGCTGGCTGTAAGTGAAATTTATGTACGCGCATAACTTCCGAATGACTGCACCTAATTGGATAATTCTTTTTTTGTTGTGTTCGGTATTGCCAGGACAAGGTTTGTATGAAAGAAAATTTCGGAAATTCGAAAAAAAAAATTGCACGTTTGCGAAGCTGGGGCGGGCCGCTAGTTAAATATAATTAAAGGTAAGATAACAAACAAAATATTTTATTCATTATTCCTCCTTTGGGTTGTTAACATTTCTCAGTATCTCTGAACTAAAGTTAAGGTCAATAACACTGCGATTTGACTTCTATTTTTTGTCATTGCAAAGTATTCTGTTATTTTAAAGTTCTTTGTACTGTATGTTATTTATGTTTTAGAAACCTTCGCATAAACTCCTCTGCAGTATCGAAATTGCTAAAAGTAGGTAATATACCTAGATTCAAAAGCATTTTTTTTGTCTTTCGTCCTTGGACAAATCTGTGTGATCCCGTAGTAGGTTTAGCTAAATAGGAGTTATGAAAGAAGTCTGTAGCTTAGCGGATGCAGCTTTAACTTCTGATGCTTCAAGTATTTCTTTTTTCTTTTTAATTTTCAAAGTACCTTAGTATAATAATATAAAAGTATTATAATCTTGTACTGTCCCAGAAAATGTAATTATGATACAGAGAGAAAGACAAGAGACCATTTTTTAGAAAAAAAAAATTGAGTAATAAATTAATAGTTCCTAAGTTTTAAGAGGGCGCCGACCATAGTCGACCGCAGTGGCGCCCTCATCGTTTTTTAGGTTATTTCTTTTATTTTAGAATGAAAATGCAAAAAATAAGCACGTTAAGTTGTGCTCCACAAGATTGTACGTTAATATTGTTGCAAACGGTAGTTTTACATTGTTTAGTTTTATTATAATCATCATTAAAACGGATAATAGTGGCCACTTTTATCCGTTTTAATGATTGCAACAATATTAACGTACAATCTTGTGGAGCACAACTTAACGTGCTTATTTTCTGCATTTTCATTCTAAAATAAAAGAAATAACCTAAAAAACGATGAGGGTGCCACTGTGCGGTCGACTATGGTCGGCGCCCTCTTAATATGTTGCAGCTTGCGTTTGACCACTATCTCACCAATAACCTATGTCCGTCCACAATGGTGCAAATTTAAGTCACATTTATTCGGGACTTGAAGAGTCCTGTCCTAGTCATAGCTTTTGGGAAACGATTCCAGGGTAGGCCCCTGGAGTCGTTTACATTCCATTGTCAGTTTTTGACAAATTTTGTACGGCAAATCTGTCAAAAACATCACAATAAAGAGAGAAAACGTTAAGACAAGCTAGATGATTATGACAAATTATTATATTGACAGCATGCCAGTAACTATCTTAATATGGTGTCAACTTTATCAAGATAGATGCAAATTCTATGTGCGCAAGACGACATATCAAGCTATACATTTCCGCCCTTACTAATAAACGTTGTATAGCGTCTGTATAGTTACACAACGACGCTTTGTCTTCTTCTTTCGAAATTCAAATTACTGACGACTGAAAGAGAAAAATCGGTGTGTAACTATTCATCTGATATAATAGGTTTATTAGTAAGGAGGTTCCAGTATAAGGTGACTTCTCAATGTACGAAAAGCCTATACCTACAATGCGAGGTCAGCTTAAAACTGGAAAATGTACCGCTTGATGAGTCGTCATATGTACAAAAATGAAACATAACTTAAGCTATATTAAGTGAACTGAAAACTGAATATTATAGGAGTAGAAAATACTAAATGCTCATACATATTTATGTAGTAAATAAAATACACATGACTTTTGAATATTTATGTAAATTCAACAAGAAGCAGTGCATAGTAATTAGGTTGACAATTCTCGTGAGAAGATGTCTGTTTATGTAGATCGGTAAGATATTTTATACAGTTTCTTACAAAAAATTATTCATACGTAATTAATTATGTCCAAGGTTGACCGTTACATTCAACGCCCTAGCTGACAAAAATATTTCTTTTCCTGTTTTTTTTTTAAGAATAAGTTATTTTTTGACAGGATTTTTGAAGATTTTCTCTCCGGGCTTTCATAAATTGTTTCCGTCTTGTCATTGTTACAATCAAACCACGAAATCAAATTGGGCATTGCTCTTTCAAGTTTTTGACGGTACCTTATCTCTGTAGCGAATTATTTAATTGACATGGCAACCACGATAAACAGCGGGAGCGTCCCTATTTGGGTTATTCGGAAACCACACGGTAATTTCCTGACTTTGTATAGATCTAAATTATGTCAAGGCTCGCATCCATTATTAAAATGTAATTTTTCCCGTGTTCAGCAGATACGATAAAAAAATCAGGTCAACCTAAAATATGGAAAGCTATAACCAATTTGTAATCAAGTAGGATAAGAATACCGAGGTCATTATTATAATTAAAATATTTTACATTTATTATTTGCAGGTTGTATTCGGTCGTACAGCGCCATCTAGCGGCAATGTGGAAAACAGAACATAAATTTGCAATACAGTTATTTCGTTTTGAACCATATTAAGAAGTGCGCCAACCCCGACTAAATTAGAAAATGCGCAGGATGATGATGATTGGGAAGTTTCTTATGAGGTAAAAAAGAAACCATAAAACACACACTGCCAATAATAAAAAGCATTATTTCGTGTTTATAAGTAAGGCACCCAGTATCGAAATTTTAAGAAGATTGTTAAGGGGACTACATGACCTAAAGCGCGGTCACTCTCGGACTGCATAGAAAAGAAAGAGAAGCGCGATGACACAACGCTGGTAAGTTTATTGCAAAATAAGAAGCAATTATCTATTTACAAAAAATCTATTGTTTGGATTAAAAAATTAAAACACTAGTGCTTTAGTATGTTGCTTGTAGAATAATCTGACAAAAAATCAGAATGATTGTATGTATACAGGGTGTCCCTGGAAGTATGGATCAAATCGAATAGGGACGTGGGCAAGGTCATTTCCAAACGTTTTAGCAAAAAAAAAACTAAAAAAAAAAAGAGAAGAAATATCGAATTCGTGAAAACTATCAAGGCTATCAATTTATTTTTTTTAGATAGCCCTGATAGCATTTTTTTATGATTATTTCCTTTGAGCACTAAGCGAAGTGATTGAAAAAAAAAAAAAATCGGTCATAACTTTTGAACCGTAAAAAAATTCACTGACATTCTCAGGGTTAAAAAATTTGAAAATGACCTTGACCATGCCCCTATTCGATTTGATCCATACTTCCAGGGACACCCTGTATAGTATGGTTTTTATTGTAAGAAGAACGTTTTTAGAGGTATGATTTTTTTCAATCGTATCAAATTAGTTGTAGTACCTATATTTTCAACACACTATCTACATATCCTTTTTCTGATTTTGTTTACTGTAGTCGATCATATACTTTTAGGCATTATAGAACTTACGTTTTTTGCGTTACTGTAATCCCCTTTAACCATTAGCGCGAAAGATTGACGTTTTTTTCTACGCCATTCTTTGGCAGCAACACACCTGTTGTATTTACGAAGATAGCATTTTTTTAAGCACCTTGGAAACGACAGGTGTTCGCGGATTGTTTCACTTTACATCAATGATATGTTTCAAGGGTGATATTTTAATTTAACACTGTATAATCTCATCTAGGGAACGTTCTTCTGTGATGGGATTAATAGGTACAAGAGGATGGATTTATTAGATGAATAAATCTAACGTTAATCATGTCATGGCAGTCTCTCCCTACTTTTTATTATGTTGTCTGTTGCAGCTGTCTTTTGGAAAAGTCCATGGTCGGTAATGGCATAATATTTAAGTTAATGCATAGGTTTTTATGATTTTACTTAATAAAAACTGTGGTTTTTGCACTAAGGAACTTTGTACTACAAAACGGATACTGGCCGTATTTCTCAGTCTTTTATTGAAAAACAAAAAAAAAAGACTATCACAAAATAATCACTTTGCATGTAGGTAAACGAAACCGCTTTCAAGAATGATGTGAATCATTATTATCCGTGTATTAAAAAAAAAAAATACAATTCCACGCATCACGCGTGTCCTAGGAAAATTAAATAGAACTAGTGATTCAACGTAAATCAAAAGTGGCATTGAATGTGCCCCTGTCTGTTAAAAAACTCGAAGCTTCCGCATTGAAGTAACGTTAGATGCTTTACTTTCTATAAATAGAAAAAATAAACGTTCCTTAAATGAAATATTTCTTTATAGACAGATTTTAACGCATTCAATTAAATAGATAGAACTGGTGGACGCATAACCAGCATCGTATTTTTTTTTCCGTAAGCTTCGACGGTACAGACGCCAGCACATCAACCTACACCTAACTGTCACATTTTCCCAATCAACTTTGAACCTTATGCTTAAGTGATAAAGTTGAAAATCTATTAAAGAAATTTGACAGATTGTAGTAGGTTGATGTGCTGGCGTCTGTACATCAAATAGTAGGTTGATGTGCTGGCGTCTGTACATCAAAGTTACTTATACTGTTTATACATATCGCTCATTTGGAGAAATATCGACGTAACTTCCAATTTTTTTAAGTCTTTGCTTTCCTAACGTAAATACGCTTTCTAAGTGCTTTGGCATATTTAACCCATACATATATGCCCATTGATTCGAAAACGAAACAAGAGGTAGTACTTTTCTAAAAGCATAATAAATCGTTTATTAGTGCATATCTGAAAATAATCAAAATCGGAATCCGAAAGTAGTTCTGGGCATATATGGGTTAACTCATTTTTGGGAAAAAAATACATTTACGTCGATGTTTCTCCAAATGAGGATTTACGTTTATTGCGGCGTCATAGGCGATGTTCAGATTGTCAAGGGTGCAGGTAAACGGACATTCGGGACACTAGCAGATGCAAACCGTTGGTCTCATCCGATTAATTTTCATGAGAAAGAAGATTTTTGGGTCTTTTCATTCATAGAGATAGCATGCACTCTTCTACACCTGGTCGGGACCAAAACTTACACACATAATGTAAGTGTTTAACTGGGCCCAACCACACGTCTAAAATAATTTAGAAAAAGATGTGGAGAAAAAGGTATCAGAGTGGTAATTACGTTTATGTTAGTAATTTAATACATAGGCGAATGCAATACATGAAAAAACTGTAAGAAAACATGAAGAAAACAAACAAATACATACAATTGACTTGCACTCTCATTGATATGTTGTAAATGTAAAAAGCTCAACTCAACCTACGCGCCCCACTTGCAATGAATTCGTATCGATGAATTATTTAAAATGCTGTGGTCGCAGCGCCATCTTGTGAACAATCTTTCAACTCATTGATAAATATAAACATGCAAACAAGTTTCTTTTCCCTAACAAGGTGAGCTTTTAGAACAGACTTCTGTATAGCAAGATTCTGTGTTCGGGTGTTCGGGGGTGCGGCGAATGTAAAGTATCTCCTGGGGCCCCGACTCATGGTACTGGAAGGAACAGTGGGATTTTAGTCGGTAGGAGTCCGACACAACCCTCCGTTCTTCCCAGACGGAGGGTATCCATGAGGATTTCCCCAGGAAAAAAAGGTACACATAATGTAATAACAATTCAGTATCAAATTATTGCATTCTCATCATAATAATGAGCCATAATTTTATTGTTATAACTCATAATCAGTCTCCACACAAACAATACCTGATACCTAAATATTGATGTTACGAAGGACATAAATGGAACGGAAAATTCCAAAAAGGATAATTAATATAATATTACTTTCCGCCCGCCCCAATGACGTCACAGGAAAATAAGGTTGAAAATAATTTCGACATACATAGAGTAGGTATGGTAGGGAAAGTATTTGGTCATATTTCTTGAAATCTTTTTGTCAAGGAGTTTAGGCGACGACGACGACGGAAACGAGAAAATGCAGCTGAGTCTGCGAATATTGAAACTGCAATGAAACTATATTATTGTGAGAGAGGTCACTATTTTCAGTAAGTAGGAAGGAGCATGGGACCCAACAATGACCCCTGTGGTACTCCTGCTAAGATGTTTTAATACATAAACGTGTTTTCTTCTTTCATTACTAGAATTATTCAGTCTACTAAATGCCATTGAGATTGTAATGACGACCTAGGCAACACTGGAGATTTTTATCAGGAGGTTTAGGAGGGGGGGAGGGGGGGAATGGAGGTCAGGGGTTTTTTTTTTACTGGAGGTTTTATATCATGAATCCCTAGCATCAATGCCTGTTGTAAATCATGGAATGCAAACAAAACAGATCTATAACCTGGTTTAGGATGAAAATACGTTATTAACTTAGTTGTGGGTGCATAAAGTCTAGATGGCCGTGTCAAATTTCAATCACACATAACATTTAATTATTTTGGAAATCTTTGAATCTGTTATTTACATACAAAAAATAAAAAATACAAAATACAAAATGTTTATTTGTGTACCAACTAGTATACATTAGTTTATGATTGGAGCCTCCTTTTAAGCATGATGACGCCTGTGTTAGGAGACTCCGCACTTCCATAGCTTTGGCTGTTTGTACTACTTACAGAATTATGTTTAATATTTTCTTAAATTTACTACATTTTTAAAAGTACAATACCGTTTATAAATATACTTTTCCTAAACACTATTCATTTAGGTACATGTGAGTTAAGAGTTGTATAAGATTTGAAATAAAGATGGTGAGATAAGTTAGAAAATTATTAAAATAATTAAAATTAACTGATGCCCTCAGACATAAAGACATCATAAGGCAGCCCTGCTTAGCCGTGCAATAGGAAAGTTACCCACTAAATCAAAGGTGGAAAAGATGGACTAAATCTAATTAATGTAAAACAATAATCATTAGTCTCTCAACTTAAGTCAGTGCCAACAAAACATTTTGCAGAACAATAATTGTTGCAATTCAATATAGGACAGGGTTTATGGGTTAAAACTTAAAACATTCATTGAATACAATCACATGCAGTGCAGCCATCATTAAAATGTATATATGACAGCTACAGGAGCTGGGTCAAGGAGGGTATGGAATAGTGTCAAGACTTCTAGAGTATAAACATAGTTACATGATAAAGTACACATCAAAATTAGAGTATGTTGAGCACTCAATACATTGACACATGCAGACATGTTTTAAACCCATTATGTCCTAGGTAGAGGGTTACAAATTAGATATAATGCAACACAGCATTTTAAAAATTACTTTCAATTACCCGCTATCTTGTTTTCATGAAAACAGCATATTTATGTAAGAGAAAAAATTAATAAAAAAATATTATGGTGAATGTAACATAGGTAAAGTACACATAGATAAAGTATAATTATAAATTTTGATTATTTGGCCGGACAAACAATCTTGGAATGATTGATGGTTTATTTTGGTGTGATTTGAAAGCAGAAAATGCAACCCTATACAGTGTTGCATAATTACCTTATTGTCTGCATTCAGAATTATTTTTGTGTCTAGAAACAGTTTGATGTCATATTTTTTATGTTTAGTATTATTTCATATTCATTTTAATACAACGTGTAACGTATTCAACGTCATACAACATGGCAATGCCGCCAGTCTCTTGGGTACATTACCAGTCGACAGCGATGCGGATGAATTTTTCGACGCTATATTTTAGTTTTTGTATAGTTTTAGTTAAGTTAGGTTTTAATTTTGTTATTTTTGTTAATTTAGAGTTATAAATATGTTAAATAATAATAGTAAGTAAATGTCAAATTAAAAATAAATCAATTCATTATAAAAATAAATTATTCTATATCATATTTTAATATACCTTTTTGTTTTCAATCAAAATTTTAATTCATAATCTGTGATCATTTGAAGGATTTGAATTTTGTAGCGGCTAAAATGTTTTGTTTTATTTTGACTGTTTTTAAATAAATGCATTTTTAGTATTGTGGTGTTTATTAGCAACCTATGAATAAATGATGGCATCACTTACACATATTTTAAAAGTAAGTATGTAACAAACATAGCTGGTAATAATTAAAATAGAAACGGTCTAATCTAAAAGGCATCATTAAGAAATTATAATGTTTACAAAAGTATTCAATGTTTTACATCTATGAATAAGAGTTTTTATAAATAAAATAAGACATAGTTACCTGGTATGGTAGTCTTTCTAGCTAACACATGGTAAACCAATACTCAAAACACCATGGTTCAAGGTCACTAATAACTTTATAAAATATTTTTAGCCCAAAATAAAGCAGTGACTTTTTTATTCATCAACTTTACTAGCTCCACGAAGGAACCTTTAGTGAAATTACTAGAAAGGCAAAGGTGCGTGAAACAAACACGAGCTATCGCGAGCAAAGGAAAACGTTCTCCATATTGCCTTGACGTCACATTGAAATACCAAACAATGGTGTATGAAACGAATCATAGTTTATATATTTAATTTTGTACCGTATTATAAAAAATAGCTCGTAAATGTGTAAAAATGTACTAAAAATCAAACGTCAAGGGCGAAATACCATTATTAGTTTGACAATTCGCGAATTCTAAAATTATCCACTTACCAATTTCTGCCGTTTTCACCGCACTTTTGAAGATCACCAAACACTTGAAATGATAAACTCAAAAGAAAAATAGTGTATTAATTACGTTCTACCTTAAAATTAAGGAATTAAAAACAAAAGAAGAAGAAATATACAGTAGTATGGAAGGGGTAATGCAAACCCTACGCTGTCAAGAGTGTCAAGGTGTCAGTCAAGTCAATGATGGAAATATAATTTAAAAAAAAAAGTATAGAAGTAGCAATATCGATAATGTGTGTGGTAAGTATTTTATCATTTCATGATATATTTTAATACCTAATACTATTGTTGCTTACGAAAATTAGAGATTTTTTTAATAACTTTCTTCTTGAAAATTAACTCTTTGATGATGGTTCAAAAAACTGAACGAATGGAATAACTAAACGTAGTGATTAATTTTTTCTTTGGTTAGTCGTTCTGAAATCTAACAAAGATAATTATTTTCCCTTTTGTTTTACGCTTATCAGTATCACTTTTAGTTTTAGGTGCCGAGCGAGAAGATTGTTATAAATGCGACAAATGCACCCTTTTTTCCTCTGCTGCCCTCCCCCAGTGACGTCCTAAACTGAGGTCCGTACACCAAGTGTTGCCACCTTAGCCCTTTTCGGGCTAGATCTGCCGCTTTTTACTGTAGGTAAACTCGGTTTTTTATGTTCTAGCCCGAAAAGAGCAATCTAGCCCATTTCAAGCGATATTTCGAGCGATACGAAAACTTCGCAGTTTTTCTGTTCTATGAACATAATTAAAACTAAAAACAGGAATAAAATGGGGCTACAAACAATGACATCCATACTACATAAATACGATGGGGTTTGAAACGATTGAAAGAGTCTTGCTGTTCTCACAAGGTGCCAACTGAAATAATAAAAAAGTGTGGGAGTAATTTTAAATACTCGTTCAAATTGGCTAAGAACAGAGATGTCAATCAGCCATCAACTTCTTCTGCTTCGGCAGATATGATTTTGGAAGATTCCGATGAAGACTCTGATTTAAATCAATTTAATAACTTCTGAAATTAATACGTTTCAAATAAACAATTTTAATTTAACCCTTTGGATTTGTATCTATGTCTTAGCCCTTTCTAGCACCTCTGGATGGAAAATTAGCTAAATCTAGCTCTTTCTAGCTCAAGTCCGACTGCCCCTTTTCAAAAACTAAGGTAGCCACAGTGGGTGCCACTGGCGTGCAGTCGCTTAGCTTATAAGTTGTATGGCCTTAATTTATTAAGCAACCTTAGGCTAGGTTGACTTGACCTGCGAGATGTCATTCAAAAAAAATACACACTATCCAAGTTTTAGGAACTCTAACTAGGAAATCGGCAGATGTAATCGCAGTTAGAACAGATTGGATCCGATTTAGTGTAAATTGGAGGTCCAACCGCTCTACTGCCTAAATTCTCTACGATCTAGGACAGTGTAATCACGGCGCTACGATTTAGGTCCGCGCTTTGAGCAAAATGTACGAGTAGACCGTGCGCACAATTCACACGAATGCTACAAAAGAGTACTTTTTAGGGTTCCGTACCCAAAGGGTAAAAAAAAACGGGATCATATTATTAAGACTACACTGTCTGTCTGTCTGTCTGTCACCAGGCTGTATCTCATGAACCGTGATAGCTAGACAGTTGAAATTTTCACAGATGATGTATGTATTTCTGTTGCCGCATAAACAACAAATACTAAAAACAGAATAAAATAAATATTTAAGGGGGCTCCCATAAAGCAGACGTTATTTTTTTGCCGTTATATGCTCGATATTTAATGACAGCAACAGGTAGACGCTTGAAATATTCACAGAATAGTATATTCACATTAAAGATAAATAAGGAATAATAAAATACTGTAATAATAATTTATTATTTTGATGCACTGTAAAAGTAATCAAAGATAAAACATATGCATGGCTGGTGGCTGGCTAAATAATAGGTACTTCGGTAAATCGGGAATCTTCTAAAATGCATTTCTAAACGAAACGTAAAAATAACCTCAAATGAACGATCTCATTCTATGGTTTTCGATTGGCAGTTTTGTTTGTCTGTAAAATGCTTATTTAGTTGGAATTTGTGTTGAAATAATTAATTTCCAATAGAAACCTCAATATAGATTAATAATATATAACGAACAGAATGGCTGACGAAGAAATTAATGGTGATACCGACGATATCCAGCACGATAAAGACAAAACTCAGAAGAAGACTGCAAAACATGATAGTGGAGTAGCAGACTTGGAAAAGGTTACAGACTATGCAGAAGAGAAAGAGATATCCTCTCAGGACATATCTGGGGTAAGCAAAAAATATACTATAGGTATTTATATTGAACTAGGTACTCATTGAAATTATCTCAATAGGTTATCTTTTTATATTGTTGCTCTCAGTGCATTAGAAAACATTGAATCTACGATCTCTATATTAAACGATTGCCTTTTTAAATCATCCTTCAATGTTATTGAAAAACTTAATGATACTTTGACCCATTGAGATTAAATTATGTCTGTTTTCCTTACGAATTTCATACAAATATTTAGCAAATACTGTTAATAATTCCAGGCGCTGTCGTTAATCGGTGACAGGAGAAACAAAGAGGCTGCTGAGCGTCTTGAAAAGGAAAAGGAACTACAAAAAGTTTCAGTGAAAAAGGATGATATAGAATTAATTGTATGTATCTAGATCTATCACTATTTAAAACCAATAGCAATTATTTCCATTATATTGGGTAGTCATGGAAATCGTGGCAAGTGCTACATCTAATGGAGATTTTTGTGGCTTATGTCTTGTAAAGATGTGGTTGGATTTCCACTCTTAAGGGTGTTCTACCGGTATTGGAAAGAATTCCTAAACTCGCGCACTTAAACTTTACATGACTCGTAGTGTAGAGAAGTTTACTGTATGCTCACATCTCAGTGCTTCATAAAGTCTGCATTGTAATGCTGAAAGCAAAAAATAAACCTTAATACTTCAAAAATTAAATGCATTTTTATCAATTTCCAGGTAAAAGAGTTGGAGATATCCAGAACATTAGCAGAAAGAACTTTAAGGGAGCACCGGGGAGACGTGGTGGCAGCGTTGACTACTCTTACAAACTAACATGAATTATATTAAGTTATAAGTTATGTTCACATACAAACAAATTGTCAGACCTTAAGTGAATAGACTTTTTCTATCCAAAGAAAGATATTTTTTATTAATTAATATTGGAAACTGTGACTTTGTTTGCTTACAAACTTAAACCATTAGAGTCATTGAGGGTGGCTTAATACTTTCTTAGCAAAGATTTTAATAATTAGATTTACCCTACCATGTCAAAAGATAGCAGTAATTCTATTTAGTTTTCACACTCCTAGCTCACACAATGTCATGTTTTGACTGAAATGTCATGCCATTATTATTGTTGTGAGCTCGCTTTTCTCAGTATGGTGTCCATACTCCATTTTGCATGACTGAGTATGGTTTGGGCAAATCTAGTAATTTAAATCTTGGTTTCATAATGCAACAATACTCTATGGTATGTCAATTGCGTTTTTATGGTTCTTCTTATATTGAGTAAAACATCGTGAGGAAACCGGCATGTCCTAGAACCAAAAATTCGAAGACCTGTGACATCTACCAACCCTGACTTGGCCCATGTGGTGGATTACAGCCCACTCCCTCTCACAGAGAAAAGGCCTGTGTCCCAGCAGTGGGAACATTATAGACTGACCATGCTTAATATGCTATTATCTTGAGTGGTCCAGATTTTGCCTAGCTTCTAGATTTTTCACACTATGTCATGTGCAATCATTGTATAACATTGGTTTGTTTAGTTCCAATGTAGTACAATGTAGATGTTTGATTTGTCAACGAAACTATGAATAGCATTGTTGATGTTTGTTTTTAAATATTTGCACAGGAGTGAGGTGAGGTACACTTTTAATTAGACAAATCACTTGTATGAAGTTTTTTACATGGTTAATTAACCAATTAAAAGGGCCAATGAAAAAATAACCAGTGGATTTGGGGAGATTTCGTTATTTGCAAAGTCCACTGGTTATTTTTCATTGGCCTTTTTTCGTAACTTGTTAATTTTGGTTACAAAAATTATGGTATTTGACAAATTTATTATTTTCCGCGTCTTTGTTACCAAAGGTATAATCAATGAATAGGTACGTCTATAGCTATTTCGCGTCACAAGCACTATTTGGGAAAATGAAATCGATTTAAAGACGCCGCCGCGTGCGATACCCATCTTGCTCTACCTCCGGGGCTTAGCGCCAGCGCTCACGCTCATCCAACCAGCAGTACCTACACAGGATTTAGCGCAAAAGTGGCGGCTTACGATTTGTGTACGTAAGCTGGTGCGATTTTTGGCACGCGAAGTAGTTTCTCTTGCGTTATCTAGGTGTATCTACAGGGTGTTACAGAAAGGGTATATCAATACAAACGGGTTGAAGAGTGTATCTGGTCTAGAATCTCTGTACAAAATTTCAGCTCAAAAACAGTAACTTTGAAAATGCTTAATATTTTTTTTATTTCGATAGTTTATTAAATTGACATCATAACAAACGTGTCACCGCACTACGAGGGTCATTATCCATTATCTGTAGTGTGTCTGTGCGCCTAGTACACGCACATCAAGCCGCCGCGCGCCAGTGCAGCGCCGTGGTGACGAAATAAAAAAATATTAAGCATTTTCAAAGTTAATGCTTTTGAGCTGAAATTTTGTACAGAGATTCTAGACCAGATACACTCTTCAACCCGTTTGTATTGATATACCCTTTCTGTAACACCCTGTATATCTGTGGTTTTAACCTACTTTAAAAAAACCTCATTGGCTGGTAAAATTGATAAGTTTTTGTTCATTGAATCAAGGTTGACCATCTTAAGATTTGAATGCTGTAGTAATATTGATCATCATCAACATTTCAGTCGTAAGAGGTCCACTGCTGGACAGGCCTATGTCCAAAGCACCGCCACTTCGACCGGTTCTGTGCTTCCCGCATCCAGCGGATTCCTGCGGCCTTCACAAGGTCATCGGTCCACTTTGTGGGAAAGATATCGAAGCAACCTTCCAAGAGGCGCCTTGTGGGGAGTATCTAATATTGATATTCTGACGTAAAGGCGTTATCTCGTCCGCAGTCAGGTTTCAAGGTGATTTAGGATCCAAAAATAAATAATACAAAATTAACGTAATAAAAGTATAAATAGAACAGTAACTTTATTATTATCACTTGTGAAAGAATTATCTACCTAAATTATAGTATATTAAGGTTTATTTTAAAACAATACTGATCGGCTTTCATATGTGGTTTACTATGTTGTGGTTTATTGGACTCTGGTGTAATGTGTTGTTATTTATGATATTTTGGTTAATTGTATTATGATTTTCTTCAGTTTTGTCTTCTGCTGTGTATGGGGGAGGCGGAATACTGCTATCGTGAATCTGAAACAATGAGATGTATATGTTAATAACTTTAACAAATTCTATTCATTCTATTCAAAGTCTAGCAAATTCTGAATTTGAAGAACTGAGGCATCGCTCAGTGTAAAATGCTTTCTTTTTACATAAAAACACACCACCACATCTACACACCCACACTGGCCCCCGTGGTAGATTATAGCTCACTCCCGCTCGAAAAGAGGAGGACGCATTTTTACAGTCTTCACGGCAGAGGATGGGCCAGTTTTATCAAAGGGTATCGTGTTACCCAGTAGCTGGGTTGTGGAGGTCTATTCAGCGGCATCCGGTTAGACTTGAAGCCAACCCCAACATATTTGTGAAAAGGCTACGCATATCATCATATGCGTAGCCTTTTCACAAATATGTGTCATCACACGGCAGAGGAGGGGGAGGTCCAATCTTTGCTAGAGGGTATTGTCGTCGGTAAAGCAAAGCCCCTTCATCTGGCGCTCCAACACGCTCCAACTAGCAACGTTGTTACTTGCCAAAAATTGTAACATCACCGGTTATCTTGTTTAACAAATCATATGCGGTGTGATTCCCGTGAGTAATGACGAACTTCCATACAAACTTTCATCCCTGACTTAAGCCCTTTCAGAGATGAATATTCAAGTCTCGTCAAAGTGCTTACCTTCCTTATATAAGAAAGTGCAAAATTACCTACATGCTTTTAAACAACGCGGTTTAGGCTGTGTGTTTTCTGTCAGTGAATTATATTAAGTAGACACTAAGGGATGATTTATATAAGACCGGGTCGTGGCCGTGCGTCCCGCATACGTGGCATGACATGATCCGTATCCCGTGGCCCGGACGAGACACGGATCATGCACTGTGTAATATACTTAAACTGCTTCATACAAAATGTATGTATGTAGGTAACGTTTCAAATCCGTGCCCCGTCCGGGCCACGTACACGGCACGCCCCGGGCATGGCCCGGTCTAATATAAATCATCCCTTATAATGTTCTAATTGGAAGTTAGTAGGAACTAACCTACTGCGGATTGCGGTTGGTTGTTTGGGTAGTCAAGTAAGTACTTACAAATCCAGCGTTGACAAATGCTACGGCAGGAAACGTGGCTGATCCTGCTGCGGGTGTTCGTGAATATCTGGAAATATAGAAACATTTATTTGTATCAGCAAGACCACAGTTTGTTCTTTCAAAATATCTATTGGCATAGTTTTGCCTAAGAACTTATTAGAAATCGTCTCTGTATCGTTAGTGTCGCAAGTAAGGCCATTGATCATGAGGCCCAGTAGGTACTGGTCCCAATTAATTTTATACTGGTAGGTACTTAAGTACAGTTGGGGATTTTAACTGTTACCTAAGTAATTTGACATGCCGTGTTAAAGCTATTTCATTCAAAAGTGACAGTTAACAAATTACAGAAGCAAAAATTGAATGATACCTACATATCTTTCAAATGGTCATGCGGAGAAAACACCTGTGTTCCTCCTACTACTCCGTAAACTGACACTACCTAATTTGTGTGAACAATAGATTGATTAATCGTTATATTGTTTTTGCGAGGTGTGACATCCACGAGATCGCGATCAATTAACAGTTAAATATAAATATTCTCCTGCCCTTATCTCAATTTATTTGGGGTCAGGGCAACATGTCTCTTTCATACTTTTCTATTAGTCGTCATCTCGGTAGTCACCCCTTTCTAGCAATATCATCTTTTACACAGTCCATCCATCGTTGCTTTGGTCTTCTCCAAATTCATAGTCAAAATTTTCCTCATACCTTCGCATCACATGCCCATACCAGGACAACCAATTTCCACACAAGTTTTCAGTCACTGGTGCCACTTTCAGACTTCCTCTTATGTACTCCTTTCTTATTCGGTCTATTCGCGTAACACCACACATTCCTCTTAGTGCTCATACACACGAGCGACACGCGTCAACGGCAGAGGTAACTGCAGCCGTCGACAACGTGACGGTCGTGTATTTGAGTACGGTGCTCAAATACACGAGCGGCACTTTGTTGATGGCAGCCGCAGACATGTTGACGCCAGCTGCAGACGTGTCGACGGCAGCCGCAGACGTGTCGACGGCAGCCGCAGACGTGTCGGCGGCGGCCGTGGACGTGTCGGCGGCGGCCGTAGAAATGTGTCGGCGGCTGCAGTTGGCTCTAACGTTGACGCGTGCCGCTCCTGTATATGAGCACTTAGCATTCTCATCTCAGCTGCATGCAATTGACTTTCAGTCATGAATAAAAGTAAAAACAAATATATTCTCTAGAAAATATCTTGTTACTTATAAAAGGAATAACTTGCAATCATGTAGAGGGAAAGTACCTAATCCCAAAGCGTTTAATGTGGGCCGGCTGTAATTATTATTTAATCTGCATGCCAGGACTCGTCCTCTTTATTATATGCCCTCGGAGTAGTTGATTAAATCTTTGAAGTAGGGACCTAAAGCACATAACGTCCGTTATGTGTGTCGCAGAAACGCATTTGTTCTTGTAACTTCCTTCTAATTCAATTCCCGTCATTAAAAACGTTAAAAATGTAGTCGCAATCTCATCTCGGCGACAATCTATGTCAATAACTCGTCAAAAATGTAGGGAAATTTGAGGTATTTTGGCAGAATGAGACTAAGATCAGACTGTGAACGTTCTTAAAATTATGAGAATTGTCCCTTTGCTCTGGGAATTTTATAGCTAGCTAGAATACCTACGACATGTTTATATTCAGAATCTGCGTTTATCCTGTTCACGAAAATCTACCTAATGGAAGAAGGTAAAAGAAAATGTTTAGGTACTATGAGTACCTAATGAAAAAGGATTCGTCGCAAACCCTTACCTAGATTCACAAATTAGAAATTGTGAACACATTATGTAGGTAGGTATTTGGTTTGGTTCAGGTACCTAGGTACCTACTGGTACCTACATATTATGTATTGTACATACCATTTTGTAGCTAAGCAGTTCGCGTAAACCAATATAGGTAGGTACAATAGTATTCGACGATTTTGTTAGGCTTTTTAGGATCTGATTAATAGATATATCTAAGCGAATGTAAATAATAGGTACCTTAAGGTCGTAGCACACGTATCAACTCAGAAAGGGATCGTCACCGTATCAACTCGGACCGTTCAGTATTATTTGTACGAAACTCCCTACTGCAACGCACACTAATCGGAATCGTAACGTAATCGCCTCGCCTCGGGACAAGCTCACGAACCGCGGTGCGGTGCGTGGTCGACTTGCAGTTTTCGCGCTTACGGGTCTCCGTACCCTAGCTTACGGCTCTCCGTACCCTAGCTTACGACTCTCCGTACCCTAGCTTACGTCTCTTCGTCCACGCCCTGCCGCGCGCAATGATTGAACTAGTGCCGCCCAGCCGTCAACCAGCGGTCGGCGAGCCGTAAGCGCGGCGTCGCCTAGCCGTAGCCGAGTCGACGTATCGGAGCTTCTGATCCGCTTTGGTTACGTGCTTACGTTAGGTTGACGGCGACGCGAAAGGCGATACGGTTACGATCCCTTTCCGAGTGGATACGTGTGCTACGACCTTTATAGGTACCTATTACCCTGGGTTCAATAATTCGTTAGTTCATTCAATCTTCAAACACAACATCTCGCTATAGGTTAGACAGTCATGTACCTACGTGCTTCCTAAAGTACCTACACCCAAATTTCGCCAGTTAAGTTTAAGTCCCTAGCCTTTTCCCAACTATGTTGGGGTAGGATTCCAGTCTAACCGGATGCTGCTGAATACCAGTATTTTACCTGGAGCGACTGCCTATCTGACCTCCACAACCCAGTTACTGGGTAATACGAAACCCCTTGGTAAGACTGGTTGTCAGACTTTTGGTCTTCTAACGACCCGTAACGACTATCAAAGATCCACGAATGACAGCCGGGACCAACGGCTTAACGTGCTTTCCGAGCATAGTTTCCGAGGCACGGAGGGGGTCTTAGTATGTAAAGATGGTCACCCATCCACATACTACGGCTGGTCTCATGTAATATTGGGCGAACCTCTTGACAAAATCCAGACTCTCGGCTGCTGCTGTGAATTTCCTGATAGCACTTTGCCCGGCCTGGGGTTCGAACCCAGGACCCAGAACAAAAAGAAGAAGCGCTCAGAAGTAGCGTTTGCAACCGCTAGACCAAAAAGGCATATCGAGCGAGAATCTTCTGTCGTTAATTTTATTACCTTGGCGGGGCATCACGTAATCTTTCGTCGACATATAACTGTAGGCTTCCGATTGAAAGTCGACCATCACTGTTGGACCCCGAGCCGAAAGCTCTGAAAGAAGTAATCAATCAGTAAGAAAACTGCAGCAAAACGTCTAATACCCATCCACACACATCATCATTGGCCTAGCCTTTTCCCAACTATGTTGGGCTCGGCTTCCAGTCTAACCGGATGCAGCTGAGTACCAGTATTTTACATGGAGCGACTGCCTATCTGACCTCCACAACCTGTTTACTGAGTAATACGAAACCCCTTGGTAAGACTAGGCTGGTTGTCAGACTTTTGAGCTTCTGATGACCACAAAGACTGTCAAAGATCCACGAATAACAGTCGGGGCCAACGGCTTAACATGCTTTCCGAGGCACGCAGGGGTCTTGGTATGTAAAGATGGTAACCCATCCACGAACCAACCGCGGCAGGCGTAGCTTAACCTTTTTTTGATTTCATATTTAGGTGCGAAATACGCCCATCGGCGTTTTTTTTAATTGCTTTTATCTTGGCAAAAACAATCACAAAAAATTATATATGCACATTGTTTTTTAAATACAAATATATAATAAATCGGAGTTCCATATTATCCTAATGAGGTGCGGAGGACGCCCATCGACGTTCGCGACGAAAAGTCCAGCACTTGGCTAATAATCGTAATTTTTATCGTCGTAGCGAATGGGTTAACCTGAGGGTTAATGGAGGAACACCGAAGGAAAGTCCGTTTTAAGGATTTCAATAATATGTTTATTATCCTTTTATTTATATACTAGCTGCTGCCCGTGACGTCGTCTGCCTGAAGGCTCTACAGCACCAAAAATACCTAAGATGCCAGTGTCGCTATAGCATTATAAGTAAACAACTTTTAAAATAGCATTAAAATATAAGTTTTTTTTGCAAGCGAAGCAAGTGAAGAGAGTTATATGGGAGTCCTGCTGAGTTCAGTGTGGTGTGGGGGATGTGACTGAAGGAAATAGAGAAAACAATGCAGGAATACATTCCAGGACACAAAAGAGTAAAAATACGTACAAAGGCATCATACCTTAAAACACTTCCCTATAAACAACGTTGGTAGTTATGCTGCCAGGAGCCAAAATGTAAAGAGAGTCAGGACTGGTGACGCGGGAGCAAGCGACGTACAGTTGTCCGTGTGAGAAGCAACTCGTCCTGAGGTCGACACCCGCTGCCCTCAGTGTCTGCCTCTATTGATGGTTATCGCGAAGCAAACACTCACGGGGAACTGTACGCGCTTGAACTGGAACGGGAAGATATGAGGTATGAGGGGAATGCGTGGTATAAATACTGCCTCGCCAACGTCACAACCCGTAAGAATTTCCGCCTCAATGGTGTGTCTGTAGAGCGAAATGACTTTAGGGTGGGTCCCGTTACACAACTTCAGAGGATATAGGTTCCGAAGAAGCATAATCGGGACACCGACCTTCAGCTTGATGGTATGCGCTGGAAGTCCACTTGCTGACAGGGAGTTCAGAAATTCCACGGGATAATGAGTGGCGTCATCTTGCTCGACAACAGTGTTTATCGAGGTGTAGACCACTTCATTCCCCTCAATTTCCGAGAGAATGCATTCGTTAATTGCTGCAGCCTGATCATTATTGGACGTCAAAATGGCTCGCTCACACACCCAAGAATTCTGCAGGTGCAGTATACGACTGATGTCCCCGTACACACAGCAAATGAGTTTTTCTAAGCTGGATACCACTCTACCGAGAGACTCTGGAAGCACCACCTGTCCACCTCTCTCTTCTGGTAGAGTGCCTTCGCCAAGATTTAGAAGGACATTGGAGAATTCTTGAGTACGTGCATTGCCGCCGAGCCGAGCTCTCATATTAATGGTCAAGCGCAGCGTACGAACTCGTGACCACAACGAAGATAGTTTCAACGAAGCATTCACCTCGTCAGCCCTCGATCCCCGTGTCACCACGGGAAGCGTTTGCTGGAAATCGCCACTGAACAGAACAGCTGTGATACGACGCATCAAATGTTCGTTCCTGCGGATGTCCTGCAGGGTTCCGTCCACGGCCTCAACTGCCTTCCTATTGGCCATCGTACACTCATCCCATACGATCAAAGAGCAATCCTTGAGCACGTGTCCCTTATCGCTGTTACGTGACACACCAAAAACAGGCGTTTCGGCGCTCTCTAAATCGATAGGAATTTTAAACATGGCATGTGCTGTCTTGCCACTCGGAAGCAGTGTGGCAGCGATTCCCGACGACGCTACAGCAATAGCAATTTTGCCTTGCCTGCTGACCTCTGCAAGTATGCAAGTGGTAACAAATGTTTCTCCTGTTCCACCAGACGCATTCCAAGAAAAACATTTGACCCTGGTTTTTTCCCAACGCTTTCAAGGACGGTGTCATAAATTTGTTTTTGCTCTGAAGAGAACAAAGCGACATGGTCATTTCGCCCGGATCGTAATTTGTCTCAGCGTTATACTCCCGATTTACACGGTCTTGATGCGGTGATGATTGGGGAGCTGGTAACCCATATTCGATCAGTGGATTGCCGCCGATAGAAATGACCACATCTTGAAGTGAACTGAGACAGGTGTTCAGCACGCGTTCATCAGTTACTCCGACTTCGTCTCCAGTAGAAACGATAACATTTTTGAAATTCTTAACACCGCATTTTTTTTTAATTATCGTCCTCAACTCTGCTCAAGATTTTAAGGGTTTTGTTGGAACTTGAATTTGTCAAAACGAACTATACGATACAACTTTTATGAAGAAAATGCACATTGCCATCTATGAATTTTAAGAATAACTAACTACTAACCTCGCCAACATGATCAAATTTAAATTATTAATTTCCAAAAAGTGTCAACATGTAACTTGATTTGATTTTTATGAAATCTCATAGATGGCGCTGCTTCAAAATTTTCTTTATACTACTAAAATTCATTAAACTATGTTTTTTCTGCCCAAGTTACTTAAATGGCGTAGTTTTTATAGTTTAAAGCTAGATAATAGCATGGCTTACTGAAAAACAACATTTAAATATGCGTCGTTAGATTACACGCTGTCACAGAATGCGTAAGAAAAATAAAGATTCACAGCTCCTCCCCCATAGGTGATAGCGTGATAATATGTAGCCTATATGTTGACCCGACCTCTTAGTAATATTCATGAAAAATTTGAAGTAAATCCATGCAGTACTTTTTGAGTTTATCCCGGACATACATACAGACAAACAGACAAAAATTGTAAAAACTATATTTTTGGCTTCGATATCGATTGTAGATCACGCCCCAAGTATTCTTTTAAAAAAATATTCAATGTACCGTTTTGACTTTCCTACGATTTTATTATATGTATAGATTGGAAGGTGTGTTTACTAATATTATGTAAGACGTGTGATCCCACACAAGCCTACTGATCGATCGATCGATCGACCCATGCGGCTGTTATTACTTAGCCACAAGCCCCTTCTAATACACATCCACACACATACACATTAAAATAAGAAGATAAGTAAAGAATTGAATAAATAAAACACCAATATGTATTTACGAGTAAAATCCTATTATGAAGAGAATGAATAAAAAAACAAACATTTTGCCTCGACCCCAAGTAAAATGGGACGTAGGCAGAAAGAAGGTATTCATAAATAACTAGCTGCGCCCCGCGGTTCCACCCGCGCAAATGTCGATCCCGTGGGAATATCGGGATAAAAACTATCCTATGTTCTTTTCCGGGACTCAAACTGTCTCTATACCAAATTTCATCTAAATCGGTTCAGTGGTTTAGGCGTGAAGAAGTAACAAACATATAAACACACACACTCACAAACTTTCGCCTTTATAATATTAGTGTGATTACTTAATGCTATACCTATCCAGTACGTTTCTGTAAAGTCTACGTTAGTTACCTTATATCTGTGGTAGCACAAAGCTTGTAGAGAAGTATGAATGTGGCAATAATCCCCAGGATTAGCGCCGCGCCCATAATCACCTGGTTACTGGAAATCAGAATTTGTTCTAGGGATTCCCTGGAACGTGACATCAAATGCGATATTGATAAAAAAATATGTATTCAGTCTATGAATATTGACTACAGACTGCGGCAAGTTGGACGAATAACAAAAATGCAAATAAACTTAATTAATATCACTGGTCTCAATAACTTTAGAGCAATCATATTAATTAAGAGCATCGGCTTTGTCGTTGGCGTACGAGAAAGTTTATGATCTTGCGCTACGTCGTATCCTGCTACGGCCTATGCAGTATCCTGCTACGGCCTACGTCGTAACCTGCCCCGGCCTACGGCGTATCCAGCTACGGCGTAGGTCGCAGTCTACGAAATCCCCTGCTTACGAAACTCGCTGGCCGGATTTGAAGGCATAAAACGACGGAAACTTTTGGCAAACTAAGTGTATAATACTTACTAGGATTACATACTTATTTAAAGTCGGATGACTTTAAATAAGTGCCCAGCCTATTCTAAATAGATTAGGATCAGCTTCAAGTCTCTAGATGCGGCTAAATGGAGCGTCTGTAATCGTCTAAAACTCTTACTGGGCAGAAATGTCATCATATAATATAGTCAGAATTTTGTGCGAAATAATTACGCGATGAATACCTACTCGTTCTACTAAGTGACAATACAAGTACCTACCTATTAAGATCTCTAAGATTAAGATACATTTTCCCCTGATACTCGAGAATGGCGGTTTAACTTCAGACTGCGGTGGCGACGGAAAAGTGACTTTTTTACTCATATTTATATGAGTAATGAGTAATTTAAGAATAATTACACAGATAATGCATTCCTGCGTATCAATTATGTAGAATGAATCACACGGTATGTCTTTATGCCACATTTTAAAGATGTTTTTACACCTTAATCCGGAGTATAATGTTCACATGTGTTGTGCTAAAGACATGTTTTCATAACTGTGCTATAAATATCTAAGGAATGCCTAAAGCCGAATCGAAATCGATTTGCTCCACGTTTGCTTGTTTGAAAACACTGGATATTTTTTTGCCACTTTGTCCACGTGGATACCTGCAAGGTGTGCCACACACCTGTTCGGGTCGGTATGATTGCACAGCCTGGCGGCACAATCGATTAGATATTTTGCCGCCCGGCTGTGCCGAATCGTGTTAATCCTGATTCGACCAAGTTTGTAGCACATTATATGTGGGGAAACAAATTCTTTGCAGCCTTTAACAACGCTAAATATTTTATTATAAAATCCTTTTTAGTGCACCTCTATAAGCTTTTCTAGGAACATAATGTTTCTAACATCAGCGATGGCTGTGCATTGTCGGTCACTGACAGAAAACCGACAGACATCCATTGATTCTGTAAGACAGGCAGATTGGCAATCCATTATCTGTAAGTCACTTTAAAAGTGCTTTTAGAACAAAGATGCAAGTTTTAATTCTATTTGTTCAAAATTTGTATATGACTACTCAAACTCGTGAGTATGCGTTTCGTACAACACGCTAGAGCTACATTATACATACCTACTCATTACCTACTGATGCTGGCTATAGGTATCTAGGTGCCTCACCTTGTCTACATAGCAACACCGTGCAGTATTTACTGAATCCTATTGCTATGCAATTTACAGCTAAGATAAACGCATTCGCGCCGAATAACCCTCAAACTGCTATCCAAACCAATCCACCAATGCACATGCATTTGCGAAAAAATCCCGGATACAGCCTTTCCATTCCCGCAAAGTCTTCCATTTTCTCTTCAATATCCTGCTTATAAACGTGTATGCGAACCTGCAAGTCCATTTACCGAGGTTATCGTAACAGGGCTGGCAAATCCCCTGCCAACACTGGAGGCTTCCGTTCCCGTATACGTTGCAACATGGCCCCAAGCACTTCTCCCCTAAGCCTGAAATATGGGCAGAGTTTTAATTATTTATTGTGTTGGTTTTAACTTTTGAGCTCAGTTTATCGGGTAGTTGGGAGTTTATTTGGTGACATCTGTGAAACACATTTGAGTTAGCTGGGTGCTGACTGCAATATTAGTTGACATACTTGGACAATTTATAAGTTTACATGTTTTCAAACATCTGCAGAAGCTATACATTTTCTTTGGCAGTTCGTCATTACCGCTGGTCTAAGGAAGGAACACGAGTGGGTTTTAGTCAATAAGAGTCTGACACTCCCTTCTGCTCCACCCAGAGCGGGAGGAGTCATTTGATGATTTCCCATCCACAAAAAAAAGCTATACATTTTCTTTGGCAGTTGGACATTTTACTTAATTTAAACTAGGCTATAACTCCAATAGGCACAGTTTAGTAACTCAGTGATAATAAACACCAATATAAGTCAGAAATACGCCAGATTTGGCAGCCAAGCCAACCTCGGCGGCCGCTGTTCCTACATTTATCCCGAAGCCTTTGGTATAGATAGTGCACTAAAGTGCCACAGAGAGGAGGACTGTGTCCCAGCAGTGGGAACATTATAGGCTGATTATGTGTGTAGGTACTCTAAAGTACGTCGTCTTTTGTGCACGATATTACGTAAACGCGTTTAAAAAAAACTACGGCACATCTTGAAATTCAGTCAAAGTCATTTGGTTGTAGTTTATTTTTGACATGTCACGGTCGTAAGTAAATAGACATGAGATTTTGTAAACGCAAAATCTTAGGAAATACATGTGTCAGGGTTATGAATACAGGGTGGCAGGGACACCGTCGCGCAATCTGTTACAATGGATTCAATAAGTACATGATTCTAGATCTCGTAGCGTAGAAACTTTTCGTCTCTTGTCAAAAAAAACATCATTTGTTTCATAGAAAAGTGCAATACTTGGTCAAAATATCATCATCTGCCTAGCCTTTTCCCAACTATGTTGGGGTCGGCTTCCAGTCTAACCTATTTTACATAGAGCGACTGCCTATCCGACCTCCACAACCCAGTTACTGGGTAATATGATACCCCTTGGTAAGACTGGTTGTCAGATTTTCAGATTTTAGTAAGAAACCGATGGATTTGTCGACTGAAATTTATTTTGATAAATGAACTGTTTGTTTTCTATTAAAAAAAAATAAAATTATATTCGAGAACATCCACCGGTTTCTTACTAAACTTCAACTATATCCGACGATTCTGCATACTTATCTCTTTTGCTGACTGTACATAGATGTGATCGAATGTGGATAAAATTATAAAACAACAGTTTTGTGACAGGCACGTAAATGTGAGCACGTCCTCTTAAAATAAGTATAGTACTATTAAGTATTCTGTGGTAATAGTGTAGTGGGTATAACCTTCACTCTAATTGCGTAACACACTAACAATCTCAATCTGAATAATTTTGAAGGATATTGCTAATCCACTGCTTCATATGTTCGAATACTCAACAGTCAGTACAACAACGTAAATTAAAATAAAGCAATGAATGTTGTTGAACTGTCAAAATGAAAACCATTGCTACTGATAGTGTGTTACGCATTTACCCCGCGGGATACTGATTCTAGATTCGGGAGATTTAGTGATATTGAGTTCATAAATCTTAGAAGCAGTTCAAAGTTGAGAATACGGTTCTCTTCATATGGGCAAAAAATAACTTCTACGTACCTGATGTGGTTACCTCTAAAGTAGGTACTTATGTCTATAAGTACGACTTTCTAGATGGATAATACAGAGAATTCTATAAAATTTGATGATAACCTAACCTAACTTTTAATACGTCTGAGAAGGTACATTATAGGCGGTATGGCAGTTCCATCAAAAATAGATCACCTACAATGCGCTGATTCTCAATGCGACGTAAGACTCCCAGAAGTCTCGCGATACTCAATAGATAATTGTGTCCCATTAGTCAATGCTGGATAAATTTGACCACCATTATTTTTTAATAAAATGTATTGTTCTTACTATTCTATTCAATTATTCTATGTTACATACATTCAATTGCTTAACGTAATTGCATAGCAATTGTTGGCACGCAGGGGTCTCCTTTCGTGCCTCGGAAAGCACGTTAAGCAATTGGCCCCGGCTGTCATTCGTGGATCTTTGACAGTTCTTACGGTTAGTCAGAAGTCCAAAAGTCTGACATCCAGTGTTACCCATTAACTGAGTCGCTCCGTGTAAAATACTGGTATTCAGCTGCATCCGGTTAGAGTGGAAGCCGACCCCAACATGGTTGGGAAAAGACTAGGCATTTTGATTCTATTAATTTCATGGACAAAAATCCAAGTTATTTTTATGGGCAGATAGAAGGACGCAATTTTGCCTCCACCATGCTATCGTAATTCCTTAGGACAGTGCCTTTAGGCAACATGTTCGAGGAGAAAAGGTTTGGGCATATTCATTACAATGTTGGCACTTCGGTCGTTGAATTGAGTTTGGCGCTATTCTTTACACTTTATTACTGATAACATTGATTTAGTCTAGCTGTTTCAAGAGCCCGTGGGGTAATTGCGTAATTAAACACACTATCAGTAGCTTTCATTTTAACAGTTCAACAACATTCATTGCGTTATTTGCGTTGTTGAGCAGACAAACTTATCGAACATATGATGCTCATCATCATCTGCCTAGCCTTTTCCCAACTATGTTGGGGTCGGCATCCAGTCTTACCGGATGCAGCTGACTACCAGTATTTTACATGGAGCGACTGCCTATCTGACCTCCACAACCCAGTTATTGGGTAATACGATACCCCTTGGTAAGACTGGTTGTCAGGCTTTCGGGCTTCTGACGACCCGAAACAACTGTCAAAGATTCACGAATGACAACCGGGACCAACGGCTTAACGTGCTTTCCGAGGCACGGAGGGGTCTTGGTATGTAAAGATGGTCACACATCCACGGACCAACTGCGGCAAGCGTAGCTTAACCTGAATTCGAACATATGATACTATACTATAGATTACAAATATCCTTCAAAATGATTCAGATTGAAATTGATAGTGTGTTATGCAATTAGGGTGTTGAATTGAGTCCCTAATTTGAATTCCAGGGTTCAAAACTGGGTTGTAATTGGCTCTCGCTATCAAATTGCTGGCCTGAATTGGTTGGCCAATATTACGGTTTGTCAAAGGCTCAATTATTATTGACATACTTTAACCTTATCAATGCTGGTATCAACAGTTGAACATGTTTGCACCAATCGAACGAACCACATTTAAATATAAACATTTGAGGTAGGTATGGAAGTAGGTTAGATATATATATGTTGCAGGATAATTGGAAAAATACAGCTGCAAAATAACCATTTTGCAGCTCCATTTTAGCTTATTCTAGCTTCTTTGTTAGCTTATCCTAGGATAATCGTGAACAACGACGATGAGTATGGACACTGATTGGATGAACTGACGGTTGGTGCGCTAATTTGATAACTCAACAGCTACATTCGAGCTATGTTCAGAACATAGCTCGAATGCTCAACTAGAATAAAATATTTTATGAATTGACTCTTGGTAGAGCCAATCAGCATTGAACTTTCCGATAGTCCTAGACAGACGGTTTGTTTTTGCAATAATCTTTTCGCAGAGATTCAATTTTTTAAATTAACTTGTGCCTCATGCATATAAATGATGGAGCCGAGGATCGATAACAACTGGAGAGGCTTATGCCCAGCAGCGGACTGCACAAACTGATTGGCTGATGATGATGTTATACAGTCGTTTATTGGTAGCTTACCCGGACATCTCATGCATCTATTTTGGAAGTGATTTGGTATGTATCCTTTCGCACAATAGCACGTGCCATCAATGCATTCGTATTCTTCTCCGTAGCAGTTTATCCCCACACATTTGTCTGAAATATAAAACATAAGGTACTCTTATAATGGCAGCATCGATTTATTTAAAAATTTGGCCGAATCTAAACATGGTCGAGCTCATAGATTTTATATTTCTACTAGCTTCTGCCCGCGACTTCGACCGCGTGAATTTTTTTGTTCGCGAACCCGTCGCATCGCATCGCCCGCACGCGCTATTACTTCGTTTTCGCTTTGCGTTCTTTCTGACTTTTTTTTGTTTTTGCTCGGCTCCTAAGTGACCTAGCGTAATGTTAAATAGCCTATAGATTTCCTCAATGATTGAGCTATCAAATGCAAAAAGATTTTCAAATCCGACTGGTAGAGATTAGCGCGTGCAAACAAATTAACTCTTTAGCTTTATTATTAGTATAGACAGTCGAGCTAGTGTTTAGAAACCCTACCTAGTCCATGTTTGGCAAAGTAAACACAGGTGCACATTAGTGCACAGCTCTGTACACGGACAAAATCTTAGACCCAAAACTGCTACTTGATGTAATGTGATCCATGTGGGAATTGAAACAATGATCCATAGGTATTGCTGAAGTTATTCGTTCGACTGCTGTGACAGTTTATAATTTTGAGAACATAAGCAAAATTAGGGCAGTGGTGGCCCAGTGGTAACGGCTTCGAGTTACGAGTCGTACGTCGTGGCTTCAAACCCAGGCAGGCGCTTTACCTTGTGTAAATAATTTCATCACCGCTGCTCTCAAAACGATGAAGGAAGACATCGCGAGAAAACCGGCTTATCCAAGAACCAATAATTGGAAGACTTGTGACATCTACCGACCCGCACTGGGCCCGCGTGGTAGATTATAGCCCAGTCCCTCTCGAAAAGAGGAGGCCTCTGTCCCGGCACTGGGAACATTTTAGGCTGCTTATGTAAGCAAAATTGACTAACTAACGACGTGGATACGGCTTTCAGAACCTTACATTTAGTTTTACAGGGCCAATCAGGTAAGACGGTTATAAGAAAGGGACGATACAAAGGATAAGCAAAGAAAAATCAAAACGTATTTCTATAGCGATGTAGGAACAGGAAATATCTCCCAGACACTAGATACGAGTGCTCTTTACCGTGAAGAGGTGATATAATCATTATAGAAATCATAATACACTGATATTTCAAGTGCCTGCGCCCTGAATTAACCTACAGTTTACCTATGTTATATTACCTCCTGTAGGTAAATGTTTCACTAGTCCAATCACTGATTTACATCCGTCACCTCACACATCAGGTCCAGTTGAAAACCAGCGTCAGGCACTATAGTTGTCTGGAATTTTTGTTGAACTGGGCCTTTTTGGCGTAGCCGTGAGGCACACATTCCTGCTAATTTCTTACATCGGACCTTACACTTTTTTATTTGATTTTTATTTGTTTTTATCTTATGTATGTCTCTTGTGTACTGTGTGTCTTTTAGTCTGTGCTAAATGGGTAAATGCATTTTCTTTCTTTTAATGAAAATAAATGCGATTATACATTGTGCAGTGTTTACTTTGATACACTGTATGTTTTTGTTTATGTATAATGATAATGCTATCTAAGAATTAGATAATATGTCAAAATGGTTAGTTTCTTTTGTTTTGGTATTACCTTCACTTCACCTTCTATATATTCATGTATCTACCTCGTACGTACCTATTTAACGTTTCAGAAGGGCCATTCTTCTTATTTTTCTTAACTTCTCGGTTGCAATATGATTGTGTTAGCCCATAATTTAGTTACCTACCTAGGAGTTTAGCAGTTCCTGTAACGTGCAGGATTTGGGGCGAGCAGGACATGAATCGACATGATTGTTCTTCCTTTGACATATTTACTTTGTCGTATCTAGTGAATTCTAGACATAATCTTGTATTTAGCTACTTATGTTTAGATATTGGTATAAAAACGTTACCTTGGTCATCACCGATCTCAGCACACACTAACACAAAAAATAAACAACAAAAAACGACGCGATTCCACATTTTTATAACCTTACAATCATTTTTACAATATTTTAACCGCAGTTATAAAAAACAATCGAATTGAACACACTCAACACAACCACTAGCTGAATATAGTGAATATTTTTGATACATTAAAATAAGGTACGGTGATAAGTTATCTGAGATCTGCACTTGTACGATATTATGCTTATCGCGAACGCGTCACTCATTACATTGAGTAGTGGCGCGAAACACAACATCGGTGATTTACATTTAACCTTGTTATTTTGTCGAGGAGACAATAGCCATCACTGAAGCTGTTTCACTGCATAATAACGACTTTGACGACTTATAGATGTTAACGGAAAATTGTGTAATCCGTCATTGTATACAATTCCTAGGAAATATGTAAAATTCCTAAAATAGATAGGAAACCTATGATAAATTTTGTAATATGCACTTTTCCTAGGAAATCTATACATTTCCTAAATAGCAATCGGAAATGTATTACATTCTTGATGTTTGTAAGTACAGCAGCAAGATGCTTGTGCTATAAAAATAAACTATTGTGTACTTCAAAGTACCACTCCAGCTTACCCTGCAAAAATAAATAAGTTCTTCTGCTGAAATACTAGTGGTCCTCACATGCAACTGGACACTGTGACGCCAGAAGCTACTTTGTTGTCCTATGATAAAGTCTAATTGTATGTAGGTATGTGCGGCCTTCTTAACATATAGTTAAAAAAATAGAAAGACTTCTACTCTTATATTGTGATGTCATAGAATTGTTTAAACGACCGACTGATTACTTAACAAATGAAAGTTTTTACACGTATTTATTTACGTATAAAATTATACGTACATTTTTATGTGTGCTAGATGGGCCTTACAAAGGAATAAATAGTTGGTTTTTGAAGTTTAATTAGTAATAAGCCCTATTTTACATTGTACGATATTATTGTTACAGCTGATTATGTCGACGAGAGCCTTAATAAAAATTCTGATTTCAGTTTACAAACGTGTTTTATTTCTTTTAATCACAGAAAGCATTACTTTTTGTATATTTGCTAGTAACATCTTGGAATTGCATACATTTCACAGGAAATGTGTGTATTAAAGATAAAGAATCTTTGAAACATTATTTTACACATTTCCTAAGTAGGCTCGGAATTGCATATATTTCCTAGGAATTGTATATAATTCCTAGGTTTCATACATTTCCGGTAACATAGACATTAAGTGATAGACAAAGACTTCGGAACATAGCTCGCATTGTTTTATATAAGGCGGTTATTTATCTTGTGGTATTTTTTTTCTTAGTCGGTGGGTAATTTCCCGTTTTGCGCGTAGATATTTTTTTTTCTTGAATTTACGAGTTTCTGTTCTGACTTGGTTCAATAAAATGTATAAAATAAATTGATGTCCATTAATCATTAGCTCATTGACTTTCAGTGTTTTGGGTCATATAATTTACTAGCTTCTGCCTGCTACTTCGTCCGCGTGAAATTTCACCCTCCCCCATTCACCTTAGGAGTGGAATTTCGAAAAACCCTTTGTTAGTGGATACCTACTCTTCACAAAAAACACACCCTCCAAATTTCATGTCTCTAGAACTAGCGGTTTAGGTTGTGCGTTGATATATCAGTCAGGCAGGACTTTGAATTTTATATACATATATAGATGAATGAGTTATCTAACTTGTTATTAATAGATACTTAGGTGCCCAGAAAACTTAACATTGGATTTAGTTTACGTCATTACCCCGCAGTTATTTTTGGCATTTTCTTTTAACATAATCATGTACCCAGGTATCTACGAATCTTTTGGCCTAAAACACAGGTTCGGGCGGGTCGCTACCTAACAGTCTAATTCTGAACCATCATTACATGCACCTCTATTAAAAAATATTTTAGTTTATTTTTAGGCACTATAATTGTATGGGAAATTTGCTACTCTTGGCTAAATGTACGCCTTTTGTAAATGGTTTTATTAAATAAATTATTAATTCTAAGTATATAAAAATTATTAGGTTACTAACAAACGTTTATTGTACGTAAAATGGTAAACTGTACAGGGCGGCAGGGATATCGGCGAGCAAATTGTAACCATGGACTCAATACATGATTCTGAAGCATCTTTTTCGTCGGTAATCAATAAAAAAATCTACTGTTTCGTAGAATACCTACGGCCTTTCTTCTCAAGAGTCACAGAATACTTAATAGTATCAGAGTAGTCGAATACGAATCGCCGACCTCATCTAGTTTTTAAAATATGATTGACGTAAGTATACAAGTGCATGTAGAAACCTACTTGCAGAAATAAAATCATTTATCAAAGTCACTCAACTATGTAATCCTTTTACCGATACCTAGGTACCTAATCTTATAGGTACTAGGTACGAATCTATTACAGTGCAATTTTCAAAACAATGTTTCCTTATTCGGTAAATAAATATATATCCGTAGCAAGCTTTCCATTTTGAGAAAATTAATGCGTGAAAATTGGTTAGGTATGTAAAGCATTTTTGGAACGAAGTTTCTTATACTTATCTGCATATTTGGCGAATGAGAGTTAGCCGGAAAAAAAATATCATTTTGACCGTCACGACGCTGATACAATTTTTTTCAGTCTAGCTTTATTTCAATCACATGGTCGTTGAATCACATCTCTTGACTGTTTTTATTTTTCTTTTCAGAGTTCACTACGTTCATATTCATACGTGAATTAAAACTAGTGATTTTGTGACCGTTTTTCTTAACCAAATAAAACATGCAAAATAAAACCATTTTGTACAAATATAAAAGTATAATACCTACCTACTAAAGCATTATTGCTTCAAAGATTCATTATTTACGAATGGCTATAAGTAATGACAGGTAGACATTTATTTTCTGTCATGAGTTGTTAATTTCTTGACTGGTTGATTAATGATGGATATACGAGTAGGTACTTGAGATTTCAGCTTTTCAGATAGTTACCTACAAATTTTCGGAATATATTGGTGAAAGTCATGTCTGATTTTGCACTTTTCTCGTTTGAAATGTAGTCCAAGTTTTTGGGAAATGGACGTTTTGGGAAAGGGACATTCTGGGAATTGGACATTATGGGGAGGGGACGTTTCGGGAAAGGGACTATTTGAAACCAAGGGACATTTTGGGAAAGGGACATACTGAGCCTGAACGATTTAGATGACGTAGGTTGTAACTTATTAAGTTTAACTTTCCAATAATTATGCTTACTTAAAGTATAATTTTGACAAAACTTACAACTGCCTATCCTAATTGCGTAACACATTACACAGCATAAGCATAATCAGCCTATATTGGTGCCACTGCTGGGACACAGGCCTCCTCTCGCCTTATTTATTTATAGTTAATTAAAACGTTACAACGCCAATTACATTAATTAACATAGAGATAATTATTACGTACTTGTTGTTACTTATTCCACCACGCGGGCCCAGTGCGGGTTCCAGCTTAGGACATGCCGGTTTCCTCACAATGTTATCCTTCACCATTTCTGAGAGCAGTGGTGATGAAATAAATTTTATAAAGTAAAGCCTTATCTGGTTTCGAACCCACGACGTACAACGCGTAACACAGTTTCAATCAAAATCCTAAAACATAGTGAGGAAATCGGCATGTACAGATGCCAGCACATCAAGCTACTACAATCTGTCAAATTTCTGTAATAGATTTTCAACTTTATCGCTAAAGCATAAGGTTCAAAGTTGATTAGGAAAATTTGACAGTTTCGGGTAGCTTGATGTGCTGGCGTCTGTACATACTAGAACCAAAAATTCGCAGACATGTGACATCGATCAATCCGCACTGGGATCGCGTGGTACGAGATTATAGCCCACTCCCTCTCGAAGAGGCCTGGGTCCCAGCAGGGGAACATTATATGCTGATTATGCAGGTAGGTGTTTATTTTTGTTCCGTACAGTTTCGATACGACACCTAAAGATTTAAAAGGTACATATCACACATTTGAATGTCACCTAATCTTTTTAGATGGCACTTACCTAACAATTTTTAGGAACATGTCAATTATATAGATACGAATCGGCTGATGTTTGTTTATCTTAAGAATTTTACGTATTTTATCTATACTTGCTGTCCCGCCGGTATGGAAAAACTCTGCCCCTGTCGGTAAAACCCCTATCGCACCATTAGGGTTAATCTTTCACTTCGCTGTTTTTAATTAAAGCCTACCTACCTTACCTTTAACTTTCTCAACAAAAATGCTGCCTAAAAAGCCTACCTAAGTATAATAATATTATTTTAATTATTGTGAATGTCAAGACTATACAGGGTGTCCCTGGAAGTATGGATCAAATCGAATAGGGGCGTGGGCAAGGTCATTTCTAAACTTTTTAACCCTGAGAATGTCAGTGAAGTTCTTTACGGTTCAAAAGTTATGACCGATTTTAATTTTTTTTTCAAACACTTCGCTTAGTGTTCACAGAAATTAATCATAAAAAATACTATCAGGTCTATCTAAAAGAAAAAAATTGATAGCCCTGATAGTTTTCACGACTTCGATCTTTCTTCTCTTTTATTTTTGTATTTTTTTTTTTAGTTTTTTTTTTGCTAAAACGTTTGGAAATGATAAATGATGATCTGGCAATTTAATAAGTACGTTATGCGGCCTACCCAAATGTCCTTTCTTTGGTATTATTCGTCTTCTAATCGTTGAGCTCTTTAAGCTGCATGATTACTGACAAATGCGTGCTCTTACTGGACTGGTCCACTCAATCTGTGTGGTTCTTTCCTTAAAAGACCATTTCCGGAATCAATCTACAAACATAGTTTGCACATGATCTGACCAAAATCATGTCTGGACTTTAAAACAGACTGCCCTATGAGTTTGTTTCGAACTTTCTACTCAGAGTAGTCAGATGGGTAATATCGAAATTGTCTAGTTTTATAAAACAAGTTATTTTTGACGTCTAAAAGGGTTTTTTTTAACCAGTCCACAGAAATAAATATCATATAATTCTTTCTTTCTAGAGAAAAATTAGTCCTTAAAGTCTACCTACGAGTACGTAAGCATGTACCTACTAGGCTTCACAATGTACTGTATAACATTTCACGGCCATATTTTTTCGTTGATCTCATTATTAAAGTCAAAAAAAGCTAGCAAGGTCGACAAAGTTAATTAGTTTATATAGAGTACTTTGTCAGACGAAAGGTACACAAAAAAACGGGCCTTTATGAAATCACCTTAATGTTTTCTAATCTATAGGTGTAAATAACAAGGCAGTACCCACAGCCCACAGTACTGCCTTGTTATTTTAGGTTACCGTAATGGTTTAGATATGTGCTTCTTAATTAACTAGGTAGCTTCTTAATTGCTGTTTTAGGTAGGTATGTGTGTAGGTTGGTGCTAGTTAGCCTCAAAAAGATGTAGGTCACCATAGGCATGAATTCGTTTATTTGACTGTCTAAAAGGAGACTGTTAAAATTTGTATGGGAAGTGGTCTATGATCCAATAGCGATACTGTAGAGGTATTTCTGTGGGAATACCTCAACTATACCCTTGTGCAAAGGGGCATCAAAATCTAACCCGGCAGTTTTGAGAAAAATCATCATCATCATCATCATCAGCCTATAATGTTCCCACTGCTGGGACACAGGCCTCCTCTCTGTGAGAGGGAGTGGGCCGTAATCTACCACGCGGGCCCAGTGCGGGTTGGTAGATGGCACATGTCTTTGAATTTTTGGTTCTAGGACATGCCGGTTTCCTCACGATGTTTTCCTTCACCGTTTTGAGAGCAGTGGTGATGAAATAATTTACACAAAGTAAAGCGCCTGTCTGGGTTCGAACCTACGACCTACAACTCGTAAGTCGCGGCCGATACCACTTGGCCACCACTGCTCTCCTGAGAAAAATAATACTTTAAAATTCACATTTCTTGTTACATTTTTATATTTTAAAAACGTTTTAACGGGTATTTCTGACTTTATACTACTTAATTAATGTAGTTTTCTGCTAATAAAAGATACTTACCACCTCGACAGTGCTGAATTTCACTTTTTTTTTTGTTTTTAACAGACTTCAAAATAGGAAGGAGGTTCTGAGTTCGTCGGAATCTTTTTTACATTTTTAATATTTATATTCACCGATTTCTCGAAGACGGCTGGACTGAATTAGAAAATTCTTTTTTTGTTTGAAAGGATATACTTTACCAAGTGTTCCCATTGTCACCAGGTCAGTTTTGAAAGGGTATTTCTGACTTTATTAATATGTTTCTCTACTAGGCAAAGTTACTTGTCCCTTCAACTTTTTTTTTGTACTTACCGATTTTTAGGCATTTTTTAAATATTTATGTAGGACGGATACGTCTTAAAACAAAAAAATACTCCAAAATACGAAAAAAAAAAAAGGAACTATTTGTAGCAGCAGAAAAAGGGGTGTATGTAAAAAAAAACTTTTTATATATCACTACATAGTAGAAAACAAAGTCGCTTCCCGCTGTCTGTCCCTATGTATGCTTAGATCTTTAAAACCTCGCAACGGATTTTAATGCAGTTTTCAGCAATAGATAGAGTAATTCAAGAGGAAGGTTTATATGTATAATTCATGCATATTATAGTACAGAAAAGCCGAGAAATTCAAAGATTTGTAATGCAATGTCGCAACAAACATATTTTTGTACGCTTACATTGCTAACGCTAGCTAAACCTTATGAGATAGATCAAATTAATGTCCTCCGGAATTGTATATCTTAAAAATATTAATAAAAAAGTCCGCGATGGTATATGTATGCCTCCTAAGGATAACCCACAGTAACCATTTTTATCTTTGACATACTTATTACAAAAAAAATAGGGGTTATTTACCAAGCCATTTAAACAATACAGTATTATTCCTTATCCAATTAAATACATTAGATACGTTGGGCATTTCATGTAGATCAAAATTGCCCTTTGCATCATTCAATATTTTTTCATTTTATTTTGACGGTTTATTTAAAGCATAAATTGCTTAGCAACCATATTAAAGTAATCGAATCACAACCCATGAAATACTTACTAATGAGTTGTTCCGGTGGTCATCTGAGGTCTTCATCATTAGTACCACTTCACCAAATGGTGCTTTCCGAGAGCAAATGCACGAGTTACTTTAAAGAATACTAAATTGTTATAGCTGTGCCTATAATGTTTGAAGAGTTCCCTAGATTTCTCCAGGATTCCATCACCAGATCCTGACCTGGTGACAATGGGAACATTTGGAAAGTATACCCTTTCAACCAAAAAAATAGTTTCTTAAATCGGTCTAGCCGCCTTCGTGTAATCGGTGAACATAAAAATATTTAAAAAATGTGATTCCGACGAACTGAGAACCTCCTCCTTTTTTGAAGTCGGTTGAAATCGAAACAAATACTATCTACTTAGGAAAGAAACACATTAATTAAGTATTATAAAGTCAGAAATACCCTTTAAAACGTCTTTAAAATAAAAATGTTATCATGAAATTATGTACTCTAAAATATTATATTTCTCAAAACTGCCGGGTTAGATTTTGATGCCACTTTGCACAAGGGTATAGTTGCGGTATCCCCACAGAAATATCGTAACAGTATCGCTATTGGTTCATAGAGCACTTTTTAATGTTATCATGAAATTATGTATTTTACAATATTATATTTCTCAAAACTGCCGGGTCAGATTTTGATGCCACTTTGCACAAGGGTATAGTTGAGGTATCCCCACAGAAATATCGTAACAGTATTGCTATTGGTTCATAGACCACTTTTTAATGTTATCATGAAATTATGTATTCTAAAATATTATATTTCTCATAACTGCCGGGTCAGATTTTGATGCCACTTTGCACAAGGGTATAGTTGAGGTATCCCCACAGAAATATCGTAACAGTATCGCTATTGATTCATAGACCACTTTTTAACAGTCTCCTTTGTGTTCTATAAGTGGTGGCAGGGACATCGACGCGCATCCTGTCACTATGGATTCAGTACCCGATTCTGAAACCTCGCGCTAAAAGTTTTCAGCGGTTGCTTAAAAAAAAAATGCTGTTCTATACATTTTGACCGCGTAGGTATTGCACTTTTATATGAAACAAGCTTGTTCTTTGTATGATAGCCAGTGATCGGAATAGGCTGAGTATATTTACCTAAAGTTTAATGAACAGAGACGGAAATCGGAGACTTCCTTATGACTAAAAAAATTTTTTTTTATGTTGGTTGAACATTTCAATATAACATGAATATATTAATGAGTCATAAATATATTCATGTTATATTAAAATGTTCAACCAACATATATTTTTTTAATATTGTGTATTTTATTTATCAAAACATTGATTACGATTTATTAAAGCATTTAAGTATAATGTTAATGATAAAATAAGATATTGAAAGTTACATAATTAAAGTTCCGGTAAAAAACCGGTAAAAAAAAAAATTGTCATAAGGAAGTCTCCGATTTCCGTCTCTGTTCTTTAAACTTTAGGACTCTAGAATCATGAGCTGACTTCATGGTTACAGCTTGCGCGTCGATGGGTACCATAATATATCTGCGGACGAAGTCGCGTGCAGAATTCTCAGAATTCACAAATGGGAAGCTACAGTATTGCCGGGTGAAAAAGTATAAATATATTTCATGTTTAAAACAAGAAATTTCTCTCAGGGCGGTAGTAACAGAGAGTCCAGCGAGGGCGGTTCCTCGGTCTGACTAGCGGCTAGGTGACGGGGCGCGAGGCCTTGTAATTAATATAAGTATGAAATCGCCAATCCCTCTTGAACAAGCGTGGTGATCAATGCATATGCCTTCACTGTGTGAGAAGAGGTACAGTGTAAGCTTTTACCATTTCTACGAGTACTTAGAAGCCGCACATAATAACTTCTACAGTCAACACTTCGCCAGAGGTAGACAAAAGTTGCGGCAAAACGCACCTCGAATAGATTTTGCTCTGCCCGCTCGTTTGTACGAATTAAGTTGACAGTTTCTGTTCTCTAAAACACAGTAGTTTTGTCTTGTTATGATTGTTTCGAGAATAATGGCTAAGGGGAACAACTCTCCAACAACGTAGATAAAACGAAACAACTTTGGTGGTGTGATGAATGGGTACCTACACACAATTTTGTATGTTCCCATGCGGGTTTTTAATGTGTTTTTTCTCGAGCTTCGGGATGGGATTTAGCTACGTAGTGGCTCCAGTAATTATACCGGGAAACCTTGTTTTAGATGAGATAAGAGTAATTTGTAACCTAAATATTGAGTCAAATTGTTTCTAGATGTAAGTATTAGGTATTGTACTGTGAGAGAAGATGGAAGTACCACTACCTACTACGTTTTTACATTTTTATCCTTGTCCCTTAGATTGTCAGCTAAATCTGACGCCTACAGTTTTTCTCATTCTTTAGATAAATTAATGTTTGTCTTGTATTTGTGCTATCTACTAATAACGGACTCGCGGAGGTTGCATATAAGCACCAAATTGGGTATAATCTCTACATTGTAGAGATTAGGACTGTAGAGTCTACAGTACCTAGCCTCAGTGCCAAATTCTTAAATCTGTTGTCAAGAAGCTACATGACATACCTAAATAAATGACTAATTAGGGAAGTATTTAGAAAAATGTTGAGTTTTCAGGAGGAAAAATGCGTTAATACATTCGACGTATAAATTGTCTTTTTACCGACTTCACAAAAAGGAGGAGGTACTATGTTCGGCTGTTTGTATGTTTTTTATCATCATTATTATTTTTATTTTGTATGTTTGTTCATCGAATACTCCGCCAATTGTCAATGGATTTTCAAAATTCTTTTTTTGTTCGAAAGTAGATAGTTCTGAGGTGGTCCCATTGTCACCAAGTTAGGATCTGATGATGGGATCTTAGAGAAATCGAGGGCAACCCTCAAATTTCATAGGCTCACTTATTGTTTTTCGCATATTTTATGAAGTATCTTGTTTATTTGCGTATGGTTGTCACCATCTCAGGTAGCTGGGCTGATGATGGAAGGTACAACTCCTTAACAGTAAGAAGTTACTCAAACAGGCAAGGACTGTTTTAGTAAATTGTTTTGATGTTTGATAGGGCATTTGTCACATTTGGTCTCATGATCATCAAGTCATGACCTGATGCTGCAGTCAGGATAGTCTGCAGAGTACCTAACTCCTCGACAACTAACAGCAGATATATCGTGTTTAGGCTCATTGAAAAGGGCTCGATGTGTGGATAAACGTAGTGTCAATGAGGAACACCGAAGTACATAGAGACCTGATGCTGAAGCCAGGAGCATCAGAAAAAGTACAAACCTTGAAATAACAGCACCGTAGTCGTGTTTGGGCTCATTTTAAACAGGACTAAATTTTAAGTTCAATGCAATGTTGACATAAGTCTGGCCTGATGCTGCAGCCAGGATTATCAGCTTCTAGTCTAAAAACATCAGGTCAGGATTTGATGATGAGATCCTGGAGAAATCGAAGGAACTCTTCAAATATTATAGGCACACCTATAGCGATTTGGGTATTTTTTATAGTAGCTCGTGCACTTGCTCTCGGAAAGCACCATTTGGTGAAGTGGAGCTGATGATGATGACCACAGATGGCCAACGGAACTACTCAATAATATAGTCTAAGTATTTCACGGGTTGCGATTCGATTACTTTAATATGGTTGCTAAGCAATTCATGCTCGTCACAATGTGAATGGTGATATGGAGCTGATGGTGGACCTGGAGAACTCCTCAACAATTAACTTCCCTGCATCGGGAAAAGCAATATTTTGTTTGTAAAAGGCGATGATCACTAGGCTATTGTAACTTAGATAAATTATAAGCAGACCCACTAAAAAGCGTGAAATAAAAACTTTTTAAGAAAAAAAAAAACCGACTTCCAAAAAAACACTACAAAGTGAAAAATAACTTTAATTTCGGAAGTCGGTGGCAAAAAACTAAAATACAGATCCAAAGACACCGACTTCCGAAATTAAAGTTATTTTTCACTTTGTAGTGTTTTTTGGAAGTCGGTTTTTTTTTTCTTAAAAAGTTTTAGCTTAAGGGAAAGTGCCATAGTAGCCCATGAAATTCAAATTTTCTTTAATTTTTTGCAATTTGCATGTCAGTCAGTGGCGTGCATTGCATATAGGCATATAAGCAGTGCAGTGTTTTTGTTAGGTATGATAATTTAGTGAGTTTCTTAATTGTGGGACACACACTAAAATGTAATTGACAGGCTTTTGTTGATAAATCGAGGTAGGCACTGCTTACATGCCTAGGTATATGTAATGCACGCCACTGATGTCAGTGTCAGGTTGTATGTTGAACAAAATATTATACGCGACAGCAATAAGTAGGTATGTATTTACAGAATTATAATTATTAAAATCATGAATGCAACCCTTTAAGTTCATATAACACTATTTAATGACTATTTTATGAAATATTATATAATTTATACCCGGTAGTTGAAAATGTATCAGAACCCAATGTCGTCAGTTTCCCTGTTTTTTATATTTTTATGGGTTCAAAATAGGACTGACCTGCAAATTGCAAAAAACGTAAAAAAAAATAATTTCGCGGGCTACCCTGGGTCTTCCCCCTAAGTATTATTTCTCGATCTACCTTCCAAATGAATCAAATGACCCGGAAGAAACGAAAGCCTTCTGGTTTCAGATATTTTCCGTTATTACCATAATATTACCGCTGGCCTCGTTAATAACTTATATTTTCATCATATTATAGGAAAGCCAACTTGGTACTTTTTGTTTAAAAGAAAGTTTCATCAAATTCTATTAAGATAACTCATTTGCATTCAAAGTACGCGCCCAGCGCGAAGAGCGTGAATTATATCTGTGTAAAAATGAAAAAAATACAAAGGATTTATTACGAAATATATGTATTATTAATCCAACGAATGAATTCTAACTAAAGTCAGAGTTTGCTAAAATGCCAAACAATAATTATATATATATATTTCCTGAAGTTTTAAATGAATCCGTCACTCACGTGTCTTCCACGGCCAATATATTAAATAACAAAATACTGAGAACTGACTGGCTTATACAGGGTTATTTTAAATTGGCTAGCTAAACTTCGCAGACGCGATGGCACCTGTCAGGAACGCATTTTCTCGACGGCCGCACTGTAGCATGAAAAATTGAAATTGTAACGATAGCCTGTATTTTCACTGCAGTTAATAATAATTTCGTACCTAGAGGTAAGTAGGTACTTTATTACAGCTAACAGTTTTGCGACTGCTATTTAATTTTATTTAAAAGTAACTGTATTATTTAAAGTTAACGTTCCCTACGCTCACTATTTTCCCCATAGAACCGAATTAAAACTTCATAATTAAATAACAAGATCCGAACCCTTTTGAAAACAAATGAGTAAGCTTACCTATAATGTATAGTAGGTGAACATTGAATTGTTTTAAAATTAGTTTTCCCTATACCAAGTTGTATACAGGGTGTTACGGAAAGGGTATATCAATACAAACGGGTTGAAGAGTGTATCTGGTCTAGAATCTCTGTACAAAATTTCAGCTCAAAAGTATTAACTTTGAAAATGCTTAATATTTTTTTATTTCGACATCACGGCGCTGCACTGGCGCGCGGCGGCGTGATGTGCGTGTACTAGGCGCACAGACAAACTACAAATAATGGATAATGACCCTCGTAGTGCGGTGACACGTATGTTATGATTTCAATTTAATAAACTATCGAAATAAAAAAATATTAAGCATTTTCAAAGTTACTGCTTTTGAGCTGAAATTTTGTACAGAGATTCTAGACCAGATACACTCTTCAACCCGTTTGTATTGATATACCCTTTCCGTAACACTCTGTATAAAGTTCTTCATTATCATGTTGCGGTTCAGGATAACCTTTACCAGAAGTAGCAGTAGCAGGATACAAAGGTCTAAAAAGTTAGTAAAGAACAATTTCGAAATGTCTTATTTAAAAAAAGATAACTGGAAATCTCTGTTTCTATGGAAAATTTAAAATCGGAGTAATTTGGCTGTAACACTATTTTTCGAGAATGTTCTTAAGGCGACTACACGACCTAAAGCGCGGTCACTGTCGGACTGCATAGAAAAGAAAGAGAAGCGCGATGACACAACCGTGGTAATTTATTGCAAATATGAAGCAATTATCTATTTACAAAAAGTCTCAAACACCAAACAAATAAAAACCGTATACTAAAATTCGGGGAATTAAATTGTCTTTTAGATGGTGAAAGTTTTATGAAAATACACCCGATAGTGTTTGCGTGATTATCGTTTTTATGTCCGCGGTAGACATTACTTTACAAATTAATTACACTATGTTAAAAAAATATAATTGCAAATATTCACATACCAAATTACGAAGCAAATGGTCTAGTATAACATTTATTTTTTTCAAAGAAATCAGTCCGGTCGATTAGACGTGATGTTGAATTTAAAATCATTAGAAGTCGTATATCTGCGCCTTAACTAACTTTTAAGACCTTTGTATCCTGCTTATGCGTACGAAGTTTCCTTAAAATCGGTTCATTCATTTCGAAAAACAAGGGCTTGAAAATTTGTATGAAATGCCGTACGTCCTTCCCTTTCCTTTTTTTAGGGACGGACTCATGATGGCCGGATGAAAAATTCTATGTTATCCAATCTCGCATATATCTGGTTATCATCGCTCTGAACGAGATATCATAGCTGTTTACTGTTATTACGTCTGGGCGCGTTTAGTGTCCCGCAAAGTTTTAATGCAATCCTTACACGCTCAGAAAAATAATATTTTACTCAGTTTTAAGCGGTTATTGCTATATTATTTTTGTAAACCCACTGCACCTAAATCAGTCAGACAGAAATGGAATACTTACACAGAACCAATATACTTTTATAATTATGGGGCAGGCGCTACATACGGCAATAAGAATCAAGTTTTAATATTCGCATGTTCGCTTCCTATAATTCAAGAGGATGTGCTCACTTTTTATGCGCCTATTACATGACCGTTTGTTTCTTGAAAGACAATCGCCATTTGTTCAATTTTGAAAAACGAATACCAAATTCGCTTGAGCTTGAGTGATCGAATGCAACCATTCAATTTTCTACCAGCCTGCATGATGTAAGGTTCCCTTTTGCAGACAACTTAAATACACATAATTTCACATGATTTGTTGGTAAATGTACTTAAGAAAGAGACATAAGACAGAACTAAATAATATTTCTGTGTAATTCTAAAGTTAAGTTTAAAAGGAAACTTTCATGATTAATTTCGTGAAGCAAGTTTCAATTTGAGACTAAATTAACTGACAGTCGCACACCGCAGCGAGCAAAATTGGTGTCGTTCGAAATGAAAATATAAATGATTTCTGTAGAATTTTGCTAGGAATTCGCTGAATATTATGCGTTCCGTTCATAACTGGGTTATAGTTTTGTTTCAAGGGTATAACGTAACATAACATCACGCCTGTATTACTCGAAAGGATAGGCAGAGGTGTACCTATAGTTCACCCGTTATGTTTAAGTCCCATGTAATAGGGAAGGGAGCGAGCCAAACATTTCGCTATTAGAAAAGAAAGAATTTAAAACTTTTATTCCAGACAGGTGTCCATAGGGTTATAGAGGTATGAGGAACAGGGTGTAAAGTTCACTCATCATCTATAGAAAAGGGACGATCATCCGACCGGACGGGTGTCGTGTCTCGTGGGCAACTGCCCGATGATTCATGTCGGGGCGTTGTATGCTAGTTGCGCGGTAAACTTTGCTTGCGAGATGCAGGATTTTGCGTGACGTCAGTATGATGCGTAGTTCGCATGTGGCGGTGTAGGTGCCGCTACAGGGTTAGTAATAATAATTATTATTAACTTCTAGTGTAAGTGTAATTATTATTACTAATTCTGTGTGTGTGTTCCCTAACTTCTATTGTTAGTAGGTTACAGATTAACATGTCAATTGAAAATCGCCATGGAGCTGCATCCACCTCCGCAACATCGGGGAATCCCCCCGATCTGTGAATACGCCATGAATTCTGCGTCATCAGGGATGCATATCTACTCCATTTTTTTACTAGCCTTCGCTGGCCCACTCCTGGGTAAAGGTTTCCCTCAACTGCTTCCAGCTCGTCCCGCCATCTCCTACGTGATCTGCCGCGACCCCGCCTCACTGTCTCAGGGCATCAGTTCTGTGCTATTCGTAATAGTGGCGGCAAAACCATGAATATATCACACCGACTGAGTTCCTCGAAAGCAACGAAGCAACCTCTCAGGTATTTTTACTCATTTCCTCATACTAACATGACACCTTGACATGAAATTAGTCCACAAGGATACAGTCCGTTCAACGTAATATTACCTCTGATTTTGCATCTGTCTAAATCACAGTGATCTTTATTCTCATGGTAATAGGGTTGCTGTTGGGTAAATGCCATTGACAAGTCTGTCAAAATCATTGTGATCTTTATTTTCATCACGATAAGGTTGTTGTTAGTTTACTGCTGTCAGAGGTAAAATAACTGAGAGTGAACGGATTGTATCTGCGCGTGTACCATTCAGCAGAATGTCATCTTTCGAAAGGGAAATTTCTCACTCTAATCACGTAAGAGTGTCACGTTTGGGATAAGATAATCGGGTTCGCAAATACAAAATACCTACGTGAAACAAAAAGCGAGCGGAAGAGTGAAGGGACTTAAAGTTTGTTTCGAGACTTGCAGGTATCTTTATTGGACTTAGCTGCGTAATTCTTTTAAAGTCGAAAAAGAGACCTATACAGGGTGGCATGGACATCGATGCGCAACCAGTTACCATGAATTTAAAATTTTTTTTTTGTTTGGCCCCCTAGCTTACCAGGTCAAAATGTATGGAACAGCTGATTTTTTGAAGTGAAAACACAGCCAGGCACGTTGGGCATTTTTTGAGATGGGAAAAACCATTTCCACCAACCAACTCGCGACACTGTTACCGACACCGCGCTACATTCGGATGTGTTCGGCTGTCCTCGGAATGTAGTCGGTTTTAATGTATTTCCGATATTTCAGTGAGTGATGGCAATGTATTCTGTATGTGTTTTGTTTATATGACGATTCAAAAAATACACAAGTAATTGTTCAAGTTTTTACTCCTGTCGGCAACTCGGCACTCCCGGAGTGCCTCTGTTTTTTTTAAAGCCGATTAAAAATTTCAAACCAGGGGTGTTTAGAATCATGTACGAACTCATACATGGTAACAGATTGTGCGTCGATAGTGCCACACTATATCTATACTAATATTATAAAGAGGTGTAAGTTTGTAAGTTTGTATGTTGGGGATAATCTCTGGAACTACCAGTCGGATTTGAAAAATTCTTCTTGCATTTCATAGCCCAATTCTTGAGGAAGGCTATTGGCTATTTAACATCACGCTATGACCCTTAGGAGCCGAGCAAAAAGAAAAAAAGTAAAAAAAAACGTTAAGTGATAGCGCGGGCGGGTGATGCAATACGACGGGGTGGCTCGGGGGAAACAAGAAGTTTCATTTCACGCGAGCGAAGTCGCGGGCTGAAGCTAGTAGGTATTGTATAAAACAAGAAAAAGACACATACAGTTATATTTATATTGTAGAACCAATCACTAAATAGATTGTCTTGTGAAGTATTGGGAATCATTCAAATCCCTGGAGAGGTTAAGGATCTAAGAAATCACTGAATCCTTGGTGACATTTTATTGCGGTTGGTAATATTATTAGTAGGTACCAATATCTGATACATATATAATGTAGGAATGGAACTTGTGGAGGGGCTTGTGGCTAAGTAATAACAACCGCATGGGTCGATCGATCAGGTTAAGCTATGCTTGCCGCGGTTGGTTCGTGGATGGGTGACCATCTTTACATACCAAGACCTTTCCGTGACCCGCAAAGCACGTTAAGCCGTTGGCCCCGGCTGTCATTCGTGGATCTTTGAACTGTCAAAGATCCACGAATGACACGACGACTAACGACTACTTATCGAGTAACGACTGCGTTACGGGTCGTCAGAAGCCCGAAAGTCTGACAACCAGTCTTACCAAGGGGTTTCGTAATACCCAGTAAATGGGTTGTGGAGGTCAGATAGGCAGTCGCTCCATGTAAAATAATGGTAGGTATTCAGCTACAAACGGTTATACTGGAGGCTGACCGCAACATACTTGGAAAAAGGCTATGCAGATGATGATATGTAGGAATGGAACAGTGTGCTTGGGATGACGTGGAAGGTATTTAAAAAGGTAAAATGACAGTTGGCTTGACGACGTACGGCATTTCATAAAAACTTTCAAGCCCTTGTTTTTCGAAATGAGTGAACCGATTTTAATGAAACTTCGTACGCATAAGCAGGATACAAAGGTCTAAAAAGTTAGTAAAGAACATTTTCGAAATGTCTTATTTAAAAAAAGATAACTGGAAATCTCTGTTTTTATGGAAAATTTAAAATCGATCTAGTTTGGCTGTAACACTATTTTTTCGAAAATGTTCTTAATTACGTCTTCTGGCGTCGTGTTAGCTTATTTCCAACTTTAGAACGTATTTTTAAACGGCACGTAGGGATTGCAAATGATGATGATGATGACGTAGGATTTGGGGTTCCATTAAATAATGGAACCCAAAATAATTCCTATTTCGATATCGTAAAATTATGAATGGACTCGAATTTTTCACTTATTGTTAGTGTTCTTTCAGACTTTTTTATTTTTGCTCGGCTCCTAAGGGTCCTAGCGTAATGTTAGGTAGTCCATAGCCTTCCTCAAGAATTGGGCTATCAAATATATAAAAAAAATCAAATCCGACTAGTAGTTCCAGAGATTAGCGCGTTCAAAACAAACAAACTCTTCAGTTTTTTCATTAGTATCTCCTTATAAGAGTAGATACAGATTTGTCATTTTTTTAAATCCTCAAATAGTTCCTAATTTGATGTCCTAATTAGGTATACTAAAAACCAAGTAACAAGTAGGTAACAGCTTTGAGAAAAGCCTAGAAATTTAATTTAAAAAATCGATCACCATAATGCCGCGTTTCCACAGCCCGTTAACTGACGGGCCGCACTAGGCGTTGCTACGCCTGTTGACTCGAGGCCTGTCGCCGCCCGTGCCGAGCATTCCCACGGCCCGTGAACTAACAGGCTCCGCCGGGCGTTGCTACGCCTGTCGAGGCGTGTCACCGCCCGTGCCGAGCATTCCCATATAAACAAAAGAAACGCACCCATAGTGGCCATACAGGCCGCAATAGGCCGCGCCTTTGAATTGAACATACCGATTCCCGGCGAATCGGACGCTGCCGCAGACCGCATCGGCGCGCGGCGCGGTGGTCCCACGGGCTACCGGCCTGGCCTGGCGCGGCGCGGTCTGTAAGTAAGAAAGCGGGCCGTGGGAACGCGGCATTAGAAAGGCAATAAGAGGATTTAGACTCTACATCCTCTTATTGTAAAAAACTTTTTTACAAAAAAAAAACAACCGACTTCAAAAAAAGACACTACAAAGTGATAAATAACTTTAATTTCGGAAGTCGGTGTCGTTGGTTCCGCATTTTCGTTTTTTGACACCGACTTCCGAAATTAAAGTTATTTATCACTTTGTAGTGTCTTTTTTTGAAGTCGGTTGTTTTTTTTTTGTAAAAAAGTTTTTATTTTTCACTTTTTAGTTGTACCTACCCCACAAAAAAGTAAACAAAAAAATCGTTAATGTGGACAATGTAGATAAATTTTTAGATTTTTGTTGATTTTTCAAAAACCGCTTGTCCGATTTCGATAAAATTTTCATGGGACCATTTGGGAACTATACCCTTTCCAACAAAAAAAGAATTTTTTAAATCGGTTAGCAAGCCACGGAGTTATGCGCGAACAAACACAAAAAAAAAAAAAAAAAAACATACAAACATTCGAATTGAGAACCTCCTCCTTTTTTAGAAGTCGGTTAAAAAACGGAAATATTTAATTGATTCTCAAAATTTTAGAGACTCAATAATTAAATATTTCCGTTTTTAAACACGGAACAACTTTTCATGATTTAGTCATCCGAACGACGCTCTTACGTCGTCACAGCGACCGGTCCTACGCTGCCTGTTTCAAGCAGATTTTAGCGACCTTCACCATCTTATCCGCCCAACGAAAAAACTACTCTCAGTTCTTTTTTTTTTTGTTAGCCTACACTGTCCCACAGCTGGGCAAAGGCCTTCCAGGAACTATTTTTCCGCCCCACATCGAACCTGCCCTCGCGGTACGCGTCCAGGTCATCTCGCCATCTCTTTTAGGACCGGCCTCGGCGCCGTCCGTCTTCAGGCACCGGCATCCATTGTGTGGAGCCTTATATCCAGCGGCCATCTTGCATCGTGCATTTTGTTTAAGTAAATTAAAACATAACCGTTCTTCTCCACACCACAACAAATAAAAAAAAATGTTACCAAAAAAAAAACAGATTAAAAAATACCCTCTAAAACAATAATAAGCGACTACTTATAAAGTAAAAAATAATATTAGTTTATAACCTCCTTATTTTTTAAGTGGGTTAGTAAATATCCCAGAATTTTGTTTTGCGATAAACGATTTAATCAAAATCAACAAGAACGGAGTTGCTTTAGAATGGGTGCGTCCATGACCTGCTTTTATATCAAACTTATTTATGTTGCTATAACAACATTCAATACGTGTAACCAGACTGAAATGTGTAGGAAAATTCGCATTTTATACGTGAACCTAAACATATTAAACATTGTATTAATCTATCACCTAAATGGTAAGCACTCGTAAATGCTGGCACTAGAATTCATGAAATACCTGATACAAAATTACGAAAATTAACTGCTGAAGACTCTGCCTACATTCCATCCACTTTCCATTATAACGCCTAATTTTTATATTCTATAAAAGTGCCAAAAACCAAGTAAGAACTAAGTACTTCCTTAAGTACCTATATGAAAAAGAAAATACCTGAGATACAAATTTTTCTTCTGCTTTCCGGGAAAAATAATTACTTATAAAAATTAAATTCATTTTCCATCTGCAGGTAACTCAGGTAAGCAATATTTTTTAAGATCCCCGGTTTATGAAAAAGAAAAATGGCCGCCGGTAGGGGTAGACTGAAGGAGGCATTGTAATTAGCAGGAGGCTGGCAGCCTACAATAAGTGAGAGATTAGGCCAGAGTACACAGGTGTGCCCCCAACTTCGGTCTAAAGCTTAATATAATGCACGCTCAGTAGGCTTATCCTTACTCCTACTGAGATTCAGATTATGCCCGGTAATTACCAGGAATATAAGGAAAATTGTCTGAATTCTATTTTCAGTGACTTCAATATTAAAATCTAAATATAACCTAGAAAATAGCAATACTGGTACTTAATTCGTTAGTAGGATTCCGCACCAAAATTGGCAAACCGGAAACCGCATGTTGAGGAAATTTGTAAAAAACTTAACAGTTTTGCTTTTGCTCTTTATAAGCTGTCTAAATTTGTGAACCGTGACGTCGTGTTTATTGCCTACCATAGCTATGTGGAATCAGTCCTAAGATACCGAGTCGTTTTCTGGGGTAACTCGACAGACAACAATTACGCATTCATCGCACAAAAAAAAAATGCGTACGCGCTATATGTAATCTCCACTCAAGGGACAGTTGTAGACCATATTTTGAATCCTTGAAGCTTCTAACATTGCCGTCATTATACATCATTGAGGTGGCAGCGCGTTTGTTAAGACAAACCCACAGCTTTTCGAAATAAGAGCCCCAGCTGATCCACGATTAAGGAAAAGGGATTCGAACATTCTTTGTGTAGATCGCAGTAAAACAGCCCTCCTACGTAAAAGTGTTTATCGAATGGCTCCAGTTATTTTCAATAAAATTCCACGACAGATAAAAAATCTTAATAATAATATGTTTAAAAAGAAACTGAAACAATTTTTAATTCATAAATGTTATTACTCCACAACTGAGTTTATGGAGGACGCCACTGACATTTAGATTAATACAATATTACATTTAATTTAATGATTTTATTCTCCTCATTGGTTTGGGTGTTGTTGAAATGGCTGTTTCTTTTGTTTTCAATGTAGATTTAAGTGTATTCTAAGTTATACTTAAAAATAAAATAATTATTTTATTTTAAATGTGTGTCTGTGGTTTCGACACCACTAACTTTATTATTATTTGTATACTCTCGAGTAAAATGTAGCGAACTGACCATCTTATTATAACATCCTATTGTAATGAAACCTACATTTACGAATAAATTTGATTTGATTTGGAAAGCGTGGAATCACTTCGGTGTTTGTCCGTCTGTCGACGTTGACCTGTGTTTAGCAGTGATATAGTGTTATGGCTTAAAATTGTATACGTTAAAATTAAAAATAGGTAGGTATAGGTAACTTTTTTAATTTAACTTTATTCTGGGAGAAGTTTTATGCAGAAAATTGGATTATGTGGATAATATTAAATGGCGTTTTAAAATTGAAGCAATGATCGCGCGGATACGTGATCATTTGACACTTTTTTGTTTGGAATAACTCTGTCGGTGCGACGCGACGCGTTCGGGTTCGCCGAAAAAATCATCGCGATGATCATGTATGCTCGGGACGATCACTTTTAGTAGACACAGGGTAAGAAGTTCCAGCAAAATTAAATACGGTACGGAACTAATTGCGCAAGTAGGTACGACTTGCACTTGGCTGGTTTTTTAACCGACTTCAAAAAAGGAGGTTCTGTATTCGACCCGTATGTATGTATGTTTATATGTCCGCGATTTTCTCAAAAAATAATGAACCAATTTTGATAATTCTTTCATTAATGTGTTCAACATACTTTCAGGAAGGTTTTTAGTAAATGCATTAGGTAATTATGTACGAAGTTATATGCATAAATGTACTGCATCTCCGGCATTTCTATGCGAATTTTGATGATTCTTCTAGTCGGTATTTTCAATTCTTCAATGCACTAGTGTTAATAGAATTTGTGTGGGGTAGGTAAAACTAAATATAGTGAAAAATAAAACAAAAACAACTAACTTCAAAAAAACACACCACGAAGTGAAAAATAACTTTAATTTCGGAAGTCGGTGTCAAAAAACGAAAATTAATGCGGAATCAATAACACCGACTTCCGAAATTACATTCTTTAATGGTTTCAGCTTTAAGGTTTTCTGAGAAGAAAGTTATCAAAAGTCAGGCAAAGTAAAGACTTCGTGCTTATTAAAATTCTGTATTGGAAAGACTTTTTTTATAAAGGTCGATGGTAAAGTTATTTTTCAATATTTTTACCTGTTTTCTCGTCTCAACTAATCCTCGTGATTGGACATTTTGCGACAAGGTAACAGGCGGTTTGACAGCTTTTCTATGGAAAATATGTCAAACCGCCATTATCCTTCAGATTTGAGTTATCTGACTTTTGAAACTCTTTGTTTTTCAGCCGTTTCACTATCTAATTATATTTTTGGAACGAAGTTCTTTAACTGAGTTTGCGGTAGGAGTAAAATGGGAGATACAAAATCGTCACATAACGAAAAAGCGTTATGCGCCATCTTGGATTTTTATTTTGACCTCACTATTAACTTCAGCACCGTCGAAAGCCATGACAACTATTTGTCTCTCCCTCTCTGACTCTTTATATTATATGTAAAAAACTTTTAACTGGCGGGTGCAAACATTTTTCAAATTTTTCGTCGTGTGTTCATGGTTTTCGATGGTGCTGAGGCCGATAGTGAGGTCAAAATCCAAGATGGCGGCTACGAATATTTTAATTTTTTTTTTAACTTAGTTCCTACGTTAGTTCCCGACTCCACGTTTTTTTTACTATCGAATCTTGTGCCTTATTTTTCACCTGTTTCCCCATATCTCATTGAGTTTAAACTGGATCCACTGCTGAGGACAGAGTATTTATGGCACTATATTTTTGTTTTGTGATCCTCTGATCACAATTCTCGTAATTGTTTTCTCTCTGATCTCAGTTCTAATCTGTCAAAATACCTCTAATTTCCCTAAATTTTTGACAAGTTTTTGACAGTGATTGTCGCTGAGATGAGAATGCGACTAGATTTTGAACGTTTTTAATTACGGGAATTGGCCTTCAGAACTCACAATACATTAATATAGTGCCATAAATGAAGCTGATAGTTCTTTACTTTCACGAAATTAAAATCAGTTGTTTTAACTGTTTTTTTTTACCCGACCGCGCGACGCAAAGGAGTGGTAATGTGTTTATCAGCCTACGTATGTATGTTTGTATGTTCCTTTGAAGCACTATACAAACTAAACGCCTGGGCCGATTTTTATGATTCACGCGTCAATCGATTGCTCTTAGTCCGGCGAGTGTCACTAAAGACATGACGTTAGTGTAAATCCAATATGGCCACTTTGTTCAAGTAGCCAAAATTGGCTACTTGAACAAAAATATATTGACACAGAGCGACTTCTTCTTTCCGGAGAAAAGTGCTACTAATTTGCCACTATCCCTCTCATACATAACACACACACTTCACACACATCACTTACACTTCTCACCACCACTAAACTCCCTCTCGCTTGTATTTTTGGCATTTGTTTCTCTTCGTTGATTTTATTTTACTCAATTTTCATGTATAAGTTACCTTTATTTGCTTTTTTTGTATTATTTGCAATGCCTTAAAAAATATGAACCAAGGGTTGGCACTTGTGCCCTTAATACAAGTTATCCTGATAACTTAGCAAGGGTGCAAGTTACGACAACTTCTAGTGCTATACTCACACTTAAGTCATAAGTATGTAACATTAATTAGCTGTATTGTTGGTACGAATAAATATTATTATTATTATTACTACTGGACGCCATATTGTGAAAATGAAAGTCAACAAACTATATCAAGTGGGGTATCGTTGTTGAATAGGTATTTAATAAAAATCTTTTTTATTCGACTGCGGCGAAGCCCAAAAGTAGGGTTATGTGTTTGCCCTGTATGTATGTCCGTTTCTTTGTTCCCTCGTAACTCTTAAACGAATGAACAGATTTGTATAAATTATACGTCTTTAGATTTGTCTTGGTGGCGCGAGTGTCACTGGCTACATGAAAATCAAAGACAAAGTAAAATGGCGGATTTGGGATGCCATATTGTGGAGTTCGAATTTTTTTTTTCTTCTAATACCATCGAGTGGGATAACAAAATAAAGGGTTTTAAAAGGTGATTTCAAAAATATATACAACTTATATGATTAAAAGTAATTCGAAGTGACAAAACGTAAAAAACGAAATAAAAAAATAAATTTCTTTCATATTTGTAAACTAAAATGCTGGAAATAAAAACAAGTTATTGAAAAAACTAAAAAATCCGACTGCGGTAAAAAACGTAAGTAAAAAAAAACAGAAAAGCTAAAAACAAGCCCATTTTAAATTAAAGTTGGAAGCAGGCTGGGACCACCCACCCATACCTTTTTATTATTTTCAAACTCAAATGGGTCCCGCCTGCTTCCAACTTGAGTGTGATACGTGACTTAGAAAAGTGTAACACCGAAGAACACGTCCCCGTAAGTTTACGAATACGAAACATTTAAAGAATGGGGTTGTTTTAAGCTTTTCAGATTTTTTTTTAAACTTTAACAAATAATAATAAATATTTATTTCTCTTCCACACATGCGCCTTAAAAATGTGAAGATTATCATTATTTTGATAAATCCTTTGTGGGAGACGTATCTGCACTAGGAAAACCTGTCACACAGATTGCCAGAAACCCCCGAAATATATAACAACTAGCTGCGCCCCGCGGTTTCACCCGCGTAACTTTCGATCCCGTGGGAATATCGGGATAAAAACTATCCTATGTCCTTTCCCGGGACTCAAACTATCTTTATACCAAATTTCATCGAAATCGGTTCAGTAGTTTAGGCGTGAAGAAAAGACAGACAGACAGACAGAGTTACTTTCGCATTTATAATATAAATAAAAAATAAATAAATAAATTAATTAATAATAATATTAATTAATACATTCATTAATCCAATGTTACGACGAAAATAATTGTATGTCCCTATCAAAGCCAGTAGCGTTCGAAGTTGGTATCAATTCGAGAGAGGAAGGCAGGATCCAAAGTTTCCCGAGCCGTGAGATCATACCCAAATTGTACTTGCAGATGCCACCTGAATTTATGCAAATCCTCGGCTAAGCTACTATAACTTATCAACGGCTATGTTGCGGTGTTTGAATATTATTTAAGAGGCCTCCCTCTGCGACCCTTTATGAGTAATCGTAAACAAACAAATGCTTCATTAAAATTGGTGGTAACAAGCTCCACTTTTGAACATTAACGTTTATGTTCAGCACCCTTAATTGCGTAACACATTTTCAATGCTAAAAACGTAAATAACGCAATGAATGTTGTTGAACTGTCAAAAAGAAAGCTATTGCTATTGATAGTGTATTACGCAATTACCTCGCAGTTGGGATCGGCAAGTGATTTTGATGTTTTTCGTAAAGTTTTTTACTCGTGCATTTTGTTTCTTACCTGATTACATTTAAACTAAACCAAAGGCCAAGCCGTATCTATTCATAGGCCCGCTTGCACCACGCTAAACCTATTTAAAACATCATTCTGTCTCTGTTATATTCAAACGATTGATAAAAACAGAAGAATGTTGTAAAAAAATTGGAAAATCCAAAAGTGCACGACTCATAATGCTCATTATGATCGTATAAAAAAACATAGATATAGATATTATATTAATTAGTTTTATATTAAATAAAATTAAAGAAGGTACTTTGAACAAAACAGCTATTTTCAATAGGGTTCCTCCCATGAGTTAAACGAATCTATAAAAAACTTACTCAATTAATTGATTTTTTCGCAAGCTACTGTGTTTTCAGGTTTCACACTTGATTGACGGGAATTTTTTTTAGAAATATTTTAATATTTTTTTTCGTTTCTACTGCATTAAATAAATTTTTGAAAAGTACAGAATTATTAAATTATCTATACAATGGTATGTAAATTAACGAGGGGAGTATAACAATAGAAACAGTTGCAGAAAGGAGGCAAAAAAAATTACGATTGTAAAGCACTCTCTAATGCTTCGCATTATGAGACGTGCTTCGACATAATACTTCGCATTATGAGTTTTAGGGTTAAACTTATTTAGCGATTTGCGGTGGTATAAGGGCTTCAACTAATATTATAATATACGTTTCCAAATCAGTTACAAACTGCTTGAAAACGGCGCAATCTACCATCATTAAAAGGGTTCCTTGCACTCCTCATTGCGTTTTAATTTCATAGAGACAGAATAGAGCAAATTGTTCGAAACACGTGCCGGGATAACGAACATTACACCTCTGAACCTCTTCTACTGTAACAATATCTTCATCACTTACCGAACCGGGTCACGTTCGCCTCCAAATGAGAGAAAATGTAATCTTTTTTCTACCCTCTCTCGTCGAGCCGAAGTCTAAAATATCTCATAGAAGTCGTAGATGGACATTTATACAATGCCATTTGACTTCGACGCCTTTTACAAAGCTGGATTAGATCTCGTTTGCATAATCAGAGTCAATTCCGACGAATTCATGAGTTCAACTCTGATATTTATGTATGATAAACTCATTGGGGAGATAATCTGAGTACCTACTTAGAGAACTAAGTTGTGTACGCTTTTATTGTAATAGGGGTTTGATTGGCTGTTAATGAGCCTCGTTATGTAGGTCAACATCTTGTATACATGTCCTGACTGTCATATACCTACGTACAGACGCCGGCACATTTAGCTACCCGAAACTGTCAAATTTACCCAATCCACTATTTTTCCCAATCAACTTTGAACCTTATGCTTTAGCGATAAAGTTGAAAATCTATTAAAGACATTTGACAGATTGTAGTAGCTTGATGTGCTGGCGTCTGTACATCATTTTCAAAGAGTTCTATGTAGCATGTGTTGGATATTACTTATCTATCTATGTATATCTTTACTAATAATAAAACTGAAGAGTTTGTTTGTTTGAACACGATAATCTCTGGAACGTCCAGTCGGATTAAAAAAAAATCTCTTTGCATTTGAAAGCCCAATTCTTGAGGAAGGCTGTAGGTTATTTAACATCACGCTAGGACTCATAGGAGCCTAGCAAAAAGAAAAAAAGCTCAGAAAGAACGTTAAGCGAAAACGAAGCAATATCGCGGGCAGGCGATGCGATGCGACGGGGTGGGTCGGCGGAACAAGAAATTTCACGCGGGCGAAGTCGCGGGCAGAAGCTAGTTAATTAGCAGAACCTAACGAACGTATGACAAATCGTACGGCTGCCCAGCGCATAGGTAGTTTTAATATGGTATTTATCGGTCGGTCATGCACCTGGTGCATTCTTAATTGTGCTGTTTCTGAGGTCACCTTCCGTCAGATGGGCTATTGGACTGTGACCAAAATTTAGACCATGGCTGGACATGGGAAATCTTATAGACTGAAGGTTTTTGATGTCTTTGCTTTAGCTAAGTAGGTATCTATGTTGTACCTACAAGAATGTGTTAGGTAAAGGAATAATGTGTTATGAGAAAAAGCAATTTGGAGAGTGACTACTTATGTGCGTTATCATGACAGATTTTCTTAGTAGGAAAACTATTATCCTTCAGGCGTTTCTAATAATATTTTCATTGTTTTAGCCTTTATGTGGCCAATTCCGATTCTCTGATGATGTTTTTTTAAGGAGATTTTTGGGTTATTATCGACATAATTATCGTCGGCTAAGTTCAAATGAAAGAGAAAATAATTTTCTCTTTCATTTGATACTAAGTTGTCAGTTAAGCCAAAAATGGAGTTAGCAGCTTAGAATACTTAGCCGACTTTATATTGGGTTAGTCTATTTTCGTCAAGCGTCTAAGTAGTCTTAGCTATAAAAAAGGAATCGAATTTATATGTCACTCTGAAATTTAAAAAAGTAGGTTATCGATTACGCGAAGATCTGTAGGATTAAACGCCTTGAGTATAATATTATATTCAGTTAGATAAAGTTACATAGGTACATCTATGAAAATGTGCGGGTGCGACAAAAAGTACGAGTATCTCCTGAAAAGTTTGATCGCCTAGTATCATGCTTCACAAAATGTTAATTTGGTCTGCGAGTTTTTTTTTTCTAATCACAAGCACTGCTGTCGTTGAGTGTTATTTTAGGTAAAACGGCTGTAACGCGACTGATCCGAGAGAAAATCACCTTCAAGAATACAATCCATATCCATACTTTCATACTTCCTACTTAACTGTATAAATGCGAAAGTTTGTGAGGATGTTTGTTATTCTTTCACGCAAGCTACTGAACGGATTTTGATGAAACTTTATAGTAATATAGCTTATACATTCTGAATAACACATACGATACTTTTTAACCCGATGTCTGTCTGTATGTTTCCTTTTCACGCTTTAACCACTGAACGGATTTCGATAAAATTTGGTAGAGAGATAGGCTACTTTTTGTCTCAAAAATATCCCTAAAGGGGGTTATGAAAGTTAGCATGCGAAACCTGTTATTTCTTATATAACGTGTGTTCTTTGTGAAAAACCCTTTCTTAGTAGATACCTACTCGGTATCCACTAAGAAAGGGTTTTTCGTCTTTCCACCCCTAAGCGGCCATAAACGGACGTAACACGTAGCGGACATAACGCGACTCGGTATTAATTGTATGTGTGTCAAGTAATTTTAAATTACCTATTTACATTTTTTAGATTTTTTCATTTTTATGGCTTCTTTACCCATAATTCTTAGGTGTATCTTTTAAAATACGTTCTGTAAGGATACTCGAATAATTTCTAACTAAATTATAATATATAAGAATCTGCTTGTAGGTAAATATACAAAAATTACTTTCGCCAAAGAAACGACCACACATATTCGCAGTGTGCACTAAAAGACGAAAAAGTATTCATATAACCATATTATAATCATGATTCAATAATCATATCTGGGTTAGCGAAGAAAGTTAGGACAGATCCTTTTAGGTATATAAAGTGTTTTTTTTTTTTACCTGAAGCTCGCTTTCAGCAAGTCTTGCTTATTTCAAATTACACAGGGGACGAAAGCGGCGAATAACATTTTTCTGACTCCTTGCCAAAAATCTTTTTGTATCTCAAATGGAATTGTAGCATTGAAATCAAAGAGATTCTTTTGTTTTTGTTGATTAATTGTGTCTTATAGGCCCTATAGGGTTTTGTAATAAGTAATTGTTAATTGAAGAACAATATTAAGAGGAAATGCGGGTGGTCTTTTCTCCATAGAAACGCTCTCGCTTGTTTTCTTTCAGGTTAATGACCAGAAAGCAATGATTTTTTACACAATAATAAATATCAACTGCTTGTATGTCCCTATGTTTTCCTTTTTGATGATACATTATTTTTATAAGCACTAGAACCCTCAAAAATGCTCAAAATGTCCGATTTAAACCGCTGTCAACAGAGGAGAGGCTTAGTGTAAAAATTTGACAATTACTATTCATGAAAAAAGAAAAACCTATCTTATTGAGTTTATGAAATATTTTACATAGGCTTTTTCAAAAGTCTCTCCGACTGCATTTGTTGGGGCCATTACTGTGGCTGGTCCAGCAGTGGATATTATTTAGCTGATTTAGCTCATTATGATGATGCTATATACTTACTAATAATAAAGCTGGCGAGTTTGTTTGTTTGCTTAAACGCGAATAAAAACCTTTTTCAATAAAACCTTTTTTTATTTGAAGTTCTTGCGAAAGGCTATAAGCTATTTAACATGACATTTAGGAGCCGAGAAAAAAAAAGTCAATTTCATGCAGACGAAGTGGCGGGCAGAAGCTAGTTCTAGATTATAAGCTTAACGTCTCAGGGTAGCCTTTAACAGAAGTAGTCTTCGCATTAGTGGTTCAGCTGCTTCAATATCATCAGGGTTGTTCCGGAATATAGCAGTTCGTCGTGGACATGGTACGGTAAATTCAATGCCATATATAGGTATACCTTAGAATTTAATTATTTTCATCCTAAAGTTGGCCCATAAAAGATTGAGGGAATGAATGGACCGCTCATCTCACGATATCATGTAACAATTCTATTGTATTTTTACAAGAAAAGTTTTAAATTCAACGTTGAACTCAACGTTAATAGAATTACCATATTATTGCTAGGTTGGTTGGTTGCCTTTATATAATTTCAGATTATCTCCTGTAAAAGTTCCTATTTCTACAAATTATTTGTAGGAACAGCCCGGAGTTTGGAAATTGGCGGTGTGAAACCCCCGTGACTCGGAAAGCACGTTAAGCCATTGGTCCTGCGCCTATAAATGCTATATTGAGCCATAACGATAAAAAGCGATCGTAATCTGTCAGCATTACTGTACTTTATAAATAGGACCTTCTGCGAATAGAATAAACTGCTTGTAGGACGATTTGCTGAAGTGCCGTTTAGATTATAGGTCGTTTTGCTAATAGGACCATTTGCTTTTAGGACATTTTTAATACAGATGGAATTCCAGATGGCAAAACCCAATACCACTTTGCCCGACCAGGGAATTGATTTCGACCTCATGCTTTGCAGAAGTGCTTGCGTCTACTATGCCAATGAGGTAGTCGCTAAACTAATAAAATACCATTAGCCATATGGCATAGGAGGGGCAATACTCGTAATTTTTAGAACGTTTACAGTCTGATCGCAGTCTCAATCTGTCAAATATATCTCTGATTTTCCTAAATTTTTGAGAAGTTTTACACATTTGTTTGTCACAAGAATTGGCATTCAAGTGATGTGATGTGGTGCCTTTGACCGGACGTGACAGATTTTCTACTGGTAAGTGTTTTTTTTCACTATCTAACAATATCGTCCCCAAACTCTTTGGTCACACACAAGCAAGACGCTTCGCTAGTTCGCGTGAGCGTTCAACGTCGGGTTAACTTGCTATTTGCATGAGTTTTATAAAAAAGAAGTCTTAGAAAAAGTATTTTGTTTATGGCTTTTCCTATTGCTACGCAAAGATAGCTTATTTATAACTTATCTTTAAAACTAAGTATAGCTATCATTTTTCCATTGGCTACGAAAAAATAAAATAAATGAACATCGGCTTCTACTTCTGCATTCTGTGCGAATAAAAACATTGTTATTTCTCTTTATATATACAAATATGTATTTTCCTCGCAGATTGTATTTTTTGTTCAAGCCCGTGTTTTCATAAGTTCAGTTGAGTAAGACTAACTTGAAGTGGGACTTAGTGGCGGCTTATATTAGGAGCTGGAGATATTTAAGTAGATATGTAAATGTGTGACGTGATTATGTCGTATGAATCTTAATTTTAATCTGCATAACAATGAATGAATGACGTGAGGGTTTAGGTGGTGTGAATACCTATATAAGTACTTATTCAGAAAATGCTAATCGAAAAAAAAAATGTGTTGAAGCGAGCTTTAAGCATTAGAATAAAGTAGGTAGCTCGACATTTATCGAGGGCTGATTTTTAATTTGTCAAGCCCCGCTAATGTGACACAATTGATTTTCTATTGTTTCGTCGCCGAAAGGCGACGCGCGGTGCTTAACCGGTATACCTAGAAAACTTTTTTATGAAGAATCAATATGATTGACGTGAATATTTTTCGTGTGTCGATGGCAGATTATATGATTCGTCAGTATACATACGGCGCTGTCCGTTTGCATACTGTCGCTGTTATCACATTATCACACTAATATTATAAAGGCGAAAGTTTGTGAGTGTGTGTGTGTGTTTATATGTTTGATACTTCTTCACGCTCAAACGGCTGGACCAATTTTGATGAAATTTGGTATAGAGATAGCTTGAGTCCCGGAAAAGGACATAGGGTACTTTTTATCCCGATATTCCCACGGGATCGAGACTTATGCGTGTAAAACCGCGGGGCGCAGCTAGTATTGTATAATATCCATTAACTTCTGTAGCGTGCAGACAGCAGGACACGTTGGACACGATATTAAGCTCCCATTGTTTGTGGGACAACATGACATTTATTGATTCCTCAGACAAATGTTATTTGACTATTGAAAAATCAGCTGTAATGGAATTAATTGCCATTTTTGCACATCAAGTTAGATTTCTGCTGTTGACACAACATAGGAAGCAATGGATTAGCAATACCCTTCAAAATTATTCAGATTTAGATTGATATTGTGTTACGCAATTGTTGTTGTGTTTACTGTGAAGTGTATGTACAGACGCCAGCACATCAAGCTACTACAATCTGTCAAATTTCTTAAATAGATTTTCAACTTTATCACTTAAATATGAGGTTCAAAGTTGATTGGGAAAATTTGACAGTTTCGGGTAGCTCGATGTGCTGGCGTCTGTACATATCCTTACAATATTACCTTGCCTTGTTCACCATGACAGGTATAAAGAAGTTTTGGAACGGTCGCGACAAAAGTCAATTAAAACTTTTACACGTTTTAAACATCATCTAAAATTTAGAAGATTTACATTCTAAATCGTATTGTATTTCAGCATCCATATTATAAATTCGAAAGTAACTCCGTCTGTATGTTACCTTTTCACGCATAAAACACGGAACGGATATCGAGGCAAGGAGATAGATGGCATCCTGGGGAAGGACATAGGCTTTTTTTTATGGATGGGAAATCATCAAATGACCCCTCCCGCTCTGGGTGGAGCGGAAGGGAGTGTCAGACTCTTACTGACTAAAACCCATCCGTGTTCCTTCCTTAGCCCTTTATGTTCCGGGGTGGCGGTAACCCTTTCGGACAATCCCGCACCCCTGGCAGGCTTCGGCCCTGGCAGGATCCCTTCCTTTTTGCTGACATCTCTTTGAGGCGCGCGTGGGACACGTACGCGCCGTCCGGCACGGGCCTGGTCCTGATCGGACGGTGAGCTACCCATTACTCCCCGTCCGCAGGCCCGCGCCTGGAGTCGTCATGCGGCTCCCGACGCCCGGAGCGTCTCCTGCGGCGGCTGGGACGTATGGCTCTCTCCCTCAGCCGTTCCGCCACCTCCTTCGCTAGCATGATTGCTTCGCAGAAGGAGGTGACTACCTCCCACTTCCTCTCACCCCGGACCATGGCTTGAACCAGGGCCGGACGCGAGAGGTCGCCGCCGATGCCAATCGCCTCTACGAGGGCACGGCGGTGCTCCGCCCATGCGGGGCAGACCTCCACCGTATGCTCCACCGTAGGACATAGGCTACTTTGGTCCCGGTAGCACGTTCCCGTGGGATAATTTTCGACTTACACGCGGGCGAAGCCGCGGACAGAAGTTTCACATAAAAACTAAGAGTGAATCAATCTGCCAAGCCTTTTCCCAACTATGTTGGTGCCGGGTTCCAGTCTTCTCGGATGCAGCTGAATACCAGTATAATACATGGAGCGACTGCCTATCGGACCCCCACAACCCAGTTAGAGGCTAACACGATACCTCTTGGTAAGACTGGTTGTCAGACTTTCGGGCTTTTGACGACCCGTTACGACTGTTAAAGATCTACATAATGACAGCCGGGACCACTATAAGTCTGTGGCCGGAACCAACGGCTTAACATGCTTTCCGGGGCACGGATCGGTCGTGATATGTAATGGATGATCACCCATCCACGGACTGAATTTGACAAGCGCTGCTTAACCTTCAAGATCGACCCGTGTTGCTATTATTTAGCCAGGAGGCCCAAGCTATGAGTTATTACAATGACCTCTTAAGAGGTTGTTGGTGTTTTTCAAATAACCCTGTATATAATAATTACGTGGTTAAAGACGTGGAGTTGCGGACACCAGCCCGTATTACTGACCTACCCACCTTCATAATCATAGCAAAAATATGTTAGGTATTATTCCAGCGCAGTGGATATTATATTGTATTGTATTATATTGTACCTACTTATCAGTGAACAAAATTCGTAACTATCTTTTTAAAGAAAACAACGTCAAGTTAAATGGAACGCCTCAGAGCGAGGTAACGCCGCATGAGTCATGTTTTTTCGTGCGTGCAGCCGGCTCCATCGAATTATAAGACGTTGTCACGTCAAAAGGAATACAATCAGGATTTTTCTCCTGTAAAATTAAAAACAAGGTCTCCAGAGTTACTTTAACTAAAAATTTATGAAAAAAAAAAAACTAAGAAAAAAGGAACTACCAAATGATTTTACCGGCTTAAAATGAGTAGATACGAAAGTATATAGGAACGTCTGATATCATTCCATTATGCTTATACTACCTACTTTCAATTTAATACGGTTTGGGGTTAAAACCCTCGGGCCATTGTGGTCCGAGTACTGTTTGTTCATCGAAACAACGTTCAACGAAATCTCCAAACGGCTGGTTCATACTTCCCGTGACCCAAGCGGTGGCTTTTACCTTGGCCAGAGGTTAAGTAAGCCATACAACATGGCAATGCTGCCAGTCTCTTGGGTACATTACCAGTCTACAGCGATGCGGAGGAATTATTCGACGCCATATTTTAGCTTGTTAATAGTTTTAGTTAAATTAAGAAATTATATTTTTTATTTTAATATCTAGTTTCTTAGTTTATTTATTTTTAAAAGTTTCTTCAGTGTATACAGAGTGACTTGTAATTTGACGAACTGATTACTTTCAAGACGTGGGAGTGTGACCCTTTTGCAACAGTTAAGCACCCCATAAAGCCTAGGTATTCATGGAATTCGGGAAAAAGCAATTTTCATGTATTTGTGAGTTAGTCCTACGCCCCCTACAGGTGGTGGAGATAAATTATACACAGGTTACCTTACTAAGACACGTGGTGACGTTTATTAATCAATTCGCTACAGTGACCTACTTAGTCCGAGGCGTAAGGCTAACTGCCCGCTTCGGCAAGCCCCGCGTTGAACTATTACAATAATGTGTGCGTCAGCACCTTACATCATTCCCCCCCGTATTTTTAAGTTTTTTCTTAAAAAATAAAATTTACACTTATTTATTTATTTTACAAAGGTTTGCTTTTCGCTTACAATTCTTTTATATTTCTGTTCTTACTTGTATATAGGTACTCTAATTATGTTTACATGTTTCCTTGTTACATACTTTATATTGGCTTATTATTAAATTGTTTTCATTGCCCAACATTCCTTTTATTTCCTTTTTGTTTCTTATCTGATTCTATTAGTGGTCATATATTTTTCATAACAATGGGCATACAAATTTTTATATCTTACATCTACGCATAAATTGACAAAACAATAAACATCAAATTGACAAAACAATTGACAAATCAAAGTGGCAAAACACTAACAAAACTATAAATATCTGTTGTTTGGACCAACGTTGGTTTACACACAGATATTACCTATCGTAATTAAACTCTATGTTTGCTTAAGGGTAGTTGACATAATGGCATACTCTGCTATACTCAAATTATCACCGCTTAGGGCCTGCAGTACCCATTATGCCAACGCCAACAACATACTTCCTGGACTGCTCAATTGTACTATTAAACACATCTGGTACTCACAATTGCACTTTTCTTACGTCATCATGGTATTTGGGTTGCTGTAACCCGCTTCCGACCGTTATCACTATTGATACTGCGTTATTATTATCACTTCTGTTTCTTATTGTATTATTCGACGACCACTTGAGGCGTACCCATTCGCCTTTGCTCCTTCATGTTACGATCCACATTACGCGATACTTGTTTATATATCCATTTCTTAATGCTTGTTTGGCACCTGGTACACGCCATAATCGCTATGATTATTATGATGATTCCCAAGATTCCCAGTACTAAAAGGCCAAATTTATCTAACCTATCAGTCACTTCTGTTTGGTTCGTAATTATCTTCGCCTGTGTCATGACAATTTGTTCGTGGGGGTTATTTGGACTCTGAGTGTTACCCATTGTTGCTCCTATTCTTTACTATGTTCGCGACTTCGCGTTTTACCTTACTGTGACTGACCTGTGTACCTACATGAATCGCACAGGCTTTTTGCTGACCCGGCCGGTACGTGTAATGTGTGGTACCGGTGACACGCTACGAGCGGTTTCGTTATTATTACTACTAGTGCTTTCCTTTTTTTCTTGATTTACTAAATATGCCGGCTTAAGTCTATCTATTGAAATGTTAGTCTGTCTATTTGGCAACTGTACCGTATATACTTTATCTTTTCTTTGTAAAACTCGAAACGGACCATCGTAATTAGGTTGTAGCGGTTTCCTTACTGTATCGTTTCTAATAAATACAAACTCCGCTTTTGGTAGATCTGGATGCACAAACAAGCTTTTTGTGTTCTTGTACCCTATCGGTACTGGCTTTAATTCGTTAATCGCCTGCCGTATCCTGTTGACGCATTCGTAATCGGACGTATAACCACCTTTATTATTCTCTGCGTAGAAATCCGCTGGCATTCTTATCGTTTGACCATACACCATTTCCGCCGCGCTTATACCGTTGTCCGAGCGTAATGCTGATCTAAGCCCTAGCATGACTGTTGGTAACTCGGTCACCCATGATGATGAAATCGAATTTAATCTTGCTGTTAATGCTACTTTTAATGATCTGTGCCATCTTTCTACTGCCCCATTGGACTGTGGATGATACGGTGTAGTTCTACATTTGTGTATACCTAACATTTTTAATAGCGACATGAATAGTGCACTTTCGAACTGTCTCCCTTGGTCGCAAGTCATTTTCACCGGGCACCCAAAACGTGCAATCCACCCTTCGTAAACTATTTTTGCTACCGTTTCTGCAGTAATGTCCTTGATAGGAAACGCCTCTGGCCATCGTGTGCGCCTATCTACTATTGTTACTAAATACCTAAACCCCTCTTCTGTAGTAGTTAGTGGGCCTACAATATCCACATGAATGTGTTCAAAACGATCGCAATTTGTAAAATTCTCTAATTCTGAGTTAGTATGCCGAATGACTTTACTGCGTTGGCAATGTACACACGTCTTTGCCCATTGCCCTACATCTCGATTCATGTTTGGCCAAAAGAATTTATCCTGCATTAACTTTCGAGTAGTTCGAATGCCTGGATGACTTATATTGTGTGTCGCATCGAACGCCTTTTTTCTTAAACTTTCTGGTAGGTACGGCCTCACATTCTTTGTTGATATTTCACAGGAAATTGTTTTCCCGCCTGTTTGCGGTACCTCAATTTCCTTAATAACGACACTACTATTTTGTATTGGCCTTAACAAGTAACTATCCTTTGACTGAGCTTCTGCTAGTTCTGAGTAATCAATTGCCTGTGGGCAATATATTGTTTCTACTCGCGATAAGGCGTCTGCTACTGGGTTCTCGGAACCGTTAATGTGTCTTATATCTGTTGTAAATTCACTAACGTATGCCAACTGCCGTGTCCGCCTAGGTATTTCTTTACCGGAGTTGCTTTTTGTAAACGCGAAGGTTATTGGCTTGTGATCAGTATAAACTATCAGTTGTCTGCCTTCAACCTGATTCTGAAAATATTGGATCGCTAAGTATATCGCTAATAACTCCCTATCATACGCGGAGTATTTTTGTTCCGTCTGACTCATTGCTTTAGAAAAATAACCTATAGGTATCCATTTATCGTTGCTACGTTGTTGCAAAACTGCACCCACACATGTATCCGACGCGTCAGTCATAAGTGCTAGCGGTGTATTTGGCAATGGGTGCGATAATGTGACCGCATTCTGTAAGCATGTTTTACATTGTAAGAATGCCTCGTCAGCTTCCGTTGACCATTGTATGAGTGATTTGTCCCGTTTCTTTGCGCCTTTTAAATATTGATTTAATATTCTTTGCGATTTGACTGCCCCTGGAATGTGCATCCTATAAAAATTTACCATCCCGAGAAAACGTCTTAATTGTTCTACCGTTTTTGGCTTGGGATATTTAGTAATTGCCTCTACTTTCTCTTTTAGTGGTCTGATGCCCTGCGTGGATACCTCAAAACCCAGAAATTCAACGCTTTCTTGTCCAAAACTACTTTTAGTTAGGTTAATAGTCACCCCATAGTCTTTAAAACGCTTGAAAACTTTTTCCAGGTCGGCTTCATGTTCCGCCCTCGTGGCGCTGGCTATTATTACGTCATCTATGTATCCAAAAACATTGCCTAAATCCTTTAAAACCGTCTGATCCATGAACCTTTGGAATGACTGCGCAGCGTTACATAGACCGAAGGTCATGCGGGGAAATTCAAATAACCCGAATGGCGTAATTATCGCGGTTTTTTCGATGTCCTCCGGATTAATCGCTATGCAATGATATGCCCTATTTACATCTATTTTTGAAAATATTTTTTTGTTGGCTAGCAAATATGTAAAATCATGTAGTCTGGGTATCGGGTACCGATCTGGTTTAGTAACCGTGTTTAACTTCCTATAATCCCCGCACGGTCGCAACTCGCCATTTTTCTTTGGGACCACATGAAGTGGGCTAGCCCACGGACTTTTGGAGGGCCTACAGACCCCCATTTCCTGCATTATGCGGAATTCTTCTTTAACCTTTCTATATTTGTCGGGCGGCAACGGGCGCGCCTTGGCATGCACAGGCGGGCCCGTTGTTTCTATGTGGTGTAACACAGAGTGGCGGGGCGTTTCTTTAAAAGATAACGGTTGTGTTATCTCCGGATATTTATTTAGCAATTCTGCATACGTATGACCGCCCTCGACGGTTTTAATTGAATGATCCTTGCAACAAACAACAGACGCTATTACATTCAAGTTAGTTTCCTTATCTATTAGTCTTCTAGCTTTTACATCAACCAAAAGGCCATGATGACTTAAAAAATCTGCCCCTAATATTGGTTGCCTTACATTCGCAACCACAAAAGTCCACATAAATGCCCGCCTTAATCCTAAGCTTAATGTCAAAGTCTTAGTGCCATACGTTTCTATAACCGTACCATTAGCTGCATACAGCCTATAATCACTAGATTTCGAATACGTGCGCAATCTACTATTAATTGGAATCACCGAAACATTTGCTCCCGTATCTATTAGGTACCTGAATCCACTGGCCTCATCTGCTATACACAGGCGGTGAGAGGGTGTGACAGTGCAGGTGTCCGCCGTCGCTTGCACTGTTGCTAGTTTCCCGACGTTCCCTGCGGCTTCTTCCATGCACACGGCTCCAGACATCTATTTGCTCGCTGTCCGTACCTAAAATGATAATCACACAACCAATCTGGATCGTTACTGGAGCGTCGCTTCGGGGCCGCCCCCTGTCTGCGCCCTGAACTTGATCGTGGGCGGAATCGCCCTCGCCCTGTTCCACGCCATGGCTGTCTCCCTCGTAGTTGTACCACTTCCAGCCGCAGTTCCTCCAGTTCTGCTGCCAAATCTCGCTCCTGTGGCCTTCGTTTTTGTGATGCCACTTCCGCAACTTCTATGGGTCGTGTCGTCTCCATAATCTTGTCCGCCAGCTCCGCCAGTTTATCTAGTTCCTGAATTTCGCTCACTGCCAGTACCGCTCTGACTGATGACGGTAAGTGTCCCGTCCACATCATTTGGAGTGTCTCGTCTGGCAATTTCTTCCGTGCCAAATCCTTCATTTTCCTGAGTAGATTCGACGGTTTCTGATCACCTAACTCCATTTCGGATAGCAGTCTCTGGAATTGCTTGGTCTCTGATTCTTCATATACTGCCATGAGCCGATTCTTCAATAACTCGTATCTTTTTGTTTCGGGAGGTGCCAGTAACACGTCACTTGCCTGCTCCACGTTGTCCTTGACGAGTTTTGTTACAAGCATGTTATACTTATCCGCGTCTGACAACTTTTGATTTGCCACAACAGCCTCAAACTGCACAAACCACAACCTGGGTTGATCGCTCCAGAAAGTAGGGATCTTTGATGTTACAGAGACCGCCGCAACCTCTGTGTCGTTTTGATTCCCGTTTTTCGCCATTTTATTTTGTTTCACTGTACTGTCTGTCACTATTCACTATTTCCACCACCACTAGTTCCTTACACAGGGGTCACCAGTGTGAGTTAGTCCTACGCCCCCTACAGGTGGTGGAGATAAATTATACACAGGTTACCTTACTAAGACACGTGGTGACGTTTATTAATCAATTCGCTACAGTGACCTACTTAGTCCGAGGCGTAAGGCTAACTGCCCGCTTCGGCAAGCCCCGCGTTGAACTATTACAATAATGTGTGCGTCAGCACCTTACATATTTAAAAAAAGATCCCAAAATTCGTTAAGTACTAAGTAAATGTACCTAACTTTTCTCTAAACTCTCGAATGGCTTTCATTGCTATTCAGTTGGGTACCTAATACTTTAACAAAACTTTCAATTTAAGAAAAATTTCTAAAATATCAATAAACTAAAAATTAAAGTATGAAGTTTATAACAATTTTCAAAAATCATCTATGTACACGAACTTTGACACCAGAAGGCCAATTTCCACAATTAAAAACGTTAAAAGTCTAGTCGCAATCTCATCTCAGCGACAATCAATGTCAAAAACTTGTCAAAAATGTATGGAATTAAGAGGAATCTTTGACAGATTGAAGCTCAGACTGTGAACGTTCTTAAAATTATTGTTACGAGCTTGGGGTTCGTGACAATAAAAACTGCCGATTTAATAACCAAAAATAGACACTTTAATTAAAAACAGCAATTACAACTTTAACACACTAACAATAAAACACAATCGCACTACTAATCACTTGAAAGTCGCACTTGAAGATCGCTTCGATGTTTTCGCTTGTATCGCTTATCCAACACTGATCCCGGCTCGCAGGCACACCGGCCTTATATAGGCCTCGGATAGTTCCAGAACCTTCTACCGTAGAAACATCTAGAATGTTCGAGTACATACCGATACCAGCCGACCAGGCGTCGATAGTTCTGGAAAGTTCTAGCATCGAAGTTTCTAGAAGGGACCCGAATAATTATTAGTTCTGCTACTCGATACTAGATGGCGCTAGTAGTAGCTAATGTCGCCATCAAGTGTGGCGCGTAACACTGCCCCCTCCTAAGACATGCTCGTCCCGAGCATTATTGGCCCCATAATAACGCGCCAGTCGATCCACATGGACGATCTTAGGAGTAGCTCTTGCACCTTTCTGTATCCGGTAGGTCACGTCATTGATCTTTGTCACAATCCGGTACGGTCCGTCCCATTTAGCTTGAAGCTTAGGTGATTTCCCTTTGCTACGGACTGGATTGTGCAACCACACTAGTGAACCTTCGTCGAACCCTTTATTGTTCGTTTTGCGGTCATAACGGGTTTTCATCTTTTCAGACATTTGCTGGCCCGATTGTCTGACGTGCTCATAAATGTCATTCATTTTGTTCCGCAAGTCATTCGCATAATCGGTTATACTGCGTGGGGCATCAGGTGGTATTCCGGTGATCAGGTCTGCAGGCAGCCGTAATTCCCTTCCAAAGTTTGCGAAAGCTGATGTCACCGATGTACTTTCGTGAACAGCACTTCGATATGACAACAAAAACGGTTGTATGTGCTTGTCCCAATCTCTTTGCCGATTTTCCACAACTTTTGCCAGGTATCTCTCCAATGTCTGATTAAATCGTTCCACCATTCCATCCGATTGTGGGTGGTAAGAAGTTGTTCTCGTTTTATGTGTACCCATTACTCGGCAAGTTTCCTGGAATATTTGGGACTCAAAATTCCTTCCCTGATCGCTGTGAATCTCCAAGGGTACTCCAAAACGGCAGAAGACTTCATGAACCAGTTTATCTGTAACTGTTGAAGCTTCTTGATTTGGAATGGCGAAGACTTCCGGCCACTTAGTGAAGTAATCCATTACAACCATGAAATACTTGTTACCACTTTCACTTTCCGGGAATGGTCCCGCAACATCTAGGGCTATCCTCTCCCATGGTGCACCGACATTGTACAATTTCAATGCACCTCTACTACGCGTCTGAGGTCCCTTTACAGCCGCACAACTTGTACATTTGCGACACCAGTCCTCGACATCGTCACGACAGTGGACCCAGTAAAACCGTTCTCGTATCTTCAGTAGGGTCCGTTTAACTCCCAAATGGCCTCCTGAACAACCATTATGGTACAGCTGAAGAACATCCGGTACTTTAGCTTTAGGGACAACCATTTGAAAGTGACAGCTGTCTCCTCGAGCATTTTCCCATTTACGGCACAGGACTCCTTCCTGAATCACCAAGCTGTCCCATTGAGCCCAATAGCTTTTTGTGATCGAACTCATCGCTGAGACGTCGCTCCACGTGGGCTTCGGTGTGCTGGCCTTCATCCACTCGAGAATCGGCTTGAGGTCTGAATCTTCCTGCTGTGCATGTTGTAGGCTTTCCTTCCACTCGTTGCTAAGGTCTGTCTTGAGCATCCTCACAGGTACGACTTCTTTACTTTCTTGCCTACTACAATGCTTGCAGTCTTCAGGGCAAGGTCTTCTTGACAATGCATCTGCGTTGCCATGAGATTTTCCGCTGCGATGTTCGACCTCGAAGTCGTATTCCTGCAGTAATTCAATCCATCTCGCAACTTGTCCTTCTGGATTTTTGAACTGCAATAGCCGTTTCAGTGCAGCATGGTCAGTTCGTAAGTGGAATTTCCGCCCCAGAAGATATTTGCTAAAATGCTGCAATGACTTTACCACAGCAAGCAATTCCCGTCTCGTGACACAATAGTTCCTTTCCGGCTTTGACAACGACTTGCTGAAGTACGCTATTACAACCTCTTGATCACCATTCCGTTGAGACAATACACCACCAAGTCCTATGTCACTTGCGTCTGTGTCAACTATAAATTCCTTGCCTGCATCAGGGTACCCCAAAATAGGTGTTTTGCACAGTCGGTCCTTTAACTCCTGGAATGCGATATTGCAACTTTCATCCCAGCAGAAATGTCGCTTCTCCTCGGTTAGCTTGTGCAGGGGTTTGGCTATATCCGCAAAGTTCTTAACAAATCGCCGATAATAAGAGCACAAACCCAAAAATGCTCTGACCTGCGTCTTATCTTTTGGAACTGGCCAATTCTTGACAGCGGCGATTTTCTCTGGATCCGTGCGGATACCTTCTTCCGACACTACATACCCCAAAAAGCTAACTTGTCGTTTGAATAGTGAACACTTCTTCGGACTTAACTTGAGGTTGGCACTCTGGATCTTCATGAGCACGCGTTCCAGATTTTGAAGATGTTCTTCAAACGTACGGCCTACGATGATGATGTCATCCAAGTAGACCAGACAGGCATCGCCAATTAGCCCGGTAAGTACAAGTTCCATCAACCTTTCAAACGTTGCTGGAGCATTGCACAATCCAAACGGCATAACTTTAAATTGCCAAAGACCCTTTCCTGTCGAGAATGCAGTTTTCTCCTTGTCCTTGGGATCAATTTCAACTTGCCAGTAGCCACTTTTCAGGTCTAGAGTGCTAAACCACTTTACTCCAGTAAGCATGTCCAGCGTGTCATCAATTCTTGGCAAAGGATAGCTGTCCTTCTTCGTAACGTCGTTCAGACGACGATAGTCAACACAAAACCGCATGCTGCCGTCCTTCTTCCTTACCAGCACTACAGGTGAACACCATGGACTAGATGAAGGTTCAATAACACCATCCTTCACCACTCCTTCGATCATGGTTTCCACTTCCTTTTCACGTGCTACCGGCAATCTCCTTGGCCGCTGACGGATAGGCAATTCTTCTCCTGTGTTTATTTTGTGTTGAACTAAGCCAGTCTTCCCAATGTCAGCATCGTTTGACGAGAAAACACCGGCGTACTTGAGTAACATCTTCTTCGCCTTGACCATTTCATTTTGGGACAGAGCGCTGCGGCAGTCTTCTAAAAGTGTGGACACTTTCGTTTGTGCATCCTTGCTGAGGGTCCCAGTCGATAGATATTGGCATCGACGTAACCAATCCACTTCCTCGCAAGTACCAACTAGTGTGCCTTTTTCTATAATCTGTTCCTGATCACAAAGGTTCAGCACACGTACCCCTGAGATGTCGGTGGCTCTGACCAAAGTTCGTGCCACTTTCCATGGAAGGTCATTGTCTACCCTTTCCACGAGTACACAACGATTAGTTTGCCCAGGATTCCGAGGAAGACTAACCGGCACAATCGTTTCTGATCTCGGCGGAAGAACAATCTTTTTAAGGCTGTACACATTCCTCGGTAATGCCCCTTCCATAAAAAGTTCCTCTTGTCCACATTTCAAAACACCTTGCTTGACGTCAATCTCGCAATAATTCTTCCTCATAAAGTCAAGGCCCAAGATGCAATCGTCCATTATATCAGCCACGATGACATTATGCAGGTAGATTCTGTTGCCTAGCTTCAACTCCATCTTCTTCTCTCCATGGACGGGTATACGCTGACCGGTGGCTGTTACCAAATTAATGCGTTCTCGGTTGTATGCGGAGTCCCCAAGGAACCGACTTATAAGTTGGGAACTGACGACCGTACGAGAGGCTCCAGTATCTATGGTCAGCTTACACGGCGTTCCGTTGACCTCGCCCTTGATGATTAAGCTGTTCCCGTCATGGGTTTGAGTGATCGAAATCCTTGGGGCTCTTTGAGCATCAGCCAGCACCGGCCCCGCAGTCCTGGCTATTACTCGTTTCCCTGCTGCTGGTGCTGGGCGGTGCTGTTAGCCGCACTACCCTCTGGAGCTCGGTCTACTCTTTCTTCAGTTCGCTTAGGGCAACTACATCGAAGGTGGCCCCTTTCCCCACAGCCATAGCACCTAGGGCTGTATCCTTTGTTGCGGTCGCGAACTATAGCCGCTGCAACCTCCCTGACGCGATGGGAACGATGATCCTGCCGCACAGCTTCTACCTCCAGTGCATGGGCCATGCTAATCTTCTCTGTATCGTTCCAATTTTAGTATATGTACTGCCGAAGCAAGTACATATACTAAAATTGCCGGTTAGTCTTCCTCGGAATCCTGGGCAAACTAATCGTTGTGTACTCGTGGAAAGGGTAGACAATGACCTTCCATGGAAAGTGGCACGAACTTTGGTCAGAGCCACCGACATCTCAGGGGTACGTGTGCTGAACCTTTGTGATCAGGAACAGATTATAGAAAAAGGCACACTAGTTGGTACTTGCGAGGAAGTGGATTGGTTACGTCGATGCCAATATCTATCGACTGGGACCCTCAGCAAGGATGCACAAACGAAAGTGTCCACACTTTTAGAAGACTGCCGCAGCGCTCTGTCCCAAAATGAAATGGTCAAGGCGAAGAAGATGTTACTCAAGTACGCCGGTGTTTTCTCGTCAAACGATGCTGACATTGGGAAGACTGGCTTAGTTCAACACAAAATAAACACAGGAGAAGAATTGCCTATCCGTCAGCGGCCAAGGAGATTGCCGGTAGCACGTGAAAAGGAAGTGGAAACCATGATCGAAGGAATGGTGAAGGATGGTGTTATTGAACCTTCATCTAGTCCATGGTGTTCACCTGTAGTGCTGGTAAGGAAGAAGGACGGCAGCATGCGGTTTTGTGTTGACTATCGTCGTCTGAACGACGTTACGAAGAAGGACAGCTATCCTTTGCCAAGAATTGATGACACGCTGGACATGCTTACTGGAGTAAAGTGGTTTAGCACTCTAGACCTGAAAAGTGGCTACTGGCAAGTTGAAATTGATCCCAAGGACAAGGAGAAAACTGCATTCTCGACAGGAAAGGGTCTTTGGCAATTTAAAGTTATGCCGTTTGGATTGTGCAATGCTCCGGCAACGTTTGAAAGGTTGATGGAACTTGTACTTACCGGGCTAATTGGCGATGCCTGTCTGGTCTACTTGGATGACATCATCATCGTAGGCCGTACGTTTGAAGAACATCTTCAAAATCTGGAACGCGTGCTCATGAAGATCCAGAGTGCCAACCTCAAGTTAAGTCCGAAGAAGTGTTCACTATTCAAACGACAAGTTAGCTTTTTGGGGTATGTAGTGTCGGAAGAAGGTATCCGCACGGATCCAGAGAAAATCGCCAATTAACCCGAATAATTATTAGTTCTGCTACTCGATACTAGATGGCGCTAGTAGTAGCTAATGTCGCCATCAAGTGTGGCGCGTAACATTATTATGAGAATTGTCCCTCAGTTGTCTCAAAATTTTACTATGACATTAAGCGTACAAATTACGGGTCGGCTCGAATTCCATGAACTTTCGCCTAGGCTTTATGGGGTGCAAATGGGCCACGTCCTGAAAGGAAAACGTCAAATTACAAGTAACCCTGTATATTTTTATGCTTCTAAATAAATGCCTTATAATATTTTTTTACTCGACCGTAGCAAAGTATAAAACCAATAAAGTATATTACCTATTAGTAAAATAGTAATAAAACGGGTTGGTGTCGGCCGGCCACTCCACGTCAAGGCGCGTATTTTGCGTACGGATGCGAAAATAGTGTATTCGATCCACCCCAGCTCCTCAAAGAAGGTTAACGCATTGGTGTTACTAACAATCTCACGGAGGATACCTGGGAAAAAGCAAAAGGAGGCTAGTTGTTCTATAAAAATAAGAAGCTCATCAATTTGTTCGTTAAATTGTTTATGAGGAATAAAGGTATGAGGAACTGGGTGTAAAGTTCACTCATCATCCATAGAAAAAAGAGGATCCACCGACCAGACGGTTGTTGTGTCTGGTGGACTACTGCCCGAAGATTGATGTCGGGAGTTCGGGACGTCGTATATTATGCTAGTTGCGCGGTAAACACTGCTTGTGCGATGCAGGATTTTGCGTGACGTCATGTCAGTGTGATGTGTAGTTTGCATGTGGCGATGTAGATGTCGCCACAGAGTCATGTACCTTCTGCTACTGTGCAAAGTACAAACCCCATTATGTGAAAGCTTCAAGGATACCTAAATACCAAAAACCCAGTAACCATGGAAATCCATCTAAAAGTTTAGAAGTTAGAAACGATTGGGAAGTAAAACAAACTTTTTAAAACCGTATCGAGATTGTAATAACCATCTTGCGACTCGTTTAACGACTTTTTAAAGCGTGTTGTTTAGCTAAGCACCCAACGCGTCGGGTAATATGGGCTCTTGAAGAACTTCGAACCATTTATGAGGTGTTAACAGTTGACAGTAAATTGGATCATGCGGTAATGATTTGCGACCTTCTGAGAAGTAAATATAATATCAGTTTAATACAAGACAGGAATACTTATTTAAGAACTTTAACCTTGTTAATAACCGCACGTACGGCTTTCTATTTCCCCCTCGTTCAAACGTCGTCGTAAGGAGGGTAATTAGATACTTGAAGGGGCTAATATATTTTCTTATGGCCCCTATTTTATACGACCTTATATGAGAAACTCCAGAGGCCTTAGCACGAACGAGTGACGTAAATGTAACGTAAATTAATACAATTTTGAATCGAAAATTCAACTATCGTATAGTGGTATTACATTTTTGCGACAGGCAAAATATCTATCAGCCTATATGCATTAAGTCTTTAAACCAAGTAAATATTTCGTGCGAAACGAGTATTTTCAATTTTAAAATCGTTCCAATTTACGTTATGTTTACTCCACGCGATGGTTCATGCTACTAGGCCCACTGAGGTGTCTTATCATCATCTGCCTAGTCTTTTCCCAACTATGTCGGGATCCGCTTCTAGTCTAACTGGATGCAGCTGAATACAAGTATTTTACATGGAGTGACTGCCTATCTGATCTCCACAACTCAATTATTGGGTAATACGATACCCATTGGTAAGACTGTAAGGCACCTTAACTATGCTAATACTATTTTTACATGACTGACAGCCTGAACCATCGAAGATAGACACAATACGTACGAGGAGTTAAACCGTCGAAGTGTTTTCTTAGTTTCAAATGCTCCTTTTTAGGGTTCCGTAGCCAAATGGCAAAAAACGGAACCCTTATGGATTCGTCATGTCTGTCTGTCTGTCCGGCCGTATGTCACAGCCACTTTTTTCCGAAAGTATAAGAACTATACTGTTGAAACTTGGTAAGTAGATGTATTCTGTGAACCGGATTAAGATTTTCACACAAAAATAGAAAAAAAAACAATAAATTTTGGGGGTTCCCCATACTTAGAACTGAAACTCAAAATTTTTTTTTTCATCAAACCCTTACGTGTGGGGTATCTATGGATAGGTCTTCAAAAATGATATTGAGGTTTTTAATATAATTTTTTTCTAAACTGAATAGATCGCGCGAGAGACACTTCCAAAGTGGTAAAATGTGTCCCCCCCCTGTAAGTTCTAAAATAAGAGAATGATAAAACTAAAAATAATATAAGATGTACATTACCATGTAAACTTCCACCGAAAATTGGTTTGAACGAGATCTAGTAAGGAGTTTTTTTTTTAATACGTCATAAATCGCAAACCGTACAAAACCCTTCGTGTGCGAGTCCGACTCGCACTTGGCCGGTTTTTTTACTATTTGTATTTCCTGTGCGTGTCCCAAATAAAATATTTTTCTTTTATTTTCATTTTCTTTTAAGTGTAAACATGAACAAAGTAGCGGGCAATACGTAGGTCTTTAATAAAATAATTTTCGTTCAAAGACTGACTGGTGAACAATGGAACGCCACAGACGCGATCTTGACGCGCCGGCGAAAATGAAAAACGAAACAGGTCATTCAAATGAAACAGACCGAATGAAACTTAGGTATTGTTATTCATTTTTCTGAAATCATCAATCAAAATCAAATGTGAAAGGTCTTAAAAACAACGTAGGTCAGATGGTAACTTTTACCTTCTTGTCTATTGCAAGGTGAGTTATCATCTGCCTTTTCCTTCATTTTTATCCTACTAATAATGTTATAAACGTGACAGTTTGTGAGGATGGATGAATGAATGTTTGTTACTCTTTCACGCAAAAATGACTAAACGGATTTTGATGAAACTTTACAGTACCTAATATCTTATACATCAGAATGACACATAGGATACTTTTTATCCCGATATTCCCACGGGATTGGCACGCATGCGGGTGAAACCGCGGGGCGCTGCTAGTTTTACATACGAGTACATGTTGGGGTCAGTTTCCAGTCTAAACGGAAGCAGCTGAATACAAGCCAATCTATTCTGTAAAAATCTCACTATTAAAACGAAGGTGAACTGAACTGAGCTGTCATTTCAACCTGATGCTAGGGATTGGCACTACTTACATCGGACTTTACACTTTTATTTGTTTTTATCTGATGTGTGTCTTTTTAGTCTGTGCTAAATAAATGTATTTTCTCTCTTTCACTATTGGCAGGTCTGAAGTGACCTGTCAATATTGCACTAGGGTCACTTCACATAAGTTTTAAGGGTAAGATTTTTACACAATAGACCGATAGTATTTTACATGGAGCGACTGTTTACCTGACCTCTATAGTTGAGGTACACGATTACTGACAAATGCTTGCACTGACTGGTCAGGTCCACTCAAATTCGTGTGGTTATTTCCTTAAAAGACCATTTCAGACACGGATCTACATGGCTTGGCACACGATCTGACCAAGATTATGGTCTGGACTTTCAATTCAAATTCAATTTGGTTGTCAATTCTGGAAATGTGATGCCGATATCATATTTACAGAATAATCCATTTAATTTCATTTCAAAAACCCAGTTACTGAAAGAAAGAAAGAAAGAAAATACATTTATTTAGCACAGACTAAAAGACACACAATACGCCAGATACATTAGATAAAAAAAAAAAAAAAATAATGATCAAATAAAAGGCGTAAAGCCCGATGTAAGTAATTAGCAGGAAAGTTTGGCTTCATTTCTATCACAATTGGCTTCATTTTACGATTTTCGAATTGCGAAACTCTAGTTTCTGCGCAGGGCCTTAACGTTCATAATTGGTTTCATAATAAATTAGAGTTTCGCAATTCGAAAATCGTAAAATGAAGCCAATTGTGATAGAAATGAAGCCAACTGATCAGAATCATTTGACGATTTGGCGTTCCGCAATTAGGCTGCTGATGTGTGAGGTGACGGATGTAAATCAGTTTTACACTGCAACGTGACGACAGACGTGTGTATGTATACTTAAATAAAATATGTGTCAGACAAAAAATGGTAACGAATAAGTAGATACCTACTGGTTATCACGATACCCCTTGAGGGTAAAGTGAGTGTTGATGAGTCTAACATAGGACCGCAACTCATTTTAGGAAGGTAATGTACAAATATTACCAACTTAAGTAACATGATGGGTGGAGCTGTACCGTGTGCACAGGCACTAAATTAAATTAAACCTTGAGACCTAATATAAATGGTAATAAACTGTCTAGATTGAGATACTTCGGTTACCATATATTGTACCAATCTCGTTACTCCACCTAATATTCGTATCGTTAGGTCGTCCTTCACATTAATCGTATTAAAATATTAGGTATCTATGAACTTTGAGCAATGGAACATTTTTATCGTTACTTGTGACTTTATAAATAAATTGTTGATTAAATTTAATATTGACCCAGATCAGTTACAGTTTCTTAATTATTTTGTCAACATGATACCTAAATTTTAAAGGAATCAACAATCGTAATAACTTCACAAAGATTCAAACTATCTGTGTGTCACTTAGGCAAATAATAGACCTTATAGATCTTGTCGTTTTATGAAGTGCAAGTGACATTCAACCTTATGGTAATATACTAATTTTGAGGTCGACTGTACAGTCAACAAAAGAGATAAGTATGCAGGATCGTAGGATATAATTGAAGTTTAGTAAGAAACCGATGGATGTTAGTTTAGTAACAAACAGCTGATGTATCAAATTAAATTTCAATCGACAAAATCCATCGGTTTCTTACAAAACTTCAACTATATCTGACGATCCTGCATTCTTATCTCTTTTGTTGAGTGTACATACTTAAACGTACGTTCATTTCACTGTACGTAGATGGTTTGTAACCTCTTTTCTCGATTAAAACGGTAATACGGGCTTTGCACAGGTGACTATAGACTATACACCGACCTGTCTAAATGGCAATTCGGCTAGATCGCAGGTGACTAAAATCCCAAAGTAAAATCGCACGACAAAAGTCGAAACCTACTCTGGTTTCGATTTTTTCTCGTGTGGCGACAGGTCGCATAAAATCGACAAAATAAACTAATCACCTGTAATTTTTATCGACCTGTGTAAATGAGGTGCCGATTCGGCTTATGAGGCGATTTGGTAAGCGACCACCACATCACGGCGAAAATCGACCTAATGTGAATCTACCATAATGGACCAACAGAACAATGTCAGTGTGGACACCTTACCTGCGAAGACAGCCAGAAAGGCTATCAAAAGTTTTAATGCAACGTGCCTTGCGATGATTTTTAAGTAGTTCTAACAAAAAATCTAAGTATTCCAATCGGTGTTTTCCTTTCTAATTTGAGAGAGCAGTTGTGACTCGTGTCGCAGTGGAAACGTCCGTGACTTCCTGGGTGTAAGTCGTAGGTTCGAACCCAGATAGGGACCATACTTTGTTTAAATTATTCCATCACCACTGCTCCCGAAATGGTGAAGGAAAACATCGTGAGGAAACAATGTCTTCGAACCAAAAATTAAAGGACCTATGGCTTACACCATCGCGTTGTGGATTACGGCCCATCGCCTCTCACAGAGATACGTTATATTTACAAGGATAGTAACAAAAGGTAATCACGAATCTTGGATACTGTGTAAATACATTATCAATTATTCTTTGCTTACGTTTTCTAATCCAAAGGCTTGCCCAAACCATCTGCAACACACATCACTCAAAAAATGCCTCCAAGCATTTGTGGAGTGACGGTGAAATTATAAACTTTAATTTTCTTTTGTTTCATTTCACTGCTTGAGTCAGTTCACATTTGGCGATGTAGATGCCGCCACAGTTTTTAGTAAGGTTCGACAGCCTTACATTTCCATTTCATTTTTAGTTATACATTTATGTGTATCTTTATATTTAAATGAATATTTATTCCTAAATTTTTTGAATTTTCGTAATTGCATCTAACACTTTATCTCTGCGTCACCTTAGGTTGACTGGTAGAAAATGCCTATGGCATTAAATCCGCCTCTATACATATCTGTTCTTGATTAAATATTTACAATACTTACTCTAAAAGTTCCCAAAAATAGTGGATATGATCCTAAAGCTCCATTCGTTTTCAGGGGACCGGTGACATCAGTTTAAGAAGCACGGATACTCGAAGACGCTAAAGTTAATCGTCCAAGACGAATCGAGAGTAGCTCTTGACATCTCACATTAATCACTTATCACTACTAGGTACTGACGAAAAGGCGAACGAAAATATCCGGCGAATTCTGGTTACACGTGTTTTGACCTCAATAATAATGATACAGAACCTCTGGCAAATCCAAAGATTTTTCGGTGAGCCTAAGATTTTACGAAGTTAAGAGAGGAAAAAAAATGTTTAAGTATCTATCTATATGTTTTTAATAAAATAGATTTTTACTGTAGGTACATAAGTATATCGAATTATTATTTGAAAACGAACGATTATATTCATTCACAATCGATTGATATTTGTAATTGTGTAAGTCAATTTGTGCTTTAATGACTTGACTCCGGGATATAAACTCCCGGACTCCTAGATCGAGCCACCGTGCAATTCCATGTGAGCCTAAAAAATCAAAATAATGATGAGTGAAATAAAAAGTTTTTATGCAGTTTTTAATCCGACATACTAGCCATCATTTTTGTGTCGTCATTATTCCAAATTTGAATTCTTGACTATTTAAAAAGAAATAGACTGCTATACAAAAAATGCAGGGTGGCCTGATTTGCACTATCAATCAATCACAATCTGAATAATTTTTTTTGAAGTGAAATCTTCTTTCGGCGCGTTGAGCATTTTTTAAGATGGGAAAAACTATTGAACTCGCGCCACTGTTACCGTAATCAACACCGCTTCGGATGTGTTCGGCTGTCCTCGGGATGTACTCGGTTTTAATGTATATCCGATATGTCAGTGAGTGATGGCAAAGTATTCTGTTTGTGTTTTGTTTTCACTTTTGTCGGCACTCCCGGAGTGCCACTGTTTTTTTTTTCATTTTATTGCTAATCTATTGCTTCATAATTATGTTCGAAAACTTTGTCTGCTCATCAACGTAAATAACGCAATGAATGTTGTTGAACTGTCAAAATTATAGCTATTGCTACCGTCAGTGTGTTACCGCAATTACCCTGCAGGAGTGTAGTTCTCTAATAAAACTCGTAGGTACCATTTTCTAATCAATACCTAATTATAAAACTAGCGTAACTTATGAAATCCTTCGACGCTTGTAACGATTTCAAGCAAATTCGATTTTATATGCTTAGGTTTTATTCTTCAAATACTATTGATGATAAATAGGGTGAAAGAAACAAAAATCCGACAGTCACAGCCAGAATAAATTAAAACTCCCCCGACCAGAAACAGCAAAAAGATAAAAATAATTTGTCTACAATCGTGAAGTAGCCAGATTAATTTCTTTTCTAGTATTTATTCACAACGTACAATGCAATATCTTTTCCTTATCGTTGACACAATTACTACAGTATTTTATTTATAATTATATAAAAATAATAACCATTACATACGATGTTGTAACTTGATGAGAATTTTAAGGTCCGTCTCGTGTAAAACAGTGAATATTTAATATTGCGAGTAAATTGCTCATTGTAAGGACAAATTTGGAATTGACCCTTATTGAAGACCCGGGTGCTACTCGTATTAGACTGAACCCTTGCCTTAGTTAAGATATCTAGAGAGTAGTAGCGAGGGTGGATTTAAGATGTAGCGGCAGTTATGTTATATAATTTATACACTCCTCCATGCAAATTCACCCTCATGATAATTATACGAGAATAACTGCTAACTGATCGGGCAGACGTTGTCCTGCAGGTTCCTTGCGTATCCAATCTTAACCATCCAGGGACCCGCACCGACACACAAAAAACTTCATCAAACTCGGTCCAGCCGTTTAGGAGGAGTTTAGTGACATACAAACGTACAGAAGAACTATATATAGGTATCTACCTAAAAAGATTTTGTCTCGAGATGTAACGTACTGTAATGTTGCTGCTTTTAAGTATTCATTGTGCATTATACTTTAAAATATTATTGCTTTTTAAAGCGATTTTTTATAGGTAACGTTGCAGTCTTGAGACATAATTTATGTGTTATTTTCAGTTATTTTATATCAGCCGAGACTATAACATATCTAAGTACTCTCTAGTGCTCATAAATTTTGTTCCTTGCCTGAAGTAAACTTTATTTTTATTAAATGGTTTGTAAGTTAGCACAGACTGACTTAGGCGAACTTCGTATCGCCTCAGAATTTATTTTTTTGTGGATTTTTCCCATGTTTAATAGTTTTACTGCTATTCGGGGCTAAGACAAATCTGAGAAATCAAAGATCATAAAAATCGATCCAGCCGTTCTTGGGTTATAAATGGTTTAACTAACCCGACTTTGTTTTATTTATATAGATGATTATTAATTTTTTTTTATTTTGCCAAAATTATTAACTGCTCCATACATAAATGTTTGCATACCAAGTCGACAAAAGCTGGTATTTTATTAAAGATTCAAATATTTACATCTATACTAATAATTTTATATTATATATCTATAGGTACTAATATTATAAAGAGGTAAAGTTTGTAAGTTTGTATGTTTGTAAGTTTGTAAGTTTGTATGTAGGGGGTAATCTCTGGAACTACCAGTCGGATTTGAAAAATTCTTCTTGCATTTGATAGCCCAATTCTTGAGGAAGGCTATAGGCTATGTAACATCACGCTATGACCCTTAGGAGCCGAGCAAAAAGAAAAAAAGTAAAAAAGAACGTTAAGTGATAGCGCGGGCGGGTGATGCGATACGACGGGGTGGCTCGGGGGAAACAAGAAGTTTCACGCGAACGAAGTCGCGGGCTGAAGCTAGTTTATTATAAAGAGGTAAAATTTGTTTGTAAGTTGGTATGTAGGGGGTAATCTCTGGAACTACCAGTCGGATTTGAAAAATTCTTTTTACATTTGATAGCCCAATTCTTGAGGAATGCTATAGGCTATTTAACATCACGCTATGTCTCTTAGGAGCCGAGCGAAAAGAATAAAAAGTCAGAAAGAACGCTAAGCGAAAGCGAAGTGATAGCGCGGGTAGGTGATGCGATGCGACGGGGATGGTCGGGGGAACAAGAAATTTCACGCGAACGAAGTCGTGGGCAGAGGCTAGTAATTTATAAAGCTAACAGTCTTAAAATAATAATATGTACAAGTATATATGTATAAAAAGGGAGGGGAAATAATCAAATATATGTAGAAGATAGATTTATTTTAAAGACTCGCAAGTAACGATAAAAATGTTTCATTGCTCGAAGTATCTACTTACCTAATGTTTTTAATAAGATTGATGTGAAGGACGAGACGAAAATTAGGTGAAGTAACGAGATTGGTACAATATGGCACAGATAATATACTTAATACTCTACGAATATGGTTATCCGAAGTGGATTCTACACGGACTGTAATGGTCTCAGCCTTCGTACCCACGGGCGATTTTTTTATTGCGCACACACTGCTTAGCACCGAGAGTTGAAAATCCAACATTGTATTTTTTTTACGCGCTGGTTATCTTTTTTTAGCCTTCAATATCCCACTGCTGGGCAAAGGCCTCCCTACTCTTTTTAAACCTCTGTCTGTCCAGAGCTGCCAAGGACCAATCTTCATCAAAGAAGTCCAGCTCATCCCGCCATCTCCATCTGGGCGTGCCGCGATGTCGTGTGCCATCTGGGTCATAGGTTTGGCCCATAACCCATTGATTGTCTGACATGCAGCAGATGTGTCCAGCCCAATTCCATTTAAGCGTGGCAGCTTTCCAAGTGACATCAGCTGTTATTTTAGTGATGGAACGGATTGTTGTATTCTTAACCCGGTCCCCAAGTTTAATACCCAGAGTATACCCACTCCGTTCCATAGCTCTCTGGCAAACCTCGAGCATGGACTTCTGCTGAATTGTCAAAGACCATGTTTGAGAACACGTGAGGATAACCACTGACACTTTACTTTAAGTAATGTTTATAAATAAACCCCCAATGTTTGGCTCATCACCGACCACCCAGAGTTGAGAATCTAGTGCACGATGAAAAATCGTCGCATTAAAAAATCGCCAGTGCGTACCTGGGCTCAAGGTTTAATTTACACAGGTAGGTAAGGACCTCCAAACAGATTTTACGTACGTAATCCATATCCATACTAATATTATAAATGCGAAAGTAACCCTGTCTGTCTGTCTGTTACCTTTCACGCTTATACCACTGAACCCACTGATCCTTATGAAAGAGAAGTACCTCTCTACTTGTACCTGTCTTTCTCTGTGCCTGCTTCAAGAATCGGGCGAATCAAGAATGACGTTAATAATAGGGGGGCGCTGTTAGTAAACATTTGTGGAGTTGTTTTGTGAAATGTCACTTGGAATGTATCCAAAAAACAAGATGGCGGCGTTAGTTCCGATTTCGGCCACGCGCCAAAATAACCTTGTAGCGCTATACCTACCTGCAGAAGGACATACGGATACTTTCATAGGAGTATCATAAATTATGTAGAAAACAGTAAATCACTGCGCGCAAGGGGCAGAGATATTTTCTATTTAAAAGTTCAGTCCTTTGTGGAACAGAGTTTTGGGCAAAAATATCACAACACGCTATCACCGTTCGTTGATCATTCAGGGTTGTATTTAGATTTTGCAGTATAGCGAAATGAATGCCTACGAGTACCTACATAATATTTTACATGGGATCCATAAATGGTTCAAAAATATTATTTTCGCAATTTTTTTTTAATAAAGTCCTCGTTCCATTTGTTATGTTCCTGACCATTGGTGAATTGTTTCAATAATTAAAAAGCTTACTGCGCTATATATATTTTTTCATAGAACATGAAATAAAATAATGCAATCGGATGGACGAAAAAGTTGAAATACTTTTTCAAGTGCCGAAACCGAAAAACAGCTACTTAAAGCAAAAAAGCTGGAGAAAATTCTAGACTGTTTTATTTTCAAATATATTTTATCTATGAAACCAGCAACAGTACCTACATTGAAGAGCTAATTATGAAGGATTTGCCTGCCAGGAGAAGTACCATTATTTATTATACACTAGCGGCTCACCCCTGCTTTGCATAGTTTGCATGATTGACACGTGACAAAAAATCGAGATTTCTTTGTTATATGCAAGTTTAACATTAATGTATCTATTATGCACATACCTATGTCCATACCTTGCGTCCATTATAAAAATCCGTTGCGTAGTTTAGAAGAAAAACGCACTCACACAGACAGACACGAAAAGCGACTTCAATTTATAATATGTACATACTTATGCTGCAGCCGTTTCGGTTTGAAGGCTTTAGGTGCCGATGTACTTATTTAAAGGCATATCTGACATTCGCGAAACCACATCTGCGATTCTTTTGGTATTGCGGAGGTCCTTAGGCTTGGTGACCTAAACCACTTTAGAAGCATTGCTGTGTTCTGGCTCGAAGGGCAGGGCCTGTGTATTTCCAGAAACATTTCAATTTCAGCTTTGTCCCTGGGGTGGCAACGCATCTGCGATGCTTCATGTGAAGGCGTCGAAGAATCGCTATGGACTGTCCTAGCCGTAGTAGCAACTACAATGCTTTTAATCGTTCAACTAGTTTCAAATTCCTGACTAACTGACTGAAAAGTGCCTGCAAATGGTTTTGAGTTTAGGTTTAAAGAACCTTTATTCCTCATAAGAACATTATACAGTTAACTTATATGACATTTAACTTTTAACATAAATAATCGTCGTCTAATGACGGAGCATGCAGATGTAGAATAAGTAAACACTATAACAACAACTTACGAGATCAACAGCAAACAAACTAAAGGTGAAGGTAGTTGCATATAAATCAAGTTAGTACAGCTGGTCAATTTGATTTGAGTTTAAGTTTAGAATCATTAAAAAACAAGGATGTTTCGCAAACGAGTCGACAGAGCTTTATCATTAGGGTCACGGCAGATCGGAGAATAATAATTTGTACCAAGAAGTGTGTCAATCGATCCTTAATTTATCTATCTATTATCTGGCGACTGGGGCGGCGCATACGCTGGCCTGCTGGCGATCGACTTGTTTATGTCGAGTTGCTATCACGCGCCGCTTGCTGGGGATGTCTCACTTCTTATCAACGACACAACAACAACAAATTAAGGTTAGTCAATATACATTATCAATAAAATAATATCGCCAGTTGTCTGTATGTTCCTCTCACTTCTTGCTTACTGAAGTGCTATAATTAATTACGTTGTATTGTTGTTGATATCTTGGTGTTTGTTTGACATGGGTTTTTGTGTATCTTTAAACCTGCTGAAGATTATGAAAAAAAAAAAAATATATATATATGGGATTGTTACGTTTCATTGTCTATCCCTGGATTTGTCTTTACCTTTCCAAGTTTCACACAACTTTAAAGTATTAATATAAAATTAAAAATATTATAAGCAGAACAAGTGCCCACACAAGTGTACAAACAGTATCCTTGTCAGTATGTGGGACGTTACAAATAATATAAACACAGTTACCCTCAGAGTTGTAAGTAAACAATGACCTGTGAACCCTGTCGTTGTTTTTAGTATCTGTATCGCTTCCTGCCACTATCTGTCTGATACGTCCCTGTTGCTATGTGAACGCAATATGTACTGAGATAATGTACTAGAGACTTTAGAGTCGTCAACAATGTCACTTTTTTTTTGGACGTAAGGACCAAACAGTTCTTAGGTCCATCCATCATAGTTGCGTCAAAAATTTTTTTGATATAGTTTGTAGGTATCAATGACTTATTTTAATATTAATATTCCCCTTTATTCATAAACGTTGCTTAAAGTTAAGTAAGGATTAGCGACTGTTTAACCGTACATTATTGACGTTTAAACGTCACTTAACTTTAATCATCGTTTATAAATAAACCCCATTATGTAGAGCAATGCAAATAACGGAAACGATAAAAATAGAATGTTTATTATTGGTTGGTTTGCACATCTTATACAGAGTGTTACGGAAAGGGTATATCAATACAAACGGGTTAAAGAGTGTATCTGGTCTAGAATCTCTGTACAAAATTTCAGCTCAAAAGCAGTAACTTTGAAAATGCTTAATAATTTTTATTTCGATAGTTTATTAAATTGAAATCATAACAAACGTGTCACCGCACTACGAGGGTCATTATCCATTATCTGTAGTGTGTCTGTGCGCCTAGTACACGCACATCACGCCGCCGCGCGCCACTGCAGCGCCGTGATGTCGAAATAAAAAAAATATTAGGCATTTTCAAAGTTAATGCTTTTGAGATGAAATTTTGTATAGAGATTCTAGACCAGCCCCCTTATTCACAAACACTCGATATGCTTCCGTATCGTATCGAACATTAATCATTGTTATCGTAGGAGTCTTCTCAACGCTGTTCACAAGTCCAAAACTCGAAAATGTTGTCAGTTTTAATCAAATAGACGCCCGCTATTCTTCCAACAGCTATTTGCTGTTGAGAGGAAGTTAAATCAGGTTATCGAAATGTCAGGTTTTCGATACGATAGCCTCGCGTATGGTTGTGAATCAGGGCTCTGATACACTCTTCAACCCGTTTGTATTGATATACCCTTTCCGTAACACCCTGTATATAAAAATCTCGTGTCACAGTGTATTTGTTATCGAACTCTTCCGAAACGGCTTGACCGATTATTGTGAATTTTTTTTGTGTATTTTTGGCCTACCAAATACAGGAAGATTTTTTTGTTACCATCCAAATTATTACAGGGTGTTCTACCCATGAATATGAACAACTTTCACTATGGGACCAACTCTGAAATCACGAAAAAAAAATCAGCTGTTTCATACAAAAGTTCAATACCTACTTGACCAAAATGTATGAAACAGCTGATTTTTTTTTCGTGATTTCAGAGTTGGTCCCATAGTGAAAGTTGTTCATATTCATGGGTAGAACACCCTGTAAAAATTTGGATGGTGATAAAAAAATCTTCCTGTATACACAAAAAAAATCACAATAATCGGTAAAACACAGTAATCGAAAAAAAAAAATACCCTACGATAGGTCGTAGGGTATTTTTTTTTCGATTACTGTGTTTAAAAAAATAATACCCTACGACCTATTCTCAGATAGGTCTGAGAATAGGTCGTAGGGTATTTTTTTTCGATTACTGTGTTTAAAAAAAAATACCCTACGACCTATTCTCAGATAGGTCTGAGATCGTAGGGTATTTTTTTTGCAAAACAACGTTTTCGGTGTCAGTATTGATATAAATATCAATGAAGTCGTTAAAAGTCACAGTTGAATTGAACTAAACATCTTTAATATTTTTTTGCCAATTATTCACTTTGAGTCCATTCAACTACCCAACTTAATGCACAGACCTGGGGGCCTAAAAAGGCCACTTTGGCAGAATCATAAAAGGATTACATTATGAATCATAATAAACGTCGTAAAATTGTCACAAACTGACAATTCATAATATTATTTGGGTACAATTTCGTATCACGCAATTCATCTGTTTGACAGTTTTGTATGGAGATTCGTAAAATGGTCCACAAAATATGAATTGCTTTAATGTTAAATAACATTATGAATTGTCAGTTTGTGACCATTTTATGACGTTTATTATGATTCATAATATTATCCTTTTATGATTCTCCCAAAGTGGCCTTTTTAGGCCCCCAGGAAGTTTGATCACAAAAGTGAAACGAGTCATATTGTTAAAGCAAAAATATTTCAACCCAAACCTAACCTCAATAACAAAACAGCAACAAATCACTCCAAAAACAATCAAATTAATAAAACAAAGACCAAATTAAAGCAGCAGACGTAACTGGCGTAAGTACCTAATTTATAAAAGGGAAGCAATTAACATTTCGAATCTAAATTGCCCTTTAGTCTCTGTGTAACAGTTCAATTGAATGTGTTGTTTAGAAGAACCCTCTTATCTTATTGCCATGACAATATTTTGTAAACGTATTTATCGATATAATTAAGTATTAAGTAATTCCGTACTATGGACCAGCGGAGGCTATTTTTAGAGCTGCAGTGTATCATAAGTTTCATTCATCAGGTATCTGTTCGAGGGAACAAACAACAGGGAACAGTGCCTGTGAATTATTTATATCAAGCATGAACTTGAAATATTCAGTATGTTTTTTTTATTTTTTTTTATTTTTATTTATAATTTAATTTGAAACGTTTCTTTTGTTTTGGTGTTCAGTGTTTGTTGTAGAGCTGTGATATTTTGGTGTCCAGCACCCTAATTGCGTAACACACTATCAATTGGAATCAGAATCATTTTGAAGCAAATTGCTAATCCATTGCGTCAAAATCGAAAAAAAAAATCTGTTCAACACGTAAATAACGCAATGAATGTTGTTGAACTGTCAAAACGAAACCGATTCCGATTGATAATGTGTTATGCAATTGCCCTGCTGGAATTTATGTTGCGTGATTCAGTTTTTTTTTTTTTAATTTAACTAAATGAGGCCATCTAAATATCTATACATTTTGCTTTAGTTGTGGTATACGAAGTAAATTAGTGTCTGGTACTTGGGTTCTATGTTTAAGAGATAGGTGACAAACATTCCTATTTATTAGGAAATGTGTTAGCTTTAGCATACGTAACAGATAACTTGCACAAGTTTAACGCTCGCCCAAATTAGGCCTCTATTTTATTAGAACTTATAAAATAATATTTGAAAAATAAACTGTAGTTATTGCTAAAAACATAGAGATATTCATTGTTAAAACCTAAGTTTATACTCGTTTAAAGCTATATACCTAACTGCTAATCAACTTTATATAACTCCAAGCAATTTTGTACTAAAATTTATTAATAACTAGCTGCGCCCCGCGGTTTTACCCGCGTAAATGTCGATCCCGTGGGAATATCGGGATAAAAACTATCCTATGTCCTTTCCCGGGACTCAAACTATATCTGTACCAAATTTCATCTAAATCGGTTCTGTAGTTTAGGCGTGAAGAAAAGACAGACAGACTGAGTTACTTTCGCATTTATAATATTAGTTTGGATTACATTTCATACACGTAATAATTTAATGAACGCTTGAATTTTAATAAAAATAATTTAATTGACAATGGGGTAAATATTGGGATGAATTCAATGATTGTGTCATAAAAACATCGTACATTTTATTAACTGTATTACGTATAAGTATTAAGATTACCTATACAAAAAAATATAGCGGCTTTTAGTCTAGGTACAGTAGATACAATGACTCCAAAGTATTATTCTAAAGACTGTTGTTTGTTCTTCATTAATTATACCTCTGTGTATTTTTCTATTCCCATTTCTTGAGACTTATTATTAACATATTGGATAAAAGTAATTTGTTTATTTTTATACTTATCTGCAAATTGTTATTGCCATTTTAATTACACAGTCTATCGTTATATTATATTGATTATGATAAGTTGGAAATTACGACAGTTAATATGTATGCAAGTCGTAAATATTGGTAGTATTGTCATTAGTAAGCTCCAAATTACTCTAAAGTATTATTCTAAAGACTGTTGTGTGTTGTTTGTTCTTCATTGATTATACCTCTGTGTATTTTTCCATTCCCATTTCTCGAGACATATTAATAATTATCTGTTATTGGCTTCTGCCACTTGTCATTTATTATAGGCACATGTGGTCATGATTTGCCTTCAATTAACTATCCGTCAATTATGTGATCTGCTGCACCCATGTCAAAAGCTTAGAAGAGATACATCAAAATTTATAAAGACGTGTTTAGTTAGTGTTATTCATAACGATTTTAATTAATTAAAGTGAATTTAATGATTTTATTTCCTTGTTTCAGATGTATATAATAATGATACTATACAGTAATGAAAGTTTAGTCTATGGTGATAAAGTCTACAATATAAACGATGAAGTATTAAGCTGCAGCAAATGGCTGTCTACAATTATATTTAACTTTTGTAATAATAATTATAAAATAGTGAAGAGAGATACTTCAACAATGATAGGTAAGTGTGTATTTTTTAGTAATGACTTAACTGCTTTGGATTGGTGTTCATCATCGTCATAATTCTCCTGCCCTTATCCCAATTTATTTGGAGTCGGCGCAACATGTCTTTTCTTCCATACTTCTCTATTAGTCGTCACCTCGGTAGTCACCCCCAAATAAGTATTTATTTAACTTTAAAACTAAACATCTAAGCAATGCTTTATTTTTTTTTTAGAAAATGTTCACTCCGTTTTGTTCCATTTATTGAATGCGATTTAATGTAATAAGTTTATGTGAATTCATGCATATCTTTTATTAGAACGTTCGGGTAATTGTTTACAACCTTTTATTTATTTATGGAGGTACTTTTAATATTGCTATTTTGTAATATAATGTTGATCTTCAATAGAAATTGTAGTAGAATTAATATCTTCCAATATTGTTTTTTAATAAATAATTCTGATATTTATTACTATTAGCTTTTGCCTGAAATAATATTAATAAAAAACGCATTAGATATAACTTACAAGAAAAATAATCAGCTAACGAAAATACACTAATGTCTAATGTGCCGGGAATTTATTATTCTAGGTCAAAATAAAATCATTTTAATCAGTGTTTTTTTTTGCTTGGATATCTTTGGTTAGATGTACTGAACGCTGTGTTAAAATTTGTCCAACTATTTTAATGGGACCCTGTATATTTAAATAAATCAATTGCCGTGCATTAGTCTCGCTAAAACATGAAAATGTCTCGAGACGTAATGAAACTTTGGTGAGTTGTATTGTGAGCGCCAGAGGTTTCTGACAAAAAAAAATGAAAAAGGCATTGCCAGGCATTAGCTAATTTATTAAAAAAAAAATATACTACTATCGGACAAATGAAATGTTGGGACATTAAAGATCAGTTCGTAAAGACCTGATTATCATACTTACTATTTCTTCCTTTTAGAGAAAATGGCGCCTAGAGACTTACAGATGGAAACCAGTAGAAGACGATTAGTTGACGAGGGTCGCTGGCGGCGAGTGCGAAGACAGGTAGCCACACAATGCTGTCTCCGCCGCTGCACAGTTGCTGACATTATCATGTACTGTCCCGACGATGCAAAGCTCCTACAAGAAAATCCAGACATATTCGATTGATATCTCAGCAAACTAGTCAATTCATAGAAGAGTATTATTATGTATAAATAATGTTTAAGTGTAAAGTCATAAGTAATTTAATTGTGAATTTGGAATAAAGTTTGTGCAGGTTTGAATGTAGTTCGTGAAGTTTATTTTACCTTGTGTCTAAGGGTCAATCTCCACTGAAAGAGCCGGCGCGCAGCGGCCGTAAGAGCAAGTGACTTTCCTTCTTTTGACTAGTCGCTAGAAGGCTCGTCATGAAAATTGAGGAATAAAAATTTAAATATAAAGATACGTATAAACCTAATTAAAACTATGAATATAATATAAACCTAATTACATATAAATATAAGCACAAATAAACATACATAAATACATGAATATACTTACTAAAAAGAAATAAGACAAACAATGAGAAAATATTACCGGCCATGATATTATGATATTATTTATGATATTTTCGGCCATGTGGTGTATTGCTGAACCGAACCTAGCAAACATAACTAATTACGTACTTACATACAATATTGATACATGAAAAAGTTTATTTTATTCAATAAACCCTTTCAATTATTTTAATTGAATTGAATGCATCTTAAACTATTATAATATTTCCTTCTATGAACGTAAAATATTTCAGATAGTTCGGGAACCCGGGCGTTGCGGTGGCAAGCGGTCCCGTATATTAGCGGAAGTTTTGAAAAATGCTAATGTCCCTGATTGTGGACACCCGAGATTTATTGTCATATTAGGTGCAGGTACTCGGAAAAGTTTAGCTAGTCACCCACTATCTTAAATCACATAATAATGACGGCACCGTTAGCTTCTGGTCTTTAAGAGGTTTTCAATATCGACTGTATTTTGATGTGAAATGAAAAATGGAAAGACTTTTCTTTCATAGTGTATATTCTTTTATTGTTTAAGACGACAAAGACAGTCTTTATTAAAGTAGCTCCTGATTTCTTGATTGGATCACAATTTTTGATCTGTGCCCAAGCGGAAAAGATGGTAATAAAACATTTGGATCCTAACAGTGCGTTAAGATATCAATCCTGGGCTATAGGATTATCCGGATTAGTCTAGTTCAATTGCGTAAGTTAGATAGCCGCATGTAGAGTGATGTAGGGCAGGGCACATTGCTCGCAGAACAGATGGCCGATGGGGCCGAAAGGTTCTGGAGTGGCGACCGCGTACCGGAAGGCGTAGCGTTGGAAGGCCTCCCACAAGGTGGACCGACGACCTTGTGAAGGCCGCAGGAACTCGTTGGATGCGAGAAGCACAAAACCGGTCGAAGTGGAGGTGCTTGGGGGAGGCCTATGTCCAGCAGTGGACGTCTTTCGGATGAAATGGTGATGATGATGATGATGTAGAGTGAAAGCTAACATCAATTTACTTAGTTCTAGTGCTATTACACGGTGGCCTGATTACGGTGCTGATCCATACGTCATGTTCGTGAACAGGGCGCCTTCAATAGATACTGGTCATCCCTTAGCAGCACCTGCCACGGCTTATTTTAATTTCTGTTTTTTTTTTTTCATCTTTTTAAACACGGACGTTTTTAACATGCACGCCTCTCTACATCGTTCTCACATGTATATTATAATTTAAACATGGATGATGTAACCAATATTTTGGTTTAAAAGAGTGTCCGTAGAGTTTCTTGCCTGTTCTTCTCCATAGGTAGCACTACGCTTTGGAATGTGCAACTAGTTTTATCAAATACCAGAATGTATGTTCAGCTATTATTTATAACTTAGCTCAAAGAGAAACATTTTGTTCGAAAACATTCGTTCTTCGTTTGATTTTCCTTGATGTAGTCCTCCGCTTGATTTCGTGTGATTTAGTCGCCAAAATTTTAAAAATTTTAAAATTCCTTTATGGTCAGGCTTGCCAAACCTGGGGGTGTTTTCGAAAAAATCCTTGGCGAGAGACTTCTAAAAAATCTTTATCGACTGGACTCTAAACGGGCCACCCTGTATGATGTTTGGCAGATGCTTTTAAATGCAGTGCCATCTATAACTCTATACAGTATACAAATAAATAACATTGAACTGCCTGTTTGTAATATTAAAATAACAGCTTTTTACTAAATGCACATGACAGCATGCACGGTACTTATAATAAAACAATTTTATCTCTCTGTCTGTTTGTTCTGGTTATTCTCCGATACGGCTGGACTGATTTTGACGGGACTTTGACTGGCAGACTCTAGATGTTATAAGGAGTAACTTAGGTCACATTTATTTTAGAATACAGAATTAGTAAAGAGACACATTGTTTTCCGACATGCACTCGAACGATGTCGCGGACACAGCTAGTAATTAAATAAATAATAAATATTTTTTAAAATAAAATATAAGGTATCGCAGTTCTGGGAGTGATACCTTTAGAAAAAAGTAAAAGTAAAAAGTTTATTGTCACAAATGAGAGCAAATACATAAATTTGGTATCTATACAGTAAGTATTTACATATTTATGTTTACTAATGAAACTGATACCTAAACTAAGGTATGACTTGTATAAAACTATGTAGGTAAGTATGGCAGACACTGGCTAGTCATTAAGTACCAAATTTTTTTTTTTTTGTTTCGCGGAATCGGATAACATTTGTCACTTTTGTATGGCAGAAATAAGAAATTAAAATTTTCGGACGACGTAGGTAGTTTCGGTTCGGAACGACTATCATGCAAAAAAAACCCAAACGGGTTGCACTCCGGGAGTGCCGGCAGAAGTGAAAACTTCAATATTAACATTGTGCATTTTTGATATTTTTCATTAATAGATGCACTTTGTTCAATTTCCATATTTTAAACACTTTATATACTTACACGAATTTTACAAATACACAGCAGTGTGGTCAATACACAGACGGTCGAGCCATCAGCTGTCACCATCCATGGATGCGCGTGGCACGCTGTAACCATATAATTGTACCATGGCTGTAACATAAACACACACGAACATTCACGTAAACGCCCTGGGCCGCCTAAACGAAACAGCAGGCATACATTTTCGCCGCGCCGTAGAAAAAGAGGGGGATACTTCCTCTCCTACGCCGCGCCGGCTGTCTACTCTCCATCCGTCTTAAGAATTTTCGATCAGGTCACGTGTCCTGACGCGATGTCCTGACGCGAGTTTAACATTTTTTACCCATTACAAAAAAAGTGTACAACGCCGTTAAAGAAGTTTTCACTTCAAAAAAAGTAAGCAGCATGTAAAAGAACACATGGAAGGGTATAAAATGAAAACGTAGTGATATTAAATTAACTTTGATACAACTCTCGCGTCTTGTTGGAAATGGTGCAGACGGAGCTTTTAATGAAACTGCAGCACTGCAGTACCTATCTATATTATTATTTTATTAACTTAATATCTAAAAACGTACTTACATAATTATTATCTTTAAGTGTTTCCAACAAAAATTGAAGATGAGTGCGTGTGATGAGATGAGTTGAAGATGCTGAGATGAGTTGAATGTGTTGGTGATTTCAGTTTGTTATTTTTGTAAATACTTATGTACAGACGCCAGCACATCAACCTACTACAATCTGTCACATTCTTTTAATAGATCTTCAACTTTATCACTTAATCATAAGGTTCAAAGTTGATTGGGAAAATCTGACAGTTTCGGGTAGGTTGATGTGCTGGTGTCTGTACCCTACTTACACACACTGCCTTTGACACTTCTTTAGAAAAGAAAGATAACTGGGATTAATGATTAATTACCGTTTTATGTAAAGAATATAAAAGTAAGAGTGGAAAGAATGTACCTAAGTATATATTTTCAGTATTTTCAAGTCACTCTGGTAATAGTATTTTTATTTCATGAAGCAACGAGCGCTTTATTTGTGGTTAACAAGTGCGCTGGAGTACCGTCCGAGACAATGGCGAAGCCAAGAGAGTGTGTGTGTGTGTGTGTTGTTATATGCTCACGCTACTTGTCTTCACGCAAACGTTAATAGCGAGTTTGTACACATGATTACCACAAATAAAGCGCGCGTTGCTTCGTGAGATAGAAATACGATAATCGACATTAAGTTTCTTAAGGTAAAAATATTTCTTATTCGCTTTCTCAGCCTTTGGTCAGCTTTTTCGTGTGCTAGTACCGGCCCGAAGGAAATTAATTTACTCGTTATTTATGTGGAACCACTCCAGAATACAAATCGCGCGTTTTCCTGCTTCTTTCGCTGATTCTAAAGTACTATTTATTTTAACCTTTTTGTATGTAATGGGTAATTATTGCTGTGGTTATTTTCTTGATAGCCTGACCTAGTGTTTCTTAGTTCTATTGAGTAATAACCCACTGTGAAATAACTGATGGGTCTGTGAACCCACCAATTATTTCCTTATGTAGGTACCTATATAAAGTGGAAAGAGGTCTGGTATTATAAAAATTGGTATTATTATTGGGCTCGGTATTATTTATAATTGTCATATTAGTATATAACTGTTTCAAAGGACATCATTCATTTCGTACACAAAAATTTTGCATTTTCAATCTCTAATGGCAGCTAGGGTTAAAGGACTTTCGCTGTAATAGTAAAAAATGTTCAAGATGTTATTTACCTTAAGAAAACAGTACTTTTTTGTTCTGGTACTTTAATTTTTGGTTATAAAATTTTCGACACTTGAATGGTGTCCTTTGCTTACCTCAGTTCATTTTAGTTTTTGTTTTGTGTAGAATTTCGAGGATACTTAATGTGTGTCTGTGTTACAGACTCATGTCTATAAAGGTATTACATATATGTACAAATATACATTATACAATTTACCAAAAAAGGAAACCTATTTCTTGAATTCTTATTTTTTGGCAAATAGATAGTCGAATCTCTTACTTCACAATCAAAGAACATTAATTGAATATAACCCAGCGACTTAAAAAAATAACAAAAAGGCAATATTAATAAACAATAAAAAGAATAAAAAATGAGCTTGTTAAAAATTCATCTCGATATCCGGGACAACCAAGCATTGTGTAAAAAAAAAATGGAAGCAGAACATCCATGTTCACGAACAAAGGGATTCTATATTAAAAAAAAAATGCACTAATACTCCTTCTATTAATATCGCACGTCGTGTGAAATCAAATAGGACGAAAATAACACGGTGAAATATGTGACATGGTTTACGTATTTACGAAATCCAAGGAGAATGAATTCATTAATGACATATGGAATTAAGATCAAAATTCATTCAGGTAAAAAGCTTTCAGGTTGAACGGCAAGTAAACATTTGGATGAGAATAAAGGTGTGGACCTTGTGATTATAGAAAAGCGATAGGAAGTCTCCTATGGTTTTTTTACATCCGGTTTCTGGGACGGAAATTATTGACGTGCCAAAATTTAGGGCAATATAACTCTTACGTAAGATAATTTAATCACAGAAGATTACAAGCCCTTGAAAGCACTTGACATTTTAAGTGTGAGCTTTATTTTTGTGATTTTCATTCCAGAAACCATGCAATGCCAAGCACGGTGTGAATATTTGAATATTGCAGCATGCAGGACTACAACATCTTCTTTCGATGACTGTGATTTAAAAATGAATCTGCATCCACAACTCAGGAAGAGTTTGTGTACAAGACGAGAAATAGAAAGGAGATGAAGACTTATTATTTTATGGATATGGATTTTTGAACTGCCCCATTTGTCTCGTGGTCGCAAGCGCGACTGCTAAGCGTGGGGTCCTGTGTTCGATTCCCGGGTCGGGCAAAGTGTTGTTGAGTTTTTCCATTAGGAATTTCTTAGTAACAGTCCGGAGTTTGGAAGTTGGCGGTGTGAGGCCCCCATGCATCGGAAAGCACGTTAAGCCGTTGGTCCTGCGCCTGATCTCTCTCCGGTCGTGTCGGATTGCCATCCCATTGGATTATGAGAATGAGGGAAGAGGGAGTGCACCTGTGTCTGCGCGCACACTTGTGCACTAAAATATCTCATGCGCCGAAGGCTTTTCTCCGTTGAGATTGGCCGCCATGGCTGAAATACGGTCTGGAGGACTTTATTTTATGGATATAAGTACTACTACCTAATCTTTTGCATTATTATTTTTGTGTTTTAAAGAGAGACCTTTCAATCATAATAATAAAAGCATCGCTAAGCGTCAATAAGTCCACGATCAATTTTATTGTAGTGAAAAAATACCTACCTTATGAAAGTTTTAATCCTAACGCATACAAGCGATTACTATAGATCTTCCGCTCGCTTATCCAATGTAACCTCAGCGTAACTTTCCAGTAGTGCGTATATAAGACGAAATTTCTTTGAATTTACATACACTAGTAAACTTTCATTTAAACAGCACCTTACATCTTAAGCGGTAAGAACATTTTCATTCACTGCAATGTGTAATAACTAAATTTTACATTGTATTCGTTCTCACTAATAAAATTATCAATACAACCCTCAAGTTGTTATACAAGGTGTTTTTTTTTTTGATATCCCATAACTCTAGGGGATCATTGTACTCATCATTATGAACCACTTTTACTATGGGACCAAACCTGAAATCGCGAAAAAAAAATCAGCTGTTCCCTACATTTATGTTCGCATAACTCGTCAAAATGTTGGGAACAGCTGACTTTTTTTTCGCGATTTCAGATTTGGTCCCATAGTAAAAGTTATTCATAATGATGAGTACAATGACCCCCTAGAGTTATGGGAAATAAAAAAAAAACACGTTGTATAAACCTAGCCTAACCTAAAATCAATATTAAGGGGTAGTATTGATGATTATAATGATTATAATTCTGTAAATATGTAGGTACATACTTGTTACGGTCGTGAATCATATTTGTTCAACATAAAACCTGACACGGACCTGCAAATTGCAAAAAAACGTAAGAAAATTTGACTTTCACGGGCTTCCTGGCGCTTCCACCTTAAATCGGACCACCATGCATTTTTTTTTTTAAAGGTCTATAGCTTTTTAAATGGTCATGGGAACACTGATTACCTACACCAAAATATTGATAATTTAATCAGAGTGAAATAGTATGTAAAAGAAGTTCACATTTATGTCTCAAGCTGTTTGAACCTAAGAAATTGTATTTAAGTGTCTGAAAGTCGGCATGAAGTAATTAATTGACTTCCCTAATGGGAAGTTTAAGTTTAGATGGGGAGTTAGGTTACCCCGTCGCTCACACCTTAATAGGTGTGAGCGACGGGGTAACCTGTGAAACTTGAATTTCCTTACGTTACCCTATTAAATTACTATTTCATGAAAAATCAATCAAAATATAATTTTAGAGAAAAATGAGATTCGAATTATTAAAACACCAATACCACCCTCTAAGTTTATATGAACTTAGAGGGTTGTATTGATGATTACAATTCTGTAAATACATACTTGCTACGGTCACGAATCAAGTTTTGTTTAACATACAACCTGACACTGACCTACAAATTGCAAAATACGTAAGAAAATTTGAATTTCGCAGACTACCTTATCGAATCCTCCGTATTGAGAATCAAATGAGGCAATGAAATACTATAGTTTTTACTATATAATTATTTCGAAATTAATTTTGAATTAACAAGCCTTAATTAAGTGTATAATTAATACAATTTGCTAATTAGGACAAATAATTAACTATAGGTACGACACCCCCGGGGGGGCCAACACGCATAATTAAGTCGAGCATTATTCAGCTAAGTACAAGCTGCTATTAACTTACAGAAATACAAGCGTTCAGTTGAAAAAATTCGTAACTAGTAAAAGTAGTTAATAACATCAGTGCACCGGCAAATTTAATTCCACTGTTTCAGGAATGTCGGTAATTAATCTTACTATCACACTAATAATCCATACTTAATATTATAAATCCAAAAGTGTGTCTGTCTGTTACCTCTTCACACTTAAACCGCTGAACCGATTTAGATGAAATTTGGTATAGAGATAGTTTGAGTCCCCCAGGACTCAAACTATCTCTAAATACTATCCTATGTCCTTTCCCGAAAGGACATAGGATAGTTTTTATCCCGATATTCCCACGGGATCGACACTTATGCGGTTAAAATCGCGGGGCGCTGCTAGTATATCACAGTAATATTATAAAGACGAAAGTTTTTGAGTGTGTTTGTATGTTTGTTACTTTTTCACGCACAAACGACTGAACGAATTTAGATGAAATTTGGCACACCGGTAGTTTATAATCAGGATTAACACATAGAATATGTTTTATCCCAATATTCCCACGGGATCGACACTTATGCGGGTTAATCCGTGGGGCGTAGCTAGTCTATATAAAACAATAGCTGAAAACAAAGAGCTCTACAACGGGTAATTGAGTCCCAATTAGCGTAGGACAGTGCTCCGATGTAAAAGCTCTCTCCCGAATTCATGCGTTGCGGTACCGCGGCTATTTCGTTAATGAAAGGCTGCCTCGCGACCAATACACATTGATGGAGCTGTGTGAGGAAGTTAGAAACATCTAAAGTGCAAGCTTTGATGGAAAAGTGACAATGAAGCTAGGTTGCACTCCTAACCTGACTTTTTTTTGCGGGTGGGGGGGGGGGGAATCATCCAAAGACTCCTACCGCTCTGGGTGGAGCGGAAGGGAGTGTCAGTCTCTTACTGACTAAAACCCACCCGTGTTCCTTCCTTAGCCCTTTATGTTGCGGGGTAGCGGTAACCCTTTCGGACAATCCCGCTGACCTCCTATCCTGACTTTCTTTGACTTAATCCCGTACGCCTTTTCTCCGAAAGGCTTCGGCGCATGCCTCAGGCTTCCTTAATGCGCTCTGGTGGAAGAAGACACGTCGTTCACAGTTTAGCATCGCTCCATGACAAGATACTGGTGGAAAAATCACTATAGACGGTCATAATTCGTGGGTTGCATCCAATAACGCTTTGAAGTTTTTTTACATCTTTCTCTCAATGCACAGATGAAAAGCAAGTCATAGCTTTCTAATTCATCTAGCTATATTCCTTTTCCCTTTTAATAATCGCCGCTGTGCTTCAATATGTTTTGCTTTCCTGTAGAACCCTGAACCATGAAGCTGATCATCGTGTCCTGTCTCTTCGCCCTGGCGTACGTAGCAGCAGACCAGACGCCCGTCATCCTCTGTGGAAGGCAGTTGGCGAACGCTCGAGTGCTTCTTTGTTACGGAGCTGAATATGTGAACAAGAGATCGCGGGCTATGACAAGTTTGTATACATTCTTTATGGGATTAAAGTGAAGAGGATTTTAGGGATGCATGAAGAAGCCTCCTCGTGTAGCGCAGTTTGTTCCTCCAGTTACTAAACTGAACCGAGCGCTCGGCGCATCATCCTAGACAGTCACACCCAACACCTTATTTGACTGGCCAATTCTTCCCTTGTGGTGGTAGGGCTGACGCCCGCCAGATTTGCGATCACCCTCCCGCCGGAGTCCGGCGTCAAGCAGCATGCGTGTTTTGTCGATGCGTGGGAATTCCATTGCCTTGGGCATCTTCTTGGCACGCTCGTTCCATCATAGAGAGGTCTATCACAAGTGGTCACGCCTAATGGAAAGCGATGCATCCTCATGCATCGCTTTCCATTAGGCGTAATCGAGGTCAAGAGCGGGCCCTTTCAGCAATAAAAAAGAGGTTAAAAACACCAGACAATTAATCTTTTAAGTTTTCTTCTGGCACTTTTCTGAACATAGTACGGTAAGTCGCATGTAAGTCTTAATAAAACCAAAATGAGCTGGCCTCTCATTCTATGGAAACTCCGAACTACGATAGACCAGCTCAAGGTCGAAGTCTTACCACTGATGTGCAGCTTGCTGTAATAAATGATTTTTTTTTCATACTTATACCTAATTTTGAACCGGCTGTCCCTCAAGTTTTAATTGCCACTGCAGCTTATAAGCGAATCGTTTTACTTACCAATGGTAGCATTTTTTATTTCCAAACTGGGGATATAAATCAATTCGTAAGCTAATTTTACGAGGCGCCCGTGTTTAAATAATAACAGCCACACAGGTCGATCGAACTGGTTAAGCTACGATTGCTCTTTACATACTCGTACCGAGACCCCTCCGTGCCTCGGAAAGCACGTTAAACCGCTGGATCTTTGACAGTCGTTACAGGCAGTCTGAAGCCCGAAAGTCTAACAACCAGCAAGAGGTATCGTATTACTCAGTAACTGGGTTAAAGAGGTCACATAGGCAGTCACTTCATGTAAAATACCGGTATTCGGCTGCATCCGGTTAGACTGGAAGCCGACCCCAAGATAGTTGGGAAAAGGCTAGGCAGATACTAGCTACTTCCAAATATGGGTCTACTATGCAAAGCTAGTGAGATATTTGCTTTATTATTGGTAAAGATAAGAGTCTTTATTTTGACCAATAACGGTCCGTAAATTATAGGAATTGACCATACCCGCTTGGTAGATCTGTGAACTTACGTGTTTTCTATGAAGTACCTTCTATTTTGATTGTAAAGAAGTCTCTAGCGGCCATGCAGAACACACGCATTGTACTTTGTAAGTTTTGGTAGACCATGTTTATTCAACTAGATGCATAACATCATAGGGTAAGAATATTCATCGTCACGAAAACTGAAAGATCTTTCTTTGTAAAGATGCATAGATACTACTTGAAATTAGCATAAACATAATCAGCATATAATGTTCCCACTGCTGAGACACAGGCCTCCTCTTTTCGAGAGGGACTGGGCTGTAATCTACCTCGCGGGCCCAGTCTGGGTTGGTAGATGTCACGTTCTTCGAATTTTTGGATTTAGGACATGTCAGTTTCCTCACGATGTTTTCGTTCACCGTTTTGAGAGCAGTGATGACGAAATTATTTACACAAAGTAAAGTCTCTGCCCGGGCTCGAACACACGACCTACGACTCGTAACTCGGGGCCGTTACCACTGGGCCACCATTGCTCCTGAAATTAAATTAACCATAATTTGTTTGAACTCAAATCAATACAAACACACTACATCCGCGAACTAGTTGTAAGTTGGCCGCGCCTTAGGTATGTGAGCGGTGGGACGGAGGGGCGGGGGCGCATTACTCAGTACGTGCGTTGCGGACCGCGCGCCGCCTCACCCCTGTCCCCACCTCAGCGGCCAACTAGTTCCGCGCGGACTATAGCAAGATAATTTCGCGCAAATTGACTTCAGCAACGTGCAATAGACATGAATATATTAACTGTCCAAATTGTTAAAAAGTCTCCTTGCTATAAGTTTGCTTGCTTGTTCCTATACAGTGTGGTTGCGGACTAGAAGCGCTCGATTTTTAACACTCGGTTCAGCGCCAAGAGTTGAAATCTAACCCTGCACTTTTATTTAGGCATCCATTTAAGTGTAAAAAATGGGCATTAGGGGTCTACTGCTGCAAAAAAATTGTTTGGTATTTATCTTGTACAGCTCCTGCTCGCAAATTCGTACCCCATCGCATGGCATCCGTTTTATGACTTTCTTTGTTTTTGCTCGACTCTTAAGGGTCCTAGTTTTATGTTAAGTATAGCCTTCCTGAAGAATTGGGCTACCAAATGCAAAACGATTTTTTCAAATCCGACTGGTAGTTGCAGAGATTAGCCCGTTCGAACAAACAAACAAAAAACAAACAAACTCTTCAGCTTAATTTTTTCTTTTTTTTTTTTTTTAGTGTAGTTATAGATTCGCCAACTTTTGTACATGTTAATATTCCTCATAATTGAATATAATACTTACTAACATTAAACTTTCAATAGCATCAGACTTCTTGCCCGGAGACAAGATCAACGAGATCGACTGGCCCTGGAGTGGACGCCGCGGGTCCTTGACCGCCAACTGGTCCCGGTACAAGAGAGACGGCCTGGTCGACGAGTGCTGCCTCAAACCTTGCACGACTGACGTCATCCTCAACTACTGCTAGACGAAAAACAGCATTAAACTCTGCGCGATTAGAATGAGATTGTTTTGGAACTGAGGTGCGTAAAGTTCAAATTGGCCTGTAGCAATGCTTGCGTTACAGTCCCAATTTGGAGTTTACTGCGACTAGGTTTCATTTTGTTCTGAATGCGCTCGAAAAAAACTTCCTAAACAATGTACTTAAAGTAAGATAGATAAGTGATCAGTCCACATAAATTATTGTATATTTTATAAAATAAATGACTGAGAAAATATTTTGATTACACGCATTATACATTTTAAATCACAATAAACAATGTAAAGAAAAGAAACAGGGATTTCAATTCCGATGAAAATTATTGTACATTTTACGTTTTTGACGTTCCGTAGTTACTCATGGGGTGCTAACGAGGCTATATTACTAAGGCTCCGCTGTCGATCCGTCCGGCTGTCCGTCCGTCTGTCCGTACGTTTGTCCGTCCGTTTGTCCGTCCGTTGGTCCGTCTGTCTGTCAAAGGGTCTTTTGAGCCGAAATAGGTAGAAACTTAAAACTTTCACACAGTGTGAACTACCATGATGGCCGCTATAACAACTAATAATAAAAATAAAATAAAGTTAAAAATTAAAGGGAAATACAAGAAACGCGTCTTCGTCAAAATGTAGTGTTTATACTACCGTATACACACGACAGTAGTTCCGTACCACCGTACGGAACCCGGAGTTTGGCAGGACACCTGACAAGGCGGAGTGATGACAGGTTTAATAAGGCTGTGACAGAGTGGCGTCCAAGGACTAAAAGACGAAGACAAGTGTCGGTCGTCCGGCGGCGAGATGGGTGGACGATATTGTTGCTTTCGCAGACAAAGCCTGGATGAGGCTGACACAGGAGCGTGTGGGGATTGGCACAAGAAAACAGATGCCTATGCGCAGCGGGTGAGGTCGGGCTGTGGGTGATGATGACATAGAAAGAAAGAAAAAGTATTTATACCGACTCGTACAGGAAGATCACAAACTAAACACATTAAAAAATAAAAAACCAAATTACTTATATAAAAAAAGTAACAAAAAGAAAAATGAAACAGAAAGTCCTATACGAGGCCAAAAGGCTCCTATCTCAGCATGATGATGACGGAACCCTTCGTGTGTGTGAGTCTGACTCGCTTTTGACCGCTTTTTTAATTTTCAATCTGCTTGGGAGTGGGAGGTAAATACAAATCAGAGGAATAACGATAAGAGAGGCTATTGTTGTCTTCAGGACGGACGGAAAAACAAGCAACGTTAGAATAGGGAATATCAATATTTTGATAAAAATTTTGGTAAGTAGGTAAGTACCTAAGTATACAACCTGCTTGCTAAACGCCTTTGATTTAAAAAGGCGTTATCTGGTAATAATGGCGGATTGTAGAAATTAAAGCAGTTTTATTTTAAATATTAGAGTGATTCTTTCATTTTAATTTGGTGGAACATAAAATTAAATGGGGGATTGTGGCTAAGTAATAACAGCCACACGGGTCGATTGATCAGGTTAAGCTAGACTTGCCGCGGTTGGTTCGTGGATGGGTGATCGTGATCGAAACCCCTCCGTGCCTCGGAAAGCACGCTAAGGCCCGGTTCAGATGTAACGCGGATCGCCGCACGTTTTGACGTGTAATTTTTTTTTTTGTGTAAATTGCTTTTGAGCAATTTAGACTAAATTTTGACGCGCGTTAACGCGCGCTCCTGTTGGTTGTACGTAAATGATGACCAATATGGTCAATATATAAACCAGGCCTTAATTTATGTATAGATGCAGATGTACAGTCAACAAAAGAGATAAGCATGCAGGATCGATCGTCGGATATAGTTGAAGTTTAGTAAGAAACCGATGGATGTTCCCGAATAAACTTTTATTTTATTAATAGAAAACAAACAGCTCATTTATCAAATCATATTTCAGTCCACAACATCCATCGATTTCTTACTAAACTTCAACTATGTATATTCGACGATCCTGCATACTTATTTCTTTTGTTGACTGTACTTTCTATTGTCATAAAACAAACAATTCATCATAAATACAGAAAGTACTTAAAATCAATTAATTACGTAGAGATTGAGAAAAACCGGTCTTTATAAGACAATGTGGGACTATAGACAGCCTCGAAGTTAATTTAAATTAGTGTCTAATAGTGTTCACAAATTTTTTATATAAACTATTATATGTCCTTTCAACTAGGATTGTCCTGAAACTCCAAGTCTGATATCGCAGATTAATAGTTAGTTGGTACTTTGAATTAAGCCGTTTGAAATGGCCTACATAATAGAACCTAAGATCCTACCTGCAGAAATGAAATGATTTTAGAAATACTCTGCTATGTAGTAATTAGGTGGAGAAAAACTTTGCTTCAAGCTACATCATCACTATCATCATCGTGGAAGCCAAAGACGTCCACTGTTGGACATAATTAGGCCTCTTGAATCGGTCTTCATTTGACCATTCTCATCCAGCTGATTTAGTCATCTTTACCAAGATCGTCGCTCCAACTAGCCCGGGGCGTCTTCCTGTGTCTCCTAAGGCCCCGTTTACGGCTTATAGCGATTCAACTTGCGATGCGACTTTCGTCAAGACATCATTTACCCCCACTCTCTCACAAACCCACCCACTCACTCACAAACACTCTCCCGATACAACAAGTTGCTTGCAAGCCTGACCATCATTATCTGCATCGTGGAAGCTGAAGAAATCCACTGCTTGACCCAGGCTTCTCCGATCGCACGCCATTTGACTATTCTCATCCAGCTGATTTAGTCATCTTTACCAAGATCGTCGCTCCAACTAGCCCGAGATGTCCTCCTGCGTCTCTTAACCCTTTTGCCAGCAGAAGGAAAGCCGCCCATTGTATATTTTGTAGTGTTTGATGTGTTTATTTCATGTTATGTATTTTTGTGGTGTACAATAAAGTATATATAAATAAATAAATAATAAGGATCCAAATGTAGCAGCAAAATAAAACTTGGGGTATGGTTTACCAAGATAGTGGCACGCACGCCTTGTTATAGCAATACAACTTGCGACGCGACATTCGTCAAGTGACACCTGCACTTTAATTGCGTAACACACTTTGAATGTGGTTGAACTGTCAAAATGAAAGCCGTTGTTACTGTCAGTGTTTTACGCTGTTTACGCTGTCGCTCCGAAAGTCGTGTCGCGATGACTCGTGGCATGCTCTAAAGAACTTCTTTCATTTGTTTTCTCCGTAGTCGCTGTCGCAAGACGCGTGTCGCTTGAAGGTGTAGTAGGTAGGTGGGCCATGGGGATTGGCCTCCTCACCAATCGCAAGCAATTTGACAATTTTCATCCAGCTGGTTCAGCCATCTTGCCAAAATCATCTCCAACAAGGCTTAGTTTGGGAGTTAGGACCCATTTTTTGTAATACGTTCATATTGTAAGATTGTGACTTTGAGTGTCTGTCATATTTTTAATATATTTATTCTAGTGACAAATATACTTTTTTTTTAACTGGCCCGGGGCATCCTTCTGTGTCTCCCAAAAGGCTATTCACGGGCAGTAAAGTTACACCCAACAGGCTCCGATAAAACGCTTCCCTGATATTGCCTTAAATTACGTTCACATAATTCTTAAATTTTGATTCCATTTTTTATATGGAACCAATAACCATAACGACCCATAAACTTAACGATGATGGCAAACATGGGGCGGCGAACATTTAAATATTCCCTAAAATGTACGAACCCGAACATGTAGGCAGAGGCAGTTGAAATTCAACCCATATTTCGCCAGTTATGACTTAATTAATTGTACCTAATAGAGGACAGCATTAAATAACACCACGCCTGTAAACCCCGACGGGTTAGACAGAAGTGTACACCCATAGACCTATAGTACACCCACATTTCGCTAGTTATAGGGTCATTCGGTGCAAAAGGACGCATTTGTATCTTACTTGTCTCTACTGAGCAGACAAGTATTAGGATCGTTTATTTGCGCTATCTGTAGCATTAGGCTATAAGGCTATATCCAACCTAAGGCTCCGAAAACTCAACAAATATTCGACGATAGATGAAATAGTCTTTTATATATTAAGCTATGTGGCTTGATCAGACTGCGTAAGAAGTAAAGCGGCGGTAAAACTACGCATATAGAAAAAAGTATACATTTGAGTATAATTAAATAAAAAAAACAAAATCTGCTGCATATCGTTTACTTCTTCTCTCTTTTATTAGTGTTTTTGCAGCAATAATTTTCTCCCTTGCAGTTCTTTTTTAATATACTTGCGTGGAATTATGTCTTATTCTGAAACAAGTAATACACAAAAATAAATACTTAGGTATAATATATAAATAAAATAGCAACTTTATGAAGAATAGAAGTATTCTTTTTTTTTTCTGTCTTGTTGAGTTCGCAAACCTGACGTGCGTACTATTGCCCCCGTACTTTTACCCTATTTGGCTGTTACAACAAAAAATATTATTAACTAAAATTCCAGTGAAGTTATATAAAACGTTATTATAGAGAAAAACTTTGAATACTTATGTACATTTACAAGAAAAAAAAAACTAACCTTTAAACGTACGAATGCAAAAATGCCACAAACTTTTCCGAGTAGAGAAAAGCTACGGAATTGTATTGTGATTTCAATCTATTGCACCTGATATAAGGTGCAAACGCGACACGCGCCGTCCCGCGGCTTATGACACAAATGGGCGACCCTTGCGCACATATTTTCGAGGAATTATTCCACCATTCATAGAGAAAAAAGAAATTTGTACTTTTGCCCACTGCGTCCTTTTACCAGGAGTGACTCTATTCAAGTCCCATGCATCAACCAGGCACAAATCCAGACATCAGAGTGCCGCTGAGAAAGTCATGCCTAGTACTAGCGCATGCGACCATGAGACTAAAGAGGTAGATAATAGAGGACAAGTCTTCCATTAACCGTGAACAAATCCAATTCCCGAGCTGCTACCGAGAATTTTGTATATAAAAACTCAATCACACTTTACCCGACTTGGAGATCGAATCCAGGCTCCGGGAAAATTTAAATATTTCCCATGTAGGCTCATACATAACATTGGAGCAATTCGCCGCGCCGATATTGCATTGTGGAGCGACCGAGCAGCGAGCTAGCACTCCATGGATTCAATACCAAGGAACGTTTGGCGCAATAACTATGCGCTTCTGTCAATGGAAACTCAAGTTGTTCTGTAAACGGTTAATTGTATATGGCCTTGTTTTGTACAACAGACTTTTATTTTATGCTAGCTTCTGCCCGCGACTTTGTCAGCGTAAAATTTCGTGTTCCCTTGACCCACTCCGTCGTATCGCATCACCTGCCCGCGCTATCACTACCTTTTTACTTAACATTCTTTCTGACTTTTTTTTTCTTTACCCGGCTCCGCAGGATCATAGCTTTAAGTTAAATAGCCTATAGCCTTCCTCAAGAATTGGGCTATACAATCTTACAAACAAACAAATTTTACCTCTTTATTATTATAGAAGTATAGATTTAATATACAAGTAACAATGGATTCAAATATGTTAGTAACAATATTTCTTAATTACCATGTTAAGAAACTTAACACTTAACCTAACACTGCCATATAGTTAATTGAGATTGAAAATTGAAAGTAGAAATAGGAAATTATATAATTATATAATAGAAAATTGGGTATAATGGTGTGATAGGATTTCGCGGATATCGGGCTTGGGCACGAAACCACAGACGAAACTTAGGAGACTCAACAGGTTCGGGCAGTCAATTTTATTTCTAAGCAACTTATAGAGAACAAGGCACCAATGACTACTCTTCGAGTTGAAAGCGAATGCATTTTAAAATATTTGAGACGAGTATTATAAGAGAGCAGCTGTTTACTTTTTCCTCTAGAAAATGCGAGGTGCCACAAAAACCGTTTTTGAACTCTATCCAACAGTAACTTATGTGTGGCGAAGTGTGGTCTCCATACAACACTGCAATACTCCAGAACGCTTCGTACAAGGCTATAGCACAGCATTATTTTAGTACCAACCTGTTTACAGCCCCTGGTGTTTCTTAGCACAAATCCTAAAATTTTATATGTGTAGGAATTAGGTCAGGATCAGACATTTTAAAGTAGAAAGTAGGTAGTTTACTTAATAATCACTTTTATTCGATTTCACACACTTGGTTAATTAATTATAACTGTTACTTAATTAGTTATAATAATTGTTAATTAAAAGATTTTAATACAATAACTAGCAACTCTAGGCGCTATGACAGCATGTGCATCGGACCGAAGTCAAGAATAGAATGCCCCGATCGCTTTTTTTTTGAGTATGGCATCTCGCAGTTCAACCTATGAGGTTGTCGTCTGCTTAACCGGGCTTGCCTGTGGATGCCTCAAAATTAAGGCCTCCAGCCAGGGCTTAAAAACTTACTAAAACCACACCCCGGACACTCGATACAACGCTCGCAAAATAATTACCTACTACCACTACATTGACAAATGACGTTTGTATACCTACGTGTAATTGTGTGCGTGAAATCTAGAAGGGCTGGCTGGCAGTACTCGGCAGTAATGCGTAGGCGGCGGCGCGGGCGCTCTATTATAGTGTACTCTGTGGCGGCACTGCCCGAACGTATGCAACAATGGGGCGCCGCGCGCCGCTCCACTAGGTACTCACAGAAATCTAATAATTAATAACATTTCTATTGTACTACTTTTCAAGTCGAAGAACGAATAGAACGTGAAAGAAAGAGACATAACTAAGACAATAAAGAGAGAGAGCAATAATTTAACCGTTGGTATGTTAATATTACGGAAGTTTTAATTGTTCTAAAACGAAGAAAACTTGGAAAAAAAAAGAATGATAGAGAAAATTATGAAAATAAATTATCACAACACTGGCTTAACTTGTTTGTAATATACTAGCTTTTATTTTTTATGGGTTTAAAGGATATTTGAGTTGCTGTTTCTTACCTTCTTTCATGTTTCGGGAACCGAAAGAAACTTCTGTCTTTATCGTTCCTCGATGAGCATCCAAATAATGCACAATATACAACCATAGTGATTAACACAAAATATAAAACTTTAAAAAAATAATGTATTCGTGTCAGCAGTAGGTACAGCGCTGCGGTTCTTGTGTTTGCGAGCGCCCTTGTTAAAGAGTCTACGACGGTAACCTCGAAGTGCGGGGTGAGGTGCGGCAACTGATGTTAGTGCGGGGAAGGGAGTGGCCTTTCTGTACGTAGTACTTTAAGTATTCTGTGCTAAAACTAAGCGACTACACGCTAAGGGTACCCCTGTGGGGTACGGACCTCGGCTTAGGGCGTCGCTGGGGGAGGGCAGCAAGGGACAGGCTGGATCGGAATTATTTTGGGTATGCCCCGATCGCTCCGCCCGGCCTCGTTTTATACCCGAGCACAAACACGTTGAGTAGTGGGGGAGGTGGGGACGGCGACATCGCCCGATCGGCTCGGTCACAGTATATTATACTGTGGCTCGGTGCACGTGCCGTTTACAACAGTACGATGACGCAGCGCCGTCATATTATGCTTTCTTAATAATATGCTCGATGTGGGGGACGAAAGTATTTTTTTTGTGGAACAGTACTCCCAGATCCTTAATTGCGTCCACTTTTTGTATCTCTTTATTGCCTATGAAATACTCCGAGTTTGTTGGGTGTGACTTTCTTGAAAAAGACAAATGGAAACATTTTTTTTTAATTAAGCTCCCTTTTGTTAGTCTCACACCATTCAACAACTCTGTTCAGATCCTCTTGAAGAAGCTCGATATCGCTCGATGATTCGATTCTTCGAGCAAATTTTAGTTCATCAGGGTAAAGAAAGCATGCGGAAAAGTAAAAGCAGTGAGGAAGGTCATTTATGTAATATGATAAACAATATAGGAGCCAGATGTGAACCCTGAGGGGCACCAGAAGTCATGCAATAATTGGTCGCAGATCGAAAAACGTTAACAACAACATAAAATTCGCGGTTCAATAAATATGATTTAAGCCATTTTAGCAAGGCACCAGTTATATCATACGTTGCTAGTTTTTGTATTAGAATGGAATGAGGAATGAAACGTGGTCGCTCACAATGGGCCTTATTAAAAGGTCGAAAGGCCGAAAGTCAATGGAGAGGACTATGTTTGGAGTATCTCTGCGTGATCGAATCAGAAATGAAGAGATCCGCATGAGAGCCAAGGTAACCGCATTTTGTGGCAGTTGACCTTGAGGCAACAAAGCCGTGTTGGTGATCACTATGTTTTATGAAAACAAGTTATCATTTGTTATAAATTAACTTTTTTTTTTTTTATTACTGAATGGGCCCGATCTTCACCTCGATGACGCCTGATGGAAAGCGATCGATGAGGTATATGATGGAACGAGCGTGCCCAGAAGATGCCTAAGGCACTGGAACTTCTACGCATCGACGAAACACAGCAGGCTGCTTGACGCCGGACTCCGGTGGGAGAGTGGTCGCAAACCAGGCGGGCGTTAGCCCTAACACCGCAAGGGAAGAATAGGCCAGTCAAATAAGGTGTTGGGTGTGACTGTCCAGGATGCGCTGAGCGCTCGGTTCAGTTGAGTAACTGGCGGAACAAGCTGCGCTACACGAAGAGGCAGCTTAATGCATCCCAAAAACTAAACTTGAAATACGTTTACATGTACACATATATCTTAGTAGGAAGGTAAATGTACGTGTGTGTGTATAGGTGTGGTAAGCGAAATAAATAAATACATAAAATAACGCGATTGTCCTTGACGTTGTATCTACAATAACACAAGTTGAATTATATCTCGTAAAGCAAATTGAAATGGAAATAAATATGGCCGGATATTAAAGAAAATGTCGTTCGTTTTATCTTCGACAACTGTTTTTTCCTTCTTATTCGTAAATGGATTACGCTCGTACTATGAAGAAACATGCGGATAGTACTCGTACACAGGTACAGGGCCAATTTTTTTTTACGTTTGTCATGGTTGGTTATCGATACTTATAAGATCCCTGAAGCCTTATCAGACAATGCGCGGAGTACCTACTTGGTTGCCACCCAGTTAAAACATCAATATTTCTTGTGTCGAAGAAGCTCAGGCCAAACCTTTAATCCAATGAATGCGAAATAAAGCTGGGCATCGATTACCATATTTTTCATTATTAAAAGAGTTTTTTTTTTTAAATAGAGTTCGTTTTTCTGGGCTTACCTACTAAGATTCGCTAGCAGTGCCTGTAATATAAACTAGGTACTTACGTCAATGTTTCTTACGTCAATAGGATGTTCCCCATGGAAGTTGAGCTACTCAAGTTCTGAGATGAGCTACACGATTATTGACAAATGCTTGCACTGACTGGTACACTCCATTCTGTCTGGTAGTTTCCTCAAAAGACCATCTCAGACATAAATCTACATGATCTGATCAAGATTATGTCTGAACTTTAAAAGAGGCCGTGACTACTCTGGTAGTCAGATAGGAAACGCCGACCTCATATAGCTTATTTATTTTTTACAATATGACGTATAAAAGTGATTCCATGCCTATTTACAGAATATATAATTTAATTTCCCATTTTGATGAGGTTGTTAATACGTATTCAGAATATTCAGTAAGTTACCTAAATCCAAAACGTATGCAGCTGACTAAATTAATTAATGTTACCTACCTAGCTGTCGAGTGTACTACCTACGTGAACTCGACAAATGGATGTGCGATTAACGCTTCGACATCTGTGACTGCTATAAAAGTCCTTTATTTATGACTATGTTGAGCTTGAGACTAACTTCGCTAAAGAGAAAATCGAAGGTTTTCGAATAAATCAATCCTTTGGAAACACTGGCCTTATTACAAAAAATTATGGCATGAAACTTTTTAAGTAGGTACCTAATATAAGTATTAAAAGAAATTGAAAACAAAACCGGTCAAGTGTGAGTCGGACTCGCACACGAAGGGTTCCGTAAGACAAGGCAAAAAGCCGAAAAAATCATATTTCTTTTATGGAGACCTCCATACAAGAAATGTGTTTTTTTCGGCTATTCTCTCTTTAATTTTTTTTGTTATTGTTTTTTATTGTATTTCAACTACCAATTACGGTTCATGAGATACAGCCCGCTGACAGACAGACGGACGGACGGACAACGAAGGCTTAGTAATAGGGTGGAGGGTTAGGCCACCCTTAGTAGTAGATTTTTTTTATAAGGGGAACCCTTAACAAGTATCCTTAATTTAATTGACTCAGTCACCAAATTCAATGAATTTCATTAAATAAATTTTTGTCATTTGTTAACAATTGGTACTTAAGTGGATATATTGCTCATTTGGAGAAACATCGACGTAACTGCTACTTCCGTTTTTAAGTCTGCTTTCCTAACGTAAATACGGTTTCCCAAAAACACAAAGCACTTGCATTGTCATAATTAACTCATTTTTGGGAAAAAATACATTTACGTCGATATTTCTTCAAATGAGCGATATGTGCAGTCAGCATCAAAAGTCGATTAACACTATCATTCTTACATGTTATTAAATTGACAACAACTTTTTTCAATAAACTGATTTTTAGCTTTTCACATAATAGACAAGAGTATATATTCTAAAAAAAATTCTTCTGCTGCAATTTTGAACAAATATTTTGCTCAATAACTAAGATTAAATAAACTGAAGTGTTAATCAACTTTTGATGCTGACCGTACTTATCTACCCACATAGTTAAATTTAAGGTTTAAAATATAATATTATAATAATAGTCCTCCAGACCATATAATTCGGCCATGGCAGCCAATCGCAAAGAAGCCTAGCCTTCGACGCGGGAGATATTATAGTGCACAAGTGTGTGCGCGGACACAGGTGCACTCTCTCTTCCCTCACTCTCGTCCGATAATATTGTAATATGCTGGTTGTTAACCAACATAATTGTTGGACTAGTAGTAGCAATCACGAGAGTCCTTTGATCCCAAGTGTATTATTTAATTAGAAATAATCAGAGATACAATTTCTAAACGATTACCGACGTGCGAGTTCAAATAAAACACAAACATTCTTATGTTGTCTATTTATTGAATGGAACGATAAACAAAAAATTACATAATAATTGACTTATGTATTCATAACATACAGTTTCTATTCCTTATAAAATTCGTGTATTTTTGTTTACATGAATTGAATTTTACAAAAAACTCTTTGATAACTTGATACAAGCAGCTTATAATATATTTACACAGTCAGTGCAAAGAAAATATTCAATTGATGCAGTACAGAAATATTATGGAAAAGCTCGAAAAATAATTACATTTGCGATTTATTTTAACAGCTTATAAGTCGATTCGCACGAATTTACTCGCCCGAAACGGGCGAATCGTCACTTTTAAATAATATTATTTATTCTTTCAGCGACTCGCACGAAGTTAATTTATTTGTGGGCGAGTCTACAACTCCAGATATATGTATTAGCCAATCGGCACATTTTGAATTTTATTCAATAAAGTATAGAAAAAAAGAACACTAGCGCACATAAGTGTAAGTCTTAAATATTATAAAACGATTCGCCCGTTTCGCGCGAGTAAATTCGTGCGAATCGACTAATAAGCCATTTTAACTTTGCTGTATTGAATATTAAATAGATAAGTACCTACCTATGCTGTAGTAGTATGATCGTTGAGTATTTATTTACACGTAAAAGATACTTCTGTAATAGTATCGAAAACAACGCGATTATATCTCGTCTCGGTATCTCGATGCAAAGAAAATTAACTCAATATCTCTTGCAGATATTTCTCATTTTATACCCACTAATAACTAATAAGCTCTTACTTAATTAATTATAAAAAACTTCAGTAAATTCTTGAACACAATTTCGTGTTACTTAAATTATATTACATTTTTTTTTAGCAGTCCTTTTGTATATTATTTACACACTTTGCCACATTAACGAGACAGAGATGATGACGATAGAGAACTGTGTCATTGAGTTAATAGCTGATCCGGAAGACCATATTGAAGACTGGTCTGAGCTGTCCTCAGGTCACGAACTGGGCGAAAAATCTGGAAAAAATATTTTAGTTAAATACCTGTACTTTAAAGTTACGTTAAAAGTTTCAAGGTTATTGGTCCTAAGACGTACACGGTGAACACACGCAGCGAATTTAGTAGTTAGTGATTTAGAAATCATCATATAAGTATTTATATCCATCATATATGTGTTTTTTTTTTTTGTATTTGTATGTATTTTTTTTTGTTTTTTTTTTTTTCTATGGAAATCACACAGATTTTGACAGCCAATTTGTCGAGATGTCAAAATCTGTATGGTTGTGAGAATTTGAAATTTCCTTCGAGTCGCCGGCGACTGAAGTCACTGAGTATGTACTTAGCATTACAAAGCTTTGTCTACGCGGATATTGAAGCCATTTTGAAGGGTTATACGCTCGTATGGTAGAAAATATTGTAATAGTGACTTAAACTATCTCATTGTTATTTATAATGGCTTGATAAATTTCATTACATACTTTTATTGTAATCATTGGGACCAAAACTTTACCAAAAATAGATAAACGAAGATATATTAAAACCTGCCGAAGTAGAACAAATCAATGCTGTAAGCTCCACTTGTAACAATTGGCCCAAGACAATATAAAATAAATATGGAATCAAAAATCCCTGAAGATTTCATAACGTTACAATATTCAGCCGATTGAAAAAGAGGACAAAGTTACGAGAGTAATTTTCCATGGGCAGGTAGACAGGCTAAGTTTCAGTGGCGATAAATCAATTTGGCTTTTATTAACGAAGAGGCTCAGGTATGGAATGTACGCCTTTATATACCTGGTACCTATCTATGCAATGTTTTTATTTGCACATAACGGAGAAGAGGCTAAAAACATAATGGTGACCTTCAAAAAGTGTACCTATGTAAAATTATAATTGTATCTATACCATGTGAAATCGACAATACAACAATGAATGAAAACACTGGCAAAGCTAATGCATAGGAGTATTTTAGAAGTAGGTATCAAATTAATCCTGACATTGAAATTAAAAACTGATTTTTTCAAACAAAGAAACTAAACTAAACAGTTATGGGCCGACAATGAGTTTAGCTAATCTTTGACTAGCTATAGTTAATGACTAAAGTATTGGAAATATTTGATGACATTTTTGTAAGCAGACTGGGAACGTCATGTCGTTTATTTTCGTATTGTTGTCTCCACTTTGTATATGTATCACATTGACGGCGGACAATAGTCTTGCGTCGTCATGCTCATATCTGATAGTAAGACTGCTATTATTAAAAGTGAGTAGTTAACTAGGTATTATCCTAGATCACAGATCAGTAACTTTGGCACATTAGTTAAATAATATCAATTCGCGTCCTTGAGACAAGAATTTCGGAACGGGGACAGAAAGTTTGCGACGTACTGCGCTAATTTCTACTACTTTTAAATTAGCTTAGTACTAGCGGCGCCCCACGGTATCACCCGCATGGAGATTCACACAGGAACCGTACATTTTTCTGACATAAAAAGTATTCTATGTTCAAAATTAAATATTTTTTACATGACACAATGTGAGTGTGTATGTGTGTCTTAGGTGATAGGTTTTACAAAGACAGGATCTTTGTGGACCCTGTCGGGCACAGCTAATTAGGAGAGAGGCAGAGGGCTTTGATTTGATGAATTAGTTGGTATACTATTCTATGTTACTTTGGACTAGTGAAGCTATCCATCAGTGAAGGATTTGTTACACAAGTTGGCGACGCCGCCAGTCTCTTGGGTACAGGGTAATGTACGCAAGAGACTGGTAAGCCGACAGCGATGCGTAGGAATTTTTCGATACCATATTTTAGTTTGTCAATAGTTTTAGTTAGGTTAGGAATGTTAGGATATTACATTTTTGTTTTAATTGTTTGTTAGTTTATTTAGTATTAGAAGTTAATCCAGTCAGAGTATATATTTTTATCCTCTTAAATAAAGTTCAGCTTCATAAAAAAAAACACAATTTGACCCCTTATATTATAATATCATAAGAACACACTGCTACACAAACAAAAGCTCGCACAATATACTGCCTGTTTAGTTGAACCGCTGCACCTATTGCTATTAATAATTTTGTAGAGCATCAAAATACAGAGCTTGAGCTTCTGATATTACACGAACTAGTTACAGGAGCAGCACAAAGTAAATCAATTTCGAGTTATCAGAACTGTACAAGATTGTTTGCTGGCGCTGCGGTCAACGAGCCGTTTACAATATTATCAGGGAGGTTCTATTCCTGATACTACTGCTTTACGTATGTCGAACTCGTAAAAGCCATTTTTTTAACATTGCCGGCTCTTCTCCATAGATAAGGAACAATTGGCACCGTGCACATAAATTCGGAAAAGAATTGGAATTACCGACATAGCTTGCAGAGTACGCAAGCTGAAGTGGCAGCGGGCTGGCCTTGTTTGTCAAAGGACCGACGGCCGGTGGAGCAAACGAGTCGTGGAGTGGAGACCGCGTATTGGCAAGCGTAGTGTGGGATACCTTTCAACTAGATGGACCGACGACTTCAAGAAGGTGGCTGGGACTGACTGGATGCGGAAGGCGGGGGTCTGTCTGAGTTGATTGTTGATTGACATATGTTCCATAAGTGCCCAATGGCCATATTACATATGTTTATGTGAAATAAAGTATTTTGAATTTGAATATAGAAATAGAAATTGTCGTTTTATAGAATGCATGTGACATTTAACCTATGGGCGATAAAGCATTTACGAGGTCGATATACCACAGTAGGTATACCTCTTACTAGATTTTTATTGAAAAGGGCTTTGTTGAGAATCCAATATTGAAGTAACTCCCACTTAGTGTGAGTGGGAGTTACCTTTATATTTATGTAGGGTACCTTTATATTAGCTTTGACGCAACGTTTAAAAAACGCAATAATGAAAGCGATCCACATTGCTAATATTATATTAAAAATAATTACAGTTTCAAGAAAATAGTTTGAAACTACGTTTTAGAGTATTTTCTTCATACTATGAGTTAGTGTGTTAATTAATCTTTATTCCTTCTCTTTTATTGAAAGACGCCTTTGCTCTAAAGTGGGATAGATACACGCTTTATATTATGATCGTTATGATATTCGGTTCGAAAAATAGTTGCGAATAGTGAGAACATAATTCGCTTATTATTTATAATATAATATAGGGTGTTACGGAAAGGGTATATCAATACAAAGGGGTTGAAGAGTGGTCTAGAATCTCTGTACAAAATTTCAGCCCAAAAGCATTAATTTTGAAAATGCTTAACATTTTTTTTATTTCGACATCACGGCGGCGTGATGTGCGTGTACTAGGCGCACAGACACACTACAGATAATGGATAATGACCCTCGTAGTGCGGTGACACGTTTGTTATGATTTCAATTTAATAAACTATCGAAATAAAAAAATATTAAGCATTTTCAAAGGTACTGCTTTTGAACTGAAATTTTGTACAGAGATTCTAGACCAGATACACTCTTCAACCCGTTTGTATTGATATACCCTTTCCGTAACACCCTGTATAATATAATAAGCTTATTTTATTGAGAAGACACGAGGGGCTTGTGGCTAAGTAATAACAGCCTACCGGGTCGATCGATCAGGTTAACCAAGACCCCTCCGTGCCTCGGAAAGCACGTTAAGCCATTGGTCCCAGCTGTCATTTGTGGATCTTTGGCAGTCGTTACGGGTCGTCAGAAGCTTGAAAGTCTGACAACCAGTCTTACCAAGGGGTATCGTATTACCCAGTTACTGGGTTGTGGAGGTCAGATAAGCAGTCGCTTTATGTAAAATACTGGTATTCAGCTGCATCCGGTTAGACTGGAAGTCGACTCCAAGACAGTTGAGAAAAGGCTAGCCAGTTGATGATATTGTAAAGGCACGTTGACCGAACAAGTCCCAAAATACTACCATTCGTAAACAAACTGATAAGATATAGGGACCTGATCATTAGTGTGTCAATGAAGAAACAGGAGCTAAGTCGTAATGATTGGCCTACAAACTTGCAAGCTTACCGGCGGCGATTGGTAGATAACGGACAGATAAGCATCGTGATTGGTCGGTTACCTAAGTTCTGCATTTGATGTTGGCTCAGCACGACCACGATACGATCCTCGTGCGGGAAGTGCATGTCAGGATCGTGCTCTTTAACTTCTAATTCTGCATCTGTTGAGGAAATTAAATGTTAATTGAAAGTATTGAATTAAAATACCAACTAATTTAATTACGACTTGTGTTATCTTGACGCTATACCTGAAGGCTAATTATTATTCCCGTAATTAAAACCGTTAAAAATTTTGCCGCAATTTCTCAAATCTCAGTGACAATCAATATCAAATACTTGTCAAAAATGTAGGGATGTTAGAGGTATTTTTGACAGATTGAGACTGAGATCAGACTGTGAACGTTCTTAAAATTACGAGAACAGCCCCTTCGCTGCAAGCTATGAAAATGTGCTGCTGCATCTGCCAAACCTATGAACACACAACTGCGGGAAATTGCGTAACAACAACTAACAGTAGGAATGACTTTCTTTCATTTTGACAGTTCAACAACATTAATTGTGTTATTTACGTTGTTAACAACGGAAATAACGCAACGAATTATTGTTATGTAAAAAATTTGCCTGCTCAAGCAGATACATTTTTCGAACATAAAGCAATGGATCAGCAATATCATTCAGAATGATTCAGATTGTGGTTGTTGATAGTGTGTTTCGAAATTACGGTGCAGGTGTAAAAATGTTATCAACGAAGCCGAGAGTCACTTGTTCCTTTTAGTTTACACCTGGGAACCTGATTACGGAGATAATGAAGGGCAACGTTTCTAGTAATTAAAAAAAAGTACTTTTTTAAGTTTTTTATTATGAAAACAAATTTAAATGTTATAACTTAACCCTTTGTACCTTTTTGTGCGAAAGGTTTAAATAAATAAACTTTAAATACTCCCACGATCCCTATACCGCTGCATGCATTTGCATAAGGTCGTGTGTGTCAAGACATTGTCGTTGTGTTACTACCGTAAAAAGCGAATTTTCACCACAAAAATAAAATTCGTTTCCCAGCAACTATTTCTGCACAAAGTTACTTTGATGTACAGACTGCAGCACATCAAACTACCCGATACTCTAAAATTCTGCCAATCAACTTTGAACCTTATGCTTTAGTGATAAACTTGAAAATCTATTAAAGAAATTTGATAGATTGTAGCAGGTAGATGTGCTGGCGTCTGTACCTACAGACTGCGAAGATGACGGCTTCGTGAAAGGACTTGCTACACCTTGTACGTACTTGTACTAAAATCTACTTTTTTGCAGACAGGTTAAAAGATTTCTCTTTACGATTTTAGGAAGCAAATAGAAAATAAAATTTTCTAGAAAATATATTGAGAATATGGGTACCTAGATCATTAATTACGTGGGTAACCTTTGCAATCTAAAATCCTTCGAGAGTAATAAATAATACTTGGCTAATATGGTGAGTGGCTTATGTCCTTGGCATACATTAACCAACCCTTTGTAAACCTTCTCCTAAAATTATTTCTCAAGTAACCAATGCCAATTTTATCACTGTCAATATTTTCAAAGTCAACTAGGAACCCTTATAGTTTCGCCATGTCTGTCTGTCCGTCCGTCCGTCCGTCTGTCCGTCCTCGCTTAATCTCTGTGACCGTTAGCACTAGAAAGCTGAAATTTGGTACCAATATGTATATCGACAAAGTGGTAAAATAAAAATTGGAAAAAAAAAATTTATTGGGGTAGCCCCCCTATATGTAAAGTGGGAAGTGATTTTTTTTTAATTTCAACCCTAACGTGTGATATATTGTTGGAAAGGTATTTAAAAATGAATAGGGGTTTACTACAATCATTTTTTGATAATGTCAATCATTTCGGAAATAATCGCTCCAAAAGTAAAAAACAAGGTGTCCCCCCCCCTCTAACTTTTGAACCATAAGTTTAGAAAATATGAAAAAAATCTGAAAAGTAGAACTTTATAAGGACTTTCTAGGAAAATTATTTTGAACTTGATAGAAACAACAGTTTTTGTACAAAAAAGACAAAAATTTGTACAAAATCATTTCTGGACTAAGTTCGTAGTATAATCGTATATGCAAGCATTTTTTTTAACTTCGTTTACATATTTTATTATCCTGAACGTATCTTTTTTCAAACAAAAAAAGAATTATTAAAATCGGTTCTCGCAATCCAAAATTACCACCGAAAACTTCTGGCACGTCTATGTATTAATTAGTAACCCAATTCCCCGAGAGATGGCGCTGTAGGTACTTATTACATTGGGTCGGGTATTATCGAATTGTACGTGGGATAACTTATTGTGACGGACGGGAAACTACGGAACCCTACACTGAGCGTGGCCCGACACGCTCTTGGCCGGTTTTTTTATTTTGCTTATTGCCCATCTTTGGTTGTTGTAACTGGAATATAAAAACAATTTATGAAAAGAGTAAAATAATATATGAGGAAATAGTTTATTTTTTTGTTTGTTAGCCTATACTGTCCCACTGCTAGCAAATGCCTAAATTGGTTTATGAAAAAAAATCTATTTAGCAAAATTAGTGAAAATGGAATATGAAAACAATACCTTCATATATTTAGATACAGAATTGAAATATATAAAAACAACACTTATATTTTACTATAGAATTGGAATATAAATAAAATTATCTACGTACGTATTCGATAAATGATTGAAATTGAAATATAAAATTTAAGAAACTGGAATACAAAATAAAAATATAAGAAATTGGAATACAAAATAAAAATATAAGAAATTGAAATAGCATTTTTATGCTACCTATTTCAATTTCTTATATTTTTAAAGCATATTTTCTTATTACAACTTACATGTTTGGATTGGTGTGGTAATAACAACTTCGAGAGCCGTTGTAACCTCCGTGGACGTCGACGTAGTGGTTGCTAGAGCTATAACATAAATGTTGTATTTACCTACCTAAGAAATCGTAAAATGTTTAGGTATTTGAATATTAAATTTTGGAAGATGTCTGTATTTGTAGAGGCTGTAAAATGATAGTTACCTAGATGTAAAATTTTAAGTGATGAGGACGACTTATATTAGAATATTGGTTAGCTCTAACAAAAATATTAAAGATTCCTAGGTATATTTAAAAATGTAGTCTTACTTATAATGAAAAGAGTTATTATAAAAAACAGCATTTGTAAGTTATATCTAACGTAGTATTCAAATGTTTTATTATTATAATGTTTTTTTTTTATAAACGTCAAATAATAACAATACAAAAAATGTGTATTTTTCTTGTAGTGACAAGAAAAATACACCTTTTTTTGTATTGTTCTAGTAGGTACGCTAATTGATAGTGCCGTGCTTTCCTATAATTTAGATACATTTGAGTTAATGCTGTGTTTAGTTGGTAAGCCTCACGATGGTAAGCCTCTAAGTTAATAATTTAAAAAAAACCTGTGGTTGAGACTTGACGACAGCATAATTTAATAAATATAAAAAATAAATAATACCTATACAAACATCATAACATAATTTTTCTTAGAATAAACTAATATATTATTGCGAAATGTAAATACAATAATGACTAATTCCTAATAATTTGTTAAAAGCTCCTTTTTATTCCATGAAAAGGTTTTCGAATAGATATTCAAAAACAAATTACCTACCTTTTGTACCTTTTCATGGAACATCAAGTAACTACAAATTAGTTTTTAAAATTCTAAACCACACAATTTATCCAATTCCCGAAATATTTGATAAAAGCAAAAATAATCCATTGTTAGAAAATAGTACATTATGATACATGTGTGCTATGTTGATCATTAAACTCGAGGCGGTATTATTCGCGCGAGCCGTAGGCGAGCGCGATAAGGTAGCCGAGAGTTTAATTATCAATGCACACGCGTATCATACGACGTTTTTCAACACACTTGCGAGGAAAAAAACAGACTTGTATTGTTAAATATTAACTTGTATGGATAATGGCGGGCTGGGTTTGTCATTCCGCGCGCCGCGCTGGCGTGCGCGCGCAGGTTTACCCATAGAGTAAGTAAACGATAAACAGCCTATAGAAAAAATATAATAAACACAAAATAATGTTAAGACTGATCGTAGTGTTGTCGTATGTCAAATTGTAGTTTAGTTAGTATGGAATTAGAAAGTACTATTTGCATAGAGATACAAGTTGCATAGAAAAAAATATAATAAACACAAAATAATTTTTACACTAGTTAGTATGGAATTAGAAAGTACTATCGGCATAGAACGCCAGTGGTCTTTTCCGTTTGGTTACAGGAGGGACGACGGAAAATTATAAGGTGCATCCAGACAGAGCGAGCCATGCGCCGCAAGTGCTTTTTTTTGTATGTTAGATGCCTCAGCCTGAGGCAACCGTACATATAAAAAAATCATTTGCGGCACATGCCTCGCTATGTGTGGATGCACCCTTAGGTGAATGCGCAGTGGTAGACCGCGAAATTTAATTTTTTTTAAGTTTTTTACAATTCGCAGGTCAGTATCAGGTTGTATCTTGATCAAAATGTATATTTATATAATAGATATGTATTTAAAGAATTATAGTCATTAGAATCATTAAATATATTTAAGTTAGATCTGTTCCCTAAGATCTTTTCCATAAGAGATTTGTTCTTATGGAACAAATCTAGCTTAGAAAGATGTATTTAATTATTCTAATGATTATAATTCTGTAAATACGTATCTGTTATAGTCGCGAATCATATTTTGATCAAGATACAACCTGACACTGACCTGAAAATTGCAAAAAACGTTAGAAAAATTTAATTTCGCGGGCTACAACTGCGCATTCATCTTAGGGTAAATAAATTTTAGTTCATCTTGGGACCAAGGACAATTCAGACTATTTAAAAAAAAAGTAAAATATGGCTCGCGGATTCTTTTTGGCATAAAGTCTCTTTGAAGAGATTAAAAAAAAACGCACTTCTCCGACCTCCGACTAGTAAATTAAATAGTTATCTGTGGAAATAAAGCACAAGTACCGTAACGTAAAGAAAAAGCACGCGTTTGTAATACACTGCATTATGGATCTAAAAGCTGTGCATTAAGAGCCATTTTACGAGCAAGTGTGTTGAAAATACTATTACAAAATACCATTTCCAAGTAATCATTATTGTTCTTGGGTTATATAAAAAAGTTCGCAGAACGGAGGAGTTAGAGTGGCGAGGGAGGACTTTTTTTACCTGTCACTACTTGGTGACATACAACTGTAAATACTAAGTTTCAGCCCGATCGGTTCACTAACCTTTGAGATTTCGCTGGATAAAAAAGGAAATCGGGAAGAGAACACTGACTATGAAGAAAATAGAGTTTCGTGCCATGATAAAGTTCCTTACTAGGCAAGGAAAAACGCCTCAAATAATATGGTAGATATGTCATCTATCGGGACTCATGCCCTGGAAAATCGATGTTTTACATGTTGCATAGTCTTTTTAAGCAAGGCAGAAACTCGATTAAAGAGGATCAGTGTTCTGGTCGGCCGATTGAGGCAACATCTTCAGACATGGTTGAAAAGTTGAAAAATTTGTTCTGCGATCTGTTTTTTTCTTCAGACGAGCGTCTGCTCGTCTGAAGAAAAAAACAGATCGCAGAGATGACTGGAGTATCGTCTATGACTATTTTGAGCATTCTCTATGACCATCTTGGCATGTCTACGGTCAGTGCAAGATGTGTGCCGAGAATGGCTCACACCGCTTCAAAAACAGCAGCGCGTCCAGTGTTCTCGCGAGTTTTTGGATCTGTGTAGTGAGAACAGGCATGAGTATATGAACCGAATTGTAACTGGGGATAAAACTTAGGTTCATCACTATGAACCTGAGTCAAAACAAGAGTCCATGTAGTGGCAAAAAAAAGGCGCAGCACCGCCTAAGGAGTTCAAGGTGTCAAAATCGGCCGGAAATATTATGGCTACAGTTTTTGGGATTCAGAGGGGATTTTGTTGATTGATTATAAAGATAAACGTATCAATATCACGGGGCAATACTGCGATAGGCTACTAGAAAAATTTAAAAATGCAATTAAAGAAAAAAAATAGGGGAAAGTGGTCTCGAGGTGTGCTCCTTTTGCACGACAATGCACCCGTTCACAAGAGTCATGTTGCGATGGCTGCCTTACACAATTGCGGCTTCAAAACTCTGAACCACCCACCCTACAGTCCATATTTGGCCTCTTGTGATTATTATTTGTTCCCAAACATGAAAAAAGAGCTTCGTGGAAAGAAATTCACCGATGACGAAGAAGCGAAGTCGGCCATTTCTGCCCATTATGAAGGCCTTGATAAATCATGTTTTTCGAAGGTATAAACAAATTATTTGAAAGGTCTGAGAAGCGTACATATGTGTAATTGGAGGGTTACTGGAAAAATATTGAAAAGGAAAAATAATTTCATGTTTAATTTCATCTCCCTTCCTTTTCATTCCGCGAACTTTTTGGCCTCCCCTCGTATGTATACAAATCCTCTAATTAACGAAGCCACAAACAACTGATTACGTCCACAAATTAAGCTGGGATTATTTTTGGGCAGCATAACATTTATGGTACTTCTGTAATACTGCAAAATGATATAATGATAGCTATCATTTTACAGAATACTTGAACAATGACATGGTATTTGGTTTCAGTCCAAGTGGAAAGGACGGCCAGTTCCTCAGATACAAAGATGTTCAGAAAAAACAAATGAAGAGATGCAATATAGATCCCTCTGGCTGGAGAGAGTTGGCAAAGTATAGACCTGCACCCTAATTGCGTAACACACTATTAATCATAATCTGAATAATTTTGAAGAATATTGCTAATCCATTGCTTCATATGTTCGAAAAATTCGTCTACTCAACAACGTAAATAACGCAATGAATGTTGTTGAACTGTCAAAATGAAAGCTATTGCTACTGTTAGTGTGTTACGCAATTAGCCGGCTGTTTGGAGGTGTTTGGTAAAGAGAAACGTGCATGCCTTTTAAGACCAACGGAAGAGTGATCATGACACCAGGCGAGACGAGCTCAAAAGTAAGCCACCCAACATACAATACCATTACGAAAATGGTATGTTAACCATCGTGCACTGTGCATGTACAGTCAACAAAAGAGATGAGTATGCAGGATCGTCTGATATAGTTGAAGTTTAGTAAGAAACCGATGGATGTTCTCGAATAATTTTATTAATAGAAGACAAACAGATCATTTATCTAATTAAATTTCAGCCGACAACATCCATCGGTTTCTTACTAAACGACGACCCTGCATACTAATATCTTTTGTTGACTGTACCTTCATAGCAATAGGCTACATTAGCCACATATTATACAGAGGAAATATGACCACGAATCCGTCTGCCGGGCGAGGATGTAAATTATTGAAAATCATCAAAATATCAACTTTATTTATTGACTGTTTAAATTGCTACCAATCAATTAGATACAACAGCAGTTCACTGGATTTTGAAATTGAAAATTCAACAGTGTAATAATATTTAGGTGTTCAATTTAGATGTTCCTTAGTGTTAGTGAAAGCGGGCATTCGATTTGACAGCATAATCAGCCTATAATGTTCCCACTGATGGGACACAGGCTTTCTCTCTGTGAGAGGGATCGGGCTGTAATCTACCACGCGGGCCCAGTGCGGGTTGCTAGATGTCTCATGTCTTAAAATTTTTGGTTCTAGGATATGCCGGTTTCCTCACGATGTTTTCCTTTACCGTTTTGAGAGCAGCGGTGATGAAATTACCGCATCTGCCTGGGTTCGAACCCACGACCTACATCTTGTAAGTCGAGGCCGTTACCTCTGGGCCACCACTGCTCTCACAGCTGATTTGACAGTACGATAATTTATTAGAGACCAGGATTACAGAATAGGATCAGAAATACTTCAGCTTACAATCGTAGATACCTACCTATTGAGGTTTTTTAAGCAATTCATTCTCCTTTACGTAATATACATACCTCTATATTTTTTTTCGATTCTATTGAAACACTTATGAATTGGTTCGCATAAAATCAAAAGTTTCAGACGAAAAAAGGTACATATTTTAGGCAAAGGTTATCCATTCATAAAGGCATCAAATTGAACAGCTCTATCAATATCATAATATTCTTTGTGAAAACTAGAGTTGTTGAACTAAATACAGATATAACTTCTCGCTATGTACTATCTACTCATATGCTTGGATCAACTGAACGAAAATGTGTATTTAGGGCTCGAATACGGGTATTAGAGCAATATGAGGCAGCGCTGACATTTTGCCGTTATAAGGTCATGCCGTAGGTTTTTTATATCAGTATTATCATCATTCTCCTGCCCTTATCCCAATTTATTTGGGGTCGGGGCAACATGTCTTTTTCTTCCATACTTGTCTATTAGACGTCATCTCGGTAGTCACCTTTCTAACCATATCATCATTCACACATTCCACCCATCGTTTTTTTGGTCTTCCCCTACTCTTATAGCCATCGACATTCATACTCAAAACTCTCCTCACGACAGACCTCCACCCCCCCCCCCCGCTCCTCCTCCCCGACTCCTCTTTCTATCAGTATTATATTTTGAGAAAAGCCTCGATTGGAAATGTCCTTTAAATATTGCGTGTATCTGAAATGTGTGTTGGTATTTATTGTATATGTATATGTAAATAGTGCACCACAGACTACCTGCAGTATTATCTCTCCTTTGTCTCCGTCTTTAAAATATCGTTTTTAGTGATAAGACCACCCATTGTGAGACCCCTTGTTAAAATTTCTACATTTGTATCTGTAACATTTATGGTGTACATAATAAAGCGTATTCTATTGTATTCTACTGCATAATTTTCCTCGACATGGGAGATATCAAAGGCCCTAGCACGCACGCGTGACGAACATGTGACGTAAATTCGATCATGTCACCATATTAAGTACTTACTGTAAATTGTGATGTCATCTCTCGTCGACCCCATCGAGTTTTCCGCGTAACAGTAGTAGGAGCCGATATCTTCTCTGGACATGTTTCTCACTCGCAGTATTGCTGTGTACTTGTATCCTTGGGATTTTAGACTCGTCTGGTACTTTGATCCTGTACAATAAATACAAAGGGCATCGAAGATTTTTATATTGAGCCTGGCGTACGTCGCGCCATTTTGTTTTTTTTTTTTTTTTCAAGATTGCGACTACGCATGAAACCTATATAAATCGATAGCTGACAATGCAAACGGAAAATATAATAGAAGCAAACCCCGTAAAGCGTCACGTTTCCGAGATATTAATGTTACTATTTACATAGGTTTCATACGTGGCCGCCATTTTGAAAATATCAAAATAGCGGACTGTTAGGTATGCCACGGATCTTCAAAACCCTTTAGGGCCTATAAAGGTATGTCCTGAAATGAAAATTACACCTTATAAGGGCAATATTTTGGTTAAAAAATCACAGATCTGCATCTCTAACAAAGTAACAACAATAATTACAAAACTTCATGAGCACTCTACAAATTATCCATCCAGACATAGCATAGCTACAAATATTTGAACACATATAAATTGATACTCCAAATTCAAACGTGTGGTAGAATGGTAGAATTCACAGCCTCTCTAAAAGGTTAGGCAAAGGATATTAAATTTTAACTCTACCACATTACACTGTTGAGGTTAAAACACCCACACATTTTGAAATTGAAATTAATCGGGTACCTACGTAAAATGTTTCTACTATGTAATACAAATTGTAACTGAACCGCATCAACTCAAAGAATGATTAAAATTACTGCTTTCGTGTCAACATTTGTAAAGGTAAATTGCTTCCCAATTTTTTGGATTTTCAGTAAACTTGTACTACGAAATAAACTTACCATTGTAAAGTTTATTTAGATCTATATGTGTCCAGTATACGGTGGGACGAGGGTTGGCTTCGATCCTGCATTTCAGCTGCATCGTTTCGCCGACGTAAACACCCATCATCTTCTGTGAGATTCTAGCAGTCGGTTTACCTGGAAATTTAATGACATTAATTTCAAGGAGAAATATCTATTATCGAGATCCTTTACGTATCTATGAGTGTCTTCGCATCTAGCGTCGGTCCAGCGCTAACATACATCAAACGGACATATCTATACGCAACATAGAAGTTCAATACAACCGCGTCTACATTACGCTAAACCACACTAGACGTCTATCCATAGATACCTATAAATAGAGTACAGAGTAACGCCAACTCCTGGACATAGGTTCTACGGTCAGTGTGAAGACATTCTAAGGCTCTGATCAATACGCAACTTGCAAGAGCGTGCATCTTCAGTTGCTCAAGAAACTTCACTGAAATAAATACGCGAGGGTACGTGTGGATTCGCGAGGATACGCTATCGATCGCTCCATCATTAAATAATCATGTATTTTTGTTGTGGAAATAATAGAGGATGATATAAATATTGAATAATCTCGTAAAAAGCCTTTCCTATGAAGATTGATGATCCAAATCCATTTAAATGACGGAAGTTAAAAGCTGGGTGGTTGATATTTGTTATGTTCTAACAGCAATGTGAACTGTTTTGTGTAGTAGTTGATTAATATCTATAATAGTATCGAATCTGGCTGTGACAGTTATGACAGCAAAGAGTGAACGATTCCAATGAGTATGAGAACCCCAAGTCTAAGAAAGTTCCAAGTATAGGTACTTTTGAAAGGATATAAGCTGGTTTACCAGTTGACACATCTCAAAACTAAGACGTCCGATTACATTTTGGCAGCATCACCAAAAAAAAAAGCATCACTAGAGATTTAGCTAAGCATAATTATGTTGAGATTGAATTATTAATATAAAGTAAAGCAGCAATAAGGTCATGTTCATGGTACATAGGTATTTATATATTTTTTATAATCTATATAAATAAAAACAAAAGGCCTGACTGACTGACTGACTGACTGACTCATCAACGCCCAGCCCAAACCCATGGACCTAGAAAGCTGAAATTTTACACAATGGTTCCCTTTATAATGTAGACAAGGAATAAGGAAGGATTTTTCGAAATTCAACCCCTAAGGGAGTTAAATAGGGGATGAAAGTTTGTATGAAAGTCCGTCAGTTTTAAAGTTAGGATCTTCAAATTTTGTGTTTAGGCTGACGATTGAAAATTAATTTATACGTGTCTCAGCGTTTTTGATGATTCCACCCCCAAAGGGTTAAAAAGGGGGATGAAGTTTTGTATGAAAGTCCGCCAGTTTAAAAGTTAGGATCTTCAAATTTTGTATTTAGGCTAACGATTGAAAATTAATTTATACGTGTCTCAGCGTTTTTGATAATTTTACCCCTAAAGGGGGATGAACGACCTAACTGAGATATCGGCGCACAGCCTAAACCGCTGGTCCTAGGGACATGAATTTTGGAGGGTGTGTTCTTTGTAAAGAGTAAGTATCCAGTAAGAAGGGGTTTTTGGAAATTCAGCCTTTAAGAGGGTGAAAAGGGGGGATTTTGTTTGTATGAAAAATCTTATTCCTTGAGTTAATAACCTTGAAACTTGGCACGAATACTTACCTAAGTAAATTATGAAGTTTGGCATTTTTTGTTTTCACAAACTACCCCCTAAAGGAGGATTGAGGCGGGGTGTGTCAAAATTTGTATGGAAGAATTTTAACGCATGGTCCGATTACCTCGAAACTCGGTATTTATACTTAAGACCAAAACTAAAAAATAACGTCTATCAGGGTTTTCCGAAAATCTACCCCTAACAGGGTGAAAAGGGGTAGTTAATTATACAGGTGAGGATTTTAATGCGTGGCTTGATTAATTCAACAATTCGTATAAATAATCTTTGAGTCAAGTAATGAACACATCTCAAGCATTTTTTTGAAATTCCACCTCTATGGGGGTGAAAAGCGGGAGTACAGTGTATATGAAAAATCTAACTCCATGAAACTTGCCACGAATACTTAAGTAAATTATGAAGTTTGGCATTTTTTGTTTTCCTAAACTACCCCCTAGAGGGGGATCGGGGGCGTCAAAATTTGTATGGAAAAATTTTAACGCACAGTGCGATTACCTCGAAACTCGGTATTTATATTTAAGACCAAAAATAAATAATAACGTTTATCAGGGTTTTCCGAAAATCGACCCCTAACGGGGTGAAAAGGGGTAGTAAATTATACAGGTGAGGATTTTAATGCGTGGCTTGATTAACTCAACAATTCGTATAAATAATCTTTGAGTCAAGTTATGAATACATCCCAAACAATTATTTGAAATTCCACCCCTATGGGGGTGAAAAGCGGGAGTACAGTGTATATGAAAAATCTTACTCATTTGATTAATAAACATGAAACTTGGCACGAATACTTAAGTAAATTATGAAGTTTGGCATTTTTTGGTTTTCTAAACTACCTCGTAGAGGGGGATTGGGGGCGTCAAAATTTGTATGGAAGAATTTTAACGCGAAGTCCGATTAACTCGAAACTCGGTATTTATACTTAAGACCATAAATAAATAATAACGTGTATCAGGGTTTTTCGAAAATCTACCCTTAACGGGGTGAAAAGGGGTAGTTAATTTTACAGGGTAGGATTTTACTGTGTGGTTTGATTGACTCGAAAATTGCCGACATAGGTCACACGGCTGCCAAGCTAAAATGGAACTGGGCTGGTCACATCTGTCGCATGCCGGAGGAGCTATGGGCTAAAATAACCACACAATGGGTCCCAAACAGCAGCAAACGGCAACGCGGCAGGCCCAGAATGAGATGGCGGGACGAACTCGACTCTTTCGATAAAGATTGGCGTGTAACAGCACTGGATAGGGATAAGTGGAAGAAGGGAAGGGAGGCCTTTGCCCTGCTGTGGGACAGAAATGGCTGATAATAATAATAAAATCTTTGAGTCAAGTAATGAATTCCACCCCTGTGGGGGTGAAAAGCGGGGATACATTTTATATGAAAAATCTTATTTATTTGGTTAATAAACATGAAACTTGGCAATATTTGGGTCAGTAAATATAACGATTGTCAGTTTTAGTTAAAAAAATAACCCCTGACAGAGGATTTTGGGGGTGACAAAGTTGATAGGTTAGAAAAATATGTAACTCGCTATCGGATTAACTCGAAACTAGGTACTACCAAAACAAAAAATAAAACAAGTAATTATCTGTTTTAGGGTTTTTAAAAAATCGACTCCTACCAAGGTGGAAAAGGGCAAGTAAAGTTTAAGGGGTGGATATTACTGCTTGCTTCAATTAACTCGAAAATGGGTATGGGCCTTTGAGTCAAGTTATGATCACGAACGATTTTCCAAAATTCCACCCCTGTGGGGGTGGAAAGTGGGGCTACAGTTTATTTGAAAAATCTGATTCCTTTGATCTATAAAAATTGGCCCGAATACTTATTTATCTAAATAAATGATAAAGATCATACCTACATACATTTTTGAAATTTTTAGAGGTAAGTACGAATTTCACGCGGACGAAGTCGCGGGCAGAAGCTAGTTATAAATAAAACACACACACGTTACAGGTACATACATAGGTTATAAACTTATAATACACATACCTACACACATATTTAGTATAATATATACAGTAATGTATATACATATATATACAAATTTAAGCGAAAAAGGTAATAGGGCTTTACGCTATTTATTTTAAAAACAAATCTGCAATTTCCGCTTAAATATATACCGACTGCTCCCTGTCCTGAAATCAAGAGGAAGCGCATACCTGATAAGGATGGACCGAATACGAAAGGAAGAATGAACAAAGTCAAAAGTATGAGAAGGACAGAGTAGGAAAAGATTAACAGGAAAAACGTAGATTCTTAGCGTGTGAAGTTAGGTACATTTTGTTATTAAAAGAGAACATACTTTACATGTTCGAAGTTCGTTCACATTACATTTTAATTTAAATTCTTGTACCCCGAACGACTTTGCGAGTTAAGCTTTGATTAATGAACCACCCAAGCAAGAAGTTTAGGATACAAAGGTTGAGGTCCAAAGAACAGAGAATGCATGTGATTACATTTTAGATAGGGACCTCGTTAGGCGACTAGATAAAGGGTTACAACGTAATTATTAGTTTTAAGATATTAAATTACTTTGAACAGAGCATAATACAAACGAATTCAATATTAAACTGATAAATGCATTCATGTACAAATTCTATTGCTTAAATTAATCTAGTCTGTGGTTGACTTGCTGTGTTTAATTACTTTGGCTTTTGTTTGAAGTAGGTACATAAATATAATACATATTTCACTATTAATTGTGGGAGTTGACTTGATATACTCGTAAGGTTGCCACAAAGAGGTTACAAAAAGGTAGAAATAGTTATAAAACTTTTCGCACACAGTAATATCAACTTCGGAAGACACGACTCGACTTAGTCGACTTTCCAAACGAGAAGCTGCAAATTATTGAATAATATTTTATATTATTAATATATTAACTTTGTTAGCTTAGTCGTTAATTTAATTGTGCATGCTGTGGTGTCCTATAAGTGAAAGAGTGCACCTAGTTAATACTTGAAGGGCAATTTTCGTAATTTTAAGAACGTTCATAGTCTGATCTCAGTCTCAATCTGTCAAAAATACCTCTGATTTCCCAACATTTTTGTCAATTTTTTACATTGATTGTCGCTAAGATGAGATCGCGACTAGATTTTGATCGTTTTGCCCTTTATTTGTGTGTTATGTATTGTATACGTATTTTGTTGAAGATCCTAAATAAATAAATAATGTATTCAACAAAGCATGCTCCATACCACTCTATACCAACACACGCCAACAAACCCAAATATTTTATTACATACTCTGGCACAGCTAACGCACGGAAATATCGGGAAAGGCCGTGCTAAATGCAATATTTAAGACCAACACACCAGCGGACGTATATCAAACAACTACATAAAATATTTCATTTAGAACTAGATCCGGTCGTGAATGGAATCATGTAACAGCTCATCCTGTATTCAGGCACGTGACAGATTGTACTCGGGAACTGATAGTAGGTACTAGGTACTTACAGAGGACATGGAGAAGGATCCTTTTGCTGACGGAAGGCGGGACCCCGTTCGTTGCTATGCAGAGGAGAGCCCCATTCATGTCACGAGTCACTGACGTCATGTTCAACCAGGCCCCGCTCCACTTGCTGGCTGTAAAGTGGCTGGGTTACAAAGTGCTATGTGCAACGGTGCGGACGAGAGTCGATACATTGGCACTGTGACAAAGGCAGGATATGAAATTGTACGTCGTGTTGCTCGCGCTAAGATCCGTTTCGTGAGTTTTGACTTTCAGTTACGTTTTTAGGGTTCCCAAAGGGTACCAACGGGACCCTATTACTGGCTTCAGTGCCCGTCCGTCTGGCTGACTGTCAGCGGGCTGTGTCTCATGAACCGTAATAGGTAGACAGTTGAATTTTTCACAGAATGTGTACTACTATGACCGCGATAACAACAAATAATAAAAATTAAATTAAGTTAAAAACTAAGCCTTTAAATAAAAAACATGTTTATTGGATCATCTTAAATAACTTATTTTAGTTCCAATAGGGAGAATCCTTTAAACCGAATTGTGTGCTTGTGTTAGGATGCTCTGCCCCCTCCCCAGGTTATATAATTGTTATTAAGTTATGGTAAAAGGCAAAAAACGCGCTGGGATGTGTGTTATGTATGTGAGCAGTGGCGTGCGTTAAAATTAGGGTAAGCCGACATAATTACAAAAAAAACCACTATGTTGCCTACCGACTGAGCCGTTTTAGTCCTTACTAAATCGTAAAAAAACCGAATTTTGTTTTCGTTTGTTGTATGCATGTGTAATGTAGGTAGTGTTAAATATTGTGCGTTGGTACGGAACCCTTCGTGTGCGAGTCCGACTCGTACTTGGCCGGTTTTTATAGGAACTTTTAAAGTGTGGATGATACTTTATTTGGTTAGGAAGTATCTGCCGGATAAGATCTGTTGCCAATTCCGTAAATATTTTGTACGTTATATAATTGAACTCTAACACAACTTTATAGTTTCTAAATCTAAGATTAGAATAATCTATCAAATAACGAAACGTCTTTCAAAGATGACTTAAACTTTTCTTTCTCTCTCTTGCACGGGAGATCTATTCTCCCTTACCTACCAGTCTCCCTGCCGACTTTGAAGGCAGCAGAGTCTTCTCTTCTCCAGAGGATGGTCGGCTGTGGTTTCCCCGAGGCGGCGCAGTGGAGGGTGACGTTGTCTCCTTCCCACACTATTACCTCTCCACTGCTGTCAGAATCCACGATATCCGGTGGTACTAAACAAAGCAAAGTGTAAGAGGGCCTGTTAGTTTAATGGGATCTTAATAATAATAAGTATAGCCTTTATTTCCATAACCAAAAAACAAGTTATGCAAGTAAAAATACCATAAAAAATAAACTGTGAAAAAAACAACTTAAAAGAAGAATGTTCACTTTTTTAACCGACTTCTAAAAAAGGAGGAGGTTTTCAATTCGAATGTTTGTATGTTTTTTTTTTTTTTGTGTTTGTTCACGCATAACTCCGTCGCTTGCCAACCGATTTGAAAAATTCTTTTTTTGTTGGAAAGGGTATACTTCCCAAATGGTCCCATGAAAATTTTATCGAAATCGGACAAGCGGTTTTTGAAAAATCAACAAAAATCTAAAAATTTATCTACATTGTCTACATTAACGATTTTTTTGTTTACTTTTTTGTGGGGTAGGTACAACTAAAAAGTAAAAAATAAAAACTTTTTTACAAAAAAAAAACCGACTTCAAAAAAAACACTACAAAGTGATAAATAACTTTAATTTCGGAAGTCGGTGTCAAAAAACGAAAATGCGGAACCAACGACACCGACTTCCGAAATTAAAGTTATTTATCACTTTGTAGTGTTTTTTTTGAAGTCGGTTTTTTTTTTTTTGTAAAAAAGTTTTTATTTAGTATGTTATGGCCCCTTTTCGGGTATAGGGCCCCTTTTCGGGTATAGGCCTCCTTCAATTTTCTCCGGGTTTTCCACGGAACTTATCCGGAGCTAATCATGCCCTGACCTAAGCCTTGATGATACACATGGTTTTGGGCTAAGCAGTCAGTGCAAAATTATATGTGCTGGTAAATATTCAAAATAGAAAAACTAGTTTTGAAAACGTTATCATATTACTAGGCACCGCCGAAAAGAGGCAATCTTGGCGCCCTCGCGCCCCTAGCCGCAGGAGACGCCTTGGGCGTCGGGAATCGATAGCCGATTCCCGGCCACCGAAGGCGCGGGCTTGCGGACGGCGAGCAATGGGCAGCTCGCCGTCCGGTAAGGACCAGGCCCGGGTCGAAGGCGCGTTGTGTTCCACGCGCGCCTCAAAGAGGTGTCTGCACTAACTGACGGGGTCTACCAGGACCGAAGCCTGCCGGGGTCGCGGGTTGTTCGAAAGAGATACCGTGGCCCCTGTGGCACAGGCAACTGAAGGAACACGGGTGGGTTTTAGTCAGTAAAAGTCTGACACGCCCTCTCGCTCCGCCCAGAGCGGGAGAAGTTATTTGATAATTTCCCACCCAAAAAAAAAGGCACCGCCGAAAACGCGGAGAATCCTTCGGATAACGCCTGCATTTTGCACGGGAAACGTGCATAATGCAGGCGTTATCCAGGATTTTTTATTGCTCAGATCTTCCGTAAATGTCCGAAGAGATGCAACCATTCGCAGAAAGTTTGCGCAATGAACTCAACTCAACTCACAGCAGATGTGATGGTTATCGATATCTAAGCAAGACAAAACAAAAAAAAAATTGAGGATTTTTACAGGGGTACGACCGCAGCTAGAGTAGTTACTTCAAGTGTGAGTTTATAAAATCAGTTTTTTTTAATCGTGGTTAGATATTGATGGGTAGATCCCATCACATATGAATGTTTACATAAAAAAAAACTAATTTTCCATACTCAAACTGCAATGTTGTTGTTGGCCCAACAAAAAAATCACCAAATAATTTTTTTTCATTTTGTAATGTTTGGATATCGATAACCATCACGTCTGCGAAGTGTCGCTAGCTAATTTAAATTGACCCAGTAGATGTATCCTGCAATAAGATCCGTCAATCTTCGTTTGAAGAAATTCTAGTTCGATGTGTGCCAAGACGAGGTTCTAAATTCTGGAATGTGAGAATAACTATAAACAACGAAGGAATGTAGGACAGCCGTTTATCTAAATGGTGATATGCAGGACATTAAGGGGCCTATTGTTTTCCGTCAATACAGTCCCAACTAACTTTATGCATACACGCGAAACAAACACGTCACTCGCTTCATACACAATGAAGCGAGTGACGTGATGATTCGCGTGTCCATTTACGCACTATTTCAGAGAAACCGTTAGGTATAGTTCTGATTAGTCCGGTGCTTATACATGCATATTTTTAACGTGAACTATTCAAATTACAAAATGGCGTTTTCGAATATGACTTATGAACCTGCACCCTAATTGCGTAACACATTATCAATCACTCATTTTGAAGTATAATGCTAATCCATTTAAAAAAAACAACTGAATGGGTCCGCTCTTGACCTCGATCACGCCTGATGGAAAGCGATGGATGAGGTCTATGATGGAACGAGCGTGCCTAGAAGATGCCTAAGGGACTGACTGGAACTCCCACGCATCGACGAAACACAGCAGGCTGCATGACGCCGGACCACAGAATATATAATAGTACTACGGCCGGACTCCGGCGGGAGGGTGGTCGCAAAACCAGGCGGGCCCTATGGCCAGTCAAATAAGGTGTTGGGTGTGACTGTCCAGGATGCGCCGAGCGCTCGGTTTAGTTGAGTAACTGGCGGAACAATCTACGCTACACGAGGAGGCTTCTTCATGCATCCCCAAAATTCTTCATATGTTCGAAAAAAATGTCTGCTTGTTGAGCAGTCATTACGTAAATAACGCAACGAATTTTGTTGAACTGTCCAAATTAGGCTTTAATTTTCTTGCTGTTACTGTGGTACGCAATTACCTCGCTGTTATTACAGGAAAGTTACGGACAAAGGGTTAATAAATGTACCTACACAATTAGAATTACACCCGTAATCAGCTGATATGTTCCAACTGTTGGGACTCAAGCCTCTTATGTTATACGAAAGGGTGTGAGCCGTTATACTAATTAGCCGCGGGGTAATTGCGTAACACGCTATCCGTAGCAATGGCGTTCATTTTGACAGATCAACCACATTCATTGCGTTATTTGCGTTATTGAGCAGACAAATTTTATCGAACATATAAATAAATAAAATTATGTTTACTTATCTCCACAAATTACATTCTTATACATATTAAATTGACAGGTATTTCGAAAAAAAATTGTAATTTGTGGGAGATCTGGTTGTGGAGATTTTTATGAAGGAATGGATTAGCAACAGATTTTATTTTATTTATTAGGGGATAATAAACAACTACAACATATGCGGGGTGTGGCGTAAATTGTTGTCCACCGTGAAGGATTCGATATACTAGATAATTTACTCTAACATATTACAATTTTAACCATTTTAGTACCTACTTAGTGCATTTTTTTTACAAAAATCGCTCTTAAATTGGCAAGATTATGTTACTTTTTCTTCAAAAGCTCTAACATAAACAACCATAATTTGACACGATAGTCCTATAGTATTCAGCAGTAATTAACAGAAATCAAAATGAAAAAGTAATGGTTTTTTTTGAAACTACAACCAAATTTGTAACACAATGTAGAAATTACTTAAATAAAAAACAAAAAAAAAATATTTTCGTTACCCTTGGGTAAAAATGGTTAAAATTATAATATGTTTTAGTAAGTTATCCGGTATACCGAATCCTTATCGGTGGACCACTATTTACGCCACACCCTGTATAATACATAACAGTGGCGAAGGGTGAATTTATGACAGAGGTAAGCCAGAGCAAAAAAAAAATGCCAAAAAAAAATTCAATTATGAATTGACTATAGTGTGGTTGTGTTCTGAACGCCGCCGGGAAAGCCGGTGGGAATCGAGTTGTATGGTACGGTCAGCATCAAAAGTTGATTAACACTTCAGTTTTTTTAATCTTAGTTATTGAGCAAAATATTTGTTCAAAATTGCAGCAGAAGAATTTTTTTTTAGAATATATACTCTTGTCTATTATGTGAAAAGCTAAAAATCAGTTTAGTGAAAAAAGTTGTTGTCAATTTAATAACATGTAAAAATGATAGTGTTAATCGACTTTTGATGCTGACTGTACCTTCGCCACTGATACATAAGGTTAACAAAACTGATTGAGATTTATAGTGTGTTACTCATTTAGGGTGCTGGTACTTATAGCTATAGCGGCCCATTCCCTCCTCCCCCTCGATGGTGGATAATGTACGTGCATAATACACAAGCTAAGAATACATTAAATATTGCTGCATCTCAATTAGACTAATAACCATTTAGACTAAGTAGATCACTACGTTAATAATATGCAACAGAATGAACAAAAGCACTTTAAATCCTTGAATGGCCATCTCTAAAGACTAAAGAGCAATAATAATATCTGGTGCATTGTCATTTCTTTTGTTTGGTAGAGAATGGCAGATCAAGCGCTAACTCCGTGTGCAGTAATTAATGAAACTCAAGATAATAAACGTCAGGTGCCAAGCGACTATAACTCACTGTTATTATTTTAATTTTGGGTGCAACCAACTGGATGTAGAGGTTAAAGTGTTAAAACATTTTTGAATTTATTGAATTAAATATTGTTACAAGTTATTTCTATTTACTGAAATATTCAATTACGAAGATATCCAAAAAAATCATTATCAGTATGAATTCTGTCTGATTTCAAGAAGTAAATTAGGTATTTCTGAATAGTCTGCTTCACAACGTAAATTACGCAATGAATGCTGTTGAACTGTCAAAATAGAAGCCATTGCTACTATTAACCACGCAGGTCAGTGCTGTGTCAGTGCGGTGCAGCACATCTATTCTGTAAAAATCTCACCGTGAAAACATAGGTGAAGTGAGGTTAAAGTGAGTTGTCAATCCAGCTGAAGGCCAATTCTCGCAATTTAAAACGTTCAAAAAGTCGCAGTCTCATGTCGGCAACAAACAAATGTCAAAAACTTGTCAAAATTTAGGGAAACTAGAGGTATTTTTGACAGATTGAGGCTTAGATCAGACTGTGAACGTTCTTAAAATTACGAGAATTGCCCCTCTGATGCTACGGATTGACAGTATTGGCAGTTCACTTAAGCTCAATTCACCTATGTTTTCACGGTGAGTTTTTTTTACAGAATAGCATTGCAGGTTGATGTTTAAGTACGTGGGAACGACATCGCAGGGACAAAAAATTACATTACATCGCATAAGCATAAACATAGAAAACCACCAAAGCATCAAATAGCTAAAATAAGCACCAAAAAATGAAATATGCTACGCAAAAATTGTTTTCATGTGAAAAGACCTAATGGTTGCTAAAGGTAGTCACATTCCGAACATGCCTCACTGCAATACCTTTTGGCTTAGATGGAATACAAGTAATAAAACTTATAAGTACTTAATACCAAATAAGTCTTTAATATTTATTAACTTCTCATTCATCTAAAAACAAAATATTCTTTTTTATCCATCAACTTAACGAGATCAAACAATAAATCTTGTATTGAAAATTTGCTAACAATCAACTAGTTCAAACATAAAAATTTTCTTCGAAATAAAAATTGTTTTACGTAAAATAATCAAACTTAACTCTAGTTTCTGGTATAGGTATTAATTTTTATATTTTTCAGCGCACTTTTTACCACAAAGTGGGTAAATGTTTGGATATTGTGACTAAAATGTGCGGACATTTATTGAAATGTCCGGCTTTTAGTCAGAACTTTTCAAATTTCTAAAATGAATGGTAACCCTATGCACGTTGCACCTGACAGGCATCGATACAAACCCCAAGCAGCCCACGATGTATCGCAATGAGGCATCTTCGGCATGTATTTACCATAAGACAGTTTCCCTTTAGGTACCTCTTGTAATATAATAATAATAATTGTTTATTGAATAAAAATACATACCAGAAACATGCAGATGATGTGTCTGCGTGATCATGGGCTCCGTGTTGATCTGACACATGTAGTGTCCGCCGTCAGCCGGCCTGACGTCCCGCAGCGTCAGCGACCAGGTCTGGTCTCTCTTGGAGACTGCTACCCGGTGGTTCTTCGTGATGACGTGGTGGCCAATTGTTAGGATCGTTTGAGTGTCCACGCGGAGCCATGCTACCTAGGAAATAAGTGATAATTTGGTCAACTTTGTTTCTAGGGTATCTATTTAGGCCCGTTTGCATTAAAAAATCCTAAATACGTTTAGCGTTAAACGTACCTATTTAAATCGTCATTTCTCTCGTCTTTATCTTCAAACGATTGACAGAAACAGAACATGTTTTAGATAAGGTCCCCGTCACGAGAAGCTATATATTTTTTAATGTGACCATAAAAATATTAATTTGACTAAAGGGCCGTGGGTAACCTAACCTAATGAATTGCGTAACACACTTACGGCCTGGCCACGGACTCGCCGCTCTCAGGGGCAGCTTAGCGCGGGGCGACGACGGTTCGTTGCGAGCGGTGCGTCGCGAACACGAGACAAAAGAAATCGCGCCGCTTGCCGCTAAGCCAAAACTCGGAGCCGGCGCGTAACAGTATTGCAAAGGGTTTCATTTTTATTATTACTTTTTATTTAAGTATTTATTAAGGACCACCAACAGCTTCTATGTATACATTATCTTAAGTACTATAATCACAAAATTCTCGGTCTTACACAGTCGCCAATTACAGGTTTACCAGCAATCTCGGAAATAAGTGATCACACATATCTAATAAAAACAAAACTAAAGGCTAGAACTTAAATTAAATTATGGCAAAATACTTCTTAAACTTAAGATTAATAACAAAAAATAAAATAAAAAAGACGAACAACATTGCAATTCTGCCCACTTACTTAAAACTAAGACTAAGTAAATAATATAAACAGAAATGAGATCATAAATAATGATAACAAAAATGATAATACCTAATGATATTTGAAAAATGTATTGAGTGAACAATAAAATTGTTGGCTAACCTAAATAAATAAATAAATAACGGAAAGTATAGCTTTTAAAAACATTTTGACGGTTTAACAAAATTCATTGAGTTATTTATTTAAATTGTTGAGCATATAATTTTTCGAACATAATTATGAAGTAATGGATTAGCAATATACATTATATGGAACAATATATATTAGCAATATCTTTCAAAATCTTTGAGATTGTGATTGAAATTGTGTTACACAATTAGGGTTTCGGTTTATCTTGCCGGTTCTTAATAAACAAAAATAAGATTGACATCCATTGTAGCTCAGGTAAAACAACGAAATACCACATAAATTGGCTTTGTCGTTCTATAGAATTAAGAAAAACACAAATATACACTGCCCCATTTTCAAAACAAAATACTGGAACCAGAACAATACCCCGAATTTGTACAATTTAAAAAACGAAACTTGTGCAAAATATTATTTTTAACAGAAAATTCGGTAGGTATTCATGTGCCGTGTGTGTGTAAACATCCCATACCTACCTATCAAAATTTTGTTGGCAATTTTCCTCTTCAGCAGTGCAGCATTTTAAAAAAAGTATTTTTTTTATGTGCATATTTCGCTCCATGTAAAATTCTGGTATTCAGCTGCGTCCGGTTAGGTACTGGAAGCCGACCTCAACATAGTTGGGGAAAGGCTAGGCGGATGATGAAGATGAAATAAAAAAAACAGGTAAATACTCCTAAGAGATCAGTTGATTATTTTTTTATGATAAGTCAAAGGTAGTTGAATTATTCAATAGAACATTATAGTAGTTTCAACATTTGGATCACTAGAATTTTAAATCATAATGTGGTGTGTCACAGCAGAGGTGGAAAAATTTCAACTAACTTTTGGAGGCCGCTATATGTGGTATACCTACCAAACTCTTTAGTGATGTGGTCATAATTATTATGGCAACATTATAGTGTAATTTACTTATGTCATAAGTTATTTCATCAAATTGCGTATCGTCTATTTCGTTGATTAAAACCGTTATTCTAACTAAATTACGGCATTGAACCGGTTCAAACCGTTATTCTAACTAAAGGAATACCAACCAAACTCTTTAGTGATGTGATCATTTATGGCATCGTTGTATTGTAATGTCACTCATGTCATAAGTTATTTCATCAAATTGCGTATCGTCTATTTCGTTGATTAAAACCGCTATTCTAACTAAATTACGGCATTGAACCGGTTCAAACCGTTATTCTAACTAAAGGAATACCAACCAAACTCTTTAGTGATGTGATCATTTATGGCATCGTTGTATTGTAATGTCACTCATGTCATAAGTTATTTCATCAAATTGCGTATCGTCTATTTTGTTCATTAACCCTTCGTATGCTTAAACGTGGATCCACGCGAAACAAAATGGTTATTTAATTGTGTCTGTAATTACGGCATTCAAGCGGTTAAAACCGTTATTCTAACTAAAGGAATACCAACCAAACTCTTTAGTGATGTGATCATATGGCATCGTTGTATTGTAATGTCACTCATGTCATAAAAGTTATTTTATCAAATTGCGTATAGTCTATTTTGTTGATTAAAACCGTAATTAAATAAAGGATTATCTTTTCACACTATAAGACTATGCAAATCAATTTCTGGGGATTCCAACTAGTTTAAATTAAAAAGAAAAAGCATTGACAGGCCAAGAATCGATACATCATATCGATATCTAAACTCTAGAAATAAAATGAAAATTAGTACTTAGTATATTTATTGCTTCTGTAAATATTTACATAATATAAGCTAAAATATAAACTATAATAATATGCACATTTATATGAAAAAATAAACAAAATAATCATAGGGCACCAAAGAATTCGTCCGCATCGCTGTCAACAGGAACAGTGCCCAAAAGGCTGGCAGCATTGCCACGTTGTATGGCAATGTTAATTCTTTGGTCATGAAATAGGCCAGCCCTCTGGTCACGTGAAGAGTCGACTAACCGCTTGACGATATCTCAAAAAACCAAGTGGACACTCGGATCTCGGACCCCATGGCCCTAGTGTTTGTTTGTTTTTTTTTGCCTTTTCTTTTAAATGCGTCCGGAGAGACTTTGTTCAAAAGTCTCTCTGACCGCATTTCCTCTTAATGTCAAATACTGGTGAAAATTACAGAGCTCCATGACTGCCGTTATAATATGACAGAAACGCTCTTATAGGACACCGTAGCGTAATAGAAAAACTCTTTTGTTGATAGTATTTACTTTCCTAGAGTTTTAAAATAACATAAAAAACAAATATTTAAATCTGTTTTAATGTTATTGAAACCATAAATAAATACTTCGCTTCCTGGATTCAATAATGCCTACACGAAGCTCTTTTAATAAATACCGGTAAAGGTTTCCAGTGTTCCGTAATTCGTTACGGAGGAAAACCTACGCAGAATTCTGCAAATAACTTTATTTACGGAAAGAATATCGAACACAACACTGAAGTTATAAATGTAATAGATTGCTAGGGTTACCAATAGCTTCTGGATTTGTTTGTTTGACAGGTTTGAATGTACCGTTCTTAGTTCCTGACCGACCTGACGGGATACTAAATTAATCTTAACTTTTCGAATTACTTAAGGCGCTTGTGGCTAAGTAATAACTGCCGCACGGGTCGATCGATCAGGCTAAGCTTAGCTTGCCGCGGTTGGTCTGTGGATGGGTGACCATCTTTATATATCCAAGACCCCTTCGTACCTCGGAAAGTACGTTAAGCCGTTGGTTCCGGCTGTCAATTGTAGATCTTTGATACCTCTGATCTACCGATATCTCTGTGTTGCCAAGAGGTATCGTATTACACAGTAACTAGGTTGTGAAGTTCAGATAGGCAGCCGCTCCTTGTACAGTAGTGATTTTCAGCTGCATCTGGTTAGACTGGAAGCCGACCACAACATAGTTGGGAAAAGGCTAGACGGATGATGATAACTTTTCGAATTAAGTAAAATAAATTCGGAAAATCTAACAAGGTAGGTAACTATGGAAAATAATTAAATTTAAAAATTCTGACGTTTTAAAGAACAACTCTTTTGAAATGGTAACCCTACTCGTAGCAGGTTCTCTCAAGTCGATTCAGTACATGTTACATGGTACGTGAACGATTAGCCTTTAGCATTCACGAAAGGCGAGTTCCTTCGGACTAAGGATCGAAATCAAGTGCCGCTTAAAAAAGGTACTTGTTCGGTGAAAATTGCTTCCCTTGGGTTGAAAACCACCATGTTATAAGGCTGTAAAGCAATTCATATTTTGCAGACTCTGGGATCTCGGCTATGGCTATGTGGCGTGAAAACGTGATAAGTGTTCCGCCATTACGCGCATTTCAAGTTGTTCTTGAGTTTTTATGCGTATTTGAATTGGTAAGGGGTGGTGCTAAAATAAGATTCGCTATTGAACTAACTCTTATGGTCATGCAACGGTCGATAACAAAACCCTGTTTGTTGTACGTGTGTCCATGTGCGGTATATAAACGGTCAAATGAAATTTTTCAGCGAAACTCTGCAGACGTGATGCGTATCGATACCAAAACACGATAAAATAAATATATTAACATTTGATGTTCTTTTGGGGGGTCAACGACCGCTAGGAGTGTTGTCACTTGGAGAAAAAGTTTAGTTTTTTTTTTTTATTGCTGAATGTGCACGCTCTTGACCTCGATCACGCCTGATGGAAAGCGATGGATGAGGTCTATGATGGAACGAGCGTGCCCAGAAGATGCCTTAAGCACTGGAACTCGCATTGACGAAACAAGCCTGTCTGGGTGTGACTGTCCAGGATGCGCCGAGCGCTCGGTTCAGTTGAGTAACTGGCGGAACAAACTGCGCTACACGAGGAGGCTTCTTCATGCATCCCAAAAAGAAAAACTGTTTTCTTTAGTAAGAAAAACTGTTTTCTTTTGTTTTTTAATGATTAGATATCGATACTTTCGGGAAGTACTTACAAAAAAACTGATTTTTGAACTGATGTTTCAACTGCGGTCTATGACCCCACAAAAAGCCATCAATTAATTTATTTTTGTTTTATCGTGTTTAGATATCGATACCTATCTCGTCTGCGAAGTTTCGCTAGGTAATTTAATTTGACACTATTTTTTTTTGGTTTTTCGGAATTAAAAACACCTCTATTGTCTCACACATCTCCTCCACATCTTTAAAACACAAACGTTGGTAATGACATCTCAAAATTACAACATTTCAGCAACCAGCTAATTGCGTAACACACTTTGAATAATTTTGAAGGATATTGCCATAGAAATGTAAAAAACGATATTGCTAATCCATTACTTTATAAGTTCGAAAAATTTGTCTGCTCTACAACGTAAACAACGCAATGAATGTTGCTGAACTGTCAAAATGAAAGCCGTTGAGTGTGTTACGCAATTACCCAGCAGGAACCAACTTCACAAACCCATTTTATAAATTCTAAGTAGAACAGTGAGTGACATTTCACGACAGCCTGTCTTGTCACTGTATCTACCTTCATAATTGCTTCCAGAAAAGGCAAAAATATTTACGACCATCTACAGTAACCGACCATGATAATAATTTGATTTTGACATCGCGTTTATACCGTAGCAGTAAGGGCGGTTTTCGCACTTCAAGTGTAGTGACTGACGTGCAGCCAATCGTACACGGCACATAATCTACGGAACCACATTACATATCCTATGAGCACGCGTTACTTAGTGAATGGTAACGCATTACTGAAGGAAATGACTAATAGTTACTATTAGCCTAACGAATGACGAAGCGTTACCGGTCGGTCTCAGAGGTGTAATATAGGAACGGACATCAGAGGTATCTGACGCGTTCTTATCCTGTTTTCCATTAGTTTCTATGGAGAGGCTTTGTTAAGGGAAAAGGTATTTTATATTGTTCGTTAATCTGATTAAATGTGATAGAAAAGCGAAGGTAGACTTATAGGAAAAGAAGGTAGCTATTACTGAAAATTACAAAGGTAAAAACCTTAGAAGTGGATGATCTTTTTTTCATATGCATGTATACGGCTTGTATCATTTTTTATTGCTGAATGTGCCTGCTCTTGACTTCGATCACGCCTGATGGAAAGTGATGAATGAGGTCTATGATGGAACGAGCGTGCCCAGAAGATGCCTGTTCACTCTTGCTTTGAAGGCAGGCGGGTTAAATGTGGAAGGGAACACAGATGCTGGCAAAGTTCCTTGGCTGTGTTATGCAAACACGTTAACTGAATTTCAAATTAATTAAAAAAACTAAAAAAGGTTAAGGTTTTTAGAAATACCTCAAAACATGTGTAATGTAAGTAATATTACCGAGAAATTATATATATAAGGTCCCATTAAAATAGATGGACAAACTTTTAGAAATCATTCAGACCATCAAAATAAGGACGATGGTAAAAAAATATATAAGAAAAACGCATTAGATACTTACCTACAGGGAAAATAATCAGCTAACGAAAATACACTAATGGGCCGGCAATTTATTATTTTAGGTAAAATAAAATTTGGTTAGACGTACTGAGCGCTGTGTTAAAATTTGTTCATCTATTTTAATGGGACCCTGTGTATGTAGCCTCACCCGTTCAAAGAAGAAAATATTTACGTAGGTACTTAACTTCTCTTTAACGTAACGTATTCGTAACTTGACTTTCTATTTCTTCATTATAATGAAATAGAAAACAATGAACAATTTAATATTTACCGTACAACGTGGGACAATATTGCAACTTATTCTTGTGTCGCCAAACTGTCGCATGAAAAAATGTGACAACGTTGGTGGCACAAAGCGTAATGACCACCTTATTCAAGTTATTTTGGACAATTTTAGGTGCCATGCAAAGTTTATATACAACGAAATAATTATTTTCAGGATACATGGAAACTATTTTTAGTATATATGGCGTCGTAATTAAGCACTTATAGATAGTAAGCGGTAGTCAGAAGTTCAAAATTCTGACAACCAGTCTTACTAATGAGTATCGTGTTTACCAGTAGGTAACTGGGTTGTGGAGGTCAGATAGGCAGTCTGTGGAGGAGGTCTGTGTGCCAGCAGTGGAAACAATAGCTATGTGCATCGAGCTCGAATGAGTGAAGATACAAAGTGTAGCCCACACTCCCTGGCTAACTAGCAATAACCCACTAAAATCTTGGTGTCCTAGAAAAGCGGTTCTGTCATATTTTAGAATGTTGTTGGGGCTGCAGAGATGCTGTAGTGCGTCTGGCATGTTTATTGAGGCTCGGATTGATAGTTTTCATGCCATCATGAGAAAGCGAGCGGCCTCCATATTGCACCGTATCCGAGCAAGCGCATTCTGAAAGTAATAGCGGACCGTTAAGACGGTCCTTTTCTTAGACACGGGATCGCACTCCATGTGTCTATTAAATTTCGTTTGTTTTGTTTTTTGTTTCACTAACTTAGTTTTTAAGTATTTCCTTACTTAAATACCTAACTTAAATAAAGTTATTATTATTATATTTTAACGGTCGGCATGAAAATCTGTTATTTACACAAGTATTTGAGGTTAAGTCCAACCCCGCTGCTCAAAGATGTAAATCGCTAAATTTGCTCTAATCGTAGGTACCTAGTCACGCGAAAAAGTGTCCGAACTGAGAAGAGCGAGCTCAGCCATTATTAAATAGCTTTTGCATGACAATCAAGTAACTCGTCACTGCGTCATTGTGTGTCATTGGTGTAAAAAAGCAACAGGAACGAGACTATTTTTTAATGTTGTAGGGCGAATCTACCGATTTAAATCTTTGTCGCTGTCATCGTTTTCATGACAGCTGTGACTACTGTCGTTAAGTGCGGCCACAGCTCTTCTAGGAAACCATAGAATGTACGATGGCATGGCGTGCACCACTGTCAAAGTGATCCCGTCCCAACAATTATTGAGATTGATATCTTTTGACCCCTGTCTAATGGAGGCTATTTTCATACGTTATACGATACATGTAATACGTGTTATCACATCACAAATAATTATTTCGGCGCGAAGTGCGTATGTCTTTTGTGGACATGTCATCTACTTAGATTTGTTACAGTTGTACATAATGACAATAGTGACATTTGATTTAAATAGGTATTATTATTATTTTATTTACCTTTTATTACATACATAGATTATTATACGAGTAACATTAGGCCTTGTAGAGTCATTAGATATTTCGATTTGTTGGCCATTTCCTATGTACTTGTTGACAAATCGGCACTGTCCTCCCCACGGAGTAAATACAAAGCGTACCTACCTATTAACACTGTAATTTGAAAACATCGTAAAAGCCTATTATTTTAAAAAGAGTAACCGTGGCGTTTCTTGCCGACTCTTCTCCATAGGAAACGGCCAGTTGGATCCGTGCACCTTTCATAAGTGCCCATGTTTACTTATGTGAAATAAAATAATTTTAATTTGGAAAGTCAAAATTATTTATTCTAATCAATCTAATCGTAAAAAATAATCAGAGTAACATTTACCTTATAACTTTGTAAGTTCTCCACTTTGCAGGTGAGTGTGGCATCTCTGCCTAGTACCACAGTGACGTTTGTTTCTCTGCCGACGAATGTTGGTCCATCTGTTCAAAAAAAAAACAGCCAATTACAATAATATGGTAATACTATTTATGCTGCGGGCTACAATAGCCCAACAGTGAACTGCGGACTTAGCTAGAGGTCGTGAATTCGATCCCCAGTCAGCAATCGTTGTAGGTACCTATTTGCGTCAATACTCGTATTAGCTCAGTTGGAAAAATAAACAACTGGGCTATTCTGTAAAAATCTCATTGTGATAACTTAGGTGAAGAGAGCTTTTGACGTTCAAAAGTGCCTTTTATGTGCCTATTTGAAATAAATGCTTTGACTTTCACTTTGCTTTGACTTAAAGTGAGCTGCCATTCGTACCTGATGCTAGGGATTGACACTATTGACGACTCACTTCAAGCTCAGTGCTCCTGAGTTTTCACGGTGAGATCTTTACAGAATAGGTCGACAGGAATACCTACTAGTCATTCACAACACACATTAGCATATTCAGCTTATAATGTTCGTGGCTGGGACACAGGCTCCTCTCTGTGAGAGGGAGCGGGTCATAATGCACCACGCAGGCCCAGTGCAGGTTGGCGGATGTCACATAATCTTGGATTTTTTAGGGTTCCGTAGTCAACTAGGAACCCTTATAGTTTCGCCATGTCTGTCTGTCCGTCCGTCTGTCCGTCATCGCTTAATCCCTGTGACCGTTAGCACTAGAAAGCTGAAATTTGGTACCCATATGTATATCAATCACGCCGACAAAGTGGTAAAATAAAAATTGGAAAAAAATGTTTTATTAGGGTAGCCCCCCTTTGTGTAAAGTGGGAAGTGATTTTTTTTTAATTTCAACCCTAACGTGTGATATATTGTTGGAAAGGTATTTAAAAATGAATAGGGGTTTACTACAATAATTTTTTGATAATGTCAATAATTTCGGAAATAAGCGCTCCAAAATTAAAAAAACAATGTGTCCCCCCCCCCTCTAACTTTTGAACCATAAGTTTAGAAAATATGAAAAAAATCTGAAAAGTAGAACTTTATAAGGACTTTCTACGAAAATCATTTTGAACTTGATGGAAACAACAGTTTTTGTACAAAAAAGACAAAAAGTTGTACAAAATAATTTCTGGACTAAGTTTGTAGTATAATCGTATATGCAAGCATTTTTTTTTAACTTCGCTTACATATTTTACTATCCTGAACGTATCTTTTTTCAAACAAAAAAAGAATTATTAAAATCGGTTCTCGCAATCCAAAATTACCACCGAAAACTTCTGGCACGTCTACGTATTAATTAGTAACCCAATTCCCCGAGAGATGGCGCTGTAGGTACTTATTACATTGGGTCGGGTATTATCGAATTGTATGTGGGAACACTTATTGTGACGGACGGGAAACTACGGAACCCTACACTGAGCGTGGCCCGACACGCTCATGGCCGGTTTTATTTGTTCTAGGACATACCGGTTTCCTTACGATGTTTTCCTTCAACGTTTTGTGAGCAGTGGTGATGAAATAATTTATATAAAGTGCCTGCTTGGGTTCGAACCCAAGACCTACAACTCGGTAAGTCGCGGCCGTTGCCACTGGTTCACCATGCACTGCTCCTACAGCACACATTGGTAGCAACAGAAACAACACTTAGAGCCGATTATTCAATCGTCAAATATCTTTTATCTAAGCAATGAAAATGGTGGTTTGACAGCCTTTGTATAGAAAATATGTCAAATCGACATTTATATTTTGCACATAAAAGTTATTTGTCTATCTGACAAAATCATCGAACTTTACCGATAGAGCCAGAACCTCAAAAATAGAATAGAATATTTGTCTATTGAAAAATCACCCGTCAACAAAACATTTGTGAAGAACAATGTAGATTCATTAATACACTGGGCTTTACAACGAAAATATAAATTGGCGAAATAGATTTAATGAATTTTAACACAAATAATTTTCGTTTGTCCAATTAATATTGTTTACTGGAAATAAATAAACAATTTGTTGTAGTCAATATTATTGGTGTACCTAATATGTTTGTGAAAGTTTTGGTTATACGAGGTGATAAATTGACTAGTTTTATAGGGTATCATTACGTTACTAATTAACCGCTGTAGTATCCAGAATAACTGTTACAGAACGGACTAATTAGTTTTGTTTTTCAAATATCTTTCATTTATTCAACTGAAGTTATCGATTTATTCCGATCTGAATTCTAATATAATCTTTTATTTCATAAATCCGCCTAGCTTTTTCCCAACTATGTTGGGGTCGGCTTCCGGCCTCACCGGATGCAGCTGAGTACCAGAATTTGATATGGAGCGACTGCCTATCTGACCTCCGCAACCCAGTTACTGGGTAATACGAAACCCCTTGGTAAGACTGGTTGTCAGAGTTTCGGGCTTCTGACGACCCGTAACGACTGTCAAAAATCCAAGAATGACAGCCGGGACCAACAACTTAACGTGCTTTCCGAGGCACGGCGGGGTCTTGGTATGTAAAGATGGTCACCCATCCACGGAGCAAATATATACGCCAGATACATAATTTGATTTCAAAGTCCCACGTAGTCATAAAACCATGGTGGTTTAATTATCCCTAGTAATGCTCCTACATTACTGACACGTCACACAATACGCACAAAGGCAGTGTCAGTGCTCTAGGCTATCAGTCCTGATTGACTGTATAGGACTGTCCGTCTAATCTTCCACTTGGCTTGTGTCACAGTGGCTAACTGCGGGCTATGCAGTTGAGTGGCATTTGAGCATTTCAAGCAAGACAGATAGCAAGTTTCAGCTTCGAGTAGCGAGTCTGACATCGTCTTTGTTTACGCGTTAACTGAGTGCGGGAAATGTGTCTGGATTTGAGAATTATAGGTACACATTGTAATGTAAAATGAACACGGTTAAGAATCAATTACAGTCGTTTACAGTAAAAATAACCGACTGACTTTTTACCGTCTGGAAAACAACAGGATATACAATTTAATTTGAAAAAACTGATTGTTTTCTATTACTTAATTAAATTAAATTTTATTCGAAAACATCCATCCGTCATCGATTTCTTACTAAACTTCAACTACTTATACCGACGACCTTGGTTACTTATTTCCTTTGGTGTATTCATAATTTCAATTTCATGAACAAATTAATCTTGAAACAAAATTGTCCTTTGTGGTCCTTGAGATGAAAAATTCAACTAATAATACTTCAACATCTACAATTCGCCGGAGTGTCACTCCAATGTTCAGGAGTCTTGAAAAGGAATGAACAATGCTTTCTTAAAATAACGAAGTGGAACGAGATAGTTTGAGATCTCCTTTGAATAAAAACCTAATTATATGATCATCGTCGTCCGAAAATTGTGAAGTTCTGCCAACGAACTTGCAGGAACTTTATTTGGGGGATAAAAGGCCTATTGTCAGGGTCTGTACGCGGAGGTCTATGGGCCAGCTACACCAAAAGGTCGCTAATCTGAGTTCGCGATTTATTTGCCAAAAATGTAAACAAATATGAATCAATGGAAAAATAACTTTAATTCCTACACAATAAAGTTCAGTTTACGCTACAACTTCAAACATTTTTATAACTTTTTCAATAGTGCTAAGTAGTCACTCTGAAGTCAACTTAATTATCATTGAAATAAATTTGATATTTGTTTAACTTGAAATATGGTGTGCAGCACTGCGCACTTTAAGGTACTATAAAAGTCTTGCGCGTCCTATATAATAATATTTTCAGAATGCTCTTGGGACTGCCCCGTTTCTGTAGCGCGCCGGAAATGTTTGCGCAGAATCGGACTGACGGTTTTCATGCGATCATTCGAAAAAAAGTCGCATCATTAGTAACTAGAACACGGGCCAATAGCAACAGCATTCTGAAAACAGTGATAGAGAGTTGTACGAGTATTCTACCATTTTGAGGAATTTTGTGGAGAGGATGGCTAAGTGAGAAACTTGTACCTTACTTGGCCATCTTCCGTGCAAAAGGCTTTAAAATTATATACCTAATAATAATGTTAAAGCACCTCAGGACACGTTGCCCCTTTGTCGCTACGTCACTACGTGTTAGCGACCGTTTCCGGGGGCCCATTATTGAGTGTGCAAGTCAGTAGTCACCCTCTGCCATTTTATCCGTGTATATTGTATAAAACATTGATCAGACCTGTCTGATCAATGTTTTATACAATATACACGGGGATACTATGGAAGTAACCCAGGGGTTATAGTTACTTCCATAGTTCTTGGTAACCAGTCCACTTTAGCCACTCGGATATCTATGTTAGCCACCCAAATCCATAGTCCAATTTTTAATTTTTCCATATTCGGCAATAGTCCTACACCAACCGGGGGTCATCCTTGGGTGCACTCGCATAGTGCATACAGGGATAATAGTCGGTTGGTGCCACATTTCATTAAAATTTCTTAAGGGGCCGCTGCGAGTTGGCTTCGGCCCCTCGTACGCCTTCCAAAGGACCGGGACCCCATGGTCCCGAGATTTGTAAAATTAAAATTTTACTTACTAACACTAGCTATAAGATATTACTAACATTATGGATCTTTGTTGTCTGTATAAATAAACTTTGATTTAAAAAGTATCCTATATCGTTTTTCAGGTCGCGCCTCAGGCCTCTGCCAATTTTTATTGAAAAGGGTTACAAGAAGTAACAAACAGACAGACTTTTTGATTTATGAAAACATATTAGGAAAGTCCAATAAGCTTTAAAAAAACTAGTAAGGTACCTCTAGTAAGTAAGTACCTGTTTTATTTACAATCATCTATTTACTTCATATTAAGCAGTGGTATACTGCTCTAAAAACGGTGAAGAAAAGCATCATGAGGAAACCGGCATGTCCTAGAACCAAAATTCGAAAACATGTGACATCTATCTACCAACCCTTACTTGGCCCGTGTGGTGGATTACGGCCCACTCTCTCTCACAGAGAGGATGCCTGTATCCCAGCTGTGGGAACATGACTTGTAGATTCTGCCCCGGCTTCGCCCGCGTGGATGGCGGAAATTACGCCACGGGAACGTGCTACCGGGACAAGAAAAGTAGGTATGATTATGTCCTTCCCTAGGATGCCATCTATCTCCTTGCCAAATTTTATTGTAGTATGGACAGGTAGGTATTAGGTAAGCGATCCAGATTAAACGACTTCCTCAAAAGCCTTATTTTTTTGTAAGTTTTTTAACCTACATTTAATATTGATCAGAAAAAACCTAGCTAAATCTCTGATCCTAAGTACACAAAGGAAAATTTCCCATATTTTTGATTATAACTCAAATAATTTGCAATTGGAAAACAATACGAACTTTAGATTGCTGTTATTAAAAGTCCATTGTAGACGCCAATTCCTTAAATTCTCATTTTATAGTGAAATGAGGGCTGAGGCATTTATTGAAGTGTTTCTTAAATGCTTTCGACTGGATCTATTTTTAAGCGACTCTACGAGTAAATACAATGAGAGCAGTGGTGGCCCAGTGGTAACGGCTGCGACTTACGATTGTAGCTCGTATGTTCGAACCCGGACATGCGCTTTACTTTGTGTAAATTATTTCATCACTACTGCTCTCAAAACGGTGAAAGAAAACATCGTGAGGAAACCGACATGCCCTAGTACTAAGAATTCGAAGACGTACCAACCCGCAATGGGCCCGCGTGGTCGGCCCACTCCCTGTCACAGAGAGGAGGCCTGTGTCCCAGCAGTGGGAACGCTAGCCATAAAGTGGATAAGAAAAAGTTTAAAACAGAAGACGAACTAGCAGGGGATCGAGGAGGGGGCTCAGGGGATCCAGACCGGAATAAATCTTATCGGCTAATTATGTAGGTATCTACAAGGAAACAATTTGAAAAAAAGAGTTTTTCAACGTAGGTATAACTAGCTGCGCCCCGTGGTTTCACCCGTGTAAATGTCGATCCCGTGGGAATATCGGGATAAAAAGTAGCCTATGTCCTTTTCCGGGACTCAAACTATCTCTATACCACATTTCATCTAAATCGGTTCAGCGGTTTGAGCGTGAAGAAGTAACAAACATATAAACACACACACACACACACTCACAAACTTTCGCCTTTATAATATTAGTGTGATTAAAATGTCTCATGACATATAACATCACGCCTATATTCACCGAAGGGTTAGCTAGAGGTGCACCTAGATATAGTACACCCATGCTATGTAAATCCCATGATTTAGGGGGTGAGAACTCCGGGCTGAAAGAAAGGAAGAAATGAAAGAAAAATATTTTTTTGGACGCAATAACACAATCATGAAGACAGTAAAAGATAAACTAAAAGAAGAACATTAAAACTTTTAAGTTTATGCAGGCTGTTTGGTGCATGGAACGACACAATTTTTTGGAGGGTTGGGAGGGTCATTTGCGAGGTTTCACCCAAAGGCCCCATGTCCGTATATAAACTATACAGACGCTATTCAACGTTTATTAGTAAGGGGGTAAAGCTAATAATTATTCCTCATTTTTAATATTCAGATTACGATAAGCAATTTAGAAAAGTATTTCTACCTCGTCATAAATTACCTACGTACTCCCAAGCTACCAGTTTCAAAGTATTATATCTACTTTAAATTGTTTCCTTCCGAACAGCTCCGTTACTTAGCATTCGAAGTTTCAATTTGCAAAGTATCATAAACTATTAAACTTAGTAAACAACTACAGCCATTATATGTTAGTTACTTCAACAATTATCCGATGGGCCATTATTAGTTTAAAAAGTTGGTATTTATTATTTTAAATACCGAACACCACGGATTGTACTCAATACTTTAATGTTGACCTTATGTGTATACTAGTAGGGTTGAAGATCTGAATAAAACAACCAAACTAAATACTGCTCTATATCCTGTACTGTTCTATACCCCTATCAAATCGTTGTAACACAACGCTTGGGAAATCTAATTCGTACGTCTTGCATAAACTTTTGTCAAATACAATGTATTTTGTTGAACCGATGAGCGGCTTTTGATCATGCATGATCATTAACATATTATTTGTAGATTATATTGAAAGCGGAAATATATTATAGGGGCTCGATAACAGCCGCACGGGTCGATCGATGTTTTTAAGCTACGCCTTTGCCGCGGTCGGTTTTTGAAGGGTTGACCATACATTACATATCCAGATCTCTCTGAGCCTCGGAAATCACGTTAAGCCGTTGGTCCTGACTGACATTCGTAGATCTTTGACAGTCGTTACGGGTAGTCAGAAGCCCAAAGGTCTGACAACCAGTCTTACCAAGGGGTTTCATCATGTTACCTAGTAGAAAACTGAGTTGTGGAGTTCAGATAGGCAGTCGCTCCATGTATAACACTGGTATTCAGCTGCATCTGGTTAAATTGGAAACCTACTCCAGCAAACGAGTAGTTGGGAAGACTAGGCAGATCCCGTACGCAAAATACGCGCATTGACGTGGAGTTGCGGACACCAGCCCGTATTACCTATTACCTAAGACTAGGCAGATTGATTGAGGCTTTCAAAAACTGGCGGTAGGAACTGTAACAGACATACCGAAAGTTTAATTTGTATGGCTATGTAAAAACTTTTGACATGTTGGCGCAGATGAGAAAAAACCAATATCAAAAGTCATTTATTCAAATTCGACTGAGATGCAGCACTTTTTAAGTATCAAAATTACATTCAAGACAGTCCCCAAAACTCCAGCCTTACACCTAGTTGGGAAGAAGTGGCGCAACAAACTTCATAGCAGCACAGCTGTTACGTTAGAAGATTCAAATTCTTTATAGTTGATTCTATACAATAGTATGCAAAGTAATTAACATTATATAATCTTCCCATTGCTGGGACACAGGCCTCGTTTGAGAGGGAGCGGGCCGTAGTCCACCACGCGCCGGCCAAGTGCGGGTTTGTAGATGTCACATATCTTCGAATTTTTGGTTCTAGGACATGCCGGTATCCTCACGATATTTTCCTTCACCATTTTGAGAGCAGTGGTGCTGAAATAATGTACACAAAGTAACACGCCTGGGTTTGAACCCACGACAAACAACTAGTAAGTCAGAGTCGTCACTATATACTGGGCCACCACTGCTCTCAATATTTAACATTACGAAATACAAAACATTAAATTAAATTATTTGCCATAGGTATATCAGCTAGCACGCCAATATAGGTACCAACAAAAATAGGTACGTATTTTCATTTTGCCAAGTTAAAATATTGATACATAAAGAGTAATAAGATGCTATATCGTCAACAACATAGGACCCAGTTGCATTAACATTTATTTTTATCATTTTTTCCTGCGACCTCACAATCTCGTTACAAAAAGACTCCGGAGTTAATAAAATGGCTGGCATTGTTTTCCTAATAAATATGAAATTGTTTTCTGTTAGCATAAGATCCAGTAAATAGTTACAATTATTAATATCTGTTATTATATTGTTATGAATTGTCTTATATCATAATTCTTTTCTCGGATGTGTTAGATAATAGAATCTATTTTTGTATTGTATTTTTCCAATAAATACACGACAGAAAAACGAGTATCAAAAATAACAATTTTATCGTTATGCGGACGTTTTGACGTTATGCGGACTACTGGCACATCTACTGGACTGGCACTATCTTTTTCTGCGGGAGAATTTGCGTGCCCCGTGTGGAGTCGTTCTGCCCATGCAAAACTAGTGTATACAGCTTTGAATGAAACGACCATCACTGGTTGCCTAAAACCGACCCCGGTACAAATGCTGTATCCACTAACAGGAATAGCGCCACCAGTGGTTCGCAAAGCGGTGACAGGCTCCTGCGAATGAGTCAAAATGGTGTCCGACACACGATACCCTTTGCACGACAACATCCTTGTGCCACAAAGGCTGAAAAGCCGTCCTAAAGTGTGTCGTCCTGCTCTCTGGCAAACGATCGCAAGAAAGATTGAAGCTGTGGCGAGCCGGTGCTTCCTTACCCAAACCATTAGTTTCACCCGCTGTAGACCTCCCACCTGGACATGAGTTACCTTGGGTAACCTAAAATCGTTAAAACAGACTCCGGACCCAGGTTGGCTGAAGCAAGGAAAACCTGTTCAGGTGGCGATTCATACACGACTCCGCCTTAGATTATAAATGTGGTGCTGTTCCACAAACGATGGGACACTTAATATCGCGTCCTGCGTGTCCTGTTAGCTGCACGTTACAGGAACTGGTTGACGCTGGTGATGGCGCCAAACAAGTAGCCGAATTCTGGGAAGAGTCCATTTAGATTGCTATCAACACGCTAAGAAGAAGAACAATAAATCAATATCGAAACTATTCTTAACTAATTAGCCTGTATTGTCTGCTGCAGGGCAAAAAGGAGAGATAATAATAAACTCAGAACATTACGCCTGGACACAGTAGGGTTAGGCAGAGGAAGGTACATAGTACTCCTACATTTTGCCAGTAATTATATCAGATCAGTTAAATAACGACTAATAATTCCTGCTTTACGTTATGTAAAGTTAAAATCCATACTAATATTATAAATGCGAAAGTGTGTCTGTCTGTCTGTTACCTCTTCACACGTAAACCGCTGAACCGATTTAGATGAAATTTGGTATACTAAGAGATAGTTTGAGTCCCGGGAAAGGAAATATGATAGATTTTTTATCCCTATATTCCCACGGGAAACTTATGCCGGTGAAACCGCGGGGCGCTGCTAGTAATATTATATCTACTATTAGCTTGTGCCCGCGACTTTGTCCGCATGGAATTTCTTGTTTTAACATTAAATTGACCTATTACGCTCGGCAATACTGTAGCTATTAATGAAAGAATTTTCTGAACCGCATCAGTAGTTCCGAAGATCCGCTAAGTACAAACTCAAAAATATATTATTTCTTTATACTTATACAATTAGTATTAAAACAATCGTTCATCGACAGGCCTAATTTCCAGGCAAGTGGACGTTTTTGGGCACAAAAGACCGACCAAGTTCGAGTCGGACTCGCATACTTAGGGTTCCGTACCACCGTACATAATTTAACACTACATTTTTTTAAACAATTTTCTTGTATGGAAACCCCATATCATTTTTAACATTATTTTATTGTTATTATTTGTTGTTATAGCGGCAATAGAAACACACACTCTGTGAAAATTTCAACTGTCTTCCTGTTACGGTTCATGAGATATAGCCCGATGCCAGACAGACGGGCAGCGGAGGTTTGGTGGTAGGGTTCCGTTGGCACCCTTTGGGTACGGAACCCTAAAAACATCCTGTTGGTAGAAACGTTTTTTTGCGGATCTCAGGTATTTTCCAAAAAAATGAAATAGGAAACAGAGGATACGATGATCAAATACCTGCCTTTGAGGTGTTGTGGAATTTCCTTTGTTTTGAACCATTGTTTTTCCTTAGTACCAATGATACCTCCTGGAATTGTTCGTTCCTCGTCTTAAATGCATCTTTTTTTACTATTTGTACTTCCTGTGTGTGTTCCAAATAAAATATTTATCTTTCTTTACATTTTGGTAAGTACATTTATTTATTATTTTCTTTAAAGGGCTATGACATTGATTTTTATTAAGTATTTGGGTCGTGATTAGATCAAACATTACAATTTTCTTTGTCTCTTTTTGTTTATAGTCTGGCACTCTGTACCGACCTTAAAATGTTATCAATAAACAATGAATTATGTAAAAATATTTAATGTGAGGTGGTATTGTTTTGCATTTACAAGTTTTTTTATGTTAAGTTTAGTTTCGCTTAAAGCGCATCTTGAGACGGTTTCTAGCTTTTGTTTTCAGTGTAACTAAAGTTGAAAAACCACTCTCACATCTATAGGTGGTGGCAAAGGGTATTAGCATTTTTAAAGTTCTGTTAGATATAACAGGATAAAACAGACATCGGCCGAGGCGACCGCGACGACAGCTAGAAAGAGATGCCACGTGCGGTTCTTACTGGGCGGCGATCTATCATTTTTTCTTTTTAGCTAGGTATTTTATTAGATTAGGTCCATCGATCACTTAGTGATCGACGATTAGGTCTTAATTATTAGGTTCTTTTGTACCCCCACAGAATAACTGATTTACCCCCGCGGGGTTAATTTCCCCTAGGTTCGGAACCACTAGCGAAGAAATTTTTCTCGGTTGTTAAAAAAAACAGCTGTTTCATAGAAAAGAGCACTTCTTCCCCACTGCTCAACTAGATTGCTCAACTGCATAAAGTTGAGCAGTAGGTAATACCGATGGCTCAATTGGTAATTGCTCAACTATGAATAGTTGAGCAGTGGGTAATACCCGCTGATCAACTAAAACCGCACAACTATATTTATAGACTACAAATAAAAAATCCAAATCACCAAGACTCCGGCAGGCATCGGCCCTAGCGGACCCCGTCAGTTAGTGCTGACATCTCTTTGAGGCGCGCGTGGAACACAACGAGGCGCCGACCCGGGCCTGGTCCTTACTGGACAGCGAGCTGCCCATAGCTCGCCGTCCGCAAGCCCGCGCATACGGTGGCCGGCACCCTAATTGCGTAACACACTATCAATCGGAATTTGAATCAATTTGAAGCAAATTGCTAATCCATTGCTTCATAAGTTTGAAACATGTGTCTGCACAACACGTAAATAACGCAATGAATGTTGTTGAACTGTCAAAATGAAACCGATGCCGATTGATAATGTGTTACGCAATTGCCCCGCGGGAATCGGCTACCGATTCCCGACGCCCAGAGCGTCTCCTGCGCAAAGACTGATTTGCCTCCTCTCGCCACTCCCATATGTGGGCGAGAACTTTAGCCTCCAGATCCCATAGCGGCAATCCGGCAAGGAGGCTCGCCGCCTCCCAGGAGACCGTGCGGTATCTCCGGACTAGCCGGACGGCCATGACCCTCTGGGGCGCGTTCAACCGCCGGGCTGGTCGCCGCCTCAATGAACGCGACCACACCGGTGCTCCGTAAAGGGCCATGGACCGCATGACCCCCGCGTAGCCTTTGGCAGGAGGCTTTTTGACCCCCTAGATAGGGCAGGAGCCGCTTCAAGGCAGCCTCGGCCCGCTCCAGTCTAGGAGCCAAACAACGGAAATGCTCCACAAAGTTCCACTGGCTGTCGAGGACAAGTCCCAGATACTTCATAGTCGACTCGACGCCGACATGAACCCCTTCTACCGTTATTTGGGAACCCGACGGTGGCGCGTTCCGAGGGCCATGTAAACACATGGCCGCGGACTGGTGCAGGGCCACCTCGAGTCCCAGCTGCCGGATCCTTTCAACGACTATCGCAACCCCGCGTGTCGCTAATTCAGCCGCCACCTGGTGCGACCTCCCTTGCGCCAGGACCAGCGTGTCGTAGCAAACTACGCTGACGCCGCTAGGGAGGTCGGCGCGCAGCACCCAGTCGTACCCGATGTCCCACAGATGCGGCCCCAGGACCGATCCCTGTGGGACACCGCATGACATCTCTCGTCGGTTCCACTCTCCTTAATGACCGGGGTAGATGACGACCCTGTCCGTCAGATAGGCCTCGACCACGCGATAGAGGTAGGTCGGCATCCGGTGATACCGGAGTGCCTCCCTGATGCAACTCCAGGGCAGGGTATTGAAGGCATTTGCTATGTCTAAGGACACCGCCAAGACGACGCCACCCTGGGCAACAGCATCCCCCGCCGTGAGGGCTCGTTAGTGGCCAGTGCCTCAAGCGCAGTTGAGCAGTAGGTTATATCGTTCAATTTTATAACAGGATGACCTACTGATCAACTAAGTTGAGCAAAAAAATAGTTGAGCTATAGAGCATAAAATGTTCGGTAATACAAACTATGTCCTACAGCTCAACTGCTCAACTAGTTGAGCAATCTAGTTGAGCAGTGGGGAAGAAGTGGAAAAGAGACCTACGCGGTCAAAATGAAATTAACAGTATTTTTTTTAAATAAACGACGAAACATTTCAATGCAGGGGGTCTGGATCATAATATGCTGAATCCATGATAACAGGATGCACGTCGATGTCCCTGCAACCCTGTATACCTACTGCAACATTTTTTCCAACAAATTAATTTAATTTTCTGCACAAGCGTATGGGGGTTGTTTTAAAAGCCTAGTAAGTGACCGGTAAATGCATTACATAAAAACGTAGGTATGACAGTATTACTTTGAGTTGATGAAGGTAAAATTCGCCTTCAATAAACAAAAAAATGTAGACGGGTCCTGGGTTGGATTCCCGGATCGGGTAAAGTGTTATTAGGTTTACCATCTGGAATATTCAGTAGAAAAACCGGTTTCTCAGTAGAAGCCCGGAATTTGGGTTTGTGCCCGGTTGATGGAAAAATATTACAAGGGACTTAAATATAACTGGCGAAATGTGTGTATACGTACTATAGGTGCACCTGCCTAACCCTTCAGAGATTACAGCCGTAATGCTATATTATATAAAAATGTAGACTGTAATTATGCAGTTTGAAATTAAGCCATATCTATTTTCATTCAAGAGGGTGCCGTACATACAAATGTTCTCTCGTTTGGTATGGTAACAAAAGCCATGGGCGTTGTTGTGGCAATGTTATCGTAGCATTAATTGAGATAAACTGAAGAATGAGGAAATCGTATATGGCCTACGCAAATTTCCTGCAGATCTGTCAGCGTCGTGTGATGGGTTGACGCAAGCGTCAAGTGTACACTAAGTGTACATAAGAGAAAGTGCTCGAAAAGTCAACGGTACACCAAGTGTACACAACTATTGTTATTGTTCTATTGTCATTGTGAAAAAAATGACTTTACTGCGTCCATTCAACTACTCCGACGCGTGGGGTGTTTCGACAGGTAGGCGGGCAAACGTGTGAGAGGTTAAAATAGGCCTGAGCTACACGATCTTGCTCTTCTTCAAAAGGCCCTCTCAGATATGGCCCTTCTTTGTTAGACTCAGAATCCTAATAATGTAATGTTTGGACTTTAAAAGAGACCATGACTTCTGAGTTTTTCAGTTTTTCGGTCAGATAGGGAAATGCCGGCGCCATCAAGTTTTAAAATATTGACCAACCACATACCTATTGATAAGTAAAAGTGTCTTAAAACTACTAACAGAAATAAACATTTAATTTCATGAAGAAGAATATGTTGCAAAAAATAATGGTTACTTAAACAAGTTCTAGATTCTTATTCAACAATTAGATTCGGTTTTTTTTTTTTGCTTAGCGGGCTCTTGATCTCGATCACGCCTGATGGAAAGCGATAGGTGAAGTTTATGATAGAACGAGCGTGCCCAGAAGATGCATAAGGCACTGGAACTCCCACGCATCGACGAAACACAGCAGACTGCTTGACACCGGACTCCGATGGGATCGCAAACCAGGCGGACGTTAGCCCTACCGCAAGGGAAGAATTGCCCAGTCAAATAATTATGGTGCTGGGTGTGACTGTCCAGGATGCACCGAGCGCTCGGTTCACTGGCGGAACAAACTGCGCTACACGAGGAGGCTGAATGATTAATGGCTAAATGATTGTATCCGAGAACTTTTAAATTGTAGCTACACTTCTTCGACTCACAATCTAGTAACAAAGTATTTTACAGTTCAAAAGTGAGACATTTAAATTGAAAATGTAATAGGAAGATAAATGTCCGCTTTGTATGCTAAATATAAAAGTCATAAAGGAACGTTTAGTGTAGCAGTTAAGATAGCAATTTCTCTAAGTGCTACGGGCTACGACCGCTACGGGCTACGACCGCTACGGTGCTACGAAGCTACATTCTCACATGTGACATTTCAATTATTTTGTCACAGCCAAATAGATTGCGCTCAAACTTGTGAAGAAATTTACTTAGATATTCAGTTATTTGATGTCCTTGGTTTCTTAGAAATATGGTTTTGAGGGGCTCGTGGCTAAATGATAACAGCCGCACGGGTCGGTCGAAGGTTTAGCTACGATCGCTACGGTCGGTTCATGGATGGGTGACCATGCATTACATATCGAGACCCGTCCGAGACTCGGAAAGCACGTTAAGCTGTTGGTCCCGGCTGCCATTAGTTTATTTCTGGCAGTCGTTACGGGTAGTCAGAATCCCAAATGTCTGACAACCAGTCTTACATAAAGGTATCGTGTTAAAAACTTATATCGTGGTAAAGTACTGATATCAAGCTATATCAGGTTAGACTGGAAGCCGACCCCAAAATAGATGGTCAAAATGGTTGGTTGGTCAGGTAAAATGAACCTGCCGTGCGATTCTGTAACCGTCTCACCGTGAAAACTTAGGCGAAGTGAGCGTGGAGTGAGCTATCAGTGTCATCCCACCTGATACTAGGGATTGACCAAGCATACATTTACAATCATAATCGAGATTTTAATAATAATTTTTATGCTAATTCTATTGATGATTTTATATAATTTCAAAGCTAAAACCCCACAAAATATTAATGTTTTGACCACTAAAAATTTTCAATAAGATTATCTTTAAAAATATTATTAAAATCTCGATTATGATTGTAAATGTTTGCTTGGTCAATCCCTAGCATCAGTGGGATGACACTGACAACTCAATCCACGCAAGTTTTCACGGTGAGATTTTTACAGAATCGACATGCAGTACTCGTTGAGACACATCTAATGAGCCCACACTCGATAGATTTTCTAGTAGTTATTCAAGGGTTCTGATATCCAGCGTCCAGGTCCATCATTAGACCTGCTCTATGGAATCATATCGTCACTGGAAAGGAAAAAAGGTTAAGCCGCCATTTGGGCCAAAATGAGTTAGGTATATAATATATCGTTGGATTAGATTTTTTTTTCTGCGTTGATCTGTTTAGGTTTCAAGACAATCTGAGCCAATTTTAATTGGTTCAGATAGTCAGGTCTCAGATTGACAGATAGACGCAGATAAAAAAATCTAATCCAACGGTATATTATACACATTTTGGCCCAAACTACGCTTTAGCATTTTCTCCTTTTCAGTGACGATATTATTTTGTTACATCGGAATGCATAAATTCGCGAATATTCAAACTAAGACCACTAGAAGTGATTAACTATTCAAATATTCCATTATCCACCGTCCAGGTATGTCCTACAAAACATCGCCACATCTTTTGTTTCACACAGCGATTTGAAATGAACCGCCATTACATAGTTAAAATGCTTATCTAATGACATATGTTTGGTTGTTATTGGTCGTGAGGACCATTTTTCCGGTCCTCCTTTGGTTTTGCAAGTCATCAGAGAGCTCACGAAAGGAATAAATATTATCCTGGGTCGCCGACTATAGATCTTTCATTCTCTGTTACTTAGGACGTCCACAAATTGCTGAAATCGCCACGAGATGGTTGGAAGGATGGAGAAGTTTTTCTACGAAGTATTAGAAGTTATTATGCTTCCCAAAATAGAGGAATCTCTGTGATGGGGCCGTAAGTGTGAAAATACACGAGCGACACTCGTCGACGTTAGAGGCAATTGCAATCGTCGACGGGTGTCGGCGGCTGCCGTCATTGCGTGGCGGCGGCTGCCGTCGACAACGTGTCGCTCGTGTATGTGAGTATGGTACTCAAATACACGAGCGGCACGTTGTCGGTGGTTGCCGTTGCCTCTGCCGTAGACGCATGTCGTTCGTGTGTATGCACAGGCACACTAACGTAATCTATCTATCTATCTATGCGGGCCCAATGTGGGTTGGTGGTTCTCTATTCCTTTTTAATGTCAGTGAAGATGCGCAGGGTGTAGCCTATTTACTGCCTCTGCCAAGCACAATGTATAAAATTGGTTTGCTCTAGTAGTGCAGGCACCCAATTTAATTATAACCTAGAGTAAATGGTGGTAAAACTTCTAGCCTAAAATATGAGAAAGGTTGCAATCAATAGTTCTTAAGTAGCCAATAAAGTGAACGGATAAAGTTTAAATTAGTATGTAATAAATCCAGATGTGAAAGTTACATTTTACGAGTATCACTGAAACTTAGTTAATATATTAAGCTACCAAGTCTTTGGGGAAGTGTAATAAACCAAAACCCGGGTCGGAGAGAAAAAATCAGGATATTTTATTTTACCTTTCTAAGGCACACTCTTTTTTAATCAGTTTTTTTTTTATCTTATAAACGACTAGGTAAGAAATATATTTTATAATAAAGCACATTATTTTTTTAAACAAAATTGTTATCTTATGAAATACTGAGTAACCGTAAGGTAAGTGCTGTGTGAATGTTGAAAGTCTATTAGGAATAATGTTCAAACCATTGGTTGAGAGTTTAAACACCTTGTTCATTACTGAACATGTTTTTGTTAAATAAAACAAGATATAAAAATATAGTTCAAAGTAAAATTGGCTGAGAGTGTATACAAAAATCTTACCACTGGAGAGGTTTTTTGTAAAAATATATATATATATATATATTTCAAATAAAGTATATTGGGGAGGCCTATGTCCAGCTGAAAGCGTCTTTCGGCTGAAATTATAAAAGTAGATATAAAAGTTTCTAGAACTTACCTTTCGCATTAACTACACAAAACGAAAACACCAGTACAATCAAAAACACCATTCTCATTTTCAAAACTCAAAAAGTGCACTTCAACACAAAAAACGTTTTTAAAGAACTCAATAATTTGAACTTTCAGTTCTTTACTTTCAGACGGGCGACGTAAACTTTCGTTCGGAGCACTTCCCTGTACAGTCAACGAGAGCGAGCGTTGAGTTCATAACCGATACTGGCTGTGGCTGTCCCGAAATTCCAGGCTACCGAGAGAAAAGTCTGCAAGTACCGCGCACGCGTCAGAGTCAGGTACAAACACAAAATACATAAGAGCAGAAGGTAGGCTCAATACAACGAGAAAAACGCACGCACACAGCCACAGTTCACGTACAGTTAGTGCAAGAGCACCCGCGACTGGCATTCGTTGGTGACAGTTGAGATTGTTGTACGTACGTACCCCTGTGTAAGTGTCGCGGTTTTCGGTTGTAGTATGGATGGAGCAAGCCTTCTGAACCTATTTATTTTGTGGTATAAATCTAGTATCACCGTCGGCGCTTTACCTCCTGAAATGATTGAAGTTGTACAACGATTTATGTGCATAAAAGCTTTCAGAGAAATGATAGTTTTATTGGTTGTCTATCGTTAGTGGTCTAGCTTTGTGTTTCACTTTTTTCTCTCCTTTGTGTTAGAGCAAATAAATGATTTTGCGTTTTTTTAGCAATCCCATTTTCAAAACTTATTTTTAGGGTTCCCACCCAAGTGCAGGCACGTTTTGGCACACTTTGAGTACCCAAAGGGTGCCAACGGGACACTTATTACTAAGTATCCGCTATCCGTGCGTCCGTCCGTCTGTCTGTCAGCGGGTTGTATCTCATGAGCCTTAATAGGTAAACAGTTGTCAGTGCATATTTTCTATAACATTAAATAATAAAAATAAAATAAAGTTAAAAATTAAAGGGGGTCTCCATAAAAGAAACGTGTACCTACTTTTCGGCATTTTATGCCTTGTGGTACCTTCGTGTGCGAATCTGACTCGCACTTGGCCGCTTTTTTCTTGTCACTTGAGGTGGATAGACAAATCGGTAACTTTCAAAAGTTTAGTTGTTCTATTGTGTTTCGTTTAAATTTTTTTTTATTCAACTTTGCCTAGGAATAGAGGTTTTTTAACGCGTCGATGTGGCACTGATATACCTAACGCAGTTAAAATTTTCTGAAAAAATTCCAGATGGTTTTTAATTTTCTGAATCTGTGTATGCTTTTGAGAATCTATAAAAACAAATAAAATTGAAGTGGCTGTTTGTAATTTCAAAATAACAGCTTTTTAAAAGTATGTATACAGTAGGTACTTATAACAATGTTTTTTTCTCTTTCAATTTGTGTCTGCTAATCTCCGAACGGCTGGATAGATTTTGACGGGACTTTCAATGGTAGATGATGTTACATAGGCCATTTTTGTCCCGGTAGCAAGTTCCCGAGGGATAACATCCGACACCCACGTGGGCGAAGCGAAGCTGCGGGCAGAAGGTAGTTCTTAAGGTGAATGCGCAGTTGTAACCCGCGAAATTAAAATTTTCTTACGTTTTATGCAATTTGCCGGTCAGTGTCAGGTTGTATCTTGATCAAGATACGATTTTCAACTATAATAGCTGAGTATTTACAGAATTATAGTCATTAGATTTATAATATTAATACATATATCTCTTTAAGTCAGATTTGTTCCATAAACACTTTTCCATGTGAGATTTGTTCTTATCGAACACATCTAACTCAGAAAGTGTGCACGACAGCACCTAAATACACAATAGTTGCTATTGACCTCTGGGATGTTGTTGCTGCGACGGTCGGGTTAGAAATGGTAGCTCCCGGTTCGCGCGCGTGGGTTATATTTATAGATTCACCGTTAACAAAAAACACGCCGTGGCAGGAGCCCTGACCGTCGCACGCAAGCATTAGATGTACCGGGGGTCGTGCAATATAGATGTCTTGATTATGTGAATAACCAAATAAATGTAACTGATTGATATGTACATAAATGAATAAAAAAGGGGCGGAGACTCATAATAGCCAATCACAGACCAGATAAGCTTCGACGCGAGTTTGCCGCCAAAATCTTGTGGAAATCGAAATGGTCCGCTGGCCAGACTAGTTTGGCGTGCTATAAAAGAGGGTACGTCGGCCAGTGGACCAACCAGTAGTTAGAACCAGTAGTCAAAGACCAGTCGTCTGAACCAGTAGTCAAGAACCAGTAGTAAAAAACCAGTAGTCAAAGACCAGTCGTCAGAACCAGTCGTTCAGATCAAGTTGTAGATGTCACTATGCCGGTTTAGGCTCCGCAAAACCAGGGTATTTAGAGTCCGAGTCCCATCACAAATACATAAAAGTGTTTTAATTAAACAAAGCAGCCCCCATACAGTCCACTCGCTGCACATTCTGGTCCTTCGAAAGCCGAATCTTTAAGATACAGCAGGATGGTGGTGACTCGCAGCCGTAGCGGAGAATCTAAGAAGATAGAAAAGGCCCAGCAAGAGCCGTCAGCGACCGCCGAACCGGGTGCCAGCGAGCCGGCACCAGAGACCGGCACGAGCGTGGTCGCTGAAACGGACACAGGCAGCGGTTCTACGGAGAATACCAGCACCGACATCACGCAGACTACGGCCACGACAGAAGACACGCGTGGCACCAAGACTACTGGTTCACATGGTACGCTCAAGCCTGGCAACACCAGGTCACGCCGTTCTACAGCATCAAAGAAAAAGCACCTCGCGGAGCTTGAGGCTAAAGAGCGGCTGGCTGAAATGAAAGTGAAACAAGCGCAGGCAGAGCGAGAGCTGCAAGAGATACACCTGCAGCGCGTCAGAGCCGAAGCTGACTCGAGTGAAGAAGACGATGACATGGTGGACGACCTCGCCTCCGTAAGGATTGGAACGTGGCTAGCGCGACCGGCGCCGCCACCCGGAGGTGAGACTCGACCGCCACCACACGACGACAGCGGCGGGAGGACCGGCAGGGATGCAGCGAAGGACACCGGCGCCGCGACGGGCGCTCAACCGCCGCGCGACGACGACCAAGAAGAAAGTGTACGTAACCCAGTGAGTGCGAAAATGAATAAGGGCAATATCGCGAGTGATAAAGTGTTACAGGGAAATACAGTGAATGATAGAATGATAGACGTGGGGACGCTCGCCGCGGCCCTAGCACAAGCCGCACGCAGCTCAAGAGAGCCCCCCAAGTACATCCAACAGCTACCAATCTTCGATGGAAAACCCGGTGAGTGGATAGCTTTTAAGGCCGCGTATTGTGACTCACAAATGTATTTTTCCTGTGTAGAAAATGTTGCTAGAGTTAGGATAAGCCTCAGAGGCGCCGCAAAGGAAGCTGTAGGTTGCTTATTATTTAGCCAATCTGACCCTCAGATTATTATAGACGCACTAGAAAGACGTTTTGGCAGGCCTGAGGCCTTGATTATGGCCGAGCTAGATAAAATAAAGTCATTACCTAAATTAAATGATAATCCTAGGGAAATTTGTATATTCGCTAGCCGTATAGCAAATACGGTTGGTACGGTCGAAGCATTAAAAAAGATACAGTATTTACATAGCCCCGAAATGTCGCGTTGTATAGTAGAAAAACTAACGCCGATACTAAAAAACAAATGGTACGACTATGCGGCGAATAGAAAGACTGAAGACATTCCCGAACTAAAGCGCTTATCTATGTTCATGAATGACGAGGCAGATAAGTGTAGCGCGTACGCACAGCCGGAACAAAATGACGACGCTAGTGTACGGCGACGGCACCGAGTAGAGCGCACGTTCAACATAAATAAGGAAACGTCAAACGAACAATGCCCGGCGTGCAAGCAACACGAGCACAAATTACCAGACTGTTATAAATATAAACAGCTAGACGTAGACGCACGATGGGAAATAGCAAAGAAATCCAATATGTGTTTTAGATGTCTACGAAAGAAGCATAGAAGGTTCACGTGTAAAGCACCTATTTGTGACATAAAGGAATGCAACATGAAACATCACAAACTATTGCATAAAGAGCGGAAAGTAGAGGCGACACACAACAATGTACCGACGCCGGCGCCGACGCCCGTCATCGCATACGAAACTGTTACGTCATCGCGGGAAACAGTATCAACAACATCGCCTCAGAATTGCCGCGCGTATTTGAAAATAGTACCTGTCACATTAAGCGGACCACATACAAGCGTAGACACATACGCTTTATTAGATGATGGGAGTACAGTCACCTTGATAGATGCATCGGTAGCAGATGTCCTAGGTGCGGATGGGCCAGTTAAACCTATGTGGATACAAGGCATAGGCACGGAGGTTAAGCATGATCAAAGCCGCACCGTGAGCTTCCACATACAAGGCAGGTACCATAGCGAGCCACAGAAGATAGAGGCGGCGCGCACCATAGATAGGCTTGAAATTATGACGCAAACTGTACATACCGAAGACATAAAAAATTGTAAACATTTGAATGACATTCATAACACCCTTGTTTATGAACACGCGCGACCAATGATTTTAATAGGCCAAGATAACTGGCATTTATTGGTAGCAATAGAAACGCGGACAGGTGCGCGTGATCAACCGGTAGCATCGTACACTAAACTCGGATGGGTATTGCATGGATGTCAGTACTCTATAAATACAGTTAAAGCTACATTTTGCGGCAACATTAAAATTAAAGAAAATCTGGAACCAATAGAAGAAAGCATGAGAAACTTTTTTAAGTTAGAATCACTAGGCATAGAACCTAGGATACCTAGAGATGACCCGCAACAGAGAGCCTTAGACATCCTAGAACAGAAGAGTCGACGATTACCTGATGGCAGCTTCGAAACCGGACTATTGTGGAAACAAGAGGTACCTAAAATACCTAACAACTACCTAGGCGCCCTAAAGAGACTAGAAAAACTGGAACAGCGCCTAGATAAGGACGAGAACCTAAAGACCCAGTACTTGCAACGCCTTGACAATCTATTCAACTCAGGCTATGCAGAAAAGGCACCTGATACCTCCACAATTAGTAAAACCTGGTACCTACCTCACTTTCCAGTGGTCAACCCAGCCAAGCCACATAAGCCGCCACGACTCGTACACGATGCAGCAGCAAAGACAGCGGGTCTATGCCTAAACGACCTACTTCAATCGGGACCCGACTTATTAAAATCATTGCCCGGTATTTTAATGCGTTTCCGTGAAAATAAAATAGCTGTGTCAGCGGATATTAAAGAAATGTTTATGAGGATAAAGATAAGAGAAGAAGATCGCGATGCGTTAAGATTTTTGTGGCGCGGCGACCAACGGCAGGGACCGCCAGATGAATATCGCATGACATCTGTTATTTTTGGCGCGACGTCATCCCCATGTACAGCGCTATACATAAAGGATCGCAACGCTAGCGACTTTGCAGACAGATACCCAGCCGCGGTGTCAGCAATAGTAAACAATCATTATATGGATGACTATCTTCAGAGTTTTGCCAGCGAAGAGGAAGCCAAGAGAATAATAACGCAAGTAGATTACGTTCATAAAAAAGTTAAGCAAAAAATAACAATTGAAAAAACAGTAAACTACACACCTATACCTGCTGCTTATAACCTACGCGCCGAAGAACAATGGGTCAAGGGCGCACAAGCCGAGAGCTTCGCAAAAGAAATTGCCGCCATAAAAGACAACAAAGCAGCGGCGCCGGCGCCCGGCGACAGCCCGTTATCTGTAATAAGTACCTACCTAGACGACGCAGGGGTTTTACGTCTGCGCGGGAGAATCACAGCGGCACAAGACGTGAATGAAGAAATAAAAAACCCAATAGTACTCGAGGGTAGGCACAGATATACGAAGCTATACATCGCGCATGTGCATGAAAGTTTACATCATGGTGGTACCGAGATAACAGTGAATGAGCTAAGACAACGTGTTTGGATAACAAGACTGCGTCCGTCTGTAAAGAATGTTATAAAGGGCTGTTTATACTGTAAAATAAAAAAGGCAAAACCAGCCAATCCCTCTACGGGGAATTTACCATACCCCCGCTTAGCTCATCATGTACGACCTTTCACTTTCACTGGTTTAGATTATTTCGGTCCCATATCTGTTACAGTAGGTAGACATAAAGAAAAAAGGTATGGGGCTTTATTTACTTGCCTAACTTGTAGAGCTATACATATAGAGATAGCAAATTCACTTAGTGCAGATTCAGCTATCGCCGCCCTCCGGCGATTTATAGGTAGGAGAGGTTGTCCCAAAGAAATATGGAGTGACAACGCTACTTGTTTTAAAGCGGCTGATAGGGAACTAGGGGAAAGCGCCTTAAGTGCTTTAGGTAATGAGTCCAATGCGCGGTCCATAAGCTGGAGATACATACCTCCCGCGTCGCCGTTCATGGGCGGAGCATGGGAGAGGATGGTGAGGGCAGTCAAGGAAGCTCTGTACGTCACACTGAAAGAAGTTCACCCATCAGACGAGACCCTTGCTACGCTACTCGTAGAAGTGGAAAATACGGTAAACTCCAGGCCACTCACACATGTCAACGTGGCACCAGACGAGCCCGAAGCCCTGACACCTAACCACATATTGATCGGCCCTAACTCACATGTACCTCCACCGGGTAATTTCACCGAAGCTGACGTCACAGCACGACAACAATGGCGTCGCGCCCAGGCACTCGCAGACGTCTTCTGGCGAAGATGGGTACGTGAGTACCTACCGCTCCTACAAAACCGGCGGGAGCCCTACGGTAGCGGTACTCCACCCAAGGTCGGAGACGTCGTAGTGATCTGCGACCCCAACCTCCCACGTAACACTTGGCCTAAGGGAAGAGTGACGAAGGTGTTGCCAGGCGCAGACGGCGAGGTACGTGTCGTAGACGTGATGACCAAAGGGCATGTACTCCGAAGACCAACGAAGCGGATTGTCGTGCTACCCACCGGGTCGCCTGACGGCGACGGCGGGAGAAATGTGCACGACAGCACCTAAATACACAATAGTTGCTATTGACCTCTGGGATGTTGTTGCTGCGACGGTCGGGTTAGAAATGGTAGCTCCCGGTTCGCGCGCGTGGGTTATATTTATAGATTCACCGTTAACAAAAAACACGCCGTGGCAGGAGCCCTGACCGTCGCACGCAAGCATTAGATGTACCGGGGGTCGTGCAATATAGATGTCTTGATTATGTGAATAACCAAATAAATGTAACTGATTGATATGTACATAAATGAATAAAAAAGGGGCGGAGACTCATAATAGCCAATCACAGACCAGATAAGCTTCGACGCGAGTTTGCCGCCAAAATCTTGTGGAAATCGAAATGGTCCGCTGGCCAGACTAGTTTGGCGTGCTATAAAAGAGGGTACGTCGGCCAGTGGACCAACCAGTAGTTAGAACCAGTAGTCAAAGACCAGTCGTCTGAACCAGTAGTCAAGAACCAGTAGTAAAAAACCAGTAGTCAAAGACCAGTCGTCAGAACCAGTCGTTCAGATCAAGTTGTAGATGTCACTATGCCGGTTTAGGCTCCGCAAAACCAGGGTATTTAGAGTCCGAGTCCCATCACAAATACATAAAAGTGTTTTAATTAAACAAAGCAGCCCCCATACAGTCCACTCGCTGCACAGAAAGATGTATTAATGATTCTAATGATTATAATTCTGTAAATACGTACCTGTTATGGTCGCGGACCATATTTTGATCAAAATACAACCTGACACTCAACTGAAAATTGCAAAAAACGTAAGAAGATTTGAATTTCGCGGGCTACCACTGCGCATTCACCTTAATATAATTGCATGAACACTGTTTGACCTAGGAATCGTTTTCAAATTCAAATTCTTTATTGCGAACTAAGTGTACAGCATTTTAAAAGTGTTAACAATGGGTAGGTTCTTAGAACTTAGTTGCCTGTCGTAACTATAACTTCTTATTATTTTAAGCCGCAGAAAGTAAAAGAGAAATGAAATTGTCGGTATATACCTACATGTGAACAATCTAATAACAGTTTCCTTAAAAAACTTTATGATAACAAATTCCGGAGAAAAAACGTTGATTAATTTCTTCATGTTGTGTTTCTAATTCTATCCTAATTCTACCTACATTCACAATTTTGCCATAAAGACTAACAAGCTGAAAAGTTAAACTACGTCTACGTTTACCTAAGTAGTTAGAGTCCTAATCCTACTAAAGGTCATCACTCATTATAACAGCACCGCTCCGACACAGCAAATAAGTTGTCATTCAAGTTAGAATTTTAAATCAACTGCATTAAAGTAAATTTTACGATGACAATAAGCTCGTTTGTCACATGTCGCGCCAACCACGGGCTTCAAGCGAGCAGCCCGCTCCCCGGCCAAGAAACGCCAGCAAGCGGTAATATGCCTCGAAGCCCGCGCGCGGTGGGTGCGCCAAAGTTCACCTAAATTTTCAACTCCGATAATTGGAAATCCGAAAATGTTCTTCCTAACATTTTTATCATCCTAACAATCACAATTCCTAACTACTCTGTCTCTAATGTTCATAATTCCGAATCATTCAACTTCATAATGTCAGTAGCAATAAACATCTATTATACTTTTATTTGTTTTCCTATATTTTCTCAACATAACCATCTTTTACACTACTATTCAAAGTCATATCTTTTTTGTTTAGATCGTCGACATAGGATGCAAAAACGAGCGAAGGGCACCCCGAGGTTCGGTTTGGTTAGGTTACTTTAAACCTTTTACACAGAAATAGGGGCCCGCGAAGCGGGGCTCCGTCGACATAGGATTAGGGCATGCAAAACCGGTTTTCCGGTTTTGCGAAAAACCGGAAATCGGCCAAAATTTAACGATTTTTGAAAACCGGTTTTGAGAGCCAAAACCGGAGCTGACTCCGGTTTTGTCAACATTTTTTTCGAATACTCAAAAAATATTTAATTTTGAGGCATCAAATGTATCCGAACCGAACACAGCCTGCATCCACCCACTTACACGCCTCCCTCCACTACCCCCGCACCCCGCAGTGTGTTTAATATTTGAAGATGCTGATTGTGTTTTCTATGTTTAAAATATATTATTTTTGATAGCAGACTTAATAGGTACCAAAGATACCAAAAACTTACTTGTTGTTGATTTGATCTCAGTTAATTAATCTTTATACTATTATAAGTTCATTGTTATCTGTACAATTATTATGGTTTGGATTAAAAAAAAAGTAAAAAAACTAAAACCCGACTACGACAAAAAAAAACGACGCTGAAAAAGTATGAAACAAGATTTTCATACTTCGAACAGAACAAAAAGAAAAACCGTAGTCACACGTTATTAAAGTGTTTCGGTTGGTACCTATAACGTGTGACTACGGTTTTTCTTTTTGTTCTGTTCGAAGTATGAAAATCTTGTTTCATACTTTTTCAACGTCGTTTTTTTTGTCGTACTTCGGGTTTTAGTTTTTTTTCTTTTTTTTTTTAAACAATTTTGGTGTTAAATTTAACACATGACTTTTGTCCGCTAGAGTGCGTCGCTTTAAATTTGAGCAACATTTTGGAAATGTACAAGTGAAGCCCTTTCAAATGATACCAAACATGGCGTATTTATCTCAATTTTTATTTTTAACACATTACTTTTTGTCCACTAGAGGGCGCCGTATCGAGTTTTGTGCAACGTCACGTAACCTATGTTCAGCGGACAATTAAGACGGTTCTAACGATACCTCATATGTCGAGTTCCGATAAGTAGATTACGAGCTATGAGGGAACAGATGAACATACTCACATACATACATAGCCTGTTAAAATCATAACCCTCCTTTGGCTTTGCCGTAGTCGGGTAAAAAGAAATGTATCATACAATTTGTTTTATTTGTAGACTTAGTGGGTATTTAAAAAAATGGTGTTTCTTTTTAAATTATACTACATTCGATTTTTTTTGCTAAAACCGGACCTAGCTCCGGTTTTCGGTTTTGGTCCCAAAAAAACGATGTTCAAAACCGGTTTTGATGACTTTCCGGTTTTGCATGCCCTACATAGGATGACATAGGATGAAAAAAAAAGTGTTTATCATATTAGACTAAATAGGTTTTATGTCTATTGAGTGGTATATCAATAGACATAAAACCTTGGTATTTTATATTAATTGTCTGTTATTCTTATAGAAATTAGTTACTTACATTATTTCATTGATCATTATATCAAATAAAATTATAGGTTCAGTTGTTATATCTTGTAAATATTAGAGGTTTTGTAATTGTATCATATATTATTTACCCGTATAAACTCCCAGGCCATGAAAATATTATGGTAGTTATGTTTAGGGATAAAAGCGTTATGATAAAAAACAGTAGGAGTTTAAAATATTTATATTAATGATATTATTGATTACAATTTTCGGAAAAATGAGTGCTATGAACATCGCCAGTACCACTACAAATAGTATGAATGAAAACTTTAGAATGAAAAATTTTAGGAAGAGTGATCATTCGGATTACAAATCGTTAGGAAGAACAAACTAAGTCACGTGGTTTTTTTGTTTACCTAAACCTATGAAATATAAGTACCTATACCAACTAAGTTTAAAACATTACTCCTACATCCAAACTTACGAACTATATTATATTATTACTATCTAAGTACTAGGGTACAAATCCAGACTCCGTTGCTGAAAAATTCTTTATTGGATAAACCAAATAATAGATAGGTAGGTAGGTGCTTAGCACACTGGCCGGCCATATAAGCCGTAGAACCGATGAAATTTTGGGTATAAGTGTCCTTGTGTGGGGACCGCGGCATACGTAAGGTGTAAGTTAGTGAGCGACGATCTTCGCAGCGTGGTTGGCAGCAGCCGGTGTGAGTTGCCGAGAATCGAGCTGAATGGCGTGCATTTGGAGAGGCCTATGTCCAGCAGTGGACTGGTCTAGGATGACAATGACTTAACACGTTGTCCTACCTTTAATCGAACCTTGGATCCCACACTCATTAGTCACGCTACCACTAGATCAAAGAGGTAGGCTGTGTTTTTCATTAAAAAAAAAACTTGGCCAATTTATACCTATACCTAAAAGTTTAGACACTACAGAAACCAGCACTCTAATCGAGTAACATATTTTCAATCAAAATCTGTATCAGTTTAAATTAAAGCATAAGTATTGCAAATCCATTACTCCATAAGTTCAACGTAAATAACGCAATGAATGTTGTTAAACTGTCAATGTCATTGCTACTGATAATGTGTTACGCAATTACCCCGCAGGTGTACATACCTATATATTAGAGCTTAGGCACTACAGAAACCTGAATTTCAGCTCGAGTATTTCTTTACACTGGCTCTCAGTCTTAGGTACTAAATCTTTCAGCTGAACTACCTACTTCCTGGTATTAAACCTCTTTCAGGTCAACCTCGACAATTGAGCGGTTACAAAGGTGGTTTGAATTATTTAATGCAGTTTTAGTTCGTCGGTGCTCTGGGATTACGTCGGCTTAGCTCAAAGTTTCTAGGTTGAAAGGAATTTCATAAACGTAGGTGCTTGCCGTGTCCCCTTGGTAGGTAACTGAAAACTTAAAAGGAATTAAGTAGGTACCTATAAAAGGATTCCAGCATCGCTATTCATAACCACTCTATACACTTCCGTAAGTACCATATCGAACATAGAAATGTAAAAAACGGGTATCGAACATCAATGTTGCTACTTAAACTTTTTCGAAAACTATTTATAAATACGAAAGTAACTCTATCTAGACAGATAGAGTTACTTTCCGTTTTGAGAGCAGTGGTGATGAAATTATTTACACAAGTAAAGCGCTTAATACTTAAAGTACTACGGAAATACTTAGTATACCACAGACTACCTACAGTATGTGTCTGTCTTTCTCTTTTTTAATCCATCCAAGCAAAGGTTGATTAAGACCGCCCATTGTTTCACCCTTTGTAAAGTTTCTATATTTATGTCTGTAATTTATATGGTGTACCTACATAATAAAGAGTATTCTATTCTATAACGTAATTACACCAAGCCTAATACTTGGTGAAAAATTAGTTTAACAACATAAGTAGCCACCGTTCTGGTAACTTTCGATTACAAAGCCGACTTAGACCATTAATTAATTACACCAATTAAGTGATAGTTAATTATTTGGAATCTACCTACCTATCTGCTTGTTGAACCAATATTACCAATTATACCTGTTCTAATCGATAGCTTATACGTACATAATAATCAGCATATAATGTTCCCTCTGATAGGACACAGGCCTCCTCTCGATGGTGAGAGTGAGTGGGCAGTACCTAACATCTTAGCATCTACAACACATACACATAGTCACATGTCTTCATTTTTTTGGTTCTAGGACATGTCGGTTTCCTCGAGATGTTTTCCTTCACCGTTTTAAGAGCAGTGGCGATGAAATAATTTACACAAAGTAAAGCGCCTGCCTGAGTTCGAACCTATGATCTACAATTCGAAGTCGTAATTTACCACTGGGCCACCACTGCTCACTCTCACGGTAGGTAGTAGAGTAGGTAGGTAGTAGACACGCCTGTATTAACTTTTTTCTTCTACACCTACCTAACAGGCTCGAAGCGGTTCAAAGAATTGAATTGTCGTCTCGACGATTCTTCGAATCACTAAGGGTCAGTTCACACCGCGACGCGACGCGGCGCGGTGTGACCAGTTTTCAAGATAGCAATACAATTATAGACCTTACCTTCTACACAAAAAGGTACACAATTCTGTGTGCCTACTATGTCGAGATACGCCTCGCGGCGCAGCGCGGCGCCGCGCGGCCCTCCTCACTGATGTGTGCCGCGTCGCGTCGCGGTGTGAACTGACCCTAACACGAATAAAATGTAAAGAATATTTACTCTAAGCTATTATTATTAAGTAGGTATGTATACGGAATGCTGAAATTCAAGGTATCGAATATTTTTGTGTCAATTTAAACGATAGGAACCTAAGTAAAAGTAGCATTATTAATTATTATTTTATTGCTGAATGTATCTGTAGCTGTGCCATGTTTTCCATGAAACTTAAAGGGAATGCGTTAAGGTAGCCCGCAAAATTAAAATTTATTCATCATCATCTGCCTAGCCTTTTCCCAACTATGTTGGGGTCGGCTTCCAGTCTAACCGGATGCAGCTGAATACCAGTATTTTACATGGAGCGACTGCCTATCTGACCTCCACAACCCAGTTAAGTACTGGGTAATACGATACCCCTTGGTAAGACTGGTTATCAGACTTTCGGGCTTCTGACTACCCGTAACGACTGTCAAAGATCCACGAATGACAGCCGGGACCAACGGCTTAACGTGCTTTCCGAGGCACGGAGGGGTCTCGGTATGTAAAGATGGTCACCCATCCACAGACCAACCGCGGCAAGCGTAGCTTAACCTGATCGATCGACCTGTGCGGCTATATTTATTAAAATTTATTAAAATAAAAAAAAAATAAAAAAAAATATTAAAATTTATTTATTAAAAATAATGTTTTTTGCAATTTTTAGGTCAGCGTATGTTGATTACAATTTTCATATTCACGACCGTAACAAATATGGCTTTACAGAATTATAATCAGAAATCCCTACAACTCCTTAAATTGGAATTGGTCCTCAAGTGACATGATTTCATGAAGTGAATTAGCTACTCAGTCAATAGGGTAATGAACTTAGAGAGTTGTATTGATAATTTTTATGATCTGTCAAGCTCCGCTAATGAGACATAATTGATCTTCTATTGTTTCGTCGCCAATGGGCGACGCGCGCTGCTTGACCGGTTAATTCAATAAATACATATTTGTTACGGTCAAGAATCATAAGATCTACGTACAAACTGATACTGACTTGCAAATTGCAAAAAAACGTAAGAAAATTTGAATTTCGCGGGCTAGCCTGACGCTTTCCCCTTAAATGTAGGAAAATGTGGCGCCTTTTGGAACGAGCTCAAATTAAATTATTTATTTATATAGGAATTGAAGGAAACAAATAATTAAATATGCTTAGTTACGCATGGGCTCTTTCTGACAATGACATATAATAAATTCACATTAGGGTTCAACCCTTTTGCTCCTAATCTCTGTTTCGCGATAGGAAGGTTTTTGGAACCTCTATACAGAGTTGTCTATACATAAATGCCTATTCGTTTCATGTAAACGTACCTAAAAAAAAATTTTATTAAAAGGGAAGAATGTAGGCCACCTCTAGGTACACTAGGCCTAGGGTGAATACGTTCGACCTTAGGGTGGATAAACGAAACAACCCCTAATTACTTGCTTAAGTACCTACGACAATAATTCCTCGTTATTATTTCAATGGGACGTTAATTAATAAAAGACTAAACTAGCAGCGCCCCGCGGCTTCACCCGCATTAGTCCCGCATATCGGGATAAAAACTATCCTATGTCCTTCCCCGGGACTCAAACTATCTCTATACCTACCAAATTTCATCTATATCGGGTCAGCGGTTTAAGCGTGAAAGAGGTAGATAATAGACAGACAGACACACTTTCGCATTTATAATATTAGTATGGATGGATTATTAGAATAGAATACTCTTTATTATGTACACCATATAAATTACAGACATAATTATAGAAAATTTACAATGGGTGACACAATGGGCGGTCTTATCGCTAAGAGCGACTGTACAGGGTGAAATTTTAATCACCGTCATTGTACTCACCATTATGAACAACTTTTACTATGGGACCAAACAATCAGCTGTTCCCTACATTTATGTTCTCATAACTCGTCAAAATGTAGGGAACAGCTGAATTTTTTTCGCGATTTTATGTTTGGTCCCATAGTAAAAGTTGTTCATAATGATGAGTAGGTACAATAAACTCCTTAGGAGGAAAACGGTGATTACAATTTCACCCTGTATTAGAATCTTTAAATTAATTCATAGGTACATTATATATTTATCTTATGGCCTACGTTTCTCAGCTAAACTGACTCCTACTTCTTTTTTCTGCCTTTTAAATTCATATTGGGGAAAGGTTGCATATTAGAAGCTCTCAAAACAGTAAAGGCAAACTTTGCGAGGAACCCGGCGTGTCCTAGAACGAAAAAAAATTCGAAGACATGTGACATCCGCCAACTCAGACTTAGCCCGGCGTGGTGGACCACGGCCCACTCCCTCTTACCGAGAGGAGGCCTGCGTCCCAGCAGTGGGGGAACGTTATAGGCTGATTACAGGTCATTAATCTCTACAGTACTGTAGAAGATATCTATGTAGCCTTACCTTTAGTAGTGCAGGCTGGTTATAATTGAGGGCGTGTTCCATTCGAACGTTCAAGCAGGTGTCAAATATTTTTATTAGGTATTTTTGTTTCGTAGAATCAGTGCGATATATGTCTAGAACATATCATAGTCTTTCTATCAATACCTACTTATAATTTAATAGTAGTCCTATCCTATCGGAGTTTAATTTCATTGAAGGGCTCTCTTCTAGAGTTCCTACAGTACTTAGGTACTTACCTACCTAAATAGGCAAATGATGATGATTGTCGTCAAAATTCTTAGTTATATTCGACCTAAATCTTTGTTAGCAACAACAATCACACCGTTCGCTGAAATCTATTTGCGTTTATACATAGGTATAAACGAAAATAGATTTCAGCTTATTTTTTCCATTTCTATGATTTCAGCTGAACTGAAATCAAATTCCAAATATTTTATCAATGACTGGATAAAATATTTGGAATTTAAACCTTTTTTTTATTTTCGGATAGGTGCCTAAATATTAGCCCCCTTACTAATAAGCGTTGTATAGCGGCTGTATAGTAATTCCACAACGCTTTGTCTTCTTCTTTCGATAGTTAAATTACTGAGGGCAATCGGCTGAGCAATCGGTTTGTAACTATTCGTCTGATATAGGTAAATCATCATCTTTCTCGAAGTTGGACCTACGTAACAGGACAGTTTGTCCTAGGTAAACATACTCGTCAAAGACTTCCGAGTGTAGCGTCTCCGATCTTCATGTGGCCACTCTCTTCGTTTTGTCATGTTAATTTTCAAACCCACTCTTTCGGAGGCTCTACTGAGGTCATCGAGCATTGTACTGAGGTCTTTCATTGTCTCAGCCATGACCTGATGTGGTACCTGGGTATTCCTACTTATTTAAGAACATTTTACTCCATATTTCTTCTGTAACTTACCTAATTGTCCACCTTACGATGAGCATGTTCCCAACTCCAGGCAAAGGCAGGTACCTATAGATCACCAAGTTTGAGGATATCACTTGCATATTTCTTACCGTTTCTTTGCTAAAATACCTTAGATCCGTAGAATCCGTAGATGTAGGTAGATAAGTACCCACCTAGGTACCTACTTAGACACATAAGTATTATCAACTTATCTAATTAAGTAGATAGCTCGTAGAAACCTGCCATGCGTCCACCTTAATTAGTTCCTACATCAACTTTCATAATTGATCATGTTGTCTTAATCTAATAAGGTTCGGGTTCACGTTTAGGAAAAAGTAGATTGCCTAAGTTGTCATTGGGTACAGACGCCAGCTACCCGAAACTGTCAAATTTTCCCAATCAACTTTGAACCTTACAGTTTGGTGATAAAGTTGAAAATCTATTAAAGAAATTTGACAGATTGTAGTAGCTTGATGTGCTGGCGTCTGTATCTACTTTCTACATTAGTAAGCCCCAATATAAAATGTTGAAGTAGGTAGGTAGGAACAAGCAAGGAACAAGTAGGTAGGTATAGCTACAGAATAACTAATAGTAAGTAATAACGTAGTATAGTCGACCTCCCTCTCGCCCTAAGGTTAAATGCCACTTGCACGGCACAAAACGACAAGGTCTACTTATTTGTCTATGTGACAGTTACATAGTTTCAAAGTTAGTGCTCATACACACGAGCGACACGTCGACAACATGCTGCTCGTGTATTTGAGCTCCGTACCTACTCAAATGTACGAGCCGCACGTTGTCGATTGCAGCCGCGCGCCGATGTGTTGACGACGGTTGCAGTTACCTCTGCCGTTGACGCGTGTCGCTCGTGTGTATGCACACTTAGATTCAATTTAGTGGGAGTTGTTGTCAACAGTAGAGAAACAATTACGAGGATTAAGGCGCAGAATGCCCACTTCTCAAAATGGCAACTGAGTATTTAGGTCTAAATCAAAATCAATAGTCATTTATTCAAACAAGGCTGAGAATCAGCACTTTTCGAACATCAAATATACAAACAAGTTTCTTTTAATTAAAGGCCGACTTAATTGTACCTATCTATGCCAATGTGATAAGACTGGGTCTGATACCTATCCCTGGGTATCCATATACCTGGGTCTGTAACCAATCGGTTCACATTTAAAGTGAAAGCTCGAGAACACATACACAAGAAGTTTGCCGATTCGTCTCAGAATTAAGTTGTTGTAGGGTTTCTTATTTATGTCTCATAACTATTTATATATATATATATATTGTTATGCATATGTATGTATATATGTATTTATTATTATATCTATTCTTATATCTTAGTTATAAATATTTTCTTCTCTTTTCTTTCTGTTATTGCACCTACTGTGTATTGTCTCTGCATCACCCTAAGGTAGACTGGTAGAAAATGCCTAAGGCATTAAGTCCGCCTTTGTACAGTTTTTTTACTTGTGCATAAAGTTTTAATAAATAAATAAATAATACCTAAACATGAAGATTTTTTTTTTTACCCGTATTGTCCCACTGCTGGGCTAATGTCTCTCCCACCACTTTCCATTCTTCCTTGTGTTGCCTTCTCCAGCCAATCACACTACCTAATATTATAAAGGCAAAAGTTTGTGAGTGTGTTTGCATGTTTGTTATCTACTTCTTCACGCACAAATGGCTGGACCAATTTTGGTAAAATTTGGTATGGAGGTAGCTGAAACCCTGAATAAACACATATGATACGTTTTATCCCGATATTCCCACGGCACTTTTGGGCCATGAACGTTACCCGCCTGCTGCGCCCCCTGACGGGGACGTAGCGACTATACCCAGGGAACAGATCGCAAATTCATCGTGGAAACATGTCGACCAAAAATTCCAAGTTGCAACTGCTTAGATGGGGTGCTGAAGGAGATTTTAACTTTGAGACTTGTAGACGGTACCCATAACAACTTACTGCAAACCGTCCCATCTACATTAAATTGGTATCTAACCAAGTACCTACCTATGCTTCATAAACGCCATTATGAAGTTTTGTGCATTATGACAAATTCATATTACGTAAGCTAGGCGTTGAAAGAGGAAGCAACTTAATGGGCTCTGTCTCATAAAAATAATGCACTTGGCTGACTTCCTAACAGGGATATAGCGCAATCGGTCATTGTGATCGTACGGCACGAATAACGCGGGTTGGCAGCGATATCATGCAATTACGAAGGAAAAAATTGTATAAGACTATCCCTGGCCTATTTTCAAGTATAACGGGCTCATTACAAGTTATGTCTTGTAGCGTGTAAGAAATAAAAATCTAGGTTTATTTTATAATAGAGATAAAATGTATAATTGTGATGACAATTTAGATGTGCTTTCAGGATATCTTACTCCTGTACGGCTGTACCTAATCCCTTTAATTTAATCCGGGTGGTCAGGTATTTTGATTCTCAATATAATTCTTTGGACGCTCAATTGCCCCGTTTGTCCACAAGCAATTAAAAAAAAAAACTCAAAACATTTATTTCAATTAAACCAATTACAGGCACTTTTGAATTGTCAAAGGGTCGGTCAGTCAGAAAGATGAAGCTAGTTGCCCATTCCAAAGCGTAGGTAGGTACCTATGGAGAACGGGCAAGAAACTCCATGGACACTCTTTTAAATCAAAATAATATGGTTACAAAGTCTTGGTTACATCATTCATGTTCAAAATTATACATGTGAGAACGATGCAGAACGTTAAAAGCGTCCATAATGAAAAGATGAGAACCAACGACCATGGGCTGTATGGTCGTTGATGAGAACGAAACAAAAATTCAAATATAAGCCATGGCAGCAAAGAGATGACCAGTCCCTACTGACGGTGCCCGTTCACGAACATGACGCATGTGTTACCACCATTCAGCTCAACCATTTTGAAGGGAGCTAAATGATCCAATACATGCGCCATCATCAGCGAGACATTTGAGTGAGCATGACATACTCTCAAGAGTGTCACAAATGTTTTGCCTCACTATTGCAATAAAAATTTTAGGTACCTACTTTGGACTCGCCATCACATTCTGCAGGTAAGTAGGTACGGTGGCCACTGAAAATCAGAGCTATGCTGTGGGTCCCCCATTGCACAGCATCATGCTGACTGGAAGCATTACTTGTCACAGTCATGACGTACCTACGTGCAGCTGCCGACTACTTATTTCTGTTTTGTGCTTGTGATTATAGATCTATTTTGTTTTTATTTTTCTTTATTATTTGAGTTAATTATTATCTGTATGCACGTGTGACAATTGGATCAGACTATACCTACCAGACATTAAAATTTTATATATACCTACCTATTGAATAGCACGTTGCATTTTTCCTATAGTCTAGCCCTGTCTCTATTAATTAATCTTATTTGCAGCCTGTAATTTTAAACTGCGTTAGGTACTCTGTTAACCTTTTTACCGCCCGACTTTATATCAGTTGTCGTGCCCCCAGCGCCCAAGAAAAAAAAAAAAACGTAAAATAAATACCGATGAAACGAGCTGTGATGATATAATAATAATACAGATTAAACGAGATGTGTTATTTGGTCGTATATATACGACTCTGGCGGCATGGGCACGAAAATATTTGTCGGATTAATCCGACGTAGGCGGTTAAAAGGTTAAGGGCAAGTTAAACCTATTCTGCTAGTTTTTCTTTTCTTTATCTAGGTATTCTTGTAGTTAGTCTCAATTTTTCACATGGAAACCCGTTGCTACGCCAGCACGTGGTTTCTTCAGAGCAAACCAACCAGCTTACCTACTCTTACAGACAAATAACAGCTCTCGTAAATAACGACAAGGCAATCATCTTAGATACAAACCAAAAGCATCCCAGGCTTTAGCACACTGCCGTGCCGTCACTGGTAAGTTGAAGGTTCTCGGCACCTCTCGATATACCTACATAGCTATAGTTGTACAGAGGCCAGCACATCAAGCTACCCCAATCTGTCAAATTTTCCCAATGGAATATCAACCTTATTACTTTGTAGTAAAGTTGAAAATCTATCAAAGAAATTTGACAGATTGGGGTAGCTTGATGTGCTGGCGTCTGTACAAGGATCTTTTGGCGCGTCGCCAAAATCGGAACTAGCGCCGCCATCTTGTTTTTACCAACAACCCCCTCCCCCCTGTCGATGTCATTTAAGCGTCAAAAGATCCTTGTAGGAGTACTTTAGACAAGAAAAGTCTGACACGCCCTGGGAGCTCCGCCCAGAGCGGGAGAAGTTATTTGATAATTTCACACCCAAAAAACGCTGAGAGCGTCGATATTTTAATGTTCTTTACCATACAGGACCTAACCCTGAGATTCTAATAGCCTGTTAAATTTAATAATTATTTTGTTTTCATTGGATGTTGGTTTACAGTCAATTAAGTATAGCAGTTATCAAAAGATTTGACAGCGTGTAAGATTAGGTACTTCCTTAGTTTTCATCTGCCTTTTAGGCTGCGTGTAGGCAGGTACCTAGTAGTGATGGGCGTTGAATCAACGAACTAGTTGAATCAACGTTGATGTCTCTTCAACGGGATTAACGTTGACCATAAACAAATCAACTCGTTGAATTCGTCAACGAGTTACGAGACAACGACGTTTATGAATTCAACTCGTTTAACGAAACGAGAATATGAACTCAACGTTTTGTTATTTTCAATGTACGTAAATTGTATTTATATTTACAAAACTCCCGCTACGACGCGATAGTCATGACTCAAATTGTTCGTAAATTAACAGCGTACGTTAATAAAAGCGTTAAGGCGTTTATCGTTCATGCAAGTTGACGTTTGTAACACGTTAACTCGTTGACGAAATTAACTAGTTGATCAACTAGTTGACAAACGCAATTCAACGTTAACGTTTCGTTGACGGAAAAACCTTCAACGACCCATCACTAGTACCTAGTCGCTTGTGAGGAAGGAAGGTGTTTTAAATTATAAAAGTTTGGAAGCAAAGTGCGTTTATTAATTATTTTAGCGGAAGATACATTAGGTAATGTCTATATTAGGTAACACACAGTGAAACTGAACGAATGCAAACGCCAGACGTAAAAAGTGATTCATATTACTTCGTCTTTAAGATTTCCACAAACATATTCTACGGCAAAGTAGGTAGCAGATACAAACCACCCTAGTATTAGTAACACAAAAGAGCCAGTAAAATGATTCATTCTGAGCGGTTCCGGCTGTTGACTTCGCGCTCGAAACAGTTTTTTATCATTATCCAAATATTTTGCATGGATTCGCTGTATGAAACCCCCTTCTAATGCAGTTCGTAAAACAGTGTTCAACGGCCCTGTCAAGGGAGAAAATCGCCTGTAGTACACCACTGTGGGACTGTTCACTATCTTCTCCGGAATTATTTGCAATTGCTTCGTACCGTTATATTTCATGACATGATGTTTTATAGTCTCTTTATTTGAAGCTATTACAAAATCTGTTGTTCCATCCAATATGCTATCCAGCATGTCGTATAACCGGTCCACGTCCACAATTACCCATTTATCATAAATAGCACGATCGTCGGTGTAATACTCTTTCAGGGAAGCTATGCCACCGTAAGGATAATGATTTTTAAGAACATCTTGAAAAGTTTCGAGGTTATCAAGAAAAGACGGCTGTTTCAGAGAATTAATGAGAGCGGCTTGGTAAGCGCTTCTTATGATAAAACAGAACCATATCCAAGTGTAAATTGTTATCAGAAAACTTTTCCTTGCAGGCTCTTTGAGTATTGGCAGACCAAGAAATAATACCCATGAAAAAAATAGAAAACTATGCTTCGGCGGCTCCATTTTAAAAGCTCTTCTTACTCGGCGCCACATATTTGTTGTGCAAAGTATATTCACGAAAACAATACCAATAAAAAATAATAATAGTATGACCCGGAGATGAATGTTCAAAGGATTTAAAAGTTTTTCCCATGAAGCTTTTTGTGTTGGTAGTCTGGTAGCCCACACGATATCCATAGAATAATATGTAAAAGATATTTGAAAATTACCATATTTATTGGAAGTTAGTGGTGCTGAGCACACGGAAGCGTGTCTGCGACCATTGTATATGTCGCCCAGAGATCCAGTCCAGGTATTATTGGTAAAGTGACCAGCATCGCCGCCATCAGCGGGTGTCATCAACAGTAGCGTCGCGTTCAACATGTTTGCTGCGAGCTTCATGATGTCTCCATCTATTCCCGACGGACTTTTTGTACCGTTATGTAAATACATAAAGGGTGGTTGTTCTACAGTTGACATTATAAGTCGACATTTCTGGAAGTTCATTAATTTTTCTGGATATAGATCTTTGAAACATTCGTCATTTTCGCAAGCGGTAAATAAATCAAGCTGATATGGTGCATTATTCTTGCATTTTCCATGAGACACAAAGTTATATGAAAAGGCTATGGACTTGTTATTTTCATGTGAAGTTTTCAGCAGCACCACATTCAAAATTAAGAGAGATTCAAGTGTTTGAAAAATTTTCTGTTCATCGCAGTCTTGTTTGAGGAATGCGCAAATAATTATAAATCTTCCATTGCTATCATATTTAGATCTGACAGTCCATCTAAGCGTGCTTGATATTTCTGAAGAATCTTCACCGAATATCACCATCTGTGGCACATGATCTCGACGTGCAGGGAGAAACCTTCCCAGTTTTACGATGACGGATTGATCATAGTGCATCAAAAATGTGTTCAAACCTATTGCTTGCATGGTATTGAACATTACTATAGTAAAAAAACGCCATTCAAAGTTATAGTACGCTATCTTAGCCGCCAGTAACCCGAGCTCCGACGCGGGGTCATCGGTTATCTCTATAGTATGATTGTGCAAATCTTTGCCACTAGCATTCATCTTCGCAAGTGACGGATACGAATTCTGTCTTACTAATGATACGAACAATCATAAAATTGAAAGTGCAAGCTTGTGTAATTTACCACAAATATATTTATATGCCCTGATGGTCGATTTACATGTTATGGGCGTATATCGGAATATGGACATGCATCCACTGTGTCATTAGTACTTTTATCCTCGTAATGCATTGTCGATCATATAAGAGATATGATCAGATTACCTACATTTTAACATAGGTACCTATGCATTGATTGATTCCATGCATAGGTTTATCAACCTATGCATGGAATCAATCAATTAATCATCATGAGGTAGGTATTCCTAATGATGATTTTATAATGCCTGGGAAGGATGTCGATATATTTTTCCAAAATAAATTTCTAAAGAAAAAAAGATAGCGGAAACAATCCAGCCCATTATCAATATTACGTAACAAGCTGTAAAATGTCTTATGTTCAATTTTTCTTCTTCAGTATCAATATCCGCCGTATTAAGCACGCTGGTATACATTTTATGTAATTTATCCGGAAATCCAGCCGCCTCAAGCCGACTCAAGACCAAATTGATTGATTCCGAAAGAGGGGAATACTTCTTGAAAAAGATCACTGTTGGACTTGTGACAACTGTCTGGGGCAATATATGCAAGCTGACTTTCTTCGTTTTAATAATCATCTGAGCTGTATCCAAATTCATCGCTAGAACAAAATTCATACCCCTTGTTACGTTCAAAGCAGTCGGTACGATTTGTGATGTTTCTATATTAACCCAATTATCATGAACAATTGGATTATCAATATAATAATCCTTGAGTGCTGCGCCGCCACCGAATGGATATTTAGCATTTATCACATCTTCAATTGTTTCAAATTGACTCTCATAAAATATTCCTTTCAAGGAACTTATTAGATAAACTTGATATGCCGTTCTGATAAGAAAACAGTACCACACCCAGACTAAGGTCATTTGCAAAAATGCTGACCGTGTAGGTAATTTTATGATTGCCTGACCCATGCATATCATCCAGGCATAGAAAACAATGCTCTTGGTAGGTTGGTCATCAAGTCTGCTCCACAGGGATGTCCAAGAGCTGGTTTTGATAATAAAAGCACAGAGTACGACGAGGAAGAAACTGACCACTAAAGCAATTCGCGTATCTGGTTCAAACGGATGCATTAATTTCAAAGCCACATTTTGTAACTTTGCTGGATGAGTGACCCATACCACTTTCGAGAAATAATAACTAGAGGATATTTGAAAATCGGAGAACCTCGACAGTGTAAGGGCTGCTGAAGTAATTGAAAAGTTGGCTAATTGTTCGTCTACGTCTGCGAGCGATCCCATCCAGGTTCCGTTGTTCTGGCGCCAGCCCCATCCATCGCCGCGGTTTGGTGTCATTATTTTAAGACTTGCATTCAAACCATGCATCAAAATTCGAAGTAAATCTCCATCAGCGCCTACTGGAATTCCGTTAGATATGTTCATATACGGGGTTTGTATGAATGTTGAGACAGTTATAGGACATAAATTAAAATGTCTTAGTTTGTTTCTGAATACTTCCCCGTATGTTGTATGTGTATACTGATTGCTACAGTCCAGCTGTATTGGTTTTAAATTGTTACATATACCGTCTGCTACTGGATAATATGTGAAACCAATTGCTTCTGCCGCTTCGAGCCTGATGAAGACAATATTGACAATTCTGTAATTCCAACACAGGTCCATCATATCTTGTTCATCGCATTCATTTGACACTGGTGATTCGCAAATGATGATAAATTTCCCAGTATTGTCCATTTCAAATTCGATTATGGTGTCAAGCAATTGTTCTACATCAGCAACGTCACTTGCAAATAACACAAACTGACGTGATTTTTGGGTCAGTGAATTGGTTTTAAATGTGGACCTGTTAACCACTATATTATAATGATATAAACGTAAAAATACTTCGACACTGTAGCAAAAGACAGAATTGAAAAACAGCAATGTTGTGTAGCGTAAATCGAAATTTTGCATTGCAACCTTTGCCGCCATATCGCCTAAATCACTGCCAGCTGTGGCATTCGAATACAAACTATGACTTAGCTCACTTATCGCCATGTTTGTCAACTGTTACTGTTAACCCTTCGTATGTGGATCCACGCGAGACACGATGGTTTTTAATTTTTTTCTGTAATTACGGCATTCAGCCGGCTAAATGACCGTAAACACATTTGGTTCGGCATTTATGTGCCAACATAATCAACTCTAGACATGGACATGGCACGTAATAGATTTATATCAATGGGTTATAATAGTTTTATAATGACATTCTACAAAACCACTAGTCAATCACGCCAATGGGAATACATTTGCGTGCAGAATGTGGACGATACAAACATAAGTCAGGTAAAGTTAGCAATACAAGTTATGAGTGAGTAAATAAAACGACTCGTGTAGCTGAAAAAAATTATATTTTATGAGAAATTATAATTTACAATATTTCATTCAGGCATCCATCTTCAGTCGGAACTTAAGCTAAAATTCTCACAATCTCACGCAAAAGGTAAAGCAACGTTAGACTATATAATATAGTTTTAGCAATATTTTGTGTAGCCCAACTGTAGAAACATAAAGTAAGAACCACACAGCGGTACACGATATTCAGTCCATTCGTAAGGAAGATACGAAGTGGCGGTACTTACAACTCGGACGACAGCAGTACCGACCGCTCGACGCTCGTCTTTTATGCAACTAATCACCAATGGATCATTTCATTGTGCTTTGTTTTGTTTTGAGACTACTGCAAATAAATATAAATCCAAGCTCATGCATTGAATGTCAATGTGAACCAGTAATAGCATACAATCGTATCTATTATAGTTAATGTTACATTCGAACATATCAAAATGTAATTATGTACATAGGTACGCGGTTAGGAAGACGAGCATCGATGGCGTCGTGTTAGTATCGACAGTTTGGTACATTTTGGAAGTATTCGTGTACAGTACCTGACAATTTGCTTACACTGAGGTGCCGTGTCGTCGCACAGTATGAACAAAACCGCGTCGGGTCCCAAACTAATTCAGAATATTGCTGTACAAATGCACAAAAGAAAAGTAGTTTCTATGTACACGGCATACACAGATTGCACTTCAGTGGGTCAACATCAAATAGAAATTTTCCAATATTGTGCGCTAAGTTTCACGTCACATTACTTTGAGCATCAGACAGCTGTATCTTAATTAAAGCATGGAGTTTTGCTATTGACAGTGTCACTTGTGCTAGCGGTCCATATAGAAACTTGAATAGAAGAGAAATTAAGACACAACAACAAATAATACAAATAATTATATATCTTCAAAACGAAACTTGGTTTCTTATACATTAATAAAACTAAATAATAACACGAAGCAACACTCTTAATTAAGCATGGTACAATAAAATATTCTAAAATATGGAAAACAATTATAAAATGTAGTTTATATATTTTGTGCTTTACGTTACGATAAAAAGTATGCCAATAGCAAAACTTGGCACTGAACTGTCAGCTCAATTCACACGGCTCATTTATACCAAATGTACAATATTTTACATACTGGTAGAAGCGTTCGTGCAAAAAACTTCGGTTTCTGTTTTTACATTCCACGTTTCGCTTTATTAATCCGAGGGTTTCTCTAGTAAAAAAAGTTTATATCAAATGCATTCAAAAATTCCTTAAACAACTAACATAGTAATTCCTATACTTTATACTGTTTATTAATGAATATTGTACACGGATAACGTTAGGAAGAAACCAAATACACCAGACCACAGCGTACACAAAGCCTACAGTTAACATAAAACATTTTGCGTGAAGTCAATTCGTGTAGAAAAACACCATATTTAAATATAAACAGCTTAAATATTAACATATATTCAAGTAACAAAAATTCCAATGTACAAAAGTAACGAAATATTAAATACAGTAATAAAGTTATAATCTTTCAATTTAACAGAAAATAGGGTACCGATTTATAATTACGTCTAGTGAATTTAATCGGTAGGTAGAGAGAGTGCCGGCAAGGCGAACGCCCGACACGCGCTTCTCTGGGTCGATCGGCTTAACCAGACAACTTACCACAGCTAAAATAAATACGTAATAGTAACAGAAGCATCCCGATCAATACCTTAGTAGGAAGTCCTGTCTCGACCCACGAGGATGATACTAAACACGCGTTTCATTGGACTAGTTTGTTCAAATCCATCCGTCTGGACATAATAAAATGTATACTAATGTAGAAAGATATTATGGCAACAAACTTTACAAAAAAAAAAAAAACCCTAAAACAATGACTAAAAGCAGCTCATGGTAAGGCCAAGACTCACCATAACTTTTAAAATGCACAATTTAATATTCACCAATACAGACACATACATAAATTGTGAATAACTTCATCATAAAAAAACATGTCAAAAAACCTGACGCGTCGTGAGACGATCCGTTCGGATCGAGAACGAATGTTGTCGGAGGGAATGCGGCTGGCGAGGGCTCGCATCGCCGCACTCCCAACTATATTTGGGTTAAATGACTTACAATCTATCCTTATTTTCTTTAAACATTTTAAGTTGAAATTAGTTCGTCCATCTGGTCTCAGTTCGCGAATTTACATACACATTCTGACGTGAAGTGATGATGTTTAAATTATGTGTTTTACACAATCACAGATTTTTATCAGTGACCTTGTTGGTTTCGCTTAGACGAGGTTGTACTCCTTTAGGTTGGATTGTAGGATTGTATCTTTGACTGCGGCGAATACGAACCGGATGTTCTCAGTGTCTGGAATTAAACACGTTAATGAAATACTAAAAATAATTTAAGTTAATTGTTTTATGACTAAATTATTATACTTATCATTTCTTACTTGCTACCATGCAACAGGTGTCCGTGAAGCATTAATTGAAGATAGTTTTGGGTTTCAAAATTACTGCACTTTTTTGTCGTATTCTGTGAGAAGTCCTAATCACTGATGTTCGGTCGGTTTGCTACTTTATTTTAGTATTATTAATCGAAAAGAACGTGAAGCAGTTGGTCCTGCACTTGATCTCTCTCCGGTCGTGTCAGATTGCCGTCCCATCGGACTATGAGAGTGAGGAAAGAGAGTGCACCTGTGTCTGCGCACACACTTGTACACTACAATATCTCCCGCGCCGAAGGTTCCTCTCCGTTGATATTGGGCGCCATGGCCGAAATACGGTCTGGAGGACAATTATTACCATTTGCTAAATTGTGATTTATGTTATTGACTTTACCCTAAGACATCAACCGTCAGAAAGACTTCGATCTGCAAATTTTATGTCAGGTCAATTCTCGTACTTAAAAACGTACAAAATCTATTCGCAATCTCATCTCAGCGACCATCAATATAAAAAAAATGTTAAAAAATGTAGGGATTTTAGAGGTATTTTTTACAGACTGAGACTGAGAACGTTCTTAAAATTAAGAGAATTGCCCTTCTGATCTAGTCGCCACCCTCAACCAACATTTGTGCCCGCGTCATTATCTAAATGTACATAATAGAATACCATATTCGACTACGTGATTTAAATGCATATAATTACCCATATATAGAAATGTTTAGTTTGTACATAGAGAACATTACTATTTATATTTCATTATGTCATTGCTAAAACGGGTTAGTTTATCGCGTAACGTAAATAGAATTAAAATACATGCATGACTTTCTAGCCTGAAAGTCAACATGCTAATAATTGCAATTTACAGAACAAAAATAAAACTAATTTATGTATTCTTTAGTCATTGATAAATTACCAGAAATTGCACATGTGCAATTCTTTCTATGCGTAAGAATACGTATATCTAAAATAGTGACCATTGTATGTTTTATATTAATAATCGTTTTTTTTCTGGTGTACAATAAAGTATATATAAATAAATAAGTGATATAAGTAATAGAATACGTAATAAAGTAATAATTAAATAAAAAATAAGTAGGACCGCTGCAGGTGGCGTTCTATAGTTTCTGCCTACCTCAATGGGAAGCGTGCGTTAGTTTATGAATCCTAAAGTATATTCAAACTTATTTCAAGTTAAACAAATATCAACTTATTTTAATGGTAATTAAGTTGTTTTCAGAGTGACTAGCACTATTGAAAAAATTATAAAAATGTTTGAAGCTGTAGCGTAAACTGAACTTTATTGTGTAGGATTTAAAGTTATTTTTCCATAAACTATTTGTTTACAATTTTGCCAAATAAATCGCGAATGCAGATTAGTATGTATGTAAATAAAAAATATAACATTTTCAACAATCATATCCACAAAAGCGCAAATAAAATAGAGGATAAATCAATAAAACATGCAAATTAGTAATAAAAATAAATGTTTAATTATTCGACAGCGTAAGAAGTATATGATGATGATGTTAGATATAATTCATGCCAAATTAAATTCCTTTAGAGCTGACTGCATGATAGTATCCTTCACAGCGCAGAATACAAGCTTAATGTTTTCAGTGTCTTTAAAAACATCCAAGGCAGCATGCGAAATAAACAAAATAAATAAAAGTGTAAGTTACGCAAAGGTAAAAAAATATGATGGCTAATAGGCATTCAAAATCATAAATAAGTGACAATTTTTAACTTGTAAAGATTTGCTTTATTTTGGGACAGGATAATATGAGGTATGTATTTGCAAGAAAAAAAGAAACGTAAGTACAGGATGGCAAATCAAGAAATTATAACACCGTCTGATTAGAATAGGTGATTCTTTTAGCTTGCCTGTGATTTCGTTTAGCAAAAAAACATGCTATAAACTGGAAATCCGTTATTTCATTCGTTTAAAACAAGTTAAACATGAGATAAGCTTTGTCATATATAAAAATAGCTGATTATACACCCACCCACACACACACACAAATAAGCAACACAACAAGCATAATATACATACATCATCGATACACTAGCTTGTGCCCGCGACTTCGTTCGCTTGAAATTTAACCCTTCCCCCATTCACCCTTTTAAGTGTGGAATTTCGAAAAACCTTTTCTTAGTGGATACCTACTCTTCACAAAGAACACACTATCCAAATTGCATGTCTCTAGGATCAGCGGTTTAGGCTGTGCGTTGATATATCAGTCAGTCAGGATTTTGAATTTTATATAATAAAATATAGGATAGATAACACGGTGCCTTAATATAGGTTATGTAAGTACCTACTATTAATTGAATAACGCATATTTAATTTTGCCATTATTTTTACAAAACAAATTACTTGGACTGGGCAAAAATCAATCTTAATCTGCCTGGCCTATTCCCAACTATGTTGAGGTCGGCTTTCAGTCTAACTGGATGTAACTGAACACCATTATATTACATGGAGCGACTGCCTATCTGACCTCCACAACCCAGCTACTGGGAAACACGATACCCCTTGATAAGACTGTCAGAATTTTGGGATTCGGACTACCCCTAGCGACTGTCAAAGATCTACGAATTACCTACAAGTAGCAACAACACAAAAATAAAATAGCTGAAAGACTACAGCTTACCTTAGAATCCGGGAGAAATCGACTTCGAACACTATAAATGTTTAGCTTTGTTGCTACAACAACAGAATCCATCAATTTCATTGCCATGGAATTCAAGGATAATTGTGCATTTCCCTAATTATGTTATCAAGTGCAGAAACTTTGAAACCAATTACGTTATAGATGGAGGTGTTGACTCACTCGGGAGTCACCTAAACGGATTTATGATAATAGTAAACTTACCTGGTTGTTCACATTACAATGACCAAACAGAAATGTCTGTGACAAATCAGAAATTTCGCTGTTACTATGCGAAGAACTGAAGTTCCCATAACGTGGGATTGTATACAAGGTGTTACGGAAAGGGTATATCAATACAAACGGGTTGAAGAGTGTATCTGGTCTAGAATCTCTGTACAAAATTTCAGCTCAAAAGCAGTAAATTTGGAAATGCTTAATATTTTTTTATTTCGATAGCTTATTAAATTGAAATCATAACAAACGTGTCACCGCACTACGAGGGTCATTATCCATTATATGTAGTGTGTCTGTGCGCCTAGTACACGCACATCACGCCGCCGCGCGTCAGTGCAGCGCCGTGATGTCGAAATAAAAAAATATTAAGCATTTTCAAAGTTAATGCTTTTGAGCTGAAATTTTGTACAGAGATTCTAGACCAGATACACTCTTCAACCCGTTTGTATTGATATACCCTTTCCGTAACACCCTGTATAGTGGCAGGGACATCGACGCACAACCTGTTAGCATGAATTCATTATTTGTGATTCTGGACCCATGAGTTGAAATTTTTCGTCGGTTATTAAAAAAAAGTCATCTGTTTCCTACAAAAGTACAATACCTACGAGGTCAAAATGTATGGAACAGCAATTTTATTTTCATGGTAACTGGTTGCGCTTCGATGTCCTTGCCACCCTGTATGTATTGATGTACAGACGCCAGCACATCAACCTACTACAATCTGTCAAATTTCTTTAATAGATTTTCAACTTTATCACTAAAAGATAAGGTTCAAAGTTGATTGAGAAAATGTGACAGTTAGGTGTAGGTTGATGCGCTGGCGTCTGTACATCACAGTGAAAGATTAATTTGGTAAAATTTGTCATTCAGGTTTCAAACGTGAATTTGTAAAAACCAAGTCAGCTAAATTTATCATGTTGTGCCTATATTTATTAAATGTTGAACTATTGTAAAATTAACGCCAGTAATTTGATTTTCAATGAAGAAAATAAAGCAACTTTTTACTAGTTTCACATCCACATAATGACGATTCAGCTGACTTTGATTCATTCAGATTCCATTCATCGAATCTTATTGTAATGTCACAGAATAACTCCATACAATTAACCACCGCGTAAAGCAATTTTTAAAAATTTTAAACTGCAGGCAAAGGGCTGCACAGTTTATGTTTTCGTCGACTCAACAGTGGCGGTTATTTACTATTTTGTATCAACATGAGAACCCTGGCTGTCAAAGGCGCCATCAAAATCAAAGGCTTCGTATGATCCACTGCTAAAAGCAGTTACTCTGTGATATCAGGTTTTATAGATTAAAATAAAGTGTACTAACCTGTCGCACAAGTAAAGTGAGAATAGATAATTTTCTCCGCGTCCGGGTTGAGGTCCACAAACATTCGCAGTATAAACTCGCGCGCTGTATTGGCATCGCGTTGCGGACCTGTGCTCGGGACAACATACACATATCTAGCACTACGGTTTTACAAACACATTGAGAAGTAATCTTCATTGGAGATTTTAATTTGGAGTAGTTCGATTTTTTATCAAGACTGTTTTATTCTGCTAAGTGCTCATACACACGAGCGACACTCGTCGACGGTTGCAGTTGCCACTGTCGTTGACGCGTGTTGCTCGTGTGTATACCCGCTAATTTGCACATCGAGCAAGCACAGGAGCTGAATTCATGTCCTAATGCGGCCTACAGATTCTCGCTGCAAAGAACAGAGAGCACCCGAGAAAAGGGAATGTGAATAGTTAAGATTTTGTATTTTCAGCTTGAGTCTGGACACCGCATAATAATTGCATCCGTGTTGATTGGCTGACAACGTCAAACGTAGGACACTTGTCCAGTCTTTGTGCGTAATCAAGTGATCAATAATGAACGAGCTAACACACAATCAGTAGCAATTGCTTTTATTTTGACAGTTCATTACGTTGTTAAGCAGACAAATTTTTCTAACATGTGAAGCAACGGTATAGCAAAATCCTTCAAAATTATTCATATTGTGATTGATCTTGTGTTACGCAATTAGCGTGCTGCACCTTAATTGCGAAACAAACTATCAATCTTAATCTGAATCATTTTGAAGAATATTGCTAATACATTGCTGCATATGTTTGAACAATGTTGCCTGCTCCACAACGTAAATAACCCAATGAATGTTGTTGACCCGTCAAAATTGATAATAAATAAGATCGGATATTATGTTTATTTTCGCTTTCAACATTTTACCAATACCAATGAAGATTACTTTAATTTCTAGCTTATCACACGGTACCTAGCCAACTCTAGCAAAGTCTAACCAACTCTAGCGTTATATATAACACAGGATATGTTTTGTCAACCTGTGGCAGTGGTGAAGTGAGAGTAGCACGATCTTTCAGGATCCGGGTTTTCTTTCAAATATTTTTGGAGAATGTAATCTAATGCTGGTACGGGATCCTGCTTTGGACCTAGTTGTTGAGAAATTCGTTATTTATTATAGTAATAAAATTGAGAGACAGTGATGGTACTTATCATTCAATTGTAGGTATAACAGTGTTCTTTGGGGGATTTCAAAACGTTTAAATTTTTTTCCCGTTTCCATATTTTCGCACAGCTCTGAGGGTATGACAGCGTGACAGACATCATAATTTAAGTACCTACCTAAATGTCACGTTATTTCATTTCTCAAATAAATTATCTAGTAAACTTTTATTTTGTCATTAGAACTTCAAGATAGTCTTTCAAATGGAGTTTGTGAAATAGATATCTTGATTCTGCTCATAAATTAATCTGATTAGCAGTGTTCAAATATCGCAAATCAGATATGAACCATCATTTATAAAATAAACGATTTCAATCATGAATCAGGGTAATATTTATTGATTGGGTAGTCTATGTGTACATTATATTATTATCGACAAATGAAATGTGATAATCATACACATTATTAACATATTTGCTTCAAAATTACCTCACTTCCACTTCCATATACCTACATGCTGTTCATATAAATAAACAGAAGACTTCATTCTCAGTATGAAAAAGGAATCTTGATATTTCTGTAAATAAACTTCCTTACATATTTTGAATTAATTCTGGACATACAAAGTTACAGTCCCGTTACTAATTCTGCCTATCCTTGTCGTGAATATAGTGAGAGAACCATTGAATAGTCAATTACAAGTTCTTTTTAATCAAGTTTCTGAAGAAGTGTTAGGTTATATGCATATCACCATGCGTCCTCTCAACCTATGAATAAGTCTTATGGTCGTAAAAAAAACATAAAATCATAAATATAAAGCCGAGTACATACCGTCGTATTCAGGAAAATAGTCGACGAGATGTGAATACATGATCTTCTCCTCGAGCAAATCCTTCTTATTGAGGAACAGAATTACAGATGAATGCTGGAACCATGGATACGTGATAATCGTCTTGAACAACGCCTTCGACTCCTCCATTCGATTCTGAAAAGGAGAAATGTGATTTGTGCTAACTGTGGTCATTTTTGAATTATGTTATTTCTGTACACGCTTAGGCCCTTTGTACACACACGTTTTTCTTGCTGTAAAAAAAAACTAGAGTTTAGTCGCTGTGCTGTATGGAGTACTATGGAAGCTTGTTGACAGACACGTATTTCAACGGCGCGGTTTATACGCCGTACTGAAAAGAAACCGTAGTAACTGATATTCTTGAGGTCTTTCAAAGAGCGTGAGTAATTGGTGTAATTATAACCTGTACAGAGATATTTAAATGCAAACGTTTTATCTTCCAATCTTACACTTAGGGTCAAATCACACCGAGATGGCAGCGAAGCGGCGAGCAGTTTCAGTGTCATATAATTTTAGACTTTATCTTCATTACTATAATACATAGTATCGCATGAGAAACTTGAAGGTGGCGCGGCCGCCCGTGGCGCCGCGAGCACTCCGACGACTCAAGTTTCTCAAGCGATACTATACAGGGTGTTACGGAAAGGGTATATCAATACAAACGGGTTGAAGAGTGTATCTGGTCTAGAATCTCTGTACAAAATTTCAGCTCAAAAGCAGTAACTTTGAAAATGCTTAATATTTATTTTTTATTTTTTATATTATAGTAATGAAGATAAAGTCTAAAATTATATGACACTGAAACTGCTCGCCGCTTCGCTGCCATCTCGGTGTGATTTGACCCTTACTTATCAATTTCTAATAATAAACGTTACTGTTTCGGGAACTGTAATGCCTTTACATTGTATTATTGACTTTCTTTATCTAAACTGCAAGGAAATCTGCTACCTAATTGCGTAACACACTATCAATCTTTATCAGAGTAATTTTTAAGAATATTGCTAATAAACGTAAATAACGCATTCAATGTTGTTGAACTGTCAAAATGAAAGCCTTAATTTGCTACTCATAGGGCGAATTTCACAAAACTTTTATACCTGGTATAAGTCTTATAATGAGCATAAATATTGAATTTTTGACATTAGAACTGTCAGACTTCAATTTTATTCCACGGAAAGATATCTTTGACTGCAGACTTTGGTGAAATCAGCCCATAGTGTGTTACGCGTTTAGCCCGCTGTAATACACGAGACTTCATAACTATTGAAGCATGATGCAAACATAGCGAGAGGTCCCCAGTATTCTGTCTGTGATTTGCCAGCTGATATATTAACTTTACGTGTAGTTTGTCAGGTCAAAAGGTCGTGATCGCGCTCAATCAATAAATTAATCAACCCAGTCTATCGAAGTCCACTGTTAGACAAAGGAAATTGCGCGACAACACACGCCCGCGCATTTTAAATCAATACTTAATTCACGATCAGTCAGAATTCAAAACAAAGAGTTATTGTGAATTCTTACAATAAATAAATACAGTGACGTATATGGAAACTCCGATAAAATTAAATAAGAAAGCTAGGTAAACAATACGTCAGAAATCCTACCTTTCAAACATAATTCAAAGTTCTCTGAGCTCATACAAAACAACACTTTGTCTGGATATTAATACCTTTTTATAGAGGACGGAATATTCTGGTGGATGTTGGCATTACCCCACACGTTGGGCCAATGTTAGCCGGGAGAGGAAACTTGTGTGCTGTTTTATGTTGAATTCAAAATATAATATAGATGAGACGATCAAGTACTTTTAACTTTGTACGGAACTCAACGTCATGGGATATTGACGAGGTAGAAATTTAAAATCTGAATCCATACTAATAATATTATACATTCGAAGTAACTCCTGTCTGTATGTTACCTTTTCACGCCTAAACCACTGAAGGGATTTCGATAAAATTTGGCAAGGACATAGATGGCATCCTGGGGAAGGAGATAGGCTACTTTTGTCCTGGTAGCACGTTCTCGTAGGATAATTTCCGACATCCGTGCGGCCGAAGCTGCGGTTAGAAGCTAGTAAACTATAAAATACTAGCTGCGCCCCGCGGTTTCACCCGCGTAAGTGTCGATCCCGGTGGAATATCGGGATAAAAACTATCCGATGTCCTTTCCCGGGACTCAAACTATCCCTATCCCAAATTTCATCTAAATCGGTTCAGCGGTTTAAGCGTGAAGAGGTAACAGACAGACAGACACACTTTCGCATTTATAATATTAGTAAGTATGGATAGGTAATGCCATTTTTATGGTGGCCTACTGTGGACATCTGCAATACCAGAAGTATCGCAGGAACGTTGTTATTCCAGAGACAAAGCTGAAATGTCCCTTGTGCCTGTAATGACACCAGTCATACCCTTCAAATTGGCAACAAGCAACAAGGCTTGATGGCAGTAGTTCTCTCCCGGACGAGCTCTATCGTAAAGTACTCTAAGGCTGGTGGCTTATTATTGCTTAGGCAGACTCAGACTTATATCTTACCTATACTAATAAGAAAGCTGAAGAGTTTATCTGAATGCGGTAATCTCTGGAACAACTAGTCAGATTTGAAAAATTCTTTTTGCAATTGATAACCCAATTTTTGAGGAAGGCTATAGGCTATTTAATATTACGTTATGACCCTTAGGAGCCGTTGCACTCAAATTATAATTATGTCATAAAGCGAAAACGAAGTAACAGCACGGGCATGCGATGCCACGCGACGTGTTAGGTCGGGGAAACAAGTAATTTCACGCGGACGAAGTCGCGGGCAGATGCTAGTTAATTATAAGGCCAGGTTTCCTCACATGTTTGCCTTCACTGATATGATGTCCAAGAAAAACCTAGAAACAGCTTTACTAATACAAAATGGCGTCTTACGTTTAGTGTGTATAAAAAAAAATAGATGTACTACTCACCTCGTTTTCCGATTCGAACAAAATTTGATCATATTCACTAAGAGCTACTAAGAATATGATTGAGGTCACATTTTCGAAACAATGAATCCACTTCCTTCGCTCGGATCTCTGTCCGCCGACGTCGACCATTCTGTATGAGATGTACAAAAATAATTAATAATAACACAACATGGAAAAACAGACAAGCCGGTATAAATAAACTTGTTATTAAGACTTGGTGCAGGATAGGGTTACAACATAGATTATTATGGTGTTCCTCTGCTGTTCGTGGTTTATTTAATTATTATTACCATTTTTTCAAAATGGCCGCACATGCGTGTCCAGTTTGCCTGGTAAGGCAAAATGCTAGGAAGTACGGGCTTGGGGCGGAATTTTTACAAATATATCTTTTTACAAATATTGATTGAAATACTTAAAAATTAAATTAATAAACTCACGAATCACGCAGAAGGACAATGGTGTTAAAATTGAGGGTATTATTACAGATAATTTGAATGTTATGACAAGCAATAGTAAACAGCAATTGTTGATAGGTTCATAGATAGATTAGCAGTGAAAGTGCTAAGAATGTTTCTGACCTAATCAAAACTGGCATCTTCGCCACGCCAAACATGCTAGAATTTAATGTTTAGATGATTAAGTGCTATGAATGAAAGAAAGTTTAATGCCACAACAAAAAAAAACAAATATTCAAAAGTGTGCAAAATTATTAGGGATGTTTTATCGACAATGACTTTAAGCCCACCTCTAAATCCACGTTTTTAAATTGCAACATTAATGATAAAGGAGATGTGTTTTCACACTTTGATAAGTATTGTGATATTCTAAATATGGAACAAATTTAAAAAGAAATGTATAGAAATGGTGGCGTATTTTGTGCTAAATAATGATGAACAACATAATATTGATTGTATGTGGCACAACAATGGTAACTAGTACAACTGTTTAAAACAACATTTTTCAGAATTTAAGTAAGTAGTTTTGTAATTATTGTAGCTGTGATTCATTTAAAAGGGCAGAAGTATCGACTAAAATTTCAAACGACTTTCGAAAATGATTAATTACAGAAAAATTACATAATGGTAATCGATATTAGCAACACGTTCTGTATCTTAATTTGCTAATGTGTTGTGGTTCATAAATTGTTCGACATAGACCATAATCATTACAAAACATTAACGTCAGCCACGTGCTTAAATTCCGTTTTGACTATCTTAATTGAGGATTGTAATTTCATCACCATGTTTCTGCCACAAAATAATGAAGAAAGACGACACATAACTTCGTTTTGTCCAAGATGAGTATCGTCCTTCAAATGTATGTTGTACCCAAACCTAGCTATAAGCGAAGCAGTGTGCTCAAAAGCATTAATTAATGACATAACACACTAAGAAGTATGAAATAGTGTGTTTAAACATTTTGGCAGTTTTGTTCAAGCGTAATAAACAAGCAAATATAAAAATACAGGACCGACCGTCAATTAGGATATCAAAACCACACCTTGAGCTTGGAGGGAAAAACTTCAAATAATCCGGTTTAATGGATTTGTTTGTTACTAAGGTAAACAATAAGTACTCATTGTTTCATAGCGTTAATAAGGAATGTACATTGTAAATTTTCACAATATTACGTCAAGGGGAAATAGCTCTCAGGATACTACTAGCGTTCTTCAATCGCACCAAACAATCCTGTGGTTTTGAACATACCTAAACACGATCCCGTCAAGATCGAAAGGGTATTCGAGGATACCGGTGGTCGGCTGACGAGCGCGCAGGATATCCTGCTCGGTGGGGAGGTAATCGTCTTTCTCGATTCTCGCCAAATCACTTAAGTAGCTGAAATATAGATCATGCAGCGCTAACAGCCAGTACGCAGACACATGCACATAAGATACCCTGTTACATACATACACTTAAAAATAAAGTTGCAGAATGAATTAAAGTATGGAGACAGTACAGTAAAGTCCCATGTTACCATGCACCGTTAAAGCGAGACATGCACAGCCCAACATGTTCAAGTTTTACCTAAATCGTATTTCTTCCAGGTCAAATGGGTATTCTATAATGCCCGTTGTTGGGACTCTTACGCGGAGTATGTCCTGCTCGGTTGGTAAGTAATTTGGTGCCGCCACGCGGTCAATCTCCTGCAAGTAGCTATAGAAACATCTTTTCTCAGTGTCGGTTCAATTTTACATAATTTTAATGCATACCAATTAAATCGTTCAGATCTTTTTCATTCACTAATATTATGAATGCAAGTAAATTTGGTGATTGTTATGACTTTACGGCGACACTGCAGAAATGATTTGATGAATTTTGTAATCGCGCGAGGAACTGCACATTTCATACCAGCATATTTACTTTTCTGTTGTAAATAGTAACAGACAAGTATTATTTTCTGGAAATCTTTGTAAGTGAAGGTTAAAATCATGTCGATGGAGAAAACAAATGGCCTTTGAATCCTTGCTGTCTTCTGATTCTGGTACAAGTGGCTACTTCTTACAGGCATTAAAGCCTTATTACTTTTATTGCCAAGAATCACTCGTGTTTCTAAGTATTCCCAAGAAACTAAGCAACAGAGACAATACCGTAAGGTAAACGTTCTGAACCACTCAGCTTATTGAATTATTGCTAATTTGGATTATGACATCATATTATACAGAAGGACCAATCTTTCGCGGTTTTATTCGACATTCCCGACCATCGAGTTTCCTGTAACCGGGATTTGCAGATATGGCGATGAGTCAATATGTTACTCGCTTTATAGGAAATCATATTTAATTTTAAGTGATAAATGCCTACACATGGTTAATCATTGTGATGCTATTATTATAGAATACAATACCGATGAATACTGTATTCAATAATCATAATTCCAGATTGTAAACATTACTTTTAGATGAGATAATAGTTGGTATTTTATTATTGTTAAGTTCTACACAGGTCTTATAACATAACTTACTATTTGGCGGAGTCAGTGAGTTGGTATTCTCGCCTGCGATCATAGCACTCCTGGATGCCTGCGTCGGCCCACAAAGCCTTGATGGCTTCAACATAGGGACTCTCAAACGTTGTCACACTCTCAAAGTCGATCGATGATATCAACTCCGCCTTCTCCTGGAATGTTACAATTTTGTATTTCAGTATGGAATGCTGTTTATTATTGTAAAAGGATCACTGTAAATTCCCATGTGTGATTTGTCATCAGGACAAAAGGGACTAGTTTAATAAATTGATGCATTACTTGCAGTAGCTGAAGTTTGTCCATATTCAGTAATTTACTTGTAGTTTATAATATGTAATATCTAAATATGTTTTCATATAGTCATCGCATAGCTTATTCTATATTGTGAAATTATGAGAATTCAATATTAGAGTTGTATGTAGGGGAGGTATTTGTAGCGAAACATAAATCATCCTTCCGATTTTGGTAAAAATAGATTTGCTTGGGACATTAATAGTGTCCCAGTAATAATTCAAACAGGCAATCTGATCAGAACATCATCTTCCCGTTACTTTAAATACGTATGTCATAAACTCTTAGTTTTGAGTATGAATGTCCATGGCTATAAGAGTAGGGGAAGACCAATGAAACGACGGATGGACTGTGTAAATGGTGAAATGGTTAGAAAGGGGGGTGGAAGAGAGGTATGGAAGAAAAAGACATGTTGCGCCGACCCCAAATAAATTGGGATAAGAACGTGAGAATGATGATGATAAACTCTTTTTGTCATCACATTCAAACAATTTTAACTGTTAAATATACCTAATCACGCAAACATTTAAAATAACCTACGTTATAAAAATAACACTCACGCTGTTGGACGGATTTCCATATTGGATGGTAAGGAGCTCCATGGCGCGAATCATGCTCTGCATCGCCATGAAGATATTCTGGTATACGAGCTTGATAAATCCCCTTTTGTCATCATCGCTGTAGCCGGAGCCGTGGATAATTCTCATCTGCTTGATGAACGTCGACTTCCCTGACTCGCCAGTACCTGAGACATGACAAAAAACAAACGTTAATGACGCCATTCATAAAAAAAACATTCTTACTAAGTTATTCACAACACTTTCTCTTGCCGTGGGTTTGAGAAAAAGATTATTCAGTTAGAATGCATCCACCAAACCGCACTGGGCCCGCGTGCATTGGTGGATTATGGTCCACTCCCTCTTATAGAGAGAAGGCTTGTGTCCCAGCAGTTGGAAGATTATAGGCTGATACTGCATTCTGATAATGTGGTTGATATTATTGAATGCCGTTTTGCTAAAATTAATCTGCTTAACAAGGGTAGCAATAATAAGCGGGAACTTCACGGTGAGTTTTTGAAATGGGCCTTCAGGTCGTAATCTGAAATCGAGCTCATGGTTTCTTTGGGCACTGTTGTTCAACATGGCTTTGGTTTTTGTCCCGAAGTCGGTACAAAATTAATTCAAAATGGCTTTTAGAGTTTTCTGAATCAGAATTTAGTCTGATAGACAGTAAGCGAACATGGAAGCTTTGCGAGAAGATTTCCTTGTAGGCTTGTTACCAAGCAGGGTTGAAGTACCAACATTGTATCATAGCCATAGACCACCTATAAGGAAGGTCGTAATGAATGTCATGGGCGGTTCAAAACTGTTTAGAATTAGATTTATACCTCACTTTGCAATGCGATCGTGTGGTTGCTAAGCAGTGTAAAGTAGGTAGGTTTCTTCATTAACCACTGATTACATTACATGATTGATAAGTCTGTGTCCGCCATAACGGATAAGATTTATATATTCCGACTCTGGATTTATCAATTAATAAGTTACTGTTCATCATCGTCCTAGTCTTTTCCAAACTATGTTAGAGTCAGCTTCCAGTCTATCCGGATGCAGCTGAATAGCAGTATTTTACATGGAGCGAGTGCCTATCTGACCTCCACAACCCAGTTACTGGGTAATACGATACCCCTTTACAAGATTGGTTGTCAGATTTTCGGGCTTCTGACGACCCGTAATGAATAAGTTACTGTTATGCACTTTAATTTATTATTATCCATGTAATAAATAGATGTTAATAATGAGCCTAGTTCTAAATCTGCCTAGTTTCAAAATGGACTGAATGAATACTGATCGTTGTCAGTAATATGACGCCAAGTACCAAAATTAGTCATGTAGCATTTAGGTAATTGTTCAATTTAAAATTACATCTGTGGCTTCCTCGAATGTACGAGGATATTGTTAGTAAGTACCTATCCTACGTATTCGTTGGAGTATTTGACTTAGTGGCTAATTAGATTATTTTATTAAGACCCGAAGCGGCTATTTACGTTGGTACATCGCGTGCAGAATTAAGGGTGTCACATGATAGTCGCCTTGCTAGTTTGGTCACATTCGACCCCGAAAATTAAACGCGCCCCGATTTTAGAGTTCTCAATATTTCTCGGCAGGTGATTTCAACAATAATTTGCCAAATAACATTTTAGTTTATGTTTCCTACTTATAAGACAAACTGTACATTTTGTGAACAGGTTCAGTCCATTTAGGCATTTACGTTTAAAATATTTGTTTTTGTATCTGCTGAAATATTATGCACTTTGTACCGGAATTCATGCTGATAGTAGCAGTTGCTAGCTAAACATAATTCTTTATAAACTTGATCTCATTAATGTGAAGCTGTATTATTTATCTTGAATTGCATAAGAGGATAATTATGTACTTATAAGTAGGTACCTACTATTATGAGTCATTTGAGCAATGCTATGATTACCAACAAGAAGAAAATAAATAAATAATACTGTGGATGTATTATTAATTTTATTATGAAGAATTGTTCAATGGAATCTTAGCGAAGGGCTTACAAATATGATTAAGGGAATAACTTGGTGTTTGTTCAACAACTAGATATTTTTATAATAGATTAGCAATGATTCTGACGACCCAACTAATAGAAAATGGTAGCCGCTGGTTTACGTTGACACATGCAACACGAATTAAAAAAAACATTCACAGAAGTGATGTACCTATATCTGGCGTGTATGGATGTTGGTGGCTGATTCACATTTTACAAAGGGTTGATTTATACCTACCAACCTATTGGAAATGATATATTTTACTAACAAGCAGAGTATTAAGGTCAATTGCGTTTTAGAGCCAGTCATCTAACCTGCATTTTTAGGCAACATATTTTCTGAGTGATGGGTTTTCTGCTTGTATACTCGACCTCATATATATTTTTTTACTATAAGGTTGAACGGCACTTGCAACACGTCATAAAACAACATGGTATTTTTGCACATGGTAGATAGTTTCAACTTTAATGGAGTCTCAATTTACTGGGAATTGTTGTCAAAAGTGGTACAGTAATTACGAGGTAGACTGTAGTAAAAATTTAGTTCAACCCTATTATCTGTATAAAATAGTAAAGACCCGGTTCCCATCAGCGCGCGTTATATGTGAAAGGTCAGCTGATCTCATCAGATTTTTTGTCATGAGAACTGGGCTTGAATTATACAATGTGACAGGGACATCGTCACGCAAACTGTAAGAACCATGATTTCAGCACATGATTCTAGACTTTCAACAAAGAAATTTTTCGTCGGTTATCAAAAAATGAATCAGCTGTTTCATAGAATGTTGCTGTTTCATATGGGGATGCATGAGGAAGCCTCCTCGTGTAGTGCAGTTCGAGCGCTCGACGCATCCTGGACAGTCACACCCAACACCTTATTTGACTGGAAAATTCCCTTGAGGTGGTAGGGCTAACGCCCGCCTGGTTTGCAACGACCCTCCCACCGGAGTATGGCGTCAAGCAGCCTGTTGTGTTTCGTCGATGCGTGGGAGTTCCAGTGTTTTAGGCATCTTCTGGGCACGCTCGTTCCATTCCATCATAAACCTAATCCATCGCTTTCCATCAGGCGTGATCGAGACCATTAAGCAATAAAAAAAAGAAGAGTGCAATACCCACGCGGTCCAAATGTATGAAACAGCTATTGTTTTTTAAATAACCGACGAAAATTTCATCGCAGGGGGTTCAGAATCATGTACTGAATCCATGGCAACGAGTTGCGCGTAGATGTCCCTGCTACCCTGTATATTGGGTGGCAAACAAGCCTACGGCCCACATTTATGCTAAGTGGTTCCCACTGCCTGTGGACATCTGCAATACCAGTGGCATCGCACATGCATTGCCATCCAAGAGACAGGGCTGAAATGTCTCAAGTGCCTGCACATTACATCAGCACCCATATCCTTCAAGCTGGAATACAACAACGCAGCTTTGCAGCAGAAATAGGTACCTATGGTGGTAGTACTTCCCTGGACGAGCTCCAGAGACTCCTCTACCTACTTGAATTTTTAGATGCAAAAACTGCTTGCTTACCATACTCATCTTTTTTTTTCTACATTGATATGGACTTTTGTTTAGGTTTTCCCCTATCTAATATAATATACCTCCAGGACGCCAGATTCAGTGCTTTAGTACCTACTTTTGTTTGTCGGTGAGAATATGATAATATTGTGTATTAACTGGTCAGGTTACCTTAAACATACCTAGTTTTAAAATGAAGTTATTTTTAAACTTTGTAGATAATGTGTACATACTAGGTACAACTTAAATCGAAATTTAAATCAATTGGTAGGTGCACAATTAGATACATATTAAAGTATTTAAATTTTTAACACTACTACTCAAGTTAAAACTGCAGGTATTTTTAAAGTTAGTAGATAATGTCATTGTACTACAATGCCCGCAGTTAATAGTAATAGTAATTTAAATCAAATTGGAAGATAAACAATACATATGTAACAAGTTATTTCAGTAATACATAAACTATTAATAGCCTTTTGTGATTGTGCTAGGTATTTCAATTAGATTTTAAATGAAATTTATTGATTTGCTTCTAAATTTTAGAAGGAAATAAATATTGTAATGAATGACATATGTAAGTAATAAATATATAATAGCATTTAAAAAAAAAAAAACAAAATTAGCAAATCTAGTAAATAATAGGAGTACCTAGTTTAGTCATTCATTTTGAAAAGAAAAGATGAGTTAGAGTAATATGTATGTACTTACCAATTAATATAATTGTCATTTCATGAGGCAGTTCTAGTATTTAGGCCCCAAATGAAGAATCAAAATATTCTTGTTAAATAATGTACTTAGTGCATTTAAAGATTATTTGTTTTAGATAATATCATAAACATAATAACCTCGCCTGTATACATATTACAAGCGTGAATATTATCTTTGTCTGGTGGGAAATATTGGGCCTACCGCTTCATCATATATCGTCCCCGTAGTTAGAAAACTAAATAACTCCGATTTTCTAGTTTTGAGATAAACGCGATTTAGTGTTTTTTTTTTTTCAATTAATGTACATTTGTTAAAAAAATTGAGACAATTTTACCGTCGGTAATTTTATAATTATGCATTATTCCATCTGAACGACAAAAATGGCTATATTTTTGGAACGGAATAAGATAAGTAAATTCCTGTAAGACTCAAACATGCGTCCTGTTTTGGATTATTTAAAAATAGGGAAAAGACAAAATCGCCAAAAACGAAGTTATTTAGTTTTCCAAATACGGGGACGATATTTCATACCAGATATGTTTAAGTGTGATAAAATACATACTAGGTACCTTTTATGTTTTTATTTTGTTGATAGTCATAATCAAATGTTTAGAACACACCTCTGCAGATTTTTCTAACAAATCAAAGAAAAAAATATCATATTCCTTTCTTTTTTTTTTTAATGAATTTGCCTACAGAAATATTACCATTAGCAGTTTTTACTTCTATTGTTAAAAGTATAACAATGATTTATATTGGTTTTTAGTAATGTAGATTGAAAATAAATTTATTTATCCAATTAGCCATCAGCAAGAGTGCAGTGGTGGCCCAGTGGTAACGGCCGCGACATACGAGTTGTAAGTCGTAGGTTCGAATCCAGACAGGCGCTTTACTTTGTGTAAATTATTTCACCACCATTGCTCTCTAAACGGTGAAGGAAAACATCCTAGAACCAAAAATTCGAAGACATGTGACATCTACCAACCCGCACTGGGCCCGCGAGTTGGATTAAGGCCCACTCCTCACAGAGAGGAGACCTGTGTCCAAGCAGTGGGAACATTATAGGCTGATTATTATTTTAGGAATGCAGCAATATATTTAATGCTATATTTTGTTGAATTATTACATACAACCAGAATAGCCATGCTTTGACCAGGTTTAAAAAATCTAGCATTAATCTATTCTGAATAAATAAAAATAAATAAACAGAATAATCAAATTTCGTTACGTGCTCTAGCTAGAGGAATAATCACGTTTTAAATCAAACTATTGTATAATAAACTAGTAAATTGGTTCTGGATTATTCATGTTTCGTTCCAAAACTGGTTCTTTTTTTAAATTTCAATGTGGATTAAACTACTTTTGATGAAATCATGCATTTTATTATTTTTCTTCTGCTGGATTTATCACGTTTTGACAAACTTTTGTTTGTGCTGCATGTGAATTTCAATATTACCAACCAAAAAAATATTAAAATTGTGTTCTGTTAAAAGTGGAATAGTCAAGTTTTGAAAAGAACCCGCTCAATTCATCTGCCTAGCCTTTTCCCAACTATGTTGGGGTTGGCTTCCAATCTAACCGGATGCAGCCGAGTACCAGAACTTCCTCAAATATAGTTACTTAAGACGAAATTTTCTAAACCTAACAGTAATAAGTAGTTGAAAAAGAAAAGAATTAAAATTGTTCATAAGCGGATCAAGGTACCTATGACACATTTTATGAAAGGGGGTGCTCATTCTTGTTTTTAATTTTTAAACCTATGTGACATTATTATTTCTTTTTTCATCTAAAAAATGGTATTATCATAAATTACCATTACTATAATTTACAGGTCAGATAGGCAGTCATGTAAAATACTGGTATTCAGCTGCATCTGGTTAGACCGGAAGCTGGCCCCAACAAAGGTTGGGAACAGGCTAGTCAGATAAGGTGATGATAAATGACTACACTACATTACTATTGTGAACATGATAAAAAAATGTTTTTTTTTGTATCACACAAAATCTCCAAGTAAATTCCCCCAATGCAAGTTGCAATGTTTGTTAAACCATTGCATCAAGCAGTAAAATTCTTGAATTTGATTCTATCTAAAAAAAGAACTAATCACAACATGATTCATGGTGATAAGAAAGTTGGAATGTTATCAAATATACTATATTCATGCTTGATATTAGAGTTATTGGCTGCAGTATCCTGTTGGGATGATCAGCCTTTGTAAACCTATTTAGATTTTAAACTAATAATCCCAAATCAGATTTCTGGTTAAAAATACCCTAATGACATAAGGAGAACTGCCTAGTTGCGAAAATGGTTAAAAAAAGAACAGATGTTCGATTTTCAAATACCTATAATCTACATGCTAAAAATTCATATCACATGAAATTATTTTAATATCACACAGGTTTTCTATTATCTAGGTAGATATAATTGCCTATAAAGTTTGATTATAGGTATTTTTAGATAAATGGTACCAAATCAGTGCATCTGAAAGTAAAAATTTGTAATTATATTTCACAAGCATGGTGTTAATGGCCAGTGTGTTATTGTAACACTGAAAAACATTCAAATGTACCAAGGAATAGAACAGAACATGAATGTATCCCGCTTTGCAGCAAGTATGACAATAATTGTAAATGGACGCATAATCTCACACCCGCCAATCTATTCTGCAAAAATCTCACTGTGAAAACTTTGGTAAAGTGAGCTGTCAATAGTGTCAATTCCCTAGCATCAGGTGGAATGATATCTCACTTCATCTAAGTTTTCATGGAGGGATTTTTACAGAATAGACCGCCTGTAGTCCATGGAGAGATTTTTTACAGAATAGACCGCCTGTAGTCCATGGAGAGATTTTTTACAGAATATACCGCCTGTAGTCCATGGAGAGATTTTTTACAGAATAGACCACCTGTAGTCCATGGAGAGATTTTTTACAGAATAGACCGCCTGTAGTCCAAGTACTTAATCATTTTTCAAGCATATCCACAATACTATGGCCCACCATAGTAGGTGCCTACACCTAGGCACTGCTTTCAGCCTATACAGCTGATGCAGCTGTACAGACTACACTTAACACAACTTTGCTCTTATCATGCATGTTTACAAATCCAAATGAAATAGGTATCTATAAAGGACAAAATATGTCAGAATTTATGTGAACACTGATTTATGAATCTATTATTATCTCGGCTCAAATTATTTTTTGTAATAACAGGAACATTTTTGTGAAGAACTGAAAGCAGTTGTTAAAACATTATCTTTGTTCTGTCAACTTCATTATCTACAAGTTGATGTCAAAATAAAGCCTTAGTTCTAGCGGCATAATACATATGATTTTAAAATCTATTTTAGTACATCAGTCATTGAAAATTAGGAGGGATATGTTTTAGCGATAGATGGATTAACAGACAGACACAACAATAGTTACACATAGCACAAGTAGGTAGGTACATCTAGTTCAACCACAGAAAACCTTTGTACTTAATATTAACTTTCCATTAAGTATTGCTCAACAAGTGCTGTGGCACTGATCAGGTGTGAACTTTGGCATGGAATCATCTGACTCACCTCAGTTCTCTTAACAAATAGCACACATACACACATAACACATAATCAGCCTATAACGTTCCCACTGCTGGGACACAGGCCTCCTCTCTGTGAGAGGGAGTGGGCCGTAATCCACCACGCGGGCCCAGTGCGGGTTGGTGGATAACAAATAGCATCATTAACTATTTAAAAGTCATACTCATGTACTTGATATTGACCTCGAATAAATGTAGGGCATCTAAAATGAGTATGCAAATTATGGAGCAATTAATCAGGAACATGGTTCTGATGATTTGGGTAAACAGACCACTCAGCATGCTTGACTTGGTATAGGTTTTTGGCACAAATAGTTTTTTCGAGAACTAGATATGGTAGCAGGTATTTTTTGTTATAATCATGATATACACTTACCAAGCAGCAGCAATTTGAGTTCCCGTCGAGCATCTCGTTTGTCTTTCCGAAGCTGACGCTCGATTTCTTGATTTATTCGTTTTTGCTCCTTCGCCTCCTCCGACATGCAGCACTCCATGATGCCCAAGAGCGGAGTGCCGCAGTCCTTCCTCTTGTGTGGAGCCTTGTCCTTCCGGCAGGCCTTTCAACCGAGGCACACCACTCCTAGAAATTACATTATTATTACACTCACTGTATCACGTTAAACACGACACTAATATCACAAAACACGCACCGACGCGACAACGCGCGAACAATCATTCGAAATAAAAACGATCAAATACTAAAACCGACAATCCGGTCACTGGGTGTGGTGACTTATGATCGGTCATATACATAAACGCTTCTGTCAACTGCCGACATAAACACATCGAAATCCGTTTATATACGAGCGTGGAACCTTGCGAAGCGATCGCATAATCTTGTTAATGTAACTAGATTCAAGAAACCTATGGCTATTCCACACACGTGTTATTAATAAGATTAAAACTGTGAGCAAACAGTGGATTGATGATACCTAGGTAATCTACTGATAACTAGAACGGCCTATGTCTAGGTTACGATGTGATTTGCCAGGGCTCACTGGGTGAGTATTAACATCTTGTAAATACACTTTTGCACTCATTACGTACCCGAGAGTATATCCATAGGGCAAGATCAAATAATCCACTTCAAATTATTGCACTAACCACGATTAATCACTCAAGTCATACAACGTCTGCCTCTCAATATGGCGCTCGGAGATTTTTGGGCGATGGGTGTTCTGCGCGTGCGTTGTTCGTGTATTAGCAAATAAAAAATAATAGACTAAAATTGGATGGAACGTTGCAAAAATTAGTAAAGTTATAAATTTTTATCAAGTCTCGATAAATTTTATTTAATGAAAATGAAAATCAATCTAATTTTCATATTCGTCAAACTGGTTGACAGATTCTGTCAACTCAATTGTCACATAATTTATTTCCTTGAGTGACTAATATTATAAAATTCAATTTTAACAATGTGCTTGATTTTTTGCAGTTATTTATTTACTCAAAACATAATTTTCATTACGTTTTATGCGAATTATTATTTTACTAGGTACTGAATAACTGAAATGCCAAAACTCTAAAAAAAACATAAAAAATTTGTCTTTGATTTCAGCCATAACGCGTGATGTGATGCTATAGTTGCCAGCGCAAAATTGTACAACTAAAATCTGATGATAACATTTTTCCAACATGCCTTGCCGCTTTTTGGTCTTTCCAAAATGCGTTTTATTAGATTTCTTACTGATACCTAAGCAGTTTCAGTACGCCTTTTAAAGCTTTTCCGTACCACGTCGGTTTATTTTTAGGTCCATGTGATTTACTTATTTTATTTAGACATTTATGTTCTAAAAGGATAAATATACCATGGAATTATTACATAATAACTCCATGAAATATACATAAATACAGATAATAATTGCTCTTTCAAATAGTGCTCGGCTCTACTATTGTATCGATGTAGGTAAGCTAGCTGTTATAACTTAGCAACACTACGTGATTCTAGCGTCGAGGCATGTCAAGGCCTTTTTGAATCGATTTATAATGATTATGTATCGATATCGAATCCAAAAATAAATACAATAATATTCTATTCAAAATAGATTAATATTTGTGCGAATTATCAATTCAGAGCTCCTGCTCAGTAAACATTTATTAGGTGTCTCTGAAGAGACTTAATAAAAGATTACTGAGCATCATAATTAATTATTATTTGTATATTTTCAATAATTATGACACATTAAGGCAAACATCACGATTTTCAGTAATGGTGCACGAAGAAGCCCTATACACTTAACGTAATACTCGACTGCCGCACAATGTCGTGCGCTTGTCCTAGACATAGAGATTAACCTTGAAAAAGGAAGTTTGCTTGATGTACTGTGAACGACGACTATGTAGGTATAGTTAGTTAGGTGCGTGTAAAACTGGGTTAATTGTATCTTTACTATCACCTACTTTTTTGTTACATTGATGATACACAATTCTTGTAGTAACAGCCCATTCAATGTGTCAAGTTCGCTCGCTCACGTAACTTCCGGTAGGTACATATTGGGGACACCCGGCGTTATAGGTACTGCTCGTCCATTTACGACATTGTTTGCAATAGCATAGCAGCCATAAGATGGATTTTTCAATAATGTTTGGTAATGTCTTGTTGTTTGGTTTCTATGCGTACTCTGTACGTTACGCAACAATGTGGCCTATACCTACGCATTTCTAAAATATACTTAGTACACTGTTTATAGGGTGGTAACTACCTAGTTACCACCCTATAGTGTGCTAAGTCACTCAGTGTGCATATCCACTCTCAGCATCCACCTGGATGCTGAGAGTGGATATGGATGGATGGATGCCTGCTATCCACTTTCTCATTTGTTAAGAAGATTATTATAAATCTATTTTTTTATTCACGTTACTGTACGTTACGCAACAATGTGGCCTATACGCATTTCTAAATTATACTTAGCACACTGTTTATAGGGTGGTAACGTTCTAGGTGGATGCTGAGAGTGGATATGGACGACTGCTATCCACTTTCTTCTTTGTTAAGAAGATTATTATAAATGTATTTTTTTTATTCATAATTTTGTTACTGACAAAAATGCCTGTTAAAAGGTGTTTTTTTTGTTTCATGTTTGTTATCAATTCATGCCATTTGTGGTCTTGCAACTCGTAGGCACGGCCCACGGGTGACGGTCGGGGTATTCTGGGATCGTTGCCCGAGGACCCTGAGGTTTAAAATGCATACTGCGTTGGTCTATGTCGGATTGTCTCAAAATAAAACAAATGAAAGCATTTAACAATCATTATTTAATAAAATAATTTATTCGAATCATTTAGGTAGGTGATGTCATAATATATCACATATTTTGTATCTTACGGGTGCTTACACAAAGAAACAGGTTTTCGGTGCAGGCGTGTCTGTGCGGGACGGTACCGATCAAGCCGGCTTTTGACTATGGGATGTAATATATATTACATCTTGAGCTATATATTACATCCCGGGATTGCTGTTCACACTGTAAGCTATATATTTTGGAACAGTTCAGCTTCGGTTATCACTGTGTCATCACGTTCTTTATTTAATTAATTTAATGCGTACTTCAAATATCTATACTTACCATCTACGAAAATTCAAAACAAGTGATTTGACACGTCTGCACACGAACGTTACCATTCAAAATTCAAACTGAGGGCGAGACAGGAGGAGGCGGGGTGTCCGGGGACGTGAGGTAAAATATACATCTTCAAATGACCTCTAAATATCGCTCGAAAAAATATTTATAGTTTGGGATGTAATATATATTATAGCACAGTGTGAACGGTCTCGTACAAAATGTATGACGAGCGATAAAATATTATATCTCAAGATGTAATATATATTATATTATATCCCATAGTCAAATGCCGGCTTCAGTGCAGGTGAAAACTTATGCACACACACATAAAAAAATAGGTAAAACATGTAACCGTTTCCTTCCGAAGATCAACCTGCAGAGACCTATACCGGGAGTCGGGACAGAAAACCCGCTTCTTTATGTAAGCACCCTACCTCATGAATTAGGTACCTATCTAAATAGCACATGTAATATAAATAGATATTAATATTTTATTTCAACAGATATGTCTTGCTTACCTATTCCTAAGTAACAAGAACTTATTGCAAAAATAAAATCTTATATTAATACTTTTTTCTAGGAATATAGTCTAGCCTATGAGTCTAGCATATTCCTTTTCTAAGAAGGTTCACAGGTACACCTAAGTCACTCAACAATGTTAGGTACTTAAAAACGGGGTCTGCATGAATTCATGCGGGCCAACACCTGGCCGGGGGAGCGTGACGAAATGCGCAAGCACTCCAGCACCCCGGCAAAAGGTAGCAGCAGGACACCATGTGGTTTTAGTCAGTAAGAGTCTGACAGACCCCTTCACCCACCCCAGGGTGGTGGACATCCATGAGGATTTCCACACGATAAAAAAGGTACTTACAAACTCGTAGGTACTATACCTATTGTAGTGGATTCAGAATTAAGAATCACTCATTTCACTCCTCTCCGATTTCAGAGGTTTAAAAAAAAACACTTTTGAGAAAAAAAGGACGTGCCCCACATTGTTGAGTTTACAGAGAATAGGTGCCGATGGTTTTTTTAAAAGGGCATTCATGGCTTGAAACATTAAAATTCTCCCGTTTCCCATTCTCCCAGGTAGAAACATTTGCCTCTCCTTGAGCGAAAACCTAGATCCGCGCCTGTGTTTGTTGAGAGGCGGTTGAAATAGACTATAGAGTCGTGCTACGCTGGTGGCTGGGTCTTCATAGCATCAATGTACAAACATAAAATAACTAATTTAAATTAAAATACACAGCTCCGTGTGATTCCCGAACTTTGGCATATTCTACGAATCTTTGAGAACAATAGAATAAATATTTTTGTCTTGTAGTAGTGCAGACGAAAATTAGTTTCCCCCATAATTTATGTACTAGGTTCCTGTTCATACCATAACCTGCACACTAATTGCGTAATACACTTTCCATCACATCCATTGCTTCATATTTTCGAAAAATTGTCTGCTCAACAACGTAAATAACGCAATGAATATTGTGGAACTGTCAAAATGAAAGCCATTGCTGCTGTCAGTGTGTGAAGCAATTACCCCGCTGTATGTGTATTTCTTACCCTGTATACAAAATTGCTATCCTCACATACGCAACAACCTGGTCCGCCAATAAGAAAATTTCCAGCTCCCGAAAAGTTATGCATATTTCGAGCTAAATTTTTGGTACCTACAGGCGAAAAAATTCAATCCAAAATATTCTTTTTAAAAGTAATATCATTACGCAGTCTTTATGTTACTAGCCATTTCCTTGTTCGGGGGTATCCATCCCCCAAAGGCTTTCTCAAATTCTTTTGCGACAGCAATTGTTAAGTGGTCGTTGCATTTGTTGGCAGCTATCTGAATGCCCACAGGGAGACCTTTCCTTGTCAGACCTATTGGGCACTGTGTGACGGGCAATCCAAGGGCATTGAAGATTGTAAGATAGCCGCAGTTGAGGAATTTGTAGTAGATTCTGTAGTGCAGATGTGCTGGGGTCGGGAACGTTGGATGTAGTAGGACGACGTCGCCTGATAACATTTTCTGCAAACAAAGGAGCAAATTCGTAAATTTAATAATCACTCGATCGTCTCAAAGCTGATTTAGGAGTTTTGTACAGAAGATGATCAGTATTCTACTGTAAATATCGCACACCCACACACACAGCGATCACTAAAGATACGTGTCCGGATTAATGACCTTCCCTTGGGTTTGATTTTGCTGGACTGTTGGATTGCAATATTAACATCAGACATTGCGTTTGCAGGAACTTCCGCGAGTTAAATGAGCAGGTAGCTCTGGTTGACTTTCTTCTGTTTCTTAGATCGATTTTTCGACTTTAGACTTACCTCAAACTCAGCCTTGATTTCATCAAAAATGGAGAGCAGCTTCTTGTAGTAACTCTTTGGTAGTGCATCGAAGAATTTTGTCAGGGGCCCGTAGCATACGCAGATGAAGTTGTGGTTCGATAGGCCAACTAACGTCTTCAACACTTCAGGCCACACTGATACCCATTGGTCGCGTTTCTCTGGATCCGTGTAAATGTTCTGTACGTGTTTTATGTTCAACAGTATCCTGATGCTTGTTTCCCACATGTGTTCTATGTTTTTGATTTTGAGCTGGAAATATGAAATAAGCATTAGAATTAGGCAAATAGAGCTTTCATATACAGGGTGACTGGAAATTAGTGGCGGAGCCGTTAAGGGGAGGTAGTCTAGGGTTTTTCCGACAGATATCACTATGAGACCTACCGTCCTTACTTAACCCTTTCCAAGATATTCCTACTTAAAGAGATAGTAATAAATCCTAAAAAAAAGTGATTTTGGCCTACTTTTTTTTGTTTTGCAACAAAGATATTCTAAATAAGTAATATTAATTGTAAAATTTCCGCTACTGTCATTATTTTATGCAAAAACTGCTAAACAAAAAGTAGGAATATCTTGGAAAGGGTTAAGTAAGGACGGTAGGTCTCATAGTGATATCTGTCGGAATAACCCTAGACTACCTCCCCTTAACGGCTCCGCCACTAATTTCCAGTCACCCTGTATAAGAATGAATGAATTGAAGAAATAAGGCCTCTCAGTTTGTGGACACGGCTGGATGAATTAAGAGATTGAAGTGTTAGCAGAAGTATCAATTTATATACTATAGGAGGAGGAGAGAGCTGAGGAGTTTGTTTGTTTGTTTGAATGCGCTAATCTCGGGAACTACCAGTCGGATTTGAAAAATTATTATTGTATTTGATAGCACAATTCTTGAGCAAGGCTATAGGCTATTTAGCATCACGCTTGGACTCCTAGGAGCTGAACAAAAAAAAAGTAAGATTTAACGCTAAGCCAAAACTAAGTATTAGCGCGGGCAGGCCTTGAGAATGCGACGGGGTGGGTCAGACTTTTGCCAAGGTGACGAATAGGTACCAACTACTTGGGGAGTTATGTCCAAAAGAGAACCAAAAGTATCCTTCTTATAAGTTAATCAGAACAGACTGCTGCTTGACTCATATAGGATATATCGGAAAGCAAGCCACCATTGCATATTACTTACTAGGTATAAGAAATTAGTTTTTTTTTCTTATCTTTTTGAATACGCAACAATACAAAATCTACGCGAATGGTACCTATATAATATGGTGGGTAGTCGTTACTATGTTATGTATCAGTAGTAGGTACTACTGTACTAACCGGTTTAACTTCGATGTTGTAGGTATTCTTGATGTGATCTTTGGCTTTCTCCATTGCTCTTCTGACGTCAGGACCCATGGAGTCTGATACATTGCTGCCGTCTCCATCCATGTAGTAGAACTTCAACTTTGATATGTCGACCTGTGAATACATATTCTGTTAGATAGGTCATTATTTGGTTTAAGATCCACATATTCTTCAATTGGGTCAGTTAAACATTGAATTTGAGAATTAAGTTGTTTGCCAGCGTCGTTTAGGTTTTCGTTTTCAATGAAAGTTTTCGATTCTCTGATACTGCACTCGAGCGTACAAATCGAAGTGTATTATTATAAAGCTAGCAATTATGCAACTCCTAAGGCTCAAATTTCTTTCATCCAAGTAGATATTAGAAACGTTGACCAAAACTTACTGGCTTGTCCAAAGGTACGTCTGGTCCACCCGGTTGCCTCAAAACTTTCAAGAGCAGTGTGAGGTCCTCTGCGTAACGCGCGAGAGGCCCAAGTGTGAAGTATTCTTCAAAGTCAGGATCTAGGCAGTCTGGGACGTGGCCTGGAAGAGTAAAGTGTTTGTGAAATGTTTACATTTATTTTTGAGCATCACATTTAAGCTTTTGATACAAAATCATCTCCTCAAAAACTCAAGTCGGTAGATAACAAAACATCACGCCTGTATTTCACGAAGGGTTAGGCAGAGGTGTACCTATAGTACACCCACATTTCGCCAGTTATGCTTAAGTCCCATGTAATAGGGGGCGAGCCACAGATATAGATATACCTAGATAACGCAAGAGCACCTACTTCGTGTGCCAAAAATCGCACCAGTTTACGATCGAAAATCATAAGCCGCCACTTTCGCGCTCAGTCCTGCGTACTGCTGGCTGGGTGAGCGTGAGCGAGAGAGCGCGAGCTTGTGACGTCATACTAGGTAGTCAAAAAGTGGCACGCTTAGTTTTCATCACAGAATACTTAAAGTACTGCGTACAGAAAGGCCACTCCCTTCCCCGCACTAACATCAGTTACCGCACCTCACCCCGCACTTCGATGTGTTCGTCGCCTGCTCTTTAACAATGGCGCTCGCATACACAAGAACCGCATCGCTGTACCTACCTACTGCTGACACGAACACATTATTTTTTTAAAGTTTTATATTTTGTGTTAATCACGATGTTGTATATTGTGCATTATTTGGATGCTTATATTCATCGAGGAACGATAAAGACAGGAGTTTCTTTCGGTTCCCGAAACATGAAAGAAGGTAAGGAACAGCAACTCAAATATCCTTTAAACCCATAAAAAATAAAAGCTAGTATATTACAGACAAACAAGTTAAGCCAGTGTTGTGATAATTTATTTTCATAATTTCCAAGTTTTCTTCGTTTTAGAACAATTAAAACTTCCGTAATATTAACATACCAAATTGCTCTCTCTCTTTATTGTCTTAGTTATGTCTCTTTCTTTCACGTTCTATTCGTTCTTTGACTTTAAAAGTAGTACAATAGAAATGTTATTAATTAGATTTCTGTGGTACCTAGTGTCGCGGCGCGCGGCGCCCCATTGTTGCATACGTTCGGGCAGTGCCGCCGCCTACGCAATACTGCGCCACAGCCAGCCCTACTAGATTTCACGCACACATTTACACGTATACAAACGTCATTTGTCAATGTAGTGGTAGTAGGTAATTATTTTGCGAGCGTTGTATGGAGTGTCCGGGGTGTGGTTTTCATACAGTTCGTGATACTTGCGTTATCTAGGTATATCTATATCTGTGGGGCGAGCCTATTGTATATCAAACGGGCACAAATCCAGACTCCGGGCTGCTACTGAGAAATTCCAGATGGAAAAACCCAATAAAACTGCCTACACGGGCATCGATCCCAGGACCTCATGCTCAGTAGTAGCGCTTGCGACCACTAGACCAATGAGGGTCAAGTCGGTAGATGTCACTACAAAACTCGGCCTCCGTTTGCCATGCAAATAAGAAAATGTACGGTAGGCTGCAAAAGTGCATGGGTAGTACAGAAACAAAATCGTATGAAGCGAGAAATGACGCCATCTAGCGTAAAACCAGTTAACGACTAACAAAATTGAATTATGCTGTTATTAGATGGCGTTGCTTTGCTTTATATGATAAAATATTTTTGCAGTTTCTTTTTGTCTCTTCAAACATTCAAACAATTTATAATTAATAGTTTCTTTTAAAGAAAATTGATCGTAATTATTAACCTACTATGTTAAAATTGAATATCAATTTATGAGTAGGTAGGTATCTGATTTTCTAAGTTTTAGTTTTCAAACTTGAGAGGGTAGGTTAAATATGGATTTATAAATAATTGGTAGGTGGTATGAATAATACTTAGATCGAAGATTTATGACAGCTCAATTGATCGTTCGCTAAGTTCATTTCGATTACCTCGTTCGAGTGCCTTTTGTTCAGTTTTTATTTATAATCAGGCGGATTACTTATTTCACCAAAACGAGCACGAGTTATAATATTGATTTCGTTACAAGAACTCAAATTTAATAATTGCTTTGAATAATCAAGCCAAAAACTTGTCAGAAATAGCCAGAGGCCGGTGTAAACGTAAGTAGTTGTATTTTTACACTTTTATATTAAAAACTGCATTATTTTTTTGTTACTATACTACATAATAATCATTATTGGGTATTATATATTTCTGTTTTATTGTTGCAGAGAAAAACAGTTGTTCTTTGAGTACGACGATTTGAAGAGGAGGGTTCTTTGAAACACCATCAAAGAACTGGTAGACCACGACTTATAAAACACATTGCAGCATCAAACCGTGATAAGGCAGTATGAAGAAAATGGATTTCTGCCGCCGAACCACTATGCTGGTTTATTTGACACAAATTTTGACACGGAGCCGCGTCAAAACTTGTACCGTAAAAGGGCAAGATTACAGTTCGCTTTGGATCACATAAACTTCGATTGGAGTAATGTCATCTTTACAGATGAAAACACTTTTAAGTCCAGTGAACACGGACGCTTATGTTTGTGGCGTCGAAATAATACGCGATATACAAGTGGTTACGTAGCTACGAGCTAAATAATTATACTTAGATAATAATATTATTATAAATATTACTGGAGACCTGGTTATGTGTGTATAAACTATAACTTACGTATTTTTAATAATTTCAAAAGTTATGAACACTTTAATTTTAAACAACATAGTTTTTAGTTTTTTATGTTGCCTACTAACCATTTGATATGTTTTTGTGCAATTTTGTAGTTTTTAGCCTACTTATTTAGTATCCATTTAATGCGTTTGACCTTTGTAATAAAATAACCTGGTCTCCTGTTTGTTTTTATTGAGGTTACATAAGCTTCAATCCTCTTTCCGATTTTGGAAACGAATACTTAAGCTATCGCCTCAATAACTTCATAATATTATACCTATAATATTTAATAAACTGACTATTAAATTTGAATAATAAACTGTAAGAAATAAACCTCTATAATTTTTTATAGTGCCTTTTTTTGCGAGCCCACAAGGCGAGCCTGTTTACCTGCGATGAATCTGCTCTTTTTTCCTGTTGCTAAGTAACTACCTACCAATTCGAATATTAAATTAATTATTAAAATACCCACTCGTTAGCTTAATAAATATATTCCTATCGGTTTCTATTATTATTTTTGTCATTTAAGCTACGTATGCTGGTAATTGTAATGTAATAATTAGATAAATGTATTAGCCTTGTAATTCCTTCGTTTCTTCCTAACTCCTTACTTACGTTTCGTAAATTAGTCATAGTTGTGAAGAAACCAACGCCATCTAGTTTATTTTCGAAAACTTGAATTCAAACGTTCACGGGAAAATAGACACTAAGGTACCCATGCAATTTTGCTGGCGACTGTACAGTCACCAAAAGAGATAAGTAACCAGGGTCGTTGTATATAGTTGAAGTTTAGTAAGAAACCGATGGATGTTTTCGAATGAAATTTGATAAATTAACTGTTTGTTTTCTATTAACTAAATTAATTTTTATTCGAAAACATCCATCGGATTCTTACCAAACTTCTACTATATCCAACGACCCTGGTTATTTATCTCCTTTGGTGACCGTACATACCTAAGTAGATACTCTTTGCAATCCCATAGAAAGTAGCGATTTCTCATTGTCATAATCTTGACCATTATGCTATTTGTAATTCTTTACCTTCAACTGAGAGGAGTTTAGGCGTAGGTTTGTGTCCAAATATTCCAGTGAACATGGGGGGCAGTCGGAGTGATCCAGCAATGTCTGATCCAACGCCGATTATAGATCCTGCTGCTGAGATCAACGCCGACTGAAAACAAATAAATATTCCTTAGGGTAAGTTAGTACAGAGTCGAAACAGCGTAAACTTACGCTTCGACCCGTCAATACGCACTGATTTTGACAGATTGAAGCGTACGCCCGAAACAGAAAATATATATTCAAGCAAATGACTGAAATATAAATAGGTTAGCAATATTGTAGCAAAGGTTGCGGTTTGAACCGGAATGACTAATTCGCTTTTATAGTGTTAGGTACTTCTGAAATTATTAGAATCTTACAAGTAAATTAGTAAAGTTTTTTCACATTGGAGCAAATAATGCTGATGAAGTCATCCAAATGTGGCGTACTTTTGTGAAATGTCACATTTTCTGGTGTTATAACACAGCCAATTAGTATGCCACTTAAGCAAGTACTTTGTAAGAATTATTACCTAAATTAAATTGCACACTTGAGTGAATTTATTACGTAAAAAAGTCGTGACTATTGCGTTAAGTTAGTTTTAACCAGCGGTTTGGAGAGTTAACTCTTGCTTAATCTACCTAATGGTTTATGTTGTTATGGAGTTGACAATGGCAGAACCAAGTTTTAATGTTGAAGTGGCGTAACAAATAGGTACAACAAGAATACACTAGTGCCATAAAAAAAAAAACATAGGCAGTCATGGGGACTGTCGACAGAAGTGAAAACTTAAAACTATGTGCTGCCCAAGCGCAACACGTCGTCGTACTCAAAGCTACAAATAAACGTTAACATTAGCATGTCGGTGAGGCGAACCCACAAGATTTTTTCCTTGCCAAAAATCGCTCCACGAGCGGTCAAGGTGAAAGTACGGTCAAGGGGTAGAAGTTTTCACATTAAACAAATGAGAGAGAGTTTATCTTTCGTCGATCGAACGATCATCAAGCCGTTTGTCGAGGCTATCATAAAAACTTTTTTGTTTAAAATGCGCTGTAAATCAGCACTGGACAGCAAACTCGAAAATATAACGCCTGTCGCCAAATAATATCATCATTTCCTAAAATTCAAGCAATGGTGACAATAGGTATCAAATAGTATCTAGCATTTAGCAATGGACCTGCAGTTTTATCAGCTACATTCTATCCTGTTTGTGAGCGTGAACCCGGTGTTTGATATGCCGACGTATTGCCCTCATTTAGGGTTGCCAGGTCTTAAAACCGAAAAGCCGGACAGACCAGCTAGTTTAGCCGGACATTTGGGTAAAAAAGCAGGACACTCTTAATTTTTTAGTCAGTAGGTATAAAACGATAATTTTTTTTAAAGTAAAACTTGTCTTTTTTTATCGTTTACCATACACTAGAGTGGGGTGGTGATAAAAATTGACGGGGAGGCGGAGGCGCGCCGCGCACGCTTTGGTCAAATTTAAAAAGCCGGACAGGCCGGACGCCGTCTGATTTGGCCGGACACGCAACCAAAAAGCCTGACTGTGTCCGGCTTTATCCGGACGCCTGGCAACCCCTCATTGTATTAGATATAGGAAGCTAAATAACTCCAAAAATAACTTGTAAAACTCACTTCTCCTCCCGAAGACCCACCAGTAGTCCTCTTCTGATCATAGGGGTTCGTTGTAATCCCAATGACGTTGTTATAAGTTTCCCAGTTCATGCAGAGTTGTGGTGTGTTTGTCACAGCAATAGGAATGGCCCCAGCAGCCCTGGCTAGCCTAATTACGGCCGCGTCTCTCTTCGCAGGATTCCTATATGGGTAGACCGTACCACAGTCATTGCTCATGCCTGGAATGTTAATAGTAGGTATATTCTATTAGGTCGAAGGTTTTGATATGCTTAATGTGTAGGTTATTGCTACTATAATACTTTTAAAAGTTGTAAAATAAATGAATGTTGTGGCGTGGTTTTAGTGCGTAAGTTAAAAGAATTGAATAGTTTTATTTATAACAATAAATGGTTTATATAAATATAGTCATTAATCTTCATAGGTTCTAGATTACCATGGGCTGTGAACTTGGAACTGTGGGTACCTAGAAAGGAATTGGCCTTTTTTACCAGGGTTAGCTTACAAACTAAATCATACAACACATGGGCCCCAATGATTGGACACAGGAAAATGCAACTTGACCAACGTTTGACCCAATGTTGGCTTAATAAAGCTGGGATTATTGTACCTTTGAAAGGTGTGTAAGTCTACTCTGAGTTATCATTAGCTCAGGACGGTACAAAAGGAAAATAATTAACAAATATTAATAACTGAGTTCTAAAATAATGTGTTTTTTGAACCTCTATCACGTAGCTGTGTAGGACAAAGTTTTGATAAATGTTCATTGCAGAAATACACTTCATTATTTATCATCCATCACCATCATTTAGAGGGATTCAAAATTACAAAAAAAAAACCGTTATAACATAACGCTTCGCTCGCTCCGTTTGCTTTTCTTCCGACTACCAGAAAAGCCAAAAGTCGAAATAAAACTGAGAAGGTTAAAAAGATAAAAGTTAATTAAAACGCAATTATTTGTTTAAAAATAAAAGTCCAATCGTGACAAAAGTATATTATGTGGTTAATTATGAATGGAAATGTGCAGGTATTAATTGATTCATCGATTATGACGTCGAAGAATAAAGCGAGTTGGTTTAATTCAGTACAACATTTTGTGAACAATTGAAACTTAGATCCTTATGAGTTTGACATAAAAAATCAGAGGGTCATATTTATTTAGAACTGGAAGAGTCATACTGAGTCACAAGTCTGGCTAGATAGCAAGACCAAAGATCAGAAACATCAGTTACAAACGTTGTTGAAAATGTTCATAAATAATAAAAGTACAGGCTGGCAGGGACATCGACATATAGGTATGGTGGTTTATGTGGTGTTCATAATAAAGAGTATTCTATTCTATTCGACGCGCGAACTGTGGGCTGTATGGTCGTTGCCATGAATTCAGCACATGATTCTAGACGTAGCGTAGAAATTCGTCGCTTATCAAAACAAAAATCTGCTGCTTCATAGAAAAGCGCGCAAAACGCACAACACACACGCGGCCAATATGTATGGAACAGCATTTGTTTTTTTAATAACCGACGAGAAATTTCAACGCAAGGGTTTTCGGAATCATGTACTGGACTGAAAAAAAAAAGTAGTTGTCACAATCAAGATTTTGTTTAGATTGACTAAGTAACTTGTTTGCATCTGAGCCTATCAAGCACAATGATCACAGCTATTACTTTTATTTGATTAAGATCTTGATTGGAGTTATCACAAAACCTATTTGCAGCAATCAAGTTGATCAAGTTGCTTGATTGACACAACTAACTTACTTTGTTGTTTTAACTCTTCTACAATGATGTCATGTTAAGGGTAATCAAGAAACTTGTTTGAGCATTCAATCATTTGAACTAGTATTGCTGTAATCACGTCGTGATGATCAACTTAACTAAGATTTTGATTAATCTAAACAAGATATCGTCAATCAAGCTAAAAAGTCACTTGATTGGAGTGCATTTTATTCAGTGTGAATACATGGTGTAAGTTCGCGTCAAACTTTATGGCGGCTCTGAAGTGCGCTACTCGCTGCGCAGTACCTCACCTCTCACCCCCGCTGGCACGTAAATTTGTTACTGCGAAGCGACTCGCCTCGTGTTCCGAGCCGCCATCAAGAAATATATGTGTTCTGTGGCCGCCATAAAGTTTGAATCGAGCTATAACAGGTTACGCGTCGATGTCCCTGCCACCCTGTAGGTATATTGGAGAAAAAAAAAGGGGTGGTTTTCTGTTAGGGAACCTCGTAGAATTGTTAGGGGTGAACAGTTAGAGTGCTTGCATACCCAGGACCCCAAAGAATAATGTGTTCATATTGAATTGGAACGGACCCCTTACCTTCAACAGCAATGCTCTCCTTCACAGTCATAGGCACGCCTAACAACGGATACTCTTTCTCCAGATCTTCAGGCTTCCTGTCAGTCGATGCTATCATCTTGTCGATGCCCCTAGCTTCTCTGAGCGCGGCATCGTACCTTGGCTCGACTATAGCGTTCAAGTATTGATTGGCTTCCTTGCATCTCTCTATGTATGCTTCTACAACTTGCTCTGACGTGATCTGAAAGATAAATTATACATGTTTTGTAATCGTTTTTCCTTGTTGATGTATGGAATGGTGGTCTTGGCTCGGAATAATTAGATCTTCATTAATCTATACTATTTATACTTAATATTATCAAGAGGTAAGTTTGTTTGCTTGTAAGTTTGTAAGTATGTAGGGGTAATCTCTAGAACTACCGGTCGGATTTGAAAAATTCTTTTGCATTTGATAGCCCAAATCTTGAGAAAGACTGTAGGCTATTTAACATCACGCTATTACCCTTAGGAGCCGAGCAAAAAGTCATAAAGAACGCTAAGCGAACACGGAATGATAGTGCGGACAGGTGATGCGATGCGACATGCGACGGTGTGGGTCGGGAGAATAAGAAATTTCACGCGGACCAAGTCCCGAGCGGCGATAAATCGCATTGTAAACATGGTACCAGTTAACACACAGGTATTTAATAGGTGGATCACTAAATAAAAGCCTCCCACGATTAAAAATATTGGTGTTCGCAGTATCGTGTGACAAGTTAATAGGGGAAGGTTAGAACCCACTTTCTCAACTCTAATGTTTATAAATAAAACACTGTCTACCAAAATAAATAACTATTAAAAAAAACAATCGAATGGGGCGCTTGCGCAGCGCACTTAAATAAGTATACGTTTTTAGTAATAAATTAATAAGTTACGCGACTAATTTGCTTCTAAAGACCATTTTAGTACAATCGTGTGTATATGATTGATCGCAGATGCTATAAGAAATGTGACGGCACGTCTCAAATTATGACTTTTTAGCACTGAATTAATTTCTTATACTTAGTTAGCAATCTGATTTATGTGCAATATTATGGTGAAAAAACGCCTGGAAATTTATAGATCGAATAGGAGAAAGGACAAATGGTATAAACTAGACGAGATATGGACTAAAATAGACAAATAATGTTAAAAATTCAAGTCATCATGAACTAAGTTCTATTTTATTAATTTTCCAAGTGGTTGTTACAAGTAGGTTCTGCATAATAATGTGTTATTATTATTTTTCATAAGTTAATTTTATTTTTTAAATACAATTTTATCGGTGTGACTCAATAGTGCCAAATAAGTATTTGAACATGTTTTAATTTAAACTTGTTTAATTTAGTATTTCTGAATATAGCAATTAAAATGTCACCAACATCACCTCTCATTATAAATTCAACTATCAGACATAATATCTACAACGAGACAGGAATGCGGATAGCGGTGCAACCTGCTTGCAAGTAGTAGTCAACGATGCCCAATAGCCGTTAAAAAGCAGAAAGATGAGAGGGTCACGGTTACTCTAAAGGTCATATTAACGTTTTCGCTCCAAGGTTAAAAACCTTTCTTTTTTAATAAGCTTTTTAAACTTTATCGTGGGAAGAATATTATTGAGCTTTTAAATGTGACATTTTAAGATTCCTGTGATTTATTACGTCCAGAAGTTATTTCGATGTGTCTTGTACTTATGTATAAATTTTAATTTATTCATAGCTGTCTAGCTACTTTACTGGGTTGTGTTTTTATTTAATAGGTATGGTAGTTATAATTACAACATCATGACAGGATATACCTAGTGAGTTTTTTAGAGTTTATTATATTAAAAATGGTATCGGTCGGTCAATTTTAACACCAAAATTATTTTCTAGGCATCTTACCTATTACATATTTACTATCATTGTATTGTTGTCATTGGAGAGCAAGAACTGAACTTAGGCCCGGTATCCACCAAAGCGGAGAGGAGAGGAGACGAGAGGAGATGTGTTTTGAATAACCAATCAGATTTCGTTATTTCCACATCTCCTCTCCGCTTAGCTTCGGTGGAAATGGATCAAGCGGAGAGGAGAGGAGATGTCTCATTTTTCTACAGAATGTGCCGCGAGCGAGTAAGCGGCACGGCAGAGCGGAGATGTGTGTAGCCGGGCGGCCGGGCGGGCGGCGGTGCCCGCTCTCGCGCGCCCGAAGAGTCTTCCCATCACACATCTCCACTATGCACAGCTCACAATGTGAGCTGTGCATAGTGGAGAAAGCGAAGAGGAGATGCGTAGCGGAGAGGAGATGTCATCTCCTCTCCGCTACGCATCTCCTCTTCGCTTTGCTGGAAATAACCTGCCAGCTTCGCAGTACATCTCCTCTCGTCTCCTCTCCCCTTTGGTGGATACCAAATTTTATTTTGTGTATTTTTTATTTTGGATACCACATTTATCTACCTTAAGGTAGAAAAATGCATTTGTAATAAATTGTATCTACTAATAAAATAACGCTATTTCATTCTAATTTAAGAATAAATATAGCTCCATTAGTCGATGACTAAATAATTTAAAATTTTAATGAATTTCCATAGTAAAATTAAAAATCAAGACAGTTTTCGCACGTAACTGTTCTGCGTAGTCGCTGAGCTACGTCGCGTAGTCGCTGCGCTAGGTCGCGTAGTCACTGCGCTACGTCGTATAGTCGTTGCACTACGACGCGTAGTTCCTGAGCTAAGTCGCGTAGTCGCTGCGCTACGTCGCGTAGTCGCTGCGCTACGTCGCGTAGTCATTGCACTACGTCGCGTAGTCGCTGCGCTACGTCGCGTAGCTGTTGAGCTACGTTGCATAGACATGTTTGTATCGAAAATAACGGTGCTTTGACGGGAATTAGCGTCACGCTTGCGCAGCGAATAGCTTGACATAGCATTGCCAAGTTTGCGCTGCAAGTGCCTATTATTGGTAGTAACGAGTTAAGTAGCATCATCCAGTAGCCTTTTCTCAACATTGATTTACCTGTCTAGTCCTTATCATCGCAGCTAATGACGTAGCGGACTTGAACAGTAAGGGGTTCATGGGAGGCGGACATTTCTTGTTCCTCCTGATGTTCAGCAGGTAGGTCACAGGCAGGACTATGATGGCCAGCAGTGACACCAAGAACCGGAGGAATCTTCGCATGAACGCGTTCATCATGATTGTCTGGAAACAAAAGAAATTGAGGTTTAGATTTCGTGAAAACCTATTGGTTTCATCGTGGGTACTTAGACAGCACATTATTTTTTACTGTCTCTTTGGTCTAGTGGTAGTGGTGGTGGAGCAATGGTGGCCAAGTGGTAACGGCTGTGACTTACGAGTTGCAGGTCGTAGGTTTGAACCCTGACAGGCACTTTACTTTGTGTAAATTATTTCATCACCACTGCTCTGCTCTCAAAACGGTAAAGGAAAACCTCGTGAGGAAACCGCCATCCTAAAGCCAATTCGAAGACATGTGACATCCACCAACCTGCACTGAGCCCGCTTGGTGGACTACAGCTCACAGAGAGAAGGCCTGTGTCCCAGCAGTGGGGACATTATAGGCTGATTATACTTATGCTTGGTGTAGTAGCCTCAAGTGCTATAGATGAGTGTGGATCCTGGGTACGATTTTCGCGCCAGGCAGTGTTATCGGGTCTTCCATTCGGTATTTTTAAGTAGCGGCTAGGAATCGGATTTTTGTCTAGTTAATGGCAATAGACTCGGCCCTAATACATTCATTGGAACTTAATATAACAGCTGCCGAAATTGAGTGTAGGACAAAGGAAATAGGACCGCGATTATCAATCTTTGCCAAGCTAGGTGGCAACAGGCTGCCAGGTATTACCGGTAATCTTTTATATGAATGCTGATAGGTAGTAGGCACCTATCGGGCTATTAAGGACAAAGCATCAAGCCTAGGTACTGTACTAAACAATGATTATAACATATGCATATCGACGGTGAAGTGTCAATATCTAATAACTAACATTTTAGCGATTTTCACGGTATTGCATATTCGTAGGTAAAATATGAAATATCTCATATTTGCAAAGACATAAGGTCTTGAATCGACGACGACGTTTCCTACTATTTGTTTAATATAAGTTACTTTTTTATTAAAATATTAAAAACTATAGAAATGAAACGTTTTTTTCGCCTCCTGTAAAATCATGATTTTGTAGTTATTAGATATTGATACTACACCGTCGATATAATATCTCTATAGCAACAGTCGTGAAAGTCCAGTAATGTTGATCTCACGTAACGAGGTGAAGGTAGAGGTTATTTTCACTCCGTTTCATTTGTAGTTATTTTACTAGTTTGCTCTTTTTTGCTTGCGCGTGACGCGCATGTTACATACATAGAACCAGTTGAAGCCCGCCAAAGTAATTTACAAGTATAAAGAAGCCCCTTTTGTTAAACCTGCAACTTGGTCCGCCGGAGAAGAAATATTACAAAGTTCAACACCCTGTTGCACACCTATAGAAAGCATTCTTAGTTGATATTTTGCATATTCAAGGCCGCAGGGACATTGACGGGGAAACTAAAACCTTGGATTCAGTAACACGATTCTGAACCCCTGTGTGTTGAAAACTTTCAACGGTTATTAAAAAAAATTGATGTTCCATACAATTTGACCGTGTAGGTATTGCACTTTTCTATGAAACAGCAGATTTTGTTTTTTGATAACCGACGAACAATTGCGCTAGGTGGTCTAGAATCATATGCTGAATTTATGGTTACAATTTTCACACTGATAATTTGTTTTTCCTGTATGAAGAAAAGCAGCACAAATTCAAGTTAAGAAGAAATGCGGTTTCTCGTTTCTCCATAGAAACTCTCTCGCCTGTTTTCTTTCTGGATAATGACCATAAAGCAACAGAATAATAAATATTAACTACTTGTGTGTCCCTATGTTTTCCCTTTTGTTGATACATTATTTTTATAAACACTAGAACCCTCAAAAAATGCTCAAAATTGGTCCAATATTGGAGGAGGAAATAGGCAAGAGCCAAACCTCGAATTTGACTTTTTACTTAGGCTTTTTCAGAAGTCTCTCCGACCGTATTTCCTCTTAAGTGATAAATTCTGAGAAGTGTGAGCTGAGTAGGTATTGAGACCTGGGGGGCAATTTTCGTTATTTTTAAGAACGTTCACAATGATCTCAGTCTCAATCTGTCAAAAATACCTACTTCTAGTTTCCATACATTTTTGACAAGTTTTTGACATTGATTGTTGCTGAAATGAGATTGCGACTAAATGAACGTTTTTAATTACGGGAATTGGCCTTCTGATTGGAACGTACCGGTACTTTATACTCTACCGTGGACAGATCGTGTTTGTAAATAAACCGGCAATTTTAGAAAGTAAAAATAATTAAGTAATGTACTTATGTTAATCCATATAGTTACAGTATTAAAAATACTCTGGCGGATTGCCTTCAAATTGCACTGGCATTTAAAATCAAAGATCAGCAACTTTGAACTACTGCCGTAATAATTATATTGAGAACTAAGTACAATCACATTTCGTTTATTTGTGCTGCTTACATAAATTTTAACTTCCGTCAACTAAAAGCGGTGAGACCAGCTTAACTGTAGCCAATTTCAATTTTAATTTGACTTTATTTTGTTTAAAAGTTACCAGAATGCTGTACCTATTTTATGGTGCCCAAGATACAGGCTGTGCCTAGTTTGAGACCAACGATACCTCCATATTGTAATTTTGAATGTTTAAATAAACGATTTTAACTTAACTTTTTTTTATTACTTTAAAAAAATGGCCAGTATTTGACATGCGAACATTTGTCAGCTGATAATCATCAGCTGCTGACTGTTGTCATTACGTCACTTGTTTTATTGAGCTACTGATAAAATAGAAACAATAACATAAACTGAACTTTCAAACCATACTCGTGTGGAAATGCGTTTGCATGCAGCAAACTCGTTCAAACAAACTAGATCTAATTTAGGTCATGCTACGCGCAGCTTACCTGTATAACAGAAATCCTTATGAAATAATTCACTACATCGGAAACTACACTTAAAATATTAGCCAAAGGCTTGGCTAAATACGGCGGATACACTAAATTATAACTATTCAAAAACACTTCAGCCAGAACGAAGGCATGATACACACACGCCGTCAGCAGGATCAACACGAGTCGGGTAAAAAAGTTGACAGCCGCATTGAAACACGAAATGTATAGAGTAATAATTGACCCTATCATTTTATAATGTTACTCTACGTGCATCCGATAACATACTGAGTTACACTAACGTTAGTTTCAGATAGTACTAACTTTATCAAATAAAAGATAGGTAGGTACTACACACATGGTAGGAGTTACGAACTACCGCGCGTTGGCGTGTTCAAAGTTCAACTGGTGTTTGATATCGACTATCGAAAAAATACAGACTTTCTCTTAGAAGAAAGTGCACGTGCGGGTTCCGTTGCAAGTGCCTCATTTAATGTTATTAATCAATCAATAGTAATTTTTACTATGTTAAAAGTGTTTTACAAACAATTTAGCATGCGCGGCAGTTTATGTGCGTGCAACTTATCCCAAAAAAGACCTAAGAAAAGTTTGCTAAAATATCGCCTTATTCCGCACCTTAATTGCGTAACACACAATCAATCACAATCTTCATCATTTTGAAGGTTATTGCTAATCCATTGCTTTAAATGTTCGAAAAATTTGTCTGCTCTAAAATGAAAGCCATTCTTAATGTTAGTGTGTTATGTAATTACCAGGTTGATCTCCGTTTGGGTCAATCAAACTGAACTTAAATATTTAATTTTCCATAATCTGCCGCTAGGCTACGCTAGTGAAAGAAGCCAAAGTTTTCTTTTGCAATAATCATGCGATGGAATATTTACATATCTTGCATATTAGGATATGAGCTAATTAGGTGTAATTATTTAAACATTATTAATAATGTTGCTTTGTGCAATATAAATACGTGATGATAAATCTCACATAACGATAACACGAGTCATTTTGATAACGCTACTTAGTAAACAATTAGGTGGAATTATCAGTTATCGATCTTTGTCTGTCTCGTAATAATTATTTTATGAAATTGGTATTTTATCATTAGAAGGATATTTCTAACATTTACAGTTTTACTGATGAGTCACAAGACAACATCAGGCAATATAGCAAGACAAGACTTACCAACTTTTGAGAGCAGTGGTGATGAAAAAATTTACACAAAGTAAAGCGCCTGTCTGGGTTCGAATCTACGACCTACAAGTCGTAAGTCGCAGCCGTTATCACCACCACTGCTCTATAGTAATAGGTGCACGGATTGATTAATTAAATAAAGCTATTGATTACCAAGTAAATATGTACAACATTGTCTTTATCAGTATGTGTAAATACTAATATATAGATACATAATGAAGCGAGGAACAAACCGCGCCGGATGCTTAACCTCAAGGTTTGGATTTCCTTACGATTATCTATTGGTACTGATATTAATTACAAGTTTACATCATTGTCGGTATCCGTACCGCTAAATGCAGACAGGCGCGACTCGACTCTAGTAAAACAATTTCTATTATAGACACAGTTTCCATATTTAGGTGTCCCTGTATGTCAATCTGTCATGCTTTTTGTTAGGTACTTTTTCACGGCTTTCAGAAGCAATTTTGATGATTAAAGATAGCTAAAATCTATAGTCAATCTGAGAAAAAGTCTCCACACAGGTGTCTGAAGTTGGACGGTGCCGCTGAGGCCGGCTCAGAAAGAGATGGCGGAACGACCTGGCTGACGAGGGCTGGTTCGAGGTGGCACAGAAAAAGAGTTTCTGGAAGGACAAAGGGGAAGACACAAAAAAAAACTACAGCAATAAAAGAAAGTGTGACCTCTGAGTTTGTTTCGGTTTTACTTCTCAGAGTAGTCGGATAGGAAACACAGACCTCATCTAGTTTTAAAACATCATTTATTTTTGACGTTTTTATTTTGTTTTAAATAAATCAAGCAAAAATAAATACATTTTTGTCATGTATCAATAGGAGAAACAGTCGCATTTTTTTACATGTATTGGCAAATCTGAAATCTACCCGGACGAAGTCGCGGGGAAATCACTAGTTTTTTTTTTTAATCTAGACGGTTTATTTAATTATGTATTTTATAATTGTCATTCTAATGACAGGTGGTAGATTACACTGAAGATAAGTAATTGTTACTGACGGTCGTTGAAGATAACATGGATTTATATAAATGTGCAAGTACAAAAAATATATACCTAAACTTTTCAGTTGCTATGCAAACTTTCAGGGGTGAATGAACTTCTTCAAGTGATCGTTGAATTTAAAGATTTTTTTTATTGTATAAAAAACTTAAAATGGGGAAACAAAAACAATGTTCAATGACAGACAACCCACGTCTATCTAGAAGCATGACGTCATTTTGCACGAAAGTTCCTTTTGAAACGAAAATAAGCTCGAAGCGAGCTCTTGTTCTTACGAGTTCAGAAAGATTTTTTGTGGTTTTCCCATACCTACATATCGCTCATTTGAAGACACATCGACGTAAATGTATTTTTCCCCAAAAATGTGGTAAATATGACAAAGCACTTAGAAAGCGTATTTATGTTAGGAAAGCAAAGATTTAAAAAAAAGTAACAGTTACGCCGAAGTTTCTACAAATGAGCGATATCACAATATAAAAAAATGTGGCTTCTATTTAGGTAAAGAAATCAAGTGTAGGCAAACAATTGTTTACCCTTGATAATTTTCCTTGCAATTTTTGTACATGTAGCGCTGTACCTACCTTTTTCTGTAAAACATTAATTATGGCTGCAATCAAAGTACTTGTAATGGTTGCAAAAATATAAACCACAATAATGACGGCATTTAACCTGCATGTGAACATTGAACGCGATCATTATAAGTAGGTACCTAGTGGTATTGAAGAAACGACTGGAAAATCTACTTTTATAATTTTAAAAATAATTTTGAGAACGTATCTACCTACTAACGTACGGATACAGTTTCTATACAGGGTGGCAGGAACTTCGACGCACAAACTGTACCTAACCTTGAATTCAGCACATGATTCTAGACCCTCCTTTTTTTTTTGAATGGGAAATCATCAAATGACCCCTCCCGCTCTGGGTGGAGCGGAAGGGAGTGTCAGACTCTTACCTACTGACTAAAACCCAACCGTGTTCCTTAGACCCTCCTTAGCGTAGGAATTTTTCATAAGTTTAAAAAAAAAAATCTGCTGCTTCATAGAAAAGTGCAATGCCAACGCGGTCAAAATGTGTGGAAGAATACATATTGCAGATTAACTTAGATTTTGGTTATTTAGCAGATTTTTTTTTCGTCAGAATACCGACGACAAATTTTAATGCAGGGGCGTTCCTTACTTTTGCTAAAAAAATGCGTTTAACTTCAGATAATTAAACAATAATCGGTTTTTAATATTATATTTCGAACAAAGACCAATCGTACACGTGTGTAGATGTTATCATAATATAAACATCATGTACCTACATAGATACAAAGCTACATTACTGATTCATAATGATTGATTTATCTTCGTCAGCTGTAAAGCAAATAATCACACATAATATTGGTCCCTATTAACTTACCTACTTAGTAATACTTAGTATATAATCGTGTTCTGTCATTCATGCGTTTTAAATGCACGCGAGATGCATGATCTGAGCATGTACAGACGCCAGCACATCAAGCTACCCGAAACTATCAAATTTTCTCAATCAACTTTGAACGTTATGTTTAGCAATAAAGTTGAAAATCTATTAAAGAAATTTGACAGGTTGTAGTAGCTTGATGTGCTGTCGTCTGTACAGTAAGACCCATTGTACACGACACGGTTTCTTGTCGCGCGCCGCACCGGCATTTAAATCGCGCTGTATACTGTATACTTCCATAGTGATCCATACAACTCTGACGAGTGAGAACCGTGCCTATACATGGGTCTAGGGCGCTTTGTACACACACGTTTATTCGCCGTGTGTGTTTTTGACAGACACGCCGCGCCGTCGCCGTATACCATAGTACAACCGATGGTTTGCCGTGTCATACCTAAACTAGCTCTCACGATTATTCCGTACCGTAAATAAAGAAACCGTGCCGTGTACAATAGGCCTGACGAGCATAAATACCTTATCGTTACGCAAAATTCAAATCGGATTTTCACTTTAATTAACGGTTTGAAATTTTGAGAAAAGATGGTGTTACGAGCATAATCATACTTTTATGAAATATAGATATTTCATAAAAGTATGATTATGCTCGTAACACCATCAAACATACAATACTTTAGGAGAAAATCGCTTTTAAATCTTGCGTAGCATAGCATAATGAGCCTATAATGTTTCGACTGCCGGGACACGGGCTCCTCTCTTCGAGAGGGAGTGGGCCGTAATCCACCACGCGGGCCCAGTGTGGGTTGGTATATGTCAAATGTCTTCTATTTTTTGTTTCTATTACATGCCGTTTTGAGGGCAGTCGTGATGAATTAATTTACACAAAGTAAAGCGCCTGTCTAGGTTCGAACCTACGACCTACAACTCGTACTACACTGGGCCAACACTGCTCCTTCTCAATCTTGCGTAAATGTAAGGTACCTGCATATGCTCGTGACTGTACCTATAAGAGTAGATAGGTAGGTAATTACCTACTAATTGCACATTTTTATGATTTACCTAGATAATTTCCGAGTCTTTTACGACAGCAAGGGAAGTGATGTGCAAGATGCTCATGATCCGTAGCAAGATAACCATCATGCCTAATGATAAGCTATTTCAAAGCAGTGTGTCTTGGCCTATTAACCTGGTACACGCTTGCAGTAGGTACCCGGACCTACTCGTTTATATGGTGGCTGGGGCAGATTAGGCGCGGAAGGCGGAGGACAGGGTGCTGAAGGGCAGATTGAGAGACCTATGTCCAGCAGTGGACTGCGATAGAATGTGTTGATGAATATGATACAACGGCACCCTAATTGCGTAACACATTATCAATTGGAATCAGAATCATTTTGAAGCAAATTGCTAATCCATTGCTTGATAAGTTCGAAAAATATTTGTGCTCAACACGTAAATAACGCAATGAATGTTGTTGAACTGTCAAAATGAAACCGATTCCAATTGATAATGTGTTACGCAATTGCCCCGCGGGTTTTGAAAGGAGACTGTTTCGCAGGTATGAGTGGCAGTCTTTCTTACACTCAAATTCCTATATTGGTGTGGTGTGAAAGTGTATGCATGATAAATTATTTCTGCTTGGGCTGATTTTTCCAACGTCAGATAGTTTTACCCGAGGAATAATTTAGAATTTTTGACAGCTCTTCCATACAAAATCTGTCAGATGTAAATTTTATTCCTCGAATAAAAATTATCTGTAGATTGAAAAATCAGCCCTTAGTAGGTTTGTACAAACGTTTTTACAACGTCAATCATAAGTATTTGAAGTATTAGATGAGCAATTGCGTAACACAGTATCAATCGGAATCAGAATCATTTCGAAGCCAATTGCTAATCCATTGCTTCATAAGTTCGAAAAATTTGTCTGCTCAACACGTAAATAACGCAATGAATGTTGTTGAACTGTCAAAATGAAACCGATTCCGATTGATAAAGTGTTACGCAATTGCCCCGCAGGGCTGTGTTTCCTATCTGACTATTCTGAGAAGAAAGGCCGAAACAAACTCAGAGGTAAAAGTCCAGACACAATTTTGGTCAGATCATGTGAAGACCTTGTCTTTATAACAAGATGGTACTTAGCGTGAAAGTCATTAGAAAATACTTTAAGGGAAAGACAAGTCGGAACATCTAATGATGAACATTAAAATAGTCTCAGCAACTATTGTGACATGAGAAAGTAAACGGCATTACTTTCGCTAGTAAAATTACCTGACAAGGAAGAATTTACCCTCTTCCAGCCCAGACCACCTGGGCGATTAAGGATATTGAGTGATATAGATGAACAGCAGTGGTGGCCGAGTAGTAACGCCGGCGACTTACGAGTTGTAAGGACGTAGATTTGAACCCAGGCAAATACTTTACTTTGTATAAATTTTATCACCACTGCTCTCAAAACGGTGAAGGAAAACATCGTGAGGAAACCGGCAAGTCCAAGAACCAAAAATTTGAAGACATGTTACATCTTCCAAACCGCACTGAGCCCGCGTCGTACGGTCCACTCCCTCCCACAGAGTCCTCTCTGTGGGCTTGCAAAAAACATAATACTGATTACACACTGGACACTTCCCGCGGTCTCATTAGCGATAACATCGATGTCGCTCAGGAATTTGCAACTTTCTTTACCAATATCCCAATTAAAACTACAGAAACTTTAAATTCCTCGCCTGCACTAGCTATTGAATTATTAAGAGCGAATGTCTCAGCCTGTCCTGTGGAATTTAACTTTAAACATATAAACCCTACAGTCATTATAAAGGCATTTAAGCAACTTAAAATCAAAATTACCGAGGATCTGTGGGGCATGTCTACTAAAGTTTGTCAATCCATTATTGAGACAATTGCACCCTATTTAGCTTTAATATTTAATTTGTGTGTAGATCAAGGGGTTTTCCCGGATTTAATGAAGTTCAGTAAAGTTATTCCACTTTTCAAATCTGGGGACAGCAAAGACACTAATAATTATAGACCCGTATCGGTTTTGCCGGTTTTCAGTAAGGTTTTTGAAAAAGTAATGTTAAATCAAATGCTCAATCATTTTAATCTTAATAACATCCTACACGATCAACAGTATGGTTTCACCAAAGGACGTTGTACAACCGACGCCGGTGTCACCTTATTAAAACATATCTTTAACGCATGGGAAGAGGCACAAGATGCAATAGGCATTTTTTGCGACTTATCCAAAGCATTTGATTGCGTAAATTACGATACACTGCTCTTGAAACTTGAGCATTACGGAGTCGGTAAACTTGCTCTTAGCTTAATGAAATCATATTTAAATGACAGATTTCAGCAAGTTCAAATTAACGGTGTGAATTCATCGGGCTTGAAAGTCAAAATGGGTGTTCCGCAGGGCTCAATATTGGGGCCATTCCTATTTTTAGTGTACATAAATGATTTACCTCATTTACTGATAAACCGATCACAAATGGTGTTATTTGCTGATGACACATCTCTGATTTTTAAAGTAAGCAGACGTGCACAGGAGCTTGACGACGTAAATAACGCTATGCTTTTGGTCCATAATTGGTTTACTGTAAATAATTTGGTATTAAATGAAAAAAAAAACTAAATGCATTAGATTCGTTTTACCAAATGTCAGAAGTAGTGAATGTCACGTTGTATTGAATAAGGAAATACTTGAATTCGTCGAAAATACGGTTTTCCTGGGGATTACGCTTGACTCAAAGCTGCAGTGGGGTCCGCACTTAACATCTCTTGCAGGGCGGCTAAGTTCAGCTGCTTACGCTGTTTGGAAAATCCGCCAATTAACAGACGTGGATACCGCGAGACTGGTCTATTTTAGTTACTTTCATAGCATCATGTCTTACGGTATTTTGTTGTGGGGACGGGCTGCAGATATTGATTCTATCTTCATCCTGCAAAAGAGGGCTATCAGAGCCATATACAAGCTCAGCAGACGCGATTCTCTAAGGGAACTGTTTAAAAAAATTAACATCATGACGGTTCCTTGTCAATATATATATGAAAACATCATGTACGTTCGAAAAAATCTACATCTTTTTAGTAAGATAAGTGACAGGCATAATTTTAACACAAGAAATAGGAACAAATTAGATCAACCGCGTTTCAGATTGTCTAAAGTAAAAACTTCTTTTATGGGTTACTGTGTAAAATGTTATAATAAAATACCATTCGATATTCTTCAACTAAATGAGAAGAAATTTAAAACATGCATTAAACGCACACTATGTAGACAAGCATATTATAAGTTGGATGATTATATCGCAGATAAAAATGCTTGGCTAAATGCTGGTCCTGCTCCACAGGCCCTTGAGCTCTCTAGTTAAAATTTCAATATTTGGAGGAGGTGCTTCCCTTTTTCTTTTTTAGTGTTTCTGACATTACGATCTTAATATTTATTTTTATTTTATTCAATCATGTTTTAATTGTTTAATGCTGCAATACTAAACACCTTTTCCTGTTTGGTATTAAAATTTTTATTCATCTCTTAAATAAATTGCAATCTATAGTTTTGTATCATTTAGAAGCATTTTTTTCAATTTTGTAAATGTAAGAACCATGGATCCGTTTATTATGATTTTTTTATGTTGACTTGAAAGAGCATGGCAGTTGAGAATGTGTCATGCTCACTTAAATGTCTCGCTGATGGTGGCGCGTGTGTTGGATCATTCGGTTCCCTACAAAATGGTTGAGCTGGATGGTGCTGATCCATGCGTCATGTTCGTGAACGGACGCCGTCGGTTGAGACTGGTCATCTCTTAACTGCCAAGGCTTATTTTTAATCTTATTTCTTGTATTGTTTCTTCATTTGTGTGTTTTTTTTACATTGTTCTTACATATAGAAGCAACAAGAATAATGTACTCAGGATTTTGTAATATCTTGATTTAAAAGAGTGTCCATGGAGTTTCTTGCCCGTTCTTCTCCATAGAGATCTACGCTTTGGAATGGGCGACTAGCTTCAACTTTCTGACTAACTGACCGACTACTTAATTTTGACAATTCAAAAGTACCTGTAATGGTTTAATTGAAATAAATGCTTTGAGTTTGAGTTTGAGTTTGTATCCCAACAATGGGAACACTATAGGCTGATTATAAATGTTGAAGATATAGACAAAGAGATGCATGCAAGACAAGCTATAAAAGAGGATTTATACAAAGTAAGTGAACATCATTACGATGAAAGTAAGTAGATACTGGCAATAAGCCATAGAAATGCAAGGGCATAGCATTTTCCTCACAGACAAGTAAGAATGCTAATTGAAAAGAAAAGTAAGTTACCGTTTGGCGACGAGCCACTAACTTTTCACTATTTATTTATTCAAATCATCTAATTTCTCTATCCAAAGCAATAACTTACCTACTTGATTATAAAGTTACCTAATTCAATGATTTTGTACACTTAGTAGCCAAAGGCCTTGGGAATACTACAGAAGGATGCACACGAAACTACAAGTAAGTATTCATTTATTGGCGTTTACTTACTGGTAACCGTAGTAGCATTGAGGGCTAACGCAATATTTACTAACAGGTATTACTCGAGTACTGTTCAAAGACCAAGGTACCTACGTAGAAATATAATAAGTAATATCATGCATGTGAATGTGCGATTGCAGGGCAAAGGTCTGCACTGTAATCGCACATTAGCACGGAGAAATCGCACAGAAGAACTGAGGGTTATGTCGGCCTCCTACCGACTAAAACCCCACTGCATGGTCCTTCCAGTACCATGAGTCGGGAGCCCGGGAGATACTTGTACATACGCCGCACCGCCGACTGGTATCCCGACAATCGAGAAAAAACGAGCGCTTATCAGCACTAGCTCTAGCTCACTGCTCGAGATTTTCGGCAACGTGAGATTGGCAAGCAGCTTGCCTTTGACAGTTCCACCCTCATGTACAGAAGAAGATTTTTAAGGTGTTTGCTATCAGTTTCCCTTATTTTTTTTTATTTTTTTTTCTCGCGTTGGAAATCCTCATGGACTTCCTCTATCGTGGGGGTGACAGAGGGGCATGTCGGACTCTTACCGGCTAAAACCACCGCGGTGTTCCACCTCTACCTATGGCCGGGGGTGCAAGATTCGCATAAGCATTCACCGCTCCCCCGACAGGCCTCGACCCGCTATTCCTCAGTGGGTCCCACCTCCCCGTGCTATCAGTTTCCCTAGGCCCATGTCATCATCGTTTCCCCCATCAGTTTCCTTCTGGGTATTATCTGGTTGTGGAGGTCAGATAGGCAGTTGTTTCATGAAAAATACTGGTGTTCAGCTGCATCTGGTTAGACTGGAAGCCACTCCAGCATAGTTGGGAAAAGGCTAGGCAGATGTTGAGTTGAAGATTATTTATAAAGTTGCCATTTGCATGTGCGACGAGTCGCTGGCCAGACTTTGGAAAAGTTGCATTATTGGTAGATAAGTCTTAGTACTTTAGATGGTTGTGTCTCCAAGCCAAAAATATTTCCCTCGACTTCGTTCGCTTGAAATTTCTTGTTCCCCCGACTCACACTGTCGCATCGCATCACATGCCCACGCTGTCATTTCGTTTTCATATAGCGATCATTCTGACTTTTTTATTTTTGCTCGGCTTCTAAGGGCTTCGTGGCGCAATGTTCAATAGCATATAGCCATCCTCAAGAATTGGGCTATCAAACGCAAAAATAATTTTTCAAATCCGACCGGTAGTTCCAGAAATTAGCGCGATCAAACAACCAAACAAACTCTTCAGTTTTATAATTAGTATAGAATGTATGTAAGTATGTAAGGTCCGGCCGCGCTAAATTTGCCAAAGATGTAAATAACAATTTCCGCTCGAAACTGAATAAAGTCGATATAAATGTATATTGCCGCTCGAAATTGAATAAAGTCGATATACATTTATATCGACTTTATTCAATTTCGAGCGGCCATTGTAAGTCGTTTACATCTTTGGCAAATTTAGCGCGGCCGGACCTTACATACATACATTCTATACTAATTATAAAGCTGAAGAGTTTGTTTGGTTGTTTGATCGCGCTAATCTCTGGAATCGATATAATCGATATAAATGTATATCGACTTTATTCAATTTCGAGCGGCCATTGTTGTTTACATCTTTGGCAAATTTAGCGCGGCTGGACCTTATTTATGTACGTAAATATACCAACTTAAACATTTTAACGCAATAAACTTCTAAGTCACATACCCCAACACATTTGGTAGGATATAAATCTCAAGTGAAGTAAGTTACGCAGTACGGTACGGTACCTATAGTATAGGGACCATGAAGCAATCGGATTGCTAAGCAAGTTGGTCAAGTTAAAGTAAGGCTAGGCTCCTTGCGAAACTTGCCAGTGTTTTCTCAATTACATACTGAACGACAGATCAACAGTAGAATTGTTTGCTGATGACGCCTTTGCGTCACATTGTTCGACATTTGAAGAAGTCGATGTGCCAAGAAACTTGTAGTGATTTGGGTTCGTGGAGTTAAAATGAGTTTAGGAATTTCACACTTTGAGTATGTGAATAGCTAGGTATCGTAGTGACAATTTGATCATCAATGGGGTTATCCACCTACTCGCACTGGGCCCGCGTGGTGGATAACGGCCCAGCGAGATATTTTATGTAACACAATAACAGTAGCAATGGCTTTCATTTTGACAATTCAACTACATTCGTTGCGTTGTTGAGCAGATAAATTTTTCGAACATATGCAACAATGGATAAAAAAAACAATAAAAATGCAATATACAATAATGCAATATCCTTCAAAATTATTCAGATTGTGATTGATAGTGTGTTACGCAATTAGTGTGCAGGACTCCCCTCTGTGGGAAGGTTAGAGAGGGAAGATCTGGGTCCCAGCAGTGGAAAAATTACTTATAGGCTGATTATGCTATCAAGGGGCATTAGCAAGACGAAGTAATTGGACGTGCTTGACGCCTACAAAAAGGACTGGCCTGCATTAGCAACGGAACAACAGAAGTCTGTGTTCTGAAAAAGGGCTTTTGGCCTAAGACAATAAGACTGCTGTAAGACAACACTGGCTAGATAGGTACATAGTTATGGCTAGGGACTTTTGTGTAATAATCGCTTGAATGGATTGCCTTTCTTTTTTAAATTCGTTTTGGATTGTCTTTCTTTCCTTTACCAGCCAACCTTGTATCATATCCTCCGTATGTTTCTTTGTCTTTGATAACTGTCTTTAAGTTCTTGCCTAGGTTCACAACCACGTCCGTTATATGTAGATAACTTCGTTATGATGATATTAAATGTAGACTTGCTTTAAAGGATTTAAGTAATGATGCTAACCAGTGGAGTTTTCGTTCTGTCATTCTCAATGCAGATCATTCATAAGGTATGTACTTACCTTGCTACCCTTACTAATTGGTATATTCATGTATGAGCATGTCTAACATAACATTTAATTATGTGTGATTCTAAGTTTACTAACTTTGTCCATTTACTTACAAGTGTTTGTATTTTTTTAACAACATACTCTACATCGAAAATCTTAAAGATGTAAATATGATAAATGATAATTGATAATCCAAAAATTCAAGAGAAATGTGAAGTTTTTAATTTATTTTTTATTTTCTACTAATCTTTTCATCTGCATAAATAATACTTTTTTATTAGTCAAGAATTTTGTAAAAATTGTTTCTCTCAAAAATATACAGAGTGGTAGAGATCGGCGCGCAAACTGAAACTATGAATTCAGCACGCCATTCTCTAGAGTCTATCCTAAAAACTATTCGCAGGTTAATAAAAAAAAATCGTTTCATAGAAAAGTGCATTACGACTAATATTATTACCGACCGACCGCGACCGATTAATATTACCGACGAATAATTTCAATGCAGCTTCCCTGAATCCATGGAAGCAAGTTGCACGTCGATGGCACCTGTATGTCGGTACCCGAACAATATTAACGATAATATTTCAAAATCGAATCCTCCAATGGTACCTATCTACTAACTTATTCATGTAAATCCTATGTCTACATAATATGAAAATGATGACATCTTTACCATGAACTAATCACAGTAAATGAAAAATTGTAGCCATAAATAAATGAACGAATAAACTTATAATTTAAAGATTTCAAATAATGATGAATTTTTATTAGCGATGTTTTAGTAAATTTATGAGATGATCCAATAATTAAGTTTGATCAGAAATTGTCGTTTATAGTGTTTAAAGGTTCATTGAGATGGTCTAATTCCAAATATTTTCTGTGGACAGTAAGGAAAATGTCGAGCGACATTGAGTATCAGTTTGAATGGATATGAGACTAGAGGAATACCACAGAAACGATGGACGAACTGTGTAAACGATGATATGGCTAGAAAGGGAGTCTGACTGAGATAAGAAGAAATCTGATGAGAAGAAGGGAGTCTGAAGAGTAACAAGACAGAAGTATAGAAGAAGAAGACATGTTGCTTCGACTCTAAATACATTGAAATAAGAAAATGATGAAAACCTGTAGACAATGTGGGCATATACTTCATATCCTGTTATCTAGAAGTCACCATTGTTACAGCCTGCCCTAGATTCAATTCAGTATACCAATTTTTATTAACGGCTCGCCGAACTAGTGAAGTAATCAACGGAAGGAACAGAACAATGAGCCGGTGCACTGCAAGACTTTCTAAACTGTGGCTCGGTATGCGTAACACTTCCCAGTCACTGTGTATTGATAGCTCAAGGACATGCCATTAGACCATTTTGACGGAATTCGTAAAGAAGGAGGTCCTCAATAATTTGATAATTATACTATGCGGCGACGACAATATGACAATATAAATGAAAACACTGGAAATACTGTTGAAAAATCAAAATTTGATTTATAACAATTATTTCATTAGCCACAGTTGAGCTACTACGTGTATGGAAAGACCAGAGAAACGATGGATGGACTATGCCAATTATGATATGGTTAGAAAGGGGGTGACTACCGACATGACTATTAATAGAGAAGTATGGAAGAAAAAGACAAAAATAAATTAAAATTGATTGATTGATTGAAATTAGGATGAGAGCAGGATAGATAGCATGAAGAAGCGTATATACTATATATACTCATAGCTCCTGCGTAGCATATGACTATTTTTAAACTATTAAATAAACTCTAACATTGAAATTGATAACGTGATTATTTCAAATAAACTAAATAATAGTGATGAGGGGACTATGGGTTTGCCAATCTTTGACTAGCTATAGTGACTAAAATATTGGATATATTTGGTTGAATTCTTGTATGCAAACTGGGAACGTCCATAGATATACGCAGTTTCTCATGCTTAGCAGTAGCGCTTGCGACCACTAGACCAATGAGACAGGCAACGAACCAAATTCCTTGATATTTTCCTACATTTTTCATATGATAGACTCGCGTTTGACACCTTATTCATCTGATGTTTAGCATGATAATGCAGTCGTTCGTGACTCGTGATGCACTCTTGTTTGGCAATTAGAAGTACCTTATCCACTACATCTATGTATAACATGGTTTAGAAAGCCAATATATAATCAGCCTTTAATGTTCTCACTGCTAGGACACAGGCCTCCTCTCGGTGAGAGGGAGTGGGTCGTAATTTACCACGCAGGCCTATTGCGGGTTGGTAGATGTCACATGTTTTTGAATTTTCGGTTCTAGGACATGTCGGTTTCCTTACTATGTTTTCCTTCACCGTTTTGAGAGCAGAGAAAACCAAAAATAATATTTATAAAAAATATGTAGGTAAAGTACGTATGTACGTACATACGTGCGTTATCTTAACGTTCACACAACCTCAGGTACCTACCCAAATTAATCCCAGTTTCAACACAAAACTCTTTGACAATGGTTGAAGGGGAATCAGTATTATCGATCGTTAAACATTAACTGCATCTGAATGCAGCAATGAAGCAACTATATGCGCAAGCGCTCAGAAAGGCATCAAAGATCGCTATAGATTGTATTGAACTATCAATTAAGGATGCACCACAGTATGTGATGTCGAAATCATTGCTAATCGCTCCAAATAATTAATTAGTAGGAGTTTTTCCTTACCCAATTTATATTAGACTCGAATGCTCTAGTAATTATGTAATAATAATAATATTATTGTAATTATATTATTAAATTATATTGTCTATTATTATACTAAACTTAATTACCTATATTATTAAATTTAATTAATTAGTAGGAGTTTTTCCTTACCCAATTTATGTTAGACTCGAATGCTCTAGTAATTATGTAATAATAATAATATTATTGTAATTATATTATTAAATTATATTTTCTATTATTATACTAAACTTAATTACCTATATTATTAAATTTTATATTACGAATAAATACTTTATGATTTGTAATTAGAATTAGTACTAACTTGAATTTTTTGCGTGTTCAAAGTGAAACTAACACGATATTGCGGTAAGTTGGAACGGTTATATTGTAAGTGAATATTAATATTTTCTCTCGTATTACTTAGTTTAATCTGAAAGCCTCCGTTTAGCCTGAAAATCTGACAACCAGCCTTACCAAGGGTATCGTATTACCCAGTAAATGGATTGTGGCGGTCAGATAGGCAGTCGAACCATATAAAATACTAATTGACTTGTATACTGGTATTCAGCTGCATCCGGTTAGACTGGAAGCCGACCCGAACATAGTTGGGATAAGGCTAGGCAGATGATGATGATGATTCGGTTAATATTATGTCAACCGTTAAAGTGTACTTAAACGCAAGTGAGATCGACAGATCATTAGTAAGTGAAAACTGCAGACTAGACGCGGATCTAATAAAGACAGGTGCTCTAAAAAATAAACAAAGATTGAAAAAAAAAAATTGTCGCATCACAAATACTCACATAATATAAGATCACGTCAATTTAATTCAAGTTGTAATAAACAGTAGAATAGACTGCACACTGAAGTTTTATTTTTTTCGTCGAATCGTATTCGCGTGCGCACCGTGATGGCGCGCGCAACCGACTCCCGAGCAATTGCTTGCCGGCGCGCGCAGAAAGTTGGTAAGTTGCTATTGTCCCCAACATTTACCTGCACCGGGAAAAAATTGCGGCTTCCGATGCATTTACCGTCATGCTGATAATGTATGAAGTGACCTTGTGGTACATCGAACAGAGCAGCTGTGTGATAATGATGCGGATGAGAATTCCATCTGGGATTTCATTTATTTTTAAAAATTGAAACCATTGTCTCAAGAGTGTGGGTAACTGAAATGTTTTTATAAGTTCTCATAACAAAACTTATTTATGTAAATTTGGGTATTTTTTACCAGGCGCTGGTTTTCAACTGGACTTGACGTCACTTTACCCGGTGGCCTTTTTATGGTGTTTATGTAGATATGTATGAATGATGTTTTCATCAATTAAATCAATCAGAATATTGCAGTCCCTTTGCTGGACTGTGGCCTCTCCCAGGCTGCCACAACACCCTGTCCTCCGGCTTCTGCATCCAGTCTGTCCCAGTCACCTTTCATAAATCTAGAAAATTCTTATTATGTTTTCCAAGTTTTTAATTTTTTATTTCAACATTGGTGCAGAAGGTTCACAAATCGACGGTCCCTACGTATAATCCCCTAACTGCAAAGGACAAATTTTACAGGAGAGCACTTTAAAGTTTTAAAAACATGTAGTTCATGTTCTACTTGGGAAATGTCGTGTGTGTATTTAAAGCTCAATTTGCCAACTTTTATTAGTTTTTATTAAACTAGAAGATAGTTTAGGTTTGTCTGAATGTCACGGAACAAAAAAACACAAATCACGTATCTACCACATAGGTGATTATACGTAGGGACCGTCGAAATGAGCTATTAAAATAAATGATCACCTTTCACGGCAAGGGCTCACCTTTCGCATGGTTCCGAGTTCCGCACTTGTCAATATGGTGAGGTCATGCGTCTTATTTGGTGCTTTCTGCCCTTTTGACCCTTGACTCTTAAGGAATTTCAATAAAATTTGTGCTTCAATTTAAATTCGTCGTGTAGGAAGGTATATCGTGATGGCTCGAAGGTCTATGGGTCCGCAAAAATTTGTCGGCCTTATTGTAAAATAAGATTTATCTTCAGAGCCAAGTTTAAACCTAGCAACTATTTTTGAATAATAGTTTTTGAACTTTATATCGACGAGTTTAAAGTTCTAATTACAAAAGCTAACGTGAAACCCAAGTCTAAGTTGTCAATTTTGTACTAACAACATTACCCTAGTCGGAATAAGGTTTGAAATACGAAAACTGTCTCGAAGATTAAAGCTTGGACCAAAGTTAGAACTCGCTTTGTGATGAGACCGTGTAACTTTAATCTTGTTGTCAAGAAAACATCGTATCGTCGGATAAACGTTAAGAATTTTCTTTTTCACCGACTTCAAAAAAAGGAGGAGGTTCTCAATTCGTCGGAATCTTCTTTTTTTTATGTATGTTCCCCGATTTCTCGAAGACGCCTGGACCGATTTGGAAAATTTTTCTTTTGTTGGAAAGGGTATAGGTACCTACTTCCCAAATGGTCCCATGAAAAATTTATCTGAATCGGAGCGGTTTTTGAAAAATCAACAAAAATCTAAAAATGTATCTACATTGTCTACATTAACGATCTTTTTGTTTACTTTTTTGTAGGGTAGTTACAACAAAAAAGTGAAAAACAAAAACTTTTTTACAAAAAAAAAAACAACCGACTTAAGAAAAAACAATACAAAGTGATAAATAACTTTATTTTCGGAAGTCGGTGTCAAAAAACGAAAATGCGGAATCAACGACACCGACTTCCGATATTAAAGTTATTTATCACTTTGTAGTGTTTTTTTTTGTCGGTTGTCTTTTTTTTCTTGAAATGCTTCTTACATAAAATCTATCTACACTCATAAAATATTAGGTAGCGTATCTGCCGCATGTCAGACAACCGATGGGCCTAACTTACGACCGATGGATCCCTCTTAACCTTTTGAACGCCATTGTCACATATATGTGACAAACGAAATCTCACCCTGAACGCCAACGTCACAAATATATGACAAAATACACGTCGCACGGGTCGCACCATATTATGAAATAAACAATTTAATCATTACTTTTGTGTGTTTTTATTTATATAATTTAAAAGTTTAAGCTTCCGTCTATATTGTATTGCATGAAACTAATATAAATAAACCACCAATATCAAGAAATTTGTTGTTTTAAGTGTGTGTGTGTGTGTTGTTTTGTTAAAGTGGCCTGGCATCAGGGGTACGGCGATACGTTTATACTCTGGCGTTCAAGGCATCGTGGCAGGCTCAGACGGCGATGGTGGGATGAGCTGGATTCCTTCAACAAGAACTGGCCCTGAGCAGCTTTAAACATAGAGAATTAGAAAGAGAGTAGGGAGGTCTTTGCCTAGTACGCGTATAGCATGACCACCACAGACACGTACGTTGTATCTTTGCATTATGTACGACTCCATTTCAGTGTTTTGCTGCTGAAAATGGGAAATGGAACTAACAGATACTCATATCACAAGGACCGGAAATTAGAATAATACCATAATCTTTGATTAATCTGGGATTACTTCTATTTTTTATTGACTCCACACGAACGCACTCGCAGGTGGAACTTCCGCATACCCCATGCGCAAAGGTAGCCCTCGAAATTCAAATTTTCTTACGCTTTTTGCAATTGGCTGGTTAGTGTCAGGTACTACGTTGTTTAAAATATGTTTCGCGACCGTAACCAATATGACTTTACAGAATTATAATCATTAAAATCATCAATACAACCCTCTAATTTCATATAATCCTATTGAATGACTATTTCATGAAATATCAATTATTACCTATTCTTGTTACAGTCGCGAATCATCTGCAAATTGCAAAAAACTTAAGAGAATTTGAATTTCGCGGGATACCCTGGCTTCCCCTTTTAAGACCATAGTCTGTTAGTAAACATTAATGCGGCGAACGGGAAAATCTGCCTACTAAACGCTGCCATCTCCTGATCGCCTCCTTCGCCGTATCGTAAATGTTAAATAGATCTTGCAGTTTAGTATAATGTCAATGAGCACTCTGCCATAATATTGACCTTAACCCCGATGCATCTACTCCCAGAGTTATACTGGTGGCGCATCGACCCCGGGGTTCAAACCCACACAGGCACTTGTTTTGAGGAATTTATTTCATCACCACTGCTCTCAAAACGGTGAACGAAAACATCTGAGGAAGAGAGCATGTCGTCATGTCGTAGAACCGAAGACATTCATGACATCCATTATTCCGCACTGATCCCGCATGGTGGATTGTAGCCCACTTCTCGAAGAGAGGAGGCTTGTGTCCCAGCAGTGGGAACTTTATAGGCCGCTTATTTATGCTTGCACCTACTATTGCATGGTATAACCGATGTAACGGAACTAATTATCAAAAGAAGTACTATGGCTATCGGCCGACCTTGCCACATTTAAAATACTTTATGCACTGTTTGACAAATGTGAAAGTCGAGAAACCGAAAACTGATTTCTGTACTGTGAAATTAAAATATATCTTACTAGATTTTGCACAAGGTTTCGCCCGCGTGGAGCTCGAAGATTATCCCACGGGACTTCACGGGAGTCAAGGGGCCGTACCACCAGGATAAAAATTATGTTCATGATGGTCTATCAGTGTGCCAAATTTTGTGACAGACAGGCAGTCAGTTATTTTTGCATTTAAAATATTAGTATAATTATAGGGAAGTATGGATTTTTGGCAATCGTTAGCGTAGTAGCTTACTGTTATGCCTCACTGGGTTAGTCGTAGTGCAAGTATCACTGTTGGGCGTCAGTCTTTGGTTAGATTTTTTTTGGGATGCATGAAGAAGCCTCCTCGTGTAGCGCTGTTTGTTTCGCCAGTTACTCAACTGAACCGAGCGCTCGGCGCATCCTGGACAGTCACATCCAACACCTTAATTGACTGGCCAATTGTTTCTTTGCGGTGGTAGGGCTAGCGCCCGCCTGGTTTGCGACCACCGGAGTCCGGCGTCAAGCAGTCTGCTGTGTTTCGTCGATGCGTGGGAGTTCCAGTGATGCCTAAGAAGATGCCTAAGGAGGCATCTTCTGGGCACGCTCGTTCCATCATAGACCTCATCCATCACTTTCCATCAGGCGTGATCGAGGTCAAGAGCGTGCCCATTCAGCGATAATAAAAAAAAAAGATTCCAAGGACGAGTAAATTTTTGTTCGAGTTTTACTACGTTTTTCAATAGTAGCAATAGGGTAGTTTCCTGGGTAAAAAAATAATAATTCTAATTAGTCCGTCAGTTAGATTGTCGAAAAATAATGGACCCTTATTTTTTCTTTTGTCAATCAAACAAAAAATGAAAAAGATAAAGCGCGTCAAAATGGGGGTCGTGACGTCACGCCGTGCTAAAAAGTGTCGCACGGCGTGACGTCACGCGGAATCTTAACAGGCGATATCTTCATCATTTTTTATATAATTGACAAAAGAAAAAATATGGGTCCAATATTTTTTGATAATCTAACTGACGGACTAATTAGAATTTTTTAGGAAACTAGCCTATTACGCGAATGAATATTAATTCCTTTTAAATCGTTCGTTTGGCAAAACGTTGTGGGCTCTAGGGATATTTTATATTCTCAGAAATGCTACATTAGGGAAATTCTTGGTAGTCCCAGTTTACTGGAAAATCATAATTGTAATTTCCTGGGTACTGGAAAATTATGAGAAGCGTGTAGATACACAAATCTTTATACGTAAAGAGAGATTTGAATTATTTAATATTTCTGTGCGTTTGCCATCCACTTGGCTTCTTTTAACTTTTCAAGCATTAATAGGGTGCAGTTTGAACAGTTTAAGAAACAGTCATCTCTTTGGAGTAATAATTCAAGCAATCAATCAACTCAGCTTATAGCATTCCATTGTAGAATATTTGTCTCTATATGACACAATACGGTGGGACTTTAACATTAAAACCGGCCAAAAATGCGCGTGTAGGTACTGTAACTCTGCATACCCTTTTGGGGATAATAGGCGTAATTTTATGTTATACTAGCAGCACCCTGCGGTTTCACCCGCATAAGTTTCCCGTGGGAATATCGGGATAAAACTATCCTATGTCCTTTCCCGGGACTCAAACTATCTCACAATCGGTTCAGCGGTTTAAGCGTGAAGAGGTAACAGACAGACACACTTTCGCATTTATAATAATGGATGGATTGATACAATATTGGTCATTTTATTCTCTTTAAAATACTCAGGCACTTACACTACCTACCTACTTACATCTTTCTAAATAGCGTCGTGTAGGTTAGGTAGATATCTATGATGGCGCTAAGCGAAACTTATAAATGAGGCCAAGTATGAAAGCTTCATACGGATTTTCTCTCGAGACCAGGCTGAGTACTTGTCATTGGCAATGTCGACGATGAAATTAGCAAGTGGATATTTGAGTAATGCGTATGCGCGGATGCGTAGAACCTGTATTTATTAACCGACTTCAAAAAAGGAGGAGGTTCTCAAATCGACGGTATATATATATATTTTTTTTTTGTATGTTTGTTACGCGATTACTCCGCCAATTGTGGACCGATTTTCAAAATAATTTTATGTTCGAAAGGAGATACTTCTGAAGTGATCCCATAGTCACCAAGTCAGGATCTGATGATTGGATCCTGGAGAAATCGAAGGAACTCTTCAAATATTATAGGCACACCTATAGCGATTTGGGTATTTTTTATAGTAACTCGTGCATTTGCTCTCGGAAAGCACCATTTGGTGAAGTGGAACTGATGATGAAGACCACAGATGGCCACCGGAACTACTCAATAATATCTATGTATTTCACGGGTTGCGATTCGATTACTTTAATATAGTTACTAAGCAATTTATGCTCACCACGATGTGAATGGTGATATGGAGCTGATGGTGGACCAGGAGAACTCCTCAACAATTAACTGCCCTGCATCGGGAAAAGCAATATTTAGTAAAAGGCGATGAGCAAGTTGACACTAGGCTATTATAACTTAGATAAGTTATAAGCAGACCCACTAAAAAGCGTGAAATAAAAACTTTTTAACAAAAATACAACCGACTTCCAAAAGAAACACTACAAAGTGAAAAATAACTTTAATTTCGGAAGTCGGTGGCAAAAAACGTAAATACAAAACCAAAGACACCGACTTCCGAAATTAAAGTTATTTTTCACTTTGTAGTGTTTCTTTTGGAAGTCGGTTGTGTTTTTGTTAAAATTTTTTTTTTAATTGTTTTTTTCTTAGTTTCAGTTTTTCACATCAACTTTTTTTTTATTCTTTATATATAATTTATTTTAGTATATACCTAAAACTTGCTATAAGTAATGTAAAAACTTGAAAAGAAAAAAAAAAAACGCATTATTGGTGGTAACGGGATCCATGTGTACTTTCCTTTGGTCTGAGCAATTCCATAATTTCTCAGACCAAAGAAAAAGACCATTGATATTTGATACCAAAAACCATTGACCAAAGCGGATTATTGTTTATTTATATACTTATGCTTTATTGAATGCAGGTAACTAGGTACAGTAAAACGGGGCTACTTTGACTTCCAGGGTTACTTTGACAAGGCCGATCACAACGCTATGACGCGTTCCCATAGATATATGAAAGTTGTTTTTTTTTACTAAAGCTGTTTTTTTACATTTCTATGCGCGTTCCCCACACCCCGCGCCTCGCGCTATATTACTCGAGGTCACGCACACTTGCTGAGCACACGTGAAAACTGATTTTGGCGCCCTGTTAAAGTAGTTCCAACGCCTGTCAAAGTAACCCTGGAAGTCAAAGTAGCCCCGTTTTGCGGTACACCAGAAAATACAAATCTAGCCAATCTAGTTAATATTCTTGGTCTGTTCTTGGATTCTAGATATTTCTCAAAAACATGTAGGCTAAACGAAACTGATATTGAATAGGTACGTCTAAGTAGTTACTAAAGTGCCTATGTATTAGAGAACTGTTATGATCACGATTCTAGCAGGCATTTTAACCGATGTGTAAATTGCGTACGGCCTCGATGATTGCATGCCGACAGTTAAAGCGGCTTGCTGCTGTAAATACCGTAGGTAGGAAGAGATCTAGAATTTATTGAAAACTGTTTTTTACCTAGGTAGGTAGGTAGGGCACTTACCTATTGTTTTTATAAAAGAGATAAATCCCTCAATTTACGAATTATGTTAAATTGTGTACTTAATCCGGTGTTTTTTGTATTTGCCATTACCAATAGGTACGTAATTATTACCATCTAACCCGCGTGGTGGATTACGGCTTACGGCCCACTCCCTCTCACCGAGAGGAGGCCTGTGTCCCAGCAGTGGGAACTTTATAGGTTATTATGTTATGTGTAATTATTATCCCACTTACTGGTGTGTTCTAAGTGCCCATGCCCGTTCACCAGCACCCCGGATGACCTAAAGAATGCCACTGATGCCGCAATCCACCACCACCCACCCACTGGGCTCAAACTATATTTAAAAAAATAACGAGGCAGAGGAGAAAAATTATTACTTATCTATGTTACTATATCTGTGTCAAATAGGAGCAAGCAGATCGATGACATGAACGAGTAGGTACTAAGTTGGTACAGTCAGCAACAAAAGTCGATTAACACTTCAGTTTTTTTAAATCTTAGTTATTGAGCAAAATATTTCTTCAAAATTGCAACAGAAGTACAATTTTTAGAATATAAACTCTTTGCTATTATGTGAAAAGTAAAAACCAGTTTATTGAAAAAAAAAAGTTGTGTATTTAATAACATGTAAAAATGACAGTGTTGATCGACTTTTGTTGCTGACCGTACTTACCGTTTTTTTTTACCTACCTAATTTTACAGAAGCCTCATACTTAGTACTATCTCCTGCCTTCGTTTTAGTTGCCCTTAAGTGAATAAATTAAATAAACTTTTACAAAAATTGTATGTACCTAATAGGAAAGCTTTACTTGCATTTTCTGTTATCTACATAATAACTTTCTATCATAAGAGAGACATCTACCGGTGAACATTAATAACTCCTTCACGATTAACTTTTCTTATTGGTTACAAAAAAGTACACAAGATGGCAGTAGTAACGCATTTGAACTGAAAATAATTTATTCGAAATTGCTATTTATTCAATATTTTGCTGTCAGAAGAATTTCGTTTAATTGCTAATTCAAACTACTTATTTTCATAGGTTTCCCGATAAAGGTAACTGCTCGTTTTTCATTGATGTCTGTTCTAATTCTGCAGTTACTGCTACTCGATAACAGATGGCGTTAGATGTACCTTTATTGTACAGCGAACTTCGAAAAGTTTTTTGGTACAGTTTACATAACTGCCTAAACTTATGTGTTTGTAGTATGTGGCCATAATACGTGTATATTTTACGAAAATAGATAAAGTTACGTATTAGCTTACCTATGTTCTATTTATGTCAAAGTTAGTTTCGTTAGTGATACATATACTAACGAAACTATAGGCAAGTACTTACCTACTTTTATCTTCAATAGGTAGGTACTAGATGACCTCAATAGGCCCTCTAGATGTAACAAAATAAACAGAAAAAGAGGGAATAGAATAAAAATCAGTTAATGACAAAAAGCGAGTTTCGCGTACGCGGTTGCTCTCGCGACATGTTACCATAAATCAGGAGGGGTCTCTCCACCCTAACCCCCACTCTACGCCAAGGATGATCTTTTCCCTAGATCCTACATTTTTATAACGACCAACATCCGTGTGTTTTTCGACGCAATATTGCGGGGTTTAGGTGTTCACTCGTTATTTTTATGCGTTTCGTAATTTTTATAAATGCAATCTCGGGTATTTTGACTTAATGGAATAAAAGTTTCGCAGAATTTGAGTGTAGTGATTTTAATTTTGAATTTCCTTTCTACCTAAATACTTAGCCTGTACAAAGTAATTAGGGCCTTAAACCTATCCTTTAATTATCCTTTAATTATCCTTTAATTTATTTTCTAGGGTCTAAGTTAAGGTACAGGAATGGAAGGGAAACCCTCAACTCAAATGCCCAGGCTCTTATAAAAGAAGAAAGAAACAAAAGAATTTGGTTGATACGACAGTTGAATTTGACTGGTCTACAAAAGTATTAGGTACAAAAATTCACCTGACGAGTGTTGAACCGGTGCTGGTTTAGTCAGCTTGCTGCACCGCCCTCCGTCGTGCGCCGCGCTTGTCGCTCGGTAGTCGGCAGATATCTTTAGGTGACGCGCCGTAGTAGGCGGGAATTTTTTTCCTACTTCGACGCTTGGACGCAAACCTTTAATTTGATGTCATAAAAAGCTATGTAAGTTGGATCTTCAGTTACTTTTTCGTTTTAGAATCGGTCAATACAGACTATTAACATATCCTTAAAAGGAAAAAGGTTTTAAAAGGAAAATAATAAAAGAAAGGTTCTTCTGTATGCTTCGGTAGGTACTTACTTATTCATACTTCTAAGTTCGCAGACATATCTTTAATTGCTGATACTGATGAAGACGTGTCTAAGGTTCTTCTGACGTTCTCCACTGATCTTTTTTCCAGTCGCAAACCACACAACAGAACCGAACGGGATAATTCCCATTAACAGATTTACTACATTCTGAATCTCCCCAACCACGCTATGTAGGTAAGGGCGCGCATACAACAGCGAACGCCAAAAGCTACGCAGATACTTCGCATCGACTACAAAACTGTGTTCAAAGCTTTCGTAGTGTGTACAGTCACGGGCATAAGAATGTATACACTTGGCTTTATTTAAAGGCGATTTTCTCCTTTATTTTCGAATGAAATTTTATGTTGGTACTAACACAGTATTTTCGAACCCATGGTTTTAAGAAATGTGTCGTCTTTCATTATTTCACGAAAAAACCGGTACTGAAAGTATCCAAGTGTTGACATATTAGTGTTCGTGACTGTACGCACCCTAAGCTTGGATGACTACTAGCACAAAGTAAACACACGTCACACTGGTTCGTTTTATCGACGCTGTTGCGTGGCGCCGCCCGCCCATTACATGTAACTCCGGTGTCAACACACAGATGGCAGCACTGCTGTTGTGAACTAATTCCCTGAAAAAAGGCCTGAATGTAGGCCAATTTGGTACGACGCCTTGTTTACAAAATTTAATATGGTGTCTTATAATGAAGAGTTTTGTTTTTTATGATTTGATCATTAAATCAAACAAAGGTGAAGTTACTTTGGCTTCACAATTGGTAGTGCTGGGAAAAGACTTCAGACTGACAAAGTTTTTTTTCATTCTGAGTTTGTTAACTGAAAAGCTTTCAGCTTTAAATATATACATATAGGTAGATGGTTATATTTAGCACAGAACCGGTCGAAGTGGAGGAGCTTGGGGGAGGCCTATGTCCAGCAGTGGACGTCTTTCGGCTGAAATGATGATGATGATGAGATGGTTATATTTAGTTAGATGGTTCCGGGAAGTACAGAGCCGGGCGAAGTACCGGTGCTTGGTGGACTATGACAAGCAGTGGACATCTTTCGGCAAAATAAATTAAGTATAATAAACTCTGTCATTTAATATAGAACAGTCTTCGATGTAGGCGGCGCTTGCGCTCCTTGGTCCTGTTGAAGTTGAGCTATGTCTACTTGTGAACTCAACACTACCTACTCTTTAACCGGTTGAATGCCGGAAGCTATTGTGTCTCGCGTGGATCCAAGTTCAAATACGAAGGTTTAATCTCCATCTTTTGCATTTGTTCACGAATTACTTTATCTTCTCACGCAGCTTTAACATCGATTATTATGTACTTATCTATACATATTCATCTAAAAGATCGTCACCTCATATTCCATTCAAGAAGCTCTCAAACGGGCTATCTAATTAATAATAACGAATCTATTGTAGGGGCGGCGAAGTTTGCTATCAGAGGTCTAGGAAACTGGTAGTCGGTTTCGTTAACTTATTATACGGACGATTCCTTCAGTTCTCAATAGACGGTACCCCTACCACTGGCGCAAGTCACTTGAATTTGTGAAATTGCTTGAAAGGTTCGAAAGTGTACAGAAATACTTAATCAAATTAATTGATTTGCTGATTCTGCCTAAGTGTTACTTAATTAACTACCTATTTAATACTACTTTTATCAACATATATAATATAAAAGTATATATACCTAATAGTTTTTTTTTTTCATTTTTACCAAAACTGGTCAAATCTTCACATAAAAATATTATTAAGAAATTATGATCCTTTTTTATTCAACCTTGAGTGGCATATTTGTTTGCTATGTTGATCAAGGTTAAAAACTTTTTGGGGTTCGATTACAAAAGGAATGTGAGCGCGGGCTAAAGGGCGCGCAGAAAACATGCGCAACCGCTAAACGCTAATTGAAGGTTGAACGAAATAATAAAAACCAAAAGTTCGTCAGAAAAGGTCAGGGAAGCAGTGGTAGCTCAACGGTAGCGGCTCCCGACTTATGAGCTGTAGGTTATGGGTTCGAACCCAGGCAGGCGCTTTACTTTGTTTAAGTAAATAATTTTATCAGTACTGGCTCTCAAAACGGTGTAGGAAAACATCGTGAGGAATCGGACATGTCCTAGAACCAAAAAATCGAAGACATTTGATTTCTACCAACCAGCACTGCACCCGCGTGGTAGATTACAGCCCACTCCCTTTCGAAGAGAGGGGGCCTGTGTCCGAGCAGTGGGAACATTATCGGCTGATTATTATGCTCTTCACAAAAAATAAATTCGTTACTTTATCGGTCTTCTTGTTAAGAAAATTTTAATAAGGAAAATAAAAAAAGCAAAAGGGTTGGTTCGTCACTTCAAAATTATAATATTATCTCATAATTTATTAAATGGTCAGAGAATGTTGTTTTTTATTAGGGTGATAACAACTAGATTCATCATGGTTTTATTAGTTGTACTAATATACAAAATGGGAGCCAAAACATTGCCTTGTGGTATCCCATTCTTAAAACATCCCTTATGAGTCACATGTCTATATTTTTAACAGTATTAAATTTGGGCTAGAATTTATAGAGTTTTTATCACAGGATATAATAATAATTATTACTGGTTACCATGATTGCCTGTTTGCAAGAAGCTTTTGATTTTTCAACAGTGTCAAATGCTGTTGACGAATCGATGAGAACAGCGCTAGTTGCTTATGTAAGATGCCTGAATTTACAGTGGTACATGGATGAGGTCAATGGCCAATCTCAATTTATACCATATTACGATGTTTCATTTACATCTACATCTGATTTTCATTTATACAGTTCATATGAATTTTCTTTTTAAGTATTCCTGAGCAAACTAAAAATTTAGTCTGTGCTATTGGCGAGTCAAAATCTTCTTAACTTTCAAAAAGACTAAGACAAAGACTTCTCAATAAGAGAGAGAGAGAAGAGATAATTCTCTTCTCTCTCTTATTGAAAAGTCGTTTTAACAAGTTCCCAAGCACATAGTAGAGGTTCTGTTGACGAATATGCGAGACCGAATCTTCAGCGAACCCTACGCGGCGATCCGACCTTAAGTACCTGAAAAGGTGCCAATAAATAATATACTGCAAAAGGTACTAACCGCCTTTAAAATCTATAGCAAAATCAACCTTACGCCATTCCATTAAAGCTGTCTTTCTTATTAATATAGAATGTTGCTAACCAGGGAAAATGTTGGCTCAAGTGGAACTTCTCCAAGAAACAACGGGTTTACCTCTGGGTCACCCTGGGGAGAGGAGGGCGGCGGTATTCCATCTAAATCTCCCGAACGAGGGATTCTGAGGTGAATTACCGAAAAGATGTTTGGGACGAGACAAACTCTTCCATGTTTTCCCAAATGTATTTGTACACAGTTATTATTTGTACGGTAAGACATAAATAAAAGATCTTGGAAACTTTCATCAATTTAACTATGTATTGTGGGCACATACCCACAGTCTACATACCTACATGTGGAGAAATCATAACTCGGCACTTCTATGGAAGTGTATAAACGATAAGAATCCAACTTCATATTGTCATCATCGATTTATATTTTTACCGCCCTTTTTTCGCGCCAAACTTTTTCAATATGGCGGCCGGCGAGAGCCACGCGCTGCCACCATTAACCACCGACACTTCACCGTTGCTATAAACTCACAAATCATGAAAAGCGCCATCGCATAGGCTACATACAATAATCTACTTAATGTTCCGTCCGCTAAGGTCGATTGTCAGGTAAACATTCTCGCTCGACCGCCGGGAACAAAATGTTCCACCCAACAAATTATTTTGAACCTTGAAACCGCAATGAGGAAAACTTATTTTCAATTAATTCTCACGGAAAATCGTGAAACGAACAAAGAGAGCGAGAAACGAGGCCAACATTCGTTAATAATGTAATGTATATTTATTCGTTTACATTATTTTGGCCTCGATGTCGGCTTGCATCAAATAGGATCGCTTTTATATTAATTACGTCTGAAAATGAAACCATTATTATTGTCCTTTTTAACTGACACTTCGTAATGAGTTATAAATTCCATTGTATACATAAAGGAGTACCCGAAATTAATAATTAAGTAAAATAAGTCAACAACACAGTTAATGTTTTTGTAAGTTACATGATAACTTCAATATTTTTGCCGCGCTTTTTGCAGAGCGCAGCTGAAAATCTGCTTCCGTCAAAACTTTCGGAACTAAAATCTACGCATGCATATTTTATGTAGGTAACTTAAAAGATTACTTCAGTTGTTTTAAATTATTTAAAAAAATCTTTAGAAATATTTCTAGATGAAGCTCAGATTTGTAGTTTTAGCTAATGATTAGTATTTACATAAATATGTACTTACTAAGTCTGTTTTTCTGTGTGGCCTAATTTATATGGCATCGGACGTCCCGCATCTAATCAATACACGGCTTGGTGCGGCGCGACGGGCGCGTTGTTCACTCGTTTCGCTTCGGGGCTGTTCGGGCACGATCGGTGAAGAGCGGGACGCCCTCGTCGACATTCGGGCGTTCTCGCTTCAATCGTAATTCCATTTTCCGCCCGCCTTGGCAAATTGAAATGTCGTAACTCTTGGGGGAATATCGGCTTTCTGCCCAAGAAAAATATTCTGCTAAGGCATTGTAACGACGCTTTAGATATTATGGAATATTTCCAGTCCATCATACAGTTCGGGGCGCGTCCCCTCAAATGGCTGTAATCGTGAATCTGCCCCGCCACTTGGACGCTCTACTACGGATGGAGGTATCGCGTTGCCCCCTTCACTTTCGATGTCAACTCAATATTTTTGTGTAGGGATAATTTCTTTGTTATGCATAATGGAATTTTCATTTCGTTGCTACTTTCAGTTGGTTTTCGTTTGTGATGTCGATTGGGTAGGTCAAGAAAAACTATTTTATGAAAATGTGTAAGTATTTACTATTTTATTTTGGAGAAAAATATATTAGTCTTCGAAATTTTTGTCGTTATTTGTTGCGAGCTGTTGTAAGTTTTAAGTTGTAATGTTGCGTAACTTAAAAAAATCAGCCTACTTCTTTAGATTAAAGAGTTAAATCTTTCCTGCTGTTATATTAATGATGAACGCTTATTTTACAAAATCCAGAATAAATAAAACAGTAGCATAGTAACAAAGGCTTCTTTTATAAAATATATAAACAAAATAAAAAAAAATAACCACCGAAAAGGGGTACAAGCAATTCCGAGCGTTATATTAGTGGGAGGCCCAGTAGGTCAGATAAATTGAACCCTCCACGGCGTTGTGTTCACACGTAAATAACATGTGGAGTTTGGGGTAAGGGGCGCGGGCGGCCAGTCCCCGCTTGGAAAACCACAGAAACATAAAATGGAAAAAGAAAAAGCCATCCGAATACCAACCTTATTGCTTAACGATAAGGATGAAACCGTAGATGAAGATGCGAAAATTGAAGATAGCAGTCGTGGCATCCAGCCAACGTTAGATTTGCAGTTTGAAAACACATTTCTCCACAATAAACACCCCTAATATGTTGGGAAAAGGACAGATGGAGTTAATTGGCACAGTCAACAACGGTAATAAAGTAGGAATGGATTTCGTCGCTCACGCAACAGGAGTAGAGTAAACTTTTGTCACGGTTTGTTAATCTTAATGTTTAAGTTTTTAGATGATTTGTTGCAGTTAATTACAATGTTACTTTCGCTTCATATAATTAATATTATGTAAAAAGATATTGTTCTGGGAAAGGAAGGAAAATAAACAGAGCAAATATTTAAGGATAAACAGGATATACGAGCTTTTTCAGATGTTGTGTCTATTTTCATTTACCTAAAGGTTATTTTTGGCAACTTGGTCTGCTTCTAACTTTTAGAATAAAAATCAACATAATTGTAGCAATAGCTAACTACCTACTATTGGTTTTTGTCTCGAAATAATCATCGAGTTATTTTATCATAATTCTTATTTGCCAGACAACTTTAAACAATCATGCTGAGATATTTAACTGCACATACAATACTTAACAAATACATGACATTTTCCATCCATAAAATCTTAGCGCCATTAGTAAAAAGCCATGATGCTAAGCCTCTCTCCCAACACAAGAGTTTTAAGGGCAGTCCTCTTTCTTAAAAGATAGAAGACGGTGGCATGGACCCAGGGGTGGAAAAGGGGGTGGGGGGAGAGATTTGCATTAATAAATTTGATATCGGTCCGGCTTCCGATTAATTTGATTAGTTGTGATTTGTGTTTGAGAATAAATGTAACGGTATTGATGGAAATCTGCCTTTTGTAGGCGTTGAAATTGTAGTGATAGTTGATATGAAAAGACAGTCCGAACAAGAAAATGTTGTAACTGTAAATAATAATTACGAGTCGGAGGAAGTCATGGATTATTTGTCTCTATAGAGACCAAAATTGAGAAAAAGAGGATGTTTGACAAATCACAGTGTTAACAACACAGACAATGAAAACTGCATTAAATGCTACATTATTTTGTTCATGTAGTGCATTGCACAGATGCAGTCAGCCAGCAAAAGTTTTGTCACAAAACATAACATTTGTCAAATATTTTTGAGGTCTACTGGAGCAGTATTTTATCAAAACAGTTACTGAAAATATATTAAAATTATGACTGCCTAGTTATTTGATTACTACCCTACATTTGAAATTAAAATAATATAACATCACGATGGTGACCAAAACACGTTATAACACTTAAAGGGATATTGTATCAAGGGGCAATGGAATCAAAACCAGCATACTTACTAATAACATTATATTGAGACCTCGGGTCCGCTTGCGAAGTGGGGTGGTTATAGTGTTTCCCCTGGGGTCGCCCGCTGTAGCTGTCTATAGTGTAGACTCATGCAGAAGTGGACATTTGCGTTCAATATGATGATCTTTTGGTGGGATTTAGCAGCAAGAATGTTTGAAACAATTTGGTGTTGCCTCAAAGATTCGCTCAATCTATCACATGATAATGATTTTATCTGTCATTGCTTCATTTTTATTTCTATTGTGGTAAGTATAGTAATTTTATTATATATAATTAAAATTATATATAAATATAATTATAATATCCTTTCTTTCTATTTATTTGTATAGATATTTACATAACATAAGCTAACATATAAACTATAATAATATGTACAATTATATGAAAAAATAAACAAAATACTACTAATATTATATGTTTAAAATACACAAAATATTGAAAAATATTTTAAAAGAGTAACTGTGGAGTTTCTTGCCCATTCTAATCCATACGAAACTACCTTTAGGAAGGGTGGCTAGACTAAATTTTATTCTATTTTTTACTGTACCTACTTTTGACGTTCAAAAGTGCCTTTTATGTGCCTATTTGAAATAAATGCTTTGACTTTGACTTTTCAATTTCACATTGTGCCCAGAGATTGTGGATTACTTGTAGTAAATAAATATCTAAATATTTTTTATTAATTGCGTGATTCCCTAATATATACTTAATTACTTAGTACGTAGAATACTTGTACGTGTTGTTAGAATGACGTGGGTTTTTTCGCACGTGTAGCCTTCACATATCTATTTTTAATCTGATGTTGAGCCAAAATTAACCCTTCGGAAGCTTTATGTAAGGTTAAATTTGGAGACTAACACTATGTTATTTTAGGTTTTCGGAATAGGCTTTAGCCAGTGTTAACTTAGACTGATTAAAAACTGCCATCGTGCACAAAATGATTCTGAACACTTTTTGTTGTTATGTAAATGAAAACAATCATCATTTTCTTATCCCAATTTATTTGGGGTCGGCGCAACATGTCTTTTTCTTCCATACTTCTCTATTAGTGGTCATCTCGGTAGTCACCCCCTTTCTAACCAGATCATCATTCACACAGTCATCCATCGTTTCATATTTGGAGACTACCAATGTATTACTTTAGGTCATTATGAAGAGGCTTGTATGAAGCCAGTATTAACTCAACTTCGTCTGATCAAAAACTCGGCCTATTCTGGAAAAATCTCACCTTGAAAACTTGAAAAAGGTGAAGTGAGCTTGAAGTGAGCCGTCATTCCACCAGGAGGCTAATTCTTGTAATTTAAAATGTTCATCTAGTCGCAGTCTCATCACAGCGACAAAAAAATGTCAAAAATTTGGTCAAAATGTAGGGAAATTAGAGGCATTTTTGACAGATTGAAACTGAGATCAGACTATGAACGTTCTTAAAATTACTAGAATTGCCCCTCTGATTGACACTATTCACAGCTCACTTCAAAGTCACTTCACTTAAGTTTTCACGGTGAGATTTTTACAGAATAGTCCGGTTGCTATCACGCACAAAGTTATTGAGATCACTTTTTGTTGTTATGTAAATGCAAATAATAATTTCCCTAAATACCGGTGAAGCATACAAATTGAGCTGATCGGAGACATCGATAGATGTGTTAATAATAATTAGGATCGACGTCCGTTATTAATAGGGGTCGGTGATGTGTTTGGTTCGAGTCATGAGAGTCCGCGGTTTGGGCGAGACTGCAATTAATAAATATAGGGAAAGGATTTTTTAAATTATTTTGCCATTTCGTGGAGTTACCGTACTGGAAACATTGTAATAATAAAAATAGTTTTTTCCTGAAGCAGATTTCGGTTATTAGACAATTTTATTATTGTACTAGCTGCCTGAGACTTCCAGGATGAAAAGCTAGCTTATTTCCTTCTCCAGGTCGTGGTCTACGCCATGTGCTTAATTTCATTCAAATCTCGTGAAAGCGAAATAAATATATAAAAAATTATATCTTTTCTCTGTATAATATTAGGTTAGATTTTATTTATTCAATTCAATACAATCTTCTTGTGAGTGCTTATTTTTGTGCAGTTCCATGGGTTTGTTAACAGAGGCTGCTTTTAATCAGCTATGTGTTTGATATTTGATGTATTTGTTTGAGATTAGACTGATGGTTTATTTAATAATGGGCATCAGCATCATCTGGAGCAGACGAGTCTTGAAGTGGAGACCGCGTATCGGCAAACGTAGCGTGGGAAGCCCTCCTGCTAGATGGACCGACGAGCTTAGGGAAGTGGCTGGTACAGACTGGATGCGGAAGGTGGAGGACAGGTTGTTGTGGCGCATGCTGGGGTCTATGTTCAGCAATGGACTGCTATAGGCTGAGTTGCTTGATTGATCATTATCAGAAACTTCACTATAGGACACACAAATAAAAAGTGTGTAGCGGTATCTTCAACGCCACATGCGAACAACGCGTCATACAGACGTCACGCAAATCCTGCATCTCGCAAGCAGAGTTTACCGCGCAACTAGCATAGATACAACGGCCCGACATGACTCATTGGGCAGTTGCCCGCCAGACACAACACCCGTCTGGTCGGAGGATCCTCCCTTTTCTATAGAGGTTAAGTGAACTTTACACCCTGTTCCTCATACCTCTATACTGGTGACCCCGAACATGAACGTCAGCGCAGCCTTCGTGCACCTACTTCAGCGTGACGTCATCATCACTCCCGCAAGCTTTAGAGCGGCGAGTCACCCAGCCAGCCAGCACCCACAGCTTCAACAGGTATCCTGACCACCAGCATGCAGCGACCGCGCATACCTGGTCATCACCCTCAGCCTCATCAGCAACCTCGGCACAGCACACTGCACTTTTTTTTGCATTTAACAAACATGTCTGCTATTTTGAACACTGTTTAAGTTACAAGCGGCAAGCGATTTCAAAAAAGTGCTTTTCGCTAGTCACTTACGTCATTAGTGTTTACCTTTTGGGACAATACAATCGAATATTATGTAATTAACATTAATAGGCAAATGTTTAGCTGAATGTTTTAGAGTAAAGTGAACAAATTAAATTAGCATTGTTCTCTAAGTGGAATTAGAATGTTGATTAATTTTGACAGTTGACTGTATGATCGCTTTGCATGAGCTTGTTAACACAGTTTTAATTTGTTAAAAGGAATTTCTAGCTTATTATTTACATTGCAAGGTGTAAGTAGCGGTTTATGACATAACTAGCTTCTGCCCGCGACATCGTGCGCATGAAATTTCTTGGTCCCCCGACCCACCCCGTCGTCGCATCGCATCGTCTGCTCGCGCTCTTACCACTTTAACTTAGTTTTCGCTTAGCGTTCTATCTGAATTTATTTCAGTTTGGCTCGGCTCCTTTGGGTCGTAGCGTGATATTAAATAGCCTATAGCCTTTCTCGAGAATTGGGTTATCAAATGCAAAAATATTTTTTCCAATTCGACTGGGAGTTCCAGAAATTAGTGAAGGAAAACATTGTGAGGAAACTAGCATATCCTAGAGTAAAAAAAACGAATACATGTGTCGTCTACCAACTAGCACTAGGCCCGCGTGGTGGATTACGGCCCACTCCCTCTCATAGAAGGGAGGCCTGTGTCCCAGCAGTGGAAACATTTTTTTTATTACATTGGAAAGTGTAAGTGACAGTTTATGACATAATTATTATGAATAGTGTGTGATGTTTATTTTAGATTTCTTGTACGCCTTCAGTTTTATTAATTTTAATTTTGTTTTCTTTTATAAAGCTAAACTGAACCTTAAAACTAATAAACATAACTCAAATAAGAAAAAACTCAACTTAGACACTCACACTATTACACACACACACACACACACACACAAAAACTCACTCGCATACATCACACAAGTGCGCTCCTTTTTTTGATTTTTTTGTATTTTTCTGTTTTATTTTAATTTGATTTTTTTGGTTTTCCATTGCATACCTATTATCATGATAAGTGGAAGAGCGGAGTTCACCTAGCACAAGCATCTTCTTGCTTAAAAGGTGATCTCCAACTAATGTGTTTTCATTTGTATGTAATTGCAATAAAATTTTTTTATGTAAAGGAAAAAGTTTTGACTTCCAATTTACACTCACGTCAATTTGTCGTGTAAAACAACTCAAAGCATTTAATTCAAATAAACCAATTACAGGCACTCATGGATTGACAAGGGGTCGGTCAGTCAGAAAGATAAAGCTTGTTGCTCATTCCAAAGCTTAGTAGGTACTTAAGGAGAAGAACGGGCAAGAAACTCCATGGGCACTCTTTTATATTATCATAAAATAATTGATACAACTGTCAAAGAATGACAGTCGTGATTTGAATATACGGACAACTTATCTTAGTAGTCAATTCGCTTAACAATTAAATTCACTGACTTTACATTTATTGATGAGATCAAGATTCCAGTACGCTAAATGCTTATTACTTAGGTTGCAATTTGCATACTGTGAGTCTGTGATGTTGCCGACTCTGGGCTTAAACCAACTACAGTTAGCTTGAGACGAGATCAGTGCGCAAATGTTTAATGCTTTGTAAAATAATATAATTATATTTAAAAAAAATAACATAGATATTTACTTACTCAACTAATTAGGTACTGTTTTCATGGAAACAATAAATTTGAAAAAAGTATGTTTTTGGATCCCATAAATATAATTAAATTGTAATAATAACAGAAATTCATATTAATTCGGTTCATATAATTATAAAGCCCTCACAATAAAGTCAAACATAAAACATAGCCTTAAAATAAAAATAAAAGAATTAATTAACGTTCCAAGATGTTAGATAATAAACTTGCATTAAACGATACTTTGGGAAAATTCGGGAATGCCCGGGTGGAGGGAGGGGGGACCCCCCTTTAACCTTTCTTAACTTCCACGAGTGAGATTGAGTACATAAATAAGTATATAGAGCAAGTATATAAGTTTAATTAAGACTCCTCGCCGTTCTGTTAGCGTGCATTGTTTATGAGAAAGGAATAATTCAGTGCAATTTATATTTTGTTTGGCAAATAGGATTACCTAGTAGAAGTTGGCCTTTTTACTTGTAAAGATAAGCTGTTTAATATGTTAAGAAAGAGATTTTCATGAGAAAAAAGGCAAAGAATAAAAATAATCATACTTTTGGGATTTTTCTTGGGAATAAATATAGAAAAATAATGCTAGGTGCGGTGCTATATGCAAATAATGTTCTTTTTCGACAGTAATAGTGCATTTTACATAAAATAGCCGCTTTATATTTTATCGTTTTGAAGAAGGAAAGAACTTTTCTCCCAGTAATTTCAAAATCACACTTCTAAGCATGAAAACTGTCACACCAAAATAGTACCAGTCACACCTCGCTCACTCCAACAATTTTCCTCCAAGATTCCAAGCTTGATCTAAGTTTGACTGCGGAAAGGAAAGTTTCGACCGATGAGGCTGTAGACAAAGCGGCTACCTATAGACCGGGACTGCCTTTATTAGAGGAAGGCCTCCCGAGAGTGTGTGCTAGTCAACTGATTTATTGACGTTAACTTTGTGATGTATGGAATACAGATACGGAAGACGGCGATGCCTCTCAATCGATTTTCAACTCTGTGATGACAAAGATAGGTGTGACATTTGTGTTTATGTGGATAGTTATGATATGGATACGTCACGGTGGTATAGTTTTGAAATGAAAATATTGAAAATACTTTGAGATAATGCAGTCTGAAAGAAATAGACATAAAAGTCTAGATTGCTTTAGATATTTACCTTACAATTGACTTATAAATGCCAAGTACACGGGCGCATTTTTCTCGCGACGATTTTTTTTCACCCATTGGATTTTCAATGTACTGCCTCGCGCAGAGAGTTGAAAATCCAATAGTGTGTTTTTTTGACGCCCTGAGGTGCACACTGTTGGATTCTCAATGCTCGGCTCAATACCGAGAATTGAAAATCCAGTGAGCGATAAAATCCCGCCGCGATTACATCTCTACGCCCGTGCGTAGGTACTTGAGCTTAGCAGGAAAATCATCTGCCTAGCCTTTTCCTAACTATGTTTGGGTCAGCTTCCAGTCTAACCGGATGCAGCTGAGTACAGTATTTTACTTGGAGCGACTGCCTATTTGACCTCCACAACCCGATTACTGGGTAATACGAAACCCCTTGGTAAGACTGGTTGTTAGACTTTCGGACTTCTGACGACATGTAACGACTGTCAAAGATCCACGAATGACAGCCGGGACCAACGGCTTAACGTGCTTTCCGAGCCACGGAAAATAAAATAGGTAAACTAACTATTGCCTACCTATTAATTTAACATCGGCTACGGCTGAGAGAGAATCTTCCACCATAATTTTGAACAGTGAACAAGACATCGTTATTTACATCAAACTCCTGAAAAAGAAAATTAATTCTGTCCTTTTTCAGGGAGGTGGGACGGAAGACGTTTCTCAGCTGCTTGCCGTGAATAAATTATAATGATAAGTCTCATGCCTTCGCCATATTGAAGGCGTTTTGATCATTAAGCGGCGACCCTCCCCTCCCGCTCAGTTACCAGTTATTTTTCCGGGACGGATTCCGGCGATGATTCCCCTTTCCCCTTTCTCCCCAAGGACGAGGCCTCTACAAGAACGCTTGAACTTCTTTCATCTTTTCGTACTTCGAGTGATGCAAAACTCAAAATGATGGTCGGAACGTGCGGTGAAAGGAGCTGAGGTAGGATTGTAGAATTCGCGATAAAAATACATGTCCTTTTGATTGTAGATATATCACTTGTGGGTCAGTGATGTGGAAGGTGATGCTCGCGTCGCTGCTTTTGGATTTCCGCGTATTGAATGCTGTAACCCTTTATAGTTTCGTAGTGCTCTGTTCGTACCAGGAGCGCAGAATGTAAGTGGAGCTTTAGAGATGACTGTAACAAAAAATATTGGCTTGTAGGATTTAGAATCAAAGATTTACATGTATAGTGGGGTTCGTGGCTAAATGGTAACAGCCAACGGATCGAGCGTAGGACAGGGTGTTGTGTTGCAGCATGGGAGAAGCCTATGTCCAGCAGTGGACTACGACAGGCTGAATTGATTGAACGGGTCGATCGCAGGTCAAGCTACGCTTGCCGCGGTCGGTTCGTGGATGGGGTCACCCATCAATTGCATATCGAGACCCCTCCGTGAATCGGAAAGCATGGCTATCATTCGTAGATCTTTGACAGTCGTTACGGATAGTTAGAAGCCCAAAGTCTGACAAGCAATCTTACCAAGGGGTATCGTTGTACCCAGTGACTGGGTTATGGAGGTCCGATAGACAGTCGCTCCATGAAAAATACTGGAATTTAACTGCATGCCCGGAACATGTTGAGAAAAGGCTGGACAGATTGATTGCATGTATAGTGATGACTTGATGATGAGCTTGTATTTTTGGATGATCTCACTTATTATTAGCTTATTTTTATTGTTTGTTTGTCTTCCGGTAACTCAGCAGACTTACCTTGAGACAGACTGTCGCTGTCTGTTGCTAGGTCACACAGTGCCAACTGTCTCCCTCTCTCGTCGCTGTGTTGTGGCGAGACCTTGTGCCGAAACCAAGTGCCAATAAAATATAGCTGTGTATGGACAACGGTTAACTTAGCGAAAGTTTCGCTAAGTTCAATATATTTGACTATTGATGGTTTCGCTGCGAAACTATCAATAGTCAAATATGTTGACCCTGCGGCATAATTGCGTAACACACTATAGTACTTAGCTATGGCTTTCATTTTGACAGTTCAACAACATTCATTGCGTTATTCACATTGTTGAGCTGACAAATTTTTCGAACTTGAGAAACAATGGATTAGCAATATCTTTCAAAATGATTCAAATTGAGATTGATAGTGTGTTACGTAGTTAAATTAGGGTGCAGAGGGCTTAATAGAAAAGTGGCAATCGGTTTCAACGTGTTTAATATTTCTACAAGGACTTTCAATAGAATTGCTTTCTGGTAACTTAAATTCTATTAGTCCCATACATTTTTGACTTTTTCATAATCGTTATCGCTGATAGAATGTCACTATCTAGGCCCTCAGGCAGGAACTGTTTTACTATATGTTAAGAGTCATTAAAAACTAAATCAATCAACTCAGCCTAGCGTTTCGCTGACACTTCAACAGTATCAACTCGGCGATTTTCTCTAGCAGGAATCAGAAACAAAGCAGCTTCCATTATCACGTACGAACGAACAGTTCTACAACCAATGTGGTAAACCATAATTTGTGCTAAGGCCGTTTGTCCACTGCCACGTCAACGAGACGTCAAGAGGACGTCAACGAGAACGAGATGACGGCGTCGAAGTAGCGATATATAATAGCCTCCCAACCGATTTCGGTCACGGTGGCCGGAGGAGATATTACAGTGCACAAGTGTGTGCGCAAACACAGGTGCACTCTCTGTTCCTGTACTCTCATAGTCCGACATGACCGGGGAGAGATCAGGCGCAGGACCAACGGATTTACGTGCTTTCCGAGGCACGGGGGTATTAAACCGCCAACTTCCAAACTCCGGACGTTACTAAGAAATTCCTGATGGAAAACCCTATAACTCTTTGTCCGACCTGGGAATCGAACCCAGGACATCGTTTCTCGTTGACGTCCCGTTGCCGTTGCATAATCAGCCTCTAACGATCCCATCGCCGAGACACAGACCTCCTCTTTCTGTAAGAGGGAGTGGGCCGTAATCGACGGAGAGCAGAGCAGGTTGGTAGATGTCACATGTCTTCGACACCCGTTGCCATTGTGCGGTGGATAAATAGTGTTAGACTTACTTGTCCTAAATTATGTTAGGAAAAAAAAGTTTAACTTTACTCAACAGTTAACACCTTGGAATTAGAATATATGCAAATCTTAAAGTTAATGTTGAATCTTCAATCACATGATGAATGAAATTCGTTCAACTGTATTTGAAGAACATCTTGTATTATAATAATGTCACCTTGGGCTGACCACTTACAGACTTGTGAATAGCTTTGTCAGAGATGGTAAGAAAGATGGATACGGCATTGTGAAACTCAAACTCCATTTATTACAAACTAGCTGCGCCCCGCGGCTTCACCCGCATAAGTGTCGATCCCGTGGGAATATCGGGATAAAAACTATCCTATGTCCTTCCCCGGGACTCAAACTATGTCTATACCAAATCTCATCTAAATCGGTTCAGTAGTTTAGGCGTGAAAAAAGACAGACAGACAGAGTTACTTTCGCATTTATAATATTAGTTTGGATAAACCAATTACAGGCACTTTTGAATTGTCAAAGGGTCGGTCAGTCAGAAAGATGAAGCTAGTTGCCCATTCCAAAGCGAAGTAGGTACCTATTAAAAAGAACGGGCAAGAAACTACACGGACACTCTTCACATCATTCATGTTGACATTATCCATGTGAGAACGATGTAGAAAGACGTCCCTGTTAAAAGCGTCCTTTATAAAAAACACAAAAAAAAAACGGAAATTAAAATAAGCCGTGGCAGCTAAGAGATGACCAGTCCCTACTGACGAAATACGGTGAAGAGTAGGTAGTGTGGACTGATAGCCATAACCATTGGCGATACTTGATTGTACGTCTAGATCCTAGGCAATCTGAACTAATGTACCTACTTTGCTGGCTGGCCAGCAATTTTACCACTGTGTAGCTACTAGCTGCACCCCGCGGTTTCACCCGCATAAGTCTCGATCCTGTGGGATTATCGGGATAAAAAGTCTCAGAATCCTATGTCTTAATGCAATTCATGATCTACCCATGTACCAAATTCCATCCAAATCCGTTCAGCCGTTTTAGCGTGAAAGCCTAACAAACATACGTAACTTCTTTATAATATTATAGTTTAGTTAGATTCTCATAAAATAAGTTGTATCTACCGATACGAGACAAGTATAAGTACATTTTAGAATTGACATGTTGATTTGGTCAAATCTAAAGCCTTAACATTAAAGCCATGTGCTATCAAAATAAAAAATTCATTTCAAAAGCGTGGCTTTCGATAGGCATTTACTTAATAAAACCTTAAAGGAAGGATTTTTGAAAATTCACTCCTTAAAGGTTTTGAATAGGGGATGAAAATTTGTTTGGAAGTTCATAATTTTTGCCGATATCATCGGGTAAACGGCCTGTAAAAAGATAAAATAAAAACAAGCGAAGATTAACGTTTGATAAATCACAATCTAGAACATAGTCACAGCGAAAGTATAATCAGTCTATATTGTTCCCAGTTTCCTACTGTTGAACACAGGCCTCCTCTCTTCGAGAGGGAGCAGAGTCATGCAATTTTACGTTGTCACCTTCAACGATTACTCGTTCAACGGCGTCTGTCGGACGGCCGGCGAACCGTCTGCCAGGGGTGGGTGTACCCTGTGCATACCCCGAGACAGAAAGAATGCGACGAGCAACCAATGTCATTGTATATTATTTGCTGCAGATTAAAGTCAGACCGAGAGGTATCTGCAGACAGCGCGTAGAATTAATACTAAGAAGAGCTAGAGAAACTTCATTTCGTAAATGCTCGGTTGAAAGTTTTTTATGATGAGATATTTGGAATCTTGAATCTGAAGATTTGGATTTGTGTTTTATCTTTTAGTAAATAGATAAGCGGCAGTTTGTAGAGAAGCGTCAATTAACTATTGTGAAAACATTGAGGTGATCAATGAACATGTATTTGCATGTCATAAACATATCGATAAAGTACGTAGTAGATAGAGTATGAAATTGGAATAATCGAACGATTATTTATATTATAAAGAATTGTTTTTTTGGAATGTGAACTCTATTAGGTCTATAATCAGCACCCTAATTGCGTAATACACTATCAATCACAATCTGAAACATGTTGATGGTTATTGCTAATCCATTGTTTCATATGTTCGAAAAATTTGTCTGCTCGACAACGTAAATAACGCAATGAATGTTGTTGAACTGTCAAAACCTCTTAACATTTTTATTTACTTCACACAAAGAAGTATTGCTTGCTCGCTCGCTTGATCGATTTGATTATGAATGATGTTCAAAGAATGTCTGTTTTTATGCACTTAGTTGCACATGCTATTATTTCGACTTTATTAATTTATTAAAGCTGTTTGGTCCCACTGCAGGGCAAAGGCCTCCCTATTCTCTTTCCACTTCTCTTTGTTTAAAGCTGCTATGGAATTCTTGTTAAAGGAGTCCAGCTCATCCTGCCATCTCCGTCTGGGTCTATTTCGACTTTGCTGCATTAAACATTAACCATGGTCAAAAACTCGATGATTTCATCGTAAGATTATTCTGCTGCAAACGAAAGTAGCGTTGCCAACCCTAACCATTCACTCACACTTAGCAAATTAGCATTGTATACAAACATGGTCTTGTTTATGGAAGAATGGTAATTAATTAAGTGTATCCGGGGTGTGGTTATTGAGTTCATCTCTAAATCAGTATAATAGGATTAATTCTTAGAACTAACAAGGGGAAAGTCCGTAGAAACGTAGACGAGAATGCAGGATTTAATCTCAGAACACTTTTCTTTGTGTTGTATTTTTAGGCAGCCATTATTTGTTTCTAAATGTTGCGCAAAATTTACGAATGCTATTGCAACATTTTGAAAGCATCAGCGTCATCTAACAACTAGCTACATATTTCTGACTGACCGACTCATGATGACTGACTTCAAAAGTGCCTGTAAATGTTTTAATTGAAATAAATACTTTGATTTTTGAGTTTTTTTTTAGTCAGATTAGCTTAACATAAGGTATGAAGGCGTAGGCAGGTGTACGGTACCCACAGAATATAGCTGTACATTCCAAAGATTGACGAAATGGTGAAAATATTGATTTTCACAGCTAATACCAACATCAGATTAACAACATCGCTACCTTCCTCAATAAACCGTACAGGCACGTAACAGTGACGTCACCCAGTGGTGCCACCCACACCACAATCGAAAATAAACTGAAGGCGCGACCTTTCTTTTGTTGGTAATAAGTGGTCAATAAATTGTCGCAATTTCTTTACTGGGGATTATTGACGTCCATTCAATCTTAATAAGAAAAGACGTAGGTGCTCGTAAATTCTGTTATCTCGTATCGATTTACCATGAACCTTGATTAGACAACAGGGCTGCCAAAATAACACTCTTTGGTGGTCCTAGAGGTATATATTAGGAATATTCCTCGAAACGCACCAACTTTGAAACGCACCAAAAGTATTATAGAAGTATTAGATAATTATACTTATTTTTATTCCTCGAAATGCATCAATGATGAAGCATGAGAAGAGCATGAAGTATTCGTAATAAATGATATCGATAGACGTTTCATTTGATGCGTTTCGAGGAATACCCCACATATTCAATGAGTGATGGTGTCATTTTAAGTACCTACCCTTGATAATTCTAAAGTTATGGGCTTAAAAAAGATATACCTAAGGCTACGGCAAACCAAAGTGAGGATGGCGCGACGGCTTGACTATGCCCAGGTTTGCACCGGGCGGCGCGTTTCTCCCGCGGCGATTTTTTTTCGCGCAATGGATTTTAAGCGCACTGCTTAGCGCCGAGAGTAGAAAATCCAACAGTGTGTTTTTTTGACGCGCTGGGTTGCGCTCTATTGGATTTTCAACGCTCGGCTCTCCGTGCGAACGTGGTATTATGTACAGACGCCAGCACATCAAGCTACGAGTACTACAATCTGTCAAATTTCGTTAATAGATTTTCAACTTTATCGCTAAAACATAAGATTCAAAGTTGATTGGGGAAATTTGACAGTTTCGGGTAGCTTGATGTGCTGGCGTGTGTACCTACATTCTAAGCAAATAAAGACATATTCTATTCTATGCTACAGCTACATTGTTGCGATAACGCGAACTACACTGCGCGCACTCTGTGTGGTACAGCGAGACGTCGAGCAGTGTGCGAGAGAGAGCGCGTGAAGTGTAGTTCGTGTTAAAGTCCGATTCACGAAAGAAGGCTCGTAGATGCGGCGCCACTTTCGTGCGACGTAATCATAAATAATGATTTATTTATTTATTTCAACATCATATTATAGGCACTGGTTAATAAAGTGTACAATCTTAAATAGTGAAACGTGTGTGAGGTAGGAGGGTTGTTGCAGGAATGTTGCTAACTAGATAATAACAATTAGTTCCACTTATTGCCGCGGGACTTCTTTCGTAAAACGGACTCTACGGCGAAAATGTAGCCGAAGCATGGACTGGCTCGCATTAGCAAGAGTAGAAAGTGTGTGGAAAAGCACGAAGGAAGCCTTCGTTCTACAGTGGGAGAAGGAAGAATTCAATTAAGAATGTATAGACTATAGATAATGGATTCCGCTTAAACTTCGCCTTACTATTTTATTTTCATAATTTTAACTAAGTAGGTATTTACGCTAGGTAAGTAAGTACTAAATTAAAAGACTACTAACTAAACAGAAAGATTTTTTTGATCACCATCCAAATTTTTACAGGGTATTCTACCCATGAATATGAACAACTTTCACTATGGGACCAACTCTGAAATCACGAAAAAAAATCTGCTGTTTCATACAAAAGTTCAATACCTACTTGACCAAAATGTATGAATCAGCAGTTTTTTTCAAAAAGGAGGAGGTTCGATTTTTTTTTGGACTTATACAGGGTTATTGTAAAAACACCAACAACCTCTGAAGAGGTCGTTGTACTCATTATGAACCACTTTTACTACGGGACAAACCTGAAATCGCGAAAAAAATATCAGCTCCCTACATTTATGTTCGTTTAACTCTTCAAAATGTAGGGAACAGCAGATTTTTATTTTATCACACTAATATTATAAAGGCGAAAGTTTGTGAGTGTGTGTGTATGTGTTATGTTTATTACTTCTTCACGCTGAAACGGCTGGACCAATTTTGATAAAATTTTGTATGGAGGTAGCTGACACTCTGGATTAAAAGTAAAAGTAGCCTATATGAGGCTACTTTTTATCCTCATATTCCCACGGGATCGACACTTATGCGGGTGAAACCGCGGGCCCAACTAGTAATAGATAATTGCTTCATATTTTGCAATAAATTACCAGCGTTGTGTCATCGCGCTTCTCTTTCTTTTCTATGCAGCCCGACAGTGACCGCGCTTTAGGTCATGTAATGAACCTCCAAAATCACTCAAAATTAGTTTTCAAGTCTCGCCATCAAACGTCCGTCCATTTACAACCACATTTTCAGCACTCTAATTGCGTAACACAGTATCAATCACAATCTGAATCATTTTGAAGGATATTGCTAATCCATTGCTTCGTATGTTCGAAAAATTTGTCTGTTGAACAACGTACATAATGCAATGAATGTTGTTGAACTGTCAAAATGAAAGCCATTCCTAGTGATAGCGTGTGTGCAAGTAAAATTTAATTTCTCTGAGTTTCCACAAGATCCAGTACTTATCTATGTTTCTGAACTTTTTCTGAAGATTAGAAAGTCGTAGGTTTCAAAGATAAATAATTTATTAATATTTACATCGTGACGAGTTGAGAGTGAGTTTATCAGAAGTACAGTTGCACCAAACGTAGCAGCCATTGTTGTACTGTAGGTACCACAGTCCATAATCCTTTAGTCAAAATAAAAATAAAGGATTAGTCTAAATATTATTTAGACTAATCCTTTATTTTTATTGTGACTAAAGGGTATTGATCTTTTCAACACGTACTAATTTAGGAAACCTATTTCGTGTTTTTGGTGATATTTACTAAACAAGGATCGTACTAGTTGGCGTTCTGTAGTTTCTGTCTGCCTCCATGGGAAGAAGGCGTGAGTTTATGTATGTATGTAATCTGCATTCGCGATTCATTTGCCAAAAATGTAAACAAATACGAGTTAATGGAAAAATAACTTTAAATCCTACACAATAAAGTTCAGTTTGCGCTACAACTTCAAACGTTTTTATAACTTTTTCAATAGTGCTAGTCACTCTGAAATAAACTTATTTACATTAGAATAAAGTTGGTATTTGTTTAACTTGAAATAATATTCATTTGAAACATAAGTTTGAATAGACTTCAGGAATGTACCTATAATTATATTTATTACTTTTGGTTAATAAGTCAAAACTGGACCACAGGTGCCTGAATAGAATTTAATTAATTATTCAGTCGAAGAGATGGTCATCAAATAAATTTAGGTTTTGCATAAATACAATTAAGAGCTTACAACAAAGTAAAACTGAAAATTATCTGCTGTATTTTCAGGAATTTCTCAATTATTTAGAATTGGCTCTGTGTGCTTCTTATTTAGGTATGTATGCGTCAAAATCTGTATATAAGTAATGCATGAACTGGGGTGAAAGGACATGGCTAAAAGTTCATAGACAAAAAACCCAGAATCGCCAGCAACGAAATGTATAAAAATGGGTTCACTATAGTAAACCCAGTACGGTTTCAAAAAATCAGCCTCCTAAACCATATATTATAAAAGTTATTATACTTCGTGTGTTTATGTTATTCATACTTACATTGATTACTCGACTTTTATTTTATCACAATCTCTTTAGTATAATATTATGATAATATATTAAAATAATGTAAAAAATATACCCTTCATCTTTTAATATGTTTTATTAATAATAATCTTTATACAGGGTGATTTTTTTTTTTTACTTTGTGTAAATGAGCTCTTTATTTTAGTTTGACGTATGTCATTACTTCCCAGAATTCGATCCTTACTAGCGACACTATCGAATGGTGTAATAATACAGTGTTTTTTTTTTTTTCAAAATCAACAGGTTCGATTCCTGACTAGAAATATAGATTTTTCAAAAATCCAATGATGCAGTTTTAGTTTTCATCAAAATCGAGCCCGCGACTCCTTTGAGTAATTTTCGCTAGTCCTCATAGTTTCGGATTTGGCCATACACGCCCACTTGAAAAATTCATCCTGTATATCTAGTATACCACGTCGTTTTTGCAGTATATTATTATATATTTTTGTTGTACATATTATGCCTATAAAAATGGCATATATGATGTTTCTGGCGATTCTGGGTTTTTTTTTAGCCATCTCTTTTAAGGCTTTAGAAAGAAAGAAAGATATCGCATTAAACGGGAAAGTTGAGTTTGGAACCGAAAACCTTGCACTATGTTCCATTACCTAAAACTGCTATTACTTCTGATTTCCATTGCGAAAATTTAGATTGCATAAAAAAAAACGATTTCAAAATCAATTAGTCGCATAATTGTCGATGGGCGGACACTTATAGCATCTATCGACAGAATGTCAGTTGCATACGTCACTATTGATAATCAAATGTGTGGACGCGATTCGCAGGTGATGTGTTTGCGTGTGTCGTGTATGTGTGAGTGAACTGCGCATATGGCGTGGGGGATGGGGGAGGGGGCGGTGGGGTATACCCGAGTAACTGCTCAGGCTTGTAGCTAGCTCGGTACATTTTATTGTAGCTTGCCTCTCTAGATACTACTGACTGTGAGTGGAGTCGGTTTATCGATGTCGATATAAACGTAGTAAATGACGCTGTTATTTTTCCTGTTGTGTGTAGGTAGGTACTGCGCCCGGATTGGATGGCGAGTTTAATAGCAAATGTTTACAGTTTAAGTTTGGGTTTAAATAAAGCTTTGAAATTGTACACTTTTAATGTGTAAACGAATTTTAAGGCCTCATATAAATTGTTGTATAAAATCGTTGAACGGAATGGGGTTAAACTCTTTTTAGAAGATGCTATTTTTATCACTGTTTCATAACAATTTTGAGTTTTCAAATTCCATAAATTTTACGCTTATATCTTTCTGCTTCTTATATCTTGGTATTCTGGTGAACTAGGTATATTTTGACTGATAGTTTTTTTTATTTGAAAAAATACTATGTACCAATATTTCAAAATCAATAAGTAAAAAAAACACTTATTTAAAACTATCGATAAACGCAACCTACATCGACAGTCGCATGTCACATCACTAAACAGGTTAACTCGTCCTGGGGCGTTGCCTGAGCTGCCCTGTGTGTTGCCAATAATTTTATTACAAGTTCATTAAGACCCCGTTGCGGCCGTCAACTTAACATTTCTTATGTAAGTAAATTATTTATTTGTTGATGTGAATCTTTCATCAGAAAATATGGTTTGAATATGAAATGTGGTGGATATATTGGTGGGTCCATCATGGCGCACATTTTGGGGAAACGGTCATGGTGCGTAGACTGACTGGCAAGGAGTTCTAGAACTCACTGTTAGCGTCAGTTTCCCGATAACTAGACAAGGCAAGGAGGCAGGAAAATCCACGCGCAAACTGTGACCATGGATTCAGCACATGATTCTAGACTAGCGTAGAACTTTTTCGTTCGTTTTTTTTTAAATGTGCTGAATTTATGGTAACAGGTTACACGTCGATGTCCTTGCCTCACTGTATAACTTCGGAGTTTTTAATCCTCGAGTATTCAAGAATCCGGAGTTATATTGTCCAGGAATAATCTGAATAGGTTCCGCTTCCGCTTCTGAGCAAAGGTGCAGCACCAGCGTCAACCCCATTGTCGCTCGCGAGGTACTGCACCCTAATTCCGTAACACGCTTTCAATCACAATCTGAATCATTTTGAAGGATATTGCTAATCCATTGCTTCATGTGTTCGAAAAATTGTTTGCTCAACAACGGAAATAACGCAATGAATGTTGTTGAACTGTCAAAATGAAAGCCATTGTTGCTGATAGCATGTTACGCCATGACCCCGCTGATGAATGGCGTGCCTTTATTTCTAAAAACAAATTGTAGAGCCTTAGGTATTAGAAATTGCTGAAGCAACGTACAACTAGGCTTTAAGTTAACGTTCGTCAGTAAAGTTTTATGAAAGCCATATAGCTGCTTATCTATTACCTAGCTGTAAAACATTGAATAGAAATTCCTTTGGATATGTTTCGGATTGCGAGATTTACAAGTAGTAGCTAAAATAAATGTCTGATTTCTAAAGGCTCCTTTGCGATTGAATCGCTAAAATAGAAAGAAAGAAAAAGTATTTATTGCGACTCGTACAGGAAGATCACAAACTAAACTAAACACAGTAAAAAATAAAAAACTAGGTTATATAAAAAAAAGTAACAAAAAGAAAAATGAAACAGAAACTTCTATACGAGGCCAAAAGGCTCCTATCTCAGCGTGATGCTGCGACATTTTAAAAAAAAATGTCGCAGCGCGCTGGTATTCTGATAGGGCCCGCCCGCCGCTGTGATGTCACGGGCAGTTGTAGAAATAAATAAATATTAAAATAGATTTTATATCTGAATATCAATAAAAATCAAATAGGTTAATCTTTTTATAGCGCAGAATAATGAATTATGTTTAAAAGTTTATTAAACATTTTTTAAAAGTTTATTGTTTGTCTTATTTCTTTTTAGTTAGTTAGTAAGTATATTCATGTATTTATGTATATATATTTGTGCTTATATTTATATATAATTAGTTATATATTATATTCATAGTTTTTATAGGTTTATGCGTATCATTATATTTAAATATTTATTCCTTAATTTTCATAATTGCACCTACCACTGTTTGTCTCTGCATCACCCAAAGGTTGACTGGTAGAAAATGCCTATGGCATTAAGTCCGCCTCTGTACATTTATGTGCTTGAAGTATTAAATAAATAAATAAACATTACAGCGAGTTGTCGACTCTATGGTATGACTGTTCTACCTGAAAGGGCGGTTGCGTCATTGATACATCAAAACAATTTAGTCAGTCGCCCTGGCTGGCTCTCGGCCTATTTGGGTCAATGTGTAAACAAAGGAAAAGCATCATGGGTTTGATGCATGAAAAACCTGAAAACGATGAAGTTTTTATGTACAAAACCAAGGTGTCTTATAATGACAGATCTATTAACCAAGGTGGCAGATTAATACCTAAAAAAAAATTTTATAAAATTATTTTTGGTACTAAAGCGGTTGTAGCGCCATCTATCCTCAGTTTCACGGAACCGCTTACGGGCGCAAGGAGTTATTTTAATTACAAATAGTGCGCAGGCCACTTTCGGATATAAACTTTATCAACTATCCCTTTTAATTAAGGCAATAACTTTTTTAATAGGAGGTATTGATAGACCAGCATATCAATATAGAAAACATCAATAATTTTTTTTTGGTAATACTTAAGTACCTACCTATTTTTTATTTTTTTGAATATGAAGAGGTATAATTACGATCATGAACGCTTATTTAACGTCAAAAAAGGTAGGTACCTAAACCGACAAAATATCTCCCGTTAGATTTTGGCTTGAAAGAAGAAGTGGCAGAAGTGCATAAACGTATAATGCTATGACAACATTGTCGCGACAACGCGAACTACACTTCGCACGCTCTGCTCTCTGTTGTACAGACGCCAGCACATCAACCTACTACAATCTGTCAAATTTCTTTAATAAATTTTCAACTTTATCACTAAACCATAAGGTTCAAAGTTGATTGGGAAAATTTTACAGTTTCGGGTAGGTTGATGGGCTGGCGTCTGTACAGCGAGACGTCGAGCGGTGTGCGAGAGAGCGCGCGAAGTGCAGTTCGGGGTATCGCGACAACATAGCCGTAGCATAACCAACACTGCTATCTTTGTAAAACACACACAAACTTTGTTATAATGCAGATGCAGTAACTTCTCTCCTCACTTTGTCTACTTGTAGTACATTCGTTTCTATTTATTTAAACTTTAGAGCGATGGAAGTGAAATATTTTTCCGTATCCAGTTAACATGTTTATGTAACTTTAAAGTAATCTCTGAAGGTCACTTACTTTGCTCATATTAATGTCAGACAAACTAATACACTTCCCAGTGCATAATTCATGAAGGAAATTCAACTCTATCTTAATCAAGGAAGATAGAGATTTGAATAATCTGACCAAGATTTTGTCTGGACTTTAAAAGAGACTGTGACCTCTGACTTTGTTTCGGCCTTTCTTCTCAGAGTAGTCAGATAGGAAACGCCGACCTCACCTAGCTTTTTTAAAAAATGTGATTGATGTGTAAAAGTGTTTGTACAAACCTACTTACAGAAATAAAATCATTTATCATTTATGGAATTGTGGTGTCAACCAAGTTACTCGATGGCATTTTAGGGGAGATTATGACAGCAAGTTCGAAGCCACAGACGACAAGTTTATAATGGGTAAGTATTTGGAAATTTTCATCCATAGTCTTTCTAATTTTATTATCTACTAGCTGCACTTCGTGGTTTCACCCGCATAAGTCTGGATCCCGTGGGAATATCGGGATAAAAAGCATCCTATGTGATAAGCCTGGTCATAAACTACATGTGTGCCTTTCATACAAATCCGTTCAGTAGTTTTTGCGTGAAGAAGTCACAAACATACACACACACTCACAAACATTCATCTTTACAATATTAGTGTGATGGAACATGTTGGGTAAATGATAAATTATTTATTTCTGTGAGTAGATTTGTAAAAAGACTTTTACACGTCGCGTCGATCATATTTAGAAACTAGATGAGATCGGTGTTTCACATCAGACTACTCTGAAGAGAAAGGCCGAAACAAAATCGGTAGAGATCGGTAGAGTTATTTAGCACTGCAGGTATACGTATGTACAGACGCTAGCACATCAAGCTACCCGAAACTGTCAAATTTTCCCAATCAACTTTGAACCTTACAATTCAGCGATAAAGTTGAAAATCTATTAAAGAAATTTGACATATTGTAGTAGCTTGATGTGCTGGCGTCTGTACATTTGTGACATCAGTAAATGAAATCACGTGTTTTAATTTTTGGGACAGGTTTCTAAGCACTTTTTTCTACCCGACGACGCGACGGCTCGCTTGAGGACCTTTTTCGTCTGAAAACTAGCCCTTTCTGCGGTCGCCAGAGGCTTTTGTTATTTATTTACATTTAGGTAAGTATATTAACCTTTATTATCAAGTTAGCTAGAATAGTCACAACAATAGATTTAAAAGCTACATTTATAGATGTTACACTCGCATTTAGGAACATGTAACAACCCAACAATGTCCTAAATGCATGGACTAGCAGCTTGCTGAAACCGAGTTATCGACTCATGTAAATGAGCCATTACGCCACAGAGTAGTAAACGAACGGAGTGCTAACTTGCTTATTGCACTATTAAATGCAACTCGCTCAATTTGCGTGGAGCGGGACAAAGGAGCGTCTGTCATTGGAAGCTGTGTTGGAAGCTGTGTTGGAAGCTTGCGTCGCGTCATACGCTGTAGTTTTGATAGGTTGATGAAACGTGGTGTGTGTGACAGGTTGCAGCAATGTTCGCAGTGTTGCCAATGTCAAGCAGGCGTCTGCGAATGAGCACTCCTCTAGTCATAATAGAAGACAACACTATGATACACAACTGGTTTTGAGAAAGATTCTACCATGGTATCTTCTTCATATCTAGTAATATAATAACAATAATATTTTATTAATTATTATTTTTTATTTAGGCACATGAAGGTATTATAGTAGATAGGTACATGAGAGACTAACAAAGTTTGCATTATTAATTGCATGGTGTACACCCCGAAGAAGATGGCTAAGGGACGAGTTGGAGAAAACTAACGACCAGTGGTCCACTTTAACCCTGGATCGAAAGAGCTGGAAGTCATGGGGAGAGGCCTTTGCCCAGCAGTGGGATGATGCAGGCTAACTGTAACACACGAATTATTGAGTCAAGCGCTGCTCTTTTAGCTAGATCAAAATCACTGAGTGATCTGTATTTAGGAGGACTATAACTAAGTTGTATGACGAAGAAGGTAAGGTCATACTATCGTCACTACATTTGGTCTCCATAAATATATACATCCGCCATAGTCGATAACATTGTATTCACGACGAGAGTTGCCATCAAGTGCGCAGTCTGCATATTTTATACTTTTAGCTACAGTTTCTGCAGTAACTTTGAGTTATGCTCACGTAACTATAGTTTTTCTTGTGACTAAGTATTTTGTCCTACGTAGGTACGGGTTTGTTTTATCAGGTGATTATAAGGATCATTAAATTAATCTTTATTCTTCATCCAGGTACTCCGTAAAAATGTACCCAAGCATTATTTGATTTTATAAAATGCTTAACGCATTTACAACCGCCTACGCCATTTTTTCGGGTCATGAAAATGGCAGTCTAAAAAAAATGGAAGCTCCAACGAGCAATTTAAATTCATAATAACTCCAAAGTCAACGAAAGTTAAACAAAGCGGCAAAAATAATTAATCGTTGACATGCTCGCGTTTAAAAGTACAACCAACAAAAAAGTCTGTGACCACGCAATAGTACCTATACAAAACTAAAAGAACAATGAGTGTATTGCTACCTGAATAAATGATAACATCGCGGTAAATTTGATGTCAATATGTGTTAACACTAAGCTATTTAGTTCACGAGTCGGTCCCCTTTCCCGCCCGGTCCCCCTCTCACACATAGACATCTCCCTCCACTTCCACCCACTACTGACTCTGTGTGTACCGCACACAGAGATAAAAGCAATTTTTCACAGGTTTCACCGACGCACACAAGCGTAGTATGACGAATGTAGTGAGTCCCTTGCCCCACGAAAAGTTTTGTAGTACAGAATTTGTTCACTAGTAGTGTCTAGACATGCCATGCTTTTAAGTTAAAGGTGAATCCTTCCAGAATTTCATGAACTTAATACAAATTATAATCGAATTTTATTTTAATTTAAGAGTTTAATTATGTTTATTTCGCATAAATAAATTACGTACTTTCCGACTGAAAATAAAGTTGTATATGTTTGGAATAAAAACAACTTAGAATAGGTCATACATGCAATTATTTAATTATTTTCACAAAAAACACAATCAGCAAAATAGCATTTTCGTGTCGCTGGGTGCTTTGTTATCGTTTGTTTATTTAATTTTGGAATAAGTTTGTAAACAACGCAAAAATATTTTATGAAATAAATATTTTAAAAATAGCAGTTACATAATTATGCGCAAATACCAGCACAGCTATAATTTAAGGAGAAGTTATATTTCACGTGAAATATATTTACCAATTTCTTATTATAAACCGCGCTTACTAGTAAAATCGCACTCCGAGTTTCGCTGGAAAATCATGGCAAGGGAATGCATCGAAAATTATTATGGAATGTGCTCGAACGAGACGGGGATATTGCAGTCACACGCAGTTCAGTCGGTTAGACAGAGATCAAATATTGAATATCGCGCAGATTGCGAAAACGGGTTATGTTCGCGAGAGGAACAGAAGGAAAATGCACCATCTGCGAATCGTGTTAGGGTGGAAAATTTACTCTAGGTGAAGGCAACATAAGTTTTGTGGGCACTCAAGCCGGTAGGGGCATGCGGGGGGCTCCGTGGCTCTCAGCTGTGGCAGATAATCAATATCCGCTTGGCTTGTGGACACTATAATAATATATGTTATTTTATATCCACTCCATTCTTACTCCCGGCGGCTCCGTATGCTGCGTCCCTCTCGCACCATTATCTAAAATGGACAGTGGCGTAGATTTGGTAAATGATAACTGTGAGAAAGTATTTATCACGACAATGAAGCGTGATATGTAATTATATAAGGTATTTAGGGCGTAGTGGCGATATGTGGTGGGTGGTGGGGGGTTGTTCTGGTGTGTTTAGTGATATATTTGTTTTTATTGACGTCGGCATCGGTGGTGTCGGAGGCACGCGAAGCGGGGTTTACTTCTTCATTACTTCGGCGAGAGTCGCTCAACTACGCGTTACTCGATTGACTAACCTAACTGAGGGCTTTTTGGGCGAGTTTTAGTTACGTAGAACGGTGCGTAGTCGTTGTGGATGAGGAGCTCTTATTGTTATGATTGCGTATCCCCACGCTTGCTAAGTTTTTCTTTGCTCACACCTGCTTTCGTTTGAACTGAAAACATATTATACTTAGTGCGAATTTAACCAAAGTTTTATACCTGGAATAAGTCTTTTCCTGAAAATAAATTTTGAATTTTTGATAAATTTTTGATACAAAAACCGTTAGACGTCAATTTAATTCCACGGATAAAAGACAACTGAGTTTGGTGAATTCAGCCGTTAGTTATGTAGGATTAACAAAAAAAAACTTGGGTTAATGGAAATATGTTTTTTAATATTTTCGTTTTTTTTGTCTCCTTTGTAATAAACATATTCTACAAAGTTAATCGTAACGAACTTGGTTAAAAAGTGACACCACACCACACTAACTCTTAGCCATTAGATCGAACAAAGAAAAATAAAACAAACTTACCTAAAGAATATGACGCATTTAATGCCCCATGGTCCCTATGTTACAGGGGCGTATGGTCGCCGGCTCAGGGTAAGAAGGGGGTGGCCCATCTTCGGCGCGGCGTCGGGTGGCGGTAGAAGCATTGGGTAGGCATCCACAGATCCATTTGCTTTCTGACAACATTTTATTCTGTAATTGAAGGTTAATCTTCTGTAACCGTATGAATATGCTGTAAATATGGCTTGACGTTAAATAAGGTGAAGTGAAGTTCTTGTATAAAAATTCATTGTATGTTGGTTGGTGTCCAAAAATTACAGGATTTGATAGTGCTAGTAGATAACTTAACTTATAATTCTTAATCCTCTGGAGGTTTTGAAATGCTGCCTTTTTCGTAAGCTGACGTTTGTGAGCTTTTTATGGCCGTTTCCTATACTCGCGGAGGAGCCCCGCGAAACCTAAGGTGGAAGTGGTGGAACTTACCCGAGGGGGGGGGGGGGTAATTGCAGAACACACTATCAGTAGCAATGGCTTTCATTTTGACAGTTCAGCAACATACAGTGCGTTATTTAGATACGTTGTTGAGCAGACAAATTTTTAGAATATATGACGCAATGGATTAGCAATATTCTTCAAAATTAATCAGATTGAGATTATTAGTGTGTGTTACGCAATTAGGATGCAGGGGCTCCTGGTCACAATAGGATATACGATCTGGTCGGACGCTATCTTACTTAAGCTTCAGTTCGTCATCTTTGCCGTTGGCATATCAAGTACAAGAGGAAGCGAGCCCGGAAAAAAAAATTGCGTTACCAACATTACATTTTTTTTTGGGTTCATAAAAGCAAAGCACTTAACGATAATAAAACAGTAGGTAGCAGACATCAGTATCTCACCTTCCGCACCCAGTGTTACCCCACCGCCTCTTCAGGTCGTTGGTTCGGGCGTCCCACGCTACGTCTGCCATTTCACCGCCTCTATTCAAGCACTCATGTACTTCTATAATACAAAAAGGCAATTATTCCACAAAAATAACCAATCAAAAGCAAGTCCAACCCTATCAAAATCTCCACTGAACTCCATTTACAGGTATACATTTATAACTAATGTATAAATTGGTTTCCTAATTAATACACAAACCGTTCGCAGATTTGACTACACATGTCACCCCTGTTATGACGGTGCAAAGCGTCCCCAAATAATAATGGGAACATAATTCGATTGCCCCCCGTCTGTCGACGGATCGGATGATGCATCGATGTGGGCCGAACTAGATGTGGTTTGGACTCTTTGGACGCACTTGGATAGATTATCCTTAGGCATAATTTTGGAGAGCTGATTTTGTATTTATACTGTTTTTTATGTTGGCAATACCAGCAATTGTGGAATTAAGTTGACCTATCTACAGCCCGATTCAAACTTTACGGCGGCTCTGAATCTGAAGTGCGCTACTCGCTGCGCAGTACCTCACCCCTCACCCCCGCTGACACATTAATTCGTTACTGCGCAGTGACTCGCCTCATGTTCCGAGACGCCATAAAGTTTGAATCGGCTGTATCTACCACCTTTGTAATTTGTATCTACATGAGGATTAATAGCATAAAGTGGATTAGCCAGAGTTTAAAATAAAAGACGAACTAGCAGAGGATTGAGGAGGGGGGGGGGGTGAAGGGGGGCTCAGGGGGTCAGACCGGAATAAATCAAATAAATACATTATGATGCACCTTTTTAGTAATGACTGCTGTTTGGTTCAAGTTTCAAAACCTTACTATACTAATTTGTCCAATAATATCCATCACTTTCGAATAAACTTCAAAGAAAAAGGGAGCTTCTGACCACAGCCTTACCATGATTCTTACTACCTACCGTATAGTTCGGTTCCTCAGACTTGTCACCAGTTTGATGGAACGTGGAAGATTTTTAGCAGTTGAAGCTAAGAAGACAAATCAGTCACCATTTTTCAAGGGTAAAGCAGCATCACGTCGTCGTACTCTGATGTTATCATGTATGGTTGTCGGAGGACTTAGCAAATGAGCTTCTTTCCAATGCATCTAAAATTAAAAATGTAATATTCACGTAAATGTACCGGTTTTGTTTGTTACTAACTTATTTATTTGGGATATCCAACAAAAGATACAAATATACAATATAAATCACAATAACAAAAGGTTATTTTACGTGTAATCTTCAAGAGCCTACAGCATGCACAAGCTAGATGAAAACATGATTAAATTAAAAATAGAGAAAATAAATGATGAATGAGGAAAATAAATAATGATATTTGAGAAAAAGAAAAAAAAAATAATCAAGATTAAGCATTCATACTACAATTGTTTAGTATATTTAATAATTATTTCGCATTTGTAGAATATTGGAGAGAAGTAACATACTTAGTTATCCTGCGGTGGTAAAATTCTTGTTGTACTTTTAAAAGCTGAACAGAAACTTCCATACAACTTTATATCTATGAACCGACATATTTCAATTCAAGCAGATTAGATACTACCTATGCACAGATAAATTGATAGCAATATCCATTTGGACATACGGAAGTTCGATAAATAGTTAAACGAAACGCTAATCATTGCCGTTATGGTACGAATTCATTAAAAGTTGGGTTCTTGGTACACACGATAGTGATTAAGTGACATATTGGTAATGTTTGGTAAATTATGTGACACTAAATTCAATATGGCTGCTTCAGTCTTGGGTCGGACAGACCCAATTTAATCATCTAGCCTGTCGTAAAGGGTGACTAAGATGCAAGTATGTGTATATCTTATCTTCTTCTTTTTCGTCGTGTCAATGGCAGGACACTGAATTATACTTTGTTAATTTAAAACTTCGCCACTTCCACGGCATCGTCAGTGGCAGCGCAGAGGTCACTGTGGCTGCAGTTTTTGGGGCGCAGAGGGCAGGACAAGTGGTGGGACAGTCGTGATGACACATCTACACCCTGCTACCGTATCGTTGTAATCTAATAATTATTAAGTAAAAACTTTTGAAAAAGATCAACAACATTAAACTAGACAAAGGGATTTTGATAAGGGTGAAAGGTAAAGTAACACTTGGAAAAGTATACTCTTTAGGAGTGAATCTGGACATGATCCCGCGCTCATTGAAAGATCTTAGGGGGAAGCGCCATAGTAGCCCGCGTAATTCAAATTTTCTTACCTACGTTTTTTGCAATTTGCAGGTAGGTAAGTGTCAGGTTGTACATACGTTGAACAAAATATGATACGCAACCGCGACCGTACCCCTATTGAATGACTATTTCATGAAATACAGGGAGAAATTGAATTCATGGGCATCCTTTGAAGGGGTCATTGAACTCATCAATATGAACAACTTTTACTATGAGCCTAAACCTAAAATCGCGAAAAAAATCAGCTGTTCCTTGCATTTATGTTCACATAACTCGGCAAAATGTAGGGAACAGCTGATTTTTTTTCGCGATTTCAGGTTTGGTCCCATAGTAAAAGTTGTTCATAATGATGAGTACAATGACCCCGTAAAAGGATGCCCATGAATTTAATTTCACCCTGCATAAATCAGTAGAGTTATGAACTTAGAGGGTTGTGTGGATGATTTTAATGATTACCTATAATTCTGTAAATACGTACCTACTTATTACGGTCACGAATATTTTGTTCAACATACAACCTGATGCTGATAATGAATAAGATTATAAGAATCCATAAATCCTTCTCATCACAATACTTACTACATTCATTGTTATAAATACATTAAATACCCCTTTCTAACTAATCCCGCTTAACCCATACATCACAAGCTTGATTACGTTACCGACATACCAAAACGTCCATCCAATGGCATGCGACCATTACCATCCATAATACGTCACAGGTCGCCGCTGATTTCCCTAATATTGTTTGCGGATTACCTACTACCCTGTAGGCACTATATAGTTCCACTTAATTGCACGTACGCATCCAACGTGAATTACAGATATTAATAATGGTAATTAATGTCTGCAATCGAACCTCATCGAGTTAATGCAGTCATTTTACGCGTGCGTGTGTTCGTTAATGGATTATGTGTTGATAGTGGAATTATGTAGCGGTTTTGAGTAAAAATATGTTGCATTGATTTGGGTGGAATGTTCATGTTCAGCGATTATTTTCATCAAAGACAAAGAATCCTTTTTCTTATCTTGCTGTGAGTGGAAAGCATTCCACAAAAAAATCTGGGTCATCAACTCCACTTACGTTCTTCCCATTTTTTCCGGATTTTATGGAAACTTCTTAACTTAAGGAGTCCATTCGATTGTCTAATATTTTTGAGCCACGAATTCCTTTTTCTCGAGAGTCTCTTCACTCTCATTCATCGACTTCCATTTCCATATCGCCCTCTGTAAGTGCGATTGACCGAATTCAAATTTATTACAGTATCTAATTGACCCCATCGTCCTATTAGTTCATAGTCCTCTACTATGATCCTCATCTCCAGTAAATAACCTGTTTGTGAGATTTACTTTGCAAGGGTTCCCCTTGCGGCGAGCGTCAGAATAACATGCGGAAAGGATAAATGTAATTAGTATGTTAATATGCTAAGTGCGTCGCGCAATCTGAGTCTAGACGCTTGAGCCCTTTAAGGGTCCAGTCAGCCCTTAAAGAGGGTTGTAAACACTTGAAATAGAAATGGAGTTAATTTAAATAAGTTTTATGGAAAGAAAATAATTTTTAATTTTGTTACCGAACTCGCTTTGGAAGAACGTTGACAATATTAATAATAAAAGGGCTAAGAGGTAGACGAAGTTGAGTAAGCCCATGTGAATAAACAAACGCTAATCAGTAAGACCTTACTGTGAGACAAAGCTAGAAGAATTTCAGGCCTACAATCAGAACTTAAGATAAAATTATTCAAAAAAGCTGTTGGTGTACCTTAATAAATAAATAAATAATACATACAATCTAGCGTTGTGGACCACTCATAGACAGATGGGTCCGAATTGATTCTTTGATCAAACAAAGCGTTACTACATAATTAATCTAAGCAATACACTTATTGCGTATAATACCAATGTATTTAACTTTTTCAATTAAAACGGACACACGACACACTATATTTTCTGTCGGATTATGACCCTTCGACACGTGAGCGTCCCCAGACATATTGCATCCAACCCTCCGAGTACTGACCTCGCAGCGGATCAATTTATGAATATACCCGACACATCTTTGAAAGCCTTGCATTGTGAATAGTATTTTGATAAAGAGTATTAGGTACGAGTGGTGAATCAAATGGGCTTTTAGATCTTTTTAATGCTTTTAAGGTCGAAGTTACTGACGTTGATAAATGTAAAGATTTGACAGCACAAAGTCATAATGTCATCTTTAACAGTAATTCTATTTAAAGCCAAGGATAGTTCAGCAAACATATGCAACATTGACATGAAACGTTTTCTGTGAAACAATACATAACCTTGATGTTAGTTGCACGCTACTGACGCTAAGGTGTCTAAACATTTACTCCTATTCTTTCTTTTAGCCTTACCTATAGGGCAAGTAAAGACAAACAAAAGAGAGTAGAAGTCAGGAGGCCAAATCAGGCTGAACTTTAGTCAATTCACGGGTTCAGGCATGCATTCATTCATACATAAAAATAAAACAGAAATAAACAATAGTTGCAAAGTCATCTAAATACGGAAGATGCCCAGGCAAAATTTTGGCATGGCAACAGGTCTGCACGTCTTCAGGAAAAAAAGGACAGAACTACAAGCCATTTTCGTAACCACAGCCAAAAATTGAGTGTTATAACAACATAGATTTCTCGTGTAATCATGGCCGCACGACCCGGGTGGCCTATTTGCTAAATTATTTATAATAACTGCTTACCCTTTCCTGTCTGTATCAGGCGAATGTAATTAAGCGTTGTCTCCTGCCGAAATTGGGAACACGCTCATTTGTTTATGTTTGTTAGGTTAATCCTTCTGTATCAGTGTTGTTTCTTGTTAATTTGGTTTCGCGTCTTTTATTGATTTCTCTTTGTGTTGTCAATTCAAATACATATTCAAATTAATTTATTGTTTGTCACAGATGGAAAGTCAGTTCTTATAATTGTGGCATAAAGGATCGTTGTACCTAACATTATACAGTATGGTACAATATTCTAGCGTAATTCAATATTTATTTATGCATTAATATTATTATAAAATTATTATTCATAGTAGCTGATCATTGCTTTATACACCTCGGTAGCTCTAATAGTACTATTAATTTTGTATAATCTATTTTTGTCTTTTCTATTTGATTCAACGTCCTGAAATCAATACGCTGAATTATTTACACTTGTAATCTGTTGCATAAATATTTGTTTGGGTACGGGAACTGAAAGCGCAACCCTGAACAAAGAAGGCGGACGTCTCGAGTCGCCGAATCAACCCCAATGGCTCGAGGCTGGCTGGCTTGCTTCCTGTAGGGTCGCGGATTCGATGCTTGTTGAGGTCAAGAATAAAATATCAATTATTTACACTTATTTAATTTGGGGCCTTTGAAAACTGAACTGACCGATTGTTTATGGATTGTTTTTTGAATAATTCAGTGCAATATTCCCAGTCAGACTATCCTACTTTTCTCCTGGATTTAAAATACATAATCTACCTAGTTTCTTGTTTTAGATCATTATAAAAATAAACATTCCTAAACGGCTCATTTCCTAAAAGTCACTAAGCGTAAAACTCGCGTTTCCAATACATTAAAATCTTCATATTATGATCCGGAATAATTTACACTAGATTTACATGCAGTTTGTGACTAGGGTGTACCGATTCGCATTCAAGTACGCAATGTCAATGCTAGGGGAGGCGCATGAAAGTTGATTCGCAGTAATTGATCGCCTCGGGGAGCGTCGACGTCACTAGTACCTACGGAGTTTGGATTAAACGATTATTTAAATAAATGTACAGAATTGCGAACCTGTTAGTAAATATTTTCATTAATTTTGATACCTGTTTTACGTCATTAAAAAAACTTAACTTATTAACAACGACGACCACTGCTACTTACTTAGCTGCCTATCACTACTTTACTTCTTCTTCTCTATTACGAAATTTCCGTTGATTTTTTAAACAACTTGTTCGATAAAAAAAAAATATAGATATGAAAAACAAAAATCATAACTATACGAGTATACTGAAAGTAGCACCACCTGCCTGACTATTTTTCTTTATTTACCTAATGCTTCATACGATTTTTCTCTTTTTAAAGCTGTGCTTTTATCCAAATTCTTCTGCCTCAATCCAAATAAGTAGGTTATACATATTGCTGACTTTACATAAAGTTTAGTTGTACTCACAATGTAGAAAATCCTGTCTATTCAAACTACGTTTCCATGATGCAAAGACGCGTAGCGCCATCTGTTATGTTTGGTATTAACTATTAAAGCTAAACTCGAGCGGCTTCAGAGCGTTATGTATTGATTACACCAAGATACATGTATTTAAATATTAATAATTATGTATAGAAACAGGATAACTAAGATTATTGTTGGAAAGAGATTAAAATACCGGAAAATTTCGAAGATATGAACAAGAAAACGGAAATACAAAGCTAAGCTGAACGCGAAAAAAATTGAGGACAAATATATGAGTGGGAAGAGAGAAATTGAAAGTTAATTTTGAATTATTCATTCGTATCATAACTGGTCTCCAATACAATGTCCTTAGTTACATAGATATATCTATACATGGTTTCGGGTAAAACCTAGTCCCTTTTGTTAGCCAAGAGGGTCCTCCAAAAACTGTCTACCAAAGAACTCAATTAAAAAGGCGTCGCTAAAATTAATCTATAGGCTCTATGTATCGCTTAGGAGTACCGTGTAAACGTCAGCTTAGCCCTAACTGTTCGGCGGGCGTGGAAATTTACATATTATTAATTTACATAGCAACGTAACCCCGACGGTGCACAATCTGTGTAATTTGGCTGTTTGGCTGTTTAGCCGTTGTCTCGTAGTTAGTCGACCTACAACGTAATCACTCTATTTGGTGACACGGTTATAGGGACGGTCGACGACACTGGGATCAATAGTAGGGGAAGGGAGGGCAAGATGAATATAGCGGGCAACATGAATCATTCTTATAATTTGCTCTATCGAATCAGTGCATACACGTCCATAGCGCAAGTAGACGCGCGGTGAGGCGGGGGCTCGCAAACCAGTACGAACAGGACTGCCAGCGCGTGAGTACGCACGTCAGCGACAAAAAGCAATACGAACTCTCGACACTAAAATATTTGACTACGGTAAGTTTTGAGTTTTCTAACGGAATTAATCATCTATGTAATATATTTTCATTGTTTTAGTTAGTTTATTTATTGTAAATTAATGTATTTTTAAAGTTTTTTTCAACAGTATTCTCATTACATTTTTAGGTTATGCTTCATTCGTAAAGTAGCCTGGCGGGCAAAATGAATATAGGCATATTCGTCTTGCCCTCCTATATAAATATAAAGGCTGAACAACGCGCTGTTAAAAATTTGGGCAAGGAGAATCTATTATCATCCACAAACTATCAGACACCTTCCACATCAAGAATGAAACAAAAAAAATCGTTGCAGGGTGCTGCCAAAACTGTGTGTGATTATTATTGCACAGTATGCAAGGAACAATTTGTACATCCTCCAGCTGAAGACTGGATACAATGCTCCCAGTGTAAGGACTGGACTCACGAAGCCTGTTCAGCTTATCTTGGAAGAGGAACATACTTTTGTGATGAATGTCAAGATAATTGAGTATTGTCTCATCTTGAATCATCTTGCCCGATCGCTAGAACCATCTTACCCGATAGTATAGGGCAAGATGAATCAAACCTTATATTTCATATATTGATCTCGTGTAACAATTGTGATAAAAATTAGAGTCATTTCTTTGATTATTATGAAAGTTTAATTATAGTTGATTTTGAGAAATTAAAGGTTACTTAGTATTCTATTAAGATTTTTTTAAAATTAATTATTCAAGTTAAGTGAACCATCTTGCCCGCTCTTCCCCTAGGTAATGTGACGCATTATGAGTAATGTGTAAAAACTAGGATTTGGCCTTGATTTTTATCTACCTAGGTTACTTGAACAAAGGAATTTTGTATATCTTCAAGGGATCTTTTGGCCAAAATTAATAAATAGGAACAGGATGAAAAAAGTTATAAGGTACAGAACAACTATTTGACTTAATCGATAAACCTGAATAATCTTTTTAAGATCTCCTAACATCATAATTTATATTTTATACTTAATTATATAAATTGTAAAAAAAATACATTTCAAACTAATAGATTTCAATGAGACAAAGGGGAATTCTTAAGATCTCCTAACATCATAATTATATTTTATACTTAATTATATAAATTGTAAAAAAAAATACATTTCAAACTAATAGATTTCAATGAGACAAAGGGGAATTCAAACCCGATATTAATCTCTGCTTTCATTAATTAAAAATAAAACAAAATCAGATACCTCACATACCTAATAGAATTACAATTTTAATTCCGTGTGCCCTCGTTAACTACAGGTGTCTATGTAAGTGATAATATAAACAAACAGTCTCGTTGCTCGCCCTATGGGAGTGCTGTTCAATCCATATTTTTTGACATCGTCATCACAGCTAGGGGTGGCTAGAAGCCTCGCAACCCCATTGATACCTACTCCATCGAGCCGGAATGAAAAGTAGTGGGTAATATCTCCCATTTGCATATTTTAATTGTTAAAAGAGCAGACGCCCCTGCAGTGTGAATGTGGCATAAGCAACCGATTTGCATACATAGACGCAGTGCCGGCAACAAATTGTTATATCTGTAAATAAAGTGGAGTAATTGAAATATATTATAGTATAGGGGTTGATCTTATGTGAAGTTTAATAACTGATGATTATTAGAAAGTAGTTGCTTTTTTTACAGTTATGTTCAGGCAAGATGCACCTGCGTACGAAACTCACAAAAGTTTAGAAGACAAAGATGCAGTGGCCCATACCAATAAGTTGGAATAACGCCAACAAGAAGAAAAATAACACTTGTTTCTGTGTTGATATTTTATTGAGTTCACAAAGTTTTGGAAGATATAAATCTTATTGCCCGACATACCTACCACTTAAGGTGATAAGATTGAACAATTACAAGAATCGGAAAATGTAAAGTATTTCTTGCTCAATCTCGTATGCTCCTAAACAATTCTTAAAAGAGCATGGTATGATCCAAACACTGCGTCTATAGATAGACAATCTGTAATTTGCTCCGCTCCATACATTTCCAGACACTGACGGAGATATAAATAAAGAATAGTTACTGAACAGTATTTTCGATTAGAGAGATGACGCGAGGGTGCGGGCCGGCCGGCGCAGCGTGGTACCGATGACGTCATTACACTAGATACGTCGTTCTTTGTATACCTTGTTTGTATACTAATTGATTTTAACCCTTCAGAACGTGTGTCATTGTAGAAAACGTGTCAGATGTGAGTGAATGAAGAGAGACTTTTTTAAACAATAGCGTTTAATAGGCCATTCATATTATTGATAATTTTCTACCAAGTAGGCACTGAAGCTCAAACAATGACAGTAGGGTCACAGAAGAGTTTAGGCGCGATCGTGCGACAGTTTAACGAGAGACATACTACATATACAAGTTGTCTATTTTTCGTAATTCCAATGCAGTCTTCTAGGATCTGCCACCCAGGTGTGAATAAAAAAAATCTTCAGAAGAACGGACAGGCATCTCCAACGGATATCACTTTTAACATTTTCTACGTTCCACAAAGTTTCCCAACACTAATAAACACTGGAAAAGTTTGGCCGATAGCACGACAGGGACAGACATAATTTTAACAAATTCATGGTTGATGGATAGAATGAAGTATTATAGAAGTTTGAAGCTAAAGAAAAATCTGCAGTTTGCTGCATCTAAGTAGACTTTTCCTTTCTTTTATCATGGTATAGTCGTAGTGGTACAGTGTGGTTTCCGACAAAGAATTGGCTACCTCTCAACTAGCTGGTTTTATATAAAAAGTGTATCTCATTGTCTGGAAGATGAGGAGCAATAGAACATCTCTTAGGTAGGTACTACCTACGATTGCATCCAATGATAAGATCGATCCTAGCAATGAGAAAAATGTATCGACCCTTATAAAGTTAGCACTATGTCGCTTAGTAAATTTTGCCTTCCAAGCGTCGATGTGCATTGTCGTAGAAATTTTCAACACTGTTGATTATGAGATTCCATAATCGTACGTTGCCCGCCACATCACACGGAATCCCATATTAAGCTTAGCTTAATATCCAAAGAGTATCAAAGATTCCGGTTACACTGTTTCTTATAGTAACATTAAGATAATTAAAATTTCCTCATCTGTGGTGGTGTTTATTTTCAACATCCCAATTCCGGCCGCGTTGTCTCAATACGGAATTAGCTTCGTCATAAACAAAGAGGTTAAGTGCCTTATAAATAACAGGGATCTTCTTTACCTTAACTAGATGTTTCGGCGATATTTTTGGTGTCTTGTATCTTTTCAATATTATGGTTTGTAATCTTTTTTAAATTACTCCTTTGAAGGATTAATTAACTATGATTTTTCTTTGTTGTTATTTGAAAAATAATTGTCTTAAATAGGTACCTGTTTATGTGGATGACCTACTATGCGTTACTACGCATACTAGTGTTTAGGAATCAGGACATAGGTACAAACTAACTGACTGTAGGTAACTAACTTTGTTAGAGAGAAAGGTAGGTATGGCCGCTGTATTTCACAGGAAATGCGCACAATAGGTTTTATGCAGAAACCTGGGAAGCAGAAAACTGGCACACCGTAAAATCAATAGCTTTTCCTGCGATATTCTAAAAGCTTTGTGTTTATAGAATGTGTTGTAAAAATATGTTTTGGCGCCATATTGGATAACCCAAAAATTGTTTTACTACTGTCACACATTCTTTACAGAAATAAATAATCAGGAAATAATTGATTTAGTACAACACAACAAATCATCAATAAAGAATCAGATAATTATTAAAGTAGCCATCCACTATAGTTGGAAGCGCTCGTATTGCACACTCAATGTTATTAATTATTTTACACCCCTATATCGTTAGTAGAACATTAATGAATACATCATCACCACAACAACATCGCTGCAGTGAAATCACTAATGCATTTGTACATAAACGTACCGGATTGAACTAATATTACGTCCACGCCTTAATTGAGTACAGCGCCATCTATTGACGAGTGGCGACAGCATGCTGTATCGCCTGAATAAATTACATACATATTGTGGTACGAATTCCACCGCTCACACCACTTCCGGATAACCGTATATTAGTAACAGACGCCATTATTCTACTGTCGAGTAATTTCGGACCCAATTTCGGTTGTCACGTAGGTATAGCGTTGTAGGTAAACCTCTGAAAGTTTAATGCGATGGTGCGTACTATTCACGCCATGTATGTATGACACGAGTTTATGTTACAAAATAATAGTGAATGTGTAATTCGATTGATAACTTAGTTTTATTTTTGTATAAGCAATTAGGCTGCGTTTGTTGCGTACAATACAAGGCTATTTGACATTTTTAGTGAGCTTGAAATAATTCGGTAAGTAACTAAAAAATTGACCGTTTGACCGTTAGTCATCGAGTTTTTTTAAATAATGTACATATTGGCGCCGATTCCCTTGTTCTCAAACTAAACTAAATTTAAGTTCAGTGCATCTTCTTCTTTCTATTTCAAGAAAAGGGCAGAAGATAAATATTAGTTTAGTCCTGTCAAAATAAGATACTATATATACACCATAGACAAGTTTATACCTGATTAAAAAATTGGCTACTAAAATACGTCAATTTACGTCCGGCGCTGACTAATTTGACAGGACTAAACTAACATTTATCTTCTGTCCTTTTCTTAATGAAATAGAAAGAAAAAGATTTGATCATAAATTTAGTTTAGTTTGTAAACAAGGGAGTCGGCGCTATTATAATAACTGTAAAATTATCTAAGTTACCTGTCTACGTTTCACTTCTTATTCAAAACAGAATATAATGTTGTAGGCACGTGCCGTAACTATAGATACAACTTTGTACCTATCTTTGAAGATTCCGTTATATTAAATATTACATAAAAATGGTTTCGTCTTGGATATTCCTCTTCCCGGGACCCCGGCGTGCGAAGGAAGGGCGGAGGGATCACCAAGTTTGTCCTATTTAAGGTATGTGGATGTGCCCTCAAGGGTATTATTGTGTACGAGTATCTAGTTGGGAAGATAGGTTCGTTCATAATTCTATTGTGTTGCATGGTCATCTTACTACATAAAAAATGATATAGTAATAACATTAAATGGAAAAATAACCTACCTAATCGTGATGTTAAAAATTGAAAATGTAGGCATCTTCTGTGTGTAGACTTAACTCATTTCAACACCGCTAGATGGCGCTAGCAGTTCGAATAAGCGAAAGATTCTAATAACAATATTTTGCTGAACTGTCATTTTGAAATTCGTTGCGCAATTTTGGAGTTATGTAATTGAATCGAAATATTTCGAAAATCTTTTGTAACTTTTTCGAAAACTTAAAATGAAATTGATGTTCGTTTATTTTACTTACAGAAGTTTCTTTTTGGGTCGACTGAAGCCACTGAAATATGTGTGAAGACACTGATAATTGAAATAAGCTGTATGTGTGGTTGGTTACTAACACACCTTTTTATTGAGAACATGGACATTGCATTGTTAGTAGTTTTCGTCTGGCAGGGTGGGGATAAAAATATAGGCCCTGTAATAACCGATCCATAATATTATGGGAAATATGGTGATAATGAAAGTCTTGTAGTCTTCTGTGAGAAAGCAACTCTTCAGAATGCTAAATAAGTACTTGTACCTTATCATCATTCTCCTGCCCTTATCCCAATTTATTTGGGTCGGCGCAACATGTATTTTTCTTCCATTCTTCTCTATTAGTCGTCATTTTGGTAGTTACCAACTTTCCAACCATATCATCATTCACACAGCATCCATCGTTTCTTTGGTCTTTCCCTACTTTATAGCCATCGATATTCATACTCGAATATTTCCCGAGTCCGGACCCTTGAGTACGGCCCTGTACAGCGGGGACCGCGCGGGGCGAAGGAGCGGAGGTCACCGAACAATCCCGAATATTCCCGAAGTATTCAGTGCGCGCGCGACGCCGCGCCAGTCCGCCCAGATCGTCTTAACGAACGCACGTACCACCTTGCCTTAGCCACCCGCGCTAATTAACTCGCTCAGAGATTCTCTATCATTTTATATAAATTAACTTCAGTGCTACCTATTCACTCTGTAACAACTGTCTCCTATCATTAAATACCTTCAATCGTTATTTGCTGTTTCCATGTTCACTGCCTGCCTGCCTGCCTGCCTGCCTGCCTGCCTGCCTGCCTAGCCGCTCGCTACACAAGCACCATAGATCAACATCTCAGCCACACCATACACCCATACATCCCACAGTGGTGACCCCGACTAAGAAATAATGGCGAAATCCGGTGAAGATCAACTAGAAAATTCCGGTTTGTGCCGCGTGGGTGTGCGAGTGCCGCCATTTTGGCCCGAGGAACCGGCCGTTTGGTTTGCGCAAATTGAAGGTCAGTTTATAATTTCCAATATTACTGCCGATCTGACGAAATATCATTACGTAGTTGGTCAATTAGAGCCGCAATACGCGGCAGAGGTTAAAGATGTCATTTTAAATCCGCCGGATACCGGCCGATACGAAAAATTGAAAGCGGAACTTATCAAGCGGTTGTCCGCGTCACAAGAGCGGAAGCTGCAACAATTATTGACCCACGAGGAACTGGGGGATAGGAAGCCATCCCAGTTCATGAGACATCTGCAGAATTTAGCTGGACCGACTGTCCCTGACCACCTAATCAGGCAAATCTGGGCAAATAGATTACCTACCCACATTCAAACGATTATTGCTTCGCAGACCGACAGCGCACTCCAAACCGTGGCCGAGTTAGCTGACAAAATAAACGACATTTCGACACCGACGCAGCAGGCAGCATGTGCGGCAAGTGAAGCCCCAGGTACGGTGTCAGCCATCGAGATGCTGGTGAAACGGGTCGACGAACTGGCAAAGCAGGTACAAGGCTTTAGAAATAATAATAATCGATCTCGCAACGACGGACGGAAGGCCCGTAGCCGCTCGACCTCAAGACAACGGTCAAGGTCACGAGAACGCCCCGCTGACCATCCACATTGTTGGTACCATTTCAATTATGGTGGCAGTGCAAGGAACTGCCGGCAGCCGTGCAACTATAAAACGGCGGGAAACGCCGACGGCAGTCATTAGTAGCGGTAGCTGACTGTCCCATATCTTCAGGCCGCTTGTTCATTACTGACCGGAAATCAAAGGCACAATTCCTCATCGACACGGGTTCAGACCTGTGCGTATTTCCAAAGTCAGCCGTACAACAGCCTCGAGCAAAGACTAAGTACCAACTATTCGCTGCAAATGGAACACTTATCCCTACATACGGTTACATACAACTGAACCTGGACTTGGGACTACGACGAGCATTCAGCTGGAGGTTTACCGTGGCTGATGTCACGAAGCCAATAATAGGGGTAGACTTTTTAAGTTTTTACCATCTTCTAGTGGACTGCAGACAGCAACGCCTCATTGATGGGATCACCATGCTCGGCATCAACGCGCCGCAGCCTAGGGATACATCCGACATTTCATCCATACGTACCACAGCTGATGACACCGTCTACGACAAGCTGCTACGAGAATTTCCAGACATCACCCGGCCAGCTGGTAAGCCACAAACGCTTAAACACACCACGATGCATCATATCCGTACAACTCCGGGGCCCCCTACTTCTAGTCGCCCGCGCCGTTTGGATCCAGAAAGACTGAAAATAGCAAAACGCGAATTCGACGAAATGCTGCTAAATGGCACCGCGCGAAGGTCAGAGAGCGCCTGGTCGTCTCCTCTTCACTTGGCTAGAAAAAAAACCGACGGATGGAGACCCTGCGGGGATTACAGAGCCCTGAACGCCCGAACGATTCCAGACCGTTATCCTGTACGACACATCCATGACTTCACAAACGACCTTACAGGTAAAAAAATCTTCTCTACTATAGACCTGGTCAGAGCCTACAATCAATTGCCGGTCTTTGAAGACGATATACCGAAAACTGCCATCACAACACCGTTCGGGATGTTTGAATTTCCGTACATGACCTTCGGTCTGAGGAATGCGGGGCAAACATTCCAACGGTTCATGGACGAAGTATTAAATGGCCTAGATTTTACTTATGGATATCTGGACGACATCCTCCTTTATTCTGCTGATGAGGAACAGCACCTGGAGCACCTCCGTATACTGTTCGGACGCCTGAAGGATTACGGCGTCATAATAAATACGTCAAAATGCTGTTTCGGACAAAACACAGTAAAATTCTTAGGTTTCAACGTCTCCGCAGATGGACTCAGTCCTTTAGAAACAAAAACACAGGCAATTCTCGATTTCCCGACACCTAAAAACACAAAAGAGCTTAGAAGATTCCTAGGAACCTTAAACTTTTATCGAAGGTTTATTCCAGACGCAGCAGCGAAGCAGGCGCCTCTAAATGCTATGCTGGCCGGACAAAGCAAAGGTTCAAAGCCGATCGAACTCACGACTGAACAACTGGAAGCCTTCAAAGACTGTAAGTCAAGTATTTCTAAGGCTACTCTGCTGGTGCATCCTAATCCCAGTGCCGAACTGGCTATACAGACCGATGCTTCTGACGTAGCCATCGGCGCCGTCCTACAGCAGCGGAAAGGTAATGACTGGCAACCTATGGCATTTTTCTCAAGAAAGCTCAGCCAATCACAAAGAAAGTACAGTCCATATGACCGCGAGCTGCTAGCGATATACGACGCCATACGTCACTTCCGCTACATGGTGGAAGCAAGACCATTCACCATACTGACGGATCACAAACCACTTACGTTTGCTTTCACCACACGAAGAGACAAATGTTCACCGCGACAATTCAGATACTTGGATTTTATTTCACAATTTTCAACTGACATCAGGTTTGTCTCAGGTAAAGACAACGTGGTAGCAGACACTCTTTCCCGCATCGAAGAAATAACTACGCCCCTAGATTACCGCAGCCTAGCCCGAGCCCAGGAGACAGACGCAGAGCTACAAGCGATACTCTTGGACGGATCCAGTCTACAACTGCATAAGGTTTCCCTACCTGACGCCACAACGCAAGTATACTGCGACACTTCTACATCTAATCCTCGACCATACCTTACTTGTGCCTTTCGACGTCAAGCTTTTGAAACACTCCATAACCTCAGTCACCCTGGCGTTAAAGCTACAGTACAACTAGTAACTTCTAGATTCGTTTGGCCGGGCATAAGGCGTGACTGTCGACAATGGGCTAAGGAATGTCATCAATGTCAACGGTGTAAAACCACAAGGCATACGACTGCACCGTTCACAGAGTTCAAATCACCTTCAGCTCGCTTTCAACACATACACATGGATATTATAGGTCCCTTACCTTTATCTGCTTCCCACAGGTACTGCCTCACGATAGTCGACCGCTTCACACGTTGGCCTGAGGCGTACCCCCTCGCCGACATCACGGCCGACACCTGCGCATCAGCCTTCATCTCCGGCTGGGTCGCACGGTTCGGCTGTCCCGCTCGAATCACCACCGATCGCGGCCGCCAATTCGAGTCGCGCCTCTTCAAGTCCATCGCGGCACTGATCGGTGCCGACCACCTTACGACGACTGCTTACCACCCAGCCGCGAATGGTTTAGTGGAACGTTTACATCGGCAACTCAAGGCCGCCATCACCTGTCACGCGTCATCGCAGTGGACCGAAGCTCTTCCAATGGTGCTACTGGGCATTCGCAGCGCATGGAAAGACGACATCCAATCATCAGCGGCGGAGCTTGTCTACGGTGAGCCTCTACGCTTGCCTGGGCAGTTTTTCAACACGACATTAGAAGAGGAAGTTAATGTCACCGACTTCGCCGATCGCCTACGCAGTCGCATGAGCAAACTAGCACCAACACCGACTTCGTGGCACTCACCTCGTCCTTTCTATATACCGAGAGACTTGTGTACTGCGACGCACGTTTATCTACGCCAAGGGCCACTCCGACGTCCACTCCAAGCACCATACGCCGGCCCGTACAAAGTCGTGCGCCGAGGCTCCAAAACATTCGACATAAAGGTACAGAACATGGTACAAACCGTTACCGTAGACAGACTGAAACCGGCGTACACAGCGGACGACAACATCACACTACCACCAACAGCTCCAATACCGACACCAACACCGGTACCGATGTCAACGACAGCGCCGACACCAGCAATAACGACTAGGGCGACACCTCCTGCTGCGACAGCTCCAGTTCCAGTTCCCGATGGCATATCTTCAAACACTAGTAAGAAGACCAGGAGCGGGAGGACTGTGAGGTTTCCCGAACACTATCGATCGTAGTCACGATCTCGGCAGGGGAGTACTGTGGCATCCACATAATCCCGAGTCCGGACCCTTGAGTACGGCCCTGTACAGCGGGGACCGCGCGGGGCGAAGGAGCGGAGGTCACCGAACAATCCCGAATATTCCCGAAGTATTCAGTGCGCGCGCGACGCCGCGCCAGTCCGCCCAGATCGTCTTAACGAACGCACGTACCACCTTGCCTTAGCCACCCGCGCTAATTAACTCGCTCAGAGATTCTCTATCATTTTATATAAATTAACTTCAGTGCTACCTATTCACTCTGTAACAACTGTCTCCTATCATTAAATACCTTCAATCGTTATTTGCTGTTTCCATGTTCACTGCCTGCCTGCCTGCCTGCCTGCCTGCCTGCCTGCCTGCCTAGCCGCTCGCTACACAAGCACCATAGATCAACATCTCAGCCACACCATACACCCATACATCCCACAGTATGTACCTATTGGCTGATAATGAAGTCGATGTCTTGTACAGACGCCAGCACATCAAGCTACCCGAAACTGTCAAATTTTCCCAATCAACTTTGAACCTTATGCTTTTGTGTTAAAGTTGAAAATCTATTAAAGAAATTTCACAGATTGTAGTAGCTTGATGTGCTGGCGTCTGTACCTAAGGATCTAGTAAAATTATTTTCATGACAACCAAAAATCGTCACCATTGTGAATAGAACTCTCAAAATAATTTCTCCAGTAGCGTCCCAAAGTTATCGGTCTAATAATTCGTAAAGATTACAAACCCCTCGTATAAAGGTTGGGTGTTTTTACGCACTCGATGACGTCACACGTTTTATGTGATTAGATAAGGAGTCTGAGGATCATGATGGTACATTATTGTAGGTAGGTAGAATCTCGTGAAAATCATGCATAACAGTGTTGAGTTTTCAAGAGACAACACTATGAAATTATTTGCACAATATTTTGCAGTAGGTATTTAAATCATTTCAAAACATTATGAACGTGTAATTGTAAGTGTTATCTTAGACAAATAAGGATTTGTGCATTTTAATATAGAAAAACCCATTATTTGGCTAAAGGATTTGAACATAACTATTGTTAAAAAATATTTTAGTAGAATGAGTTAGTTCCTACTTTTTAAAATTATATTTTATAAGAAGATAGTCGCATCTCTACGACGACATTTGGCTGCAATTTTCAGAGGATACCGTTGCCAAAAGAAAACTCAAATCGTAAAAATTTGCCGTCTCTCATATACTTAGGTAGGTATGTGAGAAAATCTTACACCTATTTTTAACTAACAGAATTCATATTATCATTTCGAACTGAGAGAAACGAAACATTACAATAAACTAGGTCCACGTCATAGGAACACATTTACCCGGAATGAATTTCCATTAAGTCAAGTTAATAATCCTAGAACTTGGGTTCCGCTAACCTAGTACAGATCTGGTACAACAATATTGAGACTACCAAGCGTAAGTGGGTCGCGCAATGGCCAGCGTATGTAGGTCTCACGTAAATTCACCATTTCCAAGCAACTGAAGTGATTTCCACAGGTGAAAGAGACACGGGGGGTCAAGTGGTGCTGGGCACGGATAACTTTTGGTCGCTTATAATTTATTCACACCACAATGCCTGAGGTGTGTTTTACAATTTTTCAATTCCCCTACCGCGGTCCGACCCCGGTGGTTGTACCTGTTAACGTATTTGGGAATGTAAACGAATATTACAAGCGGGGGAGGTCACGATGAAACACGGTTACTGACGAATATTAGAGTAAATTAAACAAACATAATAATATTTACCTTTAAAAAACCTGAACGTTGTGATGACATAATTACGCAAATACGTTTTAAGTTTTAACCACCTTTTTAAATAGTTTAACTCGAAGGCGAGTGATATTGACTTAACATTTGAACCGATTACCTCTTAATATTATTGGGCCGGCCTAAGTAAATACGTTATATCGGCACAGCCACAAATCTTCATGTTTCGACCTTCATGAGCGCGGCAGATACATTTCTTAAGTTTGTAGTTTGTTCCATGTGACCGCTGGAATGTGTTTGCTCGCACTTATTCTTTCACACAGACACAATATGTTTTTCGCAATAAAACTTTAAACGTCACACAAGTAACGCAACTCGTTTTGTTTCGTAAACAATGATCCATAGATAGACCACCCAAGAGACGGCCGCGTATTCCCAATATGTGGTCGGTGTGATCTGGCATCTGGCGGATTTTATATCTATAATAAATCACAGTGGAATATCGAAAAACACTAACGAAGTGTCGAAGTAGGTCGGCTCGCTTATTCAGCACATCGCATTGGTTTTCACCTCAATTCTTTTACAGCTTTCTGGATTATTTTTCGGAAAACCGATGTGTAGGAGTTTAATAGTCACGATAGGCATGTTTACCACGAATGTTAAAACAATTTGCGTAACATTTCTAAAGAATAGAAAGAATTTATCGATTGTTAGATGATTTTGGAAACAAAGCATCATTGAACGTTACGTTTAAAATTTGAGAAGCTTTAATAATAATAATAATAATATTCCACAACTATCACACAACGCCATCTAGTCCCAAGCTAAGCAGAGCTTGTGTTATGGGTACTAGACAACTGATAAACATACTTATATATTTCTAAATACATACATATTATAGATAAATTACACCCAGACACAGAACAAATGATCGTGCTCATCACACAAACATTTGTCCTGGGTGGGAATCGAACCCACGACCTCCGGCATAGCAGTCAGGGTCACTAACCACTAGACCATCAGGCCTTTTACCAACTATCAAGGACAAAGGTTAAAATGCTGAGTGATGAATCCAATACAGAAACACATTAACAATGTAATCAACTTTCAACTGACAGTACTTCTGTCAACGTCGTTCCAAGGTGCTACAGTACTAATTGTAGTTTTGATTAAGCTGTCGGGAAACATGAATGTAATTATTTGGATACATGCATGTTTGAAAAATTAACCGAACCGTACATTTTCAGTGAAGGAGACTAATGTTAAAATTAGGTTTGACCCTAGAGAGAACCCGAGTTTATAAGCAATGACACTTTACTATCAAATAATACAATCTGTTGCTGGTAGCTAGGTAGGCTTTTTACAAGAGGAGAAAGGAAACTGCAAAATAATTTTCCTCGTTTCTCTACCTCCTGTCGTTTATCATGGTTTTAAAAAAAACTATATACAGGGTGACTGGAAATTAGTGGCGGAGCCGTTAAGGGGAGGTAGTCTAGGGTTTTTCCGACAGATATCACTATGAGACCTACCGTCCTTACTTAACCCTTTCCAAGATATTCCTACTTAAAGAGATAGTAATAAATCCTAAAAAAAAGTGATTTTGGCCTACTTTTTTTTGTTTTGCAACAAAGATATTCTAAATAAGTAATATTAATTGTAAAATTTCCGCTACTGTCATTATTTTATGCAAAAACTGCTAAACAAAAAGTAGGAATATCTTGGAAAGGGTTAAGTAAGGACGGTAGGTCTCATAGTGATATCTGTCGGAATAACCCTAGACTACCTCCCCTTAACGGCTCCGCCACTAATTTCCAGTCACCCTGTATATGTAATGAAATGACATTTCATTAAATTGAATTTGCCGCGCTTCGCGCATGTATTAGGTTGTCTGTGGAAGTGAGCAGAGGTCGCATCGGGCTGACACGTAATTTCAATGGCGGATGATGTTTAGATTAAAAAACTTGTAGAAAGATAAATGAAAGGATATAATTGAGGAGGCGATATTAGTGAACTTTAAATGTCGTTTCTTTGTATTTTCAGAGAAACAATTTGTGTTCATTAGCAAAAAATCCTCAATAACATACTTAATATCTTATAAAACGACATTTTCGTTAACTAAATGAAGATGGACCGGCTGCAATTTGAGTTTACGATGATAGCTTCAAATGATGGCAAATCTAATGTATTAGCAATAACCGCAATATCTACAGAAGAAGGAAAATGTTATGTTTTACCTGATGAGCTGAAGCCGGTGAGTCATCATACATATATTGTTAAAAAGAACACTCCGTTACAGGTTTTGCACCAAAATATTTACTGGATGGTACAAATGTCAGTATTCTACCAAATGAATTAAAAACAACAGAAAGGGAAGACGGGTGGATTGTTGATAGAAGATTGGCACTAGAGAATACAATAAAATCCCACAAGTACAACAAAAAAATGTTTGATAGAAATAGAAAAATGCAAGAGTTTAATATAGGAGACAGTGTATATGTAGAAAATGGAAATAGATTGAATAGAAAGAAATTAGATGAATTAAAAATAGGCCCTTTCAAGATAATAGAGAAAATATCGAACTCCATTTATAGGATTGACACTGGCAACAGAAAAACAGAATCAACTTTATTCCACATAACAAAATTACAACCTGTCACAACAGAAGCTGAAGAAGATGAAGTAGAAGAAAACGAATAGGAAAATAAATTATAGGTACAGTGTGTGGATATCTTGTTTAGAATTTTCGCTCTTAGGGGGGGGAGATGTAATGAAATGACATTTCATTAAATTGAATTTGCCGCGCTTCGCGCATGTATTAGGTTGTCTGTGGAAGTGAGCAGAGGTCGCATCGGGCTGACACGTAATTTCAATGGCGGATGATGTTTAGATTAAAAAACTTGTAGAAAGATAAATGAAAGGATATAATTGAGGAGGCGATATTAGTGAACTTTAAATGTCGTTTCTTTGTATTTTCAGAGAAACAATTTGTGTTCATTAGCAAAAAATCCTCAATAACATACTTAATATCTTATATATATTTTGTAACGGAAAATTTAAATAATTGTTTCTTTATTAGCGAAAACGGTCAATTTCAAACACACATTCGACAGAGAAGATAGTCAGATTGAGCATTTGAAAGTGTCACATTTGAAGTGCCAGATCAATCTTTAGATAGTCGTACAATAAAACCACCTACAAGATATTCAATTGTGTAGTGTTTATTACTTATGAAAGTCGGCTAAAACGGTCTAGCTGTAAATTAAAGTGCCTACGTATATGTCCGTAAATCAAGGGAAGATTTACGTCCGCGTTGTGCGCGCTAACGATAAAGCTACGACTAGAGTTACCTTGTTGTTTGACTATTTTTAAATATCTACCAATAGAATATTGGGATTTTGTGTGATTCATTATTAGATCTAACGAAACTAGGTATAGAAGGCCGCAAACAACTTTCAAAGAGTTTAACAAAAAAAGTGAAGTTATGAAGAATATTCTCGATAAACATCAAACAATTTCAAAATAGCACATGACATTTCCATATTTTTCAGTGTGAGGTAGGTAAACAATGGTCCCAGTATGCTGCCTTGTAGTACGCCAACACCTACGTCGGATCGGATTCATATCGATTTCTGCTGTTGAATTCTTTTAGATTTTTGACAGCATTTCAAGATCTATCTATCTTGAATACTGCTATGAAGAGCTGGAATCAGGGAGTAAATCAGTTGATGTTTCCTTATCATAAGCTTTTTTTTAGTTTTGACACCAGTGACATGGATTTTTAAGAAAACAGTACCTACCTAATAATATGGAAAACAATAATGCCTAAGAAGGGCTCCAAATTATTAATTTAAATATTAATACGAGAACGACTGTAAATAATGCTGACAAAATTGAATAACCAAATAATGAAAGAGAAGCCAATACTAATATCAAAATAAAATAATTCATGCATTGCATCATCAATGCTTTCATTAGGTACATGTAAAATGCGCACACATTATGAAAATAAACAGCAAAAGTGGTTTGCAACTCAGCAGGGGTGTTTTACATACATTTTGATTCGATTAAAAATCGATTAGTAGACTCGAAGTCATATAAAATTACTGAAATAAAAGAAAACGAATTCGATACTGAAATAACACGCAGCGTTAACGCTTGCCATAAGATAAACATTGCCCCTCCAGAAATAACGTTTGGTCAAGGTATTTAGAATGCATACACCTTGTCTACGATTTCTATTTAAGTTTTCTACAGTACAAATTGGAAATTGATATAACAGTATTTTGTTTGTTTGGATAATTTTCTTGGCTTATTTTGTTTTTAATTTCAGCTATATAAACTGTAATTTATTATTTTCTAGCCAAATAAAAGTAATAATAATCCCAAAATATATTAAACCCACATAGCAAAACACAACCAGAAATGTTTAACAACGCTTACAACAACGTAAATATTAAAAAATTCGAGCTTCCGCTACTCGCTACTAGGTGGCGCTCGTAGCCAGTTCGGTAACAATATTGCCCCTCCCCCATTTCACAAGTTGCTACCAAGTTTTCACACTACATTCGTTTGGCAAGCTGCCCCCGACAAGTTTGGAAAGCTCGGATTTTCTGCGAAAGCTCTACACTTTCGACGTACTAATTGCTTAGTTTAGTGTTGAGGGTTTGTGTATTGGTCATTTTCGTTACTTTGAATAAATTAAAGGACTTTTATAATTGCGTAAGTTTTTATGTAATTGCTTTTTTAGATTTCATGTTGCTTGCATTTGCAAAAACGCATGTAGATTTTTTTCACGTATAGTACAGCGGGCTGTTTACATAAGCATTAATTTTGATGAAGTTATAAAAAATCTAATTCCATTAAAACAATGCGGACGTAACCTTTATTTTAATTTGATTCATGCCTAATTTATATAAGGAAACTCACAATTACCATTATCTTTAACAGGTTCAGTAAATAAAACAAAAACTAGGAGTTAACATTCAAACATTCGTAAATGGCGCGCTAAAGTTTCGTGAGAATCTCTGACGTCACAAGTCAAACAAAATAATCTGAGCAGTCGTTGATATTATTGTATGTTTAATATTTTCCACTACTACATTTAACTCGGCGCTATAAAAAGCCAATATAAACCTAAACGCCGCTGAGATCGCCCGCATTATCTTGTGATTATCGCGTGTCAAAACATCGCCACGCTCGCGATACTTCGCATGTAATCTGATAAACGATGTATTCTGCACGCTTCGCGCTTCTCACCCATCCCGTTCCCACCCACACATAATGTAGAGCGTTGTCTCTCTCGCGCGGTCATCCATTTCATTCATGCGCGATACACCTCGCCAGGCCGCTGTTTACAGACACAAACAAACAGTACAGCAAACCGCTTAGCTTTAAGTACGAGACCGTGAAAGTGATATTGTCAAGTACATCCGTCTCTTTCTAGGAGCCGAGTGTTTAGTTCCGAGAGCGTGGATAGATGTCGCTAGCGGTTCCGTTCTGCTAGCAGTATGGTATAAATGTCACAATAATTTGGGCGCGACGTTGCCGGACTTCGCCACCCGGTGTGGTGGCGGGAGCAAGCAATAAACTGGCGAGTTTGAGGTATGGCGAGAGAGCACTTATGTAGTGAGTATTTAGGTTTATTTTTGTTTGTGTTGTAGGCAGTTATAAGTTTGTCTTAGTGTGTGCGCGTCACGTAAACGTAACGAGCGTGGTATACACACGTACGCGGGCTGTCAGTAGCTAATGCGATGCGCTGTGATCGCTTATTGTGGAGCGCCGCGCGGTTTATAGCGTTTAATTCAATTTAGTAATTGATACGTTTGTCGGTTGACTTTATCACTTTTAATCAACGTTCACCTAATGCTTATTGTAATGTAATTAAAAATGTTTGTTTATTATTATCTGTGTTTCTTTTGACAGTGCCTTTATTACAATAATTTTTATTACTTACCCAATCGAAAATCTTTAGCAGAAAATTAATAAAAAAATTGAGATATAATTTATTTTAAAAATAATGTAACTTCTGTAGATTTTTAATTAGCTTAGATTAGCCTCGTAATTAACTACAAACAAAGACAATTGAATTAGTATTAAAACGTATTAATCACCAAGCCGGTTTTAATATTTTATTAATGAACAAGCGGCGCGAATCCTTACAAGAGCAAATTGTCAAAGTGACAACTCCCTAAACACAGTAATTCACGCTCGGCATTCTTCGATACTCCGTTTGAGCCGTTGCGGTGCACACACACGCAAACATACACTTATTGCCTTAATACGTTACCTTCATCAAACAAAAACGAAACATAAAACTTCCCGACAGAGTCTAAATTCGCTTGCGCGGCACTTACGGCCTTCCTAACATCGACTGTGCTCACACAAGTCACACACATGAAACATTTATGAGTACAGTAGTAGAAGTGTATACAGTATGACGTCTGCTATTGTACCTAATATTATAAATGAAATGTGTAGCTTTCACGAGGGCACACAAGCGAAGCGGGTTTCGTCAGAAACCATACAGCGGAATTTAAACTCTAAATTCTTACAGCTATGGTTGGTTTTAAAGGTGGGGTTGTCAGTTGGGTTATAATCTTTCTATTTGGCACAAAAACGGGTGTCGGTAGTAGCATGACCTGTAATTGTGTGTATTAGGTTGGTTTAATCACAATTTGGAGTGGGCCGCGGTATGGCTTTTTGGCTGACAACATAGCAACGCAACAACACTAAATTTAATTTTTCTTTTGATGGATTTAGGATTAGCTGGACAATCTTTTTAACTTAGTTTGAGTTTATTCATTAAATTATCCAGGCTTAATGACTTTCATGAAATGTCATCATTGACACATTGTCACCATCACTTGTTCGGTCCATTCACTGCTGTACCTACATAGGCCTTCCATTGATAGCTAATAAACGGTTCAAGCAGAAATCGCCACAATCACCACCTCTGGAAAACACAATGGTGATTACTAGTCGTTTCTAAAAATACTACGATTGGTAAAAAGGCCACTGTTGCCGAAGAGGTCACTATTGCCAAAAGGCCACTGGTGCCAATTAAACGACTGTTGCCAATAAGGCCACTGTTGCCAGAAAGGCTACAATTTCCAAAACGGCCACTGTTACACTACTCGGTAACGATACCCAGGTGTAGAGCGAAGGTGATTTATTTAATACCCACACAACAAACAAGGAATATAGTGACATGCGGGGTGTTTATCGGTACTTTCGGCTGCATAAGGTCAAACAGGCATGTGTGGGACACAGGTAGTTAGACGCGGTTCCGGGCTATTGTGCAGGCATTGTTAGGGTTAATCTGATACGTCAGTTTAGCCGGACAATTTATTCAGTGAGACTTTTATTGTGAAAGCGTACATTTTTAAACTTTTCCTAAACAGAAATTAAAAATTCGGAAAATAGATAGGTATATGGACTCTCTGAATTAATAAATTGCAAAAAGAAATCTTATTTATTTATAATATATACTTACTTTATTGTACACCAGAAAATTCATAATAAAAAACAAATTACACTACAAAATATACAATGGGCAGCCTCGCTCTTCATCATCATCTGGTACTTCACTCCATATCTAGGTATTAGCCGTTCTGGCTTATCGGATCCTGGTTCACTGACTCTGCAAGTTTCATTATAAAATTCCACCCAGGACCATCTTTAAGCAGTAGCACCCGGTATTTACTTTATTACTGAAAGGCTAAAAATAAATAAAACATCTTTCTCCTTATAACACGCACATTTGTCACAAATGAGCCCTATTACCCAACAATTGATCTTCAGATTGTTAACTTACGTAAACGTAATTGCGCTTTTAAAAAGCTTGCGCAAGCGCAATATGTTTAAAAAGTTCAGGCGATGCACAGTGGTGCGTTACACTACTGTCAACTGTGACTGGAGAAAATATACAAATATCCATTTTTTTTTTTGATTTTGTTATAATTTTAGTATGAAGAGTTACGTAGTATTGTTTATTACAAGGAAGCAATACTAGAAGAAGCCAAATTAATCTAACTGAACCTTTTCAGTACAATTTTAAATCGTTTCTTACGTATTTGTACCATTTTTTTAAAAAACCAGCGCCAATTATTAATCTTCAATTTAAATGACGTTTCCGGATAACAGCGATGCGGACGAGTATTTCAACGCCTAAGTGTCCTTTGTTTTTGTATTTATTTGTATAGTAAGTTAGTTATTTAATTTAGTATCTAGTGTGAATAGTTAGTATCTATACCTACATACAGTAAAAATTCTATAATATTTAAATGACTATTAATATATATTTTTTTTCTAAAATAAGATTGGTACAACTGGCTTTTGAAAAGTGCTGAAAGACTTGAAATGGCATTAAATGACATTATTCTAACTTAGGTAGTTAGTAACGGTTGGAATTTGCAACGTTTGAATTATAACCCCCAACCCTTCAGCCTACATTGATGTATTTAACGATTTTTCTTCTTAAACGAGGTCGTGTTTAGCCCACAGTGCGACGTTTAATACTTGGCGGTATTATTGTGGCATCGAGTCCACCGGCGGCCGGCAAGTAAATTAGAGAGCGACCGGACTATAACTAAGAGGAGTTCAACTGATGCGACTCCACGAAAGGCTAACGTTGATGCGACCGTGGGATCGGATGCAAGAGCTTTTTGTAAACGGCTTTTATTTATTTGAACTATTTATCTTTCTTGTTTATTCATTTATTAGCTTTTGTCCGCGGGTTCGCCCGCGTAACATAATTAGCCTATAATGTTCCTACTCTTGGGACACAGGCCTCCTCTCGGTGAGAGGGGGTGGGCCGTAATATACCACGCAGGCCTATTGCGGGTTGGTAGATGTCACGTCTTCGAATTTTTGGTTCTAGGACATGCCGGTTTCCTCACGATGTTTTCCTTCACCGTTTTTCGTTTCGCTCGCGTGGATGTCGGAAAATAACTCATGGGAACGTACTATTAGTTAGGTTAGGGTTATAAACTTTAAATTATGACTAAAATTCATCCAATGTTTACGCGGCGTACGCCAGTAAAGCAAGTCGGCATGATATTTTCCAAAATCACAACAAGTATCGTCATATTTCAGCCAATTTACACACAACCTTAATTAATTATACACCTAAACCTTCCTCGTGAAGTCATGAATCACTCCATATATGTATGAAAATCCGTTCGGTAGTTTTTGAGTTTATCGCATTCAGACAGACAGACAGACTTTGTTTTACAATATGTCATCATCATCATCATTTCAGCCGAAAGACGTCCACTGCTGGACATAGGCCTCCCCCAAGCACCTCCACTTCAACCGGTTTTGTGCTTCTCGCATCCAACGAGTTCCTGCGGCCTTCACAAGGTCGTCGGTCCACCTTGTGGGAGGCCTTCCAACGCTACGCCTTCCGGTACGCGGTCGCCACTCCAGAACCTTTCGGCCCCATCGGCCATCTGTTCTGCGAGCAATGTGCCCTGCCCACTGCCACTTAAGTTTGGCAATTCTTCGGGCTATGTCGGTTACCTTGGTTCTCCTGCGGTTACAATATGTAGTGGTACCTAATTAGAATAGATACAATTAATCAGTCAAGTCAGTCTATCGTAGTCTATTAATTTCTCCCTGAGAATCTCCCAAGTCTCCTTCTTTATCCGTGAGATATATGAAATGGTATAGTTAGTATATTTTTAAGTGCTTCTACCAATAGAAACTCTAGATAAAAATATGTTTTCCATATTGAAATCGATTCGTGCAAGCGTGAACGTGAACATGTCCTAACAGACGCCTTGAAAAGGGCTTCTAATATTTGTATCCGATCATGACTGTAAGACGGATCACACACTACAACGTGCCACGCGACGGGTCGCGGGAAACGGTGCCAAATTCCCCGCGCGGAAACGCGTTTTTATTGAATTTGTATGTAAAAAATCACGTGTCGTCGCGTGCGTGGCGCGTTGTACAGTGCGATTCGTCTAATCTTTAGACAATGAAAACGCTTTTAAAAAATATTCAGTGTAAATTTTTGTAATTAACTACATATTTTTGGTTGATAACAAAAATTTTACAATTACAATTCTCAACAGGACTTTGCCAAAAACCAGACTGAAAATGAAGCCTTCTAAACACACTTCTATGAACCTTCCTACTGAGTATTAGTCTTGGCCTGAGATCCGTTACACCCAAGTCAGCTAAAAAGGTCAGTCCAAGGGAACGTCCACCCTAGTCCTACGTTCGCCAGCACCAGGAATGCAGCTCTGCGACTGCAGTGATGCATATCGTTGTACTTATGGTGGTGCATATGTGTCCCCCCTCCTGCCGCCGCACCGCGCACCCCCTCACCGCTACCTGCCGTCTTTGTCTTTGTTCATTATGCTTAGAGGGATATAAAAGTACGCAGACTACTGCCTAAAGTTACGTCTTATTACTTTGGAGTATGCTTTTTTTAATCCTTTATAGAATATTGGTCCTTGGTAGTTCTGAACACAGAGATGGTATGAGAGTAGGGAGGCGTTTGCCCAGCAGTGGGATATTATTGGCTAGTAATAATAAATATAGAATATCAGAGTAATGATTAAGTAAAGAACTTCTCTAAATATAGTTTACGTCATTTGTTTTTTAAAGTAATTATTTTTCAGTTCGTGAACTTTTATTAAATACTTATGTCATATATTTATAGGTGAATTTACACTGAAAGAGGAGTGTTCATAGTTAAATTGACGATAACTTCGGGAAAACCTGTGTACGCTGTTAAGTTTCAACTTTTTCAGTGCATGACCTTGTATGACCTTGAGGTTTAGTCAGTTAAAATTTTTAATGGAAATGAAGGATACTATAATTAAATGTTATATATGTATTCTTACTCGTTTGTAATTAATTAGTATTTCAGCAATATTTATGTGGAGGAACTGGGTTCCGAATGAAAGAGTTCAACGCGCGGCTGCCGTAGCTGTATTTAGTGGGTGTCATATTATAGGCTAGTTTAGGGTGTTGTAACATGTTCTTCGACCTCTGATTATGGGGTTATCCCCATGATTGTCAGGTGGATTGGCGATCGAAAAAAAATAAATGTGGTTCAAGGAATACTTATTGAATCTTTTTGAGAGACGAATTAAGATCCTATCAATCCAAATTCTGTCATAAATAGTAGCAACTAGCTGTTGCCTGCGAATTTGTCTGCAATCTAGGATGATAAGTAGCCATGCCCTTCTCCAGGTCATGGTCTACCCTGGAGCCAAATTTCATATAAATCCGTTCTACCGTTTTAGTGTTAAAGCGTAACAAAAAAACATACAAAAAAACAAATGTTTTCTCTTTATAATATTAGTTTAGATAAATCCACTTGTCTAGGCGTTGATGACTAAAATCGTTTAACCGATATGAATTATAATCAGTTAATTAGAGGTGGTATTTTATTCCCCGTGATCCAATTAGCAAAAGAGACTATCTCACAATTTCCCTATAAATCTTTATTTACGCTAATTAGGCCTGTTTAATTGAAAATCAAGGCATTCCGCTTTTTAATCAATCAGAAACTCCGGTAATGCACAAACGCAATATGATTACTTTAAAAGCCTGTCACACTCTCATTAAGTACCTTATTTTTAATTGATCAATTAACCACTCAACGTATTCAGTTAATTCACCAATTACCGACGAACGATTAAAAACGTTCGATGTTTTGCAAACAGCTTTTCACTTTAAAAGACTATTCGTGTCCCTATAATCTGAAAAGAGAATAAAAGACACTATGGTTTGCATTGAATCTCTATAGCAATATCGCTTTTGTCTTTTACAGAAAATCATAAGCGACAACCGCCTTTCGTTCCAATGTAAACTTTACTAGGTAAAAAATAAGTTCATAATTTCAATGCATATGTCTGGCGCTTGTGCTGTTGTGAGTTCAAGATGTGCTGTTGTGTGAGTAAAATTAAAGGGTGTTTTTCTATTCGGGGGAAAATGTATCAGGTAATAATATAGCTTGGTTAGATGAGAATTTCAGGGGAGATGGGATTTATGTTTACTTCTCTCGTACATATTCGTATGATTTGCTAATGCATCTTTGCAAACAACGGAGTAGAGGGTAGTCGAAAAATAATGTCTCAAATAGGCGGGGGGCTTTGTTTGTTTTTATTGTCAGGTGAAGTGTTAAAGTGTACTTATGGATATACTGAATTTGCTTAACAACTCGCTCATTATAACTTTCTTCCATTTGGTTTTATTTCCAGAAATGTAACAGCATTACAGAACACAGAGTAATAAAAAAATATTTACCGATCTCATTATGCACCATCAACCTGTACCTTCACTCCGATCGCATCACCAACTAGTCCTCTTATCGACTTTCACAATATCCTGACAACGCCTTTACATTCCTCTCCGTTCCAATTTTCCATATTAAAACTAAACACAACCCATTTACAAGCTAGCAACAAGAGAAAAATTTACAGGAACCGTATCTATTTTCCTATTTAAGGGCCCGATCACACGCACCACAACCACCACCATATACACCACGTGGACGGGCGCAAATTTGTATGAAAATGACGGCTGGCCATCAAAATCAACCGTGTGGGCGATACCGACCACATCAAGGCGAAGTCGCAGCAACATTGCGTCGACGCGACGACACTGTCACAGCCGGAGTCGATCTGTCGGCAAACACAACGCAATCACATCGCAATTACATATTAGCGACAACGCAACCACATCGAAATTTTGTAGTTACCAAATGTAACTTCAAGAAGCTGCAGCGACACTATTCACACGTAAACACTGCTTGCCCACATTTTGTCGCTGTGATGTGGTGTGGTTGTGGTACGTGTGTTCGGGCCCTTAGAAAGAAAATAATAAAGGATGCATACACAAAGCAGTATGGAAAAATCTTAGAAACCTCCTTGGTTGTTCCGCGGTGAAATTAAAAAAAGAACGAGTACATTGTTCAAAAGAGCCTTGATTACACGTCACTAGCTAAGAGCCCTTTGTTTCTTAGTTTTCCCTTTAAGATTTTAAAAACAGACATTTCATTGTTTTATTTGTTCTTGTATTTTGCGAAATTGCTTGAGAGGATTCTGGCTTAGAAGGCGATAATGTTTTGTTGATAGGTGTATCAAAAATATGGTTGAATATGTTCCTATTAATCAAGCACAGTTCCACATTCATCAGGAGTCGAACAGCGATTTTTTAAATCACTTATCCATACTCGTACTTCCATACTAATATTATAAATTCGAAAGTAACTCTGTCTGTCTGTCTGTATGTTACCTTTTCACGCCAAAACCACTGAACCGATTTAGATGAAATTTGGTATAGAGATAGTTTGAGTCGCGGGAAAGCACATAGGATAGTTTTTATCCCGATATTCCCACGGGATCGACACTTATGCGGGTGAAACCGCGGGGCGCAGCTAGTACACTCATAAGTAACTTAGTTTTCCCGGAGTCTGGATTTATGCCCGCTTGATGGCAATAGGCATGCGCTGGTACATAGGATTTAAACATAACTGGTGAAATGTGGTGCATTTCTGCCTTACCGTTCGCGGTAGGGATGCAAGAAGTGCCAAAAAATATCGATATATATCGTATTTTACATAGAACTTAAGCATAACTGGCTAAAAGTGGGTTTACTGCAGATACACGTCTGCGTAACCCTTCGGGGTTTTCATGCGTGATTTTATGTTATGTCATTACCAGGAAAAATAAACCTCTAATTTTAAAATCAAAACCTAGTCATTTATTCAAATTTGGCTGCGAATCAGCACTTTTCGAACGTCAAAATTACATAAGACAGTCCCCCAAAACGCCCGCCCTTCACCACTACCTGGTGCTTTCGCTGGGAAGAATTTCTAACTTAAATCAGCTTACCCAAACCACCTTAAATTGAAGCACAAATATACCAACCCATAGTTAACTCCAGTAACTCCTCAACACGAGCAGTAACTCCCAAACCGCACTAGTTATTATATATTAATATCAATCTCGATGCTATATACCAGAGAATTCGAGGCCCGCGCTGAGCTTACAGAAGCCAGTTACGTTATCGTGTTACATTATGTAAGCATGTGCTCATAAATACTCTGATTTTTCATACAAATATTGAGTAAAGGGTAAGTGGAATTTTTCCGTCAGTGATGCCTATTTTTAGCAGCTTCTGGAAGTAGTGGAATCTGCCCCACTATTTCGATTTAGTGGGGAAGATTCCACTGCAAAATTTTAGGCATGCCATTTTGCCCCACCGGGGGGCGGCTGGTGGGGCAAAGTGGAATAATCCGGTTATTTTAAATGTCACAAAAAAAACGTTAATTTATTTTTGAGCATGGGTATCCTGATTAACTTGATCTTTATGGTGACTTCTTTTAGAAAACTGTGTCGAAAATCAAAACCTCGGAGGAAGATTGTAGCATGTTGTTAGCATTTTTTATAATTATCTTAGACTAGCTGCGCCCCGCGGTTTTACCCGCGTAAATGTCGATCCCGTGGGAATATCGGGATAAAAACTATCCTATGTCCTTTTCCGGGACTCAAACTATCTCTATACCAAATTTCATCTAAATCGGTTCAGTGGTTTAGGCGTGAAGAAGTAACAAACATATAAACACACACACACACACACACTCACAAACTTTCGCCTTTATAATATTACGCCTTTATAATATTAGTGTGATGAACTTCGCTCCACGACTTCGCCTGCGTCAAAGTCAACTATACCATAAAACATCCTATGGAACTCTGCAAAAGCTTTCTATTAGTAAAATATTGTTTACTAACTGCGCCCGCGGTTTCACCCGCATAAGTCTCGATCCCGTGGGAATATCGGGATAAAAAGTATCCTATGTCCTTTCCCGGGACTCAAACTATCTCTATACCAAATTTCATCTAAATCGGATCAGCGGTTTAGGCGTGAAAAGGAAACATATAGACAGACAGACAGAGTTACTTTCGAATTTATAATATTAAGTATGGATAATCGAACCAGCACTTCCGTAGATGACATCTTACAAGCAACTGTTTATGATATTAGTTTAGATTTCAGGCAACTGCATTTATGAATTTGAGTAAAATAAACTTTGCAACAACAAAGCTTTAAAAACAAACAAGTTTCCACTCCATCAAAAGCTACACAAAGCAAAGGTATCACAGGTGCAAATCTTTTCCTAGTACCGCGTAGAGGTTGCCATATTCGACAGTGCTACAATGTAGTCTGCTACGCCGCAACAGTCGCTACGAACGCTACGAGATTCGCACACCTAGAGGAGTGCTGAATAAAGTCCAATGGATTCAACGTGTTGGTACAAAGCTCTAATTATTTCTAACATTCGATAGGTTTGCGGAACCTACAGGTGGAGCCGAATGTAAGTATAGTCAAGGAAATTTGTTGTTAAGCAAATTGACATCCTACCTCAATTTGCAAATTTATACAACTGTCATAAAATTGTCAGTTACAATTTGAATAAACGCACGATTTAAGTTGGTAGTCTATAGCTAGGAGACTGCAGGTGGTATTTTGTATACTCTTTGTCTTGCTTTACTCTTCAAGCAAAGGTTTTTGTCGTGGGGTTTTTAAAACAATTATTTGCTACGTGTTGGTGAGAAAAGGCTGAGGTAGACTTTTTTCAGCTTTTTTAATTTTGACCTTTTGGTGTGTTTCGACCTTCCTTCTCAGAGTCGTCAACTAGGAAACGCCGACCTCATCTAGTTTTTAAAATATGATTGACGTGTAAAAGTGTTTGTACAAAGCTACTTACAGAAATAAAAAATAATATCTTTTATGATTTAGATTTTCTGTCTTCGAGATTAATTATATTATTTTATAGAGGTATGAGGAACAGGGTATAAAGATCACTCCTACTCTATAGAAAAGGGAGGATTCTCCGACCAGACGGGTATTGTGTCTGGCAGGCAACTGCCCAATGATTCATGTCGGGCTGTTGTATGTATGCTAGTTGCGCGGTAAACTCTGCTTGCGAGATGCAGGATTTTGCGTGACGTCAGTATGACGCGTTGTTCGCATGTGGCGTTGTAGATACCGCTACAGTTTAAGGGCAGGTATTCGTTGGTAGTTAAAATATGCCTTATAAATCTGAACGTGAAAACATGTTTTTTTAACTAAAACTCCATCGTATACTAGCTTCACATAGTCACAAATTCTGTAATCCAAACAGAACTTTATCAATTAAAGTCCCCACACATACAGTATTTTACTACCCCCGTAAGAGCAATTGTTTAGTTTATCCCGAATCTTGCATTAGGACGCGGATAACGGTACTTACCCTAAAATAACTATGTAGCCATTGATCCGGCGTTTCCAAATATCGGACGCGCGGCAAACCTTCAGGGTAGATTTATTAGGGTGAGGGACTGTCGCAGGGCGGGCCTCTGATACTTCGCGATGTAACAAAGTTTTTCCACCGATGTTATAAAGTGAATCTTGGATGTATCGGGTTTTGTTTTGTTTGTAATTGTATAGACTGGTTGGATTATTTTTAAAGGGCACAAAACAACGTAATTTGTGTTAGAAGAATGCTAAAACAATTTAATATCTGTCTCTATACCCGTTGACCTATTTTTTTGAAACAAAGGCAAGTTGTATTGGAAAACATTTTCTAACAGACATTTCGCACTACCGCTTTGGGCACGGTTTAAGATGGCATTATCCTTATGTCATAGGTGTAGTACCTTATGCTCAGCCCCTCCACAGACGATGTTATTTTCGGGTATCACAAGTCAGGATGGTATTTTGATCCTTTGTCTTCGCTTGGTTTGTGTTTTTGATCGTTCTAAATGTTTTGTTGTGATTGATTATTTCTTGGCGCAATTTTATCATCAAAAATTATTCCGTCCTCCAGCAAGTCTTTTCTCTTCAAAGACCTCAACATTTCACAACCAAAACACAGTACATAATAATAAACAGCTCTACACACCCTAACATTACGTAAATAATACCATAATAACACAAGAAACTGGTAATAATAGAAATAATAGCAATAATCAGAACATGGGGTATCATGAACATGATGTAACAAGTCTTGCCTGAAAGACGGGAGGACATTTTTTCAGCAAATTACACGCGCGCCAAATCATTACACTCCCAAACAGAGTCAAAGAGGCAAACCGAACTCTCCTGAAACTTCCGAAGGCTTTCCGGCCGTTAGAGAGGGATGCAAGATGCTCGCCCCTACTATGGATGTGCGACGAGAGATTCATTTTATTATGGGTTATTGGCGGGATTATAATGTTGGGTATGTTATAGTGAATTTGGTGTCTTATTTTTGCTGTGTGTTTTATATTATGCTATTATATAGTTCTTTCAGAACAGTAATGTATGTTTAGACTTTTAGATTTTTTTTTTACGAATTTTTGCCATCTTTATTAAGTAGGAAAAATAATAATACTGAAATATTTCTTTGTGAAGTATTTTTTTCCTTATAATTTTATGTAAAACCACCAAAACTAAACCATGCAAAAACCAAAACCATGAACCATGACAGGAATAAAAATAAACCAAACCATATTTTTATTTTGAATGGTTAGTCAGCAAAATAAAAATATGGTTTGGTTTATTTTTATTCCTGTCTTTTATAAAATAAGTAAGTACTTAAAAAATACATTAAGTACCTACGTATTTCATGAAGCTTCGGGTTTTTTTTTACCAGTATTAAAAGAGCATTTAGTACGGTAAACTGTGATGTAAGGGATATTTTATTAATCGAGATAGTTGCTGGTAGTAGGGCCATGGGGTGAGGCCGGAGTTAGGGGTTGAGCGTCTGTGGGGGCCGAGAAAGTTATTAATTCTGGAGGCGAGGCGCCAGCCTACGTCCCTACTGCAACACTGGAGGCTTACCTTATACTCACTTAATGTTCTGCTCATATTATTACCGAGCCATGACCGAAAATATCTTCATTTTTCTATTGTTCATTTGTTTTTGTCATTGTTTACTATTATGTTGCTTTCGGCGCGAATCATTTGAATATGTAAACGCTTCGTATTTGTTTGCAAATACTTCGCCAAATCATTTGGTGAACTATTCGTCCATACTCATAATGTAAAAAGTAATGTATTATATTATACTCATAATGTATTAAGTTTAGTTGTTGTTTATTTTTTTATTCAAGCTGAGCCTTATGGCATTTCATTGAAAATACATAGAGGGTGTGTTTTCCTTGAGAAGTATTTACGACTCATGGATAAATAAAGGGGATTTTCTCTGTAAAAGAATTACGTAATGATACTCTAGAATAAGGTTAGCAAAAATATATGACATCATAACAGCACGAATTGCGTAACGCTCTATTAATCACAATCTGAATCATTTTGAAGGATATTGCTAATCCATTGCTTCATGTTTTTGGAAAATCTGTCTGCTCAACAAAGGAAATAACGCAATGAATGTGGTTGAACTGTAAAAATTAAAGCCGTTGTTACTTCCTGAAAATGTGTTACGCAATTACCCTACAGAACGTTGAATTCTAGTAAAGACCAAAGCTAGCCTAGCCTTGTTAAAAATCGGTAAACTAGTCAAAAAAAAAAAAGATGTTTGCAGCAGCTGTTATTAAATAAAGAGGTTACTGCCTATCCCCCATGATGTTAATGATAGTAGGAACAAATATAATGTAGGTATTGCTATCACACACAACTAGTATAGATAGTTTCTTTAAACATAGGAACTTTTGGCCCAATGCCAACAAAACGCCAGACTAAAGTAGGAGACATTATTGTTACATGAGGTTTTCAGCAGTTCCAAGTGCTTTTAGCATAGGTAAGCTTAGAGACTTATTTACTGGAATAAAAAATGTAAAGCAATGAAACAAAAAAAAAATAGAAAAATTCTTGGTCTATAATAATGATCATACAACATCACGCGTGTGTTTAACGACGGGTTAGGCAGAGGTGTATTATACTGTAACACCCAAATTTATGTTTAAGATCTATGTAAAAGGCGAGGCTATTGCCGTCAACCAGCCACAAATCTAGACTCCGGGCTGCTACTGGGAAAATTAAAAAAACCAAATAACATTTTGACTAACCTCGGGATCAAACCCCGGCCTCACGCTCAGTAGTCGCGCTTGCGACCACTGTACCAATGATGCCTAATATCATCATAAGGAGGACAGTACCGGTTCTCCATATTTCTTCTCTCTGCCAGCGTTTTTTTTTTTTATAATCATCAAATGACCCCTGGCTCTGCGTGGAGAGGAAGGGAGTGCCAGACTCTTACTGACTAAAACCCATCCGTGTTTCTTCCTTAGCCCTTTATGTTCCGGGGTAGCGGTAACCCTTTCGGACAATCCCGCACCCCCGGCAGGCTTCGGCCCTGGCAGGCCCCTTCCTTTATGCTGACATCTCTTTGCCAGCATCTGTGTTTCCTTCTACGTATAACCCGTCAGCCTTTAAAGCAAGAGTGAATAGGCATTTTCTGGGCTTGCTCGGTCCATGATGGACCTCATCCATCGCTTTCCACCAAGCGAGATCGAAGTCAAGAGCTGTCCCAATTCGCCATAAAAAAAAATAAAAAGAAATTGCATCTCTTCACTTGTTTGGAGTCGTCACTGAAATGCTTTGTTCAGTCGGTTCACGGGGTTCACTCATTGTCTCCTACAGGAAAGAGTGAAGAAAGATATTAAAAATATATCACTGTATTCGCGTTTAAGGTTGGCAAAGGTGAATAGAAAACCCTTATTTAGGTTTTAGCTCTAAGCGGCGAATCATACAGACATGCAACTTGTAGTGATGGATTCAGTACATGATTTTGAACTGTCATCGGAAAAAAATTGATGTTTCTTACTTTTTAATTGCGTGGGTGTTGCACTTTTCTATAAAACCGCTGATTTTTTTTTATAGTGACGAAAATACGCTGGAATCATGTGCTGAATTCATGATCACAGTTTGCGAGTTGAAGTCTCTGTTTGGCGGGCACAAATGTGGACTTCGGACACAAAAAAAAATCCTAAAGGTACATAAACCATTCCTCTGCCTCTGAATAGAATAGAATCCATAACCAGCTGTCATCCGAGGGCCGAACCCAGAACCCCACGCTCAACCTTCCTGATTGTGAAAACAAGATCAATGAGGAACTGTATTTCCAGTTCCGGTAGTCAATCTGTAACGTTATGTAGCAAGTAAAGCGAAGTTGCTTCCTTAACTCGGTCTTGCTAAGTAGTTAATTATTTGTTAGTCGAGAGAAGGTGGTACCTATACCAACTTTTGTAGATACTTGTCCCCCATGGATCTGACAAGCCTTACTGGTAGCTTAATCTCATAGACGTTAAATTTTTAATTCTCAGCATCCGTTGACTTTTAGAGTTAACTTTCGGATTTTGAGCATTTCATTCTGAAGAAAGTTACTTACTAAATTAATCCTGATCTGGTATGAGATATGTGAAGGTTTGTCAGAAAAATGTTCATGCTTAATTTTATTTAGGTACTGCCCAAAGTAGGATAATCAGCCTATAACTTTCCTATTGCTGGGACATAGGCCTTCTCTCTGTGAGAGGGAGAGGGCCGTAAACTACCACGCGGACCCAGTGCGGGTTGGTAAATGTCACATGTCTTCAAATTTTATGGTTCTACGACATGCCGCTTTCCTCACGATGTTTTCCTTCACCGTTTTGAGAAAAATGGTGATGAAATTATATACACAGAGTAAAGGCCTAGGTTGTGGGGCCGATACACACACATACAAAGTACTTTGGACTAAAGTAGGTCACTTGCCCAGCGATGGGACATGCAACAAAACCATCTCTAATTTGCACGAAACCTATGTCCAGCTTTGCACTAGAAATATCTTATAAACATGCAAGTTCAAACAATTTCTAGACATAATATTAGCTATCGATTTCTCCCCACGAGTGGAAGCTTTCCTCGAAAACTCTCAATCGCTGGTTTCTTGAAATCAGTTGTTCAGGGTAAAGGACACGGTCGTCACAATGTCACAGAGCACCAGCAGCTTCTGAGGGTTCCATGTGGGAGGAGAATAACGACTCCTCGTCCTTTTGTGGGGGTGTGGGAACGTGGAAGGTTATTTAATAGTTTTAATAGATAACTACGACTTGTGATAATTTGAGGGTGCAGTTTTATGATATTTTAGAATTCGTTTGGAAAGCTATTTTGAGGAGTAACTATGTGCATTGTTTGTCTAAAATTGGTATAAGGTGATATATTTAGACATTATTCTAGCAGAATATTATGAGATATTAGACTTGAGATCCAATAAGTTAATGATGTTGTGAAGTGGACACAACAGAATGCACGAGGCGCATGAGCATATTTTTTTCCGCTTCTAGCACATCCTTGCTATAATTTATATGACGCTTACCCTCTCAAGCACGATTGGTTCCCGATCATCAGAAATCAATACCTACTAACCTTTTAAAATGCAAGGCTATAAGGCACACATTCGCGGAACATTCTCACACATCCAACACACAATGTCACTCAAACACTTGCATTTTGAAAGGATCAAATTCTTTAACATTACCTTTAACATTTGCGCCACCTAATATTGGCTCGCATACAATATTAGATCAAAATTACTTTTTGATTAGTATAGTTCGACCTCGGGTCTCAAGCAGGCGCATAGTCGTACCTACTCATATCGATCTTAGTATGAATATTTGAAGCGGACCCGTCCTTGCAAGCGCGGTAGACTTGGAGATATACATATAGAGCTACTATTGCAGTGTAACGAAATTGTCTGACTTTTGGGTAATACAAAAGCTGAACATCTCTTTTAATTTTAAAGTAACGTGTTTTGAAGCCGCTGGATGCGGGAAACACAGAACCGGTCGAAGTGGAGGTGCTTAGGGGAAGCCTATGTGGACGTATTTCGGCTGAAATAATAATGATGATAAACGTGTTTCGTAGCACGTGATGCTACAAAAAAGATTAATTTAACATATTCAAATATTGACAGTTGATAAACTAGAAATGAATTCGTCGATTTAACATTTAACACTTTTCTCGAGACCATCAATACAAACAAATCCAACTGAGGTGTAGAATATAATACATTATTTATGCAAACGAGTCACCGTTTAACTTTGATATATTGCCTTGATTTATACATTTTACTGCTTTAATCAAATAATTTACACTAAAGCCAACGTACTTTGCAAATCAGCATTAATTTACTAAGATAAAGATCTCTATTTGATTTAATTTTATAATCCGAATAAAGTAATTAATTTTATAGCGCATTTTAACAAATTAATATTAAATCTAGTCTTAAAGTTTGTGTAGTGAATGGAGGTGAGATAGTTGAAGTATTAACAACAGAGCGAGTAGAGTTACTAGCTAAGCCAGTGAAATAATAATAGTCTTCCAGACCTAATTTCGGCCTTGGCTGGCAATCTCAACGGAGACAAGCCATCTAAGTGGGTGACATTATAGTGCACAAGTGTGTGCCTAGACATAGGTGCAGTCACTCTCATAGTCCGATATGACGGCAATCATACACGACCGGAGAGAGATCAGGCGAACCAACGGCTTCAGGCACGGGGCTATCACTCCGCCAACTTTCAAACTCCGGACTGTTGCTTAGAAATTCTTAAAAGAAAAACCCAATCACACTCGAACCCAAAACCCCACGCTCAACACTTACGACCACAGTCAAGACCAACGGAGCAAGCCAGTGAAAGAGTAAGCGTATATAGAATGCCACTGCGCCGTGTCAAGGATTTTTTTTTGTTTACCACTTCTTAGTTTTAGTACGAAGGTTAGTTCTGTTTGTTGTGTTATTTGTTTGTGTTTGTAGTTTGTTCGTATGCGTTTGTTTGTACGCCATTACATAAACTGTAAAATAAAGACATGTATGTAGCCTGTTACTATTGATTCAGTACATCATTCTGAACCACCTTGCATTGAAATTTATTGTCAGTTATTTTTAAATCATCATTCTCCTGCCCATGTCCCAATTTATTTGGGGTCCCCAACATGTCTTTTTCTTCCATACTTGTCTATTAGACGTTATCTCGGTAGTTTAGACGTTTCTAACCATATCATCATTCACACATTCAATCCATCCTTTCTTTGGTCTTCCCTTACTCTTATAGCCATCGACATCTATACTCAAAACTCTTCTAATGACATTTTAAATGTCTGACGAATAACCCTCCTTTTGGGCTTCGCCGCAGTCGGATTAAAAGAACTGCCATACATTTTGACCGCGTAGGTATATTGCACTCTTCTATCAAACAGCAGATTATTTTTTGATAACCGACAAAAAATTTCTAGAATCATATATGTGCTGAATTCAGTTTGCGCGTCGATGTAGGATGCCACTCTGTACACAAAACATTACATACATTGTTATTTCAATGCAATATATTCTTGACTGAAATTCTTCTAATCCAGCGTTTTCAGTGTTGATTTTTGGGTGTAAAATAGAATACTGTTAAATTATGTACAACATATGAATTACAGATGTAAAAATATATGGCAAAAACTTACCACATCATACAGTTCTCAGTATACATTCGATTGACTTTTCCATCAATGTTAATCAATAAATTGTCCAGGGCTATGTATGTCGTGTGGACAAGGGCACGAGTGACGACACTAAGGTTCAATAATATTGTTTCACAATATGGTAAGTTTTCAGTGTGACGTAGCGACTGACGTTCGATCAATATTTATTAGTTTTGTTATGTTTGCTGTCATTGCAAATTCATATTAGGTTGTGCATCTTTTAATTCTTGTAAAAGTAAGTTGAATTGTGTCTTCGTAAATTTTTTCATGGATCATAATCTCAGTTTTCTTTTCTATTTAAGTATTAGCCGTCGAAATGGAAGACTTGATTATTTTTCCAATGTTGATGCTTTCTATTTCTATCCTTATTAATTTAGTAGTTATGGCTGAATGAATGAGGTGGAGGATCGAGCTTATAAAGTTGTTAAAACATGGTGCGGTGAACTGCCATGGGCTGTTGACGATGCTCCATTTTGCGATTTTTAACAATATGATCTAATCGCCTTCATACTTGGAGTAGTGGTAGCCTGGTGGTAATGGCCCCGACTTTATGTTGGTCGTAAGTTCGAAACTCAGGCGCCTGCCTGGGGTCGAACCCGCGACGCGAGATTGCGATCGAGATTAATTTAATCACCACTGCTCTAAAAACGGTCAAGGAAAACATCGTGAGGTAACCGGCATGTCCTAGAACCAAAAATTCACAAACGTGTGACATCCACCAACCCGTACTGGGCCCGCGTGGTGGATTACGGCCCACTCCCTTTCACAGAGAGAGGGGGCCTGTGTCCCAGCGGTGGGAACGTTATAGGCTGATTATGCTACTCTTTCTTCTGAAATGTATAGTCATTACTCTTTCAGCTGCCTTTAAACTGCATTTTTATATTTTGAGGAATAAAAATGAAGGCTACATCCATGTACAGTCTATTTTAGTAAGTGAATATAAAACTTGTATTACGAGGACATATCCCATATACGTTATATATTACGGGTCTAGGAATAACTGTCTTCCACCTTTATATAGGTCATATAACCCTTCGATGTAATATGTTTTCGTATATTGAATCAACGGAAAAAATATTTTTATTATATTTTTATTTAGTGAACTCTGGAAATATGATGGAAAATGCTATTTTTTTTTTTTATATTTTTCGGTGCTTAAGGCCGCGTCCTAACGAACGCGATCGTCGCGCGTGTATGCGATCGTTGCGTTCAATTTGTTCGGTGAACTTGTACGCGTGGTCGCGTGTTTTGCGAACAAATGAGTAACATATGAACGTGACGATTGCGTATTCACGCGAACGATGCTTTTTTTAAGGACGTGGGGTTATACTTCTTAGAAATCCTATTGAAGGATATTAATATACGAACGTACATGTTAAATACAGCGCAAGAATTTATATTTACGGTCTTTTAATAATATGTAAGATTTAGAGTCTGATAAATCGACTTGGTTCTCAAGCGTAATCCATAATTTATTAAACGGATACATGCAATTCATCAAGTTTTCAATGGATTGAATCTATTTACTTGTTGGTTACCAAAATGGACTTACGTTTATTACACTATTATACAATTCACCAGCAATCTAGACTCTCAGATTTATAAATTGAACCAGTATTATGATGTTGACACAGTTTCACAATCCTACGAAGAATGTATCCCTTTTAGAAGATTGCTTTACTTTGTTTGAAAAGTACATCACAAACGGTCATTAAGGTCAAATGGAAAAAAAAATGTCATACCTTTCAACACCCTCATATGACTTTCAACGCAAACAGCTCACACCCTTTATTAGAATCTCAATCTTAGAATACATTAAAAAGAAAAATGGTGTCTTCGCTCTTTCTTAGCACGAATGAAACCTATATCACAGAATAAACTTAAATAGAAGTGACACCTGTGCTGTGCTCCGAAAACTCCGAACGGATTGTACCTAAACGCCTGCAGTTTCGGGCCCGTAGGACTGGCCGACACGACGCAGTCAGGCAGAATTTCCCTTCGGCAAAAATTACGAGCTTCCATTACAATACTTTAAACCGTGATGGGGGCGGGGGGGAGTTCATTATCAAGCATCATTCCTTAGTGCTCACTTTCTCTTAAGAAGGAACTTTTGTGCAAAACTTCATGGGTGTAGACCCAGCGGTTTAGGCTGTATGTTGTATGAAAGTCAAAGAATAAATGAATTTAAGATTTTTATTAAGTAAGTAGATAATAAGTGAAGAGACATACCATTTTTTACCATATTAACAATCAACTGTTTTTGTTTTTTAATCCAACCGTGTTTTTCTGAACCGAATAAAGTTTTTTATTTTATTTTAACTGTCACCTTAAACTAACCTACAAAAGACTAGGGTAGGCCAAAGATCAATAGGCATTAGAAGTGCGTTTGTTTACCCATTGAGAATATTGTCAGCTCTGGTTTCGACTTTGACGAGCGTGTGTCGTAATTGCCGGCTACATAGGTATCTTAGTGTCGGTTCTATACAGTTTTCATATTCTATGCCTATACCTAAGTATATGCCACGTTCACATCGTAATAATTGGATTATAGTCGGAGTATTTAGGTCGTCGTTTGTTGACCCCTGTGTATTTCACCTCCAGACTTTGTTATTGAAGAGCTAGAGTAACTGAGCCCACTGTTTCCTATTATCATTACGCGGCGTTATCATGTACCTACTTCCCTTGTAAATTAGGTTCTATTTAATTGATGTAAGTATGATATAAGTAATTGATTATAACGAAAATGTAGCAGTTCCAGATTATGTGAGGGTTTTGTTGAGGTACAATTTGTCATTGGTCTCATTATTAGTTATATACTCTAACTCTAACGTAATTGAGTATCTACTTATCCATTGCCGCCCATTCGATGTCCACCACGCACAGAATAGATGGAAAGTAGCATGTAAAGTATGTTTTTGCTCCGTTGTTGTGTAATTGCTGTATGGCGTTCTAGTGGGGGTATAAATAAATAAATGCCTAATTTCTATGTCCATATCAAAGCCTAATATTCAATCAACAAAATGAGACCGCCGCGCGCCGCCGCGCCGTCTCCACTTACGCGGTGTTTTGCGTGAGCGACGAATACGACGCAACACGACGCGACGTAATGCGACGTGATGCTACACGCGACAAATGTCCTACGTGATTTTGGTCATTACTTCTCGAATCATGGAGAAGTACAGTAGATACAATTTTAACAGAAAACCGTCAATGGGGACAACGGAAATACATTTTAATTATTTTTATTGAGCTCCGAATGGGGACAACGGGAACAGACGGAAAGTTCATATGTAGTTCGTGGTGTCACGTCTGGTCGCTCTCAAAACAAGTACACGTTACGTCGCGTCTCGTCACATAGGCCAGACTGTCACATAGGCCGCAAGCAGGGTATACCGTTGAGTTGATCGCGTTCATCGCGTTCGCAGCGTCGCGTCGCGTCGTATTCGTCGCTCACGTAGGACACCGCCTTAGAGTGAGGCCACAGGTGCTGTGCGGCGCCGGAGCGGTGCCGTAACGTCATCTCCTACATACAAATCACTATGCCATGTCACACGATGCGTTGGGCCGCCGCCGTGCGGCGTCGCACCGTAGGTAGGCCCACCGCGCTAATTGTGACATGCGAGACGAGGCAGGGAGGGCTGATACGTTGCAGCGCCCACCACGGTAAACAGCGTTCTACTGCGGGGCCGCACCGCCCGTGTGGCACCCTATAGCTCGAATTAATTGCGGTGCGGTGCCGCACTGCACCGTTAACGCATCGTGTGGCCTCGCTCTTAGGTAGTGTCCGACAAGCAGTTTGTTCCAGGCTGATTGATCTTAATCGAATTGATTCATCAAGTATCATAAAATAAAAAAAACATGTATAAAAACCAAAAGTATCAACACCATCACATTAAGACATAATTATTATTCAATAATAAATGCAGGCCTTTTAAATACCGCAGCTACTCAACGGGTAATAAATCAGTTTTGTAAATATATTATTGGTAAACGATTTTTAAATTACTTGTGTACTTATATGACAGAATCAACGTCCGGTTGGAATCGTTTAAAAACCTTTCATCTGTGATTAATTATTTTTCACGGTGACGTGAAAGCCATTTAAAGGTGTATGCGTATTATGGTGGGAGCGGACTGTGTTGCAAATATTTTGTTCAGGCGGGATAAGCGAATTATGAATTGAGCAACAGGTTTTGTGACTGAAATATTTTGTCATGAGCCTGCTGTTTTGTTACATAATTTTCCCATTTTGGTCTGTTTTTCTGATAATACAATAAGAAATTAAAATCAATCAACTCAGCCTATCGTAGTCCACTGCTGGACATAGGCCCAGACTGCGCCACAGCACCCTGTCCTCCGCCTTCCGCATCCAGTGTACCCCACAGCCACCTTCTTTAGGTCGTCCGTCCATCTAGCAAATAAGAAAATAAAATGTGTTGCTTTTTCCAGTCTGCTTACGAAAATTGGTGCATTGCTATTAACGAGAAGTTTTGGCCCAGTGGTAACGGCCGCGACTCACGAGTTGAGATCGTAGGTTCGAACCCAGACAAGTGCTTTTACTTTGTGTAAAATATTCCATCCCCACTTCTCTCAAAACGGTGAACGAAAACATCGTGAAGAAACCGGCATGTCCTGAACCAAAAATTCGAAGATATGTGACATCTACCAACCAGCACTGGGCCCGCGTGGTGGATTATAGCCCACTCCCTCTCACTGGGAGGAAGCCTGTGTCCCAGCAGTGGGAACGTTATAGGCTGTTTAAACAAACTAGTTTAGTTTGTTTGAAAAAATTGCTTATTCAATTTCGATGCTACGAGTAGTATTTATATGAAAGAATGAATGAAATGCACCGACCCCAGCGTGGTTTGACCAGACTCGACTAATCGAATGAACCACAATAAGATTCGCACTAGCCCCTGTAGCCTCATGTTTCATGGCGCTACAGCGACCATTGCATAAAGACGTGCCCGTAGGATAGGGAAGGATTTAAGAGCCGTACCGGATATGCATCCTAGAGTAAGCATTGGACTTGTGGAGAGATGGATGATAATATCTATGGATGGGCATCTTTTAACGACGTCGCCTCCAGGTCGATTCAGGTCGAGCTTCACCGGTGAATCTTTTGGCGGCTTTTTTGTATGTCAGTGCTCTGCTGTGTTAGATGTTGCTGTTTTCAATGTCATCGTCGGAGGTCTACAAGTAGTATTTATTTGATAGTTCTTAAATAATCTTAAATGCAATTATGTTGCCAGTGTTTTCATTTATTGTCGTATTGTTGTCTCCACATTGTATACTCAATTATGCCAGAAGGCTGGGCTATTTTTGACCAAGGAATCAGCTTTTTGGGCACTTATCCTTTTGACAGCGATTCGGACGAAATTTTAGATGCCTTATATTCTTCCTCTACTTTTTTATATACTACCTATAAGTGTACATATTATTTAGGTATTTTAAAATTGTTAGCGTATATATTACGTAAATATTTTCTTTAAAAAAAAAATTAAATTGGCAGTGGGATATCCCCGAGCTTCGTCCTACGCCTGATCACTCTCCAGTCGCGTCGGATTGCTATCCCATCGGACTATGAGAGCGAGGGAAGAGTGAGTGCACCTGTGCCTCCGCACACACTTTTGCACTAAGAGTAATATTTCCCACGTAGATGGCTAGTCTCCGTTGACATTGGTTGCCATGGCCGAAATTCGGTCTGGAGGACTATTATTATTATTAACCTTTGTGACTAAAACTTTGGAAAGTCCTTCAAGTTCTTAAAGGTCAACATGTTTCAGTTTATTTTACCACACCAGTGGTGAAATAATGAATGAATGAATAATAATGAATCATGAATTTATTTTAGCCTCTTAGCAAAGAGGCTAAACTAAATGATTGATTGGATTGGATTGAAATTGAGTCCTATCATTACAACTAAGGCCCCATTTATACGGCGCAAGTTTCTTGCATGTGTCGGCGCATCACATACTCCTATGCGTGTGATCAAGGGGTCGGCGTAAGGCGTCGGGGTACCGAACCCGGTACGCGACGGCCGCTGCGTGCCCTCCACTCCACTCAGCTCTCAGACGCGCTCCAATACGGGTATTTCATTGTTTTCCCTTTTATATGTTGATTATGTAACTTATGGTATTAGGTACACTTATTTTAATACAGTCCGCTACTTCTTTTATTATAAAGTCCCGATTGAGCCCATTCAATGGTCCTTCGATTGCGCAAACATAATTACCAGTATTGCCGTAATTAACGCCGTCAACATCGTCGGTCGTCGTGTTCAACTTTGCGGAACTTGACCGCTCGCTAATGTTATACAAAAACAAATGAGTTCAAAAAGTTTATTGTTTCTTCTACTTATTACATGCAACTACAACACACAATACATTTTGCATCTCGGTAGATTACTCTAAAAAAGGGTACGTATTTTTTTTGTAATACGCTTCTGCAAAGCTTTCCAAGAGAAAAAAGCGCGCCCACAGCATTCCCGCCCGCCCAGTCGGCCAGTATTGTGGTCGAACACTTACATGCATATAAACACGCACCTTATACCCATGTATGTTCGTAATTGGATTGAATTGAATTGGTACGACGATGTTCGCAGTTTATTTAGGTCATAGTGGCTTGTTGTGACGTCTGACCTTTCCTATACGTTTATGGGCCCCGTGGCTCAATCGTTAAAATGGAATTCTAATGGTGATAGCTTGTGTAGGAATTGGTGTCGCATTTTCATTTAATCTGTAATTATTGGATAGGTTCGGATGTTATAGGGACACGTTAATTTACGTCGGTAGTTGGTACTAGACGAGGGGTGGTAGATGAGGATTTTATTAACGTAATAGTTGCGCCCCGCGGTTCACCAGCATAAGTCTCGATCCCGTGAGAATATCGGAATAAAAAGTATCCTATAATTATGTCGCGGTTTCACCCGCATAAGTTTCTATCGTGAGGAAACCGGCATGTCCTAGAACCAAAAATTCGAAGATATGTGACATCTAGTGTCATTGGCAAATGGCTTGGCATCACGTCAGATATTTAAGTTCAACGGCCTCCAACGTTGAAGTTCACATAGAACCTCACGGTACTCAGTTACAAAGTGGACTTAAAAGGTAGTTCGACACAGTCATGAAGTCCTTCAAACTAGATACTTTCCCAACTACCCACATTTCCGTAAAAAACTGATCCCTTTATAGCTACTTACATCTACTCGTAGTCGACCCTTCGCCAACTTATTTCAGTATATTTGTCCTTATTTATAAATAGCTCTGGTAGTACCTAAAAAAAGTCTTTGTACGTTATCAACCCTTGCTTGTATTATAGAGATGTTTTTATCTAAACTATTGTTAGAGTTTTCTGTTTTGATTTCTGGTATGTTTGGTATGTTTCACGCTAAAAACGCTAAACAGATTTGGATCAAATTTGGCACATAGGTAAACCATGACCTGGATTACGAGTAAACAAGCATAATCAGCCTATAATGTCCCGACTGCTGGGACACAGGCCTCCTCTCTTCCAGAGAGAGAGAGAGTGGGCTGTAATCTACTACGTGGGCCCAGTGCGGATTGGTATATTTCACATGTCTTCGAATTTTTGGTTGTAGGACATGACGGTTTCCTTTACCGTTTTGACTTAGATTACATAAGTTCCCACGGGATCAAGACTCATGCGGGTGAAACCGCGGGGCGCAATTAATAACAAAATAAATAGAAAAGATTATTCTCCATCACATGATAGTCAAGTTTACGTTGCTTAGTTGCTACCAATGTGTGTTTTTCTTTGTTTTCCTGTTCGTAAGATAAGTTATTAGATTGCAGATCACGTATTTGGGCCGGGATGCTGTGCCGACGTTATTGTGGGCCGTGCTGTACTTAGCTCATAATTATCGACTGTAATTAGTTTCATTTTCCTGTTTCGTGTCGTTTGGTTATCATGTGTGGTGTTTATATTGTTTATGTCGTGTTTTTGGGTACGTAGGTATGTATTGAGAGTGTTAAACAGTTATTAACTCTTGGTTTTGAAAGCATTTGTGTTATTTTAGCACCCAGTATTCAAATTAGGGAGAAGAAAAGAAATAATGACAACGTATTAATTTATCGTGTCTCGCTCAGGAAGATCACAAACAAAACTAAACAAAATCATACAAATATAAAAACAAAATTTTATAAAAATAAATTAAAAAACAGAAAGTCTTGTACGAGGCCAAAAGGCTCCTATCTCAGCATGATGCTGCGACATTTAAAACTGTGTCGCAGCACCGGGAGATTAAAAACTTAGTTAATTTTTTTTTTTTAATTATTATTTAATCATAACGTAGTTATTATAATTCATTCTACCACTGCCCAATGTCAATAAATATTCTTCATCTTATAAAAGATCTCATTAAACAAGAAAAGTATGCCCACTACGGGTCTCATCAAGCGCAATAAAGGCGATTGTTTTCGTAATCATCACGATGTAAAAGCAATACCAAATTTTTCATCAATAACTGCTTTTAATCAATTAAAAGCATGTCCACGGGTACCTAATAACCGGCGAACGTTATCGTTCCCGCTTATCATTCTGTTAACCAATAATAACGCTTTAACTGATTATTTTCCTTGCAACAGTAGACCTTGAAAGGCGTAGAAGCGGAAAAAATGTTTGCCAACACGATATACAAATTATGTTTGTGCATACGACGTTTTATTTTGACATGTAACGTAATGTTTGTGTGGAGGTATGTTGTAAAATCGAACGGTGGAAGAGTACAGGCTGGTTTGATTGACCGGACTTGGTTCGAAAAAAGAATGGGACTGGTTTAAAAAACAAAGGTGCATGAGGGTCATGAACAAAGTTTAGTTTTATAGAGGTAAATTTTGTCGAAAACATAACATTGCGTTTATATTCTCCAAAAGGGTAATCAGACGTATGAAGTACACCAGCCAGTAGTGCAGTTTTCGACAGTTATGTTGTAATATGTCCATGTAATAGAAACAGATATTAAGTAGGTACTTAGGTACCTATAAGATGTATCCAAAAAATTAAAATGTTATGATTACGAAGTCTGGCACTCGGTCCGATTCAACCCTGTTGAGAGACCTTGTTCTGCTATAACCCTGATATGAAAGAGGTTTCACTTTCAACTTTCAAGGTTTCAAGCTGAAGGCAAATAAGTGAAGTATGAAAATTATGAATACGATAAGGTTATGTGAGTAAGTAAATTGATTGTTTAAGACGTAAATAGTTATGTAAGCTCGTAAATATACAAAGCAAATCAAGTCAAAAATATTTATTTGCTAGAATATGGTACATAAGGTGTTACAGTGTTCCAGCATAATAATATCCTACACAACTACACTAGATACCTACTTCATCATTATCATCATCATCACCAGCCTTCAGCAATCCACTGCTGGACATTTCCAATTGCACGTCAATCAGCTCGATTCTCGGCTACTCTCATGCAGCGGCTACCAACCGGCCTGCGAAGATCGTCGCTCCACCTAGCCTGAGGGCGTCCTGCTGAGCGACCTTGAATTTATGGACCAGCCGTACCGTGAGTGTCTACGTTTCGGCTCCATAATTCATAACTGGCAGGACGCACTGATTGAAGACCTTAGCCTTTTGGCTCTGTGGAATACTTGACGAGAAGACTCGACGAAGCTTCCCAAACGCTACCCAAACCAGCTGAATTCTTCTGTTAGCCTCCCTCTAAAAGTTACGTAACCCCGTAAATATACTTATCTAAAACTATTTTATCAGCAAAAAATTCACCAAAAGCCCATGAAAAAAGTGAATGAAAAAAAGCCTGTGAAAAAAATGCTAGACATAACCAAACAGATTTTCGTTGATAAATCGAGTACATTGTTAGGTCTACATCAATATCCGAACACTTCAACGTCACAGGCACGCCTGAAATGTTATTTAATTTATTTGAAAGCTTTTAATACGACGATGGACAAAAAGTGGGCTAATCTGCGTATGGGCCGAGCCCAGCCAATATACGCACATGTATTCACTAAATACAGGACGTGTTTCTGATTTTGCGTACGAGAAATTGGGACTTTCTTGTCAATTCGATTTTTCAGGAAGAAGTTTGAACGGAAATAAAACATTTATAAGCAATGTTTTCAATTTGTAGTTATTTTTTTTTTTTTGGTGCGGTTTTACTTATACAGGGTGGCGGGACATTGACGCGCAAAATGTAACCATGAATTCAGTCATGATTGTAGACCTTCTAGTGTAAATTTTTCGTCGGTTATTAACAAAAATATCTGCTATTTCATAGAGCAGTGCTGAAGTGTTGAATAAAAGTGGTGCTGGTTTATAGAAGAACTGTTTTTTTATTAATAACTGGCGAAAAATTTCGCCACATTGGGGTTCAGAATCATGTACTGAATCCATGGTAACAGGTTGCGCGTGGTTGTCCTCGCCACCCTGTATATATATTTTTAAATTTCATTATTTACTTATTTTTATGAAAAGCTGAGGTAAAGTAAAATAGCACGAGGAAATCTACTCTTACAGCGAGATAATTGGACCATCTTTCAATTAAATAAAAACATGACTGTGTTTGAGGTAAGTCAGGTAGGTATATTATTTTCATAATAGAATTCCCTGAAAAACCAATTACCTACCAGACATTGTTTTTCTCTGAAATTCAGCAGACATAATAATATACTGAGGCGTTGTCAACCTTATGACCTACAACGACGATTTATTCAATTTAGAAAGAGATACAGGTATGACTATTATTATAGCCTACTAGCACAGAATACTTAAAGTACTACGTACAGAAAGGCCACTCCCTTCCCCGCAATAACATCAGTTACCGCACCTCACCCCGCACTTCGGCGTGTTCGTCGCAGTTCTTTAACAAGAGCGCTCGCAAACACAAGTACCTCACGCACACATTCATACGTACCTATACAAACGTCATTTTTTAATGTAGTAGTAGTAGGTAATTATTTTGCGAGCGTTGTATGGAGTGTCCGGGGTGTGCTACTAGCTTCTACTCGCGACTTTGTCCGCGTGAATAAACTATATCCTATAGCACTCGACAATAGTGTAACTTTCTATCATTGAAATAATTATTGTAATCGAATGAGCACTTCCAGAGATAACCTCTTACAAATAAACAAACTTTTACTAAATTCCTCCCCGCGACTTCATCCACGTGAAATTTCTTACTCCGACCCACTCCGTCGCATCGCATCGCCGGCCCGCGCTATTACATCGGTGTTGCTTAGGGTTCTTTCAGACTTTGTGTTTGCTCGACTCCTTATAGTCCTAGCATGATATTAAGTAACCTATAGCCTTCCTCAAGAATTGGGCTATTAAATGCAAAAATAATTTTTCAAATCCGATTGGAAGTTTCAGAGATTGCGATGGCCTTTCCTTATCAACATTCTGTTTCTGAAATATATTTTTTCTTCTTGGAAACGCAAATCACTAGAGTTAATAAAGTTTTCAGTTTCAACAGGAAAGGTGAGGGTTAAAGGTCAGACTAACACTCGTGGGCGATAGGTTAAATGTTTATCATAGATACGTCCATTTTTGGTACATGTGGGTAGAAGTCAATAGATACACACTTAATTGGGCATATACAGGGTGGTAGGGCGGCAGGGATGACGCGCAAACTGTATACCGTATATCATAAATTCAGCACCTGATTCTAGACCCCCTTGGGTCGAAGCATTTAGCAGGCTATCAAAAAAAAAAAAATCTGCTGATTCATAGAAAAGTGCAATATGTATGCGGTCAAAATGTATGGAACATTAATTGAATCCAATGTTACAGTTTGCGCGTCCATGTCCCTGGCACCGTGTATTTTTATGTACAGACGCCAGCACATCAAGCTACTACAATCTGTCAAATTTATTTATTAGATTTTCAACTTTATCGCTAAAGCATAAAGTTGAAGGTTAATTGGGAATATTTGACAGTTTCGGGTAGCTTGAGGTGCTGGCGTCTGTACTTAGTCATCATCTCCCAGCCTTTTCCTAACTTGTTGGGGTATGCTTCCAGTCTAACCGGATGCGGCTGAGTACCAACATTTCACGTATTTATGTATTTATTTTATGTAAGTAGTACTTTGAAAGATTGAGCCTTTGCTGAGCGGGGGACCTGGTTTCGATTCCCTGGTCGGAAAAAGTGTTATTGGGTTTTCCTTTTTCGAATTTTTCAGTAGTATCACAGCCATCACGAAGTCTGGATCTCCGTCCGGCTAATGACTCGGCCCCGATTCCATGAGACTGTAACTTTTCTTTTTTGTTAGACTATACTGTTAAAGTAAATTAAACTACTGGGCAAAGGCCTCCCCCAAATCCTTCCAGGAATTCATTTCCCGTGCAAACCCGAACCAGCCCTCGCGGTACGCGTCCAGGTCATCTCGCCATCTCTTTCTGGCCCGTCCTCGGCGGCGCCGTCCATCTTCAGGCTTACATTGTGTGGCGACTTTTGCCCAGCGGTCATCATGCGGCTGATGTGACCTTTATCATACCTGGTGAAATAAATAGGTGACCTATAATCTCTGCCTGCTCCTTCGGAGAATACAGGCGTGCTGTAATTCCTTTAATTTTAATATTAATTTTCTGTAAAAAAATCTCGTTACGAGATTGCCGAACATTGACGTGAAATTGAGTCTATTTATAACTTTTGAAGGACAAATATTATTACCGAGCTATTTTAGCTAGGTCCTGCTTTCACACCAACGACTTCTATTCTAAAATTATTTTTGTAATTAACGTTCTTCCATTGAACAAGTAACCTGACTAATCACCGAGTGAGTGCCAATCAATGTATTTTAGCAGACATTGCGGCTTAAAATTCTAAGGACAATCTCGAGACGACCTTTAACTTGGTATTTGAAATACATGAAAATCTACATGGATAAGCTGGAAGAAAACTTTATTTTTGAGGGAAGAGCCTTTTTCCAACAATGGGTCGACATCCAGTCTAACCAGATGCAGCTGAGTACCAATACTTTACATGGAGTGACTGCCTATCTGACCCCTACTTAGATGAAATCTAGATAAAAATTAAAATAAATAGGTAATTGATGTGTCCATTTAAAGGATTTAATCAAATAAAAAAATAGAGTTTAAACTAAAGCAATACAATGTAATTATATAACATTCCCCACGCACAGAGGGTCGCCTCAGTCGATAATCTGTATGACATTTCGTACTGAGAACGTCTGCAGGTCGAAAAAAGGGCACCCAGCTTATTGGCTGCAACAAAAATCTGTTAGTTTCTACTGAAAACAAGACGAAAGCAATTATGTATTGAAAGCTTTTCATAGTACCGAGAGTTACATTGATAAATGGGGTACTAAGTAAACATTAGAAGATTTGATTGTGAATTTATTGAGAATGTTTAAATAATTAAATAGTTGACTCGATTGGCAGGTAACTACGTAAATAAGATCCCTTTATTAATATTATAAACGCGAAAGTTTGTGAGGATGGATGGATGTTTGTGACTCTTTCACGCAAAAACTCCTGAATGGATTAGGATGAAATTTGGCACGCAGATATTTTAGAACCAGAATTCACACATAGGATACTTTTTATTCCGATATTCCCATGTGATTGAAGTTTATGCGGTTGCAACCGCTTGGCGCTGCTAGTATCACACTAATATTGTAAAGGCGACAGTTTGTGAGTGTGTGTGTGTGTGTTTATACAGGGTGTTACAGAAAGGGTATATCAATACAAACGGGTTAAAGAGTGTATCTGGTCTAGAATCTCTGTACAAAATTTCAGCTCAAAAGCAGTAACTTTGAAAATGCTTAATATATTTTTATTTCGATAGTTTATTAAATTGAAATCATAACAAACGTGTCACCGCACCACGAGGGTACGCATATCACGCCGCCGCGCGCGCAAAGTTAATGCTTTTGAGCTGAAATTTTGTACACAGATTCTAGACCAGATACACTCTTCAACCCGCTTGTATTGATATACCCTTTCCGTAACACCCTGTATATTTGTTACTTTTGAATGCTCAAACGGCTGAAACAATTTTGACAAAATTTTCTATGGAGGTAGCTGACACCCGGGATTAACATATAGGCTACTTTTTATCCCGATATTTCCACGGGATCGAAACTTATGCGGGTGAAACCGCGGGGCGTAGCTAGGTTTCTGGGGTAGTAGTGTACCCAGTGGTATCGGTCTCGACTTACAAGTTGTAGGTCGTGAGTTCGATTAACCCAGCCGAGCACTTTACTTTGTGTATTTAATTTCATCACCACTACTCTCAAAACGGTAAAGGAAAACATCGTCAGGAAACCGGCCAAAAACCAAAAATTCGAACATTTTTTGCATTTGAAGTTTGTTTTTTTTTAACTAGTAAATAAAAAAAAACAGGCAAAGAAGCCCTGCAGTGAATAAAGTCAGCCATAGATAATGATTACGATGATGAGACCAAAAAACCCACATAACTGTGATTTGACTTTTATCGCGGATCATAAAAATCAAAACTTTCATGAAGTATTGGAATAGTTTGGCGCGCCTATGTCAGCCAAAGTTTAAAATTCCAATGAAAATGACCCGACCAACGTTTTCTGTTTTTCAACGTTAACTTTTACAGCACAACTTTTCCACCTGCAGTGTCAAACTATGCGCACAAAATGAACTGAAAGCAAACAGGTTGATTGACCTTCTTATTTACAGTAGATACCTAGGTAAGCAGAGCGTGTTTATTTTTGGAAATAAGTTTTTGAGCAGAAATGAGACGAATTGTTTGATACCAACTACTATTTCCAAACTAAGGAAATTGCAGCGAAAAATTACATACACTGGGTTTTTATACAGGGTGTCCCTGGAAGTATGGATCAAATCGAATAGGGACGTGGGCAAGGTCATTTCCAAACGTTTTAGCAAAAAAAAAATACAAAAAAAATATTTAAAGAAAACTAAAAAAAATAGAGAAGAAAGATCGAATTCGTGAAAACTATCAGGGCTATCAATTTTTTTTTTTTTTAGATAGCCCTGATAGTATTTTTTTATGATTATTTTCTTTGAACACTAAGCGAAGTGATTGAAAAAAAAATTAAAATCGGTCATAACTTTTGAACCGTAAAAAAAATCACTGACATTCTCAGGGTTAAAAAGTTTGGAAATGCCCACGCCCACGCCCCTATTCGATTTGATCCATACTTCCAGGGACACCCTGTATATAAACTAACAGCGCCCCCCTGTTTCACCCGCATAAGTTTCGATCCCGTGAGAATATCGGGATAAAAACTATCCTAAGTCCTTTCCCGGGACTCAAACTATATCTATACCAAATTTCATCTAAATCGGTTCTGCGGTTTAAGCGTCAAGAGGTAACAGACAGACAGACAAACGGACACACTTTCGCATTTTTTTTTTAGTATGGATATATATTTTTTTAAAGTTTACTTTTATTTTTGAAACATTAAAATGTAATTTTGCAATGAATATCGGCGTTATTTCTAATTCCATCGTTGGTCTTAAAATCGCAAGCGCCAGCTAAGGTCCTAGGTGCGATCCCCTGGTCTGGCAATGTTATTGGGTCTTTTCATTGGGAATGGCTCTTCCCATTTTATATCGGAATTAAACATTACTGACGAAATGTGAGCCTACCTCATCAAGAAAAACCTGGCGTGATGTTTGATAATCTTTATACCTATCTTTTAAACTCGTTATTGTTTACTTCGATACTGATAAAGTATTCATGAAGCGTGGGCTCTATGGACAGACGATGAGTAGGCGTTTTGATTTCTCCACACCCTTGCGGCAAAGGGTGTGCTGCTCTAATTTAATAACTAGCTTCATATAAACTATAGGATAGGTAGGTATATTATTTTCGTTCCATCAATAGAAAATTCCTCAGGGTTAGCAGACCAATGGAATATTTTTTTGGATGGCAAAAAGCAGGTGGTCCGCCTGAAAGTAAGAATATTCTTATATTATTTTAGTAGCTGCGCCCCGCGGTTTCACCCGCGTAAATGTCGATCCCTTGGGAATATCGGGATAAAAACTGTCCTATGTCCTTTTCCGGGACTCAAACTATCTCTATACCAAATTTTATCTAAATCGGTCCAGCCGTTTGAGCGTGAAGAAGTAACAAACATATAAACACACACACACACACACACTCACAAACTTTCGCCTTTATAATATTAGTGTGAAGTGTGATTAGGTGAATTGTTTTTGATTTTATGTATTTTATTTTCTCTTTTTACACACGCTGTCTACATCGTAGGTATGCTGGAAGAGATTTCTTTAGAGATAAGCATCACCTTTGTACCTATTTTTCTGTTCTTTTCTTCTTGTGTGTTTATACAGGGTGAAATTGAATTCATGGGCATCCTTTTAAAAATTTAAAGGGTCATTGTAATCATCATCATGAACAACTTTTACTATGGGAACAAACCTGAAATCACGAAAAAAAAATCAGCTCTTCCCTACATTTTGACGAAATATGTGAACATAAATGCAAGGAACAGCTAATTTTTTTTGCAATTTTAGGTTTAGTCCCATAGTAAAAGTTGTTCATAATGATGAGTACAATGACCCCTTAAAAGGATGCCTATGAATTTAATTTCACCCTGTATAGGTATGTGTGTACATAAATGGTAAAATAAATAAATTCCACCGCCAGCAGGGACATCTGTAACACAATTATCGTCGTAGGCGGATTGCTACCTTAGAAGCCTGCTTGATTCTAGCTGTAATTACACCGACACTCATACTCTTCAAATCGAAACACAGCATCGCTGTTTGACTAATATATATAGTAAACCGGCTCTCTGACTAATATTTATAACTATTTCTAAATTAAATAACTCCTACGAAGCTCGCCATTTTAAGTCGTAAATTTTAATTCTTACTCAACTCAATGAAATAACTCATTTGTAAAATACATAGGCACCTTTGCAGCCATCTGTATTTATATCGGTATTTCAATCGTCAACACGTTCAGCGAATTCAATTTACAAAAGCGTTTTATGACTGTTATTTGTCTATGCTTAGTTACTCCCTTGCTGCGCACGCGCAGCTTCCGCAAAATATTCCTATCAGGACCAAACTAACCAGAAATATACGGGTAAATGAGGGAAACCTGTACTTAGTTATTATAACTTTCAAATTATCACCTAGCCTTTTAACTATATTGAGGTGTGCCTCCAGTCTAATCGAATGCAACTGAATACCAGGATTTTACACGAAGCAAGTGCATACCTGACCTTCAAAACATACTAGGTATTAAGATTGGTTGTCAAACTTTTACATACCTACGCCATAACATATTTAAATTTAATCTTATATAACTAGCCTGTCCTACTGCAGAGCAAAAGCCTCCCTCTCCCTTTTCCACACAATTCTGTCTTTTGCGAGCTGGCCAGCCCTTTGGGTAGGAGTCAAGCCCATTTAAACATAACATTTAAAATATTTAAAAAAAATATACTACATTTTGCCAACCTAGAAAACCAGGGTTTTACTTATTGATAGTTTATAGCCGCAAGCTTTTTGTTTTATAATAATATGTTTACCTACCTCAGTGGCCGTCCTTGGTCTGCGAATGCCATCTCAATGACATACCTACACTTACTTATTTATTGTGCTATAAAAGTACGTGTAATGCGAAAGTATAATATTGGAGCCATAGTTTATGGCTAAGTGTTTCAACAAGCCAATCGTTCTTCAGAATCTTAGAGGTCAATATAAACTATCTTTCCAATGTCAGTCTTGCAGACTTAGTGTCCGTTCACACAGACCGGCTCGGAGAGCATCGGCCGGCGCTCTTCTTTTCACACAGACCGGCGCACGAGCGCAAAAGAGCATACAAACGGAGTCTTTCAGCTGCGCGAGCGCGGAAGAGTTCATCATCAGAGGCAGTCGGTCGGCTCCTCTTATTATTTCACACTAAGTGCGTTAGGTTTGCTCTCAAGCATTCTCAATAATAAAAGAAGTGACATAAAATAAACCTTATTACAATGATTCAAAACTCTGTTTTAAACGTGATAAAAATCTACTCTCCTCTCCGAGCCGGTCTGTGTTAACGGATCCTTATGGTGAAGTCAGACTGGGCAGGTCACACAGGATGCATCAAGACAGATGGGCCAGAATCATCTCACTAGGTGCCTGAAGACGGGCGTCGTCACCGAGGCAGGCCGGCCTAGACGTGACGATTTGGACTCGTTCCTAACTGATTAGACGGAGAAGACACAGCACAAAGAAAAGTGGAAAAATATGGAGGAGACCTTTGCCCAGCAGTAGAACAACATAGGTTAACTGAAAACAAACAATGTTGTGGCGCATATTGAGGTATTAATGAAATAATTGACTGGTAGTCTGGTTGATGTTAATCAAGTAAGTCTAGTCTAGTCGTGACTTTTGATGTAAACAGTATTTTTACGAGTGCTTTTCGGGTATTCTCGACTAGTTTCGGTCTTTACCCACCTGACATGAATGCCTCTAACCCAGCAGCCTAATTGCGTAACACACTTTTTATAAATTAGACAAAGGACATGTCTGGTGGAGCAATGGGCGAATGTCTAGGCAGTCAAAGAAATTGTTCAGTAATGATTGTTATATTATTATAATCGTTGTATTTTATAGTTTATTAATTAATAAGTTTCAGGAGTCAGGATCTTGCGTAAACTGGTCAAAATAAGGATTATACGCTAGGGATTTTTCTTAACTTTGTTTAGTATAATGACATCTGTGAGCGAATACAGGTACTAATTGTTGGTATGTCTTTGTGAGGTTAATGAAACATTTTGTTGGTCTGAGATCATATTCTACAGTTTTTTGGATATTTCTATTTGTGTAACAAAAATGTTAAGCACTATTGTTTGTCACAATATTATAATATTATATTGGCATCATCTTTAATTCCGTATTTTGGTTTCCATCTTCAATACCCATGATAATATTTATATGTAGCTACTTGTTGATACTGAATTGGGATTACGAGTATAATAAATAAAACTATGTATGTATTTATTGCAAAACAAATTAATTTATTGTAGATACATTCTTAAATAAAATTATAAAAAAATTAAACGTCTTCTAGAGACACCAAAACATTGTCCAAAAATGTAGCTGGTCCTAGCACGTTATTTTGATGCCTTGCCCAGCCAAGATACCATACTAGCGTCATGACGTGGCAGACCATTGTATGACCTAGTAATCTCTCATTGTCAGCAGCTTTGGTATTTAATAAATTATAACAATCGTGAAACTTGCGTATCCATCTAATGGGAGCTGGAACAATAAGACGTCATTGTATTTTTGAAATTATAACACAACTGCTCAATGTACTGCCTTTCCTGCATGGTTTACGCGACTGCCGTAGTATAGAGGCCTACCTGATTTGATAACCATCGAGCAAGTCTCACTTGCAGGGGTAACGCCAGCCTTGACACGATATTTCTGCGAATCCGCAGCACAGCGATGCAATGGTCGTTTAAAGAAAGAATAGCAATGGTCGTTTAAAGAAAATATCCATAACAGAAAATAATCGCATAGTAAGCAAGGAACGCATACACGCAACTTGGAATTGACAACCAAAAAATAAATGTCAATGCCATGTCAAAAAAGTAATAAATACTTACCTTCATGTTAGGATTAGGAAGTGGGTAGCCGAAGAAAAACACGTTTGATGTTTACACTAAATATTTTAGTAATATTGTCGTATTATATACGCAAATCCGTTAATATATTCCTTTCATCTAAAATAAGCGGCTTATAAATATTGCTCACACTATTTAAAGATAATTACGGGATAAAATGGAACGTCAAAAACATTTTTTGTAAGTACTTCCCGTTTAAAATGGCAAAGCGGAAGCTACGATTGAGTACTGTTTTTTTGAGAATTATGTTACGCAAGTAATACTGAATTAATTAATCCATAGTAATTTAGATCTAAATTTTTAAATCTTACTGAAAAACCTTAAATCATGAACATTTATCTATACCAGAATTACCAGAGGGCAGAAACTGGACATGTCCTTTTTCGAACATATCTCAGTCTGCTCAACAACGTAATAACGCAATGAATGTTGTCGATCTGTCAAAATGTAAGCCAGTGCTACTGTTAGTGTGTTACGCAATTAACCCGTAGGTCAAGAAAATTTTGTTAAACTTGAAGACTTACCGTTAAAAGGGAAGCGCCATGGTAGCCCGCGAAGTTCAAATTTTCTGACGTTCTTTTTTCAATTTCCAGATCAGTGTTAGGTTGTATGTTGAACAAAACATGATTCGCGAGCGTAATAAGTATGTAATTACAAAATTATAATCATTAAAATCATATTTGAATACAAACCTGCATCATTGCAAAAAACGTAAGAAATTTGAATTCCGCGGCTACCTGGTGCATCGGCCATAATTGTAGCGGTACCACAAGAGTAGTACCTACTAGTCATGTTCAATATGTTGTGTGTCTAGTCATTCAAAACCATAGCAAATCAATCATTAATTAAACCTCTTTGCAGTATAGGTCACACCTTAGTATTCATGGTGCGTCATAATGTAAGCGAGTGTACCTAGCTTAGAAATGACGTCAAGTACTAGCCTTCTGTCAAATTATCCCCTACCACACAGCCCTAAAATTCATTCCATATTGTATGGCTTTACTAATAACTTCGCAAGCATTCCGTAATTATTCGGATGATTAAAAATAGAAACGATAATATTCGACAGACTACCTCATTAGTCTAGTGGTCTGGGTTCGATTCCCAGGTCAGGCAAAATGTTATTGGGATCTTCTATCACGAATTTCTCGGTAGCAGCCCGGAGTCTGGATTTGTGCCCGGTTGAAGGCAATAAGCTCGCCTATTACATGGGAATTAAGTATAACTGGCGAAATGTGGGTGTATGCTCTGCCTTCGGAGATTACAGGCGTGTTGATATGTTACGGCCTGGCCACGACTATCTATCAGCGGCAGCTTAGCGCGGGGCGGCGAGCGGTAAAAACAAACGTACCAAAATGTATGAACCATGCCACGACACACCGCTCGCAGCGTCAACACTAGACAAGACAAAAGAAACCGCGCCGCTTGCCGCGCCGCTTGCCGCTAAGCCAAAGGTCGTGGCCGGGCAGTTATGCGTGTAATATTCGATAGCTTGGTTGGGGTTATCTGAAGCAACGAAAGCATAAAGAGTAAACCTCTGAAGTCAAGGTCAGATTATCATTAATATTAGTCATTAATGTCCCGCTACTGGGTAAAGGCCTCCCTACTCTCTTTCCACCTCTCCCTGTTCAGAGCTGCCAAGGTCAGATTAGATAATAATAATAAAATCCATGAGGTGGAACCAATAACTATGATGGGACTAAATGCGATACAACAAAACTGAAAGGAACAAGGCATGAAAGGTTGATGGAAAATTCAATCTGTTGTAGAAGAAAGTTGCTGTGAACACTTTATACAGGGTGTCCCTGGAAGTATGGATCAAATCGAATAGGGGCGTGGGCAAGGTCATTTTCAAACTGACATTTCAAAACCCACGAGCATTGGGGCCCAGAGGTAACGGCTCCGACTTACGAGATTTTGGTCGTGAGTTCGGATTTATTTCATCACCGCTGCTCTCCAAACGGTGAAGGAAAACATCGCGAGGAAACCTATGTCCTATAGGAGACCCGCACTGGGCCCGCATGGTAGATTACATCCCACTCCCTCTCGAAGAGTAGTTCGTCAACTCGTCCTACATGCAGGGCCCATTTGGGACGACTTGAAGAAAATATAAACAAATTTTATTTTGGGCCGTAGGCATGTAGGACGAGTAGACGAATCACTCCTCTCGAAGAGATGAGGCCTCTGCCCCAGCAGTGGGAACATTATAAGTTGATTATGCTCTTAGCTGTTTGCTTTTGACACATTCATTTACATTACATTATCGAACGAATAGACAGCTAACGGATCTATAATATGTATATAGTGGCATGAATAAAAGTTCCGCACTCCGCATCATAATTAATATAAATTTTGTGGTTACATTAGTTCACATTGTCCATACATATCAATGTTTTTTTTGACAATACGGATATTGACCAGTCAATCTCGTGGCACAAAAAAATGCAGTTTTGTGTATGATTAATAGAGTTGTTAGACCTTTCCATAAAGTATGCCATTCTTTCCTGTCTCATGGATAGTTTATATCCGGCAATTTTGCTTTCGGTTATTTTGTGTGCTGTCAGCTTTCCATTTCAAAATGTGTTTCTATTTAGAGGTCTCATTATTGGTTCAACAAATACGAAGTAAGTATATATGTATGTAGTTTGATGGCGTTCTAAATAATGTTTACGAAGTTGGGTCTGGTAATGAACGAGTTAGTAGTAAGTAAACAAAACTAAACGCAAGAATATTAAAGAAAAGCTTAGGTGTAGTTGTAAAAGACCAGCTTTTCAAGTAAACCTAAGTTTACTTTTGACAAAAGCGTTCTTTCTTAATATTTTTGAAATTTTAGTACGGGTAGGTTGCCCCTGTTTACACAAAAAAAAAACCTAGAATGGGGATAGAATGAGCAGTCGCTCGTTTGGTCTAAGCCGACCTTTAGATGAAAAATTTAAATTTTTACAGTAAGTAATAAAACTGGACACGTGTAATAAATGAGATTACGAGTGTCGATGGAAAACTTAGTAATGTTAAGTTATTTTTACACCACAGACCGCAATCATGTAAATGGAGCCTAAGTACCTACCTAGTACAGATTTTTATAACACGATCGTACTAACAATAGAACAGCTTGGATGTATTTTTAAATGAACATAGAACTCGTAGTAGGGGTAGGTTATGTCGGCCCCGACACGAATATCGGGCCGGGGAGGGGTGACCACCCCCCACTCGTTTTACGTGATTGAATGAGGAATTGTTAAAAGATCACAATTTTTTAAGAGTTATTTTTTATAGACCAGTGTATGGACTCCAGGCTTTTACACTATTGTTTTCGATTAAGGTTTTAGAAATCCTTGTATTTTTTGAAGATTTGTAGATAGTCTTCCTTTGTGTTTCTTTTTTTTTTTAAGTTGAAAATTGCGTTATCAGACATTCTGTAGCCGTTTTCAGGGGCCATTTAAAATAAACGTACCCGCTTATTCCACTCCTTTCTACCAGACAATACGGCAATTAAGCAACATTCTTCAAGTTGACAGTCTCCGCAAAAATGAAAAAAAGCTACAATTGACGGGGAGGGAAATCGCGGTTCGGATCGAGGGCGTTAGCGGACAGTACTTGTGTTTAATTAAAAATAATGTCTGAGGCAGTGTTTCCCCGACAATAACCGAGCCCGAACGAGATAGCTTGTTATATAAATTTCTGCAGACTCCTGGGGGACGTGCCGGGAGAATAAGGCGAGGAAGCGGCGGTAGTGTGAGTATATTATACCCATTTTCTGGGTCGTCCTTCCTACAAATACGTTTTATGCGGAAGCCAGTCAGACTCTACCGCTTCAACGTAATACAATCTCTAAAACAATAGCCCAAGATTCAGTTTACAATGTCGCAAACACAGACCCGGTAAAAGGTACTTATTTGATTAGGGTGTCAGGCGTATCACCGCGAGAGTGTGAGCGCGGATCCCGAGGTTTTGGATAAAATTTGCGTGTTTCGATTTTTTGCTTATACCGCCGCCCGCGACCCCGTAAATTGACGTGTTATTGTTTATTTTGTTTAACAAACACATATTTTTCATTCTATTAAACTTTGCTAAAACTACGTTGCAAGAATAAATAGGTCCGAACATAATAGTTGTTATCGCAAAGCCGTATTAGAATTCATATCGAGTCCCCTGAAAGCCCCTTCATCTCTTTCATGGGAGAGGACCTCTATAAATCATCGAAAAAGACGTTAATATCTGAACTCTGTACAAAAAGCGCGACCTTGTCGTTTGAGTCGAGAATGGCCAGCCAGGATCGTGCGAAGTCGTGCAGAGCCGCGCGGACGGTAGCGTTTTCGTACATTGTCATAGCCGAACGTTGTATGCAAACTAACTGGTCGTCTCGTCAATATGAAATGTGAAAAAGCAAAAAATATCGTCAAAATGAACGGTCCATCGATCTCCGGTGACTCGCTCCCGGATTTTCCATTGGGAAATGAATTAGCCGAGAGCTGAAGCGGCGAATTTACATTTTTATTGACAAGCAATCTATTTTCAAAGCAGATGGCAATGGGAGTAAGGAATCTTTTATGTAGCGGAAAACACGAAAGCATATTATACTAAAAATGCTTCGTCATCCCACTTACTTCATGTCGGAGGGTACAATTTTATCACGTTAACTGTACTAAGTCTCATTAATAATTTTCTGTAAACTAGACATTTCCATTAACATTGTTTTTGAATAAACAGCGATTTTAATACATTAGGATAATTATGTTTACTGTAGTGAAAATTAATAACCAATAACTAGAAGTTTTCATTAGCTTTATTTATGTCAACGAAACCATTGGAAAAAACTTAAATTAGCAAAATACACAAGCAAAAAAATAATAGACCTACATCCATAGACAAACCCAAAATATAATTTCCACAACAATATTAATTAACACTACCTCCACACGCTATAAAGTTACCAGTAAAATATGTGACGTTATCATATTCAAACCGCACTGCAAAAGTAATGCGAATAAATGTCAGCAACACAGATACCCAAGCTCATCTACAAATTGAGGCGAAAACGCGAAGTAATTATTTAAACCGTCATATAAATTACTGCTCAACTTTTCACGCCAGTTTTGTACGCGTGTGTGCGTGAAACGCTGTGTAAATACGCTAGAGTGTGCGTATCTCACGGCGGACTGAAAATGGTTCCATCATTTCATTCCTCCATCCTTTTTCAGCATTGTGTTACTTTTATACGGGGTGCTAAAGTAAATAGAGAAATTCGCAGATTCCAGTGAGTAAATACTGCAATATTTTTTGTTATTTATAAATGAAATTTTTTCCTGATTTCAAAGTTTTCAGAATTTCCAGCAAACAGCCTTTTTTTAATAATTTCAGCAATATTTATTTAGTTGAAATTAGTTAGAGATACTCCAAATAAATAGATACAGGAAACAGTGACTCCCTACCACGACTTTTCACCACATACGTCTACTTGAGAGCATCTTAAACCCTTATTCTGTAAATCAAGTATATACTGTGCAAGGGTAAGTATCAGCCTGAAACATATTTAGCTTTGTTCCCTTCACTACGGTTAATCTGTCCCGTTTCCTCCCGTGTCAAGTGCAGATAGACTTTTTGGGTCGGGCGTAAGGGGTGGGGGGAAAGGGATAGCCGGCCCGGGAGAGGGGGGGAGGGCGCCACCCATCCTGATGATGAAATATTGTACACGTGGTCTGATTTTGAATGACAACGTTTCCTCGGCCGCGCGGGAGCACCCGCTCTCAATGCGACGTTTTATAGCGAATTGAGGATTTGCTCTTTATAACGATCAGCTTCTTTAATGCATATTTTTTACTAGCTTGCTTTCCCCCTTTTTCAGGAAGACTCTGTCGCTTGTCATTGTTTTTTTTTTCGATTTTATTCACAATCATCTATGTGAAGTAAATAATCAGTACTTGGTAACAGGTAAAGAGGGCAAGGAGAGACCCAGAGGTCATGTGGCTCGTGCCCTTGGCCGGCTTGTTTATTAATTTGTGCCCGATGTCCACCCGCTCAGCGCCCGCCTCCCTCCCTAAACCCTAATGGGCGGGAAACAACACGGCTTTTAAATTTCGGGCTTTCCTAAAATTTAATCAAGTGATTTTTTTCATTTTATGGCGTGTAAAATTAGCTTTATTATTTATTAAATCGGGGCATTGCGGAGTCCGCTCGCGTGCCGTGCTTACAGAAGTTGACCGTTACTTTCGGAGCCAAACAAACATCAACGTTTTCCTAATTTATATTACACCGCTGATCCCTAACCACCAGAACACTTTAATCTCCTCAGAGTGTATCGGCGGAGGCCCTACTATTTATTCCCACTTCTTATTTTCACCTTGCTTGCGGTAAATAAAAATGGCTCGTACAAAGGAACATCAACCTACTCCGTGACACATTTCGGTTCACATTTGTGTGGAGGAAGGGATCCGTCGTTGGATCGGTCGCCGAACTAGTCAACTGATTAATTCGCCCCTTACCTCGAGAGGAGATTTATTGGTTCCGCCGTACGCAAAACTGCGGGTAGGTAAAAAATCTCTATCGAAAATTGAATAGAAAAGCTATTCCGGGGCCGCGAACGAATTCTGTTGATACGGCTCGCATTCGCTTTCACGGCTATCTTCATTTTATTTACCTGAGTGAAGTTAAAACACCAGCTTAATATAGGTAGGTACCTAAAGTTGTTCATGTGGCTACCAAAGCTCCCATTTTTTTTAAGCTCCCGCTTTTAAGATCGGAAGTGAAACAAAGTTAAATGGGTATCTGCTTATATTGCTTATAAAAAGAGGGGGTTTAAAACGTTAGTATCAAGTGATTTGCTGTTTCTTTTACCATATATGCATGATTTGTTTATCCCGTTAACTATGAAAATGGACATTTCAATCCCTATTAGTTGACCCGCGTCCATTGATGGATTTCCCAGTACACATTCACTTCAGGCGAACATTCCTCGTAACGTTATTGGTTACCTCGTTCTACGAAACTTTCAATCCCGTACGCTGTATGCAAAATTAGTTTACTGGTGATGGAATCAGTACTAAATGGGGTTTATTTTGAGTTACTGCACCAGACGGATAGCAAAAAATTTACAAAACTGGCTTATTAGTCGATTCGGACTAATTTACTATTTAATTTAAGTCGACAACTCCAGAACTATGGCTGGAAATAATAGGAATATATAAATATGGATGTAAGTAGGCCATTGGCACATTTTAAATTTTATGCAATAAAGTAGGATAGAAAAAGAACACTAGTGTACATAAGTGATAAGAGTTAAATAATAATGTACATACAAAATGTACTTTTTTCTTAAATTCATTGAATCGACTAATAAGCCACAAAACTTCATGACAATATTTTTAAAGTGCCTAAGATAAACGCCCAGACCGATATCGATGATGACATTGAAAGCCTCTCAAACGATTGCCTCCAAAATAACCATCATCAGAATAAGATTTTATAATACAATTCAAGTGGCCACATTTTGAGTTTTAGCTACAATTTGCAATAAGCCGCGGCGGGAAACGGGCCGTTGATTATAGCAAAAAAATCGGGATCTCCCGGAACCTCGGCCTACCAACATTCCCGTAATATGTTTGGGGATGAATCCCTCCTCGCGGGGGGAGTTTTTATTTTCGATCTCCTTCGTACCGCCCCGCGTGGACATACGTGCCTCGGCTTAGGTGCGTTAGGGGTTTGTCAAAGAATAAAATGTAGCTAGAGGAGTCCTTGATTTTGGGAAACTGTAATAACTCTAAATAGGCAGAGTGTACAGGGGCAATTACGATTGTGGGTATATTCCGGTGGATGGTAATTTCTAGCAAACCCAGTGGCATTTCTATATTGGCAACATATTGATTAGACGCCATTTTATCGCCCGCCGCCCCTTAGCTTAGAACCTAATTAGTATAAGTTCTTGCTATAGCAAGTATTTATTATTTTCTTATAATAATTATAAATAATGATCACACTGAATGTAACGTAAAAATTCCATTCGGCGATATTCCTATTCGCTATTTCTGCGCCACACCAGCCTACCCAGGACCAATTGAGACAGATTTCATAGACTCTTAAGACCAATAATGTGTAAATGTCGCAGCCAATTGATTTAACTAAACGGCGGCCGTTCAACTAACGGCCCGAATGATATTCAATATTATAGTTTAGGTTGGAACTGTAACCAATCACGCGAGAGCTGAATTGGTTGCAGTAACAAAGCCAGAGCACCCCGACCAAATAGGTTAGGTTAGGTTAGAACTGTGATCCCCCCCGGTGGGTTCCCGCATTGTCGAGGCGGGGGGGCTCAGTAGCCGTGGCTTGGACACCCACGGTGAAGCGAAGTGGAACCCGAGGAGGGGCCGCTCGTCAGGGCTTTTGCCGGTAAGCCGACGACGTAGCGGCCAACAAGTAGGTTGCGGTGCCGCTTGAGCGACATCGCAGCTGAGGCGGGCCGCGATGTCGTATCGGAGGCATCGCGGCTGAGGGTTGGAGGCCGCGGCGGGAGAGGAGTGCTGGTATTGTGGTGCGCCGCTCTCCCTAGCTTCCGCGGCCTTGACGGGGTCGCCACCGTCTGATGGCGGACGCGGTGGGGCCGCAGAGGAAGAGGAGTGTTGGTATGACGTTGGCCGCTCTCCCTATCCTCTGCGGCCGAAAATTGGCAGGCGGCGGGGCCAATGACCTGACCCGTCGCAGGGGGACCAAGGGTGCCCAGACACGGGGTCGTCTGGCGCCCATGTGCTGGTTTGGTCCCTGGGGTGGTCACGGCGTGCTATGTGTTCTGGTGCGCCGGTGATGGGGAATACTCCCCAGAGGAGGGTCCGGTGACGGACAGCCGCGGCGGGTTCACGGATGAGTGCTAACGCGTGCCCGTGTTCCCGCCGTAAGCGGCAGAGGAGGACACCGTGGAGTTTTAGTGGGTTGGAGTCCCACATAACTGCACTATCTCCCCGTGGTAGTGCAGAATGCATGAGCATTTCTCCACGTTAAAAAAAAAAAAAAAAAAGGTTAGAACTGTGATCAACTGCGTGCGAGCAAAGAGAGCGAAGCGAGCCGACCTTCCAAAGGTCAAGCGGTTAACTAAACGGCTAATTTAACCAGTTGGCTGCAACATAAATACAAAAACTTTTTAAGAAAAAAAAAACCGACTTCCAAAAAAACACTACAAAGTGAAAAATAACTTTAATTTCGGAAGTCGGTGTCTTTGGATCTGTATTTTAGTTTTTTGCCACCGACTTCCGAAATTAAAGTTATTTTTCACTTTGTAGTGTTTTTTTGGAAGTCGGTTTTTTTTTTCTTAAAAAGTTTTTATTTCACGCTTTTTAGTGGGTCTGCTTATAATTTATCTAAGTTACAATAGCCTAGTGATCATCGCCTATTACAAACAAAATATTGCTTTTCCCGATGCAGTGAAGTTAATTGTTGAGGAGTTCTCCAGGTCCACCATCAGCTCCATATCACCATTCACATTGTGATGAGCATAAATTGCTTAGCAACTATATTAAAGTAATCGAATCGCAACCCGTGAAATACTTAGATATTAGGTCCTTACATATGAAATTGGCGTTTTTCGTACTGGCCACTTTAATCACGAATTTCTCCTCTTTGGTAAGGAATTCCAAATTCAAATTTGTACAGCTATTTACTCATGTATTTGTGCTTCGATGACCGTCATTCATTTGTTTTTTTTCTTCTGTTTTTTCTGTTTGCGTCACTCATTTTACAAAATGGAAAATTTAAAATATCGCATTATTTACGAGTACGAGTTCCGCCGTGGCACTAGTGCTGCGGAAACGACTCGAAGGGTGAATGATGTGTATGGCGGTCATGTTGCAAAAGAAAACACAGTTCGTTTTTGGTTCCAACGTTTTCGTTCTGGAAATTTCGACCTGCAGAACAAGCCCCGTGGACGGCCTGAGACCCAAGTTGATAATGGAGAATTGAAGGCTATTGTGGAAGCGGACCCATCGCAAACCACGTCCGAGTTAGCTGCAGGCTTCGATGTTAGTGATAAAACTGTTTTAATTCACTTGAAGCAAATTGGGAAGATTAAAAAGCTTGAAAGCACGACAACGCCAGACCACACACTGCGCAACAGACGGCTACCAAATTAGAAGAGCTTGAATTGGAATGTCTTAGACATCCTCCGTACTCCCCGGACCTTGCTCCAACAGATTACCATTTTTTTCGCAATTTGGATAACTTTTTGCAAGGGAAAAAATTCAACTCCGATGGGGCAGTCCAAATCGCCTTCAAAGATTTTATTGATTCCCGTCCGACTGGTTTTTTTAGTAAAGGGATCAATGAACTACCTATAAGATGGCAAAAGTGCATTGAAAACAATGGTTCATACTTTGATTAATTAAATATATTATATTAAAAAATATTCGACTTTTTGTTCCTTCCATACAAAACGCCAATTTCATATGTAAGGACCTAATATTATTGAGTGGTTCCGGTGGCCATCTGTGGTCTTCATCATCAGTTTCACTTCACCAAATAGTGCTTTCCGAGAGCAAATGCTCGAGTTACTATAAAAAATACCCAAATCGCTATAGGTGTGCCTATAATATTTGAAGAGTTCCTTCGATTTCTCCAGGATCCCATCATCAAATCCTGACCTGATGTTTTTAGACTAGATGCTGATAATCCTGGCTGCAGCATCAGGTTAGACTTATGTCAACATTGCATTGAACTTAAAATTTAGTCCTGTTTAAAATGAGCCCAAACACAACTACGGTGCTGTAATTTCAAGGTTGGTACTTTTTCTGATGCTCCTGGCTTCAGCATCAGGTCTTTATGTATTTCGGTGTTCCTCATTAACAGTACGTTTATCCACACATCGAGCCCTTTTCAATCAGCCTAAACACGATATATCTGCTGTTAGTTGTCGAGGAGTTAGGTACTCTGCAGACTATCCTGACTGCAGCATCAGGTCATGACTTGATGATCATGAGACCAAATGTGGCAAATGCCCTATCAAACATCAAAACAATTTACTAAAACAGTCCTTGCCTGTTCGAGTAACTTCTTACTGTTAAGGAGTTGTACCTTCCATCATCAGCCCAGCTACCTGGGATGGTGACAACCATACGCAAATACACAAGATACTTCATAAAATATGCGAAAAACAATAAGTGAGCCTATAAAATTTGAGGGTTGCCCTCGATTGCTCTAAGATCCCATCATCAGATATTGAAATGGTGACAATGGGACCACACGGGAAGCAGCAGCTTTCAAATAAAAAAAGAATCATGAAAATCGGTTCACCCAGTCGCAAGTTATGAGGTAACAAACATAAAAAAATAAAAAAAAATAAAAAATACAGTCGAATTGATAACCTCCTCCTTTTTTTGAAGTCGGTTAAAAATAATCGACCTTTTCATTATCATTACTAGCTAGTTCTGCTAACTATAAAGATTTTCTTTCTCAATGAACTACCCTAACTTTGAAAGCCGCGCGCAAAGTTGCTGGTCACCCGTTAAACCAACAAAAAATATGGAAAACGCAGGCACAAAATTTGGTATATTGCTGGTCTAGATTTTGATAATGACACTATTAATAACTAAGAATTAACAATAGATTCTATGAGATCGATGTATCCAAATTGGGAACAAATCTTCACTCAAATAGAATTGAGCAATAAAAATATTTCGATCTGATGACCATTCGTTGCATAGCTGTAAGGCCACGCGAGCAAAGCCGCAGGCAAAAGCGCGTCATTGTGAGCATAACCAATAACTTCTTTGTTACTAATGAGTGTATTGACATGCGTCTTAATATATTATGTGCTCACGTCAGTTTTTTTTTGGCGATTAATTTGTCATAGTCGTTTGACGTATAAGGTATGTCATAGCTCCCAGTATTAAAATCAAGTTCACCCAATCATTTTCGAAGTGTCTCTATAGCAACTACGTACCCTGAAGCCCGGAATACACATGCCTGTTACTTGCACAAAGGTAAGTAGCTTGCATGCCATAATGGTATTTAGCAATCAGAAGTTGTTATGACAAACGGCATGCATGTTACTTGTACTACTATATGTGTACTGTGTACTCCGGGCTTAAAGGTGCAACCATTCTCCATTCAATCGACGATATCGACGTTCAGAGTGTTGTGCCTGGCAGCCGGGTTTCATTTGGCGTTGTTCGTCATCATCATCAGCCTACAGTAGTTCACTGTTGGACATAGGCCTCTTCAATCGCACTTCATTCATCTCGATTCTCGGCAACTCTCATCCAGATTCTACCAACCACCCAGCAAAGATCATCGCTTCACCTATCTTTAGATACATTGGTCGATCCGCGGTCTCCATTCTTGAATGGTCTAAATTTTTAAATTGTTGTTCTATAGTGTGGAATCCATTTGTATCTATCATCTATCTTCATCGATACCCGACCTAGAATCCTCTACCAACTCAGCTTATCGCAGTCCACTGCTGGACACAGGTTGCTAAGTTATACTTAGCTGGTACTAAGTTGCGTCACAACACCCTGTTCTTCACCTTCTGCATCCAGTATGTCCCAAACTACGTTCTACGATTGGCGAGCTCCACTGAAATAATCCTCTGCTTCTGTGGCCATCGGTCTTTCGACAAACATGGCAGGACCACTTTCATTTTAGCTTACTAATTCTGCAAGCCATGTACAGCCCGATTCAAACATGATGGCCGCTCGGAACATGAGGCGAGTCGCTGCGCAGTAACAAATTCATGTATCAGCGAGTGTGAGGATTCGGGTAAAGTAAACTCGTCCAGACCGTATTTCGGCCACGGTGGCCAATCTCAACGGAGACTAGTTCGGCGCGGGAGATATTACTTATAGTGTACAAGTGTGCGCGCAGACACAGGTGCACTCCCTCTTCCTTCACTCTGATAGTCTGATGGGAGGGCAATCCGGCACGACCGGAGAGAGATCAGGCGCAGGACCAACGGGGCAGTTATTGGGGTACTGCGCAGTGATTAACTAACGCACTTCAGAGCCGCTATAAAGTTTGACGCGAACTATACTTACTGGTCGGTGACTCCAGTATATTTTCCAGATATTTAATTTCATCTCGAATTTTATCTATCAAAGAAACTTGGATCCTAGGCTCCACAGCGCGCTGAGCAATCTTACCTGCATAATGCATAATCGGCATGTAACGTTCCCACTGCTGGGACACAGGCCTCCTCTCTGGGAGAGGGAATGAGCCGTAATCCACCACGCGGGCCTAGTGCGGGTTGCTGGATGTCACATGATGTCTTCGAGTTTTTGCTCCTAAGACATGCCGGTTTCTTCACAATGTTTTCCTAGGTAGTTATCAGAGCCTGCAGTGGTGATGAAATAATTTGCACAAATAAAAGTGTCTGCTTGGGTTCGAACCCACGACTTAGAACTCGTAAGTCGTGACCGTTACCACAGGGCCACCACTGCTCTCAAGCGCTGAGCAATCTTACCTAATAATAATTACAAAATCTTCACTTACGATTCAACAATACGTCTTACTGATAAAGATGTGTGTGCACGTGTAAATTATGTATATAGAAATCTACTTATGTACGTATATTGTTACGCTAAGGCATTAATACTTCTTAACGTGACAGATTACGCAACAATAGAGTCGAATGGAAAACAACCTTCATGGTCAGCTCATGAACTATTACACAACACTATAATTGTACCTACGATTTGCCTTATCGTTCTCTAACGTCATTTTCTTCCGAATTTTTAACAATCACATAGGTTTTTATTTAGGTTTATTCTTGTTTTTATGTGTTTAGTTTGCTGTAGAATTATTTTCGACAGTGTTTCAATATTTCCAGGTCGTTAATCACAACACTGTTTACCATCAGGTGGGAGTGCAGTCATAGACAAAAACGCTTTTTCACAAAAAACGTAGTCAGACAATGTCTACAGATTCAGTAGATGAGGCTAGCAAAACCTTTACCTAAGTAAAAGTGTTGCAAAGTTCACCTAATAACGTATGTACTATCGCACCAGCTCTGTGACCGTTACTGAAACGCGAAACCAAGAATTTTCGCCCACAGGATGGCTTTCTATAAAGTTAAGAGTCAAACTGCGCTAACATTTAAAAACAAGTTTTCAAATTATTAAGGGGGAAGCGCCAGAATAGCCCGCAAAATTCAAATTTTCTTACGTCGTCGTATAAATGTACCTATAATGACTAATTCACGAATTGTCAATAAATAGAGTTACATGAACTGAAAGGGTTGTATTGATGATTTTAATTAATTTTAATTCTGTAAAATACATACACACATCAAAAGTGTCTAGGGATCAAGCATTTTTATGCGGATTTCTTGAGATTGAGATGTGGCTTTGTAATAAATTTATGATTTTATAAATTTATATGGATCCTTTTTGGTGCATTTCATAATTTGAATCAGGAACTGTGAATCAAATTCGAGTAAAAGATGAAAATCAGCTGTCAATATTTTCCCTATAAAAACATACAACGCATTGAAGACATTATTAGTGCTACTGTTTCCCTACTACTGATTAAAACCAACGTTATTATGGAGCGGCGACGTCATTTAAGCAGGGAAGTAATGCTCAGAGCCATGGGAATGATAGAAGCTGGTTCCCGGCAACGTACTGTGGCTTTAGCTCTGAATACAAGTCAGAGTGTTATCAGTCGACTTTGGACACGTTACCGAAGCACTGGTACCGTGGCTGAGCGCCATGGAGGACGGTATCGCTGCACCACACGGAGACAAGACCGATACATTCAAATCTTAACTCGAAGAGCTCCAACAATAACCGCCATGATGTTAGCCGTGAGGCTTCATCACTCTTCAGGGAACTTAATTAGCGACCAACAGTCAGAAACCGCTTGCATGAAGTGAACCTTCATTCCCGAAGACCGCTACGGGTACCACCTATAGCAATGCACAATCGTAGGATTCGATATCAATGGGCTCTTGAACACAGAAATTGGGCAGAAGAACAATGGCGTTTCGTGTGCTTTTCTGATGAGTCTCGTTTTGGTATGAGACCGGATACAAGACGTATACGACACTGGAGAACCCCTGGACGCCAACAGCGATTAAAATCCTGCCAGGAAGTCCATCCTTATAGTGGTGGAACCATCATGGTATGGGCGGGTATTTGGATCGGCGGAAGAACTGAGTTGATTTGGATCAGAGGCAACCTCAACGCTCAAATTTATGCTGAAACGATTGTATCAGACGTCATCGTTCCTCTACAAGTGCAAATCGGTCCCTTATTTCAGTTAATGCATGATAATGCACGACCGCACACCGCAAGAGTTGTAAGACAGACTCTCGCCGCAGCTAACATCAATGTCCTTCCCTGGCCTGCTCAGTCGCCAGACTTGAACCCGATTGAGCATGCATGGGATATGCTACAGAGAAGAGCTCTGCCGAATATGGAGGGTATCCAGTCGCAAGAAGACCTTTTTTTGTTGTTGCAACGAACATGGGCGGCCATTCCACAGCGTGATTTGGATGAACTCATTTTGAGTATGCCAAACCGATGTTCTTGTGTTGTTAGTGTTCGCGGTAGAAACACGGATTATTAATTGTTTAAGTTACCCAATAAAATTTTAAAGAAAACTGTTATTTCAGTCTTTTTTTCGAACTTTTGTGTTAGTGGTTCAAATGTCAAAAATCCCTTTATTAGGAAAATGGCAAATTTCTTTATTAATGCAAAGGTGACTTGGTTTATCGTTACTGTGATAAACGAAAACACTTTATTTGATGAATCCTTAAAGAAAATTTTAATTAATATCAATCAGGAGAAAAGTTATTGCAAAAATATATGTTGATCCCTAGACACTTTTGATGTGTGTACTTGTTACGATCGCGAATCATATTTTGTTAAACATACAACCTAACACAGGCTGCAATTTGCAGAAAACGTAAGAAAATTTGAATTTCGCGGGCTACCTCGGTGCTTCTCCCTTAAAAGGGTTATTGTTGTCTGCCGTCACAAATTTTGCACGTGTCGTGTTGAATCTGCTTAGGGCTTAGAACTTTAGTCTTCCAAAGAGGTAGGTTGCGATTAAAGGCATTAATAAAAAACGTGGTGTCTTGCATATTTTAATAATAAAGCAATGTCATTATTTAAATAGTTTGTGTTACGAGTCGAATCCTCATCCAGTATAGGTAATATCAATCTCTACTAAGACATCTAAAGTCACACACACAAAACAAATGTGAAAAAAGTCCTAAAAATCCTTCAAAGTGAACAATCGGTCCTCGAACTGTTTTGAAAAGGTCAAGTTAGTTCAGGTCACAATGAAATGTTAAATATAGGATCGCATGACTACCAACAATGACGTGGAAATGCAAAGTTGGCTTCCGTTACCGAAAGCTTGCTTATTTGCTTTGACTAATGGCAATAAATTACTCTTTTCACAGCATGTGTACTGTCATTTGATGTCCTAGATCCAATTTTGGCTCCATTAGTGAAATACCAGCACCGTAATTGCGTAACACACTATCAATCTATCAATCACAATCTGAACCATTTCGAAGGATACTGCTAATCCATTGCTTCATATGTTCGTAAAATTTGTCTGCTCAACAACGTAAATAACGCAATGGATTTTGTTGAACAGTCACAATTAAAAAAAAAATTGCTACTGTTAGTGTGTTACGCAATTACCCCGTGGAACTCTGTTACCGAAAGCCCTAATAATTGGTTTATTTCTGTTAATATTTTCGGTTCCAAGAATGGTCCTGTCTCCGATAAATTTTCGTATTTTGTGAATAAAATCTATGTTGACTTTAAGGTCAGTTATTTCATTTAGATTTAGTGTGACTATTTGGTGAATTCTAGTTACTGTGTGTATTGTATCCTGTTATTACTTTTATCTCAAATTCCTGCTATATTTTCGCATCAAGTCCATTTGAGTTTAGTTTTTGAAATGACGTAACTATTTCCTGGTATAAGTTACGTTAGCGTTCATTGTTTTATTGGAGACCCATCATGCATTGTTTTTACCACGTAAATGTAAGTATGTGACAAATGAGGTCAACTCAATGTCGAAGTAACGTAGCTTCGGCGCGTTTCTGTTTATGTTTTTATGTCGTTGATTTAATATAGTATTAAAATGCGATTTTTTAACCAAATCTCTCTACTAAATCATTTCAATAAAACATTCTCTTTGCTCACGAAAGGTAACAGAACGACCATAATGTTTTCTATTAAGAATTCCTTTCACCGTGTAATTAGTGAAAACCGAAAATTTCTATTGCATACAGGTAACGCTTATTAGTAGGTATAAAAGCTTAAAAAATTGTAACACAGTAATCTACAATCACTGCATGCAACAGTGAGAATAAAATATTTACTCAGATCGATCACTGGCCCAGATGACGGCAAAATATGGCATTGTTCGAATAGGCGTCGGTTTTCTCACGTATCCAGCCTTTCACTTAACTATTACCAAACGTCAAATACGACACAGCTTCTACCAGTCTTGAATTAATTTGCATTTCGATTTTGAACTTTAGGATCTTCATCGTAAGAGTCGGTTCTTCACATTCCAGCAGCAAAGATAAGTTGGTGAAACATTCGAATTATTGTTGTTGTCCATGCGTGGAAGTCATTTGTATGTATGTAGATTAGAGGTCATCATACCGTTCTATAGAGAGTTCTTACATTATTTTTGGTAGACGGTTGACACATGGACATAGTTGCACTAATTTTGAAAGTTAAAAGCTGGTACTCATAAGTCAGTTTTGTTATGACGATGAGTTTTATTTATAAAAAGCCCCATTATTTTGTTAAAACATAGGCTTTGTTAACAAAAATCGGTTCTTTATCAAAATCATTAGATCAGAACATTATACTGAGGCCTGAAGGACTAAAACAAATAGGTATGAAACTGTATGAAAGGTTTGAAGAATAGAGCCACAAATGACAATAATTGTCTGCAGAGAAACTCGCTGCATATTCACCCGCCCCAACCTGTTACCATTGGTTTAGTACCCCTTTGCGTTGAAATTTTAGTCAATTAGGTATTTTAAAAAAAATTGCCGTGGATTTTGACTTTTCTATGAAAAAACAATTTTTTTTGGGCTAACCGAAAAAAAATATCTACGCTAGGGGGGGCTAAAACATGTGCTGAATTCATGGTTACAGTTTGCGCATCGATGCCCTGCCACCCTGTATGTTAGGTAGGTGTTTCTTTGCACGTGGGATTGTTGCATTCAAGAGGGATAAACAAATTTTTGAAATCTTTGAATTACATTTTGGATCTTAAGGAAAACGAAGCAATAATCCTTTTGTGAATGAGCATGATACTCACAAATGTGTTTATGGCATAAGATGCGTGTATTACTTTTGTGCACGTATGACATTGACGGATTCAAAAGTGCACACAGTCGACGCGGGTTACCTGGTGGCCCAATACTCCGACATTAACAAATGATCGTTTTTATTCTGCGCCCGCGCACCGGATACGCAGCGGTTCCTGTGAGAATGTTGAACTCGATTTTTTTTTACCACCAAAAAGCGGATGTCCTTCGTTGGACCGGTTTATGAAAGGTGTTGAACATATGTCTGCTATTTTCAAAGTGTAACCGATTTGAATTGTTTATTGATTAGTTTTAGTTATGATTGTCAGTTGATTGATTGGGGGCAGTGGGGTCGATAGACTGTGTTCCTACTTACGAGGTGTCTGTTGTGGTTGTGAAACCACTACTGATGTTTGGGTGGCTACTTTCTTTTTCAACATTGTGTAAAATTTCAATACGTAGAAAACACCTTTATATTTAAGAGGCCGAAGGTTGCGTCGTTGCTTCTGTGACAAATAAACCACATTTTCTTTACACATTTTCTTTCTTCATTTTTCTATTCTGAAGGACTTCAACATCGAAGGGTTCGATGGCAATAACTTTAACAACAGCATTCTCATCTGAGCCAAAATCGCGTAATGTAGTCACTAATCTGTTTACGTCTGTGGCAATTATATCTAAATGTTCAATATCATAACATTGTAGTGCATAGCGTATAAATTTTAACAATTGAGTTTATGAATCATCTCCATATGTGCTTAGTTATTTATAGAAACGTCATTTAATTGCAATCGGTTATTTTTAAGACTATAACATTATTTGTATTGGTAGTATAGATACTTTAATAACGTTCTCATTAGGTACATCTGTGCTGTATGAAAAAATTACAATCTTGGAAATACTGGGCGGTTTATTTAAAATACCATAGTTTATTATCAATTTCAAACAAATGATACAAGATAGGGTTTGCAAAAAAACAATGATGATTGCGTTAAATATTACGATGCGTAGGTATAGCTGCAAGTTATCATTTTGCTTAGAGCACCTGTCATATAATCACCTGCCGACAGAACGCCGAGAAAAGGGCGCGTTTCCATTCGAAGGCTTCATTTGGTTTAGATTATCGAACTCGTCTGGAAAGCTAACGATAATTTTGATATAAACAAAAGAAAGAAAAATAAGCTTACTTGGCACATGTCATAAGTCTACAAAAATTTAAAGAAAAACAATGTATAAAAAAAGAAAACTAACGATATCAATCTAATAGATATTACTAATGACAAGCCTTTTTGTCAGACGAAATAGATCCCTAAAGCATTGTATTGATATGTCATTAGAAAGATATTCATTTGGGTATTTATTTTTAGATTTTCGATTATTTACGTTTGCTTTTCTGTTACTATATTATTTCCGCACCCTAATTGAGCAACACACTATCAATCACGATCTGAATCATTTTGAAGGATATTGCTAATCCCATGCTTCATATGTTCGAAAAATGTTTCTGCTCAACAACATAAATAACGCAATGAATGTCAAAATGAAAGCCATTGCTACTGATAGTGTGTTACGCGGTTTATACCACAGAGCATATAACCTTTTAGTTTACACTATGTATCAGTGTACTTAGCCAGTTACGTTGAAGTCAACATCCGTAAGATGTCCTCGTAACATAGGGTCCATTTGAAAACCAGCGTCTGGTATTAGTTGTCCGACATTTATGCTGAACTGGGCCTAAGGCCTAAAACACACACAAGCGACGTAAGGCGAAGGCACGGGGCAGGCGCAGCGCAGGCGTGGGACAGATACGGCGCAGACGCGATTTGAATTATATCAGAAGAGGCGTGGAACAGGCAAGAAATGTTCAGATGCGGCATTTTATAGGCTGACTTTGGTGCGATAAGATGTCTTCGTCTTCAGAAGACGAAGATGCGCTTGCTTTGTTGCAATTAATTAATGTTCCTCGTGCTCCTTGCGTGACTGACGAGAACCGACTGCTAGCGACGCGGCGCAGGCAACGAAACGGCGTGTCTGCGCCGCGTCGCTTCAGTATAATTCAAAAACGTCGCCTGCATACATTTTGTATGAAATCGTTTTGAAGCGGCGCACGCCTGCGCCACGCCTGTTCCACGCCTGCTGCCTTACGTCGCTTGTGTATGTTTTAGGCCTAAGTAAAGTTTTTTTGTTGTTGGGTGAATATTGTGTGCCTTACTTAAACTGGGTCAAATAAATTTATTTTCTTTCTTTCTAGTTTAAATCAAATTAATTAAACCGGAGTGCCCACTAATTATTTTTGTAATGTCCTAATTCCATCTCTCTTTTGATCCTTTGCTTCGCATAGCCTTTGTTTAAGCTAGTACCAAAGGACCGCTTGTGACGGATGATGGACGCTAATGGAAACGAACATCACAGGGATAAATAAGCCAACAGTCAATATATTTTTATTATAAACAATTTGCAGCGTGCAGTTGTTTATAAATAGTCACATTAAAATGTTGAAGGTCGTCTCTAAGAAATAAATAATTAGTTCAAAAGATAAAGATACTCTTTTCGTTATAAGAGTGAAAAGTTTAGACTTTTATTGAAATTGTTCTATATAAACCTTTTCTTCTGCCTTGATAGAACGAATTTACCCACTCAGGGCATAACAATTTAAGTACCCACGTTTTGTTTTATTTATAAGTATTATTTTTGTCAAAATCTTGCGTTCTGCACACTACACAGCATACAAATCTTTTTAACAATTTTACCCATTAGAAACCTACATAGAGAGAACGTAGCACCAAATTACATTATTTCTCAGTACTTATGTATGCAAAAAAGGCCATAAAATATTTTGGAAATTCAAGCATTCTTTAAGCACATTAACACTTCATCATATAATTTATTGCCATTTTTGACTTAAGCTGTCCAGCCTGTGCATTATTTGTGGCTATTCAACTTTCCGCTCACGCACAGTCCACTATAAAATTGTAATTTTAGAACTGTGTCAGTTTAAAAATAGTTTCATTAGTAAAAAGGTGGGTGCACACGGTAGACAAAAGGTGTTCGGGCCACGTGCGCGCCTCTCCGGCAGATGTCGCGATTGTAGCATGTGTGCGCACACGCAAACACACGCAAGTAATCAATAGCTGCATGCTTACCACACGCCCAACTAATTTTATGGTGAAATACGATTTGTGGTTTGGCTTTTGTTTTTTTTTCTTAGTTCGTCAAAGGGTTCTTAATTTTAGTGCTAATAAAGTCATAGATATAGTATTATGTTTTGTACATTATACCAAAATGCGGGTGCAGTATTTTTATGGATGGATTCATCGTATTTTTTTTTTGCATCTGAGATAATATATAAGGTCCCAATAGATGGACAAACTTTTAGAAATCATTCAGACCACCAAAATAAGGACGATGGTAAAAAAATATTTAAGAAAAACACATTTAGAAGAAGAGAAAAATATTCAGCTAACGAAAATACACGAAAGTGCCGGCAATTTATTCTTTTAGGTCAAAATAAAATCACTTTAATCAATGTTTTTTTTTTGCTTGGATATCTTTGGTTAGACGTACTGAGCGCTGTGCTATTTGTCCATCTATTTTAATGGGAAACTGTATATTGAACCTATATTGTGTCCCACTGCAGGGCAAAGGCTTCCTCTTTTTCCTTCCAAACCTCCCCCCTGTCTTGGGCGATCTCTGGCCATGTTGGCCCTGCAAACCTCGTTAGAAACGTTAGATCGTCACACCACCTTCACCGTGGTCTACCTCGACGGCGATGTCCTCCTCGTCGGCGTCCAGTGAGTGACGATCTTTGTCCATCTCTCCGGGTGCTTTTGCGCGACGTGTCCGGCCCACTCCCACTTCAGCCTGGCTGTTTTTTCTCCAACATCCGCTACCACAGTTATAAAGCGCAGGTAATAACGTCTTTGTTTAATTTAAAACCTTTTTAGAAGACTTCTACAGATATTTCTAAAGGCACCACCACCTAAATCCTCTTGATTAGGGGGAAAACATTTTAGGTAACCTTCAAGTTATTAGTTTCAAGTAAGATGGTGTTGTCTACCCCTGCATAATCCCTTATTACTTTTACGACACCCCTGGGAAGCGATGGGGTGGCCCTATTCTTAACAGGGAACTGTGAAGCGCCTAACTTACATTACTTAAACATAATATTGTATACCTTCTTAACCCTTCACCTGCAATTAACCCTTGATCACATGAGATTGAGAAATTAATAAATAAATATGCGTTAACGTATTATGAATTAATAACGAGTGAGGTTCCATTTAGTGTCAAAGCATTACTTAAAAGTACTTAAAATCGCGTTCAGTATAAGTATGATGGGCTAAAAGTTGATAAAATCGTACAGTGTAATGACAGGCTTGTACTCGATTGCCTAACTGCTACTGCTAGAGTAAAAAAAACCTTTCCCTCAGACGACTTTTACACAGTGCATAAGCAGCTGATACATTCCACGTTTTTCTGTTATACACAGCTGATCAACGAAGCAATATTAATAAAAATAAAAATAAGAACAAACTAATAATGGCTCCAAACGTCAAAAGTAAGTAACTACTTCAACGTTAAAAAAATCTGCAATAAATTAACACGAACAGAAAGCGTGACATAACAAGTTGACAATTAAAAAAAAAACTAAAAAATAGGTACAATTAAAATTTTCAGTAGGTAGTTGTTCAACACTAATCGTGATTATCCATGAATGTATAATTAACACTAAAAATACTCGTTGACAAGTGACTGTGTCGGCAGCGATACGAACGTGAGTCACGAAGAGTTTCGCGCCGTACGGCTACAAACTTTATCTCTTCATTGTAATTTGAGTCTTATTTCATAACTGTTGAGTTATTTTTAAAATGGGCGTAAAAATGTGTGTGTCCAACAAATATCTGGCATGTAGGTGACGTTAGAGCGGCGTGGCAACATCGCGTCGCTGTGGCGTCGCAAGACCGCATCGCTTTGTCTCTGTCTGGCATATGAAATAAAGTAAGATGGAGGGAGCGCTGCGTGGCCGTGTGGCGCGTCAGTATACTACGAGTTGAGAGTAAGGTCACAGTGTTTTATCGTGTAAACAAATATTTTCTCTAAGAACAACTTTGGAACTGCAAACGTAAGTTTTATATTATCTTATTACTTTCATTTAGACAATACGCGCTGTTAGACACATATTTAGCGCCCTAACCTCAATGTTGAACGAAAACAACGGTGCAGTGAACCAACTGTCACTGTCAAGTTTCATGTCGCCTGTTGTGAATCATATCTGTTGTTTGTGATTGGTTGACCAAAATATAAACAACCAATGAACTCATATTAAATAAATTATAAAATTATATTTTCGAGCCGTTTGGGGTTGAAACCCTCGGGCCGTGGGGTCCGAGTGCTCATGGTCTTTTTACAGAAATTTCAAAACGGCTGGTTGACACTTCCCGTGACCCAAGGGCTGGCTTTTACCTTGGCCAAAGGCTAAGCATTGCCATACAACGTGCCAATGCCGCCATTCTCTTGGGTACATTACCAGTCGACAGCGATGCGGATGAATTTTTCGACGCTATATTTTAGTTTTTGTATAGTTTTAGTTAAGTTAGGTTTTAATTTTGTTATTTTTGTTAATTAAGTTTTTAAATTCAAATAAAGATAGTTGCGTTTTATGAACTCATTGCTACCAAATTCTTTGATCTGCAAACAAAACTATTAAACGTTTTGATTGCAAATCAACTTGAACAGGTAGGTAGGTAAGCTAACAGTTTGCGGCGTTATGTTGGTACCCTGTATTGATTGTTTAATGAAATCATACGTTAGATTGAATTCGTATTTATTTCGTAATTTGTATTACCTATGTAGGTATGACATTAGTACCTAAAGTCACAGTATAAATATACAGTAAAACATCTTCATACAAACGTGCCGCTCTCGGTTTGAATGTGTGCGTGCGCGCCGCGCGCCATGTCGGCACGCGATTTCACGCACACGCTAGCATAATATATGAGGGAATAAGGTGGCGGCAGTGCGGGCTGTGCAGCGCGACTGTGAGCACGCGCGTACGCTACATGACCGCTTGCGTTCGTCAACTCTCGCCGGCGGCGGCCACTTAAATTACGAGTATCATGACTTCAAAAAGGGGAAACAAATATTGTAGTGTTTTCGGGTGCCTCAATAATGATTTCGCAAACCCGGACTTATCATTCTTCATAGTTCCTACTCAACCAGAAATGTAAGTACCTACTTATACTTAAAAATTATTAGAAAATGTGGTATTGTATTGTTTATTTCACAGTTTATTTGCTTTATTAAGAGCGTAGCCGAGTCGCATTTTTCCATATAAATGTATTCCCAAATTTACTTTCTGAATACTATGTTTAGAGCTAAAGTTTATTTTAAGAAGTCTAGTTTTACTATAAAACAGAGGATTGAGTTCGAAACATCGTTTAGGTAAACGTATTTGTCGCGTATAGATGTAATAAGGGCAATTTCACAATAATTAATATTGCAAATTAATTACTATTGAAATTATTATTTTTTCTATTGTCTGATGTGTTGTTCAATCCAAATATGGTGTCTTATACACCCATTACAGGAATTACGGCAAAGATCGAAATTTACTCATGATCCCACCTGATGATTTTGTCGATAATGTAGAAAGGATGGAGCAGGTGTTTCGCAAAGCGTTCGAAAAGGACCACATCAACATGACATCAACATTAAAATTGGCCGGTCAATTTACGATCAACTGAATGATATAGAATTTAAGGTCCATGCTTTCCCAAAAGCTTTTTACAAAAACTTTACATAAGAATGAGAATTTACTTTACATTAACAAATAATAATAAAGCGTTCCGGACGTGCAGAAACAAGAGAAAAATTTTCTCGGTATCAAATTTGTAACTTAGTATTATAAATGTTATGTGAATAAAGGCTTTTTATTTTTACTAAATTTATAAACTGGTAAAATATTCAATCATAATATGCTTTTTTATTTCATAAATTTAGATCAAGTGCTGCTTGTTCGAAAATATTAACTAAAAGTAAAAGTGACAACCCTGGGGATCAACGCAAGAGTGGGCTAATAACTCGGCGGGCGGCCTTAGATAACTTACTGTATATTTATACTGTGCTAAAGTTCACTATAATTTTATCTCGTCATTTAAAACTTATTTGATACTTATTCACATTGTAAGTATGTACCTACCTAATTACAAAAAAAAGGTATTAAAGTAAGTACCTACCTATGGTTTTACGTACAACTAATGTGTAATTTTTAAGAATTTAGGTACCTGTGAAACTACTACAAAATTGAAAGAAGAAGGGGCAAATAAAATTATGATCTTCTTTCGGTATCACCAAAATCTGTCATTTATACCTACGGACTTGACAATCTGCGCATGCATGTCTAAGAAGTTTTTTTTAAATAATCAGCAATTTGGATCGCTGCCCTCCTTGTTGCGGATTTAATTCCTGGACGAAAAAAACATTGATCTGCTGATTCTGGGTTTAATTTTTGTTCATGTACAATTAGATGTGTAATGTTTCTAAAACAGTGCATTGACTGGTTTCTAGCCCCATTATCCCTAATCTTGTAACAAAACAAAACTAAACGGGTAGGAACTTGTTTTAGAAGTAAATTAGCAATGACTCAAACAAAATCACAAAAAAAAAACACTAGTGCAACTGTGACGTACTTATAACCTACGATCTCTCTGATTTTTGTATTTAACTCTGTGGCATATTATTTTAAATTTAAAAATAAATGTAGTTCCTACTTATAGTGACCTTTGAGCACGTGTCAGTGTGTAGGCCTATCACGAGTATCGGCATAAATATAAGACGATTGACTGTAGCCTGTAGGCAACGTGCAACTACTACTAACTACTAAAACAGTAGGTTGCACTTTTATACTTCGAAGAAATACCAGCAGTTTATAATAAAAAAAGGCACAGGTTTTCACGAACTCAGAAAATTTCGGGTTCGTCCTACATTGCTAGAGTTCAGTCACCAAAACAGATAAGTAAGTCGTCGAATATAGTACTTATAGTTGATGTTTAGTAAAAAAAACCGATGGATGTTTTCGAATTAAATTTAATTTGATAAATTCATTAAATTTATACGGAAAAAAATTCCATCGGTTTCTTATTAAACTTCAACTATATGCGACGACCCGGAAGAGACAAGAGACGAGCAGGTAACTAATATCCAAAAAAGTACTCAGAAAATAGGTTAAATCTTCACTCGCTGGTGAAAATAGGCCTCTCTTTGTTAGTGCCAGCCTGCCTCCAAAATGGTTATTTACGGTTCTTTATTAATATCAATAATCTTTCACCAGAAAATCACGATGAGAGACAACCAAACCTTGATGATCGAGTTCGTGAAAATAATAGAACGCTACCCAGAAATCTACGATGCCAGTTTGGACACGTACAGAACCAGGTTTTCGGAAATGGCCTGGGTCAAAGTGGCGAACCAAGTGAGAAGCGAATTGAATGAAGAATGCACGCGTAAGTAATGTTTGGCCTGCTTACTTAGTTATGGACATTAAAATTAGCCTGTACGAAGACAATAGTGGATACGTCCCAGCGCAACTAGCGCCGACATGATTTAGAACCAAAAATTCGATGACATATCATGTGACATTTACCAACTCGCACTGAGCCCGCGTTGTGGATCACAGATTCACAGCCCGCTCGCTATCACAGAGAGGAGGCCTGCGGGGCAATTGCGTAACACTTTATCAATCGGAATCGGTTTCATTTTGACAGTTCAACAACATTCATTGCATTATTTACGTGTTGAGCAGACAAATTGCCGACAGCTTTTGTATAGAAAATAAGTCAAACTGTCTTATTTATTCTTTAGATATTTTTTTTCTTCTAATTACTTTGTTCCAGTTGAAGAACTGAAAGTAAAGTGGAAAGGCATACGATCCTCCTACAACAGATACAGATCCAGAATAAATCTAATCCAAAATGATAGCGTCTGCAAGAAATATTACTTATATGACCACTTGAGATTTTTAGAACCTTTTTTAAAATGTAATCTTAAAGGGTAAGTGTAACGTTTACTTTTTTAAAGATAAAAAAACAGCGTAGGTAAGTATCTAATTTATTCCAATTTATCAAGATTGACATGACGATACCACAAACGCAGGCACCTAGGGCAGACATGCCTGCTAACGACCCTGTCGTGCCCATTTTTCTGAAACAGCATAAGTTATAAAATAAAAATGAAAAAATATATTGATTGATAATTATTACAACTGATAAATGTACGAAAGTGATACACGTGTGGGCAACAAACTATAACACCCTTTAAGCTTGGTAATGCAGGTACAGATTGGTGAATCGTACCATGAAATGTTGAACACACGTTGAACCAAATTCGCCGAGTACTTATGTTACATTTCATATTGCATTGCATTCGTTTGAACGGCTCATTTGTGTTGGGATAAATCATGTTTCACCAATCTGACGACGTCAATGAGATGACGAAAATTGAGATGGGATGACGTAGAGATGACGTATGTGACGTTTGTAACAAATATAATTTGTTTAAAGACTTACTAATATAAAATAATTCATTTACACTTTTAGATCGGCACAAGACCAAGACAAATCTGAAACATTAATCAATGAATCTTGTAACTACGTAAACGTAGATGGTATTGAAGGACCAAGTGAATATTCTGTAGAAGAATGGAACCACATTGAAATAAAGCCAGAAATTTCTGGCAGACTAGATAAGCCACTTGATCCAGAGGCTGCTAGAAGCAGCAGTAGTGAACAATATGGTGAAAGAATTAAAAAGAGAAAATTATCTTTAGAAGGAGAGGATGATAATGAAGACTTGACATTTTTCAAAAGTATCCTACCAGATATCAGGAATTTTACAATTAGAGAGAAGAGGAAACTTAAAATGGGGATATTGCAGTTAATTGATGAAATTGAAAAAGAAAAGGATACGTGAGAAGATTTCATTTGTTTTTAGGGTTCCGTGCCTCAAAAGGAAAAAACGGAAGCCTTATAGGATCATTTCATTGTCCGTCTGTCTGTTCGTCAAGACTCTTTTTCTCAAGAACGCGTCGGGGTATCAAATTGAAATTAATATAAATTACGTGGGCGGTCCTTTGGAGCTCTAAAAAAATCAAGCTTTTAAGTCAACACAGTTAAAAATACGGCCATTTATGCAACATATTTTGATACTAGCAAATAAATGGAAACCTACTTCCAGCATCATCATCATGAAATTTGGCAAGAAGCAACGTCTCACAGCACTAGTGAAGCAAAAAGACAGAAATTTGCAGTTTTAGCACATAAAAAATAATATTTTTGTGATTACAAAGTCACATTTGCATTTGAAGAATTGACCGTATATTGATGTATGGGAGAACATATTTTTCAACTACAATGTTGAGTTTGTTTTTGGGATAATTCATCCCAACTACGGAACCCTTCATTGTGCGTGGTCCGACACGCGCTTGGCCTGTTTTTGTAGATAGGTAGCTATTTTAATAATTATAATTGCTTAGGTTTTGTGTACCTATTCCTAAGTTCATATTTTTTAATAAATGATTGGAATTGTAACTGTTCATGTCTTTCTGATTAATACATATAACTAAGTACCTATAGTCGTAGAACAGATAACCGTTGGGGTAGACGTATTCTTGAGTGGACACCGCGAATCGGCAAACGTAAGGTAGGGCGCCTTCGGGCTCGGTGGAGCCACGGTCTTCACAGGGTCGCTGGTAGTAGCTGGATGAGAGTTGGCGAGAATCGAGTATATCCAGCTGTGGACTACTATAGGCTGATGATGACTAAGTACGGTCTTCATAAATATGAACAAATTTCACTATGGGACCAACTCTGAAATCACGAAAAATATCAGCTGTTTAATACCCTCTGTTCCTCATATCCCTACTGATATACAATGTGATAGGGGTGGGACTTCTAACCCATTAAGGCTGAGTACTACATCTAATTTTATCGACAAAAAAAATAATATGGGGGGTAATATCGACAAAAAAAAAATGAAAATATTAAAAAATAGCGATTTTTTCGGTCAAAATAATTCCTGGTAGGGATACTTGGAGATTTTTTTCCAATTATCGCTACCGGTAGGGAATAGTTAAATACCTACGGTATTACTACTTGACCAAAATGTAAGAAACAGCTGATTTTTTTTTTTCGTGATTTCGGATTTGGTCCCATAGTGAAAGTTGTTCATATTCATGGATATAACACCCTGTAGAAATTTGGATGGAGATAAAAAAATCTTCCTGTATATCAACAAAAGGAAGTTTTAAAAAGCTAAGCAACCATGCTTTATATCAAAAACCAAGAGACTTGAAAAGAAAAACTTAGTTCCGACATTAGAGCGAAAAGTTGTAAACTCCAGCCCGAAGATTATACACCGTTTCGCTAATTAAGTTGGTTTGAATTTTATATAACTTTTTCATCGATTAGCGAGAAGGAGTTCGCAGTTGAAAAACTCCAGCAAAGATTCGATTTTAAATGAGTTTCACTTGTTTTTCATTAACAGCCGTATCCTCGTATCAAATCTAAATAGTGTGCGGCATGTCGAAGTCATTATCATAACGTATTACTTATCGATCAAGTATAACCCGACCGAGTTGTACGTCGCCCCGACGCCCGGCACTGCTGTTATCGCGTCTGCCTACCGTCATCTGATGTATAACAAGTCCTACCCTCATTTGCATGGAAATGAGATCCGAGAACATTCTCCTCGGCGCAGCCCCAACGTCTTCTGACGCCTTCTTTGCTTAATTACAAAGACGACACACCGTGTGATTTTCCTCACATCATAACTCTTTAAAAATTTAAGTGCGAGTACCTAACCGTTGCAGGGAAATGTAAAGAAAAGTAGTCCTTACCGGAACTTTGTTGATGTTGATTGAGTTTAATGTACGCCCAGTACTATGTATTTGTTGTTACAGGTGATCAGCGGCCGGTGCTAATTTAGTTATCGAAAAGGTCAGATCCGACACGTGATAATTAATTACTTCTGTTGATACTTAAAGGTCCTTAAACATACTTCTACGTAAGCATTCTACGAAATATGTCCATAAAAAATCCATTTGGTTGATAAGTCCATCAAAAACTCGTTGGAACCGTCCTATTAAAATTAATCGCTATACAATTTCGCCTATTTCTAGTTAGCTAATGCGTGTAATGTGGACACATTTAGGCGTAAGAATAATAAAATTGTCTGCAGCAAAATTTCACAAAATTGTACAGATGTAATATGAAATGCGACGCATGATCAGCTAACTTCCTCATTAACAGCTGACGATAACATGATCTTACTAATTAGCTCACCACTACTAGGTAAGTCGCTTTGTTTCCGACATAATACCAAGTGGCTACTTACGTCTATACACACAATTATACGGAATTCACATCAGTGTTTCAAAGCACGTGACTGCCCCTCCGCTGACCGCCTCCCCTTTCAGGCTAATACATACCATTACAGTAATTAGGATATGCTTAAGCATAATTAATGTAGTCATAAACTACGCACCTAGTGTATTGTTGTGACGAGGAAGCCGAAATGTGTTTGCTTTGGTACTTGTCTCGGTTTAATTGATAAGAGTTTGACTTTAAATACTTTTTATTAAGAAACTAGCTGTATTTACGCGACTTCTTTCGCGTGCATATCGGAAAACTAATTGGTTTTATGGGCTTTTTTTCGTTTATCCCTATTTTTTTTCTAAAAGTTGCTTAAGTTACTCCTTATAACATCAGCTATCTGCCAGTGAAAGTCCCCTCAAAATCGATCTAGCCGTTTAGGAGAGATTAGCCGGAATAAACAGACGTACAGATAAAAAAATTGTTTTTTTATTATTACTTATAGTATTATAATACTTTCATATGCATTTAGTGAAAAGATGTTATTTGAAATTACAAACAGACACTTCAATTGTATAGATTTACTACCTTCAATTTTCGGGACCTTTCAAGGGATGTTTTAAAAAAACTATTAAAAGATATCGGAAAGTTTCCAGAAATTCTGTCAGGTATACAGGGTCCCATTAAAATAGATGAACAAATTTTAACACAGCGCTCAGTATATCTAACCAAAGATGTCCAAGCAAAAAAAAACACTGATTAAAGTGATTTTATTGTGACCTAAAATAATAAACTGCCGGCACATTAGTGTATTTTCGGTAGCTGATTATTTTTCTTGTATCTAATGCGTTTTTCTTCTATAGTTTTTTACCATCGTCCTTATTTTGGTGGTCGGAATGATTTCTAAAAGTTTGTCCATCTATTTTAATTGGATGGATAGATTTTGTCAAAGTTTTCAAGGTAGTTTTTCTAGAAAGCTCTTAGTGATCTATAAAGTTTCCAGCTTCTAGTACAAAGTTAAGTAGAATAGATGTCGGTACCTACTCCGTCTGACATCATCACTTCCAGGAAGGTTTCTCGGCCACGTGTAAAGTGACTACTAGTAGTTAGTTTATATTTTTCTGCTAATTATTATGCCTAGGCAATATCAAAGCCTTGGATATAGAACTTTCTGTCGTTTTTAATATACTTTTTATTCTTCGCTCTATTTCGTATGAATAAAAATGGTTCTAAAGTGACAGTAGTAGCCCAATGGCAACTGCCGCAACTGAAGAGTTATTATAGGTCGTGGGTTCGAATCAAAAAATCAAAAAATGTTTCATCACCACTGCTCTTAAAACGGTGAAGGAAAACATCGTGAGGAATCTAGCATGTCCTAGAACCAAAAATTCGAAGACATGTGACATCAACCAACCTGCACTGGGCCCGCGTGGTGGATTATAGCCCACTCCCTCGTCCTCAGTAGTGGGAACATTATAGGCTGATTATGAAAATGGTTCTAGTTTTTATTGGTGTAATACTAACTAGAGGTTCTAATTTCGATTTGATAGTCTGTAAAAAAATATGATGGGTTTTCTTTGTAAGGCAATTTTGGGCCATGAAATTTTAGTATTTGCCCCTTAAATGGTAGCTATGTTTCTATTTTTATGAAAGATAAACCACTGTATTATTTCACAAGTGAATACTTACCCCAGTAGAAGAACTGTCAGCGGGATATAATTAATCAAATTCCAAAGCCTTTGATTGTAAAGGCAGGTGGAATGAAATAATCCTAATTGCATAGTTGTTAGTCGCTCTAATATATCTGAACGGTGCACTAGTTTACACTTAGCTACCAGTCCTCGTTATCTCCATAAAGAGTAATTTACAAGACGCAAAATAATTTATGAAAACTAAACGTAATAATGTATAGGGAGGCGGCTAGCGTAACAGCAGGAGGCTAAAACGTAAATCTTGTCCGCGAGCTTACTCGTACCACTTAACGTGTTGTACTCAAATATTTATGTACATACATAGGTACATGTGTCATGATCGATGATTCTGCACTAGTTTTTTTATAAGGGATACTTCGTTAATGATCTGACGAATGTGGGGAACTTTTGAGCCGGGAGGACCACAGTGCAGAGGAACTACTCTTTATGCATGAAATCCGTAATTTCGGTCGGGTGTTTACTACTCTGTATCAGCTACGGACATAAGATTACTTCGGGGCCCGAACTAAGAATGAAAGACACGATTTAACTGCTGTCCCTAAACTTGAAGGCCAATTCCCGTAATTAAAAACGTTCAAAATCTAGTCACAAGCTCATCTCAGCGACAATCAATGTCAAAAACTTGTCAAAAATGTATGGAAATTTGAGGTATTTTTGACCGACTGAGACTAGACTGTGAACGTTCATAAAATTACGAGAATTGACCCTCTAATAGATATGTATGTGCCCGTTCGAAAAATCTAATTTTTCACTTGTTCTGACAGAGCAGTGCATGGTGGCCCAATAGAGCAGTGGTGGCCCAAAGGTAACGGCCCTGACTTAGGAGTTGTAGGTCGTGAGTTCAAACCCAGACAAGCGTTTTACTTTGTGTAAATAATTTCATCACCACTGCTCTCAAAACGGTGAAGGAAAACATCAAGAGGAAACCGGCATGTCCTTGAACCAAAAATTCGAAGACATGTGACACCTACCAACCCGCACTGGGCCCCCGTGGTAGATTACGGCCCACTCCCTCTCGGAGAAAGGAGACCTGTGTCCCAGTAGTGGAAATATTATAGGCTGATTATGCTGTCGTATCTGCTACATTCAGACGGGCCCGTATCTTCGTTGAAGGACTTAGAGAGTAAACCGCGTGGTCTTCGTGTACAAATCGGAAGATTGTGCTACTCTGCTCTTGTTTACCATAACATAACGAAATCACGCCTATTTTACCCGAAGAGTTAGGCAGAGGTGAACCTTATTTAATATGGCGGCTAGTAGGTATACTGGGTACCTTAATTTTTTTTTAATTTGAAATGGGCTTGCTCTTGACTCTAGCCTAGGTCAAAGGTGACAGAGACAAAGTCGACGATGGAGCAAGCGATTTACTTAAGGTAAACAAAATCACTCCTCAAATGCTCTGAGACTAAGAACCCTCAGTCTTCAGAACCATCCAAATGCTCCTGAATAATTATCACAAAGTGACTTAATCTTATCTTTTCCATCGTATGTACCAAACACAAAAAAAAAAATTAAGCCGTCTTAACCAATTTTGTGATATCAATTTCCTTCAAGATTTTCCTCCACGTGTAAGTCAACAATTAAACATGCACACTACAAAATCAACCAAGATTATCAAGGGTTATACTAATTAACAATACCAGTTCCATCCGAGTCGGAGCGTAATAGGCACTGCTAATTCGATTATAGGTATGTGAGTGTGCCACCCTGTATATAATCATGTACATGGCCTGCACAATGGCGACGGAAGATCAATACTAGTTCATTAGTGAGCTGAATGCATTACTTAGTACTCAAATGTCAACGGGTAAATTGGTATTTCTTGCAACTTATGCCTGCTAATGTTTACGCGGAAACCGTTGAGGCTTTGTAATCCTATTTGTTGCTGAAAGTTTTAAGTTTTGAAGGAAATTGGTTCAGTTTCAGTGGTATTGTTAAAGTTAATGAAGTCTTGCTGTTGATTGTAGTAATAATCTACTATGATGGGTTCACATTTCGAAGGCCCATGCCTTGCGGTTTCAGTTTGTATGATTCCAGTCGGTAAAGATACCTGCCAATATATGCAGGATTTAAAAATCTGAGATTTTTAATAAGCAGTCCATATTAACAACACACCCCTGAGTAGTCTTCTATTGGCATGCAAAGTATCCTCAAACAAGTAGAGTTCTATGATGGAGTTGGCGATCACAGATCCTCACATCGGAGACCCTGGATGCGCCATCATCCTGATTTATTCAGTCTAGTAAATTGCCATGCTGAATAGTTTTACCACGCTCTAAAGTCACAATTTTTTTTAGAAAAAGATATACCAATGGTCTTCAAGATCACAAGATCAAGAAAAACTTTCCATCACAATTACTTTTCGAATTATCAGCTCAGAGGCATAATGATTAGAAAATATCACATCATTATGATATTCACCAGTTAGTTGAATGTGCAATACGGTAAGTTGGAGCGGTGAAGTGTGAAACCGGTCCGGGACGATGTCCTGAGTCCCGACATTCCTGGATGCGCGCACGCACTCAATTGCACTATTTCGCTTTGGACTTTTCGACGCGCGGGAGATTTGAATTTTGCAAATTAAACGTTCCTTGTTTTTGCTTCGAGAATTGTTAACATTGCTTTTTTAAGGTAATGGTTTATTGCCAGGAGTTATGCTGTCTCTGAATTGTAGATGCGCGGCCGATTCGTATTTAGTGGACCAAACTTTTGTTCTTGTTGCGTAGGGCCACATTTGTTTTGCTTTGGCGCAACCGTGGATAAACGATAATTAAAAAATATTTCGGGTACCTTTATTTTACGAGCAGTGGTGGTTCAGTGGTAACAGACCCGACTTACCAGTTCTAGGTCGTGAGTTCGAACCCAGACAGGTACTTTACTTTGTGTAAATTATTTGTATTTAATTTCATCACCACTGCTCTCAAAACGGTGAAGAAAAATATCGTGAGGAAACCGGCATAGCCTAGAACCAAAAATTCGAAGACATGTAACATCATGTCGAACGAACCCGCACTGGGCCTGCGTGGTGATTATGGCCCACTCCCTCTCACAAAGAGGAGGCCTGTGTCCCAGCAGTGGGAAGATTATAGTCTGATTAGGGTTACTTTACTCACGATAAATAAACAGGTGTCAAGATCTCTGATTATAGATTTAACGTGGATTATGTAAACACATTTGAGAATGAATGCCTTTGCCAATATTGGCTGCGATAGGAGTCAGTCTTCTCTCAAAGACTCTCGTCTTTTTGTCTCTTTAGTAACCTGGACATAATTTAAATGATGGTAAGGTATTTTCTTAAGTTGAGCAATAAGCGAAGTAAGCCATATAACCTTAACTTATCTACACGACGTATCAAGTATAGGTAGTTTAGTTCAATACATTCAGAAAGCACGTAGGTGGAGTAATAATCTTAGTTTTCCTCAGTACATTACGTTGTTACGACTTGTGTGGGATGATGAATACTGGTAGACGCACTACCTACACTTTTCATTCACTTCATAAATACACGGCATCGTAAACCAGAGGATCCTCTTCTAAATTGTTTGATGTTATTTAATTCCAAAGTAATTGGTTGGGAACGCAATTTGCCGCTTAAATGCCAGAATTAATAAGTTTGCACATTTTCAAAAAGTCGCTGCTGAAGTAATCGCTTTACTTGGTCCAGATGATTTTAGATATGCCCAGCCACAACGGGCAGGCAACAGGGACGGAGGATTTTAACTGCAACTGGTTCGAAAAAGACAACATTTTCCTCTCACAAATGTAAACTGCCTTAAAATGCTGCCCCAAGATACTTAAATAACCGCCTTAGAACAACTACAAACAAGGTTCAGTTTCAAACGCGTTGGGAAAATGGATATTGCAATTTCTATTTGAACATTGAGGTGGCTACACATTTTTATTTGTGGGAAGAACGAGACAGAGCGTGTCTGTATGGACTGGTGGAAAAGGGATGGTGCTTAGCATTTATATTCTGGGTACGTGTAAGTTTCAGGCAACGGTCGCCGTGAAACTCGTAAATGGGAAAAAAGCAACAACGGAGAACTCAACTGTCTATAGTGAGGGGATCGACTCTGAAACGTTACCATAATTTTGGAAGAAAATGAATGTACTTTTTCACCCTTCTTGTTCCATAGTCCATAACTTAATGTAGATCGGCATGTAATTGCAGCACTATGTATGCATAGTCTGGTTTAATTAAAGTGTAAAGTGGGTACAATTAATTTACATAGAGTTAAATGAGTGCCTTAAAAATATGGCTTCATTTAACGAAGCTTGGGAGTCATCTACCTTAGGTTGAACATTGGACAGGCTATAATTAGCTTAATGAAGTGTTCGAGTGCCACCGAAGGTGGATCCGTGACGAAAATAATGATTAATAAATCGGATCACGTCTGCTCGGTCTCAAGAGTGAGGTAAGAATTATATCGGACACAATGACACGCTATTGTCAAGTGCGTCGGGTGTGAGAAGTACAATAGCAATTATTTCGCTGTAGTCACCTTCATTGTCTCAAACGCTGGCAAACAAGTAAACTATAAATTATTTAAATTGAATCATCGTTTTACACTTCAAAATGTTTGCTGCTGTCGTTAAATAGTATAATATCTTCTAGATGTTTTGGTATTCATGGGAGGTTAATGATAATGCTGTCTGTTTTTTTTTTGTGGATTTATAGATATTGTTTCTGCTACTACGCTTGGGTCATGTGATAGAGTCGTTAAATAAAGTGTTAATTTATACTTGAGCTGTGGAATGAATACTGAATGTTAGAACTCGTGCTGATCATCGATTCTATCTAATAAAATGTTTTGTAATTTTATGTGACTATAATAACGACATTCTAGTTAGCCCATATATCTATCTGTTCTAATTTCTACGTATAGCTGAAGAGTTTGTTTGTTTGAACGCGCTAATCTCTGGAACTACCAGTCAGATTTGAAAAAATATTTTTGCATTTGATAGCCCAATTCTTAAGGAAGGCTATAGGCTATTTATTTAACATCACGCTAGGACCCATAGAAGTCGAGCATAATGAAAAAAGGGAGAAAGAACGCTAAGCGAAAATGAAGTAATAGCGCGGGCAGACGATGCATTTCACGCAGACAAAGTCGCGGGCAGAAGCTAGTTGGACATACAGGCACAGAACTTGTAGTCTGCCAAACTTCAATGACTTAAAAATAACACAGTTTTTCAGGCAGGTATATATTTGCTAGCACTACACGTGTTGCGAGTACGACGACATAATAGTACTTATATTAAACGCTGCACTTAACTTTATTGAAGGGCAACCACAATGACATAATCCATGGCATACATTGTTCATGATCGCAATAAAATATTTCCAGAAAATCATACGACTCTTTTTCACTGACCATCGACAAAATATTATCGACTCTCGAATTACATCAACAATTTGGGTTCCAAATACTTATCGATGTTTTGGAAAGGCACGTACGTCCCAACACTAGCACTCGTCATCAGAGCAAGAGCCGCGTTGATATTTCCACGTAGATTTCGCTCCGTAAAACCTTTGCCGTTTATTTTTGTATACATTTTGGCGCATCTCTTTATATTTACAACCACAACTGAGTTGTTCAGTGTTTGTCAGTTGACCTTATGTGTTATTCAAGCGATGCCTACATATAATGGGGTTTGCATGTTATGACAATGGGTAAGGTAATACCTACGAGTGTGGTACCTATAGAAAATACGATTATGAATAATGATAATAATGGAGTACTTACTTATGGCCTATTATTCTAGGCCCATTCGAGGTGTTCAGTTGATGATCCAGTTATCGTCAGTTAGGATCCGGTTCAATCCGCTTTTGCGTTACTTTATTGATTTCATCACTCTTTTCTCGTTTTTGCCCTGCTTTCAGTTTGAACCTTTTGTTTTATAGGCTTTTCCCGGAGTTTTAGTACCCACTCTTTCATTGAAATCGCGGAAAAGACTTTCATGGATGAGCTATATATTTTGAACATGCCCAATTACAAATAATCTATGTAGACTTGTAGAGTTCACCGGCACTGGGCCCGCGTGGTGGATTACGGCCCACTCCCTCTCACCGAGAGGAGGCCTGCGTTTCAGCAGTGGGAACATAATAAGCTGATTATGCTAGGTAGAGTAGGTAGGTTTGATTTCAACGACCTCAAAAGAATGTTTCATACCTAATAATATGATGTTTATTTTTTGTAGTTTCTACTTGTGTAGGTACATAAACGGCAACAAAGAGGATTATTACAACACTTTCATAAGTAACTGTTTGTTGGTACTCTCCACGTATGCTTGCCAAAGTTGTTGCATAAGTGAAAGACTGCACTGCACTGATTTCGTCAACGAATGGATGCCAGACGTCATTATGTAAAGAGAAAGCTTCTCTTTTTATTATAATCTATGGGCATGACCTGCATTCTAAACAAGTGAAGAACTGTTTTTTTTACCTTTGAAGCAGATTTGTACAAATCAAATCAAAAGTTATTTATTCAAATTAGGCTGAGAATCAGCACTTTCGAACGTCAAAATGACAAAAGACAGTACCCCAAAACGCCCGCCCTTCACCACTTCATAGTGCTTTCGCTGGGAAGAAGAAGTGGTGCAACAAACTCCCCAGCAGACAGATGATGACATTCATATAGTAGAAACGACTCAACTTGCTATTGAATTGTTTTTTTTTTGTATTTTTTTTTTTGCATTATGGTAGGTCGTACCTACTTATACCATTTAGAAAAATACTCATAGTTTGGCGGACTGTGCTGGGGCGGCAGGTGCAGTGCGGAATTCCTCAAACGGCAAAAATATTTCAATTTTATTGGGAGTTATAAATTCGAGCCGTTTGGGGTTGAAACACTAGGGCCATGGAGTCCAGGTGCCCACTAGATTGTTCGAAACATCGCTAATCGCCTGGTCGACACTTCACATGACCAGAGGGCTGGCCTATTTTTTTTTTTTTACCAAGGGTTCAGCATCGCCGTGGCAATGCTGCCAGCCTTTTGGGCACTTTTCCTGATGACAGCGATGCGGACGAATTTTTCGATGCCCTATTAACGTTTCCTTCTTTTTTATATATACCTATGTACATATTATTAATATTATATTAGGTTTGTTAACTTTTTTTTTTTTTTTCTTGTAGCAATATAAATTTTTATTCAATTAAACCATTTACCTTAATTAACAAAAATAACAAAATTAAAACATAACTTAACTAAAACTATACAAAAACTAAAATATAGCGTCGAAAAATTCATCCGCATCGCTGTCGACTGGTAATGTACCCATGAGACTGGCGGCATTGCCACGTTGTATGGCAATGCTTAGCCTTTGGCCAAAGTAAAAGCCAGCCCTTGGGTCACGGGAAGTGTCAACCAGGCGTTTGTTAACTTATATGTTATTTTAATATAAAACAATAAAAAACATCAGTTATATTACCTACATAATCTAATAAAAAATAGTTTAACTCTACGTTAAATCAATACGGTTTCAAAGGGGTACCAATGGAGTTTCATTTGCAAATTGTTCCCTTTGACCTAATACGGGATTGTTGTGGATAAATCAACAAGTTATTCATCATCAATGTCCTAAGAGGCCAGCACAGGACCAATTAGTGGATCACATTCTAGGAGAGGGTCTAGCATCTATTCCTGATTATTGGATACCGTATACCAACTGTTATTCAACAACAATTATACCTTAATTTCCGAGTATTCATGACTGTGCAACTCTCTGAAGGCAAGGGCAGTATATACATTACAGTATTTGATGCTACTGGATTTGATGCCTTTTTCTGGGACCGATAACAAAAAAGATTAATCATTATTATCATCTCAGCCAAAAGATGTCCACTGGTGGACAAAATACAGGGTGGCAGGTACATCGAACGTAAACTGAAACCATGAAGTCAGCACATGATTCTAGACACCCTAGTGTAGAAACATTTCATCGGTTATCAAAAAAAAAAAAACATCTGTTTCAAAGAAAAGAGCAATACCTAAGCGGTCACACACACACAGTATGAATCAGCTAGTTTTTTTTTTTTTTTAAATAACCGACGAAACATTTCAACGCGTTGATGTCCCTGCCACCCTGTATGTTGTGTACCTTTTCATTTTACGGTTTATCATCATTAAATTCAGAAAACGTTTTCACTTTGATAGCTTTTCTGAGATTCATCCCTCAGACGTCTTAATAAGAACTGTTTATTAAATCAGTTCTGAGATTTGGCAGTTCAATACTCTGTGTTTCTAAGTATTCAGCTAATCCTTCGAGGTTATCTTCGTAATATACAAACGTGTGTAAGGAGCAGCGCGTATGAGACGGGCGGTCGAATCGCATCGGCAATCGACGCAGACCCCGCGCCTCACTGTGCGCCTATTAAATAATATCTAATACAGAGTAAACTAAGCCTTAAGTTTGTTCTAATAGTAACCCACGATGTAATTTGTATGATATAAATAAGTTTCGTGTATCTAGATGGAGTCAGCCCAGAATTACGGCTACATGTTTGGCGCCATCACGCGTCCATCAGTTCCTGTAACGTGCAGACGACAGGGCACGCAGGACAAGATATTAAGTGTCTCATCGTTTGTGGAACAGAGCCACATTTACACTTCATGGCCGAGTCGTCTACGAATCTCCACCAGTACCTACAGGTTATTCTTGCTTCGGCCAACTTGGGTCTAGAGTCTGTTTAAAGATTTCCAGGTTACCCAAGGCAACTCATGATATCAATTTGTTTCATTACAGCCTTGATAATATGACTTTCCATTGAGTTTCTTGCCCGTTCTTCTCCATAGGAACCTAGTACGCTTTCGACTGGGCAACTGGCTTCATCTTTCTGACTGACCCTTGACAGTTCAAAAGCGCCTGTAATTTGGTTTAATATTGGATTACATGCTTTGATTTTAAGTTTGAAGGGGAGCGCAATTGCTAGAAATGTTTTTTTTTCTCCCTCATCGTGGTAATAACATGATAATGATAATTTGGGTTCTCATCCATTTAAAAGCAAAATAATCACATGGCATACGATTTTTTAATTTGCGCAACCTAAACTAAGAATATGATCTGACCTACTGCGTACCTAAATAGATACCCTGAATAGCAGAAGGTTGAGCGATTTTTTACTGTTTTAGCTAATTGAATTAAAAACTGTTCTCGATATAAAATATTCCGGTCAAATTTTTCCTATGTATTTTAATACCTACATGAGTAAGTACACAGACACACTACTCAAGCTTGATTCATTGTCAACCACATCGCCACTTATCATCAAGTCAGACAGCGGTCACAAGCAAAAACCTAACACAATAATATGTAGTTAGATACTGTACCTATTTTTTGTACCTAAAGGAAAAATTTGTAAAATGGGTAGGTCTATGTAAATTGATCAAGTTCATCTATATTTAGAAAATTCAAAGTCCTGACTGACAGATATATTATCAAAGCACAGCCTAAACCGCTGTTCCTAGAGACATGAAATTTGGAGGGTGCGTTTTTTGTGAAGAGTAGGTATCCACTAAGAACGGGTTTTTCGAAATTCCACCCCTAAGAGAATGAATGGGGAGAGTGTGAAATTTCACGTGGACGAAGTCGCGGGCAGAAGCTAGTAATTCATATTAAACAATTAGCCTGCTTGCAAATACAAAGTTAAAAAAAAATGTAACGGTGTCAGATTTTTGTCACATTAAAACGGTACTTGTCACACTACCAACAGCTTCACAAATACTCATGTGGACAGATCTCGGAGCGATAGCGGGCGAGATGTCGGCTGCACTGTCGCAGCCTCTAACCCCCTCCAGCCCTGCCCCCCCCCCCCTCCCTCACCGAGTGTCATTGAACGTCTTGGCGTGGACCGGCTTATTGCAATCTTAACGAATGCAAAATACAATGTGAGACTAAGGGCACCCTAATGACTTTCATGTCACTTCATTCGGCAGATTAAACGATAAATTTTATTGTAGTTGTTGATTCTAGATGCTAGGTGTTAATATGCTATGCTGCATGTAGTAGGTAGCTATGCCATGTATAGAAACCTACTAGATGTAAACAAGGTCAAATGATGTGTACCGACCAAGAATGAAAAAATCAAGAAAAAAAATTAAATCCTTTAAAACAAAAAATGCAACTCTAACTTAACGTAACGTAACTTAGTTCACTCCACAAACTTTCTACACATCACGAAGTCCTTCCAACCTCGATTTTTAACCCATAAACATTAAAAAATGTGCTACCAGCTATTCATTCTGGAACTTTCCAAAGCTTGCCTCAACTTAAAGCGAGTTGTCACCAAATTCTCGGGCATCAGAAGCGAGATAAAGCTGTATCCGACTATTGTGAGTCACACGTCGCGTAAGACGCACCGTACGAGATAATTTCACCTGACCTCTGCCAGTTCATTGACTGTGTCCTGCATAGACATACGCATGTCTAGCATAGAGACGGATCTAAGTTCTGAGCGGGCAGCGGGCGTGTTTGTAGTTTCTTGCCGTTTCCAGGCCCCTCTTTTCCATTGGTCACTCTGGGCAAGTGCCCAGGGCCCCGCGATCTTTGGGGGCCCCGGACTGCTCTCATAAAAAAACATTCTTTGCAGCCACCGTTCCATTCTACGCATTATTAGTACCCGATTCAATGACAAAATAAGCTATTTGCGTTGCGATTTACGATAAGTTTTCAGTTATGAAATATTAAAAAAAATATTAAGTATGCTAAAAATTGGGATACATTTTAGTTACTTATATGTTTCTCTTATTGTCTCTTATCTACACAGGGCCCCCGTGATCCTTATGTGCCCAGGCCTCCAATAGTTTAAAGACGGCCCTGGCCGTTTCATCTACATAGGCATCTAATACTATTTGGAATAGGCATATAGCTTCAGCTTTCTTACTGACCGACCCCTTGACACTTTAAAAGTACCTGTAATTGGTTTACTTGAAATAAATGCTTTGAGTTTGAGAAGCTTTAGAGCTCAGTAAGTTTGTAAGGTTGAAGTATTTAGGCCGATGCTTTATTAAGGTATAAAAGTGAGATTTTCTAGATAGATATGATTTGTAATGTAAATCGATATATTTTAATCGGTCAAACTCACGATTAGATAACGGATTTGTAATGGGGTTGAATCACGGCCTTACCAGCTATTATTGTGCGCCAATTTCTTGTACGTCGATCATTATAGTAGGAGACCAACTACCCCACTTAAAAACCTCATTATTCATTTAGATTAATTTATAGTAAAACAGTGAAACTACGTCTTAATAAAAGTTACATCAATGTAAGTAAAATGGATGCTTGCTGAATCCTGTTTCCTTGAAAATATCCTGATATTTTACGTAACTACTACCGTACGTATATTTATTTATTTAAAACTAGCTACTGCCCGCGACTTCGTCTGCGATCCAGGATGAAAAGTAGCCTATATCCTACTCCAGGCAATGGTTTATCCCTTTGCCAAAATTCATCCAAATCCGGTCAGCCATTTTAGCATGAAAGCGTAACAAACAAACATACAAAAATCAAATATTTTCTCTTTTTAATTAATATTAGTTTAGATAGAACGGCGAAGTTTAAATGAACTTGGTCGTCATTTACATCAGTTAAAGAATGTAGGTACCTATTAAATGATATTGCCGCGCTGGTCCGTAAAGCACAAAAAGGTCAAACCATAAAAAGGCATGGTGTACCTATTATTATAAAATGATCGCTTATCACTTGCACCACACCCCATCTAACCGAGAGCCTACTGCGTATAAAGTGCTTCAATGTAAAAAGGAGACACAGAAACAAGAAGGAAATTTATCTCCCAGCCTGTGGGCGTGGTACCCTGGGCTTTATTGTTTCCACCGGCCAATGATTCCATAATGATGAAACTGTTATAGCCATTTATCTAATGTCGACTGCGTTAAATAAATTAACCAGTAGTGACGAAGACCTGTGTTTGAAAGCTGTAGTTGAGCTTTGAAAGGAGTTGTAGTAGGTAGATTAGATTATGGCCGCAGTAATTGGTGGTTTGATGATGGTGTATGATGATTATCATGATAGTAAGAAAGGCAAGTGTCCAGGAATGAGAATGGGAACTGTGAAGCAATGAATAGAATATTATTTATTGGTGCTACGATATTTTAAATAAAAAAGTTTTTTTTATTTTTATTACCAAGACTCTTGATAACAAGGGCTACCTTGGGTGTACACAATTAAAAGAAAATAATCTAAAATGTATGAACATAAAACTAAACTATGTACAGTCACGTCTATAAGTATGTATACACTTGGCTTTATTCAAAGGCGAATTTCTCCTTTATTTTTGAATGAAATGTTATGTTCTTACGAACATAGTATTTTCGAACCCATAGGTTTATGTTAAGTGTCGTATTTCAACGTTGCATTCGTTATTTCACGAAAAAATCGCAATTGAAAATTGCCAAGTGTTGACATATTGGTGCTCGTGACTGTACAAGAACTAATAATAATCTTACGAATTACTAATTAACTAATAATATTATAAACGCGAAAGTTTGTGAGGATGGATGGATGGATGTTTGTTACTCTGTCACGCAAAAACTACTGCACGGATTTGGATGAAATTTGACAAACAAATAGTAAATATAACCATATAACCAGAATTAACACATCGGATACTTTTATCTCGATATCGAAACTTACGCGGGCAAAACCGCGGGGCGTTGCTAGTATTAAATAAAGTGAAGCTTGAAATGCACAAGATTTAGTAAAAGAAGAAAGTAAAATTCCATAATTGGCCTAGAATGATAGAATTTTACTTTATTTTTTTGACAAATATATATTTTTTACGTAGGTTATCGAATACAACAGTTCGTTAACAGTAACTTACGTAGTTGTTATAAAATTATCATCTGTTTTTCTTAATTTTGTTGGTAACTTATTATAAATTAGTAGCTATGTGCCTTGCAGAACATATTCTGCATCAACGTGGTTTAGCAAGGTACCACACATAAGTAAGACGAGGTACAGTAAAACGGGGCTACTTTGACTTCCAGGGTTACTTTGACAGATTTTGGGGCTACTTTGACAGAGCGCCAAAATCGGTATTCACGTGTGCTCAGCAAGTGTGCGTGACCTCGAGTAATATTGCGCGAAGCGCAGGGTACCTATATACCGGGGTACCTATAGGTTCTACCGCCATTCTGTTGACTGGGCATTACCTGTAAAAACTGGGTGTGTGGGATGTGCAATAAGGGCCGTCATACGAATGTGTGGTGTGTGAGGACGACTCTAACTAATTGTTTCTTGCCTATAATATTGCCAAAGTTGATTGTTACGTATCTTGTTTAAATTGATCTCAATTATATTAATTATTACTTAAGAGACTGATTAAGTGGCATTAACAGCACCTTCGGTACAAATATTGTGATACTTGCGTTAATGAAGAATAATTTAATTGTAAAAATATTTGTTTTCATTTAAATCCATGTAGTTTTCAATAAAATAATAGTTTTTTTGGTCAAAATGATGTCAAAGTAACCCATGCTTTTTATTATCTTTGACGTCAGTTGCATTTCAATGCCCTGTCAAAGAAACCCCACTTCTGGGGTTACTTTGACATTGATTAAATTAAAAAAATTAGGGAGTTAGGGGGGTGGTAGGTTTTAAATTTGCCATAGATCTGATAACCAAAGGACACATTGTTCTGTTGGCGTAAAAAAAGTGAAATTCGAGCCGTAAAAAAAATAGTTACAATCCAAAAACCTCCAAAACCTGTTCAAAGTAGCCCCGTTTTACGGTAAGTAGGCGCTAAAAGTATTAAAACGTTAATGGCATGCACAGTCTTACTTCGCTGTGATTTGTGGAAACGGGAACTTACCTACTCAAGCGCAAAGCTCGTATCGCGAGAAAACTACGCAGCTAGGAAAAAGTTCATTCTCGTGTCAAAAGCTTTAATGATAAAATATTTTTAATAAACAAAATACTTATCACACATTAACCCCTGTATTCATAAACGTTGCTTAAAGTTAAGTAGTGATTAGCGACTGTTTAACCATACATTTTTGACGGATAAACGTTACGTAACTTTAATCGTCGTTTAAAATTTATGAATAAACCCCATAATGTCACGAAGTTATTCCAAAATAGAACACTGTAAATGACAATTAAAACGTTCCTGAATTCATTCCATTAAATAAAATAAGTATTAAATAATAAAAGCTTATTCACAGCGAATTACAGTGGTTAAACAATAATGATGTCAAATATACAATAGGTACGGTCAGCATCTAAAGTTGATTAACACTTCAGTTTTTTTAATCTTAGTTATTGAGCAAAATATTTGTTCAAAATTGCAGCAGAAGAATTTTTTTTAGAATATACAGGGTGAAATTGAACACATGCGACAAATCGATATGGGAGATTGTACTCGTCATTATTAACAACTTTTACTATGGGACCAAACCTGAAATCGCGAAAAAAAAATCAGCTGTTCCCTACATTTATGTTCGCATAACTCGCCAAAATGTAGGGAACAGCTGATTTTTTTTTCGCGATTTCAGGTTTGGTCCCGTAGTAAAAGTTGTTCATAATGATGAGTATAATCTCCCATTTCGATTTGTCGCATGTGTTCAATTTCACCCTGTATACTCTTGTCTATTATGTAAAAAGCTAAAAATCAGTTTATTGAAAAAAGTTGTTGTCAATTTAATAACATGTAAAAATGATAGTGTTAATCGACTTTTGATGCTGACTGTACTACATATTGTAGTGGACCGGTGACCGATATTTGGGTCTGATCCCGCATACCGAAACAATGGCGAATCAAAACGATCGATAGTTGATCGGCCTTTAACACTTTTAGGGCTTGCACAGACTATCGACTAACTGAATAACCCGTTTTGATGTTAGACGCTACTGCCATTTGTGTACTGTTGAAAGTTGAGTCGATAATGTGAGGGTTATACTGAAACCTGATATCAACTTAGTTGTTGTGTGTAGGTACGTGTGTATGGATCTTATAAAATTCAAATTTCTAATTGTTTAAAACGCTTTCGTACTATTAGTAGGTACCTCCCAATATGGTTAGTTGACATAAATAATCAATGTTTACTTAAGTCATAAAAAACGAATGCTTTAATCTGTCAAGCGCAGCTAATGAGACACAATTGATTTTCTATTGTTTCGTCGCCGATCGGCGAAGCTTTCGGATATTCCGTTTCCGACTACACTAAAAATTAAAAAAAAAAAAAAAAAATTTCAGGATTGCATCTTAAATGAGCAGGTAAGTTAATTACGGGCTGATTTGAGATTAATTATTTTCTATACAAAACTATCAAACCGCCATTTTTACTTATTCCTTGATTGAAATTATCTGAATCAAAAATGAAGTACCTACAGATTAGCCGGCGAGCGAATGCGTTCTTGACAGATCGCTCATTTGGAGAAACGATATGTCGGTTTCATACAAACGAATACACGTTTTGCGAATTTGATCTTTATTAGCTACTAGAATTGTCGCACTGACAGGTGTCAGGTACGCATTATCTCGACGCCCGGGCTAACTAAACAGACCTAAAGTAGGTACACTGGAACGCAAGTAAGTAAGACAATTTTCTCCGAAAGTAACCCCAATTCGCCGAGCAGCGAACTACGGTACCTATTCCACAATCATTTGACAGCAGTAAGTACCTGTTGATTAAGTTTAACTCCGTCTAGAAACCGGGCCCTAGTACACATTACATTCAGACAGAAAGCCTTTCTATATATATTTAGTGCAACAACTGAGAACCGGCCAGAGCCTACCTCTAGGTGACCAAAGCGTGCTACAAAATACCATAGAACTATGAAGGTTTTGTGTTAGATATTTTAGGAATATTGTAATCAGGTCGGCAAAGGTCTGATTTAAAAAACAATAATATAATTTTAGATCTTAATTTCTAGTGTTTTAAAAAGTAATCCAAGGTATTTCGCAGTTGGTACCGACTTGGTCATTAAAAACTTCTAAAACACAACTTTTCAGTGATTTTCCCAGCTTCTGATTTGTTTTATTATTACTTTGTCTCATCATCCCATGTTACTATTTCTCCCCAGGGTAAGGGTTCTGGCCTGTGGAAAGACTTCGAGACAACATTCACCAAACAGCAAAGACAATAGACTCATTGGAAGCATCAGGTAGTGAATACATATAACTACTTAATTTGTTACACATCAAAACAAATTTTAAGTAAAATTTGTTTTATGTAAATAAATCAGATGCATCTAACATCTCTCTTAAATATTTAAGTACCAGAAGCTAGCTTACTAAACGCGCCGACTTCTCTAAAGATTCGAAGTCCTTCGAAGTCATTTGTGTTTGTGTCTCCGTTGTGAGTTTACGAGCGATGTCCTATCGTGCTCTCCGCAGCCAACGAAGATTCTAGATTCAAAACACTGGGATATTTCCTACCAAGTCTACCGGCTACTTTATATATCTCGCCAGTGGAGTTCCGTACTAATAAAATAGTTTCCATGTATCTCATGCACGTTTAAATATTATACATTAGCTGCTTTGTTTATTGGTGGTGTTGGTTTATTTTTTTTTTACCCGACTGAAGGAGGGTTATGTTTTTAATGTTATACTTAATTAAAAATTTTGTGTAGATTAAAAGAAAAAAGAAAAGAAAGAAAATAGGCTTATTTGCGGTAAACATGACGCAGAGAAAGAACACAAAAAAAAAATAACAAGTTGGGGGAAAATATGCGTCACATCAATGCAAAACGGCCATTTCTCAGCATAATGCTACGACACTATGCGACAATGCGAGACAGAGCCAGAGTGGTTTCTTATTTGGTACAAGACTTAATGTACTTCTTTATTCGAGTTTTAATAAGCGGGTTGCACTACATTCATGTCACATTTAAGGGGCGTTTTACAGTCCACTAGCGCCGCCAATCGAAAAAATGTCATAACTCGTAAATAGCATCAAAAATACAAAATGTGGTCTATTATTACTGTAGAAAAGGCAATAACGTAATTTTATAACACATTGTCAACACTTGAAATATAGCTGTTTAGCTAAATCGTGCATTTGTAACAAAAACGGCCGTTTATGTTTTGAATGCACGATTTAGCTAAACAGCTATATTTCAAGTGTTGATAAGGTGTTATACAATTACGTTATTGCCTTTTCCACAGTAATAATAGACCACATTTTGTATTTTTGATGCTATTTACGAGTTATGACATTTTTTCGATTGGCGGCTCTAGTGGACTGTAAGAGGCCTCTTAAATCAATAAGTGTGTACTTACTTGGAAGTTTTCAGATCATCAATCGCTTTCTATAGATAGATGTCGCTAGTTTCACTTAGAAAGCGACCCCTAGAGACGTCCTGGGAAACGTTGCATAAGCTACCTTTCAGAATGTCACTTTTTATGTGCAAATTCCCAGTACCTATGTACTTATTATGTAAAATGACATTGCTCCACTATTTTGGTTGTAATGCGCTTGCGCCTTTATGCTAATCATCCCAACCAGACAACGCTCCAAGCGGAGAGTAGCGTAAACTTTCAGTGTAATATTCCTTGTGCTTTCTTGTAGCTTACCTCTGAAGATATAGACACGCTATTTTAGCACTATTATATATAATTCTTCAAAGAGATAATAAATATAAAGGTAAAAATAAATAATCTATCAAGATAAAACGATTTTTCAAATTCGCGTTTCAGTAAATTTTAAGTCAGTGTAACTTTAGTACATACTACGTGCTGAAATTCACTGAAAAATGTGCTACTTATACAACTAGGTAGACTGAGAGTTAAATTATTCGATTGAACGATTGTCGTTATGTATTGTAAGGAACATAGTACCTACCTACCTCACACTCGGTATGTGTGTACAGATGTACTTAGGTAGGTACTCTTAGCTGTTTCCTGGTAGAACACGGATATGATAGTTATATGACAAAAATGTATAATATAGAGAAATACTGTTAAAGAAATAATTCTTAACAAGTAAAAATGATCAATAATTTTGTAATTATGTATTTTTTTTTTCTTCCTATAGGTAGGTACCTAAATAAATATTGAGAAAAATCATATCCCATATACATTTGTTTCAAATTAGTAAGCTTAATTAACAAAAGTAACAAAATTAAAACCTAACTTAACTAAAACTATACAAAAACTAAAATATAGCGTCGAAAAATTCATCCGCATCGCTGTCGACTGGTAATGTACCCAAGAGACTGGCGGCATTGCCACGTTGTATGGCAATGCTTAGCCTTTGGCCAAAGTAAAAGCCAGCCCTTGGGTCACGGGAAGTGTCAACCAGGCGTTTTGAAATTTCTTTAAAAAGGCCATGAGCACTCGGACCCCACGGTCCGAAGGTTTCAACCCCAAACGGCTCGAAAATATAATTTCCGATAAGGTTATTATATTTACGCCGCTTGAGGTTTTCCGCAGCCGCAGCAGCAGCGCCAGCACAGCATGCCGATCCAGGAAGGTGGGATGGCGCAAGAGTATCGACACAAGTTGCGTCCCACACTAAAGGCCTACCCACCTTCCAAGGAAATAGAGACATACCGTCCGGTCTCTTGCCATCGTCGCGTACCAAGCCATTGGGTTCTAATACAGCTGGAACGCCGACGGTAACAAGAGCTCGTCGGATGATATCATTAATGTTCGCGTGGCGCGCTAAGCGACCCGCACTTCGGCTGCAAGACAGGCCGTGGTGTCCGAGGCTGTTGACATCTACGCCACAGTGACAGCGATGAGGGGAACAGCAAGGAGTACCTAGTCGCAGGGAAGCAGCGAGGCGAAAAGTAGTGTCGTCGAACAAAGTGCCTATGTTCGACGAAGGTAGTGCATGAAGCCAAAGTCCCGACTCCCATCTACCCACAGCCAGCAGGCGCGCACGTTCCGCAGTAGTAGCAGACGAGTCAAGTAAATTGTTCTGTACTACTCTGCAGAGCGGCTCATCCCACCGTCTCTGGGAAGATGGATTGTGGGGTGGATCTGTATTCGGGCAAGCGAGTCTCCAGGCATCCATAGCCTCGGTGAAACACGGCACATCAGAATTAATCAGTGTGGAGGCTAAGATTTTCCTGATTAATTTATCAGTGCCGTGGACCGAGGATATGAAAGCCGGTAAACTAATACTAGAAATTTTGCGGATACAAATGTATCCCATATTAGATAAATTAAAAAAAATGTCGGGAAAAACATTGGGTAAAAAGCAATTTACAGCAAAATTTAACTTTTCTGAAAACGTATTTGGAAGGTAACACGTCATAATTTTCATATCTGTCTCAATAGATGGCGCTAGTAGTCGCTGACGTTCAACTTAGGGCTGATTTTGTTCAACGCCGGATAGGTAATTATCACAGGAATCATTTGGATTTTTTGAAAGTTACATATACATACATAAACTGTGAGACGTAAATTTTATTCCACGAATAAAAATTATCTGTCGATTGAAAAGTCAGCCCTACATCATTTTTCTTTTTTAAATGATCTATAAAAAGTCAACAGATTATAATATATTTTATTTGTACATGGATTACTTACTAGTTTTACATTTTAAAAATGATTTATTGCTAACGCAGGTATTTAAAATTCTATTCTGGCAGAACGATATCAACGAAATGCTATACCTAAAAATGGCGCGAAAATATTTAATTCAACGTAAACAGCTTTTGTGCATGTAAAATTGTATAAACTCATAAATTATTTAAAAAGATGGTGTTGTTACAAAACTAAGCCGTTGCTGATCACTTCTTGTTAACGTCAAAGTAATTAATGTGTTATATTTGCAACTATTTGAATAAAGTGTTATTTATAGTGGATAATAAAGTCATCGATTATTCAGCGAATAATTTATTACTCTTAATATTTTGTTGCTTTTGCAAATGTTTCACTTTATTACAGCTACATTATATTTCAGCCTGTTTCTCAAGATTTCTTTGTGATTATTTGTAATGTGCTTGTATTTTTTAATTAGGTATGCATATTGTCTGTTAAATAAATACTATATTGTTTTTGTGTATTCAGATAATATGTGCAACTAAACGATTACCTACAATATGAAAGGCATATGGGTTATCTGAAAATAATATGACTCTCAATAAATAAATTTGTTTAACTTTATAAATTGTACATCCAAGTGAACTGTATTATCTATTAAGTAATTGTTTATTTATTAAACTGATCACGATGATTGCAATAATACCATTTTATTTATTTTATAAATCTACTATAGTATTTATTTTAGTATTATTTGCGTTTACGTATTTTTACTTAAATATTTTTCAACACACTATTTTGAATTGCAAGTAAAAAAAAGCAAGCATTGGTGAAGCGTTAGACGCCAAAGTTCAAAACTCGTCATCCTTGAAGCCACATAATTATGTCTTTGGCAACAAAGCAGCATCTAAATAGCACACTTAAAAACATTGATAATTATATTTGCATACCTATGTATTTATTGACCTAACTCGTTATTTTTATACCAACGATATTCGTAACAATGTTATCAAAGGCGAGCTAGCGCCTAGTGTGGCCATCATTCGCATATACATATTATAGGAATTAATGTCTCCTGCCTTATAGGGTAATTTTATTTCGTTCAATTTGTCTACTTTTGTCAGTATCTGTCCGGTTTTTTCTCCATTTATTATTATGATAACTCCAGTGACCATTGGGGGCCGTCTAGTAGGTGTTGCTACGACCAATATGCATAATTTTATGTTTCTATTAACCTATAGACCCGTTCGTCAGAACCCAAACCACAGCAAGTTTTTCTGTTTCTTAAATCAACTAAATTATTTTGTTCATTAATATTAATACGACATGATTATGAGTTTGATTAGATATTGTTGATTTAATGTCCGTTAATCGTGCTATTAAGATTTATAAATTAAACAGTAAGATGACAGCTATGATGCTGTCCGAATTGGGACTACCTACATATTAGGTAAACAAAATTTTGAGGTTATAACAACGCTTGTTTATTTTCCCGCGCAAATGTCCAAGTACTACAGACACGAAGATACAATACTTTATGAATGTGTAGGCGCTAGGCGGTGACTCGATGAGACATTTAATCTGTCATTGCTCTGTCATAACATCTTTGACTTTTATTTGGCTTCGGACAGGTCAAAAAGTTTAGTTAAGTATCTACTGCTACCTACTCAGAACTCTTTCCCTCCTAAAGGATAAACGGAACAAATGAATCAACGTTGTAATTAAAAATCAAAATATCAAGAAGTCTAATTACGGAGCATACGACGTTTTAACATTAAGCCGGTGTTGTTAACAGAATAATAATTCATAAGTTGACAGCACGTGAATAATTCGCGACGCGAGTTGTTATCAGGCGCACTTGCGCAGTATGATCGCTCTCTTGTTCGCGCGTGCCGACTCCAACGCGCGCGTACCACACTCCCAAACAAACCACCCACACTCACAAACCTTTCGATGAACGTGATTTACATTGATGCTTAACGTTTTCATCAACGTTTTACGCATACAAATCACGCATTAATTCTAAACTAACATTAGTTATGTCAGATTGTTAATAGGATTAAGGCTGTTAGATAATAATAAATGCGTATTTGTTTATTTTTATTGTTGTTTTTTTATAGTGTCATACGTTACTAGTTTCATATACATAACACTACACAATCATTAGTGGTTTAAAATTGTTGAAGTTCAGTATTGGAGACAGTAGTCAATGTATAGCGAATAAGATTCCGCGTCGTTGTTATATTTGACGTGAGCCACGACTAATTGCCCGATAAGTCGTCGATTCGCGTCTCGTTTTAATAAGGTACGCTGTCTACGTGTATGTGTGGATACCGATGGAATGCCACGGTCACGTCCCTAAGTGTGCGTGACTTGTGCATGTGTGAGAGTGACGTCTGCCGCACGCCTCATCGACCAGTTTCCCAAGAACTCCGCCCCTCCCGCAAACGTACGTTTTTCACGCCATCTCGGAGAAAATATACGATTCTAGAAAGATCTGCATCGTCTGGCCAGGTTACACTGTAACTATGTGTTCGTTGTTGCCACGTGAAGGCATACTGTGGTCTGACGCTTGTTGTGTGTAACCTCGATTCGGACACACTACGATCCGAGGCATTATGGTTATAAACACAGAGTAATTCGAAGAATATCATTATCCAAATGAATATCCAAGTCGAGACGAACGGTCAATATTCGTGATTTGATTTGATTTTATGAAAGAAGTTGTAAGTGGTTTCAATTTATATTGTTTACATTTTTACAAACAATTAAGCAAGAGTGATGATAGTTAGTTAAGAGTGTTTGAATAGGTTGATAAAAAACACGTGATTCTGGAACAAAAGTGCGAAAGAATTCGCATCAAAATAACAAATGAATGCTTTATGTTATACAGTTCACACCGTATACGCAGGCTTTTCCCACGGTTAGTTGAGTGTGTGCTACCCCCTCCCGCCCCGTCACATCGCCTGCCCCCCTTATTGGCCTGTGTTTGTAGTTCAGTACGGGTTTAGCATTCAAAGCGGTATCATGCTCCCCCGACATTATACTTTCATATTTATTGCTAAAACGCCTCGTTCTACATAATACCTAGATGCAGATTCGGCTATTGTAAAAGAATAAACGCAATAGAGTTAAACTTCGCTGCTGTAATACTTTCTGTTTACACACTGAAGTTATTTCTAATCTAATAAACTGCGATGTGTATTCTAACTTTCCAAATGTTCATTACGGTACTAGATTTCTTAATACAAAAATAATCTCTAGAGGAATATCGATACATTTGATGGTGTATATTAACCACATACTAATACAAATTGGACAGATTATACAATTTAGTTACCTGCCTACTCATTTTATAAAAGAAATACTTAGCCACCTTACCAAAACTGCGAAACTCATACGAAAGAGTTATCTTGGGCTAGATCCAAATGAAATCAAATATAAATCTTATGAAGAACCGAGGAATTCTAAGACACCAAACAAATAAGCCAATTCATCAATATATAAATAAAATTAATTTGTAAGAAAGCGCGGGGGAACGACACTGTTCGTCTCACACGTTATTTTCGTCGCCACCTTACGAGTCGACAATTATTCGGGAATTTCAAAAGATCACCCTGGAGCAACGGGTCGTTGGCATCTACTGACTCATTCTTTTGTTTTACTTGCTCACCAAACCTTTAAACCGAGCATAGAATCAAATTCGGATTAGGTTCCATCATTACTAATACAATCGGTTTCGTCTTCTTCCATCATAACCTCTCGCTTTAATTATTATCTATACTAAACAGATAAAGTCGTTGCCCTTTCTGTGTGTGATTAATCTAATACAATAAATTAGACGCCTCTAGCTGCTACAACAAAAAAAAAATGGGAAATATTCCAAGAAGACAATGTTACCAACACCCTGCATGTTTATGTTGTTATAGTTTATTTGAAGTCAAGATGTTAATACATTCGATTTCCCCGATTATTTAGTCAAAACCTAATTTATATAAATCTTCGGATTAACGTGCATAATAATATGGCTCACAAAGGGTAGAGGATCGATCCAGCAAACAAAACGATAGGTCCGAATCGAGTAGCCACACACGTAACATCGATCTGGCGCAACACGTACACGCCGAGAGTAATTTGGATGTTGCTAATTATAGGTGCTATTGCGGTTATAATAAGATCCTCCCAACTTCCCAGAAACGAGGCCGGCGCGCTTTATTAATATTTATCCGATACATGCCGAATGCTTCGGTCCCAACCTAACTGACGCAGTCAAAGAAAACATGCTCGCCAGAAATAAAGTCGTAAAGTACCGGAACGATTTCAATCGATGTTCTGGGTGTATATCGGGTTATAAATGCGCAGAAAGTATCGATGGAGTACCGATTGAGAAAAACGTTTCGCCTTTATCGGCGATAGTGGTCGCGTGTAAGATTTTTTTCTGAGCAGCGCACGTGGCGTGTGACGTAACGGCTCATAGGGAATAATTGAAGAGGTTTGAAATATACGGGCGGATATATTTGGGGCAGCAGGTAATAAAAGATGACTAAACATCATCGAGGTTGGGTTCACATTAAACATTTATAAGGATAAAAATGTAGGTACCTAAGTAGCCAATGTTTAGCATAGCATTCAGAAGCCCTATGTGTCATCAATCGAAAATGAGTCATTATGATGCTCACAGATAGCAACTGATAAACCTTTAAGTAGGTACTTGGATACAGCTGTTATTTACATTGTTGCTAGTTACACTTTACATACCTAGTTGCTAAAAATTTAATTTGTATAAATAAATTCCTTATTTAAAATTTTCGGAATTGTGATAATTATGGTTTTTCAATATTGGCAAGCAGCTATCAAACAAAATCGAAAAAAAAATCTAAGTACCATTGTTTTTCTTAAAGCTGATAGTTTAAAAAAACGAATCTTCGTTCAAAACAAAAGTACCTACATCCTACCTAATAAATAAACCAATTACAAATCATTTAAAACTCTACAAAATAAACACTTAACCTTACCTTACGGTTAAGAAATATGAACACTAAGTATTAAAATGAAAACTGAAACGATAAAAGAAAACTAAGACACGACCAATCAGTAAATTGAACGCGTATTTTAACATAAGTAACATTTACAGAGCATTGCCTGTCTGAGAGAAAAATTGCTTGCTTTCATCTATCTTAAGAGCTATTTATTGATTATAGGACCATTTTATACTTACAATATCTCTATATCTTACGTCACTGGCAGAACTACTACACACATATCTTATCGTGAGATTAAACATCAACCAAACTATATAATTACAGAAAAGAGTCCTTAATTTTTCTCAACTTGGACTCAACCGTCGAGTCAAAAGCAGACACTGCAGCCAAAAAGCTGGGTATCCTAAAGAAGGCGAGGCGGACTTCACATTTGGACAGCTTCTTGGTTTGTACAAAGCTCAGGTTCGTTCCTGTATGAAGTATTGCAGCCACTTATGGGATGGCTCAGCAAAATATCAGCTTTCTGCACTTGACTCGGTCATAGGCGACGAGGCGCTGGAGCAAGCTGAGCCACCCTATGAAGCCTAACCTTCACAGTCTAGCTCATGGGCGTAATGTTGATTGCCTGTCGGTCTTCTACAGACTGTACTTCGGAGAGTGTGCGCCTTTCACTACCGGACTACCAGACGTACTGCAGGGTGCCCATCCGCACTTGGTCGATATATATATAGAAGCGCTGAGTACGACTAGTCGGTATACCGACTAGTCGTTCTCAGCGCTTCTCCTTCACATTTATTATGCGAGGGGCCAAAGTGTGGAACTCTCTGCCAGTGTCTGTGTGGGCTTCCACGTATAACCCTTCTGCTTGCTGGAAGAGTGAACAGCAACTTCTGGTGTTGCTCGTTCCATAATAGACCTCATCCACCACTTTCCACCAGAGAGGGCTAGAGCTGGCCTATTTTGCGTTTTTTTTTACGTACTTTTATTTTGACATTTTGACAGTTCAGAAACCAAGCTGAAAATGTTTCATTTGATTCGAGTTCAACAAGCACCATACACTTCAAACTAAAAAATTAAGTTTATTTGGAACAACTTAAGTTTACAATTTACAAGCTAGGACACAGCAACGCAGCTTGGTGGTCGAAATCATACAATTAGACGTCGAAAGGGTATTTTACATACAGGGTGGCATCGACGCGCAGTTTTTAACCATGGACCCAGTACATGATTCTGAACCCACTGCGTTGAAATTTTTCGTTTGAAGCAAAAAAGCTGTTCCATTTTGACCGCGTAGGTGTTGCACTTTTCTATGGAACAGGTGATTTTTTTTGATAACCGCACTGAAAAAAATAATTTCTTACAATACCACATTAAAGCGATTTCATTAAGACTTACTGACTTTATACTTTTAATGATTGAACATACTATTTACTGAAAAAAACAACAAAACAAAAGGAAAACCACCATTATTGTAATGTAAGTAAATTTCAGGGGTATGAATGATATCACCAAATGAATAAAACAATTAATTTTGTGACCTTTTAGCTACTTAAAACGTTAAAGTTTACTGTCATGATGGTAACATTTTGCCTCAAGCTTTAACTGTTCTCGGATCAGTAAAAAATACTGTTTTGAACGTTAGGCTCATATGGAACTGTTTAAAGCAGTTCAGATTAATGTTTATCATTTTTATTTACAGCTTATTTCTTTCAGTGCGACGAAATATTTTTAAGGCAGCGTACCATATGATTCCATTTTTCAGGGGACTGTAACCATGAGGTTACAGTCTACGCGTCGATGTCCCTGCCAGGCTGTATAATACTTAGGTACCTACCTACTTCCCAGGACGAGCCCTTTCACAAAGACTTCGTAATAAAGTACTACACAAGATGAATTCAGTCAATAGCCGCAAAAGTAAGCAGGAGAAAATGTACTTTCACTATATTATTTTCATAATGGTAATTTAATTTGAGCAGAAAGAGATACTTGTGGTACGAGAGCCCATAACTAAAATTTTTGCCCCGTCGCGCTTGCGCTCCTCCTCCAATGGCATCCTGAATGTGTTTTCAGACCGGTGGGACACTCCCCTCTTACGAAGGTGGTTAGGAGTCCAGACAAACTTCATTTAATAACAGGTGTGTTAAATTTAAGTAATACTAACATTAGGCTAAGTTATACTAACACTATATGGATTTATCCGAAATAAAATATTTGAATTGAATTGAATTGAATTTTACGAACAAAACCGTATAAAATCGATTGAAATTTTCCACGTCACATCTGACTTGACCGCATTATCAAAAATGTCCAAGAAACATACCGAACTGTTTCATAGCAAACTGTCTGATTTTGATGATGTATTAAAATAAAACTATGAGTTTTATTTATTGGCTCATCTTTAATTTTCTCAAATGGTCTCCGTATCCGTCTGACGTCTCCGAATGCAACCAGTGAAACGCTACATGGTGTTTGAAAATTGTGTTTTCGGTATCTAAAATATGGGTATCGTTCAACTAGGTACATTCTGAAAATCAGATAGATTGCTATAAAACAGTTCAGTAATTTTTTTTTACATAGCATAAATAGTCCCCCTAAAACTGCTACGTTTTTGACCAATACTGCCCACTGAGTTGGGTTCAAAATCACCTAAATTAACGATTTTATTACAGTTTTGGCCGTAAAACGATGTGACATGGTTTTAGTCGTGGGCTCTCGTACTATTGTGAATACACGTGTTAACTTTCCTAACTTACAAGGAAAAGTAAATGCAAGTCTCTTTTTCTTTTAATTCATAAATATGCCATGGCCTTAAAATGTTTTACAGGAAATGAATCGAGATTTTTTGCTTTTATTGAAACACGTTCTTCACATTTCTAAAACGGCGATAATTTTTTCCCACATTTCGAATTCGCAAAGTTAATTTAAGGATCATTACGTTTACCATAAAATTGATCATTGTATATTCTTTCATTTTAGTTAATCTTCGCCCATGGCTTCCGAAGAAGCAGATTCATGCACGCATATCTCACAAACACGAATATTCTGAATTTACTTAAGAATGACAAACATGCCTTATGGGGATGTAAATTCCCTTCATTCAATTTGCATCATTTTTATTCCGTTTACTGTATAATGTTGTATCGAATTCCAGCCTGAATTCTTCGAGGAATTATTGGAAATATTTTTGTTTAGCAGTTTACTAACTGTTTTGTCTATAAATTATTTATTGAAAACTCTGAAAGTAAAACGAATCCATTGAAACTATATCTCCCGGAACATTGCATGCTTTTGTTTGTACAAAACTCTTTATACTAATGAAAATTGATGAATTTCAGGAAACATTTTCGATAAAATTATAAATAATACACATATTTCAATGCCTAAAGTTAATGAGGCAATAATGTCAATCAAGATGCAATAAAGAAAATAATAGAAAGAAACAGTATAAATCATTTACTTAAAATTTCATAAAAAACTAAAAGAACTAAACAGAAGAGTGAGGCCTAACGCACAAAGCCGTACCAGAGCAAAACTTGAGAAAAAGGGTCTTGAATCTTTAATACTAATAAACTCAGTAAAACTTACACAAATCAATGCAATATATCATGTATAGAATATAATTAAGTAGATAGGTAACAAACAGAAAAATAGTCCTAAGAAAGTTCTTAGCAGCAGGGAATGGAACCTACGATAAATTATTACTGTAAAGGGAGACATAATAGGTAGACAAAATGCCAATCTTTTACTTGATTTAGGCGAAGACGAAAATTATTCTCATATCAAGGAAGATAATAAGAAGTTAGTAACATACTTTTGAAAAGTTAAAAATTTAGAAAGAACTGACGAAAATAACAATAACAAAAAAGACGACGATGGGAACAGTTTTATCAATTATGAATGTTCCGTTTTCCATTCATATTCATCTTTCTGTATATCAAGTCCTTTGTTGAAACAGAAAACATTTAACTTAAGGTCAAGACAAGATGTAATGATTATAATGATGACACACGTCATGATCTATTATTTACGTATTTTCTTAAGATTGCAAAACAATAAAGAGGCTTTACATTTAATAAAATCAAACGACAATAGTGTCAAGATCATGTTATAATTATATCGTAAACATGCTTATTGACTTGTAACTGAAGGGATTCCTCATTATTGTAAGAATTACTATTAACTGCATTATATTAAACCTTATTATATAATTTTATATCAATTTTAGATCAGCTATTTGTGTTACCTTCAGATTTTGGCCTAGAAACCTGCGTTTGCTTGTGTTTATCGTGTGCCTGTAAATGTCTTTATAGAATCAGTTATAGATATAATTAGCTACATCAGTTTTGTTAATTGTGCGACATCTTTAAGTATTTATGGCAAAAGTTTTAATCTTAACTTTGTATCTTCCACGGTTTTGACGCATTTGCATACGTCTTATACTTGTTGAGTTTCTCCAAAATGACACTATTTAGTCACGGCTAATAATATATCGAGTTTCACTCCATTTTGTAAGTAGAGAGAGACTAACATGGTTTATTAATGTTTATTGTGTGCGAGGAGGAAGTCTGTCTTGCGTTATTAATTACTAGCTTTTGTTTGCAACTTCGTTCGCGTAGACCACATTAGTAAGCTGACAGTTTTTCTTTATTTGAGCTTCCTTGCTAGTGGCTCAATGTCGTGATTCATCGGTAACTTTCCCACATTCTAAAAAAAATAAATTAAGGTGGTGCAGTGTACCTACTAAATAATCTAGATGCTGTTTCTTGTAACATATAAAATTATTATTTTTTTCTAAACTGTTGATCCTTTTACGGTTAAATTTGTTATTCCAGTTATTGATAAAAAAAAATCTACTGTAGATTTGGAAACAAAATGATCTTGTAGGAAAAGTAACAAAGTGAAGATTATTATTATAATTATTTCTTTCCAACTTATATGTAAGATTTTCTGATCTATTTGCCCAAACCAACAAAGAGAGATCACACATTCACTCGCGCTGTTCCGCGCAACCGCAATACATAAGGACTCTATAAACGATTCACCTGTATAAATCAAAATAGATGCACTCTAAACGTTTCGTGATTGATGTACGTAGTGTAGGTATTACGTATAATATGCAGGTTTGCGGTTGTCGGACAGCGGACGCCGCCTGGCCACTCGCCAATACTCCGGCCTCAAATTGATTTTGCCGCTGCTGTACCAAAACTCTTTGCTCCCGTTGCATGCATTAGGAGTGTTAATTAATTTTCGGTCAGTAGTTGCAAGGCAATTATTGAATAATGTCGAGGTGTTTGCATAGATACACGATCCGGATCATTGATCTTAATGAACACCAATATGGAAGTTATACCAAGGTACACGTTCCGCTCAGTCTGATACTCATAATAAATTAACTGTTCGTGGACTCTTTTGTGAATTGTAGGAAACGTACTGAATTGGGAGTGGTTTTGGCAAAGTATTTTGAAATAAAAGCAATAATGGACACAAGGAAACAAAACTCGAAGGAAGATGCAGATACTACTTGCGGTAGAATTGGAATTGTTAACGCATATTTCATAGAATACTTGTTTCAACCATAAACCGCAAACTCTGACTAACAAAAACATGAATATCATCAAAGATCAAAGTGAAACGGATGTTTAAGTAAGAGATGATATAGTTGGAACACTTATCTGCGATGCCTAGCATTGTCGTAACCTAAGACCCGTTGGACGGCTGGCTTTTCGCCAGGTTACTTTGGTTTAAATTGCTTCCACCCCTCTCCCTCACATGCTTTTGGGGAATAACGTCACAACTTTTTTAGGTGCACAGATATGAACTTAAGGCAAATAGTGTGTGTTAGTTGTATTCAGTTTTATCAACACAAAATCACACAGAACGCATGTCCACCAAACCTTACTGGGCCCGCGTGCTGGATTATGCCCCACTCCCTCTCACAGCGAGGAGGCCCGTGTCTCAGCAGTAGGAACGATATAGGCTGATAATACTATACAGAGCCATCTAACTTTTTATCAAAACTACTATATGTTAAGTATAAGTCTCTCATACTAAGTACTAAAACCCAAGTTTGCCTAAGGTGACTAAAGACTAGGAATTTAGATAACATTCCTAGTACCAGGTGCCAAAGAATGCGCGTACGCATTAGCAACACTGCATAAAAATGATCGTTAATAGTATCTACTAATAAAACACCTGTGATTTGTCAATATTCACTTAGAAAACTTAAACCAAACAACCAAGAAATAGATGAAGAGACACGCTTTTATAAAGCAGAGAATACGAATATTGAATTTGAGAGAAGGCATATAAAAGAAGGTAAGTGACTAATGTGTTACCAACGAAATCATAAAGGTATAAATATAAATTAAGTTGGTTAGATCACAGGCTGCATGTAGTGGTGCTCTCCGGGTGTCGTAGCAAGCTTATTTCTACTGGCCAGTTGCCAATAGTCTCCGCTCGAAATTGCTTTTGCCGTACACCGTACCAATGATACCGTTGCACTGCATATAATACTTGGGCGTGATACGCGCATGGATACCCATATGTAAGGCGTAAATACCAACATATTCAATACGTTTTGGCTTGTCCGGATCTGTAAACGTTCCTGCCATTGTTGTTCGGACACATTTTGGACTAATTGTTGTAAACTTGGTGTTTCCAGTGTAAAATTGGGAAAGATAAGTCGTGTTGTATGCATTTGCATCTATACTTCAGTCAGATAAATATATATTCTGCAATGTACAGACGCCAGCACATCAAGCTACTCGAAACTGTCAAATTTTCCCAAATAACTTTGAACTTAATGCTTTAGCGATAAAGTTGAAAATCTATTTAAGAAATTTGACAGATTGTAGTAGCTTGATGTGCTGGCGTCTGTACATCAATCAAATCATCATCCAGATATTATTGTTGCCAATTTCTTGCTGCAAGTACGAATACTTACTGGTCAAGCAGTTGATTTTGCACCAGCTGTGACAGCTGGTGAAACCAATAAATGGTTTTTGTTTATTATTGTTTTTAGCTTCGCGTGATGTCTTGTCACCATAGACCTGGATCACTACTACCCCTTCATCATACAACTATATAATTTCAGCATGTTTTGAGGAAACTACCGACAGCTTACATCATAATTGGAACCCTTAGTCAACAACATTTCGTAATGCACTTCCATAACAATGTTCTAGAAGGTAATAGAAACATCTCTTTCCTTCTCTAGCACATTACTGAGAAAGTTCCAAACAGTTACGAGTATCAAAATAATAACAGTTCCGCATGCTTATGTAAAATATTTGCTGTATTTTACAATTTTGACGTAAGCTGCGCGGGCGCTGTACGATACGTAACTACTTGTAGCGACGATTCAATAATAGTGATTGTTGTATAAGCGTTTAATAACGAAGTAATTGGTTAATTTTGTTAGTGATCAATCTGGGACTGGTAGGAAGCAGTGAATTTTTCATGTAATGTTTCTTTGACCTTATCTTTTGATCGCTACTTGTATGAAAGCAAGTCCTAGAACCAAAAATTCGAAGACATGTGATATCTATTGCACTGGGCCCGCGTGGTAGATATCGGCTCACTCCCTCTCACTGAGAGGAGGCCTGTGTATTAGCAGTGGGAACATTATAGGCTGATTATGCTTAAGTTGTATGAAAGCTGAAACAAAACAAGATCGCACTAAGTTGGGCGTTTATAAAACGTGGTAGTGCTAAAACGATGACCACGTCCTCCAGCACTTAATAAAATACCTGAGCGTTTTAAGAACGCTAATATAACAAACAAAACTGGCGGTGCGCGTCCGATCATTACGGACCCGAATTCTAATGACCCATTTGAATCAACTCCTTTTCTTTTTCGCCTCGAATTTAATCAAATTATAGGTTGAAGCGTATTATAATATTTCAATACATCTCGTCCTATACCGTTTGTGGAATTTTAGCTTTTTATTGTTCGAATCGGTTTCGTCTCGGCGTAATTTAGAGGGTCTAGACGGGTTAAAAAGCGGTTTCCAAAAAAAAATCGAAACCAAATTAATCGCTATCGTTGGGAGCTTGAGTCTTTGTTTTAATTTCTCATGGGGAGGTAAATCAAACCTGAATACTGGCTTGTGTGAAAGACTTTCTTCTTGTTATTACTTATTTTTCCTATAAATATAGCAGTGATTCAGAGGGGCAATTCTCGTAATTTTTAGAACGTTCACAGTCTGATCTCAGTCAAATTCTGTCAAAAATACCTCTAATTTCCCTACATTTTTTAAATTGATTGTCGCTGAGATGAGATTGGAATATAGAATATTTGGAATAATGTTTTTTTTTCTTTTTTCTGCGATTAGATTTTGAGCGTTTTTAATTACGGGAATTGGCCTGCAGATGTTTTGTATTTAGCTAAGCTGTTTTGTCTTCGGTAGTCTACTATTCGTTGAAGAAATCTTTAAAATAACTTCAAGCACTCACAGGTTACACATCTCTTGTGGGTGAACTCTAAGAACATTAGAGTTGGTTGATGGTAACCTATTAGGTAACTAGGTAACAATAGACGATACAATGATCGTGCGCTTAAAATGAGCGTATTAGGCAAATCAGTCTGATGTAGCAACAGTGGCAACCTACCCTAGGTAACAGCTGATGATTTACTAAGAGCAACGTTATCGAAATTGTAATCTCAGATACAAAGTGCGATCGTGTATCTCGTGTAATACGAAAATAAGTTTCAAAGTCGTTACAATTGCAGTGACAATCGTCTGAACTCTTGAAGGTGAACCAAAAATTACTTAGATTCATACGAAAATTCTAGTGCTAAGACCTTCTCAGTAAACAAAGTAAATTGTAGCAATACGTACACTCCACAGTGACTTAATGTAATATCGTCCCCTCTCTATTCAATCTGATAAGTAAAAGAGGGACAAAATTTTCATGGCATTTTCATCTCTCAGCACAGACGTGATGGAACAAATAAATGAATATAATACTAAAAATCTAGAATTTATTCGTGCGTATCGAAAAACCGACTCAATTGTACGTAATACAGGGTGCAGATTGTTTTGATAGAATAAATCTTTTTTGAATTCCGAAGGTAAAAATTTCAAGGTACATTCCAATAAGGACCTTAATTTGTTAGTGAATAGGAGTCAAGCGAGGCGGAGAGTTTGTTGGTCTAAAGCCTTTTGGCTGTGGATGTTGGCGTTTTGTCTCTTTCTGTTTGGGTGTGGGGTGAGCGAGAGGGAGCGAGGGGTGATCCTCCACCTCCAGCCGATGCGGGAGGCAAAAGATTAACCCAGTTTTGTTATTTGTCCACTGTCAGTTGAGTACCTATTCACAATGCGGCCGGAGTCTCCTCCACTGGATCCTTGGGCCGTTTAACGTAATTGTAAATGATTAATGTGTCTGTACCTCCATGTAATAGCAACAAGAGATTGGGAACCGATGCTCTTGTTTTGATTTATGACCCCAACTTTGGTAATCAAAGATGTTCAACGGAATGTTTAAAATAGTTTGAGAGGAAAAATATTTGTTAAGTATTATAAATTAACTTTTTAGCTAGGAGGAGAATCAATGGAGCCTTCTCTAACAAGGGTTTAGTTACTATTTAGGAATTCCGAACTAGTTATTGTAGTTATCAGGTACCAATAATTGATATTTTGTTAATAACATCTAGTAACAAATACTGCAAATGCAGTTTTTTCTTTGTTTTTTTTTTCTGACCCCTGTTTGAGGAGGCTCCATTGATTTACCTCCTAGCTATATATAACAGGGTCGATTTTTGAGATGGGGCTGCCAGGACAAGTACCTTAAACGCTGTATGTGGCTACAGGAAAACGCTCTTAGTAGACTGTCCTTAACTTTTTGAGAAATTTTGATCTGCATTCACAGATATTGTAAAAATATGAATAGCAAGAAAATAGGGCACTTCCACAAAAACATTTTATGATGCCAATCGATCCAGTTGTAAGTGACGGATATGAAATAAATCAAGGTCTAGGTTTCTATCCACAATCGGATATTCACTAACAGTATAAATGCATATTGATTAAACTCTAAATAATTTTCAGATAAGGCGCCTCGATGATAATAAAAAGTTATGAGCACCATAATATAGAAGGAAAAACCTCATTTCAATTGTTTATACCTACAGATTAAAAAACCTTAGGAAGATTAACTACAATGTTTTCCTTAACCTTATTTAAAGTAAGCTTATTATGATAAGGAAAAGTTTTCAAACGACCCAGTGTAGGTATTTTAATTTTTTTTTCTTTTCAGCTGAATTGAGGAAGAGGTAGGTACAGAGAGAAAGAAGTATAAGTCAACATTACACGATCCGCGATCGCTGAGCTACCTTCGCTTGCGCATTTGTTAGGGTACCTAACTGACAAAACTGATAAATAACCCCAAAAGCAAAATCTGTGTAATGCCCAAGGCCTGATTGCAGAAATAAAAAATTTTGCAGGTAGAGATTCTTCATGCGGAAATTCTCATGGATACCAGTCTGAAAAAAAACATGAAGAAATATTATGCACGAAAATAGGCCTAAACATTAAATTTATGACTGTGATACCACATGGTGACATAGAAAACAGATCTGATTAACTTAACCTGACATAGAACAAGAACATCGATTAATAATTCAAGTCCAGTTGTATCATGAATCGATTTATGCTAGGTAAGTATTCTAGCTCTTTTGTCAAGGACGCTCAATATTGATGGGTGCTACTCATACTAATGTCAGTGACTCAAGCTTTTTCCACATAATTTTTATAAATAAATCAGTAGTTGCCAGTGTCATGACCGTGTATTGTGATAGCGGTCATTGCTAAGCCGATAGGATGGAAACAATATGCTTTATTGTACATCGGAGATAAATAACATTGTACTGGAAGACATTGGTGCAACCGTAGTTGCGCTACCAAAAAAATGTATGCAGCAACCACAGCAACATAGGGTTGCTAAAGTTTGTTGCGCAACCAATACAACGTCAAGTAAGATACTCAGCACAAGCTGTATACATTTTATTGGAAGCGCAACCATGGTGTTCCAGTGTAATATAGCTCTAAGCAACGCTAATATATGTTATAGCTGTAAGAAACGTTAGCTGATGAAAGAGACAGAGAGGACGATATGAAGAGCTATCAATTTCTTCTATCAGGTTACTGTAACTGTTAGCCTGCAACATCGCACTGACAACCACGGGCCTCTACCTAAGACTTCCAGCTCTGTCGATCCAGGGCTAAAGTGGACCACTGGTCGTTTGTTTTCCCCAGCTCGTCCTGCCATCTTCTACGGGATCTGCCGCGATGTCTGCTGGCTCAGGGCTCCACGTAGTTGTTATTCCAGATGTTAATTGACAATTCTTTAGAGACGATAGAGTGATGAGATGGGTTTTTTCAATCGTTTTATTTTTGAGTTGAATGATATTGGACCAGAGCCACCGACCTAATGACAGATTCGTATGTAATCTGAGGTTAAACCAGTTCACATACTCTTACAGGCCTCTTACGCAGCTATTGGCATGACAACCGGCGCCAGATCAATTGAAATTCCTGACATCTTATCAGTTTCAAAGAGAAATAGCGACTGATAATCATCAAGATAAAAAGAAAGAGTGCTGTTATAACACATCGTAATTTAGCAAGTCGTAAAGTCTACTGAACAAAACCTGCAAACAGTAAAACTCACGCTCAAAGGACTTTTATGTGGTGGCGTGTGGCGCAACTCGTAAACATAATTATAACGACCACTAAAAAATATTTTACTGATTTTGATGACAACAAAAAAGTTGCGAACAATCGGTTAGCAGTTAAACACATTCCACACATAATTTTACGGGCCGTTTTTCAAATGTAAATGTTGCTATAGGAGATTAAAAAAGAGACCTAGAAAGCTTTATGCTGAATAAGGGGTGTCCATTCACAACGGTTTGATTTCGTTCGAAACAAAAGACTGCACAAGAACACCGTATTCGGCGTTCGAGGAAAAATCATCAGGAAAAATCTGCCGTCCCTACATTTCGTCGAAATGTGTGCTGATATCAATTGCTGTGCACAAGAATAGTATGTAAATTGGACGGCACACCCAAAAGGGGAGACAATATTGGGTGTTTTGGCGTTTTAAAAACAGAGGGTCGATGGTAAAAGTTTACATTTAGATTTTGAGTAGGTTATATTAGTTTGTTTTATCACCCATATTTATTTTATATCGACGGTCCCTACGTATAATCACCTATGTGGTAGATACGTGATTTGTGTTTTTTTGTTCCGTGACATTCAGACAAACCTAAACTATCTTCTAGTTTAATAAAAACTAATAATCTATTAACAAAAAAATCGATCATTACCATAGTCAAATTCAATCAGACCAATTGAAAATACCTACATTGAGACTCGTTAGCTATTTAACCACATTTTTCGTTTAAAAACGTGCTGAAGCATTGAAAAATAAGTACTTAATACGAACAATTATAGGGAGAGACAGAGGAAAATATGATACGCACAGTCAACGGTTACCAAGCGGGGACGGGGGGCAGCTTTTATACGCCTTGCTCCCGCGACTTAACCCGTCTGCGATTTTAAAAATCAGAAGGAGAGGGCCGTTGCGACCGGGCCGCCCCCTGTCTCGACGGAGAGTGGGCAGGGGACAACCCCGAAGAAAACTGTTATTAAAAAACACGAGAGATTAGTTACAAGACTTCAGTTTTATAAATTTAGAAGTTTTAATAATAATGAGTCTAATTTGTATGAATGAATTAGCAGGGTATCAGTCGATGTATTTCTTTTTTGTGGAAAATCAAATGTTGGATTTTCTGGTCAAATTCTTACGAGACAATTGAGACATTTATTTTATGAAGATATGGCTAGATATTTTCTAGTGTAGAAAGTACAGGACCCTCACCCTGATTGCGTTACACACTACCAATCTCAATCTGAATCATTTTGAAGGATATTGCTAATCCATGCGTTCACATGTTCGAAAAATGTGTCTGCTCAACAACGTATATAACGCAATGAATGTTATAGAACTGTCAAATTGTATTCCATTGCTACTGATAGTGTATTGTGCAACACCCCGCAGTTTTTTCCCAAGTTGTATTTCCCAATATAGGTAACTAATGAACATGTAATAGTAAAATGTTTCGTATTTAAAGATACTTAAACGACCCATCGGATAAACAAATCGTAAATACGTCAATAATTACCATTTTCCTGTAAACAGTACACAAGAAAACTGTTTTCTTTAATATCTCTTACGGCATATTTATGTCTAACGTGACTTGCATATTACCTGCTACTTAAATCATTGGTACTCAGCCCACATCCTGTAGTAAATGCATGCATGTATAGATAGGTACCGCAATTTTCACATAAACAGATAAATATAATAATTTATCGCCTTAAACACGGGTCACTTTTAACACCCAAATAATGGATAAATTAATTCAGTTAATCCTCGGAATCCGTAAGCTAAAATCACAGATGAAGTGACCATTCAAATCAGTAGAAACCGAAGCACCGAGACAAATAGAAGTGCTAATATTCAGCCCGGCCAATACGGCAGGCGTAATTTAATCCTGGCGCGGCGGGGCATCCAGGGAAAATCTATAAATCTACCGCCATTAGAGCGGAGAACTCCCCGGGACTCTTATTTACTTCGGGCACAAATTCAGATGACAATGTTTTAGGGGAAGGCGTTGTAACTGCCCTAGCAGCGCAGGGTTAGCGCGACGAGACAGCGTAAATCATTTCACGCGATATGTAAATTATTTTTATTACTCGAATTTGCACTTTGTTGCTTTGGAAAATAATGGGTGTAAACAAGAAAAAGTAATTTTAATAACTCTCCACCATCTGAATGAGTACCTATGAAATGGAAATAATTTAATGTTTTTTATACAGCAATAGCGGTGCTAGCGCACTTCTATTAATAAGTCCGCGCAAATTTTATTTTTGTAAGACGTACATACATCCACAAAAAGTCCTGTAGAGACCTCAGTAGTATCATGATTTTTGTCTTTCCAAATCGTCCTTCACATAAACAAAACCGTCTCAATTATTCGCTCTGCCAGCCCTACGTAGGTACACCCACCCCCGTCAATTACTAACCCTGACCGATCCGAGGCGAGACTTATTGACGAACTGTTCCCTTTAAATCGTTGTCTCTGCATCTAGACGAACGCTTAGCCACACCTAACACTTTGGCTCTTTTGATACTAATAAAACTTTGGTTGAACTTAAATAAAGTAGTGGTTTTATCGGGAATATTGGTAAAGTTTTGTAAGAGTTAATAGATAGGAATGTTGATGTTTTAGAAAAGTTGGGCAAGGTCAGACAAACTAAAAGGCACGTGTTTCAAACTTTCAGTAACCATAAAGAGGTTAAGAAAACAAAATAAAATCTAGACACGTGCACATAAAGAGATCCTCAGTAGTAAGTACCTTTGTGGAAACAAACATTACTAAACAAAGAAAAGTAAAACACCGAATAGTCAACTAATACTATATATTATGGAAGCTAATAACATCATACTGCAGCCACAAATATGTCTGCCAAGAGTGGTAATTAAAAGATCGTAGTCGCATGACCTTTCGACGAGGTGACTCACAGAAGGCCAATGCTTTTCAGTGGAAAATTTCAGATTCTTGACGAATTAATTTTGATACTTTCAGGTGCCTTCATACTAGTGCATATACTATAACAGAAGCAATGAAGAGTAATTCTATACCACAGCTAGGGGTAATAACAGAAAACCTAATGATTACGCTAAAGGATGGGAACTTTGTTTTGCTATTGCCATTGCGATTAAATCAATAACTCTTACGCAGCCAGAAGCAACACTATATTTACCAGTAGATATGAATGAAAGAATACTACAAACCATTAGGTACACGAATATGTAAATCCAAAAAGTATAGAATTCATTTTCTAGTTTTCTATTTTTGTGGCATGTGCATAGAATTCGCGAACGCACGTGCATCGGATTCACACGTTATGTGTTATTGTGCACGTGTTAAATAACAATCACAGAGTTTCAAGAACTCCTGCGTTGTTTGATTCAAGTTTTCAATGAGATCGATAAATTTTGTACAAGCTTTTCCAGTCTGGTGGTTTGGTTTTCATAAACTGCGAGTATTAATTTGTTTTAAACTTTTCTTGTTGATTGATGAAGCTGTTGCGGAAATATGAACAGAGAATGCATTTTATTGTGAAACCACTTCCATAGATTCCGCAAACTTTGTAAAAGGTAACTCTGTCTGAAACAAAAACTTACTAGAAACTATTAAAGAATATTTTTAGAAGTGTAAACAGAGGCGTAAGTATTGCTATTTTTATTGAGGCCATATTTACTATTTTCTTTTCAAAAATAATTTAACACTCGTCTTAACTACTTTTCATTCACTCTATTGAACTTTATTACCCCTAATATCCGTCAGTGAACAGCCACAAAAGTGCCAAAGATGCGTATGTCACCCGCGGCGAGGGGGGATCTGCGAATCATTTCCAAGTTGGAATACCGAATGATACACCAAAACTCAATCGAAGCGATATATTACGCCGATACGCGCGGCGGACGCTAATCCAGTTATGGATGCCAAAGATTATATTATTGGTGCATTGTAGGTTTACGTAGACAGTACGTTTAAAATAGGTTTAATTATATACACGTTGTTTACCAACGTAGTACCGCATCACGTGCTTCTTTGATTTTGGCATTCGATATTTTCTAAATGTCAAATATTTATGTCAACCACACAGATGTTGCTTCCTGTTATGAAATAGAAATCTGACGACCGATACATAGAGTGAAAATGATTTGATTTGTTACCTAAAACACCCAAGGGTCTGAGCAAAAAAGGTCTGAAAAGATTATCTCAACCAACACGCGGTCTAGCAAGCTGTGCGTAGGTTTCGTGACTAGCAGCATAATAATTTAGATAGATACTCGTCAGGTAGAGGTACTTGAATCACGGACATTTGAGCTAACTAAATTACAGAAAATCACCTATTCGTAATAACGGTGAAAGAAAACATCTTGAGGAAACCGGTATGTCCTAGAGCCAAAAATTTGAAGACATGTGACATCTGCCAACCCCACAGGGACCGCATGGTAAATTATGGCCCACTCCCTCTCATAGAAAGGTGGCCCGTGTCCCAGCAATGGCGACATTATAGGCTGATTATGCACCTATTCATTTTACAAAATAAGCTGCTCCTCATCAGAAAACAACGACAAAGTTTTAATTACCAATTCTTGCACGCGTAAGTTGAAAATATGGTTTGCCGCTTCTACGACGCTCGAATCTTTGTGAGCATTGCTTCTATATTTCATTCAGGCAGAACAGTATTGGCATTTGAAACCTGTATCGCCCCAGCCACTTCGCATGAAACATGTATTCGCACCAAACACGCTAACTTGTTTAGGGTACTAACTCATTTTGAATAATAACACAATATAACTTATATAAATGAAGCTTGTTAGTTTGTTGTTAAAAATACATTAGTTATAGAAGCAGTGAGCATGGGTAGTAAATAATCTCGAGTTGTTTATGAAAGTGGTCTATTATAGGTACCTAGATATGTATTTATAACTAAAAAGTAAAGGAATATGATTAAAGACAAAAGACAATCAGAAAGAACAGTGTGGTTTATAGAAAATAACAGATACTCTATCACATGAAACAAAAAAAAACAAAAAAAATTATGCTACCGCTCACTCCTTTGACGCCCAGTGTGTCCTAGTGAACACTTCTGTTCACAAGTATGTAGGTACAATCGAGCATTTTAATGCTCCCAGAACCAAGACTGAACAATCCATTTTGAAGATACTACAGAAGACAATTTCAGACATATCAAAACCCTTTGATTATATAAATCAAAGATCAAAACCGTCTATATCACCTTCTTACTAAAACTGAAAGTTATCTACCAAACTATACAAACGAACTATCCAATCACGACTCTGAATGGAGACATAAAAATAAATCCCAACCAGAACGTTAGTTGACATGATAATGGTGTACCTTCGTTGTGAAACCATCAATATTTCATAGGACCAATATCAGCGGTTTAAACTGGCCGACTCGTTATTGCACATGTGAACTTTATGGGCCCTCACCCTCGGTACATAAATTTGGGAAAGTGCACCCCGTTTATAGGTACTTTGATACAACGTATTGATTTTGCAGATTGTCGGATTAACAGGTTTGATTACATGTTCATATATGTTTTTGTCGTTTATTTGTAGTGATGGGATTGTGTGGATAATACTCAAACTCAAAGCATTAATTTCAATTAAACCAATTACAGGCACTTTTGAATTGTCAAGGGGTCGGTCAGTCAGAAAGATGAAGCTAGTTGCCCATTCCAAAGAGTAGGTACCTATGGAGAAGAACGGGCAAGAAACTCCATGGACACTCTTTTAAATCAAAATAATATGGTTACAAAGTCTTGGTTACATCTTTCATGTTAAAAATTATACATGTGAGAACGATGCAGAACGTTAAAAGCGTCCACAATGAGAATATGAGAAAAAAACAATTCAAATATTAAATTAAAATAAGCCGTGGGAGCAAAGAGATGACCAGTCCCTACTGACGGCGCCCGTTCACGAACATGACGCATGTATTAGCACCATTCAGCTCAACCATTTTGAAGGGAGCTAAATGATCCAACACATGCGCCACCATCAGAGAGACATACAAGTACTTCCATTATTATTAATTTAAGCTTATTAAACTAATTGTTGGTTCTGGTTTGTATAAATGTCTTCTATTGTCACTTTACAGAATATAAGACCAAATATATACCTATCTTACTTTGGAGGATATATACTTTGCAAAGGTAAGTAGGTAGATAAAGGTTGAGGAAAATTCACGAATGGGCCAGAGTCACAAGTGCTGCTGAGCTGTTCCACCTTTCAAGGACTAGTAGGAATGTTTAGAGTGGATGACAAACCTTCAGTACTTGCAGAGGCACCCGAGGAGAAGAGAGCTAAAATGGCTGCTACATCAAGCCTACATACATATCACTGACAAAAACTGGAGACAAACTCTCAGTTACCTCAAAGAATCCTTTCTCCCTGCTTAAACCGCGTCTAATCTTTCGAACTTCTTGATTTAATTCATTCACCACAGTTAGATAAGTACAAGCCAAAACAACCAAAATGCTGACAACATGCCACATGAGTCACCCGGTCTGCACCCCTTGCCCCTAATCACATAATCAAAAAAGCGATTCAATCACAAAGCAATTCATCTCCAAACAGATCAAAGCGTATAACTTCCACTAACGAAGTCACCGCAGCGGTATTAAAATATTAGCAAGTATTGCACGCATCGCATGCATCGCACGTGTCGTACGTATAGTTATGTACCTACCTACCTGCCAATATAAGAAACTAGCTTTGGTCCATGACTTTGTCCAGGTGGATGAAGTAAAGTTTACTTCATCCACCTGGACAAAGTCGTGGACCTAGTGATCAAGTGGTAAGTTTACTAAGTAAACTAACCTTCAATTGGTCAAACAAACTTCAATTGTTGAAGGGTTTATTACAGAAATCCTAGTATATTTACTTTTTCTTTGTTTTGTTTTAAATATTTAGTAGGTATTTAGACCAAAGGGGCAATCCTCGCAATTTTAAAAACGTTCACAGTCAGAGGGGTAATTCGCGTAATTTTAAGAACGTCACAGTCTGTTCTCAGTCTCAATCTGTCAAAAACACCTTTAATATCCCTACTTTTTTGACGAGTTTTTGACATTGATTCTCGCTGAGATGAGTTTGCGACTAGATTTAGAACGTTTTTAATTACGGGAATTGGCCTTCAGTTTTCAAGTTGACGCACTCAGCAACAGTCCATTTAAATTCTAAGGCGTTGATTTTTACAAACTCATGTCTTATCACCCCTTCCCCTCTAAGAAGCTTCTTCATAATCTTTGTACATTTCACGTTTCTGTCTCCAGTGCTTTAAGCTTCCCGTCGTTACTCAGTCATATAACTATTTTATCCTATATGTAGGTATCTACAAATATTTTTCAACCCATTCGGCACGCATGCAACGTTGTAGGGCCGTCACAATGATCTCGCAGTCCCCTTTCAATCTTCGTTGCAATAAATAAAAGGGGCAGTAAAAAATGCGCAGAGGACCGCTGGCGCCCTCGCGTTTGCCATAATCAACGTCATTGAGGGTATTTATGTGTTGGACTTGGTAAATTTCAACATTCTCATATTAATGTTATGGGTTTCATAAATATTACTGCGTATGACCGGACTGGTGGTTGAATTGCGTAAGAGAGGGAATTTTCTGCTAGGGATCGTATGATGGCGGGAAAACTGTACAAGAAGAAAAGTTCTTCGGAACGTTTAAGAAATATTTAACTTTGCTAGACAATAGAGGGTTACCTAGTATTAAATTATCATCGCCAAATTAATCAATTTAATGATTGTTGGATCAAAACGGCACACATCAAAATCGTAACTTGACTTAACAAATTTTTGATGTGTTTCATGTTGTTGTTGTTTTTCTGCGATGTATCGAAAAATCTTTTACAAAATTAACCTTATATTTGAAAGGATATCACTACTAAATAAATGATATGTATTCACTTCCAACCGGAAAAACAAACTGAGTTCAAAATACCCATAAAATGACACAAAATCGCAAATATAAAGTGTAGCTCACATCCATGTACTACCACCCCCTATACAAGACAGATATTATGTAAAAACCTAACGGGAGTCTCTTCAATCAATACACGTTACTAGATGATGTAAAAGCTTTCTTCTCAACCCACAGCGCGACTTTAAACCCTAACAACCTAGGTATAAGGTTAAATGTCTGATCCGGAAAAAATATATGATTTTTTCCTAACATCGTGAACAACAAAAATATCCTGTTGGACAATATTCGCTCTTAATACAAAGTAAAACAACATAAAATAAGTACGGCATGAACGTGTAAGAGGGTGCCCGCGGAAGAGTTAGTTTTTTTGTGAATATCAAAATATGAGCCCCCTTTTACAATCCCATTGTATCCGATATTGATCCCCATAATAGTTTGAGTCGGCTGGTCCACTGTCTTAATAAAAGGGACGAAATGATGAATACGTCACTTTGGCCCACGATTTATGCTCAGTTCATTTACGTTTAAAAACAAACAAATAAACGCTACGAGTGTTTTTAAAACCAAATTAAAAATAAATGATACATTGAATTAATTCACACCGGTTATTGAATGAATCATACTACGTACATTAATTTAAATTGAAGTTTCGCACATCAACACTTGCCAAACCGGAATGACGAATGGTTAATTCGTACTACATAATATTCGAATTAAAAAAAAAAGTTCTTTGGTGTAATAAATAAAGATTTCTATTGTTGTTTTTGACGGTGATTCTACACAATCTTTTATAATGTTTCCATGGTACTTTAAAGGCCTATTCAATGTCAAAACAAAGTAATATAAAGTTGTCAAAATATTAAAACTAACGGGTGTAAAATGCAAGCGTGAAAACGTTACAAACTCTATAACAGTTACACGGCTCAGTTATGTAGATCAGGGTTTTAAATCTAACAAAACTACAGTAGTTATAGATTAACACGATAAAACAATCAGTTAAAACAACAGTTTCATAATTTATGCTTAACACTCGTTTAGTGCAATATTAACGTACACACAAACAGAAAGAGATTAGATTCGTATCGTGTTTACATTAATTAGTTGTTAATGAAGTCAACGGCTTACAGTAACAGTTAACAAAGAATGAACGTAATAACTCATAGTAATTAACGCAAAAACATCTTTCATCCGCACTCAGTGTGTGAATTGTGAAATTAATTAAATTAAATAGATGTAGGAAGACGTGATTGTAGGGCAGCGAAACAAGCGGTGATTATGTTAACATTCGAGAGATTGTTTTTTTAAGTTTTATTGTTCTTGTTATTTGTATCTTCTAATTACTTCCATCTGTAGGGTTGAAAAAAAAATATATGCTGTTACATGCTAAACATCTTTACGGAGCCACAGAGAATATCGAATGTGGTACTGTAGTAGATATGTCCTATGCATCTTATGCACTCTGCAGAGGGGCGGTATTGCCCAAGATGTCTTGCATGAAGTTTGATACCGGGACCAAACTGACTGGCCGACAGTATCTATTCCTGAATTTGTACTATTATTCTGTAGATCTTATTGTCTTTGGGGAGAGAAGGTGATGTGCAGATTACATATTATTGCCCATTCCCATTTCCTCGTCATACTGTGTGACGTAAAAGCTACATCCTCCTCTATGTTAGGTATAAGCTTTAACTACCTAACCGTGATCAACAATCAGTAAGCTGAAAATGGATATCGCCACTCTAATTACGTAACACACAATCAACCACCATCTGAATCATTTTGGAGGATATTGCTAATCCATTGCTTCCTATGTTCGCAAAAATTGTCTGCTAAACAACGTAAAGAACACAATGAATGTTGTTGAACTGTCAACATTAAAAGCCATTCCTACTGATAGTGTGCTACGCAATGATTAAAAAATAATTGAGACTGAACCAGTCTAACCTTATCAACTATAACCGAACATCAATAACTGTTTCCGATTCCCAATTTATATCACAAAACGCTATTTCCAGGGCCTCGTTACATAAGTACAAACATAATAAATTAACATTAATTTGAAACAACAAAAATAACTAAGAACCGGTAAAAGTAACCATTATATCATAACAAGCCCTGTGGAGTAATTAGCATCGCGTCTTTTGTTAATTTTTACTCAAACATACAAAATGTTGTACGTATAGTGACCGATAGATGGCGGGGCATGTCCAACTTAGAGGTGATCCGAGAAGCCGTGAGATTTCGGTATCGAATCGGTGACCCGACCAAATCGATAACGCACGATAACATTGACATTCTTAACCTCTATACCTGCAGGGTTATTGCGTAATACACTCACAATGGCAATGCCTTTCAATTTGACAATTCGATAACATTCGTTGCGTCATTTACGTTGTCCAGCAGACGAATTTTTTAAACAGATGAAGCAATGGATTAGCAATTTCCTTAAAAATAATTCGAATACCTATTGATTACAAGTGTGTTACGCAATAGGAGTGCTGGTTTTTAATTTTTTTTTGCTTGCTCTATAGGTATGGTGGAGAAAAAGGTTTATCAAGAGAAGAAAAAGAAGCTGCTGAAGATAATACCTACTCGGATTTAATGGTATTTTTTTAATGATATTTTCCTTAAAAACGAAATAATAAAACTCTTTGTTTCAAATATTAAAATATAAGTATGTATGTACTTAGGTCCAGTTGCACCACAAATCACTAAATACCTATGTTTAGCGCTAATCGAATTTAAAATATTGTTCTATTTCTGAATTTTCTGACAATCGCTTGAAGGATTTCTGGAATTCCAGTAAAATGGTCTGACCATAAGATCCATCACTATTAACTAAAAAAATAAATCAAACTGTTAAAACAAACGTGTTCCGGAAACTCGTTACATTAATATGGTTTCATTAAGAAAAATAAAGCATTCACTAATTACTTCGGAATTTCCGTGTTTGTAACTAATTATTGATAAACTTTTTTTACACTGATTTAAATAACCGGTTAATTTGTTACAGTTACGATCAAGAATAAGTACCTATCTAAAATTATTTTTATGAATTCCAAAATACAATAAAACGTTATTCCAAAAAAGTCCCAAGTAAAAAAAAATCACTAGCATATCTATAAAATAAAAAAATAATTACGTACGATTATTACAGTGCAGCGTTCGCGATTAGTTGCTAAACGCTGTGCTACGGGGTTGTCGTGAACGCGTAGCCGTAAGCTACGTTGTTACGTAACCGCGTAACGGGCCGGTCAATGACCCCGCGGCGACCTGCGCGCGCGCCTGTCGTCGCCCTACTCGACAGACTTGTTCGGTAGAATAGGTAGCCACGTAGATGTGTGTGTAGGTAGAAATGGTTCGGTGGTACGTACCTACTATTTGTGACAGAGAGTACTGTGAGAGTGCTCCTGTGTCAGCGCACACTCTTGAGCACTATAATATCTCTTGCACCGAAGGCTGGTCGCCATGGCCGGAATTCGGTCTGGGGGACTGTTATTATGAAAGCTATTTATTATCTCTGTTTGTTAGTAAAATTGATGCTTTTTGGTGGTTTCCACTGTAAACAATAGTTTACAGAGCTGCTGTGGCACTGTAACGTAACTGTAACTATAACGTGTTTTGGGACGGCTGCTTGGTGTAGATCTTAGCATTAGGTCTTACCGAACGATCTCAGAAATAACGGAAACGAGAATAAGAATTTCCCTAATATTACGCAAATGCAACAAGACCTTTTCCTTTTTGTGTTAATAAGTGTTTTGGAAATTATTTCCTAACAACCATGTTCAGCTGTAGTCGTAAGAAGTATTATTAGTAATTATTCTGTGTCGTAAGCAACATGACGTTATGATTAAATTCTTTTTTTTATTATTAATCTTCATCGGGACGAGCTGGATAGGTTCCGTCAAAACTGGAAGGCTTGCGAAAGTTGGAAGCAGTTGAGGGAAGCCTTTGCCCAGGAGTGGGACAGAGTAGGCTAGTAAAAGAAAAAATCTTCATCACCTATTTCTCTCGACTTCTCACACACGGAAGTACTACGCCCTTCGCGTAGTCCCCTCTACAGCTTACTCTATGGCAGTAGCACTAGGACGTGTTTCGTTTCGTTCTCGTTAACAGATCAGCCCGTGCACCATAGGACGCCAAACATCGTGACGTTTATGGCTCTTATTGCGCCCATTGTTGGCCCAAAGCGGTGCCTTACGAGTAATTGCCTATTAATTTATTTGTTCTAAGTGCCGTGTTAAAATAACTGACACACGATTTAGTCGGCGACTCTTAGGACATAAATGTAGGAAATACAGGATGCAGGGATAAGGATGAGCGGATTAAAATTAAAAGGCTTGGTCAGAAATTGTATAAAATATTTTTTTGAAGGTGACATGGAAATTTCATGGTGGACTAGATGCGGAAGGCAGAGGACAGGCTGTTGTGGCGCAGCCTGGGATAGGCCTATGTCCAGCAGTGGACTGAGTTGATTGATTGATGGAAAGTTCTTGCACGGCACAAAGTAGACTTGGAAAATGAAAACTAAAATTATTCAATGATTCTCTTCTGGCAATGTATGCTAATAGCAAGTGACGAAGTCTAAGGTCAAAAGTAACGAGTGAAAAGTGCGGGGTTGTTAGCCTGTCACCGAGCATCACATTAACCCGGTTTCTTCACTTGTTTTGTTTAGGACACAAGTACCTATATTCTATTCAAATCCTTGTTTCCAATTGATGTTATATCCACTTTAACGAATACCTACCAATCATATTTAAATTAAAATTAAGTTGATTTTAGAATGATTAGCACCTACTAATAAAAATGTCACAAAAGTTTCAGCGAAAACTGAACGTTATATTTTGTATTACAGTTATTTTTCCAAATACACATATTTGTTTACATATTTGGGAACTAAATTGGGAACGCACAATACCACATTGGTTAAAAAACAAATAGACTGAGTAAACAGTACTTTTGAATCTAGAAGTAGAGTTTCGTTTGTTTTCCATCAAATGGTCAATCCTTCTCTTCAAGAGAAGAGGCCTTTGATCTGCAATAAAAAAAATCAGGCCAGTGTATTTTTGTCTTGTCATATTTTTCAACAAAGAAAACAAAAGGCAGAGGACTTGGGCCCATAACCTATCAAAGTTGTGTAACTAAAGCGTGATGCCCACGGGTTCGCAATCCATAAATGATAAAGGGAACTCCAATTGATTTCCGCGTTGCGCCGGCGCAGCATCATCTGATTGAGCTAACCGTAAAGTTACGGCTGCGTTCCGTTTGCCCATTTAACGCGAAACTCGATAAATCGACAGAAATAAATATATTGACAATTTAATTCAAGTATTGAGATACTTACCTACTTTTGATTTTGACAGTCGGCTTTCTATTTTTCTTTGTAACTAATGATGTTTTGTCACCAGTACCTAACACCGGTGTTTATAATTAGTTCGTCATTAATTTCATTAATCAGTATAATTAAATTTTGTATTTCTAAGAAGACCCCATTTTTAAACACGAACACGTAAAAAGCGAATAAATATAATTATACCAACTAGATAATACCAACATTGAGGTTAAGTTAGTTACATAATTCGTATCTATTGAATTACAATTTATGCTGCAATTTAGCTTTAAATTAACCTTAAACAATAGACATAAAGATTTCATGGGCAAACTGCGCGAGCGCTCAGGGGGAAACACGACGGTATCCTTGCAGTAACATTGATCATACTGTCAGTACATAACTTATTAACAACTACATTTAATTCTTTCAAGTAAAAAATAAATTACGCAGTAATAAAAATACACAAAATCTTACAGACCTTGCATGTTTTTTCTTATTAATCTTAACACACGGTCAAAATTTAAATTTCAAATGCATTATTTTTACACCTTGTTTGTTTTGCTACTCGAAGATTTTTTAAGTAGCATTAATTAAAATCAAACAGGAAAATTTGTATCTTTTGTCAGTATTGTTTCGAAAGAATAACATTCATTACTTGTCGAAGTGTCGTTAAACATTATTTACTATAAAATATTTTATTTTAAAATACCTACTTTTGAGATGGAACTGTCACATGGCCAAGCCATAAAGGCCCTAATAGACGGTATTGGGTGGACAACCAAGTAGGTAAGACCATGCTTTAACAGAAACACGTGACAAGCTGCCAATAAGAGGAAATAAATGACTCAAAGAAAGGCATTAGCCCAACAATAGGACAGAGTGGGCCAAATAACAACAAACCATTTAATACAGTCCAACGCAAAAATATACGACAGTATAAGATTTTAACGGTAAACACAAAAACGAAAAAGGCCTCAATATAAATAATTTCCTCAAACTTGGCCTCAAAACTTATAAATAGCCAGAACCAACTTATCTAATCATTATAAGGTAAATTACGAATAGAACGAGGTGCTAATTTTATCCGCAACTAATCTTTATGATCCACATCAAAAGGGGATAGATATAAGAATGGATGCCACGCTTTCACCGATTTAATTTACCGAAGTATTACTTTTGAACTCGTACAAAGTGATTTTATTTCATCTCACCGCATTATTTTAAATGTCCGAATGAGTTCGGGGCAACAGTCTGTTCCTACTTAACGGTAACACATAATTGACGGCGTCTGAAAAAGTTTGGGTTCGAGAACTAATGGTTACAATACCGCAGTTACAAAATTTGATTAGCGGAATAGTCACGTCGGAATTCGTCTATGAACGTTAATAGTGAAAACTGGGAGGTGTGTTGAATATCGCGGTTTGTAGATGCGGCATTTCTTACTTTGAAAGTTAGAAATGCCTTCGTACACGCCACTGTTTCTTACGGTATGGCGTATAAACGGCGCTGTAAAAAAAAACGGTGTCTGTCGACAAGCTTCCATAGTGATCCATACAAAACTGACGACCATGCCGACACAAGGCGAATAAACCATAGTTTTTCACGACAAGAAAACGTGTGTGTACAAAGGGCCTGAATTGGATAACTTACCAATACTACCAGTTGATTTTATTATTAACTACCAAACTACAAATGTGACCGTGTTTTTAATTATTTAATAATAGGCACCAATATTAACATCAGTTTGTAGAAAGTTACAGCTGAACTATTCTGTAATACCGCACCTAGTAGGTGAAGCGATTATTAAGTGAGCTGTCAATAATGTCAATCCCTAGAATGAACTGACAGCTCACTTCAACCTCACTTCACCTAAGTTTTCATGGTGAGATTTTTACAGAGTAGATCGGCAGTTTCCGTTGTCATCATTAGTTATCATTACAACTCTTATAATGATAATATGATTGCTGTGGTCTGTCGAATAAGTAGGTACCTAATTAATAAGTGACAGTCGACAGCGATGCGGATGAATTTTTCGACGCTATATTTTAGTTTTTGTATAGTTTTAGTTAAGTTAGGTTTTAATTTTGTTATTTTTGTTAATTATTAATAAGTTGAAAATAACTTTTTTCAATGTTGTTAAATATTTTAAATATACTTTGTGCTATCTTTTCTATTTCGATTATTTTAGTTCCTAAGAAACACTTTTCAATACAATTCCAGCTAGATTGGAGTAACATAGCTGAAGTTTATTAACAAAATTGGTAGTTTCATAGAAAAATATTGAATTGGAAAATGACTTAGGCTAGCTACGTCGACGCCGCCGGTTGCAAGTTAAAAGAGGTCCTTGATTCTTGGTATCATTGTAATCGACGGCTCAAACTCGCAGCTTTCAACAATACCACATCTGCGGCTGCCCCTGAGCCTCCTACCTCCTGGTCGTTAGTTTCGTCGTCCAGGGGCAAGTGGAACGGTACTGCGGCCGACGACCCGAGATTGCCGCCGATAACTCATCGCCGTGTTTATTCACTATTATCGAATCGTGGACGCGGCGAGACGACACCATTGTCATTTGTGTCTCTTAACATTTGTCATTGTTGTCTCCATGTTGACGAACTCCAAGACCATATTTTTTCCGCGCATTCTGGTGCCAAGAACAGTCTTCATAATTTCTTTGATAGGTCAAAATCGATGAGTCTACATGCAATGTCCAACAATGGAACCAAAATCTCAACAGTAGTAGGTACAACGGTAATAACTTGAGTAAAAAATCGAAGCAGACATACACGTGCCAGAATTTAAGAGTAGGTAGATAGACCAAATTTTACAATTCAAAAGTCTGTTGAACCTTATTAGTCTTGAGAAATAAATGAAAAAATTCAAAATAACTGTTCCCAGGTTTATAATGATGTAAACAAATAGATCAAAATAATAGGAACATGAGAATGTATGTAGTGTAACGGTGCAGACGGTTAGCTTATGGTCATAGAGGTCGCAAGTACCGAGGTTCGAATATCAGACGCAAACAAAATTTACATACCAGATAAATGTTTCTCAGATCTATCGTAAAACAACGAAGGCGTCACATTTTATATGAACAATAAAAACTGGTTTGGAAATGACCAGCGTTTAATAACATCAACATTCTTTGAACTATTAGAGAGAGTTGTAGGGTCTACAAACATTCACTGAGTAATCATTGTGTTGGTACTAGTAATTAATTAGTGGTCGATCATTTCGAGCACTTATTGGATCGCGAATGGGTACGAGAAAATTAGCGGTTATTAATGCATCCCGTCCGGTTGGGCTCTCATTTTAGTTGAAGCGGTAGCAGAGAGCGCTGATTTTACATGATACAATCTCTACGCAATAGCTAATTGACATTAATGGTGTATGATCCTCGACTTCGAATTTATGCAGTCCGCTATTATCATTCTGTGGATGTCAAAAAATTTCTTCGATAATTCTTAGGGGGTAATTGAGTAACACACTGACAGTAGCAAAGGCTTTCATTTTGACAGTTCAACAACATTCATTGCGTTATTTACGTTTTTGAGCAGACAAATTTTTCAAACATATGAAGCAATGGATTGGCAATCTCCTTCAAAATAGTTTAGACTGTGATTGAAAGAGAGTGACGCAATTAGGTAGCTCTAGCTGGATTGTCGAAGCCATCCAACATGTGCATTTATTTTTATCACTATTGCTGAACAAGAACATCTAATAATCTTATCTGGAAACCAGCAGTACCTAGTTCCACAAAACTCCACTATGAAACTATGTTTGATATAATAATTAAGCTTTCTATACTCCTACAGCCTGTTTAAGTTAAGGGGGACAGATACAACCCTCCATGTTCTATTTACCTCTAAATTATACTTAGGGGGTTGTATTGATGATTTTAATTATTATAATTCTATAAATACATAGTTACGGTCGCGAATCATGTTTTGTTTAACATACAACCTGACACTGACCTGCAAATTGCAATAAACGTAAGAAAATTTGAATTTTGCGATCTACCATGGCGCTTCACCTTTAATGAATCCCTAGTATATAGTATATAATAATTTAGTACCTAGTATATAATAATTTAGTACCTAGTATATAATAGTATAGTATTATACTAGAAGCCCATTTTCTTCCTAGTAAGAAAGAAGAAATATATTTTTCCACTTTAAAGAAAATAAATCTGCATTTATCTGTAAGCTGTCCCATATCAGTTTTACTGTTCTCGGTACACTAGTTCCTAAGATATAAGAGAAGCTTTAAGCTTAGAGCTTTGCTTCATATTCTGATATTTTATATGAATTTTGAACCTCATATCCAACAGTAATACCTACCACAAACGGCATGATATTTTATATGGATAATGGCATTAGACATGGTTTAAACAAGCGTCTATATTTAGTACGTAGTATTTATAACAGCAGAGTACGTACGGTTAAAAAAGGACAACCCAACCTACCTACTGAAAATCATCATCATTCTCCTGCCCGTATCCTACCAAAAAAGGAAATCACTTGAAATTAACGCCGAAAAAAGTTTCATATAAAAATATTCATTCACCAAAAGTATTGCATCACAACGTCCAAAAGCTCAATCAGAAAGCCCTAAAATTCATCTCCGAAAAACATAAAGAGGTGTGACAAATAAATTGTAAACTTTATTGTATACACTTTATTGCAGGTTGGGTGTGATATTGAAATGTTTAAAACTGGTTTTCCTCCCGGGCTAGCCAGCTCGCTGACCCCGGACTCCCAGGGAATACGGAATCGCGATTCAGGATCAAACGCGCCTAGAGCATAGGAAATTAGAAGTGGCGCCGAGCGCGCTATTTATTGTTTTGCACGTTCACCGTTGTGGATTATGTGCTATCGGTGTTGTCTTGCACGCGCTAATCTACATGCACTTGCCTATAATAAACAGTTGCTGTTGTTTATGTATCCAGGGTTTGAATAACTTGGTGTTAAAGTTGAATGGCCAAGCGTTATGTCCGTGCTGCTCAGTTTACAGAATTTTCCTGTTTTAGTCCTATTTCTATTCTGTCGTATATCGGTATCGTATTACCCAGTAACTAGGTTGTGGAGCTCAGATAGGCAGTCACTTCATGTAAAATACTGGTATTCAGCTGCATCCGGTTAGACTGGAAGCTGACCCCAACATAGTTGGGAAAAGGCAAGGCAGATGATGAGTCCTATTTCTATTGTGTACCTACTTAATAGTACTGCGCTTCATCTATCTATGTATATATCTTTAGAAATCAGCCCTCATTCAAACTCGAAAGTGTCGCCTCCACATTACGTAGTCCACTAGCGACTTAAATATGTACATGTGTGCCAAACCATTATCATTTGTCCTTGCTACCTCTCTATCAAGGTCAGGTCAGAACAAAAAGGCACCTATCCACCACAAGTCCCCACTCACAGGTAAAAAATGAATGACAAGAGGACCTTAACTTTGATGTTGTTAAATGGCAATGTGTGTCCTCAAAAACAGATAAAAAAGTAAATCTGCAAGGTTGGCGACGTGAGTTACTAAACTGCATCTTTAAAAACGTAAAAAAACAAATGAAATTGTTTTTCTTTCGTATTGCAGGTTGTGTTCGGGGTTTCATAAAGGAGTACTATATCACGCAAGCAATCGATGTTGTTCAAGACGTTCTTATCGCATATGTCACCTGAGCTTTTCTTGCATTAAACGTTTGCCATATGCCACACAAGAAATTTTAAATTATTAATTCTTTTTTATGAGCCAAAATTTTTCTGTAATTTGTTCATAAATTACTAAAGAATAAGGTATGTTTAATTTGTTTTAAAATTGTTTGCAATATTGGTTACATTTGCCAAAAACAATTGCTTTCTTGTTATAATCCATTTTACACGATTATTTTCAGGGTTGACACCAAAGAAGCTTAGGCTGGCAAAGACTTATATTATTGTATTCTGTTTCTTCCTTTTTTCACCTGAAATTGAAGAAATAAATAAAACAAAAAGGTTCTATCTATTTCAGCGACTAGCAGTCGAAGCTATAAATATTTCAATGCTGGTGATATAGCAATGACATGAGTTGAGGAAAATCTTGCGACAATATGAGACAAGGGCATATTGTACAACACAAAGTTCTAGTAAACAATTATCTAGGACGTCCTTACGTCAGCGTACTGTTTACCTAATCTTAACAGACTTCTTAAAATAGTAGTGATGGCATCTCGTACTCACTGACCACGTATCGCACAAAATGAAGAGATTTTGAAGGAGACAATGCCGTGCCCTTTTCTTAACTGGGATACATACTAGTTCAGTCACATAATAGTGTTTTGACTTGGTGGAAAGCAGAGCAAAAAGGCTTATAGGTGACGAGACGTTGGTGTACTGTATTTCGGCTAGTGTGCGCAGGAGCTCCGCCTGATCCCACCATCGTCCTTTTACTACCAGACTAGCAGACGTACTGCAGGGTACCTACCATCCGCACTTGGTGGATATCCTGACCAGTCGTACTCAACGCTTCTCCTCCACATTTGTTATGCGCACAGCCAAAGTGTGAAACTCTCTGCCAGCGTCTGTGTTCCCTTCCACATTTAACCCGTCTGCCTTGAAAGCAAGAGTGAACAGGCATCTTCTGGGCACGCTCGTTCCATCATAGACCTTATCCTGTATCCATTGCTTTCCTTCAAGCGTGACCGAGGTTAAGAGCAATAAAAAAAAATGTTTCACAGTTTTCATATGTGTATATGCAAATACTGATTACATTTACGTAATATTTTCAAAGTAAAGTTTAATCAACCGTCTTAGGCTTTTGTGCAAATTTATTTTCAGGGGGTGCATCTTCAGCTCAACGAGCAGGCTCAATTATTTTTGAACCTCATCTATGATGTAGTGGATATGTTAAGACAGTGTTTCGGCAAAATTAGCTTTTATTTTGATCCACCGATGCCGCGATGGGTCAAATGAGAAGCAGTACATTCGATTTCCTTTTGCGCTAATAACCAAGTATCCATTGTAGTAGCTTTCAGGTGCATATCCAGCAGAGACGGGTACGGACTGAAATAATCTGATGATGATCCATAGCCACCCTTAAATAAAACATCATCAGCCTATAGCAGTCCACTGCCACTGTGAAGCCTCTCGAATTTCACGCCATTCAGCTCGATTCTCGGCAACACTCATCCAGCTGCTAGCAGCCACCCTGCAAAGATCGTTGTTCCTCCTAACCTAAGGGCGTCCTACCTTACGTTTGCCGATTTGCGGTCTCCACTCAAGAACACGTCTACGCCATAAATAAAAGTTATACAGCCTAAACACCAAAAATATAAACCTGATTACCAGATAAATTATCACTATCTTCCACCACCAAATTACTTATGCTCACAAAATATTAATTTCGCAAAATTATGTTCAACCCTAGCGGAATTGCAAATGTGTGCGTTAAAGCTTGCGTACACACACGGACATTGTTGGATGTGTTGTTGTGTTGGTAGCGTGTGTGCGTGGGTCGGACAACAAGCTATGCGTCGGTATTTATCCCACATTAGCATGCATCCGTACCATTGATCCGACCTCTTTGTTCACCCAAGCCCTTTATTTGGTGGATAACCCAAAAATGGTAACTACAACAACATTATCTTGTACTTAAGTTGTGGACACGGATTGACACATAATTATGATATGGCTTTATTTTCTCACACGAGTGTTCTTAGCCGCCAATCATGAGTGGTGAAATTTCTTGTGCTGATTGTGTACAGCGACAGCCGGTCAGCCTACCGAGTTTCCCGATTATATTGCAATCTTGTTCACTTTAAAAGGCACATAATTGGTCACTTTCTAAAAGAGTTTTACGAGCAAGAAAATACTTCCATTGTCACATAATTACATGCCTGTTAAAATCAGAAGTTTGTCACTTCATTTGTCTATTGAAGATATCTCGAAAACTGCTGAACAGAATCTGGTACAATATTCATTACCAATTCTGCCAGGAAGCGTTTTGCTGATTAATTCTGGGCGCGCACCCAGGCGGCCGCTATCCAGGATAAAGGGAAACAATTTAATTGGCTGTAAAATAATAAGTAAAATGCAGTCATAACGCTGGAATAGGGCCGAAATGAAAGCAGCTACGGGTTGTAAATATCGTGTGTGTCGTCTAATGGTGCCGACTTGGCGAAAACCCGCCACCGCCGCGATATGGACCCTCATGCTTATGCGAATCGAAATTATAGTTTTGTTTTGTGATTTTGATTATTGCACCATTCCTGAAAGCTTTTGTATGCGTGGGTCCTGCAGAACACTAGCACGAAAATGTATAAGATTGCGATTGTGCGTATGTAGGTCGCCATAAAATGGTTGTATAAAGCATATAATCAAGTTTCAGCGAAGTCTGCCGTATTAGAGACTTACTTTATGATTATATCTGTGACATCAAAGCCAATTTACAACTTATACAAATGTAAAAGAACCCACATGACCAGGATCCGAGAAGTAGGCAAGAAGAAAATTGTGACCCAAAATCTATTGATTAACATTTGAAAGTCGAAAGCTCAAAATTAGCAAAGGTACAAACGAAACGCAGATTACTAGACACGTTTAGTTTTCTCAGTACATATCATTATTGGTAACCCGACTAAGTTATGTGGTACTTGGTGTAGCAGTGGTTCAGTGCGGTTTCCTCATGATTGTATTTGGTCGTGTTACGCCAAGCGGGCATCCGAGTGTGGGTTTATGACAATAATGTAACCTGTGCCCGGCCGTCGGCATCGGGCAATAAGTTACTTTTGTTTGTTGGTAAGCGTTTAAAACTATAGAACACTTGAAAATGTGACATACATTTGATATAATTTTAAATAACGGTTTTTCCTTGTAACTCTTTCAGAATCTACAATGCTATCCTAAATGGATGCAAAAAAGAGGTTGATATTACAGTGCTTATTCCTTTAATGGTTATGGTGTAAGCACAGCTTTATGCTCCGGAAAGCCAAGAATAAATGTAACGATTTTTAGTGGTATGTAGCTATGAATCGCTAGGGCGTCGACGACCAACATTGTAACCCATTTTTTCAGCCTCAAGCGTTGAATATATCTTGTAGGGTTGCAGTTATGTGTATTAACGTAGGAAATTGTTATTTTTTTGTGTAGGTAACGCTTTATATATGCAAATGTTACTTAGAATCTATTTAATTATGTAATCAAAACAAGCTGAAGAAAACATTGTTAAACATTGCTACCTACTTAAGTCAGACGGAAAACGAATTTGTATTTCCTTTTTATAAAAATCCTGAGCTAAGTTTCTTAAGCATCCAAAGAGAGAAAACACAAAATGAGGGAGAAATAATCAAAGCACTTAGCAAGTTTGAATTAACTAAAACAGCGGCCGACTATTAGGTTAATAAATGTAGTTGCTCTTACAGAAGGCAAGCTACTTAATTAGCCTAGTTTACAAGCTTCACTTTAATGTACGCTTATTTGATTTAGTTAACCATTTCATGTAAACTATGTATTCGATGTTTTTAATGTCACTCCAAGAGACGTTCACTGTGACATTTTATGAAACGACGAATAGGTGTCATTTAGCGCATTTGCATATTCGCGTTAAATCTTGCTTGTAAATGTTTTACAGTTATTTCTTAACTGTTTGAGTAAATAGAGGTATGCAGCATTCTGTCCCATCTTAAATGGACTGATTGAACCCTGGACAGACGATGTAGCGATAACAGTAATGTTCTAACACACACCCACACGCATCTAAAGCAACGTAAAACCAACGTATCTAAAGCATCGCAAATTTTCCTTTATCCTACAAAACGAAGCGCGTACCGATTAAATGAGGTGCTCGCGTTTCTCCAGATAGCCAAGCGTGCTTCTGTCTCACTCCCACTTACAAGGATACTGCAATCCGTCCCTTTCCCACCAGCTTGCGCAGCCTCATCTCGACGGCACCTCGCCGTCGCCTTCAAGTCACATATTTTATTTGTGGAGCCTTCCTGCATCCAGAGGGGACTAAAGCCTCCCATGCACAAAACGATCTCTCCTACTGTTCAAAAACGAACCTTCGGTACGGTAGATTTAAATAAGCAAATGGGGTTCAGAAATCAGTCGACTAGTGAATGGTAGGTTTACGTTAGTCGTGTCGGAGACCTGCCAATAATATTCACCCACACATTCACCAGGATGCAATAATCGTAGCCGATTTTATGCTTATGGGTGTGGGACACACGCGAATAGGTGACGATACGACGAAGGCTGTAAATTGTGATGCAATGAAACCCTGGAATGTTGTCACGTCTCAAATACATTCAAATGCATATTGCTAAAGATTTTATTGTTATTACATTGTGAAAATGACATTTATTAATGTTGGAAACTAAAGGTGTAATGAATGCACTCAAAATCATATTCATTGCGGTGGCGCTTACAATCTTGCATTAATACTTGAAGATAAAAATATAAAAAAATTGGGTTTATAATTGTAACTGCCAAACAAAAACCTCAAGCCACGTTTTACAATATAATTAAAAGAAAGAAGCAACTAACGATGAAATACTACTCAAAACAAGATGACAAACATCTCATTAAGAAAATTTAATTAGTCATAAAATCATTCAGAACTTTTAACGTACACAGCATTACACTTAACACTTAAACAGATATTAAGAGGCTTTAAAAATAAGCTGTAAAATATAAGGAATATGTTACAGAGGTTAATAACAAAGACAGCTAAACGATTGTGGGTATATGACCCGGAGACGAAATGCCCGCTCTGAATCATGTCGCGAAAAAAACATATAAAAAGTCTGCGTTAACAATGTCGAGGAGTAATTTAGTTTAGTCCCGCTATTAAGTTATTAGATGTATACAAAATATAGGTATAACAAATTAATATACTGTAAATATATCAAAATCAAATAGCTATAAAAAATTATGATGGGGCGGATTGGTGAACACAGTAAAAAAATCTGAAGATACCGCGCATGTAAGTGCTGTGCTCGGTTTCTATTGGGTCAAATTAAATTACATAGTTAGCAAAACTCCGCGGGCGTGATGAGTATTGATAATTCTTAACACGATAAAACCGAATTTAAATTAATTCGATGTTTTTTTTTGTGGGGTCACCGACCGTAATTAGTGTAGTCACTTGAAATAAATATCAGTATAAAAATCAGCATTTTACACTGTTAACTTCACAGACGTGATGGCTATCGATATCTCAACCCTCAAAACTAAAGAAAACATATTTTCTCAACTTATTCTTCAAATATCAAAACATCCAACGGTCGTTGAACGATAAAAAAAAAATCAAATCTTTTGTTTCATTTTATAGTGCTTACACATCGATAGGTACTCATTACGTCTGTAGAGTTTCGCTAGCTAATGTAATTTGCCCCTGTATATCTAAACAACGCGGCAAAGTCGCGTTAAGCAGACAATCAGTAATCGGAAATGCCAAATTCTTCGTAAGTACGGTAGTTACGCGAGACTAAGGTGGTTTTGAACGTGGTCGGTAATTTATGGACCAAACCAAAAATATAACACACTGCGGTTTTCATATGCAAAAATAATACTTTATGTAAATTATTATCAAATATTTAACTTTATATGATAATTAATACCTAAAGCGGATATCACCACAATAATCCATGTAGTCATTATATTCGGGGATGGTTTATTAAAATTAGGTCGTTTTGGTCACGTCAATATGGGATGCATATTTTAAAATCCAACCGCCTAATGATAAAATTCAATGAAACTGATATGACGTCAACATCCAGCGAAATTTAAAAACACATATAAAATTAAGCTATACAAAACCGGGGTTACTAAGTTGAAAAAAAGACAAATAAAACGTACCTTCCTTCCATAAGCCGAACCATGATTGTCACGGCCGATTTTACGAGCGAACCACGATGAGTTACCGCGACCATTGGATCATTTGCGCAACTTACAAAGCTCTGTATTCATTAATTTACGTGACGGTTCCGAAGAAACCCTTTAAACGAATATCTCTGACGTGAGTATTGCTGAGAAAGTACGCAAAATGCAAAGGCAAGTGTTCCGTTTCGAAAATTCCCGCCTAACAAATTTCTGGTCCTGATATCCGAATTTAAGTCTTATGATGTTGTTATTAGGGCCAGGTAAAACAAAAGCCAACTCGCAAATCTAAGTTGGCTCATTTGTTTCGTGTTCATAATATTGGTCCTTCGAGCGTCTTATTTTATTTTCGGTATGCAAAGCATTTTATGGTTCAACTGTGTGAGGCTTGCGTGTCTCTCTTGGTTATGTATTTGGGATCATTCTTTGAATGCCACATTACGAAATCGGCATTTTACCTTATCGATTTACATAAATGCTTACTTAATTAGGGCGTAAAACGCACTATTGTATAGATCCCGCCCGAATTTGGTCAAGTCTTTCTCTTAAACCAAATAATGAGACGCCGAAAATGGGAGCAAAGTGGAAAATATGTAATTTGGACGTGTCTTCTCGTAGTGTCTCGCTCTATTTGGTAAATCGCGACAAAAAAATATTATTACTTCGTTATAGCTGGTATTTTCTTATTAAAAAATGTTGTAGGCAGCCTCGAAGCAAAATAACGACAAAGCTACCGAGATGAGCAGGAAGCCGGCTATATTAGTACCAAGGTACCAAGACAAAGAGCACTGGCAAGCGCAGTTCACGCATATTTAAATAAATAAACCCAGATAGAACGTTGTGAGGCGTACGCGCAGCTACGCGGGAAATACACTCACTTGCAAATATTATGGATGCGGTGAATATGTATCTACTTATAACAAGGAAGATTTTTTTATAGCTACCTATAACAAAACTTGTGTTATTTACCAGGCCAGATTGCAGCTATGGAAAATGTTCCTTTTTAATTTCTCCACTTCCAGCCTGGCTGAACGCAGCGATTATTATTATACATTTCAAGAAAACTCTAGAATAAGGTTAAGTATGATTGGAAATGAGACGTTAAGTATAATACAATTGTATACAGGGTGGAATTTTCGAAGCGTACCTGGAGGGAAAGTACTCTAAATACTGAAGACAGCAAATACTCAAAGAAAACATTCCTTTATTTTTAAAAGAAACAAAACTGTATTTATATATTTTTGAAAATACGTTTGCCACACCCGGGAATCGAACGGACTAAAATCCGAAAAAATAGCATCTTGTAATTTTATGGCACCAATCGATAGGGTCAATCATAAAAATATATAGAAAAAATAGTTGCCATTGAGTACCACGGTCTCTTGACATCACTATCCACAAGGCTTCCCTCAACTATGTTTAGGTCAACTTCCAGTCTGAACCTAATCTACTGCTCCTTGATTCTTCTTCTTTTTGCATCGATGACTTATATGTTGTCCTGTCATTTAAGTACCGGTTCCCTTATTTCGCCTACTTTACATGTAATAAACGTAAAAATCTCATCTTTTTTTCATCCTTCTCCATTTTACAACCTATATCAGAGTCTCGGCCGCGAATACGTATCAGATTCGACCGTGAGAATCCGATATTTTGTTAAGAGAGCTGTGACGGTGACATCTGTTTATTTGACGCGCATGCATGTATGTCTGTTAATTCATTGTGTGTAAGTGAGCCTTGGTCAACTCTACCTGCGTTAACGTGTACAAGGCCTTACTGTTGTGCCTACTTCTTTATTGGTAAATTATCCGGTTGACAGCGGATTTTTCCAGGCGTATATTTTAGATGACAAACGAAATATGACATTTATTAACGGCACTGAAGCTTTTATATGTTTCAGGGTGGTTGACAAATGTCTTTAAGGATGTATTGTGCTGTCATAAGATACACAGCTACATTCTATATTTCTGTCGACTTTAAGGAAACATTCCATGATTACATTAAGCGCTAATTGTTCAGTAAGTTAACTAAGATGCATTCAAATAAAGCTCGGTTTCTATAAACAATCCTTTTGCTTACCAATGGTAGCATTTTTATTGCCAAACTGGGCACATAAATAGATTCGTAAGCTAATTGTATGTGATAGCTACTTCCATATGAGAGGGTCTATTATGCAAAAATATGAGGTCTTTGCTTTATTACTGGTAAAGATACAGGAGTCTTAATTTTTACCAATAACGTCCGTGAGGAATCGGCCATAAGTAGGTAGCCACACATTTAGGCAAATTCGCTAAAGAAAAACTCAATGATATATTATTTAGTTTGCAGTTTAAAAACCTTTTCACCTCGAAATCTGTAAAGCATTCAAATCTTCGTTCACACGCCCTTAAACATCAAAGAGCTACTTTAGCTTCCAGTTCATCATGAGATAGACGGCTTTATCTCTAAGTATAAAACAACTTTTTTAATATCCACGTTATGACCCGCTAGTTTAAGTAAAAAATATTACGGTAGTCGTCACGCTTGAAAGAGTTGGTCCGTCGACTGTGATTACAATCACCTTTCATAAACTGTAAATATAAATAAATGTTGGTTCACTCGTTGGTAGGTTGTACTTTCAACTTACATAAGGATAAGATAGTGATATTTTAAGATTTGTCTGTTTAACTTCCAGCCGCGGCTTCACCCGTATACCCATACCAAATTTCATCTAAATCGGTCCAGCCGTTTCGAAGATTAGCCGGAACAAACAGACAGACAAAAAGTGGAAAATTGTTTTTTTTTGCTTTAAGAACCGCATCTTTCATATGCATTTAGTAAAAAGCTGATTGTGACATTACGAACAGGCACTACAATTTTATTTGGTTGTATGTATGTATAGACTAGCAAAGCAATTTTTGATTGAAAGTTGAATATAAGTAACCGGATCTTTACTGATGACGAGTTAAAAAATTTTACGGCAACTAACTAAGCTGAAATACCTTGTTAGTTGTTTAACTTTAAAATATCGTATCATTTCAAGATCAAAACAATTTTAGCATTAACGAATTAGGTACTAAAAATAGAACTCTTTTAAAAACGACTGAAGGGTTGTATGTGTACCTACTGCAGGGTTAGGATCACTTAGAACCCTAGCTCACTAGGACACCAGTGGGGGCGCAACCAGTCGAGCTACCAACAAAATTAATACAGCTCTATGGAAGGTACCTGGTAGCCGCTTGGTTGCTCAACGAACCATACCCATGGTTACGCCACCATGATGTCCTAGTGAGATATAAGCCTTAGTGTAGATGGAAACCAAAAACCGCTTGATATCCTGATTACATCTTCCTACGATCGATCATCATTACCGTATGTCATGCATTATGTGTATTAATATGATCATGTTCTTTAATACCTCCTTGATTTGGAACCTCCTAAATGTAATATCTCAATTCAAGGTCAATGTCAGCGACCGAATTTAAAAAAACAAAAATGTTATGCTCCGACAAATACGGCAATTTTCAAAGCTGTTTTTTACCACAACTTCTTACTAACTTAACATCAAACATTTTAACATGCATTGTTATTTAAATAAAATATTGTTTACGGCTTTAAACACTTAAAGATTCTTAATGCTCATCGAGGCTGTATAAATTAACGAGACTATTGCGCATGTCGTTTTCAGAGGTCGGAAAATTACTACATGTTTTTGCGTTATATTTGATATTTTCTGAATAAGTATTAAAAGAGTAATGGCAAGCGCACGAATGTCATAGTGTCAAAGTCATTTTATACTACAATACCTGCAGGTATTTTATGTAAAAGTACTTTGATAATCCTAATTGCATACATACTTTCAATCACGATCTGAATCATTTTGAACGATATTGCTAATCCATTGCTTTATAGGTTCGAAAAAATTGTCTGCTCAACTACGTAAATAACGCAATGAATGTTGTTGAACTGCCAAAATGAAAGCCATTGCTACTGTTAGTCTAGTACGTTACGCAAATACCCCGCTGCCCTGTGGCATTACTTTAACCATACTGTTTCCGTCTCGGTAGGTCGTTTTCAGAATTGAAGGAGTAGTATCTACGAGGTGTTGGTCCTTCGATTCCTAAAACTTCAAATGAAAATTAAATGCTTAAGACAGTAGCTCAGCAATCAGTTACCAATGTAATTTAAGAATTATTATGTCTGTGAATACAAAACCAGACACAGTGTTGATTGCTAAACACTATATGACGCTATAGGTACCTAATATTTCAAGTGTCAACTCTAACACCATATGTCAAAGAAAAACTCATTAATGTAAGAGGTCAAACACAGACTTACAGATAGAATTGCACGGTAAATAATCGTATAAAATAGAGAAAATGTAGATGATATTACGAAATGTCATATGGCATCTGCGCTTGCGACTTGCGACTGCTTATATGTGCAAGCGCATTGCTACGTAAGTATTCAATTTAAGGTAATGAGGCCTGTACGTTCACACACGGCTCGTATTAAATGTAGGTCTTAGACAACCTGTCTAATTAATATTATGAGATATAGGTATATTTGTGGCGGAGGCACTGCTGCGACTACTAGGACCAGTTTTCATGGGATTTAGAACCTGTACGCTGTAAATCCTGTAGCCTTGTTTGCCAATTAGATAAATTGAATTTCTAGTTAAAGGTCAAGTTAATTTCGAAATTGGTTTTCTGCAACTCTGTTAGGTACTTTGTCGTGTGTAGGTACGATTCTTTCTCAAAAGGGATTATTTTTTACAGAATGTATACCGTAAGAGGTTAACAAGACTATTACTACGATTTTTGTGCATAATCCACAAGCAGTTCAGAGAAACCAGTTCCGCCTAACCTATGATATCTTGCCAAACAGTTACAGACCATTGATTATTACCACAACTAATTTAATGATAACTACTATCCGATAGCTTGGCAAATACTGTACAAATACCACCAAAGTGTTTGTAATTAATACGACAGAACATATAATTAGGTAGCATTTAGATATCAGAGTGCCCATTTGCATAGCTTTTAGATTTTAGTAATTAGACAGAATTGCAAGCGAGTTAAGAATTTCAATTGCAAGAAAATACTGGCACTTAGGAAGTTTTGTTTGTGTCTAGGGCAGAAATGCTTACTTGAATTGAAAAAGATTTTAGTAGAAAGTAAAACCCTTAAAATCCTTTCGTCAGTCGTTTGTACCAACATGAAGGTTTAGTAAAACCTTTGAATGTCAAGTCCCTACTTCCAACTTCCAACTTCGAAACTTCGTTACCTAAATGGTCTAAAAATAGCAGAAGGCGTAATCAAGTGGGTGAAAGATGTTGCTAGCCAAATAAAGTGTGTTGTGTAGTGTGCATCGCGATGACCAGTGTCACAGCAAGGCTGCCGCTTATGGCAACACTGAGAATCAGTTTTCCTCCTTCCTACCCAGAGCGGAGCGGAACAACCTTGCTCATCGCTCAGAGGTCGCCACCCAAATAAACGTAAACACTTTTTGTCGTTCTTTGTCATGTCACGAAAAATAATATAATTATACCTATAGATTATTATACATTGATTCGGCAACAATATTTATTTATTTAAGAGGATAACAACAATTATGCACTGGATAAACTTCTTATACTAAAGTAAGTATCCACAAACTATTAAAATTAAAAATATATCGACTGGTAATGTACCCAAGAAACTGGCGGCATTGCCAGGTTGTATGGCAATGCTTAGCCTCTGGCCAAAGTAAAAGCCAGCACTTGGGTCACGGAAAGTGACAACCAGGCGTTTTGTGATTTCACTGAACGAACCATGAGTACTCGGACCCCACGATCCGAGGGTTTCAACCCCAAACGGCTCGATAATATTACCGATAAGGTTATTATACTTTCGCCGTTATTATACTTATGATTCGGCTAATCAAATCAAAAGTCAGATATCCAAATTAGGCTGGGAATCTAACGTCAAAATTACAAGAGACAGTCCCCCAAAACGCCCGCTCTTCATCACTTTGTAGTACTTTCGCTGGGAAGAAGAAGTGGCGCAACAAACTACCCAGCAGCACAGCTGTCTGTTCAGTTAGAAAAACTTACTTCTAATCAATAGTAGGTATGCATAGTTCAGGCTAGTTCTGAGCCTCTGTATACACCACCTACCTCACTTACCATACTGTTGGGTATTAGTCAGTTTTTTGTAACTGCGTATATTTCATCTTTTTTATTACTCCAACAAGATTATTTGTTTGTTAATGACAGTTTTTTTCGTGTTTAATTCCAAGACGTTCATAAATTAATCAAATACTTCTTTTAAACTCTTCACCTTGACGTCATTCTGTCGTAGACTCAATTATTTACTGTCAATTATTTTCTTCAGACCACCCGTATTAGTTAGTTACTACCGGAATACTCCCACACTGTTTTGATCGCAGCATTTATACGAAGATACGTCTAATTTAAACGCTGCATTTGAATACAGATCTGGAGTGTGATACTAATAACATATTATTGGGAACATGTCTCTAGTGAAATAACTTTTCCTTCATAGATCTGCAACTTTCATTTTTGTCTGGCTGGTACTCCCAATCAACTTTTTTCTGATATCCTGTAGGTGTTTTAATACAATAAATAAAACTTCATTCACCCATGAAAATAGCTATGTTTTCAGACTGAAATCAACGATTGACTATAGTTTTTGATACATAATCAGCCTATAATGTTCCCAGTGAGAGGGAGTGGGCCGTTATCCACCACGCGAGCCCAGTATGGTGAACTTTCGTTGGTAGGTGTCACATTAAGTCTTCGAATTTTTGGTTCTAGGACATGCAGGTTTCCTTCACCGGTTTGAGAGCAGTGGTCATGAAATAATTTACAGAAAGTAAAGCGCCTGTCTGGATTCGAACCTACGACCTGCAATTCGTAAGTTGCGTCCGTTACCGCTGGGCCACCATAGCTCGTTTTTTATACAATTATTGTTACTCAAGACAACATGACTATTCTGGAAAATTGAAGAAAATTCAGATTAAAGAAAGAAGATTGGTTTAACTTTAATCATGACTAGTCGAATTTCGATCACAATCAATATTGTACATGGATCACTTTATAAAACAAGTGGCAATAGACATTTGAGCTGATTGATTGAAAGTTTACCATACTGTTTAGAAGGCCGACATTTGCATACAAATACTCAATTTGATTATACAAATAAACAGTTTTCATTGCATGTTTAGTTGGTGAAATCAGCGTTTACGTCCTATACAGACGAGGACACATTATACACTTTCTTATTTTCCCGACTTCACAAGGTAATCTAGTAATAGGCAATCTCAGGGACTCTCTCCTCGCTTAAACGCATGGTGAAAGTGGATTGCGTAAGCGCCCTGCCGTGTATACCGCAAATCACAGAATTGACGGATAGTGTTGCAAGATTAAGTGCATTTCCATTAAGATTGAATGTTTTTGAGTGATTTGGGACAGTTGTGATTGTATTATAGAGCAGTGTGCTAGGGCTTGCGTAGAAACCCTTTTAGCTTAAGCACAGCACAGCTGGGTGGCTGTGTCAAGTTCCAAAAAACAGGCGTTTTAAATCTGTTAGAAAGTTTAAGGATAAGTTGATACCTACGTTGGAGCGAGTTATTCGGTCTAATCGCCTAAACCCTCCCTCCCCCCCCCTCAACTCCCTGCTAGTTAGCCAGCACAATCTAAGCATAGTACCTACTCAAAAGAAACAAAACAGAACAATTTAGTCCAAAATACAGTTTTTGTTTTAAAATGCTCATATGGGTACTTTTAAATCCATACTCTGGCCACTTTACATTTGCCCTCTGTAGTGTTGCCATGATTGCGAGAAATTATCACCACGCGTAGCGGCCGTGTGAGGAAATAATAAATAATCGCGATAAAGATGGTTGCCCTAAGAAATTGAGTGTTAGGCAATTGCTCTGGGCATAGATGAATAGGCAGGCATCGTAATACATGTTCTGAGTCTTGTACGTATTTGGTACGATTCAATTTGTTTGCCAGTTCCACTAAACATAGTAAAAAAAGATGTTGCAACCAATCAATCAGCCTATAATATCCCCACCTGGGACACAGGTTTCCTCTCAGTGAGAGGGATGGGCCGTAATCCGCCATGTGTAGTGGATTACGGCCCATCCCTCTAGTCTAGTGTAGTTTGGTAGATATCTTCGAATTTATGGTACTGGGACATGCCGGTTTCCTCACGATGATTTTCTTCACTGTTTTGAGAGCAGTGGTGATGAAATAATTTACACAAAGTAAAGTACCTGTCTGGAGTCGAACCTACAACCTACAACTCGTAAGTCGCGGCTGATAACAATGGGCCACCACTGCTTCTTGTCTTTCCATTGAACTTTGACTAACTGCACCTGTTTCAAGAAGAAGCTTTATCTACATTATTTTAATTACAAGGGTGGTTCTTTAATAATTTTCTTGTAAAAGCTTCTCAGATGCTCTGCGGCGAATTTTCTTCCCGGAAAACCTAAAAGTCCTTCCTAGATTTTTACCCCTGTTTTATTAAACAATATTAAAACAGGCGGAATACTTACAAAACCGAGGGCATCATTAAGGAACAATTTAAAAGGGAATTTAATAAAATAATTAAACCTTATTCCCCTGTAATCCATACATCCATTCTAATATTATTAATTCTAAAGTAACTCTGTCTGTCTGTCTCTATGTATGTTACCTTTTCACACCTAAACCGCTGAACCGATTTAGATGAAATTTAGTATAGAGATAGTTTGATTCCCGGGAAAGGACATAGGATACTTTTTATCCCGATATTCCCACGGGATCAAGACTTATGCGGGTGAAACCGCGGGGCGCAGCTAGTTTCCCATAAAAGAAAAAATACCTCTTATCACTTTGTAACAGGCGTTATCCAGGTTGGTTATAGCAAGAATCAGAGCATCAGTGTCCGCCTGTATGAGTGGATATCGATACATTCATTATGTCCATAATCATTCTAACAATGATGGTTCTAAATACAATGAACCAGTGGTGAAGAAAAACATCGTTGGGAAACCGGCACGTCCTAGAACCAAAAATTCGAAGACATGTGATATCCACCAACCCACACTTTGCCCACGTGTTGGATTATGACCCACTCCTTCCTCAGAGAGGAGGCCTGTATCCCAGCAGTGGGAACATTATAGGCTGATTATGCAAATCTAACAATGGTGATCAATATTCCAAAACAGACACCTACGGATTGTTGACGCATCAATTCGGAAGGGACACCTGAATCGATCTTCACAAAACCGATTTAAAAAAAGACATTGTATCATTTTACATCGGGACAATGTTAAGAGGCAAATAAAGATTTGAGAACCGAAACCTTTTAGTATTTTATACGTAGGACTGAGCAATCTTTTGCTGCCTATTGTTAAGTGAAGGAGTCTGATGTAAGCGAGGGATAAAATGAGATGGATAGGATTTGTGAATTGTGAAGTACTCATTTTTGTTTCATTTGCTGAAAGACTTTTTTTACAGTTCTATGAAAGAAAGAAAAAGTATTTATTGCGACTTGTACAGGAAGATCACAAACTAAACTAAACACAGTAAAAAATAAAAAACGAAGTTATATAAAAAAAAAGTAACAAAAAGAAAAATGAAACAGAAACTCCTATACGAGGCCATAAGGCTCCTATGCTCTTACATAAGCCTCGAGTATCTTATTTAATTGTAAAGGTAAACCTACAGCTTCTGTATATAAGTACCTACTAGTATCTTATGTACCTACTACAGGTCCGAGACGAGGTAGATGGATCTTGTAGTTGTCCGAAATAAAATGATTTTATTTATTTATTTATATGTAACAATAGCCTCGGACCTAGAGAATCGCTAATAACAGGTCAGGTTAACCAGCATTCTCAGCAGTGGCAGAGCAGTGGCGGCCCAGTGGTAACGGCGCCGACTTACGAATTGTAGGTCGTGGGTTCGAACCCAGGCAGGCGTTTTACTTTCTGTAAATAATTTCATCCCCGCTGCTCTCAAAACGACGAAGGACACCACCGCAGTCCGGCGTCAAGCAGCCTGCTGTGTTTGGTCGATGTGTGGGAGTTCCATTGCCTGAGGCATCTTCTGGGCACGCTCGTTCCATCATATACCTCATCCATCGCTTTCCATTAGGCGTGATTGTGGTCAAAAGCGGGCCAATGGACAATAAAAAAAAAATTAAAAAAAATAAAACATCGTAAGGAAACCGCCATGTCCTAGAACCAAAAATTCGAAAACATGTGACATCTACCAACCAGCACTGGGCCCGCGTGGTCGATTACGGCCCACTCTCTCTCACAGAGAGGAGGTCTGTGTCTCAGTAGTTGGAACGTTATAGGCTGATTATGCTTATGATAATCTGTCAGTCTGTCCCACTGATGGGCCAAGACTAGAATAAGTGACGATAGTGATGATAGAAAAGTCAAATACATTTTAGACTTTTGTATAGGACTGTCGTAAGCTACCTAAAAGCTTATATTAATAGTGTTGACAGCAGTTGTAGAAATATGAAACGCTTTGAAGCACGCGAGTGCCACTTGCCTAGGCTCTAAGGTGACCCCATAAACTCTCCACATTATCCACATAGCGCTCACTGTTGCTAACTCTGGTCAATCCAAGAAATACTCAGTCCAGTTTCCTAGGCTTACCTCGATGGCGTCGACTGTAGTCAGGTACTCACGAGACGTCTCAGGCCCATGAGCCCTTAAGTATTCGACAGATATATGAACCGCCCTGTCTCACTTCAGCCAAGCCCTCTCAAGCGACGCGTGGTTTGGAGCAAATTTGATCGTAAATATAATACCTACTTATTTTTATATAACGCTGACGATAAAAAAATATAGACAAGGATGAAATTGGCTACAAATTGGAAAATAAAAATAACAAATAGTTCACGATGTTGACAAAAACAAGTAAACCGACCTTATTATTATAAACAATATGAGATTTCACAGAATGTCATGACATATTTTTGATAGATTGACTTGATAATAAACCATTGTAATACAATAATAGAACGGAATAGATGTGACTGTGACTTATTAGGTCGATTAATTAAGATAAATGTCATTAATTCAGTTGGTGTTGATTCTAATAACCAGTTTGTCATAAGGGCGAATAAAACTTTGGGTATAAGGAGTAAAGTCCAACAAAGTTTATTATTTTGCAATTGCTTATTTTCACACTATTCTATCTTTACAATAATTTTCTTTTTCATACTTGATTGCGTAGAACCTCTTTGAGGAGTTCTTCTATGAGGAGTGAAGTCCAAGCAATATTTTTATGTTGTCAGTTTTTTTTTTCACACTTTAGGTGCTAACACAACTTTATTGTCTTTATTATTATTATTTACTCGTTTTTGTTTAATTGTAACGTGCAGTGGATATTACTATATTAAATGAGACAGACACTTGGAAGTCGCCGATGTCAGCAAAGATTTATTCAACACCGATTAGGAATGAAACATGGAGGGTGTCACTTGCTTATCATTCCACGGAAGTTAAAGGGTTCCCCACTGGACACCTCAACCAGTAATTTTGCAGTATAATGAACCTTCAGCCTAAATTAATTTGTTACATGCTGACCGTACTTCTCTCGTAGTAGGTCTAGTCCTACTTTAGCTATTTGTAACCAGTGTAATTATAAGATGATTTATTTAGGTAACAACTAAGATAAAGATGCAAAAAGGAAAAAAAAAACGAGTGTGCTTATGACCACACGACTGAAGTGAAACTTCAAACGTATTTGGCTATGAGAGGAAGAGAGAAAGAAAATGTGCGCGCGCACTGCTTTCTCTTGCTTATATCCCCCACTCAACTCCCGTTCGCCTCGCCCGATCACACTTTTCGTAACTCTTACGTCACGCGTTCGCCTGCTTACTCCCCAAGTCAAGCGTGCGTAAAGAAGTTTCACTTCAAAAAGGCGCTAAATATCTAATTCCATCTCAAGGAAGTGAAACAACTATAAAGTACTTAGCTTCATTAAGGTCTCTAGTTAAAATATAAAAGTTAAGTTATTCGCAGAATCGAGAAATAACATTATAACTAAAAACGCCAATTAACAATCTAGCTAGATTATAAAAGGCCTTAACGTAATCATTACATATCGTATTCAAGATTTTTAACTTCGTTACCAATCCACGTTTGGGTAACATTTTTGCGTTGCAACATCCTACAGAGCGTGACAATAGTTAGCCGACCGAAATGACTGTTAAAGGAAGCGGGGTTATTATTAACAAACACGTAAGTATGAGTCAATGGGACGGACAAGTCGAGACGGGTGTTTCTCGGAACCCTTTTGTTGTTGCATATCATTCTCATTGCCCTATAAGACAAATTCGGCGTTTGTACACTTGCGTGCGTTTGACGCGCGACAACCGCGGCCGGAATGTGTCTGGATGATTTGTGTATTTTGATACGTTAGCAGGAATTTTTTGAAACATAAGTAGTTTGATTTTTTTAATCTTTATTGGTCACCTAACCCATCGAGTGAGAGAATATACCTACAGTGTACAGTGTACCTACAGTGAAAATATTTTTAGGTAACGTAAATACTGACATATCCACCCAATCCACCTAATTGTGACGACGCGCGACGTTTTGAATATTTAAAAGCGCAGTATAAAAAAAAAATATAGGTAGGTACCGACCTTGAAATAATTATTGAGTTTATATTTTTAATTTAACACCTTTTGTTCTGTGGGGAATTTCTAATGAATAGTTTATATTTAATTAATACCTAGATAAAACTAGTTCTAATTAATTAAGTGTTTTACGATTAATTAAGTAGGTACATAATCAGCCTATACTGTTCCCGCTGCTGGGACACAGGCCTCCTCTATGTGTGTCACTCAAATTAGAAAAATTAATAATATTTCTGTATAGGTATTAACATAAATTAAACGTCGATCTAAACGCTAGATAAAAATAATTTATATTCTGCATTGGATACAAAAAAAAAACAACAAACATACAATTGTCTATTGGTCTCTCTTTCAAGATCTCGACCGCATTGGTTAATATCTCGACCAGTACGGTCGAGATCTCGAACATGATTTCGAGACTGACCGCGCGCGCCTTAGCACACTATGCTTCTGAAGAAGCCGTTTTCAATATAATAGTTGGTTAATCCACTGATTTATAGTGTGTTTGATGTGTGTGCTAATTTGTTGCGTTATGTATCCGTAGTACAGATAGAGTTTACTTTAACATACGTTTATTTCCTTTGTTTCGATGTTCGATTAATGTTTATTAATTTACAAAATATGACATGATTATCCTAAGCAGGCCTAGTTTATGTTTATGATGTTTTAAACAAAAATGCCATTATTTTAAAAAGTAGACGAAATCTCGATCTCGCTTTATTGCCGGGAGAGATCTTGAATGACTAATCTCGACACTAGACTTAGCACGCGAGATCTCGAGTTGTCATCTCGAATCGAGATTGCATTCCCTACTTGGCACCACGTTAAATTATTAATAGTATGTACTTTATATTAAAATTCTTACATATTAGGATAGAATATCAAAGTCCTAAAAAATATTAAAACACTTCATAATTTAAATTCACTTGCGAGTTACAAGTACCTACACAAATAGAGCCTTAAGTTTTGCATTACCAACCTTGCTAATTCGTGAACCGTTTAAAAACGCACGTATGAAAGGCGGAGCGCGTCGGTGGCGGTCGCCGGGTCCCGTGAGGCAGGTAATGACACAAAACGATGCGCGTGACCATCACATAACTCACACAAGGATCATAACAAAGATACACTGCATACCACTGATGATAGATAGATCTTCGTGTCGCCATGTTGTGGGTGGACCCTTGCTTGCGCTAGTTTAAAGCGGAGGTGTCTGGTTGGACTGGATCATTGTGGAGTTTGTTACTGGATCGTCATCAAATGAGGAACATTACATAAAAGTGCGAGGGCGATTTATAACAAAGGTACAATTGTAATGTAGTAATGAACTAAGTGCTAGAGGAAGGCTAATGTCTAGATGTGAACGTCTTTCTGCTGTATGATGAAGATGAACTTTAAACGTTAGCTCCCCACTTACTACTAGTTTTGGTAAAGTTTAAGTACTGAAGAACATTTTGACCACAACAAGAATTCGAAAATCGGGGCTACTAACCAATCTATTTGTTTTGCATATAAATTAACAAAAACGCACATTCATCCTTAGGTACCTACTAAAATCTTATCCACTAAAGATACACACAATTCCAAATTTAAACAATTCCAGAATACGAAATTCATACCCTATTTGTGCCTCTGAATCCGCATGACGACCAAGACTCCTAGATTTATGTGGATAGCTCTGATGCTAGACGCCGCACTGATTACTATCTGCTCATATATGTCGATGATCGGCCGATGACTGTTAATTAAGAGTCAATTTAACAAGAAATAGTCGTGCTACTATGCCGTGATAGACACATTAAAGTATACTTAATATATGTTAGTTTTTGAGGTTTTTGCTAAAGAATAATGGGCAGACTTGTCTTGGTCACACTGGCATAGAAAAATGTGGTGACATTAAGTTTTGTGGACGTGACTATTAAGTTCAAGTGAGATAATTCAGGCCCATAAATGATCTCAAGTAAGGTTTAAGTACCAGAGAAGGCAGGTCCTTTATAGATAATTAATTATCTACAACTATAAATTGCCTATAGGCAGTAGCTTAGTCACACGAAGCTCCACAGATTACGCACACACCACTATTTTTGGTCTCGTCCGTCCTACTTGCACAACTTACTTTGTTAAAACAACACGGTTAAGTACGTAATATAATTATGGCACCTTGTTGAACAAAGATGTCAAAACAGAATTATTCATTCGGTACATATTTGTAACTGGTTTTTGCGCAATAACCACGCTTCGCTGAATGATTAGATGCGCTGGACGACCTTTAGAGCGGGCTGCGTTGCCTAACTGTGACGTCACATAGGCTCAGGTAATCGATCACAGTTACAATGGGTTCTATGCAAATATCAGGCTGTCTCCTTTTATCTGCGTTGTGTTTACCTGCCTGTGTCATGTGTTGCAGTAATTCATTCGTTTTGGTTTATTGGATGTAACAGTGTTCTTCTGAATCCTCTTGCATACAGCTAAGTATGTACATAAAATAAGTAACTTTTTGAGAAAATAATTATGTAGTCCATTGCCGCTCCTAGTGCAATCTCCTTGGAATAAAGAAATTAAATAGAATCTTGTTGTATTCTATCTATTTTTGTCAAATGTTATCTACCATACCTCGGGGGTGGTCCCATATAAATTGTATTGTTTTTGAGTTAGCTTCAATCATACGCATTTTTGCCACTTAGTTTATATTGCTGACGTTATAATGACTTCCTGTCACTGATATTTACATAGCAAGTAGTGTTATACGAATTTATGTGGGGTAAGCAAAACTTAAAAGTGAATAATAATTATAAACTTTAAAAAATAACAACCGACTTCCAAATAAGACACTAAAAAGTGAAAAATATCTTTAATTTCGGAAGTCGGTGGCAAACAACGAAAATGCGAACCCAACCGTTGGGTTTAATAAAAAATAACTTTAAAAAATTAAAATTATTAAAAATAAAATTAATAATTGTTAATTAATTAATTATTATTGAAATTAAAGTTATTTTTCGCTTTGTAGTGTCTTTTTTGGAATTCGATATTTTTTTTTTTTAAGTTTTTATTTATCTAAGTAATAGGTATTGTCTTTTTTTGATCTAAGTTTGATAAATTTCTTTGAATTTCATCTTGTCTAGTTTTAATTTAACCAAATTTTATGATTGTATGAGTATGTGTAATTTTTTAGTAATAAAAAAATAAAAATGTATTTTTAATCATCGGAAGGCAGATGATAATAATTAATTGGAACACAAGAAAGCGCTTGAACCATCCTTTTATGAAGATCACAACTATTTAGGACTAACGTCTTAAGGCAAATGACATTTAGGTAACTGATGTTTGCTCTAAGCGCTTCGTATAGGTTGGCACAGTCGAGTATGCCTGATAAATGTTATGTATTTCTGTAAATCTATATTCTATAAAGCTAAACAGTCTGAACGAGCCTGAAACTGCCTGTCGGATTTCAAAAAGTATTTTTGTGTTTGATAGTCCAATTCTTGAGGAAGGCTAAAAAGAGTCGGAAAACACTAAGTGAAAACGAAGTGATAGCGCGGGGTGGGTCGGGGGAAAAATAAATTTCACGCGAACGAAGTCGCGGGCAGAAGCTAGTTGATTCATAAAACCACATTTAGACAACATGGATTGGTCGTCGTCACTAAATATGAGACAATTAAAAAAGTATTGAATTATATCCGAATATTTAAACAAGTCTTCATTAAAACTTAACGATTTATTTGACGCATAAAACTATTTAAACACTGGCTAATAATTATTGAATCATTTCAATTAAATTTTATGACGTGCTGTACAGCCTATTTAATGGCTGATAAATGTTGAAATAATAAACACTTTAAAGTACCTATATTAATATGGGGTGCAAATTAAGAAATAAAAATGTTAACGCCTGATAAGAAGGCTCGTTACATGATTAGTTTACTGCTTTTTATGCCCAATGGTAGAGTAAAAAGGGATAAAAAAAGGGCTGTTGACGAGACGAAGAAAATGTCCTAAAATGGTATTCGCAGCACATGAAACTTTGCAACTTCGTCAGCATTGGAAATCTCCTTTTACCTACTGTCTATAGACATCGTGAGGAAACAGGCATGTCCTAGAACCAAAAATTCGAAGACATGTAACATCTACCAACCCGCACTGGACCCGCATGGTGTATTACGGCCCACTCCCTCTCATCAAGAGGAGGCCCGTGTTGCAACAGTGAGAACTTTATAGGATGATTATGCTGCTGCTGCTAGTGTCTCTAGGGAGCGAAAACCACTTTCCATCAGGTTGGCTGCCTGTCTGATTGCTAACCTTCATAATTATCATATCCCGATGCATTTAAGTATACAGAAGAACATACTACTTACATTATCTTAGCAAAACAATAATGACCAATTAAGGTAAACCATAATTATGGGCTCAACATCATTGTTAAATAAACTGTTTACAGATGATTCAGTTTCAAACAATTACCTACCAGTCATCAGTGCAATGGAACTTGCAATATTATCTCTGCAAGGCCATCTCTGTTAAGCAGTTCCTACACGTCCATTCGCGTCTCTTAAGAATATCAATAAAAAGTAAAACACAATTAGCTGGACTGTCAAACGTGGGAGGAACAGACTTGGGTCTTAATATGACCGCAATTACATACATTAAAAGATCCAATACCAACTCGCGTGGGCACCAAGGTCCCGGACCATATTGGGCAAAATTGTCTCACTGGCATATCAACTACATAACCCCTTTGTGAAGCCGACCAATAAATCTGTTGACATTGTTTAAACATGTGTTGTTCACGGATTTATTTTAAGTTGTGTTTGCTTAAGGTAAATTCAATTAAGTAAAGGCACTAAAAGAGATTATGACTAACTACTATTTTTTGTAAAGATCAGGACCCAGAATGCTTCATTTAGAAAACCTATAAGTAAAGCATTGATAACAAATGAAATAATTAGACTAGTTCCACAAACGATGGGACACTTAATATCATGTCTGGCGTATCCTGTCGTCTGCACTTTACAGGAACTGATGGAAGCTACTGATGGCGCCAAATACGTAGCCGAATTCTGGGTCCAATTCGATTCCATCGACACGCTATGAAGAAGAAGAAGAAGAAGAATAGACTAATGTTTGACATGGGATCATCGTGAAGCTAAATGATTTTTTTATAGGTGGATACCCAAAAACATGTTTATGGTGGAAGCAATACACAGGCAAATAAACAACATAAGGACTTCAGTGATAGATATCGTAAACTTCATTATTGCAGAACAAAAGATAATTCTAAAGACAATCAAGCTACAATAAGACTTTATCCTCAAGGCTATAGTATGAAGAGGTGTAAATGAATAAGTACCATCTTTTGATCTCATAGATAGACAAGACACGTGTAAACATAAACTTACCCGCAGACACAACAGTGTAATTATAAGTAAGTAGTCATAATTAAAATGATTTTAATCGTTTCCATTAAAACAATGATAAATAACTTACAGCTCATAAAAGTTGCGAGAACAACAATAAATGCTAGCGTAACTGTCTTTTTTAGGAATCGACAAGAGGTTACAAAACGCTGGGAAATGTGAAAAGAACATGAAGAAAATAAAAGCTGATGAAAAATCAATATACGTTGTAAGTACCTACTTAATTACTGTTTGTAATGTCTCGTTAATTTTTATAGATGTTCCAGCAAATTAGTGATATGCATGACGTGGTGAAGGTTGTAGAAATCAGCTGGATGAATCAAAGGAGCAGTCGATCTTCTTCTTCTTCTTAGCGTGTCGATGGTAAAGTATCTTCTTCTTCTTCTTAGCGTGTCGATGGTAAAAATATAGCGTTTTTTAAACTTGTTTGGCCCAAAATTCAGCAACGTTGATACCGGTCACCTTGGTACATTGTGCCCGGATGGTAAACTCTCTGATTGTTCAATAAAAAAATCAGGAGGAAAAGCAGTTCTTTCCAAAGATCATGCCTTCCCGTGGAGGGGCTGCCATCGGCTGGACTCACGCATCCAAGAAAAAAGCCTCTGTGGCACTAGATTAAAGTTATGCATTGACTGGCGTAGGTTATACTGTAGCTTCGTCCTGTCGATGCGGCTGGTTATAGTCTTGCGAATTTTTGGAGGCGCGATGCCAGTCAGTGGATACAGCATTCGCAACCGATGTGATGACGCTTAGGGGACGGGACGGCCTAAGTCCAGCTGTAGGCGTCTTTCAGCTGAAATGATGATGGTGGTGGTGGTGGTGGCAAGGAGTCTTTTGCCGTAATCTGTGAAGAAGCTATATGCAGTAATAGATGGTCGGTGACATGACAGTCGGCAACCAAAGACTTCTAAGAAACTGGAGAGAATTTCTCCTTATAAGGCATCCTTGCCAACCAGTGATACATCAACCATTTCCAAATCTAAAAAAGTACAATAAAATACAGAATTCGCTACCTACGTATAAGATAGCGGATACGACCCGCCCACAGTATTATTTACATGTGTCCAAAGTACAGACGGAAAAAAAAAAACTCGCACAGCCATTTAAAGTAATAAGACAATGCGGTTCATTAAGTTAGCTACCTCCGCCCACTCTATGGCACCTTCGTCTCTCGATTTAACGAGTCTACGTAAAACGTAACATTAACATATAGTACACAGAGTAAAAAATGTTGACGTGTGTGGTGTAGGTACTTGTAATTTTAAAAGTTTTGGTAATTTTGTTCGGGTTTCTTAAAGAAAAGAAAGAAAGAAAATACTTTTATTTGCGGTAAACATGATGCAGAAAGAACATAATATACTTATACACAAAGTTGGGGGATAATATGCATCAAATCCATGCGTAACGGCCATCGCTCAGCTATAATGCTACTCCTTTATGCAAAACAGAGTCCCAGCGCTGGTTTTCAGCGGCAGTCGGCGTTGATGAGATGCAGTAATACGATACATAAATAGTTGATACGATGACATAAATATTATAAAAGAATAAGAAATAAAATCAATAATGATGAATGAATGATGTATGATTATTAAATGTGTGTGTGCTAATTAAATAAATATATATTTGCAGAAACCTGTTCGAATGATTAATATTCATTTTCCCCTGACAAAATTCAATACTCAGATCTCCATTTCTCATTTGGATTTGAACATCTTTGTGGAATTTCAGATACGCCTTCTAGTTTTAGTTTTGGCAATCTGAACCTTTTAGACAGACCAGTATATAATAGAACCTCACTCAAGATTCAAGCATTACTTAAAACTAGTTTCAACTAATCAAATGGCTTTAAATTATTTTCAACTAACGCTTGATTCTTGAGTGAGGTTCTATAATATGGGCCTTAGTATTGTAATGCACTGCCTTATGTTCCTTTGGTACAAACCCACTTTGTAATAGCACTAATAATGTATTACCATCAATAATATATCGCCACGTTGGTCTAGTAATCTGATAGGCGATAGCGCGATTGCTGAAGTCCTGGGACCATCAGGTTCACCACCTTATCCATCAGGATTATCAGGAATTTCAGTAGGACTTCGAAGTCGGGACTGGAAGACTCGCATACTTAACATGCCACTTAGACATTACTGGGGAAATATGGGTGAGGTGTATCTATGTAAGTACTATAAATAAATAAATCAATTTACTTTTAGGCGACACAGGCCCATAGAAGAATACCTTAACCTAAACAAACATATTTTTATTGAATACAAAATTGTGTTAATAATTAAGACTATGTTGGTAGTATTTCACTTTGTCTTGCTTTTATTATGCTAACGGTGCCATCTTTCATGTGCAGATGGTGACTGATGGTGTTTTTAGTGAGGAAAAATCTTGGTGTGGTGACTGATAGGGTTTTTAGTGAGGAAAAATCCGGAATGAAATCCCGACGGAATCTCCCGTTTTATCCTCAAAGCCCAGGTTCCTTTTGAAGGTTTCCCCCCGCGAACAATAAAAAGGTACCTACTATGCGCTCTGCCTAACTCTTCGTAGAATACAGCAGATGTTATGTTATATTCTACAAAATAATTTTACAAGGACTGTTAAACCAATCACCGAACTAAAGGCACAACAAAGTTACAAGCTAGATTACACAAGCAACAGCTACTAACCGTTTTGAGTTCAATAGACTTCTCTATTCCAATTAACTGCTAACGAGTAAACATATCGACTGGTCTCCATTACTCATTCGTGTAGGTTTTGTTCATCGGCAATACTGTCATCGATATTTATTATTGTTTCTTTAATTTTGGGTCATTTAGATTATTTATTTTGTTTGTTTTATGGACAAGTAATGATCTTGTGATGAATATGCGCATTATTTTCTGGGAAACTTGAATTCGGAACTGCAGTGCAGTTTTTTCTTCGTCTAAAATGATTCCACTCAATTCCTGGAAGTAAAAAAAAATACTTTATAGACAAATTTGATTTCATACATTAATACCTGCATTTGCAGCTATAATTTTAGTCTAGCAAATAAAAAATCAGAGTATGGATTATTTAAGGTTACACTTTTTTGTGGGTACTTATTATTTTAAAAACTTCTATGTATCTCGTGTGTGTATCATGATTTGATCATTTGGGCACATACGACATTCTATTCTGAACTGTTAGCCACCTCTTCATAAGGTCTAATGACATTGCCCGGATCAGGCGACCACCATTATATTGAGTAATTTAGTTTTGAAAGTACCATCAGATATTATGCGTTACTTACAATATTTTATCATCTTAGCATTCGCCAATGTTTTGATATGTCACGTCTCCGTCAGTTCTATTACCGATTGCAATAGGTTGGTGTGACTTGGTTTAATTGACATTTACCTTTGACATGATAGCAGACATATTTGAGTATATTAAATGCGACTGCGACCCCGGGGATTGGCTAACATAAAACGAAACTTTCAAGACACTTCCAAGTTGTTTTTTTAATGTAATAATTGCTTATTCAAAACGACAGACGGACTGTATGAATGATGATATGGTAAGAAAGGTAGTGACAACCGAGATGACGACTTCTAGAAAAGTATGGAAGAAAAATACATGTTGCGCCGACTCAAATAAATTGAGATAAGGGCAGGAGAATGATGATGTTGACGAATTGCTTATCCAAAACGACTTTAGTAGACGATTCAGATAAAGAAAGAAATAATAAAATTTAAGTATATAGGACTTTGAAAAGCAGAAAGCGAGAAATTCTCAGTTGTAAAAAAATCTAATTTTAGAAGCTTACTAATGCTACTCTTCCGAATCATAGAATAGAATAGAATACTCTTTATTATGTACACCATAACCATGCACCATAACCATGTAACGTCTTATTACAAAACGGATTTTAACATTTAACCTAGCCTAAACCTGCGAGACAGTTACTGTATTTTAAACTTTATTCCGACGAACATAAAGTTCTTAATGGAAAATTGACAACTTAGACTCGGGTTTAACTTCAGTTTTTGTAATAAGAACTTTAAATTTATCGGATTATATTCGAAATTTAAAAATGGCTCGATGGGTCTAAAGATAAACCTTGTTTTGTAGGCCGTTGGAGTTTTTTAGTGCACACATATTTAGTGCTATGACAAGCCCAAAGATCAATTAAATGTTGCATGTAATCGCCAACCTTGAACTGAGTTAAATTTTATGAATGGATCATTCGAAAGATCACGCCAATCTTCATTATGATGGACATCGGAATGATATACTTGCACAGCCTTGTGCAAGTTTACCATTCGTCACTATTCAAAACTACCTTTTGTATATTTCTTCCCAGAATTCGATCCTTATTAGCGACACTATCGAATGGTGTAATAATACAGTTTTTTTTTTTTTTTTCAAAATCAGCAGTTTCGATTCCTGGCTAGAAATATTGATTTTTCAAAAATCCAATGATGCAGTTTTAGTTTTCATCAAAATCGAGCCCGCGACTCCTTTGAGTACTTTTCGCTAGTCCTCATAGTTTCGGATTTGGCCATCCGCGCCCACTTGAAAAATTCACCCTGTATAGACAGAATAATAAACTATATTTCAGTACCTACCTACGTTTTATGTGGTTCCTGTATTTTACTCAATGTTGATCAATTTAATCAAGTTAATTTTAGTTTTGAGGTCGGTGCGTGATAGTAATGTAGGTGGATATAGTACGCGCCACGAAAGATGAGACTTGACTTTTATCTTAAACTTTATAAAAAAAAATATCTAAATGTCATCGATAAATCTCTGAATAGATACACACATTATGGGTAACTATTTCGTACACGACTTACCTGCGCAAACTCCCTACTACTGAGCTTGTCAAGTCTCATCTTACGTGGCGCGTATTATACGATCATGTATAATACATACAGGAAGATTTTTTTATCACCATCCAAATTTTTACAGGGTGTTCTACCCATGAATATGAACAACTTTCACTATGGGACCAACTCTGAAATCACGAAAAAAAAGTCAGCTGTTTCATACATTTTGGTCAAGTAGGTATTGAACTTTTGTATGAAACAGCTGATTTTTTTTTCGTGATTTCAGAGTTGGTCCCATAGCGAAAGTTGTTCATATTCATGGGTAGAACGCCCTGAAAAATTTGGATGGTGATAAAAAAATCTTCCTGTATATCAATTTACAAATAAAATATTTTCCTACATATTGGGCGCATGCCACCTTTTCGAATTGTAATTTACATTCAAAATGTTGGCAATGAAGTAGTCTAAAAATTAATAAGGTGCGAAAAAAAAAAACGTGTTTTGTGTGATACCTATTAAATAATAATGTCACGTTGATAAAAAAAGGTCGTTCGCAGCAGTCATTTTAGTCTAGCTAATTAAAATCAGAGTTTAGGTACTTAACGTAATTAAGTATACCTGGAATGTTCAAAGGTTGGTTGGTGTTCATTCACAAGCTTTCGCTCGTCATTAAATTTTTAAGTAAATAAATAGAGCAAAAATATCCAACAAGGATATAATTCGGTCTGTGGTGAGCTGATTGGAATAACCACCGACGGCCGCCATGACCCACGCACAATTCGACGTGCGGAAACCTTCTAACAACATAGGATAAAAGTCGATACAATTTTGCGTTAGAATAATTGAAACTAGCAGATTTCCAGGAAAATCTAGGACAGCCTATCCTGATGTTATTCCATTTGACAGGTGGCTCTCCGGGCAATTGGATTTCTGTGAAAAAAGTAACATGTATACGAATCAAAACTGGGTCATATTAATAGCAAAAAGCCAGAGAGCTGAGAATTAATCTGAGCCCAAACAAATGTATTATATCATTGATAACCAACGTTAGGTTCATATTATATTATTACATGCTGTTTCATCGTAATTTTATGGATCAACATCATCATCATCTGCCTAGCCTTTTCCCAACTATGTTGAGGTCAGAATTTTCAAGGACAATAAGGATGTTCAGGAGTCTTCAATAAGGGCGTCATTGTATTATCTACTAGCCGATCCGACAGAAGTTGTCCTGTCCAAATTTCAATAATATTCATATAAAATTCCCATAGAAAATGCACTTTCAGTGTCTGAATTTTTCAATTTCTGGCAGACATTAAATTTTTTTCTTTTCTATAGTACCAGCGCTCTGAATTATTTTGAAGGATACTGCTAACCCATTGCTTCTTATGTTTAAAAAAATTGTCTAATCAACTACATAAATAACGCAGTGAATCAGTATATTGTTGAACTGTCAAAATGAAAGCCTTTGCTACAATAGCTTTCAATTTGACAGTTCAACAATATTATGATAGTGTGTTACGCAATTACCTCACTGATTCGGACTATTACGAACATTTTAAAACAAAAATTTAACAAATCGATCTGAAGTGATGCGCTTACTAACGAACAGCGTTTAATTTTTATTATATAGATTTCTTATTTTTTGTTTATTATTTTCCCATTTTCAACAGCGGTATGTGGGTGGTGTAGCTGACTTCCTTCTCACATAGAGGAGGCCTATGTCCTAGCAGTGGGAATGCAGTAGGCTGATTATGCTAGCTTACTAGCCGAACGTTACACGTTGATATGCAAAGCATCAGAAGCAATCCTCGTAATTTTAAGAACGATCACAGTCAGAGGGGCAATTTTCTCGTAACTTTGAGAATATTTACAGTCTGATATCAGTCTCAATCTGTCAAAAATACCTCTAATTTCTCTACATTTTTGATATTTCTCTGTCACCGAGATGAGACTGAGACTAGACTTTGAACGATTTAACATACGAGAATTGGCCTTCTAGTTTGTGCGAACAGCGGGAGGATAAAACACACTCCACGTGCTGACCCTTTTCAGATTATGGCCGTACTATTGTTATTAATAAGTATCTCTATAATTACCATAAGAATATTGCAGATCTAATCGATTGTCAAGATAACTGAAGAAATACCTCTAGGTATATTGATTGATTCATATTCTGTCAACCCTAAAATGTTATGTTTCGCAAAAAATATTAACTTTGATCTATGTTTCTTTATTTACTATATCAAATTAAAACAAGAGTTTCATAAATATTTTAATAGAACAGGGTAACTCACGAGTAGGTTAGTTAAACATCACAATAAACAAATGACGAAACAATTACTAAAACAAACACACGAGTATTAAAAACGAGTTGATTACCGATTAGTATACCGAATGTCCGGTAATCGATTTAACTGCAGTTACGAAATGCATAATCAAGTGTTTGATCAGACCGTCAATGCAGTCAGGTAGTTTGAGTGGGTACTTGCACAGGCCAAATACGCTACAGTTACATAAACCACGAACTTCAGGCCGTGTTTCATGATTTTGTAAAGCAGGTACTGTAGAGATAATAGCCGATTTGGTGCTTAAATGCAACCTTTATGAATACCTACTTTGAAAAGTAGCTGGCAGAAATACGAGACAAACATTGATTTATAAAAAGAACAAGAAAAAATTACAGTAGGAAACAGATTTCGCTAACAAGCCAGGACACAAGGATAAAAATGTAAAAAACGTAGAAGTATCTTCTAGGAATATTTATTGAAGTAATATGACAAACTGTGGTTTTATTTACTCTTCCCGGTACTGAGAACTCGTAAAGCTCTCACAGTACTTACCTACATTTATACGTGAATCTCAGGACTTGTTTTCTAAGGAAAGGATTTAATTATCAAAACGTAAAAATACTCGTTCCACATATTCATAAATAGCATAAATATTCATTGATGCTAGTTTGTTGATTTGCAAAGATGTTGCTGGAGATGATGGACGCTTTGGCCAAATGACCAAGTTTTTGTTGGATTTGGTCTATTGACGAGAAAAGAAGACGAGCAAATTATTGATGTCGATTAGCAGATGAACCTACCTATTGGCGATCGCTTTGTCGTTAGCTCACAGTAAGATGTTGAATGCTGTTAAAAAACCCGAAGATATAACCCCCTAACCCGCCTTTAACTTAACCAAAGACTATTTGAACTTAACGCATGAGTGCAAACTAATAACATTTGAAAAACTTTTTTTTGTCTTCAACATCCTTGGTTTCTCCATACTGTTTTTTTTTTTTAATTTTTACATTACTTACTTCTTAATTTTAATTGTAAATGAACAAAATATGAACAATCACGGAAGGCTTTTGTTCTTTAAAACAAATCATACATAAATCAACATCATATTATAATAAATCATTGACGCGTCGAGGAAACTACATACAGAAGAAACACGTGTAAAAAAAAAGACATAGGTACATATAGCTATTAACATATTTGGAAATAGGACTCATGAGCCATGACTCCATTTCAAGTATAAAGTGTTAAGTCTAAACTAATAGAAGTTTTATAGTAAATACGTAATGAGCTGGGAACGTAGCGGTGATCGCCGAGCGGCCATTGTCCGGACTCCAGGCGCCTTCCGCTTCCAAATAACCATTCACCGTAGACCCCCAACTTTACACTACTCCTCTCTTCATTACTATCTATACTAGGTGCATAAGAGGGGCAGGACAGGTCATGCAAACCTGGTTTAGTGCATGTATTAGTATAGGAAAGTATCGAAAGGCGGAACGGCGCGATTGAAAAATAGAAAACGTGTGGGTGTACAATGTTCTATATGTAAATAACTAGACTGTCACCGTTTATGCTATGGAGGAAGTATCTGACGTGTGATTCGATTAAGCTGTCCTGCGATTTCTATATAAAAAAGGATTTAGACATATCTCTCCTGGACGTTTTTTTTTTATTGAAATGAAATGTACGGTGACTGGTCTGCAATGCTTGTCTATGTCAAAGATTGATGCTGTTTTTATTTTGCAAGGTTCATTGTAAGAGTGATTGCCTGGAGAAATGGAGTTTGCAAATAAGCTAACATAGGTTTAGGAAAATAATAATACAACATACAATTACATTTTACAGAGGAGACTATTTTGATAGTCCGACGAGCATGCACCTTTGGAGGCATTTTACAGTATATTGTGCCTCATTATGTGCGATTGGATGTGCTCCAGCTTGTAGAATGTTCCTACATAACACGTCAGTATAATAAATGATGGTTAGATTAAACCATATTCAGGATCACCCCCTATTAAATGGGATTAAACATAACTGGTGAGATGTGGGTGTACCTACCTACTATGGCTACACCTCTGCCTAACCCTTCGGGGAAACAAGGCGTGATGTTACGTAAATCGTATTTCACTAGGATAGTTTTCAGTAGACTTATCTGAAGTAGGTGTAGTCTAACAACTGTAGCTGAAAATGAGTACATAAAGCGCGCCAAGTAACGTGAAGATTGTCTTTTATCCAATATCATCACAATCTGCCTAGCCTTTTCCTAAAGAACTATGTTGGGGACGGCTTCTAGTCTAACAGAATGCAGCTGGATACCAGTATTTTACATAAAGTGGCTGCCTATCTGACCTCCACAACCCAGTCACTTGGTAACACAATACCTACCCCTTGGCAAGACTGATTGTCAGACTTTCGGGCTTCTGACTCCCCGTAACGACTGCCAAAGATCTACATATCACAGCCGGGACCAACTACTTTACGTACTTTTCGAGGTAGGGAGGGGTCTCGAATTGTTATGGATGGTCATCCATCCACGGACCAACCTCGACATGAGTTGCTTAACCTTGAAGATCGACCCGTGCGACTGTTATTATTTAGTCACGAGTATCTTCATATTTTAATCAGTATCATTATCATCAGCCTGAAAACCTCCACTACTGAACTTGGTCCTCTAATTAAACCACTTTCAGCTCTCTCATAAAATGCCTGAAAACCGAGACGATGTTCATTATTTTATAATAAAAACAATATCTACAATGACTAATCTATATAATGTTAGAAACTGCGTGGCGTGAGAGTATGAGGAGACATCGGCCGCCCTCCCGCTATGCGCCATGCACTATATAGCCGCTTACGTTTGTGAGAGCGAATCGGCCGATCCCACTCTGAATACTGCTGAAACTGTGGACATCGGAACATTACTGTTTATTTGTTTTACTAATGATATTTTTAAACGCTGTACCGACTACTTACTTGTACCGTTCAACTGCCATATGTACAGCCCTGGCTAGATTAAAGATGGTCACTTAAGAGAGTTTGTTTGACTGCCGAGGAGGTTGTTGCGCCACTTCTTCTTTCCAGCTAAAGCACTAGGAAGTGGTGAAGGGTGAGCGGTTTGGGGGACTGTCTTATGTTTTTCATGTCATGTGTAATTCTGACGTTCGAAAAGTGCTGATTCTTACCCTAGTATGAATAAGTGATTTTTGTTTTTTAAAAGAACTCGACATGCACTTGATTTTGAAAAATGGATAATAATGGATTAAGGCATGCTGCATTGAATTTCGTTTTCGACATTCGTTTTGCCCATATTTGTTATGATCAGTTTCTGAGTCGTGTTTACTATGTGTTCACAAGAGGAAGAAGATCTTTTGTAGATTGTTGCTATATCGTTATCCATTGACAGTTTTATTGCAGTAAAAATAATCGAAACGCCGAAAGAGCAAGGACGACAAAGTCCAAGCCAATTAATAAAATGAGCAATACCAATACAAGGATTTTCTTTTTTTTTCACACTTTCAAAGTTATAATATGTTTGAACGTATAAAGGGATTTGATGATCCGTGGTATATTATATACTGCCGCACCAGATTTTTTTTTAAATGGCGGCCACGCATCTAACTTATATAAATCGATAGCTGACATTAATGCAAACAGAATACATAAAATACCAAACCCCGTCCATCCGTTTTCGAGATAATAACGTTCAAAGTTGGTAGATCACATGCGTGGCCGCCATTTTGAAAAAATATCAAAATGACGCGAGAGGAGCCAGGCTCCATATAAAAAACTTCAATCCCCTTTGTACAAGGCTACCATTTTTAGCAGACAGAGTGAAGCTGGTGTTTTACATGGTCGTAATGTAAAAGTTATCCAACTTTGTATTTCTTTACGCTCACTACCTTGATACAAATAAAGGTACAATAGCGGAGAGGCATAAATAGGAAATCGTCGCTCCACTGGCTCGAATAATTCACTAAGAACCAGAGTTTCACATGAAAATCGTAATTTTGTATGCAAATTGAATTCACCGCAGTTACTTGACGAGATTAACCTTTTATTTACACTCTGACATTATATTCGTACGTTCAAGAATGTTGTTACGTACCTAACAATGACCTTTTTGTCTCAATGTATAAAAAAAGAGGAGGAATTCGACTCGCACATATGTTTTCGAATGTTTAAAAGTGCTAAATATTTGGAGGTCTCATTTAAATACAGAGAGTGAAATATTTATTACCTACTAGATTTGTTTACTAAACCAATAGTTTAATTTAACTTTAGTGCCAACTTGAAGACAAAGGAGATACCTACTCGTGTCTTTTGTCTTCAAGTTGGCACTTCACTTCACTTCAGGTGTACGGTCTCATCGAAGTAGGTATATACAGATGTTCTTCATGCGTTTGCATGAAGACATCGAACTGATTGACAATAAAATTGTAACTGAAAACAATGCAATGCTACGCGTCCAGTCCACTCTTGCGCCTCCTAGTCACTTTTTTTGTAAACTGAAGCATAAATTAGAACTATATTACTTTTTTCAAATCTTGTACACTTTGCTACTTACTACTAGCTGATGGTTGTCTCAACTTGCCAAATCGATTCAAGGGTGATTCGATATAAATTAGTCGCTTAACAGGCATTGGTAGAGTCAGTCCAGACCAGAGTCTTTTCAGATTTCTTTTCAGCCGATTCTTTGAGTTGTTTTAGTGAATCAAGCACACAAATACATATTACATTTCCTTAACAAAAACCTCAAATACAACTCTATCATTAAACAACCTTAAATAAACGCTCAACGCCAATGAAAAAAACGCGCACGAAACCAACAGAATTTTACAAAAAAAAGGAATCCAATCACAATAATATTATGTTTATTGTATGACAACATCATAACGAGACAGTTAATTACACGGAAGATACGGCGGAGCGCGACAATATCATTGAGTCTTACGTTTCATACAAAGGTTACTTTATAAATATTCCAGTCATGTCCAGTGCGTACACATCGTGATTGTACATAAAGCTGTACAGTAATTGGTCAGGCGATTAGCTCAGTTTCAACGACGCAATTATTGTTTTTAGTTACTATTTCAATGTTATTATGTGTTTTGTTACGCATGTCATTTTTTACCTCGGTTCTTTGGTCTCCCAATCTCCCATGACCCATCCTTGATAAGCCAGATTAATATTCGTTGTGGAAATAAAGTAAAGATGATCGGGGAAACTCTGTCTTATTACAAAACGAAATCTAACTTCAGTTCTAGCCTAAACCTTTTAAGAGCGTTATCGCTTAGCGCGGATCGTCAAGTTTAGGTAATTATTTGCAAATTTCACTCACACAGACGCGTGCGCAACTGTGTGCGTAGGGTTGGCGCGTTCGCTCTGCTTATAGTCAGACGTAATCACTTTGATCCGTTCGCTTTAGAGCAATAATTGTTTTAGCATTATTTTAATTTGAATTTAAATCCAACTTTAGTTTTTGTCATACTTATGATTTATAATAAACCTGAAATCCTCTACACATAAATTATTTAGGAGAAAAAATAATATTAATAATTTAGATTACTCAAGTGTTGGTGACTAGTTCCAGTTGGTTGTAAATAGCTTTTTTAATTTTTATGCACTAGATGAGTAGGTGGGAAATTAAATAAAGGTTTAAAATCAAAATATTTTATTTCACATAAACCTACATGGGCACTTATGAAACGTCAGAAGCTAGGTGCACAGTTCCAATTGGTCGTTTCCTATGGAGAAGAACCGGCAAGAAACTCCACGGTTACTCGGTGAAAAATTAAAATTGTTTGTATATAATGTCAAATAATAAAAAGATTATGTCAAAGAAGTATGTAAAAAGAATTAAAAAAATAAACATCGTAATTTGAGAGCAGTTAATAGACATTTACGTAGTTATGCCGTAATGAGGTGCCAGGGAAGCCACATGTGCAGAAGGAATCATTGCCAAACTACCTTGTCTTCAACATGGTCTTTAATCTTATAATATGCTTTTTTGATAAGGACTCGTTTGATGAGGGTTTTGAACTTTCCATCGCTAAGTTCTGTAACCGGCTTTGGCAACTTGTTATAAAAATGGATGCTGTTTACAAGAAATGACTTACTAGTTTTAGTAAATCTAAATTTTTAACCGACTTCTAAAAAGGAGGAGGTTCTCAATTCAGATGTTTGTATTTTTTTAAATGTTTTTTTTTATGTTTGTTTGCGCATAACTCCGTCGCTTGCCAACCGATTTGAAAAATTCTTTTTTTGTTGGAAAGGGTATACTTTCCACATGGTCCCATGAAAATTTTATCGAAATCGGACAAGCGGTTTTTGAAAAATCAACAAAAATCTAAAAATTTATCTACATTGTCTACATTAATGATCTTTTCGTTTACTTTTTTGTGGGGTAGGTACAACTAAAAAGTGAAAAATAAAAACATTTTTACAAAACAAAACAACCGACTTCAAATAAAAACACTACAAAGTGATAAATAACTTTAATTTCGGAGGTCGGTGTCAAAAAACGAAAATGCGGAACCAACGACACCGACTTCCGAAATTAAAGTTATATATCACTTCGTAATGTTTTTATTTGAAGTCGGTTGTTTTTTTTTGTAAAAATGTTTTTGTTATCACAATTTCATTTTTACTACGTTTATCATGTTATGCTGCATTATAAAATAGTTTCCCTCAGTGGCATTGATAGACTTCATTTAAATTTGTTAGACCAATTCCTGAAATTATGGCTCCTGACACGGCGCCTTCATTGACATTTAGTTTATCTTTTTGTGTTTCATCGTGACTGCTCAATTCGAACTTAGAATTGCACATATTACATTGAAAGAAGAATTTAGATAGAAATCCTGTTTTATTTTCTTTTAATAGTGTAAGGTTCTTCAATGTACATCCAAAGCGATCGTTATGGTCAGCAATTTTAATCAACCCCTCTAAAAAATGTTGAAAATCCACGATTCTCCTTCCATTAATTTTTATTGGCTCATTAATCGGATTCTGTAATAAAAATATTGTATCGTTATATATGATTTCAATTAGTATACTGGTAAGCTTAAAACAATATTATGTTAACTTTACTGTTACTTACGTCTGCAGACATACTTATGTCGTAGTCATAAAGCTCATCCGAAAACTCTTCAGAGATATCATCCCTGAAAATAAAATATTTATGTCAACCTAGTCAAAAAATAGCAGCAAATCTTGTCAGACGCTCACGGCAATTCATTCATTTATATGAAATGTATAATAAATAAGAAATAAATAATAATAATGGGGAATTATACCTAAAAGTCATCATCTGATCGCATTTATTTGTCACTTCTACTATTTCTGATTGCAATTCCGGTATTTCCAATTCTTTATTAACTCTTGTTGTTGATGTTGAAGGTAGGTGGGATTCTTCGTTATCATTCTCGTGTGACGTTCCCGCATTGTCGCGCCGTTTTTGTATGTTTTGTCGTTTACTCCTACATAAAAACGTAATATTGCATGACATCATCAATCAACATTAAAGCGGGACTTACATAAACAACAATAATTGCACGAGGCTGGCCGGACGCCGGCCAGCAAGCCGAAGTCGCGGTGGTGAGCGAAAGCCATCTGCGACGATTAACGCGCGTGGGGCCGCCGCGCCCCTATGCTCAATTTGAATGTCCAAGTAAAAAATTAAAAAACCCGACTGCAACCTTATACTAAAACTAAATAAAAGTTGGAAGCAGGCGGAGCCCATACCATTATTATAGTTTCAAACTCAAATGGGTCCCGCCTGCTTCCAACTTTTATTTAATTTAAAATGGGCTTGTTTTTAGCTTTTCAGTTAGTTTTAGTATAAGGTTGCAGTCGGGTTTTTTAATTTTTGTAATTGTTTTATTTCCAGCTTTTTAGTTTACAAATGTGAAAGATTTCGCAGACGATTTAGTTCTTGATACGTGTTTTTTACGATTTGTCACTTTGATTTACTTTTAACCATATAAGTTGTATATATTTTTGTAATTACCTTTTAAAACCTTTTATTTTGAGACCCCACTCGATAGGTTTTGAGAAAAAAACATTTTTTGAAGGCATAACTTGACGCCAAAAATCCGCCATATTGTTTTTTTTTTATTTTGATATACCCAGTGTCACTCTCACAGTCAATACGAATCTAACGACACCTCTCAAGCTAAAATCCATCGTGCCGTTCAGGCCACAGAGCGTGCCAAACAATTATACATACAAAACATACAAACTTACAAACATACATACATACATACTCTCGAAAAACATAACCCTCCTTCTGGCGCAGTCGGGTAAATAGTATAGAAATTTTAATTAAGTACCTTGCAGCTTGTAATTTCTCTAACAATTTCTTTTTTCTCATTCTTGTACCTCCACTGTCACCATAATACAATTTAGTTTTTCGGCCCATCACCTAAAACATAAAAAGAATAATAGACCACACACACCCAGATGAAACAACACTATTACGTTTATAATTCGAATGTAAAAAATAAATATTATGAAAAAAAAAATACTTACGGATCAAAACGTGTCAGGCGTAGTATATACCGCCGGCAACTACGTATTTAGTATAGTCGATCGATGGCAGCGCGAGCGACACAGGTCCTACCTCAGAGAGCGCCACAGCGCGACTGGCCGACACCGCTCGGCGCCGCGTAATTTATTAGTAACTTTGAAATTTTATAATGTCTATAAAATATCTTTATGTAAATTTTTTTTTTACTGATTTTTGTTTGCCTGAACTCCTCTTACAAACAGTGTATTTTTTTTAAGTTATTTCAGCCTTAGTATCAATTAAAAATGATGTTTTATTTTGTCAAATTTAGAGTAAGAAAATATTTTTTTTGAGATACTTAATGAATTAAAATTTATTTTTTATTTTATACAATAACAATAACGGTATCTTTCCTTTTTCCACGTATTTTTTCCAGACTTCCACGGCTCATTGTTGATTCATAATTTCATTCCGAAATTCAGTCTTCCCGTATAATCTCAAAAATATGAGTTCAAAATAAGCTTTTATTTTGATATTTAATAATATTTTTAAATTTTTATTCTATACAAATACAATATAAAGATATGCTTAATGCGATACTCAAATTAGTTTTTAATAATTCCATGCCATTTAGTAGTAATTTAACCTTAAAAAACCCCGATTTTATGATTATTGTCATTTTTTACCGATAACACTCTTAACCAGAATTTGTATTTCGAACTTTTTTTCGATTTAGGGCTGATTTTTCCAACGCCAGATAATTTTATCCGAGGAACAATTTTGAAATTTTGACAGTTCTTCCATACAAAAACTGTCAGACGTCAATTTTATTCTTCAAATAAAAATTATCTGTCGATTGAAAAATCAGCCCCTTAGGCAAGGTTCTAAGACTAAAATGACAACTTAGCACGTACTAAGCTGTCATTTTTGTATAAAGAACTGCATTTCTAAAACAGTCAGGTTCTTAATTCAATAACTAGCTCGGTGGTTTAAACCTGAGGGGCAAATGTCGTAATTCTAAGAATGTTCTCAGTCTGATCTCAGTCTCAATCTGTCAAAAATACCTCTAATTTCCCAAAATTTTTGACATTTCTTTGTCGCTGAGATGAGACGGCGACTAAATTTTGAACGTTTTAAATTACGAGAATTGGCCTTCTGATCTAAAGAAAAGCGTTGTTTTATAGTAAAGGAGTTTTAAAAAACACTTTGAAATGACGATATACACGACTATGAAAGAATCTGTAACAGAAATCTTGAACTAGATACTGCTTTGAAAAAAAAAATATTCTAAAAAATATCATAATCAAACCATTTAAAATCAACACATCGTAAACATTGGGTGGTCTACAACATGTTTTGATTTGTGATCAATTTGGACTACTCTCACAACCCGTTATAAATACGTTAAGTTATGAATAAATAAATCTAAAGCAAGTTTTATATGACAAAATAACATAATAACTGTCAATAAAACGTCCAACAGTCGCAATAATGATAATACTAACAAGTTGTTGGACATCTGATACCTGAGTTAGGTTGTAGTTTAGTTTAAGTATAAGAATGAAGCGGTTTATGATTTCTTGATTTTTTCTTAGGAGTTCATTTTGAGATTTTATGGCATAAAAGTGTTTAACAAACGAGTTGATTTACACTGATTATGAGTTGGTTGACTGTTTCGTTGGTGTATAGTGCAAGTGCGGCTGCCGAGGAAGGGGTCCAGCAGCCTAATTGCGGAATGCCAAATCGTCAAATGATTCTGATCAGTTGGCTTCATTTCTATCACAATTGGCTTCATTTTACGATTTTCGAATTGCGAAACTCTAGTTTCTGCGCAGGGCCTTAATGTTCATAATTGGTTTCATAATAAACTAGAGTTTCGCAATTCGAAAATCGTAAAATGAAGCCAATTGTGATAGAAATGAAGCCAACTGATCAGAATCATTTGACGATTTGGCGTTCCGCAATTAGCCTGCAGGGTTTGATTATAGAATTAATATTGCGATGATGAAAACAAACAAGTAGAGGATTTTTACTTACCTACATTGCTAGAACCGGTGAAAAAATTAGGTATATTCCTCAATCTACAAAGAAGTTGGAGTTCATTGGATGCGAAAAGCACAGAACCGGTTGAAGTGGAGGTGCTTTGGGGAGGCCTATGTCCAGCAGTGGACTTCTTTCGGCTGAAATGATGATGATGATGACAAAGAAGTTAGTTCCAGTTTGTAACTATTATTAACTAATAAATAAAACTAAGTTTCTCTGATTCCACTGTTCCTCCGATTAAAAACTCAAATCTTCTCTTCTTAATTTCTTCGTTCCGTTCAATCGTTTCTGTGACATTCAAAGAAATGCATGAGTTTTTATTGAAATTGCACTCTATGCAACTGAACTATTACGCTGTGTGATCAACCAACGATATTTAGATATCGCCTCATATTCAAAACTCGACTCTCTTTCTCCCTTATAACTGTATAAAACAATTTTATTTCTACCGCTTACGCCTGTAAGTTGTCCCGCACCACGGCTGAGCAGCGGTTAGAAGTCGGCCGTCAAATCGCGGCGCGCGAGCGTCCTTCACGGTTGAACGGGCGAGACGCGAAACGCGCCGCATGCACATAGCAACGTACATACATACGTAAAATAACAGCATTGTTTTAATCACCTGTTTTCTATTTCTCATTACAACTAAACTCCTGACGTCAACGGCTAAGCATTTAAACATGTACTTATTTCCTTAATTACATAAGTCCGTATCGGTTTACATGCGCATGAGAATGATCGTTGAGATCGTAACAAATAAACTCTCATGCTTCCCTTTATATAATAGAAATAATACAGTAAAACCGTTGTTCATCATCCCGCCGCGCAGTTTTTCATGCCCGGGTTCACATACAGCTGGGCTGCAGAGACTTTTCTTGTGCCAAATCCCCAAGCCCTTGTGCCAGCATCATCCAGGTTTTGCCCGCTTTGGCAACAATGTCGTCTGCCCATCTCCCCGACGGACGACCGACATCTCTTCTTCCAGTCCTCGGACGCCACTCTGTCACAGCCAAGTACACGTGTCGTCATTGCGCATTGCCAAGTGTCCTGCCCAACTCCAATTGTTTTAAGGCCTCTTCATGGAGTCTTTTCTTGAATAGTATCAATAAATGAACAGTTGTTAACAAATAGTAAGCATAGTATGATTACGTTTATTTACCTACCTATAATTAATTGACGATCCATGGTTCTTTGGAATATCCGCGAATCCGTATCCGGATATGCTGACTTCATTATCAGCGTCATCGTCTTGTGGTGTAAAGCAAAAATTACCTATCCTATTCCATAAAGATCATGCCACCATAATGACGATAGATCTCAATTAATTGGACTCAATTATTACAACGGAAACTTGCACCCTAATTGCGTAACACATTATCAATCACAATGTGAATAATTTTGAAGGATAATTATTGCTTATCCATTGCTTCATATGTTCGAAAAATTTGTCATCTCAACAAAGTAATGCAATGAATGAATGTTGTTGTACTGTCAAAATGAGAGCCATTTCTACTGTTAGCGTGTTACGCAATCACCCCCCTGTAAATGTTCTGTTTGGTGAAAACTCCTGATTTTTTTATTTAATTTAGGCCTTTGAAAATTGAATTGAACTGTGATTTCGTAGTCATCCTATTGTTTTTCAGTACCCGGAAATATGCTGTAGAACATAATTGCCTTTTACTACTTTAACGGCTTACGGTTGACCTCTACAACCAATGTACGCATAACACGTGTAAAATGCATTAAGTAACGCATCCAACAAAATCTAAAGCAGCCATTATAATCTCCCAATATCGTTGTAATACCGTGCGCATGATTACCACAGGTGTCCCCAGTCCCACATAAAGTTCAAACAGGCCACATTAAAACAATCCAGTTTTAGAGATCGGTAAAATTGATCTACTATTCATTTGTGTGCCATCCAGGAAGCGAGAGGTCTTTGGCTCCCACTGGAATGCGCCCCGCGTGGGTGGACGAACCGATCCCATACACCGCCATACACTTCCATGCACACGGCTTTCTATTGATTTAATGAACACTATCTTATCTTGGCCAATAGGCTTATTACGCTCACTTTACGCGTTTCGTGGTTGATTCATCCAATTAATGGCCGAAACAACGGAGCTTGGGGCGATATCGAACGGATCGGGAAATTAATCTACAGTAAAATAGAACATTAAAATTATACTTACATGGGTTTTCGTAATAATTGCGATATAAATCGTGCATTAAAACGATAACAGATGGCGCCACGCGTGTGCTCGGTCCGTTTGTGTATACTTCATTTGAGGCGGATCGAGTATTAATAATTATAACAGGCTATTTATAATTATGTATATGAAGATGGACATCGATGTGTTTAACATTTTTATCAATATTGGGTACTTGAATGATTCTCATGCATTTTTGTAAATAAATTTTATAGGATTTTTGTTTTCAATTTTCAGGAATCGAATGCAATGCAGATCGATCAATTTAATGAGATGAGTAATTTTTGCTCGTATCATATCTTAGGTGGCTTCTATGATAGGTAGGTACCCTGTTTTCTTTCCCATTTCGGTGGGTAGGTAAGTTATAGATAACTAGGTGGGTTTAGAGTGGCAATTCAATCTGAACAAGACCAGCAATTTTTTTAGATGGGTATAGACGCCAGCACATCAAGCTACTACAATCTATCAAATTTCTTTAATAGATTTTCAACTTCATTGCTAATGTATAAGGTTCAAAGTTAGTTGGAAACATTTGACAGTTTCTGTCTGTACATGCTGAAAAGTCAACTGCAGCCGTTGCACAAATTAATGAGAAAATTGAGATATATTACGAAACATAAACCCAAGTATAAACATCGGGGTAATTGCGTAACACGCTAACAGTAGCAATGACTTTTTCATTTTGACAGTTCAACAACATTCATTGCGTTAATTACACTGATGAGCAGACAAATTTTTCGAACATAATAAAACAATGGATTATCAATATCTTTCAAACGGATTCAGACTATAATAATTGAGAGCGTGTTACGTGATTAGGGTGCTGGTTAACTGGCATAAACATAAGATACCGATCTTATCAACGAACTTGCAGGTACAACTACATTAAAAAATCTCTTGCAAAAGAAAACCCAAATGCAACAACATCAATATCGGAATTCCACACAAAAAGAGCAGATATGAATATGAGCCGTGTAGTAACGAGTATGTTGCCTCTAAACGATATTGTAAAGTTATGCTCAATGAAGCTCATTACCGACCAATTTCCAATGGTTTAATGTGTCCATAAATTTGCTGAGTCCGGGACAACGGTTTGATTGCCGATAAAACCTCGGCCGCAACGGCAGTTCTGTATTAAAAAGCTGTTAATATAATTTGCACCTCGTTATGATCGAGAGCTCGTCCTGAGAATAACATGAAATTAACGCGTCATGGTGTTACCCATAGGTTTCGTTACTTTGTGGTTGATGGAATTAAGGCTGTCTGATATTTAGAAAGAAAGAAAGAAAATGTATTTATTGGGACTCTCACAAGAATATCACAAACTAAACTAAACACACTCATAGAAACAAAAAAAATAATAAATAAAAGTAAAATGAAAATGTAGTATATTACTTGGGATTGCTATTTAAAATTCCAAGTGCCTAAACCCTGATGAACATAATACAGCACATCTATATCTTCCAATGCGTGTTTTGTAAGGAAGGATGTAAATAAAATATGTGGTTTGGGTATTATCGAAGCCAATGCTAAGCAGTAGGACTGATTTTAACAAAGATCATATATTTTTCTGTAATCCCAAAATCTAAATTTATGGAATAGTTACTGTCGTGACGTCAATATCCTATCTCTACAAAGTTACAGGAAAGTCTTTTTTCAGACATTGAGAATTTAAAAGATCTTGGGTAACCTTCTGTGAATAGCTGTACATTCAAGATAAAAAATTCCAAACTGATGTAAGTAATAATAAACAAAATAGGTAGTTATGAAATAAAAAATAAGTTTTCGGAAAAACCGAATAATACAACACAAAACAAATTCATGCGTTTATCAATGAAGGATAAAGCTCCTGATAACAAATCGGGAATGCCCGACTCTGTTCCGCTGGAAATAAGTCACTTGAATTCAAATGCTGCTAATATTAAATTAAAGGTTAAGGAAAGGAACCATCCGTTAGTGAGTTTCTTTTTACATAAGAGGCAGAAATACCAAAAGACAACAAAAGCAGGAAATTTTGATGACACAGAAAATGTGCACAACGCACAATTTCCAAACAGAATTCCTATATTTAAGTGGCTAAGATAAATAATTTGGTTTATCCAAAGATAAGAAACACTTGATTCTTGACTATATGAGATAAAATATTTTATATCTGGGCACCTCGTACATCTATATCATTATTTAGTTCATACTTTTGTTTGCTAAAATGCAGTTGTCGGTTGGAATTATATTCCTTTTAGGTATGTGAGAATCGTTTAGAATCCGTGTTTGTGGTTATTAATAATTATAATTGTTTGTGGTTATTTATCATCAATTGTTTTGTATTTACTCTTTTAAATAATGAATTACTCTGTTTGTGTTATTCATTATTTTTTAAAACCCGAAAGATTATCCAACTTACGAGTATGTCCACTCCTGTCATACAATTGTTAAACTAACCAAACTCCTTCTTTTCCAGTTTGCTTCAGCTATGTGATATCGATCCCTTTACCAGATATCGCTGAGTCTGCGAGGATAGTGAATGGAGTAGCGGTGGATATCACTCAGGTGCCATACCAAGCTAGTATAAGGAGGAGGTTCCTATCAGGATGGGCTCACATGTGTGGTGCAGTTGTAATCAGCGATAGAGGAATTTTAACTGCTGCCCATTGTGTTGATTCGTAAGTACTAAATAATATTTTTTTAATGATCGACTAACATTAGATACCATTAAATGTTATGTGTTAATTAAATGTTCGCATCTTAGCGTTTCGCATTTCTAGAAAGTTTGATTACTATAGAAGGCCAGATTATCGTCTGGACTGTTTTATATTTGGATTGTTGTGTTCTGTTATTTATCTCCTATGTCACCACCATTAGTTTATCATCATCAGCTTACACCAGTCCACTGCTGGACATAGACATCTCCAATTGTACGATATTTAGCTCGATTCTCGGCAACTCTCATCCAGCTGCTACCATCTACCCTGCGAAGATCATAGCTTTACCTCGCCAGACGGCATCCTACCTTACGTTTACCGATTCACGGTCTCTTTCATAAGTTTTTCATTCGTTATTATTCTTAATTACTGGTCTGTTAGATTTTATTGTTTTCAATGAACAGATAATAATTTCCTCGATGTTCATAACTTTCAGATACGTATCGCAGCCATCTGCCATACGAGTCACAGTCGGTACTTCGTTTCGAATATCTGGAGGCAAGAGTTACGATGTTTCCGTTATCTACGTCCACGAAGGATTTTCTACAACGACCTTGGAGCACGACATTGCATTACTTGGGACTGCAAAAGCTATTGAGTTTAGTCAGTATGTTGCTCCGATAGCAATTGCTTCCGAACATTTTGTTCTACCAGATGGAACTGGAGCGGTAGTATCTGGGTTCGGAACTACGTCAGTAAGATATATTTTATTACTTGTTACCACAGATATAACAATTAAGACCTAACCTAACCTGCCTATTATGTTCCCACTGTTGCGACACAGGCCTCCTCTCGGTGAGAGGGAGTGGACCGTGATCCAGCACGCGGGCCCAGTGCGGGTTTGTGAACGTCACATGTCTTAGAATTTTTGGTTCTAGGACATGCCGGTTTCGTCACGATGTTATGCTACAATTCGTAAGCCGCACCGTTACCACTGGACGATAAAGACACACCACTTCACATAATTATTATGATAGTTCTCGGATGCGTCTTGAAACTTACAAAGAAACCTCTTTCAATATTTCAGTACGAAGGCTCGTCATCTGAGGTTCTGATGGCAGCAAACGTCAGCGTCGTCTCCCAAGCCACATGCGCACGGGCATATCTGCGCATTGCCACCATCAGCACTGGGATGGTGTGTGCTAATGGTAGAAATCCACCACGGGACGCATGCCAAGGCGACTCTGGTGGACCACTGGTGGTAGGAAGCAATCTCATCGGTGTAGTATCCTGGGGCGAAGGCTGCGCAAACACCAATTACCCCGGAGTGTACACTAGAGTCTCTGCATACAATTCCTGGATAACGCAAAGGTTACAAGCACTACGTACAGGTTAATAATAGATATATAGAGATAATCAGAATATATAAAGGAAATGTGAGGTTTGAAAATGAATGTTACATCACGGCGATTATGTAAGACTGGACTTACTATGATATCGAATTAATAAATGATTCAAAGATAAATCAGACTCAGAAACTTAGAGAATCAATAAAAATACAAGAAATTAAGACGTCGCCGACCGCACAGTGGCGCCCTCATCGTTTTTTTGGTTATTTCTTTTATTTTAGAATGAAAATGCAGAAAATAAGCACGTTAAGGCGCTCCACAAGATTATACATTAATATTATTAAAAAAACTGTAGTTTTACAAAATAACCAAACAAACGATGAGGGCGCCGCTGTGCGGTCGGCGCCGCCTTAACAAAATATGCCATAGAAGAAGATTCGAGACATTTTCAAAAATAATCCGGTTTTGTTATAATTATTGTTTAAAATAAAATTGAAACGGAAGTTTTGTGAGTGTTTAGAGTTTATTTGTAAATAAAAATAATTTATGCAAAATTTGTAAATAAAATTTATTTTATTTATTTCGAGAAGTTATCATTGAACTTGCAGTGCATTGTACGGACGGGGACTTATTTAAATACAAACAACTTTCTACATTAACAATGGTTCTTACGGTATTCTCTAAGTACGTGTCAATGACATTTTCTTACTGATAGTACTTATTTTGTCAATACCGTTAATGCTCAATAAAATTGTACTAGAAAAACGTGAATACAAACACCGACGTATAAATGGATTTGGTGTTTTTTTCACGTCAAGTAGAATTTGCCTATTTGATATGATAATTCTTACACCGATAAAAATATGATGAAAGCCATTCGCCGGTTCTTATCGTCGACATAAAGAAACGAACTGCTTGCATACAGGTACCCATAAATTCAGCACATGATTCTTAACACGTAGGGTGTTTTGAAAAAGAAAATCTGTTGTATCACAGAAAAGTGCAATACCTTCAGTCAAAATGTATGGAACAGCAATTTTTTTTTTAATGACCGACGAGAAATTTCAACGCATAGGGGTTAAGAATCATAATATGCTGAATCCATGGTAACAGGTTGTGCATCGATGTCCCTGCCACTCTGTTTATGCAATGTTAGTGAATAGATAAATATTAATGCTGAAAAAAACGCAACGTTAAACCAGAAATTAGGTAACAAAAAGCAGTAAGTTAATCTGAAAGTGCATCTAGTCATTATAAACAACAGATGCTTAAAGGATGATCAGGTGATCTAACATAGAAGAATAAAACAGCTAACCTAATCATTTAACAGATTTGTCGCTGCAGCGTAATTATAACACAAGTCATGCATAAAAAAGAAACAAAAGCAAAATAGTTTTCACCTCGATTGAAGCTTTAATAGATTCATTATACCTTATATAGCGATGATTATAGCGCTTTATAAGCTGTCTGGTTAATTGAGATGACGCCCGGAGTAATGCGGAAATGCAATGAAAATAGTTAGCATTGCTTGCACTTAGCATTGTTCTTCTTATAACGGTTTGAGTGCAGTTCTTTGGATTTGAACAAAGAATTTTTTAGCGTTTCTTGTTGTTTTAAACAAAATGTGTTTCTTAAATGTTATTGGTATGTGGGACCTTTTTAATGCCTCTTTAACTTCGGAATCATGATAAAAGAGGCCCGCGTGTGTCAAGTCACGTTCAGCTTTTCATATTGCCATTGCGTAATTTCTTCTTGTTGGTAAGCGCTCCTGCACACGATGCCGGTAATGGAATGAATGAAACAGAGGGAACGCGCGCGGTGGCGGCGTGGCGGCGGCGCGGTGGCGGGCTTCGCGCGACTCGTATCTACAGTGTAGTGGCGCGGCGGCGGCGCGGCGACGGCGCGGTGACGGCATCGTGTGCAGGAGCGCTAATTCTTACTATAACCATTTCCATGGACTATAGGTACCTATTGGTTGTTGTTCAGCCGATGGAGCATCACCAAGTTCAGTAGTAGGCGTTTTCAAGCTGTCATTTTTTTCATTAGTTACATCTAGAATAAAGAAAATAGATTGATTTAAGTATTTTTCAACACACTTGCTCGTAAAATGGCTCTTAATGCACAGCTTTTAGATCCATAATGCAGTGTATTACAAACGCGTGCTTTTTCTTTACGTTACGGTACTTGTGCTTTATTTCCACAGATAACTATTTAATTTACTAGTCGGAGGTCGGAGAAGTGCATTTTTTTTTTAATCTCTTCGAAGATACTTCATGCCAAAAAGAAACCGCGTGCCATATTTTACTTTTTTTTTTAATTGTCTGAATTGTCCTTGGTCCCAAGATGAACTAAAATTTATTTACCTTAAAATGAATGCGCAGTTGTAGCCCACAAAATTAAATTTTTGTAACGTTTTTTGCAATTTTCAGGTCAGTGTCACGTTGTATCTTGATCAAAATATGATTCGCGACTATAACAGATACGTATTTACAGAATTATAATCATTAGAATCATTAAATACATCTTTCTAAGTTAGATTTGTTCCATAAGAACAAATCACTTATGGAAAAGTTCTTAGGGAACAAATCTAACTTAAATATATATATATTAATGATTCTAATAACTATAATTCTTTAAATACATATCATTTTGATCAAGATACAACCTGATACTGACCTGCGAATTGTAAAAACTTTAAAAAAAAAAAATTTCGCGGTCTACCACTGCGCATTCACCTAAGGGTGCCTCCACACATAGCAAGGCATGTGCCGCAAATGATTTTTTTTATATGTATGGTTGCCTCAGGCTGAGGCATCTAACATACAAAAAAAAAGCACTTGCGGCGCATGGCTCGCTCTGTCTGGATGCACCTTATAATTTTCCGTCGTCCCTCCCGTAACCAAACGGAAAAGACCACTGGCGTTCTATTATTGCAGATTCTCACTGAATTAATGTATATTTCTCTATGCAAATAGTACTTTCTAATTCCATACTAACTAAACTACAATTTGACATACGACAACACTACGATCAGTCTTAACATTATTTTGTGTTTATTATATTTTTTCTATAGGCTGTATATCGGTTCTGTCTTTGCCTTTAAGTAAATAAACGCGCGCCGCGCTAGCAATGCGCGCGCAGGTGTAGGAATGACCATTACTTACTCTATGGGTAAACCTGCGCGCGCACGTCAGCGCGGCGCGCGGAATGACAAACCAAGCCCGCCATTATCCATACAAGTTAATATTTAACAACACAAGTCCGTTTTTTTTTCTCACAAGTGTGTTGAAAAACGTCGTATGATACTCTCGGCTACCTTATCGCGCTCGCCTACGGCTCGCGCGAATAATACCGCCTCGAGTTTAATGATCAACATAGCACACATGTATCATAATGTACTATTTCAACACACTTGCTCGTAAAATGGCTCTTAATGCACAGCTTTTAGATCCATAATGCATTGTATTACAAACGCGTGCTTTTTCTTTACGTTACGGTACTTGTGCTTTATTTCCACAGATAACTATTTAATTTACTAGTCGGAGGTCGGAGAAGTGCGTTTTTTTTTTAATCTCTTCAAAGAGACTTCATGCCAAAAAGAATCCGCGAGCCATATTTAACTTTTTTTTATTTAAATAGTCTGAATTGTCCTTGGTCCCAAGATGAACTAAAATTTATTTACCTTAAGATGAATGCGCAGTTGTAGCCCACGAAATTAAATTTTTCTAACGTTTTTTTGCAATTTTCAGGTCAGTGTCAGGTTGTATTTTGATCAAAATATGATTCGCGACTATAACAGATACGTATTTACAGAATTATAATCATTAGAATCATTAAATAAATCTTTCTAAGTTAGATTTGTTCCATAAGAACAAATCTCTTATGGAAAGTTCTTAGGGAACAAATCTAACTTAAATATTAATGATTCTATGATTCTATGTATAATGACTGTAATTCTTTAAATACATATATATTATATAAATATACATTTTGATCAAGATACAACCTGATACTGACCTGCGAATTGAAAAAAACTTTAAAAAAAATAAATTTCGCGGTCTACCACTGCGCATTCACCTTAGGGTGCACCCACACATAGCGAGGCATGTGCCGCAAATGATTTTTTAATATGTACGGTTGCCTCAGGCTGAGGCATCTAACATACAAAAAAAATAACTTGCGGCGCATGGCTCGCTCTGTCTGGATGCACCTTATAATTTTCCGTCGTCCCTCCCGTAACCAAACGGAAAAGACCACTGGCGTTCTAATATTACGGATTCTCAGTGAATTAATGTAAATTTCTGTATGCCAATAGTACTTTCTAATTCCATACTAACTAAACTACAATTTGACATACGTTTTGTCTGTGCCTGTAAATAAATAAAGGCGCGCCATTACTTACTCTATGGGTAAACCTGCGCGCGCACCACGCTAGTGCGGCGCGCGGAAAAACAAACCCAGCCCGCCATTATCCATACAAGTTAATATTTAACAATACAAGCATGTTTTTTTCCTCGCAATTGTGTTGAAAAACGTCGTATGATACGCGTGTGCATTGATAATTAAACTCTCGGCTACCTTATCGCGCTCTCCTACGGCTCGCGCGAATAATACCGCCTCGAGTTTAATGATCAACATAGCACACATGTATCATAATGTACTATTATTATAATACTTTGTAAAACATTAACAATATTAAGTCACAGGTTAGTTTCGTTCCTTTGAGTGTTTCGGTGTAGGTAAAAGCGTTTTTAATGTCTTAGTGAAACTATAGTAGTTTTAAAAATTAGTAGGTAATTTTCATGTCTTTTCTATTACCTATCTTATATTAGACTAGCTGCGCCCCGCGGTTTCACCCGCATAAGTTTCGATCCCGTGGGAATATCGGGATAAAAACTATCCTATGTCCTTTTCCGGGACTCAAACTATCTCTATACCAAATTTCATCTAAATCGGTTCAGTGGTTTAGGCGTGAAGAAGTAACAAATATACAAACACACACACTCACAAACTTTCGCCTTTATAATATTAGTGTGATTAAAAACTTTTTAATGATTTTGGATTGACTCCATTTTTTATTCTAAGAAATCATTTTATTTTTACTTATTCATAAACATTCGCTAAATCTGTTCAATAATAAGGTATTTAACACATCACCCCTCTAAAAAACTTGGTTAGGACAAAGACGGTTTTTTGCCGCCATGTCACCGCGCGCTGTGCTCTGATTGATCGCTTCATTTGAATCCAGTCGAGATTCGATTTGTGATTAGCACCTATCGGATTTGAGAATCGTCCCTTGTGAGCGTTCGACAATGAGGGGTTCTAAGTTCAAATTGTTAGCTTGTTAAATCGGTATGAATTTGTTTGTTTAGTTGTGACGGTTTTTCTTGTACCTAAGCAATTAGATTACTGGCCTACTGGGTAAGTTTAATGAGTTAAAATTCTTATTTAAATGAATGCCATACTTAAGTTATTTAATTTTAAGTAATACCTACTACACATGATAGATAAGTATCTATATCTCAAAATTCAGAACCCAAAACGTCTTTACTTAAAACATTCTTCTACTTTTGAGCACAGTGTGCGTGTGTAGTTTAATTGCTAATAAATAAAAAATCTGTCGAATAAGGCAACTTGAGTCCATTAAATCCGGTTTTATGGGTGGTTTTATTACAGCACATAAACCAGTAATTAACAAATTAATCAACAAAACAATCAACACTTATGTAAACATAATATCGAAAAAGTATTGTAATCTACGTTAAATACGGTGAAAGCTTCCGACACTCGCTCGTAATCCGTTTCCTCTTTCTAGACTACCACATTGTTCTTTAGCTTTTGTTAAACAAATGATTATGAACTCTACCATAAACAAAACAAGGTTGGATTTACCACAACACAGCCCTTGATTAAAGATCTTTGAAACGTAAGCGCAAAAATTTATTTACGACACCCCCTCATTTAACCGTCTTCTGTCTCCCTCATTAGTGCGTATCGATGGTATGTTTTGTCTCGCTTCGTCGACCCATAATAAATTTCGGGACGATTCTGAATTAACAATACCATAGTCATAATTCGCAAGCCTGTTGCGACGCGCTCATCGGGATGTTTAACGATTGTTTTAATACTTTATGTCATTTTAACCATTAGGTGGGTAGTTTACAATTAATTTACTTCAAACGTATTAATTATAATATAATATGTACTTTTATAAATGATTTGTTTAGTGGCAACATATTATTACAATAAGAGCGACCACATCGATGTCAATTGTCATTACAATTTCATTTAAAAAACTTAGACGATTAAGTACTTTAATCCTGTTTAACCTTTAACTTTCACCAATATTTGTTAACATTGACATTAAACTAATTTAAAACCATCATGAAATGTCAAAAAAAAACCAAAACAAAACTATCGATAAAACCGGTCCTTGTAACCGTACATCACTATCTGAATGACGGAGCGTACGCCACTTAATTCAGGGGTGGCATTGCTCAGACGGCAATAACGTATACACGAATAGGTGTCGAGTTGGGCTCCACTGGCGTCTTACTCGGATCAATTCTAATCTCTGTCGTCACGCCCGGAGCGACGCGCCGTGACACTTCGACCAAACATCCACTGTATCAATATTTACGTCATCTAATCATAACTGAGCTTCTTTCTTCTCAAATTACGGATGTTTTCGGAGTTTTTTGTTGTTTATAGATCAAATTACTGCTCTTCTATTATTACTTTTTTCACATGTATAATTCGATTTTAAATTAGGTAATAACTTTAAAATGCTTTTGCGTGTATTTTATTTTTAATTACCTATTCGTGTAGATATAGTAGATAGTTGTTTCTTTTTTAATACTTAGTGTAACGAAAAAAAATGTGCCGAAAGATGTTTAGTTATAAAACAAAGCCATGGTAAATCAATTCAACTTGAAACAACCAGGCCTCAATCACAATCCTTTAAATATTCAAAAAGTCAATACGTCGCCAATATTCAATTCGATTAGGCCGTTGAGCGCCTAAACCCACCGATAAGTAAGTGTAATGCTATAGTCCCTCGGCCTATTACCTGGCAATTTCACAGAACGATCTACGTCGGATCGCGTCGACAGCACACAATGATGTGACACACACGGGCTTTGTAACCGAGAGGGACGGCACTCGCTCCCGCGATTTGTTTACACAGTGTAGCTTTCCCTTTCGCGGCGCGCCTGTGTGCGTGACCATCTGGCGGGCGGCAAGCGGCAGCCCTGCGCCTGTGCTAGTGTTGTGCCCCCACACCGGAGCGCACCCCGCTTCGGGGTAGCCTGCCTACGCTTGTATGCGTGACCCAGTCGAATAAATCTAATATTACACACAAACATATTGGTGGCACGGCGTGTCATTTTTACGCTTGTGTTGTCGCTACTTGGGGTTCTTTATGCGGCACGATGATATTATTATTCTGACGATTACGACATCCTTTATGCTTACAATAAAATAATTAATAAGGGATGAAGTGTATTGTTGAGCGGGAGCTTGTGATCGGTATCGGGCCACTCGGCTCGGTCGAGATTTAAAAAGGTAACGATAAAGTTTATTACCATCTTCACGGTTAATGGCGGCGGCATTGTTTAATTAAAATATTAGCAGTTAGGTATTTCGTTTATTGTTTAACATCTATTGTGCCGATGAGAATTGTTTAGTTTATTGCAAGGCTCACAAATTGCGTGTGGGTGAATAATGAAAATTATTCGTACTAACATCGTAAATTGTAACAATAAAATTTTGTATAATTATACTTAATTGCTTACAACACATAATAAATAATGGTTTTCATTTTAGCGCAACATAATTTGATTGAAACTTTAAATAAAAACACGTAAATAATACGAGTAGTAGCAAAACCAACAAAAACTAATATTTTTATTCACGCGATCATAATTTTACGTCAGTTCTACTTGCTAACTAAACCGGCTCCATGAATGAACCGGCACACTGATGTCGCTATTAGTGATGTCAAAGATCACGTATCGATAACATCGAAAACACTTATTTCTCAGCTACCAATATTTTTCATGACGAATTCTTCACTCATAAACGTCATATTCAATCAAAATAATTTATCGAAGCTACTGATGACCTAAATATCGAATGTCAAACAGTTACTAACCTAAAAAAGCGTGTTAATTAACCAGGTTGTAGGCACAAAATCTCCAAACATTCTCAATTACTTATTCTGTGACGGAACAGTTGACAGGGCGCTCAACCCCCGTTCAGTTTAACAATTACGCGGCAGGGCTCATTGTGGCGCGACCCTACCACTCCATCCATTGTGGACACCACTATAACGTGTCCACAATACCCTGAACCCCGCCGAAACACAATCATCCCCCTCTGTGATCCCCTCTAAAGTTTACGCGGGAAGGTAAACGGCTCAATTTACACTGGGAAGTAATATACAAATATTATTATCCAGCCTTTTCACAAATATCAATAACGTATTACCAGCTTCGGGACAGATTTAAAAGTTAACCAACGTGATTTTTAAACGTTTAAATGACTTTATTTGGTGTTAATTTGAATAGGCTTCCGTTATATGACGTCAGTTTTGATTTTTGGATATCGTAACGTGGTAGCATGTCATTGTTGATAATCGTGTTACATTTTGATAATAACATGATCAATTATTGTTGATGACTATTATTCATTAAGTTATCAAAGATAATTGCAGACCGATGACAGACAACCGTTCTAGCTACTAAACGTAATCTTAACACTTCAAACGATTCAATGATTAGTAAAGATTAAAATTAGCCGAACTGTTCCAATGAGCCGAGAAATAAACTTGCTGAAGTTTTAGAAATATTTTACTTTGAGACGCGCCTTAACTTAATTATAAATTGGGTAATTTAATTAAATTTGTAAGAGTTTTACTTGTTCTCGGCTTTCTGATCTTAGAAGGGTAACGTCAGCATCATAGAAACCATGATTGTAACAACTGTTCTTCAAAGTTTCAAGTATACTCATATATTTCGCATATAATTGTGCAACAGATCTGGGATACCGTCGTGTGGTCCCTGACTGAGAATAAACCACGACTTCCCGTGGGAACCGAACGAACTTTCTGTGGGACCTTATTTTGAACCCTAGCAGGCTTGGGTTAGGTGACTGTGAATTATAAAACAATATAAAGGACACATTCTTCTTTGCGACATCGTGTCTTATCCTATAGATTGATGTACACCCTAAATATTGATCGATCTATAATATTAGAAAACGTTTCTGTCTAATTTTAGATGGGTGGCCAACTTTAACACAGTGAAACATCTAGAAGAATTTATCTATCTAAATCTATCTCTGCAGATATAAGTTTAAAAAACCAAAAACTTTCATCTTCCGTCACTATTAGCTACTAGCTTCTCCCACTAGATTGGCAGGAGGGGTCAAATTAATGTCAAGTACTCTCTTCTACTTCAGGTAACATAAGTTAAGTAAGTTATTTTGGGAGTCAAACTAGGCCAAGATGACCTCAATCGATCTTCAAAACGATCCCGATTCCTTTGCAAAGATATTCAAGGTTAAAGGGCGTGCAGTTGCACTCATGTTATAAAAGTAACTTATGCGTCTCCTCTGTAGACGCTCCTCCCACTACTAGAGCGCAACCTTTTTCTAACGGGTATAAAGTCATGAACTTTGAGGTCAATAAAATTCGACCAGACTCGTCCTTTGTGAAGGCTGACTACACATTGTGCTTACAGATTTCTAACTTTTTAGGCGAAAATTTTGCGACAAGTGGATTATGATTTACATCAATTAGTTACGGTGTTTTCGTGCAACCGCCGCGCCGTAGACTGGACAATGTTGACTCTCGCGGATATTACCTTCAGAAAGCCTGAAATCAGCGCAGAACGAAAAAGAAGGAAAGGAAATGCTAAGAAGTCAATTTAAAAAACACAGGTATGGCACATGCATGACGAAAAAGTACGTGACAGAACAAAAGTCACAGAAAGTGAGTGCAAAGCCACTGACATTCCAGTGAAGTTCTGAGCTATTTCCAGCGAAGTTCTGTGATAGGTATGTGAAAAAAGTGATAGTAAATAGTCGACATTTAAGCTTAATGGGTGGTTGTTTATGTTTATTTATTAGGCTTTTGGCCACTGTCTGACGTGATGGTTAATGATGATGCGATCGACGATATGGTGTACGCCTGCCTAGAACTTGGACTGCCATCCGTCCGGGTTTCCCCGGAATTGTCCTAGTTTGAATGAAGGGCGTCCGGCGAGTGTCCGGGCGAGGTTTTTAAATACTCTCGGGTGAAACCCGGACACTTTCTGTGTTACGGAGAATCTGACTTTGAGAGATTTTCATTATATTAAAGCATAAATCATAGTTAAAAATTCGCCGCTCGGCAAATATACCCGTGCACTCGTGACAATTTATAATTTGCTTTTGATTTACAATTAATATTTTTTTAGATTTTATTTGTTAGCAAAAAGAAGAGCGTTCCTGATTATTTTTTTTTACCAGAATACCTCTCACATAGAGAAGAGAGCTAAATAAAAAATAAAAAAATTAAGCGTTTCATTTGTATTGTTGAGGTTTAAGTTGATTAATAGTTGATAAATAAGAAAAAATAATATGATACTTAACGATGTTTTTATTTGATGTGATGTGATGTGATGACATCCCTTCCTAGAAGTAACCTCTTCGCTCCAGATGTGAAAACTCCAAGGTTGTACAAGTTGTCTGTCCGTGTGTACCACATGACTTTCTATTATTGCTGTTTTGAATTCATGATTCGTGGCGCTACAGGTTCATAAGCAGTTAATATTGTTTTATATCATAGTTTAATTTAACCCTTCAGTTTAAAGGTTAAACACGCGTTTAACACACTTAAGTATAGTGTTAGTGCAAATCAACGACTGATGATTGGAATTTTATTAATAAAATTGCTTCTCAGATTCAAATCTACAATGGAAAGGAAATTCGAAAAAAAAAATCCACTTTATTTAGTGGATCCATAACCAGGGGTTGACCGAGTTTCGTACAGTTTTAAGAACAGCACATGCCCACATAAAGACTTGGTAATAGGTTTTAATTAGGTACTTTAAATTTCTTTTTAAACATTTTCAAAAGCAGCCAGAGCAGCTTCTGAAAGTTAAAAAATCCAATATAATAAAGTTTCTCTGTGCCCCTTGCCAAAAATAATAAATAAAGATAAACATCAGATAACTACACAAATAATTCAGTGTTAACACCAAGTATATGTAACCAATATTATCATATATTCACCACATTTACATTCCTTAGCGTATATACCTCACGTGTAACATTACACACGCGATTTTCTCTGCGAATCTTGCTTGTACTGTAGTAAATACAGATCTAACTAAAGAGACAATATCTCCGACGTTAAAAGGCCAGCCCGAGTAGATGGGAGGAGGAGGTGAGGGGTGGCCCACCCTCTGTGAAATTACTACATTTTGAAGGGAACAACTTTTTATGAGAATAAGCCGTGCCGCTATGAATCTCGAATAATAAGCGAATTGAGTGGTGTGGGTACAATACTGTTTGTGATAGACTCTATCAGTTTTTGTAATTATTTGTTTTTAATTATTAGGTCACAGTCTCATAAAATATCAGTATCATCATCGCACACTATTACACCACTTTTACGCAACACTTCAACAATATGTCTTCAATCAACCAATTAATCTGAGTTATCTAACTATTCAAGTTAATTAGTAATTCGGCGGGCGCAGGGACAACACAACAAAGTTTTCAAATAACTTTAAACTCTTGTAGTGACAACCTTATCGTCGTAAATGGTCGGGATGAGTCGGGAGAGGTCGGCTGCGGTCGGTCTCAGTCAATAAGGTGCATTGGCCGCCCCAAGTTGCCTACTCGACGTAACACTGGACCAAGGAGGACGGGGAGAAATTCTCCCGCGAAATGGGGTAAAGCGATGACAATTTGGTTTTACTTTACCAGATTGCTGTAACGGAAGATATTTATTATTAATGAGATTTTACTTAAAATATTGATTTAATAAAATATTTATTTAACCGCGAATGTTCACTCCAAAAGAAAGTGGCAGAAGGTTCTCGTTGCGAATTTTCTCTGAGAAAGTTTCTTTTTGTTTTTATATATATTTTTAATTTCAACCCCGTTACTGAAAACGTAACATTAAATCTAATATTTAAATAATCGTAATAAAATTATTAAGACACGAACTTTAATTGACATTTGATAGCATTTATTAAAAAGTTTTCTACCTAAACACGTCTGCGGGCTCGGCATGCCATATGGCCACACCGTCGCTGCGAGGAGATGAGGTTCTCCACGGGTCGAAGGGTGTGAACAGGCGCACCGACTCAAATACCGTTAGGGATAATTGTGTCTCTTTTATTTACACCAGCGCTTTAACAGCACACAGGAGCAATCTAATACACTTCTAAATTCAATAGTCTTTTGTTTCTTCATCACGGCGTTTTTTATTTGGTCCAAAGTTTACTCGTCTGTCAGTTGTTTATCTAGAAGTCAGTTTTTATACGACCTTGACAAACTCGTCTCCGTATGACCTGCGAATTTTATAGCTCATAAAAAATTGCCATCCATATTCGTATTCCGGAATACGTATACTTAAAAAAAATACAGGTGCTTTCCGCATTACAATACCTAAAGTGTCCGTAAAGCCACTATTTAGTAGGTATATCAATTGTAACCGAATCTTGGTGAGGTGTTACATAACATGAGCGTGAGATATCCCTGTGGGCGGCGGGAACGGAATGCCGGAGGAAAGCCGACGGCCTTGACACGACAATATTTGGTGCGCCTACCTAAATATACACAGACCACAAAAGTACACTTGGAATCAAAGTCATAGCGACAGAGGCTGAATTTCTTTGGATATAACTTTCCCACTCTATGATCGTTGATATAAGGGTGACGTATCGTTGAGCTTTCACGCTCAATGCGCCGGCGCTACTTATCGCTGTACGGTAATTAAGACCCTACGGTTGCGCGTGTTATACTAACTTTCGTCCAGTTGATATCGTATTGGCTTTTTCAACAGCCAGAAAATATCCCTTAAAGTACAGAGTATATTTTTAAATAATACAATAAGCTGAACCATATCGCAGTCAACAAAAAAATGGAAACGCTGAAATGTGTCATTTTTGCCGTGTATCGTTTTTTGTTTTGCGCAACGGACGAAAAAGAAAAAGCAAAGAGACGATTAAAAATGATCCACGTGAATGTATTCGCGCGGACAATATTTTAAAACAAAATGTCACACGCTTTCCACGGGTGTCTGCTCCCACCCCAGGCGGGGGGCGACGGGGGCGTGGAGGGGCGCCCACCCCCGCTCAACCAGTGGGGTGTCATTGTGGACTGTGGTGTCGTAACTCCGCGAACTTTTTAATTTACAATTAGGTAGCTTCCCATTTCTCTGCCCTATTTAGCTCTCGTTTTTCCGGTAGACACCGCCACGGTCGCAGTTCGTAATTAAAATTTATTTATCAAATTACTGCGCCCTAAATCTTTGAGGTTTTTTTTTTAAGGAAGGTACTACGTCTTAAATTAACCCTTAAAGCAATCTGCGTGCTCCACATTTTCAATGAGACCATTTTACAAAATCCTTTGTTGTGGAGCCCATTACTTTGCTGAAACAAATGAAAATCGCCATAAAACCATTCAATTTCAGTTGACGAAAGTGAATACTCATAAAAATAACAAATGCTACTCAATGGAACAGTGAAATCGCTACTAAACAGCCGAGCGTCCGGCAAAACAACGAAGCTGGCATGAAAGAGCAATTGTTTCGGAACAACGTAAATGACAGCGACCCTTGACCACGGGGTGTCCGTCACTGATCGCTTATTTTGACAATATCGGCCTACTAATTAACTTGTTTTAAAACAGTGGACGTTCGATTTTTTCGCCTATTATTTGCCTGGTTTAAGTGATAAGTGGTTGAATGTTTGTCCTATATTGCTTTGGGATAATATTTACTGTCTTATTTAAAAAAACAAAATCAATTTACCCAAAAAACGAGACGTAAAGATCAAAATGAAGTTAAATTCAGTAGTCAGTAGTGAAAAGCGATATCTGCGCTCAAAAACAGAAAATCAAGTACGACGACTTAATTTTTGTTCTTTTCTTCTGAAAAATTTAAAGAAATACTCTTACATTACTCGCTTTTCGTGAATAGACATATTTTTTACATTTCAAAATGCCTATAATCCAAACCATACCATGGTAACTTAGCCTAGGTGTTGGAAAAATATATTCCGCCTTGCGACAGACATGTTACTACGCCAGCAGTAAGTTTAGCAACCAGCGGGGTAATTGCGTAACACACTATCAGTAGCAATAGCTTTCATTTTGACAGTTCAACAACATTCAATGCGGTATTTACGTTGTAGAGCGGACAATATTTTCGAACATATGAAGCAATGGATTAGCAGCAGATTGAGATTGATCGTGTGTTACGCAATTAAAGTGCAGTAGTTGGGCGGTTATAGTAACAGAATTCATGAAAAGCGAAAACAAAAAAAAAACAAAAACACGTCTTCGGTTATAACTTGCACCACACGTCGTCGCAAGCATCCACTGAATTTGTCGCAACACCCGTGGCGTCTGTTTTTGTACCGCTTATTCACGCGGATGCCTTTACTCCCTATACTTCTTTTATAACCGTCCTTTTCTCTACATGTTGAGACAATAATTATACTTCATAATGCTATTGCCAATACAAAGAACTTGGTAAAACGACTAGTTTTTCAGAATAAAGGCTCGTTTATACGTCGTCACTCTTTTGTAAACTGCGTGACTTGGTCAACATTGGACTATTTTGTACAACAGCTGCATTAATTGGGTGCCCTCACGCATTAAAATAATTTAAAAAGGGGTCCGTATATACCACCTTGTATTAACATACTTTTACCTAACAAAACCCATTTTTTTAAGAGTTGAAGTATTTAATACTTGCACATTACTTACAATCTCTGTTTGTTAACCCCAGAGAGCAGTGGTAGCCCAGTGGTAACGGCCACGACTTACGAGTTATAGGTCCTAGGTTGGAACCCAGACCGGCGCATTACCTACTTTGTGTAATTTATTCCATCACCACTGCTCTGAAAACGGTGAAGGAAAACATCGTGAGAACCAAAAATTCGAAGACATGTGACACCTACCAGCTCGCATTGAGCCCGCGTGGTGGATTACGGCCCACTCCCTCTCACCGAGAGGAGGCCTGTGTCCCAGCAGTGGGAATATTATGATTATGCTTATGCTTGTTAACCCCGCTTTATACTTACATAGCTAAATTATAGGTATGCTAGAACTTACTCAAAAGTATCAGAAGAGACAAAAATACAAGAACCATTGTAACAATTTGTGAATGAACATCTAAAAGGTCTATAATTAAAATCTTTACTCCCCGCATAACTACTTCTTACATGACCGGTCGTCGTACAAACAGTAACCGGGTACTTTACAGTTTTGTCTACGTTTAACAGTGCGTAGTTATTTTAGTGTTAAACTGAAAATAGTAATAAGAGGGCGATCACTCCGGCTCTATTTGTGTACTAATAAAGTTATTTCAGTCCTTCCCATATACCGGGTGGCGGGAGAAACCACAGAGAAAGTCGATGATTTTCAATACACCATGCATCCGATAACATTCAAGCGAAGATTTTATCTCGTAAGGCTCTTCTTTCAGCCGTCATATAAAACTCTGTTACACTGATGGGAAAATTTTCATTTTGCATCAATGATTTGTACGTGCATTTATAACGGTATGATTTTCATGCTTTTCTTATTTAAGTACCTAAGTATTTATTTTTGGTAACGTGCGTGATTTATGTTCTTTTATTAATTACAACATATAATATTCCCTTGGGTTATAAATGTATACACTGACTGGATAAACTTCTAATAGTAAATAAACTATTAAAATAAAAATGCTTTTTAAAGTCAGGTTTAAGAAAAAAGAAAATATCTAAGTTATGCCTCCATTCCTTATTAAATGATTAGCGAAACTTTCTTTCTAAAGTACCCTTCAAGAAACCTACGCATTTAGAGACAAAGAAAATAGCATTCAAACAATTAGTGTATATTATACTAGCAGCGCCCCGCGGTTTAACCCGTATAAGTGTCGATCCCGTGGGAATATCGGGATATAAAAGTATCCTATGAATTAATCCTGGTATAAACTATATCTTTGCCAAATTTCATCAAAATCCGTTCATGCGTTTGTACGTGAAGAAGTAACAAACACATAAACACACTCACAAACTTTCGCCTTTATAATATTAGTGTGATTATTGCAGGATTCAAGAAAATGAATCGCAACACAGCCCTGAGTCGAGCCCACGTTAAGTCAAACATGTAGGTGGCATGAAATCAGTCCTGAAAATCAAACATCTCTACGTCTAGACTCGATTGAATTCCTTCGGGAACGCTTCCGAACCGATCCGATTTCCCCACGGTAAATAAATTAATCTCAACTCGGTTTATTTTTATATATCGCTAAATAATGAAGTCCATTTTTGTTTTTATATAGATACACAATTTAACCTTTGACCTTTGAGGTAAAATATTTTATAAAAACCAAATAAAGGTATTGCCAATTGTGAGAACGCCCACGATTTTAGTCGTGGATATTTTTAGAACGAATTGTTACGAAATCATTGACTTATGTAAAAGATATTTGTTTACACGGAAAGTTAGTTATCTTATTTTGAAACAATGATAACTCGAATGGCATTGTTAACAAGTTACAGGTATTTGTAAATTACAATGTTAGCTCAGGCTCATTGCCGTAAAATAACTTGATTTATTTCTGTTTGCACAGTGCAACCATTCTACATATTTGTAACAGCCTTGCTGACGGACTATCGGCAGAATAATGCTCAGGCGCAGGCAACTGAGGCAACATACCGTTAGGGCAGCCTTTTGTCGACACGAGCAAAAAAGCCTTTTGGAGCCACACCGCCACCCTTGCCGGCAAAAAACATAAAACAGAAAGAAAGGACCTCAAATTAGGGAATCGGCATCGGAATGTTGCACCCGTAAGTTGAAGATGGGCATTTATTATAAATCGTTGAAATTATAGCCTCGAAGCATGGCGCATCCCTTTTGTCCTTGTCTCGAATTAGATTGATGGAACTTTATCATTAAAAAAACATCGGAAACTATCCTGTTACGGTTATTTACACCGTGGCGATGGCGCCTTGTTTTCGTAATTGATGTTCAAGTATGACTGGTTTATTATGTGTTGACGTTGTTGTTTGATAAGCAACGTGTTCTTGAGTGTTCGAATATTTTGAGAGAAGTAGCAAAAAATTTATCTTTTTACGTTACTACTGTAAATAAGATCTCAAGTTATTTGTAGCACCTTACATTTCAGAGGAGTTAAAAGGATCAAAAGGATGGCAAAGTAAACTCCTCTTCAAAACTTTAAAAGCAAACTATGAAGGTGATCTTCATCGTGTGGGAAGGAAGCTTGTGCGACACAAAACCACCTCCTCAGTGTAACAAGGCGATTCAAATTCTCTCAAAATGTGGGAATCCGCTACATTTGAATGGGAATCCACAACTCGATCAATACCGTCTGGAATATTCCCAAAATTGTAATTTGGCTGTAAAAAAATGTTTACCTGTTAAAGAGCGGAAAGGCTCAATGCCACGTGCGCCTGCAGCTTGTGCTCCGGTGTTTTTAACAACGCACCTCCTTGGCATTATCCTCGACATTCTGTTGTTTTTTGTATTGACATAACAATTAGAACCATATCTTTGTATAGTACTCTTAAATAAAGACGAGTGTTTTTGTCGCAGGGTAAAACTGTTTGACTATTTGAAGGCCAAAAGGGTTAGGTACTTAATTTTGGTCAATATTATTTTCTCCATATTTATATAACTGTAAATAGCTAATATTAATAAATTAATTTAACTTAGCAAGCCCAAAAGTAATCGTAAAGCACGAGGTTCATGAGAATCGTCGTCAATTTCTTTCAACAATAGCATTACAAAGAAAAATATCTTGGGGCGCAGATAGCACCGAACTGAGCGGCGAGATGAGTTGCCCTTAGTTGGAGAGGGTGTGAGGCAGACGAGATTGGGCTGTGATACAGGTGATGAGCGGAGAGCGATGTGATGTCGATAGCGATTTGTGCTATGTGGCTCTAACCACACTACGTCTAGAAGAATTACAAATAAGAAGAAGAAAAGAACTTAAGACAATACAGTGTGGCAGGGACATCGACCCGCAACCTCATCATCATCATAATCAGCCTATAATGTTCCCACTGCTGGGACACAGGCCTCCTCTCTGTGAGAGGGAGTGGGCCGTAATCTACCACGCGGGCCCAGTGCGGGTTGGTCCACGCGGCACCCGCAACCTATTACCATAGATTCATTACACGATTCTGGAACCCCTTCGCTGAATTTTTTTCGTCGGTTTATAAAAAAAAAAATCTGTTCAATACATTTTGAACGCGTAGGATGCTTTTTTCTATGAAACAGCAGATTTTTTTTTGATAACCGCCAAAAAATTTCTACGCTAAGGGGTCTAAAATCATGTGCTGAATTCGTGGTTTCAGTTTGCGCGTTGATGTCTCTGCCAACCTGTATGTGATTGTGCCGTCTAAATCTAAACTGTTTAAGTCCGAAAAATTAAGAGTGTAAAGCAAGAAGACTAGTATGGAGAGTGTTACGAAAAAGTGTCAATATGAAACTCTCTAAACAAGAAAATGCACATGTATCGAAGTAAGAAAAGAAAAAGTAGAAAAAAAAATATAGGTCTCCATGACCTACGTGATCTTTTAGTATCTACTTTACCCACCGCTCCCGCCTGCGAATGTAACTTGTGGCCCACACTCGAAGATCCCTGTTGGATGGGACTCACCCGCTCTGCCATAAATCTTGGGACCCTCGACCGCCACCCGGATTCTCGCCGAAAATATCTATAAATACCCTCTCCTACCTACATATTTCAAATATTAACAGGGAGACTAGCCAAGTGACAAAGTCAGACATTTTCAGACTTGTTCGCGCGAGCTAATCAACCAACGCTACAGTTCTTTCTACTAAGTTTTTCTATGTAATCTTCTCATTTTTAACTTTATGATAAAGGACATCTTTTCAAGAACGCTGATGTTTTTTATGTGTGAATTCCGTTTGGTTTTTTGTAAGAATATAATTCAAGAATTACCTACACTGAAATTATAATACAGTTGCAATGTATTTTAGCACTATGTACCTACTAGGTACCTATTGTTTGTGAGGTCAACTTCCGTTTAATATTTTCTGCACATAATCAGCCTACCTATAATGTATCCACTGCCGGGACACAGGCCTCCTCCCTGTGAGAGGGAGTGGGCTGTAATCCACTACGCGGGACCGAAATTCGAATTTTCTGTTCTATTTTTTGTTTTCTGTTTTCTATTAATTGATAATTTAACTCCTTTTACATTTTGATTGATTCTGTGGTAGTTTCGAGTGTATCCTTGATTGAATCGAGGTCGAGGTCTGAGGTCGCGCGGTGATTGTCCCGGGTGGGGCGAAGGATCTTTGTATTCCGTTAGATTTGCATGCTCACTGATAATGTAGCCGTAAAACTAGCTGCATTTTGAAGATATGCTCCTAAATGCATTAATTACAATCTAATTAATATTTGAATCGCTTGTTTTCAAAACAGCACTTGTCCAAAACTGTGTTTTGACAGGAGGAACAAAAAAAAAGATAGCAAAATATTTTTCAGTATGACCATGATTATTGTCAATTGAGAACAAATAAAATATATATTTTTAATGATTAAGCAAATAAAATAATTTAAAAAATTATATTTTTACCCTTTTTTATATTAAAAATTTTGGACATGTGCTGTTTGGAAAACAAGCGATTCATTTATCCTAAAAAGTTTTAATAGCAGTGTAGTAGCAGTATAAACGACTACGTTGATATTAATGAAAAAAAAAAACAAAGAGGAAGTGTTCATCAATACGAAAAGAAGAAGACCCCGTTTGCAAAATTTTTCGCAGAACAACTAACACTTTATTCGAAATTATTTATATATATTTTTTGTCCTATTAAGATTTTTTATGTTAAAATCATGACAGAGAATTTTATATTTTGTCACAATCATAATTTCAACTTACGCTGTAAGCCGTCTTATGCAACCCTTATCAAAACAAGATTGTCACAATACATTGTTATCAGTGAACAGTTGGTTGTACTAATGGAAAACACAACTAATTAGGAGAAAACACCCACAGGATATACACACGCCCCCAGGATAAAAGGAACAAAGTAAATACTTCATTTCAAATAACAATAGAAAAATATGAAAAAGTTTTTTTTTTCTCACAAAACTCACTCACAAACAGTGTTATTGTAAGTTACACACAATAGTTAAATACAATAGTTTTAAACCCTAAAATTATCCTGTGTTTTGGGTAGCATTGTTATTATCGTCATTAACATCTTTAGACCGTGAAAGACAAAGATGGGTCAATAAACAGACATCTGTCAATCGAAAAAAAAATATGACAAAATAATAAATAAATCTTAACATTTTGCGACCCTCAAAAAACCTTTCTTTGTTTTCTTCTAGAAAACCTCAACATCAGTCCGGTGTCTTGATTTGTTTCCTGTCAGTGGGAATAGCAGTAGAATCGTCAACTGGCGAAATGTGGGTGTATTTTTACAACTCTGCATATCCTCGGAGGATATAACCGTGATGTAAAGTCATGTCAAAAACCCCCAAAAAATTATCCAAGATGGCGTACACAGGTGTTTTACGGCGTACCGATCCATATCGTGCAGCCTTGATTCTATTCCGCGACGGCCGCGCTGACACAGTTAAAGCGAACTCGACAAGCAATGACTCAATCGACCGACGCGTGACGAAAGCACGATCCTTGATATGCTCACTAATAATGCACACGATTCATTAATGTTATTATAGTATTTTTTTCCAATATATGACCTACGCCGGGGTAATTGCGTGACACACTATCAGTAGGTTTCATTTTGACAGTTCAGCAACATTCATTGCGTTATTTACGTTGTTGAGCAGACACATTTTGCGAACATATGAAGCAACGGATTAGCATTATCCTTCAAAATAATTCAGATTGAGATCAATAGTGCGTTACGCAATTAGGGTGCTGGGCAACTACTTTCTGTGGTAAGAGCAGTGGTGGCCCAGTGGTAATGGCCCCGACTTACGAGTGGTTGTAGGTCGTGGGTTCGAACCCAGGCAGGCGTTTCACTTTATGTAAATAATGTAAATAATTTCATCACCACTGCTCTCAAAGCGGTGATGGAAAACATCGTGAGGAAACGGCATATCCTAGAACAAAAAATTCAAAGATATGTGACATCTACCAATCTGCACTGGGCCCGCGTGGTACATTATAGCCCACTCTCTCTCGAAGAGAGGAGGCCTGTGTCCCAACAGTGGGAACATTAGGCTGATTATGCTTATTATGCAACTACTTTCCAACATTATTCCAGCTAGGGTGTCTGAAACAGAGGAAAATGGATGTGTTTTCTCCAAAAAACTCTCCATATTTATAAGTGTGTCGTTTCCTTAAAGTTCATTTCGTAGTAGCCCTGGGGGTAATTCCTGATTAGAAAATTTACGTTCCGCATAAACTAAGGAAAACTGGAAAATTCTCTACCGGGAACTCTAGTAAGTCCAGGACCAACTACAAGTAATCTACATTAACAAAAAATAACCCAAAAAAAAGGTTCATGATTTTCCAGGATCATAACCAATTCTTGCCTCTTTTTTTATTGTAAAATAATACAAAAATAATGTTAATACACATAATAATCCCCATCAAATAAAGTCTATGAGTGCTCATACTTAATAGCACTTAACTAAAACTTTGTTCAACTACTAGCTTCAGCCCGCGAGTTCGTCCGCGTGAAATTTCTTGTTTTAACATAAAATATCCTTTGGTAAACTTTTTTTTTGTTTTTTAATGTCTTTGACACATTGTCGAGACCCTTAGGCCCCGGGTCTTTGAAAGGCATATGAGGAGCCAAAGCCAACTCACAGAGGCCTCTTAGACAATTTTAAATGATGAGGAGGCACTAAAAGGCGATGATATCTGTTTGCACTATGCAAGGGCACCCAAGGACAACCCTCGGTTGGTGCAGGACTATTGTAGAATATTATTTATATCCTATGGAAGGCAATACTGTAGCTTCGCATTAGTGAAATAATTTTTCGGAATCGGATCAGTAGTTGCGAAGATTACACCGTAAATAAAAATTTTACCTCTTTATAATATTAGTAGGTATAGGCAGATAGATCATAGTACCTTAGAACCTTATTTTGCCCTTATTTTTTGAAGTGTAAACTTCTTTAGCGGCGTTGCACACTTTTAGTAATGGGTAAAAAATGTTAAAAAAACTCGCGTCAGGACACGTGACCGTCAGGAGAGATTCCCCCCCCCCTCTCTTTCTACGGCGGCGCCAACCGAAGTGAAGTGACACACGGACACAATGGATGGATGGATGGATGGAGTGGAAGTGGAAGTGGAAGTAGAAGTGGAAGTGGAAGAGGAAGTGGAAGTGGAAGTGGAAGAGGAAGTGGAAGTGGAAGTGGAAGTGGAAGTGGAAGTCGAAGTCGAAGTGGAAGTCGAAGTGGAAGTCGAAGTGGAAGTCGAAGTGGAAGTCGAAGTGGAAGTCGAAGTCGAAGTGGAAGTCGAAGTGGAAGTGGAAGTCGAAGTGGAAGTCGAAGTGGAAGTCGAAGTGGAAGTCGAAGTGGAAGTCGAAGTGGAAGTGGAAGTGGATGGATGGATGGACAGCTGATGGCTCGACCGTCTGTGTAGTAGCCACACTGCTGTGTATTCGTGAAATTCGTGTATATAAAGTGTTTAAAATATGGAAATTGAACAAAGTGCATCTATTAATGAAAAAAGTGACGCAGAAATAGTGAAAAAAAAATGAGTTATATTAATTAAATTAATAATTGATTTATTTCAACGTTAATATTCAAGTTTTCACTTCTGCCGGCACTCCCGGAGTGCAACCAGTCTTTTTTTTAACCTTATTTTCTTTTTCTAGAGCCCGCAATTTTTTTACTTACCTTACCATCTCTCGCGAATCTAAAACAGCTATTGTCTCGATTATATTTTAATGTGTAATATTATATAGTCGTAAGATATGATATGTAATTTTCTCTGGGTTTTCTACTGCCCCTTGAAAGTCTCAAACACCCAACGCGCTTCAAAAAGGGGGCGTTACCGCCCACATTGAGAACGTATGGTATAGATAGATAAACAACAGTATTGCCGACCGTATCATTCAATATTTATAGCGCACACAAAACTTACCTCCTACCCATAACATAGTATACACGTATGTCAAGGAAAACCAAGTCATAAAATACTTATGCAAATAAGTTATTATCCATAACTTAACAATCTTGTTACCGACAAAAATCGCTCGGGGAAAATCGATTTTCATTTAGGTACCGACGTTTCGGAGAACACATCCCTTTATTAAGAATGACGACTGTTCGACGTAACATCCTTTACGTAACGAGAATGACGCCCACGGATTTTACGTGTTTTACTTGCGAACTTATGACGTACCAAGAATAGAATGAAGTCAATTTGTTTCGTTACATGACAATGACGTAGACGGTACAAAAATAAATGTTGGTTACAAACCTATATTAGTAGGGGTACGTCCCGATGTCACGAGTGTATCCTCGTGAATGTGGTAGACGAACCTCCGGATATTTGCGGACTACATATACCATCATAATATTCTGTCAGTTACAGTACTTCATCATCAATCATCGACAGTTTGATTTCAAGTGAAATGAAAGACTGATAAAGCTTGCTGCATAATTTAAAGAAAGAAAAAGTATTTATTAGGACTCGCACAGGACTAACACAAACTAAACTAAACACACTCATAAAAACATACAAATAAATAAAATAAAAAAAACAAAAGATTACCTATCCCCATTATTTATCCATCTTGGGTAAACTTTTTGTAACCAGCGCGGCTTCGTATCAATTTTTTCATTACTATGAACTTGACTATGGATTAAGTATGAAGGCTATATACCTTATTTAACCTTTTTATCAGACAGATATTATCAACTATTCAGAAACGGTGGAAATTTACTAACACCAAGTAAACAATATTTCAATAGTTAGCGAAGTTATTTGAATTAGCATCTGCTTTTCATAAGATAAGCCGGATGTGCGCATGTAAATATCGTTATCTTTTTGTAATTTTGTCAATACCTGCGTCATATACCTTTGTAGTCTAGCTTATAATACAGTTTGTAGTTAACACTAAATCATTTCATCTTAGATCTCAGAAAAATAGGGTTTCCCGGTGTTATTTTCCAAAAGGACTGAAAAAAAAAGAAACAGCGCAGAGTTTTACACTAAGAATTACGTACCATTTAATGAATATACTTCAATCAACTTAGCCTATCGCAGTCCACTGCTGGACATGACCTCTCCCAGACTGCGCCACAACACCCTGTCCTCCGCCTTTCGCATCCAGTCTGTCCCAGCCACTTTCTTAAGGTCGTCGGTCCATCGTATCTGGGGGGCGTCTCACGTTACGCTTGCCGATACGCTGTCTCTTCTCCAGGACTCGTCTGCTCCACCGGCCATCGGTCTTTTGACAAACATGGCCTGCTCACTGCCACTTCAGTTTGCTTACTCTGCAAGCTATCTTGGTAACTCCGAGAATGAATGAATATACATGCCACTAAAACGCAAGCTGTTGAAATATAACCTTGACAGTTGTATATAGGCTTCCTAGCTTAAGTAGAAGGTTGTTTTAACTACGGTAGATATAACAAAAACCTGTGATGCGATACTGATGTGATAATGTTGTGACGGCTCCCACACTGAACTATTTCAAGAATCGACTGGACAGATTAAATATCTGCAAGCTATTTGATACTTACGCATTACCTAATTAGCTGCTAGTGTGTCTACCAAATAATAATGTTCAGATAGGGAAATGAATTGTTTATCAAGTTGACACACTACAATTTGCCGTGTTATAGCCATTTCATACAACTGTCAAGGTGAAAGTTGTGATTTAAATATGTATACGGACAATTTAGTCAAATTGATAAACAAGTAATTTCCTTGACTACTATTTAGCTACTTGGCTCCCAGATCTGTCCTACACTAAACTAAGTGCCCACTCTACTTTTCATGAATACAATAGTACCTACTTTATCTACTTCAATTATAATGGGGATCTGAACTAACTGAATAGTTTAGGTGTGGTCTAGGCTAGTCGAAAGTCTTTGAAAATGTCTAGACAACTTTGTTAGGCCTACCCCACAAGATGATCCCGCAGCCTAGCGATAATTGACAGCAGGATAGATGGGTAAATTCACCTTCGTGGTCGATTGCGTATACAAATTATTTAAAAGAACTGACCTGCGGACTAATTGCGTAATACACTAACTGACAGTAGAAATGGCTTTCATTTTGACAGTTCAACAACATTCATTGCGTTATTTACGATGTTGAGAAGACAAATTTTTCGAACATAATAAAATCGTTTATTGCCCGTGGTCCGACCGCGTAGTTCTACTAGTAGGACCACGGGCAATTTTCTTTTCGGTGGTTCTATCAATCGGACCATGGGCAAATCAAGTTCTATCAGTAGTACTAAGGGCAACTTTGTTTACCCGTGGTTCTATTAAGTGAGTAAACTTCTTTGCATGTAAAACTTGGAGTTACTAAATATCAAAATAAATGTTGGACATGCATTGGATAAGCTGCGATGATATATATTCGTCCACATTTACTTACCTACTCTTTGTCAAAAATCTTTTTTTAGTTAAACCAGCTAACTCTTTTACTCTCACATTTTTAATCTCACATTTACACGTCCGTCCATCAATGCCTCTTTTGCTGGCTGCTGCAGTAATGTACTGTTTTCTTTTTAGTGCAATAGGTAGCTACAAAAACATTTTTTCACTTCTCATGCTCTAAAAGTTCGTCTTTATGTTGTGCTTAGGCGACATAAAATCGCTTTTTATGTTCTAGTGCATAAAGTATTTTTTTTTTCTGAGACTAAGGTAATCAGGCCCAACAGCCACACGCACAATAAAACTTTGCAGATTAAAGTCGTGATTTATTTAATTTTCTTTAATTTATACCACTTCCGTGTTTTCTATCGTTAATTTAATAAAATCAGGTAAAATAGTTGTCATTTATTATTTAAAAACGCAAAGAAACGTTTTTATGACTTGGCAGTATGAAGTACCCAAGTCGAATGACAAATGTTGAAATAAAAAACTTTTAAAAAGTTTCGTGGCGGTATTATCTGTGGTGGCGGGAATTAGCTATGCTTTGGAACATTTTTGATTAATTATGTACTGTATACTTTATGCCTGTTTCATTTTCTCGCAATCGAAGTGAAAAGCAGAGTGTACAACTCAGGCATAAACGAGCCATTTTACCCCTCGACTTAACTATCCACCCTCGCCTGTGGCTCGCGTGGATATAAACGTCTCGGGGTAAAATAGCTTCTTTTATGCCTTAGTTGTACAATCTACTATTTAATAACTATACATTTTATTTTTACTTATACGTATTTTTTTTCCTTTGTAAAATAATGAAGGTAATACGGGCTGGTGTCCGCAACTCAAAAATAATGTAACAGGTATAAGTACTACGTAAGTAGTACCATGGGCAAAAATATTTATCTTAGTTCTACTCGACCAGTAGGACCAGTGCCAATAAAATATGATAATTTTATAACGATGGTCCGATTGATAGAACCACCGATAAGAAAAATGCCCGTGGTCCTACTAGTAGAACTACGCGGTCGAACCACGGGCAGTAAACGAATAAAACAATGGATTAGAAATATCCTTCAAAATGATTCAGATTTTGATTGTAAGTGTTACGCAATTAGGATGCTGGCAAAAGTTACGGGTGTCGGCTGGATGCGAGAAGCACAGGACCAGATCATGTGGCGACGCTTGGGGGGATGATTTCCAGCAGGATGTCTTGCCGCTGAAATGATGACAATGATGATTTAAAAACTATCCAGATAATTTTTAAATATTTACCCAAACTTATCGAATTCGTACCTACATAAGCAAGTTGGTAAGACCGTTTACTTTCTCAAGTAGCATGTTCGCTTCTTTGGCCGCGAAATCGAGATTTATGTGACTAGACAAATTGCGATATTTAATTATATTTTATAGAGCTACCTTCACTTCGTCTTCGGAATAATAACTGCAATAATAATTATTTCTTTATCATGTCATCATCATCATTATTTTATTACCTATAAATCTCATTTTTCCTACTGCTGAATCAGATCTGCAACCATATTTTTTTTCCTCATTTTTAAATAAAAATAAAAGGAATTCTTTATTGGCATAAATGAAGAATTTATTGGTGTCTGGTATGTTCGCTGAAGCGCGTATGGATGGCTTTCAAGCCATCATGCGCAAAATAGCAAACTCCTTGCTGCACCGTCTACAAGGCAGCAGCAACAGCATCCTAATTGCTATTGCTACCCGTTTTGACTGTCGTTTCCAAAATCAGTGGATAAGGATAGCCATAGGCATCAGTTAGGTATAGGTACTAACCATACTAACATAATTTTAGGTACAATTTTTGTTACTAACACACTTTTGTTATTTTGTGTTTATAATTATGTGATATATATGGAGATTCTCTGAAATAAATAATAATAATAATAAAAAAATGTGTACAAACAAAGTGAAGCCCTGACTCCTTGCCCTAGGTAAAAACACTTGTGTTTACTAACTGCCTCCTCTGAGTCCTCTGCCTGGAGGTCCTGAAACACCCTTTTCCTTTCCTAGGTAGATAAATTCTGAAATAGCTGTACCATATTTTTTAACTACCGACATCATTATTTCAACAATTTTTTCCTCGTACGCCAATTTTATGGACGACTTGTTCTTTAATTTGTTTTAACATACTTATGTGGACCCAAAATACGGGAAGTTAAACACTTTAAGATAACAACGCTTGACATATTACACGGAAAATCAAACAATGAGGGGAAGGCCCGGAAAACATTAATTATCTATTATTTTTGTGTGACTAATAAGTAGGACTGATAATATCTGACGTTGGAGTGGTAAAATATGGATGACTTTAAGTTCTGATATGTGTAGGTATAGTCTGCAGAATAACCAGGCCAATGTCACCAGGCTTGGTGATTGTACAGACGCCAGCACATCAAGCTACCCGAAACTGGCCAATTTTCCCAATCAACTTTGAACCTTATGTTTTAGCGATAAAGTTGAAAATATATTAAAGAAATTTGACAGATTGTAGTAGCTTCATGCGCTGGCGTCTGTGCTTAGTTACAATTGGACGCTGCTTCTCTAGGTCTAGCTAGGGGTGGGAGCGGTGAATGCTTATGCAAATCCCGCGCCCCCAGCCATAGGTAGAGGTGGAACACCGCGGTGGTTTTAGCCGGTAAGAGCCCGGCCTGCCCCTGTTTTTTTTTTATAGGGGTAGTCTTATCGGGCGAGGCGGCAAGCCTCCTTGCCGAACTGCCGGCGGCATGAGATCTGCAGGCGATAGTTCTCACGCGCCTGTATGAGTGCCGCGCGGAAGCACTACGCCGGGGGGAAACTCCGCTTCCGCGGCAGGTCGCGGTGGAGCGGACGGACCTCCGGCGCGATCTCATGGTGGCATGGAAGGAGCGACTTTCGCAACCCAACGCAGGGCATGCCACGAAAGTGGCGATAAGACCCCTCTTTGAGGAGTGGCTAGACAGGCGTCACGGCGTCCTCACCTATCGCCTGACGCAGGTACTCACCGGACATGGATGTTTCGGGAGGTTCCTGCACATCATCAGGAAGGAGGAGACGCCCGGGTGTCACCATTGCGAGGATCGCCCAGAGTACACGGCGGAGCATACGGTGGAGGTCTGCCCCGCTTGGGCGGAGCACCGCCGTGCCCTCGTAGAGGCGATCGGCAGCGGCGGCGACCTCTCGCGTCCGGCCCTGGTTCAAGCCATGGTCCGGGGCGAGAGGGAGTGGGAGGCAGTCACCTCCTTCTGCGAAGCAATCATGCTAGCGAAGGAGGTGGCGGGATGGCTGAGGGAGAGAGCCTCACGTCCCAGCCGCCGTGGGAGACGCTCCGGGCGTTGAGAGCCGCGTGACGACTTCAGGCCGCCGTAGGCGCGGGCCTGCGGACGGAGAGTAATGGGTAGCTCACCGTCCAATCAGGACCAGGCCCGTGCCGGACGGCGCGTATGTGTTCCACGCGCGCCTCAAAGAGATGTCAGCAAAAAGGAAGGGGCCTGCCAGGGCCGAAGCCTGCCCGGGATGCGGGATTTTCCGAAAGGGTTACCGCTACCCCGAACATAAAGGGCTAAGGAAGGAACACTGATGGGTTTTAGTCAGTAAGAGTCTGACACTCCCTTCCGCTCCACCCAGAGCGGGAGGGGTACATTTGATGATTTCCCATCCATAAAAAAAAAGAAAAAGAAAAGGGGTAGTCTCTTAAAGTTAATTCTACGACACTAACGGCCTTATTACAAAACAAGGTTCATCTTTAGACCCAGGTGTAAACCATCGAGCCATTTTTGAATTTCGATATTCGTTCTTTTTATTTACAAAAACTGACATTAAACCCGAGTCTAAGTTGCCAATTTTGCATTAAGAACTTTGCGTATGTCGGAATAAAGTTTAAAATACACTGTCTCGCAGGTTTGAGCTAGGTCTAAAGAACTCGTTTTGTATTAAGACGGTAACAGTTTTTTCGTGGGAGCAAATAGTAATTTGACACCTAGGAAACACCAAAAAATGTACTTCGCAAAAAGGAAATAAAAACAAAAATCTGTAACACAGACTGGGTAGATGACCCAAAATGTGAATTAGGTACTCACCGTAGTCACCGATGCTCCTCAGTCATCATTAGTCATTACCGTAAGGCTCGCTTCCCAATGACTCATGCCTTTAGCATGAACTCAATGATTCCAGGATGTTGTCGATAATCACGAGTTTTGAGCCGTCATCGTCATGCAGAAGATACCTGCGCAAGTAATACGTAGAAGTCATAATGTTTTGAATTAAATAGAAACGAAAAAAAAGTGAACTCTGGAGGTACCCATGACCCCTAACCGAAAAAGGTGATACGAAACATTTTGTGCGTCATTGGGAGATGGAGATAAGTATAATTAATATAACCAGGAGTAGATTGACGTATCTAATCAATGCAGACAAGCAAACAGTTCAGCTCATTCTGCAAAAATAAAATGAACACGTGTACACTAAAATAAAACATCCGACAGTCGCTAGGTGCCAACACGTCTTCGCATGTTGCAAAAAAAAATACAAACACCAATAAATGAACAGGTAACACCACTCACTCGTAGGTGCCCCAGTTTCTTATCATTATCAGTGGCGCGCGCGCAAGTGGCGGGCCGGAAGTGATCTCGACGGCGCGGCGCACGCGCCTCGTCGCCGGAAGTGGGGTTCCACACATGCAGGTCATGGAACCCAATTTGTGATTACGAAGATGTCATTTGCAAGCAGCTTGCAATACACCAAGAATGACAATGGCCAGTCACGCCTAGTTTTGAATAAGCAAATAGTTATACGATTGTCTTTTGTCCCATATTTCGATGTTATGTAAGCTATTATTTAATTTATCGGAATTTATTGTAACCAATTTCTATTGCGTGAGTCAGGAAGTTGTATTTATTTATTTTTATGGTCAAAAAATTGCAAACTATATAACATTCTCAAACTTTTACACTGTTGCATAAGAATTGAATGCAAAACCAACTGCGTTAATTATTTTTCTAGATGAAACACGACTTTCGATTCCAGATTAATCATTCCGATAGTTATAAAGACTTATAATTATTAAGAAAAATATGTAACGAGCGTGTAACATATTATTATGAAAGCTACTGTTCTCCAGTTGGCTGGCCATACATCAGTCGGCAAATGATTGTGAAGACATAATGTGGGCGAAATTATTTCTCACCTCTAATCGACGGAAGACTGGTTATTTTAATATGATTATTTATGTCCCGTCGGTCAGACTAGGTCGTTGAGAGACGTTTTAATCAGAGCATGAGAAAAAATAGATGTATCGTTGACGAAATTTTCCTCCCAGAGCATGCGTGTCGGTGCATCTGTTGACATTTGCTACAAAGCTTAGACACAAGACTATTTACAAGGTCAGTCACATGTTTAAGCTTTCGTACAAAACGAGAGTCTATGAAAACCTCGATTTTTCGAAGCTTTAATGCACAAATGAAAAGTTCTAGACCTCAATGTGACCCAAACGCGTTTACTGAATTTGTAAGCTGAATTCAAAACGAACAGTGCATAGAAACAAGTGCAGAACTACCCTGGGCTTACTACATGACCTGTATTAATATTCTACAACCATACAACCATGATCAAAATAATAAATATGTAAAGATTACAATATAATTCACTTAGTAGGAGGGGGCGTCGACCCGCGGCGCCACGCAGCCGCGTCCGCGACCTTATTACAACGCGTCTTCAACAGTTGATACATACACAGTAATTCAACTTTATGCCTATATAAACGTGACTAACCCACACAGACACTTTGCAAATTCTCAGCGATAGATGATCGAATACTAAACTACGAGGAACACTGAACACTTCCGTCCGATCTCTTTAAATCTGTAAGTAGCACGATGGATTTGGAACATATAAATAACGTTCTAAAAGACAGGGTTTCGGAGTTTACTCTATTTTTAATTTTAGATGATCTTATTAAAGTTTTCTCTTTGTGAAAATAAATAAATATGAGACGATTTATTTTCAATATTAATCATATTCAATTATTAGTTTATTATCCATTTCACAGTATTTTATATGTAGGTATTTATAAGAACTAACCCAAGTTGTTTCTCTCAACGAGTTCGCCCATAGTGACGCATGAGCTATTCGGGCCCACGGCTCAGTCATAACCTCATTGTCCATCGATTCCTCCTCTAATCCTTCACGTCCATCCTTCGGTTCTATTTACAAGCTATCACCGAGAAAGCCGGATAAAGGGAAACGAACTTTCGATGAGAAAACAAATGAAAAATATATTTTTTCAAAAGTCCTTGTAATAAAATGGGGTCAAACAACACTCCCAAACACCAGATTTATCTGTAAAAATAAACGTAAGCAAAGAACGGTTTCAGAAAGATGTGAAAATTTGAATTATGTCAAACTACAATTTGTCACTTGTTTAGAGTAATGTAAAGTCCCACTGCATGTTCACAATGTCAAATCTAAACCAAACGCTGAAAGTAAACGACGTCCGATGATAGGGAAGACATACAAAGGTGAAAAATTAATAGCCTGGCAACCTGTCCACGATTTGTAAACATTCTCGACTCCCGCCAACGTGACGAATTCAATGAAATGTATGCCAAACACCAGCACTCTAATTATAAACAGCTATCAGAAAAAAAGTACTGCTCGCATTAACACCCGTCTAAATAAAGAAGCAACGAATCAGTAAGCGATCGAACGAGGCATGGTGATCACGTAATTTAGCTGACTCACACCGAATATGTGCAGACAGGTAAATATTTAGTACATCGTACGTACGTACTTGAATCCATGCCAATGATTGTTGGACTTCAATCGACTGAGAGACCTCAGTTTTGTTAATTTATTGTTTGTGAATTTACCAGATCAATACTATTTTCGGCAATGACATCTCTTTTGCGTTGATGGGTATTGCGGCCGAATAATTTACCAATCAAGTACTCAGCACTTTATTATTTCGAGTTGCACCTATCAATCTGTCATTTAAATTGTCGAGTGTTATTTTGTATTCCTTTTGTATTGAAACAACGGCTGTTACGTCTGTATCACCTTCAAACATTACCAAGCAATATAAATGACTTAAATAAACCTATCAAAAACATGAAAGTTTTCTCCAACTAATTAAAACACCGGTCATACAAGTGAAACATAGCAATTACGCCGGACTAGAATTGGTTTAACATTTTCTAAAACCAATAGGTAGGAGATTTAAATTAGTGGGTGAAGTCTTACAATTAGAGATGCGTGGACGCAGGTAAGAAAGCGACAATACATTAACCTACAGAGTACAGTGTCGTAGGGAAAACCGTCACACGAGTTTTGCTCAATTATAGTGAACAACACGGGGTTAGAACGGCTAGATGTTGTATTTATTGCTAATTAACTGGGGAAGCATTAAAAGAAGGGAAAAAAATGGGACACATTGTCTTCATGGACAATTATTATGAGGAGACATGTTTCATTCATGAAAATGTTATTAAGGAAGAAAGTCAAGATCTATACCTTCGATTTGACAGCTTAGCTAGAATTTTCAATCGTCAGAAGATACTCAAATTGCATGCAGTTGGATGAAGTCGACTAGATTCTTAGCTCAAACAAAATTTCCCAAAGTTCCCAACAAAAACTCAACCGATGCACTTAACAATTGGTCACAATATCTAAACATCTCTTCCAGCAGAAGTAAGTTCGTTTATCATCGGCAACTGAGACAAGGCGGCAAGAAAGTGGACTTTCACTCAGTCAGTCGATGCTCGCTCCTTACTATATCACACCTCATTTGATTCTAAGGGCCTAGTTTTATAACTTGTAAACAGCTCACAATTATTGAGAGAAATTGTTTATAAATATTAATATTTAGAATGTATATAGGTAAACTAGGTGATTGTTGGGAGTTAGGTTAACTGTGGAAAGCTTATAGAAACAGCTTCTATTCCAAGACTTATGGTTTCTTAGTTTACATGGGAAAATGATACAGCTAATTTTATTATGCTACTTATTTATCGTTTCACTTCCAAAACTAAATCTTCTGATCTATTATGTAAAAATCTCACCGTGAAAACTTAGGTGAAGTGAGCTTCGAGTGAGCGGTCATTCCACCTGATGCTGGTATCCACCTGATGCTGGTATTGACACTATTGGCAGCTCACTTCACCTAAGTTTTCACGGTGAGAATTTACAGAATGCAAGGGCTGGTGGAATGACAGCTCACTTTAGCTCTTCGTATGCTTAATCGTGGATCCACGCGAGACACAACGGCTTTTTAATTGTGTCTGTAATTACGGCATTCAATCGGTTAAGCTCACTTCGCCTATGTTTTGACGACGAGATTTTTGCACATAGGCTGATACTGAACAACTAAATTTTCTCCAAGAAAAGCTAATAAACCCGTAACTCATCATGCAAATACACTTGAAGCTCATCAACAAAACCCAGTAATAATAGAGACGCATTGCAAAACGTATTAAACAGCGATTAGTAGCAATAGCCAATAAACCAACGTTTTGTAGGTCATCAGACGCTTTAGTGTCCTAATATCTTCGATTAAACTTGCGACATTCATTAATAACTATGAAAACGTAATTAGTTTCGACCAACATATGCTCTTTATAGATTGACGTCACCTTAAATTCAACGACATTAAAAGCTGATAAAATTTAAACTGCATATAAATCGGAAGATTTTGCTATAAAATCACCCAACGTTGCTGCGGAGTTTTGCTACTAAGCGAGCAGTAATCACATAAATAAACACATCTATAAAGTTTATTTTTGCTTCTATTACGCACTGTAGTCTCTCAAACAGTCTGGTAATATATAATAAAATATTTAACTCCTGTAAAAATGTATCTATGTATGATTGATGAGTAGGACGCAATCAGGAATGAAAAATATCTTTTAATGTATCAATGTCCACCTATCTTATGTCGACATTTTTAAAGTGCTACATATTGTTCTATTTAGAGTATCCTGTCTTCGATCTAATCAGGTTATGTCCTCTTAAAGAAACCTCATATGTGAAAAGAAGGGCTTTGTAGTGAGTAATCCCGTTGCATAAGATTAATATCCAACTATATGTGCCTAAAATTAAATTTCAATATGGCATTCATAAAGTTTCAGAAGATAGGCTAGATGACGTAGTGGCATAGTCCTGCAAGGTCACAGGTAAGATTTTCAGGAAAAGATATTTGTATAGTCTACAGATGATTGTTCGTAAACATCCTCATAATGTTTGTCTGAATGATTTGTGTATGTAATAGCCATGGTACAATGTGTTCTAATGTAGAGCTGTCGGTGAGAGACTTTGGACCTGTTGTTGTTTTTTTATAGGTACCTATTATATGTACTTGTCTCTACATGCCATAAAAGTAATGTTTTAACGACCATCGGGCCATCTGCTTTCTATGTTTGTTTTTTTTTTCTAAATGGCAGTGTTTTTCATTCCATCCCAATCTAGCTCTATAGTCTTTCCGAATGAGTCTTCGTCACTTTGTTCATTTATTTGTTTCACTTTAATTGTATATTATTTTTAAGCCCTTTCATTAACCCGAGTAAGTTATAACCTCACGTTCGAGTGCTTCGACCTTGTCAATTGAATTTCCACGCGTCGGATCTGCCTACGCGAATTTCCAACAAATCGTGTCATATTCTAACAATGAGTTACATCGAGACCGACGTCAAAGTCAAACATCAGGTTATAATTAGACGATGTACTTCTAACGTACATATGAGTATGGATTCTATGAACGTATTTACGGAAGCGCCTGCGCAGCGCTAAAAACACACTATATATAATTGTTTAGTACTTGGCTTTAAGTTTTCTTATTGTCTCTGTCAGCCTATTGATATTCTTAGTTATTGCTCAGTCTGCTCGGAGTTTATTTCCTCTATTTAATAGTACTTGCATGTTCCTATATTACATTATTGCTTTTGTAAATAGGTAGGTCTCTATCTGGTTACATTCCTCTAAACGACGGTATTATTGTATTTAAACTTCCTGATCATCATTTACCAAAAGCTTCGTTTTTCAGATAATTCGGCACCCTAATCGCATAACACACTATCAATTATAATCTGAATCATTTTGAAGGATATTGCTAATCCATTGCTTTATATGTTCGAAAAAATTGTCTGCTTAACAACGTAAATAACGCAATGAGTGTTGTTGAATTGTCAAAATTAAATCCATTGTTACTGATAGTGTATTAATTACACAATTACCTTGCTGTTTACAAATTATTAATTAGGTATCACACTAATATTATAAAGGCGAAAGTTTGTGAGTGTGTGTGTTTATATGTTTGTTACTTCTTCACGCTCAAACGGCTGGACCAATGTTGATAAAATTTCGTATGGAGGTAGCTGACACCCTGGATTAAAATATAGGCTACTTTATATCCCGATATTCCCACGGGATCGACATTTACGGGGGTGAAACCGCGGGGCGCAATTACACAATTACCTTGCTGTTTACAAATTATTAATTAGGTATTCAACAATAAACCGCAGGTACTTGGAAGTTTCTAATGCTATCAGTATCAACTAATGACTCACTTAGCCCAAAAACTGTTCCTACTTCCTAGAAATCATCTGCATTGTTATACTTAATAACGTTACGTACATAAGTTCCGTTGTAGCTCAGTCCAGTTATTGCTTCTTACGTTGATCGGCCCACGCTTCCTGCATCAGATTTATTAGCGCTTTACGCTCCATCGCTATATATTATTAGAACACTTTAAATATTCCGTTGCTAATATTGTTCATCTTATATTGATGGTTGGCTGGCAGCTGTTTCGAATTCGGGGCTGAAAATCTTCCGGGATTGGCAATGTAAACAGAAGAAAGAAAAGGTGGATAAAACAGCATTGTAGCGGATTGATGCAAAAAAAAAGAAAGGTAGAAGGAATATTTGGCATCTAGTTCATAAAAATACTGAATTGTATTGAAATCGCTCGATTTGTTGCCTGCAACGAAGAAAATTTTGCCGTTAGAATGGAAAATCGCGAATGTGTAGCAGATTTATGACCAGCAAAGACCGCTACCCAGATCAAAATGTGCAAACAAAACATTTTCTTGATATGAAAGTGAAAGTCAAACAATGCATTACACTCTTATTATTCAGCATAAGTTGCAAGCAGAGCAATAGTGTGGGAAACCCTGATTGAATAAGTTGATAACAGTTTTAATTGATTTGGAATTAGCCCCAATTCTACAGAGCAGAGTCACTAGAGTCACTAGTTGTACCTACATACAGTCATGGGCGAAAAATGAGTGTCGCAAAATTTGTTTCCATTCACAACCAAATGACTATAGGTATCTGGTTCAGTTCTTAGTTGTCAAGTGGATCCATTCCTTGATTAGAACTTACATATTGCCAGTCAAAAAATTCCTTAAAACCCTTTATGCCAATCAACCTTAAATAAATAACACATCAAATTCAAGATCTCACAAAACCAAAATTTATGACATCCCTTCTTGTGCTCGTCTACTACTACCGTTGCTGAACATACAATCCTCTTAATCGACGGAAACACTTAGGTATTGATGGTAAATAATTAACATAACATAATCAGCCTATAATGTTCCCACTGCTGGGACACAGGCCTCCTCTCTTCGAGAGGGAGTGTTTAATGAAACAATTATGTTAATTATCTTTCTCCCAAACCCTGATCCCGTCGCCAACGCATCGCTTCACCGCACGTAAGTATTCAGTTCGAGTCATAACGCACGCGGTCGGAAGGTGAAAGGCGTATCGCTTTCGAATTAGATCGCGTTATGCCGACAACGGTGAAACGCCGACACTCTCCAATGTTTATGTACTTAAACGATGTCGGATTTACTTCGTTTGTGATTGTATTCATCAGTGTAATGTAATGAATCGGTCGTATATGGTTGAGTTAATTAATTTTGCATTTTTCCTTTTGATGTCTTGTTTAACCCGCCAATAATGGCCCTCCAAATAATGTTAGAATTTGCTCTACCAGCTTTCAGATCAAACCAGAAAACCCAGGTTTCTGAAAGGCTTCAACAGACACTTTGACTGTGAAACTCATGTTGGCAACTGTCATCGGCTGACCAAAATAAAGACAGCCAAAAAATCTTGCTCAAACCTGGTGGAGGTTGTGCAAGCCTTGATTTTATTCTAGGTTCATAAAGGAGGAAAACTTGAAAGATTCGCAATTCTATGTAATACTTAGAAAGTAATTGAAAAAAAAAACGGGTCACATCAGCCGCAAGCAGGATGACCGTTGGGCGAAATACTCCACACAGTGGGTGCCTGAAGAATGACGTCGCCGCCGAGGCTGACCGACAAAGAGTTGGCGAGACGACCTGGGCGCGTGCTGCGAGGGTTGGTTCAAGGTAGCGCGGGAAAAGATTTTCTGGAAGGATTTGGGTGAGGCCTTTACCCAGCGAAAAAAAATAAAAAACTGGTACCTACTCCTTGAAACAGAAAATGAATCAAAAGTATTTAGTCAATGTAGATGCTAAAACAGGCAACATCTATTGTACAATTCTCAACAACTCTTTGTAATAATGATCATCAATCAACCAACTCAACCTATAGCACTCTTCTATTCAACATATACCTCCAAATAAGGACATAATGACGGTAATCACTTCGCTCGGCATATGGGTTTATGACCGCAGAGCCTGACCTTTCGCCCTGGTAGGCTGCTTCTCGTCATTGACCTGGAGCATTTGGAGTGTACTTTTAATAGTTACCTAATCCTTCTACCACCAATAGTATACATGGATTTTATTACTCGGTTGCAAGTCACGTAACCTGTCATCTACATACGTGCCCCTCCTTCTTTTTTGTCGTCCGTCAAGTGTGTCTTTACTGTGAGAGATATGGCCCACTTCAGTAACGTTTGCACCATAAAGATTATAGTAGAATTCAGAATTAAGCAGTCTTCCGTTCGCTATGGATAAGTCGTACTAACTAATCTCGATTAAGTATCTCAGGTCCCATTAACCTTGTTGGGACAAAAAGTGGACTCTTGAAATTTTGACTTTCATTCCACGGTTACAATCGGGGTTCTTCATTTAAAATAACTGCATTCTTTCAAGGTGATTGCTGGATAACGCTGCAAAATCCAAAATAAAAATTATCGGCTTACATAACTTCTCACACAAAAGTCGCCTTAACTACTGAAGTTAAGGTAAAACTCATGTCAATTCTAACAGCATAGTTAATTGTTACACACGTTACTGATAACGGCGCAGGCGCAACTCAATTATCGATATCACCGCAACTGAGGATTTTTTCGCTGTTTTGTTCGCGGTTTTATGTTCCCAGGAATTTGTGGTTTGTTTTGCATTTGTTTACGCTTATTGACGTTCATTATTTTGTTGCGTAGTTTGGGAATTGGCCACCATCTTTCCTTCTGTGGGTACCTACTTATTATTAATGTATTATGTAAAGTAGGGGTACTTACGTTAAATAAAGAAGAGAAGCATTTGACAGTTAGACAGTGCTAATAATATCATCGCGTCAACTACATATAAAATAGAAAGGAATATAATGAAACATCAAAACGAACCTGCTTATGCTTCATTATCAGCCTATAGCAGTCCACTGCTGGACATAGGCCACTCCTATTGCACGCGCGCACGCCATTCAACTCGATTTTCGGCAACTCTCATCCAGCTGCTACTGCGTTTTATATGCTTATAAAGTCGAATGACTTTATAGTACCTAATACCTAGCAAATAGAATGCAGAAGAAGTACCTATTGATAAACTACCAGCTAATTAGATAGAGCACTTGCAAAGGGAAGATCACAAATAAGTTGGATTGAGGAAGCGTGGTGAAAGGGAATGAGGCCTAGGTATACTTAAATATGTCGAGCAAGGCTGTAATTATGATGGGATTAACACACGTTGCAAGACCGGTTGCTAGGAAGTACTGACACCATACCATTCTTCCGCCAACAAGCATTATTATGTTCCGGTTAAAATGGTACTAGGGTGCCGGATTTAATCCACAGCAACTTATGAGTTGGCCTATATTCGAAAGATTAGCAATTCATTGGCCATTTAGCGTTATACCACCCTTTGGTATTTCAAATGAATAGGTTGTGATGTCATTCGTGGATCTTTGACAGTCGTTACGGGTCGTCAGAAGCCCGAAAGTCTGACAATCAGTCTTACCATAGGGAATTACCCTGTAAGGGTTGCGGGTCAAGGGAAATACTGATATTTTAGCTGCATCCGGTTTGACTGGAAGCCGACCCCAACATGTCGAGAAAAGTCTAGGCAGATGATGAGGCTGTTATAACCACTTTCCATCAGTTAATATGTCGGCATGTATTTACGTTTACTTTTAAAACTAAAAGAAGTCAGTCGACTATTTTACATAAAACACACGCTATAATTGATATAACGTTTAATATGTGGCATAATAACTGCATGCATCACTTGTAAGGCAAGGCAGACTTATAATAAGTAGGCGAAGGCTTACCGCTTTGCACATGAATTTGATCAACAAACATTAACAAGAAAATAATTTTAATTGAAAGAAGATATAGTGACAAAAATTGAATAGGGTATGCTTAGATGGTTTGGTCATGTTGAGAGGATGTATGAGAGGCGACTAACATAAGGTATTTACAAGGCAGATGTGAGTGGAAACGACGGGACACGCCCTGGGAGGACATATAGTGACCTTGTTATTGATGTTCTTCAGAAAGATCAGGTGCGTAGTACTCGGAATTGGCGTGCGCGTATGACCAGATGTATGAACGTAAACGAGGCAAAAGGAGTATGTAATGATCGTAGCAGGTGGCGTTCTGTAGTTTCTGCCTACTCCCATGGAAAGAAGGCGTGAGTTTATGTATGTACTTTTATTTGAGTAAAAAGCAAAGGTTCGTTCATCTGGCGAACATATTAAGATAACAATGGCAATAAGATTAGAAATCATTACTTTCTATACGATGTAAAATTTCCTATTGCGCAATCGTTCAAACATAGTCACGTAGTATGCGATAAGCACATGCAATGATGTTTTATACCTATACTTATTTATTAAGAATGTTTGATTTGTTACTGACAGATAAATTTGCGAAGAAAAACGTGATAGCGTCGCCGTGATACTTAGCGTACGAGCGGCGATTCATTGCATAATCAGCCTATAATGACACAGGCCTCCTCTCTTCGTGAGGGACTGGGCTATTATCTACCACGCGTGCCCAGTACGAGTTAGTCGATGTCACATGACTTCGAATTTTTTGATCTAGGACATGCCGGTTTTCTCCCGATGTTTTCCTTCACCGTGTGTGATTCACTGAATGTAAAGTTGTTCACCGATAACAGAGTCTGTTTTCATACGCGGCTTATTACCATTTGAAGGGGATTAATTTATTTACAACTTCATCCATTAAACATCCACTGCTAATCACAATTTACAAGAATTGCTGATTATTAGACGCCAATTAATAATTAACAATCACGCATTACAAAATTGTCGATGTACAGACGCCAGCACATCAAGCTACCCGAAACTGTCAAATTATCCCAATCATCTTTGAACATTATGTTTTAACGATAAAGTTGAAAATCTATTAAAGAAATTTGACAGATTGTAGTAGCTTGTTGTGCAACAATGATAATGTGTACCACTGACCTGTATTATACAAGTACGCTTAATAGAGGTCAGTGATGTGTACACAAAAGCCGGCCGAAGGACCAATAAGAACCCTACCCTTCATTCACTGAATCTTTTTCTTAGCGTGTCGTTGGCAATCCTGGGCCGACTCCATTTAGAGTCGGCCCAGAATTCGGCTACGGTTTGGCGCCATCACTAGCATCCATCAGCTAGACAGGATACGCAGGACACGATATTAAGTATCCCATCGTTTGTGGAACAGCACCGCATTTGCACCCCAAGGCGGACTCGTTTATGAATCTCTCTGAACAGTTTTCCTTGCTACGGCCAACGGTCTGTTTAAAGACTTCCAGGTAAGCTAAGGCAACTCGTTTCCAGGTGGCAGATCCTCAGCAGGTCGGTGGGTGATATTTCCTGAATTATAAATAGAGTTGTTAGTAATAAATTCCAGCAATGCAATTTGTTTTATGCGACTAACTCTTTCAAATTACTCTTTTGATAAACAGCTGATAAGGTCGCATATTTTTATAGGTACTCAGATTAGCCTGAAACTACAACGTATGTAACTTGGTAAATATTATGTAACATTTATTGCCTACTTATGTGAGTTTTTTTACGTTTTAACAATATTCTAAGTGGGCTATCAGAGAGGCGATTCCCGTAACTCCCCCGCCGCCGCCATCGCCATCGCGCACCGCGCGTATCTCATGTGATACGATACAATAGAAAATCAATTGTGTCTCATTAGCGGATCTTGAGAGGTTAAGAACGTTCAACAGTCTAACCTCAGTCTCAATCTGTCAAAAATAACTCTAATATCCGTACATTTTTGAAAAAGTTTCGACATTGAGATGAGATTGCGACTAGGTTTTGTACGTTTTTAATTACGGTAATAATTAATCTTCTGGTTAGTACAATAAATTAAGGGTAGGTACAAAAAAAACCCAAAAACTTAGACATCTGTTTAGTAATAAAATTATATATAAAAGATTATTTTAAATAATACAATTTTTTTGGTAATAAACATCGCAACTTTGGTAATTAAAATCAGGTGTTAGTTTAATTATTATTATTATTATCAGCCATTTCTGTCCCACTGCAGGGCAAAGGCCTCCCTTCCCTCCTTCCACTTATCCCTATCCAGTGCTGTTACACGCCAATCCTTGTGGAAAGAGTAGAGTTCGTCCCGCCATCTCATTCTGGGCGTTAGTTTAATATCTTTAATTAATAACATTTATGATCCACGAAACAATTTGTGAGACTTTTATGAAGGTTTTCTGAATATAGGTATCGTTGGTGTGATTTGCTTGATAAATAAATAAATACTCATCATCTGCTAAGAACTTTGTTTTCCAAAATTGTATTGTTTATTGTAAAATAATCATTTCCAAAAAAATTACTAGTTCTAACATATTTTCTGTATTCACATTCGCACGCATTTATTTTATTTACTGTAAACAGATTAAACAGTTTTATCAGTATGTTTAAAGATAAGACGAATGCAGACAGTCTTGCGTTGCAAGCGTTAGCACGTAAGTATGCATCATATTTTTTATGCTAAAAGTAATTGACTTACATAGTTATCATACATGTTAATGACGAGGTCGTTTTCACTAACACTAGGCGACACCTAAATGAACGCCTAAATACAAGCATGCTGTTGGATTTTCATCTTTCGGTGCTCTAGATCCACAAAGGGATAACGACTAGACATTTTGATGTCCTTCCATTAAAATAATCATCTAATGAAGATTCATTGTTTCACAACAAAATTTCACCATCATGAGTATTAAGAGCGTATTCCATGCGCATCCGGCGGTGATCTCCTTATGCGCAAAATGTCAGCTTCGTCGTTAAACTATAACAGAATTGCGCACCGTCAATACTGCGCACCTTTCATGTGTGACGAACATGGTGGAAATGGAGAAGGCATTTTTCATGGTGATATTTCTTTAAGTGATACGCTTTGTTCGTTTGTCATCGTTTAATGTCCATGATTGAATTGTGTCTTTGTTTGTAGTAAGTGTGAATGTACTTAGCAATCGTGAAAAACTATGCCTGAAAACAGAAATCAAAATTGCTTAAAACTACTAATTGTGAGCAGTCTTATCCACAAATTTGGTTTTACGTACTTCTCGTATGCCCAGCACAAGCTCGCCTATTAGTGAGAAAACACAAAATAGTTCAAACAATATACATTATCAGCCAACAGCGTTCCCACCGCTGGGACACAGGCCTCCTCCCTGTGAGAGGGAGTGGGCCGTAACCCAACACGCAGGCCCAGTGCGGGTTGGCGGATCTCACAAGACTTCGAATTTTTGATTCTTGGACATGCCAGTTTCTTCACAATGTTTTCGTTCACCGTTTTGAGAGCAGTGGTGATGAAATAATTTACACAAAGTAATGCGCCTGACTGGGTTCGAACATATGACCTACAACTCGTAAGTCGAAGCTGTTACCACTGGGCCACCACTGCTCTCTAATGCTCTCAAACAATATAATCACAGAAAATGAATCGAAAGTTTTCTCTATCAATACATTTTCCGAATTCAAAAGTAAACAAACAGTGTCATAAAACGAGATTTGGCAACACACAAGACATTGTTTGGCATGTAAGATTATGTGACGATTATCATATCCAAGCTATTGGAGCTTTTATCTTACATTGTGGTCCTCCATCCTTCTTTGAACGACGCGTTGGCACCGCGCTTCAAAATAATCATAAATTTATTTCAAGTGGCCAGCCGGCAACTAGTTGCACGAATCGCCAATGACGCTCATTTACACACATGCACAATACTAATATTAGTGTTCTAATCATATACACAATTATTTCTTGCATTCGATATTATTGTAATTATCGAAGGCCACAAAACTGCGCCTCTTTCCACAAACATGCATGTTTCCCGGGGTCAATAGATAATAATTAATCTATACTAATATTATAAAGTAGAATTTGTTTGTTTATAAGAACAGAATTAAATGAAGACGACGATGATGAAGTCGGATTTGAAAAAATATTTTTGCATTTGATAGCCCAATTCTTGAGGAAGCTTATAGGCTATATAACATCTCGCTATGACCCTTAGGAGCCGAGCAAAACAAAAAAGGCAGAAAGAACGCTAAGCGAAAATTAAGTGATAGCGCGGTCAGGTGATGCGATGCGACGGGGCGGGTCGGGAGAACAAGACATTTGAAGCGGACGATGTCGCGGGCAGAAGCGGGAAGAAGTCATAATATGGCTTCCAAAGTATTAACACGCTCCAGTATAATATTGTTATTCATTAAATACAAAACGTTACCAAAAATGGACTTGTCACAATGACTATACTTATTACTGCAGTAATTGGTCGTATCAATATAACTAAGTATACAATAGACTAAGTACACAATCTATCTATCTACGTGTCCATACATTGTGAGATAGTTTGGATCGTCCAGTCCTCCTCATGAATCACACTGTGTATCGACCGAATTAACACCCATGATTACAAGTTAGAGCCTTCAAATAATACTGTTAAAACACTGATATTTTTCAAGAAACATATTGTCATTTTTGTAAGAAAAGCAAGCGTTGGGTAAATAAATGATAAAGTTAGAGCCGAATCACAGTGATGCACCATAACAAATAGTACAAAATTGGCTGCATCAATATAAATAGCTTCAGTTTTCTGTGAACGACTGGCTGAACTTAAACATACCTCAATATACAGATTACAAAACCGACTTCACTACAAGTATTTGTTATACTACTGCGTAAAGTGTGGACTTGAGTGATGTTGGTGTGTTAATCGTTTTCATGACACTTAAAAGAAAAGCTTCTAGCTAACTGTTCGGTTTCAAACTGCAGTTTTGATGAAAGACGCCTCTCGAAGTTTCAAAAAAATATGGTTTGAAAAACAACATCTCTCTGACCCTAACTATTCCTTTGTTAATCAATGTATAAAAATTGTGACTTGAGTAACTTATGTACTAAACTTCAACTATATCCCACGATCCTGCTTACTTATCTCTTTTGTTGACTGTACATTATTTTTTTCGTATTCGGTACCTATGAATAACCACGATTCAATCGTTCAATCTCAGAAGATCTATTGGCCAGATCCATGATGGATCTAGTGACGATTGTTTTCTCATTAGGTCTCAGTCTGCTCAAATGCTAGACAAACATCATAAACGTTGCTTAAAGTTAAGTAGTGATTAGCGACTGTTTAACCATACATTTTTGACGTTTAAACGTCACTTAACATTAATCATCGTTTATAAATCAACACCTCAAAGTCAAAGTTTTTATGTGCACAATGAAGGTATACAAAACATGTGGTGTATTCGAATAGGTACCTACATATATAAAAACACACTTATCAATACCAAAATCCTGCCAAAAACCGCTGAAATTCTCGCTCGTCCAAAGTCACCGCATCAGCGTTCGTATCCCGATCGCGCCCAGACGCTGCGTCATACAGACTCAATACATACGTATACAAAGGAGCTGTTCTTGGTTATTTTCCACATGACCACCTACATCTATCGACTTTAATATCTTTGTTATTACCGTCTGTGTTTCCCACTTTTTTATTCGGAGTTCGTTTTCATTATTACAGGATTGTTGGGCTTAGGGGTCGATGATTCATTATTGTGGAGCCATTATATCATAGACAGCATAGTCAACATAACATGCAACACCCTTGCATAACACACACTTTCGATTACAACTGGAATGATTTTAAAGGATAAAATCAAATCCATTGCTTCATATGTTCGAAAAATTTGTCTGCCCAACAACGTGAATAACGCAATGAATGTTGCTGAACTGTCAAAATAAAAGCCATTACTACTGTTAGTGTATTACACAGTTAACCCACTGGATTAGTAACATGGAGAAAAGTCCAAAGAACAAGATCTAGGTACATAGAAGACAATACAATTATTACAAAGACCACAGACTAGACTAGCATCAATTAGATTAATTGTTTTGTAATCTATGTTTTACGTTTTTAGAAGAAACCCTAACCCAAAAATATAACTTTTCATGTACGTACAGTCAGCTCCAAAAGTTAGTTGACTTTTTCCCCTTCAGCTCTGTTGCCACATTATGATTTTTAAAATAAAAATAAAAAATCAGGTACTCCTTACTTGATTAATTTTTATATAATAGGCAGTTCGTTGAATTGGTCAATAAAAACGTTATAGCAGTTCAAACATCACTAGAATTTTAAATCATTGTGTGGTGTGTGCTGAAGTGTAAAAATGTCAACTTTTGAAGGACACTGTAGGTACGTGAAAATCCTGAAGGCATACCTCCTCTGCGACAGGGTTACATAGAGGATTGTTTCACTGGTAGTGTGTGTTTGTGTTATGCAGCAGATCGATTCTGTAATAAAAACTTTTACAAAAAAAAAAAACAACTGACTTAAAAAAAACTACAAAGTGTGATAAGTCGGTGTCGTTGGTTCCACATTTTCGTTTTTTGACACCGACTTCCGAAATTAAAGTTATTTATCACTGTAGTTTTTTTTTTTGAAGTCGGTTGTTTTTTTTTTGTAAAAACGTTTTTATTTTCACTTTTTAGTTGTACCTACCCCACACAAATTCAATTAACACTAGTGCATTGAAAAATTGAAGACACCGACTAGAAGAATCATCAAAATTCGCATAGAAATGCTGGAGATGCAGTACATTTATGCATATAACTTCGTACATAAGAATAATTACCTAATGTATAATGTACTTAAACCTTTCTGAAAGTATGTAAGTCACATTAATAAAAGAATTATCAAAATTGGTTCATTAGTTTTTGAGAAAATCGCAGACATACATACATACGGTTCGAATACAGAACCTCCTTTTTTGAAGTCGGTTAAAAATCTTACGGTGAAGACTTAGGTGATGTGAGTTGGTTTTTGCTAGGAATTGACACTATTGACAGCTCACTTCACGATCACTTCACCTAAGTTTTCACGGTGAGATTATTACAGAACAGCACCGCTGATCCACCACTTCCCATTAACTGCTTTTAATTCCTCTTTCTGGAAGCAAAAAGTACAAGTCACGTACCTCATTGTTATCGGAACATGTATTTCGTTTCCATATTACGAGGTAGGTACCTACTTTTACGTGGAAATGAAACGTGCGGAAACGATTATAATCACACTAATTGGATCCTAATACTTAATCACTAATCAGATAACGTAATTCATCCGAAACTTATCGTTCGATTATGTATTGTGTTTTAAAAGGTTTTCTTTAGCTTTAATTTCGTATACATATTTCTTTCTTAGTTCAAATACTTTTGCAGGATTTTGCAAGTAGGTATTTTAATTAAATACTTGCAATCTCCTGCAAAAATATTAAAACATCCTAAGCCTAATATAATAGGCTTGGCTTCTGTCCGTTTTAGGATAACAGAAAAAAATTCTTCTATAAATAAAATGTGTTCATTTATAATTCTTAATTTGCATTAATATCCTCTTCTGTATAAGTTCGTCGACCCTAATAATTAGTTTTCAAGAAGGGTACAGCCGGGCCGCATTTAGTTATAACTAGCATCCACCCGCGGCTTCGGTCACGTGGTATGTCGATACAAAATAGCCTACGTCCTTTCCCAGGGTTCAAATTATCCCCATACCAAATCTCATCAAAATCGATCAAACCGTTTCGGAGATTAGGTGGAACAAACAGACAGACTGATAGACAGAAAAAATTAAAAATGTTTTTTATTTTTAAGTAGGTATCGTTTGTATTATGTACAGGGGCCAGCAAATCAAGCTGCTACAATCTGTCAAAATTCTTGTAGATTTTCAACTTTATCGCTGAAGTATACTTCAAATTTCCCAATCAACTTTGAACCTTTTCAGGTATAGTAGCTTGATGTGCGTCTGTACTTTCATATGAATTTACTAAAATGCTGTTATTTTGACATTGCAAACAGAAACTTTAATTTTATTTATTTGTATGTATATCAATCAATCAATCAACTCAGCCTATCGCAGTCCACTGCTGGACATAGGCCTCTCCCAGACTGCGCCACAGCACCCTGTCCTCCGCCTTCCGCATCCAGTCTACCCCAACCACCTTCTTTAGGTCGTCCGTCCATCTAGCTGGGGGGCGTTCCACACTACGCTTGCCAGTACGCGGTCTTCACTCCAGGACTCGTCTGCTCCACCGGCCATCAGTCCTTCGACAGACATGGCCAGCTCACTGCCACTTCAGTTTGCTTACTCTGCAAGCTATGTCGGTAACTCCAGTTCTTTTCCGGATAATTTCATTCCTGATTTTATCCTTCAAAGAGACTCCGAGCATAGCTCGCTCCATAGCGCGCTGAGCGACCTTGAATTTGTGGACCAACCCGACCGTCAGTGTCCACGTTTCAGCACCATATGTCATGACGGGCAGGACGCACTGGTTGAAGACCTTAGTCTTCAAACACTGCGGGTTAGGCGACGATAAGACTTGACGGAGTTTTCCAAATACTGCCCAACCCAACTGGATCCTTCTGTCAGCTTCCTTCTCAAAGTTGTGTCTACCGAGCTGGATGACTTGCCCTAGGTAGACATAATTCTTCGCAACTTCGAGAAGCGACTCTTCGATGTGTATGTATATGTATGAATGTATGTATAAGTAGATGAAAGTCTGACAAAATGCAGCAAAATGAGAAATATTTCGCAGCACAGATACCTATGCTATGTGATTATTGGGGCAACTTTCAATTGTACCTGCATTAAGTAGTTCAAATTGTTTCAATATGACTTAGGCAAAGTACCCAGTAGTTACTGGTTATTGTGACAGCGGTTGAGTTCCGTTCCGACTCGAAATAGCAAGTAGGTATACAACGCAAGCCTATAAAGTTACTGACACAAATTAACTATGTACTTACGGCTAAACAAAAGAAAATAACTAGCCAGTGACAGGTCAACAACCTAACGCAGTACCTACTAAAAACTTAAAATGTAGTTAAGTAATTAAATTGTTTATTTTCGTTTTACTGTTTCTTTCGATTTATTAGGAAATTGTTTACTTTGTACACAAGAATGGTTTCGTCTTTTTCTGCATTTTTGGAAAGGTAAGAATATTAGTTATTACGATTTGTTTGGTACCTAATCTTGAAACTGTTTCAAATCAGCATAGCTATTCACAAACACTCGATACGCTTCCGTATCGTATCGAACATTAATCATTGTTATCGTTGGAGTCTTCTAAACGCTGTTCACAAGTCCAAAACCCGAAAATTTTGTCAGTTTAAATCAAATAGACGCCCGCTATTTGCTGTTGAGGGCAAGTCAAATCAGGTTATCGAAATGTCACGTTTTCGATACGATAGCCTGCCGTATGGTTGTGAATCAGGGCTCAGAAGCTTTTAATAACATTTCGATCTACCGTACATCCGGAGGGGCAATTGTCGTAATTTTAAGAAAGTTTATACTTTGCAGTCTGATATCAGTCTCCATCTGTCTAAAATACCTCTATACTCCATTTACTATAGCATTAGACAGAAGTTAAAAAAGGCTCTTTTAGGGGCACACTTTGTAATAAAAGTACAACAAACATTATTACAGTCAAGATTGATGTGGAGTTAAATATAATCAATTTAAATAACAGCAGTCACACTTAATTGTACTTTTTAACCTATCTACCTTCTGAAATTACAAGGCTTTCATTTAATATTATTTAGTTTTTACATAAAATATTGTCGTGTCAATGTTTAAAATCTAAAAGAAGCAGGGGCGGACAGTACCGGGAACGTTTTTCATGTCACTATAACTCTACCAAATCTAAAATGTTACCTATTCCCTTCATAGGTTGTGGCAGCACGTGTTTTTTATTTTGTCGGTTTATATAAAGATGTTATTAATAAACTGAGTGTTACTAAAAATTGTTTTATTTCATGTACCTATCCAAGCATCGTGACGAGTAGATAGATAGAATATGCTTTATTGTATGCCATACATTGTTACTTACAGAAAAAGCATATACATTATTTATTAAAATTGTTTGAACTTAACTTGAAAATAAAAGGTTTCGTACTCCTGCTTCTGCGAGCCTCTTTTTTTTGGTATCTCTAATTTCCCTACATTTCTGACAAGTATTTGATATTGATTGTCACTGAGATGAGATTGTGACTAGATTTTGAACGATTTTAATTACGGGAATTTCATTGAAAATTCAGTGATCCGTATACTGGTTAGTTCTATGTTTGAGAAATGCCGTTATCCAGCACTGGGTAATTCTGTATTATATCGCTCATTTAGAGAAACATCGACGTAACTGCTACTTTTTTATATCTTTGCTTTCCTAACGTAAATACGCTTTCTAAGTGCTTTGTCATATTTAACTCATTTTTGGGAAAAAATACATTTATCAAAAAAGTCAGTTGTTTCATAGAAAATTGCAATACCTTCGCAGACAAAATGTATGGATGAACATTTAATTTTTTTTATAACCGTCAACAAAATATCATTGCAATTTTTTATAGGTTAAGTACCTATAAAAAAAAATATATCACAAACTTTTAGTCTAGAATTATATGCTGAATTCATGGTTACAGTTTGCGCACTTGTTAATTTTTTTTCCTGTTACTATAATAAAAATTAATTTGCGTAACACAAGGGTGAACTCTCTTAACCCGGTTCTAAGCTTCAAAGTTTTCATAGCAGATGTAAACTTAGCAGTTACGTTTAAAAATAGTAGAATAGGCATCCTCATAAGTGATAAACTTCCAAGACGTGCACTTCGTCAACTGAAGTAACTGTAAGTGGGTACCTACTGAAGAAGTTTTAATTTCAGCGACACTGAGGAACTTTGCAATGATTTTATGCACATTGTGACAAGTTTTTTTTTTTTAACTGTTGATATTACCTACCTAAGCTTTTACTAAAACACTAGCTGTGCCCGCGACTTCGCTCGCGTGCATACTTGCATGAAAAAAAATTGGACTACATGGGTTAATATTTTTGGTAGGAACCCTAATCCTTTTTATAAAAAAAGAGCATAACGAGTAACTCCTTATAACATCAGCTATCTGCCAGTGAAAGCCCCGTCAAAATCGGTCCAGCCGTTTCGGAGATTAGCCGGAACAAACAGACAAACAAACACGCATATTTTTTTTTTGTTTCTTCGTTGTAAGTATCTCATTTACTTTCTCAAGCATTCAGTAAAAAGCTGTTATTTTGACATTATAAACAGACACTTCAATTTTATTTATTTGTATAGATTTAGGTAAACTTGTTTATCAGTTAAATTCAGCTTTTTAGTAGGCATATGATATTATTAGGTATTTATGGTACGTAACGATAGATGCCATTGTTTCTAAAATATTGATAACAAGTTAGTTAGGTATGACAGATGGTACCTATACGATACGTGCTGTAACCAAACAGGACGAGTGCGGTGTGCTATCGACGTCCTTGTTCGACTTACAGCATCGATAACAACAGCTCTGTGCTGATAACGAATTGCTATAAGCGTGCCTGTTTACCAAAATACCCATACAGTTTTTGTTCAATACTATCATACTATTCCATTTTATTTATCGATAAAAGCCGCCAAAGCTCCGCGTTTTATTTAATAACGAACTTAGTTCCGACTGTTACATCTACGCTTTTGAACATTTCATGCATTTTATACGGTTTATCCATAAAAAGCAAGTTACATTTTATCCGTAATAAAATAATATTTTATTGTTCTAAATTCAAATATAAACGGGCGCGAGATGAACAGCGCGCGCAGGCGCGTGGCGCGAAGACAGCCGGACACTCCGCACGCCAATTAACGCGGCGCGTTCACACGACCGCCCGGTCAAGAGATACCCTTCCCGCACACCATCCGCGTAACGAGCGTTAACCTGTCCCAGCGCAAGTAACTCGCGCGGCGCGTAAAACGTAAACGCGCGCGTTACCTCCGTTTCCGTTTAGGGACTCGCAGTCGCCCGATTTGAAAATAGAGAAACTCAAACATTCGCCCGATTATCGGGATCGCTGTCGATGGTCGGTCAGTGCGCCGCGCTCGACTCGCCTCGCCTCGCACTATTTATATCGGAAAGAGAGAACTGCGTTTCGACACTTCACGTGTATGTGTGTACCTTTATTTTATTACCATTTGTAGCCGGTTTTAACCTGCAACGATTAGTAAGCGTGGTTTATTTTATTGTGGCTTATGATGATGATGCGGCTCAATGTGGAATTTAGACATTATTCATTGGGTTCAATGTTCAGTAATAAGTATTCTGTTACCAAATAGTTAGTTGGTTTTAGAATTAACTTGAAAAGTTCTTATCTACTAACTTGTATTTTCCCATACAAGCTAGATAAAGGAGTGCAGCAACAAAGTCTTCGGATTGTAACAGGTGTCAAATGCGAAATCGCTAATCCCGTGTGAAGCAGCAAATTCTCAAAGTGATCTCAAGTAGGTAAACAAGCATTATGTACATAGTTCTATTGTAAATGATATGTACCTACAAGTACATCGATTACATACCAGAGCGAGTCCATCCAATTCTATTATAACAAGCGGCGCAAAAAACAAATAAATACTAGTCACATACGAGGAGCAACAAAAAGAGTTGTAAAACTTTAAAAATCTCTTGATATTTTATAAATAGTGTCGTGGGAGCATCTTGTAGGTACTTTGATCGACGCCGACACCGGAGCGGTGTCTGTAAGACATTTTTTACTACCTGCTCCCTTTAAAATTAAAACTTTATAGATCTGTGTCTGATGTGATTTGTCAGAGGTACCGCTAGTAGGTACGTCTTTAATTTAAACATTTTTTGTTTGTTCTTTCGTTGTCGCGGTTAAGAATTATTGGAAGGATTTGGCCAAATACTGGTTATTCCCATAGCGTCATGTTTGAAGAATTACCTACTTTATGACTTTAAAATCCACCAAATAATAGGGTGGAAACAAAAATACAACTACAGTACCCGGCAATAAATATTGCACATCGATCTTTGGAAAGAGACAATCGGCTAATTTCGGCTTCGTAGAGCGTTATCTCTGTCGCGCGAAATACAAACAGTCCGGTATCTATTAGGAGCTGTTAAAACAATTATGATTTGCTTCTTTTGATAATTCTTTTTATTCTTTGTATAAAATACACCAATTTTTCTATAAATGATTGCTTTAGGTTGAGGTAAAATAAAAAGGTTCCCCTATTTTTCCTAAAGATGCCATAGTACAACTTTAAATTATTTAAATTTGGGGGTGTTAACAACTCTAGATATATATTTTGAATTGGACGCGACCGCACTCTATCGCACTTGAACAACGACTGACAAAACGTCAGTTAACGTCACATAGGTAGTGTGCGACAGAGATAACGCACTACGAAGCCGAAATTAGCCGATTGTTTCTTTCCAAAGGTCGATGTGCAATATTTATCGCCGGGTACTGTAAGTAAGTCTACTTACAATTCAGTCTACAACATCACGAACAAACATAATTAATCGATACAATTAATTAATCGGAACGATCGATTGAAATCGGAAGGCTGTTCCCAGCGGCTATAAAGGGCGATCGGTAAGGCGCGGGTACCTGCGCCCGCGCATCTTGTGTGGTCCAATGACGTGACGCGGAACCTGCCGCCAATCAAATACGAGACGACTTCTTACGACCCATTAACACATACACAAGGACATTTGCGAGTGAACCGTAGTACCAAACAGCGGGTCAGAGTCAATAGTTTTTATTTATGTTGGCAGATAAGTAAGCCACAAATAGAGTTTAACGTAATAACTTGTTATTTACGAAATTTTAAATAAATAAATAAACTTCCTTTAAAACAAATTACGAACATCGTTTTTGAAAACGTTTTAGCTCATGTTATGAATTAGGTACCAACATTAAGAAACAAATGAACGTTTCGGATTTTCATATTGCAAAAGCTGAAAACACAAAACAACAAATTAAACCCCTGAGCAAAACAATTGTCCATACAATTAATACATTTCTGAAAAAGAACTCGAATCAACACCGAACATTCACAACCGTAGTGTAAAGATAACAATAACTAACATTAAGGTGTCGTAATCGGATTACTTTCTAGCTTCAGGAAATACAATAACAGAAACCTACTTACACACTGAACAATATTACTCACTTCAATCGCGGCTGTACTCGTTTATGATTTAATGTGCAATACACTTCGTAATGCTCTTATAAATGTCATAGACACAAAGAGGAGTTTTACTTTGTTGTAAGATATACTATGGAAAATTTGCTTATTACCAATCGTATCAATGAGTGACTTGTGTCACTGTCTACATAGACCATTGTATTGCATTCTAAAGGTTTTTGCAGGATTTAAAAAAAACAATAGCGCAATTTTTTTCAAATTCTTTTAATGATTGATATTTTTTTAAATCTACTTACTTGGGGATAGCCCCAAGTAACTAGATTTTTCTAAAAAGTCATTAATCGAAAAGAAATTAGCGACGGAACAAGAGAAATGCTATCTGATGAAAGGATGACACAAGAATAAAACATAATAAAGTTAGTCTCAAACTATCTACAGGAAAATGAATAAATGAAACATACGAAACCAACAGGAGCAGATGTCATTGTAGCATCCAAAACAAAAGGCAATGTGATCACACACCGAAACCGTAGTAATATAGGCGACGACATTAATTAAATAACAATTGAGATGTGGAACGAGACACGACGGTATCAACGATTATGTCGCCGACTATATTTAGCAGCTAACTCCACTCTGAATGCCATGCACGAGGCAGGATGTTGATAAGATATTTGCATACACCTAACTATGAATTGTGACATAAAGTTTAACAAAAACGTATTAGGAAACCGCTAGCATTTTTGAGGCCCAAAGCTGACCAAAATTGATTACGAAATATTTATTTTGATCTTTCCAAATCTATTGATCAAGGCAAGGTTCTTAAGATCAAACTTTATAAGCTTCTAATATTTGGAAAATTAGAAAACAAACACAGCTTTTTAATAACGCCGTCGCCGTGCGTAGGTCTAGACATAATATTATAAAGGAAACGTCTGCGAGAAAGATCAGTGTTGAGTTCCATTTCACAATAACATTTAAGCAGATACATATGCCACGCGGAGTAACAAAGATATGTTCACAATGATACCACGCAAAAATAACTGAACCGATTGGTTTGCTAAACGATTTGGTAACACCAGATAGAAATAAAATTAATGATAATATTTTGGATATCGACATAAGTCGAGTTGCAATGAGGCAAGTGCCCCAAGTGAGCGATCAGCCTTGGTGCGTTTGAAATCTCGTTGCGGGCGTGACCACGATGTTCAACAAATGATATCATACCAACACCAGACGATTACGTAGTAATCAAACCAGTTACTACGGCAACAGATCATGTATAACCCAGTAGAACAGTTCGCACAGCTGTATAACCATTACGCTGTTTGTAGTACGTTTCAAAACATTTTCCGATATCAAGAAAGCGTTGGAAAATGTTCAAGTGAGATATGTTCGCGCTGAATCAAGAGGTAGCAACTGTTATTAGAGGATCACGCTTTACTGATAATTTTTGTCTAAATATTTACCGTTCTGAGTACATTGAATCTCATTCCAGTCTCCGAATCTAATTTTCTATCTGATGACTTAGTAATGTTAATAATCTCTTGGCGATTATTCAAATCCTATTGTAGAGTAGTTCATATCACATGCGTATTTGTAATTAGTCAGTCAGTTTTTTCTGAAAATAATCTAGTTGTACTATTATAATATTCTTACTTAATACACTATTAGAAGTCAAAGTGTGTGTACGATATTATATTGAATAGCCTAACATCAACATGACAACATAATAATGGTTATGTTGAAAAAGAAAATTATGTTTAGAATATTTTCTGTTTTTATTCGTTCTATCTGTTTTCGTAAGTTACAGCTTTTCTTTGTTGTTCGAGAACTTATTGTATTGCTCATTCTGTTTCCATATGATCTGATAAAGTCATTTTAATAAGCTTTATTTGAACATTACTTTTGCCTTCATCTAAATAAAAAGCTTCTATTACGTTCACATTTGCAATAGGGATCCAACTTGTGACTCACATTTATTCAATGCTTTGAATATTAATTTAACATTTTCCGCCTGTAACCAAATCTTAAAGTGGTTTTCCTACTGAATGGCCCAGAAATATGTTTTCAGAATTAGCACTACAGTTATTTTTATTACAGAGGAGGAAGACGGAATTCTTAATAATTATAACAATCAGAAACCCTACATGTCTTTGGCGACGAAACAGGAAAATAATGGATTTTCCTTACAGCTGGGACTTAGGTAGTAGAAAACCACGCGGGAATTTTCAACACAATCTGGTATCTGATGTATGTGCTACTACAAAGTAGCAGAATAACAAGGTGCAATAAAACAAACTGCGAATTCATGAGGTCCATAACAAAATCGGAACGGATGCTTTGCGGTGGAATCAAATAATCAATGATATTATATGCTGCATCCGGAAATTGGTACAGGAATCCTGAGCCGGAATTTCTGATGAGATACCAAATGTTTGCGGCCAGGCCTATGCACTATGGAGCAGGTCAGTTTGCTGTATTGACTACTCGTATTACTTCGTAATCTTTACGTTTTTATCATGCCTCACACCTTTATTCCCCGAAGGGTTAGGCAGCGGTCTAAAGTACGTACACTCACATTGTTTAAGATCCACGTAGGGGGCAAGCCATTACCATTTAAGGGGACCTCAAATCTCAGGATTTCCAGAGTCCTAAAGTCTGCTCTGGGTCGCTAAAATGTTGCCAATTACATTTCCCAATACCACAACCTTATCAATTTTGATACCAACATTGGTGATCAGGATCACAGTGATATGACAGCTCTAATCGAGGTTTGTAATTTTGGCGTCTACTGCTTTCGTATACAAGTCAGTTATCAAAGTTCTCAGTACCTAATCGATCAATAGATACCGCATCCGCACCCTGAAGCGCCAGAGCTTATCTCATACCTCGTCTATAAAGTTATGATATTTCTATCCTTGAAAGAGGGTATGCCACCTACGTAACTGCTTTTTTAAATTCACCTTCTCAATAACTTCGTAAATCAATGCTATGAAATCGAACTTTCAAAATGAAAGTTTTATCGATCTCGAATGAAATCAACGAGTACTAAAGTGCATGAATCGAATGAGATGTATTAAGATTTACTATCTGATTTATCACTTCATCGCAATTCATCTGAATAAATCCTGTCGATTCCTGCCCTGAGATACCCAAGGTATATTTCAGCAAATAAAAAATATTTGATGTAAAGTCATGGAAATTATTTGTTTATCAAAATGACTAGGTACCAACTTAAATTGTCTGTTTTTTAATTGCAAATAAAATTGACATATGCACATAATCAGCCTATAATGTTCCCACTGCTGGGACACAGGCCTCCTCTCGCTGAGAGGTACTGGGCGTATTCCACCGCGCGGGCACAGTGCGGATTGATGGATGTCACATGTCTTCGAATTTTTCGTTATACTCGTAGGACATGCCGATTTCCTCACGATGTTTTGCTTCATCGATTTGAGAACACTGGTGATGAAATAATTTACATAAGCTAAAACGCCTGCCTATGTGCACCCATATTTTGTGTAAAAGTAATTGTTTTCTATATAATCTAGTAGTTTCTGGCAATCGCCGGCCGCTGCCGCGGCACCGCTCGCTTTGCTCGCTCGGCTCGTGCGTAGGGGTCGCAGTTTTAACCTAAACTAACCTAAAATTTTTTTTTTAAATAATTAACCTAATCTAACTACAAAAATACATACATGTTCTACTAAAATACATGTTATACCATCTGAACATTACATCAAATGAACATTATACCTTTTGATCAATAGCGCAAATGTTGTTATCGCAAATAAATATTCGATGAAATGAAAATTATGTTAATTGATATTATACAAATTGATTATTTTCTTAAACGTTGTTCGAATTAGAAACATTACATCAAAAGTTGTTATACCAAACAAGGGTGAACCAATTAACAGTGTGAAAATTTTATAAACAGTTAATTTTCCTTATCAGCTAGATTACAAATCAAATTTTTGTTAGTCTTATTAAATCATGGCGGGAAAACCCCTTGGTAATCGCCATCGAGCGACGCGCTAGAGTGCGAGTACGACAAAAGGCCAGCGTATTCACTGTGTAATAGTCATTACACTTGAACTTTAACTCTTCACATGGGATTAGTAAGATTAGTTGGCCTAATAAAAGAACCACTTGATGCCTCTACAAACTATGAGTTGAGAGTGTGCTGAGGGCCTCGTCTGCTTCTAACTTTTTGTAACTGAGATCTGTACTGAGATGAAACGATTGCAAAAGAGATCGTTTATAGATTAATAGCAGCGCCCCGCGATTTCACCTGCGTAAGTTTCGATCCCGTGGGAATATCGGGATAAAAAATATCCTATATGTTAATCCTGGTTCTAAACAACCTGTTTGCCAATTTTCATCCAAATCTGTTCAATGGTTTACGCGTGATTGAGTAACAAACATCCAAACATCCTCAGAAAACTTTCACATTTATAGTTTAGATATAGGATTACTATCTATTCTTACTAAGATTGGAAATTGAATCGCATATATCAAAATCATGTCATTGAAACTACAGTCCGGTCGTCGAGAGAATGCGTTTTTGACACTTGTCAGGTTCGTACAAACTAATACGTGTTTTGCGAATTTGATCTTTATTAGTTACTAGAATTGTCACACTTGACCTGGCAGGAACGCATTCTCTCGACGGGTGGACTGTACGCTGACAATCAGCACTTTTCGAACGTCAAATTCAATTTGATTTGAATTTGATTTGATTTGGTTAGGCTTACCAATTTTGAATTACGCCTACCTAATTATACCTAAATATTTATTTAAATCTTATGTATATTTTCCTGTTCCGGTGCGCCAATTTTTATTTAAATGCAACTTGATATAAAATTGATTGATTTAATTTTATTGTATTGACTACCGTCTTGCCTATCAGTTATATCACGCTTCTGTAACAACACCATAGAAAAACAAAAAAACCAGCCTTGATATCCAAAACCAGACAAAAACCTCAGTCCAGCCTGTTCAGTATCGCTGAGAACTTCAAAAATATCACACGGTAAGGTCATTTAAGCTTATTACTTTTTTGTTAGCATCGTATCAACAATGAACGGTCGTCATTGTAAAAACATTGTAACATTCGCGAATCGGGAGTAACAAGGCCGTCGTCAAACCAAGTAGGAAGTAAAATCTAAATGATTCTGAATCCGGCATATCATCCAAAAAAGTACAGACATCAATTTGATGTGTCTAGTTTTAAGTGCTGTCACTGTGAAGTGTTTCTTGAATTAATTAAGTAGGTATGTAGTCAAAAAAATAAGGTGAGTATCTTGAGAATTACAATGCGTTGGGTGCCACTGGCCATTACTTTATTATTGCTAGTGCAAAAAAAAGGTAAGGTTTTAGGGAAGTAATAGTGGAACATAATGTTTCATGGCTAAGTAATAACAGCCGTACGGGGCGAACGAACGGATTAAGCTACGCTTGCCGCGGTTGGTCTGTAGATGGGTGACCATCTTTACATACCAAGACGCCGTTGGTCCCGGCTGTCATTAGTGGATATTTGATAGTCGTTACGGGTAGTCAGAAGTCCGAAAATCTGGCAACCAGTCTTACCAAGGGGTATCGTAATACCCAGTAACTGGGCTGTAGAGGTCAGATAGGCAGTCGCTCCATGTAAAATACTGGTATTCAACTGCAGCCGGTTAGACTGGAAGCCGATCCCAACATAGTTAGGAAAAGGCTAGGTAGATACACACATCAAAAGTGTCTAGGGATCAAGCATTTTTATGCGGATTTCTTGAGATTGAGATGTGGCTTTGTAATAAATTTATGATTTTATAAAATATGGATCCTTTTTGGTGCATTTCATAATTTGAATCAGGAACTGTGAATCAAATTCGAGTAAAAGATGAAAATCAGCTTTCAATATTTTCCCTATAAAAACATACAACGCATTGAAGACATTATTAGTGCTACTGTTTCCCTACTACTGATTAAAACCAACGTTATTATGGAGCGGCGACGTCATTTAAGCAGGGAAGAAATGCTCAGAGCCGTGGGAATGATAGAAGCTGGTTCCCGGCAACGTACTGTGGCTTTGGCTCTGAATACAAGTCAGAGTGTTATCAGTCGACTTTGGACACGTTACCGAAGCACTGGTACCGTGGCTGAGCGCCATGGAGGACGGTATCGCTGCACCACACGGAGACAAGACCGATACATTCAAATCTTAACTCGAAGAGCTCCAACAATAACCGCCATGATGTTAGCCGTGAGGCTTCATCACTCTTCAGGGAACTTAATTAGCGACCAAACAGTCAGAAACCGCTTGCATGAAGTGAACCTTCATTCCCGAAGACCGCTACGGGTACCACCTATAGCAATGCACAATCGCAGGATTCGATATCAATGGGCTCTTGAACACAGAAATTGGGCAGAAGAACAATGGCGTTTCGTGTGCTTTTCTGATGAGTCTCGTTTTGGTATGAGACCGGATACAAGACGTATACGACACTGGAGAACCCCTGGACGCCAACAGCGATTAAAATCCTGCCAGGAAGTCCATCCTTATAGTGGTGGAACCATCATGGTATGGGCGGGTATTTGGATCGGCGGAAGAACTGAGTTGATTTGGATCAGAGGCAACCTCAACGCTCAAATTTATGCTGAAACGATTGTATCAGACGTCATCGTTCCTCTACAAGTGCAAATCGGTCCCTTATTTCAGTTAATGCATGATAATGCACGACCGCACACCGCAAGAGTTGTAAGACAGACTCGCCGCAGCTAACATCAATGTCCTGCCCTGGCCTGCTCAGTCGCCAGACTTGAACCCGATTGAGCATGCATGGGATATGCTACAGAGAAGAGCTCTGCCGAATATGGAGGGTATCCAGTCGCAAGAAGACCTTTTTTTGTTGTTGCAACGAACATGGGCGGCCATTCCACAGCGTGATTTGGATGAACTCATTTTGAGTATGCCAAACCGATGTTCTTGTGTTGTTAGTGTTCGCGGTAGAAACACGGATTATTAATTGTTTAAGTTACCCAATAAAATTTTAAAGAAAACTGTTATTTCAGTCTTTTTTTCGAACTTTTGTGTTAGTGGTTCAAATGTCAAAAATCCCTTTATTAGGAAAATGGCAAATTTCTTTATTAATGCAAAGGTGACTTGGTTTATCGTTACTGTGACAAACGAAAACACTTTATTTGATGAATCCTTAAAGAAAATTTTAATTAATATCAATCAGGAGAAAAGTTATTGCAAAAATATATGTTGATCCCTAGACACTTTTGATGTGTGTAGTTTATAACCAGGATTAACACATAGGACACTTTTCATCCCGATATTCCCACAGACGGGATCGAAACTTATGCGGGTGAAACCGCGGGGCGCTGCTAGTATTATGTAGTCATAAGATAGAATATATAATTTTCTCTGTGTCTTCTTTGAGAACCTATGGTGTATGATATCATCTATTCAGGCATTTATTGATCGCTGCTTCCGATTGTTATTTTTTTACAAAATAAGTAATGTAAAAACAATCAAACTTTATACACCAACTGAAAACCGGTAACCTGTTCGATAAAGACATAATTACGGTTACCATAGTGGTTTGACTCGATCGTTTAATGAAACAATTAAATTATGTATTATAGTTTAGATAACTGTTTTAGTGCTTGCCAAGCGGTGTAGACCGCCAATACCCTACATATCGGAATACATTGTATGTAAACTGTTGGGATACCTAATCAAATACGTAGTTAGTTAATGTTTAAAGAAGAAAAAAATAGAGGCGATGTTTAATCTACCCGTTTGCTTAATCCGCGTAGGTAATGAAATCATCATCAACCTGCCCCTATCGCAATTTATTTGGGACTAGCTGTGCCCGCGGCTTCGCCCGAGTGATATGTCGATAAAAAGTAGCCTTTGTCTGGCCCCAGAGTTCAAAGTATCCCCACACCAAATTTGATTAAAATCAGTCGAACCGATTCGGAGATTAGCCGAAATAAACAGATCGACAGACAAAAGTTTAAAAAAATATCGTTTTGTTGTAAGTACCATAGATACTCTCATAAGCTTTTAGTACAAAGATGTTATTTTGACATTACTAACGGACACTTCAATTTTATTTATATGTACTTAAATAAGATTGGCGTGTGTCCCTCCATAAGGTCATCATTTCAGTTTTCAGTAGATATTCACCTCTTTTTAGCCCTTTCTTACATTCCATCCATGTCTCAGCCATCCACATTTGTACTTTAAACTTTCCTCACCACATTACCCCATTTTTCCACATCTCAAACCACGCTTATGCTTTGACATTTTTTGATATGACGGTTTTCCAAAATAGCACTATTGCGATATCTACTATCATTACATAGAGTATGAGAATTTCCAGATGACCGCATTGTCTGTGTCTGTTTACATAGTTTTATGTGCTTTGCGATAAAAATATAATTTAAAAATGCAAATATTTTTCCTTATAGTATTATTATCTATTTTAAAAAAAGTTAAAATGTATTTGACTAAATCTGAGGAGCAATTCTTGTAATTTTATAAACGTTCACAGCCTGATCTGTCTTAATCTGTCTTAATGTGTTAAAAATACCTCTAATTTCCGTACATTTTTGAAAAGTTTTTAAGATTGGTTGTCGCTGAGATGAGATTGGGACTAGATTTTGAACGTTTTTAATTACGGGAATTGTTATTCAGTTTTAGACATTCATAGTGGACTTAGACTATCTAAGGACGGAGAGTCGAGAAATTACTGGAACTATATATGAATGGTAATATCGAAACCATATCGCTTAACATAGTTGGATGTTCTATATGGGTAGCTGTTCCAGGAGCTGTACTGCATAAAACCTCGAGAAACGGATCACGTCGCAATTATTGCAACTCGCATATTAGTTTTCAAAGACATCAAAGCGGTGTTATTAATAATATTAGGCTCACTGCATACAGTCAATAAATTGGTACATTTCATGACAGGTGTATTAACTTACATTGTCATGTTACTATGACTCAAGAAGAAAATACATTCCCCTTTATTCATAAACGTTGCATAAAGTTAAGTAGTGATTAGCGACTGTTGAACCATACATTGTTGACGTTTGAACGTCATTTAACTCTTATCATCGTTAGTAAATAAGCCCCATTATGTCCGGAGCATTTAATAAACTTAAATATACATATTTAGAATTCAGTCCGTTAAAAAAACGTCATCTTGAAGCGCAGGAAATATCGCCTATGACACTATACGGGTTGGGAGAGAAAGGAAAGTTATAAGTACAGGAAAAAATATTAACCAGTGCGCAGACTGTAACCATGATTTCAGCACATAATTCTAGACGTAGCGTAGAAATTTTTTGTCGATTATCAAAATAAATCTGCTAGTGATAAAATCTCTATTTACCTCTACAAGAACCTGGGATAATTGTTATAAAAAATACCTAAAGTAGGTATTCATGTAATAAATGAAATACCTAACAGCATAATCCTAACAAACCCAATTATGTCCATACAAATAAGTTGACAGCGCGCAGAACGCCTAACATTAGTTATAGCTCTCAGGTAATGGCCGAGAATCGACAGATTTGTGCAGCACGTGCGATAGTCGTCACGTGGCTTCGGCACATGTCACCGCGGTCCGCCATGTTTCTAGTACCGTCGACAAAAGAGTTAGGTGTTACACAACCTGCTGCCTGTATACAGGCAAAAATAAACATCTTTCTACACATGACATTACGCCTGTGTACCCTGAAAGGTTAGACAGAGGTATATAGAAAACCTTCATTTCGACTGTTATGTTCAAATCCCATGTAATAGGATAGTATAATAATCAGCCTATGTTCCCACTGCTGGGATACAGGCCTTCTCTCTGAGAGAGGAAGTAGGCCGTAATCCACTGGTTGCTTGATGTCACATATCCTCGAATTTTTGGTTCTAGGACATGCCGGTTTTCGCACATTGTTTTCCTTTACCGTTTTGAGAGCAGTGGTGGCCAAGTGATAACAGCCGCGACTTACGACTTGTAGGTCGTAGGTTCGAACCCAGATAGGCGCTTTAATTTTCGAAAATTATTTCATCACCACTGCTCTCAAAACGGTGTAAAGGATGCGATAGATTAACTGCCCCGTTGGTCTCGTGGTCGCAAGCGTGACTGCTGTGCCAAACCCAGACCCCATGGTCCTGGGTTTGTTTCACAGGTCGGGCGAAGTGTTATTGGGTTTTTCCATTAGGAATTTCTCAGTAGCAGCCCAGAATTTGGAACTAGGCGGTGTGAAACCCCTGTGCCTCGAAAAGCACGTAGAGCCGTTGGTCCTGCGCCTGATCTCTCTCCGGTCGTATCGGATTGCCGTCCCATCGGACCGGACTATGAGAGTAAAGGAACAGAGAGTGCACCTGTGTTTGCGCACACATTTGTGCACTATATTTCCTGCGATCCTGCGAACCTGGCTAATCTCCGTTGAGATTGGCCACCGTAACCGAAATCGGTCAGGGGGATTATTAATATTAATAGGAGGCGAACCTATTGCTAATAGTGCCAAAATCTAGGCTTCGGCTACGTTTGAGAAAGCATAATTGGTAAAACCAAATAACTTGTTATGCGCACGGCCAAAGTGTGGAACTCTCTGCCAGCGTCTGTGTTCCCTTCCACATATAACCCGTCAGCCTTCAAAGCAAGAGTGAACAGGCATTTTCTGGGCTTACTCGTTCCATCATAGACCTCATCCATCGCTTTCCACCAGGCTAGATCGTGGTCAAGAGCTAGCCCATCTTTCAATAAAACAATAATAAGAAATAAAACATTGCCCGATCTGGCGGACGAAGCTAGGACTATCCTGCTGATGTAGCGCTTGCTATGTGCGTTAGACTGAAAATAGGCTTTTTCCCATCGCCTCAACGACCAATTCTGCGTTGCCTGGATTCCCGCAGCCTTCACACAAGCACAACATTGATTAAAAGTAGATAGTTTATCGAGTTAGATCAAGCTTGTAAACATATCGCTCATTTGGAGAAACATCGACGTAACTGATACTTTTTTTTTAAGTCTTTGCTTTCCTAACGTAAATACGTTTTCTAAGTGCTTTGGTATATTTAACTCATTTTTGGGGAAAAATACATTTACGTCGATGTTTTTCTAAATGAGCGATATATGTATCTCTTTTGTTGTCAGTACTTAATTGAGACTTGAAAAAAATGAGCTATGTTTTACGCCGTACGCCTGTGTAGTGGGGCCGTAGTGTAATAACGACCTTTAGAGCCGCGCATGTGTTATCGTTGTTCAATCAACATAACATTGCTATTGTGTATAAGTGCGCAGGGTTAAGGAGAGGTGTTAATAGAAGGAAAGAAAGGGTTAGATTCGTATTTTATTTTTGAAAGAGCTTTAAGGGCATTATCATACTAGCGGATTGCGAGCGTCCTCAAAGCGGAGCGGGCGCGCAACAAACACGCGGCGCATGCGCAGCGAATTCGTTACGCACGCGCAACGAGATCGCCGCGAATAGCCGCGTGGACGCCATTGTTACTGAGTGTATTGTACGTCGTTAACTTCCTACAAACACGCGACGAAAACGTTGCAAATTTGCCACGCGTCCGCGACGTCTTCGCTGTGCAGCCGCAGCGTGTTCGCGACGCATTCGCTGCGCGCCTGCCCCGCCCCGCAGCCGCTCGCAAACCGCTGGTGTGATAAGGCCCTTTTTTTTTTTATGGATGGGAAATCATCAAATGACCCCTCCCGCTCTGGGTGGAGCGAAGGGAGTGTCAGACTCTTACTGACTAAAACCCATCCGTGTTCCTTCCTTAGCCCTTTATGTTCCGGGGTAGCGGTAAACCCTTTCGGACAATCCCGCACCCCCGGTGTGATAAGGCCCTAAGAGAGACTAAACGTAATTAAGAAAAAAAAAACCGACTTCCAAAAAAACACTACAAAGTGAAAAATAACTTTAATTTCGGAAGTCGGTGTCTTTGGATCTGTATTTTAGTTTTTTGCCACCGACTTCCCAAATTAAAGTTATTTTTCACTTTGTAGTGTTTTTTTGGAAGTCGGTTTTTTTTTTCTTAAAAAGTTTTTATTTCACGCTTTTTAGTGGGTCTGCTTATAATTTATCTAAGTTACAAAACAATAGCCTAGTGATCATCGCCTTTTACAAACAAAATATTGCTTTTCCCGATGCAGGGAAGTTAATTGTTGAGGAGTTCTCCAGGTCCACCATCAACTCCATATCACCATTCACATTGTGACGAGCATGAACTGCTTAGCAACCATATTAAAGTAATCGAATCGCAACCCGTGAAATACTTAGATATTATTGAGTAGTTCCGGTGGCCATCTGTGGTCTTCATCATCAGCACCACTTCACCAAATGGTGCTTTCCGAGTTACTATAAAAAATACTCAAATCGCTATAGGTGTGCCTATAATATTTGAAGAGTTCCTTCGATTTCTCCAGGATCTCATCATCAAATCCTGACCTGATGTTTTTAGACTAGAAGCTGATAATCCTGGCTGCAGCATCAGGCCAGACTTATGTCAACATTGCATTGAACTTAAAATTTAGTCCTGTTTAAAATGAGCCCAAACACGACTACGGTGCTGTTATTTCAAGGTTTGTACTTTTTCTGATGCTCCTGGCTTCAGCATCAGGTCTCTATGTACTTCGGTGTTCCTCATTAACAGTACGTTTATCCACACATCGAGCCCTTTTCAATGAGCCTAAACACGATATATCTGCTGTTAGTGTCGAGGAGTTAGGTACTCTGCAGAGTATCCTGACTGCAGCATCAGGTCATGACTTGATGATCATGAGACCAAATGTGACAAATGCCCTATCAAACATCAAAACAATTTACTAAAACAGTCCTTGCCTGTTTGAGTAACTTCTTACTGTTAAGGAGTTGTACCTTCCATCATCAGCCCAGCTACCTGAGATGGTGACAACCATACGCAAATAAACAAGATACTTCATAAAATATGCGAAAAACAATAAGTGAGCCTATAAAATTTGAGGGTTGCCCTCGATTTCTCTAAGATCCCATCATCAGATCCTAACTTGGTGACAATGGGACCACCTCAGAACTATCTACTTTCGAACAAAAAAAGAATTTTGAAAATCCATCGACAATTGGCGGAGTATTCGATGAACAAACATACAAAATAAAAATAATAATGATGATGATAAAAAAAAAAAACATACAAACAGCCGAACATAGTACCTCCTCCTTTTTGTGAAGTCGGTAAAAATGTTGGTCTTGCGATCGCAAGCACTACTGCTAAGTATGAGGTCCTGGGTTCGATTCCCAGGTCGTAAAGTGTTATTTGGATTTTCTTCTAAAATTTCTCAGTAACGGCTCGGAGTCTAATTGTGCCCGGTTGATGGCAATAAGCTCGCCCCCTATTACATGGGACTAACATAACTGGCGAAATGTGGGTGTACTAAACGCACACCTCTGCCTGACCGTTCGTGGAAACAAGGTGTGATGTTATGATGATAGACACACCCTGGACAGTTTAACTCGCTTTAATCTTTTCACCTCGGATTGATCTAGTATGTTGGTACGTCATACATCATATTATTATCATTCTTCTTCTTAGCGTATTGAATCTAAAAAATTGAATCTAAAAAAGCAATCTAAATGGGCTCGGCCCAGAATTCGGCTACTTGTTTGGCGCCATCACCAGCGTCCACCGGTTCCTGTAACGTGTGGCTGACAGGACACGCAGGACACGATATTAAATGTCCCATCGTTTGTGGAACAGCACCACATTTACACTCCAAGGCGGAGTCGTCTATGAATCTCCACCTGAACAGGTTTTCCCTGCTTCGGCCAATCTGGGTCCGGAGTCTGTTTAAAGACTTTCGGGTTACCCAAGGTAACTCATGTCTTGGTCGGATTATCATTTTTCGCTACTGACGAAGAATCAAGCCAATACCTATAGGTTAGAAAGGGTGCGAACCTATTAAACTGAAAGATGAAGGATGTTAGTACCATATCATCACGCAGTACAAATTCACAGGAGGTTAGCAGAGGTGAAAAGGTAGTACTCGCATACCCGCATTTCGCTAATTAAGTTTATGTCCCATGTAAAGATGTTATGTATTGTTTACAAAATAATTGTAAATAAGTTACTAATAATTAGAGAATAGATTACCAATTATATACCTATGTTTTACTCCGATTGATAATCGTCAAAGACTTTGTATGAACCTTATTTTCAAGCCAGTGATGATTGAAAAACTATATTAATTAAATTCGTTCTCCTTTAAATGAGGTTTTAAAACTCTTCGCCGACACATAGTGTGGTTAATAAATCTTTTTATTAAAGTGCTTCATTTGGAGTGCTAATATTTACTTATTTGCTTGTTACTTGCTTGTTGCTTAGAACTTTAGAATTGACTTCACTCCACGTATACAATTCATATAAAAAAATATTGTAGGTGTATATCTTAATACCTAATTTTACTAACTGACACTAGCTATAAGATATTAGTAACATTATGGATCTTTGTTGTTCGAATAAATACATTTTGAATTTGAATTGAATAGATCAAAATCACGTAGCTACCTAATTAAACAACACGCTAATTGCGTAACACAATATCAATCACAATCTAAATCATTTTGAAGAATATGGCTAATCCATTGCTTTATATGTTCGAAAAATTTGTCTGGTCAATAACGTAAATAACGCAATGAATGTTGTTAAACTGTCAAAATGAAAGCCATTGTTACTGTTAGTGTGTTACGTAATTGCCCCGCTGGTCTTCTAAATTGACGTGCTATCAAATACTCATGCGTCACATTTGAGGGTAGCTTATTTCCAGATTCCAGAGTCGTATGAACTAGCCTAGTCTAAGCTGACGCTACAGCCACCTGATATCTCAGATGACTGTATAAATATATTTGGCGGGATGTCAATGTATAAAGACCGAAATTTCGAAGGTTCGCTCGAGAGGTCACCTACATACTTCGAGCCACAATTGCTGGTCATGGCCGCGCGGAGACCTCATATCTGACGCTTCGCACAAGTTATGACCTCCAAGCGATTTATTAAAGATTAAGCAGTAAGTAAACATTAACAGAAAAACACGAATAAATATAACAATACTGGTGAATTCTGTTAGGTAGGTACTTGAGATTTTTAATCGGTCGAGCTCCGCTAATGAGACACCGGTTAAGTAATAAAAAAATTTTGAAGATCATTTTACACTGTTTCAACCTTTCATATATCTATGGTTTCAACCCTTATTAGTAACAAAATATGGAATAAAAAACATATTTCTTCCACAGTCCAGCATAAAAATCGCTATAAGCGTATAACTTTCAACGCATCCTATATGCGCTACACGAATGCGCAAGACAATCTGCAAATAACCATACAAGTAAACAGACGTAAACAGAACGTCATTACAAAATTATGCCCAATAATGACACAAGTCACACATGTTGACAAAATCCTTTAGGTAGATGAATTTGCAGTCTCGTATTCATGGTGAACAAAAGTTGTAATACCTTGTTGCACAACATGTTTGTAGCAGTACAAAACATGTTGTGCAACAAAGTTTTACAACTTTTATTATTACTATTTACGTTTATTAGTACTATTATATGCAGTACCTATCCATGTTGTAGCAAGTTTTTGGCAACACAAAAACATGTTGCAGCAACAATGTTGTGCAACTTTTATTTTTTAGCAAGCAAAAGTACTTTAATCAACACAGAAACATTCTATTGTAAGTCGCGTCCACCAAAATGACCATGAAGAGGCTGCCGACGAAAGTATGTGTCATAGACAAGCTAAACTATTGTTCAAACATCAGTCGGATGTCAAAGACCGATAGGTTTAATTAGTAAGCAAAAAGGCGCCATAGTAACATTTACGGCGCGGCGGCGTAGGCGATAAGAGTTGAGCGGCCAGTGTAAGTTGGTCTGTTTGATTAGTTTTAGCTGGTAATCTTTGAGTGGTCACGTGGGGTCTTGGTGATTAGTCGACGTGCGACGTTTCGCGTAGGCGACTTCAGTAGCGGGAGTAGACGCGGCCGTCGATGGAACTGACCACTGACTGTCATAGACTCATACTAGTACGCTAAAATGTTGCTGTCATATCACTAGACTTATCAGTCTCATTTTGTATGATTTTTCATTTTTTTCTAGCTTCTGGCCGCCGGCTGTGAAACGCCCGTGTGAATGCCGGAAAATCGTAGGTTTAATGTTTTTTTTGCATGGAATCCTAATTCTTTTTCTAAAATAAAAGTAGCCTCAGTTACTCCTCATAATAGCAGCTATCTGCCTGTGAACGTCCAGTCATAATAGGTAGGTAGGTAGGTAAACGGCTGGCCGTTTTGGAGATTAGCCAGTACAAACAGACAGACAAAATAATTCATACTTAATAGATTTTTTGTTATAAGTACCGTATAATACTTTCAAAAGCATTTTGTAAAAGTTTTATTTTGACATTACAAACAGACACTTTAATTTTATTTACTTTTATAGATGTATAGATTATCACTGTTTGTGTTTTAGATACTGTAGATGATTCTACTTCGTTTACTGTCAGACAAATAAAATCGATTTTATTGCTTATTTATGTTAGTAGATTTTTTCGAACTAACGCTGGATTAGTGTCGATACTTAAAATGGAAGTACATACAGACAGCTAATTATTTTAATCTTGGCATAGCTACTAAGTAACAAGTGCATCGTACCTATATCTCGTTATTTATTAAATATTGTCCTTTACATTTACACGACCCTGACCTATGTACCTACATATTTTACCTTCCGATCTACCGCGAAGTTCTTACCCTAGAGATGGAAAATTGATCATTTGCGTCATCCTCCTGTCGGATCCGGACCCGAGCTTCACCTAGTTTCTCCACCTCGGTGAAGCACGGGGACTACGGTCCCGTGATCGGGTCCCGAGCTCCAACTAATGAAGTTACTGTACAGTGATGCAGTAAATTAGCTTATCAGAATTTATTTGGGGTCAGCGCAGTATGTATTCTATTTAGGATCGTCTTTCTTCTATTTGTCATCCCACGGTGTTCACTTCTGTTCTATCCATATTATCTTGCACACTATCCTGATTCTGCGTATTTTTTTCTTTTGTCTCTTTTCTTATATCCATATAAATTTCATAGTGTAACATACACCTTATGTTTGCGAAATATCAAAAAGCGTCATTTTAGCCCCCACACATCGGAGTCTCGTGAATGGTAAGGCCTCGTCCAAATGAGGAGCCCCGGCGCCAAAACCAGTTGTTTAGTAATAATCAGAGCAATTAACACGTAAATGTTGAGGACCTCGACAGATGACAAACTTCCGCGAACGATCACGGCTATGCACGAGCTTAGAACTGGACGAATCACTTTTGACAAATGGATTGGATATTTTTAGGATTGATTGATTAGTTTAGCGGTGACGATTGGGATCGCTATGTGTACGATTGTAACTAATTCTATCAATCTATCTATATAATAAATAAAATTCAAGTGTATGTCTGTAATGTCAAAATAACAGCTTTTTACTCAATGCATACCTATTATAATACTTATACTAATAAAAAATTAAAAATCAAATTTCAAAATTTTGTCTGTTTGTTCCGGCTAATCTCCTAAACGGCTGGACCGATTTTGATGAAGTTTTGTATACATTGAATCCTGGGGAAGGACATAAGCTACTTTTTATCGACATAGTACGCGAGCGAAGCCGCGGGCGGAAGTTCGACTGAGTTAAAATAAAAGAGCCTCATGACTGTTGAGTAGGTACTAAACATTTTACTGGCGTACCCTGGGCAGTCATGTCGCGCTACCTACCTGCCGACTGGCTAATCATGAGAGAAGAAGAATAAAATTCATGCAGAGTGTTGGTTTTTTTCTATGCATATTCCCAAGGCCCGAAGTTTAGATCGTGCTCAATAAACGGCAATAGGCTGTCCCCCTAGGCCCCTATCATTATGGAATTGATAACTGCCGTGTGCAATATGTGGGAGCACGCTAATGTAGGTACGCTTTTGTTCAGTGTCTACAGACACCAATACATGCGTCATTGAATTTTAAAGACTATAATTTTATAGTCAGGTCATTATTGAAAGCAAAACATTGTAAAAATCTACCTACTTAACTTACCAAGTTGCTAAGCGAGTTAGGGTCAATATCAGTATTTTACAACATGAAACCATCGCTACCGCTACTATTAACCTCTGCAACCTAACTACTTAGTGGCATTAGCACATGTTCGGTAGTAGGTAGGAAGTAGTACCTAACAAAGGTTAGCAATGTTGTATCTACATAGTAAACTAAAAAATATCTAGCCTAGCAGGTATAGCCAACAATAGCTTCTTCTAAGAATTCCCCTGTCTAACTTTTTTAGATCACAATACACTCTCAAAGCTTTTACAAAAGTAATTTAAAAAAATCGTCGATAACGGTGATGAGGCATTTTGCTAAATGTTTATGCTTTTTTTCTATGGATGGCAAATCATCAAATGACTCCTCCCGCTCTGGGTGGAGCGGAAGGGAGTGTCAGACTCTTACTGACTAAAACCCATCCGTGTTCCTTCCTTAGCCCTTTATGTTCCCGGGTAGCGGTAACCCTTTCGGACAATCCCGCACCCCCGGCAGGCTTCGGCCCTGACAGGCCCCTTCCTTTATGCTGACATCTCTATGAGGCGCGCGTGGAACACGTACGCGCCGTCCTGCACGGGCCTGGTCCTGATCGGTCGTTGAGTTACCCATCTCCGTCCGCAGGCCCGCGCAAAATGCTATGGGTAATGATATCAGTAATACTACTAACGGTGACAGCATTTTTGCTAGATTTTCGTGCTAATAAAATCAAAATATTTTATTTCACATAGACCTACATGGGCACTTATGAAACGTCAGAAGCTAGGTGCCCAGATCCAATTGGTCGTTTCTTATGGAGAAGAGCCGGGAAGAAACACTACGGCTACACTTTTAAAAATAGTTGGCATTTACAATGTTTTTAAATTACAGTGTCATATTTTGCTAATCCACAAAAACTATAAAAAAATAATACATCCCGACGAGTGGCGACATAAACGTAGGTCTGTGGTGATTTGGTGGTGTGTGTTGGATGATTTTAAGTTCCCTCCAAAACGGTTGAGCTGAATGGTGCTGATCCATACATCATATTCGTGAACGGGCGCCGCCGCCGTCAGTCTCAGTAAGGACTGGTCATCTCTTAGCTGGCCACGGTTTATTTTAATTTACTTGATTTTTTTAATTGTTTTTATCTTTTAATTACGGACGCTTTTAACGTGCACGTTTTTAGGGGTCCGTAGCCAAATGGCAAAAAACGGAACCCTTATGGATTCGTCATGTCTGTCTGTCTGTCTGTCCGTCCGTCCGTATGTCACAGCCACTTTTTTCCGAAACTATAAGAACTATACTGTTGAAACTTGGTAAGTAGATGTATTCTGTGAACCGCAGTAAGATTGTCACACGAAAATAGAAAAAAAAAACAATAAATTTTGGGGTTCCCCATACTTACAACTGAAACTCCAAAAATTTTTTTTCATCAAACCTGTACGTGTGGGGTATCTATGGATAGGTCTTCAAAAATGATATTGAGGTTTTTAATATAATTTTTTTCTGAACTGAATAGTTTGCGCGAGAGACACTTCCAAAGTGGTAAAATGTGTCCCCCCCCCCCCCTCTAAATAAGAGAATGATAAAATTAAAAAAATATATATAATGTACATTACCATGTAAACTTCCACCGAAAATTGGTTTGAACGAGATCTAGAAAGTAATTTTTTTTTAATACGTCATAAATCTGAAACCGCAATTTACCTTTCACAAAGGTACAACGAACTACAAGAACTTTTATATTATGTTACTTGCTGCTACGGAACCCTTCATGGGCGAGTCCGACTCGCACTTGGCCGGTTTTTTTTACATCGTTCTCACACCGTCACACGTATAACTTCAACATGAATGATGACCAATATTTTAATTTAAAAGAGTGTCCGTGGAGTTTCTTGCCCGTCCTTCTCCATAGGAACCTACTAGGACGCTTTGGAATTGGCCACTAGCTTTTTCTGACTGGCCCTTTGACAATACAAAAGTGCCTGTAATTGGTTTATCCATACTTACTTACTAATATTCTAAATTCGAAAATAACTCTGTCTGTCTGTATGTTACCTTTTCACGCCTACACCACCGAACGGATTTAAATGAAATTTGGGAGAGAGATAGATTGCATCCCGGGGAAGGACAAAGGATAGTTTTTATCCCCAAAATTATCCCTTAAGGGTGTAAAAAGGGGGGTGGAGATTTGTAAAGGGAATCAATAAAAAAGGACTAAGTATAATAGTTTTATCGCGGGTGAAACCGCAGGGCACAGCTAGTTGGAAATAAATGCTTTGAGTTCGTCCAACGCGCCTCGGACAGTCCCGCTGATTGCGAAACTTTACCTCAAGCTATTCGTATATTCATACCGACACGAAAGAAGTAGGTAACCGATTTGAAATATTGGTTTCCTCCAAAACAAATACAGACCTAAATTAAAATCGTCCGATAGAGCCATTGTAATCGAATTAACCCACACATTTACCCTCGAAACGGCGGACGGCTCAAGTAGTGAAGTCAGAATGAGCTCATGTGCGGGCGCAACTAGAAACAATGCTCCGGCGCAGTTCTCACGGGTCATCTGCGCTCCCACACTGTTTAGTATCAACCACTGATTGATCGTAACGGGCCTATGTTTATTACTACTTTTATTCTTAAATACACTACGGATGGTCATGTCTTTTGCATTGTATGTAGGTTTATTGATTTTAGTTTATTGATTTAATAATGTCTAATGGTTTTTTGAAACGAGGAAACTGCATGTCCTAGAACCAAAAATTCGAAGACATGTGACATCTACCAACCCGCACTGGGCCCGCGTGGTAGATTACGGCCCGCTCCCTCTCACAGAGAGGAGGCCTGTGTCCCAGCAGTGGGAACATTATAGGCTGATTATGTTATGTAATGTTATGTAATGGTTTTTTTGGCCGCCGGATGTAGGGTTCAATTCGTGTTAACTTATCTTGCAGATGATTTCATGCAGCTTCTGTTTCAATATTTTATCTGACTGGTAGAGAACTTAATAGGACGATGTGAGACAGTCCCTAAGTATTTTATAAGAACAATAATCTGCCTGTATTGTCCCACTGTAGGGTAAAGGCCTGCCTTTTCTTGTTCCACTCAACTCGATCCTGAGCCAATATGGAGCAATCCCTCATACAGGCGTCAAATTCGTCCCGCCATCTAAGCCTGGGTCTTCCGCAATGCCGCTGGACGTTTTCAGGCACCCATCGTGCGGTGGTCTTAGCACACAATGCATCCGCTATGCGGCAAATGTGTCCTAAGTATTACAATACCTAATTAAAATTAAATAAATTAAAACCGTTTATAAATCCTTTGTCTGTATCATAATAATTCATGTTATCATGATCCTGGGTCACTGAGGTCTCCCTTGATCACCCGCTATCTTATTCTATAGTAAAAGAAACATGAATCACATTACACTATGATATCATATTTTGACGCGTGGTCCTATAAATAAATAAAGTCCTCCAGAACGTATTTCTGCCACGGCGACCAATCTCAACGGAGACTAGCCTTCGGCGCGGGAAATATTATAGTGCACAAGTGTGCGCACATTGCAGACACTGGTGCACTCCTTCTTCCCTCACTCTCATAGTCCGATGGGACGGCATTCCGACTCTACCGGAGAGAGACCAGGCGCAGGACCAACGACTTAACGTGCTTTCCGAGGCACGGGGGTATCACACTGCCAACTTCCAAACTCCGGGCTGTTAGTAAGAAATTCCTAATGGAAAAACTCAATAACACTGCCCAACGGGGAATCGAATCCAGGACCCCACGCTCTGGAGTCGCGCTTGCGACCACGAGACCAACGGAGCGTGGTCCTATAGGATGATTATAAAAGGATTTACCCACGAGATTTCTGAGGTCTGTTTTGAGAAATTAACGGATAAATGTACCTATTGTTGCTGATCTAATGAGGATAGGTGACCGATTGCTTTTTGTTACTACTAGCAACATGCTTTCATCATTAACGGTTTAAAGAACACGATCATGCATTGCAGCATCGGCTTTGCGCAACACTGATGCGTTACAGACTAGTACGATTGAAGAGTACCTAAGTACCTGAAGCAGCTGACTTTCAAAAGAAGGAACAATTAGACTCCTATGTAAGCGAATAACAATATAGAAAAACCTTTTCCAAATCTCAACCCACAAGCAAAGCAATAACAACATAAAACTGCACCTAATGCAAGCAAGCTAATACCAATTTGACTTTCATATTACGAATCGGACTGTTCCCAACACAAAATTGCCCCAAGAGTGAATGATGCGGAACAAACGGACCGCTTGCCCAGCCACCAACATATGACCCATTTCTTTCAATTAACTCTTACGACTTGCGTGGGTGGTTTAGCGGCGGATACATATTAGTTTTATTCCTCATCTACTTCAAATCAATTGACACGAGTGTGGAAAAACTGTATTCATAGTAGGTTAAACCACCAAGTCTGTTTTAATTGTTGGGTTAATTGTTGAACATGTTTTTGGCTATCATTGATAGCCAGAGATATTTAGAGCCGGTAAAAGATGACTTCTTTTACTGGCTCTAAAAATAGGTACAACAAACGAGATAACAGAGGGGCAATTCTCGTAATTTTAAGAAAGTTTACAGTTTGATCTCAGTCTCAATCTGTCAAAAATATGTCTATTCACATTTTTGACATCTGTTTGTCGCCAAGATGAGACTGCGACTAGATTTTGAACATTTTAGATTGCGCCTTCTGGTTATTTTAATAAATATTAATTGATTTATTAATAAAGCCTTCACTCTTGACAGTTTTGTCGTTCTGCCGGTGAAGTCGTATTGGGTGAATGGTCAATAAAGGTTATCAAAATGGTCAGTAACAAACAGCAAGCTTCTATGCAACAACAACATACCACGCTCTCGGACATGCCCTCGAATAAATATCAAGGTAGTTCAAATGTCCATATTGATCCCAATTCATCTATAATCAGCTAAAAATATCAGCACTCAATTAACTGACCTCGTAACTATTTGAAAATACGCGTGAACTTTAGTCATGACTTTTGTCAATAACTGGTTTTGTCTCTTTTATTTGTAGCTGTAGTGTATCTAGTAAATAGATATGTAAACACTGTCTCATTCACACAAGCGGGGTAGGTGCTGTCACTTATGTCATCTGTCAGTCACGAGGAATGGCGGGAAACAGACAAAGTGAAGCATGCTATATATATACGAAGGCGCTTATTGTGGTAGTGAGCCAGTGAAGTGATACTCGTATGTTCAACATAAATACGGAATCAACAGGATTCTACAGTAGCATTTGTCAAGGATGTCTTGCAGGAGCTGCATGACGATGCTTGGTGCGGCGGACATCTAGGGCTTGCCAAAACGCTGGCAAAGTTCAGAGCAGGGTACTTCGTCAAGGATGCAGGGAAGGAAGATCGGTATGTGAGGAGCTGCATTTTGTACCAGTAGCGGAAGAAGTCCAGCAGGTGCCTCAGCTGCAACCATGGGCTGTAACTCATCTGATGGAGAAAGTAAGAATTGATTTATTAGGTCCTTTTAGAAGATCGGTGAATGGTAATGGTACGTGGTCGTAGGTATGTGTAGAATATGCTACAAGATATGCAATCTGCAAGGCGATTCCCAGAGCGGCAGCAGACAGAAGCAACGAGTTCCTGATTGAAGATGTTTTATGTGAGTTTAGTGGTGTTTAGGAAGTAGTGTCAGAAATGAACTTAATACGAATTACTTATGAATTGATATGAACTGGTGATGATGAAATACTTAAAATCTAAAAGGAAAAATAATCTGACCTTTGAAAAATGGTCGATCAGTAGCGCTCAAGGTTAGCCTTTTCAGAAGAAGCAGCGATCGCGAGATCGTGTTATTTACTTTATCAGTCAAAGCGAGGCACTCCACGTCCAGCTTCTGAAACAAAAACAGTGTTATAATTGAAGAGCTTGGTATGTTTCGAATTCCTTTTTCTTGTTTGAGGGGCTTGTGCCTAAGTAAAAACAGCCGATCAGGTTAAGCTACGCTAGCCGCGGCTGATCTGTGGATGGGTGACCATCTTTACATTACAAGACCCCTCCGTGCCTCGGAAATCACGTCAAACCGTTGGTCCCGGCTGTCATTCGTGGATCTTTGACAGTCGTTACGGGTCGTCAGAAGCCCGAAAGTCTGACAACCAGTCTTACTAAGGGGTATCGTATTACCCAGTAACTGGGTTATGGAGGTCAGATAGGCAGTCGCTCCATGTAAAATACTAGCATTCAGCTACATCCGGTTACACTGGAAGCCGACCCTAACATAGTTGGGAAAAGGCTAGGCAGGTGATGATGATGATAATTATTTTTCGGATTAGTGGTGAGCCGGGTCGCAAATGTAGCTCTCAAACACGGGTCGATAGGTTCGGTTTCCAGATTATCCGCAACCCGAAGTTCGGTACCTAGTACTGTGTCTGATAAATTGTTTGATAATTTAAAACGTGCAATTCATCATCTTTTCAACACTACAGAATCAGATGCATCATTCAATCTCCTACCGTCCAATTACTGTAACACCTTGTATATAATTACGTCCGTACCTACATATTAAACGCTGTTGTCATCCATTCGTCATAACAATGATATGAACATGATTGCAAGTTCCTATTTGGTACAGTAAACCTCGCGTTAATAATAACAATGTGATTGACAGCGCCTTTAATTCATAGCAGTAAGGGTGGGTTCCGTAGTTCAAGTGTTACTGACGTACGGTTGACTGTAGACTCGTACTAATTCGCAAGGTTGCAATGCGCACGCGCCACCTTGGTTGCTAATAATTCCGATGATCTTCACGCGTTAAAACGCTGTTTCCCACGTAGTTACAACTCACTTTTGTACTATGTTTTTATTTGCTACTGTGTTACATGTGTATGTTTTCGTGTGTGATGTAGCATATACTTATATGTTGCGTCTCTGTCCAGTCTTAGTTGATTGCCGTGTTTTTAAATTAATTCAAATTCTGTAAATGATTTCTTTTCTGGGTTATACTTACATTCTCCACAACAGTCTCGACACGGTGGGTGTCTGAGGATGGCGCCTCCTAGGCTAGCCCAGGAGGTGTCAAGACGACCTAGACGCGTACCGTAAGGGTTAAATCGAGGTGGATCTAGAAAAGGATCTGGAAGGATTTGGGGGAGGCCTTTTCTCAGCAGTGGGACAGTGTCAGTGTTTCTCAGCAGTGTAGGCTAACTTAAAGAAATATACTTATACTCCTAGATGATCATCAGCTGCACGGCAAAACTTAGAATAGTAGATATGGGGAAAATTCTAAACCATAGGAGGCAAAGGACAATTATTATCTTTAGAGATTATTTTCTTATAGGTATTAAGGAACCAATGTTTGCAGGTTTAAGACAATTGGTCAAGCGTGAACTTTCGCAAAGTGAAGTTCAACAGTCAACTTGATAGCTGCAATTTACTGTATACTTATATGTTGCGTCTCTGTCCAGTCTTAGTTGATTGCCGTGTTTTTAAATTAATTCAAATTCTGTAAATGATTTCTTTTCTGGGTTATACTTACATTCTCCACAACAGTCTCGACACGGTGGGTGTCTGAGGATGGCGCCTCCTAGGCTAGCCCAGGAGGTGTCAAGACGACCTAGACGCGTACCGTAAGGGTTAAATCGAGGTGGATCTAGAAAAGGATCTGGAAGGATTTGGGGGAGGCCTTTTCTCAGCAGTGGGACAGTGTCAGTGTTTCTCAGCAGTGTAGGCTAACTTAAAGAAATATACTTATACTCCTAGATGATCATCAGCTGCACGGCAAAACTTAGAATAGTAGATATGGGGAAAATTCTAAACCATAGGAGGCAAAGGACAATTATTATCTTTAGAGATTATTTTCTTATAGGTATTAAGGAACCAATGTTTGCAGGTTTAAGACAATTGGTCAAGCGTGAACTTTCGCAAAGTGAAGTTCAACAGTCAACTTGATAGCTGCAATTTACTGTATCAATATTGCATATCGGCCAGAAGTAATCTAACCAATTGATAATTATTAATTTATAACTTTTTCATTCAGATTGCTCGACAGTCATTTGTTTACAGTTTCTTTAAGTATACACAAGGCTGAGAGGAGTCGACTCATGCATCCGTCGTCACTCTTGCGTCGACAACTGTAGTCTACAATCTATAGATACGAGTACTATTCTGTGTTAGATTTATTAATTTGTGCCGTTTAAAACGTTTGAGTGGCCGAGTTTCTACTTCCTTATTAGTCTGCACGGAAATAGATTGATAACGATGTACGGAATTGATTAATTAGGTAATGTACCTACCTATATCAAGCGTCGTAAAATATCGTCCGTTTGAAAATCTACTTTCTTCCTTATTTCGTTCATAATACGTTTAGATCTAAATTAATGATTACATTTTTATCAAGCGGTAGATAAGATATTTTGGAACTAAAGCACTAATTAGATTATTGATTATTTTGTTTTGGAACAATACCAATAGTGGCCATACCATCGCGGTGTTGATGTGCAGGAGATCTTGGATTCGATAACTGTGACTGCTATATGAAATTGGCCGCCGAAGGCACTAGAACAGGCTCATATCTATCTACTTAAAATTTAGTTTTCTGACGAAATGCGGCCACTTTGTTATTACTATTATTAAAAGCCTGTGTTGTCCCTCTGCAGGGCAAATGCCTCCCTACCGTTTTTCCACTTCTCTCTGTTTAAAGCTGCTAAGGAGCAGTTCATGTTGAAGGAGTCCAGCTCATCTCGCCATCTTCTTCTGAACCTGTCGCAATGTCGCATACCATTAAGAGGGACTCAGTGGGTCGTTAGTTTGGCTCATTGGTCGTCTGACATTCAGCAAAAGTGTCCAGCCCAATCCCATTTTAGCGTGGCATCTTTCCGAGTGATATCAGTTATCTTTGTGATGGAATGAATGGTCGTATTCCCAACCCGGTCTGTTAGTTTTATACACAGAATACTCTATCCTATAGCCCTTTGGCAAACCTCGAAACCTCTGCTGATTTGTTGGACTACCATATGTGAGGATGGGAAGTATGCACACGTCAATGAGTCTTCTCTTAAGGGACAAAGGAAGGTCACCCTCGCCCAATAAAAGCCAGCCAATCGCTCCAATCGCTCTTCCAGACATTTTGGGTGCGTCTTGCAACTCCTTAGTAGGTGCATGTATTTATTTATAGGTACTTTACCATACACCCAATTATGTAATAAAATATTGCACAAGTGCAAAATAAAGCATACAGAAAATCAATAAGTGATAACTTATAATGGCACCCATTTCACAGTATTCACATTCAATAAAATTCGACTGCCAGCACTTGAGATAATGATATGCGGTGATACTATAATAGGATGACCACGGCTGCATGAGATAACTGAAGGACTAAAAATTAAAATGTATTTATTTATGTAATACCTTAAGCACACATATGTATAGAGGCGGATTTAATGCCATAGACTTTTTATAGCAGTCAAAATTTGGGTGATGCAGAGACAAACAGTGGTAGGATCATGAAAATTGAGGAATAAAATACTTAAATATTTTTTTTAAATATAAAGATCATTAATGTTTGAATCCAAATAAAAATAAATTGCCTTTGAAAACTTTTGTTATGGTGAATTACGACTGTCTGATTTCCCTACCACTTTTCACCACGACCGCTGTTCGCAATTTCTACAGTGAAGATATAAATTATTTTAGATGGACTCCCTAGGACTCCCGAGGGATACGACCAAATTCAGTATTGATGCTTAGGTACTGGCTTAAGGCCTACGATTTATATTTATTTCCTACCCTCTTTGATCTTATCTTTGATTTCAGAGCCGAATGTTTTCGCGAAACTTGCTTATACCTACATATCTACACGAGTCCCGGATCCTAGAAATCTTCGTTTCACGATTTTTCTCATCTTAAGGAAGTTCCGTATCCTGCATTGAATATAAATAATCAGCAATGATTTGCATGTTGATATGGGTAAACCATAGGTATTATAGGGGTTAAAACAAGTATTGTGGTTAAGAGTACAGCATTAATTCACTTAGATCCGGTAGGTATAGCATATGCATAATCAGCCTATAACTTTCCCACAGCAGGGAAACGGGCCTCCTCTCAGTGAGAGGTAGTGGGCCGTAATTCACCACGCGGGCCCCAAGCAGGTTGATATAGATGTCACATGTCTTCAAATTTTTGATTCTAGGACATGCTGGTTTCCTCGCGATGTTTTCCGCCACCGTTTGAGAGCAGTAGTGATGAAATAATACACAAAATAAAGCGCCTGTCTGGGTTCGAACCTACGACCTGTAAATTGCAAAAACCTAAGAAAATTTTAATTTTGCGGGCTACCCTCGCGCTTCCCCTTAACTACAATAGTATGAACCCCTTGGAAACCCACATAAACATGCAAAATCATTGTCCCACAAACACATCCCGTGTGGTCACAAGAGCGATAACGTGTGATATGAGTGATAGGCTTAAGTTCACGCGTGCACGTGCTCCGACCGCTATTATGTGCCGATAACAATACGATTTATCAAATAATCGATGCAGTTTTAGGCTGTGTTCACTTGATACGAGGATGCGATTTTACGTGTTGCTAGAGGTTGTAAAACTTATATTAGCATATTAATATTATTCTTTCTAGCTAACTAGCTACGCCCGCGACAACGTTCGCGTGCATATTGGATTTCATGGGTTTTATGTTTTTTGCGCGGAACCCTAATTCTTTTCCTAAAATAAAAGCAACCTGAGTTATTTCTTATAACATTTCAGTGAAAGTCCCGTCAAAATCAGTACCGTATACAAAATAACAGTCTAAAATTTAGTTAAAAGCTGTTATTTTGACATTACAGAAACTTAAATTTTATTTATTTGTATGAGTTTTGGTGGTGAATCAAATAGCATATATCCTTGGACTTGAGTCTTGACTGCCTGAAAATAGAACTTTCATTTCTTACTTCTTGCTTCTTTACATGGCCAGAATCAGTTATTTGTGGTTTTTTTTTCAGCAGCTTTTTAAGTAGGTACCATTTATACATTCCGGTACAAACTGACTTCAAGCTGTCTTCTCTTCTTCTTTTCTATCATTGTAATAAAAGCCTATAAAAAATGCGAGGTCAGTTAAAACTAGAAAAGTATACCTTGATGTGTCTTCGTGTGAACCTACAGCAATAAAATCTCTAAAACTCTATGTTAACTAATGTAATCCAGTGCCTAAACTTAAGTTCCGCTACGAGAGGATAAAAATAATTCGCATGACATGACTTGACAACCTTGAATGAGAGCTACAATATGAATAACTTATCTAATATTTAGCAACAAAACCAATGTTACTTTCGCTTATAAAGTCGGCCTCTTAGCAGAAATTGAAATTTTCTAGCTCTCAATTATCTAGTTTGACTTAGTCTCACTATCGAGGCACCTTGACGGCTTGTAAATAATGCATAATTCAGCTACATTCACTGGGACAGAAATCTAGATATTCACAGACAAAATTAAATCCTTTAAGCCTATCAACGTTTTAATGTTTACCTAAGTCTAATCTGGCTGTTTATCACTCACAATGGGCCTTATTACAATTAGGCTAAAAGTAACCCAAAGGGCAATGGAGAGGGCTATGCTTCGAGTTCCCTTATGTGATCAAATCAGAAATGAAGAGATCCGCAGGAGAACCAAGGTAACCGACATAGCCCGAAGAATTGCGAAACTTAAGTGGCAGTAAGCAGGGCACATTGCTCACAGAATAGATGGCCGATAGGGCCGAAAGGTTTGGGAGTGGCGACCGCGTACCGGAAGATGTAGCTTTGAAAGGCCTCCCACAAAGTAGACCGATGACGATGATGGCCGCAGGAATCCGCTGGATGCGGGAAACACAGAACCGGTTGAAGTGGAGGTGCTTGGGGGAGGCCTATGTCCAGCAGTAGACGTCGAGAAATGATGATGATAAATTTGTCTGTGTGTTTCTGACTTAACGAATTATTGATCCTTTTTTTTCTCAGTGGGAAGGTTATTTTCAAGTAAATGAATTACTTACTAATAATTAAAAAGTTTAATAAATCTAGGTTTTCAGTAAAACGTTAATGGGTATCAGGAAATCGTGTGCAACTCGCCTAATCTATCGATATCACTGTTGTGGCGATAATGTTCTATGATATCAGCTAATATAATACTGTACGGAATAATTCCTGAGGTTCGTATCATCACCATATTTGTACCGTCATTTCCGTTTTAAAAACAATATGCTATTCCTTTAATGAGTCTCCTTTTCTAGTGACTAGTTCTGAAGGCCAATTCCCGTAAGTAATTAAAAACGTTCAAAATCTAGTAGCAATCCCATCTCAGCGATAATCAACGTCAAAAACTTGTCTAAAATGTAGGGAAATTAGTATTTTTGACAGATTAAGAATGAGATCAGACTCGACTGTGATCGTTCTTAAAATCACGAGAATTTTCCCTCTATTCACAAAACAAATGCGTCCTCCAGTCCTCCTGTAGGTATGCAATACATTACACAACATACTGCAATCACCAATATTTTGGCAAGCATGGTGATTTTGGTAACAACCCCCAGATAAGACAGTAGGTACCATTCAATGTAACGGTCATAGAAGGGCATTATTCAAGCTTTCAGATTATTTTTGAAACCATAAATAATAACATCATAGAGATCATTTCTTTACTTCTGTCATAGTATGGTAAAACATGGCCTATGTCGTGTCCTAGAACCAAAAAACAGACATGTGACATTCAGCAACCCGCACTGGGCCCGCGTGGTGGATTATGGCCCACTCCCACTCACAGAGAGGAGGCATGTCCCAGCAGTGGGAACTTTATAGACTGACTAGCTGCGCCTCGCGGTTTCACCCGCAAAAGTCTCGATCCCGTGGGAATATCGGGATAAAAAGTATCCTATGTCCTTTCCCGGGACTCAAGCTATCTCTATACCAAATTTCACACAAATCGGTTCAGTAGTTTAGGCGTGAAGAAAAGACAGACAGACAAAGTTACTTTCGCATTTATAATATTAGTTTAGATTATGCTATGGTAAGACTATTTAATGTTATTGGGTGACTAAAAGGCTGATAGGTCAACTGGTGGTGAGTAGTCGCGTCCGTCTACGGACACCTGCAATATCTGAGGCACCAAAGGTATATTGCCATCCCAGGCAAAGCTGTAATGTCTCTTGTTCTGGCAATAGTTACACTGGTATCCATACCCATACCCATCTATGATAACCTTCATGTAACACGGAAACATTGAATGATTCAGTGACATACCTAGACCCTGAAATGGATATTATATTCTTTGTTTACATTTTTATCAGTGTTAACTTCTTCAATCAATAATCGATCGATAATAATCCACTCCGTTCGCCAATCCGTCAGATAATAGCACTATTGGGACAAAAGTATTTGTTCTTGTGCTATGGGAAAAGCCCATGACCTCACGTGAACTTGTGTTTTGGATTTTATGGTCGAATATGTATAAAGATATTATTTTAACAAATTGCTATCATTACTCCTTCGGTTTTTTAATTGCGAATTTCTAGATTTCTGTTCTAGAATCATGTATGACAGTATGAGCCATTATTAGGATAAGACTACTAAGGTCACCGCGTGTTGAGCAAGTTCTAGTTTTGATGCTCAAATCAAACAAAACATAGCAAGTTACTCATTGTTGGCTTGTTAGGAAATGGTTACCAATTTCAGTTGCTTTGTTGTTTGGTGTCCAAGATCTTCGTTAATTTCACCTATTTCCCCTCATATGATCCTTTTGACGATACAGCGTGATATGACTGATGATACACTATTTAGTATTTCTTTTTTTATCTACATAGATATTGTGTAAGTAGGTATTCTTACATACAGACTTCATGTCACAGAATGATATTCTCTAGCAACAAATAGGGAATTAGGTCAGGGAGTCGGCTCAGGCAGGTAATCACAGCGTGTGCCAGTTCGATCCAAGGTTGAAGCGTGGTCCATATGATAACGCGACGCATACAATCGTTGACATTGTTGTAAATTGTTTAATTATAGGTAAGCGTCGTTTTATTATGTAGCTCGTTCATACGTGCTTCATATGCTATAAGTGGGCTCAGGCGATATAGCTGATAGTTGTTTATTTTGTTCTAGAATTATCAGTTTAGCTAAAGAACAAGCAATGCCTAATTGGAATAAGACATCCTGAAAAACATCGTCGACTACGTTTTTTATACTGAAAGCCAATTCCCGTAATTAAAAACGTTCAAAATCTAGTCGCAATCTCATCTGAGCGACAATCAATGGCTAAAACTTAAATGTAGGGAATCTACAAGTATTATTGACAGATTGAGACTATGATCAGATGTGAATGTTCTTAAAATTGCCCCTCTGGTATTCTATTAAACTACAAGGACACTGCTGGCCATGATCTTGACACCATAACCAACTTGGGTTCCTAACCCATGACCAATGCCATGCTCAAAGGTGTGTCAAACCGATTTCAGAAATATTAAGTGAAGAAAGGGGAAGCCCTTTGGTCTAACCGACCTCCAAAGGTATATGTTTACTTAGCGAGTAATTCAATGTTGGCTGGTCCAATCTTAGAATATACCATGAAAAAGATATAGTAGTCTATTAAGACATACTTTTAAATAAAAAGACTATAAATAGGACACAGGGAACACAAACAGTTGTCTAGGTGCTAGGTACTCGTCGAGCACAACCCTGCCAAAGTTTGCAAAGAGTTGGCCTACCGATTAAAACACTATTTACGGTCAAATGAGCTATGTTTTCCTCAAGAAAAAATTACCAAGTCATGAAAAGGCACAGTTGCGAAAATTGAGTAAGTCAAGTAAATTGCGCTAGTATAGTACCTACTTAAGTGGATAAACGCGTGACATATCTACCGTTCGCAGATTTTTCTATGTAGACACAGAAGGGTCACCTCATTCTAACGATATTTTTACTGAAACTACACGTAGATTGCGCGCCGACAACGCATGGAAAAGAAAGAGTATAGTCTCGGCCGCGTAATAGAATGTACACAAATAAAAAGCGTAATAAAAACTGCATTGTATATTACGGAATGGCGTCTTGGCGATCATTTCGTAACCGTACGATGCTCGATTAATTGCATGCTCCATTTTCATAGCAGATAGCTTTAAGTGAGCCTTTAGAGTTGAGAAAACAAATATTGTGTCATTACAAGCACTAGAGGTGAGACACTGTGAAGAAACAGCCAGTTTTTAAGCAGCGGCTTGGCAATGCAGTTTGTGTAGTTTTTGTGTATAAAGATCATGCTGGCGTATGTCATGTAATGAACTATATGTAATATTCAATGTAAGATGGACGGACCTGTTTTTGGAGTTCTGCGAAAAAGTGAAGATGGTGTTACCAACCTACTTTTGCGATTATTGGAGCTTAAAAGTAATATGCGGTAAATTATCTTACTAGATTAGGATTATAAAATAAATAGCGGTGGGAATCGACATTATTTTTGTATCACTAATCCATGACTTTCTATTGCTCTATTAATACTTAACGATGTTTATTAGAAACTTATTGTTAGAAAGGTATCCCTTGTTATTTCTAAGAAGAAAGTTCCAGCGTCGGTTTTTTTTTGAAGTGAAAACTTCTTTAGCGGCGTTGGGCAGTTTTTGTATGGGGAAAAAATGTTAAACTCGCGTCAGGACACGTGACCGTCAGGAGAGATTTCCCCCCCCCCCCCCTCTTTCTACGGCGGCGGCGCCAACCGAAGTGAACCAAGTGAGACACGATAATGGATGGACGGACGGACGGACGGTGACGGTGACGGTTTCGGTGACGGTGACGGTGACAGTGACGGTGACGGTGACGGTGACGGTGTCGGTGTCGGTGACGGTGACGGTGACGGTGGCGGTGACGGTGACGGTGACGGTGACGGTGTTGGCGACAGTGACGGTGACGGTGACGGTGACGGTGACGGTGTCGGTGACGGTGACGGTGTCGGTGACGGTGACGGTGACGGTGACGTGACGGTGTCGGTGACGGTGACGGTGACGGTGACGGTGTCGGTGTCGGTTACGGTGACGGTGACGGTGACGGTGTCGGTGTCGGTTACGGTGACGGTGACGGTGACGGTGACGGTGTCGGTGACGGTGGCGGTGACGGTGACGGTGACGGTGACGGTGACGGTGTCGGTGACGGTGACGGTGACGGTGACGGTGACGGTGACGGTGACGGTGACGGTGACGGTGACGGTGACGTTGACGGTGACGGTGACGGTGACGGTGACGGTGACGGTGGACGTGGATGTGGATGGATGGATGGACAGCTGATGACTCGATCGTCTGTGTAGTAGCGACACTGCTGTGTATTCATAAAATTCGTGTATATAAAGTGTTTAAAATATGGAAATTGAACAAAGTGCATCGATTAATGAAAAAAGTGACGCAGAAATAGTGAAAAAAAATTAGTTATATTAATTCAATTCATAATTGATTTATTTCAACGTTAATATTCAAGTTTTCACTTCTGCCGGCACTCCCGGAGTGCAACCCGTCTTTTTTTTAAGTTAAATTGTTGTCACACGAGACCTTATTATGACATAGACTAGGTAGGTACTTCCGGTGTCGTCAAATTGTAGCTCTATATAAGCAGATTTTGAGTAGGAATATCCTGCCTCTTGAAGAAAGGCGTAACACAGAACTAATTCGACAACAAAATACCACCGTGGGTTCTGTGAAAAGCATCAAAAACTTTGATCAGATAACTGTTTCTGCATTCAATGGAGAGTTTCATAAGAAAAGATGTTGTTGGCTGTCCATAAACAATGAGACATAATAACAGGTATATTATTTGATTCCCTAAAGCACGAAAATCCGTCTGCTTGACCGAGTGCAGCTGATTTCATAAAGGGCGTTCCCCTCCGCAGCGCGCGGTGATGTAGGTGACAAGAGGAAAGCGGGTTTTCTGCTGATAACTAATTAATAAAGTCATTTGTGGTGTTCGGTGGCGATAAGTGTCAGCGCAAAACACAACTCAATAGAATCATCAACACAACACTCGACATGTAAGTAACTAGTGACAATACTAACATTATTGTTACAGCTGTAGTCTGTACGCGTAGTTTTCGGGATAGGTACTTTTAACCTAATAATTACATTTGCATAGATTCAAATAATCGAAATAATGTTTGCTATGATAGAATACATAGAAACACAACTGCTCATCTCAAATCTAATTACTATGTCAAAGACGAGTTGCACTATTTTAAAATTAAAAAAATGCATTCGTTTCCAAAAACTTCAAATGAATAAACAATATTACATTAGGTCCAAAACAGGTATACAACATTCAACAATACCTTCAACTCAAATACCAGCTACAGACATGCGTGTGTGCAGATTTCACGCTGCCCGCTACTACCTTACGCCCGGCGTACATCACGACGTAACAATTACATAAAAATGGCGTTCACATCGGGCCGTCGTCGACCGCGTTTCCTCGTCGATCGTGTAAACTTTCACGAAATCAAACAAAGAAATAGCGAAGCGGCTCATTTGCATCATTCCCACGCGGACAAAAGAATGACCCAATCTGTTTGGCAACTACAAATGATGTGTTACCCGAAATCCTATGGTCACGGTCTGCCTCCTCGCATGCGACAGACAACGAATTGAGATTTAAGTTCTATGTTAGACGATGACATTTTTTATTCTCGAAACCGTCTCTCTCATGACCCTGATCGACTCAGCTCCCGAACAATGTGATCGGGCAATTCATTCGTCGATTTTATTTTCGTAATTAACGTTTCGTTTTACGCAACCGTGTCTTCACTTTAATGAAGCGCTTATGTAGCTTCTACTTACCTATTATAAAACTTTAGTTTATACGTTAGTTGGTACGGCTTCCTTTTATTATGTAGCTAGTAGCTATATATTAATAGTGTTATGAGATTAGTGCCGGCTGTGTAATGAACTATCTACTCGTATGACTTTGTCAAATACCGATTATTTATTTTTGAATAGTCTGAGAGATCGATATTATTATAAGAATCCCAGTAGATTTCAGTATCTAGTCAAATTCATATAAAAACCCATGCATAGCTCCATAACGAAGGGTTCTGGACGAGTTGCGACCAACGGCTCCCCGCGACCTTCCCAGGTCGTCAGTCCAGCTAGTGGAGCACCGTCCCACGCCTCGCCTTCCGGTCCGTGGTCGCCCTTCGAGAACGCTTCGTATCTTGTGAGTCCAACATACTTGAAACAATTATTATTTATTATAATATGCTTCATCAATATTAATACTACAAGTTACAGTCAATGTTGTAACGCTTTCACGCTTAAGAAGATTAATGAATGCTCGAGCGTGTAAACTAATTAAATTATTCAATTTCAGATAAGATTGGGTCCTTTATTTGGACCAACCATATTGGCAAATTTCTAGAAAACCGTATATGTAAGCAGTAAAACAAAACGTTAATTTACCTACCTACTTCAATAAGGTCGAAGATCTCCGAATTTAATCAAGCCCGGCTCAAATTAATTTGCATATAAAATGCAATAAGCAAACGTGGAGTGACGACTAATAAATGTCGTAATGAAGAAAACAATGAGTTAAGGACTTTCTATTCGCGCGTGCGTCTGCTCCCCTCCCTCTCTTGTCCCCCTGTGGTACCTAACTGCCCACGGAGAAAGCCTTTGACCTGTACCTCCACAGGGCTTGTTTACTACGATGCAGTATTTGTGGCACTTTTGCGTGCCCGTGGCACGGTCGTGCATAAATTGCGCTTCTATTTATAAATTGACATTTTAACAGCACCCCCAATAGCTGTAATTGAAAAGAAACGAAGATAGACACAATTTTCCGTTGTTGTGACTTTCTCTTGAACTACCCATGTTGAAAGTGTGAAGCTTTTCAATAACATTTTTCACACACTTTCAAAGCAGGACCCAAATCATAATCTACCTTCAAGAAATCCATAAAAACTTACCTCAATTCTCATTCAAAACAGCAACATTAAAGTATGTTTCTATGATTGTAAAGTGTAGTAAACACACTAAAGGCAGCTAGCGCACCGACGAGGTCGGGCAGTCCCGTTGTGCGCGGGAGTTGGGTCGGGCTAACGGGCGCCGGCTAATGAGAACGGAGCGACTCAGTTATGCAGATGCCGGCTGTGCACGTTCAACGTTTATCTACAGCTTGTTGGCTTGGATCGCACTGTGATTTACCTAGACCTGTTGTTTGTAGTGTTAGGTAATGCTTTTGATTCTGCTTATAAAGTGACTAAACGGGTAGTGTGGCTTGACAGTTGTCTTAGTCAAGAAAATAAATTAAGGGTATTCAGAAGATCATTATAGAGGATATACCTACAGAGTTATAACATAAGATTTACGTTTATTTATTTATTTATTTATTTATTTAAGGATTACCAACGAGATACATTACAATAACTTATCTTTATAACTTGTATTAGTACATTATCCTGTAATGCACACTCAATTACAGGTAACCACAGCTTACATATTATCGAGTACACATGCTCTGAATACATAATTAAATTAAAAATATATTAAATTAAAAAAAACAACAATAACATGCTAATGAGAGATTTACATGCTTTAAAAGATTAAAAATTACATTTATAAAATAGAATAAAACAAAACACATTTTCTTTAAATAGGAATAAAAAAGCATACGTACGAGGAGTTTAAAATTAAATTAAAAATGATAAATTATTTAATTAATAATAGAATGATAGATCAAATGTCCTCCAACCGAAAGTACTTGTACAGTTTACGCTTAAAAGCGTTAAGGCTGTCATGATTAATATCTATTTCAGCTTTTCGGCATATACCATTGTACAATTTGGTAGCCCTCGTAAGGGGAGAGTTGTCACCTAAATTGGTTTTGTGCAAAGGTTGTCTGAAAAGATTGTAGGTATGTGACCGTTTACTGCACTATAAGAAACCTATGAAATGAAAATAACAATCCTCCGCCCGTCTAAAGGAGAAAGTTCTTACTTCTTACCCTTAGTTGAAAAAACCACCAAACCCATTCACCATATTCAAAAATCATTTCCAAATAATAATATAATGATTAAAACTAGCATTCCCATTGGTTCTATAAATAATCGGGGACGGGCGGTATGCGCCAGCGCAGCGCACCGCGATTCGCGCCGTTGACGTTGAGTAACCGCCACAGTGTGTCACCACCTTCACGGGCCGCTGCTTCCTGACGCCTTTCGTCAGATAAACATTAGAAGCAATTGCTTTGTTTGGCTTATTAAGTTAGTGCGATACTTATTATATGAGCAGACGAGTTGGAAAGAAATGCAGACAAATTGTGGACTGGAAAGGTGGGATGAGTGATTCTCCCCATGAAATGCGTGAATGAAGCGTATTTCTAAACAAAAGCAACAAACAACAGCAAAGCTAAATAGCATATAGCAAATCTTAAAAAAAAAATACAAACAGGCTTAAAGCTATTATTGTAATTACAGCCTATGCAAATAAACATAAGGGTTTTAGTATGAATTTAAACAATCACAATTAAAATAGCCTTATCTAAACCCAAAACAATAACCCATCATCTACTGCAAGCACTAAGCATTAACACGAACATAAACAAATCAACACAGAACATTTGCGGAAAATACAGCGCTGCTGGTAAAGCGAACAAAGAGCTGCATTTCTTTGGCCGTTCCCCTCGATTCTCAGTTCGTCCCTCCGGCAAAACCGATCGGGCCAGACCATCGGCTCGCAAGGAATGCTTTCAGTGACTAATAGCCCAACCATTCGCAGGCTAACGCTTACTTGTAGCACAGTAATCTGTAAACAGTAGCGCAACTACGTTGTGTTCTTGAAACAACTGGACGCTTCATCGGAAATAAACCCCCGGTTTTGAAAGCAAAAGTTAGTGAATTTGCTGTGAAATTTTGTGTTATCCAACTGTTGATTAGCCAAGCAATTGAAGAAGGTACCTATCGCCTATAAACTTCCTGATAAACAGGGATAGAGACAGAGCCTGTGATCTGTGCGCAAGTAAGATGACGCCACAATCTTTTCTCAGTGAAACTAGCTTAGAATCCGCGGTAGCCTATGTGCGTGCGCCAATATCAGTTACTTATTCGCAGTGACAATACTGATATCTCTATTTACTGTGCTTGTTGCTAGTTGTAGCCCACTTTAGAAGGGAAATACTGCCATCGAACTTCCTTGCAACCTAAGGTCGCAGTGTGAGAGTTGACAAAAAAACACATTGCAAATGCGTACTCTTATTACATAACACCGCCTTTGTCATTTTATTTTACATAATAGCCGTTTTGTCACACGTAATCTTTAGCAAGTATTGGTGGAACTTTACTCATCATAAAAATGTTTTTGCCCAAAATTCTCTAACATATATTTTTAACAAACTCGTGGTGATTTGGTGAAACGAGTTGTTACGTGTGTAAAGAAAATTATATAAAATCTACAGTAGTTAATATTAGTTTCCATTTTTTTACGCATTAAATATCAACCCAGCAATAGTGCCGTCTCTGTCTAACAAAAAAAAAAAAGAACTGCCTATTACTGTTCACCATACTGAAATGTTCAGCATCCTACAGTGATTTAGATAATTGCACGTCATAAGAATATAGAAACGCGTAAATCGAATGATTTATTTGTAACTGGCCTTGAAGAAAGCCGTTCGAACACAAATATATGTAAGCCGTCGGTATTGGCAACCGTGACGAATGACTAACGAATGTATAAACAATAATTGAGCTGTAGGCAGGTACACATAGTCGATATGTGGCTGACAGATATGGACTTGCCCCTACCATTAAGCCAAGGTATGGTCCGAAACCGATAAATATATAGGTACAATATTATCTATATTCCGTGCCAGTTATCGAGATCATTTTACAGTTATTGACAACGCAAACTGATGTAGTGTTAACTGCATGGTTGCTGCACTTTTGCAGTTCCAGTGCTATCCTACCCACGTCGGCATTCGTTTTATAGAAATGTCATATGCTCGATGAAAATATATGAAATTAAGAAGAAACATACTTGAAGACGAAGAGTTGAGCTTGACTCCTGAAGAGAAATGAAATTAAACAACTAGATAACGCAAATGAGAAAAAGGAACCAGAAGATTTTGTTGTACGATTTTTTTTTTGTTCATACCTAAAAACCATAAAATAATTAGAAATCTTTCGAGGAAGACCATTTTAAGGCCATAAATATCGCAAATAGCAAAACCGAGATCTCCTTGAATTGTATCCGTTGTTTAAGTCATAATTTACAGTTGCACCTCAATAACAAAATTTGTGCGAACTAGTCGGCGTCATAATTTGCTTATTTGCACGTTATAGATAAAGATCAGCTTATGTTCAAATTAATGTCAGATTCAACCATTATTTACACTAAAAAACTTGCAATTACAGGGTAAACTTACAAATTATAACTTTACAGTCAAGAACTTGAGCGCCTGAAACCGAAGCGTTCAGCGGGCCCGGACGGTATACCGGCATTTCTTTTTAAAGATTGTGGTAGGGTGCTCGCGGAACCGCTACTTTATATTTTTAATATGTGTCTTCATCTGACGACGTTCCCCACTCAATGGAAGATGACGCGGGTCATTCCTGTACCCAAAGGTAAGGCGGGAGCGGACATAACTGGTTATAGACCGGTGGCCGTGCTGTCGACTCCGGCCAAGGTGTTCGAGTCTGCTATCCAGCGCTGCATGCTGGAGCAGGTGCGCGGACAACTGGCTGACGCGCAGCACGGCTTCCGGCCGGCGCGCAGCACTGCCACCAATCTGTTGAACTTTATGGCGCAGGTGGTGCCGGCGGTAGATGCTGGTGTGCAAATTGATGCTGCTTATTTTGATTTTAAGAAAGCTTTTGACACCGTCGACAATGACATCTTACTAACGAAGCTCGCAGAAATCGGCTGCACACCGCATCTATTGCATTTCTTCGCCAGTTATTTGCAAGATAGACAGCAGTACGTAGATTATAATGGGTGTGAATCAGACCCATATTGCACCTGGTCTGGTGTGAGCCAAGGCAGCAATTTGGGGCCTCTCGAATTCATTATAATGATAAACGATTTGCCGGCAGTCATCAAACATAGCTCTTGTTTGTTATTTGCGGATGACCTCAAGTTGCTGCTCGAGGTTAATAATGATTCAGATTGCGAACGATTGCAGGAGGATATACATAAGGTAGTAGAATGGAGTCAGGACAACGGGCTTTTCTTTAACGTGTCAAAGTGCTCGGTGATGAGTTTTACGCGCGCGCGCGCCCCTCTAGTGCACGAGTACGTGGTGGGCGCCGCGCCTATGAAACGAGTCTCTGAGGTGCGGGATTCGGGGGTTATCGTCACTCCCGAACTATCGTTTCGCGATCATATTACGGGGATCTGTAAAAGGGCGTTCAGAAACTTAGGATTTGTTTTGCGACAGACAAGACACTTCACTAACATCGCAACAGTCAGAGTCCTGTATGACGCACTTGTCAGGAGTCATCTGGAACATAGTTGTGTCATATGGGCTCCGCATGAGGCCAAGTACTCAGTTATGCTGGAACGAGTACAGAACAAGTTTACGCGCCACTTGTACAAGAAACTGTATGGGGTATATCCATTTTACCCGTTGATGTACCCCACTCTGTTTGTGCTCGGAATGGTCGGTTACAACCAACTGAGGGTACGACGGGAATTCACGCTTGTCGCGTATCTGGTTAGGTTACTTCGTGGCATTGAGCATAACCCAGGAGTACTACAGCGCCTGAGTGTATGTGTACCAGACCGCTACGTGTGGAGGCGGCGCCGCCCGCCACTGCTGGCTGTGCCGGTAGCCAGAACCAACCTTCTCGCCAAAACACCATTGACCCGCGCAATTCGGGTTATTAACGATCTTCACGTGAAGATCGATGTATTTGCATGTCATTTGAGTGAACTCGCAAAAATACTGATGTTCCTTTTATGTTTTAAAAATGTAGATTAGAGTAGGCTATAATATGTTGTTGTTTTTATTTTGTTATTTTGTTTTATATTGTACTATATTTTATTTAGGGAACAATATTATTTTTTTGATATAATTATAAGTACCTACTAATAGGTTTTACTTTTGTCATAGTTTTAAATTGTAAGTACTTAAGATAATTGTAAGACCACGCTATCGCATTAGGTATACACCTGTAATGATAGTGATAAGGGAGATTTTAATAAATAAATAAAGCTTTTTCCTTCTATGGCAACTAAGCCGATGTCCATACATGATAGAATAAACACCATATTTAAGATAAATTTTTACTCGCGACTTTTTTTCTTTCTACGTCATTGCATTGAATGAAATTGGCAGTTCGAAATTTCGAATAGGTGACATGCCCCGCCATGATGAAAAGGAATTCGTTTGAAAATTGCTTAACATTATCACTCCTTTTGACCGTACCTGCGTAACTATATCTAGGTACTTACTTAATAAATAAAACTGAAATATAACAATCGATACCTACTACAATGTAATGGTAAATGACTATTGCACCGGCAGGCGGTAAGTGAAATGAAAGTAACAATCGTTTTATGAAACGTCTCGCTGGAAGGTAATCTAATCGCGCCAACATTACACAATGTTGCTCCGAAACTAAACAACTAATCACCTGTGCCAGTTGTTTGCATATTTTTAACGAACTTCAAGAAAAGAAGGAGGATTTACTGAAAAAGTTATAATCACTCATGCACTCTCTTGATGCTAGAATGTTTTTTTTTTCTCATTAGGTACATCTAGCCAATATTAAGACACATAGTTTTAGAGATACTTTCTCTAATTTCACCGTAGGCAACATCTACCTCATAAATTAATAATATGTTTGTTTTTTGGACTTCTCAATTATTTCTTAGCCTAAGTCAAGTCGAGCAACAAGGAAGAACAGTCGAAATAATGTGCATCAAACATTCGTAAGTGAAAACATCGTGTAATTTTTAAACTGCGTGTTAGAATTGTGTAGTTTGAACATCTATTGTTAATTTTCTATTCTCTATTACAATTATTTGCTTCATGGGGAAGTAGGAAATAGTGCGAAGCGCACGTATAAATAATATAGCGTGACTTTCTCCGTTTGTTTTGATGCGAGCAGCGCAGGCGCGACGGGCGCACACGATGGCGGGCGGCGCCGCGCTTGCACACTAGTGACACAAGTAGGTACTCGTAACAGGAACACGAACATTGCATAAACAACCACGTACAGAAATATTAACTAATGTTCACATGAATTTTAAACAAGTTTGGTTTCAATACTTTCAATAAGTAATTCCAGCGCTCATTAGGTAATAACCAGAAACAATAAATGAGTGCTTAGCATGCATCGGTGCATCATAAAATATTGTAAATTACTCATTAATAGTAATATAAATAAAATAGACTTGACTAACTCTTCATGATATTGTCATGGTAATTAGGATTTTAGATAGTTGTCTGTAGGTAGGTACCTGCACACATTCGCGTTAAGGACTGCGAAAATTTAAAATAATAAAATTAATGTCTTAGAAAAACACCAGTCAATCTTTAAGTAGGTAGGTACCTAACTATTAATTTCATTTCGTTTCATCGGTATTTATTTTCCGTTTTTTTTTTGTCTGGCGATCTGGCGCTGGGGGCACGACAACTGATATAAAGTTAAAAGGTTAATAACATGTTTTCTTAAGTCCATGAAATCCACCCCGGATCCAATCTAAATCCAAACGTTGCAGTAAAGAAGTAACGCGACAGTCGCAGTACCGTTACGTAAAGGCGGATTGTCAAAATGTCGCAAGCGCAGCTCGCGTAGGCCGCACTCCTTGCAACCGACGCAACCGACAAATCGCTGGGAAAGCACCATAATTCCGCCAATCACACGGGAATCTCAACTATGCCAAGCTTCTGATGTCCAATTCGCCGCGTTGTAATAGTTATTTGTTATACAAGAGTGCAAAGTTGCTTTTTAACCGCGTGTTCAATTTTGATGACCGAGCAAGCGAAGGATTCTAAAATTGAGGATTGAAGGATTCTAAAAGCGAAGGATTCAAAATTAGAATCCTGAGCGTTAGCGAGGGAATCAAAAGAGCACGAGGTGAAAAAATCTTTGCACTCGAGTGCAACACGTAACTTTTCATTCCACCTCAGCGAGGAAATGACTAAATGCAAAAAAAAACAATGACGTGAAAAAATGCCGCGTAAAGAACCGCGTACAAAGCAAATTGAAAAAAGAACACCAAGAAGGTTCCGAGTCTGAGTTTTTAACAAATTAAAAAAAAGTTGTATGATATATTCGGCACCACAGAGGTAGCAGTAAATAGGTTTAATGTTTTTTTTAATTCACAAACTTAGTGCACACGATGTTCTAAATTCAATTTACTTTATCCTCTAGAGAATAAAAACGGCTTTTCCACTCAGATATTGAAGATTAAAAATACTCTTTCCGAGATGGTGGGATGAAAATATAGTTTCGATCTCTGGATCCAAATGCTGTCACAATGCCATTACCTAAATACATTTAAAATACTTAACCAAAAAGAAAGACTTGTTTACGTCTTTTAAGTATGTAGTACAACTTTGAAACTATCGATGCTAATGATCATTCAAATGAGCGAATTTTGTTTTAATATTTTAATGACATGCGCGTTCAAAGCGGATACAAAAATGTACACAGACCTTCACTCTGACATTCGAATCCATCAGAGGTTCTCGTTTCGACCGTGTACAATATGAGGTCTACGTTATAATATAGTATTATCGATCAGAAGTGAAATTAAATTAAAAAAAATGCAAACGACGAACACAACTCTTATATATTTTAATAATTAAATAATTACAATCACAATAGTAAAATAAAATGAGAAATAGTTTCTAAATCCTAGCACAACCGTACGCTCCGACCGTCCAGGTAGAAAAAGGGAGAATGTTCATGCGCAGCTCGTTTTATCAACTCGCCACCTCCAGCGACTCGATGACGCGATCGATGGCCACGCCTACTGCTTGATGGTGTTGCCACGTTACACGGCCTCTCCTGACGGGCGGTCGTCCTCGTCCGCAACGCCAATGTCTTCGCATCTTGTCCTCGCCCGAGGCTCCGCCGATACAGCTTGCAACGAGTCGTCAGACTCCGCTGAAATTCACAAATAAATTGGGCTAATTAGAATTTGTTTATCCTTTAACAAATACGCTCCTTTCAAAACATGTCTTTCATATTTTATTCATACAGTCATATCGTATACTCATTTCTTACGCAAATCGTTCAAATTCGTTCATACAGATCAATCTCTTGAGGGCCCCCATTAATTTTACTAAACCACTGTGGTAGAGAATCACACTCAATACCACTTGTAAAGCGAACATAGAGTCATTAACCGTGACAGAGAACACATCTCCATGTCAACGTGAATATGGAAGTACTCCAAATGAGTAATCCATCTGCCGTGACAGAGAACACATCTCCATGTCAACGTGAATATGGAAGTACTCCAAATAAGTAATCCATCTGCCGTGACAGAGAACACATCTCCATGTCAACGTGAATATGGAAGTACTCCAAATAAGTAATCCATCTGCCGTGACAGAGAACACATCTCCATGTCAACGTGAATATGGAAGTACTCCAAATAAGTAATCCATCTGCCGTGACAGAGAACACATCTCCATGTCAACGTGAATATACACAGTACTCTAATTGAGCAAGCAACAGTAAAACATAAGATAATCAATATTAGCAACTCACTATCAAAAAATGCTGCGCATGTCTCTGGAGTCCACTCTCCTGCCCATGCCACCATGTTTTCAGCTGCAGCCTCTGTACTCTTTCCGTACGAGCCAACCAATAACTCCAGTGCGTACCGATGATGTGGAAGTTGCTTCATTACCTTGTAGGGCCCACGCATGCAGGAATCTAATTTTCCTACAGCCTGTGAAGTCTTAATAACAAACACCTTCTCGTTAACATTAAACACACGAGGTGATTTGCGACCTTTGTTCACGTAATCGTCTTGTTTTTGCTGGTTACTTGAAAGTAGTGACGAGACACGTTGTCTCCGCAATGCCATAGTCGCTTCACGGTTTTGACTAGCGGTATTTATCGCAACATCTCGGACAAGAGCACGTATGATAGGAGTGGAAGAGTCACTGCCAATAAGCAGTTGGAGGGGGGACATATAAGTCGTACTGTGTTTCGTACTATTTAAGATAAGTTGGGTTTTCCACAGCACATCTGACCAATCCTGACCTTTATGATTAACTTCAATGCGAAGCAGGTTTAGTAGAGTTCGACAATAACGCTCAGCCTGCCCATTTTCATGATGCATGCCTGGCGTAATGAAATGAACGTCACTGCCAAAAGACCTGACCATGTCTTGAAAAGCAGCGCTCTCGAACATCCGCCCCCGATCCGTGACTAGAAGTCTCGGAGAACCAAATAATGAAATCGCATCCGTAAAGGCTCGTTTCAGCTCATTAGTGTCTTGGCGATGGAGAGAGTACAATAGGCAATATTTTGTAAACGCATCAATTATAATTAATACGTACTTATAGCCTTGAGATTCTGGCAAGGGACCAAGTACATCCATGTGTATAATCGAAAATGGAGCGTCCGGTTTAGACCATGACTCTATGGGTTGATGAGGTGCACGTGGCACTCGTTTGTGGGAAAGGCATACAATACAGTGTTTGAGATATTTTCTAACAAATGATCGTAAACTAGGGAACCAGAAATGGCGCAAAATAAGTTCTACCGTCTTATCATACCCAATGTGATCTTGGTCATCATGAAATACATGAAGTAAACTTAATCTGTACCCCTTAGGAATATAACACAGTAAGCGACTTTCTTCACCGATGGGAGAGTACTTAACATATAAGAGATCATTCTTTAAGACGTATCGGGTAGAGTCTAGTTGACCATTATTGAGTTTATCGATAAGTTTAAGTGTCTCCTCATCTGCGGATTGAGCTAACTTTGCCCAATTTTTGGGGTGTTGAATATGACATACATCAATAGGGTTCCTACTTAAATAATCGGCATGAGACATTAAAGACCCTTTCCTATATTCAAATGTATACTGAAAGTCCTGCATGATGAGCCACCACCTAGCTACGCGTGGAAGCAAATCTTTTTTTTGTTCAGTTAGCTTTAAAGCATTACAGTCCGTAACGATCTTGAAAGAAATCCCTAACAAGTACTTTCTAAAATTTTGAAGGGCCTTTACCACAGCCAACGTTTCTAATTCGTATGAGTGGTATTTAGACTCCGCGCCCTGAGTAGACTTGCTAAAATACGCTACGGCGCGTCTAAGTCCTCCCTCGTGAATTTGTATCAGAACTGCGCCATAACCGATTGCGCTTGCGTCGGTGTGTACTTCAGTCGCTAATTGGGGGTCGTAAATAGCGAGAACGGGTTCGTTTGTTAAGCAATCGATAATGTACTTATGGGCATTGTTTTGTTCCACTCCCCACTCAAACGGAATGTTCTTTTTTGTTAGGCGTGAAATACATGCTGTTCGTCGGGCGTAATTTGGAATGTATCTTCTAAAATAGCCCGCAAGGCCAAGGAATTGTCGAATTTGTTTAACATTACTAGGTTTTTTTGACTCGACTAGTGCTTGTACTTTACGCGTGCTCGGCCTAACCTGACCATTATGGATAACCCTCCCCAGATACTCTATTTCAGTGCTGAGGAAAGTACACTTCTTTAAATTTATCGAGAACCCTGACGAAGTAAGTGTTTCTAGGACTTGTCGCAATAAAACTAACCCTTCACGCACCGTGTTGGACATTAGAAGGACATCATCGATATATACTAAAACCTTTCCCGAATCGATAAACGGCTTGAGGGTTTTTGAAATGATCCTCTGATATACAACTGGTGCATTGGTAAGACCGTACGGCATCTTTATATATTCAAAGTGACCTTCCGGGGTTACGAACGCGGTTTTTGCGATTGAGTCTTCCTCCATACGTACTTGATGGAATCCTGTTGCCATATCTAAACTCGTGAAGAATTTACTTGATCCTAACCTATCAATGTGATCCTCTATGAGGGGCAAAGGAAACTTGTTTTTAACAGTACGTGAATTCAAGACCCTATAATCTACGCACATTCGGTCTGTGCCGTCTTTCTTTTTAACTAATATCACGGGGCTCGCGTATGGAGATTCAGATTCCCGTATAATGCCCTTGCTCATTAAATCCTTAATAATATTGCGAACGCGAAGTCTCTCGTCATACGACAATTTATACGGTCTGTAGCACACTGGTTCGGTATTGGAAACTTCTATTTTCATGCTACCTGACGTAACTGTAGACGTAGCCGTGCCCGATATAAAGTAATTCGAGAAATCACGTATAACCGACAGAAGTAATTCCTTTTCTTCACCTTCAAGAGGCGTGTTCACTTTACTATTATCAGTGATATTGTTCACAGATACAGGTATATCTGAACGCGTTAACAGCTGAACACCGTTCCTTCGGATATACGTGACGCCCGCGCGGTTCAATATATCGGTACCTATTATAACCGGTGTGCTAATGCAACTATGTGGGACTACGTAAAGATCAGCTTCGATAGACATGTAGGGTAGTTCAATAATTAGTGTCACATATGAAGTACATTCGACTAGCTGACTTCCTATACCCCGTAAAACACGATAGGTCGGTTTCTGGTTAGCTTTAAAATATTTCAACAACGACTTCGATACGAGTGATATACATGAACCACTATCCACTAACACATCTACCGGTACCCCTTCGATTACAGCGCTTGTAACATCTGTTGTTGATTTCGAGGCACTATCATCCGATTTTCTACAGAAATTGACACTATGCGAGCTATGTTTGGTTGATTCGGAACGCTGTTTGGCAAAGCAATCATCGACTACGTGGCCATTTTTTTTACAAAACGAACATGTTTTCGTTGATTGTGACGGTGTCTGTATTTCAGACGATTTTGACCCGGATCCGTTGTTAGTCCGCAGTCTCTTAGCACTTCTACAGTCTATACGTTTGTGTCCAACCTTTCCGCAAAAATGACATTTTAAGTCGCTAACGCCCTTCTTATTTTCATTATGTCGGACGGTGGAAGAGCTAGAGCCAGGACGTGATACACGAGAACTATCGCGGGTAGACCGAAAATCATTTTTGGGTTTTACATACATCGACAGGAATTGTACTAGATCACCGGATTGTAATTTAGCATTAGTGGCTGCGGCCTTAATATGTGGATCAGTGATGCCCCTTAACACTATGGCAACTATTAACTCGTCGGACAGCCCCTTAACCAGTCCCAACCTCAATAACGAACGCCTAGCATATTCGGCATAAGTAGCATAACTTTTGGAATCTTTGGTCATCACTTCGTAAAGAATGGTCGCAATATCGACGGTTCGCGGGCACAATGTTTTAAATTCCCTTTTGAATGAAGTCCACGAACGATCGGTGCTAGACCACTCGTCCAACCACACACGCGCGTCTCCCTTTAAACAGTTTCCGATTCGCGACAAACACTCGTTATCGTCCCATCCGTTGATTTCTTTAGCCCTATCCACTTCCTTGCACCAAACGTCTATATTGTGAACATGTGGGTCAAAGTTAGAAATAAAATAATTATTGCACCTTACTTTAACCAATGAAGTGATGGCCTCCACGATTCGGCCAGTTGTGTCTCCGCCTGTTGAGGTACTTTCCCGAGATATTGAGGGTGGTACGTGATCCACTGTCGAGTCGTCATCGCGCACATTGTCGGTGACTGCACTATTTGCTAATGCAGGTAGGACCGGTTGCGGCGATGTCGACGGAACCTGTAAAGGAAACCTGGACGGCGGCGGCGTAGTAAAACGTTCCTCAAGTGTATTTAATCTGGCAAGGATAGCATCCAGCGCATCCTTGCTCGAATCACGCTTGCGTTTACGAGAGCGAGATTTTTGTTCGGACATTATTCGACTTCACTAAACTACACTTGATAAAATGAAAACTAATACAAAATGATTTTAAAATCAACAAGACAATTATTTTCGTAATATACTGTCGATCAGGAAATAACAAAAGCGGGTAGGCAAAATGAGGCACTATCCCACTTCTGATATTATCGATCAGAAGTGAAATTAAATTAAAAAAAATGCAAACGACGAACACAACTCTTATATATTTTAATAATTAAATAATTACAATCACAATAGTAAAATAAAATGAGAAATAGTTTCTAAATCCTAGCACAACCGTACGCTCCGACCGTCCAGGTAGAAAAAGGGAGAATGTTCATGCGCAGCTCGTTTTATCAACTCGCCACCTCCAGCGACTCGATGACGCGATCGATGGCCACGCCTACTGCTTGATGGTGTTGCCACGTTACAATAGTAATTCCCCAATATGAACGGTAAATGACCTTGTTACAGTTATAAAATGTCATGCTCGTGTTTGAGCAACCCGAACTGGTTAGTGCTATCGTAAACAAAAAATGTGAGACAAGTTGTGTATATGTATCAACTTGATGATTAAATAAGTACGTTACTTTTAAATTTCAAATCTAATATTTTTGTGTTCTCCTCGAATTCGTTACGAAAGGAAAATGTTTGACGTCAACAATTTTGGAGATTACTTTCTAGACGAATTCCGTGTCACGAAATAGTACATTGGCGCTCCAAAATCGGAGTCACAAATTGAACAATGAACGGCGGCGACGCGGGACCGAAAAGAAAATTAATTTAGGTATTGGTGTCGGTCGGCGAACCCGCGATTTTGAAACGCTGAGCGATTGCGCTCAGTACTGTTTGTGTAATACACCGGCACAATGCTCCACCAAATCAGCTGGCCCTCGAAAATGTTCACCTGTGTTGAAACAAGCCTTCAATAACAGCATGCGTCAATCAGCAACCTTCTGCTAAGGTTCTCAATCTTAACGAAGTGACATCGAGTTTTAGTTGCCAATTCCCAGGGAGTGAAATCATTAAAATATCAAAACAACATTAAAAACACTAAATGGTATCAATTAAATACGGCAAAATAAAAGTAGACATCGCGCAAATCCGCAAAAATATGGAACATTCAATTGAGCAAAAATGTCAAAAATCGTGGAACAGAACACTCGAGCAAAGTTGGTAATTGGGAGATGAGATCTCTTGGAACGTGGCCCGAGGCGGCATGAATGAAAGCCGCTCACTGACAGCACACTATGATCGTCCCGGCCCAGCCACACACCAAATAAACACCGACCACCTCGATATGCAGTCCACACAATGCGCGTTATACTCTTCTCTTCCCACACGCACCTTGTGTCCAGCCCGCCATGTATGTAATAAAAAGCTCGTCCATGTATAAATCAACGGTCGATTTGTGCGGGTTAAGGATATCGACATCCGCCGAACGAGTTTTTCCAGTCCGTATCATCGCAATATCACGGTTATTATTGAAACGCGCGCTGCGGTCGCGACAGGTAAGTAAAGCATTTATCACGGGAAATATTTACCTACCTAGTGCAGCGTTATCTTATACCACACACAATTTAGGGGAGATTTGACGCGCTTTATCGTTTTAACTACAAGTCGACCGCTTTTTGATAAAACTTTCGAAATTGATTGTAGCCTGCTTTCAATATAAAACAATAATTATGCATCTTCGTAAATAAAAAAAACACAGAAGTAGTAAAATAAAGTTGACGAAGTGTTTTGCTGGTACAAAATATGGTTTAGAAAGTTCATTGTAGTAAGCATAAGTCCATTTGATTGTATCTCGGTGAACCATACCACTTACGGTACATACGGCTCGTTCGTGGGCAGAGAAATTTGGTAACACAAATATTAAGCCACAACCAGTTCACAACAATTGAAACGGCGATTTGAAAGACACGGCGACCAATCCGTCACGGTTCTTGTGAGCGCCGCATTCTGTGCCTCCTCCTAACAAACAACATCTGATATTTCGACAGTGCACGCTGTTCTTTTTATGCACAACGTATGTAATAAGGGTAGTACAATACTAAAATATCATGACGAATAATGGCAAGTCAAACCAATTTCTAGTTGATTCCAAAAAAAAACAACAAGTAAATAAAACACGTTACGTTTTCAAATATCTTTTTTATTTACGTAATTTCCATTACCTGTCATCAAGACGTCCGCTTCTAGGCAAAGGTAACGTTTTATGCCCTTACTAATCAATTAACGAGTAAAAATCAGCAAAGTTCAAAGTATTAACATTAAATCAACAGTCAGTTCCTAAAATACGTTTTCTCAGAGGAACTAAGAAAGAATAGCTTAAGGGTTCGTGCACAACAAAAATACAAAACAACAACCAATACAACTCTCTTAGTTTAAATTACTTACCCTATTGAATGACTATTACATAACACCATGACATTTGAGGTCATTGTAAAATAACACTGTTCCACTGAAATACAGGTATAGAACAGAACAATAATATTTAAATTAGGATATTTTTAAGGGCCTTGGGCCCACGACTGTTCTGATGCTCACAACTACTGAGCATAACTGGTGGAATGCTGGTGTTTTTATTATAGACCATTGCCTACCCTTCTGGGATTTCCGGCCTAATAATATGATAAGTTTGCCACAAGACAACAACCAAACAGACCGACATGTTTTTCGTCAAAATACACATGCACATATTAATATTTAAAAAAAACTTATGTTTAAAATAAAAAAACACAGTATCAAGTTTTTATATTCCCTCCAACATTTCGCTTACTATTAAATCAACTTGGCTTAAAAAATACTTCCGTTTTTCAGGTACCAATCGCCTGCACAACACTTCTGCCAAATCGTGCATATATTCTTTTAAGTTGGAATCATTGTCCTTTTCTCTATCTTCTGTCGTGTTTGCGTATTTTACTAAAAATAGGGCTAAATCACAAGTATTTTCTGAACTTGATTTAGTAGATTTTGTCTGTTCATTTTTAGTTGACATTAAAATATCTTGCAAGATGCTGCTATTAGTAACGTTCGTTACCACATTATCACCTATTGGATCTGCCTGTTCTATTTGTATGTTTGGTAACATATCAGGTGCCCCGAACTGTTCGTCATTTAAATCGTCATGGATTCGATAACCCTCCTTTATTGCCTGGTCCATTCCTAAATTCACAAATTCTTCTTTAACACTCGTACTTATTTGTGTGTCAGGTAAAATAGCTGGTTCCTCATTTAAATCGTCATCGATTTGATAAACCTCATTTGCGTCGTCCAATCCTAAAGTCACAAATGTTTCCTTAAAATGCGCAATGCTACTGCCACTTTCATAATTATCGATATTTGGTAGAATACTCATAGGCTCTGTTCCTATTTCCTGTTTGTAGTCCTTAATTACTTCTATAACACTATTTTCTTTTACTTTTATTAATTTTTCAACGCTTGAACCACTTTGTGGGTATAAAGGTATTTCAAACACTGATTCAAAGAAATTATGTGCAGAAGCAGATAATTTATCTTCAGGTATTTTAAACATAAATCGGTCAAGAAAATCAAGTCTGCCATCCAAATATTTCGATGTTTTGATATGCTTACGGACCATATCCTCTGTCACGTTTCCAGCATGGATCATATACTTTAATATCAAATAGTTATGTTTAATACAAGTCCACTTTCTTGCACAATAATTCGCTGAAAAGAAAACGCAAACGTAAGTACAATTTGCTGATAAATCAAAACTCATAAAATGTTGATGCTTAGATTAGATTGTAAAGATTCAACTAATATTTGCGTCAAGCGTACAGTCAACCGCACGCCAAATTTATGGCGGCTCTGAAGTGCGCTACTAGCTGCGCAGTACCTCACCCCTAACCCCCGCTGTAACGTGAATTTGTTACTGCGCAGCGACTCGCCTCATGTTCCGAGCCGTCACAAAGTTTGAATCGGGCTGCAACAATAGCAGTTATAAGCTCGCCTCTTAGCCCACGTTCGCACGGACGTATAAATATCGCGGCGGGATTTTATCGCGCGCTGGATTTTCAACTCTCGGTGTTGAGCTGAGCATTGAGAATCCAACAGAACGCATAAAGCGCGCCAAAAAAGACACTGTTGGATGTTCAACCCTCGGCGCTAAGCAGTGCGTTGAAAATCCAATGTATGAAAAAAACGCACTCGCCTGGCCTGGCTATGTATTAAAACTCCGTGCTATGCTAGGCCAGCACAAGTTGAAAGTGTTTCTACCGACATGCGGCCAGTAGTAACACTTGACCCTGAGCCAGCCCAGTGTTGTTACCACTGACGTGCGGCCTACTGTACAGACGCCAGCACATCTAGCTACTACAATCTGTCAAATTTCTTTAATAGATTTTCAAATTTATCGCTAAAGCATAAGGTTCAAAGTTGATTGGGAAAATTTGACAATTTCGGGTAGCTTGATGTGCTGGCGTCTATACATTTCAACTTGTTATCACAAACTCCTTTCTTGAAGTTGGTAAAAAAATAAATTGCGTTGTAACGTTTAGTTAGTACTTATATTCAAAAGGATGAAACAAGAAAGTACCTTCCCGTGGTCGCATACCGCTGTATTAATATATTATAAGCTATGGTAGCATGCGACCACGGGAAGGTACTTCTTGTTTCATTCTTTTCAGTAGTCGGGTTTTAGTTTTTAAACTTTTTTTTTTTATATTTTGGCGCTTATTTCAGTAATAATTATATTTTTGAAATGTGCTAATTAAGCCCTTTCATTTGATACCAAACACGGCATGGTTAAAAAATAATAGTTTTTCAGATCATGACTTTATGTCCGCTAGAGGGCGCCATGTTCAATTTAATGTGACGTCACATAGCCTATAACCAGCGGATGATCAAGACGCTTCTAACGATACCTCATTTGTCCAATTATGACAAGTAGTTTAGAAGTTATGAGGGAACAGATGAACATACATACATACCGGTCAAAATCATAACCCTCCTTTTTGCTTCGCCGTTATCGGGTAAAAAAAAATACGTGCTTTGTAGATTTATGAAATCCATAACTTCGTTAAAAATTTAAATCATTATTTACATTTTGCAGACTTTGAGGATGATAATAATTATGGTATTTTAAATAACATATTAATATGATCCTCAAAGTTCGCAACGAAAACTATCAAAAATGATTTTCGATAGTTTTCGTTGCCAAGAGGCCACATTAAGTTGTATGCGCGAACTGTGCGTAAGCGAATTTGACGTGAGAGCACTTGCGGGCAGGGCGCGGGGCGGCATTCCCGTCGCGCGTCGCCATAATAAACATTATAAACACGACTGCACGAAGAACGTACCGTGTGCATGATATCGTTCGTAGATTTAACAATCATCATGGCCTACCCGTAAAAACGCGTAGTGAGTTTGACAGATTAATGGCGAATTTCACCAATATCTGAACTGAACGTGCTCACCACATCAAAATCGCGTTCGCTCGTATGCGCTCCCTGTATCAATATTCCACATTAATAATGACAGTAACAGCTCTTACACGCAGTTTAGAAGTGATGATCGCGTTCAGTTTAATTGGTGAAATTCGTCCTAAATGAAATTTGAATTGAATTGTAAATATTCGTAAAGTAGGTACAAAAAGTTTGAAAGCCAATTTTAGCCGTTAAAAAAGCCATACAATCACACAAAAGCGAACAATTATTATTAATAAATATTAGATATAAATATTACATTGTTATCATACCTGGCATTCCAACTCTCATCGATATCTCCTGCCAAACTTCCTTTTTTTTTGTGCGATTCCCACTAAAAGCGTCATTATTTTCATATTGTTCCATCATTTTGATGAATGCTTTATCTTTTTTTATCCATGACCATACCGATTTTGGTTTGCGAGGCATATTTAGATGTTAAAAGTTAAATTAAAATAGGCGAGCGTTTAATAGGTATACGTGCTATACTTATGACAATGTGCGGGGGACTGAATGGCGGCCGCGGCTCGCGGGGAGGCACGCTAGCGTCCCCCGCTCCCCTCTTTTCCTCGGCACGACGACAGTGTGGCGCGGAGAAGTACGCGTGCGAGCCGCGACTGTCAACGGGTGTCGGAGGGGAGGGCGGCGCGCGGCGCTTGTTTCTTGATACCGCACTCACTGCGCGGTGTCGTTATTATAATTCATAAACACTAACTTATTGTTATTATTTGTATTCTGTAGTAAGAACGTTATCAATCAATTATTAATTTTATGAAATACTTAAATATTATTTGAAGTACGATTTATTTATGGTTGAATATTTTTTTATGTACTTAAGTAGTTATTTCACTAATAAGACCTTTTATGCCAAATAATGTCGTGATGTTCAATTGTTACGAATGCTTATGGTAAGGTACACGTTGTAAAAAGTTTTTACTTATTAGGTACCTATATTATACAATTACTTATTATCGTAGGCATGTTTCTAATGTTAAAAGATGAAAATTTCTTCTAACACAGCTTTATGCCATAGAAATATAGTGATAAATTAAATTCAGGACCTCGGTGAAATACGTGCGGGTATCGAACCCGAGACCCAAAGCCCAGCAGTCAATCGCTCAGCCATTGCGGCAATCATCCACATTCAGAATTTCGAAATACGACTTTTGTTTTGTCTGTACTTACCTGAGTACGTAAATATATGTATGTTCTTGTAAAAGATCGCTTTTAACGATAAGACCGCATATTGTGTCACCCCATAATATATAAAATTTCTATATAATTTATATCTGTAATTTTTATGGTGTACATAATAAAGAGTAGGTATTCTATCTATCTTGCATATGTTTACAGACACAAATCCTAAATGCATGTTGATGCATTTAGGAAGATAATGGGTCTAGGTGTTGACCTAGACCCATTATCTTTAGGTCATGCAACTTCGGTGCGGGAATTGAGCCCGGGGATCCGTAGTTAGTCATCAATGTCGTAGAATCCAACCACTGTGCCACTGCGCAACTCAAACCGGCAACATTATAGGCGGTGTCCCATGTCACAGGCGGAACGCTTGGTCTACCTAGTGGTCGCCAGTGCGACTGCTAACCCGGGGCTCTGAGTTCGATTCTCAGTTTAGGTAAACTTTTATTGGGCTGTTCTATTATGAAATTCTCAATAGCAGCCTGCGGTTTGGATAAAGGTATGATTCCGATCTCGGCTGCACGCAGCAGTGCTGCCGCAGCACTACTAGTCCCCATATATTCTCTATACCTAGGTTTATATGAGATTACATTTCGAGCACGGCAGCAATGCTGCGCGACATTGCAGCGTCACATTGCTGCTGTGCTCGGAATGTAATTTCATATAAACCTATAGAAAATGTATGGCGACCAGCTGTAGTGACGCGGCAGTATTGCTGCGGCAGCTCTGCCGCGTGCAGCGTTGTTCGGAATCATACCTTTAGTGTCCGATAAATGGCAATAGACATAAAAATACTGATTTAATATTGGTGTAGGTAGGTACTTACTAACTATGTATATACCCTCTTCCTACCTTTCAGTTAGGGGAATACATATAATGATGTTATGAAAATTATGTTCAGAATTATCTATTTGCGTTTTGTTTCAACAGGAAACAAAACTTAGGACCATACGCAGGGAGCTTTGCTTTACTCTGAAGAGATAGTGTTCGATACTGCGTTACAGACTTAAGTTTTCAGTAATGAATACTTACTCTTAGCAGTACTATTAAGTATTCTGTGCTTTTAGTCCGTTGTGCTCCATGGTCCGCACACAGGCTTACTGGCCAGCATATCGTTTTATGACATAAAATTAAAATAATCATTCATAGTTAGGCTTAGCAATAATCCTCAGTTCCCTAACCGCGCAAGTTACGGGGTCGGCTTCACTTAATAATAGCCTGGACTGGAAGTCATCCAGTGAATGGGTCACTTCTAGGCAAGCTTTCACCACGCGAAGGAGAGAAGGTGGAGTATTTCTTAGGACCAACAAGTGTTAAAAATAACTTTAATTAAATGGGTGGTACGAATATTACCACCATTAACACTTTCATTAAATGTGTAGGTAGAAACAGAGGGTGTGTTGCGTGTCATCGCGTGGGCCGCGTAGCTCTCGTAGCACCTCGTAGGGCAGTGACGTCAGAGTGACGCGCGCGCCTACGACCGCTACGATTCTGCGTAGGCATGCTCTTCGGAACCAGGAAGGCTATTCAATTTGATTTCCACAAGTTTCATGAGTATTTTATGTTTTTTTTTCGCTTTCATGTTCTTCTGATTAATTTGGACTCAATATAAAATATTCCGTGTAAGGTTTCACGTAAATACAACACTGGAAGTAATGTCCCTTATATAATGTGAATCTCGTTATTTTTTTATAAAGAATACAGTTAAGCAGTCCATACAGAATGATTAAATATTTCTTAACTGAATATTCAATTAATTAGGGACACTCGTAATGCTTTACTCCATATAAATATCCAACGTTCCGGACACCGAAATTGACAGACTGGATAATGTATAAATTGTTTATTTCTCGAAAGCGTTTTTATTTATGACCACAAAAAGCAATAAAGTAGCGAGCAAGTGCGCGCTTTATTAACCTCTGGTGTACGGCACGGCGCGCATTCCGGCCTCAAACCTGTCCCAACGGGTGAAATCAAACACTCGCGAGTTAAGGAGCACCCGCACTCGGTACATTGTCTCATATTCTATTAACACAACAACTCGGCCGTGTAATAGTTGTTTGTATCTCAGTAAAAATCGCGGTGGATGAAGCCGAGTGGGCGCGATCTATGTAAATGCCTACACGCTCGGTACGCTTTCGAGATGATATCAAAGATGACGACGCGGGCGCAGAATTGACATTCATTGCTTTTATAATAAAGCGCTCAATGAAATAAAATAATTAACCAAACAAGTGTTTTGTTGATTTTGTTATTTGGAATTCAAATTGGATTCATTTGCATTTTGACCTAGTATGATGGACTGAGTGATTAACCTAACTCTATAAATATCTAATTAGTAGATTTCAACATAATTATGTAAATATCAATTTAAAAGTTTTTAACTAACCCGCGGATTTACATTAATTTGGAGAAATTATGGTCTATCTACCTAGCTTGACTTAGTCCAAGATCTTGACATTCTAATGCAGGCATAAACCTTTCCCAAGTAGGTACTGATGTTGCATTTACATTAGAAACTCGCGTGAATAGGTTTAAAGTTAGTAATGTATAAAATATACGAGGGACAAAAGTGTCACATCTATAAGATTTGCCTCGGCTATGCGTTTCGATGTCAGTGACTAACGATTACAGTCTACTTTACAAACACGCTTCCACCGCAGACTATTGTATATACACATATACCTAAACGTTACGTACGTGTGTGTACCTATGTGTGAAAGATACGTGGATTCACTCACCCGAGCTCCAATCATTTGTGTTATGTGCCATACAATTAAGTATTTATAACTTTTATAGCGATTTCTTGTTATTATCATTCCAATCTTAACGTTTTTGGTAAATCTACTAATAGTTGTGTATTTTTAATTGAAAATCGCTGAGCAGTTTTTTGGCCTCACGAATATTTCGAATGAGTAGGTAACCAATTATAAATAAGTAGGAATCATTAATATTTGAAAAACTTATTATCTACCCACACATTTTTAACGAATGATCAAAATATGTCTGGCCAAATAACATTCATAGCAACATTTTACTTAAACTCAACATCACAATCACATAATTCGCTCCCGAAAAGCCTTTGATATTAAAATTTGTATCATGTCAACAGACCACGCTAATAAGAAACACGGCTTTAACTTTCCAAGAATTCCGTTTAGAAAAGAGCATTAGCCGTGAAAAAGATATAATATACGTTCCCAGTTTTTGTGTCCTACATAAACGTTTATATTCTAAGTAATCGGAAAATAAACGATTCGGATACCAGTTTCTTTTAATAATAGTGTATCAATCGCATTCGTAGTACCTAACTGAAACTATTTCCTCGGGCACGCGTAGGTCGTTGACCTACACTACGGCATGGCGTATTTGCGTGGTACTCCTACTTAGACCATAAATCAATGTGAAAGTATTTTTATTTACCTCGTGTGTAAAATCACATGCTAATTGATGTTCAAGAGGGGATTCATTATGTTTTTATTTACTCAGCAAAAGTTTATTCAACTTGTATTTTTTTATGTTAAAGTCTTAGTAGGTACACTTATTATCCTTTTAGTATTTCCTCTTGTTGGGGTCGACTTCTTGTTTATCAGATGCAGTTAAATATCAAAATTGTACACGGAAAGGGTGCCGTTTGACCTTCACAAGCAGTGTAGTTAACCTAAGATACTGGTATGTAAGACATCGTGATATATCGGTTGGTGTAACCTCTATTAAAGGGGCGGATATTAACAGGACGCTAGTCGGCAGCCGGTCATTATAATCTGTCGATCTACATCCTCTGAGGCTACCAGCCTTTACGCTACTGATAGACTAAATATGAATGTCCCAACGTAGTAGGTAATGAGATATCAGAAAATGTCAGCAGCCAGCATTAGATTAAATTTTAAAATGTTTTCGTGGGTAAATGTCATAAAAGCATAAATGGTAATCCATAATGTACGATTTTATTCGGCCATTGAAGTTCATATTATCCAGTATTTGATTACTTTTACGAATACTCATCGCTATTGTGTACAGAGGCTATTAAACGCCAGCTTAATCAACTGATTGAATCGGGTGTAAATCATCCTTGAAATATGTATTTGCAATATGTTAATGGCGCCATTCATTTATAGTTTAAGGCGAAAGCGTCAGGTTAGCCCGCGAAATCAAAATTTTCTTACGTTTTTTTGCAATTTGCAGGTCAGTGTCAGGTTGTATGTTGATTAAAATATGATTCGCGACCGTAACAAATATGGCTTTACAAAATTATAATCATTAGAATCAGCAATACAACTTCTTAAGTTAGAATTGGCCTCAATGTCATCATGACATGAAAACACTTGTTATAAAAATATGATTTTTGGCATTTTCAATCTCAAATAGCAGCCGGGGGGTTAATTGTAGACTTCCGCAGTAGTAGTAAAAAATGCTCAAGATGTTATTTCCCATAAGAAAATATTACTTCTTTTTTTCTAGCCGGCACTTTAATTTTTAGGTACATAAAACATTCGACACTTGAATGATGTCCTTTGAATTTCGCGGGCTACCTCAGCGCATCCCCCTTAATCAAAGTAAATAATTACCTATTTATATGAACGGGGGTCTGTGATAGCTCAAAGGCATTTCCCATATAAGTTGAGGTCGGAATCCAGCCTAACCAGATGATAAGCAATAAGCACACTTAGCACACTTCTATTCATCTAAACAACGCATGATACGGATGACCTAACAATTTTTATTTATCCATAACACCCGAGTTGTATTCAAGTGCTACGCTAAGCCCACTTTGCGGTTAACACACTTCACCAAAACATGCTCAGATATACAAAATTACGACTCGTATACTATGAGCTTCAAAACAATAGTTTCGGAAAATAGATAAGTAGGAGCTAGCTAGAGGTTTACTACACACTGAATACATTTTTGCTATTATTTAGGTATATGATCACTTCGTCATTTCAGCCCGGAATTACCCACTGCTGGATATACGCCTCCCCTTCCTTCTGCTATACTTTCCGGTTCCGTGCTTCCCTCATCCAGGTGTTTCCCGCGACTTTGACGATATCGTCAACCCAACGCGCTTTTGGACTGCCCTGGTTTCTTTGACCTAACCTTGACCACCATTCGGTTACAGCTTTTGGTACTCCATCGGCCATCTTCTCGTCTAACTAGATGTCCCGCCCAACTTCACTTGAAGCGCATCGCGCAGAACTATATAACGTTACGTCAAATGAATAATATTATATTATTAGAATTACGGCGAATTTTACGGAAAGCAGGTAATTGTTTAATTATGTTTGCTAATAGTTAAACGTTGACTGCCAGACAACAGATACAATAGAAAATCTATTGTTCGCGGTCACCGGTGATCGCGGTGGCAGTCAATGCCTTAATTATATTTCACACGCCGGAAACGTGAACGGTTGAACTGAAAAACAACTTTTCGTGAGGTAACGCTACGCGTTCGTCGCAGGTAGACCGCACGCCGATGCTGTTGCTGATGAAAGCAGCTTAGCGATTTAAGCAGCGATTAGTCAGCATTTAGCAAGTGCGATTGTGAAGCGACAAAACCATTTACGCTATTAGATTTATTGCTAATAAAAAACTTAATGAGTGCGCTTCGACTAGTCTTTAGAATTAATACAGTTGGGGGCGGACCATACATAAAATTAACATAAAACATCTTAATACAAGTATATATATTGTACGCGAATTAATTTATTAACAGCTTGTGTTTACCGCCCAGGTGAGTTATGGTCTGCGCTAAGTACACTGAATTTTGGAACTAGTAATCTGCTTCGAATATTTCATCGAGACATAATTGTGGTTCGAAATTATTAATACTGAGTAGGTATTGCGGCGTCCGGGACGGGTAAGTCCGAGAATCAAAGCGATGCCGATGTAACTGTGAAGCGCCTGCGTTTGTCGAGCTTGCCGTGTCAATAAACTTGATTCGAAAGTGGAAGACGTTCCGACTTACATAAGCAGGCAACAATGTGCCCGCGCCGAACGCTACGCATAGATTATAATGATTTGTCAACGCAGACGGGTGACGCCACATTCGAAACTTAACACGCAGGTTAGTTAATTACCTACCTACAGAAAATACGGTAGCTGAAGAACCTTATTTTTGAACCTACAAATATATTTCATAAAAACTAAAAAAAGTAAGTTGATTAGTTAGTTACTAAATATCTATCTTAAAACAATTAAAACACCGGATGAATAAAATCACTTCAAATACTTAATCCAAACATTCCAAATGGTGAGAATTATTATGCCTAAACTCGCATCTGCGGACAAATCTATGGGAATTATACAGAATACACGTCTCGACACGGCCATGGTTCTCCGCGTCAGTCCAGTTATTTGCAAAACTGCTATTTATAGCAATCCCATAAGCAAGACATTCGACACACTCGTAGATCAATCTCATTTCATTCCTATATTTAAAAATAAATGCGATTTCAAGATATAAAAATAAATGCGAGGAAAAAGTCTTCAAAGATGTCAAGGAAGTGAAGATAAACACAATTTGTTTATAATCTAATCTGCACAAATTTCAAAGTCAAATTAATTTCTGTACGTAAATAAACCTACTCAAATAAAAACATTCCTATCAAGGCAATAAAATATATCACTACAACTGATATAATTTTATGTATTCCTAATGAATGACGCATTTCATATTGATAACAAAATTACATTATTCTATAGTTACTTAATTGCCTTTTAGTACTAACAAAACTTAGTACCTATATGTAATAAATCTAAGAGCAGTATCTAATACACAAGGCCTCGTTCCCATTATGACGGCCCGACTGTTTCACCGTCCCTTCCATACAACCGGAAGTGCTATTGCCAATACAATTTTATTAACATACTAACTAACAAATCTAAAACTACATAAAAATATGTAACTCATAATAAAAACGTGCTGATTGAAACTGGCACATTTAAGCAATTTTGTTTAATATTCAGGAGCTTAGTTTTCATGGTATGATGTCCGGCACTCTAACTGCGTTACATACCTACTTTCAATGACAATCTAAACATTTTGAAGAAAATTGCTAATTTGTTGCTTCATATGTTCGAAAAATATATCTGCTCAACAACGTAAAAAGGCAATAAATGTTGTTGAGCTGTCAAAATGAAAGCCATTGCTACTGTTAGTGTGCTACGGCATTACCCCGCGGATTTCTTGCTTTTGGATGTACGACGCCGCCGCCGTGATGTGACGCTTTGTCCTTGTGATGTGCCGCCAAAATTTTGGGGTCCAAAGCCTCCTTTCGATTCATACAAACCGAAACCGGTTGCTTAGCCAGTACCGGAACATATATTTGAGCAGCCTTAAATCCAGCTCTATTTAAACTTTCCAGGCATAAATTGCATTATGCCACATGTCGCCAAGTTTGCCGGTAAGCGTAATGAAATCGAGGCCTAATAGCTACAACGTCGGCACCTTTCAAAGCCATGTGCAATAAGTTGAACCCATGCGTCACAATAGTGTATAAATAAGGCTTGCCGACAGAGTTGTAGGTAAGCACAATAAAACTATTTCCTTCACTTGGTGCTGTGCTTATGTACCTACTTACAAAGCAGCACATAAAGTTTTTTTTTTTCATTACTTAACTTGACAGTCCAAGAAAATGTGAATCATTCATAAACATACAAAATAACTGGTACCAAACAAAAACTAGTAAAACCAGGTTTTGTGTCGTAGGTTTTCCCATAGTTTAAACGGTTTTGGACTTCGGCATCATAAAACCTATTCTTGGCAATTACTTAGGTGATGTCAGAAAAACAAAAGCTTTGCATAGTGTGCTGAATACCTGTAGTAGCGATTATCTTGAAGGTAGTAAGTAGATATCTAATAGCGAAAAGGAGTGTGATATAAATAATCTGCTTGAATTATAAAGTTTAAATAACTACATAATGTATATGTCAACTAAGGATGATGCGTTCTTTCTCTGTGTGAGAAGAGGCACCACGAGCTTGTGCGATGATTACAAGCTGATTATTTTATGTGAGATATTATACGCCGAGCCGTGTACCTAACCGTGTTACATTACTGTTTTAATGCGACTCCATGAGTTAAATTAGTAGCGGTTTTGTTAGGCATAAAACCATTTTTATTATACTCAAAATTACGAATCATATATCATCATAGTTTTAAATACAAACGTTAAATAAAAAAAAAGATGGCTACTGTCCATGACGTGACGTTTAATAAAAACATGTAAGTGATAGTAACGTTCGTAGCCAGTTAATAAATATTTAGTTGCGACAGAGCAATGCATTAAAGATTTAATCAGACACGGATGTGACGAAACGTCTTAATTCACTACCGCAGGGGTAAGTAAAAAAACTTTCATTTTTTTATTTCACCGTTAACAATTTCACTGGGAACTCTATGCGATATACAATTTGCATAGATTGTGCATTGTTATGACTATTTAATACCTTTTGTAAACGACAAGCACGTTTATTAAAGTGATATCGTTCACTTTAATCTCACAATAAAACAAAATAATGTGTGTACCTACTTTCATTACACAATAAGAAAACAGACTGCACGAGTTAAACTCAAATAACCAGCATGTATACCTAAACACTAATGTTTGAATAAAATATTTAATTAGCTTAAGCGTTTATTTTTACTTCCACAATACATAGAATAGAGCAACAAAAAGCCTTCATCGTTCGACGCGTACGGGTCAATAACTAGACAAAGGTTCGAGTAAGATTGTAGACGCTTCTCCGATCGACCTCAAATACTTTACGGTGAGTTTATTAATTAAGGCGGCCGACCTTGCAGGCCGCACATCCAAGGAGGTCGCTGGAGCGAGTGATAGAGACGCCGCTATGCCGCCGCGACACGCTCCTCCCGCGCGACGCAACATCAAACCAACTGCCGAAGCGCGCCATTTCAATCGCCTGAGGTATCCCTCATTGACCTTCCGTTATCTGCACTAGGATTTTCTTCGACTTATCAACCGCTTTTTGTTGTCTTCTTAACTAAAACCTCATCTTTTCACGTCAATTAACAACGCGTAGGTATAAGGTATAAACCTAACTCGTTGTAACGTTTTCGATAATTACGGATAAATAAAAACTGAATTCAAACCGCGAATAAAAACCAATCAACGGCAAGCTTTAAAAGCCGCTCGGTCGCCAAGCAATTATGAATGCTAAGAGGCGAATCTACAGTAAGCCGGTATACATGACGTATAATACAAACACAAACACAGTCTCGCACCGAGTAGCCGAGAACAATCACAAGAGAGCGCGAGCCAGGAGATCACTCGAAACCGCACCTTAAGCTCATTGTCAAACCGATTACAATAAACAAACAGGACAGACGCGGTTGGAATCTTGTCAAACAGGCGAGTTCGAGCGTTGACTTATTGCCGGTAGGGCATTTCTGTGTCTGTTCCGCACGACAGAATTGAGACTTTATCGCGATATGAATATGGTTGAAATTAATTTTGATTTTTATCATACAGGTAAAACACGGGCACGGTCGCTTACAGCCCACTCACACAGGCGCAATTCCACGCTGCCATAAATAAAAGATTCCTACAGAAACAATTGTTGCGTAGAGGTGATCCGAGGCCTCGGTGAATGTAGTCGACTAATCGCCTCGAGTCGATCGCGAAAGTAGGTGACCGCCCGTGATTGACGCTCTTGCGAAACTCCGTTCGATGACATTTAGACTGGACGGACAATGCTCTAAACCCTCGGTAATTATGAAACATAATTATTTGTGTAGCAGGTATATGGTGTGATGTAACTTTTTAATCAAGTGCAATCATCACGTTTATTTGAAGAACGTTAGAGTAGATAGAGACCTAAATTTTAGTGTAAATAAATCGTTTACAAACTATTTTTATTAGCTTTGCCACTTAGCTGATTTACTGCGCTAGTGTTTACTATCTATTTTAGCTTTTGTCGTAAGTGTTTAATAAAAGGTATTAAACATAAATAATTAAGCGTAGGTAGGCAATTATAACCAAATATTTATTGTTTTATTGTTAATCCAGACTCCACGGAATCTCTGTTCTAAGATAACGCCGCTCTACTTAACCTCGCCACACAGAGACGCGTAAACGTGAAACAATACGGTACAGTAACACAACCTTATTCATGTACCTGTTAAATTAAACACACGCTAAAATGAACTCTGCTACATCGATATAAAGCCCAAAGAATGTTAGGTAAGTCAATCAAGGGAGGTGTATTTACGCTACGTGCACTCACACAGACGCACAGGACATCTGCGTAGGTACACGGACGGGTGACGTTAGTGTGTGGGAATGCCAGCGAAATTTATACACACTCTTCATCGTGCTCCATTGTAATTTACAGTTTTGTAGCGTTTTAAAAAGCAAACACTTCTGTATGAGATTATCATTAATTTATTTTATCTTTAGTAAATGTTACCACCGCTTAAGATTAAGGAAGTGCTCTGGCATCTTGTCTGTAAACACAAGTTTATGATATCACATAAGTACATAGTTTTGGTTGTTCGGGCGCGTGCGGCACCTATTTCCATACGCAATAGATCAGCATATTACATGAAACAGTGCGGGCAAAAAAACAAGTTTTCCAAAAGTTATAATTATCCTGTTGAATTTTCCGTTTGTTTGATTTTAACATCAATATTCCATTTGAGCGAACGCCAAATCGATTAAGTATTTAATGTATGTAAATATGTATACACCTACACAACCAGACACTATTATATATAAACAAACAAACAAACAAACATACATGGAAACTAACACGTGTAGCAACAGTAACTGCCAATCACTGTTCCAATAAATATTACCAACTTTATCAAGAATCAAGATAGGTAACCACACGCAACCACTTTTTAAAATTAATTAATCTTGTAAATGCTGGTTGATAGAGTAAATCGTAAAACTAAGAAAGTATCGAGAGAAAACAGAGACACGTTCATAAATTCATATCAAATTGAAAGTTTAAGCAAATGAACACGAGTCAGTTGGTGCTTTCTAGAAATTATAATGTACATTGCATTGGTAGAGGAGCGAGAGATCATTCGGTGGTGTATCTACACGAGTTGACCGAGGCGGCCAGCTATTTGTACTTAGCGGACTGAGCACGCCCACCAACAACAAGTTCCAACCATAGTTTGCTTACTCCTCACTTTTGGATACGGCATTTGACATTAGCTGTAGACTTCAGAGCTTCTATAAGCTCAAAACTTCATTTACCGAAAATTTTAGATTGCAAAGATGCGCAACAATATACTCAATACTCAATACTTTATTGCTTTACCATAATGTGTACTTAGGTGGTAACTTATATGTAATTAAGATCATTATGGACCCTGTAGGGCACAGCAAAAAGGGTAGGAGAGAGGAAGCCCTGTTTTTGGAGATAATTGTTTTGCAGGAACTAGTTTTAATTTCGTGGACGCAACATGAACCAAGGCAGAAGGTTCTTAAAAAGATGGGAGCTTAAATTTTAGTACCTAAGTTCTTTTCAAACCTCCAATGGGTTATCTTCCTTAGACAGTTTCTTTCAAGAATGTACTGATTACAATTTTTAACAAAAGCCACTTGGCAGCTTATCAATAAATATTTTAGTAACTCTGTGACATTTCACTTGATGCAACACCGGGCGGGATGTTAATAGTAACATCAAATGGACGCCATTTTTATTACGGAATACCGACACCCACATACCGAAGTCTGTGATATACTTGAATTAATTACTAATCATGTCCATAACACCCACGCGACCATTAAACTATAAGTAGGTACAAGTCAGTGATAAATAGAAAACCACATACAAAGTAAGAGTTCAGGCACTCACGAGTTGTTATAAAAACAGTACAATAACACTGAGATAATCACAATTCTATAAAGACATTAACGCAGATAGCAAAACAATTAACAAAATAACAAGTTTCCAGACAAAACAGACACATTACGGGCATAATTGCTCAGTTATTATTGCTGACTCGGATCATATACCCTCGGATTAATTTAAATGGTTGTGTACGAGAGGTCAGGGCTGCTTCAGAAGCTACCCGAGATGTGCTACATGATCACACAAGTGTTTTAGAGGCGTTGGCGGGAAACGCCCTACAATACAACGAATTAACTCGAGAAGTTGTAACGTAGTTATGTTTACAACTAAGCGAGGTTGTGCCCCAGGAGGCAGGTTTTGAGCTTGAACGCAAGAAACCTTAGTTGGAACGAGAAATAAGAATATTTCATTAAAACAATTTAACGATGATATAGGTAGGTACGGTAACTCTTATGAAGTTATGATATAAGGAAGTACACCAAGGTGGAAAACAGGCAATGCCAAAAAGCGAAGCCTACGCTGAGACCGATAACGCAAGAAGCAAGTATGCTGGTCATGATAATAAGATATTGAAGAAACTGTGACAAATTATGTAAAGTAATATTCAAAAGTAAGTTAGAGAACCTATATCACTAAAGTAAATATCATAAATAAGTATGTTAGGTATGATTTGTACTTGTAATGGTAATAAAACAAAACAAATAAGTAATAAAGCGTAACCATGATTTTGATATATTAATCATTCCTAAGCGTCATCATTTTACGTAGATATATTACGTAGCAAACGAAAATATCTTATCTTTACATCACGCTTTCAATATTTTGTATACTTTGAGATTATAATACAGAATTATTTTATCATGTGCTGTACGCATTCCGCATCCTCAGTTTAGGTACCTTCTGCTCAAGCGCATACGCTAATTAACTTTCTGCACGTAAAAAATCACCAATATCCTAACCACCATCGATTGAAAAAAATGGGATGCAGCGAATTTAAAAAATAACCACTTTATATTATAATTTCACTTATATAAAGTTGTGAGAATAATTATTTACAATAATTTTCTGAAAAACTCCCGAAAAAGCTTAGTCGCTCTATCAGGCTACACCTGTAGGAAACAGCAAAATAACTAGTTTTTATGCCTATAAAAACTTTAGCTTTATAAGACACACAGGGAAGCCTCTGTTCATCATTGAGTATTTTGGGTTAACACTATAGACAACGAAATGGCAGCTTAAAATCTAAACAAAAAAAATTTGGTTCACTGGACCGCTTAACAAAGCTATTTAAACGCTAGACGAAACAAATGAAGATGTTGCATTTAGTATAATTCCAGAAATGAGGTGCCAATTGATGCACGTAGGTGACTTAACTACTCATTTTGTCCTAGGTACACTATACTTAGGCAACATTGTAGTCAATTATGAGCTCCTACCGCGGTCAAATTGAGGGGCATCATAGTGACATTGCACTATAATGTCATATTAGCGACGTAACACTTGTTTTGCCTTATAATTGTAAATATTGATAACCTTCGCCGTTTTGGAATTTTTCTAACAAATTTTATAACAATGGCTGGACTCTGGATAACTTTAACATGGTGATCGTAGGAAAATTCCCTGCAACCACTCATTATTTGAAGCGTTCTTTAAGGCCTATATTCAGTAATGCACGATTTATGGAGTTATATAAATGATGAGCTATCGTAAATTTAGAGTATGCGTGGCCCAAAAATCTGGATTCGTCATAATTTATAAAGTTACTTACCTAGTTTATGAATAAAGATTTGAATGTTTTGGACTCATCGCTTTGCCATGCATGATAAATTACTATAATATTAATATGCACAATAAACCTGTTAAAAAGACAAGCTTGACAACATCGCATGAATAAAATAAGTGGATCAAGAAATGATGTCTTTATAATAAAATGTATTGTAATGATGTATGACAAAGAATTTAACTATGCTCAAAACTAGTCAAAACTGCCTAGCAATAATCATCACCCACTTTCTCTTGAGATACTATGAAAACGCTGAAACTTTTCGTTTATATTCGCGGATCGCTTTACCGAAGTTTCCAAATCGCTAACTTATAAGGGGCTGGCCGTCAAACAATTTGACATAAACGCGTAACAAAGCAAAATGAGAACACAAAAAATACAACCAGTCGTTATATAATAACGAGCCATGATTATGACATCAGGTTGGCAGCCACCTCTCAATACGTAGAGATCCGCTTAAAAATTAAACACAAATTGCCTTGAGCACACAAACTTCTAAATTAAGTTGTTACGCTCAATATGGCCAGAATGTGTGGATGTTCTGAAAGTCGGGTCTGATGGCGTCAAACTGGTATGCTAATGCTGTTATTTATATTAAAATAATAATATGTCATATCGATAGAGCTGACAGTCGTGCAACTGATCAACGTAAATCATAATATTTCTCACGATGTTGCTACATAAGATTTTCGTTTGAATCGACGAAACTTTTTATCCGTTATATGAATCTAGTTAAATTTTAATAAAATCAAAACACTACTTTTTCAGGAGAGAGCAAAATCTAGCAACTGTTTGTAACACCGGATATTTCAAGTTCCAAAAATGTGTGGGAAAATGGATCAAATTCGGCAAGACGCGTTTTCAAATGATAACGAAACAGAGGAGTACGCAGGTAGTAAGGGCGTCCTGTGGAGGACGCGACATAAAAACAATGCCAAAATTAACAAAAAAGAAAACGAAAATTCAACACAAATGTTATAAACAGAAACATAAATATATATCACATTATAAATTCATGTCTACCTGTGTAGCTCAAACTAAGGAGGCAGTCTCGAGGCCTTGTCGCTGCGCGCAGGCAAGTGACATCATGCTCGCGACAGCCGAGATCACAATCAAGACGATTTACATTATCGTCCTATTGATTTACAAGCACTATAATATACTCCTATTTTAACGTGCTAACAAATAATTGGCCGCACACGTCTATTCCTCGGATGGATTTAAATCGGAAACTCGACTGTTTGCTTCGTAAATCAATAGTGTTTATCGGATTACAATTATAATCAGTTTTGCGGTTATTTTTCCGTTACACGTGGAAATTGCGTTGAAAAAGAACATGCTGATTAGTTTGTATTGCATTTGCATACATGGCACTACGTTTCTTCACAATAAACTTCAACGAAGGATCTTAAGATAATGTTATAAACACTTGACAGTGAGTTTGTTAATCTCAGTACTCAGTAGGTACAATATTATGTGGATGATACAGCCCTACCAAAATGCCCTATGAATTATTCTATAAAATTGAATGTAACTGAAATCCGAAGAGGTTTATCACGTCTATAACGTGGAGATAATTTGAAAATGTAACATTGTGGCTATGAACTAATCCAGCAGACGTTCCACCGACCACAAGCATTGTGTTCAGCAAATTGCAAAACAAATGGCGTAATAGTCAGTAACAGTTGTATTGAAACATACGACTAAGTACCTAACTATAATATTTGATATTTTCATGTGGCCACTCGTGTGTGTTTGAATACTAATTCGTCCTTTCTTATAAATGACATTGCCAAATCGTAGAATGAAAAATCCATAAAATTCGAATAGAAATGAGACTTTGGCACCAAACGATTCGGCCTTTTATGTTATAATAATTTGTTGATTTTGGATTGAATGTACCTATTATTTGGCCTAGACGTCGTAAATTAGGTAAGTTGTTCGACGCGTCGTTTGACCTCTTTTTAGTCTATGTTACGATGAACCTTTATCATTGAAATTGAAACATTTGGACTGAAATCTTTATGAAAGCTGGAGTATTATATATTACATAACATTAAGGATTCGATGCGTTTATGCAATTAACTTTGCGAAGGTTTCTTTTTTTATTTATCCCGTTTTCAAAAAAACTTTGTAGGTAAAGTGTAGGTTAGGTTAATAAAACTATAAAGAGAATTAAAGAAATAAATGAAAGACAGAGAAAAATACATAAGATATCAGCAGCAGATACGCGATTTATCACATTATCACACGATTCTTCAGGGTACACCTACATTTGGAAGCCACGTTTAACAACCACTTGGAAACTTCTTATTAATAGAAAAGTGGATGCTTGGGTATTTATAGTATAATTCACAGTTTAATTTAAAAAATATAAAGTCAGCTTTATTTCAGCTGCTTGCCGTTTACGCACGCAATATCTCAAATTAATTTATTGATGCTCCCAATTACAATAATTCAACTTAGGTACTCCTATCAATAAACATCTTATCTTTCTTGCCCTTTGTTTGTATTTTATTCTTCACCTTTCAAAAAAACTATTACAAGCAATGTAAAAATAACTTGGCATCTTGCTGCACACTGAGTGACCGACAATGAGCCCATCAGAAATGGTCCGAGCGCAACCGGTGCCGCAGGTTCTAGTCGGTCGCGTGCGACTCACCCTTTACACCTCAATACTGGACAATATATAAGTATACTTAGATCGCTATCTTAACAGTCATGTGCCGTTAATTGAACTAGAAGCACTACAACTGCTTAATAGCTAACTTGTATCTACTTCTCTATCTAACGTTCAAACTATAACCTTGCCTACTTTGAGGGAAAGTCAAGTAAATTCGCACTGTTTTGTAGTTATTTAAATCTTATTTCCGCCTTATATAGATCGAGTAAAAAAGCAAGATGCCTTACATAAACTTTAAATTTGAACTGCTGATTTTAGTAAACATTGGCGTTAGACATTTATATTGTTAAGAAATTCAATAAGTGACAATATCAAGATATTAAAGGTAATTCATCGTCTCAACCACATTGGAATAGTTCTGTGGAAGAACCAATGATTATACCTAGAGCTGTAATTAGGTTTGAGAATGATGGAACAATACATCTTTAGAGCAGGACAGTGGACAGTGTGGACATTGGCAACGCGACCTCGCGAATCGTCTGCTTATGCTTAATCGGGTCGAGCGTTCAATGTCACCCCACGTCAGAGCTATGTAATGCAAGAGATGTCGCGAGCGCGACTGACAGCTTCGAGTTTTCCAACTAGGGTTTATATGGTATTGCCCAGCTCTATAGTCTCTGTAGATTCCATGGATGGCCGATTAGGAGTTTTGAGGCCTTTATCAAAAGTCGTTTAAGTCAGTGTGCGCTTGGTTTCTAATATCAAAAGCCCGCCAACCTAGTCGTACCTAAATTCTAAGTTTACCACCAGTCCCATTACCAAGTGCGGTCTTTATCCCAAAAGCTCAGGGTACGATAATATGCTGGCGGTCCCATTTAACGGTGAACATGATAAGAAAATAAATAGCAGTCACGCGATAGTATATTTAAATAATTTACTCCATGTCTTGTTTAGGTAACATCTTCGTTTTAAGACCAGTGTTTTGTTTCGGATATCAAGCATAGGAATGTTGTTATTCTTGTATTTTACATATAGATAGGTGCTACTGGTAGATATCATATATCACAAGTTAAAAATAATTAAGTATCGGCTACTAGAGTTACGAACACGATAAAGGCTATACTAGTGTTAGATGCATGCTATAAAAACAAAGAAATCGAAAGTAGATCGATATATTAGGCATTTAAACTTAGCTAGGTACTTCCATTTTGTAACGGATTTGCTATAGAAATCGCTTCAGCTTATAACTAGCGTCACAGGAACGCGGCAAAGCGTTTACAAGGTACTGCCTCAAAGAGGACAAAGATCGCTTCCTCCGATACAATCTGTTTACAGTAAATAGTCACTTAGGCTGATAACAATACTGATGCCTCGTCGATATCACACAACCTTGAGTTTAAACGTCTAAGATTTTGTTGTTTTGACGTAAAACAAACAATTATGAAAAGGTATCTACTGCCTACTACACAAAAAATCTGTATATGAATGAACCACACCATAGATATCTAACTTACTACAAGCCTATTAGGTTAGCTTTCTTTCACAGAATTTCTATTAGACGTTTAAAATTTGCAGTAACAGTAGCTTGGTACTAAAAATCTCTTATATGTAATTACTTTACACACACAATAATAATACTACGGTAATTACTTTTTTTTAAATATGTCCAAATATTGATTTGTAAAATAAATACCTTATAGGTTCGAAACATAATGGCTACCTACTTAACTAAGAAACTAAACAGTGTTTCTAACTTTGCGTCCATGCTGCGTAATTTTACTAAGTTATTAAACAGCGGTAATCAACACATAGTACTAATGAGTAGAAATAATTTAGTAGCCACTTAATTGTTGTGCTCGAATTCCACAAAACTCGTCTGTTAAAAAATGTGCTAATTAGCCATACTTCATTTTTTGGACCTTATCACACCATCTTTGTTGAGCTAAAAATTACTTAAATTTTGTCCAGGGTCTTTTATATATACAACCTTGGACATATTTTTGAACAATTTGTAGATACATGCAATGTGGGGGCGAACTGGCAATGTTACAGAACGAAAATATCCAAATTAGGGCAAAATGAAAACTTTTAGTAACGAATTGGCGCCTAAAACCAGAATTGGATACTTACAACAGATAGGAAATAAACTACGTACCTATATTTATTTTTGAACTTTTGGGAACTTTAATAACAAAAACAACAAGCAGCCTGCGTGTGAGAAATCGACCAGACTGGACCAGATTCTAATACATAAGTAGATGCAATTTATCTGTGAATAGCCTTGTAAAATTAGTCATAATACATATAAAAGTATTTACTTGCAACCGGTTTATACCAGAGAATATTTACCAATCGACATATCAGGCCAACGGGGCTAATGTTGACGCCACATGGGGACTAGAATGTAAGCATACCTCGGATTGGGCGCATATTGCACAAAATTTGTCTCTAAATTGAGCCGGCATACCGTGCATCGTAATAAATCAACGCTTCTAGCCTGTATTGAGGACAAGTCCGACCTAAGAAAGGTAAATGCCTCAATGCTAGTAGTTGTAAGGAGAACGCGGGCCGCGGAGGCGAGAGGTCGCCCGTTCTAACACGGCGGCCCCCAAACAAACGCGCACTTATTTGCCAATACGCGTCCATCTCAATACTGTGTCTCTGTATCTACTCGATGAATTAACCTAATGCATTATACTAATGTGTTGCAACACGCCTGATCTGATTTGTTGGAACATTTCACTGTTGGACCTTTATCACCAGCTACATTTAAGGTTAACTACCGAAATTCTGTTAGACAATACTGCATTACGTCATTATCGCTAGAATTTACGATAGCGCACAAAATGTATGCCCAGTTATTTCGGTTAAGTGAAAACTAGATCTGGATGCAAGTTAGTTCGTAACTAGTTTGAATGTTAGGTATGTAGAACTAGTGTTTAATAATGAAACGAATCTACTTTTCATGGAAGTGGGGGTGTCCTCGAAGGCGCACATGACCGCGTGGACAATTATAACAATAACGACCAGCAGAGCACATGCGCAAACTAACATGTGCATCACCCTGTTCAATACTAATTAAATCCGCTGACACGAGTCTACTATACATTCACACCTGAATATTGAGAATACTTTATCTATCTTCGATCTATCTAATCACACTATCACACTTCACACTATCACACTAATATTATAAAGGCGAAAGTTTGTGAGTGTGTGTGTTTATATGTTTGTTACTTCTTCACGCTCAAACCGCTGAACCGATTTAGATGAAATTTGGTATAGAGATAGTTTGAGTCCCGGAAAAGGACATAGGATAGTTTTTATCCCGATATTCCCACGGGATCGAGTCTTATGCGGGTGAAACCGCGGGGCGCAGCTAGTAATATTATAGATTCGAAAGTAACTCTGTCTGTCTGTCTGTATGTTACCTTTTCACGCCTAAACCGCTGAAGCGATTTAGATGAAATTTGGCATAGAGATAGTTTGAGTCCTGGGAAAGGACATAGGATACTTTTTATCCCGATATTCCCACGGGATCGAGACTTATGCGGGTGAAACCGCGGGACGCAGCTAGTACTTTATATAAATGACAAAATGGACTTCTGGATTAAGGTCAAGGTGGGTTTGGGTAGAAGAAAATTAGACAACATATTAAGTAGAACGTACTACTTTCGTAAAAACTTCCTTTATGGGTAAGTCTTTAAACTAAACGCGACGTGAATATACGTCACGTAAATAATAAGGAAGCCCCGATTTTTTTAAACATTAATGTAATCATGTTCATAGAAATTTTGCGAGCCATTATCGGCGTTATCATTGGCATTTTGCATTGGCATTACATATTATAATCCATTCAACTGAAAAAGTACTCGACTAACCCATATTAACTTAATTTAGTACTTATTAGTATTTATTTAGTTCTACTAACTTAATTTCAAAGGGAAATTAATAACGGGTGGCGCTCATGTGTGGTCGGTCGTGTAGCACCGGGCTGTGGCAACACGACAACTGACATATTGATTATGGAAAAAGAAGCAAAAACCGTCCCAAGGTAAGTGGTGCAGCTCTGTGCGTATAAAGTTACGACTCGCCAGGATTCAGGCCGACACGTCACTTTGAACCACGCCACAATTATTGTATAATATTCATAAATATTACTAGTAGGTATACCTACCTATACCGGAACAAAAACTACCTGATCGTATCAGGCGTGTCTCTGGGCGTAATTGCTGAAGTCACGGAATAATATGTCACCCGGTACTCTCAAGCGATGAGGTAAACCTTTCAGTATTTATTTTACTATTGTAATTGCAAAACTGAGCATGTTTATCTAAGTACAAGCTCGTAAAGACTGTTATTTACGATTGTTAGGGAAATCTGAGAGAAATCAACCGTGTGCACTGTAGAAATATTATTATTTATTTATTTAAACTTTTCACACAAAAAGGTACAAAGGCGGACTTAATGCCTTAGACATTCTCTACCAGTCTACCAAGGGTGGTGAAGAGATTAGATATATTTGGGAGATTAGATAAGGGTGGTGAATATTCACATTATAACTTTTATCACACTGAACTGCCCTGAAATTGTTTTGGTCTTTTAGGTTTTAGGTACTTATTTTGGATCAGTTTCTAATCTCACTAGACGTGACAAGTTAAAGGCATATAAATGTAGTAGGTAGGAAGATCTTTGTAAGGTTTTGAATGTTTCCCGATTCTAAGGTGATGTTAAAAGACCCAGCGCTCTAGCATGAGCTTTCGCATCAGAATGAACTGCGCACATAATAACCTGATTAACCATTTCGTCACACCTGATTTTAACAGTTCAAGCATGAATGTTTGACCCTTAAAATAGGTGTAAGAAATTGCTTTATTTGTTTTGACCCTCAAAATGTTTGTTACCGGTCTATAAAAAGACCCTGAATCCCTGCTTAGCCTCGCACGATGTACAACCGGTAGCTACGCACTACGCGATGCGTCGCGCGCGCCGCCTATATGGCAAGGTCGGCGGGTGCGCCTGCGCCGTCGCACGCGACATCCGCGCAATCACTTTCACTGAGCGTCTTACCAAATGCACCAAGAGTTATGTCTACTAGAAATGACGGGGAGCAAGCTGCGTCCATCTGTTGGTTACTTAGCCTAGTTAACCAATATTCATGTAGGATTCTAATGAAGCCAGGCCTACTAGGCATTGGTTCATTAAAAATAGATAACTTAGGTACATTTCTTTTCAAGTTTTTAATTCCATTCAGTTTCATATTTTATTTCGAGATAAATGAGCCAAATCAACTATAAAATTGTCTCAGGCTTTCAAACTTCACAAGTTGCATAGAATTTATTCTTATCCTGGCATTAGCCACTCAAAAGCTGGTGGTAATCGGAAATTGTCTAATTAATAATATAAGTTACTTTCTAGATCCCGATATAGGTATCCCGACCCATTTTAACAAAACCAAGATTAAAGTACTCGTATGTGACAAGTGTGACAACACGTAGAAAATAAAAGGAAACTGTATATGTAGTTTTTTGTATGAGATCAAGTCGTATCTAGTAAAACATAATTCCGCAATAGTACCGCGCATTTGGCTTCCTGTTCGACTCGCGCTAAATTCGTTTCAGTGCGAACTGTGCTTTCGCAACTTGACTAAGCTCACGTAACCACTGTTACAAAGCACAAACAAGACATTCATATGTGACTATTGTGACGACCAGATAGAATTTAATGTACGCAATATCTCATTGCGCACTTAACGTTCTAGGTATAAAGTTAATCTACGATGAGTAATTCTTCCTTTCATATCAAGACTTATAAAACATTGCAGAGTACGTAGGAAGCACGACCTGTCAGACACCCGAAAGTCTGAAAACAAGTCTAACCAGTAGCATCAGTGTCCTCCACTAATTAATTGGGTTGAAGAGGTCACATGGCCACCAAACCGTGAAAAATCCTGATTTTCATCTGCGTCTGGTTAGACTGGATATACCTAGCCGTAACAAAAGTTGAAAAAAGGCTAGACTTGTGATTGTTTGGCTTGTAAATTAGATTAGGTACCTACCGCAAAACGGGGCTACTTTGACTTCCAGGGTTACTTTGACAGATGTTGCAGCTACTTTGACAGAGCGCCAAAATCGGTTTTCACGTGTGCTCAGCAAGTGTGCGTGACCTCGAGTAATATTGCGCGAGGCGCGGGGTGTGGGGAACGCGTCATAGCGTTGTGATCGGCCTGGTCAAAGTAGCCCCGCCTGTCAAAGTAGCCCCGTTTTACTGTACCTAAAGGAAGTTTCAGTCAGATAAAAACGCTCATTGCAGATATTGCGATAAGAAGGTCCGTCGGTAGGTTTGATTCACCGTTGATCGGATGAAACCTCTTCAAGTATCAATGATTTCTATTGTTTAGCCTAAATGAATAGGGCAATAATTGGATAGGTATAAGTACCTATGTAGTAGTAGTAGGTATAGTATTCCCAGTGCTGGGACACCGGTCTCCTCTGTGTGAGTGGACCGTAGTCTACCACGCGGCCCAGTGCGCGTACCTAAGTAGATATCACATGTCTTCGATTTTTTTTTAGTTCTAGGACATACCAGTTTCCTTACTATGGTTTCCTTTACCGTTTTGAGAACAGTGGTGAAGAAACAATTTTTAAGCGCCTGGCTGGGTTCAAACCTATAAGTCGCGACTGTTTCCAATGGGCCACCACTACTCTGCGAAAAGACGAAATTGAATATTAGTTGCATTAATTCACTTACGATTAATTTGTTGCTATGAATGTGGAAGGATTGTAACGTTAATACATATTGATGATTTAATTACTTTTAGTAACGGTCGTATACGTTAAATCATAATTTAACTTGTTTGTACTAACTTTTCAAGGCAGGTATTTAGTTTATTGTAGCAAGCGATCAAGTTAACAAGCAAGCTTGTCTTCGGAAGTTGGTAGATCATCTATTATTATGTGCTGCTGTAGGTACTTAAAACCATCAAAGATCTTAACCAATTGTACTTCATAGATTAAGTTTTGTTGTACTTTGAGAGCGAATTAAATGGATTTATTATTTATTTATTTTATTGTAGAGATAACTGAAGTATTAACAACGTGCTGGTGCTAAAAAGACGATACGATTCTTCCAGTTTTTAACAGCGTTTTGCATATTCTGACTTTTATAGTGCATATTTTAATATTAAAGAGCGCATTTAGATACTAGTTTTGTCATTTTTATAGGAAATCATTAAGTATAACAAACTACTTGACTTATTTGTTTTCACACATAAATAATCGTAAATTATAAAGTAAACAAACATTTTGATCCGATTTATGTAAATTATGATAAATGCGATAGGTAATAGGTAGGTAGGTAAATTCCTGTTTGGTGGGTCAGTAAGTACGTACTACTATATCACCAGGCCTGTTGCTCCAGTTTAAAGTAGATCCTACTTAGGAACGCAAGTCGATACTTACTCAATGTTTTACATTAAATATAATAAGTCCTACATAAACAGGGTAATTAAAATTCATGTTCGTTAATTCAATGAACTCTTGATTGACCTCTCTTTGTCATAGTAGCGGATATGGCACCGGCCCGTCGAAAGATATAATTTCTAAGGCGGTGACAATAAATGCATCAGGAATTATAATCAGCTTCTATAGCTTTGTAAATAAGAACCTAGTTGTAGGTACGTATTTATTTTAACTTAGGTTATAAAATCAAGAAAAATCACCAAATATTTGTAGGTAGGTACTTAGGTAAATAACAATAATAATAAGTTTATTTAAATACTTACCTAATTGTTTACAATGATTCAAATGTCTCATTGGCAGTCATTGGCTATATTTTCTTTTTACAAATGAAATAAGTACCTAAGACATCTGTTCATTGAGTTAAATAACTAGAGAAGCAAACCTCAATAAAATGTGTCAAAAAAGTGTAACCACTATTTAAACGTGACGACGTAGCTTTGAAACCACTAAACATTTAAAAGTAAACATATATCTGTCTCACTTACACAAGTCGCAAGAATAATACCGTCACTTAGATTAGACAAAGACCGCAATATAAACATGCAATGGCGGGATGGGGTTGCCTACCCATGCAAAATTTTACCCAACTTTTTAAACCATAAATGACGTTAAAAAAAAACGTTAGGCCAAATTATTTATAAAATATTTGAATTATGTATTTCTTATTCGATGTGTATTAGAAGTTTATGACTAATGACAATAATTAAGACATTTTCTTTTAAAATATTTTTTATTTATTCAGTTAGTCGCTTTTCTCAGCAATCTGATTATTTCCACCCATTTATCACGGCGTGCTGCATCTTTAGGTACCCTGCAACGTTGTTATTATTTAAAAAATATTTAAAATCACTTATTCCAATAAATTAAAAACTCCCACAAATGTGGGAAACTAAAACTAAGTTTTTAGTGGTAACACTGAACCTAATTTACAAAATTCTGCAATTTATTTATTTTACGTTGATATACCTAAACACAGAAACAATAAAATTACGTGTGGAAAGTATTTCTGGTTAATTTATTATGTTTTTGTGATCTTGAATCTCACTCTTTCACTACGAATTTACCCATTTTAGCGATATTTTTGTCGTGTGTCACTTGGTTCACTTCGGTTGGCGCCACACAGAGCACTGAAGTGACATTAGCTACGCATACGGCTGTGGCCTTATGACAAGTGGCAACGCCTTGGCGCGGTAATTACTGATCTAGTGTAACATATATATCAATGCATCTGTTACCCAAAACAGGCAACCGCCTGTATTTCAGCTATTAGAAGGAGTGGGTAACTTCTACTTTTAATCAATTCACAGTTTCACATATCTCACTACACTTGACTGTACACTGGATAACACTCCTTTTGGTTGATATTTAATTTTCATGATATAGTCATTTAATAGAGTATAATGAATTAATCAGTCATTCAACCTGACACCGACCTGCACATTGCAAAAAACTTAAAAAAAAAATTGAATTTCGCGGGCTACCCTGGCGCTGCCACGTTAAGGGACTAACCACACTTATTCAGCTCTGTTCAGCTTTTGTCTAACTACGATTTTGTATGAGATGCGTACGCATCCGTTCAGCCGCGGAAAACTGAACGGACTCCATACAAAATCGTTGTTTTCTATGTGGACAAAAGCTGAACAGGGCTGAATAAGTGTAGTTAGTCCCAAAGGCTCCTTGTTAAGGTGGTATCTTCAGTTTTAGCTAAGCTCGCATTGTATAGGTTTTTCGTACAAACAGAAGTCAACATATACTGGTTATTATATATAGCTTGATGACCATCTTTACACACCGAGACCCGTCCGTGCCTCGGACAACACGTTAAGCCGTTGGTCCCGGCTGTCATTCGTGGATCTTTGACAGTCGTTACGGCTAGTCAGAAGCTCGAAAGTCTGACAACCAGTCTCGCCAAGGGGTATCGTATTACCTACCCAGTAACGGGGTTGTGGAGGTCAGATAGGCAGTCGCTCCATGTAAAATACTGGTATTCAGCTGCATTCGGTTAGAATGGAAGCCGACCCCAACATAGTAGGGAAAAAAGGCTCGGCAGATCATGATGATGATGTAGCTATAGCTTGATGTGTAGCAGTGCGTAGGTACCTAGCTACATAAGTAAACTGGAAAGTTGAAAGGATATCCCGCTATCTATCTACTAATAACTTTTCGTTTAGTAATAGGAAGCAACGCGTACAATCGAGGTGACATCTGTAGGAAGCAGGATATTGTGAGTTTCTTCTCCATACTACATTCAATTTGTGGAATTCTTAACGTAATGCAAGCTAATACCTATTAATTTATTCAACTCAATACTGTTGTATTTTTCTGTAGCTACACGTGCCTTGTAGTTTCGACATTAGGTTATTTAAGTTACAGAATTTACCAATTCTTTCGTGTTTTTAAATCCTATTTCTTTTTGTGTTTTCTTTGCTTTCTCACCTTATCAAAAGAGTAAGTACATACCTACCTACCTTACCTACTGCTAATGTAGGAAGTAGGTATGTTATTTTTAAATATTTCAATAAAGCCAAAGATTTTATTTAGTTTTTGGATAAAGTCGTAGGTAACTAGATAACACTGGATATCCTGTTCCTCACCCTAATTTCGTAACACACCATCAATCTCAATTTGAATCATTTTCGAACATAATCATGAAGCTATGGATTAGCAATATCCTTCATATTGTGAATCCATTGCTTCATAAATATGTTCGAAGCATTTGTCTGCTCAACAACGTAAATAATGCAATTAATGCTGTTGAACTGTCAACATGAAAGCCATTGCTACTGATAGTATGTTACGCAATTACCCCGCGGATGTAGGTAGGAATTGAGTCATTTCAGTAGTTAGGTATCAAAACATTTCATCATTATTTCACGATAAACAGATGTTGGCGAAAAATAAAAAAGAGAAGTTATTAAAGTTAAGTTTTTCTTTTTTCCCCGACATTAAACAAAAACTAGTCATATATTATAGCCACATGTCATAGGTGCGAGAACTTACATTGCGCTAGCGCACATAATTATATGTACCTACCTACTAACAACAAACGTTGAAAAATAAGCCAATTGGCGAGCACATAAATAAAATTAACTGATAACACACGCGTTAAAACTCTCGTACTGTACGTACTCTACAAATGACACAGTTTATAACTGTTTTTAGCGTAGTCTTAGATAGATTATTTACGTACCTACAAACAACTAACGCATTGGTGTCTGCGCTTGTTGTGAGTTCTTATTAGTAAACCTTGGTACCTACCAAGGTTTACTAATACCTTTACCTACCCACCAAAAAACTAACACCCAGTTTATTTCTAAATGTCAACAAAAAACCTAGTTTAATGGCCGGATTACACGAGGCTAGTTTTTCAAGCTAGGATATCAAGATTGTGCTAGTAAACTAGCAAGCTAGTCACTCTGGGCTCATGTATACAGAACTATCCTCATTTTTAGATTCGTAAGCTAGTGGGATAGTTTAATAAAATGCGGTATATTTCTATTTTACCCATATTCATTTTTGAGCTAGTAGCTCCCACCACAAATTTTACTATCCTGGCTATTGTACTAGCCTCGCATGACCGGCAAAGCAAGTATCCAATCGGATCATTTTACTCTACGAACTATTTCACTTCAATGCTACTGCCTTAAGTTTTCCTAGCATTGTGTAAACAGCTCTAGCATGTGCTAAGCCAGGATATTACTTGCTTGCAATCCTAGCCTCAAAAACTAGCCGCGTGTAACTCGGGCATAACAGTCGGTCAAATTCCATATTATATTTGACAATAGATGAACAAGAACTTCTTCAAAGTTGATTTTAAAAAAAGCATATAAAACTACCAGGTAGTTCAGATACTAAAGGTATACCTACAGAGTCCATGACAGACGTTACGACCTCAGGTTAAAATATTCCCAGTTAAACCCGGCACGATGCCCAATAAATAGCAACAGACGCTTCTTATCGCCGACGACATTCTAAGTAGTCATTGACCGGGAACAGTTAATAGGTTTTTCCAATTATTCTTTATTTTTACAAGTTTATCTCTGACCAATCCAGATGCAGTGCAGCGCCCATTTTATAATGACTATTTTCAAAATGTATCCTTAGAAACATACTAGATGACGACTATAGGCCTACCGCTTCACTGAGACATTTCCTGAGGTAACTGCGCGGTGCGGGAGGGGTGATAGTTGTCACAAGTTGACGAATCACCGCATCACTCGCACCGCGCTGCTACCTCAGGCAACGTCTCAGTTAAGTGGTCGGCCAATAATAGGGAAGTATGGAAGAAAAAGACATGTTGCTCCAGGTAAATTGGGATAAGGGTAATAGAGAATGAGGATGATACTTAGAAACTTAGACATTGACTTTAAGGGCTTTTAAGTGGTTACATGGTAGCAGAATCGAAAAGTTTCTAGCACTGAATTTGAGTAGGTAGGTAAATGGAAATTTACGAAATACAACATATTAGTGAAATGATTAATTACGCTCAACTAGAGCTCATCCATTCAGGTAGGTGAAAACGATTTTTTCTACTGTTAGTAAGCTAACAGTAGAAAAAATCGTTTTATTTTCTTGTACCTACTTTTTCTCTTTCATAGTAAGCTATGAAAGAGAAAAAGTAGGTACAAGAAAATAAAGCAATAGGAACATAAACCGATAACACACTGACGATAATTCACTTGTAAGTTGTGAACACAACGTCTAATGACTCATTTCCCGACTGTTTTGCAGTGTTATTAAACTATTAAGTTAACAATACAACTTCGGGATTGTTATAAACAAATACATAATAGGGGACACGTGGCGGCTTGCTCTAGTTTGCAATACAAATAACGATGGTTAAAAATTTAACTGAATTTATGACATGCGTGAAGGCTCCCAGCAGGCAGGCTCGACGCGACTCTAGCCTAGTAGACTGTAGAACAAATTCTATGAAAATTTCATGGAAATTGTTCTACCAGAATCGCGTCACACCGCCGCGTCACGCCTGTCTGTGCAAGCCTCTATGCGTAGTACCAACTGCAACTGTATCTACCAAGCATGTCAGGTAAATTCAGTAGAAAAAAGTGGAAGTTATGTTTACACGTTGGTATCTGGTATATTACGTATTCATTCAAAGATATGCATGGGATTGGGATGAATAAAATAAAATATGAACCTAAGTAGGTATCTATGTAAATAAATGGTCGTACATTACTAAATAACGTTGACAAACGGAAGAAAAACGCATAAAGTTTCTGCGGGTCTCCTGAAACAAAAGCACAAAACATGATTCACCTCCGTATACAATTTTGATAACGTTTCATGAAAACTTATTGAGTAGGTACATGAGTTATTTAATATTAATTCCCCGCTATTAAATATACAAATACATAATTATTTAACAGGAAAAAGAAGGAAAACCACACTGGAGACTCCAATGAGAAACCAGCATTTGTTGCCATTGACAATATGAAACTCAAAAAGGTAAATGTCGGGTGTCGCAACATATTGGTTACATGACAGTGGGTAGGTACAGAAATACCAATTCCTGAAAGCGTTACTCATGGTTACAAAACGTAGTCTTTTGTCTTTGTGGTTTCGGGGCGACTCATTTTTAAGATGCAGGGTACCTACATACATGATTCGTCAACTTCAAAGCTCAAAGCAGGAAGACAATAAATAAACATAGTTACAATTCTATAATATACAGGGACATCGATGCGCAACCTGTTACCGTGGCTTCACCGCTTCAGCATATGATCTGATCCCCAATGAGTTGAAATTTTTCTTCGGTTATTAAAAAAAAAAACAGCTTTTTTATACATTTTGAACGCGTAGGTATTGCACTTGTATATGAATTCATCCTCTGAATATACTGACTTTAGATTTGAATTTTATCAATATTCAGATACTTGGTAAACATATTGTTTTTCCTATACTCTTCTAGGCAAATCACGTATAAAAATGCATTAACTTTGTCACTAATCAGTTATTATCCAAATTCGTAGATCTCCGCTGACAAAGCGACCACATAGGCATGCATAATTAAGCAGGTAAATCAATAATACAATTCTAATTATGTGTTTGCTGCCGGTGTGTGTCGAAGCCATTGCACGGTTATGCTTTGATCTCCCCGTACCTTGAATTTGGTGAGTCATGATAACCAGTATGTTTCCAAATAACCATATGACCTCATACGGTTACAGCCGTTTTGAGAATAAAGGTATTGCTATGCAAACACCCAAAGTTACCAAATCTTTGTTTTTTCTGGGTCTTCATAATCGGCTCTTTCTACCTTATTCATTAATTTATGTTTTAATACTTTACTGAGCATATTGAGTTTTTGTTACGCTATCGTTACCTAAAGTCCAGCCGCGATAAATTTGCCAAAGATGTAAACAACAATGGCCGCTCGAAATTGAATAAAATCGATATACACGAAAAATTGTTTTAAGTAATGTTTGTTTTCGTCTAAATCTCCGAGCTAACTATACTCCATTTATTATAACATTAAAAAAAAGAGGCCCGCAGAAGCAGGAGTACGAAACCATTTATTTTCAAGTTAAGTTCACACAATTTTAATAAATAATGTATGTGCTTGTTTTGTAAGTAACAATGTATGGCATACAATAAAGCATATTCTATCTATCTACTAGTCGCGATGCTTGGATAGGTACATGAAATGAAACAATTTTTAGTAACAATCAGTTTATTAAAAACAACTTTATATAAACCGACAAAATAAAAAAAACACGTACTGCCACAACTTACGAAGGGAATAGGTAACATTTTAGATTTGGTAGAGTTTTAGTGACATGAAAAACGTTCCCGGTACTGTCCGCCCCTACTTCTTTTAGATTTTAAACATTGACAAGACAATATTTTATGTATAAACTAAATAATATTAAATGAAAGCCTTGTAATTTCAGAAGGTATATAGGTTAAATAATTACAATTAAGTGTGACTGCTGTTATTTAAATTGATTATATTTAACTCCACATCAATCTTGACTGTAATAATGTACTTTTATTCCAAAGTGTGCCCCTTTTTTTTTTTTTTGATGGGAAGTCATCAAATAACTTCTCCCGCTCTGGGCGGAGCGAGAGGGCGTGTCAGACTTTTACTGACTAAAACCCACCCGTGTTCCTTCAGTTGCCTGTGCCAGGGGCCACGGTATCTCTTTCGAACAACCCGCGACCCCGGCAGGCTTCGGTCCTGGTAGACCCCGTCAGTTAGTGCTGACATCTCTTTGAGGCGCGCGTGGAACACAACGCGCCGTCGACCCGGGCCTGGTCCTTACCGGACAGCGAGCTGCCCATTGCTCGCCGTCCGCAAGCCCGCGCCTACGGTGGCCGGGAATCGGCAATCGATTCCCGACGCCCAGGGCGTCTCCTGCGGCGACTAGGGGCGCGAGGGCGCCAAGATTGCCTCTCCCTTACGCGCTCCGCCTCCTCCTTCGCGAGCATTACTGCTTCGCAGAAGGAGGCAACGGCTTCCCATGTACTCTCGCTCCGTACCATGGCCTGGATCAGGGCCGGACGCGAGAGATCGCCGCCGCCGATCGCCGCCGTGAGGACGCGGCGGTGCTCTGCCCAAGCTGGACAGACCTCCACCGTATGCTCCACCGTGTCCTCCGGGCGATCCACACAATGGTGACACCCGGGCGTTTCCTCCCGCCTTATCCGAAACAGGAACCTCCCGAAGCAGCCATGTCCGGTGAGGACCTGCGTCAGGCGGAAGGTGAGGACGCCGTGACGCCTCTCCAGCCACTCCTCAAAGAGGGGACTTATCGCCGCAATTGTGGCGTGCCCAGCACTGGGTTGCGACAGTCGTACTCTCCATGTCGCCATGAGATCCCGCCGGAGCTCTGTCCGCTGTGCCGCGATTTCTCGCGGCAGCGGAGTTATGCCCCGGCGTTTTGCCTCCTCTCGCCACTCCCATATGTGGGCGAGGACTTTAGCCTCCAGATCCCATGGCGGCAATCCGGCAAGGAGGCTCGCCGCCTCCCCGGAGACCGTGCGGTATCCCCGGACAAGCCGGACGGCCATGACCCTCTGAGCCCTCTGAGAAAGTGTGCCCCTAAAAGAGCCTTTTTTAACTTCTGTCTAATGATATAGTAAATGAAGTATAGACGAAAACAAACTTCTTCAATATCGATATACATCGATTTTATTCAATTTCGAGCGGACATTGTTGTTTACATCTTTGGCAAATTTAGCGCGGCCGGACCTTACTTCTTATACCGTATCGATTTACCGCCCTATAAACCGATGCCTACACCTACACTTCTTATTATAGGTATGTACTTGTACAGTCACGAGCACCAATATGTCAACACTTGGCAATTTTCAATTGCGATTTTTTCGTGAAATAACGAATGCAACGTTGAAATACGACACTTAACATAAACCTATGGGTTCGAAAATACTATTTTCGTAATAACATAAAATTTCATTCAAAAATAAAGGAGAAAATCGCCTTTGAATAAAGCCAAGTGTATACCTATAGACGTGACTGTACCTACAATACTAAGGTTTTTGGTTAACGTCACTCATCATTATAAACAAATCACTTTTCGGAAGTATCCATTTTCTCGTTTCGAATTAACTTGTCTTTGCTTCAAATTATTGTCACTATTTCTCAAATCATCACCTTAATAAAGCTTCGTTATTGACAAAATTATGTTATATCTTTCAACGTAAATTAACGTAACACTAAAAAACGTTTAGATACGATTGTAATTTGATTTATAACGTAACGTGGATAACGCGTCGCTGTGACATCGGCGCATGATTCGGTTTTGTTTACACATACTTGACAATAACAATCGGCGCGGGCGTCGCAACTCACACATACACACTGGTCAGTGTGACAAGGACGCCAATAGTGTGACGAACAAACCCATATGTACTCAGCGGACATTTTCAAGGCACATAGTATTGACACAATGTGAACCTGACCCGATTAAGAACTAATTAAAAACATTAATACTTCAGTCATAATGGAAAAGGCTATGCGCGTGAAGATGAAATGAAAACTTGTATACCGACTAGGGTCAACAATTATATTGCATTGACAGACGACTGTAATTTTATAAAGTAGGTAAGTGAGTATATGAACAAACTTTCATTTATAAATAAAAATAAAGATGTAGGCTGAAGCATAAACCAGACATTTTATGTAAAGTAACGCTATATGAAGGTTTTTCATGCATCCAGTATTGATTTATTTGTAGGTATTTCATACGCATCAGCAACACCGATCTAACCCCTTCCCTTGCACAGCTACGTTGAAAACCTCCCCATAATCAAATTCAAACTACGCCAATGACATTTACTTACCTGTTCGGTATGGAAAGGCACATGAAAATAAAGTGAATATTGTTTTCAGTTTCTACTCCCTACTTCTGTTGACAGTGGACGTAAGGAACAAAAATATTCCAAGAAGATGGGCTATCAAGCAGGCTACCTATGATCTCGCTCAAACGAATGATCATAAGACCATTTCTCGTAATTCGTTCGTTCAAAGTCGCAATGTCATTTCAGTGAAAATCAATGTCAAAACTTGTCAAAAATGTAGGTAAATTAGAAGTATTTTTGACGTGTGAGACTGAGATCAGGGAGGCAATTCTCGTAATTTTAAGAACGTTCACAGTCTGATCTCAGTCTCAACCTGTCAAAAAATACTTTCAATTTCCCTACATTTTGACAAGTTTTTGACATTTTTTGTCGCCGAGATGAGAGTGCGACTAGATTTTGAACGTTTTAAATTACGAGAATTGGCCTTCAGACTGTGAACGTTTTTAAAATTACGGGAATTGCCTCTCAGGTTTTCGACTTTACAGAAGTTTACCGTCAGGAGTTGACATTACTTATAGTGATATGATTATGAGCAGAACTTCTTCGGTTTATTCAAAAAAACCACATCCCATGATGACTAATAGCAATCAATCTCGCTTAATTTGAAAATTTTTGGATCCACTCAAAGAACAAGATCTGTTCGTTTATCTAAGATAAAGCTGGTTTCATTTTTTATACAACAGGGAAGTTAGAATAATCATAGCCAAATATTTAGGGTCAAACCGAACTAGAATGGTGAAATAATGGCTATCTTTAAAATTAAATATGTGTTCCCTCGACAGTACGAGGTCTCGTCTGACCACACACAAGACTTCATACAGCTACCAGCTCGGCTCCTAGTCATTACCAGCGTCTCGTTTTGAGAGATGGAAAACTGTATAGGTAAATGGAATACAACTAAAAAATAAGACAAAACTACCTTGAACTCTAGTTCATTTCACTGAAGTAGATGGGCACCTACATACAGATGTACTTCATTTATTAAAATCCGTTCTGTTGTTTGAAACAACCCCGACACGCGACAAGGATAATTATAGCAGTTACGACGAATGACGTCATTCACGGTTCCCTTCATATTTTTACCAGAATTATTAATACTGTCTAGTTATGTAAGGGCGGATAAATATGTATAGGAGATTCAACGAACTTTATACTAAAATGCACGTGACTTTTATGACTTTGTAGCAAGGTCCAAATGTTAATCGTTCTTTACTGTGACACTTTGGTCGCTTAAAATACGATAATATAATCTGTTAGGTACAGCAATCAATTCAAAATGCGTGACTCCATTTTATTGGAATTGCAAGATTGGCGGAGATTTAGGTTCAATTTACAATTCAAGCTAAAAGTTTTCTTTGGGAAAGAATACCTACAGATTTGAAATATTGTGTTTGAACAGTGTTATAGGATTAGAGAATCACATTGAAAGTGCGTAATGCCGTTATAAGTTAGTTGTGATTGTAGAGCACTACTTTTTGCGAGTTCATTAGCGTGATAGTAATGCACATAAACATCAAATTATTCTAGTTATAACATTTGGTCTTTCGTATTTTACGCAACGATTTTTCACATTGTGAAAGATAAAAATATCTAAGTACATGATATAATTACATGTGAAGCTGTCATCGTGATAAAAGAGTGACTGGGTTGATGAGTCACTATTTTAGTTAATACTAGCTTTTGCCCGCGGCTTCGCTCGCGTTAAATTCGGGGTCAAAGTCTGTGTACCGATTTTTAGCTTCCTACCTTGAAAATTGCGAAAAGTCCCATATAAAATTTCACCCCCTCTTTTGATGGGTTGGGGGCAGATTCCCAAAAAAAATGATGCAAGATTTTTTTTGTTAGTCACAAATAGTCCGCATACCAATTTTTAGCTTTCTACCTTGAAAATTGCGGAATGCTCCATACAAACTTCCACCCCCCATTTTAGGGAGTGGGCGGTTTAGAAAGAGACAAAAAAAGTAGCCTACGTCACTCTCCATCCCTTCAACTATCTCCACTTAAAAAATCACGTTAATTCGTCGCTCCGTTTTGCCGTGAAAGACGGACAAACAAACAGACACACACATACACTTTCACATTTATAATATTAGTATGGATAAGTACCTAGGTATAATTATAACACATGAAATTACACATCTATCTAATATTATGACGTGCAATTAAAATGACTAGGTACATTTAGCATTATTTACTAAAAATAGAATATATTTGTATATATTATATTAAGAAACTGCATTTGTAGGGGATAATATTTGCTTTTTCCCGTAATCTATACTTATAATAAAGTGAAAATTCTGCACATTGAAAATATCAAAAAAATAAATGGCAGGGGGTGTTACTAGACCGACACCGAACCCAAAAATGTGATTAAAAAAATTTTTGTCTGTCTGTCTGTTTGTTCAGGCATCACGCAAAAACTACCGGTTCGATTACGATGAAACTTGGTATAATTATTCTTTAATATCCTGGGCACCACACTGGGTACTTTTTATCCCGGAAAAGTATCTATCAATATAAATAAAAACAAAAGGCCTGACTGACTGACTGACTTATCAACGCCCAGCCCAAACCCTTGGACCTAGAAAGCTGAAATTTTACACAATGGTTCCCTTTATAATGTGGACAACGAATAAGGAAGGATTTTTTGAAATTCCACCCCTAAGGGAGTTAAATAGGGGATGAAAGTTTGTATGAAAGTCCGTCAGTTATAAAGTTAGGATCTTCAAATTTTGTGTTTAGGCTGACGACTAAAAATTAATTTATACGTGTATCAGCGTTTTTGATAATTCCACTCCCAAAGGGTTAAAAAGGGGGATTAAGTTGTGTATGAAAGTCCGTCAGTTTAAAAGTTAGGATCTTCAAATTTTGTATTTAGGCTAACGATTGAAAATTAATTTATACGTGTCTCAGCGTTTTTGATAATTTCTCCCCCAAAGGGGGATGAACGACCTGACTGAAATATCAACGCACAGTCTAAACCGCTGGTCCTAGAGACATGAATTTTGGAGGGTGTGTTCTTTGTGAAGAGTAGGTATCGAATAAGAAGGGGTTTTTGGAAATTCAACCTTTAAGGGGGTGAAAAGGAGGATTTTGTTCGTATGAAAAATCTTGTTTCTTGAGTTAATAACCTTGAAACTTGGCACGAATACTTATCTAAGTAAATTAAGAAGATTGGAATTTTTCGTTTTTCTAAACCCTAGAGGTATTGGGGGGTGTTAAAATTTGTATGGAAGAATTTTAACGCCCTGTCCGATTAACTTGAAACTCAGTATTTATACTGAGGATAAAAATAATTAATAACGTGTATCAGGGTTTTTCGAAAATCTACCCCTAACTGTGTGAAAAGAGGTAGTTAATTTTAAAGGGGAGGATTTTACTGCGTGGCTTGATTAACTCGAAAATTGGTATAAATAAACTTTGAGTCAAGTTATGAACACATCTTAAACGATTTTTCAAAATTCCACCCCTGTGGGGGTGAAAAGCGGGGATACAGTTTATTTGAAAAATCTGATTCCTTTGTTCTATAAACTTAAAAATTGGCCAGAATACTTATTTATCTAAATTAATTATAAAGATCATACCAACATACATTTTCGAAACTTTTAGAGGAAAGTACGAATTTCACGCGGACGAGGTCGTGGGCAGAAGCTAGTTTTTAATAATTATTTGATTAGAAGGAACAGTTAAGGCGACTACATGACCTAAAGCGCGGTCTTTGTCAGACTGCATAGAAATGAAAGAGAAGCGCGATGAAACAACGCTGGTAATGTATTGCAAAATATGAAGCAATTATCTATTTACAAAAATCTATTGTTTGGACTAAAAAATTAAAACAGTAGTGCTTTAGTATGTTGCTTGTAGAATAATCTGACAAAAAATCATAAAGATTGTATACAGGGTGAATTTTCCAAGTGGGCGTGGATGGCCAAATCCGAAATTACAAGGAATAGCGAAAAGTACTCAAAGGAGTCACGGGCTCGATTTTGATGAAAACTAGAACTGCATTTTTGGATTTTTGAAAAATCAATATTTTTGCCAGGAATCGAACCCGTTGATTTTGAAAAAAAAAACACTATTACTACACCATTCGATAGTGTCCCTAATAAGGATCGAATTCTGGGAAGTAATGACGTAAGGCAAACTAAAGGAAAGAGCTCATTTTTAACTAAATACTTTTTTATTTTTCTTATGTTACCTACCTATTAAACCTTATCTGATTTCAAAATGATGACAATTGTTTTCAATACATAGCTGGATTCGACGTCTCAAGGATTGTACTGCAATTAAAAATTTGAATTTAGAACATAATTTTGTGAAGGTGACTGCGCTACGAGTATTTTGTTAGTAAAAATATTGAGCATCATTTCGAACAAGGTATGAAAAAAGAAGCAGTTTATTAAAATCCAACATTTTCCTTAAGTTTGCCCTATGTCATTACTTCCCAGAATTCGATCCTCATTAGTGTTATGAGTGTGTGTTTTTTTTTTTCAAAATCAGCGGGTTCGATTCCTGGCTAGAAATATTGATTTTTCAAAAATCCAATAATGCAGTTTTACTTTTCATTAAAATCGAGCCCGTGACTCTTTTGGGTACTTTTCGCTATTCCTCATAGTTTCGGATTTGGCCGTCCACGCCCACTTGAAAAATTCACCCTGTATACATATGTTAGTATAATAGTATGGTTTTTATTGTAAAAAGAAAGTTTTTAGGGGTATAATCATAATTTTTCTGATTTTGTTTACTGTAGTCGATCATATATTTTATTGTTTCTAAAATTTGCGTTTTTTGTGTTTAAGTCCTGTAAGCCTCTTAATAGCAACTGGACTTACTTTAACTGGTTGTTTGAGAATATCCAAACATAAAGGTTTTAATTTCATTTTATTACTGGTTTTTGTATACTGGCAACACTGATTTTTCCTGTGCTCCATGAACGTTTTGTGCTCTTGTACTTATTAAATAATCTATTCTGGAAATATTCTTGGAAATGTTCTATTGCGTAAAATCAACCAGCATTTTATTGTACACTGGTCAAGCGGCGCGCGTCGCCGATCGGCGACGCAACAATAGAAAATCAACTGTGTCTCATTAGCGGAGCTTGACAGATTAACATAACACAAACAACAACAACAACTAACTAACTTAACATTAACTTTAACATTTTATCTTCAGATTAAAAACCACCTACACAATACCACATCTACATAGTTAATCTTATAGTCAAAGATGTCGTTTTTAATGCAACGAGTTAAGAGCAAAAATATATCTCGATCGTATTTACGGCAATGGTCCTAGATGACGGAAGGCAAAAGCAAATAACATCGTTATCCGGGTACGTATTCATAACCATTGTGATCGCGTGTTTTGTTCAATGTCGCTGCTTTATAAGTGCTACAGATACTATTATCTTCTTTACGCTGTGGAAATTATGTTTCATTTATTTATGTATAATTTTATACAAGTAATCTAGAATTTTCGAGTGAAATTAGGCTGACGAAAGAAGGTAAACGAGAAAGAGATTAAAAAACATTATGTGCATAAAATAACCGCCACGATAGCGAAAGAAAACTGTAGAACAAACCAGGGACTAAAACGAAATACAAAAAAAACTAAAGTCGAATCTAATCTACTCTTCATTCGAACAAGAGGCTGTCTCAAGACCGCATGCGCCTATTCGGTAACCATTTTTCATTTTGCTATGTAACGGGGGTCAGAAGCGAATTTAATTAAATCCGTTGGAATAGCTAGCATGAAGGGTGTAATTAAGAGTGTTGCGAGTGATGATACATTCTGCGTATTCTATATACAGTTGAAGGCAACAGCATTAATAGGCAGCAGTGGCGTGTAAGTCGACACCGCTACTTGTCCGCGCTATGCAAATGGAGATAATATGCGTACTAGCTAAGTGACCGGGTTGCGCTACCTACTCGCACAATGAGGTTAATATCCAACCAAGTTGTAAATAAAAACTTGGTAAACGTCTCACTACGGTTACTGGCACGCTTCTCGATTTGGCCGGGTTACAACAGAAATCGCTGCGAACATGGCGCATGTGCACAAACCGAATGGGGTTACCTCACCCACATTCCTGCCTTCCGGAATTTCACTCACGTTGACAGTCGCAATATACTGATACAATGACTGTGTTTATCGATGTCCATCAGATTAATTCTGCGCCGTTGTTAAATGGAAATTAGCAAAGCAGCCAAACAGCTAAGGCGATTAGAGTAAATTTACTTGAAATACGTTCGCAGGTCGTTTTATTTATCACTGAACATTTATTATTTATTTATTATTTATTATTATTGTGACGCTATTATTTTAGTATTAACGATATGCATTTCATTTTTAATTACTCTGATTCCTTTTTTAATCTGACTGCAGTTAAAGTATCAGTTAACTGTATCAAATAATTATTAAACTTCGAAATTCTCGCGTATTTATCTTAGACAGATCTTAAGCTGGCTACCTCGCGAACCATTACTGATGCTTAATCTGGTGCGCATCTGAGTTCCAGTTTCACGATCTGTCAAAACGTACCGTTGCTACGGTTACCAACGTCGCCAGTACCCTAGAAATGGTCTTCATCGATCTCACCAGCACTGTCAGTTTATAGATCTTGAGTCGTTTTAATTATTGGAATTTACTACCTTTCATTGACCCTTCCTGGGCCCACTAAATTAGTTTGCGTACAGGAAGGAATAATGAATGCATATAGACGTAACTGTCATGTCGGTAAGATGCACTCTACATAAACCTTGCTACTGAACGACGATTTCTTGATGCGTATGAAAAACTTGACTATTTTCAGCTTGCACATGTATCGTAACAATGTACGTAGATCTTGTTATTCCAAAATGATGTCGCTCTACATCTACACGAATCATCTTGGATAAACTTTCTTTATCTACTTATATCTTTTAACACAATGGCAAACAAGAACTTGACAGACGATCACGCTACCGTATTTACTTAATGGGTAATTCTTTATCTAATCGTCATATGCAGAATGCGTAAGCTTTTTTCAAAAATAAGACATCGGCTTGAGACATTTAAGTGGGTTTTCGTAGCTGGTGTATGGGTTGAGACAAAGAATTGCCAATTATTCCACCTGCCCTTGCGGCACCTGGACCGGCTGCTCTTTTTATTTATTTCAACGTCGGTGATATTTTTATTGTTCGCCTTCGCAAGCGATGGCGGTCACAAATGAAATGCGGTGCGAGTGTGTGCACCTTTTTATGTTCACTCGTCAACTGAATTGTCTACATACGATCACATTCTATGATGCTGTGATGATTAAAAAATACCCGACTTGAAGATGAATAAAATATGAATAAGTATTGGTTCTAAAACGTTCTGTAAGCTTCTGGACAACACAGAAGTTCAATAGAAAGCTACAGATATGCAATTGCAATCAACGGCTCGTGCTAATGGAATGTTAAGTAGGCTGGGTAGCCTTTTCTCGATATTTATGCTGTTCTAAAAATAGCCTGCAGTCAACTTGGAATTGTTTACAAAATAAATTGCACGAAATAAAATGTGTGTTGCGGTACATGCAATAAAACATAGTCCAGAGGCATTTAGATAAAGTATTTATGTAGTAGAGACACATTCACAGCGTTTACTCTCTAAAGTAGTTGGTTCCAACAGGATGAAAAACAGAAATTGCGAAATGGAATAAATCATTATAATAGAGTTCATAAATTGAACTTGATAACGAAAACGAGAACTCGTAACCGAAAAATATGCATCGCTAATTTATATGTGAGTTTAAAAGAATAAAGCGATCTGCGAATTGGTAATATATTTTCGACGAGTACGGGTCTCATCCCGCGTAAGCTACTGAGAATCGATCACGGCTTATTCAGAGACGCGCGCAAAAAATACATATCTCCCAAGTTAAAACCGGCCAGATCGAAAAGATCCGGCCTAATATTTGGTGTACGTTTAACCCTTCAAAGGCTGCCGGTCGATACCTGCACAATTAGTAACGTTTTTGTTTCCAAATTGATGACTCTGAATCACGAGCGTCTGCGCACTTTAACAAAAAGTAAGATCGTTAGACTACTTATAAAAGATAATATGCCTGTTGAAGGCGTAAGATTTTATTTTGCGGATGTATAATAATATGTAATCACACACGTGTACAGACCACAGTAGGTTGACAGTATCTACATAGAGTTAAAACTTAGCGCCAGTAGTTGAAAAACCAGAGATTCATTGTTCGTAGAACTTGTGTTTCTGGTTGCTCATTTAAAAGAGGTAAAGCACGTTAATAAGACTTCATCCTAAATTGTCCGTATAATACCAAAATGTAAAAAAAATCAAGTGAGGAGACGCGGCCACGATGCGTCGACATGGTTCGTTGACCCCGTCGATATTTCTCGAAATTCGCCTCGGAATCCGCGCTCTTTTCGCTTTTTAATTGTAGGTAAGTAACCGGCTACCCGACGACAAGGTGATACGTTTCCAGAGAAAAAAATGTACGTCCATGCCCTGACGCTGGAATTACTGTAACGGAACATACGAATTAAGATTTACAAGGAAACGCGCGACAGATTAAAAAATCGCGCTCATTCGATGCTGGATAATCTTTACCGGCCGTCTAAACGTCGCGCCGCCGCCGTGCGCCCGCGTCGATTTGACCAAACCGGCATAATTATTTTAGTGTGCTTTAGCTTTGACGTCATTTATTAGAAGCGGCGATTGTGCTTTAGATTTATCACGTGGCTTGTATTTTTGGCGAAACCGTGTAGGTGGCATACCTGTCTACATCAATAACAATCACGACTGAAACACTAAAAATACTCTAGCAACTAACGTAGGTACTACCTATCTGTTGAAAATCGCACAGACTACAATAGATATTTACAAATGTTTGTAATATCTTTAATAGCAGTACGGAAGTTTGATTTTCACGCTACGGACTGAACAATGGACTCGCGAGTCTCAGCAACGGAGTCATTCGAATACATGCAATTTGCCACGAATTTGATTACCTTTCTATTTCATGTGAATTTCTTCGTTATTGTTATAGACAAATTTGAACGCGACCACGTATGGTATTTAGAATAGCTGGCATCAACCCAAGATAATTTTAAATAGAGCACGAGTAGGCAGATTAATTATTATGACACATGACTTTGTTTAATATTCACGCATTTAAATAACAGGATCTTTATCATGTTGTCAACGTGGAGCAATTAGTAAAAGTTTAGCGCGTGCTGATTGAAGCAGCAGACGTAACATAATCATAACTTGATGTGGAACGCGAATGTGTATAAATCAATAAATACATAATGCTAATGCCGTTGCTAATACGCCACGCCACGCATCGTGCAGTCTTCAACAAGGTGCGATGTGGTGAACGGGTCGCACGCACCGCCCGCCGCGCCGCGGCGCGCTGCATGCCCGCCTCCGTACACCGGTTTAGGGCTGTTCAAACATAGGTATACCTTTGTTAATATATATAGTACATATGTATAAGTTAATATCAACTTATTTATAAATATTAAGCTCTGAACCAATAGCGTTTTCAGCACGCTATACTGGCAGGAGCAGATCGCATTAATTTCTTCCTTTAATTTTATCTTCTAAATCAGTGCGTACATTACGGAAGTAAGACTAGAAAAATGTATTTAAAAATACATACACGAGGTGCGACCCTAAGTTACAAGCACTCGATGATGTTTAGTAGATTATAATTAGCCGCGCTGCCAACCCACAGGGAGTGGTGTATTTCATCAGCGAAAGCGATTTCACTCTCGCAGTCAATGTCTAAACAAGTCATCTATTGAAGTATTAGGTAATTATGTCTGGTTCGTTATTTATTCTGTAACATTCGCGAGACTAGTTAAATAAAATAATTCACAGCTACGTGCAATATTAAATAGTAAACACATCAGCCACACCATCATCATAATAAGTGGCGGAAAATAGATTAATTATGATACGTGGGTGTTAATGATAAATGTACGATGTAGCAGTTGTTTACACGCAGTTTTACGGAGAGGACACTATGTATGCAAGTGATCTATCATTTTATTGTGTTAGAATAAACACACACGTTCAAAAGTACACGTACATAAAAAGTAACCGGATTTAAGCTTTCTTGGTCTCTAAGATGGCAACAGAACGTTTAAGATTTTATTTAAGTACGGTTCCTACCGAATTTCACTGTTTAAATGGGCAGCCAAAACATTGGTGTATCGGATTAATTGCTGTACTTACACAATAAAATATGATCGTATCGACATGATTGTGTCGGTATGTCGCTCGTGGCTTACGTGCCGGCAGGACGGGTGCTAGGCGCGGCCGGCACGCGCCTCGCCGCGCCACTCGCGCGCACCGGCAGATGTGCGCAAACGCAGCCGACGACGACGCGCCGCTGCTGCCTCTACCTGCATCGGCGCCTCTCCATATGCGCTTATTTGCTATTTACATAGACCCACCGACCTTGAAACTACAGCTCTACGCGTTAAGTCTAAGTTAAATACATACATAAGTTAATACTTAATGAATTTTAATATACTTAAGTTTTGTATTGCCCCAAGCTTTGTCATGCGAATTTCATAGAAAACAATGGTTTTATTATTTTATATTGCAAATTCAACATTTTACATACAGTTACTATTTGTGACCTAATTAACAGACTCGAACGCTGAGTAGGTAGGGTAGAGTCCCGGGTTATTGGTATTGCGCAATAAGGAAAATTCAATAAAGATCCGCGTGTTAATTTAAACCCATTTTGGAAAGCGGGACAACTCACATACTGAGTCAGTCGCGAGAAATAATAGGGAATCGCTACTAAATATAGTACATTAGTACTATGAATAGACGCACCCACGATATGTAGCCGTGTAAATCAACGCCCGCCTAATGTATTACAAACCCGATACATGGCGTCTGAGGCGTGAAACTAAAAACAACTAAAAACTTTATACATATTTTATTATTTCTTAACGCGTTTTGTTATTCGGTTAACGCCAAAGTGCTCAAAATCATTCTATGGAACAAAACTACCTGACCCGGAAACGAGTTCTCGATAAGCACTTCTTTACAATTCAGTTAATAATGAGCCGACTCCGTTGTTATTTTGATATTCAATTTTGCGTTTTACTAAAATATTTGACACAAAGACAGCATCGTGTTTTGTACATAACTCGTATTGTGTAACCTTTATACTTTACAAATGTACGAAAAATTGCAGGTTAATTAAAACTAATTTAATTCATAAATATGCACAGCACTACTCAAACAATGATCAAACATGGTCAAACAGATTGTGACTAAAGAAAAAGTTAGTAATCTCGCGCGGTCCGATCTAAAATGTATTTGAGTATGGCACACTCCAGTAAAGGGCAGAAGTGATATGTCGACATATGGGCGGCTCACCGCAATGCGGCAATGTTGCTCCTATGTACACATACGTTATTATGAACTACTCCGTCGGCTAATATTCGCACCGTATTTATCAAATGTATCGTTTATACGAACGTAAAAATATTAGATGTAAATAAACGATCACAATAAACAACGGATAATGTGCATATCGACCTATTCTAAACGAATAGCTTCCAAACGGACGAGGAATCGCTTAAAAAAATCGACGATTCATGCATTCGATTAGACTATTTGAACGACATAAATTGTTAATACAACCTTGTCAGATATAAATAAATAGGTGAAGGTCTACATTAAATCGCGAATCGCTTGAGTATGTTTAGTCCGTTATAATCGCGGATGGCAAGGCGCTAATAACATTGTACTCGCCACTAATGTAGTAAGTCAACAATATTGTGGAGCTATTATAAGAATTAACAAGATATCAATAGCGTGTTTATTCTCCGAGCTTATTAAAGCGAGTGCGGCGCGGCACGGTGCGGCTCCCTCGCAGTGTTGCCGACGCTTGAACTTTACGTGACGTGTATTACGAAAATAATTATTAAACGTTCATTGCACACAATCCACAGAGATGAGTGCGTCCAGGAGCACGGTGCGGTTTAGTCGGAACGTTAGCGACCGATTGAGGTGCTGGACGGATGCGTGCGATTATAATTAGGATTGTATTTCTGATTCCGACGAAGCTCAGTATGGCGGGCAAAGCTGAATTCCATCTGAGTCATTGTGCCCGTTCTGTTGCCTTTATTTTCGTAAAACACTCCATCTCACGCGCATCATTGTTTCATTACCTCCGCTGTTGTTAATTATTGTAGTGCTTGATTAAAACTACAACGGCGTATGAATTCGTTTCGTCACCGCGTTGTCTTTAAGTTAGAGCCATTTTGTGTCCAGTAGGTACATGTCTCACAGTGTAGCCGTTGTAGGTACAATAAACACAATTGACGTACATAACAAGACAATTAATAAACTGGTGTTTACGACGTTGACATAAGCAGGTACGTCAAGGGCAAATTCTAAGAGACGAATAATATCTTATTACTTTTGTAAGAACAAAAAAATACTAAATAAGTATGATAATGATGAAAAAGGATTATGAGTGGCAAAAGCATAGGTAGGTCAAACAAACCGGTGTAGAACTAGATAATAATAAACAGTGTGTTGTTTTAGAACGTACTTATTTGTAGAACGAAGAATGTGATATTTTCATGTTGTGTGGCTTTCTCGTCTCGTAGCCGCGACATCAAGCGCGAAGAATGGAAATCATCGCTCGCCTGTAAATAATAAATATAGACGCGCATTATGCCTAACTCGACACTTTGTGCGGCACAAATGAAGAGAGAGCGCGAGGGCAAGAGCTAGACAAGAATACCAAGTGTTAATAACATTAATATCTATAGTATAAAGTTTTGTATCAAAACAATATAAGAATATTCGAGTTTTTTAACTTCTTTCCTAAAGCAGCGATGTAAACACAGAAGTGTGAGCAAACTCACGAAGAAAAACTTTAACATATGAGCGCTGAAAAAGAGTGAAAATGAATTCGACATGCTCAACTTTCCTTACGCGTCTCAAGCGCCAACGAAAAACCGCCACAAACAATCGAGGGCTAGACGAAGTGAGGAAAACTAAACCAATGCAAAATCTTGATCCTTATTATCATTTAGATAATAGTTTGCTGAATAAGTGTAAGCTTACTATACATAAATATCGCGAAAAAAATGCATATTAGTGTAACGAAGAGCGAACAAGCCGGTGGGCACGCGTGATCGGCGACATATTTCCCGAAGTGCGGAACAGGTTTGCGTCGAGGCAAATGTAGGGTCACCACACGTAGAGATTCTGAGTTTCATGTCAGATATCGTAGCATTATAACAACAATCAGGCTTTGAATAACTGCTTATAGAAATCACCATATTTCTATAAGCAGTTATTAAACGACACTTCAATATTTCTCTCATAATATGAGAAAATCTGATATGTAGCTTGCATTTGGAAGTAGTACCTAAGTCAGTAATCTTAGGACAAAATAAGTGGAGCCAACAAAAACAAGACATTTTTATTAAATCAAAAGGCTGAAAGCGTGTTTTTTCGCTAAATGTTATCAATAGATTTCTGCTCCAACTTCCACACAGCAAGATTGTTTTGTCGAGAAGACAAGAAAGTTTTGTTTTTCTTTACTATCCATTCATCCACTGTCTACTGCTTGACCTAGGGACCTATTTAATAAAACACGACAACTACAAGATTAGATATAAAATATAATAGTAATATATTATAGTAAGACAATTTTACAAGATTCTTTCGTAGTTTTCTGTTTTATTAAATAGCACTTGTCATGAAATTGTGGCAAAGTCATTTTTGACAAATATTTTACATAGTTATATTAAAATAGGGGCCAGATCTTTCTGATGTTCAGTGGTTGTCATGGTAACCCTAAATGCATGTAACTCGCAGCCGATACGCCTGCTTGCTACACCGCGTTATGTGCCACTTGCGAACGTTCTAAGTATTCGACTATGTTATTATAACATATCTACCTTTTCCTACTTCAAATACCCTTTAAGCTCAATGACCATTCTATTATCTTCAAAATAAAATAATTTTATTCAAAATAAAATACAAAACTCAAACTCAAAGCATTTATTTCAATTAAACCAATTACAGGCACTTTTGAATTATCAAGGGGTCGGTCAGTCAGAAAGATGAAGCTAGTTGCCCATTCCAAAGCGTAGGTACAGTCACGTCTAAAAGTATGTATACACTTGGCTTTATTCAAAGGCGATTTTCTCCTTTATTTTTGAATGAAATTTTATGTTATTACGAAAATAGTATTTTCGAACCCATAGGTTTATGTTAAGTGTCGTATTTCAACGTTGCATTCGTTATTTCACGAAAAAATCGCAATCGAAAATTGCCAAGTGTATACATACTTTTAGACGTGACTGTACCTATCGAGAAGAACGGGCAAGAAACTCCATGGACACTCTTTTAAATCAAAATAATAATATTATTTACTTTGTAACCATATTATGGTTACAAAGTCTTGGTTAAGTACATCATTCATGTTAAAAATTATACATGTGAGAACGATGCAGAACGTTAAATGCGTTCATAATGAAAAGATGAGAAAAAACAACAATTCAAATATTAAATTAAAATAAAATAAGCCATGGCAGCAAAGAGATGACCAGTCCCTGGGTAGATTTTCGTTATTTATCATCATTTCATCATTCATCGCACAAATTTTTTTTTGGTCCTTCGGTCCTGAGTGCGTAGATTGTTACAATGTATTCACTTACATTGATAATATAGTATATTGGTATTCGTTTGTTATTTCGTTTGACACAATATATGTTGGGATATGACACGTGCCGCGGTTGTGGTGCGGTGCCGTATTATAAATAATATAATATTAATAACACCTGTAAATGATGATAAATAACGAAAATCTACCCCCCTACTGACGGCGCCCGTTAACATACAAACCAACGTATGGGAAAAAATATCAGTTCGTTCGCTTAATGCACTAGTAGTAAATAGTAATACAAAGCTCAATTACAATACATAATGAACTTGTGATTTCTTAATATTCATACATTCTACGTAGATAATGAGGTAACACTCAATGAAACATTTACTCTCCTTCGCACTAATCATACTTCTGATAATTAAAACCAGGGTTCGTAAAAATCCGATATTTATAATAAATATCAAAATATCCGATATGTGATATATATCCGATGTAAATAAAAATCGTCTCTAAGCGCATACGTTCTTATATTTTCCGGACGGAAATATTTAAGAACCTATGCGCTTAGAGACGATTTTGTATGAAATGTGTGCATTCAGGGTCTCCGAATCTGAATTCCTAATCATGTATGTCATTACTTCCCAGAATTTGATCCTTATTAGGGACACTATCGAACGGTGTAATAATACAGTGTGTTTTTTAATCAAAATCAACGGGTTCGATTCCTGGCTAGAAATATTTATTTTTCAAAAATCCAATGATGCAGTTTTAGTTTTCATCAAAATCGAGCACGAGACTCCTTAGGGTACTTTTTGCTATTCCCCGTAGTTTCGAATTTGGCCATCCTCCACGCCCACATAAATCTCAATTGTTACATATTGTGATATAATATAATGTTATGCAGGGTCCCGTTAAAATAGATGGACAAATTTTAACACAGCGCTCACTGCTCAGTACGTCTATCTAAAGATATCCAAGCAAAAAAAAAAAAAAACACAGATTAAAGAAGTGATTTTATTTTGAACTAAAATAATAAATTGCCGGCAAATTAGTGTATTTTCTTTATCTGATTACTTTTCTTGTAAGTACCTATCTAATGCGTTTTGTCCTTATTTTGGTGGTCTGAATAATTTCTAAAAGTTTGTCCATCTAGTGTCTACTGATAATATCAACGAACCCTGAATGACACATTTAAACAAAAAAAAATAGCGTAGCTACCAACAGAAAATCGAATCGTTCAATATAGAAAATTCAAAATATTTAAATTATATTAATATATTATTTACCTATAATTAATACACATTACAGTTATTCACGGATAAAACGGATAAAGTGCATTGCAAACAAGACATGCTTACATGAAGCCAAACTGCGTCTGAAGCCTAGTGATAAGTAAACCGAGCGCAAGTTCCGTTATGAATTTGTCCGCGAACTATAACTTCCACAAGTTCTAACTGAAACACATAATCATCTACGTTGGCTATTGCTATGCGTAACTATTTTAAAGTGTATGAATAAACTTGCAAATTCATGTATCTGAGCAAACTGATATTGGTTGGAATTTGATAGGACGATTATATCCAAAAACCTTTCTGTTACTAATAAATTGCCACTTCAGGATCATATTATTCCAATTCCAATCATGATTAAGCAGCACTTTTTTCGCCCGCCTCCATTAATATTCAGTTATCTATTACACTCCATTTCATAACACCTACTAAATGGACGTAACATAATTAATTTTATTTTAACTTACTCCAGAACAGAAGAAGGTATTAAAAATCAATAATTATAAACTAAAGCAAATATTAATAACAGAGATAACAAGAAAAGGGTAGGTATAGAATAGACGCCAAGACATTTAAAGAAAGATGGTCGAAAATATCTTGAAATCAAAGAAGATATAAATAAATTATAATTATTCTAAAAAGAAAAACAGGGATCGGCTTAATTTGAAATATAAAACCTCATCAATAAAAAAAACACTCAAAAACTTGTTAAGAAAAGACCCGAAAGGATCAAAGTAATTTTTGTTTCCAAAAAAAAAATACCTCTACGAGTATCATTCCAATCTATTTACAAATGATTAGAGATTTGCTACCAAAATTCTCGACAATAGAAATAAAATGAAATTGTTTACTCTTTAAATAGGATATAGGAATCACTTTTACACGTCATATTAAAAAATAAACTAGATGTAGTCGACATTTCCTATCTGACCCCAGAGCAGAAATGGCGAAACAAAGTCAGGGGTCAAAGTTTCTTTTAAAGTCAGTTATAATCTTGGTCAGATCATGTTAGGGCCATGTAGATCCATGTCTAAAATTATGAGGAAAGAACCACACAAACTTGGGTGGACCTGTCCAGTCAGTGGAAGCATTTGTTAGTAATCGTGTATCTCAACTCAGGACTTAAGGAGCTCAAATACTCGACGAACCACCATTAAAACTTGAAAGAAAATAAAAAATACCCACATAGTGCTCACACGCACATTAATTAAAGTAATATAATAGTTTTCAAAGTGTGCTGAACGTCATTTTGTATATAGTTTTCAGCAATGTCAATGTGCATATAAAATGGTATACGTATAATGATGATTTTGCCTAATAATTGAAATGCTTTGCAGAGCGAGTTTCTAAATAATCAGAAATGTTATAGTAACCTTTTTACAAAGTTCGATTTTATTACTTACAGCTTTTAAGTTGTTTAGTGAGTATGATCAAGATTGTCTTTATTCCTGATAATTAATCTGTCAAGCTCCGCTAATGAGACACAATTGATTTTCTTTTGTTTCGTCGCTAATGGGCGACGCGCGCTGCTTGACCGGTTAAAGTATGAATATCGGACATTAAAAATGTAATACATTTTTCAGAGACAGAGTAACTACCACTCTTTCCCCATAAGCATTCTAAAACTCTAAGAAAAAGTTGAAGACGTGATTAGCAGAATACTGCTGCTATTGTGGCAATATTGCCAATGTTATTCGTTTTATGTTCAATAATAATGTTTGAATTATTTGATGTTTCAAAGATTTTAGAATAATAAATAATTTATTTTAGAATGAGATACAATCATTAATAAATGCTAATAGAACATTTGGTTATATTCAATAGGCATAATAATTAAAAGGTTTGGTGGCTATTATGGTTATGGCGCAAAACTTGTATCAAATATCCGAAAATGCGTCAGCAATGCCTTCTCCAACAGGCAAACCTACACATAGAGCCAGAATTAATGGTTTATATGGAGATATTTGAGAGGGTTCCACAAGGTTTCATGCTTTGCCCGTTATTTTTCAGTGAGGAAATTGTTTTAAGTAAGCATTAACTATTAACCGGTCAAGCGGCGCGGTTCGCCGATCGGCGACGAAACAATAGAAAATCAATTGTGTCTCATTAGCGGAGCTTGAAAAATTAACTGTATGATCCGAATTAAGTCTAAAATAATGAATCGCTAATGTATCGCAGTAAAATCAGACATAACAATTGCAACATATCGTGACATTACCAATAATGCGTGTAATCATTATCATGGTCGCTGTCCTCACTTGCGATAAGGTACACAGTTCCTGCCCGAAATCATGCATACAAATAATTCGTTTTCTAACGTTAGGTATTATTGGCAAAGGTAGGCAGCATTTTAATGAAAGATCTGTAAATTCTCCACAGTTTTTTTTTATTGTGAAGAAAAACAAAAGTAAGTGTTTTTGGCAATAAATAAACAAAGGTTCAATACTCATAACCTACCGATAACCAAATCTATTGTTAGGTATTTCTTTCGTAATGAGTAAGACTAACATTGCTGCATAAAATTAAATACTACAAGATGTGGCTGCGAAACACCACAGGAATGGAAGTACAGAACGATACAGAAATAGCTGATGCATGTACAAATATAATATATCTGTTTTTTACGAGTTCTACGAACGTAGGGATGGCATAGATTTACGTATAAAGCTGATTTAAAATAAACTTGGAGACAGGGATGACCAAAGAAAATAAAAAACGATGAAAATCAAACACGCTTGCTACTTTTAAAGAAGATGAGCATTATCATTATTATTTTTCGGCGTGAATGAAACAGCGGATGTGTTGGTAATTCGACAACCCTACACCGGCGTTTCAGCTCCGAGGCGCAGCGGCCACGTTGCAAAACCGCCGAGTTGACGATAATAGCTGGATCATAAAATAAACACGGCGACTGTGATTTATAACTGTTGTCAACATATGAGGAAAAACTGATTTTTTAATTCTCCGCTTTCAACGCTTTGATGATGAGCTATTGTTGTATTACCGATTGGAATTGCATGCTCGCACGTGACCTCCTCTACACTAAACTGTATCTCAGATAGTATATATGTTATTTAAAGTACCTACCTACGCCTAGCGGCAATTAATTTCCACTACATTATCTACTCGATGAGGAGTTGATGACACTAGTAATCATTATAAATATTCAAATAAACTTGTTGTTTATTTTTACAGACTTCAAAAAAAGGAGGTTATCAATTCGACACGTATGGATGTAATATTATTGGAACTGTAATATATTCACATATGACAATCTATTAGGGCTTCGAAACAAATATAATTTTTTTATGCATGTAAGTATGTTTGTCCACGCATTTCTCCGCAACTATTAATCGGTTCGCGACCATTTTTTTACTGGCTGACATTTAATTCAACTTAGGGAACAATGCAAGTTTCATCAAAATCGATTCAATAATTTTCAAGATATGGACTAATACGTGTAAGTGTGACGGCGTGGCTTATTGATACGGGCTACGGGTGCAGTGTCAAGGAGAAAACATTTTAAAACCTCGGTCAAATTCTAGTGCAATATTCACAACAAAACTATTACCTAAGTACTTATTAAAAAAATTATATCGACTTCAAAAAGAAATTGACTCAAAATTATGAAATAACTTAATTTCGGAAGTCAGTGGCAAAAAACTAAAACTAAAAAAATACAGATCCAAGACATCGACTTCCGAAATTAAAGTTATTTCATAATTTTGAGTTAATTTATTTTGGAAGTCGAATTAATTTTTTTAATTACTTTTTTTCTTTTTGTGTTCTTTGGAGGTACATAATATTTTTATTGCGACAAATCTAGAATTCTAGATCTAAGATTTACGACCGTTTTAAGAACGCTTGTACGTGCGTGAACTTTATATACTTACGAAATATATAAATTAGATAGCGAAAACTACTGAATTGATCCTCCAGCCAATTAAACATAAACAATAATCAGTATGTTGTAAATAAACAACACGCGTAGCATGTAAATGCCACATTATCTTAGTCGTTCTCTTTCTATGTCGTTTAGTTTCAGAAGTAATGGCCGCGATACAAACGATGCTACAATGATAATATTTTTGGAAAACCCGAATAATAAATTAGAGTTGCTGATACAATGATTAAAAGAATTAAGTACTTAATCTTATTTTTATATTAGTACAGAAGTATTCGCACATCGTTACAGACATAATGTGCCTATTTAAATATTTGCACGAATTAAATCTAAATTATACTCAGACTCATTAATAGATTTTATTAACATGAATCTACATTTCAACATTTTCATTCTCGCAAATAAATAATTACGCTTTACAATCAAATGGTTTCCCACCTTCGTGTTGCCCTTTTGCGTCTGTATACACCCCCAAATCGTCCCTCGAAAGTAACTTCGAGTTCTCATTCACAGCCCACGGGGCGATATCATCCGCCTAAAGAATCAATGATCACAGACAAAATTAACAAAATCTGCTTTTACTAACCTTTTAAGTTTATTACATTAAGTTACGTAAACCGAGTGGAATAGGCGAATATAGGCTAGCAAGGAATTTCGTCCGCCCGCCCAAAGTTGAAAGAGAAGTTAATAAATAGGTAACGAAACCTTTCTTGCTAATGTTATTTTTTCACAATCAAAATACCTTCGTAATAATTTATATTTGTGTATTAAGTTTCAAATTGTATAGATCTACACTGATTAGATTCCTCCAATACTTCATATTGACCTTCGCTTTTGTTAAGTCACGTAGCACCGAAAAATGTGAATACCTATACCAATAATATCAGTACTTAGGTAAGTATGGATGCTACGTGTGTAAATGTACACATATTTATGGAATATGTTTCTTATCAGTTTTGTCCTACGTCACGAACTTTATCTGTATTGATAACGTTCTGCGGAAGAAAGGTAACTAAACACGTACTAATCGCCACTGTAAGGTTTAAATTTTCCGGTTTCAGGAATTTTGAATGATCGTTGGGTTAGTTTGGCTCGAATATAATCGCTCGGGGTAATTGCGTAACACAATATCAGTAACAATAGCTTTCATTTGTACAGTTCAAGAACATACATTGCGTTATTTACGTTACGTTGTTGAGCAGAAAATTTGTATAACATAATATAAAGCAATGTATTAGCAATATCCTTAAAAAGTATTCTGATTGAGATTGAGTGTGTTCGCAATTTAGGGTGCCGAACTGCCGATCCCGTCACAAAATTATAAGGCAAGTTCATAATTGTTAAAATATAGGTGCTGGAGTAACTAACATACATTTAATCAAATCTGATAAGACAATTTTTATCTCTAATTTAAACTATTATTACAACAGCAAAACTATTCCAAACGTGTCTGATTCTCAAACAGGTAGTAAAAATAAATCAAGAGAGACTCTCCTATTCGGTAAGTTCAAGTAATCTATAGTCAACAAGCCACGCTAGTACATATTTGAAACTAATTTGTAATTTAAACTTTGTAATTGTCTCCTGCAAACTGCCATAGGGAGAGACGAGGCGAGTAACTTTGGAGCCCCCGTAAAAGATAGTGCGCTGGTGTTCTCAGGATTGATGTCAGTAAACAGAGCCTGTGTTACAATCATTCTCTGTTTTAAATTATTGTATATTTACATGGAATAAATTGGGTTACTTTTATGACGATAAATTAATGGCTGTTTACTGTCTACTTAGTTATATGTGTAAGACATAATTATATCAACATGCATTACATGGATATCTAGCTTTTTAAACTTAAAACCATAGGACAAGATTTTTTTTCGACGAAAACTACTTAAAGAATATGGATTTTATTTCTCAGTATTGTCTTAACTACGAAATAAATGTAAAAATGCCTATATTTACACAACATTTATATTTAGAGCCCGTTGAGCGGATAGGTAGTTCATTATTTTTATGAATGGAGTAGAGGGCGGCGCGGGCGCATCGGAACGCGGACGAGACGCGTCGCGCGCGCTGCTCTACGTTCGCTTTCCCGACTTTCCAGTCGGCGCAGGCGATGTGCGTGCCGCACAAAACTAATGTAGACCATTTTACAAATGTTGATATTACCTTACCGTTTTTCACACTATCATTCAAATCATGATAAAATATTTTTTAGCATGAGGAAAACATACTTATTTTTCAGACACGGAAGCTGTGGAAAATTATAATTTACGGGTACAAAAACAATTCAAATTGATTATTTTTGTGTGTAACTTATTTATTGTAACCTAAGTTAGCTAGGTACTTAACATTGATTATATTTGTTTTTTTTTTCTTGTTTGTTTTTTATCAACACACAAATACATATTAGATAAAATAAATAACAATGAAAAATGTTCATCTTCACAAGACGTGTCAATGTTTTTGTTTCTTGTATATGACGATGAAACATAGAAGTATTTACTTCACTAATCATTAAAAGGGCATCATTCAAATACTTTAGCGAGATTTAATTTTCTCTAAAAATGTGCAATGTGATGATGATGACTGATGAAGTGATGACCTAGGTATGTCAAACTAAATAAATCAGCAATTAGAGTAATCATCAATTAAGATGTGTGCGAAATGCGTGCAGCACCAAGTCGGCACACCGCAAGGACACCTCAGGACAAGTCACTCGTCCTCTATCGTCATGCGCAGGTAGCGGCCAGAGGACGACAAGCCCATTGTTTATCGTTGCTAATTATTATGCCCCAACGCAGACGCTTGTCGACCGCCGCAGCGCGTCGAGCCGCTGCGCAAAAACTGAGATACATAATATCTACCTGAGAAAGGCGAAATTATTTATTTAAATCCAATCATCAAACATTTTCGAAAAAGGTTAATTTATTAAACTTTCTTAATGATTTGTATCGAAGGCGCTCTACTTCAATCATTGAAATCGCAATGATGGCAGAACATTGCAACTATCCCAGTGGCAGTATCGCGCTCGATTGAGGACCGTTACGTGAAAACGTCGAGCGCGCGGGGTGGGGCAGAGAGCCGATACGGTGACGATGGCGCCCGAACACGGCCGATCGCCGAGTGCCGAGACGACGACTTACGAGCGGGGGACGCGGGGGTGCGCCACTTATCGCGGCGAGCTGGCAACGTCGCGCGGGGTGGGAGCGCCCCGCGCCGCAACCTCTCACTCACCGTCGCCGGCTCGCCATCGCCATCATCCAGTGTTACCTTTGACGGTCGAATGCGCGGTCGTTCGCCGTCGTAGCCAGTGACGTCGGTGTCGACACTCGTGCAACACGTCTATGATGTTTCGGTGACTTCAAAGTCGGACTCGTGAGTGAACGATAACTTATTGGCTATCGAATGCTGGAACACAGTGACAAGTTTTGATCTCATTACTCCCTGGATTTGGATTTTGATGAGTTGTGATAAGTGACAATTTGGATTTTTGAACAAACAGTGAAGTGGATCACCAAAAAAGGATTTCTTCTAAGTGTCAACATTGGATTATGAATTAAATATTTCTGCAGTGAATTCAAGAACTGTGTTACGTGAAAGTGGCATTCAAGTAAATACAAGTGTTTTGCTAAATTCTCTGTACTGTTTTTAATACTTTTTACAAGTTTAAAAAATATTTTTTGGAAACAATCGTAGAAACACAGAGAAAACAATTTTTTTTTTGATTAATTACATTGAATAAAAAATAAAAACTTGTGGAAGGTTTAAAGCTAGGACACACCACCTGTCGTAAAACGTACACGCTGAATTCTGCCTCAGCTGATTCGAAGAGTGAATAAATTCGCGAAGCGTTCATCGTTGACAGATTAGAAAATGTGCAAGAAAACTTGTGAACCATGAAAATTTTTTACGTGATTAATACCTAGTTATGATTATTAAGTGTTAATTTACAAAATGTGTTAACTTATTGAATTTGGCCGTAAAATTAAAATAATAATCAGGCTACTCGAGCCTTATGGACAAGAAGTAATTTATTCAGAATAGACTGATGACGGCGATGAAATTTTTACAAAGGTAAACGATGAACGTTTCGTCAATTGTTGACGTTCGACGAACGGCTGGAGCGAAATTTACGCGCGATACGCGATAACAGAAAATACGACCGTACGCTCGCGACTGACACGAGTACAATATTGGAGAAAAAAGTAAAATTTGCCATGATGCAAATATTGTGGAGTTATTGCCGAGCGAAGATGTCAGTTACGAGCTGACGTCAAAGTTTTTGGGTCGCAACAAACCAGGTGCATCGTGTTTCAGGGGGTGCCTTGGAACGGCAGGACGGCGCACTCCAATAGTACGGCCGGGTACGCGGGCTCTATCATCACCTACGGGGGAGCACAAGCTCCCGATAGTGGAAAACACAACCCATTGCAAGGGACCATTGGATACAGAGTCAACGCCCCTAGGTGAGTCCGAAAATATTTTTTTAGTCCACAAATATTTATTTCTGGGAAAACCTCAATCGTAACAATGGAAAACTATGCACAAAGTGAAATTTGAAGTCAGTGAAGTTCAGAAAAATATGAGTAATAATAGAAACATTAAAACATACACTTAGTGACATTATTCGAAATAATTTTAAAGATAGCTCCATGTACTTAAATTGGAATTTTCGGTTGAAAAAAACAATTTTCGTGTCTTCGTTGTATTTTTGATATAAGTTGAAGATTCGTGTATTTAGCAAATTAATTACGCATCGAAAATGATGAGAGGACAGGTTTCTAATTTGTTATCAGTATCAGTTCCCAAAACTTGACGCTTTGTGTAGGTACTACTTCGTTGCCTTTACTTTTTTATCTTATCCGGAACAAGTTTGTTTACATTTCAACAAAACGCTGAAACGTGACTCGGCTTACCTGTGCCACCTTATCGTAGTTAACAAGCAATAAAATCAAAAATATACCATTTACGTATCTTAAAGCTACCTTACGATTCATATATTAAATTAACTGAGAAACACTGTCACAAAACCAATCTGATATGTATAGACAAAGCATTAAAATATAAATCAACGTTTTTTAATCAACGAGCATTAAGTTTCCCCTAATAAACCAAACATAACATTAAAAGTACACACAAGTGTGACATTGTCGACCGCGCATCGCTGCAATTATAAATGAAATGTGCTCCTCCATTCACACGCACAAACGCTTTAGGGCACCCAGCACTCACACAGGCGCACGTCATTGCACTCACATTAGTGCAGACGCACGCACACATTCACGAAACACTCACACAGGCGCATAATAGGAATGCACGCGGTGACTGCACTTTAGCGCTTACAATAAACACAAATAAACAAAACATTTAAACTAGCAACACCGAGAGCTACTGCATCGAACAGTTAAAAATCATTCCAGTAGTATTTTTTTACGTTTCTACTTTCTAATTTGATATTTTGAACAGTTACTGTTCTAAATAACAAATAATAGAAGATTGTTTATATAACCGTTTTTGATCCAAGATTATATATAAGCTATATTACAATGTTTAAAAAATTCTGAGCAGGTGTTAAGTCGAAGCGCTCAACGGCTTTGTTTAGTAGTCACCTTTACAAACGACATATTGTTGATGGCAGCCTGCCTTTATACAAAACCAATAAGTAAATAATAATAAAAGTGGGGAGTGGCAGCGAGATTGTGTGAACATAACACAGGAAGTCTACTTAACTTCAAGGGTAGGGAAGTTAAACTAAAGTTACTCATTAAATTAAATATCAAATCATGAAGTGTTAAGAATGTTAAAAGTGAGCTGTAACATAAAGAGATTTGTAACCGTTAGTAAGTGATCGTGGGAAAAAACGTCAGTTTGAATCGAGCGAGACGTCTGGGGGCGGATGCACTGACACAACATACATTACACCACGTGCGGCATGCCCGAACGGATTCTCAATGGAAACCTTAAATGTTTCTATAATACTTCAGTCACGACGTAACTATAACTTACTCACCGAGTTCTAAAAACGTATTCGTGTGAATACACGTGTTAACCTATTCTATGCTGTTAAATCAGCGATTCTTTTCGGTTCAATATCATCGCAGCCAAACAAATTATTATCAGGAGCGTCGTCGTAATAAAGCCCCATATTGACGTGACCGGCCCCACTTACCCTAGGCGACGTAGCCGACCCTTCCCCGCTCATTGTACCGTATTTACCCCGGAACGCTCGGCTCCATTTGTAAACCCCCGGAATCCGCTCCTTGAAGCATGATTCATTCTCCGGACCCCGCGTCAATTGATGAGAATAAGATAGTGCTGTAGATTATAAAAATGATCGGAAATTTGAAAAAAATCGATACTGTTTTGCCACAAAAACAGTTTCGAGGATTTTTCGTATCCTCCTAATATTTTATTGATTGTGTTAATTCCTTTAAAAAAAAAATTAGCTGGTATGAAATGATAACAGGTAATTTTAATTATATACACGAAAAGGTAGTAGCTATTTAAGACACCTAAACTTCATCGATCCTATAATATTAATGTTAGTTAACGTTTTTTATTATGTCAGTGTGCGCACAAGCCACAATGTGAAGTGGCATTTAAATGGGGGTGACCAACTGTCGTCGAAACACAGGGGTGGAACACGCCACGGCTTCACGCTACCGCGATAGTAATCTATACGAGACTCACGATTAATGCCTTATTTAACACTTCACTTCAAATAAAATTAAACATCCAGTTATACACGCTTACAAAAATTTATGACAAGCCAAATTTTTGAGTGTATTTTGGTACTGCTACAATAACAAAATAAAATGCTAATGCCTGTTTACAACTAGAGTTCCAAATTTGAAAGTAGAAGCATGATTCTTAAGCTTGAGTTGGATTCAATACACGATTATCTCGACTGCCAATTAACCAGGAATCCGACACGTCTGCGCACTAATCTAAAATTAACTGCAGCCTATGTATCAAAATACCTACGCGTTACTCGCACATCTCTCAATACTATGCCAAACACCTTCCAGCGTCTCAAAATAGCGGCTTGCCTACTCATTCATATTGATTTATTTAGAAGTTTCGTATATTGAAGAACGGGTGTTACGCGCCCACTTATAGATCGTGTCATATCCTCTGCACAAATCACTAGTCGTACGATCCTTAGTACCATTTCGAAAATAGTCTTTAAGTCTGTGCAGGCGCATTTGCCGAAACATAAGTCTTTAACAAAGGTGTTCCGAGAATTGTCCCAAAAGAATGCCTGAGACCAACGTTCGCATTCAACAACCCAAATATTTTGAACAGACCGTAAGTGATTATTCGGATGTGGTACCACTTTTACAAAAAGTGTACCAGGATACAGAACACACAGATTTTTTGTGGACTACACATTTCGGTCGGCAAAAAGAAAAAGGTCCAGACAAAACTATAAAAAGAAGTGCAGGCCGGGCCGAGTTTACCTAAGGAAGGACCCTTGTAAATCATCTGCAGTGACGATGAATAGAGATGATGTCGAGATGAGCGTTGTTGACTCGTGTGTTTATTGGTTGTCGACGCTACTAAGTGTCTGTTAAGCTATTTACGAGAATAGTTGAGAATACTTAAAATTATTTAGGAGTTGCCGCTCAGGCAAGATTTATTAAGAATATACAGCCAATTTAGGTGACAATTGACATAACAATGTAATCTTAGCTAACAAACTAATTTTAAAGAGTTTTTGAATAAAATTGTTCTTCTATAAAGGCAGATTTCACTACTCAATTTATTTCGTACGTAATCAGTTACTGTTTGTGAACTACACGCACACACGTAAATGTATGTATATTCATTAAAATAATTTCATACACGTTCACAAAGGGCCAATATTGTTGCTCCACTACAGATGCTCGCAACAATGGGTAGCCCGTGCGAGTGTTTGTCGTGCATTTGTCGAATGGGAATTATTAGAAAGGGCTCCGGGAAGGCTCGGGAATTCGCCCCAAAAGCAGTTCACATGAATCGTTCTCCCACTCCGGCGCCGTACAAAAAATCAAACACATCCCGAGAGAAACACAGGGGTTACAACGCGTCACTATACGTCCATATTGATTTTTTCTCTCATTGTTAGTAAAATAATAAAATCACGGCGCGTATTAAAAAAAAGATCTTGCGTCGATAGAATTTGGGTTGAATATTGAGTCTGAGTTTATTAATAATCGAAGCGTTAACGTGTGGAATGTTCGATTCTGCAAGGCCGCTTGCAATAGAAACTGCTCGTATCGTGAGTGAAATAATATTAACTGGACCGATTTCACATTTAATATGTACACGTGTATCTACTTCATCAATTCTACAAGAAGTAATTATTTCTGTTAAAAAGTGATTACGAACTTCAATATTTGTAATCTTTTAGCGAAAATTTTATTCAAATCCTTTCAGAAATATCTGTTCTAAAAATTATGCAAATCAACATTTGTTATTAAGTAGTTAACGTGATTGTGTTGATATTGTTATAGCGGCTATGGGTGCGCCGGCGGTTCGGGCGCGATGAGCGGCGGGGGCGAGAACGCGCAGTTCGGCGCCACCGCCGCAATGGTCGCCGCGGCCACCACGGCCGCGATGCAGGACTCGCAGCCTTTCTCGCAGGTAAAACACCACTCGTAATCCCTACTAAAGTCGCATACATACAAATGGCAAATAAGGATTGTCCAAAAATGCCATCTTTCACTCAGCTCACGAAGAATTTATTGCATTTTGAATAAATTCATATGAAATCATAACCTTCAATTAAGCTGCACTCAAAGCAAACCCCACTGAATATTAATCAAAAGGACTTGAGAAGGTATTACAAATGAAACGTGAATTCAGTCACGTATACAATTCTACAGACGTCGTTATTTTCATTTTGCAGATGCAAAACAACATGACTATGGGAAATCCCCAATATGGCGCGATGAACGGCTACGGTCAACAACGCAGCCACAATCCGGCTATGACCGGGATGGGGATGGGAGGCAACGGCGGGATGAACGGAATGACCAGCATGGGGCAGATGGGAAATGCCGCTATGAACGGTATGAACCCCATGGCGCAGATGGCCAACATGGGTATGCATGCCAACATGATGCCGTCGCAGATGGGGCCTGGACAAATGAGCAGCTCAGCGAAGATGGGCCCGGGATACCAAAGGCGACATACGCCGTATCCGTCCGGCACCATGCTTATGGGTCAGAGGAAAACACAGTACATGAGTGGGCAGCCCGGCTTTGGGCCAACTCAGTACCCGGCGGGATACGGCGGCAGACCGGGCTTCCAGGGGCAGTACCCACCGCAGCAACCATTAGGGCCTAGCGGTAACTTCGGTGCGGCAATGAGAGGAACCATGAGGCAAACAACGCCGCCTTACTCAAACCAGGGGCAGTACTTCAATGGTGGCGTGCCAAGCCAGTTCCCTCAGCACCAGAATAGCAACGCACAGTATGGTGGTCAATACGGCGGACAGTTCGCGCAGGAGGTCGCCATGCGCACTAATATGAGCTATCAGCACAGTCCAGTTCCTGGCAATCCGACGCCGCCGCTAACGCCTGCCAGCAGTATGCCCCCTTACATCAGCCCTAATGGTGATGTGAAACCCCACTTCAACGAGCTCAAACCACCAATGGGCATGCAAAGTAAGGATACTTAAAAAATTTTTGCAAACAAAAAATATATATGTATGAAACCAGGACAAGACCACTAACAGTGCTTATTATTTTCAGATGACGAGCTCCGGTTAACATTCCCCGTAAGAGATGGTATTATATTACCACCATTTAGATTAGAACATAATTTAGCAGTTAGCAATCATGTATTTCAATTAAAACCCACGGTCCATTCGACGTTAATATGGAGGTAAATATTGTAGTAAAGTAAATAATAATTAAAGTTAAAGTGCAACGTATCGGGCAAGGATTTTAACATGTTTTTTTTTCTTCACAGATCGGACCTTGAGTTGCAATTAAAATGCTTCCATCACGAGGATAGACAGATGAACACAAACTGGCCAGCGAGTGTTCAAGTGTCGGTCAACGCAACTCCATTACAAATAGATAGAGGAGAGAACAAAACATCACACAAACCATTGTACCTGAAAGAAGTGTGCCAGCCAGGCCGAAATACGATACAAATCACTGTCTCAGCCTGCTGCTGTGTAAGTATCTTCTAATGTCTTCTATATTAAACAGAATTAAACCCAAATATCAAGCAGCCAGCGTTATAGACCATTACATTCTAAAAACGTGGTCAACAAAACTCATGTCCCTCCTTTTTTTCCAGTCACACCTGTTTGTTTTACAATTAGTTCACCGACCGAGCGTACGAAGTGTGCTGCAAGGTCTATTAAGAAAGCGCCTATTAACAGCAGACCACTGCATCGCGAAGATCAAGATGAACTTCAACCAGACGCCGACGAATGGTAGCAATGGATCCAACACAGCTAACGATAGGGACAGCGTTGAACAAACAGCTTTAAAAGTATCGTTAAAATGTCCAATCACGTTTAAGAAGATCACGCTACCGGCACGTGGCCACGAGTGCAAACACATACAATGCTTCGATTTAGAGTCGTATTTACAACTGAACTGTGAACGAGGGTCATGGCGGTGTCCGGTTTGCAAGTAAGTGTTGCTCCCGACATTCCAATTGTAATCATATTTTTGTTTTATAGTACAAATGTCTAACAAAATGATTTCTTTGTAGTAAACCAGCACAGTTAGAAGGTTTAGAAGTTGACCAATACATGTGGGGTATCCTTAACACGTTGAATAGTTCAGATGTAGACGAAGTCACGATTGACAGTGGTGCTAACTGGAAGGCAACTAAAATCGCCAACAATACTGGCATAAAGGTGAGTATTTGTCACACGACTACTGCATTTTATTATTTACTAGCTTACCCGACAAACAATGTCCTTTCCAAACAATAAATAGTTAATACAAAAATCCCATTAAAAAAGGAGTTTTAATTTTCCTATTTTTTCAATTTCCCTAAAATCCTTATTCAGTCTATTACGAACAATTTAAAACAAAAAAATAGTCAAATCGGTGCAGCCGTTCTCAAGTGATGCGCTTACCAACGAACAGCATTTCATTCTTATAATACGATTATATTCAACTTTGACGTAATTGAAAAGGTTTCTAAGACGTGTTCTTACTGTTTGCAGCAAGAAGAAGATAGCAGTGATGGCAGCGTAGGAAAGCGCAGTAAAGCAGTATCACCGGGCTCGATGAACATGCCTACAATGAACAACTGGGACATGAACCAAGCACTATCGCCATACCTTCCTCCTGACATGAACACTATCGCCAGTGGCTCAATGATCTCTTCGTACAACCAAAACGGCCAGAACAGAAATTCAAGTTCGAACAATCAGAATTACGACTTCGGGATGAACAATGGGCCTGGCAGTAACGAGTACGCTGGAAACGGACCGCTTTCACATCTGAATGACAGCGTCAACTCATTAGATCCTCTCAACGCGATGGAGAAGAGCCTTAACGATCAGGTAAACTTTAACGACTAGAGATTTGGGTCCAACTTGTGCTTATTTAGAGAATAAAATCTACCCTTTTATTAATATTTTTGTGATATGACAAGCTAAAACATTTATGAGCAAGAGAAGTGTTCCCATACCTGCCAATGCACCAGAATTTGTAGCTTAACGTCCACGTATTGTCCAGATGCCGCACACACCGCATACGCCACATACGCCGGGCTCGGCGCACACGCCGGGCGGCGGCGGCGCGCACACGCCGGGCTCGTCGCACACGCCGGGCCCGCCCTCCGTGGACCACCACTCGCTTACCGATGTCGACATACCCGCCGACCTCAACTTTGATCCCGCCGCCGTCATAGATGGAGAAGGGACAGATAATCTCAATGTGAGTATTTTATCTTATTGGATACCGATACCATAAGTTCGGGGTTCCAAACCTAGAGACATTACATTAACCCTTTTTTAACTGGTATCGATGGGCTTACATCGGCATTAATACAAACCGGGATGCAGGCAATATAGAGATAACCAATACGACATTGAATTAATAATTATACTGGCTTGAATTTAGTCGAATATCATTTTTAGCACATTGCCGAGTCATGGAATCTACATAAACAGAGTGTATCAGAAAAGTGTGTGTGGCACAGCCCATCAAACTGAACAACTTTCTCGGTTCTCCATGAGACGAACATCGTAATCGTAAAAAAATAATCAGCTCATACATTTGAGTCAAGCAGGTATTGAAGTTTAGAATGGGTAAAATTATACTAGGTACCTTGCTGGGCGTATTCGCATGCGCTTTACTTCGAACTACAGCAATTAAACAAATATTTAATTAGGATGAAATACTTTCAAGCAAACGTTACTAAGAAGCATCCAACACCAGTAAAAGCGAGCTAAGCCTGACTGTAATTTTCTTATTCCAGTTATTGCCGGAGACAAGTGTGGACCCGATGGAGCTGCTGTCGTACTTAGACGCACCTGCGCTTGGTGAGCTATTAGCGACGCCGCCGTCATCGTCGTCATCGGCGGGCAGCCACCCACCGCGTGCGCCTTCCTCCGACGACCTCCTGGCACTGTTCGAGTGAACACACGGTGACCTGCCGAGAAGTACGTAGACGGGATTACGAACAGGATTGTCAATTAAAATCACCACTACGAAACTGAAGATCTCGAATTGTACTTAAAACAAGATACTCTATTTCGCTCGTTTCATGGTTTATCCCGTTCATTATCATAGACCGGAGAAAATACTTGCTAACTTCTTTAACCGTCTACGTAACTCGCTTGTTACACTGAGAGATTTCTTCGTATGACAGTCAAACTAGGCGTTTGTTCAACTCGCAATGAAGCCAGAAGCCCGATATTGTGATATTAGATTTTAGTTCCTTCTCCACGTGTCGCTGGGTTGAATATCGCAGAGCGTTCGAACACTAGATGTTTTCAGAATCTCTGTCACCTTGTAAAGGTGTAATCGTCTAGTAGAAGTTCCGATCACGATGTCGTGTTGAACACAGCGACACACCGAGGCATCGATTGTTGAAACAATGGTGTTGGAGAACATTTATTAGGTATATAAGTAAAGTATTGGAGGCAAACGGCCATAGACACTGCGGTGTTGTGCATGTATAGTTCCTCGCACCGCCGCACACACGGTGGCGCTACTGAGCTCCTTTAATATTCTAAACTCTAGCATAAACTGTAACACAAATTTTCATTAATAATTCAACTTCTTATTCGATATAACTGTAATCGATTAGAGTTTTTTGATTTGTGTCCATAATTTGTGAATAGTTCACCGGGTGTAAATAATAAAGAGGAGTTATTTTTATTTGTGCTAGTTGTTTTGTGTACTGTGGGCGGGGCCGGGCGGCTCCTTGTACGTATAGGCTAGCCGAGTGCGGCCGGCCCGTCCGGAGGCATTGTGAATCTTATAGTTCCTATTGGATGCGAGCGAACTATAATGTTCAATTGCCATTTACTGTAAACATATTCCTTCAAGTTTTCGCATATTCTGCATTTTTAAATGGTAAGATATGATAGAATTCGTGAGTATAACGCTACTCGCTTTTGGGTGATATATTCTAAATGAGTTGTTTGAAATCAACAAATAAATGGTAACAAATTAGTTACAAAAGTATATTGTAAATGTGAGTGCAAAAATGAACTCTGTTAAATTATTTTGCGTTATGTGAATCGAAGAATGATAGAAATATATTTTAATTTCTATATAAATAGTAACGAACTGTATTATTTGTAAATATGAATCTAGATAAGAATATTATATTACCTAGTTATATATAGGAGAAGAACATGGCAGATACTTATATGACGGCCAGTTTAGTATAGTATTACTAAATTAAAGAAAAAATCTACACATGGTTTTACATGTACATACAAAATTACCATACCTATTATACAAGTCTATGCGTTTGGAGCCCAGTACAGTAAGCTAACAACTTCCTTTTAACTGTTGAGTCTCTTCATACTTCAAATATTTAAATATCTCTGAACTTTTAGAACTACTTTACCTACCTACCTACTACCTTTTGAATTTATTTCAACATTTAATATCATATCATTGAACTAGTCCCTTCGTATTGCATTGATTTTGTACGAAACAAAGTTCCTCTTACTTGAGTTATATTGAAATTAGGTATAATTATTTTTTCAATAAATTAGTGTCTCTGTCACAAGACATCTTGAATTTCATTCAATATTTAAATATATTCACATTATAACATAAGTTTTAAGTTGATAGTAGGTACTGTATTTGTGCTCTAAAACGATTCTTTATTTACAAGTTCAAACCGCCAATATAAACATTAATAGAAAAAAATGTGTTACATCCGTGCTCATCTTAATTTTGTTTCGTTTTGCCCACCTCAGATAAACATAGAAGCAATAATAATGAAGTGCTGATAAAATAAATTTTATTTAAAATAGTTGAATATTTTAAAGTATATAAGTATACACTAAATAGGAATTAAAATTGCGATGAGCATCGAATTGACAAAATCTTATTTCACGTATTTTCAAATGTTTGGTTCCAATTTTGATGTTTCGAGTAATGTTGCGCAAGCAAAATCAATTATATTTGTTGTAACTTATTTAATTTTTTTAAATCTATATATGTATTTAGAGTAACGCGCAGCGCAAATTGTCAACAACATTTTGTTTCTAAATGGAATTAAGTTCCCATAAAATATGACATTCACGACACCATAATTCATTTTAGATGTTGTAAATTTTCAAACATAACTTACGGTTAATAACATTTTTAATAACAGCTTAGAAAAATATCTCTACTTAGAGTTGTATGTAAAACTGACGATTCTTTCACTATCTTATGTAAATTGATGATTTGCGCATCTTTACTTCATGCTATGAATATGGACGCCTCTTTAGAGTTAGTCAAACTATTACGAAAACACAATAAAATTAGTATTATACAAAGCCGTGGTCAATTATTCAAACAAGTTAGAAATAATTTACGAATTGTTGTCAAGTTTTTGTTGTCGTCCGTTCGTGGTTGATTGATTGTGTGTCTAGTTGATCACAGCTTTAGCATAAATTACATAATTTTAAGGGACCTTCAATTCCAGTTAGCTAGATCTATTTATTGTAGTAAATATTGCTGTTGGATGGATCATCGCAACGATTTTTGTGTGACCAAATAGTAATTTTTTACATGTTTACCTATTTTAGGTAATTTAAAAGTAATGAATTTGTTTATATAAAAATTAAAAATATCACAAAAATTTATAGCATATCACATTATAAAAATAGCAAAAATCGAATCGAATGATTCATCCAAGTGAGTAAATGATTACAATATTATATATTTTGTTGAATATTATAATGAACTGCTGTGAAGTAGATTTTTGTGCTCGTACAAATATAAGCAGCATTTGGAAATAAGTGAAAAAGAATTCTAAATAAGGTAACATGCGACCCATGACTCAGAAGTTAATAATGCAAAGCCAAACTGTACTGTAGCGTATTTAACATTTGAACATTATGTGAAAAGTTTAGCAATCAGGTTGGTACCCACTAAATTCATTTCGAAATGTGTAAAATGAAAAAACATAACATTTTTATGTTATTGAAAATAAAATAAATCTAAAAATTATAATGTGTGACTTTCATTTAATTCTTCCTAACAATTAACTTCACAAATATAAATCGATCGTCATAAACGAGTATAACACATAAATATTGCTGACAAAGTTCAAAGCACCGAGATGACTAAATATAACGTAAGATAATTTTATACCTTTTAAAAGTTTTTGGACAAAGAACGATCAAGAAAATACAATGGTACATTGCAGTTTACTTACTCTTTATTTTTTTTTTACTTTAAAAGAAATAGTGAAAGCAATCAGCATAAGGTAATGGGTAGGCTAAGAAAACGTCACTCCTCTAGTCATGCCAATGTCACTGCTTTTTAGAGAATTTTCTTCCCAGTACCAGCAAGCAGACAGGAAAGGTATGTACACCAGTCCATACACACGCATATAATATTATAGCTGACTAATCAATTTAGAGCAACGAATGGGCATCAGAAACGACTCGATAAACCTGTTTAGTGTTCAAAATTATGCCTAATTATAAAATTTTACAAAGTTGAATGTTTTGAGAAATCCAACCATTACACTGTTGTGTTCGCAAGAAGTCAAACCAGTATGTGGGCTATTTATAAACGAAAATAAAACTAAACCCGAAGGATACCTCACAGTGCTTTATTAAAGCTCCTCCAGTTTTGTATACGTAGCTGCCTAAGTTATTAATGTTGCCATACGCGTAAACCAAAAGTGCTCGAAGACTTTATAAAAAACCAAGATTTAAAAATAAAATTGTACATATAGTTCCCGAACATTTTACATGATTTTCCAAATTTAGTTTAACTCCGACTTTATCACTGTGTGCAACACTTTCGTGGATATCCTAAACAAGAAATGCTACTGGACCTTTAATATAAGCCTACAGACACTCGTTACACACCTTGGTACAGCACCCTAATTGCGTAACACACTATCAATCGGAATCAGAATCATTTCGAAGCCAATTCTAATTCATTGCTTCATAAGTTCGTAAAAGTCTGCTCAACACGTAAATAACGCAATGAATGTTGTTGAACTGTCAAAATGAAACCGATTTCGATTGATAAAGTGTTAGGTACGCAATTGCCCCGCTGGTTACAAGAACTGAGGTAAACTCAAGGTGAATCACGCGATAAATTGGCCTATCTAAAACTAAAATAATGACCAAATGCAACGGAAGGATCCAAGTAGATGGGCAGGAAATATATTATAATGATGAGTAGGTAAGTACCATCTACTAAAGCTTGAGTTTCTTTTGAAAGCAGGCAGAACAGAAAAGTCATTTGCCCAATCGACGTCTGGAAAAAGTATTGGATGGATAAAAATCGAATAAAAGATTAACAACCTATTTTTCTAAAATACAAAACCTATCGACAACTTGTGCAAAATTTCTGCCGTTACGTTTGCTGCAGTTTAACAAGTCGCTCAAGCATTGCGTGTGCACAGATTTCAATATATTACAAAATATCGTTAGGTGTACTACTAAGAAGACCTTACTGGCATGTCAAAACTAAGAAACTGTAAATGAGCGGTCCCCATCACTTAGTAGATACTACTACCTACTCGATTGATGGTAGTGTTATTAAGCTGGCAACACCGCACACTCGCACGCGCAGCAAAGCCTTCTCGCACGCACACACACCAATGGATCTCATGTAAACACGTGCCCTACAGCGCAGACAGTCGATTAGTCGACGGGTCCGCGGCAGGTATCGCGCCCCGTCCTACCGGTTCAACGATAAAACGATCGAACGAACGCCACCGTCAAACGAACTATATTGTATTCTAAGCACAACGAACAACAAGACAGTTTTTAAACATTAGCAGTGCGGTAGAGTGCGCGCGGTTTTGAAACAGCCGAGGTATGCGTTCGTAAACTTCTCCTAAGTGCATAGCGGTATCGCGGAACCAGATTTTAAGTCCTCAATGTATTGAAAGTAGCTTTTCTGTTGTTTGTTTGGTCAACCTATTCCTGTATTTTGTATTGATTATCAAGACTGCAAGGAGTGTCTGACTTATAGACTAAAGGTAAGGTAACTTATTCATGTGTAATATAAATAATGTGATAAAACTAAGATAGGAATGATTGATAAGTTATCATGTACAGCTGCAATGCATTCCAACACGTTTATTATATTGTCATTCATGTTGACTAATACTGGTTGTAATATTAGCCATAAGACGTGATACAAAGACGCTGATATGAAGAACGATTGACATTTTCATATAAGATAAATATTTTCCTCATACAGTACAAGAGTTTTTAACAACGCTTACTACTTCGTTCTTTGTGCTCACAACAGTTTCATGAAGACAACTGCGACGTATATTATTCGGAGAATTTTATCTTGCTTTGAACTCTTTTTGGATTTTTTTGGTAGCGCAAGGGTCGGGTTAGTTTATCAGCAGGTAGATGTCTTAAGACTCTTTTTCGGCGAACTTGGATGATAAAACGACAACATTGCAAACAAGTCTGACCCTTTAATATTTTAACTCAAATACTGATTTGTTTATAGCAACTCATGTATTACTTTAAGTAATAAGTATAGCAATATAAATACCAAATTAAAATTATCTTTTCCTTAAGTTTATTGTTGATCAATTTTTATATTCTTGTCGCCGAATACCAGTTATAAACTATTTAACATTAGCAAAATTATGGCTAATAGTTCAAAGACATTTAGCGTCGACACATCATTATCAAACGTAGACCTGTTCATGCATTTTCTAATGTGAACTGGCCTAGTTCGGCTGGACAAGATATTATCATGAAAATAACTTTAAAAAAAAATTGACTGCAAAAAATTTCAAGATGTTATGCAATCAAATTTTTGTATACTTACATGAATTCTACTGAGTTATGCCGGCTTGTGACGTAACAAGCCGGCATAGTAGGTCCCTACGTTACTTATTTTATAAACAACGTTATCATTAGTGTAAGGAGCCTCCAGGTGCATCATGTTCAACAAATCAATAACCTTCATCTTCAAGAATAAAGCAAAGCAGACAAAGACTTAGCGAACAATGGCGACATTACACATGGTACATACAGGTACTCTATGTACTTATTTAGACGCCAACCGTCTACTTACGGTATATTATGATTTATATCTTGATTCACACAAGATGCAAGTTTTACCGTTAGATACATTGCTATGTAATCCATACTATCCAAACTATTATAAATTCGAAAGTAACTCTGTCTGTCTGTATGTTACCTTTTCACGCCTAAACCGCTGAACCGATTTAGATGAAATTTGGTATAGAGATAGTTTGAGTCCCGGGAAAGGACATAGGATACTTTTATCCCGATATTCCCACGGGATCGAGACTTATGCGGATGAAACTGCGGGGCGCAGCTAGTTTACTATACGATTGGATTTCCTTGAGTTTGGAAGTCTTTAAAGAAGTTGTTAAATATTCAAAATCACATGCAGCCTCAGACTGATGACCCAAAATAAGAATCTATTTATACCGATCTAAAGGCATAGTCATTAGTCGTAAAGAAATGTTTGGCAAAATCTGTTTTCGGAAATTGCTTCAATGAAATTGATTTTAAGTACCTCTTGGCAGATATACCCAGCACCATGATCGCGTGAACTTATGACCTGTAAAACTATTGCCTTCTACACTTTCATAGTCTTCTTCGTGCTTGGGAACCATTAATTTAATGATAACCAAAATATATATACAAACTTGTGCTCAATATTCTAGGTCAATATTACCAAATCGTGTTTTAAATGGCTTTTATTCACCAAGATAATTTTATTCTTGCATCTTTAATTTGGAGGTAAATTTTATTAGTCATTCTCAGAACAAACCAAATATTTTGATCAAAATAAATATTAAACTGAATAAGATGTAAATACAGAAAAAGCAGGTAACTTCCTGTTTTTTTCCCATTTCATTAAAGGCAACGTAAACCCAACCTGCGCGAACAAGTGCCCACAGAAACCACCAATAACAATCAAGCAGTTAACTTTTTGAAATACTTTTTTAGCCTTCTGATCACTTGGATTCTCCAACAAATACGTTTGATGAGCTGGCATCGCAGTTGGAACTTGAAGGATAATGAGCAATGAACACGCAAACAACACGATGCTATATGGATATCGATATATCTGCGATGACCACAGACATCGTAGGTATATTAGTCATGAAAGACCATTTACTGGACTTTGGAATCGATGCATTTTAATAATGGAGGTGAAAAAGGTGGTAGATTCCGTGTATGGATATGGTTAGGCGTCGCCGCACTACTTAAGCTCACATATACTTGAGTTTATGCTGGTTAAGCTTTATATAGGAGTATATGATAGACCTTAAAAAAGCCTAATTGCCTGAACCGACAAACCAAGACAGAAAAACTTTAAAAAGCGAGGAGACCCGACCCCAAATAAAGGGACCAGAGACAGAAGAAGAAGATATAATAGAAGAAAATATGAATCGGGCCGTGAATCTCGAAACGGCTAGTTGACACTTTCCGTGACCCAAGGGCTGGCCAGAGGCCATTATTTACCATAAGTACAATATGGCAATGCCGCCAGTCTCTTGTGTACATTATCAGTCGACAGCAATGCGCATGAATTTTGCGGATAATTTTGTTATTTTTATTAATTAATTAGGTAGATATATTGTTGTTATTTACGTACATATTATTTTAATTCTGATTGTATAAGATTCATACAAAACTATACTAAAGATGTTAAGACCGAGTCCGTTATACTTTTACCCGACTGCGCGCCAGCAAAGACAGTTATGTTTTTGCCCCCTATACACAGGTTACCGACAAAGTACTTATGGCAACATTGAACTGAACTGCATATCTGCAACGATACAGAGTTCGTAACTACACTGGGTCGCTCTTAAACGGCCTCAACCATTGCAAAACCTAATTTTAAAACAACAACCATTTAAAATCATACGAATCGTGACGATCGTGCGTTACGTTTACATCGCTACGCCTTGCGAAAGTCTTCTCTCCCATCGACAGGTATAGGGTTGACTATTAGCAATGGTTATATAAATGCAACAAAGGTTACAGGTGCTTGCGTAAGTATAAGTATCTGGAAAGCCAATCAGGGATAATAAAATGATGGTAATGACTTCTGGAACTACAATGAGCTGTGTGTCGTGCATTGTCCTACTGCTTACAAATCAATCGATGTTCAATGACCCAAACCAGATTGTTATTCTTACCTAAAGGTTTACTTTACTTACTGAGGTAAACTAACATAAAGTATTTAATGTTTCAACAAGCAGTGAACGCTGCAATTTGACCTCGCAACCCTAATGGAATGCAGAAGACTTGTAAATTTACACAACTGTAAATGTTTATGAACTTTACTCACCAACATAACTGTCGCAAACTGTTTTTTCATAGAATAAAACCATTGGTACAGACGCCAGCACATCAAGCTACCCGAAACTGTCAAATTTTCCCAATCATCTTTGAACCTTATGCTTTAGTGATAAAGTTGAAATCTATTAAAGGAATATGACATATTGTAGTAGCTTGATATGCTGGTGTCTGTACATATTTCTTTAAAAATATAATCACCATCTTAAATTTTAATTGACCTTACAATTACTTAACATACCTGCAAAATTCTGCTACTGAATGGGAGAGCCGAATAACATGAACTATGCAAAAGCTTGAAACTTATCACTTACACTTTACACTACACTAGACTGAACAACTTTATGTCATATATCCATAGAACTCTAAAGGCAATTAGAAACTGTCGATGGCGATCTGACCTCTATGGCTCTAGCCTCATCGCTCATATTCATTTGTGGTTTACTATCCAATCATGCATCGCCACACCGTATTTTCGCGCAGTCGCAATAACCACTGTTTATTAAACTTACTCTGCTTAGCCTCTTTTGTTTTGTTTCCAATCTTACCACTACTAAAGCATAAACAATAAATGTCAAAAAGCTACTGTGTTATGTCAAGATAACACAGCAAGTTTTTGACATTTATTGTTTACCTTTAACAAAAAAAAACTATTAATACAGATACAGTACAAACACTAAGATAGTAGTTACGGTACAGAGCAGCTATGTTCATCATTATATATAGGTCTTTACAGTGATTAAGTATAACCGGAATGAGAATGACACGACCGGAAACTAAGCTTGAAATAATGGGGTAAGAATTATAGGTATGAACATGTGTTCTTAAAAATAATAAAAAATATCGGTCCTCCTTCTTTGCACTTCACTTATGGAATACACACACCTACTTACTAATTTAAAAACACGACGACTGTCAATGATTCAGACAAGGCTTGAGTATTGGTGACGCATGGACCTCTGCGGAAAATACCAATAACTACTTTCATAAAAGTATTAAAAACATATTCCAGCTGAAATTCCTCTAGTAGTTAGTCTATTTTTAAATTCCATAAAAGGATATTTCCTTAGGCTCAATTTACGCTGTCGCGGAACAGACGAGAAGCGAATTTTTGTAACGAAATGTTACAAAATTATAAAGAACTTTATGTTAATGGCGTAACGTACAAAGTAGATACGATAACATTAATTGGTAATTTGCATCTCGTCCGTATTCCGTTGTTGTTCTATTTTTTTAATTAATTAAAATTACACGCATGTATGGAACATTTCCCTTAATTAATGCATAAAATACGTCTGAGTTGTAACCAGATTTTTTTATCTAGTTACAACTATTTTACGATTAATGTAATGTTACGACTAATACATTGAACATCACTAATCTACTGGCTAGACAGTTAGCCTATTAATTATTAGGTTTCATCATAATAGTTATTGCTAGACTGATTTAGATACAATCGTAAATTAGTTATAAGTATTAACGGGGTTTTTATTATTTCTATATACATCAGCAACCTAATTGCATAACGCACTATCAATCTCAATCTGAATAATTTTGAAGGATATTGCTAATCCATTGCTTCATATGTTCAAAAATTTGTCTGCTCAATAACGTAAATACCGCAATGAATGCTGTTAAACTGTCAAAATGAAACCTATTGCTACTGGTTATGCAATTAACCCACTGTTTCCTATTAACGGCCAACCGGGCTAACTGAAATCCATTTGTGACAATTTGACAAATAAACTAAACTGATGAGTTCAACTTCGAATACGCGTACGAGACTCTGTGCAGCGAGCATTACGTCATCTGTCGCCTTCTTCGCCTGCCACGGCCACCACTGCGCGCCGCAGTCGCGCCGGCCCGCTACCCTGCCCCTTCCTTCCCACCCGCTTGTCCGCAGTTGGTCGCAGTGCTCTCGTCTAAACAGTTGATTATTTTGTTTTTTCACTTACTTGTGTGATTACGAATTGATAATAATGCCGAGATACAAACATTGTATTGTGCCTAAATGTAACAGTACAACGGCTGTTACACCCAACAAAATGTTTTTTCAAGTTCCGCGAAATGCAGAAATTAGAACGAAATGGAGTAAAGCAATGAAGAGAAACGACAAACCTCCCCTTTCAAACAAAAGTGCTTTATACTGCTGTGAAGATCATTTTGACGTAAGTATTTGGTTTGATTTCGAAAATGCAATTATTATTGATAGTGGATACTTACTGAGCACGTATAAATTCAATGAGATAATCAGCTTTTTAAATCCGGACGTATAAAGAGGGGTGTGTTATAAGTTTGACGACCATGCCGTCCGTGTGTGTGTATCTGTGTGTCTGTCTGTGGCATCGTAGCTCCCAAACGGGTGACCTGATTTCAATGCGGTTTTTTTAATTAGATGGCTGGTTTGATAGGGGTGGTTCTTAGGTATGTTTGTATGTTTCATGCAAATCTGTGTAACAGTGCATTAATTGTTAGTAACTGATGTAAAGAACGGGTCGCAGTGCCTACCTACTGAAATGTTTTTGAAATTAATTCATGTATTTTTCGCACAGCTTGCGACGGATATGGAGAACTACCAGGAATTCAAATCATTGGGTGGACCAACTAGACTTAAAAAAGGTGTTCTTCCGCACAAGTTTGCTTGCCAAAAAAAAGAGGAGATTACAATTCTACTAAAACTGTCTGCATACCAAAAACGAAAACGAGTCGCTTGTTTTGAAAGAGCTCTTAATTCCAATATTTCTCACGAAAATGTAGTAGAAGTCCCGGTTGAATTCGTAAAATGTGAACCTGATATTTTATCAGATACTAGTGAGGAAGATCCAATTGGAGAAGATAAAATACCTGAGAACGAGTCCAATGGTTCTCCTAGTCATAGATCAATTGGAATTCAAGTAGATCTAAAGAAAACAGTACGAAGCCAAGCTACCAATACCGACAGTTCTCCAAAGAAAAAAAAGGTTAAAAGATCATACAGCCAGAAGACTTAGGTAGCCTGTACACGTATATACGTAATACAAAAGGAACAAAATCACTGTCGAATATTGCTGTGAAGTGAAAATATGTTGAAACTGGATTTCATTATGCAGTCACATCGAGGATACTCCTGTTAATTAAGACGAAAAATCTATTGATTGCTAAATCATGTTCAACACGTTTGCAACAATAAAAGGACTCCACTATCAATAAGAACTCTGAAAACCTATCTTCAGTAGTCACGGCTGAGAGGCATTGGATTACTAAATGGTTTGAACGCCAAACGCTCACAATAGGTATGTAGTTATCAAAGTGAGTGCTACAAGGATATTTTGTCACCTGAATGACATAGACAGGGGGGCGTTGTTAGTAAACATTTGTGAAATTGTGTCACAGAAATTGTATTGCCAAAACACAAAACAAGCGACGTTAGTTCCCATTTTGGCTACGCGCCAAAATAACCATGCAGCGTTGTAAGCTCAGATTCAAGACGGTCCAACGAAAAACATTGAAACGAGATGACAAAGAAGAGTCCGAAGGATTCACCATTTTGTTTATACCATAAGTCATACATAGATGAAGACACCGAGAATATCTCGACAACATAAGCGGTTATGCATACTAAACCGAAATTGTGTTTAGAAGTTTTAATAAAAATAAAATTACTTAAAAAACTAAAAGTCTTATTTTTTGTTTCATTACGATTATAACTTGTGTTTACATGTTTTTATACGATTTACCTACCTACACCATTTATGAAAATCATAAGTAAATAAAAATATGGATATGTATGGAACTGCGGCCTAATTACGTAACACACAATGGCAATGCCTTTCAATTTGAGAATTCAACAACATTCGTTGCGTTATTTACGTTAACAAGCAGACGAATTTTTCAAACATATGAAGCAATGGATTAGAAATGTCCATTAACATCCTTCGGATTGTACTAGGAAGTGTGTTACGCAATTGGGGTGCTAAACACACATAGAGTCTGGCAAACGAAAGTAGAGACTGAAAAAGCGCGGCAAATTTAAAAAATATCAGTATAGCAACCCCAAAATTAGTATGACATACCTGGGATAACCTAATTTGATACTTTCTAATGATTTGTTTTTGATGAAAAACGGTATTAAATGAACACTACTGCTTGACTTAAGAGACTTTTGAGTTAGAAAAATGCTCAACAAGATCACAACAAATCACCAACAACACGCCATCTTCACAGAGCATGTACCTTGTTTTAAAAAATGTAATTTGACATTTTGTCTAACATTGCCATATAAAAAGTCTGCAAATAATTCGAGTGTCTACTTTCGTTTGCCAGACTCTAAAATCACATATTTTCAACGGGACCACAATACAGCAGCTACAGTAGCTATGAATAAGGTCTATACATATAAGTGACCAATCGATGTATCATGGTTGACTCGTTAACCACTCGTCAGTGGATGCCTGAAGACGGGCGTCGTCACCGACACAGGCTTAAGAAACTCTGGCGTGAGAAGACAAAATACAAAGAAAAGTATGGCGGAGACCTTGCCCAGCAGTGGGAGATTATAGGTTAATTTAAAAAAAAAGTCGTTTAAAATTACGTATTTTTCTATGTGCACGATCCTCATTGAGTCGTTATTCTACCGTTTAGAACATGGCATGAACTGATTGAATGACATACAATATCTTTTGTCAATATCGGTTCAATAGCCACGCAAATGATGAAGAGAACGTGTGAACCTTTTTGCATCATACTAGAGTAGGTATTTATACTGGAAATATTTCGATATATTCTGAAGTACTCATCTGTGTAGGTACCTGTTATATAGCCTTTTATATCTCTACGCAGTGTGAATTGTGAGAAGTGTCGGAATTTTGTTTAGGTTTAGGAATTATTATGAACGTTTATACCGCTAAGCGATATCGAACCCGACGTTTCGTAATAAACGTTAGAATTATATTAAAAGGTCAATAAACTTCAGCGATTTTTATTAGCTCTTTATTCATTTATATTTTAGAACCTTTTACAATCAACAGTTAGCTCCGCCAATCGCAGTCATTGGCCCCAACCGAAAAGGGAGGTCTCTAATTTTATCACCGCCTTCTATCAACACCATGTACCTATATAAAACAAAATTAAACCTGTATAGTTGTATGTACACACTAGGTGAGAGAGTTGGTGACTTCGAAACCAATCTTAATCACGTTCGACGATTATAAAATTCATTTATGGCTTTTTCGATCTTTTAAGAACATTTTTATTAAAGTCATCCCGAAACGCATCAGTGTACGAAAAATCAATAAATTCAAAGAACTTACGATAAAAGTAAAACTATCCGTTTTATCGTGTAAGTGGCACAGACCCTTAGTAGTGGGCGCATTACGTATGCCAGTCAGCGGCGACTTGCGCGCAGGACGTTGCACCCGCCTCGCCTCTCACGCTGCCTTCCACACGTCTATGACCATTCGACCGTAAGAGGCAGATACATGAGCACCTATATTAATTTATTGACATATAATGTAAGAACATCTCATCATCAGCTGGATACAGACTTATGTTTGTATCCAGCTTGCGACAGCTCAAAAAACTTCTAATTATTGGTGTGGATGAGTTGTTTCACTCAGCATCTAAAACCTGCGCGTGCGTTTGAATTCTTTACAAAATATTGGCTTGTCACGCACCCCACGTGTGTTATATGACCGTGAATAAACGTGTACCTAAGTGAGATGTGTATTGGATGAAGATTTTGTGATAAAACAGACGCTCACATCCTCATGTTTTATTCATCAACGAGGACTGAAAAAATGCGCATTCTTCTAAATAAGTGATTGATCTTAATCAGTGCATGAAAGATAAAATTTTAATATGGGCTATGTATGATAACATTGTGACCTGCACCTGAATTGCATAACACACTATCAATCACGATCTGAATCATTTTGAAGTATATCGCTAATCCATTGCTTTCATATGTTCGAAAAATTTGTCTGCTCAGCAACGTAAATAACGCAACTAATGTTGTTGAACTGTCAAAATGAAAGCCGTTACTACTGATAGTGTGTTACGTAATTACCCCGCTGTCACAAAAACCCTTTCTAGATGAAAAGGCGGCAAGACTACAGTGACTTTTAATTACAGACGACTAGAATGTTTTATTGACGTCTATAACATTCTAGTTTAACTCAAGGAAATGAGAATTTCCTGTCCTTCTTTATTGGGAATACAGACACAAATCGTGCTTGAACACTGACGATGCGCAAGACTTAAATAAAACAATGTAGAGGAGGTTCAGTTAGGGAGCGTTGCCCTGTCTAGGCTGGAGACAGAGATTCTTTTACTATCCATACGATGGTATACAGGGTGAACTTTTCAAGTGGGCGTGGTTGGCCAAATCCGAAACTATGAGGAATAGCGAAAAGTACTCAAAGGAGTCACGGGCTCGATTTTGATGAAAACTAAAAACGCATCATTGGATTTTTGAAAAATCAATATTTCTAAATCGAACCAGTTGATTTTGAAAAAAAAAACACGCTGTATTATTAACCCATTCGATAGTGTCGCTAATAAGGATCAAATTCTGGGAAGTAATGACATACGGCAAACTTAAGGAAAATGTTGGATTTTAATAAAAATCTTTTTTCTTATCCTACATTACTTGTACCTTGTTCGAAATGATACTCAATATTTTTACTAACACACACTTGTAGCTCAGTCACCTTCACAAAATTATGTTCTACATTCAAATTTTGAATGCAGTACAATCCTTGAGACGTCGAATCCAGCTATTTATTGAAAACAACTGTCATAATTTTGAATAATTAATCGGTTAAGGTTAAATTAGTAGGTAACATAAGAAAAATAAAAAAGTATTTTGTTAAAAATGAGCTCTTTTCTTTAGTTTCCCATATGTCATTACTTCCCAGAATTCGATCCTTATTATCGACCGACACTATCGAATGGTGTAATAATACAGTGTTTTTTTTTTTTCAAAATCAACGGGTTCGATTCCTGGCTAGAAATATCGATTTTTCAAAAATCCAAAAATGCAGTTTTAGTTTTCATCAAAATCGAGCCCATGACTCCTTTGAGTACTTTTCGCTATTCCTCATAGTTTCGGATTTGGCCATCCACGCCCACTTGGAAAAGTCACCCTGTATAGTGTATCTGGAAAAATGGCAAAGCAGTGTCACGTTTAAACTGCTTTGACACAGCAATGAAATACCGTACCGTAAGCAAAACGATAGTTTGATCACGAAATTAATTCTTGGTTCAGTTGTTCCGATCATGTGCGTGCATGAAGCATGTAACAATTCTCCATAGACATACTATAGTATCTAAACATCAAATCAAGATGGTTTGAATTTTTAAGCAAATAGGTATGTACAAAACAATTAGGTATAATTGACATGCAATACTCTCAATTCCAGTAGGTATGTTAAATGAGAAATCCCATATTCCGTGTCATTGTTACTTAGTCGACCGTAAATTGTATGCTTTATGTGAAAGTGCCTAACACTTTCTATTAAATTTTATAATAGGCATCTAATTTACCTGGATAAAAAGCTATCTCTTCGCTATACGAAGGTATCGTATATCGTAGCATGCAAAGGTTTTGGACTATTGCTATCGAAAGCATAATAGGAAGTTTAATTTATTGCAGCCTAATTGCGTACCAGACTATCAATCTGAATAATTCTGAAGGATATTGCTAATCCAGTGCTTCATAATGTTCTAAAAATATGTCTACTAACACCATAAATAACGCTATTAATGTTGTTCAACTGTCGAAATGAAAGCTATTGCTACTGATAATGTGTTACGCAATTAACCCGCAGGTTCGAAAATTAATAAATCTTTAAAATTGTTACCTTTTGATACTTCGGTCTTGTTTTCCTTTTTATTGGTACCTACTGCTAACATTAGTACTAAAGAGTGTTTAGGAGTTTTTAGGATTTGGGGGTATTTAGGTAGATTTTTTTGTTTACAATTTATGGCTTACAAAATCTAATTCGCGTTATTGCCCATTTTCGCCTTCAATCGAAACCAACTCGCTGTCAAATCGTTGCAATAGATTAAGCGTGAAAACGCATTTTTATGAATACCTGCCAAGTTAGCAAACACGGAATATTTTTTAAAGTCTTGGTAAGTACACCAACCAAATTTTACAGAAACCAGATAGATCAAAACGTAAAGCAAAACTATTCCGCGCTTAAAAGACGGAAAAGTCAAAAAGTAATCGGTTTCTAACCTTTCGCATTCGATTAATTAATTCAGACGATAACGAAACCGATAAACAAGATCTGTCAGTAAACTAATTAAACATTTTGCAAAGTAAACTAGCACAGTTTTTTTAGGAACCAATCTAATCTACTTACTTTGACATAGCTCATAGGGACAAATATAGTGAATGCAATGTTTGAATTAGTTACAAGGAAGAATAAATTATACTGTATATTGATATTTTTTTTTTACCTATTGGATAATATAGATAGGTAGGTACTATAACTGTAAATAATCGATTTAAGTGCCTACCTAATTGAAGCATTTTAAATCGAGAATTTGCTATATTTTACAATATCTCCACATTCTAGTTTGCAATAAAACAAAACCACATAATCTATTAATGTAAACTAGGCTGTATGTGGCTTGTGGCTCTATGGACAGGACACCAGAATAACCCGTTTTCCACGATTGACACATACGAGTTAGGTACAACCTGCGCGGAAAGATAAGCAAAACGAAATAATATATCTGCAGTATCTGCACCTACCTATCTCCCGCTTGACCGGTTTCTTGTTTTGAGAACTAGTTGCAATACGTTTCTATGGAAAAACAATAAATATCATCTTTCTATTAACAATCCCGAGCCCTTTCTACAAGAAACAAGACTGCAACATAAGAATTTGTGATTTTGAATACTTATCTTCTTAAAAAAAAGGACACGACTAAAATGTTAGTTTTCTATTTTACCTGAAGGCCAATTCTCGCAAGTAATTAAAAACGTTCAAAAGTCTCATCTCAGCGACAACCAACGTCAAAAACTTGTCAAAAATGTAGGGAAATTAGAGGTACGGTATTTATGACAGATTGAGACAGATCGATCAGGCTGTGAACGTTCTTAAAATTACGAGAACTGCCTCTCTGGTCGCACGTACCTACTCATGTCTTAGCCATTTATTACTTATGTATAGCAAACCGCCTAAAGCAAAACTATATTCAAAATTCGGAACAGACCATAAACAATAACACAAAGGAGAATGGGCGGGTTCGTCCCCAGTGGTGTATCATAATGTGATATACGTCATTTTACAGATCATAACAATAGCTTCATTTTATTGTATGACACCAACAACGAAACTCGTGCAGGGAAGGAACCATGGTTTTTTTTAATAATTTTATTTTTAGCTAAAAATAATATTATGACAAAAACAAACAAAACAAAACAACTATAGAGTTATTTTGTGTACTTTTACTATGTTAAGCGTATAGTGTGATATCGGCTCCGTCGCTCCTTTATTGCTGTCCCGCACAGCTACATACTACCAGATTCACACATAAACAACTTTTGTGCACAAGGCAACGAGAAAGGCTGTAAAATACGCGTTAAACATTATGTCAGCTCTGATGTGCGCTACTTGCTGCGCAGTACCTTACCCCTCACCCCCGCTGACACGTGAATTTGTTACTTTGCGCCTGGGCAGGAGCCGTCGACCATTGGAGAGAAAATTGACTAAAGCTCGTGAGTGTTTGTTGGCCGACTTTGTTCCTAGGCATTTAGGATGGGATCATATAAGTCGTCAAGAGCTTATTTCCCGGAACCTGACCATTCCAAACTCATTGTATGGAGACAATGGGACTAGAGCCATTTTAATTTTTGACGGTACTCATATATTCATACAAAAAAGCAGCAATTTTCTATTTCAAAAGCAGTCATTCAGTCTGCATAAGTTCCGTAACCTTCTAAAACCATATTTAATTGTCTGCACGGATGGATATATTGTTAATGTTACCGAACCGCACACAGCAACGACATCAGAAGCTACGATAATGTCGAGATCAATTCATAACGAAACTCCAATACATGGTCTACTTCATGCCGGCGACGTACTCATTTTAGACAGAGGCTTCAGAGACTCTCTTGGAGATATAGAAGAACATGGTTAATTGGTTATTATGCTCATATGCCTCCCACCAAGAGTAGGGCTGAATCACAACTCAGTACTGAAGATGCAAATAAACATGACAATAGTCAGATGGGTCGTGGAGGTAATAAATGGTCGCCTAAAACGTGATTTTAAAATATTAGGGCAAGAATATTTCAACAGAGCACTGCCTCATATGTTCGAAGATGTACGAATTGCTGCCGCTCTAACAAACATGTTTAAAGAGCCTGTGACAAACACGCCACTTGCCAACCAAATAATCAGAGAAATCCAAGAAAGACTTCATCAGCCAAATAGTTTGGGTGATTACGTTGTGGAAAACAATCTCAATCGACAGAGGGCAGCGTTCTATACTATCACGGATGAAGCTGTACGAGCGCTGGCATTCCCAGTATTAAGCGAGGAGGATCTAGTGCTAATAGCACTAGGCATCTATCAAATAAAGCTCGCCCGGTATTACCTGAGCGAGCATATAAGAAATGGAATCTACTGAATCGAAGTATGCGAAACCATAATTCCCGACCTAGCACAATACGGGATTATTGTTGAAGGAGTGCTTTTGAGAGGCCGTGTTCAATCCCGTCATGTATCCAATCGGATATAATGATTACGGTTCGTGCCTAACAGGACGAAGAGCAGTAGGCACATGTGCTCATATAATGAGTATTATATGGTATTTGGGTTGGGCGAGGCATCAAGATGGCATCTTATTACCGGCAACTTTTCTAGACGAAATTATTGTAGATTTTGATTAATAGTGTTATAATTTGTGAATAATAAATATAATAACTGCCATTTTTCTTGTTATATTGCATTATTTGTTGAACTTACATGACACGGTGAAATATTAATAGTAAAATTAAATTACGTGAACACAGGAAACAGCGAATTCATTCATTTTAAAAATAGGTATTCGATAGACTAGAGTTTTAAAAAGCTCAAGTGTGCGGGTGTGGCGGTACAAGCGCAACACAAGACAAGTAGCTGCACCGCAAAGAACACTTTGTAAAATAATAGGTATGTACGAAAAACTATTTATGCTAAAAATAATATTATTAATGAAAAATAAAAGATTCATAGTAGGTATCACTTAGGTGGCATACAATAAGAATAAGCTACTGTCATAACACTCATAACCTCGTGGACACACATGTTAATACTTCGATCATAGCTCTCTCCATCGCACTTTGGATGGATAGAATAGATATCCCAGGATATCTGCAAGGCAAAAGTGGTGGACGATGGTAAACTCAGCGAAAATTACATTTTTTTTAAGAAAAATGTAATCATTCGTAGTTCTTTCCCTGCACGAGTGTGGTGGATGGTGTCATAGAATAAAATCAAGCCATTCTAATAAGCTTTAAAATGACGTATCGCTCAATTTGATACAGTCTTGAAACAGTCTGGGGACGGAGCCCATACAAAAGCGCCCATTCTCCTTTACCGGCGGCTTACAAGCAATTTACCGGCCGATTTACAAGCGAAGCTGTGCAGCGGAAAACACTGACACTAAAATGTGAATTTCCCATTAATTATTTTTATTATGTCGTTCAATTTACATTGGCGCGAACCCTCGACCTGAATCAAGTATGAGGCCGACACAATACCCGTCCATCACGTACAAGACACGCTTACATTAAATAAATATTATAATTTGACACACTTGTGTCGATAACCACAGCTCTGAAACTATAACCGTAATTGTGGTGACGATAATAAATAGTATCGGTTTTGTTTGCAGCCAGCGATCATCAGCTTACTGAACGGTCCGATATTTTTTAAGTAGGTAGTAGATTGGATTACTTATCCTATAAAGAGGCGCGAGTAGCGCGCGAAATTCAACTTCAGCGAGTGTCAGGTTGTATTTTGATCAAAATACATTCACAACTATAACAAATATGTATTTCCGGTGAAGAAATCCCAAAATTAAAAACTCGCTGTCGCTATTGAGCTTGTACAATGGAACTTCAGGACTAAATCTAAAACTATAAAAAACAATCTAAGTCCAAAGAAGTCGTGAACTCTGTTTTAGATTAACACCTCCGTCACAGACTACTCTTCCGTGATTAAGACCAATATGAAGCAGTTCTGAGATGAACAAGTCGATCACAGGGTGTGAGGGTGAGCTTTAACAACGGAACTTCAGGACTAAATCCTCTGATAATTAGACAAAGTCCATAGAAGCCATGAGCTCTGTTTTGGGGATAAAATCAAAGCAAACAGGATAATTATAAAAAAATAACCAACTTGTATTATTTCCCCAGGCATTATGTAGAATATTAACATTGCTAATAAGAATAAAAAATAATTTTGAAACAAAAACAAAACTGAAGTAATAGATTAATGATAGTTGGAAGAATGAGTAAAGGCCCTGATAGGTTCAAATTATATTTAATATAAAACAATTTTTTAAATGAACATTTCTTAAAATGTAAACCAAACTGCCGTTTGCTGTGGATTCAGCTGAGTAATCAGAAACAGTTAAGTGTCAGAAATTTTGGTAGCTCCTGAATAATTTAATATAGCAATCTACCAGTACTAGACGGATATGGGACCTATTCGAGCTTTAAACAATTTGATGATTTTAAATCAAAGATGGTTGAAAAACGTACTTACATGAATTATTCAATTGCCCAAACTTAGCCTGTGTGAATAGCAAGTAAACAAAAAGCAAAATATTACATACCAGAAGCTCAGGCAGCTCATGCAGTGCAGTCTCAGTTTTAAGCAGGCCATACAGCATGCAAGCTTAATTCATAGCGATGATAAAATTCAAGCAACTCTCTTTTCAAGCGATCATCATGCTTTTAAGCATCTAAAATTAGAATAATACAAACCTGAAATATAAAGAAAAAAATGGTCAGTGGGTCATCTTATGGGGGTAAAAAAAGGTTTATATTAAGGTTGAGGCAATCATCAAAAGTTATCAAACATTATGATTAATGTTCCTATATATAATTATTTATGGACTAAATCACACTATTATTTGATCTATTATTTACTATATCTGTTTAGCTGTAAGTTTTCCTAAAAATAAATAAATATCATAAAGGAGAAAGTTTAAGAAGTGAAGTAGTGTGTGTGTTTGTCTTTGATTATTTACATGTAAATAATCAAAGGTGTTTATAAGTTTGTTACTTCTTACGCTCAAACGGCTGGACCAATTTTGATAAAATTTTGTATGGAGCTAGCTGACACTCCACTCTGGATTTAGGCTACTTTTTATCCCGATATTACCACGGGATCGACATTTACGTGGGTGAAACCGCGGGGCGCAGCCAGTATTAAATAAAGCACACTTATTTACTTACGTGATGCTTATTTTCCCCATTCCATCCAAACTCCAATAATTTATAAACAAAGTAACACTGAATAATTTAAAGAATATGCATGCCACTGAAACATGATGAAATATCGGTTTCTTTTGTTTTATTTTTATGGAGAAAGAAAACAAAACACTAGTAACATTTGAAAATTTTTGAATTTGAAGGCACGTAAACAGTGTTGCCAGATGGTCGCCTTTAAAATAGTATAGGACGAATACAAAGCTACAAACAAAAAAACCGAGTGTGCTTATGACCACACGACTGAAGTGAAACTTCAAACGTATTTGGCTATGAGAGGAAGAGAGAAAGAAAATGGTCGCCCGCACTGCTTTCTCTTGCTTATATCCCCCACTCAACTCCCGTTCGCTTCGCCCGATCACACTTTTCGTAACGCTTACGTCACGCGTTTGCCAGCTTACTCCTCAAGTCAAGCGTGCGTATAGAAGTCTCACTTAAAAAAAAATGAACGCGAAGTCCTGATTCGGAGACCTAAATAAAAACCCGCCTAACTATGGTCTGACCGTCTGATGGCATTTTCCTTTTTAAAACTACATATTTTTTGGTATTTTAAATAATGATTCATCAATTATTTTTTCATGTTATTTCGTAGAATAGAATGAAAGACAATTACTTTTTCGATACTTAGTTAAATATTAGACTGATTTAAAATAGACTGATATGTTAAAAAACGTATCTAGAACATTAAAAGGTGTTTTGAGTACATTTTTGATTGGTGAAAACATACTTTTTCTGATTTCTTATGAATTCATGCCACGCCATCGCCAGTCCCGTACCTAGGTACCTACTCAAGTTTTAAGTATAGTAAAATACCAAGAGTCCACGTATCAATAGTCAGTTTCTCTCACTCGTCAGTTAAACCCAGTTTACCGAACCCAATTCGAATCAAACATAAAGCTGTTGTATTTTTTTTAACACAAGTAATATTCATCATTTTTAAAAATAAAAGTAGATGCCCAATTGCCCATCCATATAAAAATATCACCCAACTCTCCACTAGTCCAATGCCTACTCTAGGATGCTTAACTCGTACGGCTCTTAAATCCTACGGCACATCTTTACTACCATTACGGCGCCCCCAGGTCTACTTCTACTCCTACTCCTTGAAATGCAATGGTCTCTGTAGCACAATGAAATACGAGACTGCAGAGTGCGAATCTTGGGGTTCAATAAATTATTCAAGTATGGTCAAACAAAGCTAGGGTCGGTGCATTTCATTCATTTCAAAAATTGTACAGACGCCAGCACGTCAACCTACCCGAAACTGTCAGATTTTCCCAATCAACTTTGAACCTTATGCTTTAGTGATAAAGTTGAAAATCTATTAAAGAAATTTGACAGATTGTAGTAGGTTGATGTGCTGGCGTCTGTACATGTCACCGAAATCTAATTCTAACATTATGGTTAACCGTTAAGTCCCCAGCGTCTCCATTTGTCACATACCGGCGCGCACCCGTCAGGCACCACCGTCTCCATTTGTCACCACCCGATTCACGCGGCTTCAACCTCTATTATTACTGTTAAAAGCCATAAAAATCCCTTAAAAAATTCATATTTGTTGAAGTGAAAACTTCTATATGCACGTTGGGCATTTTTTGAGATGGGAAAAAACATTGGAAAAAACCATTGAATTCGCGTACCTACCACTGTTACCGTAACGACACCGCTTCTGTTCAGCTGTTCTCGGGATGTACTCGGTTTGTATTTCCGATATGTCAGTAAGTGATGGCAAAGTATTCTGTTTGTATTTTGTTTTTATGACGATTCATGAAATACACACGTAATTGTTCAAATTTTCACTTCTGTCGGCACTCCCGGAGTGCCTTTTTTAATTTATTTTTTTATTTTGGCCTCGTTTGTCTAGTGGTCACAAGCCCTAATGCACTGCTGTGAGTATAAGATTCTCAGGTCGAAAAAAGAGGTAAGTATTGCATTAGTTCTTTAGTATTTTTTCTGCAGCGCGGGCTTTAGTGTGGATTTGGGGTCGGGGTCGCCTCCTATGACATGGGACTTAAACAGAACTGACGCAATACAAATGCAAGCCACTAAATCGGCATTTTTTATTTGTTAGCTTTGAAAAATAATACGATTGTATTAGCTATTTAATAGCCAACAACTGGCAAAGTGGCAACACTTTCTTAGAACTTTCAATTGGTTTCAATTCAACTGTTTCAAGTTGCAAACATGCAAAAAGTTGATTCATTGTTTTTTTTCATTCTATTATACTACCTGCAGAAAAGTTCGACACTTGCCTTTGATTTTCCGCTTTCCTGATTTCCTCAAAACGAAAGAATCCAAATTATAGATGCTCACTCTCTGCTGCTCTTTAAATGCAGGTAGGTTTTCTAGGTTTTCATTACATTGTTACTTTGTAATAAAGAACGGCAAAACTAGTCATTTCATTAAAATTTATCAGTGAACAATTTTCGAGGAAAAACTTTTTCGAAACCTATCCTGAGAAGGGACCGAACCAACTAATTATTGATGTGGATAGATATAAGTGTCTGTTCTTGGGTCAGTGGGTCGTCTTCTTTCAAACTCAAATATTTTAATGCACTCTTATGCTAAGTAGATGTTACATTCAAGGGCCCCAGTACCTAACATGAACCCAAGGACACAGCAATTACAAAGAAATAAAATTTTCTTGCTAATGGTTATTTTCTTTATATTTCAGGTTTGTTTATCTATTAATTTGAGATGAATGGAATTGCTTATTGCTGCTTGTTTGAATGAAAGTCTAAATTGATATCATCGCCATGAAATAAACTAACATGCTGAATGATCTGGTTTCGTTTGAGCGGTTTCAGCTCTACACATGAGTTTCAGGTGGGATATCTATATGGTATTTTTTTTATTTGTATATTATTGGTTACTGTATGAATTCTGAATGATCATTATATTTTACCGTACCGCGTACCGGAAGGCGTAGCGTTGGAAGGCCTCCCACAAGGTGGACCGACGACCTTGTGAAGGCCGCAGGAGCTCGTTGGATGCGAGAAGCACAAAACCGGTCGAAGTGGAGGTGCTTGGGGGAGGCCTATGTCCAGCAGTGGACGTCTTTCGGCTGAAATGATGATGATGATGATGATTATATTTTAATGTTGATTTAATTATTAGTAATTATATCAACATTTTTAAGGCCTCCAACAAGATGAACCGTTGTTCCGGTGAAGGCTGCAAGAATTCGCTGGATGCGAAAAGCACAAAACTGTTTGAAGTGGAGGTGCTTGGGGAAGGCCTACGTCCAGCAGTGGTCTTTCGGCTAAAATGATGATGGTGATGATGAGAAGCTAGATTTTGCATTTAGTTGCAGAAAGTACTCTGCTCTATTTCCCACTAGTTCGTCTCATGTGAAACACACTTACAATAATAATTGATAATATCTCAAGGTTATCAGTCCACCTTGTGGGAGGCCTTCCAACACTACGTCTTTGGGTATGCGGTCGCCAGTCCAGAACGTAAATGGCATTGTCCCTGCCCATTGCCACTTAAGTTTAGCAATTCTTCCGGATATGTTGGTTACCTTGGTTCTCCTGCGAAAATACACTAGCACTTGGAATAACATGAAAGCATACTCTGGAATTAATTTGCACTTTTTGATTTAGTAGTCCCAAGCAGTGGTGGCTTTACCCTGTCACTTTTAACTACTAAACCTTGTTCCCCAGTTCTGAGGCAGCGGTTGCTGAATTGAAAAATTCAACTAAAATTAGCCATTGTATGCTTGAAATTCCCACCCTGTAACTATTCAAGGACAATGATGAACCTATTAATGAATTCTACCTCTTCTTCCATTTACCAGTTAATCGGGTTAGGTATATTACCTATACATAAACTTCTTGTGCTTGGGCCTTAGCAAATATTCCTGTTCTCAGAAAGTGGAAAAAATATGATAAAATGTGGTGTCTCATGCAATACCTTTTGAGGAATTAGCTATACTGGGAGCTGTAAATACAAACTGTATACTGGCCATATGCTTAAGGTCGAGAAGCCTATCTCCGACTAGTTCTCAAATTGAAATAAGTATTAGTAGGTATGGTATTACCTAAAAAAATTATAATGATTTGAAAGCCTGTAACATTTTAAGGACTTAAGGTGTTTGACCTATTTTAAATTTTAGTTAAAATGTTATAATGTCAAGTTTATTTTAAAAACACAGTGCACAATGTCGCATGCTATGTGTAGTAGTCAAACAAACTTCTCTCAAAATCTTTTAAGTGCCTCGATTATAGAATAATTAATTTATAAAATGAATATTTATTCAAACAAGTTCTTAGAAACTTCGTCGTCAGAAACAGTCGTCAACCAACTGGTCGTTCCGTTATTTCCTACAAATCGGTGCGCATACTAACACATCCTTCCTTTCCGTTGCACTCATAGGAATATCGTCCTTTGACTAGTATACATACAGGCTGTATTCCCCTGAAAGTTATTAGTCACTTGCATCCTTGTGTGTTGCCATTTCTTACGCCTACCATTTCGTCTGTCGATAACCGATACTAATAAAGGCTTGATAGGTCATAGAAGATTCGTCATGTTCCACAGCGAATGTAGGCGTTAATAAATTGATCGGTTTCGTTAAATATCTTTTTTGAAAGTAAAAAGGGCTAAAAAGGCTATTCAGATCAAATTGTAGAAGTTATAGATAAGATTGTTACGTATTTTGTACTGCCTATGAGTTGGTAGAAGCCGAGATTTTATTCAATTCAATCTTGAATAAAGCAGTAGATAGGTAGTACTCCAAAATCGAAATCGGATGCACACGTTTTCTAAAAAAAAAAAAAATGTGGACCTTGCGATTGATTGAGACACCCACCACTAACTGCGAACACCAACATAGGTCGCTGCACCTATTATCAGAAATACACGACATACGAAAAAAAAACTCGTAAGACCACTCTAATTTTTAACCTGTCTCAAACCAAGCTATATCCTGTGCTACAAGTTTCGATACTTCATTAAGTATTCGCTTGTGACATGTTGCAAACTATACGGTCTAGAATCTAGACCATTTTATTAATATGAGCTAGGTCGTACGTTCAAAGTGATCACCGTCAGTTCAGTCAGTCTATAATCATTAGCTGTAATTACGGCTACAATTATCACCCGCTTCATTTGGTATGTACCTATGCTAAATATCTTAGCAAATAATGCTGTTGTGTATGTTAATTAGTGACGTCAAAATAAGCTTGCAATTAGAAGTTTGTCAAGTAAGAATGTAACCACATTCTTGCTTGACAGAGCTCTACTTACTCTCTTACTTCATAGAGTCAGATGTAAGATTAGCTACGTGATCTTACTAATAGTAATCAGTTGAAGGTAGGTACTTTGGTCTATGGTATTATGTTAATGATCAATTTATTTATAATCAAACTACAGTCAGCTAGCTGGGGCAGATGAGGGGATAATGAGTTAAAAAATTGGTGTTGGAGCTCAGGCCAGGATTTCGAAAAACTGGGAAGAATAATATGAAATCTAATACTAACAAGTACCTAAAAACATAAAAACAGTAGTTATAAAAAAGGAGTTTCTAAAAACATATAAAATTGCACTAGGAAACGCGGAATACACGTAACTACAAACCATGTGTATTCCGAGCTGCGTTATACAATTTAGGTCAGACCCAGTTGCATATGCAACACTTTTACATCCATTAAAGACATACTATGAGTACTGTGCCAATTCGAGACTAATAACGTCTGTGTGAAAGGAACAGGGAAATAAATATTTATTGTGTAACCTGTCCGAGTGTCACACGACAGTATACAGTCATCCTCTTTATCCTCTTCATGCAAAGTAAAGTTTAAAATAAACCACATTTTCAGTACATTGACGGTTAATTTCACACGTTCGACATACGTGGGACCGTAATCTAAATAAAATCGCCTGCACTCTGAACCTGTTTTGCATAACTGCTCAATCAATCATGGTAAGACCCGAAAGCGATCATTAGACATGCAAATTTCGAGTTACGCAAGTGAACTGGTAGACAGACCTTTGTCTCAGGCTTTCTACGTGACAAGTACGGCAAGGCGAACCGCCTACGTGTACTGTTAACCTGGTATTTATAACGTGTTGATCGTCACGATTTTGACTTAATGTTTAAGGGATAAGACGTTCAATCAATCAACCATTAGCATAGATAATGACTATACGCCTTAGTCTAATGCTTGTGATTATTTTAGGGCAATAAGAATGATTTAAAGATACGCCTTAGTCTAATGCTTGTGATTATATTAAGGCAATAAGTATGATTTACATAGTGGAATATTAATTTAATAGCCGTCTTAAGGGTTGACCACGACATAATGACCACCCATACTTAGGCACAGAGAATTTGAGAATCCTTATTAGTTTTTTGGTTGTGACCGAATGTCTATAGATATATGCCTATTGATCTTTAAGTCGTCGTTATGTTTTGTAACATCATTAAATTTGTTTTCAATAGGTAATGTAAGGGTCCTCTACATGAAGTCACACTGCAATTGCATTGGGTGTATCCTAGGTTTTTAGCTAGATCATTCAACACCTCTGCTACCCTATAATAACTTCCGCATACTATGATTAATACCTATGTCAAACGATTGCTCAATGTGTAATAACCTCCGAACGTTCAAAAGATCAACTGGCCACAAATTGGCACACTTGAGACCCCAAAACAGGATTGTTATTATTTGGGTCCATTCTCACCGCGCTCTAAATAACCTTGGGGACAAGTTAGACAAGTATAATTACAATATTATAATAATAATACCTTTTTCTATATCAAGTGAACATTAGTAAGTGAACTAATGTTGTTGAAACACGATACTCATGGCAATCGCGGTTCGGTGTTGAATGTTGGCGCCACTATTTCGACTGTTGACTGGACAGGTCAACGAGTTTTTGAATACTTTTAGCAATCAATACGTCTATCATAGAAGAGACAATATCAAATGTCAAATGGACGGAGATTATAGGTTAACTAGGTCTAAACCCGCGGGGTAATTGCGTAACACACTATCAGTAGCAATGGCTGTCATTTTCACAGTTCAACACATTCATGGCATTATTTACGTTCTCGGGCAGACAAATTTTTCGAACATCAATGGATAGCAATATCCTTCAAAATGATTCAGATTGAGCTTGATCGTGTGTTACGGCAATTAGGGAAATTAAGCATAATAAGACGACGAAGAGAAAATAGTTTTAAGTTTCGTTTAATTTTATCAACTTTTAGTTCCTATACAGGGTGAAATTTTAATCACCGTTATCCTCTTAAGGGGTCATTGTACTCATCATTATGAACAATTTTTACTATGGGACCAAACCTGAAATTAAAAAAAAAATCAGCTGTTCCATACATTTGTGTTCGTAGGTATAACTCGTAAAAATGTAGGGAACAGAAGATTTTTTTTTCGGGATTCAGGTTTGGTCACATAGTGAAAGTTGTTCATAATGATGAGTACAATGACCGACCCCTTAAGAGAATAACGGTGATTATAATTTAACACTATAGCAATGGTATATTTTTGCCCAGCAGGTTGGTGGTTGTTCTCCCCACCCAATAGGGGCAATTTTTTTCAAACTTCAATCGGATTCGGTACTTGCGTTGTTTAAAAAAAAACAATGAAAACCACGGATCGAATAGTTTAACCTTTATAGTTCCGCAGATTTCATGAGGAATGGCTACGTAAGTGGGTCATAATTTATTTCTTATTATCTTGACATTTCTTCTTTGTAATAGTGTACAATCACTAGGTAAGCTATTAAGGTAGATGAAAGTAGCAAGCACTGGTAGTTCTATGTATTACCTATAAGCAATTTCAATTTGCATATTACGATAAAACAGATACTATAATATCCATTCATGAGGTTCTTGCTCCAGGGAAAGCGCTCCTACTTTCTCGACGTAATGTAAACGCAATTAATTAAATGTCAGGAAAATATTTATTAATGTAAGTAATGCGATGTTGTTTAAGTAGAATTCCGAACATCCAATTTCCATTTTTTATATTGTGATTTGTTGGAATAACATCAACTTAATAGATCTCTAGCCGGATTATCTTCATCGGTATTGTAATTATTCTTGCATCTACCTACCTATATTTTTCTACTTCTTCGCTTTTCAATTTGAACTTCCTTTTATTGGAAAATACTTAAGGCTCTCCCGCAGACAGGCTCAACGCTACTCTAGTAAAACAATTTCCATAAAATCTTCATGGAAATTGTACTACTAGAATCGCGTCTCACCGTCGTGTTTCGCTTGTCCGCGAAAGCCTTTATATAGTTATAATTTGGTAAACGACGCAATGAATCAAATTGCCACTAACCCCATACCTTGACTTTTAATAAAAAGGGCAAAATAACAAGGCTGTATCTAGGCCGCGCTAGAGGTAAACGGAACTTCGTCATAGAATGACGTCAAAGAAAACCTCTGACGAAATATGAAACTGAAAGTTCAGCGGTTAATTATAAATGATCTCTCAGATTCTTTTATAGTTTTACTCGTAAAATAAAAGCCCTACACGTTTTCCAAGTTAACCCAGCCCTACTCGTTTTCCAATTTGACCCAATAATAGTCCACCAGACCGTATTTCGGCCATGGCGGCCAATATCAACCGAGACTAGCCTTCGACGCGGGAGATATTATAGTGCACAGGTGTGTGCGCAGACACAGGTGCATTCCCTCTTCCCTGACTCGCATAGTCCGATCATCGGACTCCGATGGGAGTTGGGACGGCACGCAATCCGACACGACCGGACACAGATCAGGCGCAGGACCAACGGCTTAAAGTGCTTTCCGAGGCTCGGGGTTATCACACCGCCTACTTCTTAACTCCGGGCTGTCACTAAGAAATTCCTAATGGAAAAACCCAATAACACTTTGCCCGTCCTGGCAATCGAAAATCATTCGCGACCACGACAAATGCGACCATGAGACCAACGGGGCAGTTAAACCTGATAGTATTATGACGAGGGGTAACTTTAAGCCCTTTGCCTTTACTTCTATTCAGTATTAAGTACCATTTTACAAATATAAAAATACTGTATAAGCAATATATAATATATTGTTTTCTAGCTTGTCACTTCCTGTTACAATGTTTATATTAGGTAGGTACCTTTAAATATCAATTATAAGTAACTCCATCAAGTTTGCCAATCATGTAAGTAAGTAGTTATTAATAATTCTTAATGAGGCTGCAACCTTGCGCCTTGTATTTAGAGAGGCGATTGATCAAGGTGACATTGATGGAACAATGCTAGTGTGGGTTTACACCCATCTGTTGTATGTGACCTGTAGAGGAATACGGGCCACTTATATTTTTTTTAGGTACCGCGACCCTGAAGTCACCTCTACTAGGTGTTAGGTAGTATATATTTACCATATATACTTCTGTTCCATCAGATTTTTTTGATTCATGAAGATCGAGTGATAATCACTTTCAGTGAACTAAAATTATGTATTTTCATCGTAAATATTTAGCAGATTTATGTAAATTTTATTTACTTACTCATTATTGCGCAAACTGTTTCAACAAAAAGTTATGTTTGTACATTTACATGACCTATTCAAAGACGTATTTTCATCAATAGCCGTCTAGTAACTACTTCTTTGTAACTTTTGGTTTTGTTTTTAACAGACTCTTGTGAATGAATGCACAAAATAAAATGCAGCTTTTCATTACTTTGCAATAAGGAAACTTATTTACTCTATTAAAAGTATAATCCTAAGATAACAGAACCATCTAATAATTCCTTGCAAAATTAGCGTTAGGAAAAGTTAGGATTAATACATTATAATCTACCTTTGCGACATAGCATTGTAAGTACGAGAATGTAACAAGAAATACCTACACCACATTAAGATCGTTTCCTTCCGACTTCTTTTCCTGATCTTGAAAATGTCGTACAAGTAATTACTGCACGAGTAAAATGAATAATTACCTTACTTAATGGACTACCTGTTATATTAATAGCTAGTAAACCCACGTAGATTTAACCTAATATCTCAACAACATAAGGCAATCTAAATAGTATTATTTCGTCTGAAATGACATTTTAACACAATGTGCGGGTTTAATATTATCTGTTTGATTTAATAGGCCGTTGGATATGTCCTGCTCGAAGTTCCATTTACCTAATTGCAAATCAGATACATTTGAATTTCTGTTCCTGACAGACTAGTTTTACGTAAGTTTCCAATTGTGTAAATATCACCACTTTCGTAATCACTGAAGGGTGATTAGGTGTAGGTTTTATACTCATTAATTTACTAATCGACAATATACAATGAAAACACTGGCGATACTGATTTTTTCAAATAAACTTAATAGTATTCATGGGCTGACTATGGGTTTTGCCAATCTTTGACTAGCGATACTAGTGACTAAACTATTGGATATATTTTATTGAATTTTCGTATGCATATTGGGAACAAACAGCATTGGATATATGCAGTTTAATTTATTGTCGTATTGTCGTCTTCACCTTATATCTTAAGATTACTGTGGTAATTGGTTTCTATCACAATTTCCCATTGCAATGCCTGCCTGAACTCCAACATTTTGCATTAACTTAAAACATATTACAAGGTCTTCTCAACCTTTGAAGTAGCTACATACAAACCCCGTATCCAAATCTCTTAACATTCATTTTATACCGGTCATCAGGTTATTAGCGGTATTTGCTCAAGATACAGAAAGGTGCGCCTGCGCCGGTGACATACGTTAGCTAACGTTCAGGTATCTTTGAGTGCAGGAAATCGTTAATTGTCATTTATCTGTTACTGGCACAAGGCTGGACTTCAGCTACGACTAGTCTTACGAACAGTGTAAAAAAAACATAAATATTATTCTAGACTACATCAAAGATAAGATGCCTAAACTATCACAATAATTTTAAAACCAAAAGAAAACCGTTTAATAACATGGTTTTCAAATATAGATTTAAGTGAAGATTCAGTTTCCAATTAAACATGAATAACCGTTAAAAGACTGTCTAGGTACGGTTGCTATAAATACTAGTAAATGACGATTATTTTAAAAGGTGAAAATCAATTAAAAAAAGAGAAAAAGCCTAAATGATTATCATGACGGAAAGTGTCTCTATCAACAGTAGCTATAACGCTCTAAAACTAATCGATTCCTACTGAACAATTACTTGCACAATGTGATAATTACCAATTTAAGATATTCTTGGATTGCTTCCGAAGAATTCATTCACTGCTCCATCAGCCTCTTAATTTAGAATCATGACTGGATGTAACGGAGAGGGGTTTGTGGCTATGTAATGACAGTCGTACGGGTCGATCGATCAGGTTAAGCTACGCTTGCCGCGGTTGGTCCGTGGATGGGTGACCTTTTTACATACCAAGACCTCTCCGTGCCTCGGAAAGCACGTTAAGCCGTTGGTCCCGGCTCTCATTCGTGGATCTGACAGTCGTTACGGGTCGTCAGAAGCCCGAAAGTCTGACAACCAGTCATACCAAGGGGTATCGTATTACCCAGTAACTGGATTGTGAAATACTGGTATTCAGCTTCATCCGGTTAGTCTGGAAGCCGACCCCAATATAGTTGCGAAAAGGCTAGGCAGATGATGATGACTGTTACCTTTTACGAAGTGCATACATTTTGTGAAAATACTAGTTTACTTAGGAACGTTCATTTCATGATAAAACGAAAATCTGTTACCTACAGAACGTATCGTTTAGAAATCTAACGCAAATACTCTGTCCATTGCTCCTTCACTTTGTGAACCATTAAACTACGAGAGAGCGAGTTGGTAGTGGATTTAAATTTCTAGAGGTTATCTCGTATTGGCCAACCGACGACGTATGCAGGGGTAATAACCGGCCAACATGACGCCGTTTTCTTTAGCATACCATGGGAAAGTTGTTTTAACAAGTCAGCCTTTGTGCAAGTACGGCGAGTAAAATTAATACTTACCGTAAGAAAAAGTGACGTCCTCCAGTAGGAAGTGAATTTCCCCAACAAAGCCGTGACGTGCGAGCGACAAACAAAAACTATTTATAAGTAAAACGGCTGTATTGTATCTGATGCTACGATCTTCACACTTCGTTACAGCCTCAATGTCGATGTCGGTGGAATCAATATTGGAGAATATTCGTGTAACTGTTTCTTCTTTGATTTGTGGTAATCCTTGTGGTTTTGGTGCCAGGGTCTCTTTCTCTCGCGGGAACAGTACGTCAAGCTGTATTTGTATTTATATCGAGTAGTTTCTAATCTTAACCCTACGATTAATTGGTAGTAGAGTAGCCAGTAATCCATTTCCTTAATTGACTTCTACGAAACGATTTGTTCTAATTGAAATTGTGAACTCGTGTTCTTTGTTGTTCTCAGGCAACTTTGTCATTCAATTAAATAGGTTGCATTTTTCTAGTCTGCGTGGTGTGTTCTACCCTGAAATCTTTAAAAATGGTTTTAGCCAAAAAAGGAAATGGAGAGCTCATCAGACATTGAACGAGGTCATTGTTGAATTTATTGGTCGGGTATTTTTAGGCTCAGGTCACCATTGTATCTTTAGATGGTGATGAGATCTGTTGGTGTGTTGATTTTATGATCATCATATCAGCCAAAATACGTCTACTGCTTGGCATGGCGACAACGTACGTTCAACAAAAAATTATAACCATCCAATAATTTGTTGATAGCTTTAGCCGTGCGCTGTAGGTAGTACACACAGTTAAAGCATACATAAACGGTCTAAGTGAGAGCATAAGTAACAAAGAGCATGCTCGTGACTAGAAAAGACAGTTTCATTTTTAAGATCATTTGTACTTCGTTCCACTTTCCTACAACCACAAAAAGATCTATATCAATAAACACAGATCGATACTGTGAAATAGTAATTGAGATGAAATTGTTTATTAGACTTAACAATGAGATTGAAGAGAGAATCGTGAATTTGCACGCCGCGTTAGATTATAGACTGAACAATTAGGTGTCCAGTTGGATCTTATGACTTCTTTTTACCTTGAATGACGTTAGTTCCTTCATGTCCATTAATATTTTTTGCAAATCCTAAATTTAGAGAATTTCTACAGTTACTTATATCAGTAATATTTATGGTGTACATAATAAAGAGTAATCTATCTATCTTGTTTTCGTAATATCGATCGAAAACATTAAAATTATATATTTATGTACGGTATAGCTTTCAGCCTCAAAGGGGTACGGCAAGCAATACTTTTAACTAACCACTCAATGCATGTGTTATTTCTTAATAAGTATTTTCATAACAGTGTTTTCTTGCACCCGAGTAGTCGGCGAGTCCATTCGCCTGTCCCACATAGCTCGAAGTCGTCCAAGTGAGTGCCGATCTTACGTTTTGTAAGAAGTGGGACACGCTGCGTACTTCAGTTACATCGACCAAAACTTTACCGGTACGAGAGCTGTTTGAACGGAGCGAAGTTCAAAAGAAAAGGTTATTAGTTCGTGATTGTTAAATCGTTTGTATGACTGCTTAAATTTTAAGACCACAACAAAACCGTTTAATTACACGGTTTTTCAAATATAGATTTAAGTGAAGATTAAGTTTCCAATTAAACATTAATTACCGTTAAAAGACTGTCTAAGCTACGGTTGCTATAAAAACTAGTAAATGACGACTGTTTTAAAAGTTGAAGATCAATCTTATATGCATGCGCATTCTTTTAAATGAATATTAGTTACATAACTGGTGTTATTCTGAAACAATGAGCAGGTGTCTGAATCCTACCTACTCATTGTTTACAAATTCCGCAAGTGTAAGTGCAAGTACCGTGTTATTGAATTCAACAAGTCACTTTTTGATTTTAATATAAAATATAGGTATAGTGGAAAGTAGCTTTCAAATATCGATCAACCTAATGTGGTGAAACTACCTATGCTCCGATAGTAATGAATAAAATAGTCAGCTAACCCGATAATAGGCTTGTTTGAAATAAAGCACGATACACTGATGTGAAGGGAGCTTTGTTTGAGATAAGATTTATGATAGAACGGCTTTGTAATTATCCTGTGTAAACGATCGATTGGTTCGCCACTAGTAATTAGCCGCTTATTTGGCCTAGTCAATGTCTTGCTCGGAAGTCGTGCGCGAAGTCTTGATTTCGAAGTCGGAAATTAGGTAGGTACCTAAAGGTTACAAGTTGGTATAGTTTTTAGTACGTTACCTAAACGTTACGCCTAGGTAGAACTAGGTATTGTTAGGTATTGTTAGATTACAGTTTGATGAACACATAGATATCCGTGGATGAACATGATGTAAACAATAGACTTGGGAATGTTCCCGCCACAATATTTGCAATAGCATTCACAGACACCTGACGGTCGATCATTATTGTTCATGTTGCATACGGCTTGCGTGATTGATTCATTAGGATCCTGATTTGATCACTGAATCCTCAAGTGAGAACTGAATTCTATATGTACGCTAGTGATAGTAACTAATGGCCAGTTAGTTTTTTGATGTTGAACCGAAAATTCGCAATATTGTCATACGAACACCGAGAAACTCTTTAATCCTATGAAGGTTAAGATTTGTAATGCACGTTCTTCAGCCTAAAAACACAATAACCTTTTTGACTGTAGCCAAACCTCTAACTCGGCACGTTCCATCTGTCAATAATCAATTTTAATGAATTCGTCAACTTTAAACATTTCTTAGAGGACTTACAACAAGTAGCCTGCCCATAGTATGTCGGTGTCAAACAAATATTTAACATAAATACTATGCCACCATACATGTAAAATCACCAACTCTCGTCTCGAAAGGAGACATTTTTTGCATTCTTGTGCTTGATAAGCTCCTGTATACCTACTAATACCTAGGTAGTCTAGTCTTCATATTTTACTTTCCATCAAGGATCAAGATACCGTTTATGAATAAAAAATAGATTATTGTCAAATTCAGAAACCACCGAATCAGAAACGTTACAGTATTTCTAATATGGAACATGTCCAACATTTTTGCCAATCATAATTTTGCATATTAATTTTTTTTTCCTCTTTTCTTATAATATTATCTAGTATGTATCTGGTGTTCACTCAATAATAAAACCTGCTCCTGCCGCATTACTATTAATTGGAAACAAGAATCGAAACGATTCCATAGTGAGTGTTTTTGCTGTCTCCTACATGGATAAAGTAGTCCTTGTGCACATTTTTTTAGCAAATGAACCTGAATTTCCTGCCGTCCATGGCATGCCTGAGGTTCGCTAACCCTGATGTGTACTTACGTATGTTTATATTACTTCGCGCCCTAACTAACGATAGCAAGTACAGATAACGCGATAACGTTACATTACCATTGTCTCTGGGGCCATGGGAACGCCACACCTAGCAATGGGAAGTTGAACTTGTCGCGCATTCCCCATCATTATCGACATAACTGTTTAATGAACTTGTTTTATGAAGTTTTATTGCGTAATGCGGTATCGCATTACAAGTCACGTTACGCATGTTAACCACGATTGGCGAGACAGACCCGTAATACGGATGTCTCAATAGAACTTTGCTGGTTACACTTCCAATGTTTGAGGGGCTTCTAAAGAGCTATCCTCTTCTCTCTCTTTCCTCACATGTCTTGAACAACCTAACATTCACCAGCTGCGCTTTGGATAAGGCTGCATTTAACTGTCAGGATCGGCGAGTGCGCAACGAATTTTAGTAAGGAAAAGTGTGAGTAATTCCTACTCGCTGCACGCTCCGTGGTCGCGCAAACGCAGCCTTATGCGGCATACGGTATATTGATAGCTATGGATGATAGATGAGGTAAGCTGAAGCCTCGTCCGTTAGCTAACATGATTCTATAAATTGTGTGTATATCCGTTATTCTATCCGCCCTGCGGATTAGATGGAAGTAAAGCGGCTTAGTCGTCTCAAGTTCCTTGATGATACCTGGAATTATGGCGTGTTAAGCCATGATTGTTTGTTGTGCTTAAGCTACCGTGCTCGTGAAACCCATCCTGTTGAATAAAAGCTATATTGCTGTATAATAAAACACTTCTCTACCTGCTGCTCCTTAGTTCCTCCCATATTTTTGTCAACCCACTCCGCGGGTCTAGTCTCCGCGTTGGATTTCTAAAAAGTCCTTCCCCATGAAAAGTTCCTGTACTGAGGCTAGCTGTGAAAAACAGATCAGTTCATGAAGAAAAGTTTCCAACAGGCCGGACTATAACGTAAGAGGAAAATAGGAAAATGTGTTTAGTAACCAAAGGAAAAACGGCATCTAGGCATGCAATACAAATCTCACTTTTTAGAATAAGGTACTCGTTTAAATCCGTTTTCTCTTTCATTTAACATTTAAATTTTATGACTGCACTGGCATTTAACGACGCCTTCTGTATCGCTTAATGTAATCAATTTCAAATAGAACCCGTGGTATGTTTATAAACGATGGTTAAATATTCTCTCACTGCGTAATCCTAACTACAAGTAAAACAACCTATGGTTTCCCCAAGGTGCCAAAGTATCTAAAATATATATGTAGTTGTGTACCTCTTCGTTAACGTTTTTATATCTTCCCGTCTTGACTCTAGGACAAAAAAAGGTTGTATGAATAACCAGAAAGGTTGTATGAATAACCAGAAAGGTTGTAAATCAGTTTTTTAAGACATAAAATTATGTAGCCTCTAACCACCTACAAAAGCTTCTTAAAATCTTCGTTATGCACTTTTATACTTAGCCAAGCTTTATGCACATATCAATCAATGAATAGTTTGCCTTGGAAGCCTTCAACGTAATCGTTGTTAAATACAAGGTTTTGGTTCCGTTGAACATTCTCCTTTACTTTTGTTTCTACGTACTCGCACAAGTGTTTTCTGAGCACTGCAAAATGCGTATCTTTCGCAATATCTCCAGAATCGGGTCAATAGTCAATTGTATTAAATTAATTTTAATAACTTTATCATGTTTTTTATTGATTGAGAAATTTTGAAATTTATCTGCCGTTCGAGAAATTAGCTGGTATAATGATGATTATTATCGTGTTTGCCGATAATTAAATGCACCTTGGCGTCAAGGAGATCCACAATAATATCTGTACCTACTAATATTGGTGCACAAAAACGTATCGCTAAAAAAAAGTCCACTTCAAATAAGAGCCCGCAAAAAGATGATTCACAAATATTCAAATCAGATCACTCACTGTCGCCTAAAAAATACACACAAAGCTGCCACAAACAGGCTACGTATGAACTCTTGGGAAAATAGTTATCAGCCTTGTCGTTTTTATCAATATTACCAACAACACAGTGCATGTTTCGCAATATCCCGTAATTCGGGTCAACAGTTGACTCTCGATGAAATGCGTATTAAATGGGAAGCGGTGTAACTGGACAGAGTTCTCTGTTATCGTAGCCTTCCTTGCCGTAACGACCGTATCGTATCACATCGCATTGCTATGAAGAATTCTTCAACATATCTCCACGGCCCGGCAATACTGCGAATACTCTGGTTATTACAGACTTATCAGTTTTATGTTATTACTTACTAGTATGGTCCCACATTAGAGTACAGTTTCAAGCTTCTTGCGTCTAAACAAAAGAATAACCTATATTTTTATATATTTATGGACAACCTAGACCATTTAGAGCTGTTTGTTGATATACTAAAGATTGTTTTAAAGACAACTACTCGTGCCAAAGATATCAGCCATAATTTGGGTCGCCGTTAGTATATTTCCCTAAATTCTTAACTGCCCCAGCCTGAAATTGGGACTATGCCCGATAAAATATCGATAGGCTTGCCTCTTATCTCCAGCTACAAAGGGTCTATACTTATGTACATTGATAAATAAAAACTGTATCAATAGGTAGGTCTGCACAGTTGTTCTTGTGACGTGCCTAAAATAAAAAAAATAAATCTTTCTTTCTTCTTCTATGCTAGGAATATTTCATTTTGTAGTCTACAAATTAAATTATGTAAGTCACAGTGGTGTGGGTACACCACTGTGACCCCCTCGGTAATCTCAAGCGTAACGAGATGTTTAGACACCCTAGGCTAAATATTACTTATAGCTGATGTAATAAAAACTGCACTGAAGGCGTAAGGTCAGATTTCACGCACCGTTTGCTGCGGGTTTTAAAATCTAAAATATTATTTAACAACTATAAATAATTTTTCGTAAGAAATACTAGTCCACAATGTATAGTCTAGAATAGGTAGTAAAATATCTACTGTTTTCTTGTAAATCAGCACATAGACTTGTTAGAAAATCAACTTAATTTATTGGATTTTCGCGTGCAACAAGACAAACCACTGGTTTTGCTAAGACTGCTGGTTCCGTTTTTGCTAGCACTTTATTTTAGTGTGGCCATTAATACTGATAAATGAATAGACTAGTATTATTTTGGCTATATTATGTCGTATTGCTCAACATTGCGCCAAGTAATAATATGAAATTATAATGTTTATTTTTTGTTAGGCTACGCTGTTCTGAAGGCCAATTCCCGTAATAAAAAACGTTCAAAATCTAGTCGCAATCTCATCTCAGCGACAATCAATGTCAAAAATGTAGGGAAATTAGAGGTATTTTTGACAGATTGAGACTGAGATCAGATTGTAAACGTTCTTTAAATTACGAGAATAACCCCTCTGGTATTCACTAATCTGTCATTTTGTGTTTCTGACGTTCTTCGCCCAAACCATAACATACTACATATAATAAAGAATATAATTTTAATGTATATCATACAATATACAAAAGCATAAGTAAATGCAACGAATGCCTTGTTCACACTTGGCTTTCATTTATTTTAAGTAAATATTATATCTATAATTCTGTTGGCAATTGGTTACCCAACATTTTAGCAATATAGGTTTTAATTACTTAGTGATCTACAAGCACATGTTAATTTAGCCACTTCTCACTTGTGAGAATTTTTATATCAATTGGAAAGATTTTTCGCGCTTAATTGTAATCTGAGTGTTGTGTGCTAGGGCCTGCAAGCAGCAAGCTATGGCAGCACAGAGTACTTTTGTATGGCAGTTCGGTTTGCAGAACCGTCTGAAACAGACGCCTTTGCCGCGAGTCGACTGTGGAACGAGACGTTCAAAAACCGCTGGGCTGAATACGCAGCAGTGCCTTCGCTCGGTTTAAAACAATATGTGTTTTCGCGCCAAAACGACGTCAACAATAAAGTTCTTATCTGTGTCGTAAAATACGTGATTGCTTTTTTTAAATTTTCGCATTAGATAATTTTGTGCGGTCGTGTGTTTGTTTAGTGAAATACGAAATTGTGATACCAACTATGCAGTGTAGATAACGTTTCCTCGGTTTGCGGTAGCGTCTGTCGGAGGTATATATTTATTTCAACGCTAATTTATTATTCATTTATATTTTTTATTAAAATTACACAGTAGGGACTTTATTTTTAATCTTTAAATTAACATATTTACGTGATTTTTTTTGTGAGATTAGCATTCAAATATAAACATCATTTCCGGAACAGCTTGTTTTAAGCATAAGTACCTTAATTTATTTTTGGATGTACCTATTACCAGGACCCGATTCTCAAATGATACTGGACATAATATTTAGCAAGAGTTTGTCTTTTGATTCGTTTCTGCAACTATATGTTTATTTTCCTTGACTACGATTACCATGAAATTAATTAGGTACTTAAGTATATGTTATTACAATAATTACCAGTTGGTAAATAAATATGGACCATTCAACAATCCTCTTAAATAAAGGTTAAACGCACCTATAAGCATCTAAGCCCAGCGATCCAACTAAATTTTTCTTTTACTCAATTACCTCTTAGATAATTATTACGTACTCCAACCTAAATATTATTAGGTAACACCTCACCACCGCCTTAATATTTAAATACTATGCAGAACTGAAACTCATCTTACGCTATACCTATAATGACATGTGAAAATACTGCCGGAAAATCCGTGTTCAAAAATTATTGTTTATTCATCTTTAATTCTTTAAGCAGCAAAATTATGTTTTTTACTCCAAATGTCAGAAAACCTCTACGAAAAAAAATTCAATGAATAAATGCTTCAGGTTTTTCATTTTATGGCCAGAAAAAACGCGATTCTACGCTTGAGATAACAGTCACTAGTCGAGGGCACCTTGGTTGAATTATGTAGTCTGACGTTAAGAATTATTTATTATAGTTTCACTCAAGTGAGTGCATTATCTGCGATGGCCGATAGTGTGGAATTTGAGTCAAGAAGTTTTATGGCGCATGCACTTGAGATTTCACTGAAACAACATAGCTGTCTGGCAATACTTGCAGCTTCTCGTAATGAGCGCCATGGAAATGATTGAAACTTAATTTTGTGTGGTGGCCCCAGGGATTAACTCTACATAGGTACTTACTTGCCTTACCTACATACGCTCACAGAATATCACTCTGCTGATCTTCGACTCGGGGTAGTGGGTAGATATAGCAATAAAAAATTCTGAAGCAACAAAAACATTTTTGCCACTTATGAATAGATTACAGATTACACTTTCCAATGATGCTTATCTACCAGTAGATATGCGATGGCTGTACCCTTTCCCTCAGTTTACTAGTACGATTAACGTCGAGGGGGTGATAAGCAACCAATCCTTAGGTTACAGGTACTTACCTACTAACATAACGTTTGGTCTTTTCCGTAAATCTGCAGTACCTACCTATGCAAAATGGTGTAATATTAAGTGGAATTAATAAATAATTGACTACTTGCAAAATCTTGCTTGGGTACTTCATTAAATGCAAATGGCGCTAAGTCGGAAAACCGGTGCTGTACCCATTTGCAGTAATTTTCACAATTCCATCAAGTTTTTGCTGACCTTTAGCGAATAAGATTTCAGTCCCGAATTCTGTAATATTTGCCATTTGAAAAGAACGGTTTTTTGTTTTATCACCTTTGATGAACCCAATATTGCAAACTAGTAAAAAAGAAAAAAATGTGAAGAAGCAGACCATTACGCAGTTTCTATTTAGATGCGGCTTTACTTGGAATAGTTTAATTTGAAACTGAAATACTTACAAAAAAAAGACGTCCTTTACTAGATATATTAACAAACTCTTTTGGTTTAGAATTATTATGTACTTACTTTTAATCCACACAGCGTAACGTTTTCTTCTTTTTTTGTTACAGCAATCATCAATGCAACCACCATGCAGACAACAAGAGAATCAAGCAGACAAAAAAGATGTAACAAAAGGCGAAACTCTAGAAAGAAATCCCTATCGCCGTCTGACTTAAAATGCACAAGGGGAGACGCAAAAACGGATAGCAACGGAAAGCGCTCGCTATCCGAGGGGTCAGTGAAAGTGAAGCATAGGAAAAGTAACATACGACGAACTTTGACCCACCCGTTTACGTGTTCGGACGATATTCGCGATGTTAGCATGATCGATGTATTCAATAGGAGTGTTAAAGTGGATCCTCCTCCGGAGAGTGACGAGTCTAATCTGCCGCCTACCAGTAGTGATAGGGATACGGAGGATGATGGACGTCTGTCACGGCCAGCGCCACAGAGGTCGCGGTGGGATTCTGGGAGTGAGATGGACTCTCTCGTTTCGACAGTGGTCAAAAGAGCGTCTGCGAGGCGACGCAGGACGCCAGCAAACCCAGGTTAGTACCTACTACAATTTCTTATGACTTGTGTACTCAAGGTTTTTGCATAACGTAACGAACTTATTTGATAACAAGTTTAATTACCTACTGCTCATAACGTAACTAAGATAAGATCAATACAGCCTTACGTGCGTGTTTGTGCAACGATGCGTCGCTGTGTAAAATTTTACAATTATTTTAAAGAAATAGCTGTAGATACAATCTTTTTACACGAAACTGGTTAAATACGAAATTAAGTTAGTCATGAAAGACACAATGTGCTATTTTCTATCGGTCCGCTCGTAACGGTAAATTTTCCGACGTTTCCCGCTCTTTGCTCATGAAAATGGCGTCGATCCATGCCATATTTTGTGATTTTAAATCCTCCTGTCGAATGCCTACTGCAGTTCTCGTGATTTCAATATTGTCTCATGATCACAGCTTCATGACCTACGTGCTAAAAAATAATAGTTCTTCATTTGCATCCGACACGTGAAATTATTATGTATTATATAAACAACATTATTATACTAGAACATGTAAATTGTTTACATAGAATGGCATGTAATTACTATAGCCAAGGTTGGAGTAAGAAAATGTGCTGCTTATTGTCATTGACATTATTTGTTACATTATACTTGGCGCAGGAAATGAATATCATTATGGAATCACTTATGCATATTGCTGTGTTCATGAGATTGCGCCTATTTACTGTTTTATTTTATTTTTATAAAAGCCACCAGATAAGATAGCAAAAAATCAAGTCATTCAGTGAAGAGAGAACATACAAGAATACTTTAAGACTTTAGTTCAATTTGTTTCTTTGGGTGCTTTTGAAATGCCCAATTGCCCACTTTATGGCCAAATAGTGAAGTAATTTCGGTTCAACGAGAAAGTGGAGGATCTCGCAATTTATTGTTAAGTATCGCATTTGAATCATCATCCCACGCAATTGGCTTACTTGCCCCAAAAGCCGGCCAACAATTTAGGTCCAACACTCCATTACGAGCAGAACAATGGAGGTATCTACTCAACTTTACAAATGTTGACACAATTATTTTTCCAATGAAGAGAGAGGCCATGATTCACTTCAAGGAAGTCAAATGGAACAAATCAACAAATGTTGCTAACATTTGTTCTACGCCGCGCTAATATTTATGCAAAACAGTAATCTTTAAGGTAGCACGTTACTTCTACACGTGACTAAGCGTAGTGTAAATTAGTATTTATAATATAATTTGAAGCTTTATACCACGTAAACAAAAACGGAGATAAAAAATCTGTTGCAATGACACGCTAAGTAGTCTTCCGTGTACATGGAACCAGTACAGCTACCTATAACAATCTTGCGGTAAAAAATCTTCCTTCCTACGGTCTCAGTCTGTCGCAGTCTACTGCCGGAGATATCTGATAAGTTTATTAGTTTAATTAGTCACCACCGTGGCCACCACACACTGAACTCAATTTCTTAATTTGACTTAACACTGAATTTCTAATGGTCAGTGTAGTCCCCTGTTGGAGTATAGCAAAAACAAATCGATCCTACTTCAACACTATCGTCTTTCTCATTCTAACTCATAAATATTATTTTAAGTATCCGAACCTGCCCTTACCACTTGAACGAAATCCTTACTTTCGCATAGTGACACTACTACTCTATTAGCCTTGTGTGGGATCACACGTCTCACATAATATTAGTAAACACACCTTCCAATATCTAAATAAAAGGATAATAAACATATTATTGAAATCCTTAGAACGGTCTTTCCTTTGGTGTTCCTCCATTAACCCTAACAGGTTATGGGCCCAGAGCGCTAAGTCAAAGTGCGAATAAATAATATAAAGTGAAAGTGATTGGACACTAAATAATTCATAAAAAGTAATTTTAGTGCGAGTGTTTAAAAATGGATTTAAGATCCAAAAGGAACATCAAACAATTTGATGGAGAAAAGTATAGTGTGTGGAAATTTCGAATTCGCAATCTATTAAGTGAACTTGGAGTTCTGAACGTTATCGACGATGAACCTCCGTCAGCGAGAAGTGCTGAGTGGCTTAAAAGTAATGCGTCAGCTAAGAATACGATGATAGAATGTTTGTCAGACTCATTACTTGGCCTGACTACAGAACAAGACACCGCAAAACAAATTTTCGCGAAGCTTGATTCTATCTTTGAAAGAAAAAGCGTGGCGACGACGCAGCTGTCTCTTAGAAAAAGGTTGTTGAACTTGAAATTGGATAGTGATACCAAATTATTCAAATATTTGATGAAATTGTCACCGAACTTATGGCTGCTGGTGCGAAATTAGAGGAATCCGATAAACTGACCCACCTTTTCATGACTCTACCGAACAGCTATAACAGCATCGTCACAGCAATCGAGACATTGACTGAAGACAATATAACTTTAGCTTTTGTAAAAACGAGATTATTAGATCATGAAATCAAATTAACAAGCGAAGGACATGATCTAAGTGTAAAAGTACTTCAGGCTGAAAGTTCTAGACCACCTTCAAATATTTCAAGAAATCGTCATCAACAAAAGCAAAAGTCAATAAAACCGTTCACGAACAATTTTAAACACAAGAAATGTAATCACTGTGGCAAAAAGGGACATTTTAAAAAGCATTGTTTTTCTTACAAAAGAGCTATTGAAAACAAAAGAACCAACAATAAAACGGTTCAGATGGTGAGTTCAAAACCACAAAATGCTGGATTTGCTTTTATGACGGACAGTGATACAAATGATAGTAATGACGGGCAAAACAATATTACTTTTGTGTTGGATTCTGGAGCCTCAGATCATTTGATAAATCGAGAAGATTTGTCCCTAAACTTTACTGAGCTTGAAAAGCCTATGAACATTTCTGTAGCGAAAAATGGCACGTTTATACAAGCGACAAAGAAAGGTGATTTCCCCGTTACCAGCAAGATGGGCGTACCAGGTATACTACAGGATGTACTTTTCTGTTCTGAAATTCCCTACAACCTGCTATCGGTAAAGAAAATGCAGAATGCGGGAATGACTGTCGTTTTTGATAAAAACGGTAGTGTTGTTGTGTACAACGATGGTAAGCCGGTAATAAAGGGTGAGTCTTTGAACAATCTAATCGGCATTAACTTTCTGCTGTCTAAACATGCTTTAAATAGCGAATGCTCATTAAATAGAGTCGTAAATAATAATTATGAATTGTGGCATCAGAGGTTAGGCCATATAGGCAAATCAAAATTTATGGAAATAAAAAGAAAGAAATTATTTTCTGATATTGATAAAATTGATAATATTATGCCAAACGATAAATTGTGTGAGGCTTGTATTTATGGTAAACAATCATGCCTGCCATTTAACAAATCGAAAACAAAAGATTTGAAACGATCTCTATTTAAAGTGCACACAGATGTTTGTGGTCCTATAACTCCTTCGTCTATTGATGGCAAAAATTATTTTGTGATTTTTGTGGATGAAATCACTCATTGTTGTGCTACCTACTTGTTAGCTCGTAAATCAGATGTTTTGTTACGTTTCGGGATTATGTAGCAAAAAGTGAAGCACGTTTTTGTTTGAGAATTGTTAACTTATATTGTGATAATGGAGGGGAATTTGTATCCAATGAAATGAAAGAGTTCTGTGCGAATAAAGGTATTACTTACCACTTAACAGTGCCACATACTCCGGCTTTGAATGGTATTGCCGAACGTATGATAAGAACAATAACAGAACGAAGTCGTACAATGGTACAAGGGTCTAAATTAAATCAATCGTTCTGGGGTGAGGCTGTGTTAACTGCTACTTATTTAATAAATATCAGCCCTACGAAAGCACTGTGGTTAGATAAAACACCTTATGAGTTATGGCATAATACTAAGCCGCAACTAAAGTATTTAAAAGTTTTTGGTTCAACTGTTTATTTTGTTAATAAAAGTAGAAAAACGAAATTTGATAAGAAATCATTAAAGGGAATTTTCGTTGGTTATGAACCAAATGGTTATAAGGTGTGGGATGTGGTAAATGAAAAGTTTGTGAGAGTCAGAGATGTGGTAATGGATGAGATTAATTTCTTATTAAATAGGCCAGTGCAACCTGCGCCCGAACGGATTATGGCTAGAAATAGCAATAACTCTGTGGTTGACAACTCTGTAAGAGATGTGGAAATGGATGAGATTAAATTCTTATCAAATAGGCCAGTGCAACCTGCGCCCGAACGGATTATGGCTAGAAATAGCAATAACTCTGTGGTTGACAACTCTGTAAGAGATGTGGAAATGGATGAGATTAAATTCTTATCAAATAGGCCAGTGCAACCTGCGCCCGAACGGATTATGGCTAGAAATAGCAATAACTCTGTGGTTGACAACTCTGTAAGAGATGTGGAAATGGATGAGATTAAATTCTTATCAAATAGGCCAGTGCAACCTGCGCCCGAACGGATTATGGCTAGAAATAGCAATAACTCTGTTGTTGACAACTCTGACTCTGTACAACCTTTTGAAAAGAGGTGTGAATCTCATAAGGATCAATCAGATTGTATGAGTAAACAAACGGATGAAATACCTGTAAATAAATCTGTTCATGAAACAGGGGAGCACTTGAATCGGTCTTCATATCACAATGAAAATGAATTAACTTTATCTCAAAACAATGATACATTACATAATTTGAGACGGAGTAATAGGGTCCAAAACATGCAAACTGTTTCTTATAATGAAAATGATGAAGTCAGTATTTATGACAACTGCTTGTTGTGTGCAGAATCTTTGATATTTCAAATTCCTCAATCATACACAGAAATTAATACCGGGGATGATAAGCATCTATGGGAAAATGCTATTAAAGAGGAAATTAATTCACTTATTGAAAATGATACGTGGACTTTAGTACCAAAGCCAGATAATAGAAATATTATCGATTGTAAGTGGGTATTTACAGTTAAAAATGATGAGTTTGGAAAACCCTTGAAGTATAAAGCGAGATTAGTGGCTCGTGGATTTAGTCCGAAATATTTGATTGATTATAACGAGACGTTTGCACCTGTTGCAAGGATCGCAAGTTTTAGACTAATATTAGCTTTAGCGAATCAATTTAATTTGCTGGTTCACCATATGGATGTAAAAACAGCATTTTTGAATGGGAAACTGAATGAGGAAATCTATATGAAAATTCCCGAGGGTATCCCGGCTGGAAGTAATATGGTTTGCAAATTAAATAAGTCATTATATGGATTGAAACAGTCTGCACGCTGTTGGTTCCAAATGTTTGAGCAAGCTTTGATAAAAAGGGGCTTTCAATACTCATCAGCGGACCGGTGCATTTACATTTTTAATGCAGGTCATGTTTTAAAGAATATTTATGTTTTACTTTATGTTGACGATCTTGTGATTTCAACCGCAGATATAAATACTATGAATAGTTTTAAAACATACATAATGAACACTTTTAAAATGGTAGACTTAAAAGAGATCAAATGTTTTCTGGGAATCAAAATAACCAAGTCAGAAAACAAAGTTACTTTGGACCAGGAATTGTACATAAAAACAGTTCTTGTGAAGTTTAACATGAGTGACTGTAATTCTGTCACTACACCCCTTGAAAGTAAACTAGATTACGAAGCATTAAATTCGTGTGAAATCACAAGTGCCCCTTGTAGAAATGTTATTGGGTGTTTGATGTATATCATGCTGTGCACTCGACCTGACCTAAGTTTTTCTGTTAACATCTTGAGTCGATATGCAAGCAAAAACAACCATTCATTATGGTCACACTTAAAAAGGGTCTTGCGTTATTTAAAGGGCACTATAAGTCTCAAGTTAACATTTACACGAAATGATTACAAAAATATTCTAAGTAGTTTTGTTGATTCTGACTGGGGTAGTAATACAATAGATAGAAAAAGTACTACGGGTTATTTGTTTAAATTATTTGATCAATGCACAATATGCTGGCAAACAAAAAGGCAGCATACAGTGGCAACATCTTCCACTGAAGCAGAGTACATGGCTCTATATGAAGCAGTAAAAGAAACTCTGTGGTTAAAGTCATTAGTAACAAGTATTGGCATTGCGATACCAGATTCTATTTGTATTTATGAGGATAATAATGGATGCATAAGCATCGCGAACAATCCTACTAGTCACAAAAGATCTAAACACATTGACATTAAGTATCATTTTTCTAGAGAACAGGTTGAGAAAAATGTGATTAAAATGGTTTATGTTTCTACAGATAACCAGCTGGCTGATATCCTGACAAAATCATTACCCACGGTGCGTTTCACCGAGATGAGAATAAAACTCGGGGTGTCGTTGTAATTATATTCAACGTGGATAAATAAAATGATAAGGATATGTTAACTATAAGAGCATGGTTATAATATGTAGATGAATAACATTAATAGTATCCAGTAATAATGGATAAATTGATTAATAATGGTTTGATTAGGTTTTTCTGGGTTTCCCTAATCCTGCGCAACAAATGTTGGACCATGATGATTGTATTCCCAGACTGAAAGATAAATTGGAGGTGTGTGATTTTGTAATTGTATAAAGATGTTTGATATCTTATATCGTAATTAAAAGGAAAAGGATTTATTTTTGAGGGGGCGTGTTGGAGTATAGCAAAAACAAATCGATCCTACTTCAACACTATCGTCTTTCTCATTCTAACTCATAAATATTATTTTAAGTATCCGAACCTGCCCTTACCACTTGAACGAAATCCTTACTTTCGCATAGTGACACTACTACTCTATTAGCCTTGTGTGGGATCACACGTCTCACATAATATTAGTAAACACACCTTCCAATATCTAAATAAAAGGATAATAAACATATTATTGAAATCCTTAGAACGGTCTTTCCTTTGGTGTTCCTCCATTAACCCTAACATCCCCCGTGCTCAGGTGCCTCTTTGGTCTAGTGGATGCAAGCGCTTCTGCTGAGGTCTTAGGTTCAATTCCCAGGTCGGGCAAAGTGTCATTGGGTTTTTCCATCAGGAATTTCTCAGTAGCAGCCCGGAGTTTGGAGTTGCGCCCAGTTGAAGGCAATAGGCTCGGGAAATGTGGGTGTTACTAAAAGCCCAACTCTGCCTAACTCTTCGGGGTTTTCAAGCGTGATTATGTTATGTAAGCCAGGAACAACAAATAATTTCTTCATTTGGTCGTAAGAACTAAATAATACGAAGACAAATCATAAACGAAATCTATACTTAGACCGAAAGCTAGAAGGGGGTAGAGATAGAGCCTATTGATCCAAGCTGAAATACATATTACTATTCCTTGGAGGTACAATTCAGCTTAGTTTCTACACAATATTCATATCACCCTTTTCCTTGGCTTTCTGATTACTCGAAAATAAAATAATTTAATAAATGAAAATACTGATAACCGCAGCTCGCTCGTCTAGACGGTTTAGATAAAAATCGATTTGATACGAAAACATGAAAAATCTCATTCAAATTAAATCAAATGTTCATAGTAGTTAGAAGTTACATAAAGATTATTAAAATGCGATTACTAGCTATTGCGTTACTTACATAATTATAACTTATACCTATAATGAATAGTTGTGTGCAATATATTTTTGCATAGTTGCATTACGATCTAACAATGACATAGTACGTGCATTGCTTGCATGCAACATTGATTACATTGCAAATAAAACATGGTACCTACCTGTGTTTTTGTAATAGATGAGAAAAAGTCACTCAATCAACCACCACTATTACCTATCAAGGTGTTTAAATGAAAGTCAGTAAGAAAACAAAATAAAAAAATGGAAAATTATATCTGAAGTACAAAAAGCTTTACTTATAAAAGTCGCTTGAAGTTAGCTTAAACTTAAGATAGGTTTAAACGTCAAAAAATAAACATTTTAAAAGAAAAAAGGTTTAAATGAAAACGTTACTTAAAGTAAAAATACGTAACGCATACCCTAATGTAAAATCATCTGAAAGCGAAAGATATCCATACCCTTGTGAGTAGTGACAACAACACAACATGTTAGAACATAAAAAAATCGTGAAAAAATGTGTAAGACGAGAACCTAGCGGCATCTATGGGCGTGCTTTCATTATTTACTGGGTTTCATAGATGGCGCCAAATAACAGTGCGAAAAACTTGCTGTACTCATAATACTTTTCTGAATGTAATCATTTTAAGTTGCTTTACTAGATTAAAACATACCAACACTTTATTTCCGATTAATATTTCCGATTAATTTACAAAAATTAAACTATTGATTCAATGTCTTTTAAAGTCGTGAGCACTGCCATCTATGTTCGCACAGCGAATGTTAACAACCTAGTTGCCTCCGTGTTCAGTTTAACAGTGTACAACCGTAATCACAGATGGCGCTTGGAGTCGTTCATAACGTTAATAGTTTGTTCTACAGTTTTTGTTGCAATATAAAACTTGCAGGAAAGGCTAATGGCACCTTTCATAGTGTTATTTAAAAGTAACCAGATAAATCGAAAATTATCTGATCTAAGTAGGTAATTTCGAAATATTAGTGCGCAGTGAAAGTTATAGAACTCTTTGTGGGGACCGGTTGTGTTCTTTGAGTCCTTCGGATTTTCGCAACGATTTTGGACGTCATTATGACGATCAACTCAACTTAGTGTCCCATACCACCTGTTACTTAATGCGCGTTCAATAATTGCACTCTGGTATTTGATTTGTCACACACAAAATTATTTAGAACATCCACATCGTTCTGTTTATTTCAATCGTTTAAAGACACTACAGAGACAGAACGATGCCTTAAATTCGATTAACGCTTAACGCATTTAGTGATTGGTAGAGGACGCGGCCCTTATTTATGTAAAAGCAGTCGCCCAAAAAATGTATTGCTTTTCATACTTACAGAACGTAAAAGACACATCACATAGCCGTCAACTACGCAAAATAATGATCACAATGAAGGGAAGAACAAGTAACACTCTTTACACCCGTTATACATACTCGACTTTTGCCGAAAAAGTTATTATCTCGTTATTAGTCCGCTCACGACTAAACACTCATTCGTGACCAAACCCATGGAAATCTTGACATTGTTATATCTTTTCTCTGTATCTATATTTAATTTTATCCGTCGTAAATCGGAATAGAATAGACATTTATTTTTTTTAAATATGGGTAATACTTAATAGGTGCCATATTTCATCATTCAGCATGCAGACATTTACGTTGTGGTTCCATCAATTCAGCCAATTCTTTTCTCTGATAAAAACTTAGTCACACCGTAGAGAAGTAGGTTTTATCCATAAATAATTACGTAGAGCACTGTTGTCAAGTCTTTCCAACCACTTTGTAATTTATTGTAAATCATTGGGGCCATACAGTAAACACTTCTGCGCAACAAAGTAGTTTGTAATAATTTAAAACAAACTAAAGTGATTCAACAAGCCCCTAACAAGTTACCCACCGGTATCGGTACACTTCCCCTCACGGGGCAGGATGCCCCTCCGCTGAGCCGCGGGCAAACAATACGAACGGAAGTACAGCCTTCGGTTACCATCTGTGGGTAGCGTGTAGGACGTAATGATAGTAATGAATGAGCAGCTAATGTCAATGCCGCGTGTATCACTATCGGTGACGAGGCGTTTATTGACAGCGAAGGTTTTTGTGCATCTGCTCTGATGATCTTTTTATTTTTGGAATTGTATTTCGTAGGTCAACCTAGGAGGTTGTCGTCTGCTTAAACGGACTTGCCAGTGGGCGTCTCAATACATTAAGACCTGGAGGCTGGCGCCAGGGCTTAAGAAGGTTAAAAACCAAGCGACTACACGCCAAGTGCACCGGGGTATGGACCTCGGCTTAAGGCGTCGCTGGGGAAGAGCAACACGGGACAAGCTGGATCGGAATTAATCTGATGATTTAGAAGAGGCCAAACAAAAACTTTATAGCACACTAGCTTTTGCTCGCGTAAATGTCGAAAAAGATCTCACAGGAACGTACTACCGGGAAAGTATCCTATGTCCTAAAGTAAGTCATGCCTTTCCTTATACCTTTCATCTAAATCTATTCAGCCGTTATGGCATGATAGAGTAGGCGACAGACAGGCAGAAAATAAATTCAAATAATCTTTTTTAGGGTTCGTACCTCAAAATTAAATATTAGTACCCATATAGGAAGACTTCGTTGTTTGTTAAGACTTTTTCTCAGGAAAGCGTGGAGGTATCAAATTGAAATAGATAGGTATTAAAAACTTAGATCTACGGTCCTTTGGCGCTGTAAAAAAAAGCAATCTTCCAAGTCAACACAATAAAAAATACGGCCATATTTCGATACTCTAACATAAACCAAAGCCTATAATAGTACTTCCCTTTGATCTATATAGCAGCATGAAGCTTGAAGCGAGAAGCAAGGTCTTGCAGTTCTAGTAAATAGAAAAATTTATACTTACATGTATATCAACTGCAAAGTTGTTCACCAATCTGGGATCGGAAATTCATAGGCCGTGTCTTGAAGTAACATTTAGTCTGTATTACATTCAAATCGGTCCACTCCACTCTGTGAAGTTCTTTTTGAACTGAGTAGTTTGTCCTTCAATCCGGAATCGGAAATTCGGGCAGCCGAGCCATAACAGCTTTGACACGAACCCCTTAGGGCGCGAGTCCTACTCACACTTAGGTTTTTTTACCGACTTCAAAAAAAGGAGGAGGTTATCAATTCGACTGTATTTTTTTTTTTATGTTTGTTACCTCATAACTTGCGACTGGGTGAACCGATTTTCATGATTCTTTTTTTATTTGAAAGCTGGTGCTTCCCGTGTGGTCCCATTGTCACCATTTCAATATCTGATGATGGGATCTTAGAGAAATCGAGGGCAACCCTCAAATTTTATAGGCTCACTTATTGTTTTTCGCATATTTTATGAAGTATCTTGTGTATTTGCATATGGTTGTCACCATCTCAGGTAGCTGGGCTGATGATGGAAGGTACAACTCTTTAACAGTAAGAAGTTACTCGAACAGGAAAGGACTGTTTTAGTAAATTGTTTTGATGTTTGATAGGGCATTTGCCACATTTGGTCTCATGATCATCAAGTCATGATCTGATGCTGCAGTCAGGATAGTCTGCAGGGTACCTAACTCCTCGATAACTAACAGCAGATATATCGTGTTTAGGCTCATTGAAAAGGGCTCGATGTGTGGATAAACGTACTGTTAATGAGGAACACCGAAGTACATAAAGACCTGATGCTGAAGCCAGGAGCATCAGAAAAAGTACCAACCTTGAAATTACAGCACCGTAGTCGTGTTTGGGCTCATTTTAAACAGGACTAAATTTTAACTTCAATGTAATGTTGACATAAGTCTGGCCTGATGCTGCAGCCAGGATTATCAGCATCTAGTCTAAAAGCATCAGGTCAAGATTTGATGATGGGATCCTGGAGAAATCGAAGGAACTCTTCAAATATTATAGGCACACCTATAGCGATTTAGGTATTTTTTATAGTAACTCGTGCATTTGCTCTCGGAAAGAACTATTTGGTGAAGTGGAACTGATGATGAAGACCACAGATGGCCATCGGAAGTACTCAATAATATCTAAGTATTTCACGGGTTGCGATTCGATTACTTTAATGTGAATGGTGATATGGAGCTGATGGTGGACCTGGAGAACTCCTCAACAATTAACTTCCCTGCATCGGGAAAAGCAATATTTTGTTTGTAAAAGGCGATAATCACTAGGCTATTGTAACTTAGATAAATTATAAGCAGATCCACTAAAAAGCGTGAAATAAAAACTTTTTAAGAAAAAAAAAGTAAAACCGACTTCCAAAAAAACACTACAAAGTGAAAAATAACTTTATTTCGGAAGTCGGTGGCAAAAAAACTAAAATACAGATCCAAAGACACCGACTTCCGAAATAAAGTTATTTTTCACTTTGTAGTGTTTTTTTGGAAGTCGGTTTTTTTTTCTTAAAAAGTTTTTTTAAATAAATAAAACACATTAATGTTTAAATTTTTATTAGCTGTTAATGTCCCACTGCTGGACAAAAGCCTCCCTACACTATTTCCACCTCTTTCTGTCTACAACTGCTAAGGACCAATATTGATAATGGATAATAATAAGATTAATAAGTATAGTACAAAATATCAAAGAAGTAATCGATACACTTATCACTTTTTTCTAGTTCATGCAACGATCTTCTTATGCACTTCACATTCCTACTTACTAAATTGATATCTGAACCACATGCTGAAGATTTGGGGACATCTTGACATACACGAGACCTATACAAACAGTTATTCGTTTTTGTTCGAAAAACTTCCGGCACATGCTGAAAAACAGCAAGATTCTCTTGTCTCATTCTTTATCCGTCATATTTTTCAATTAAAAACATATCTACTCCTTAAGTGGGACTGGGCCGGACACGTTAGCCGCATATCGAACGAGTCATGGGCCAAAACTACCACTATGTGGGTCCCAGAAAACATCCGGCGACAACGATGCAAACCCAGGAGAAGATGGCGGAATGAGCTTGACGCCTACAAATAGGATAGGTCCACACCAGCTCAAGACAAAGAGGAGTGGAAAGAAGAAAGGGAGGCCTTTGCCATGCAGTGGGACAACATAAGCTAAAAATAAATAACATACCTTATCTGCGTTCGCGATTTAATTGCCAAAAATGTAAACAAATATGACTTAATGGAAAAATAACTTTAATTCTTACGCAATAAAGTTCAGTTTACTCTACAACTTCAAACATTTTTCTAACTTTTTCACTCTGAAATCAACTTAATGGTCAATGAAATAAAGTTGATATTTGTTTAACTTGACATAGGGTGGGGGTGTGCAGCACTCCGCACTTTTACTATACTCTAACTAGGGGATGCAAAACCACAACGAGATTTTGATAACAATATCAAATTCAATGTTATTGAAAGATAAGCATAAAATTATCATTATCGATACATTCGTAGCAGTCAAGATAGGTATTTACGCGTACTAATAGTGTTGTAATTGTGAATTTTCATGATAAAGATGAAATTACATTAGGTATGGTAAAAAAAGGTAATACATATGGAATGCAATAAAGAATTTGTATTGGTTTTGCCCATTCATAAAAGTTACGTTCAAAAATGTATCTGCAATTTGTTCTAGATCGTTGAAGTCTTTTGTATGGAATTAAGATGTTCTCCTCGAAATTATGTTCATTAATATGTTGCAAAAAAAAGTATATTATAAAACAGAACTACAGATAATATCGCTAATTAAAATTGATAATGTGGACGTAATAACTCATTATTTTGTAATTAATCACTGCATCTGCTTCTGGTTTTTAATAAACACGCAATTATTTTGCTTATTTGGAAGTACACGGATAATACTTACTTCATAGTTTTAATGGCATTTAATATTACGTTTTTGCAACGTCGCGTCGTTCACTATTAATTTGATTTCATGACCTCCAAACTCCACAAGGTTCGTCTCTACACACGACAAAAAAGGTTTACAAAAACTTATATTCTTGAATTATAAGTCTTTTTTGGACTGAAAAACATTGAAGCATTCACGCTTTGTTGAATGGTTGGAAACTGTGACATCGTAACGTTAGTACAGTTAAAGTTTTTGTTTTAGTTTTGGGTACTCGGTTAACTGTTACGCGTGTGTGCGGGGTACATAGAGCCTCCTACGTACCTGTACATACAAACAAGTATTCTTTTTAAAACGAACTTGTTCTATATACAAGTGGTGGTCGCGGTGTTTGGTCTAGTTCGCCAGTGCAAGTTCATTGTTCGAACGATCCTAATTTACATTGGTCGTAAACGCCAGGCGCTTTCAGACTGTTTTTTGTATTGAAGTTTGGCCCTCGGCAGAGGTAAAGCGTTTTTGCCGACTCGTTACCGGTCACTTACGTCACTTTGGTTCTGGTAAACGTTTTGTTGTTGGCGTTGAGACGCGAGGTGAGTCACGTTGTTAGTACGCGTAAAAGTCGATATTTACTATCGATAAACATTAAACATTCATAAGTATTAATTTTATCAAAACCAATCCTGGTATCGCAGTGAAGTTTATTTAACAGGACTAGTGATAAATATGTATTTTACAGCTTAAAATTGTTTTTAAGTAAGTAAATACATACCTAAATGTTACAAATAACTGCTTATTTTAAACTAGTCAAACCTATTAAGCGACAAATAAATATTAGGTATTGTTTCGGTTTCAAACTATAACATCACCGATATTGTAAATGCATCAAAATGTCTATTAAAAAAAGCGTAGCACCAAACTATCCATATTTCACTATTTCCATTCAACTTAACACCCTTTTTACCAAAATAAACACTCCACCATTTACAACAAGCTCGACAAAAACTCGACAGTGCAAACAATCGAGTAGGGGGCAACACTGTGTCGGTCGAGCGCAGCAGTCGGCCGGCCGGCTCCGCACATCCGCTTGCGCGTTCAGCCCCGCGCCCGCACTCCGGAGCCCTAACCAGCCTGACAAAAAAAAAACAGAAACCCGAAAAAAAACGACCGAAAAGTGTTTTTATCTGTGACAATGTGTTCGAATTTTCAAAAAACGAATCAACAAGTGCCGCCAATTCATGATTTCATGATAGTTTGCTAAAACAATAAAGTTTCAAGTTTCCGGCCAGTTTAATGAACGGTTGGAACTGTGTTTTTGAAAACAGCCTGTGTTGTGAACTTTAACGAAACCTTGCGAGGAAGCCATAGCAATTTACTGACGAAAATAGGTAAGTAACTAAGGGTATGGAAGTAATTGGATATCGAAAAGCGGTTTAATGGATTAGACGTACTATAAAAATTGCGCAACGTCGTTACTAATCTTGTAATGGCAAGTGTATTCGTTGTAAACGACGGTATTTTATTACATCCTAACCGAATGCTTTGTTAACATACCGTAGTCTTTTTATAAGAGATCTAAACATAGTACAAAATGTAATGAGTTCTCAGCATTTGGCATACAAGCTACAACAGTTCTATTTCATGCTAAGTCAAACAAGTAAAATTAAGAATCAATTCGACATGGGCTGAAGATGACGTAAGGTTTGGAACTGGCCTAGCATCAGACGGGTTATTGTTTATAACTTTATATCAAGACCGTCACGATGACTTAATAAAAAGTCTAGCCATTCAACATTAGTTTTTATCCCTCTAGTCTTCAATTTATTGAGGCTCTTGAAATAAAACATCACGAATGGTTTTTTAAATCAAGGCTTTAAAATTCAGCCTATTCGTAGGCTCCTTTAAATATGATGTGCACAAAAAGTACAATGATAATGATCATTATCTTGGCCGCTGAGTTGGATTGTTTGATTCCGTTATTGTACATTAAATTTGAGAACCGTCTATGTAGACTAGATATTATATTGACAATTTATTGCGTTTATTTACAAAATAATGGTCTTTCTCCTAATAGAATTAAGGAATTATTAACCTGAATTGGGCTGTTTGCCACAGTAGGGCTGCTTTTCCATCAGAGATATGCCAAGCTGCGTTGCTATACCACCAATCGTATTCATTGTTCCACATAGCATAGCACTGGTGGAAACGGGTTCAACTAAGCTATGTTTTTTATACGGAAGGATGCGTGCCATGGATAGGAACTATGAATGCGCTATGGTGTTGTAGATATGTGCAGAGCAGAGTATTCCCCGTGCCTTCCATACTGTCGATGCATCGCATAGCTCGAGCTGCGCAACTTCCTCGCACAGCTACCCCACGGCGGTGCACCTTCATAGCACATTTTACACAGCATTAGTGGAAACAGTCGCATAGTTTCGTAGCTTAGCTTTCACATCTTCGCAGCATAGCTGCATAGCACCTCTCTGGTGGAAAAGCAGCCTTAAAAACCTTCCTTCTTGCGTCTCTATCCTCTTGTTTGGCTTCAACTTGCTTGTTGTTCTATTCCTTATCGAGTTGTCTATTTCAATTATAAACTTCTGTCAAATACTTATCGTGATAAGATTAGACAACCGATTCACTATTTCAATCAAAAACGTGAGACAACGTTATTAAGTCATAAAGTTAACCAAAATAATCAAACGTAATCTGCAGAAAGAATTTAGAAAAGCAGAAACCGTAACGTTGATTGATCAATCAATTATTAAAAGCAAATAATTGGCCAATCATAGTTACTTTTACCCAATTCTAATCTCAGAAACGTTCGTATTTTTTTGTGTAACGCTCCATTTCATAAGAGGAGTTGGAGAATGTGGGTACACGGACACCTCTGCTTTACCCTTCGGGGAGTACAGGCGTGATGTTATGTTATGTTAAAAAGTATTTTAAAAACTGAATTGTTTTTAGGGATCTCCTTATTCTTCTTTTAAATACGATTAAAGCATTCCCCGAATAAGAACAATTAGCAGTTAGTGTAATATGGCTGGGACAGGTACAAATAGTAATAAAAGTGCGATCCCCAAAGTGTCTGCCAAGGGTGGTGTTTATGACAATATCCCCCGTGATCGTTAATTGTAATGGTCTGTTGGGATGCCCAGTGATAAATCATTTATTTTCTGTAAGTAGGTTCGTACAAACACTTTTACACGTCAATATCAGTGGACGGTCACATTGTTTCATGCTATCAAACTACTGAGGCTTTGATGGTCTCACAGAATATTAGTAAACTAGCTTCTGCCCGCTACTTCGTCCGCGTAAAGTTCCTTGCTCCCCCGACCCACTCCGTCGGATCGCATAGCCTTTTCGCTTAGCGTTCTTCCTGACTTCTTATCTTTTTGCGCGGCTCCTAGGGCCCTAGCGTGATCTTAAGTAACCTATAAACTTCCTCAAAAATTGGGCTATCAAATGCAAAAAGAATGTTTCAAATCCGACCGAGATCGCGCTAGCGCTTAAACAAACTCTTCAGCTTTATTATTAGTATAGATAGATAATCATCATTCATCACTCAAAACATCCGTTGCCAACTCTAACATAAAATTGTTTCTTGAAAAAATGTGATATCTCCATTCCATTGCTTATTCATGATGTTTCTAGTACGGACAAAAAAAAATCGATTCTTGCTCGATAAATGGTCTGCATCAGACGTCCATTAACCACAGATTAGTTGGCATTACGTGTTTTATAATTTATGGCAGTCGGACTCGGCAAAAGTTTTATAATTAATTATTAATCATAATGATACGTAATGATCATCAAGTAATAAATAAGTCCTTGACCGAATTGAAAATATGACTGCTTATTCATTAGTCAACTGTGAACATTTTAGCAACAGTTGAAGGTAAACGAACGTGTGTTGAAGTGAGTGTATGTGTGGAGTTCAAGAGAACTTTTTACTAATTGTTTGACAGACCCGGCTATTATTATTATCAGTTATTTACTATAGAATACGGGCGTCCTTACAAGCACCCCATATCTATCTGCAACGTTACAAACAACGACGTTTCGCAGTGTTGAACACACTAATAACAAGTAAGTGTTCTAATGTCCTCCCTCCTCCTCCCGTTGTTGTGAGGGTCGTGCGTGAGTCCTGAAGATAGCATTGTGGTGTTCTAAATACCTATTTGCAAAAACGTCAGTGTACATGGTAAGTATTCTGTGGTCTAATGGTATTTTTCCTAATAGGATTATGAAATAATTGACCGGAATTGAGCTGCTTGCCATAATTAGAGCCCTACCTTCTTCCTTCTCTATTCTCTTGTTTGGCTTTAACTAGATGGTTATTCTATTCCTCATCGAGTTATCTAGGTTTTCTTCAAAATCCTTAGTTCCTCCAATTAACAATAACAAAAACCAATTCTCCAGCACGAGTTAATTTAAGTGCAATCTAAATGCAACCTCAAATATTTCTAGTGCGTTTCAGTGTTGAAATATGGCGCACCATAAAACCCCACTGGTTCAGAACTATCTGAAGCATCGGAGCGTTTATTGCCAGATAAGTTCAGTCCACGAACGCTAGAAAGTCTATCGATAACATCTGATCCACATATATTGTGTTTAGCGTTATGTGAAACAATAGGATATTCAAAGGTAGGCTAGGTTATCTAAGCGAACAGTTTCGTAATAGTGAACTGGTCTGAAACTAAACTATTTATACTTGTTCGGGTCTTTATAGAATGTTACTGAAGGAAGCGAGTTTAAAGTACTTATAACACCATTATAAATATGACTTATAAATGATACCCTTGAAACCATAAAGGGTATTTTTTGAGTTAAATAGAAGATGCCTACAAATGCTGCAAAGCATCAGATAAGTTGGTAGGTATATGTTTAAACTATCCAAGACCTGCATAGTACATTTAAGGAACTTTGGATTCTCAACATGTTTGTCTGCCAAAAAATAAAAAAATCGGTGAAGGGAAATTTCCAAAAAGTATGATTCATTCTGGTGTAACATAAAAATCTGAACACGTGATTTATTTATAAACTTTTTCCTTATAAGATTTCAAACCTAACCAATTCCTCAAACTTCTAATTCGGGTTCCAATTTATCATATTTAAGAAAAAATACCCTTAAGTCCTTCTACAGCCAAAGTGCAAAGAGGACTGTGGATAAATCGCCCTAATTCTACCAGTAAGAAAGCAAGCAGGATTATTGGGAAGATTTAAAGCACACGCGGTATAATTGCTAAGATACCGGAACCTTTTGTTCTATTCTAAGTAGGTAAAACAACGGTTGTATTGCCAATAATACCTCAGGTTTAGTCCTACACCCTGATTACCTGCTGCATAATAATATTGATACTTTCGGCAAAACAACTGCGGTGAACTTATGTTTCCACTCAAGCGTTCACGGTTGCAAGAATCGAGAGTGGTGGCAAATTAGGGCGTTGCCGCGTTGGTCTGAAGTACCTATGATATCATATAGGTTATCTACAACACTTGGAAATAGTGCTGTGCTCAAATTAAGTAACACACGGTAATGTTAAGGACATGTACGAACTGTATCTGGTACGGCCTCGCTACCTCCTAGCATCCCACGTGCGCCAAGTTAGGCAACCGAGCCTTGAGCCGGCGCCAACGTATGCCCAGCTCTTACTTTCATTGTCCGTTTGAATGCTGATTTGATTACAATGAGGCCATCCGATTGATGGTGTTTATTCCCAATGTGGAGTAACCTCCATTTTTATTTAGACAAACAAAAATATTGTTTTGGCAAGTGCCTTACCGAGCAGTGGTGGACTGGTGGCCCAGAGGTAAAGGCCCCGACTTACGAACTGTAGGTTGTGGGTTCGAACCCAGGCAGGCGCTTTACTTTGTGTAAATAATTTCAACACCACTGCTCTCAAAACAGTGAAGGAAAACAGCATAAGGAAACCGGCATGTCCTAGAACCAAAAAAAAAATATTCGCAGACATGTGACATGTACCAACCTGCACTGGGCCCGCGTGGTAAATTATAATCTCCCTCTCGAAGAGAGAAGGCCTGTGTCCCAGCAGTTAGAACATTATAGGCTGATTGTGCTATGCTTCTGCTAAGCGCCTTGGCTTGTCTAGTTTTATTGCCATCAAGCGTGATTGCGGATAGACGAAAGCCTAATGAATAGTAACAAAAGTATGCCACGTGGCTAGCATGCTTTTTTTGTGTTCAATTTTAATAAGTATTGTATTCAACGGTATGTAAAATTACACGATTATTTTTCTGCTATGTAAAAATGTTACGCTTCAACTATGTAGGTATGGTATATGTATAATAATATCTCTAAGCTTCAGCAATAAATATAATTTTCACTCCTCTTGCTCAAAAATACCGTCAATGTACACGGAACGCATCAATATTCTCCCAACTAGCCCACGACCATCGACATCAAGGGATGTGTCAACTCAGCTGATTCTCAATTCAGAACATTCGAACGAGGGACCCTCAAACCTGGTACTACGTGTATCTCCCACGTTTACCCCACAGACATCTCAACATTCATCTTCACAGAGGACTGAAATTAAGTTGCTAGGAAAAAACATCTTGTTAAATATCCAGAATTGTACATTTAATTATTAATAAAATAAACTATTTAATATTGTATTGGATTTTTTTTATTTTCTCGCAATCGTAGTGAAAAGTAGAGTGTAAGACACGGCGCTAAAAACACATTATAACTCGGTTTCCCTCCCTCGGTATTATCCCTCGCTCGGGAGTAAAACTACCTCGTACAATGGGTCATTTTAGCCCCTTGTATAAAACAGTCTAGGTACTATTAATAGTGAATAGTCCCGGGAAATCCGGGAACGGGGATCGCGAAATGTTTTTATCTTGCCCTGTCATTTCGTCTTTCTCTTACTTTGTCCGTTTCAACACTTTCTTTCAACTCTACTACTACGTAGCAAGTGTATTCCACGCCAAATTAGAAATATTCTAAACGCGAAGTATCATTTCCCGAAAGTATCTAAAGTACCGGGAATCCCGCTTCTTTAGCCAGAAGGTCCCAAAAATCCCGGTTCTGCATTCCCTAACTATTAAGTCCCTAGTGTAAATTAGCTAGAGCTAATTTGCTATTATTTCATTGGACAAATAATCTTTTGCATCGTATGAGCAACAAGTGTCCGAGATGCAAAAAGTGGTCAAAAAGTAGGCCTTTAGTGGCAATTGGGTAGGTATTATCCCCTGATCCAAGGTTAGGAGTCAGCTAGCCCAATGACCGAATTGCATGTCTGTTTTGCACCGACAATGATTTCCCTGCATGAATTACACAAATATAACGGGAAATCGTTGTTTGTTATTTTTACCTGACCACCATAACTATTTCTTACGTAATAGGAGCGAAGATATATATCTTCACGGTCTCATTCCGCTTTGAGGTCAGCACAGTCGTAAGCTGCAGTTTACGGCATTTGGAAACTGATCGAAAAATCTATTGAGCTTATCTATGAAGCAATAAAGTATAATTGATGTTGGGCAATGTATCTGCATGAACATAACATTCAATTAGCCTACTGGTTGTAATTAATTTAATTGACGTCATCTGGAACGGGATGTGTAAAGGGTAAACTTAAGTCACCCTGTTTGCAACTTAAGCTGCAATCTAAACAAAATGGCTGAAAATGCAGAACCTATGTATAACGTTCTCTCATTGAACGTACGAGTACTACACGAGACAATGACATTTTATTATGTCTATGATAGGGGCAGCTGATCGCTTTCTGCTCAAGATTGGACCTCGAATTACACCTTGTTTTACCATCTAACAGATCAATAAAATCGTATAGGTAATAGAACCGAGTTGTTACAAGTTTCACTGCTGTAATGTGAATTAAAATCAATTAAAAGTCTCATCTGCAGTGATACAAAAACCATAGCGTGTGTACATGCTTACATTAATAGTAGGTAATTACATTCACATCATGTGCATGTCGTTCTCTAAAAGGCAGTAGCGTGTTGTGTATTCGTAAACAATTATATAGTAGGTAGTGTAGGTACATGAAGATTAGCTACTTAGATATAACACACGTGAGGCGCCTACATACACTTTGTATTATTATCTGACGACTGACAGCCACTTGAATGTCTAACTAAACTATAAAACGAATCCATTGAGTAGAACATTACCGGGAAATACCTTTTTGTAACGCTTTTCTTTGGCCACCTAATACCTCCTCCTGCGAAACAGTCGGTTCCTCTCACCGACTAAAGAATAACTGCAATTTTGGAAAAAACACTGTCCCAGTCTTACTAGTTTTTAAAGTTTGCGGCCCAAAGAAATAAATAATCAAGCGACACTATGCTTATCCCCAATTTTGTTTAATACGATACGTAAGTTTGTTTTGATCCCTTAATTAATTCAAATTAATAGTGCATCTTATCTCCCAAGAAAAAAGAAATTCAGTGGATTTTATTACATCGCAGAGTTTAATGCCATAGCCGCGAGACTAATGAAGCACACGCATTATAGCCATTACGATAAGTCAAGTAATTGTTTAGTTAGATGTACGAATAACATAAAATTAGGTACTAAAAAAGAAATAAACGACATTTTATCTGATTTCATCCTAGAAAGTTAATTTATGCATTGTTCTTATCGGCAATAAAAATGAATTATGAACCATTATTAAGTCAAAGTTATTATAATATTTTATTATCATCGTTTCTCGCGAAATCTAGAAAACTGTAACTGTGCTGTATGCAAATATTTCCAGTCAGCCTTAAGCTGCAGGCGATATAATAAAATAATGATATATTTTAGCCTTGTTCATTCTCATGATTGCATATTTGCAGCGACTGTTCTCGTCATTCTGAATTTTTTTTCTGGCTCGTATTAAATGTCCAAAATATACCTAGTAGGTTTCTAAAAGATCACAAAATTAGATCTAGTAAATAAGCGTCTCCAATGCAGGCTTATCTGTCAAATATCTCGCTGGGTTGACTTCTTATTCTAGATTCTCGCCCAGTTTACTTCCAAAGCTTAGCGTGACAAGATATCCAAAATGATAGTTTTCTTTATACGTTTACCCAGGAAAAACATGATCTATTGTTATCCTAAATATAAATGGACAAATAAAACACCCGCTTTGCTGAGATAGGTTCGTGTAACACGTCGCTTTCGACTCACGACACGCGCTGCGCTGCGCCGCGCTGGCGCGTGGCGCGGCTCGGGCCACCCATCCGTTGTGCTTTCTACAGATCCAATATTAGCATGATTGCAATCTCAAACATGACATTCCGGACTCTTGGACTTGCTGTTCTATTTCTATTGTTGTTACCAGCAGGCAATCGAGGTCTTTGCATACGAGTTCGTTACGGCAGGCAGGCAGATATCGGCTTAATCATCGGCTTGTGTGTTGAATAACTATTAAATGGTGGTCTGTATACTTTATAAGGTATGGTTTAACAGTGTCTTCTTTACATTAAACATTTTTAAACGTGGACGATCCCAAACGCCTTATGCTTTGTACATAACGTATAACTAGACGTCCACTCGTTGCTCAGAAAAAACTGGAGGCGTTTGTTATTATTTCACTTCACACTATCTTGTACAAATAAAACATGCATAGGTAATAAAATAAATAAATACATATGTACATACACACTTGACTAACAGGTTAGTGTACCTATGTATTCTATACAAGTTTTAGAACTGGTTTGAACTTACCTGTATAACGTGTTTTATTACGACTAGCAATCTTTTCTGGACAAGCGAAATGAGAGTTTATGTTACATTTACCATTTATGAAGTTATTTCTACTTAATTCCTATCTACAGATGTATTTATAACAGATATACATAATTACATGTGTATTGCCACAAATGAATTAACTTGTTGTTTTCATTTTCAGAGTGGGGCGTCAACAGTGAACCGGGCGAGGCAAGCGAACCGGAGGCCGGTCGCATGCGTCCCGAGGACTACCGCCTCGTGTTCCTGAGCTCAGACTCGTCGTGTCGCGAGGACACGGAAGACTCGTCATCCACGGCCTCCTCCGCCGCGCCGCCCGCGCCCGACGACTGCGACTGGGACTACTTCGAGCCGGGCGCGTCGGCGGCGCACCCTATCCCACCACCTGCCAAGCACGCGCCACAGGCTTGCCCGCGACCTTGCTCCTGCGGCGCCGAGCCCCGAATAGTCGCGGTCCCAGTGCCTGTCCCCGTACCCGTACCCGCCGCCCTCTGGCCTGCTCTACTCGCCTTCCCCACGCAAACACCACCCACGCCACACTGGAACACATACCCCGGCCTAGCGCCTCTCGATGCCGCAACCCTCGCTCGGTTCACCACGGCCGCAGCCGTCGCCGTTACCGCCGCCGCCACCGCCACCGCCTCCGCTGCTGCACCACAGACAGTTAAACTCGAGATGACCACCGTCGAAAGAACTGATAAAGCGATACAGTCCGAGGCGTCACAAGCGCCGGAGCCCCGCGATAACGATAACAACGATAAGGATATCGAACGCCCAGCTGAAAATGAACCGTCAGTCGGAATCAAGGTGATTGCCGAGGAGGACTCTTTATCGTTGTTATCTGATCCAGCAAATGCTATGCCGGATCACTTGGAAGCGGAGAAAGCTTTTCCTTCTTCGAACGAGTCAGCTGATTCAAGCGACTCAGAGCAGGGTGTAGCTCGAAGAAGCTACGACCTCACAAGCGGCGCCCCTGAGGAGCCAGCGACTTCAGACGAGGACTCCGATGACTCAGGAGGTGGCGGCGGCAGATTTTCACGAGTGTTTGTTGTTAACCCGGCTGACTCATCTTCAGATCTCGAGGATAACGCTGACAGTAGTGGCATAGATTGTGATGATTCCTATGACAAGAAATCCGATAGTTTAGAAATAATCGCGATTGAGGTAGCTGGGCAAAATGAAGGAAATGTTAGTGGCGAATCAAATGAAAGTTTTTCACCAAGATCTGAAAACTCAAACATTGTGCTTTTGGACTCTGTTAGTTTTACAGAAGAGTATTCTGTTATTCCATACGAAAATAATAGTGATGAAGACAGCAGCCAGGAAGGATCCAGAAAACCTAACTTCTTCAAGTTTTGTGACAAAAATATGCTACAAAGTGAAACGTGTGAGAGATTTAACAGTTTTAATGCAAGTTGTAGCTCGAGCTCGAGTAATGATCTAGATAAGAAAAATAACAAAGATAGTGAAGTTAATCGATATCAAAGTATATCATCTGAAAACACCGACTACGATTCACTGGCGGACGTGAAAGTAAAATTCTCGGTAGAATTAGCTAACGAAAGACATAGTAATAATAACGAATTAAATTCTGCAGAAATTCAACCGGACTCATTAACTAAATTAGCACCTTCACCGGAGCCCAGTCACGATAACACAAGTTCATCGTCCGCGGAAAAAATAGACCTGTTTAAAGGTATTGAACGCACTCTCAGTGAACTATTGAAGAAAGAATTAATGGAGGAACAAGAGGAGGAGAAAATGCACAGCGGCAGGCCGGTTTGCGCCGACGCGGAGGGGAGCGCGTGCGCACCTGCCGCGACAACAGTTTGCCGCTCGCGTACGGCTTGTGCGGACGGTTCCGCGCGCTTCACTAGCCGCGTTATGATAACGCACGACCGCGTCTCCGTTGTCACGTCAGACACGACGCGGCTCATGCGGGAAGTTATAGTGCACCACACCAATTCACAAAGTGAATCGGACCCTAGCCCGGACGTGCAACAAGACGAAACAGACGAACGAATATCCGACGACGAAACGCCACAGCCTTCGGGCGGAGTGACTGTTGTTAGCAATGCCGACACTCTCTCGGCGGTCGTGTGCCTCGAGGAGGGGCTCGCAGACGATGACTCGTGGGTCGAGGACGTCAGCCACAACGAGGACGAGGCCACCTCACCTTCTGACACCGATTCCGGGGATGAAGCCTCGCTTCCCATGCGGGGAGAGGATTTCGCCTACTGTAGGCGTTCTATAGACTTCACTTTACACACCATTGTCGAAGAAAGTTGCGAAGAAAGCGAAACGGAACAAACAACAAAAAAACAACGACCTATATCCGCAACAGAGTTAGAGAAATACTTTTTCTTCGGTTTGGGTGACGGCAGAAATGTTCGTGATGATGAGGAAGCAGTGTCGGAAACGTCAAGTGTGTGTAGTGAAGGTGGTGAATCTATTGTTGATAACGAGCAACCGAAAAGAAGTGGTGATAGTGATGATCTAGTGTCGTCACGGTTAGAAAAATATTTTCTCTCTGGCTTTATGGGATTTAATCAAGAAAGGCGTGATTCAGACGGTTCTGGAAGTGTCGGTAGTGATAGCGAAGGCAGACAAAGTCCTGAACAGCGCAGAAAAAGGCTAGTTCGTGCCCGTGGAACTCCACGGTCACATTCAAATTCACTCGATAATTTATTAACGGGGGACGAACCTTCGCAGGATAATCAGGAAGTCTCTGACGCCTCAAGTACAGAGACGGAGGACAGGCATGACTCCTCTGAAAGGCTTGACATGCAAGGCGAATCGAAAAGAAAAAAACAAAACAAAAAGCCACGTGGATCACCCGCCGACGAACGACGACAATCAGCTGAGTTTACCGAAGAAACACGCGATGATACTAGATCTGTTTCGGAGGGTGAAGACGGTAGACTATCACCCCGACCTGAATTCCCACCGCTTGGATCTGAACTCTCTGAATCTAAAAAACAAACTAGTAGGGATAGTGGTTTTGTCGGTAGCTGTGATGACCTACTAAGAAATGGAGATTCTAGTTCTGATTTTACACGATCTCATGAACCTAAAATAGAATTAGAAGAAATTATCGAAGAAATCCGACCTGATATTGAAGAACGTGTGGAAGTTCCACCGTCATCCCGCCCGCCTCAAAGTCCATTAGTACGTAAAGATAGTTTTAACAATTGGTCGTCTGATGAGGAAACCAATCTTATGATGACAAAAATGCGACAATTTTTCAAAACAATGATACACACGACCAATGTCCGGACATCCACTCCGGCATCGTCTAATTCAAACTCCACAGAGAGTTCCCGTCCCCCGAAGCCACCTCAACTTTTATACTTTGAAAGTGAATTAACGAGGTTAATGAAAACAGTGCCGGGTATACGGGACGAAGAAGTGCGTGAAATAGTGGAGTATTTGTCGAGTGAGGACACGTGGAGTGATTCATACGACTCATCCGATTACGCCGGTTCTGACCTAGAGGGTAACACAGCTGGTACTCGATCTGCGCTGAGGAAACAGATATCTGATAGCTGCCGCGAAATAATTGATGAATTTGATCGAGGAAATAACGATGCGGGTTCGTTGGAGCGCGATGCAGTCGGAGCGTATCGGAGGCTGGCGGCGACGCTGGGCCGGGCTGGGGAAGGTTCACCACCGATGTTCGGGAAAGTGATGAGGCATATCGGTGGCAGGCTAGTGGCATTAATGCATGAAGTGTCGGGTGGTGCATCGCCAAGCACAGATGACGATAGTGCGTCCGAGCCGGGGGCGTTAGCGAGGAGTCGATCTCATGACATACTGGAGCCAACAGCGAGTAGGGGTAGTGTCGCGAGTGATTGTGAGAGGTTTTCGTGGCGTGGTAGTTTTGAATCAGCTCTTCTGGCGGCCGATTCTCGTGGTACGTTGGGTGGTGGTGGAGAATCCCGGCGTTCGCCCGCGGGAGCTGACTTGGTAGCACAGAAATCCCATTCGAGAAGTTGTGGAGCGATTGGAGGCAGTGAGGACAGGCTATGGCGAGGACGACGTCGCGCCTCTGCACCAGATGCTGAGGTAAGACAACAAAATCTCGGGTTCAAAATAAACATCCATAATACACAATAAAAATAATATCCACAAAACAAGATGCAATCAAAACAAACATTAGCATAATAAATGCACACAAAAACACAAAGTAGACACTTACTCATTTGTGTGTTTACACTTGATGTCACGTATGTTAAAGTGAGTTTTTACAAAACATCGACAACTTTTCAATTCAAGGCTTGTTTCCTCATAACATTTTATTTGGGACGCAAGTATTTCGAAAATGTTAATGTCATGTAGATACTAGCACCTACCACTGCGTTCAAGAACGCACTTTAGTAGATAAAAGATTGCCTAAGACGGCTGTTTGTAATCACATAAGAGATACCATAGGCTTGTAAATAAATAAAAATATTTGACTGATAGTGTCTAGCAGAGCGTGTAGTTTCCTTGAGTCGTCTGATACGTTTACTTTGATGTAAAAACTTGTTTACATTCACTATCATTTGCTTTTTAAAGTAACCTTAAGTTAAAACATCTACCCCCTTACTAATAGACGTTGTATAGCGTCTGTGTAGTTACACAGTTATACAACGCTTTGTCTTCTTCTTTCCAAAGTCAAATTACTGACGACTGAAAGAGAGAAATCGGTGTGTAACTATTCATCTGACATAATACCTACGTTTATTAGTAAGAGGGGTAATAAACGTAAGAAAATGTTACTGAAGAGCGTTCAAAAGTACTTGTAAAGTTTAGTAGATCACCTATTTTGAAATTAGAAATTCTAAAAATATATTTTAATCAAGAATGTGAGATAATTTTCAAATTATGGACAACAAACTGAATGTCATACTTAACAAAGTTCAAATTTCATTGCAACCAAAAACTTATTAAGACTTTTATTACAAATGGCCACTCAAGAATCAAATTAGAATACAATATTTCACTAAAGTAGATAACTGATTCAGTGGCGATAGATTGGTTGGTTGGCTGAGATTTTGTACACTGCTTTACACCAAAATGGTTACTTCTTAAAAATCTTCAAAGTAAGGCCCTACTCCTGCACTAGACTACAGCTTTCCAAGATCTTCCCGATACTCAAAAGATAAGATAGTAACTTCTATGTGCAATTTCAAGTTCAGTTAAGACACTTGGCTTTTACCATTTAAACCAATAATTTAGGTAACAGATTATTGTAAGTGTCACTCATAACTTGATCGAAACTAATGCAATTTCACACACGTATTATTGCTTTTTAATTAAGACATAAAATTCCCTATACTTAGCACACGAAGTTTTTATGTACGTGTCAGTTAACTATAATGTACTAAGGAAAAGTAATCGGTACTACAACTACTTCTAATATACTTCTATAGAATTGAACCTAGGCTAAAATTGCATTACGTATGCATTGTGATAGTAAATATTGAAAGTAATTACAATACATAGTGTGTAAGCGCGTACTATATTATTTATTGTTGATAAGCACGTACGACTTTCTTTTTTTAGATATACCTAGAAAATGCTAGGGCAATAGGTAACTAATTACAATAATATTACTTACTTTATTAAGACATTGTTTACTTTTTACTTTGACAATTATCGCCCCTGCGAATTGCCATATTGAAGTTGATTTATGCCTGAACTATATTCCTCAAAATTTTTTCACAAATACAGGGTGCGGGATTGTCCGAAAGGGTTACCGCTACCCCGGAACATAAAAGGGCTAAGGAAGGAACACGGATGGGTTTTAGCCAGTAAGAGTCTGACACTTACTTCCGCTCCACCCAGAGCGGGAGGGGTCATTTGATGATTTCCCATCCATAAAAAAAAAGGGTGGCAGGGACATCGACGAGCCTGAAACCACGAATTCAGCACTTCTAGAATCTAGACCCTTGACCTTGAAATTTTTCGTCCATTATCAAATAAAAAATCTGCCGTTTTATAGAAAAGTGCAATTTATTTCAGGCAACGCAGGCCCATATATAAATACAAATATATATAAATACCTTAACCTAAACATACATATCTTTATTATAAAATAGTACTTTATTAGCTTGCTCTTGTGTTGTTCTGTGGTGCTTGTCCGCGGAAGCGACGGAACACAACGTCCTGCAGCCAGAAGTCTTCTTCCATTACGGCTGGCAGATAACAATTCGGTACGCGCACCACGAACGCCTTAAAGTTGACGTTGCGGTGCAACTCCAGTAACTGCACCCTCGGCGTGTACCTCGTCTTCTGGCGCACGTACTCCACGATGTCCTCGGCCTTAGTGGTGTAGTGTACAGGCCTACGCGGTCAAAATGTATGGAACAGCTACTTACAATTTTTTTAATAAGCGAAGAAAATTTCAACGCAGTGGCGTTCAGAATCATGTACCGAATCCATGGAAACAGATTGCGCGTCGATGTCGCTGCCACCCTGTATAACATCATCTAAGATAATAATAATATTACAGTTTGAAAACAGAGTCGCTTAACTAAGCTAACTTTAGTTACTGCACTGACAGGTGGATTAAATGGCACCTGCACAAACTTCTAATTGTATAAAATAAGTAGCACATGACTTTTAACAGATATGGGTTCTTATCAATATTAGTAATAACATAATTAATTTGAAATGACTCAACACCCCTTAAAATATACTTAACCTAATTACTTAAGTGTTCTGAGTCTGACCGTCGGTCGTCGAAGCTCGCCTTCTTCACCTTTATTACTTGTACTTATTATGATATTTGAACGCCGACCACTGTATTTGTGTGCCCCAATAGTTCTAGCCAGTTTGTGAAGCTGGACTAGCACTGGCAGCTCGTTTTTTTTTTTTTAAATAAATTAATGACTTCGGAAGCTCGGTTCCTCTGTGTTGTTTAATTAGGTAGTAAAAAGTTTTACTAAAACCTCGCAAAGTTAAATTAGCGATAAAGAGTATCTTAACACGACTGCCTAAAGCAGTATTTCAGACCATAGGTAGTATCTATCAAGGTATTGATATTATCTTATTTCCGAACTACCTCACACTGTATCTGTAGGTAGCAATTGACAGTGAGGACCGCATCCACCTTGCGGACTGGCTAATAATTTTACCAAAGCACTCTCATACCTATACAGGTTGAAATTGAAAACATGCGACAAATCGAAATGGGAGATTGTACTCATTATTATGAACCACTTTTACTAAGGGACCATACCTGAAATCGCGAAAAAAAAATCAGCTGTTCCCTACATTTTGACGAGTTATGCGAACATAAATGTAGGGAACAGCTGATTTTTTTTTCGCGATTTCACGCCGTAGAGAGGCGAAGAAGAACCTATTCACAAACTAACACAACCATATCTTCCAGTCGGAGGAAGAACAACGCGCCGGTTCTCTACCCCGGCTGCCGTCCATCACGGGTACGAACACAGTGCCGGCTGGTCCGGTGAAGTCGGCCCGGTACCGTGCGCCCGGATTCCGTACGGCAACTCGGGCGGCGTCAGCGCCGGGGTTGCATGTGCCTAGGAGGCGCAGACCTCCTCCCACGCCGTTGCAGCCACCACCTGCTGCGCCCGCGTCTGCACCTAGCCTACAGGGTGAGTTATCTTTTGTTTAAGCTTGTGTATCATTCTCAGAAAACAGAATAAACCAGAAAACGCAAACGCGAATATAATTGTCCACCTAACTATATTCCGTGGGTAAAAAGTGGAGCGCCTTCTGTTTTTTTTTTTCTCTATATCAGTTTAAAGAAGAAAGGTTTTTGCAATAATGAAACGTTGTCCAATCAACAGATCTGATTTGAATTAACGTTCGAACCTTAGATATATGAAAGAAGGTTCGAACCCAGAAGATTTTAAGCTTATAAAACCTTTAACGATAAAAAACACCCTATTTTAAACTCTTGATTCTAAGGTAATAAACGCTATTCTGATGGAGGAAACTCATCAGTTTTACAGCACAGTAAATGACTTTGTTTAAAATAATCCTTTGGGTATCACAGACACATCCGTGAAACAACATCCGTTTCCACAGAAAAAGCTTTCCTCGACTTACTATAGTTTATATTTCAAGTACTTAATAAAAACGGTCAAACTAGCAGTGGTTTATTACGTTACGTGCTCACTTCGCTAGCATGGAAGGTCATGAGAAACAGCTTTAGACGGAAAACATTACTACATTTTATATTATTCTTGAGACTCGCGCAAAACAAGCCTCTTAATGTGCTGGAAATGTTATTTTTCATGACAATTTAACATGTTCTAGACTCCACGAAAAGACAATGGAGCTGCAAATGAATCGTCACGATTGTTCTTAACAGTAACTAACAGCTAAAAGTTAATTAAAATACGCCTTGTTACGTAAAGAGGTAGCTAATTATAAACCTCGTTAATGGGATGATGAATTGTGCTCTATACTTTCTAAACAATTTGAAAAGTTATTTTCACTTACACTCCATGACATGAATGAGACATTCTGACAATCAGCTCCCTATCTCTCGTCTCGTTTTGGAATAAACGACGACATTTTGAATTTAAAATGTTAAAGTAGATGTGTACACAATTTAACAGGTTGTGTAACCAAACAATGTGTAAGAATTTATTTTAGTTCATCCAATGCACTTGTATGAATTGTTATGAAAAATATACACCTGCAATGTTTTGCTTGCGCACGAGACAATGGCAAGTACCTACACATTGGTAGCAACAGTTATTTTAAAACAACTGGTTCGGTATTTCAATGTCATCGGCTGCCTTTCTTTAAGTCAGGAAGCGACTGAAATTACTCGAACAAACAGGAGCCTCTGTCTGTGCCCTTCTTCAATTTCCCATGGCTCGTCAGTGTCCATGACCGGAGCAAATCCCTCGCGTTTACAAAGTATCATTGTTGCATTCGTATTTCTTTAACCCACATTATCACTAGATCCATCATGGATCTGGCCAATGGATCTTCTGAGAATGAACGAAGTATTGCGTGACTGTTTTCCCATCAACTCCAAACAACTATTGAATAGGTACAACGCTTTGTTCTCGAACGTATTCGAAGTCTTTCGTTTTTGTCCCTCAGATACAAATGGTCCTTAATTAAGATATTAAATAATCCATTTCGTAAGAGAACTACACCCTAATTGCGTAACAATCAATCAATTGCTTCAGATGCTCGAAAAATTTGTCTGTTCAACAACATAAATAACGCAATGTTGAACTGTCGTGAATTGTTGAACTGTCAGAATGAAAGCCATTGCTACTGTTAGTGTGTTACGCAATAACCCCGCTGGCAACACCTACATCAACTAACCTACAACTGCGATTAAGCTTGTCTAAAACTACAAACTTCCGTAAATCTCAGAAGATTGGCACAGTTAACATCAGAATACCTACTGTGACGTAATGGGTGAGCAATTTCATCTAAATGTGCAACTCATTGGTTTTAATGTCACGTCCAATGCACCGCATACCTTTCGCTGTACCTACTTGCAAAAAACATGCACAATATCTAAAACGTGCGCATACGGTGTAAATACAAATTGAGAATAATGGTAATGTTATGAGCAATCTTTATAATAGCAAGACTAACAAAACTCTAAATAAATTCTTGAAATATTACCTACATGGTAGGTATGTACGTGATATAACTTTATCTATTCAATTCCGGATTGTAATCATTAACTTTGGTCTTCTTACATATAAAATGTTGATTAAACCGTCGATCAAAAGGCCATACTAGGTCGTCATTTTAAATTGTTTCTATTTTGACACTGTACTGTAGTTGCAGTGTCAACTAAATGTTTTTCAATTAGCACGCTAATTGTGTAACACACTTTCAATCACAATCTGAATCATTTTGAAGGATATTGCTATTCTATTGCTTCATATGTTCGAAAAATTTGACTGCTCAACAACTTAAATAACGCAATGAATGTTGTTGAACTGTCAAAATGAAACCCATTGCTACTGATAATGACGCAATTACCGAGCAGAGTCAATCATAAACAAATCGTCAGTTGCCAGTGTTGGTATGTTAAATACAAAACAAGTGAAAAGTTAGAATTCCTCAGCGAAATCAGGAGACGAGACGTTTAAAAAGAAAGTCGCTGAAATCACATTTTATTTCGTTCTTATTCATTAATTAATTCGCTACTTACATCATAGCTGCACAAACTAATTTTCTGTAATAGCAACCAACTATTAAACTATATTTCGATTACGTATGAATTGATTATAGAAAACAACTGTGCTGTGAGTGAATGTTTGATAAAGGAAGGAAGTAGTTCACTTCCTTATGATGACATAATCGATTACCCTATAGTCTTGATGACCAGTTTTAATTAACTTTTGTAGAAGTACGGGTTAATGGACTGAAGAAAGTGTAGACAAGTTACCGTGCACATGGCCGAGCGCTTGACGGACAACAGAATGCTTTTACGGAATTTATATGGATTCCAACGCCACTCGTACAGGCGCGCGAGGACTAACGACATCAGGAATACTAAAGGTTTCTAAGAACTTCATTGTACTAGTACTACGCCTATAATATTGTGCAGTTTGTTGTATGGCCACTTGTATTTACCAGACCTCCTATCCTGCCCTCTGTGTCCCAAAACTTACAGTCAGAGTGACCTCTGCGCTGCCACTGACAACACTTCTTTGTTAATATTATCACTCGATTATGTCCGATTCTTAATTTTTCACTGTCTTCGATTTATTCACTCATTCGTCTTTTAAGTTACCTATAAACCTACATCTACCCTCATTCTTAGTTTATGTATTTACTTCTTTAAAACAGTACCTATTGCCAACCCTAATATAAAACGTAGCTGTTTTTAAAACATTTCTATAACAACTCCTCAGTGTCTAAAACTTGATAAATTTGAACGCGTCATTAGGTAAACCGCCTTTGTTTCTGTAGCGTCACGGTCGGTACCGAATGCTTTGCTAAAAAGTAGGCCTAACTGTTTAGACAGAGTATTTCTCCGTTCTTGACTACATTCCTCGGTAAACAGCTGACCTTAATGCTTCCTCATCGGCACAGCAATGAGACATTTCGAGTGGGGCATTGGCATAAGTTACATGAGGTCTGTGATATCTTTCTTGCTTTCGTGTTTACCTACTTATATTTTATATTGGCTATGGAAAACATGCTCACGATTCGTTATAGGTAAAAAAAATCTACATAAGTAAATACTATAAGAATTGCTGTAGGGTTTAGAGGCGTTAGTTGTAATATAATTTGTTTAGGAGCTTTTCTTTAATAATTTGTATGCACCTATTAGAGCGCATAAGAAATATAAAACTTACCTACTTTATTTAAAACTAGCTGCTGCCCGCGACTTCGTTCGCGTTACATTTTTCTAAAATAAAAGTAAACTAAGTTACTCCTTATAACATCAGCTATCTGCCAGTGAAAATTCCGACAAAATCGGTCCAGCCCTTTTGAAGATTAGCAGAACAAAAATTTCCATTTTTTTTTTGTTATAAATAATACATTACAAACAGGCATTTCAATTTTATTTATTTGTATAGTTGATTTGTTGTGTTTTAACCTTGTGCAAGACACAGTACTTACTTACCAGTGTCTATGTAGGTTGATAGGTATTGAAACCTACGTGGTTTGCGCATAAATAGGTAAACAAAGTCGAACGCGTTTCTTCACAATCAGCAGCCGTGAGTGATAATTTGTGATAAACGATATAAATAATTATCACGGAACTAAAATATCACTCCATTTAGCATTTGGTCTTATTTGAATAGATTTCATAATAAACTTTGATACTTGACTTTATACGTAACCCAAGTAACACCTTTCAAAACTGAAAACCTGTTCACTACAATGTTTCCGGCTTATCGGACGTAATCATTTTGCGGCAAGCGAATGCAAACTTCTATACTGCTGCCGTTCACTCATTGGTCGATGCATTTACGCACTAAGTACTATTTAAGCAACGAAAAGTGCTGGCCTTGTCCTAATTTTACAGCAAATGTATTATGTGTCCAATTCTCGCGTGATTCGGTACTCGGTAGGCTATTGATTAAAGGTTGACGTAACATTTAGCTGACTACGTTTGAGATTTAGGTATCCTGTTCATTTTACTATCGTTTGCGGCCTTTACAACGACCTTTGATTGCGCATGAAAGCAAAAAACAGCAATTGAAAGGAAAACACAGAAATCTGTTGGGAAGGCCTTTCAATGTGTTCAAGAATCAAATAAGTAAATGCATATTATGAAAGTATATACGGTTCTTATAACCGAAAAACAATTTTAAAACTGTTTGTGTGTCTGTCTGTCTGTTTCACCGATTTTGAAGGGACTTTCACTGGCAGATAGATACAGATATAAGGAGTAACATATATAGACTTATCCCGGTAGCACGTTCCCGAGAGATGTTTTCCGAAATCCACCCGGGAGGAGCCGTAGGCAGCAGAAGTCTACTGCCATAGACGAGAGATTGTAAATAAAATCATTTCCATATTAAATAAAAAATATATATTTAGGAAACCTGATAACTGACACGTGATGTATCCATCGCCTTTAAAATTAGATTACCTAATGGTAATTGCTAATGGCAATAATATAAAGCTTGATAGCACTTCAAAGAAATCATTAATTTCAACATTAGAGTCGATAAAAATGCAATGGTTTATAGTTAACGCGAGTAATAAAAACATATTGGAAATATCAACCTAATCATCTTGATAAATAATCAATTTGATCTCTAACCGTCTGTGGCGATGACACTGCGCATATATTTTGTCAGTTTCTATTTTTTTTGTTTGCGTCTTACAAAACTAATCATGCCAATGTCCTTTTAAACGGAATTGAATTATTATTAATTACCTTTTTAATTACATTGATATTTTGCTAAATGATATAAAAGTTATTTGGTTATATGTAACTGATAAAAACTTCTTCTTTTTCTGTGCAAAAATATAAGTATATAGATGTCGTGAACGTGATGTGGGTTGTTAGAAACAGAAAATAAAATATAATAGAAAACACGTTTCATAAGTTCTATTAAGTCTTAAAGACTACGAAATAAGTACGTCCTTAGTAGTCTGTATGTAAATGGTAGTCGTAATCTCAACGTTCTCTCTCATAAGTTGTAAATCAGTCAACAATGGCCCAAATATTTTTATATAGTCTTGAGCCTTCGGCCATGGTACGCCCAAAAGTAAATATAATTTAACAGGAACTTTGACGTGTTGTTACTGGGTATGTAAAGTTTATCGTGAATATTAAAATGCCACATGTTGATGAATAGCTAACCTTGAGGCTCCACTTGCAATGACATTTAATGGTAAATCAGTTATAATAGCGTGAAATATTATAATCCATTAGACATAAATACTACAGACATAAGAGAACCATTTCATAAAGAAAATGACAAGGAAAACACACAATTTATCTTGAAACATTTTCAAAATAGGTACCAAAAATCCATCAATGATTTAATAGTAAATATTTTGAACGCTCTTACGTAAGTAATCTCACTATCACACTAATATTATAAAGGTGAAAGTTTGTGAGTGTGTGTGTGTGTGTGTGTTTATATGTTTGTTACTTCTTCACGATCAAACGGCTTGACAATTTTGGTAAAATTTTCTATGAAGGTAGCTGACACCCTGGATTAACATATAGGCTACTTTTTATCCCGATATTCCCACGGGATCGACATTTACGCGGGTGAAACCGCGGGGTGCAGCTAGTGTAAACTATTTTTAAATATAACCGAGCCTGATTACCAACTCCTATATTAAAATCCTTATTTAGATAAGTTTACTTATTGAAAACGCTGCGACCATAATAGCATCATTTTATAAAAATAATAATCTAATTATTACAATAAATTACGACACAAGAAATCGATTGTGTCCAGTGTCATGAGCCAACTTACCGACTAGAGCAGCAAGTACGCATGGCGTATCTTGGCCGCTTACCCAATGGTGGTTTCACGCTGGCTGGCCGCTATTTGGCTTCATCCGGTTACATAGGGCACCGGCGACACTTTATTCATTGATACCTTTGGCTTTTGAAACAATGCATCGGTTTCCCTTGTTTGTACATGGCAGGTTTTTCTGTGCAAGTTTTTTAGTCATTGCATAGACTGTTGGTTATCTGTGTCTTGCCTAGCTATAGTACCTAGTTGGTTATGTAATAAATAACGTTACTTTGCATAAACGGCTAGTTATAACTGCATGTACTTAGAAACACACGTATTAAGTATTTTAAGTTCTGGTTTTTGTGTCGCATCTTCTAGGTCACGTAAAATCACAGATTGTAATAACTAAACATAATCCATATTACCGAATAAAGGCCTTCAAATACAACATTGTTCGTATAATAATATGTAACGGAAATACTTACAGATTTGAACAATAATAACAAACTTGTCATTGTAGGTTTTCCATAACATTGTGAAGTTTACTGGTCTCTTGTTTGTACAATTTTTCGTGTAGAGTACTGTTAAAGACACGGTCAAAACCTGCGAAGTTATGTTATAAAAACGTAATTACAAAATTGAAGTACACACATAGTGTAATTAATTAAAAATACAAGAAAGGTATGCAAGGATAATGTTAAATAGTGTTCCATTCTCTATTAACCATAAAATACACGGATTTTTAAATAATTTATAATATGTATACATGTTGGTACAATTTAAGCCGATTCCTGACATATAATTACGTCTCATGATGCTAATTAATGACGCTCATAAAATCTGATAATGGAGATAGACATCAGTGAATTTTGTGTATTAAGATTTGCCGATAAAAATGAGTTGCATGTATGCATCTACATATATTATAATTTTTGAAGAAATCTTTAGATCATATCAAGGTACAGAGACATGTTATGGCTCATATCAAATTAATATCAGTTGATTTAGGTTTGTAAAAAGCGTCTTATTGGGAAATAAAAAAGCATCGTTTTCTCGCACTATAGTCAGCTTATCGTTTGAAACTTTTACATCTATTTATTTCTATCCATGTCATACAAATGTACACACCAACGGTCGTTGGTACGCACATTTCATGTCACAGAGAAATGAAACTCGGAAACCATTGTGCACGGCCGCATTATTTTTTTATCGACTTCATGTGACCAATTGTTGTCGATGACTTTATCGACGCCGTATGCTTTCACTTTGTCTATTTCTTGCCGATGTGTCGAAGTATGCGGATAAAAAAGTCGGTAATTACGGTTAAATATTAATAAGCTGATCGTAATTGGTGATGAGTGTGTTACGGAATGTTACAACATTATTTCCTTAGGCTAGATTGGAAAATATGGTGAACGTTACCATCGTCTCCATGTATGTTTTCTCTTTGACGTTTTTTAAATGCTCTATATATCTCTATATCTACGATACACATACACACATTTATATATTGTTTTCTATACCTAGTGTAAATGATAAAGAGTATTCTATTCTTTATGTTCTGTATCAGTACAAGCGCATAGTTTTAAACCAGTTTTTAAACGATATGGCGATATCCACAACTTCATTTTGTATAACAAACATCTCGCATACCTAACGCAACATACCACGACACTAAGTAAACACGAACAAGTAATGTCAATAACTATCAAGACGAACGAGGAATAACCCGTCTCGATAGTACTGACTATCGAGAGACGAGTTCTTCTAAAATCGATCAAGGCGCGATTTGTCACGATCCGAGTTTCAAAATAGCCGAAATGCCACTCAACCATTGAAAGGTCGAGTAATATAACTCTATTGTAATATTGTAAACAGGCATACCAGTATTGTCGTGAGCACGGCACCAAGACGAGGAATGAGTATTACACACGATGAAGTAACGCGACGCATCAGCGTGCGCAAACGTTTAGCACAAAGCGGGTTTGCTTACTTTAGGTTTTATGCATACTAATACAACAGGAAGGAATTGTTCTTAAAGAAAATTGTCGGGAAATTACAGAGGGGTGGTCATGGACCGTGCTCCACTGTTCACAGTAATTACACCGTTGGCAGTTGCTTGTTTGCTAGTTGCTTCACCAACTTCATTTTTGTTTTTGTAAACACTGGTCTATCCACGCATTCTAGTTCATCTTTAATTCATATTTCACCAAGATCTGGAGTATATACTGGAACTTTAGTTGAGAATTGAGATTCATACAACATTGTTCTGTAAGGAAAAATTCTAAAAGTGCAGATCGACGCGAGGCCAACCGGTTTGCAAGTCCAAATGACGCAAGACTCCGGATGAGTTCATTCTAAGACAATAATATAGACCTTCCTTCAATAATACATTAACTGAAGTTCTACGAATAAATCTCAAGATGTATTGAACTAGCTTCCACAAAATCAATAAAAGAAAACATCATTTGAAATCTGACTTACAGTATACGCTTCTGAATATAATGTTCCGATATTTTTGTGACAGCTTTGATTCTCAGGTCACCTTAATCGCGATTAGTTCAAGTTTACTTGTTGTTGAAACCAATTGGTTTTTAATTTACAGATATTCCCAGAACTATTGTACGGCCTTATTCAAATAACAATTTTCGAGACTTAACAAGCCGTAACATAAATATTGATTGACAACGAATATCTACAAGTTTACCTAATAGCCCACAAATCCGCTGATTCGAAGTCGTATACCAGTTTAGATTATGGAAATAACTTTCGAAACGTGCAAGTTTAAATTACTGCTTGATTTGAATTTACAAATTCTTGATAGTAGAAAATCGATTTGAATGTTTGCACCGTATGTGTTACAAGAAATCGACACGTTTTATTTTCTATTTCGTTACTAAAACTAGATGTGTGTTATTAAACATTACATTACCTATTGCAGAGAACTAGACTTCGTTCATAGATAACTATGCAGTTGTTACAGCTATACATAGTATGATTACGTCGCAACATAATAATGTGTATAACTATGCATGGTTAAACAAATGTCGAGTGTATGTTAATTGTTGAAAAAAGCCGCTGTCTGTTGACATGCAAGCTACGAAACATGTTTACACCACCCACGCACGCGTCGCCTTATCTGAGAGCAATCAGAGATAGTGCCTGTCGCAACTTTCTGTAAAACTTGATATATCTTAGGAGCTTCAGCTTAACGAGATCTGGAAAATTAAAAGTCTTTTGTTTTACAATGTTGATAATGTTTTGGACAGGTGATAAGAGCTAAGACTGAAAAATGGACCAAAAAGGTCACAGAATGGTAACCTTTAGAAGGAGAAAGACGTAGAAGAAGACAGATGAAAAAGTGGGAGGGTGATCAGCCAAAAGGTTGGCGAAGAATAGTTTTGAATAAGTGGAGGGAAATAGAGGAGGCCTATGTCGACAGCCTGACCTGGTGGCTGATAATGGCTAATTAGTTAAATAGGGTTAACAAGCAGAAATTATAATACGACTAAATGTTACTAGTTTATGCAAACTTGTTTATGTACAAATGGTCGGAGGCAATAAAGCATACTTAAAAAAAATGTTTTGTAATTAATGCTGAGGCCAAAACATGGTTTAATGATAATGCGACTAAACTTGGTACAGCTAATGCTAGAAACAGACACCAGTTGAAATTCTGGATGTTTCAAATGATGACTTCCGACTGCTTCAAGTATAATTAGTAAAAATAGCTAACAGTTAGCTCATTAGCAGTAATGAGCTTTGAGTCACTCACATCTGGCTGCTGCTGTTAGTTGAAACTGTAGGTTACCTTAGCTGCTATACATACATTAATGTACCTACATACATGTCTAAAAGTATTTATCTTTAATTGAGGATGTATCCACGAAATGGTGATTTCGACGCATGTCTATAAAACGTACATAATCAATTAACAAACAGCTATTAAAATAATTACATACATAATTACTTGATTAGCTTTCTATCGCCGCCCATCGAAAACTAATGTTAGAAAACATGCAATTTTATTTCACAAAGGAAAAGAATAGGTCACAGTACAGAAAGACAATGTAATAATAAATTACACGTTACTTGAAGATGATTTCATCGCGAAAATTGAGAGAGGTATCATCAATAAGATTACGTGAATCATAACAGTAGACTGTTACTTTCTTAGCACTAAACTATGAATAATAATGAGTCTGTGTAACTACATAATTTTTGTAACAGCCGACGTTGATGGATGTCGGCAAAGGTTTGTTGTGAGACCACTTTCTCGCCATGGGAAAACTACATTCATCCATGTTTACGTCTCTGTTACTTTCTATCTGATGCTGAGGTACTTACTACTCAATATCGTTAATGCGTAGGCACCTTTAAATTAGAGGTGTTAACTTGTGTTATGGGAGCCGGAGTAATAATGGGCGGTTACGTTTTTGCTTGAGGTTACGTGCAACTTCTATTGACCTTTAGTTGTAAGTTTGCAGTTTGTCTTGATTTACATTTTAATGCTTATTATTTTGTGTGTATACTCTGCAAATGAAGAAAATAATTATTTGAGCTTGTGGCTACATAATAACAGCCGCACGGGTCGATCTTCAAGGTTAAGCAACGTTTGTCGAGGTCGAGCGATCATTACATACCGAGACCCATACGTACCTCAGAAAGAGTCCCGGCTGCCAGTCGTCAAGGGGTATCGTGTTACCTATTTACTGGGTTGTGGAGGTCAGATAGGCAGTCGCTCCATGTAAAATACTTGTATTCTGCTAGTACTGGGCTCACTGGGAGCTGCATGAGGTTAGACCGGAAGCCGACCCCAACATAAGATGGGAAAAAGCTACGCAGATGATGATGAAAAAATAATCATTTATAAGTAACAATTTCAAAAGAGTGGGTAATTAATCATATGTAAAAGATTTACTAGAAAAGTTTTCACACTAGAAAAACCGAAAATTTTAAAAAAGAACTTCAAACCTCCATCTTCTAACAAAAGACTTCAACGAGACACAATAGTTGACATTTTGTGTTATAAAAATATCGCCGATTTGTTACAGTATCTGAATTTATTGATCCAATTAATTGTGCTATTTGAAAACATTTATTAAAATGACGTAATTATGCATTTTTTGAAATAGTAGATTTTTATTCAAGGAATACTGCTATTGTGTCTATTTATTTCTAATTTAGATGTGGTTTCAAAGGCACAATGAAAGGCATTTGGTAGGGTTTGGTTTTTTTAGTAGTAACACGACTTTCAGCACATCCTATTGTAATATAAAGCTTTTGTTTTATTTTTTTAAACTCGTCAATAATTTAGTTTTGTCTTCGCCATGCTCCGTGGATTTACAAACTGTACTCTGATTCAGTTGGCTAACTGTACATGTGCGAACAATTCGTACGCCTCATTTCGAGTTCATTCCCTTCCTCGTGTTATAAATTACGATTAGCAAATATAGTGTAGGTTCATAAAAAGTAGGAAGAAGTGGTTCTGGTAACAAAGAACTGAGATTATGCGTGAAGTATAAAAACTGAAAAGAAAAAATTATATCTGCATATTACTAAGAATTTAAAAACAATGAACTAACATTAAAAGGATTATTCTTATCTTAATTATACCAGGTAATGCATCATTTTCCAAGAAAACACGGACTTTATCTGCAAGCTATGATGTCGGTTTTGTATGTGCTCGTACCAAAATACAACGTCAGCGTCTTATGATATAGCTTAAGAACATTTTAAATAAGGATATCACTCGACAAAGACACAATAAATTCATTTAAAAACGGCCTTAGTTTAACGTTAGGAACCAGGTGGGCTTTTATCTAACGATATCCATTTCCTGTTGTTAGACACGACATTTCTAACAGAAAAACTAATCTGATTCTTAGATTGCAGAACTACCAGAAAAAAAAACAGTAGATATCTAAGAATATCCTAAACGAAATTATCGATCGTCTACTTAGTCCACACTAACCGCACGACCTAAGCCTTAAACGAAATCATACCATGACAGTAATCTAGAAAACGCTAAAGAAGAATGCAATTCAATGCGTTGCTAAATGTATCTCCGAGCCAGATTTTAAATGATTTCGTTAACGGTAATTCGTGGGTAACCTGACCACTATAAAAATAAAAAGCATTGCAGCTACCGTGCAATAAACGCATGTAGCCTTCTACTTGGCACGAATATAATAATATTTATTTATAACATTGCAAACAGCAACATCTAACACAACACAGCAGAGCAACGACATACAAAAGAACCTAGAAAGCAGTAGAACCCCGCCAAAAGACTCAAAGATGAAACTCGACCTTAACCAACCTGGCGGCAAGGTCGTTAAAAGATGCCCATCCATAGATATAATTACCCATCTCTCCACTAGTCCAATGCTTGCTCTAGGATGCATATCCGGTAGGCTCTTAAATCCTTACCTATCCTTCGGGCACGTCTTCCCTACCATTACCGCGCCCCCCGGTCTATTCCTTGATATGCAATGGTCGCTGTAGCACCATGAACATGAGGCTACAGGAGCTAGTGCGAATGTTGGGGTTCATTCGATTAATCGAGTCTGGTTTAACCATGCTGGGATCGGTGCAATTCATTCATTCATTCATTCGTATTGGATCATTTAGTGGGGTGACGACAATCTGGTCAAATTCAACGCCTTAAAAACACAGGCGTGTCTTTTCACTGCGAAAAGGAGCCAGTTCCAGTTATGCCCTGCTTTCCGAGGTGCATCTGTACCGGTTACCAACCGCCTTCAGCTTTTGGGCATGGAGTTGACATCAGATCTCAACTTCGGCTCAACCATCGAGTCAAAAGCTCAGACCGCAGCCAAGAAGCTGGGCATCCTAAATAAGGTGAGGCGATACTTCACACCAGGACAGCTTTTAAGTTTGTACAAAGCTCAGGTCCGTTTCTGTATGGAGTATTGCAGCCACTTGTGGGATGGCTCAGCAAAATGCTTGCTGCACTTGACTCGGTGGAACGCAGAGCTAGAAAGCTTATAGGCGACGAGACGTTGGTAGCTACGCTTCCCAGCCTGGCTCAATGGCGTAATGTCGCTTGCCTGACGGTCTTCTATAGACTGTACTACGGAGAATGTGCGCAGGAGCTCCACGACCTGATCCCACCATCACCCTTTTACCACCGGACAACCAGACGTACTGCAGCGTACCATCCGCACTTGGTTGATATCCCGATGAGTCGTACTCGGCGCTTCTCCTCCACTTTTATTATGCGCACAGCCAAAGTGTGGAACTCTCTGCCGGCATCTGTGTTCCCTCCCACATTTAACCCGTCTGCCTTCAAATCAAGAGTGAACAGGCATCTTCTAGGCACGCTCGTTCCATCATAGACCTCATCTATCGCTTTCCATCAGGCGTGATCGGGGTCAAGAGTGCGCCCATTTAGCAATAAAAAAAAATAAAAAAAATTACAAGTAACCGCCATCGCCAGTAATTTTGCTAGTTTAAATAAATGCACTCATGAACGAATGGGCCCATAAAAAAAAATGATTTTTTTACAACAGCAATTAAAGTAGTAAATAAATAAATTACTAATATTATTTTAATCAAAAATGTTTGTTATTATTATAATTTTCTCAAATTAATTTTATTTTCAATATTAAAGAATAATTAATATTAAATCATAACTACGATACGATTAACCTAATCGCCATTATAACCGTTTGGAGGTTTCCTTCTTCTCCACTATGGCTTTTAAAGAAAAAAATAAATATACATTTTACCTTTCATGATTTTGTGGTTAATTGACTCATCGATTGGTCTTGGGATAAACCACATAAAATTCCACCCAGTAGATTTTCAGATTACACACCCAGTAGATTTCCAGAGTACACTGCCTAACCCTTCAGGAATTACAGGCGTAATTTTATGATGTTATGTAGATTTCCAAATTATTTATTGCTTCAGAAAACTATGTACCGAAAGATGCCTCATCGCCATCGTTCATGTTTTGATATCCACTGTTCAAAACGATTATAACGTTTATAAGCAGTTCATCAACCATTTATCTAACAGAAGTTTCGTAGCGCCATTGTTCTGTTGCATTGTAAGCGAGTATTTACAAACACTCGCGCTAAGAAAAGAGAAACTACGATTGCTCGCCCTCTCCATCTAGCATACGTCATATAATCGTATCTAACGTAGAAATTCATGCATGTGTCATGCGTTCCGGTCTCTCACTTCAAAACATACGCTTCGATTTTCAGTTCTGTCATAAAATTGACGTATTTGTTTAATTTCTATAAGTAATTAGTTCTCCGTCTCTTCAGCTGAATTTTTCGTAAAAGATCATTTCTTCTACTGAATGGGTCATATTCTTCATTTAGCATTTCCGTGTTTATTTGACGCTTTATCGTATTACAATGCATAATGTGGTACTTAGTAGCAAGCGTTTATATCCTACTGAAGTCTTGTTTCTACGGCAGGTATCATTTACGATTAGCTACATTACCACATTAGTCATAAGTATACGCAACTTGCTCTACAATCTATGCAATTCATAATATTCCTATTCGTATATATTTAATTTTGCATCGATTTGATTTCTTGCATGACCTTAAGGAACCAATGTCCAGAAACCTTTTGACTCCTTCAGAAGCTAGTCGTGATGGTTAAATTGACTACTTCCTTTCGCAAAGTGAAGAATATACTATTCTTCATGCTATCTCAAGGTCAAGGCAGCTGCCTAACGTGACTACCTGGGCTGACGTCACTCACGAGTTGGACGTCGTAGGTACATGCGTTCAAGGCACGCTCTACGCATTTCGATAACGTCAGTGATAGCAGATTGGAACATAGCAACTTCATATATAGTGTCATACGTAATGGCATGGTAATAAGTTTTGTTTGAAAGAACAAAGGTGTGATGTGAATCAATAGGACAATCCATGTTTTAATAGAGGTGAATGTAAGCAATAGACTATTTATAAAATAATAATAGCTAAAACGCAAGGGTATCGTAGCAAATTAATAAAACTGATAACTTTTCAGCATGCTCTTGCTGTCAATAAAATTATCCTTAAGATATCTTAATACGTTTTTAATTTAGTCTAATATCACCCAGTCAGTGTTAAAACTTTATATTAAAACATCGTTAGTTACGTTGTATACAAAAAATAAGTATAAAATGAATACATTAACAGTAAACTCGTTTTGGTAAGTAAGCGTAAATCACTTTAGGCGAGTTTTTACGCCTCGTTCCAATCTGGTAAACATTCGCCATCTTTACTTTGTTTTTTTCTGGATCTTTAGACAATGCTTACTGTAGTTTAACTGTTTCTTGTAATACGATTACCTACGCTTTAATAATATGGCATATCATCATCATCTATCTGCCTAGCCTTTTCCCAACAATGTTGGAGTCGACTTGCAGTCTAACTGCATGCAGCTGAATACCAGTATTTTACATGAAGGGACTGCCTATCTGACCTCCACAACCCAGTTACTGGGTAATACGAAACCCCATGATAAGACTGGTTGTCAGACTTCCGATCTTCTAACGACCCGTAACGACTGTCAAAGATCCCCGAAAGACAGCCGAGACCACGGACTAACCGCGGCAACCGTAGCTTAACCAGATCGATCGAGCTGTGCGGCTGTTATTACTTAGCCACAAGCCCCAATATCGCATATAACCTGCTTGTATATTATTTATTATCTAAAGGCTAAGCAAATGATGACGTAATTTTTTGATACATAAAATAAACCGATCTTCAAAACTCATCATCACATATTCAAACCTTGGAACTAATAGACAATAGTCGATTCACACTTGGGGCTTATCCAAACCACCAAGGAACAATAAAAAAACTATTAAATCATTTAAATGTCTCCTTAAAATGCCAAAGACAAACAGGCTTTTAAATGATATCATATACCGAGTTTAGAACCCCATCAAGATTTATATTGCCTAGAAACCGAGTATTGTAAAATAAAATGCAACGTTGTTCTAACATATGACCACCTTATGTGACATACCATGGTGTAGCATAATTAGCCTATAATGTTCCCACTGCTGGGACACAGACCTCCTCTCTTCGAGAGGGAGTGGGCTGTAATCCACCACGCGGGCCCAGTGCGGGTTGGTTATGTTACATTTCTTCCAATTTCTGGTTATAGAACATGCCGGTTTCCTCACGGAGTTTTCCTTCGCCGTTTTGAGAGCTTATTTACACAAAGTAAAGCGCCTGCTTGGGTTCGAACCCACGACCTACAACTCGTAAGTCCTTTACCACTGGGCCACCACTGCTCTCCACTCCCACCTCTCACCAGGGCGTAATTTCGCCATAATATGTATAAAATTATGTTTATCTTCTATTCATAAGCAGCTTAAGGTGCTACAATTGTGTTTGAAGTAATTACGTCTACTTAAGGTCAATAACGATTTCAGGCCATGGTCACAGCAGCAGTAACAGTTGTTTAAACAACACATTAGCATTTCGCGTGGTGTGATAGCTGATGAAATTTATTCGTTTGCTGTTACAAAAATCTCAAAAATAGTTGCTAAAACGTTTACTAATAAGTAATAACTTTGTAAGAGTTTGTTTGTTAGCTAAGACTTGAGTAACGTTTTACATAGTGAAATCTTAGTTTTAAGTATTCACTGTAGCATTTACTCAGACAATTATATGTCTTCGTCGCTCAATTATATGTCGCCGTGAGCAAGAGAAAATGTATTTATGGTTGCCGTTATATTTCACTTGATATATTGGACACTAACTGGCAACCCATCATAATAATATCCATTGAATTGAAAGCATGACTTTAGTTCACACAGTAGTAGTAAGTCTCTAAGCTTTGAAAGTTATTCGCTGTACACACTGACGGGTAACTAAACCGGATCTAGATCTTAACATTAATATTTGAACAAAAGAAGTTGCTCAAACACTTTCTTATTTTATAAAGATTGCTTATACAGGGTCAGTTAGTGACGTGAAGTTAAAACAAAAATAAACTGATTTTTAAACGTAACTACACCACCTACGGTCGTTGACCCCAAAAAATAATATCATTAAGTATATATTATATTTTATGTTGTATTATGTTTAGATATCGATACCCAACACGTCTGTTGTTTCAGTAGGTAATTTAATTTCACCCTATATTTTATTTTCAACCGACTTCATTAATGTTTTGGTTGGGTCATGGTGTTTTGTAATGGAAAATAATCAACTTCGTAACTCTTATCGCCGGAGTCTCGACTCGCGGTAATGCACCAGGTTGCACAAATACTATGATTTTTGCATATCGCCACAATAATCGCACGGTTTATTTCTCGCTTACTACTGTTGTAATCGAATAATGGAAAGTGAATATACTTGGTTACCTTCTCATGAGAAACAAACATATTGTGGCTACGGCTCCGTAGATAACGTTTAGATTTCACACGTTTTGCAAATTCTACTTCGTTAGTGATGTTTGGTTTTGTTGGCAGCCATTTTCTTAAAAGATGTAGTTGGTAATTATATTATTGTCTATGTCAATGCATTTTTAGGCCTATCGTGTAAATTAATAGCAACCTTAATTGGTTTTGGTTAAACAACTACGAAGCTATTAAATGTTTACCATTTTATCGATGTCTGACATTTTTGTTTGGTACAATCATACTGATGAACATAGTCGTTGAATACTGGTATCCAAAGTATAATTGATGCGCTAACTTCAAAGAATAAACCTACATTAGAACTAATTGAATCTCTAACAGGCAATATGTTATATGTCAAATTTAACGCTCTGTGTGTGATGATGTCTCATGATGACAGTACATGATATTAGGGACACGATCTATCACTCAAATCACCGTAACATTTTTTCTATCCTACATAGATTAAGTTACGAAACTAACAAGTTGACTTGTTGAATACTTATGCCGTAATGAGATCTTGATTGATGATTCGGTATGAGTAACAAACATGATTAGAAAAGTAACATGTCTGTCATCGTTTTGGACCTGCTGCACGCCACAGCGGACGTTATGCGAACAATAGCTATGTCCACACACGTTCGTGACATGGTTTTTGTTTTGATCTCCTTTCTAAATCATTTTCAAAACTCAACCTTAACGCTAACCACACTAAACTCATTCTAACATTATAAAACGTACAGTTGTGGACAAAAAGAATTCATTGATTAAAACGGGAACTTAAATGAAAGCGAAGATCGCACCTGCGTTTTCTATCGTAAGAGAGTGTCAATAAGGCAGAGTTAAATTAAAGGTACTTTTAATCCCCCATCTTTTAATTAAAGGTTTTTCTTTTGTATCTATATTTAACAGAGAATTAAAACAAATTATCTTTTAAACCTAACAAATAGCCTCTCATAGTAATTAACACGTTACATATACCTTCATCATCATTATCATTTCAGCCAAAAGTCGTCCACTACTGGACATAGGCCTCCCCCAACCACCGCTACTTCGACCGGTTCTGTGCTTTCCGCATTCAGCGGAAAGAAAGAGTTGCCAGTGGGCAGGGCACATTGCTCGCAGAACAGATGACCGATGTTGAACCTTATTTAAATTAAAAACCAATAAATGAATAGATACAAAAAACAAATTCTTATTGATTCTTAATCAGAAAACCAACCAGAAATTCCGCTTTACTTTTGAATATAAATTAATATATTATGTACATAACTACATAAAGAATGATTTACTTATGTCGTACAATAACTTTAAAGTTTAATCTTCAAACTACTAAATTTAAATTGGAACTTTTATTTTTTTTAAGTATATGTAGACGACCGTAAACACATTCCTATGACTAAGGAGTTGCTTACGGATGTTTTAGTCAGGAATCTAACACAATCTATTTATAGTTTTATTATAAAAAAACATATAAAAAACACGATCATTCCGTCTATGCTAATATATTTTAATTATGCAAATAACACCGATTAATTGAACTAATTTGGTTAAATAAAAATATTTGTCCTGGTACAGATACATGTTAGTTTTCAGAAAATATAAATTAAATGAAACCCAAACGGGCCCTATACTCACTGGGTGGAACGAGGCTGCCAATAAAGATGGTGATGAAAACCCAAACAATTTTCTGCCATTGTAGTAGGTACCCATGTTAAAAATACTTACCTACATTTATTCAGTAAAAAAATTACACTACTACGTTGTACAAATCAAGCTTGGGACTAATTTGTATGAACTTGTGACCTCGCGTCAACAACAATTAGCTGGCTGTCGGGTGTGCATCAAACCAGTATGACAACTTTTATGTTTTGCTTTAGTTTTTGTAGGCACTTGTTATTTAACGATATTAGTTTTTTTTGTATTTCATTTAAATATCAAGTATAACTTATTTCCTCGTTATCAGTGTGAATACATTATTTTAAAGTTGTTGTTCGTTACATTATTACATAACATTACAAAACTGGACGGAATATTCTTCGAGGCTGCTGTTCTAAATAAAGTTGCGCAATATTTTTGTTAAATGAATAGTTAAAAATAATTAATATACATTATGGAACTACCTAACGATCTGGTTATTTAAGCATTCGACACCTTTGACAATGTTTAGTCAAGTTTATGTTCCCCGAGGGTTCATACCTGCTCTAATTTTTTACATTGTGTTATTCCAGTTTATATAAAATGACTGAGAACAGTATTAGTAAACAAATTGTAACGAAAAATAATATGGAAATGTCGTGCTGGAATTGTTTTAATGTGGAAAATGAAGATAAAAATGAACAACAGGAAGACAGTGAACTAGAACTTCCGTTATCAAAAATTCGGAAAGAAAATAGGGGAAAGTTTAAGTTATATTCTATTTTGGCTTCGGAAGTGTCGGTGCCTAAAACAGTTCCATTAAAACAGAAAGTGCGCGAAAATTATGTTGTTGGCAAGAAAATTGAAGAAAAGCTAGTCAAAGAATCTAAAAAAAAGAAAAGTGTATGTGTTCAAGTAGACGAAGCGCAAATTATGGCTATTGAAGCTGCAAATACTGCCTTGCCTGATGACGAGGAGGATTTAGAAAACTTTAAAAGTGAATCTACTCAAACGGATACAGAAGAAAACACCTCGCATTTTGACGGACAAGATTCTCAAAACTCAAACAGTAAATGTAACCAAATAAATACGGAATCGAATGTCTCCTTTGAATCATCAAACAATTCTTCAAAAACTAAATGTTCTCCAATAGTAAAACAACAAAACGTGTCTTGTGAATCTCCGAAAATTACATTGCCGGAACAACAAGAAAAGGTCTCGGGCACCTCAAAATCAATAAGGAATAACAAATTCATTAAGAAATCAAATGCATCTTTCAAATGTTTAAATATTTTTTCAAAACCTAAATATGCTCCGGTAATAAAACAACATAATATGTCTTGTCTGTCTGAATCTAACACATTGCCTGAACAAGGTAAGGAGGACTCGGAAAACTTAACATGTGAATCTAATTTAACTGACAAAAAAGACCGTGTGCCTTTAGAATGTTTAAATGATCCCTTACTTGACGACGATCAGGAAGACTCTCAAACCGCATGTAAATATAATCAAAAAGATAAAGCACAGAACACATCTTTAGAATCTCCAAGTACTCCTTCACAAGACCGTACTGACAGCAAAGATGTCTCCGAAATAAAATACAATGTTCAAATTGAAACTTCATCACCTAAAACATATATTGACATTAAAGATATTAATATTTGTGAACATACTTCTTCTACAAGTATGCCAGAAGAACAAAAAAACAAAGAATATGATATTAGAAGGATTCAAGATATGCCAATTTCTGAAAGGGAAGAAAGCGTGACTGAGAGCGAGAAAACTGATGTCACCAGTTCCAATAATTCAGAATCAGGGTATGAGGGATCATCTATTCGAGATTTAAATGACATCGATTCTTTAAATAAAAACATGGTGTATGCAACAAAAAATTCAGCAAGCAGTAAATCTTTAGTTCCGACCCCTTTTGCTCAAGCACAAAGTACGCGAGAACATTTCAAATCTTCCTTGCCGGTGCTTAACTTGGCACAGAGAAGAAACATTTTAAAGTCCTCCAAGTCTTTATGTGGAGATATCAGTGATACAGAACATAAACCCGTGAAATCTTTACGTTGGAGTACAATTGAACTACCGCATAGGTCCTCATGTCTCGATGGTATGTAATCTATAATTTTTTTGGACATTCAATTATTCGTTAGCTTAAATCAACGTCTTCCTAAGTTTATCGATAACAAGACCATTTTGTTTATCAAACAAATTTTTTTTCCTTATTCCTAAAATAAAAATAAATATTTAAAAATACTATATATAATAGGGTGACGTTTATTGTTATTAATACTCCCATACAATGATTCAATAATGTCATTAAGAGGAAAATAATATGAATAGTCCGTCCCGTTAGTATGATGCAAGTAAGTCTGACAATTACACAGTGTCCGTCCAGCTTTATGGACACAACCAGCATATTATAGAGAGGTCTCCCCGGTTTGATTCAATCCTACGCATTGTGAACAACGTGGATATTTTACAACAGTTTTTTTGCAACACGGTCTATCTCTCTCTACTGGTATCGGTATGCCAGCATACATACACAATTTATGTGTACCTACTAAAACAACAGGAAACGACCATGACATGTAGGATACGATAAAATACGGATTTTATGTGGAATTAAAATAAAGTGATTTAGTTCAGTGCCATGCAGTCGTGTTGCGCGTTTGCATAAACTGTGAAATAATGGTTTATTCAATTAGTTATAAATCGGAACCAACCTATTCGTCTATAGAACATAAAAGTGGTAACCCTGACGAAATAAATGCGAGCACATATCACCACGTGGACATTTACCGGAGGACTGTTGTTAGAAGTGATAAAAAAATGACGATCGGTGCGTTTTTGATTCAGTGTTTGTGTTGTAAAGGAACTTCTGATGAAGAACTTGACTCGCCCGTAGATAATCCATCATCGGCTCTCGTAGGACCTACTGGAAGGAGCTACACTCTCAATGATGAAGCAAAAAAATCTAGTGCAGTACAAGAAATAAGTGTCCCTTCATTGATTGTCACTAGGCCGCTTGATGATGAGTTTTCTACTTCTACTACGACGCTTTTGCTAACCTCTGAACGAAATGCAAGTGAAATAAATCAAGGCGCACAGAACTACTCCTTCAAAAAAATGGTAGCGACTCCATATGAGTCCTCTCGGGATTCAGACGGCAACAGTCGCTGCAGTACCTTAAAATCTGGTGAGAAAATCTCATTCATTCGAGAGATTTTATCGTGTCGAGACACTTTTTTAAAGTCTTTGGAGTGGTGTGATAATTCTTTGACGAGGAGCAAAAGGTGTCGATTAGTCAAACCCGACGAATGGCTAGAACTGAAGAACGATGGTACCGAAACTAGATTCGACTACTTGAGGCACGCCTTGTTTCTCTGACACAAATAATTATTGCACTACTAACTCCACATCGTTATTTTCAGCACGTGGAAAACCGCAGACTAACAGTGTTATACTGTGTTTTATTTAATAACTTGATTTAAAATATTTTTCTGAAAAGCAAAATTAACTCACAATCTTTTCTAACATCAGGCTCTTGTCTTCAAGTTCATCTAGGTATACTTCTGTCTTAATCAACATTTTTTTTGTAGCATTAATAATATCTGAACTTTCTTTATTTGAATCAAAATCACCATTGCGGTGATTGCGTAAAATTCTATACTTTTATCAACATGAACCATAATTATACCTATTATTAAATCCATAATAAATATTTATTCGCGTACGTGTGACGTCTGTTTTCATTTCACAATATTCAGCCATGTTTATTTTCGTACTATGTTGCAACAATGATGATAACGGTTGTTTTGTATTGTTTCCAGATGAGGTGTACATGTCCGACTCGGTGTCACCCAACCATGCAACGTTGCCGAGGCGCTCGAACTCACCGCTGCACCACGAAAGAGATATGCTCGACAGGGATAGGTTCTCTCTCAACAGGAGTGGGCTACAGGTAAATATCATTAAATATTTTGATCATATCAATCCTTCCTTATCCTCACGGATTGTTGACGTCGTGGCTAAGCTGCTGCGCACCTCAAACGACGAACTACATATATGTGCGCTGCGTCACGAAATCCATTAGTATTCTTGTGAGGTGGTACGTTAATTCAATCAAGTTGTTTAATGTAATCTGTGACGTTTTATTAAACTACATATATATAGAAGTCTTAAGATTGTATCCACGTGATTCGTCTTAGTAGCTGTATTTGCTGTATTGCCACTGTTCTTATATTTATGAAACAATCAATTAAATACCACAATAGATCAACCAAATCAATATTTTGGTCCAACAGTAACCGTGAATCACCTACTTTTAAAACAACCGTGTCGCATAAATGTTTCCACGTCTCTGTGGTTCTAGAAACGATTTTGCAAGCAAAAAGCGACCTTTCGAAACAAGCTTTAGGGCCTTTATGTATTGTAGGTGCAGTAAGTGTAGGAGTATTGTCTCGATGACCGCGTTGGCCATTGTATTATATTACTTCGTCTTGCAACACGGCCTCCGAACAACGAGGCTTTGCAAAACGTTTACTTGAACGAATACCTGAATGTATACTCGGCAGGGTGAGCTAGACAAAGAGTTTAGAAGTACCTAATGTAGCAAGTTCTTTAACATGTCTCCATAGCTCATGTTTTAATTAGCTTAGTGTGCCATTTCATGTGATGAATAGTGATAGTGCGTGCAACACGCCCCTTCTCGGACTTGGTAAACTTGACGCTTGAGTTGATCAGACGGATGTGTACAGTATACTTATAAGTGTGGCTCTTTAATTATGGCTTCAAATGTATATCGAGCACAGTTTAAGGATATCAAGCAGAAAAATACTATGTCGTAGACATATAACATCTACTAACCCGCATTGGGCCCGCGCGGTAGATTATAGCCCACTATCTTTCGAAGAGAGGAGGCTTGTGTCCCAGTAGTGGGAACGTTATAGGCTGATTATGAAGCAGACAAAGATGGGATTCTAAAATCATAGAAATAAGTCAAGGACACGTCATAGAGGAGTTGAAAACTATTAGAGCAGGATGTCATGGGGAAGTTGAAAATCCTGTAAAGCCACTGATTGCACACTTGATCAATCTGGCACAAAAATCCTTGCTGTAATAGATTATAAGGGAAACCGATTGAAGCAACAAACAGTTATATTATGTTTTAAAACATAATGATTATAAGGGAAACCGATTGAAGCAACAAACAGTTATATTATGTTTTAAAACATAATGAATTCGCACTGGGCTTGGCCTATCGTGTTTTACACTCGAAATGTTGTAATATTAATCCCTTATAAAGTGTCGTAGTGTGGGTAGATACGATAAAACGTTATTACTCAATGCCATATGCGGCCGTTTGGCCCGTTTCACATGTCTGTGCGCTCACACTATGTACTTCATTTACTTTGTAATCTGTAGATCTACCTATACGGAGGTATAAAAACAAATCGTGTGTATTTGCCTAGTTATATTCAAAATAAACCACTTTATTTTCAAGTGTTCTTTTCCTTCTACCTTGTTTTGGAAAAACAACAGGTAAACGCTTAAAAAGTACAACGAAACCATTCAAGCCACCTATAAAATAACGGACGTGTACAGCTAGTAAATAAGTTGTTTACGTGCTTTGATAGTACTTCTACCGTTACTTTTGCGTTTACTCCACACGCAATACTTTAGAAAATCAGACATGAAGACTAAACAAATGACATGTTCTACTAACTTGCGGTGCCGACACAGTTAATCAGTAAAAGATTTCTGAACGAGAAAATTATTCTATTTTACTGTTAATAACAAGGACACAGATAATTTTCACTCCAGTTTATTCTGTAAGTATCCGTTTCTTTTCATTTATTTGTACGAGACGCAATTTAGAACGAGTTTTATCTTAATTAGATCAGTGACTTTCAAATGCTTAGCTATCTATGCAGGATATTAAAATACAAAAACACCAGAACTTGACATTTGTAATTAAATATCAACCAATCAAACGATTGAAAAATGGAAAACAGGAAATAAATCAAAATTAAGTATTGAATAATATTATAATAAAAAATAGTCTTCAAGAACGTATTTCGGCCATGGCGGCCAATATCAACGGAGACTAGCCTTCGGCGCGGGAGATATTATAGGTGCGCAGACACAGGTGCACTCCCTCTTCCCTAACTCGCATAGTCCTATGAAACGACCGGAGAGAGATCTGGCGCAAATAAAAATTAAAGTCTATTCAAATTCTTGTTTCCAATCAATGTTATTTCAAGTTAAAAATATCAACTTTATTTTAGTAGAAATTAAGTTGATTTCACAATGACTAGTGCAATTAAAAAAGTGATAAAAATGTTTGATGTTGCAGCGTAAAGTGAATTTTATTGTGTAGGAACGAAATCACTAACGCAGATTAAGTAATACTGTATTTAACCGTGCTCTTCAACTGTTAGGTGTTATAGACTTCCTTCTATTGCTTTACTTCGATCTGTAACAATAATCACATCACCACGACCTATTTAACTTATAGCTACGTTTTCCTCATAAAACATACCATATACAAAGACCCCCTCCATTTAAATTTTCTTAATAACAAGCTCAGTTAAGTCATTCAATAAATAACAATAATCCAACATAAATTACATGACAACATAATATATCGATGCAGATTAAATGATCTGTTATGCAATAAATGGATTTCCTGATCTTATTAAGGTAACTTGACATAAATGCTTGTTGCTGTATAGGGCATAAAAATGAGCCTGCGCCTACGCAAGACAAGTTCCCAAGACTTGCGTGGGCCCCAGCCCCAAGTGGACTACATTTTTTTGCCTATTGTTTCGAATAAGGGAATTGAATTAAATTTAATTGTGATAAAACAAAGGAGATTGAGAAGGAGATAGGATCAATATTTATAATGGTACGTTCCTTTTTTTTGTATGTTTTTATTGCCTGATGCTTTTGTTGATAAAGCTACAAAGGCATGAGAGGTTCTGTACTGCCTGTTGCTTCGTTGTGATCAAGTAGACTTTTGTGTAGGTAGTATGTGTTCTTTACCTTGGTTAGCCGATAAATTCATAGCTTTCCCTGTACACGCGACGACACATCAAGCTAAAAATTTCCAATTTTAGATGAATTCGCTTTGTATAGGCTTGTCGTACAATGAGAAGTCAGCTTATACTGGAAATGGAACCATAACTACAAATAAAATTAGAAACAAAAGAAAAACAATTCATAAAAAAAAACATAAAACACACACAAGTACTCACGCAGGAATGGCAGTATCGAGTGACAGAATGATAATGCAAGCAAACAAAAACATGCCGTTTGGTTGGTTCACCGTAATTGTAGCTCAGTAGTGATCACGGTATCATAGCAAAATGTGCAATGTGTTCTCTCACTACTTTATTTATAGATAGTATTAGACCTAATTCCGTGAGAGCAGCCGCGTTAGCTTTTTACTCCCAGAATAGAATTTAATTCGTAATTCTTAATATTTGGAGATTTCTATGCGAATTAATAAAGCTCGTGACTGCAAAATTTTGGTAAGAATCTAGAGATGTTTATTTTGTTATCATTTTACTACGTCCTGTTTATCGTAATTTCACTTATTCATGTTAATGTGGGTGTACTCTACACTTTTGTCTACCACTTTGTGGAATACAGGCTTGATGCTAAGTTATGTTGACAAAAATTCAAGACTGAATGGTGACATTAATATCCTTTTAATCGTTCCCATTTTTTTAATACTTAAACTAATATCCCAATTTCTCTCTTTCCAGGTCCGCTCAGAATCCATGGCATCGGTATACTCTGGTGCTGGCGAGGGCACTCGAGCTAACGTGACGATCAGAGGCGAGGTGCAGATTTCGTTGTTGTACAACTACAGGCTGGGAGCCCTGGAGGTCGGCGTGAAGCGGTGCCGCGACCTCGCGTCTGTCGACGTCAAGCGAAACAGATCCGATCCTTACGTTAAGGTGGGTAACACTAACAAACCTGCTGATATATTCTGTAAAAATCCATGAAAACTTAGGTGAAGTTAGTGAGCTGTCAATAAGACGATCGTGGTGTCAGGTGAAATGACTGCTCACTTCACCTATGTTTGCACGATAAGATTTGTACAGGATAGGCCGGCTGAAACTTGTGCCCTGATTGGTTCTCATACAGAAACCGTGCAGTTTTCTGACATAAAAAATACCCTACGCGAATCGGAAATAATGTAGCTTTGTATTAGTGAAATATTTTTTTGTTATCGGTTCAATATTTCTAGAGATTACAGTTGACAAACATACTTACATACAACAGCCGATTTTAGAGCCGAGATGTAGGTGTCAATCTATCTAACTCGACATTTTCGCTTACAAAGTTACTTCCAATTTTCTAGCTCAAAGATAACCTTTATAGGCTTGCATGTACCATAAATACCAGCATATAAAATAACCTTCGCTTTTGAATGCAAAATAAAATTTACCGCAAGTTTGTTAAAACGGTTACAGACGCTTCACAGCTCATTTAAAGCTATTACTTTAAACGCCTGTTCTCTCCATCTACTTTAACTCTACCATGGAATATTACCATAAACGGTATTTCCTGAACAGGTGAATTTTTAATACCTACCAATTTGGTTGTCAAAGATACGAAATTATTAAAGCAGGTGACTCACTAGATATTGAAAGTCAAAGAATAATTTTACAATTCAATAAACACAAAACCCAGGTGCTGAATATTAATGGCTTACTATAAACCTGTCTAAAAATAATCGTGTTTACCTATCCCATGGCCACGGCCGGCTAAACGACAGAGTTGATTAACATACACAACGAGAACATTAATACGAATTATAATATAGCACGAGTGCGTATTAACTAGGTAGCAACCCGCACCAGTTGTTATTGTTACGTCACAATTAAACATGATAATATGTATGTGTATGTATGCTGTGGTCTCCATAACAATAATCGTGGAAATCTAAGTCTTTATGAGTTTATGGTTTAGTAAAAAATATTACCAGAAAAACATTTTAACCGAAGATTTATGGATTCCCAATTTCCTCTTTCACTTTAGAAGGTCACTGTTCAACATGATAATGTGAATAGGATTTTAATCACAAAGATCTTTAAATTAACTACAATCAAATTAATTCAATTAGAGAATCTGTAAAAGAAGTATTCAGGAATATATTTCTTTCATGAAATCATTTAAACTAAAACAAACCGCTCAAGAGACGTTCACAAACTAGTGCTCACTTTGAGATCGCCTCTTACGCAGGTATTTGGCACAGTGGACAAACTACTAGCACGTGTTTCAGACATCACCGGATATTCATATAAAAATAACATATTATTCCCTTAATTCCAGGTGTACTTGTTACCGGACAAGTCCAAAGCTGGCAAGAGGAAGACAAAGGTCAAGAAGAACACCCTAAGCCCCGTGTTCGAAGAGACTTTGAGCTTCGTTCAGCCGCTGGCCTCGCTGTCCGCGCGGACACTGTGGCTCAGCGTGTGGCACGCGGACATGTTCGGGCGGAACGACTTCCTTGGAGAGGTCACGCTGCCGCTGGCCGACGTCGTGTTCGACGACCCCGCGCCCATGTGGTACAAGTTGCATGAGAGAGTGAGTATTTTATTATTGTCAGGTATTTAAAAAATTAAATACACCCCATACCGATTTCACCTGCGGCGACTATTTCTGTTTCTGACGACTGTTCGAGTATCTATATGAATTTAGGAAGACATGAGAATAAATCATAGACTTTGCGATCGAAAGGGGTGATGGGATGTATATCTAGGGATAAAACATGCAGCCCCGACTTCCAATACATTGGGATAAGAGCAGGAAGATTTCTTTATCCTCCTGTCCTAATCCCTATATCTGCAGTCTTCAGAAACTCATAGCATCGTGAAGTTTTTGCAGTCTTTTGACTAAATATATAAGTCCGAGCTTGGCTGACAGAGTTCAACCACACGGCTAGCAAATTCAACCAAGCCACTAATAAGTAGTACCATTTCAGGGGACTAATTTGGTTAACTGTCACCTTGCGTTAGTTAGTACCTACCCATTTCCATTCCTCTTTAAGATGACACAAAGTCCAGAATGTGTTTCCTTCGCAATTTTTACGCATATTTAACCAAAAATGCTTCACTTCCAGACGGAACAATTCGATGAGCAGCAAGGAAGTCGCGGCGACCTGATCATAGGCCTCAAGTTAGAGCTGTCGGAGGGCGCGCGCGGGAAGGGAACCTTACATGTACTCGTCAAGGAAGCTAAGAACCTCGTCGCTACCAAGCCTAACGGTCTCGCTGATGTATTTTGCAAGAGGTAAGATCAACTCATATGTTTTATTCTGATACGCCTTAGTATTTTGGTAGAGGCATATGTCCAATAATTTGGACTACGAAAATTAAAGCCAGAGCTACTTTTACTTTTTCGCCGGCTATTGGAGCCAATATTAGGAAAAAGGCCCGCAGTAAATTATTTCCACCTTAAACACACACCGGATCTAATCAACATGTTGCAGAAATAAGTTTTAATCGTCGATAAGCAGATTGAACTCTGCTCTGCCCGACATTGCAATCCTTCCACGACACCTATTGTATTATGTACCTATTCAATCGGATTTCCCGTTGGCAAAAATGAAAAATTTCCATACCAACTTTCATTTTCCTTTTAATCCCTATAAGGGATAAAGTTTATTATATAATTTCTTGACCCATCGTTTTTTAGGCTGTGCGTTGTCTGTCAATGAATTAATGAATGAATCTTACTAGAAAACATGTGGACGATAACTAACCCAACTTTCTTCCTTCCAGCTATCTCCTCCCTGAACGAGGCCGCCTCGCCAAACAAAAAACCGGCGTATCCCGCCGAACCTTAGCCCCGCGCTGGGAACATACCTTCACATACCGCGGCCTGTCGCTCAACGAGCTGGGCGCGCGGGCACTGGAGCTCAGTCTGTGGGACCGCGACCGACTCGCCTCCAATGACTTCATGGGCGGCGTGCGACTGTCGCTTGGCACTGGTAAATACATATTAATATATTACTTTACATCTAACACACACACACGGTCACGTACCGTGGTCTATACAGCGTGTATCAGAAATGTGTGATCATATTTAATTTTAAGGGTGTGGTACAGCAAATCAAACCGAACAACTTTCTCCATGGAACCAACATAATAATCGTGAAAAAATTATCAGCTGTCCCGTACAAAACTCCAATACCTTCTCAATCAACAAACCAAACCAACTGAAAATTTCGTAACAGCAGCGGTCATAAAAACGTGGGAGTGACACAATACGAGACTCTATATACAGTTTAACGACTACTTGCACGTTTTAAAACTGCGACTGTCACCTGTATTTGCGCGACACATCACGTACCCGGATTGAAATAAATCTGTATTCTAAATATTCTTATATTCCTACATTACTAATCATTGAACTTTTGTCTACACAGGAACCTACATGGGTGCCAATGTCAACTGGATGGACAGCGTGGGTAAAGAGGTGACTCTGTGGCAGACCATGATGCAGCGACCCAACTTCTGGGTCGAAGGCTCCTTACCGCTCCGGCCCAACCTCAGCAATTGAACTAATACGTCATCGCAGGGCAGTTCTATAGAAAAACAATCAACACTAGAAAGCGCCACTAATACGTAAGATACTACGTAATGTTAAATATACGTGAAATATGATATCGTGCCAATTTTGTGTAAGCATTTCTTTACTTGTAAAGCAGTGATAATCGATTATCTTAATTTTCGACAGTTATCTTACGTAAAAGTGACGCCATCTAAATGAAAATATTAACCATGGTAACCCCAACTACCGTACCTTGGTGTTTGTTTTTGTATTTTTTATTTTATCCATTGTCAGTGACTTATTTTGGGGTTCCACAATCTTAATTCATGATTCGAATATCTGTATTATCATATTGAGGTGACGGTAACGAATAGTTTAATTATTTCTTAGAATTGCCCACCTGTTTTCGTTTTGTTGTGTCTTAACTTTAAATAATAAATGATAGGAAAATAAATGAATACATAATTACGTATGTATGATCACATGACATCGAAATCTATACAAAGTATTGTATCGGCGTTTGTATACTATAATTCTTTACTTTATTTTATAAAAACTATTTTCTTATACTTTGATACTCTTTAATACTTATATAGGTACCCAATCCTTTTCTGTGGTTATAAGTGCCAATAAGTTACTCAAAAAATCTATATATACCTACCTATTTTATACTTAATTATGTCATAAGAATTATTCCATCAAACAAAATATTTACTTGTTCGATATTTAGATGCCTAATTTTGATATGTAACACATTCCACAATGAATATAATATTAAAATAATAGCTTTAAGTATCTAATGACAATAATATTTTCAACTTTCAAACTGCCTGTAGTTAGATATAAACTAAGTTATGCATTTAAAATAGAATTATAATGTACAAATTAAGTCTACATGAGTTTAAGGTACAGCTCATGCATATTGTGATTATTACGTCTAGGTGTTTTAATAAAAATTGAGGAATGAATGTTTGTAAAAGATGTCTGTGTAAAATAATTGGAATGCAAGTTAATGTTTATATATAACGACTCTAAGACGTCCGTAGTTTGTATAATATTATATTAGACGTATCTTAACAGGAATGTGAACGATTTATAGGTATTCGTTTATTATTATATAAACTTAAATATTTTTTTATATAAACTTATTGTGAATTTAAAACAATCTGGAAATAAATATTCTAAATAAGTCTTATGTGATTTTATTTTATTCTGTTGCTTTCATATTTACTATTCCACTTATTACTTAAACACAAACCTTGGGAGATTTTAATGTAAAAATATCAAAAACCAACTTTGAAAATACTACCAGTTTCTCCCTCCCAAATACCATGGTCCTGTAATCCTGTTATTATGTTAATTTGCATCCCCCCTTGTAAAATCGCCAATTAAACGTCAAACATGTAAAATACGAGTAGCGTAATGTGATGTCACACTCACACAGATATCCGAACTCTCATCGAAAAGTAGGTACTAGGTTAATAAAAAAATTAAAAAACCCGACTGCAACCTTATACTAAAACTAACTGTAAAACTAAAAACAAGCCCATTTTAAATTAAATAAAAGTTGGAAGCAGGCGGGACCCATTTGAGTTTGAAACTACACTCGCGAGCAACCAAATCGACTCAAGCCTTGTTGGCGCACACATACATTGCTACAACTAAAATTATGAGTGGAAATTATAAAAATGATATGTCATTCGAAAGCTTAAGATGTCAGCTTTAATTTGATATCATTATCACTGAAATCCATCCATCATTTTTGAAATAAATGATGTCTGAACGCAAGAGTAGCAAAAACGGGAATTTAGGAAAAAGGGTATGGGTCTCGTATTTTACAAATTAAACAAAAATTGTTAAAAATAAAATTAATTAATTTAAATCAATACTTCGTATTGCCCCCTCTAGCCCTAATTACAGCCTGCAGTCTGTTTTTCATTGACCTTATCAATTTTTTGACATTTTCTTGAGGAATGCCGTCCCACTCCTCTAATAGTAATAATGCTGTCTTTAGCTCGTCTACGCTTGAAGGGACTGGATTCCTGGCCCGAACTCTTCTTTTAAGCTCGTCCCATAAGTGCTCGATGGGATTCATGTCAGGACTGAGCGCAGGTCAGTCCATCGTGCGTAATTCGACCTCTTCCAGAAACTGTCGAGTGACTCGTGCCGTGTGGCAGCGGGCATTGTCGTGCATTAACACGAAGTCTTCACCGACAAACCCTGCGTAGGGCACAACATGATTGAGTAGAATGTCGGTGATGTACCGATCAGCTGTTAGCCCGCCTCCTCGGCCGCCCCCAGACACGAAAACAAGTTCGGTTTTTCCCTCTAAAGAAATACCAGCCCACATCATGCAGGAACCGCCGCCATATGCCACTGTTTCAGCGAAATAACATTGGGCAAATCGTTCCCCCGGACGCCTGTTGACTCGGCCTCTCCTGTCACTGCCATGCAGACACATTCTGCACTCATCAGTAAACAGGACCGATCGCCATTGCGCAACGATCCAATTGAGATGCTCTCGAGCAAATTGAAGGCGCGCTTGTCGGTGGCCTGCAGTCAATTTAGGGCCCGTCGCAAGTCATTTTGGCGTCAAGCTGGCTTCCTTCAAGCATCTTCTCACTGTCCACTCGCTGACAGCCACTTGTCGTACACGTCTCAGTTCTTGCTGCACATCAACGCCCGTAAGGTGTCGATTGCGCAGCGAGGTTGAGACAATGAAGCGGCCGTCTCTCTCTGAAGTGCATCGGTGGCGGCTCGTTCTTGGTCTCTGATTGAAGGCACCGGTCTCTTGGAACCGTCTGTATATTCGGGATACAGAAGACTGGCTCAAGTGGAGCTGGGCAGCGACTGCTCGCTGACTTAACCCTTGTTGCAACAAGGCAACAACTTGAGCGGCTTCTTCTGGTGTGGTATCCATGGGTTAGCGAAAACAAGGAATGCAATTTACGGAGATATGTGCCGGTTAACTTGTAATAAGGGACCGATAAGGTAAACTGGATGTGGAGGGGTTTTATAGCGAGAGCAGGTAGCGCAAGTCGTGGATTCCTAATGAGGTAATTTACCCCGACGGCCAATTAAAATACGTCAATAAATCAGCGCTTAGTTTTTTTTTTAAGGTATTGATGTTAATTGAAAGCATAATTCTTCAGCTTTCGAATGACATATCACTTTTATAATTACCATTTATCGTTTTAGGAAAATCAATGTATATGTGCGCCGTCAAGGCTTGAGTCGATTAGGTTGCTCGCGAGTGTATAATAATTTCCAGATTTTTAGTTTACAAATGTGAAAGATTTCGCAGACGATTTAGTTCTGGGTACGTGTTTTTTACGATTTGTCACTTTGAATTACTTTTAAACATATAAGTTGTATATATATTTTTGTAACTACCTTTTCAAACCCTTTATTTTGATACCCCACTCGATAGGTTTTGAAAAATAAAATTTTTTTTGAAGGCATAGTATGGCACCAAAAATCCACCATTTTCTTTTATTTTGATATACCTACCCAGTGTCACTCACAGTAAATACGAATCTAACGACACCTCTCAAGCTAAAATCCATCGAGCCGTTCAGGCCGCAGAGCGTGCCAAACAATTATACATACATAATACACTCGAAAAACGTAACCCTCCTCTGGCGCAGTCGGGTAAAAATAAAAATAATGATCATCACCTCCACAACTTACTGTTACTCTTCTCAATGTTAATAAATAGACCATCTTAGAAAGATTTTTTATATACAGTATCATTATTATGCTAAGTGGTGGATAGTCAAATTAGTTTGATTACCTATCATATTTGACGGGAGATTTATCTGGAGGATAGTTAAATCAGTTGAATATCTGATATGGTGGATAATTAGTATCCTGTGGATAGTCCATACGGTCAGTTTGAAAAGCATTCTCATTCTGGAGCTTTTTCATATCTGGATTTAGAAGTACCGTAAAATGAGGCTACTTTGCTCCGGTTTTTGCTCCAAATTTTGAAAAGTGTGACTGACGTAAAATGCTTCTTTGTTATGGCTTTTGAGAATATTTCCACAACTTATATAACATTCTGGCTCTAATATTTCAATGACAAAAATAGTTGTTTACTTTGATTTCCATTCATTTTTTTAATTTTAATAATGGAGCAATGTTACCCACCCTTTCGGAAACATTGCTCCTACATTTAACTTGTACTAAAACAGGCACATTTTTGAGACAGTGGCAAAGTTAAACTGCCTCAGCTGTTACTAATCTCGAAAAATAATAATAAGGAAGCAATTTTTTATTTCTCGTCTTATTGATATGGTTTGAACAAATTAAAGGAACCTTTCTATTTATATTTTATTATTTATCGGATGCGTTCAAAAATATTTCAATTTCCTTGGAGTTTTAGAGATTTGATCGAAATTAGAGATTTGGAGCATATTTAACTTCACGGAGCAAAGTAGCCTCATTTTACCGGTACTAAAGTTCTGTATTATTAGGAATACCTAATTATTTTTAGGACTTCTAAATCCAGATATCAACATAAGCGTTGGTTGTCAATACCTATGTAAATAGGCGATCTTATAACAATTTATTTTATAAAAGTATGATCTGAGTCTCGAAGCATCGCCACACATCGCCACTTTGTTTGGACAAGTTCGGAGGTGCGCTGAGTGAAACTGGAACCTAATCCCCGTCTACCTACATGGTCAATTTGTTGTGAGAGTTGTTGGCGTATTTGTTATAAGTGGGGACGCAATAACGCGATAACGCGCTGCCGATATACCTACAAAGTGATTTTTAGTGATTCGTGCATATAAAGCGGGGAGCCGTCGTGTTCGGAATTTCGGACTCACGGGTTGGTCGTTAGTATATAAATTATTATGTTCAAAAGTAGGTAGGTAGTCCATTTTTCGGGCTCGCCAACTACTTCTATCTTCAAGAAGGTACACCTGAAATTGTTGGTTAAGTAGGTACTTTATTATTATTTTGTGTTTTTGACATTTCTTGAGACCATAGGGTCCCGGACCTATGGAAGGTGTACCGTTAGACTGTGGGTTTGGCTAGCTAAAGTGGATTGGTTACATAGAACTATTGAAAGACTGGCCCCTACTTCAGATAAAAGTTAACACTTTCGCGGACAGTCTCAATTTAAATCGTGTTCTAGAATGACACAACAAATTGCCATACAAATATATTTGACGTTTAAATACGTTGTGTTGTATGATATTAGATGTTTAAAAGACAATATGACAGAAACGTCTTATCACGTCATCGTTTGAATGTACTTTAGCAGAGGTTTTTGACGATTTCTGGCAGTAACAAATACGAGAAAACTACCAGATGGATACATCTGGTCGAGAAGGAGATATCCTTGAGGGTTAAAATCTTAGTCATGTCCAAAGTAGCCATCACGATAAAAAAAACATCAAAATCATAAGTCATTTATTCAAATTAGGCTGAAAATCAGCACTTTTTGAATGTGAAAATTACATAAGACAGTCCCCCAAAACGCCGCCCTTCACCACTGTCTAGTGCTTTCGCTGGGAAGAAAAAGTGGCGCAACAAACTCCTCAGCAGATCCTGGTATGGGTCCACCTCGGATGAGTCATCGGAATCTTCAAAAATTCTCATCAGGTTTCTCTTGCGCTTATCCATCTAAAACAAACAAAATAACTCATGACATACAATTTTCATACAATAGAGTTATAATTGAATTAGTTTACAACCCAGTGATAATAAGATAATAGCATAATCTAAATACTTACGATGTTTATTTGTCTGAAAATATTACGATTCGCCAATCCCGCGCTGATGGAACGCGCGAACCTCGCTACCGTGACACTGCCGCACTGAGTGTAGGGACGCGAGAAGCGCGAGGGACGTATAATCACGTTGTGCCTATCTGTGTAGTGGCGCTGCACATTATCAACAGCACATTTTTAAAACGGTTAAAAATAAAGTTCACGTGACGGTAAAGTTTTGAGTTTTCGATATGTTGTGACACAAGGTACAATATACTGAATTTTTGCTTTAAAATTCAACGGGCATCAACGTCCTGCCGTAAATAATATTTTGTTTTTGAACGTCATCATACGTTGTGCCGTATCAAAATCTCAAATCATGACGTACAGTTGCGTTCTGTCCGCGAAAGTGTTAAAGGTACCTATGGCTATTGAAAAAACCTAAGTTATACAGGGTGATTGGAAGATGGGTGCAAAGCTTTAAGGTGAAGATAGTATAGACAATTTAGGACCATTTAAGCCATGGTTGTCTTAGACGAAGTCTTACCAAATTTTTTTAACCAAATTTTTAAGTTTTTTTTCGGAAATTCTCAAAATTTAATGAAACCTGCATAATTATGGCCAAATTGAATGATAAATGAATTAATTTTTTATTTATTTAATTAAAGTAATGTGTAAGCAACCAAGCAAAACATGTTTTAGGCTTCTGTGTCATTAGACAGTTTTTTTACAGATATTTAAACCTCAGAAAAAATAAAAAATTTGTACAATACGTCTTTTAAACCTTATTTAAAAAAAAAACGGAGGGTGCTTTTTTTGTTCAAACCTTTTTGAAGACATGCTTGATAATCGCTCTTTCTTTTGAGGTATCATTTATGCGGATATCTTACAAATTATTGAAATTAGGACCTAATAAACCAAATCGAGGGAGAAATTTTAAATTTTAGGCAGTCTAACAAAACACAAAATTTTTGCTTAAAAGAATACTTTATGTGCTCGAAATGATAACATTGTTCAATTCTAAGAATTTTTGGCACATGCAGGAACCAATTGAGGGGAACCCATTGAGGGGAAGAATAAGATGCGTGGTTTCTGAAATCAATCTTGTGGACGGATGAAAGTAAATTTTCAAGGGAAGGTATTACAAACTTTCACAACATCCATGAATGGGCCGACGTAGACAACAATCCACATTTTAAGAAGCAGGTGTCATTTCAGATGAAATTCTCTGTGAATGTATGGGCTGGAATAATTGGCAGAACATTGATTGGGCCCCACTTTTTGCCTGATCCATTGAATGGCGAAAATTATTTGCAATTTCTGCAAATTGATTTACCACTGCTGATAGAGGAATCAGGTGTCCCGATCTTCGAAAGAGACCGAACAGTCATCTTTCAGCAAGACGGCTGTCCAGCGCATTGGACTTTAAATGTAAGGGAACACCTCAACAATTGCTTTCCTGATAGCTGGATCGGCAGGGATGGACCCATCCCTTGGCCCGCTCGCTCCCCAGATCTGACCCCGTTGGACTTTTTCGTGTGGGGCCGGGCCAAGGAACTGGTGTATAACAACAAAGAAATTAACACTAGAGAAGAATTGATACAAAGAATAAATTCAGCGTTTGAGACAATGAAGCAGGAGATGATGTTGAAAATAACGACTACAGAAGTTAGAAGACGGGGCCGTGCTTGTATTAGGAATCACGGCCGTCATTTTGAACATGAAAAATAAATAATTTTAATTCAAATGTTGTTTTAATTAGTCTGCCTAAAATAAAAAAAATTCTCCCTCAAATTGGTTTGTAGGCCCTAATTTCAATAATTTGTAAGATATCCGCATAAATGATACCTCAAAAGAAAGAGCGATTATCAAGCATGTCTTCAAAAAGGTTTGAACAAAAAAAGCACCCTCCGTTTTTTTTTTTAATAAGGTTTAAAAGACGTATTGTACAATTTTTTTATTTTTTCTGATCTTTAAATGTCTGTAAAAAAAATGTCTAATGACACAGAAGCCTAAAACATGTTTTGCTTGATTGCTTACACATTACTTTAATTAAATAAATAAAAAATGAATTCATTTATCATTCAATTTGGCCATAATTATGCAGTTTACATTAAATTTTGAGAATTTCCGAAAAAAAACTTAAAAATTTGGTTAAAAATATTTGGTAAGACTTCGTCTAAGACAACCATGGCTTAAATGGTTCTAAATTGTCTGTACTATCTTCGCCTTAAAGCTTTGCACCCATCTTCCAATCACCCTGCCGCTGGAAAATATCATAATATTTTTTGTGAGCAAATTAATCGTCTGCTTTGTGTAACTTTATTTAACATGTACTCTGTGCTAGCAACCATAGAAATGTTTCATATATCTCTAGCAAAGCAACATACTATTTACTCAACTAAGGAAGGCGTTCCAGTTACGAAGATTCTCCGTCTTTGTCTAGCGCGTTATGAAAGCCTGACAAACTTCTTTTAATGCTTAACAATCGAACATTGACGTGGCCTATAGAAAAAACTTTTTTGTAATGTTTGACAGTTGGCATTTTGGCAAATCGACTCAAATCAGTCAAACAAATCGTCGTTACAATACAACAATAGTGTGTGGCTTGGGTTTTTATTGATTTTTTATTGTTTTCTAAATAAGTACATACAAATAAATGAATAAAAAGCTTTCATAACAATGATGAGCCTTCAAGAAAAAGTATTCCTTTACCTTTGCGTATCATTCGCTACATTTAAATCAGGTAAGAGTTTTAGGGCGTTGTTTCTTGTTAAGTATTCATTTTGTTTGTTATTTTGATTTCTATCTTAATTTTTTATTTTTTAGTTTATTCCATAAATTGCTACCAGTGTTCAGGGACGGATTCGAATGATCCGTTTCAGTGTAATGAGTTTTTAGAGAATGATGTTGATTTGTTACCTATTGATTGTGCGACGATACACAATGCTCAGTACTGTATCAAGCACGTCGGGAGATACGAAGGTGAGAGTTCACAGATAAAAGGCATGAGCCTCACTAATGGGTACATTATAAATGTAGACATAACTTGACAATGCTATACATAAATGGACTTAACAATGCTGGTTGGAATTATGCTATTGGGAAGTGGGATGAAACAAGCCAATAGTTCCTACTAATACTTACCCACTTGATACATAGTAGGTGAAGGTGATGGACTATTACTAACTTTTAATCTTTTCGTAATTAGGTCTTAAAATGATTATTATAGGACAAAAAAAAGCTTATACTCCAGGTTATGTATGAGTTACTTACTTTTATTTCATAATTTTTCACTCCTATAATTCTTCTTATAACAATCCTATTAACAATGAACCTAGGTGTAGCGCTAGAGTGCTATCAGTGCAACTCTTCATCAACTATGGAGTGTGGTGACGGGCTGATGAACTTAGACGGTGGGATACTGAAGCCATCATCTTGTGAGCATGTGTTCAACGCTCAGTACTGCATTAAACTGACAGGTCTCTACTAACAATATGGTGTTTTGCTTGTTAATTAACTAATGTACATATTGGTGCCAAAGTTTGCTTTATTCAACAACAAACATAGTTTGCCTATGAAGCAAGTAATGGCAAGCATCTATAAAGACCATGGAGTCATAACATCTCTAAATCATAAATTGTTTAAAAGGCGATTCTGTGTTTCACTTTATGCAACAAGATTATTTGTATTTTGTAACACACTTAACATTGATAATCCTTATTTATTATGTAGGTTTCGTTTTATTAAATTTGTTTATTATACAGTATTAATTAATTACACCTATTTATGCACTGGGTGACTCTGAGTTTTGCAGCACTGGGCACTAAATAAATGGTTCACTAACTTGGTGTGGATATTTTGGTGAGTTTTGCACTTCTTTTCACATTTTCATGATTTGCTTGTGTAAGTATCTTATTCTTAGTTGCTGTCAAATATTTAATGAAAACTATAACGCAATACAATGCCCGGTCCCTTCTATTTCACTATATAGAGTTTACACTGTATTTCCAAAAGTATATGTTAATGCAGTTTGTTATTGAGCTGAATGGTGCTAATACATGCGTCATGTTCGTGAATGGGCGCCGTCAGTAGGGACTGGTCATCTCTTTGCTACCATGGCTTATTTTATTTTAATTTAATATTTGAATTGTTGTTTTTTCTCATCTTTTCATTATGGACGCTTTTAACGTTCTGCATCGTTCTCACATGTATAATTTTTAACATGAATGATGTAAACAAGGCTTTGTAACCATATTATTTTGATTTAAAAGAGTGTCCATGGAGTTTCTTGCCTGTTCTTCTCCATAGGTACCTACGCTTTGGAATGGGCAACTAGCTTCATCTTTCTGACTGACCGACCCCTTGACAATTCAAAATTGCCTGTAATTGGTTTAATTGAAATAAATGCTTTGAGTTTGAGTTTATTATTTTATCATTGGTAATCTGGGGGCTATTACAGCTTATTCACTTTTTATTTATGGAGATAATGCCATCAATATATTATTGAGGTAGACTAAATAAAATAAATTATAGTTAACTAGCAGCACCCAGCGGTTTCACCCGCATAAGTTTCGATCCCATGGGAATATCGAGATAAAAACTACCCTATGTCCTTTCCCAGGACTCCTACTATCTCTATACTATACCAAATTTCATCCAAATCGGTTCAGCAGTTAAGCGTGAAGAGGTAACAGACAGACAGACACACTTTCGCATTTATAATAATATTATTATGGATAAGTCTGAAATCGCCATCCCATCTGGTGCAAGCATGGTTTGCCCTGCAGTAGGACATTAATAAGCTAGTATTTTTTTTTAAATATCACAAAAAAACTGACTTTCTTAAGGCCTAAGTTCAGCAGTACCTAGACTTCTAAAGACTAATGCTGAATGCTCAATAAGCGTAGGCTTATTGAATTATGGATACCAACTCATCAAATGATGCAACCAATTCATGTTTCAGGGGGTATCAGCACAAAGAGATACTGTTCATCATTAGACTTGGGGAATTACTGCAACTATGTGCAGCAGCCTGGAGACAAACTGGAGTACAGGACTTGTATTTTCACATGTAATTCAGATGGATGCAATGCCGCTACAAGCCTAAAGACATCAGTCTTGTCTTTGATATTACTTTTCATCCTCAAATGTTTTGTGTTATAAGACCTAGTTTAGATAGATTCTAAACGTAATACAAAGGATCTAATAATAGCACAATCAAATTGTACCTATGGCTATTTTGGTATTTGAGATGTGGCTTTACGTTATGTACATTTCAAGTGAACTTTATTGTTCAATAGTCTAAATGCAGTAAATATTATAGAGATGTAGCCATCAAAGTATATAGTGCCTACAATGAATTAATTATTATTGCAGTAGTAATAATATTATATTAAAATTCAGTGCAATGTAACTAATTGTAAACTTTTACAATTTGTCCGTCCAACATCACATTCCATTATGTTTAAGAATAAGTGTGAAAATCAAATTAATATTTACTTTTATTATGAAGAATATAATATACCTCTTTTTACCTAGAAATATGAATCTCAATATAATATATTTCAGATTCTGTTATACATTGACTGACTAGAAGATTAAATGTCTTTGTAATTTGTACATATTTTGTGTACAATAAACTTTTAAATAACTGTAATGGTTTTATTTACCTATTCTGTCTCACCTGAAGAACGAACTTATGTAACACATAGTATATATGTGTACCTCTAGCTAACCCAATGTTAATGTTTCAGGGAAATGGTTTGTCCTTATGAAATAAAACCCAAAATACTATCCAAACATTTATTGAAAATTTGTGCTACACAAGCATGATATAAAAATACATAATAATAAATATTAACACCGACTTAGCCAAGTAAATAATCCAGCTAATGCACAATAATACTTTCATTTTCACTTACCACACTAACATTATGCGTTTTATACTGAACATGGAATGTAACGATTAAAAAGATTCAATATATTGAATTTTAAACATGTCACTAAGTATATAAGTTTTTAGGCTTTATGTGGCATCATTCCAATTCATACACAAGTTACAAACATGTTTAAAGCCATAATACTATAATGAATATTAGTTTTCTTCTTAATGAGAATAATCCAAGCATAAAATTGTGCAAATCAAAACAGCCCGATAGTCTTTTGAGAACATCTAGCACCTATGTATAATACTTCAATGATGCTAGCTCGGAAATCTAGTCTAACTATAACTATGTACAGAAAAAGTTCAGGTAACTTTTTTGTACAATTTCATTCGCAACATAGGAATCACGACACATGAATACACCTAGCGTTTTATAAGTAATGAAAGTAAATGCTTGATCGTCGTAAAATGGTATAAAACAATAATGCAGTCAAAATGTATAATAATACATAGGAAATACAAAACACAATATTAAAATAACAGGTAACACATTACATAAATCAGACTATTAACACAATCACTAACAAACAAGATGTCAACTTAACTATTAAACTGGGAATAACATTTATGATGTGCTACATAAAAAAGTGCTTTTCGCGAGATCAGCAGCCTAATATTAATTTGTAACAAGATTTCTTTACAATAGAAATTTCATCTAGATTTAGATCGCCAAATGAAGATGATTCAATTAATATTATGATTGAATAGATTAGGCAAGATGATCATTGATCACATTTCACATCACATCAAAAATTTTGAAACCATAAACCCTGATTTTGATTGCTTATACATGATTGTATAGAAAATAAGAAAATCACATACACAAAGTAATAATTAGAATAAAAACAATAGTTTGTGACATGAACATTAATGTAAAATGTCATGGTTTTATCACATTTAAATTCTTAAAACAAAGCAATACACGACTTTTTGTTCATAATAAAATTCATAGGCCTTAAAAATTAGATGCCTAGAATGTAACATTTCACATAAATCACAAATACTTACGTCAAGCTTAGCTGCCGAATTAGCCAAAGCAATTTTTGGAATGATTAATTTTGATCCCATAATATGAAACATATTATCTAGCGAAAGTCATGATCCGCGAACAAAAGCAGTTCTGCAAAACAATTTCGAATATAAAAAAGAACTGCAAAAAATGCGTATAAAAGAACAAAACATAAATAGACTGCTATAAGGCGTAGCTGTACATAATCACTGATCGGTGAATGTCTGAAGAATCCCGCACTACAGGCTTAGTATTCAATACCACGAAGAAAAAATCCTGCTTTCTCTTCCACTCTTAAATATTTTAACCTTACATCACTTGCGTATTAACGCATTCCTTATATATTCCTCTATCTTATCTTCAACATTAGTATTTTAATTTGTGACAACATTAAAACGTGGTTTAGACTAGGGAATGACAACTAAACCTTAAAATAATAGAATAAAAGGCTAAGAGAACAGATCAAGTGCTTAAAGCTTGATCGACGTTTTACAAGCATTATAACGAACATTCGATCACCTCGCGCTATGTAAGCTAAGACCACGACCACTGGTCGCATCTAAGTCTGGGTTTCATAGACCCGAAGTTCTGTGAAACTCGATTTCCCATCGCGCTTTTTCCAGTCTCCAGTCGCTTATATTATTAGTGTGGCACAAAATATACTAAAGGCCAAGCCTCGAGCGTCTCTGTCAAGCGACCAGTGGTCTTGAACCTTTAATATTGCGCGAGGTTCGATATTCCTTGTCCGCCATTTTGAAGCGTATGTTCGCTCGATAAGACAAAAGGCTTTTAGGCAAGGTGGCTTATGAGCCGTCGCGTTGCAGCCTCGCTTGAAGTGCGGCGACTAATTGTTCGAGCTCACGAACCCGCTGTTGGCTGTTCTGTAGCTGCCTCTTCACGATCCGTAACTCCTCGCCTTGGCGGTTGAATGCAAGGCGTAACTGGAAACGAAAATGGAAATAAGGTAAGAGGTCTCAAAATACGTACTAATATCGCTACTTGCGCAAGAACGACGTTTATTGCAATAACAATGATATAAGTCAGCATAAGCATAATCATCCTATAATGTTCCCACTGCTGGGACACAGACCACCTAGCGGTGAGAGGGAGTGGGCCGTAATCCATCACGCGGGCACGGTGTAAGTTGGTAATGTCACATGCTTCGAATTTTTGTTTCTAGAACATTCGGTTTCTTCACGATGTTTTCCTTCACCGTTTTGAGGACAGTGCACAGTGGTGACCCAGTAGTAACGCCCGTGACTGACGAGTTGTAGGTCGTAGGTTCACACCCAGACAGGCGCTTTACTTTCTGTATGATATTGGTATTTTTGGACAAGTATGCTGCTTGTTGGTATTTCCTCTTCTAAAATCCGGGGTCTACCAAAAGTTTTTATATACACACATCAAAAGTGTCTAGGGATCAACATATATTTTTGCAATAACTTTTCTCCTGATTGATATTAATTAAAATTTTCTTTAAGGATTCATCAAATAAAGTGTTTTCGTTTGTCACAGTAACGATAAACCAAGTCACCTTTGCATTAATAAAGAAATTTGCCATTTTCCTAATAAAGGGATTTTTGACATTTCAACCACTAACACAAAAGTTCGAAAAAAAGACTGAAATAACAGTTTTCTTTAAAATTTTATTGGGTAACTTAAACAATTAATAATCCGTGTTTCTACCGCGAACACTAACAACACAATAACATCGGTTTGGCATACTCAAAATAAGTTCATCCAAATCACGCTGTGGAATGGCCGCCCATGTTCGTTGCAACAACAAAAAAAGGTCTTCTTGCGACTGGATACCCTCCATATTCGGCAGAGCTCTTCTCTGTAGCATATCCCATGCATGCTCAATCGGGTTCAAGTCTGGCGACTGAGCAGGCCAGGGCAGGACATTGATGTTAGCTGCGGCGAGAGTCTGTCTTACAACTCTTGCGGTGTGCGGTCGTGCATTATCATGCATTAACTGAAATAAGGGACCGATTTGCACTTGTAGAGGAACGATGACGTCTGATACAATCGTCTCAGCATAAATTTGAGCGTTGAGGTTGCCTCTGATCCAAATCAACTCAGTTCTTCCGCCGATCCAAATACCCGCCCATACCATGATGGTTCCACTACTATAAGGATGGACTTCCTGGCAGGATTTTAATCGCTGTTGGCGTCCAGGGGTTCTCCAGTGTCGTATATGTCTTGTATCCGGTCTCATACCAAAACGAGACTCATCAGAAAAGGACACGAAACGCCATTGTTCTTCTGCCCAATTTCTGTGTTCAAGAGCCCATTGATATCGAATCCTACGATTGTGCATTGCTATAGGTGGTACCCGTAGCGGTCTTCGGGAATGAAGGTTCACTTCATGCAAGCGGTTTCTAACTGTTTGGTCGCTAATTAAGTTCCCTGAAGAGTGATGAAGCTTCACGGCTAACATCATGGCGGTTATTGTTGGAGCTCTTCGAGTTAAGATTTGAATGTATCGGTCTTGTCTCCGTGTGGTGCAGCGATACCGTCCTCCATGGCGCTCAGCCACGGTACCAGTGCTTCGGTAACGTGTCCAAAGTCGACTGATAACACTCTGACTTGTATTCAGAGCTAAAGCCACAGTACGTTACCGGGAACCAGCTTCTATCATTCCCACGGCTCTGAGCATTTCTTCCCTGCTTAAATGACGTCGCCGCTCCATAATAACGTTGGTTTTAATCAGTAGTAGGGAAAAAGTAGCACTAATAATGTCTTCAATGCGTTGTATGTTTTTATAGGGAAAATATTGACAGCTGATTTTCATCTTTTACTCGAATTTGATTCACAGTTCCTGATTCAAATTATGAAATGCACCAAAAAGGATCCATATAAATTTATAAAATCATAAATTTATTACAAAGCCACATCTCAATCTCAAGAAATCCGCATAAAAATGCTTGATCCCTAGACACTTTTGATGTGTGTATTTGTATTCGCGGGATAGGCAGCATGACTTCGATCACTTTCTCCCTTTTAATTATGTGTTTGAGGGTCAGACAACCATAAGAATAGTATACACATACGCTGCAGCTGTAAAACTTGTGTGACAGTGTACATACCTCATGTTCAGTACTGAACACGTCTCCCTGGTTGATCTGCTTGTACAGCGGCACGGGCTCGGCGTCGCCGGTCTGCTTGCCGAACATACGCTGCAGCTGGTGGAACTTGGTATTCTGATTGGCGCTTGTCTTCTGAGATTTTTCGTTGACTTGAACCTGTCAGAAAGTTAAATTTTTAATTTTGGTGTGGGAAAGTTATTTAGCACATTTAAATAAATTAATGACCCCAGAAAAACATTTTGTTTTATTCCGAAAACAGCAAAATACGAGCGTAAAGCAATGGGCGCCATTACTCGCTCTCGCGGCTGTTTCTATTGACATTTGTGTACATCCCAAGCGCCTTTAGAAGGAATAAATTGTAAAAGGAGAAGGGAAATCCTGGGCCCAGCAGTTAACTAGTTGAAATGGGTATTAAAAAAACCGTTATATTTTTCTAAAGGAAATCACAAAATACAGTACCATGTTCCTATCTAGGAAGCGAGAAAAATTAAATTAAGTTGTGAAACTAAATAATCGATAAAGTACATGCCTGAATTCTAAGTAATCGATAGTGTATAAATCGGTAAAATCTCAGAATATCTATGAAAATCGTGTGTCAAATGCTTATCAATCTTTTCGTGGAATCGATTCAAAGCGAATCGAGTTCCTTTAATTTTTCTTCTGTTAGCAACACTGGCCACTCAATATAGTCTAAAGTAATCTGTGGTCACTGACCGACAGATGACAGGTAGAAAAAAACCGGCACCTATCAAAAAGTACTCTGTGACCGGCACTCGTTCGTTTTCTTTCGTTGTGAGTGCGCACGTATTTTCCGTTCTCAATCTAAACGTGTCAGGATCTTCAACACGTCGCACATGGAGACTCTCTACTTGCACTCCATGCGTAAAACCATTATACAACCAAAACCATTCAAAAATATTTCGCAAATAACATCAAAAAACTACAATGTTATAATGTAACCTCACTTTTACTATATTTCATATAACTTGACTCCTGGATAGCCAAATTTCACCAAATTTTCAGTGAGGCCTTGTTATTATATCCAATTACAAATAAAGCTTGTTTGATTGAGTTAACACCTGGGCCCAGAAAACTATGGAGTCATTCCCTTCTCCTTTAGTTTAGTATTAATAAGAAATAATTAAAATGAGCAGGAATTTTTGTCGCTACCGCTAGATGGTCTAGAATCATGTAATGAATCCATGGTAACAGTTTGTATTCCAGAAATCTCGAGGTGTTTTTTCTAGTCATATAAATCTTATGAAGCAGGGGCGAGTCGCTAGTGATTAATAAAAAAATGAATAATGACATATGAACATACATCTACCTGCTCGTTCTCATTATTATGATTTTCGTTGGGTTGCCAGGTGCCTAGCGGCCGGTAGTCGGGCGTGGTCTCCCGCGACAGGAACGCGAACTTCTTCCTGTTGTTGGCGTCTTGAGGCTGCATCGCCGGCGCGTTGTTGCTTGTGCGCGGCTTGTGCGTTGTTATTGTTACTCCTGGAAGTAAGGTAAGCATGTAAGGAAGACGATAGGGGTGTAAGTGTGGGTGTTTACCAAAAAAACATTTTGTTTCCAAAGATTCAACACAAATACATGAGGTTCTTCATAAAAATTACAGACCCATTGCAGACAGATAATTAGCAGCGCCGCCGCCGCCCAGAAAGTTTGAATAAATAACTTGCTCACCAAGCAATCATAACACAGCATGGAAAAGCGAATGTCGATTATGATGTTTACATATTCCAACAATAAATGCAGATGTTAATATCCCACTAATATTATAAACGCGAACATTTGTGAGGATGGATGAATGGATGTTTGTTACTCTTTCAAAAACTACTGAATGGATTTGGGTGAAATAAAAAAAAAAACTATATGTGCCACACAATATTTTTCAGTTTATAACCAGGATTAACACATGGGATACTTTTTATCCCGATATTCCAAACGGGATCGAAACTTATGCGGGTGATCTCGTGGTGCGGTCCTAGTAAAATAATAATTTCATATTACTTAATTATTATATTTCTGCGAGCTGAGTAATACTTATGCGTGCAATAAAATACATTCGTGCCAGCGACACGAAGAAGAAGATGCGTGCAATGCCATTATTAGCATTAGGTTGAAAAACTATTGATCGAAATCGTACCTGTCTTCATACTGATGAGCAGCGGTGGCGAGTTCATGCCGCTGAGCCAGTCTTTTGCGGTGAGCGCGGGGAGTTGCGCAGCAGTGTCAGGGTACAAGTCCTCCTGGAAAACAAATCAATATTAAAATTATGCTACAGTATACTGTTTTATGTCCCAATTCGTGTATAACGAAAACGGTAGAAATTCTAAAACCTTGGCTCAAGATTTTTCATAACTTCTCTTTGGATAGTGATATGTGGAAGTGAGGATTTTATGGGGAAACTATTTTGAATACTTGTGTGTGTCTAAAAGCATCTACGTGTGATGATTCTATGGCTCAAAACTTCGTTTTCCAGAATCCATGTCCATGAGTTTGCGCGTCGATAATTTACCTGGAAGCAGTCGGACTTGCGTGGCACAATCATGGAGATGGGCTCGCACAGTCCTCGCGACGTGTGCAGCTTGTAGAAGCGGAACACTTCGCACGACGCAGTACTCACGCCGCGTTTAGGCATGAAGCCTAGCCCTCGCTGTAAATTAAATACATAATTGAGTATACTGTTAAGCTGTTGTGGTTATTACCCGACTGCGCGGCAGCAGACTGGGTTAGTTTTTCATGCGTACCTATGTATCTTTCTATGTGAGATTCTTTATACCCTCGAAGTATCGTAACGGCTGGATGGATTTTAATAAATGAGTAAAATATCGACTCGTCTAAGTCGCGCGATGGTTATAGTCTAGGTTTTATTTTTATAAAATCAAAATGGAGGATTTTAGACCGCAACAAGAAGTAGTCTAGAAAAATAAAATTTTATATATTTTTTTTCCTAGTTACATCTATCATTACAGGGAAACCTATTGCGATTTTTATGCTATATCAAAATAAAGGGTTTGAGGAAACGATTCCAAAAATATAACCCTTTATGGATGAAAAAAAAAACCCGACGTCAGCTAAAAAATTGTTTAAATCAAGCTCACTTTTGTCGTTTTTTTTTTGTTAATTTTTTCATATGGGGTTTTGATGATAATGATAATGATGGGTAATAACGAATGATCATTGGTTAGAACTTCAGAAGTAACAAATTGTCAGCCACTGAAACAGGGCTGAATACCGAGAATTATCTGATACAGAATTGCAATAATCGCCTTCTCGCTAACCCATAAAAATATACTTTAGGTTTATTAACTTCAGTCACACATTGATAATACGAGGGCTGCTATTTATGTATCCGGAATAACAAAGTGAAACAAACATATAGCATTTATTATGGTTTTATTGCTTTTCAAAATATTCGCCATGATGAGCGATGCACTTTTGCATACGTTGGAACCAATTTTCGTAGCACTTTTTCCATTCAGATTGAGGTATCTCCAAAACGTGCATTTTGAACGCATCAACGGCCTCTTCACGGCTCGAAAAACGTTGACCACGTAATTTATTCTTTATGGTTGGGAATAAATAGAAGTCATTGGGAGCCAAGTCGGGGCTGTACGGCGGATGACCCGTTAATTCGATCTTTTGACCTTCCAAATACCGAGTTGTTTCAGCCGATGTGTGGCAGCTAGCATTGTCATGATGAAGAAGGATTCGGCGTTGTCGGTTGTTCTTTCTTATTTCTTTCAAGACTTCTGGCAAACCAATGCTCGTGTACCATTCAGAAGTAACTGTTTTACGATGCTCTAGTGGTACTGTAGCCACATGTCCATTTATACCAAAAAAACAAGCGACCATTTGCTTCAAAGTGCTTTTTGAACGAATGACTTTTGTTGGGTTCGGCTCATCTTGGAACACCCAAACCGTAGATTGTTGTTTAGTTTCAGGATCATACGCATATATCCAAGTTTCATCACCTGTGTAGATATTATAGACAGCTTTTGACGCACCTTGATTGTACTTTTGTAACATTTTTTTACACCAATCCACACGAGTCCGTTTTTGGTCAATTCTCAAGTTGTGCGGAATCCAACGTGAATAAATTTTTTTTACAGCTAAATGTTCGTGTAATATTTTATAAATACTCGTCATACTTATGCCCAGAGTCGCCTCTATCTCGCGATATGTAACATGACGATCTTGCATTATTAGTTCCCGCACAGCATCAATATTTTGCGGTACAACAACCGATTTAGGGCGACCTTCTTTAAATTCGTCCGTGAGCACAGACCGCCCACGATTAAACTCACTATACCAGTGATACACAGTCGTTTTCGATGGTGCTTCGCCCCCAAAAGTCGAAGTGAGTTGATCGATGCACTGTTTTTGAGTTAGCCCTCGCCGAAAATCGTAATAAATCATAGCACGAACATTTTCACGAGTTAAATCCATAGTGATAAAGTCACAAAATTTTCAAAATGACGCCACAAAGGAAAAACAAATGACAGCTACATGAAACAAATTGTATTTTTCAGCCAAAGAGTTCCATTTTTAAATGTTATAATTACTTTTTTAATATTCATATTTCTTAATATTATTTTAACATGTACTTAATGTAATTAATATACTTAAAGTACCAACATAAATGTAAAAAATTAAAACTATAACACGACGCCTTACGCCATCTACCGGATTCTGTGCACAACATTACGCCATCCGAGTAGATCGCAACTTACACAACAACATTAGACGATAACATCAACAGTACCAACAGACTACTAGCGACAACTAGCATTCAACGTGAGAAGTGTCCGTGACGTCAACGAAGGTTACAACCACATACAAACAGGAGATGGTGAAAACGCACACTGTCATCTGTTAAACCGCCTATATAAGACCGCACCACCGAGGAACTAGCGACTCGCTACTTAGACGGCACAGTGGTCGATAGCCCCGCAGTCACCACTGTTGTCATAAGCTTGCCCTGAGCGGAGGCCCCGTCGCCCTCAGGAATAGCCTAGCTAGGAGGTGAAGGGATAGGATAGCCCCGCAGTCCATCCCTAGGTCCACTAATAGGTCTAACCTAAGTCTAACTTTGTTTGCTAAAGTCTGTAAAGTGTTGAAGTAAAGAGAATAAACTCCTATAAGTCATCCATCGTTGGTTTTATTCCATCGCCACCATTATATTGGCGCCCAACGTAAAAATCTTCTTCTACCCGCAACAATTTTATCGGAGTACCCACATTTCTGACGGTGTACCTACATATTGGCGGATAAACAGAAGCCTACCCTCAAGTGCATTTATATTATTTTGACAGTATTGACATGTCTGAGAAAAAACAAGAAATGGTGACGTTGACTCAGGAGCAATTCACTGCACTCTTAACAAAAGTGACAGAAGCGAACGAAAGTGCAAATAAGCATTATAAAAGTTTTGCTTCGTGCACAAAACGTTACGACGGTGAACGAAATTTTAATAAAGTAGAAGAATTTGTGACCAGTATCTCAGTCTACAAAAAGATTGAGAAAATCAGTGACGAAGACGCCTTGGAAGGTTTCACTTTGTTATTGTCTGGTACTGCTGCTACGTGGTGGAATGGTGTGAAAGGCGACATTAAAAAGTGGACACAAGCTCTCGACGCCATTAAGTCTGCTTTTGCGCCGAAAATGCAGCCACACGAAATTTATTTGGAAATATATTCAAAGAAACAAACCACAGAAACAATTGACGCATTTGTGTGTGCAAAACGTGCCTTACTCGCACAATTACCTGCAAAAAGAAATAAGGAAGAGGAACATTTAGACTATGTTTACGGACTACTCAACATAACCTACAAAAAGGAGATTGCTCGCACGGATGTGAAGACATTTGCAGAACTCCTGGAACGTGGTCGTCATATTGAGAGTCTGCTCAAGGAAGCTGGTGAGGTAACGACATCAACACAACCGGAACGGAAGCCGCTCAAAAGATGTTCTTTTTGTGGCAAGAAAGGTCATCTATTTGATGTATGTCGCAAAAGGTTGGCAGAAGAAAAGGAAACGACAGTTTCTCAAGCTGAAAAGAAGCCAGTCATCACGTGTTATGGATGTGGAGCACCTGGTGTTTACAGGAGCAGCTGCAATACCTGTAAAACAAAGGAAACGCCACCAAAGCCCGTTGCATTTTGTACAGTGCAAAATACTTTAAAAATACAAGCCAAAATACCGACAATAAAGGTAAATATAAAAGGGGAAGAAGGCTATGTATACATAGATACTGCTGCCCGTCGCAGTATTGCAAGTATGCAACTATACAAGACGTTGTTACGAAAAGGAACACAGTTTGACCAGCAAATAACCGACATCAAATTGGCAGATGGAACGGTGAAAAAGTCAAACTTGTTGACAACGACAACTGACATACGTATTGGAAAACGCACATTACCAATAACATTGTCAGTCATACCAGAAGCTGTTGACAACCGTACGTTGCTAGGTATCGAATTCCTAGAACAGGCAGGAATGATGCTTAATGCACCGCAACGTTGTTGGAACTTTATTGACGAACCAGAAACAATTTACGACTTCATCCAACTGAACAATGACGCCATACCAATGAAGGCAGTTAAGCGTATGACATTTGAAGTGAGACAGGAGCCAGTGGAAATTAAGGCAGTGTCAGAGTTCATCCATTGGGCTAATGAGCTGGACATGTTGTCACCATTACCCATTACACCGACAGCATCCGACGTACAAGAAAGTCCACCAGTGAACAAACGACCAAAATGGACATTACATAAATTCGACACGCCACCAGGTCCTACACGTCCACGGGAACCCGCTGACAGCAAATCTTGTATTGATCCTCGTATTGTTTACTTACCAATAAACCCAACTTCTTTGTATTCTGTTGATCTTCATTTAAAACCCTATGAAGGAACCTTACTTACAAACAATGAGCAAAAGATGTTCAATGAATTGTTAATTGAGCACAGCGACATCTTTGAGAAAAACACAGAACCAACTCCATTTACACAACATAGAATCGACACAGGCAATCATCCTCCTATTAGTGTTAAGCCCTATAGGTTGTCACCAACAAGGCAAAAGCAATTAAGAGAAAAGCTGGATGATATGATAAATGATGACGTTATCGAGGAATGCGATTCCCCATGGTCAGCACCTGTAATTCTAGTTCCAAAAGGAGAAAACGATGTTCGAGTTTGCGTAGATTATCGAAGGCTCAACGAGATAACTAAACCAGACAGATATCCGTTGCCTCGTATTGACGACTTATTACATCAGGCAAAAGCGATGCCATACATGTCAACAATTGATTTACAGTCCAGTTACTGGCAAATAATGGTACATCCAGATGATTACGATAAAACAAGCTTTGTATCACCATTTGGAACGTTCCGTTTCAAGCGAATGCCGTTCGGTCTTCGAAACGCGCCTGCTACGTTCCAAAGATTAATGGACAAATTCATACAAGGATTGCACGCGAAGTGTGTATTAAGTTATTTAGATGATCTAATTATAAGATCTAGTACTTTCAGTCAACATGTAAAAGACTTAAGAGAAGTATTTATTAAACTTAGAGAATACAAGCTTCGAGCCAACAGAAAGAAATGTAAATTTATGTGTTCAGAAATTAAATACCTGGGCCACCTTATAGTTTCTGACGGTATCAAAACCGACCCAGAGAAAATCTCTGCTATTGCAAACCGTCAGGCGCCTAAAAACTTAAAACAATTAATTTCGTTTTTACAAACCGCGTCATGGTATCGGAGATTTATTCATAATTTTGCGGATATTGCTAGACCACTTACTAACCTAACGAAGAAGAAAATAAGCTGGAAGTGGGAACGAGAGCAACAAGAAGCATTTATGAAATTAAAAAATGCCTTGACTACGTCACCAGTGTTAAAACAGGCAAGTGACGATTTTCCCTTTGCTATCAAGACTGATGCCAGTCAGTATGCCATTGGCGCAGCTTTAGTGCAGGGGGAGGGGGACAATGAGCACCCTGTGGAATACGCAAGTAGACTCTTAACACAAGCTGAACGCAATTACAGTGTCACAGAAAAGGAAGCACTAGCCATAGTATGGGCAATTGCAAAATTTCGTGGCTACATAGAAGGAACAAAGTTCATAACTATTACAGATCATCAACCGTTGAAATGGTTAATGACTCTTAAAACACCTACTGGTCGCTTAGCACGATGGGCTCTACAGCTGCAACCATACGAGTTCAAAATCCAATATACTCCAGGACGAACTAATGTAGTAGCTGATACATTGTCTCGACCACCGTGTGAGCAGCATGATGGAATATGCATAATATGCAGCACAGAGTTAGATCTACCTAAACACAATGAAAAACAGTTACGAGATGAACAAATGAAAGATGACACCCTTCAAAGTATCATAAAAATATTAGAAGAAGGAAAAGAAATACCAAGTTATGTAGAATACATTAAGAAAGGGTACCTAGTCCATAAAGGTGTCCTATATCTTTACATGCCAGAACAAGAAAACGACAATGCAAAGTTAGTAGTTCCACGTCATGAAATACAAAACGTTCTGAACGCTTTCCATGACTCACCTACTGCTGGTCATATGGGAGTGGAAAGAACAATACAACGAATAACAAATAATTATTATTGGACGGGACTACGAAAAGATGTTATAAAATACGTAAAAACATGTGTCGAATGCCAAAAATATAAGCCCACTAATAAGAAACCAGCAGGCTTATACCAGTCCACTCCAAACTCTAAACGATTTGAGGTATTGTCCATTGATCTTTTTGGACCATTACCAAAGGGACCAAAAGGAGAAAAGTGGATTTTGATCATAGAAGATACTACTTCAAGATGGGTAGAATTATTCCCACTAAATGAAGCAACTGGTGAAAATTGTGCCATCATTTTACTCAATGAAATATTTCTTCGGTATGGGTTGCCAAGGAAAATTATCAGCGATAATGGAGTACAATTTATATCAGCGATAATGCAAAAACTAGCATATTGCTTAGAAATTCAACAAATATTCACACCCGTATATCACCCTGAACCAAATGTGGTTGAAAGGAAAAATAGGGACATGAAGTCACAAATTGCAATCATGGTAAAAGACAAACATAAGAACTGGCCTTCGACTTTACCAACAATAAGATTCGCAATGAATACAGCTAAGTGTCAAACTACAGGCTACTCACCATCTTACCTAACATTTGGGAGAGAATTGCGTACACCATATGAATTGACACATGATCTAAGCTCAGTCGTAGAATCAGAAAACTTTGTCGCAGAAATCACCCCAAAGTTAAAACAACTAGCCCAAGACTTGGAACTAGCAAAAGAAAATATAGAGTGTAACAAAGAAACGACTCGCCAAAGAGCAAATAGCAAGAGAAGACCTGATCCAAACTACGAAGTGGGAGACTTAGTCTTGATAGAATCTCATCCTATTAGCAACATCGATAAACAGTTTACTTCAAAATTTGCTCCTCGACGAGATGGACCGTATGTTATATTAAAGAAACATGGAACCTCTACTTATGAAATTGCTCACTCAGAAACTCCAGACAAACCTATTGGAAAGTATCATACGTCAGCAATAACGAAGTTTGAAAAGAGAGACAACGTGATATCCCAACCAACTTATCCGATACGCCGAAGAGGAAGGCCGCGGAAACAAACTGGTGCTGGTACTCAGTCGGGACGACCATAGAGTACCAGAGGGGGAGAATATAACACGACGCCTTACGCCATCTACCGGATTCTGTGCACAACATTACGCCATCCGAGTAGATCGCAACTTACACAACAACATTAGACGATAACATCAACAGTACCAACAGACTACTAGCGACAACTAGCATTCAACGTGAGAAGTGTCCGTGACGTCAACGAAGGTTACAACCACATACAAACAGGAGATGGTGAAAACGCACACTGTCATCTGTTAAACCGCCTATATAAGACCGCACCACCGAGGAACTAGCGACTCGCTACTTAGACGGCACAGTGGTCGATAGCCCCGCAGTCACCACTGTTGTCATAAGCTTGCCCTGAGCGGAGGCCCCGTCGCCCTCAGGAATAGCCTAGCTAGGAGGTGAAGGGATAGGATAGCCCCGCAGTCCATCCCTAGGTCCACTAATAGGTCTAACCTAAGTCTAACTTTGTTTGCTAAAGTCTGTAAAGTGTTGAAGTAAAGAGAATAAACTCCTATAAGTCATCCATCGTTGGTTTTATTCCATCGCCACCATTATAAAACGAAATTTCGTATTTATTTAAAAACGTAACATAACGTTTTTCATAGGCATAAAACAATCTTCAGTAAAATGCCGTGAACATATTACACTATGTGTTGTTGGGAACCAGTTCTCTCGTATGGTTGCTATAATCATTTATTTTTTATATCAGGATCTTGTGGGTACCTAAAATCAATTATCGTTTTACAATTAATTTAATGTCTGTATTTTAATTAGTTTCAATAGATCTTCAAATTTCGTATAAATAGTAGGTATAGGTTTTTGCTTTATCGATAATTTGTATCATAGGATTTGCAAGTGTATCACTAGTAATGTTTACCAAATAACAGAGGAAAAGAGATGGCTAAAAAATTACATACAGAAGAAAGGGACGCAAACATAAAAGACATCAACGAGAGTCGTTGCACCTTTTTTCACCTACAAGTATGACCAGTATAAGATGAACTCCGATAAATAATATCAGAAAATAATTCTAATTAGGATTATGTCACTATTAACTTACCGATTAAATATAGTGCCATCTTTCCGGAAACTCGAAGTTTGGCTATTGTTACCATACCAACGTATTGTGCAAGGGGCCATTATAATATTTATTTTCACCAATTTTTATTGACTTACGCGGAAGTGTTTACGGCTCACAGAAGTGGTCGAAACTGAATCGAAATTGTTGAGTAGTACTCTGTATCAGATCTATAAGTCTGATGTGTTGACAGACATCGGTCGCCTGTTATTAGGCGTCTATGGGGCTGTATGGTCGTTGCCCAGTGTGTATACGCTACCGGAATAATTATATTAATTGTTGTCAGTTTTTCAAGGACAGTTTTGACATAACCATTTTAACTTTGTAATTATTTTTAGTTACAGGGTTAGGTATAGAACCTTTTGTGACAGTATAACATCGCGCCTGTATTCCGCGAAGGGTTAGGAGTTTTGTGACAACATGAACGCAATGAATAGTATAAGAGTGTAGTTTACGATGAGAAGATAAGTTATGATGAGAAAATATAATATTATAAAGGGAATATATCTTTAAAAAGGAAACTCATCGACATGTGCATCCTGCCTGTCCTAACCTACGGTGCTCAGAGTTGGTCACTTACTGAACAACAGAAGTCCAAACTCAAGATTTGCCAACGGACAATGGAGCGCAGCATGTTAGGTGTTAAGCGTACAGATCGAGTTAGAAACACCACGCTGCGCTCCATAACTCAAGTAGCGGATGTTGGAGTAAAAACAGCCAGGCTGAAGTGGGAATGTGCCGGACACGTCTCACGAATGCACCCGGAGAGATGGGCAAAGATCGTCACTCACTGGACGCCTGAGGCAGGACATCGCCGTCGAGGTAGACCAAGACGAAGGTGGCGTGACGATCTAAATCATTCGCAGGGCCAACATGGCCAGAGATCGCACAAGACAGGGAGGTTTGGAAGAAAAAAGGGGAGGCCTTTGCCCAGCAGTGGGACACAAAAATAGGCTAACAAAAAAAAAAAAAGGGAATAGATTTGATTTTTTGTACGTTTGTTTATAATGGATAAACAACATTAAACATACAAAAGCTAGATTATCAGCGAGTAACTAGACTGTATTTTTTTTTTAGAATATTGTGATGTCTTACGACTTCCGCGCGAACGAAGTCGCGGGCATAAGCTAGTAAGAAAATAAACCTAATCTCTACCACCATTCATTGTTGAAATATTCCGTAGTCTTCGTGGAGGTGGGTTCGTGCAAAATGTGACTTACTTGTGGGTTACCCGACAGGAACTGGTTGAGGAAATGCACGTAAGGCGCCTCGTCCACCACTTCATAGTATCGGATATTCCCGTCACCCTTGCCAGCGAGGTACACCTGAATGGAAAATAAAAACAGTTTAATATCACCATCCAATTAATTGACCGTCTTTAGATACCAAGACCCCTCCGTGCCTCGGAAAGCGTGTTAAGCAGTTGGTCCCGGCTGTCATTCGTGGACCTTTGACAGTCGGGTGCCAGATAGAGAACCAGAGTTACAAGAAGCATCGAATTACCCAGTAGCTGGAGTTGTTGTGGAGCTCAGATAGGCAGTCACTCCATGTAAAATACTGGTACTCAGCTGCATGCGGTTAGACTGGATGCCGACAAACATAGTTGGGAAAAGGCTAGGTAGATGATAATGATCAGCATGCCCCTACCCTTATCCCAATTAATTTGGAATCGGCGCAACATGTGTTTTTCTTCCATACTTCTCTATTAGTCGTCATCTCGGTAGTCGCCCCCTTTCTAGCCACATCATCTTTCACACAGTCCATCCATCGTTTCTTTTTCGTTTCTCTTATAATAGCCACCCACATTCATTCTCAAAACTTTCCTCACGACATTGTAGTTTAATAGAAAACGATAAAAAACGTGGTCCTGTTCCATTACAGGCCGCACCTTGTCCCAAGGGTAACGTTTAGCGACGATAAAAGGTTCTTATCAGGTAGATGGCATCTATCTAATGGTTTATATAACGGACAACTAGTTACAGGTTTTATTGCAAAGTGAGGGTCAAACCGCAGTTACTAACAGGAGATAACTGTTCTATTTCGATTCACAAAGAGTGTGGCCTAGCTTAATAATTTCAACAACACAGTGAACAAAAATGTATAAATCTTACGTAAACTGATCATAACGTCTTTATGAAACGCGAACGACCGAAACGAATGAAGATACGAAAGCAGGTGTTCAAATTTCTCATGGTGAAAGATAATGGTCATTATAAAGGTTTTGTTCTCTCTTTACTCCACATAGTTAACGATCCCAGCTACCGACGACTCCGACTACTTGATAGTATTTACTTAATAAAACTCCTAAAATTCATTCACGGCTCACTCACAGACAACGCATGGCCTAAACCGCGGGTCTAGAAACATACAATATGTACAAGAGTTCCTTTTATAACAAAGGTGAGCTTTTTAAAAATTCATCCCCTAAGGCCGCGTCCTAACCGAAAGCGAATGTCATGCGAGTACGCGAGCGTCGCGCTAGTTTTTAAGAATATAGCCTACTCGCGCAACCAATCAAGTCGCTTATGTACGTCATTATTCATGTAAACGATCGCGTAATCGCTTTCGGTTAGGACGAGACAGGGTACATAGGTAACAGGGTTTAAATAGGAGATGAAAGTTTGAATGGAAGTTTTTCAGTTTTTCCGATGGAAAATCACATCGGGCATACGGCTCATCATAATTTCCTGTAAATGAGCGAATTAAAATAACATGCAGACTTGCCATATTAGTATCATAATCATAATAAGGGAACACGACGCCGGACGAGCTATCAATGGTCTCGCAGACAAGCGGCTTGTCCAAATCATGTTGGTCCCACACGGCGTACTGACGGTCGCTATATCGAGAGAACCCGGTTGTCAGCACCTTGCCTTGGCTGCCCAGGAATGTACACTTGGAGGCTTTGGTGCCCAGGTGGCAGGGACCTTCCTGTAATGAGAGGATAAAGGGTACAATAAAATGGCAGAACATATAAGAGATAGAGGTGTTAGGTTTCTGGTGTAAGCATCGTATTTATTATAGACATGATATTATAGAGATGGTGGCGCGTGTGTTGGATCATTCGGTTCCCTACAAAATGGTTGAGCTGGATGGTGCTGATCCATGCGTCATGTTCGTGAACGGACGCCGTCGGTTGAGACTGGTCATCTCTTAACTGCCAAGGCTTATTTTTAATCTTATTTCTTGTATTGTTTCTTCATTTGTGTGTTTTTTTACATTGTTCTCACATATAGAAGCAACAAGAATAATGTACCCAGGATTTTGTAATATCTTGATTTAAAAAGAGTGTCCATGGAGTTTCTTGCCCGTTCTTCTCCATAGAGATCTACGCTTTGGAATGGGCACCTAGCTTCAACTTTCTGACCAACTGACCGACTACTTAATTTTGACAATTCAAAAGTGCCTGTAATGGTTTAATTGAAATAAATGCTTTGAGTTTGAGTTTGAGTTGAGTTTGACAAAAGATGCGCAACGTCGTTTTTGCAATGTTTTTGTAATGCGGGAAATATGTTGCTGGCAACATGCGAGTGTTACGACAATATTCTGTTTGGCAACAATTTTATTGTTTACGTGTGATAGGTAGGTCCGATTTCTTCTGTGCAAAATCTTAACACAGACTGACAATGTGGAGAGAAAAGGTAAACACTATTTGTAGCAGCATTGATAGAAATCAACACTTGGTTATTTATTGTTTGTGGTTTTTGATTAGTGTCTTCATACCGCCCATTTTAAACCCTTCATAAAGTACGCAATGTATCGAATGATCGATTTTCCCACCCGTCCGCAAAATACGCGCTTTGACACCGGACAACCGGCTGTCTTACTAGTTCTAAAGTACTCAAAGTTACACTTACAGAGAGCACGATGCCTCTCCGCGGCTCGATAACGCGCAGCTTCTTGTCCTTGCTGGTGGTGGCGAGCAGAGAGCCGTCGCGGTTGAACGACATACAGTAGATCACGTCCGTGTGGCAGTCTATCACCTTCACTGCTTCGCCTTTGCCCACGTCCCACACGAAGATCTGCAGGAGAAAACATATTATATTGTTATTGAGTGGCAAGTAGATGTCTCGACGAGTCAGAACAGAGTCTGGCGAAGTATGATGAGGAGAGCTGACCCTAAATGAATTAGGATAACGCTAGGCAGAGAAAGAAAGTGGACCTCTGGTAAGCGGGGGCTTGTGGACGTCAACGTGAAAGAGAGGTGCGTTGCCTATCCAGATAAATGTATGTATGCGTCTGTAATAAACAGTGATCGGAATAGGTTGAGTATATTTACCTACAATTCGGAGAACAGAGACAAAAAGTGGAGACTTCCTTACGACGACATTTTTTTTCCCGGAATTCGGGAAAAATCTGAAATAAGTTTAAAATAAGCTTTATTTAAGATGGGTAAAGGCTATTTTTAACTAAACTTGCGTTTACCAAATTTTCGGGATTTTCACGTAAAATCCCGAAATAAATAGTCTAACTTTGATTCATTTATTCGAATTATATTTACCATCCTTAAATTAACCGTTATATCATACATTACATATAATTGGAATACATGAATTAAAGTTCGACTATTTATTTCGGGATTTTACGTGAAAATCCCGAAAATTTGGTAAACGCAAGTTTAGTTAAAAATAGCCTTTACCCATATTAAATAAAGCTTATTTTCAACTTACTTAAGATTTTTCCCGAATTCCGGGAAAAAAATGTCGTCGTACGGAAGTCTCCACTTTCTGTTTCTGTTCTCCGAAGTTTAGGTAAATATACTCAGCCTATTCCGATCACTGGTAATAAACAACGGTAGCCATACCCTTCAATTTGAAGGGAAGGTGTTGAAGGCTTTAAAACTAAATACTACAATACTGCTTGGCGCTTTAGTTAGTCAAAGACAGGCACAACCCATAGTAGGCCATCACTACCTACTATTTAGTTTGTTTGAAAAAAAAAACACTTTTTATATCGATGTTAAGATGCATTTGATAGTTCTAAAATACTCTTATGCATTAGTATTGCCAGTGTTTTCATTTATTGTCGTATTGTTGTATCCATATTGTATGTAATATGGGCAAGCAGTCAGCATTGTTGAAAGCGTACTTTAGTATCGTTCGTTACTAGTGGAAGTTTATCTTTCAACCAATAATTTATTATCGGTCATATTATCGATGACAAAATTATTTTACTTATCGAAAAATGTTTCTTTCGATAATTAACGACGATATAGTTAAAATAAATAACACAATACATAGATAAAAATAAAGTACCTACTTAAATGAATTACTTTTAGGTGCTAGACCATAATAATTAAGCAAACATATGGCCAATTAATTCCAATAATTTACGGTCCGTTATTGGTTAAAATTAAGATTCTTATATCTTTACCAATAATTTAGACCTCAGCTTTCCATAGTAGACCATCACAGGTAGAAGTAGCTATCACAGGTAAAATTAGCTTGCGAATCTATTTATATGCTCAGATTGGCAATAAAAAAATGCTACCATTGGTAAGCAAACCGGTTCGTTTTTGTTTGTAGGAACCGAGCAATAATTTCCACCGACTTCCGAAATTAGCTATTTTTCACTTAACATACAGTCGAATTGAGAACCTCCTTTTAAAGTCGGTTAAAACGTAATTAAGACCGTCAGTCAGTCACACAATGAATCATTTAGCTTCCTTGAGATCCAGCGGGCAGTGTTCACAGTGATAACAGAAGTATACAAGATCAAGGTGACGATAAGAATAAAAACAAGGTTTTAACGAGATTGCACGCGGCACAATGATTCTGTTAAATTAGAAGATTGTATGACCTTTTGTATTGATGTTAACGGGTTTGGTAAAGTCAAACAGAATATTTAGTTTCTGATTAAAAATTTGGGGTGCAATAAAACAGCAGTCTTGGGCAGTCTTCTTGACTGGCTAATAATTTTACCACGGCACGGCCATGCATGAGCTATTCCTATATAGTTTACTAGCTAACCACCCTTTATGCTTCGCACGGTTTATGACTTGACGAATAATCGAGACTTCGTTATCATGAAAGTTTAAGTTTTTAAATTTTTCATAAACCTTTCGGAATAAATTCTATGAATTATGGTGACCGCATCAAAATCCGTTGCGTAGTTTAGAACTACAGACAGACACTAAAAGCGATTTTAATTTATAATGTGTACTTACATTTAGATAGAGAAAAGAAAGATACTTAAAGTAATTGTTTTTAGTGTGCACAATACTGTGCACCAAAAATATATATTAATAAAATACTAGCTGTGCCCGCGACTTCGTTCATCAGCTATCTGCCAGTGAAAGTCCCTTCAGAATCGGTTCAACTTTTTCAGAGATTAGCCGGAACAAACAGACAGACAGACGAAACATTTAAAATTGTTTTTTTATTACAAGTACCGTTTATACTTTCATATGCATTTAGCAAAAGCTGTTATTTTAACATTATAAAAAATAACAGCAACCACCAGCAATAGCAATAGCAGTTATCAATTTTAAGACATCGCTTCAATTCAGCCATATAAATAACTGTTCTGCAAACGGTCCCCCAACATTGATTATTTTGATAGCAATGCAGCACGCAAAACTAAAGAGTCGTAATGGCCGTATACTGAGGCTCGCGTGACGATCGAAAATAATATCAAGTTCTGTATTTGTCGGCAATCGTGAGTACGAAAGTGTTCATAAATCAGAACAAAATACGGTGTGAAGAATTGAAGAGCATTCATGTTCACTTTCAATTTGTAGAAAAACGTGTTTATGGTTGATGCATACTTCACATTTGGTGTTCAAGTTCAGTTATGTCATAAACAACAATAAACAATTATTTGAATAAGTGAATAGTGAATGAATTTGTTTAGGATAATTAATGAATTTGCGTTCTATAATGAATAAAAATATTTTAATGACCATGATTGTTTTATGCTAAGGACAACGGGCAGGTCCCGCGATTTTTTGTTCAAACCGCTGCACAATTACGTTAAGTACTAACCCATAAAAAAGTAAATATGGCAGCTAAGACCATCAAGGCTAAGGGATCTAAACCGTAATTATTTCGACATGTAGGAATAGATAGATTTATCTTAAACTAGCCTTTGTCCGTGGCTTCGGCTTCGCGTGAAGGTCGGAAAGTATTCCACGAGAATTTGCTATCGGGATATATGCATAACTTCAGCTTCCTCATATGTGATAGAATATCCTATGCCCTAACCCAGGTCATGGTCTATCCGTGTGCCAAAGACCGGCAGACACGACAGATTTACTCTTGCATTTATAATTATAATAATTAGTATGGATGGATAGACTTTTGTAGGGTCACAAACTACGTAGACCGCATTGCTGTCTTTAAAAAAACTCTTCGTACTTTTTACAATCTAAACAAGATACTGACCAAATAATCGAAGCCAGCGCTGAGCAGTATGTTCTCAGCCGTAGGATGCCACTCGATGTAGGCGACGCGTCGCTTGTGACCATGAAGTTCCACCAGCCAGTCCGTCAGGTGCATCGACAGGCCACCGTCCGGAATGTGCCATAGTTTTACCTGTGGAACGAAAACATGTGTATGATTGGATGAATGAGGTCTTAAAACAATTGAAGGGGATAAAATACGAAAAGTGGCTATTAGCTGAAAGTAATTAATAAAATGGGTTGATTGGCTAAAAATCAGCTTTGCTTACAACTTACCTGATATTAATTTGGCAAATAATGCACTCCGTACTTCATAAAAATAAATGAAAAATATTTTTTTGCACAATTTTTTTATATTGGATTATTAACATTATTGTTCTACATTTCATAATGTTTTTTTGTTTTTTGATCAACCTGTGCATTTTTCGATGAAACGGAAGCAACATATCAGATAAGAATGAGTGGAACAGCCAATTAGGCAGTCAATTGGTGTCACATTCGTAAATAACAAATCAATAATAATATTGTTTTCATGTCGGTCTGTTATAAGACTAGCTATTGTTTCAAGGATTTCAAATGGAATGCAAAACGATCGAATCAAATACACACATTATCATAATAAATACAGAACGCCGCAGTAATTTAAATTATATCACCTATTTACACGACACCAGGCAAATGATGACAATAAACTATACAATCGAGACAACAGCTACTTCTGCTTAATAAGATAATAGAATCAATGCTCGTTACTCGTAATAATATAGCAACATATAATAATATATTGACAACCAGGCTACACGCTTTCGTATCAACAAAAAGCGAGAAATTGTTCAAACGGAACATCCCCGAGTAATAGGCATCAATTACCATGAACAAATTGCGGATATAAAAAAAGAAAAAAAATCGGCACAAACGAAATTACCGTGCAGTCATCGGAACACGACGCTATGATGTTATCGTTGAAAGGATTCCATTTTATGTCGAGCACGGGGCCTTTGTGACCCGTCACTCGACTTGCGTTGAAGTCCAACCGGCCAGTCTGGAAAAGAGCACAAAATACATTTTGAATTCAGAATGTTCCTAAATACCAACGCCCTGAATTGGCCCATATTCTAGCTGCTATTTGCCCAGTCATGAATCTCGATTTAAACTGTCAGATTTGATATTAATCTCTATTGTCTATCTAGTTTTAAATCGAGATTCATGGCTGTACTTTGTCTCAAAATTAGCGAGCCTTAAGGAGGAAGCGCTAAGGTAGCCCGCGAAATTCAAATTTTCTTACATTTTTTGCAACTTGCTGGTCAGTATTAAGTTGTACGTTGATTAAAATATGATTCGCGACCGTAACAAATATGTATTTACAAAATTATAATCATGAGAATCAGTAATACAACTTGTTAAGTTAGTATAATCCTAAAATGAAATAGTCATTCAGTAGGATTACTTGGTCTTAGGGAGTTGTGTTGATGACTTAAATGATTATAATTCTGTAAATATATATTTGTTACGGTCGCGAATCATATTTTAATCAACGCACAACTTAATACTGGTCAGTATTAAGTTGTGCGTTGATTGATTACGTTTTTTGAAACAAATTGCAAAAAACGTAAAAAAAATTGAATTTCGCGGGCTACCCTGGCGCTTTCGCCTTAAGAGATTTACTGATAAATGATTAAGAAATATAATAGGTTCCGCTTTATAAACATATCATTTTACATCAGACAAAGTGACCGCTTTAGCAAACAATTACTTTTGCAAGCCTTGCGCCAGACGTGCGAAACTGAAGGAAATGTTGCAACGTTGCAATTTTGTTACAAATGCATCAAAAATGATACACATTTCTCACGCTATTTACTATAGACAATCACAGCTCATTTTCAGTAGGATTGCCACAATTTGATTACGTAGCGGATGTTTCAATAACGCATGTACTTTTGAACGCAATGAGGTGGAGCATGGGCGGATAGTAGTAAATTATTCAAGTGTCAAGGTAAAGAACATTATTTATACAGGTGTTTTAAAAGGTGAGTGACCTAATAGGCCTCAATAATTTGAGTGCATAATAAACATAAGCATAATCAGCCTATACTGTTCTAGGACACAGGCCTCCCCGCTTTGTGAGGAGGAATGGGCCATAATCCACCACGCGGGCCCAGTGCGTGTTGGTGGATGTCACATGTCTTCGAATTTTTGGTTATAGGAATTGCCGGTTTCCTCATGATGTTTTCGTTCACAGTTTTGAGAGCAGTGGTCATGAAATTAAATACACAAAGTGCCTGCCTGGGTTCGAACTGACGACTTACAACTCGTTAGTCGGGGCATTTGAGCGCACTATAAAAAAATACCGTATTTAAGACTGAACTTCAAGAAAGATATTAAAAAAAAATAAGGGACTGGTGTGGTTACATGGTGCATTGGCAGGTGGAAACCACAAGTGATAAAAAAACAAAAAAAAAAATGGAAAATCCAAAAGTGCACGACTCATATTCATTTGACCGTATAAAAAACCACAGATATACATAGATATTATATTAGTTAGTTTTTTATTAATTATAATTAAATTACTTTGAATAAAAGACCCATTTTCAATAGGGTTCCTCCTATGGGTGAAACGAATCTATTTAAAAAAAAATTTACTCAATTAAATGATTTTTTCGCAAGCTACAATGTTTTGTTTTCCAGTTTCACACTTGATTGACGGGATTTTTTTTAGAAACATTTTGAGGTTTTTTTTTCTGCATTAAATCAATTTTTGAAAAGTACAGATTTAATCTCCATTAATTTATCTATACAATGGTATATAAATTAAGTAGGTTCTGTGTACTAGCAGGTGTATAACAATAGAAACAGTTGCAGAAAGGAGACAAAATTTTTTTTTCGATCATAAAGCACTCTCTAATTATGAGTAGTAGTGAGCATTATGAGTTGTGCATAACTTTTATAGACTTACTGACTTAATTTTACACATTTTTATTGTTTTGGTATCTGCCTATCTGAGTTAGATAAGCAATCAAATTGATTGAACTGGCTTGGGTATACACCTTGTATAAACATAGTCTGTGTTCACAAACTAGGGTGGTTCAGGCACAATGTCAGTAAAAGAAAGACAAATATTTGGTGTTTGGCGAACCGATGACAAGAGAGAGTAGCAACAGCAACGTACTTTTCCTAAAGGCTTTGCTTGATCTTTGAAGGTGAAAAGATCGATCGGTAGATCGGTTTCGATTCCGATATTGAGTAAATTATTTAATTTAGTTAATTTTATTTTAGTATCATAAAAAAAACCGGCCAAGAGCGTGTCGGGCCACGCTCAGTGTAGGGTTCCGTAGTTTCCCGTCCGTCACAATAAGTGTTCCCACGTACAATTCGATAATACCCGACCCAATGTAATACGTACCTACAGCGCCATCTCTCGGGGAATTGGGTTACTAATTAATACATAGACGTGCCAGAAGTTTTCGGTGGTAATTTTGGATTGCGAGAACCGATTTTAATAATTCTTTTTTTGTTTGAAAAAAGATACGTTCAGGATAATAAAATATGTAAGCGAAGTTAAAAAAAAATGCTTGCATATACGATTATACTACGAACTTAGTCCAGAAATGATTTTGTACAACTTTTTGTCTTTTTTGTACAAAAACCGTTGTTTCTATCAAGTTCAAAATAATTTTCCTAGAAAGTCCTTATAAAGTTCTACTTTTCAAATTTTTTTCATATTTTCTAAACTTATGGTTCAAAAGTTAGAGGGGGGGGGACACATTGTTTTTTACTTTTGGAGCGATTATTTCCGAAATTATTGACATTATCAAAAAATGATTTTAGTAAACCCCTATTCATTTTTAAATACCTTTCCAACAATATATCACACGTTAGGGTTGAAATTAAAAAAAAAATCCCTTCCCACTTTACATATAGGGGGGCTACCCTAATAAAACATTTTTTTCCAATTTTTATTTTACCACTTTGTCGGCGTGATTGATATACATATTGGTACCAAATTTCAGCTTTCTAGTGCTAACGGTCACAGAGATTAAGCGAGGACGGACAGACGGACGGACGGACAGACAGACATGGCGAAACTATAAGGGTTCCTAGTTGACTACGGAACCCTAAAAAACGATTCTATGGTTTGAAAAATACGAGATTACTAAAGTCTGCTTTTTCTGCCGACAATGCTCGATTGATTTTTAACTTTTTAAAATAAATTAAAATATGCCTATGCCTTGATGACATCAGTATTAAATAAACTTTAGAAAGTTAGGATATTTTTATGCTTTCCGAGTGTTTAGTAACAGACGGATTGAATAACAGAAACAATAACAGCAAGTCTTGTAATAATGTGACAATAGAAGAAAACACAAAACAAATGGCTATTCTATTCGATGATAAGGATCATTCATCGAATTCTCGTGCTTCGCTTTCATAATACTATTTTATTTATCTAGTTTTATTTTTTTTAATAAAAATAATGTTCATGCGGTAACGAGTGAATAAAACTGCCATCACTGCTTGCAATTTATCTTCGAATGTTTTTGATAATAATTGTAAACGTCAACGGCCATGTATTAGGTAACGTCTGGTTGGATAAGGAAAATAAAATAATGATTAAAAATGCACCTTGCAATTGGTTAAAAAATCTAAAAGGGCAGACAAGGTGCAAAAATAAATTTCACATTATTTTTTTATACTTACATTATCCAATGGCAGAACAAGGAAGGCCCCACCGCCAGCCACCTCCGTTACTATGGCAACGAACTTAGGGTTGACAGCGCAGAAATTTGAATCGTGCGCATTCCTAGTGATCTTTATGTTGTCATAGCAACGCTCCCTTTTGAAAGGAACGCCGTACACATGGCGGAATTTGGAGCTTCTCACGCCACGGAACCATACCTGAAAAACGTTTTCCAGTGTGAGCTGTTGGGAAACAAAAAAGCAAGAATCATTGCAAACCAAAGCATAGAATATGGTACATGTTTTTCTATTAAATATTATAATGCATAATATACTATACATATAGCGCGAAAGTTAACTAATTACCTAATAACTTCACTAGCTGCCACCTAAGTTGGCATAAGTGTATTTCGCGTGACGGATTATGAAATCGCCAGTAGTTTTAATTTGAAAAAACAAGAGTGTTGGTTATTTAATTTTAAGACAAATACAGATTGAGATTGGTTTCGTAGCAAAAGTAAGGTTACCCGACTGCGGCCGAAAAAGAGGATAATGTTTTGGATGTGGTTTTGTAATTGCTATATTTATAGCTGTAATTTATATGGCGTACATAATAAAGAGTATTATATTCTAATGTTTTTAACAAAAATAATTATTTTTTCACTTTCGGCTAGTTTTAACATTTTTGCCATGTAACAAAATGAAGATATCTGAAGAATGCAATGAAAACTAAGTAGTGAGCTCATCAATGATTTCGTCATTCAGTGAGAGTAACAACGACATCATTATCTGCTTGTTATTTACGCCTCTCATGACTATCCGTTTATGAACGGTCATCATCACTTACGAGTAGCATTCATTACGTTAGAATATTTTTTTATTATCATCGTAATTTACGAATGTACCTATTGGGAAGCAGGAATTTATAAAGTATGACAGCTAAACAAAAAAAAAGAAAACGCCGAATGCATAACCTCCTTCGGTTTTTTAAAGTCTGTTAAAAAAGAATATTACATGGCCAGTTGCCCACTTATAACTAAAAAGTTCGAATTCAGGTGCCAGAACTCATTTGACAAAAATTACAGATGAAACATGAAACAGTTAACGTGAGTTAAAAGTAATTAACTTTTTTTAACAAAACACTTAAGTTGAACAAAGGAAAGTGACAGTATTTTTTATTAAGTTTGGCACTTACATTTGAGCACTTACTAATTGTTACCATTACAGACAGACAGAATCGCACGCAATAAGAGAAAATATGAGATAATATCTGAACTTATGAATTATTCAAATAACAGTGGTACTTATAATCTTCATCTGATCTTTGTGATAAAAATGCAAATTCGTGTCGAGTACAGTTTTTTTTTTAAAGTTTGGTTTAGTATTAGACTTAGGCTAGAATTGTATTTAAAAAAACGAAGGAATTTTGCAATATTTTTTACAGCTTCAGACAGTTCTGAAGCTGTGAAAAATATTTCAAGTTTCCTTCGTCAATCCCAGTAGCTTGATTCCCAGCAGTGAGGAATATTACGCCTTGTGCTCATCAATTTTACATATTTTTTTTAACTGTACATAAATGAATAAATAAGCTACCTCTCTTTGAGGAGACAGCCATAGTCTACCTAGCAGGCCCAGTACGGTTTGGCTCACAATATTTGCAAAAATAAAAATAATAATAAATTATAAGTTAACTTTCTCTCAGACATATCAAAGTACGTATGTTTTAAAAACCTATTAACGACTTATCATGCATCAATTTCTCTCATTACACTTCGACTTTAATAGCCGATTGTTATATTAAACATAATCCGAGGCTTTGCGAGAAACAAGAAATAAAATAGAAAATATATAGTCTTAGCGAAATAAGTGGCTTTTAAACCTGTTTTGATCAAGTAATATTATTATTATATTCAAATTAAAACAACGCCGAGTGAAAACGGTTTTATAAAAATTGACTATGAACCGACTTGTTTATGCCGCGGGAATTAAGAGCAATAACCATAATTGCGTAACGGATTAATTATTAATATCAAGTGTCTTATACACACGCTCCACATTTATAAGTAGAGCAATGAGCTTAAACGTTACTAACTCATCCATGATTTATCGTTAAGCGATTGCGTCGCGATCAAATTACAGGACGCTGTATATTTACTAAAAAATATTTGATATAGGTACAGGGTGTTTTGTAAAAAGAAGAAAATTAAGAAACATTCTGTACCTATAGGAGGCATATTTATTTCATATTTTATGGTTTGTGTGTGACACGACACATAAAAAAATAAAAATAATAACATAATTAGTTAAATACACATGGAAAACCCATTGCCTATTTAGCATTTATTTGTCATGTACTATTATTAGATAGATACGTATCAATTAATGATGTAGGTACGTGTAAAGGCTGGCGATTTAATAATTATCCATTGTCATATATCTGCATAATTAGTTACATGAACGTAATATATTGCGCACATGGCCATGTTAGTCTTTTTTATTGGCTTACTCATTCACAAACATCAACCCGCGAAGTATTGGGGTAACAAGGAGATAAAAGGTCTATCTAGTTAAGTTCTTGGAGGTGGGAAACGGGGGAATACAGGGTGGACAGGTTGTTCCAGTATTGTCGAGCCAATAACGGACAGCTGACAACCTTATCACTATCAGAAGCGATACGCTAGGGTAGATAAAGAACTAATACCAAATTGCAATCGTTCCCATAGTCGAGTCTCCCGACGCTCACTACTTTTTACTAAAAAAAAAAACATGAAAAAGCATTCCATGTATGTATAAATACATGGTTTCACATACAAATAAAAATGTGCAATGAAAAAAACAATACCTGTGAATTAGTCATGATGTCTCCACGCTACTGGTGCAATATCAACACATGCACTACATAGAGGCACACTCCAAAACTATACAGTTCTGTGCATTTTACATACAATAATCGTATACACAAATAACATAAAAATCAGCTGCCCACAACATGATGCACTGTACCTTAACACTGAAAGTTCCAAAGAAACAAAAAGGATGCATTAAAAAAACATAATACAAAATAAACAAAATGTGCAATAGAATAAATACTGAGATGGTCTGTTCTGTATAGTCGTGCAGACCTGCGCTAGGTCGCTACCAAATGATACTCCCGAGTACGAAGTTAACGGCAGAAGCGCGTGTCTTGAATGGCGCGAGAAAAAAAAAGTGAAAAGACACTCGTTACAAAGTCGTTGTCGTCGTCGATTCTCAGAGAAATTCAAATTCATTATAGTCGATAGAACATCAATTAAATAATACGACCGATGATGCAACTTTGTTATACAATGTGGATGTATGTAAATTAGGAAAGTTACAATATAATTATGCATTTAACTCAGCATCATTGCTAATCAAATGTTATATCATCGATATATTTTTTATGTGGTTATTTTGCTAGCACATAATATTTTACTGTATTTATATAAAATTCAAATGTCATGCCGCTTTTATGTAGAATTATATAGAACATAATTAAACGATTAAATTGATAATAAAGCTTTACGAAGCAAAACACACTAAGTGGTACAACTAAGCAGTAGGTATGGTATGACTCAAACAAAATATTTAGCAATAATGTAACACTTTCGACTGGGTACATTCGAAAGATAAGGATGTTACATGATAGTCAGCGAAGCGTAACGTAAAGAATGACTACAGTAAACTAACCACCGCAATAGTGGCTTACCATGACATAAGTGGTAAGGCCAATTATGTCATGGTTTGAATTGAATTGAAGTGTTATTTTCTGACGTCACTCCTTAGGGCGTTTATGCACTACAAGGAATTTTACTGTACGGCATGCGGCAGTTCGATTTTTTACGGTCTCTTAAGGCACGTCATATTAAAAAAAAATCGGAGGAAAATTCCTTGTAGTGCACAAACGCCCTTACAGCAAAAAACGCGATCGCGATGGTAGTCTGTTGTCTGTATTTTAGATTTTAATACTGCATCATTGTATCCATGGAAAGCTAATAAAACTGGTAGAGCCCCAGGCAGTAGACTGAGATGATTGATGGACTTTGTGTATTTTATTTAAAAAATAATGTTGTACTGTAACCAAAAAAGTTATGTAAGTATTGTCATACTCATCATACACGCATAGCAAAAAAAACCTATTCGTCGACTTGAGAACCTCCTCCTTTTTTGTCGGTTATAAAGCAAAGTCAATGTTGTTGTGTTGTTTACTTTAGTTATTTTGTAGGCAAAACTTAAGACTTAAATTTAATAATTATGTAGTATTACATAATATGGCACCTTGTACTTGTGCTCCATTAACACCGACATTTTAATTAAAATGATTGGATAACTACTTAGTAGTTAAAGTTTATACCGATTGAGTTTCTGTAATGGCTATGCTGTGCCAATCATTATAATTATGTAGACTGAAAAGGGGTTTGAAGGTTTTGGCCCTAAAATCAGCCACCATTTTGATTTTTTTTCAGAATCGCGGTGCACAACAAAAGTTATATATTTAGATAGAGGACACTTATACAAACAAAAAATGTATATAACATAATATCCTAAAGCGTCAGGTTTCGGAGTTATTCACCGAAATATAAGTCGAAAACAACAAGGATTTTTTTGTTTTTTTTTCCCTCCTCGTAGGAATATTGAACTAATGAGGTTAACGAGGTGAGGAAAACGTTATGAAACCTTTATGGAGAAGAAACAAATGAAGAATAGACATTTTTTAAATAAATAATTAAACACGGCAATTTATAGTTCGTTTTTAATCCCAGAGACTAATCTGGCAAGTGTAATGTCAAACTTCTATACTAAAAAAAACGAAAACACAAAAGTCTCTGGGATTAATAAACGAACTATAAATTGCCATGTTTCATTATTTATTTAAAAAATGTCTATTCTTCACTTGTTTCTTCTCCATAAAGGTTTCATAACGTTTTCCTCAACGTTTCTGTTACCTCAATAGTTCAATATGCTTACCTGGAGAGAAAAAAAATAAAAAAATCCTTGTTGTTTTCGACTTACATTTCGGTGAATAACTCCGAAACGTGACGCTTTAGGATATTATGTTATATACATTTTTTGTTTGTATAAGTGTCCTCTATCTAAATATATAACTTTTGTTGTGCACCGCGATTCTGAAAAAAAATCAAAATGGCGGCTGACCTTAGGGCCACCCTCCATACAAAAATCTTCAAACCCCTTTGATGGTAGTTTTTTTTTAAACCTGTAATGTCCCACTGCTGGGCAAATATTTCCCCGTAGCTTTCCACTCCTTTGATAATAGTAAGTCATTTTAGTATTCAAGTGTATTAAAAATGATTTAACGATTTTTTTTCACATGCACAATTCAAGATGGATTACTTGCATCTCATCTTTGTCTTTAATAGTTTGCATAGCTGTGATTTATGATCCATGTTGAAAAAAAACTCACCCTGTATATGTAATGAAGGTACAGTTAATATTGTCTTTGTTTGTATTATTTTCAGTATCGACGCGCAAACTATTGTAAAAAAAAAAATCATCAAAAAAAGTACCTACGCGGTCAAAATGTACGGAAAAGTAATTAATTAAATCGCTGTTCCATACATTTTGCCCGCGTAAGGTATTATACCCTTATCTATGAAACAGCATTTTTTTTGTAGCCGACGAAAAATTTCTACGCTAGGGGGAATTCATCGTTACAGTTTAAAAAAAACGGTCAATTGCGAGTCGGACTCGCGCACCGAGGGTTCCGTATAAAGTAGGTATGTAGATATTTTATCATGGGAATCGTGTCTCGAATTTTTTCCCCCTTTTCCGTTTATGTTCTAAATTTCCCTCCAAAATCAGTCTCCAAAACGTATAATACTTAGTCTTATACATTGATTTAGAGAAAAATCTATGTACTTACATAATAATAAGTATGTATAACAGTGTAAGCAGTTAGGTAATGTACAGCTACATTCACCAAAATAATTAGGCAACATTACTGAACTTCATAAACTATAAAAGCACTGAATATTTCTCTAAATAAAAGATATACTGGATTGAGGGACAAACTTAACTTTGTCATAAGTAAACTATAGTCCCCATATATCGATGTAGGTTGTGGTTAGTTTACCAACTGCAAAAATAAATTTGTAACCACCAATTTGATAACTCCATGCATTCCTGAGAAAAAGGGTCTTGACTGATGGACAGACAGACAGACAACAATGTGATCTTAGAAGGGTTCCATATTTCCTTTTGAGGTACAGATCCCTAAAAAAACATGTATTACACACTAGTTCTCACCAAAGTATGTTAATCCCGTGAAAAAACTCTTTCACTTTAAATGAACATAGAAAGTTAATTACTTTCTGTTATAACTATATTTAACCAAATGCTTGATGGCTGCCTGGGAATGGTGCTACACAATTTGAACCAAATCTGTTGTTCAAAATAATTTTATTATTATCTCAAAAGTTGTATCCTATCCTACCTTTACATGGGAAGCGTATGTTGCCTTGTCAGGGATTAACATAAAAGCGTGTTATCTGATTGATATAAAACCACTATTAGATAAGTAGTTGAGTCAGCTTTTATTCACAACATTTTTGTATAAATAAACACAGAGCTATAAATAAAATAAGGTATCCACAGTAAGGACAAAACTTACTACCCCTTAGAAGGTAGTATCTGTTAATATTTTATTTTTAATTGTAATATGGCTTATATTCAAAGCATTTTTGAACAACAAAATTGAATTGATTCTAGATGCCCCTTTATTACTTTTTAATCTCCTTTGAATAGGTATTTTGGCTCTATGTGGTTTAAGCCTTTGTATATTATCGAATGTGGATCCAGGCAAGACACAATGGCTTTTTAATTATTTCTGTAATTGTAACATTCAACCAGCGCAACCACCCAGTATAATAATGTGAAGGGCATTCCCAGTTTTTCTTTTTCAAGGGTCGCAAATAAAACAGCTTGGTGGAATTTATTGTTTAGAATTTCTTTTGTATTTTCTTGTCTAAAAACATGACGTGTCAATTCATGATAAGTATGTAGCTTGATGTTTTCTAGATAATAATTGAGACCACATAATCTGTTAGCAATATGCAACAAAATGTTCCACTTCATAAAATGCTAACTCACATTGTTCATGATCAATCATACAATAAATAAGGAGAAAGCTATGGTGAAAATGTGTATCAAGTTTATAGTCAATATAGATTTATTCTATGTTGAGATGAAATATTATTCATACTCAAGGTAGAGGCATCGAAAATTGTGTCCAAATATAACTTGTGTTATGATTGATATGCTTAAATAATAAGTTTGAAACTATTTTCTAACTTTTTATTTTGCAAAGCTCTGATTAAATATTTGAAATTCTGTAGTTTGTATGATTTTATACAGGAACAAGGAATTATTGAAATAGATCTCCATAACTCCCTCTCTCCTCTCAACCTATAATGCTCCCTCTAACATTTATGCTTATGCTATGAGACTTGTCTCAGCAGCTCACTCTAGTTGTTCTAGTTAGCTACAAAAGACCATACCTTTCTAAAAGTAAATAACAGGAATCATTACTTTCCTATGGTCTTGGCAAACTTATAGATTAGTTTCCTAAAGGCAAGGTTAAGAACAGTCAAATATGGAAAACGGTTATTACTAAAAGGTTTTTTGTTTATTTAATCTATCAAATTCTGACCAGCTGTAGCTTTGATTAAACAACACATGGTTCCGGTCAATCAATCAATTCAGTCTATTCTGTCCGATGGCATGGGATTCCTTTGGAAATATGAGTTTACTTTATTAAACAATATTATTTTATGGTTGTATGTGTATATTGATGATAAATAACTTTGTGCAAAACTCTGTGAAACCATGTGAGAGCTTTTTTTAAGGGGTTTTTCTTTGCAAAGGAAAAATTAGTGCAAGTTTATTGGCTGTAAAGTTACAATGTAAATTGAAGGCAAACCGTAAATAGTTGATGAGAAAGTGTTGTAAAAACTACATAACATGCTGATAATAATTCTGTAGTGTTGCTTGTGTTTTTTATTCGTGCATGTAATACTAATTACGACAAGTATAAAGTGTGAAAGAATAATTAAGATTTGAAATAATTATTGTAATATTATTTTAGTAAAACAAAGGAACTACTAAAGGGACCAAATCGAATTTCAAACGGAAAATACCATAATAATATAAGCGTTCGTAAAGAAAACCCAACGGACGGAGAATCTAAATCGATACTTTCAACAATGGAAATGTCGTTCATAAAATAACAACGATAAATTAGATATTTAGGTTATTTCTTACCTTAGCGGCAGGTTTGTTGCAAGCCCTCACATCAACCAGAGTACTCTTGCCAGGACTCTTCTCAACAATGTTTATAATTTCTAAACAGTTGGTTTCTCTTATCGACTCATCTTTTACTGGAGGCATATCCTTTGCACAATTTAACAGCACAGTTTATAATTAACTTTTTATTGTAACAAATACGTTTCCGTAACCGTAAATTAAAAACAAAATACTATAGTGCCCTATTCTCTTTTCAAGTGAAAATCGAAGACAAGCGACCGAATGAATAGAATATGTAACGAATGAATTCAATGAATGAATGAAACGAGGAAGTGGTGTACGTAGTGTTACCATTACCATCGTTACCACCAGTTACCACTTACCACTTATTTCTGTCTGCCAAAACTCACGCCTGTGAAAGTAACTGAATTTGTTGCCATTTTTAACCGACTTAAAAAAAGGAGGTTCTGTATTCGACCCGTATGTATGTATGTATGTATGTTTGTATGTCCGCGATTATCTTTAAAACTACTGAACCGATTTTGATAATTCTTTCATTAGTGTGATCTACATACTTTCAGGAAGGTTTTAGTATATAATACATTAGGTAATTGTTCTTATGTACGAAGTTATATGCATAAATGTATCGCATATCCGGCATTTCTATGGGAATTTTGATGATTCTTCGACTCGTGTCTTCAATACTTCAATGCCTAGTGTTAATTGAATTTGTGTGAGGTAGGTACAACTAAAAAGTGAAAAATAAAAACTTTTTTACAAAAAAAACAACCGACTTCAAAAAAAACACTACAAAGTGAAAAATAACTTTAATTTCAGAAGTCGGTGTCAAAAAACGAAAATGAGGAACCAACGACACCGACTTGCGAAATTAAAGTTATTTTTCACTTTGTAGTGTTTTTTTTTGAAGTCGGTTGTTTTTTTTGTAAAAAAGTTTTATCAAAAGTGAATCTTATTGCATAATACTTAATGAATACTACCGGCCACCGATGTCGTCTCGCCTTTGATTAATAGCATTGATATATATCAATGATTAATAGTCAATTGATAGTAAAATAGATTGGTGAAAAGCAGTGGCGGATTTACACATTTGCAGTGGCGTAGCGTGTCTTGGCGAGGCCCCGTATAAAAATTTGTTTGGGGACCCTTAGGAAGGGTAAAGATTTCTCACAAAAGAAAAATAATGTTTGCATAAAATTAAAAGAAATATTTATTCATCATAATTATCTGTCACTTTTTCCAAAAATTCTTACAAACAATTCAAATTAAACATACACTCTCCTTCCCTTTTTTTCGGCAAACTGATTTATTAAATCATTTATAGCTGATTTGCATTTTTTTTACTTTTGTCATTTGTGAAATAAATAAAATTTGGGAAGTTTTTATTAATTTTTGCTTACGCACGTTGGGGGCTCCGTATAATTGATACGGCAGATACGGCGGTAGTTACGCCCCTGCACATTTGCCGCCAGTAGGCTATTCAAATTTTGCCGCCCCTACCGACCTCTACAACAATATCCCATGTCTTTTGTATACTGCTTCTTTTCTTCAAAATACTTAAAATGTTCTCGTTCATCAGCTACGAAAAACTTGCAAAGAGATTTGTAATGATCGGCAACTGTGTTAAAATGTACGGTAGAAGTCTCACAAGAAGCATTCACTTTGTTTATTCTTTCCAAAAAAACATGGTGGATAATATTAATTTCAGTACTTAAGACAAAAAAAAATTTTAGCCCCTTTGCCGCCCCTAAAATCTGCCGCCCTAGGCTTCAGCCTACTCAGCCTATTGGTAAATCCGCCACTGGTGAAAAGGTTATTTGTATCTATAGATGATCAATTTGATCGACTATTTATAAATAATAAATAATTTTATTGAAGGATCGATATTTCAGCGGTCTCCTAGGCGATTTACGGACTATCAAAGTCAAAGTCAAAGTCAAAGCATTTATTTCAAATAGGCACATAAAAGGCACTTTTGAACGTCAAAAAATATCTTAAAATAGAATTGATTCTAGTCGCCCATTCCAAAAGGTAGTTTTCGTATGGAGAAGAATGGGCAAGAAACTCCACCGTTACTCTTTTAAAATGTTTTAGGTACAATATTTTGCATGGGTACCTACATTAATTAAATAATAACATGTGAGGACGATGCACCTAAAATAAAATTACTATACCACAGGTAAAAGAATTAAAAACGAAACCATGACATATAAATTAATTATCTGATAGATACATGGTGCTCACATATTTACAAACATGGTACAAGCAAAACAATTTTAATAAAAAAAAAATACAAGTAATAAGTCAGGGTGTGAGTAATGAATGACAAAACGAATAAAAAAAAATAACAATTAAATTAGCAACCAGTTTGATTTTGTCTAGACTCTAGATTGTCCTATGGAGCAGGACCAGCATGTTTCCAAGCGTTCTTATCTTGGATATAGTCTTCTAATTTATAGTATGCTTGTTTACAAAGTGTACGTTTAATGTGAGTTTTAAATTTTCTTTCATTTAATTCCAATATATCACAAGGTATTTTATTGTAACATTTGACACAGTACCCCATAAAAGATGTATGTACAGACGCCAGCACATCAACCTACACCTAACTGTCACATTTTCCCAATCAACTTTGAACCTTATGATTCAGTGATAAAGTTGAAAATCTATTAAAGAAATTTGACAGATTGTAGTAGGTTGATGTGCTGGCGTCTGTACTTTGGCTAATCTGAAAAATGGTTGATGTATTTTATCTTTATTTCTTGTATTAAAGTTATGTCTATCGCTTATTTTATTAAAAAGATGTAGATTTTTTCTTACATACATAATGTTTTCATAAAGAATTGGCAAGGTACCGTCATAATATTAATCCTTTTAAATAGTTCCCTGAGAGATTCGCGGCGACGTAGATTATAAATGGCTCTGACAGCTCTCTTTTGCAAAATAAAGATGGATTCAATGTCAGCAGCTCGACCCCATAGTAAAATGCCGTACGACATAACAAAGTATCAAAGATAACTATCAAGAAAACAGAAACTCTAGTATCAACATGAACCGTCGTCGGTAGCAGTACAGTCAATCAGTGTACACTGTGTACAGTGGCCGGTGGCGATGGCGCGGGCATAGACTACTAATATTGTAAACTAGGCGCGGGCGCCGCGCCGCCATAGATTAAGGGTCTTCCCACATTTATCGACGCGGAATCGGCTAATACCGGTCAAAAAAGCCTTTATGTCTACGTAATAAGGGTGTTACTAATACCATTCGCATCGGCTCGGCTCGGACGACGCGGCGCGACGCCGATCGACGGCGAAACGAGCCGTTTGCCTATTAACTCGGCGATAAGTCGAGTAGTTTGGTGATACGCACTCGGCTTAAGCCGATTCCGCGTCGATAAATGTGGGGACACCCTAAGACGCCGCCAGAACTGAGGTATATAGGTTATAGCGGCGGGCGCTGCAAGATCCTCCCGCCTACCTTTTACTAGCAAAAATACTCATTATTCTAGTATGGCAATACAAGTTGAGACCGAATCAATGAACTGAATCTGCTTATAAAGTCATAACGTTCCCGCTTTTATTCAAATCTGCAATGGGAAGGTGGGAAAAAACTAAATAATATTCTGTGGAAAAAACCACAGAACCACACAGCAAGGAACAGGAAGAATATTTTGGTGACAAAAGTTGATTCAAAGTCGAAACCTATTCCGGGATATACAAAGAACACCAAAAAAGGAACTTTATGGTCTAAGTGATGAAATCTTTTTTTAGAATTAAAATACAAAATAAAACATTAATAAAATAAAAAAGAATTTGAAGACATTCTTGGTAAATGAGTTTGCAATCTATCAATCACGAGTTGCGTGTACGTAGTCGTCGTTGTAAGGTTGTAAGTGGATAATATTTGCCATGCAAACTGTGATTGTAGGTAATTGCTAGCACAGTAACACCTACTCTTTTCCTGTTATCGATAAATAAGAGAGGCCTTGAGTACTGGCCTTCCGTGTAGGTCCCTTGATAAAGATGGGAGGAAAGAATAAGGGATAGGTTTATTGGGAAAGAAACTATAAATATTCTGAGATGGGCAATAAAGACATAAGACTTTTACGGAACGAGACGACTAAATTATACTGATTCTTGACTAGAAGCCGAATGTATAGAAATGTTGTAATAACTACTGGCCACTGGGTACAGGCGCGGTCGCAGCCTAAGTTTTTGGGGGGGGGGGGGGGGTCATCATGGGTGCCAAGGAATATTTTAAGGGAGATACATCTCCTAGTTGGTCTAGTGGTCGCAAGCGTTACTGCTGAGCATGAGGTCCTAGCTGGGTTCGATTCCTAGGTCGGGTAAAATGTTTGAGTTTTTCTATCAGAAATTTCTCAGAACCAGCCTGGAGTCTGGATTTGAGCCCGGTTGGCGGCAGTAGGCTCGCCCTCTATGTCATTTCACTTAATAACTGGCGAAATGTGGGCGTAAGTACTATATGAAGGTACACCCCTGCCCAACCCTTTGGGGATTAAAAGCGTGATGATATGTTATGGTTCATGCATTTCCAGCTCCACATTACTTATGCTATTCAGGGACGCAGCTTTTACATAGGGGGGGTGTTACTTAAATGCTGCCAAATTGGTCGTATATATTAGAACTGTAGATTATGCTCGGTGGGGAGAGCGAGCGAAGCGAGCTCGAAAATTTTAACAAGCCGCCTCTGTTTGATTAGGTTTTGTTTTATATTTTTAAGTAGAAATAGGAGTTACATTGTCTACCTATGCAAGGAAGCTCAAGCAGCTACCAGAAGCTAAAATGCATGAGCGAGCGTAGCGAGCTCGAAAATTTTGCACCCTCTCCTCTCGGATAGGTTCGATTTTCTTTCGATCATTCCAAAAGAACTAGGAATTACTTGATTTGTCGAGTTTTGTAGAAAAGCTCAAGAACCAATGTAAATTGCATGAACGAACGTAGCGAGCCTGAAAATTTTAGCACCCTACCTTGAATAGTATCTGTTTTCTTTTACCCATCATACAAAAAGAGAACTTACTTTATCGGGTTATGACAAAAAGCTTAAACTCGTTTCACAGCAGTTTAGCTTTTGGAATCGCCTTACCGCCTTTCAACCTTACGTACGAGCGGGGTGCCCAATATCCCGAGTTTTCTTCGCTCGCTCTTGAATCCTAGATTCTATATTTTTATAACAGGCAGGAAAATATTTTTTAGGCGCGTTAAAAAACCCACTGTCATTTCATAGTTTTAAGTTTTTACTTCAGTCGGCAGCCCCCATGACTGCCGATGTTCTCAATGTTTTTGAATATGCCAATCGGGGTGTTTGTCGCTCAAGTACAGTTTTAAGTTAGTAAGGCAAGTAAATCATTGAGAATCTCGACAGCTTGAATGATTTTGGGGTGGGTCATGAGCATGACCCCACGACCCCCCCGCCTCGGACCGCGCATGACTGGGTACTAGGTATTTAGAAAATATATTTAACTTCATAGCTATAGGTACCCTATTCAGTTTGGCTTGAGACAAAACGTAAACAACATTTGACTACTCTTAATAAAAAGATATTCTGTAAAATATATCAAAACATTAATTACTTATAACAAAAAAATGTGTGATCTTCTTGTGTAACAACAATACTTAACTATTTTTTTTTTTTTTGTTAGAAATTAATGTTTTAAATAATGTTGTTTAAGTTTTGTCTAAAACTCTCAAGCCAAACTGAATAGGGTTTAGTCCATTAGTAGGTACTCGAACAAACTCGGGGTCAATGATTTTTTTTCTCTGGGACTGACTTACGGTTACAAAATGATGTAGCGTCCACGCTGATAACCTATCCACGTTAGGTGAGTACCTAATAAGAAGTGCTATAAGGTTATTTCCCTAATCTTTCCTTTTTTTTATTTAGCATAAACTTACGTTTGACCATTATCTCATCAGAAAACGGTGATGAGGCGGACGATTATTCTTCGTAGTCGTGTGTCTATTCTTTGTCTCTTTTTCAAACTTCCATGTCACAGATAGTGAGACGTTTCTCTGGCTGTTTTGTTGGCTCCAATTAGGTATTTACCTGCAACAAAAAGAGATATTGCATCAATATTCTCTTGCATACCTTTTTTATCGTGTGGAAATCCTCATTGATGTGCTGATGAACATCCCCCGGGGATTGGTGGAGGGGGTTGTTGGAGGGGGTTGGTTTAGCCTGGGTGCTGGAGTGCTTGCGAATTTCGTCACACTCCCCCGGCCAGGTGTTGGCCCGCGCATCATCAGGCGGGAGGAGACGCCCGGGTGTCACCATTGCGAGGATTGCCCAGAGGACACGGTGGAGCATACAGTGGAGGTCTGCCCCGCTTGGGCGGAGCACCGCCCTCGTAGAGGCGATCGGCAGCGGCGGCGACCTCTCGCGTCTGGCCCTGGTTCAAGCCATGCGGGGCGAGAGGGAGTGGGAGGCAGTCACCTCCTTCTGCGAAGCAGTCATGCTAGCGAAGGAGGTGGCGGGATGGCTGAGGGAGAGAGCCTCACGTCCCAGCCGCCGCGGGAGACGCTCCGGGCGTCGGGAGCCGCGTGACGACTCCCGGCCACCGTAGGCGCGGGCTTGCGGACGGAGAGTAATGGCTAGCTCACCGTCCGATCAGGACCAGGCCCGTGCCGGACGGCGCGTACGTGTTCCACGCGCGCCTCAAAGAGATGTCAGCATAAAGGAAGGGGCCTGGCAGGGCCGAAGCCTGCCGGGGGTGCGGGATTGTCCGGAAGGGTTACCGCTACCCCGGAACATAAAGGTCTAAGGAAGGAACACGGACGGGTTTTAGTCATTAAGAGTCTGACATAGAGCGGGAGGGGTCATTTGATGATTTCACATCTATAAAAAAAAAAAAGGTGTTGGCCCACATGAATCCATGCAGACCCCGTCACGGCCGTCACCGTCAGCGGCCGCATACGGTCGCCATTCCTCTAGAGAGAGACGCACGCGGAACACGACGCGCCTCCGTCTCGGGCCTTTCACTGTTTAGGCAACAAATTCCCCAAGTCTTTTGCCTGCAGGCCTCACCCTGAGGCGACCGGAGATCTCGGTGCGTCTGCTACGGATTAGAAGGGAAGTTGTATCCTCTCTCTCCCTTTCGCGACCATCACTTCCTCGCAGGAGGCGACGGCGTCCCACGCGCTCCCACTTCCACCATGGACTGGGCCACATCCGGAAGCGAGAGAGTATCCGCAGCACCAACCGCCGCGATGAGGTCACAGCGCTGCACTACCCAAGCAAGGCATTCCTCAAGGGTGTGCTGCGTCGTGTCGTCGAGGCAGTTGCAATGGTGACAACCGCGTGCAGGTTCCCGGTCTATGCGGCACAGGTACTTTCCGAAGCACCCATGTCCGGACAACACCTGTGTCAGCTGGAAAGTAAGGGCGCCATGCCGTCTCTTCAGCCACTGCCTCACAACGTGTCTTACCGCCGCTATATTGGCGTGCCCTGCGCTGGGTTGCGCAAGTCATTGCTCCCACTCCACCACTAGGGTCTAGCGGCACTCAGCCCTCTTCATCTCGACATGACGAGGTATCAGATGCTCGCCCCGTTACAGCGAGTCCCGGCGCCACCGATATAGTAACGCTAGGATTTTGGCGTCAAGATCCCAGGGTGGTGATCCGGCCAGGAGGCTCGCCACCTCGAAGGAGACCGTACGGTATCCTCTTATCACCATGACGGCCATTGCTCTCTGTGGTCTTCTCAGTATTGCAATTTTGCGGGCCGTCAGGTTATCCGCCCATACAGGCGCTCCATAGAGCGCCATGGACCGTACGATCCCGACATAGAGCCTCCGGTAGGAGGTATTTGGCCCTCCCAGATTAGGCAGCAATCGCGAGAGTGCATTCGCGGTGACCATCAATCGGGGAGCCAACCGCTGGAATTCTCTCTCATATCTACCGACTTTGTGTCCAGGGATCGTCGTAGAGATAATAGGTACTGTGGACGTGGATAAAAATAATAACTACCTTCAACTAGGTACTTATTATTTTTATAATGATAATCAGTCAAGTCAGGTTGTGGCACTGGAAATAAGAAGCGTGAACAGAAAATAATAACTTACCTGTGTACCTATGTATGCACCTATTAGTTTTTCCTTCAGCTAACCTTGACTCAATTCAACTAGTCCCGAGAGGTGTTGCATAGATTAATATTGGCGAGTAGGACTAAGAAGTCATTGATTGAAGGATAGGATTCGTTCAATTAAATATGGGCGTGTGTATTTTTATTGATATTGATAGCATGTGATCTGATGGATGGTTGGCTGGATAACGTCATTATCAAAAGGAGAATTATTTGGAAGTGGTACTCGTACTAGTCTAACAGTTATTCTTATTACATAATGGGGTTTATTTATAAACGTTGGTTAAAGTTAAGAGACGTTTAAACGTCAAAAATACATGCTAAACAGTCGCTAATCACTACTTAACTTTAAGCAACATTTATGAATAAAGGGGAATATGTGCATTAGGTAATTGTCTACTGAATATTACCGAAAGGTCTTACAAATGTCATCTACATCTGAAAAAAAAGTTTGTTTTATTGAAAAAAAAAAAAATGATAAGATATGAAGCGATTATGTATATTATTGGCAAAAATATTCAACAACATTGGGTGCACAATTGCACATTAGTGCACACGTAGCTTCTGCAGAAATTGGTGCCGAATGTGCCGATCTATGTTTTGCACACGAATGAATGTCGTTCATGTGCTCAGTAAACCGGTCGTCGCGCACATAATAAAGGCAGGGCGATAACCCAGCGATTCAGTTTGAGTAGACGCACAGCGCGAGCCCTGTGAGACAGTGTGGTTTGATAAGTCGGAAAAATTATTCGTGTACTTAGTAATTTATTTCATTCAAAACATGCCGAAAATTCACAACTTTGGTGCCGGCCCGGCCAAAATGCCTGAAGAAGTAAGTCATTCAACAGTTTTTAACTTGTAACTTTATTTATGAAATCTGAATGCCTCATTAGCATCAGCACACATTGGGTATTTTATAATATTAATGTTTGCTTCGTCAGGTATATGACATCATAAGGAATGAACTAACAAACTTCGACAACTCTGGTATAAGTTTACTTGAGACAAGCCACCGAACTAAAGGATACATGCAGTTTAATACAGAAGTACAAAATGTAGTGAGAAGATTATTGTGAGTATTTATGTAATATCAAAAATAACGTTTGCGTTCTTAGTACCTAATTTGCTAGTTAAATCGTAGTTAAATACCTAACTGGTTAATTTATTAATTCAGGCATATTTTTGAAAACCGCGCGTAACCTGTTTCAAGAATTTCTCGTGCACACCAAAACTTATTGAAAAATGAATTAATTTTATCTGTACCTTAGCTGGTAGAACATCTTCAATCATTATCTAACTGGTAGGCACCGTTCAGATTAGACGAAGAAATGTGCCTAGGCCCACTCACTACTGTGCTAGTGTGCTCATAATTTTGCACCGCATGGCACCTTAATTAACAATGTCCCAGTCATGTCCTTGGCTCAATGGCTCCTTGGTGTCCTTGTCATGTCCTTGTGAATGATTTGGTTGAATTGAGCAGAAATGAATGAACTAAAAGAGTTTTCAGTGGAATTTTCAAATTTTGACATAATTAGTGGAGCCGCCTCTGACAATTCTATTTTGATGTTTTCAAAAATGAAAGTAAATAATAAGTACACAAACAATAGTACGTCAAAATGTCATTATTCCATCATCAAAGAGTTCTCTGTGATTCCATCATCAATCTTATTTTCACAGAGTACCTACATTTTAGTATTCATTTTATGAGAATTCCTGAAGAGCAAGTTTCTGTCGTATTATTCTATAAATTTCAACTGATATCACTTTTATTTCAAGGCATTCAAGTATCACTATGATCAGGATAATGTTCATTTCAGAAATGTGCCGGCAAACTACAAAATTATCTTTATGGCTGGTGGTGGAACAGGGGAATTTGCTGCAGTTCCTCTTAACTTGATCTCCAGAACCGGAACGGCGGACTATGTCGTAACTGGTAAATATTTATTTATTGTGTTTCCTTACAATTTTAATTTGTTTTCGTAAATATAGCGTCCCATGTGTCCAATAAAGCGAATAAAAATATATGTCGAAGAGTTTAGAAAAACTGAGATTAACTGAGAGTTAAACTAGTTCAACCTTGTCATGTTTTAATCGGCTACTAATCTGTTGACACAACTGTCCAATACCATTTCATTAAAAACACAATTCTATTATAAACTAAACCTGCTATAAAACTAGGATTTAAGCACAAGCTTTTCTAGGTACTTACTAAATATTTTCTTCTTTTTTAGGTGACTGGTCAGCAAAGGCAGCAAAAGAAGCTAAGAAATATGGCAAAGTGAACCTGGTCCTGCCTCCTGTTGATCGCTATGTGGACATCCCTGATCAATCCAAGTGGAATCTTGACCCTAACGCATCATATGTACACATTTGTACTAATGAAACTATTCACGGTAACTATCAGCTGATAACATGCTTATTATCTCTTACTTTTATCTATTTTAAAATCATGCTATATCTGTATAATTATTCTTTTGATATAGTATTGCGTGATAGTTTATATGTTTAAGAAATTGGAAGGAGGTAACCTTAATGCTTCATCAGTAAATAGCATATCAAATGCAACGTTATAATTACTGATAAGAGGCATAGTAACAACAAAACATTATTGGCTCTAAAAAATTTAACTTCATGCTTCACCTGTACTGCTATTTTTATGTCATGGTTTCATAACCATTATTTGTTCATCCATGTGAAAATGGTGTACATTTTGCGCTGAAATGACACCAATTATGCAATTGCGAACAGTGAGAGTAGGTTCTTTATTAACTTCAATGAGATAATAATTTATCTTAATTAGCACAAGGCCTGAATGATTCAATATATCATTGTTTTTGCACATCTATACATATAATTAAAACAAAGTCGGTTAGTTACACCTTTTATAACTCAAGAACGGCTGGACCGATTTTTATGACCTTTAATTTTTTGGATTTGTCTCCGCCCTGAATAGCAAAATAACTATTAATATTTGGGAAAAATTCATGTAAAAAAGATGATACACATTGTTTTTTTTTTAAATAAAATAAATAAATACATTTTGTATGCAAAGGCTTCTTCTCATACAGAAAAGGCACAAGCATTGACCATGTATTTAATGTTTCAGGTGTGGAGTTTGATTTTATTCCTGACACTAAGGGAGTGCCTCTAGTTGCTGATATGTCCTCAAATATTATGTCAAAGAAAGTTGATGTTTCTAAGGTAAGAATCTAAATAAATTTGAAGTTTGTAATGTAAAAATAACAGAATTAAAAAAAAAAAATCGGTTGGACCGACTTTCACTGGTAGATAACTAATGTTATAAGGAGGAATTTAGGTTACTTTGATTTTAGAAAAAGAAGTAAGGCTGCAGCTGCACATAAAAATAAAACTTATAAATGTGGTATCCACACCATCTCTAAACGACACATAACTGATACCCGATATCCACGCGAATGAAGTCGGCACAGCTAGTTTTTACTAAGAATATTATACTTGTAATGCAATTTCAATATCAGACAAATAGCCAGAAATACATAATGGCATATCTATCATATTATTATAGTGTGAACTAGGCTAGATGACTTAGAACTTTTATGAACAAAAATAATTGTTATTGGCTTATAATCCCCAAGTCCTAAATCGTAAATCCCCAATATTAAAAAATATTCCATTCATATGAGTAGGTATAAGGGCCTGTGCACACCACGTTTTTTAAACGCGCCGTCGACGCGCGTTTTCGAAACGCGCGTCGCCGGCGCGCTTTTATCCTATTAAAAGTCTACAGGCTGCGTCTGACTCGCGTGCGTATCGCGTCTGTTTCGCTACAAACGCGCGTCAACGGCGCGTTTAAAAAACGTGGTGTGCGCAGGCCCTAATGTGTAGTAAGGCATCACCTCATATTGATACTAAACTGTTTTTGTGAATGACTCAATCGGTTACTTTATGAAACAAACCAGTTCACACTGATAACTATTAATTCTCATTGCTGCAGATAACCTCAACCAACGTGGTCTCATTTTAATAACATTATGAAATTTTTGTTATCAATTTCTTAGCTTGATGAAATATGTCTTGCTACTGAACGAAGGATTTTTCCCGAATTTGCCCCCTGTTTTATTTAGTCCCCCTGTCTGGGGACCTCATCATTTGTCCAGACATTTTTAAGAAGTTTAATAAAATATATCAAGTGGTTTATTTCTAAATGTTGCTTAAAGCTCGCTTAAATGTCGAAAACTTCCAATTTTGCGTTTTTTTGTAATACGCCTCTTAACCGACAAGAATGTAATGGTTAAACAGTCGCTGATCATTACTTAACTTTAAGCGACGTTTATAAATAAACTCCAAAGAGTTTAGTAGGTACTTACTAAAAAACCGTCCAAGTGCGTGTCGGACCACGCACAATAAAGGGTTCCGTAGTTGGAATGAATTTATCCTAAGAACAAACTTAACATTGTAGTTGAGTTGTTGGATTTGGGACTTGACTAATAAAAATTAGCACTTTGAAGCTTTCACAAACGGATCCCTGAATCGAAAAATGGCTTTCACAAACCCGCAATATTTTTGGAAGACCTATCCAACGATACCCCACACTATGGAGTAGGCGAGAAAAAAAACATCCCCACTTTAGGTGTACCTACAGGAAAAAAATATTTTTCATGATTTTATTTTACCTACCACTTTTTCGGCGTGATTAATATAATGTTATGTATATCCATGCCAAATTATAGCTTTCTAGTACTAAATGTCTCTGAGCTAAGCAGCGGACGGACGGACGGACAGACGGACATAGTGAAATTATAAGGGTTCCTTATTGAGTACGGAACACTAAAAAAGAAATATTAAAAGTAAAATATCCGAACTTTTTGACTTGTCAAATTTCTAACTGCACGATTCTATTAAAACCGCGCTTTGATTAGTATTTGAAACATGCCATATGCGTCTGGTATCGCTTACTACTTAGTCTTTGTGTGGCCTCGACGCAAGTCACGATCACGACAGTGTATACATATGATGCGGGCGCACATAGCGCATGCGTCTAATGCAAGTATAAGTTTCACGTTTGCGTGTGTGTATTAAGTTAGTACCTATTATGAACGTGCATAGGATTCCAACTAATTAGATGGATTGCGGTGGACCGGTAGTCCGTGGTACGCTCCGCCCTCTATTGTACATGGTGGCAACTTACATAGCAACAAGAGAGGCGATTTAGTGATTCATTTCTAGTCGATAAGGGGCATAAGATAGCATCACACGCCTTTATTTTTTCGAAGGTGTAGGAATGCGAATTATACACTCTTCAAGTACAGGCATATTTTGTCTTTAATTATGCTATATCCATTTAATAAGGAGCTACCTTCATGCCACAAGCTAGTTATAAATTCAGACTAGTCTGCTACTAATAATTTCCTGAGGAAACTCCCATAATCACCGAGTAGGTGATTTTGAATTCAAACCCAGGACCCCACATTGAGTAATGAGTAGTCGCGCTAAATGACACGTTAATATGACAAAGATATGTTACACAAGTTGTCTTTTACAGAATGAATTTGAGGCTTGCTTCCGCCTTAATTTTTTATCAATCGAGCGATAGTTGAAGGCTTAAGAAATGATAAGATAGTAAACTGATGTCCGATAAGGAGCAGTAGTGACGTACGATAAATAAATGTTGACCTTATCATTTGGGGGTCATAAGCGTTATGTTGTTGAAATGTTCAAAATACCGGCAGGCGGTAGATACTCGTAGATGCACTAGATAGAGGCACTCTGCTGACCATGTGTCTCTTTATAGACCCCCATAAATTCATGCCGAACTATTCAGCCGTTACGGAGAAAATTTACAATTTAGGTTGAAAAAAGACTTAATTACTACGTATTCTTTTCTAAAATTTGGGAATTTTTATTAAAATTTCAAACAATAGCTACTATGCATTTATGGTGACCTTAAGTATAACACATCTTTTGTTGTATATGAAAGAAGCACAAAAGGATTAATTGAGCATACCGTATTTTCGGGATTTGAGCGATGCTGTTCGAGAGCGAATGTTGCCAGGCATCAAATTATCGATTACCGGATGCGGGAGGCGACTTCGAGCACTGCGAGCGTCTATTGTTTTAATGATTAGGAAGTCCTGCGAATAGTCGCGCCTGTTTGAACACCACTATACAAGTGGATTGACACAATTGGCGAGAACGAATTAGCCCAGGTTCGCACGAACGTATTTTTATCGTGGCTTTTTTTTGCGCACTGTATTTTCAACTCTCGTTGAGCTGAGCATTGAGAATCCAACACACAGCGTATCCCAGCGTGTCAAAAAACAAACTGTTGGATTTTCAACTCTCGGCGCTAAGCAGAGCGTTTAAAATCCAGCCTGCGCTTACTTCCCGCATCCCGCGCAGGACTCGCCTCAGTTTGAAGTTGAACAGAGCTTAATCGTCATCAAAATACGTCCATGTGGTCTTTAAAAATTTTGTGCCTGTAAGCAGACATTGGTATCTTAAACGGTGTTTCTTTCTTCCAGTTCGGAGTAATTTACGCCGGAGCACAGAAGAACATCGGTACAGCTGGTGTTGCTTTAGTCATCGTTAGAGAAGATTTGCTGAACCAGGCGCTGCCGATATGCCCTTCGCTATTTGACTGGACAGCCAATGCCAAGGCAGATTCTATTCTCAATACTCCGCCTATGTTTGCGTAAGTATCTTTTGTATTATAGGATTTTAAAGGGGTGCCTGTGTATGTGTACAGGTGAATGAGACATTTCAGATTTGTCTCTGGGATGGCAATGCACCGGTAATGTCTGTCTTGATCATTGGTAGCAGTGTCCACTACTAATCAGGTTGACTGGTTGCGTGATTGACCCCCGCGTGTCTACCGCAGGGGGTTAAAGGGGAGAGGGAACTGGAGATCGCTAAACAAACGAGATCTGTGACCACTCCAAGGTCACGCGCATTGCGTTGAATATAGACATTGGCATTTTGGCTTAAAATAAGCCAATTTAATGTCATAATCGTTATTTTATATTTAAAAAAACCGGAGAGTTCCAACGTTACAACTTAGTACTTATACAATTTGGAATAAAACACACAAATCTGGTATAGGTACAAATTATTATCTACGTGAATAAGTACAAAAATAACAAAGAAGCTAGATAAGTACAGAAATATCATGTTTTTGCTAATAATATCTTCAACGTTGGATATCGATTTCTATAGCAACCTATCATTAAAATACTTACCAGAACTATGTTTTTCTAATTTACCCCTGAACATATTATAAAGATTAAAATGTACTTCGTTTCTGATAAAATAGTAGGAAAAATACCTGTTATCTTCTTTGTTTTTCGGCTAAATAGATATCACCATAACGTGTTTTTATGAGGCTTTTAGTGAGGCAGATAACAACAGATTGCGACCAACAATCCTATTGCCATGTGGATGAGCTATAAATAAGTGTTCATAATCTCATATACATTCCATCGCCACTTAATCAGTTATCTACTTTAGTGAAATGTATTCTAAGTTGATTTTTGAGTGGCCATTTGTAACAAACAAAAAGGTCCTAATAAGTGTTTGGTTGCAATGGAATTTGAAATTTGTTATGTATGACATTCAGTTTGTTGTTCCATAACTTGAAAATTAACTCAAATTCCTGCCTCTAATATAGAAACTGTATATTATGTGTTTTTATAAATAGTCACATTGGGGTAGGTCATGTTCAGTAATAAGCAGTTTACAAGTTGATATGAGGAGGTAAATTATTGAAAAATACGATAAAATGCTATATAAATAATACATAATCACGCCTGTATTCCCTGAAGGGTTAGGCAGAGGCGTACCTATAGTTAAAGTCAGTTCGATAATGAGCTAATAATATAACAATATAAAATTATGGAAGTTTAGACGTCTATAATAAACAACAATATCTCTTTATTCCAGTATCTACGTTATGGGAAGAGTTCTAGAGTGGGTAGAAAGAAACGGAGGTGTGGAAGGCATGGCCCAATTAGCCTCAAAGAAGTCCTCACTCATTTACGAAACTGTGGAACAATCCAACGGATTCTACTCCATTCCCGTAGCCAAGAACGCTAGAAGTAAAATGAATGTGCCATTCAGAATCGGGTCACCACCCAATGATGATTTGGAAAAGGAGTTCCTGAAAGGCGCTGAGGCGTTGGGACTTATTCAGCTTAAAGGACACAGGTAAATATGGAACATCATGCTCGATATTGTGAGCTTAAACTACACAACTAGAATAAGTACAAGTCGACATACTAATTCTGCATTGTGGGTGTGTCGTAGCATGACATTTTTCCCAATCAACAAGTTAGTGGCAGGCTGACTGCCCAAGTCTTCCGTATATTTCAGAATAACCATCTATGGTTCTATTTGAAAGTACGCAGACGAGCAATGAATGACGAGCATTCTTGGTCTTACGATTCTCTTGTGGTATGCTCGAATGCGCGCCCCCGTCCTGTTTACTTACGAAAATTCAGATTGACTTGAAACGGGTAGCTCGACTTATTTAGTTGGACATAGGTCCCCCCCAAGAATTGCATCCACTTGTTGAATGATTAAACTGATTTCATGATGTTTAATTTCCAGAAATGTCGGTGGTATTCGGGCATCGATCTACAATGCCGTGTCGGTGGAAGAAGTGGCAACTCTATCGAAATACATGAAAGAGTTCCAGAAGAAACATGCCAAGTAATTTTAGTTTATTTATGATAAGTATTCTTTGTTCTACGGCTAATAGCGCGCATTGTTTGGCTATTAATTAAATTAAGTTGAATGTATTGGCTGTGCTGAAATTCTTTTTGAAGAATAAATTATAGTTTTTAAGTGATATATTTTTTTTCTTCCATAGTCCCAATACTGAATGATGAATAGGGTTCCACTAGCATAAGATTTTTCATAAATACCTTTCAATATCGAACATTCATTCATTTCATTCTAAGGAAATATCATAATACACAGGATAGCAGGTACCTTGACGCGCAACCTAGGCTGTAACCTTGGATTAAGTACATGATCCTGACGCAATCCAGAACATGATTTTGACTTCAACGCAGCGTTTGACATTATTTTCTCGTAGGTAGGTTATAAAAAAATATATCAGCTGTTCCATATATTTTGACCACAAAGGTACAGTCAGCTTCAAAAGTCTTATCATTTTTACATGTTATTAAATTGACAACCACTTTTTTCAATAAACTGATTTTTAGCTTTTCACATAATAGACAAGAGTATATATTCTAAAAAAAATCATCTGCAATTTTGAACAAATATTTTGCTCAATAACTAAGATTAAAAAAACTGAAGTGTTAATCCACTTTTGATGCTGACCGTACCTATTGCACTTTTATAGGGGTCTAGAATCATGTGTTGGATTCATGGTTGCTGTTTGCGCGTCGACCTCCTGTCACCCTGTATGTAGTTTTCCTACCGTGAGGTAAATATCAGAATCGGTTTCGTTGTTTGTGAGATTACTTCAAACCACATAAACCAGACTTACTCTATATAAAAATAATAAATTATAATGCGTCATAAAGACAAGTGATGCCTTTTGCCCGTAACAACAAAAACATCGAACATGTGATTCTTGTGTGATAATTTGGCTTCTAAAGATTACATTACATACTAGTTTATTTCGATAGTTGACACCGATGACATTAATTGAAAGTAGTCTCGGGTCGATGTGCGTAATCAGTGGTTTTATTGACACAATAAAGTTGATTGTTGTTATGAAGATTTATTGTTGAATTTTATTTATATTTCGGCGAGTCTTCGATGGATAGATTTGACCCCGAGCGGAGTAGCTGGTTAGTAACTGGCTGGATCTTCGTTAACCTAGGAAAGTTTCTTTCAACTAAAGGGGGCATTATTTATCAAAATTATATGGAATAGGTTTTTTTGCATTAGGTATACAGGGTGGCAAGGATATCGACGGTAAACTGTAACCAGAAATTCAGCACATGATTGTAGATGGTAGCGTAGACAATTTTCGCCGGTTATCAAAACAAAATTTGCTCTTTCATAGAAAAGTGTGAATATACGCGGTCAAAATGTTTATACTTTTAACCGCTTACGCCGCATTAATCCGACAAATATTTTCGTGTCCATTCCGCCAGGGTCGTATATATACGACCAAATACCACAGTTAGTTTAATCTATATTATTATTACATCATCACAGCTCGTTTAATCGTTATTAAATTTACTTTTTTTTTTCGGGCGCTGGTGGCACGACAACTGATATAAAGTCGGGCGGTTAAAAGGTTAAATAACTAGCGGCCCTCCCCAGATTTGCACGGGTGCAATTTTTTTCAGTTTCCCAAATTTTTTTTCATACAAATCTTGTCCTGGCATTATCGAACACAACAAAAAAAAAAGAATTATCCAATTAGGTGCAGTCGTTCGGAAGTTATGCGCGTACATACATTTCGGCGATGCATTTTTATTTATATAGATAGATAAACAACGAACAATTTCGATTTCATCTTTCTCAAAATTCATGGTTATAGTTTATGCGTCGATGCCACCCTGTATATTTTTTGGAAGAGGGAAGGGTAGTTTGTAAATAAAATGAAATTCTTAATAAATATACGTATAAAAATTTATTTCAATAAAATTTTTGTAAAAAAAATATCTTTATAATGTAATCACTAATGTGGTAATAGATTGTGATGGAATATTTGACCACCCGATGGAAATTCTTTGAGTATTTCAATATAAAAATTCTTTAGGTACGTACATAATGGATACATGTCGTCTAGAACTAGTCCAAAACTCTTATATATTTTGTTACTGTCGATCCTAGTACGATCCCAATATTCAGTGTTAGGAAGATTATGTATTTACTATAAATTATATCAGCTTAAAAAATACTTTAATACAAAACGTATATAAGACATGTCCCATATATTCACGTGATAATTATAAAAATATCATTCTATACATTTCACTGTCACATTAACACTCACTCTCATTCATACACAGAATTATAATAATACAGTCCAGTTTATAATACAAACATAAACCGTTAATTTATATTACCTAGCCATCCCTAATGTTAGTAATAATCAATAGTTACGCTAGTAATTGCAGCCCGATTCAAACTTTATGGTGCCTCGGAATATGAGGCGAGTCGCTGCGCAGTAACAAATTCACCTGTCAGCGGGGGTGAGGGGTGAGGTACTGCGAAGCGAGTAGCGCACTTCAGAGCCGCCATAAAATTTGCATCGAACTGTACTGTTCTACAGAAGTAATTATTACTAACATTACGAGAACAGTGTTCTAAAAAAATATACAAAATATTTTATAACATTATATTTACACGATTATAAATCGGAATGTTGTTCGAATGTAATTTTTACAATATTCGTTGAGAAATTGTGAGTACTCCCTGCTTCGGATATGGCATTGTTCGCCTTAAAGTACTTGAGCATTTTGTTCGTTGATGATTATTTAAGAACATCAACACATTCACTGTTTGCGATAATAATGTAACGCCTTTAATAAACTTTGACTTTTGTGACGATTCTTTTGTTAAATAAAGTATATTTGGTGGGGGCTGTAATTTAAACAGTGAGTGTGTTAATACACATAACGTTACAACTATAATTCTTAATAAAGCTAATAGAAATACGACATTCTACAATAACATACTGAACTCTCGGCTTGTAGTCGCGAGCGCTACATTGTTTCCACGCCGTCTATTTAGTATGCAATAATATGAACTATTACTGCCGAGTACACCGAGAATTGAAACTAGTACGAAGTATTATGTAAGATTGACCAGAATACGACAAAACGCAGTCCCTTGTTACACCTACTGACCTTCACTGTCGCTGTCACTCTTATCTGCAACGAAAATATATTTATTAGTATTTCATCATTGTTATTTACAGTTTTGCATGTGTGCCCCAGTGACCGATAATGTTGTTTGTGCTTGTGGAATTTTTGTATGTGCGTAAGACAAACAATTATTATGATATAATTATGTTCATTTCTCTGTTTATTTACATCAGTCTTTGATCTTTGTAACGCTTTGTTTTAAACGAAGGGAATGACGTTATTTTGCAGGCATTTATTGTGATTATTGTCTATTATAAATGGCACATTGACCTTCATAATTCAAACAAAGGCCTAACGGGTTTGTTACCACCTTTATTATTAAAAATAATCAAGGGTCTCATTGTTATATGGCATAGAAAATGTAAAAGCAAACTATCATATTGTTCTATTATTTAATAAGAAATGGAACATACAGTGCCCTCTAAAATTTAGTTGACATTTTTCCACTTCAGCTGTGATGCCATATTATAATTTAAAATAAAATAATAATCAGGTAATCCTAAGAAACTACCTGACTATTTTTATGATATGGGTCAATAAAAACGTTATACTATACATTTCAAATATGTATTAGTATAATATGACATCACAGCTGAAGTGAAAAAATGGCAACAAACTATTGGAAGGCACTGTAGGTGGAGAAAAAAAGGCTAGAACAGTTTTCCAGACGGGTGAAACATAAAAATAGACACCAAAGACAATCATGTAGGAACTGGTGAAGTAATAAAGATCTAAGATGATTTTCAGTGGTATATTGGGTGGTGCTCGAAAAATAATGAACAAGTGTATACTAAAATAGGTATATATGTATGTTAATACTACGGTCTACGGTAAATCAGCAAAGCGTTATCGCAACTACCAAGCAAAACGTGCAAAAGCTGCATTCTCAATAACGAAAGTGCGCACTAACTAAGTGCTAACATACTGACCTTTCTTACCCGGGTACGCATGCCTCTTTAGTCTATCGTAGAGATCCTCCTTGGTCCCGTATATGCTGGCATTTGATCGCGCTAAGCTGTTCATCTTTCCATTCATGCCATTGTGGAGGCTCTCCTTCATATACGTCTCGTTGTAGAAGTTGGGCATCTCCCAGCCGTCTTCCTCGTCATCATAATAGTGTGCGTACGTGGAATGATGCGATGGTGCTATTGATTCCGCGTACGGCGTATGCGCTCCGTAGTAGAAGTTCACTTGGGAGCCGTTTTGGTCGATAGCTGGTGTTAATGTCTTCTTTGGTTCCTTCTTCTTTGTTGATCTGGTGGAAGAAAAGGAAATTAGGGACCGTTTCAAATTTACTGCTAATTTTATTTAAGGTCAAATTAAATTAGCTGGTAAAACTCACAGACGCACAGACGTGATCAGTATATTTCTAAACTCGATAGAATAAACTTGTCAGCTTGGCATAATGTATTGTATAAGAGAACAAACCAATAAAAATAAATTAGAATTATATATAAAAAAAAACGTACCTCGCACAAATCATCCATACAAGCAGCACTAAGAATATAATAAAGATGACTCCTCCCGCAACTCCACTCGCTATGTACGCGAACTCGCTCTTCTCCCTGCAATGGCGGCCAGTGAACGAGCCAGTGCAGCGGCATGAAGGTTCCCCTCGAGCGTCCTTCACGCACTCGCCTCCGTTGTCACAGAAGTCCTGGCATACGTCTGGAGATAAATGTAAAGTTGTTAAGGTACCGTACAACGTAGGAATAAAATGGAGCCATAAAATTTCCGCATTCCGCATTTTTTCCGTAGAAAATTACATCTCTTGTCCTTGTTGTGTTGTCGCAAGTACGAAAACCTCAATGTTCTAAATTAACATTGTCCTAATTTTCGCAGACGTACCTAGATTTAGAAACCTAGTTTTTCTACTAAAACGAGAAGTCTGCGTCAAAATGCAAGCCAGCAAGAAAGCGAGAAATCATGCAAGCAAACAAAGTATACAAGCAAGGATGCAATCTGCACATGCTCCGCTGGATAGAAAGTAAGTACGTAGGTACATTGAGAATTTATAGGTAAGGTTTGGCAAAGTTAATTCCAAAACGAAATATATATTAACTAAGCTATAACGGCAATTAATGAAAGAAGTCATGTTATAGGAAAACTGAATGAATATCGAAAACATGAATGAATGAGTGTCAAGAAACGCTAAGGGGAAACATTAAAAGTGGACTCAAGAAGAATTAAATAATATTGGTTGTATAATCGGCTATGTGGCTAAAGGTACACTTTTGTCCAAGCAAAGCTAGGTTGTGTTGAGGGAAAAGTTTATAACAATTTTTAGGATCAAAACGAATAACAGACCTTTGTATAACGACATTTCGACCCTTACAATAAGCAATTTTCAGAAATACATCGAGGTACAAAACTCAAGAGGCTGCCAATATTCTTTCCGAATTGATTTCGAAATCAATTCCAGTATTCCGAGTTTTGAGAGGTATAAGAAAATTTGGGCAATTCAGCTGAATACTTCCCACGATGAATACAAAATTAGCTGTCGTACAAAAATTCAGTCCATTATACAGACATCAAGTTTCGAATGAGGTTTTTCCAATAGAAGCTTAATTTTCAGGTCAAAGTTCTTTGAAGAATCTTGTAAAGCCTTGATTTAAATATTGCTTTCCTTGAATAAAAATGTCTTGCTCACCTAAACAAACTTTCCCGGTGCCGTTGAAGCCCGGTTTGCACTGGCATTTGAACTCGCTTGTCTCTGGTATCAAAAGGCAATAAGCATTGACATCGCAATGCATCTCCGGGCCACTCATCTCACATGGGTTCGTGCAATCTGATTCCGATGTCTGTAAGAGTAATATGATTATGTAGGTTTATTTTCGAATACTTATCTACTAAAAGAGTATAAAATACATGAAAGATTAAATCTAGCAGGAAGTAATGGTTAAATACCGTACAAGGAAAACAAAAAATAGAACGCCGAAAATCTTCTATTTCCTCGAAGATTAATTATTTCACAAGGGCATAAAACCATAACAACCTTCTAGCAATTTTACCCCTAAGTTGAGCAATTTGGCATGTGCTTTGATCTTGAATAAATATCGCAGAAGAGAGCTCTTATTTTTTATTGTCATCCCAAATGTTTCTACGATGATAAAAAGCCACTCAAGATATTATTATATTTGGGACGTTATTAAGGATAAGTATGTTTTACTTACAGCACCAGGGCCTCTCGTACTTGTGTTGATTGGACAGGGAACACAGACTGTCTGTTGTGCCTCTGATTGATACGTTCCTTTCCTGCATTGTATACATGTGTTCAAGGTGACGTTGAGATATGAACCTGGAAATTACAAGAAAATGTGTTAACATTTCTATCATAGAAGATTTCAAATTACAATAAATACCTATCTAGAATTTTCATCTCCAAAATTCAACAATAGGAATCAGATTAGACAGGATTCCTCGAGTTCAGAGGATCAGAATTCCGTTGTCGAAGTATTTAACATTTCAGAGGATTGTTTCAAAGTCAATTTGTAATTTTCTTAAAGTTTCTATGCGAAGTTTGAGAGCGAGAATTATTTGTATCGGAAGGGTGGTTACCAGGTCGGCAGACGGGGAGGGAGCATTGATCGGCGGACGATGCTCCGGACTTTGGCGTCGTGGTACCGGGCGGGCACGGCGCGCATGCTGCTCCTGATCCATTGGCGCGCCATGTTCCACGAGGGCAAGGCTCACAGCCGCCATCACTGCCCAGTTGTTCTCCTAAGAGAAAAAACATTATTTTAATTACATGTAAATTTTAACAACACCTTAGCAAATCTGTCCAATGTTTTCACATATTTGGAAAAATTATCGGTAGTTAATTGTGTTTACCTGAAGGACAATCATCTCTACATTCAGCAGCCGATACGGCTTCTGTAGCTCGAGTAGTTTGTCCCCTAGGACAGGCCATGCAAGAGAAGGCTCCTTCACGTGGTTGGTATGAGCCGTGACCGCAGGGACGGCAGAGATCAGCTTCGGCATCGTAGTATTTTCCAGCGGCGCACCTCTCTATAAACGAAATACAGCTATTAGAACCAGAATAAATTCAATTGTATATAAAATTCAAATAATTCTCCTGTAATTGAAGGAGCACACGTAAAAGAATCTTTTGTATTATTGTAAATTTATATTGCGTATGTGTATCCTTTGTTGGAGATCCTTAATAAATAAAAAAAAAATACTAGCGTCGCCCCACGGTTTCACCCGCGTAAATGTCGATCACATGGGAATATCGGGATAAAAAGTAGCCTATATGCTAATCCAGGGTGTAAGCTATATCCCTACAAAATTTTATCAAATTTGGTCCAGTCGTTTAAGCGTGAAGAAGTAACAAACATATAAACACACACACAAACTTTCGCCTTTAATAATATTAGTGTGATGAAGGGGATCTCGACTGCTTCGCCGATATAGTGTTCGCAAGCCTGACATCTCTGAGAATGGGGTCCTGGATTAGATTAAATTCAAGTAAAGAAAGTAAATAAAGTTATTTGCACCTAATATGACATGACGGAATAAATAAAATACCCGAAGGACAAAAGAAAAAAAGTTGGTCAAAATGTTCTGTTCGGAATTTCGCAGTAGCGGTAGGGGTCTGAGATGTTATGTTATGTACGTAAAATAAAAGGTTCCAAGACTTCTGAAATCTTTACCTTTGCAGTCAGCAGCACTACGGGCTCCAGTTGATTGTGTGACACCAGATTGTCCGGCGATAGCAGGACACGCAGTACACTGCACCTGTCCTGCTTCAGATTGATATGTGCCTTGTGGACAAGGCTTGCAGGTGTCGCTGGCAGCATCCAGGAATGTACCGACCGCACAAGCCACTAAAAAGAAAAAAAATGGGTTAGTAACCGATATTCTTATTTGAATTGTAATATTTCCACGGTGGTACGGTCAGCAAAGAAAGTTCGTTTAACTTAAAGATCTAAAACGATCTAAATTGACACAGAAGTACCGTACTCTAGTTTTCAGTAATTCTTGTATCAAGAAAATGTGTTATTTTAATTTAATATTAAAATAACACATTTTTTTACATCTTAACCGCTTCTTTTACATTTTGGTGTTAAAAAAACTGAAAACGACTTGCTTTACTGTGGTTACAAGTAAGAATTTGTAGTTACCACAATCAGGAGCCATAACAACTTGTCCGGTAGGACAGGCATAGTCCGAAATTAAGTCCAAACTGGCTGGATCAGGTACGGTATTAGGAAGAATATTCCTCACGTCGAATTGTTCGTCTTCGAGAATCAGTTTCTCCAATAATCTTTGCACAGTGGAACGTTCATTGTTACCATTGTGGATGACTGGGTCGCTGCGAGTTTAAAACATTAATTAGTTTACCTTATTAAGATTAGATACATCGTATTGATATTAATAATGTCAATCAGCAATATACCTACTTACAGTATTTGACAATAAATATGTCACATCGATTTTTAGAAAAAGATAGGTTTTGAACAGCGTCGTCTCTGTCACTCATACCTGTGTGACAGTCTCTTTCTAAAGCTCGATATGGCATATTAATGCCCGGGTAGTGTAACTATTTTATTCAAGCAAATCAACCTTTATTTTATGTTACAACAAGTGCTTAAGTGCCACTCCAAACCATGCAACCAACTTACTTGACAGACGGGAAAGAGATCTCAACGTTGTACGTATCGCCAGCCTGACGACCCTCCCTACTGCTTCGAGTCCTAAGTGCCACAAAAACACATGCAATTGTGATAGAAGAACGTCATGCTTTATTCGTATGAAGCCTAAGTGCAGTTTTGGAATGGAAACGTCAAAATTTTGCTACGAAACCAAAGTGCTGCCTGTACTGTGTTATATAAACACATGCTTTTATGTGCACTACATAGATGATATTTTTTACATTACAAGTTTTGCGTAATATTTGTGTAACTACGCCGTCACCTTTTATCGACTCCTACTTTGTAAAACCTGTGCCATTAAAGAAGCGAATTGAAAATGGCGGTCAAACAACCCTTTCACTCACACAGTATAATGTGCGAGTGAGAGAAAATGATTAGCGCCGCCATTTTGAATTCGTTTCTTTAATGGCTTGGGTTATAATGGGTTCTTCTAAATAATGATGGAGTTGAACTTACTCTTCGACGGGGATAATGGCGTCCAGTACGTAGGTATCTTCAGCAGGTACGGCGGGAGGGGTGGATACTTGTCTCGTCTGTCTGTTGTTCGCGCGGTGGTCGCACTTCACATTGATGTCCAGTTCCTTGCACTCGCGGGTTCCTGTGTTCAACATTCCTATTAGAAGACTAACTGCAACTTATAATGATGGGCAAGAGTTTGGGGAAAGCGTTGGGTCCATGAAAATTCACAAATGACTCGAAGTATCGAATGCTATTGAGCTGTACCACCTTGCAGAGAAGAAGGGGTTGAAGGCCAACCTTCAGTAATTTGGGGACTTCCCAGAAGATTGGAAAAAGCAATTGATAGATCTAGGAGCATAGCATAGTAGGTGTACGTACCGTCAACAGCGTAAGAACAGAAGTTCCAGTCTCTGTTAAGTTGGTTGATGGCGCTGCGAACCTTCTGGCGAAGTACACCTTGACCAGCATCATTGCAAAGTACGGAACTTGGGAACAACATCGATATCTTGAAGACGCGCTGAGCTGGTGAGGCCGCTGTACAAAGAAGAAATATGTTAATAATCCATAATTAAAACAAATAGAATGTTAAGATCAATTCATGACTTTTCTTACGTGAGCAAGCAGGATAAACCAATGGTAGGGTAGGATCAGCAGTTGGTCGCCAGAATCCTTCAGCGCCACATGTGTAGAATGGTGGTACAGGTTGCGAGAACCTAAGACCGTCACGACAGGCAATCTCGCACACCTTGAACTGACCACCTGCACCCCAGTCGCGGCAGGATTGGTAACCACCAAGCGGATCAGGTAGTGGTGGACAGAATTCAGCTGAAAAATAAATTTATTGTGAGGACGTATCCTTCAAAAAAAAAAAGATACATAAAAGATTAAGGAAATCTTGAAAACTTACCAAGAACAGTAACCTTGAAAGTGCAAGTAGCTGCGTTGCCAGCAGCATCATACGCGATATAAGCAATATCATAAGCACCCCAAGCAAGGTTCTGTCCAGGCCTATGACCAGACTTCTCAACCACTTTAGCAACTCCAACGTTGTCACTGAACACGGGTACATCCCAGCTGACGACAGAAGATCCGTTCTTTGCAATCACCCAGAGATCACCAGGGCAACGATCTACCCGCGGTGGTTCCTTGTCTACCTGCAGTTGCTGGCATTTTGAACCGGAATAACCGTTAGGACACACTCTTTGGCCACAATGAGATGGCACCATTCTCTCGACTCCTCCAACTAAGTCGTCATATCCAGCCCAAGTGAGACCCAAGCCGTTGTACAGAACAGGTTCAGTTCTACAGTCACGCACTTGTTTCTGGATTTCATTTGAAAAATCGAGAGCACGGTTCCATATTTGTACTTTAGTCAGGTGACCCTGGAACCCAGCTTCCGTGTAAGCCTTTGGATTGTCAGATTGAGGCTTGCCAAGTGTTACCCAAACACTGAAAACAAAAGATAAAGTAAATTAAGTAATTGAACTTGAAAATGTTTTAGTTAAAACTTTGAAGTTTTCATAAAGAAATCTTACTATTGTGGTAGTGTTCTTCCGCTACCGTAACCTTCAATCTTGCTAGCGATCAAACCTTCAGTGATAAGTGTCAATTCACCGCCGTTGTTACCATCCCAGACTAAAGCAACATGGTGCCACTGTCCGTCATTTACCGTTGCGAATTCGCCGAAGCTGAGGTAAACATCTTGAAGTTCCGGGAAAAGAGAAACTTGCACGCCGTTTGAGTGGGCTTGAATTATTTGCTTTCTATTTAGAGCAATGTGGGAGTTACTGAAAATGCAAAATTAGTCAATAAATATACAAGAAAAGTAGATATAAGATCGATTTCTATCGTGTGTCAGTACGTTACGTACCTAACGCTGTATGCAGTAAAGAACACTCCTCCTTCGTCTTGTTGCGTGTATTGGACCCACATGGCTATAGTCAGACTATCTGCCGATGCTGTATCGAATGGCACGACTTGAGCCGCACTTGAACGCATGGGATCACTGAAGTAGAGGTCGTAATCTACACTGATTGCTGGAAAAAAATGATTTGATATATAGTACATCGTAAAGTTGGTATGTATCGTCATGAAATTGCAAATGAATAATTCTTACTTTTTCTGCAATCGTCGCCGGTAAGATTAAATGGGCATTGGCAGTAGAAGCGGCCTGGTAAATCAATGCATGTAGCAGAAGGTGGGCAAGAATTCTCCTTGCAATCGACAATGTCTTCATCACAGTTCTTTCCTTGGAAGCCTGGAGCGCAAATACAGTTGTAACCTTCGCCCTCATCTACGCAAGTAGCTCCGTTCTGGCAGAGACCAGCGTCACATGCGTCGAACTCGTATTGGCAACCGATTCCGGTGTAATCCAGAGAACATGTGCAGTTAAGGCCAGAACCGAAGTCTTGACATTTTCCACCGTGCATGCATGGGCTGCCAATACATCTTTCTGGAGCTGTTTCACATTGTTTGCCATCGGTACCACTTGGGCATCTGGAATATTTCCGGAATAGTTATTTTACAGTTCATATTGTGAAGTAAGTACAGGTTTTTATTCTTATAATATAAGAAGTTTGATTCTTTAAAAAAACAATATGAATAAATACTTACACGCAGAAGAAATCTTGGAAGAGATCGATGCATTTAGCATGGTTTTGACAAGGCATGTTCATGCAGTTGCCAATGTCATGCTCGCAACGTTTGCCGGTCCATCCAGGTTGACAGGCGCACTTGTAGTCACCAATGTCATCTTTGCACGATCCGCCGTTGAAACAGGGGTCCGAAGCACAGTCATCGATGTTTGTTTCACACGTCTCTCCCATGAAGCCTTCACGACAGACGCACTCGTATTTGTTATCAAGATCAATACACCGCTCTGTACCCACGGCGTTGCAAGGTTCATTCAGACATTCATCTATAGCTGTCTCACATTGTAGTCCTATGTAACCTGGACGGCATTTGCAGATAAATCCGTCTATTTGATCAACGCACGATGCACCGTTCTGGCACGGGTTAGAAGCACAGTCATCGATGGTATGCTGACATGTCTTGCCTGTGTAACCGGCTTCGCAAATACAGTTGAAATCGTCAATGCCATCAATACATTGCCCACCATTTTCACAAGGAGATTTTACACATTCGTTTATGTTGATATCACAAGAAGGACCACTCCATCCAGGATCGCAGATGCATTGATGAATAAAGAGTTTATCAACACATATTCCATGTTTGCAAGGTTCATTTGAGCAGAGGTCTATCTTCTCATGGCAACGTTTTCCTGTAAAGCCTGGTGGACATCCACAACTAAAGTCGTTAACTAAATCTGTACAAGGTGCGCCGAGGAGACAAGGCTTTTCGATACAATCGTCAGTGTTGATCTCGCAAAGTTGTCCTTCCCAGCCTGGCAAGCATTCGCATTTGTATCGGCCTTGTTGGAGTGCAATACAACTTGCGCCATTCGCGCAAGGATTTCCGTTAGCCGAGCAAGGATCAATCTGAAAAAGACGAGAGTCATCAATAACGTTTCTGGGATATCGATTTTGCAGAGATGTGCTTTACCTAAGAAAGAAGTTAATACCTACATGATACAAAATAATTTGAAATACGTACCGTGATGTCACAATCAATGCCCGTGTATCCAGATCTACATAAACAAGTGTAATTATCAAATCCTGGTTCATCTTTGCACATAGCTCTTTCAGGGCAGGTGTCATTTCTACAATCGGATCTTTCTTCTTGACAGTTGATGCCTCCATAACCTGTAGGACAAGAGCAGCGGTATCCTTGTGGAAGATCAGTGCAAGTACCGCCGTTGTAACATGGCTGACTTGCGCACTCGTCAATGTCTACTTCACATCTGCGTCCAGAGAAACCAGCGGGACAGTAGCATTGAACTCCATGTCCTTTAGGTACACATAGACCGCCATGTTGGCAAGCGCTGTTGGAGCATTCTACCGGTAGACATTCTTCTAAGCCTGTTGCTCCAGTTCCTACAGTTTTCATGTTGGTAGGGCATTCCATACACAACGTTTGTCCGACAAGGTTTTGGTAGAAGTTTCTTGGACATTGAGAGCACGGAGCCAAACCAGTTGGGGAATAACTTCCAGCTGCGCATTTAGCTCTGCACTTATCTCTTCCGGGTGCAGCTGGTTGGTATGTGTATGTATTTACTGGACAGGCTTGACAATCCTTAAATCCTCCTAGTGGTGGTTCACTTGTGTAGCTATTTCTGGGACATTCCAAGCAAGGAACTAATCCAGTTGGCGAGTATGTTCCATATCCACAAACAGGTATACAATCATTTATGTCCTTGGAGCCTTCTTCTCTCGTGAATGTTCCTTGAGGACACTTGAGGCATGAACCTTGACGAGCTTGGTTTTGGAAGAAACCTCGTGGGCACATTGTACAGGTCTTTTGTTTCTCTTCAGCAAAGGTTCCAGCAGGACAATGTACTGAAATTTAAATAAAAAATGAGTATTTTTCCATTAAATAAACGAAACAAAAACAAATTGTTAAACATGCAAGTATCAATACTTACAGCATCTTGGGACATCAGTCGTATCCATATTCAATACCTCGCCGACGCTGCAAGTGAATCCTTTAGTAATGGAACTTCTAATCGCTCTCAAAGGTGGACATTGATTGCCAATAGACGATACATTTAGTACCGGTTCAATTAAGGCACTAGCGTATGGTACAGACAAATCAAATATAAGGTTCAATGTCGACCCGCACAGGTCGTACAACTGCGTTTGTCGAATGGCAGGTGTGATAGCTAGCACAAAGTCCATTTTGACTACATTTTCATCAAGAAGTGTCGGTATAACATTCACAAATGTTACGTTAATGTTGACGTTAACCGCTGAACAACGTTGGGTAAGTCTGTCATTGAGTACGTTGTCGTATTGAGCGACCAAGTCTTTGTATTGCGGTAAGCAAGCGTTGGAAACTGCTCCTAGAGCACGGTATTGAACAGTAGAAACGACGTGGTAGGCGGCTTGCTGGGTATCTGTAATAAAGATATGACATAGTTATTACAAGGTTATTCTGTATTCAAGAAACTATTTTAGGTAATTATCGAATGGTTACGTACTTTCTGAAACGCAATCAGGCACAACAGATGTGGGTACCCATTGACGCTTAGTTTCGCAAACAAAAGTTTTGACTGGTTCTCCATCAGTGAATCTGAAGCCAGGACTGCATGTGGCAATACATTGGATTCCTCTATCTCCGGGCAGGCAGTTCATAGCACCATGAGCTGGCGGCATAAGTTCCCAGTCAACACAAGGGGTGGCTTGCACAGATACCTAGAACATAAGTAAAATATTAAATAATGTCTATTTACGTACCAACAGTTTCATTTAAAAAAATCAATAGAAAAATATCCTTACTTGGAAGTTGCATTGAGCCCTGTTTCCATATTTGTCAGAAGCGATAACAGTAACATTTTCATAGCCGCGTATGGGAATGACGGCTCTTTCGGGAATGAATTTCAGAAAGACTTCGCCCGAGGCATCTGTTGCGTTTATTCTTCTCCTGGTGTCATTGAAATTGACGGAGTAACTGTCCTGTTTATCTACTAGTTCAATAACGTAACTTTGTGGGCAACTGAGTTTTGGAGGAGTGTAATCTGGTACTGTGATGTTGACTTCGCAAATAGCAACGTTTCCATCAAAATCAAATGCGACGTATCGCACTACCATGTTGTGGAATACTTGGAGGGGCGTTCTGAAGTGCTGTGGGGTGACTTCTAGTCTAGCAATAGCGCCAGAGTTGTCAGTCGCTGTAGGCTCAGTGAAGTTGACTGGTAAAAGGCCACCGTTGACGTCAGTTTGTACTACAATTGGTTGTTGAGGACAGTTTTGGAATACTGGTGGTTCGTTATCTGAAAATTTTACATGTTGTTTAGTTGTACTCATTTTATTTGTGCTGAAAGACGGAGATAATTAAAAAAACAATTTTACTCACCAACACAAGGAGAGTATCCATAGTCGTAACCTAACAAAGGATCGGCCGCAGGCTCATCACAACCCATCAGCTCAAATTTGAGACAAGCGTTGTCCATGAAGCTCACAATACCCAAAATAACGAATCTAGCTTGTACGAACTTAGGCAACGTGATCATCGCCAATTCACCATAGTTTCCAGGATCTCTCATTGTTAGGTTGAAATTAGGGAAGTAAACCACGTAGTTCTCATTTTCAGCTTGCTTGTAGAAGAATCTTATTTCTGTCGGCCTGCCCACAATGTCAGATGTAACGACACCCTTTACGAGTATAGCTTTAACTCTGTATACTTTGCCTAAGTCAACGCTTACGTAGGTGAAGGCTTCTTGTTTACCACACCAGCCTGTTACCGAATTGAGCCTGATATTTCTTGCTTCATAGTTAGGCCTTTCTGATGTTGCATTAATAGCCGAGTCAGGTATTCTTCCAGATGCCAGTCCAAGAGGTCTGATGACTTTGCATTCAGGTTCACGTATACAAGTAATTGGTCTGGGGTTGATTAAAATGTATCCCGGTCTGGAGCAGCCAAACAAAACTTCGGATCCTTGCTCGTAGCTTCTTGCAATTTGATAACCGTCTGCTGGTCTGCCTGGGTCTTCACACACTGGTCCTTCGCATCTTAAGTCTCCGAAGTCCCAAATACCGTTAGCTTGGCATCTGACCACGTTATCGTGTTTGTTTGTTTGTCCAGCGAGCTTGAAAGTGTTTTGACATCCAAAGAAGAAAGAGCTTTGGTATTTGGTGTCAACGTATTGTCCGTATTCAGCGCCAGGGGTAGGCATTGGAACACCACAGTCTTTTCTGGGGCATTGAGGTTGAGCTCCAGAAAACCAGTAATCGGGTAGACCCTGAAAAATTGCATTATATTAATGATATGATAAAATTATTTCATAACAATAATTAAAAGTAGTTGCAGTGAATCATGAGGCTCACCGGCTTAGGGTCATAGACGCACTGTCTGAAGGACGAGGATACAGTGTTCCTCAATTGTCTTCCAGGTGACGTGCAAGTGATCGTAACGTTGTCCCTGTATGGAACCAGCACGCTTTCAGGGTCATCTCTGATCACCTTTAGGCCGTCGTTTTTATCGTCAGACAATGTAACACAACGGGCATCTGTAATATTAATTTAATGGTTAAATTATCGTATGTGTAAGATCTGTTAAAATAATGATCCGCCTTGAAACGAACGAACCAACGAACTTTATCATATTTGGTACTTACATTGACATAAAGGTGCAGTTCCGTTCCAGGTTCCACTAGAAGTACAAAGAAGTGACGAGAATCCTGACATTACAAATCCGAAGTCACATTGGAACTGAACAATATCTCCAAAGTGGTAAGAATCCTTCGTGGATAACAGTTTTCCGTTTTCTGGGGGTCCAAGTGGTGGGCACATGACTGGTACGCAAGACTTGTTCCTTTGGTATGTGTCTCCATCCCTTTCACCGGATTCTGACTTTTCGATCGCAAATCCAGCAGTACCGTTGGAAGAATAAAGCTCGTAGCCGATGTTACAGGCGCAGGAGAAGTTTCCGGGTCTGGAAAGAAAAAAAGAAACGTTAAGTATCTGTTTGGTGTTTTACGTCAAAAATAAACTTGCTTAATCAGACTGTCAAAGAAATACTTACGTGTTAAGACATTTCTGCTCACATCCTCCATTATTTTCACTGCACTCGTTAATGTCTGTACAGTCTAATCTAGCACATCCCATAATTTCAACCTTCAGACAAGGTGCGCCAACGTAATCTTGGATCTTGAATTTGACGTATTGCGCTTCAATTGGCATAGGCAAGTTAAGGACCGATAGAGTAGGCTCCAATATACGGAATTCTACAGCAGTGCCATCAGGGTTGGTGTAGTCCTTGAAGACGTCAGTCAAGTCGTTGGTATACTGAATTCTGATAGCGGAAGTGAAGGCGATGTTGCCGTCAGCGCGCATGACGCTCATTGTTCTGAATCCTCTGATGATTGTTGGTGCTCTCAGGTCTATGAGGATCCAGTTGGCTCCGGCCTCTAAGTTGTTACCACACCAGCCGCCTCCATTGTTTAAACGTACCATCTGTAGCGAAAAATAGAAATTACAATTATAAACAATTAATTAGTAAGTATTGTTATTGATATTTGGTGACAAAAAAAAATAGGTTATTATATTATAAATTATTAGGTATTAAAAGAACTTACTCCTTTGGCATATCCAGGTTCTGGAGCAGAAGTTACGATGGACTCATCAGGAATAGCTCCATTAATCAGTCCCAAATCGCCAACAGGTCTGCAGTCTAAGCTTGGCGCGAAGCCAGTTTTGCAAGGGCAGAAGAAACCACCCTGGGTGTTCTTACATTCAGTCGAGGCCGTGTCACATTGGCTGTTGGCACACTCGTTGATATCTTCGCAAGTCGGTGGGTTGTCGAATTCTTGGTTAGGTCCACATTTGAGCACGCTAGGCCCATTAAGTTTGTATCCTAAAACGTTATAACAATTAGTTAAGATCGATAGTGCACATAAAACCCAAAGAAACACAGGACCATCAGCGCATACAATTTTACTTCGAAACTGTTTTGATATTTACCCTTGAAACATTGGACACGAGCTTCATCACCGAACATGTAAATCCTAGTCTGGTCAACGATGAACCCATTCTTGATCTCTGGGAATTTCGGGCACAGAGCCTTGGAGCATGTAGGCACATCTCCTGACCAAGTTCCGTTACTCATACACAGTAGTACTGGCTGACCAGATCTTACGTAGCCAGGTTCACATTCGTAACGGACAATAGTACCGTAGCTTCGGCCGCCACCGTTTAAGATTGTAACATTGGCGTGAGGGGAGTCCGGAAGAGCAACGCATTGTGACGCTGTAGAAAAAGAAAGCCAAAATAAAATTATATAGAATATTATTATTTTTCTTCTAAAAATTTCATCTTTATATTCCACCTACTGAAAAGTTTGCTCCAGTCGTAACCAGTGTGAAATATCAGTGAAAAAGTATGTCAATTTTGTGAACTTACCGAGACAAGTAGGTGTTCTCTCCCAACGTCCATCAGCTAAGCACGAGATTCTTTCGATAGGCTGTCCAGTTGGGAAAGCAAATCCAGCATAACATTGATAAGTTGCAACACCTCGATAAGTCACGTTTGTAGAGCCAATTGAAAATCCATTATCGATTTGTGGCACCGGACCGCAATACACCTCTGTAAAGTAACAATAAAATCACATAAGTACCCCTATATAAACTAAAGTAATACTGCATTGTGCAATGCCACCATTCCTCGTTTGTTACTTGCCTTGACAGCTAGGAATGTAAGTAGTTGACCATTTTCCTCCGTCTAAACATTTTGTTGTGATACGAGATTTCCCTGTGGCGAATTCTTGTCCAATCGGACATGAGAATGTTATAACTGTCCCAAAGGCGGTATCTCTGTTTGACGCTAAAGCACCAAGACCGGATGTAAGAGTGGGGCAATCTGAAAAATAAAATGTAAGATAAAAAGAATTGAATACACGTCTATTTGTTCCACGTTTGTTCTCGATGTTGCAGCGGGAATAGCTTACCTGCCGAGAACGTCGCCTTCCAACCTATTCCATTATGCAAAGCATCAGACATAAATCGTATCAACATTTCGCCACTGGATGCAGTCAGTGTTATTCTTGGTTTTACAGTAAATCCATTGTCAGAATGCAATCTTAAACCACTTGTGCTGGCTCCGTCAAAAACTTGCACTACGTCGGATGGGTGAATGCTAAATTCGTCGAATTTTAACGACAGTGGACCACCGTTGGGGTTCTTTATTCTATATAAACATTCTTGGTTATTCGGGTAATTTGCAAGACCGTAAGCAGGTGATGTAACGGTACCATTTGCTGCAATGATTGTTGCTTTGCAGCCTTGAGAATATCTCATGTTGAATCCTTTCTTGGAATCGCCAAGACTCGTTCGGAAGTACATGTACAGATGGTTCGTCGTCGATACCACAACCTTTTGATTTTCTTCGCCTGGTCCAGTCAACCTTGCCAACACAGGGCTAGATGGAGTATTACCATCCTTGATAACAATATAATCCCGGTTCATTCCTAATTCGAGATCCTCGACCTCTAATGAGACTATTCTACCTGGTTGAGCTTCGATAACGTAAACGCATTCTAAGCCACCAGGATAACCATTTGGATAACCAGGCGAGGTTAGTACTTGACCTTGAGGCGTAGCTCTAAGCATGCCTCCGCAGTTAGATGACTCGGTTTTCCAAGCTGCACGGAAACCTTTCCTTTCTACCGAACCATCTGTACTGAATTTGATGATCATGAAGTTCGAAGCGGAAACGTAAATTTTGTTAGATAAATCTTGTTTTCCAGAAAGTGTCGCTAAATTCACAGATTTATCTTCGGTCCTGCCGCCAACCAGAATTTGAACAGTGTCGAAAGACTTTTCAGTTTCAAAATCTTGGAACTGTAAGACGATATTTTGACCTTGTGGCCCCTCGAGAGTCCATTTGCAGTCGCTGAAAGGAGGGTATTTGTGAGGATAGTTTGGACTCTCGACAACATCTCCACTGCTGGCCATGTAGAAGTGACAGTCGGAAGCACAGTCCATTTCGTCGGAAGCATCACCACAATCGTCTTGCTTGTCGCATTTGAAGGCTGCGTTGATGCATTTTCCATTAGAACAATGGAAGGTTCCTAAAACAAATTTAAATTGTGTGTGTATTGTTTTCTGTAACCTTAACATTGTACGACTACGCTTGTAATTGAGCATGCAAAGTTGATTGATAAACAATTGCCTGTTGATTTTGCTTACCGGCAGGGCAGGCGGTAGCTCGGCACATGAATGGCAGAAGGGTTTCACAGGTTGTTAGCTCCCATGACTGGCTATCGGATGTGACGTGGACGTCGACACATTCTCCTGCCTTGGGGTTTGGCTGTCGCAGATCCCAGAAACCGGCATACTGCGAGACTAGAGCACCGGCAGCTGATTCGAGTGTGTTCGTTCTTAGGTCGTCGACCGTCGCGAGTCCGAGCCAGTAGTGGTTGTTACTGGGACTGGCTGGCACCATGTTAGCAGTCATGTTGTTTTCCGAATAGCTATCTACAACCATGAGCTCGCTGCCATACCTGAAACATATTTTTTTGTTAGAACTTCAAACTTGAACTGCAGAAAGCTTGCAAACAATCTTGCATTTGATAAATTAATTAATTACCTTCGACATAGTTCTGCCGCTTTCTCCCATGAATGCCTGATGTTGAAGAATTTGTAACAGTGTAAGCCTTTCAACTCCCATCCTGAAAACACAGAAAACGCATGATTTTAATAACATAAGTTTAAAGCCAAGGAGAAATTCGACGTTTATTTACAAAGAAACATGTTGGCTCTACAGATTACTTAGCGTATATTTATGCAAAGAATACAAAATGTAATAAGATTAGAAATTGTGTGTAAACGTAGACAGGTATTAGGCGAAGGCTTTCTCCTTTCAAAGGGCTTTCAGTGAAAGCTATTCAGTTCGCCATAAAGACATACAATATTGTGTTTATACTGTGTGCCTTTGTTTGCTGAAACTATTTGAGTACCGGAAAACGATTGACGAAAAATTTACGTTAGGTAATAAAGTAACCGCGTTGTTGTTTGACGGGCTATGGATCGTGAACGCCGAATTACTCAGGAACTCGATTGGAGATCGAATTGTTTTCTCAAGCAGAAGTTGAGTGCGTCCTGATTGTGAAGTTGAACCAGCCTAAAGCGATTACCAATTCGGAATTAGTGATTCCACAGGTGTGCTTTACTAGCCTATAAAACTCGTCGAAAGGGAGATTGAATTGAGATTGTAGAATTTACGGAACAATTCGTAGCGAAGTATTTAATTGTGTTTGAAGAAATTGGAAATCAGTATTTAATTTAGTTAGAAATTCAGTGTTCATAATATTATTTACTCGGTCTATGTTTGCGTTTGATAAATTTAATAGGAATTAAGTTCAGAATTCTATTAAAAGCGTTAGCAAGAAGCTCCTTGTAAAATCATCACCTGCCTAGCCTTTTCCCAACTATATTGGGGTCGGCTTCGAGTCTAACCGGATGCAGCTGAATATCAGTATTTTAAATGGAGTGACTGCCTTTCTGACCTCCACAACCCAGTTACTGGGTAATACGATACCCCTTGGTAAGACTGGTTGTCAGACTTTGGGCTACTGACGACCCGTAACGACTGTCATATATCCACGAATGACAGCAATGACACGATAACCTGCAGACCTATTCTGTAAAAATGTCACCGTGAAAACTTAGGTGAAGTGAGTTTGAAGTGAGCTTTCAATAGTGTCACTCCCTAGCATCTCGTGCAATGACAGCTCACTTGAATCTCACTTCACCTAAGTTTTCACGGTGACATTTTTACAGAACAGCACCGCAGATCGATCGACCCGTGTGACTGTTATTACTTAGCCACAAGCTCCTTGTAATAATGTACGTATATTTAGACTGTTTTCGAATGTGTCCTTTCTTAAGCTGGAGCTCAAGATAATGGACGTCAAGAGAAGCTTAGAGTTAAGAAAGCTCACTGCTTTGTACAAGGATTTACACATAAAGCCACAACTAGTCTACATGCATAATTTGAAACCAACTTAGTTACTATGCTAAGATGAAATTATACGATATTTCAAAACGTTTACGATAACTAAAGTTGTATCATTAATGTCATGATTATAATATGGGAATCTATAGAAAACAGGATTGTTGCAAAATCATTACGATTTTTCTTGATAAAGTTCCAATGTCGGTGATTATAACATAGTTAGTTAACGTTCCGATTTGAATTAGGTAGTTAATGAAGTTAGCAATAAAAATGTGTTGTTGCAGACATCTTAAGTCGTCAACTTCTGTAACTATCCACAACTAAACTGTTTTTAATGAATGGACGCAATGTGACACTCTTCCGCTTGTAACTTCTGTAATTGCATGATTTCTCTTAATGCGAGTCGTAGTAACTCAACTGTGGCTAATGAGACACAATTGAATTTCTGTTGTTATAACTCAAATTTTGATTTTTCAACAGTTGATGAAGATTATGCTTCATAGTAAAATATGTCGCATATTTAGAACGACTTCCAGAGTGCGCAAGGCTAAAAGTTCAAACACAGTACAAATAAAACTAAGAGAAAAACCTATATAATTTTCATTCAATTTCCGCGCATTAACGTATAAGATAAAAAAGTAAATAGGCATAAATAGAGCGTGCGAGTTTGACGAGGTATCGCGAAGACCGCGGCGTGGCCACGCTTCACCGCGCCGCGCCCGCAACACGATGCAATGTGTTTGACCCACTTAGCTAGTTATGTTACTGCAGCAAAATGCAATCACTCTGTATACGAGTATATTGTACGCTTTTGCCTAAAACTGTAAACATAAACTCCGCGTTTTATGGCCTGCCTTTTTCGCAAATCGTATTCGGAAACACGACCATGCAATTTAGCAATTTAGTCGAGAGAGGAAGCAGTTTTCGGCGAGCCAATGGCACAAATATTTAAGCTTTAAAGCTGAATGAATTTGCATAGAAGTGTGTAATTGGCGGCTTTGAAATTTTGACTGATTCCGGATACGAAATTACGGTAGTTTGCTATATGAATATTAGAATAATGACGGGCCCACGATTGCTTTATAGAATGGCGATACGATACGTCACAATATTGTTCGTATCGCATGAAACTATTCGCGAGAGAATATCGACATACGCAGGTAACACATAGATACGCGCGTTGGACGTAATTATTCCGCATAGTGACAAGTCACTGGGTTTTACTGAATAGCCTAACGCGCAAAGGAACGATCAAAGCGAATGGCTCCATTGATTTTGTAGCTTATTAGTAGCGGCTACGAAATTTGTCTATAGACCAATATCCGCCACCATAATGAGAGGAATACCACTAGAAATATTAAGTGAAACGTTATTAGATCTACATAAATCTCTATGGATATTGAATGTACTTTGAAACGCTATATTGGAAATGCGAGTGGCCGACATTATTAATGGATAAAAAAGATTAAAGATGATAACATATCCGATAACTCCCAATAAGATATTTCAATCCACATATCTTGGAAACATTAGGGCCATGGAGTCCGAGTGCCCACTAGGGTTTTTCGAGACATCGCCAAGCGGTTGTTCGACTGTTCATGTGACCAGAGGGTTGGCCTATTTTTTGGCCGAAGAATCACCATCGCGATACAACGTAGCAATGCTGCCAGCCTTTTGGGCACTTTTGCTGCAGTTGACAGAGATGCGGACGAACTTTTGACGCCCAACATTTTTTTCCCTCTTTTTTATATACAAGTACATATTATTAATATTATTTTAAGTCTGTTAGATTATATATTATGGAAATATTATAGTCTTTAATAAACTTTGATTAAAGATAACAAAACTAAAGGTAGGCAGGAATATCGAAGAAACTATATTCATTAGTAAATCAAAAAGCCAACGTATTAAGTTCGTTTATTAGATAAGGTCGGGTTGATTCCCGAGACTTGGTCTTGTATACTAGCCTGTACTAGTATACTAGTATTACAGTTATTCCTCCTTATACGTACTTTCCCACATATTACATCGAGAATATCATTGTAATGGGTTTCATCGGGGATCTCATTCATTTCCCATGTCTACAGTCTCGGATGACTGAGCTTTGTAACCGTTGAATATCGAGATACAAGGCTTTCAATCATCGCGGATCATACCAATTTGCTACTTTTCTCATTGGAGAAAGCTGCGTTAATTGATTACGCACATATTACTGATTAGTTAGATATTCGCGTGTGTAATATGGATGGAGTTACGACATCATTGACATTTAATGTTGCAAAACAATGTACGAATATTTAAGAGAAAATATCACGGTTTGATGATGGAACGTCGAATTCGCAAATATACGAGTATATTAAACATTACAACATAGTCTTGATATGAAGAAATGCAGGATATTTAACATATTGGTAGATGAAATCCACGAATTTAAAGAAGTTACTTGTGGTGGACTAACTGGCTTAATTTTGCTCGTATGATTTAGGTTTCTATACAGGACATCCGTTCCACTTTATACATAACTCGAACCAACAAACAATAGCTAAAGCCCACGTTACAAAATGCATGCGTATTAAACAGTTATGCGTCAATAAGGCTTGCACCAAACGGGACGAGAGCAATGTCGACCGGTCGCCGACACGGTGGCTGCCGATCAATTGTGTCGAGTGCCTCTTAGCGAGGCGAACCTGAAACCTTTGAAGGATATACGGATATGCCTCTGCACCGGAGATTGACTTACTGCTCTATTTAGATCCCAAGTATATGAGACGCGCCTACTCTGTGGCTTACCATGATTTTATCATGTACGGTAACTGCCTTTTCCGTCCAATCATAATGAGATTAGAAGATAGAACGTTTGTTTGAAATAAATAACGCGCAATAAAGTGCAGCGTTAATTTTAATAGTGTTATCGGTAAATCTAATCTGAGTGTTCGTGGGAAAAATGCAATCGTACGCAATGAAGTTTTAAAGTTTGTTTTAATGGGATTGTTACTCCTAATTGTTAGTTCTTCTAGCGAGTTGTATTGTTCTCTGATTTGAAATTGCTCTACCTACCTTGGTAGATAAAATGAAAAGATCTTAGAAGACAAATAATATGTTTGTATTTTATTTTAGGTACTCATCTGCTCACTATTCCGTATCAGCGTCCATAGTGAACTACGTGACCTTATTTTCCGCCGTTGCTTTTCTTTGCATGGGGACTTACTTCGTGACGAGAAAAGAGAGAACTGAAGGCCGATTCCCGTAATTATAAACGTCAAAAATCTAGTCCCAATCTCATCTCGGCAACAATCAATGTCAAAAACTTGTCAAAAATGTAGGGAAATCAGAGGTATTTTTGACCGTTCTTAAAATTACAAGAATAACCCCTCAGAAGTGTGATCAAAAAATTCAAGTAACCTGAATCTTAAGCATAGCTGTTCTAAAGTTGAAGGTGCAGAGGTTGATATATTCGTGAATAAAACGTCATCCATGAGTCACGTTCCGGCTATGTATGATCGAGGCGCTGCCTTTCACTCATTACAAATGTGAACCTCCAAGGCTAACAGTTTGCCGCTCAATTGACTATAACAGCACAAAGCCTACATTGTCTCGTTAGATAAAAAAAGATCAATCAATGATATGCGTGTTTCGTTACGACATACCTACGTTTATAGCATTTGAATTTGAAAACCAATCACGAAATTAAATGACGAATTAACTGGGCCAAAATTGGAGAAAAATAAATAATGAAGACCAAAGACTCAAAGAACTTTAAGCTGTCAGTCTTATTTTTCTCCAGAAAAATGATTGTGATAGGGTCAAATTAATTTGGAGAATATCAAAAAAATGAATTAACCATACAAAGATTTTTTTTTTTTTAATTATATTCCACAACTATCACACAACGCTATCTAGTCCCAAGCTAAGCAGAGCTTGTGTTATGGGTACTAGACAACTGATAAACATACTTATATATTTCTAAATACATACATATTATAGATAAATTACACCCAGACACAGAACAAATGATCGTGCTCATCACACAAACATTTGTCCTGGGTGGGAATCAAACCCACGACCTCCGGCATAGCAGTCAGTGTCACTAACCACTAGACCATCAGGCCTGTCCAAAAAGATGACTCTTGCTCTGTGCAAAATTTTGATTATGTAGCTGGAAACACATTGAAATTTTAAATACATTGAATTATGATTTATTGGGATTCATAATTTAATTAATGCGTAGTTAAGTAATCCTGTAGGGCGTAATTGAACGATCAAACGTATTGTTAGTGGCAGCGAATCCAGGCGAGCAGCTAGCGCGCCTTACTAAGCAACTGACCCAGATTGTGATGCTCCAAATGTCGTGCAGATGCGTGCCAAGTTTAGAATACACTTGATAGTTTTATGGATCATGCTTGACGCAACTGACGTGTGTGTGACAGTAGTTGACAGATAAGTAATCAAAGTAACGTCAGAGAAACAGCTGTAATTTTGATTGAATGGAATTTCGAGTTTTTCTCTGAATAAACCGTACATTACCATTGATGGTCTGTTATTATTATGTAGAAATTTGTGAAATTGTACCTCGTGACTTTTCCACACAATTATATCTTTTGCTAGTGCTAGCCAGTATATTGGTAGGAGTCAAGCTATAACTTGAGGTTATAAGTGACTCAGCTGTTTCTCAAACATTTCCTGAATTTCAAATTTCTTTGTCATAACGAAAAAACTTACTAAAAGTTTAATACTAGAAGTTTTAACTTATCTTCTTTCGTCTTTCTGGTAGAATAGGTCATCTTCGGTACTTCACAATTTTGTGTGGGATTTTCCGGGTTTTTAGTCTTATATTTTCCCGTAGGTAAGCTAAGATTATCTGACAGAGTTGGAATAGCCTACATAACTATTAAATCAATGAAAAATATCTGCCAAAGTTGGAAGAGTCTACTATTAAGTACAAAACCAATGCAAAGCCATGAAGTTCTTAACATTGGTGAACCAAGACGAACCGTTAAATTAAAATTTACCAATGACGTTCGTTTAAATATAGAAATCGGCTATTATTGAACAAATTAGTGTTCCAAGTTCACGTCAACGTTTTTTCTCAGACTCGATTATTTTTATAAATTGTTCACGGAAGAAACTTAAGGTCACTTCGCTTAAGTCATCATTCTCTGATGTAACCAAAACAAACTATACTTTACTTACATTTTGTCGAATACACAATAGAATTGACAACGATTAACTTGTGTTAGAAATATTTTATCTATCTATATATTTAAATAAACATGAATCGCCGAAATGTATGTATGTACGCGCATAACTTCCGAATGACTACACCAAATTGGATAATTCTTTTTTTGTTGTGCTGAGTATTGCTAGGAAAAGCGGCGGGTCGCTAGTTTTATATATTTGTCTTCAGTGTATTCTTGATATTAATGTCCTTTCAAGTTGAAGGTCTGTTTAGATGCGCTTTTGGTTAGTTTGCTTATAAAACAAATCTTAGAATTTTCATCACGTTTTGCTGCTACATTGCAATCTTGTTCTCGACTTTATCATACTTTATTTTGGCGTGAGTAAAGTTTATTTACATACAAATATTATACCCAAACAGTCTCAAAGACTTAGACCAACTGAGGCCATTGTTCACTTGTTAAACTTCCAACAAACATAATAAACCTGTCAAAAAGATGAACATATTACAAGAATGGCCCAGGGATACATACTAAGCCCACATTAAGCCACATGCAGAAGCTGTCTCTTTTAAAGAAGGTCGACTATTAATGTACTGAGTAGGTAGCTGTGATTATGATTAGCCCAGTTGTAGGCCAGGATCTAACGGTACGCCTAGATACAGGCAGCATAGAAAACTGGGGGCTGCAATTACTAAAGATCGATATCACAACATTCATTCGCGATACGGGGTTACTTTTATGCTTGACGACTTGTATTTTATAGTCGATGAGTGACTTAAGAAGTAATGTAAACGAAAATATTCAATTAAATATCTTTGAAGATATTTGTGAACGAATCAATAGAAGTTGAAGGCTTTTGCGTGATCAAAACCTTGATTACGGTGACATTTATTTCAGGATAAAAAGCGTTGTTTTCCTGTTGTTTAATGTTCTTTATATAAAACATAGAACAAACGATTGTTAAGTTTTAAAAATAAAACGGTCCAAGTTGGGAGGGAACACGTTTTTAAGTATTTGTGGCAGAAACAAAAGACGGTTTTTATTTTCATTTGCATTTCTAGCTGGCCAGAGACAGTAGTATTTATTTACTTCAAAAAAGCATAAAGCGCAAAGTACTCTACGAGAAAATCGTAAACACGTCGATGCGTCGTGTTGTATAAAGTGTGTAAGAGTGCGCAGCGCTGTCGGTTGCATATAACTTGGGGCTGCATATCTCGGGCGCAGCGGTGAAAGCGCTGGAATTCAGCTCTGTCTCTCATTGAACAATAGCCACGACTGTTTGTCCAACATTTTGAGTTAATTTTCTTGGGTTATGACGTCTAAAGTATTTGCTTTGTCATCGCAATAACGTCACGGCTATATATTGCTTGAAGAAATCGAGATGGGAATTTAATTGAAAACTCTTTAGCGCACGTCAAACAATACGTGGTCGTTTATTTGGTTAAGTATATTTGATTGCAGAGACTTCCAACGACTGATATGATAATCATGAATCTAACTATGACATCTATATCTATACATAACACATAATCAGCCTATAATGTTCCCACTGCTGGGACGCAGGCCTCCTCTCGGTAAGAGGGAATGGAGAATGGATGGATGGATGGGATGGGAATATCTATACATATTGCAAATTAATGTAGCTTTTCGTGTAGGTAGTGTCTGTATGACCGCGTTGTTCTTTTAAACTTCGCATCGGATTTGATGCAGTTTTCATTTCGGAAGGTGTATGTGGATAATAAATTAGTAAGTATTAAAGTTATATTTAATAAAGAAATCGCGATGTTTTTTCAAGTCGTAAAAACCGTTCGAAGCAGCGACGGGTCGCCAGTCTAAACTAATATTATAAAGAAAAAAGATTAAAGTTTTTTTATATTTGTTTGTTACCCTTTTCACGCTAAAATGGCCTAACAGATTTAGATGATTAGGATCATCATCATCAGCCTAGCTTTTTCGCAACTATGTTGGGGTCGGCTTCCTGGATTAGGATATAGGATACATTTTCTCCCTATATTCCCACGGGTTTGAGACTTATGCGGGTGAAACCGCTGGAAAATAATAATGTAATTAAGAATTTAACTTTAGTAACTCCTCCCATACAACCACATCGTTGAATATAAAATATCACCTTGCACATCATAATAAAGCTTATGTTTAATCACAGCATTCAAATGCAGCCATGATTTACAAGGCAGCGCAGCAAGATGTAGTATGTCGGCGTAGCTTAGGCGTGAATGTTGCTCAATCATAAACCAACGTAAATTACAATGCTGACATGTATTGCACATCGTGTTTTATAACATGGTATTGTTAACAACATTTAGGAACTAAACAAATGAAACTGTGTATACAATAAGGCTCTTTTTAAATGGGCTCGTGGCAGGGACATCGACTTAGGTTATAAAAAAAAAATGCTGTTCCATACATTTTGATCGCGTAGGTATTGTATTTTTTTTTCTATGAAAGAGCAGATTTGTTTTTGATATCCGACGAAAAATTTTTACGCCAGGAGGTTTAGAATTATGTGCTGAATCCATGGTTACAGTTGGCGCGTCGATGTTTCTGCCACCTTGTATATCAATGGTTCGGTAGGTTTGTCTAACATTCTGAAGAAAAGTTGGTAGGTATCATCATCATTCCTCTAGCTTACCTATTTCCAACTAGGTTAGGTCTAATCAAATACGACTGAGTATCAGTATAAAACACACGAAGCGAATGCCAATCATTGGATAAAGCCCAAATTCTACGGATAGGTCAGTCGTCAGACTTTAAGGTTTCTGAGTAGCCGCAACAGCTGTCATAGAAATTCGTGTAATAGCTGGAAGCTACACTAATTAATTACCAGTCACCACGTCATTCCAAATCCTAGGCTGCTGTAATAAATTTCTCTCTTCCCAGAATATATCATTGCTTGATCGGAAGGTAAATTAAATTCAGGACATCATTTGGTTGTCTTGCAAGATAATTAAATTGATTTCTCAATCACTGCATTCACTGATTTAGTTTCAGTAACAATACGTTACTAAATCTGCTCATAGTGTCAGGTCCGACTTACCATACTGAACTGTCAATAGAATCGACATACACTCAAGTTGCTATTAGTATGCAGTGCAATGGCAAGCACCTTTCTAGTGTTCGCAGTCTCAGTGGAATATAGCATTAATTTGTCTCTGTAGACGCCTAGACGGCTGTCAGTGGCAGTCAATCTTTTGGGCCGGATTTGTATTCCTACGAAGTGCCGCAGACCAATAAGAAAGGAAAGAAATCGTCGTAACTGTAGGCAGCGGGGTAATTTTGTAAGACACTAACAGTAGTAATGGCTTTCATTTTGACAGTTCAACAACATTCATTGCGTTAGTTACGTTGACAAGCAGAGAAATTTTTCGAACATATAAATCAATGGATTAGCAATATCCTTCAAAATGATTCAGATTGTGATTGAACGTATGTTACGCAATCAGGGTGCTGATTATGGTTCTGCGTTACGACGATTTCTTTTCATTATTTTGCTAAAGCATGTGTGTGTTTAACAATATTAGAAGTGTAAACATTATCCGTGCCTTGTCCGTATTTATCTTTAATATTTACCTACAAAAAATTATAAATATGTAAATGTGTAAATTTCTAGCTAATACTGAACTGAGATCTTGCAAAAACGCCTTTGTGAGTAGGTCTAACCATACGTCTACGATCTAATCAGTGATCGTACGATACTTTTGTGAACGCTTCACAGAAAACCTCACTGGCACAATCCGATTTTGTTTTTAGGTCCTACAGTTCGACCGACGAGAGAATGTGTTCTTGGCACCTGTCAGTTTCATACAAACGAATACTGTTTTGCGAATTTGATCTTTATTAGCTACTAGAATGGATGCACTGACAGATGTCAGGAACTTATTCGCTCGATGGCCGCATTGTAGTTTACATTTGATCAACAGGCCTTATACTAAGGGTGAAGTTTGAGCATCACTGCCCAGTCTATAAGCCAGGGAGATAGTGTTTCCATTGACAGAAGCTATTCAAACAACGTTATTGACTAATTGAGATTGCATTTACGTCCCAACCTGCAGGATAAGCATATACAATCCACTTAATTACAATTTTTATACGGTTCCAAGAAGTTACAAGTTTTATGAGCGAAGAGCAGTTCCGCGAATTGTTCAAAGTTAGTTTCGAGGTAAATTGAAAAAAAAAAAATCCGCGCATTTATTGAAAATAAATAGTCTCAACTCAAAGGATTTTTTATATGTCTTCTTCTATCTAGGAAGTGAAAATGTAACAAAAGAAATACTATGATTAATGTTCTAATTCAACTCATACACAGTTATGAAAAAATAAAAGACCTGTATCAAAGTAGGTACTCCATTGTAACTACATGGATTCAATAAAAGCTTTTAAAATATGATTTCAAATACTAATTATATTAAAACTTTTTACAACGTCAGGTACTTAGGATCCAAAGAGAGTCACAATCAGTTTAGATATTTTCAATGAAAAGTTATTTGCTAAAATTGTTTGATGTCACAAATTGACCTTTGACATTAATTGCCCTCGGAAAACAAACAAAAGGGAGAGCTGTCGGTAATTTATGCAGATATGTTGGCGACCTCTGTAATTGCGTGTGGGTGTACCGCATTTTTAAACCGCGTTCGAAACAGCCCGAGCAGAGATTGGCTGATTTTTATAATAGAAGTTTTGTGTGCTCTATGGTAATCTTATTTAATTTTAATTAACATAGCAAAGAGGTTATGCCATCTTTTTCTTTAAGAACTATTTAAAATTGTCTGGTTGCCAGTGTTTCAAATAAAAATGGTTTGACAGTTTTCAAATATTATGATAATACCATTGAGTTAAATAACTATATATCAATGGATAATACATAGTATAATGGACTTATCCACTTACCTATCTAAAGAAAACACGGTTTTGATAACATAGTTCTTCTAGTGACTATTAAGTAATCTAAAGTTAAACCGAGCGAGATAGATAAAAACATGAGATATTTCAAATTTGAGAGAGATTCATATTATTTTCATGAATAGTATAATTCACTTTTATCTCAGAGAGTGTAAATAATAAGGATTATCATATATCTAAAGCATCTCACGTTTATTGGCTTAAGAACTTGAGAAGCTGAGTTTTAAATTATCTTTTCAGATTTATTTGAGTTGTATATTACTTTTTTATGCAAATTGAGTGTACTTTGTAGAAGTTTTTCTTGGGAACTTTTTTGGTTATATAGTTACTAGCAGCGCCCCGCGGTTTCACCCGCATGAGTATCGATCCCGTAAAAATATCGGGATAAAAAGTATCCTAGGTGTTATTTTGATGTATAAGCTATATTACTGTCAAGTTTCATCAAAATTCGTTCAGGAGTTTTTGCGTGAAAGAGTAACAAACATCCATCCATCCATCCTCACAAACTTTCGCGTTTGTAATATTATATACAGGGTGAAATTAAATTCATGGGCATCCTTTTAAGGGGTCACTGTACTCAACATTATGAACAACTTTTACTATGGCACTAAACCTAAAATCGCGAAAAAAAATAAGCTGTTCCTTGCATTTATGTTCACATAACTCGTCAAAATGTAGGGAAGGGCAGATTTTTTTTCGTGATTTCAGGTTTGGTCCCATAGTACGTATAAAAGTTGTTCATAATGACGATTACAGTGACCTCTTAAAAGGATGCCCATGAATTCAATTTTACCCTGTATAGTAGGATTAAAAACATGACAGAAGATACTATTTGTATGTTTTGAGTACTGTTTTAATAATTGCAGGTGCACTTAAATTCATGTTATCGAAGGATCAACGGTTCGAGATTATACATATTCAATGACGCTTATATTCTCAGAGACCATCAAGTTTCCAGCTAGTAATAGGAGTCAATAACGTAATTAACGCCCATTACGATCACTATTACATAACTCTACTAAATCCTCCTTAGGTTCTAATTAGCTCTTACTTTCGCGAAACACAAATAAATAGACTTGTAACCCGGCCACTAAAATTAACGTATTCACAGCCTCGATCGATAAAGTGACGTCAGCCATTGTTGCGTTCGCTTTTTAAAACCTAATTCTTTGTTCAAAGATAATTTGCTTTTGTTTTTTTTTTGTTTATTGCCATGCTTGTGGCTTCTTATTTTATGTTATTCTATTTTGCGTTAGTTTTAAGTTTCCTATATATTTTTTTTCTGTAGGTAATTATCACAATCAAAATAAACTGTTGTGGATTACAAGTTTTTATAATCAAATAAGATATTTTGATTATTAATTTGTTTCCTTAAGTAATTAACAAGGAGTAATTTTGTGTCAAAACACGCTTCAAAAGCATCTTCGCGAAAACTTTGTTCTCTAATGTTGTTTGAGTAACGAAGGCTTTATATATATTTATGTACTTTTAGAACTCTAAACAACAGCTTCAGAGATTAACTCCACGAATTACGTGTAATCACAAGTCAGTCGCGTAAATTCCGGCTTGGAGCAAATTTCTATTGAATACCTATGTCTGCAGGAACATTATGATTTGCGATTCTTGCTTCAATATCATTCGTAATTTAATTACAGGAATAGAAGTAACAGGTTATGGCGACGCCCTAGTGTTATTTTTAGATCTAAAATGTGGAAACATGTTGCTAAGTACCTACCTCCTTAGATTCTGTGCAATGTTGTGTAAGAGTAGAGTTGGATTCTTTGAGAATTCTGTTTTATAATCGAGATGCTAAACTATGTACGTGTTACGTTGTAAGGAAATAGGTGAAGTGAGATAATGCAATGGAGTCAATGACCTTTTAATGATGCTCGAGCATTTAATAAAAAACGCATTTCTTAATGATCAATCCCATATGTTACGTATCTGGGTTAATATTTTTCATTATTACTTAAGAGTTTTTAAATTAACTATTTACGTAGAAATCTTAATTTAATTGCTTCATTATTATTTATTAAGATTGCACAATTTGCTTTTAAAGAGTTATCAATAGGTAGCTGATGCTATGCTTAAATTTTCTGAGATTTCAAAAAAAGAAAAATACTTTTTTTTCATCTCGATTCCTAATTGATTGATTATTAACCCTTTCCATATCAACATCTCTCTCCAACTCAACACCACATTTTTCGTCTCCATTTCCCTTCCTGCCATATTAAATGGCTGCCAGGCAGCCAATCAGAGGTAATATTTTAACACCCTGACGATGACGTAGGGAAGTAGGGACAAAACGTTTGATTACACAAGCTTGTCAACGTTCACGTGAGTCGGGACTGGAGGCAATTTCCTAGGCTAATTATGTGGCGAATGAAAACCGACGACGGAGTGACAAACTCAATTAATTTCGCCTATGTTTCGGCTCTTGATTGGAAATAGAATTCTTTATTAGGCCAAACAGCTAGAAAGGGTTGACATAAAATTACGGCTACGAAAGGACCTCATTTCTCTCTCATACCTAATTACCTAATTGCAAAAGTAATTTCATGATTTTCTCTGAGAATTGATGGAACTGTCTGGACAGAGCGTGATGGAAATCGTTTTGGGGGAATTACATCGCGTTACATAAAGGCTGATCAACACAGATATTTTATGTCACTGTCACAAACATGGCAACTAGGTAACTAGAAATAACAGTCAATCAAATCAAGTGATATGAGATTTGACAACAGAGGGCAATTCCTGTAATTTTAAGAACGTTTACAATTGAATCTCAGTCTCAATCAGTCATAAAAAATACGTTTAAAAACTAAAACCCGACTACTGAAAATAATGAAACAAGGAAGTACCTTCCCGTGATCGCATACCGCTGTACTAACATATGGTACCTATGTAAAGTATGTACAGTCAATAAAAGAGATAAGTATGCAGGGTCGTCGGATATAGTTGTAGTTCAGTAAGAAACCGATGGATGTAGTCGACTGAAATTTAATTTGATAAATGAGCTGTTTGTTTTCTATTAATAAAATAAAATTTATTCGAGAACATCTATCGGTTTCTTACTAAACTTCAACTATATTCGACGATCCTGTATACTTATCTCTTTTGTTGACTATACATACATACATACCGTTTAAAATCATATACCCTCCGTAGTCGGGTAAAAATATTTATTTATTTATTTAATACTTCAAGAACATAAATGTACCTACAAATGTAAATATCTCTCATTTTCCTACATTTTTGACATTACTTGTTACTGATATGTGAAGGCGACTTGAATTTGAATGTTTTTAGGTAGCTACGAGAAGTGGCCTTAAGATAAATTAGGCTTTTAGAAAACCGAGTGCAAGACCTTGTCTAGCTGTATACTGCGTTAATTTACCCTATGTAAAAACATCGTTATTCAATGCTAACATACCTAAGTCCGTTATGGTAGAAAATTGTACTTTATATGCAATAGGTGCACTTAGAAAACTCATTGCGAATAAGAAAAGCGCTTTCTTTTCTCTTTGCATACACGGAAAATACGTTAAAGTTATCTAAACTTAACACGTAGGAGAACAACTAAACATAATATGTTACGGAGACCGCATCATTAATCTAGCAGTTGTTTGCTGGGTTCGATTCTCCATATTACCTACTTAGTAAAAAGAACATTCCTAAGAGTCTCCACCACATTGTTACTACGTACTTAAAAAGACAATTCTTAGGTGTCTCCAACATGTTCCTTTGTAGTCTATATTATATCCCATTGTTGGGCAAAGGTCTCCCCTGCCAAACCTCCGTGTCTTGTGCGATCTCAAAATGTTAAGGCAAACAGGTACTTAATGCAAAAGTGTGTCTGTCATGTCTGTCTGTTACCTCTTCATGCTTAAATCGCTGAAATGATTTAGATGAAATTTGGTATAGAGATAGTTTGAGTCCCGGGAAAGGACATAGGATAGTTTTTATCCCGATATTCCCACGGGATCAAAACTTATGCTGATGAAACCGCTCGGCGCTGCTAGTCGTGTATGAATTGTATAATACAGCTAAGAATCAATATTATATTTATTTATTTAATTATTTATATACACACGGTAAAATACATAGGGATATGACGTAATTATAATTTGGGTACGAAGGTACTGCTTATTTCTTAAGAAATTTCTTCCAGCAGACCTGCGAAAGGAGAAGTAAAAAAGAAATAAAGACAATAGTGTGTGAGAACAAGAAGAGAAAAATATGAATGTGTGAAGTCTAAAACTCAAATATTAGATTAAAAAAAAAAATTTTTTTTGATCATTTGGTAAATTAAATATTTCGATTGTGCTGTCTTTGGCTTAACAAATGCAATGCATACATACCTAAGCATTGCATAATCAGCCTATAATGATCCCACCGTTCCCTCTCGCAGAGAGGAGGCCTTCTCTTTGTGAGAGGGACCGGATCGTGCCCGTAATCCACTACGCGAGCCCAGTGTTAATTGGTGGATGTCACATATTGTCTTCGAATTTTTGGTTCTACGACATACCGGTTTCCTCCATTCAAATGAAATGGGTATAATAATATTAAAGTAAGATTTATGCCTTCTATAGTGGAATCTTTCACCATAGTACAACAAGGCTCGGTCGCAACTTCCCGATCGGGTCCGGTATCATAGCCATTGAGAAAATTATTGCTTCGGCACATAATAACTAACTATAGGATAGCGTTTACCTGTTTTATTACAACACAAGTAAGAATATACATTATATGTAATACAGTGTACAAACATAGTGGTTAGGTTAGTTTTTCAAGTCGTTACTCAAAGCGACGCGAAATTCCACAAGATGTAGTCACCGCCTATTTAGCTTAGACAAGCGGATACGCGGGCGCAAGGTCGTTAGAAACCGCTATGAAATCGAACTGCATGAGCATCATAATATATTGTAGAATATGTTGGTATATTAGCTTGCATTTTGCCCGCGGATCTGTTCAGGTGGTACTTACATACAAGATGAAAAGTACCTAGTTATTGTGTGCTCATGCAATAGATACCTGGCCAAGACATGAATAGGTACCTAGTGTGGGCAGCAATAAACAATAATTTATGTAATAAATAATATGTTATTTTTATGTCTTTATTATTCATAATGTGCGTTTTGTTTGTGCAGAATAAACAATGTTTCTTTATTTTCTTTTATTTATACTGCAGAGTGATGATTAATACTAGACACACCCACGTGCATTTCATTATTTTTTAAGTATAATTTTTTTCTTACATGGCAGCTGATTTTATTTTATTTTTTGTAAAGGCATAGACAATAGACATTGTGACTTATGAAATCGCCTTGGATGATTCTATAAAGGTGTAATAATTGTGGTTTAAATTAATAAATTATACACAGTAACTTGGAGACAGCCAATTTGTTTGCTGTAAATATGATTCTCATTTAAAGGGCAGACCATGATCTGCCCTTTTCCCAAATGACCTACCTTAATAACTTATTTCAATGCGATTGGAGAAAGCCAATTTTTTGCTGCCATTCCTAAATAACCTGCCCGACTAACATATACAGGGTGAATTTTTCAAGTGGGCGTGGATTGCCAAATCCGAAACTATGAGGAATAGCGAAAAGTACTCAAAGGAGTCGCGGGCTCGATTTTGATGAAAACTAAAACTGCATCATTGGATTTTTGAAAAATCAATATTTCTGGCCAGGAATCGAACCTGTTGATTTTGAAAAAAAAACACACGCTGTATTATTACACCATTCGATAGTGTCGCTAATAAGGATCAAATTCTGGGAAGTAATGACATACGGCAAACTAAAGGAAAGAGCTCATTTTTATCAAAATACTTTTTTTATTTTCTTATGCTACCTACCTATTAAACCTTAACTGATTAATTGTTCAAAATTATGACCATTGTTTTTGAATACATAGCTGGATTCAACGTCTCAAGGATTGTACTACAATTAAAATTTGAATTTAGAACATAATTTTGTGAAGGTGACTGCGCTACGAGTGTTTCGGGTGTAAAAATATTGAGCTCATTTCGAACAAGGTATGAAAAAAGAAGCAGTTTATTAAAATTCAACATTTTCATTAAGTTTGCCGTATGTCATTACTTCCCAGAATTTGTTCCTTATTAAGGACACTATCGAATGGTGTAATAATACAGAGTGTGTTTTTTTTTTTCAAAATCTACAGGTTCGATTCCTGGCTAGAAATATTGATTTTTCAAAAATCCAATGACGCAATTTTAGTTTTTATCAAAATCGAGCCCGCGACTCCTTTGAGTACTTTTCGCTATTCCTCATCGTTTAGAATTTGGCCATCCACGCCCACTTGGAAAATTCACCCTGTATAAAAACTATTTATTTCTCATTGCATTGCAATTAATAATGGAACCAGTTGATAAAAGATTGTTTTGAAAGCTCACGAGAAGCCTTGCGTCACGAATTTCGTAACACATTGTTCTAAGCGACGTAGGCAGCTTTAACAATTACGCACTCACTGTAGGTACTTGATAAGGTCGTAGTATTAGTGAGAAGCAGAGCGGGAGCGGTGTGTCGCAGGAAAATAAGATTTGTGCCTCTAGCTTATAACAGTCTTTTTAACATAAAGACTCTATAGTTTTAATGATTAGTATAGAGGTATGAGGAACAGGGTGTAAAGTTCACTCATACTCTATCTATAGAAAAGGGAGGATCCTCCGACCAGACGGGTGTTGTGTCTGGCGGGCAACTGCCCAATGAGTCATGTCGGGCCGTTGTATATAATATGCTAGTTGCGTGGTAAACTCTGCTTGCGAGATGCAAGATTTGCGTGACGTCAGTATGACGCGTTGTTGCATGTGGCGTTGTAGATACCGCTACAATTAGGATATAGATATCTATATACTAATAATAAAGCTGAAGAGTTTGTTTTTTTGAACGCGCTAATCTCTGAAACCAGTCGGATTTGAAAAAAATATTTTTGCATTTGATAGCCCAATCCTTGAGAAAGGTTATAGGCTATATAACATCACGCAATGATCCTTAGGAGCCGAGCAAAAATAATAAAGTCAGAAAGAACGAAACGAAAACGAAATGATAGCGCAGCAGGTGATGAGATGCGACAGGGTCGGTGGGGGAAGAAATTTACGCGGACGAAGTCGCGGGTAGAAGCTAGTATAGTTATAAGCTCGCAAACGGGGAGTAACATACAAAAAACTAAAAGTAGAAAATACCTAAAAGACTCATGACCTTGAATTCTTAAAGAATAAAAACTGCAGCTTAAGTTCATCAGTCAAAACTCATTCTGTATAGAACTGTTTTAGAAAACATTTAACATTAACACAGCAATTGTTTATGTTTACAAGGTTGCAGTAATTTATTTTAAATGGCCAAATTGTTACGTGGAGCAAAAACTAAATAAAATGCTTTGAGGTTATGTTATGCAGATGAAAAAACTAAAACAGCATACAAACATATTAGAACTCCATGAATGCTTTTGCATTCCATTCACAAATTCATCACCAATTTTCTATCAGTTGAATGGCTGCTTTCCCTTGATTTTCCGCTTCAGCTTATCACTCAGACCCATCAAACAGAAACCCTAATTACAGCTAGTGCCTAAATACTGTACCGTTGTGCGTTAATAGACGTGATTAATTGTCACACTGTTTACGTACTTGAGCAATTTACTTCATTATATTAAAGTATAAATATTAATTGGTAGTTTACACAGGATTTAGGATTACTGCTGCTATAGTTCAGTGTTATTGTGCCGTGCAACGATGAAAACAAATGGTGTTTGAAGGAATCACATAACATTCACTAAAAATAGACGTAATTAATTACAATAAGCAGACCTATTTTGATAAAACCGGCTGTAATTTATATGTATTTCCCTGAATGAATATCGACTTTTTTAAATTATTTGTTTATATTTTTGGATAACACTCTAAAAACCTACGAAGCACACCACCCTATATGCAGTTGATTTTATACTTAAAGTGTATTTGAATAAAGGAAGTGGTACTTCATTAGTGTTCGATATAATCTAGTATAATGAGACCCTTTCTGTCCACGTCCCTCTATAATATAAGGAAGTGGTACTTCATTAGTGTTCGATATAATCTAGTATAATGAGACCCTTTCTGTCCACGTCCCTCTATAATATAAGGAAGTTACTGGGTATCCCTGGCGCCTACTAATTTCTTCTCAGATTAATTAAGTTTCGTGTAATCAGGGCAGGCTTTTTATTAAGGACAAAGACGAGGATATTATTCAGAACTAAGAAGAAACTTTACTACTTTGGCTAAACAGATATTAAGATATCACCATAACGAAATTCTAAATCAGATTAGTGGCACATTTTGAATTTGAATAAACTGGAAGTTAACCTCAACCTACTTCATAAAATATAGAGTGGTAACACTGGCAACTAATCTAAACAACAACAAGTCGTATGTATAAAACAACTCTAAAATAAAACAATGAAAGTTCATGTACATGTTGTTCATTAAACCGCTAAAACAACAATGTTAGCAAGTTTTATATTTCCCAAAGGTAAACCGAGGCAGTGGCTTCGATTTTAATTAAATAGAAAGTCCGATCCCCGCACAAGTTATTTGAAGTATTGGCAAAAGTTATGTGAAGTAAATAAGTAGATACCTATTATACAATAAAGAGATTTCACTCACCATTCGGACACGTGAAGAGGTTGCCCTGTGAACAACAACAAAATTATTAGTTATTTAACAAAAAGTTTTCATGAAACATTTCAGGCATTTGGCGTTACTTTGTTCTCGGAAAGTTTTGAAGTATTTATGAATCGGTAAGTACTGGTACCGAACGTGGGGGATAAATTCATAATAAATAACTAATTTGGAAAGAGGATCAAAGCTGTTCAATTGTTCATCTACTGATAATCCGTTCCGCCACCCGTGAGCCTAGAGATGAATGGCTTATTTTTAGACGAACCGATGCGAAGCGAAATGTTATGAATGAAGTAGATTTTCAGTTACAGTACACACAGTACATACATGTTTTTGTTTTTTTTGTACAGTACAGTACATACGTTTCCATACTGTGTTGTGATGGCTTTTAGTCTAACTAGACTAGATGCGTGTGATTTTCAGTATTTTACACATTTTCAAAACTCAGTTACATCATCACTCAGTTACATCATCAACGGTTTTGTGGATGGAAGAATAGACAAAACGACAGATTGTAGAAAGGTTTCATTTCTTTAGAAACCTCATCATCATGGTCAATTGGTCATGCTACGCGTGCAGGTCGTCAGGAACCCTAAAGTCATCCTCTGGATGATTTTACTTTTGTACCGACTGTCGCAGTTTCGTATGTTATCCGGACTGATAGCCAAACATGCTTATCGATACAAAGAGTGGTAATCAATGTGCAAAGAATGGTCGATCGATACCACTTTTCGCAGCAAGTCAATCGATCCGCTCGGCTTTTGATAACCACGAGAACTTCGTCTACTTATTCAAAAAATCACGACATTTTACGCATATTAACTAAAAAACGACAGAGACTAACAAAAAGTTCTCGTTGGCTTATTCTATAACGACCGGCTGCTGACTAATTAAATTCTTGCTCTCATTCTGAAGTTATTTATTGTACAAGATTAGAGATTAACGTAATCTATTAAGTAGAGCCACCGTTCTTGACTTAAGTCGGCTATGTAATGTGCTTTCCAATGCAGGCAGCGTAACCTGTTATAATACAGTAAGTTAGCTTTGTATATAGGAACCGCTTCGTTTATCTAGGCAAGTTAGGTACTTGTATCTTAATATATGGGCTAGTAAGTCTGTAAAGCTTTGGTGCCCCCTTTGTATTGAAGTAAACTATGTGTAGGCCGCCCGTCATATTACTGAGCCCATATTTGCGAATCTCGTTACACCGCCACTCAATTTAGCTTGTATGTGACAACATTACGGCAATGAATCTCCGTTATGGGCAACTGTGTACCCATACAGTTTGAGGTTGGACGATAAATTAATTTTGATAGGAAAGTTTCGAAATAAATGCGGTTAGTGAAATAGTTTCTCTACTTTTATGTACTGTATTTAAAAGGTGAACGTAAAACGCTTTCGTTCATTTTGAATTTCGGACACATTTTAATAAACTTGTACTGCGCGTATTATTAAATATTTCAATTTGTGATAAATAAATGCCTAATAGACTGTTACTGAATTAAATAAAATCTATTAGGTAGTTGTTAACTGACACGTTTCACTCGATTGCCCGCAGCGCCGGCTAAATTATCAAAATTACCAGAAAACTAATGGATTGATATTCCTAGACCGCACACATCGAAACAAATCCGAAATGTGGTCAGTTTCACAGTTTTCCATTCGGAAATTGATATAACGGGCGGTCGTGACAGAATGAAACATTTCGAGTGGCTTGCCAAACTGGGGAAAGTGGGTTTGCGAGGACACTCGCCACCCGTGACCGAGTAAAACAGTTTTAAATGAAACAATAAGTTCTATAGGATAAAACAATTAATAAAACGACGAACCATTCCACTTAATTGTTACGTAAGGCTCCCTACTGATTGATGGTGAGAGCCGAGATTCAAATACCGACCCGTAGAAAGTACATTCAATGGAGTAACCCCAGTTCGTAAACAGAAGTGCGAATTTCAATCAACATTGTTCCCCAACACTTAAAACTGAAGTAGGTAGTAGTTTTACTTAGTATGTTTGCCGGAAACTTTTACGTGCGATAAGGAAAGAAAATGACTGAATTTATGACTCAAGTTTTATTCTAGAGAATTTTGCCGATTCGATTCTGCGGTTTTGCCGCAACGTTGTGGCAAGCCATAGCGTCATTAAATTCTATTTGTTTGAAAAGCTGAATTTTAAATTAATTAAGTCAATATCATAATTATAACAGCGATGCGTTCAAATATATGCGGGTATTATACGTCACTGCTTTTACCAAATCAAACAGACTGTGTCGAAAGCGCAAACTCGCAATGTTTGTCTAACTACTTACAAAATCACAGAGCCGCCAATCTGAACTAACATAATGTCACTCGATGACATGAAAGTTAATGTATTCTGACGGTATATGGTTTCTGGGTGTAATGGATGTAATCAACTTGTAATCGATCTCGCGAAGCTGCACAGAGTCGGCTAACAAAGTTACGCAACTCGATATTATTATTTTATTATGAAACGGCCTACAATGCCTACCAGCCAATATTATGGGAATTTAAAAAGTTCATGGGTAATTTTCGTCGATGTAGCTCGTAAAATCGGTTGCTGTATCGAATTCCGAACAATAATCGAATCTCTATGATTTACCTAAATCATTGATAGTAAATTAGAATGCAAGTCTGCGGCATTGACATGTTCTGGTTATTAATTATCCCAATCAGAGGTGTTACTATTGTAATGATACCGGTATTAGCGGTCCTGCAAAACTAACAGGCTACAGTAGTGATCTATGGGTAGTATGCACTCAGTGATTACGACTAATGACTGTGGTTTAAACAGATATTATTATGGACTGATTAGTATATACTTAGTAACAATGTTTACTAAAATATTATCAACAGGGCCGCTCTATGTTGAAATATGGGTTCAAAAACATTCGGTACCGTATTATTGATTTCTTCAGTCACGTGACAGGTCATCGTGAATGGCAATCTCACGTTATATGAGACTATGGTTCATCAGCTGAGAACTGCAGTACCTACGTGAAGTCGAAGTAGTGTTTTGGTCTTATACAGGATTATTTTCAATTGGCTAGTTAATAACTGCAGACGCGATGAGTATCGTTATGTAAAACACGTTAAAAAATGTTTTTGAAGTGAAACTTCTTTAGGCGCGCTTGACTTGGGGAGTAAACTGGCGAATGCGTTACGAAAACGTGTGATCGCGAGTAGGGAAGGTACGTAAAAAATAGCTGGAAATACCTGGTGGAAAAACCCGGTCCCGGTCGCATAAATATGCGACCAAATACTTGCAAGACTATTACGGCTACTCGCTCAAATACGTAGGTACTCAACCGCGTTAGTTTTCGCAAATGCGATCATGCTCCTTATCAGTAAGAGTCTACGGAACAGTTTCGTATGCAAGTAATTTTTACCGACTTCACAAAAAGGGGGAGGTACTATGTTCGGCTGTTTGTATGTTTTTGAAGGAAAACTTCTTTACGCGCGCTTGACTTGGGGAGTAAACTGGCGAACGCGTTACGAAAAGTGTGATCGGGTGAGGTGAACGGGAGTTGAGTGGGGGATATAAGCAAGACAAAGCAGTGCGCGCGTACGTTTTCTTTCTCTCTTCTTCTCATAGCCAAATACGTATTAAGTTTTTTTTCTTTTGCTTATATCTCGAAAATGGTGCGTCCTATCGCAAAAATAATGAAAATTTCGACCCCCTTTATGAAACCCATAAAATCCTAAAACTCAACATGTAGGTAATCATTTTTCATATTTTCCATACAAAAAGTGAAAAATTCCTTAAAAAACACGCCAAGGCCGCCCCCTCCGCGCCTGCGGCTCTAAAAAACAATACACGGGGTTAGGGCAAATAAGTACAGACGCCAGCACATCAACCTACTACAATCTGTCAGATTTCTTTAATAGATTTTCAACTTTATTACTAAAGAATAAGGTTCAAAGTTGATTGGGAAAATTTGACAGTTTCGCGTAGGTTGACGTGCTGGCGTCTGTACCACGTGTCGACGAGTCGCGATTGTCAAATTCGATTTTTGTTGTGTCAAAATTATTTACGTGAAACTTCTTTACGCACACTTGACTTGGAGAGTAAGCTGGCGAACGCGTGACGTAAGCGTTACGAAAAGTGTGATCGGGCAAGTAGGGAAGGTACGTATTTACTCGACCAGGTTTTTGCTTCCAAGTACGCACACCAGGTACCGACTCAAAATACTTGCAAGACTATAAAGTACCTTATACGGCTACTCGCTCAAATACGTAGGTACTCAACCGCGTTAGTTTTCGCAAATGCGATCATGCTCCTTATCAGTAAGAGTCTACGGAACAATTTCGTATGCAAGTATTTTTTACTTTAATGGTTTGCAAGTATTTATTTGTAAACGCGATTTTGCTCCTTATTTATAGGAAGTCATTGATCAATTTCCTATGCAAGTAGTTTTACTTCCAACGGGGCTTTTGAATACGCGATTGTACTTCTTATCTGTATGAAGTTATGGATCAATTTTCTATGCAGATAGAAAATACTTGAAAGTATTTCGCTCCGTCGTGCCTCGACGCTCGAGTACGTAGGTACTCAAATAGTTCAACAACCGCGTTTGTTTTCGCAAATGCGATCATGCTCCTTATCAGTAAGAGCACAGAATACTTAATAGTACTACGTACAGAAAGGACACTCCCTTCTTCGCCCTCATATCAGATACCGCACCTCACCCCGCACTTCGAGGTATTCGTCGCCGACTCTTTAGCAAGGGCGCTCGCGAACCGCAGCGCTGTATTGCTGACACGAAAAGTTTTATTTGAGTTTTAATCACGATGGTTGGATATTGTGATGCTTTTCCGAATTCGTATTTACATAAACTGTTTGTAAGATTTCGCATTTTTAATAACATGCGATTTAATAACCGATTATTTACGGACAAGTCATTTAAACTAAACTATTTTAGTGTTTTTATTTCATTACGAACCCGACTATATAAATAAACAATTGAACTACATGGTCACTTCATAATAATGCACACGTGCGGGCAGCGCCGCCGCCGTCGTCGTTCGGTTCCCCGACACAAATTGCTTTCCGCGCCATTTTTTTTACGCTACTAGATTTCACGCACACATTTGCACATACACAAACGTCATTTGTTTATGTAGTAGTAATAGGTAACTATTTTGCGAGCGTTGTATGGAGTGTCCGAGGTGTGGTAAGAGTCTACGGAACAATTTCGTATGCAAGGATTTCTACTTTAATGGTTTGTAAAAGTGTTTATTTGTAAACGCGATTGTGCTCCTTATTTATAGGAATTCACGGGTCAATTTCCTATGCAAGTACTTTTTACTTCCAACAGGGCTTTTGTTTGATTACGTAATTGTACTTATTTGTATGAAGTTATGGATCAATTTTCGATGCAGATAGAAAATACTTGAAAGTATCTCGAGCCCTGGTTTTAGGCCCTGGTTTCTTAAGGTGGACGTACTTGGAAGCCCTGGTACTCGATTTTGCAAGTACGACTCATGTCTACGGGCTACGGGCGAGGCGAACAGGAGTTGAGTGGGGGATATAAGCAAGAGAAAGCAGTGCGCGCGCACATTTTCTTTCTCTCTTCCTCTCATAGCCAAATACGTTTGAAGTTTCACTTCAGTCGTGTGGTCATAAGCACACTCGGTTTTTTTTTGAGAGGTTAATGATCGCTCTTATTGTTGTTACCTTCTTGAAGTATGAGCTGAGAAAAACTGTCAAGCTCTTCAAGTCTGTGAAGTTTACACAAACAACAACCAGATTTTCTAAACTAATATCGCAACTGACAATATATTTTTTGTTTTATCACGTTTAGATATCGATATTACTCAACTCGTCTGTGGTGTTTAGCTAGCCAATTTGAAATGACCCTGAATAAGGATGATCATTTGTAATTAATTGTATGTTGTTTGTTATACAAGACAATGTGCCGAACTATAATCATGAAAGAACAATACCTAAGTATTTTCTTTGCAGATTCGGTAAAAGTAATCAACGTTGCAATAGTGTTGCGAAGTCGCATTGTGTAAATAAACAGTTTGTTTAACATACAATGAGATGTTCCGCTAATATGATTGAGAAGGCTGTATGCACATCCGCCTGTGTCAAACAATTCCATTTTACTCGTTGATCAGTTTTTAATTAAATCTTTATTGTTCTTTTTTTAGGTCACCTGGCAGCTTTGCAAACGATACGAGTATATTTGTTAGTCCTTAATAGCTAAGTGATTGGTTTAATTGAGTCAATCTAATTTAATGGCATTTCGACTTCAGTAGATTGATCTGTCTAATTGCCCAGATTTTATTGTGTCGCAGTAAAAAAAATCGTAACTTTGAACGGAATAATCCAAATTGCTTTTGTAAAAGTATGAGTTAAAGTGGATTAAGTATGTATATTTCCACTTTACCGGGTGGTACTTTTAAAATTAAAGTCTGGGCGTAAAATGTTTTATCAGAAAATCCGCGAGCTTTATGACCGACTACAATATCTTACATTGTAGTCCGCTGAGACGCAAGAAAGACAACATTTATGCAATTAAAAGAGATATCGAGATAAGCGTTTAACTATATCTGGCATACAGGGCTAAATTAGATTAACTATCGCAACTTCACAGACTTGTTTGGTATCGATATCTAAACTCGATGAAACAATACAAAAACAGATTTTCTCAACTCATTCCCCCAGACCCCCCAAAAACATGAAATCTTTTTATTTTAATTTTATCATAATATTAACGTATCGATACCCATAACGTCTGTGAAGTTTCGTTCGCTAATTTAATTCGACTCTGTATACAATAATAAGCCATTCCATCTCTTTCTGTGGATGTCGATGTCGTAGTTAATCCCATAACATCTGCTATGCCTCTTAAAGAAACTTCAAGACTTTTCAGAAACTTACAAGAAAGATAGAACATACTTAATTGTGCAAGAAAATGGCAAGTGTACCTACTCAGCTCCATACGAAGCACAAAGATACTGAGCTAAGTAAAATAAAAGAAGTAACATAAGCTTACCTCTGAGCCGGCTTGCACAGCAGCCAGCAGGAACACGACGACACATAGTGTCGCCGGACACCTTATCAACATCGTAAATCTGTGAACAAAACATAATAATGCTTAGCTTTTCTTTACAACAATGTTACAGAACTTTGTATCAAATGGTACAGTAGAATAAAAGAGAAAAGTGAGCGGGCCGCTTATTTCAGGGAAAGGAACTAAGGCTGGAGCTGCATGCTGTAGCAATATCACGTCGATTTGGTCTCTTAGGACTCTTTGATACATTCATAATACGTAAATAGAGGGTACACCATGTCTATTTGAATGTCGAAGTAAACGTTTTTTAATTTAATTTTTACATTTACAAAGGAGATACAATCCTTATATACAGGGTTATTTGAAAAACACCAACAACCTCTTAAGAGTTCATTGTACTCGCGAAAAAAAAATCAGCTGTTCCCTACATTTATGTTCGTAGAACTCGTCAAAATGTATGGAACAGCTGATTTTTTTTTCGCGATTTCAGGTTTGGTCCCATAGTAAAAGTTGTTCATAATGATGAGTACAATGACCTCTTAAGAGGTTGTTGGTGTTTTTCCAATAACCCTGTATACTATCCACACGCATCCAATTAAGTATAATAATTATAGTTTCTATCTGACAACCATGAGATTCCTTATATTATTATTATATGATACTATTAATTTTAATCTTACAGCGTCTGATCTAGACCTTTAAAATGTAAAAGAGTTGTTTGTTTAGTGCTTATAAGTTCCTGTATCTGCATGTTTAACTGTTTTACCGTGTATACCTTCATCATTCATGCCCAGACATCATCATGTGCCTAGCCCTTTCCCAACTATGTTGGGGTCCGCTTCCAGTCTAATCGGATGCAGCTAAATACCAGTGTTTTACTTGAAGCGACTGCCTTTCTGACCTCCACAACCTACCGTCAAACGGGGTGAATAAGGATGCAGGGGTGAATCGGGACAAAACTTTAAAAGGGATTTTAACATTAAAATAATATAGTTTGTGGCCAAAAAGGACCCTAATGTGTTTACTGTAATTTAATTAACGATTACGTGCCCTTATTGACAACAAACTATATTATTTGAATGTTAAAATCCATTTTAAAGTTTCGTCCCGATTCACCCCTGCATCCCTAATTCACCCCGTTTGTAGGTAGTTACTGGATAACGCTACCCCTTGGTAAGATTCATGCCCCTAAAATGTAATTGACAGGCTTATGTTGATATTTCGAGGTAGGCACTGCTTATATGCCTATATGCAATGCACGCCACTACCAGACATATAATAGTTAATAGAGTTGAAGAGATAAATTGTGTTTTATTTATTACACTTACAATGTGCATGCTCTGAAAATGATAAGTTTATAGGTACCAAGTAATCGTGAAAAGTTAATCACACTTTGTTAGATATATGCACCTTGTTCTTGAAATGGCTTAGCCTTTCTAAACTAATATTACACAGAGAAAAAAAAAAATTTTGTATGTTTCTTACGCTTTCACACTAAAACTGCTAAACGGATTTGGATTAAATTTGGCACATGGGTAGACCATGACCTGGATTAGGACATAGAATACTTTTTATCCCGATATTCTCACGGGATCGAAACTTATGCGGGTGAAACCGAGGGACGCAGCTTGTACAGATTACATAACCACGGTACATGTGGCAGTATCTCATTTATACCAGTACACTCCGCGAGACTCGTAAACTTCGAATAGATAATGGTTTTGTTTGCAGCCTGAGTTGCCTGTATAGTCCTGGGTTCGATTCCCAGGTCGGGAAAAGTATTATTGGGTTTTTCTATCTAGAACAACTCAGTAGCAGCCTGGAGTCTGGATTTGTGCCCGGTTTTTTGGAAGCCTATTGCCATAAACCGGGCCTCTTATACATGGCACTTATACATAACTGACGAAATGTGGGTTTACTACAGTACTATAGGTACACATTTGCCTAAGTCTTCGGAGAAACAAGGCGTGATTTTGAATGTGTGCAGTTTATAAAACTTCGAATATGGTTTTAAGAGTAAATGCGGGTGGTCGTTTCTCTAAAGAATTAACGCTCTCGCCTGTTTACTGATAAGGTGGAATTCCCTCACCGTTAACTTCGGAGATTGTATCAGGTGTAAAATCAAAACCAAAATGTAATCTCCGTAGCGACAGTAAATATCCTGCTGATTATTTTAACGTATGTACGACGTCATGTGCTTTTCAGTCATTCACTCGTTAAATAATCAATAAGCCGACGAGACTCCGTGCACTGATTAATATGTATGAAGTAAAATAACAAAAATCCATTCTCAACCCGTTTATGTATTAATTGAAATTAACGTCAGCATATTTGTACAGAGATTCCAAAATTGAATCGGGATTCGTGAAATACTGGAATGAAAAGTTTTCATTTGATCGAATAGGTACCTAGTTGTGTTCGTTCGGTATGAAATCATCACAAATTGGTTATTGGCATTTTTTGGTAAATTTTCGGTTTAAATTAATCGGCCTCTTTGAAATCAGTCTGCGTACTCAAATGAGTAGGTCGTTAGATTGAATCCTCGTTTATTTAATTTTTGTTGGTAACTTTTATTTATTTATTTTTGTTCGCGTGTGTTTATACTTGTAACTTTTCTCGCAAGGTTTCCAGATGAAATATTAATTACGTGCTGTGTTTAATTATACCAAGATAATATTGGGTGTTATTTTGTAGCTAACAATAAGTTTCACTCGGAATATGAGGTAGCCAACCCCATACATAAATGACAACAAGTTCGTATTAAGTTGTACTGTTTATGCAATACCGGGATGGTTTTGTACTTGCAAATGCAATTGCATTCTATTTTGCACACATCAACACTGGAAACAAAACAATGTAGATATGCATCTATAGAGAAACATTGAAATCTATACAGTTTTGTTCGCTGGCTGGTGGCTATGTAATTTAGATTCTGTCAGCGAGTCCCGAAATCGATCATAATCCAAGCTTTTTTTTTTTCAAATTCTCGCTGGTTGCTCTACCTATACTATGTCAGTTATTTGAAACTTGCGACACAATGATTGACCGTGTGGACAAAGGCGGGTATAAAAAGTAGATATAAAACTAGGTTAGGCATAAATCAGTAAATAACACAATATGTATTGTTATCATACCCGTGATAAAAATCTTAAATAGTAAAAAAAAATGGCTGAATTAAGACCGCCCATTGTGTCACGCCTTGTAAAATTTCTACATTTATATTTGGTAATATTTAATATTATGGTGTACATAATAAAGAATATTCTATTTTATTCTAATACAAATTAGGGTAGACGGCAAATGATGACAGTTACTAGACAAACACTTCAACAAGGTTCATAACAACTAATAGAGAATGATATTGATTACATTAGGTCAAGAACGCTTTTAAAGGGGAAGCGCTAGGATACCCCGCGAAATTTCAATTTTCTTAAGAATACAACCCTCTAAGTTGATATTTTATCAAATAGTTATTCAATAGGTTTTATACTAACTTAGAGGGTTATTGATGATATTAATGATTATAATTCTATAAATATGTACAGTCAACAAAAGAGATAAGTATGCAGGATCGTCGGATATAGTTAAAGTTTAGTAAGAAACCGATGGATGTTATCGAATAAAATTTCATTTTATTAATAGAAAACCAACGGCTCTTTTATCAAATTAAATTTCAGTCGACAACATCCATCGGTTTCTTACTAAACTTCAACTATATCCTACGATCCTGCATACTTATCTCTTTTGTTGACTGCATAATACTTGTAACGGTCGCGAATCATATTAAGTTCAACATACACCTGACCTGCAAATTGCAAACAACGTAAGAAAATTTGAATTTCGCGAACTGTCCTAGTGCTTACCCCATAAAGCAAACATAATCAAAATTGCAACTGCAGACAAAATAATTCCTAAACAAGTATTCGAGTCACGCTACTATTTTGGTTCCACGACTCAACTGTGAGACTGAAGCAACATTTTTTCGTAAGTAAAAATTATGAGAATAGTACACTACAATTAATAGATAAGATAATAAAGCTTTGTCAAAGCACAATGAGGTGATTTTGTAAACCTGTTTCATTATGATAGTGCAACGATCGCGCGCGTCGTGTGAGTGGCTAACTTAAGAGACTAAATACATGCGGACGGTTGATTAGTCGTTAGTTGTAAGTAGAGCAAGGGCAGTGTTAGATGGTCTTGGTTTTGATTGGACGGGAAATCAATTTGCTGTTGCATTGAACAAAGAAATGACTCGTGCAGGAAATACATTTTACTATACAAGAGATGGAATCCGCTAGATGTAAGAAGCACAGGACCGGTGGATATAGCGATACTAGGAGGAGGACTATGTACTGGGAAGGAAATAATTCGGCAAAATGGTGATGATGACACCACTTAATGAAGACATAATAGAACTGTCAAACATCGAGGATGTTAATAAAATAGAAACAACACTTTTAGACATTTTGAAAATCAATCTAAACGCATTGTTCTAAGTCGATGGAGACACTAAACTTCATTAATAATTCAAATATACCTATCAGAAATTGAATAGATAAAGTTGTGCGCACACACGTTTTGATGTCATTACGGGTAGTAATAAAAAGTGTAATGGAACTGCCCGGTTCCTTGTAACGGTGAGCAGAAATGATTGGTGCTTACATATGTGGCGTAATGTACACGATTATTACATAATAACATACTAGTCTACGCTCTCTCATATAATGGACCACCGGGATACTGGAAAGAGGATTTTGTGGTTATTCTAAAAATTTTATTGTACTTTTGATTGAACTGGTATTAAAATGTTAAAGTATTTAAAAATTCTGCTGACAAGTGGGTTGATGAAAGCAACATTATAGACGTAGAGGACACAAAAATTGCTGCTGATAGAACCCCATATTATACCATACGGGACTTAACAGACTAAAAGCAATGAAGAGGTAATTTCATAGCAGATATAAATACGAAATCGATAAAATGTGACATTAAAGTTTATGCACTTGACACAGAAGAATCGATACGGTATCTAAACTTAGGACTTTGCAGCGACTGAATCGGTGTGCATTTCAGATACAATTTTAATGTGAAAAGTTATGAAAGTTAGCTTCCATATATCAACTTGCGAGTTCCGAATAATCCTAGTTATATTACGAACTTAACGCTTTAAAGACTAGTTTTATAAGGAAGTTATATTAAAGTTTATTATGACACAATTTTGTCGTAGGAAGTTTAATGAGAATGTTCCGGAGTTTCAAGGTTTCTTTTCATCGAAGTCATAAAATGGGGCTTTAGAAGTAAAGTACGTTCATTCTACTTTGGTAACATAAAATATATACTGGATATATCTGAATGACGGATGGCGGTGACGTTTGAGTATCTATACTTATACTTACTAATAATAAAGCTGAAGAGTTTGTTTGTTTGAACGTGCTAATCTCTGGAACTACCAGTCGAATTTGAAAAAAATATTTCTGCATTAGTTGGCCCAATTTCTGAGGAAGGCTAGAGGCCATTTAACTTCACGCCAGGATTCTTAGGGCACGCGTCAAAAGAAAAAAAAAGTAAGAAAGAACGGTAAACGAAAACGAAGTATTCATAGTATATACGTGTATAAAAGTATCGTAAGTATATAAAAGAAGAATATGCGACGGGATGGCTCGCGGGTGCACGAAATTTCATGCGGTTCGTATTTATGTAATTAAATTAACAGACAAGGTACCTCCAAAAATAAAGTTGCTCAGTAACTTTGCAGTAACCTTCTGTCTGTCGATGATGTCATAATTCGTGTCCGGATTCGATTGTACTATTTTGAAGCTAACAATCGATTAATTAACATAAAGTCGAATTTTAAACAATATAATATTTATTTTGTAATACGGGTTTTGATCACGCTCATGGAATTTCAAAGTAAGAATATACAAATTAGATGTTTAAAAGTTACATGTTGTAATTGAACACATTACTTCAAATCACAACTCAAAACTCAACTCTCAAAACGGTGAAGGAAAACATCGTGAGGAAACCGGCATGTCTTATAGCCAAAAATTCGAAGACATGTGTCATCTACCTACCCTCATTGGGCCCGCGTGGTAGATTATGGCGCACTTCGTCTTACAGAAAGGAGGCCTGTTTTCCAGCAGTGGAAACATTATAGGCTGATTATGCTTCAAATCACAAAGTTATAACTCCAAAAAATTATGTCAGTAGGTAAGTACTAGATCCATCCAATATTATCTTTGCCATCGTCTAATATCTTTGTCCATATATTCACACGAATCTAGAACATCTTCACTATAAAGTAGGTTTAAAATTAAGTAGATAAGTAATGAAACGAAGCTTCGACCTGTATATTAAATACCTGAAGATCAGGTTTCTGTTAGGGTTGAAGAGGTCAGACAATCGCCTAGGTTAAAACCTGAATACCTATCGCTATGTCACGGATGAATAGCCCAGTGGTGGCTTACTTAAACGAGCCCGCGAAGAATTCATTTAGTCAGGGTTCGATAAAATGAAGTAGAGTTAAGTATAGATGAAGAACTCAATTTACAAAGCTCTAAGCAAGACCCTACATACAAAAGAGGGATGGAAAGAAAATATATTTTCACCAATAACATGGTTTTCTAATTAAAACATGGAGGATTTTTTTAATTAATTGAGATGAAAGAAGATTTGGACGTGGAATGTGGATTCAGTAAAGTAGCATTCAAAAATGTCTATTAGAACAGCTTTTGCAAATACATACTAATTAAACAATTCTGATATTTTTAGAATTCCTAACTAAGAATTTTGTTTCTAAAGGTTTCGTAATTGCTTATTATTTATAAGCAATTACGAAACCTTTAGAAACAAAACTAAACTTTAGAAATAAACTGTAGATTTTGTAAAAAAAATTGTAAGTATTAGTTAATTAGTTAATATAGTTAATATTAGTAAATAAATAAATATTTTTTATCATGAGGTCACAATTTTGAAACATTTATGAGACAACTTTTTAGAAATAAAATAACATGTTTGAATATACTCAAGAATGTTTGAAGTGGATATTGTAGTGTTGCAAGAAAGGAAATCGGTATTACAGGAGGTAGTATTACTGTAGGGATATTGCAACAGTCATACGCCAGTTAATAAGAAACTCGTTATAATTTAACCAATTACGTTGTAGGAAAAGGTAAAAAATAGAGAGCAGGTAGCATTTGATATGAAACTTAGTTCACGTGCAATTAGCAAGTCAGAATTTGATATAACTACAATGTTGCAAGCAAACATTATGAAGGTGGCATGACATGAGACCTATGCTTCACGCGGATCAAGTCACCTAAGCGGATAAAAAGGTAAAATAACAAATTATGATGTAGGTATCTTGTTTTACACTTTTTGATTTTAGACGCTACGCGTATAGCCACCAGAACAAGTTCAAGCCATTTATCGTGATTACCAATTCCGGACCATAACAGGATTCCCAACAGAAAAACTAAATTGCGTTGCTGTAGGCATTAAATGCGGGAGAGTTAGCGGTCCGAGGCAAATGAGACTTTTAAGCTTATTGCCCGAGTCTATTACCGGGTCTGCTGGGGCTGGCTACTTATAAAAAGAGATTGAGCTATACATGATATTTAAGACTAGCTTCTGCCCGCGACTTCATCCAAATGAAATTACATGTTCCTCCAACCCACCCTGTCGCATCGCATCACCTGCCCTGCCCTCGCTGTCACTTCGTTTTCGCTTTTCGATCTTTCTGACTTATTCTTTTTTATCGGCTCCTAAGAGTCGTAGCGTGATGTTAAATAGCCTATATGCTTCCTCAAGAATTAGACTATCAAATGCAAAAAGATTTATTTAAATCTGACTGGTAGTTCCAGAGATTAGCGCGTTCAAACAAACAAACAAGAAAACAAACTTAGCTTTATTATTAGTATAGATAGATAGAACTCTCTTGCGGATTAAACTCAGAAAAGGAATCTAGAAAAACAACTCCACAAAGTTCCGTAAACTTCTCAGTCAAGTAAAACGAATGTGTCTGTTTTATCTACTGCAAGTGCATTGTATGACGTGTTGCCAGTTCATTGCGTACAAGCATCAAATAACCTTTCCCAGAGAAAGCTAGTAGGGCGGAAAGATTATCCAAGCATACATCCTATTTTCCTTCACTCACGGAAAAACTACCTCCCATGAATATTTTCGGATTGTACGTAATCGTATTTGCTGTATCGATTGCCCACTAACTGTGGATTGGATGCCGATCCCTTGTTTTGGGAAACACGAATACCTTTTCCTGCATAGTAACTATTGGTGTGGATGGTTTGGGCCAAGCTCGTTGATCGTTTACTGGGTAGTTGACGAGGGTTAATTTGCTACAAAGAAATCATGTACCTACAGCCACTTTGTTCTTATTACCTATTCTAATGAAAGCAAGCTAGAAAGCAAATTCTAATTAAATAAAGTTTCTAATGATATTGATGATGATACTTTTAATTTCTAATGTGAGTAAGCAGGCTGAAGCGCTGAAGTGACAGCGGGCTGGCCATATTTGTCGACGAACCGATGGCTGGTGAAGCAGACATGTCCTGGAGTGGAGGTTGCTTATTGGCAAGCGTAGCGTGGGACGCCCTCCAGCTAGATTGACCGACGACCTTAAGAAGGTGGCTGGGAAAGACTGGCTGCGAAAGGCGGAGGACAGGGTATTGTGGCGCAGGTCTATGTCCACCAGTGGACTGCGTTAGGCTGAGTTAATTTTAATGTAGGTTAGTAGTGTCCCTTTCAATCCACTTCGTCTTCAAATGCATTTCCATTCACAGCTCTCTTTTGAATCCCGTTTAGTTTAAAGGAACAAGTCGTGTACCTATTATAACCTGCGTGCTGATTACTGAGTATAGCCGAGTATGCGGGCTGAGAATCACTTGCGCTTACTATCATTTAAATGGCTAATTAAAACACACCTGCGAATAACTTAGATGCTGATTGTACGGCTAAAAAACAAGTCTGCTGAATAGTCATTAATTTGACAGATGTGTTAAGCAATTTCCGTCTCTGTTAGGTAACAAATTAAGTTCTTAATACTATCTAGAATTATAAATCTACAGCCACCAGCATTAAAGTGCTGCCGGCGTCCAGCATTGCACGTCTTCCGGCTGCAATAATGATGATGACGGTATAAAAAACCTCGAGTGGAGGAATCGAGACCAATAGGAACAACTTCCTCATAATTCGTGATGTATCGTATGCCCCCGTGGCCTGTTCTCACGCGCCGACACCTCCCCTCCCCCGCCTCTCCATTGTCTTAGAAGTTGCGTCTGCGCCGGTACCAACCGTGAGATTGCTTTGACGCTTGATGCCACTATCTCTGAACAGATAAGACAATTTTGTTCCGTTCTAATTAATTTTATTATTTAAGCGAAAGTGGGTTACTCTGTTGTATCATTAGGGATTTTTAGTGTTACAGGTAAATTTACTGTTAACATAATCAGCGTTGATTGTACCGTCCAAAAATTAATGGCTTTTGTTAAAGTACCCAATTTGTGTATGGTTACTTATGATGGCAATAATTATGTATTTTATTCTTTTTAATATATTCAAGTATTATACTGTATAATATAACAATACATATTTATCGCTATAACTTATTGATTATATTACTCACACAATATTTACAATTTCTATTTGAATATCTCTGGTTGTAAGTTTACGATACAGTTGAATTTTGTTCAGTAAGTCATGTTTATTTAGGTCGCGGTTTCATTGTAAACTAGGGGAGCTACGAAAGTGGGCATGAAAGTCTGGTACTGTTACATTCCTAGAATGGTATTCATTGTTATATCGATAGAAATCCATACCTAGCAACAACCTCAGGCCCAAAACATAGAACATAATACAAAGGAAGATTAAGAACAATTATTAATATCCTTCTAAAGAAGCCGTAAGCTTATACTTACGTATTAGATATTTCATACGTAATTATTCTCCTCAGAACCCAATTATTTAGGTACGTGCAAGACCCAGATAAGGGCGAATTAGACTGACACCTCCATTGTATTCGGCTGAGCACCTCTGCGGTAATTTAGCCGATAAAACAGTATGTAAAACAATGAGGGCCGCTATTGTTTTGTCAAATGATTGCTGATTTTATTATGATTTCGATGTATTGGTATCATTGAAGAATGAAAGGGTGTGAGAGCGTGAGGTTACAGTTTGATTTGCTCATGTTTATTGCGATAGATGAATAGATTTGTAGGCTGGTTTGTGACGAAACCCTAATATAATAACCAATGTTATTAGAAATGTTATAATTTTGATTTTAACAATTTCATGTGTTAAAATTGGTTCATTTAACATGTTTAAATATCTGTATGCTAGTCCATGGCGAAACATGTAAGATCATAATTTTATTTATAAGACCTTAATGTACGGTCAGCAGCAAAAGTCGATTAACACTTCAGTTTTTTCAATTTTAGTTATTGAGCAGAATATTTGTTTAAAAATTGCAGCAGAAGAAAAAAAATTGAATATAAACTCTTTGCTATTATGTATGAAGTGTTAATCGACTTTTGCTGCTGACTGTACCATGTTTTAAAGCAAATAAATAGGTATATTCTATTCTATTGTTGTTTTTGCTTTCTTCTACGAATTGCGATTTAGTATATATGATGTAGTACAAAATATGAATGGTTGTCATTTTTCTATGAGTCATTTTCGCTTCATTAGTCCTCCTAACTAATATTATAAATGCGAAAATGTGTATGTTTGTTACGCTTTCACGCGAAAACAGCGGAACGAATTTGGATGAAATTTGGCACACATATAGACGACCTGGATAAGGACATAGGCTAATTTTCATTCTAGATCGCAGATGAAGTCGCGGGCTCCAGCTAGTCTTCTATAACAGTATACTCCTATCACCAATCAAAACGTCGAACACTAATAATAGTAATCTATTAGGAGGCCTCTATTAGTAACGGACGTCTAAGGCCCGAGGCCTATGTATGTTCAGCAGTACAACTTGTATGTGGCACAATAAGTAAGTAAGTATACATGTATGTCATCAGTCCATACATAAAAAAAAAATAAACTGTGAGTAAGACCAAGCTTGTTAGTGTGAAAAAGATTACGATCTTTTATTATAAAAATGGAATTTGGAGTTCTCCCACGTCAGGCCGATGGTCTAGTTAATTGACCATTGTCATAATGGGAATCTTGCGTTGAAGTGACCTGCTTATTGGCTTGGTAATCACAGGTGTTTTTCGAAATAGCGTCTCACGCTTCTATGCTGTGCACACTGTTATGCAAACAATGATCAATAAAATATGGGTAAGGAATATGTGTAAATTATACTTTCGTTTACAAAATGAAATAAAAAAAAATATGACTAATTTAAAATGGAAAAGTGAGTGTTAAAAGTTTTTTGTGTGAATGAATTTAAAATATATGCCGGAAAATCTTGATCTTGGTATTAAATAATGTAATAAGGTTTAATAAGGTGGTTTTCATGTATTAATAACGAGATCTGCAATCTACACCATTAGTGCCGAAAAGAATTTGGGAGAAGGACATATATCATATATGTTTCTCTCCTTTTCCCTTTAATCCTTCCAAAGGTTGTCTGTAAAAGATCACTTTTAGCGATAAGATCGCCCGTTGTGTCACTCTATATAAAATTTCAAGATTTATACCTATAATTTTAGGTATTCTATATCTATATCTATCTATCTAAAATTAATATTACGAGTAGACAAAACACTGTTCAACTTTTTCTGTATAGTTTCTGTTTTCGTTTTATCTCTTGTCTTTTTTTTGGATTAAATTTATGCGATGTTCTTCACCTTCGAGAGCTTTTTTTGGAAACTATGTCAAGGATATTAAGATGGCTTTCTCACAGTGCGAATGCGTAAAACAGATGAGCATCATAAAAGTAAGCACGATTCTCTTTTCAAAAACCCTTAATTAATTATTTAATTTGCTAGTGTCAGCTGATTTTTTATTACATACCTTAGCTACAGGTGTTTTCGGTCTACTTTATCACGAAACCTGTTTATACAGATTCTTATAAAAGTTATTAAGAACTCTCATAATTATAATTTTAAAAGTATGCGTTTTATTTATGCTAATTGTGTATATAAATAAATCCATAACTAATTTAATATGAATCGAATCCATTGGTTTTTAGACTCGTAAAAAGCTATCTAATTCGTGAAGACAGTATACGTAATCTTGAACTTTGTAGATTCATTCTAATTTAAAAAAAACTATTACTTTAAAAATTCTAAGAAATCTGAATGAGAAAGGTCACATTCCTTAACAAGGACTTATTTTAACGCTAAACAGCGCTAACTCTATTAGGACCAAGCATGTAATTTAACAAAGTAGTGCTAAAAAATTCTAGTTCTTAACATACATACAAATTAAGGCCAATATAGCGATTAGTGCCCGTTATGTGTAAAGGACGATGTAAAAGGAAAGTCGTTTGGTATGTCCTGAATATTAATTTTGTTTGTTAAATATTATCGTCGATAGCACTGATATTTTACCGCTGTAATAATTATGATTCATTGGACACAGCACGTTTCTTTATTTATTTCTGAAAGGGGTAGACAGACTTTCTTGTTGAAAGTAAGAAGTTTATTTATAAATGTTGCTTAAAGTTAAGACTCGAGTCGTTTAAATGTCAATAATGTATGGTTAAACAGTTGCTAATCATAACTTAACAAAGCAGTATACTAAAGTTTCAGAAAAAAAAAAACTTCTAATTTAAAGTAAAGCTTGAAGGGACTTGAAACTGACTGAATAAAGACTGAAAACTTGAAAACAAAATCGATTTTTACAATTCAATCGCGATATTCGGTTTTAAATAAAAAGGTGGAAACTATTTATTGATGTGATGCTATTTCTAATTCTAGGTTAAAATTAAAGAAGCAAAAGCCGTTTGGGGTTGGAACACTTGGGTCCGAATGCTCATCGAGTATTTCAGGACTCCAAGCGGAAAAAACGTCCTATGTATTAAAACAAAAAAGCAAAACGAAACAATTAACACTTAACCACACAGTAATCGATCACAGGCTTCCAGCAGCAACAACGATACATTTAAGCATAAATACAAATTCCAATTAATTATTTCAATTTACCACTCAGCAAGCAATTTATATTAACAGGTGAAGTTTATTTGGTTTGTTAAATCCGTTTATTTTGCCCTCGATGATGCGATCTGTGGATAGGTGAAGTGATTGTGATTGAATGAAACAGAATTATGTTATCTATGTTCGTTCACGAAATGTGACAGAGCAAGCGCTCCACCATCCACGATGTTACGTACCATTAACTTGTCATTGGAAATGTGAGAATAATGAATTTAATGTAACAATATTACATATATTTGATCATCAGTTTGTTTTACAAATTAATTCCAATGTGACGCGATAAAGCGTAGTATTGTTTTTGTTGTGTTGTTCAATTACGGGTACACTACAATAATACGAAAAACTTTATTCCGAAAGTCACAAATACGAATTTCAAAATGCCGATTTTCATAAATCCGAATGGTTCAAAATTCCTTTTATAACAACTCCGATTTATCATTCATCCTATTTTAATAATTCCGAAATTTCAATATCCCTAACATTTATAATTACTATTCTCAAAATACCGAGTTTCAATAGATCGAATAACAAAAAGTCCGACTTAATGATAATTCGAAACATCAAAAATACGAATTCCGATTATTGAAATACCGATTAATTAGAATTCCGAAATAATAACGCTTTGTAGAACTGAATAGCAAGACAAATAAAGACATATTTCCAATTGTAAGAATATAAATGGCAGAAAACCAACAATAGAGCCCCTATTTCTGTGTAAAGGGTTTATAGTAAACTAACTAAACCGAACCTCGGGGTGCCCTTCGCTCGGTCTTGCATCCTATGTCGACGGAGCCCCGCTTCGCGGGGCCCCTATTTCTGTGTAAAGGGTTTAAAGTAACCTAACCAAACCGAACCTCGGGGTGCCCTTCGCTCGTTCATGCATCCTACGTCGTCTATTACGGTTGTTGAGTTCGGGTCCGGTAACGGTAACAGAAATAATTCGGAGCATTGAAAATCGGAATTTCGTTTTTCGGACCGAGAACCCATTGAGCATATGATTCTTCGAATATATGAAAATCGGAAAACAAACAAGTCGCATTTATGACTTTCGGTAAAATTTCGTGATTTTTAATAATAGACATTATGATTCTTAGGTATTTATGAAATTCGGACTTTTGAAAATCGGAACATCGAAATTCGGTGTAAAATATTTCGGAGTATTTGGGTGTTCCCGTTCAATTACGCATGAACGGTTGTTTTTTTTTTGTTTTTTTTGTTAGTCTGTATTGTGTCCCATTGCTGGGCAAAAGCCTTACCTTTTTTCTTTCATACCTCTCTTTTTTTGCGATCTCTGACCATGTTGGCCCCTTAAACTAGAATTATTTGGATGAAATTTTTGTATACCTACATTATAAGTACGTAACATTTTAGCTAAGCAAAATATAGTTAGGGATCTGGGGGCCTAAAAAGGCCACTTTGGCAGAATCATAAAAGGATAACATTATGAATCATAATAAAAGTCGTAAAATGGTCACAAACTGACAATTCATAATATTATTTGCGTAAAATTTTATATCACGCAATTCATCTGTTTGACAGTTTTGTATGGAGATTCGTAAAATGGTCCACAAAATATGAATTGCTTTAATGTCAAATAATGTTATGAACTGTCAGTTTGTGACCATTTTACGACGTTTATTATGATTCATAATGTTATCCTTTTATGATTCTGCCAAAGTGGCCTTTTTAGGCCCCCTGGCTTCTACGCGGTCGGTGGAACTTTTAATTTCAATTACAAATAATTATGTCTCCATTCAGATCACAAATTCAAAATAATTTTGCAGCTAATAATAATATTGGCGCGGTTCAATGAATTATTTGTTGATGGTTTTTACTAATTAGTCATTGGTTTTGTGATATACATATTAATAGTTCTTTGAATGATGCCAACAACAGATTATAATTAGTATTATTAAAACCTTGTATTGGGAAATAAATATTGAATGTAGTAAATAAATCACTCTGTATTTACCTACTTGTTATTTAATTACACAAGCTACGCGACCAAAAATACTTATGTACCTACCTTCTGATTTTTAGAGGATAAAATGTCAGTTTGCAAAAAATCAAACAGAAAACAATGCAGATTAAAAAAAACATCGTTAAAAACATAAAACACAGCACGTTCGCAAAAAAAGTGCAGTTAAAACAACGTGATTTGCAGTACTGCTACGTTATTTTGACTATAAAATTACCCTGCTTGCTGTTTTAAATGAAAAACGCTGCAACCAAATTTGCATTCTATCCAAAATCCACAAGAATGGAGTAGATCCGTTGGTATTTTATAAGCTCGAAATATGTTGAGTTATTTATATCTCAAAACTTTTTCAATAAGATGGTTTGTGAACTAAGAAGATACGCGAATTCTAACATGCAACTACCAACTATTTACTTAACAGCTAAAGCTCCTCAAACAAAACAGGTGTTCGGTAGATTTGTACACAGAAGTAGAAAATCGCCAAACAAATTAGTTTTACATAATCAGATTGTTTAAATTCCAATGTTAATGGGAAAGTCGTTTGTGCCGGACAATCAATGGTAGTAACTGGCAGGTAATAAATGAAATGAATGATAGGTGAGAACTTGTGAGTAGTGTCTGCCGGCGAATATTCACTTTCTCACGTACACGTGGGCCTGTATTTGAGATATGTTTCGAAGAAAGTGAGAGGCGTGACTTTTTCTTTACTCAAACGGTTTTGAGCACTTGCTGACCGGCTGGTAGTGTAAGTACAGATGCCAACACATCAAGTTACTACAATCTGTCAAATTTCTTTATTAGATTTTTATCTTTATCGCTAAAGCATAAGGTTGAAAGTTGGTTGGAAAAATTTGACAGTTTCGGGTAGCTTGATGTGCTGGCGTCTGTACATTTCTAGATGTCCGGGAAAAATCATGAATGGAATTCTTTATTTGTTTCTTGGTGTCAAGTATTTTTAAAAGCTGAATTAAAATTCAGTATTTGTTCTAAGCTTTTAGACCAACGGATTTCTTTTAAACAAGTTTTAAACTTGAATCAAGCATCGTATTGTTACCTGTTTTTTTTTTCAACTCTCTCGATTAATTCTACGTTGGTGCGATAGAGACGGCAATTACCTGCAAAGAGAACATAACGATTAAAAATTAAGTACGATTTCAAACTATACTGTAGAAATCTGTACTAAGAATACTTTTACTTCTATCTTGCTAGTACTTATATATATTTGACTCAAATTGAGGTCGGCAAAGTACTACCGTACATTAATTAAGTAGGCTAAGTTACGATGGTAACTTTATTTAGAAGTTATTGTTCACAGGATCACTTTATCTTAATTAAACTTAAATACATTTATTTTCGTTAAGAGCAGTTGTGGCTGAGTGGTATCGGCCCCGACATTCGAGTTAAAGGTCGTGGGTTCTAACCCAGGTACGCGCTTTACATTGTGTAATTTATTTCATCGCCATTGCTCTCAAAACGGTGAAGGAAAACATCGTGAGGAAACAGTTTTTAAGCTTTCGGTTCTAGGACATCCTAGAACCGAAAATACGAAGACGCGTGACATCCACCATCCCGCACTGAGCCCGCGTGGTGGATTAAGGCCCACTCCCTGTCACACAGAGGAGGCATGCGCCCCAGCAGTGAGAACATTATAGGCTGATTATGCTACATTTAGCTTCTAAATTCGTACTGTATTACTTCATTCTATAATTACTTTCAAACAAATATTGTGGTTCGACTTTAGAGCTTCTAGAATGAAAACGTATTTTAAGAGTAAACTAATTAATTTAAGAGCTTGTATGTTGAACAACTAACTGAGGGGCAATTCTCGTAATACTAAAAACGTTCACAGTCTGGTAGTGTATTCTGTAATTTATCTCACCGTGAAAACATAAGTGAAGTGAGCTTAAAGTGAGCTGTCAATAGTATCAATCCCTAGCATCAGGTGGAATGATAGCTCACTTTAAGCTCACTTCACCTAAGTTATCACGGTGATATTTTTACAGAATAGCACCGCAGATCTCAGTCTCAATCTGTCAAAAATACCTCTAGTTTCTCTATATTTTGACAAGATTTTGACATTTATTTGTCGCCGAGATGAGACTGCGACTAGTTTTTGAACGTTTTAAATTACGAGAATTGGCCTTCTTATGTTCACGAGACGAGAATAACACATACAATCAACATTGAGATAGTATCTTTTCCCAAACATACGTCCTACATACAAAGTTAGGTCGAACGGAGCCAAAGCGATAAAAGCCTCTCATTGACAGAACCTCTGATACAAACATGCGGGCAAATAAAACTGGCTGAAGCCACTGAACAAACACGCCTAATAAAAAAACTTGGTATCTTGCTGAACTGAGCGTGGTGGTTGAAAGTGGCACACAGAGTAAGGAGCCAATGGAATCCAGAGCGAACAGCGCAAAATACTGGCTGGTCTAAGCTAACCATTCAACTTCTCTTGGGTAGTTGAAAAGAGGACTATAGGTATTTCTTGTCAGGTTTCGGGGAGACCCCCTTACAGTCTCCCCAGAGATGTGCCCTAACAAGCGTTACGCAGAGGGGTTGTCTTTTGAGAGGTAACGGTGCCCCTTCCATATGTAGATGGTGACCACCGTGCACCGGGGTGGTTTTAGTAAGGTAAAAATCCCACACTCCCTGGTCTTATCCCCAAAGACCGGGGCGCCTTTTGAAGGTTTTCCCCCGAAAACAAAGAAAAGGTATCTTGTCAAGAGGTTTTAGGATAAACAGTCAAAAAAGAGTATCCTGTGTGTACAGCAAACTGCGATCGAAAAGCAGGCAGTTTTGTGGCGGTACAAATTACTTTGCTTTCTCAACAATTAGCTTTGGTAGCATAGTTTAGACGTCAAATGTTCAGAAACAGTTGTGTCACACTGCAATGTCGCAACTTGGGATTCTCCAATGCCAGGTATATTAAGACCGTTAACTTGACGAACGAGCTCTCTTAGGGCACAGTATAATTAGTAACACCCTTATTACGTAGACATAAGGGCTTTTTTGACCGGTGTTAGCCGAATCCGCGTCGATAAATGTGGGGGGACCCTTAAATATTATACATAGTATCAGAATTGGAATAGCACTAGCCGTTGCCCGCGACTTCTTCTGCGATCCAGGATGAAAAGTAGCCTATGTCATGGTCTAGCTTTTCTTGCACACTCAGCATTTTTGGTAAGTTGGAATCTGTAAAAAACGCGCGGTTTTTCGCGACGTAGCACTCCATCTGCTTCATATTCCATCTAGTTGCAACGATAAAGCGCATAGCAGCATTATTGTGCGAAGATGTTATCGTTTTACGGTACGAAATAGTCTGTGACCCAGTTCGCGTAACAGTACCTAACTGCAATGTTTTAGAAATAGCTAACGATGTAATGTGGTCATTGATTAACTGATTCGGTTAGGTTTTATGCGATAGGTGTGAGGACAGCTGAAGTTATAAAATCTAGTGACATCTTTTAAAGACTGCATTGACTGCAAAAAAAGTCAGCGAATCAAGGTTCTTGCAGACAGGAACGACGCGACTGTTATAGAACAATTTCTATGAAAACTTCATGGAAATTATTCTATTAGAATCGCGTCAAGCTGTCGTGTCGCGCCTGTCTGCGAGAACCTTCATGCCTCTTGTTCGGGAGGATTACAAGAAATCTTATAAAACATGGCGCTTTATTTACTCGCTCCTTTTTTCATTAAACTTAAACATAACTGGCGACATGTGGGTCTACTATAGGTACACATCTGCCTAACTTTTTGGAGATTACGGCGTGAGGTTTGTGTTTATTTTCTCTGTAGGTAAATTTGAAATCGGAAGAAAAATGCGCGATTGGCAGAGAGTTTTTGGTCCAACTTGATTATATATACAACGTCGGTAAAAAGGAAACTCCGTCAAGACAAATCCATAAGACGAAGATCAAATTACTCGGCTATATTAAAAAGTATTTTGCACGAAGTATCGTTTACTCGATTGACCCCGTGGAATCGAGCAAGCAATCAACGCGGCCGGCATCGAAACTCCAAACATCGCGATATTTTGATCCGACGAAAAAAATGACTGCTTATGAAAAGCTTCAATAGATAGCCGGCGATGTTCGATTGGGTTTAGTCACGCAAACTTTTTGTTTCGTCTCTTGGCTTTGGTTGCTAATAGGAGTAAAAAAGATGGTTACCTGGTACAAATAAAGGTATAGTTAAGTCGAAATATCAACGTTACACAAAGCAAAAAGTCGATTCGCATGTAGCGATGTTCGTTTAGTGATTTAAAGATATAATACAATTTATTGATACTGTGGGTTTGACCAAATAATAAATGATACTTTGTGACGTCATCGAAATCTTACTTTTTCTTTGAAGTTTGTGTCTTGTTGTTGAGATAGCTACGTCACGACTTCAGCACCCTAATTGCGTAATACTCTATCAATCACAATCTGAATAATTTTGAAGATTATTGCTAATCCATTGCTTCTTACTCGTAAGTTCAAAAAAAAAACCGAGTGTGCTTATGACCACACGACTGAAGTGAAACTTCAAACGTATTTGGCTATGAGAGGAAGAGAGAAAGAAAATGTGCGCGCGCACTGCTTTCTCTTGCTTATATCCCCCACTCAACTCCTGTTCGCCTCGCCCGTAGCCCGTAGACATGAGTCGTACTTGCAAAATCGAGTACCAGGGCTTCCAAGTACGTCCACCTTAAGAAACCAGGGCCTAAAACCAGGGCTCGAGATACTTTCAAGTATTTTCTATCTGCATCGAAAATTGATCCATAACTTCATACAAATAAGTACAATTACGTAATCAAACAAAAGCCCTGTTGGAAGTAAAAAGTACTTGCATAGGAAATTGACCCGTGAATTCCTATAAATAAGGAGCACAATCGCGTTTACAAATAAACACTTTTACAAACCATTAAAGTAGAAATCCTTGCATACGAAATTGTTCCGTAGACTCTTACCACACCTCGGACACTCCATACAACGCTCGCAAAATAGTTACCTATTACTACTACATAAACAAATGACGTTTGTGTATGTGCAAATGTGTGCGTGAAATCTAGTAGCGTAAAAAAAATGGCGCGGAAAGCAATTTGTGTCGGGGAACCGAACGACGACGGCGGCGGCGCTGCCCGCACGTGTGCATTATTATGAAGTGACCATGTAGTTCAATTGTTTATTTATATAGTCGGGTTCGTAATGAAATAAAAACACTAAAATAGTTTAGTTTAAATGACTTGTCCGTAAATAATCGGTTATTAAATCGCATGTTATTAAAAATGCGAAATCTTACAAACAGTTTATGTAAATACGAATTCGGAAAAGCATCACAATATCCAACCATCGTGATTAAAACTCAAATAAAACTTTTCGTGTCAGCAATACAGCGCTGCGGTTCGCGAGCGCCCTTGCTAAAGAGTCGGCGACGAATACCTCGAAGTGCGGGGTGAGGTGCGGTATCTGATATGAGGGCGAAGAAGGGAGTGTCCTTTCTGTACGTAGTACTATTAAGTATTCTGTGCTCTTACTGATAAGGAGCATGATCGCATTTGCGAAAACAAACGCGGTTGTTGAACTATTTGAGTACCTACGTACTCGAGCGTCGAGGCACGACGGAGCGAAATACTTTCAAGTATTTTCTATCTGCATAGAAAATTGATCCATAACTTCATACAGATAAGAAGTACAATCGCGTATTCAAAAGCCCCGTTGGAAGTAAAACTACTTGCATAGGAAATTGATCAATGACTTCCTATAAATAAGGAGCAAAATCGCGTTTACAAATAAATACTTGCAAACCATTAAAGTAAAAAATACTTGCATACGAAATTGTTCCGTAGACTCTTACTGATAAGGAGCATGATCGCATTTGCGAAAACTAACGCGGTTGAGTACCTACGTATTTGAGCGAGTAGCCGTATAAGGTACTTTATAGTCTTGCAAGTATTTTGAGTCGGTACCTGGTGTGCGTACTTGGAAGCAAAAACCTGGTCGAGTAAATACGTACCTTCCCTACTTGCCCGATCACACTTTTCGTAACGCTTACGTCACGCGTTCGCCAGCTTACTCTCCAAGTCAAGTGTGCGTAAAGAAGTTTCACGTAAATAATTTTGACACAACAAAAATCGAATTTGACAATCGCGACTCGTCGACACGTGGTACAGACGCCAGCACGTCAACCTACGCGAAACTGTCAAATTTTCCCAATCAACTTTGAACCTTATTCTTTAGTAATAAAGTTGAAAATCTATTAAAGAAATCTGACAGATTGTAGTAGGTTGATGTGCTGGCGTCTGTACTTATTTGCCCTAACCCCGTGTATTGTTTTTTAGAGCCGCAGGCGCGGAGGGGGCGGCCTTGGCGTGTTTTTTAAGGAATTTTTCACTTTTTGTATGGAAAATATGAAAAATGATTACCTACATGTTGAGTTTTAGGATTTTATGGGTTTCATAAAGGGGGTCGAAATTTTCATTATTTTTGCGATAGGACGCACCATTTTCGAGATATAAGCAAAAGAAAAAAAACTTAATACGTATTTGGCTATGAGAAGAAGAGAGAAAGAAAACGTACGCGCGCACTGCTTTGTCTTGCTTATATCCCCCACTCAACTCCCGTTCACCTCACCCGATCACACTTTTCGTAACGCGTTCGCCAGTTTACTCCCCAAGTCAAGCGCGCGTAAAGAAGTTTTCCTTCAAAAACATACAAACAGCCGAACATAGTACCTCCCCCTTTTTGTGAAGTCGGTAAAAATTACTTGCATACGAAACTGTTCCGTAGACTCTTACTGATAAGGAGCATGATCGCATTTGCGAAAACTAACGCGGTTGAGTACCTACGTATTTGAGCGAGTAGCCGTAATAGTCTTGCAAGTATTTGGTCGCATATTTATGCGACCGGGACCGGGTTTTTCCACCAGGTATTTCCAGCTATTTTTTACGTACCTTCCCTACTCGCGATCACACGTTTTCGTAACGCATTCGCCAGTTTACTCCCCAAGTCAAGCGCGCCTAAAGAAGTTTCACTTCAAAAATCTGCTGAACAACGTAAATAACGCAATTAATGTTGTTGAACTGTCAAAATGAAAGTCATTACTACTGTTAGTGTATTACGCAATTACCTCGCGCTTTTGTTCCTTTTTACTTGACTTGTAAACAATTCAAAGTTATCGCCACTTGTCGCTTCGTTAATCAAGCTGGCGAACTAAGTAGGGGCTAGCGCATAACGGAATGCGATCGCCATGGAGCGAACCACAGCTTGGCGGAAGTTAGTTACGATATCATTACATAGCATCTACATTTAAATATGGAGGAAAGGCATTAAAAATAATCGCGTTATCAAGTTTAACTGCATATAACTACAATTATCTAATCATAACTCTTGTCTGGACTAGATAATGACGAACTAGGAGGATTCCTGGAAGGGTTGAGCTGAATGTTTACAGTGAAGATGATGATGACGAATCTCTATTTGCTATAGACTTTTGCCTGTTTTCAATTACCGTACTTAAAATTATCGGGACTACAAGTAAATATAATTTTCATTGATCAACTTCTTAGGGTGAATTTCGCCAATGAAACTGAACGCGATCAACACCTCTAAACCGCGTTCAACAACTCTAAACCGCGTTCAAGAGCCACGTCATCATTTTTGTGGAATATTAACACTGACAGTTCTTGAACGCAGTTTAGATGTGCTGATCGTATTCAGTTTTTTTTTAATTTGTAATGGGTTCGCTCTTGACTCTAATCTAGGTCGAAGGTGACAGAGACAAAGTCGACGATGGACTGAGCTTACCCAGAAGAAGCCTGTTCACTCTCACTTTGAAGAGATTCGGATTTGGAGTTTCATTTATGAAATTGGTACTTAAGAGTTATTAAAGTAGATTTTCTTGTTAAAGAAACTCGACTAGAGGATAATTTAGACCTCTACTTAGCGACTCATTAGTTATATTACGTAACAGTCTATTCACCTGTATATTGATGATATCATAATGCAGTCATCAATTTGCCTGAGAAATGTAATTGTGGCATTCTTTTCTCAAAAATGTTTGTTACTGCGGTTTATGGGAAACGCCCGATCAGCTGTGAAACTACAGAATTTGCAATTTTTTTAAATGTCCAACAAAAACACAATACAGAAAACAACAAAGGGAGCCTATTGAATCTTTAAAACAGAATAAAACTGTTTCATGATTCTTTTGTGTGTGACGCGGTGGAAAGTCGTACGTAAGCCGGTCGGGTCGGTCGCAAACGATACACGTACGTAGATACGTGTCGCATACGTGATGCTTGCCTAAAACGGAACGCGGCTCCTCATTGCCAGTGTCACTCGTCCATTGACTGTTTAACAGTTACAACCTTTTATACCTCCCCTCCCTAAATGGTGATGTACGCGACTTCAATATTTATGCGCCAAAGTGAAAGAGCTACCGAGAACGGTCACTGAAAGTTGACACCACTAGACTTTTCAATGTTATTATAGCATTTATATTAAACGACTTTGACATCTATGCATTTTTATTGCCGTACTAGCTTCTGCCCGCGGCTTAACCCGAGTGGATGTCGGAAGTTTCATGGGTTTTAATTCAAAGTCAAAGCATTTATTTCAAATAGGCACATAAAAGGCACTTTTACGCGGTACCCTAATTCTCTTTCTAAAATAAAAGTAGCCTAAGTTACTCTTTAGAACATTACCTATCTGCAAGTGAAAATCGCTCCAGCCGTTTCGGTGATTAGCCGGAACAAATAGACAGACCAGAAGACAGGCAAACAAAATTTAAAAAAATAAATACTTTCATATGTATTTAGTAAAAAGTTATTATTTTGACATTACAAACAGACACTTCAATTTCACTTATTTGTACATATAATATAATATTTGTATATGTATAGACTATGCCCAGCAGTGGATGTCTTTCGGCTGAAATGATGATGTATAGACTAGCCCCCTTACTAATAAAAGTTTTATAGCGTCTATATATTATAGTTACACAATGCTTTGTCTTCTTCTTTCGAAAGTCAAATTACTGACGACTGAAAGAGAGAAATCGGTATGTTATTCATCTGATATAATACGTTTATTAGTAAGGGGGTATATCAGCAGTTGAGAAAAAAATACACATCGTTGTCCCGGATCCAAGCTATGATTCATTTAGACGATTATCCTCACCTGTATCATAATACCTGAAGTAAAGGTAAGGTGTTTTCCGTCCGTAGCGAGTAATTAACTTCGAGAAAGCAAACATGACACTAAGTTGGAATTTCTGCATAGGCGAGACTAGGGACTAAAGGACTTAGTCGGTTAGTATGTCATGTTAGCATGTACCAGCTTCCTGTGATTGGCTGAGTGGCTTTGCGGCAATTATCTCGTCTTTCTTATTGGGTACTTGAAATGTGGACTCATGTGCTGCGACAGAGCGTAATTAGTGAACCGCGGGAAAGTTATTGACGCTAAAGAATTGCAATTGTTCTTCTATTCTGTTCTAATGGTTTCTGTTGTAATTTATTGATTGATACATTCGGTTTTTGACTTGAACTTTGGAGTGACATTTCGCTGTTCTTTTGAAGAATCGATTAAGAGTTCAACCGTCACTAATGAGACACAATTACTTTTCTATTGTTACCGAACTTAATAAGCTTACCTAATAGACTAGGGGGTTAAGGAATTAACCGAAGAAAGTAAAGCATTATCTACCTTTCGATCTTATGATTTGTTGAAATGTTATAAGTATGTTTTGCAGCTTTTTAACAGTCTTCTGCAACCGTGATTACAATCGCGGTAAACAATGCCGTTATCTTTCACCCTGACTATTAAACTTCTGCAAAAACTAGTACATACATCAGAGTACTGGATAAAAATGAACACTGGTCAGGAACTTAAGTTGCTGGAGCGTAATGTTAGTGGCTTTTTCCACTCGCTGCAGTGTGCAGTGGTGCGGAAGAAGCCCAACTCTTGAACGACTTGCGCGCTTCTATCGAGAGAAAAAATCTCGTTAGAAAATGGGAAGCTAACAGTTGGAAACTAGTTGTACAAGTATGATCTCAGTAAGAGTATTTTTAGTTTACTTAACTCAGTTATTTGAAGACGGATCTAGGAAGTTTTATTGTCATATGAGTCACGCCGTCCGTGATCCAAAAAAGTAAAAGTTGTGTTTAAATAGTTGTAAGTGGAGAAATAAACGAAAGTACACAACGTAATGAGAGTTTAAGGAAATTGTGTCGTGCAGAACGTGCCTTTTGGACTAGCAAGTTGTCGCCGAAACAAAAACCCAGTTCTGAGCACGAAGCGGAATTCGCGGTCAGATGGGAGACATAATGCACATTAACGCTACCCCACCAGATTTTACTTTTATTACTTTACTCTGAAAGTCATTGTTCACGCTGTAAAGTTACATAAGGATTTACGGCGCGTTGTTGTTTTACAAAGAGTTTTGAATAGGCTATTAGGTACAGATCATTTAGATAACCGGACTTTAAATAAAATAAAGTATTACAATACTTTTTAGTTTTTGGAAATTATATTGCTTCTGAACAAAACGTTAGCGGTGTTACTAGTAAGCTTACCAAATATGTGGTAAAGGCAAGAACGACCTTAGATTAATCGGAGTAGCGCTATATTGGCAGCGACATTCCCCCCTCCTCCCCGCTGAACTTCCTCGTTCACAAGGATAGGCTGAATATGGCGAGCACATCGCTCGAACTTCCCTTACAGAGCAGGTGATGATTATTATTAGTAGTAGGTACCACTTTCCGTTCATTGAACCGACACCGTTACTCCGTTTACGCATTTAGCTCTCGCGGCTGCCATACCTACGACATGACACAAATAACAATTGGCCAATTGGTTACTGCTTGTCTTAGGAGGCAGTAACGGTTGTGCGATGTGTGTCCGAACTGGTCTCAATAAAAGTGACAGGTGTCGTATAAAAGTATTATGAGATACAATCGCACTTAATAAACCTGTAACATGAAGAATATAGCAATTGGAGGTAAAAGCCAGATAATGCTACAACATTGTTATTCAAACGAGACAGTTATGAACGCATCCGCGCTTGCGGTTTCGCGCTTTTTTTGCGCCGCCATTTTGTATTCCTGCGGGGAGGCGTTGGCGTCGCGGCGCGGAATTGTCTTGTTTTATGGCAAAAGTGAAACCGAGATTACGTGGTGCCCCGAGATGGTTGAATGACACTTAAAGTTAACTGCAAGGTATCTCGGCTTCCTTTGCCCTGCCCATCGTGATTGATGCGGTTAACTGACAATGTGTTTAACAAAAGGAACTTTCACCATTTCAAAAATTATCATCGAAAAACAATATAGAGAAACTTATCGTTTCTGCTTTGTCATCTAGTATTCTTATCGTCAACGTTAATGTTTCTACCTGTCTGTAGTACGAATGTCCTATTCCACTTATCGGGTTATATTATGAAAACGTTTCTAATTGCTCACAACCGGTGTCTAATGTTAATAACACTGGCCGTTAAACATCACGGTATCTGCCGATCTTGCTAAAACTAGATACGAAGAATTTCTTCACGCGTTTCGACAAGAACGGGTTTGACTGGATCTACGAATGTCGTGTCGTTTAGTTTTCGTAAGCACATTTGGAGCTGTTTTTTCTCGACGTGTACCTACGTAAATTTTCCAACTGGATTGTTATCTTTGATCATGGAAACCTTGCGATGTTAAAAACCACGAGACATGTTCCAGATTATGAGTTCCAACCCCTCTTTCCGCGTCGGTTGTTCTACTAACGGAAGGTTGATTCGCTCAAACCAGCGGACAGATTGATGCCGAGTTCAACGAACAAGTTACCATAAAATGAACAAACCACCTGAAAAACTGTGGAGCAAATATTTTATCATCTAATTTCGGGAGGGTACGTGTCGATAGGCCTTTTGTTCGGAATAAGGGACCTACATAAAATGCGACGTAACCTTTACAGTGACATTCTGAAAAAGGTCTTTTTATCCCGAATCTAAGAGGAAGGTATGTTTAAGTAATATTTCAGGTTTTTTGTTGACTGTTGTCGCCGAGTTGAACCAATAAATGTTGGATGGACCGGGTGGCCTGTATGTAAGAACATTAACCGACACCAGGTGGACATGCAAAGCAAGCGTTTTTATATGAATAACTGTGAGACTGGTTTATGTAATGATTTTATATACTTCGCGATTATATCCAGCTAATATTATAACTGCACATAAATATTATGCCACCACGTATTTACATTAGTGGAAGAGTGGATGTTAGAATGAAATGTATTCAAGCATTATGCCAAAGGGACAAAAAACTAAAAAGCAAGAAAATGTCCAGTGAGTCAGACAACGAACCGGTTTTTATCACAAGTGTGGTATGTCACTGAATATAAAACAGGTTTATAGTTTACGTCTAAACAGGTAATTTATGGAATAGCTAACAAATGCTCCAAAATTTCACCGAACACTATAATGCCGAACTATTCTTGCTATAATTACCGTGTATTACTTTCCGGCCTTTTGAAAAAAAAAACTTCTACCTGAGATGTTGACTCACCAAGAAAGCTTTTGTCCTAATCCTTATATTCGGGCGGCGTACCCGGCTATTTGAGACGTGGGATTTCTGATGTTTTGACCTCTAACGCAGGTAACTCGTGATACATTTTTATGAAAGCGATTCCTGTGTAATTTATTGTTGTTTCTTTGTATTTGTTCGGGACCTGTTCGTACGTGTATACGATACGTGTTCAATGAGGATTTACGTGGTAGGACTAGGGTTTAGTAAAAAAAAGTTGGTAGTTTCGTTTTTGGTACACTTCATTTTGTCTTCGCGTATACGGCTTATTGTGATATTCCACAATCGAGAAATTACGCTTATTAAAAGAAAGTCTTTTCCCCAAAATTCGATTTACAATACATGTGAGTGAGTGAGTTTTTTGTACAACGAAGCCAAACAAGTTTAACCGAAACGTCGTCGCAAGTTAAAGAGAAATCGTTAAACTGTAAATCCTGTTCAGTCAGCAACAGTTCCGCGAAATTTTAAAGATGAAGACGCGTTTCGAGATCTCCTTCGAGCCTCGTAAACCAAAAATAACAGAAGCTTCGCTTGGAATGGCAGATTACTGATAATGAGGCTGTGGTTTTGTACGGACAAGGCCAACCGGTCCCAGTATACATACTTAAGGTATCCCTCCAAAAATATTTTTGTTATCCTCGCTATCTTTACTTTAACAATCACATTTTAAAATACCGGCTTTGGTTTTAGTCATCAAAAATATACCGCTTTTAGTCGTTGGGATTTTCCTTGGTACATGTTCCTTTACATATCAAGTTTTATTTATTTTGAATGAACTAATTTGTTCGCTTGTCTTGCAGAGTACTTTATGGATGCGTCAGACGATGCCTTAACCAGGTATACCTACATTTTAAATTAAACAATGATACCTGCAGAACCTTCCTTGTCCTCAAAGATTCACTAGTCCAAACGTGAACATTCAAAACCCAGTGGGACATCCAAAAATAAAAAGCCAACAGTTGAATGAGCAACACAAAGTCTCGTAGTCCGTAGAGTCCGTAGAACTATGGAGTGTTTGAATGGGGCTAACGAGACAGTCGTCGAATGATGCCCGCTGTTTTGTGAGGCGCACCAGAAAAGATCTTTTACATTTAGCACACCTTTTGTGTTAAATTCCATAGTGCTTCCTCTAGATGTGCACTGCGTTTTTAAGCGCATTAGCGGTGAAACATGAGTATGACGGAGACAAGAAACGTGGAGTTGGAACTGAATGCTTCTAATGCATTTGAGTTTTGTTTACTATAAACGTCGGAAATTTAAAATAGTGGAATGTGTTGTAGTTTCTTTGTATTTGTCCGGGAGTCCGGGAGTCCGGGACCTAGTTCGTACGTGTTTAGGCGAGGCGATACGTGTTCAATGAGGATGTAGGAAAATTTAAATAATGACATGTGTTGTACCGAAATTAATTCATACAACTTAATTTAATAAGATTAAATTTATAATTTAATGAGATTTTTTTTAGTCAAAATTTTTGAAGAAAATGAAGGTAGCTGCGAAAGACTGAATGCGGAATGCAAATAGAATAATAGAATAGAATAATAGAATAATTTATTTTTGCAAATATGGGTAGATGATACATCAATAGGTGTTAGTACAGTACAAAGATCAGCCATATTTTGCCATTCGGCATGCAAATATTTACATCAAATTATTATTATTGTATATTATCAGTTACATTAAATTATTATAATTATATTATTCACGTCAAGTTATAAAGTTGGTGTGTTGTGTCTTTAGAAATATTTATCTCCGTATAAACAATTAAATTACAAATGACTAAGAGCTTGAGGATATGCTTATTAATATTTATGATTAACTATATCTATATAAAGCTATTTAAGATTCTGCATGAGTCACGTCGTCAGAATCTTAGTAATGATTTCAAATATTTTTGTATCGAGCTCATATCTCGGATTTATTGTGTTACCTCACGGACCTTAGTATGTAGCTTCGTCATTATTAATTACGCCTTTAGATAAAGCAGGTCTCATAAGTAATAGAGAAACATAAAGTTACATCCTTTTCAAATAATATAAAGGAAACAAATTTTATAGATGACTAACGTAATATATATTTGGATGGTCTTTCAAACACAATGCCGGAGTTGTCCAACTTTCACAAGAATGCTAAGATTAGTTGATCACAAAGTCAGTAAACACGAAATAAAATATGAAAGTAAAAATAATTACCTCGGTAGATATGCATTGATAACAATACCGGTAACATCATAATAATATATACGCTATGTATAATAATCACCATCCGTACTTTTCCTTCATGATTATAAAACCAACCATGACAGTAAAACAGCAACAGTACCACAGCAATAAACTTATAATATTCCACGATCGTGCAACAAGTATATGAAAAATATGCAGTGAATTATTCACTATTTGGTTTCGAAATGACCTAACCGGTGCGGAGCTCTCGTGAGACGAAAAGTTCAAGGTATGATGCACACCAAACGTATTGCAATATGTACTTACATCATACATTAACGAGCCATTGAATAAACATTAGACAATCGCTGAAACTTGATACCCATCAATAAGGTGAAGAAATCGATGAAGAATTTGTGTTTTGTAAATCAGAGCCCTGATTCACAACCACACAGGCTATCGTATCGAAAACCTGATATTTCGATAACCTGATTTGACTTCCCCTCAACAGCAAATAGCTGTTGGAAGAATAGCGGGCGTCTATTTGATTTAAACTGACAAAATTTTCAGGTTTTGGACTTGTGAACAGCGTTGAGAAGACTCCTACGATAACAATGATTAATGTTCGATACGATATGGAAGCATATCGAGTGTTTGTGAATAAGGGGGCAGATGAGATTTTGCGTTTGTTGTGGTTACGTATTAAGTATTCTCTGGTTACGTTTACGTTGAGGTGTAAACATTTTGATAGTATCTAATTGTATTGTGAATTGAAAGGTTCACGGTCGTCCTTTCTTTATTACGATTCCAAGAACCTACTCAATTTACAAAATTTTAACAGTCTGATTCACAAATTGAATGGCGGACCAAGACGAAGATGGAGGGACGAGCGTAACTCCTACCAATAGGACTGGCTGACAAAATTAGAAGACAGAATTATGTGGAAAAGGGAAATGGAGGCCTTTGCCCAGTAGTGGGATAATATATACTAGATCGATAGATATAGTTACAATTATATGTGGAGTCACAGCCTCTATTAATAGCCGAATTTCTAGTTTCAAAAATTTACTCCACACTAGTCAATTTTATAATATTCTGTAACCATTCACATTCAAATTAATCATTTATCACAACAAAGGCCAACTTCATTATGGGAGAGGGAATCTAGTATATTGAGGAAAAAAGGTTAAAGTAGCCTCTCTTATTCTGATTCAAGAAAAACTGAGTTAAATTAATAATGAAGACGCTTCGTTCGTGAACCTCCACATTAAATTAAACGTGCAATTAAATAAAATGTCTGGGAGCAAGGAGCATTTTTACTCAACATAATTTGAAACAAGTTTTGATACCGCTTGAAGTAAACTTTTCTCGTGAATTTTGCAGCTCATTGCGCACCTCTAACAAGTATAGGTGAACGCCCGTAGTCAATTTGATTTGTAGGCAAATTGTGATTGGATAATTTAGAAGGGAATCAACATTAATTTAGTCTTTATCCGATCACTACATAAATATCTAACTAAGGTAGAGTTTCTTGGACAGTTCCTTAACTAACACAGGAAACTCCCAGATTCTTCCAGCAGTTTTAATGTCAACTTTACACAAACAAACAAAACTTTTGTCTTCACGAGATTAAATGATTAAAGTATTAGTTTATCTTAGTTTTCTACTAAAGCAGAGTTGTGTGCAAAGTTGCTGACGCGGACGGACGCGGGTCGGACTCGACGCGTGACCTTGCGTGTGCAACCCTTCCGCTGACGTACGCGCATTTCTTATAAACAAATACAATAAGTGTTTTTTTTTTTCGCGCAAAGAACATTTGACACGTTTTGAATGTGCGCTCTTAAATGTTACTCTGGAGATATGAAAATTTTATCATTTTACCTTTTTAGTTGCTGATGCTGATGGCTGAATTTGGGGAAAAAATTGGGTACAAAATTAAATTGATTTTATTTAGCGTTTTTTTGCGCTTTACAAGCTGTTTACAGCTTGAAAAAGGTTGGAAGATGAGGCCAAACATTGACATTTAACTCGACTATGTAACTAAGACCAATATTTTTGTGTACCTTGTCCACAAAAGAACTGTCCCTGTGTATTGGGCAAGTAAACTAAATACATTTTTAATGTCCATTTAAGTATACTCGTACACAAACGATGTACATCGTTTGTGTACGAGTATACTTAGGTCTTCAACCTGTGTGTGCCTTAAGAAGGTTCTTAACGACATCCCCCAGGCCACCCATAAGCACATAATTACTTCTTGACTGTAAGCAAGAGCGAAAGAATCGTGCTGCAACATTTCCTTAACGCTAACAAAGTCTGGAAGACTGATTACCCGTTAACTACATCAGTTACAAGAAAAATCTCTGGCTTTAGTAAAAAATACAGCTGGGGCCAGAAATAAGAAAAGTTTGCGAGAGTTTCCTATTGTCAAAGCAATGTTCTTTGATGGGAGTGAAAGAGTTTAAAGATGTCACCGGAGAGGCATTCACGTCGCATAGCGCAGAGGAGCGGCCGGCTACCACCCACCGTCGCCAACTACTCTAGGGCTGCTGCATTACCGAGAGTGTCACAGTTTGTTTCGTCAACCAACAATTTATTTAAACATGGTGGTCATGGTGAGTCAAATGGGATATAAGTAGGTACAATATTTTCTTTCAATTCCTGGTGCTTATAGCACTGGAGTCCTCCTAGTTTAAGCCCACTTGCATCATGTCTTGTATATTGCCACTGAGTTACAAAGCCTAATTTAATAAGGTACAAATTGTAATAGGTTTAAGTCTTGGACAAATAAATATTGTTTGTTTATTGTTTAATTCAATAGGTACTTTGCGTGTTTTTATCACATACTAGAACGCAAGCGTCATTCTAATTAATTATATAAGAGTATGAGGTAACAACGGCTTTTATATTATGACCATATGGTTATTATAACCAGAAAAATATCAGTTCTTGCCGATTACTTAAATACCGTTTAGTAATGCCGCTACACAGTAAAGTATAAAATCTTACTGTTATTGCATGTAGTTAATTACCGATGAAAAACATTGACAATAATTGTTATTTTTTACGAGTGCTGAGAAACTGTGTGCCTGTGACAACCTTGCTAGGTCCGCGCGACTTGATAAACTTCTGCAATCCGACTGCGGTTGTGAAGACAAATTGGATTGAAACAGTTCCACCGGTTTTTTCTAATCTTTGAACTTCACAGAGTAATTATGATTGGCTAACTTTTTATTTGTAACACATGGCCAGTGCAGATATTTGCGTTGAGACATGCAACTGTCAATTACGTAGTTGAACACGCAAACACAAAGTTAAAGCCCATTAAGTGTTTATGTAAAATAAAATGAAAACAGATTAATGTCGATTTACGTTTGGCTCTATTACTTGCGCAGTTTGATAGCCTGTCAGACTGTCAAACTAGTAATCGATACAAAAACTAGAATGAAAACTGCTATATTTACTAATGAAATAGGAATAGCTAATATGTTAAAAAACAATTGACACAACATAATAGGTGGTAGACAGGAAAATAAATCTAGCTACAGAACAGCCAAACATGATGAAATATCGAATATCAATAACCATAACGTCCAATCGTTTTGCAAATCTAAATGGGCGTCATTTCGAGGTCACCCACAATATAAATTTGGTTCAATTATCTAGCTTTTAAGGTTTAGATATTATAACTGTTACCTGCGCTAGGTTCATGTTGTTTGATATTCCGATGGCGTTCAAAAGTGCTGCGGTGATATCGTCAGTTTCTTTGGCGAATGACAGTGTAGTGTTAACATTTATTATTCTGGAAGTGGCTGCAAGACGGCTGTAGAATAATAAACACCTTGACTTCAATCTCAGATTTGAACGGGCTTAGGAAATATTTGGCTCTAGTGTGTTAGTTTTGCGTAAACCCTTTCGATTTGCAAGAATTTTAGTACAATGGTTATTTGTACTGTAATGTTCTTCCAGTCTACTTGACACGATTTGAGCACGTTAAGCCCTATCCATAAACGAATTTCTTAATTAATTTTTAGACCAAATAATATTTCTTCTAACGCTTCTAACTGACATGCCTTCACCATGACAGACGTTCAGTAAGAAATTGTCAATTACGATTTTATAGATATTTGTTTGAAAATAATATATTTCTCGGGAATAACACGTATCTGAGCTGACAGTCACGTAATCTACACGAATGGTTATTGACTGGTATACGTGAGAATATTTATATGTGGCTAAGTAATAACAACCGCACGGGTCGATCGAAGATTAAGCTACGCTTGCCACGGCTGGTTCGTGGATGGGTTACCATCTTTACATACCAAGACCCCTCGGAAAGTACGTTAAGCTGTTGGTCCCGGCTGTCATTCGTGGATCTTTGACAGTCGTTACGGGTCGTCAGAAGCCCAAAATTCTGACAACCAGTCTTACCAAGGGGTATCGTATTACCCAGTAACTGGATTGTTGAGGTCAGATAGGCATTCGCTTCATGTAAAATACCGGTATTCAGCTGCATCCGTTTAGGCTGGAAGCCGACCCCAACATAGTTGAGAAGAGGCTAGGCAGATGATGACGCTACCTTGCAAATAAGTACCTATAATTGCAAGTGATTGAAACACGGGGTATAAGTGCGTGCACTGAGTCTTTTAACATTTCCTAAATATGAAATCAGTAGCATGAAATGTTACGTGATTTAACGTAATAGCTTTATTCCAATATATTGGTCACACGCCGTTATAAGTAACTATACAATTATTAACGCTGACCCAAATTCTTGGCAGCTCAACTATGCATTTTGATAAGTAGCGACTGTGGTCTGTGATAGAGTTTTGATTAAATAATTCTAAAGAATACTACCCAGAGTTACGTGAGCACTTGAATGAAATAAAATGGAACGATTTTTCTCGTTTACAGCTTCAATTTTATTTTTCTGGCGTTCCGAGTCCATTGCAGTGCTTGCGGTTGCGGCCAGAGTATTCGAAGGTTTTATTCGAATGAGACCGAGTCAGTAATTAGTCAGTGCAGCAAGAATGCAGTTTTAGTACTGTACGAGGTTGAACGATTTTTTATTTTGCATTATAAAATAGATGGGACTTAAGTAATTTATTTCCTTACGATATTTTGTTCATCGCACTGATAACGGTAACACTAACAGTCAATTGGATTTCGCTACTAGGACCAGTGGTATACTTTAACAGACAGTTGTCTGTCGACTAGCTAAGTAAGTAGGTTCACAAATTTGATTTCACGATACCCATTTCGCAACAAGCGTTCAAACCTGTTCACGGAATACAGTTTTTGTATATTTATTTCTACGGAAATATTCACGGCCGATGGATTCTGAGTAAGCCGGACTTTACGGTCAGTTTTTTCTCCTTTCTTCTTTATGAAAACAAACCCGCCAAACATTGCAAAGTGAATTTGAGAGAAAACGAAATTTAATATCTTGGGAAGAGGATAAAATAATTCTGTAACAAAAGTATTCTTTTCTCTGATGGGGTAAAGGGCCAAACAGTCTACTAAAATGTATCTATCCATATAATCAGAAATGGCCAACTTATCATTGATATCTTCGCCACGATGCTATTAAATCGACAACTAATATCATAAAACAGTAACATAGTTCGGCGAGAGTTGCCAAAAGCGTCCTACAACAATACGTTATGGTTAATATCGGCTCAGACGCTGTAAATCCCATCCCAAGTTGATTGAAGTGCGGACATGCTTTAGAATATCTTTAACCAATATCACCTTGAATTCGTGATTCCATACCTACTGTGTTCTGGAACACAATGCCAACCCGTTTCGTCGTATAATAAGTTGTTCAACATTGTGTAAAGCCTTTGTGATCTCATTGGAGGCGTCGAAAGCGTTTACCAACGTAATATTATTCATGAACTGAATTGTCTTTGAGATAAGAATCTTCTTTAAAATTCTTGTATTTTTGTGATGGTTAGTTTGACTTTTGGTATTAGTTTATAAACGATGTTTATGTTTTTTGGCTTTTTAAAGTAATGCTTGGGTAATAATTTATATTTTGCTATATTAACTTGCGACGTAAACATTCCTAGGCTAGACAGACTTCGTTCAATTATCTATTTAAGTTTTATCACGTATTGAATGGATGCCAACACACGCTTTGTCAAATGCTTTGTTATTACTACGTTCAACATTAAGACGGCTGTAGCCACAATGGTATCGAAATCAGTGGTACTCTGAATGTGGATTGCGCCAATTGCAGTTTGGTTCACAAATTATTAGGAGCAAGCTTTATGTCGACTCCTACAGAGACCGGTTCTTTAGCAACGTTCGAAATTACTGATGGAGGTCGACTGAGATAATAAATTCATTAGTTTATTATTTCGTTACCTTTACATAAGGGATTAATTTCGATATCCGTTATGATAGCAGTCACAGTGAAAAAATGTAGTTTAAATTGCTGAATCATAAAATTCGGTTAATTTTGTATTACTCACATGGGTCAGTACGATTTCGTTTGAAACTAGTTTTAAAACTTGACCTAAGTTGTGAGACTAGTATATGGATATAACGACTTAGTATTTATATAAGATGCTACTTTAAATTCTAAAGTTCAAGACCGAATGACACAACGACATAATAACAATAATGTGTACAACGGATTGAAAGGTCACATCGGTATACGATTTCATTTTGACAAGCTCTGAGAAAATGACGTTTCGCAATAGCATCTTCTTACAATAGCTTGTTTTATAGGTGCTGTTCCGCAAACGATGGGACACGTGGCACTTTACATCACGTCAATCACTTTACAAACGTTATGCCTTGATACTTTCAAGAAGAGAGTTTTCATTCATGGAAAAAATCGTAGTTAAGTTCTGACAAGGGGGTAATCGCGTAACACACTATTAGTAGCAATGCTTTAATTTTGACAGTTCAACAACATTCATTGCGTTATTTACGTTGTTGAGCAGACAAATTCGAACATAATGAAGCCATGGATTAGCAATATCCTTCAAAATGATTCAGATGGTGACTGATGTGTGTTACACAATTAGGATTCTGATACAATTTAGGTTACTATCGATACGCTATCAAGAAGGCATATTTTTTTATTAATAATAATCTGTTTTAGCGTCACTTGCCTCTGGTCACTGATATCTGTAAATAACCCTACAAACAACGATATCATTCCATAAATGTTGAAGTGGTAGTTTATTTTAAGCTCGCATCAGCACCGTCATTAAGTAGGCTATACATAGACTTCCCAATAACCTTTCACAACTAGTAGGGCAAATGTATTCTATGAAGGAATTTATCTTAAGGCTCGTCAACATTGTGGCATTATGTTCGCATTCCTACGAGGCGAACGACAGCAGGCCTTGCGACCACACAAGGTCATTTGTGAAGGGAGACCTGAAATAGGGTCGACGCTCTATTTAGAATTACGACTGTAGATAATTAACTAATGTCTATTACTGGTTTTCTAGCCCATTCAAGTTGTATAATTTTTCTGCTGAGAAGGTGAAGAGGTACCGCCATAACCTTTGGAAAGTCAGTCATGCAATGATGTAGAAGATTAAGAGGTGTAAAATTTCAAATTCATCATCAAATTGGTCAGTAGCATAACTATGACACAGAAATTTCTATATATGTATATATTTCAAGAGACTCGTGTCAACCCTGACTTAAGCCTACGTGTCTACGAGCGTATTCTAGAACCAATATTAACGCCTTCTCAGCTATTTGAACCTACTTCCTTATATTTGTATGCAGCTGCCTCGAAACTGGTTTTCAACAACAAGAATACGAGATGTGCTGCTAACAAGAAATAAAAGGAGGTGAATAAAACGTAAAACCCAATTATACCTTTTGCTCGACCTGGGTATTCATCGACCCTCGAAGTTATAAACAGCCAAGGAAACTACTACTGCAATTTCATATAGAAATAAATTACTTGTGTAGTGAGCCTATCGAATTTACGTATAATATTTTATCAGTCATGCTTTTATCTGTAAACCAGTGTCTGAGTGGTGGTCAGGTTATCATTAACGCCCACGTGCATTGAACGTATACAAATGTTTTTTTTTTTGTACCAGTACTGGTTCATTAAGCGAGCCTTGTCTAGATAATATTATAGTATGACGTTGCATGACGTTAAGCTTGAAATATAAATCTCGTTACGGTTGAAGATAATTTCTGAAGACCAAAAGCAATGATACGATAAATTTTGAGATAAAGAGAAATAAGACAAACAGTCTGGAAAATAAGATCGTCTGTGACTAAGTTCGTAGAAAATATTTAATAAGTGGTAATCTCTAGCGACATCCGATGCTCACGATCGTTCTATATTTATACCATTAGGATAAGCTTTCTTTACAAGTGTACCTACAAATTCAATATAAACGTTAACTGCTACTAAATCAGACTTTTGTATTGACTATAAATATAGATAACACAGAATACAGAACCATTGTACTACTTTGACGATATTTTGCGGACTCAATTCGTTGTTAATGGTATGAAAAAAATCTGAGAAACTTCTGATCAAGGTAACACGTAGAACCAAGTTACGATATTATTAGACAAAATATACGAAAAACTTCAGTTTGGAGGTTTGTACGTAATTTATAAAAAAAAAGTGTCACTCCGGGAGTGCCGACTGCCGACAGAAGTGAAAACTTGAACAATTACGTGTGTATTTTTGGAGTCGTCATGTAAACAAAACACAAACAATACTTTGCCATCATTCACTGACATATTTGAAATACATTAAAACCAAGTACATCCAGAGGACAGCCGAACATATCCGAAGCGGTGTCGGTTACGGTAACAGTGCCGCGAATTCAATGGTTACACTTATTTCCCATCTCAAAAAATGCCCAACGTTCGTAAAGAAGTCTTCGTTTCAAAGAAAAAAAAACACCAAAAGGTTAGCAGTAGTTAAAAAAGAAACGACACACAATTTTGATAAAGTACACGATGTAAAGAATAATTTACTTAAAGCATCCTAAGCCAAAACCATCGTTAATGATCAAAACTGAATTCAAAGCGATCAAAATGAATCAGTAGCTGTCTAAGTATTGCACGACCACTCGCCACCACGACACGAAAGGTCGGCTAACCGTTACACAGAGATTCCTCGGCGTTTCCTAAATAATGCCATTTGAATGCGAGATGGCACGAATGCAAATTAACAAGTTTTGTATGTGGATTAGCAATCGTGGAATCCAACGCGTATTAGCTAAGCTAGTGTAGATTTTGAGGGATATAAAATACGTTGAAGAATGCTTTAACGTTTAGTCTTCATTAGCTAATCCCACCAATCTCTCGTTGGTTTTGCTCGGTTTCTTTCAATGTGTCATAGATAATTACGGCCCTAGATTAGTCTCGAAATTTTTATCTATCAATTTCTTCAATCTAAGAAGATTGGTATAATTTAAATAAAAAAAAATATATATGAAAATGTTTAAAAGCAACGTGTAAATAAAACTGTAGCTGATTTAAGCAACAAACTGTTTTAATAAACACTCCGTTGATCAGTTAACAAAATATTAACATTTACAGGAGATGTCTCTCGGAATGCTTTTGAGAATTAAGTTCGTTAGAATGGCCCGTTGCACTTAGGCTCCCTAGGAAATAAATTTTAGTTACAGCTTTCGAAAAGGAAGGTGCTGTGCAACTGGTTTACTCTAAAAGGTAGTGTCTGTGATAAACTTTGCTCTTAATCCACATTTCATACTTTCTGTGACGTAATAATAATGTTATTTATATTCTCAGAGACTGTATTGACCATAGTGTTATCTTCACCTAGTTTCCGTTTATGATTATATGAGGAGTTGGTCGTTAATACTCGTAATATAGTTTTCATCGGTTAAATCTTTTCTTGTATTATTTCGAAAATCTGCAGTTGTCGGCCTAGCTTTTTCCCAACTATGTTGGGGTCGGTTTCCAGTCTAACCGGATGCAGCTGGCAGCTGCATACCAGTATTTTACATGGATTATCTGACCTCCATAACCCAGTTAGGTACTGGGTAATACGATACCCCTTGGTTGTCAGACTTTCGAATTTCCGACTTCTGACTACCCGTAACGACTGTCAAAGATTTACAAATGACAGCCGGGACGCACGTTAAGCCGTCAGTATGTAAAGATGGTCACCCATCCACAGACCAACCGCGGCAAGCATAGCTTAACCTGATCGATCGACCTGTGCGGCTGTTATTATTTAGTCACGGGCCCCTCTATGTCACTAACTGATGGTAAGTATAACTTAATATAGGATCTCTTCGGTCCAAAATTGGTAACTGGAGTTTTTGTTCTTTAATGTTTTTGTTACTGTTGAATCGCCAGTTTGACCTTATGCTGGCATTTCAATAATGACACCAGTTTTTCGAAGGCAATTAAAAGAATATTATTTACGTTTAATACTTGGTTTATGATTACTTATTTACAGCAGATGTTATTATTTTTGTTTTATTTTTGAGATTTTCGGTACAGGCCTATTGTATTATCCTATTGGTTTTAAGTATTTTAATTTAAATTAACTAAAAGTACTTGTACGTCAATAAGTTTGGAAATTTTAAATTAATAATCTAGTTATAAAGTTTTCATAATAAGTATGTTGTTAAGAATGGCTAATTGTACCGACATCTTTGATAATATTTTGAAAACAAGATTAGAATGTTATGGTAACTTAGATATACGAGTATATACGATCTAAAAATAACTAGCCAGCTTGAATATCTACGCCCTAGCTCACTGAACCAATTCACTAGGTGCTTTGTAAACTTCGTACGAAAACGCCATAAGCTACATCGTCCGTTTAGTTCTACTCTGTATGAATTGTCACAATTTGTTCATTTGATTTTCAGCCTTATACCCTTGCAATAAGGAAGGTTTGCAAGTTTGTTAATTGAAGGGAAACTGTACTTTCAGTCTAGATGTTACATCGAATGGTCGGAAGCGTATGCGGAAGCGAATTCTGTCTGGAATTCTGGATAATCGAATTCATTAGCCGTCTTTGAGCCATCATGAATAGAACGGAAGGTCTAATTTGTTCAAAAAGTAAAAAAGAACTCAATAAAATAAAAACAATGAAAAAAAGGTTTAACAAACGAATTAAACGATAAAATTAACTGGAAAATGCAGAAACATATTTAAAAAAATTTAAAAAGTTGCGATCCTGCCAGGATTCGAACCTGGAATCTTCTGATCCGTAGTCAGACGCGTTATCCGTTGCGCCACAGGACCTTGTATAATATGTACCAAAAATTTTACTCACTTAAGACTACTCGTTTTGACGCGGCAAAAAACAATTTTATCTCGAGACACTAATTTCGATTTAGAAATCTATTTTGTCAAGGTTATTTTTCTTTATATATCGGTCACGCATGACATTTCTTAAACTGTTTCAGTGTGTGCATGCTTCGCTTTTTCACACTTCAGTATTTTTAAGCAAAATGTGACTGAATTCGAATTACTCGTTTTTTTACTGTTATGTGTTTTTAACCTTAGTTTAAATAACTTCGTCTAATGATTCTGATAAATTAAATTCTATAGCTACATGTTTTTGTGATAAAATCCTTTTCCTAATTGGTAACCATGGAGAAATCGAAGGAAAGCTTCTGGAGCTTCCTCAAGAACAATAAAACCGTTTTAATGAAAAAGTAAAAAGAAAATGTCGTGAGCAAACAGCAATTTATAGCACACGGCCATATTTCAATATTTATATTTTTCTCATAAAGCAGCTATAGAGAGAGAGAACTTATATTAGGATAAAACTTTAACAAAATGTAACGTAAGTAAGTAATTAAATTTCTTTTACTTGTAATATATTGCATTAGATAAAATATCGTCATTTACAGTATTTTGTACCTTCTTAGTTTCTGTCACTGCCTGTAAATATAAATTTTTGGAAAGCTCTGTCTTTTAACCGAGAATTTCAAATATGCAGGGAACACCGTTTTCTAGTTATTGCTTTTCCACGAAGAATTCCTTCAGAAGGTTTTTCTCTTCTTGTACCGGTTTATTTTTTATGTTTTATTCTTTACTACGTAATATTTACTAATAATATTTACGTAATATTTAAATCCCTTTAAATAAATTAAGTATTTCCATAACTGAGTTATGGCGGCCATCTATTCTGCATAATGCCATTTCTGAACTTTCACTTTCATTGCAAACTTTCAAAAAATGCGTCCTCCGAATATCATCTTACATACTTGACGTTTTTATTACTTAATTGTCGTAATATGGCAAGTTGTAACATGTACTTATAAATGAATATTAAAATTAGACTGATTTCTCTATATTCCGCCAAATTACTGCAAAAAATTCAAGTAAAAGTTACTGTCGAATCGATTTCGTTACAATTGCAAGTGCACGTTTCCTATTATAAGAAAATATTCGCGTATTCCAGGTCGAATAGTAAGTAATGTCGGGTGTGTTGAAAGCAGCGCACGCGACTCGAGCGCGCATGACCCCCTTAGCACTAACGGACTGGTAACCGTTGGCTCGGCTCACGTCTTCGGAGCCAGACGTATCGTTTGCGGTATTAGCCGCTCGGGTTATATAACTATTGAGTAATTTGAGGGCCAAACGTGGGAGACACGAGACCTTAGAAAATTTCGAGAGTGGTAAACCAATATTTGCTAATTAGCAAGCATTTCTGTTGAGTTAAGAGGTGTGTGCAAAGAATGAAGTACTGAATACTGATGATGACTTATGTGGGAGAATAGTAAAAGCATTTGTTGCTATGCCTGTTTTTGCGTACATGGAAAATGTAGTGAAATATATTATAATAGTAGTCCAAACGAAAGAAAACCGATAAACATTGTCACTGAATGTCATGTTATTATTCGACAACGATTTAGATATTCTTGAATAAAGATAAAACTTAATTTACAGTCCCCAGTTCTACCATATACATAGAAGAACACTTAGACTTAGAAGTGACGTCAAGAACTAACCGGAAACCGGTTATTAGGTATAAATAATTAAGAATTCCGGTATCTACTAAGTTTAGATTCAAACTAAGAAACATTGAAAAGAAATTTTGAAAAAATCTGAAGAGCGTTTGGATCTAACTCTCATCGAGTTTTTTTGTAACAATTAGACACAGTTTTACTTTGTGCAGTTTTTGTAACAATTCTAGTTTTGTTTGGTGCAAATGCAGGTACTCTACTTTCCATGCGGGTCGATTTGTAGCGTGAATAGTGAAAATTTAAGAATCTTCGGGCGTATGTAACGCTTTCTCCTTGAACACGAATCTGGTAGCATAATTACAGGTATGGTGTTTAGTCAATTAGAGCATCATAATCGTATATGAATCGAGTAATTGGCTCAATATGTTCAAAGTAATGTGTTGGGTATGCCCGCATATACGACAATGGGTTTTTAGCCGGTATTGAAATAGTTTTCGATGGATATCGCTGGCAGATAATCTTTATAGGTGAGAGCGTGGAAAAATCGTGAGAAATTAAATGCAGAACTCATGTACTTGTAAGCAATAAAACACTTTCAATTGTAGAGTTCATGTTTTGACTCATCTTATGGGTTTCCTTCACTCTTGTTCGATGGTCCACCAAATCTTTATGATATTTACTACATTTTACAGAAGTGTACTTTCAAGATATATAAATGATATGTAATATCTGTAGTTCAATACCAACACTCTAATTATCTTGCAAAATTAAAAAAAACCAATCCATAATTTCATATCAGCTCCATTAATTTTTTTAAATGTCAACTATAAGAGTATGTATGAGCTTGTAATCTTATCAACTGGATATCTCAAATTCAACGCTCACGATCTTGAACCTCTTTTTTGGATTCTTAAGCGATGATCAAATAAAGCTTTTTTTTGCCCTCAATGACCTGTCTGCCTCTTTTTTGCCAGACGTTGCTTATAATGCTCTCTTTGTTCATAATTATAGCACAACATAAAATATGTGCAGGTTTTTTTAATAACGTGGGATTTTAGTTCATCTTGTAATGAGTTATTATGAAGCGTTTCTGGTTTCGACTAGTTCCTGCTTATTGTCATTGTTCTTGCTGCTTCTAGGAAGGTTTGACATCTTGCTTGATCAAATTTATTTCTAAATGAGCTTTAGTTGAATTAGCAGCCTCATTGTTGGAGCGACATGGCGAATTAGCATGCTTTGGTCATACAGGGTGACAGGGACATCTACGTGCATACTGAAACCATTAATTTAGCACATGATTCCAGAAACAGCTGATTACCGTAGGTTATCAAAATCTGCTACTTCATAGAAAAGTGCAATATCTACACGGTCAAAATGAACAGCAGAGCAAATTTTTTTTAAATATATGTCCTACAAGAAATTGCAACGTTCAGGGTTCAAAATATATACTGAATCCATGGTTCATTAGTTTCAATACTGTTTATCAGAATATTATTCATTACATGTTTGCCGGTATTCATCGAGAATTCTCGATTCATATCATATAGAATAACAATTTCTATGCACAAGAGGATATTTATGAACAACCTTCGGGTCGAGTCATACGAATTTCTCCCAGAATATGATTTATTCATCAGAGCGCGGCAACACCCTATCGGTAGGTACCACAAACCTAATTTAGTAGTATGATTGATATGGAATTGAATATTTTTATTATAATTAATTCCATTTCTTATAATAAAAGTCTCCAAGGAATGAGAATGAAAGAGCTTCTGGGATGCGAAAAGGTTTATAATACAAGTGGCAAACAATTTTCTACCTGACGAAGGAGTTAATATGTGTAATTGAGAGGTAGGATTTCAAATATGAAGAAACCTCACCAGTTAAATATAATATAATCCTTCTAGTTTCATGGAAGGACGCTCAGCAGTAATTCTGAAGAGATTAGACCAGTTGTGTTAAAGATATAGACTGTACAATGGTTAATTTAATCGCTTATCTTTAAATAACTTCCAAAAATGTGTTAAGATTTAGTTAATCTTTTAAGTCTTCCAGGAAAGTACGCCTTAATAGATAAGCTTATTTGAATTGTCAGGTTACTAGATAGAGATTCATTTGAAACAGGTTTATATTGGGCTGTGCCAAATGTAAACCACTTTTGGCACTGTTTGGTGCTTTGGCACTAAGTGTAGGGATCATAAGCGTGGTTTATTTATGTTTGTATAGCTGTCTTCTTTGATTAAGTTATTATCGGTACCAATTGAGGTTATGCCAAGTCCTGGCGTTGTTAACGGTATAGTTTAAACAATGTATTTTGTTTTACTAAGGGGTATAAGATCTCTCTTCTATTTACTTTTTGGTTACAGAACTAGGTACTCCAAATCTTCATTTGTTTTTTCTTTTGTTTCTAACTCTACAGAGATTTGGACTGAATTATAAACAAATAAAGGCTCTCGTTTCGTTTCTTCCGTTCATAGCAAGAGTTTGTTTTGGGTAACCAATGGAGAATATGTAAGAGGTTTATCATAATTTATGAAAATAGAGATGCGAGGGATGCACTCAGGCGCATCGCGAGTTACCGAGGCGACGAGTGAGGAGGTGCGGAGGGAACCGCGGTGTAGCGGGGGCGGAGGGAGACCGGTTCAACCTCGTCACTAGTATACTCGGCTCTGTCCCCATTTACCTCCACTCCATGTTTATAGTGTAATAATTTAGATTTTCCATTAAATACTTCATTTATTTTTTCTTAATTAGTACCGTAGGCAGCGGGTTATTTCGAGGACGCTGAAATGTTGAATGTTTGCTAGATTTTTATTTATTTGTCGTGGGGTTTTGGTTTTATGTTTATTTTTTGAACGTGGTTACTGCATGGTCTGCTGCATTTTCGCACTGATATGAAATCGAATGAATAGATTAGAAATGAAATTGGTTAAGATATATAATATGGAAGTAATTTAATTATATATTTCAGAGTTGATACATTTTTAATTTGCTTTCTAGACGTTATTAAACTCAAATTAATCTAATAACTAAAATAAATATAATTATGTTAAGATCAAGATAAAGCTGAATCTCACGATTATCCTATTCTAGATTATAGTCGAGATACCAAAGTGCTATAACAATGTAAAACACTTGAGATGCGAGACACAGCGGAGCGCGTTGATGTCTTCCGTTTGATGGCATAATCCCGAGCTTTTATTATCACGAGCAATTCGGTTGTTACCTCAGATCTTTGTCAACATTCGTATTCATTGACTACGACATAATAGCCCCACAGAACGCTAGAGTCAAAAACCTCGGCCGGAAGAAAGTTGTTCAGCCGAAAGCGGCCTCTCGAGATCGGAATTTTGGTCGGACACGTATTACTGACATACAGCCGGCGCGCCCACCTGCTAGCAACCACACCTGAACCAAAAGTGTGTCAACATCGCTGACTCCTCGAACTCGGCGATCGATCGTCACAACTTTCACATTACCTTAAATTAACACTCGACTGAGCTAGCACTGATACGTCTAGATAATATTAAAGACCCACCTTTTGCACGCCGCGGGGCGTTCCAACTAAAAATCCGGTTAAGCACTATCAGGGGTTGGGGTTAACGCACGGCCACTGTGCTTGTACACAATTCACAACACTTGAGTCACAAGGTTTGCCACATGTCGGCAGGCCGGTGCGGTCGCGACGGCCGCCAGTTCAGCACTGAGGCTTTCTTTGAGAAGACGCGCGCGCGTGCGCAGCTAAGAATGAGACTACGGTTACCTACACACCGCTACGAGTGCTACGTCAGTGTGCGTAGACGTCGCCCATCGACGTGTTTCAGGCGTAGAAGATAATGTAGATGCATGTGTATTTACTTTTCATGTTATACTTATTTAATGTGTCCATATTTTCATTGGAGCTAATTAGTTTGAGAACTTGTTTATAACGGTTTTATTGCGACAATGGGAATGACGTCTTCTTGTTTAGTAGCGTTTAGTAATATTGTCATATTGCACCGGAAACCGCTCCGGTGTGCGGTGCTGCGTTTTTATCTTTGATTCTAGACCGCACGGAGATGCGGTGTCAGTGTGTCATACCCTGCGATTTTTGCACACCGCACACCGGAACGGTGTCCGGTGCAGTGTGATAAATAAACGCCATTCTTTCTTGTTTTAATTTTTCCATAGCTCTACTGAATTCAAAAAATCATAAAAATTAAAATCCTTCGTTAAATAAATTCATTTAAGTTTCCCACCTAGTCATACCAACAATTTTAATGTTTTTATCATCTTATAAATATTAATTTTATGTTTCAACTCACCTTAAAATTACTCTTAATCAACACTCAACACTTTATCGATAACCTGAACGGCAACGCTTCCCCGATCCACTATAACACTCTTGCGCCTCTACTATCCGTATACACAAACACAAGCAAGCTGTAGTCGGTTACATATTTAATATTCAACTTAACGCGAAAGACAACGGCATACTCACACACACTAAGAACCAAAGACTAGAAAATTGTAAATACCAAATAATAGAATATTTTATTTTATATTTTGACTTCGTAATTCTAATATCTTGAAGCAGAATTTGATTTTCGTTGCAAAATTTTGCAATCAATAGTAGTATCCAGACTTGAACTCTAATGTATGCTAGACATTACATAAACCTAAAATGACTCTACAATTTTATATTTAAAAAAAATGTTTCATAAATAAACATAAGTAGTCTTTTTACATTCAATGTTAAAAGGTCAATGCCAAAACGTACGAACAATATCCAAACATACACGGAACCTCTGAATACAATTTTGTTTCAATAAAAAAACCAACATTGTTCGTTGTAGCATAAACAAATAAGCTTCCATGTGGTTGTTTGTTGTTTATTGTCGTACAAAAGCCTTTCATAATAAACCAACAAAATTTGAAATATCAAAAAGTGCACGACTCATACTCATAATACTCATTTGATCGTACAAAAAACACAGATATAGATATTATATTAGTTAGATTTATATTAATTATAATTAAACTACTTTGAATAAAATAGCCATTTTCAATACAGTTCCTCTTATGGGTGAAACGTATCTTAAAAAAAAGACGGGTTGCACTCCGGGAGTGCCGGCAGAAGTGAAAACTTGAATATTAACGTTGAAATAAATCAATTATTAATTGAATTAATATAACTAAGTTTTTTTCACTATTTCTGCGTCCCTTTTTTCATTAATCGATGCACTTTGTTCAATTTCCATTTTTTGAAACACTTTATATACACGAATTTTACGAATACACAGCAGTGCAGTGTGGCTACTACACAGACGGTCGAGCCATCGGCTGTCCATCCACGTCCGCGTCCGCGTCCGCATCCACCATCACATCACATCACATCACCATCACCATCGCCATCGCCATCACCATCGCCATCACCATCGCCATCACCATCGCCATCACCATCGCCATCACCATCACCATCACCATCGCCATCACCATCACCATCGCCATCGCCATCACCATCACCATCCATCCATCCATCCATTATCGTGTCTCACTTGGTTCACTTCGGTTGGCGCCGCCGTTGAAAGAGATGGGGGGGGGAATCTCTCCTGACGGTCACGTGTCCTGACGCGATGCCCTGACGCGAGTTTAACATTTTTTACCCATTACAAAAAGTGTTCAACGCCGCTAAAGAAGTTTTCACTTCAAAAAAAATAACTCAATTAATTCATTTTTTTCGCAAACTACAATGTTTTCTGGTTTCAAACTTGATTGATGGATTTTTTTAAATAATATTTTGATGTTTATTTCGTTTCTACTGCATTAAGTAATTTTTTTTTAAAGTACAGAATTAATCTCCATTATCTATACAATGGTATATAAGTTAAGTGGGTTCTGTGTACTAGCACAGGAGTATAACAATAGAAACAGTTGCAGAAAGGAGGCAAAAAAAAATTTTGATCGTAAAGCAATCTGTAATGCTTCGCATTATGAGTCGTGCAATTATATTATAGTGTAGTCACCTTTAAGAACCTTATACATAATTACTCAATCCGAAAGTGTAGATAGCATGCATATTTTCAGTAATATCTCTTATAACTAAGCAAGTATGACTAAGTTTACATGAATGAGCGTTTACCCGAGCCATACTAAGTGGCACATAAGTGACAATAGGTTAAGAATGTGGTACTTTCCCCGGCCGTGACGTCACTATTCAGGCCGACGACTCATGCTACAAGGATACCATAAACACGAAACCGTTAAGTGTAGAGGATGTACACCAACCGTGTAGGGCATACAAGTGCTTATAACAACTGGCGACCACCAACGGTAGGCGTGGTGATTATAGGCAAAAGAAAGAAAGAAAAGTAGGTATCGATTTCGAATTTGCATAGGAAATTGAACATGAATACACAAAAAGAAACAAGAAACAAGTGACTAATTTTATCATCATCTGCCTAGCCTATTCCCAACGATGTTGGGGTCGACTTCCAATCTAACCGGATGCAGCTAAGTACCAGTATTTTACATAGAGCGACTGCCTATCTGACCTCCACAACCCAGTTACTGGGTAACGCGATACTTCTTGGTAAGACTGGTTGTCAGGCTTTCGGGCTTCTGACAACCCGTAACGACTGCCAAATATCCAAGAATTACAGCCGGGACCAACGGCTAAATGTGCTTTCCGAGACATGGAGGGGTCTCGGTATGTAAAGATGGTCACCCATTCACAGACCAACCGCGGCAAGCGTAGCTTAACTTCATCGATCGACCTGTGCGGCTGTTATTATTTAGCCACAAGCCCCCCTAAACAAGTGACTAATCTGAAAAAAAAAAGACGTTGGGTTTGTTGTAGTCCTCCCTAAAATCACTGCTATCTTTACAATTTCCGAAGATTTTTTTAAATATTACGACACAGTTTTAAAAACAAAATAATGATGACTCAGGTTGCTCGACCAAAGCATAAAAGTTATGATTCGCTCGAGCAAACTGAATCACAATTATTTTGCTTTTAAAACGTTCACGTTTTAACGTTATTAAATAATAAAATAAATTAAAATTAAGTTCCAAATTAAACACAACACGTGTTATTCATAAATGCTAAGAAGTAGGCGTTCACTAGTCTCAAATATAATTAAAATCCCGTATTAGAAAAGGACTCAAATTTTACGTAGACTTGAGTGTCGTTAATTAATTCATATTTCAAGTGATGGTAGAGCAGTATTCCCAATTTAATTTTCAGGCAACTTTCGTGTAACTTCTTTTACTCGTGTAAACACGAACATAATATCCTTTCAGGGTATAAAAATGAACCTTCATTCTGTCTTCCACGCCTCGTTTGCTTCAAAAAATATCTTGAAACACAAAACCTTATCAGACCACAACGAAAGGATATTTTGCACCAAATCTCTGGGCTGTGGTCATGACTCAAAAGGGAAACTTTATATCTTCATAATATGTGATGTGTGACGTCAGATTTTTTCCAACCCACTCATTTCCTTGAATATGGGATGCGGAAGTACGATGACCTACATTCTGGACCCCGATCCCGATTAGGGGGCCCGGATGGGTCCAAATAACAAACCAAACGTAGTTCGATGTTTTTTTTTATGGTGCAACCATGAATGTTGATCCAACTTGCGTGGACCCGATACTGATCTGACACGGCGGAATGGGCAGACTTTAAAAGGTGACGTCGTTTGTACGAAACTGCTGGGAAAGGGAAAAATTGCATTATAAAGATAAAGATTTTTGTGGGGGTTCGTAAAGTATATATTTATTGCTGTGTTGGTGGCAGCTAAATATAAAGTGTGTAATATGTGGACTGCAATTCGATGTGTTTTCTTCGTTACGAGTAAAACAAGCCAGTGTTACCAAAAATAAGGAAACTAATACAATGTCGCACTCACGAACAAACTTTTTATTCATTTATAGAATTAAATTCAATTTTACAATACAATTTGTTTATTCAGTAATAATTCACATTTCGTTCGAATATAATCCAGCATAAAACATTAACAACAGTATTAGATGTAGGCACAAATATAAAATAATACGTTAAATTAAATCTAAATTAAAAAAAAATATTATTAAGATTAAAAAAAAACCATACAAACATGAAATAAAACCATATGTCAATAAGTTAATGGCAATTTGAACGAAAACAATAACCAAAAAATAAAAGTCATACAAAAACCATGAAACTGTCGCCGACAATGCAATTTTTAGAGCAAACCATTTCTCAACACTAAAACTGTTTTTATTCCTGCCACCATATTGCAGCTGTAAGTCAATACCTAATCCAGAAAAAAACATTTACGCGCGAACCTGCAAGCGGTCGATAGTGGCTAAAAAGCCTATAGAATCCCGGGATCACGTCGACCGGTAACCGATCACCATAATTCACGCGACTGTCACATCCTTATATAAATTGGACCCGTCCACTTAGCCGGGATAATACTGGCCAAGGAAAAATGCCCATGCGGGTTTGCTTACAACTTTAGCTTTGTGCTTCGTTCATTACTCATTCAAGGGTACAAAAGGGTAAATATTTATTTGGAATTTGACCTTGTTTGTGATAGGTTCAAAGCAATTTCGGTAGTTTAATTTAATTAACGCTAGCACTAGTTTATAAAAAAAAACCGATGGACCGCATTTCAAATTCTTCAATAAGACATGAAGAAACATAATTATTGACATTACATATTAATTGTACATTACATTACAATAATTACATATTACAACATAATTTAAGTGGTCTGAAGAAACCTTGTGATTGAATTACTTGTAGGTCCTTTAAATGGAGTGAACTACGTTTTTCTACAAGCCCACAATACGGAAAACGATGTGTAATGTAAACAACATGTAGTTGAAGATTTAATTAAATAAGCCGCCAGCATTCACCACAGTTTCAAACATTAAAGGCTAGTGAACAATTTTAGATCTTATGCCTTCAGGGATTTCCAGCACTCAAAACGTCGAGGCCGACCCAACATAAGGATGCAAAATGTCTGTTTCACAAGCATCACAAGTGTGAAAGGGAAGTTTGCTAATTCAGCAATTTGTTAATTATGAAGTTTGGCTACATTGTCCAAAAACTACTTTTACCTTCTGATTAGCTTGCTAATTATGTCATGGTAGTTTTGTTTGGAACTACCAAATTAGTTAATTTTGTATCGCGATTATGTAAGTTTCATGCACTAACTTTAGTAATTACGCGTCTCCGGAATATTTTCTGGTAAATTAGCGCTGTTTGTTGTGTAATAATCGGTTCATTAATCACTTCAAGTGTTGTTGGAGTTTTTGTCATAGTAGCGAATAGTTTTTATTTAGTCCTTTGGTGTCGGTAATTACTTAAGTAAGTTCGTGCCTTTGTTATTGTCATTCAACAATTAATTACTTCGTTTCAAAACAAAGGTATATGTATATATATATTTCAAAACAAAAGGATATACCTTTTGTTTTGAACGAAGTATATAGGTATTATCTTTCAGCCCCGTAGTTACAAAGATTTCCGTTCCCGTTACTCATCGTTAGATGTTTCCAAAATAAAGTCCGTGTTAGAGACGGTAGTATCTACAAAAAAGATTCGAAGAACTCCCTCAAATTTCTCGGACTGAGTAAGTGTCATAGAAACCGGAACATTGGACTTTAAATAAAGGTCTACTTTCACGATTCAGACTTCCATCCCAAAATTATAAAGCATTCTTAATGCTGCTATGTTATAAAAAATCGTGCATTATTTATTTGCAGTTTAACAACCTTTAGAAACGTTTCGTACGTAGCGTGGCGAATCATGAATATGTAAACAGTTGGCCATTTTGATATTCGCAAGTTTATCCAACTTGCGGTAGTTTGGCACCCATTGCTAGTAAGTTCTACTATAGTCCTGTGAAAACTTAAGTTATTCTGTACCTTATGTTACTCTCTTAGGACAAATGGCTATTTCAGGCTTTATGTGTCTTCAACACTACATTTCTCACCTACGAATTCACCTTTCGTACAGAGATCAAAAAGATTAATTTTCACGTCGGTACCATTTTCGAAGCAATTCGTTCTCTTATAATTTTCGCCACCGTCAGCATCATCACTCAGATTTTAGATAATAAATTCAGGTTTTATTTTTAGTACCTGAACTCCTTTCTCATCTTTTTCAGACTTATTATGTTGTAAGTTACTATGATTTATTATTCGTGTGTTGCTCCAAGTAAAAGAATCGGATAAAATAATTGTGTTAAAAGACCGCCAAGAATTTATTACAGTTCTTTATCCTTACAAATTCGAGACATTGTTCAAGGTCTTTCGTAAGCTTGTCTTTGTTTAGTCCAATTTGTCTTCTAAGAATGGCAATTCACTAGCTTATATAAATACCTCTATGTAAACCATAATAAAGTTCATTTTAGCTCTTAACTGTGAGTAAACTTGCAGTAACATGTCAATATAAATTTTCATCACTCTCCTTAGAATATCTGCATACCAATTAATCTTTACTTTCATCTGATTAAGTGTCAATAAAGTACACTAATCTTTTTATTATGCGAATTAGCTTTGATATATAACTATAGATTCATCAAATGGTATATTCAAATTTTAAATAGTGACAGATGTATGCGAGGAGATTTTAGAAAGTGTATAATTTTAGCTTAATTTGAAGTAGTTACGAAGTATTATTACGACGTGTGCGTGTAATTCCGTATTTTTTTAAAGTTATTATAGCTGGTGGCACTTGCAAAACCCATAACAATTGTCTGTTAATTTCGTGGGAGAGTGCGAACGGGTGCTTTGAGCTGTGGCGCGAATGCTAGCGACGAACTTTGATTAGGACTAATTAAGTTTACATACATGTGATGAAAGAGATATTGGTGTGAGAACTGTAAATCAAAACTACTACATGAATATATATCTGCCCTCATTATTTTGATAAAGATCATGAGAAAAATTAGGATGGGCGGACGTTCACAGCACAAGTGATCAATGAATAATCATGGGAAAAATATGTCATTATCATTACTGGAAGTTTTGACTATTGTTTTAGGTATTTTGTTTTGGACACTATTGCCCATCCTGTAAGTACAACAATACAACAATGGTTTGAACTGAACGCACGTAGGACTAAAGAGGTAAAACTAAAGTCAGGGAGGATAAGACTAGAGTCTGGCTAGGTGGAGCAACGACTTTCGCAGGGTACATGAGAGTGGTTTAGGATCGAGTTAAATACCATGCTATTTAATATATTAATTCTAGATTATTTTGTGGAAAAATCTATAATAATATTATCTTTAACCGGTTAAGCGGCGCGCGTCGCCCATTGGCGACGAAACAATAGAAAATCAATTGTGTCTCATTAGCGGAGATTAACAGATTAAACAGCTGCTGTGTTCTACCTATATGTGATTACATTAAATACAAGACTTTCCCGCCCCCCCACAACCGGCTTCACCCCCCTCAAAAGTGGCCCGTTTTACATGTTTCCTCTATTTTCAGGAAAACGATACAAGCCAGGACAAAATGGTCAAAGGCTAAATTACTTGTATATAAATTACCTACAAATAAGTAATTAAAATAATTTTGATACGAGCTATGGTGCAAAGTCAAAGTCAAAACTTTGACTTTGAAACTATGCTGCGTCAAATTTGACAGAATAATCAGCAAAACCACAATCGCAACAATTTTCTTCTCCAATAGATTTTGCCTCAAAGCAATTGACTTGGTCATCTGCGACTGTTCCATTTGATAATGATAGAAGGTTCTGGGTTTGTTTGAATGGAGAGTGAATTTTAAACTCTTTGGGATGCATGAAGAAGCCTTCTCGTGTAGCGTAGTTTGCCGCCAGTTACACAACTAAACCGAGCGCTCGGCGCTTCCTGGACAGTCACACCCAACACCTTATTTGACTAGCCCATTCTTCCCTTGTGGTGGTAGGGCTAACGTCGGCCTGGTTTGCGACCACCGGTTCCCACCGGAGTCCGGCGTCAAGCAGCCTGCTGTGTTTCGTATGCATGGGAGTTCCAGTACCTCAGGCACCTTCAGGGCATGCTCGTTCCACCATAGACCTCATCCATCGCTTTCCATTAGGCGTGTCAAGAGCGGGCCCATTCAGCAATAAAAAAAAAACCTTCTATAGGATAATGATATTCATGGGAAAAGAGAAGCCGGTTTCTTCGGCAGCTGTCAGTAGCAACCCGTATACCACAGTAATAGGAAACGTTACGTGGACGAGTCCTCCATTGTTTCACCACGTTTTGTGTTTCCTTGTTCGGCTGTGTTGAGCACACATTTTTGTGAACTACCATATTCTATGATCGATCTAGTTATTTGAAATGATGCGAATTTTTGGCTTTAGTACGAATTGAAAAAAAAATTAGGGTTATAAATTGTGTTTTTTTTTCCTGTAATCACAACAAATCAGAAATATATATAATACTAGCTGTGCCCGCGACTTCGTTCGCGTGAATGTCGGAAAACAATAATAATGTGTCTCATTAATAAATTATTTTTCTTATTTTAATTTTTCGTATATAATTATGTATAGCTACAAGATGGTGGACAAAATCAGAAATTAAAAATAATACTTCGCGAATAACGAATGAAGCCGATTTCTGTTTTTATTACAGAGACGGAATCTACAGATTTGCATGGTTACAGATTTATTATGTATGTACTAGCAGCGCTCGGCGATTTCACCGGCATAAGTTTCCCGTGCCCGTGGGAATTTCGGGACAAAAACTATCCTATGTAAGGACATAGGATAGTTTTCCCGGAGATTCCCGGGAAAGGTCCCCGACCCAATCTATCTCTATTCCAAAATTTCATCTAAATCGGTTCAGCGGCTTAAGCGTGTAGAGGTAATATATAATAATTACTTTACTTGCTTTTTTATTTTTCATAACACCCAGTTAGTACAGTCACGTCTATAAGTATGTAAACACTTGGCTTTACTCAAAGGCGATTTTCTCCTTTATTTTTGAATGAAATTTCATGTTATTACGAACATAGTATTTTCGAACCCATAGGTTTATGTTAAGTGTCGTATTTTTACGTTGCATTCGTTATTTCACGAAAAAATCGCAATTGAAAATTGCCAAATGTTGACATATTGGTGCTCGTGACTGTACATTATTAAAGCCAAAAACACGAGACTCGCGCTAATACCATTTTATTCATGAGGCGTCAATTTGGTCTCTCGGGAGAGATCTTAATTACGCCTTCTTAGGGTCACAAGGCAAACGACTCAGTAGATTAGAGAATTTTTCCCTTTAGACCTATATATTACACATGTTGTACGATGTAGAAACCGACTTAATTTAAGTTTCCTAACTTGGGGAGTACTCAAGAATGGGAATAGTTTTGAAGAAGACTTGGCGGTTGTTGGGGACTGCTTCATTCAGTTGCAAATCGTGACTGCGAGTACGGGGTTAGATTTTGTGGTCGGGCAGTGTGTGTGGGCGGATATCAGTTACCACTTTATTATAGTTTTTGGTTGTAGTTTGAAGTTTTTGAAGATGGTGTAAAAGTTGAATTTAAACTTTAACTGGTTATATACAGAACATTTTTTCGCTATTCGCACATTTTTATTATGATCTTTGTATATTTACATAATTTAAAAGCTAACAATCTTAAAATAACAATATGTACAAGTATATAAAAAGGGAGGGAAAATAATCAAAGGGCATCAAAAAATTCGTCCGCATCACTGTCAACGGGAAACGTGCCCAAAAGGCTGGCAGCATTGCCACGTTGTATGGCAATGCTGATTCTTTGGCCAAAAAATAGGCCAGCCCTCTGGTCACGTGATGAGTCGACCAACCGCTTTGCGATGTCTCGGAATACTAAGTGGGCACTCGGGCCCCATGGCCCTAGTGTTTCGACCCCAAACGGCTCAAATATGTAAGTTCCAAAGAGATTGGAGTATTTGCGCCGTTTGAGGTTTTCGCACCTGCAGCAGCCGCCCCAGCACAGCTTACCGTGCTTGGAAGATGGGATGGCGCAAGGGTGTCGACACACGTTGCATCCCACACCAAAGGCCTACCTACCTTTCAAGGCATTATGGTCATCCCGTCTGGTCTCTTACCATCGTCGCGTGCCAAACCATTGGGTTCTAAAACAGCTGGCACCCCAGCGGTGACAAGAGCACGACGAATGATGTCATTGATGCTGGCATGCCGTGCTATCCGGCCTGCGCTTTTACTGCAGGATAAGCCATGGTGTCCGAGGCAGTCGACACCTTCACCGCATTGGCAGCGATGCGGAGCCACGCAAGGGGCGCCCAGACGCAAACAAGTAGCGAGCCGGAAGGTGGTGTCACCCAGCAATGTGCCTATGTTGGGTGACGGTAGTGCCTGAAGCCAGAGACCCGACTCCCACTCACCCACAGCCAGTAGGCGGGCACGCTCAGCAGTATTGGCAATGCTGCCAGCCTTTTGGGCACGTTTCCCGTTGACAGTGATGCGGACGAATTTTTTGATGCCCTTTGATAATTTTCCCTCCCTTTTTATATACTTCTACATATTATTATTTTAAGATTGTTAACTGGTTGGTTATTTTGAAAAAGTTATAGGAGGAACACTGTTATCATGGTGCTTGGTTTAAGGCTTGTGTCAAGCAGTGGCGAAGGTACCATACAACTCGATTCCGATCGGCTTCCCTTCGAAAATTCAGAACATAACCACACTATAGTCAATTCATAATTGAATTGTTTTGGCATTTTTTTTTGCTTCGGCTTACCTCTGTCATAAATTCACCCTTCGCCACTGGTGTCAAGTTATTGCAATTGTAACGTTTAATACTCTCCTTTTTGGCTTCCGCGCAGTCTGACAAGTATGACAACACCATAAAGTCACAGTTTACTCATTGTTGAAAAGCCTGATTGTAATTTAATCTGTCAAGCTCCGCTAATGAGACACAATTGATTTTCTATTGTTTCGTCGCCGATAGGCGAACCGCGCCGCTTGACCGGTTAATAGATGCCGTCTATGTCTAGAAAATAACTGAGAACCACAAAACCTGAATTAAAGAAAAGATTGGTAGATGTGCCGAGATATTCAATAAACAACTTTACAAAGCCTTTCAAAGAATATAAACGTGACATGTGTCAAAGGATTGTCGTCTCTTATAACTTTTATACATACATTCCCGTATCTTTATTCTGTTTAGCATCTGGTTCAGAATTACAACAAGGATATGATAGTCCGTTGACTTTTCCCCCTGACGCGATCTGTATGTTGGAGGCCAATCCGACAGTACGTGAACTTACTCACAAATATGACGCTCTGTGGCCAGTATAAGATGGTTTATGTGAAAGTATGTGTCTTGTAATCATTTGTAAATATTTGTATGTGAGAATGTCGTATTTGTGATGCGTTGGTGTTTGTTTTTCTAAAGATGTAAGTACCTACTGACATGATAATATTAAGTTACTTTCTATAACTATTAGAGCTGATTTTCCCATCGCCAGATAACTTTTATTCGAGGAATAAAATTGACGTTTGACAGTCTTTGTATGAAATACCTGTCAAAATTTCAAAATTATTCCTCGAATAAAGTTGTCAGACGATTGAAAAACAGTCCTTAGGGTCAAGTCAAGAAATGCCAGAAAGATGAGAGTAAGAGATCAAAGAGATGTCAGCATAAAGGAAGGGGCCTGCCAGGGCCGAAGCCTGCTGGGGGTGCGGGATTGTCCGAAAGGGTTACCGCTACCCCGGAACTTAAAGGGCTAAGGAAGGAATACGGATGGGTTTTAGTCAGTATGAGTCTGACACTCCCTTCCGCTCCACCCATAGCGGGAGAGGTCATTTGATGATTTACTATCTAAAAAAAAGGGTCAAGTAACACCGAGATGGCAACGAAGCGGCAAACAGTTTCAGTGTCATATAATTTTAAACTTTATTTTCATTGTTATAATACATAGTATCGCTTGAGCAACTTGAAAAGGTTGCGTGGCCGCCCGCGCGGCGCACTGTGGACGGAAAACCAAGCTCCCCTTTCGTAGGATTTTTGAAAAATAAAATGTTTTATTTGATAGTTTCAAGTATACAGTTTTGTTGAGTACATTAAAACATTAAGTAAATTAGTAGTTACGGGTTTTTTTTACAATCTATAGCATAAAAAAATGACTTTATATATTTCAAATGTATGAAAATGGAATTTGTTTTCCTCATAACTTTTGTCTGTCTTGGATTGTAAAGCTGAAACTTTTAGGTATTGTTGCCGAGCTTATACTAAAGCTACCTGACCTTTGACCTTGACCCCGCACTTCCCCGTTCAAAAGATACGAATGAATTAAAAATGCATATTTGGACGATGTTGTAATGCGTGGTAATGTACCTCAAATATAATATCTATGTAAATATAATTTTTTTTTACCCACTATTGAGCCCTGATAGTCAACAGACATATGTGACTATTGATCTTGATAAAAAACATCCTTATTCCAAACGTATGAGTAAATTAATAATTTAATTTATACAACAAATAATGTGATATGAATTCAATGATTCAGGAGGACCTAATCACAATTAAATTAGTCAATGTCACAGTCAGACAGGTTTCCTATGTCTACGAAGTCTACATTTTCTATACTTATCTAAACTAGAAGTTAATAACAATAACAATTTGGCTTCATCTGATAGAGGTTTACTACGAAGTTGCTTCATCTTAGGTCTGAAACTAGAGAGATATGGGTCAGAGGATATCAGCAAATTACGGTTAATATCCTCATTTGTTGCAATTCTGCTAGTTTCCCGCGAGTGGAAGGTTCTGATTTTTCTAAAATCTTTGTTGCGAGCTTCGGATGCCTCTTCAGAAAGTTTACCGGTTGGAATAAAGTTATTGTGCTCAATTATGTCGGCACCATGCATGAGTAATTTATTCACACTTGAGGGCATATAATACCGTGCATAGAGCTAAACATATCTATGAGCTGTTGTAGCGTAGCACAATATTGCCGGAACTTTTCCACGTCTATAAACTCTCCACATGAGACTACCTGAAGAATCACTCCGAACCGTCTAATAAGTTCTTCATCAACACCCGTGATCTGCGCAGTTACTTCGGGATTAGCAAAAAATCTTCTGGCAGTATTTCCATCATTGGTAGTTCCTGCACCTTGTTAAACTCCATCCACAAGCAGTCCCATTTGATACCGAAATCGTTCTTGAATATTTATTTTTTTGTTGGCCAATTGTATTTTTAAATCATATCCTTTAGCTTGTCATTTCTTGAAGTCAATGCGGTAAGCAATGTGCAAGATGCATTCCATGCATTTAATACGTGCATGAAGGGAAGACAGACCAAACTTAAACATGTCGACAGAATGACTTCTCTGTGATACCATGTCGATATTATTCATCTCTTTCGGTGTCGCTTTGCAGATACCATATGTCGATGTGGAGGTACCTGATAGATGTGAGGTTATCTTGCCATCGACCATTGTCATATGTAGCTTGTGTCTCACATTTGCACCTTCAATAAAAATTGGCCGTAGAGCATCAATTTCTGTTTCAATTGACGCAATTTCTTCTTCACTATTCAAATCATATTCTTTTGCGAATTTGAAATAAATTGGCCGACAGTAAAAAGTTGAAGACGGTTGGAATTTTTCCATATCACTTCATCAGTATCATCTTTCATCATTTTCAACGGAACAAATGAACACATGAAGATGCTGGCGTCATCACCTTCCATTTTTTGTTTGTAGTTGCTGTGTCCAGATGCACCGTCAAATCCCCATTTACTGCCTAGAGTCAAATTACTGCCAGTAACATTCAGTTACCAGAGTTTTGAACAGTTTCTTGACCATAACGTTTAAAATTGACTGTAATTTAGGTTTCAGTATCAGTTATCACTATGTCTTCTTTTTCTACGTAGTACTTTTTCTTCTCATTCTGTAAAACATCATTATGATGGAAAAATATCACATCCCAAATCTTTTGTTGTCTGCCTCAATGTTATATATTGCCATTTTGACAACTTTAGTGATGTTGACATACCCAGTGCCTTATCAGCAGGCAAAATTCGTTTCGTTAAATTCAGACAGGCTCGAAGCATCGGTGCATCCTCTGGATTTTTTAGCTTCACTAATTCGGCAAAGTCCATTTGATTTTCATTGTCACCAGCTTTCATGACAAGAGCATAAGCTGGTGTATCAAAATCATTTTTAGCTAGAAGATCTTCAGTTCGTCTTCTTTTTTTTGTTAAAATCAATAGTCACATGTTTGTTGACTATCAGGGCTCAATACTGGGTAAAAGAAATTTATATATACATATATTTGAGGTACATTACCGCGTATTACAACATCGTCCAAATATGCATTTTTAATTCATTCATATCTTTTGAACGGGGAAGTGCGGGGTCAAGGTCAAAGGTCAGGTGGCTTTGGTATAAGCTCGGCAACAATACCTAAAAGTTTCAGCTTTACAATCCAAGACAGACAAAAGTTATGAGGAAAACAAATTCCATTTTCATACATTTGAAATATATAAAGTCATTTTTTTTATGGTATAGATTGAAAAAAAATCCCGTAACTACTAATTTACTCAATGTTTTAATGTACTCAACAAAACTGTATACTTGAAATTATCAAATAAAACATTTTATTTTTCAAAAATCCTACGAAAGGGGAGCTTGGTTTTCCGTCCACAGTGCGGCGCCGCGAGCACTCCGACGACTCAAGTTTCTCAAGCGATACTATGTAATATAGTAATGAAGATAAAGTTTAAAATTATATGACACTGAAACTGCTCGTCGCTTCGCTGCCATCTCGGTGTGACTTGACCCTTAGACACATAATATCTCGCCTGTATACCCCGAAGGGTTAGGCAGAAATGCGCCTATAATACACCTACATTTCGCCAGTTATGTTTAAGCCGCATGTAGCTGGGGGCAAGCCTATTGCCTTCAACCGGGCACAAATCCAGACTCCGGGCTGCTACTAAGAAGTCCCAGATGATAAAACTCAATACTTAACACTTTGTTCGACCCAGGAATCGAAGCCAGGATTTCACGCACAGTAGTAGCACTACAACCACTAGGCCAACGAAGCAGTACTTTGGTACTTGTAGTATTCAAACTTTTAATAAGTTTACTACTTAAATAACTTTTTGGTATGCGTTGTTGCCCACTAACATTTGCAAACGTCGCTCCACAAAAAATAACTTCGGTGTGGATGGAGGACTTAAGAGAGAAAAGAAACAGCATCATCTGCCCAGCCTTTTTCCAACTATGTTGGGGTCGGCTTCCAGTCTAACCTGATGCAACTGAATATCAGTATTTTACATGAAGCAACTGCCAGTCTGACCTCCAAAACCCAGTTACTGGCCACTGGGTAATAAAACAGACCGCCTGAAATAAAATTAACCTAACCATACCACCTAATTAGCTCATCTTCTGTGAGTTAATCCCACGCACTGGCTTCGTCTATAAACGGTTTTAGTTTATCTTCCGAACATATTACGTATTGTATCTGTAACTACCAGATTAATGCGGTAATAGGTTACAGGCACTGCTCATTTTTTAAAAGCCAGACGTATGGGAACTGAAGATATACTGTTTATCTCGATTTATTTGGGACCTGCACCTTCCCTTTAGGTTACAAAAAGGTGAAGGAAAACATCGTGAGGAAACCGGCATATCTTCGAACCAAAACTTCGAAGACATGTGACTTCCACCAGCCCGCATTGGGCCCGCGTGGTGGATTGCCTACTTCCTCTCATTGAGAGGAGGCCTGTGATCCAGCAGTGAGAACATTATAGGCTTATTATATTTAAAAAAAACCTTTTAGTTTATGTCAGCCCCAATGAAGATATTTACTGATACTGCTAGCTGTGCAAATAAAGCTCTCTCCAAGTCTATATAAATGTCTGCCTTCTCCCTATTTTACCGCGAATTTTTCATACGCTTGTTCTCTATTTACGAGTAACTATCAATAAAAATCACCCTGCCATCCACCTCGTTTAAAAAGAGTTCAACTGTCATATTTTCAATGTTCAAAAATATTTTGTAGTCAAGTTTTACGCAAGCAAATTGAAAAAGTTTTTTCTTTATTTTTCCAAATTCCAATATGTGCGCAAACCTATGGCACAAACCCCATTGGTCCTATATACAAGCGGTATCCGGATTAAAAAGTTTACGCCTGTGCGGGCGATACAGAACTTTATTGCTTTTACAGACCGTTCGTGGTAAATACCTTTTAGTATTTCTAGGTATTTGAATGAACGTTATTACTTTGTTTTAATCCTCCAACATTGTTACTAGTTGTAAGTGGACTGCTGCAAAGCGTATTTTTTGTATATTGGATGTTCAGGCCATCATAGCTATTCACTACCGTTTGGTGCCCTTTCGTGCCGAACCCAACGTCAATCAATGTTACCAGAGAGTCCTCTAAAGACTGTTCACAAATCCAAAACCTGAAATCAAATAGACGACAGTCATTCTTCCGATTGCTATTTGGTGTCCTGCAAGGCAAATTACTAATTGAAAATGTGTCATTTTCGATTCGACAGCCTGTCAAATGTTTGTGAATAGCTATGCAGGTCTGGTATTTCGTTGTCGACACAGGTTATTGAATACGAGAGCAGATTATGCTGTGGTGAAAATAGTCGGTCGGATAGGTTGACTGTCCCAGAGGCAGTCACAATAGTAAGAAAGGGCTGGGACAAAGTATCGTTCGTCTAATACCAGGTCGATTGTATTTATTAAACAACTTTGACATTTTTATTAATTTAATTATGGCGGCATCTACTTGGCCCCATGCGAACTACGCAATCAACTTACGCAGAAATCCTGCATCGCGCAATCAGAGTTTACCGCGCAACTAGCATATTATAAAACGTCCCGACATAAATCGTCGGTCAGTTGCCCACAAGACACAACGCCCGTCTGGTCTTTGGATCCTCCCTTTTCTATGGAGGATGAGTGGACTTTACACCCTGTTTCTCATACATATACATATATAACCATTTATTTACATGCATAATTATTTAAAAAGACAAGAAGAATAGGACAAAAAATTGGTACAGTTCGACACAACTTAGATGTAGCATCGGCAAAATTCGTAAAACGTTCGTAATTCGTATTCGTAAATCTTTATTACTACTTTAGGAAAAATTGATCAATTTTATTTATTTGTAGTAATAAAGATTGGTGATTTTGAAGGCGCACTTAGTTCGGATGTGATCGGTTTTACGAATTTTGCCGATGCTACATCTAAGTTGTGTCGAACTGTATAAAGGTGATGCTTATTTCTAAAGAAATCTCTTCCAGCATACCTGCGATAGGAAAGTAGATAAACTGTATGTCTATATATACCTGTGGTACTGTTATGTGCAACCTATGAACTTAAATTCTATTTAAATTGTGTATCACAACTGAATCATATTCGTCGTTGGTCTAGTGGTCGCAAGCGCTTTTGCAGAGCCTGAGGTCCTGGGTTCCATTCCCGGGTAGTGTTATTGGAGTTTTCCAACTGGAATTTCTCAGTAGCAACCCTTGAGGAAGGCTATAGGCTATTTAACATCACGCTAGGACCCCGAGGTGTCGAGTAAATATATATTATAAAGTCAGAAAGAACGCTAAGCGAAAACGAAGTTATAGCGCGGGCGGTTTGGGACTGGGAATCTAGAAATTTGCCACGAGCGAAGTCGCGGGCAGAAGTTAATAATAAACAAAAACCTACCAATTTATCATCTACATGAGAAAATAAACTTAGCTAGACACGTAGCCATCAAAATGTGGGACGTGACAACTTTAATTCCATCTCAAGAAAGGTCTAGGCTTCTCGTCACGCAAAGTGTCGGCTTGCAGACTTAATGCTAGTTATTAAGTCGTGCCCTTCGCCCTAAATAAGGCATACGCAGTCCTGGGTACAAATTACTCGATTTACTTCTGATAAGGTTACAGTGTTTTATTACTGGAATTTCAGGCCATGGCTAAATAAACGGATGATTGAAAAATACCTTTATTTCCATAGGTACCTATAGATCTATAATAAAGTATCGTGTTTTAGTTAATATCCCGACCAGTCGTACTCAGCGCTTCTCCTTCACATTTATTATGCGCACAGCCAAAGTGTGGAACTCTCTGCCAGAGTCTGTGTTCCTTTCCACCTTTAACCCGTCTGCTTTCAAAGCTAGAGTGGACAGGCATCTTCTGGGCACGCTCGTTCCATCATAGACTTTATTCATTGCTTTCCATCAGGCGTGATCGAGGTCAAGAGCGGACCCATTCAGCAATTTTTTTTTTACCTATTTTAAAACCTAACAGTCTGTAAAGTATATGGATATAGTAGTTTTTATTAGATACCTAATAGTTAATTTAATTTATAGTATAAAAAAAAAACTCATTATTTACTTTCACAATAACACTAATGAATGCAATGCTTTCTGGAATTGCCTGGTTAATAGTATTAGGCTACATTAAACCAGTTATTATGTTCTATGTCTATAAATTAATAATAATAATAAGTTTATTGTACAAAGAAAAAACACACAAGATTAGACATATAATAAACATGATTGTACAAGCAGTGGGCAGGGGCAAGTTGAACAGCAGGGTCCTGAACTAAGTAAGAGGATACTTGTATCTCAAGGGCCAAATAATAAAGCTGAAGAGTTTGTTTGTTTGTTCACGCTAATCTCTGGAACCAGTCGGATTTGAAAATTTATTTTTACATTATTTGATAGACCAATTCTAGAGGAATGGCTACTTAACACCACGCTAGGTAGCCGACCAAAAACAAAAGAAGTCAGAAAGAAGGCCGAGCGAAAACGAAGTAATAGCGCGGGGAGGCGATGCTATGCGACGGGGTGGGCTGGGGTAAGTCGCGGGTGAAATCTATAGTCCGCGCGAAACTAGTTGGCCGCGCCTTAGGTATGTGAGCGGTGGGACGGAGGGGCGGGGCGGGGGCGCATTACTCAGTACGTGGGTTGCAAACCGCCGCCTCACCCCTGTCCCCACCTCAGCGGCCAACTAGTTCCGCGCGGACTATAGCTAAGGAGATAATTGCAAGGGAAATTATAACTGGCGGAATATGAGTGTAACTAACCTATGTCCGTCTCTACCTAACCATTGCAGAATACATGCATGTTTTTATCTAGGGGTTCACAAGACTGTTCACCTCTGTATAACCTCCTGCAAAAACAAACGTGACAATACATTTTGAACATAAATTTTGCCGAAATTGCATTGATAAAATTAGTTTCGCAATAGAGTTTATTGTTACCCAAACTAGGTACCTAAGAGAGCCTCACATTGCATTTAGACGCTTTGTTCTAGAGTCAGCGTGTGCATGAATATTAATATGAATTGCACGTCTGTTAGTGGTTGCCGGTGAGACTTCAAACTAGGTACAATATGCTGTAAAGGATTGCTGTTTTCTAATAACTCACTATCTTGGAACCAAGTTGATATTTTCTATGCTTTATAACGAATTATTTTCGCAGAAAGCGATAAGGCCACCCATTGTATATTTTGTAGTGTTTGTTGTATTTTTTATGATATGTAGTGATTTTGTGGTGTACAATGAAGTATATATAAATAAATCTATACATATAAATATACATAACTGGTGAAATGTGGCTGTACTGTAGGTACAGCTCTGCTTAACACTTCGGGGAAACAAGGCGTGGTTTAATGTTATGTAGTATAACAAGGGTGAGAAGGCACCCCAAGTTATAAACTTTTCAGGACCCATCATCATCTGCCTAGCCTATTCCAAACTATGTTGGGCTAGGCTTCCTGTCTAGTTGCGGAAGGATCGTACGTTCCCGCGACCCCCGGCGTAGGTGTGAGATGGAACACCGGGGTGGTTTTTAGTCAGTAAGAGTCTGACAGACCCCGCCGCCCGCCCCAGGGCGGCGGCCATCCAAGAGAATTTTCAACCTCGAAAAAAAAAAAGGGCTGCCTGTCGAACCGGATACAGCTGAATACCAGTATTTTTTATGGAGCGACTGCCTATGTGACCTCCACAACCCAGTTACTGGGTAATACGATACCTACTCCTTGGTAAGACTGGTTGTCAGACTTTCGGGCTTCAGACTACCCGTAACGACTGTCAAAGATCCGCGAATGACAGCCGGTATCGACGGCTTAACGTGCTTTCTGAGGCACTGCCCCTCCGTGCCTCGGTTTGTAAAGATGGTCACCCAATCACAGACGAACCGCGGCAAGACAAGTGTAACTTAACCTGATCGATTGACCTGTGCAGCTGTTATTATTTATCCACGCCCACGGGCCCCTCCAAACCCAGAACCCAGACATGATAAAAGAAAACCTTCGCAATAACTTTCGAATAGCACAAGTAATCTAAGAGCCTATTAAAACAGTATCTCTCGCAAATAAATAATGTGAACGCTCAGTTACCCTAGAATATTTATCACACGTATCATTAAAAAATGCGCTTTCCAAGCGCTTACGCAACAAAATGGGCTCATAAATGTAATGCGAAGAACCCCACCAGCTATTAAGGATTTATTTGCATGGTGTGGGTGGGCTACAGAAGACTACAGAAGGTTGACTCCATGCACTGAGCGTAAACGCACATGATTCACGTACATCGAGTGCAAGCGCACTCGCGACCGGCATTCGGCTGAGATAGGTAGAGATCGCCACAAGTACGTATAAATCCATGTGTGCGTGCACCAGCCTTCGATCGTTATTAGATTCGACCTTCTGTGCTATTCTGTGGCGGTAGTGGTGCGGGATGTTATTACTTCTAAACACGTCACGACTTCAGCCCAATGAAAAGGGATAATTGCATATACTGCGCCATTATTTTTTCTCATTTCACTTTGCGAGCCGTTTACTACGGTAAATTGTGTTCTGAAAACTCGCTCTTTTATTTGAGTTGGTTTTGTTGTTCAGTTTGATTTAGTAAGGCTTGAAACTGAAGCGTTCTTTTTATTTGCACTCTGGGATTCTAAGAGTTTCAGTGTTGTTATTTTGTTTATGTGAGTCGTTGAGTTTGGAAGGTGGACCGATGACCTCGTGATGGTTGCGCGACTCCGCTTGATGTGGAAACCACAGAACTGGTCGAAGTGGCGGCGTTTGATGGAGGTCTATGTCCATCAGTGTCTTTCGGCTGAAATGATGAGGACTCGTTGAATGTTAGGGCGGTTTCGCACTACGTCCGATCCGAATCCGAGAAATGCCGGTTCAAAGTGACCATAGTCCTATTCGTATGAGGGGTTGCGCACTACATTCGAACTCTATCCGTCAGAATTTAGAACATTCTCAATTCGGATTCTGATCGTATTGCGAAACCGCTCTTACTCGTACTTTTGGGCGACTTTATGCCATCAAATATCTATGACACATATTGAACCACACAAAAACTGCAATAAGCTATTACGAGGGATATTTCCATGATAAGATGCTAGGAACATGGATGGATGATGATTTCAGGACGAGGATCCTTTAGTATATCCTCTAGTTCTCCTTAACGATACCTATGGGAAGATACAACTTACCAACCAGCCAGGAGATAGCATAGCCTCTTTTCGAGTCCACGTTGTGCTGTACTGACGTAGACTAACTAGTCGTTTTCCTCTAAATATATGTGTATTATCTTCATAAAATGTTACATATGTAAATTTCTCGTTCTCGGTTTTAATCCAACGTTTTTGAAGGCCCCTGTGGAAATCAGACTCGATGAAATCAATACACGGTTGACTGCTGATTTTGTAGCCCATAATTTCTTACCTCATATAATTCCAGCCGCAATTGATTCGATCTAACCTCACAGAAGATTCATAGCCTGGAAATATTTATGTAAATTGGGGTAAACCACCCAAATAGGATTACATTTAAATTTACCATTTCGTATAATGAAACACATTAGAGTTCAAACGGTTTAAACCTACGTGTCTAAACATGGCAATTAAATATATGACTTGTACGTTCAAAGTAACTACGTAACCGTATATGTGGAGATGACAATACGACAGTAAATGAAAACACTGACAATACTAACACATAGGATTACTTAAAATCTAACTATTAAATAAACAGGCAAATGGTCTCGGTGCACCTAGCTTCTGACTTAAGTGCCCATGTAGGTTCATGTGAAATACAATATTTTGATTTTGTTTTGATATTTTTTCATTTTTAGAGGGAGTGGGCTGTAATACACCACTCTGGCCCAGTGCGGGTTGGTAGATGTCACATGTCTTCGAATTCTTGGTTCTAGGACATGCTGGTTTTTTCACGATATTTTCCATCACCATTTTGAGCGCAGTGGTGATAATTTACACAAAGTAAATCGCCTGTCTAGGTTACCACTTGGCCACCACTACTCTAATAAATCCTAACATCGAATTTGCGATTGTTTCAAACAAACTTGTAGAAAAGTTGTGAATTGTGATGGACGGCTTTGACTACGTCTCTGACTTTCTACTCGTAAAGTGACTGTACTATTGAATATATTTGGTTGAATTTTTCTATGTAGACTGGGAACATCATAAGATAGGTATACGAAGGTTAATTTATCAAGGCGAATATATGTATGATGTTTTAGAAAAAGTTAAGCTTTGTAGAGCATCGTTTCTGCCTCTCATACCTGTGTCACAGCTGCGGTGTCTATTCTGTAAATTCTCGCCGTGAAAACTTAGGTGAAGTGAGTTTGTAGTGAGCCATTATTACACCTGATGCTAGGGCACTGATATAGATAGACCTAGATAATGCAAGTATTACGATCTGTATGAAAACCAAGCGTGCCATTTTTTGACTGCCTCCTATGACATCACAAGCACTATTTAGTGATGGGAAAAACAAATGGATTCAATGACGCCGCCGCCGCGTGCGGCACCCGTCTCGCACCACCCCGGGTCCTAGCGCCAGCGCTCACGCCCAACCAGCCAGCAGTACTAAGGACTGAGCGCGAAAGTGGCGGCTTACGATTTTTGTACACGGTAAGCTGGGCACGCGAAGTAGTTGCTCTTGCGTTATTTAGGTGTATCTATATCTGTGTGCTAGGGATTGACACTATTGTCAACTCACTATTAGCTCACCTTCCTAAAATTTGCACGGTGACATTGCTACAGATTAGATCGGAGATCTTTCTAAGAGTCGATGTGCCATACCTACTTACGGCCGAGTAGGCACCCACTGTACCTTTTGTCGCATTACAGCCAGGATTATTTTAAACTAATACATTTCGGTCCTGTATATGAAAGGTATTAAGCATTAATCACGGAGACAGAGGGACACTTGAAGCTCAACATCCCGATAACACTTAGATTAGATATGTCCACAACAGAGGACAATTCCTCGAATATAAATCCGTATTTTATATATGGAAGTTCATGTTATAAAACGTTCTCGACAGCTTAACCCCAAACTGGGTTGGCTTAGAGCCGTTTAGATAAAGTAAGACGGTTTAGCTCCCTTGAGCCAATTGTTAGTCACACAGAAACATACGTTTTTGGTCGTAGTTTTCAGGATATGTTGTGACTTTGCAGTTGAGTGCTTCTGTTTGCTGTGAGGTGCAATACAGAGGGCGTTGCCTCCAATGTAGGAGATTAGATGGGGAGAGCAGTGCTTGAGAGCTGTCGGTATGTGTTTTGTCTTATAACTTTCGGTGTTTATGGGAACGAGTTTTGTTATTTTGACCTGAAATAATACATAAGTACTACTACAAAGACAGTGGTTCAGTTAGCGATAAAAACTCTAATTAAATGATCGGTAACCGAAACAATGAGTTATATCAAAGAGAAAGAGAAGAACACATGCAAGAAGCGCAAAGACACGCTTGTAGTCAAGACCTGCGGCACCGGGTCAGAAAAAATTAAAAGAAAAGAACTGAACAAAAATTAAAACAAAAGACTGAAGCGCCCCGGGTATAATTAACATCATGTTTACGAAAACATTGCCCAAAATGATAATCCTGTTGTGTTTATGGAGACAGTGTTAGAACCAGATTTACGTCTTGGATTTACGTAGCACTCAAGATTTTTCATAAAATTTGAAAGTTTCCCGGAGAGACTTGACAGACAACGGGTCCAAATTACACGCCGACCTAATTACGCCCGGGAACTTAACTGCTACAACGACCGGCGACATCTTTAATTTTATTTTCGTTTCGCAAATATTGTAATGTTTTATTACGCTTTATTACCGTGTAGCTTCATAATTAAGCAAGTTCAAGAAATAGAATTAATTTGTGCACTGTTCGTGCACTTTAATCTTTGTGTCTAGGTCGCGTAGTACTGTAGAGATTATAGCCTATTTGGTTCATACAACCTCCGCGAGTCCGTTAAAAGTATTGGAAAGAAATACGAGATTAGTTTAAGATTAGAAGACAGTAAGCGTCAGATTTGGCTGTTAAGCCAAACAACGAAGAATGTAAAAATGTTATTAATTTAAAGATCGAAATAATTACGCGAGGTATATAAAAGCAAGTAGTCTTTTATTCATTAATCCCGGTACAGTTAGCATCCCTCCGAATCCCGATGCTAAGAGGTATGTTTGTTTCCAGATAAACATGATTGTAAAACCTATGAAAAGTATGTAATTGCCCATGATTTGCCCTCACTTTTTATTCAAAGGGATTTAGGATTTAGTTCAAAAAGTAGTCTGAATTGATCCCGCTTGATCAAGCTTGATAATTTTACCGCAAAAGCAAAAAAAAAAGCGTAAACGAACATATAGTAACTAGAAGAGACAGCTTAACTTTACGGTTACTGTCGTAAAAAGAAAAAGTCGCAGTTTATTGCTTTATCTCCACTATTTTCATAGTCTGCCTGTGTGTGATAAGCTTAACTGCTCAACGAATTTATTTGGGCCCGTGTTTATACGAGTACAAGTTACGCCTGTGGCGTCTACCGTTAGGCTGATAACACACTTAGCGACCGAACTGCGGCGTCAAAAAAGGTGTGTAGGGTTAAGTGGCGATCTATTCTCTCTGCTATTTGATAGATAGCTTTTGTTTAGTAAGGCAAAATACTTTATTATTATGATGAAACACTTTTCTCATTTACTGTACTAAGTGGAAAAGCACAAAAAAATAAAGATATTAAATTAATCGAATCGGGGGCGTCGGCCACAGGTGCCTCGACCACTGGGGGCGTAAGCCACGGACCCAAATGCATTAGCCATTTTGAAGGGTGCTATTCATCCGTGTGAAGCTTTAGATTTTCTCGAAAAAACAATGTTATAACAAGTTGTGAAGGTATTTATCGTTAACACAAAAAGTTGACTAGGGGCCTTGGCCATTTGGCAATCGCTTTAAAAGCGTTTCGAATTTCTACAACGACTTTCAACAGGATTGACATTTTCGGTACCTACAGCCCCATGCAAACTTTATGGCGGCTCGAACATGAAGCGAGTCGCTGCGCAGTAACAAGTTCACATGTTAGCGGGGGTAAGGGGTGGGGTACTGCGCAACGAGTAGCGAACTTCAGAGTCGCCATAAAGTTTGACGCTTACTATACACGTACGTATGTCAATCCAATACTTTTCCATCATAGTTGCCGCTGATTTAACGTCACTTTGTCTTTCAAGTCTTTCAAGACCCTACCATAATAATTAGCTAGCAGAGCAGTTGATGCGCAAAGCAAGTCTGGTGACAGAACTGCATCTTATATGGTTCAAAATTGTTTGACAGTTCACTTTTGTCTAATATTGACCGGCTGTGTGTGTATAATATTAGTATAGTAACCCCCCTAGTTTTATTTCAGCTGCAGGTTGCGGCAGTAGCTAAAAATGCCTTTGCTATGTTGGGAGCACAAAATATTCAATGTGTAGGAAGAAAATTTTGTGCCCAGGTATCACGGACGGGTTCCATTTTTCACCTACCCCTTCTGAAAGGAATTTATTTACCTACCTACTGCAATACGTGTGACAATGCGCGATGTTTTAAAATAGTTTTTAAAATAACGCTAAATGCTGCTACTTCTAGAATAATTATCATTATTTTCCTTTGGAAAAATCAAGAACGTCCTCATGACTTAAAGATTATGGTGAAGGTAGCCTTAAGAGATTTGAATATCCAAACTTATAATATTATAAATGCGAAAGTAACTCTGTCTGTCTGTCTGTCTTTTCTTCACGCCTAAACTACTGAACCGATTTCGATGAAATTTGGTATAGAGATAGTTTGAGTCCCGTGAAAGGACATAGGATAGTTTTTATCCCGATATTCCCACGGGATCGAAACTTACGCGGGTGAAACCGCGGGGCGCAGCTAGTAACCAATAAAATACAATAGTGTAGAATATTAGTTTGTAGGTATAAAATTATAACAATTGGTTTAGGCGAACATCATGACGATACAATGTGTAACTGAATTAATGCGCATTATGAAAGTTAGTTTATAATCGTTTACTGAATCGATTTCTGACATTTTTAATAAAGGTTTTTTACCCCAATAATAATTACAACTACGTAAATTACAGTCACACTTCCGCTGTACGTTAAAACAAGAAAAATAATGGACGAAGTGCCTACTACGCTAGACCCCACAAATACGACTGCGTGCGTGCGTAGATTTGTAATGTGACCAAAATGTTCTCCTCCAGTCAAGTAATAACTAATTTAATAAATAAACAATGTTTTATACAAAATAGTAAAAATTCAGTTTATGTATTATGATTTTAACATAATATTCTAATGCTTCTAGTGCTTGGTGGTGTCCGTTAATTCCGGGACACATGTTGTTTAGGCAACGTTTTTAACAATGTTCTAACATGAAGCCTGGTAGACACGGTGCGACTTAATTGCTAATGGCATATCATAAGTTGCAGCAACAATAAAAGTTGCACCGTCTAAACAGTGCTTAAACGATGCGTCATTTGTTGCTTTGCTTTGCATCGTCACAGACAAGAAACATGCATCGTGTAAATGGGGTATTATAAGGCTACCAATTGCGCGCTACCTATAGTTGCTGCAACACTTTGAAATTAGTTTTACTTGCATATACACACGTATGCACATGCTTTACATAAGTTGTGTCTAGTCATGTTTACTCAAAACAGTATACAACTCGCGATGTTTGTTGCTGTCTAACATACACCATTTTGCCAGATTACGAGCACGCTTTCATAGTACGAGTAAGTATGACAGTCCAGTTAGTTGCAACTATCTGTTTAAATAATTTCCCGGACTTTACTCAGGTAACTTACCCAGCCTAGGACTTTACTCAATCTATGCTGCTATATGAATCCATTAGAATATTACACAGGGGTACTCTTATAAAACTTGTATGGCATTCTTCGTTCACGACTTTTAACAAGTAATAAATGCAAGACTTTGAGACCACTCATTGTTTTGTTAAACTAATTTCTGGGGTTCCATACCCAAGTGTGCCACCGGAACTCTATTACTAAGGGTCCGCTGTCCGTCTATCTGTCTGTGAGCGGGCTGTATCTCATAAACCGTAATAGGTAGACAGTTGAAATTTTCGCAGGTTGTGTAGTGTGTATTTTTATTGCAACTACAACTAATAAAACAAAGTTATTTTTTTTTTAATATGTAGTGTTAAACATTGTGCGGTGGCGGTGGTATGGAACCTTTCGCTTACGAATTGGCGTCTATTACTGAGTGAATGAAAGTAATGACTTTGTCCGAACTGCTTAGGCACTGCTTATAAATAATTATCTTTATACTAACAAACACATGCAAAAACTACCTGCAATCATTACAGAAGTCATTTGTCTTTTGTAATGATTGCACGCGCGAATTGAATAGAAAATACAAGTATTATATATAGCATTTTGGTTCTTTTTGCAACAAACACGATCAGCACCACCCATATATGTGAATAAAGTCTTAGAACTAAGTATGTGTGAAACTAGTACTTTCAATTTTCTCAATCAACTCAGCCTATCGCAGTCCACTGTTGGACATAGACCTCTCCCATGCTGCACCACAACACTCTGTCCTCCGCGTTCCGCATCCAATCTGTCCCAACCACCTTTTTGTGGCCGTCGGTCCATCTAGCTGGGAGCGTCCCACACTAGGCTTGCCGCGGTCTCCACTCCAGGACTCGTCTGCTCTACCGGCCATCGGTTCTTCGACAAACATGGCCAGCCCACTGCCACTTCAGTTTGCTTACTCTACGAGCTAAGTATGTCGGTAAATCCGGTTATTTTCCGGATAACCTCGTTTCTGATTTTACTTGTATCTTTAAATTTTTTAACCGACTTCAAAAAAGGAGGTTCTGTATTCGACCCGTATGTATGTATATATGTATGTATGTTTGTATGTCCGCGATTATCTCAAAAACTAATGAACCGATTTCGATAATTCTTTCACTAATGTGATCGACATACTTTCAGAAAGGTTTTAGTATATAATACATTAGGTAATTATTCTTATGTACGAAGTTGTATGCATAAATGTACTGCATCTCCGGCATTTCTATGCGATTTTTTATGATTCTTCTAGTCGGTGTCTTTAATTCTTCAATGCACTAGTGTTAATTGAATTTGTGTGGGGTAGGTACAACTAAAAAGTAAAAAATAAAAACTTTTTTACAAAAAAAAAACAACCGACTTAAAAAAAAAACACTACAAAATGAAAAATAACTTTAATTTCGGAAGTCGGTGTCAAAAAACGAAAATGCGGAACCAACGACACCGACTTCCGAAATTAAAGTTATTTTTCATTTTGTAGTGTTTTTTTTTGATGTCGGTTGTTTTTTTTTGTAAAAAAGTTTTTTAATAATTTAATTTTACGTTACGTTTGCTCCGCGCGTTCGTGCTAGGCTCACGGGATTTGCGTTTATTCAGTTTTTTCATCTGCTGATTTAGCATCATTCATATCTTGTACAGACGCCAGCACATCAAGCTACCCGACACTGTCAAATTTTCTCGATCAACTTTGAGCCTTACGATAAAGTTGAAAATCTATTAAAGAAAATTGACAGATTGTAGTAGCCTGATGTACTGGCAAAAACCTAGTATGGAGCGTGAGGTACACGTTATATTGGCTGTATCCTTTTGAAGTTTTCATAAAAAAGGTACGGCCAAAGGGTCGGAGTAATCACCTCAGACACGGCAGACTGCTGGTCCGCCAGAGCATGTTGTAATCAACGCAACGTTGCGCGTCTGTAGTTACTTCCTTTTCTTCTATTTTCTGATTCGGACATGTCAGTTTCGGTTTTTCATTTTGCTTGAAATCCGTTGAAAGGAATAGGGATCGAATGAGAATTGACATATACATCCGTATGCATCAGAGTTTTATTATGCAGATTGCTATCAGACTGTGTTTCACCATCTTCTAATAGCAATCTGCATAGTAAAAACTATCCTGTTTAGGATAGATTTTACAGGCTTCTAGATCCAGCCAAACGGCTGGATCTAGAAGCCTGACATTTTGCACAAGAGTTCTCTATTGTACTCGTATAAGGAACTTATTTAACACACGGGTAGGGCTAGTGGCCAATAACCATAAAAATTATAACAACATAAAATTATACGTAATTTGAAAACTACCGCCTGCGCCGCTCGACGACATAGGGCTCTCTCTTTCCTTTAATTCGCCTACTCTTTGCACGTTATTCTTTTTTTAATTTCATTGATGCAATATTATTATTCGTAGCCCCAGCGCTACCTTTAAGTACAAGTAGCTCCAAAATGCGACCTATTTTAGAAAATTGTAAATAAATGACAACGTTTAATTAAATTAAAACATGTTTATGAAACGAAGATTTGAAACGTGGCTTGAAAATAATGTCGCATTAAATCGCCACTCTGAAGCCATTAAGGAAGGATATTTGAAGACTCATCTCCTTAACCGGTCAAGCCCCGCGCGTACTACATGTGGCACGATACAATAGAAAATTAATTGTGTCTCACTAGCGGAGATCAAGCGAAAAAAAAATGGTCTTTGGTCGGTCATAGAACACTAATGAAGTAGGTACTTATATTGCGGATTTCGATGTAAACTGTATTTGCTATGCGAATGATGAGTGTCTCATGTTTGTTTTGTTATACCTACTTATTATTTACCTGCCCATTTAAAAGAATTTTATATATACTGTACATAAAATGTGAATGTAATAAATTAATGTTAAGTTTAATCATTTTATTTCTTGACATCCTTCCAACAATAGTTCAGTTCACCCTAACTGAATCAGTATGTCAGTGCGAGTGGGATAGAATGATACATAGCGCGGGGAAGTGGGGACAAAATCTGAATTTTAGCTGAACTATTACCAGCCCTTAAGGGGTAAATAGGGGATGAAAGTTTGTTTAAAGGTGCTTTTGCCGATGGAAATTTCCATCGGGCACACAGCTTGTCTACCAAATAAATAGGTAAAAAATAAAATAGAATTTGTAAAATGAACAATCCATAATATCGAACACGGTATACAAAATGGGTTTTCAGGTTTAACCTAAACGAGAACTTATTTGTTTCAAGGAATCTGTATCTAAGCATGAACTCAAGCATAATGAGCATAATCAGCCTATAATGTTCCCACTGCTTGGGCACAGGCCTCTCGGTGAAAGGGAGTGGGCCGAAATTCACCACGCGGGCCCAGTGCCGGGTTGATAGATGTCACATGTCTTTGAATTTTTGGTTCTAGGATATGCCAGTTTCCTTACGATGTTTTCCTTCACCGTTTTGAGAGCAGTGGTGATAAAATAATTTACACAAAGTAAAGCGCCTGTCTAGGATCGAGCCTACAACTCGTCTACAAGTCGCGGCCGTTACCACAATATTTAGTTACAATCTAGACTTCAGAGAGTTCGTAAAGCGCTTTCATTCCTAATATCATTTGAATTCACATCAATCACTTAAAGCTTGTTCGCTCAAATAACAGTATTACCTACATAATATTATATGTATTTGATTTATTCATAATTCTCTGAATTAACTAATTTAGCAAGTCTGTTACCGTTGAGGATTCGGGAGGTATCATTTATCAATTACAATTTTGATTTATTGATACCGTCGCTGCGTCAATAATCATTGGATTCGCTTATAAAAAAAAGAATCGACAGACCTATTAACCAATATTTTAATCATGGCCTGATCTCTCTCCGATCGTGTCAGATCGCTGTCCCATCGGACTATGGGAATGAGGGAAGAGAGAGTGCACCTGTGTCTGCGCACTCACTCGTGGACTTCCGCGGCGAAGGCTAGTCTCTGTTGAGATTGGCCACCATGGCCGAAATATGGTCTGGAGGACTATACATATATAGATAGGCAGAAACTACAGAACGCCAGCTGTTACGATCCTTACATACTCCTATGTCAATGTGCATCCTAATATTCCAACGAACATAAGATTATTTGCATAAATTAGGTAAAGCACTTGCATAAGACAGCTATGCACTTCTATTATAAAACAATTTAACATAAGTTCATAGAACGGCAAATATATTGTGTACTCACCACAATCCAATCCCATTTGATATTCTAACTTGGAACGTGAGGTGAGCACTGTGAGCAGTCCAGAATTCAAGGCTATGAATATTTATACAGGAGCAGGTAAAGTATATTCAGACGTACGGGAGTATCTACGATGCAGATTACATTGTTCATAAAGTTTTGATAGTGCAATTCGGAGCTGTAACATACTATCACACCTGTGTCTCTTGGGAGTTGGGCAGAAAGGTTCCTGGAGAAAACTTGGACTTGGGTGATCCGAAGAAGAGCCTATGCTCTTCTTCGCCATTCCTGCTCTTGTTATAAGGGTTCCACGCTATTTATGCCACTCCCATAAGAGACGACCGGTTTTATTTTCAAGTGGTATCCGCCCGACACCCTTGGGGAATATATTTTACCAAGTAATGTAGGTCCAAACTTACCAAGGTTCTTATCTCACTAAAATCAACCCGGAGACTACATGGCTGATTTTAGTGAGATAAGAACCTTTGGTAAGTAATCACCAATTGGAAGAGGGCACCGTGTCCTTATCAAAGACCCTTAAACCAACCTTGCTATCGGGACTGGGGAGAAAACAAATGACGACCTATTACGGGAACTGCAATGGTATGACAAAATCCATTCTCATCAATGTAAAACAGACTGTAGGTACCTCCCCAATATATTACACCTTACAACTTTACTCCATCACGTCTACATTTACCCGAATTTATAGTTGTCTAAATAAATTCCTTTTGTGCGCCATAACAGGTGATTTGTCGGGGTTATGCTGTATTAGCGTGTGAAAATTATGAGACAGCTTAATGAGGGTGCCACGAACGCGTTCAACTTTGCCCCCTAATACTTTAATTTTATGTGAGAAGAAGATTCCATTCCACATTTTATGTAAAAGGGTTTTAGTGTCTAAACGAAAGTTGAAATGTGTCTGCGTACTTAAAAATTACTTATAGCAAGGACGTCCTCTAGTTTATTGCTCAACGTTATTTTACAGGCGTTTTAATATTAAATGTATTTTGTAGACTACTTCCCGGTGTAATTTCCCCCTTGACTACGTCCCTGCCTGTTAGAACGAAGTTTAATACGGTTTTCATGTAGGCTGCGATTATTTTGTTGTTTTTCTTTTTGTACAACATTCGCTTTTTATTCCTTTTTGACTTGATTTTAATTTTCGTTGAAATAATAACATAAAAGTGTCATAATCAGCCTATACTGAGGGTCTTTCGGAAGGACGGGTTTGTATCCTACCGGAAGATGGCCGCGAGACCTGCTAGCAGTACGTACCTACTCTGAATGAAATTTTTTGTGGTCCTTCCAGCAGTAGGTACGGTGAACTTGATTTTGAACTTGCGCTCGTCACAATCTTAAAACATTTGGTCCGTGCGTATTAAAATAAAACTCATTTGTTTAAGTATTTTTATTATAATAATCTAAATAGATGTATACGGGCCCAGTGCCCAGTGAGGCGAGTGTGATGTACAGCAAAATTGTGTTTATGCCTTATATTAAGATTATTAATATCGAACATTTTCTTAAAATTTGATACATTTTTGTGTTCATACAATAGGTTTCCAAATACATTTTTGAGGTTAAAGTCAGAATATTTATTTCTTTGCTTTTTCTTGAAGAGAATCCCATGGACCTGTGTTGTAATGGCTCGAACAGCAGTTTACTGTACAACAAAGATAGTACTCATGTCCGCACAGGTTCTCCAGTGAAGAATCCCATATGACATGAGACTATGAAAATAACTAAAATAAAATATAATTCTGGCTTTATTTACATGAGTTTAACCGATGACAAATTGGACAGTACAAATTAGACAGCATATGCGACCGAGCTATGCCTTCCTGAGAATTTTCTATATGTGGGCCCCATTGTTTTACAGTCAATAGTTATTCCAAGAAAAACTGTCGTTCGTATCTAGGTTGGCAATTTTTTACGAATGTTTTCAAAAAGTATTCGTTGTAAAAGCATTGAATTCAATAGAAAAGTCCGTAACTCCGGATTTGAAGTAGTTTATATAGAACCTACGTATGTTTGAAGCACCCAGACATAAAATACCTATTTCGAATATTTTTTTTTTTAATTACGAAAGTTTATTTATTTGTATTGATATCTAACATAGTTTATATTTATAATTACTTACATATGTACACACAAACTACAAAATATACTATATACAAATGATAATAATAATAAAAAAAGACAGGAGTTCATTGGGCATCGAAAAATTCGTCCGCATCGCTGTCAATGGGATAAGTGCCCAAGAGGCTGGCAGCATTGCCACGTTGGATGGCAATGCTTATTCTTTGGGCTAAAAATAGGCCAGCCCTCTGGTCACGCGAAGAGTCAACCAAACGCTTGGCGATATCGCGAAATATGCGATGAGCACTCGGACCCCAAGGCCCTAGAGTTTCAACCCCAAACGGCTCGAACATATAGCTCCCAATAAGGTTGTTATATTATATTTGCGCCGTTTGAGGTTTTCTGCTCCTGCAGCAGCCGCCCCAGCACCGCCCGCCGTGCTAGGAAGAATTTCGAATATTTTTTTGTTGAGTTACCGATTCTGACTGTTTATTTTTCCTACAATTTGTCCTTAGTTTATTTATCCTTTATTAGAGCTTAAAAAAAACAGTCATATCATCATCATCTGCCTAGCCTTTCCCAACTATGTTGGGGTCGGCTTCCAGTCTAACTGGATGCAGCTGAATACCAGTATTTTACATAGAGCGACTCCACGACCCAGTTAGGTACTGGGTAATACGATATCCCTTAGTAAGACTCGTTGTCAGATTTTCGGGCTTCTGACTACCCGTAACGGTTGTCAAAGATCCACGAATGACAGCCGGGACCAACGGCTTACTGTGTTTTCCGAGGCACGGATGGATCTCGGTGTGTAAAGATGGTCACCCATCCACGGACCAACCGCGGCAAGCGTAGCTTAACCTGATCGATCGACCAGTGCGGCTGTTATTACTTAGCCATGAGCCCCTTCCTTCACACCCACACACCCACATTTCACCAGTTATGTTTTTAAGTCGGTTCCCTACAAAATGGTTGAGCTGGATGGTGCTGATCCATGCGTCATGTTCGTGAACGGACGCCGTCGGTTGAGACTGGTCATCTCTTAACTGCCAAGGCTTATTTTTAATCTTATTTCTTGTATTGTTTCTTCATTTGTGTTTTTTTTTTACATTGTTCTTAGATATAGAAGCAACAAGAATAATGTACTCAGGATTTTGTAATATCTTGATTTAAAAGAGTGTCCATGGAGTTTCTTGCCCGTTCTTCTCCATAGAGATCTACGCTTTGGAATGGGCGACTAGCTTCAACTTTCTGACTAACTGACCGACTACTTAATTTTGACAATTCAAAAGTACCTGTAATGGTTTAATTGAAATAAATGCTTTGAGTTTGAGTTTGAGTCCCATGTAATAGGGGGCGAGCCTACAGTGCCTGTAGTGTTATTGGGTTACTCCATCAGGAATTTCTCAGTATCAGCCCTGAGTCTGGATTTGTGCCTGGTTAATGGTGTCATATTTAAGTATTCAGAATTTTAATTTATAGCAATTTTTGTGCGCAGCTAGATCACATACTTGCGGCATTCCACAATTTACGATATGAATGTACACAAGGTGCACAATTATAAAACTACTAGCTTCTGCCCGCGACTTTGTCCGTGTGAAATTTCGGACCCGACCCATCGCGTCGCATCCCATCTCCGGCCCGCGGTATTACCTCGTTTTCGCTTAGCGTTCTTTCTGACTTTTTCTTTTTGCTGGGGTCCGCAGCGTGATGATAAATAGCCTACACCCTTCCTCAAGATATGGGCTATCAAATGCACAACGTTTTTTTTTTAAATCCGTCTGGTTGTTCCAGAAATTAGCGCATTCTAGCGAACAAACTCTTAAGCTTTATTATTAGTACCTATACATACATGCATACATACATACATAACCAGCCTATAATGTTCCCACTGCTGGGACACAGGCCTCCTCTCTGTGAGAGGGAGTGGGCCATAATCCACCACGCGGGCCCAGTGCGGGTTGGTAGATTTCACATGTCTTTGAATTTTTGGTTCTAGGACATGCCGGTTTCCTCACGATGTTTTGTGTGGTGATGAAATAATTTACACAAAGTAAAGCACCTGTCTGGGTTCGAACCTACGACCTACAACTCGTAAGTCGCGGCCTTTACCACTGGGCCACCACTGCTCTATAATAATAAAAATCATCAGTACCTACAACTCTCGAAGTTCATATTATTAGTACCTATAGATGGAACTTAATAAAAATATATTTCTGTTTATCTGAATAGTCAACTATAAACTGACGACCGAGGGAAACTGACCAGTGATACGCGGACTCCATACATCGGTACATAAGTTTTTTAGAAACTTAACGAAGCGTTAAAAGAGCACCAATTTGACGCATTTAAAACCGACTTCCAAATCCAACTTTCAAATAAACGTATTCAGCCGCTGAAAAGTCCGTATAAAATTGATTGCTAATAACTGGGATTCGCGCTCTCCGACCGTGTGTGTCTTTCATCACATAAGAGATAAGTACCTGCAGAAGGTCAGCTCCGTAACATGACCGAACAAATAGTGAGCAAACAGGCGCACACATATACGTATGGAGATCGGAAACTATCTCAATGTGAGGTATTTTAATCTAAATGTGATTCACGGTCGTAACAAATATTTATTTGTAGAATTATAAAAATCATCAATACCTACAACTCTCTAAGTTCATGTTACCCCATTGAGTTACTATTTCATGAAGTCATTTGAGGCCAAAACTCAAGGTGACACTTGAAGCCAATTCTAACAACGAGTTGTATTGCTGATTTTAATGATTATAATTATTGTGTAAAGTCACATTTGTTATGGTCGCGAATCATATTTTAATCAACACACAACTTGACACTGACCTGCAAATTGCAAAAAACGTAAGACAATTTGAATTTCGGGGCTACCTTAGCGCGTCCCCCTTGATCGAATGCGAGTCGCGAGTGTTCGCTGTGTGTAGATGAAGCGTGTCTATGTTTTCACTCCTAGTATGGAGCTGGTCTTCTGTACCTATTTTATGTTGTGGTTTCGTGTTCAGTTTGTAATTAGCGCCCTCCAGACTGGAGGTGATTACTCCAATTACCACTTATTGAATTGACCGATGACACGTAGCGGTAATTAGCGACTTTTACACTGTTGATTGTAAATTTTGTTTGCTTAGGTCGTGATTTTGGGTTTTATTAGAGACTGAGGACAGAAGCGGCGGTTTTTTTATTCATTTAGGTAGGTTCTTTTTTAAATACACCAGCGTTGTGGTTGGTTTCTGATTACCAGTGATCGGAATAGGCTGAGTATATTTACCTAAAGTTTAATAAAGAACAGAGACGGAAATCGGAGACTTCCTTATGACAATTTTTTTTTACCGGTAAATTTACCGGAACTTTAATTATGTAACTTTCAATATCTTATTTTATCATTAACATTTTAAATACTTTATTATTATTATTATTAGCCTGTGACGTCCCACTGCAGGGCAAAGTCCTCCCTACTCTCTCTAAATGCTTTAATAAACCGTAAATTGATTACGGTTTATTAAAGCATTTAAAATGTTGTAATTTGTATTGATTGTATTGTTTGTACAGACGCCAGCACATCAACCTACCCGAAACTGTCAGATTTTCCCAATCAACTTTGAACCTTAGTCTTTAGTGATAAAGTTGAAAATCTATTAAAGAAATTTGACAGATTGTAGTAGGTTGATGTGCTGGCGTCTGTACATTATGTGTAACTTTAAAATAAATATATAAAAAGGATTTCAAAGTCATTAATATATTCATGTTATATTGAAATGTTCAACCAACATAAAAAAAATAAGAAAAAAAAAATATTTTTAATATTGGTTATTTTATTTATCAAAACATTGATTACGATTTATTAAAGCATTTATAAGGCTAATGATAAAATAAGATATTGAAAGTTACATAATTAAAGTACCGGTAAATTTACCGGTAAAAAAAATTTAGTCACAAGGAAGTCTCCGATTTCCATCTTTGTTCTTTAAACTTTAGGTAAATATACTCAGCCTATGCCGATCACTGTTGATTACTTTCACAGTAGGTATTCATTTTGTTTTTTTTCTAGGTCTAATGTGTTACTATCGTCATCAGCCAATGGTACATGGCATAACTGTCTGGCGGTTTTGAGCATTTTGTATTTGGCCTACGCAAATATCTTGCAGATATAGTAGCGTCATGTAACGGGTCGTTCAGCTCCCTCAAAAAGAGTTGAGCTACACGATGACTGATGCATGCACACCGTCTGTTGGGACAGGTCAACTCAAAGCTGCAATGGCTCTTTTTCAAAAGACCCTTCCAGACATAGCCCTGCATTATTAGAATCACATACAATCCTAATAATAAAATGTTTGGACTTTTTAAAGAGACCATGACCTTTAACCTAGGGCAAGTCATCCGGCTCGGTAGACACAACTTTGAGAAAGAGGCCGCCGACAGAAGGATCCAGTTGGGTTGGGCAGCATTTGGAAAATGTCCGTGAAGTCTTCTCGCAGTGTTTGAAGATTAAGGTCTTCAACCAGTGCGTCCTGTCCGTCATGACATACAGTGCTGAAACGTGGACACTGATGGTCGGGCTGGTCCACAAATTCAAGGTCGCTCAGCGCGCTATGGAGCGACCTATGCTCGGAGTCTCTTTGAAGTATAAAATCAGGAATTAAATTATCCGGAAACGAACCGGAGTTACCGACATAGCTTGCAGGGTAAGCAAACTGAAGTGGCAGTGCGCTGGCCATGTCTGTCGAAGGACCGTTGGCCGGTGGAGCAGTGGAGTGAAGACCGCGTATCCGTGTTATAGAAAACACGGATACCTACGCTACTAAATAATTGCCATCATTATGCTGAAAGTGATTAAAAGTGCTAGCAGGGATATTATCTTGAAGTAAAACGTCGCGCGCAGACTTGTAAAACGACGCACTCTAGGTGCAATGGCAGCTCACTCACAGAACACTATAGCTCACTTCACTTCAGCTTACACGGTGAGATTGTTAAAGAAACAGACCGGCAGCATTTACCACAGCTTGAAGCTAGAAAACATGTAATTTTCAGGTGTTATCCTAAAAAAAAAATTACACACTTTTCTTCATAATTTCTTCTAGATAAAACTTCAGTACACATTCTAAAACTGTTCCGAAACAGGTTCTCGTTTTGTATCCAAGTTCCCTCAACCCTGGTCGCCGCGGGAACTTTTAAAAGGAAAGTATTGTAACCTATTTATTTTCTAATCTGCAACAAATTAGAGTGATGTTCTTTAGAAACTTCGTTGTGTCCCGAAATGAAATGTTTATTTGCAAGAATTTGTAGTAGGTACATTACAGATGGTCCGTTTTTTTAACAGTTTCTAAAAGAATTCGTTTAAACTAGCATGCAAAAATAATGGTTACATAAATTAAATAAATGAAGCTAATACAATTGGTATATAAATCATAGTTATTAAATTTAAAATGTCAAGTATTTGTCAAGTTATAGGTAATAGTTGAATAACGCTGTTTTAAATCATTTCATTGGTAGTCCCTATACGATTTTGGTAGTTTGTTCAATTTGCTCATAACCATTGGAAAGCAACTTCTGTGATATAAATGCCTTTTCATTGGAGGAATCTATCATGACGTAACAGTGACATGTTCAACCTACAATTAATATTACGGGCGTAAAAACGTTCATACTTTAAAGAGGAATCCTGGCACCACCGTGACTCGCCTCGGAAAGCAGGTTAAGCCGTTGGTCCCGGCTGTCATTCGTGGATCTTTGACAGTCGTTACGAGTCGTCAGAAGCCCGAAAGTCTGACAACCATTCTTACTAAAGGGGTATCGTATTACCCAGTAACTGGTTTGTGGAGGTCAGATAGGCAGTCGCTCCATGTAAAATACTGATATTCAGCTGCATCTGGTTAGACTGGAAGCCGACACCAACGTAGATGGGAAAAGGCTAGGCAGATTGATTGGTTGACTGTAAAGAGGAAACCTAAACAAGCACAAGCTTTTGATTTAGTTAGAACAATAAACAAGAGCTAGGCCCAGTTTCTTGAACGAAAATTATCGCAAAATGAATGTGACAAATTGTCAAACGCGCGTAAATTGCTGTGATTGGTTGAATGATTTATTAACAGCCAATCGCAGCAGTTTTGTTTTAACAGTAATTATTTTACCTCTGATTTTACATCACTGGCAATGCGGCGCAGGATGGAAGGTGGGCCGTTGTCTGTGCCGCGCACCTGTGATTGATGGTGTTATGACTGCGTCAGTGAGCGGAGTTTGCGCTGCTGAACTTTGGGCCAAAAGTATTAAAACTTTTTGCCATCTATACGTTAAGAAGAAGACTTCACTGTCAATATAACAGTGATCTTTAACTTCATGAAAATAAAGTTGCTGTTAGGTTGAAAGAAAGAAAGATAGAAAATACATTTATTTAGCACAGACTAAAAAGACACACAATACACCAGATACATACATCAAATAAAAACAAAAAGTAAAAACAACAACAACTGCAACTGTCAAGTTTGTCAAAACAGTGATCTTTATTTTTGTTGTAATAAGGTTGCTTTTTGGCTGCAGAAGTAAAATAATTGTGAAAGAACTGACCTTCGCTAATGCTAATAGGAACTTATGAATAGTCATAGAGTATTTTTTATATTATCTGTGGTAGGGGTTACGAACCCATGTTGACCAAGTTTTCTAAGTATAAGGAGAATTTAATCAAATAAATGTACTAGGTATGTACCTAGATTTCCGTTTATTTGAGGCTCTTGCTTTTCATACAGACATATCCATTTACCCACGTAAAGTGTTTGTGCAATCCTATATGTTTCCAAACCTTTCCGGGAAGAACTCGATATCTAATATGGAACCAAGGTTCTCTCTTACACGTCTTCTGATGTTTACCAAAAGCCGTATACATAGGATTGATGTCTACGGCTTCTGGGGATTTCCAGGTGGTTTTACTGAAATGCTTGGACGCCTACTAACTAGTGTTGCAAAGAACTCGAGTCTTCGAGTCCTATATAAACGGACTCAGGTGATGAATTACAAGACTCGACTCATTACAACAGGACTCCAAGACTAGAGAACTAAATTCTCTACGAGCTCTTGAATTACATGACAGCTCGAGTCTCTTTGTGGGCTCGAGTCCTTTTTATGCGGCGAGTCGCACTCAAGTCCTCTTCGTGTATGAGTCTAGAAATGAATTTGTTACATTTACAGGACGGGGAGAAAGGCTCAGATAAAAAAATAACAGTATTGATTAAGGATATTTTTAATCATGTATAAACATCATATTTTTGTAAATGGTTATGAGTTACATAATAACCACTAATTTAAACTTATCACGAATTCGAGTCTTTTCGAATGATGAGCTCCAAGTCTCATTTTCATGCTCCGAGTTTTTCTTGAAGACTCGAGTTCATTTTAAGACTCGAGTCCTTTGCTAGACTCTAATGGCTGTTAAATGACTCGGGCTCGGCTTGACTGTAGACTCCGAGCCTTTTTAGCACTCTGAGTCTTGCATAATAGAGTCGAGTCCTTAAAATTACGACTCGAGAACTCGAGTCCTTTGCAACACTACTACTAACTGTGTAACTAGTGGGCGTCAGAGCGTGGTATTCTCAATTAGGTTACTAAAGCAAAAGTTACATTATATCACATCTCTTTTTCCCGAAAAGGGCTCAGGCGAGGAGTATGTATTGTACAGTCAACAAAAGAGACAAGTATGCAGGATCGTCGGATATAGTTGAAGTTTAATAAGAAACCGATGGATGTTCTCGAATAAAATTTAATTTAATGAATACAAAACAAACAGCTCATTTATCAAATTAAATTTCAGTCGACAAAATCCATCGGTTTCATACTAAACTTCAACTATATCCGACGATCCTGCATACTTATCTCTGTTGTTGACTGTACATCCACATTCCGCCAAGTTACATTTTAATAAGTAGAGGACGAGTGTATTCTTATTTAATCGTATGCTGCACCGGTTGACGTCATCACGTCAACGCCGGCTGTCGTTGAAAACCAGCGCTGGGGCTCTATCTCGCAAAGGGTCTTAGCATTATGCTGAACGATGGCCGTTTTGCGTGGATGTGGCGCATGTTGACCTCCAACTTGTTTTTTTTTTTGTTTTTGTGTTCTTTTTACGTGTCATGTTTACCGCAAATAAAAGTATTTTCTTTCTAACTGGGCTCAAATACAGGCTGGTACTGACAAATTTCTATTAAAAATACTGCGGAGCAAAGACCACACACATGTAGGTCTTAGCTAGTCTTAAGTCACATCGCAAGAAGAGAACTTGAATATTATAATTATGATTTTACAGAATTTTAAGTTCAACCATTTCAATATTCCTTTTTTGTATACACCAAACAGTATGGAGTAAACATCGAAGTTCGCCCAACTAAATTGTATTTGTAACTATAATCGGTCACAAGTTCAGCCCTCCCGGCTCTTTCTTCGAATATGTTGGTTCTTTCATTAGGTCATTTCCTTGTTAGGGTCTCGTGTAACGTTGGGACTATTTGACTCTGCTTAACGAAGTGTGGGCCCACTGTATCGTAGTAATCTTCTATATGTCTCACCCAAGGGCGTTTGTAAGGACGACAGGATAATGAACGTAATCCTACAGCGCTACGAAGTTCTTTGACCGTGTGGCCAAAATCGAAACTAACGATGCAGCCATCTTGTTTTTTAAAAACATTTTAAGAACATGTTTACCAATAGCGCCCTCTGACGACGACATTCGAACGCCAAAAGATGGTTGTAGGTTTAGAACTCCTATGTAGATTGTACAACCAGTGCATAAAATAAGCCATTTTACCTCGAAACGTTTATTACACGTTGCATTTAAACGTTAAGTCGAGGGTAATAGTTAAATCGAGTCTCTGCTTTTAACTTTCATAGCGAAAAAATGAAACAGGCATAAAGTATTTAACAGTATTTTCACAGTTTCAAAAATGTTGCAAAATTGAAGAAGAGAATAGCTAATTCCCGCCACGAAACTTTTAAAAAGTTTTTTGTTAAAATTTTAACATGTGTCATTCGACTTGGATACTGCCAAGTCATAAAAACGTTTCTTTGCGTTTTTAAATAATAAATGACAGCAAATGAAATAAAATATCGACTTTAATCTGTGACGTCAGAGGTAAAATAATTGTGAACTGGGGAAGAGAGAAAGGGATTCGTAGGTATATAAGTTTTAGAAAAATAGTGTAACTAGATTGAGAATGTACATATAAGTACCTTACTTACTGATGAAAAATGGCTAATATTGCAGCCTTTTTATTTCGTTTGCTGTTTAGTTTTGCATGGGTTGCAGAATTGTCCTTATTCAAAGTAAACGAATTTATTTAATTCGCAAACAATTGTGAACATTGTTAACATTTCAGTTTTGTAGCGAAACAATAACTTTATGTTTTCTCGGCAGTTTCACTTCATCTGTAAGCTATTTGAAATACCTAGAAACGAAGCGTACTGTCAGCAGTTGAGTTATTGTAATTAACTAAATAGTTAATCAAATATTCAACTTCTATTTATTTAAGCGTTTGCTATTTTATCAGTTGATTGACAGACCTGTTGTTACGCTGGTATTGACAACCGCTATAATTGTTTTGCTTATTAACTTCAATGTTAAATATAGTTTCTGTTCACATATTGTTTCAGTGAACGAAATAAAATAATTAACCAACATGAAATCCAGAGTGAAATCAATCGGTAATGCTCTTGAACCACACCCGAGTGCCAACGCCTACACAATTCGAGAGCAAACTCATTTGTTTTTGAAGTAAATAATCTTAGATTTAGGTACACCACAACACCGTTATTTCACGTGTGTGTGATCTGAGGGACCACACTGGGAAATCGCAAAATAAAAATTCTATAATTTAGTATTAGACTTAAAACAATTGTAGAACATATCTTGGAATTTGTAAACAAATGTATTATCATCTACAGCCCTTAAATTGTAGTTCTCACAGACCATCAGCAAGATCTCTGAAAGTAATTTAAAAATGATTATGATGACATTCAATAAAGAAGCGCATTTAAAATTTAAAGGCTGTAGTGTTTTATACATTTGTTTACAAATTCCCAGATTCGTTCTATAAGTACTAAATCCTAGGAATTTTATTACTAGTGTTTGGTTCCCAGTGTGGTCCCTCAGTTTACACACATGTTCTTTCGTGGTCTTCTTCTTAGGTTATCTTTTGAGAATAATATAGAATATCATAACAGCATTCAAAAGTATCTAATACTTAGTCTAGCCTATAGGTAGGTAAATTATAATATTAGCAAGTTTTAAGCATAATTTGGTCCTCTAAACACAATCTTATCCAGCCTGAAGATGAATTTAACCCAAGTTAAAATTAGATTCTGAATATTTGTAACATAATTATTTTGGTAATTCATTACCTGCTAACCAGAGACATACGAGAGGGTCTTCTAAAGTGGGTGGTTGTCCCAGGGCTCGTGGCTACCCGTACAAGTGTCGCCCTGCTCCGAGCGGGTAGCCACAAGCCGCAGACCGCTACGTCTGCCTCACTATCTTAACGTTTATTGGTCATTTATTAGGTCGTATCACGTGAATAATTTAACTAGAATGTTCATTATGTTTTATTTTGTTTGTGTGAGTACATCTAGGGAGATTAAAACGTTGTTTTGGGAGATGACAGTGCGCAAGAATGAGACATTGGTTGTTGCACTATTAGGTTGCACTGCGCAAAAATGAAACGACTGCTAGTAGGGACTAAGAAGTGTATTAGTTTAGGGAGAGCAAAAGTAATTCATAATATAATGTTAGATACTCCTTCTTCCAACCTACCCGGTTCGAGTGACAGTTTATAAAAAAAAGGCATGGCGCGCTTTGAACGGGTGGGTCGTTTTGTCCGCTTGCTGCTTGGTTTTCGGATGCAACGGACATATTGCAGGGACGTTATAGTGTTGATTGGGGTCGTGTTATACACTTATGCACTTATTATTTACTTATGTACTTGATGTTAATTAAAAACAATTTGTAAGAAATATAACATTGAAGGTTATTTAGTAATTTGTTTTTTAGTATATTCCGCTTCTGGTCTCTAAGAATAACGTACTTAATTCATACATACCGATAGATAATCGATATAAAAAAAAATGATAAAGAGAGCCCTGGCACCAATAACACAAGTTTAATCTTAGTTTGGGTGCCAGTGGACAGTGATTTATGCAATTTAAAAACAATAGGTAGTGTCATAGTATTAACCTATCGCCTTTATGATAATTGTAAAATTGGAAATAAAGTTATTATTTATTTGACAATCGTTTTTTTGTGGTTTAGAAAAAGATCGGTGTAATGTTCTTCAGTTCGTCCCATTCCATCATAAGTTCGTAATCTTTGACAACACTATTTCTCGGAATAAAAGAGGACGGGCGTTCTAGCCTAAGAACCAATAACAATATGCGATCATTGGAAAGGCTTTTTTATGTACTTTAACTATTGTTATGGTGGGAAGTCCCAAATCGCTGTGTGGAAAAAGTTATTGCACAATAAAGAAAGACTTGAGCAAAAATGTTATTTTTCAAATTGTTTAGCCCGAAACCGATAGCTCACCGTATGTAAGTTCCCTAAAAGCGAACGTGTAAAGCAATTTCCAAACTTTGCCGACCAGAGAGGAGGATCGGTACAATCAGACTTGCGGCGTGTTACAAATGTGTCCCGTCAATTGCGCGAGTGCTGCGAACAACTCTGCAAGACTTGCTGCAAGTTATTGTGGGATGCCCGACATTTATTAAACATTTGTTGCAACTTGTGCAAGTGGATTTCTTGTATCTGCAACTATTTGGGGGTTAACTTTATGAAAGTTAGCTTGAATTGTTTGCTTAAAGTAGTAATGTTCAGTTTTTGTACTTCGTTTTGTATTGCTTATACATTATATTTATTTAGACTTGAGCATTGCTTTATTGTTTTATGGATTTCCTTACATGTTTGGGACAAGCCAATAAAAGACACACCCAGTAAATGGTAACTTAATAGTAGGTTCATAGTATTCTCACATGTGCTATACAATTCATTATACAACATGTTCCGGAATTAACGCACACGACCAAACACCCCAATTACGATATTATGTTATAATCATAATACATACACTGAAATTTTATTATTATACGTAACTAGCTGCGCCCCGCGGTTTCACCCGCGTAAATGTCGATCCCGTGGGAATATCGGGATAATAAGTATCCTATGTCCTTTCCCGAGACTCAAACTATCTCTATACCAAATTTCATCTAAATCGGTTCAGCGGTTTAAGCGTGAAGAAGTAACAAACATATCAACACACACACACACACACTCACAAACTTTCGCCTTTATAATATTAGTGTGATAAAACATTGTGTTTTTGGTTTTGTTGTACTGATTGTGGGATAGAATTGTGGTCACATTAAAATCTATACATGCACACAGTCGCACACGTATAATGGTCTAGTAGGTACTTCATCCATCTTGGTTTGTTTTCACTAGACAGCGGAAGTGTGAGTGTGACAGTAATTTTATTAGTTTAAATTATTTTTGGTATAAAAAATTACACATACTTATTAAAAATTACAGAAATCGATTCACTTTGTCATTTGTTAATTATGTGTATGTAAGTAATATTCAGTTACATATTGCATAGTGCTAAGAGATTGTAGATTGAATCTATACAATGCCCAATACCTACAGGTATATAATATTGCCTCCGTGAAAGCAACGCACCTGTGATGCATATGGTTTTGAACATATCCATTGGAACGGTAACCACATTCTATCAGATGGGCTGCCTCCTTATTTTCCACTCAAAATAAACTTACTCAAAAACATTAAAATACATACATAAACTCACGTCTTCTTCCCATGGGGGTAAGCAGAAACTACAGAACGTCAAATGAAAAATAATACAACGTAAAGTAAATGAAGCAGTCTATTTGTTTCACATCCACAGCCATTCTTAGTCTAAGTCTTAACTGACCATCTACATTTTACACCTTCACCATTACATATAATACTAAATTGTAAATATTATCCTGTATTGTCATAATTTGGCCAAGTTAGTTTAATTCTTTTCATTAAGTATCACTTTTATAGGATGTTGTTCTTAAAAATAGTCTTAATTGTTAAATAAAATCTTACAAAATTATAAGCATAACAAGGTTTTGCCATTAAGAACTTGATTTTCAACATTAAACATAGGTACTTATAGTTGATTTTTCATGTTCAGTAAATAAATAATTTTCGTACAACATTCTTCGTCAGCCTTAAATTATGGTAAAAATAGTAGTTTTTTGTCAAATAAATTCTTATCTAGGTATTATTTTGTTAAATTATTTCAAAATTTTGCCATCTTTAAAATTATTTGGACGTTTCCTTATTAATTGTTTACTGGCACTTATTAAAGCTTCATAGAAAGTATTCGTTTTTAATTGCGATTCGAACTTTTCACAATGTTCGAAAAGTGTGGGGTATAAGTACTTCAGTTCTGCGTGATCTAACGTGGGGAACAAGTGATGTAGGGCATGGTCCCCAAACCGAGTAATCGATTTAAAATGGTTGCCCGCGTAATCGACTCTCTCCACAATCGTATCCAGCTGGTGCAGACCCCAATCAATGTCTTCGTCTCTGAAAAAGAATAAAATGGCGTTAAAACATCAGTATATATTTGTAATAAATAAAAATTCCGACGTACGGAAGGTCAAAGTCAACCGTAAGATACAGACGTTTTTTTATATAATTCTGAAAATTGATTCGTTCATTTTTTGTACTAATTAAATTATTTTCATGTCAATGCCTTCAGTAGACTTTGACAGGAAAAGAATTTAGAAAATTTATTTTCGTACGAAGACTTATTGAAGGACTGAAGTTTTTTATTACATTGCTATCTCTATTGTCTGGAGAAGCCATCTATCAATTTTATGAATTCGAAATACGTTTTGTGTACTTATTATTTTTCGGATTCGTGATTTACGTGTAATTTGCGCCTGACGAAATATTTCGAGCAAATTTTACGTACAATCACTATTTAACTGAAATGTTACGTACAATCACTATTGAACTGCATTTTACAAGGAGCGACTACCTATCTGACCTCCACAACCCAGTGACTGATGGGTAATTCAATACCCGTTGGTAAGAGTGGTTGTCAGATTTTTGACTGTCAAAGATCCACGAATGACAGCCGGGACTAACGGCTTAACAGGCTTTCCGAGGCTCAGAGGGGTCTCACAAGAGGCTATGTAAAGAATGTCACCCATCCCATCCACGGACCGACCGTGTCAAGCGTAGATTTACCTGATCGATCGACCCGTGCGCTGTTATAACACAGAATACTTAAAGTACGTTATAACTAAGCCACGAGCCCCGATGCTGCCAGATGTAACAAGTTTATTATATTAAGGGAACTACAAGACCTAAAGCGCGGTCACTGTCGGACTTCATAGAAAAGAAAGAGAAGCGCGATGATACAACGCTGGTAATTTATTGCAAAATATGAAGCAATTATCTATGTATTTACAAAAAATCTTTGTTTGGATTAAAAAATCAAAACAGTAGTGCGTTAGTATGTTGCTTGTAGAATAAACTGACAAAAAATCTGAATTATTGTTTGTATATTAGTATGGTTTTTATTGTACGAGTAAAACAAGGTTTTTAGAAGTACCTATCTTCATGATTTTTTTCTATCGTATCAAATTAGTTGTATTACGTTTTTAACACACTAAGTATCTAACTAGCATATATCCTGAAGAATATAATATATTTTTCTGATTTTGTTTACTGTAGTCGATCGTATACTTTTAGGCGTTATAAAGCTTGCGTTTAGGTCCGGCAGTCCCCTTAATGACAAGTTTCCTGATTGAAAATCACCGAATAGAGTGTTTGAAACAGTTTCGTAGGAAAAGTTAATTGTAATTGCGTGAAAGGTGCAGTTTGGGACCGGTCAAAAGTTGCCACGGTTTAACCGGAAAGTTCTGACAGTAAAACTTGGCTAAATTGTACTAATTGGTGTAAAGTTCAATTTGCCACCTTTTGAGAACAGAACTGAAGTTTCGAGTTCATTCTTTGAAAGTTGTAAGTATTTTGAGGAAATGCAGATACAAAATATTTATTTACATCCAGATGGACATGGATGGATGTCATGGATTTAGATTGAGAAATCAATTTTCATTTTGAGAGACATTGCCAAGCGCTTCGCGCTTCACGTGACCAGCGGGCTATTTTTGTTTAGGCAAAAGAATCAGCATTGCCATACAACGTGGCAATGCACGTTACGTTACGTTTACGTAATACGTTATGGCAACCAAATTACATGACAAGATGCCAATTTAAAATGTGTATAGATATTGCCATCCACGAAGACGCGTCCCACTTTTCTTACTAATCGCTAGTGGTTATCGCGTTTTAATTTTTTGATACACACTAATTACCCACTAATATGTAATTACTGTGTATCGACAAAACTAAAACACTAACGAATGTTGCACACTTGTACTGTAAGCGATTAGGAAGATGAGTGGGCCGCGTCTTCGTGGATGGCGCTATCTGTACCTACTTATAAAACTTTAAAAGAAATAATTTCCTTTGATTTGCGGCATCTCATTTTGATAGGTACTGGATTCGATCCTTGTCAGAATAGTATAAGAGCTCATGACTTACTAGTCATGAGCCCTAGTTACCCCATACAGGATGAATTTGTGCGCTACCTCGAAATAGGAGGTGCAGTAACTGTTACATAATCGTTATAAATTGTTATTTTCCAAATCTATATGCTTGATTGGATTCCTTGTCGAAACAAATAAGAAAATTAAAGCATCAATGATAGCGCGCACCTGATAAGAAATTCTTACATCGTAGAATTCACAACATGAAGCAAGTTGGCAATGCGTTGAACTAGCGGCTATTTACCTTATTTTGACCGTACCTACGAATAAAAACATTTTTAAAAATTTTGGAAAATGTTTTTATTTTTCACTTTTTAGTTGAACCAACCCCACAAAAATTCAATTAACACTACTTGGAAGTTATTAAAACATCATCAATATAAAGTAAGTGGAAAAAAATCGTATTATTGAAGCTAGCTCAAAAACTACCCAAGCAATGTTAATCTAATTTATATGGGACCACCCCTGAGACATACTTTATCTAATAAAAACAATAGGTACATAAATAGATATAGAATTGCAGCCAAGCGGTGCCAAGCTAAGGTGCATTGAAGAATTGAAGACACCGACTAGAAGAATCATCAAAATTCGCATAGAAATGCCGGAGATGCAGTATACAATTATGCATATAACTTCGTACGTAAGAATAATTACCTAATATGTTATATACTAAAACCTCCCTGAAAGTATGTAGATCACGTTAATGAAAGAAACATCACAATTGGTTCATAAGTTTTTGAGAAAATCGCGGACATACAAACATATATACCTACATACATACGGGTCGAATACAGAACCTCCTGTTTTGAAGTCGGTTAAAAAAAGACGCGCGACGACGTTGCCAAATCGCTTGTCTACGCGCACGTAACTATGGGCATCCCTCTTTATAACATGTCGAATTAGATATTTTAATTTAGCGCACCCACCAATTTTATATTTTTGTTTCGTTCTGCATTCCTAATTCAAAAACTAGTTCAGATAACTTGTGGATTCATAGTAATAATAAAATTGTCAGATACAAATCTTACCTTGGCACATCTCCTTCAAAAAAGTTCCTATGACTATGGTGGCCTGCAGTCAATCCATACAGCACGAAAAACACACTGGCTGGTATCATAGTCAGCAGCCATACAGCGATGGTCCAGTGTAGGGGTAGACCTCCCATCATGTACATCCAAGCTGGTACCGTGAATGGTATCAAGTTCTTCCAACTTAAAGACTTGCCTTCGTGGTTAGTTGCGCAGAGAACTAGCCTGGAATTTGGATAATGTTTCTTTTAGGCATTGTTCAAAGATTGTCCTAGATTTATTTTAGATTCAGTTAGAAAGAAACTGCTTGTTTTTTTTCTAAAATATAGAACTAATTTTTAGACGTTGTGAAGGCTGGTTTAGCAATTTGTTTGTTTTAGCTTTAATTGAACAGAAAGTTATGATTATACAGCTATAATTAATTGATACTTTAGAATTACGAAATTCTTTATGAGAAACTCGAACAAAGAGTAATTCCCTGTTTGTGATGAAATTCGTCTATAATTACAAACAAGGTAGAAGAGTCGATTTAATCAAACAAAGTATTTAATTACACGAATCTGTAACCAACGTAATCCTTGTATTGTGCCCGGAGTTCAGAAATCAAAGCAATTGATCGTGTTAATAAATTAAAGGTAATAAACGATGCAGCTGTTTTAATATCTATTTAAGAGTCGATGAACCGCGCTTAACATTTATATATACCTACTCTTGATAACGCTGGACCTTGTACCATATTAATATCAAGTAACAACGTACTACTAAAATATGATTTCGTCATTTGCTACCAGCTGGAAAGATATATCAGGTCAGGCCTAAATACTTTAAAGAAGACAAATGTCCGTTTTCACGAACTCTAGGTGACACGTACTTAAAGGAATGCCTAAATAAAAGCGCGCTGTTCAATTTAAAACTTTCGCCGTTGAGCCGAGCGTTGAAAATCCATCAGCGCGTTTTTTAAGATTTTATTTTTGTCGCCTATTGTTAGTGAAAATGGACAAAAGAAGGCAAAGCTATTACTTACTCTGTAACTAATAATGTCAATAGAGACGCTCCATAAATAATGAGGTAGTAGAAGGCCCCCATTTGAGCCCATATGGGTTTGTCCTGGTACGGCAGGAACTGTAGGAACGGCTCTATCATGGATAGCTCAACATCTTGAGCTGTGTTTGTGTGCAAGTGATGGGACATCGCATGGGAGACTCGCCAGTCACTAAAAAAGGAGAATATAAACAAATTGGTATATTTATATAAAAAGAAACTATGACATGCAGAATTATTTGTCACAATTTTCGAGTGTTGTGTAATTTAACATCCTCTTATTTTAATCGTTCGTATGAACGTGGATCGACGCGAGACACAGTGGCTTTTTAATTGTTTCTGTAATTACGGCATTCAACCGGTTAATATTTGTAAAATAATTTGTTTTTCCCCGGCATTTATTAGTTAACCAATCGTCCTAAAAGGCACATAATATATATTTTTTAATATGCAGGCTCCTCTTTATCTCAACGCGAGCTAGAATCCTAGTAAAATAGTATGAAGAGACTAGTATACTTCTGTCATCCATTAAAGGTAAACTTAATCTCCCTGTGTAGTTCAATATTGTCTATTTTAAACCAAAGACAATAAAACAAATGGCACTGTTAATTGATCAATTAAAACCAGTTACAACTCAAGCAAGTCACGATTATTAAGTGCTTTGACTTGAGTTTGAATAGTATGAAAACGGTAACCAAAGCTTAAAGCCATGGACAGTACTTAACTGCAGTTTTAAACAATCTGAGGCGCAATTCCCGTAATTTTAAGAACTTTCACAGTTTGATCTCAGTGTTAATCTGTCATAAACACCTCTTGTTTCCCTACATTTTTAAAATGTTTCTGACAAGGATTGTCGCTTTTTTGGCATGTATTATAATTATAATGAACGTATACAAAACTTTGTAAAACATTTTAAAAGAGTAACAGTGGAGTTTTTTGCCCATTATTCTCCATACGAAAACTACCTTTTGGAAAGGGCGCCTAGAATCAATTTTGTTTTATTGTAATTTTTGACGTTCATAAGTGCCTTTAATGTGCCTATTTGAAATAATTGATTTGACTTTGCTGAGATGAGATTGCAACTAGATTTTGATCGTTTTTGATTAGGGGAATTGGCCTTCAGATATCAATGCTATCCAACGTCCAAGAAGTTTTTGTTTGGATCTTGCAAGTGGCCATGTTTGGCATCAGAGGCGTTCCCTAGTGGCCGATTCCTATAATTTACGGACCGTTATTGGTATATAGAGTCTTGTATCTTTAACAATATTGAAGCAAAGACCTCATAGCTTTGCTAAGTAGATCCTCCCCCATGGAAGTAGCTATCACAGGCAAAATTAGCTTACGAATCTATATATATGCCCAGTTTGGCATTAAAAATGCTACCCTTGCATTGACAAGAAAAAAAAGATTCGTTTTTGTTTATAGGAACTGAGTATGAATCGTGTAAAGTGCAGTATATCTATGGGCACTCTAGCACGCATGTGGGATGCTGTGTGGTCCGAAACGATACAATTGCGCAGGGTGTGCAATGGGCCTGGATAGTCCGTTTTGCCAAATTGCACTGTTAGCAGCGGCCTACCCGGGAACCAACCTGCGCGTGAGTCGTTGCCCGGAATAACCACATAACATATTATACACATAATATATTTCATGTTTATACCATATTTTTGTATAAGCATTTATTTTATTTCTTATTTTGATTGTTGATTTTTTAGGGTTCCGTAGTCAACTAGGAACCCTTATAGTTTCGCCATGTCTGTCTATCCGTCCTCGCTTAATCTCTGTACCCGTTAGCACTAGAAAGCTGAAATTTGGTACCAATATGTATATCAATCACGCCGACAAAGTGGTAAAATAAAAATTGGAAAAAAATGTTTTATTAGGGTAGCCCCCCTATATGTAACGTGGGAAGTGATTTTTTTTTAAATTTTAACCCTAACGTGTGATATATTGTTGGAAAGGTATTTAAAAATGAATAGGGGTTTACTAAAATCATTTTTTGATAATGTCAATAATTTCGGAAATAATCGCTCCAAAAGTAAAAAACAATGTCCCCCTCCCCCCCTCTAACTTTTGAACCATAAGTTTAGAAAATATGAAAAAAATCTGAAAAGTAGAACTTTATAAGGACTTTCTAGGAAAATTATTTTGAACTTGATAGAAACAACAGTGTTTGTACAAAAAAGACAAAAAGTTGTACAAAATCATTTCTGGACTAAGTTCGTAGTATAATCGTATATGCAAGCATTTTTTTTTAACTACGTTTACATATTTTATTATCCTGAAGTATCTTTTTTCAAACAAAAAAAGAATTATTAAAATCGGTTCTCGCAATCCAAAATTACCACCGAAAACTTCTGGCACGTCTATGTATTAATTAGTAACCCAATTCCCCGAGAGATGGCGCTGTAGGTACTTATTACATTGGGTCGGGTATTATCGAATTGTACGTGGGAACACTTATTGTGACGGACGGGAAACTACGGAACCCTACACTGAGCGTGGCCCGACACGCTCTTGGCCGGTTTTTATTTATATATTATCGTATGCTGCACTGGTTGCCGTCATCAAATCACCGCCTGCTGTCGCTGAAAACCAGCACTGGGGCTTTGTCTCGTATAGCGTCTTAGCATTATGCTGAGCGATGGCCGTTTTACGTGGATGTAACGCATGTTTTCCCAACTTGTTTTTTTTTGTATTTGTGCTCTTCTTTTTAAGCGTCGTGTTTGGCGCAAAAAAAAATGGATTTTTTATTTTTTTTATCTTTCTTTTGCTTAATATTGCTTTCAAATAAAACCATTGCAGTGTATGTCCAAGCTGTAGATGCTCCTGGGGCTTTACGAAGCAGTGACCATCGGGGTAATTGCGTAACACACTATCAGTGGGAATGGCTTTCATTTTGACAGTTTGACGACATTAATTGATTGTTAATTCAATTTTGACCAATTAAGAAATATAATTTAAAGTAAGTAGATTTATATTTTTTATTGAAGGTAAGTAAGCTTATAAGTAGCACGAAAAAGAAAAAAAAATATCTGTGGTAAGTATTCAAAAAACCTCTGAGAATATTCTCGCTTTCCATCAGGCGTGATCGAGGTCAAGAGAGACATTCAGAAAACAAAAATTATTCACGTCTTTTGATCAACACTTTGGATGGATAGTGCTAATGATAACCACGGACAATATAGTGGATCGCGTCCACGTCCCCCGTTTGTTTTTATAACTTTTTACCGTTAATAAAACTTACTTGTATCTACAGTTACTATTTTATTGACATCAAATAAAAGAAACAAAAGAAACTTTACTTGGATGAGATGAACATTAAACTTGTGATACTACCTACATCTTATACCCGTTACTTGTAAGCAATAGCGAAATTATCTTGTAAAGTTTTCATAAGTCAACAAGCAAGCAATATTAATTTATGGCGTGCAATAACTCGTGTTTCTTGCTATGTAGAACAAAATACGTTGCTATTTTAGCATTTGGAGTAAAAATGATACGGAGCTATATAACGCAAACTCTTCAGAAAAACTAACATGAAAAGAACAGACAGCTGAAAGTACACATCAACTAGTTTTTGCATGTGGGGTGTATATTCGAAAATTATCTCATGGGAATGTACTACCAGCTTAAAAAGTATTCTATGTCCTAAGCCGTCTGCCAACCAAATACGGAGGTAACATTCAGACAGATACAGTTACATTCGCATTTATAATATTATGTATGAATAATCTAGATTGAATGCCTGGTAGCAGCAGAATAAACTATGAATCAAACAGATGAAGAAAAAAACCAATTCTTATAATAATAATGCCTTTAAATTATAATAGACACAGCCAGTAGGTACGCACGGCTACACATCAAGCTATACATAACCAATGTAAGCTGACTTCTGATTATACGTAAAACCTATACAATGCGTGGTCAGTTAACAGGAACTGTATCGCTTGTTGTGTAGCCGTACCGTGTATACGATACACAGCAATTAGTTGATCATTCTATGTTACACTGTGGTTTCACGTTGGAGGTCAAGTCCAAGGCGAACGTATTATTTTATAATCGTTTTATTTCTTGAATTAGATTATTTTCCGGTTTAGTTAGTATTGCTTTACTTTAGCTTAGCTTATTGAAACCGGCCTTTAAAGCTTGTCAGAAGAAAATGTTCAAATTCTGAAAATTATTCAAGTTCTAATAGAAAATTATGATTTTTTAAATATATTTTGCTTGAGTTACGAAAACGCGAGACTAGAAAGATTCAATAGTCGTAGGACGTAGTCTCAAATATGTAATTACACTTATGCAGTCCAGGAATAAATGTGTTAATTAAGCACCTTTACTTGCACCTTATTTTTCCGCATACGTCATTGCCAAAATTTTTAAAGAAATACACACAGTCACAGTTCCCAAAGGTGACATGCGTCCGCTATGTTCGAAAAGAATCTGTTTGAATATTGCATAACATTATGGCTCCTTGATCGTCTAACTAAAGTAAAAATGGTACCGTCAAATGAGTAATTAAGTCTAATTCAGCATAGTCAGCCTATAATGTTCCCACTGCTGGGACACAGGCCTCTTCTGTAATCTACCACGCGGGCCCAGTCCGGATTGGTAGATGTCACATGTCTTTAAATTTTTGGTTGTAGGATATGCCGGTTTCCTACCCATGTTTTCCTTCACCGTTTTGAGAGCAGCTGTGATGAAATTATTTACATAAAGTGCCTGCTTGGGTTCGAACCCACGACTTGTAAGTCGCAGCTGTTACCACTGGGCCACCACCGATCTAAAATGAGTAATTAAGTCTTATTATAATTAAAAACTCACCTATACGACATCCCGCTTAAGTTAAATAAGTACATCCTCCAACTGTCACTGCGGTGGAAATAATTATGTGCACAAGTGACGAGGGAACTAAGGACCAATCCGTTCAAGAGAGTCAAAGAGGCTCCTAAAACGAAGCTCTGAGTCCAGCCCCAACAGCTCATGGGACTTAGAACAAGCAAAGCAAATAGTAAGGAGTCTGACACAAAATCACTTTTGTTCCTAATGTCCTTAGGTATTTCAGGCAGTTGCACCATGACTTTCAACTTCAAGGTCTTGTAAAACCCATCTTCTTTGAATGTAAAAGGTTGGTTCCTGGGTTTTGTTGCTTTTCTTCTGTAATAATTTGGTAGAAGAGTCTCTGCAACGCCTTTGAGGTGATGTGTCTCGAAGGCCTCCGTTATGTCGGTGCCCTGAGGAACACCAAAAAATATATGTTTTAGTTTCTCAATCAATCTGTCTAACATAAGCTAACAGGACGCAGCTGAATACCAGTATTTTTCATGGAGCGACTGACCTCCACAACCCAATTACTGGGTAATTCAATACCAGTTGAAAAGACTGTGTGACTTTCGGGCTTCTGACGACCCGTAACTACTGTCAAAGATCCAAGAACCCGGGACCAAAGCGGGGACCAACACTCAACGTGCTTTCCGATTCACGGAAGGGTCTTTCTCTGGGGGTATGTAATGATGGTTACCCATCCACGAACCAACTGCGGCAAGCGTGGCTTAATCTGATCGATCGACCCGTGCGGCTGTTATTACTTGGCCACAAGAACCTCTATTTCTGTTACCTATAGTATCCCATATACATCGTTGACGTAAAATAACCTATTTAAATTGTATGCGTTCTGTTTCTATAATGATCTCATATACAAGCGTTCAGTTCCTTTTCAATATTCTCGACCTCATATAGAATTTCATCAACATACATTACAGTGTAACCTTTATACAGTTATTGCTTTCATAATTTATTATATTATTATTCCTTTATTTCACTATATACATATAAATTATATTTTTAAATATTAGTATAAAAAATATATAAAAACATTTAAAAATATAAAAAATAGTAGCCCACCGGTATCGGGAACAGGGTCCAAGCTACCGGCGGTCAGGGCTCCAGAGAGAGGAACCTCCTGACAATGCGAGCCGTGTCCAGAAGTACCGCTTTCTGAATCAAGCCCTTGATCCAGCTGCCCAACGAGAGCCTCCTTAGGTGTTGGTCGAGGCTCTTGGCTATCAAACCATTGGCTGTAACGACTATCGGCACAATGATCGCTGAGTCCACATCCCACATGTCGACAACCTCGCGAGCCAAGTCAAGATACTTAATTTGTTTATCTTTCTCAGCTTTCACGAGGTTCTCATCATGCGGGACAGTTATGTCAACAATCATTGCGCGCCGCTCTGATCGATCCACCACCACTATATCAGGCTTATTGGCAACAATAGTCCTGTCAGTGATGATGGATCGATTTATTTATTTTATTATATTTATTATTAGGTAGGTAGTATTCCACACACTATCTCTCTCACTTTCTCATTGTCTCGTAAGATACAGGTCACCCTAATTTAAGAGACAGGGCACACCCAATTCATGTACAGACCTTAATGGTTACAGCATAATTATGTAGTACCTGTCTTTACTCTTATGTACGTAGTAATTATAGTATGTATGTAGTAATTATAGTACTAGAAATAGGGACCTATTAGTTCAACCAGGTTTCAGACTAGCTAAAGTAGACTCATCTTTTATGGGATACTGTTTAAAATGTTATAATAAAATACCTCCCCACATTCTTCAACTTAATGAGACAAAATTCAAGTTTAGGCATATTATAAGTTAGGGGATTACATCGCAGATAAAAATGCCTGGCTCAATGCTGGTCCTGCTCCACAACAACAACTAAATGATTAACACTTGAAAATACTGTTGGAGCTGCTGAAAATTGTAAGTCTATCTTTGCATTGTATAAATTCAATCTCCTAGTATTGTATAATTGCATAGCACATGTGTGAGTACTATGTACACACTATAAAGCTACCATTTACTGGGTACGTCTTTCATTGACTTGAATGCGCTCTGGCGGCTGAGAATATGTCATGCTCACTCAAATGTCTCGCTGATGGTGGCGCATGTATTGGATCATTTAGCTCCGGTCAAGCGGCGCGCGTCGCCGATCGGCGAAGAAACAATACAAAATCAATTGTGCCTCATTAGCCGAGCTTGACAGATTAACATTGTCTAACCGAATACTATTCTGAAAGTTTTATTCTTCACTAATTTGTAGGTTTAATGTAAAAACTTTCGGAAAAATGAGCCTCGATACACTGACCGAAAAACGCGTAAATACGTAAAGAGAGACCTAAGCCTCCTATACCTTCAACTCTGCCGGCTAACTCTGTTGTATTAGTTGTGACCTGGAACTTAAAACAAAATTCGGTCTGGCGAGTCATAACTATTAGGGCATACGCTAGGAAATAATAATTGCAAAGGGTCGCCGTTATCGAAATCGATAAGGACTATAATTATAGTAAGTTCACCTACAATTTATTATTTCCAAGATACATACTAACCAATCAACCTAATTTTAACGCCAAATTCCTCAAATATTGAACAACTCATTAGATAATTGTTTACGTTAAGCAAATGACAAGCTTGAACACAAATGGAATTCAAAATTAATTAACATAATCAACTGTTAAATTCATAAATAATTAAAGGAACAAGGTAAGGCTTGTTGTTAAATACCGAGTTGTTATTAGATGTATTGTAAGACAGGTTTCACTTCAAGCAGACAAGTTCATTACTTATGTAACATCATAACTGAATGAGCCGTTTATGTAACCGAGTTCGGTAATTCAGAAATGTTTCAAAGAAACGGGATCGTACTTGGTAGGTACTAAGTTAATTTGCAGCGTTTACCATCGTCTCAAGTGTTAGAGAGAGTAATGGAGAACCTCTTGTTACAATTGGTTCTGAAGCATTGCTTTGCATTGATTTAAACGGTCACCAACCTGACCGAGGCACTAATAAAATAATATTATACATGGATTATATTTCTTTTCGCTGAATAAGCACTAATATTGTAACTGATACTATTCTTGCCTTTTGGATATCTGGTTTTGCCCAAGGAGCTTTTATTAGCCACCCTTGAGGACGAATAAATACGTCTGAGAGCGGATAATTGTTTCAAAACAGAATATTACATTATTATAATATTGTACAGACAATAAAATACTGAATAAATATCAGTAAGTCTATTGGATACCATGTCCGTAACAGAGCTAGTTGTATTATTTATTGTGCATTCGCAGTTCGCAAATGACAGTATCAGGTCTCAATGTGATAGAAATGGAGCTTGTCGCCATTTATCGCGATCGGATCCCAGCCCGGGCACTCGTGGTCATTTTTTATCGTCCAATGAAAGAGGAAAATCATTTACGGGTTTGTCCTACTTCAATAGAAGAGAAGGAAAACATTTTGAGATTTGTTTGAACTTCAAAAGATTAATTGTGCGATACCTTTGTCCAAAGTTTAGACGGTTTAGGTGAGTATTTCGGAGTCTTTGAGTCACAAAAAAACTAGTATTTGTTGACTCAATTTAAATGTGGAAAATACTCGTCAAGCTAAAGTTTGACACACAGTACAAATAATTTAATGATGTGGGTAAAAAAACGTAGGTAAAAAAAAAATCCACGCAAACGAACTTTGATCTAATAAAATTGTCACCAAGCATACCTTAGTAACAGAAATCCAATGGGATCCTCCAGGGTGTGCAGTCACGAAGTCCGTTAAATCATACAGGCTGTCATGTATCCGCCACAAATTTTCGGCGCCATCTTGTAGTCGCTTTCCCTTCAGCCAGTTCTGTGCAGATTTTGGCATCGCTTCCCTAAGGATCGGGTACTCCAATCGGGGGAAGCTTATTTGACGTTTTTCTGTATTGGGCGCCATTTTGTTTTGTCACTGCAAATTAATAGGAAACAAATTGGAAATGTTATTAAGAAATAAATTGTAAAGATTGCATTGGGTAAAATATTTAGCTGATTCTCTAAAAATTGATTAACTTTCTACTATAGTGATGTACGCTTTTGGCCTTTTTTCACAGTTGGTCGCAGTTACTAAGCTAAGGTACCCCCGACCAAACGGGTTTGGTTAGTTTACAACTGTGACCAACCACGTGCGAACCCGCGAACAAAGCGAACGGTGCCGCGGCAGCGGCCGTTGTTCGCTACATCCGTGTTAGTCGCAGTTATTTAGTACTAGCTTCTGCCCGCGACTTCGTCCGCGTAAAATTTCACCCTCCCCCCATTCACCCTCTTAGAGGTGGAATTTCGAGAAACCCTTTCTTAGTGGATACCTACTCTTCACAAAGAACACACCCTCCAAATTTCATGTCTCTTGGACCAGCGGTTGAAGCTGTGCGTTGATATATCAATCAGTCAGTCAGGACTTTGAATTTTATATTATTTTGTAGATATTTATAGAATAAGAGGCTCACAAAAAGAGGCGCATTCATTATATTAGAATTATTTGAGGTTTGATTTCGCCATTTGCATTCACATAAAAATTAGATTATTTTTTTTTTAAATATTGTCTTTCGGCTATACAATTATCATATTTTTTACTTTCTTTCTCTCTACTTATATTTTTCTATATTTTTTACTCTCTGCGACTTGTCCTTGAACGGAATTATCCATGTTTTTCTCATGACGTTGAAATTCCACGAAATCTTGCTGGGCCACTTTTTGTGAGCTAATGCCTATACAATTCATAAAGGCACAGGTAGAACACATAGTAGAATTTCAAATGTGTGTGTGTTGAACCTATTTGAACTTTGATTACAATGAAGTTAATAAATAGTATATACATTATACGATACGTGTGACTTAAGTAGTGCTAAACGCCGTCCATTAATAGACTACCAGTCACAAGTATCGTATTCCTGTTTCGACCGGATCGGACGAAACTTAGCGGCCGAAACGTCTACTAAGCCTACTATTTCATAGCTCGTGTGACCTAAACGCGCACATAAGACGCTACCTCGAAAATCTAAAATCCTCGAAAACCTACTAAGCGAGCGAATGTGATGCAATTAGGTACTTTTGAAACGCAAAAGTAGAGTGATGGCTATAGTGTGCGTGCGCTCAGAATAAAACGACGTATGTGCCAAAACGAATTTACTCCTTTTTTAACAAAATAAATAATTTAAATTTAAAAACTACTTTGAGTAAACTTTGATGTGATTATTCTCTGTTCTAAAGTAAATTCCATTGAATAACTCTTAAGTGTTACGCCGTGATATCAAAAAATAAAAAAAATAGTAATAAGTAATAAATCTTTGCAATTTTCTTGATTTTTGCAATGATACTTGACCAAAGAGTCAAAAAACATATACCAAAATGTCAAATCCCTATTCTACACACTTAACAAGTTACAAGAAATAGAAAAACCACATTTTTTTTTCAACATATCACCTTAAGTCACTCTTTTCTGTGTAATAATGGACCACTAAAGTCGCAGAAAAGCGTGATTTAAGTGCAGGTTTAGATCATACAGTGCTATAATAGGTATTTTTAGCCAGACCTAAGCCAAAAAGCCTGGAAGTGCATTTGAAGTTTATTTATAAATACTTAATAGTTTTTGTGAAAAAAAACAAGAATGCATAATTATTATTACTTACATTATTAAATATAATGAAAGTATTTAATTTATATTGTGAGTTCTTGCGACTTTTTTCTTTTTTTTTGCAGATTCAACAACCATAGAAAAAACAGATTATCGATATAGGCTTTTCACGACTGGACCTAGGTTGTATTACCTATTGATTAAGCTATTGATAGAAATAAGAAGTAAGGTGCAAATACAAACCATTATTAGCTAAACCCAAGGGGCTTGTGGCTAAGTAATAATTAGATCTGCAATCGATAGGCACCCAAATTGCGTAACACACTATCTATCTCAATCTGAATAATTTTGAAGTATATTGCCAATCCATGGCTTCATATGCTCGAATAATGAGTCTATTCATCAACGTAAATAACGCAATGAATGTTGTTGAACTGTCAAAATGAAAGCCATTGCTACTGATAGTGTGTTACGCAATTACCCCGCAGGTTAAGCTACGCTTGCCGCGGTTGGTCCGTGGATAGGTGACCATGTTTACATACCAAGACCCCTCCGCGCCTCGGAAAGCACGTTAAGCTGAAGTCCCAGCTGTCATTCGTGAATTTTTGACAATCTTAACGGGTAGTCAGAAACCAGAAAATCTGACAACCAGTCTTACCAACGGGTATCGTATTACCCAGTAGCTGGGTTGTGAAGGTCAGATGTTCAGTCGCTCCATATAAAATACTGGTGTTCAGCTCATCCGGTTAGACTGGAAGCCCCAACATAGTTGGGAAAAGGCTCGGTAGATGATATTAGCTAGACCAGCCTTTCGCAAAGTGGGCGATTGAGCCCCAGAACAGATAATTTAACTATTCTGTGGATTGAGCCATTGATCCCCGCTGTCTTTCGTGGATCTTTGATAGAACCGTACAACTTCTGTTAAAGATCCATGAATGACAGCCGGGATCAATGATTCGCAGGTAATTTCGATTAATTAGACTTTTTTTAATACAACTTTGTCACGTGAGTCACAAGCGGTAGGGTTGTGGAGTTCAGGTAGGCAGTCGCTTCATGTAAAATACTGGTATTCAGTTGCATCTGGATAGACTGGAAGCCGACCTCAACAGATTTGGGAAAAGGCCCACCAAAACGTACGTCAACCGTAAGTGTTCATGCGTTAAGTTCTACATTTTAAGAACTGCACTATCACTGCCTTAAGTGGACTTCGGTAATCGACAGGAAACACGCTGGGATGATCCAAATAATAAGACCGTAATCAGGTAATAATAACTAGTAAGTGGACACACAATGGTTAGATACCTTTTATCGTTATTTTTTATTTATAGTTTTTTTATAAACGATTATTAAAATTAAGTGACGTTTAAACACCAGAAAAGTGTGCTTAAACGTAATAATAATAAATTTATTAAGGTACATAAAGGTTTTGTAGTACATGAGGGACCTAGAAAGTATGCATTATAAATTACATGGTGTAGGTACAATGTAATGTTGGGTGAATCGCTGCTCTCCTCAGACTCAAACAGTCGCTAATCACTCCCTAACTTTAAGCAACGTTTATGAATAAAGAGGTTAGTTAATAGGGAAACCAAGGGTGCCCAAATACGGGGTCGGCTGGCGCCCATGTGCTGGTTTGGTCCCTGGGGTGGTCACGGCGTTCTGTGTGTTCAGGTGCACCGGTGATGGGGAATAATCCCCAGAGGAGGGTCCGGTGACGGACAGCCGCGGCGGGTTCACGGACGAGTGCTAACGCGAGCCCGTGTTCCCACTATAAGCGGCAGAGGACGCCACCGTGGAGTTTTAGTGGGTTAGAGTCCCACATAACTGCACTATCTCCCCGTGATAGTGCAGAATGCATGAGAATTTCTCCACGGTAAAAAAAGGGATTAGTTATACTATTTTTCTAACGGCCATCAAAGTTACCAGTAGCGCTATTCTGTAAAAATCTCATCGTGAAAACTTTGATGAAGTGAGCTGTCAATACTGTCGATCTTCCGCAGGTGGAATGACAGCTCCCTTCAAGCTCGCTTCACCTGAATTTCACAGTGAGTTTTTTAACAAATAGACTGGCTTAAATTTAATCGATTGGAGCTCGTGTGTATCTAATTAAGGCTATCAATGTTGAATTGTTTATTATTATGCTTAATACTAAACAGTGGTTTTGCATTCAAATAAATACAAATTACCTGTATGAAAATAAAACCGCAATGACTATTTCAATTGCGCAATTTAATTTTGAATAATTAGCATGGATATAAAATAATAAGTAAGGTAATTCGCGAGCAAAAAAACCGGGACTTTGGGAAATAATTTGGGAAACAATTACCTAATGTATTATATACTGAAACCTTCCTAAAAGTATGTAGATCACATTAGTGAAAAAATTATCAAAATTGGTTCATTAGTTTTTGAGAAAATTGCGGACAAACAAACATACATACATTCGTGTCGAATACAGAACCTCCTTTTTGAAGTCGGTTATAAAAACCTCAAACTGGTTTGGTAAAGGCAAAAAGGCCAAAGTTGGCTATTCTTTGTGCATTTTATCTTGTTCTAAGTTCTAAAATGGTGATGTTTACCTTTCATAAACATCACGCCTGCATTCCCCGTAGGGTTAGACAGAGTTGCACATATAGTATAACTACATTTCGCCAGTTACTTTTTACTCTCATGTAACAAGAGGCGAGCCTATTGCCATCAACCGAGCACAAATCCAGACTCCGGGCTGCTACTGAGAAATTTCAGATGGCAAAATCCAATAACACTTTGCCCGACCCGGGAATCAAACCCAGAACCTCATGCTCAACAGTAGCGCTTGCGACCACTACATTACCTTTTGTTTGTCTTCATCTTTCTTTTGTCTTTGTCTTTTACCGTTTTATTTTTTGACTTGTAAACGTTTTTAACCTTTTGAACGCCATTGTCACATATATGTGACAAACGAAATCTTACCCTGAACGCCAACGTCACAAATATATGTTGTGTGTTTTTTATTTATATAATTTAAAAATTTAAGCTTCCGTCTATATTGTATTGCATGAAACTAATATAAATAAACCACCAATATCGAGAAAATTGTTGTTTGAAGTGTGTGTGTGTGTGTTGTTTTGTTAAAGTGGCCTGGCGTCAGGGGTACGGCGATACGTTTAGGGTATCATTTAAGCTATCACCAATTTAATTAGTTTTGTGTTTCTTAAATAATAGGGTTTGTCCTCCAAATAGTAGATCTGTCACCAAAATGTAGTCACCAAACAATGCAAGTGACCTAACCAAACCGAACCTCGGGGTGCCCTTCGCTCGCTCTTGCATCCTATGTCGACGGAGTCCCGCTTCGCGGGGCCCCTATTTCTGTGTAAAGGGTTTAAAGTAACCTAACCAAACCGAACCTCGGGGTGCCCTTCGCTCGTTCTTGCATCCTATGTCGACGGAGCCCCGCTATCTGAGAACGAAAATATTTCGTGGCGATAGATCTATTTATTAGGTGATACAAATATTTCGTGGCGATAGATCTATTTATTAGGTGATACAACTTGATGACAAATATAAATTTTGGTGATAGAAAATATAGTTCCCATACGTTTATGCTCTGGCGTTCAAAAGGTTAAACTTTAATTAACGTTTGCCAGCCTTTTGGGCACTGTTCCTGTTGACAGCGATGCGGACGAATTCTTTGATGCCCTATGATTATTTTGTTTATTTTTTCAAATAAATGTACATATTATTATAGTTTATATGTTAGCTTATATTATCTAAATATTTACAGAAGTAGTAGAATTAGATTAACGTATTAACGTTTATAAATAAACCCCTTTTTTGTATTCACGACATGATCAACGAAATCTTCTTTAATAAAAAAATTATGTCAAGGGCTGAAAACCTTTCTTGCAGCTGCAGCAATTCGATGCGATAGTGCGGAAATGAGAGCAAACAAACTAGAGTAAATGGACCCAATGTCTACAATATTTTATTTGGATGACCTTTGCTTTGGTGGGAGGTACTTTCTCGTTATTTTGGTTTTATATTATTTGTAGGAGAGGTGCAAATTGTTTCCTGATGCTTTCATATTTTGTAACGTACCTACGTAGTTAGCGTACTCGTAATGAGGTATCTTCTTCATTCGCATATGAATTACGCGCGAGTATTTGAAATGTAAATGACTATAATGTATAATTTGTTTACCAAATGAGTTGGACAGAAAAATAGATAACAATTATTTATCGCGAATCCAAAGTGCATATAAAAATATGATTATACCGACAACTTATTACTGCTTAAAAATAAAATAAACAAACCTTCCAAATTCCCGTTGCGTCTGCCAAAGTTGTTGTTCACAATCACAAGTAAACAATAAATTAATACAGTTATTTTTTTAATTCGAACATAAAAGTGAGTGCGTCCGCTAATCGGCGCTGGTTGGCCCTGACTGCGCGCGCGCATGCGATCGAGTTCCGTTGATCGTCACGCTCACCAAACGTAATTACTTATATCAGTGGTTCTGCGTCGATGAATACTTTGGCTTTTTTTATATATGGCATCTCGCAGTTCAACCTATGAGGTTGTCGTCTGCTTAAACGGGCTTGCCTGTGGATGCCTCAATAAATTAAGGCTTCCAGCCAGGGCTTAAAAAACTTAAAAACTAAGCGACTACACGCTAAGGGCACCCCCTGCGGGGTACGAACAGTACCCCACAGGGGGTCCACAGCCGAGGTCCGAAGGGTCACGTCGGGGTCACCAGTATAGAGGTATGAGGAACAGGGTGTAAAGTTCACTCATCTTCCATAGAAAAGGGAGGATCCTCCGACCAGAGGGGTGTTATGTCTGACGGGCAACTGCCCTATGATTCATGTCAGGCATATATGCTAGTTGCGCGGTAAACTCTGCTTGCGAGATGCAGGATTTTGCGTGACGTCAGTATGACGCGTCGTTCACATGTGGCGTTGTAGATACCGCTACAATAACACCAATGCAAGTGGTATGGTTGTTGATAAAGATACTGCAGAATAGAATAGAATAGAATACTCATTATTACGTACACCATATAAATTACAGACATACATATAGAAACTTCACTGAACTGTAACTGGGACTGCAGTTGAGTCAACTGACCTGAACTACCAACTGCAAGAGAAGTTAGAATTAGTTAGGAACTCTTACTTCTCTACACGTTATAATTAATTAATGTAAGCTATGGAAGATGACATAAACGGATTTGCGTTAAGGGCATACATATTCTAAATGGAACATGTCCTGGATACCTAAGATGCTCTCGGGCCCCCCAACTTATGAGCGTGGATTTTTCAATCTTCAGATAACATTCAACTGAGGCATGGAAAATTGCGATTTGACAAGTTTTGTATGCAAACTGCCATTTTTTATTTTTGGATAAATTTATTTTATGATTGAAAAATTAGCCAGTTGTCTGTCGGAGTTTGACATAACCCTCCGTTCGGCCCAGACAGAGGGTGTCATTTGTATTATTTATTGAACTTTATTTGTATTGCGGGTACATGAAGTAGGTAATTCCCCTAGGATGCGAATGACACTTCGGGCAACAGCTACTTAGTTTTGTAATATAAACAAGTTACATGCAGCGAGATGCACCAGTGCATTGAAAATATCTAGGATGGACTGCCGGAAGACCTAGTAACCGGTCGTCATGATGCAACATAGGGAGGCCTATGGCTGATTTGATTAATGATTAGAAAACAGTTGCAATTACAACATGTTAGGTAACGAAAGATGGCTACACCATATATATTCCTGATTATACATAATTCTAAAGCTAAGTTTGCAGATATGTTATCAAATTTATTAATCTAGTAAAATAAAATAAAAAACAACTTGGTCGGTTACATTTTTTTTTTTGTTTTCTGAGCAAAGAGAATTAACAGAGGTACTACGTAATGTACAATATTATAATTCCATATTATTGTATGACTGATTGAAGCTTTAGTTTTAGACATTTGATATATTAAATTTTTAAAATGAATAGGTATATTCAATCTAAATTGATCAGTAGGTACAGTACATACTTAATCGTTTGATTAAACATCTTGCACGTAAAAAAAATAAAACCAGTACGTGATTGGATGATTTAAAATTGCACAGTAATTGATCATCATCTGCCTAGCCTTTTCCCGACTATGTTGTGGTCGACTTTCAGTCTAACCGGATGCAGCCGAATACATAGGTATATGGTTATCAATTGCACTGTAATTGATATTATTATGAAATCTCCTACTACGCCAAGAATACTAAAAATTGTGTTATGTATTATATAGCAACATCTTAGTTTGTTTTAAATAGTTTTTTTGTGTAGTTCCCCGCTGTATAAAATTGCATTCAAGTTTATGATTTTTTTGGAGAAAGAACGACCGAAAAGCGGTACAATCGCATCGTTACCTGCATTTGTGTACTTAATTCAAGTGTAGATGGAGTTTAAATATGTATAATCATAATTTAGAGAGAAGAAAAATTGCTTTTTAGGTTACTTCTATTTTGTAAGTAAAAAATTCATAGTTTACTGATTTTAACTGGTTTTTTTACTGTTACTTGTCTTGAATTTTTTAAATAATTGTAGGCAGGATAGTTGGAATTTTAAGTATTAACCTTTTCATTTTTAGTGTTTCCTTATTCGTTTTTGATACCTTTTATACATTTAAATTAAATTGATTTTGACTTTCATTTATCAGAGGAACAATTCTCGGAATTTTAAGAACGTTTACAGTCTGATCTCAGTCTCAATCTGTCAAAAAATACCTTTAATTTCCCTACATTTTTGACAAGTTTTCGACATCGATTGTTGCTGAGATGATATTGCGACTAGATTTTGAAGGTTTTTAATTACGGGAATTGGCATTCTGAGGGGTGATTCTCGTAATTTTAAGATCGTTCACAGTCTGATCTCAGTCTCAACCTGTCAAAAATACCTCTAATTTCCCTACATTTTGACAAGTTGTTTGTCGCCGAGATGAGACTGCGACTAGATTTTGAACGTTTTAAATTACGAGAATTGGCCTTCTGATAATTTTAGAAAAACTAGCTACATAATAGTTCATTATGATACATCTGTGCTATGTTGATTACAAAACTGGAGGCGGTATTATTCGCTCGAGCAGTAGGTCGTTTTGGTTCTTATGTCAATAAACACATTTATTATCTTTATTTCTTTCTTATTATAATATTGCTAATATAATCCATAAAGGTATCAGTAGGGAACCATACAGGGATCAAAGCTGATTATACAAACATGCATTTATTATTATACCTAAATTGACGACCCTGAAACTGGTGACTGAAACTGCGAAATTATAAGACATATCAGTGAACGCGTCCTCCACCTAAATGATAAAAGCAGGTAAATCAGGTTTCATATCTTTTACGTAAAACGCACTGAAATTGTGACCTAAAATAAGAAACTTGAATAAAAGTAAAATTATGTTACTAATGGGTATTATACAGCGTGTATCAGAAATGCGTGGTCATAATTAAGGTTGTGGTACCTACAGACCATCAAACTGAACAACTTTCTATATAGGAATCGCGAAAAACTAATCAGCTGTCCCAAACAAAACTTCAATGCCTCATCATCTGCCTAGTCTTTTCCCAACTATGTTGGGGTCGGCTTCCAGTCTAACTGGATGCAGCTGAATACCAGTATTTTACATGGAGCGACTGCCTATCTGACCTCCACAACCCAGTTACTGGGTAATACGATACCCCTTGGTAAACTTCAATACCTACTCGACTCAAATAGTATGACCTCACATTTCTGATACAGGCTGTCTACACCACATAGAACTATTAAGATACTAACCTACTCTGAGTTTTTTTTAATATATTTAGGTATTTACCTATTTATTTTATTTAACTCGACTATTTCATGCAGTGTTGCCAGTTACCCGTTTAATTTAATTTTTTTGTTTTACAAGTTAATAATGATGTAAATATTGTTGCAAGAATAAAAAAGTACTTTTCTTTAGCTTTTCTCTCAAATGAATATACAAGTCAAAACGAAACCTAAGTCTCTACATCCAGTATGCTTTCAGATAGTCGGTTCATCTGAATTAGTCTTGAAACATGCTCTGCATGAAGCTAAGGCGGTCATTTATAAGAGGGGCAGCTCAGCTGTCTGCATATAAAGCTTAGCGGTCCACACGTATGACTCGGGCGAAGAGCATATTATAATATATTGGTTGGCCTGACTGTTAGAGCTTAGTCAGTTACGGATGGTATCTGCTTTAAGCTGGGCGAGTGTGTTATGAGTTCAAGCCCCTTTACTAATAAACGTGAGAGCAGTGGTCGCCAAGTGGTATCGGCCGCGACTTACGAGTTGTAGGTCGTTGTTTCGAACCCAGACAGGCGCTTTACTTTGTGTAAATTATTTCATCACCACTGCTCTCAAAACGGTGAAGGAAAACATCGTGACAAACCGGCATGTCCTAGAACCAAAAATTCGAAGATATGAGACATCTGCCATCTGCTGTGGATTACGGCCCACTCACTCTCACCGAGAGGAGGAATGTGTTCCAGCATTGAGAACATTATAGGCTGATTATGTACTAATAAACGCTGTCTAAAGTTATATCATGAATATCATCAGTGTAACTATTTAGGGGGCTTTCACGCAGCGTTTTTTGAACGCGCCGTCAATGCGTGTTCTGTGTTACATGCGTCGACATCGCGTTTTCTGCCTTACTTGAAAACAACTTGAAAGAATTTGCAATAAGAACTATAAAATCTGCACTCTTGCGTTTGCAGCGCGTACTATGAGCGTCATTGGCGCGTTTATAGACACCGAGATTATTAGTAAAGGGGCGAGAAGACACTGGGAAAAGAGATTAAACATATTTTAGTAAATATGTCAAACAAATGGTTTTGTGCAGGGCTGTGAAAAATAAAATCAAGTTACCTAAATCATATTAAAATAACGGCACGAAAAGCAGTCAAAGATAAAAGTTGCAGTCGATATCGATATTACATATTATAGGGGTTTTGTAAATAAAGAGTTGCAGCGTTTTCGTACTTAGCTACATGTTCGGTACAAATAACATGAAAGCAATTTGAATGGCAATTCTTCTGCGTAATCATTAAAATAACGAGCATAAAATAAGCATACTTATTGGAACTGGGAAAACGTTTTAATGATTTTTTTTTTGCGTATATTCCTCAACTTGGGTATTGCGAAGACACTCCAGATGAAAAGAATATCATACAGGGTGAAATTGAAGACATGCGACTAATCGAAATGGGAGATTGTACTCATTATTGTGAACAACTTTTACTATGAGAACAAACCTGAAATCGCGAAAAAAAAAACAGCTGTTCCCTACATTTATGTTCGCATAACTCATCAAAATGTAAGGAACAACTGATATTTTTTTCGCGATTTCAGGTTGGTCCCATAGTAAAAGTTGTTCATAATAATGAGTACAATCTCCCATTTCGATTTGTCGCATCTCTTCAATTTCACCCTGAGTGAAGACGATAATTCAGTTTTGCTTTCAGGAAAATCCTAGCGACTATTTTTGGGGTCAAGTTCCAGTCTTACCAGCTGAATACCAGTATTTTACGTGGAACGACTGACTATCTGACCTCCATAACCCACTGGGTAACACCCCTTGGTAAGACTGGTTGTCAGACTTTCGGTCTTCTGACGACCCATAACTATCAAAGATCCACGAATGACAGCCGGGTCCAACCGTTTAACATGCTTTCCGAGGCACAGAGGGGATTCGGTAAGTAAAGATGGTCATCCACGGATCGACCGCGGCAAGCCTTGCTTAACGTGATCGATCGACCCGTGCGGCTGTTATTACTAAGCCACGAGCATCTCAGGAACGGGAAAACTAATTAATTTCATTGCTTTGAACATTTCTTTTAACTAAAGTATATTCATATAAGTATGGATATTCCATCAACGGTCTACTTTCAATTGAGTAAGAGCCTTTTAGCTACAGACGCCTACCTACTTCTTCGTAAATAATATTTCCATCAGCATAAAAGATGAGTAGATCTATATTTAGAAGGTAGGTAGGGCGGAGAAATTTCTAGGCGGAATATCAGTCCATTCAATTCAAATAAGGTCGCTTCTAAAGTCAGTATTTTAACAAGATTACCCGAACTTCGTCAAAGATGTAAAATGAGTTCGGGTTTGTGGCCATCAACGTTGAAGTTTCGTCCTTTTGTGAATTATGAATTGTAAGTTAAACTTGGCCCAACCCTTTGGTATTCGTGAAATAGGTATTCGTGAATTACAACCTCAGTGTTGGCTGTGGAGTCTTGTGTTCTCCAATGACTGATCCTAAAATATTTAGTGATTGTCCTCAGGTTTGAAAATCATGCAAATAAAGTAATAATTCGGGAATCATTATTTAAATAATATATTGGAAGTAATCGCTATATTATTATTACCAAGGGGTATCGTGTAACCCAACAACTGGGTTGTGGAGGTCAGATAGGCAGTCGCTCCATGTAAAATAATGGTATTCAGCTGTTAGACTGGAAGCCGACCCCAACGTAGTTGGGAAAAGGCTAGGCAGATGATGATGATGAATTGCTATATTATTCGCTATATATCCCTATGTTATTACTCCACACAATAATAGCAATTGATTCCAATATCAATGGGCCAAACTTACGACCCAGTGGGTCCCGCTTAATGGAAAACGATATAGCGGCAGCGGCAGGCCCAGCAGGAGATGGCGGGAAGAGCTGGACTCCTGTAATAATGATTGGTCCTTGGCAGCTTTGGACTGAGACAGGTGGAAGGAGAGCAGGGAGACCTTTTTTCTTAGTCATTAATGTCCCATTCCTGGGAAAACCCAGGAGTGAGACATTAATGACTAATAAAAAAACAACCGACTTCAAAAAAAAAAACACAACAAAGTGAAAAATAACTTTAGTTTCGGAAGTCGGTGTCGTAGGTTCAGCATTTTGGTTATTGACACCGACTTCCGAAATTAAAGTTATTTTTCACTTTGTTGTGTTTTTTTTAAGTCGGTTGTTTTTTTTGTAAAAAAGTTTTTATTTTTCACATTTTAGTTGTACCTACCCTACACAAATTCAATTAACACTAGTGCATTGAAGAATTGAAGACACGACTCGAAGAATCATCAAAATTCCCATAGAAATGCCGGAGATGCATTACATTTATGCATATAACTTCGTACATAAGAATAATTACCTAATGTTTTATATACTAAAACCTTCCTGAAAGTATATGGATCACAATAATGAAAGAATTATCAAAATCCGTTCAGCAGTTTTTGAGATAATCGCGGACATACAAACATAGACCTCCGTCCTCCGAGTCGAATACAGAAACTCCTTTTTTAAAGTTGGTTAAAAACAATATAATATTTAAATAACAATTCCAGAATTATTATCTACTTTATTTTCATTAATGTCTCATTCCTGGGAAAACCCAGGAGTAAGACATTAATGACTAATAAAAAAAAAAAAACAATATAATATTTAAATAACAATTCCAGAATGATTACCTTATTTTCAGAATTTTTTTTTGCCCCGCACGATATTAGCGATTCAGTCTTTTTTTCATTCTTATTCCTGCAATGTCAAACCCCCAGACGAAATTCCAATAATACTGAAATGAATAAAAATACATAATTTAATAAAGTTACCAATAAACTCAGTACACTACATATTCTGCTAAACTGAACTAACGCTTGTACATTTCGTGGTAAATTGAGTGTGAATATGGAAATACACAAAAAAAGTAAAACCTAGCTTACGATACTAACGGAGTCCATTTTCTAAATCACCAGCGTTATTTGTGTCAATAAATTGGATGCCTAGTTGTGAGAACACTTTGGATTTATTTCATTTGATCATCGGTAGTCGGTAGACTGGTGCATTCAATAAAGAGTTGGCATTGCCACTGGCTAGAATAATATTATGTTTGGAAAGTTGAAGTGAAATCCAGGCAACAATTTGAAGCACCGAGATAATCATGCTTCTATTAACTTTGATTAATGGCCGATCCCATAATTTACGGACTGTTATTAGTTAAAATTAAGACTATTGTATCTTTACCAATTATGAAGCAAATACCTCATAGCTTTGCACAGTAGACCCTCCCATATGGAAGTAACTATCACAGGAAAAATTTGCTTACGAATCTATTTATTTATATGCCCAGTTTGGCAATAAAAAAAGCTACAATGGTAAGCAAAACGATTCGTTTTTGTTTATAGGAACCGAGCATAAGGCGTATCCACCAGAAATGAGCGAGGATGCGTAGCGAGGAATGTGTGTAAAACTAACCAATAACAACGCTAACTTAGTTGAAGCTATAAAAATGAAGCGATGTTATTGGTTTGTTTCACACACATCCCTCGCTACGCAGGCTCGCTCATTTCTTGTGGGAACGCAGCCGATAAATTCTCTAATTGATAAAGTACTTATAAATAATTTGTTTTTATTTACTATTGTTGTTGACATATGATATAAGGTATGTGACCTAAATAAGGCCTACCTTAATTTTTTTATTATCTAACTAGCGGGTTTATAATAACAATGCACTGGTAATTTGAAATACTTATATTTATTTATTAAACTTTGTAATAAATGAAACAAAATTGCTTTAGAAACAAAAATCACACTTTTGTGAACACAAATAACTAAAATGTCACTTTGGCCTTATTGGGAACCCTGTGTCTTAATAAATAAAGCCTTAATAAAAACAAGTAAACATTCAACTTCTTAATTAATAAAAAACGTTGTCAATACTTATATGAAATCTAATGAGATCCTATTAATTACTTTTGATAATTTTAGATCAGATTTGACGAGTTTCTCATCATGTAAAAGTACTATATTAATCAGCCCCTTTCATCTTCGTCATCGTTTACTCTGCCAGAATTTTATAAAACCAAGCTTGCGCTCCGCGTCGTTGTTGTTTTCGACTGTAGGTTCTAACACGCTCGCGGTCCGGGCCACTTGCTGTGCTCGTGGGTGTTAGTTAATGTACACGCATACATCTACAAACATTGGCGGCCATTTGAAATCGTGAAGCGGGAAATTTAAAAAAAATAGGCCTTATTAGGACATAGGCTTTATTTGGGTCACCATGTCATCCCCAAAATGCTCAGAAACATTGGGTGCCATCAATATTGGAGGCCTAATCGAGTGGCGATAATAGGCAAAACTGTAGGCACATTATTATGTGCCAACAGTTTTATCCTTTGTCCTTCTAGTAACTTAGAAACACAATCCCAGTATCTGTATTATAAATAAGATTCTCATATAATATTACAGATAAACAAGAACCATGTTCGAGTCGTTGACATAAGCTCTACGGATTACATTCGACCTACGGCTGTGAGTGTACAATGGCCAGGGATGTGTTTAGGTTTCTGTCTTTTATTTTATTTACTTTAATACTTTCTCGTAAAGTTGTGCCTGAAATTCGAGGCTATATAGATAACCTTTTTTTATAACGTTTCGCGAAGTTTGTAAAAGCGTTGCGCCGCCGACAAAGCTATTGAAAAATGTTTTGCAGTCGCTAGGTACTGTTGAGTCTTTAATCTTAAGAAAGTTGAGGCTAGGAAGGGTTTTATGTTGACTTATTACAAGCGAATGATTCGGTTAGTAAGTAGTACAGCTTACTATTCTGTGAAATAATAAGCGTGGTTTTTGATGAAAGATCGATGAGCTTTGTGATTACGTCCGGACAGTAGATTCCACTAATTCGTCTACCAAAAGTGATAATACTTTAATGTTGCAGTCATTGGAATTTCCGTGAAAAAAACATGTACTAGGTAACCTACGAAATGTCAAGAATGCACGAATTGTTCAGATACTGTCTCCTACTTCACTTACCTATGTACTTTGTCTACCAATATGAGTTTATTGGTAAGAGCTTTTAACTGTCCTTTTTTCTATTTTAAAAGTACTTCGCCAAGAAAATACATTCTTTACTCAAACACGAATTAGAACCTTCTTTGTCAACAAACACAGCTTGCATTCAGTACATTTGTAGCAATTCATGAGATCCGTGTCCACTATCTTGATAAAGTCGGGTGCACAATTGAGATTTACACCGCTCACCTTATTGAATTTGTTCAGTGTACCCTTTAGTGAATGCCGGGGCTACGCGATTCATTTGTGCGACCCTCTTTGAAGCGGCGACGGTCCTGTTTACGATAGTCATGACTAAAAGCGAATGTGTTGGATGTGTTTTGCTTGTTGGATTAGATGATTGGATCGCTGTAGGTGTTAAATAACACGGATTTCATTGGAACTACATAAACTCGATCTTATTAACTCAAGATGGTGGACCTGTTCTCTGACAAGCTGAACAAAATTATATCCGCGACTAATGTCCACCTAGTACATTGTCATACTAGTACAAGTTAAGGTGACGATAGCAGACTTTTAAGGATTTTAAACTGAAGATCACATCTAAACAAAGATTTATGTTTTAGAGCATTTTCTTAATAACATACTCGTAACATGTGAATGTTTTAGATTATGTTTATATTAACAGCGCCCCGCGGTTTCACCCGCTTAAGTTTCGATCCCATGGGAATATCGGGATAAAAACTATTCTATGTTCTTTCCCGGGACTCAAACTATCTCTACACCAAAATATCATCGAAATCGGTTCAGCGGTTTAGGCGTGAAAAGGTAACATACAGACAGACAGACAGAGTTACTTTCGAATTTATAATATTACTAGCTGCGCCCCGCGGTTTCACCCGCGTAAATGTCGATCCCGTGGGAATATCGGGATAAAAACTATCCTATGTCCTTTCCCGGGACTCAAACTATCTCTATACCAAATTTCATCGAAATCGGTCAAGCCGTTTTCATGTTATGTCGTGACAACGGAAAACGGGTTTCATTTTTATATATATAGATGTAGTATATAGTATGGAAGTATTACTTAAATTAAGACTTGGACCCCTCTCGGTGAGAAAAACCGGACAGTAGGGTGGGCTATTGTCCGGTTTTTCAAGGCATAATAATTATTCTTTTTTTTTTACTCTAGAACTAGCTGACCCGACAGACGAAGTCCTGCCAAAATATCAATAGTTCATACAAAATCCTATAGAGAAAAAGGGCGTTCTGTTTTAACTGAATTTTGAAACTCGCATAAAAACCTAATTCAGACTATTATCTAAGTACATTAAAAAAAATGCTAAATTGGTCCAGCCATTCTCAAGTGATGTGCTTACCAACGAAAAGCATTTCATTTTTATTTATGTAGATTACATTGTAAGTTGCCGGCAGCTTACTGGATACTGCAAAAAAAGTACAAAAAAAAAAAAAAAATAACAGCAAAAACAAATGAAGTGAAGTTGCTTCATAACATCACCATGTGTAGTAGAAAACAAAGCGTTCCGAACGTCCGTGGATAGCACAGAAAATATAATAAAAGAAAGCAATTTTTCACTTAAGCGCTTTCTTCGTAAATCCGCTAGACTTGTTGAGAATTAAGTGCACTTTTGTTTTTCTCATCACCGCCTCCGGGTATAAATGTGAAGACATTGTCGGCTCACAAATGAGATCCGAAGTTGTGTTTAATGCTCTATTGTTTTTAAAGTATTGGTGGTTAGTTTCTGTTTTTATTGGTCACTGGGAGTTATGGTGTTTTAGGAAGGTGTAAGAGCGGGTTGTTTCACGTCCAATTAACGCACGCGTAAACGTCAATAAAAACCGGCCAAGTGCGAGTCGGACTCGCCCATGAAGGGTTCCGTAGCAGCAAGTAACATAATATAAAAGTTCTTGTAGTTCGTTGTAACTTTGTGAAAGGTAAATTGCGGTTTTCGATTTATGACGTATTAAAAAAAAAACTAGTTACTAGATCTCGTTCAAACCAATTTTCGGTGGAAGTTTACATGGTAATGTACATTATATCATCATCATCATTTCAGCCGAAAGACGTCCACTGCTGGACATAGGCCTCCCCCAAGCACCTCCACTTCGACCGGTTTTGTGCTTCTCGCATCCAACGAGTTCCTGCGGCCTTCACAAGGTCGTCGGTCCACCTTGTGGGAGGCCTTCCAACGCTACGCCTTCCGATACGCGGTCGCCACTCCAGAACCTTTCGGCCCCATCGGCCATCTGTTCTGCGAGCAATGTGCCCTGCCCACTGCCACTTAAGTTTGGCAATTCTTCGGGCTATGGCGGTTACCTTGGTTCTCCTGCGGATCTCTTCATTTCTGATTCGATCCCGCAACGAAACTCCAAGCATAGCCCTCTCCATTGCCCTTTGGGTGACTTTCAGCCTTCTAATAAGGCCCATTGTGAGCGACCACGTTTCAGTGCCATATGTCATCACTGGCAACACGCACTGGTCAAAGACTTTCGTCTTGAGACACTGCGGTATGTGGGACGAGAAGATATTGCGAAGCTTCCCGAACGCTGCCCAGCCGAGTCGGATTCGACGATTGACCTCTTTCTCGAAGTTGGACCTACCTAACTGGACAGTTTGTCCTAGGTAAATATACTCGTCCACGACTTCGAGTGTAGCGTCTCCGATCTTCATGAGAGTGGGTGTTACATGGGCACTTGACATGACCTTCGTTTTGTCCATGTTCATTTTCAGACCCACTCTTTCAGAGGCTCTACTGAGGTCATCGAGCATTGTACTGAGGTCCTCCATAGTCTCAGCCATGACTACTATATCGTCGGCAAACCGAAGGTGAGTTATGTACTCGCCATTGATATTAATGCCAGCTCCTTTCCAGTCCAGAACCTTGAAGACATCCTCCAGAGCAGCGGTGAACAGTTTCGGAGTACATTATATATATTTTTTTAATTTTATCATTCTCTTATTTGGGACACACATTTTACCACTTTGGAAGTGTCTCTCGCGCAAACTATTCAGTTCAGAAAAAAATGATATTAGAAACCTCAATATCATTTTTGAAGACCTATCCATAGATACCCCACACGTACAGGTTTGATGAAAAAAAATTTTTGGAGTTTCAGTTGTAAGTATGGGGAACCCCAAAATTTATTGTTTTTTTTTCTATTTTTGTGTGAAAATCTTACTGCGGTTCACAGAATACATCTACTTACCAAGTTTCAACAGTATAGTTCTTATAGTTTCGGAAAAAAGTGGCTGTGACATACGGACGGACGGACAGACAGACAGACAGACATGACGAATCCATAAGGGTTCCGTTTTTTGCCATTTGGCTACGGAACCCTAAAAATGGCGCTAACTATCGTCAAACCAAATAGCATTGTTTTAAATTACAGTTTCAAAGTTATGGTCTTGCCGTACGTCAAATAATAACGAGTACGTAATCGTTATTATTTGACGTACGTATGTTACGTTAACCAACCGTTTGAAACAACCGGCCCTTAATTACGTGCTAACTTTTTGTCAAAATTATTACCCGCCTTTTTAATTACCGCCGAAACGGTAACTCATTTTTTCATAAACGTTGGTTAAAGTTAAGTAGTGATTAACGACTGTTTAACCATATATTTTTGTCGTTTAAACGCCACTTAACTTTAGTCATCGTTTACGAATTAACCCCTAAGACATTAAGAAACTGAAAAATACTTTTTTTTGTACTTTTTAAGTAAGTATAGAGCTTTAAAGAACTGCATTACTTATACAAATGTTAAGACATATTCTTCCATGTGTACGACAAAGTTTCTCGGCCGGAAAACATACATTACTTATTTAAAGCAATTTTAAGTTTTCTTGCTCGAAATTTTGTTCTTTTAATAAGCAGCGTGAGATGACGAAAGTCGAGCAAAAAGTCTTTGAAGACTTTCTTCTCAACTTCGTATGTTTTATGTTTAGTTTTAAGCGAAAGAAAAATTAATTGCCCGCATTAAAAGGATTTTTTAATAAGTGCACTTGAGAAGTTAGTAATTAATAGCTTAAATATCTTAAAAAATTATTGTGGTCATTAATCTTAAAAGTTTAATGAATTATTTTTATATAATTTATTTTTACAAAAATAATTCATTAAGCGGTGTCAATTTGGGAGTGTTTGTCAAACATTTTAACTGCCGCAGGGTTCGTAATGGGTGTTCTGAATGTGATTTGATATCGACTTTAGAATTTTTTGCTATTTAATTTTTGTTATTTTATAATAATAAATATTAATTCATAGTTTATTGAGGGGGCTTGTGGCTAAGTAATAACAGCCACATGGGTCGATCGATCAGGTTAAGCTGCGCTTGCCCCTGGATGGGTGACCATTTTTACATACCAAGACTCCTCCGTCCCTCGGAAAGCACGTTAAGCCGTTGGTAGCGGCTGTCATTCGTGGATCTTTGGCAGTCGTTACGGGTCGTCAGAAGCCCGAATTTCTGACAATCAGTCTTACCAAGGGGTATCGTTACCCCGTAACTGGGTTGTGAAGGGCAGATAGGCAGTCGCTCCATGTAAAATACTGGTATTCAGCTGCATCCAGCTAGACTGGAAACCGATCCCAACGTAGTTGGGAAAAGGATAGGCAGATGATGGTTTTTTTTCATAATTTCAATATCATCACCGACGTCACATGAAAAAGCAGTCAAGGTTAAGTGAGACTGGATCGGACACGTTTGCCGCGTGTCGAACAAGTCGTGGGTGAAATCTACCACCACGTGGGCCCCAGAAAACGTCTGGCGACTTCAAGGCAGACCCAGGAAAAGATGGCGGGAAAAGCTTGATACCTACAGACAGGATTGGTCCACACAGTTCAAGACAGAGAGGAAGAAAGGAGAAAGGGAGGCCCTTGTCCTGCAGTGATACATCATCATCACCATCATCATCAGCCTATAATGTTCCCACTGCTGGGACACAGGCCTCCTCTCTGTGAGAGGGAGTGGGCCGTAATCCACCACTCGGGCCCAGTGCGGGTTGGTAGATGTCACATGTCTTTGAATTGACGCAGTGACACAACATAGGCTAAAAAAATAAATAATAATATGTATATAACTATTAACATATAAAATATTTTATGTGTGCTAATGAATAAAATAAATAATATCAAAAGATATTTTCCTTTCAAAGAATGCTACGTGAGCTGCTTTTAGATTTTAACTATGAATTCTATGAAGACATTTCGTAATAAATCACTAAAATTAATAATCTACCTAATAGAGCTTTGTGAATTTCTTCTGAGCGTGCTCTTTTGATTGTCTCTAGTAAAATTATCTTTGTCTTGTGTTTAGACCAGAAGGGTCCTGCTGACAGAAACATTTTTATAAAATCCTAAGATTTCGGTGTATACCTTGGGCTTGGGCTCTACATATTATTTTCTCCATTTAACACAGGAATATTGATTGTAGTTAGAATATATAGTTGCCTACGCTTTCAAACAATTTGCTATTGCTCTTAAAAATTCACCATCTAGTGTCATGAAAAAAAAAAAACAAAAATAAGTTCATCGACCTTTAAGTTAAAGCCCTAAAGGTAATGCAGGGGAACTAATTTAGCTCCATTAACTACGGTAGCCATCTTATAAACTTATTTGTAATCATCTACAATTCAAATTAAACACTTCCCACCCAGCCTGTTGATAAATTTACATTACCTACTCCTTACTCAAGGTTTAGGCTGAGTGTTTCATAATTTTCATATATAAACATTTTCGGGGTTTCCTTCGTACAGACACTTAACGGAACTTATTGCCGTATTTTCTGACAAAATAGATTTTCGAAGCGTAAAAGTTTGTTATGTCTAGGCGCGGCGTCGACTTTCAGTTTCAGAATATTTATGAAATACTTGTTTGGAATAACTTTTACTAAGTAGGTATCCGTTTGAGTATTTTGTTTGTGTAGAAAGTTTTGCTACAAAATATGTTATTCATCTTGATGGATCTGCTAAAATAATGATAGATGTTTTTAAAACATAACATGTAGTTTGATTGTATTGTATTATCTTTATCCCCGTGTATCGGATTGCCGTCTCATTCGGACTATGAGAGTGAATGAAGAAAAAGTGCACCTGTGTCTGCGCACTCACTTGTGCACTATAATATCTCCCGCGCCAAAAGCTAGTCTCCGTTGAGATTGGCCACCATGGCCGAAATACTGTCTGAAGGACTATATTGTCCGTATCTTTTGTTTTGTCAATAAGGTTCTTTATTTAGCAGCAAGATTAAGTAAATTGTTATTCTATTATGTAATCTGTGTCCTAAATGTTTAGTTCATACAATTTTATCTTAATACAATAGCGTTTTAGTTGGTATTAGGTACAACGCTACTAAGTGGGCACTTAGATATAACAACAAAGTTCATTGTTAAAAATTAAGTTCTACAAAAAAGATAATTATGTTCTTGTTCACTGAAAATACGCTGTACAACATACACTTAGCACCAACTTTCTAGACTTGCCTTCATAAACTTTCTTACTAAATCTTAGTTCGCCTAACATAATCAGCCTATAATGTTCCCACTGCTGGGACACAGGCCACCTCTCAGCGAGAGGGAATGGGCCGTAATCCACCACGCGGGCCCAGTGCGGGTTGGCAGATGTCACATGTCTTCGAATTTTTGGTTCTAGGACATGCCGGTTTCCTCACGATGTTTTCCTTCACCGTTTTGAGAGCAGTGGTGATGAAATAATTTACACAAAGTAAAGCGCCTGTCTGGGTTCGAACCTACGACCTACTCCTCGTAAGTCGCGGCCGTTACCACTTGGCCACCACTGCTCTCGTCTTAGTTCGCCTAAATAATACTTAAGGTTTGCTAAGCCGTTTGAAAGTGTTTGCTATTTATGCAACATTAGGCGCTTTAGAAACTACAAAAAATTATTAAATTTTTCAATATTGGCTGATAATCTGTATGATACTGATAGCTTTGAGATAAAAAAAATTGACGTGACATTTAGAGTTAAGTACTGTGGGGTTTTTAGCTAAGATGGGAGCTTTTATTAAATGAAACTCCTATAAAATTTCATCTACTATATTATATCAGGAGAAAATACAATAATTATCTTAAAACTAGCACTGCTTCTATTTGACAAGAAAAAGACACTCACAGAATATATGACACATGCTAAACGTTCGAATGGAACAAGCCCTCAATTATAACCAGCCTGTCCCAAAAAGAGGTAAGGCTTCATATACATGTTCGTATAGCCTCTACAGTATCTACTTTAACACTAACACCGGGTGTTTACCAGGTAATTGTGAGTGGAGACACCGGAAGGAGACGCCTTAAAAGGACATAAGTTACCATACTGGTAATATTCTTCAGAAAGGTCAAGTGCGTATAAGTAGAACTTGCAACCGGCGCGGGCGTGCGTGTATGACCAGAGGGGCAATTCTCGTAATTTTAAGAACGTTCAGTCTGATCTCAGTCTGTCAAAAATACCTATAATTTCCCTACAATTTGGACATGTTTTTGACATTGATTGTCGCTGAGATGAGATTGCTGCTAGATTTTGAAGGTTTTTATTACGGGAGATGGCCTTCTGATGTATGAACGTAAGCGAAGCAAAAGGATTATGTAAGGATCGGCGTTTCAGCCTAGCCACATGCGAAGAAGGCGTGAGTTCATGTATGTGTAATATTATGTAACGTAAATAGTATTACGAGTATAAACATTTGTTGGTCAAAAACTTTAATATTTTTAAAATCACGAACAAGTTGAACCCAGCGAAAATTAAAGTACCAAAAAAGTTGATTAATGAGTAACGGAAAGAAGTTTGTAAGCACATGACTCCAGCAGCCGGGTCAGAGCGAGTGATTTATTGTTCCCTTATTAGAAATTGTACTACAATTGTTTTGTTGGCAGCAAATCTGTTCTTAGGCCCGTCGTCCACGATGCTACTCAAAAGTTACGTGTTACAAACACAAATCAACAATGACAAACTAGTCAATAATAATAATCTATAATAATAATCTTTATTTTTCTCTCCTCACAAAGGTTCACATAGTTATAAACAGAGACAGGAATTATAGCGTTATAACAAGTCAATGATGCGTTAGTAGCTCGCGTGGTGTAGGAATCGCCCTTCAAATACTAGTTCTGTGACATTCTGGCTTAATCAACTCAGCCTATCGCAGTCCACTGCTGGCCCAGGCTGCGCATAATACCCTGTCCTCCTGCTCTCGTCATCCGGGCTGTACCAGCCACCTTTTTAAGGTCGTCGGTCCATCTACCTGGGGGGCGTCCCACACTACGCTTTAAGACACGCGGTCCTACTCCAGGAGTAGTCTGCTCCATCGGCCATCGGTATCGGACATTCTAGCTATTGGTGATTTGAGTTTGTAACTGGTTAGGTTAGGTTACTTTTAAGTAGCGTCGTAGACGATGGGTTTTACTAGAACTTTCGGATTGAGTAGTGTTTCACATATTGTTATCATCGTAATAATATGTCTGGCTGGACAATATTGGGGTCGGATTCTCGCAATGTAATATTAGAATTTTATTATTGTCCGGTGGCTTAGATTAACAAAGGAATTGGGTTTGTAATTTGATATTACTATACTCACAATAGTCCCAACGTATCAAGAATAATCCAAGATTTTTGTAGGCGTCATTGGATTTCAATATACAAAAATAAATTAAATGGATGTGTCTGTTGGTAATGTCAAAATAACAGCTTTTTACTAAATGCATATTAGAGTACATACGGTGCTTATAACAAAAACACAATTAAAAAAAAAATAACTGTCTGTTTGTTCCAGCTAGCCTCTGAAACAGCTGGATCGATTTTGATGAATTTTGTTATGAGGATACTTTGTACCCTGTGGAAGGACATAGGCTATCCTTTTTAACGGCACACCACGCAGGCGAAGACGCGGGCGGAAGTTAGATTACTAATTCATTGACACAAATGGGTAGATAACAAAAAAAAAGAATAGTGTGAAAAGTGGCGAGATTTTGATTAGAAGGGAAACATGTAACTCTTATACTACTTACTTGTACTTATTATCTAGCTACTTTTGTGAACTGTTGCATAAATTACCAAAACAAAAGTGCGAGCTAAAACTCAAGATCGAATATGGCAGCTAGATGGCACACCTGAAAAGGCAAACATTAGCCGGGAGATTAAGCATGCCATTATTATCCCACACGAGGATACTCATGCCGCCTTGCCTATTCAAGAGGCGCATGAGTGCACATTAAATGGAGACGTGCATTAACCTTGGCCAAGAGTGGACTCTCAGTAGGGAGAGCGTTCGAAATTCAAATTATTGATGAGGCACTTATGAGTCGTTTGATTTCCGAATGACCGCAGTGCTATTCTGTAAAAAATCTCACAGTGAAAACTTAGGTGAAGTGAGCGTGGAATGAGGTGTCAATAGTGACAATATCTAGCATCAGGTAGAATACAAACTAACTTAAGTTTTCACGGTGAGGCTTTTACAGAATAGACCGGCTGGTTTCTATTTTCAGAAACGAATCGTTACTTTTTTTTTATTACTGAACTAGCTGTGTCTGCGACTTCGTTCGCGTGCATGACGGAAAACGTTTCAATTGTTGCGCGGAACCCTAATTCTTTTTCTAAAATAAAAGTAGCCTAAGTTACTCCTTATTACATCAGCTATCTGCCTGTGAAAATCCCGTCAAAATCGGTTCAGCTGTTTCAAAAATTAGCCGGAACAAACAGACAGACCGACAAAAATTTAAAAAAATATTATTTTGTTATATGTACCGTATATAAATTCATATGCACTTAGTAAAAATCGGTTATTTTAATATTACAAATAGACTCTCCAATTTCATTTATTTGTATACATAGGCCTGCTATGGGCCTGCTCTTGACATTGATCACGCCTGATGGAAAGCGATGGTGAAGGTCTATGATGGAACGAGCGTGCCTAGAAGATGCCTGTTCATTTTTGCTTTGAAGGGAGACGGGTCAAATGTGTAAGGGAACACAGACGTTGGCAGAGAGTTCCACAATTTGGCTGTGCGCATATGAATGTGGAGAAGAAGCGCGGAATACAACTGGTCGGGATATCAACCAAGTAAGGAAAACCTACTTTGGCAAAATTACATTGGAATAAATATTGACGTACTCGTACTACAGAGTACCTAGTAGGTACCTACGTCAATATGTTTTCAATGTAATTTTGCCAAAGTAGGTTAGGTTTGTTTCTTGCGAAATAGGGATTGAATTTGTTCGTTGATTTAACGTGTGAAAGCTTCTCACGTATTCTAGGGCCAATCGTGCGTAGGTTTAGTAAAATCCTAAGCCTTTAATCAGAGTTGTTGTTTTATTTGTGAGGAAAATATTAGTTGAAGGTATTTATTAAATGTCTATGAGTTCGTCAATTTCATCATCATCATCATCATTTCAGCCGAAAGACGTCCACTGCTGGACATAGGCCCAAGCACCTCCACTTCGACCCGTTTTGTGCTTCTCGCATCCAACGAGTTCCTGCGGCCTTCACAAGGTCGTCGGTCCACCTTGTGGGAGGCCTTCCAACGCTACGCCTTCCGGTACGCGGTCGCCACTCCAGAACCTTTCGGCCCCATCGGCCATCTGTTCTGCGAGCAATGTGTCCTGCCGACTGCCACTTAAGTTTGGCAATTCTTCGGGCTATGTCGGTTACCTTGGTCCTCCTGCGTCTTTGACCAGTGCGTTTTGCCAGTGATGACATATGGCACTGAAACGTGCTCGCTCATAATGGGCCTTATTAGAAGGCTGAAAGTCACCCAAAAGGCAATGGAGAGGGCTATGCTTGGAGTTTCCCTGCAGGATCGAATCAGAAATGAAGAGATCCGCAGGAGGACCAAGGTTAGTCAATTTATTAATCTATTATTTATTCATTCAATATACAATCTTACACTAAAGTTATTTATATTACGTACAAGTGAACAAAGGAAAAAAAAAAAGGGAAGAGCTCATTGGGCATCAAAAAATTCGTCCGTATCGCTGTCAGTGGGAAAAGTGTCTAAATTAAATGAAAATTATGTTAATAGTAGCGCAGAACAAAAACCTTACAACTAAGCACTAACTTTAAAACTACAACGTGAATAACACAGATATACACCATACAAGTGAAACTTCTTACGAAAAAAAAAAAGAATAGGAGAGATTTAGCGTGAGATACAGAGAGAGTCATATCTTTCTTTTCTTTCATGTAACAAAATGTGCCTAAACGTGATGCGTCCTTGAAACACTCTCAATTTTCGTCTAATTATCGAATCGCCGCCTAAGAAGTTTCACTTCAAAAAACCCTTTCTACGAAGTTGCTTAAAAATGTAACAAATATTATATATATAATATTATTATACAAATATTACATTTTTTATACATTCTAGTATATTTATTTACATGCTCTAAAAGAAATTTACGAAAAAATATGTGTAAAGGAAAAAAGGGAAGAGCTCATAGAACATCAAAAAAAAATCATCCGCATCGACGTCACTGGGAAGGGGAGCAGTGTCCAAAAGGCTGGCCATAGATCAACATACTAATAAGGCTGGCAACGCGCAACGTTGCGACGTTCGGTGGCAATTCTGATTTTTGCCTTTGGTAAAAAAAATATGGGTCAGTCCTTATCAATCTCTCATAATATCAATTTTATTGTTGGGTATAACCTTATATCATTGTTCATACCTGCACGAAAGGACAGTCTTGTGTATACAAAATGAGAATCAGTGCAGTCAATTTTCATAACTCTTGAGACAATTCTGTGTAAATACCGAGTGTTTGGTACAGAACTCGGTAGTTCGTAATTAAACTGCACTGCTTATTATATTCATGAACTGGGAGAGCTTGTTCCCATCCCTTAGAAATTCTTGGAAATAATTTGTCGTACTAGTCACGACTTCTCTGCATTTATATCTATACATAATAATAAAATCGTAGCGAAGTCAAAACAGCACTCTGATTGCGTAACACACTATCTATCTCAATCTGAATCCTTTTGGAGGATATTGCTAATCCATTGCTTCATATGTTCGAAAAATGTGTCTGCTCAACAACGTAAGTAAACGCAATGAATGTTGTGGAATTGTCACGCAATTGTTGCGCAATTACCCTGCTGTACCTACATCGATTTTTTTTTTTTAAAAAGTAAAAGCTGCGAGGTGTGGGAACGAGTCTCATTATCATCTGCCTAGCCTTTTCCCAACTATGTTGGGTCGGTTTCCAGTCTAACAGGATGCAGCTGAATACTATACCCGTAATACGATACCCCTTGGTAAGACTGATTGTCAGACTTTCAGGCTTCTGACAACCCGTAACGAACGAGAACGAATGGAAACGAGTCTGATACCGAAAATATTGTTTTTAGAACTTTTATCCGTTTGTCTTTTTGTTACCCGACTATTGGAAGGATTATAATTATAATTATAAATTTTAGCAGTTTATTTACGTGTGTCTCACCGTAGCGCCTAAACGACTGCACCGATTTTGATGAATGAGGTATCAATAGATTTGTAATAATAGTCTGGGTGACATTGGGTTTACACTGAAATTTCTGACCTCCAAAAAAAATACATTGAGATAGTCGTAACATGTTTGGTATCAAAAGAAAGGTCTTCATGAGCACATTACAAATATGTATGTATATCATATATAATTGTCTAAGTAAATAAATAGTTAAAAACAAGCAAAAGTGAGACAGCGCACGGCTGTACAATTAATACCTATTTATAAAATAAAAAGCATGTTTAAAATGATATTTTCGCGTTGTTAACCCAATCTTAATAAATAGTACCGATTTGAAGAAAAAACGGAAAAGTATAAAAAAAAACAACATAAAAAAAAAACTGCAACTCGACTACGGAAAAATAAAAGTGATCTAAAAAGTACTAAACTAGAAAATATTTCATAGAGAAATCAAGACATATAGGTACAAAAAAAAGTCAAGTTATGGTCCGCCGTCACATGCCTGGATGATATTTGGGCGCCAGGAACACCTCTATAATTATAATGGGATGCGACCACGGCTTTACCTTGACTATTTTTGTACCTATGTCTGGATTTCTGTCTGAACTATTTTCTTGTTTCGTACTTTTTAGGTCACTTTGATTTTTCCGTAGTTGGATTACAGTTTTTAAACTTTTTTTTTCTGGATGTACGAGTATGTTCCGAATTGGCGCAAAAATGGCTTAACGGATTTGTTGCACACATATAGTTTTTAACCTGGATTAACATAGAGTACTTTTAATCCCGGTGGTACGTTCCCGGGGGATATTTTCCGATATACACCCGGGCGAAGGTGCGTGCAAAAGCTATTTGATAATATGGTCGAATAGTTGATAATATCTAGTGCCTGAAGTATTAATTCTATCCGGAACCATTTGTTGCATAAAGTTAAATGTCAACGGTAGGATAAATAGGCTTTCAAAAGTTTTTGACGACTTTGAAGCCGTCGTCAGTAGATATCAGGTACCTACAGTCAGGTAAATTTATTGTTATGCAGATTGACACCCTGCGTAAAGGGTTGTTAAAGTCATGTCATACAACTGTCCAAGAACGACAGCTTTGAGTTGAATATTTATTATTTTCCCTGACTTTACTTTGAAAATGAACAGAGGGGCAATTCTCGTAATTTTAAGAACGTTCACAGTCTGATCTCAGTCTCAATCTGTCAAAAATACCTTTAATTCCCTTACATTTTGATAAGTTTTTGACATTTGTTTGTCGCCGAGATGAGACTGCGACTAGATTTTGAACGTTTTAAATTACGAGAATTGGCCTTCTGACTTTTGTTTCAGGATCTTTCAATATACACACATCAAAAGTGTCTAGGGATCAACATATATTTTTGCAATAACTTTTCTCCTGATTGATATTAATTAAAATTTTCTTAAAGGATTCATCAAATAAAGTGTTTTCGTTTGTCACAGTAACGATAAACCAAGTCACCTTTGCATTAATAAAGAAATTTGCCATTTTCCTAATAAAGGGATTTTTGACATTTGAACCACTAACACAAAAGTTCGAAAAAAAGACTGAAATAACAGTTTTCTTTAAAATTTTATTGGTTAACTTAAACAATTAATAATCCGTGTTTCTACCGCGAACACTAACAACACAAGAACATCGGTTTGGCATACTCAAAATGAGTTCATCCAAATCACGCTGTGGAATGGCCGCCCATGTTCGTTGCAACAACAAAAAAAGGTCTTCTTGCGACTGGATACCCTCCATATTCGGCAGAGCTCTTAATCTCTGTAGCATATCCCATGCATGCTCAATCGGGTTCAAGTCTGGCGACTGAGCAGGCCAGGGCAGGACATTGATGTTAGCTGCGGCGAGAGTCTGTCTTACAACTCTTGCGGTGTGCGGTCGTGCATTATCATGCATTAACTGAAATAAGGGACCGATTTGCACTTGTAGAGGAACGATGACGTCTGATACAATCGTCTCAGCATAAATTTGAGCGTTGAGGTTGCCTCTGATCCAAATCAACTCAGTTCTTCCGCCGATCCAAATACCCGCCCATACCATGATGGTTCCACCACTATAAGGATGGACTTCCTGGCAGGATTTTAATCGCTGTTGGCGTCCAGGGGTTCTCCAGTGTCGTATACGTCTTGTATCCGGTCTCATACCAAAACGAGACTCATCAGAAAAGCACACGAAACGCCATTGTTCTTCTGCCCAATTTCTGTGTTCAAGAGCCCATTGATATCGAATCCTACGATTGTGCATTGCTATAGGTGGTACCCGTAGCGGTCTTCGGGAATGAAGGTTCACTTCATGCAAGCGGTTTCTGACTGTTTGGTCGCTAATTAAGTTCCCTGAAGAGTGATGAAGCCTCACGGCTAACATCATGGCGGTTATTGTTGGAGCTCTTCGAGTTAAGATTTGAATGTATCGGTCTTGTCTCCGTGTGGTGCAGCGATACCGTCCTCCATGGCGCTCAGCCACGGTACCAGTGCTTCGGTAACGTGTCCAAAGTCGACTGATAACACTCTGACTTGTATTCAGAGCTAAAGCCACAGTACGTTGCCGGGAACCAGCTTCTATCATTCCCACGGCTCTGAGCATTTCTTCCCTGCTTAAATGACGTCGCCGCTCCATAATAACGTTGGTTTTAATCAGTAGTAGGGAAACAGTAGCACTAATAATGTCTTCAATGCGTTGTATGTTTTTATAGGGAAAATATTGACAGCTGATTTTCATCTTTTACTCGAATTTGATTCACAGTTCCTGATTCAAATTATGAAATGCACCAAAAAGGATCCATATAAATTTATAAAATCATAAATTTATTACAAAGCCACATCTCAATCTCAAGAAATCCGCATAAAAATGCTTGATCCCTAGACACTTTTGATGTGTGTAGATGGTAAATACACGCAAGTACACTTGAAAACAAAAAGTCTCAAGTGTTTCAACTTCAGTCGATACTGACGCTTAGAATATCGTTTGAGTAAAAGTCCAATCAAGTAAAAAGGCTTGCTTCGCTTTACGTTTGGTCTGACGCAATGCCAATACAGATGGTTATACGACTGTAGTGCAAGTGCTGACCATTACAAAGAACACATGAATCAAGTGTCTTCCCCTTAACATAAATCAAATCAAATGTCATTTATTCAAATTAGGCTGAGAATTAGCACTTTTCGAATTTCAAAATTACATAAGACAGTCCCCCAAAACGCCCGCCCTACTTCCTAGTGATTTCGCTGCTGAAGCGAATAAGAAAAACTTTTTTTTTTGTTAGCCCATATTGTGTCCCACTGCTGGAAAAAGACCTTCCCTTTTTTCTTTTTGCAAGAAGAAAGACGTTATTGGCTTTTAATAAAAACACATACAGCAGCAACAAGTACATAGCTTTTATCCTCACCTACACTGAACTAATGGACACAACAACATAAACACAGCACTGGAATTTACGACTGAATCTGATGGTTTCATTTTTATATTTCATTCTACGCTCCATAGGCCACGTTAATTGAACTTTAACGGTCCAAGAAATAGGGCATTTATTGACTTTCAGAATAGTATAGGTTATAAATCGCAAGGGTTGAAACCGACAACGTCCGAAGTTAAGGGACCGTGTGATGTGAGGGTTATTTGTCTTTATCTTAATGTTAGGGTTGGTGCACATTGTTGGGGAATGATGAATCGTTGTGTATATTGTTCTATGAAATATTGTTATCTGCTACAGTGTGTTCGGTGGCTACTGTTGGAATATTTTCGTTGTTATGTTAGTTATCAGTCGTTTTCATTGTTGTTGTGGTACTAACAAGCATATTGTGTTGTATTATGTTCTTGTCCAGAAGAGGATATTTTGATCCTTAGTCATCTCAAGTCATGTCATATGAGAATGAGTGTGTGAATGACCTATACAGCAGTGGCGAAGGTGCCATACATCTCGATTCCCACCGGCTTCCCTTCGAAAATTAAGAACAGAACCACTCTATTGTCAATTCATCCTCTGTAATTTTTCGCTTATTCGCATGAAGCTCATACCTAATAGAAAAGCAGATATAATAAATAGGAATTTAATGAAACGGTTTATTGACTTTTTTGGCGTTTTTTTTTGCTCCGGCTTTCCTCTGTCATAAATTCACCCTTCGCCACTGCTATACAGGATACATTTTTTAAACAGTGCGCAAACTGTAATCATGAATTTAGCATATGATTCTAGCGTAGAAAATCTGAGTGGGTAATCAAAAAAAAAAAACAGCTGTTTCATAGAAAAGTTCAATGCCTACGCGGTCAAATTTATGGCAGAGCGAAAATAACCGCTGCGTTGAAATTTTGAGACGAAGATTTTCTACGCTAGAATCATGTACTGAACTCATGGTTACAATTTGCAGACAGGTTATTATTTTCCTGTATTAGACACGATTTATTATGAGAAGAATGAAGCATCACATATTTTGTAACGGAATACCAAACTCTTTTTATTTTCACCCCTAAACTGAACAATGTCCATTCAGCTTCCCACACTTCAGCCATTAAATTGACAATTTTCTTGATATTTTCTAATTTAAACTTTTTCAATCTCTTTGCTGAATTAAATATCTTGGTAGTCTTTGGGAGCAACAACGTATAATGTTAACTACGGAACATTTTACGTGGAAAATGTTTATAGGTTGTTCTCTGAACGGTATTTTTGTAGCACCATCAAAATTATAGGACGCTTTAAGAGCGATGCTTTGTACTTAAAACGTGTATCGTCTATATTAAAAGGCCGAAATGTAGCTATTTTAGATATTAAGTAGGTTTATTTACGATAGTCTATGTTTGTAGCAATCTAGGAACCGATCTTTATGTTTTTGTAATTTTAAAGCTGGGTAGATGATTGTTTTCTTCCTCCTTTTTATGGATATCACAATCAGCCTATAATGTTCCCACTGCTGGGACACAGGCCTCCTTTCTATGTGAGAAGGAGTGGGCCATAATCCACCACACGGGCCCAGTGCGAGTTGGTGGATGTCACATGTCATCGAACTTCTGGTTGTAGGATATGCTGGTTTCATCAAGATGTTTTCCTTCACCGTTTTGAGAGGACTGGTGATGAAATTATATACACAAAGTAAAGTGCCTAGCTGGGTTCGAACTCACGACCAAATCGTAAGTCGGAGCCGATACCACTGCGCTACCACTGCTCTTTCTTTTTACCCGACTGCGCGACGCAAAGGAGTGGTAATGTGTTTATCAGCCTATGTATGTATGTATGTATGTAAGTATGTATGTATTGTTACGTTGTTTTTTTGCACCTACAACGGGTTGGTTTAGTAAAGTAGCATTTACCTGAAAACATAAGTACTACATTACGAGGTTTCCGAGTAACACATTTCATTGTAGTTTTACAATCGGCTTCCTCACAATAAATCACTTTTCTTAATCCTAAAACATATTGAATTGTAATTAGTTGCGTTTGTTTACATTCCAAATGTCATTCAGTCAAACGTCAGTTTCTATCTGTCAAAGGCGACATCTGGTGGTCGCCGATTCATAGTTGTAGTTTAAATCGATATTTTAACATATTGATTGCTAACCATCGAAATAATATCGTATGGAGCAATCCTCAATAATTTTCCGCTTTTAGTAAAAAAAAAGTCATAATAAACTAAATAACCATAAAAGGAAATTAATTAATTTTTTCAATATAGACTTCTTTCTAGAAACTTCGTGTCAAGTTAATATATTTTTTATCTGTGAATTGTCTTTGACGTAATGTGACAAGCTAATACTTTCTTAATTTGCCGAATTAAGATTCGAGGAGATTTAAGACAATCATGACAAGTTTTAGTATTGGAAATAACAAATAATTTGTTTGTTGGTCTGGATCATGAACATTCTAATTGCTTCAGCGATTAAACGTCATGTTGTGCAGTTGCTAGTGATTTTCAAGAATTTAAGTATCTCGGTGTATTATTTATCTTCAGTGATTAAATATTATTTTACCCGTAATTGGGGAGATTTTTGGAATGCTCCGTCTAATTCCGGTTTGAGAGCCATGACAGATCATGGGACCGCACTTGGCATCTTTCAGCCCTACGACACGTTGAGTGATTCCACTAAACTTGTTACATGTTCTAAAAGGTAAGGATTTGGTTGTAATAGTCTTTGGAAGTGGTCTGTGAGCCCTTCCCTGGTTGTTAGAAAGGGTATTGTCGTGATCCATGGATATTTATTGCAGGATTCCTATTTGCGCATACGCAGGCAGTTTTCCAGCCGGTCAAGAATCTTGCAGTCAAGTGCTTTCTCCCTACGACAACCGTGAGTATTTCACCCGCTGACTATTTGCAACTAATCCCTATTGTCCCACCACTCAAGATTAGGCAAACCAAAGTCGTAGCTCCTTATGTTGTCATTGCGAAAAGGCCTTGTTAACCGGCTAATGTTTTAGCCTTATAGATTTCCAAGCTCAGTCACCTCAAGACAGGTGAATTAGTTTCTCTTTATATTATTAGGCCTCCGTATTGTCGATTCCAGGAGAGGCACCTCGAGCGATTCGTCTCGCCGCCAGGACCTAGAGGATCGTCTGGGGCCTGGACGCGAGACCCGTTCCTCGAGCACGGCGAAGCCTCGTGAGGAGACGACTGTGCGGCCGGCTGAGCCCGTCTAGCGTTAGAGCGCAGGCGGGACGGTTTTTTTCTTTTACCTACCTTAACTTTTTTTTATACCTTATTACGGTTCCCGTAGGAACCAGTTGATTGTCTGGGTCCGGTTTTCGATACTGGAAACCGACCTGCATCATAATTTAATTTGTGGATCTCGGGTTCGACATCCTACCCCGTCCGGAATAGTATTGGACACCTTCGTCGGCTCCGGGATCCGGGACTCTCCAAGTCCCTGGCGCCCATTTAATAGATTTTAACTTAAACAATAACTGGAAGGTTACTTTCTCCTTAGTTTTATAATAATTATTAACTTTTAACTTATACTCATTTCAAACGGAACAGTACAGGGTTTATCTCCAACCCCCCACGACCTTCGCTCTCTATATTTCATTATTAGCTGGCTGGCAACAATTTGTTATTTTTTAGTAAACTTATTTTATTTTATAACCAGTTTTTTTTTAATAAACAGTGTTTGAGATAGTTGTTGTTTCATATTACCATACCCACTAGTTTGTCACTACAGATACAAAACTGTAATTGTAACAGTATGTATGTATGTTCCTTTGAAGCACTATACAGACCAAACGCCTGGGCCGATTTTTATGATTCACACGTCAATCGATTCCTCTTAGTCCGGCGAGTGTCACTAAAGACATGACGTTAATGAAAATTCAATATGGCGACTACTAGACGCCATATTGTGAAAATGAAAAAAATGAAAGTCAAGAAACTATGTCAAGTGAGGTATCGTTGGATAGGTCTTTCAAAAATATTAGTGGTTTGGGAAAGCCGTTTTTTGATTAAGTAAACCGTTCGTGACTTATCAAGCTTTAAAGTACTAATTTTCGTTAGAATCAAGTGTCCCCCCCTCTACCAACTAAACGCGGCAGTAGTACCTATATATTACGAAGTTTAAAGGGAAACTATCACACTTAAGTGGGATTTACAACTTATAACTAAAAAGAATAAAATAAAAAAATTAAATTTAAAAAATCAAAAAACCCGACTGCGGTAAAAAACTTAAGTTAAAAAAAACTGAAAAGCTAAAAACAAGCCCATTTTAAATTAAATAAAAGTTGGAAGCAGGCGGGACCCATACCATTTTTCTATTATCAAACTCAAATGGGTCCCGCCTGCTTCCAACTTTTATTTAATTTAAAATGGGCTTGTTTTTAGCTTTTCAGTTTTTTTTAACTTAAGTTTTTTACCGCAGTCGGGTTTTTTTGGATATAGGTTTCTTTAATGGCATGGCTTTTTTATTATTTCGCGAGAGAAATATGTTTCAATGTAGTTTTCTAAAGATGAGACGTGTCAAAGGGATCTCTCAATACGACGACAAAATCGCAAGCTAAAAAACACACGTTGCATCTGCAAAACGACACATACATTAATGTACACATACCTTTACAGCATATTCATGATGTTTCTGTGATTAAAGCTGCAGATACACACTCAGAAAGTGCTCGGTGCTCATTGAAATGCTCACGTTTCGTACGAGTGACTGCTACTCTAGTGTTCTTTCACATCTCGTTATTTGACACTCGTGCATGTCATTGCAAAACTACCCGCATTCGCGCGATTTCAAATTATAGTACTCGCGCCATTTTGTGAACCAACTGAGCGTGGATAGCGCGTATTGGTTTTTGAGTTAATTGGTTGCGAATAACTAATAGGTAGGAGAATTTATTTTGACTGTTATATAAATAATAAATTGGAAAATGACTTCTATACAAGGTCAAATTAAATTAACTAGCGAAACTCGACAGACATGATGGGTATTTATATTTAAACCCATGAAACCTTTTAGTCAAAAGGTAAAAAAAAACCTTTTAGTCCGACAATCAAAGTGTAGTCGTCAGTCTCGTATTTTGCGTTTGATTATGTTTTTGCCAGTCGGCAAAAGCCTCCTCCAACCTTCTCAATTCCTGTCTTTGTAGGCCACTCTGCCCCTGCAGAGGAAAACGACACATGAGCAAAATAGTTACTCATTGGTACCTAAGAAACGGCCAAAGAAAGAGAGGTAGAGCACAGAAAAGGTTGGATGATGATATCTTACCAACCACGAAAAAATGAGACCAAATTAAAAAATTATATCGCATCCTACTAATTAAGCCTATGTCGTATATCGGGTTTTGGTCTCCTTGAGATGTAGTAGTCCTCCAGATCGTATTTTAGCCATGGCGGCCAATCTCAACGGAGACTAGCCTTCGGTGCTGGAGATTTTATAGTACACAAGCGTGTGCGCAGACACAGGTGCACACTCTCTTCCCTCACTCTCATAGTCTTAGGTTTAAGAAGTAATTTGCATTACTTTTTATTTTTTTTAAGTACTAACCTTTAGTTTTGTTATTATTGTGTGATCACTTATTTCGAGATTGCTGGTAAACCTGTAACTGGCGACTGTGTAAGACCGAGACTTTTATGATTATAGTACTTAAGATAATGTATACATAGAAGCTGCTGGTGTACCTTAATAAATAAATAAATAGTCGTGTCGGGTTAAGATACCGTAATAATAGGTCTAGAGAGAAAAGTGAATGTAGCAGGAGTACCTCATCTACGCCCAGCCATTTTCCAAATATGTTGTTGTCGGCTTCCAGTCTAACCGGATGCAGCTGAATACCAGTATTTTACGTGGAGCGAGTGCCTATCTGACCTCGACAACCCAGTTACTGGGTAACACGATACCCCTTGGTTAGACCTTGTCAGACTTTCGGCTCCTAACGACCCGTAAAGACTGTGAAAGATCTACGAATAACAGCCGGTACCAACGGCTTAGCTTGCTTTCCGAGACACGGAGGGGTTGGTATGTAAAGATGGTCACTCATGCAGCAGGAGTACCTGATCAATTGAAAGTTTTGAGATGTTGGCATAAATCTATTTGTTTTTTTTTTATGTAAAGAAATTTTAATATTATTTATTGGATTTAATCACAAACTAACTATATACACTAGATACTAAAATAAATGACTAACTAACTACTAACTAAATCTATTTGTTATGTTCATAACGCAGCGGCCAGTATCGAGGATTTGGTGAGTTATTTCGGTCTCCCTGAACCCCCCCCCCCTCTGACCCCCGCTCCTCGATCCCCTGCTAGTTCTTCTTCTTTTTTAATCTCTGTCTTATCCACTATAAACTTTCTCATTCTTTGATGCTGTTCTGAATTCAACTAAGATTTATGCGGACTTTAAATTAATGGCGTTAGGTAACACGTCACATCATAAGGTAATAATAATCTGTCAACACGTTATCAGACCGTCTAATTAATGATCTAATTAGGTGTGGTCTATAATTAGTAGGCTTTATAAAGCTTATATACATAAGCTAGTTAGTTAGTCTAGTAATCTGGTCTAATAAAAGAGTTATCTAAAGTCCAGAAATACAGGGAAAACTGTTGCCGTAGTGTTAAAATAAAAATGTCTAGTAAATACCTGCAGTCGGTTTTTGCAAAATGTTGAATTTATTACTGGTAAACTCATTAAGTAGGTTTCAGCTTCAATAATAAAATATAAACCTCTATACTTAAACATGATGAATGATGACAAAATTTGATTTTTATGCATTTAGTTCGGCCGTGGCTAATGCACAACAATTTAAACACAATAGTTATCCCTATTGAAAAAGTTGATCCACGTTATGTTTCCATGTTTTTGTTTTAATTTTAAACCTACTGAATATTACACTAGCTTTCAGCAGTGCAGCCATAAGTTTAGCAACGATAAGACGTTGCGCAAACTAAAGTCAAAAAAGTTTTACTTGGCTAAAGGGGACTGTAGGACCCAGTGCCTACACAAAAAAACAAAAGTTTTATAATGCCTAAAAGTATATGATCGACTACAGTAAACAAAATCAGAAAAATATATGATATTCTTAAGGATATAATATGCTAGGTAGATAGTGTGTTGAAAACATAATACAACTAATTTGACACGACTCTAAAAACTTTCTTTTTATAATAAAAACCATACTAATGTGCATAAAATCATCCTGATTGTTTGTCAGTTTATTCTACAAGCAACATACTAAAAGTTCTACTGTTTTGATTTTTTAGTCAAAACAATAGATTTTTTTTGCTTCATATTTTGCAATAAATTACCAGCGTTGTGTCATCACGCTTTTCTTTCTTTTCTATGCAGTCCTACAGTGACCGCGCTTTAGGTCATGTAGTCCCCTAAAAGAAAAATCCCAAATAAAGTTTTAGTCGCACTGTGTATACTATGTTATGGTTAGGTACCTACACATCTGCTTAAACCCTTCGGGGATTAGAGGCGTGATGTAAAGTTATGTAAAGTCATCCTATTCGCAACCATCACGATGTATTAAAATATACCTATACTAGCTAGCTTCATCTTAAAAAAGAGACCGGAATAAATATAGGAAATTATGCACCCCTTTGGGTTCTTTAATACTCAAGTTGCGAAGTGTATTATTTCACAAAGGCGCATAATATAACCATCACGAAATGTAAGGGTTTAAAAAACAAGAAACAAAAAATGAAATGAACATTTATTGCACAAAGGGTGTCTTGTAGGTACGGGTGGCCAACTTTGAGTTACAAGTAAATGTATAAAGTTTTTTTGTTTGTTCCCAGTTAATTACAGTAGGTTAATTAATTATGTAGGTAAATATGTAAATTACTTTTTATGCTTATGTTAATTTTTATAATAATTATAATTCCAGTTAATTACAGACAATGTTTTAAATAGCGAAATCTAGACGCAAAAAGTGACCTGCACCCTGATTGCGTAACACACTATCAATCTTAATCTGAATCATTTTGAAGAATACCTACGGCTAACTCATTGCTTCTTATTTAAAAAAAAAAGGCTGCTCAACAACGTAAACAACGCAATGAATGTTGTAGAACTGTCAAAATGAAAGCCATCGCTACTGATAGTGTGTTACAATAAAACAAAGTAATTTACTCACTCGCTTATATTTAGTGTTCTAACAAGCGAAAAGTGACTACGAACCTTCCACATGACACAATATGTTAAACTCCAACATTGTATGTCACAAACAATTTAAATTATTAATTTACAACATGTTCCATTCCACGTTCTTTCACAGAGTATGCGGAGTTCCAAGCCGTACCAAATAAATTTATAAACACAGTGTAGCTCACGGAGATATAAAATATGTCTTTTATTTTTCTCGTAGCGCTTTTCGGCTACGATAAGCGTTTTTGGGGCTACGAGCTACTTGGGGCTACGAGAACTTTGTCATTTGCTACGTAACGTTACGGCCTACGTTTTCTGAGTAAACAACATAACTTCACACCTGTATTCCTCGTAGGATGAGGCAGAAGTGTACCATCATTTTGCCAGTTATGTTTAAGTCCAGTGGGCGAGTCTATTGCCATAAACCGGGCCCAAATCCAGACACTGGGCCCAAATCCACACACTGGGCCCAAATTCAGACACTGGGCCCAATCCAGACACTGGGCCCAAATCCGAACACTGGGCTGCTACTGAGAAATTTCAGATGGAAAACCCCAATAACACTTGCCCGACCCGGGAATCAATCCTTCCCCATTTGTTGAAGGTAGAATTTATAAAAAAAAAAAAAAAATTCAGGGGGCTATTTGGATGGACACTTTTACATGCCACACACCTTTTTGGCGTAGCCGTGAGGCACACTTTCCTGCTGATATCTTACATCGGATTTAAACACTTTTTATTTGTTTTTATTGATGTACTCATATGTATCTGTTCTATTATGTGTCTATTTTCTTTATTTTATTAACATCGCAATAATTATAATACACAACAATTTTTTCTCCTTGATGGAACAGTTTGTAGTGACTGATTCTAAACATTTTTACTTGAATCTTAATCTTTCATAATAATATAATATCTGTTATATTCATGATTGCACCTACTGTTTGTTTCTGAATCACCCAAAGGTTGATTGGTAGAAAATGCCTATGGCAATAAGTCCGCCTCTGTGCATTTATGTGCTTGAAGTATTAAATAAATAAATAAATATAGGTATAAAATCTCCATCCAAAACACTAGTATGAACATTATTTATTACATCCATCGATACTTGTAATATACAGTATTAAGTATTTCATCTGTTAAAAATATAATAACGCAAATACAAAAGGTTTAGCACTTAGTCGAGCTATCCTTTTAACTATCATTTTTATTGAGCTCTTAAAACTGCTCTTTGCAGTTAATTAAGTTAAAAGGGCATGGCTTCTGTGACGGCTTCAATAAACTCGTTTATTGTGTGATTAATTTTATGATAAAGTAGTTGAGTTAATGGAAAACTGATAAATGGGAATAAAGACCGCGATGTTTCTTCTACTTATTTGTTTTAGATGAGGTATACAAAGCGCATCAAAATTAAATGTATAGAAAACTAGCTACCCCAAATTTTTTTTTACTAAAGTACTGGCGAGTTAAAATGTAGGTATCCTTTATCCTAACCTAGGTAATGGTCTATCCATGTGCTGATCTAAATCTGTTCAGCCATTAAGGAGTGAAAATGTTACAGACAGACAGATAGACAAACAGAGTTACTTTCGCATTTAAAATTATGGAAGTATGGATTTTATGCCTTTCGTGTTGTTCTTGGAAAGTTCCGATGCAATTGGAGCGAGGGAACTAATTAGAATTAAGCGCTCTTCAGTCAAAGGTCTACAGTAGGATTAAGTGCTTTGTGGCCAATGATGAAGCCAAATACATGACCATTTCTGATCAAGGGGCTTTACGATTTGGCTACATATATTCAGGTATGTATATGTCACCGGAAAATAACAAGAACCGCAAATTTATAAATTTCCTAGGAAATTTATAAACTTCCGTAGGATTCTAAACGAGAGATAAATTGTATTATTTGACGCTCACATTTTCGCAAATTGATAAATTTGCGACGTCTCGTGGTAAATTTATAAACTAACGGATATCCATTCGTAAGATTCTAAACGGTTCGACCAATCACAGAAGAGCATTTAATTTTACGCTTTTTTAAAATACGGAAAATAACACACTGCTCTCTGATTGGTCGATGTTGACAGTGGCAATGGTTGTGTCCATAGACTTAGGTACAATTATGGGTCTAGTTTAGTAGGTAACCTTAGCAAAATATAACTATTTTCACAGTTCCAACACGGTAACAACATTAAAAACTTTACAAAAACACACGAACAAATGGTTTGTTTATGTTCCATGGCGAACAATGGCGATGGAGAGGAAGGAGAAGGAACACGTAACATATTCAACCAATCAGAGCGCACATGGCGTTTGGTTATTGCTTAGGTACTTATTATTTTACGCGTGAGTTCGGTAAGTTTATCAATTTACGAAAATGTGGGCGTAAAATAATACAATTTATCTCTCGTTTAGAATCCTACGGAAGCTTATAAATTTCCTAGAAAATTTATAAATTTGCGGTTCTTGTTATTTTCCGGTGACATATACACACATCTATTCAAGGTGTTGTAAGTATGCTTGCCTTCAGTAGTTCATCATCTTTAAATTAAATTATTGTATGTCTCTAATTATTGAATCCAAAGAACATGAATTATGTAGCCATAGATGACACGGCTGCCTGCACCTTGCATTATAAATTTTGATTTTTCTATCTGCAATATAAATAGCCGGCATGTCCTAGAACCAAAAGTTCGAAGACATGTGACCTCTGCCAACCCGCATTGGGCCCGCATGGTGGATTACGGCCCACTCCCTCTCACCGAGAGGAGGCCTGTGTCCAAGCAGTGGGAACATTATAGGCTAATGATGATGATGAATATAAATAACTTGCTACCTCGATCAGTAACTTCCTGTATGGAAAAGTGAAAATACTAGATACTTTTTATTTCCAATAGTCCAAATAAAAGCTGATATGGCTACCAAGGGGTCGACTACCGAGATGACGACTAATACAGAAGTGTGGAAGAAAAATACATGTTGCGCCGACCCCAAATAAATTGGGATAGCATAAGTATAATCAGTCTACAACGTTCCCACTGCTGGGACACAAGCCTACTCTCTGTGAGAGGGAGTGGGCCAAAATTCAACGCGCGGGCTCAATTCGAATTGGTGGATGTCACATGTCTTCGAGTTTTTTGGTTCTAGGACATGTCGGTTTCCTTACGATGTCTTCCATCACCGTTTTGAGAGCAGTGGTGACGTAAATACAAAATACAGAAAGTCAAGTGCCTGCCTGGGTTCGAACTCACGACCTACAACTAAGTCGGGGCTGATACTACGGGGCTACCACTGCTCCTGATAAATTGGAATGAGGGCAGGAGAGGGATGATGATCCAAAATAAAAGTTGTTCAGAATTACTGTAACCACAGATATACTATACACTCGCAGTGCGACCTCGTTTAAAAAACAGTAAACAAAAGGGCGCGTCAAAAACAGCTGTTTGTTCATACACAAAGTCCACTATTCATCTCTGCGGCTGGACACTGCATGCGTGCGACTTATTCATGGAAAATTGCATGAGGAGATGTACCCAAAAATTTATGTATAGAATGCTGTTGACCAAATTTTCGATGTCCGTGACCAAACTGGACTGTGCCACTTCCGTGGATTAGCCAAGCGACGTTGACGAACGACCGAAGCTACCCACCTTTGTTGAATTATTACATTTACCCTTAGAAACCTAAAAGGGTTCACGAATCCAAATTTGCAAGTCCGCTTGAAGATTTTCTTTTGATCTCAACTTTGATTTATGCACCGAGATATCCTTTACATAAAACTTGAACCTGTATTGATATACAACCTCATCTAAGCCTTTTGTAGGAACATGAAATGTAATGTTTTTACAATTTCATTCGTTAAGAGTAGTCGGGATTGTGGATCAGCGAGACTTTAAGCCGCTTACAAGCGTCCTTCGTCGGGAAATATCTTTGCTGCCTGAAAATTCTCAATTTTCATACCTGTTGGTCGTAAACCGATTACAAAATATGTTGTTGTGACATTGTACATACTTCTGAAATAATAATGCTGTCTATGGGATATTCAATGTAATTAAATATAGGTATTCTATAGTTTTAAGCCTTACGAAAGTCAAACTTAATTCTTCTGAACACTTAGTCGTTTATTATAAATCATTTAAAAATATTACTACCTAATCTCTTATTAGATCCTGCCTGCGACTTCGTCCGCGTGAAATTTCGGCCCCCGATCCACCGCATTGAATCCTATCGACTCGCCCGGCCTATTTCTTCGATTTCTAACTTTCTTTGTTTTGCTCGGCCCCTAAATGTCATAGTGATATTGAATAGCCTATAGTTTTCCTCAACAATTGGGCTATCAAATACAAACATATTTTTTTTTAATCCGACTGGCAGTTCCAGAGATTTGCGCGTTCAAACAAAAAACCAAAAAAAAAACGGGTTTAAATATAATGATCACAAAAAAAATATATACTGAACACCAAAAAATTTAGTTTAAAATTACAATAGTTCTATCTGGGCACCCCAAGGTTAGGTTTGGTTAGGTTACTTTAAACCCTTTACACAGAAATAGGAGCCCCGCGAAGTGGGGCTCCGTCGACATGGGATGCAAGAGCAAGCAAATGAGAATACAAATACCTTTGGTGATCATTTACTATTTTTGGCAGTAAAAAGTGTTTTTTTGATGTCATATTTTACTTTATCTGGTGATAAGTTAAACATAAGCCAAAAAAAAACAAACATACTCCTCAACTTTATTAATAGTGTAATTATATAGATTTAGAAACCATCAATTCCCTATAATTATTTACAATTTGTCGAGATGTATGTCAAAAATCGGAATTGCTTTTATCGTTCGAACCTTTTTATTTTCACGGAGGGAGGCTCGTTTTTCATCAGTAACGGAAATCGGACAAGGCATCACTTTCGCTTTAAAAATCACTCCGATGGGATCTCGAGAGATGGCCATTTTACACTCCAAATAAACAAACTGGAGTATTAAGTATTCGGTGTTGATATTCTGAATTTTGAATGGGGAAAGTTTTATTATATTTCACGGAATGTTATTTCAAGTATAACTTGACAAAAGGTGTCGGCTTTCGAGGATATTCGAGTTTGTTTCGAGTTTGAGTAAGCGATACCTCTTATACATTTGGATGTGTAATAATGAGTTCTATTTCTTATTTATTACGTCCTTCGTAACGCATTTTTGTTAGTTTCTGTAAATAGTTGCACCTGCTAAAGGCTCTAAAATTCGTTTCACTGCTTTAGGTTTAAGTTTTAAGAATAGTCGTGAGTCAGTGGTAACTGCTGCGTCTTAAAAGTTGTATGTCGTAGGTTCGAACCCAGACATGCGCTTTACTTTGTGTAAATTATTTCGTCACGTTCTCAAAACGGTGAAGGAATACATCGTGAGGAAACCGGCATGTCCTAGAACCAAACATTCGAAGATAATGTGACATCTACCAACCCGCACTGGGCTGCGTGGTAGATTACAGCCCACTCCCTCTCGAAGAGAGTTGGCCTATATCCCAGCAGTGGGAACATTATAGGCTGATTTTGCTATAGTATTTCTATCCATGGTATGAAAATACCAATTTACCTCTGGTTAATACGAATCCATATCTTACGTGAACGTTTTAACTTTGGTAATTAATTCTATTACACAATAACAGTGAAGATCGTGATGTTTAAAGAACTGGGGGCCAATTAGGACGGGGCAATAAAGATTATAATAAAACCCAATGCGTCTGCTGACTGGATTTATTTTGTTACGGTCCTGAATAAAATAAGCGTTATAAAAGTATAAACGTTACGGTTTTGGTGAAGAGTAAAAAACGATTTTTGTCCCTAATGTAAGCACTAGGACCAAACAGTCTGACCGTTAATGCTGTCCTTAACTAACATTATTATCGTTTCAGTTTCAACGACGGACAGCCGCAGCTTCTGTACAGAATAAAATGAAATTAGCTAGCGAAACTCAGCAGACATGATGGGTATCGAAATCTAAACGTGATAAAACAAAAAATAAAATTTAATTTGATGATTTTGTTTTGGGGTCATCTGCCGTTGCTAGTTTATTACTTGAAATATCAGTTTAAAAAACAGTTTTTTTTTTGTGTAAACTTGACAGACGTTATTGGTGACGATATCTAATCACAATCACACCAATACTATAAAGGCGACAGTTTGTGAGTGTGTTTGTATGTTTATTACTTCTTCACGCACAAACGGCTGAACGGATTTCGATGAAATTTGGCACACAGATAGTTTATAACCAGGATTAGCACATAGAATACTTCTTATTCCGGTGTTCCCACCGCTACCGCTAACCTACCCGCTAGTAAAACATATTTTCTCAACCCATACTTCAAGTAACAACACTACCAGCGGCCGTTAACCCCTAAAAAGTAACATAAAATCTTTTTATTTTATCGTGTTTAGATACTTAAAAAGTTTGGGAAAATTACCTAATTTCAATTTTCTTTTTTTTTTTTTCTCCCTTGCGCCATCTCATCTTCCAAGCTCGGTGAGCTGTGCTGCGGTGGCTGCTGCAGGTGCGGAAAACCTCAAACGGCGCAAATACTCCAATCTCTTTGGAACATATATGTGTGAACCGTTTGAGGAGGAAACACTAGGGCCATGGGGCCCGAGTGCCCACTTAGTATTTCGAGACATTGCCACATGTTGGTCGACTCTTCACGTGACCAGAGGGCTGGCCTATTTTGTAGCCAAAGAATCAGCATTGCCATACAACGTGGATTGCCACGTTGTTTGGCTGCCAGCCTTTTGGGCACGTTTCCCATTGACAGCGATGCGAACGAATTTTTTGATGCCCTTTGTATATTTCCCCTCCATTTTATATACTTGTAAATATTATTATTTTAAGACTGTTAGCTTTTTAAATTATGTAAATATAATGTAGTTTACCTTCTGAATTTAAATTTTTAATAAAAACATAGTGCTTCATGACTTGCTATTATATTCAGACGTCAGACTAATAATCACCATTTATGTTTAAATGAATGAATTAAAACCTTTTAACTCATACATAACACTCGTGAAAACAAAGAAATGACGTGTCAATGTCAACTAGCAGTTCTAGGCCAGCTGACTCTCGACCCCAGACTAATACTATTATGTAAATGCTTGAGACGTGGCAATTCATACGGCTGGGCATTCACGACGAAACTGCAAAACATACTTCGAATACATTTTGCATTCCAATGCGCACTTTAAATGCTAACTCCGCAAATTCTTATAGAAAAACAAAGTTACTTGCGCTGTATTATATGTATTAAATAACTGGCATAATGATATAAATAAGTTTTAAGAGGAAATAAATGAAAAAGAAATGTAATGTTTTTATTATAAAAATAAGCATTTTATTATTCATTATTAAAAAAAATATTCAATAAGTACATAACATTTTAGTAAAATAAGCTTGTGAACACACAAATACAGCAAGCGAACGTATCGTAACGGTCAAAATGTTGCCCTTTTTTCTGTTTTGCTTTCATTCGCCAGAGCATAACGTGCGTAAAATTCGTTGGTAATTTAATATACATAATCAGTCTATAATGTTCCCACTGCTGGGACACAAGGCCTCCACTCTGTGAGAGGAAGTGGGCCACAATCCACCACGCGGGCCCAGTGTGAGTTGGTTAATGTCGGGTCTTTGGATTAATTGGTTCTAAGACATGCCGGTTTCCTCACGATGTTTTCCTTCACCCGTTTTGAGAACAGTGGTGACGATATTACATTCACAAAGTAACTTGCCTGCGTGGGTTCATTAATTTAAGGTGAATGGGTAGTAGTAGCCCGCGAAATTCAATTTTTCTTACGTTTTTTGCAATTTTCAGGTCAGTGTCAGGTTTTATCTTGATGAAAATTTGATTCGCGACTATAACAGGTACGTATTCACAGAATTATAATCATCAGAATCATTAATACATCTTTCTAAGTTAGATTTCTACCATCAACACTTTTCCAAACGAGATTTGTTCTTAACGGTAGAAATCTAACTTAGAAAGATGTATTAATGATTCTAATTATTATAATTCTGTAAATACGTACCTGTTATTGTCGCGAATCATATTTTGATCAAGATACAACCTGACACTGACCTGAAAATTGCAAAAAACGTAAGAAAAATTGAATTTCGCGGGCTACAACTACCCATTCACCTTAATATGCTTGTAACTAAGGTGTATTCACTAAGCATTATCACGTTTGTTTGGATTTGTAAGTAAAAGCGAAATGAAACAATATAGACTTATTGTTGTCCGACTAAGCAGAAAATTATAAAAGTTCGTGATTTGACCTTTCTTTTTACTAGGATTTAACAAAAGGAGCTCTTACAAAAAAGAACAAGGAAGCCTATCAAGAATGGCCGCCCAATATTATGTTACCAATTATTTGGATCACAGCACAACTTTCACGGCTGTTTAATCTAAGAGTACAAACAGAAAGATAGAAAAATGCGTTTATTGGCATTACAGCAAAATAAATACACTTTAAAACTATAAAAACAGAAAACAAATATTATAATGCCAAAAGGGTTACCAAATATTATAAGCTACATTGCTATAGGTCTACAAGAATCTCAAGGCATAAAAAAATTGAGGTTTTCATAATATGGCAATGTCAATCCATATGAAAATATTTTTTTTTTATGCCATGTGATTCTGGTAGACCTGTACACGGTTTATTTTTGGCACTATAATAACCTAGATATAGGGATGCAGTTACTTTGGTAAACATTTGTGCAATTATTTTGTGAAATATCACAAATATTGAAATGTATCCAAAATACAAGACTAAAGCCGTCAAGTTCCAATTTTGGCCACATGTCAAAATAATCTTGCAGCGCTATAAATTAAATACAGCGCGTCGCTTTAATGGCGACATTAATTTAACCCACGCACCTATACGGTTTCCCGTTTTCGTTTTATGAACATGTTTTAATTTCATTAATCCTTATTTTATAAAATTTTATAAAATAGCATCTTGAAGTAACATGTACTTAAAGAACTGTAGTGCAGGGGTCATTTGCCGGGGTCACTGATGATAACATCACATCAATGTATAAATTAAAACAAACAACGTGCAAAGAGTATGCGCATTGATTAAAAGAGAGTGAGCCCTATGTTGTCGAGCGGCGCAGGCGGTGGTTTTCAAATTACGAATTATTTTATGTTATTATATTTTTTATGATATTACTGACACTAGCCCAACCCGTGTGTTAATTTATTTTCGTCATCATAACGGTTGTATATTTTTCTAAGTTTGTTTACACAATTTGATAGCTTTTCGTCCAGCTAAATAGTTTCGGGTTTAATCGAACAACCTGATAAAAATACCTACACGAGAGCCGCCGTAAATACTCCTGAATAGGTATAAATTTTAAAGTCTTTTTACTATTTCTATCATTCCGCTTCGTACAAAATGGTAGCGTGAAAATGAAAATACTGGCCAATAAATTAACAATAAACACTACTAATGTGTATTTATTTAACATTCTCTTATTTTCATATACTATAAAGCAGCTTTGTGTCTTGTAAAAAAAAGCGATAGCGAAAACCGGCCTGCTGAAAAAGTAACAGTTATCCCCACGTTACGTTAAAACTGCATCGTTCATTGCCACCTTTGCCTCTTGTGGTAACCGGACGATACTAAGCGAGCGGCACAGCGATAAACTAGTTGAGTGTTCTGTCCTTTCAAAGCCCACATTGTTGCTTCGTCCACAGTAAACATTTGTTATTGACGTACGCGCTGCGTCCTTCCCTAGGTGGGACACGGCTTTGCAGGAGACACTAGTGACCATTAGTGATTCAGGCCCACTTGCACCATATATCACTAAATGCATTTAACGCCACTCGCAATTAAAACATAATTCTGTCTCTATCATCTTCAAACCATAGATAGAAATAGAACGATGTTCTAAAATTTACGATCATCGCAAAATGTATTTAAGGGGACTACAGGACCTATACGGAAAAAAACGCAAGTTTTATAATGCCTAAAAGTATATGATCCGAATACAGTAAACAAAATCAGAGAAATATATGATATTTTTCAGGATATTATGCTAGGTAGATAGTGTGTTGAAAATATAATACAACTAATTTAATACGGTAGAAAAAAATCATGAAGATACCTCTAAAAACTTTCCTTTCACAATAAAAACCATACTAATATACACAAAACCATTCTGATTATTCTACAAGCAACATGCTAATGTTGCTTGTAGAATAATCTGACTAAGAAATTAAAACACTAGTGCTTTTTTTTCCCGACAATATATTTTTTTGAACAGGTAATTGCTTCATATTTTGCAATAAATTACCAGCGTTGTGTAATCGCGCTTCTCTTTCTTTTCTATGCAGTCCGACAGTGGCCGCGCTTTAGGTCATTTAGTCCCCTTAATGATTTTTGGTGCAAGCGGGCCCTAGTTCACCATTTAGATAAAAAGCTCACTCAATAATTGCAATAATTGCAACTTATAGGGTCAGATTAAATTAGCTGCCGAAACTACATCATAGATGTGGTTGGAAATAATGACGATGAAACAAAAAAAAAACTGATCTCTCTCTTTTCCAAAAATAGGCCATAACCATACTCTTAAAATAATAAGCAAAAGAGCCGTCAGCCCTATAAGTAACAATGTGTACATACATAAAAAGATGTAAATTTTTTCCTGCTAGCAACAACGGTCTTAGGAGAGTACCCTAAAAGAAAAACACAATTACCCATCATAAGGCTCCTTTGACCTTGCCTATAGAGTGGACGTTTTTTTGGGGAACGTAACATCGTTTGTTTTGTTCCTATGTCAGATAACGAGCGGTTTTTTTATGCCAGTAAAATTATTATTATTTATATAATAATTGAAGAGGAGGATTTTACTAAAGTCAGATTATCGTTTATCTATGAAATAAAACTGACGTATGACAGTTCTAGTAAGGAAAAACTGTCGTAAATTCAAAATGTATGCTCAGGATAAGACTTATTCTAGGTATAAAAGTTTGGTGGAATTCGCTATGAAAGAACTACTCTCTCAATGACATAAATAATAATTATGTCTTGCACGATAAGCTATAACTTCAGCAACAAGCAGACGGTACCTACCTTATTACTTTTTAAAGAAGTTATATTTATACGTTATATTTATTAATAACGAGTAGTAACTCTAAACGAATCGAATTGAGTAGAAATGAGTAAACTAAAACATATTTGTAATCTTCAAATATTTTTATAAATATGCAAACAACAGCTAACCCAGTGGTATCGGCCCCGATTGAAGAGTTGTAGGTAGTGAGTTCAAACCCAGACAGGCACAATACTTGTTTATTTAATTTCATCACCAAAAAATATCTTGAAGAAACCGGCCGCGGCATGTCCTAGAACACAAATAAAAAAATCGAAGACGTTACGTCTACCAACCCACACTCGGCCCGCGTGGAGAGTTGATGACACATTCCCTCTCACCGAAAGAATGCCTGTGTCCCAGTAGTGGGAACATTATAGGCTGATTATGCTATATCACGCTATGCAAACAGGAACGTTCGACACGTTAAAAATATCGAGTAAATGTGTAAGCAACTGCCGAACGACATTGATAGACAAAAACAATCCATCGATAAATCAACGAGTGATGTCCATTTCAACCTTGATGTTTATTGATCGTTAAAAAGTGACAGAAAAGATCGCTAAAATCGAGGAAATCTGATAGAAGCTGACAGATTTTATTTCTTTCTTTCTATCAGCAAAACAGCATATCGAGCGAGTCTCTAAAAGCGGGTCTAGTCTGTAAAAATCTCACAAACTCGTGAAAACTTTGGTGAAGTGGGCTGTCATTTAACATGTTTGTCTCTATAGACAGCTCATTTCACCATAGTTTTCACGGTGAGATTTTTAAAGAATAGCGATGCTGTAGGCACCTTATGATAAGCTGAAGTCTATGTTTCTATGCATGTAAAAGCCATTATTTTGTTCTATGGTCTCGTAAGCTTACGATGTATTCTCTATGTAATACGATCGTGTTGGCCATAGTTTTCAAGTGCTTGTTCTATATTCTAGCAAGTTTAGCAGACTTCTTGAACATCGCTTTCAGGAATGCAATCTTGCTATATTAATTAACAATATTATACTGAGTCAGATAACAGAAGGCCAATTCTCGTAATTTAAAATGTTTAAAGTCTAGTCGCAGTCTCATCTCGGCGACAAACAAATGTCGGAAACTGGTCAATATGTAGGGAAATTAGAGGTATTTTTGACAGATTGAGACTGAGATCAGACTGTGAACGTTCTTAAAATTATGAGCATTGCCCCTCTGAAATGGTTGTATGGGGTTGCTACCAATCAATTGGTGTTTAGCTGGTTTACTTACTTATCTATTGTCGACTAGCTTCCGCCTGCGGGCTAGCCCGCGTGTTACATTATGGGCCCTGGTTGTCTGAAAATATTTTGTTTTTATGTCGATAAAAAGTATGCCTATGTGCTTCACCAGGGTTCAAAGTTTCCGGAAATGCCAAAGAAGATCGGCAGTATCAGTGTCGCTCTATTTCAGAAACGAGCCTAAACTAAATTATATGCATTTTGTAGATTAAGTAAAATAGTTTATTTTCCTGATTAAAGTTTTTTTTTATTTTGTGGGAAAAGAGAAAAAAATCATAAATAAATATTTTGTTAAATCAGAAGTAAAAGTAGCAATAACTAAACGAAAACAGCGGTGTTGAAAGTAATCATTGCCCTTTTCAGTAGAATAATACTTATTAGTAGAATATGAGTGTTGGCTGGATGGTTATAAACTAACAATCGTTTTATAATAACATTATGAACACATTTTTTTCTTTTTATATTAATAGATATTAATGCGATTGCAATATTCCAATCTCAACTATAAACTGTATTCTAAAATAATTAAAGAAAAAATAACATAATCGTTAGTTTTTACAGTTTGTACCTGGCAACATTAAACAATTCGCATTTCTAACAATTACTGTCATCCTGTGATCTGTCACAGTCGTCGTACGTATCCTTGCGATCTGTTTGCCGTCTGTTATTTGTTTACTTTCCAACTCATTAGTGTTTACTTGCATTGTTTATTCCGCGTTCAGGCTTGTTGGGAATTAGCAAGTCATGCAAATAACCAAGTTGCACCTGAAAGACAAGTTGGACATCAAAATGTTTGTGTTTGATGTGGCCGTTCCATTCTAAGAAGCAGAAGTCGTTTAGTACTGAGAGAAAACAGTACTGATGAAGAACAACAACTTGCTGCAAACATTTCACAGTGGATATATTCAAGTAAATATATATTTTGTCTTTATAAAAATATTTTCTTATTACTTCTGTTGTTATAAATATTGATTGTATTAATTATTGTTTTAGCTTACTCCTACTGATGAAGCATGTGGACAATGTTGGCTACAAGCTCAAAGAATATTGCGTCGCAGCACTAACACCCAAAACACCCAATTTAACAGTGGTGCTTCAGAGGATATGGCTCCTCAACATGAGGAAATTGGAGATTGCTGTGTGAATTGTGACATACAGCTGCGGTCTGCAGAAAATAGGCGTATATATAGCTAATAGTTTATATGGCAGACCTGATCTCCCTCTGGAAAGACAAAATGCAATTGTCATCTGTGATGGCACCTATGTTTATGCCCAAAAAAGCTCAAATTATTCATTTCAAAAAGAGACTTATTCCCTCCATAAGTATCGAAATCTCATAAAGCCATTCTTGATTGTATGTTGCAATGGATACATCCTGGATGTTACAGGGCCATATCCTGCAACTACTAACGACTCGTCGATAATAATGTAGTATGGTAGCTGGGCTACGCGCGTCACCAGGATAATATAACTCCACCAGCACAATTCCTTGACCAAGTTTTACTCAGGCTAGATACATAATTGGTAAATAATAAATAGGTACCTACCTATTAAATGTTTGTAAAAAGTCTTTGTTTCATTTTATAAAATAACATACTTACTACCTTACCTACCTACCTTATTGCTGGACTTGGCATACATTGCTAGGGACTAGGGATACATATTATGTATAAATGCCCGTACGCAAAATACGCGCATTGACGTGGAGTTGCGGACACCAGCCCGTATTACCTATTGCCTATGTATAAATGCCGTGCTTAAGGAGAAGCCTATGTATATTATATAATATATAGAGATGGCAAACAACTATATTTACGGTTAGGTTCGCCTGATGACTCAGCAACATTCAAAGGCATAACCTTTTCGTGTTGGTAACAACCTCCTTACACGTACATCCTATACTTTTCGCATCAAAGGAAAAGCGTTATTATACTGTTATTATACTTAAAACATGTAAGTATGTGCATTGTATTCTAAAATGAATTAATCTGCTCAATAATCAATCATATCAATACACATTTCACAACATACATAACCTAACCTAAATGGTAAATCTTTAAAATGCTTTTCTGTCTAAACCCCATTACAAAAAAATATGCTATGATTACACTTTATGTTACTAGGCCTTAGATCCATCTCTTTCGAGTGTTTTCACTTATGCACGCGAAGTATAAAGGCGACACTCAAAGTACATGGGGTTTTGCCAATCTTCTTTCACGAAAATCAGTCTAGTCGTATCAAAAATTAGCCGGAACAAACAGACACATAGACAACAAAATAAAAAAATAATGTTTTTTTGTTGTAAGTACCTACCGTATATTCTATCATATGTATTTAGTCATAAGCTGTTATTTTGACATTACAAACAGACACTGTTCATTCATTTTTGTAGTATACAGGGCTGTTACGGAAAGGGTATATCAATACAAACGGGTTGAAGAGTGTATCTGGTCTAGAATCTCTGTACAAAATTTCAGCTCAAAAGCAGTAACTTTGAAAATGCTTAATATTTTTTTATTTCGATAGTTCATTAAATTGAAATCATAACAAACGTGTCACCGCACTACGAGGGTCATTATACATTATCTGTAGTGTGTCTGTGCGCCTAGTACACGCACATAACGCCGCCGCGCGCCAGTGTAGCGCCTTGATGTCGAAATAAAAAAATATTAAGCATTTTCAAAGTTAATGCTTTTGAGCTGAAATTTCGTACAGAGATTCTAGACCAGATACACTCTTGAACCCGTTTGTATTGATATACCCTTTCCGTAACACCCTGTATATAGATAAAAAAAAACACCGACGAATTGATTATTTTTCTATAATCCAACATGGAGTAAGTCTCATCCAGAATCAGTAAGAAAGTAAGAGCATTTTACATTTAATGACTGGCACGATAAGGATTAACTTAACTACTTACGTAATACCTACTACCCATAAATTGTAAGTTGACTCCAACTGTAGTAAACGTCTTTATCTACGTAAGCAGCATAAGTTTTACTTATTATCTACGTGTTTGGCAATGTACAGTCAACAAAAGAGATAAGTATGCAGGATCGTCGGATATAGTTGAAGTTTAGTAAGAAACCGATGATATTTAATTTGATAAATGCGCTGCTTTGTTTTCTATAAATAAAATTAAATTTTATTCGAGAACCATCATCGGTTTCTTACTAAACTTCAACTATTATCCGACGATCCTGTATAATTATCTCTTTTGTTGACTGTACATACATTGCCAAACACGTAGATAATAAGTAGTAGTAGTAGTGTATACATATACACTAGTCTATAGCACAGAAAATACGTTACTAGGATGCAATGCAAGCAGTGTTGGCCCAGTGGAGAGGGCCATGACTTACGAGTTGAAGTTCGTCGGTAAGAATCCAGGCAGGCACTTGACTTTGTGTAAACTATTTCACCACTGCTCTCAAAACGGTGAAGGAAAACATAGTGAGGAAACCGGCATGTCCTAGAACCAGAAAATCGATGACATGCGACATTGTTCTAAAGAAACTTTTTTCACCAGACACGCGGTCGAGCGCGAGAAAGGATTCGAATTACATTTCATTATTTAATTTTCAAGTCTGATAACACAAGAAGGATGCTCACTTCCGCAAATATGCCTCAAAAACGCGTAGGTACATTACTTTTTATTAGACCCAATTTCCTCCAAAAATACGCGTTCCACATAAATTCATGGAAAATAAAAGCATTATAACACAGCAACAACAATAAGCCGACGCGGGTCGAATATTTATTAACTGGAGGCTCTAATTGCGAGGTTATCTTTGTGTTGTAGGTTGTAGGGTCAAATTGTGGAGTTTACGTCATTTTTCGCGTCGAGTCGGCGGCGTCGGTAATTCTAAGCAATTTGCTCCGCACTCCTCGGCGCGGACTGATTTCGTTTGCGGACGACTTAATTATCTGGTTCGAGTTTGTATTTAATGAGTTGTGACGTCACCGTTCTTAATGCAGTGGAAGTAATGTTTGAAATTATGTTTATTTCTTTAAGGGTGCGGAAGTAGAATGACTGTCATTAACTTCGGAGTTTAAAATACCGATGTCCTTTATACTTACCCCCTTACTAATAAACGTAGTATAGCGTCTGTATAGTTACACTGTACAATGCTTTGTCTTCTTCTTTCGAAAGTAAAATTACAGACAACTGAAAGAGAAAAATCGGCGTGTAACTATTCATCAGGTATTATACTTTTAGTTTTAGTAAGTGGGATAGAGTTTAAAAGTACGAATTATGTGAGTTAGAAGTTAGCTATAACGCCTTATTTAGTTGAGAATGTTCATACTATCGATTTACTGAACTTCGATTACTATGACGAAGTACTTAATTGAGAATGTTATAAATATTGCTGATAACTCTATGATTGAAAGGAAGAGCCAAGTTTTCACCAAAGGCAATTTTTAAAGCTTCTGAAAATTTCATAGCAGTTATTCAGGACACCTTATTGCTGAACTAGTGGAATTTACTCCACGCAGAATAAGGGCGTCTAAAATCCATAAAGTATTCAAAACAAATATCTAAAAACTTATTTCATAGTTAGTTCTAGCACCTAAAAGCTGCATACAAGCGCACAAACATTAATTTCCCCCGCAAATAACAGTTGTATTAACACGAAAACATTGCATATTCATTCATCAAAATAAAACAGACGAGCATGTCAACAACAAATACGAATCCTAAATGAACTAATTCGCAAACAATGACAGTCGTTGCGCAATCAGAAAATAATACATCAGGCTCAAACCGCCACACGGAATTTAATGAGCCCTATTAAATGCTGTCATTTATTAAATTTACGTCCGAGGCAAATTTCACTGGTCAGTGATAAATTTGGTAGGCTCTGGTAATAGACATGGAGTCTGTAAGAAGTTAAGGGATGCGGTAAAACGATATTGACAGTTCTTTATAAAGGGCGCACTCTGGTTCTGTATAAACTGCCTTGTTGGTCCCGTGGTCGCAAGCGCGACTGCTGAGCGTAGGGTCCTGGGTTGGATTCCCAGGTCGGGCAAAATGTTTCTTAAATTGGTGGTGTGATACCCCCGTGCCTCGGAAAGCACGTTTAACCGTTGGTTCTGCGCCTGATCTCTCTCCGGTCGTGTCGGATTGCCGTCCCATCGGACTATGAGAGAGAGGAAGTGCACCTGTGTCTGCGCGCACACTTGTGCACTATAATCGTGGCCGTCCACGGCATCACGATTACAGTAGAAATAAAGACGCCAGCACATCAAGCTACCCGAAACTGCCAAGTTTTCCCAATCAACTTTGAACCTTAATGTCTAGCAGTAAAGTTGAAAATCTATTAAAGAAATTTGACATATTGTAGTAGCTTGATGTGCAGCTGGCATTTGTACAATGTGGTATGTTGCGTCAGAAAACGTACCTGTGGATGGTGAACTCACACATTGGGTAGGCAATTTAACTTGATTATTTTAAACCCTAATTTTAAATCAACCTCAATTTTCGTCCATTATTTTTCAATTAAAGTTTAATAAAGATATTCAAACAATAATTAACGCTTGGAAAAACTTGTGTGATTTAAAAACCTTCGAAATACAGGTAGGTAAATGTGTTCCCTTTAATGCGTGTTATAGTAAGTATTGAGACACGCACAATGGTCCATTTGAAGGACTAAGTGCGGAAACCAAGCCCATAACATAAAACATAGAAGTGTTGAGACAGACGGTGAGTAGAGACCGCGTGTCGGCAAGCGTAGTGTGGGACGCCCCCCAGCTTAAGAAGACCGACGGCCTTAAGAGGGTGGCTGGGGCAGACTGGATCCGGAGTGCGGAGGACTAGGTGTTGTGGCGCAGCCTGGGAGAGGCCTATGTTCAGCAGTGGACTGCGATAGCTGAGTTGATTGATAGTAAGAGTTTAAATTGAACAGATTGGGTTAACACTTTCATCAAAAAGTTTTAGAATAGGGTGCATGTCTCGGTATGCGGCGTCAGTAGGGTCAGAATTTGGAACTTAGTTAATCACCGCGTCTGTGGATCCCGCTCCAGGAGTGGAACGTCAAAAACCCCTATCTGTGAAGTCCATTTACACACTCACTTTTATCATAAACTTCAAGCAGAATAGACTAAACTTGTCATCGACTTACAAAAAAGGAAATGTACCGAAACAAAACAAGATCGACGTAAACAATAAACTAAACTTTTGACAATCACTTTGTTACTTCAACTTGTGGGAATAAAAATCACAAACTTTTTTGACGTATGCTTTGTCCACAAGTTTTATAGTTACGATAACATAACGCTGTACTGTAAGAAAACCGAATAATAACTACTTATTTATCATGCTACGCTTTCAGGCTACGTTTTTACAAAATAAGTACATAAACTTTTAACAAGATCTCTCATTAAATTATAAATGCTGAACGTAAAACTTGTTTAATTTTTCAGCTGATACGTTTTCCGGGCATCCGTTAACCGGATAGGCGGGGCCAACAAATACGATTACAGGCCGTACTCCTCATTAATGTGGCGTGCTAATTAAACATGTACCTATGTTTACAACAGCCTCATGTTTTGCTCATATTTACAAGTAGGACAGGAAGATAATTTAAACTATGGTGTGAGGCTTTGCAAGTTTAATTTTGGCCACAGAAATTAACTTTTGGCAAAAGAAATCTCAAGTAGAGTATTCTTTTGCCAAAAGTTAATTTTCAAAATGGGTGATGATGATCGATTTTTATTATACTTATTTTAACCGTTGTGTAGCACTGTCAAACCGGTGAAGGAAAACATCTTGAGGAAACCGGCATTAAAAATCGAAGACATGTGACATCTACTATTCCGCACTGAGCCCGCGTGGTGGATTACGGCCCGCTCCCTTTCACAGAGAGGAGGCCTGTGTCTCAGCACTGGGAACATTATAGGCTGATTATGTACGTAGCAATATTATTTATTTATCAGTGTAGATGGAAACGTTATGCTGCGGAAGGAGGCTGAGGAAACAATATCGAAATTCACACGTATAGTTAGCGCCACGAAAGATGAGACTTGACCCCGCCTCCCACGCTCTTTCCGCCGCCCCTATGACGCCCGGTTCCGTCCTGCGCCCAGGCCTCATACCGCTAAAGACCTAAAATCGTGTACTGCGCAAGTCAAACCACGTGGCGTCTCATCTTTCGTGGCACGCATTATACCAAATGGAAATATTGGCTTTTTCGTGAAGGACGAACAACTGACGAGAATAGTGCATTTCGTACTGAATGTAAGTATCTTGCAGATTACAGTGGGAGAGAGTCCGATCGACCTCACAGGCTTAATATGGTTTGTATAATTGTGATCGTCCACTGCTGAACTTAATCGTGAATCTACAATATCAAGAGGTCATTGCTAAGATCACTGAACCAGCCATATTACCTAATTAGTAGTTGCAGTAAGTCGTTCATCAAGTAATAAGGAGATGTCTGTCTGTTCTCTTAAAATCTTTGGCTTATTTTTTTTTTTGAAGACTTTGTTATATCGACTGAACTAATTCACACCAAGCCTAAAACTTTTGAACATCCCGAGTTATGTTTACTTATGTACTTCCAAAGTAAAAAGTAAGTAAGTATTAAAGTCCCTGATAATGCCTCTATTCGCCTTCATAAATAAAGATCAGACACAAGAAAAAAAAAAAACAATGTAAAACCCTTTATACACACACGTTCTTCTTGCCGTGAAAAAGTATGGTTTATTCACCGTGTGTAGGGTACGGTCGTCAGTGTTGTATGGATGACTATAGAAGTTTGTACACGCACGACACGTGTTTACTACGGTGCGGATTATAAGCCGTGTGTAGGCACGGTTCATCAGTGAAATTAAATTATTTATTCTGTAAATAGGGTATCGAAATCACTTTTTATACATGTAATATTAAAAAAAAGCAAGAAAAGCACGGCGTTTTCCATCTGACTATTCTTAGAAAAAAGGCCGAAATAAACTCAGAGGTCACAGTCTATTTTATAAAGTCCAGACATAATCTTAGTCTGATCATGTGAAGACCATGTTGTACATTGATGTCTGCAATGGTCTTTTGAGGAAAGATACCACACACATTTAAGACCCCCACAGAGGTTTAAGTGAAATACTTGCGCGGACTAGCGCAAGTATTTGTCAGTAATCGTGTAGCTGGGTGCGGGATTGTCCGAAAGGGTTACCGCTACCCCGGAAGATAAAGGGCTAAGAAAGGAACACGGATGGGTTTTAGTCAGTAAGAGTCTGACACTCACTTCCGCTCCACCCAGAGCGGGAGGGGTCATTTGATGATTTCCCATCCATAAAAAAGAAAAGTAATTGTGTAGCTCAACATACAACTTGAGGTGTTGTATCTACAACGCCACATGCGAACAACGTGTCATACTGTCGTCACGCAAAATCCTGCATCTCGCAAGCAGAGTTTACCGCGCGTTTAGATACAACGGCCCGACATGAATTATCGGACAGTTGCCCACCAAACACAACACCCGTTTGGTCGGAGGATTCTCCCTTTTCTATGGAGGTTGTGCGAACTTTACACCCTGTTCCTCAAACCTCTATGTATGGATCACTATGGAAGCTTGTTGACACACTCGTTGTTTTCTACGGCACGAAATACGTACTTTGTACCGTGCCGTGTGCAAAAGGCCTTAGAGTTTAAGCCGATTTACAGAGAATCAATGAAGATATAACGTGACAAGTCATTGTGGTGAAGGAAATCCTTTTATCCCAATTATGTATGGGACCTAAGTGTACGATGGTTTCCATTAGGGAGACTCCACTGCTGTAATCTAATATTCGATTTGCTTTTACATTGAAACTGACAGTAACCTTGTTATCCTTTTATAAGGAAGGACCGGTCCAATTGAACTCGAGACTTGAGAATTCAGAATTCAAAATTGAGAATTCTTGATTAGGAGACAAAATAGAATTTTACGGAGGAGGATGTTTTTTGTCTACTTCTTTTACAGGATACAATTCTTGAAAATAAATAGTTCGAAGCTTTGTTAAGTATTTTCCATAGTTACGTCTTTTATACACTGGTCAAAAGTGAATTGTGGCATTTGTAAAAAACAATTTAGCATACTTTATATACAGTGTGGCATAGGAATATCGACGTGCAACTTGTTACCATGGAATCTGTAAGTAGGTACAGACGCCAGCACACCAAGCTACCCGAAACTGTAAAATTTCCCAATCAACCTTGAACCTTATCCTGTAGTGGTAAAGTTGAAAATCTATTAAAGAAATTTGACAGATTGTAGTAGCTTGATGTGCTTGGCGTGTGTACATGATTCTGAACCAAAAAAATATATTTGTTGTTCCATACATTTTGACCACATAATATGTACTTTTCTATGAAACAGCTGATTTTTTTTTGGTAACCGTCGAAAAATTTCTACGCTAGGAGGTCTAGAATCATGTGCTGACTTCATGGTTTCAGGTTGCGCGTCGACGTCTCTGCCACCCTCTGTAAATCGTAGGTGAATAAACAGGAAATCGTACCTACCTCTGATAAAACTGCTATTACGCCTAAAAATAGATCACCATTTTCTATAACTTTTATTGTCATGCCATTTTGGAGCGTAATACGTAATATTAACCACGATTAAGTAATTATAATGAAATCAATAATCATAATTTTCACATCACGCTATGTCATAATCTAAATGCTAGTTGTAATTTCACTAATTGCACATCAAGCAGTATGATAGACTGTCTCATCTCATACTATTAATTCAAATAGCCGAAACGGCCCTGCGGCGTCAGGAGTCTGCTCATTAAGAAAAGTAGGAGATCTTGGGGCTTATTCTGAGTAACGACCGGGCGGTCTGCCTTCCTTGATTGCTCATTAAGATTATTTTTAAAGCATTTTGGATTCATTCACTTTACTGGTTTACACAGCGATTATTATTCTATTATTCGTTGGGCTAATATATGACGGAGAAGGTATGTGTGTCTCTTTATTATCAACCATATTATAATTACTGTGGGCGTACTATGGGTAGTGTTGGTTATTGCGAAATAGAAAAACCGTTTGTAGTTCAAATCAGATTATAATTTCACGAACAAATTAATCAACACTAACTAATCACACACTGTAGGTACACGACACAACTAGATACGGAACGCGGGACAGTTTCTGAGCACATGTTGTCCGTACGATGTCCAATGTCCATAAGAGCCGCTCCACCTCGCTGCTCGCTCTCCTCGGCTCCCCACGAACTCAGGCTAGACTCTGTTCAGCACCACCAGATGGCGCTGGTGTCCCGTTCTGTCAAACGAATGACGTATTTCCGACATATAAAATATGGAGACAACAAAGACAATAAATGAAAACACTGACAATACTAATGCATAAGAGTATTTTGGAGCTATCAAATAAATCCAAGCGTCGAAAATAAAAGTGATTTTTTCAAACGAACTAAATGGCTGTGGGTCGACTATGGGTTTTTTCAACCTTTGACTAGATATAGTGACCAAACTTTTGGATATAATTATTTGATTGAATTTTCGTATGCAAACTGGGAATGGCATTAGATATACGCAGTTTAATTTATTGTCGTATTGTCGTCTCCAGTTCTCCACCTTGTATAATAAAAATTTGAGATGATTAGGTCCAGTATCAGGTTGAAAAAATCTTGGCTTTCTTGTCGTCTCTGTCACTCGTAACTGTGTGACAGGCTCTTTCTGAACGTCAATGCGTCTTATTTTTAACCGACTTCTAAAAAGGAGGAGGTTCTCAATTCGGATGTTTGTATTTTTTTAAATTTTTTTATGTTTGTTCGCGCATAACTCCGTCGCTTGCCAACCGATTTCAAAAATTCTTTTTTTGTTGGAAAAGGTATACTTCCCAAATGGTCCCATGAAAATTTTATCGAATTCTGACAAGCGGTTTTTGAAAAATCAACAAAAATCTAAAAATTAATCTACATTGTCTACATTAACGATCTTTTCGTTTACTTTTTTGTGGGGTAGGTACAACTAAAAAGTGAAAAATAAAAACTTTTTTATAAAAAAAAACATTAAAAGTGATAAATAACTTTAATTTCGGAAGTCGGTGTCAAAAAAAATACAAACATTCGAATTGAGAACCTCCTCCTTTTTTAGAAGTCGGTTAAAAACGAAAATGCGGAACCAATGACACCGACTTCCGAAATTAAAGTTATTTATCACTTTGTAGTGTTTTTTTTTTGAAGTCGGTTGTTTTTTTTTTATAAAAAAGTTTTTAAGTGCTCATATATACGAACGGCACGCGTCAACTTCAGGGGAAACTGCACTCGTCGACGGCAGATGCAACGACAAAGGCGCTTGTGTATATGAGCTCTAAGGCAGTTTTCTATTGTGCAAAAATTACATTTTTTGGCGTCATGGGTAGGTACACGGTACTTTCCTCTAATAGGTTTTTCACTAATTATAATCATCCTAAAAACACACAGACGCTAGACATAAATACATGTCATCACATAAAGTTGGTAAAATATGAGGTCCAACTTATATGCGTTCATTTGTAGCATGAAAAAAAATAGGCTTTCCAGAGAGCCTGTGTTATGACCCTTATCCATTACGGGGATAAAGACCTCTTTACAACATAATGAGGTATGAACTGTGGGGTCTAGACAAATAAAAAAGGTTCTCGTTATCTTTATTGTTAATAGAATTTATAAAGATGTGTAATAAAACCCTGTCATAATACCTTTTAAAATAAAAGGTTTTTCATTAACTAAAAATTATTTCTATTCAAATTTGATTACAAATACAACTGAGTCGTTGGTCTAGTGGACGCAAACGCTACTGCTGAGCATGAGGTCTTGGGATCGATTCCCGGGTCGTGTAAAGTGTTTTTGGGGTTTGCCTCCTGGAATTCCTCAGTAACAGCCCGGATTTTGGATTTGTGCCCGGTTGACAGCAATAGGTTGCCCCTATTAGATGAGACTTAAACATAACTGGCAAATGTGAGTGTACCATTTATAGGTAGGTCCTACTACTCCTACTACTCCTCTACCCAACCTTCGGAGATTACAGGCGTGATGTTATGTAAGAAGTATAATAATATAATAAAAGTCTGTCAAAAGGTTCGTTTAAAATAAGAGGATTTTCATCACGTCAAATTATTTCTTTGATAAAAATTTAACTCAAAAAAAAGTTTAATTTCGCCAACGTAGCAATAATTTTGGACAAGCTTATAAAACCATATTGCTGACCCTGATATTTGTAGATAAGTGTATTAATACTGTTATTACTGACTGTGAATGTGACACACTGGTATTCAGCTGCATCCGGTTAGACTGGAAGTCGACCCCAACATAGTTGGGAAGAGGCTGGGCAGATGATGACTGACTGTGAATGTGACAACCATGCAGGCTAGGTTTAATACATGAGCTGCTTATACGAGTAACTGTCTGGCGGTTTTGAGTGATTTTTGTATGATACCCTACGCAAATGTCCTGCAGATTTGAAGGCCAGTTCCCGTAATTAAAAACGTTCAAAGTCTAGCTGCAATCACATCTCAGCGACAATCAATTTAAAAAACGTGTCAATAATGTAGGGACTCGAAATTAGAGGCATTTTTGACAATATTGAGACAGATCAGACTATAAACGTTCTTAAAATTACGAGAATTGCCCCTCTGGTCATACACGCACGCCGGTTGGAAGTACTACGCACCTGATTTTTCTGAAGAACGTCACCAGTATGGTCACTTATGTCCTTCTCGGGCCGTCTCCTTCCGGCGTTTCCACTTACAACTACCTGGTAAATCATCATCATCATTTCAGCCGAAAGACGTCCACTTCTGGACATAGGCCTCCCCCAAGCACCTCCACTTCGACCGGTTTTGTGCTTCTCGCATCCATCGAGTTCCTGCGGCCTTCACAAGGTCGTCGGTCCACCTTGTAGGAGGCCTTCCAACTCCACGTCTTCCGGTACGAGGTCGCCACTCCAGAACCTTTCGGCCCCTTTGGCCATCTGTTCTGCGAGCAATGTGCCCTGCCTACTGCCATTTAAGTTTGGCAATTCTCTCTGTTTGGCAAATACTTAACTCTAAATGTCACATCAATTTTTTATCTCAAAGTTATCAGTACCAAACGGGTTGTCAGCGTCATGTGATGGGTCATTGAGCTCACTAAAATAGGGTTAAGATACACAATGAGTGATGCATGTATGCCGTCTGTTAGGACAGGTCTACTCAAAGCTGCAATGGCTCTTTCTTCAAAAATCTCTTCCAGACATGGCCTGCATTGTTAGACCCACATGAAATCCTAATAATAATAATGTTTGACTTTAATAAAGAGACCATGATCTCTGAGTTTGTTCCGGCATTTGTTCTCAGTGATCAGTTAGCTAGGAATTGCCGGCGCCATCTAGTTTTTAAAATATTGGCCAACAAAATATTGACGAGTAAAAGTGTCTTACAAGATCTACTTACATAAAAAAACATATTAAATTGAATTTCATTAATCAATTGAATACTTCACACAATATTTTGTTCCCCTTGTTTGTGAGTCCATCACTATCTCATGGGTCATAAGATAAGTAGCGTGTTTATGGTCATCCTTATCTTATAATTGTTTTTGCATTTTGACCTTTCTCTCCATTTTCTATAGCCATTTATCGGTATGTTATTATTTGCAATTTCCATAAAATACATTCTTAAAATACATTTTTGTTAGTAGGGGCAAATCTTTATCTATAACTATACTGTAAATAAAAATGAATCGCCGAAATGTATGTAAGCGCATAACTTCCGAATGACTGCACCAAAACACGAAACTCGTGGCGAGGCTAGTTGCCAGACTTTCGGACTTTCTGACTACCCGTAACGACTGTCAAACATCTACGAATGACAGCCGCGGCTGTCATTCAAACTTCTTCTTAGCATGTCGAAGGCAATCTATATACAGTCAGCAGCTACGACCTTGGCACGTTTAGTAGCATCCATCGACTTCTATAGCGCGCAGACAACAGGACACGCAGGACACGATATTAAGTGCCGCATCGCTTGTGGGACAGTACCACATTTAGACTGCAGCGTGGAATCATCTGTAAATCTCCACATGAGTAGGTTTCTTTGCTTCGGTTTACCCGAGTCCAAAGTCATTCAAACTGCTTAACGTGCTTTCCGGGGCACGGAGGGGTATTGGTATAAAACGGATGGTTATCCATCCATGAACCGACCTCAGTAAGCGTTGCTTTTCCTCTTAGATCAACTCGTGTGGCTGTTATAATTAAGCCACGAGCCTCTCCCCTCAGTTAAACTCTTCAGGTATCAGTAGGTAATTAACAGAAAATTGGTGGCAGCAGATCGATAAACATCTGATTAGATTGGAAGCTGTTCCTAACGAGGTTGGGTTAAAATGATTAAAGCTGCAACGTGTTTAAAATAATGTCATATTAATATTTTTGGTCGAGAAATATTATCAACGTAATTAATATTCCGGTTATGCGTGAAAATTACTTAACTGTATTACGGTGACAAAGTGTATTATTAAAAGCAAATATTATTAATAAGTTATGCGGTTCAATTTTGAAGCTTGTCATTTATAATTGAATTTGGATTGAAATACTTAGATCAAGGAAAAAAAGCAAGGTTTGTAAAGGAGGATGAGGTAAGCTGAAGTCAAGAATTGTATTCCATACGTTATTCAGATCTATGATATAAAAGGTAGCTTTATTACAAAGAGATAAAATGTTTGTTTTTTTGTAAGTCGTAATCTCTGCAAGTTCAGAGCCCTGATTCACAACCATACGACAGGCTATCATATCGAACACCTGACATTTCGATAACCTGATTTGACTTCCCCTCAACAGCAAATAGCTGTTGGAAGAATAGCGGGCGTCTATTTCATTTAAACTGACAAAATTTTCGGGTTTTGGACTTGTGAACAGCATTGAGAAGACTCCTACGATAACAATGACTAATGTTCGATACGATACGGAAGCATATCGAGTGTTTGTGAATAGGGGGGCTGATCCGACTACGAGAAATTCTATAGAAAGCTATAGATACAATTGCCGAGTGCCATAGGACATGTTTTGTGATATAGTTGACTTTCAAGCGGACGAAGTCGCGGGCAGAAACTAGTCTAAAATTATTCCAAACTCTACATAGCAGATGAATACTTTGTAACAGAAAAGTTGCCTTCATTAGTAATTGAAGTCTTACGTTTCGTTGCTTTTTTTTCGCGGCAGACGAGGGAAAGCGTTCTTGAAACCTGTCGGTTTCATACAAATGAATACGTGTTTTGCGAATTAGATCTTTATTAGCTAGGTACTAGAATTGTCCCACTGACAGGTTTTAGGAACGCATTCTCTCGATACGACTGGAATGCAATTTATGCATGCTATTTAGTTATTTACTTATACAGGGTGAATTTTCCAAGTGGGCGTGGATGGCCAAATTCTAGACTATGAGGAATAGCGAAAAGTACTCAAAGGAGTCGCGGGCTCGATTATGATGAAAACTAAAACTGCATCTTTGGATTTTCGAAAAATCAATATTTCTAGCCAGGAATCGAATCTGTTGATTTTGAAAAAAACACATTGTATTATTACACCATTCCATAGTGTCCCTTATAATGATCAAATGCTGCGAAGTAATGACATACGGTAATATTAATTAAAATAAATAAAACTATAACATGTCGTATGGATAACTTACTACATTCTGTCAGTGTGCTAAGTACATAATTAATTTATATAATGAAAATGTAAAGGGGTGGGATCCTTGTGTCCACGAGCCTAGCTTTAGGCACCAGTCTCCCTACAAACACTTTTACACGTTATAGATAAATTACGTTTTAAAACCAGATGAGTTCGGTATTTCTTATTCGATTACTCTGAGAAGAAAGACCGAAAAAAACTCAGAGAGGACACAGTCTCTTTTAATCCCTCAAGCAACCACTGTACACCAAATGTACATAAGAGATAGTGCTCGAAACGTCAACGGTACACCAAGTGTACACAACTATAATGTCATTGTTCTATTGTCATTGTGAAAACAGTGACTTAACTGCGTCCATTTAATTACTTCGACACGTGGGGTGTGTCAACAGGTACGCGGACAAATGTGCGAGAGGTTAAAGTCGAGACATAATCTTGGTCAGATCATGTGAGGACTAAGTAGATTAGTATTTGAAATGGTCTTTTGAAGAAAGAATTAGACAAAATTGACTGGACCTGTCCATAAGACGACCAGCCCTTATAAGTAACACACGCACAGTCAATCTCATTTAGCTGTTCACTGCATCGTATGCTACAAACATCACTATTGCTAACAACTAGATAAACGCAATGAATATTGTTGTACATTCAAAATAGAAGCTAATGCCATTGCGAGGGTGTTACGCAATTAGGATGCTGATTGGTCTCCATTTGCAGTAGTAGATTGCAATGGACGAGCTAGCTGTATTTGGTTTACGCGTAGGGAAGTATTTTTAGAACAATTTACAGTGCCTTTCAAAAGTTAATTGACATTTTTCCACTTCAGCTGTTAACTCGTTCAGTAAAACTGTACTCTATAAAGGTTTTATTGACTAATTCAACTACCTATGATAAAGGATTACCTGATATTATAGGTATACAACATGTCCCAGAATTAACGCACAACCTCTTGAGGGGTCATTATGAACAACTTTAACTATGGGAACAAACCTGAAATAGCGAAAAAAAATTACATGTTCCCTACATTTTGACTAGTAATGCGAACATAAATGTAGAGATCAGCTGATTTTTTTGTGTGCACGTGTTTCTGTGACAAGCAAAGCTATTTTTCTTTCTTTCTTTCGTGCCTATTGTGTAGATATTAGACGTAAAGCATTCAAAAGATAAACTTTCTTTGCGGGATTGAAATCCCGTTTGTCACTTACAGGTCTGCTATAATTTCGAGGTGAAAGAAAATAATTCGTATATTTTACAAAAAAAAAAAAAATATTATCGTTTTTGTGGTTCAAGACTTTTGGCGTGAAAGGAAGTTTTATATTGTGAGGCGAACAATAAAGAGCAGTCGGCAGTCGCCCTTTGTGTTCTTTGTACAGGGGCTTCACTTGCATCGTTTATTTTTTATGAGTCGAAAAACACAAGCTTTGTCGCTTAGTGTTGTCAGTTGCCTTTTGCTGTTTCGTTATGGTTTATTATTTTTTCGTGAATTCTATTTCTTTGGTCATGGTTGCTTAACCGGGCCTTATCCGGCCCGAGCGCCTTAACTATTAAAATAACTACACGCTAAGGGCACCCCTTGTGAAGTACGTTCGGACCTCGGTTTAGGGCGTCGCGCGTCGCTGGGGCAGTAAGGTACAGGCTGGATCGGATCTAGCAGATAGTGGTTTGGCAGTAGGACTCGTTTTTATTTAAATGGAGACCGGATAACAGAATATTGCGGTTTTCCATCTCGTTGTTTTGACGCTTATGACTAGTTTTCATCCAACATAAGCTTCGATTTTGGTGTTTTTGAGTGTCTAGTTGGTAGTGTAAAGCCCTTTCAATATGCAGATCAACGCCAACCATCTTAGTTTGAAATTTCTCATGACATATTTAGTACATTTAAAATACAAATATAAACATCAAAAGCATATATTTTTCGCAACAATAAGTATATCATAGAATTAAAAAGTTTTGAATTGAAAACATCAGGTGCTCACTAGTAAAATTTATAATAAATAAATATTCACTTTTAGTAAAGTTAACGGCTTACAAAATGACTAAACTGTATACTTTAGATGTTTTACGAGCAGAACTTAGATACAATTTTAATTTTGTTTTGATATTGATTAAAATCCTTCACAGCAATAAGTTTAGACGTAAAATAATTATTTAAAATAGAAGCTTTCAGTTTGTAGTAGCAGGTGCAATACAATAGTCTGAAACAAAATCGTTGCTAAGCTTCATATTTTATTCATTAAAATAATAATATGTTTTCAGAGAATATAATATTTTCGCCTTTGTTGCATTTATTGAGGCATCCACAGGCATCTGCGAGATGCAACTCCAAAAAAAAAGCCGAATTGCTATTTAGATAAAAATTCGTCACCGAATTTTAATCGCACAACTGTATTCTTTCACAATCCAACAACGTCTGCCTCTGCACTTCAACTTACCATAAAAAATGACTTTTTCACTTCTCATGCTCTAAAAGTTCGTCTTTATGTTGTGCTTAGGCGACATAAAATCGCTTTTTATGTTCTAGTGCATAAAGTAATTTTTTTTTTCTGAGACTAAGGTAATCAGGCCCAACAGCCACACACGCACAATAAAACTTCGCAGATTAAAGTCGTGATTTATTTCATTTTCTTTAATTTATACCACTTCCGTGTTTTCTATCGTCAATTTAATAAAATCATTATTAATCAATTATTATTTAAAAACGCAATGAAACGTTTTTATGACTTGGCAGTATGAAGTACCCAAGTCGAATGACAAATGTAAAAATTAAAAAAAAAAAACGTTTAAAAAGTTTCGTGGCGGTATTATCTGTGGTGGCGGGAATTAGCTATGCTTTGCAACATTTTTGATTAATTATGTACTGTATACTTTATGCCTGTTTCATTTTCTCGCAATCGAAGTGAAAAGCAGAGTGTATAACTCAGGCATAAACGAGCCATTTTACCCCTCGACTTAACTATCCACCCTCGCCTGCGGCTCGCGTGGATATAAACGTCTCTGTGTAAAATAGCTTATTTTATGCCTTAGTTGTACAATCTACTATTTGCCCCATCCAGAAATAATAATATAATAAAGATAAGATAACCGTTATATCTAAGTCAAATAAGTATCTTTGCATGAAAATACAGTTAGAAGTTTGTTACAATGTTAATAATTTTTATGTACTTTTGAAAGTGTTGACACAGTCGATTCGGTGTTGAAATAATATTAAAAAAAAAACAAATAAATCACGATGCCTTGATGGAAAGCAGTCATCACAAAAAAAAAAGCTGACGAAGGCTCTCCACAGTCTTCAAACCAATTAGATTAGAAAAACGGTGTTTGGCGACTTTTTTTTAATACTTAAGTAGATCCTAGTTGACTAAAATTCAGTTACATAATTACAAAATCAAATAATCTACCTACTGATCAATAGAATTCCATCTATTCTTAGTACCAAATCCTCTAAGAGTCCCAAATAAAGATGTTTACACAGGACATACGAATTACGGTCCACAATAACTCACGCTTATGTCAGGATAAATAGCCAATTTGCGTGGAATGGATTGCCAGATCTGAAGATAACTCGACCTGCACATTCAAAATAAGAGGGGATTTGCAGGTTACGGAAATTACGTAATAAACTAACAAACATGTAGATTTTATGGGAGTCCCATAGGCAATAGGAATTTATTTCTGCTCTATATTAAGTTAGGATTCCGAAAGAGTAAATAACTCCTCGAAGATTTTATTATTTGTGGAAATAAATTCATTTCTGAGTATTCTTTCGTCTAAAATATCTTTTTTTAGGGTTCTTCACAAGGAAAAGCCGAACCCTTATAAGATCACTTCGTATACCGTCTGTCTGTCCGTCGCGTCGGTCAAGACCCTTTTTCTCAAGAACGCGTGGACTTATCAAGTTGAAATTAATATCAAATACTCAGGGCTGGAATCCCTTGTAGCAGTGAAAAATCAAACTTCTAAGTCAACGTAATCAAAAGATACGGATAAACTTATAGGGTACTTTCCGCTGACCTAGAATCATGAAATTTGGCAAGAAGCAATGTCATGTAACACAAGAAAAAGGTAAAAATCTGAAAACCGTAAGTTACATTACATCATTTTTTTCCCCGTGATAAACTATTTACATAACTACAGTACGGAACTCTCGGTGCGCGGGTCCGACTCGCACTTGACCGGTTTTTTGTTTTCGGGGGGAAACCTTCAAAAGGCGCGGGCGGCCTTGGAGATAAAACGAGGCAGTTTTACCTCACTACAACCACCTCGGCGGTCACTATCTGCACATGGAAGGGGCGCTGCGCCGTTACCTCTTAAAAGACCTATCCGGAGCCCCCTGTGTGCAACGCCTCTTAGGGCACATCTCTGGGAAGACTGTATAGGGGTCTCCCCGAAGCCTAACTGTGTATAAGGCGTGAATTATACCGAGACGGCGTAAGGTGAAGGCGCGGCGTAGGCGCTGCGCGCCTTGATGCCGCTTCTAAACGTTTTCATACAAAATGTACGAAGGCGACGTGCGCCTGCGTCGCGCCTTCACCTTACGCTGTTTCTGTATAATTCACGCCTAAGAGTGCCAGGAAGAATGTGACCACTGTGCGCCGTCTTTCCTGAGGTCACTCACTGGGCCGTCAGAGTCCCCACTCCCGCCCCCAAAATCCCGCCTGCCTTAGATGATGCAGGGAAAGGTTTTGGCGTGTCAGGCGCCGATGCGGTTGCCTCCCCAATGCGATCTTCTCCTAGCGGGATCCCGCTCGTTTCTCGAAATACCTATCCAATTTGTACACATGAGTAAGTAATTCAACCAAAATTATAATTTTGAAGCTACTAATATACCTAATATCACCCTAGAACTAAATACGTATTCATTTTTCCACAACCAGCAATTTTTTTTCTCACCTACCTTCCTATTTTGATGAGTTTAAGTTTCAACTATCATATTACTGTTATACTATTACTGTTTCGTGAAAATTACAAGTAAACACATACACGTGTATACACGTGTAAACATACATATTTGACATACACAAGGAACTCTTTACAATACTCGCAAGAGGCGTCTAATTTGCATGACGAAGTAACGAGTCTCTTAGAGAATGTACTCCATGCTAATATGTTAGATTTTATGCTAATTCCAATATTGTTGTGACTGCAATCAGCGAGTGAGTGTATGAACGGATGTTAGTGAATGCTGCAGGTCGAGGTGATTTTATATTGTCATGTAAAGTAACAAGTTTTGCATCAGAAAACTAGTTGGTGACATGGCAATCTTATTGTCCATCACAGCAAGAACTAGTCACCTATCCATAACGACTCATTCCTGCCAAAAGCATAGCATATGAAAGCAACGGTGTGAACGCTAGGGATATCATCCAAATTTCATGACGGCCATCTTCGCTAGACACAGCTTCACCATTTTAGTCGAAAGACGTCCACTGCTGGACATAGGCCTCCCCTAAGCGTCGCCACATCGACCGGTCTTGTGCTTCTCGGATTCTGCGGATTCCTGAGACCTTCATAAGATCATCGGTCCACCTTGTGGGCGGCCTCCCAAAGCAACGCCTTCCAAACGGAGCTTATCTAAGACGAATAAAAGCTAGCCACACTCACCGTTTTATTTTTCTCAGTAATTATTCTATAATATTATAGAACTAGTACCTAGGTAATTATAAAATAATATCAATAACTTCGTCCACACACAAAATATGCATGCATCTCTTAATCCAGTTTGCAATTTATAGCCCTGTAATATAGGTACGTTTGCGTGGTATCGACATCTCGTCTGATCCCGTTTTAAATTAGGGTTCGAACCCTTAGCTCGGCTCGGGTTTTTACATTCCTGTCGAGGTTAATTCAAATTAAAGTGCAGTACCATCGTACCATCCGAAAGCTCTCGCAATTGTTGTGCGAATTTAAATTAGGGGTTAAAAGGTCGCGTAAAGAGAATTAAGGGCTAAATTGTCATTCTATTTTCTTAATAGGGTCGGTAGTAGTACCTTTAATGGTGAGGGGCAATGGACAGATTACGAGAAAGTGACTCTGATTCGGGAGGAGATTCCTAAAGAAAGGCAAGCAGGGGATAGAATTTTATTCTTTAAGTTTAATGCTAGATAATTCGCAGTCTGTTATTGTAACTGTCTTATTATCTGCCTGATAACTAAAGGTCAAATAAATAAAAATACATTGACAACTTGAATGAATATATGTATATTATAGATGATGAACTGGATTAACTGGATAAATTAGGTAGGTATATTGAAAAGATAGGGGACAGTAAAAACAACAGCAACGTTTATGAGATGGAAAGTTACGTTAGCGAATAGATAGAAAAGATACCAGGCATTGTGTTGAAAGAATAACATGAAGACTAAGAATCGAGTAACATAATCTTTGTAAAAACAAAAGGAAATAATTCCAGAAACGAGTTTATTATGAAAATAAATACCTATAACGTTCCACGAATGATATCTCAGGAGGCTCATCTAAACATTACATTAACTGAGAATGTTATGATAAGCTTGTTTATGGCTCGTTAATTTTATTTTATATTACAAGTATTACTACTTAATTTTCCAGCGAAATTACGTGCGAATTTATTTCTTGATTTTGAAATCCGTGCGCATTGTTTCCTTAATTTGCCCGAGGACCATTTTGAACTGGGTTGAGACTCGGTAGTTTGCTTGGTACTTCTCGCAGAGGTCAATGAAAATCGGGTGCATGTACTTGAGTAGGCTGTGGTCTAAAGTGGGGAACATGTGGTGGAGGGCGTGGTCTCCGAACAATGTCATGACGGCAAAGGCGTTGCCGTTTATATCCTTGCGGTCGAGAAGGGCTTCTACTTGGTGCATTCCCCAGTCTGGTGTCTCGCTTCTGAAATTTTTAGTTTGACATTATAGAGGATGATTTGTTATTTGACGTGTGACCATTATGCCACATATATACACGACATGATTTATGATTAAGGACTGATTTTACCAAAGTAATTTAAGTAGATATCTTTAATCCGTGGAATAAAATTGACTTCTGACAGTTCTAGTATGGAAAAACTATCAAAAATTCAGATCTTATTCTTAGGATAAGACTTCTTCTATGTATAAAAGTTTGGTGAAATTGGCCCTTAGCCAAAAAAAAAATATATTTAACGAAAAGAAGGTTTTAATAGCATTAATGTTTTCTACGAGTTTAATGTTGGATTTGCACAGATAAGCGATATAATTTTAATTCAACTGGCCATTCAGTTAATTTTATAAATTCACTGAGCGACTACTGATAACTAGCTTCGAAAACAATACTTTAGTTTTGCTATCGAACTAGAAACATTCAGTTTTAGATAACTGCGAATAGCAAAATAACAACACAAACTTCTTATTTACAATTTGTCATCATTTAAAACCTCTTTATTAAATAAATGATAAATACAACGTAGTAATGCCGCCAGTCTCTTGGGTACATTATCAGTCGACAGCGTTGTGGATGAATTTTTCGACGCTATATTTTAGTTTGTGAATAGTTTTAGTTAAGTTAGGTTATCATTTTGTTATTTTATGTTCGACTTTATGTATGGTTTTTTTTAAATTAATTATTTAAGTATTAATTGTTATTTACTTACAGTTTAATATTAATGTATAATACATATTAACCTTCCCTATAAATTATATTAGATTAAAGAAATGAGTAGGTATGTATATATAATATCCACGAGTAATGAAACATAAGTATATTCATGCCAACTGCATAATCTTTTCACAACGATAGTACGATACTCGTTTACATGCCAACACAAGATGAAATTTATCCTTAGATCTAATCAAATGGAGAAGTCACTTACGCAGGTTGATCTCCATCTTTGATTGCATCAGGATGATGATGAGCTGCATTCACGCCGATGGAGTAGAAAAGTAAGCTGCCAGTGCAATTGATCCATAGCCAAGTTGAGATGACGTCGAGTATGGGGGCGCCACTAGTAAACCCCATCCACACGGGAAGAAGTAAGCCAATGGCATCGTGCCAACGGTAATAAGTCTTGAAAAACCCTTGACGAAGGAATATTGAAAGGAATCTGGAATAAGCAAAGATTTTTTTTTATTAATCGCTTATTTATAATAATTTTACTGGCATATTCAGGTTATGCTTTGCACAGCACGTTGCAGGGGCTTAGGGGTACTTATTTTTAACCGACTTGCAGAGGTTCTCAATTCATCTATATATTTTTTACACTAGTTAGTCATTACGGGTAGTCAGAAGCCCGAAAGTTTGACAACCAGTCTTACCAAGTGGTATTGTATTACCCAGTAACTGGGTTGTGGAGGTCAGATAGGCAGTCGCTCCATGTAAAATACTGGTAATCAGCTGCATCCGGTTAGACTGGAAGCCGACCACACCATAGTTGGGAAAAGGCTAGGCAGACTGATTGGTATTTAAAGCTAAATGATTTGGGCCAATATATTTTTGCTTCCCGTTGATTATGTTTTATTTGTTCGGCTATTTTGAGCTGTAAATCTTCCATGCCCTTATAAATTAAGATATAAAGATCTTTCTCTGTGCTTTTCAAACGATTGCCAGAAACGGCAAAATGTAATGCTATCTATTATTTAGCTTTTATGTGACTTTTGGTACAAGCGGGCCTAGAACTGCTTGATCACATTACTTCATATAATGTGTAACTGAATTAATGCACATTATGAAAGTACATAGTTTGTTCGCATGCCGGACAAACTGTGGGCCCAAATAGCGCAGAATCGTTTACTGAAATTAAAATCTATCATTTTTAACATAGCAAATTTTTTAACCCAAAAATAATTAAAACTACGTAAATTACAGTCACGCTTCCGCTGTGCAGTCAACACAAACCAAAATGCATGAAGTACCTACACCGCTAGACCTTTGTATACTGTGTGACTATGTGCGGGAGTAGATTTGTAATGTCACCACAATTTTGTCCCACAATCAGTATAACTAATTCAATAAATAAACAATGTTTTGTACATAATAATAAAAATTCTGTTTATGTATTATAACTATAGCATCAAATTCTAATACCTACGTGTTTGGTGGTGTGCGTTAATTCCGGGACATGTAGATAGAAAAACTTTTTTACAAAAAAAAAAAACAACCGACTTCAAAAAAAAAAAAACACTACAAAGTGATAAATAGGTAACTTTAATTTCGGAAGTCGGTGTCGTTGGTTCCGCCTTTTCGTTTTTTGACACCGACTTCCGAAATTGAAGTTATTTATCACTTTGTAGTGTTTTTTTCTGAAGTCGGTTGTTTTTTTTTTTGTAAAAAAGTTTTTATTTTCCACTTTTTAGTTGTACCTACCCCACAAAAATGTAAACGAAAAGATCGTTAATGTAGACAATTAGATAAATTTTTTGACTTTTGTTGATTTTTCAAAAACCGCTTTTCCGATTTCAATAAAATTTTCATGGGACCATTTGGGAAGTATGCCCTCTCCAACAAAAAAAGAATTTTTCAAATCGGTTGGCAAGCGACGGAGTTATGCGCGAACAAACATAAAAAAAAAATACAAACATCCGAATTGAGAATCTCCTCCTTTTTAGAAGTCGGTTAAAAATAAGATGAACTGACGTAAAATCCCAATTGACCTAAAGTCTATTCAAGTCATTCTTTTTAATTGATGTTATTTCCACTAAAACGAATATCATGCATAAATTAAATTGTTTTCAGAATGACAAATCAAAACACGTAACTTGTTTATATGTTTGGAAAGTAAATCACGATTGCAGTATAAGCCGACTGATAGCGTTGATCAACGTCAGTTATAAACTAGACAATAGTTTAAGTAAAATATAATTATCTTACCTCTTAATAAAGTTCAACAAGAAAACGAATGGAAAGAAGAAGATCTCAGTAATGAATCCCAACTTTGCGTGCAGTGGTTTGTCTTTCCTAGGATTGTAGAACAGGAATGGTTCCAGGGAACTGATTTCCAAGTCCATGAGGGTATTTGTATAAAGATGATGAGACAGCACGTGGGATACTCGGAAGTCTCTGAAACAAAAAAAAGGCCATAAGGATCGATATTCATACATCAGTCCCTAACGGCCTTACTGGCTTGGCTGGTTTATCCGGGATCTATATATGTCTCGTCAAGGATATGAAAAGATTTCTTCTATACAGTTAATGAATAAATATAACCAGGATGTGCGTCATCGGGGTTGTCAATATTTCGGAACATGCTTTGATATAAAAAAACACCTGGCTGATCCAGAGTCAGAAAGGGCAAGACCATTATATATGTAGATAGAGCTTAGTTATCGCTCGCTTTTAGTTAAACCCTAAGGCCCGCTTGCACCACAAATCACTAAATCATTCTGCTTCTTCCTTTTCGAGTTGATGGTATTTAAAGTTAAAGAGGGGCTTGTGGCTAAGTAATCAGGTTAAGCTATGCTTTCCGCAGTTATCCGTATATTGGTGACCATCTTCACATACCAAGACCTCTCCGTGCCTCGGAAAGCACGTTAAGCCGTTGGACCCGACTGTCATTCGTTGATCTTTGACTGTCGTTACGGGTCGTCAGAAGCCCGAAATTCGGACAACCAGTTTTACCAAAGGATATCGTATTACCCAGAAACTGGGTTGTGGAGATCAGATAGGCAGTCGCTCCATGTAAAATACTGGTATTCAGCTGCATCCGGTTAGACTGGAAGCCGACCCCAATATAGTCGGAAAAGGCTAGGCAGAATGATTGGTATTTAAAGTTAAATGATTTGGGCCAATATAAATAAAACACGAAGAGTTGTTTCTGGCTTCCCGTTGATTATGTTTTATTTGTTCGGCTATTTTGAGCTGTAAATCTTCCATGCTCTAATAAATGAATATTGTAAAGATCTTTCTCTGTTCTTTTCAAACGATAGCCAGAAACGGAACGATGTTTTAAAGTCGTTTAGCGCTAAATGTAATGCTATCTATTATTTAGTTTTTATGTGACTTGTGGTACAGACGCCAGCACATCAAGCTACCCGAAACTGAAAAATTTTCCTAATCAACTTTGAACCTTATGCTTTAGCGATAAAATTGATAATCTATGAAAGATATTTGACAGATTGTTGTATCTTGATGTGCTTGGCGTCTGTACAAGCGGACCTAAAACTGCTTGACAACAGCGGTGCTATCCTAAACATTACCTACTATCATTCCCACATCATTCCTTTGATATTCTAATAATTCACACTTTATATGAGACGGCGAAATACGTTATCAAAATATCCAGCATAACTTGAAGAAGAGACGAAGGTAAGTCGGAGATCATAACCTTGAATATCTTAGTACAGGTAAGTAGTTAAATTAGCTCTAATTTCTTGAGTTTTAAAAAAAATGTGAATATCATTAGAAATTAACTACAAGTTATGTACAGTTAATCGTAACGCAGCGGACGAAATTAAATAGACATTGAAGCGAGAGGTAGGCAAACTTTGCTGTATACATAGAACACCATTATTCCATGAATGAATGTCCAGAAAATAACACAACGTTTATTGGAAGGTTTTGACTAAGGTAAGAGCATTACTCATTTGTAAGGCATCCAAATGGAAGATAATGGCTTCCTATAAGAATTGCTCTTTGGCCTTGTTCCAATTCATAATGCTTGTTTGTGGAGTATGATCAAAAATTCTGCGAAATTAAAAACCTACTATAAAACCGTGCAGCTTCAAAAATGTGTTACTATTTGTGACCAGGGGCCCATTTAATAAAATCTACAGCCGAGAGATGACAGAAAAAAATCCGATATAAAAAAAAAAACAAATATTTTTTTATAGTTTATTAAGTGCTATAATAACATAATATAATAAACAACGCGTCCTGAGAATATGAAAATGTTACGACAAATATATCGCATTGTTAGTTATATGAAATTGGCGTTTTGTATGGAAGGAACAAAAAGTCGAATATTTTTTAATATTAGGTCCTTACATATGAAATTGGCGTTTTTCGTACTGGCCACTTTAATCACGAATTTCTCCTCTTTGGTAAGGAATTCCAAATTAAAATTTGTACAGCTATTTACTCATGTATTTGTGCTTCGATGACCGTCATTCATTTGTTTTTTTTCTTCTGTTTTTTCTGTTTGCGTCACTCATTTTACAAAATGGAAAATTTAAAATATCGCATTATTTACGAGTACGAGTTCCGCCGTGGCACTAGTGCTGCGGAAACGACTCGAAGGGTGAATGATGTGTATGGCGGTCATGTTGCAAAAGAAAACACAGTTCGTTTTTGGTTCCAACGTTTTCGTTCTGGAAATTTCGACCTGCAGAACAAACCCCGTGGACGGCCTGAGACCCAAGTTGATAATGGAGAATTGAAGGCTATTGTGGAAGCGGACCCATCGCGAACCACGTCCTGATGTCTATTGTCAGCAATTACAAACCATGATGGAAAAGCTAGCGGCTAAACAACCAAGGCTGGTCAATCGCTCCACGCCACTGCTGCTTCACGACAACGCCAGACCACACACTGCGCAACAGACGGCTACCAAATTAGAAGAGCTTGAATTGGAATGTCTTAGACATCCTCCGTACTCCCCGGACCTTGCTCCAACAGATTACCATTTTTTTCGCAATTTGGATAACTTTTTGCAAGGGAAAAAATTCAACTCCGATGGGGCAGTCCAAATCGCCTTCAAAGATTTTATTGATTCCCGTCCGACTGGTTTTTTTAGTAAAGGGATCAATGAACTACCTATAAGATGGCAAAAGTGCATTGAAAACAATGGTTCATACTTTGATTAATTAAATATATTATATTAAAAAATATTCGACTTTTTGTTCCTTCCATACAAAACGCCAATTTCATATGTAAGGACCTAATATAATATATTTAATTAATCAAAGTATGAACCATTGTTTTCAATGCACTTTTGCCATCTTATAGGTAGTTCATTGATCCCTTTACTAAAAAAACCAGTCGGACGGGAATCAATAAAATCTTTGAAGGCGATTTGGACTGCCCCATCGGAGTTGAATTTTTTCCCTTGCAAAAAGTTATCCAAATTGCGAAAAAAATGGTAATCTGTTGGAGCAAGGTCCGGGGAGTACGGAGGATGTCTAAGACATTCCAATTCAAGCTCTTCTAATTTGGTAGCCGTCTGTTTCTGTTCAGTCAATTCGTGAGGTACCCACCTTTCAAGCTTTTTAATCTTCCCAATTTGCTTCAAGTGAATTAAAACAGTTTTATCACTAACATCGAAGCCTGCAGCTAACTCGGACGTGGTTTGCGATGGGTCCGCTTCCACAATAGCCTTCAATTCTCCATTATCAACTTGGGTCTCAGGCCGTCCACGGGGCTTGTTCTGCAGGTCGAAATTTCCAGAACGAAAACGTTGGAACCAAAAACGAACTGTGTTTTCTTTTGCAACATGACCGCCATACACATCATTCACCCTTCGAGTCGTTTCCGCAGCACTAGTGCCACGGCGGAACTCGTACTCGTAAATAATGCGATATTTTAAATTTTCCATTTTGTAAAATGAGTGACGCAAACAGAAAAAACAGAAGAAAAAAAACAAATGAATGACGGTCATCGAAGCACAAATACATGAGTAAATAGCTGTACAAATTTGAATTTGGAATTCCTTACCAAAGAGGAGAAATTCGTGATTAAAGTGGCCAGTACGAAAAACGCCAATTTCATATGTAAGGTATTAAAAAGGCCACTGTATTGTTAATTTATGTGACAAATAATGATATATAAATCCTATACAATTTTGAATTTATCTAGTGGATAGAACCTTTTTTTTTTAACGTGAAGAAATGCTCATGCATTCTGCACTACCACGGGGAGATAGTGCAGTTATGTGGGACTCTAACCCACTAAAACTCCACGGTGTCCTCCTCTGCCGCTTACGGCGGGAACACGGGCACGCGTTAGCACTCATCCGTGAACCCGCCGCGGCTGTCCGTTACCGGACCCTCCTCTGGGGAGTATTCCCCATCACCGGCGCACCAGAACACATAGCACGCGGTGACCACCCCAGGGACCAAACCAGCACATGGGCGCCAGACGACCCCGTGTCTGGGCACCCCAGGTCCCCCTGCGATGGGTCAGGTCATGGGCCCCGCTGCCTGCCAATTTTCGGCCGCAGAGGATAGGGAGAGCAGCCAACGTCATACCAACACTCCTCTTCCTCTGCGGCCCCACCGCGTCCGCCATCAGACCGTGGCGACCCAGTCAAGGCCGCGGAAGGTAGGGAGAGTGGCGCACCGCAATACCGGCACTCATCTCCCGCCGCGGCCTCCAACCCGCAGCCGCGATGCCTCCGATACGACATCGCGGCCCGCCTCAGCTGCGATGTCGCCCAAGCGGCACCGCAACCTACTTGTTGGCCGCTACGTCGTCGGCTTACTGGCAAAAGCCCTGACGAGCGGCCCCTCCTCGGGTTCCTCTTCGCTTCACCGTGGGTGTCCAAGCCACGCCTACTGAGCCCCCCTGCCTCGACAATGCGGAAACCCACTGGGGGATAGTAGATAGAACCTAACTTGACCTCGTCTAACTTTCACCCAGGGTATAATAATACCTATTGCTAATTAGTATAAACTAGTTTTACAACATGACGTGAAACAGTTAAAACCTAAGTTGTAACACGTCAAAGGGGTAACAGACATCGTGAGAAACTTTGAAAGCTTTTAAGTTCTTAATTTCTTGGCGAGACGTCTTGCCTTGATTAAAAACTCTACAATTTTCTCATCAGCATAATTAAACTACGTAGTTTGAAGTTCCCTCAAGAAATCATGCTGGTTAACAGATTTTGTCCGGTGGGGAAAAGAGTTAAATGGCAGCTTACGAGACTTCACGCTTGGACAAACGAAAAAGAAGGTCTATGGAGTTTCTTCTCCATTCTTCTCCATAGGAACCTAGTACTACAATGGACAAGTAGCTTCATCTTTTTTACTGGCTGACTCATTGACTATTCAAAAGTGCCTGTGATTGGTTTACTCGTAATTAAAATAAATGCTTTTGAGTTTGAGTCTGATACTCACAATATTATAAAGAGCAGCTATTGCACGTGACACATAATGGTCCCACTGCTGGGACACATGCCTCGGTGAGAGGACGTAATTTGCCACGCGGACCCAATGAGGGTTGGTAGATGTCACATGTCTTAAAATTTTTAGTTCTAGGTTTCCTCACGATGTTTGCTTTCGCCGTTTTGAGAACAGTGGTGATGAAATAATTTACACAAAGTAAAGCGCCTCTCTGGGTTTGAATCCACGAACTACAACTCGTAAGTCGTGGCCGTTACCGCTGGGCCACCACTGTACTACTTGCACATAATGCACAAACAATACTAATAATAGCAGTTTGCTGTTTGCCTGCACAGTACTACAGTTTTACTCTTTTACAAAAGAAACTTTACTAGTAAAATTATTTAAAAAAAAACTCACCTGTAAGACCACATGCTCATATTAAACAAGTACATCCTCCAATTCGTTTTTCTGTGTATGAAATTGTGGCACGCCACGGTCAAAAAGGCCAAGTTTACCGACGCATAGGCATACCAAAATTTAACTGCATAACTATTCGTAACCCAGCAGGAAAAAGCAGAACTTATGAGCAGTGATAAAAACAAGCCATCTGTTATATTATCTGCAGTTTTAGATGCATCCTTAGGGATTTTCTTGAGTTGCTCAAAAGCCGCTCTCTTTAGCGTTTTATAAAAACCATCTTCTTTGAACGTGAACGGCGAATTACGAGGAGCCTTTGCATCCCTTATATAATATTGTGTAAGAATTTTCTCTGTGGACGGGTTCAAGTGATGAGATTCAAAAGCTTCAGTGATGTCGGTGCCCTGAAAAGAGAAATTTTAAATTGTATTGCTTTAGAAATAAAAGTTTTATGATTAAGCAGTTAGTTTTACAATTCAAGTTACTTTATAACGATTTTAAACACTGATGAATATGATTTTAAATGATATAACTGCAGATACCATTAAAAAGTTCATTACCTGAATATGAATTATGAATCACGAATGGTCTTCCAAATCAATTGCAACTAAGGAGTAAAGTGCTCAAGAAATAATTGCCATATAAAATCGAGATTCTGATTCTCTGCCCGGAGAAATGTCTTTCAAGTGAAATGTCCACTAAACATTTGGCGACGTCTCAAAAATGGAGATGACCACTCCAAATAAAACTAGGAGGATATGGCAGTAGGGTACCTAAGTATCCATTTTAATGATTTTAAAAATAAAAATTTAAGTATCACTTACTTGGGTAAGTTCCAACCATTCTTCACCACCCGGGTGTCTCTTTATGAACCTCGTTAAGTCGTATAGTTTGTCGTGAATACGCCATAATCCTTCAGCCCCGTCGTCCATGGCTTTTCCAGTGAGCCATTGCACGGGGTCCCTGATATAATCATCTCGTAAAGATGGATATTTTAACTGTGGAAAACTCACATGAGTATTTTTATCTATCGCTCTTTGCTGAGCACCCTCTTCCCATTCCGAATTAGGGGGCATATTTTAAGAATCACTTTTAAAATTCTCACGCCCGTACAATATGCGACTGGCCAGTAATATGTATTGCACTCAACTCAACGTCAATGCCACATCTATTAATTTAATGACTAGTTCATTAATACAAATAATAGATAGTTGATTAGTTCCTTTGATGTTGTGAATAGAATAGGTACTGCGTTAATTACACGCACATTAGGTTTGTGATACATTTTGATTTTATTCGGCGGGTAACGTTTTGGGGGCAAGGGCGGATCCAAATGTTTTAAGTAAAATACAAAAATGGCAGTTTAATAATATAACGTTTGAATAACATTCGTTTTGTTCGTGCACTATTCGCGTGACTACCAGCATTTGTATCTTTAGTACGTAACATCTTCAACAGCATTGGCGTAACTACTAAGGCGCAAAATAGTGCGTCATTTCGTAGTTGGGCTAAGCTAACATTGCACCGGCCAAGAGCCTCAGTCGGCGAGAGGATTTCAGGATAACATAAAGCTAAAAAGATAGCGCGGTCCGAGGGGCCTCGCGCATCCTAATTTTATACAGGTTATCTCAACTCATGAAAAATATTTGTCTGTGGTACTAAATTTATTGAGCTCGCTTCACTCGCACTTGCAGCCCAGGTTATTTTAATTCTTAACATTTACTACCTATGTCGACAAAGTAACTCTTATTTCTGTAGATATGCAAAAGAAAAAGAAAATCTATTCTATCCGAGGCGGGACGCAAAAAATTTATTATTTTTAATAGTTATTTCTGTAATAATAAAAAATGAATCTGAAAAACAGCATAGTGCAATACTAGATATGGGGTCACACTATTTACCTTCCTGGCCTATGTGCCCTTTCCAGAAATAAATCCTGAATCCGACCTTCAATAGGGGTTTAATTTTATGCAGGATTTTTGAGTACCTACCCTTACTTTGATTACTGTTAGAGCGGTTTCGCACTACGCCCAATCCGAATCCGAGAAAGGCCGGTCCGAAGTGACCATAGTCCTATTTAAATGAGGGGTTGCGCACTAGTTTCGAACTCTATCCGTCCGAATTTAGAACATTTCCGATTCGGATTGAAGTCGGATCTTTAATTCGGATTCAGATCGGATGTAGTGCCGCTCTTACTGTTCTATAAAGGAAATACATAGACTCATGAACTAGCTTGAAACTTTAGTTAAGTTTTAATACCTATTTGATTATTCTTTTAAGAATTTATTGTTCTTCTTAGCGTGTCGATAGCAATCTAAACGGACTCGGCCCAGAATTCGGCTACTTGTTTGGCGCCATCACCAGCGTGCATCAATTGCTGTAACGTGCAGCTGACAGAATACGCTGGACACGATATTAAGTGTCCCATCGTTTGTGGAACAGCACCACATTTACACTCCAAGGCGGATTTATCATTGAAGTGGCGGTAGACCTGTTGTCTAAAATTGCTACACGACAATATTTACAAACAATCATAATATTTTACGGCCAGTATATAAAGGCCTTAATAATCATGTTACTCCAAGTGCAGTCATGATAACCTATGAGATAGCGATTTGTTTATTACAATTGTGATTTGTTTTTGTGAATTGGCATATTGACGAGGAACCTGTTCCCATAGATTCAGTACATGATTCTGGACACCTCTACGTTGAAATTGTTCGTCGGTTATTATAAAAAAATCAGTCTGCCACCCTGTATTGTTTGAACCCAGTAGGAGGCCACGGGATAGCGGCATCAGTGGTATTCTTTAGGTCACTCAACCGGTGTGGATAAAAAAATAGCTTCAATTAATATTGTATGCTTATCTATGCATTTAATTTAACTAATTATTTTCTTTATTTCATTATTTACATATAAATTATATTTTCAAATATTAGGATATAAAAAATAGTAGCCCACCGGTATTGGGAACAGGGTCCAAGTTACGTGGTCAGGGCTTCATTAACAAATCATTATTATTTGGATTTTGTGAAGATCCATGCTCGTAAGCCATTATATTTACAGACTTATGTAACGATTGTAATAATAAATGACTAGCTTCTGCCCGGGTAACTTCGTGGGGTCTTTGGTCAACTCTGCGTGAAAGCTGTTGTAACGTCGCATCGCATCGCATCACCTGGCCGCGCTAGTACTTCGTTTTCGCTTAGCGTTCTTTCTGACTTTTTTTCTTTTTGCACAGCTCCTAGCGTGTAAGTTATATAGCCTTCCTCAAGAATTGGGCTATGAAATCCAAAAATTATTTTTCAAATCCGACTGGCAATTCCGGAGAGTAATCTCCAGAATTAGGGGAGGGGGGGTAACCCCTACATACAAACTTACAAACAAAAAATTATACCTCTTTATAATATTAAATAGTATAGATATCATCGCTATATTGACATAATATTATCTGGGTTACAGTTGTAATTCTACCTGCAACAACTTACTTATTTATTGAAAAATACAAATAATTTAAGGCGAATGGTTACGCCAAACTTCAAAGTAGACCTCTCTTTGAAGGCCTACTTCTCCCAAATGGATAGCCCAAATATATTAAAAAAAATATATGATATGTGACGTATGTTTACAAATATAATTTAAGTTTGATTTTTTTAATATTACTGTTAGTTTTAACAATAAAAAATCATATCCATCCTCTTATTTTACGCAAGAATTTTCTTTCTACTTTCAAACGCCTGAAGCGATTTTGATGATTCTTTCACCAAATTATAGCAAATTTAATGGTTTATAAAAATTAAGTTTGTTTTTTTTAATAATTATTATTTAAGTGAGAAAAAATCAATAACACCATGGTTTTACCTATACGGGCGCGGGCAGCAGCCGCCCGGTCAGTCTCGCTGTATCGTTCGCACGGGGAGGTTGTGTCGCATGTCGGCTCGCTCCGATCTGCATTTTTGTGGCAAAGACTAAATAGCGCAGATAGTACACTCGGACTGTTCGTTTACGCTTGGACGTTGATAGTATTAGTAGTAGTGATAGTTTGTTTGCGAGTGGACACTATATTATTGTCTATTGAATACTAATATAATATCAATAAAACACGTTTATTCAGTATACAGATCGTTTATTCACGTATACAGTTTATAAAAAAATACAATTACAAAAAAAATTAAAACTAACTTATGTATGACTAATTGACTAATACCGCTCTTAACAGTGGTAGTTTTTAAGGTTCCGTACCCAAAGGGTAAAAACGGGACCTTATTACTAAGACTCCTCTCTCCGTCTGTCTGTCTGTCACCCGGCTGTATCTCACGAACCGTGATAGCCAGAAGAAGGGTTATGTTTTTTGAGAGTATATAATATATACTCTCGAAAAACCATTATACATACATAAACACATATTATGTATGTATGTATAATTGTTTGGCACGCTCTGCGGCCTAAACGGCGCGATGGATTTTAGCTTGAGAGGTGTCGTTAGATTCGTATGTACTGTGAGAATGACTCTTGGTATATCAAAATACAAAATGGCGGATTTTTGGCGCAATATTATTTCTTCGAAAAATTTTTTTTTCTCATAACCTTTCGAGTGGGGTATCAAAATAAAAGGTTTTAAAAGGTGATTAGAAAAATATACATGTACAACTTATAATATGGTAAAAACTAATTCAAAGTGACAAATATAACACCTACCAAGAACTAAATCGTCTGCGAAATCTTTCACATTTGTAAACTAAAAAGCAGGAAATAAAAAAATTAAAAAAACCGACTGCCACCTTATACTAAAACTAACTGAAAAGCTAAAAACATTTTCATTTTAAATTAAATAAAAGTAGGAAGCAGGCGGGACCCATTGGAGTTTGAAACTATAATAATGGTATTCTTCTGGCAATCACGGTTCGTGAGATACAGCCCGGTGACAGACAGACAGACGGACAGAGGAGTCTTAGTAATAAGGTCCCGTTTTTACCCTTTGGGTACGGAACCCTAAAAACTACCACTGTTAAAAGCGGTATTAGTCATAAGTAAGTTTTTTTTTGTAATTGTATTTTTTTATAATCTGTATAAGTGAAAAAACGAACTGAATACTGAATAAACGTTTTTATTGATATTATTATTATTATTTTTTAATTGTCTCTAAGAAAGCAGTATTTTTACTGTACAATAGCACTCATACTCACAACATAAATATTGTACGTATTCTCGATCCATCTACACTCAGTAGGTAGCGTCATAAAACTGCCTAAGACAAAATTCGTCCCATGCCGCATCTGCATGCAGTACGTACGAGTACGACACTCTTTGACATTGGGGAGGTAAGCGGGCGCGCGGGGTGAGGCACTGGGTTTGCCTATGCTCCGCCCAAACGCTCAAGGACATTCGAGGCTATAATCGCCTTAAGTGCATAATTTTGGCACGTAGTTTTAGGAACGATAAAATATTCTGTTTCAGTCGTAGAATATGTAATAGGACGTTTGCCAGCTGACTCGCTTTCAGTTTGCGGTTATAGTTCGTCGAAAAAGGCTAAGAATCGTAAAAAACACATTTCAGGGCTCTATCTTATATGTATGTGTTGCTGTAAACTTTCGTACTGGGAGGTATGTTTTAAGATTCTGGAAAACTAAAAGTCAATATTTATGACGGAACTTCGTGCTGGTATGTACAGTAGTATATTTAGTAGTATATTTCATTAATAGAAAACAAACAGCTCATTTATCAAATTTCAGTCGACAACATTCATTGGTTTCTTACTAAACTTCAACTATATCCTACGATCCTAAATACTAATCTCTTTCTCGGCCTCAAAACTGGTTTATAGGGAACTTAGGGCCTTATCATACTAGCGAATTGCGAGCGTCCTCAAAGCGAAGCGGGCGCGCAACGAACACGCGTCGCATGCGCAGCGAATTCGTTGCGGACGCGCAACGAGATCGCCGTGAATGTTACTATGCGTGTGTGTGTGGATGCCATTGTTACTGAGTGTATTGTACGTCGATAACTTGTTACAAACACAAGAAGAAAACGTTGCGAATTTGCCACGCGTCCGCGACGTCTTCGCTGTGCAGCCGCGGCGTGTTCGCGACGCATTCGCTGCGCGTCCGCCCCGCCCTGCAGCCGCTCGCAAACCGCTAGTGTGATAAGGCCCTTACACTTTACTTTTCCTTCCGAGTTGAGGTGACTTAGCCACTGAGTAACTGGGTAGATCCATAAACACAATACTGACATTTTAAAACTAGGTGTCAGTCACCTTCCAACCGAGCGGTGAGCACAGCAGTGTCCATTCTGCTAACAACTGATATGAACAGACACAAAAATGTAAATCATTGTTTAGACAACTATTTTTACAAGCAAATATTATTAATCTAATCTAAAATATGAAATGAGTATGTGTGTGTATGTGTGTGTCATTACATTGTGATATAAAACTGTAGATTACGGACATTCCTTTTAAATTGTTTTTAAAGTTTGGGCAGTGCGTATCAGTGTGAAGTGTGACAAACAAATAGTTATTATACGAGTATATTGTATAAATTGTTACACAGTTAAGAAAAATATGGCTCCTAAAGATAAAAATTATATAGAGTGGGCCCATCAAACAGCAGCCGAAAAAAAGACTCACGTCAGTTTTCCTCAATTGAAGTACCCTTCGCTGAGAGATGAAGGGTTAAAGGATCCCATACAATGGTTGGAAGGAAAAGCACTGGATGATGGAGCAGAAGGCTTATGGAGAATACGTGATGGGCTTTACGATTTCGACGACTTTCAAGATAAACATCCCGGCGGAGCCGAGTGGTTGGAGCTCTCTAAGGTAACCTAATTACCGTTGAAATATATTTTTTTTTGTGAGCAAAGTAGGGTTAGACCCGCGGCAATAAAATATGGAAGTCGATTTGTCCTGCGAAAGCATTATTTGGGATTTCTGTTTCTATTTACGGGACAGTAAGAACTGAATTATTGTGAATGAAACATTATTTTGGGACTACTATTCTATTCTATTGTTAACACGCTCAACATTTGCAGGGTACTGACATTACAGAAGCCTTTGAGTGTCATCATTTAAATCCCGTGGTAGAAAAAATTATAGAAAAGTACTACATAAAAGATGCTAAAACACCCAGGAATTCTCCATTTACTTTTGAGGAAAATGGTTTTTATAAAACGTTAAAACGAGACGTTCGAGAGGTAATAAAGAAAGTACCAAGGAGTGAACGCAAACAAGCAGATTATATTATTGATGGTCTTTTTGCTACGGTTTTGTTATCGACAGCCATATCTTGCTGGGCTACCAAATACTGGGTTGTGTTGACGTCATACTTGGTAGCGTCTCTCGCCTTAGCATGGACCACAGTCGCATCACATAGCTATATACACATGAAAACTAATTGGAGGATGTACCTTTTCAATTTAACTTTAATGTCGTACAGGTACGTTAAGCGAAGGTACGCACGGGCGAATTTATATCGCGCAATGGATTTTAAGAATTAGAAAGAGAATCTAACTAAGTGCATCCCCGCGCGTCAGGGAAATACACTGTTGAATTTTCAAATCTCGGCAGCAGCGCGTTGAAAATCAGTGCGCGATTAAAAATCGCCCGCGGGTACGAGGGCTAAAAGTGAGAAGATGGGCGAAAAGTGTGAAAGATTTTTAAAGGATCTTTAATTGAAAACGGTGAAGACAGCATGTTGATGTAATAGACTTTTTGCTCCAAGGAGACTCCTAAAAACAAAACTTTTGTAAAAGAATGTAACGATTATGAAGCACACGACACTTAAAAAAACAAACATAGATTTTACTAGGGATATAAGTAATCATATTGTTAATTGGTTGTCATGGGTATAAGCATGTGCTACGGAGGAATAAGGAAAATTTCGTGAGGAAAGTTTTGATTATCAATGTTGATGGGTATAAGAGTATGTGAAGAACAAAAACACGATAGATGGACTTTGTGAATGATGTTATGGTTAGGAAGGGGGTGACTACCGAGATGATAACTAATAGAGAAGTATGAAATAAAGGGACATGTTGGGATAAGAGCAGGAGAATAATGATACTATTGTTTTTTACAGAGACTTCAGAGTATCCCACGTACTCTCGCATCATCTATATCCAAACACACTAATGGATTTAGAAGTCAGTGCTTTTGAGCCAATAGTGTTTTGGAATCCTAGAAAGAAGTCTTTCAATGCTTACTTTTCTTTTCTAATTGAACTTGTGTTGTACCCATTCATGGCTTTCATAAGTTTTTTGAAGAGGTAAGATAGCTTTTATGATATTTGTAATTTGCCTTATATTAAACTGAACTAAAAAAAAGTACTTGGTAGTTATTGCATTTTTGTTGTTCGCATTTTGCCCTATTCCTGTGAATAGGGTCTTGGTGTTCCTCGTTTATATGACTTATACTACGGCATAAGCTATTTCCATTATTAAAGCCCCATTTACATGATGCACGTTTCTTACCTTTGGCATACAGTAAAATTGAAGCAACAAATGATTTGCATTGTCAAAACACTGTTTGGACGATGACAACTTTCACTGTTGCTCCAACTTATACAGTAGTATGCTTCAGGCAATTAAATCGCATCATGTAAATCAAGCTTTAGTTGAGCCAACACAAGAGGAGTCTGTGAAAAAAATTACTTGCTATGTTTTCAGGCACGTCAGCCTCTTCATCCGCAAGGACTTCTTCACCCGCCATTACAGATGGCACGATGGTATTGGCTTCCTTCTTCCCCTCTGGATGTACTTTGCCAGTGGCTCTACTATCTTCCATGCTGTTTCGACGTGGATGTGGATAATTTGCACTACCAGTTTCATAGTATTCGCTATTGGCACAAATGCTGCTCATCATCACCCCGATATCTTTAAAGATGGTGATCAACTCAAGTAAGTATATTATATTTAATAAATAAAGGCCTTTTCCCCTGAGGGCAGGCCGAAACTTCAGGAGGCCACCTGCTACGGTCCTTACATACTCCTTTTGCTTCGTTTACGTTTATACATTTGCTCATACACGCACGCCGGTTTCAACTCTGACCTTACTGGAGAACATCACCAATAAGGTCACTAAGTATATGTCCTTTTAGCTAGGTCCCGGCGTTTCCATTCACATCTGCTTTGTAAATTCCTTTTGTTAATTGCCTTTCATTCACATTATTTTTAATGATTGTTTACAAATTACATTATATTATGTTGTATTGTTTTGGCTTTAGATTCTCCTAGGTACGAGTATAATTAATCATTGAAAGACCATCATGTTCAGAAGTGTATTCATCTTGCTGACAGTGAATATTTTGCCGACTATCAGTATAATAATAAAAAAAAATATAATAATAATAATCCATTTATTTCAGGTGACGCAGGCCCATACATAAAATACCTTAACCTAAACATGCATATTTTAATTATAAAAACAAACTATTGTGCACGAGTGAGACTGTATCTTAAAATAGACTCAAGGAAAATCATTTCATTGCAGTTGCATCTACGCAATTTACTGATATCATATCAGGAACAATATTGCATATAATGGAGGTCAATTTATTTGTAACTACTACAATTAAATATTCACATAATATAAATTAAATATAAACTATAATAATATGTACAATTATATGAAAATATAAACAAACAACTACTACAATTACAAGTTTCTTCATCATTTTAAGATCGGATATTCAGAAAGTTCTTATTATTGTCTTCATAATACTTTATTTATTTGCTTCATTTAAAACAAGTTTTCACTAAGACCATTCAACTATAAAGAAACAGTTTTCATGACCACTTTATAGCTTAGCTATAAAATTTTGAACTTCTTATTATCTTTCTCCAGGGATACCACTGTCGACTGGGGCATGCACGAGCTCGAAGCTGTGATGGACAGGACTGACATCAACAGTAGCCTCTTCACATCAATGACTTTCTTCGGAGATCATGCACTACATCATCTGTTCCCCACGTTAGATCACGTTACTTTGAGACACTTGTATCCAGTATTCCTAAAGCGTTGCGAGCAGTTCAGGGCTAACTTCAGATTGACATCATCTTTTGACCTTTTTATTGGACAGTTGAGAATGGCTGTCAAAGAAGATCCTAATGTTTTGGGTAGATCGAAATAATAGTTTTTAAGTATGCAAAGTTAGTAGGTAGTTAGTATCGCTATCGATGGAGACGATGGAGTGCATTGTATAAGTACCAAAATTGAAAACTAATTGGTTATTTTAAGGCAAAATGATGGGAAGTGTGGTGTTACTTGACTGGATATAATAAGAAATGAGTACAGAGGAAGTCTGAAAGTCTGAAAGGAAGTCTGAGGATGAATTTTTGGTATGACATAAATAAATAGTTCAATGAATTTTATGTACTTAAATTTGTTTTTGATAGTGAATTTGAATTGTATGATGAATTTTAATGAATTATTATTGAACACTGTTGATTATTTCTTGGCTTATATGACATGTTTTTCTTAATGGATTTTATGTAATATGATTTTAATTTCCGACGTTTGATGAAGTTTTGGCATGTTTTAACATTTTAATTGGTTTTAGGTTTAGGATTTGAATTTTTGAAATAGAATAATCCTTTTTTTTTTTGTACTTATATTTGACTATTTTTTTTTTATGTAACACATTCAGACACAATGTAAATTGTTATTGAATAAATGAAATGAAATGAAATGAAGTGGCACCTTTAGCTGAAAAGTTGTGTGGAAATCGATTGTCATAGTATAAGCATGTGATACGGAGGAATGAGGAGAATATCGTAAGGAAATGTTTGAGTATGAAACGATGGGCGGACTGTGTGAATGATGATATGGTTGGAAAGGGGGTGACTACCGAGTTGACGACTAATAGAGAAGTATGGAAGAAAAATACATGTTGCGCGGGTTGCGCCGACCCCAAATAAATTGGGAAAAGGGCAAGAGTTATGATGAATTGATTATTTTCGAAAAACCATTTATTAAGAAGAAGGATATAAGTTAACCCACGCCACGACACAAAAACACACACAGCAAAGATGTTCTAACATAATACTTTACTCCTTTGAGTTTATAAGAGTTTGAACAAAATTATTGTTAGTATAATCCGGTCTTATTTTAATACACACTGATATTTTAGAAAAAGATTCACATTTTGTTTATTTTTCGTGTAGATATTCTTGTTAAGGCTGATTTATCCATCGCCAGATAACTTTTATTCGAGGAATATAAAATTGACGTTTGACAGTTTTTGTATGAAATAACTGTCAAAATTTGAAGATTATTCCTCGAATAAAGTTATCAGATGATTGCAAAATCAGAATCAGCCCTTAATCGCAATTAACATTTTGCATCACGCAATAAAGACCTCTGATAAAAACAATATGTCCTAACCTATAACTCATTCTTTGATTCCTACGAAATTAAATAAATGCCTTTAATCCCACTAATATTATATATTATAATAGTTATTGGCCCATATTGGATAGACAGAGTTTTTAAATCTATTATTGAAATAAATACATATTTATTCTACTTATCTCTTAGTGTGGGATTTAAAGGTTATTGTCCTAAGAAAATTATTAGATATTGTTATCTCAGTTAAGTAGTAACTACGTCATACAAAAATAAACAAATTTGATTGGTCGATAAAAATGACACTTAATGAAACCGAGAGTCACTTGTTCTCCCTGTCAATGTAATTTTTTTTATACCTGGGAACCTTCTGGTTACGGAGATATTGAAAGTCAAAAATCCAACTTTTACTGACGTTTTTTTTTACGAAAACGTTTTTAATGTTATAACCAAAATAACAAAATGAAATCCTAACTTAACTAAAATATAGTGTCGAAAAATTCATCCGCATCGGTGTCGACTGGTATTGTACCCAAGAGACTGGGTAATAATGTTATGACACAACTTTAAATACATGCATGCAACCCATAAGCACAATGTTTTGCGTGTGTTACATTGCGCACTACCGCAAACAGCAAATTTTCACAACAAAACTAAAAGTTGTCCGTACTAGAAATCGTTCCCAAAAATTATTTTTATGCAATGTTAGTTTGATGTACAAAATGCGTAGTTGACGACTAAAGTTCGTTTTTTAATTTCAGAGACTAATCTGACAGGTGTAATGTCAAACTTCTATACTAGAAAAACGCAAACACAAAAGACTTAAATGTCAGATTAGTCTCTAGGATTAAAAAAACGAACTATATATTATATACGATATTAATTTAGTTAAATTGAATGTCTATATTTATTATCAATATTGCAATGTTTTGTTTCACAAATGTGTGTAGACATGAAAGATAAGCTTGCCCTTTGGTTTGCGATGTGACTTTGCTTATCAAGAGTCAGTGAATAAATAATTTATCGCAATCAAGTTTTCCTAACAATAATACTGTTTATAGAGGGTCAAATATGTTGAGAAATTGAATACAATATTTATTTTTATTATTGTATTTTTTATTGATTGATTACTTTTAAACTGTTTTGTTTAAGTGTTCATGTACATGAACACTTAAACAAAACAGTTTAAAGTAATTACATCCTGAAATGTTATAATACCACGGTTTTTCGATTTTGACCGCTATGTCAGACTAAGAACGGATGGACGTCTTTGATTTATAACTATTGTTAAAATCTTGTTTTTTTTCAAAAGCTTTATAGGCTTGAAGACTCTTAACCGGTCAAGCGGCGCGCGTCGCCGATCGAGATCGGCGAACCGCGACGCTTGACCGGTTAAAGTAACATAATCAATTTTATATTCACATCTGATTGTAGTGTTCAGTTCTTACAAAGACATCTGCAATACCAGAAGCAACGCAGGTGCGTGACGTCCCACAGAGTAAGCTGAAATGTCTCATGTGCTTGTAGGTATGTAGGTGTGGCGATCAAAGGCGCATCACTCCCCTCCTGAGGCCGGAGGGCTGAGTCATGTATCATAATATGATACTTGCCAGGGCCAGTTGAGATTCCAGTGAGTCAGAACCGGGTGGCACATAGTTCACGGTGAGTTGGAACTGTGTGCGGTGATTCCCCATAGTCTGGGTGGGCAACTGCCCAACGTTTGGTATCGGGAAGTTGTATATATGTTAGTTGCACGGTAAACTCTGCTTGCGCGACGCAGGATTTTGTGTGACGACGGTAATCGTATGTGGTGATGCAGACGCCGCCACATCGGTAATTACACCGGTAGTCACACATACCCTTCAAACCAAAACACAGCGACGCTGCTTGGAAGTAGGAATAGAAATGGTGTTAGTAGAGTTGCTTAAAAAAGGCTTTACTACTACTTGATATTCCAACAGAGTTGGTAGACCTGGTAAACAAAATCCTTTAAATTACAAACGCTAAGCCGGTGTAGTTGTAAACATGACGGGCCATTAAACTCAGTGGAACATCTTCATCACTGGCCGGACTCCTATAATTTAAATTAACCAAGATATACCTCGGCTACAAAATAAACCTCTTTCCAGAAAAAAATTCTGTGATTTTAATTTAAGAAGATTTTATTTTTTAAGAAGGAGATAGTTCTCATAAGAAGGTACTTTAAACGATATTTGGTATATTATAAAATAAGAGTTTTAATATGTAAATTTAAGAATAGTATGTATTAAAAGTATTTCGAGTTAATATTTTAACTTTGTTTTCACTTTATTACTCCCGTACCATATCTGATTATCGATCCATTTAATATTTTTAGTGTATACAAAAACTGGCAAAACACGCTTTACTTTAGCATATCATTTAGAACGACTACGGTCCAAAATACGGCGGCAACAGACATAATCGTTGTTCTGGTCACCGGTGCGTATTTGGCCTGACAAAATTCTAGTGCTAACTTAAAATATTGCGTTTGTCAAGGCATATTTAAGAATAAAGTGGAATTCTTACGTAAACCGACCTTAATGACGCAATAACTGATCTGACGGAACAAGATTGCGAAAAAACGACTTACACTTGGCCATTTTTTATTCGAAGTCGTTAAGAGGAAATGCGGTCGGATAGGCTTTTGAAAAAGCCTAAGTAAAAAGTAATAATTTGAGGTTTGGCTCTTGCCTATTTCCTCCTCCAATATTGGACCAATTTAAAAGATACCATTTCATAAACTGAATAAAATGGATATAATATACTGTGTCCCTATGTTTTTCTTTTTTCATTAATAGTTGTCAAATTTGTCTGTTGACAGCGGCTTAAATCGGCATGTTTTGAGGGTTCTAGTGCTTATAAAAACAATGTATCATCAGAAAGGAAAACATAGGGACATACAAGTAGTTAATATTTATTACTTTCTATAAATCATTGCTTTAAGGTCATTAACCAGAAAGAAAACAGGTGAGAGCGTTTCTATGGAGAAGCGACCACGCATTTCCTCTTAAGTAAATGTCCGCACACCCAGAACAACACTGTATTATGTCGAAAAATCTTAAAATCGAGTTTTTTATTTAATAGAATAGCCAAAAATTTTTCGAGCTAACCACGAAGACAGGCGTATTTATATAATACTGATACGCATTGGATTCTTCACATGCAATATTCAGGACATTCGCAATAACTTTGACATAACATAGGATAATCGTTTTTCGCGTCCATTCTGAAAAATGAGCTATTTTGATTTAGTGCAGTGTTGATCTGGGCGTGCGATATGTATTTAATTTTATTGTTGTGTAAGGAAAGTTATCAAAAGCATTTAATATAAACAGGCGAGGTTGGGACCCGATTTAATCAATTTCCACAGTTTGGACAGTACACATCTCAGTGCAGTAAAGTGTGATAAATATAATAGTGGTAATTGTATTTCATTATTCAAAATGGCTCCCAAAGATACGGGATATATTGAGTGGGCACATAAAACAGCTGAGGAGAAGAAGACTCATGTGAGTTTCCCTCAGTTGAAGTACCCTTCATTGAGAGATGGAGGGTTTAGGGACCCCGTACAATGGCTGGAAGGAAAAGCCATGGACGATGGAGCTGAAGGATTATGGAGGATACGGAATGGACTTTACGATTTCACAGATTTTTTGCAGAAGCACCCTGGCGGCGAGGAGTGGTTGGAGCTTTCCAAGGTAGGTCAGCAGTGAAATTTTATGTTATTTAAGTGATTACAACAAAGATTAATAAAATTTGTCGAATGCATGGCATAATCTAAGTGATCGAAATTGCTTGCATTTTAACAATTTAAAAAAATACAATGTTATCCATTTCTCAATATAGGCATGTATTTAATTGAACCTCAAATAATCCCTATTTCATGTTCCTAAAAATTTTACTGTACACTCTAATATGTATAATGGTCGCGCCTCTTTTTTTTAACCTCATATAATTCGTATTTCGGGGTCCTAAAAATACTACATATATACATATAGCCTTCGCTCGTTCGGCTCACTCGCAGTTGGTCACCGTTCTAACCTATACTGACCCATTTGATCGGGGTGCCCAAGCCTAGTTACTGGGATCAACTGTGAGAAAAGGCCAGAAAGTTAAAGAGGCTCCATTATTAATAAGAGTGTGTAACATTAGAAGAACAAAAATTTTTTAGAGGTTCATTAATTTAAAAAATTGTCTTTCATTAGAAGGTCAATAAGTATTTAGACGATCAGTTAAATATTTCCCCTGAATAGATCAATAGGTTGATTATTGTTAATTTCTCGTCATGTTGCATTCGATCTGGAGATTAGTGAGGGAATTATATATGTTGAATTATTCAATTACTGAACCTATAACTTGCAGGGCACAGACATTACAGAAGCATTCGAGTGCCACCACTTCAATCCAGTTGTAGAAAAAATTAAAGAAAAATATTACATTAGAGACGCTCAAACACCTAGAAATTCTCCATTTACCTTCGAAGAAGATGGATTTTATAAAACTTTAAAACGATCGGTGATAGAGGAGCTTAAGAAAATTCCTCCAACTGAGAAAAGACGAACAAATCTGATTATTGATGGACTTTTTTCGACGTGTTTAATATCTTCAGCTTTGTCTTGTTGGGCTATAAACTATTGGGTTGTGATGGCGTCTTACTTGATAGCGTCTCTCGCTTTAGCATGGAGCACCGTCGCCGCACACAACTATATCCATAGGAAAACTAACTGGAGGATGTACCTCTTTAATTTCAGTTTATGGTCCTACAGGTAAATTAATCATAAACATGTTACTTTATGATGACACAAGAGAATTACTGCCAAACGCGATTTTGAAAATGTAAGGTGCACAGCTACCGAAGTAGAATGAACTTAAAAAGCTTAACTAAACTAAACTAACTTAGCTTAACTTTTTTTTTGTTATATGGTGTACATAATAAAGAGTATTCTATTCTATAGACTATTCTATTCTTAAATTGAAATCTTATGAACATATTTTGACATCGCCTCGGTTATCAAATGCGAATGGGTTTATTATTAATCATATAATTGTTTTTACAGGGACTTCAGAGTATCACACGCTCTTTCTCACCATATTTATCCCAACACTCTCATAGATTTGGAGATCAGTGGACTTGAGCCTATAGTGCTTTGGAATCCTAGGAAGAAGCCGTCGTACGTATACTTGACTCTCTTGATTGAGTTGGTGGTGTTCCCATTCTTATTTATGCTCAACTTCGCAAAGAGGTAAGATATTATTTTAAGTTTCATGCTTAGGCGTAGAGCGCCGTACTTCACCGATTGTAACACTCGTATGTACATTTTCAGGCTTATCAGTAATTTCGTTCGCAAGGGCTTCTTTACCCGCCACTACAGATGGCACGATGGCCTCGGTCTGCTCCTTCCCGCCTGGATGTACCTTGCCAGTGGCTCTACCTTCTACCACGCTTTTACTATGTGGCTGTGGGTAAACTGCACTGCCAGTCTTATCTTCTTCACGATTGGATCCAATGCTGCTCATCATCATCCTAAAATCTTCAAAGATGGTGATCAAGTCAAGTAAGTTGATTCAGTTAGTGTACGTAGCTCACTAAGTGAATTAGGTGGGTATATGTAAAAATAGATCAAAGAAATTACAGTAGAATCAGTTTTTAAGCAACGAACCCATCTGCAACGGGCTTAGACTTTTCACGGGTTGATATTTTTACCCAATATTTGACATTAATTGATATTTTATAATTTTTCAGGGCATCAACTGTTGACTGGGGCATGCACGAGCTCGAAGCTGTGATGGATCGCAATGACATCAACGACAATTTCTTCAAAGTGATGACTTTCTTCGGTGACCATGCACTGCATCATCTCTTCCCAACCTTGGACCATGCTGTTTTGAGGCATTTATACCCGGTGTTCTTAAAACATTGTCAAGAATTCAGGGCTAACTACAGATTGACGTCACAGTTTGACTTTTTCATTGCTCAGCTCAAAATGGCGGTGAAGGAAGACCCCACGCTATTAGAGGAATCACAATAAGTTGATTGTTGTACTGGTTTTAATTGTAAGAAACAATAATAACGTTGTTTTATTAAATGTGACAGACCGTCTTGGTTTTTCGTTATGTTAGTCTCATGTGGATATTTCTTTTTGATAACAAAAAATGATTAAAAGCAAAAATTGATTTGAAAAGTAAGGAAAGTACTATGAAATAAATAAATATGACACATAAACAATTTTTTTATGTGTCTTTTAGCACGAGTGAGAGCTGTAACAACTTTACATAATTAATTATAATTTAACTATGTTTATGAGCTGCCAATAGCCGGTTGTTTGTAACTACGAGACTGTAGTTACAATAAAAACGAGAAAATAAAGGAAAAGTTTATTATGCTTTAATGAACGCCGTTCCGTGCCTGCTTGATTTGGCAGACTCACGGCACTCCCAGAATCTTAAAAGTTTTCAATGAAAATCCTGCTTAACAATTTATTGAAAGAGTGGATGGAAGGAACAATTTTCATTTTTAAGTAGAATTTACATTCCCATATCCTGTGTTTGCATACTCAGATCGTACCTATAATATTAACAATGTTGCGGCCTGTGCCCGCCTAGCAACCAGCGCGGCGCGCAGGCAGCGGGCCGACGTCATCCACCGACCATCTCCGCTGAGCCAATCGGAGCGCCGTTGCGACCAGCGGCAGGTATCACGCCATACCGCAGCGGACCAATGGCGGCGCGCCACCACACACGACGGCGGGGGGGACTTCGCTCGGGCTCCGCGGTAGAAGGCCGGGGTCTCTTCACTTGCTCCGACGCGGCACCACCGATCGGTCAACATACGCTTAATATTGTAACGGGTCCTAGAATTTCTGTAATCTTGTACACGTCAGTTTAAATTTAAAAGATCTAAATAAGTATTGGTTTGTTCTATAACAGTATTTCATTTAGTCTCCCTAACACACACCTAAGCATAGGCGTCAACAAGTGGCGACCGTGACAGGACTCGTTGCGTAAAATTTAAATTCATCGAATCATCGAGAAGCGGCGGAAGATCGAATCGTCGAGAAGCGTCGACGGAAAATTCGTCGCGTGGAGCAAGTGCCGCAGCCCGCCATCCATCCAGCTGGGCTGCGTAATCAAGAAGAAGGGGAGCGCGGACGAGCTGCTGTGTCCAGGGAGACTTCGGAGGGTGACGGCGGGTCAAACTCAACACGTCTGCCGAAGGTCTAGCCCAGGAGAGTAAGCCCTGATCCATTCATTTCCTTTCTTTAATCTTTTTCCTGTGTGCCCTTGCGCTGTGAACCAGTGCGCGGCTTGCTGTTCGAACGTCAAACGGGAAAAGGGCCATATCTTTTCCTAATTTGCAGGGTTAATTGCACGTGGGTTGAGCTGGCTTATGCTTCATGCTTGGCTAGGCGCTAAGCTGCAATTTTTCCACTCTAGTCGAATCATTTGTATGTTCGTGTGCACCTACCCGCTTAAGTTCAGTTTCATAAATTTAATCCCACGTAACGCATAACCTCACTTTTGGCGATATTGTAAAACGCAAGCTAGCATTTTAAGCTGCACGCATTGTTTTTCCTACCCAATCCATATTCATGCACGCGTGTGAATTAAGTGCACGCAACCAAAGCTTGGTGAACCAGCCATCTTGCTGACTATTTCAGAGTTCCGGCCATACGGCAACTGTTCCGGTGCAGAACCAACGCAGCCAACACAGCGGATTCCCTCGACGCGCCGACTACATTAGCGGCGGCCGGCCGGCGGCCCGCTACGACGCGGAAGTCGTACCTGGGACCGTGTTGGAGCAACGCCTAACATTGTCAGGTTCACTGCACATTTATCTATTCAGCTCATTGTATTTCATTGTTTTGTGTTTTGTATTGCGATAGACAATAGGTCTCGTTGATAGCAAAATGACCAGTGTAGATACCGACCTGAAGGTCAAAATTAAAGAGTTAATTAGAAAGCGTGGCACCATAAAGGGTAGATTAACAAAATTCATAGAGTATTTAGGTACTATGAAGAACTTGGAGCCTAAAGAGGTTGCCAGTGTCCAAGTTAAAGAAATTTCTTTGAGATTAGCCAAGTTTCAAGAATTATTTAAAACATTTGACGAATTACAGTCAGAAATTGAAATATGTTGCTCCGATGTAGATGAACAATTGGAAGAAAGAGAGGCAACAGAGTGTCAATTTTACTCTGCTCTCTCTGTAGCTCAAGAATTAATTGAGGCTACCCCATTACCAATAAATAAAACAAACAGTGTTGGAGAAAATAGTAATTGTTCTCATCAGCCAAGCGGTTGTTCTCATGCATTTAACGGAGTGAAATTGCCAACCATACACCTTCCAAAGTTTGATGGAAACTTGTTAACATGGCTAGAATTTAAAGATACATTTGATTCTATTATTCACAGCAATAAATCAATTCCAGAAATAAATAAATTTCACTATTTAAGATCAGCTTTGGAAGGGAGTGCTAAGGGGATAATTAAATCAATAGAGTTTACCTCGAATAGCTACAAATTAGCATGGGATTTACTATGCGAGCGATATGATAATAAGAATATTCTCATAAACAATCATCTCAAAGCTTTAATTAGTGTTGAAAAGTGTAGTCGAGAATCATACAAGGCGTTAAGGTACTTAGTAGACCATATGTCAAAAAACTTGAGAGCGCTGGAAGCTTTGGGTCAGCCGACCGACAAATGGGATGCACTTATTCTGTTCATTCTAGCTTCAAAGTTAGATCCGGTGACTAATACAAAATGGGAAGAGCATAGGTCTACGTTAGCCGATTACCATAGCTTAGAAAATTTCACAAGGTTTCTAAGAAATCGAGCCGATATTCTAGAAACAATGTATTTCGCAGGCATGGAAAATGCCGAGAAAAGGGACCGAAAGCCAAGCAGCAATAAAGAGCCTAAACCGAATAGGACTTTTGCTGCATTAGGAGATAAAGGTGGACCGTCCACGTGTCATGTCTGCAATAACAGTCACCATTTATCCGAGTGCTCCAAATTTAAGAATATGGACATAGGGGATAGGCTATCTGAAGTCACAAGATTAAAACTATGTAAAAATTGCCTTAAGAGCGGTCACAACTCATTCCAATGCAAGTCCAAGCTTACGTGTCGTGTATGCAAACGGAAACATCATTCACTAGTACACAATGACGAGTTTAAGACCAATAGGTCCACAGCAGACGCTCCGGCCCTTGAGCCCTCTAGCTTACCGGTTTCTCTCTCAGCGGCCTCAGTAGGTCAAGTACTGCTAGGCACGGCTCTAGTAGACATAGTGCATCCGCAAACTGGGGAAATCTATCAGGCAAGAGCGTTACTAGACACAGGTAGTCAGATGTCCTTACTATCCAACAGCATGAAACAAAAGCTCGGGTTAATTTGTGACACTTCCCGTCCCACTCACGTTGCCGGAATAAATAATTCCATTTCAAAGGTTTCCGAAAGGGTAAACATTAAACTCAAGTCGCGCGTGACTAATTTCTGTATCTCGGTTAACTGTCTTGTCTTACCAAATATTATGGGTATGTTGCCCAACATGCAGGTAAACGTTAAGCAACTCGGTATACCAAAGGAAGTTAGTCTAGCGGATCCCACTTTCTATGAACCTTCGAAGATAGACATTCTGTTAGGTGCGGATGTATATTGGGCGATTGTGAATGCCAATCACATATATCTAGGCAAAAATAAACCAGCACTACAAGACACTAAACTAGGCTGGGTAGTGTCAGGCCCTACAGGGCAAGGTAGCCTAAAGTCCCTCACTGTAACTTGTAACTTTAGCCAAGACGCACAAGAGTGGCTAAAAAGATTCTGGGAAATCGAAGAGGGTTATGCTGAACACTATTCCCGTTCCCCCGATGAACATTTCTGTGAAGGGCATTTTGTTCAACATACCAAACGCCTGTCAAACGGAAGATTTTCTGTAGCAATGCCTCTAAAGGAAGACCCTGAGAGCGCGTTAGGCGACTCCTATGCAATAGCTAGGAAGCGGCTTACCCACTTAGAAACCAAATTAAATAAAAACCCCCAACTAAAGGAAGCTTACTCAGAGTTCATTAAGGAGTATAAGGAATTAGGTCACCTAACCGAAATTGCACAACCGCAGTTCGGGTACTACCTACCCCATCACTGTGTCATTCGGGAACATAGTGAAACCACCAAACTCAGAGTAGTCTTCGACGCATCTGCGAAGACTACCTCTGGAAAATCGCTGAATGAGATACAAGCAGTAGGTCCAGTCATTCAGAGTGACTTAATGTCCATATTACTACGTTTTCGAGAGCATAGGTTTGTTCTTACCGGAGACATTACTAAAATGTATAGGCAAATTCTAATTGATGAGTCACAACGTCATTTGCAATTAATACTATGGCGTTGTGAGAAGTCTCACAACATTGTAACGTACCAGTTAAATACAGTGACTTATGGTACAGCGTCAGCTCCCTTCCTTAGTACGAGGTGTCTTCAACAACTCGCGCTAGAATGTGATGACGAACTTATAAAGGAGGTTATGCTAACTGATTTCTACATAGACGACTTAAGCACTGGCTGCGCATCAGAAGAGCAGCTGACGCACATCCATAAGGGTACTACTAGAGTGTTAGAGTCGGCGGGTTTCAAGCTTAGAAAATTTCGTACAAATTGTCCGCAAATATTCAAGAAGGACCACTTTAGTACTGATGTTCTAGATCTGAGCAAGGAATCCGCTGTGCTAGGATTAAACTGGTCTCCAGTGAATGACACAATTCAATTTTCCACAAATATACCTATAGCTGCTCAGATAACTAAACGAACGATTATATCGATGACATGTAAAATATTTGATCCATTAGGACTACTGAGTGCGGCCATCATAAAGCCAAAAATTCTACTCCAAAGGCTATGGTGCGCCAAGTTAGACTGGGATGAGCCAGTACCAAATAATTTTGCTAAGGACTGGCTAAACTTTAGCAATAATTTATCATATCTGTATAACTTGCATCTACCTAGACACACTCTGTGTGAATTACCAGAGTATATTGAATTGCATTGTTTTGTAGATGCCTCACAGGCAGCCTACGGCGCCTGCGTTTATTTAAGGTCAAGGAGTAACAAAGGTAGCTACACCTCACGCCTACTATGTGCCAAGGCCAGGGTAGCACCCCTTAAACCTATGACTATCCCTAGACTAGAATTATGTGGAGCGCTCCTCGGCGCGAGACTTAGTCATAAAGTAATTCAGTCCTTGAAAGGAAAAATAAATAAAAAATTAATATGGACCGACTCCACGGTAGTACTAGGATGGCTAAAAATGCAGCCAAACTCACTTAAAATGTTTGTTCGTAACAGAATAAATGAAATTCAGGAGTTAACAGCTGAATATCAATGGCGTCACGTGCGCACAAGTTTGAACCCTGCAGATATGGCATCAAGAGGAGTAGAACCTCACGTGCTGCAAGGTTCGACGCTTTGGTGGGAAGGCCCTCCCTTCTTAAAACAAAAAGACAGTGAGTGGTCTCCCAAGCTAGCTCCGTTAGAGGAAAAATCGCTGCCAGAAGTCAAACCACTTAACCCATACTCATGTGCGGCAAATAATAGTAATAGAGTAGATAATACAAAGCTTATAGATTTCAACAGGTTCTCTAATTTCCTACGGCTGAAAAGAACAGTTGCCTACGTGCTAAGATTTGTCCAGATAGGAAAAGGGCAGATAAATGCTAGTCCAACCTTATCGGTTGAAGAGTTGCAAAAGGCATGCACTCTTCTAATTAAACTCAGTCAACATGAGACTTTCTCTGAAGAAATCGAAATATTGAGCAAAGGGCTGCAGTTAAATAAAAATTCGAAAATATTGCCCCTTAATCCTTTTGTAGACTCGGAACGAGTGCTACGGGTGGGAGGCCGGCTAGAAAATTCGAGATTCAGCTATGATAAGAAGCACCCGATTCTTCTAGACGCTAAACATAGATTCACTAAGCTGTTAGTAAAATATGAACACTTGCGCTTGTTCCATGTTGGTCCCCAGGCACTGCTTGCAGCCATCCGTGAGGAATATTGGCCCTTGGGAGGGCGAACCCTTGCTCGCACGACCACCAGGCAGTGTGTTGTGTGTACGCGATTGAGAGGTAAACCTTTCGAACCAATTATGGGTGATTTGCCGGCCGTCAGAACGGATAATAGCTTCGCCTTCAGTTCTTGTGGGGTAGACTTTGCGGGCCCGTTTAAAATTTCGAGTCGTAAAGGCCGAGGGAACCGCATAACTAAAAGTTATCTATGTCTGTTTGTGTGTCTCACCACTAAGGCGGTTCACCTAGAGTTGGTCAGCGACCTCACGTCTGAAGCATTCATTCTGTGTCTCCACCGGTTTGTAGCTAGGAGAGGTAAACCCTATGTCATATATTGTGATAACGGTCGTAATTTTCTAGGTGCATGCAATGAGCTGGGTAGGATGCTGCAGGAGGCCCAAGAATCTGTGTACAATTACACGGCGAACGAGGGAATCCGATTCGTGTTTGGACCTGCATATTCGCCCCATTTCGGAGGCATATGGGAGGCTGGTATAAAATCCTCTAAATATCATCTTAAACGAGTAGCTGGGGAGGCCTGTTTGACGTTCGAGGAGCTGGCGACACTATTCTCGCAGATTGAGGCCATACTCAATTCCCGTCCCCTCTCTCCCCTCTCGTCAGACCCTAATGACACCTCTCCACTAACCCCGGGGCACTTTCTGGTGGGCAGGCCGTTGACCGCCGTCCCATCACCACCCATCACAGCACTGCGGCCCAACCGCTACAAATTAATTGAAAAAATCCGCCAACAGTTCTGGTCCAGGTGGCAGAAGGAGTTCCTGGCCGAGATGCAGCAACGGTCCCAGTGGAGGACCCAGCAGCGAGGCATTTGCCTCGGCGACCTCGTGCTCCTGCGGGAGGCAAACCTTCCGCCGCTCCAGTGGCGCCTGGGGCGCGTCACGCGCCTACACCCAGGCCCAGACGGGGTCAGCCGGGTGGCGGACGTCGCCACAACCAAAGGGACGGTCACTCGTGCCGTCCGCACGATGTGTCCCCTCTGGCGGGACATGTCATCCAGTTGAAGTCGAAGTCTTCAACGCCCGGGAGTATGTTGCGGCCTGTGCCCGCCTAGCAACCAGCGCGGCGCGCAGGCAGCGGGCCGACGTCATCCACCGACCATCTCCGCTGAGCCAATCGGAGCGCCGTTGCGACCAGCGGCAGGTATCACGCCATACCGCAGCGGACCAATGGCGGCGCGCCACCACACACGACGGCGGGGGGGACTTCGCTCGGGCTCCGCGGTAGAAGGCCGGGGTCTCTTCACTTGCTCCGACGCGGCACCACCGATCGGTCAACATACGCTTAATATTGTAACGGGTCCTAGAATTTCTGTAATCTTGTACACGTCAGTTTAAATTTAAAAGATCTAAATAAGTATTGGTTTGTTCTATAACAGTATTTCATTTAGTCTCCCTAACACACACCTAAGCATAGGCGTCAACAAGTGGCGACCGTGACAGGAATAAGGGTTTACATGGAATAAGGAAGAGGAAATTTTATATGAAAATCATTTAACAAGAACATTTTAAGAAAATATATTTATTATAAGATATACGACTAGAAAGCTCAGTGAACATTCAGAATGAATATCTTTTTTAATCTTTAGATATTTCTTATTTAGTTTCAAGAAACATAGTAAAATGGTAAATTCTTTAGACATCACTTTTGCAGGTAGATTTACGAGCAATTTTTTTCTTTTAAGTTTGTTGTTTTAATACTTACATAAATAGTCTGAGAACTTTTGTCTACAAACATTGTTTAAGTGTTAATGTTTATTTTTGAATTAATGACTTAACAGGTAAAGTTTGTTTCAACTTTCAACTGAACTGTACTGCGACGTCCTTCTTTTCTAGGCTAGGCATTAAGGGGCAAATGCAGTTTTTCTTACTTTTTTGCAATATGCAGGTCAGTGTCAGGTTGTATGTTGATTAAATCATGATTTGAGACCGTAACAAATATGGTTTTACAGAATTATGATCAATAGAACAGCAATACCTATATTATGTTGCAATTGGATAATTCAATCAAATAAGCTCCCTGACAGATTTTCGTAGTAAACTAAAACCACAGAATATATAATAGTACTACTAAAACATTGTAACAATCGTATAAAATATGGAGGGTGAACGAGTTTGAGCCGTCTGGCCCGATTCGGTAGACTTTGGCAAATGTATGCGGGTCAGCTAACAAAACGGTCCTGTCCTTATGTAGGAACTACCTGCGCCCTGCTGTTTTACCCGAATAAGTTTCGATCCCATGGGAATATCGGAATAAAAAGTATCATATGTCCTAATATGGGCCATGGTCCACCTATGTGACACATTTTATCGAAAGCGAAAGCGTAACAAACAACGATACAAAAAATTAAATTATCTTTATAATATCTGTTAAGACTAGCCGATATCAAAAGACTGTGGGCAAATGTGAAAAAAGGAAAAAAAAATACGTTTATTTGCGGTAAATATGACGCAAAAAAAAAAAACAAGTTAGGGGAAAATATGCGGCACATCCACGCAAATCGGCCATCGCTCAGAATAATGCTGTGGCTCTAAGCGAGACAGAGCCACAGCGCTGGTGGTCACGGGGCGGATGAAATGGTATGAAGGGGTCACCATAATGCAGAAGGGCATCAAAATCTATCCGAGAGATTTTGAGTAATAGTCGAATGATGATATTATACTATTTTATGTAGATAGATCGATAAATCGTTTATTTGGTGCACACAAAAGACACATAGCACACAAAAGTACGATTAAATAATAACTAACTACATGTGCTGTCATAAATAATTTCCTTAAATTCCTGTATGTTTTAATCTTCTGCAGAATATAAAGATTATGATCTTTTTGTGCAATTGGACACTACGCTCCATTGGAGGCCGCTCCATCGTGAACGCTTTTGAACTACATTAATTGCCCACTGTCTTAGCTGACCAAAACTGTTCTTTTTTATTGATAGTGTAGAGGCTATCTATGTAGCCTTACCTTTTAAAGTGCAGGCTGGTTATAATTGAGGGCGTGTTCCATTCAAATATTTTTATTAAGTATTTTTTTGGTTTAGTAGAGTGAGTGCTAGTATTAACATGGTAATGTAAAGTCTTTTTATAATATATCCAAGTGAAATCCTATCGCTGTTTAATTACATAAAGGGGCTCTTCCTATAGTAGGTACATAGGTAAAATTCGCAAGGGCACTAACAATAAGAAATAATAGGCCTATATGACTTTTTTTTGCGCTTGATGCTTCTCTTCGTTCTTATTTCTTTCTTATTCTGTTTATTGTTAGTCATTTCCATTTATTTTTAATATATTACTGTTTGTTTTCTCTTACAAATAAAATAAAAATAAGCGACTTTACCTCTCACACGTTTGCCCGCCTACCTTTCGAAACACCCTACGCGTCGGAGTAGTTGAATGACTTTACCGCATTAAAGTCATTGTTTTAACAATGACTTTACTGCGGTAAAGTCATTGTTTTAACAATGACAATGACAATAGAACAATGGCAACTAGCTTCATCTTTCTGACTGACCGACCCCTTGATAATTCAAAAGTGCCTGTAATTGGTTTAATTGTAATAAATGCTTTGAGTTTGAGTTTGACACTGTTGTGTACAGTTGGTGTACTGTTGACGTTTCGAGCACTTTCTCTTATGTACATGTTTTTGGTGTACACTTGACGCTTGAGGGGTTAAAAAAAACTTAAGAGGTTATAAATTAAGCGGGTTTGTTTTATGGTTTGTACACCGATTTATCCATAAAAAGAATTGCGTAGATCGGGTGGGCTGATTTACGCAATTATTTTTTTCAATTGGTAGAACAAGCTCGCGCGGTTGTCTCATATAAATTTTGTTCTTAAGGTAACTTCGCTTGGGTAATTTTAGAGTTAGCTTCAATAGTACTATACCTATTTGATCCACTTGGGTCAAGTTGATGATGTTACAAATCTTCCTGTCATTGTTTACATAGCGATCCCACAATAAATGGTGGCAATAAAAAGTGAAAAAAAAAAAACTTTTAGGCAACAGTTTAAACCGATTACTTAACAATAGGATTTCCAACAAAATAACAATTATCACAGAAGTTATTAGTGTTATTCTAAGCTTCAACAAAAAATGGCTCCAAGGACCAAAAATATTGGTATGTACCTATCCAGAATGTAATCAGTTCAAAAGCAATATTTTTTATTCAACTTCAGTAAAATATTTTCATAATGGAAAATGCCAATACTGAAAAAAATTGCTTTGAGACGTAATATTTTTAATATTTTCTACTTGTACAGCTTTTTTCGATAAGTTTCACACTTAAATTAATTTGTTTGAGCTTGTTAATTGTCGTGCTTTTGCCCAAGGCTTCGCCCGCGTGAAGGAAATTATCGTGAGGAAACCGGCATGTCCAAGAGCCAAAAATTCCAGGAGATGTGACATCTACCAATCCGCACTGTGCCCGCGTGGTAGATATAGCCCACTTCCTCTCGAAGAGAGGAGGCCCGTGTCCCAAGCAGTGGGAACATCATGGGCTGATTATGTATTAGTATGGATGTTATCGGAATTTTAAAGGCGCGTTAGACGTTGTACTGCATGTGTCGCAAATAGCTCACTTTGCATGCTTTACTCTATGTGGACGCAAATGCTCACTGTGTCACGGACACGCGCGTGTTGAGGCTGCAAACGCCTTTGCTTGCAAGCTCAGCGTTCCCTCTGGGTGGCAACAAATTGTTGCACGTGACGTCATGTCAGTGCTATAACTTCCAGAAAGCATACTATTTTAGTACGTGATGGCTCGCCAGCTAACTCCAAGTGTGCTGAATATGTCGAATTTGTTTGCCATGGTGCGAGACATTCGCGACACTGCAACGTCTGGCCTTCCAATTCACCGGACCAATTTATAGGTTTGCAATAATGGCACGTAAGGATAAGTGCAGTTCAGCTTCTTTAAACAGGAATGTGGAAGACTCTAGTAGGCAACAACCGACAGTACGTCAAGTTTAGTTATGAAACTTTAATATGTTTCAAGAATTAAGGAGACGATGCTCTTTATTGTATTTTTTAGGGTGGGCTTAAATTGCCATTTAATTAAAGTTTGACAAAATAATGATTAGATTCCAAAATTGAACAGTCCCAAGAAGCTAATAAAAAAGTATTAATCCACCAAAAAAGCATAGTCTAATACATCCTCCATTATCGGATAGTGATTGAATCGACAGCAAATCCGTTGACAAAAAGAAATAAGAAATCACGCGAAGCAGCTTCGCAATAAATAGTCCTTAAATAAGTACTTGTAAAGAATATTGGAGAAAAACGTAATTTCCGCTGGGATCCGAATCACATTTTAAGCGTAACGCTTCTGTCAGTTAACCGTTCGTTCTACCCTCACTTAATTATTGGAAACGTTTTTCACATCGATTTGGCGCGAACCGTGAATGTGCAGTATCGTGTGAGTGTTTTTATTAAGCTGTCTGTATACTTTTATTTATGTGCCAATGTTTTTATTTGTTTTATGAACCTAATTAATTTAGAAAAAGTTGTTCGGAATTAAACCAATAGTTATAAAAATTGGTCTTGGAAAGAAAGGTTTACGACGCCTGCAAAAAAAAACTTTATCAATTCCTAAAGTTTGGATAACTGGTCCAAACTAGTGACTAACAACTTTTAACTATTTTGTCTAGAAACTATTTGTTTTCATTCTCTAAAATGTTGTCTAAATTATTATTTATTTATTTCTTATTTTTTTTTTCCATTAATTGCCAGATTTATAATATTGAACTGTCTCGAATTACCGAACACATTACCTTAATGAAAGAAGCATTTAAGCCTGTTTTAAGGATTATAAACATATTGACCTCTCGGGGGCACTTCATACAAATTCTGTGAGGGCTATAAAGGTGTTTAAGGATATTTATGTTGTAATGAAGACCGTGGCTATTATTACAAAATAAGGTTGTAAATCTGTTGGAAGCGCACACGTGGGAGGTATCGTTCACCCTCACGGAGGAACCCCTGATTGCATCTACGCCTGATTTATTCCTGCACTCAATTTATTTCTCGGTGCGAGTTACTTAGGACCAGCGCTTGACTTTGCACTCAGAAGTATGTATTCTAGAAAAGTACTTATTATCCAGTTTTAAATTGAGAACTTATATTCCTCTTACAGTGAGCAGTAGTGGCCAGTGGTATCGGCCGCGACTTAAGAGTTGTAGGTCGTAAGTTTGAACCCAGCCAGGCGCTTCAGCTTATGTAAATTATTTCATCACCACTGTCCTCAAAACGGTGAAGGAATGTTTTGAATTATACTGGTATGTTTTAGAACCAAAAATTAGAAGACTTGTGACATCTACCAAACCGCACTGGGCCCGCGTGCTGGATTACAGCCCACTCCTTCCCGAAGACAGGAGGCCTGTGTCCCAGCAGTGGGAACATTATAGGCTGATTATGTATGTATGTGGTGTAGGTAACTAACCCGACTTTGTTTTATATCATAAGGTTCACGTGGGAATATTGGGATAAAAACTATCCTATGTCCTTTCCCGGGACTAAAACTCTACACAAAATTTCATCTACATCGGTATAGCGGCTAAAGCGTGAAGAGGTAACAGACACAGTTTCGCATTTATAATATTATCTGTATAGTATGGATAAATGCTTTGAGTTGTTGATTAGGAGGGACTTAAACATTACTGGCGAAACGTGGGTGTAGGTACTTACTATACACACCTCTGGCTAACCCTTCGGAGAATACATGCGTGATGTTATGTAGGTAGGTATGTGTAAATCAAAATTTAGTGTACTGCCGCAACTTTTCAACATTAAAATGTCAGTAGAAATGAAAATGAATCCACACAGGAAGATACTGTTATGTTCGAGACAATGAAACACCGAGATTCAAAGCAGACTGGTTTATTATATAAGTATTTAGACATACCCTCACAAGTGCACATATTATGTGATACTTACAATAATACCGTACATAACACTGTCCCCTCTTAATCTATAATTACATGTAACTAAGTTATTATTCTAAAACATTTTAAACCTTTCCTGCATTATAAATAATGTAAAGTCTATACATGTTTAAGTAAAGGGTACAAGTACATACATAATTATATGTTATAAGCGGGCGAAGCCACTTGAAAATGTTAGTTACTAATAAAAAGAATATCCAAAAGAAAACATACTTAAAACTTAATAAATGTAATAGGGACTAGGTACTACAATTTAAAACAAACTTACAAGTAAACAATTAACAATTTTAAACTTACAAGTAGGTACCTACGACCACCCACAAATCCCAATGAAGGTCTTCTTATATTTAAAAAGATTATAAAATTGCTATTGATTGTTATTTTCTAGTCTTTAACTTCTTGGCACAATCTATGGCAGCTCTCCGGCGTAAACGACTATCAATGATCGGCGATGACGTAGATGGTGGCGAACTTTTAGCTGCCGTGACTACTGGTTCGGTAGACTCGTCGCTCGGGCATTTCCCTTTACTCTCATAGGATGTATTAGGCGGGGACTGCGGGGAGTCTACCGATGGAGTGCTTTGTGTTTGTTCATTGGATGCATTAAGTTCAGGTTCGACTGACTCCATATTGGCACTAGGACTCGGGCCCGTGATAGAACGTCTAGACTTCCTAACACCTTTTGTCAACAACTGACAATATGACGTTTATGAAGATGTCCGTCATTAGTTTTAATCGCGTACGTAACTGGCCCTGATCTTCGCACCACTACACCCTCTGCCCATTTTTGCCTATACTTCGAATAATCCCGCATGATTACGGCGTCCCCGATGTCTGCTTGCCGCAGCGGCGGACGCGCCGCGGCCGCGCGCTGCTCGTGCGCCAGCTGCGCGCCGCGTACCAGCTCGCCCGTATCCGGCCGCAGTAGGTCTAGTCTGCCGCGCAATCGGCGTCCGAACATCGCCACCGCCGGCTCGCGCCCCGTGGTGCTATGCTCCGTATTACGATACATAAACAGAAACTTACTTAAAGCAGTGTTGTCGTTAATATTTTCTAGTGATGCCTTCTTTAAAACCCGCTTAATAGTGCGTACTGCGTTCTCGGCGGCACCATTACTGGAAGGGTGATATGGTGTAACGGGCAAATGTTTTATGCCGTTACGCTTAAAATACATACCTAATTCCGCTGATGAAAATGGCGGTCCATTATCACTTATAACTTTTTTAGGTATTCCAAAACGAGCAAAAAGCCTTCTGAAACTATCAATGACGACCGTTGCTGAAGTGGTGCTCACTCGCTCCACTTCAATCCACTTAGAGTGAGCATCGACTATTATTAAATAATATCGATTATGCAGGGGTCCTAAAAAATCAACGTTTAATCGGGACCACGGCTCTTCGGGCCAGGGCCATGAGTGCAATGGCGCTGGCGCAGGTTGTGCGCGCTGCGACACGCACGCCGCGCACTCACTACACATGCGCTCAATATCACTATCTAATGTTTCCCACCACACATAGTTGCGGGCTATCTGTTTCATTTTAACTATACCCGGATGGCCCTCGTGAATTTCTTTTAATATTGATTGCTGTAATACTTTAGGTATAACAATTCTGTAACCCCACACTAAACATCCGTGATCTAAGTGTAATGAGTCTTTTCTATTAAAATAAGGTTTTTCTTGATCGATGCAAACCTGTAACGGCCACCCAAACATTGTATACCCCACTATTTTATTGAGAAGGGAATCCTTATCCGTCTCTGTTTTAATTTGCTTAAAACTGAGTGGAAAGTTTTCTTCAACAAAGTTTAGATAGCTACATTCGTCGTCATCTCGTACTCGTTCTCTAGTCGAGCTAAGAGGGAGGCGTGACAGGGCATCGGCAAAACAATTCCTCTCCGATCTTACAAATCCAACTTAGTAAACAATTCACCTCCACCCAATGTTGCGAACAGGTCCTCGATCCGTGGAAGCGGGTAATGAAAGTCTTTCAAAATCGCGGATTGATTGTCACTTTGTAGTCTCCGCAAATACGGATGTCCCCGTTTGATTTGACTACAGGCACTATCGGTGTACCATAATCTGATCTGTCCACTTTGTATATAACTCCTTCCCCCTGTAACCGATCGAGTTCCCGTTCGACGCGCGCGCGCAGTGCCAGAGGCAAAGGGCGCGCCTTCACAAACACTGGAGTCGTGTCATTTAGGTGTAGTCGTATTTGCGACTTAAATGTACCCAGTCCCTCAGCGAAAACTTCGGGATATTCATCCTTGAGTGTTTTCGCCAACGAATTCTCATCGGATACATAATGGTGGCTATTAAGTGCATCGAAACTTGATAATTTTAACTGTTTTATCCATGTGCGCCCCATTAAGGGAGGTCCCCCATTAGTGATAACGTATAGTTTTAATGAAAGTTGTTTATTGTTGTAGATAATTGTCACCAGTATATATCCGAGTGTTTGAATGACGTCTCCAGTATAAGATTTAAAAGTTAATATTTTACTAATTATCGGTAGCTTATGAAACGTCTTATCGTAAAACTTTTTTGATATAGCCGATATCTTACTTCCCGTATCTACTTCAAACTTTAAAAACATACCTTCAACATTCAACTTAATGTAATAGGGACCGTCATCCTCGCACACATTTATACTACTATTATGATTGGTGTGACCCATGTTATAGAAATTACAATCGTTATCAGTATCGGAGTCGGTAACAGAATTGTCAAGATAGAACTGACCTTTGTTTGTCTTCTTAGAATTTCCATCCTTCTCACTACGAGTGCACACTGATTTTAAATGTCCTTTTTCACCGCACTTATCACACGAATAATGCTTGTAACGACAACTGCCCTCCACGTGACCGGCCTTGCCGCACCGTGCGCACGGGCGCCGCTCGGGCGCCGCCGCCGGCGCCACGCGTGTGCTGCGCGGGCGCGCGCCCCCGACGCGGTGCAGGCCGTCGCTCGCGCCAGCGCTGGAGCCTGCGCTCGCGGCCTCCGCAGCCGGGGCGCTCGCCACGCTTGCGTGCCGCTCCGCCGCTTCGAGAGCCATCGCCAACTCCACACCGCGCTTGTAGTCCACATTCTTTTCGGCGAATAACCTGGATCGCATCTCCTCGCTGTACAACCCTGATACGAACTGGTCGCGGAGATTTACCTCCAGTGAGGCCCCGAAATTGCAGGTTTTAGCCAGATGTTTCAAACCTTGTAGGTAGGAACGAACGCTTTCACCTTGCTGCTGCTTCCTCTGCCTGAATATATGCCTTTCGGCTATTTCTGATCTCTCGGGTTCTAAATGATCTTTCACCAGTTTAACGAGCACATCGAAAGTCTTGTCCTCTGGCTGATCCGGTGAACATAAGTCGCACATTAAGTCGTAACACTCCGAACCGACCAACGTCACTAGCGTAGCCACGTGTAAATTTTCTTCAATGTCGTTCAACATTATAAACTGTTTAATTCGACGAACATAAGTGTCCCAATTTTGGGTTCCGACTTGGAAACCTTCGACTTTTCCTATCGGCATGTTTAAACTTTACACACACGCGTTAAAATGGATAATTAATAATTTTCTCGTCGCCAATGTTATGTTCGAGACAATGAAACACCGAGATTCAAAGCAGACTGGTTTATTATATAAGTATTTAGACATACCCTCACAAGTGCACATATTATGTGATACTTACAATAATACCGTACATAACAGATACTATGTCTAAAAAAAAGTTGGCATGAATGTAGAGACACGAGTTCAATAAATTTTCTATCTGCCATCGGACTTTGCAAGTATTTATTGAAAACTTCCCTGCTATGCATGTAAATACTCGTAATGTGGAGTCTCGATATTGGAATTCTGCGCCTGCTATTTGAATTTATTGACGCAAAGCCGTTACCTTCGAAAGTGTAAGTTCATATTAACAAATTCTTAGAATATGCTATCGATAAGTACTTCGCATGTTTACAGCATAAGGTGACAAATTCACTTCGAAAGCTAACCGACTTCAGGAAATGGTACACTTTCGATCTAACGCGTGATTTACGACGCGTAAAACACTTGAAGCAAACAAACTCCGCTCAAAGTACGGTATTACAGCATGTTATTCAACTTTGTGTAAACAAGGAGTCGTTTCCAAGCATTTGCAAGAGACGAGTGTTGAATGGAAGTAAAAACAGTTACGACTGTACAGAAAAGGAAATTGTCATCATTTCCCACAATCCTTGTCGCAGCGTTACCTCGACTACAAAAAGAAAACCTCTCCGACGAATAGTTCTTTATGCAGACGAGTTCACAGAACTCCCTTCAATTGAGTGCTACTCAAATCTTATGAAGTGTAAGAACGCTACACACTATAGCAAAGTACGAAGTTCTTCTTAATTTTTCAATTTAATTTATATATCAAAGGAAGCATTAAATGTGTTGAATGTGTAAGATTTTGCTTTGAACAGTTTCATCAGAACTTTGCGCTAGACTTGAAGGTTAAATACACTGAAAAGACGGTTAGGTACACACGTGTTTAAACACGTGTAAAAGGCTTGATACCGTCGAGGTACTCTTCTGTGCACGACATAAACATTTGAATACCGCCGGCAGACAAATAAATATTTCAATGCGGAGTGGAGGCAAAGTGTAAGTCATTCATCGCCTGAGAGTGTCATTTAAATGTGATTCATGAAAATGTACTCGGTGTTCACAGCTAGAGAAGTAACACACGTTACTGTCGAAACTCGTATTCAGTCTGCAGTTATTCCTAGAAATGTTTTACACTTTTGTAGTTCTTTTGTGTCTGTATCTTGTGGAGTTATTACAAAGTTTTTTGAGAATTTTTTTATGAAATTATAAAACATAGAAAATATTTATGAAAATAGTATCTCCTTAAAACTAAACTATAATTAACAAAAGCTATTCAGGTCACAGGCTAACTTAAAAATTCAGCTCATCAGAAAAGTTGGATCGTAAATTAAATTATCCTAAAAGTTCAGAGTCGGTAGCGAGAAAGCGTCCATATTTTTTGTCCTTTTAAACTACTGAATTGTATGGTAACGGAACACGGAGCACGTATTTAAATAAAGTTCGTCGGTAACCCGATGCCATCGGCAGTATGTCAGGCCCCTAACTCCACAAATATGTATGCGAAGCAGCAGCTCTCTAAAAGCTTTCGTCCAACACGCACGGTTATTTTCTTGAGATGTTCATATTCGCTTACAATGCATATTTTATTTGGGTAAACATGTAGCTACTTGAAAATTTACTGCGACCAGTAACACTAGTTTACTTAAAAACTACTTGTATTTGCTTCGAAACGAGTATAGTTTCGTTTTGAACGAGTACTTATATAGAACTCAACTAACAGTTATTAGGAGTTTGAGAGTAAAGATAGTCCTGAAATTATTTCATAGGTTGACCTTTTGCTGCCAGGTTTGGTAAATCTTTTTTATAGTACATAATTAGCCTATAATGTTCCCACTGCTGGGACACAGGCCTCCTCTCTTCAAGAGGGAGTCGGCTGTATTCTACCACACGGGCCCAGTGCGGGTTGCTCACATGTCTTTGAATTTTTGGTTCTAAGACATGCCGGTTTCCTCACGATTTATTGATTGATTTGATTTAACTGTAGGTGAGTGCCAACTAAATGAGAATAAGCATGGCGAAATAATATCTATAATTTGGTGATAGAATGATAAATTAGCTTGAAAAACAAATCATTTCGGAAATAAATCTATTGTGGTGAATTCCGCAGCACAGAATGGATTATTGCACGTTAGACGTGCCTTTGTGTATATTATTTGCATACCCCGCTGGCGATAAAGTGCTGTTATGAGTAGGTATAAAAAAGTGAACAATGCATTTTTGTCGTAATGTGTGCTTGAAACATGAATAATACTTTTATTTTTAAAACTAGCTGCAACCCGCGGTTTCACCCGCGTAAATGTCGATCTCGTGGAAATATCGGGATAAAAAGTAGCCTATATAGTTATAATATAGTTGTAAGCTTTATATTACCGTACAACTGTCTATTATTGTTATTATTTTTTTATACTGTATTTGTATCTGTTTCTAAATTTAAAAAAATACACAATTTACTCGTATTTAACACTCACATAACCACACAAATAAAAACTCACCATGGCACACGCACTCTACACAAAAATACACTCACACCTCACTTCCACAAAGACACGTGCTGCAACAACCGTTCTTACACAAAAAAACAATTTATAAACGACATATTATATGCTAATGAAATCCTAACTATAGAGGCCCTACCTCTGAGTCACCTCACGTTATTTCTTCACCCTCCCAATGGCTAACATAAATAGTATATGCAGCGAGCTTGACTCGCTGACAGTGGGTAACTCATTTAATTGTGCCCCAGAAAATTGTATTGAGTATGTTAACACCACCAATACCAGCATAAAAATACTACACTTAAACATCCGTAGCTTAAATAAAAACTTTGATCAACTCCAGGTACTACTGCACTCAACAAAACTTGATTTGGATGTGGTAATCCTTACAGAATGTTGGCTCAGTAAAGTCAGTAATATGCCTGTTTTGGTTGGATATGACTCCTACTGTACCGGAATAAACAGTAACCAAAATGATGGAATTGTTATCTTTACAAAAAATACTCTCCGAACCTCAGATTGGGAACCTACATTTGTGGGTGGTAATTGTTTGGTATGTCGTATAGTTAATCAAAATATTGCTATTGTAGCAGTGTACCGATCCCCGTCATACAGTTCCAAGGAAAGCAGCGAAAAATTTCTGGATAGTTTAAATAGTGTCTACATAAGCCTCTCCTCCTACAAAAATATAATCCTCATAGGTGATATTAATATAGACCTCAAACCCAATAGTACAGATGTCCGCTGTCTCAACTATCTCATTCTGAATGCCTCCCACGGTCTTCTTCCAACCCACCGGTATAACACTCGGTTGGATAGCTGTCTAGATCATGCACTCGTTAAAACGACCCTTCCTGTTACCACACTTATACTAGACTCACACATCACGGACCACAAACCGGTGCTACTTACTATTGCTAACACAAACCCAGATAATAAACCACTCCACATAGCTACCCGTATAGACCTCGATGCAGTTAAGTTAGACTTAGAAAACTCGGATTTTACCCCCTTATACAAAATTATTGACCCCAATATATCCATGAATATGTTCATAACTATTATCTCTTCAGTAATTACCAAGCACACTAAACAAATTAATATCCCAAGGAAAAAAAGAATAATAAAACCATGGATGACCACCGGCCTCCTGAAGTGTATACAAAACCGTGACCGGTTGCACAACACAGCAAGAAAAGATCCCAAAAATCTTACCCTGAAAATTTCCTATACGCGGTACCGGAATTTTTGTAACGATCTCCTCCGCAAACTAAGAATAGCCCATGATAAAAGCGAACTCGAAAAATCTTCTAACAATCCCAAAGCACTTTGGAAAACTATAAAACAAATCACCAATACCACAAAAAAGAAAACTAGCCCGGTTGAACTGTTGAATATCTGTGATAGCGCTATATCATCAGTAAACGAAGTGTGTAGATATTTCAGTAATATAGGCACTAACTTGGCAGAACAAATCTTGTCTCAATCTCACCAACCTGCAAACCCACCTAAGAGATCATGTCAGACTATCTCATCCAGCCCCGCCAACTCTCTTGTGATACTTGAGGTTGATGAATCTGAAGTGGAGTCTCTTATTCTGCAACTGCGAAATGATTGCGCAATAGGGTGGGATGGCATATCCCCCCTAGTGCTAAAGAGTTGTCGCCAGACCTTGACGCCACCATTGACGTATATCCTAAACTGTTGCCTTCAAAAAGGTATCTTCCCTGATGCGCTAAAAAAAGCTGTCGTCCATCCGATTCATAAGGGAGGGAACAGGAACTGTGTCAACAATTACAGACCCATATCGGTCCTATCAGCACTTTCTAAGATACTAGAAAGGATCCTGAATAACGGTTTAAAAAAATTCCTCAGCAAACATCAGCTCATAGCTGATAATCAGTATGGTTTTCGCACAGGAATCTCAACTGAGGATGCGGTTCTTGAGCTGACACAATTCGCTGCTAGGAATCTAGACAGTAAGGTTAAAAGTCTAGGGATCTTCCTAGACCTTTCTAAAGCATTTGACACAGTATCTGTTCCCAAACTTATATCTAAATTGGAACTCCTAGGGGTACGAGGAAACACCCTCGAAATTTTCAAAGACTACCTTAACAACCGGACCCAACGAGTAAAAATTGGAGAGCATATAAGTGAAGAAGTATCTACCACGTACGGTGTACCCCAGGGAAGCATCTTAGGCCCCACACTCTTCCAAATATACGTCAATGAGTTGTGCAGAATGACCATCCCCAACTCCAAGATCATTGCGTATGCAGACGACACCGCAGTTATAGTCTACGGACCAACTTGGGATAGCGTTAAGCGCTACGCAGAAGCGGCATTAACAAGTATAATGGAATGGCTCAACCTAAACTTACTTACCCTAAACTGCGACAAAACATCGTACATTCCATTCGCTATCCGGCGTAACAACTTGCCCGACAAATCTTTTACCATAACAGCGCACACCTGCTCCAAACAATCCCCACAATGCCAATGCCTATGTCCGACACTTACTAGAACTGATCATGTAAAATATCTGGGTGTCCATATAGACGGAGGATTACGATGGGACAAACAGGTTGACGCCATTACCACTAGATCTATGAAACTTCTGCATATTTTCAAATCCCTTAGAGACTCGGCTGCGCCTGAAACCCTGAAGATGGTGTACTATGCATTATGTCAATCCGTCATTGGATATTGCATCACAGTATGGGGTGGTGCAAATAAAACCAGTCTTCTGAGGATTGAGAGAGCGCAGAGGGCCGTACTGAAGGTGATGTTGCGCAAACCCTATCGCTACCCCACTACGCAACTTTACGCTGATTGCAAAGTACTTTCAGTGCGCCAGCTTTTTGTACTGCAGTCAACTGTTAGAAGACACGCTAGCGTTCCTCCAACTGACCCCAAGAAAAGGAAGAAACTAGCCTTAAGTACCCCTCACAAAACCTCCTTCGCTCAACACCAATACTACACATTAAGTACATACATCTACAAACAAATTCACAAGAAATTAAACATTGTTGATCTAAACAAATATGAAATAAAATCAAAACTAACGGAATGGCTACTAGAACGGGACTATTTACAAACAGAATCCTTACTTAAGTACGTCGTCTAATTACCTACATATCCCCAATTACACACAACACACCCACACACACACTCACACACCCCCACACACCCCCACACACACCCCCACACACACCCCCACACGCACCCCCACACACACGCAAACGCACCCTCACTCACATTTCGTATAGAATAAATACTTAAATTAGCTTTACTTATATCTTCAATCACTCGGGTAGATCGACACAGTCTACTATTATACTAAGCACCACATTTTAAGCTGAATCACTGTCTCTCAAGATACAGGTTTGCCTAGTTTGAGAGGCAGGGTTTTCCATATTGTACAGATTATAGTTCTTAGATTTGTATTGCATTGTGTTACTACCAAAGCTCATTTAAAACTGTCTTTATATAAAACATGTTCAATCTGTATTTTTTGTGTGAAATAAAGTTATTATTATTATTATTATTATTATATATTAATCCAGGGTGTCGGCTACCTCCATGCAAAATTTTATCAAAATTGGTCCTTGGTCCAGCCGTTTGAGCGTGAAGAAGTAACACACATATAAACACACACACACACCCCCCCACTCACAAACTTTCGCCTTTATAATATTAGTGTGATAATGCCTTTTTTCATTCAACTTCGACAATTCAACTTCTAAGTTTGATGCGAAATGTAGGTACTCAGATATCTATGGTAGGTACATTCCATTTACAGTTATTTCGCCTCTGACAGAAGCAACCCAATAGCAAACATATTGTAACGAGAATAAAGATAGCTGTGATTTTGACAGACTGGTCAGTGGTAGAAACCGAACAGCAACCTTATTGCAACAGTGTGATTTTGACAGTGATGCAAAATCAAAGGTAAAATAATAGTGGAAGGACTTTTACCACATAAACACACGTATCATTACGTATATTCACCGTCAAAATTTATATGACTTCTACCCATGAAAAAAACAAGAGAAGCCTCGAAAACGAAAAGGCAAAAAGTAAGTAAACAACTTGGAAATTAAATATATACGAGCATATTAAATTTTCTAATCAATTTCCCAAAGTTAGATACTGGAACGGAGCTAAAGATAGCAGGATTTTATAGATGAAAGATTTTAATCAGGAGGCGTGGAGAAAACGGACGGGGCTTTGCTTACCCGTAGGATATAATATTATGAGCAAGAGTTTAGTCACGGATAACTTGAAGTGATAATATCCTCTATTTTAATTAAAAAAACACATTTTTATTAAATTTTCTCGTCGATAAACTTCAAGATATTGAATATTATTAGCTGTAGCAAAATTTATTCTAAGTTATTTTACATAGCTGCGCCCCGCGGTTTCATCCGCATAAGTCGCGATCCTGTGGGAATGTCGGGATAAAAAGTATCCTATGTCCTTTCCCGGGACTACTTTACCCTTACTTTTTCCTTTAGCGGTTTAGGCGTGAAAAGGTAACACACAGACAGACAGACAGATAGACAGACAGAGTTACTTTCGAATTTATAATATTAATATGGATTCGCTTTTTTAACCAAAGAATGTAAAAGTGTACAGAGTGAAAGCATTGAAAACCAAATGTGAAGAAATAAGTAACACATTTTTGGAGAAATAAATAATGAAAACAAGTTCGCTAGGAACAGGCTTAGAGTGTAACTGACAGATTTAATGTGTTCTTATTTGTTACTTATTTTCAATGCTTCGTATTAATCCCTATAGACACGACGATTAAAAAAAAACATTGCCATGGCATGGCAGTTTGGCGAAAGGATTACGTTTACATTATAACGATATTACTGATCGCGGCATATCCTTGCACAGGTGTTTTCCGCTATCCATTCTGCTGATTTAATTTCTAATTCACCGCTTCCTTATCCCATGGGAAACTATGTTGTTGAGGCGATATATTTTCGAGCAACCGCAAGGGACTTCATTCATCACTACTCATATAATATGCATAAGAGATAGCTATGTAGCTGGCATAACTATGTATGTACCTATAAGCTAAAACTTCGGTAAATAATAAAATTAATAGGAAGGTACAGACGCCAGCAAATCAAGCTACCCGGAACTGTCAAATTTTCCCGATCAACTTTGAACTTTATGCTTTAGTAATAAGATGAAGATGACAGAGGCAGAATGTTGACTTAAATGTGTTTAGCACTGAACGTATTCAGTGATTTGTGTGCAAGTGGGCTTTAAATCTAATAAATTCCGAACTAAACCACAATTTTCCCCGAAATATCGAAAAGCGCATAATTTGACATCAGAACCAAATACCCTTTTCCTTTATAATTCGTGTATGATGGAAGCAATTACCACATGCTGCACATTCGGTAATCAAAAACGACGTACATTTGATTTGAGACCGTTTAATTGGAGGTGCTTGTATCATGATAGAATAGACAAAGGGAATGTTCGTTGAGTTATGAGCGTATGAAAATGCTTTTAATGTTTTTTCAATATAAATGGCTGATAGACTGATAGATAACTGTGTTTATCTGCTGATAGAAAATTAGTACCTAATTTGTTTTTATAGGTTGGCAAGGACATCGACTCGCAATTCGTTACCATGGATTGAGTAGGTACATGCTTCTGGATCTCCCTGCGTTGACCATTTTCGTCGGTTATAAAAAAAATTCGTTGTTCCATGCATTTTGACAGTTGGAGAGCAGTGATGGCCAAGTGATAACGGCCGCGGTAGGTTTGAACCCAGACAGGCGCTTTACTTTTTGTAAATTATTTCATCACCACTGCTCTCAAAACAGTGAAGGAAAATATCGTGAGGAAACCGGCGTGTCCTAGAACCAAAAATTCGAAGACATGTGACATCTGCCAACCCGCATTGGGCCCGCGTGGTGGATTTCGGCCCACTCCCTCTCACCGAGAGGAGGCCTGTGTCCCAACAGTGATAACATTATAGGCTGATTATGATGCATTTTTACCTTGTAGGTATTGCAATTTTCTATGAAACAGCAGATCTTGTTTTAGTAACCGACTGAAAATTTCTACGCTAGGAGGATAGAGTTATGTACCTACTGAATTCATGGTTACAGATTGCGCGTGTCGATGTCTCGTCACTCTGCATTTTTTTGTCGTTTCAGCAGTCCGGATGAGAGATTAAATAAAATTCGAATCCCTTCAGCCAGAAAGTCAGATGCGTAAATGAAGTTCGTTCAATCAATCTATCTAGCCTCTTCCCAAAGAAGTTGGCTTCCAGTCTAACCGGATTTAGCTGGATACCTACCAGTATTTTACATGGAGCAACTGCCTACCAGACCTCCATAACCCAGTTAATGGGCAATACGATACCTTTTGGTAAGACTGATTGTCAGACTTACGGGCTTCTGACGTCCCGTAACGACTGTTAAAGATCCAGGAATGACAGCTGAGACCGACATAACGTGCTTTCCGACACACGGAAGTGTCTTGGTATATAAGGATGGTTGCCCATCCACGGACCAACCGCGGCAAGCGTAGCTTAACCTGATTAATCGACCCGTGCGGCTGTTTCAATTAAATGATGTAATTAATATTAAAAAAAAATACAAAAAAACAACCGACTTAAAAAAAAACACTACAAAGTGATAAATAACTTGAATTTCGGAAGTCGGTGACGTTGGTTCCGCATTTTCGTTTTTTGACAACGACTTCCGAAATTAAAGTTATTATTTATGTAGTCTTTTTTTTTGAAGTCGGTTGTTTTTTTTGTAATTTATTTTGTAATTTTTCACTTTTTGGTTGTACCTACCTCACACAAATTAAATTAACACTAGTGCATTGAAGAATTGAAGACACCGATTGATTGTTATTTTTTTATTGAATCATAAAGTACATAGGATAGGGTTATTTTTATGGAATAACAATCGGGCAAATGGCCTCTACGACTTTGCATGCACATACGCACTCGTTTGTCGAAATTTTCCATGACCATTTTGCATAAATGTGGCTGAATTTCATTGATGCACCGTTGAGTCTCCTCCTTTAATGCACGGGTGATTGTGGGCTTATTGACATAGACCTGTGATTTCAAATAACCCCATAAAAAGAAATCTAATGGTGTTAAATCACACGATCTAGGGGGCCAATTCTGATCACTGAAACGAGAGAGTACACGACCTGGAAATGTCTCATGCAGTAAGTAATTGAATTGTTTCACGGGCTGTATGGCATGTGGCACCGTCTTGTTGAAACCACTTATTGGCCACATCAATATCATCCAATTTCAGTAACAGTCACTTCTTGACCAGCCTCCTTTTGAAATAATATTATTGTCAATAATGAAGACACGTTGTTCTATCGTGTAACGCTCCATTTTTACTAACTAGCCAGTATACTATTGTAGTCTTTCTTACTAACCCTAAACTGTCAGCTGTCGAATTGTTTTTTTAGGGTTGCCAACACTTTACTGCACAAATTGCGACAAATTCAAATCTTGCGTTAATTTTGGGACACCCTTTATTAATATGGCAAGCATACCTACATACTTTACGGTACATACGCGAATAACATGATTCTTTTCATGGGAAAAGGGTTTAATAACTATTTTATTACAACACGTAAGCCACGCATTAATTCTCTCTCTAGTATTGGTAGTAATTATTATGTTTAAAGTGCGCGTGAATTCTTTGAACAATGTAATTCATAACAATGTGATCGATAAGTGTTCCCAGACTAGCTCTGCAAGCATTCAGTACTTAGGTGGTAGTTTTTGTGCGACTCCAGACCAGTGAAGGTTCATTCTGTGCTGTGTATCTGTTATTATTTCAAGGTGAATTATGTTTATTTTTCGTTTGTTTATCCTTATACCTATCACTGTATTTTGAGAGATAAGAGTGTAATTAACTTTTTAACCGACTTTAAAAAAGGAGGTTCTGTATTCGACCCGTATGTATGTATGTATGTTTGTATATCCACGATTATCTCAAAAACTACTGAACCGATTTTGATAATTCTTTCATAAGTGTGATCTACATACTTTCAGAAAGGTTGTAGTATATAAAACATTAGGTAATTATTCTTATGTACGAAGTTATATGCATAAATGTACTGCATCTCCGGCATTTCTATGGGAAATTTGATGATTCTTCGAGTCGTGTCTTCAATGCACTAGTGTTAATTGAATTTATGTGGGATAGGTATGTACAACTAAAAAGTGAAAAATAAAAACTTTTTTACAAAAAAAAACAACCGACTTCAAAAAAAAAACACTACAAAGTGAAAAATAACTTTAATTTCGGAAGTCGGTGTCAAAAAACGAAAATGCGGAACCAACGACACCGACTTCCGAAATTAAAGTTATTTTTCACTTTGTAGTGTTTTTTTTTGAAGTCGGTTGTTTTTTTTTGCCACGTAGACTTGCCCTAAAACTCCGCTTTATATGAGTAGTATTGATGTGCCTCTAGATGTTGTGTTTGAGTTTGTGCTTGAATCGTGCGAAAACTAATACACATAAACATAACATCACGCCTGTAATCCTCGAAAGGTTAGGTAGAGGTGTAACTATAGTACCTACACCCATATTTCGCCAGTTATGTTTAAGTCCCACGTAATAGGGGGCGAGGCTATTGCCACCAACCGGATACAAATCTAGACTTCAGACTGCTATGATACTGATAAATTCCTTATGAATAAAAACCCAATTACACTTTGCCCTGGGAATCGAACACTCATCAGTGGAAACTAACCCAGCATAATAATGTATTGTTTTGTAGTCTCTAGCGTAACTGTAACCCATTGTAACTTTGATTTTATTTAAAAACTAGCTGTGCCCGCGACTTCGTTCGCGTGGATGTCGGAACTTAACAATATATTTTGTGTGCGTCGGTATCCTGCGAGGATACCGATTCAAATCTTTATTTTTTATTTATGCTAGTGCTTCTCTATAAACAACATTAGCTGTGGAACCATCTGAAGCGTAGACAAAAAGGTTATTGGGGTTGTTTACGCGTGAAAGAGCTACGTATAGTTGACCATGGGAAAAGCATCCAATACTTAGGACCACCCCCGCAACGGATAATGTCTGGCCCTGAGCTTTATTAATCGTCATGGCATAACAAAGACTGACTGGGAATTGCACTCGTTTGAAAGAGAAAGGAATGTTGTTAGGAATAATAGGTATTCTTGGAATAAAAACAATATTACCGGCACCGCAACCGGTAAATATTTCAGCTTCGATAATGTTTTGCTGCAGATTTGTGACTTTGAGCCGAGTGCCGTTACAAAGTTTGGGAGGACATAAATTTCTGAGGAGAGTTATTGGAACACCGATTTTTAAGACTATTTTGTGGGCGGGAAGTCCGGGTGTGTTGAGGGAATCCAAAAATTCTACCGGGTAGTGCGTGGCGTCATCTTCTTCCATAACTGTATTTATAGAGGTGTATTCTCTACTATTCCCGGACACATGCATCAATATTATTAAATTAATTGCCGCAGCTTGGTCATTGCGGGGAGTCAAAATAGCTCGCTGACATAACCAAGAACCGGCTTGATTTCCCATATTTGTGGAATCTCCGTACCTACACAGAAGAAATTAGCTCTTGTTGTGATGTAACGCAAGAACAGAGATTAGCGACCAAATTAACTTTTCCATCTTCTTGTACGGGGTATGTGCCATCGCCTATTTGTAACAATAAATTGGAAAACTCCTGTGCATTTTCTGCGAAAGGTTTGTTTTTTTTCTAGAAGGCATTTTCAGAAAAAGAACTGAACAAAACAAATCACAAACTTTCAAAATGAGAATGAAGACAAATAAAATTTCAAACTACGAAGTAAATAAAACTACTTGACTCAAATTGCAAATTATTATTTACTTCGCACTTTAAAATTTAAATCAAACGAATGTATCCAAAACTAACTACGAAGGTACGATACGAAGTAAATAAAACTACTTGATTCAAATAGCAAACTATTATTTACTTCGCACTGCACTAAATTTAAGATCGAACGAATCTACCCAAATCAAAACTTTCGAAAAACAAAAACATTTAACGTACGATTTACGACACTATTAAGACCTTTTGAAAGACAGAACTTTCAATTTCAAGACACCTACTTAACTCAAAATTGGCCGATAGAATTGGCGAAGGTCGTTCTTTCAAGGAAAATCTTAACACCGCAATTTAAAAAATGACGTCACAGCACAACGCCATCTATCGAAGTGCTATTAATATTCAATACTGCACGTAGTTGATCTCCAGATGTAATCCATATTATAATTTTCAAATTTACATTTTTTAGGTGTGAACTGATTACGATGAAACAAAAAACTCAATGTTACTTCAATTTATAATTTTTAACGCGAATATTGTTGTGTATATAAATGTGAAGTTGTGAGACCAAGTGCACATTAACACACATTAACTAATTTTGTCCATAGATGGCGCTGTTGTAATATTTATTTCTGAAACACTTATAATTTTCTAATTTACATTTTTTAGGTGTGAACTGATTACGATGAAACAAAAAACTCAATGTTACTTCAATTTATATAATTATTAACGCAAATATGTGCTTCATAGACTACAGTAAAGCCTTCGATTGCGTAGTCTGGCAAAGTCTGTGGAAGGTACTTTTGAAGCTTGGAGTACCGCATCATCTGGTATCCCTAATTTAAGCCTTATACTCTCAAAATAAAGGCATAGTGAAGGTCGACCAAACCAACTCTAACCCCTTCAGTTTCGGAAAAGGTGTAAGGCAAGGCTGCATTTTATCTCCCATCCTTTTTAACGCATATGGAGAATATATTATCAGACGTATCTGTGAAAACTGGGAAGGTGGTGTGACGATTGGCGGAACCAAGTTAACGAATCTCCGCTACGCTGATGACACTACTGTCTTAGCAGCCTCAGAGTCTGAAATGGTAGAACTCCTTAGAAGGATGGGACGTATTAGCATGGAACTGGGCTTAAAGATCAACCACGCAAAGATCAAACTAATGGTGGTAGACCGAGCACACAAATTAGAGCTTACTGGCGCTCTTAATCTCGAAACGGTCGATGACTTCATTTACCTGGGCTCTAACATATCCAACACAGGCTCTTGCGAAAAAGAAATCCGTAGGCGTATATGCATGGCCAAGAATGCTATGTCTCAGCTTCAAAAAATATGGAGAGATCGCAACATTTCGCGAAATACCAAAGTGAAATTGGTCAACACGCTGGTCTTTTCAATTTTCGGATACGGAGCAGAAACTTGGACCGTGAGAAAGGCCGACCGAGCTCGTATAGACGCCTTCGAGATGTGGTGTTGGAGGAAGTTGCTCCAGATACCCTGGACTGCATTCCGCACCAACGAGTCCATCCTACGCGAGCTCAGAATAAAGACCAGACTCTCTACGACCTGTCGCCGCAGAGTTTTAGAATTTTTCGGTCATATAGCGAGGAAAGATGGCAATAACCTCGAACAACTGATGGTTACCGGCAAGGTGGATGGTAAACGACCAAGAGGTCGTAGCCCTTTGCGATGGTCTGACCAGATAAGCTCTTCTCTTGACACGAAATTTCATGATGCGCTTCACTTGGCCAAGGATAGACAGAGATGGCGAAACATCGTCAGGGAAAAGTTGTTTTCAAGGGAGGATCACGACCCTCAGTAATGAGGAGTACGACTTGAGGAGGAGGAACGCAAATATATATAAACGTAAAGTTGTGAGACCAAGTGCACATTAACACACGTTAACTAATTTTACTTCTGGAACACTTTAAATTCAAAAATCTTTTGATAGACTGAACCGATTGCAATGAAACAAAAACTAAATGTTACTTCAAGTTACGCTAAATCGTTGTGTATAAAAGTTATCTACATTGATTTCGTACATTTTACGTGATGCTCGGATAAGTAAACATACAAACAGACAAAAATTCTAAAAATGCTGGAAATGGGTTCTATTGGTTGTCCTTTAACACCCTGGCTATACTTTTTTTTTTTTTTTTAATGTACAAAAACTTCTTTTCTACAGTTTTATTATATGTATAGATTATCAAAATTACTTATGAAAAAAGCTATTTAATAGTGCCCAAGATACAGGCCGCGCCTAATTTGGGACCAACGATACCTCCATATTGTAACTGAATTTTGAAATAAATGATTTTTACTTAACTATAAAAAAACCTGCTGAGAACTTAGTCGTATCTCAATCCACAAAACACGTCTTCGAAGCTACGATCATTCCCGTCTGCGTTTCATTTGTCCTCGTTATAATAATAATGAGTCTTTTTACGTTTCAAGACAATTAAGATAAGTTGAAATTAATTGAATAATTGTGTTGCCGTTAGACGATTTGGGGAGCCACGTTTTCTCTCATTAGTGTCGCCGCTAATTATTGAAGAGTATTCAACGCACGTAATAATTATTCGAACCGCCTCTGAATGCGAAGTAATGAAAAGGTTTTTAAGTTACTTATAAAGAAAAAGTTGGCGGGACATCGCGTCACGTTAGAGCTTTTTTAATGTAGTTACCTTTTACTTACATTTTCTTATCGACCTAATTTTTAATTCATAAAGCCATCAGGAGTTTGAATTAGCATCACAAACGAACAATGGTGAGCATGATTATCGCTTTGTGTGTTATCTTGGATTATTTCCTATTGTCTGACATATTCCTTGTTATCATCGCCTTCTGTTCACTAGATATTCCCGTCTTACGTGAAAAAATATGCGATTTTGAAGCGAAACGGCAAAACAGGCATTTTATTATATTAAGGGCTGTTTTTTCAGTCAGATAACTTATATTTGAAGAATAAATATGACAGTTTGATATAATTTCCATAAAAAAGCTGTCAAGCCACCATATTTATTCTTAAGATAATAGCAGGCAAGGAAGAATTCCCATAATTAAAAACGTTCAACATCTAGTCGCAATCTCATCTTAGCGGTTATCAATGTCAAAACTGAAGGGGTTTTAGAGGTATTTTTGACAGATTAAGACTGAAATCAGACTGTGAACGTTCTTAAACTACGAGAATTGTCCATCGACTACCTGAAAATTGAAAAATCAGCCTTAAATCAAATTAAGAACAAAGACAAATACCTATTTTGCTATCGACTAAAACTATCATAACAGTGATGGAATATTTACACATATCCAATAAAATAATATAGAAATGAATTCAAAGCGTCATTACATATTGGTGTCGGGCGTTGAAAAAAAAAAAAACACGCGCTATCCCTCTATAATATTTCATGACATTGTTAAATAAAAAGGATCGCTGGCAAGACCTAGTTCTTTCATTTAATACGCCTTGTCTGTCTAGTGATATACCACCTATTACATAGATTTATGTGTGTTGTAATTTGATCTAGGATTCTAGACCATTCCATCTCCTCCCTCGGGTGCCGTAAGAAGTGACTGTGTACTAATAACATTGTGGAATTAACAATCTAGTGTGAATTGCAATATTCCTAGGGTTGGTCAGGGATAATGATAATGACTATCAACTTAAGCTGTTCGTAAATTAAAATTGCAACTGTTGTTTTTCAGTTTTATGAAATTGCGAAACACACATACACTACCACAATTTACCATGAGCAAATTGAGGTGACGTAGTGTACCAGTCTCTAAACAGTTTGATTTCCCTGACAGTATTCATGGAAAATCTGAGGTTTAAAAAAAACATAATTATGAAAGTGGCTTGAGTGAATAGAATTAATTTTATTCCTGCAAACTAAACTTAAATAGGCTTTAGTAAATTGGAGTTGAAATAACACAATACCCAGTTGAAAGAGATGGATTTATTTCGCAGCATTTAATACTTAATTCTAATATTTCGTTGTACATTTTGATAATAATTTATACCGTTGTTTCTTGTAATTTTCCTAATTATTATTTACCGCTCATTTAATCGGCCCTAGAGCCCCTTACTTCTTGTTTAATACCTGTGTGGTTGTACTGTCATCTGACCTTTGCAACCCGTAGGGAAATCTGGACGTATGATGTTCTTCGTGTTTTATGTTAAATTTACATACCTTGTCGTCCAATCATTTGCAGTGCAAAGCCTTGAACATGTAACGAAAGGAACTGAAGCACAAAGGCATTTCTAAAGGGAAAAAGAAAGATTACATAAAAAAAAAGAGAAAAGGAAGATTATACCGGAAATATTCAAGAGGGAACGAACAAGTTGTCTGATACGTGTGATGTATGAGTGCGCAAGGAAACACGTAAAGTTTAAATATCCTCACATTATTCTCTGATCCGAATGAAAAATAGCGCGTCATGTTTGCACAATCGAAAACCGATTCACAGAAAATAAAAGCGAAGTTCCCTCGAAGATTTTCAGACTTGAATCCATGTTTAAATTCTAGATAGCGGGCTGGCTGCTATTTCTAGGTAAATCGACACAGTCAATGTGTCCCCGATTTGCTGGAAACATCGATTTTCATCGCGCTCCAGTTTGTCCATTGTATAAACATATTTTTGACGTGTGAGGGTCGTGATAGTGTGTATGGATTCGGTCTGTGTTGCTGTCTCTATTCCTAGTAGTCCATTTTTCATGTTGTTCGTTGTTTGTAGCAATGTTTCAGAGTTTTGTTGAATATAGGTAAATTGTAATATCGTAAAAGTTTTTTCAACACACTTGCTCGTAAAATGGCTCTTAATGCACAGCTTTTAGATCCATAATGCAGTGTATTACAAACGCGTGCTTTTTCTTTACGTTACGGTACTTGTGCTTTATTTCCACAGATAACTATTTAATTTACTAGTCGGAGGTCGGAGAAGTGCGTTTTTTTTTAAATCTCTTCAAAGAGACTTCATGCCAAAAAGAATCCGCGAGCCAATTTTACTTTTTTTTTTTAAATAGTCTGAATTGTCCTTGGTCCCAAGATGAACTAAAATTTATTTACCTTAAGATGAATGCGCAGTTGTAGCCCACGAAATTAAATTTTTCTAACGTTTTTTGCAATTTTCAGGTCAGTGTCAGGTTGTATCTTGATCAAAATATGATTCGCGACTATAACAGATACGGTACGTATTTACAGAATTATAATCATTACAATCATTAAATACATCTTTCTAAGTTAGATTTGTTCCATAACAACAAATCTCTTATGGAAAAGTTCTTAGGGAATAAATCTAACTTAAATTTATATATTAATGATTCTAATGACTATAATTCTTTAAATACATATCTATTATATAAATATACATTTTGATCAAGATACAACCTGATACTGACCTGCGAATTGTAAAAAACTTAAAAAAAAAAATTTCGCGGTCTACCACTGCGCATTCACCTAAGGGTGCATCCACACATAGCGAGGCATGTGCCGCAAATGATTTTTTTATATGTATGGTTGCCTCAGGCTGAGGCATCTAACATACAAAAATAAGCACTTGCGGCGCATGGCTCGCTCTGTCTGGATGCACCTTATAAATTTTCCGTCGTCCCTCCCGTAACCAAACGGAAAAGACCACTGGCGTTCTATTATTGCGGATTCTCACTGAATTAATGTATATTTCTCTATGCAAATAGTACTTTCTAATTCCATACTAACTAAACTACAATTTGACATACGACAACACTACGATCAGTCTTAACATTATTTTGTGTTTATTATATTTTTTCTATAGGCTGTATATCGGTTTTGTGTTTGCCTTTAAGAAAAAAAACGCGCGCCGCGCTAGCAATGCGCGCGCAGGTGTAGGAATGACCATTACTTACTCTATGGGTAAACCTGCGCGCGCACGTCAGCGCGGCGCGCGGAATGACAAACCAAGCCCGCCATTTTCCATACAAGTTAATATTTAAGAATACAAGTCTGTTTTTTTCCTCACAAGTGTGTTGAAAAACGTCGTATGATACGCGTGTGCATTGATAATTAAACTCTCGGCTACCTTATCGCGCTCGCCTACGGCTCGCGCGAATAATACCGCCTCGAGTTTAATTATCAACATACCACACATGTATCATAATGTACTATTATCTCACACTGGTTTTAGTGCACCTTTTTTTTTTGCAATTTTATTATAACCCTAAAGTCGACCACCTATCAGCTTACCAATAAGCCCGCCTATAAGTTTAGTGCACAAAATAATAAAAAATCGTTTAATAATAAACTTTTTCTCTCTTGATTCCTAACCTGCGGGGCAATTGCGTAACACTTTATCAATCGGAATCGGTTTCATTTTGACAGTTCAACAACATTCACTGCGTTATCTACATGTTGAGCAGACAAATTTTTCGAACTTATGAAGCAATGGATTAGCAATTGGCTTCGAAATGATTCTGATTCCGATTGATAGTGTGTTACGCAATTAGAGTGCTGGTCTGTGTGAAAGATCGCACATTGTAACATCCTATGTAACATCAGCTTTCCATTTGTAACAAGAACTTGGGGTCGATTGATTTAATATTTCTGTAGCACCATTTTGCCACCCAAGCAGGCATTTCACTTTGTAATTTATTTCATCACCACTGCTCTTAAACGGTAAAGGAAAACGTCACGAGGATACCAGCATATCTTAGGACCGAAAATTCGAAGACTCGTGACATTTACCAACCCGCGCTGGACACGCGTGCTATACACCACGCGGGTCGCACTGTGGCTCACTATCTCTCACAGAGAGGAGGCCTGTGTCCCAGCAGTAGCAACATAATAGTCTGATTATGCTACTTTTGCGATCTGAACTTCTTCAGCGATACAAAGTAAACACAAAGCATTTATTTCAATTAAACCATTAAAGGCACTTTTGAATTGTCAAGGAGTCGGTCAGTCGTAAAATATGAAGCTAGTTGCCCATTTCTAAAGCGTAGAATAGATACCAACGCTATCGGAGAAGATCGTGCAGGAAACTCCATTGACAGTCTTTTAAATTATACCTATTGTTACGAAAATATTATTTACATCATTACTCCAAGGAAAATACTAAAATTCAATGAACATTTTTCAGTTAACTGAATATTTTTTCACCATCAAGTAATCGATGTGACGCAAACAGACTCCCTCGAAGTCACGCCATGAATTTAGAGTAGCCGACTGACTATTAATTTTATTCCAAGATATTATTTTACCAAGCTTAAATTGAATGTACTTAATCTTACTTCGTAGATTTATGATGTTCTTCAAATTAATTATTTAATGTAATGAGAATTTGAATTTTATTGGCAATTAGGTCTCGTATTTTTTATTAGAAAACGTGAGGTTCCAAAGTATAATATAACCCACAGCTTAGAACGTAATGGAATTCATTGAGATATTTTAAAATTAGTCTTTGGAAATAATTTCAGTTAATAGTAGCTAATAGCGATTACCTGCCGGCGACTTCGTCCACGCAACATTTTTTGTCCCCCAGCTGCATATAGTCGCATCGCATAGCCTGCCCGCGCTAATACTACTGACTTTTTTTTCTTGTTGCTCGACTCCGTAGGGTCCTAGCGTGATATTATAATTAATAATAAATCTTTATTGAAATAAATTTGTGTTACAAAACATAATGAAGCCTCTGAAACCCTAACTAGGTAAAAACCCGTACCTATGTCAGATTTCAGCGCCTTCTCCCAATTCATTACATGATATTTTTATTTATTTATACCAACTAAGATTTTTAAAGAACACGATAATTTTGAGCATGCAGAAATTACTGTAAGAGATAGTACTAGAGGGTATTGAAAATGTAGTGTGTGGATGTGAAGTGTGGGTGTGGAGTATGGGTGTATGTGTGGGTGAATTATAGCCTCTAAGTTGAAATAATAAAATTCGACTTTTACGGGGTGACAACACTATTCTTGTTGTACTGCACTAGCAATGTCTATTGTTCTTTCTTCTCTGTGGAATCTCTTATAATAAAACTACGTGTCATAAAATTTTCTTCTACTCTTTTTATTAAACTACATCAACTGATCTCAGTCTCAATCTGTCAAAAATACCTTTAATTTCCGTACATTTTGACAAGTTTTTGACGTTTATTTGTCGCCGAGTCTAGTCGCAATCTCTATTTTAAAAATAGAATAGAGATTGCGACTAGATTTTGAACGTTTTAAATTACGAGAATTGGCCTTCATATGTCGTGATTAGCTAAGGAATTGACGTAGTATTTATTTACTTCTTTATCACAAACATTATTGAAATAGAGGTCATAGTGAATTAGGGCCCAGTACAGGTTGGTGGTCAGTATTTCTTCGATTTGTTTTCTAGTCAAAATAAATCTCTCAAAATACATATCAAACAACATATCCTGAATATATTCTTGAACTTAAGTTGTCTTTCACCTGGCGTTTAATTAATTAAACGAAAATACCTGGACTTGAATGAAAATACATTCAATCATTTACATTTAGACAGAACGCTGAATTCCATCAGTATTTTTGTTACATTTAGTAAAATAATAAAGTTGATTGGATGAGGAGATTCTTTGTCTATGCATTGTTGAATTTGATTGGGCTCTCTAATTGCAACTACACTGTTGAATTTGCATTTCGACCGCACTGCGCAATTGGAAATTGTTTCCAGACTGAATTTAAGGCCAAAAATAACCAATAAGCCTTTTAGGCATTGGTTAGCAAAGCTGGTCATTTGTTTACCTATTCGTATTTTACAAGTACGGCGTAGTTTATGTGATATAAGTACCTATAGTCTGTTCCAAAAGGATCTGATGAAACTGTAAACAAACCCCGTTCTGGTTAAATCTTAGGCAATCAAATCAAGGCAATAATTAGACTCCGGCCAACGAAAGCTGTCCAAGAAAAAGGCGGTAATTCAAAAAATCAAGAGGTGTTACCCCTGAGTATACACTATGCATTGCGTAAACGGAAATGATACTATTTATTATTCAAGAAATATTATTTATCACTATTTCATATTTATACAGGGTCAGATTAAATTAGCTAGCAAACTGTATAAAATATTTGATGTTCTTTTTTGGCGGTCAACGACCGCTGGGAGTTTTGTTACTCGAAGTATGAGTTGAGAAAATCTGTTTTCTTTTGTTTTATGCTGTTTAGATATCGACACCCATCACGTATGTAGAGTTTCGCTAGCTAATTATCCTGAATAATAATTACCCTAGTATAATAACTAGCTAATCCCACCATGCGTTACAATACCTTTTTCTTTTCAGTGTTGGGACTTGTTTTTTCACACCATAAAATTAGTTCATTTTATTTCTTACCACCGAAATATCAAAATTATCCAAATTGGAAACTGACAATTTTGACAGTCCTAAAATGATTGCATGCTAAAATTAAAAAAAAAAAATTACCGTCATCTTTCGTTGGCCAAACTCTAACACGCTCATATGTATTTAGAAGGTTTCAACTTTATATCTCACCTCTTTATCCAACAATTATTGTATGAATAACATTATTGAAACGAGGCGCCGCGGCCGCCGAGGCCGGCCCAGAAAGAGCTGGCGAGGTGACCTGCCGGGTAATTGCTTGACACTATCAGTAGCCATGAGTTTCATTTTGACAGTTCAACAACATTCATTGCGTTCTTTATGTTGTTGAGCAGACTCATTTTTCGAACATATTTTATGAAGCAATGGATTAGCAATATCTTTCAAAATGATTCAGATTAAGATTGATGGTGTGTTACGCAATTATGGTGCTGGACGCGTACCGCGAGGGCTGATTTTAAAGGGCGCGGCATTTGCCCACCAGTGGAACAGCATACTTACAGGCTTAAATAAAATTTTATTGAATTATAATTGAAAACTCTTCAAAATGGAGTTTATATAAAATGAGCCTCAATAATTGTGAAAAGAAAAACAACTTTAACCGGTCAAGCGTCGCGGTTCGCCGATCGGCGACGAAACAATAGAAAATCAATTGTGTCTCATTGTTGTTCTCAGCGTGCTGGTGATGATAGCTGGCAGGCTCGACTGTCCATATATCAGACGCTGCAGTGACTTGCACGTCACCTACAGTCGTCGGCTGCCAATATAAAAATGTTATGTGTGGTTATTGTTCTGTGTTGTACTTATTGTAATGTAATGTATAATGTATTCCGTGTGTTAGATTTATGTTATATTTAATTTATGTGTATTTAATGAGTCCTTGTTACTTGAAATAAATTAATTATTATTATATTATTTCCTTTATTTCACTATATACATATAAATTATATTTTTAAATATTAGTATAAAAAATATATAAAAACATTTAAAAATATAAAAAATAGTAGCCCACCGGTATCGGGAACAGGGTCCAAGCTACCGCCGGTCAGGGCTCCAGAGAGAGGAACCTCCTGACAATGCGCGCCGTGTCCAGAAGTACCGCTTTCTGAATCAAGCCCTTGATCCAGCTGCCCAACGTGAGCCTCCTCAGGTGTTGGTCGAGGCTCTTGGCAATCAATCCATTGGCTGTGACGACTATCGGCACAATGATTGCTGAGTCAACATCCCACATGTCGACAACCTCGCGAGCCAAGTCAAGATACTTGATTTGTTTATCTTTCTCAGCTTTCACGAGGTTCTCATCATGCGGGACGGTTATGTCAACAATCATTGCGCGCCGCTCTAATCGATCCATCACCACTATATCAGGCTTATTGGCAACAATAGTCCTGTCAGTGATGATGGATCGATCCCAGTACAATGTCATATTTCCATTTTCGAGAACTGGGTCGGGCACATACCTGTAGTACGGCACCTCCGATTCCACAAGGCTGTATTTCAGAGCAAGTTGCTGATGGATTATCCTGGCTACAAGGTTGTGTCTATGCAAGTATTCCCCGTTAGCTAGACGAGAACACCCGGAGATAATATGCCTGATTGATTCTCCCGGTCGGTGGCATGCCCGACAGATGTCAACCGTGCCGTCTTTCACAATAAATCTCCGGTAATTGTTCGTCATCACAACTTCGTCCATAATTGCACAAATAAAACCTTCGGTTTCTCCAAAGAGATCACCGCAACGTAGCCAGGCTACGGACGCTAGTAGGTCTACATCGGGTCCATGAAGGGCCCGGAAAAAGCGTCCGTGAAGCTCCTTACTCTGCCATACCTCCATGCGATCATTAGTGTCAAGCACTACTGGTTTGCGCCAGTTCTCTTTAGCCAAGGAGAGCGGGGTGAGGCCCTTGTCCACTATGACTACATCTCGATGCATCCCCACGTCGGTTTCTTGGAAGTATTCCCTGAGATTGCATATCTCGCGATTGTGGAGGGTCTTAGCGTTTAAAAACCCTCGACCCCCACACTTTCGCGGGATATACAACCTCATTACCGATGACCGTGGGTGATGCATTCGATTTGCAGTCAGCAGTGTACGGACCCTCCTATCCAGGGCGTCGAGTTCGGTTTGAGTCCATTTGAGTATGCCAAAAGAGTACATAAAAACCGGCATGACCCAACCGTTGAAAGCGCGCACCTTGTTTCCGCCTGATAGAAGACTATTAAGTAATTTTTTCAGGCGGCCAAAGAAGCGCTCCTTCAACGATTGCTTCATATCAGTAACATTGATGCCTAACGCTTCCGACATACCCAAATATTTATAGGTTTCGGATGCGGAGAGGGCTCTTAGGTTTGTGGAATCCGAGAGTTGAGTTCCCACGGATCCCACAATCTCCCCTCGTTTTACATGCATGACCGCACATTTGTCCACACCAAATTCCATCCTAATGGCGTTACTGAAAGTTTGAGTTACTTTCAGTAGCTCCATCAGTTGCAAATTGTTGGGGGCAAAGAGTTTTAGGTCATCCATGTAGAGGAGGTGCGATATAACCTGACCACCTCTCCTTAACGGATAGCCTAGACCTGAATCCTCCAGCAATGTGCTAAGAGGATTCAAGGCTAAGCAGAACCAAAGCGGACTCAAACTATCACCCTGAAATATGCCTTGCTCGATCCTTATCGGTTCGCTATTCCTCTGAATATTTCGACATCCTGGATAGCGAACGACCGTCCTCCATTGGGGCAATGGAGGACGGTCGTTCGCTATCCAGGATACACGACATCAGGAAGGTGCGCAGAGTTGTATCTACTTTATACAATTCCAACACCCTCATGAGCCATGTATGTGGCACCGAGTCATAGGCCTTCTTATAATCTATCCAACATGTCGACAGATCCTTTCGGAAGCGACGAACCTGTTGGCTAGTGGCCATATCAATGAGGAGTAGCTCCTTAGTACCGCGGGATCCATTCCTACATCCATTCTGAGAGGTAGACATGATGGCGTTGGTGTCTATATGTTTGTTAATTTTAGCTCTCAAAATGGATGTAAGAACTTTATAAACCGTCGGTAAACACGTGATCGGCCTATAATTCTTGGGTTCCGCGGTGCTACCTGATTTATGGAGCAGGTGGGTAATTCCTGTCGTTAGGAACTGGGGTAGCGAACCAGATTCCAAAGCGATCTGGAACTGAGATGCCAAGCGAGCGTGCAACCTTGTAATCCATTTTATCCAAAAGTTCTGCAGCCCGTCCGGCCCTGGAGACTTCCAGTTGGGCAGTGGACGGACTGCACGAGCTACATCTTGGGGGCAGATGGTCATAGCCCCCATTTTTGGTATTGGATCGCAGGCTCGCTCGACCTCTCGAGCCCAATCACCTTCGGTGTGACTGACAGGCACCGACCAGATACTGCGCCAGAAGGAACACATGGCATCATCATCCGGCAGGCGCGTGTCAGCCACACCTTGGTCCGGTCGTTCCCAACCCCTATAAACCCACCTTTCATCACTCTGGAAGGTGCGATTCTGAGTGTATCGCTCTACTCGCCGCTTATACCGACGGATACGGTTCGCCCATGCATACACTTTCTGCTTCAGGAAGTCGATGCGCTCTATGACACAGGGCATATAGAGAATGCCCGCCTCACAAAGCGCATCACTCTAGGGCGAGTATTGCCCTCCCTGAAACAGATTAGTTTGCCGATGAGCGTTCTGGCCCCACCAATACGATGTTCAATTCTGCACTGCCAAGCTGGTACGGCTGGTTTCGGTCGTGTAGCTCTAGAGTCATTGGTAAATTTAACATGAGCTACACGACATGCCGCTACAGCCGCGCAGTACAGAATCGAATGAGTATCGGTGAGGTCTTCGCAGGTATCAAAATATTTTGACAACTGCGAATCCAGGGCCGCCACCAGCGCCCTATTTTTGTTATGCATGGGCAAACGAGGCAAGCGTGGCCTAAGTTCGGGCGACATGAAGCGATATTCCTGAATCGCATCCTCCAAAGCACTCCTCAATTCCTCATTGCACTGGGTACTTACGTTTGTAGCCCTATCATTACTCCCCTCGTCAGCATGACTTGTATTATACTGAGGTAGTATAACAGCAGTCTGCGACTGGGGAGCGATGACATGGCTACTCTGTGTTTCATCTCGCAGGCGATTAAGTACAGTGTCATCAAAATCAAAATCAAAAGTCATTTATTCAAACTAGGCTGAGAATCAGCACTTTTCGAACGTCAAAATTACAAAAGACAGTCCCCCAAAACGCCCGCCCTTCGCCACTTCCTAGTGCTTTCGCTGGGGAGAAGAAGTGGCGGAACAAACTCCCCAGCAGCACAGCTGTCTGTTCAGTTAGAAAATAATTAATTTTATACAATACTATGTATGCAAAGTAATTAACATTACAGGACACAGAACCTTAAATTAAATTATTTGACATAGGTTAACTAGCCACGCCAATATACCAACAAATACAATAAACACTATACGTACTCAAGCAAAAAAAAATTAAAAATATAACCAAAAAAAAAACTTACTGACCAAATAAAAGCCTCCAGATATAAAGGGCGTGACAGCTTACATATGTATGCAATGCTGGGTTCTGTTTACATAGCTGTCACTTGAAGTCAAACTCAAAGCATTTATTTCAATTAAACCATTACAGGCACTTTTGAATTGTCAAAATTAAGTAGTCGGTCAGTTGGTCAGAAAGTTGAAGCTAGGTGCCCATTCCAAAGCGTAGATCTCTATGGAGAAGAACGGGCAAGAAACTCCATGGACACTCTTTTTAAATCAAGATATTACAAAATCCTGGGTACATTATTCTTGTTGCTTCTATATGTGAGAACAATGTAAAAAAACACACAAATGAAGAAACAATACAAGAAATAAGATTAAAAATAAGCCTTGGCAGTTAAGAGATGACCAGTCTCAACCGACGGCGTCCGTTCACGAACATGACGCATGGATCAGCACCATCCAGCTCAACCATTTTGTAGGGAACCGAATGATCCAACACACGCGCCACCATCAGTGAGACATTTAAGTGAGCATGTCACAAATGATAAACTAGGACCATCGAAGTAAAATAAATAAACAAGTTATTACTACTAATAACAACAATAAAACCATGGTCAGCAAGACGACCAGTCACCACAAGCAGCACCCGTTCACGAGCATAACGCAAAGATCAGCCATTACCCCCCTCGCCATATTTGAGGGAAGGAGGCAACCCGACCCCCGACGCTACCGCAAGCAATGACATCTAAGGGAGCATGACGAACTTGCTGCCGGTTGCTCAAGCAAGAATAATAATATGATCATTCGTAGAGGTCGCTAGCTAACCACATATTGCAATCAACTCATTAAAAGACATTGAAATGAGTAGATTATGTCAATAATAAATTACAATAAAATTAAACCGAATTGACTAAAACTCTCAACTAAAAAAAACAAAAAAATAAAATAAAAACAATTATATAAACTCATATAACCTGTCAGTAAGCTAATTCTGGAGAAAGAACATAATAATTGTCTTGAGTTAATCAGGGCGACCAACTATTCTTATCGTTGAAGTAGTCGTTGATGGAATAGTATGCTTTTGAACAAAAGTTGGATTTTACTTGAGCTTTAAATCTATTAAAAGGCAAATCTAGCAAGGAAGAAGGTAGCTTGTTATAAAAGGTTATACCAAGCCCAACAAATGAGTTATGAACCTTATGAAGCCGGTGAAAGGGAGCACGTAGTTTGTCCTTATTTCTAGTGTTAACATTGTGAGTATCACTGTTTTTAGTGTACAAGTGTATATTTTGCCTAACATATAAGATGTTGGCAAAGATGAACTGTGATGCAACCGTGAGAATACCAATATCTTTAAAAAAATCTCTTAGAGAAAATCTGGCGCCTAGCTGGTAAATCGCTCGAACAGCTCGTTTTTGCAGGACAAATATATTTTGTATATCAGCGGCTTTGCCCCACAGCAGAATACCGTAGGACATAACGCTGTGAAAATAACTAAAATAGACTAAACGAGCTGTATCAACGTCAGTGTATTGTCTTACTTTCCTGACGGCATAGGCAGCCGAACTGAGCCTTCCTGCTAGGCTTGATATATGTGGTCCCCACTGAAGTTTGGCATCTACTGTTATTCCCAGAAAAACTGCCGAGCCCACTGTTTCAAGCACCACTTTATCTAAGACGATGTTGGGTCCTAGATTTCTAACATTTGGTAAGGCAAACTTTACACATTTCGTTTTCTTGGCATTGAGAACTAGGTTATTTGACGTAAACCAATCCGTAACTATTGATAGTGCACTGTTTACGTCGTCAAAATCTTGTCTATTCCTGTCAACCTTAAAAATAAGAGATGTATCGTCTGCAAACAGTACAACGTCACAGATGCCCTTTAAATGTCATCCAACATATGATTACGTTGGATGACCCGCACCTGATCCGACAGTCGTTGTATGTATCGAAACGGTGACAGCTGGTTCAAGCACCTGAAAAAGAGTGAGCATCCGAACACGATACGCGGTCAGATTGTTTCCCCCCTCTGTAGCCCCATAGTATGAGCGCATGACAGTTTCCTTGATGGATCGTGTCCATCTCATGCGCTGCACACTTCCGCTGGGAGCTGGGACCCTATCAGAGGCCGATGGGCCTCGAGGTCCTAAGCCTTCCGGCGGCCGGCGTCCTCCCCGCCGACGAGCAGGTGGTGGCGTCGTGGGCGAAGAGAAATACTCGTCGCTCGAGCTCGACGCAACTGCCGCGGCCGCGGCCGGTGTCGTCACAGCGCTCACAGTGGCGCTGGGTACCGGTGGCGCGGGCAGCGAGGCGGAGCTGAGCGATGAGTCCGGAGGTGGTAATTGTGCACGTCGTGCGGCTCCTCTTGTCAACATTTTATTTTTCGTCGTCTGCTTGATTTTATCGGAGGTGACATGACAGATGTCACCTCCGGTTCGGCAGTTTTTGATTAGAGTTTATTGTATTATTGTTCATTGTAGTAGTTTTTGTTATGAAATTATATTTAAAATTGGGTACTGTATTCGGGCTATGGCTATAATATATCACAATTTTTATTAAAACGGTTTTTAAAAAATTAATTTTACTGAAAGGTGAAATGACGACTAGTTGACATTGGTGTTGCCATTATTTTTATATTATTATTATTAGCGGCGCTTGACAGATTAAGGTGAATTAGAATGAGAATTTCGGGTTGGGTTTGGCGCAGAACGTGTCACAGGTAAGTTTTCTAATTCATCAGTTCAGTTGTTTACCATCACATACTTTTGGAACAGATCATACCTACCTAATAGGTTCATAATTGCACGATAATAGTTTCCAAAAAAAAACATATTATTTTCCTTCTAAGTATATTTCTACTGGACAAATAGGTACCTACTTAGCTTTGTTTTTCTAAACATGTTTAAATAAGACAGCGATAGTCATAATTATATTGTGTATCATGTATTATGATGTAAGATTGAAAATACCATTCATTGCGAAAGTACGACAGCTAACATTGCTAAGGGCTCCCTGGAGAAATCGAAATAGAATGTTCGCTTTCTTTTCTTTGATCAAGTTTGTTACCGTAAAGTTATAACGGTAGTTAGTTGTTTTAGGGCCTAAATTGTTCAGCCAACTACTTACAAAATGTTTTAGTTGATTTCTATCAATGAACCAGCTAATCGTCTCTTTTCTTAGGATACCTAGATACATCTTTAGTTGAATTAAGGATCATGCTACCGCATTAGAAATTTTCTGTCATGATAGCATTGTTTGTGATAAATAAACAAATAAATAAATACTCCCGTGGCTGTCGGTCACTCTACCAACTTGTTCTACATAATTACAGGTTGGTAAAGAAATCGAAGCGCAACCTGTTACTATGGATTAAGTACTTGATTCTGAATCTGAACCCCAAGGGTTGAAAACAAAATTGCAGTTCTACCGCGTAGGTATTGCACTTTTGATGAAACAGCAGTTTTTTTTTTTTATAACCGACGACAAATTCAACGCAGAGGGGTTCAGTACTAATAAATCCATGGTTACAGTTTGCGCGTCAATGTCCCTGCCACCCTGTAGGTATAATAAAATATTGTTCTTGCAAATATTGCGCGAAGTAGAATATCTTATCGGGCGAATATTGGTGCTTCCCCTACATAAATCACTACAACGTTCGGTAACCTATTTTCCTCTACCCAGACAAATAAACATATACATACGTATATTTGTCAAGAAAAATGTGATCGAATCTAGAACAACGAATGATTTTGTAGACGATATGTTATGTTGACTACTCAAGTGGGAACTCCACAGCCAGTTGTCAAGATATGATGGATGAGACAATGCGAAACCCGTATTTGTCGGTGAAGAAATGTGTGAGAGATTTGTGTTGCGTGAAACAATCCATCTTATTCATGAGATTTGATAGGAACGATTTTACAGCAAATTACTTGGGAAATCAAAATGTTGCCGTGATTTTTCTTGTGATTTCAGATTTTCTGTCTAACCGTTTGTATTGTGGGTTTAATGGGCGGTGTGGAAGGGCCTTGCCTTTAGGTTTTCCCTTTATTTATAGAGACGTTTAAACGTCAAAAATGTATGGTTAAACAGTCGCCAATCATTACTTAAGCAATGAAAACGATTATAAATGAATCCCTTTGATGCAATTCAATGAGTTTTTGTCTTAGTATCTGTAACTGAGCATTGTGTAAGTAAAGCAATGGTTTCAGTGATTCTTATAAAACCTGCATTCCGTGGGGTCAGGATCTTGCGATGCTTGCCAGGCCAGCTGAGGTTCCAGTGAGTCGGAACCGGTTGCCGCATAATTCACGGTGAGTCGGAACTGTCTGCGAAGATGTCCCCAGTGAGTCGGGGTGGCGCTGCGTTATGCTCCAGTGCGTCGGATGTAGTACAGCGCCGGGTTGAGGCTGACTGCTGGCGTCGACCAGGAGAGGCTTATTGAGGGCTCTGCTTGTAGACCGGCCGGAAGTGCAGTGTGCTGTGCCGAGGTTGCTGATGAGGCTGAGGGTGATGACCAGGTATGCGCGGTCGCTGCATGCTGGTGGTCAGGATACCCGTTGAAGCCGTGGGTGCTGGATGGCTGGGTGACTCGCCGCTCTAAAGCTTGCGGGAGTGATGATGATGACGTCACGCTGAAGTATTTGCACGAAGGCTGCGCTGACGTTCATGTTCGGGGTCACCAGTATAGAGGTATGAGGAACAGGGTGTAAAGTTCACTCAACCTCCATAGAAAAGGAGGTGTAAAGTTCACTCAACCTCCATGGAAAAGGGAGGATCCTCCGACCAGACGGGTGTTGTGTCTGGCGGGCAACTGCCCACTGATTCATGTCGGGCTGTTGTATATATGCTAGTTGCGTGGTAAACTCTGCTTGCGCGATACAGGATTTGCGTGACGTCAGTATGACGCGTTGTTCGCATGTGGCGTTGTAGATACCGCTACAACTAAATAGCTAGCATATACTATGGTATAAAATTGTGCGTGCAACATGGACACAGAGCACAATAAATTGGTCATAACATCATTAATCAAAAATAAAATAAAAACGTTTAATTCCTTTAAAATAAGCCATTTAGTCAGGCAAGCTCTGAAAGACAGTCCTCTATGCAGGGCTTGCATGGAGGCTGAGGAAACTGTTGCGCATGAGCCGTTTGAATGCAACGGCGTCACCCAGATTAGGACAGAAACCATCGAGACACCCAGATCTTACACACATGTTCTTAACAGACCAGGATATGTAATCAACTTTTGAGAGGAGGTGGGCTGGTTGGAATAGCCACCGGCCACGGCCGCCGTGGCCCGCGCACAATTACCACTTGAAGGACTAAGTGCGGGCACCAAACCCTATAACATAGAAAGAACATAGACCTTTCCAACGAACTTTGATTTGGCTTATGATAGAATTAATATAAGTTTAAAGTCCTCCAGACCGTATTTCGGCCATAGCGGCCAATCTCAACGGAGACTAACCTTCGACGCGGGATATTATGGTGCACAAGTGTGTGTGCAGACACAAGTGCACTCCCTCTTCCCTCACTGTCATAGTCCGATGGAACGGCAAGCCGACACGACCGGAGAGATCAGGCACACGACCAACGGCTTAACGTGCTTTCCGGGACACGGGGGTATCACACCGCCAACTTCCAAACTCCGGGCTGTTACTGAGAAATTCCTGATGGAAAAACTCAATTATACTTATTAATTCACTCATTCACTCATTCTCACTTAGCTTGCGGGGAAATATACATAACAGGTAAATTCGGTGGTCCCTATTAACAATGTCGGTTCTGCAATAAGACTACTGTTCAGTAGAGCAGTTCAAAGTTTGTTTTGGCAATTCTATATTTTGTCTATGTCGGTACATAGTAAACAATACTTAAAACAATCAATGCAAATTTGGACAGCCAGTCTTAAAATGATTTTTTTTTCAAACTTTGTTCTGTTCTACTGAACAGTAGTCTTTTTGCGGAACCGACATTGTTAATAGAGACCATCGAATTGACGAAAAAAGCATTTATAGTTGACCCAAAATCAGGAAAGGTGAACATAATTAAACAACGTATTTACCCAACATTACACGTAATATCTTCAGCGCATTTCAGATTCGCAGCACAGCGGTCGTCACAAGGGTCCCGCCGGACCACGCTGGGTGAAATATGGTGCAATAAATTACTATATTATCGCACGCAGTCGATTTTGTGCCTGCTTTCTAGACACTTCGTTATGTCCGGACAGTGGGTATTGAGAGTTAGAAACTGTATGGTATAATGTTTCTTGTGTCTTCTACAGAGTTCTTGTTGGTCTATACTCCGTTTGAAATAAGATTAGACTTTAAATAAACCTTTTTTACAGTCCGTTCAACAGATTTTGACTTCTGTTACGTTTGTGGCATGAAAAATGGCAGCTGCAGTAAACAGTTGGTATTGTAACCACTTTTTGCTTTTAATGCCATTTTTATGCCTACGAAATAGAAGTGAAAATCGGTTGAACGGACTGTAAAAAAGGTTTATTTAAATATCTTATCTTATTCCAAATCGAGTATAGTGGTCGCGAGCGCTGCTGCTGAGCTTGAGGTTCTGGGTGCGATTCCCAGGTCGGGCAAAGTGTACTTGGGTTTTTCCGTTAAGATTCGTACCCGGTTGATGGCAATAGGCTCGCCTATTACAGGTACACCTCTGCTTAACTCTTCGGGGTTTATAGGCATGTAGTTCACTTTGTGGTTTATTCAAGATGTTATAGAAATAACTGAAAACTTGAAAAGGGGTGATTGTTCTCATCATTATGAACTACTTATATTATAGGGCCAACTCTGAAATATGAGGAGAAATCAACTGTTTCCTAAATTTTGTCTACTTATGCGAACATAAAATAAATGTATGGAGCAGCTGTTTTCTGTTCATAATTCACAGTTGGCCCCATAGTAATAGTTGTTCATAAACATGATGATATTTCAATTACACCTTGTGGATATCTTTTTCTTTTGATGTTCCTTTGGTATTGAATATGATTTTGAAATCTACATAGGTTCTACATTTTTATAACCATTTTTTTAATGCAATTTAATCGAAATGATACATTAATGTTTAATTAGTAACCTACACCCTAATTGTGTAACACACTATCAATTGGAATCAGAATTATTTTGAAGCAAATTGCTAATCCATTGCTTCATAAGTTCGAAAAAAAAATCTGTTCAACACGTAAATAACGCAATGAATGTTGTTGAACTATCAAAATGAAACCGATTCCGATTGATAATGTGTTACGCAATTGCCCTGTCGTTTATGTGAAAAGTTCAAACATTTTCATAATTAATGTACCTATCTCCGAAATGTAAACATCCCAATGTATTGTTGTTGTTCTCATAAGGTCGTTAGTTCAATGGTCTGAATGAGCTGAGTAATCTGTAGTAATGAGACACGTTACCTACATAACAGTAATTATATTTTGCAACAAGCTTCTGGCCGCGACTTCGTCCGCGTGTTCACCCTCCCCCCATTCACCGTTTTAGGGGTGGAATTTCGAAAAACCCTTTCTTAGTGGATACCTACTCTTCACAAAGAATACACCCTCCAAATTTCATGTCTCTAGGACCAGCGGTTTAGGCTATGCGTTGATACTGCAGTCAGTCAGGACTTTGAGTTTTATATGTACAGGTTGATATTGAAAACTTGCGACAGACCGAAATTGGAGATTGTTTTCATCATTATGAACAACTTTTACCAAGGGATCAAAGTTGCAATCGATTTTGACAGCTGATTTTTTCCTTCCTTCCTTCCTTCCGACACGTCGTCTGCCGCATATTTCATAGAAATACATAGAAACAAGTAGTGCCGTGGCAACATGTCACCTGGTGGGTGTCGTCGTCTGTAGTCGGCTACGGATTCGTACTTTAAGGTAGTTTAATTTAGTATATTGCTTATTTATCCAAATTGTTAGTGACTTACCAAATTGTTAGTAGAGATCTATCTGCTAAACGAAAAGGTGCTTAAACCATGTTCATGATGTGTAAGTGTATGGTTCATGGTATGTGCGACCATAATTATAAGACATTGTATTATGGTTTAACAATGCCACCATTTTTATTCAAAGTTGCGGTGTACGATGAGACTGGCATAATTAGGTAGGTAGGTAATATATGTGGGTAAGGGACTATGAAACAAACAAAAAATATTCAGAGATAATTATGGTCCTCAAAGTGACATTTCGCAGAAAAAAACAAAATGGCGACTACGCGAGCTTCCACAGAAAATTTTTTATGTCCCTTTTGCTGCGAGTTATAAATAAAGCTGAAAACCAGCGCTGGGGCTCTGTTGCATAGGGTCGCAGCATATTGCTGAGCGATAGCCGTTTTGCGTGGATATGACGCATGTTTCCCCCTACTTTTATATTTTATTTTTTGTGTTTATGTTCTCTTTTGCGTCCTTTTCACCGCAAATAAACGTATTTTCTTTCTTTCTTTCTAAAGTCAGGGAAATTCATTGTTAAGCGAATTGTCTATCAAGTTAAATTGTCCGTATATTCAAATCACGATTTTATTATTTTTTTAATCACATTTTTGGGTTCGGTGTCGGTCTAGTAACACCCCCTGAAGTGAAACTTCTTTAGGCGCGCTTGACTTGGGGAGTAAACTGGCGAACGCGTTACGAAAACGTGTGATCGGGCGAGTAGGGAAGGTACGTATTTATGCGACCGGGTTTTTACACCAGGTATTTGCTTCCAAGTACGCACACCAGGTACCGACTCAAAATACTTGCAAGACTATAAAGTATCTTATACGGCTACTCGCTCAAATACGTAGGTACTCAACTGCATTAGTTTTCGCAAATGCGATCATGCTCCTTATCAGTAAGAGTCTACGGAACAATTTCGTATGCAAGTATTTTTTACTTTAATGGTTTGCAAGTATTTATTTGTAAATGCGATTTTGCTCCTTATTTATAGGAAGTCATTGATCAATTTCCTATGCAAGTAGTTTTACTTCCAACATCAACTCAGCCTATCGCAGTCCACTGCTGGACATAGGCCTCTCCCAGACTGCGCCACAGCACCCTGTCCTCCGCCTTCCGCATCCAGTCTACCCCAGCCACCTTCTTTTGGGTCGTCCGTCCATCTAACTGGGGGGCGTCCCACACTACGCTTGCCGGTACGTGGTCTCCACTCCAGGACTCGTCTGCTCCACCGGCCATCAGTCCTTCGACAGACATGGCCAGCCCACTGCTACTTCAGTTGGCTTACTCTGCAAGCTATGTCGGTAACTCCGGTTCTTTTCCGGATAATTTCATTCCTGATGTTATCCTTCAAAGAGATTCCGAGCATAGCTCGCTCCATAGCGCGCTGAGCGACCTTGAATTTGTGGACCAGCCCGACCGTCAGTGTCCACGTTTTAGCACCGTATGTCATGACGGGCAGGACGCACTGGTTGAAGACCTTTGTCTTCAAACACTGCAGGATAGGCGACGAGAAGACTTGACGGAGTTTTCCAAATGCTGCCAAACCCAACTGGATCCTTCTGTCAGCTTCCCTCTGAAAGTTGTGTCTACCGAGCTGGATGACTTGCCCTAGGTAGACATAATCCTTCACAACTTCGAGAAGCGACCCTTCGATGTAGATTGGACTCGGCAAGACGTGCGAATTGTACATGACTTTTGTCTTGTCCAAATTCATGCCGAGGCCATCCCGCCGGAAGGCTCCATTTAGGCTGTGCAGCATTTGGTCTAGCTGTTCCAACGTCTCTGCCATTATGATGATGTCATCGGCAAATCGAAGATGTGAGATGTACTCGCCGTTAATGTTGATACCCTGTCTAGTCCAGTCCAGCGTCTTGAAAACGTGTTCCAACGCGTTGGTAAACAATTTAGGGGATATTACATCCCCTGTCTCACCCCCCTGAGCAGTTGAATGGGGCTGGTTTTCTAATTCTGGATCTGGACAGTCATCGTTGCAGCGTCATATTACATCTCAACAATTCGATGTAGCGCCAGTCAATTCGACATCGTTGCAGAGAGGCCAGAACTGCCCATATTTCGATGGAGTCGAAGGCTTTCTCGTAGTCCACAAATGCCATACACAGCGGCTGATTGTACTCCTCGGTCTTCTGCACAATTTGTCGAACAGTATGGATGTGGTCTACGGTACTGAAGCCTTTTCGAAAACCGGCTTGTTCTGGCGGCTGGAACTCGTCAAGTCTCCTGGCGAGACGGTTCGTGACGACCCTCGAGAACAGCTTGTATACGTGGCTCAGAAGTGCGATGGGTCTATAGTTCTTCAGCAAGGTTTTGTCACCTTTTTTACTTCCAACGGGGCTTTTGAATACGCGATTGTACTTATCTGTATGAAGTTATGGATCAATTTTCTATGCAGATAGAAAATACTTGAAAGTATCTCGTTCCGTCGTGCTTCGACGCTCGAGTACGTAGGTACTCAAACAGTTCAACAACCGCGTTTGTTTTCGCAAATGCGATCGTGCTCCTTATCAGTGAGAGCACAGAATACTTAATAGTACTACGTACAGAAAGGACACTCCCTTCCTCGCCCTCATATCAGATACCGCACCTCACCCCGCACTTCGAGGTATTCGTCGCCGACTCTTTAGCAAGGGCGCTCGCGAACCGCAGCGCTGTATTGCTGACACGAACACACAATTATGCGATTTAAAAGTTTTATTTGAGTTTTAATAACGATGATGGTTGGATATTGAGATGCTTTTCCGAATTCGTATTTACATAAACTGTTTGTAAGATTTCGCATTTTTAATAACATGCGATTTACTAACCGATTATTTACAGATAAGTCATTTAAACTAAACTATTTTAGTGTTTTTATTTCATTACGAACCTGACTGTATAAATAAACAATTGAACTACATGGTTACTTCATAATAATGCACACGTTCGGGCAGCGCCGCCACCGCGCCGTCGTCGTTCGGTTCCCCGACACAAATTGCTTTCCGCGCCATTTTTTTTACGCTACTAGATTTCACGCACACATTTGCACGTATACAAACGTCATTTTGTTTATGTAGTAGTAATAGGTAATTATTTTGCGAGCGTTGTATGGAGTGTCCGAGGTGTGGTAAGAGTCTACGGAACAATTTCGTATGCAAGTATTTTTACTTTAATGGTTTGTAAAAGTATTTATTTGTAAACGCGATTGGGCTCCTTATTTATAGGAATTCACGGGTCAATTTCCTATGCAAGTACTTTTTACTTCCAACAGGGCTTTTGTTTGATTACGCGATGGTACTTCTTATTTGTATGAAGTTATAGATCAATTTTCGATGCAGATAGAAAATATTTGCAAGTATTTTGAGCCCTGGTTTTAGGCCCTGGTTTCTTAAGGTGGATTTTCTTGGAAGCCCTGGTACTCGATTTTGCAAGTATGACCCATGTCTACGGGCTACGGGCGAGGCGAACGGGAGTTGAGTGGGGGATATAAGCAAGAGAAAGCAGTGCGCGCGCACATTTTCTTTCTCTCTTCCTCTCATAGCCAAATACGTTTGAAGTTTTACTTCAGTCGTGTGGTCATAAGCACACTCAGTTTTTTATTCTTTGACATTTGCATAAAATGGTAATGACACGGCAAATTGACGGGTGTCACAGTTAATTTCTCTGACTGTACAAATTAGAACGCAACAAAAATCTGATTTGCAAGTAATTATTATGAGCTGTTTACTAGTAAGGACTTTAATGTCATGTCAGGTAATTTCCGACGATCAACACTCAAGGAAAATAAAAATTAGGTACTTACCTACACAGTGAATTAGTTCTTTGTACGTTTATTCAAAACAGTTTTTTCACTCGATGGTTTCATTTTCGATAAGACGGTTCTATTTTGCTGAAACTGCGGGATAATTGCCTAACACACTAATAGTAGCAATAGCTTTCGTTTTGTCAGTTAAATAAAATTCATTGCGTTATTTACGTTCTTGAGCAGATACATTTTTCGAATATATGAAGCAATGGATTAGTAATATCTTTCAAAATGATTCAGATTGAAACTATGTTTTATGAAAACCAATGAATAACAATTTAACTATTGTGACTTTAAGGGCTGATTTTTTCAACGCCAAATAACTTTATCGGAGGAATAATTTAGAATTTTTGACAGTTCTTCAATACAAAAACCATTAGACGTCAATTTTATTCCACGAATAAAAAATATCCGCCGATCGATTGAAAAGTCAGCCCTAAATTAATAATAATTTGTTACACTTAGTGAAACAAAACAACTGCCTTTGCAATGTCGCATTGTTTTTAAACAAGGAGCCTCATTTGCTGAAATATAAATGGTGTTGTTTTACAAACCTATTTAGCGTGTATTAGAAATGTGTGGTCATATCTAACGATGTGGTACAGACCACCAAACTGTTCAGTTTTCCCATGGGGCCAACATCGTAATCGCGAAAAAATAATCGGCCGTTTCATATAAAACTTCAATACGAGATCTTTAACTCAGGACCCTCCTCTCTCAGACACCTCTCTCTATTTAATATAGTGCATTATGTTAATCAGTACATGCATCTATGATTGTGAAAAAATATACAGGGTGAAATTGAACACATGCGACAAATCGAAATGGCAGATTGTACTCGTCATTATGAACAACTTTTACTATGGGACCAAACCTGAAATCGCGAAAAAAAAATCAGCTGTTCCCTACATTTATGTTCGCATAACTCGCCAAAATGTAGGGAACAGCTGATTTTTTTTTCGCGATTTCAGGTTTGGTCCCATAGTAAAAGTTGTTCATAATGATGAGTATAATCTCCCATTTCGATTTGTCGCATGTGTTCAATTTCACCCTGTATATTATAATATACCTACTCGACCCATATGTATGGGACAGTTGCTGATAATTTTTTCGTGATTACGATGTTGGTCCCATGGAGAAAGTTGTTCAGTTTGATGGTCTTTGTCTTTAAATATGACCTCACCTTTCTAATACACGCTGTATATAACATCTATGCCATTCATAATTATTGATAGCAGGAAGCGAACTGTTTTAGTAGACAGACAGTCTTAGATATTGCAATAACCGCAGCAGTCTTACTCTCTATATCGGTTTTAGTGTACAATAAACTAGTAGATATTATGATACTGACAATTCTTTTATCTTTTCAGATGCAGTTCTTAACTATGGCAATCTTATTTGCCTTTGCAATTGGTGGTGACACAACATGTATTATTATTCGGCACTTAACTTACGAAACGGAAGTCCTAAAAACCGATATTGAGACTCCATACCAGCTAGCTATCGACTATGACACGAATACTCTCTTCTTCAGCTACACTGCACGATCGGAAGAAATGTTTAAATCTGCCTATCTCAGTTTGAAAACTGGTGAATTCGGCATAGTTTCTGGCATTCGAGCAGGTTTTGCCAACGCTGTAAACAGTGAGGGTAGCACCGTTTATATGGGTGGTGAAGATGGCGTATACACATTTGATTATAAAACGAAGAAGGCAACTAATTTACACATCTTGAATGAAGCACATATATGGCAAATGTTCTACAATTATGGATTATATTTTACTACTTATCCAGAGGAGAAAGCGTATTTCTATAAAAACGATAAAGTCGTGGAAGTGCCTGCATTACAGAACGTCAAAGTCGTGCTACTTGCTGTTACTAATGACAAAAATTTTGTGTATTCTAATTCTTCTGGTGTGTATTTTTATGGCAGAGACGAAAATAAAACCATTGTTCTAATTAATGTTATGGCCAATGGAATAACATCTGATATTAAAGGTGACATATACTTCTCAAGTCCAAACGGAATTTATTATTTTAATGAAGAAACAAAGGAAGTTGAGTGCTTGGCTAAGTTAAAGAATATTTATGGCGTAGCCATAGAAAGCAATGGCAATTTCATTTATTCAGAAGCATCAAGTATAATTAGACTAAAACGAACGAAAAAAGTGTGCAAAGACACAAACAAGTTGCCGAAACTAGTCAAGATTGACATAGGTAAATGATGAATAATAATAGACAGTAATAATTAGTTATACTTGAAATTTAAAGCAATATGTTTTTCTTTAGATACTTTTGTTGCCATTAATTTCACTTTATTCTCAAATTATGTAATGATAATATTGAAAAAAAAAAAAAAAAACAACAGCCTAAGCTTGTATTAAATGTTAATTAAAATAAAAACATTACTGTAACTGTGTATACCTGTTAAAAATAAAAATTGTGCTGTTGTAAAATTTCTTGTTTCGTTGCATATAATACAGGCTCAAATTAAATTAGCTAGCGATATGTACTCTGCAGCCTTGATGGGTATCGATATCTAAATACGATAAAATAACATAAAAAATGACTGGTTTTTGGGGTCAACGACCGCTGGTAGTTTTGTAACTTACTTACTTGAAGTTTGAGTTGAGAAAATTATATTATGTTTTATCGTGTTTAGATATCGAAACCCATCACGTCTGTGCAGTTTCGCTAGCTAATTTAATATGACACTGTATAACTAAATATTACGTTTTTAAAAGAGGGAAAACCAAAACGCCACGTTTACCGACTTTTTCATATCCTGCAATGATTTTAACTTTCAATTAATTATTGACTTTTTGGATTATTCCACTTTGCCCCACCGGCCGCCCCACTGAACATATTTGAAAATAGTATCCCATTTTCAAAAATGAATACCATTTTCATAAATTATTACCCTGAGAAATCTCGAAATTGACACCCATATAATTATATTCAAAGAATGAATGTCCGCTATAAACAGTAAACTTTGTTTGAAACACTCATGCTCTGCGACAAGAATTTATATTTCCGCCATTTTGTTTAAGTTAGCAATTTTTCAATAAAAAATAATAAAATAAACACCCGAAAAGTCGAAATCGTCAACCCTGAAAGTCGTATCCCGAACTACTAACACGGTGGCAGTATGCAGTTCGGGCTCGCGCCTCCCGCGTCTCGCCCCTCACACCCCGCACGATTGCCCTGTCTAGACGTCTTCATCCTTTTTTCGTAATATTGTCAAAAAAGTCGCTTCCATTTTGTTCCGCGGCAGCGTAAATTGAACCAAAGGTGAAGTTTTTATATCTGGCCGCAAATAAACTTATAGATAGTTGACCTTTAATCAGTTGCTGCGACCTGTAGCAACTGATTAAAGGTCAACTATCTATAAGTAAAGAAGCGACTTTTTTGGCATTATGAATTTTATGTCAGTAAACTGTAACGTACAAATTAGATACACCCATACGCACAGATCGCGCATCTCCTTCAGAATATCGCGCATTATCGGGAATTCCCGCAGTAACAAGCTCGCATCTAGTTTGTATGTTAGACAATTGACATAAAGTTCATTTTTCTATTACGAAAACTCGATTCCACTCCGTTCCGCGGCGGTGTATTGAGCCTTTGCCTCTCAAGTCCCTGCCTACGCGTTTAGTTTTGAAGTGTGTGAAAATTATATTCTTTCTACGGCAAACATACAGACAGACTTTTACATCTATAAACGACTAGCTTTTGCCCGCGGCTTTGTCCGCATGGAGGTCGGAAATTATCCCACGGGAACGTACTACCGAGAAAAAAGTAGCGTGTGTCCTAACCAAGATCATAGGCTATCTTGGCGCCAAATTTCATCGAAATCCTGTAATAGACAGGCAAAGTTACTTTCGCATAATCTATCTATATGTATATTTATAATAAATCTGTAGAAGTGAAAATTCTGTACATTGATCAAAAAAAATAAATGGCAGACCGACACCGAACCCAAAAATGTGATTAAAAAATTTTTTGTCTGTCTGTCTGTTTGTTCAGATATCACACAAAAACTACCGGTTCGATTACGATGAAACTTGGTATAATTATTCTTTAATATTCTGGGCACCACACTGGGTACTTTTTATCCCGGAAAAGTATCTATCTATATAAATAAAAACAAAAGGCCTGACTGACTGACTGACTCATGAACGCCCAGCCCAAACCCTTGGACCTAGAAAGCTGAAATTTTACACAATAGTTTCCTTTATAATGTAGACAAGGAATAATGATGGATTTTTTAAAATTCAACCCCTAAGGGAGTTAAATAGGGGATGAAAGTTTGTACGAAAGTCCGTCAGTTTTAAAGTTAGGATCTTCAAATTTGGTGTTAAGGCTGACGACTAAAAATTAATTTATATGTGTCTCAGCGTTTTTGATAATTCCGCCCCCAAAGGGGGATGAACGAACTGACTGAAAATCAACGCACAGTCTAAACCGCTGGTCCTAGGGACATGAATTTTTGAGGGTGTATTCTTTGTGAAGATTAGGTATCGAATAAGAAGGGGTTTTTGGAAATTCAACCTTTAAGGGGGTGAAAAGGGGGGATTTTTTTTGCATAAAAAATCTTATTTCTTGAGTTAATAACCTTGAAACTTGGCACGAATACTTATCTAAGTAAATTATAAAGTTTGGAATTTTTCGTTTTTCTAAAATACCCCCTAAAGAGGTATTGAGGGGTGTCAACATTTGTTTGGAAGAATTTTAAAGCCCTGTCCGATTAACTTGAAACTCAGTATTTATAGTAAGGAATAAAAATAATTAATAACGTGTATCAGGGTTTTTCGAAAATCTACCCCTAACTGTGTCAAAAGAGGTAGTTAATTTTAAAGGGGAGGATTTTACTGAGTGGCTTGATTAGCTCGAAAATTGGTATAAATAAACTTTGAGTCAAGTTATAAACACATCTTAAACGATTTTTCAAAATTCCACCCCTGTGGGGTTGAAAAGCGGGGATACAGTTTATTTGAATAATCTGATTCCTTTGTTCTATAAACTTAAAAATTGGCCCGAATACTTATTTATGTAAATTAATTATAAAGATCATACCAACATACATTTTCAAAACTTTTATAGGAAAGTGCAATTTCACGCGGACGAAGTTGCGGGCAGAAGCTAGTTATGTAAAATTAGTATGGATTAAGTGTCGAGAATCAACTGCGACTCCAAGAAGAGAGGTGAGGTACCTGTATAGGTTGATATAGGTATTACTAGGTTTTTTAAGGATAAACTATAGCCCGACTAACTGCATCAGAAGTCGAGACGGTTGAGAACATAATACCATGTTGATTCCACTAACCATATTGAACTTTCGTCGACTTAAAATACACTCCATTAGGGCAAACCTATATTTTTAGGTTGTAGGTAGTAAAAACTTTCAAACAAATATACCTACTTACATAACTCGTGTGACCTATAAAACCTTCCTTGTAGCATACCTTTGTCAAGTAAAAAGGTCAAAGGTAAGCCCCGAAATTAGGTCCTAAAATAATTTAATTATATAATATGTGACACGCAGATCCAGAACTTGCTTGATAGAGAACCAAATTAGAAAAAAGTCGGATTATTCCACTTTGCCCCACCAGTCCACCACTGGTGGGGCAAAGTGGAATGCCTGAAATTTTGCAGTGGAATCTGCCCCACTAAATCGAAATAGTGGGGCAGATTCCACAACTTTAAAATCCTGTTGGATTCTGCCCCACTAGGGTTGGCACCTTAGAATAAACGTACAAATATTTTAATTTTTGCAAATTGTTATTAATAAAATATAACTATGTACAGTAAACTTTTAAAATCACAGATATTATACGATTTGTTTTCATTAGTTTATTGAAGCTTTAAATCACAAACAGAGTACGATTTGTCCTCGTAAATAGAAAACGAAATGCTATTTATTCTAACTATTTATCTATTCAAAAATCACACATTAATCATCATTTGGTATGGCATAATACAGTCTTATGATTACCTTATAAATAAGAAACAACTTAACTATATACAAACAGCCACTAAACTACTCTGTTGACTGTAAGGAATAAAAGGAATAAAATCAACTAAAATCACGTGGCAATGGTGCCTGCCAGCCTTTTGGGCACGTTTCCCGTTGACAGCGATGCGGACGAATTTTTTGATGCCCTTTGATTATTTTCCCTCCCTTTTTATATACTTGTACATATTATTATTTTAAGATTGTTAGCTTTTAAATTATGTAAATATACAAAGAATTAAAGGAAGAAAAAAAAAAACTAAAATCACACATTGATAAGCTTACATAAAATTGTTTCATCAAAACGATAAAGGAAAAAACATCGTAAAGAAACAGCATTTCCTAGAAACAAACATTCGAAGACATATGACCACCACTGAACCCACATTCTACGGCCAACTCTCACCGAGAGCAGGCCTGAGGGCTGAGACCCCAATTCGGAACATCATCATAGGCTTGGGGTCGGCTTCCAGTCTAACCAGATGCAGCTGAATACCAGTATTTTACATGGAGCGATTACTCGTAACAACTGTCAAAGATCCACGAATGACAGCCGGGACCAACGGCTTAACGTGCTTTCCGAGACACGGAGGGGTCTCGGTATGTAAAAATGGTCACCCATCCATCTGTGCGGCTGTTATTATTTAGCCACGGGCCCCAAAGATACTTATCTATAGTTTGACAATCTATAAGTATCTAACTATACATTTTTTTAAAAGGTAGGCAGGCCCATATTACAGAAAGTGATTTATCACAACATGATTGTGTCAGCTGCTTTGCTTGATACTAGGTTTCAGGGGCTACCTACATGAAATTGATATTTACCTAGAAACAATTGGCCAAACCAGAGTGTCATATTTGTCGCGATTCCCATTATTCCCAAGAATGAAAGTCGATCTGAACCTCAGTTATTGCTTCAATTGTCCAAAAACATTCTTTCACGTATCCTAGTATAGATGATGTTACGAATCCAATTGAAACAGAATGTTGGAAATACTTCGCGGCAGTGGATGCTGCATCGAGGTGCCTTTACGAAAACGCCACTATCCTTCTGCAGAGAGGTGTGAGACAGGGAGACGTTATATATCTCTCCCAAACTGTTCACTGCTGCACTGGAGGATGTCTTCAAGGTTCTGGACTGAAAAGGGGCTGGCATTAACATCAATGGCGAGTACATAGAAATAGGAACCATTTAATGAAACGGTTTATTGACATTTTTTTGGCATTTTTTTTTGTTCCGGCTTACCTCAGTCGTAAATACACCTACGTAACCCACCTTCGGTTTGCGACGATATTGCAGTCATGGCTGAGACTATTGAGGACCTCAGTACAATGCTCGATGACCTCTGTAAAGCCTCCGAAAGAGTGGGTCTCAAAATGAACTATACTGATAAGAAATGCAAATGGCCAAATGCACGTTTATTGTGGTAGGTAAATGACGGTTTGGTCATTCTCACTCCAACGCTGCATGTAACATATGCTTGTAACAAATCGTGTAATTAATCTGCGATTTACAACCTGTATCCTTCCAGAAACAACTAGGAAATTAAAATTTGCAAAAATAAAATGTTTGTACGTTTATTCTAAGGTGCCAACCCTAGTGGGGCAGAATCCAACAGGATTTCAAAGTAGTGGAATCTGCCCCACTATTTCGATTTAGTGGGGCAGATTCCACTGCAAAATTTTAGGCATTTCACTTTGCCCCACCAGTGGGGCGGCCGGTGGGGCAAAGTGGAATAATCCAAAAAGTCATTAATTAATTGAAAGTTAAAATCACTGTAGGATAGGAAAAAGTAGGTAAACTTGACGTTTTGGTTTCCCCTCTTTTAAAAACGTAATATTTAGTTATACAGTGTCATATTAAATTACCTAGCGAAACTGCACAGACGTGATGGGTTTCGATATCTAAACACGATGAAACATAATATAATTTTCTCAACTCAAACTTCAAGTAAGTAAAAAAACTACCAACGTTCGTTGACCCCCAAAAAAACCAGTCATTTTTTATGTTATTTTATCGTATTTAGATACCCATCAAGGCTGCAAAGTACATATCGCTAGCTAATTTAATTTGACCCTGTATTATATGCAACGAAACAACAAATTTTACAACAGCGCAATTTTTATTTTTAACAGGGTCACACAGTTACAGTTATGTTTTTATTTTAATTAACATTTCATACAAACTTAGGCTGTTGTTTTTTTTTTTTCAATATATTGTCATTATATAATTTGAGAATAAAGCGAAATTAATGGCAACAAAAATCTCTAAAGAAAAAACATATTGCTTAAAATTTGAAGTATTATAACTGTCTATTATTATTCATCATTTACCTATGTCAATCTTGACTAGTTTCGGAAGCTGGTTTTTGGTCGCTGCACGCTTTTTTCGTCGATTTTAGTCTAATTATACTTGATCCTTCTGAATAAATGAAATTGCCATTGCTTTCTATGGCTACGCCATAAGTATTGCCTAAACTAGCCAACCACTCAACTTCCTTTGTTTCTTCATTAACATAATAAATTCCATTTGGACTTGAAAAGTATATGTTACCTTCAATATCAGATGTCATTCCATTGGCTACAACATTACTTAGAAAAATGGTTTTATTTTCCTCTCTGTTATATAAAAACACACCAGAAGAATTACAATACACAAGATCTTTATCACTAGTAACAGCAAGTAGCATGACTTTTTTGACGTTCTCTAATGCAGGCACTTCCACGACTTGATCGTTTTTATAGAAATACGCTTTCTCATCTGGGTAAGTAGTAAAATATAATCCATCTTTGTAGAACATTTGCCATATATTTGCATCCTTGATGTGTAAATTAGTTGCGTTCTTCGTTTTATAATCGAATGTGTATATACCATCTTCACCACCCATATAAACAGTGTTACCCTGACTGTTTACAGCGTTGGCAAAACCTGCTCGAATGCCAGTAACTATGCCGTATTCACCTGTTTTTAAACTGAGATAGGCAGATTTAAACATTTCTTCCGCTCGTGCGGAGTAGCTGAAGAAGAGAGTATTCGTGTCATGGTCGATAGCTAGCTGGTATGGACTCTCAATATCGGTTTTTAAGACTTCCGTTTCGTAAGTTAAGTGGCGAATACACGTTGTGTCACCACCAATGGCAAAGGCAAATAAGATTGCCACAGTGAAGAACTGCATCTGAAAAGATAAAATAATTGTCAGTATGATAACATCTACTAGTATATTGTACACTAAAACCAATATAGAGAGTAAGACTATTGCGGTTATTGCAATATCCAAGACTGTCTGTCTACTAAAGCAGTTCGCTTCCTGCTATCAATTATGAATGGCATACATATCCTGCCGCAATTATCCTGCAGTTTCAGCAAAATAGAATCGTCTTAGCATGAATGTATCCGCCAAAAACGTAATCCGTTCCAAGCCTGAACCGAGTCAAATTGATTTTATTGTGTTTTGACATTTTAAGGATGAACTATTACCCAAACTACCTAATCATACACAAAAAATAGGTACATAATGAAGAGTATTCTATTCTATTCTTAGGCAGAAGTGCACCTATAATACACCAACATTTTGCCAGCTATGTTTGTTCCATGTAAGTCATGGCATCCACGTCATTCATGTCCCAATAGAGAGAGAGCCTATTGCCATCAAAAGGGCACAATTCCAGACTCCAGGCTGCCACTGAGAAATTTTAGTTGGAAAAAACCCAATAACACTTTGCCCGACCCGGGAATCGAACCCAGCTGTAGCGCTTGTGACCACTGACAAACGAGGCAGTCGAGGAAGGATTCAACGACAAACGTCTGAGAATTTTAGGTACATACCTACCTATACCTAAATAATATTAAAATGAAACCATCCAATGAAATAAAATAACTGTTTTGAATAAACGTACAAAGAAGTCATTTACTGTGTAGGCAACTAAATTTTATTTTTCTTGATTGTTGATGGTCGGAAATTACCTGACATGACATTAAAGTCCCTACTAGTAAACAGCTCATAATAATTACTTGCAAATCTGATTTTTCTTGCGTTCTAATTGTACATTCAGAGAAATTAATTGTTAAGGAAATTTGCCGTGTCATTGGCATTTCCAACAACTGAAGAAGAATGAACGCGTGAGTACCCTATAATTGTGATTTTAATATATGGATAGTCAATTCGCTTAACAATGAATTTCTCTGACTTTATTTACAATTCGCAGCAAATGTGACATGAACATTTTGCTGTGGAAGCTGGCGTAGTCGCCACTTTGTTTTTTTCTGCGAAATGACACTTTGGGGACACCTGAATATTTTTTGTTTGTTTCATAGTCCCTTACCCACATTATATACATATGTGGGTAATATAATAGAACAATTTGAATAATTATGCTAGTCTCATCGTACACCACAACTTTGAAGAAAAATGGTGGCATGGTTAAACCAGGTCTTATAATTATGGACCCACATACCATGAACATGAACCATACACATCATGAACGTGGTTTAAGTAACTTTTCGTTTAGCAAATATATCTCTAATAACAAGTTGGTAAGTCACTAACAATTTGAATAAATAAGCAAGACACTAAATTAAACTACCTAAAAGTACGAGTCCGTAGCCGACTACAGACGACGGCAACCACCAGGCGACATGTCGCCGCAACACTACTGGTTTCTATGTATTTCTACGAAATACGTGGCAGACGACGTGTCGCTAGCTACGGAAGGTATTTCATACTTCGTATTTCGAGGTAATATAAAGATACATACCATAAACATTATGAGTACCTCGAATTTACACTGAATATTCTTATTTGTAACCAACACCTTTATTCAATTGACTTCGAAGCTACACTAGTGTTTTTATTGATGTATTGATTTATATGTATGTATAATAATTGTTATTGTAAAGTTATTGCAATTATAGAGGTTATAACAAGTTATCAGAAATGCCTGTCCTCTTGACATTATGAACAATGTGAAGTACCTACTTACGTGCTGATAAAAATATTGTTTTCAAGAGGGAATATGAAAACTGTATTATACTGAAGTAAGTTAGGTAGATAGCAAGCTATTGACAACCCACGTCCCTTGAAATCCCTTGAAATGTGTGAAAATGTTGAGAACATAATACCATGTTGATTCCACCAACCATATTGAACTTCCGTCGACTAAAACTACACTCCAACAGGGCAAACCTATATTTTTAGGTTGTAGAAAGTAAAAACTTTCAAACAAACCTACAAAACCTTTCTTGTAGCATACCTTTGTCAAGTAAAAAGGTCAAAGGTAAGCTCCAAAATTAGGTCCTAAACTAATTTACATACCGGTCAAAATCATAACCTTTCTTTTTGCTTCGCAGTAGTCGGGTAAAAAGAACAACCCATTCTTATACTATTTGAAAGTAACAAGTCTCACGTAATTATTAGACGCTGTTTCCACCATAAATCTTACCTTCCCAGGCATATTTTTATATTTTTACAAGCCTCTCTAGTGTCTTAATAAACGGGCTCCGCTCGTAAGGAGCCGTAAGGAGGGTAGGTAAGATATTGCGCCATATTTCAACTACCACGCCACGTGGTATTCATGGCTTTGGGTCTATAGCAGAAGTGCCTCTATTCTGATGAATTTGCACTATAACCTGTGGATAGAATAAGGATATGAATTGTTTTATTAGCAATGGATTTTCTTACCTGTAGCTCGGTTGCTGTTGTTTAGAATATGCCTTACTGAAAATGGGTGTGTGTATGTGTTGGAGTTATCTGAACATAATTATTATAAAATGAAGTCCCCTTTCCTGCCTGTCAGTGTGATCTGGTTGTTCTTTTAAACTACGCAACGGACTAAGATGCGATTTTACCATCATTTAGAAAATTTATGAATATAATTCATTAATATTACATTACTTAACACATAATAAAGACATCTCGATGTTTTTCAAGTTGTAAAAACCGTACGAAGCAGGACGGGTCGCTAGTTTTCTATAACTAATTAGATCAAATATTGATAATGATCGTAAAATAGGAGACCCACCCATAGGTGGGTAGCGACGATTTTCAAAGTATCAGGATGAAAGTTGCCGAAGACAGAGTCAACTGGCAAGTAATTAGAGAGGCGTATCTCCAGCAGTGAACGGCTGATAATAGTTATAATGGTGATTATGGCATTGTGATAGTGGTAGCAGGAGCGATAGTGGCAGAGAATGCCTTGTGACATTAATTCCACCTCATCTAAAGTCTTTTCAAACTCATGTTTCAAATTAATAATTATTTCAAGTTAAACAAATATCAACTTTATTTTAAATGTATTTAAGTTGATTTCAGAGTGACTAGCGCTACCTATATTATTAAAAGTTATAAAAAATGGTTGAAGTTGTAGCGTAAATTGAACTTGATTGTGTAGGATTTAAAGTTATTTTTCCATAAACTCATATTTGTTTACATTTTGGCAAATAAATCGCAAATGCAGATTAGGTACTATTATTGTAATTATATGAAGCATTAGCATAATCAGTCTATAATATTCCCACTGCTGGGACACAGGCCTACTCTCGGTGGGGGGGAGTGGCGCGCAATCCACCATACGGGCCCATTGCGGTTTGGTAGATGTCACGTCTCCGAATTATTGGTTCTAGGGCATGCCGGCTTCCTCACGATGTAGTACATCAGAGGGGCAATTCTCGTAATTTTAAGACCGTTCACAGTCTAATCTCAGTCTCAATCTGTCAAAATACCTCTAATTTCCCTAAATTTCGACAAGTTGTTTGTCGTCGAGATGAGACTGCGACTAGATTTTAACAGTTTTAGATTACGAAAATTGGCTTTCAGGAAAATTGTTTTCCCGAAATCCATTATGCAAAATATTGTAAAATACAGCACCAAGTAAGTTTTAAATGCCAACAAAAATTCAGGCGACTTTGATAGACTCGGAAGCATAACATATGTATAAATTCGATCCTGTGTGATTTTAACATGAAGCTTCGTTACTTATATGAATTTGTGAGTGAATACATTATTCGGCAGAGACACGTTTGCTTTGTAATTCATTTGGCGGTTCGTTAACCATTTTAACAGACTTAAAAAGAAGCCTTGCCAAAAGACATTTAACTTTGCTCTTTAATTGAAAACATAAAACCAAAAAAAGCATGTTTTAATATGTTTCATTTCGCTTTTGACGTGAAATGAAGCGTGAGAAGACAAGGCCTGCTCTTTTGACTTTCAAAATATAGGTTGAATTTACTTGATTTTCTACAGATGCTATCCTAAAAGCTGGATTACACAAACGTGTTCCGGATCAAACGTAGCAAATGTTGATCAACGCGTTTCGCGCAGGTGTGTACACATTGTAAGCGTGTTGTGTCGAATTTTGCTCACGCCGGATTTAGTGTGCCCGCCGCATCTACTACTCTGCTGACTGGCTAATAGGCATTGTCACCATGGATGAGTTGGGCGCGTGTATGAAGTTCGAAATTACATAGGTTATGTAAAAAAAATGTTTGTAAGTTAGCTGTTATATAATATAAGTTTGTAAGTAGTCATGTGGCAGTAAATATAAAATTATTTACTCATCTACAATGAAGTTTTCAGTGTGAGGCTTGTGGCTAATTAATAACAGCCACACGGGTCGATCGATCAGGTTAAGCTACGCTTGCCGCGGTTGATCCATGGATGTGTGAGGTCTCGGGATCTGTTCCCAAGAAGGGCAAAGTGTTGCTGCGTTTTTCCATCAGGAATTTCTCAGTACTAGCCGGAGTCTGATCTTGTGCCCGGTTGACGGCAATAGACTCGTCCCCTATTACATGCGACATAAACATAACTGAAGTAATGTAAAAAAAAAAAAACGAAAAAAACCTACTATAATTACATGTCTACCTAACCCTTTGAATAGATTACAGGCGTGGTGTTATGTAAAAGGTTTCATTAATAATCAAAGAGCAGAATATTAAAATACTCAAGACATCATCATCATCCTTTTACCAACTATGTTGGGGTCGGCTTCCAGTCTAACCAGATGCAGCTGAATACCAGTGTTTTACATGGAGCGACTGCCTATCTGACCTCTACAACTCAGTTACTAGGAACCACCCCTTGGAAAGACTGGTTGTTAGATTTTCGGGCTTCTGACGACCTGAAAAGACCGTCAATGATCCACGAATGACAGCCAGGACCAACGGCATAACGTGCTTTCCGAGGCAAGGAGGGGTTTTGGTATGTAAAGATGGTCACCCATCCACGGACCAACCGCGGCAAGCGTAGCTTAACCTGATCGATCGACCCGTGCGGCTGATATTACTTAGCCACAACAAGACAAAACTCTTTAAATATTAATTATTAATAAATTATTAATTAGTAAACTAGACACCAACTACTAAAGTTTTAATAAGTTCTCTAACAGCTGACACCTTTATAAACTTCTGAAGGAATGATTAAATTGACGTGTTTCAATTGTCAAAAGAGGTTAACTTTGTAAAATAATGTTATAGTTAACTAGTGCCTGTGCCCGCGACTTCGTTCGCGTGTATTTCGGAAAAAATATTGGAATTCATCACTTTAATAAAATTTGCGCAGAACTCTTACCTTTTTTTCTGAATTAAAAGTAGCCTAGGTTATTTCATAAAACATCAGCTATCTGCCAGTGAAAGTCCTGTCAAAATCGGTCCACCTAACAGCATCAATCAATCCAAACATCAGCCATCACAAACATCACATCACACATCATTCAATCACACCACATCATCATTCACTCATTACAAGCAGACACTTTTTTAAATATTTGTGTGTAACACGGAATTCTAAATATTTTTACTAGCAGCGCCACGCGGTTTCACTAGTATAAGTTTCGATCCCGTGAAAATATCGGAATAAAAAGTATCCTATGAGTTAATCCTGGTTATAAACTATCTGTGTGCCCAACATCTAAATCTTTTTTGTTTGTCAAATCTTTTTTCTTTTTTGTTTGTGCCTGAAGAAGTAACATACAAACACACACACACTCGCATTTATAATATTACTGTGATTTAGATTTTTCTAGATCTGTAATAATTTTTTTTATTTTTTATCTATTTATCATTTATACAAAAGGATATAGGATTATTCATATTAAATAGCAACCAAAAACCAGTAAGGTTTAAACATGTAATTAAGAGAAGAGCGCCTGCTAAATATGTATGTTGTTGTAAAACTGCGGACTCGAACTAATTGCTAGGAAAATGTTGTGGTTAGAGAAGATTGTTTGACTTCACTTCAATCAATCTACCTACCATTTTCGCGACTATATTGGGGTCGGCTTCCAGTCTAACCGAGTGCAGCTCAATATCAGTATTTTACATGGAGTGACTGCCTATCTGACCTCCACAACCCAGTTACTAGGTAACACAATATCACTTGGTAAAACTGCTTGTCAGACTTTTTGGGTTTCTGACTACCCGTAACGGCTGTCAAAAATCTACAAATAACAGGCGGTTTGAGTTCAACTAAATTAAAAAAAAAAAATAAGGTATAATATACAAGAAGGAATGGATTCCGAATAGGAAATTAAATATATTTTTTTTTTAATTGAATTTTTAACATCTTGGTTCTGATTAGAAATAAATAACATGTCGCAATTATATTAGTTTTTTTTACATATTTGAGGTGACGATCTATTTGCAAATTTCTATTCTTATTTTTTGATATTTATTTATGTTTTTTTTTTTTGGCAATATTTGGCAGTGTGTATATTTTGTTCCACAGTACTTTTATACCAGATATGCTCTAGACGTGAAGACCTGTAATTGGCTGTCAGATTATCATACTGTTATTTATCACTATTGTATTTAGCTGTAAGTCTTCCAAAGTCCTTAAATAAATAAATAACCCTGTGTACCGAATTCACGCAAGATTCACAACTCGTAGCAAAAAAACAACTTCACAAATATTCGGAATCAAAGAAAACTGTTATCTAAGAAGAAATAAATACTCCCGTCTAAATAATTTCTCGCTAAAACCATGTAAAAGTAACATTCATTGTACGTCTTATGAACTTGAACTAACAAAAGGAACTAAGTCATCCATTTCTGGGGAAATCGTTTACCCCGCCAATGTCGGTAACTGATAATTGAATTCAAGAAAGAAGATAGAAAAAAAACTAAACTTACTACGTGATACGAAAACGCGATTCGGGCTATCAACACTCGTTTTGTAAGTCAATGAGAAAGAACCAATACTGTTGTATGCCTACCATATCAAATTTAAAGTAGAAATTCCTTTTCGCAATAACGAGTAATTGTTTATGTTTATTTATGAACTCCATTCAGGCTGTACGATCTCATTACTTTGGACTATTTATGTCCTTTCGATAATAATGTTCGAATGTAATAAATGTTCAATGTATTTACTTATTTGTTTGGATGTCTCGTCTAAACTATAATATTATAAGGAGAAAAGATTTGATTTTTTGTATGTCTGCTTGTTGCGCTTTCACGCTAAAACGGCTGAACAGATTTGGATGAAATTTGGCATATGTGTAAACCATGGCCTGGATTAAGACATAAGATACTTATTATTCCGATATTACTACTAAATCAATACTGTTTATGCAGCTAGAACTCTACAGTAGTAGAGAAATGTTAATTTACCTATTATCTTTTTTTTTTTTTTTTTTATTTGAAATGGGCTTGCTCTTGACTCTAGCCTAGGTCAAAGGTGACAGAGACAAAGTCGAAAAAAAAAAAGCATTTATAAAAAGCATTCTTCATGTTCTTCATGTTCCTCGGTTCGATTTCCGGATCAGGCGAAGTGTTATTGGGTTTTTTTGTCGGGAATTTCTTAGTAGCAGATAGCAGCCTGTAGTGTGGATTAGTGCGCGGTTGATGGTCATAGGCTTGCCCCCTATTATTATATTTTACCCTATTATTATACACCATATAAATTACAGATATCGCACTTAAACATAATTGGCGAAATATAAGTGCACTAAAAGCACACCTCTGTCTAACCCTTTGAAGAATACAAGCGTGGTGTTATGCTATTCTTCATTTAGGAGCATATCTATATATCAAGTAATGTTTTCGATGTGTTTCCATTGCGATTAAGTTTTTGGACACCATATTGCAAATTGCTTATGTACAGTCAACAAAAGAGATAAGTATGCAGGATCGTCGGACATCGTTGAAGTTTAGTAAGAAACCGATGGACATTTTCGAATAAAATTTAATGTTATTAATAGAAAACCAACAGCTCATTTATAAAAATTAAATTTCATTCGACAACATACATCGGTTTCTTACTAAACTTCAACTATATCCGATGATCCTGCATATTTATCTGTTTTGTTGACTGTACGTACTGTCGAAGACATGTCAGTGTAAAGAGCCCTATTACATTTTGACCGTGATTTTTGCGTTAAATGGCCAACTTTGGCGTTCTTGTTTTGTCACACTAAAAGTCTTCGAAAACTTTGACTTATTGGATATTGGAGATTTTTCTCATATATTTATATAAAGTCAAAATTCCGAAGCAAGTTTTCCATAAAATAAGCGGAGGCACTTTTTCAAGCTCGTGGATTAAACTATTGTAAATAAACAAATGAAATGAATAATATAAAATAATATCTCTTAAATCATAAATAGTGGTCTATGGCCGTAGCGGTTTAAGTATTTTGAAATATTAATGAAATATCTATAAAAAAAACCTATTCAATACCACAAAATTACTAAAAACACTCAAAATTAACTGTACATTTCTCCATACTACATTAATATTATTACGTAAAATTTATATCAAAATAAACGCTAGTTCATAAAAAATTAAAGCTTTAAACATTAAAAATATAAAAAATAAACGTTACTTTCTATTGTCATCACTCCCGAATCCCTAAAAACAATATTTCGAATTTTATACCAGCAATTTTTATTAAAAAAAAATGCGAATTAGGTTTAACTTAATATCATTTTCTAGCGACCTCTCGACGAGGGTACATTCCCACAACAACGGCGCGAGGCTCAAATTGTCCCGATCCTTAAAAAGGGTTCCTAGCTGGGTGTATCTAATTACCGAGGTATATACATCACAGAGTATCACTACCTACTGAACAACTTTGGGAAGGTGCTTGAGAAAATTGTACACGGACATATTTACGCTGCAATTAGGTAAGCTTTGTATACCCGCTTCCCAACACTGCTTCGTAAAATCACGTTCAGTCAACACCAACCTTCCCGAGCTCACCAACTTTGTTGTTACTGCTATAAATGACGGTGCCCAAGTGGGCGTAATATACCTATATTTCGGAAAAGCGTTTGACCGGGTAGATTTCTGCATTCTGATCGAAAAACTAAAAGCCGTAGGTATTAAGGAACTTGGTAAGGTGAATCATATCACACTAATATTATAAAGACGAAAGTTTGTGTGTGTGTGTGTTTATATGTTTGTTACATCTTCACGCTCAAACGGCTGGACTAATTTTAATAAAATTTTGTATGGAGGTAGCTGAAACCCTGGATTAACATATAGGCTACTTTTTATCCCGATATTCCCATGTGATCGACACTTATTCGGATGAAACCGCGCGGCGCAGTTAGTATATTAATAAATACCCATCCAGACTTAAAAAGGAGATTATCCAAATGCTCCATCAAACGCCGGATACTTAGCTTACTAAGTAGAGCCAGTTTAGTCATTGTAGCACCTACACCACACATATACACGCACGCACACACTTTCAATATTAATAAGTATGTCACTCTCTCTATTACTTATTTTTATGTGTACGTCGTAATTGGTGTAATGTTTAGATTAATAATTATGTTATACTTACTGTCAGCTGTGAAGCTACGTTATAAAGGTACTAATCTACTTAAAAGAAATTGATTGTACCTAGAGTTTTTGTCCACCGCAGCCGTCACCGGCACGTTGCCCAGAACAAGATGACGGTACCGAAGTAGCGATATAAACATTTAGGTACTACGGCCGCGTGTCAACCGCACGTCCGTCACTCGGGCGCCGTCATCACGGCCACCGAAGGTTCGATACAAAGTAAGATATGCCGTCAATACATAGCAAGTTTGATCTTGTCCACACGCTGCTGCACCGGGTGCCGTTCGCTCGGCTTTAGTTTTGTCTATCATAACATAGGTACTGAACTGAGTTTAGTCGCAGTGGACAAACGATCGCCGTCACGGGGACTTTCGAATAATCTCGTTTCTCGGTGACGGCTGCGGTGGACAAGCGCCCTTATTCTATTTGAAATTCTCAATCGTTTCTCGGCCTACTGCCAGAATTGCTACTCATGCGAAAAGCATTCTCAATTATTGGACTGGACAATCCCACCAAGGATTTGAAGCTGAACGACTATCATCTTTTCTTTTTTAAAATTACTTGATCGTAAAGGTAGCCTTTTATAGAAAGAATCTGGACCTGGATTTGAAAAAACTAGAATCGCATCGATTTAATAACATAAACATTTGTAAATGTTATCGAAATTAAACGAAAAGTTGTAATCCAACAAAAGATTTTGGCGATGAAGTTATTTTATGATGCAGCATTCATTTAGTTCGAAAATCACGTCATAGGTAGTTCACAAAGTCACACTTCGAATGTTTGTGAGTGTGTTTGTACGTTTGTTACTTCTTCACGCAAAAACTACTGAACGGATGTAGATGAAATTTAACACACAGTCACACAGATAGCTTTTATGAAGGACGTCTGCGGGGTAATCATGCAACACGCTCACAATTCAACTACAGTCCGTACGTCGAGATAATGCGTTCACCTGTCAGTGCGACAATTCTAGTTATCCTATGTCCTTTCCCGGGACTCAAAATATCTCTACACCAAATTTCATCTAAATCGGTTCAGCGGTATAAGCGTGAAGAGGTAACAGACAGACAGACACACTTTCGCATTTATAATATTAGTATAAATTAAATTCAATTACTTATTTATTTATTTTAATTATTGATTAGATAGACTTAAGTGGCTATGTACTTTTATGGCTTCAGGGGCTATTTCGTGTGGACCACGAAGCCACCCCAACTACGGTATGTTGTTGACCAAATCAGCCGAGTCCCCTTGCTTGTAAATAAAGCACTTGAGTATGACGGATATCTTGTAGTGTTTACCAAGAGTGTTTACAGATGGCCCTTGCCCCTGTCATATTGGGGCGCTTGTCGAACTCAGGGTCGGGATGGGGAACAGTTTGAAAAATAAAATAGGCACGGATTTAAAGCGGCAAGTGTTTATTTAATTGTGGTTATGGTAAATTAAAAATTACAAAATGTATGTTTATAACAAGTTTGGTAGCAAAAACAGCAGTAAATTTAAAAAAAATCCAGGCAAGTGCGTGTCCGACCACGTACAATGAATGGTTCCGATATCCGGATTGTAGGATGAAATAACCAACCAATTTCCTTTTTATTACTGTTCATGTTTTACTGTCAAAATAATTTACCAACCGCCAAAAATTAAAATGACTGCTCGTTAATTTTTTCTCCAACAAAGTAAGAGGACATTAGTGGAAAGTATTTGAAGGTTATCACATTTGGTTATCACGTTAATGCCACCAGTTAAAAGAAACGAGGTGTGATCATTATTTCTAAAAGAGTAACCGTGAAGTTTATTGCCGATTCTTCTCCACAGTAAACGACCCGTTGGAACCGTGCACCTAGTTTAGTACGTTTTATGTGAAATAATATACATTCGAATTTGAATTTTGAATTCTATTGAAAAGGGGATAATCTAGACTGGTAACATTGTACATGGTGGTTTGACCGCATTTTGAATTCTTGCTTGCAAAACATCTGGCTTCAAATTGGCGAGTTCATGTATGGGCATTAATTTTGCCCTACCTGGGGGCAATTCTCGTAATTTTAAGAACGTTCACAGTCTGATCCCGATCTCAATCTGTCAAAAATACCTCTAATTTCCCTACATTTTTGACAAGTTTTGATTGTCGGTGAGATGAAATTGTGAGTAGTTTTTAAACGTTTTTAATTGCGGGAATTGGTCTTCCGTTATTATGTTTGAATAACTTAGATACAGTACCTGACCTTAAAGATGACACATTGAGTGTTAGAAAAAGTTCTGCTAAGCAGATCGTTATGTCTGACACTCCTGCCTGTATGACAGTTTTTTTCTAAACATCGTTGTACTTATTAATTTACGATCGCGACGTCAAAAACATGTCTACAGTAGCAAACATGTTTCTGACAAGCTTTTTGTCAAATCTTAATTTCGTCCTACGACATACATGCCCTCCATAATTAAAGCTGGTGTAGGTGATATCAATTTGCTTTTAGCAAAATCTTTGAGAGATCTCATGATATCAACTTTGGAAAACATATGGGTAATTTTCACGAAATCCCGAAATTCGGCTATCTTAAAATGACAAAAAATATTGAAATTATTTGATATTTATTTTATGTGAATTTGATAGTACTAATGTTACTAGAATTAAATTATGTAGTGGTCACAAAAATTATCGCGTTTTATGAAAGTTATGAGGACATTAAAAAAAATCAAAGTGAGGGAATGACAATTAAGGTGAGGGAATGATTATTGCAGACAAGTCACGAAGCTTTTTAAATGAAATTAGTTTTCTTTTAAAGAAATTTTTTTATTAAATTAAATTTTGATCTTAAACAATAAGTAAGATTAATGAGTAATTCCAGCAAATCACAAAATTATTGCAGCACTTTGGCATAACTCTAATTTAAACTTATTTTTATTTATAATGGCACTTAATTAAGGCACTTAATTATTAGGTAATATAATATTATAAGATATTAAAATTTACAATAAGATATAAATATATAATGATGAGACGTTGCGTAAAGGTTTATAGCTGAGTTTACTTGTACACTATGAAGAAAAATGAAAATAAGCTCGATAAGAAACTAACTGAAACGGTACAGAAATCTGTTATTGTATGGGTAGGAAAACTACGGTTATCTGAAAAAATGCCACCTGTCATGGTTGCCATCAAAGAAGATTATGAAAGAAATGACATCAAAAGTATAAGCCAATGAGTTACTAAAACCGTTAAATTTCAACGCATTATTTGATTCATTGGAGCTTACATTATGTCTATATTTATATAAAATTCAAAGTCCTGACCATAGAAATATAAAAAACATAATTATATCTATGGTCCTGACTGACTGATATATCAACACACAGCCTAAATCGCTGGTTCTAGAGACATGAAATTTGGAGGTTATGTTCTTTGTGAAGAGTAGGTATCCACTAAGAAAGGGTTTTTCGAAATTTTACCGCTAAGAGGGTGAATGGGGGGAGGATGACATTTCACGCGGACGAAGTCGTGGGCAGAAGCTAGTTTCAATATACAGGTACATGAAAATAAACTCAAAATACCTCCCCGATTAAACGGTTAACACGAGAGCTTTTAACTAAAGCCACGAGGAAGGTAATCGTGGCACTTTTGTTTAACGAGAGGACCCTTGTACCCGAATAAACCATTCATCGGAACGGGGATGTAAATATTTGGATCACGGAGGGTGATCTCGGAAATGTCGCTACAGGCAAAGATTTAAATCGTTAGATCCGCCATACAGCATCCAGCCATGCTGCTTCCAGTTAGACTGAAAGCCGACCTCAACATAGTTGGGAAAAGGCTAGGCAGATGATGATGATCCACCATACACACATACATAAACTCACGCCTTCTTCCCATGGAGGTAGGCAAAACCTACAGAACGTCATCTGCTACGATCCTTACTGATAGTCCTACTGTTTCATTTACAATCGTTTAATTATTAAAAAAAAATATTTTTTGTTCACACATCTAGGCAAAATTTGATCCGCCCCACCGCCGCCGTGTCAAAAATGATCACGTTTCTGTTTCGCTGTTTCGTTTCAAACGGGTTGCGCGAGCTGACTCTTTTCAGTGTAAACACTTTTTCGCACGACCTTAGTATGGTGAGGGCACATCTAACCATTTAAATCTTTGGCTACGGGCCTATTCAAATAAAGGATAAAGGTTATGTAAAGGATATTTTGTAATATTTGTTTTTATCTATTTTTTCTTATGTGTTTGTTTACCGAAATTGTGCAAAACAAGAGGAAGCATGGTGATTTATTAAAAAAAAATACCTTAATTATATTTTCTCTTTTTTCGTTATGATAATTTTATTGTGCTTACAAAAATGAGAGGTTATTTATTATGAAAATAAATAAATAGGTAAGCGAAGTTTCTTTATTTTTTCGGCACAGGCGATAACCATGGTAAAAAGTTTCATAGTTTGATTTAACCCCTCAAGCGTCAAGTGTACATCAAGTGTACATAAGAGAGAGTGCTCGAAACGTCAACGGTACACCAAATGTACAAAACAGTATTTTCATAGCGAGGCTGATTGCCCACTATGAAGTATTGAAGCTGTTTTAGCCGACTTTATTGCAATTCTGAACCGATTCTAATTCCATTGCTCTCCTTATAAACAAAATCTAGGTAAAAGCTATTTGACCCGAGATAGAAAAGGACGCAAATCGTATCGCATGCAATTGCTTTGTCTGAATTTAGAAGATACTTCAATGATTCTATCCGCAAAATCGCATTCCAATACTGCTTTTGCATTGCAGTTTTATTCTGAAACAAAAATATCCTGAAACCCATCCAGATTGTAATATACAATCTTTCGCATTTCACCACTCCATCACACCGGCTGTAATATTGGCAAATTGAAGAATTGCAGCTCCCGAGATAAGCGAGGTATAAAATAAGGAAGAGGCATGCAAGGCGGCCTCTTGCCAGCATCTACTTGTCGGAAGCTTTATGAATAATTCTTTTATATCTTCCCTTCCGCCTTTTTCGTGAACATTACATAAAATTTTCATATTCTCGTTGTAGTTACCAATTTGCATTTGAACCACTCATCTGAGGCTATTATCGTTCGTGTCAGTACAATGGAAGGTGAGCAAATAATATGTGTAATAAAAACCAGGCACGGGAGACGTGGAATAAGCGAAAATTCTTAGAAAAACAGAAAGAACATTTTGGAGAGCGGTAAAAATCACACACGTTCACGGACTTTTTTCTATCTGCAACGTTTATTTTAATTCCGAATTCATCAGGCTGTGTTTTTCGATGACGCTTTTGCCTGCAATAATTTAATTATATCAAATGACAGTAATATTACTGATTTTGGTAATTATTAACATTTACAAACGCATTTTAATAAACTAATTGGTACATTAAAATAAGCAATTATTTGACTAAACTAATAATTTTAACAGTTCAGCGTGAAATCATTTTAGAATTAGTATAATTTTCATTTGATTATTGTCTGATTGGGGGTGATAAGAGCAGTGGTGGCCCAGTGGTAACGGACATGAATTACGAGTTGTAGGTCTTAGGTTCGAACCTAGACAGGCGCTTTACTTTGTGTAAATTATTTCATCACCACTGCTTTCAAAACGGTGAAGGAAAACATCATGAGGAAACCGGCATGTCCTAGAACCAAACATTCGAAGACATGTGACATCTACCAACCCGCACTGGGCCCGTGTAGTGGATTACGGCCCATTTCCTCTCACTGAGAGGAGGCCTGTGTCCCACTGTGTCTCTGAGAGGAGGCACGATGATGATGATGATGATGATGGGGTGAAAAAATGTTTATTCATTTTACACATAAAACATGGATATCCATTAAAATGGAGTACCTACTGTAACGTATTATATCTACAAATATCAGCTGCACAATGTAGAACGTAAGTTTTCGAGCACAATTTATAGTCCAGCGCATAAATCACTGAAACAAATTATGTGACTAGAATAACAATTTCGCATATCACTTACTCTTTACTTCATTTGTTAACGAATGGGGTTTTACGGCACATAAACTCTGCATTGAGGCTATAATATCTTCTAGTGATAACAAAGCTTGCCGTTTTATAGTGCGCTGACCAGTCAACTTGACCTCCTTACCCCTTCCTCGTCCTACTAATAAGCTTTAGAAAATGGGTAAATTTACTAAAGATCGTAGGTCTGAAGTCACTGGCTGCGTTATAAAGACTATTGGAATGCTCTCTCCATGCAAGAGCAGCTTTACTGTCGGAAACTTGAGTAGTAACAAATCTGTTATTTTCTTTTGTCGCTTAATGTCGTGTACGAAAATATCTCATCTTGTTTAGACGAAAGAAAAAAAAGGGAAAAATGTTTTTTACTCAACAAAAATACCTACTCTGTCTACTAAATACAGAGGGTATTTAGTAGACAGAGTAGGTATTTTTTCTATGTTGTGTGATTTTTAACGTGTTTTATCATTTCTGGCTCGTGAGTGGAACATGGGGGCAATTTGGGTGAATATTTCAGGGGTATTACAATGGCATAGAAGTCGTTGGCATTCATTATTCGAAGTGGCACGACCAGGCACTGTGTCCCGCCCATGTTTGTAGCCGTCACTGACGGACGTGTTACACTTGCGGTGCAATAAAAGCAGTTAACAACAATTTCAAAAAGTTTTTTTGGGGTGCAATCTTAGGAGCTTGATTTATATCTAGCAAATGCAAGCACGATCACTGACCGTGATAAGCTGAAATTCATTCGCTCCTTCAAAAGATTTCTTTTGGTGTTAACATCTTGGGTTGTGCCTGATATCCAACAAAACGTTTTATTGCATATATTAGGTCCTTACATATGAAATTGGCGTTTTTCGTACTGGCCACTTTAATCACGAATTTCTCCTCTTTGGTAAGGAATTCCAAATTCAAATTTGTACAGCTATTTACTCATGTATTTGTGCTTCGATGACCGTCATTCATTTGTTTTTTTTCTTCTGTTTTTTCTGTTTGCGTCACTCATTTTACAAAATGGAAAATTTAAAATATCGCATTATTTACGAGTACGAGTTCCGCCGTGGCACTAGTGCTGCGGAAACGACTCGAAGGGTGAATGATGTGTATGGCGGTCATGTTGCAAAAGAAAACACAGTTCGTTTTTGGTTCCAACGTTTTCGTTCTGGAAATTTCGACCTGCAGAACAAGCCCCGTGGACGGCCTGAGACCCAAGTTGATAATGGAGAATTGAAGGCTATTGTGGAAGCGGACCCATCGCAAACCACGTCCGAGTTAGCTGCAGGCTTCGATGTTAGTGATAAAACTGTTTTAATTCACTTGAAGCAAATTGGGAAGATTAAAAAGCTTGAAAGCACGACAACGCCAGACCACACACTGCGCAACAGACGGCTACCAAATTAGAAGAGCTTGAATTGGAATGTCTTAGACATCCTCCGTACTCCCCGGACCTTGCTCCAACAGATTACCATTTTTTTCGCAATTTGGATAACTTTTTGCAAGGGAAAAAATTCAACTCCGATGGGGCAGTCCAAATCGCCTTCAAAGATTTTATTGATTCCCGTCCGACTGGTTTTTTTAGTAAAGGGATCAATGAACTACCTATAAGATGGCAAAAGTGCATTGAAAACAATGGTTCATACTTTGATTAATTAAATATATTATATTAAAAAATATTCGACTTTTTGTTCCTTCCATACAAAACGCCAATTTCATATGTAAGGACCTAATATTAAGATTTTTTATAAGCAGCGGCTGTGAATTACCGCCTTGTTACCTATTTTTCAAGAAGGAGCATTATTATAATAATAACCAAATCCTATTTTATTTTCATAAATATAAAGCATTGCATAATAACGCATAATATTCCACCAGGTAAAGGGATGGCTTTTTTAACATTACATTGTGAACAGCTCTCTGAACCCGTCTAGTTTAATTAGTGTGCTTTTCCCGGCTCCACCTCTTACGGAAATGCTGTCCCTACTAAATGCACGCTGACAAAAAGAGCGTGAAAAACTGCGCTGGAAATTACAATAGGTGTGCAACCTCCGAGCTTTTTTCATTACATAAATGAGTTTCCTCGTTGTCAAAAAGCAATTGTTGGTCTTGTTTGAAGAACGTTTTTTGTGTAGCGTTTTACTTTTATAGTTTTGTGAGGTTCAAACAGTTTTTTATTGACTGAACTATTTTGTTTTCAGGGTTTAGGCAGAAAACTTTTCAATTTGCAACAAATATTGCCAAGTTGATTTTGAGGTATAAATTTTCATTGATCACTGTTAGAAAATATTTTACCTTAAGTCAACCCTAATATAAATAAGCACTTAAATTACACAGAAAAAAAGCATTCATTTTCTAAACTAGGTAATTTCCTTGAACGCCAGTGTAAACGTTGGACATTTTCACACAATGGTAAACGGCAGCGTATGCATACATACCTACACACGCCACAGTTCCGCCCCACAAAACCTTTACACCACGTGGCTTCAAATTCGTTCAGAAACTGCACGAAAAACTGAATGCATGTTGATCAATGAAAAGTGAAGGTGTGAAAGAGAGGGATATATTCAATTCAAAGGAAGGCAATCATTTAGGGTAGTTGAACTAAATAGTTTATTTTCCTCGCGGTTCTGTGGCACAATTAAAAGTTAGTATTGGAAGCTGTCCTACAAATATTTCTATTTACTGGCAAAATCAGTTTTTCTTCTGTAGAAGTCGTGAGGGGTATTGTATTAATAAAGTAGGTATTTAATTAGGTATGCTTATCTTTAGGTGGTTTCTACGACTGGCTTAGGATATGACATGGACATTTATGAGGCAGGTATACAAATTGATTGGAGTATTAAAATCACGCCTTATTCCTGACAAAGTGAAGACATATTAAGAAATCTATTTCACAAAGTGTGGGATAAATTACCTAATCAAAACCCCGTCCACCTACCGTCTACAATGCTAAGAGATTAAAGAAATTACGAAGACTTTGTAGGCATGCTGGCTAAAACTACAGATTTAGATATCAGCCAATCTCTCGATAAATATAAGAAATGTCTTAAAAAATATTGTAATGTAAATGTTTTTTTATTTTTGTTTTTTTCATCTTAATGTTGGGTATTTTATTATTCTATGTTCAAATATTTTACAGAATTTGTTGTCTTTTACGTTCCACTGTAAAAATTTTTCTTTTATTATGTATTAGGTATTTAATTTGCACGAATGCACCCGGAGAGATGGGTAAAATTCGTCACTCACTGGACGCCTGACGCAGGACGTCGCCTTCGAGGTAGACCAAGACGAAGGTGGCGTGACGATCTAATATCATTCGCAGGGCCAACATGGCCAGAGATCGCACAAGACAGGGAGGTTTGGAAGAAAAACCAGCAGTGAGACCCATATTCATATTCAAATTTTTTATTGGTACATTATACTTAGCAATTAAATATCTAAATCATAGAAACTAAAATTAAAATAAAATTATACATGAAAACTGAATATATAAATAGAAGAATATAAAGTAAGTACCTATTTTCTTAAAATACTGTCATTACGTTTACATAAATTTATATTTATATTGCCTAAGGTAATAATTATTATCACAAAAACTTATTTAATAAGAGATCATAATTATGTTAAGATTACAAATTATTAATAAAGAGATCAGGTTTTCATGTATCCTTATCAGAGACAATTTATAGATTTAGTAGGTAAGTAACATTTTATAATTTACTTAAACAATCTTCTTGATACTTAAATATATGCATGTATATATTTAAAAATGTATTTATTGCAATTATAATTTTTCATTTAAGTATTCGTTTATATTATAATAGCTCTTGTTTAATAGCAAAATTTTACTTTATTAATAAAAATATTGTATTTATTTATATTTCTTATTTCTTCTGGTAACTTATTATATATGTCGGATCAGGAGTAGGTTACAGGCGTCTAGTTATTGTCAGGCATATTTGATTAAGTACTGTGGGCGTACTGTGGGTAATGTTGGTTATTGCGCAATAGAAAAACCGTTTGCAGTTCAAATCAGATTATAATATCACGAACAAATTAATCACACTAGCAAATCGCACACTGTAGGTACACGACACAACTAGATACACAGTAAAATAATTATGTACAGTAACAAAGTAATTGCGAACAAATCGTAGGATCGATTACTGTTCGTATAGTGACAGAGCCACCCAAGTAAACCGACAGGTTTGTCGGGAGCTAGTGCTCTGTCAGGAATCAAGTCCGAACACCGACTGACTCTCACTGACTGTCACTGACTGTGACCGACTGTCACTGACTGTCACGTCTGACTGTCCAGCACAAACGAGTGCGCTCAGTTATAAAGGTTTGTCCCCACCACGCACTCGCCCCACAACAACTCTGTCCAAATGGCGTACGGAAATACGTCATCGTGTTTACTTGATACAAAACATTAAAATGTGCTAAATCTAATAAGACACACATTATAAAGTAATCGAATAATTCAACAAGAATAATTGTCTTAAATAAACAATAGTGATTTCACAAAGTAAATCATTTTAAAATCAAAGTAACATGTCATCAATTGTTTTGAACAAAACCATCGGTTACAACTATCAAAATAAGTTGCTAAAATCAATTAGCGCGTACACTGAGTACTCCATAAATTATGTTCCGATTTATTAGATAATAATTGATAGCAAAATCTTAAGAAAACAAATCATAACAAATTCTGTTGACTACCCACAAATGTAGTCGACAACCGTCTCCGACACGGCCAGAACTGACGTTCTACACGTCCTCGTGTAATCTTGGGATAAAAAAATCTTTAGGTGAATATCGATCGGCCTTTCTGACCAACAAAAGCACAAATCACAAAATAAAAATCCTGAATTAGTCTAATAAAATTATTACCAAAAGCAGTTGCATCGCAACCATTCAAAAATGACCATACTGTTGCAGACAATACATAGCTCAATAAAGTAGAGACATAGTCTCCCAGCCGAAATCACACCATGGGATTCGACAAGTAATTTGGAGTCAACCAAATCCAGGCGTCAACATAGACAACCAAAAAGTAGAGAAAGTCTCCCAGCCGAAATCACACCATGGGATTCGACAAGTAATTTGGAGTCAACCAAATCCAGGCGTCAACATAGACAACCAAAAGTAGAGACAGTCTCCCAGCCGAAATCACACCATGGGATTCGACAAGTAATTTGGAATCAACCAAATCCAGGCGTCAACATAGACAACCAAAATTAGAGACATAGTCTCCCAGCCAAAATCACCCCATGGGATTTGACAAGTAATTTGGAGTTGAATAGACAACCCGCATAGGCGTCAACATAGACAACCCGCCTAGGTGTCAAGTCCAACATCCAAATCCAGGCGTCAACATAGACAACCAACAGACAACCAACATAGGTGTCAACCAACACAGGCGTCAACATAGACAACCAAACAAGAGTCAACATAGACAACTTGTCAATTCAGCTATAGTATGTCAGCAGCAGATGAATCATCATCAGTATCATCATTGACATCATCATTAACAGTAACTAGACATTCAGGCATTTTTGTACATGGTCATGTGCGTACTTGATTTAACCAGAGCCATATAAACAAAATTTTGATAATCATAGCAAAAATCATCTACTAGAGCCATATAAACAAACTTTGATTATCTAATCAAAGTGAAAATCATCAACCAGAGCCATGTACCATCGTTATCCACATTAACAACCATATTTTTCACTAAGAGCCTTAGACACCACGAAGCCCACACACGAGTAAACCACTCTAACGCCACGGCTCTCTAGCCAACCAGCAATCACATTGCTGTCACATATCCAGCACATGGATCCGTATGCATCACCCTGTGACTACACACAACATTACTACGGCCGATAGAGAACCCCTACTTGCGTGGTTACCACTACTTAGGCTTGCTCATCACCACTGTGATCACCATCTACTTTGACTGGTACATGACCTACTGGCATCATTCTTAACTTATCGTTAAACCAGATTAGGCTATAACTAACAATATAACCATTTTTGCTGTTGTTTACCAAGGAAGCACTCAGTACCAGAGTCAAAACGAAATGAAAACAGCTCACCAGATTCGGTAGACAATAGATCTGCAGCTGGCCCAATGGCACATACTCGCTGCCACCGCTTCCCTGGCAGAAGTCGCTAAACTCCCTGCTCGAACAGCACCGTCCTTGATCAGCGACTCCTCGTACAGGAAATCCAAAGAGTGCAGCGCCGTCCGACACTGCCATCTTGCTTGAAGACGTTCTTGTGTGTTAACCTGTAACCGAAAAAATCAACAGCAGTGCCTGTTCCACTCGGCCAATTCTGACCACATGGATAAAAACAATAACAATCATCGATAACAAAAGATTCCTCTAAGCCTTAGTAAATTATTATTATTATTAATAATTGATCAGAAACTGTATCAACTTACGAGTAGGTCACATACAACGCTCATGGCCCGGCTGCCGCAGCAGCTAGTGACACTCATGACACCCGTATCGTCATCACCTCAAGTGATACGACCAACACACATCACTTCACATAGAGTCTACGACTCCCAGGTCATTACAAGACCAACACAACAATAGTCTCATTTGAGACCGGGTCCCCGCTGCACCACGAGCTGCCCATTGCGCTCTGAACAACTCACAAGTGAATTGCAGTTACGACTACAGACAAGTGCGTACAGTGCGACCTAATAGCCATGGTATGTGCTCTACTACTCGGTGGAGGAACTCTCGTCACCGTCTTAGGAACACTACTTAGAGACATCTTTCGTATGCGATCGTGAGCATACTAGTAAGTGCGGTTAGAATTTAAAGCTTTTAACGTATAGCGAACACCCGCCAAAACTTCCGCTACTTTAAACGGACCTCTGAACTTCCGATCTAACTTGAAAAGCCTAGGTTCAATATTTCACGTACTATCATAATATTACTTTGCAAGTAAATGTCAGGTAGAAATGTAATAAAATCTTAATTTTTGCACCACATAAGAATTATTCTGTGCTAAATACACGTGTTTGACCAATACTAGTCAACACAACAACGTTATTAACACGTTTTGTGAATGACATTATTCGAATGATACAATTGTACAAGTCATTCAAATTATTCGAACAACCTTACAATTCATTCGAATTTGAAAACGAATGAGAAATAAGAATGTATTGCGTTGTGTCATTCCTTCCAATTCAAATTTCATTATTATTACTAGTTCATACATTCGAATATCCGTAACTTCATCTAAACTCAATTTTGTATGACAAACTGAACGAATGAACTAGAGGTTCGCAAATCAGTTACTTGTTGCTACGAATATCAATTCAAAATAGACTTTATTGTACGTGTAAACAGCCCAATTTTGTATGGCAAGGGTAAAGTAAATGAATGAACTAGCGGCATTATTCGATTTTGAATTTTGAGAACTAGCGATCGATTGTTGGAATCAGTAACAATCGCCCATCTCTAAGTTCTCTCATTTACTAAAAAGCATTCAGCACCAGAATGGTAAACAAAACAATACAGCTCACCTTTATTTTCTAAGATGTCCGAGGGTAGGTGTAAGATACAAACATCCACTCGCCATTGCTGCTTCCAGCACATGCTCCACCTTCACCATCTGCTTGGCTACTACTGCTCATGGAGGGCAGCGATATGTCCTGGAATCCCTCACTATCAGCACATGAAGGGCTTCGCTGACTGCTGCGTGGCTGCTTGGGTCGATTCAGTCACTCCACGTCACTGGTAGCTCCACGCCACGTCCTTGGTATGGGTAGCCACGTTGATGCTGCTCCTTTGTTCACCTTGCAGTGAATTTTCAGCAAAACACATCACCAGTTGTGCACTGTTATGTTTGCGCAACAGACACGTCACTAGGCAAACGTATTTCTGCATACAGCCTATGCCGAAAACAACATGCACCATGATCGCGCATCCGTATCTGCTTTGTCTGGGTCGAACTTGCACAGATCCACACGATTATTTAATAAGCGTTCACATGTTTACACTTTGTTTTTCAAATGTCAACGGTCACTTTCACTTATAGCGTTCTCATTTTGCGCATGAACCAACACGAAATATATCATCCCACTTCTGATGTCGGATCAGGAGTAGGTTACAGGCGTCTAGTTATTGTCAGGCATATTTGATTAAGTACTGTGGGCGTACTGTGGGTAATGTTGGTTATTGCGCAATAGAAAAACCGTTTGCAGTTCAAATCAGATTATAATATCACGAACAAATTAATCACACTAGCAAATCGCACACTGTAGGTACACGACACAACTAGATACACAGTAAAATAATTATGTACAGTAACAAAGTAATTGCGAACAAATCGTAGGATCGATTACTGTTCGTATAGTGACAGAGCCACCCAAGTAAACCGACAGGTTTGTCGGGAGCTAGTGCTCTGTCAGGAATCAAGTCCGAACACCGACTGACTCTCACTGACTGTCACTGACTGTGACCGACTGTCACTGACTGTCACGTCTGACTGTCCAGCACAAACGAGTGCGCTCAGTTATAAAGGTTTGTCCCCACCACGCACTCGCCCCACAACAACTCTGTCCAAATGGCGTACGGAAATACGTCATCGTGTTTACTTGATACAAAACATTAAAATGTGCTAAATCTAATAAGACACACATTATAAAGTAATCGAATAATTCAACAAGAATAATTGTCTTAAATAAACAATAGTGATTTCACAAAGTAAATCATTTTAAAATCAAAGTAACATGTCATCAATTGTTTTGAACAAAACCATCGGTTACAACTATCAAAATAAGTTGCTAAAATCAATTAGCGCGTACACTGAGTACTCCATAAATTATGTTCCGATTTATTAGATAATAATTGATAGCAAAATCTTAAGAAAACAAATCATAACAAATTCTGTTGACTACCCACAAATGTAGTCGACAACCGTCTCCGACATATATTTTTATCGACATGGCATAGGTACTTGAAGAGTGCATTTTTAATCGAGATGTAGGTATGTTTAATTTATTATTATGTCTTAAAGTAAATGTACTTTGTAGTATGTCTTCTCTTTTTGTGTAGAATTCCGCGTATCTTCGTACAAATTTACAGAGTTCAAAAATGTAGAGACACGGTAGGGTTAAAAATTTTTGTTCCTGAAAGTGGGGTTTGCAGCTATCCGTTTGTTCAATATTGACTAGAATTCTAATAAGTTTTTTTTTGTAGGGTGAATAGTGTGGGTGCGTCTGTGCTATTACCCCATAATATGACACCGTATTTAAGCCATGCATAGGCATATGCATAATATGTTACTAACGCAGTGTTCAGGTCTGTAGTTTTTTTGATTTCCCGAAGGGCGTATGAAAATTTTGATAATTTTGCTTTTAATTTTTGGATATGCGACTTCCAATTTATGTGCGTGTCTATATCTAGTCCTAATAGGGTGAATTTATTTACTATTTCTAATTTGTAGTTTTTAAAACTGAAGTTTATTTGTATAGGTTTTTTTTGTCGTGGGTGAAATGTCATTATTTTTGTTTTGTTAAAGTTAATTTCTAGATTATGTTCCGTCATCCAATGAGTTGTAGCGTCAAGTATTGAATTTAATTTAGCGTTAATGTTGGTATTAGTTTCGCATGAGGCAAGGATGGATATATCATCCGCAAACAAAACACAAGGTTCACTGATATGCTTCGGGAGATCGTTTATGTAAACTAAAAATAGGAAGCAGCCTATTACACTACCCTGTGGGATTGAAGCGTTGATTGGTATATTTTCGGATCGAAACAATTCTATTTCGTTAGTTTTTTGGTTAAAATACTCTAATTCGACTAATTGCTCTCTATGCTGTAAATACGATGTGAACCATTCATGACATTTTCCACGGATCCCTATTCCATATATTAGGTCCTTACATATGAAATTGGCGTTTTTCGTACTGGCCACTTTAATCACGAATTTCTCCTCTTTGGTAAGGAATTCCAAATTCAAATTTGTACAGCTATTTACTCATGTATTTGTGCTTCGATGACCGTCATTCATTTGTTTTTTTTCTTCTGTTTTTTCTGTTTGCGTCACTCATTTTACAAAATGGAAAATTTAAAATATCGCATTATTTACGAGTACGAGTTCCGCCGTGGCACTAGTGCTGCGGAAACGACTCGAAGGGTGAATGATGTGTATGGCGGTCATGTTGCAAAAGAAAACACAGTTCGTTTTTGGTTCCAACGTTTTCGTTCTGGAAATTTCGACCTGCAGAACAAGCCCCGTGGACGGCCTGAGACCCAAGTTGATAATGGAGAATTGAAGGCTATTGTGGAAGCGGACCCATCGCAAACCACGTCCGAGTTAGCTGCAGGCTTCGATGTTAGTGATAAAACTGTTTTAATTCACTTGAAGCAAATTGGGAAGATTAAAAAGCTTGAAAGCACGACAACGCCAGACCACACACTGCGCAACAGACGGCTACCAAATTAGAAGAGCTTGAATTGGAATGTCTTAGACATCCTCCGTACTCCCCGGACCTTGCTCCAACAGATTACCATTTTTTTCGCAATTTGGATAACTTTTTGCAAGGGAAAAAATTCAACTCCGATGGGGCAGTCCAAATCGCCTTCAAAGATTTTATTGATTCCCGTCCGACTGGTTTTTTTAGTAAAGGGATCAATGAACTACCTATAAGATGGCAAAAGTGCATTGAAAACAATGGTTCATACTTTGATTAATTAAATATATTATATTAAAAAATATTCGACTTTTTGTTCCTTCCATACAAAACGCCAATTTCATATGTAAGGACCTAATAGTTTGTTTAATAAAATGTTGAATTGTACTTTATCGTATGCTTTTGTCATATCAAGCAGTAATCCTATTGCATATTTTTTGGAGTTAATGATATCGAGGGCTTCTTGTATATATTTATAGATGGCGAGGATTGTGGATCGGTTTTTCCTGAAGCCATTTTGACAGTCATTAAATATATTGTATTTTTCACAATAAGCATAGACACGGTTGCACATGGCTTTTTCAAATATTTTTGATGCAGTTGGTAGGAGAGTGATGGGGCGGTAGTTATTTGGGTCAGTTTTTGCATTTTTCTTGTGTATTGGCTTTATAAGGGCCTTTTTCAAGAGGTTGGGAAAAGCACCTTCCTCGAAAGATTGATTTATCAGTTTGTAGAATGGAAGAGTTAATTCATCTGCACATTGTCTCAGTAGTGTAGGTGGGAGTTCGTCAATGCCATAGCTCGATTTATGTTTTAAGTTTTTTATTAATGCATTCACCTCGTAAGGATCTGCTGGACTCAGAAAGATCGAATTCTCTGTTGTAGACATTGCAGGTTTTTCTTTTGGTTTACTGCCAGATGGGCTCGTACTAATTTTCCCAATAGAGGCAAAGAAATTATTAAAGATGTTAGCTACCTCTTTGGGCTCTGAAGTCATATTATTATTGTTAGTTTGTAGAGTTACATTCTGGTTTTCGCGTCTCATTATTTTGTTAGTCCGTTCATTTATTATTCCCCAAATAGGCTAACAAAAAAAAAACAGTTGTTCATTTTATTGTACATGCTGTGGTCTCTTGTAATTGAAGAAGTATAGTACCAAATACTTTGTCGTACATTAACTATATGTAATGTTTAGTGATGTATATTTTTTGTTGGAGATCCTTAAATAAATAAATACCTTATTAGTTTTTAAAACATTCGGCAAAAAGTACGTCATTACCGTTCTACAAATTTGCGGGTCGAAAAAATGTATGAAATCTATTATTAACGTACTGTGTTTTTTTGTATTTAGGGCAATTCAGTAGCTAACCTAATTAAATCCAAACTAATATTATAAATGCGAAAGTAAGTCTGTCTGTCTGTCTTTTCTTCACGCCTAATAGGCTAACAAAAAAAAAAAACAGTTGTTCATTTTATTGTACATGCTGTGGTCTCTTGTAATTGAAGAAGTATAGTACCAAATACTTTGTCGTACATTAACTATATGTAATGTTTAGTGATGTATATTTTTTGTTGGAGATCCTTAAATAAATAAATACCTTATTAGTTTTTAAAACATTCGGCAGAAAGTACGTCATTACCGTTCTACAAATTTGCGGGTCGAAAAAATGTATGAAATCTATTATTAACGTACTGTGTTTTTTTGTATTTAGGGCAATTCAGTAGCTAACCTAATTAAATCCAAACTAATATTATAAATGCGAAAGTAACTCTGTCTGTCTGTCTTTTCTTCACGCCTAAACTACTGAACCGATTTGTGTGAAATTTGGTATAGAGATAGCTTGAGTCCCGGGAAAGGACATAGGATACTTTTTATCACGATATTCCCACGGAATCGAGACTTATGCGGGTAAAACCGCGGGGCGCGGTTAGTACCTATAGTATAATGCCAAAACACAAAGAGTTTTGATCACCAAACGCGAAATGATACTGGCCACATACTTTTGCTGATCATTCAAAGCAATATTAATCTCCCTGGCAGAAGTATTACATTGAGTTTTAATAACTGCTACAATTTTAGTATAAACATTACTTAAAAAAATGTCTTTTATTTTTCTCGTAGGTATAGTATAAAGCACTATATATCACTCGGAAGAAAGTGCGATCCCCAACTCATGTGTCTTAAGGCCCTCGGCTGAGCCTCGGGCCTCAAACTACACGCTCGTTAGTAATCAGTCACTTTTTCCCCTCGGTGAACAATGTACTATTTCCGCTTAAGAATCAATACTTTTTTGTGCGATGGAGTGTTGATAAAGTTTTTTTTTTTGCAAGGCTATTTCGTCCCATCAAAGCAAAAGCTTTGCAAATCGCCTTTCGGCCGGCTATAGAGCTATCTAATGCAAACGCCCATTTATTCCGATGTTCGAGTTAATGGAAGGATCAATCCTGATTGACGATTTAAACATTACCTAAATCGTTCTTCAAAGTTGAATCAATGGGAAGACATTCGACGCTTAAAGCAGTAGTAGATAATAATATGTTCATTCAAACCGTTATTTTAACAGGACTGTACAGCTAGAAAAACAATGGTCGATTCTTTCCTTTTGAAAGAAGGAAGAAGTTATTTTTATATTATAAAAAAAATTGATTTTTACCTACTAAGATATATCAACATAAGACTAGTATCCTGGCCTAGAATGAACCAGAGTAGGTTCATAGGTTAAGCGATTTTCAAACAAAATCCTATCCCAGATAGCGGGCGCGCGGGCGCATGTCGCTTATTCGAACAAACATTTTCAATCAAAATGTTGGACTTGACGTAGTCGGAAAAATAGTAAGGTGCAAGTAAGAATTTACCTTAAAGTGCTAAACATATTTATTCATTGACTGTAAATTGAAATGGATTATTATATTACGAAGAATAAAAGCCAAAAACCAAGGCAAAAAGTCGCAAAATTATATTTTTTATACGGAAATTATTTCAACAGAGAACTACGAAATCTAATTTATTATTCAGGAAAGCTACATCCAAGTTTCAGCTCCAAAATTATATTATAATGTACCTAATTGCTTAACAACACTCTGTAAACGCTTTAAGTCGAAGTTTGTACAAGGCCTTAGCGCTAGGTCAAAGCATCGACCGACAGTTAAGTTTGTTATTTCATCGTTGTTCAAGTAGTTTAGGTTTACCTGAAACTTAATTAAGTTATAACATCTGTGTAAACTGAAAGGCTTAATAATTTAAGTAACCCTACTTTTGGTCATAAGATTATAAACTTAGGACAGTTTTTTAGGTTTGGCTCAAAGGAACAGGAATTAAAGTAATTTTAAGAACGTTCACAGTCTGATCTAAGTCTCAATCTGTCAAAAATACCTGTAATTTCCCTAAATATTTTACATTTTTGACATTTGTTTGTCGCCGACATGAGACTGCGACTAGATTTTGAATAAGAGAATTGGCCTTCAGATCACAGTCTCAATCTGTCAAAAATACCTCTAATGTCTATACATTTTGAAAAGTTTTTGACAATTTTTGGTTATAGGACATATTATGCCGGTTTCCTCACAATGTTTTCCTTCACCGTTTTTGAAAATAATTGGCTATTACAATGTTTCCAAATTACAAGTTAATAAATGAATAACTAACATTTTGTGTATTATTGATCTTTTCCCGGCAGGTACTTGAAAGAGTAGTATATTATTAAATTATGTATTTTTCTTAATTACTTGACTGTACTTGATCATCAGGTGGAGCACGGGACCCGACCAAGAATCAGTAGACCCCGTGCTTCACCCAGGTGGAGAAAATAGGTGAAGCACGGGTCCGTCCCCAGGTATACACCATCATTCATCCATTAATCAATGTTTATCGGAACAGAAGTAAAAAAAAGTACATGCGGTCATGGTTAACTGCGATTGAATTCACGAAAGAACTTTGAAAGTTCTATCATAAATACATCGAATTCCACAAAGCAGTCAAATGCCAACTTCGAAGCGTAATGCATTAATGAATTCTAGAGCACACTTAAATAATAATTCAATCAGAATCAGCTAATTCAACGAAATGACTGACGATTGACTGTTCACTTGAGCTCAGGGATTCCCAACCATTTACCATACGCGTTCCTCCCACGTTCTTCTATAATGAATACCCCCTCGCCTTTAAGGCTCAAAACTCCAAGGTGCCGATGACGTATGTACGTACGTATCGAGTCGCAATTTTATCATAAAATAGATTTGGTTACATACAGGTCACTGCTATCGAAGGGTTCCTTTTTTTTTATAGATGTGAAATCATCAAATGACCCCTACCGCTCTGGGTGGAGCGGAAGGGAGTGTCAGACTCTTACTGAATAAAACCCATCCGTGTTCCTTCCTTAGCCCTTTATGTTTCGGGGTAGCGGTAACCCTTTCGGACAATCCCGCACAATCTAAGGGTTCTTGGAATCAAGATTTTTTCTAATAGGTACCAAGAAGTTATTACATTTGAATAAATATACAGTTTATTTTTGGAGCCACCACGCCTCCCCGTGGTTCACTAAACGCTCCCCAAGTGAGGTGCGCCCCACTGATTGGCAACCCATGCTCTAGCTTGATGTTACATTCGAGGATGGCAAATATCAGGTTTAACACGTGATATGCAATTAATATGGCTGTAACCTGCAACTCGCTCGCTCAAAGTGATTGAGGATGCCAGTTCTGCAAAGTTTGCTGCTTTAACGTAATTAAGACTTGGGTGTTTATCTAATTAGAAGCAATGTTTTTGATTCGAAAAAACTTAGCAGTTTTCAAAGATAGGTATTTATATATTTTTTTAATTTATTAACGGTACCTGCTAAAAAGTGATAGTGATAATCAGAAACACCAATTCTCGTAGTTAAAAACTTTCAATAGTCGCAACCTCATCTCAGCGAAAATCAATGTGTCAAAAATGTAGGGAAATTAGAGGTAAGTATTTTTGATTGATTGAGACTGAGATCAGACTGTGAATGTTCTTAATATTACGGGAATTGCGGCTCTGATGTCTAAAGATACTATCATCTTTAGACACTTTGTCACACCAAGGGGATACTTTGTCACCTTAATTTATCTGGAGGCGTAAGTATATAAGATTGAACTAATTTTTGATGTTTCACCAAAGATTGTTTTTATACATCTTTTGTTTCGAGTTAGTAATAGTTCAGAGAGAAATTAAATAATCAGTGCATTCACATGTTAGCCACCACTTCTACAAACCATCTAAGACAATATCGAGGGAAATGAAATTCCCGCCGCCCGCAATGCCTGCCCAACAGTCCATAACCGACCTCCTCCCGTGACGGACCTTAACCAGAAACTTTATTTCATTTTTATTAGACATAATGTTTCCCCATTTCTACATTTTTTATACTCAAACTTGAAGAACAGAACACAGCTTGCAAAACAAATCGGTCGACCACAAGTTTTCAATACTCAAAAAACAGTTTCTTTTTCAATAAGACCCCGAATCACGTCTGTCCCGATTCATAAAATACGTGAATGAAATGTTAAAATACCAAGTGCTGGAAATGTTAAGTTGTTTCCTTAAAACCTAACAGAGTTACTTGAGGAACGAAATATCGGCCTCCCTTGTTATACAATTAATGGACTGGAAACGTTTCTAGTCTCTTTTATATTCCTGATAATGAAGATTTATAATCGTGCGACAACAATGAATAGTAGGCCTTAGTACAGTAACTATAGAACTTTTTTTTTCGATTATAAAGATAAGTTTTTTTCTGTGCTGTAAATTTTATTGGTATTCTGAAACATGACTACACGTTTGAACGTTTATTTTCGTAAATGTCATAATGTCGTACATTTTTGGGCTTTTAAAATATTTGCTTGTGCCTTCATCTGGCGCGTACATATTGACGTATGTGTACACGAGCGTGACATTTTTGCGTAAGCCTTCATACAAACATTGACCTAATTTACGCCAGAATTCTGTAAAGCTCCACACTAATACGCAATATTACCTACCACGTAAATCCTGCTGGTATGTTCTAAACCTTACGATATTTTTTTTTTTTGATACAGTAAAATGTGACTTAGACAATGCTTAGACAGAAGAATACCTACAGTAAGTTGGTATGGTTTGAGTGAGGTATTTTTAAATTCATTCATGAGTTTTCCGCTCATGTTGGTAGCTCTAGATGGAGGGTCTCTTAGAATTTAACTGCTTTCAATTTGTTTTAGTTGAGAAGAATGCCTTGAAACGTACTGAATAACTAAGTGAGGTTTTCAAACACAAAACGAAGGTTCTCTTACTAAGAGACTGTTTTGTGAGTGAAAGTATTAAGTACGTCGCTATGAACACATTTTTCTTTGTTTCAGTTTTTCTATGAAAAATACTTTTGAAATTTAATTCCTTATTTTGTGACAATTTTTTTTTTTAAACTTATGACTTCTACCAACCGCACTGGGCTCGCGTGGTAGATTACAGCCCACTCTCTCTCGAAGGGAGGAGGACTTTGTCCCAGCAGTGGGAACATTATGGGCTGATTATGTTTGTCTAAGTACAAAATAAAAATTCATAAATACCCCGGAAAACTACAAATACCATTTTCTTAAATTAAATAGGTACAATAAACTGCTGGATGGTCTACATCCTTCTCACAAAATGTAGTAAAGGGGTTTGAAGGTTTTGGCCCTAAAATCAGCCGCCATTTTAATTTTTTTTCAGAATCGCGGTGCACAACAAAAGTTATTTAGATAGAGGACACTTATACAAACAAAAAATGTTATATAACATAATATCCTAAAGCGTCAGGATTCGGAGTTATTCACCGAAATATAAGTCGAAAACAACTAGGATTTTTTGTTTTTTTTTCCTTCCAGGTAAGCATATTGAACTATTGAGGTAATAGAAACGTTATGAAACCTTTATGGAGAAGAAACAAATGAAGAATAGACATTTTTAAATTAATAATTAAACACGGCAATTTACAGTTCCAGAGACTAATCTGACAAGTGTAATGTCATACTTCTATACTGAAAAAAAACGAAAACACAAAAGACTTAAATGTCAGATTAGTCTCTGGGATTAAAAAAACGAACTATAAATTGCCGTGTTTAATTATTAATTAAAAAAATGTCTATTCTTCATTTGTTTCTTCTCCATAAAGGTTTCATAATGTTTCTATTACCTCAATAGTTCAATATGCTTACCTGGAAGGAAAAAAAACAAAAAATCCTAGTTGTTTTCGACTTATATTTCGGTGAATAACTCCGAAACCTGACGCTTTAGGATATTATGTTACATAACATTTTTTGTTTGTATAAGTGTCCTCTATCTAAATATATAACTTTTGTTGTGCACCGCGATTCTGAAAAAAAATCAAAATGGCGGCCGACCTTAGGGCCACCCTCCATACAAAAATCTTCAAACCCCTTACCATATCATACGATCAGCAATTATGCATAATTTTATACTTGATTAAATGAGGGCCCTAGATACAGACCCCTGACATACCGACGTCATTATATCCATTACCCAATCAGAATACAAGATTCCTATCCAATAGTAATCCAATGTTGACGTTGAAGTATAGCTTTCATCGATCACAGCGTTCCAAATTCGAAACCATTACCTCTAACATGACACCGGCTGTCACGCTGGCTGACTGTAGATAGGTACTCTCACAAGTTAATCATGTATTCCTGCATTATAATGCAGTTTAGAACATTACAGTTGAGTTTATTAGGGGAGGAATTGTGTAGATTATAGCTGACTTGAATATGGAAGAACTGAACTGAACTGAACTGTCATGATTTTTTCATTATTTTATGATGGTTATTGATGGAACCTTTGATATCGTGGTTAGAGAAGGTTTTAAATAAAATGCCAGTGTCCAGTATAAGGTCTATTGACTATTAATTAGCACAGTGACGTTTCTTACATAACCTATTCAGTAAGTACAAAAGTTGTTGCTACAACGCTGGGAAGGCGACTACCGGCTACACTGTATGCACGGAACATTGCAATTAGCATTGTTATTAATATTGCTACCTTGGGGCTTGTGGATAAGTAATAACAGCCGCACGGATCGATCGATCAGGTTAAGCTACTCTTGCCGAGGTTGGTCCATGGATGGGTAACCATCTTTACATACCAAGACCCCTCCGTGCCTCGAAAAGCACGTTAAGCCGTTGGTTCCGGCTGTCATTCGTGGCTCTTTGACAGTTGTTATGGGTCGTCAGAAGCCTGAAAGTGACAACCAGTCTTACCAAGGGGTATCGTGTTACCCAGTAACTGGGTTGTGGAGGTCAGATAGGCAGTCGCTACATATAAAATAATTTAATAATTCAGCCGCTTCGTTGGAAAAAGGCAAGGCAGATGATGAGCATTATTGCTACCTGTAGTTCCTACAGCCATGTGAACGGGCACTGGAATTGAGGAACAGGTAGATAGATAGAAAACTCTTTATTATGTACACCATAAAAATTACAGATATAAATTTTACATAAGGTGACACAATACGCGGTCTGAGCGGTGGAAATATCACGCATTACAAAGAAAAACAGGTATTCTGTAAATCGCTTTAACATTTTTTTTCCGTTCTCCATTATTCCTGAATATAAAATTACTCTGATACTTCAAAGAAAAAGTTTTTCTTCCATAACTGCGATATAAGTACCTACCTGACACGAAGATTCTTTCATGTCGAGGAAGGTGTCTAAACAAATTCCTTCCATAAACTTGTTAAAGATTAAGCGCCAACTAACTTTAAGAATCGAGGAACCACAAAAAGTTAAATTGCTCAAGTTTTAATTTACTGAACTCCATAAGTCCTTCTACCGCGTTTCTTGTTATGATATTCATAGAAAACGTGAAATAAATGTCATTTTCACAACACCTGCCGGTTGGTTCTGTTAGCTTCTCACTGTGAGAAGTTAGGTGACGTGAGAATCCAATCATGGATTGACAGCTGTCAACATTGTGTCAGTGAGCTGTCATTAGTGTCAGTGCTCACTTTAAGCTCACTTCACCCAAATTATCACAGTGACATGTTTACAGAATAGCTCTACTACTAGGTACTTGCTAATGTAGAATTATATACATAGGTCATGCAAACCTTACCTAAAGCAAGAATATTGAATTGCAATATAACCCGCTAGTGCATAATTTGAATTTGGAGCCTCAACTAAAAATTCAAATATTGGTTCTAGGACTTGGTGGATTTCTAGATTAAAAATAATGAAATCCCTTGCTAGTGAAAAACGTATATCGAACGAATAATACATTGTACCTACCTAGTTCATTAGTAATTATTTTATTCATGCTTATTTCATTCAGCTCACTTTCAAAACACGCAACTAAATATCGCTATTTTACCATGAAAACGAGTACGTGAAAACGAGTCAACATTTTTAGGTAACAAAATAACAACGGTAACCGGCTTTTCAGGTGAAATGTGGGCGGCACTCCAATTACGAGTAGTAGAGGTATTAATAGTGAGTTCGTACTGACGTGATAATGGCCATAGGTAACTAGATTAGACGCACATAATCTGCAAAGCTCGCCACATGAAAAAATATGCCAATCAAACGAGTAGATTACGTTGTGTACAGTTTGTCTATGAAAACCTTGACCATACTTACAGTTATGGCATTTTATACCATGTAAAAGGAGACGTCATCGCGATGACGTAACTCACGAGTGATGAGAATCATTACCAACTAATCGGCATCTGCCTAGCCTTTCCCCAACTATGTTGAGTTCGGCTTCCAGTCAAACCGGATACAGCTAAATACCAGTATTTTACATGGAGCGGCTGCCTACCTGACCTCCACAACCCAGTCACTAGGTAATACGATACCCCTTGGTAAGACTGGTTGTTAGACTTTTGGGCTTCTGACCCATAACGACTGTCATAGATCCACGAATGACAGCCGGAACCAACGGCTTAACGTGCTTTCCGAGGCACTGAGGGATCTAAATATTATGTAAAGATGATCACCCGTCTATGGACTAACTGCGGCAAGCGTGCGGCTGTTATTACTTAGCCATAAGCCTCTCATTACTAATCATTACCAATTCAACTACTTAAGTACAGAACTTATCAACGTTATTGTGTAGTGTAGAGATTGTAATAAGTTAACAAATTACTGTACACATTTGGAGAAGCATTTATCCCGCAGTGAAAAACGATTTAAGGATAATTAGCTAATGCAGAATAAATGAAAATGAAACCTTAAGATCAGCTGAGCGTGAACAAAAGTTTTTGTATGCCGCAATCGTGGACGCTGAGGCAGTAAATAAAAATTCGCCGGAATAATCATTTATCAAGATGATACCTGTTATTATTTCTCATAATTTTCTACCTGTTTGTAGACAGTTGAACTTTATTAATCAGTGTTCTAAACAAATTTATTTTATTCTGCTTCAAAATTATAATAATGGCTGTTTATTACCCCATTTTATTTGATCAAGCCTTTATTAAGTACAATTGTTCGTGACCCGTTAATTCTCTAAAGGATCATAAACCCAACTTTCAGGCTCATTAAAAATGTATAACAAATTTAGATGATACTGACAACTCCAACTTCAGTCTGTTAATTAGAGTTTTTCCTCTGTCAAATATACGAAAAATTACGCGTTTTACCGTAACATTTTGCGTAAGTAGAAGGTCACTTGTCATAGAGAAATGGATAGTTTGAGGCAGGGAACGGACCCAGTAACGGATATTACCTTTATTGATATTAAATCCCAAACTTGAGTTATAATATCAAAGGTCGCTATTCTGTTTTGGGTTGCTAACCAAAGAGGTTTGTTTTCTCTTGTTGCTGATTTAAGTAAGTTGTTTTTGCCGCTTTGAGGTGGTACCTGTTGTTTCATTGGCAATGATGGAGTTGAGTGGAAAAAGGATTTTTTTTTTTGAGATCGTAAAGGGTTTTCTGCTGTCCTTTATCAAAATATCTCAATAGTCAATACCCACAGTTTTGTAATTTATGGTTTTCTACCCGGCTACCAGAAACCTTGCTTTCATTTTGACAATTCAACAACATTCATTGCATTGTTTACGTTGTTGAGCAGATAAATTAGAACATTTATGAAGCAATGGATTAACAATATCCTTCAAACTGCCTCCCAGTTTCTAATAGCCGGTCTTTAGCTTCACTTACTGTTATTGTACTACTTACCAGTCGATAGACAATTGACCACACCCACTTGATCTACTTGGTGAGGCACATTATACAGAATGATTTTTTACCGGTTATAAATTTTTATAGGGCTTTCTACCCATGAATATGAACAACTTTTACTATGGGACCAACTCTGAAATCACGAAAAAAAATCAGCTGTTTCATACATTTTGGTCAAGTAGGTATTGAACTTTTGCATTGAACAGCTGATTTTTTTTCGTGTTTTCAGAGTTGGTCCCATAGTGAAAGTAGTTCATATTCATGGGTAGAACAACTTGTAAAAATTTGGAACCGGTAAAAAATCATCCGGTATTGTATCTATATTATTTATAATTCATTTTGATATATTTTTGATACCTATTTTTTTTGTCATTGTTCCACTCCACCATATCATCATATCCAATGTCTTCACCACCCTTGGTTGACTGGTAGAGGCATTAAGTCCGCCTTTGTACATTTTTTGTGCGCGAAAAGTTTAAATATGTAAATAAATATTGCCGGGCAAGTTTATAAGAGCAATATTAATTTGTTTTCATTTTGCAAAGCAATCAACAAGTGATGATTCGCAGGGATCTATATTGAGCAAGATTGATCACGAGATCTAATAGCTTCCCGCGAACAATATCGATGCCTTTCCGCACTGTCATCGAATGATCATTTGTTTCCCATTCGATATCATTTTCTGATCATACCGTTGTCGAATTTTTGAATAATAATTATTATTATTCATTTCGTAGTCGCTGAGGCCCATTTTTCGTCAGGGCTTTTTATAAATTATTATGTAGATGTACGTGGTTTTGTAAACGGAAATTCAATTTCAAAAATAAACAACATTATACATGATTTCAGTAAAATATTCGCAAAGTGGAAACATGAATAGATAACTCATTTTGGGTATGGTTGTGTGATAAAACATAATATAAAACAATGAAGGCGCTTGTACCAGATGTTAATGAATAAATTAAGTGCTTTTTAATTATTGGCGCTGTAACCTCGTTAAGTTTTCATATTATGCTGCTTGTTCCTATTGTCAATGTTTTGCTTTGAAACACATTTTCAGAGAAATTATATTCAAAAATAACTTATGAGTAATATTATTGTTTTACTCTCTAAGAAATTAAAGTCACTGTTAGTTAATGTCTTGAAAGGCGTAAAATGTCTCAAGACGAGAAACGGTATAATGAACTTTCTTTAATAATATATTTTGATAAGCAAATATACGTATCTAAATCCAGTATTAGAATATTCGAGAATGTAATAATGTAGCGAATATTTCAAATGCAAATATCTGAGTTAGAAAATAGTCAAATAACATTGAAACGTAGCCAAAGCAAATACAGGTATAATCTGAATATATAAATATATGCTCTTAGATTCTCTTTACAGTAGTTTCTTATGGAAATAGCATACCTTTGATACCTATTACATGTCAGAATATTAAAGTAAATTGGTTTTCTGATTTGCAGACCTATAGCGAATAATTTTTATTCCTTTTTAAATTTACTTGCCTCAGGCTGGATGCTTTCATCCGAGCTTTTGACGTAAAAGCGAACCATCTTTAAAACTTATACATATTTTGTTGAATAAAAAGATTGGACGCGTGGAACTGTAAAAAGTATTACGCCGCAGTCTCGCAGTTTGTTTGTCTTTGAAATGAAGTGAGACTAATATTAGAGCAAGAATTGGAAGTACCAGAATCGAAGCACAAAGAAAACACAAAAGTAATTCAAGAGTAATGACTACAGTTTAAGGCGCTACCCAGACGTAGAACACCGCAAAATGCTCGGTTTATTGTCACACAGTTAAGCGTATTGCTACATAATAATATTACAAGGCAGAAAAAATGAGTGAATTGTCAAATGTTCAAAGAAAATACTTACTTTAAAAAAATATATTTTATAGAAATAAAATAGTATCATGATAAAACAATCATAAAACAGAGCTGAAATAATATATATTGTCGCATTATTCTCAAAGTTATGATGACTATCATATTTTATGTGATGAATAAAGGGAATTCTATCAACTAAAGAAATACCTAAAATTGATTCCACTGTCGTGCATTCTTTTTTTAATTTAATTTAAAAAATGCCATATTTACTTCATTTTAGTGGTTATTCGATTCAACTAACATCAAACGCATCGCTGTTTTGAAACTTATTTGTTGTCGCGATGCGCTATTGCACCCCATGTGTATTAAGGCGCGGTTCACGTATGTTCTTTGTTCGTAATCATTGTTTGTGACAGTACACAAACAATGATTATGAATAAATAGTATACGTTACGAAGGCAAACTTTGGTATTCAGCGGCTAATGTCGAAGTTTCTGCTGAGAAACGAATATCTAATTTCTGAGTAAGGAAGCAAAGCTGCCGTAGCACTAGACATGAATATTAAACGTTGAATATCTGCCAGAGTGCAGACATTGTGAAAATTCACTCCGATCGAGAAATCCAAATTCTACGCTCCACTTGCATTTTGTCATTAATATGATTTGAACTCGACATTCAAATAAGGCGAATTTTATGGAAGGAAATGGATGTATCTGACAGGATATGATGTGTTGCTCCCGATATTGAGTTTTGATCGCCATTTTATTATGTTGATTTGAAAGCGATTTTCATCTTTCTGTTCGATTAAACATTTTGGGGCATTGAATGTTCGACAAATACGTATGTAAGATTTCAGTTCAAATATTTCATTAACCTTTTACTTCTACTACTTCGTCTTACAAAACCAAATTGGCTTTTTAGAAGCCTTTCACTACCTTTTCTTTACTTGTCGGCGGCACACTTTTAACTCATTTGCATATACAACCCTCCTAAAACGTGGAAGTAAAAATAAAACCAAAAGCATCCTAAGTACGTTGTGAATGTGTGAGTGTTTTCTAGCGTAAATTCGCCAGAGAGAGTTCCATAACATTAGGCGCGGAATCAGGAAAATGCACTCGCTCCCGCCACTAACAAGCAAAAAGTTTTATAAAACAAAATCCCACTCTGGAGCGGGCCATGACAATAATAGGTACCTCGCGAGGGTACTCTGTGAGCTTTAGTGACTTCGCTGCTTTTATAGTTAGTGTAGGCAAATGTTTTACGCAAAGGAACGTGACCCAAATAACACGCACGTCGCATCGTCACACGTGTCTCATTTCGCACTTCTTTGGTTATCTGCCAACTTGTGAGGTGTTGAAGACAACATTGAGTTTTCCTTTTACTCTTTAATTAAGTATAATTAAAAGATTCGCATTTCTTCATCAAAGTAAATGACATGGATTTTGAGCGGGTTTTGAAACAGTTATAAATTGCTTCATAATACGTTTTTACCAACTTCAAAAAAAGGAGGTTATGTTTTATTTGTGTTTATTTCTGGGCTAAGCTTATATGGGACCAGTGTCTATCTCCTTTGAGATGTACTCAGAAGTTTTACGACGTGTTGAACAAATTTCTCTTCACAGAATTCTTTGTCACGTCTTTCTAGACGTGAATTTGTTTGTAACAATTGGTGGTGTAATTATGGATGAACAAATACAAGGTATCCATTTCTATGAATACCTTGTATTTGTTCATCCATAATTACATGTAAAGCCTTAATCGACACGCACATTAAAATTATTGAAAATCTTAGACGCAGCTCATCATAATAAGATTTCATTACAGCTTGGGTGTGCGCGCTCACGTTTCAGTGAGTTCAATTTCATATGTATGTCGACCCGGATGAATTGAAATTCAGTATTCATCGACAATTCCAAGAACTTTCTTATATCTTCGAGTTGACGTAAGATCTTATTGCAAATCATTTTGTTTACTTCGACAGATTCAAGGATTAATTTCAAATATAGGGAATAATATGACCTTAATATAAATAGTATTAGGTAGTCTGTGAATATTTATGTGTTTGTTAACCGTACCGTTCATAAATTAATTACGCTATTTTGGGGCTGATGTAGGTACAGTGGCCTCAAAGTTAGTTGACATTTTTCTATTACAGCTGTGACACACCACATTATGGTTTAAAATTCTAGTGATCCAAATCTTTGAACTGCTATCCGTTTTTATTGACTAATTTAACCACCTTTAACTTCTCATAAAAAATAATCCCTGAGGAGTACCCGATTATTTTTTTTTACTGAAGTTTAAAAATGTCAACAAACTTTTGGAGTCCACTATATATATTATTTTCAGACTCGAAGTTAAAAACAGGCGCTGATCATTTGGCAAGATCGTGGGTGAACCCCGAAATGTTAAATGGGTAGTCTCAAAAATCCACGTGAATTAATTGTGAACAATCACAAAAGTTCCATGAAAGTTTTAATATCGTAAAAAAAGTATTCTAGGTATGCATAATATGCTTTTATTATGTAGGTATTTGTATTGTCCTGGCCTACAGCCAGGATAAGCCGACCTGCGTTCCAGCGAATGCGTCGCCAGATGCTACAAAATGTTGGCTTCTGAACTAGTTTTTACAACTGCCGATGTAGGATGCCAGTATTATTTTACGCCTACCGTTTACCTCAAGCAATCAACTCAGTCAATCGTTTACTACTGCTGAACATAGACCTCTCCCAGTGCCACAGCACCCTGTCCTCCGCCTACCGCATTCAGTCTGGCCTAGCCACCTTTATAAGGTCGTCGGTTCATATAGCCGGGGGGCGTTCCACACTACGCTTGCCGATACCTGGTCACCACTCCAGAACTCATCTGCTCTGGAGCAGGCGTCTCCTGGAGTGGTGGAGGACCGATGTCCTTCAAAAGACATGGCCAGCCCGCTGTCACTTCAGCATGCTTACTCTGCAAACTATGTCGGTAACTCCGGTTCTTTTCCGGATAACTTCATTTCTGATTTTATTCTTCAAAGAAACCCCGAGCATGACAGGCTGCATAGCGCGCTGAGTGACCTTGAATTTATGGACCATCCCGACAGTCACGAGCCAACGTTTCGGTGCCATATGTCATCATAACGTGCTCAACGCACTGGTTAAAGACCTTAGTCTTCAATCATTGCGGCATAAGCATCGAGAAGGCTTGACGAAGTTTTCCAAAAGTTTTACTGCTTCTGCTTCTATCTCAAAGAAAAATACAGAGAATTTCAGGCTAATCGGCGAGAAATGAATTAAGTAACAATTCCAACGATATTTCAAACAGTAAATAATTCCACTTAGTTTTAATTAAAAAAAGACGGGTTGCACTCCGGGAGTGCCGGCAGAAGTGAAAACTTTGAAATAAATCAATTATTAATGCGGACGAATTTTTCGATGCCCAATGAACTCCTGTCTTTTTTTTTATTATTATTATCATTTGTATATAGTATATATATTTTAGTTTGTGTGTACATATGTAAGTAATTATAAATAAAATAAATAGATTATTAATTGAATTAATATAACTAAGTTTTTTTCACTATTTCTGCGGCACTTTTTTCAATAATCGGTGCACTTTGTTCAATTTCCATTTTTTGAAACACTTTATATAGGTACACGAATTTTACAAATACACAGTAGTGTGGCTACTACACAGACGGTCGAGCCATCAGCTGTCCATCCACTTCCGCGTCCGCGTCCGCGTCCGCGTCCACCATCACCATCACCATCGCCATCGCCATCACCATCACCATCACCATCGCCATCGCCATCACCATCACCATCGCCATCACCATTGCCGTCACCATCGCCATCGCCATCACCATCCATCCATCCATTATCGTGTCTCACCTGGTTCACTTCGGTTGGCGCCGCCGTAGAAAGAGATGGGGGGGGGGGATCTCTCCTGACGGTCACGTGTCCTGACGCGATGCCCTGAAACGAGTTTAACATTTTTTACCCATTACAAAAAGTGTTCAACGCCGCTAAAGAAGTTTTCACTTCAAAAATCACTATGGCAGATAACAATTAGATGCTTATAAAACGTTGGTCACAAAACGTGTCAGTCAGAGCGAACCATTGGACGCATCGACATCGGATGGACTCGCAATTTCCACGAGGGCTGCCCGGAAATGAAATACGGGTATCTGTAACCATCTCGATGCACTGCCAGACGCATTATTCAAAACTTTTGGAACTGGTCAGGGCTTGAAACGGTGAAAATTGTGCATCAGGTAATAATTGAGGTCAGTTATGGTAGATGAATGGAAATAAACAAACGGAAGCGAGACTGCAATCAATGCATGTAAGCGTCAATGATATAAAATTAATTGTTACATAATTAAGACAAAATAAAAACAATAATAAAAATGTTAGTAAACAATTGCAGCATACCTAATCAATACTAATAATTCAGCTGATGGGTTTGTTTGCTTGAACGCAATTAATTAATTATCTCTGAAAAACCAGTCGGAATTAAAAAAATCAAGGCTATGGGCAATTTATCATCACGCTAGGACTCTGAGTAACAAAGCAAAATGAATAAAAGTCAGAAAGAACACTAAGCGACAACGGAGTAAAAGAGCAGGTAGGCTGGACATGGAATGCGACGCCGTGGCTCGGGGGCCGAAATGTCACACGGGCTTAGTCGCGGGCAGAAGCTAGTGTTGAAATAAAAGGGACGGTCAGCAATAGTAGTCGCTAACAATATTACTTTAACACATCATCTAAATGGACACAAAATTGTACGATAAATTGTATTTCATATACCTAATAGCAAGTTAATATCCTTTTAATTTAATTTTCCAATTTTAACGAAATATTTTGCTCAATAATGAAGATTTTGACTTGAATTAAGTATCGACCTTTTTCGTTGACTGTGCCATCCTTTTGGGCTTCATCGTAGTCGTGTCAAAATCGTGCGAAAAGTTGTAAAAATTTCCATACCGATGTAAAATTCATCGACTTTGGCACTATTTTCACTTCGTCGTTCCCTCAATGCTGAGGATCGCGACCACATACGACGCGTCATCAAGTTATGCGGTTTTCTGCAGTGTGGACCGCTCGGTAGATGCTGCCTCCAACAGCCTTCTTGATCGCGTCTGATCATCTTGCCGGTGCTCTGCCTTGAGCGGTTTTCCTTCCACCTGGCCCAATGTCACCAAACCATGTTTAGGTGAACGCATAATATGTCCGAAAAAGCTAAGGGCACGCCCCTGGCATATTGTAGATAGCCGCTTGGTATTCCAACGATGCTGTTATCACAATACATCACATTAATCGAACTACCCTACATATTATCCGAATCAACGAACATCTATAACCCAGATTTCTCCTAAGCATAACAATAATTAAACCAGTAGGTAAGTTCTTAGAACTTGCGCCATAAATAACGAAACTTGGATGATTCCATATAGGAACAAAATAACATTAAATCAAAGATTGTGTGAAGTACCTTCACTTATTCATTCTCAGTTTGTTATCTGGATAAAGTTATACTTAGTAAATATATAAATCTAAGCATCGGGATAATAGTTTTCTGACCTAAAACAATAAACGATATCAGTTTGTCTGATCGTCAGAAGCCCGAAAGTCTGACAACCTGTCTTACCAAGGGGTATCGTATTACCCAGTATCTAACGGGGTTGTGGAGGTCAGATAGGCAGTCGCTTCATGTAAAATACTGGTATCCAGCTGCATCCGATTAGACTGGAAGCCGATCCTAACGTAGTTGGGAAAAGGTTAGGCAGATGATGATGAGTTTATCTGGCTTCTTCGATCAATGATCGAAGTCTGGCTTAGATGAGACTGGTAAAACCTTTAAAACTCTAGGTGTAAGCCAGATGTAAAAACACTTTCTTCAATCTATACATTATGTGAAAAAACAGACAAAAAGTTTAAAATTCATTACTTTATTACAAAAATGTCAATGGAGGTATGTCTTTTTCAAAAGAAATCTTAACCTGACTTCATCTGTTATGCATAATTTACAAGAACTTAGTAGCGAATGCTTAGTAGGTACTTGTCGCTTATCACATAGTGTAAACATGCTGACATACCTATGGGAATAAAAGGGCTGAGGTCAGAGGAAAAGTAAAATGAAAATGATATACTGGTTTATCACACTAATCACACTTTCACACTAATATTATAAAGGCGAAAGTTTGTGAGTATGTTTGTTACTCCTTCACGCACAAACGGCTGGATCAATTTTGATAACATTTGGTATGGAGGAGCTGACACCCTGGATTAACACATAGGCTGCTTTTTATCCCGATTTACCCAAGGGATCGAAACTTATGCGGGTAAAACCGCGGGGCGCAGCTGGTTCAAATGTAAATTAGCAAAATACATCTTAGTTTTAAATCATGTCATCATTCTCACTCAGTCATTTAAAAGCTAACTGTCATTCCTGTGGTCATTCTTCTTTTTAAATGCCTTCCGCGTCATACCAAGCGTGCGTGTTTGGCATAAATACGTCATCTGTCTTACTTACACCTTAGCATTTAGCTCTTTCATGCAACTCAAGCTTTCATCAACGTTCCATTCCTAGCAATGACTATACAACCTCTTGACTGCCCATACGGGCGACGCAAGCTCACGACACATAAATGAAATTGCACTTATGCTAGATGAAACTATGAGTGACCATTTTAGTTTTGACCAGTTATTGGATCTTTGCACACGCGGTTATTTTGATACTTTTTAAAACATTTTCTGCATAAATAAAAACAATGATGAGTTCCTGTTCAATAAAAAGTTGTGGGAAATCGTATAGAACACCCAGCTATAAACAAGATGGCATAACTTTTTATCGGTAAGTAAAATATATTTATAATTTAATAATCGCAGGGATCAAGCTAAACTGGTTGTTTACGTAAAATGGCACAAACATGTATACCCGCGTTGATGTCTTTTTGAAAAGTCCCTTTCTCTCACTAGGGTATTGTCAGGTTCCCTATCCATTTGCATAAATTTTTAAGACCTAATATAACTTAGCATAATTTTGTTTGGCATAATTATATTTTCGCATAATATAATTACGCATAACAGCTTACGCATAATTTTTTGAAGCATAATTTCTCTAACCATAATAATGATTAAGCATAATATTGTAAAGCATAAATTTATTAAGCATAAAGTTCTAAAGCATAACTTTTTTAAGCATAATATCCTAAAGCATAAATTTATTTACGCATAATGATATTAAAACATATTTTTATTTTTTCGCTGTAGGAATGCAGCAAGCAAGCATACAGCATGCAAGCAAGCATGCAAGCTAGCATGCAAGCAAGCATGCAAGCTAGCATGCAGCAAACAAGCAAGCATGCAGCATGCAAGCAAGCATGCAGCATTCAAGCGCTCGCTCTTGCATCCTATGTCGACGGAGCCCCGCTTCGCGGGGCCCCTATTTCTGAGTATTTCTGAGTAAAGGGTTTAAAGTAACCTAACCATTTTTTTTTTTTTTTAACGTGGAGAAATGCTCATGCATTCTGCACTACCACGGGGAGATAGTGCAGTTATGTGGGACTCCAACCCACTAAAACTCCACGGTGTCCTCCTCTGCCGCTTACGGCGGGAACACGGGCACGCGTTAGCACTCATCCGTGAACCCGCCGCGGCTGTCCGTCACCGGACCCTCCTCTGGGGAGTATTCCCCATCACCGGCGCACCAGAACACATAGCACGCCGTGACCACCCCAGGGACCAAACCAGCACATGGGCGCCAGACGACCCCGTGTCTGGGCACCCTTGGTCCCCCTGCGACGGGTCAGGTCATTGGCCCCGCCGCCTGCCAATTTTCGGCCGCAGAGTATAGCGAGAGCGGCCAACGTCATAGCAACACTCCTCTTCCTCTGCGGCCCCACCGCGTCCGCCATCAGACGGTGGCGACCCCGTCAAGGCCGCGGAAGGTAGGGAGAGCGGCGCACCACAATACCAGCACTCCTCTCCCGCCGCGGCCTCCAACCCTCAGCCGCAATGCCTCCGATACGACATCGCGGCCCGCCTCAGCTGCGATGTCGCTCAAGCGGCACCGCAACCTACTTGTTGGCCGCTACGTCGTCGGCTTACCGGCAAAAGCCCTGACGAGCGGCCCCTCCTCGGGTTCCACTTCGCTTCACCGTGGGTGTCCAAGCCACGGCTACTGAGCCCCCCCGCCTCGACAATGCGGGAACCCACCGGGGGGGAAAGTAACCTAACCAAACCGAACCTCGGGGTGCCCTTCGCTCGTTCTTGCATCCTATGTCGACGGAGCCCCGCTTCGCGGGGCCCCTATTTCTGTGTAAAGGGTTTAAAGTAACCTAACCAAACCGAACCTCGGGGTGCCCATCGCTCGCTCTTGCATCCTATGTCGACGGAGCCCCGCTTCGCGGGGCCCCTATTTCTGTGTAAAGGGTTTAAAGTAACTTAACCAAACCGAACCTCGGGGTGCCCTTCGCTCGCTCTTGCATCCTACGCTGTCTATTGCGTTCGTTGAGTTCGGGTGCGGTAACGGTAACGGAAATAATTCGGAGTATTGAAAATCGGAATGTCGTTTTTCATTTGATTCTTCGAATATATGAAAATCGGGGTGCCCTGTCAGTTCACCAAAAATTATTTTACAAATTTTTACTTGACAAACAACGATTGGCAAAAACATGATTTGTCATTTCATCATTATACAACAACAAGTTTGCCAAATAATTCACTTTACAAAATAATCACCCTATAAGCTTTTGTTTAATAACGTGTTATTTGACAAACAATTCATTTTTTATTCATTTTATCTCATAAAACAACGTTTGGAATAAAAACGTTTTACATATTGACTTATCATTACGCAATTTCTTAAAAATGAAACTCATTCTATCATCGACTTGCGCTAATAGAAAAAAAGAGATTATTTGTAGTGGGCTACCCGGAACCAAACTAGTTAGATTAGGTTAATTATTTAAAAAAAATGTTAGGTTAGGTTAGGTTAAAACTGTGACCGGTGCCGCGGTAGCGGCCGGCGAGTGCCAGAAACGACTTAGATTATACAGAAAAAAAAAAAATACTTTACACAAAATATGGGTGCCACAAACGACTTGCGCTAATAGAAGAAAAAAAGAGATTATTTTTAGTAGGCTACCCGGAACCGAACTAGTTACATTAGGGTAATTATTAAAAAAAAATGTTTCGGTTAGGTTAGGTTAGAACTGTGACCCCCTACGCACGAGCCGAGCGAGCGAAGCGAGCGGTGCCGCGGTAGCGGCCGGCGAGTGCCAGAAACGACTAGATTATATACAAAAAAATACTTGCCTGAAAATTATTTGACCCACATGGAGAATACCGTCATGATCACTTTGTGACTGGTTTAGAAAATCTTTACATAGTATAGAACAGTCAGTCCCGCTGTCTGTAAGCTTAGATCTTTTAAACTACGCAACGGATTTTAATGCAGTCGCTAGTGTATTATAAAATGATATTTTGCATAAACGTTATTTTTCCAAAAGAATCTAAATATTAAATGAAAAATGTATAAATGATAAAATATCATCCGTAACATTTGTAAAGAGAAGCATTTGCCAAATAAATGTCTGTAAAGCGAGTGTTTATAAAATAAAACATTTGCGGAATGAGTTGTTTGTGAAATAAATAGTATACGAAACGTTGGTTGTAAACTAAAAATTTGTCAATGGAGTTTTGGTGAAACATTAGTGAACCGAAAATCGGAAAACAAACAAGTCGCATTTATGACTTTCGGTAAAATAAATTTCGTGATTTTTAATAATAGACATTATGATTCTTAGGTATTATGAAAATCGGAACATCGAAATTCGGAATAAAATATTTCGGAGTATTTGGGTGTTCCCATTTCAATCAGTTAACTTCTATCTGAGGAATAACCGCCATATTTATTTCACATAATAGAAGTTAACTGATTGACATATTTTTTTATACAAAAACTGTCAAAACATCTAATTATATTCTTCAGATAAAAATTATCTCGCGATTGAAAAATCGTTTAAGTTACATAATGTTATGTATAAATTATATTAATTGTATGCCTAAATATTATTATGCTAATAGTCATTAGGCCTACTAACGTTATGCTAATAGTCATTAGGCCTACTAACGTTATGCGAATCAATATTGCCAAAACAAATTAGTCTTTAAGATGATTATGCCAACATAAAATGTATGCCTAAAAAAATTATGCCGAAGTATTATTATGCCAAAACAAATTGTGCCAAAATCGTTATGCCGAAGTATATTAGGACAAAGAACATTATGCGAAAAGAAGGGATCCCGTATTGTCAATACGTCTGTTCCTTTCTATCTGTAGTAATGCTGTAGTGTTGTGACAATTTCAAAGCCACCAAAACAAAGTCGATAATATTGACGATAAAAATTACGATGATAACGGTAAAAAAGCAACATTACTTATTGTTTACATTTTAGACTTAAAAATATTCCGGAACTGAAACAAAAGTGGATTAATGTAGTTTCCAGGGAATATTGGTTTCCAAAAAAATACAGCGTTGTTTGTTCAAGGCATTTCACAGCAGATTGCTTTGTTTGCTGTTTTATTTGTACCCAGTTTGTTAACTGGGTACAAATAAAACAGCAAACAAAGCAATTAATTCTACATTTTTTTAAACTATGCTGATAGGGTGTTCCCTATCAGCATAGTTTAAAAAAATGTAGAATTAATAGACGTCGATTTTATCGATATCGATATTATTGTTGCAACACTGACTTGGGTATCACTATGTTTGGAATATTCGTCCTGACATTGTTGCATCGGCCAATCACAACTGCTGTATTTTCTTCGTCCCCCGGCCCGCATTGGTGAGTCGTGTGCCTAGACGAAATCGTTCTATCGGCTCTCAAGTGGTTTTAATTCTCTTTGATTCCTAGGTACCTAGTGTTTAGTTTTAGTGAAAGAGCATAGAAGCCGTCATACTTACTTAGCAACAAGCCGACACGGTTAACTACTAATGACAAGTTCTAAGCTCGTGTGAATACCTACATAGTTAAATTTCGAGTTTCCAAAATCTTTCTCACGAGCCAAAGCAGTAACGTGCTTCCTTCTTCATAAGAGTGCTCCTACGAAATTTCCAGAAACCCGATATCCTTAGAATATTGATTGGGCAATTCTATTAAACACCAGAAATTCAATTTAGCCCGTCGAGACAGATTTCGTGCCTCAGTTTGTGCGTCAGTAGGGTATACTCGGGCAGTTTGCCGCATATCTAGAACTTGCCGAGCTGGGAAGTAATCTAGATATTGCACACTATGGGATAATACTTGCAGGATTGGCCGGTCTTAGTTCATGTAACGAGATCTTAGTGGTTTGATTTAGGTGGTTTTAATAGAGGAAATTAGATTTTGGTTTTGTTGAAGATCAGTTATCTTTTAATAGTGTTTTCATTCCATTTTACAACACACGGATAATATTCAGATCCGCATTTCATTTCAATCAAAACTACGTCTTAATAATTTATACAGCTATCTTCATAATCTACATACTTATACACTAACAATAAAGCTGAAGAGTTGGTTTGTTTGGACGCGCTTATCTCCGAAACTACAGGTTGGATTTAAAGAAATACTTTTGCATTTGATACCTCAATATTTGAGGAAGGCTATAGGCTATTTAACATGCTCACATGCTACACGCTATGACCCATAAGGGCTGAGCAAAAAGAAAATAAGTCAGAAAGAACGCTAAGGGAAAATTAAGTGATAGCGCAGGCGGGCAGGTGATGCGATGCGAGGGGTTGGGTCGGGGGACAAAAAATTCACGCGGATGAAGTTGGGGGCAGAAGCTAGTAATCTTAATTGCGTAACACATTAGCAATCTGAATCAGAATAATTTTGAAGCAAATTTCTAATCCATTGCTTCATAAGTTCGAAAAATTTGTCTGCTCAACACGTAAATAACGCAGTGAATGTTGTTGAACTGTCAAAATGAAACCGATTCCGATTGATAATGTGTTACGTAATTACCCTGCAGTTAATAGTTCCGATATTTCTACTTGGTACATAAGCATTACAATCTCTTAATAATGAGTATTTCGGCAATGTTGGAAAACTTATTAAAAGTACCTAATTTCCTCACTTTTCAATTATACTCGAACTAATTAAAATTTCCATGGAAAGCTGCAAAAATGCTAAAAGAAAAAACAACAAAATAAATGAGTCGATTTCTCTTTGATTGCTTATAAATTCATTGATAGGCGGATAGGGTAACCAAGCAATGAAAAATCTCATTTGAATTTTAATTGATTTACGATGGAAATGAATCTGGGGAAGCGTCAATCGTGTGGGTATAGATCGCGGGTGCATTCAGCGTGGAAAATAAAAACAAGGAATGAATGTTTTTTAAAACAGTTTCCGTTTGTCGTTTTTTGTACAGCTTTTGTTTTTTATGGTTATTGAGTGGTAAACTTGTACCTACCCTAATTGCTTAACACACTTTCAATGTCAGTCTGAATCATTTTGAAGGATATTGCTAATCCATTGCTTTATATGTTAGAATTTTTTTTCTGCTCAACAACGTAAATAACGCAATGAAGGTTGTTGAACCGTCAAAATGAAATGCATTAGTACCGCTAGTGTGTTACGCAATTACCCCGCAGTTCACATACATAGGACAGGACAGGACAGGATAGGGTATCGTGGCGCAGCCTGAGAGAGTTTGTGTCCAGCAGTGGACCGCGATTATAGGCTAAGTTGAACCAGGACGAGGTCTTCCGCAATACCAGTGGCATCGCAGTTTGCGTCTAAAATAACACTGTATAGTCTGATGTGCCTTTAAATATCCCTAGATCTACTTGCTATAAAAGCCATAATTAGCGGGCGGGGGGGTGTGTCAGACGTTTACTGACTAAAACCCATCCGTGTTCCTTCAGTTACCTATGTCACGGTATCTCTTTCGAACAACCCACGACCCTGACAAGAGCCTGGTAAGAGCAGTGGTGGCCCAGTGGTAACGGCCGCGACTTACGAGCTGTAGGTCGTAGGTTCGAACCCAGACAGGCGCTCTACTTTGTGTAAATTATTTCATCACCACTGCTCTCAAAACGGTGACGAAAAACATCGTGAGGAAACCGGCATGTCCTAAAATTCCAAAAATTCGACGACATGTGAAATCTGCCAACCCGCACTGGGCCCGCGTGGTGGATCACGGCCCACTCCCTCTCTCCGAGAGGAGGCCTGTGTCCCAGCAGTGGGAACATTATAGGCTTATGTACGACCCTGAAATGCATCGGCCCTAGCGGACCCCTTCAGTTAGTGCTGACATCTCATTGAGGCGCGCGTGGAACACAACGCGCTGTCGACCCGGGCCTGGTCCTTACCGGACTAGCACGTGAAGAACCCGCGCTGACAACACGAACCTCACGTATTTTCTCGGTGCGTCTCAGGGGGCATTCCCATACCTAGTTATTTTTATAAACGGACAACTGTCAATCTGCCTATATTTTGTTTAGTTTTTTAAATCGGTTCTCGCTAAGATGAAATTGCGACTTGAATTTGAACGATTTTAAGAACAGGAATTTACCATAATCTTTTATGCACTGCGTGCTTATTTACCGATGGAATCTGCACTTAAGTGCTCGTACAGACGCCAGCATATCAAGCTACCCGAAACTGTCAAATTTTCCCAATTAATTTTGAACCTTATATTTTAGCGATAAAGTTGAAACTTTATTAAAGAAATTTTACAGATTGTAGTAGATTGATGTGCTGGCGTCAATACATCTAGATCAAAGCTAGCGTAGTATTGCTTAAGTTTTTGAACTTTGGAGTTATAGTGACTATTGGAAAGGTTCAGTATCGTTACACTAATTACAAGTTGGTACCAGTTTAACTTTGTATTACCTATCAATTGAGGGGCTATGTTTCTCTTACATACAGTTTGTTGCTATTCATTTTCCTGAATGCTCAAACTCAAAGCATTTATTTCAATTAAACCATGTACAGGCACTTTTGAATTGTCAAAATTAAATAGTCGGTCAATTAGTCAGAAAGTTGAAGCTAGTTGCCCATTCAAAACGTAGATCTCTATGGAGAAGAACGGGTAAGAAATTCCTTGGACACCGATCTTTTAAATCAAGATATTACAAAATCCTGGGTACATTATTCTTGTTGCTTCTATATGTGAAAACAATGTAAAATAACACACAAATGAAGAAACAATTAAAAAAATAAGATTAAAATAAGCTTTGGCAGTTAAGAGATGACCAGTCTCAACCGACGGCCCCCGTTCACGAACATGACGCGTGGATAAGCACCATCCAGCTCAACCATTTTGTAGGGAAACGAATGATCCAACACACGCGCCACCATCAGTGAGACATTTAAGTGATGCACAAACTTTAATTATAATTTGGTGGAGGCACATACTTTACAAATATGTATTGAAATGAAAAGTAATGATTTTAAAGACAGATCAGATTATTCTCAAACACGGTAAAACCATCCCGATTAAACCAGTCATCATAAAACTGATTTAAGTATATTTTTTTGTACCCACTGCAAGGAAAAGGCCTCCCCAAACCCTTCTAGGAACTCTTTTCCTGCGCCACCTGGAACCAGCCCTCGCGGTACGCGTCCGGATCTCTCATTCACTTTCTGGGCCGGCCTCGGCGGCGCTGTCCATCTTCAGGCACATTGTGTGGAGACTTTTGCCCATCGGTCATCATGCATGCGGTGATGAACTTGATAAAATAAAACCTTTATTGTTAAAGAGAACATTTCAAACAGAAAACACATTCAAACAGAGAACAGTGTCCTTTTTACAGAGCCGTAGAGACTAGTCGTCTTCGTTATACGATACTTAGTAGGTAGGAAAACTATGTATTTGCGTCGGTGATTCAAAAAAAAGGTGACAACAAAAACAAACAAAAAAGCCGCTGTTTCTATCTGGGAGGTCCGCGTGTCTATTAAGAAGAAACAGCAGAAAATATGGAGCTTAGCCGCGCCCACGGTTTTGCTGAGCCACGCGCGAATACTTATGTAAATACCCTGGACTCTGGCTTTGTACGAAATACGGCGTTGTTGGCAAAACAAAATACTTTATCGTCTCCCAAAGTAGGCATTTACCTTAAGTTTTAGTAAAGGAAATTGTAAATCTTCTGGTTGTCCTGAAGGGTTGTTTTTCTTCTTTTGAGAAAATAATATTTATTTAAGAAATATATATATTCTGTGCTCTACACGAGGTCTCTCAGAAAAATAAAGAAAATATAGGATTAACATGCCCACTGGCATAGTATCTGTGTCTTTAGTGTTTACAATATAATAGTCCTAGTAATTTCCAAGTTTGCCTTACGGCAAACGTGTTTGTCACGTGTTTATAATTGTACTAGCTGCGCCCCGCGGTTTTACCGGCGTAAGATTCGATCCAGTGAGAATATCGGGACAAAAAGTAGCCTATATGTTAATTCAGGGTGACAGCTACCTCCATATTTTTTTTATCAAAATTGGTCCTGCCGTTTGAGCGTGAAGGAGTAAAAAACATATAAACACACACACACTCACAAACTTTCGCCTTTATAATATTAGTGTGATTAATGTGATGTGATGATTAGTGTGATTATTACTGCTGCTAAGTCTCCTGTAAGCTCTTTGCATTGCTGAACTTTGAAAATGCTTAATATTTTTTTATTTCGATATTTTATTAAATTAAAATCATAACAAACGTGTCACCGCACTACGAGGGTCATTATCCATTATCTTTAGTGTGTATGTGCGCCCAGTACACGCATATCACGCCGCCGCGCGCCAGTGCAGCGCCGTGATGTCGAAATAAAAAAATATTAAGCATTTTCAAAGCTAATGCTTTTGAGCTGAAATTTTGTATAGAGATTCTAGACCAGACACACTCTTCAACCCGTTTGTATTGATATACCCTGTCCGTAACACCCTGTATTTCACCCTGCATTTATCAAATAATGATCTGTGTGTGACCTGTGTGTTCTTAGTTCATACATAATATAACCCTATTAACACAACCCTAACAACCCTAGCCTAGTTTGGTGTCGCTTAATAGATAATTTGCATAGAAGTCTCGTGTGATTCAGTGCGTTAAGTCTATTATTATGACCTGAAAATTAGAAATTATTTTGGATATTTAAGAAACTTAAAGGTGGATACCGACATTGCGCAGGCAACGCACAGTGCTAATCGCATGCTTCGTAATGTGTGTTCATATTCGTGGTGAGGCTACTCGTTACTCGACGAAAATTAATATCGAGGCGTGTGTTGCGAGGCGTGCTTGGCCGTGCGCGGCGCATGCCTCGCAAAGTCTGTATGCGCCTTTAGGTGTGACCGTTACTTGAATTTATATACAGACAGACAGAGTCTAGCCTGAGTTCGTGTGGGGTCAACAACAGCGCGACAGAACGATGTGGAGTTCTCTTGGAGATTGGACATCATACGAACAACATGTGCTCAAAAACTGTCCCGCGGTCCGTATCTGGTTGTATCAAGTACCTATAGTGTGTGAGTTGCTAGTGTGATTAAATTGTTCGTGAAATTATAATCTGATTTGAACTGCATAACGTATTTCTATTGCGCAATAACCAACACTATCCATAGTTCGCCCACAGTAGTTAAAATATGGCTGATGATAACGAGACACGCATGCCTTCTCCGTTATATATATGTCGAATGTAGGTAGTAATTATTTAAAATACAGAAAGTAATTTTACTCGGCTGTTTGCCTTAGGATGACAATGTTCGGCGGCAGAGCAAAATTCTTCGATAACTCTCGAACCCGATTACATCTTGAATCAAAGAGTAATGACGGAGTATCACAATTTCTTAAAACAAACAAGCTTTCCCTAAAATTTTCGTGGAATGATTAACACTTGATACTAAGTGGGAAGTTGATTGCAATTACGTAAATTGAAAACTTAGCACTTCTTGCGAACGTCTGCTAAAGTTCGTATCCAAGTTCTAACTTTCAGGAAGTTGAGAGATTAAGCTGATAATAAGTTTTACAGGTCCGAATCCGTAGATACAAAGGGGAACAAAACTTGGTTTTAGTACTTTTATCTTTTATTTGACTATCTGTTAAGCTGACCAGCAGGCTTAGTATGACGCTTTCTATTTCTACGAAGAATAGACACAGCTTTTTCTATACAAAGTGACATTTCGTTTCTCTATTTTTGACATCGCACTGCAGAAATCCTTCTACAACCTGTCATTTTGTCTTTCATTACTAACGATCTTTGTCTAGGTCCTTTTTTATGTAGACTATTTCAGAAGAAAGTTTCCTATCCCAAACTGTCAAAATTACATTGACAAATGACATTTTGTAATCGCCATCGCCATGCTAAAGACAGTAGAAAACTTTCTACTCGACGGCCACAAAGTATATACGGTTATCTACAAAATCATGATTTTACAGGAGAGCGTTTTGAACGCAAAACTGTGATAATTAATAGATGAACAAAGCTATCTTCTCCTATATATCAGTAAAAAATGAGAATTAAACAGAAAAAAAAAACTATGATAAAACAAAGAATTCGAATTATGAAAAAGTGAATTTTGTAAAAAGTGCAGTTGACTGTTTCTACTTCGCTGCCGTCGTACTGTTTACACGGAACGTCATCTTTGTCTATTCTTCCTTCGACAAAACCCGTTTCTATGGTGGTCATGCTACGCGTGCTGCAGCTGGTCCCAGGTCTGTGTTATATTAATATATCCTCATATGTCTTACATCATTCTCTAACCTTTATTCCAACTTATTTGGGGTCAACGTAACATGTCTTCTTCTTGCATACTTCTCTATAAGTCGTCATTTCGGTAGTCCTCCCTTTTCTAGCTATATCATCTTTCACACAGTGGACCGATGACAATGGGTCGTGTGACTGTCTATTTTCCTATGTCTTTGAACCTACGAGTGTGAGTTGCCTTTTGGTCAAACGTTAAGTTCCGTGTATTGGTCCTTGTCTTTTCAGATACATCCCACTCGATTCTATTCCAACTAAGGTTTTGGTATTCTGGCATGAATAAAACTGTTCCTTCAAACAAAGACCTTCTCCGAAACCGTGCAACCATAATCCCCCACATTTTGTGCGTCGGAAGTCTCTACTACGGAGAGTCCAATAACAGTGCCAATCAACTGTCAAAAGTCAATGCAACTAAAAACTATTTTACAAAAAAAAAAACACCTACTTCCATAAAAAACACTACAAAGTGAAAAAATAGCTTTAATTTCGGAACTCGGTGTCGGTGGTTCCGTATTTTCGTTTTTTTGACACCGACTTCCGAAATTAAAGTTATTTTTCACTTTGTAGTGTTTTTTTTAAGTACTTTGTTTTTTTTTGTAAAATATTTTTTTTTTCACTTTTTAGTTGTACCTACCCCACACAAATTCAATTAACACCAGTGCATTGAAGAACTGAAGACACCGACTAAAAGAATCATCAAAATTCGCATAAAAATGCCGGAGATGCACTACATTTTATGCATATAACTTCGTACATAAGAATAATTACCTAATGTATTATATACTAAAACCTTCCTGAAAGTATGAACCTAGATCACATTAATGAATTATCAAAATTAGTCAAAAGTGTTTGAGAAAATCGCGGACATACAAACATACATACATAGGTACATACGGGTCGAATACAGACCCTACTTTTTTGAAGTCGGTTAAAATGAACTATTTTGTACCGTAGAGCACTATAACTACAAACCACGTTACATCACACTCTCTTGTCGCTGCGCTAGCCGTCACATAACACGCTGAATAGCGACACTTTAAAGATGTGAAGCTATTGTACTGCTTGCAGTTGTTTCACGGCGGAGGCCGCATTGTGTAGTCAGGCAAACGTCACTAGCACGTCCTGTTTCCTGTAGGCTGCGCTTCAAAACTGCGCCATTCTCACCGTGTAGGGCTGTGGACTGAAGAGCGTTTTTTCTTTGAAAATGTGGTGGTAAGTGATTTGAATGGGGGATTTTGATCGAGACTGTTTCAATTAACAGCAGTTATATTTAGTAGTTAGTTTTATTTATGGTTTAGCCCCGTGTATTTGTTTATTTATTTAATACTTCAAGCACATAAATATACAGCGGCGGACTAAATGCTATATGCATTTTCTACCAGTCAACCTTTGGGTGATGCAGAGACAAACAATAGTAGGTGAAATAATAAAAATTGAGGAATAAATATTTTAAATATAAAGATACCCATAAATCTATTAAAACTGTAAATATAGCATATACCTAATTACATATAAATAAGTATAAGCACAAATAAATATACTTATACAGGATGTGGCGTAAATAGTGGTCCACCGTTAAGGATTTTATATACCAGATAATTTACTATAACATATTACAATTTGAACCATTTTAGTAGGACATTTTTTTTTACAACAATCGCTCTTGAATGTGCATGATTATGTTAAAAATTAGGGTATAAAATAGAGAAGAACTAACTTTTTCTTCAAAAACTCTAAATTTACATAAAAAACCATAATTTTACACGATAGCTCTAGTATTCAGCAGTAATTTACAGAAATCAAAATTAAAAAATAATGGTTTTTGTTGAAACTACAACCAATTTATAACAAAAGGTAGAAATTTCGTAAATAAAAAACAAAAAATATATATATTTTCGGAACCCTTGTGTAAAAACGGTTAAAATTATAATAATGATGTTATAGTAAATTATGTGGTATATCGAATCCTTAAGGGTGGACCAATATTTACGCCACACCCTGTATACATGAATATAATAAAAAGAAATAAGACAAGCAATGAGAAAATATTACAATAATAATAATTTGCTATTTAAAATGAGCCCTTTTTAGAAGGGAAACATCGTCTTTTTCTGCCCTAGCGAGGGTTACGATTCTGACCAGCTTAAACTAGTTCATACCTAATTGTATTATTTTTGTAACATTAGATTCTGTGCACTTCAACATTTTTGAAGTGAAAACTTCTTTAGCGGCGTTGAACACTTTTTGTATTGGGTAAAAAATGTTAAACTCGCGTCAGGACATCGCGTCAGGACACGTGACCGTCAGGAGAGATTCCCCCCCCCCATCTCTTTCTACGGCGGCGCCAACCGAAGTGAACCAAGTGAGACACGATAATGGATGGATGGATGGATGGTGATGGCGATGGCGATGGTGATGGCGATGGTGATGGTGATGGCGATGGCGATGGTGATGGTGATGTGATGTGATGTGATGGTGATGGTGGACGCGGACGCGGACGCGGACGCGGACGCGGATGTGGATGGACAGCTGATGGCTCGACCGTCTGTGTAGTAGCCACACTGCTGTGTATTCGTAAAATTCGTGTATATAAAGTGTTTCAAAAAATGAAAATTGAACAAAGTGCATCGATTAATGAAAAAAGTGACGCAGAAATAGTGAAAAAAACTTAGTTATATTAATTCAATTAATAATAATTGATTTATTTCAACGTTAATATTCAAGTTATCACTTCTGCCGGCACTCCCGGAGTGCAACCCGTCTTTTTTTTTTTTCTTACATAGTTGTTGAATCCAAAGCGCCTGCATAGACACTTATTCTCCAAAGTTATGCCAATAGTTAACCAAAAACGTGATACAATTAGGATATTATGGGATCGACAGACTCAAAAGGATCATTGACCAATTAAATGGGAGAAAAAGAGACTAGGCTACGAAACTAGTTTTTCCCTATTGGATGAAACGTGCCAAAACTTGTGCAAAGCGACGCAACTAGATTGCTCAAATGTCTGAAAAAGGAACAAAAGGTACTTTTTAGGGTTCCGTACCCAAAACGTACCAACGGGACCCAATTACTAAGTCTCCGGTGTCCGTCAGTCTGCCTGTCAGCGTGCTGTATCTCATGAACGGTAATAAGTAGACCGTTGAAATTTTCACAAAGTGTATTTTTTTTGATGCTATAACAACAAATAAGAAAAATAAAGTTAAAAAATTAAAGGGGATTTCCATACAAAAAACGATAAAAACTATCCTACGTCCTTCCCCAGGACTCAAACTATCTCTATACCAAATTTCATCTAAATCGGTTCAGTGATGTAGGCGTGAAAAGGTAACATACAGACAGACATACAGACCGACAGACAGACAGAGTAACTTTCGAATTTATATTATTACTAGCTGCGCCCCGCGGTTTCACCCGCATAAGTTTCGATCCCGTGGGAATATCGGGATAAAAACTATCCTATGTCCTTTTCCGGGACTCAAACTATCTCTATACCAAATTTCATCTAAATCGGTTCAGTGGTTTAGGCGTGAAGAGGTAACAAACATATAAACACACACACACACACGCACACTCACAAACTTTCGCCTGTATAATATTAGTGTGATGTGATTAGTAAGTATGGATTTTAGTGTTAGCTTGAATAATATCTAAGTATATTTCACTGTGAAATTAACTTTATAATTATTATTCAGACGAGTAAACATAATGAAGCCATAATATTGTAATTTTCACTGACATTCATTATTTGTAATGTCGGCTCTCGCCTAACTTTTAGGGAGGAAAAAGAGTTGTGATTTTTTTCAACAGGGTTTGCAAACAGTTTTTTTTTTCAATGTATTTCAATAGCACTGCCCTGTTTTGTTTACTTTATCGCATTTCCTTGTTTAGATAGGATACAATTGTTTTTTACATTTCTATGGATGCAACACATTTTTAAAGGCATTTTATTGCTTTATTTACCGCTCAAGCTAAATATAAAAATGAATTTAACTTTGATTTACGCAATATTTGTTTTTTCTTGTCTGAAAATTACGAGTTTAAACTTATTATATTTAAAAAAAAAACTTAACAAAATGATTAATTACTTACAGTAGGTATGATCATCTCAAGTTTAACAGTAAGTAAAACTTTTAAGAGCTGTTAAGAACAGTAGACCGTTTTTAATTTTCATTACTTCCAAGATGATGATTTACTTCTAAATCTACATCGAGGCCCATAAATAGTCATTGCTAAGCGTTTGTCTAACATATTCCGATCAATTTCAACAATATTTTAATTAACTATTTGTTATATTTAACAGATAACTTTATTTCATAAATAAAATAACACGTACATAAATAACAACTAATACTTAATGAATGAACTAAGATCACAAAATTAAATCCTAACTTAATTAAAACTATTCACAAACTAAAATATGGCGTCGTAAAATTGAGACTGGCAGCATTGCCACGTTGTATAGCAATACTTAGCCTCTGGCCAGCCCTTGGGTTACGGGAAGCGTCAACCAGCCGATTCGAGATTTCCTTAAAGATACCATGAGCACTCGGACTACTCTATGACTCGGACCCCTCGGTTCGAGGGCTTCAAATCCAAACGCCTCGAAAATATATTTACCAATAAGGTTATTATACTTCTACACAGGTAACTATGTTTTGACATCCCTGTGTGCCAGTATTATCTGGCTACGTCACTTTCTGCTCATTGAAATGCTGTAATAAAAATAAATCATATTACGATTTTCTCCAGTAATAATTAAGCGTTTTTTGAGTTCTGAACTTTTAATGTTATTCACGTAACCTTCGCTTTGAACTTTTTGCTAAGCTTTTACTCTACTTTATAGATTAAGAATGAGAGATTTTTACGTCTGCAGTGGATGGGCACGCTTTGACTAATCAAGCACAAATGATTTTAATTAAGTTTAATTTGAAAATAGTCAGTGTTTTGCATGTAGTCAAGTGTTGTTATATTGTTGCTAAGTATTTTAAGCTTATGGGGAGTCATTTTCTCTCTTTCAACCAATTTTAAAGGAACCGTTAAAGTCCTTTCATTCAAAGAAACTAGACAGCTTCAGTGATTCAAAAGTATTTGGTTTTAAAGAATATACGAAGTTACAAGTCTGTTTCTTGGGAGTTTGCGACTGTGCTTTGAGTCGCGTGTAAGCAAGTTCAGTTAAGATTCAAAGTCTAACACGATACAATACAGTATTGTTTCTTTGGTTCAAAGTCTCTGCTACCATTTCCAGTTGTTCCATTTGCGCTTGTAGGTTGTGAAAATAAAGAGTAATTACTTCACTAGCTAACTCTATAGCAGTGGTAGTAGCTAACTAATCAAATGCTGCAATTGTCAGAAATTAATTGCTTAGCCGACATTAGAAATTGAATAAATTGCTAGCTGTATTTTGTTTGCTGTGTGAAACCTAATTTTGCTAGAAAGGAGGTGAACACTGAGATAGAAAAAAACGTGATGTAAAGTCCGTGCAATTAATTGTTATACAAATTGTCTGTATTTTTCAAATCACAAGTTTCATGTTTTGACAGGCAAATTGACGTAGGGTGACAGTTGCTCAACAATTAATTTACCAATATAGAAGAATGAAACTATGGAAGAAGAATTGCTATGGCGACTTCAATTAAATTGGGATAATGACAAGAGCATAAACGAAACATTTGAAAAATGTGCTTATGTCTACACGTTTATACGAAGACCATAAACATAGTTATTATGACTAACAAATTATTGAATTCCCAAGTATTATTAACGCTAGCACATTTTTCTTTTCAATATATACCGCAAACTTAATAGAAAAACCTTTATTAAAAACAATTTCTATGTAGCACGTATTTGTAATATACATTAGAATGGACGCAGCGAAGTTTGTTTGCTACTGGAATTGGTCCGGAAATAAAAACTGTATGTGGAACGTTGCACAACACCCGTCTACGTGGACCGCATACGTATCTGTGGACACTTTTAAATATATATATATATACCTCAGTTTTCATACTTTGTATGGGATTGTGATTAGATGTAACGGTGTTTTTAACCTTTTGAACGCCAGAGTATAAACGTATCGCCGTACCCCTGACGCCAGGCCACTTTATCAAAACAACACACATACACACACACTTAAAACAACAAATTTCTCAATATTGGTGGTTTATTTATATTAGTTTTATGCAATACAATATAGACGGAAGCTTAAACTTTTAAATTATATAAAAAACACACAAAAGTAATGATTAAATTGTTTATTTCATAATATGGTGCGACCCGTGTGACGTGTATTTGGTCATATATTTGTGACGGTGTCGTTCAGGGTATGATTTCGTTTGTCACATATATGTGACAATGGCGTTCAAAAGCTTAATAGAGAGAGGAGAATTAATAGTAGGTATAGATATGGTTATAGTATACCTAGCTGCTAGCTACAGGGGTTCGTGGTTAAATAATAAGCCCTGGCTTACGAGTTTGTAGGACGTGGGTTCGAGCCGAGGCAGGCGCTTTACTTTGTGTAGTTTATTTTGTCAGCACTGCTCACAAATCGGTGAAGGAAAACATCGTACGGAAACCGGCATGTCCTAGAACAAAACATTCGAAGACATGTGACATCTACCAACCCGCTGTGTGCTGGCGTAGTGGATTGTGGCCCACTCCCTCTCACAGAGAGAAGGCCTGTGTCCCAGAGACCAGTGAGAACTTTATAGGTTTATTATGTTATGGTTTCGTTCACGCTGGTCCCATAAGTATTACATAAAAGACGCTACTAACAATCCCACCGTCAAAAAATAGGTGAAATGAGCTTCGTTACCGGTTTTGCGCGTCAGATCACATGAGAATGGGTGTTCGACTTTTAATAATTATCTACCATGGAGTGTTAGGTGTAAGGTTTGTTTTGAAAAGTTAGTTTGGTTAGATTCTCATGTGGAATGGTTATGTCAACCATCATTGCGCGCCGCTCTAATCGATCCATCACCACTATATCATATCTCGACATCTTCGACGTTTTCTGGAACCCACATTGTGGTTGATTTGGCATCATATTGATGCCTACATGAATTTAAAACGATGATCATTTTCAATGCGTAAAAGATTCTTGTGCGTTCTGAATAGCAAAAAAGCAGAGAACTTATTGCAGTTGAAACTACCAATAACGAACACTTGCGTCCATTAATAAACAAAAAAAACCAATACTCGCACACCTATCTTGTACCCACCATTTCTCGAGACGTTAATTACAAAACGATATTTACGAAGGTTTAATACAATTGCTTGAAAAATATATAATTGAAGTGAGAGATATTTCGCTCGTTACGCGAAACACTGCATTCATAAACAGTTGGCTTTGTTCCAATGCTCTGCACAATTTGTAGAGTCTTCAGCGCTCTATGACGAAGCAAAAACGTGACTAAGAGAAGACTCTTGCGTTAGCAAACTGTTGTTAGAGACCCTTAAGCAGCTTAATTATAGCCAATAGCTTTATATGATAAGATGCCTTTGAGCATCTTGAGGAGGTATTTTGATACTGTTTAGATTTTGCTTACGTTGTTGATGGGATCGATTCTTGTGTTCGCAGCCTTTGTAGCAATGTAACAATCTCATATGTATTTTTATTAATGGCGTAGAAAGTTAGTATGTAAATATCGTACGTAGTTAGTAAAGCTAAGGCTCTTTATTTTTTCAAAGAGTTTGGTAGGAAATTGATCGGAGTTTTCTTTATTATGAAGTCTTACAGCACAATACACAGCGTTTGGTTTTTTTTTATTTTTGTTAAATGTTAAAGGCTTGTAGCGAATGATTAAAAATCTATACGTTTTTACTCGCACATGTATTTTGCCGGCGGTGGTTTGTGAATCGTATTGTGATATGGGTGTATGTGTATGAAGGTATGTATTACTTTTGAGCCTTGCCAAAATGTGGATGTAGGTATGTATTATTTTTGAGTCGTTCTTAAAAACCTTTTTTTTAATAAACATAGAGAACGATTTCTTTGACTATAGTAAAATGTGTAGGTATTTTTTTTTTTTTTCAAATTACGGTAATAGAGGCATGGAAAAAAACAAAGTAGGCTGACAATCAGCACTTTTTGAACGTCAAATTACATAAGACAGTCCCCCAAAACGCCCACCCTTCACCACCTATGGAGGGAATAAATACATAATAAAATACATTATCATCATCCAGCCCGCATGATGATGATGTACTAATTTTCTTACATAAGTCATTTATGTCACATCAGCCGCATGCACGATGACCGCTGGGCAAAAGCCTCCACACAATGGGTGCCTGAAGATGGACGGCACTGCCGAGGCCAGCCCAGAAAGATATGGCGAGACGATCTGGACGCGTACCGCGAGGGCTGGTTATATGGCTGGAAAATAGAGTTCCTGGAAGGATTTGGGGGAGGCCTTTGCCCAGCAGTGGGACAGTATAGTTTAACAAAAAAAATAAAACATGAAAACTTTGATACAACACAATCAAAAGCCTCTTCCATTTTTTTCCCTTTACATTGAAAATGTAGAAAGAAAAATGTGAAACAAACATTGCTACACTTTTTGATTTCCTAGTGTTTACACTCTACCGTAGTCCGAATTGAATTCAACGCTCGACGCTCGGGCAGATATGTATCTCCTGTAAACTGCAAACAAGTGTCATTCGTCCCTTATAACGTTTTATAAGTTATTTTTCCACTGCAGCTCTGGCCAGATTTGCTTGACATTTTTAATATTTAGATAGTAATTATTGGGGATACAGCACAGACGCACTTGCACTGTTCACGGTTCAAAAGAAATTTATCCGTATCTTAGTAAATATACAACAAATAGATAGCTGCAAACCCCATTTCGTCAATCTGAATATCTTAACTCTGCCCTGTTTATATATACTCGAAATATGCAAGTTCGCTCACAAACACAAAGACTATGGGAAAAATAATTTCCCATAGTCCACCTAGGTGAACCAGGCGGGTAGACCCATTGGCGTATCTAGGGATTCTTTCTAGGGGGGGGCCTGGCCCCTAATCTTTTTTTTTTTCTCTGTGGAAATCCTCATGGACTGATGGTCATGGATAGAGGAAGTCTTACCGGCTAAAACAACCGCTGTGTTCCACCTCTACCTATGGCCGGGGGTTCGGGATTCGCATAAGCATTCACCGCTCCCCCGACAGGCCGCGACCCGCTGTTCCTCAGCGGGGCCTACCTCCCCGTGCGCTCATTCCTACAATGGCCGCACCCACTCTCGAGTGGCGCGCGTGGAACACTGCAGCGCCAACTCGGGCCTGTCTGGTCGGACGACGGACGCTCCTAGTCCGCCGACCGCAGGCCACCTCTCATGAAGGTCGTAGATCTTTTGCGCCCTACTCTGGCGTCCGGTGCGTCTCCTGCGGGAGGGGAGAGAGGATGCGGCTTCTCTCCCGCTCGGCCGCCTCGTTTGCAGACATCAAATCCTCGCAAAAGGAGGCAACACCGTCTCATGCGCTCCCGCTCTCGACCATCGATTGAACGACAGCAGGGAGCGAGAGATCGCTCCTGCCTATTGCAGCGATGAGGTCACGGCGCAGCCTTGCCCAAGCTGGGCACTCTTCCAACGTGTGCTGCTCCGTATCCTCAGGGCAAGCCGGCGTCTGCTTCCGACCATGATGTCGGACACCTACCGACTAAAACCCCACTATTGCGTGCCACTTCTTTAAGCCCGACTGCTCGAGCGACGACACGGCCCCAATTTCGCCGCCCGCAGGCCCCTTCTTATAGTGGCCGGAAATCGTTAAGCACCCTTCGACGCCCAGCTGCTCTTCTGGTGCGGGTGGAATGAGAGGTATGCTCTCTCCCTCTCCGCCGCCTCCTTTGAATGCATCAACTCCTCGCAAAAAGAGGCCACAGCATCGCACGCGTTTTCGCTCCCGACCATGGACTGAACCAATGCGAAAATGACAGATCACCCGCACCAAGTGTCGCGACGAGGGCACAGCGCTGTTGGGCCCAAGCTGTACTCCTCCAACGTATGTAACGCCGTGTCCTCGTGGCAGTCCACACAGTGACGACAAGCAGGCGTCCGCTCCCGACGTATGCGACGCAGGTATTTCCCGAAACATCCGTGTCCAGTAAGCACCTGCGTCAGCCAGAAGCTCAGGGCGATATGCTGCCTCTCCAGTCATTCTTCCATAACAGGCCTTACCGCCACTATTGTGGCGAGCCCCCACCTGGGTTGCGCAAGTCGCTCCCTCCATTCAGCCACTAGGATCGTGGATCGAATTCCCGAGGAACCGGAGGCTGACCACGCGCATGCTCCAACTTCCGCCAGCGATATAGGGACACATGGATTTTCGCGTCCAGATCCCAGGGCGTTGATCCGGCCAGGAGAGTTGCTGCCTCGTAGGAGATCGTACGCTATCCTCTTATCACCCTAACAGCTATCGCTCTTTGCGGCCTTTGCAATATTGCAACATTCCGGCCGTCAAAGTGTCCGCCCACACGGGCGCCCCATACAGGGCCATGGACTTCACAATCCCCACTTACAGTCTCCAGCAGGAGGCGTTGGGCCCCCCCAAATTAGGTAGCAGTTTTGCAAGAGCAGCTGCAGCGCTCATCGACCTGGGGACCAGCTGCTGAATGTGCGGTCCGAAGTCCCACCGGCTGACGAGGACAAGTCCTAGGTACTTCATCATCGACTCGACACCGACGCGGGCGCCTCCTACCGCTATGTGTAAATCGCGTGGTGCGTGGGTTGTTCCGAGGCCCATGGAAACAGAGGGCCTCAGATTTTTGCAAAGCTACCTCGAGACCCAGACGCCGGATCCTTCCAACGACCTGCGCAACCCCTGCCGTGGCCTGTATGGCCGATTGCCGATGCGTTTGCTCCCGGGCCGTCTAATCATAAAAATACTCTAGCTTATTTCGTTGCTTATTAGTAGATTCAATTATTTTTGTGATTTCAAAAGTAACTAAATGAAATGTATTATGTAGTTAATAATAAGTTTGTGTAGGTCTTGGTAGTAGATTATTTAGTTGATTGCTTTTGTGTGAAGTTATATTATGTACCTAAGTATTCAGCTTAAAATTTCGAATAGGTCCCCAAACATCCTAGGGTGGGCCTGAGACCATTCTAGGGTGGGCCGTGCCCACCCCCCCCCCCCCCCCCTATATACGCCAATGGGTAGACCACGGGCAATACACGGGTATTCCTAGTGCAGACACGTCCAGTCTCTCGCAAACTAGTGTCAATAGTTTCTAAGCTTGTCTAAATTAATATGATTGCCATTGTTTGTGAAGAGAATTAGAATCATGGCCTATTAGGGGTCTTTGAAAAACTATTTTTTTTAGAAGCAAACAGATGCTTACTTGCGATAAACAGCATACAAAATAATAATATGCATTATGTATGCTATCTCGTCCTGTAACATGAGCTGAAATTCCCGAAAATGTCTTGTTTGTAATAAGGATAATGTTTAGTTATAAATACATACGTTGAGCGCTCCTGGTATCATTACTTTAGTACCAGATTTTTCGGAAACCTAGTCAAGTTAATCAGGAAATATGCATAGGTAATTAAATATTGTAAGGACATTCATAGGTACGAATTCCATTTCTTAGAAGTCTGAAAGGTTGTTTATAAAAGCTTTGCATGAGTTTGAAAGTGGGATATCGTAATCAGTCGTAATAACATAATTATAATTAGATATGCATTTGAATATAAGGATGCTTGGACAAACTTTATACACAAAACTAATAAGACTCCTAATTTTGCTGTGCTCGACAGGGTCCATATTGATCTTTTACTTTGAAATACCATATATATAATACATATGGAATGAAATAAAGAAGTAAGTGAAAAAGTCAAAATAAATAGAAATGTTAGACGTCTAAGTTCTAAGTTATGACAAAACCTTTGTCAATATTATTTCCCATATCATCCAGATTTTTCCAAAGAAAATTTTTATTTCTGTATCTACACGCTGAAAAATACTGCAGTCGTTACTCGTTAGTCGTACCTAAAACCCCTAGATAAAATATAAGAGCCCAGTTACGTAGAAAATACACGAAACTATTTCGAATAAATTGTAACTGTCTGCTGGCCATTTCCCGAGCTTTCGAGGTGCCTAATAAGCCGTTCAGAACTTACAAAAAAAAAAAACTCAGCACAATTTCTCGTCAGGAGAACGTTGGAGCTCATTTCGTTTCTCATTACTCGAAATCCGACGCAGGTAGTGTGGAGATAAAAAATACATGCTGCAATAAATTTAAAAAATGTGAGTATGGAATACTCTTGAGATACAACGTTAGCAAATTACGGCAATTTCCAATATGTAACGTATTTTGATGGCAATTTTCTCGGTAACCTTGCGAAGTGCGTTGCGATGTGTCATCAGCTATGTACATATTTATAGCTAAAATCACACATGTGTTGGTGTGAAACGTGCCTTTACTTTTCTCGAGGGAAGGCGGGAAAATTGAGTAAGCTTTAAAGATGAAGCTTGTTTACTTTGATAAACATAATCAGCCTATAATGTTCCCACTGCCGTGCCGGGTCAGTGACGTCCTCTCTTCGAGACGGATTTGTTTATAATCTACCGCACAGACCCAGTGCAGATTGGTAAATGTGACATGTCTTCGAATTTTTGGTTCTAGGACATGCCGATTTCCCCACGGTGTTATCCTTCACCGTTTTGAGAGCAGTGGTGATGAAATAATTTACACAAAGTAAAGCGCCTGTCTGGATCTAAATCTACTATTCGTAAGAAGCGGCAGTTACCGCTGGGTCACCACTGCTTAATTAACAGTAAGTACGTATTAGTAAGTTTAAACGTTACAAAAACAAGGTAGACTACAAGAAACTGCTTGAATATGAATGTGTGCGTGGAACTTAACGACGTCGTAACTTTACCGCTGTGAAGATTTGGCTGCACTACAAAGGATTTAACCAGGATTAGCATATGTAAGTATGCACATAGTTTTTTAGTTTTTATCTCGAAAAAGTACGAATGTTTCACATGAATGGAAACGCGACGAAACAAAATTCTATATACGACGTGTCGCGGATTTGAGCAGAACTTGTGAATCGTCTCACGTCACTCATGTCGAACAAACCAATGCTTCTCGTTGCTTGACAAGTCTCACATTTTCTCGTATAACTGTAGATACGCTTATATAGGGTGTTTGGAGAACAGCTACCGATACCTACTTTAAAGAAATATAGTATCATGAAAATGAACAACTTTTGACATTGTGAAGTTTGTTGCGGCACTTTTCCCCAGCTAAAGCACTAGAAAGTGGTATAAATCAGGCGTTTTGTGAGACTGTCTTATGTTATTTTGACATTTAAAAGTGCGGATTATTAGCCTTATTTTAATACATGACTTTTGATTTGATTATAACACCAATTGGGAAATCGTGAAAAAACCCAGTTGGCCCATACATTTTTTCCCATAACCAGACGAAATGATGGGATAACCTATTTTTTTTTCATAATCAAAGTTTTCCCATTCCACACTCAACTCCCTTTAAGTATCGGTAACCGTTCTCCTCCTCCTCCTCGTGGAGGCCTATGTCCAGCAGTGGACGTCTTTCGGCTGAAATGATGAACCGTTCTCCATGCCACTGTAGGTACCTATATGTAAAATTACCTAGTTTAAACAAAACCCTTATCTAGTTTGCTATTTCTTTTTGTTACACAAGAAACTAAAGCCAAACCATTTACTTATATGTACAGCCCAAAGCATTATCATATTTGCACGTGACACCTTGAAACATAATTCAGCTCAAGCCAGCGGTTTAGCACTATGTAAATCTGGCACGGTCTTACGTCATTCTAAACCAGTGGTAAGCCAGTTACAGCCACAGGTGATGTTGTAAAACACTGACTTCTACTTAGTAAGTTTATGCCGTTAGCACACGAGCGCAGCGAGCAGGCGAAAACCTTGCGATATGAGAACAAAATGTATAAAAAAGTCATTCGTCACGACATTTCGCTGGAAAATCGTAGTGGTTAGCGTAAGGCGTAAGGCATGGCTAGGCGGTAAAATCGAAAATAATTATGATGTATGTAGATACCTTATGTTCGAGAAAAAATCCGCTCGGCTTCGCCGCCCGTACACAGCTTGCGGCCGAGCCTAGCGATAAAAATCAGCTGCAGCATACTAATTCAGCGAAAGTGACGCCGAAAGAAGTTTGGAGATCGACATGAGCAGAATCAAATTGGAATATACAGAAAAAAACATTAACTAGTGCGCAAACATTAACCATGAATCTTATTAAGATTCTATAGACCCAGGGCAGAAGAAATTTTACGTCATTATCAAAAAAAAACGAGCTCTTTTTAGAATTTCTTTCTTTTTAGAATTTTTCTTAGAATTTTTTTTTTTTTTATAATCGTCGAATCATTTCTACACTAGGGGGGTCTAGAATCATATGCTGAATTCATGGTTACAGTTTGCGCACTGGTTAATTTTTTTCCTGTTTGTAGTAATTGCTTCAGTTCAGCTTTTTTTGTTCAATAAATTAAGACTGCCAAATCGAATATCCCGACATGAACAAGTGTTCAGCACGCCTCACTGTTCTAATAGTTTTAGAACGATGGTTCAGTGTGAATACACACGAGTGACACGTGTCCACAGCAGAGGCAACTGCAGCCGTCGACAACGTGCCACTCGTGTATTTGAGTACGGTGCTCATCTGCAGGAGCAGCATGTTATCGACGGCTGTAATAAGTGTTTTTAACACTGATTTTTAAAACTTTTTTAAAAGAAAAACACTTCTAAATGTAACAGATACAATAGTCACAAAATCAAAGTGTAACCTTTATATGTGTTATTAATATGTGTAACAGAAATAAGCATTTGTAGGTACTGTAAAAACGCGCAGTGGACAGACAGACGTGGCAATGGCAAAATAGCTTTAATCCAGTCGGGATTGCGGCTACTCGTATTTTGGCAACGCCGCGTATACCGGTTACACTTATTAACACTGTTAACACACAATATCTGTTGCAGATATATTACCGTTACACTTTTGTAAGTGTTTTGGGTTAACACATTAAAAACACATAAAAGTGTTACATATTTGATTCTGTTATTAATTCAATATGTAATACTTATAATTCTGTAACCTTTTTTTAAGCCCCTGGGTGCCTCTGCCGTTGACGCGTGTCGCTCGTGTTTATGAACAATTAATGTCATTTCGAAATGTATTGTGTGTATGTACCTATTGTATTGCATATGTAAATGTGTTATAAATATATTATATTATGTATATAATTTACTTAGTTTAATTTACTTAGTTTAATTTATTTAGTTAGTTTTAATAACGATCTGGCAGTTTGAGTAATTTACGCGACCTACCCAAATGTCCTTTCTTTGGTATTGTTCGTCGAATCGTCGTGCTCCTCAAGTTCTAAGTTGAGCTGCACGATTTTTGACTGCACTGACTAGACAGGTCCGTTCAATCTGTGTGATTCTTTCCTCAAAAGACCATTTCAAACACTAATCTACATGGTCTTCACATGATCTGACCAAGATTTTGTCTGGACTTTAAGAGACTGTGACCTCTGAGTTTGTTTCGGCCTTTCTTCTCAGAATAGTCAGATAGGAAACGCCGACCTCATCTAGCTTTAAAAAATGTGATTGATGTGTAAAAGTGTTGGTACAAACCTACTTACAGAAAATAAATCATTTATTATTTACACTTTAACTTGTGTTCTGAATTACATTCGACGTAGCTTTTAGCCCCTGAAGTGCTAAGATGTAGGTACGTAGGTCGGGATAATAAGCTTCTTTATGTTAAAAGCTTAGTAGGTGGGTAATGGTACTTACGTGAGGATATTTGCTGTGTGAAATGGAGTAGGTAAGACTGTTATGTAATTCTCCAATGAGAACTTAAGTAAATTGAACTTGCAGATTGAACTCATTTTTTGTATTGTTAGATTTTGGATTCTAGATTAATTATGTAGGTATCGAATGTTTTGCACCTTCTTATTATTTTAATGAAAGACTTACATATAGTCTGTTCCAAAATTACCTGATGAAAATGTAAACAAACCCTGTTTAGGTTAAATTCTAACGTACTCACTAAATATCTCACTAAAGGGAAATGTTTACACATTCACCCGCATTTAGTAAGTTTCAATTGACTACTGTTTCCAACATTTTTTTTAGTATAACAAAATGAAATGATAATTTCAAAATACTAAATGGTGATTTAAAATTAGAATTTCAGATTTAAGCATTCAAATAATCAAATCTAAGCACTCAATTCGTAAGTGACATCCACAGGTACGTTATCTGATCTATTTATTTAGATTTTAACGATACACTTTTGGAACACACTAAACTTATCTGGATTTTATAACAAAAAAATAACAGTGTACGCCTCAAGATATACACGGCATAAAATTTTTCTCAATTCAAAACAAACCACTATAGAACTAAAACCCAAAATACACTGCCAACTCGAGGCCACAACAAATCAAAGAGATAGCACTTTTATACGTCTTTGTTTTTATGATATGGAACCTTTTGCCCTTTATTGTTTTAGTAATATCACGCAAAGATAAATGCGGGTTCCCTACCCGAAGTTCCGCGAAACGTCTTTTTGTTCCTTTGTATAAAATATCTGGATTTTCTTTCAAAAGAGATTATTATTTCATAATAAGTATCTTTACTTTGTACAATATAGTTTTATATTCTATAATAGTAGAAAGTAGATTTTACTCCTTATTCTTTGTTATGAATATAAGTCTAAACGTAGGCAAGTCAAAGGCTAGACTTTTTTATGCTAATATTAAAACATGGAATTCATACCTAGTACCTAGCTTAATTATTTATATGGCACTGTAAATGCCACGTACACGTACCTACATACATATCTACATTTTAATTACTTCAAAGAAAACAAGAAAAAATCTACAACAAGAATAACGACATACTATTATACAACGATATTCGATAGTATACACTTATACTATCGAAATCCATAATTAAAAAAGTATATATGAATTTGAAAAAAAAAAAAACTTAAAATGTAACTATCATTTCTATTCTATTTTCTCTATGGCAATGGTGACGAAATGTCACTTTTATGGAAATCGTGCAGGAAAAATAAAACAAAAAGAAATAAGAACCAAAACTTTTGAAGTAGTTAAACGAGACGTCAAAAGTGGGTAAAGTCTACGTTGCAAATGTGCAGCAAACCGCAAAGTTCCATAACAAGTAGAACGAGGCACCAAATTACTGGCGCATTTAACTTGCCGTGATTAATGAAACATCGCCAACTTCCCTCTCAAAGGTAATGGGTACGACAGACCTTCTGACTCTGGTATTACCGTATTGCTCTGCATGTGTTAGGGAAAATAATTCTTGGAACTGGGAAGTGTAAACAGTAATGCAAGGATTGTTGAAATTATTAATTTTAACACCTAAGAGCATTAAATTCTACATGGAAAGGTCGACATAGAATCCTGAACAGGCGTTACTGCGTCAGTTTGATTTGGCTAAAGCCGATAGATTTAAAATTGAAAATACTCGTTTCCCACATAATGTTTTAAGACTTTATTCATATCTATGGCTGATACGATTTGTACTAGTAGCAAAAATTTTGAAAAAAAAAAAAAATTTTTGGAAATATAACAGAAAAATATCGTGAGGAAACCGGCATTTCCTAGAATCAAAAAATTCAATGACGTGATATCTCCCGACTCGTATTGCGCCCGCGTGGTGGATTACGGCCCACTGCCTCTCACAGAGAGGAGTCCTGTATCCCAGCAGTGGTGATAATATAGGCTGATTATGCTTGTGCTATGTATAGGAAATTTTTGTATTTCGAATTTTCGAGAAGTTTACTCCGCGCTTTTGTGCTCGGATCACGCACATTCACAAAAAAAACACGGTACGGATTTATAAGAGGTAAGACGGATCTGAAGGCTGAACTGAACATGTACGGTAGCATTAAGGGGATTACAGACAGACAGCTTGTCTGCAGCTGGCAGCATTAGTTGTAATCTTCGATTGCGCTAAGCACTCCCTACGTCGGTTTCCTTTTACGAATATTATTTTCTATGCAGTTGGCAAAGCGCCTTCTGAATCTAAGTAGGTACTTAGTAGGTAAACTGTGCCATCATCAGCTATGAGGTTTGGCCATTTACTGCAAACCTCATCCTTTGAATACTGTTTTATTGAACTTAGTTACTTAAGGCACGGTAAGAAGCAAATTTTTAGGTAAACGACAATAGCGCATATATAGACAACAAATAATGTTCGAAAGAGCGATGAGTTTGGTGTTAGTTGAATCGAATGACCACCAAAATAAAAGTAATTTAGCAGTTCTAATTAGATTGAGTGTACTAATTTTCTTTCAGGCTTCTGAGTACCCGTAACGACTGTCAAAGATCCATGAATGACAGCCAGGACCAACGGATTAAGGGTATGTAAAGATGGGTCTCCCATTCACAGACCAAGCGCGGCAAGCGTAGCTTAACCTGATCGGTCGACCTGTGCTGCTGTTATTATTTAGCTACGGGGAAAACAAGACCGGACGATTTCTACGAATCTCTCTTTCCGTTTATTTTAATTGAGCAACGATCAAATATCCGGTACTCTTTCAATGAAAATTCCGGCTATCTTATCATAGGGTTAAATTAAATTAGGTGGCGAAACTCTGCAGACGTGATGGGTATCGATATCTAAACACTATAAAAAAAATCCCTTTTTTGAAGTCTGTTAATAAAAAAGGTTGGATTTTTTTTTTGAGGTTGACGACCTCTTGTAGTGATGTTACTTGAAGTATGAATTGAAAAAATCTGTTCTTTTTTAACCGACTTCAAAAAAGGAGGTTCTGTATTCGACCTGTATGTATGTATGTTTGTATGTCCGCGATTTTCTCAAAAACTAAAGAACCGATTTTGATAACTCTTTCACAAGTGTGATCCACATACTTTTAGAAGGGTTTTGGTATATAATAAATTAGGTAATTATTCTTATGTACGAAGTTATATGCGTAAATGTACTGCATCTCCGGCATTTCTATGCGAATTTTGATGATTCTTCTAGTCGGTGTCTTCAATTCTTCAATGAACTAGTGTTAATTGAATTTGTGTGGGGTATGTACGACTAAAAAGTGAAAAATAAACTCTTTTTTACAAAAAAAAAAACAACCGACTTCAAAAAGAAAACACTACAAAGTGATAAATAACTTTAATTTCGGAAGTCGGTGTCAAAAAACGAAAATGCGGAACCAAAGACACCGACTTCCAAAATTAAAGTTATTTATCACTTTGTAATTTTTTTGTTTTAAGAATGTTAAGATATCGAAACTTATCACGTCTGTGAAATTAACACAAAAACATCTTTAATATAATTATTAATTCAAGTGACTACACTATCTGCGGTTGCAGTTGGTTGGTTGGTTGCTCCATGTAAAATACTGGTATTCCGCTGCATCCAGTTAGACTGGAAGCCGACTCCAATATAGTTGGGAAAAGGCTAGGCAGATGACACTATCTGCGGCTGATGAACCCAAAAAAACCCGTCATAGTGATGTCTTATTTGTTTTATCAAGTTAAGATATCGATACCCATCACGTCTACAGTTTCGCTAGCTTATTTAATTTGACCCTGCGTATCGCTACACAATTCTTTAGCTCTATTTTTAAAACGGATTCCTTATTTTATTCGTTTCGTTTTATAAAAGCATGAAATTTCAGATACTTCCTTTAAGTGTCGGCACTAATCTCCGACCATGTTTGTTGTTGTCACTTCACCTGTCCATTAGAAAGGTCGTAAATCTCCGAGGATTTACTGCATACGATCCTAGACTCCTGGTGTCTACTCGGCAATAGATGATCTTAGTGTCCATAAAGCCACTGTTAGATAGGATAGAAAGGATTTTATAAGAATAGGAATAATAAGAGCGTTAACACATGGTGTGAAGTTTCTTGTTTTTGCGGATTAATTTAGGGCTGCAATTATTCAGAATATTGAATTCTGCGTTGAAATGTCTAGAATCATGTGCTGAATTCATGGTAACATTTTGCGGAATCCATTGCTTTATATTTTGGAAAAAAAATCTGCTTATCTTCAACGTAAATAACGCAATTAAGTTATGTTGTTGAACTGTCAAAATGAAAGCCATTGCTGCTGATAGTGTGTTAAGCACGCAATTATACCGGTGATCATTGAATAGGCTGTATATTATCACGCTATTGGCTATGGAGGATTGGTAATATTGACTTACCAATGCCAATAGAATACACAGTAACGTGAGCGAAGTCGCGGGCACAGCTAGTTTAAAAATATAACATAACGTCATCACGCCTTATTTGCGTGATGGGTTGGGTGAAAGTATAGATACCAGCTATAGAACACCTACATTGCGCCAGTTATGTTTAAATAAAATTAATAAAACTTTAACTTTAATTATACCAACTTCAACTTATAAAATTATCAAAATGTTGTACCACTGTAGTGGTGCCCAAGACACAGGCTGTGCCTAGTTTGAGACCAACGATACCTCCATATTGTAATTTTGAATTATGAAATAAACGATTTTACTTTACTTTACTTTAAATAAAGTCCCATGTATTACGGAGCGAGCCATCAACCGTGCATAAAACCTGACTCCGGGCTGCGACTGATAACTTCCAGATAGAAAACCCAATAATACTTTGCCTGGCCCGGGAATTGAACCCCCGGGCCTCATGCTCAGCAATAGCACTTGCGACTACTATACAGTAATTTTAAAATTATTATATATTTGCAGCTTCAATTCATTAATGCAACGATAGTGTGAATACAATTTTAATAAATGTAAATTATTCCAACAAGTATTTCAAACCATTTTCAGCTGCAATCATTATTATTTTAAGAATATCATTGATGAAATGTATTTAAATGTTATTAATTTCAGCAGCAAATGTATTTTTGATGACGATTACGTGCATATTTGTTATGGTTCAAAATTGTCAGATGGATAGCCTGAATTAAGAAATGGATAATTTGAACAACCTTTGTTGCTATTAAATTATTTACTAAGGGGCCCATGGCTAAATAATAACAGCCACACATATCGATCGATCAGGTTAAGCTACGCTTGCCGCGGTTGGTTTGTGGATGGGTGACCATCTTTACATAGGTACCAAAGCCCCTCCGTGCTTCTCTTCTTCCTCGTCTAAAATTTTGCAGTGGAATATGCCCCACTACATCGGTGCCGGTAATCGGTTAATCACTTTGCACCATCAGTGGGGCGGCTGGTGGGGCAAAGTGAAATAATCCATTGCCCACCCTTTTATGTCACGCTTCCCTGGTTTATGCGAGTCTCATCCAGATCCTCCCTGCGATCTTCTAAAGAATACGAATGAATAATAATAGATTAATAGAAAAATCGCAGCGATATAAATTTTGAATTTAATCAGCTATGCGGCTAATGCTAAAAGAAGAAAAATATCGAATGGTATTGAAAGGAAAAGGTTCGCTATAAATCAGTATTTTCCGGTTAATAAATCAGACAGAAATTCGTGGATTTATTCCTTAAAACGGAGGTATTACGCTAGCTTTGAAGTGGTAGGGGTATTCAACGATGATATTATTTTTACACTTTATTTCTTTTGATAAAACGAGGAGCTCGTGGCTAAATAATAGGTTAGCTATTGTTGCCGCAGTCGGTTCGTGGGTGGGTGACCATCTTTTACATATCGAGACTTCGTGCTTCTACAAACGCGTTACACTTGGTCCCGGCTGTCATACTCAGGATCTTTGACAGTCCAGGAAGTTGGAAGCCCAAAAGTCCGACAACCAGTCATACCAAGGGGTATCGTGTTCCCGAGTAACTGGTTTGTGGAGGTCAGATAGGTAGTCGCTTTATGTAAAGTACTGGTATTCAGCTGCATCCGGTAAAACTAAAAGCCGACGCCAATATGGTTGGGAAAGGGCTAGGCAGATTGATTTGACTTCTTTTGATACAATATTTTAATTAGCTTTCGCCAACGACTTCGACCGCGTGACTCGGGGTAACAAATTGTTTTAAGGCATCCATTAGCATAAATGAACTCTCTAGTTTACTAATTAATGAATAAGAAGAGGTTTTCTGAAATGAAATCTAAAAAGGGTCCATTGTAAACTTAATTATTTCAGTTTCTATTCATCCAAGCGATGAAAAACAACTAAATGCCTGAAGATGTAAACTTTATTTGAATACGAACCTACGCATACATTTTGTTGTAAAAGCAATAACGAATTATTATTCTGTCATTTACGAATCCTCACGTAATACAAAGATAATAAAACTCTGGAATATTACATCTTATTTTCATTCAGATGGTTAATAATAATGCTACGTATATCACTCCTAATGTTTTTGCTTAATTTTGTAAATACGAGTCTATCAGCGTACACTGTGTCTTTTACAATTGTATGAGATCCAAAAGAAATAGGATGTCCTTGTATGGGGTTACTCATAAGCACATTCTATACCTACCTAAATTATCATAACATAGCTGGTGAAATATTTTGTGTTAATTACTTACCTACTGTTGTATAGAATCAAGTTTTTCTAACTCTACAGACAGCGGGTGTGTAATGTTTGGTATAATAACAAATGCACTAATTTCACTTGAAATAACGTTCATATAATATAATTTTCATATGCTATAATATCAAATAACCGAAACTCATATGACCCAATGTTTTATATCATACAATTTTCCTTTAATATAATAACATTTAGTATAACGTTCTTTTGACCTAATTTTCATGTTTAATGGTCACAGTTCTAACCTAACTCAAATGGCACCAAAACCAAGCCTTAAAATATTCTATGCATGGTCGAGGGTGGGCTTAGTCGACGGAGCCCCGCTCGGCGGGGCTCCTACTTCTGGGTGGTTTATAAAAAAATAACCACGAAGGGGATGGCGGGGTCTATTCGCTCGCTTCGCGCGCTCATACGACCCCGCCATCCCCTTCTAACCTAACCTGTCCGAGTCGGGGTGCCCTAAAGTCCAGATTGCAAACAGTTTCTCCTGGTAACAAAAGTTGAGGGTGGCAGGTATAAAGCGAAGAAAAAAAAACTTAAATTATATTAAAAGTTACTTAAAGATTATGAATATTATAGTAAATGAAAAATATACTAAATGAATATTACGTCAAATGAGCACTATAGGAAAAGTTCATTATATCATAAGAAATTAGGTGAAATGAAATTATATCAACAATTCATTAGCTCAACTAATCATTATATTAAACAAAATTATATTAACTAAAATTAGGTCAAGTGAACGTTAGACGTTTTGTTATTATATCAACCGATACACACCCACAGACAGCTGTGCTGCTGAGGAGTTCTTCACTTCCACCTCTTCTTCTCAATTATAGCACTAAGAAGTGGTGAAAGACGGGCGTTTTGGGGGACTGTCTTATTTACGTATTTATATATACTTAATTGTACAGACGCTAACACATCAAGCTACTACAATCTGTCAAGTTTATTTAATAGATTTTCAACTTTATCGCTAAAGTACCTATAATAAGGTTCAAAGCTGATTAGGAAAATTTGACAGTTTCGGGTAGCTTGATGTGCTGGCGTCTGCGCACCAGAAAATACATTAAAAAAAATATAATTATCACTACAAAACATACAATGGGCTGCCTTATTGCTTGTCTGATGTAATTTTGACTTTGATTTTGAATATGTGTGTACTAAGTGCACCTCGACCTAACTCTTCGGTGGGTACAGTCGTGATTTGTTTGTGTTTGTCAACTAAAGTTAGCTTGAAGATAATGAATTAAACCACAAACAATACTGCAACATGCTCAATCCGTCTTATGGTCGCATTGGTTGTGGATGTCATTGTTATTGAAATCTTCGTCAATAATCATAAAATTGCAATAATAAAATCCATATCTAAGTAGGTAGGTACATTCAGAGTACTTAATTATTAAGCAAATTGACTACTAGCTAAAGTTGTCCGTATCATGGACTTATTATATTAAAGTCCATGGTCCGTATATATTCAAATCACAACTTTTATTCTTTGACAGTTTATAGTGATTATAATATATAGAAACCCACCCACCCTTTAAAACCTACCTGGTTTTATAGGGTGGGCGGATTTCTACGTAGATAAATGTACAAGAACCTCGTGTCCTTGTCTCGTAGTTTTCCATTTGAGAGATATTTCAGGACACGTATTTTATCATGTAAAATGTTTATTAAAGGGGTATTCCATTTAATAAACATTTTACATGATATTATATTATTTGGCTCCAAACATAACTCTTTATATCCTCAGGGCAAAGACGAGGCTTCAGAATATAATACATATTATATTATAATTATCTTAGAGTAGGTACTGTGAGTATTTATAGTCAAAGTTTAATGGATACATTTAGCGTTCGTCGTGTTAATTAAGTTCTGTTTGCTAACAGTGATCGATGGTGTTGTCTTGTCACTGTGTCTATATTCAGTGTACACACGCGTATAACGATGAAGATTATATTCGTGTAATACACTAAAAGCGGTAAAATAGTAAAAGCAGTACTTAAACCCTAAAAGCAGTAAACACTAAAATCATTAAAATTGTAAAATACTGGTACTGAGCTGTATCCGGTTAGACTGGAAGCCGACCCCAATATAGTTGGGAAAAAGGCTAGGCAGATGATGACACTAAACGCAGTAGTGGAAATACATGCAAGTATAGTTATATGAGTACCTACTTATAAATAGATAGATGAACTCCGGGAAATTATACATTTTTTATTTCTGCTTTTACACGTAAATCATATAAAAAAAAAACTAGATGAGGTCGGTGTTTCCTACTCCGAAAAGAAAGATCGAAACAAACTCAGAGGTTACAGTCTAGACGTAATCTTGGTCAGGCCATGTGAAGACCATGTAGATTTATATCTGAAATGGAAAAGAACCACACAGATTTCGTGGACCTCTTTAATTTCCCTGACTGTAGTTGCTTACTTACTAAGTTAACTTCATCCCACAGCTGGGCAAACTCCTTTCTCCATGATTAAGGTATTTCAATCCAGGGCAAATGTTGACCATTTCCTGTTGGTTTCATCCTGTTGTCCGCTTAGCCGGGGCAGGGCCCAACCTATTGGTAAATGGTTCAAAGTTCATTATGCGTAGGTACAACATATGATAATTACGTAGGCAGTCAAATTATTGAGCTGCGACCGTGATTTGCGCATTTTTTCTTAATTACAGATATACGCTTACAATAAAAGGATCAGTCCCAATAATGTCAGTGTTCTTGCACCCAAATTATGAAGCCATCACTTAGGTACTATTTTCGATCCATTTTCCATGTATTCAACACTGTATAATTGTATGACGGAATTATAAGCCATCAGCTATGAGGAATTCTTTCTACCTATTTGGGGGTAGTCGTTTGATTGATGATTTTACCGATAAAAAGCCTATCATGGATATACTCAGCTTTTGAAACGTGTATCGAAAGGTTTTATTACATTTTATTTTGTATAAGCAGATTAAAAACTTGATAACCGAGTTGGTTTTTGTGTCTATACTTATTACTAGCTGCACTCCGCGGTTTCACCCCCATTTATAAGTTTCGATCCCGTCGGAAAACCGGGATAAAAAGTATCCTATGTCCTAATCTAGGTCATGGTCCCCTGAGCCAAATCCGAAAACCAAGCAAACATACAAAAAATCTAAGCTTTTCTGTGTATAATCCTTTATTACATTTAAACACATATTAATTATATTTCTAAATATTATTATTAAAAAAAAAAAATTGGGGCCCAACGGCATCACGAGCAAAGTCCAAGCTGCTAGTAGTCAGGACTCTAGAGATAGGAACCTCATCACTATTTGTGTCGTGTCCAGCAGTACCTCATGACACGGCTTGCCCCAGCCGCGCAATGAGAGCCTCCCGAGGTGTTTGTCGAGGCTTTCTGCTATAGGCGATTTACTGTAATGATTATCGGTACAATGATTGCAGAGTCCACGTCCCGTTCAACCAATGAATCAACTCAGCCTATTGCAGTTCACTGCTGGACATAGGTTCTCCCAGTCTGCGCACCAACACGCTGCCCTACGCCTTCCGCATCCACCCCGCCTCAGCACCTTCTTTAGGTCGTCCATCCATCTAGCTGGGGAGCGTCCCACACTACGCTTGCCGATACATGGTCTCCACTCCAGGACTCGTCTGCTCCACCGGCCACCTATCCTTCGACAAACATGGCCAGCCCACTGCCACTTCAGTTTGCTTACTCTTCAAGCTATGCTGCTAAGCTATGTGTGGTCACGTCACGTTATTTATTATTAATGGTTCACATATGGAAATCCTACAAGGTCATTAATTTTTAATAATTATTGCATAAATTATGTTTTAATAGTGTTGTTATGATACCTATTTCGAATAAAATATTTACGACCAATTATTATTTTATTATTAAAATAGAATGAGCAATAAGATATCATAATCGTGTAATAGATTCGTTTAGATTATGCAAAGACTAATAACGAAGCATACACATGCAATCATAAGGCTAAGTTTGCTTTGAGAGGCTAAGATGAAAATAGTCACATTAATCTGTATGTACATATGCTACATTGTTGGCTTTAAATCTTCTTAATCACTTGTTAGGGGAATTAGTGGAGTGACACGTGGATGCAAGTCAATAACACTTCAATCCGTCTGTTCTGGGAAAATAATTATGTAGGTAAGTACCTACCTGGTACAGACGCCAGCACATCAAGCTACTACAATCTGTCAAATTTATTTAATAGATTTTCAACTTTATCGCTAAAACATAAGGTTCACAGTTGATTGGGAAAATTTGATAGTTTCGGGTAGCTTGATGTGCTGGCGTCTGTACATGCCGGTTCCCTTACGATGTTTTTTTTCACTGTTTTGAGAGCAGTGGTGAGGAAATAATTTACACAAAGTAAAGCGCCTGTCTGGGTTCGAACCTATGACTCGTAAGTCGCATCCGTTACCACTGGTCCACCACTGCTTTATTCAGTTGTACTTACTTAGAGTCTGTGACGTATTGCCAGTTAAAAGTTAAAGTTGAATTTGCCTTGTACCTTAAAAAATTCATAGAATTAGAATAAATATCGTCGATAGGTACCTATACCATCTTATCATTTTTTATCTATAATTACACAAGTTCCACATAAAACAAGGTTTCCATATATACCATGTACATAAATAAACATCGGAACCCGGAATCAGAGACGGTAGTTATGAGCCAAGTTCAGATCCGGTCACGAGTGCCAGTTCACACGGATGGTTCTGCATTATTATGTGTGGATCGCGGTATTATTTTTATACAAAGGAAACTTTTGGTTTTGTTGAGAAGTTTCTATTTTTATTCAATGAATAACCCTTCATTTCTATAGCAGCATTAAAAGCAGCAAGTTTTTGCGATGTTTTGTTGTTGTTTTTCTTTAAGAAAGTAAATCCCCGCACTAAGGTTGCTCTTGTTATACCTTTTTTTATTAGCCATTGATTTCCCAATGCTGGGCAAAGGCCTCCCTACTCCTCTTCCGTCTCTCTCTGTCAAGAGTCGCCAAGGACCAATCTTTATTAAAGTAGTCCAGCTCATCCCGCCATCTCCGTCTGGGCCTGCCGCGATATCGTTTGCCATTAAGCGGGACTGGGTCGTAGACCACTGGGACCCACTTGTTATACCTTTCTAACATAAAATCGTACGCAAACCATAAAACTTATTATTTCGTTGCACGTGTTTCGCAATTACTACGTTTCATCTTATCTTGTACGAATGTGGACCTTCATTTTCTATTAGCCTCGCGTAACAGTTAATTTAATTATCTTTTAATTAAATACTTACAGGAAAATTTGTCACAGTGAAGTGCTCTCAAAAGCATAATTATGAAGAGACCCTTCCTTGTTTGAAGTATGTCCATTTAATTATATCAAGTCAAAAGGTTCTTATTTACGTTTAAACGGAACTCTGGCCAATAAAAATGTAACGGAATGTAATTTATTCCACGCGGACTTAATTTATTCCCTGTTTGTTAGGTTATTAAGTCATTCGTGACCATGATTGTGGGCCGGTCAGATAAGTCATGTTCAAATACAAACAACGAAGGGAAGGTCGGTTGGGTTGACACACTGATCTAATAAAGGATTGCGTTATCAATTCGGTTTGTTTTGAAAAGTATTGAAGAACATATGTTTTGGTTGTCATCCAATAAATTCTTAAAACTGATTGCCTCGTTTGTCTAGCGGTCGCAAGTGCTAATGCTGAACATGAGACTGGGTCGGGATCGGCATCTGATCCGGAATTTCTCAGTAGTAGCCCGCAGTCTGGATTTGTGCCCGGTTGCTGGCAATAGGCTCGCCCCCTATTACATAATTGGCAAAATGTGGACGTACTATAGGTACACCTCTCCCTAACCCTTCGGGGAATACAGGCTTTGTTAATTATCCAGGTTTTAAGATTTTTAATTTAAATCTAAAAAAAAAAAAAAAAAAAAAAAAATCAAAAAAAAAAAAAAAAAAAAAAAAAAAAAAAAAAAAAAAAAAAAAAAAAAAAAAAAAAAAAAATAAAAAAAAAAAAAAAAAATAAAAAAAAAAAAAAAAAAAAAAAAAAAAAAAAAAAAAAATAAAATAAAAAAACAAATCAATAAAATAAAATCTAAATAATATAGATATGATAATATCCATCTGCCTCATCTGCCTAGCCTTTTATTTATTTATCCATTTATTTCAGGCATCAAGGCCCATATATACAGGGTGAATTTTTCAAGTGGGCGTGGATGGCCGAATTCTAAACTATGAGGAATAGTGAAAAGTACTCAAAGGAGTCGCGGGCTCGATTTTGACGAAAACTAAAACTGCATCATTGGATTTTTGAAAAATCAATATTCTAGCCAGGAATCGAACCTGTTGATTTTGAAAAAAAAAACACACGCTGTATTATTACACCATTCCATAGTGTCCCTAATAAGGATCAAATTCTGGAAAGTAATGACATACGGCAAACTAATTGACACACTAACTAATGATATGATAATGATGACTAATTGACTAATTGACAGGCCTGATGGTCTAGTGGTTAGTGACCCTGACTGCTATGCCGGAGGTCGTGGGTTCGATTCCCACCCAGGACAAATGTTTGTGTGATGAGCACGATCATTTGTTCTGTGTCTGGGTGTAATTTATCTATAATATGTATATATTTAGAAATATATAAGTATGTTTATCAGTTGTCTAGTACCCATAACACAAGCTCTGCTTAGCTTGGGACTAGATGGCGTTGTGTGATAGTTGTGGAATATTATTATTATTAATTACTTTTTACAAATTTGGCTACTGTTGTAAGTTAAAACCTGCGTTTAAAAGCAATGCTGCAGTTATTGCATGCATTACACTGCATTTAGGCACCTGTCTCAAAACCGGCTAGCTACTAAAAACGAGTTGGCGAGCAACGAGAAATGAGTGAGCGATGGCAACGAGCAATTACTCACTGATATGCATATGTACGAGTAATTTTTTTGTATGTAAGAGTGATTTTTATTTTTTGGGGAATGGCATCTCGCAGTTCAACCTATGAGTTTGTCGTCTGCTTAACCGGGCTTGCCTACCAAGCGTGAGTATCTCCGATAGCTCTTGTCGCTGCAACAAACAAGTACTCGCCGGGCGGCGGTGTGAACAGCTGTTCACACTGCCGGCGCTAACTAGCGATCTAGTATTAATATACGTATCTCTTTCACTTAAACGGGACCTACAATCTTTTATACGTGTCTTGAACGAGAAAATCGCCGATAGCTAGTCCTTTCCTCTTCAGCGGTGGGACAGGTGCCTTAGTGTGAATACACAAGAGCGGCACGCGTGAACGGTAGAGGCAGCTGTAGCCGTCCACGCCCGCCTTCAGTTGCCTCTGCAGTGTATGAGCACTTAGGTGGGTTTCGCACTATTACTACGTCCTAGCTTCGTAAAGTTACAGCCGACATGTTAATATGACGGGGAACAGTTATCTCCTGACTTTTGCAAGCTATTTCCATACATCAATCTCACCGCAAATATTCTTCTTAGCGTGTCAAACATCGTTTGAAGAGAAGTATTTTATTTTGTTTTGCCCAGTACTCGATAACACCATTCGCCGAGGTAAACGCACGAAGCACGTGTACAGGTGACAGATGCGGCGCAAGATGAAAGGTGGTCTATGGTATGGTCTGCCGCATATACACTGAAGATTCCAACTAGGCCATAGCAACAAACTCCCAGCTGAAAGGCTCTCTCACAGTTCGATGAAAGAGTCAGGAGCTTTGAGCGTCTCCCAGCGAAGATCATATCTTTCCAAGTTAATGTTGCCATCCGATAATCTCACGCACCCAAGGAAACTTTTCCGGCTTTTACCGCAAATTATGTGATTGGTTGATGTCATTGCCATGTAGACGTAGTGATGGAAGACCCCACAAGGTAGACCGATGACCTTGTGAAGGCCGCAGCAACCCGGTTGGATGCGGGAAGCACAGAACCGGTCGAAGTGGCGACGAATTGCTGCTTGGGGGAGGCCAATTTCCAGCAGTGTACGCCTTTCAGCTGAAATGATAATGATGATAATTGCCTCCAGTCTCAATAATATACTTACGTAGATGTTGGTTTCTATAAGGACACTACCTTCGTAGTTATAAGTAACTAGCTGCGCCCCGCGGTTTCACCCGCGTAAGTTTCGATCCCTTTGGAATATCGGGATAAAAACTATCCAATGTCCTTTCCTGGGACTCAAACTATCTTTATACCAAATTTCACACAAATCGGTTCAGTAGTTTAGGCGTGAAGAAAAGACAGACAGACAGAGTTAATTTCGCATTTATAATATTATAATTTGGATGTCAGAAAATTAAGGAAATGCGGTCATGAATATTGTAAAAGGCAAGAAAATACACAGCAAAAGAGCTCAAAACAGATCTGTAAAATATTCTGACGATTGGATGCAGTGTGGTATGGTAAATAATGTATATTAATAATTCAGTGAATAAGTAATGCTGTTATTAATAAGAAGCTTGTTAATCGAATGAAAGATTCATGACAACGTCGCTTGTTAAAGCTTAAATCTCATTATGTAGGTAAATATTGTATTAAGAATAAATTTTAAACTATAAAATCGAATTGGGGCGTTTCAGAAAATAATTTTAGGTAGGTAGGTATTTTAAATTTTTATAATTTTAAATTTGACTAACATAGCTATAAGTATCTATACTAACATAATATGGACTTGTATTTAAATTAGTATGCTGGTCTGAAATAAATATTTTCAATTCAATTTAAGGTTACCTACAATAAAATAGCCTTCATGTGTGGCAATAGTTTATGGTATGATGTCCGGCGATCTTTGATTAATTTGCCGCAGAACTATCTTGCTGGCACATATTATATTTTTCATGGCATGAGCCATAAATGGTGCCTGAACTATATAAGTAAAATTAAAAGTAACAAATTATTGATTTATTAAAATATATGCACGAGAAAAAAATACTGTACAAAGGCGAAATAAATGCCTGTTGCGTTTTTTATCAGTCAACCTTAGGGTGATGCAGAGACAAAACATGGCAGGTGCAACATAAGAAATAGATAACTCGAAAAATAATAAAAACTAATAGCTACATAGGTACATACATACATGTACAGAATAAACTTTTTCAGGAGAAATAACGATACTTAGATAGAGGAGAAAACGAAACCAGAAAATCAGCGTTGTTATGTTTCTGCCAATAAACTCAAACTCAAAGCATTTATTTCAATTAAACCATTTACAGGCACTGTTTAACTGTCAAGAAGTCGGTCCACCTTTCTGTTCCTGTCGGGTCACCTTGCAAAGAAATACGGTCTGGACAAAGAAAGAAGAGTGAATAAAACCAGAGCAGTGAGCAGGACATCGTAGAAATCGATTATTGGTGGAACGAAAAAGTTTTGTATGGACAGAGCATACGTAAACATGGAAAGTCAGGTAAGAAGGAGAAGTGGGGTTGTCAGGTATTGAATATAACATAGAGCCCTCAACTTTCTGCGCAAGAATATCTCTCGCACAGAGATTAAGGGGATTATAGGACCTAAACGTAAAAAACACTAGTCTTGTAATGCCTAAAAGTATATGATCGACTATAATAAATAGATAATTGCTTCATATTTTGTAATAAACTACCAGTGTTGTGTCATCGCGCTTCTCTTTCTTTACTATGCAGTCCGACAGTGACCGCGCTTTAGGTCATGTAGCACGTAGTCCCCTTGATATGTCATCATCATCATCATCATTTCAGCCGAAAAACGTCCAATGCTGGACAGAGGCCTCCCCCAAACGGGGGTTTGCCATAATCGCCACGCTTGGCAGACGGGTTGGCAATCGCAGCATGGTGATGAAATGCATAGAGAACGCTGCTGCCCATTCTCCGTTACGACCCTTAATATGTATAACCAACAAAGACAAACAACAAATCCTTTTTTGTTCTTATGACGTTTTGCAAAACAATATCAACTAATGCGGCCACAAAGTTCCACCCTTCCGATAATAAACGACTTATGGCCTTCCACAGAAGCTTTCGTTTTAATCGTGACCATTACACGCTTAGTTTAATTAGCGCACCCGGCCACTAATACCCACTAATTAAGAGAGGAATGAGAAGTAAAACATTTTCTCTCTAAGAAACGCAAACAGTTTAAAGCCTGAAGGCAAGCACGAGCCTTAAGTCCGGTCCAGACTAGATCTTTGTATAAAATTACCCTAGGATTAATTTCAAATTGTTATTAATTAATGCTTGCAGAGCAGTGGTGGCCCAGTGGTATCGGCCGCGACTTACGAAGTTGTAGGTCGTAGGTTCGAACTCAGACAGGCGCTTTACTTTGTGTAAAATTATTTCATCACCACTGCTCTCAAAACGGTGAAGGAAAACATCGTGAGGAAACCGGCATGTCCTAGAACCAAAAATTCAAAGACATGTGACATCTACCAACCCGCACTGGGCCCGCGTGGTGGATTACGGCCCACTCCCTCTCACAGAGAGGAGGCCTGTATCCCAGCAGTGGGAACATTATAGGCTGATGATGATGAATGCTTGCAGCGTTTGTTAGGGTGTTCCAACATTTCACGTGTAATTATAATTATCATTCAGTTTTTATCGGAGATGCACTATCTATCATACATACATAATCAGCCTATAATGTTCCCACTGCTGGGACACAGACCTCCTTTCAGTGAGAGGGAGTGGGCCGTAATCCACCACGCGTGCCCAGTGCGGGTTGGCAGATGTCACAGGTCTTCGAATTTTTAGTTCTAGGACATGCCGGTTTCCTCACGATGTTTTCCTTCACCGTTTTGAGAGCAGTGGTGATGAAATAATTTACAAAGTAAAGCACCTGTCTTAATTCGTACCTTCGACCTACAACTCGTAAGTTGCGGCCTTTTACCACTTGGCCACCACTGCTCTCTAGACTATCAATACATACTTATTACAAAACAGAGTCGCTTTTCGTGTCTATCTGTGTAACCGCATAGATCTAAATTATTATGCAAAGGATTTTCAAGTGGTTTTCAATGTCATTTAGGGCATTTATATATTCCCAAAGGTTTACGTGTATAATATATTAACATTTGATTTAGGGCTGATTTTAAATAGTCAGATAACTTTTATCTGAGAAATTAATATTGCGTTTTGACAGTTTTTGTATAGAAAATATATCAACCTCTCATAAATATTCTTTAGATAAAAGATATCTGACTATTGAAAAATCAGCTTTTTGAATTATAGCTCAAAAATCTCGATGTTTCGACATGTTGCCACATCAGTAAATATTATACCTGTGGCCTTATTATAAAAAAAAAAAACTGTAAGAAACTTAAATTTTCATTTGTAAAAATAGCTTCGTAAAAACAAATGCCTATCAATAGAGTTTGAATCGAGAACAATAAACAAATTCTATCCGACATTGGAACACTTCAAAACATTGACTGGGCAGCGGGCACTGAAACTAACGAAGAAATTGCGATTCCGTTTGTGTGCGTCCACACTGAACCGCGTTTGAGTTAATGGCGAAAGGATAGGTACCCACACAAGCGACCCTACTCCCTTGACGGTTACAACTTTCGTGAGAAGTTTCTTGTTAAATCCCAGATGAGTGCGAAAAGCGTTTGATAAGTTTCCATGAGAAAAAAAGGTTATAAGTCGTACATATTATGTATTACTTACTTTCATTTGAAGAGCTGGTAAAAAGGTCTATGTTGTGTAAATTAATTTAGTGTTAATTTATTTAAGAATCAACCCGCACTGGGTCCGCGTATTAGATTATGGCCCACTCCCTCTCACAAAAAAAGGAGGCCTGTGATCCAGCAGTGGGAACATTATAGGCTGAGTATGCTTTATGCTTATTTGAGTATTGTTTACACACAGAAAATATGGATCAATAAAAAGTATATACGGTATCTGAAGTACCTAGATAAGCTTAAAAAAAAGTCCTTATGGGTGTAAAGCTGATATTTACCGCACCTGTTTACGCAAAAAGCGTTCTAATTAATTACTAGGATTCCTTAGAAAATAGTAGCCAATAACGTCGTTTAAATAGAAAGAAAACAAAAGAACCATGTTTTCCTTTTTGGAAGTATGTAAAATCATCAGCAGCCAGTATAATATGTATATCATTTTGTTGTTATATCGGCAGGTAGTAAATGAATTCCTTGTACTTAATAATAAACTTCAAAGCTTTTCCATTCGACTGCACATTTCCCGGAGTGCCATACTGTCATTATAAATTTAAAAAGTGCCCTAAAATAAAAATTACAATGGGCGCTTCTTCCGCCTAAAATAATTTTCTCGGTCAGTGATTAAATTTTCATTAAAAGGGTAAAGTGGTTATCAAGATGATTCTAAGGACCGTTGAGTGGTTAATTGAATGAATGAAAAATGAGGAAGTTTGAGAGTTTTAATCTCTTACTTTTGATGATTAATGTCCCTGATGATACCTTTTTGTAATGTCTTTTGAAAGTGCCATTATGTAAGTAGATGTGGCTTTATTAAGGCTATGTTCTCCTTAAAGATTTCAATGAGATGCGCTTCTTGTCAATGTCGCTTATCGTCTCAGGGGCAACCCATAAAGCAAATTTTACCCACAACCACTGTCGATACCCGCATGCGGTTAGCCTCATCTTCTGCGGGTGAAAATCTTGGGGCTTGCAGGCGGGCACTGCGGAAAGGTTTTCTATTTCAAAACAGGTGAAGTTGGAATCTTCTATAGATGAATCAGCTAAGGTAAGTTGGAAACCGTTTTATTGCAATTTATTAAATAGGATGGTTCGATAGAGGTATGAGGAACAGGGCATAAAGTTCACTCATCCTCCATAGAAAAGGAAGGATCCTTCGACCAGAAGGGTGTTGTGTCTGGTGGGCAAATGCCCGACGATGATGTCCGGGCTTTGTCTTTAATATGCTACAGTGGTGCAGTAAACTTTGCTTGCGCGATGCAAGATTTTGCGTGACGTCAGTGTTTTCTCATGTGGCAATGTAGATGTCATCACAGTTCCAACGACCTCGACCTCAGATACAAAAAAAAAATCGACCGCCATACATGTCCAAGGACAACGACCTATCAACGCTTATTATGGAATCAATAAAATAACACGATCTTCCTAACCTAGAAAAATAAAACAAACAAACAGCAATTAATTCAATCAGATTTATTAATGTTTACAACAATTTAAACGCAAAACCCGTTATGTGTAACATATTCGTGTATCCGATATATCCACGATTGATTTCATATGGTTTAAGTATTTGCTTTGAGCTCGCAGTAAAACGAATAAAATTCTGTATGATTTTTGAACGTATCCAAACAAAATCATGTCGGTTGTTCCAGTCGAAAATGTTTGAGTATTTGAACGCGTAACCAGTAGATTACTAAATAAATCCATAACATTAAACCACGCTTGTGTTACTCAAACGGTTAAGCAGAGGTGTGCCTACCCACGCATGGCACACCACATTTCTACGAGTCTTTGGTCAACTGGACCCACTCGAACTGGACCCGCGGGTCCAGTCGACCAAATCAAATTTTGAATTGGTCGACTGGACCCACTGCCTAATTTTAACCTACCGTCGCGAAAAATAAAAAAATCCAATAAGGTTTTTTAGCTATAAAAGATACTTTGCCAAACAAAAGACAACCTGCCCATACTAATACTACCTATGTGATCAGGCCAAGGGTATGGCCAAGGGCTATTTATATACAACTATTCTGTAAATTAAGACCTATTAATTAAAAATCGTGAGTCTCGAAAATGGCGAGAGACCCATGAATATACTTATAGGCGGACTGCTTAACTGTGACGTTGCCTGAGGTAGCTGCGCGGTGCGGCAAGGGTGATAGTTGTCACAAGTTGACGAATCTCTGAGCTCTCGCATAACGTCACTACACCCCTCCCGCACCGCGCTGCTACCTCAGGCAACGTCTCAGTTAAGCGGTCGGCCTATAGCTACAATTATTTTGTTTTGAAGCGGTGGTCTGTTTGAAGTTAAATTACACGTTAACATTACGCTACATTTGGTACCAAGTATTTCAAAAATAGTTTTGAAAACTACATATTATATCAAAATTATTTACGCACTAGGTTTTGCCCACGGGAACGTACTTCCGGAATAAAAAGTATTCTATGTCTTAAGTCAGGTCATATCCGTGTGCCAAACTTCATCCAAATCCGTTCAGTTATTTTCATCCAAACTTTCACATTTATAATATTAATAATAAAGTAGGATAAGAATTGGGTGGCCATTCATTATGATGCTCATTCGGAAGTTTATGTTAAGTGGACTAAGTAGGGTCTGGAGTGGCGACCGCGTACCAGAAGACGTAGCATTGGAAGGCCTCCCACAAGATGGACCGACGACCTTGTGAAGGCCGCAGGAACCCGTTAACCCGTTGGATGCGAGAAGCACGGAACTGGTCGAAGTGGAGCTGCTTGGGGAAGGCTTATGTCCAGCAGTGGACGTGTTTCGGCTGAAATCATGATGATGATGGATTAGGTAGGTAACTAACTACCTATCACTTAATTCAATACAGTAAACGACTTTGTATCATTTTATCCAAGACAGGAGAAGTTTTAATAGTGCAGTGCTAAAATTGTAGGAGCCATACCATTTGCATTTTTTACTAAAGTTTCTTATTGTAAGGTTTTTATATTGTATCCTTGTGTTACTTTATACATTGTGCACTTTGATGCCCTTTGGCTTTGATGTTGTAGACTATCTAGAAAATGTCGCTAGATGATATTGGAATATTGTTTTGTAACCCACATGATGGCTAGTGGTCACCACCGTTATGGATCTCTGTTACTTTCCATACCCTTTTGGACCACAACGCTGTTTGGCAGAAATATATTAAACAAAAATATATATGTATTGCGGCTCTGGGTACCTTTCAAGAGCAATTAATATTTTTCCAAAAATTTTGAAGCGTTACCAAAAATTATTTCTCACTTTAGAAGCATTGCAAATGACCTCCTTTATCTCCCTATTTCGTTTGATCCACGACTTTTTGACCACAATGTATAAGCATGGTGGATCTTTACAGTGTGTATACCAGAAACGTATGGTCATAATTAAGGGTGTGGTACAGACCATCAAACTGAACAACTTCTTCATGGGACCAACATCATAATCACGAAAAAATAATCAGTTGTCCCATACAAAACTTCAATACCTACTCGACCGTAATGTATAATACTGTTATTAGCTACTATGAGTTGCACCCAATCCTCTTTTCAATAATCACAAAATACAGAGAACACCAGCCCTTTCAACGCCTTTGATTTTATCACGACCCTATTATTGTTGTTCCGATTCTACACCAATCGTTTCCTGTGTTTATTACATTGAGAAACAGGCCTTTCCCTAAGGGTAGTAGGTTAAGGAAAAATAAATTAATAAGAAAGTAAAACACGACGCTTGGGGAGTCCGGAAGCGTTCAATCTCCTTTTTGGTCGATTGCGTATAATTTATCATTTTTAGGACTTTTTTTTATAAATAAGCCGATGTTGACTATTCTGCCAATGTCTAAAGTGAGCTGGAAGAACAAGTGTGCGTAAGAGAGAGAAAAAAAAGAGAAAAAAAAAGTTAAATTTCACCAATGACACTGATCGTGATCAGCACATCTAAACCACGTTCAGGAGCTGTCAGTGTCAATATTCCGTAACGATAATGACATGTCTTCTACTTCTACCAACCCACACTGGGCCTGTGTATTTATTTAATCTGTCAAGCTCCGCTAATGAGACGCAATTGATTTTCTATTGTTTCGTCGCCGATCGGCGAACCGCGCCGCTTGACCGGTTAAAGGAGAACCAACAGCTATATAACCGAAGGATAACAATTGTATATGAGACATATAGCCAATTACAGGTTCTCAAGGATAAACACAGAACAAATAGTACAAATCTTAGGATCACTAACAAGCACGATAGAAAAGATTAAAGATGATTAAATCCGCCCCTAAAACGACCCACTGTCCTAAGGTACAATATAACCACTATGAACTTTTTAAAAAGTCAGTGATCATCCGAATGCGTGCAGAATAGGTTTTGGTGGTAAATGGGTAAAGTAAGAACTCTTTACAAAGAATATTAAAGTCCTTACTTGCTCGCACCATGTATGAGTTTTGCCTTTAGCTGAAGAGGAAACAGGAATGGAGATAGGCCGGGACCTTACAGAGAGGAGGCCCGTGTCCCAATAGTGGGGACACCGGCTAATTATGCTGTAATGACAGTGACTGCTCTTGAACGCGGTTTAGATGTGTGATCGCGTTCAGTTTTATTAGTGAAATTGCCCTTATTCCCATTTGAAGGTACGGTACTAGTTCACCTCAATATAAATATTCTCACAATTAATCAATTATCAACATACCAGAATGTAAGAATATAGGTATGTAAATATTATTAAAACTGATAAAGGGATTTTATTTAATAATCATTCAATAGAATATGTATGACCAGCTGGTTATTAATAATATCAACAATGTTGCAATAATCGTTATGTCAGTGATCTTGAATGGCAACTAATGAACAGTTATTATAGGATTTGCATTTTATGTATATTCTGTATTATTGATTGTTACGTTACATCGATATTTTATCGGTACAGATAGCGCCATCCACGAAGACGCAGCCCACTCTTCTTCCTAATTGCTCACAGTACAAGTGTGCAACATTCCGCTAATGTTTTAGTTTTGTCGATACACAGTAATTACTTATTAGCGGTTAATTAGTGTGTATCAAAAAACTAAAACACTAGCGGGATTATCTAGCGATAACCACTAGTGATTATTAAGAAGAGTGGGGCGCGTCTTCGTGGATGGCACTATCTATATAATCAGGGTAATTTGTTGTTTGTCTATATAACCGGACAAAACGGTTTTATACCCGTGTAAGCATGCGTTAACAGTAGCTACTACAGCTATAATTGTTAGTGTAGTATACCTACTACAACTTTCCATTAAGTAACTGTACCTATATTACAAACATTGTTAACATAACCCATTCAATTATGACTTGCCAAAGTGGGCTTTTAAATAATAGGTATTTTAATAATACTGGTATAATTACATATTTTACATTCATTACTCACACCCTGACTTATTACTTGTATTTTTTTTTTAAATTAAATTCGTTTTGCTTGTACCATGTTTGTAAATATGTGAGCACCATGTATCTATCAGATAATTAAATTATATGTCATGGTTTCGTTTTTAATTATTTTATCTATTGTGGTATAGTAATTTTATTTTAGGTGCATCGTCCTCACATGTTATTATATAATTAATGTACCCATGAAAAATATTGTACCTAAAACATTTTAAAACAGTAACGGTGGAGTTTCTTGCCCATTCTTCTCCATACGAAAACTACCCTTTGGAATGGGCGACTAGAATCAATTCTATTTTAAGATAATTTTTGACGTTCAAAAGTGCCTTTTATGTGCCTATTTGAAATAAATGCTTTGACTTTGACATACATCACAACATTTACGAACCTTTTAATATTGATATTGAAGGAATATCGAATTTTTAAATTATAATTGTCGATTCAATGTTAAACTCACGGAAAAAGATGCGACCTTGCTGTGTGAGCAAGATTGTGCAAGGGCTTTTTTAGCTCCGGAACCAATCAATCGCACAATTTCGAACAGCACTTATGCAGAAACAAAACGTTGAATGGAAAATGGCGCTTACCACAATCTACAAAAGCTATTTAGGTGAATGCGCAGTGGTAGACCGCGAAATTTAAATTTTCTTACGTTTTTTTGCAATTTGTAGGTCAGTGTCAGGTTGTATCCTGATTAAAATATGATTTGCGACTATAATAGACATGTATTTACAGAATTATAGTCATTAGAATCATTAATATATCTCTTTAAGTTAGATTTCTACTATAAACACTTTTCCATACGAGATTTGTTCTTAACGGTAGAAATCTAACTTAGACAGATGTATTAATGATTCTAATTACTTATTATAATTCTGTAAATACGTACTTGTTACAGCCGCGAATCATATTTTGATCAAGATACAACCTGACACTGACCTGAAAATTGCAAAAAACGTAAGAAAAATTGAATTTGGCGGGCTATAACTGCGCATTCACCTTAAGTAACAGCCTTATCGTAGTATACCTACTAGCACTGTCAATTAAATCTGTGTTCATACTGTAAAGAAATTTACCTAAAAGAAACCGTGGCGTGTACAAAGGGCCTTATAGTAGGTTCTCTATAAGGCCCTTTGCACACGCCATGGCTTCTTTACGGTACGGCGTATAAACCGCGCCGTAGAAAAAACGTGCCCGGCAACAAGCTTTCACAGTGATCCATAGAACACTGACGACCGTGCCTACACATGGCGAATAAACCATCGTTTTTCACGGCAAGAAAAACGTGTGTGCACAAAGGGCCTAAGTGCTCCTCGCGTCTGTTCCCGTTGTTTCCGGGGTCGAATAATGAAAGGCGTATTTAGAATAATACCTATATTAATGATTCCTAAAAACGATACTACTCATTTTACAACATGACGCGCTCTGTCAGATCTCCAAGCTGAGTGACAATTCTTTTCTAAAATTTTTAATATAAAATGTTTTTTATCTCAGTATTGACACAACTCAATCAACTTAGAAATTCGCGAAAGTCGGTTGTTAAAGCCAACCGGGCAAAACCCCTACAGTACCTACTATGTTCACAAACAAGTTAGAAGATAAAAACCCCTTTCCCATTGTAAAAAAACTCAAAGCAACATAAGTACCTACTTAATATCCTTAATTTGTTCTTTTTGGATGACGTCTTTGACCTTTGAGTGATTCATACAAAAACACGTTTGAAGATAAAAGCCAGTAAAGTCCCTTGTGAAAAAACTCAAAACCGCACGAGTACCTACCTAATTAATATTCTTGGATGACGTCTTCGACCTTTTCGTCAGCAACACGAGAGCAAAATTTATAGATTTTGTGGCTTATTAGTCGATTCGCAATTGGCACATCTATTTTGGCGGTTTGCTATTTTGACGCTTTGCTATTTTGACGGATTGCGATTTTCATGAATTTGACCGATTGCGAATTTGACCATACGCGACGAAACGATTTAGTTTTTATGCAATTAAGCACCTATAGAAAAAAAGGAAACTAGCGCACAGAAGTAAGAAGAGCTGAATATTATAAAACCTGTACACATTTCTTAACTTCATTCCATAAAATTCAAAATGTGCAAATACGTACGAGTCGCCTATATAAAAAGTAATATTATTCAAAATTGACGATTCGCCCGATTCAGGCGAGTTAATTCGTGCGATAAGCTAATTTTGTTTGAGTGAGGAATCTGTTAGAGATAAGAGACTGCAAGAAACACCTTATAAAAGTAGGTATATTGAGGGTAGACTGTAGACATGCAAACCACTCGATTAATAATGATAATGGTCCAGTAAAATAAGTGCAAATAAAATACAAGACCCCAGCACGAACACGCGACGTCAACGTGAAGTTCGAACGATTTTCGAATCGAAAATACAACTAGGTATCCTATAGCATTTTGGTTTACATTTATTAGTATTACGAAAAACCAGCACCTCAGCTCAGCTTCCCACACGGGACAACTGTTAGTGAAATTGTGGTTTCTTACGACTTCCACGCAAACGAAGTTGTGGGCAGGAGCTAGTATGAATCGAGTACATACTTCTACTTTTTTTTTCTTTTTGTTATACGAGGAAATTCTTTATATTGGACCAACCGCGAATTGGACCAATCGCGCCTAAAGAGTATTTTAAATTTAAAAATCGTTCTAATTTATTTCACTCCGCGCGATCCCACTGAATAAACATCAAAACCTTAGGTACCTAACACGTTCAAAAATAAAACCTTGGCCACTAATCTTACTTAGCAAATCTCAAAATACTTCTTCATCGAAATCAGGCCGCGATCTCAAAAATACTCATGTCAGACAGAATACTGTCGCCCCAATACTTTAATATGGACCCCAATTCCCAATCCAGAACACCTCGGTCTATTTCAATTCACAAAGCGATCTCTGTCTGGTTGAGAGAATAGAAAATGTGAACTTTCGAAATAGCTGACCTAACTAAAACTAACTTCAGTAGTTTTGTGTATAGACTGAAACAACAATATCTTCGGCTTCGGAAAGTTTAAGTTTAGCTTTGTTCCAAGTTTCGCTATGTCAGAATGTGCTGTATTATGTGGCTTGTTATATTTTTATTTCTGAAAAGCTGTTTTGTTTCAGGAATTGAGCCAAGGAGTTTTATGTCGACAGTTGAAACGAAACACATATTATGACACCATTTCCTCTTCTGTGATGGGTATCTGCAAGGTAGCGCAGATGTCATTTGCAGTCACATCATTTGCGCAATTTAAGGAAACATGATAAGTACGGAGTGAACCAATCGCCATTTGCCGCAAATAACTCCAATCGTGTCATCCAATCTTTAACGGAGTGTTTTTCTGCTGCATTTGTAAAGCTAACCTCATGTATAAAATATTATTTTTAACTTTGAATATAGATTTAGTTTCTCGATTTTCTATCCAAATGCTCGAATCTGGGCTAAAAACCTTCGATTTCCGTTTCATTGGAAGCGCCAAATACGAATTTTCTCCTATTTTTTGCAATTTACAGTTCAAACAACCCTATTGAATGACTATTTCATAGTGATTCAAGAGAGTTACCTATATCAACTTGGAGGCTTTTATTAACGATTTTAATGATTATAATTATGTAAATACGTACTTGTTACGGTCGCGAATCATATTTTGTTCAACATACAACCTGACACTGACCTGCAAATTGCAAAAAACGTAAGAAACTTTGAATTTCGCGGGATACCCTGGCACTTCCCCCTTAATTAACTACTGATTCAGTAGCAAACACTGACTCTGTAAGAAAAGGAAACCTCAATTCTGACTTAAAACCGAAAGATAAAGGCTTGCAAGAACACCGCAGTGCCATTTAAAAGCGATAATGAGCTAACAATAGCCGCGAACTTGTTGCAAGTCTATTACCCGACTAAATAGAGAAGCAATTACTAGTATAACGATCGTGTTTAGGTACCGACCGACCATGTTTGGTCGAGTAAACAGGTTTCTATTAATGTGCCCACAAGCTGTGTTAAGCTGTCCGTTGTGCAACCGCCGAACAATTATGAGTGCCTACGATCGAAGCTGTTTAAAACTAAATGTTTAGAATAGGTACCTACTCATTCTTTACTGCTTTAGTTGTATTGTTACCAGTGGCGAAAGGTCTGAATAGAGTATTACATCAGTAGGGAGAGCTGGCATCATTAATTCATTGGGTTTACATATATCGGCCATTGTTGTTCCTTATGGTAATACCTTATCGTAAAACTCACTGTACTAAGAGAGTAATAAAATTTTCATAATATTTTGAGTAGTCTTATTATTGTTAGTTACGAGTACTTTCGTAACATAAAGATGGACGACGGAATTACATGGTAAACCAAACCAATAAGCATCACCAGTAAAACATATGACTGCAAGCTGCTCACAACCAAAAACACACAGATTTTAAGCTCCCAGTTGACCAGTTTCACGAACTCGCATCGCTTTCACATAAAACTACACTTTGGTTGTTAAACCCAGTGGCTGACTATGTCCGGAATCCCCTCTAGACTATAGAGGATCGTTTTAGTGAAAATATCTTGGCGGCGCAATTGGAGGAGCGCAATGAAAACTGTTTTTCCCGAATTTTCAACATTGTCTGAAGCAATCTGAGGGACAATTCTCGTAATTCTAAGAACGTTCATAGTCTGATCTCAGTCTCAATCTGTAAAAAATAGCTCCGTACATTTTGACAAGTTTTTGACATTCATTGTTTGTCGCCGAGATAAGAAACGTTCAAAATCTAGTCGCAGGACTAGATTTTGAACGTTTTAAATTACGAGAATTGGCCTCCTGATGGTGTTTCCTTCTAGATTGTTGGTTACGATGGTTTGATTATGGATAGGAAGCTTGTTAATTGCTCTTAATAGGAACTTAGCGAGATATCGATACGATACCCGTCACGTCTGCAGAGTTTCGATGGTTAATTTAATTTGACCCTGTTTTTGAAGATGTAAAAGAGCTAGGGGCTTACTACTGGACATAGTCCAAACTAACTGCATGTCATTTCATGCAATCTTTTTGCACTCTCACTCAATTACTATGTAGATACATGTAAGTGATGAAAAAGGACGAATAACACAACAGTTTTTTAAATCCTTATCATTCAGCTAGTTAACTGAATAATAAGGATTTAAAAAACTTTTTTAATTGTAATCGGAACAGTACTAAAATTAAAAGAATATTTACTCTTAGCGAAATACTGAAATACATATCTTTAATTAGGTATGCAATAATTTTTGGTCAATATAGATAAAACACGGACTCATCTCACGAAAGTCACTCACTGGACGCCTGAGGGAGAACATCGCCGACGAGGTAGACCACGGCGAAGGTGGTGTGGCAATCTGATAACGTTTGTAGGGCTAACGTGGCCAGAGGTCACACAAGGTTTGGAAGGAAAAAGGAGAGGCCTTTGCCCAGCGGCGGGACAGCGACTAACAAAAAAAAAATAGATTGAAAAAAATAATACAGATGAAAACGATGACGTACAGTCAGTATCAAAAGTCGATTAACACTATCATTTTTACATGTTATTAAATTGACAACAACTTTTTAACCGACGAAAAAACGGAGGAGGTTATCAATTCGACGCGTATACAGGGTGAAATTGAACACATGCGACAAACCGAAATGGGAGATTATACTCATCACTATGAACAACTTTTACTATGGGACCAAACCTGAAATCGCGAAAAAAAAATCAGCTGTTCCCTACATTTTGGCGAGTTATGCGAACATAAATGTAGGGAACAGCTGATTTTTTTTTCGCGATTTCAGGTTTGGTCCCATAGTAAAAGTTGTTCATAATGACGAGTACAATCTCCCATTTCGATTTGTCGCATGTGTTCAATTTCACCCTGTATATATATATATTTTTGAAGTGAAAACTTCTTTAGCGGCGTTGCACAGTTTTTGTACTGGGGAAAAAATGTTAAACTCGCGTCAGGACACGTGACCGTTAGGAGAGATTTCCCCCCCCCCCCTCTTTCTACGACGGCGGCGCCAACCGTGAACCAAGTGAGACACGATAATGGATGGATGGATGGATGGACGGACGGACGGACGGACGGTGACGGTGACGGTGACGGACGGACGGTGACGGTGACGGTGACGGTGACGGTGACGATGACGGTGACAGTGTTGGTGACGGTGACGGTGACGGTGACGGTGACGGTGACGGTGACGGTGACGTGACGGTGACGGTGACGGTGACGGTGACGGTGACGGTGTCGGTGACGGTGACGGTGACGGTGACGGTGACGGTGACGGTGACGGTGACGGTGACGGTGACGGTGACGATGACGGTGACGGTGACGGTGACGGTGACGGTGACGGTGACGGTGACGGTGATGATGACGGTGACGGAGACGGTGACGGTGACGGTGACGGTGACGATGACGGTGACGGTGACGGTGACGGTGACGGTGACGGTGACGGTGACGGTGACGGTGACGGTGACGGTGACGGTGACGGGGACGGTAACGGTAGCTGATGGCTCGACCGTCTGTGTAGTAGCCACACTGCTGTGTATTCGTAAAATTCGTGTATATTAACCCCCTTATTCATAATCCTATTTTATCTCTATTTTAGCTAAAATCGGTTTATAGAACGTTTGTCTTTATCTGTCACGTTGTCATTTCTGTGTGTAAGAAAGAGACAAACCCCATTTTAACTAAAATAGGTTTGATAAGTTTTATGAATAAGGGGGAAAGTGTTTAAAATATGGAAATTGAACAACGTGCATCGATTAATGAAAAAAGTGACGCAACAATAGTGAAAAAAAATTAGTTATATTAATTCAATTCATAATTGATTTATTTCAACGTTAATATTCAAGTTTTCACTTCTGCCGGCACTCCCGGAGTGCAACCCGTCTTTTTTTTTTATGTATGATCACGCATAACTTTTTACAGAGCAATCCGATTTTGATAATTCTTTTTTGATTAGAAAGGATATACTCCGAAGGTGGTCCCATATAAATTTGGAAAAAAAATCCAACCCTAAGGGTAGGAAAACAGGGGATGATTGATAGTTCACTCACTGATTGTAATGTATGACCACGCATAACTTTTTACAGATTAGTCCGATTTTGATAATTATTTTTTTAGTGGATAGAACATACCTCGAAGTTGGTCCCATGTAAATTTGGAAAAAAAAATCCTACCCTAAGGGTGGGAAAATAGGGGTGATTTGTTGTTCATTCACAGATTTTAATGCTGAGCTGTGTATTACAATTAAAATTAAAGGCCTATCTATGTTGGTATATAAAGCCTGTTTTTTTTTAAGTATTTTACTATACAAAAAATAATAGTTAAAGTAGGATTATATAACAGTTAATATCTAAAGTAAGGTAGGTAGTCATTTTAAAAGTAATCAAAAATTAAGCATGCATAAGTAAATTAGCCTCAAAAAATTATAAAATAAAAACTTTTTAACAAAAAAATTAAACCTCCGAAAAAACTGAAAAGCAAAAAATAAAAACCTTTTTTATTTTACCTTAATAAATAAGTTCTTAAACTAATGCAAGTATACCTAAAAAATTTTGAGTCGGCGCCAAGTCACACAAACTAAAACCAATTTTGCTGCTACGCAATATAATAATCAATCATCACGGTTATATAATAAAATAAATAAGGACATATACATTTACACTGAACATCTTCATAAAGTTAAGAAAATGTTAATAGAATGGTTAAAATCGCGCACTTATGCAGATATTGAATTATTGTTATAATAAGTGGAAATTAGTTAATACTGGTACCGCCACTCCCACACGCACATCATCCCTCATACACACAACCACACCAACCACACAACTCTCACACCTCACATACATCAAACATATCACACACCACACTCGCTCTACACACCGCACACACCTCTCACACACCACACACTCCGCACACCCAACACACCCACATTAATGTACTTTTAAAAATGTAGTAAATTTAAGAAAATAGTAAAAATAATTCTGTAAGTTGTACAAACAGCCAAAGCTATGGAAGTGCGGAGTCTCCTGACACAGGCGTCATCATGCTTAAAAGGAGGCTCCAATCATAAACTAATGTATACTAGTTGGTACAGAAATAAACATTTTGTATTTGTATTTGTATTTGTAAAGTTGCTAGTACAAACACAACAACAAAGAAATAATTTACTATTACTCTCTAGTACCTATCTAGATTTCTTGTACGCATGGCTACACATCAATCTATAAATAACCAGTATAAGCTTACTTCTGATTGTACGAAAAACCTATATAATGCCAGGTCAGCTAAAACTGGAAATGTGTTGCTTGATATGGAGCCCTGTGTACCTACCTAACTACGCTCATAAATAGCCTATTACTGGAACAATCCAGTTTCCTAGAATTCTGCCTGTACTGAGGTCGACCAGACATGACGAAACGCCTCCAATATTGAGATATTATTTCGCTTAGTTAATTTAATGTTTTGAATATACATGACCTACCGCAATATCTGCTGAGATAGTTTGCATAATTTGATCACGGAGAGATAGGTCAACCGTACCTTCCTGAGGGGTCTCATAAGTGATTATGTGAGGCAACAGTAACAGCATAATATTGTGTAAATTAATAGATACATACACACCCCCACCTACACACACACACATACTATTTTAGTAATGTGAAAATAACAGCTTTTTCCTTTGGAGGTACGGAACCCTAAAAATGAATATTGACGACGTACAGTCACGTCTAAAAGTATGTATACACTTGGCTTTATTCAAAGGCAATTTTCTCCTTTATTTTTGAATGAAATTTTATGTTATTACGAAAATAGTATTTTCGAACCCATAGGTTTATGTTAAGTGTCGTATTTCAACGTTGCATTCGTTATTTCACGAAAAAATCGCAATTGAAAATTGCCAAGTGTATACATACTTTTAGACGTGACTGTACAGCGCGTTCACAGTTATTTTACCTCTGACAGCAGCAACTAGCAGCAACCTTATTGTAACGAGAATGAAGATCACAGTGATTCAGTGGCAACCCAACAGCAACCTTATCAGAATGTGAATAAAGACCACTTTGATTTGAACAGTGATGCAAAATCAGAGGTAAAATTACTGTGAAAAGCTCTAGTGGGGCGAATTTTAATTCTTGTGTATTTAACCCTAAAAATGCAAAATGGTTACAGGTTGTACGGCTTTTTTTTTGTGGATTGGAAATCATCAAATGACTTCTCCTGCTCTGGGTGGAGCGGAAGGGAGTGTCAGATTCTTACTAACTAAAACCCACCCGTGTTCCTTCCTTAGCCCTTTAGTTCCGAGGTAGCGGTAACCGTTTCGGACAATCCCGCTACCCTGGGTTGTACGGCTTATGACATAATCGTTTCAAAACTGACTGTAGGTATATACTAACCTATATCCATCTTCCCATTCAAAGTTATCCATGAGACTCCAAGCAAAATATCCCTTGACGTTGCTGCCATCTTCGTGTATGGACAGTAGCAACTCATGAAGGTAATCGTTGAAGTAAGAGACTCGATCGTAGTCATCCAACTGTCCTCGGTCTCCCACACCATTTTCAGTGACAATGATCGGTACTGTTAAATCGTATTTCTTTGTTAACCAGCTGATTATTTTCCTTAAACCTGGTGCGTAAACCTGCAAATTACATTTAATTTAGGGTAGTCGCATAGAAGACACCGACCTCATCAGGTTTAAAAAAAATAGTTTTGAGTTTAGTCTTAAGCCACACGTATCGTATCGTAATATACTATTTTTTAACCAATATAATATATAGAGAGCAGCGGTGGCCCAGTGGTAACGGCCGCGACTTACGAGTTAGGTTGTAGGTTCAAACCCAGACAGGCGCTTTACTTTGTCTAAATTATTTCATCACCATTGCTCTCAAAACGGTGAAGGAAAACATCGTGAGGAAACCGGCATGTCCTAGAAACAAAAATTCGAAGACATGTGACATCTAAAGCGCGGGTTGCGCTGGGCCTGCGTGGTAGATTATAGCCCACTCCCTCTCGAAGAGAGGAGGCCTGTGTCCCAGCAGTGGGAACAATATAGGCTGATTATGATGATGATATAGAAATAAAAATTATCATTCATCATTTATAAGGTGGCTATTAGTTCTCATTTCTTGTTTGAAAGCAACGGCAATTTAACTTTGAGAGAAACTTTTCTTCTACAAAGGTCTTTGAAATAACATGAATTAACCGGTTGAATGCCGTAATTACAGACACAATTAAAAAGCCATTGTGTCTCGTGTAGATCTACGTTCCGGCATACGAAAGGTTAAAGCTGTTTGTGGCTATGGTTTCTAAATTCTATGAATTTGATGAAAAGTTCTCTCCATTTACGCACAAGTAACGCTTCGCTATGAGCAGTGGAGACCCAGTGGCATCGGCCACGGTTCGAACCCAGACAGGTGTTTTACTTTATGTAAATTATTTCATCACTTCATTTATTTGAGATCTCAAAACGGTCAAGGAAAACATCGTAAGGAAACTGGCTTGTCCATAAACCAAAAATTCGAAGGCATGTTACATCTTACATCTACCAACCCGTACTGGGCCTGCGTGGTGGATTACGGCCCACTCCCTCTCACCGAGAGAAGGCCTGTGTCCCAGAAGAGGGAACATTATAGGATGATTATACTAGCGCTCCGCTATTGCCTTATTGACTAGATCTTTTTTTTCCAAGTGATATACTTACTGATAACCACGAAACACCAGGTACAGCCCAGAAAGAGTCTTGTTCCACTTTGACACCAGTGTCTCGGTCGTATGAAGGAATTTGCCATTTATCATCAGCCGATGGTGTAGTTCTCAAATAGCTGGTGTAGTGGTTTAGACTGAAGAAGTCGGAACTTCCCTGCAAAGCTTCAATCTGTAGCAAAAATCTGCTGAGTCATGATGCTAAAAAGGTAGTAAATCACACTAATATTATAAAGGCGAAAGTTTGTGTGTGTGTTTATATGTTTGTTACTTCTTCACGCTCAAACGGCTGGACCAATTTCGATAAAATTTTGTATGGACGTAGCTGACACCCTGGATTAACATATAGGCAAATTTTTATCCTGATATTCCCACGGGATCGACATTTACGCGGGTGAAACCGCGGAGCGCAGCTAGTAGATAATAAGATGAACATGAATCAAACAATGGACTAAAAGTAGACTAGAATAAAAATGGATGAACATATCAATTTTTTCGCAATATATTACCTACCTAATAGTCTTAAGTGACGGCATGATCCGAAACAAATAAGAAATACTAAAACACATAAAACTTTCTTCGCTCAAACAGTTTCTTAAAATCAGTTATAGGTTGTTCTACATCGTTTGAAACAAAGAGACCTGTTTCGGTTTAGAGCGAAACTGCGTTATAAGTGTTAACTGGTTATAAATTTGTTATAAATGTTGGATAAGTCACTGCAGCCTAACCTTGGCCTCATTGGCTACTTCCATAGATTATAAGAAACTCGTGCCGATAATACAAAATGGGAGTGTTTGATTGTATCCGATAACTTTAAGTGTCCACTTGAAAGTTGTTTTGTAATTCCTACTTCGTGTTTCGAAATTAACATATCGGGAGTAGATAAAGTCAATGTCAGTTATGATGAAATGGTATAGATAAACAAAGAAGATTATGGATTCAATAATACATTAGAAAATCTATTGTTGCCAGCCAGCCAGTTGTGATCAATTTGGCGGTAGTCGAACTAGGTACAAAGCTTGATCTTGTATCTCCATCAGCCAAGAAATCACCATGCGTCTCCTCAAGTAATTCACGATGTCTATATCTCTCTATCTATTGTCCTATCGCAGGTGTGCTGGAAGAGATTTATTATGAAATAAGCATCACCGTTGTACCTATTTATCTGTTCTTTTTTTTTTCTTGTCTGTTTATTATATGTGTGTACATAAATTGTAAAATAAATAAATAATGGTAAATAATAATTTTGCTAGTTTTAAATGCTCCCTTTTTTACTGTTTGTAGTATTTCCTGTGGGTGTCCCAAATAAATTATTTTTCTTTCTATGCCTCCAATGCTCCTTTAAAGATTCCTTGAAAGAAAAACATAAAATACAAACCTCGTCCTTTGTAAAATATGGTAAACGGGACCTCAAAAAGCCTTCTTTGTTACTAGCATTATCAACTCGCTCTCGGACTAATGCTGGATAGTCGCCTGCCTTGGAGTATATTGGATGGGCGAACATTCCCACCTGATGACACATATGTTGTTTTAGCTGCCTGATTTTTAAAACAGTTTTAGCGGTACTTACTTCATGAAAACAAACGTCGCCAAAGAGAATACAATTATTTTCGACATTAACTGATTTGTTTTAACAAAATACTTATTCCAAAAGAGGAGTATGAAAGTGAAACCGTGGTTTAAGTAAAAAATTATTTAAACGATTGAATACCTATGACTAGTTTTTGGTCAAAATTTAATTTCGAATGTAGTATTTTATGACAGTAGGTTGGCACGTACATCATATCATGTAGAGATTCTGGTCCTCCTACCTACTTTATGATTTCCCTAGATCTGTAATTGCATTTCAACGTGCTTAGTGTTAACAATGTTATAGCAAATTATCTTTATGGCTAAACAGTTCTGATGTACAACATTGTCACAGTTTGTTTATTAATGGTTTAACACTAAACCAGGGGCCGTAAAATGAAAATCCCTAGTAATACATTATCTTTAGAATGATATTATGTAACTGGATCAGACGGAGTAATAACTTCTTGATGTTTGTAATTCTAACACTAATGTTTTTTTCAGCAATAATTATAAGTAATTCGTAAGTAGTGCCTTTTAGTCTGTGCTAAATAAATGTATTTTCTTTCCTTTACACGCGTAAGTCTTTTACGGAAATTCGTGTTTATTCACAAGAACACCGATATACTAGGAGCAAATGAAATCTATACAAATAAATAATAATGAAGTGTCTGTTTGTAATATCAAAATAACAGCTTTTTACTAAATGCATAATGAAAGTGTATACGCTACTATAACAAAAAAAAAACTATGTTTTTAAAGGGGATTGGCGATTTTTGTATGAAGCCATTATGATTTTTTTCAGAACTGGTGACCATGCATGAAACCCACATAAATCGATAGATGACATCAATGCAAACAGAAAATATAATACGATCAAATCCCGTAACGAGTCACGTTTCCGAGATATTAACGTTCAAAGTTGATCACGCGGCGTCCATGTATTTCGCATCCACGTTTTACTCATGTAATTTTGTCCCACGCCAGCCTTGTTGCAACAACAACTACATTACCTACCCATTTGTTAAAATGGCACAAGATTCTCAGAGCATCTTCTCTGTCTCTCATTCATGACTATGTGACTGACGGGGTCAAAACCTTCATGTACCTATCTTATCAATGGCCACGTACCGTACAGTTTTTAAACGGTTTTATTTGGCTTGCCCTGTTTGTTATTTATTTATTTGGATCAAAGAAGAAGGGTCACGTCCCATAGAAAATTTACCCAGGCCCGACACAAAAGGAACGCATCTCAGTTATTTTGTTATATTAAATATAACAGAAATAAATTAACACTATTCTGAATATCAGTGGCTATCACCCATATATTGCCATTTGATTTTGGTAAGGCAAAATATTTTAAAATATTTTTTTTTTTATGAATAGCAATTATATCCATTTAAAATGACGCCAATTTAGATAAAAATACAAAAATAGACAGATGGAGGCTTAATTTATTGAGGCATCCACAGGCAAGCCCGGTTAAGCAGACGATAACCTCAAGTTAAACGAGATGTCATTAAAAAAATATATAATAAAATTGGCTTTCTGTGTTGAGATCTGTGCGTTTTTTAACCGACTTCAAAAAAGGAGGTTCTGTATTCGACCCGTACGTATGTATGTTTGTATGCCTGCGATTCTCTCAAAAACTAATGAATCAATTTTGATAATTCCATCACTAATGTAATCTACATACTTTCAGGAAGGTTTTAGTATATAATGAATTAAGTAATTATTCTTATGTACGGAGTTATATGCATAAATGTACTGCATCTCCGGCATTTCTATGCGAATTTGGACGATTCTTCTAGTTAGTGTCTTCAATTCTTCAATGCACTAGTGTTAATTGAATTTGTGTGGGGTAGGTACAACTAAAAAGTAAAAAATAAAAACTTTTTTACAAAAAAACAACCAACTTGAAAAAAAAAAACACTACAAAGTGATACATAACTTTAATTTCGGAAGTCGGTGTCTAAAAACGAAAATGCGGAACCAACGACACCGACTTCCAAAATTAAAGTTATTTATCACTTTGTAGTGTTTTTTTTTGAAGTCGGTTGTTTTTTTCTAAATTGTTGTATCGTCATTGAATTACATACATAAAATTACGAATTTTGTAGCTAAATAGGTATTAAAAGAAAATTGTATATCGCCTGAACACAAACACAAGGCAATATTTTGGTGTTAGCCATTGATTTGAAATATAAAAAATATATATTTTAGCTATATTTAAAATAACAAAAAAACTGAGATATGTCTCTTTCGTGTCGGGTCTGAGTCACAAATGACCGTTCTTCTTTAGTAAGTACTTGAAATTTTACCCCCTTCCTGTTGGCAGATTCATTTGATATTTGGTAGACACCTTTAGTTTTGATGACAATACAATTTAATTTAATCAGTATCATTGTAAATTCAAGATGGCCGCCGCTACAAAATGGCGGATTAAAAAATAAAATCGTGGGGCGTAACGTAACCTGATGTCCCATCATGGGACTGGGTCAATGGGACTAGTGGGACGGACCGGAGTAAATATGTAAACAGCATTTATAATGATATGAGCGGTTGACTGTTGATAGAAATTTCACGTGCCCCGCGATTTTATTTTTTGTCTGATCAATGCCCTAGATTGATGAGGAAAGTGACTGATGCCAAGAACCTACCGAATATTTTTTTAGCTTTTAGTACATTTTCTATATCATTATTTTCATTAAAACCGTTTATCTTAAAATATTTTTTACTTACTTTATTTTATCTCACGAAGCGACACAAGCTTTACTTGTGGTAACTAAGTGTACAAACACGCTACAGCACTTCTGCGCTCCTTTGGTAACTACAACTAAAATGCGCGTCGCTTCATGAGATAATAATACTATAGGTACCGTATCTGGACATTTATTTATTTATTTTTGGACATGTACTTACAACAACTTGCATGCTTGTTGGCACAATATTATTCCGACTATTCTAATAATAGTCCCGTTCTAAATCTTTTAAATTTTAATGCATTCCAGCCGCAATACACCAGGATCCACCAGGTCATTTAAATAAAAAAAATAGTAATAGCATACAAAGTAGTTGTTACCTCCTTCATTCCAGGCTCCTTCAATTTGGTAAGCTGCCGTTGATACCCCAAACATGAATCCATCGGGAAAATAATAAGTTTTCTTTTTGTCCGACAGCAAAGAAGACTTTTTACTTTCAGCTTCCAAATATCTTCCTCTTGTTAACTGTAGTAAGCTGGATTAAATAAACAAACACACTGACTTCAAATCACATTGGACATTATAATGATTACATATAAATTATATTTTGCATGCGTATTGCAGGCGCCTACAGGAAGACATCGATCGAATAGTACAATGGAGCCATGAAAACAAACTGTACTTCAACGTATCAAAGTGCTCGTTGATGAGTTTCACCCGTGCTCGTGCACCTCTGCTCTATGAGTACGAGGTGGACGCGGCGCCAATGCAACGAGTCACGGAGGTGCGAGACTTGGGTGTTTTCATGACTCCCGATCTGACATTCCGTGAGCATGTAACCAGGATCTGTAAGAAGGCCTACAGAAACTTGGGATTTGTTCTGAGACAGACACACAGCTTCACAAACATTACAGCAGTTAGGGTCCTGTATGATGCACTAGTCAGGAGTCATCTTGAACATAGTGCGGTCATATGGGCTCCACATGAAGCTAAGTACTCTGTAATGTTGGAGCGTGTTCAGAACAAGTTCACGCGCCATTTGTACAGGAAATTATATGGGGTATATCCGTTTTACCCACTGATGTATCCCACTCTGTTTGTCCTGGGCATGGTTGGCTATAATCAATTGCACGTCAGACGGGAGTTTACGCTGGTCGCCTACTTGGTGAAGGTGCTTCGTGGAGTGGAGAGTAACCCGGGAGTATTGCAGCGCTTGAGTCTGTGTGTGCCGGATCGGTACGTGTGGAGGCGGCGCAGCCCGCCATTGCTACTGGTACCTACAGCCAGAACTAACCTGCTTGCCAAGGCACCTCTTACCAGAGCTATTCGTACCATCAACGACCTTCAAGCTCAGATTGATGTGTTTACATGTTGTGTGAGTGAATTCGCAAGGGTATTACTATTTATATTATGCTACAAGCAAAATAATATTTATTTATTTTATACAAAATTGTTTGATTTTAATGTTGTAATAATTTAATAATGTTATTTTTAATTTTATATAATTTGGTTATTGTAAATATATAGCTTAGGTTATTAGTTTAGGTTATAAGTTTATGTTTTTAACTGTCGCATTAGGTTAAACCCTGTAATGGCAGTTAAGCTGGTATAAATAAATAAATAAATACATTTTTAAATATTAGGATATAAAAACATTAAAAAATATAAAAAATAGTAGCCCACCGGTATCGGGAACAGGGTCCAAGCTCCGGCAGGGTCAGGGCTCCAGGGCTTACTTATCATTATGGAAATTAATAAAAAGAACATTTTTTGTACTGAAGTTAACGCTGAAAATGTTGTTATGTGCTAATTGATCAATTTTCTCACCTTAAACTTGCCCAAATCGCTCCATTTAAGATAACTACACTTGATGACCGCATTGTGCAAACTAAAATTAGATTTCAGTTTAATTTATAAATTAAATATGTAAAATAAAATAAAAATTACTACTTAAAACAATGTAGGTTTGACATCTTTGGGAAGATTTTAAGTGCATATTGTATTTTTTCCCTGTTATCTTGTATATCCTCTCACACATTTGCCCACCTAAACGTCGAAACACCCCACGCCTCAGAGTATTTGAATGGGCGCAGTAAACTCATTCCAGTATAGTACAGCAGTAGCAGTATAGTACCGTTCGTCAACGGTACACCAAGTGTACACAACAGTATCATTGTTCTATTGTCATTGTTATTGTTAAAACAGTACGAAACGTCTTTCGAGCACTTTTTCTTATGTACACTTGGTGTACACGTGACGCTTGCAGGGATAAAATATTACATGAAATTCTATGACTAAAATAATGAGTACCTACCTACTTCTTTTATTATATCAGGTGGTCCTGTTTTTTAAAAGTTAACTTATAATGAACAGGTCTATAAAATTTGCGCCTGGTTTCCGTAAGGCAAACAGAGACAAAAATTGCTGAAAATTTACTAAGGATAGAAACACCCAAACGAACAGACATGACTTTGACAATCCGTCAGCTGATTTCTAAACACAAGGGGAGTTCCATCTTTCTTTCCAATTAGATATATCAATTCGTTCAATGTTTGAAGACAAAAACCCCTCAACATAGGCAACTATAATACATTTTTATAAGTTTTTATTTGCTACAATTCACCTCAACAGGAACAGAAACAAAACATGACATAAATGGTGGTTAAAATTGAGTTGCCTTTAGGTATTCGGCAGTCATTTTCGTAATTCTATACAGAATTTTACAATAATACCTGCACCCCTTTTGCACCCCTTTTGCACCTACCGCTGTTTGTCTCTGCATCACCCAAAGGTTGACTGGTAGAAAATGCCTATGGCATTAAGTCCGCCTCTGTACATTTATGTGCTTGAAGTATTAAATAAATAAATAATATTTTAACATTTTGTTTGTCGTGGTTGTAATTCATCACATCATCATCAGCCTACAGTTCCAGCAGTGGACTGCTAGGAGAGTCTACTGCGCGCTATTTAAATTGATTTTTGGCAACTCTCATCCAGCTGCTACCAGCCACCCTGCGAAGATCGTCGCTCCTCCTAGCCTGAAGGCGTCCTACCTTACTTTGCTAATTCGCAGTCAAATTACGTCTACCTCAACGATCATCGTTTCGACGGCTAATATGGCCGGCCTATTGCTATTGCTTATTCTGTGAGATATTTCGTCAACATTGGTTATCTGCCGGATCACGTAGTTGCGGATTCGATCCCTCAGAGAGACTTCAAGCATAGCCCGCTCCATAGCTCACATAGCGATCTTTAATTTATGGACAGCTGTACTGTGAGCATCCAAGTTTAGGCTCCGTAAATCATAACAGGCAGGACGCAATGATTAAAGACCTTAGTCTAGGTTTAGGCTCTGTGGAATATTTACGCGAATTCTTCTGTTAGCCTCCCTCTCAAAGTTGTTCTTACCATATTGTAAAGTTTGCCCGAGGTAAACACCGCTTGTAATTGCTTATACATACTAATATAATAAATGCGAAAGTGTGTCTGTCTGTCTGTTACCTCTTCACGCTTAAACCGCCGAACCTATTTAGATGAAATTTGGTATAGAGATAGTTTGAGTCCCGGGAAAGGAGATAGGATAATTTTCATCTTATCCTATATATAAAAACATAAAATAGAATTCTAAAGAAATCATCCATTCTCGATACTTTTTTGACTGAATGGAAGTAAAGCGCGCGTTGCTTCGTAAGATATAAAAATACTCTACATGTTTAAACGTCCAGTGGGGTAATTGTGTAACACACTATTTGTTGAAGACAACGGGAGTCAGGTGATGTAGGCGGGGGTGATGGTGTTCCCGTGACAAAGAAGTGAATTAAAACCAGCTAGTCAGAGGTAAAAACAGTACTGTATTGTCCATGCAGGCATACGATTAATACACACAATACACATCATATCAGTTACAAATAGGTTCAACTTACGCACTAAAACATTAAATTTATGATTTTGATTTTTAGTATAGGCGGAGACTTTGGAGATATTTATTCACTGGAGGATAGCTTGCTACTAATTGGTTATGTTAAGGGACGGTCCTTTTACACTTTCAAAATATTGCATAATGATTTAGAGTGGAAAAATTCCATGTACGTCATAGCCTCACCATAACCTATAATCCATAATCAGCCTATAATGTTCCCACTGCTAGGACACAGGCCTCCTCTCTTCGAGAAGGAGTGGGCCGTAATCCACCACGTGGGCCCAGTGCGGGTTGGTAGATGTCACAGGTCTTCGAATTTTGTGGTTCGAGGACACGCCGGTTACCTCACGATGTTTTCCTTCACCGTTTTGAGAGCAGTGGTGATGAAATAATTTACACAAAATAAAGCGCCTGTCTGGGTTCGAATCTAAGACCTACAACTCGTAAGTCGCGGCTGTTTCCACTGCGCCACCACTGCTCTTCTAGCTATAGTCAACAATGCAAATACTTTTGCAGCAGCAACTACGAGCGTGAGAAACAAATGCGACATTCGGTCAAGTTAGAACTTGCTACCGACAGGTTAGTTTCTAGAACGGGTCCGTGGCTTAGGCCCCCAGTGGTCGAGGCACCTGTGGCCAACGCCCCCGATTCGATTAATTTAATATCTTCTTTTTTTTGTGCTTTTTCACTTAGTACAGTAAATGAGAAAAGTGTTTCACCATAATAATAAAGTATTTTTCCTTGTTAAACAAAGTTATCATCTATCAAATAGCAGAGAGAATAGATCGCCAGTTAACCTTATTCTTACACACCTTTTCCCCATTCAAAACAAATTTCCAAAAAAGAAAAGACTTCTATAAAATGTTGTTAAAATACATTTATAACAAATTACCACATGGAAATATTATCTTTCAACTTCAACCAACTCGTCAACTAACTGAGCCACACCAGTTAATGGTAACAATAAAAAGTCCGTCTTTTTGTCCACAAAAATGTCTATCTCTTACATACCAGAGTCAAGTTATTGAATATTGCAATATGCAACAGATAAAAAGTTTTGTGTGTCATCTCACAATGACGAGCGAATGTCCTTCCCAAGGGCTTGTGCGAAATAATTACAATATAGCGAACACGCGAGTGTTTTTGGGGTATTGAGAAGTTTCAATAAAATAAAATAGAGCTCGTACTACTATGCTTCGCCTACACTATCAGTAGCAATGGCTTTCATTTTGATAAAAATTATGAATTTTTGTTGAGCAGACATATTTTTCGAACAAATGAAGCAATGGATTAGCAAAATGATTCAGATTTAGATTGATACTTGTAGAATGCTTGTAGTGTGTTACGCAATTAGGGTGCAGTTTTGTTACTAAAGTAATAACATTTTGTAAATTGTTCTTAATTTTAAGCAAATACAAAGACTCAAAAGATTGAATTCAAGTCTACAAAGTTAAGTTATATTTCGAAGATACAGTTCCTCCGAAGTTTGCTGCTTTACATCAACTATACTGAATTCTTGATGCGTAAGTTGTAGAAACTCTGCAACGCAAAGTACTCAAGTTCAGGTGAAACACATTTTAGTTATCCGTTGATAATGTTTGTTGGACAGTTTTATAATTTTCTATCATTTTTTATTTTTTTGACCCACTGCTGATCAAAGGCCTCCGCCAAATCCTTCCAGGCATTCCTTTCTAGAGCCACCTCGATTTAACCCTGGCGGTACGCGTCTAGAACGTCTCGCCACCTCTTTCTGGGCTGGCCTCGGCGGCGACATCCCTCCGTGTGGAGACTATTGCTCAGCGGTCACTGTGCATGCGGCCGATGTAACCTGTCCAATCCTATTTCTTTTTTTTTTATGTCAGGTTTTGTGCTAATTATGGTTTTTCGGTTTTTGTCTATATAGTGACGTCACCACGTCAAAATATGTCTACTACCGTAAATTTTCATCAATTTATTAATAGACTAACTGCGGCCCGCGGTTTCACCCGCATAAGTTTCGATCCCATGGGAATATCGGGATAAAAAGTAGCCTATATGTTAATCCAGAGTGTCAGCTACCTCCTTACAAAATTTTATCAAAATTTGTCCAGCCATTTGAGTGTGAAGAAGTAACAAACATGTAAACACACACACACTCCCAAACTTTCGCATTTATGAGTATAATATCAGTGTGATAGAATACTCTTTGTCATGTATAGGTACCATAAAATTACAGATATAAATGTTGATGTTATTTTAATAAATAACATCAACATTTATATCTGTAATTTGTCTTAATCTGTCTGACTAGTAATCTAGTCAGACAGCGATTTCGCGAAGCAAGTGTTAATATTAACTTACTTTACGGTCGGATTGTCACGCTAGATAACCTTAGAATAAGCCCGTGGTTTTAGTCAATATAAGTGCGACATAACCATCCATTTCTTCAAGACGAAGTTAATCCATTAGTATTTCCCCTCGAGGAAAAAAACCCAATTATGCTTCGATCAATAAATTGTAAGTTATAATTTAGAAACGAATTTAAAATATCAGTGATTCACCCTGTAACCGTAATATTTCTGCTATAAGAATATTTTGAAAGTCGTTGTAATCTTGGCATTAAACTGGTAAGTACCTACTACTCATAATAGGTACTTTGTTTAAATTCATAGATTTCTGAATTCATATCACAACACGAAGTTTCAAACATAATATTATTGAATTAAAAAACTTGAGAACTAAACAGCAATTATTTTCAATGACTAAGGGCTGGTTATTTCACATCCACTTGACGCGCGATCCGGGCGAATCTACCCATGCAGATTTTAAATGTTGACATCTGGCCCGCAGGCCAGTTTTTGCGTGGGCGAGATGGCCCTTAACCCCGCATAATACGTAAAAATAAAGCGTTGTTTCAAATTACAATTACAAAATTATGGCCTTGTCGTGCTTCAAATAATTACGATTTCATACTCATTATATTTTGACGTACGTATGTTATGTTAACCAACCGTTTGTAACAACCGGCTCTTAGTTGTAATGACAGCCCTTCACATCATTTATATTTATGTCAATCGGATTACCCAATTAGACGTTAAACGAGGATAGTAATTGCAGAAAAACATTAATAATTGTCCGTAGTTATAACATTTTTGATGTAGCCTGTTTCATTAATGTTTTATGACATACTAAAAGATAATAATAAAATGCTTTTGTTAACATTGATTTGTCGGTATACGTTATGTAAGGAGTGTTATACAAATGTTCGGGTCGGCATGATTCGGCACAACCGGGCGACATAATCGAATATAAGTAGATAATAAGTTCGGGAAAAAGCCACTTGGCTTAGCTCGACTTGCGCCGAACCAACCCGAACGTGACTAAGCGAGGATCAATGCCGAACTTTGTTTACCGTATATATATCAGCATGATTCGAATAAAAGTCGAATAAATATTTAGTAATTCTAAAGAACTACAGACCCATTTTGCTCCTTAGCCACGTATATAAGTCGTTTTCAAGAGTCGTCACGAATCGTCTAGCGCGAAGACTCGACGAGTTTCGACCAGCGGAGTAGGCCGGATTTCGAGGAGGATTTAGCACCATAGACCATATCCACACTTTGCGACAAATTATACAGGAGTCCGAAGAGTACCGATAATATTAAAGGCGATCATGAGAAAACTTTTGACTCTATCGAGACCTGGTCTGTGTGAGAAGAATTCAGCTGGGCTGGGCAGCGTTTGGGAAGCTTCGCCGAGTCTTCTCGTCGCGTATTCCACAGAGTGAAAGAAGAACACAGAGTCAAGAAGGCAGCGGGAGGCTGAATAAGATATTCTTGGTGTCGCACCCATGTCATGTACCATTATTATACACATCACATAGGAGCAACATCCAAGTGTTCGTTTCCCTACAATGCAATTACAATAGTAGCCAACTATTTTATTCCTGCCTTGCAAATGATTATCGATCTAGATGCAGACAAAATAAATTCGATTGTTTTGGTGTCTTCGAGTAGATTCTAGCTCTTAAAAGTCAGTTAAGGATCAGAAACGACAATTAGTTTGTATTGACCCAGGACCTAATCGATTTAAATTAATGAAAAAATCCTTGAAATATAAGTGTAAAACTAAACTTTTAAGAAATTAAAGGTTCAGTTTTTGACTTATATTTCGGTGAATGACTCCGAAACCTCACGCTGTGGGATGTTATGTTGTATTACATTTTTTGTTTGTATTGGTGTCCTCTATCTAAATATGTAACTTTCGTTGTACGCCGCGATTCTGAAAGGACGTCGGGGTGGCGGCCGACGTTAGGGCCATCCTCCATACAAAAATCTTCAAACCCCTTACTAAATAAATAAATGTGTATAATTTATAAAACAATAATTATAATTCGTAAATTCAAAAACAGTACAACTTACTGAATACTTAACTAATATTAAAACGTATCATAATAAACACCCAGTGTTCTTCCTCCTCTCTCTCTCCTACTACCTATGCTGTGCCCGACAGGGTCCATAATTGTGACTAATATAATTATTTCTCTACCAACTACATACATTATGGTACGCAATAAACAATTGAGAATTGACAGTCTAAAGACTAAGGTATTCAATCAGTGCGTCCTGTCAGTTATGACTTATGGAACCGAAACGTGGACACTCACTCAGCGAGCTACGGAATGGGCCATGCTCGGAGTATCTCTGAGAGATCGAATCTGTAACGAGGTGGTCCGGCAGGAGAACCAAATGAAGTCGCATTGGGCCAGCCATATTAGCTGTTGAACCGATGACCGTTGGGATAGACGTGTTCTTGAGTGGAGACAGCGAATCGGTAAATGTAAGGTAGGACGCCCTCAGGCTAGGTGGAGCGAGGATCTTCGCAGGATGGCTGGTAGCAACTGGATGAGTTGCCAAAAATCGAGTTGAATGGCGTGCAATAGGAGTGGCCTATGTACAGCAGTGGACTGCTATAGGCTTATGATGATGAATTATTTTTTGATCTACTTTGTTGTTCAACAATTACCTACTGCCGAATCAAATGTGCCAACCCGATCGAGTGAGTATATAGCACCCCTCATTTCCTTGTTTTTCATCTACTCTAGTGGCTCGAGCTAAATTAGCACAGTCTTTGGTAAAAAGTTCATCTAATTAACAGATTGACTGCACGGTGAACGAACTCTTAGAGCTGTCGCACACGACGCTACTCAAAAGTACCCACCCCCATTGGTCTTAAATGCGGCATCGGCATTAGACAAGCTTCGATATGTTTAAATTGTAGCTCGAAAAACATTCAATTGGATTATCTTAGAAAACAAAATTTAGGTACTACTTTGCGAAAAAGTTTGGTTAATATATAAATGAAACAAATAAATAAATGTTGCTTAATTTTTACTGCATAAATTACACTATTACTATATTTATATTCTCAGGCTTATAATAATCTACTCAAGTAGTAATTTATTTAACTCCAAAGGTGGTTTGATGTAGTCAAAATCAATACGATGCGTGCGCGCAATGTTGCCATAGCTATGCGCAGACAGCTTCGGCGTACGTGTTTTTTCTGGACTGTCGAAATCCACTTTGAATAAGCCGAATTTTGTCCTGAAAATAAAAATAAAACATTTCAATATACAATCATTGTTCTTATTTTACAAATCCCTAGCAACGAAAGGGGTTATAGTACCTACCTACTCATCGAAGAAAAATAATTTGAACTGACTAAAGCAGTAGACTTTGATTTGTTTATTATTATAACACATTCATTTTTATAGCCACTGGACATGCTAAAAAGTTATTGTAGAAATTTCCAATGAACTGCTAATTACTATAGCCAAATCAGCCTATAATGTTCCCAGTGCTGGGACACAGGCCTCCTCTCAGTGACAAGGAGTGGACCGTTATCCCCCACGGGGGCCCGTGCGGGTTGGTAGATGTCACATGTCTTTGAATTTTTGGTTCCTCACGATGTTTCGAGAGCAGTGGCGATGAAAATTGTAAAAACACCAAGTAAGCATCTGTCTGGGTTCGAACTTACGAACTACAAATTGTAAGTCACCACCTCTAATTACACACCAATGCATCTATTTGTTTTGAATAGAATCTTTTAAAACAATCATTTTACATAATGTTGCAAACTAAACCATAATTTATACAAATTACAAAATCCCAGTCCAAACGCTTTGCAAATAGATTAATTGCAGTGCAGTTTGTAAACATAAATATTTAGAGTACTGGAATTTTCAAATTAATTTGCATTCCAACACCACTATCTAGAACCGGTATTCAATGCATATTGTCTGTTTGTTTAGTAATATTATTCATACCAAAACGGTACGGACAGACTGTAAAAAGACCGCTCTGCTTTTATTTCCCTTTTTTTTCTGCGAAATTTTATGCGCAGTTAAGGAACATTACAAATGGTTACAATATGACTAACCCATTGAAGAATTTTTCAACGTAATGTTGACACTGCTTTAAAAATACTCTTATTTTCTCTAAAATAAGAGTATTTTTAAAGCATGTTTCTACTATTTAATATTATAAACGCGAAAGATTGTGAGGATGGATAGATGTTTGTTACTCTTTCACGCAGAAACTACTGAACGGATTTTGATGAAATTTTACAGTAATATAGCTTATACATCAGAATATCACATAGAATACTTTTATTCCGATATTCCCACGGGATCGACACAAGTGCGGGTGAAACCGCGGGGCGCTGCTAGCAGGTAATAGAAGTAACCGATTTTTGAAGGTTTAGTAAGACAAGAATTAGCAGACTGGTTGTCAAAACTCATGTGGTTGATGGACTTATATTATTCACATCTTTGACATAAAAAAATATAAATTTTGATAGGCTTTCAGAAACTGTGGTTTAACCAAAAGTGTGTTAAAACTATGTTAGCACCATGTTAAAGACGGTAATTTAGTTTATTCAATACTGCTTCTACAGGGTGAAATTTAATTCATGGGCATCCTTTTAGAGGTCATTGTACTCATCATTATGAACAACTTTTGCTATGGGACCAAACCTGAAATCGCGAAAAAAAAATCAGCTCTTCCCTAAATTTTGACAAGTTATGTGAACATAAATGCAAGGAACAGCTGATTTTTTTTCGCGATTTTAGGTTTAGTCCCATAGTAGAAGTTGTTCGTAGTGTTGAGTACAATGGCCCCTTAAAAAGATGCCCATGAATTTAGTTTCACCCTGTAGAAAAAATGGTACAGTATGTCAAGGTCTTTAATAGCGTTCGATCAATTCAACGAGGTAATTGCGTAACACATTATCAGTGAAATGGCTATCATTTTGACAGTTCAATAACATTCATTGCGTTATACATTGTTGAGTGGACAAATTTTTCGAACATATGAAGTAATGGATTATTCTTTGATGCCCTATAATGATTGTGTATTTTTTCATAAAATTGTACATATTATTATAGTTTATATTTTAGCTTATACCTATTATGTAAATATTTAATTTTTGGAGAAATAAAAGAACATGGATTAGCAATATCCTTCAAATTGAGATTAAAAGTGTGCTATGCATTTAGGGTGTTGGTCTATATCGTTATGGAATAACAATGCCGTGCAGGTAGTCAAAAGCCCGAAAGTCTGACAACCAGTCATATTAGGGGGTATCGTATTGACCACTTAAAGGGGTTGTGGAAATCAGATAGGCAGTCGCTCCATGTGAATACTGGTATTCAGCTGCATCGGGTTTGACTGGAAGTCGACCCCAACATAATTGGGAAAAGGCTAGACAGATGATGATGAATGCAGTGCACATTTATATTTATTTATTTATTTTACCATTTATGTACACATACATGTATAAAAAGACAAGAAAACAGAACAGAAAAATAGGTACAATAGTGAGTATAGCAAATGAAAATATCGCTTGCGCATACTTACGAATAGCCATCTATCCATTCGAAGTCATCCATTAGGGTCCAACTGAAATATCCTTTGACATTGCACCCATCTTCATGTATAGCTAGCAGCACTTGGTAGAGGTAGTCGTTGTAATAAGAAACTCTCTCGTAGTCTTCTGTTTGACCATTGTCAGACAATCCGTTTTCAGTAATAATTATTGGGATTTCCTTTATCATTCTGTAGTTATTTTGGATCCAGTTGATGAGTTTGCGAAACCCAGGGGGGTTTACCTGAGAAAAATAACCAATATAATATGTATTTTAAAATTTTATAAAGCTGTTATCAGACGCTTCACGAATGAACGTACATGTTTGTTTCATTCCACTTTTACATGACACAGAACAAGATTAAATAGGAATGAACGTTCATCTAATGAGTTCATTTCATTTTTCGATTATTCGGAGCCTGAGTAAACGATGCCGAATGCAGAAATTCAACATAATTGGATTGGTTCACTAGTCAATTATTCATTTTTTACTTTTGGTTCCTTTTTTGTTTACTTTACCTTGAGTGAAATATGTCGAATGAAAGACATAAATTAAATTAATAAAAAGTTAATCATCTGATGCCAGCTGAGAGGTGGTGGGTTTTTTGTATAATATACGTAATTTAAAATAGCTGCACTCAATTTAACGATTAGTTTTTCACAACTAGACATATCAATAAAGAAACCAGAAGTAATCATTTTATATCAATAGCTGTGTTCGTAGCACTTCGATCACGAAACAATAAAATTAAACAAGTTTTTATCCTGGCCACAATAATATGCACATGAATTACTTATTACCTAGAATATGTAGTAAAACTTATACTTATATTTTGCAAGTCACAGTAATAACTTTAATTTGTAGGTACTAATAAATAGTTGTTTGTAAGTTATCGCCAAAATCGTTAAATATTTAAGTACTTAATTTTAAGATTTTATGCTATTTGTAATATCTTATACTGCTTAGCTGTGCGTGAGACATAAATATCGGATATTTTTTAAATGTTTTGTGGGGTTTTTTGATCCAACCAGTAGGTACCTCTATATCATATTTTGGGGAGTTTTTTACGCCACTTCATCTTCCCAAATAAACACTAGGAAGCGGTAAAGGGACACAGTTTTCGCGGACTGTCTTATGTAATTATGACGTTCAAATGTTCTGAATCTCAGCCTAATTTGAATAAACGGCTTTTGATTTGTTCAGACGAATTTATTATGACAAAATAAAGGCTAACAGTGATAATAAAAAGATCTTAGGTAGGTATTACCATTTTGTGACGTAAGTATGCAAGACGGATATGAAACGTACTAAGGAATTTCATATAAAAATAACCTTTATTTAAACTGTTATGATTCACATTTGTACCTACTCGGATAAGTGTTTTGTTTGACTGTCTGACGCATTTACTGTATAAATAATAATATTCCTATTGCTTTTTAAAGCACGATTATAGTAACTTCGAGTTTCTTTTTTTACAAAAAATTCTATGGGCTATAATTAGTTTAATACTCGTCCTTAACAAACAGCCTCACTACGTACCTACTGACATGTTTTTCCGACCTATACGATGGGCTTACTTAGCCTAGCTTAACGTAGCTGTGCTCATTTTACATATACTATATTTTTGATATTCTCTAGTCTCCACACTGGAATCCGTACTACGAGCCCAAAGATACAAACTAACTATCTAGTTTGGGGATTACTGGCTAATACAACTATACTAGCTACTCTTGTCGTCTCAACTTGCTGTTAAACTGTGAACCTGCTTCCTGTATTACCTGGACTTCGCTCCGTACACGCACATTACGTAAATGTCAACGCTTTTACGTACGAGTAATAACTTTAGGTAGGCCTTCAGAAAAAGGAAGATTATACTGTTAAATCGATAATAACAAATTATAAATGATACCTTCCCGTAATCCTCATTAGTTTTCCTATCTAATAAAACAGCTACGTAGTGAAATAAAACTGACCTGACATTGCAGTGACGTGATATGTTTTCATTTTGATAATATTCATTCACATAACCTACACACTTTATCACAATACGTGTCTAAACTTTCGTTACTTTTTTCGCCTATATAATCATTACTTTTTGAAAAACAATTACTCAATACGGAATCTAGACTTATTTTTCAATAATTCTATATAGATTTTTATAAGAAAACTTAACGTTTGCTGCCTCTATTCATCGTTTATTTCTCCGTTCGTTTCGCACAAATTTATACTCTTTGACGTTGGCCGTGAGTGAAATGTCAGATGAATGTATTTATTTTTTAGTTCGTTCAAAATAATGTTTCTGCTGTTGAAAAATATTAAAATTAAGAGTGAATGAACCATTTCTTTCATATAAATATAGAACATATTGCTACTTGCAACACAACTCAGATATTTAGCGACCAATCCTGACCAAGCCCTTAAGTGTCACTGTGCGACTTAAGACACTTGGAGCATTTTTTCTTCTGTACCACAGTGGAACTTAAGACATTCGAGAGGTTAAATATTTTCTATTTCTATTTAGTCAACCCGGCCCTGTTGAACTTAGCTTAGCTTTTGGACGACAATAGGACATAAAAAGCGAGTCACTTTTAAGTACGAAAAGCAAAAGACGACGCACCGGCCATGTTGCATTCTTATGCAAACCATTGAGTGCATTGGACCCTCTCATTACTCAAAATTAATTGAGTCAAACTTCATCATCATTTCAGCCCAAAATACAACTGAGTATAGGTATCCTCTTTCTTCTGCCATACGGGAAGTATGGCAGAAGTTTCGTGCGTCTCTCAACCAAGCGTTTCCCGCGACTTTGACGACACCGTCAACCCAACGCGTTTTTGAACGGCCCTGGTATCTTAAATCAAACCTACTGTTAGCCAATCAGCTCCAGGTCTGGGCCAACTTAGATTCTGCTCCATCCTGACGCCTGTATCCTGGTCCCACGACGGAACCTGCCAATCTGGCTCCATTGAAGATGGAGTCATCAAAAATGTTGTGTAATGGTTGAGAGCGAAGAAGTCTGCGCTGCCTTGAAGTGCTTTAAGCTGAAATAAAAACAAAACGCTAACTTTATTCCTTCAATCGATTAAATTAGTCCTTTGGGTCCAGAGTAGCAGTTGTATGCACGTAAAAAATATTTTGGCCAATTTTTCTGGTAGATTTACCATCATAAGGAAAAATACTGTTGGCGCTCTGAAATTTCCCCATTGAAGCAAGATTTAAATCTTGTTAAGTTGAAGAGTTTGTCGTAATATACAAAGTATACAAACCTCTTCATCGGAAAAATATGGGAGACGTGACCGCGAGAATCCTTGTTGAAGACTCATATTGTTAATCCTTTCACGAACAAAACCAGGATAGTCGCCGACATCAGAGAATATTGGATGGGCATATATTGCCAACTGGAAAAAAAAACAAAACATAATCATTCCGAAGCCCTACCTGATCGAAAATATCGGTGCATCATCCTGAGTGTCATCAAGTTGAAAAAACCCATTAGAATCATTAGAAATAATTTATTATGTGGTTAAATCGTTTTTAAGCGAAAAAGGTGTTTTGGACACAAAATCAAAGTGTATTTCCCCTCGCCCACAGACTCATTATCTATATGTATTTGGATGTTTGTGTATCTACTAAAATCATGGTCCTCATAATTATTAAAAGAACTCACATGCATTTGAAGATAATCCTCTGCAGCCTGAACATCCTCTGGACTATTTGGGTCTTTAGGATCAGCCCAAAATGCATCTAGCGTTATAGCAATTTTTCCTGAAAAATTGAAAATGATGTCAGCATTGTTTCATGAAAACGCATAATGGGCTCAAGGTGTTAAGTGAAAACGATGATAAACATTATCTCAGACAGTCAATTAAAAACAACAATATTATCTAATTAATGCAATTTATAATACTATGAGATGATATTGTAAGCAATAAAAGATCAGATAGTGTTATAAAACAGAAGATAACAGATCCTAACAGATTATTACGAAACAATGCATTTAATGATAAAGAAAGTGAAGTATATTATTTAAAGCATTTAAAGTAATATAAATCGGAATACCTTTCTGATAGGGTTTAAATTCCTTTTCATACATGCGGTAAACGCGAGCATGAGATAGCAAAGTGTAGTGAGTGCATAAATGGTCAGCAACTCCACCTGACATTAGAGCTGGTACAAAGTGATTACGCCCATAACCCTGGGGCAGAGATAAATCAAAGTAATGCAAATTCCAGTACCTTTTTGATAAGGTTTAAATTCCTTTTCATACATTCGGTAAACACGAGCATGGGAGAGCAAACTGTAGTGAGTACATAAATGGTCACCAACTCCACCTGACATTAATGCTGGTACAAAGTAATTACGGCCATAACCCTAGGGCAGAGATAAGATTAAGGAAACAATAAAAGGCATAGCCAAAGGCTATGATTATGATTTGTTCTTGAGCCAACATTCATGAATGATAAATTCTTCTGAGAATGATCGTTTAGTAAACTATTTAGAAACCTACTTAAAGTAAGTAACTAGTCAAAGTACGAATACTGACATAAACTATTTTTTACATGCTGATTGTAACATTTCAATATTTTCCTACCGTTATTAATCAACATACCTATATTTATTAGTGTTCCTTACGTACGAACGCAAAATGGAACTCTTACAGGATCACTCGTGTGTTTGTCCGTCTGTCACAGCCTATTTGCTGCTAATCTAATGGACCGATTAGATTGAAATGTAGTACGTACACATATGAGTTTTTGTGAGCCAAACACGTTTCAAGTCCGTGTTTGGCTCACAAAAACTCATACGTAAACAAATTAATTTTGAATAATTCACGTAAACAAATTAACTATTTTTTTTTAATTTAACCTATAAGAAGTCTATAGTCTTAAAATAACTTGGTAACCCTGAATATTATGCGTACAAATTGACATTTGCGGTTGGAATGTATGGGAGAACGTTAACAAATACAATGTTAAATTTGTTCTTGGGGTAAATTCATCCCGACTACGGAACCCTTTATTGTACGTGGCCTGATACGTATTTGGCCGTTTTTTTTAATATTTAACACTAAAAACAAGGATAAAAACTCTGAACTTTTCGAAAAAGAGTAATTAAACGAAAAATTACTTACCGTCGCATATATTCGTAATTCTCACAGCATTAGATCAATGCTTTTGATTAAAAATCCAAGTTCTCACAGCCTATTGGCTATTCTAAAGGTAATCACATGCCGAAGATGTCTCACTGCAATACCTTGCGGTCGCAGTTAAGCTAGTTACCTCGATGTCACCTTTATGTAAAACAAATGCATGCTAATTCGGCATATAATTACCTTTATTGAATAAACCTGCGTACTTACATTATAACACTGTTGATGAGGTTCGTTTATCGTTGTCCACATTTTGATTATATCACCATACAGATTGAAAACGACCCGCGCATAATCCTCAAAATAGTCCACGATTTTTGGGTTGGCCCAGCCACCGAGGTCCATTAGTGGGGTGGGCATATCCCAGTGGAATAATGTAACTACAGGAGTGATGTTGGCTTTCAGGAGTTCTTCAAACAATGCACGGTAGTACTTCATGCCTTCTTGGTTTATGTTGTTGTCCATACCGTTTGGAAGTAACCTATGAGGAACATATATTTCTTGTTATATTTTGGTTATTTATTTCTTTTACATGAGTTTATTCTATAAGGAGTTATGTCATGAAAATATAGTGGAGAAATTAAATATTAAGTTCAGAAAAGGTTTTTATTAAATTCGAAACACTAGGTGAAATTAAATTAACTGGCGAAACCTCACAGACTTACATAATTTTGTCTTTTTTAAGTACTTATGTTACTAAAATGTGGAGTGTCACAGCAAGCATAATCAGTCTATAATGTTCCCACTGCTGGGACACAAGTCTCCTCTCTTCGAGAGGAAGTGGGCTGTAATCCACTCGGGCCCAGTGCGGGTCGGTAGATGTCACATGAATTGAAGTTTTTGATTCTAGGACATACCGGTTTCGTCATTATGTTTTCCTTCACCGTTTTGGGAGACAAGTTCGCTCTCCCACACGTCAACTCTCAACGCAAAAACTGTTACTCATAAATACTAAGTTTTATTTTTTAATGTAAAAAAGACGGTCAAGTGCGAGTCACACTCGCGAACCGAGGGTTCTGTAGAAAATTGTAGGTATGTGACTACAAATCTACGGTTTCCAGATTTTTTCCTTTACTTGTGCTACATGACATTGTTTCTTGCCAATTTTCATGATTCTAGGTCAACGAGAATTACCCTATAGGTTTTGATTCCGGAACATAAACGCCCGTATCTTTTCATTGCTAAAGCCTTGAGTACCTATTTGATATGAATTTCAACTTGATAACTCTACGCGTTCCTGAGAAAAAGGGTGTTGACAGACGGACAACGAAGTGATCTTATAAGGGTTCCGTTTTTCCTTTTGAGGTACAGAACCTACCCTAAAAATTAAGGTAATTATTGCAATTATTTGCCACCAATAGGTATATCTTTGACGTCAACACAAAAAATCTAAATATTCATTGAAGAATATCGCAAGGCTGCATAATATGGGCAAACAAACTAATTGGCAATTTAAAATAATAAAAATGGATCAAAGTGCAAAGTCGCTAGCATCATTGAACCTCTAAACTTAGATATCTAAATGCAAATTTCTTATATAATATTTTGTGATTCAAAATACGTATATGCTCGGTATAAGACATAATTTTATTAATCAAGAGACCTTGGATTGTGGACGCGACGGAATTTTTGGTAAAGATCAAGAATCAAGCGAAATCTATCCACGAGTATATCTAATATCTATATATTAATAATAAAGCAAAAGAGTTTGTTTGTCTGAACGCGCTAATCTCTAGGATTACCAGGCGGGTTTGAAAAAATCCTTTCGCATTTGATGACCTAACTCTCACTTTTCTATGAAATAACAGTTTTTTTTTATAGTCGACGAAAAATTTCTACGTCTAGAATCGCTGTGCTCAATTCATGGCTCGCCGATGACTGGCAGGGACAGCAGGGACCTTATATAAGCGGATAATTATTTATTCAACTACATACAACAATATAGTACACAATATTTTCATTTGAATTCTTTAAAAAGTTAATCCCACATAAATATTTTATGAATTTTTGTATTCCTCGATATTATGGGGTTAACATTCGTACGTATGTAGTTTTTAATAACCAACATTCTTTTGTCTTATTAGATAGATTATGTTAATGAGGTAGTAAGTATAATAGATGGATTTAAGAAAATTCGTGCCGTAGGATGTAACGACATACCTAATAGCATATTCAAAAGATTTAAATACGTCATTGCCCCTTCCTTGACTCACATTTTTCAGTTATGTTTGACAAAGGGAATATTTTTTAAATTGCTTAAAAAAGCCGTAGTTTGTTTGTTTAAAGCCGGAGACAAAAATTATGTTAATAACTACAGGCCAATTTCAATTTTAGCTGGCCTCTCAAAGATTTTGGCAAAAATTATAAACAGTAGATTAGTAAGATATCTTGAAAGTAATAAATCACTCTCTGATCATCAATTTGGTTTTAAGCCAAAAAGATCAACAAGCCAAGCTGTTCACCAACTGAAAAATTTCATAAGCACAAACCTGGATAACGGTATGTACACCATAGGGATATTTTTAGACCTTGCCAAGGCTTTTGACACAATTTCATGTACTTTGCTTTTGAACAAGCTGGTAATGCTGGGAATACTGGGAGTACAATAGCAACTATTATCTGATTACCTTACCGATCGCCATCAGTGTGTAAAAATAGGTCAGTGCATGAGTTTTGAACTTAAGAATAGCTGTTATGGAATCCCACAAGGCAGTATTTTGGGTCTTACTTTGTTCTTAATCTATATAAATGACCTGTGCAAATTGACATTCCAAAAAGGTTAATTATTTCATATGCAGATGACACAGCTCTACTGTCCGCAGCTAAATCAAAGGCCGAAGTCTATGAGGTAGCACAGAATAGTTTTAATACTGTGTCTAATTGGCTTCATAAAAATCTCTTAACATTAAACACAGATAAAACGAAGTACTTATTGTTTACAATGAGAAACACTAATCTAACGCTTACTAACCTAATCATTCAAGCGCATAACAATTGCAATTTACATTATGCTGACATTGCGTGCACTTGTCCCACTTTAGCTAAAACCGACCATATTAAATAGCTAGGCGTCACGATTGACACAAACCTGAACTTCCGCAAACACATCGATTTATTATGCACCAGAGTGCGCAAACTAATATTCATTTTTAAAAATGTATGTAACATTGCCGACTTTAAATTAATTAGACAGGTTTATGTGGCTTTCTGTCAATCTATTATTAACTACTGTATAACGTCCTGGGATGGTGCCGCTTAATCAATTTTAGTGCATCTAGAACGCGCCCAAAGAGCAGTTTTAAAGGTTGCAACTTTTCGTCCATTTAGATTTCCTACACACCAGTTTTATGTGGTGCTAACAGTACGTCAATTAATTATTTTGAATGTAGTTTTATTCCAACACACTGAACATTATTTTAACCCAGTACCTTCAGATAGGAGAACAAAAGACTTAGTTTGTGCTAACTCTCAGACAAAACATGCTTTTGCTAATCGACTTTATTTATTTTTAGGACTCTACTTGTATAACCAGTTAACAGAGTGCTAAAGATTTATAATAGGTGTAATTTACTAGTGCAAGAATATTTGGCAAAACTCAATATGCAGACACGGAAAATCTACTAGACATTTTAAAATAAAATCTATCTTCCGTGACTTATTCTCTTCCTTTATCTAATTAGTCTCCACTTTATCTACTTTATTATTATTCGTTAATTTATTTAAACATAAATATCTTATATAATCTAGTTTTAAAATAATATACCCAAATAGTAACTCTTTAAATCATTGAAAATAATATTATACCTCTTTTCAATTTAGCTTCAAATACATTTATTGTTGTCGTCTATAAAATGTTTGATGTAAATTGATGGCCTGAAACACAGGTTTTTCATAAACCTAGATCAGGCAGGTCTACATTACAGTTAGAATTTAACTTTCCTCGATTGTAATTAATGTAAATCATAATTTTACTTTACTTTATACTTGAATAACAATTTTATTATTATTACACAATCAATTCAATTCACACAATCAATTCAATTCATTTTTTTTTCTTTGCACTTCAGAAAGTTTATTCCTGAATTTAATCAAATTCTTACCTGGGCCACGAAATAGACAATCTATAGTAGTTAATGCCTATACTTTTGATCATTTCAATGTCATCCATGAAGCGGTGGTAAGAGTCGGCTGCAACATCTCCATTTGACCTATCCACGGTATAATTTGGATTATTGTGGATGTATGTATCCCACATACTTTCGCCTTTGCCTGCGGAAAAATAATTATATTAAAGGCGGAAACAGACATATAACACACCACGTTACGCAACATCAATGAAGCTTAGTCATTGGCCACATTTTTCATCTCGTTGAGCTATTTTCGTCATTTGGCCAATAAATAAGCGCGGGATGGCGTCGGGTGTTACAAGTATGCTGCGGCCTTAACTCTTAGCACACTCATCAGCTTATAATGTTCCCGCTGCAGTACTATTAGTTAATCTGAGCCGCTGCTAGAATATAAGCCTCTTCCCTGTGAGACAGTGAGCCATCCACCACACCAGTTCAGTGTGGGTCGGTGGATGCAACATTTATATTCCTCGTTTCTAGGACATGCCGGTTTCCACTGAACTACCACTGTCTACCACAACTGCTCTTGATTTACCCTTACTGAGTCTTATTTCTAGCAACTCTTTACTAACTTTACTGAGTTCATTTGGTTGCCATGGCCTGGCATGAAAAGTCTATTTACTGAAACATCGGTTTTCAGGTGGCAAACACATCTTGCTTTGGTTCTTCACGCCATGGGTCTCTCAGTCAACGTTATTTTTTGATTAATCTAAGGCCTGCACCCTAATTGCGTAACACTCTATCAATGTCGCATCGATTTGAATCATTTTGAAGGATATTGCTAATACATTGCTTTATATGTTCGAAAAATGTGTCTGCTTAACAACGTAAACAACGCATTGAATGTTGTTGATCTGTCAAAATGAAAACCATTGCTACTGATAGTGTGTTACGCAATTACGCCGCTGATTTAGTTAGGACTGGCTTCTTCATCATCCACAGTCCGACTTCACCCACTACTGATCAATAAGCCTCTCTTTTCAGCCTCATCCAAGTTCTATCCGCGATGGTAACAATGTCGTGCGCCCATCTCGCCGCTGGACGACCGACACTTCGTCTTCCAGTCCTAAGGTCTAGGACGACTGGTTTAGTAGCAGTTATTAGGCGATAGTTTACTTTCGCCGCGCCAATTATTATTATTATTTGATAGGAGACAGTGAGGCGGGGTCGCGGCAGACCACGTAGGAGATGACGGGACGAGCTGGATAGGTTCCGCCAAAACTGGAGGGAGGACGCGCGGGCTTGCGAAAGATGGAAGGAGTGGAGGGAGGGCTTTGCCCAGGAATGGGACAGAGAAGGTTAGCAAAAAAACAAAAGAGACAGCTAATAGTTGATGCGTGAGTTTCAAATAGCTTGGAGATAATCTATCCAGTCACCTTCAAGTCCCCTTCAAGAGCCCTTGAAGCAGTTGTCAATGTATTTTAACAGCATCGTACCAAAATACCTACTGTACGGAATGATTCACTTTACTTAGGTATCTATAAATCAATATTGTGTGATTCTAGGGTCACACGGTGACCGCAACGCTTTGAAGTATGTGGAAACACCCGCGATAATAATAGTACCTAGTTAAACCAGTATAAACATACCAATATTATTTATTATTTAAGTGCGTCCTTCATCATCATCTGCCTAACCTTTTTCCAACTATGTTAGGGTCAGCTTCCAGTCTAACCGGATGCAGCTGAGTACCAGTATTTTACATGGAGCGCCAGCCTATCTGACCTACACAAGCCAGTTACTGGGTAATACGATACCCCTTGGTTAGACTGGTTGTCAGACTTTCGGGCTTCTGAATACCCGTAACGACTGTCAAAGATCCACGAATGACAGCCAGAACCAACGGCTTAACGTGTTTTCCAAGGCACGGAGGGGATTCGGTATTTAAAGATGGTCATCCATCCACAGACCAACCGCGGTAAGCGTAGCTTAACCTGATCGATCGACCTGTGCGACTGTTATCACTTAGCCATAAGCCCTTCTCCCTCGTCCTTCATATAAGAATAAATGACATGCTACTATGCGTAGGTAACATATCACTACGGATTCTAGTTACATCTACAATAGGTTCTTGATGTAACGTTATATTCCCTTTATTTAATTTCCCAATCAGCTGTATTGTGTAGTTTTTAGAAAGAGTGGTCGCAAGCGGTACTGCTGAGGATGAGGTCCTGGGTCTAATTCCGATATCGGGCAAAGTGTTATTGGGTTTTTGAATCAGGAATTTTTTAGTAGCAGTCCGAATTCAGGATTTGTGCTTGGTTGATGGCAATAGCCTCGCCCCCTATCACATGGGACTTAAACATAACTGGCGAAATGTGAGTGTAATATTTATAGGTAGGTACCGCTCTGCCCAACCGTTCGGTGATTACAGGAGTGACGATATGTTATGTGATAAACTGAGCCGCAAACTGAAGTAGTAAAAGAATTAAATAGTAATGAATGAAAACATAAACTTACCTCCTTCGTTCCATCCTCCTTCAATTTGAAATGCAGCCGACGCGACCCCGAATATGAAATCATCCGGGAAAGAGTAATTACTCACCCCAGATTTCACTTCTAGGCTCCCACTTGCAAATTGCAGCAAGCTAAACAATACAGAATAATTCAATAAAATATAAATAAACTGGGTCAAATTAAATTAGGTAGCAAAACTCCGCTATACTGATACAAAAATTCTCAGTAGTTCCTTCAAAGGCACTACGCGAAGGAACTAGTGAGCATAAACGAACATGAGAATCGAAATCTTAAAATGTTTTGATGATTTGGTTTTTGGGGTCAACGACGGGAGGTGGTGTTTCTACAACTAAGTTTAAAAATCTGTTCTATTCTTTGTTTTATCGATCGATCTATCACGTCTTTGAAGTGTACACAAAAAAACGGGTTTTTTTTTTAAACTGTTAGGTATTTCAATTAAACTACAGGCTATTCGTTGACCTAAAAAAAAACCGGATAATTTTTATTTCCTTTTATCTTATTTAAATATCGATACGTCTGCGCAGTTTCGAAAGCTGATTTAATTTGACCTATTGAATGTGAAACCTAGTTCAAAAAATTAAACTAATTAAGTACATAATCAGCCTATAATGTTCCCACTATTGGGACACAGGCCTCCTCTTGGCAAGAGGGAGTGGGCCGTAATCCACCACGCGGGCCCAGTGCGTTTTGGTACCTAGATGTCACATGTCTTCGAATTTTTGGTTAGGACATGCCAGTTTCCTCAAAATGCTTTCTTTAACCGTTTTGAGAGCAGCTTATAAAGTGCGGTGTCCTTTTTATGATTTCATTTTCTGAAAACGATCAATCACTGTCTAATTTTTACAAACAATAAATATCTAAGTTTGAAAGATCTATTGTTTTTCTGTTAGGCCGTTTACACATTATGCCGCAGCTGCAGCGGCACCGCCGCCGCCGCGGTGCCGCTGCATCAGTCACCCTTGGATTTGTATGAACCCCCACACACGGCGTGTGCCGCCGCGGTGCCGTTTGCAAGGGAACATACAAATCCAAGGTAACTAATACAGCGATACCGCGGTGGCGACGGCATAATGTGTAAAGTTTACACATTATGCCGTAAGACCGTAAGACCGTTTACACTGTAAACGGTCTTACGGAAGAATGATGCAACCTATACATTTTTATAAAATCATAGTTCTAGTTCATTTGAGGTTCAAGGTTTTAGTAAGAAAGACAATAACGCGTTGACAGCTCCAATACAGTTCAATATACCAAAATACCCATTTTTGGAGCGATCCCTTCAAAAAAAAAAAAGATAAATTGTTTATTCTCCGTTTCTGCTGCTTTATGTGATTAAGGGAGCGGGGCAGCAATTCATAAGCGGATTGAATTGCTAGTTTTTTTTTATTATTGGGTTAGAAAATTCATTATCAAGTAATGACTGAGTATTTATATTGTTGAGGAGCCCGAGCCTTTATAAGCTTTCACTTAAAAAATCCTTTAATCCCAATTTATCCCCTGTCACAAGTCGCCTTTTATTATTTATATCTGCAATTTTGCCATCCCGCTTTCATTGCTGTTTTCAAATTACTATGTCAATTAATACTTCAAGATAATTTCGTGTGTAACAGACGGACACCGAAGTAATTCCATAAGTTTTCCGTTTTCCTTCCCATTTTTGGCACGAAACACAAAAATTGATAAACGCAAACACGTCCAAGGTTCCGATTTACATAACAAAACATCAAAACAACTTCTATCCAAAAATAACGAATCTGTTAAGTCCCTACACTTAATTTCACAAATCTTCGAACTCAATACCATAAAAATGCACTTAAAAAAAACGCCGCACTTATTATTAAAAAAAAACAACACTATTCACTTCGTTCTCACCTAAGAGTCACCAAAAGTGCTCTGTTCAGGGCGACTCCACTCGAGCTCTGCATTGTGCTAACTAAAACAAGGCACAGGTGCGACTACCTACTGAATGCGACAATCTTAATTATAACCTTTTTCCTACGGAATAACCTTCTCGGGGCTTCCTGCCAAAGGAAGTACCTGCAGCAATCATCAAATCGATATTTTTTAAAGATATGTATGTGACCGCGAAATAGGTAATAATGTTTGTTTCCGACAACATTTATTGCATATTGGATATATTTTTCTGTGGTTTGTGCGTCAATTTAGGATACGTTTACGTCAAGCGCATAAAGTTCAAAGTATCTTATCATATCCGGATTGCATCAGCCACCAAGGTCCATAACCAGTGTCCAGTGTAACAGAGTTACAGAGGGTTATTGAAAAAACACCAACAACCTCTTAAGAGGTCATTGTTCTCATCATTATGAACAACTTTTACTATGGGACCAAACATGAAATCGCGAAAAAAAAAATGAGCTCTTCCCTACATGTTTGTATAACTCGTCAAAATCCTGTATTTCCGTTGTCCCCGTAGGCCATGTGCCCGTTAAAGGGGACAAAGGGAATTTAATAAATTAATTAAAATTACTTCCCGTTGTCCCCGTACGCTTGTAGGGAACAGCTGATTTATTTTCGCGATTTCAGATTTGGTCCTATAGTAAAAGTTGTTCATAATGATTAGCACAATGACCTCTTAAGAGGTCGTTGGTGTTTTACCAATAACCCTGTATAGAGTAATTATAAAAAAAACCTTCAATAGGTACATTGCTCCTTCCATCCTTCCCTATTTAAGTCGTTATCAGTTCCATTTGGCAGGATACTTACTTTAATTAAATTCAACTCACTCTATTGCAGTCCACAGTTAGACATAGGCCTCTCTCAGGCTGCGCCACATCACCCTGTCCTCCGCCGTCCGAATCCATTCCATTAAATTGAGAGTTCATTTGGTTTATATGTATGTATGTATGTATCTGTGTATATATTGTATTTTATATTCATTTCCTAGCTAGTTCTCCTGTATGTTGCACCTGCCATGTTTTGTCTCTGCATCACCCTAAGGTTGACTGGTAGAAAATGCCTCAGGCATTAAGTCCGCCTTTGTACAGTATTTTTTTTTTTTACTTGTGCATAAAGTTTTAATAAATAAATTAGTTTTAGATAATTATATTAGTCTAACTAAAAAAAATTAAATACACGCGTAACGTCAACCTTCATAACAATTATGTTATGAAGGTTGACGTTACGCTTGTATAGTTTACAGTCATGTAACAAAGCATTAGCTTTTAGCACGGTGTTGTGATGAGGCAGTTATTAATATCCCACTGCAAAGCACGTGTATTGATCACCACACTTGCCCATGGCGGTTTGGTGATTTTAGACTAATATTTATCACTAGCTTTTGCCCGCGACTTCGACCGCGTGAAATTTCACCCTCTTAGGGGTAGAATTTCAAAAAACCCTTTCTTAGTGGACCTACTCTTCACAGAGAACACACCCTCCAAACATGTCTCTAAGACCAGCGGTTTAGGCTGTGCGTTGATATATCAGTCAGTCAGGACTTTGAATTATAAACGGAATTTTATATGTATAGATAAATAAGTCTAGCTTTCCTCACGATGTTCACTTCACCGATGTCAGTTATGTCCAAGTCAAACTTGAAAAGTAGGTTCACATAATTTGAAAAAAAAAATTGGTAAGTACTTGCCCGAATTTAAACCCACAACGTTGTGTATGAGAAACCCTTTTGGCGTAATTATATTGATTTTAGATTTTTTTTTTTAAATATAGGTACTTACATTAGATATACATTATACCGGGAAAAAATATTTGGACAAGTATCATTAGGTAATCAGGGAGAAAACAGAGGAATACGTTAGTATGGAATGGACGCCAAATACACACATACGACCACGATATAATGGTAAATTAAACCATTTAATTTACCATGAAGGACGCATTGTATTTATTTTCAATAGCAGCTTGAATATTGATATGAATTGTTCCAAGAAATTGTATTTACATGTATGTACCCTAGTATGTGCCGTAGTACGTGTATTTGTTTTTGTAGATTTAAAAATCATTTCATCATCATCATCACTTCAGCCGAAAGGTGTTCACTGCTGGACATAAACCAGCAGCAGCAGCATTCAGCGGACTCCTGCGGCGTTCACAAGGTCATCAGTCGACCTTGTGGGAAGCCTTCCAACGCTATGTTTTCTGGTACGCGGTCGCCACTCCAGAACATTTCTGCGTTCTGCGAGCAAAGTGCCCAGATCAGACGTGTGTGTGTGTCCACATGTGTGCGTGTGCATTATTCATTCAAGTATCCCAATTTCATCGTTTCCTCCGTGTAATTAAAATAAGTAAGTAATTCAGGAAATATGCAGAACAGATCCTTTAAGTATAAAAATATTTATTGCACATACAACGAAAATAACAGTGGTTGAGCAATGATGGTAGTTCTAGCATCGTGCGTGACCGACAGGCTCTCACTACGATTGAAAATCATCGTCAGGCTCTAGTTGTCTGGCATTTTTGCCGTTTTTGGCCTGGGCCAAAATGTGCCTCACGGCTGGCCGTGAGGCACATTTTCCTGCTAATTTCTTACATCGCTCTTTACACTTTTTATGTGATTTTATTTATTTCTCTGATGTATACTATATTGTGTGCCTTATAGTATGTGCTAAATAAATGTTTTTTTTTCTAGATTGATAATATTAGCTTTGACTGTGGAACAGGATGTTGGGGAAACCCTAACTATTAGTTCCGTTTTCCGAATTTCATTTCGCGGCTTAATCCACCTTTTGTTTTTAACACACTACACAGTAAGAATGTGCCTTGCCATGAGTGTTAACAAGGCACTTTTTTACGCAGACTTATCACGTGAACCCACGAATTATCTCTTTCATAGAACACCTACCAAGGTACTTGTGTTGTATTATTACCATTCATTAGATGGTCAGTTTCTATTTACAAGCTACAGGTTTCATCTGCACAAATATTTTTGTGAAAGCCACGATCAATCCTACTGTCTCACTAACTTTGCATGACATCACGATGAATGTGGTTCTATATTAATTTGAATCGTTTTAATTATTACAGGATCATTATCCTCCTGCTCCCTCTCAATTTATTTTGGGGAAGTGTAGTTTATTATATTCGTCCTTAATGTATATTTATCAACCGCAATGAATCCCATTTGTAGCCATATCTCCGTGTCCATTATAATAGCCATGTACATTTTTCTACATAAATTATCGTTTAAAGTAACTTTATTGTCCATTTTATGTCCTATAAGCTATTTATTGGAATAAATTGACACCTAGCAAACGTTTTATCTAAAAAAAATCCATCCACTACTCTCGCTATCTTAGTTCATAGATCTTAGCAGCAGTCGACAGCGCCACCAAAAACAATGCTCGGAACTTCATGCTCTTATGACCGTATACATAAACGCAATACACACCACACTATTACTTCTCGAGTTCCGTGAAACACCTAATGTTGATAGACGTCGCAATAATATTTACAGTGTCGGGGAAGAACAGCAGCCAGAAACACCAGAGTTTCTGAAACCCCAGGAATATTTGCCACCTGGATGTGAACTGCTTATATGGAATATGGAAAGTACTCAATCGGTTGTGTAACTGTGTATCCACCCAGATACGCCGCTGCGCACACAATTTGGTTAGTTAAAATTATATTATAATATCCATCTTATCGGGTTAATCCCAATGCAAACCATAGCTAAGTCAAGTTTACAATACGCAAGTTGCAAACTGTTCGTAAATAGTCCGCCGCGCTCGGCTGCTTGCAGCATATTGTGCGATGAAATGCACGGATTGTTGGAACGTGGAAGACAGGTTTTGGTCTATCATGCGGCCGTCTCATTTACTTATCAGCCTCATTTGCACGATCGTAATTATCATATCATATTATATACATGTCGCCTCATTTGCTTATTTTTGGAATGTTATTCAACTCACACTATTTTTGTAGGTATCTACTTCTTCGTTACTATTTATTGTCTGACACATATTTTATTTAAGTATGCATACACACGACACGTTGCAGTGTAAAACTGATTTACACCCGTCACCTCACACATCAGGCCCAGATGAATACCAGCGTCAGGCACTAGTTGTCTAGCATTATTGCTGAACTGGGTTTTTTTGGCGCAGCCGTGAGGCACACTTTCCTGCTAATTACTTACATCGGAACGCTTTTTATTTGATCTTTATTTTTTTTTATCTGTTGTATCTGGTGTATGGTGTGTCTTTTAGTCTGTGCTAAATAAATGTATTTTCTTTCTTTCTTTTCTTGTATTAAAGACGCGTCCAATGCGATTGCGATGCCCGTGTCCAGAATATCAGCCACTTGCTGGATGATCCCAAGTGCCCATCTACTAGCATAGTGGGCCCAGCTAATCAAAAAAGTAATACTCCTCCAGACCGCATTTCGGTCACGGCAGCCAATCTCTACAGAGATATTATAGTGCACAAGTGTGCGCAGACACAGGTGCACTCTCTCTTCCCTCACTCTCATAGTCCGATGAGACGGCACGTAATCCAACCCTACCGAAAGAGATCAGGCGCAGAACCAACGGCTTAACGAGCTTCCGAGGCACGGGGGTATCACACCGCCAACTTCCAAACTCCGGGTTGTTACTAAGAAATTCCTAATGAAAAAACCCAATAACACTTTGCCCGACTTTGGAATCGAACCCAGGACCCCACGCTCAGCAGTAGTACTTGCGATCAGGACACCAACGGGGCAATTGGTCTCGTAAAAGTACTACCAACTCTAAAAGAAGAAGATTCCACAAAAAGGATATCTGAAGAACAGCAGAAATGCGACATAGGAGTCATTTGCTGCAGCCTGAAACTACAAGTAGGAAGTAATTTATGAAACTCAAGAGGAATGATTCTGCACATTATAGGACATAATTATTATCGTGTGCAGTGTATCATTGTTTAGATAAACAAAGACCGACATTCATGATTTACCACAATTTTGCTGCTAAGCATGTTTTGCTATGAATAATGTGTTAAACCATATTTTAGAATCATAAGTAGTTGTGCACGAAGTGCACTATAAATCGAACTATAATTTCAGTGCCAGTTTGCTTTGTTGTCGATAACTCCTAATATTGCATTACTAGCTGCGCCCCGCGGTTTCACCCGCGTAAATGTCGATCCCGTGGGAATATCGGGATAAAAAGTAGCCTGTATGTTGATCCAGTTTCAGCTACCTTTCTACAAAATTTTATCAAAATTGGTCCAGCCGTTTTAGCGTGAAGAAGTAACAAACATATAAACACACACATACAGACACACTCAAAAACTTTCACCTTTATAATATTAGTGTGATGTGATGTGATTTATATTACTGTTACGAGCTTGGGGTTCGTGACAATAAAAACTGCCGATTTAAAAACCAAAAAATAGACACTTTAATTAAAAACACAAATTACAACTTAAACACACTAATTATAAATCACAATCGCACTACAGATCACTCTAGTCGCACTTGAAGATCGCTTCGAATGTTATCGCTTGTATCGCTTATCCAATACTGATTCCGGGACGCGGCGACACCGGTCTTATATAGGCCTCGGATAGTTCCAGAACCTTCTATCGTAGAAACATCTAGAATGTTCGAGTACATGTCGGTCCCGTCCGACCAGACATCGATAGTTCTGGAAAGTTCTATCATCGAAGTTTCTAGAACGGTCGCGACTATTAGTTCTGCTACTCGATACTAGATGGCGCTAGTGGTAGCTAATATCGCCATGAATTGTGGCGCGCAACACTGCCCCCTCCTAAAACATGCTCGTCCCGAGCATCATTGGCCCCATGATAACGCGCCAGTCGATCCACATGGACGATCTTAGGAGTACCTCTCGCACCTTTCTGTATCCGGTAGGTTACGTCATTGATCTTTGTCACAATCCGGTACGGTCCGTCCCATTTAGCTTGAAGCTTAGGAGATTTCCCTTTGCTGCGGACTGGATTGTGCAACCACACTAGTGAACCTTGGTCGAACCCTTTATTGTTCATTTTGCGGTCATAACGGGTTTTCATCTTCTCAGACATTTGCTGGCCCGATTGTCTGACGTGCTCATAGATGTCATTCATTTTGTTCCGCAAGTCATTCGCATAATCGGTTATACTGCGTGGAGCATCAGGTGGTATTCCAGTGATCAGGTCTGCAGGCAACCGTAATTCTCTTCCAAAGTTTGCGAAAGCTGGTGTCACCGATGTACTTTCGTGAACAGCACTTCGATATGACAACAAAAACGGTTGTATGTGCTTGTCCCAATCTCGTTGCCGATTTTCCATAACTTTTGCCAGGTATCTCTCCAATGTCTGATTAAATCGTTCCACCATTCCATCCGATTGTGGGTGGTAAGAAGTTGTTCTCGTTTTATGAGTACCCATAACTCGACAAGTTTCCTGGAATATTTGGGACTCAAAATTCCTTCCTTGATCACTGTGAATCTCTAAAGGTACTCCAAAACGGCAGAAGACTTCATGAACCAGTTTATCTGCAACTGTTGAAGCTTCTTGGTTTGGAATGGCGAAGACTTCCGGCCACTTAGTGAAATAATCCATCACAACCATGAAATACTTGTTACCAGTTTCACTCTCCGGGAAAGGTCCCGCAACATCAAGGGCTATCCTCTCCCATGGTGCACCAACATTGTACAATTTCAATGCACCTCTACTACGAGTCTGAGGTCCCTTTACAGCTGCACAACTCGTACATTTGCGGCACCAGTCCTCGACATCGTCCCGACAGTGGACCCAGTAAAACCGTTCTCGTATCTTCAGTAGGGTCCGTTTAACTCCCAGATGGCCTCCTGAACAACCATTATGGTACAGCTGTAGAACATCCGGTACTTGAGCTTTAGGGACAACCATTTGCAAATGACAGCTGTCTCCCCGAGCATTTTCCCATTTACGGCACAGGACTCCATCCTGAATCACCAAGCTGTCCCATTGGGCCCAATAGCTTTTTGTGATCGAACTCATCGCTGAGACGTCGCTCCACGTGGGCTTAGGTGCACCGGCCTTCATCCACTCGAGAATCGGCTTGAGGTCTGAATCTTTCTGCTGTGCACGTTGTAGGGTTTCTTTCCACTCGTCGCTGAGGTCTGTCTTGAGCATCCTCACAGGTACCACTTCCTTACCCTCTTGCCTAGTACCATACTTGCAATCTTCAGGACAAGGTCTTCTAGACAATGCATCTGCGTTGCCATGAGATTTCCCGTCATAGGTTTGTGTGATCGAAATCCTCGGGGCTCTTTGAACATCAGCCAGCACCCGTCCCGCAGTCCTGGCTATTACTCGTTTTCCCTGCTGCTGCTGGGCGATGCTGTTAGCCGCACTACCCTCTGGAGACCAGCCATCTTCCCTTTCTTCAGTTCGCTTCGGGCAACTGGATCGAAGGTGGCCCCTTTCCCCACAGCCGTAGCACCTAGGGCTGTATCTTCTATTGCGGTCGCGAACTGTAGCCGCTGTAACCTCCCTGACGCGATGGGAACGATGATCCTGCCGCACAGCTTCCACCTCCAGTGCATGGGCCAAGGCGTCCTTAAGCGTCCCGTGGTGACCGAGCCTCACAGCAGCCCTAACTTCAAGGTCGCGGATGCCGTCGATAAATACCTGCACCAGGTTCCCATCAATAAGCGCAGGCAAGGACTGGTAAGCTTTACGAACCAGCTTCTCCACTTCAAGGGCCCACTGCTGCAGGGTTTCGTTACTGCGTTGCACACGATCCTTGAGCTGCGCACGATACACGTGTTCCAGGTGAGCGTCACCATACCGAGCCTCCAATGCCTCAAGGAGCTGCTCGTAAGTCACTTCTTTTCCAAGAGCTTCCAGCACAGTTAAGGCCTGGTCGCGCAGGCCTAGGGTGAGGGCAGTCATGGCCTGATTTTTATTCCACCCGTTCGCCTTCATGACAGCCTCAAACTGAATTTTGTAGGCCGACCAGGAAGAAGTTCCGTCGAACGGTGGCACTTTGAATCCACGTAGCGACGGTGTTGTAGCTACGGGGGCTGCGATTCCGTCCTCAAGTTTAAGGTAATCCAGCGTTTTCTTCACATCAGCCATTACGGTTTTCTTCACGTCAGCCATCACGGTGTCAACCCGATTATTCACTTGGTCGATTCGGGTTTCAGCTTCCAACAGGCGGTTGTCGTGTTGAGCAACCTTATCCTTCACCTCCTTCATGTCTTTCCCGAAGGTAGCGTGAAGGTCCTTCAGAAGGAGCATCTGCTCTTCCTGGCGGCGGGCCTGTTCCTCCTGTCGGCGGGACTGCTCCTGCTGACAGCGGGCCTGTTCCTCCTTATCTCGCTGAAGCTGTTCTTCCAGCCGACGAGCCTGTTCCTCCTGACGGCGGGCCTGTTCCTCCTTGTCCCGCTGGAGCTGTTGTTCCAACCGACGAGCCTGTTCCTCCTGACGGCGGGACTGCTCCTGCAGCATCACCATCAGTGCAGCAAAATCTGGTGCTGATGATGCTGGAGCAGCTGTGGACGGGCCGGTCTCCGTGATTGGTATTTGGCCCTCTGACGTCTGTGGCGTTGCTCCACCGAATCGCCTCTGGTCCGTCTCTTGCTGGCGTTGACTCCGGGTACGGATACCCTCCGTGTCGTCCTTCGGTAAAATCGGCATAATCCTTGCTTCTGACACCAATTGTTACGAGCTTGGGGTTCGTGACAATAAAAACTGCCGATTTAAAAACCAAAAAATAGACACTTTAATTAAAAACACAAATTACAACTTAAACACACTAATTATAAATCACAATCGCACTACAGATCACTCTAGTCGCACTTGAAGATCGCTTCGAATGTTATCGCTTGTATCGCTTATCCAATACTGATTCCGGGACGCGGCGACACCGGTCTTATATAGGCCTCGGATAGTTCCAGAACCTTCTATCGTAGAAACATCTAGAATGTTCGAGTACATGTCGGTCCCGTCCGACCAGACATCGATAGTTCTGGAAAGTTCTATCATCGAAGTTTCTAGAACGGTCGCGACTATTAGTTCTGCTACTCGATACTAGATGGCGCTAGTGGTAGCTAATATCGCCATGAATTGTGGCGCGCAACATTACTATCTACCACATTATTGAATATTGAGACGTACAGCGTTTGACAGAAAGCCTATATGCAATGCACGACACTGATTGTACGTAATTTGTATTTTTCCGTAGTCGATATGATTGATTAAGTCTTTATCATTAAATAGGTAAAATTACCTCAGCCTTGTTTTAGTTAGAACAATGCGGAGCTCGAGAGGAGTCGCCCTGAACAGAGCACTTCTGGTAACACTAAGGTAAGGCAGAAGTGACTGCTGTGTTTTTTATGTGTTTTACCAAAATGGTACCAATATGCAGTTTTGCCGTTCACAAAAGGTTTTATCCATGGACTTATTATATTACCTACAACTAATAATAAGTCCATGGCTTTATCAGCCAAAAGATTTTAATTGTTTTTTGAGCTTACTAGTCATTCATTTTTCAAACTCTTGATTGTCGTTAGGTTTTTAAAGTTCCGTGTCAAACTTGACAAATCGAAATGATATCGTCATACAAATTTTCCTTACAATTATACATTTTATGGAAAATTCGTAACCAAACTGACGTTTAATGTTAAAATTCTTTTTTTTTTCTTCGATTTTGTTTGATTTGATAAATTTTCTTAAAAAAAATTTTGGTAAAAAATCAATAAAATTAAATATACAGATAGATTGTGATGGACAAAGTAGGTGTGAAGTTCAATTTTGATTTAAGGTCACTTTGCTTAATATTGTTTATAGCTTGCTGCAATTAGCAAGCGGAAATCCAGTTGTGAACTCTGGGGTGAGCAATTACTCCTTCCCGGATGATTTTATATTCGGAGTGTCGTCGGCCGCATTTCAAATTGAAGGAGGATGGAATGAAGGAGGTAGGAATACGTTATCCAAGTGTTTTGAGGTAACTGGAGTTTATCTATCTACGTACGCACTGACAGCGCCAAGTGTGCAGTGCGACTGATTGCGAAAATTCTAGAGCGTTCGGGTGCTTACTTAAAAAAGCGGGTTTTCGGTCCCGATGTCCAGAACAGGTCTCTGCAGGTTGATCTTTGGAAGGAAACGGTTACATGTTTTACCTGTTTCTTTATAAGTGAGCGCATAAGATAACACGGGAATATGATACCTGCACCGATCGGTACCGACCCGCACAGACTCACCTGTACCGGAAACCTGTTTCCTTACGTAAGCACAAGCACCCTTAGTTTCACTTCGCCACTCGTAAGGTGACTCGCTAGGCTCTAAATAAGCTACCTGTCTGTGCATACGTAGCGTTCGATTTTTCAATTGGTTCGGTATAGACTTTATAAACACTGATTTATGGAATAAAAACACATAGGTACACGAGGAATATTTATACAGGTTTATTTTTTTATCACCATCCAAATTTTTACAGTGTGTTCTACCCATGAATATGAACAACTTTCACTATGGGACCAACTCTGAAATCACGAAAAAAAATCAGCTGTTTCATACAAAAGTTCAATACCTACTTGACCAAAATGTATGAAACAGCTGATTTTTTTTCGTGATTTCAGAGTTGGTCCCATAGTGAAAGTTGTTCATATTCATGGGTAGAACACACTGTAAAAATTTGGATGGTGATAAAAAAATAAACCTGTATAGCTATTGACAATTTTCAGAAAATCTCAGAAATCCATTTACCGTCCGATTGATTGACTTAAAGTGGTAAGGTTTTTTAACCTTTTGATATCGAAACGCTGTGAAATCCATACTATCCATACTATATACTAATATTATAAATTCGAAAGTAACTCTGTCTGTCTGTCTGTCTCTATGTTACCTTTTCACGCCTAAACCGCTGAACCGATTTCGATGAAATTTGGTATAAAAATAGTTTGAGTCCCAGGAAAGGACATAGGATAGTTTTTATCCCGATATTCCCATGGGATCAAACTTACGCGGGTAAAACCGCGAGACGCTGCTAGTCGTATAAACGCGATTTTGAATGCGTTTATAAATATAGTGTTGCGCGCCACAATGCCTACCACTAGCGCCATCTAGTATCGAGTAGCAGAACTAATAGTCGCGACCGTTCTAGAAACTTCGATGATAGAACTTTCCAGAACTATCGATGTCTGGTCAGCCGGGACCGATATGTACTCGAACATTCTAGATGTTTCTACGATAGAAGGTTCTGGAACTATCCGAGGCCTATATAAGACCGGTGTCGCCGCGTCCCGGATTCAGTGTTGGATAAGCGATACAAGCGAAAACATCGAAGCGATCTTCAAGTGCGACTTTCAAGTGATCTTGTAGTGCGATTGTGTTTTATAATTAGTGTGTTAAAATTGTAATTGCTGTTTTTAATTAAAGTGTCTATTTTTGGTTATTAAATCGGCAGTTTTTATTGTCACGAACCCCAAGCTCGTAACAATTGGTGTCAGAAGCAAGGATTAAAAATCATGCCGATTCTACCGAAGGACGACACGGAGGGTATCCGTACCCGGAGTCAACGCCAGCAAGAGACGGACCAGAGGCGATTCGGTGGAGCAACGCCACAGACGTCGGAGGGACAACTACCAATCACGGAGGCCGGCCCGTCTACAGCTGCTCCAGCATCATCAGCACCAGATTTTGCTGCTCTGATGATGATGCTGCAGGAGCAGTCTCGTCGGTTGGAAGAACAGCTCCAGCGGGACAAGGAGGAACAGGCCCGCCGACAGGAGGAACAGGCCCGCCGACAGGAGGAACAGGCCCGCCGACAGGAGGAACAGGCTCGTCGGCTGGAAGAACAGCTCCAGCAAGATAAGGAAGAACAGGCCCACCGTCAGCAGGAGCAGTCCCGCCGACAGGAGGAGCAGATGCTCCTTCTGAAGGAACTTCACGCTACCTTCGGGAAAGACATGAAGGAGGTGAAGGATAAGGTTGCTCAACATGACAACCGCCTGTTGGAAGCTGAAACCCGAATCGACCAAGTGAATAATCGGGTTGACAACGTGATGGCTGACGTGAAGAAAACCGTAATGGCTGACGTGAAGAAAACGCTGGATTACCTCAAACTTGAGGATGGAATCGCAGCCCCCGTAGCTACAACACCTTCGCTACGGGGATTCAAAGTGCCACCGTTCGACGGAACTTCTTCCTGGTCGGCCTACAAGATTCAGTTTGAGGCTGTCATGAAGGCGAACGGGTGGAATAAGAGTCAGGCCATGACTGCCCTCACCCTAGGCCTGCGCGATCAGGCCTTAACTGTGCTGGAAGCTCTCAGCAAAGAAGTGACTTACGAGCAGCTCCTTGAGGCATTGGAAGCTCGGTATGGCGATGCTCACCTGGAACACGTGTTTCGTGCGCAGCTCAAGGATCGCGTGCAACGCAATAATGAAAACCTGCAGCAGTGGGCCCTTGAAGTTGAGAAGCTGGTTCGGAAAGCATACCAGTCTGTACCTGCGCTTATTGATGGGAACCTGGTGCAGGTATTTATCGACGGCATCCGTGACCTTGAAGTTAGAGCTGCTGTGAGGCTCGGTCACCACGGGACCCTTAAGGACGCCTTGGCCCATGCACTGGAGGTGGAAGCTGTGCGGCAGGATCATCGTTCCCATCGCGTCAGGGAGGTTGCAGCGGCTACAGTTCGCGACCGCAACAAAGGATACAGCCCTAGGTGCTATGGCTGTGGGGAAAGGGGCCACCTTCGATCTAGTTGCCCTAAGCGAACTGAAGAAAGAGAAGACCGAGCTCCAGAGGGTAGTGCGGCTAACAGCACCGCCCAGCACCAGCAGCAGGGAAACGAGTAATAGCCAGGACTGCGGGGCGGGTGCTGGCTGATGCTCAAAGAGCCCCAAGGATTTTGATCACACAAACCCTTGACGGGAACAGCTTAATCATCAAGGGCGAGGTCAACGGAACGCCGTGTAAGCTGACCATAGATACTGGAGCCTCTCGTACGGTCGTCAGTTCCCAACTTCTAAGTCGGTTCCTTGGGGACTCCGCATACAACCGAGAACGCATTAATTTGGTAACAGCCACCGGTCAGCGCATACCCGTCCATGGAGAGAAGAAGATGGAGTTGAAGCTAGGCAACAGAATCTACCTGCATAATGTCATCGTGGCCGATATAATGGACGATTGCATCTTGGGCCTTGACTTTATGAGGAAGAATTATTGCGAGATTGACGTCAAGCAAGGGGTTTTGAAATGTGGACAAGAGGAACTTTTTATGGAAGGGGCATTACCAGGGAATGTGTACAGCCTTAAAAAGATTGTTCTTCCGCCGAGATCAGAAACGATTGTGCCGGTTAGTCTTCCTCGGAATCCTGGGAAAACTAATCGTTGTGTACTCGTGGAAAGGGTAGACAATGACCTTCCATGGAAAGTGGCACGAACTTTGGTCAGAGCCACCGACATCTCAGGGGTACGTGTGCTGAACCTTTGTGATCAGGAACAGATTATAGAAAAAGGCACACTAGTTGGTACTTGCGAGGAAGTGGATTGGTTGCGTCGATGCCAATATCTATCGACTGGGACCCTCAGCAAGGATGCACACACGAAAGTGTCCACACTTTTAGAAGACTGCCGTAGCGCTCTGTCCCACAATGAAATGGTGAAGGCTAAGAAGATGTTACTCAAGTACGCCGATGTTTTCTCGGCAAACGATGCTGACATCGGGAAGACTGGCTTAGTTCAACACAAAATAAACACAGGAGAAGAATTGCCTATCCGTCAGCGGCCAAGGAGATTGCCGGTAGCACGTGAAAAGGAAGTGGAAACCATGATTGAAGGAATGGTGAAGGATGGTGTTATTGAACCTTCATCTAGTCCATGGTGTTCACCTGTAGTGCTGGTAAGGAAGAAGGACGGCAGCATGCGGTTTTGTGTTGACTATCGTCGTCTGAACGACGTTACGAAGAAGGACAGCTATCCTTTGCCAAGAATTGATGACACGCTGGACATGCTTACTGGAGTAAAGTGGTTTAGCACGCTGGACCTGAAAAGTGGCTACTGGCAAGTTGAAATCGATCCCAAGGACAAGGAGAAAACTGCGTTCTCGACAGGAAAGGGTCTTTGGCAATTTAAAGTTATGCCGTTTGGATTGTGCAATGCTCCGGCAACGTTTGAAAGGTTGATGGAACTTGTACTTACCGGGCTAATTGGCGATGCCTGTCTGGTCTACTTGGATGACATCATCATTGTAGGCCGCACGTTTGAAGAACATCTTCAAAACCTGGAACGCGTGCTCATGAAGATCCAGAGTGCCAACCTCAAGTTAAGTCCGAAGAAGTGTTCACTATTCAAACGACAAGTTAGCTTTTTGGGGTATGTAGTATCGGAAGAAGGTATCCGCACGGATCCTGAGAAAATCACCGCTGTCAAGGATTGGCCAGTTCCAAAAGACAAGACGCAGGTCAGGGCATTTTTGGGTTTGTGCTCTTATTATCGGCGATTTGTTAAGAACTTTGCGGATATAGCCAAACCCCTGCACAAGCTAACCGAGGAGAAGCGACACTTCTGCTGGGATGAAAGTTGCAACATCGCATTCCAGGAGTTAAAGAACCGACTGTGCAAAACACCTATTTTGGGGTACCCTGATGCAGGCAAGGAATTTATAGTTGACACAGATGCAAGTGACATAGGACTTGGTGGTGTATTGTCTCAACGGAACGGTGATCAAGAGGTTGTAATAGCGTACTTCAGCAAGTCGTTGTCAAAGCCGGAACGGAACTATTGTGTCACGAGACGGGAATTGCTTGCCGTGGTAAAGTCATTGCAGCATTTTAGCAAATATCTTTTGGGGCGGAAATTCCACTTACGAACTGACCATGCTGCACTGAAATGGCTATTGCAGTTCAAAAATCCAGAAGGACAAGTTGCGAGATGGATTGAACTACTGCAGGAATACGACTTCGAGGTCGAACATCGCAGCGGAAAATCTCATGGCAACGCAGATGCATTGTCAAGAAGACCTTGTCCTGAAGACTGCAAGCATTGTACTAGGCAAGAAAGTAAAGAAGTCGTACCTGTGAGGATGCTCAAGACAGACCTCAGCAACGAGTGGAAGGAAAGCCTACAACATGCACAGCAGGAAGATTCAGACCTCAAGCCGATTATTGAGTGGATGAAGGCCAGTGCACCTAAGCCCACGTGGAGCGACGTCTCAGCGATGAGTTCGATCACAAAAAGCTATTGGGCCCAATGGGACAGCTTGGTGATTCAGGATGGAGTCCTGTGCCGTAAATGGGAAAATGCTCGGGGAAACAGCTGTCATTTGCAAATGGTTGTCCCTAAAGCTCAAGTACCGGATGTTCTACTGCTGTACCATAATGGTTGTTCAGGAGGCCATCTGGGAGTTAAACGGACCCTACTGAAGATACGCGAACGGTTTTACTGGGTCCACTGTCGGGACGATGTCGAGGACTGGTGCCGCAAATGTACGAGTTGTGCAGCTGTAAAGGGACCTCAGACTCGTAGTAGAGGTGCATTGAAATTGTACAATGTTGGTGCACCATGGGAGAGGATAGCCCTAGATGTTGCGGGACCATTCCCGGAAAGTGAACGTGGTAACAAGTATTTCATGGTTGTAATGGATTACTTCACTAAGTGGCCGGAAGTCTTCGCCATTCCAAACCAAGAAGCTTCAACAGTTGCAGATAAACTGGTTCATGAAGTCTTCTGCCGTTTTGGAGTACCTTTAGAGATTCACAGTGATCAAGGAAGGAATTTTGAATCCCAAATATTCCAGGAAACTTGTCGAGTTATGGGTACTCATAAAACGAGAACAACTTCTTACCACCCACAATCGGATGGAATGGTGGAACGATTTAATCAGACATTGGAGAGATACCTGGCAAAAGTTGTGGAAAATCGGCAACGAGATTGGGACAAGCACATACAACCGTTTTTGTTGTCATATCGAAGTGCTGTTCACGAAAGTACATCGGTGACACCAGCTTTCGCAAACTTTGGAAGGGAATTACGGCTGCCTGCAGACCTGATCACCGGAATACCACCTGATGCCCCACGCAGTATAACCGATTATGCGAATGACTTGCGGAACAAAATGAATGACATCTATGAGCACGTCAGACAATCGGGCCAGCAAATGTCTGAGAAGATGAAAACCCGTTATGACCGCAAAATGAACAATAAAGGGTTCGACGAAGGATCACTAGTGTGGTTGCACAATCCAGTCCGCAGCAAAGGGAAATCTCCTAAGCTTCAAGCTAAATGGGACGGACCGTATCGGATTGTGACAAAGATCAATGACGTGACCTACCGGATACAGAAAGGTGCAAGAGCTACTCCTAAGATCGTCCATGTGGATCGACTGGCGCGTTATTATGGGGCCGATAATGCTCGGGACGAGCATGTCTTAGGAGGGGGCAGTGTTGCGCGCCACAATGCCTACCACTAGCGCCATCTAGTATCGAGTAGCAGAACTAATAGTCGCGACCGTTCTAGAAACTTCGATGATAGAACTTTCCAGAACTATCGATGTCTGGTCAGCCGGGACCGATATGTACTCGAACATTCTAGATGTTTCTACGATAGAAGGTTCTGGAACTATCCGAGGCCTATATAAGACCGGTGTCGCCGCGTCCCGGATTCAGTGTTGGATAAGCGATACAAGCGAAAACATCGAAGCGATCTTCAAGTGCGACTTTCAAGTGATCTTGTAGTGCGATTGTGTTTTATAATTAGTGTGTTAAAATTGTAATTGCTGTTTTTAATTAAAGTGTCTATTTTTGGTTATTAAATCGGCAGTTTTTATTGTCACGAACCCCAAGCTCGTAACAATAGCTTTGCTTCTAAGTTATCTTCGTCATCATTTATTTAATCGGTTAAAGGACACCGAACGAGAACTAATAGAGGTTTTATTTTTTATTATGTCCGGAGACGTTAAGTGGGACACTTAACGCAAAGTGTTATCAGCATTATCAGCTTATAATATTCCCACTGCTGGGACACGGACCTCCTCTCTGTAAGAGACGGGAGAGGGCTGTAGTCTGTCTAGTGCCAGTTGGTAGGTCTCACATGTCTTCGAATTTTTGCTTCTAGGATATGCCGGTTTCGGCACGATGTTTTCCTTCACCGTTTTGAGAGCAGTGGTGATGAAATAATTTTCACAAAAAAGCACCTGTCAGGGTTCGAACCTACGAGCTCTACAACTCGTAAGTCGCGGCCGTTACCACTGGGCCACCACTGCTCTGCATGAGACTCATTTGATTTAGTATTCATACGACTCCTATAGTGTATATGACGCAGGGAAATGAGGATATCAGGGTTTTCACGAAATTCCTAGGGATATCACGAATCTTCTTACTAAAATTATCTAGTGATATGACAAAATACCAATTTATCGCCAGTGATATTATGTCGTTTCACTAAACTAAATCTAGTAAAATGTCAGAAAAGCAGATACTGCTTTTCTCTCGCTCGCTCTAGTACCCTCACGGGAGTAGAGAAACACGTTCAGAGCAGAAAAAAGAGTTCGTTTGTAAAGAAGACTTTGATCGGGAGATTCAAAAAATTTCGGAAGGAAAAAGAAAGAGAGATAAACCGTTGTGGACTGCAGAAAGGATCGAAAATGTAATTAATCTGTCAAGCTCCGCTAATAAGACACAATTGATTTTCTATTGTTTCGCCGCCGATCGGCGAACCGCGCCGCTTGACCGGTTAAATTAGTTGAAGAATATAAATGCACCAATTAATTTGTAATTTTGTTTTATTACTTTATTCATCAACAGCATAGATATCCGAGAGATATGCCTTCACTGCATATTTGTTCAAGTTCAAGTGTCGCCACATTTTCCCCACTCCGGAAACTCACACAAAAACAAAAGAAATAGATACGGCACACATGATCAAATTGGGCGGCTTTTTTGGCACACACACAAGAAAATAAGCGTAACACTTTTGTGCTATCTTATTGCACACATGCTCAAAAGGGGCGGGCACTAGAAAGTATAGACACAGTCACTGAATGCACACATGCAATTCTAGCATCAACTAGGGAAGATGAGTTAATATAAATATATGATCGATAAAAATATCGATAGATATGAACTACAAAAAAGAGAAATGTTTTTTGGGTTTTGGGTGTATTTTGTATTGTTTATTTTTTCTGCTTTCAATGTGGTATATTAAAAATCAATAAAACCAAATCACGTAAAAATATAATATATTTGTTTGCAAATGAAATTTAAGTAAATAAGTAGTTTCTTTAGTTTCTCTCTTACGTAAAATTAAAACTACGAGGGTCATTATCCATTATCTGTAGTGTGTCTGTGCGCCTAGTACACGCACATCACGCTGCCACGCGCCAGTGCAGCGCCGTGATGTCGAAATAAAAAAATATTAAGCATTTTCAAAGTTAATGCTTTTGAGCTGAAATTTTGTACAGATATTCTAGACCAGATACACTCTTCAACCCGTTTGTATTGATATACCCTTTCTGTAACACCCTGTATACAGTGTGTCAGGTTAAACGAGGGACATACTTTAAGGGAGTATAGTACCCATGAAAATGAACAATTTTTACTAAGAGACCAACACTGAAATCGAAAAAATAAAACCAGCCGCTCTATACATTTATCTTCGCATAACTGGACAAAATGTAGGGAACAGCTGTTTTTTTTTCTTTTTCATATTTTTCAGTCCGCCCCATATTAAAAGTTGTTCATTTTCATGAGTATCTACTACACTCATGAGTATCTACTACACTTCCTTAAAGTATGTCCCTCGTTTAACCTGACACACTGTATATAGGATACATATTATATCGAGTCCGCGTCTTACTGGTCAGTTTCTCTCAGTCGTCAGTTTATTTAATTCGCTAGTTTCGTTGATTAGTCAGTTTCACCGATTTACATAGGATATATAGATAGGCCTGATAGGACGATATACAAAATTACAAATAGGCTCCATAAAAAATCTTCAATCCCCTTTAAAAAAATAAAAAAGTACGAAAATACGTGTTCTATCATAAAAGATCTTGGAATTCCTATCTTTTGTTTTTATTATAGTGTAAACATGCATAATACTTTTGCACGTAGCTGTACTAATAATAGTTAACTTACGGTTTCATATAGGTATGTATCTTAATTTGAATGTAGGTACAGCCCACTTAAAGAGCAATTGTGTCTTTTCGCGGGCGACTTAAAACAATTCTCTTTAAAGTATACAGAACAAATTACAGTTTGGATTGACGGAAACGAATTATTTTCCCTGCCTGTTACATCTATCCATTTATTCTTAATTTCTGGATCTTACGGGAAATTGAAATGAAATGTATTAATTTTTGTAAAATAGGTTCTATATATATTTTCGTATTTAGACAGACTAACAATATTTATCGATAGCCATATCTCAGCGCTATGCATCACTACCGTTGCTAGGCAATTTTCTTGTTATTTCAAAAATATTTCACAACGAAATATTTGTAAAATCCTTAAATAATATCTATAATTAGTGCAGTGATTTTTTAATTACCGATGGTAGGATATGCCACTTGTCTTAAGGTTTGTTGTGATTGTTCTATTTGCAAATAAGGACGGAACAATTCTGCATTTTGTAAAAATACGAAATGACACTACACGTTTCGATACAAACATATGACTACGGCGCTTAGCGCTTACCGCCGGTCGCGCACAACAACATACGGCCAGTTATGGCCTTTTATAGAGGTGACATGCGGCACGCCTCCATGCCAAATCCCTCGATATCCGTGATCAACAGTATTCTTTATTTCACTACATTTAGTTTAGTGAAATGACATAATATCTCTGACTTTATATTAGTACAGGGTTTTTCAACAAGAACTTTGTTTTCTAAAACAAAATAAAACAAAGAATTTAGATGAAGATGATTCAAATTTTTATTGTGTTACGAAGAGAAAAGCTTGGCAATTATGAATAAAAAATTATATCTGGCAAATGTCCACCACGACCACGCTGACAGAAGTCAATTGTTTCATCAGTTTTTAATCACTTTTTGGCAAAATGGCGGGTCTATTTCGTTAATCTCATCACGGAATTTGAGTTTTAAGGCTGCAATCGATTCGATTGGCTCTGTATAGACTCTGTCCCTAACATAACCAAGCAAGCAATTGCTTAACATAACATAATTCTTAATAGCGGTCTCAGAAGGACGATCATGTTGTCTGAAAATATCACGAATTTTACAGAACCACCATTTTCATAGTGGATTTTAATTATTTTAATTCGATTTTCGAGCGAAATTGAATTCATTGTAACAATTGCCAAAGCATCTACTACGAATACGTCAAAAAACTAAATGTCAAAACTGTCATGTTTTTGGTGTTGCCCCAATTGAAAAACAAAGTTCTTGTTGAAAAACCCTTTATTTTGTCATATCACTAGATACTTTTAGTAAAAAGACGTAAGAAACCAGAATATTCGACATCTACTGGGATTTCATGATATCCCTAGGGATTTCGTGAAATCCCTGATGTCCTCATTTCCCTGCGACATATAGACTATACAGTATTATATTAGATAATACCGGCGTGTGTGTATGTCCAGATGTGTGAACGTGAACGAAGAAAAAGGAGTATGTAAGGATCTTAGCAAGTGGCGTTCTGTTGTTCTTGACAACCCCCATGGCATAAAGGCGTAAGTTTATCTATGTGTATGTAAAGTATAAGTTTCAAATTTACAGGCAAAGGTGAAAGTATATGGGACACATACCTCCACGATCACCCCACGTTCACAATAGACCATAAAAACGGAGATGTGGCAGCTGACTCTTACCACCGCTACATGGAAGACATTGAATTGATCAAAAGTTTAGGCGTTAGTGCCTATAGAATGTCTATTTCTTGGGTCAGGTAAGATGTTTATTAAATCTTCTTTTTCAACAGGGGATCGAGAAGGGGGGGTGGAGGGGGGTTTTTAGGGGATCAGACCCAAATAGCTCGGTTTATCTCTAGACCACTTATTTTTGATTTGTTTTGTAGAAACTTATATATTATAAGAATAGCTCACACCTAAAATATTATCACAAGTCAGTAAGATGGTGTTAAAGCTGGCTGCATCTACATAAATATCTTCCATTATTGACTGCTATCATAATTATTTCATATGAGCAATTGCTCGCGGCTTCACCCGCGTAAATATCCCACGGGAGCGTACTACCGGGATTAATAGTACCGTGTTAATCCAGGTAAACAATATTATATTCATTCCGTAATACATTGTTATCATATAACTCTATAGGTTTACGCGGCGCACGGTAGTAAAGCTCCCAGTCGGCATGATTTTTTCGACATCTTCAACAATCATCGTCATACTTCAGTCAATTCACACAAAACCTTAATGAATTATACACTTAAACCTTTCTCATGAATCACTCCGATTGGCGAAAACCACATGAAAATCCGTTCCGTAGTGACGTATTTATATCACAGTCCATTTACTATAATATTAGACAGAAGTTAAAAAAGGCTCTTTTAGGGGTACACTTTGTAATAAAAGTACAACAAATATTATTACAGTCAAGATTGATGTGGAGTTAAATATAATCAATTTAAATAACAGCAATCACACTTAATTGTACTTATTTAACCTATCTACCTTCTGAAATTACAAGGCCTTCATTTAATATTATTTAGTTTTTACATAAAATACTGTCGTGTCAATGTTTAAAATCTAAAAGAAGCAGGGACGGACAGTACCGGGAAGGTTTTTCATGTCACTATAACTCTACCAAATCTGAAATGTTACCTATTCCCTTCATGAGTTGTGGCAGCACGTGTTTTTTTATTTTGTCGGTTTATACAAAAGTTGTTTTTAATAAACTGATTGTTACTAAAAATTGTTTCATTTCATGTATCTATCCAAGCATCGTGAAGAGTAGATAGATAGAATATGCTTTATTGTTTGCCATAAATTGTTACTTACAAAAAAAGCACATACATTATTTATTAAAATTGTTTGAACTTAACTTGAAAATAGAAGGTTTCGTACTGCTGCTTCTGCGAGCCTCTTTTTTCTAATGTTATAATAAATGGAGTATAGAAACAATTTCATATGAACCTTTTTTTTCTCGCAGGATTCTCCCAAACGGGACTGACAACAACATAAGCGAGGAAGGCGTAAAGTACTATCGAACACTCTTCGAGGAACTCCTAAGAGCCAACATCACTCCTGTAGTAACGTTATTCCACTGGGACATGCCCACACCATTTATGAACCTCGGTGGCTGGGCCAATGCAAAAGTTGTTGACTTTTTCGTGGATTATGCGCGAGTAGCATTTAATTTATTCGGCGATTTAGTCAAAACTTGGCTAACGATAAACGAACCTCATGAACATTGCATAAGTGTAAGTACGTAGTTTCAATTTTATTGAATAAAGCTCATTTCAGACTACGCTATAATAATTATAATAGCATATAGGGTATAGGTCATAGCACAACAATATCGCTCGCCATACATTTATAATAATATATAGTATAGCAAAGTGTGAACGTGTTCTAAATAAATGTATGGCGAGCGATATTGTTGTGCTATGAACTATACGCTATATGCTATTATATTATAGCGTAGTCTGAAATGAGCTTTATCGTACCACAGGCAATTAAACCGCACTTTGTGAATCAGACTTTAGCTTTAGTCATTGGGTTTATGTAACAAAATTAAATGACATTTACATTTCCTCAGAGTTACGGGCTTGATATACTGGCACCAGCTATGCAATCGCATGGAATTGGCGTATATTTATGTATTCACTTCAGCTTGCTAGCCCATGCTCGGGCTTACCGCTTGTATGAAAAGGAGTTTAAACCAGTTCAAAAAGGTAACGTGTGATCTTTACCTATTTCTCACAATATCGCCTCCTGGTTTTATAAATTGCAGTCGCACCTTAGCTGAATAAAAAAAAACAATGATGGCACATAATAAATTCAATCACTTTTGTTCTTCAGGAAGAGTATCCATAGTAATAGACAGCAGTTGGGGTAATCCAAAAGACTCCAACAATCCAAAGGATGTCAAGGCGGCAGAGGAATATCTTCAAATGCATGCAAGTTCCTTTAACAAGACTCTAGATATAAATTCCATGTTCATAACAATTGTGTATATCTAATCGTACTAGGCGATGAGGCGGCAAAAGCGACGCGTGGCATCACATAATTATGTTATGTGTCCTAAACCACAAATCTCAAAATTCAATGTTTTCTTATTTGGTAAGTATTGTTTTTAAACTTTTGCTTTTTTTTTTCATTTTTCAGGTGGGAATGATAGTTCATCCAATATTCTCTGATGTCGGTGACTATCCTAGTTTTGTTCGTGAACGGATTAACAACATGAGTAGCCAACAAGGGTATTCGCGGTCACGTCTCCCATATTTCACTGATGAAGAGGTTTGTACACGCGATATCTTGCGACAAAACTCCTGAATAAAATTACTGTAATTTCTACTAATTTGTGAGTTACAAATGTTTGCCTCTTCTTCATCTTAGCATGTCGGTGGCAAATATCGTTCGAGGTTAATTTTCTTGTTTGACCCAGAACTTAAGAACAACGCTAACACCATTCGCTGACGTGGAGATTATGTACTCACTTGTACAGGCAAGACATGTGGCGTAAGATGAATGGTGGGTGCCAAGGTCTGTGAGGAGGCGCCGAATATAGATTGAACATCGCAACCATCCGTGAAAGCCTACCTGAGCACGGAGTCTGTTTAAAGTTTTTCAAGTCGGCCGCAACGCCGTGTACCCAGATGAAAGGCTCTAGGCATACGGAAAACCAAACGCTTTGCACTTCAAGAAGTTTTATTTCATTATTCACGCCTGTATTGATTATATGATATTAAGTAATATGCAGGGGTGCATTGTATAGTATACCTAAACTCGCTAGTTATGTATAAGTTAGATGCTAATAGGGGGGGCGAGTATAATAGTAATTGAAAAGTCTTAATGTCCCTACAATACACCTCAACGTGAAAGAAACAAGACGAGAGACAGTTTGAGTATTCAACCATTAGAAATGAAATTCGCATTTTATACTATTTCCAGGTGGTGGCGATTCGAGGAAGCGCAGACTTCTTTGCCCTCAATCACTACGTAACATATTTAATATCACCATCGTCAATGGAACCTGGATGGAAGGTGCCTTCTTTGTTCCATGACACTGGCGTCAAGATTGAGTACGATCCATCTTGGCCTACACCTGGTCCTCTGGCGGTAAATAATTTAATATTTAGAAATATAAGTCTATACTAATATTATAAAGAGGTAAAATTTGTTTGTAAGTTTGTATGTATGGGGTAATCTCTGGAACTACCAGTCGGATTTGAAAAATTCTTCTTGCATTTGATAGCCCAATTCTTGAGGAAGGCTATAGGCTATTTAACGTCACGCTATGGCCCTTAGGAGCCGAGCAAAAGCGCTATGGGAAAACGAAGTGATAGAGCAGGAGACGCGGGCAAGTGATGCAATACGACGAGATGGGTCGAGGGAATAAGAAATTTCACGCGAACGAAGTCGCGGGCAGAAGCTAGTTTAATATATTTTTAGTTATTGAAATAACAATAAGGACATAATTCCTTCGGTATGCAGCATTAGCATCACAAATTAGTCAACCAGTTTTGCAATGTGAATACAAATCTTTTCAATAGAGGTAAAATGGTTTTTTTTTACCAGGATGAGGCTATGCATTCAGCGAGATATGAGTTTGACTCAACTTGCTTGCTTGTTTGACAAAGACATATACAAATATCCTAGCCTGGATTATTCACCAGCAACTTTGTCTAAAACGCAAGCTCAAAAAACTGACTTTGAGAGTACATTAGCTCGTAACCAACCCAATTACAGCCCCAAGTTTATAAATAAGAAATAAAGTTTAAAAATATTACAGGTTTATCCACCAGGTTTCCGAAAACTTCTCAACTGGCTTCAGAACACCTATAAAATATTGAAGAAAATCCCAATCCTTATAACCGAAAACGGATTGGGCGATTTTGGTCTTAGTGGAACAGAAGACTACGAGAGAGTTTCTTATTACAACGACTACCTCTACCAAGTGCTGCTAGCTATACATGAAGATGGGTGCAATGTCAAAGGATATTTCAGTTGGAGTCTTTTGGATGACTTTGAATGGACAGATGGCTACACGTAAGTTTTGATTGCCTTTTCTGCATTACCGGTATACAGTGATCAGAGCAAAAATACTTTAGTCTCGTCGTTTAGGGCTATTTTTGTCTGCTCATTGCACGATAGAATCTACTTTACCGGCTCAGTATTATATTTATATTGCACCGTGATATCAATCTCTTTCTTTACATCTCAGACTGAATAAAATGGTGACTGTTACAGATAAAAGAAAAAAATATCAGGCGAAGCCATTCAAAATGTTTTAGGTTGTTGTAAACTCGACATTGGCCAAAAGTGTATGCTATTATGATCTTTGTTATCTAGCAACTAAATATATTATTTTATACACGAGCGATCATCACATTTTCTTAAAAAAAAACTATATTATATCAAATTGAAATGATGTTCTTTGGTAAGCATAACACTTGAGAACGGCTGAACCATTTAGGCAATGTTTTGCTTGAAAATGTTCATATTACCTAGTCCGAATTAGGTTTTTATGGAAAGAAAAATTTCGGAAAAAATGTCCGGAAAATTGGACGGGAATACTGAAATTGCTTTTTCTATGAGATTTTTGTATGAACTCAAACCAATATTTAAACTTTGACAGGACAACGTTCGTCGGGTCAGAGAGTATCAATAAAAATTTACTGTCATGAATGTGTATGTTTTGTTGTTTGTATAATTTATTTTTGTTTAATTTACTAATTTATTTTGTATGTAATTTTTAATTTATTATACTGCTACGATAAAATTTGTACGCCGCTGGCAAAACAGAGGCAGTCAAATGATTTGTTAATGAGAGCATACTTTTATTATTTTTTTTATTCATTAATTCATGCAATACTCTGTGCGGTAGCTTCAAAAGGTAATATGTCACCCGACTTGATAAACGAATAAGAAACTGCCGAGGTGTTAAAGACTTGACTGTATCTAATATATCCAATGATTAAAAGGTGCTCAACCAAATTTTTTGTTATCATTTCAGAATAAAATTCGGCTTAATCTTCGTGGATTTTGACAGCCCAAATAGAACGCGGATACCGAAGCTGTCAGCGAAAAACTATGCCAGCATTGTGCGCACACGCCGAATTGACTTTGACTATATAAAGCAACCCGCGGTCCAGAATGCGAGTAGATTAGATAAAAATGCTCCAGTCTCACCACTCTATTCACTCCACACTGTGTAAATAAAGCTAGCTTCAAAGAGTTCTATCGTTAGATTTGCCCTCACTGTACTTATTCGCGCAAAAAATATCCACACGGAGAAGAGCTACACAAATATAATGGCGTTTTCATTACAATAAAGTCAAGTCACTGCGTTATTGTGTGTCAGTGGTGTCAAAACGAAACAGACACACGAATATCCTTTGACGAGGTAGGACGAATCTGACGATTTAAATCTTTGTTCAGCTTACTTTTTTTTTACAAGGCCGTTTGTTTTATTTATCGTCTTCAAAAAAGAAGTAGCTCAAAATGGTTACAGCTTAGAGTTTATTTTTGAATGTACGGTCAGTAGCACATCAGTAGGAACAATCAAACTAATTTCTCTCTGTTAACTAAGGACACAGAAAAAATATTGATATTTTTTGGTACTTATCTTCCTTTTAAACATACTTATGCCAAAATACAAAACATAGGGACATGGCATTGGTAGATATACATTGTATCGTAAAAATATGTGTACTAGTATCATTGACCAGGGAGAAAACAGAGGAATACGTTAGTATGGAATTAACGCCAACGACCACATGGCTCATTTCCTCTTAACTTCTGAGCCATCACGGCCATGCGACCACGACGTAATGGTAAATTAAACCATTTAATTTATCATGAAAGAACGCAATGTATTTATTATCAATAGAAGCTTAATTTATTGATATGAATTGTTACAAGAAATTGTATTTACATGTATGTACCATAGTACGTGTAGTTGGTCTTGTAGATTTAAAAGCACTAAATGGAGTTTGATGAAATAAATAGCGCCATCTCCTAATCAAGCCGGAAAATTGACTAATCTGGTCCTTGCATTTCTTGCTCTAAATAAACTCTAAAAACTAGGTATCATACCAAATTAAGCAAGCATCGCCACTTTGTCCGTTTATGTACTTCCAACATCCAGATTTCTGCGGACACAAGGTCATCAGTCTATCTTGTGGGAGGCCTTCAAACGCTACGTCTTCCGGCACGCGATCGCCACTCCAGAATCTTTCGGCCCTATCGTCCATCTGTTCTGCGAGCAATGTACCCAGAACAGATGTACCTATGTGTGTGTGCATTATTCATTTAGATATCCCAATTTAATCGTTCCCCCGTTTAATTAAAATTAGTAAGTAATTTAGGAAACATGCAGAACAGATATCTCCCCATATATATAAATATTTATTGCACATAACAGGTGGTTGAGCAACGAGGGTAGTTACATCATCAATTCATCATAACTGACTGTCTCTACTATTAATACTATTAGCTTTGACTGTGGAACAGCACCTTAACTGGGTAACATACTATCAATCACAATCTGAATCATTTTCAAGGATATTGCCAATCCATTGCTTCTTATGTTCAAAAAAAAATGTCTGCTCAACAACGTAAATAACGCAATGAATGTTGTTGAACTGTCAATATGAAAGCCGTTCCTACTGTTAGCGTGTTGAGCAATTACCCTGCCGGAGAAATCCTAACAATTTTTTGGCTTATTCCCAGGAGCTCCAAATCTATTGTTCTCCAAACAATTTCACTCCATACATTGATTCCTAAGAGCTCCATAATTTTATTAATTAAAATAATATAATAATATAGGTAATAGGTACTAAATTGTTCCCATTACTTTTTTACTTTGGAGCCGCCGGGAATAAAGGGGTTTGAAGATTTTTGTATGGAGGGTGGCCCTAAGGCCGGCCGACATTTTGATTTTTTTTCAGAATCGCGGTGCACAACAAAAGTTATATATTTAGATAGAGGACACTTATACAAACAAAAAATGTAATATAACATAATATCCTAAAGCGTCAGGTTTCGGAGTTATTCACCGAAATATAAGTCGAAAACAACAAGGATTTTTTTTGTTTTTTTTCCCTCCAGATAAGCATATTGAACTATTGAGGTAATAGAAACGTTATGAAACCTTTATGAAGAAGAAACAAATGAAGAATAGACATTTTTTAAATAAATAATTAAACACGGCAATTTATAGTTCATTTTTTAATCCCAGAGACTAATCTGACATTTAAGTCTTTTGTGTTTTCGTTTTTTTTTTTAGTATAGAAGTTTGAGATTACACTTGTCAGATTAGTCTCTGGGATTAAAAAACGAACTATAAATTGCCGTGTTTAATTATTTATTAAAAAAATGTCTATTCTTCATTTGTTTCTTCTTCATAAAGGTTTCATAACGTTTCTATTACCTCAATAGTTCAATATGCTTACCTGGAGGGAAAAAAAACAAAAAAAATCCTCGTTGTTTTCGACTTATATTTCGGTGAATAACTCCGAAACCTGACGCTTTAGGATATTATGTTATATTAAATTTTTTATTTGTATAAGTGTCCTCTATCTAAATATATAACTTTTGTTGTGCACCGCGATTCTGAAAAAAAATCAAAATGGCGGCTGATTTTAGGGCCAAAACCTTCAAACCTCTTATGGAGAGCCTGGGAATAAGCCAATATTTTTCCGAAGTTAATTTACCAACCTAATCCACATTTATTTTTAACGCACCATTCAGTAAGAATGCATTTTGCTATGACTATTGACAAGGCACAACTGTATGCAGACTTATCATGTGAAACCACGAATCATCTATTTCAAAACAAAACATAGGTACTCGTATTTTTGATTAGATGGTCAGTTCTACTTATAAGCTACAGGATCCTTCTGCTCAAAGGTTTTTGTGAAAGATGCATCGCAGGTGAAAGATGCATTCCGCCAGCTGCTATGACAATTTTTTTACTGTTCAAGCACTACAGTTATAGAATGACTGGCCCGTGTCGGTAAGGCGTGCTCAATATTTGTCTTCTTTTAAATTATGGTAAAAAAAACCACTTCCTCTCTCCTTAAACATTATCATTATATTTTCTTTAGATTAGTATATTATGCTTTATGTATGTAGGTAAGTATTTATTGTACTATGTAAATGAAACACCACAGACTACCTATGGCATTGTCTCTCCTTTTTGATCCATCCGAAGGTTGTCTTTAAAAGAAGCTCATAGCAATAAGACCGCCCATTATTTTCACCCTTTGTAAAATTTCTACATTTATACGTGTAATATTTATATGGTGTACTTAATAAAGAGTATTTCTATTATATTGAATACTACTGTCTTTTTTTTATGGATGGGAAGTCAACAAATGACCCCTCCCGTTCTGGGTGGAGCGGAAGGGAGTGTCAGACTCTTACTGGCTAAAACCCATCTGTGTTCCTTCCTTAGCCCTTTATGTTCCGGGGTAGCGGTAACCCTTTCGGGCAATACCGCACCCCTGGCAGGCTTCGGCCCTAGCAGGCCCCTTCCTTTTTGCTGACATCTCTTTGAAGCGCGCGTGGAACACGTATGCGCCGTCCGGCACGAGCCTGGTCCTGATCGGACTGTGAGCTACCCATTACTCTCCGTCCGCAGGCTCGCGCCTACGGTGGCCAGGAGTCGTCACGCGGCTCCCGACGCCCAGGGCGTCTCCCGCGGCGGCTGGGACGTGAGGCTCTTTCCCTTTACCATCCCGCCATCTCCTTCGCTAGCTTGACTGCTTCGCAGAAGGAGGTGACTGCCTCCCACTCCCTCTCGCCCCGGACCATGGCTTGAACCAGAAATACTACTGTCTCACTTGCTAACTTCGCATGACATCACGATGATTACGGTTCTGTTTTAATTTGAATCGTTCTATTTAGTACAACAGACACAATATCATCATCATCCTTCTGCTCTCTCCCAGTTTATTTAGAGCCAGTGTAATATATAATCTTGGTCTTTAATACATCTTTATCAACCCTAATTAATACCATTTCTAGCCTTATCTCCGTACCTATTATAGCCATGTACATTTTACTACATAAATTATCGTTTAAAGTTACTTTATTGTCCATAATGTGTCCTATAGGCTATTTATTAGGACAATTGACCCATAATAAACGTTTTATCTAAGGACAATCCATCCATTTCTCTCGCTATCTTAGTTCATAGATCTTAGCAGCAGTCGGATGTAAGCTGGGCCATATAAATTATAGAGCGACGTGATCGACTGTCCCACCAAGATGTTTATTGCTCCAAGGATGGACAATAAATAGCTCAATGGATATTACGTTATTGCGTGCGTTCCTTTTAGCTTTACTAAGGGCAATATTCTGAAGTATTGCATTCGGTTTCCATTAGGCTGAGTTTTGTGATGCGTAGCGTAACATTGGAGCGTCACACGGTATACTTACAGTAAACCCTTGATGTATTTTTCTTACTGGAACACTAGGGAAAAAATGTATGAAAAAATTATATTTATTAAAGCCCGACTTCTGCTGTCCATTTTTTATTCTTTCGGTACAATGAGATGATTCTTATATGAAAAAGGGTAAAAGCACGTCATTAATAAAAATAAACGGTTAAGGAGAAAAATCATTTTGGACTAAATATGAAAATGCCGAATCACAAAAAAACTTATATTCTATTAGAATGTATTATTCTTATCACTTTTTATCATGGGACCAAATCTGTAGGGTCATTCCCTGCGCTGTTATACGAGTTAGAAAAATACAATTTTCAGTATGTTTTAGTTAACAGAACAATAGTAATCTAATTTGCATTTTGTATACAGGGATAACTCTGTGCGTTGGCTTTGGCCCCTCGTACGCTTTCAAAGGTCCGGGACCCCACGACCCCGAGATAATGTAAAGATATAAAAATAATAAATCATTCATTTGAAAACATGGTAAACAATGGTGTTAAATATAATTATGCCAGTAAACATTTATATTTTTTTTCTGTGAAAAAATATAAATGGTTATTAAACGGCTCTAGAGTTATTCTCCACATAGCTATAGCAGGTATTAGAAGTATCGTCGTAAGTAATAATAGCCGCATGGGTCGGTCCGTGGACGGGTGACCAACTTTATATACCGAGACCCCTCCATACTTCGTTAAGCACATTAAGCCCTTGGTCTTGGCTGTCATTCTTGGATCTCTGACAGTCGTTACGGGTCGTCAGAAGCCAAAAAGTCTGACGACCAGTCTTAAATAGGGGTATCGTTTCGTACTGGGTAATGACCCAGTAACTGGGTTGTGGGGGTAAGATTGGCAATCGCTTCGTGTAAACTATTAGTATTCAGCTCCATCTGGTAAGACTGGTAGCCGACCTCAACAAACTTGGGAAAAGCCTAGAGAGATTGATTATTGCAGTACTAGTATTAACTTATTTAAATATGTAAATAAGCAGAATGTTTAATTTTATTTTTTATACTTAGTTTTGATTTGGGACAACATAGGCTAACAAAAAAATGTACCGATCGACACTTATGCGGGTGAAACCGCGGGGCGCAGCTAGTATTCTAATAAAGTCTGAACTTGTACCCAAATGACATTGTGTAACAATGTAGTTCAAAACCTATATAACTGCATTTAATTCTTACTCTCGTTAAATAGATGTCGCTGTGCGCTTGCGCAGTATTTCTGAATCTAGGTGTTAATATTCGCTGCCGGTTGGGTGGGTCTCTTTTATCGAGCATGTCAGGTATCTCTAATTTCCCTTCAAAACGCATAAATCTTTCGTTTTTTACTAAAGATTTCCGTGGAGGGGAACACTTAAATGAGTCTAATAATAATTTTGAAGTACTCTGCTTCGGCAGAGTTTGTTAGTACAGTGAAAACTGGTTAACACTTAAAAGGGACGTGGACACATGGTATCGATTCGATACTCCAAGGTATGGATACTTGTCTCCTAGATAAATATTTCCCACACTTAATGACAGAATAAAACACTTTTGAAATAATCAACGTATGTAATTAAATTATTTTAATTGAGTACAGTACAAATGATACTTATAATAAAATTATATAGTGCAAAATTCTGTCAATGATTCTAATTTTTATTTTGTGCTGTCGATGTGTCAATGTCAATTCAAGTGTTTTTTTTTATTTTATTGTCAATAAATAAAAGAGGCAGGATTATTCGAAACAATACGACACGAAAAAAAGTACTAATACCTACCAGAAAAGTGTAGAATAAAAAATATCGGTATCGGAAGGAAAAGTACTCGATACCAAAAAGTATCAAAACTTTTTCCGCGTCCCTAGTTAATAGTAACAAATAGGTTTGGTTGTTACTACACGTGCTATTAACCGTACATTCAAAATAATTATGGCCGTATCCATTTCGAGCTACTTATTTCTTGAAGACGATAAATAAAACAATAGGCCTTGTAAAAAAATTAAGTTAGCTTATCAAAGATTTAAATCGTTAGATTCGGCCTACCGCGGCAAAGGATTTTCGCGTGTCGGGTTCGATGAAGCACCACTGACACTTTATGACTTGACTTTATTGTAATGGAAACGCCATTATTATTGTTTAATCTGTCAAGCTCCGCTAATGAGACATAATTGATTTTCTATTGTTTCGTCGCCGATTGGCGACGCGCGCCGCTTGACCGGTTCAGCTCATTCTTCTCCTCTCTCTGTATGGATATTTTACGCGCGACTAAGTACGTTGTGGGCAAATCTAACGATAAACTTTTTGAAGCTAGCTAGCTTTATTTACATGCGGTGAGACTCGATCATTTTTATCTAACTAACTCGCATTCTGGACCGCGGGTTGCTTGATGTATTCGAAGTCAATTTGGCGTGTGCGCACAATGTTGGCGAAGTTTTTCGCTGATAGCTTCGGTGTCCGCGTCCTATTTGGGCTGTCAAAATCCACGGAGAATAAGCCGAATTTTATTCTGAAATTACAAAAATAAGATTTGGTTGAGCACCTTTTAATCGGGTTAGGGGGCAACTCGTCCACTTCGAAACTGGGACCAAGGACATTGGATACATTAGATACAATCAGTATTTTATTTCTTTTATCAAGTCAGGTGACATATCACCTTTTGAAGCTACCGCACTGAGCAGATATGTATGAATAAAAATTTAATAAAAGGATGTTCTCAGTAACAATTCAGTTGACTGCCTCTGTTTTGCCAGGGGTGTACAAATTTTATCGTTGCAGTATAATAAAATAAAAATTACATTCAGATAGAAATAAATTATGTATTAATTTAAATATTTGAAAATATAAGTTAAGTAGTTTAGATATTAATATTCAATTCAATAAACAAATTATACAACAAAACACACATTCACGACTTAGTAAATTTTTATTAATACTCGCTGACTCGATAGACGTATTCTTGTCAAAAGGGCTTTGAAGATCCGTGGCAGCATAGGTACCTAATGTTGCGCCATTTTAAAAATAGCGGCCACGCATAAGACTTATATAAATCGATAGCTGATATCAATTGAAACAGAAAACATAATAAGACCAAACCCCGTAAAGTGTCATGTTTCCGAGATATGAACGTTCAAAGTTGATGATTGCGTCACGTGATTAATTTTGGACGATAAAGAAAAGAAAGAAAGAAAATACGTTTATTTGCGGTGCAAATAAACGACGCATGACGCAAAAAAGAACATAAACACAAAAAATAAAATAAAAAGGTAGGGGGAAACATGCGTCATGCGTCGATAATATCTCGGAAACGTGACACTTTACGGGGTTTGGTCTTATTATGTTTTCTTTTCTGTTTGCATTGCAGGCTCCAGGCTCCATATAAAAATCTTCAAACTCCTTTCAATTTGGTCTTGAATTTACAAAAAAAAAAAAAACACAAAAAACAAAAATCCAAAACAAGAAAACAAAAAACACAAAAATTTAGTTTTTATACAAAAATCCCATAGAAAAAGCAATTTCAGTATTCCCGTCCAATTTTCTGGGCATCTTTTCGAAATTTTCTTTACGCAAAAACTTACTTCGGACTAATATGAACATTTTAAAATAAAATATAGCATAAATGGTCCAGCCGTTCTCAAGTGATGTACTTACAGACGAACAGCATTTCAATTTGATTTATATATAGATTATCTTACATAAAAATATTAGTATCGCATTTATGCAGCAGAAAATGTGATAATCGCTCGTGCATAAAATAATATATATTAATAATAATAATAATATATTTAATAGCTAGATAACAAAGATCAAAATAGCACCTTTGATCAATGTCGAGTTCACAACAACCTAAAACATTTTTAATGGCTTCGCCCTTTTTTGATTTATTTTTCTTTTTATTTTTCAGAATCTGTCACAGTCACCATTTTATTCGGTCTGACATGTAAATAAGATGGCTAAATGTCATTATGTGGTTTAATGACATCACGAAAAAATTTAAAACACTGAGTCGGTAAAGCAGATTCTATCGTGCAACAAACAGACAAAAATAGCCCTAAACGACATGACGAACGTATTTTTGCTATGACTGTAACACCAGTAATGCAGCAAACACTATCAAAACTTACGTGTAGCCATCTGTCCATTCGAAGTTATCCGTAAGACTCCAACTGAAATATCCTTTGACATTGCACCCATCTTCATGTATAGCTAGCAGCACTTGGTAGAGGTAGTCGTTGTAATAAGAAACTCTCTCGTAGTCTTCTGTTCCACTAAGACCAAAATCGCCCAATCCGTTCTCGGTTATAAGGATTGGGATTTTCTTCAATATTTTATAGGTGTTCTGGAGCCAGTTGAGAAGTCTGCGGAAGCCTGATGGATAAACCTGTAATATTTTTTTAATAAATTTTATTTTAATGTTAAAAAAGTTGGGGTCGAAAGTGGGTTCGTTTCGAGTTATTGTACTCTTTAAGTTAGTTTTTTGAGCTTGCGGGTTAGAAAAGTTGCTGGTCAAATAATCCAGGTTTGTGTATATCTTTGTATTGATGTGTAGTGGCCCAGTGGTAACAGAGCCTGTGACTTACGAGTTGTAGGTCATGGGTTTGAACCGAAGTAGGCACTTTAATTTGTGAAAATTATTTCATCACCACTGCTCTCATGACGGTGAAGGAAACTGGCATTTCCCAGAACTATAATAATTCGCAGTCATGTGAAATCTGTCAACCCGCATTAGGCCCGCGTGGTTGATTACGGCCCACCCCCTCTTACAGAGAGGAGGCCTGTGTCCCAGCAGTGAGAACATTATAGGCTGATTATACTTTGTACTGAGCGAGATGAGTCAAACTCATAGCACGCTCAATGCATAGCCTCATCCTGATAAAAAATATATTTTACCTCTGTTGTAAAGATTTGTGTTCACATTGCATAATGGTTGACTGATTCGTAACGGTAATGCTGCGTACCGAAAGAATAATGTTCTTATTTTTATTTCGATGACTAAAATATAATTAATGAATACCTTTTAATACAATCCAGTTTAGTTTTATTACCTAATAATTACCATCAAAAAGATTTGTATTTGATAAATGACGATAACAAATTTTACTTATGTAAATTTAATGATTAAATACACATAAACCTTCCGGGATAAATTCACTACATGAAGGTAACAAATGCAACGAAATCCATTATGAAGTTTATAAGAACTAACCGTCATAGACAAAGAGCAACCTTATCTAATACTATTTCTAATTATAGATTCATTACCGCCAGAGGACCAGGCATGGGCCAAGATGGATCGTACTCCATCTTGACGCCAGTGTCATGTAACAAAGAAGGCACCTTCCATCCAGGTTCCATTGATGATGGTGAAATTAAAAATGTTATGTAGTGGTTGACAGCGAGGAAGTCTGCGCTTCCTCGAAGTGCTATCACCTGAAAATTAAATGTGAAATTCGTTTCTGAATTATTAATATTCAAACTCTCTCTCGCTCTTGTATGTTTCTTTCACTTTGAGGTTGTAGCGATATACCTACCTAAAGACTTTTCAGTGGTTCTATTATATTCGCTCCCTATTACCATCGAACTTAAATATAACTAGCCAGCTTAGGTATACTATACAATGCACCTCTGCATATTACTTCAATACAAGCGTAAATAACGAAATAAAAGTTTTTGAAGTGCAAAGCGTTTGATTTTCCGTATGCGCAGAGCCTTTCATCTGGGTACGCGGCGCCATAGCCGACTTAAAATACTTTAAACAGACTCCGTACTCAGGTGGGCTTTCACGGATGGTTGCGATGCTCAATCTATATTCGGCGCCTCCCCGAAGACCTTGGCCCACCATTCATCTTACGCCACATGTCTTGCCTGTACAAGTGAGTACATAATCTCTACGTCAGCATATGATGTTAGCGTTGTTGAGTTCTGGGTCAGACAAGAAAATTAACCTCGAACGATATTTGCCATCGACATGCTAAGAAGAAGAAGAGGCAAACAGAAACACTTGGACACCGGCTATATATTTTTGTAACTCTCAAATCAACAGAAATGACTATCATTATATTCAGGAGTTTTGTCGCAAAATATCGCTTATACAAACCTCTTCATCAGTGAAATATGGGAGACGAGACCGGGAATACCCTTGTTGGCTACTCATGTTGTTAATCCGTTCACGAACAAAACTGGGATAGTCACCGACATCAGAGAATATTGGATGAGCTATCATTCCCACCTGAAATATGAAAAAAAAAAAAAAACAAATGTTTAAAAACAATACTTTCCAAATCAGGAGACATTGGAATTTGGGATTTGTGGTTTAGGACATTTAGCATAATTATGTGATGCCACGCGTCGCTTTTGCCGCCTCGTCGCCTAGTACGATTAGATATACACAATTGTTATGAACATAGAATTTATATCTTGAGTGTTGTTAAAGGAACTTACATGCATTTGAATAAATTCCTCTGCCGCCTTGACATCCTTAGGATTGTTGGAGTCTTTTGGATCGCCCCAAGTGGCGTCTAATACTAAAGATAGTTTTCCTGAAAACATTTTTTTTTAATAAGACTAAAGTGCTTTACGACTGCATTTTATTAAACAAGGAGACGATATTGTGAGAAATATGTAAAGATCACACGTTACCTTTTTGAACTGGTTTAAATTCCTTTTCATACAAGCGGTAAGCCCGACCATGTGCTAGCAAGCTGTAGTGAGTACATAAATATACGCCAATTCCATGCGATTGCATAGCTGGTGCCAGTATATCAAGCCCGTAACTCTGAGGAAATGTAAATGTCATTTAATTTTGTTACATAAACCCAATGACTAAAGCTAAAGTCTGATTCACAAAGTGCGGTTTAATTGCCTGTGGTATTCAATAAAATTTAAACAATGTACTTACGCTTGAGCAATGTTCTTGAGGTTCGTTTATCGTTAGCCAGGTTTTGACTAAATCACCGAACAAATTAAATGCTACTCGCGCATAGTCCACGAAAAAGTCAACAACTTTTGCGTTGGTCCAGCCACCGAGGTCCATAAATGGTGTGGGCATGTCCCAGTGGAATAACGTTACTACAGGAGTGATGTTGGCTTTTAAGAGTTCTTCTAAGAGTGTCCGATAGTACTTTACGCCTTCCTGGCTTATGTTGTTGTCAGTCCCGTTTGGGAGAATCCTGCGAGAAATAAAAACCGGTCACCGAGGGTTCCGTACATGTAACTACAAATTTACGATTTTCGGATTTTACCTTTTACTTGTTTTTTATTTTTATATTTGAGTTGATTGAATGAAAGGTAAATTGCGGTTTAAGATTTATAATATAATATAATAATAAAACGTTTATTTCGGAGACTTGCTCCATAGATCTTTGTTAGTGATACAACTTACATAACTATGTTAGTACTTACATTTAATTAAAAACAAAATAAAATAAATACAAACAAAATAAAAATAAAATAAATTAAAACCTACAATCCTAATTAATTCATGTATTTTCCTGCAGTATCAGACCTGTAGATATGCATACGGGTCCAATACTTCAGGAAAACGCCGTCCAGCCTATCCCCAATGACCTTCAGGATGCCATTGGCACTCCCACGAATCCTGCGTAACAATGATGCCGTTCTTTTTCTCATGATTGCTGAGAAGCTATCGGTATTTGATTCAGCAAACATGGCTGACGCGCTACAGAGTCGCGGTAGCCCCACCAACACCCTGAAGGCGTTGTTGTACTGGACACGAAGAGCGTTGTAGGCCCTCTGCGTATGCTTGACCCACAGGCTGCAAGTGTAAAATGACTGACAATACGTCCTGAAAAGGGTGATCTTGACCGGTCTCGTACATCTTGCAAACCTACGGGCCAACATATTGCATCGGACCGACAACACTCGTCGTTTCCGTTCTAAGTCCTGGTCATCATTAAGATCCTCGGCTACTGTGTCCAAGGTATTTAAAACAAGGTGCTCTGTTTAGATTTATGACGTATTAAAAAAAAATACTTAGTTCAAACCAATTTTCGGTGGAAGTTTACATGGTAATGTACATCATTATTTTTTTTTGTTTTATCATTCTCTTATTTTAGAAGTTACAGGGGAGGGGGGGGGGACACATTTTACCACTTTGGAAGTGTCTCTCGCGCAAACTGTTCAGTTTAGAAAAAAAATTATTAGAAACCTCAATATCATTTTTGAAGACCTATCCATAGATACCCCACACGTATGGGTTTGACGAAAAAAAAAAATTGAGTTTCAGTTCTAAGTTATGCGGAACCCCTAAAATTTATTGTTTTTTTTTCTATTTTTGTGTGAAAATCTTAATGCGGTTCACAGAATACATCTACTTACTAAGTTTCAACAGTATAGTTTTTATAGTTTCGGAAAAAAATTACTGTGACATACGGACGGACAGACAGACATGACGAATCTATAAGGGTTCCGTTTTTTGCCATTTGGCTACGGAACCCTTAATAAAGGTCTACATGAAATTGTCTCTGGACTGTGATATAAATAAGTATGTAACTACCGAATGGATTTTCATGTGGTTTTCACCAATGGACATAGTGATTCATGAGAAAGGTTTAGGTATAATTCGTTGAGGTTTTGTGTGAATTACCTGAAATATGTATGACGATGATTGTTGAAGATTTCGAATAAATCATGCTGTCTGGGAGCTTTAGTGGCGTACGCCACGTAAACTAATAGAGTTATATGAAAACAATGTATTACGGAAACAATATATTGTTTAACTGGATTAACATATAGGGTACTATTTAATATACATCTTACCTGACCCACGAAATAGACAATCTATAGGTACTAACGCCTAAACTTTTAATCAATTCAATGTCTTCCATGTAGCGGTGGTAAGAGTCAGCTGCCACATCTCCGTTCTTATGGTCTGTTGTGAAAGTAGGGTGATCGTGGAGGTATGTGTCCCATATACTTTCGCCCTTGCCTGTAAATTTGAAACTAATCCTTATGTACACATACATGTGTGTAGGCGAATACAACAGACAGCCACCAACTACGATCCCTCATAGGTACTTCTATTGCTTCGTTTAAGTTCATCATCACCGATTAACTAATATAAAATAAGGTGCAAGTATAAAAATTGACTTAAATTTAATTCAAAAAGAGTGGTTTTTGAATTTAATTTAATTATTTTATAATTCTTTTTTAAACTTCTTTTTTTTAACGTTTGCGTCTAGTATATTCTTGAGTATGTTAACAGGTACAAAGTCAACAAAGTTATGACGATTAGGGGTAACACATGCAATCTATTGGATTTGTCAAAACAAATCATATGAGCCCAAACTCAAGGGGTTTACTAGTAGCCACTGAAGAGTTTCACTATCCGCCTCCTGGCTCCATCATCAGATCAGCTCAATCAACTCAGCCTATCGCAGTCCACTGCTGGACATAGGCCTCTCCCAGACTGCGCTACAGCACCCTGTCCTCTGCTTTCCGCATCTAGTCTACCCCAGCCACCTTCTTTAGGTCGTCCGTCCATCTAGCTGGGGGGCGTCCCACATTACGCTTGCCGGTACGCGGTCTCCACTCCAGGACTCGTCTGCTCCACCGGCCATCAGTCCTTCGACATGGCCAGCCCACTGCCACTTCAGTTTGCTCACTCTGCAAGCTATGTCGGTAACTCCGGTTCTTTTCCGGATAATTTCAATCATCAATCAATTTCAGATCAGCTCCAAGATACCAAATTATAGTCCGAACTACATAGTATACATACAAAGTTACATTTTGATACGACAATAATTAGAAGTAGGTTAAAATTGACTTCTAAGATTTTGTTACATTGTTAGTTACAATTGAAACTAATAAAAGCATGTTAATTAAAGGCTGATTTTGCAATACTCAGATAACTTTTAACTGAAGAATAAATATGGCTGTTCGACAGCTTGTGTATAGGAAATATGTCAAGCTGTCATAATTATTATTCGCATAAAAGTTGAAAAATCTAATCTTATTCGTCTCGTTAAGACTTTGCGGGACACTAAACACTCCCAGACATAATATAACAATAAAACCTCTGTTATGTATCGATCAGACTCCTTCAACCGATTGTATAAATGATGATGAATCATACTTTTCACAGCAGACTCATGGGCTGGTGTCTATAATTACGCACAAAAAGGTTTCGTTACGGTCCTGGCTTGGTTAGAAAAAAATGTCCTTACCACCAACCAATTAAGCGTTCTCCCTTACTAACAAACGTAATGAATTGCTATCCCATTTTGACATTAAAGCACACACAAATGTAAAGTATTGACACAAATTCTGACTTCTGCTCCTGCCCCATTCTCCAAAAGACTACCTCGTTGTTTGTGAAAAGAAAATAAATTATTTGAATTTGATGATGATAACTAAGAAGCAAAAATTATCTGTAAACGCATTCAAAATCGCGTTAATGATTTCACAGCGTTTCGATACCGCAAGGTTAAAAAACATAACCACTTTAGTCAACCAATCAGAGGGTCAATTCTCGTAATTTTAAGAACGTTCACAGTCTGATCTCAGTCTCAATCTGTCAAAAATACCTCTAATTTCCCTACATTTTGACAAGTTTTTGACTTTTGTTTGTCACTGAGATGGGACTGTAACTAGATTTTGAACGTTTTAAATTACGAGAACTGGCCTTCTGATGGTAAATGGATTTCTGAGGTTTTCTGAAAACTGTCAATAGCTATGGATTTCACGCTCGCACGCACGTGCTTTTATTTCATAAATGAGTGTTCTATACCAAACCAATTGAAAAATCGAACGCTACGTACGCACTGACAAGTAACTTAGCACCTAGAGCCGAGCGAGTCACCTTACGAGAAGCGAAGTGAAAGGAACGCTTTAGAATTTTCGCAAACAGCCGCACTGCGCGCTTGGTGCCTTCGCTAGTCGCCTAGCGTGTTTCGTGTTTCCAGTCAGTGCGTACGTAGTTAGATGAACTCCGATTACCTTAAAACCCGGGCATAAAAAGTTTAGGAATGAAAACGTATTCCTACCTCCTTCGTTCCATCCTCCTTCAATTTGGAATGCGGCCGACGACACTCCGAATATAAAATCATCCGGGAAGGAGTAATTGCTCACCCCAGAGTTCACTACTGGATTTCCTCTTGCTAATTGCAGCAAGCTATAAACAATATAAAGCAAAGTCCTAAATCAAAATTGAAATGTACACCTACATTGTCCACCATACGAGTAGTCTATCTCTGTAATATGTTTTTTAACAAAATTTACTCAAAAAAACGAAGAAAAAAAAATTTTAAGATCAAACGTGCCTATTCCGTTTAATTACCGATTTTCCATAAAATTTATAATTATATGGAAAATGTGTATGACGATATCATTTCGATTTGTCAGGTTTGGCACGGAACATTAAAAACCTAATGATAATCCGGAGTTTGAATGAAAAATAAGTGACTAAGGGCTGATTTTTCAAACGACAAATTATTTTTTATTCGTGAAATAAAACTGACGTCTGACAGTTTTTGTATGGAAGAACTGTCAAAAATTCAAAATTATGCCTTCGGATAAAAATATCTAGCGTTGGAAAAATCAGCCCTCATAATATAAACTCAAAAAACAAACAAAAAACTTTTGTGAACGGCAATATACCAAAATGGTATCTATAAGTACATAAAAAAACACAGCAGTCACTTTTGCCTTACCTTAGTGTTACCAGAAGTGCTCTGTTCAGGGCGACTCCTCTCGAGCTCCGCATTGTTCTAACTAAGACATGGCTTAGGTAATTTTGACTATTTAATGCTTAAGACTTAATCATATCGACTACGGAAAAATAAAACTTACGTACAATGCATAGGAACAAAATAAATTAAACATAAATTCTATTTTCTCTCAAATGCCGCTCAATACCAAATAATGTGCTAGAAAGAAATTAAGGTTGGTGGTAAGGCAATATTGCGCAATATCTATTAGGAATCCCATTTTCAGCAGGAGACATTAATCCATACTAATACTAAATATTATAAATGCGAAAGTGTCTGGCTGTCTGTCTGTTACCTCTTCACGCTTAAACCGCTGAACCGATTTAGATTAATTTTCTTATAGAGATAGTTTGAGTCCCGGGAAAGAACATAGGATACCTAGATTTTATCCCGATAAATCCACGGGATCGACACTTATGCGGGTGAAACCGCGGGGCGCTGCTAGTATGTTATACTAGTTACAAAATGCCATCCATATAATTATATACAGGGTGATTGGAAGATGGGTGCAAAGCTTTAAGGTGAAGATAGTATAGACAATTTAGGACCATTTAAGCCATGGTTGTCTTAGACGAAGTCTTACCAAATTTTTTTAACCAAATTTTTAAGTTTTTTTTCGGAAATTCTCAAAATTTAATGAAAACTGCATAATTATGGCCAAATTGAATGATAAATGAATTAATTTTTTATTTATTTAATTAAAGTAATGTGTAAGCAACCAAGCAAAACATGTTTTAGGCTTCTGTGTCATTAGACATTTTTTTTACAGATATTTAAACCTCAGAAAAAATAAAAAATTTGTACAATACGTCTTTTAAACCTTATTTAAAAAAAAAACGGAGGGTGCTTTTTTTGTTCAAACCTTTTTGAAGACATGCTTGATAATCGCTCTTTCTTTTGAGGTATCATTTATGCGGATATCTTACAAATTATTGAAATTAGGACCTAATAAACCAAATCGAGGGAGAAATTTTAAATTTTAGGCAGTCTAACAAAACACAAAATTTTTGCTTAAAAGAATACTTTATGTGCTCGAAATGATAACATTGTTCAATTCTAAGAATTTTTGGCACATGCAGGAACCAATTGAGGGGAACCCATTGAGGGGATTCTCTAAACAATGGCCACCGAGCGCGGTGCGACGGCATTTCCAGGTAGAACGCCCAATGAATAGCAAAAAGCGATAAAGAGTTGGTTTTTACAGCAAAATGGTCTTAGTTACTGAGGCAACAAAGTCGTTTTTCTTTAGTCAGGGTCAGTCGGTCTGTGATGAAGCCGTTACATCTTTTACTTATTAGTCAAACTACTGCCCTTGTGAGTGGACGTTGTCGTGTTGATTCACAATTTACCGTGTTCAGTTGTAGCCCTTTGCGTTCCTGCACGTGTTGTTTGCGTTAGTTTTGAACTTTTTTGTTTCACCGTGTCCAGTCGTAGCCTCGCGCTCCTGCACGTGTTGATTTTTGACTTAATTGTGTTGAGTTGACGTTTAGTGCGCTCCTACGCCGTTTTTCTTAATTGTTAAGTGACTATGGCTACTTTTTCCAATCAAGAATATGCGGATATCGTATTTATGTACGGTAGAGCAGACGGCAATGGATCTTTGGCGCGACGGATGTATCAAGAGCGCTATCCGAATCGCAGGATACCGAATGTCCGAGTGTTTTACAACACGTTTCGTCGTCTTGCCCAAGATGGGTTTCACCGCGTGGAACCTGGAGTCAACCCGGGCAGACACGAAACTGCCGTCGACGAAGACATTTTAGCAGCATTTCAAGCGGATCCTACTACCAGTACTAGAGCAGTAGCTCGAAATTTAAACATTTCTCAATGGAAGGTGTGGCATACAATGCACCAAAATGATAAGTATCCGTTCCATGGCAGGAGTGTGCAAGGTCTAGTAGAGCAAGATCCTCAAAGAAGAATTCAGTTCTGCCGTTTCCTCCTCAACAGAGACATCGAAGATGCGTGGTTTCTGAAATCAATCTTGTGGACGGATGAAAGTAAATTTTCAAGGGAAGGTATTACAAACTTTCACAACATCCATGAATGGGCCGACGTAGACAACAATCCACATTTTAAGAAGCAGGTGTCATTTCAGATGAAATTCTCTGTGAATGTATGGGCTGGAATAATTGGCAGAACATTGATTGGGCCCCACTTTTTGCCTGATCCATTGAATGGCGAAAATTATTTGCAATTTCTGCAAATTGATTTACCACTGCTGATAGAGGAATCAGGTGTCCCGATCTTCGAAAGAGACCGAACAGTCATCTTTCAGCAAGACGGCTGTCCAGCGCATTGGACTTTAAATGTAAGGGAACACCTCAACAATTGCTTTCCTGATAGCTGGATCGGCAGGGATGGACCCATCCCTTGGCCCGCTCGCTCCCCAGATCTGACCCCGTTGGACTTTTTCGTGTGGGGCCGGGCCAAGGAACTGGTGTATAACAACAAAGAAATTAACACTAGAGAAGAATTGATACAAAGAATAAATTCAGCGTTTGAGACAATGAAGCAGGAGATGATGTTGAAAATAACGACTACAGAAGTTAGAAGACGGGGCCGTGCTTGTATTAGGAATCACGGCCGTCATTTTGAACATGAAAAATAAATAATTTTAATTCAAATGTTGTTTTAATTAGTCTGCCTAAAATAAAAAAAATTCTCCCTCAAATTGGTTTGTAGGCCCTAATTTCAATAATTTGTAAGATATCCGCATAAATGATACCTCAAAAGAAAGAGCGATTATCAAGCATGTCATCAAAAAGGTTTGAACAAAAAAAGCACCCTCCGTTTTTTTTTTGAATAAGGTTTAAAAGACGTATTGTACAATTTTTTTATTTTTTCTGATCTTTAAATGTCTGTAAAAAAAATGTCTAATGACACAGAAGCCTAAAACATGTTTTGCTTGATTGCTTACACATTACTTTAATTAAATAAATAAAAAATGAATTCATTTATCATTCAATTTGGCCATAATTATGCAGTTTACATTAAATTTTGAGAATTTCCGAAAAAAAACTTAAAAATTTGGTTAAAAATATTTGGTAAGACTTCGTCTAAGACAACCATGGCTTAAATGGTTCTAAATTGTCTGTACTATCTTCGCCTTAAAGCTTTGCACCCATCTTCCAATCACCCTGTATATTGTGTAATATCATGAATTCATCATACATTCAATGTGCAAATGTAGGAACTTACACAAATAAAAAATAATACAACTTAATCTTATAGTATTTTGACTTCAGTCATAAATATTTATTACATAATTACGATACAATTACAAATGATCAAATCTCTACGACCACAAGTCAGTGAAAAAGCGATCTATTGGACTCCGAGGGCGGCTTGATGTAGTCGAAGTCAATTCGGCGTGTGCGCACAATGTTGGCATAGTTGCGCGCTGACAGCTTCGGTGTCCGCGTTTTATTCGGGCTGTCGAAGTCCACTTTGAATAAGCCGAATTTAGTTCTGAGAATGACAAAAAAAATTTGGATTAAGAACCTATTTATCACATTCTTAAATCTCCTTTTTGGTTTCTATTTCAGCAGATATATTAAAAACCAGGAGATAAGATCACCAGTTGAGACTATAGGGTTGAAACAGACCGTAAATGTCCGTTCACAATTATTTTGTCTCTGACAGCAGGAAACCAACATCTACCTTATTGTAACGGGAGTAAAGACCACTATAACATTGACAGACTTGTCAGTGGCAGTAACCCAAAAACAGTCTTAAATAATATTTTAACGAGAATTAGGATCAATGTGATTTTGACCGTAATGCAAAATAAGAGCTAAAATAACTTTGAAAGGACTGTACCGCAAGTTTTTGAAGTTTTAAATAAAAAGGATATAGTCGAGTGTCATGGTTGACGCTTGAACAACGTTGGTATCTCATTGGTCCACTTTTTCAAACTAAATGTCACTTGAAAGAATATTAAGACTCACACATATCCATCATTCCATTCCAAGTCGTCTAATAAGGCCCAACTAAAATATCCTTTGACATTGCACCCATCTTCATGTATAGCTAGCAGCACTTGGTAGAGGTACTCGTTGTAATAAGAAACTCTCTCGTAGTCTTCTGTTTGACCCTTATCAGTCAATCCATTTTCAGTTATAATTATTGGGATTTTCTTTATCATTTTGTAGTTATCTTGAATCCAGTTCATGAGTTTGCGTATTCCAGGAGGATTGACCTGCGACAGATTACACAATATGTATTTTGTAATACATCCTACGTTAGGAACTCTATGCTTCGTTCCAAAACATAAATAGCAGACACTGGCCACAGCTGCTGGACTGGCCACATCTATCGCATGACGGAGCAGCCATGCGCAAAAGCCATCACGCAGTGGATTCCAAATGGCAGGAGACGACTGGCGCAACAGACTCAAAAAGAGACGGCGGGATGAGCTGGACTCCTTCTTCATGGATTGGCCCACAGTCGCAGTAGACCGGGAAAAGAGAAAAGAGGGGAGGGATGCCTTTGCCCTGCAGTGGGGCTTATAATAATAATAAAAGGGCGTTATGCTGGATAATTTGAATATGATATTTTAGGTTAGGAAATGATATAAGCCCCTCCAAGAAGTTATGTAACTAGTCAGGCTTACAAGAAACAAACACGTGAATAAATACCGCAACATATGAATTATAAGAAAACTATAAATAAAAATCTCCACGATTTTGATTCACATTATTCCCCTCATTTGAAACGCTAAATGCTGCTTTAAGATTCCTATTGTTATTTAAACATAATGGGCTTAAATAGCCTTTACATATAACTATTAGGTACATTAATCATTTGTATTTCATATACGACATTATTCTACATAGACTTTTCCCCCAACTTCGTTTGCATTAAAACTTCATGTCTTAGATTAATCCGTCCACACGTTTGCTGCCCAGCGAGACGAAAAATATGCACATAATTTAAAAGAGAGATCTTTCCTATTTCTGATAGAAAATTAAACTTACTGTTAACCAGTTCGTACCAGGCATGGCCCAAGTAGGGTTCTGCTCAAGTCTGACACCAGTGTCATGGTCCAAAGAAGGGATCGGCCAGTTCGGTTCCATTGATGACGGAGTCATTAAATATGTGGTGTAATGGTTGATACCGAAGAAATCTGAGCTTCCTTGAAGTGCTTTTATCTAAAAAAATAAAACAGTGGCACTCCGGGAGTGCCGACAGAAGTGAAAACAAAACACAAACAGAATACTTTGCCATCACTCACTGACATATCGGATATACATTAGACAGCCGAACACAACCGAGGCGGTGTCGGTTACGGTAACAGTGGCGCGAATTCAATAGTTTTTTCCCATCTTAAAAAATGCCCAACGCGCCTAAAGTAGTTTTCACTTCAAAAATTAAATGCGAACTTAAATCCCTCCAATATTATTTTTCGACATTCAGGCGAACGGTGCGTAGGAGTGCTTGCCACGGTCGGTCCGTGGATGCAATCTTTACAAACCGAGACCCCTTCATGCCTCGGAAAGCACGTTCAGCCGTTGCTCCCAGCTGTTATTCTCGGACCTTTGACAGTCGTTACGTGTCATCAGAAGCCCGAAAGTCTGACAACCAGTCTTACCAAGGGGTATCGTATATCCTAGTAACTGGATTGTGGAGGTCAGATAGTTAGTCGTTACATTTAAATACTGGTGTTAAGCTGCATCCGGTTAGACTGGAAGCCGACCCCAAGATAGTTGGGAAAAGGCTAGGCTGATGATCGGAACGGTGTCGCGAATCGCAGACACAGCGAGTTAATACATGTGGAAGAATAATATAATGACGTGAATTTTATTGTAACAAACTAAGTAGGTATACAAACCTCTTCATCAGTGAAATATGGGAGTCGTGACCGCGAGAATCCCTGTTGGCGACTCATATTGTTGATCCGTTCACGAACAAAACTAGGATAGTCGCCGAAATCAGAGAATATTGGATGGGTATACATTGCCAGCTAATAAAGAAAAACAAAACATTTATTTAGGAGGGTAAAAATATATTAATTGGATAAGCTTCTTATAAGTACTAAATAAACTAACATACTATTAAAATAAAAATATAATATTCTAACTTAGCTAAAACTATTACCAACTGGCGTCGAAAATTTCCCCCGAATCGGTGTCGACTAGTAATGTACCCAAGAGACTGGCGGCATTGCCACGTTGTGTGGCAATATGTACTTAACCGCTGGCTAGTTAAAGCCAGTCCTAGGGTCACGGGAAGTGTTAAGCAGCCGTTTAAAACAAAACTTGATATCAAATACTTGCAAATAAATGAAATTTTTGTGTGTTGTCATAAGTATAAACAACCAAATAAGCGTACAAGAATTTTGGGATACGAAGATGACGATATGATTGTGCGATCTCACTCATCGTCACACTGCATAAAATACACGTGTTTGCGGATGTCTGTATACTAAAGTATTGTATTATTATACGAACTGACATGCATTTGGAGATAATCATCTGCCGCTTTGACATCTCTGGGATCGTTAGGATCTTTTGGATCAGCCCAAAACGCATCTAGCGTTATACCAATTTGTCCTGAAAACAAACGTAATCGAAAATTATGACAGAATTGCCTTTAAAAAAAATCATAGCTATTAACAAAAGTAGTGACATTTCTTAATCTGTCAAGCTCCGCTAATGAGACACAATTGATTTTCTATTGTTTCGTCGCCAATGGGCGACGCGCGCTGCTTGACTGGTTAAACAGTTCATAATAACCAATCTGTTATAATCATCATCATCATTCTCCTTTACAAGATAAAGAGGTTGCTCGACGCACCGAAAACGCCTGGAAGTGCTATTGATCAATGAAACACCTCATGAAACACTTTCCCTAAAAAGGAAACTCATGGACATGTGCATCCTTCACACCCTCACCTACGGAGTGCAAACATGGTCGTTAACGAAACGTCAAAAGTCCGCACTCGGGGTCTGCCAGCGAGCAATGGAACGAAGTATTCTTGGATTCAAAGTCACAGACCGCATTTGGAACAATATACTTCGTTCCAAAACACAAATCGCAGATGTGGGCAACACAGCCGCCAAACTAAAGTGGAATTGGGCACGCCAAATTTGCCGCGTGCCGCAACAGAATTGGGCAAATGTTGCCACTGACTGGATTCCGAATAACAGTAATCGGCGACGCGCTAGGCCCAGAAAGAGATGGCGTGACGAATTGGACGCCTATCTACAGGATTGGCCAGATGTAGCAAGAGATAAGAAAAAATGGAAAGACTGAAGGGAGGCCATTGCCCTGCAGTAGGACATAACAGACTCGTGATAATAATAATAATCATTCTTCTGCACTTATCCCAATTTATTTGTGGTCGGCGCAACATGTCTTTTTCTTCCATAATCGGTAGCCCATCCCCTTTAGAATGAAGAAAAGAAAGAAAAATCCACCATCCATCCTTTCTAACCATATCATCATTTACACATTCCATCCACCGTGTATCAAATATCCTACTAGTCCTACTAATATTATAAATCCTACTAATATTATAAACGAAAGATTGTGAGGATGGATGGATGTTTGTTACTCTTTCCCGCAAAAACTACTGAACGGATTTTAATGAAATGTGGCACACGGACAGCTTATGACTAGATATAATACATAGGATTTTTTTTTATCACAATATTCCCACGGGATCGAAACTTATGCGGGTGAAACGCGGGGCGCTGCTAATATATATGTCACGGCTAATAGCCGAAGTGCGGCTACACCTAATTTTAGCCGGGTACAAATAGGTGCAGCCTGCCACATGCGGTTCGTGTGAACTTCGAGAGGCCACGTAGGATGCAAGAGCGAGCGAAGGGCACCCCTAGGTTAGGTTTGGTTAGGTTACTTTCAGCCGGGGGTTGCGGAAGGATCGTACGTTCGCGCGACCCCCGGCGTAGGTGTGAGATGGAACACCGGGGTGGTTTTTAGTCAGTAAGAGTCTGACAGACCCCGCCGCCCGCCCCAGGGCAGCGGGCAACCATGAAAATATTTCATTTTTCACCCCGGAAACAAAAAAAAAAAAATGGTTAGGTTACTTTAAACCCCTTACACAGAAATAGGAGCAACGCGAAGCGGGGATTCGTCGTCGTAGGATGCAAGAGTGAGCAACGGGAACCCCGAAGTTAGGTTTGGTTAAAACTAGGTGTAGCCGCACTGCGGATATTAGCCGTAACATATAATTGGCTGTGATAGACGGACGGACAGACACACGAGTGATTCTATAAGGACCCGTTTTTTCTTTTTGAGGTACGGAACCCTAATTAACTATAATACTAATAACATTAAAAGTAGGTTATATTATATACCTAATGCTGTATACCTTTCTGATGAGGTTTGAATTCCTTTTCATACAGGCGGTAAGCCCGAGCATGGGCTAACAAGTAGTAGTGAGCACACAAGTATTCCCCAACTCCATGTGAAAACAGTGCTGGTGCGAAGAGTTTAAGACCATAACTCTGAGAAAGGATAAATATCAAGAAAATAATGGAAGATACGTCAATTATTGTAATTAAATAATTCTTATTATGGTGGTATAGAAAATGTCATCCTATAGCTTTATTATTTTTAATCTATTTAACAATAATAAAATATTCACTCATCATTACGTTGTGTTGATGATCGAGAAAACGTATTAAAAAAAAAATACGGTGCCCTGCACTATAATATTGCAATCAAAAACGCTAATCTCATAAAGCATACTTACATTAGAACAATGTTGATGAGGTTCATTTATGGTTGTCCACATTTTGACTAAGTCCCCATACAGCTTGAATACGACCCTCGCATAATCCTCAAAATAGTCTACGACTATCGGATTGGTCCAGCCCCCTAGGTCCATAAATGGTGTGGGCATATCCCAGTGGAATAACGTTACTACAGGAGTGATGTTGGCTTTTAAGAGTTCCTCTAAGAGTGTACGATAGTACTTTACGCCTTCCTGGCTTATGTTGTTGTCAGTCCCATTTGGGAGTATCCTGCAGGAACAAAAAAAGTCTATTTAACTACATAATTATGCTGTCTATGCACTGAGGAAATTACAGTTGTGAAATAAATTTATTATGATATAGATAGACGTGAAAGTTGTCAATTGTTTTTATTGCGTTCCTTATCTGAGCGAAACCCCTTGGTATCATCTTGCTGACAGGCTACTGTTTTTGCCACGGCATAAGCAATTCTCATTATTCGTGCCGATCTATAAGAAGATGAGATTCACAAAAATGAAACAAAGGACTGGTGATCTAGTGGATAAACAACCTAAATATTGTAGACGGAGATTTAATGAACAGCTTACCTGGTCCAAGCAATAGACATTCTATAGGCACTGACGCCTAAACTTTTAATCAATTCAATGTCTTCCATGTAGCGGTGGTAAGAGTCAGCTGCCACATCCCCATTCTTGTGGTCATCGGTAAAATTGGGGTGATTGTGGAGGTACGTATCCCATATACTTTCGCCTTTGCCTGGAAAAAATAAAATTATATCCTTGTAGCAGCCTAAGCCCTGGTTACAACGCATTCAAAATCTCTCTCATTATTTCGCAACGTATCGACGGTTTAAGTTGAAACCATACAGTGTTTTAGTCAACCAAATAAGGGGAAAGCAGATCAACCCGGTTTATGAGTTTCTCAGATAATATAATCGACTTAGTAATCCATTTAAGCGAATTTCTTCCTTAACCGAGTGAAAACAAACGCTATATCGATTAGATAAGCTCCGGAACTATCACAGAAACTGGGCATATTTGCGACTGAAATCATAATCTTACCTCCTTCGTTCCATGCTCCTTCAATTTGAAACGCGGACGTCGACACTCCGAATATGAAATCATCCGGAAAGGAGTAATTGCTCACCCCAGAGTTCACAACTGGGCTTCCTCTTGCTGATTGCAGTAAGCTATACACAATAGTATAAAGATTAGTGCCTCAAATCAGAATTGAACGTTTTATAGATACTTAATACCTATATAAATCTAATGCTATTAATTTGGCTATCACAATCTCTAGACGATTGAGAGTGTCCAGTCTGGAGACAAGCTCTGCAGGGCCGTCGAGGGTGGGGTGCATCCTTTTTCCATAAGATAGAATACTAATATTTACAAAATTAAGAAATACGAAAATTTTATCAGCCTAGGGTAATTTAGAAACAGTACGTAATACCTATTTTAAGCAAAGTCGGTACACGGTTTTGTCAAGTTTGGCGAGGATCACCAAAACCCTAATTACAATCAACAACCAGTTTGAAAATAACTACCTAGCACTAAAACATATTTTGTCAGTGGCAATATATCTAGCGAATTGGTCTTGGTACATTTGGAAGAAAAATCACTTGTCACTTGGGTCTTACCTTAGTGATAACAAAAGTGCTCTATTCAGGGCGACTCTTCTCGAGCTCCGCATTGTACTAACTAAAACAGGGTTGACGTAATTTCATCTATTTAATGCGGAAAACTTAATCAATCATAATGATCGATTACGGAATAATATTTTATCTTCTCTCATATCGTATAGTTCTAATTATAAAATCAAAAATAGTGATTTAATGCGCAGTTTATCCACGTTCAACTCAAATAAAATAGTAGTTTATTAATAGTAGTTTATAGTTAAATAGTAGTTTATCAAACAGTTAAGTTGTTTCATACGAATGCCTTAATACGCAGATTTGTGCAGTTTCATACACTACTTTATCTAAGGTCATCAAAATCACAATAAATAATATCGTAAAAATGGCGCCTAAATCTAACATTCCATCGCAAGGTACGCGCCACAGCAGCCTCCACCATAGATAATATCTATTCAAATCATAGAAAACTGTACCTACTTTATTAGAAAAAATGTTATTCTTTAGCATTGTTTTGTTAGAAAAAAGTGTATTAACGTACAGCTTGAACAAGGAGTTCTCAATTATTTATTTTAGTTGCCTTCGACGAATAAAATATTTTTTAATTTTAATTAAGTACGCAATTTAATAGTGATATTTATTATTGTTGAAAAATTACTAATAATAATGTATAATTATGAATTAAAAAGATAAAACAAAAATAAAATATTTTTCCGCTTACTTACCTGTATTATGATCAAGTCCAATATTTCAAAATAATGTGGATATTAGACTCGCGGCGGATGGTCGGATTGGGGCACCGTATTTAATATATTATTTATTGTGTTTTTGATAATATTGCATAAGTTTACTGCATAAAGTAGTGTATGACTCCGCACACATAAAAAAAACACTCCTGTGATACTGTTATAAAATTCGGATGCGGCTCGGTTTATAAACTCACCCTTGTATTTTAATAACCCTTGATTATGTAACAGTTTTAACTAATAGTGCATCAGATCCAAGTTACAGCTGCATCTATATCTATACATAGTATAAAAAGTCATGCTTTTCGTGTCTATGTGACCACTTAGTTTTTCTAAACTAGTCCCGCCTCAATGGATTTTAATGTGAAATGCCTCACGTCCAAAGTATACTTAAATCTTTTTTTGTTCTTTTTTTCCTTTATCTGTTGTGCGTACATAAATAATTAATAAAGGAATAAATGATCAGCTTTCCAAAGAAAAGTATGCGTTTCGGTGATTTTGGTGTTTCCGAATTAAGGCCCCCGTAGACAGGCGCGACGCGATGGTGCGACGCGATTTCGGGAGAGTTATTTCCATGATGCGCTTTTTGCACGAGGGTCGCGCCTCACAACAACTTTCACAGATATAAGTTTTATGCTACCGCACTTTTTACATAGTAACGCAAACAGTCGTGTTACCTACTCCGGTCTCAAATTGTCATTTGTTATTCAGTATTGAAAAGTTTTTTTTGGAATTGTATTGAGTTGTTTATCTTTATAAACATGGTAGGTAATATGTATAAAATAGGCAAGTATGATATGAAAGAGAAGGGAGTAAATGATAGCGTGACGGTTGACAGGGGAGAATGGAAGAAGAAAACGTGTTGCGCCGACCCCAAGTAACATGGGATAAGGGCAGGAAGAAGAAGAAGAAGAAGGCAAGTACAAGTTGACATAGTTGCAACAGCTCTATTTAAGATCCCATCGTCGCGCGCATCGTATTTCCGAAGATTGCAAATAGATTAGCAGTAACGTGCAAAACTGACACTCAAATCATTCGATTTATGGTGCACTTATTATATTAGTACCTAGTTAAAAATCTAAAATATAGTTTTCCTCATTGTTCAATCATAGCAACACATTTTGCACAGAAACATTATTATTGTGATTTGTGATACATCATGAATGGTCTTTGTTTGTCGAAAATGAATAATGATAAACAGTACGGCTAGAATGATGACACGTCATTTTGAAGGCTATAAGTAAAGGCTACCACCACACATGGCCACCATACATGCTCAATTCAGTTCTACCGATAGATCGGTCTGATCTGACCAATAACAGCCTCCCGACAGATTTCGGTTACCGTGGCCAATGTCAACGGAGATTAGCCAGGTACGCAGGAGATATTATACTGCACAAGTGTATGCGCAAACACAGGTGCACTCCCACTGCACTCCTCAAAGTCCGATGGGACATCAATCCGACACGACCGAGGAGAGATCTGGCGCCGGACCAACGGGTTTACGTGCTTTCCAAGGCACGGAGGTATTAAACCGCCAACTTCCAAACTCTGGACTGTTACTAAGAAAATCCTAATGCAAAACCCAATAACACTTTGTCCGACCCGGGAATCGAACCTACGACCCCACGCTCAGCAGTCGCGCTTGCAACCACGAGACCAACGGGGCAGTTTGACCAATACCGCAACAATAACGGTCTCAAGGTGGATCGCCTACGACGGCTTGAACTATACGTCTAGTCTGTTCCAAAAGTATCTGATGAAGAGTTCATTCACAGTTATTTTACCTCTGATTTTGCATTACTATCCATATCACAGTGATCTTTATGTTCATTCTAATAAGGTTGTTGTTGGGTTGTTGCCACTGACAAGTCTGTCAAAATAATTGTGATCTTTATTCTAGTCACAATAAAGTTTCTGTTAGGTTGCTGGCTGCTGTTACAAGTAAAATACCTATACAAACCCTGTTCAGGTTTAATTCTTACACAATCACTCATTAAAGTGATTTAGCAACACATAAAAATACAAAAGGAAAATACTCCTTTTGAGACGACGAGAATGGGGCCATATGGGGGTCCCGTGGGAATTTCGGGATAAAAAAAAGCCTATATGTTAATCTAAGGTGTCAGCTACCTCCATACCAAATTTTATCAAAATTGGTTCCGCCGTTTGAGCGTGAAGAAGTAACAAACATATAAACACACACCTTAAAATATTTCACACCTTAAAATTAAAATATGACCACGCTTATTACACCGCCAATCATGGGAATGCTTGGCAGTGTAATAAGCATGGTCATATTTTTACCCTTTTGTGGTGACAAAAGTCGTGTTGGTAGCACAGATTCTCCTTACAAAACTCTTTCCATTGATGTATATCTTATGGCTTTTGGGCAGCAACAATTCCTTAACTTTGGTGCCTAAGTTGTCACCTATTTAGGTCATTAACCCCGAACTGACTAACAATTGGCAAAAGTTCTGTTAGAAGCAAAGGTTCTGAACCTTTGTTTTTCGAGTAGAACCTTAGTTTCTGCTCGAAAAGATCTTTCTATTAGTATATATCTTATGGCCATTGGGTATCAAGGCAGAAACCCATAGTATGGTCCCCATTCTCCTTTAAATCACCAATCAACTTTGATCACCCAGGACTCACCACATAGCACTGTATTTTGAGAGATAAGAGTGTTTTTTTTTTGCCATGTAGACGTGCCTTAAAACTCCGCTTGTCATTCTTACCTAAGAGTTACAACAAAGAGCTCTGTTCAGGACTCCTCTACTCGAGTTCGGCATTGCACTAACTAAAACTACGTTCAGGTGTGTTCACCTATTCAAAACGATCATTTTAATCACAGCCTTTTAACTAGGGAATTCAAAGAAGTAGTTGCAGCTGCAGGTCTGCAGTCCAATCGAGATCGTAGAGAAGTAGGCACCTCTGTGCAGATATTGTATAATAGGCAAGTAAGTACCTACCAATACACTATAATATATTTTTCTTCCAACAAAGTATATTGCACGTTATAATCTGTTTCTTATCAAATACGTCATTAAGCGTCATATTTTTTTATATTGAACTTTGGTTCTGCACCTTAAGATAAGTCTATCATTATACAGGCTGTCCCTGGAAGTATGGATGAAATCAAATACGTGGGCAAGGTCATTTCCAAACTTTTTAACCCTGAGAATGTCGGTGAATTAAAAAAATCATAAAAAAAATACTATCAAGGCTATCTAAAAAAATTAATTGATAGCCCTGATAGATTTTTTCTAATGATTCCTTTCTTTGAGCACTATGCGAAGTGATTGAAAAAAACAAAAAGTGGTCATAACTTTTGAACCGTAAAAAAATTCACCGACATTCTCAGGGTTAAAAAGTTTGGAAATGACTTAGCCCACGCCCCTATTCGATTTGATCCATACTTCCAGGGACACCCTACATATCTGGTTTTTATAGTCGGAATAGTTGTCAGTATGTTCATTTTTAAATATCTCAATATGACTGTTCATTTTTAAATATCTCGATATAACATTGCCAGGTTGATATATACCAGTCCTTTCACAGTTATCTTACCTCTGTGTCAGCAGCAACCCAATAGCAACCTTATTGCAACTACAAATAAAGATCACCGTGATTTTGACAGGCTTTTCAATGGCAGCAACCTTATTCCAACAACGATAAAGATCACTGCAATTTTGACAGTCATTCCGTCAGAGGTGTCAAAAAAACAATATGGCGGCGTTAGTTCCGATTTTGGCTACGCGCCAAAAGATTCTTGTACCGTTATATTTGTTACAATGGTTGAAAATACCAGAGGTGTAACATGAGATACGATGTTATACAGTATTGTTGAGTGCACATACGCGGTTTTAATCGAAGCTCGGGTAACTAACTTTACTTTGACTAACTTTACAAATCCTATTCAAGCTCTGCTGTATTAGTCACGCGCTCCACATGCGTTCTGTTAAACTTTTTCAATCAACACCACTTTATCCATTCTTCCCTTTGCATCGATAAAATACGTGATTAGTAATTTAGCTCGATTCCGTATTTAAGGCATGTGATAATATGAAACAAAGGTAGGTAGAAGACTGGCTTTAAAAAATATGTTACCTATATTGATTAGAACGATGGTCATGGTGTTTGAAAGATAAGAGAATGTATTGGTATGTGATGTAGAAATAAATGACAAGAGTATGGAACAAGCAAATGAGTTTGTACATTTGGGGAGTCTGTTTACAAGAGATGAAAAGATTGATGAAGATGTGGAAAGGAGAGTTAATGGTTCTATGCAAGCGTTTGTGACCAACCAGTCGGTGTCCAAAAAGGATCGACTGCCTACGTAGTGTCGAAATAAAATCTTGTCGTATTAGTTAGTCGAAATTCAGTTGGTAACTCCCTTGCGAAGCATGTGTGGTGTGACTATGAATGATACACTGAGGAATGATGTGTTAAGGCAACGCTGCGGTTTAAAAGAAGACAATATACTGACAACTGGTCATATTGAGAGAGAATGAATTAAAGGCGACCAACAAAAGGTATTTACAAGGCAGATGTGAGTGAAAACGACGGGAGGGACGCCTTAGGAGGACATATAGTGACCTTATTGGTGATATGCTTCAGAAAGGCGTATGCATAGTTCTAGCAACCGGCGAGCGTGATCGTAAAAGAAGCAAAAGTAGTATTTAAGGATCGTAATAGGTAGCGTTCTGTAGTTTCTGCCTACATGGTTAGAAGGCATGAGTTTATATATCTATGTATGTTATCTATATTTTGTTGAAAGTGAAAATTCTGAATGAATCTTTTGACCAAAATGTTTTCTTTTGCTTCTCAAAAATAAAAACTGCCCATGTTCTAGATGAGCTCTCGCGGGCGACTGGAACATTTTTTCCTTTATTTTACATAAGCATGAAAAGGTATTTTTTATTTAAATTAAAAAAAAAAACTCCGGGACTGGAGCTTGTCTAGAATGTTTTACTTTGATGGTACAGACACCGCAAACTCAGTCTTTACATTTTGCCAGGAGTTTTAAAATAAATGTCGTTGTTGTTTTTTTATTGTATGTAAGTGAATATAATTTAAAAAATATAATGTTATCGGCGTTTATTATTAAGTTACCCACAGTTACATTTAATGATAAGAAATACTTAAAGGCAAATAAAATATAAAAATATGTACATAAGGAAAGTAACAATTATTATTCTGCTGCCATATTTTTTATTCAAAATTTTAAAGTCACTTCCATTATTTTGTACCTACTTGATGTTCTACCAATATTAAGTTTCACAACTTTTGATAATAACATAATATCACGCCCGTCATCCTCAAAGGGCTCGGCAGAGGTGCACCTATAGTACGTCCACATTTTGCCAGTTATGTTTAAGTCCCATGTACTAGGGGGTGAGCTTATTGCCAGCAACCAGGCACAAGTCCAGACTCCAGCTACTACCGAGAAATTCCTGATAGAAAAACCCAATAACACTTAGGCCGACCTAGGAAATGAACCCAGGACCTCATGCTCGTCAGTAGCGCTTGCAAACATTAGACTAACGCGACCAATTTTTGTTATATTGCCCACATAAGCTCCTTGAAACAAATTTGGGACTAAAACGCCAGCAGATTCAGTTAGGATACCATGGAAGAGCCATCTGTTTTATCTGGGAGAAACTTATGGTTCCCGTGGGTTAAGTTACAACATAATTTCAGGTGGGCAAAGCCATGGGCAAAATAATGCAAGAGATAGCGGCTGTAAAGTACGATCTCTATGGCGGTTTGGGAACGATAAAAATAACATAAAACTGGTGTCACCTGTTCCATGGGCAGGGATATTAAACGATCTACTTATCATTATATATTTTTAGAAAGTTTCTGTCAAACTGTAATATCCGTCCACAAAAGATTCATAAGATTACTTCTGAATTTGTCAGATTTGTGTCTACTTATCCTAACCAAAATTATAGTTCCCGCTACACGATAGTGGCGTTCATAATTATGTCACTTTTTTGTTCAGAAAACCGAAAGGCTCATCTGCCGACGCGACCACGCTCGGGTCCGTGTTCGCGCGACCATGGTTTTGGTAAGGACGCGGTCTTAGGCGTTTTGGTGCATTTTAATCGTAACTAAAACTACATAGGGTCTAACATAGCGTCTACGCATGCTCATATTGAGGTCAATCCCTACGGTAGACATATGCGAAGTTCGAATCGCAGACTACGGGTTTAAGCCTTTGAAACTGTACACTGACTTATTTTCCCTGGAAAGCATCTCAAGACACTCGCTAAAAAAAAGAATTATCTACCTAAACTGAATCTAAAAAAACTTTTTAAGAAAAAAAAAAAAACCGACTTCCAAAAAAACACTACAAAGTGAAAAATAACTTTAATTTCGGAAGTCGGTGTCTTTGGATCTGTATTTTAGTTTTTTGCCACCGACTTCCGAAATTAAAGTTATTTTTCACTTTGTAGTGTTTTTTTGGAAGTCGGTTTTTTTTTTCTTAAAAAGTTTTTATTTCACGCTTTTTAGTGGGTCTGCTTATAATTTATCTAAGTTACAATAGCCTAGTGATCATCGCCTTTTACAAACAAAATATTGCTTTTCCCGATGCAGGGAAGTTAATTGTTAAGGAGTTCTCCAGGTCCACCATCAGCTCCATATCACCATTCACATTGTGACGAGCATGAATTGCTTAGCAACCATATTAAAGTAATCGAATCGCAACCCGTGAAATACTTAGATATTATTGAGTAGTTCCGGTGGCCATCTGTGGTCTTCATCATCAGTTCCACTTCACCAAATGGTGCTTTCGGAGAGCAAGTGCACGAGTTACTATAAAAAATACCCAAATCGCTATAGGTGTGCCTATAATATTTGAAGAGTTCCTTCGATTTCTCCAGGATCCCATCATCAAATCCTGACCTGATGTTTTTAGACTAGAAGCTGATAATCCTGGCTGCAGCATCAGGCCAGACTTAATGTCAACATTGCATTGAACTTAAAATTTAGTCCTGTTTAAAATGAGCCCAAACACGACTACGGTGCTGTTATTTCAAGGTTTGTACTTTTTCTGATGCTCCTGGCTTCAGCATCAGGTCTCTATGTACTTCGGTGTTCCTCATTAACAGTACGTTTATCCACACATCGAGCCCTTTTCAATGAGCCCAAACACGATATATCTGCTGTTAGTTGTCGAGGAGTTAGGTACTCTGCAGACTATCCTGACTGCAGCATCAGGTCATGACTTGATGATCATGAGACCAAATGTGACAAATGCCCTATCAAACATCAAAACAATTTACTAAAACAGTCCTTGCCTGTTTGAGTAACTTCTTACTGTTAAGGAGTTGTACCTTCCATCATCAGCCCAGCTACCTGAGATGGTGACAACCATACGCAAATAAACAAGATACTTCATAAAATATGCGAAAAACAATAAGTGAGCCTATAAAATTTGAGGGTTGCCCTCGATTTCTCTAAGATCCCATCATCAGATCCTAACTTGGTGACAATGGGACCACCTCAGAACTATCTACTTTCGAACAAAAAAAGAATTTTGAAATCCATCGACAATTGGCGGAGTATTCGATGAACAAACATACAAAATAAAAATAATAATAAAAAACATACAAACAGCCGAACATAGTACCTCCTCCTTTTTGTGAAGTCGGTAAAAATCTAAAAACAATAAGAGTTTCGTTGCTGCAAAATTTTTAGGAAAACTTACATTTGAAGATCAGTGCAACACATAGTTATGTGATGTTTTGTTTATGGATTATTACGGAGTTTGCATAAGCAACGTTTATAAATAAACTCGGATGTTTAATACATCTTGATAGTTGACTCCTATACTCCATTACTCCTCACCGTTCACTGCCGGTCCCTGTCTGAGCAAAAGGACATGAAAACAAACACTCTATAAATAATTTAGTGTAAGCTAAGTTAAAATGCTTTTTTAGGAAACAAAATGGATTCAGGGTTGGTTTTTTATTCACGAATAAACTTTTATTTTATTTTCAGGTAATTAGTAAATTAGTTAACAAAAGACGGTGATATAAAGGTCGCGAGGTCATCGTAAGGATAAGAAAAAATTTCGGCTCGTGTATAGACACGTGCCGCTAATGGTGCCGATTCTGTTGTGCACAAACTAAACTAAATTTAAGTTCAGTGCATCTTTTCTTTCTATTTCATTAAGAAAAGGACAGAAAATAAATTTTAGTTTAGTCTTGCCATATTAATCAGCGCCTGACGCAAATTGACGTAATTTTAGTAGGCAAGTTTTTAATCACGTCTAAACTTGTATGGAGTAGTGGCAGGCGCTGATTAATTTTACAGGACAAATTATTATCTACTATTGGTTAATACCTATGCCCAGACAACTATGTGCAGACGCCAGCACATCAAGCTACCCGAAACTGTAAAATTTTCCCAATCAACCTTGAACCTAATTAGCGATAAAGTTGAAAATCTATTAAAGAAAGACAGATTGTAGTAGCTTGATGTGCTGGCGTCTGTACCTATCGTGACTGAATGTATCGTGATGATAAATATGAAATAATTACTTGTGCCTGTGGAAAAATATCAGGCAATGTATGTGATTATTGAATTTGAAAACAGTATTTTTATTAATTAAAAACTATTAAGCGTTTATTTCATACTGGTTCGAGGCAGCGCGGTAAAGGAGTTCCTGGAAGGACTCGGGGAGGCCTTTGCCCAGCGATGGGACAGTACAGGCTAAACAAAAAAAAAAAAATTCATACATACAAACACTCATTCACGCCTTCTTCCCATGGAGGTAGGCAGACACTATAGAGCGCTACCTGCTATATATTTTTTTTTTATTCCGTTCTTATTTTTTTCATTTTAAATTCTAAAAACTCCTTTAAAAAAATACAGTACTACTTCTTAAAATGTAAAATCTTAATGGTGTATAATAGGTAAACGTAATTATTTTGAAGATCAAAGTATTTATTTATGTAACCAGCAATCGTTGGGATTTTAGACCTTACAAATTGTGTGAAAATAATACTAATCTGACCCTAAAATATTTTCCGACATCCAAGCGAAATTGTACACCTAGACGAATATCCAATTGTAAAATAAAACTACGAGGTTCCAAGCTAAATAAAAGATTATTCGTCGAAAAAAATCCAAAGCTAGTCGACGTTTTTACTCGAATAAAAGCCTTTCATGATCAGGAAAGTCTCATAAGAGCTCTGCCTTCAACTATTTCAAACGTCTTGGAAGTCATCCAAAACTATTTATGGCAAATTTTCGGTGACTTGCATCCTAGACGTCTTGCAGCACAGTTCGGCGCATCTCTGGAGGGTTAGCTGAATAACTTTTTGAAAATTTAAAAGCAAAGTTTTTTACAACAGTCTCCTTCAAAAACTTATGCAAAAACCACTGGAACTTGACTACCGCTACGGTTGCGTATCTTACTTGGTTTCGGAGGCAGAAATAAAAATAAAAAGAGGATTTAATGAGCAGCTTAATGTACACTTGAAAAGTAGACAAGACTGGGTGTCCTGTGTCTATGGAATCGTAGTTGATTAATTTTTTGATACCAAATCCATTCACGATAAAAGTTTGAACTATCTTTTCAAAATCAAAAACCTAACCACGTCCGTCTTCAATAAAACATAACCCAAATCAAAATCAAAGAAATGTCCGTCGAATAAAATCAAAGATATGAAATTGTGAAGTAAGATTCAAATTGAAACGGAAATAAATTTTCACAAATATTTTCCAAGATGAGAACATTTCAAATTCCAATCTTGCACTTTAGTCCGATGGTAGACATGCAGATGGGCCGAGAATTTTCAACGATTTGCATCGGTTGCAAAACTAAGTTATGGTAATCTGGCTATAAGTTACAAGCTTGAGCTGGTAAGCTTTTCAATTTTATTGGGAGATTGGATATTTTGAGCCTTAACTCTTTAGGGAAATGAAATCTCCCCGCTTTTAGTAAAACGAATGAATTAATTTGCATAGAGTTCGTTGAATCATATCCTTTGGTTTTGTACTTGTTGGGCAAAGGAATTATTCAACTGGTATCCTTTGAAGCCTCCTTTGTTAAAAACCTTATTCCTAATTTTTATAATTAGATGGGTAGATACCTACTTGCATGTTTAATCCTCATTTCGAGTTCGAGCAGTGGTGGCCCAGTGGCAGCGGTTGCGACTTACAACTAGGTACGTAGGTCGTGGGTTGAAGCCAAACAGGCACTTTACTTTGTGTAAATTATTTCATCACCACTGCTCTCAAAACGGTGAAGGAAAACACAGTGAGGAAACTGGCATGTCCGTTTAGACACGTGACATCTATCAACCCGCACTGGGCCGGCGTGGTGGATTACGGCCGACTTCATCTCACCGAGAGGAGGCCTGATTCCCAGTAGTGAATACATTATGCTGAATATATTATGCTACTGTGCTACTTGTTTGAATCCTCATTTCAAGTTCTATGAAATATATCTCATATCGGGGTCAAAAACATTTTTTCGCAACGAACTGAAACATGTGATTGGAGTACCGAAAACAATAGAAAATATGTAGCAATATTCCATACAGTTGCAGATCTGTATCGGGACCAACACATCACTCTTACCCCGGAAATAAACTTGCCAGGACAACACAGCTCTGTGTCAACGAAAACTCAGCCAAGATTTATTGAAGCTTACGAACAACAATATTGATATTCAAAAGCTTTGATAAATATTTTGTTGCTATTGAAGTTTTATGAAAAATTTGAATGTTTGGTTTTTCTATTTTATTTCTGCAAGAATATCTTTCTGTTTTTGTATGAATGTTTGCGTATTATTTTATTATATTTTCTTTCTCTTTCAAGAGGGGTTCGTGGCTATGTAAAAACAGCCGTAAGGGTCGAACAAAGGTTAAGCTACGCTTGCTGCGGTCGGTCCGAGGACCCTGTGCCTCGAAAAGCACTTTAAGCAGTTGGCCCCGGCTGTCATACTTGGATCTTTGACAGTCTTTACGGGTTGTCCGAAACCCGATAGTCTTACAACCAGTCTTACCAAAATGTATCGTATTACCCACTGATTGACTGGGTTGTAGAGGTTTGATAGGCAGGCACTCGCTCCATGTAAAATATTGGTATTCAGCTACATCCGATTGGACTGGAAGTCAACCCTAAAATAGTTGGGAAATGGCTGGGCAGATGATGATATATTATTATATTTAGCTAATAATTTGGGTGCAGCAGTATCGTTTGATAATTCTAGATGTACAAGAAATAACCTCTATTATAGTCCCTATGCAAATAAAATGTAAAAATACTGCTGGCACAATTCCCTCTACCCACACCTTCGGCAAATACAGGTGTTAAATACCATAGAAGCATGAACGATACTTCTGTCTTGGAATCAAAATGCATTTATTCCAAAAACCAGAGACGGTGCGGCTGCGGTCAGCTCTTTCCATCAGTTTGGCAAACCGAAAACATCAATATTAAAAACTAATAAAGAAGCTTTTTGAATTATTTATGGATATCCCATGATTTATTACTCCTACTTACAACTATCTACTCACAAGCTTTTAAATAAAGTGTTGCATACACTGCATTTTATTACCCCTCAATTTATATATTTTTTTAAACTTGATAACGGGAAAATTTAAGTAGAAAACCCCTACCGTCCGTCAGAGGAAAAACAGAGAATATTCTTACATAAAAATACTTCATCATTCACTCTTCAATATTTTTCCTGCACATACAAAGAACTTTTCATACAGCTGACGTCAACATGGTTAAAGTAGTCAGCTAATAGCAGGTGTCTGTCGAGCGAGGCAAGTTTGCATCTCTTAAATCGTTTAACAGTTGGGTTTCATTATCAGGCACTCGACGAAGCTCGCTCGTCAGGGTTATTATTCGCATGCGTAAACCTTGCTACCGTATCAGAGCGAGTCAGTGCCAGTCAGACACCGGGGCGGGAACACGTCCCGTCCCTGGGCTAGCCAACCTTACATATTACGCGATCGCGAACCAAGTCAGACTTGAACTGTTTGTGATAACTCAAATCATAAAAGTGAATTTGAAATAAACAATAAAACTTGACAGTGATTTTAAAATATTTAATTGCGCATATTTAAAAAATAGTAGTTAAAAAACATTTTGTGAGGAATTGTGGTGTAGATTTATAATACAATTTATACATAAAATTGTGAATAGAAAAATTAAAGGTAAAATATGCATGTCAACATGCAGTCAATCAGAGTGCATTCGACTGAAGCAAGGCATATTTTCGTATGGATTATGTAACTAGAAAACTTAAGTGCTACGATAAAATCTGTAGTAATATAACGGAAAAGCTATTTTCCATTTTTACGTAACGTTATGGTCCATCCATCGCATCGCAAGCTGTTTGCACAGCGATGATCCCCTACTTGTCATTCCTTTCGCTCACTACTTTATCACCGCCTTAATCTATCTATTGTCATTCCGATGTAGTAATCCCGACAAATAACCTCTTTTGACAACCTTTTATTCAGGACCGCTTTTCTATGCGACAGCAAATCCGACAAAATGTCCTTTCTCCCCAAGGAAATATCAAGCATGCCAGTTGCTCAAAACATTTTAGCAAAATTGTCCCGAACAATCGTATTTTCAGAACAGAAGAATAAGTTATCTCCCGTTTATGAAAATGCTTTTGAAATTGTTAAGGAAATGCCTTCACAGTTACATTCAATATTATAAGCCCTTTGAAAGGGTCGCGGAAGGGATTTGGCAAAATAACGCAGGTATAATATGAAAATAGCATTTTAATGCTTAATATATGTGGTGCTTCGGTGCGAGGGAGGTTGTTATTTTTTTTTTTTGTTTGCCTTGTAGAATGTGTATGGATATGGGAACATAACTCCAATTCATGGGTACGAGGGTTTACGCATCAAATTTTCATTATGCAAATTTAAAGAGCGTAGACAAATCGTGTTATCTTTATGACACTCACAATTCAACGTTTTGGGTGAGCGAGCACCCAAAGCGAAATACTGTTATGAGTTTTGACGTGCCGATTAGCGAACTTTACACAAACAGCCAACTCCAAAACTTTGCAATACCCGTATTTGAGTAACGTTCTAAATTGTACAGAAATAATGTTCACTTATTCTACTTACCAGCGTTTTCTCGGCTGTTTGCCAAAACTTGTGCGGGCGTTCGTATTTTTTTTTTTTCAGTTTTCCCAACTTTGGTGCATTCAGTAAATTAATTGGTTTGCATGTGGTCAAGTAGATTACAAGGCTTTGAATGCGTCAAATTCATGAATAAGGGCTTTAGAAAATCTTTTTACAAATTGAACAGAAAGATGGACGCGGAAAATCTTCAAGAGTTTGATAAGAACTGGAATCGATCTATCACGGCTGATAATACGGGTAAGGAAAAGAAACTTTGGGGGTAAGATGATCGCTTTGGTAAACATAATTCGTTTCCCATTCTGTCTATTTTGGCTTAGGAAAATAACAAATAGCCTCTGGGAATCGATTTATCTTATGACGGCTAAGTACCACACCATTGACCAAATCACTAACCACAAACCGAATTTGGGACAAAGATTTTTATGTGATTTTTACACAAGTTGCACTGTGGCTAGGTAATAATAATTATTAGTGCAGGTGTGTAAATCGTATAAGCCGTAATTGATTACCACACTACATTTTGGAAATTCTCGACCATTAGATGTACGTTTGTATGCATTTTTTTTTGCCTTTACCGTCACAAGTCACACTAATATTATAAAGGCGAAAGTTTGTGAGTGTATGTGTGTGTGTGTGTGTGTGTGTTTACATGTTTGTTACTTCTTCACGCCTAAACCACTGAACCGATTTAGATGAAATTTGGTATAGAGATAGTTTGAGTCCCGGAAAAGGATATAGGATAGTTTTTATCCCGATATTCCCACGGGATCGACATTTACGCGGGTGAAACCGCGGGGCGCAGCTAGTGTTTTATAATAACTTAGAGAGGACATTCTTTTTCACATTCACAAGAGATTGAGTTCTTAGGAAGTAAGTTTTCATACGTGTGTGGTGTTTTTTTTTTTATGAATAAAGGTATTTTTTTTGGTTTTTACAAAAGAAAAAACTTTAACACCATTTCCAGTTCTAGAAGATTAACAAAATCAAAATCAATCAAAATCAAAAGTCATTTATTCAAACTAGGCTGAGAATCAGCCCTTTTCGAACGTCAAAATTACAAAAGACAGTCCCCCAAAACGCCCGCCCTTCGCCACTTCCTAGTGCTTTCGCTGGGGAGAAGAAGTGGCGGAACAAACTCCCCAGCAGCACAGCTGTCTGTTCAATTAGAAAATAATTAATTTTATACAATACTAGATATGTATGCAAAGTAATTAACATTACAGGACACAGAACCTTAAATTAAATTATTTGCCATAGGTTAACTAGCCACGCCAATATACCAACAAATACAATAAACACTATACATACTCAAGCAAAAAAAAAATTAAAAATATAACCAAAAATAAACTTACTGACCAAATAAAAGCCTCCAGGTATAAAGGGCGTGACAGCTTACATATGTATGCAATGCTGGGTTCTGTTTACATAGCTGTCACTTGAAGTCACAAATGATAAACTAGGACCATCGAAGTAAAATAAATAAACAAGTTATTACTACTAATAACAACAATAAAACCATGGTCAGCAAGACGACCAGTCACCACAAGCAGCACCTGTTCACGAGCATAACGCAAAGATCAGCCATTACCCCCCTCGCCATATTTGAGGGAAGGAGGCAACCCGACCCCCGACGCTACCGCAAGCAATGACATCTAAGGGAGCATGACGAACTTGCTGCCGGTTGCTCAAGCAAGAATAATAATATGATCATTCGTAGAGGTCGCTAGCTAACCACATATTGCAATCAACTCATTCAATGTCTTTAAGACATTGAAATGAGCAGATTATGTCAATAATAAATTACAATAAAATTAAACCGAATTGACTAAAACTCCCAACTAAAAAAAAAAAAAACAAAAAAAAAAAAAAAAAATAAAAATAAAATAAAAACATTATATAAACTCATATAACCTGTCAGTAAGCTAATTCTGGAGAAAGAACATAATAATTGTCTTGAGTTAATCAGGGCGACCAACTATTCTTATCATTTAAGTAGTCGTTGATGGAATAGTATGCTTTTGAACAAAGGTTGGATTTTACTTGAGCTTTAAATCTATTAAAAGGCAAATCTAGCAAGGAAGAAGGTAGCTTGTTATAAAAGGTTATACCAAGCCCAACAAATGAGTTATGAACCTTATGAAGCCGGTGAAAGGGAGCACGTAGTTTGTCCTTATTCCTAGTGTTAACATTGTGAGTATCACTGTTTTTAGTGTACAAGTGTAAATTTTGCCTAACATATAAGATGTTGGCAAAGATGAACTGTGATGCAACCGTGAGAATACCAATATCTTTAAAAAAATCTCTTAGAGAAAATCTGGCGCCTAGCTGGTAAATCGCTCGAACAGCTCGTTTTTGCAGGACAAATATATTTTGTATATCAGCGGCTTTGCCCCACAGCAGAATACCGTAGGACATAACGCTGTGAAAATAACTAAAATAGACTAAACGAGCTGTATCAACGTCAGTGTATTGTCTTACTTTCCTGACGGCATAGGCAGCCGAACTGAGCCTTCCTGCTAGGCTTGATATATGTGGTCCCCACTGAAGTTTGGCATCTACTGTTATTCCCAGAAAAACTGCCGAGCCCACTGTTTCAAGCACCACTTTATCTAAGACGATGTTGGGTCCTAGATTTCTAACATTTGGTAAGGCAAACTTTACACATTTCGTTTTCTTGGCATTGAGAACTAGGTTATTTGACGTAAACCAATCCGTAACTATTAATAGTGCACTGTTTACGTCGTCAAAATCTTGTCTATTCCTGTCAACTTTAAAAATAAGAGATGTATCGTCTGCAAACAGTACAACGTCACAGATGCCCTTTAAATGTAATGGTAAATCATTGATATATACTAAGAACAAGAATGGACCCAGTATTGAGCCTTGTGGTACACCTAACTGAACTGGTAGCCCGGAAGATTTTACACCATTAACATCTACACATTGGAACCTATTATGTAAATAAGAATTTATTACGTTGAGAGCTTCGTTTTGGACACCGTAATGACGTAGTTTACGTAAAAGCGTGTCATGGTGCACGCAATCAAAGGCTTTGGAGAGATCACAGAAAACTCCAATAGCATTTTGAGATTTCTCCCATGCATTAAATATGTGTTTCAGCAAAGCAACACCCGCATCTGTGGTTGAACGACCTTTTGTAAAGCCATATTGTTCATTATGAAGGAGGCTATTTAAATTAAAATGTCTTAGCAACTGCTTGAGTATTAATTTTTCAAATATTTTGCTAAATGCAGGTAATATAGAAATAGGCCTAAAATTGCCAACGTCATTTTTATTACCTGATTTAAATAACGGTATGACTTTACTACTCTTCATGAGGTCAGGAAAAGTTCCTAAATCAACACATTTATTAAAAGTAACAGCTAAATAGGGGGCTACGATGTCTATTATATTACTTAAAAGTTTAACGGAGATGCCCCAATAATCACCGGTGTTTTTAGACTTAAGTGTGTTAAAAACATTAACTACATCACGCGGGGTTACATGTTCGAAGCTAAATAAGCGACTACATTTAGGTACACTACTATGCAAAAGGTTTTCAGCTTTAGACGGGGACGAATTTAAGGAGCGAGTCGTAGTTATAGGTATGTTGGCAAAAAACTCATTAAATGCCTCAGCTACGTCAGCTGCTTTACTAACTAATTTGTTGTCGACCATAATCTCAAGTTGTTTTTCTTGTTTAACCGATTTACCAGTTTCATTTTTAATAATTTTCCAAGTGGTTTTTACTTTATTATTAGAATTTTTAATTGTTTCGCTTAAAAATTTTGATTTAGCAAAAGCACTAATCTTTTTGAATAATTTTGAATAATTTTTTACGTACTCTAGGAAAGCAGTATCAAACCTGTATTTTTTCAAACCATATAACTCGTAAAGTTTCGCTCTACTTTTATAAATACCTGGAGTAGCCCATTGGTTAAAGCCAACGGAGGATCCATTGATGTTAATGGTTTTGGTCTTAAAAGTAGATTGGTACTCTTTTTGCACAACATCAAAAAGGGCACCATAAATTTCATTAGGATTCTCATGTTCTACTATAGATGGTGTAATTTTACGAGATATATTATTTTTAAACATTTTGCAACGACTAGCTGTATAAGGCCTGCATTCAAGTTTATGCGGTTTTTTATTCAATGGCATGGGGAAGCTAGCTAATAAACCACAGTGGTCGGACGTTAAGTCGGTTAACACTAATTTATTTTGGGCATCACAATCACTAAATATATTATCAAGACAAGTTGACGAAGATGCCGTGATCCTAGTAGGTTCAAAAAACAAATTAATTAAATTATAAGACCTAAACAAATTGAGAAGTCTAATACTTAATGGAGTAACATCTAAAATATTAATATTAAAATCTCCACATAAAATAATAATTTTGTTACTTGATTTCAACCTATTGAGAGAATCCTCCATGACTGATTCAAAACTAATAAAATCCCCAGAGGGGGGTCGATAAACGCAAATTATAACATATCGCTCAAGTTCAACACAAGACAACTCTATAGTGCGCTCGATTGAAAGATTAACTAAATCTAAACGTTGTTTACATTTCAACTTGTTTGAAACAAGAACTAAAGAGCCACCGCGAATAGCACTTTTTCTCACAAATGCACTCTGTACGGTAAAGTTATCATCATTGATAAACACTACTTCATGTTCTTTCAACCAGTGTTCAGTCAAACATAACACCTGAACATCATAGTTCTCCATAAATAAACTTAATTCTAGTTCTTTGCCGGACAGACCCTGCATATTTTTACCGACTTCACAAAAAGGAGGAGGTACTATGTTCGGCTGTTTGTATGTTTTTTTTTATTATTATCATCATTATTATTTTTATTTTGTATGTTTGTTCATCGAATACTCCGCCAATTGTCGATGGATTTTCAAAATTCTTTTTTTGTTCGAAAGTAGATAGTTCTGAGGTGGTCCCATTGTCACCAAGTTAGGATCTGATGATAGGATCTTAGAGAAATCGAGGGCAACCCTCAAATTTTATAGGCTCACTTATTGTTTTTCGCATATTTTATGAAGTATCTTGTTTATTTGCGTATGGTTGTCACCATCTCAGGTAGCTGGGCTGATGATGGAAGGTACAACTCCTTAACAGTAAGAAGTTACTCAAACAGGCAAGGACTGTTTTAGTAAATTGTTTTGATGTTTGATAGGGCATTTGTCACATTTGGTCTCATGATCATCAAGTCATGACCTGATGCTGCAGTCAGGATAGTCTGCAGAGTACCTAACTCCTCGACAACTAACAGCAGATATATCGTGTTTAGGCTCATTGAAAAGGGCTCGATGTGTGGATAAACGTACTGTTAATGAGGAACACCGAAGTACATAGAGACCTGATGCTGAAGCCAGGAGCATCAGAAAAAGTACAAACCTTGAAATAACAGCACCGTAGTCGTGTTTGGGCTCATTTTAAACAGGACTAAATTTTAAGTTCAATGCAATGTTGACATAAGTCTGGCCTGATGCTGCAGCCAGGATTATCAGCTTCTAGTCTAAAAACATCAGGTCAGGATTTGATGATGAGATCCTGGAGAAATCGAAGGAACTCTTCAAATATTATAGGCACACCTATAGCGATTTGGGTATTTTTTATAGTAACTCGTGCACTTGCTCTCGGAAAGCACCATTTGGTGAAGTGGAGCTGATGATGAAGACCACAGATGGCCACCGGAACTACTCAATAATATCTAAGTATTTCACGGTTTGCGATTCGATTACTTTAATATGGTTGCTAAGCAATTCATGCTCGTCACAATGTGAATGGTGATATGGAGCTGATGGTGGACCTGGAAAACTCCTCAACAATTAACTTCCCTGCATCGGGAAAAGCAATATTTTTTTGTAAAAGGCGATGATCACTAGGCTATTGTAACTTAGATAAATTATAAGCAGACCCACTAAAAAGCGTGAAATAAAAACTTTTTAAGAAAAAAAAAAAACCGACTTCCAAAAAACACTACAAAGTGAAAAATAACTTTAATTTCGGAAGTCGGTGGCAAAAAACTAAAATACAGATCCAAAGACACCGACTTCCGAAATTAAAGTTATTTTTCACTTTGTAGTGTTTTTTGGAAGTCGGTTTTTTTTTTTTCTTAAAAAGTTTTGATGTACAACATTCAACATATGCGGCTGACCCGTTGTCGCACCTAATAGTTTAAACTACAAGGCGTATCAAAAGCAGTGTTAGTACCACTACTAACAGTAATCGATGGTACACTACAAGTACCAGAGTGACTGGGTATATTATATGCTAAAAGATTAGCAATTTGTCTCCTACAACTAGGTGGCAAATACATAGTATAATTTGTCAGTTTGTAATCAGTAATGAATTGATTACAATCAAAATATAAAATAGTGTCATTATGACGACAAGTCCTATTATAAATGAACATATTTAAATTATATATATGCCTATTTTGCTCATGAGATAAATAACAGGAATAAGGCAAGGCACAAAAAATAAATTTACAATTATTGGTCTCATTAAGATGTAACATCAAATGGACACATTCAATTATGTCCTTTTTTCTAACATTTAAACTATCCCCATATAATAATATAACAGTTGAACTAGGGTTTATTTTTGTCAATCTGATATTACTAATTAATTGGCTAATACTGGCACCGGGTAAACAATTATTAATTACATATTGTTGCGAACACTGATTAAATAACCTACCAAAACCTTGACCAAATTTGTCAGAAAATACATAAGTAGTGTTAATCAAAATACTATTACTATGATCATCAATACAGCTACCTACTGGCGGAGCCGGTGTGGGTGTGGGTGTAATAGGTTGAGGCTGCGATCCCTGGGAACAGGTACAGCTAAAAGAGAGGTTGTTTGTCAGAGACTCATACCTCTCCGCATTATACTTGACCAGGTCCGCCAGCTCATTAGCCTCCTGCATGCGCTTACTCAGGTCTTGTTGAGAAGCCTCATATTTACTAAAGATTTCCTTTAGAGCATATTCCCTAACAAGCAATTCATCCTGTAGGTGCTGAGTGTCTGTGTCATACATAGTATTACATAATTCTAATTCACTGTTACAGTTCTTTAATTCTTGTATTAAATTTAAATTCTTTTGCCTAAGTTTTGTATTTAATTTATTTACTTTTTGGCATTTTAATGATTTTTGAGTTTTTCTAATTAATCTATTAATTTTAATATATTTTTTTATCTTATTGTGACTAGTAAACAATTTGCTTTTAATGATAGTATCATCAGTTAAATCTATTGTGACAACTGGCTCAGCACAGGTGGGTCCGGACCCGCTACCAACCAACTCATCATAAAGACTGCAGGTGATCGCAGACTCTTCACGGGCTTTGAGAGATTCCAAATGGGTTATTGTGTTGTGGGCCCTGCTTAACTCCCGTTCAAGTTCAGATATACGTCTCAAAGACAGTTCGTGGGTGTCACTACATTCCTGGAAATTTGACAACAACAAATGGCTGTCATGTAGGTATGAAAAGGAAAATCCGACAAACGAAAGACATAGAGGAATTCTTTCCTAAATTAATTGTTGACAATGCAGAAATAATAACATATATCTACGGTCAAGTATCATGCGTATTGAACCTCTCCAGACATCAACAAAAGAAAACACTTGAAACCTTACACGTTTTAATAGAATTTTAAATTTTGTTGAAACGTATTACATATTTTACTCAAGCGAACAAGATGAAAGCAGTACAGAGCAAATAAATAGATCCGTCTCTTGACCACAGAGACCTAAATCCAGTCAACAGCCCGACGATAATTTAATACAATGGACTCGACGATACTCCTAGTTTAAATTGTGCAGGTTTAATAAAAAGTTGAACGAATTTTTCGTCTATGTGTACATGTAACACGACAAGGAGTGACATGAAAATTTATTATTTCACTCTTAATTCAGCACAAATTCGCTGTGGGTGAGATACTCTACGAGAATGAAGGATTATTTTGCTACTAAACTCTGACTGTAGAATTTTTAATGAGTCGTCTTGTTGTAGAAAATAATTGGATGAAGAGATTTTAAACATTTTTTTTTATGGCAACTTGACCTTGAGCAGAAATTTATAATGGTTTTGTCAGTAATACGTAACGTGTGGCATACTTTACCTAATATACAGGTTGAAATTGAAAACATGCGAAAATCGAAATGGGAGATTGTACTCATCATTATGAACAACTGTTACTATGGGACCAAACATAAAATCGTGAAAATAAAATCAGCTGTGCCGTACATTTTGACGAGTTATGCGAACATAAATATAGGGAACAGCTGATTTTTTTTCGCGATTTCAGGTTTGGTCACATAGTAAAAGTTGTTCATAATAATGAGTACAATCTCCCATTTCGATTTGTCGCATGTTTTCAACTTCACCCTGTATAATAATATGTATGTCCGTAACTGACAAGTTGACTTACTGACAGACAACACAGCCTAAAACCATTTGGAAGACAAACGCTAAGCAGGTTTAGACGCTTTAAGGATTTTTAAAACTCAACTCCTATTGAGGTTCTAACAATAAGTTGAAGTTTTAATAATAATAAGTACTTAAATCGGGGTTATCTCTAGATGTACTTATGCAATAACAAAAATTGTTTTACTGAAAGTAAGCTACACCATTTCCATTTCCATTTTTTGTTTTTCTATTTGCCATAGGATATATTTTATTGTATAAATGAATTCGTCTGTTTGAAAACTCGTAGGCAGACTCTGGTAATATGTTTCCAAGTAGACTGCCAGAGAAATCTTAAGCATAATCATTTTTTAAAAGCATCATCATCTGCCTAGCCTTTTCCCAATTGTGTTGGGGTCGGCTTCTGGTCTACCCGGATGCAGCTGAATACCAATATTTTACATGGAGCGGCCGTCTATCTGACCTCCATAACCCAGTTACTGGATAATACGATACCCCTTGGTAAGACTGGCTGTCAGACTTCTTGGCTTCTGACGACCCGTAACGACTATCAAGATCCACGAATGACAGGCGGGATCAGCGGCTTAATGTGCTTTCCAAGGCTCGGCAAGGCATAAAAATGGTTACCCATCCACGGCAAGCCTAACAGGCTTACATAAATAAATTGTTATTATAACAATTATAATATTCTGTTACATCATAGAAATGTTCATATCTCTTCGCTAGCTTTATGGTATTCAACGGAAGCGGCTTCCGTTGAAGCTGTGAAGCGAGCGCACAATGTGGTTACAACAATAGCATTGTCAACACCTTGTCCGTCTGTCTGACTTAAACTTTGGGCTCTTAGTAAAAGTTCCTCTTCTTTTCCTGACAATTGTTCGGATGGCTGTCAGCTTTGCCCATTCCAACGCGTAGTATGTTCCTATAACTGCCCCGTTGGTCTCGTGGTCGCAAGCGCGACTGCTGAGCGTGGGGTCCTTGGTTCGATTCCCGGGTCGGGCAAAGTGTTATTGAGTTTTTCCATTAGGAATTTCTTAGGAACAGCCCGGAGTTTGGAAGTTGGCGGTGTGATACCCCCGTGCCTCGGAAAGCACGTTAAGCCGTTGGTCCTGCGCCTGATCTCTCTCCGGTTATGTCGGATTGCCGTCCCATCGGACTATGAGAGTGAGGGAAGAGAGAGTGCACCTGAGTCTATGCGCACACTTGTGCACTATAATATCTCGTTGAGATTGGCCGCCGTGGCTGAAATACGGTCTAGAAGACTTAATTTATGTTCCTATGGAGAAAAACGGGCAAGGAAGTCCATGAACACCCTTTGAAATCAAAATATTGTTACAAAATATTGGTCACATCATTCCTGTTGAAATCACATATTTGAGAATGATGTAGAAAGACACATTGAAAGCGCCCAAAGCAAAAATATTTGAAAAATTAACAATATTTCGCATAAAAGCGAAACTGGGCGTATCATATGTTCAAAACGAAGTGCTTATACAGAGTCATAGAAAAAGATATATGTCTTTTTTGTGACTTGTTACCTGACGACCCTCTTTTTTTCAAACTCCCTAGGTACCTACTCAACTTTCTTTTTTTACTAACTCTTCGACATATTTCATTCCCGCACGTTATAGAATGTGCCTCGCATCGTAATAATCCTTTCAACATTCAAACAGACCTAAATATACTGCCGAGTTATAAGTGACTTCTCAACAATAGTTAAATGGGATAGCATTTGAACTGGTGACCTTTTGATAGCCATTCTGCTCCGTGGTCGTTAGGAATATTGTTGCCTAGATAATGTATTAATGTTTGTTGACCCATAACCATAAGTACAAAGGAATAAAATTGAGCTGAATGTATTGATCGATTGATTGATGTTTGGCGATGCTATTTTTTAAATTTTTTACATAATTACGAGTATGTCTCATTTTTCACAAAATTTCCCGAAAACAAATAATTGGACCTGGGCCCCAATAGGGTAGTTTCCTGGGTAAAAAAAATAATAATTCTAATTAGTCCGTCAGTTAGATTATCGAAAAATAATGGACCCTTATTTTTTCTTTTGTCAATCAAACAAAAAATGAAAAAGATAAAGCGCGTCAAAATTTGGGAGTGGGGGGTCGTGACGTCACGCCGTGCTAAAAAGTGTCGCACGGCGTGACGTCACGCAGAATCTTAACAGGCGATATCTTCATCATTTTTTATATAATTGACAAAAGAAAAAATATGGGTCCAATATTTTTTGATAATCTAACTGACGGACTAATTAGAATTTTTTAGGAAACTAGCCTATTCTGTTTAGTAATTATTATTCCCCGCCAAATCTTACTTCGTGCCTACCTCGTCAATATTGTGTCTAGTAGAAACCCCTATAACGGCAAGGAATTGAAATGTCAACCGTACAGACAACATGTATTTGACAGTTCAAACCACGCCAACTTCGCGTTCACTTCGCGCGGTTTTGTTCATTGTCTCATAGAGAATACATTAATAGCAGATGTTGTGATTAACTAAGGAATTGACATGGTTTCGAAGTGAGGAATTATTAGTGATCATAGTGAATTAGGGCCCTGAATGGTGTGTTTTCGGGACATTTTTAATCACAGTTAAGTATCTAGTTTGAAAGAGATTTAGATTTTTGAAGTGAATACTTCTTAAAGCGCGTTGACCCAGTTTGGGGGGGAAAAATCTTATGGGTTCGTCACCGACATGCTGTTAATAAATACAATATTTAATAATAATAAAAACAAAACTTTTTTTTTTTAAGTTTTCACTTCTACCGACCGTTCTAATAACTGCCTGTGTTTTTTTGTTCAAATAATATTTAGCCACGTAGTACTATCGTTCAAAATAGGTCATTAAATTATAGCGTTTTCCTTTTAAGTCTATCACAAAAACATATAATATTATTATATTCAGCCAGGTAACTTTTGACCTTTTTCTAGGTTAAAGTCGGCTACTGCAGTTGGTTTCAAAGACTAAGTTTTTCATAGTTTATGTCAAATCAATAAGAAGTCTTATAATATCTACCTACAAACGTTTTCCATATCTTGTGATTACTCTAAAAATTATGGAAAAACTTGACTCGTGTTTGAAACAGAATACTGTATAGCTATATACGAAAACTGTAGCAAATATAGTCGCCGAAGCTTAAAACTTAAACTTTGGGTGAATAATTTCTTAACTGACATTGTTCTAAAAGAAAATGTTAACTTATTTTTACCAACTGACAGCATCAATAGGTACCAATATCAACCAACCGACCAACCAACCAAGCCAATACCAACTAAGACCAATATTGCAGTTTGATAATATAATGCAATACTTTACCTGCTTCTAAATTGTTCTATCTCTTTTTACACAGAGAAGGAACAAAGAAACTGATTACCACCGCTGCTCAAAGCAGGTGCAGACCATTCAGTGTACATTTTCTGATATGTAGTTATTGAGGTAATATGTACTAGTACATATTACCTCAGTTTATGTAGTATAATTTTCTTTACTATACGTGTGCTGATACGATTCGCAGTATTAGTGAGCGAGACAACACTATTCAAATGTCATTGTCAACGAAACAGAAACGTAACTTTCTTTTAAGATGGTCGGGCATAATCAGCATAATGTTCCCACTGCTGGGACACAGGCTTCCTCTCTTCAAGACGAATTGGGGTATTATCTACCATGCGGCCGCAGTGCAGGTTGGTAGATGTTACATGGGTTCGAATTTTTGGTTCTAGGACATGCCGGTTTCCTCACGATGTTTTCCTTCACCGTTTTGAGACGGATGAAATTAAAATTGAGTATGGGTTATGTGAAAACAGAAAATTACCAATTTTGGATTTATCATGTATGCTAGGTCAAATTAAATTTGCGTATCGATATCTAAACACTATAAAATAACAAGTTTAATGATTTTATGTTTTTTTTTTTTTGGGGGTAAACGACCGCTGGTAGTTTTGTTACTTGAGGTTTGAGTTGAGAAAATAATTTGCCCCTGTATAACAAATCCCACAAATTTCTACTATATTGTACAGTCAACAAAAGAGATAAGTATGCAAGATCGTCGGATAAATTTGAAGTTTAGTAAGAAACCGATGGATGGCCTCGATTAAAATTTTATTTTATTAATAGAAAAAAACAGCTCATTTATCAAATTGAATTTCAATCGACAACATCCATCGGTTTCTTACTAAACTTCAACAATATCCGACGATCCTGCATACTTACCTCCTTTGCTGACTGTACCTACAATGCAATAAATATTTGAGTTAGAATTTGGTTTAAATATTTTCGTTACCAAAACAACATTTACATAGACTGATTTTGCATTCATTCATATATATTTATTCTGCAAGGCATACAACCATTGACCACCCGGCTTTCCAAACTAAATAAATGAAAGCCAACCGAGATAAAAATACACACTAAATGGAGTTAGTTTTGTCCTCTTTTCCAGTGATACTGTTTTCATTAAATATTTCGATGTTCCAGTTATTCGGTCTATGAATAGTTAAGTTTTATTTTATACTATTATATGACAAAGAAAATGCCCCCATCTTACTACAATAGTTATATTAAATTAAAAGTAAAAAAATACTTTTTAAAAACAAGCTTTTAGTTAAATACGCTAAAAAGAATAAAATAAACTTTTCCTATCAACTTATAACGTCATTAAGTACAGAATTTATATGATATAAAAACTTGTCGCGGGATTTAAGTACTCGTATTTAGTTAGTTTGAAAATTGAATAAAATTAAAATCAGTCAGATAAAATATTGGTATTTAGCTGCATCCGGTTAGACTGGAAGCCGACCCCAATATACCGGGGACAAGGCTAGGCAGATGATTATGATGATATTGTGTTCTTAGAATTGCTTATTTTATGAAGTGTTCGGTCATTTCATGAAATGGCCAGCTGCAGTTGCTTTGTTGTTATAGCAGCAATAGAAATACACACTCTATGGAAATCGGTCATAATAGTCAAAAAGTTCGAATAAATTAATTGTTGCTTGCCGACTATTATGATGGGGACATAAAAATTTTAATATTCTGTTCGGAAGAAGTGAAATTGGAAAATGTATTTAACATGCAATATGCCCTAAAAAGAGTTATATTTACTTACTTAGAACATCGAGCGAACCTACGGTCCTGCATGCGGCAGCAGCGGGCAGCATTATATACATATGTTTATTTCTTTCAAAGGAACTATCTAATCTCAGTAGTTCCTTCAGCTTTTGCAAAGGAACTACTGATCAAAAAGTTCTCAGTAGTTCCTTCAAAGGAACTGCTAAAGGAATTATCTAGTCTCAGTAGTTCCTTCAGCTTTTGCAAAGGAACTACTGATCCAAAAATTCTCAGTAGCTCCTTCAAAGGAACTACGCAAAGGAACTAGTGAGCATAAACGACCCCAAAGGCTGGCAGCATTGCTACATTCAACGGCAATACAAACTCTGTGGCGAAAAATTAATTAATAAAACCATGCTCATGTCACATCTCCACAAGGCATCATACTGACAGTGCCGCTAATGTAGTATAGATATGGAAGCTCATCTTTAGCGGAGACTATGGACAAGTATTAAAATTACGGGACGCCTAAACAAACATTTTCTTTTCATTAACTTCTGAATAAAGATAGTGTTACCTACATCGTAAACCGTATACTTCATAGTTATTAACAAAACAAATGAATGTGTGCGTGTAACAACAAAGAGGCTTATAAAAAGGAGGTTTTATTTCAGCTCGAGTTACAAGAGAATTTATCTGTAATACCAAGCCGTATATGCCATACCTTTCCGGCTTTTCGTTACCAACCCGTGCGGGCAAAACGAAACAAAGTTACAATATTATGAAACAATATTAGGTGGGGATTTTAAATTATGCATAATATTTAATAGGAGCCGCGTTAGGTTTAAAAAGGCTGTGATTTCAACTTTATTGCATGTTACTTTATTGTATTGTATACAGGAACAGCATACAATAAAGTAGACCTCTTCATCATCATCTGCCTAGCCTTTTCCCAACTTTGTTGGGGTCGGCTTCCAGTCTAACTGAATGCAGCTTAATATCAGTATTTTAGATGGAGCGACTGCCTATCTGACCTCCACAACCCAGTTACCGGGTAATACGATACCCCTTGGTAAGACTGGTTGTCAGATTTTCGGGCTTTTGATGACCCGTAACGACTGTCAAAGATCCACGAATGACAGCCGGGACCAACGGCTTAACGCGCTTTCCGAGGCAGGGAGGGGTCTTGGTATGTAAAGATGGTCACCCATCCACGGACCAACTAGCTAAATAAATACATATAACTCATAGATTAGATTTCTTTTCATTATAGTCTAGCAATTGCAAGTATGACTGACGGGAATGGATGGCTGGTTTCTGTCTGGAATTCCAACAATAGGTACCTACCTTATTAGATTTGCCTGCTAATCAAAGCTTGAAATTCCAATTAGAGAAGCTGCAGGTATAAGGTATCTTCTATAAGGGCACAGTATGCCGCTCGTAATTGGTAACGAAAGCAGTATAAACTGGCCTCGCATTCTATTGAAATTTCGTACCAAGGTCAAGTCAAGGTTAAAGTGTTACCTATATTATGTAAGTTCTACTTTTCCTTTAGAAATCATAGGTATAGCCCTGTTAAATCCATATCGATTAATAGGTGCTGCTAATTAGCACTTGTAAGCTAATGATACTAAGACCTACCTAATCCTTCAGAATCATAGATAATAAAATGAACGGCATACATCGAGATATTATGTACATTGTTTGCTGCACCGGACGACGTCATTACGTCAGCGCGGGCTGTCGCTGAAAACCAGCGCTGGAGCTCTGTCTTGCATAGGGTCACAGCATAATGGTGAGCGATATCTAGCCGTTTTGCGTGGATGTGACGCATGTTTCTCCCTACCTTTTTATTTTACTATTGTGTTTATGTTCTTTTTTGCGTCATTTTCACCGCAAATAAACGTATTTTCTTTCTTTCTTTCTTGAACGATTTTGGCGTTTGACATTTGTAATGTTTTTACCGAGTCTTACACCATGATGTGTGTGTACCTAAATATTTACAAGTGTGAGGAGAAGGCTTGGCGGCTGTGTAATGTATGGATATAGTTGATTTTTTTTCATATACAGGATGCCATTGACAGCGACGCAGCTTTTTCATAAAAAATAAGCAATGCCTACGCGGTCAAAATGTATGGAACAGTAATTTTTTTCTTAATAACCATCGAAAAATTACAACTCAAGTGGGTTCAGAATCATGCACTGAATCCATGGTAACAGGTTGCGGGTCGATTTCCCTGCGACCCTGTATAAAACAATCATTTAAGTACTAAGACTAATCATTTCACCACTTTTGACCACAGGTCCCAATAAAATAATCTGCACTAAATATTGAAAATATGTTTTATGCCATGTAAGGCACGGGACAAATACAACCGGCGAGGGGCGCGGGCGCGGCGCCGCGCGCCGGCGAGGTCCGGGCGAGGCGCCTCTCATTACGTGTTTTATATGAAATGTATAAAAGCGGCGGGGCGCGGGACATAAACAAGCGGTGAGGCGAGGGCGGGGTGCGGTCGGGGTTCGGACGCCACTCGCACGCCGCTCCCGCGCCCGCGCCGCACCACAGTTGGTAGCAGCGCACTGGATAGGATGCGACGACGTCAAAAATGCGTGACGATATTGAGTTTTCTGTTATGCAAATTCGCTAAATGTTCTAGAGCCACTAAATCTTCTTCGTCAGAAGATGAAGACATGTTGTGTCAAAATCAATTACTAAATGCCCGCCCTATCGCCTCGCCTTTTCGACATCGTTTGCACACTTCCTTGCATCGCATCGGCGCCGGTGCCCGCGCCACACCCGTGCCACGCCGGCACCGCGCCCGCGCCCTTCGCCGCTTGTATTTGTCCCGTGCCTAAGGGATATTTAACCTTAGGGCGATAAAACAATTGCAGGGTCGACTATACAAGTATGCATGAGACAATATTGGAGGCAACACTACATCATAATATCTTCTTTGTAGGCGACTACATTTTTGCAGTAGTACGCATAAACAGAAATAAAACTAACACGAATAGCTGGTGATGATATTACTTTCACACAGAATATTTTTTTACATAAGCCCTTTTAATAAAAAGGTTTCCTTGTTCTTATATTATATTCTAATACTGTTTATCAACTTTAGTTTTTCAAGCTATCCCGGCTCTTTCTTATTTTGTGCCGCGACAGCAAAAAACTGAAGGCTGTAAATGAGATTCCCTAGCATTTGTTTGGGAGCGAAATATTTGTAAGACGTAAAGAATGGACTTCCAGGGCACGTTTAGTTTTTTTTTGTAGTTTGAAGGACGATGTCTACATTTACGTAAAACTGTGTTTACATAACTTTCAGACTATAATTTTACACATGCGAATCTCAAATTGAATGTTTGACCTTTGGCAAGGGACAATTCTGTTGTGCGATGGGTACTTACAATTAGTCAAAGGTTGGGCTTCTAGTATAATCTATCTATACATATAAAATTCAAAGTCCTGACTGACTGATATCACAGCCTAAACCGCTGGTCCTAGAAACATGAAATTTGGAGGGTGTGTTCTTAGTGAAGAGTAGGTATCCAATAAGAAAGGGTTTCTAGAAATTCCACCCCTAGGAGGGTGAATGGGGGGAGGATGAAATTTCACGCGGACGAAGTCAGGGGCAGAAGCTAGTATTTTATAGATTTAAAGTGAACGCCCACCCAAAAGAAGTATTATAATCTTATTTACATTCCTATGCTCTTCTTTATACTTGACATTAACCCCCTTATTCATAAAACTTATCAAACCTATTTTAGTTAAAATGGGGTTTGTCTCTTTCTTACACACAGAAATGACAACGTGACAGATAAAGACAAACGTTCTAAAAACGTATTTTAGATAGAGATAAAATAGGATTATGAATAAGGGGGTTAATGTTTTATACGCTCCTATAGTATTCTTATCTTCAAAGTATAACACATGATATTTCTCGAATAATTCCTCCTCATTCTCCATAATCCTCCAAACGATGATAGCATTGGTAAAAAAAAATCACTAAGCTGTAAGGATTGTCAGAATATCGACAAATAATGTTACCTCCGATATTTTTTTCCAGTATCAAATAATTTCCTGTGACGAGGAGAAAAATTGTCGCAAATATTGATTGCGGAGGGCTGAGTATGTAACCGAGCCCTCGGGAACTTCAAAACCCGATAGCCAAAAAAATATTCTATCCCAGTAAAGTGTTCCATCATTAATTTATTTGGAAAGAGAATTTCGACGATTGGTTGTGACGAATTGATATTTTTCATGAGTCCTCCACGGTGAGGAGCGCCCATTTATATCATGGGTTCTGCAATTTATTACTCTCATTTATCATTTCATCGAGTGAGACCGCCCTAACATATCGCAGCGAAGAGCCGTCTATTGTGCGTTGCCCTTTTATTTATCCTCCCTTATATCGCCCTAATTAATGCTCTATATCTGATAAGTCCTTTCAACTCGTTTTCGGATTATTTGCTGTTTTGTGATAAACAAAATTTGGAACAGTGTAAACTCGATTAACATTAAAACCGAAAGCATTATGTGAATTTTCGATCGTCATTCATAACTTTGTGCTGGTGAATGTTACCGCGGTAATGAACTGTCGATCATTATTATCGTTTCGTAATCTATTTTTTAAATCATCATAATTTACCTGTCAGTAGGTAGGTTCTATTTTCCAAAGGTTTAATCAGTACGCAATTTGAACTCGACTCATTTCAGCAGAGCTTCAGTGCATATGAAAAACTATAAAATAATACTATTAACAATTGAATAACAATAAATATTGAATTATCAGTAATACTCATTTCAAATATCTGTGTGCCACTGGCAGTGTTATGTAGTGAAAATCAAACCAAAAATCTATGTGAAAGTGAAGTGTCAAACTACAAAGCAAAAACTATGTTCGTTAACTGCTAAAACAACAATAAAAAATACAAAAAGAATTGACGTCATAAAGGTGAAGGATAATTTTCGATGAAGGGTAGCGTGTTATGGTGGCAGTAGTAGTCGCAGCATGACCACGTGGATGGCGCTATTCGGGCTAGTGTGGCTGCTCCGCGTGCGTGGTTCGCTCTGCGGCTGCGCGGCGTGCAGGCGCGCGCGCCACGATGCGCAGGAGTCGCAGGGCGTACCGAGCCCGCGTGCGCCCAGCCCGGAGGAACAGGCCCCGTTTGACGTCATCACTCTCGAACATTACACACGTGACGTCACCGTCCAGACCGACTTCGATGATGAAGATGTTGAAGACCTTGATAAAATCGAGATGCAGATTTCTGAAGAATGTAAGTGGTTTTTCTTCGTATGAAATAAGGCTTTTCTATATATCAACGTAACAACGCCAAACGGTAGATAGGCATATTTCCTAATCTAGTTCCAGCTGGATGTATGTACACTCTATCAATCCTGTTGCCCATTCATGGTTAGTGTGCTTACACACGAGCGACACGCATCATCGTCAGAGGCAACTGCAGCCGTCGACGCGTGGGCGGCAGGCGTCGACAACGTGCCGCCCGTGTATGTATTTGAGTACGGTGCTCAAATACACGAGGGGCATGTTATCGACGGCTGTGCCGTTGACGCGAGTCACACTTAGACTTATCACTAGTCGACGAGTTTATAATTTACCAAAAGGGTTCATCGTTTTTGTTTTGGTAGTAGATCATTAATTAGTAACATTTCTTTATACAAAACGAAAATATTGTTTGGACCCTTAATTTGGTAATTTTCATATTTAAAAACACAATAAAGTATTACCATTAAACTATTGCTGAATATAAAACAATCATACAAAGTAACACAAAACTAAAATATTGGAAATGTATCAAAGAATATTATAATAAAAGTCAATTGTTTACAATGTTTTGCTTTTTCTACTTTTTTGTTTACGATCTAGACTCTAATCACCTAAAGTGTACCGAGTAGGCTTCTAAAATAATTAGATATGTTTGTTTTCTTGTTGTACTATTGCCATTTGATTTCTGTCATGTTTTATAATGGAAATAACTATAGTACTTTTGGAATAGAAAACTATTATAAAAGTATGTTCTTTGGCTTTAGAATTTGGTCTCTCTATAAGAGAGACTTTTAACAGGGTTCGCTGATATACTGTATCAGTGTTTTCAAATCATGACGATATTTTTTGTCAAAACTAGATTTTTAGCAGATTTTTTAAAGTTTACCCTAGCAACACTTGACAAACAACTACAGTTTGGTTTACCTTTCCCGAAGTGGTGATCTAATCCTAAGTTTCGGGGGTTAACCAAATAACGTGGATGATTGTATATCAAATATCGGATATTTTGATGTTAATTTATTACAAATATCGGATTTCTACGAACCCTGTTGTAAACCTGTTGAGAGCAGTGGTGGCCCAGTGGTAAAAGCCGCGACTTACGAGTTGTTGTAGGTCGTAGTTTCGAACCCAGATAGGGGCTTTACTTTGTGTAAATTATTTCATCACCAATTCTCTCTAAAACGGTGAAGGAAAAAACATCGTGAGGAAACCCACATGTCCTAGAACCGAAAATTCGGCATCTATCAACCCGCACTGGGCCCACGTGGTAGATTACGGCCCATTTCCAGATACCTCACAGAGAGGAGGCCTCTGTGTCCCCGCAGTGGGAACATTATAGGCTGATTATGCTGTTGTAAACAGTTGGACAGTTACCTACATACATGCCATCATTATGTATATTTATTTGCTACGTTTCTAATACTGAAAATGTATACGTTCAATCCTTTTTCGGGTTTAACATTGGATCATACATACCTATTTTTCGTCTCGATGGCAAAGAAGTTTACAAAGTGGTGGACTCCTCCAGTAAAGACAGTATTCTATGACTAGTAGCTCTAACATTCGCTTGAATGTAGCCGGATATTTCCCTACTCCAGCGAAGGGGACACTTTCCTTGAGCCTGCCCACTTGTACTGGTTAAGCAGCACTTGGCAGTGACAAAACGTTGGTCCACACATTTGGAGCTGAATTTTTCTCGGGTTCCGTCCAAATTCAAATACTCTTAGATCCATACAAATAGTGTTTGCTACTCCACTTGCGGCCGCCTGGACGAGTATATAAAATTGGTGGAGGAGAAAAATGTAATAAAATGTAATTTATTATGTAGGTAATTAGTTTGCTGTTTTCTTAATCTACCACCAAATACTGAGATAACCATCTATCTTCATATCGTGACAGCGAATATCCAGACTTGTGTATTAGTGGAATCTTTTGTCATTAAAATTATTCTATGATCTAAAATAATCTTTCATATTGGATAATTAAATGTAATGACATAGGAAATAAGTAGCCCTATTTAACCGGTCAAGCGGCGCGGTTCGCCGATCGGCGATGAAACAATAGAAAATCAATTGTGTCTCATTAGCGGAGCTTGACAGATTAATGCATGTTATTAAATTGAAATAAGTAGCTGTAATAATTAGTTACAATCCAATGAACACTAATTTGAATCGAATAAACACAATTTAAATACTAAACTAAAACATATTTACACTTGGACTATCAAACCCGGATTTGAAATGCTGAATTAAAACGTATAACAGTTGATAATACTTATGGTGAATTATAATGAGGATAGACTAGAGCTCGTATGAAAATATCACTTGAATTCGTAATTTCTCACATATTCTGATGCTGGCACCAGGTTGAACATGCCAGTATTATAAGGTGCATAATTAATTAAACAAGATATTGTTTTAGCGCTGACCTACGAAGGCAAGCGTTGACATATCTGCAATGTAGAGTAATCATTTATACATATATACCTATATTATAAATAAAAGCCGCTTTTCGCTTTAGTCAGTGTGACCGCGTTGATCTTCTAAATTGCGCAACGTATGTGGTGTTCACATTTTATTTAGAGGATTTGTCTCGGTAGGTTTATATGTTAAACTTACGCATAATACACAATGTATATTATACTTACACATAATAAAGAAATATCGATGTTTGTTGATGTAAAAACCGTGCGTAGCTGGGGCGGGTCGGTAAATGTTTAAAAATCAGTAACAATTTTATTTACGACAGAAATCCATAAAAGTGCCAGAGCACTCAGAAATCAGGATTGATTCAATTGATTAATTCTACTACCTAAATATTTCATTTGTTCGATAAATCTAGTGAAGATTACGCTTATTGTTCTAGTACAATTTTGAGATAACTGGTATTAAAGTTTATGTAGGTACGTAAATGATTTTTGAAAATGCTTTATAAACTTCTTTCTTTATGTTTTGACTGTTTGATGTTTTAGAAAATTTGGATAAATTGAAAAGTTTATTAAAGTATTAGGTACCCAATAGAATAGCAATGAAGGCCATTCAAATTGAGAATTTAAAGAAAAGTGATAATTAGTTACGGATTCTGGTAAGTTAAAAAAAATATATAAAAATCGGGTTTTCTCAAAACCCATGAATTTTCGACTAGGCTTTATGGGGTGCTTAATTGTTGCAAAAGGGTCACAGTATCACGTCTTGGAAGGAATATGTCAAATTACAAGTCACCCTGTATAATGTAGGCGCACAAAATTTAGATTTTTAAATGATATACCTACAAAATATCGTGACATTTATATCATAGTATTATGCATAAGGCTTCAAAATATCACCGATCACACAGTTCACTTCAGTTTGGATCACGCAAATAAATTGAACAATTCAATATCGAACCATAGCTAAGTAACTTTATCTAAATTTTGCCATTAGTTTTGACTGCCACTTTGAACATGCAAGGAATATGAAGAGCCTACTGAATGAAACAAGAAATAGGTGCTAGTGCTTTCTCTCTCCCTCTAATTCTATATAGGTACGTACTTCTAGCCCCGGCTATTTTCCATTTCCCTCGCTTATCCGCATATATATACTGTGTAATACGACATAAATCTCACCTTATATCGTGAAAGTGGAACAGTTTTTTGTACCTTTTTATTAAGTATTTCGAGTCCGGGATCCTGCTGAGCAGGAGTAACTTGTTTGTGTTAAAGTAAATTGCTGTTCATGAACAAGTGGCCTAGAAGAAAACATAATTATTTTTTCTGGTTTTGTTATACCTATTGACAAAATGTCTTGATAATAGTGCATAGGTTTCATAGACTTCTTGCTTGCAACTTTGCCCTGCCTTGCCACTGCTATTAATAAATTAGTGAGTCGGTAATTGTAATTAAAAAAAAAACATGCAATCTTCAAACGTATGAAACTTTTAAAACCCTTTGTTGATTGAAAGGTATTTGTAAATACTAAGAAGCTAAAAAGCTGAGATCAGAAATAGATAAATAGGTAGAATAAATTAATTAATAGATAATATTCTGTAAATGTTTGCAGTACACACAAAAACGTGACTAAAAGTGATGGCGACTAAACCTAAATAATCAGTATCAATCTATAAAACGAGCTTAATGAAGCGCCGTTAGGTAATACCTAGTATCGAATAAATTAGCATGGTATAAAGTTCGGTTTAATTTAATAATTATAACGAGCTTTAATATAATGCTTATTTATTATAGAGGAGCTTTCGATATTAATTTTCTAAGACTATATAGGGGTGGGATGGCAGGTGAAGTAAACATCTGATAATGTTTATGAAGATAGGAGCAAAATGATACGTCGTGCGAGCAGCAACTACATAGATCGACACGAATGGTAGGACAATAATGGAGAATTTCGCTAGATAATGAGACTGAACGCGACCAGTATACATATCATTGCGTTCAAGAACTGTCAGTGTCAATATTCCACAACAATGGTAAAACTGATAGCTCTTGAACGCGTTTTAGATGTGTGGTACTCGTTTAATTTCATTGGAGAAATTCGCACTAAGACTAGTGCGAAATCATCGGATGTGTTCAGGCGGAGAGGAGATAACCGAGCGACCTTAGACGGGTAAATAGCTTATCAAACACAACAAGAAAATTAATATTAGAATTCAGATAGAGGTATTAACCATAGAAATATAAAAAAAAAACAGGAGAACTGGCAAGGGGGCGTGTCTGCGCCCGCGCGTCAAAATGCTCATGTTACTGAACTGCAAGTCAAGACATTGGTTTCGATAGATGTTCAACTACCGGGCATATCTCCTTTTTTCTTGTATCTATGATACCAACACAGCATTCACTGTCAATCACAGATTTCTCACGAACAGAACGCACGCATAATGTTGCTTTGATTAACCATACAGGTACTTGGTATGTTTTTTAATTTTTAACTAGGCACATTAGAAGACTAATGAGACCCTCTCATTGAGAGGAGACCTGTGTGCCAGAAGTGGGAACATTATAGGCTGATTATGCTTATATTAGAAGACCCTGATCAATCCATGCTCTTTCAAAATTAATTTTCGTTTCATAAAATATAAGGTCTGCTTACAGTAGGTATACAATATAAAAACTCACACCTTCTCCACATGGGAGCGCCACGTGATATGATCTTTACATACTCTTTTTGCTTTGTTTCTGTTCATACACGCACATGAAAGTACTTACTAAGCACCTGACTTTTTTGAAGAACATCACCGATGAGGTCACTATAAATACCTAATCATTTTCGATTTAGGCGCAGAATGCCCACTTCTCAAAATGGCAACTGAGTCTTTAATGGACCAATTCTCAAAATGGCTAATTCTATAAATGACTAATTCTCAAAATGCCTAATTCTATTAACGACTAATTCGCAAAACGGCCACTTCTATGAACACCTAATTCTCGAAAAGGACAATGGGCGTTGTCAGTTGTAATTCTTTATAGAATAATTACTAGGCATGTAAAATCACAGCAATACTCTTACGTATATAATTGATGACTGTTCATGTTCTCAATACCTGACCTTTCTCGTACTAAGCTGGCATAAGACCTTTACTACAAAGTACGAACAATAAATGAAAGAACAAAAAACTTTCTATTGGTCGTCGCTGCTCGGTATAACAAGCATATTTTAATGAAGCTTCGAAGCAAAGACCCCGTCAAGGGCGATTGCGACTTACTTAAATAAAAATACTTATTTGATGCTAAAAATACTATTGAATGACATGTTTTTGTACAAACATAATATATGTAGGTATATTTTTATGTGTTATAAAATCTTATAGGTCACGCGTTGCGTCGTCGTATTCATTTAAATTATTATTTTGGAATACATTTTTAAGCATTTAAAGAAACGAGCACCGATAAAAAAGAAATCGTTTTTATTGTGACGTCTGTTCTGTTGCGCCATGACGAATGACGTTACTTTCAATATTGATTTTATCTGAAGTATTTAAATATGATAAAAATCCTTATTAACAAAAACGTTCAGGTGCTCTTCCATCACATAGTCTTTGTGTGATAATCCATAGCGATGCCTCCATCTTTCATCGTCATCGTTCATTCGTCATTTTCTCGAACGTTACCTCAAAATATTAAGTAGGTAAATGGCAAATAAATACAAATTGCGGGAATCCATGTAAAAAATAGTTAGCAATATAAGAAGGGCATTAAATTCTCCCCCAAATACATTAGGTTTGGTTGTGACAGCGGACTTTTCGTTTGGGACAGGGCGCCCTATATTTGATCGCATTCTCCTTTATTAAATTTATTATTAGTTATCACATCATCACACTTATATTATAAAGGCAAAAGTTTGTGAGTGTGTGTATGCGTGTATGTGTGTGTATTCATATGTTTGTTACTTCTTCACGCTCAAACGGCTGGACCAATTTTGATATAATTTTGTATGGAGGTAGCTGACACCCTGGATTAACATATAGGCTAATTTTTATCCCGATATTCCTACGGGATCGACATTTACGCGGGTGAAACCGTGGGGCGCAGCTAGTACAATATAACTTTAAAAGGAGGGGCTTGTGGCTAAAATATAACAGTCGTACGGTTCGATCGATCAGGTTAAGCTACGCTTGCCGCGGTTGGTCTGTGGATGGGTGACCATCTGTACCCCCTCTGTGCCTCGGAAAGCACATTAAGCCGTTGGTCCCGGCTGTCATTCGTAGATCTTTGACAGAAGTCACGGGTCTTCAGAAGTCCGAAAGTCTGACAAACAGTCTTACCAAGGGGTATCGTATTACCCAATAACTGGGTTGTGGAGGTCAGATAGGCAGTCGCTTCATGTAAAATATTGGTATTTGGCTGCATCCGGTTAGACTGGAAGCCGACCCCAACATAGTTGGGAAAAGGCTAGGCAGATGATGATGATATAACATTAAAACAAAAAATATTAAGTAATGAAATTTTTATTAGAAAATTCAATTATTGTAAGTTTTTTTTTTTGTCTCAAGGCTGTTTTATTCAACTACAATAGTTTCAAAGAGGTTTCCAAAAAAAAATGAGAGACCAGAAAAAACATTAAACCACATTTTTCTTAAAGTGTTAAAGTTTCAGTACAAAATAAAATATCGCCTCCAGTAATAATAAAATATCTTGACAAAATCCATTTTATTTTGCGGCTAATATTAGATACTTATAATGAAACCACTTACAATGAAACTCAGGCGAGGACGACGTCCGTTATAAATAACAATTTTGAATTCTCAATTTATGAAATTCTTAGAACAAGGAGTAAATTGATACGAGAGGTTAACTAAAGACTCATCTTTGCGTAGTTAAATAACTAGTGATATTTAACAGCCAAATCCCTACACGAAGTTGAACTTAAAATGGGATCAAATTTGGAAAAATTGTATGTTTGTGTTTTCCAAATCAACACTACTTCATCATTTCAGCTGAAAGACGTCCACTGCTGGACATAGGCCTCCCCCAAACACCTCCACTTTGAACGGTATTGTACTATAGGAATTAAATGAAAATCCCTTTTATATTTGTTTAGGATATATTTAAAAAAGACTTTTATCCCTTTTTCATATTAATTATAATATTCCACTTATTTTATAGACGTCAAACCTACGACTCTCATATGACATCTGCTTGAATGTTCGAAAGGAACTTACTTTAAAATATAACCAGCCAGTCTTGTAGAGGTGTGGCTTTCCAGCCAGCCTCGCTTTAGAGCCGGCCTCTACATGAGCTACGCCCACCCTTGAATAACAGTCTGGGCATAGGTCATGACTTTTATTCACACCATTCGAATTTCCAAGCCCTATCTACCTATCCTATTGGAAGTCTACCTATGTCGGGATAGAATTTACACGATGAGGTCCGTCTCTTAAAGGAGAAAGCTTAAGTCAGGACAAACGAAACGCGAATCCAACACCACGCTAAGTGTCAGGTAAGTTAACATTTACATGTGCCAACGTGCACTCAAACAAACTAACGCTGCCATGCTTAAGCCTCGTCGGGTCAAAACCCGACTAAAAGGCTCGACGCGGCCTCCTAATAAGAACAACTGATGTGAAAGTTCACATCGACCTGGAAGAGGCTTAAGAGAATTAAACGATCTTAGCATCAGATTCTTTTAACTCCATCGGACGGGATTGAGCCAGAGGGAGGGAAAAGTTTAAGAGGCCAGGGTTCATTGAAGAAAATTATCATACGCTCCTACTCCAGCAAAGAATGTCAAATCCCTAATTCGAAAATCAATTATTTAATATCAGTCAATACTGATAAAACTGTTGGTCCTCAAACACAAGTTGAACCGAAAGTGTCAACCAAACACACTTTGCAAGGGTTATACCCCTGTTAGCAAAGTCGGTGACAACTTATGCTGAGTGTCTGTCACCCCCCCTTCTATAGGAGTGACCACAGTTATAAGAGTGACTTTCCTCCCATAATTCGCGTCAAAATATGCTGGGGTAAGAGCAATCTATTCGATCCCTAAACATTGGAGCCGACGATTTATTCAAGCCTCCCTTCGGCCCGTTGTAGGTGTGAGGGCGCACCTCACAGCCCTCTGGGAGGTGCGAGACCTCACACGCTCCCGGCCGCGTCCGATGTATTTTCTCACAGCATATGTAACACACAAATGGACACATATTAATAAATTGTAACAATCATACAAACTAAAATAATGCACTAAAATATGATGTTTACATTCAAGTGACATATTTACATTACATGACAAGATACATGACAATTAAAAAAAACAACAACTATTAACATACTAATATGAAAAAGTTTTAATTAAATAATCTGAATTAAAAAGGTTTCTATCTCTAAACTTCCTTTTTCTGAATTTATATTTTAAAATCGAAAACTTCTTTATAAAATGATGCTTGTTTACAAAAAATGTTTTTATAAAATTATCAATTATTAAAAACCTTTTTGGAAATAATATTTTAGTTTCCGCTTTCTTAATAAATGGGATTCTTTTCTTCTTTCGTGCTTTTCTCTTATTGTTTGCAGCACATCGTGAATAAAACTTGTTAAAATTGGGGACAACTACATGACATTTTATAAAAACACTAGAATGAAAGTCTACAACATTCTCCATAGGAAAGCTAAATGAGTTTATCAACTGTGCGGAGTTGTTCGACGATATATCTTCATCTCTGACCGCATCTAAGTTCATATCATCCACAACTAACTTAACATTACTATCCACCTTGTTAATATCACTCATATCGATGATGAGACAAGAGTTCTCCTTAGTTTCGGAAAAATCGAAATGACCATCGTCTTTTATTTCGGAAAAATCGAAATGACCATCCTCCTTTATTTCGGACGAATCGATCGAAACATTATCCACATCAAACTGATCAGCAGCGATGTTAATTTTATTTATTCCCACATCATGATCATCGTGCTCATTCTGTGGCTCTGAAACATTGCTAATTACGTTAATAAATGGATTAGACAGACCCGATTCGATGTTTTCATCCGTGTGTTCACTCTCGAACACTTCTATCGGCTCCTTCTCCTCCTCTGCGGGGATGCACACCTCGCTGCTGCGCTCGACACCATCTTCTCCATCACCTTCAACTTCCACGCTGCTTTCTAGGCAGCACTGCTCGTTCTGTAGCGGGTCATCTTGTCTTCCACTAAATAATATAGAAGCATCATCATCTACATTTACAATATTTACAACATTTTCTTGTCTGCTTTCCTCAGACAGATCTTGTGCTATCTCGACTACTTGCACCTTATTTATTCTTTTGTCTCTGTGACATTTGCATGGAAGCTCTTCCCATAACACTTCACATATCTCATCAAATGACATGTCGTCATAGTATTTCCATTTATGGACTGCTAGGGCAGCACCCTCAAGGTATGCGCTTAATATGAGCGCCCAGTCGCTCTCACGCCATTTATTATAGGCGGCAACAACTTCAAATCGCCTCAGAAAGTCTTCCAGGCATACACCGTCCATGCCCGCAAAAACTTGAGCCATCTTTCTCTTTTTATATTAAAAAATACATATATCCACTTAGCTTTATATCCTCCTGGCGACGTTTCTTCGCATCTAAAATATATACTCACAGTATACTTTGTGGCCTCACCACGCAATTTTTAATAATGCCTGAGCGTATGTATTGGGCTGAAAATAAAGTTTATTAGGCAGCAAATTTTGAGGTACGTGAAACTTGTGTAGTATTATTCGGCTCTACACACGCCATCCAAAGAAAAAAACGTCCGAAACTGGCGCCTCCACCAAATATAGTAGCCGTGCTACTGGGGTCGTAGCTGCAGAGGCGCTGACGACCAATAATTAAGACACTCTAAGCTTTTTACAGCATTTATTGCATAAGAACCACCTCTTACAATAGCAAGTTTTAAACTCAATATAAAAAACACTAGAAGAATATTTGACACTCGCTTGAAATATCGAATGGAACATACTTTAAAATATAACCAGCCAGTCTTGTAGAGGTGTGGCTTTCCAGCCAGCCTCGCTTTAGAGCCGGCCTCTACAGTACTCTTCGCATCCAACGAGTTCCTGCGGCCTTCACAAGGTCGTCGTCCACCTTGTGGGAGGCCTTCCAACGCTACGTCTTCCGGTACGTGGTCACCACTCCACAACCTTTCGGCCCCATCGGCCATCTGTTCTGCGAGCAATGTGCCCTGCCCGCTGCCATTTAAGTTTGCCAATTCTTCGGGCTATGTCGGTTACCTTGATAACAAAAAGTTGTTCAATAAAAGTGGCAAGATATTTTGGCGCCCCTCTGTCAAAGGCGCCGAGGGGCGGTCGCCCTCTTCGCCCACCCTCCAGGTCCCAGGCTGCATTTACCTCTCAAATTTCATAACGATCGGTTCAGTGTTTTAAGCGTAGAAAGGTAACAGACTGACAGATCGACAAACAGAGTTACTGTGGATGTGCAGTTTCTATGTTGTTTGTGGTATGACGTCATACATTTTAGGAACGTGCCATACCTTAATATAACTAGTATCTATTATATCCATTGTCATGAGTCAAATGGGTCAGAATGTTGGGCCACAAAAGGGATGAATGAAAGGCAATTGCATTCAGTTGAGATGAGAATGCTAAGAGGGATATGTGGTGTTACACGAAAGGATAAAATAAGAAATGAGTACATAAGAGGAAGTTTGAAAGTGGCACCGGTAACTGAAAAGTTGTGTGGAAACTGGTTGTCATAGTATGGGCATGTGTTACGGAGAAATGAGGAAAATGTCGTAAGGAGTTTTGAGTATGGATGTCGATGGCTATAAGAGTAGGGGAAGACCAAAGAAACGATGGATGGAATGTGTGAATGATGATATGGTTAGGAAGGGGGTGACTGCCGAGATGACGACTAATAGAGAAGTATGGAAGAAAAGACATGTTGCGCCAACCCCAAATAAATTGGAATAAGGGTAAGAGAATGATGACGATGTCACGAGTCAAATCTTTATGTTTTTTTTTTTTACTTCATGCATCTTGATACGAGTACATCTTTTGCGCTTCAGTTTTTCCAGAAAAGCGATTACGTTTATCACAGATGATATAAATACACGGTTATATCGATAAGCTATTCGTATTATGACAAGCACCAAAACAGGGGAGTTCAATAGTTATTGGGATATATTTTCTTTTCATCTCCGTAAGAAACTCCTAAAACTTCAAGGCTTATTTTTTGAGCAGATATTTATGTATACCTCTAACATTTCCTACATGAACAACAGGATATTTCGAACTACTTTTTATCATAAACCTTTGAATATGAAATTGCGAGCATGAAGGTACCAAAACTGCATATTTATCTGAAATAAGATGACAACTCTTTATGAGTTATCATCATCCTTCTGTTATAGCTTTTTAGTTTAGACCCTAGTTGTCCAATTTTCGCATAACAAGTTTTATATATCAAAATCGTCACCATCATGTTCGTATGGCAATCGGGACTTACGAATTTCCTAACGCACGATGAAGTATCTTTAATTACCATGTATGCCCCATCCATCCACGTGCTGAATTGGCATTTGTAGTTCAACGTCGCAGATTGGTATTATGTTAATCTTTAAATTCATCGTCGCCGTTGCTAAAAATAACTTTCATACAACTTAAATTTTTTTCAAAGTTTTTACTGACAACCTGCACCGTGGTTGTCTAATTGGCACTATACAAGGTCAAATTAAATTAACTAGAGAAACTCCGCAGACATGATGGGTTTCGATATCTAAACATGATAAAACATAAAAAACAACTTGAAATTATTATTATTTTGTGGGTTATATAGTTGACCCAGAAAATACCCAAATAGATTGATTGACTGGAGTGATTGGGCTCATGCGCTTGGTAAATTAAGAAAATCGTTTCTTCGGGAAAGTTGTTTAATATGATGAGTACAATCACGTCATCGGTCACTGATTACCAGTCACCCTATATGCATATCTCAAGAACTTCTTCATATGGTTTTACCGAGCCAAACTACTCAGACTTACCTACATTTAAAGCAGAATCTGTGTCATGTGGGATAAACGTTGAAATAGTAACAACCTAGTTCAGAAACTAGATCAAACAACTTAGTCTTGCATTTACAATGTTAGCGGTTATGTTGTCCGCCACATACTTAGCAATTGTTGGTGTAGCAATGTCCCTGGGTCGTGCTTATGTGGCGTGAAAGACGAGTAATTTTCATTTTTAATTGTGCTCAACGAAAACTTTGATCGTCTTTTATCGGGAGGGGGCACTCTCGAGCAACTTAGTTGCCCGTCAACTTTTTTGTCTCTATCGCTGTCTCCTTGCCGAGATTTGGACGACGCGCATATGGGAGCGACCGCAACAATACTTTTCTTTTAAATTTTTGGTTGAGCGGCAACTGGCTAGCCTGCAACTTTTTTGTCGCAGTGCGCGTACTTGCATTGCAACCCTTAGACGGGCGACAGTTGCGTCCAAATCCGCGGCCAAAAAAGTCCCCCAGCTGTCGGGTCGCTACATGCGCGCACTTTCATACAAACTCGTGAGTTGATGCGAGAGATAAATTAGTTGCGAAGACAAAATTAATTCGTGGGCTCCCCCCTCATGTAAAAGCTGACTGCCCTGAGTATATGAACTCTTATTTATACTACAGCTTCTATATCTATAGCATAGCATTAACAAAATCAGCATATAATGCACTGCTCTTTGAGAGGGAGAGGGCCGTAATCTTGCACGCAAGCCCAGTGCCGACGTCACATGTCTTCAATTTTTTAGTTCTAGGTCCGTGCCGGTTTCCTCACGTAATTTTTCTTCACCGTTTTGAGAGCAGTGGTGGTAGAATTATTTACACAAAGTACTTTCTACCGGGCCACCACTGTTCCGCTGCTTTCTATACATACTCGTATTATAAATAAAAGTTACTTTTCGTGAAAATTTGTGTCACCACGTTGTTCTTCTAAACTGCTGATTTTGATGCGGTTTTTGTTCAAATTTACAGTTTTTATTAAACTTGCAAATACTTAATAAAGAAATCTTGAGGTTTTGTTGGGTTGTAAAAACCATACGAGCGAGGGGCGGGTTGCTATTAGATATATGTATATACGATAGAAGCCGTTCCGGGAACAGGTGGGCCTATCATAGGCCATGGATCGTGAATATTACAAACTGGTAATCTCGACCGCGAGAAAATAATGACGAATATCGTTATTGTGTGGTTTCGGTATTCAATTAAACAGTTGGTGTTTCACGTAGAAACGAAAGGCTTTTGACGTCGAAACATATGTAGAGTAATTTCTATGCGTTGAACCGTGACGTTTTTTTAATAATTGCCTTGTCTATCATCGGATATTTCGGTGTAACTAAAATAATTACGACTCACAATATGGTAACGAATACAACACTGCAATAGGTATAAGCTTTTTTCCCAAAATTATTTAACCCCCATTTATTGTTATTAATACTTACAATACTATGCATAATATTGCAGATCAAACATTTCCAAAAGCGTCGTTTACTAACAATCGGTTTTGTCCACAGCAAACGTCGGGAACTACGAGTGCGGGCGAGAGCAGTCGACTAGCAGCCCAGGAAGCGGTCGGCAAGCGGCTAGCTATCAGGTTCGACCCATAGCATTAACACGACAAAACATTATACTGCTTTGTTTTGTCGCAGTACCCTGTCTAGCCTTTTGACGTTTTTCGATTACCTCTAGCTACGGTTAGTAATAATGGTTCTGTTAACGTTTCGTTATTGATTACTTTGTGACAGTATTTCTGTTGCTGTGTCCTTGTGCTTTTAATTGGTTATAAAGGGTTTTAGCGATTGTTGTGATTTATTCTACGGTATTTTAAACTGATCTGGTTTGTTCTATTAGGGTTAAATCACTATGATATAAATTATCATTAAAACCTTTTTGGATGGTATTATAAATTTTTTTGGCTGCATTACGCTACTGCGGTTATCCTACCGTCTGTGAGTGTATCACGGGTTAATATCTGTCAAAAAGCTCGCGTCTGTGACTTGAATCACGGATTGATTCATGTCAAAAACGTCGCATCTGTGACTGAGTCACGGGTTGATACCGCGGCCTATGACGTAAATAATAACCGATATTTTATTCTGCACTTATTATCTGTATCTACGCTGCCCTAATTTGCAAAAAGTATACGGGAAAGAACAAGGATGGCATACCATCACTTGACATGCCTCTCGAACGCCCAAACAACGGTTACTAGACGTTTCTAAACTCGCCTGCACCGACATCGCGCCCGAACACCCTGAAGTCCGCCACATAAGGGGCGATTCGCGCAATATGGCCGCCACGGATGTGGCGATTCGCGAAAAATGGACGCTACAGACGAAAGGTTATAATCTCAAAATGCTAAAAGGTTTTGTCATATACATTACCATTTTTTTTTTGTTAGCCAATACTGCCCCTTTGCCGGGCAAAGGTCTCCCTTAAATTAAAAAATCAAAAGCAGTAGGCATACAAAGTTCCAAATCCATACAATCTATGTAGGTTATAAATGTTCATTCAAAGACCATCTTTTAATGAAAATTTATAAACGAACGTAGTTAATACCATGAAACTCACGTGACGCGCTTAAAATAGCTGGATCGATGGTTGTATCTCCGAGATTGTTAATCTGATCTACATAAAACAACAATTTTCGCCGAAGCCTGAACATATTGACGCTTATACCAACTGAAACACTGTCTGTACTTGTGATTTTTAATGACAAGCAATTTTCAGAAAATTGTGATCTTTACCAAACGGGCGCGACCCGTTTAATTCTATCCATGTCAGCTGGGTAACTGCGTAACACACCAACAGTAGCAATGGCTTTTATTTTAACAGTTCAGCAACATTCATTGCGTTATGTACGTTGTTGAGTAGAGAATTTGCATTTTGGATTTGAATTTTTGTACCTATTTTTCTGTTCTATTTTTTTCTTGTCTGTTTATATATATGTGTACTTACATGGTAAAATAAATATTTTTTTTATGAAGCAATGGATTATAAGCAATATGTGTGTAATTGTGTAATTTATCTGTAATATGTATGTATTTAGAAATATATAAGTATGTTTATCAGTTGTCTAGTACCCATAACACAAGCTCTGCTTAGCTTGGGACTAGATGGCGTTGTGTGATAGTTGTGGAGTATTATTATTATTATTTATGTTTTTAAAATTTATTTTCTCAGGTTCCAAGAACCTGGTATTTATTAAAATCTCACGGGTGTAAACCAAGGTGAGATTTTAAGTCTGAGTAGATTAGGTGTTTTGTACTGCATTGAAATTATTGTCTAAATCTAATTGTAAGAATTTTCGGACTATACGACATGTGTTTAATATAGCAGCTTTCTGTAGTGTAAGATATGTGTATTTGGAAAGATTGATTGCATTCAAACTGATAAATAGTTGTTTTGGGATGATACCAGTCGTTGTATTATTATTATTTAAAATGATTCAGATTGCGATCAAAAGTGTGTTACGCAATTAGGGTGATGGTAAACATTATGTGGCAGTTTTTATTCAGAAAATAAATAAATTATGATGATACTACAATACCCCTACTACCTAAGTTCACATTGTGGAATGCAAATAAATATTGATTATTAAGGACTAAAATATAAGCCTAATAACCAGAGAAGTATTGCTAGGGAATTTGTTGCCTTCTTATTTTTGGGAGAACCTTTTCATGCTAATCATAACAAATGAGAAGTCCCATTAGTTCTCTCACTCTAGGCTCTTTATATTAAACCAATAAAATTAAAATGTTGATTGTTTTAATATAAAGAACCGGTTAGTAACCCATAAACCTGCAGACTTCTCTGGCGGTTGATATTGAAACCATTGCCCATATTATTATTTTTTCGCCACTGATGTCCCATTGCTGGACAAAGGCCCCCCTACTCTCTTTCTCATGTTAAATAATAAACCTTTTACTGTGCTGTAATAGTAAAGCTTACTTCATAGTACTAATAACAAACAGACTACCTTAGCTGTGTGTAGTTATACTCATCTATAATTAAACAGGAATGCGACATATTGAAATCAGCAATTGAAACCACAGCTCAAGTTGCCAATATGTTTGTGTTCGTAGTAAGTCTGTCACTGATATGGATTATTTTGCTATGCAAATTGTCATGTTTATGCTTGTAGAGGCAATGCAACAAAATTTTGCTTTGCAAAACAACATTTTGCGCACTTTGACTGCATAATAGATATGTATGTGCAGTGTGCACGGAGTTAATAAAAATATGGAACATGTCTTGTAAGATAATTAACCGTTCGCGAGGCATACATCCTGAGGAAACCAGCATGTCCTAGAACCAAAAATTCGAAGACATGTGACATCTACCAACCCGCACTGGGCCCGCGTGGTAGATTACGGCCCGCTCCCTCTCACAGAGAGGAGGCCTGTGTCCCAGCAGTGGGAACATTATAGGCTGATTATGTGTGTTATGTGAGGCATACATCTAATCCGTCATCGGCCAAACTATACTCCTACGTAGTCGGTCGATCTCGGCCGATCGAACCAAACATTCATGTAAATGAAAGCGAGTGCGTACACCATAGAATTAATATTTAAACTTCTTGGCGTACGCCTAGTTATTGGACGTCATCGGGCGACGACGATTGCAGATAGGGCTGCAAGGAAACAGGTGCAATTAGGCACTCATGATTAACACCAATGAGAAAATATATTCTTTCTATACACCACTATCATTATTGTCATCTTCTGTATAAAATTATACACAATTCTGTGTCCATATTCAACAACAATAGGGTAGTTTTCTGGGTAAAAAAATAATAATTCTAATTAGTCCGTTAGTTAGATTATCGAAAAATAATGGACCCATATTTTTTCTTTTGTCAATCAAACAAAAAATGACAAAGATAAAGCGCGTCAAAATTTGGGAGTTGGGGGTCGTGACGTCACGCCGTGCGACAATTTTTAGCACGGCGTGACGTCACGACCCCCACTCCCAAATTTTGACGCGCTTTATCTTTGTCATTTTTTGTTTGATTGACAAAAGAAAAAATATGGGTCCATTATTTTTCGATAATCTAACTGACGGACTAATTAGAATTTTTTAGGAAACTAGCCTATTATGACACAAACAGCTCTAATACACCGATCACAGAAGAGCTGTCTGCTAGTACTGTATGGTCAGACATTGGATACCTAGAACAGTAATTGTCGCACTATGACTAAAACTGCATGAATAACAAAGCCGCTATTTTAATACAACAGTGTATTGAACGGGTAATACACTCAGATCCTCTTTATCTCTTTAGTAACAAAAAGCTCAGTATACGAGTATATCCAAATTAAATCTTGTTTCTCTCAATTTGTGTGTGAAAATGTATACAGGAAAATAGCATTTTTCTAGAAATTTCTGGCACGTGGAAAATTCTCAGTTCTTAACCTTTTTTGCATTGCCGCAGGTGTGGTTGTGATACTATATTTTCTGAAGCACAGAATTGAATGGTAGTCGATAAATAAATTGAAAATATTTCGTTTCGTGTGCTATTTATTGGAATGATTACTACTGGCTGACGAAATTATTCTCTTTTTCCTGTGGAAATCCACATGGATACACTCCGTGTCCGGAAGGCAGAGGGTCGGACTTATACCGACTCAATCACATAAGAAGGGCACCCGGATCTCCGTTGGAACGCTTCTGTGCCTACGCTTTTGACACGTCCTTGGGGAAACAAACTTGTTTTCCCCGTCATGAACATAATTGTAATTTACCTTTGTTCGTTCGTCAAACCCACGTTTTAATTGAATATTTGTTCAATCAATCAAATTAGCTTGGTACACAAATACAACCCAAGTTTCTCTACGAAATTCGGTTTTCCATTATTTACATTTACAGGACAAATAATATTGAATTTCTAGCTAGTATTTGCTACGCGAAATTTTGTGCTTGATATTCTCCGCCCTGCCAATTGGCTATATGGTTCGAGATACCTTTAAAGGCTTGCATCGGTTACGACGGTGCATTGTCTGAAGCCGTATAGAAAACCGACTCCGCCAACGTTATGAAGTTAAATGTAGATTTACCTCTATATTTTTTATGCACTGAGTAGGTCTCAATACATAATGGGACGTAATCCATTCAGTTCATATTTTAGATGAATAGAGTAGAATTTTTAGTTTTTTTTTTTAGATTTTTTATTTACTATATATTTCTTTCTTTATTATTAGATGGTTCTATACAGAGCGTGGCATGGACATCGTCGCGCAAACTGTAACAATGAACTTATTACATGATTGATTTTAGATTCCCAAGAGTAGACATTTGTCGCCGGTTACCAAAAATAAAAAAGAATGGTGTTTCATAGAAAAGTGCAATACCTAAGTGGTAAATACGTATGTAACAGTATTTTTTTTATAACCTACGGAAAATTTCAGTTTCGCTTCAGAATCCTGTTCTGAATCCATGGTAGCAGGTTGCGCGTCAATATCCCAACCATCCTGTATAGAAAGAAAGAAAAGAAAATACTTGTATTTAACCCAGGCAAGGCACACAATATTCACACAAAAACCCAAAAAAAATTGTGTGCCTGAGATATATATGTATCTACATATATATATATATATATATATTTTGATATATCTGTTTTATATCAGTATTTTTATCATCACCATCACCGTTTATGTATAAGAACTCAAGCTCAAGAGAAGTTATTATTCATTAAACCAACCAAACATTTATTTTTCTTGTGTTTTGTAAACGTAAAACAGCCAGACTTAAAAATAAACAGTTCGTTCTGTTACTAAGTTAACATTTACCAACCTGTTACTTGAAAAATATTTTGAAAGTGTTACCTACTGAGTTCGTACTAGAGTTGCCAACGTGTCTAGCGACTCGTAGCATTTGCTTGTTTTCAAATTTTACTTATTTTAATATTCTCTTTAGTTTTCTTGGCTCAGTAACTAGAAACTTGGAAGTTAATGATGTGTCACACGTGAAGTTTATTTTAAGATGTTTCTAGAAAGATAGTTTTATTTTGTAACGAAATATTAGTCTGTTGATTTCATCATCATTATCATTTCAACCGAAAGAAATCCACTGCTGGACATAGATAGCCACATAGGCCTCCCCTTAGCATCATGGAGGTGCTTGACCGGTTCAATAAACGCACCGGACCGGTCGGGCCGGTGGTTAATTTCATAGTTAGTAATAATATAAATAATAACATCATCCATTCAAAAAATTTACTGTACTTAGGTACCTACCTACCGGTGAAGCAACATTCTTTCCAATCTATCCATATTAACTGAAATGCAAAAAAAAAACCAATAATAATTTTGTAATTGAGTTTTATTCGATAGGGACCCAAAATTCATAGAATACCTTGTTTTCGAAGTTTTTTAAATTATACGAAAAGACAAGAAAAAGAAGCAAATGCTTAATTTGAGTACATAATTTGCATCTTATTACATTTTACCGTGCGAAAATCGTTACCGTTTTCTATAGCCCGTTTCCTTTTGAAAAACTTCAGAGGGGAAGCGATATTTTTCATTGTTTAAATATTTTCACCTCCGACTAGCAAAGCGCGACCCAGGTTTTTGCCGAGAGCACTTCCTTTATCACTTTTTCGCTGCCTGCAAAATATTTTGGCACAACAGATTCAACCAGATATTTTGTTCTATCGTACGTTCATTCTATAAAGGTACATCTATTTGGCGAACGAATATAGCATTTCTATTCACTCGTTCCAAAGTGAATATTTCATAAAGGAATTCCTTGACACTTGCGGATGATGTTAGCATTTGGGTATGACTTCTTTTCTACTTATACCGCCACGAATATTTATGATGTGATTTGATGCACAAATCAAAATAGGCGGGTGTAATACATAGTGAAAAAAAAAAATTAGAACAAAGATGAATACTCTATTACTCGTCCAAATGGTGAACCTACAAAGCTTTGACTGAATATTTTAATCATTAGATTTGCCCTCACCGTCCTTTGTCATGCGATAAAGTGTCCATACCTAGTCATTACGGGTCGTCAGAAGCCCGAAAGTCTGACAACCAGTCTTGTCAAGGGGTATCGTATTACGCAGTAAATGGGTTGTAGATGTGGAGGTCATATAGGCAGTCGCTCCATGTAAAATACTGGTATTCAGCTGCATCCGGCTAGACTGGAAGCTGACCCCAACATAGTTGGGAAAAAGCTAGGCATATGATGATGATAATGACTGAGAAGAGTAAACCCACACATTATTAAATAGCTTTCCCATGACATTCAAGTCAAGTCACTGCGTCATTGTGTGTCAGAGGTGTCAAAACGAAACGGAAACATGACTATATTTTGACGCGGTAGGGCAAATCTAACGATTTAAATCTTTGGCTTTAACTGAAAAAAAAAGGCTTCAAGTTTTTTAAGGCACATAATGAGCCAGACGCACTTCGTATATTATACCGCTTAGAGTCATCATTATATTTTATTACGTAAATATGATGGCGTGGTAAAGGCTTTTACGAAATAACGCGAAGAACTGGATAAATATTGTGAGCGTATAAAAGAGGAAAGTGTAATGAAATTGCTTGTAACAATTCGTTTGATTCAGCTTTTCTGTTTTGCTTTTAGTTCTTGATGTTTTTAATCAGGGGAATGCTGTGTTTCGTGTTTTTTGTTTTGTAAGCAAGGCCTAGGCAATAACACTCGGAATTAGGGAGTAAAATGGGTTATGTCGACGTGATCAAAATCGTACCGCTTTGATCTCTTGGCATTTTCTATCCACGTAAATTTTCTTAGCTACCTACACTCTACAGTTATATATCTATTGTAATATTAAAGCATAGATAACACATAATAGAGATTGTTTTTTTTTTTTGAAAGTTCGTAATCATCTCTGGAACTACCAGTCGGATTTGAAAAAGCTGGAGAGTATGAATTTTATTTGAATGCATTTGTCTCTGGAATTTCAGTGGTATTTAAGAAATTATTTTTGCATATGATAGCAAGGAAGGTTTTAGGCTATTTAACATAACGCTATAACCCTCGGGAACCGGGAAAAAGAAAAAAACAGAAATAACGCTAAGCGAAAACAAAACTGCGATGTGTTGGGTTAGGGTCCGAACTTCACGGGGACGAAGTCACGGGCAGAAGCTAGTTCATGATAATAATAAATCCTTTTAAATGGGAACTCAGTATAACTACTTTTTTAATCAATTCAAAAACTTTGAACGCACTTTGGCACAGAATCCTTATCACTGCAGCTAGTTGATAGTTGAAAAAAAAACTCCAAAAGTGCACGACTCATAATTCTCATTTGATCATATAAAAAACCATAGATATAGACATTATAAGTTAGTTTTTTATTAATTATAATTAAAGCACTTTGAATAAAAGAGGCTTTTTCGATAGGGTTCCGCCTATGGCTGAACCGTTAGTAAAAAATAAAAAAATTACTCAATTAATTGATTTTTTCGCAAGCTACAATGTTTTCAAGTTTCACACTTGACTGATGGGATTTTTTTAATAAATATTTTGATGTTTTTACGTTTTTGAAAAGTGCAGAATTAATATCCATTTAATTATCTAAACAATGGTATATTTATTAAGAAGGTTCTGTGCACTAGCAGGAGTATAACAATAGAAACAGTTGCAGAAAGGAGGCAAAAATAAAAGTTTGGTCGTAAAGCACTCTCTAATGCTTCACATTGTGAGTCGTGCAATTTGTATGTATATTTGGTGATTTAACCATTTATGTACACACAAATGTGTAAAGAGGCAAGAAGAAAAGAACAGAAAAATACAAAGGTGATGATTATTTGTAAAAAAATCTCTTGCATCCGTAACAAACTCCAATTAAATGTCTCTAAGTGCTTCCTCCTAACATTCTCACGTTGTACTTCTTTGATCAATTTTAGTTACACCATGAACGGTCAGCTCATTAGCAGGCTTAATAGCATAAGATATTTAGGGGTAATCATAGACAGCAAGCTTCTGTTTGATCAACATGTAAATAGCATAGTTGCAAAGGCATCCAAAGCTCTGGGATTTATACTACGCACCACGGCCTGTTTCCGATCTCTTAAACCGGTTAAAATTTTGTATTGTTCTTTCGTACGCAGCCATTTAGAATACGCGTCTCAGGTTTGGAACCCGCAGTATGAGACTTATAAGTCCCGTATTGAAGGCGTCCAAAGAAAATTTCTACGGTATCTAGATTATAGGGCTCAGCAATACTCAGTTGACTACGAGCACCGCTGCAAACGGTACCATTTCCTTCCTCTGGAGATGAGACGTTATATTGGAGACGTGAGTTTACTGTTGGGTATCGCAAATGGCCACATTGACTGTCCGGAACTCGTTGCTAATCTGTCATTACGCACGAATCTGATGGGATTACGTCAGCGGCCGATAGTGAATGTACCTTTTGCAATGACTAATTACAGGCAGAATGTGTTCTCAATAAGAAGTGCACTTAGTTTCAATAGGCTTCCTTGGGACCTTAATGTCGATTTGTTCTGCACCAGTGTGGCGACGGTAAGACGGCTTTTGGCACAGTCATTTTTCAAGGATAGTTAATATATTATTTTTTTTTTTTGTTTGTTTTTGTTTCTACTATTCTCCAACTAATTATATTAATCGTGTATGTACTTTCTTTTTGTCGACTATTTCTTTAGCTATATGTGGAGGCTTGTTATTAGCAATTTTTTTTTATATTACATTCTTTAGTCATTGTTTTGTTAGTCTGTAAGCCTTCTTTAAAATAAATAAATCATAACTGCGATAGGAAAGTGGATAAAAAAGGATGTACAGATGTTTTTTTTTTATATAATTACAGAGTTTAGTAAGCTTAAGAAGTATTTTGCCATAATTTCTAAATTCTAAATTTTAGGGCATTTAGTTTAATTATTATGTGTTATCACTAGGTTTACGTATATTGCGCAAATAAACAATCAAAATTTTGCACAAACTTGAAATGCAAAATGTCTATTTCTAAGATTGCTGGATAGCCTGTAATTGGCGACTGTGTATGTCCGAGGTTATCGTTAACAATAGTATTTATGTTATATTGTACACAGAAGCTGTTGGTGTACCTTAATAAGTAAAAGCCGCTTGTTTTTTTTAAACTCGATGATTTATAAACGCTCTGAACTTGTCCACAGGTCCTCGTCTTAGTTATCTCAATGAAGTAACGGGGTCTGATCTAAAACACGAGTTTAGTAGTAAGCTGTTTATGAAGGAGTTAGTCTCTACACTACAAGTACTTCCTCTTGATAACGATTTAAACTTAGCTAAGTCAAGCAAACATCAAGTTAAGTTTACTCTCAGTTCTAAGCGAAGCATTGTTAGTTAGGGAGTTGACGAGGCGCGTGTAAGTGAGGCCCAGCCTTAATATGACATGTGATTATAGAATGACGTTTAGCTTCGTCAAAACAGTACTTAAGGGTTGTATGTACTTTACACATTTTTTTTTTTTTTTAGGCTGGCAACATTGGTAGCCGGTCGTCAAAAAAACGGTCTCTAGGTTAATTATTTTAATAAATTATTAAAAGTGTTATAAATATGTTAAATTAGTCTAATATAGTCAAACCTAGGTATTAAGTATTATATACAGTGATTAGAAAGTGTTTTTTGTCGCGAAAACTTCGTACAAAAAGGATTTGAAACCGGCTGTCAACTCAACGCACCAACGGTGACGGATTTCAAAATATCATCGATCCCGGGGAGTATTTTGTTTTATTTTAAGTGATTGTAGTTAATATTTACACACCACAGAACATCACAAAATACTGCTCAGGTCTCTGAGCTACGTCCATCACACACTGGCACGGTTTATGTCTCCTTTTGCTTGACAACTTGTGGAAGCAAAATCGATGACGAAAACATTCGCCCAGACAATAAACACTACATATTTTACTGTACAAAATAAGCTAATTACGAGCTCTTACTATTACAATTATATGTACTAAATTATAGCCTGTAATGTGTCTCAAACTCTTCACCTAAAATCAATTTATATTGTACTACTTTAAAGATAATAACAAGGAAAGCAGTGTTTTCTAAAGTATTTCTCTTCTGTTTAACTTTCCAATCTAACTCTAATTAACTTACTTAATCTAAATGTAATACTTATCTATTTCTCAACAATTTACTTTTTCCTCTAACTACCTCCTACTTATTCACATATTAGAACATCTTTTCTTGCACTGTCATTTAGCTGCATAATTTCACACATTCCAGGTGAGTGACAATTATCCAAAATGATGACCCGCAGAGCTACAATCAAGGAGATGGAAGCAAAACTGACAGCTACTTTAAAAGAGCTTGAAGCTTCTGAAGCTGAACGCAGACAACTACTCCAGGAAAGGGAAGACAGCGAGGTGGAAGTGGAGAACATTATTACAAAGAACACCTTCCTCAAAAATGAGCTGGCTGAGTTACATATACAACACATGGACTTAACCGACCAGTATAGTCGACTACAACATCAGGTGTCAACATTTCAAAAGTGTAGTGATACCCACGAACTGGCTTTGAACCATATTGCAGAACTTAAACAGCAATTATGTGATGCCCATAAGGCCCTATCTCTCTCAGAGTCTGTTAAGGTCAGTGAACAGGTTGCTAACACCGATAACCTATTTTATCGTCTGGTAGGTAGTAAGTCAGAATCAATGTGTCAGCCAGCTGTAACAATAGATTTGACTGGTGATGATACCATACCATTGTGTCCAATTGTTATTTATTTATTTATTTATTAAAACTTTATGCACAAGTAAAAAACTGTACAAAGGCGGACTTAATGCCTTGGGCATTTTCTACCAGTCTACCTTAGGGTGATGCAGAGACAATACACAGTAGGTGCAATAACAGAAAAAAAAAAAGAAAATATTTATAACTAAGGATAAGAATAAATACATATATACATACATAGGTACAACAATATATATATATTAAATATAAATATAAAAAAAATAGTTATGAGACATAGATAAGAAACCCTACAACAACTTAATTTTGAGACGAATCTGCCAACTTCTTGTGTATGTGTTCTCGAGCTTTCACTTTAAATGTGAACGCATTGGTTACCGTCCTGATATTCTGAGGGAGCGCATTCCAAAGGAAGACCGCCTGGACAAAGAAAGACGACTTTATAAAACCAGAGCGATGAGAAGGACAACGAAGAAGACGATTATTCTCGGACCGAAGATTCTTGCTGTGTGCAGAGCATAAATATTGAAAAAGAGAAGTCAGATAAGAAGGAGAAGTGGGTTTGTGAAGAAGAGAAAACAAGGTTGTCAAAGCCCTCAACGCTCTGCGCTGCCGGATAGGTAACCACTTTAAAAGCGTTCGATGTGCGGATACATGATCATACTTGCGAAGATTGAAAACGAATCGAATGCAGCTATTAAGAAGTCGGTCAAGTTTATTGAGAAGATCTGCATTCAGGTCATAGTAGCACACATCACCATAGTCAATTATGGGGAAGATAAGGGACTGTACAAGCATTGCCTTAATGTGTGATGGGAGAATATTTTTCAACCTATAGAGCGACCGCAACGTTCCAGTAACCTTCTTGCTCACAATCGCGACCTGCTTACGCCAGTCAAGGCAAGTGTCAACATGCAAACCCAGATCCTTGACGTCAGAGCTAAACGGAATCACTGTGCCATCAAAGGTAACCGGTGGCACCGTTGAACCATTCAACCTCCTCAGGCTATGGGGGCTCCCTACAATGATAGCCTGACACTTGGTTGGGTTAACCGCCACCCCAAAGCGATCAGACCAATTTTTGACTATTCTTAAATCCCGATTTAGCTCCTCGATCGCACCGGATAAGCTGTCAACACCTGCCTGACAGTAGAGCTGTAAGTCGTCAGCATAAAGATGATACGCACACTGAAGCTCGTAAGTTATGAGATCTATAAAGATAGAGAACAAAAGTGGAGATAAAATGCCGCCTTGAGGGACGCCAGTTTCAAGATCACACCAACTGGAGCTAGAGTCACCAGCGAGAACTGATTGCTGACGCCCCCGAAGATAGGAAGAAAACCATTCCAGAACCTCGTGAGAGACCATGCGATAGGAAAGGATGGATAAAAGGACTTCGTGACTGACGGTATTGAAAGCATTTGAAAAATCGATCAACACTAAAACCGTCACTTTAGTGTCTTCCATTCCTCGCCTTATATCGTCAGTCACTTTAAGGAGAGCAGTAACAGTACTGTGCCCGGGCCTGAACCCGGATTGGAATGGACTGATGAGGGAGTTTTTGTGAATGAAGTTGGAGAATTGTTTATGTACACAGGCCTCTAATACTTTGGATAAAAAGGGAAGGATGGAAATTGGACGAAAGTGACTGAGAAGAGTGGGATTAGGGATTTTAGGCAGTGGTCGAACATGGGCTTTCCGCCACAGGGAAGGGAAAACACCAGAGTAAAGGGAGAAGTTAACTATATGGGAAATTGCTGGAAGGAGCTGATCAACCGCTGTCACGATCATGTGTCGACTGATGTTATCACAACCAACGGCTTTGGATTTTATGGACAGGATAATCTTTTTGATCTCTCCCGGGTCGACTGGGGTGAAGGCAAAGGGGGTAATATTGGGTCGCGTCAGACCAGCAAGGAAGTCAAGGGTTTGACATTTGGTTGGATTATCAAGGGTAGGAACAGTTGAGAAATGCCGATTTAGATCGTCCAAGCCAAATGCGTTAGGAAGGTCTGAATGCCGCGATTTGCCGATACCTAGAGTTCCAAGGAATTTCCAGATATCAGCAGGAGAAGCAGAAGTGATGTTATCAAGAATATGGCGACGTTTAGCGTTGCGTATCATCTGATTACAACGATTGCGAGCAGTTTTGAAGAGGGTCCAATTATCATCCGACCGATCCCTTTTAAACTTCCGAAACGCGCGGTCCCTTCGTCGCATCGCCATCCGAACTCCCACATTCATCCACGGCGCAGGTGGGCGCTTTAACTTGACTCGCCTGATAGGAGCGTGGGTGTCGTACAGCTTAACTACAGCATTGTTAAAAATCGTAACTTTATCGTCAACTGTAGTGGCTTCCTCCAGGGGTGTCCAGTCAATATTAGAAGCATCTTGTGCAAGCTTCTCACAATTCATCCGCGCAAAGGCACGCCTGTACTGGAACGTAGGTTTGGGTTTAGGAGATTTAAGGACATAAGACAGGAAAATAAGGTCGTGATGGGAAAAACCAGGAGCGTCAAGTTGACCATGTGAGGAGACTAGGGAAGGATTTGAGGTGAGGATCAAGTCGAGCCAAGTATCATCACCGGCAGTGTTATGATGAGTTGGTTGGAGAGGCAGCACATGCAGACTAGCTGACTCGACCAGATTTAAAAGTTAGTGTTATGAGTCATAATAAATTAAAGAAATACATTAAAATTAAGAAACTAATTAAACGGTCACAGAGAGCACTTAAAAAACAAAATCTTTTAAAATTAAATATTTCCCTTAGAAGGGAACGTGTTACCCTATCTAAAAGTTTAAATAGTTGTACTGCTGAGTTAGATAAATGTAGGGAAAAGTATGACATTGATACAAAGCTCCTATATAATGATATACTACACAAGGAGCACTTGCTGAAGGAGATTTTTGAGAAATACGAGACTTCACAACAACAACTAAGTGAGCGATTATTTGAGGCTGGGGAACTACTGGAGTTGGTGAAGTGCAATGCTGAGAGTTATGAGTTTCTGACTAATAATCTCTCATGCAGCTGTGCCAACCAACCACCACCTCCTCAGCCTCAGAGTGACTTGTCTCCACCGGTGTTGGCTCTTCCAGCAGAGTCCTGTGTTAGTCCACAGAATAATAAATCTATTTTTTTTAGTGACGAAGTAGGTTCAGGCTTTGGAAAAATATTAATTAATTACCTTAGCCATAGTTTTACCAATCATTGCTATCATAATATAAGTTTTAAACAAATGATTAAAAGAATTGCAAACACAAACCTAGACAATTATTCTACAATGGTTTTGCTACTAGGTAAAAGTACTGGTATTACCAGAGAGGACATAGTGGATGGTGTCAACACCTTATTAAAGTTAAACATAGGTAAGCTAATGTTGTGTGCTTTACCTTACTCTGATACTCTATCAGAAGATGAGAATAAATATATATATAAGTTGAATAACACTATTCACATGCTGACATGTTATCATAGTGACAAATTATTGTTTTTTGACACTAATAAGTTTGTTAGTGGTTTTAAGTTAACTCAGAGAACTTTATCTCTGTCTTGGGAATGTAGACATATGATTGCTATGTTGATAGCATATAATATTAACGGTGTTATAGCTAATATAACAAATTCTAGTATTAGGGACGAGTCTGTGTTGTCTAGTCATACTAACAACATAGTGATGATTAATTATGAATCTTCATGTTGTACGAAGGAGGGTCCAACTACAATACCAACATCTTTGAAGGCCACTACCAGTCAGATAGGGTATTCTCTTCCTGCTGGAACTCATACGGGCTTCTTAGACACTTCAGTCATAGTTGTGGAGGTCACTCCGGATAACTCTTTAAACTAGGTAGTAAGACAACAGAAGTTACCGCTTCAAATAACCTATTACTATTAGAGAATAATAAAAAGGTATCTTCTGGCAATATTACTCAGAATAATAAAAAACCAAAGGGAGGGCAACATGTTTTAAAATTATTTAACCAAAATATTCAAGGTTGCTCTTCTAAATTACTGGAAATAGAATTGTTTTTAGAAAATACCAAGTTTGATGTCATTTGTTTAACAGAACATTGGTTAAAAGCTCATCAAGTAATGTCAATTAATTATGAAAATTATTGTGTAGTTAGCCATTTCAGCCGAACATGTATGATACATGGTGGATCACTAATATTAGTTAAAAATTCTGTTAAATCAAAGGAACGAAAAGACATCGTCGGGCTGTCTGTTGAACACACCATTGAATTGTCCTGTGTTGAGCTCGATAAGCATGTAATAGTATGCGTATACAGACCTCCAAGTTACCAGAATCTATCTGTGTTTGATTCTGTAATGGAAGATGTGCTAAAGAAACTTTCTACTAGTAGTAAGTCAATAATCATATGTGGCGATTTTAATATTAATTTATTAGAAAATAACTCAAATACTATCAGATTATTAAGTCTTTTTAGGTCATTTGACTTGTCAAATGTTTTTATTGAACCCACCCGAGTGACAGCTTCCTCTGCCACTTGTATAGATAATATTTTCTGTAACTGTGATTATTTACACAAACAAATTGTAAATAAGTTGCCATCTGATCACAGCGGACAAACAATAACATTTTGCACCTACATGCCTTTACAAAAAACTCTAATAAGATTTAGGCCAATTACATCTAAAAATTTAGAGAAATTAAATAATTCTTTGGCAAGTAAATTATGTGTTCAGAGTTTTAATAATTTATTTGACCCGAATGAGTTCTACGCAGAGTTCTTTTCACTATTAAACACGCAATTTAATGACACTTTCCCACTAAAGACTAAAAGTATTTACACAAAGTTCTTATTTAGTGATTGGGCGACTCCGGGTATTCGTAAAAGCAGGGAAAACCTTTTTGAACTTTATGGCCTAAAGCAACATATGAATAACACAAGCTTTCATCAGTATGTTGCAACATATTCTAAGACTTTTAAAAGTGTATGCAAAACAGCTAAAGCTCTTTATATTAGCAATAAAATAAAATCAGCCGATGATAAAATAAAAACTACCTGGCAAATAATAAATAATGAAACAGGTAGGAAAAAACAGCGTAATACTGAATTTAATTTAGAAACTGCACATGGCCCCATAAACTCAGATGTAGAAATTGCTCAGGAATTTGAAAACTTTTTTGCTAATATTCCCATTAAAACTACTGAAGCTTTAAATTCCTCACCCTCGCGTTCTGCTGATTTACTTAGAAAGAATGTTAAGGCATGCCCCTCGGAGTTTAGTTTTCAACATACAAACCCCCAGGCTGTTATAAAAGCTTTTAAAGATCTTAAATTTAAATCAACAGAAGATCTCTGGGGAATGTCTGTAAAAGTTTGTAGATCTATCATTGAAACGATTGCGCCCTATTTAGCTTTCATATTTAACATCAGTATAGACCAAGGAGTCTTTCCGGATCTCATGAAACACAGTAAAGTAGTTCCTTTATTCAAAGCCGGTGATAGTAAAGAACCCAACAATTATAGGCCTGTGTCGATTCTGCCAGTTCTCAGTAAGGTGTTTGAAAAGTTGATGCTCAATCAAATGTTACGCCACTTTAATAAAAATTCCATCTTTCATGAACAACAGTACGGTTTCACTAAAGGGCGTTGTACCACTGACGCCGGTGTTACCCTAATAAAGAACATTTTTAACGCCTGGGAAGAAGCACAAGATGCCATTGGAATCTTTTGCGACCTCTCAAAGGCGTTCGATTGCGTCAACCATGAGACACTTCTGCTGAAACTTGAGCACTATGGGATTAGGAAATTAGCTCTTGATTTACTAAAGTCGTATCTAAAAGATAGAAAGCTTAAAGTTCAAGTAAACGGCGTAAACTCATTGGGGTCTGAAATGGCAATGGGCGTTCCTCAAGGTTCGATATTGGGTCCATTCCTCTTTTTAGTTTACATAAATGATTTACCACAATTACTTCAAAATCAACCGAAGATGGTGTTATTTGCAGATGACACATCATTGATCTTTAAGATAGACAGACGGGCACAAAATCTTGACGACGTGAATAACTCTATTCTTCAGGTCCAAGACTGGTTTACGGTAAATAATTTGGTACTAAATGAAAAGAAAACCAAATGCATTAGATTTAAATTACCTAATGTTAGAAGTAGCGAATGTGACATCATACTGAATGGAGAAAAACTAGAATTTGTTGATCAAACGGTTTTTCTGGGAATCACGCTAGACGAGAAATTGCAATGGGGACCTCACATAACATCTCTTGCGGGGCGGCTCAGCTCGGCCGCTTATGCTGTTAGGAAGATAAGACAGTTAACAGATGTAGAAACCGCGCGTTTAGTGTATTTTAGCTACTTTCACAGCATTATGTCGTACGGCATTTTACTATGGGGTCGAGCTGCTGACATTGAATCCATCTTTATTTTGCAAAAGAGAGCTGTCAGAGCCATTTATAATCTACGTCGCCGCGAATCTCTCAGGGAACTATTTAAAAGGATTAATATTATGACGGTACCTTGCCAATTCATTTATGAAAACATTATGTATGTAAGAAAAAATCTACATCTTTTTAATAAAATAAGCGATAGACATAACTTTAATACAAGAAATAAAGATAAAATACATCAACCATTTTTCAGATTAGCCAAAGTACATACATCTTTTATGGGGTACTGTGTCAAATGTTACAATAAAATACCTTGTGATATATTGGAATTAAATGAAAGAAAATTTAAAACTCACATTAAACGTACACTTTGTAAACAAGCATACTATAAATTAGAAGATTATATCCAAGATAAGAACGCTTGGAAACATGCTGGTCCTGCTCCATAGGACAATCTAGAGTCTAGACAAAATCAAACTGGTTGCTAATTTAATTGTTATTTTTTTTTATTCGTTTTGTCATTCATTACTCACACCCTGACTTATTACTTGTATTTTTTTTTTTATTAAAATTGTTTTGCTTGTACCATGTTTGTAAATATGTGAGCACCATGTGTCTATCAGATAATTAATTTATATGTCATGGTTTCGTTTTTAATTCTTTTACCTGTGGTATAGTAATTTTATTTTAGGTGCATCGTCCTCACATGTTATTATTTAATTAATGTACCCATGCAAAATATTGTACCTAAAACATTTTAAAAGAGTAACGGTGGAGTTTCTTGCCCATTCTTCTCCATACGAAAACTACCTTTTGGAATGGGCGACTAGAATCAATTCTATTTTAAGATATTTTTTGACGTTCAAAAGTGCCTTTTATGTGCCTATTTGAAATAAATGCTTTGACTTTGACTTTGACACAGCTATTGTTGTTTAAGTATAGTATACGGGGTGGCAGGGACAACTTTAATAACCGACGAAAAACATGGTAACAGAAGGCCAATTTCCGTAATTAAAAACGTTCAAAATCTAGTCGCCATCTCAGCTCAGCGTCAATCAATGTGTAAAACTTGTCAAAAATGTAGGAAAATTAGAGGTATTTTTAACAGATCAGACTGAGATCAGATTGTAGAATTGCCCCTGTGGTTGCGCGTCGACGTCCCTGCAATCTTGTATATGGCACTAAATATTATCATAATTATCTTAATGAGAGTAATTTCATAAAGCGTATATGATTGTAGTGTTCTAATTTATATCCAGGTAAATCATCCTGCTTTCAAATATTTATAAGGGTTTACTACATAACCTTCACACCCACAAGTTAAGGAAGGAAATCTTACAAAGCGCTACAAGCGGTTTCCTCCAAGGAACATTTGTAAACCTCTACATACAGAACACTCGGAAGCTGAGAATGTGCCCGCAATACGCCGTGATTCAATTCACTCAGATCTTAGTAAACATTTCCGTCTTTTTCTTGGAAAACGGATGCATCCACAGTGTCGGTTTGTAACTTCTATTGTTCACTTCTTATTGCTACATCGGTTAGGGCTCAATTGAGCTGTTTTGTACATCGCTTTATTTAAAATTATCAATGTTTTTTTTTGTAGCAAAAATAAATATTTCAATAATTTTCGTGTCAGTACAAAATTTTCCGCAAACCCATTTTTGTGTCACCATATCCATGTACCCAATTACAAAGTTTACCAGTTAGTTTCTGCTAGTACGTTTGACAACATATATGCACGCTCGGTGGTTTTAAAAACTGATGAAAGTTGCACGTCCATTTTCTGCACTCCGCAGTTCAGTATGAAAATTCGTCCAGCCATATTGAATTTTGTCGGTGGCGGTCACGCGTATTGGGTTTTAATCCTTCCCGATCACTCACGGATTTCACTATTTAAAAGTTATTATTGGGGCCAGGCTGCAAATGCTTTGCGCTGAATATTTTAAAGTTATTTCAACACTGGAATGTGCATGTATATTCGAGCGCTGATTAATTATATGGTTCTGAACCATCGGTGGTTCAGAACCGTGTAATTACTCAGAGCTTATTATATTATTGTATGTTCAGACACACAATACATATTACATACGCAGTGATTTACTTCGCTTTTATTTATTAATATACATTATAAAGAGCCTAACAGGTTTTTCGTGTACCTAATTCTACTCATATTCACGTTTTACCCTTGCGTTACCACAAACAGAACCTGTACCTACTTAGGCACAACATGTGTAGGTTCGACTTATAGAGGTATGAGGAACAGGTTGAGGAAAAAGTTCACTCATACTCCATAGAAAAGAGAGCAGCTTCCGACCAGACGGGTGTTGTGTCTAGCGGGCAACTGCCCGATGATTCATGTCGGGCCGTTGTCTATATGCTAGTTGCGCGGTAACGCGGTAAACTCTGCTTGCGAGATGCAGGATGTTATGTGACGTCAGTATGACGTGTAGTTTGCATGTGGCGTTTGTAGATACCGCTACAGACCTATAGCTTTTTCAGTTTGTAGGTGTGCCTAGTTACACAGTGTGCTACTAGTGCTGCGGCAGTTCTATGCATTGCGGTTAGGACATGATTATGAAGTAAGAGGACTCCACTTCGCTTTTTCCGTCATCCTATTTGTAGTTATGCGAAACACGAAAACTGGTTTTGCTGAAATTCTATGGTCGTTACGAATCTTCGATCAATGTTGGCCTGTTAAGGTACCTAGATGTCCTATATTTCACTTAAAATGGACTAATTCTTACGGTCAAATTGAACATAAAACACCTTTTGGAGTGCGAAGACTTTCGGTCTCGCCAGATTGTTCGATTGAACTTCGAGCGCTTACATCCGTCGGAGCCTACGCCATTCAAACTTAAAGGGACAAATGTCGATTCGAGGGTCAATGACTTTGAAGTTTGTTTTCAGTTGTTGTCTTATTAAATGTTCCCCAGTAAAAACATAGTAAAGACAAAAAAAAAATACGGTGTATTTTCTCTTTTAATTTTTCTACCTACACAATAGGGCAACATAATCAAAGGATTGTGGAAAGCTACCGGCAGGAATTTTAGACAAACATTATTTTCGACTTCTAGAGTGTAGATATTTCCATACTTGTGCTACTTTTTTCTTAACATTAACCATAAAGGAACTTTTAAAATGAAATGGGTAATCCAAAATAACTTTGTAATGATATCGTACCTACTACGAACACCAAAAATGCTTGACGGAAAAATATGGAAATGTTAACCCATTTATTAAGACCCATCCCGATCTCGGTCTATAATTGACAATTTATCTAACAGGAAAATGTCGCAGTTTCCCGTTATCTACCCCACCCCGGGGCCGTCGAGGTGTTGATATTCTAAGGCTTTTCGTAAACTGATTAAAAATATGTATTGACGTTACATTATGTGGTAATAATAAATGAAAACACTGGCAATACTAATACAATATGCTGTAATATTTAGGAAATATCAAATAAATCCTAACCTTGAAAAATGTTTTTCTACAAAACTTCTTCGTGTCGCTGGCACGACTGTATTTTAAATCTTATTTTCCCAAAACTTTGCCACTTCCACCACAGTATAATATCTTCCACGGTGTTGTCGGTGGCAGCGCAGAGGTCACTTCTAACAAACTAAATAGTAGTGATGGGGGTCTATGGATTTTGCCAATCTTTGACGAAATTATTACATATAATTATTTGATTTAATTTTTGGACGCAGAATGGGAACGTCGTTAGATATAAGCAGTTTAATTTATATTTGACTTTAAAATACGACCTTGACCTTATTTATTTTTGTATGTTATATTTGAATAGAAACAGCAATGTTTTAGTTTTCGCATGATTATGTGACAAAATACTATTTTTTTTTATAACGAAGAACTCCTACTCCTAAAACACCCAAGCTACATGACTGTATTATTTGCAATGTTCTCATTTTGGTACATACAATGACATTAATCCATGACTTGTGCCTAAACAAGAAAACATTAAGTAACTAGACCTAGTAAAATTGGATACCTAATTGATTAAAGTACCTATTACAATTAGGAGTACAAACTGGTTCATGCTGTAACTGTCGTTCATCTTTACCTACACCCTGCAGCTTTATAAACCAATAACTAACTAAAAGTTCCCAAAGTGTTATATTTAGTGTGTTTTAGTTAAGTTTCAGAGGTTATTTTGTTTGTATGGTTTCCTTATTCAGTTATTTGGGATTGGGATAAGGAAAGTGAAAGTCCTTAAGAGTTCCGTAGGTCCTCTGTTTTTTTTGCCCTTTATTTATTTCGATTCTTATTTGTTTTGTTTTGATGTTGTTTTGTTTTTATTTTCATCATTCACATCGATTTAGCGCGCTCACACAAGGCATACTTTTTGTGGCTACTACAATCGGTAAGATTATTTCGCTCTATGTTATTTAGACCGACATTTTGTAGGACGTGTGCGTTGCACTATTGCCATCAGTACGTTTTATTTTTCTCCTACAAAAATCGATGACCGATTATCGGACGTGGGCGGGCAGCCATATCAGGAGGATTTTATAAAATATAGGGTGTCAAAATCGACGTGCAAACTATTACTATGATTCTAGATCTATTAGCATTTAAAGGTTTAGTCGATTTTTTTTTTTTAATCAGTGTTCCGTACATTTAAACCGTATAAGTATTAGATTTTTTAGAGAAACAGCAGGTTTTTTTGTATTAACGAATACTATTTCAACGCAGATGTGTCTAGAATCATGCAATGAGTTCATGGTAACTGTTTACACGTCGATGACCCTGGCATCCTGTATTTTATAGAATTCTCCTGATATATAGATTCGGATGGTTAAAATGTATAGTGTTAGTCCGGTCAAGTTAGCTTCAAAAATAGAGGTAAGCTTACATTAATTCGCATAAAGCTGAAAATTGGTATAAATGTTAGGAACACTATTACAAATAAATTGTCAAAAGTCCCCATCGATCCGACGTGTGCATTGATGTATAAAAATAGGGAGATTAGGTACGCGCTCCTCGACGTGGACCGCATACATTGTGTTGCGGGAACATAATCGACCTTAGTCTCAATCGAACTGGCGTTTGTGTTGCACATGTGTAGTACATTAAGTAAAATTACCGTAATCGTCTAAATAAGCAGCAACGATGCCTTCCTGTGCTTTTAAAATGTGCACAAATAGCTCAAAAAACAAAAACAAGTTCCACGGGATTACTTTTCACTCGTAAGTACACCCAAAAATGTTAATTTGTTGAAAATTATAATAATATTTAGTGTTTGCTTCGTCATATGTCATTCATAATCTTAAACATTCGGCCAACATTCGGCGGCTAACGCGATTTCGCTTGCACAACAGTGCCAGCTCCTATCTCCGTCCTTGTCTATGTCAGCGCAAGCGACAGTACCGTCAACAAAAAACGTCTCGAATTTAATATTTGAATAATATTTAATTTGATTTTTACCTACCTACTTAGAGGTAATTTGTTTACATTTGTAACGTCAACACAATAGATATACCTACTTTGTAAGATGTTCCTGATATTTTTTCATATCTAAATTTATTTATACCACCCTCGGACTCTGATCTTGTGCAATTTATCACAATTATTTAACAAAAATAAAAAATTATGAGTAAATTTTTATGGTTAGGTTTCCTCAAGATAAAATTTGGAGACATAAGTGGCTCCAAGTTGTCAGAAAACAGAGGCAAGAACCCGACTGGCTACCACACAGTAGTAGTAGAATATGTTCAGTACACTTCAGAACAGAAGATATGTATACAACCCACAAAGGATATAGGAAGAGAACCCTAGAGTTAATGGATATAAAAAAAACACGATGTAGGTACCTATAAAATATACCCACTCAATTATTCTTAAGTATAGGAAAATAAAATGTACAAACAAAATACCGTTGCAATGTATCAACCTATCCAAAAATACACACAATGACATGCATCATCAATAATCATCATACTACGAACAATTCACAAACCCACTATTTCACACCAACACAATACATTTCTCACTCATCTCACAATACGTCATTGTTGGCAGTGTCCTTCGGATACAGACAGCGAAGCCGTGTGGGAGACAGCTGATGTGACGTTGGAACGGGGTGCGAGCGGGCTCGGCTTGAGCATAGCCGGAGGAGAAACTGGCAGCGATGTCAGCATAACGCGACTAGCAGTGGGAGGAGCAGCGTTAAAAGATGGGAGATTGCAAATAGGAGATATTTTATTACAAGTGAGTATTGTTCGCGACCGATAATTCATGAAAGTGGGCAATAAATCGAGAAGCGAGTGTCTCTAGAAACAAAAGTCATATCAACCTATTTCATGTTGCCAGAATCTTCTTAATAGTTTCAACTACTGCGATGCCCAAAATGAGGGTAATGTTTATGTCATTCTATTTATATGAGACAAAATATTATGTTTTTCTCTATGCAAATAAAAATCACTTTTATACACATTTTACTTTCTACTGGTATCGCTTCTTGGCATTAGTGAATAATTAACAAACAAATAGATATCATTTCAAGGCTGAAAAAGGTCCTAAATGTCAGCCGTTTACCTATAAAATTCAATCTTAAAATATTTTTTTCACTTCTCATGCTCTAAAAGTCCGTCTTTATGTTGTGCTTAGGCGACACAAAATCGCTTTTTATGTTCTAGTGCATAAAGTAAAATTTTTTTCTAAGACTAAAGTAATTAGGCCCAACAGCCACACGCACAATAAAACTTCGCAGATTAAAGTCGTGATTTATTTCATTTTCTTTAATTTATACCACTTCCGTGTAGAAAACACGGAAGTGGTATATATCGTTAATTTAATAAAATCAGGTAAAATAGTTGTCATTTATTATTTAAAAAGGCAAAGAAATGTTTTAATTTTTTGGCTGTATGAAGTACCCAAGTCGAATGACAAATGTTGAAAATAAAAAAAAAAACTTTTAAAAAGTTTCGTGGCGGTATTATCTGTGGTGGCAGGAATTAGCTATGGATGCAACATTTTTGATTAATTATGTACTGTATACTTTATGCCTGTTTCATTTTCTCGCAATCGAAGTGAAAAGCAGAGTGTATAACTCAGGCATAAACGAGCCATTTTACCCCTCAACTTAACTATCCACCCTCGCCTGCGGCTCGGGTGGATATAAACGTCTCGGCGTAAAATAGCTTATTTTATGCCTTAGTTGTACAATCTACTATTACCTTTTCAAGAATCTTCGTAAAAGCCTGTGGTTCATAGCTAAAAAAAGACCATCTCGTAATTTCGGTGTGTATGTAAATTTGTAGAGGCAACGAACAATCTTAATATGTTAAACATAGGTAGGTAGACGGATCAGTAACCTTTGCGTAAACTTGTAGCAAATTAGTATGGGTAGTCGTCACCCTTATCTCGTCCACGTGCCACAGATTTGGAACTTAACGAATAGTTTCGAATCATGGTCGAGTAAACTTGATCAAATTAGGTCTGAATTTTGTAGAAGCACCTATTTTGAAACTTTTATTAAGTTTTTATAACTCTGATAAATTTTACTTCAATCCTTCTGTTTGGTACCGCTTGAGGTCGGTTGAGGTTTAAAAGCAAAACGAAATAGATTTAAATAAATACAATTATTTTGTTTCCTCTTCGTCATATTGATGTTTTCCAGTGTTTTAGCCATTGTCGCCTGTAGTTTTTACATTACTTTGCTAATTTAGGGTTTCATAAAACTAGTAACAAAAAAGTCATATTATATTTGAAATGAAATGAATTGAAATTGTTTATTCTCTAAATAGAATATCAGAATTACTTTTACAAGAAATGACATGTTTAAGAAATAATAAGCTAGATGGTCGTCATGAAAAACGTTTAAATTAAACTAGCTTTTATATAAGTATTTAAGCCAATCTGTTAAGAATTTGGTACTACTAAGTATTTTTAAGTTTATAAATGTCTTACTTTGTAAAACAAACCTAAATTAATTTATTATTATTTTTTATTTTTATTTATTTCACACTGACTAACCTTGAGAAGAAATGGGGTCCCGTAACACACTATAAATCACAATCTGAATCATTTTGAATGATATTGCTAATCCATTGCTTCATAAGTTCGAAAAATGAGTCTGGCAACAACGTAAATAACGCAATGAATATTGTTACACTGTCAAAATGAAAGCCATTGCAACTATTAGTGTGTTACGCAATAACCCCGCAGGTGTACATACAATATTATCTGTGACCTCGCTCCGCACAATACCAGAAACTTTCCTCCATAAAAATGAAATGCCTAAGCTATTGAAAGAATTGGATTCAAACTAACAATGGTCTACAATTGGTCGAGAAACACGTTCAGAATTATAATAAGGCTTTTTAGGAAAAAGGGAAAGAATTCGTGAACTAAATTATGAATACAGGTAGGTACAGCATTTTCATGATTGGTCTTTACCTTATAGCTTTAGGTTTAAGAATATCCTATTTCTGGATTGTATTGTAATTTAATTTGTTACTATTTCTTAATAACAAATGCACAAAATGATTAACTATTCATTCTATCTACGGTAAAGAAGCATTATTCTCCAGTTTCGTAAGGAACTTATTCATTTAAACCTCTCTTACGCTGAGTTTGTAATAAATAATCTTATTGTCAGGATCAATATCCCGGGAATATACTCGGTGCCGCTTATTTCTGCAGAGAACAAAGGAACAGAACGGGAAAAACTTAACGGAAAAATGATAAGGTTCCAATAAATTATGTCATCCCCTGTATCCCATTTTATAAGATGTCATGTAAACATTTTCTGGTGGAAAAAATAATTTCCTGCCAGAAAATATGCGCCTAAAAACTTTTTTTTTCACCTTGCTAAGCTATTTAAAATACTCTTCATGGAACTTACTTAAATTACATTTCCAAAACTTTTCTTGTTTAATGAAATTCTGTGTAAGGTCGAATATTTAATATGACAGGTTCATTTTAATATTTTCATGAACCTCCAAATATCTGAAGAGTAATTGCGTAATACACTAGGAGTAGCAAGGGCTTTCATTTTGACAGTTCAACAACATTCATTGCGTTATTTACTTTGTTGAGTAGACAAAATTTTCGAACATATCAAGTAATGGATTAGCTATATTCTTCAAAATGATTCAGATTGTGATTTATAGTTGCGTTTACATAAATACATATGTGAACTAAGATATTTTATTTATTTATTTAATACTTCAAGCACATAAATGTACAGAGGCGGACTTAATGCCGTAGGCATTTTCTACCAGTCAACCTTTGGGTGATGCAGAGACAAACAGGGGTAGGTGCATCATGAAGATTGATTTTCGCCATTTCTTCTTTAAGGTAGTCAGTGTGTAATGTCGACTCCATCTAGCTTATTATTTTTTAAACATGACATTTCTTTTAAAAGTAATTCTGATATTATATTTACAGAATAAACAATTTCAATTCAATTAGGGTGCTTTTCTCCTTCATAAATATATTTAGATAAAATTCAAAGTCTTGACTAACTGATATATCAACGCACAGCCTAAACCGCTGATCCTAGAGACATGAAATTTGGAGAGTGTGTTCTTTTTGAAGAGAAGGTATCCACTAAGAAAAGGTTTTTCGAAATTCTACACCTAAGAGGGCGAATGGGGTGAAATTTCACGTGGACGAAGTCGCGAGCAGAAGCTAGTTAATGATAAATCTGTCTCGGTGTTTCGAAGTGAATTATGATGGAACTAGAAGCAATAAAGGGGTAGATTAACAGCAACAGATTAAAGTGAATAGCCGTACTTTATGTTACTGTAGCTAAGCTCCGTCATGGCTATTAAACGTCGAACTAACTTCGTAAAGGTTAATTTTCAGAGCAGTTTCAATGTAAATCTGATCTAAACTGTTGATATTTTAATGTTATGAAAGGATATTACAATTATGAGATTGCTAATTGAACAATTTAATACGGCCCCCTAGCTCTCACTGAGAGGAGGCCTGGCCTGTGTCCCAGCAGTGGGAACGTTATAGACTGATTATTATTTTAATTGAAAAATGACAAAACCTGGTCAAGTGCGAGTTTGACCTTACAAAGAGTGCAATGGTACATTGTTTACTGAGACGTAGTTAAAATCTTAATTAAACTGAGGAGTGGTAAAATTCGTAGACCACAAAATTAGATTCTTAATGGTAAGTTATAGCATAAACCTGGGATTGTTACTTTATAGTATTAATCAGTTAAGAAATATTTTGTGTATTTTCTTAAATCCTACAAGATTTTGCAGATTTAAAATGCGCAGATTTTTATATTATTCTGTTATTTTCTTATAGAGTATGCGAATTTAGCTTATTGGGCGAATTTCACCAAACTTTTATACCTAGAATAAGGGCTAAACTAGACGTTCATTTTATTCTACGAATAAAAATCTTATTCGTAGAATAAAATGAACGTCTGACAGATTTTGAATGGAAGAACTATCAAAAATTCACGAATGAAATCTATGTCGAGTGAAAAATCATCCGTAAGTCTTATAGTGATAATAAATGTTGAATTTTTGACAGTTTTTTTTTTTACTATACCTGTCAAACGTCAATTCGATTGAACGGATAAAAGACATCTTTGACTTTGGTCAAATCAGCCCTTTAGCCGAGTAGATATGTTAGTTATGTACAGACATATCAATGAACCGATAAAATTCTGTCATCCCTATGAAATCAAAATTAAAAACGTTTCACAAAACACACAACAGATATTAATAGTATCACTTTTTAATTAAACGTACTAATAATTAACTTTGCATACGTCGAATCAAATTGTAATATCTGTATTGTACAGGCTTAATTAACTATTATTATTCTATCAAGAAATATAAATTGTTACTGGCAAGAATTACTACATATCCATTGAAATAAATCTCAATTATTATTATTTCCACAGTAAATAACAATTAATTGTTTTACTGAGCTCAGTTTTACAATGACGTCACTGGCAGTAATTCCCTACTGAGTGAGGTAGCTAATAAATTGTACTGGTAGATAAGATCCTGCCCCAATATTGTTATTATAGTGTTTAAACTATTGCAGATTACACTTTAATTATGTACCAGTACTAACTAGTTTATAACTTAGATTGTAGAGACGTGTTTGTTGCAGGTAGACATAGTAATAGCATAGTGTAACTATCTACTTACAGTAGTTTAACTATGCCCCTACATTTGACAGGAGAAATGTCAAAGTGACATTTTTCCTGTCAAACTCTGCAGGAACGCTGCCGTTGACCGTCTGTAAGTTGCTAAAGCTACGGTTTCATGGAAAAGCGTTGGCCGCCATATAACGGCCGCAGTGACGGCTGTCATGAAATGATGGCACCGGGGTTTGACTTTTCAGTGTCAAAAAACGCTCTCTAAGAAAACATACCAATTTAGTTTCATAAGTAACATTTCAGTGAAACCACTCGCCGGTAAATTGCAGACGCTATATGGCGGCCTCCGCTCTTCCAGTAAACCGTAGCTTTACAGTGGTTCAACACCATACATTTGGCAGGAGAAATGTCACAGTGACATTTCTCCTGTCAAATCTATGGACGCTCTACGCCACTGCCGTTAACCAACTGCAAGTTAGTAGTAGATTGTGATAATTGTAGGTACTAAAATGTACCCTTTAGCTATCTTCGTTTAGTTGGGTCTAAATAAATGCGTATACACTAACGACTCATTCAATGAATGACCCAACTAATGGATTAGAGTAAGGGCCGGTTGTTTCAAACGGTTGGTTAACGTAACATACGTACGTCAAATATTAACGATTACGTAAGATGTTTACCATTCGTTATATACAAAGCGTTGTTTCACCGCATAAAAAACCGATTGTCAAAGTTATTCGGGCTGTCATTAAAACAATACTTTTTCCCAATAAAAATGGTTGGGAGATTTTTATTATATTCGCGTCAAATTTTCAAGTGACAACTAACAAGCTTGTCAAATGATAACAAACCACCACCGACGATTATTTGAATCTTTAATTAAACTTTTAAGGGCTGATTTTTCCAACGCCATATAATTTTGTCTGAGGAATAATTTTGAATTTTTGACAGTTCTTCCATACAAAATCTGTCAGACGTTAATTTTATTTCCACGAATAAAAATTATGTATCGATTGAAAAATCAGCCCTTTTTTATGGATGGGAAATCATCAAATGACCCCTCCCGCTCTGGGTGGAGCGAAAGGGAGTGTCGGACTCTTACTGACTAAAACCCATACGTGTTCCTTCCTTAGCCTTTTATGTTCCGGGGTAGCGGTAACCCTTTCGGACAATCCCGCACCCCCGGCAGGCTACCTCCAAAGCCCTAGTTGTTACAGTGGCGCTGTTTGTCATTACGTTTACACTTCACTTGGTATTTTTTTTTACAGAGAACGAGCTTTAAATTTCTCAAAACTTGAGAAAGACCGGTTTCTGTCTCTGATTGAGAGAGAATTTAAAAGAAGAATTTATATATCACGCTTTATTTATTTATTACATGGGATTTAAATATAACTGGCGAAATGAGGGTGTTCTAGACCTCTGCTGCTGAAAAATATGCACAAAGGTAGATTTGCGCAGATGTTTGAGAATAAAATTACGTTAACCAGTTGGTATGGCACCGGTTACTGTAATCGTTACTTTTTAACGTACGTCAAGGCCATAATTTTGTGAAACAACGCTTTTTTTGGTTTGACGATAGTTAGCGCTATTTTTGACGTTTATGCGTGTGTCAAGTGGACGTGAAACAACCCGCCTTAAAGCCCTAATAATGGTCATCGCATTTTCGTTTTCTATGAATATACTTCACTCCTACTTTGGTGTGTACAAGGCTAATATTCGTACTTCCGTAGGCAGATGTGAGATGGATTTGTGAATTTATATTAGTTTACCTACTAAAAGGAGGTGCCTACCAACTAAGAACATTTAACACACCTACTTGCATACAAAAACTGAATCTAGTCTACAATGTTGTGATCCTGAGTATTTCTTACTGTTTGAGGCACAATTAAAGCTATTTTTCAGTACCTGAAAAATGATATAAAAAGGCACACTAGATCCTGTACCTAACATAAGCATAATCAGCCTATAATATTACCACTGCTGGGACACACGCCTCCTCTCGGTGAGAGGGAGTAGCCCGGAATCCAACACGCGGGCCCTGTACGGGTTGGTGGATGTCTTCGAATTAATCCTGTACCTATAAAATCATAAAATTGTCACTGTTTTGTTGATTTGTTAAATTGACTGGTTTGATTTGTCACGTTTTGCATACTGAATCAATGTTATGTTTAGCGATTACATCGACAAATATTCATTGCATCGAACTCCACACAAAAATATATCTGACTGTGCTATATATTCAATGGGATTCGCTATTTAAATGTAAATTAGATGGATGAATGCAATGAATGTATGAAACGCGTGAAAACATGGCTATATAGAACATGGTAATCAAACTCAAAGCATTTATTTCAATGGAACCACATACAGGCACTTTGGAATTGTCAAGGAGTCGGTCAATCAAGAATATAATATATGTAGTTGTAAGCAACAATATAGTTGTTATAGTACCTATATTGTAAGGAATTTGTTTTCGATTACATATTGTAAACGTTTTGTGACCACGAACACATGGTTTAAAACGGTTTATTTACAACTATAGCCAGGAATATGAAGCTAGTTATCAATGTAGCCAGATATTTTTACACAAAGAATTTAAAATAATAAGTACCTAGGTACATACTATTAAAAGGTACAATTTGTCACAAAGAACATTGTTGGGTAAATTTCATTCAATTTGGTGCTATTTGTTTCGCCCGTTCCGATTTCAATCACACTCCAATAAATACCTACCGAAATAATTGTGATTTAATTACATTCAAGAACAAAATACATTACAACGATAATATTGTGTTCGACGATTTGCACAAATATTTGTATCAAAATGCTGTTTCTGACCAAATGTATGTATGCCAAGTATCCTCAAACCCATATTTTGTGCAGGTAAACGACATTTCCGTGGAAGGGGCGCCGCATTCAGTCGCAGTTGACGCTCTTCAAAAAGCCGGGAGCGTCGTTAGATTAGTAAGTTCAGCATCGCTTGCTCTCTCTTTAAAATGCTCTTGTTTAATTGGTTGCTTTATACTTCGCTTCACTAGCACTTTTGTCGCTCACTAATGGTGTGACTGCGAGATTGGCGCGCGCTCTTGTTTACGAGATCCCTGTGAAATTCTACGAAGACGTAGTTTGCTTTCAGCTTTGGTGTAAAGTTTATGTATTTTTATGAGGATTTTTTTTGGCATTATAGATGTAGTTCAGATTGAGACGATAATTATGGCTGATTAGCTTATATGTTTTCGTATTAACTCGTGCCAACACGAGTTTTGCGCATAAAAGGGTCAGTATTGTTCACGCAAAAGTAAGTACTTACAGGATCTGTACGTTAAATAAATAACAATAAGGTTCGCAAACCGTATCCAATTAAAATTAATGGAACGCAAAAAAAAATGTAAACGCTGCCGCAATTCAATATCCTCATGTAGGTATTTTGTTATAATTTTTATTATACTTTTGGCCATTATAAAAAGTATCTCTAACGAGAATACTAAAAATCTTTACACTATTATTAAAAATGAAAGCTGCTAGCTATAAACTATGAACTACAATAAAATAGCGTCTACTTTATAGGAATTCATTGCAAAAAATACTAAATATGCAAAAGATACAGTATCTGCAACACCAGTTGTAGGTAATACCTGGTGCTAGACAGCTGACGAAGGAAGGCTGGCATTGCGCCAGTTGAAAAATCGCTGAAGCAAACATTACCAGCAACACTGAATATATATTTTATCAAAACCAATAACAATAAAGTTAAGAATCAAGTCATAATTTCTTATCAAGTTATAATAATAGGTATCCAAAATGATGAATAAGCTAGTTACTAAAATAAATAACGACCTTGAATCCACCCTGAAGCTAGAAAATTTTAATAAGCATGTTTTCTTAAAATAACGAGATTAGGCACGCAATCTAGTCAAGAGCAAATAGGTCTGCGAAATTTAGAATTGTTGATCAAAGTAAACTTCTAAAGAAAACAATTGAAATATTTATATTTTTAGCATTTAATCCGATAGAACCAGTGATTCATATAAGTTTTAGGTTTTGGATAAAATAGTTGGTCATGCAGCCACTTGGTTTTCTAAATAAACAGCCATAGCTTATAATTACGAGACACTAGGTACTATAAATTTTATTCTTTTATTTCTTCTACACGTTTCTATTTGGCAAAAAAATTCGTCGGTCCAATGTGTAGCCATCTGGGCAGCTCCATCGTTTGCTTTGTTTAGCCTGTATAAATTAACAGGAATATAAAGTAAATAATATTATTCCTATAATTTTCCAAATTATCATTTTTTTTTTTATCTATCAGCGTGTACGTCGAGCTCGCCGGCCTAGAGTAGTGACATTGTGGCGAGGTGTTCGTGGACTTGGCCTTGGCATAGCTGGCGGAGCGGACGACGCAGCGGGTGGTGGAGGGATCTTTGTATCCCATATTGCTGTTGGTGGCGCAGCCCACCATGATGGCAGATTAAGATTAGGCGATAAAATTTTGGCCGTTAGAGATAAAGATGTAAGTATTGAATAAAATAAAAATGATATGTATGGCTATAACAATACACGATGACCGAAGATATGATGGATGGATTATGTGAAGGATGATATGGCTTAACAAGAAATCAATATTCAGTTGACGGTTGATTGTGATGTAAATGGGCATGAGGATGAAGATAAAATATTAAGGGAAGCGATTCTATTGAATTACTTTCATGAAATATCATTAGGATTATAAGACCTTAGAGAGTAAGCTGTATTGATGTTTTTAATGATTTTAATTCTATAAAGTCATATTTGTAACAGTCGTGAATCATATTTTAATAAACATACAACCTGACATGGACCCACAAATTGCTAAAAACGTAAGAAAATTTGAATTTCGCGAGCTACCTAGTGCATCCCCCTTAAGTAGAATGGACACTCATAAAAACTGTAGGTACCCAAAAATATTTTTATCTAATCAAATAATAAACAGAACGAAATTCTTTAAATGTATTTTCTATTTGTAGGGTATAGAAACATCACTAATTGGTTCAACGCATGCTCATGCTGTATCTGCGTTAAGAAGTACAGGGGATCAAGTCACGCTAATTGTCCTATCCGCTGGCAGCTCCGTTCCACCAGTCGCTAAGACCGCTCCACTATATTCAAGTATGTACAACAAAATATTTTCAAAGTTCCATTATTTTAATCTTTAGTTTGTTATATCAATTATATGACTATTAGTCTTGAATACCCAAAATTGGAATAAGGGATGGATATTCTTTAAAATGCAAACGTATATTAATTTGCGCAATTTTGATACTGCTGAAACTCCATTACGACATGTATAACACAAAGAAGACCTACGCTAAAATCCGCAATGAGAAGGTTTAAAATATTACAATATATTATTTGAATATGGATTAGAAATTATTAAAGATTATAAAAAGAGAAACTAATAAAGTAAACGAGAAATTAGTGGTAAATAAACAAATAAACACAACCATGAATCAATATGTTTTTTGTGCAGCTAAAACACAAGCCACATCGTGTTCAACGCTTCACGAGCTATTAGAAGAGGAGCCAAGTGAAATACCGAGGTAACGTTGACCCTTAATACATTCGCTTTCAAGGTAACCTACATTTTGTGCGGAAGATTTATTACATGAATTTCTCAACCCAAATATTCCGTTATCATAAAGCATCTTTTTGAGACAGATTTCGTATTATGCAGATGATATTTTTTTATCCTTAATTCAGGTTTAGAATAAATGGTTATAACACCGCTGCTATGATATGCTTTATATTTACCTTTAGATGCTTTTGACAAATTGTTTCGCAATTTGTCCTTAACTCTAAATCGCCTTTTACCTCTCATTCTCCATAATATTCCTTAAGTAATACGTCATACACCGTCTAACTTGTTCCTTTCGAAGCTGCCTTACATATTCGGCTAAGTATTTTTTTATGGTAACATTTTTCAGTTATTACATTAACGAGTCGAATTTTTGGCACTAATCCTGAAACTACAAGACGTTAAATCTTTTAGCCAGACTTGTTTTGGCAGCAGAATTGCCTTGTGTTATTTTACTTTATTTAATCATTGTTTTTCTTAGAAAACTGAGCTCTTTTTCGCGCTTTATCTATTTTAGATTTGCCATTGCTTCCAGCGATTATAAATATTTATGAATTTATGGGTGAGTGTAGCTTCATTGAATTGGTAATAAATTAATACATTGGGAGCAGTGGTGGCCCGCGACTTATTACAAGTTGTAAGTCGTAGGTTTCGATCCCAGGCTCTTAAAATGGGACGAATAACATCCTGAGGAAACCGGCATGTCCTAAAAAATTTCAAAGACATGTAACATCTACCGACCCGCACTAGGCCCTCGTGATGGATTACGGCCCACTCCCTCTCGCCGAGAGGCAGTGGGAATATTATAGGCTGATTATTGTAATATACTGATAGTTTGGAATAAAAAACGCTTTTTCAAAACTCCATTCCAAAGCAAATATTTCAACAAATAATATTTTTACTAGAGGGCTTACTACAAATGCTGGTAAGAATTATTATATTAATCATGCCGCCAACTACGGAACAAAGACAATAAGTTTCGGACATTGAAACTTTCGCTTCCTTTGCTACTGCTGCAAAACCGCTGAATACGTCTTTGGAACTCGTAATTCCCAAACTTTTGCAAATCTTTAGTTAAAAAGTAATTTCAGTTTTTTACACAAACCAGACTTGTTTAATTATTTTGCAGATTTTGCATTTCTATATGCTTTTATGAGACAGTATTTTCCGCCAGTCATTCATCCAAACTCCGTTTCACCAAGAGGAGGGCAGTGGTTTATTCATCCAAGCATGTAACCTGTTCTCTACCAGAATATTTTAATCCTACTTGTGTATCGATGATACACTATTCCTTGCTTCCAATTTACTTCAAATCTACCCAAAATTCTAACTGCTTCAAAATTTTGTCCCCAAAAAACGTCAAATAACTTCAAATTCCCACGTCACAGATGTGTCCGCATGGTCCGTCTCGTTCGCTCGGGTTCACGTCTCGGCATGGACATCGTTGGCGGCCTGGGGGGAGAAGTGGAGGGGAGTACGGACGAGGACGCTTGTGGAGTGTTCGTATCGGGCGTTTCCGTGGGTGGCGCTGCCTATGGCATGCTACATAGAGGCGACAGGATACTGAGTGTCGATGGAAGGGACCTTACAAGGGCTACGCATGAACAAGCCGCTGCTGCGTTGAAGGTATTTATTCGATATTTTGGTCATAATTCAACAGTAAATAACTTGAACCAGATAGATTTTTTAGGTTTGGAGAATTTGTCATAAATGTTGTGTATTTAATATCCTGAGTTTTCTTGAACTTGAATGAACTACAGTTGTTACGTACATAATTATTATAATAACATTTTGTTCTTGATAATTCGTGTTATTATAGTTTTCTGATTTTACCTGCAATTGCCGTAAAATATGGTGACACCAAATTATAAATAATTAATATATTTTAATTATTAAATTTGACGAATTCTTAAAATATAACGTATTCCGCTAATTTAATGTTTTTTATAGTAAGTACGATATAATGACATTATTTTTCTTCTGTAAACCCAAGCAGTACTCAGGGGCCACGGTGACAATAGCAGCGCAGTATCAACCGGAGCAGTACGAGAGGCTGCGCGCACGCATACGAATGATCAACGCCGCCGCCATGTCACCTCGATCTAGACACGTTCCTGTGCATCCTGATCTACATGCTGTGTATCCAAGGTAATAATAAAAAAGGTTGTTTTACTTTTTTAATTTTGAATTTTGTGAAAAAACATTTAACTTGCAAATTGAGATCATTTAATTTAGGTCTCGGTCTATTTCTCGGTTTTTAGACGTTTCACCTTTGTTTAATTTAATTATTCTGTGACAATTGATTTTGTTGAATCTAAGTCGAAAACGATAAGAATATTGGTCTAATTTTTTTTGGCGTACTGCTTTCCATAGAATAATTACTATTTTAGAAACAATTATGATTTGATTCATCGTGAATGTAAATAAAATTATAATGATAAATAAAATTCAAAAGACAATGGAGGATTTTGGATTCTTATTTTTGCAACATATATGGAGTTTATAAGCTGAATGTTCGAATGCCGGGGAGCATCGTTTTTGAAAGGCTGACTTTATTATAATTGGTATACCCTTAAAAAAGGTCAGGTGCGTAGTACTCGCATGTCGCACGTGCACGGTGAAGATGTATGAACGAATATGTAAGAATATTGAATGAAGCACGTGTTGTCCAGTCGTACCGTCCCATCTCCACAGAAAATGGATTTATGATTGTTCACAATTTGTAAAGTCTATGCAAAAATAACCTAGCTTTTATTTTCGGTACCTGGTTTATTTTTAATATTAAAGACAAATTCAATTAGTTCCTCTGATAATGCCTAATTCATATCCTTTGAAAAGGTATACCTACAAAGTGTAAAAAAATTAACCTTAGAAACTTTAAGAGGTGCTTTAGACCATCGAACTGAACAACTTTCACTATGGGACCAACTCCGAAATCACGAAAAAAAAATCAGCTGTTTCATACAAAAGTTCAATACCTACTCGGCCAAAATGTATGACACAGCTCATTTTTTTTGCGTGATTTCAGAGTTGGTCCCATAGTGAAAGTTGTTCAGTTCGATGGTCTAAAGCACCTCTTAAAGTTTTTAAGGTTAATTTTTTTACACCTTATGTAGTTACCAAAAACGATGTTGAAAATACCATAAATAATAATAGCCTCCTGACCGATTTCGGTCACGGTGGCCAATCTCAACGGTGATTAGTCAGGTACGCAGGAGATATTATAGTGCACAAGTGTGTGCGTAAACAGTGCACTCTCTGTTCCTTTACTCTCATAGTCCGATGGGAGTGCAATCCGACACGACCAGGGAGAGATCAGTCGTAGGACCAACGGCGTAACGTGCTGTCCGAGGCACGGGGTTATTAAACCGCCAACTTCCAAATTCCTGACTGTTACTAAGACATTCCTAATGGAAAATACAATAACACTTTGTCCGACCTGCGATTCCAACCCAGGACCCCACGCTTAGCAGTCGTGCTTGCAACTACAAGACCAACGAGGCAGTTAACGAAATTAGTTATTGTCATATTGAATAATACTCTATTAAATGTGTTTGCGAAGTAGTCAGCTAATACCAATAGGTACTATATAGTTCCTAAGTATCTTGTTCTGTGTAAATTGAGCCTCGGGGGACAAACTCCGTAATAACATCAATTCGGGGAGCATTCTCAAAACATAATTACAATATAGTCGCCGATTATGAATTGTTTACTTGAATAAATAGAATAGAATATATTTATTTGCTTTAAAACATGGTACATTATAGTCTTATAAATAAAGTGTTGATCTTACATGTTTCGCCATGGACTGGCATACAAATATTTAAACAAGTTAAATGTAACATTAACGCATTAATTTGTTAAAATTAAAACATTTTTAATAACATTGGTTATTGGGGTTTCATATCTATTTAAACACATAAGAATAATAGGTATATAAAGTAATATAATTAAATCTCAGCCTCATATGTTATATTTATCAGCTACTTTTTTATCAAAAAATTCGTAAAGTCGTATTGGCCATTTTGTATTTTCAGAATATTGTGTTGTTATAGAATAGTGTATTGTGTGTGTTGAAACGATCATTTATGTAAGTAAATCTATTAAGACACTTTTACGTCAAAATTTTAAAAACAATATGGCACCGGCATTTCCTAGCTGACGGATCCCTGAGAAGAAATTCCGAAAGAAACTCAGAGGTCATGGTTTATTTTAAAGTCCAAATATTATATTATTAGGATTTTGAATCTAAAGATGCAGGGCTATGTCTGGAAGAGCCTTTTGAAGAAAGAGCCATTGTATCTTTAACTTGACCTGTTCTAAAAGAGGGTATGCATACATCAGTCATGATGTGGTTCAATCCTATGTTAAGGAGCTCAACGACCCAACGATGAGCGATCCTTGACCTGGGTTTGTTAATCGGGTTATCCAATGCAAAAAATTGTAGCAGCCAGAGGGTCTGGACAAGTGGCAATCGCTGTCAAAGCGTTCTGTATTTTAACAACAACTTTCAACTTGATTGATATAAGCTTTTGGTAGCTGATGTCAATCCAATACATTCTTGTGACCTTTCCATCATCTTTATATATTATGCATATATTGGTGATAGAATGCCACTTTGTCTAGGCCCTCATGAGCTAAGTTTACTAATAGTCAGGATTTTAACTTAAGTTAAGTTTACTAATAGGGTCCGGGTTTGTGCTCAGTTAATTGAATTACAATCGCCGCTCACAGGAGAATAATAAAATAATTAGCGCAATGTGGATGTAATAAAACATCTGCTTTCCCCTTCAAAAAATAAAGGCGTGATATTAAGTCTTTGAGGAGGCTTGTGTCCCAGCAGTGGGAACATTATAGGCTGATCATGTATGTATGTGTTATGTATTTCGTTTTCAATATTTAAACACCTAATTACCTAATTGTCTATTCAGACCCTTTTTAACCTTAGAATCTAAACAGACGGTAGTTGCACGTTTCACCGATACAATGCTATTTATACAAGGTGTTTTTAGGGTTCCGTACCTCGAAAGGAAAAAACGGAACCATTACTTATAGGATTACTTTGTTGTCCGTTCGTCCGTCCGTCTGTCTGTCTGTCAAGACCCTATTTCTCAGGAACGCGTGGAGGTATCAAGCTGGAATTTATATCAAATACTCAAGTCTACTGTCCCTTGGAGCTGTGAAAAAAATCAAACTTCTAAGCCAACGTAATCAAAAGATACAGCCGTTTATGTCGCAAATTTTTGACACTCGCGAGGAAATCAAAACCTACAGGGTACTTCCCGTGAACTCAGAATCTTGAAATTTGGTACGAAGCAACGTCTTATAGCACAGATAAAGGAAAAATTGCGAAAACCGTAAATTTTTAGTTAGATCATCATACATAATAAAAATATACTTTTACTTATATACCTACAGGTTTTTACGGAACCCTCGGTGCGCGAGTCCGACTCGCACTTGGCCGGTTTTTTTATATCCCACAACTCTAGGATATGAATGAGACCATATCAAAGAATCAACTGGCATATGAATTATTTTTCAATTATATTTTTGTTTTGTTTTCATTTTTCATACAAAATAAATTGACAAAGTCGAGATTATTAATGTAAAACACCCTTACGTGGCCGACGACCTTCTGAAGGTCGCAGGAACCCGTTGGATGCGAGAAACACAGAACCGGTCAAAGTGGAGGTGCTTGGGGGACGCCTATGACCAGCAGTGGACGTCTTTCGGCTGAAATGATGATGATGAACAATGAAACTTAGATGCATGATATCTTCGAAACTATGCATTTTTGGACCACATATTCGAGGAAATTTTGTATTATTTTTACATAGAATATAACCCTAGAGTTACGGGATATAAAAAAAAACACGTTGTATAAGTCAAATCCTGAGAGAGGTTTACTTAGGAATACTAATTAATGTTTGTGTGTAATTAGGAGTGCAGGTCATGAGACCCTATTAGAAATGATTATCATGCAAATTAACTGCTTTGTGATGTTACAACGGAGGTAGGTTATTAAGTATTGATGTCGCAGATGGATTGTAGAATCCGCTGTTTTACAAAACAGCTCCATTATGTAAAACAACCAACCTTCAGCTGGATTGTCATTGCGCTACATTTTACAAAACTGCTACCGAAGTTTAGACGTAATGCAGAATGGCTTATCTGCAGTCACAATGAGCGTCTTTCATAAAACTCTGATAACTTTTAATTCTTGTATATTTCTTATGCCAACCAGTTGTAATCCAAACAACTACATAATGGTTTTTTCTAGTCTGTATCTTATTTTGAAATAAATAAAAAAATATTATTATTATTATTAATTAATACTGTCCGTAAAATCAATGTTTTCACTTAAGCTAAGGTAATTCGTTTTATTTATTTCTGTTTCGAACGCCATTATTGTTGCTACGACACACAGAGCCACGCACGAGCGACAAAATTTAGAACTTAAATCTACAATTTGACGTTTCATTTCACACTGTTATACAAAACCGCTAATCATTGACCCGATGCATTGATAAATGCAAAACGTTTATGCAATTCTGCGTGTACAAGTTCATTAATTATGGAAACCGCTGAACGTTATTCAGTTGTTTTACATAACGGAGCTGTTTTGTAAAACCACTAGCGGTTTTTTAAATCAGCGGATTCTACAATCCATCTGTGAGATTGACATCAGAGGAATAGTTAAGGTAATACCTGACTAACAATAGACTGTATTATATTTATTGAGTCTATGTACTAAACGTCCATCTATCATGTCCATATTACACGGGATTTAAAGATGACTGGTAAGATTTGGGTGTACACCTCTGTTTTATTCTTCAGGGATTACAGGCGTAATGTTATGTAATGTGACCGTAACATGTGTCATAGATATGACACCTATTTTCCAGAATACGATGTACTTACATTCAACAAAAGAGATACATATGCAGGATCGTTCGATATAGTTGCAGTTTAGTAAAAACCGATGGATGTTCTCGAAAAAAAAAATTATTAAAAGAAAACAAACAGCTCATTCATCAAATTAAATTTCAGTCGACAACATCCATCGGTTTCTTACTAAACTTCAACTATATCCGACGATCCTGCATACATATCTCTTTTGTTGTCTGTACCTACAGTCAAGCAAATAACAAAAAATTTACATATACGAGTGTAAAACTGACACGCCACGTCAATAATTAATTTGTGTTGTTATTCTATAAAACTGTCTGAATGACAGTTGTGTTTTGAATATACGGACAGTTTAAGTTGATTGCAATTTTGACAAACAATTAATTTCCCTGACTTTGCCTAAATTATCAAGTATGAAAATGAAACAAACCTTAATTCGTTAAAATACTGATTAACCAGCATTCAATTAGCGCCTTAGCTCATAGCTTATGTTTTACCTCAGAGACTCCATTAGTAAGGCTTTTACATAAAATATGCACTAGATAACCAAGTCAAATTTTAAAGAGCGCATTCACGATATTTTTTCGATAAGGTGGGCGTGCCCGTACGCAAAATACGCGCATTGACGTGGAGTTGCGGACACCAGCCCGTATTACCTAAGGCGGGCGTGGTCCCAGGCGGGCCTAAGAAACGCTGGCGTGAAGATTTGGACTCGTTCCTGGCCGACTGAACTGTGAAGGTATAGCACAGACAAAAGTGGAAAAATATGGGTTAGACTTTGCCCAGCAGTGGGAGACCAGAAGGCCAATTCTCTTAATTTAAAACGTTCAAAATCTAGTCGCAGTGTCATCTCGGCGACAAACAAATGTCAAAAATTTGTCAAAATGTTGGGAAATTTGAGGTATTTTTGAAAGATTGAGACTGAGATCAGACTGTGAACGTTCTTAAAATTACGAGAATTGCCCCTCTGGTAAACTGAAAAAAAAAGATGTATAAAGCTCACGAAATCATTTTAATTTACACTTTAGTTACATTACAATGACTTACTAATTAATGCTTTTATGTAAAGTAAAAATCTCCTTTAGTTTCACGCAATATAAAGGCATGAAAATGGAACACAAAGAAAAAAAGGTTTTGGTCCTTTTTCAGTGATTTGTGACTGAAATAAAAGCGGTATCTTTTTATGACACGGCTTAAATATGGTTCTTCGGCATACCAGCTGAGTCGGTCGTATGTTTAATCGTTTTTATAAAATAAATGTACCTATGGTATTTTTTTCTACGTGTGTATTCGCCTGGATACTTGCAGGTTTATGACTTTCACTGAAAACATTGCGTATTCGTTCAGGAATAGCTACGGCACTGATTCTCATGAATTTGAATTGAAATATTGTGTTTGCTCGCTCGCAAACAAAAATTATTAAACACGTCTTACGTTAACTATGACAGTTTCAGGTCCAAGAGCTGCGTGGTGTAAGAATATAATTCCCGATTTCACTAACACTAGGCGACACCTAAATGATTTCCTGAATAAAGTGTGCTGTTGAATTTTTAACTTTTGGCGTTACGCCGAGCGTTGAAAATCCAACATTATTTATTATAATCTTAAGCCTCGTTCAAACTAGAGCACAGAAAGTCACAAAAGACATACCTAATTATGTTGTGCGGCATGTGCCCGACACATGACTGTGCCTAAAATGGTAGTTTGAGCCACAAGGACTCGACAGAAAATGTAATTAATTATGTAAATTTTAACAGGCTACGTTAACCTCTTTTTCTCTTATTTATACAAAGTGCCCAAAATTATAAGCTTACTAAGGAAACTTCGTTACTTTACGCCACAAAACTCGTTTAGGTTTTCCTCATCACAGTTTTTTTGAATGGTCTTAAATAAATAATTAATGGACAGTCTGCCAACTTTCCCTGAACTGGAACCTGATGTCCGCAAAATAATTAAACCACGTACGAAACTCTGACCATTTCCTACTCCTAGGTTCTACAAAAGGTTTAAAATGTCTCCCTTGGGATACGGAATTTGCGATTTTATTGAAGGTCGTAGTGAAGAATAAGAAATAGATTCCAATTCTAAAATGTCCGCTCCTGTATTTATAGAAACGGTATAAACTGCGGGCGAGACACTATCGGTAGGAAATAAACACGTATCCCACTCCCCGGGAGAACAAATGTGGAATACATTTTCTTAAACTTATTTCTTAAATAGAAATAGGCGTGTTTGCTTTCTATTTCACGAATGAAAACGAATAGGTGGATATAGAGAATGAAAACGCTTCATGTTATTCCAATTAGGTAAATGGACGTGATAACCAAATTACTTATGTTAACATTTCACCATGCTCGGATTAACTGTCATGAAACAGATTTCTAGCTTCAAAAATCTAAACTATTGTGGTAGGTATTCCAACTTTCAAGCAAAGGCTGTAGATATTATAACAGTTTCTACACTGGAAAACTATCCGCAGAAACACAAATCGTATTTCTCCATTACTTTACGTTTTGCTGTATTTCAAAATAATTCTCATGAATAAATGAGCAGGAATAAAGCACACATTTTGAATTTTCACTCCAGTCAGTATTGACATTAGAAATTGTTGGCTTCACTCCAGATTTTCCGGAAAATCTCATTCGGTCTTCATTAGCAACTAAAATTTAGTATGGAGCATGCTATATGAGAAAATTTACACTATGTTATAATTTCTGACGCCATTCCCCCAGGGCACTTTGTTTGAAATATGTTATTCATTCTTTAGTAAAATGAAACTGACAACAGCTTTCTCGACAACTTGAAACTTTGTTTACAATGCGTTGAATTGCATTGTTAATATTTACACACGAGTGTTTAAGGAACATAGTTACTTGAAGCTACTAGAATTGTTGTGATATTTTTTTATGAAAAGGTTAGTTTAATCTTATATATCACTAGAGGTACGAAAAAATGATATTTTAGGAAACCACTACTCGTATTTTATATTCTATCAAAGTTATGGAAATTGGAGTGTGCTAGCTTCGGGCTAAAATTTTTAAAGGCAAAATAAGGGTTACACCTTCCATTCTTTACGAATTTTCTATTGTAGTGTTTCTTTAGGACTTAGAAAGTTTTCCTACATTGAAGTAACCTTTATGATTCAAAGGTACGTCTATTGGATTTTATATACTTTTGAACTATTACAGAGAACATCGTTTTTATTTTAAGCCAGTGCTGTCCCACTTCAGGGCAAAAGCCTCCCCTTCCCTCTTTCTACTTTTACCGGTCTCCTGCAATTTTGGGCTAGTCTTTTAAGAAGGAGTCCAGCTCATACTGCTATCTCTTTCTGGCCTTGCCACGTTGTCGTTCCCAAACGTTTGTGATCCACTGAGCGATATTTATTTCTCCTCCGACATGGGAAAGAAAAGAAAGAAAAATAACTTAAATTAATCATATTTCACAGGTTATGAAAATATTTGTCATTTTCGGTAAATTAAATGAACATGAGACATGACCTTGAATTCAGGTGAGGTTCATCTATCTTGTAGCCCAGAGCACGGTATAACCTTTCCCTCCATGTCGATTTGTTCATCCGTCGGCTCTTGGTCAAATATAGAGCGAGGTAAAGAATATTTTAGTTTCTTAGGAAATTCAGGCTGAGTAGGGTCTTAGCTATTGTTATGGTAAATTTCGGTATTATTGATTTTTTCTGCTCCTATCACTTGTAGCAAATATTCTAGAGTGATTTATTTTTTATTTTTAGTAAATCCAAAAACAATGAGTTATCCTTCCCTCAGTAAACACATTTTGTAATCTAGTTATAACATTCAGCTCACAAAAGTTATAAAGTAGATATGTTATGAAATCTAAACTCAGAATCACGAGCAAGAAGTATCTACGTCCTCTGACTAAATGTAACAAACAAGTTATCCAAACCGGCTGAACTTTAACTCCCAAGTTGAACCTCTGTTAGCTGAAATTAATCGGAAAATGGAAACCCTTAGGAGATTATTGTTTGCGGCCGCGTCCATCCATCCGTTTGTCGCTCGGTCATAACTCACGTACCGTTTAGCCAAGCTACAGGGACCATTAATTACTGGAACCCGGAACGAAATCACGTTTGACACTTGACATACTCAGCCGTTGCGTAAGATGTTGTTAAAACATATTCATTTGTCGGGCTTGTTACGATATTAACACGTTATGTTGTTTCGGTATACCTCAGTATGCGAATAGCTTACTAAACTGATTAAATGAATCGCGTGTAAAATAAAAACAAATTTTGTGACTCTCTTTTAGCTAGTTCTTGTTGCCATTAAGCCCCGGGATTCTATGTATTAAATCGTCAAGTAATTCGATTAAGTAGCTAATGCACTAGGAAGTGGCGAAGGATGGGCGTTTTGGGGGACTGTCTTTTGTAATTTTGACGTTCGAAAAGTGCTGATTCTCAGCATAATCAAAATAAATGACTTTTTATTTTGAGAGCAATTTTTATTTTGTCAACCAATCCAGTGCAAAAGCATTCCCTTTATATTAGATTTCATAATACAATGTATTTGAAGCGATAACTAGTGGAGTTGTTGTTTATACCTAGTTACAAAAACAGATCAAACTAGTCAACACTCTGTTTGGAAATCTAATCACGTCGCGCTCTCGTAGGTAATCCCAATTCCCAGCTAGTGAAACCATTTCCTACTGAGTGCTAACTTTATATTTCTAACTTTTTAGGGGCTAAAATAGTTCGTGGATATCTGATGCGGAGTAATGAGGAGCATGTGACAAGAAAAGTGTTGAATATGAATGTAGATGGGTAGAAGAGAAGACGGACCAAAGAAAAGATGAATGGTTTGTGTGAAAGATAATGTTAAGGTATGATTCCGATCTCGGCAGCACGCAGCAGTGCTGCCGCGGCAGTGCGGTCGCAGCACTACTGGTCCTCATATATTTTCTATGGGTTCATATGAGATTACATTCCGAGCACGGCAGCAATGCTGCGCTACATTCCCATAGAGAATATATAGGGACCAGCAGTGCTGCGGCAGCACTGCTGCGTGCTGCCGAGATCGGAATAATACCTTTATGGTTAAGTAGAAAGTGCACTGACATGACGACTCGTAAAAATGAGATGCGATAATAGACAAACGTTTTAGAAGTCTTCGCCAGAACGATTAAGGACAGGAGTATGACGATATTGCCAAAAATATTTAAGGGGGAAGCGCCAGGGTAGCCTTTTCTCATCCATGTTTTGCAATTTGCAGGTCAGGGTCAGGTTGTGCATTAATTAAAATATGATTCGCAACCGTAACAAATATTAACTTTACAGAATTATAAAAATCATCAATAAACCCTCTAAGTTCATTTAAACCTATTTATTGATATTTTATGAAATAGTCATCTGTAAGTAAATTTGAATTTCGCGGGCTACCTAGTGCATCGTATTTTCTAATCAGTTTAATTACCTACCCATACTAATATCAAAACTTGCTCTGAATGCATTGATACACAGGAACTCATTATGATCAAATCAGCGAAGGACTATTCCAGTAACAGTGAAAGACTGATTAATTGATTCGATTATGACAGTGGTCAGATGCTCAAACAGTGACCGGATAGCTACTTGTGGTCTAAACAATCTCATTGGTCCAGAATGCGTTATTGGCATGTACGTTGTAGTGGCAGGCAATAGTTTGCTGATAACACGTTGTGAGCAGCTTATTGGATGAGCATGTTAACCGAAATTGAAGTGCTGATTTGAACTAAGCACATAACTATATACAGACGTTTAACATTATATTACGAAGCTCAGTTTGGTAGGGCCTTATTACAATAAGATCGTTTTAAGAATGAGAACATAATTTCGAAAAATCATTCTAAAGGAATGCAAATTCTTTATATTAATAATAGTTTTGGATTGATTGATACCAACGATTGAAGAGCCACATTTACAAAATGAATTTTGTAATTTTTTTTTTTTTTTCTATAGACGAGTATATTACGGTATTCTAAGAATGAAATTATTGTTTTATAGAATAGAATACTCTCTCTCTTATGTACACTGTATAATTTACTATAAATGTGGAAATTTTACAAAAAGTGACACAATGAACAGTTTTACCGCTAAAAGCAATCTTTTAAAGCCAACCTTAACATGTTGTTGTTGTTCAAATTTTGTTTTATTTACAGCGTGTTACGGAAAGGGTATATCCATACCAACGGGTTGAAGCGTGTCTGGTCTAGAATCTCTGTACAAAATTTCAGCTCAAAAGCAGTAACTTTGAAAATGCTTAATATTTTTTATTTCGATAGTTTATTAAATTGAAATCATAACAAACGTGTCACCGCACTACGAGGGTCATTATCCATTATCTGTAGTGTGTCTGTGCGCCTAGTACACGCACATCACGCCGCCGCGCGCCAGTGTAGCGCCGTGATGTGCGAAATAAAAAAAATATTAAGCATTTTCAAAGTTACTGCTTTTGAGCTGAAATTTTGTACAGAGATTCTAGACCAGATACACTCTTCAATCCGTTTGTGTGGATATACCCATTCCGTTACACCCTGTATAATTATCATCTTTTACATATTATAGTTTGTATGTCGCCGTCTCTCGTCCTTTCGTTTGTCTTCAATTTCTATTTCAACCTTTTCTTTTTGTTCCACAGGTAGCAGTGAGCTGGCTGTGAAAATGACCATTTCATGAGAACTGAATACTAGTTAGTGAAAATTTATAACTATGTATGTTAAACAATAAAAAATATCAATTTCATAAATGTGGCCATGTGGCTTCCCTCTTTATCAACCCGTTTATTGATAAAACCTTTGTAGTTGGTGACTCTCATACTAACAATTAAATCTGGATATTGTTTTCATGAGTCTTTTGCAAAGTATGAAGTTCCTATGTAGATATTTATTACATTGTTTCTTATTATTTACTTACAGCTATCATTTTTTAAATAATTTTATAGTCAAAAGATTTTAAAAAATCGTCATAATGGTCTCGATACGTAGACTCTAACTCAACTCAACTAGCTTCACTAGAATTTTAACGTTATTCACTTACCAAAAAAGTATTTATTCAGCGATAGGTAATCAAAACTCAGCGTCCATCAAAAACATATGGGAAAAATCCTAGTTGTGCTCAAAGATTTCATAGCAATATATGTTGAGGCTTCTATGAAATGAAGATATAAATACCTACACAAGCTAAAACCATTCGTGCGACTGCGTGCCGACCCTACCCCATCTTTCCCGAGTCCCCGAGACATCCAACAGACGTGTCCCAGTGAATCCCACTTGAGCCTGACTGACTTATTGCCCACATCGGCGATACCTGAATAAAGTCCTATGCTTCGGTTATGTAAATATTTCTTGGCGACTAGTATTGGGAAACGCAGTATAAATGTTGCTTTGTCTTTTGTTTCGAATGTGTAAATAGCATACGATATTTTTAGTACAATAAATATTTTGATGGTTGATACTTAAATTATTTCTCGTGTAGTATGAGTGTCATCAGCAGAAACTGTACATACTGTTCGGAAGATTTTTTAATCTTCATGTATTGTAATCACTGTAAATTCTTAGCTAAGATTATTTCCAATGTAAGTTGTTACACGTAATCTTTTTGGACTGTGATATTAAATTAACGTTCGTATTGTCATTGTACGGTAAAATTGAAACTGAATATACGACATTGGAAAAATATTTGTGTTATTATTTTCATGAGAATTTTAATCACTTGTAACTGTAGTGTTCTGGAGGGATACGCCTGATTGCCAGGAATTCTAAGTTAATTCTTACTTGGCGTGAATATGCATTGAAATGCGAAATGCGTTGAGCTGTCCAAGTACCTAAGTATTTCAGACAAAGCATTGCTGGGTAACTTGTAATAATAATAAATTAAAATGAAAAATCAGTATATCAAAAATTAACTAGAGAAAACGACGATTGGTCAGCATTTTCTTGATGGCTTACCAAAAATATTCTGACCAGTCATAAAGAATCATCTAGTCATATTTCGTCGATATGATTAATGGATTGACATCAACCGGTGACATTCCAAAAGTAGGTCCCTGTACCTGTGTGAACAAAAAGAACAATCAACCGGTTTTGAAAGCGAACCTTTATCACAATTCAGTTAAAAAAACTTTTGATGAATTTAAGGGTAGGTATGAGTGAATAGTAAAAAGAAAAGATGAATAGTAGGGTAACGAAGGCAATCTTATAGCCAAATTACGAATTAATATATTCTCCACAAACTCGTACCCTCTTACAGAAAGTCTGACATCACTCTGTCAAAATTCTTCCAAACTCCCGTTCGTTTGCGATGTCTTCGTTCTACAAACATGTATATATAAATTTTCAAAGGGGGAGCCATATGTTTGGAGTTGAATGACACATTTTGGAACTGTTTCCGTGAACATGTGTCACGTGAGTTAATAAAAACTTCAGCTTTCAGATGGTATTTTATGACTGGTTTGCTTTAAGTTACGGTTTCCCATAAGAGCGTTTGGTCCCCGTCTTATTTATAACGGACGTTATGAAAACCTGTAATTTTCACCAGTATTTGACATTAAGGCTACGGACACGAAGTCAGCGGGCGCGGGGCGGCGGCGGCGGCGGCGGCGGCGGATTTCAATGCATAGATTTATAAGGAACTGGCCTCGAAGGCAGCGGCGCGGGGAGCGGCGTACGAGCGATTCGCACCAGTCAAGCAGTGCCCGCGCGTCTGCATTGACGTAGTGTTGTGCATTTTATTTTTTGCTTTTTAACGACCGACGTTTCAAAATGTGGTATCAAAAAGATGTTGTCGTCGCTGTTTAGACATTTCGTTCGCGAATAATTTCTCATAACACAACACTACGCCGCTCTTACGCCGCGCGATCTGCCCGCTGGCTTCGAGGGTTGACGCGCCGCTCCCCGCGCCGCTCCCCGCGCCGCTGCCGCTACTATTCTTCTGGGAAACCGTAGCTTTAGGTATTTACAACGCCTCTTTGGTGTATTGTCAACATCTTTAAATTGATTTGTGATTAATTCTAAGGTTCGAAAGAGATTTTTACCTATGGAGTCTCAAATACACATAATGCTGACGCTGTTAGGTACCTCCTGCACTCGATATATCAATAAAAATTCCAACGTCCTTAAAATGTACAATTTACGATTTGTATGTCCACGTAAAATCTAGCACTGGTTGAAACGAGTATAGCAGCAGTTATCCGGAACATTTTGTAGCTGCAAGCAGAGTAACTTTAATGGTACCTGACATTCGATAAGCGTGGGTACTTGAAGAAAAATGCTACTATTCCCCATAGTTTCTGAGTGCAGAAAATTCGCAGAATGGCGCTTAAGCAAGTAAGTTTATTGCAGCTTTGTGACATGGAAGCAGATGAAACAAATCCGTGTTACAATTTACGTCATCTGACAATTCAGATGACGCAAATTGTAATACGGATTTGTTGTGATATTATTTATTTAAATACTTCAAGCACATAAATGTTCAGAGGCGGACTTAATGACAGGAATTTTCTACCAGTCTACTTTCGGGTGACGCAGAAACAAACAGTGGTGGTGCAATCATGAAAATTGAGGAATAAATATTTTTAATATAAAGATACGCATAAACCTATTATCACATCAACTATCAATTGATGTCTTATGTACAATGATACGACTGGTGCAAATGTCTATGTATACATACATATTATAAAGTAAAGTCGCCTTTGTGTTTGTATGAACGCGTTGTTCTTCTAAACTACGCAACGGATTTTGATGCGGTTTTAACCATCAGTTTGATAATTTATTCAGGATGTGTATAAAACATTAATATTAGCCTTTTTTTAAACATGGTCTAAGGTCTAATCTTTTAATGCTTCCAATAATTTGTTATATACCTTTACAGCGTTTATTTACGAGTTCCTGTTATACAATGTGAGCCTGCATTGCGGTAAACAGAGCTCATGTTTAAATTTATTTTTATTTCTAGGAGCTCCATTTCGTTTGGTTATTTTTAGTGTTTAGTAAAATATGTTGGATGGATCTTGTTGTACAAATAGGCATAGTTCTCTACACATGGCAATGCATGCATGTATGCATGCATGGCATGGTAATGGCAGAATATTGTACTTTTTAAACCATGGCTTATAGCTATCCATATACCAGGCTCCACAAATTGTACACACACATTTTTTTGTACTCTAAACACTTTTAAAATATCCACAGCATCACCCCACAATAAAAGACCATCAGCGAGTACGGACAAAACGTATCCGTGATTGACCAGTGGTGGCCCAGAGGTAACGGCCTCGACATACGAGTTGTAAGGTCCTAGGTTTGAACGCTGACAGCCGTTTTACTTTTTATAAATTATTTCATCACCACTACTCTCAAAACGGTGAAGGAAAATATCGTGAGGAAACCGGCATGTCCTAGAACCAAAAATTCGAAGAGATGTGGCATCAACCAACCCGCACTGGGCCCGCGTGGTGGATTACGGCCCACTTCCTTTTCACAGAGTGAAGGCTTGTGTCCCAGCAGTGGGAACATTATAGGCTGATTATGCTGTATCTGTGATATGCACAAAGCGCAGCTTCTGTTGATACCGTGACTCTTAATCTTTTTATTGCGTTGACAAATGTGTCCAGTTTATCACAAACGTAATCGACGTGTGTTTTCCAGTCGCGATTCTGATCAAACTTTATACCCAGTTTATTACTTGCAATTTCTTCGATTATAGTATCATTATATTCATCACTAGCTTATGTCCGCGACTTTGTCCGCGTGATATTTCGGCCTCGGGGGCCGAAATATCACGCGGACATAAGCTAGTGTTGAATATAATGCGACCCGCCAGCTCGCGCTAGTACGTAGGTACTTAGTTTTCTCTTAGCGTTATTTCTGACTTTTCATCTTTTTGCTCGGCTCCTCAGGATTGTAGCGTGATGTTAAATAGCCTAAAAGTTTCCTCGAGAATTGGGCTATCAAATCAAAAATATATTTTTTCAAATCCCACTGGAAGTTCATGATATTAGCGCGTTCAAAGAAAAAACAATCTTCAGCTTTATTATTAGTACCTATAGATTGCTTCTGACGGCTGCGGCTTTCCTCCCCTGTATTGACTCCCCCTTTTCACCCCGCTAGGGGTAGATTTTCGAGTAACCCTAAAACAAGTTGTTATTTAATTTTAGGCTCAGGCATAAATACTAGGTCTCGAGTTAATCGGACCATGCGTTAAAATTCTTTAATACAAATTTTGAAAAACCCCCATCACCCTTGAAGGGGTTATTTAGAAAAACTGATAATGACAAACTTTATAATTTACTTAGATAAGTATTCGTGCTAGATTTCAATTATATGAAGTCAAGAATTAAGGTTTTTCATACAAAAGAAATCCCCCCTTTTCTCCCCATTAAGGTTTGAATTTAGAAAAACTCCTTCTTAGTGCTGGCCTATATTTTAGCCCCAGCGTTTTAGCGTTTTTAGTCCCAGTAGTTTCGGCTGTGCGTTTTAATATGTCAGTCAGTCAGATTCTCCTTGTATAAGTGGAAGAAATTTCTTTAGAAATAAGTAAAATTAGTCCACCTCTGTATACTAATTTGGTGCATATAAGCAAAATGAAACAATTAACGACACAAAATAAACACAGTATTTTTATATCCACTTTTAAATCGAGGTGATTCCGTGTTCATAGTGTTTAATCCGCATAAAATTTCTCAGACAATATTTCGATACCGGAAATATGAAATAACGTAAGGGACATTTTGTCGAAAATGAGCTATATATATCATTGGATTCGTAATTTCTTGCTCTATCGATTGGTATATTTAAAATTTCAATATCTAAAAAAAAATGTCCCTTACATTACATATTTTCCGCAGGTCTAGACCATTTTTTTACAAAAACTTGCTGTATAGGACGTTTTAAATTAATATTTTTATAAAAACTAATGTAAGTCTCTTTACTCACAGTATTTGGTATTTACATTAAAAAAAAATCAAGAACATTTTACAACAGGTCTTATACATTAGTGTTCCCTAAGTAGGTGCGAATACCATGTCCCTTACGTTAAATTGTGGCTCGAATTATCATAATCATATTGACCCATACGTTAATTTGTCAGCATCGAAAATAATTGACCTATCCTTTACATCTAAAACTTATCTAAACGAATATTATTATACGTCTCTGTCACACCCAAAACGGTGCAACATGTCTGAGCTAGATAGCAATACGGATTTTGTGTTTGATTTTACCTGCGCGGTCGTGACCCTTACTTAGTATTTCGTAACACTGTTTGTGACATTACACATCTTCATTTAAGTAATACATCATCGTTTTCATTGATCTAACTACAAGTACCTAGTGAAAGTTTTATCTGGATTCTAAACATGAGTGATGAAAAGTTATCTTCACTTCTCTAGCCCGCAGGCAAAAATTTATGAACATTATAGGAATCACATAAACAGGTAATTATTTCTTACTACTTTTGGTAAATTATTGTTTAGTCATAAATGGAGTTCAGTAATTAAAAAAATTGGTCTATTTAGATGGAATAAAACCTTAAATCCTTGCTGAAGAACTATAGACCCATCTCGCTTCTGAGCCACGTATACAAGCGTTCTCGCGGGTCGTCACAAACCGTCCCGACAGAATACTTGACGAGTTCCAGCCGCCAGAACAAGCCGGTTTTCGAAAAGGCTTCAGCACCGTAAACCACATCCATACTGTTCTGCAAATTGAACAGAAGACCGAGGAGTACAATCAGACGCTATGTATGGCATTTGTGGACTACGAGAAAGCCTTCGACTTCATCGAAATATGGGCAGTTCTGGCCTCTCTGCAACGATGTCGAATTGACTAGCGCTACATCGAAGTGTTGAAATGTTTGTATGACACTGCCACGATGACTGTCCAGATCCAGGATCAGAAAACCAGCCCCATCCAACTGCTCAGAGTGGTGAGACAGGGGGATATTATATCCCCTAAATTGTTTACAAATGCGTTGGAGGACGTCTTCAAGACGCTGGATTGAACTGGACTATCAACGTGAACGGCGAGTACATTTCAGATCTTCGATTTGCCAATGACATCGTCATAATGGCAGAGACGCTGGAACAGCTAAACCAAATGCTGCACAGACTAAATGTAGCTCCTCGGCGGGTTGGCCTCGGCATGAATTTGGACAAAACGAAAGTCATGTACAATTCGCACGTCTTGCCGAGTCCAATCTATATCGAAGGGTCGCTTCTCGAAGTTGTGAAGGATTATGTCTACCTAGGGCAAATAATCCAGCTCGGTAGACATAACTTTGAGAAAGAAGCCGACAGAAGAAGCCGTCAAGTCTTCTCGTCGCCTATCCCGCAGTGTTTGAAGAACAACCAGTGCGTTCTGCCCGTCATGATATATGGTGACGAAACGTGGACACTGACGGTCGGATAATCCAGCTCGGTAGACACAACTTTGAGAAAGAAGCCGACAGAAGAAGCTGTCAAGTCTTTTCGTCGCCTATCCCGCAGTGTTTGAAGATCAACCAGTGCGTTCTGCCCGTCATGATATATGGTGCCGAAACGTGGACACTGACGGTCGGGCTGGTCCACAAATTCAAGGTCACTCAGCGCGCTATGGACCGAGCTATGCTCGGAGTCTCTTTGAAAGATGAAATCAGGATTGAAATTTTCCGGAAAACACCCGGAGTTACCGACATAGCTTGCAGAGTAAACAGTTGCCACCCCACCAGCCCCATTCACACAGTGGGCTGGCCATGTTTATCGAAGGACCGATGGCCGGTGGAGCAGACGAGTCCTGAGTGGAGACCGCGTATCGGCAAACGTAGTGTGGGACGCCCCCTAGCTAGATGGACGGGCGACCGAAAAAACGTGGCTGGAACGGACTGGATGCCGAAGGCGGAGGACAGGGTGTTGTGACGCAGCCTGGTCTATGTTCAGCAGTGGACTGTAATAGGCTGAGTTGATTGATTGAGATAGAATAATTCGAATCCTAATAAAAACATACTTTCCAATAAGTAAAATATTGGTAAGTATGATATATAATTGTGTGTAATAAGTATGTCATGTAAAAATTACAACTTATTAAGCAGTTAACGTAGGATGAATAGACAGCATGCATGTTATCATTCAAAGGCAGATTAAAAAACTTATGGTTTGGGGACCTTTCCAGTGGCCATCATTTATGGAATCAGCCAGAAAAAGTCCTCTTGCTTATCGAGCAACTTAGCATAATTTATGCGAGTTATTTGCGTTTATAAAAGAGGATTAGTGAGTACAAATAAAAGTTTTAATCTATTTTATTCGTTTATTTTTTATCATTTTATGTCAGCAACTAGGTTTAAACTATATTGATAGGCGCAGTAGGTCCTGAATGTATTAAATTCTATTTTTAAATTTTATTAACAGCATAAGCAATAAAGAGTACACCATTAAAGAGACCTTTACTTTGAAAAACAATAAATGTTTATTTCCTATAATGTCCCTTACATCAAAAAAAATATTTGTTTATTTCCTATAATGTCCCTTACATCAATGCTGTTAATTTACATCTCAAATTTTGTTAACGTATGTCACCCGTATTCATTATTATTTAACGTAAGGGACATGCTATCTTTAAAACTATAGGTTTTAATCAATATTTGCTATTTTAGCTTAAAAGAATGAAGAAATCTAAGAAACTTTGTCCTAGACACTTTTTACATAAAACAAATAGTTAAAAAGTTATAGTCAGTTTTTGTAAAAAAATATCTTATTTTTGTTCTCCTGTAAACCTTAGTTTTGTCCCTTACGTTATTTCATATTTCCGGTATCGATTTCTGAACTCAATTTTAAAACATCGTGATTGGGAACATAATTGCATCCGCTTCTGTCGGGTAGCAAATAATGGCACTATTGCTTCCGTAGACTATGAGCCGGCTTGTGGTTGAAATATATTGCGACGCCAACGGCAATAATGGATTCGCAACCAGACGAGTTTGCTAATGGTTTCATACTTTATTACTCGACTACGGCGAAGCATAAAGGAGGGTTATGATTTTGACCGGTATTATGTATGTATGTTCATCGGTTCCCTCATCACTTCTAAACTGCTTGTCATAATAGGACAAATGAGGTATCTTGATCATATCTTGATCGTTCGCTGGTTATAGGTTATGTGGCGTCACTATAAATTGAATATGGCGCCCTCTAGTGGACATAAAGTCAAATAAATTTGTTTAATCATGCCGTGTTGGGTATCAAATGAAAAGGCTTATTTAGCACATTTCAAAAATATAAATATTACTGAAATAAACCCCAAAATAATTAAATAAAAATAAAAGTTTAAAAATTAGCAAACTACCTTCCCGTGGTCGCATGCCGCTGTACTAACATACAAAGCTGGTAGTATGCGACCACGGGAAGGTACTTGTTTCATCCTTTTCAGTAGTCGGGGTTTAGTTTTTAAACTTATTTTTTATATAACAACACCAACAATTCACTTTTTAACTGAATCAACAAATCGTGGACAGGTGTACAATTAATTTAATTAGGTGAATAGAGTTGGGCATAAAAGATGTAATAAATAAGCAATAACAATAACCCCAGTATGAGAGTAAACGAGACAAAAGGCGTATGTAAGGATCGTTGCAGGTGGCGTTCTGCAGTTTCTGCCTACGCCCATGGGACGAAGGCGTGAGTTAAATAGATAGATAAACCATTTATTTGGCGCACACAAAAGACAGCACAACACACAAAAGTACAACATTAGATGATAACCAATTACCCATGCCCATGCAATTACCAATTACATGAACATAATATACATAAAAACAAGGTGCCAAGGTGCAAGGTGAAGTTCATGTATGTATATAAATAAACATTTTCCACTTCTGAAATGATTAACTGTGTTTGGATGGCACTAACACTTTTACAACCAACGAAAATTAAAGAACTCGTTGAGAAACTCAAATATTTCTTGACGTGTCCTTTATTCTCCAAGTCCTAAATTAAATCACAATTCGTCATGTCGCAGGTAAAGAGGACCGTTACTCGGAAGTAAAATAAGTTTATTATTATGTCAAAATTAATAATTATAACAGAGATAGGAGTAGGTACCACATTTCGATATAATTCTCTGCCGCATTAAATCTATCAATAACACTAAACACCACGTTTGAACAGAGCATAATTACCGCAAAGCCTTACCCCGGGGGCTTGAATTCAAATAACCCATGGATGCTTAAATAACTTGTCAATACAATTTTATGGACGTTAATGTCAGCAGCAGATTTATTCCGCTTTTATCGTACGGGAGATATGGAATCAATTCACAAAATGAAACACTGGTAAACACACCTATTCATGTTAACACTGTTTGTTGGTCACTGGTTGTTTAAATATTTATTTAAACAAAAAGTTGGCTGACCGAGGGAATTTCGACTACAAGCGGTCAAAAGAAAATTACTCGGTGTATCAAGGTCCAACCATAAAGTATCAATTTTATCATTATTGCATTATGATAATTATATCGGGTGCACAAAAGACGCCCTATGTTTCCAACGCATTAATAAAACAAAAAGGTCAACGAACCGTTATGTTTATCCGTCTCACATCTGTTTGAGACTCAAATATTTTAAAAAAGGCACTGAAAAGATATCATTAAACCCGTTAGGCTCATAACCTTTTATTATTAAAGCGTCGTTGTCCTTCGAGCCGGATTCGATTCCGACCCCCCAGTTTTTGGTCCTGCAAGCGCTTTGACTCGTCTTGTAACCACAAGACGAGTCAAAGCGCTTGCAGGACAAAAAATCTTCTTATATCTAACCAGATATAAGAAGATTTTTTGTCTGATCTAGATGAGTTAACGTAGTATAATTTTTGCATGTTGTTATCTGGAGATACTTACATTATTACAATTCTCAATGCTGATTGCTGAGGCTGTTAACTACTTTGGTATGTGTATTTTATCAATATTTTTGTATTGTTCGTCTTTTTTATACAGAACTTGTTTGTTCTGTTTAAAAAAATTCTTTGTTTTCTTACTTTCTTTGATTAGCAACAGAAAACAGTCTGGAAGTCAATTAAAAATAGTGAATGGTGGTTTGTGGTTTCTCGTTAGGGCGCCTTCACATTACGTCGCAAGCAGTGCGATAGCAGCGGATGCCTTCTCATTACAAATACAGCCGCGCAACTAAGGGTGGCCAGTTCATTTCTACAATGGACTCCAAAGAGGAAACATCACTGTTGCTCCTGCTTTTGTTGGTTCTCCTTCGGCGCCATCGACGTCGCATTCATAAAAAGAAAAGAATTTGCTGGATTGATCCTTTGTTTCGAAATCGATATGTGAATAGTGATTATGTAACAGTATTTAAAGTGTTGAAATATGGTAGTAATAAAAAAAAGACGGGTTGCACTCCGGGAGTGCCGGCAGAAGTGAAAACTTGAATATTAACGTTGAAATAAATTAATTATTAATTGATTAATAAAACTCATTTTTTTTCACTATTTCTGCGTCACTTTTTTCATTAATCGATGCACTTTGTTCAATTTCCATATTTTAAACACTTTATATACACGAATTTTACGAATACACAGCAGTGTGGCTACTACACAGACGGTCGAGCCATCAGCTGTCCATCCATCCATCCATATCCACGTCTACCATCACCGTCACCGTCCCCGTCACCGTCCCCGTCACCGTCCCCGTCACCATCACCATCACCGTCACCGTCACCGTCACCGTCACCGTCACCGTCACCGTCACCGACACCGTCACCGTCACCGTCACCATCACCGTCATCACCGTCACCGTCCCCGTCACCGTCCTCGTCACCGTCACCGTCACCGTCACCGACACCGTCACCGTCACCGTCACCGTCACCGACACCGTCACCGTCACCGTCACCGTCACCGTCACCATCATCGTCACCGTCACCGACACCGTCACCGTCACCGTCACCGTCACCGACACCGTCACCGTCACCGTCACCGTCACCGTCACCGACACCGTCACCGTCACCGTCACCGTCACCGTCACCGTTACCGTCACCGTCACCGTCACCGACACCGTCACCGTCACCGTCACCGACACCGTCACCGTCACCGACACCGTCACCGTCACCGTCACCGTCACCGTTACCGTCACCGACACCGACACCGTCACCGTCACCGTCACCGTCACCGTCACCGTCACCGTCACCGACACCGACACCGTCACCGTCACCGTCACCGTCACCGTCACCGTCACCGTCACCGACACCGACACCGTCACCGTCACCGTCCGTCCGTCCATCCATCCATCCATCCATCCATTATCGTGTCTCACTTGGTTCACTTCGGTTGGCGCCGCCGTAGAAAGAGGGGGGGGGGGGGGAAATCTCTCCTGACGGTCACGTGTCCTGACGCGAGTTTAACATTTTTTCCCCATTACAAAAAGTGTACAACGCCGCTAAAGAAGTTTTCACTTCAAAAATCTTTAATTACGTCCGAATGTCAAAAAAGTCTTTGGTGAAAAGTCTTTGGTCAACTTACGTGTCCCGACCTATACGTACGAAAAGTCCTAAATACGTATCAATAATATAATAAAATAACATATATGTACCTGCTGCACTTTTCTCTGGCCCGGTTTTATTACTGAAATTTGGAATAAACAATTCACATAATTCATTTCAGTTTTTCTTTTTTATGGTCCTGTTGCTGTAATCATCGGTCCTAGAATCCCACAAAGCTGGACGTGTTTGAACTTGAATAATAAATTGTTCTGTGTCAAATTCGCTCATTGTGAAATAATGTTCTACCGTACGTATGATTGCAACACTGGCTCGAAGTCGACTGACAGCACGCGGCTGCCGCGCTGCCGTCCAGTATGGACAATCACGTGTCGCGCGGCTGTCGCGCTGCTCTTTTTAGTATGGAATTAGCCGCCTGTGAACAGCGCGTCTGTCGCGCTGCTATAGTCGCGCTGCTGCCGCACTACTTGGGACGTAATGTGAAGGCGCTCTAAGGTACGGTCCTTCATTGAATTCTTACAATCTAATCGTATAAGAAAGTAGATGAAGGCGGCGGTGGCGGTTCGTATCTATTCGTAGTGAAGTTGTGAGCCATTTTATGAGACAGAATTTGTGGTCTGCGAAATGTCGTGAGAAGATATAAAATTGCTCTAGGTAATAAAACCAAACTACCGATATTATTGGCGCGATGCTATAATTCGCCGCTTGCATTACCTGGAATAACTGTTACCAACCAATCCAAAAACTTATTATTCAGACAAACAAATACAATAAAAAATTGACAATTTTATAACGAGCAGGGGATAAGATCAGGGGATCCAACCGGAATAAATCAAATAATCATTGTAAGATTCCTTAACTAAATCGAAATTATAATCGTTCGTTTACATAATATTGCTTTTTTAGAAAATCGAAATAGAAAATATAAGAATACAATAACAAAACACTAACGTTTTGTTGTAAAGAAAAACAATAGCTGCTTAGTTTTGTGTGTCAAAGTTCTTAGAATATAATATAAGTTTTAAAAATGCTCTCAAGTAAGTGAAATCTTTGTAATTTCTTATTAAAAAATAAATTTCTTTAACCATAACGTGTTCTTATCGTTACGCTACGCATAGCGCTACGGCGTAGCACTGTACTACGAATCCTAGCCTTTTCACTGTTAACGAAACTCTTTGGAAATATCAACCCTTTCATTTGTTTTCTTTGGAAATAGCAATCTATAGGTACCCAAGAGTCTACTCTCGGGTAACTATAGATCGCTTTTAATGTATAAATAAAATGGTTGTAAGGGTCTAGAGCTATTTTTATTCAAAATACGGTATCTGTAACAGTATGTGTGTGTACTGTTCAGTATCGGTCCAGTTTTTCAAGAAAATATATGTCTATAATTTTCAGGGAAATAATATATATTTATTTTCTAGAAGAACTGTTATTATTCTGAAGGATCGAGTTACCACAAAGTTCATAGAATTTGTTGTGTAGTCAACATTCCAATGTAATTCAAGTATGAGCAGTTCTCAAGAACTTCACAGTTCAAGACGAAGTCAAAATGTGCAACTCAAAAGCACGTCTTTCATCTATTAGTTAGTAGTTAACATAGTTCGAACAACTCCGTAACTTGATGAGAACTTCGTGCATGATCGCTTGTTGTTAGTTAAATAACATAGAGTATAGGAGTTTTAATCTGTCAAGCTCCGCTAATGAGACACAATTGATTTTCTATTGTTTCGTCGCCGATCGGCGAACAACGCCGCTTGACCGGTTTAAAATATAGTAACTGCAATGAACATAATTATCTCTTTTTTGTGAAATATTGTATGAGTTAGAGAAAGTTGCTTTCTTGGCGCCGCGCGCCGTATATATTTGAATACAAAAAAAAAACAGTGGAATAAATCGCTATCCGGGAGTGCCGACAGAACTGAAAACAAAACACAAACAGAATACTTTGCCATCACTCACTGACATATCGGATATATACATTAAAACCGATTACATCCCGAGGACAGCCGAACACGTCTGAAGCGATGTCGATTACGGTAACAGTGGCGCGAGTTTAATAGTTTTTTCCCATCTCAAAAATGGCCAACGCACCTAAAAAGTTTTCACTTCAAAAATATAAAGGCCTGGAGGAGTAAGATATTTTCCAAGAAATAGGCCGTTAATCTCTTTGCACTTAATAGTATACATAATCAGCCTATAATGTTCCCACTGCTGGGACACAGGCCTCCTCTCTGTGAGAGGGAGTGGGCCATAATCCACCACGCGGGCCCAGTGCGGGTTGGTAGATGTCACATGTCTTCGAATTTTTGGTTCTAGGACGGTTCCCTATCCATTTGCATAAAATTTTAAGACCTAATATAACTTAGCATAATTTTGTTTGGCATAATTATATTTTCGCATAATATAATTACGCATAACTGCTTACGCGTAATTTTTTTAAGCATAATTTCTCTAACCATAATAATGATTAAGCATAATATTGTAAAGCATAAATTTATTAAGCATAAAGTTCTAAAGCATAACTTTTTTAAGCATAAAGTTCTAAAGCATAACTTTTTTAAGCATAATATCCTAAAGCATAAATTTATTTACGCATAATGATATTAAAACATATTTTTATTTTTTCGCTGTAAGAAGCATGAAGCAAGCAAGCATACAGCATGCAAGCAAGCATGCAGCAAACAAGCAAGCATGCAGCATGCAAGCAAGCATACAGCATGCAGCATTCAAGCGCTCGCTCTTGCATCCTATGTCGACGGAGCCCCGCTTAGCGGGGCCCCTATTTCTGAGTAAAGGGTTTAAAGTAACCTAACCAAACCGAACCTCGGGGTGCCCTTCGCTCGTTCTTGCATCCTATGTCGACGGAGCCCCGCTTCGCGGGGCCCCTATTTCTGTGTAAAGGGTTTAAAGTAACCTAACCAAACCGAACCTCGGGGTGCCCATCGCTCGCTCTCGCATCCTATGTCGACGGAGCCCTGCTTCGCGGGGCCCCTATTTCTGAGTAAAGGGTTTAAAGTAACCTAACCAAACCGAACCTCGGGGTGCCCTTCGCTCGTTCTTGCATCCTATGTCGACGGAGCCCCGCTTCGCGGGGCCCCTATTTCTGAGTAAAGGGTTTAAAGTAACCTAACCAAACCGAACCTCGGGGTGCCCTTCGCTCGTTCTTGCATCCTATGACGACGGAGTCCCGCTTCGCGGGGCCCCTATTTCTGTGTAAAGGGTTTAAAGTAACCTAACCAAACCGAACCTCGGGGTGCCCATCGCTCGCTCTTGCATCCTATGTCGACGGAGCCCCGCTTCGCGGGGCCCCTATTTCTGTGTAAAGGGTTTAAAGTAACCTAACCAAACCGAATCTCGGGGTGCCCTTTGCTCGCTCTTGCATCCTACGTCGTCTATTGCGTTCGTTGAGTTCGGGTGCGGTAACGGTAACGGAAATAATTCGGAGTATTGAAAATCGGAGTGTCGTTTTTCGGACCGCGAACCCATCGAGCATTTGATTCTTCGAATATATGAAAATCGGAAAACAAACAAGTCGCATTTATGACTTTCGGTAAAATAAATTTCGTGATTTTTAATAAATTGCTTAGTCTTAAAAAATAATCCCAGTTTATTTGAATTTAAAAACTTAATTAACAAAAATAACAAAATTAAAAACTAACTTAACTAAAACTATATAAAAACTAAAATATAGCGTCGAAAAATTCATCCGCATCGCTGTCGACTGGTAATGTACCCAAGAGACTGATTTTTTTTTAATAATAGACATTATGATTCTTAGGTATTATGAAATTCGGACTTTTGAAAATCGGAACATCGAAATTCGGAATAAAATATTTCGGAGTATTTGGGTGTTCCAGTTTCAATCAGTTAACTTCTATCTGAGGAATAACCGCCATATTTATTTCTCATAATAGAAGTTAACTGATTGACATATTTTTTTATACAAAAGCTGTCAAAACATCTAATATATTCTTCAGATAAAAGTTATCTTGCGATTGAAAAATCGTTTAAGTTACATAATGTTATGTATAAATTATATTAATTGTATGCCTAAATATTATTATGCTAATAGTCATTAGGCCTACTAACGTTATGCGAATCAAATTTATGCCAAAACAAATTAGTCTTTAAGATGATTATGCCAACATAAAATGTATGCCTAAAAAAATTATGCCGAAGTATTATTAAGCCAAAACAAATTGTGCCAAAATCGTTATGCCGAAGTATATTAGGACAAAGAACATTATGCGAAAAGAAGGGATCCCTTCTAGGACATGCCGGTTTCCTCACGATGTTTTCCTTCACCGTTTTTGAGAGCAGTGGTGATGAAATAATTTACACAAAGTAAAGCACCTGTCTGGATTCGAACCTACGACCTACAACTCGTAAGTCGCGGCCGTTACCACTGGGCCACCACTGCACTTAACAGTATAAATTATTTATAATTTTTTTACACGAAAGATTTACAGACGCCAGCTGCACATCAAGCTACCCAAAACTGTCAAATTTTCCCAATCAACTTCGAACCTTATGCTTTAGCGATAAAGATGAAAATCTTTAAAGAAACTTGACAGACTGTAGTAGCTTGATGTGCTGGCGTCTGTACTACATGCGAGCGAAGTGAACAGTCTAGATAAGGACCGTCACGCATTGAAACATTCAAAGTCAAAGTCAAAGTCAAAGTCAAAGCATTTATTTCAAATAGGCACATAAAAGGCACTTTTGAACGTCAAAAAATATCTTAAAATAGAATTGATTCTAGTCGCCCATTCCAAAAGGTAGTTTTCGTATGGAGAAGAATGGGCAAGAAACTCCACCGTTACTCTTTTAAAATGTTTTAGGTACAATATTTTGCATGGGTACATTAATTAAATAATAACATGTGAGGACGATGCACCTAAAATAAAATTACTATACCACAGGTAAAAGAATTAAAAACGAAACCATGACATATAAATTAATTATCTGATAGACACATGGTGCTCACATATTTACAAACATGGTACAAGCAAAACAATTTTAATAAAAAAAAAAAATACAAGTAATAAGTCAGGGTGTGAGTAATGAATGACAAAACGAATTAAAAAAAAATAACAATTAAATTAGCAACCAGTTTGATTTTGTCTAGACTCTAGATTGTCCTATGGAGCAGGACCAGCATGTTTCCAAGCGTTCTTATCTTGGATATAATCTTCTAATTTATAGTATGCTTGTTTACAAAGTGTACGTTTAATGTGAGTTTTAAATTTTCTTTCATTTAATTCCAATATATCATTAAGCTGCGTGCACATTGAAGTATGTACGTGCCTCGAATAATTATCTTCATCTTTGTAATTATCTTGAATTGATAACTATTTACTTACCCCCTTATTCATAATCCTATTTTATCTCTATTTTAGCTAAAATAGGTTTATAGAACGTTTGTCTTTATCTGTCACATTGTCATTTCTGTGTGTAAGAAAAAGACAAACCCCATTTTAACTAAAATAGGTTTGATAAGTTTTATGAATAAGGGGGTTAGAATATATATCTTTAAAAACGGTATTACTGCAGAATAATAATAGGCACCTTTACTTTATGCATGTGTAATTCAATTTAAATGAAATATGTTTTAAGTCATCCTTCACCTGCCTTATCCTAGTGTACTTTGGGTCGGCGCAACATGTCTTTTTCTTCCATTTTTCTCTATTAGGGACTAACCACACTTATTCAGCTCTGTTCGGCTTTTGTCCATAGAAAACAACGATTTTGTATGAGATGCGGAAGCATCCGTTCAGCCGCGGAAAGCTGAACGGACTCCATACAAAATCGTTGTTTTCTATGGACAAAAGCCGAACAGAGCTGAATAAGTGTGGTTAGTCCCTGAGTCGTCATCTCGGTAGTCACCCCATTTCTAACCATATCATCATTCACACAGTCTATCCATCGTTTTTTAGGGTTCCGTACCCAAAGGATAAAAACGGGACCCTATTACTAAGACTCCACTGCCCGTCTGTCTGTCTATCACCAGGCTGTATCTCATGAACCGTGATAGCTAGACAGTTGAAATTTTCACACATGATGTATTTATGTTGCCGCTATAACAACAAATACTAAAAACAGAATAAAATAAATATTTAAGAGGGGCTCCCATACAACAAATGTGATTTTTTTTGCGCGTTATTTGCTCGATATTAATAACGGCAACAGGTAGACGCTTGAAATATTCACAGAATATTGGTTGTATATTCACTTTAAAAATAAATAATTAAAATAAAATATATTAAGGGGGGCTTCTTTACAACAAACCTGATTTTTTTATAGTTATGTAGTGTTAAATATTGTACGGTGGTACAGAACCCTTCATATGCGAGTCCGACTCGCACTTGGCCGGTTTTTTTGGTCTTCCCCTACTCTTATAGCCACTGACATTCTTACTCAAAACTTTCCACACTAAATTTTTCTCATTCTTCCGTATCACAGGCCCATACCATGACAATCGATTTCCACACAACTTTTCAGTTACCGGTGACACTTTCAGACTTCCTCTTATGTACTTATTTCTTATTTTATCCATTCGTGTACCACACATCCCACTTAGCATTCTCATCTCAGATGAATGCAATATCCTTCTATTCATCCCTTTTATGGCCCAACATTTTCAAGTAAATTGCATAAAACAAGTTTAAAGTTAAGTATGGAGCAGTCTTTCACAGAATCCTAACGGCTGGTAAAACTAAACTTACCTATGACATACATATTTTACGCTTTTTGTGCATACAACACTATATTGCAGGACTGTTTCTGTTTTATACAGGGAGTTACGGAAAGGGTATATCAATAGAAACGGGTTGAAGAGTGTATCTGGTCTAGAATCTCTGTACAAAATTTCATCTCAAAAGCAGTAACTTTGAAAATGCTTAATATTTTTTTATTTCGATAGTTTATTACATTGAAATCATAACAAACGTGTCACCGCACTACGAGAGTTATTATCCATTATTTGTAGTGTGTCTGTGCGCCTAGTACACGCACATCACGCCGCCGCGCGCCAGTGCAGCGCCGTGCTGTCGAAATAAAAACATTTTAGGCATTTTCAAAGTTATTGTTTTTGAGCTGAAATTTTTTACAGAGAATCTAGACCAGATACACTCTTCAACCCGTTTGTATTGATATACCCTTTCTGTAACACTCTGTATAAGACCAGACCTAAGTTTTAGAATAAAATAAAATACTCTTTATTAAGTACACCTTAAAAGTTAGTGATATAAATGTAGAAATTTTATATAGGGTGACACAATGGGCGAATTTATCGCTAACTAGCTGCACCCCGCGGTTTCACCCGCATAAGAGTCGATCCCGAAATATCGGCATAAATAGTAGCCTATATATTAATCCAGGGTGACGGCTAACTCCATACAAAATTTTATCAAAATTGGTTTAGCCGTTTGAGCATGAAGAAGTAACAAACATATAAACACACACACACGCACACTCACAAGCTTTCGCCTTTGTAATATTAGTGTGATGTGATAGCAATCTTTGCAACCTTTGGATGGATTTAGGGACAGAGGAGAGACAATATTATAGGGAGTCTGTAGTGTACCATTTACATATACAATACATATATAAAACATATACTCATCTATATAAATATACTACCTTCTGCCGGCGGCTTCATCCGTGTGATTTTTTTTCGTTGCATCGCGTAACCAGTCTGTGCTATTACTTCGTTTTTGCTTAGCGTTCTTTATGACTTTTTTTCTTGTTGCTCATCCCTTGAAGGTCGTAGCGTGATGTAAGTAAGAAATTATAATGATTTTACCCTTCCTCAAGAATTGGGCTATCAACTGCTAAAATATTTTTTCAAATCAAAATGGTAGTTCCAGAGATTCATCATCATCATCATCATTTCAGCCGAAAGACGTCCACTGCTGGACATAGGCCTCCCTCAAGCACCTCCACTTCGACCGGTTTTGTGCTTCTCGCATTCGTCGTCGGTCCACCTTGTGGGAGGCCTTCCAACGCTACGCCTTCCGGTACGCGGTCGCCACTCCAGAACCTTTCGGCCCCATCGGCCATCTATTCTGCTAGCAATGTGCCCTGCCCACTGCCACTTAAGTTTGGCAATTCTTCGGGCTATGTTGGTTACCTTGGTTCTCCTGCGGATCTCTTCATTTCTGATTCGATCCCGCAGGGAAACTCCAAGCATAGCCCTCTCCATTGCCCTTTGAGTGACTTTCAGCCTTCTAATTGTGAGCGACCACGTTTCAGTGCCATAAATGTCATCACTGGCAACACGCACTGGTCAAAGACTTTCGTCTTGAGACACTGCGGTATGTGGGACGAGAAGATATTGCGTAGCTTCCCGAACGCTGCCCAGCCGACCCGGATTCGACGATTGACCTCTTTCTCGAAGTTGGACCTACCTAACTGGACAGTTTGTCCTAGGTAAATATACTCGTCCACGACTTCCAGAAATTAGCGCATTTAAACAAAGAAACTACAGCTTTACCCCCTTACTAATAAACGTTGTATAGCGTCTGTATAGTAACACAACGCTTTGTCTTCTCCTTTCGAAAGTCAAATTACTGACGACTGAAAGAGAGAAATCGGTGTGTAACTATTCGTCTGATATAATACGTTTATTAGTAAGGGGTTATTCTATAAGTATACAATAATAATCGCGAAGAAAGAGCGTAGAACATAAATTATGTTTAAGGAGAGAGATAGTGTTTTGCTTCACTTCAAATTCATAGTGGAACCCCAGTTTTATTAGATCTTTTAACAAAAAAGGTCACTAGACCAATATCACACAACATTTGGGTCTCTGCTTGACCGGATTTAATTGGATCTTGGCCTGACTTCAAGGTGATGTATTGCAGCCATTAGTTTTGGCCATTTGAAGCAGACATAGTTCAACGATGGACTTAGATAGGTTTCTCATTTCTTTACCGAGGTTAATATGAAGTTAGGTTTGACTAAAATTCTGCCGTCATGCGGTGAATAGCCGTAATTACTTCAAAGTGTCTTTTGAATGACAGTTGTAGAGAGTTTTATGAGCTTTCATTTGGAATGAGAATATTTTCCCCTACGTCGCACCGTTTTTGAGATAGATGCGAAAAACCCAAAAGTGGGAACTTTGTGTTCCCCACTTCGGCTCACCTCCTACACATCAGGACTTTTAGCATGTTCACTTCCTAAGCACCTTGAACAAGTTTCTAAAGGAATCGCTTAGGTCCCTGCTTACGCACTTTGCAACTCCTTTATTGACTGGACTAATATACGAAACATACTCGTACATACATAAAGTTTATACTCATAAAGTTAAGTTCGAATAAAGTAGCTTAGTGTAATATTTTCTTGTTAATTATACACACGTGCGTACGACAATAATAACATCTTGCTTTTATTTATGTATATACGTGGAAACGTTTGAGCTCTGGTGGTCCAGTGGTAACGGACCCGACTTGCGAGTTGTAGGTCGTGGGTTCGGACCCAGACAGGCGCTTTACTTTGTATAATTTATTTCATCACCACTGCTGTCAAAAACGGTGAGGAAAAAACCGTGAGGAAACCGGCTAGAACCAAAAATTCGAAGACATGTGACATCTACCAACCTGCACTGGGCCCGCGCGATGGATTACGGTCCACTCCCTCTCACAGAGAGGAAGCCTGTGTCCCAGCAGTGGGAACAGTATAGGCTGATTATGTATGATTATGTGGAAACGTTTTAGTTTTCACTCAGCTCTATTTGGCTTTTTATTTTGTGTGGGCGTCGCAAGTCAGGACATCAAACCTACGGAAAAACTAATAAATTTTCTGGCTCTTTAGGTCGAAAAATGAATCCGCAGAAAAAAGAGGATATTGTTTGTATCTACGTATTAGTATTTATTTTTGTATTTTATGGTAATTTCCAAGCTTTTTATCCCGTATGCACCTGCCATGTTTTGTCTCTGCATCACCCTAAGGTTGACTGATAGAAAATGCCGTATTTACAGTATTTTTTTTACTTGTGCATAAATAATAAATATTCACACCAAAATAATAACAATTATGGTAAATAACAAGATCCTTTTCTGATAAAACATCTAAAGCACGAAGTTTGACCGAGTTTTCTTCCCGCTATCATGGAAGCGTCCTTATGAAAGCACATCGCGGACAATACAGCGCTGCAGCGCTGCACTGACGTTATCGCTGTCACTTCCCTTTCCTGTGTGTTTCTAAATAAAGGCACAAACAAAGCGACAACTGCTGAAAGAGAAAAAGGACCGTTTTCATATAAAAATCTGAGTATATTAATTTAATTTTCAAAATCCGAGTAGCTACCTTGCCTAATGCACAAAAACCTGCGGATAGTAGGTCTAGTAAAATATTCAATATTACTTAGGAATGTACATCAAGTTATAAAAATGAATAATTTTTCAGTTTTTCTACTTGTAGTATCTTTAAATAAGATTATGAAACAAATACTAAATAACGTATTTTACATACCTACTTAAATCCTTCCCAGTGGCGATCATACCAAAATAAAATTGTCTATTTTAAATTATGCAGAACATGTTGCTTTATAAATTATGTAACATGAATGTTTCATTATGTTATTAATGTTTCCCTTTCTCTATGTCGGTCAACCCACTTTTGGAGCGCCGCCCCTCTAAAAATAACTTAACCTAAGCCATGGCTCTACAAATATTTTTGGTACGCGTCGAAGTTTATTCAAATACACTATGCATAATACTAATTAAATTATATTATTTAATTTTTTTTTACTAAGTATTATTTTTTTTACAAGGGTTCCATTTTTCCTTTTGAGGTATGGAACGCTAAAAAAATAATGTAGGTATAAATAATGTAGATATACTCTAGTCAAACTCACTATGATCATCTAATTATACTTGCTACGGTCATATTTATACCCAGCTTAAACTTCCATAACGAATAATTTACGACATCCGGATTATTTTATCAAAGGGTCTTACAAAGGGTTCATTAAATTCACACTAACAAAATCGCAAGGGTGAAAATTCCCTGTATTTATAAACATAGCTTCGAAGGAAGAAACCTTTTTTTCTATTAAAATGGTGCTTTTTTGTATATTCCATAACTTTAGGGTATGAATGAGACCATATCAAAGAATCAAATCAAATCAAATCAATTTATTTGCGATAAGTGTTGGTACAATATTGGTCTTAACATATATTATAATATTATTATTATGGATCCTTAACACTTAGTCATATTACTGTGACATGCAAATATTTATGTTTTTAGTTAATCATATAAGAAATCGATAAAAAAAAATAATAAGTTATGATTCTATTAAAATTACAATTGGATAGCATTATTATTATTATTAGAGAAATGTCAAGTGTTAATTAAATTATTATAATTGTTAATTATTTTTAAATGTCTTATTAAATATATCGTTTACCGAGTAGAAATTCTTTTCCCTTAACCATGCTTTAAGACACTTCATAAATTTATTAGCTGGTAGGATTTGAATGCTGTCAGGTATAGCATTAAATATAGCATTAAATATCATATAGAATCAACTATATATGCATATATATGCGAATATTATGAATTATATTTTCAATCATCATTTTTTTTTTTGTTTTCATTTATCATACAAAATAATTCGACAAGGTCACGATTATTAACATAAAACACCCTTACGTGAAATATTACAACGTTGCATGTTACATTGGTTTTACTAAAAATTAATTACACGAATTTATCAATGAAACTTAGATACATGATATCTTCGAAACTATGCATTGTTGGACCACATATTCGAGGACTTTTTGTATTATTTTTACTTATAGAATATAACCCTAGAGTTAATGGATATAAAAAAAACACGATGTACCTATAAAATATACCCACTCAATTATTCTTAAGTATAGGAAAATAAAATGTACAAACAAAATACCGTTGCAATGTATCAACCTATCCAAAAATAAATACAGCTTCTAACATTGCTGTAAATAATAACAAGAATAATATTTGTGCCCGGATGATGGGAATTATAATAGACTCGTCCCCTATTACATGGGACTTAGACAAAACTGGCGAAATGTGGGCGTACTATAGGTACATCCCTGTTATGTAAGATTTAATAACAAGATTACTTAAGGTTATGTAAGATTTAATAACAAGATTACGGCCGCTCTGATATGGACGAAAAAACATCCTACACAGTTTTTGTTTTGTATTTAAATACTTGATCTCAGTTTAATTTCTTTTGATTAGTTTCATATTTTGTTACAGCAGCTTAGCTTAACTTAGCTTAACTTTGTGGTTATACACAAAAGTTAAATATAGATCAACTCTCTGATACAAGAGCCTGTTATTGATCGGCCCAATAATATCTCAGCGGATGGAATATTTATTATTTTGAGTAAAAGGTCAAATGTCCAAATGAGACGAGAAACATAAAATCTGTCATACCCAACCCGAAGCCGAAATAACAAGAACAAATTAAATGTTATATCGTAGAACTGACGTTACCGTAATAAAATATCAGTTATGAAATAATACTGGGTGTAAGATCCTCTTGAAAGACGATACGGGGTCCTGTAAAAGCTGCTAGTAAAAAATATTTATTGGCAATAAATGGCGGCCGCTGTATCGTTACGACGATCTGGTGGGCTTGCGGCAGTAAATTTAATTTGGCCATTGATCGACCGCGGTGATACACTGTACACACCCGCTATATGTGTGTGAAGCTCAAAGTAAATGTCATCGGGTATTGCGTGACTTGACGAAAAAACACACTGAGAATAGGTATAGTAAACCTACAAAACTCACGCACTCAACTCATGTTTTATAAAACGTTTCACGGTAGTTTGTATCGTGTCTGGTTACAGAAGCGTGTGTAGTAATACGAGTATATAAACTCAACTTGTTTGAGATAAATATTGAAACAGAGTAAACCTTTCACTAAACTCAGACATGCTTTTACCTATAAAAATAACAACATAAACATCACAAAAAGAGAAGCTCCTATAAGAACTAGGAAATTAGTAATCATAGACTCGCTACACTCCTACTCACATTCTATTTGTAGTATACAATAGATTTCCCCGGAGAACTCTTAGGAATATATTATTTTTTTAGAAGTAAAGGGGTCGTAAGTCAAACAAGTTTGTGAACCGCTGGATTTGAGCGTATTTCCCGCGGGTGACTTGATTACTGTTCCGGATATACTGTAATGTACTAGTACTTGATGGTCATGTGTTGCTGGTGAACTCTACGGTACCTATGTGTATGTGACTACCTAGTTTATTTTTATTTTAAATTACTGCATGCTGGTCTGAAAGAAAATAGTAAAAAAAAAACTGTGACATCAATAATAAAGCCGCATGCTCTTTGCGACTGCCGTCTTCTTTCACATAGATACCCACTTATAATGATACTACTGCAATTATACCAATAATGGCAGTAGTATCAGTATAAGTGAAAAAAAAAAAAATCAAAACAACCTCTTGGGAACCAACCATGGTTCCCAAGAGGTTGTTTTGTTTTTTTTTGCTGCATGCAACACTATAGGTAATGAACCTATTCACCAAATATTGACTGAAACACAACAATGCAATTAACTCCAAGAACGTGTTTATTTTAAGATTTTAGTGAAGCACGATTAGACACTTATTTAAACCTAGTCACAGAGTCACAAGTGTAAGCATTATCTAGCTTATTGATATTCTGTTCTAGTCCAACGACCTATCATTACTTGGGAAAAGGGTCTTAAGGGAATCCCATTCTGTTTGTAATAGTAATAAATCTTCGCTTTTGACCTGTATGTAACTTTCTATATACTCAATTATTTCCTACATAGTGCAAAGAAAGCATCAACTAATAAAGTCAAGTCCCATTTCAGAAGTTCTTATTCGCACTTCACATGTTTATTTTACCCTCAATAAATTACCACGCAGCCTTCAATGTGACACTTTTATTGTGACCTTAAAGTTAGGAAAAAGTTTGCTAGTGTACTCCTAAAGTGTCATTTATAAATTTACGACACTATTATTTTTTCCCTACCCTACTTAAGTGGGTACGAGAGATAGAATACATAGTTTACTTTGACATATGCCGTTAATGTGCCCACTTTATATAGAGATAAAAGTTTTGATTGCTTTTATAAAGTAGTTTTGTCATTGACGGCGTATGTTAAAAAAGTAGCAAGTGAAATATTGGGATGTGGGAAGTGGTAATAAAACTGCAATATAAGTGAACAGGGGCGATGATCGTGTGCCAACTTTATGCAACGTGGTGCATGCATTCTCCGTGATTAATGTAGGTTCACTACAGGCGGGCTTACAGAAGAACAACAAACTGGTTATTGATGATGACAAAGAATTGGCATAGTAAAAACACGTACCTACAGACCTACAGATTAGTAATGTACATACATACACATACATAATCAGCCTATAATGTTCCCACTGCTGGGACACAGGCCTCCTCTCAGTGAGAGGGAGCGGACCGTAATCCATCCCGCGGGCACAGTGCGGGTTGGCAGATGTCACGTCTTCGAATTTTTGGTTCTAAGACATGCCGGTTTCCTCACGATATTTTCCTTCACCGTTTTGAGAGCAGTGATGATGAAATAATTTACACAAAGTAAAGCGCCTGTCTAGATTCGAACCTACGACCTACAACTCGTAAGTCGCGGCCGTTACCACTTGGCCACCACTGCTCTCTTATTAGTAATGTATTATACACTAAACCCTTCCTGAAAGTATGTAGATCACATTAACGAAAGAATTACCAAAATTGCTTCATTCGTTTTTGAGACACATTTTACATAGATATAATGGGTCGAATACAGAACCTCCTTTTTTGAAGTCGCTTAAAAAAGCCTACTATTCCGTCAGTCTATCAATATTATTACTAACCTCATAAACACACGGATATAACTACTACAGCAGTTGTTAATGTTGTCGATATAATCAAATAACTCCGACCTTTAGTCAAATAATGGTCAATATCCTATAAACAGGTCCATGCTAACTCCACGTAAATAGTTTCAACCAGTCGTAACAAGGTATTAGGCCCTACCTAAAAGGTAACTGCTCTAGGCTAAACGGTGGCAAAATTGCAAATCTTGCTATAAACTTGTAACAAATTCTATCATCCTCCGACCCTATTGCCCTTATTTGGTTCGTTTTATGTATTTTAACCGTCGTAAATGAGATGTAAATCCGAGGTAGCATCAACGTGTATAAACTTCTGTTATTAGGGGATTAAGCCTCTCCAATTAGGTATAACAACCTGGTTTATTAACACTGTTAATAATTTCAAACTCTGTAGTCATACGTTTCAATTACCGTCGAATGAAAGCATTGACGTAGGTATAATTCATTCGTTCATTTATTATTTTTCAGATAATAAAATCCAATTTGTTAGTACTTATAATTATACCAACAAAAGAGATAAGTATGCAGGATCGTTGGATATAGTTGAAGTTTACGAAGTAACCGATGGACGTTCTCGAATAAAATTTAATTTTATTAAAAGAAAACAAATAGCTCATTTATCAAACTAAATTTCAGTCGACAACATCCATCAGTTCCTTCCTAAGCTTCAAGTATATCCGACGATCCTGCATATTTATCTCTTTTGATGACTGTACAACTAAATAATTGTTAGTCACAAAGGTCTTCAAACTATGTTAGTATTACACTACAAACTAAGATAACGAAAACAATGAGATCACTGTTACTTAAAACATACCAAATCATAATGAGACCAAGTTGCAAGCATAGGACATTATCTTAAAAAAAATAATCAACTTCGTAATGGCTATACCACAAAATTCTCGTAAAATTGCTTCATCGTTCGTAATTGCTTTTTTTATTGTTTTGCCTCGTAGTTGGTTAAATGTCACCTGCTTGTCATAAAACGTTAAGGCCTATTTTTGCTTTAATACCAATGAGAAAGCTAGTCAGCTTCAGCCTAAAGCTTCTAGGCAGGTAAAGCTTCTAGGAAAGCGGTTCCGTCATGTTATAAGGGCCGTCGTAAAAATCCGTAATTTTCACCAGTATTTGACATTTACTGCGTATAGCTACTTAATGGCGTTTCAAGCCTTTTTTTATGGATGAGAAATAATCAAATGACGCCTCCTGCTCTGGGTGGAGCGAAAGGGAGTGTCAGATTCTTACTGACTAAAACCCATCCATGTTCCTTCCTTAGCCCTTTATGTTTCGGGGTAGCGGTCACCCTTTCGGACAATTCCGCACCCTCAGCAGACTTCGGCGCTGGCAGGCCCCTTCCTTTTTGCTGACATCTCTTTGAGATGCGCGTGGAACACGTACGCGCCGCCCGGCGCGTATGTGTTCCACGGGCCTGGTCACGGGCCTACATCGGACGGTGAGCTACCCATTACTCTCTGTCCGCAGGCCCGCGCCTACGGTGGCCGGGAGTGGTCACGCGGCTCCTGACGCCCGGAGAGTCTCCCGCGGCGGCTAGGACGTGAGGCTCTCTCCCTGAGCCATCCCACCACCTCCTTCGCTAGCATGACTACTTCGCAGAAGGAGGTGACTGCTTCCCACTCCCTCTCGCCCCGGACTATGGCTTGAACCAGAGCCGGACGCGAGAGGTCGCCGCCGCTACCGATCGCCTCTACAAGGGCACGGCGGTGCTCCGCCCAAGCAGGGCAGACCGCCGTATCCTCCACCATGTACTCTAGGCGATCCTCGCAATGGTGACACCCGGGCGTCTCCTCCCGCCTGATGAGGTGTAGGAACCTCCCGAAATATTCGTGTCCGGTGAGGACCTGCGTCAGGCGATACGTGAGGACGCCGTGACGCCTCTCTAGCCACTCCTCAAAGAGAAGAGAAGCATTCGAAATTTCATCTAACCAGTTTCGTCACTTACCTCTAATATATAACAATGTCTTCAATTATTTTTTTTTAGCATGTCGACGTCAGTGTAGGAAGGGTAAAGAGAGTACCTAGTCGAATTCGAGGGAGAGGGTAAAAGTTTTATATGTATTTAAAAATACATTAATTCCGTTTTCCCGATCAAAAATTCTTTATATTTGGACACAGTTCATGAAAAACAAAATGCAAATAAAAAAATACAAAAGAGAAAATAATGTGCGTATGCCTCAGGGCTGCGCCAAAAAGGTTAATTTCAGCATTAATGCCAGACAGGTGCTGTCTGACGCTGGTTTTCTAATGAACCTTTAAGTACAAGTAACGGGGACGAAAACAGTTTTAACAATACATAATTTTTATACTTATAAATGAACTAGCCCGCGACATTGTCCGCGTGAAATTTCTTATTGGCTGCAACATATACATGTCCGTACGTATAGCCTTCCTCGAGAAGCTTTATTATTAGAGTAAATAAAAATGTAGTGATGTTTCAATTAACTGGAAGTTTTTGTCAAAAGTGGTAGAGCAATGAGGTCGACTATACTGGGTATGATGTAAACGTAATATTATCATATAATGTGTATCACCTGTTCACAACGCGGAAATACCGCGTGACGGCATTTCCTTTGATTAGAACATAGTCATAGTAATTAATTGCAAAATTGACAGGATGGAATGTAATAACATTCCAATATACCTTAGACTATATTATTTATCTCAGAAATGTTTTAGTGCAAAATTTTAATAATTAATTTTAAGATTGAGCTATATTTTTCTACTTTTTCCTACGATGTAATTAAAACATAAGATTGTAGCCCTCACTTGATCTATTTTTCTCTAGTCACAGTTTTTAGTATATTTACTTTCAGTACCAATTTCAACCGCTCGTGGACGAACGCCACCTAATTTATTTCATTAACGTCAACATTTTTTTTCACTATGATATGTTTAAACAAAAAGTAATTAACAAACTATATTTTAAACTACCCTTCTCTGTAAACATATTCTGTGACATAGTCCTAATCTGTGGCGGAGGTAATGTTAGTCGTCCCTCGAAAGCGGCTGGGTGTTAATACGATCTAAATGAACCGTAAAACTTTAAGGCTCATGGCTAGTAATTTAAACTCGCTGGATATTACCGCTATGCTCTCGGTAAATTTTCGATACAATTTTCGATATGAAACATTTTAATTACGTTGGTGTGGCAAGTTATCGTCCGTGATTGTGGGCGGTGTTAATAGTGTCTGTAGTCCGGCTTTAGGCACATACTGATGTCGCGGACGTGTGAACCGGGCATCAGAGGACTTAGCTGCCAGTGACAGCCAATGGCGGCCGTCAGATGTAAAAGTGCGTGCGCGCCGCCGGTCGGTCGCATTTTTCATCTCACCACAAAAAACATATTTTAATCTTAATCCATCTCGCCCGCTAAAACTACAAAATGCACATAGTAGTATCCCGTAATTCGTGGCGATCTGCAATTTTATTCTTCAAGATTAATACAACCCGCATCTAATTTAATATAATACCATTACCACGTTCAAGTGATAATTGTACGAATCCGTTTAGTGTGCACCTGCGGAGAAGAATCTTTCAGGCGCCCATGCAGGTACCGCTTTTGCAATATTTGCTGGAGTTTAACTACCGACGCCATCTAACCGTCACAAATCACTCATAATTTGTCACGCAAACAGGCATTTTGAATCGGCGTGAATTTCACACGCAGATTTTTCTCTTGTCCTTAATCCGCAAGGAAACACGACTATTTTCACGAATACGTGGTAAGTTCATGTATTCTTTTGCATAAACAGGTTTTATTCAAAATTATCAAATAAATGGAACTTAAATAAAATAATTATATCGATTAATGATTTATTCATTACAAGTTTTTTTTTGTTTCAATGCTAATTACAATTAAAAAATGTAGTTTCGATTTTATATAATTATAAAATTTGGTAAAATAACATCTTTACAGTAGCTTTTTAACCCCGTAAAGTAATTGGACCAAACACCTCTTCAAGATCACGTAACAGATTCTGATATTGACCCAATTAGGAAACCCTTAAAATTGCCTTGGACCTCTGGGACATTCTATACCTCTTATTTTACCTGTTCTGGTAAGGCGCGAAGTACGAGTATCAGTGGTTGAAGCTTCCCCATGAGAAATATCAAAATAACGATCGAAAACAGCATAAAGTTCTCCTAATTCGAATTTACGCGAGTCACAAATTCCCTGTTAAATTACTTTTAATTAGGTAGTTAATGTTTATGCTAGGTTCCAGCCTATTATTGTTAAGTGTCTGTATCGCCAATTTAACTGTTGGTGTAGATACGATTGCCCAAGGTCCGTTTGTTTCATCTTTTATTGTACTGATCTGTAGTTTCAAAATTAGATGGTATTCTAATCTAACTTTAAGTACCTACCATATTGTACATTTCAACGACGTGTATGGATTGACGACGTGATCCACGTGTATTTACATATATATTATATATATTATATATTACATATATATTATATATATATATTTACAGCTTTAAGAAATCAAATATTCTTTAAGCTGAATAAAAACTTCGGGTTGACAGCTTTTGTATAGAAAATATGTCAAACTGGCATATTTATTGTTCAGATAAAAGTTATCTGACGCTTGAAAAATCTACCTTAAGTACAACATTTCATCAACCGCCAACAAAACTGATGATTGATTAGCACAATTAGATAAAACCTTAAAGCATCAACTCAGAATTCAAGCGCAATATCAACAAAGTAAATTCACTAAAAGAATAATGGAAGAGATTATCGTGCCTCTTGAAAAACATCGCCGACTCGAGCTCCGAAGAGTTATTCACATAGAGTAATCTTTTATTTCCCGGGAGTGAACGGGAGTCTTACCGTGCCGGAGATTTGCAGATTCCTTCAAGAGGGAAGCGAATCAACGTTAGCTTTGTTTAGGTGGAATTACCTCCCGGTGAGGGAAATGTTGTGTTTAAAGGTAAGTGCGGTTGTCTTACCCAGCCGTTGATTATACAATATTTTATCATCTTCCGCTGGGGTAGTTAAAATGTTGTCGGACGCAGCGATAACGCTCACTATTGTATTCATAATTGTGTCGCCAGCACCTGTAGCTATCAGTATTTCCACTAATTAATTCATGTAATTTATAACGCTCGGTGAAATATTCTAGCTAATGATACTAGTAACTGGATAGGTAACTTGAATATTCATTAATGGGGATATTTTATACTCGTCTCTTAAGGCAGGCCTCGTTTCGAAGTAAACATCGTTCAGACGATAGTATATTATTATTAATGTGACCAAACAATATTGGTATTAACCAAGACTACAGCAACATATACAATGAAAACAAACGAGAAGATCGTAAAACTAAATAGAAAAACATTTCTATTGTTAATTTCGATGTAGAATTTATGATTGAGAACATCAATAATTTTCGCTGGCGTTAAGCGAATAAATAAGCTGTTAACATTGTAAACATAATCAAGATTACAAAGCGCTTAATGGTAGTAAAAATCAACATGACAATGAATCAATCATTCTGCCTAGCCTTTTCCCAACTATATTGGAGTCGGCTTCCAGTCTTATCGGATGCATCTGAATACCAGTATTTTACATGGAACAACTGCCTATCTAACCTCCACATCTACAACCCATTTACTGCGTAATACGATACCCCTTGACAAGACTGGTTGTCAGACTTTCGGGCTTCTGACTAGCCGTAACGACTGTCAAAGATCCGCAAATGACAGCCGGGACCAACGGCTTAATGTGCTTTCCAAGACATGGAGAGGGATTCGGTATGCAAAGATGGTCATCCATCCACGGACCGCGGCAAGCGTAGCTTATCCTGATCGATCGGCCCGTGTGGCTATTATTACTTAGCCACAAGCCCCTCTCGCATTCACAACATGATAGTAAATGCGTTTACAAATTCACGGCTTAAATGCGAAGGTAGGGAAAAAATGTTTAAAACATTCAAATAAGGCCACATCTGACCGAGTGCAACGGTTCGGACTTAATAGCCTCGTTACTTTAATGTTTCTGGTTCATAAGCCATGCTCCCTTAGCGTAGCTCTGGAAACGGGGCATATACACAGATGCCTGAAGACTGTTCAGTTCCAATCCAAATGGATATTGATGTCTATTCCAAAACCTTTGAGAATGATTTGTGTGCATTTTGCAGCGTATTTTTGTTTTAAGAGACATTATGTTGGGAGTTAATTTATTGGCTTAAACTGTCTTCTTTCGTCTTTGTTTTAATGCTGAGATAGGAGCCTTTTGGCCTCGTATAGGACATTCTGTTTCATCTTTCTTTTGGCCTCGTAAAGGACATTCTGTTTCATCTTTCTTTTTGTTACTTTTTTATTTTTAAATAAGTAATTAAGTTTTGTTTATTTTTGACTGTGTTTAATTTAGTTTGTGATCTTCATGTACGAGTCGCAATATATGATTTTTCTTTCTTTCTTTTATCTTGTAATTCAGTATTAATCAACGAAGCTGAAAACTATACAATATACAGTAGAATCTATGATAATACTTTAATTCGGTTGTATTTTCTGCGTGTACATGCAGCGTTATAAATAGATGCTCTTTTTATTATTCTTACCTCTTTGAGAAAATATAATCTCGAATTCGCAAAACTTCCTGCACCAACATCAAGAGAAATAATAAATGCGGCTCAATGGTAGGTACTTTAATTTCATGACAAAAGGGCACACGCACTGACGGCGGTAAATACAAACCTTCCTAAGTCGGTAGATTTTATACAGGGTGGACCGGAATTACAATAATTAATGGTGGTGACGCCCTACAAAAATCAGTGGCATAAGCACCCTGTGCGAAGTTAACAATGCAGGTGGGTTTGATGTTATATGTCTTTCATTGGCTTGTATGTGCCCTGGCGACTGAGCACAAAATGTCTCGCTAGCAGTGGCGCGTGTGTTGGACTTAGATCATTTAGCTCCCTTCAAAATGGTTGAGCTGAATGATGCTGATCCATACGTCATGTTCGTGAACAGCCGCCGTCAGTTGGGACTGGTCATCTCTTAGCTACCACGGCTCATTTTAATTAGGTATTCATTATTTTCTTGTGTATGTTTTTTAATTGCTGTAATCTGGACGCTTTTCAGGTGTACAATTTCAAAATTAATGATGTAACTGATATTTTTGTAACAAATTATTTAAAAGAGTGTCCATGGAGTTTCCTGCCCGTTCTTATCCATAGGTCCTATGCCAACTACGCTTTGGAATGGGCAACCAGCTTCATATTTCTGACTGACCGACTCATTGACAAGTCAAAAGTGCATGTGAATGGAAATAAATGCTTTGAGTTTCTGGAGAAACAATAACGGTGTCATGAACAATGCTGCAACTCATAACCAGGTAATAAATGTATGTTTTACGAGCAATTCAATTAGAAAGAAAGGCCTCGGGTAAAAAGCTACAAGGTACCAATATTGCTCGCTTTTATAATTTCTAACGAGACGGTGTTATCATGGACGTCCATAGCATCACAATAACATTTTTTTTTTGTTAGCCTATTTTTGTGTCCCACTGCAGGGCAAAGGCCTCCCCTTTTTTCTTCCAAACCTCCCTGTCTTGTGCGATCTCTGGCCATGTTGGCCCTGCGAATGATATTAGATCGTCACGCCACCTTCGTCTTGGTCTACCTCGAGGGCGATGTCCTGCCTCAGGCGTCCAGTGAGTGACGATCTTTGCCCATCTCTCCGGGTGCATTCGTGAGACTTGTCCGGCCCATTCCCACTTCAGCCTGGCTGTTTTTTCTCCAACATCCGCTACTTGAGTTATGGAGCGCAGCGTGGTGTTTCTAACTCGATCTGTACGCTTAACACCTAACATGCTGCGCTCTATTGCCCGTTGGCAAATCTTGAGTTTGGACTTCTGTTGTTCGGTAAGTGACCAACTCTGAGCACCGTAGGTTAGGACAAAAATGTATGGAGATATAATGTCGCACTATTATACGTATTTCCATACATTTTATGGACGTGGACGTCTAGGATAATAATATAATCTAGTTATAAATTATAAAACGCGCTTTAAAATTTGAATTACTTCTACAGGTAAGGTGATAATAATTATGAATTCATTTCATGCTACCATCAAATTCTAAGGCATATTATATTATAGGGCATAAAAGCAAAATACTGCCATGTATCAAATACAGCAAAGAGAATTTCAGCTATTCAATAAAATCATATTTAACTCTTGAAATTGTAATAATGGGTAATATTACAATTTTAAGAGGTAAATATGATTTCATTAATTTAATATCCTGTGTAGCAAGGGTTCCAAATTTCCAATTCAACGAACTAACATGAAGTTCCAATTTACGTAGCTTATTCCACTAACAGGTGTTGATTCTGGAATTCCGTCAATGAATCTACGTAGGTATGTTTGAGATCTTAAATTAAGGAAATCTTATTACGAAATTCCAACATGTGTCGCCAGCTAAAAGCCGGGGCGGGGGATCCATGTGGCCTTAATGAACGTGCTCAAAATTTATAACACCCTTAACCTTTTAGTTACTTTGCAAGTAAATTGGACCTCAAACGCGCTTACCTTAATGGGTGATAACTTTTGTATATATTGTACATATCACCCGTGGAATGTTCGCGGAGTTTCTTACTCGCGAGATGCCTGTGAAGTGCCAAATTTTCCGCTATAAGTGTCGTCTCTCAAACGCGATTCCAGTCGTTTTTTTTTATTACTGTGTAGGCTTATTTTCATTAGCATTTTGTTTTTCCCGTTACAGACATCGATGAATTTTTTGATGATATATTTGTTAAAACTATTGTTTCGTTCATAAATATCCAATTTATAAATATCAGGAAACACTAAGTAATAAAAATTAAGCGAAATATAGAGAACGTATTATTTCATTTATTTCGCAACAAGTAATCTATGGTAACTGAATATTCAAATGTTTACAAGCGTGTTGTCAAGCATGATATTGCTATCAAAGCCCCCATTATTACTGTAATAGACATTAATTTACATAGGTACACGAACAATCTAAGCTTACAGGGAATTAAGCACAAAATCTAAATAATATAAGAAATCACATCACATCACACTATATTATAAAGGCGAAATTTTGCAAGTGTGTGTATGTTTATGTTTGTTACTTCTTCACGCTCAAACGGCTGGACCAATTCTGATAAAATTTTGTAAGGAAGTAGCTGACATCCTGGATTAATATATAGGCTACTTTTTATCCCGATATTCCCACGGGATCGAAATTTAAGCGGGTGAAACCACGGGACGCATCTAGTATATTTATATAAAAAACTTAAGTATACAAATATTACGTTAATCTGACTCTAGGAAATAGCCACTGACTACACCTATATTGCCAGTGTCAACTGGGTCAAACAAATAATAGAGGATGGATAAAACAAAAAACTTATTCAACACTCTTGCTCGTAAAGTGGCTCTTAATGAACCGCTTTTAGGTCCATAATGCAGTGTATTATACATGCGTGCTATTCACTTTGTGTAACGCCACAGATAACTATTTACTAGTCGGAGATGTGCGCTTTTCTAATCTCATCAAAGAGACTTCATGCCAAAAGGAATCCGCGGGCCATATTTCACTTTTTTTTTTTTGTATTTTCTGATTTGTCCGTGGTCCGATAATAAACTATTAATTTGCCTTAAATTGTCCGTGGTCCCTCCCGGAACCAAATGGAAAAGACCCTGACTGGCGTTCTATTATTGCGGATTCTCACTGAACTAATGTATATTTCTCTATGCCTATAGTACTTTCTAATTCCATAATAGCTAAACTACAATTTGACATACAACAACACTACGATCAGTCTAAACATTTTATTATATTTTTATATAGACTGCACACATGTATCATAATGTATATTATTATGAACATGTTTTTCATAAAATAAACGCAAATAAAGAATAGCTCGGTGACAATAGTTTTATTTTTAATTTATTATTTATATTATATTTCGTTTATTTATTTATGTACATATTAATTTACATTTTTAAATATTTCTTAAAATATAAAAAATACGTATAAAAAACATTTAAAAATATAAAAAATAGTATTCCGCCGGTGTCGGGAGCAGGGTCCAAGCTACCGGTGGTTAGGGCTCCAGAGACAGGAACCACCTCACAATACGAGCCGTATCAAGGAGTACTGCCTTCTGAATCAGGTCCTTGATCCAACCGCCTAACGAGAGCCTCGACAGATGTTGGTCTAGGCTTTGGGCCATAAGCCCATTGGCCGATAAGACAATCGGCACAATGATAGCCGAGCTCACATTCCACATGTCAACAACCTCGTGTGCTAAGTCAAGATATTTAATTTGTTTCTCTTTCTCAGCTTTCACGAGGTTCCCGTCATGTGGAATGGTAACATCGACAATCATTGTGCGGCGCGCTAATCGATCTATCACCACTATATCAGGCTTATTGGCGACAATAGTCCTGTCAGTAATGATAGACCGATCCCAGTACAGCGTGGCATGGTCATTTTCAAGAACTGGGTCGGGCACATACTTGTAATACGGTACCTCAGAATCCACAAGTTTATATTTCAAAGCAAGTTGCTGGTGAATAATCCTGGCTACTTGGTTATGCCTGTGCAAGTACTCGCCGTTAGCCAGACGAGAACAACCAGAGATAATATGTCTGATAGACTCACCCGGACGGTGGCATACCCGACACACGTCAACCGTCCCGTCCTTCATAATATGTCTCCGGTTGTTATTCGTCAAGATAACTTCGTCCATAATTGCACAGACGAAACCTTCGGTTTCTCCGAAAAGATCACCAAAACGTAACCAGGATACGGACGCTAAGACATCTACACCGGGCTCATGAAGAGCCCGATAGAAGCGCCCGTGAAGCTCCTTGCTTTGCCATACCTTCTTGCGGTCATCGGTAGTAAGTACTACAGGTTTGCGCCAGTTCTCTTTAGCCATGGACAGCGGGGTGAGCCCTTTGTCCACTGCGACCACATCACGGTGCATACCCACTTCAGCTTTTAAAAAATATTCCCTGAGACTGCACACCTCGCGGTTGTGGAGGGTCTTTGCATTTAAAAAGCCTCGACCCCCACACTTCCGCGGGATATACAGTCTCATCACCGATGATCGTGGGTGATGCATCCGATTTGCAGTCAGCAGTGTGCGAACCCTTCTATCCAGGGCGTCGAGTTCGGTTTGAGTCCATTTGAGTATGCCGAAAGAGTACATCAAAACCGGCATGACCCAACCGTTGAAGGCTCGCACCTTATTTCCGCCCGAAAGAAGACTAATTAATACCTTCCTCAGGCGACAAAAGAAGCGTTCCTTCAACGATTGCTTCATGTCAGCATCGTTGATGCCTAACGCTTCCGACATACCCAAATACTTATAGCTTTCAGATGAGGAGAGGGATCTAAGGTTTATGGAATCCGAGAGTTGAACTCCCTCAGAATCCATAATCTCCCCTCACTTTACATGCATGACTGCACATTTGTCCACACCAAATTCCATCCTGATGGTGCTACTGAAAGTTTCAGTTACCTTCAGTAGCTCCATCAGACGCAATTTGTTGGGGGCAAAGAGTATCAAATCGTCCATGTAGAGGAGGTGAGATATGACCTGACCACCTCTCCTCAACCGATAGCCTAGACCTGAATCCTCCAGCAGTGTACTTAGAGGATTCAGGGCTAAGCAGAACCAAAGTGGACTCAAACTGTCGCCCTGAAATATTCCCCGCTTAATCCATACAGGTTCATCATTCCCCTGGATCTGCCGACATCCTGGATAGCGAAGGACCGTCTTCCATTGCCCCATACACGACTCAAGGAAGGTGCGTAGAGTTGCATCTATCTTGTACAACTCCAACACCCTCATGAGCCATGTATGTGGCACCGAGTCGTAGGCCTTCTTATAGTCTATCCAACATGTCGACATATCCTTGCGGGATCGACGAACCTGTTGGCTAATGGCCATGTCTATGAGGAGTAGCTCCTTAGTACCGCGGGACCCATTCCTACATCCATTTTGAGAGGCAGACATAATCGAGTTACTCTCAATGTGCGCATTAATTTTCGCTCTCAAAATGGATGTAAGAAGTTTATAAACCGTCGACAAACACGTGATCGGTCTATAATTCTTGGGTTCCGCGGGACTACCTGATTTATGGAGCAGGTGGGTAACGCCTGTTGTTAGAAACTGCGGTAGCGACCCAGACTCTAAAGATGACTGGAACTGAGATGCCAGGCAAGTGTGTGAACTAATTAGCCATTTCAACCAAAAGTTGTGCAGTCCGTCCGGTCCCGGCGATTTCCAATTCGGTAACGGACGGACGGCTTTGGCAACGTCTAATAGCGTAATTAGTACTGTTTCCATTTCTGGTACAGTCTCACACACTCGCTCGACATCCCGTATCCAGCCAGCTTCAGTGTGACAGACGGGCACCGACCAGATGCTGCGCCAAAATGCACTCGTGGCGGCATCATCCGGGCGGCATACATCTGTCACATTTTGTTCAGGTCGCTCCCAAGCTCTATACACCCACCTTTCATCGCTCTGGAACATGCGATTCTGCGTGTATCGATCAATCCGCCGCTTATACCGCCGAATTCGGCTCGCCCATGCACAAACTTTCTGCTTCAGGAAGTCGATGCGCTCTGTGACACGGGATATGTATTCTCGAGGGCTGATTCCAGTCCCCGAGAATGCCCGTCTCACAAAGCGCATTACTCGTGCTCGTGTATTGCCCTCCCTGAAGCAGTATAGTTTGCCGATGAGTACCCTGGTCCCAGCGATACGACGCTCGATCCTGTGCTGCCAGGCTGGTACGGCTGGTTTAGATCGAGTAGCTCCGTCACAACTTGGAAACTTGACGTTAGCTAAACGACATGCCGCCACAGCCGCACAATACAGGATCGAGTGTGCATCAACGAGATCCTCGCTGCTCTCGAAGAAATTCTTGAGCTGCGAATCCAAGGCACACACCAGCGCCCTATTTTTTTTGTGCATGGGTAAGCGTGGTAATCGGGGTCTAAGCTCGGCCGGAGTGAATCTATACTCGAGAAACGCATCCTCCAGTGCGCTCCTCAGTCGGTCGTTGGATTGGCTACTTACTGTGTCAACCCTATCATCTTGTTCTTCAGCATGATTGAACCGTGGCGGGATGGCATCAACAGTTGACGCTTGTGCCGCGGTTTGTGCCGGGGTCGAGACGATATGGTTGCTCAGTACCTCTGAGCGCAGCCTATCAAGTGCGATATCGTCCAACCTGTGATTGCGTTACCTGATCCGACAGTCGTTGGGCCGAGACGTTGACGGTTGGTTCCAGTTCCTGGAACAGAGACAGCATCCTATCGCGGTACGCAGTGAGGTTAGTTCCCCCCTCTGTAGACCCGTAATATGCGCGCATGACGTTCTCGTTCATAGACTGAGTCCATCTCATGCGCTGCACACAACCACCGGTAGCGGGGACCCGGCTCGGGGCCGGTTGGCCCCTAAGTCCTAAGCTTCTCGGTGGCCGGCCTCTCCCCTGTCGACGTACAGGTGTTGGCGACGTCGGCGGGGAAAAATACTCGTCGCTCGAGCTCGACGCAACTGCCGCGGCCGGTGTCGTCACAGCGCTCACAGTGGGGCTGGGTACCGGCGGTGCGGGCGGCGAGGCGGAGCTGAGCGAAGAGTCCGGAGGTGGTATGCGTGCGCGTCTTGCGGCTGATCTTGTCAACATTCTTGTATTATTTCTTTGGTTTTGGTTTTACCGGAGGTCACATGACAGATGTCACCTCCGGTTCGGCAGTTTTTGGTAAAAGTTTGGACTATTATGGTTCATTGTACTTTTTCTATTGAAAATAAATAAAATCGAGTAGGTATTTGGACTTTGGTTGTAGAGTTACGCAATAAAACTGTTTCTAAAATTTAATTAATCTGAAAATTATAAGCTTGAATGAAATTGACTTGTTGACGTTGAATATATTTATTATTATTTATATTTCCATTATTTTTGGTCGCAATAACAAGTATAATGGAAAAAAATATAAAACATTTATTGTGTAGAAGCAACTTAAATCCTCAGCTAATGATCTTAGCTGTTATAAGTTGAACTACAGCGAACATAACCAGTACAGCAAGTCCTGGTTGGAAGGCAGAGGCTCCTCCAGTGACGTTCCTTATCCAAGTGGTGTAGTTGGAGACCCGGGTATAGACTTCCGGATACGAAGTAGGTTCACAGTTGTTACTCAATGACAGAATACCCGCCAGTCCTCCGTTGCAGACCAATCCGTTGCCATAGTCACCCTGGTAAAAACAGTAATTTTTTTTATAACAATCATTTAATATTACTACAACCCAGGAAATTCGTAATTACTGGGTTTGTCGCTCCGTGTTAAATTATTATAAATATTGGTTCATCATTCTCCTGCCCTTGTCCCAATTTATTTTTGGTCGGCGCAACAAGTCTTTTTCTTCCATACTTCTCTATTAGACGTCATCTCGGTAGTTACCCCCTTTCTAACCATATCATCATTCACAATATTGGCATACACAATATTGGTTATCTATCATCAACCATATCGTCATTCACAATATTGAGTATCATCATCATTCACAATATATTATCAATATTGGTTAAGGGGCTTACACGAGCTAAACGCAAAAAAACGGTAGTTTTCGAAACAATAAAAGTATATGATGGCCTACAGTAAACAAAATCAGAAAAATATATGATATTCTTCAGGATATATGCTAGATAGATAGTGTTTTGAAAACACAATACAACTAATTTGGTACGATAGAAAAAAATCATGAACATACCTCTAAAAAACATTCTTATTACAATAAAAACCATACTAATATACATACAATCATTCTGATTTTTTGTCAGATTATTCTACAAGTAACATACTAAAATGATAGTGTTTTATTTTTTTATTTAAAACAATAGTTTTTTTTGTAAATCGAATATTCATAGTTCCGAACATAAAAATTGCGCATGTGTGCGTGAACGCCCGTGTAGCGACACTGCCGGCCGAGGCCTGATGCTATACGGACGTGTCGCTCTTTTCGCCGCACTATTTCCGTCAAGATTGTTATGTTTTTGTTAAGTTTTATTTGTAAATTCATTGTTTATTATTATTTGCATATCTTCTTTCCGTAAATATTTTTATTTCGTGTAAATATAAAATACTTTTAAGTTTGTAATGTATGGGGTGCAAGGCGCGCGCCATCTATTGTACGGCGAGTCCCAACTCCCGGGCGTTTCACTTGTGTCTCCCGGCAGTGGTCCGCGTAACCTAACAAAGTTAAAATAGGGTAATAATTTGTAAATAAATGGGAAATATAGTGAAACATTCCGTTAGGAGGACTACAAAACGTTCATATAAAACAAAAGCCGAACATAATATGAACGAAAGTAAAAAGTATGAGCATTTTATTTTTAACTGAATATTTTTATTTTTGCAATAAAATGCATAAGGTAAGTATTTTCGACTCCGCGTACATCTGTCACACCGGCACATGTGGACTACGTGTAGATTTGTATTCGAGAGTCCCCGGGTTCGATTCCCAAGGTTACGAAATCGTACTTTCTTTTTAAATTTTTGAATTTTTAGATAGATAGTGTTTTGAAAACATAATACAACTAATTTTGTACGATAGAAAAAAATCATGAAGATACCTCTAAAAACTTTCTTTTTACAATAGAAACCATACTAATATACATACAATCATTCTGATTTTTTTCATTCTGATTTTTTGTCAGATCATTTTACAAGCAACATACTAAAATAATAGTGTTTTATTTGTTTAGTTCAAACAATAGTTTTATTGTAAATAGCATATTCATAGTTCCGAACATAATAAGTGCGCATGTGTACGTAAACGGTAAACCCCCGTGTAGCAATAATGCCGGCCGAGGCCTGATACTATAACTATACGGACATGTCGCTCTTTTCGCCGCATTATTTATTTGTACATACATTCATTGTTTATTATTACTATTTGCATATCTTCTTTCTGTAAATATTTTTATTTCATGTAAATATAAAATACTTTTAAGTTAAAATAGCGTAATAATTTGCTATCAATTATATCATTTGTAAATATGGGAAATAAAGTGAAACATTCCCTTAGGAGGACTACAAAACGTTCATATAAAACAAACGCCGAACATATGAACGAAATTAAAAAGTAAGAGCATTTTATTATTACTGAATATTTTGGTAGTTTAAGAAAATGCACTTATTACGCATAAGCTCAGTTTTTTCGACGAGCTACGCAATCGTTACATTGGCTCATGTAGACGACGCGCAGGTTTGTGTTCGAGGGTCCCCGGGTTCGATTCCCAGTGATACGGAATCGATTTAATTTTATTTAAATGTATTTTGAATTTTTAAATATATTTTTATAACTAAAAAAACGTCTACAATGTAATTATCTTTCACAGGAGAAAGAAAGTCGAAAATATCAACACGGAAGTTACTTCTAATGCGTAAGTACCTACACGTTTTCTAAGCCATTGTAACAATAAAAAAACCTAAATTTATTAACAGACCGCGACTTATTGATAATGTGCATAAAGAAATCACAGATTCATCCGAAAATTGCGAAAAAATGATCACAAGCAAGAGTTTAATTTTTATTGATTGTGTTTATAATAAGTAAATAGAAATCATAATAATTATGTATGAATGTTAGGTACGAGTACCTAATCCTTGAGGCCGTTTACACATCATGCCGCAGCTGCAGCGGCATCGCCGCCGCCGCGGCGCCGCTGCATCAGTCACCCTTGGATTTGTATGAACACACGGCGCCGCCGCGCCGCCGCGCCGCCGGCGGTGCGGCGCGGCGACGAGTTTTGATAAGATCTATCAAAACTCGCCGCCGCACAGTGGTTTGAAAATCGAGCTCCATACTCATAGAAACTTAAAGTACGAAAATAAAAAAACAAAAATTGTAATGGGTCTAGTATACCTCCCTTTACGTAATATTAACGTATGGATGGTATCAGTCGCTCCACGCGTGAGAAAAAAATGTTTTTTGTTTTTTTTTGTATGGGAGAAAACACTTAATGTACATTTTTTTGAAACTGAATGGAACTGATAGGCTGGAGCTCACACGAGCTATTGTACCATACACGGCCATCAAGATGACATACAATTCATGCACCGTTGGGCGCCGCTTTGCACGTAGCAAATTTTTGAAATTTTGTGTTTTCGATATGTGATTTTTCAAATCTTTGACGTGAATAAACGAACATGCCGATCGATTTACTTATACTATCGTTACTTTTAGCCTGCTTATGACCTTTATGATGGCAACAATTAAAAATTATGTTGATTATAAGTACCTATACGTTTTTTTTTAGAACTACTTAACTCATTTAATCACCGTTGTAGTGTATCTATTAAATAGATATGTAAACACTGTCTCATTCACACAAGCGGGGTAGCTGCTGTCAGTTATGTTATGTCATCTGTCAGTTACGAGGAATGGCGGGAAACAGACAAAGTGAAGCAGGCTATATACGATGGCGCTTGGTGTGGTAGTGAGCCAGTGAAGTGATATGTTCAACATAAGTACGGAATCAACAGGATTCTACAACCGTGATTATGGTTGAGTTGTAATTAGATACTGCTTCAATCTGAGCCTCAATCAGAGCCTGTTCTTCCACGATGTTCAACTTGTTTTCGTTTGAAAACTTAAAATAAATTGGTCAGCAGAACATTGTGGAAGATGGCTTTGGATTCTCCCATACCTTTTCTTCGCCACAAACTAAGCGCAGAGGCACAAAAGAACACATAAACATACTGGAATCGTCTTCGTCTGCCATAGTTTGCTTATACAAACTTTGCCCTGAAGCACCATCAAAGCCATACTTGCATATAATTGTTAACTCTTTGCCATCCAGCGAAGGTTCCACACGTAGGAATTTTCCAAGCTTTGCACAGTTTTATCCAAAATTTAGCTTTACTTTTACCTCTCCTTCCGTGATGTACAATGGTAACTTTTGGAGGGCAGCAGTCCTTTTTCGCCTCAAGGATGGCAGTATAAGAAGGACACAGTGGTACTCCTTCTTCTTTTGCACAAGATCTTAATGTTATATACTTCCACTTCGAAAGCTTCAATGAGGTCAAAATAAATAAAGCTTTATCAGCGGAATATATAGGCACAGTTTCCTTGGGCTTTAACAATTTATTTATCCTTGTAGCCTCTTTGCTCCGAGACTAGTTTGACGATATCTGCTATATTCTTGTCATGTGCTTTCAAACCGGTTGCATGAGCAAGGCTTTCAGTGCTATACGTTAGGAGGTCTTCCGCTCTCCTTCTCTTCTGTAGCGGGCTTAGCTCTTTAAATGGTTTTCTCGGCCTCACAACTGATGTTGATGTTCCAACACTGCACGTCTCCGGTGTGTAGGATGTTGATGCACCCTCATTTAAAACAAAGTCAGAACTGGAACGGGTTTGCTGCTCTACTGACACTAAATAAGGGGTCATCTTTCCTTTCATGATCTCAGGCCTTTTTATGTTCTCTTGCAGCCATGTCTCATACTTTGTTATGTATGTACGTCTCGTACGATTACACGAGATCCATTTGTTCCTCAACGAACAAACATAAGTCTGACAGAATTGTTTCAATACCCTCTTTTCATTTTCTGACAAATCAATAGTATTCTCAAAAACTTCAAATAAAACATTGGGCTGTGAAAAACAATTGTTGTTTGTCACAAACATGACAATGTCCAAATTGGTATCACAACCTTCCATCACAGCACAATAAAAAAAATAACGTAATAAGTTAGCGCGCACAAGTACTGAGAGCTACTGATAAAAGTAAGCTCAAACGTCCTATTTTTATACAACTACCCTCATTATCGTTCGCTATTCTTTAATTAGGTTTTACAGACTTTAATATTACAGACAATAGAATTTTATTGTGACTAGGGCCCATTTGGCCCTGCTAGAGCTGGTTGATGCTCATGTCATTAGTATATAATTCTAACACTTTATAATAATAATAATAATAAATAATAATAATATTCCACAACTATCACACAACGCCATCTAGTCCCAAGCTAAGCAGAGCTTGTGTTATGGGTACTAGACAACTGATAAACATACTTATATATTTCTAAATACATACATATTATAGATAAATTACACCCAGACACAGAACAAATGATCGTGCTCATCACACAAACATTTGTCCTGGGTGGGAATCGAACCCACGACCTCCGGCATAGCAGTCAGGGTCACTAACCACTAGACCATCAGGCCTGTCAATTATAACTCAACCATAATCACGGTGATTAAATGAGTTAGTTCTTGGAATGAAATAAAAAAAAAACGTATATAATCAATATAATTTTTAATTGTTGTCATCACAAAGGTCATAAGCAGGCTAAAACTAACGATAGTATAAGTAAATCGATCGGCAAGTTAATTTAACCTCGTCAAAGATTTGAAAAATCACGTATCGAAAATTCAAAATTTCAAAAATTTGCTACGTGCAAAGCGGCGCCGAACGGTGCATGAATTGTATGTCATCTTGATGGCCGTGTATCGTACAATAGCTCGTGTGAGCTCCAGCCTATCAGTTCCATTCAGTTTCAAAAAAATGTACATTAAGTGTTTTCTCCCATACAAAAAAAATAAAAAACTTTTTTTTCTCACGCGTGGAGCGACTGATACCATCCATACGTTAATATTACGTAAAGGGAGGTATACTAGACCCATTACAATTTTTGTTTTTTTATTTCCGAACTTTAAGTTTCTATGAGTATGGAGCTCGATTTTCAGACCACTGTGCGCCGCCCGCGGTGCCATACTATTATATTCTGTGGCGATGCCGCTGTATTGGTTTCTCTTGGATTTGTATGAGCCCTTACGGCGCGCCGCCGCGGCGCCGTGTGTTCATACAAATCCAAGGGTGACTGATGCAGCGATGACGCGACGGCGGTGCCGCTGCAGCTGCGGCATAATGTGTAAACGGCCTCAAAGATTAGGTACCTAACATTCATATATAACTATGATTCCTATTTATTATAAACAAAATCAATTTTAAATCTAATTTCTTGCTTTTAATCATTTTCATCGCAATTTTCAGATGAATCTGTTACCTATTTCATTATGCCCATTATCAATAAGTCGCGGTCTGTTAATAAAAACATTAGGTCAGAATTTTTTTTATTTTTGTAATAGCTTAGATAACGTGTAGGTACTTGCGCATTAGAAATACCTAACTTCCGTGTTGATATTTTCGACTTTCTTTCTCCTGCAGACTTTTTTTAGTTATTTATAAAAATATTTAATAGATATATTTAAAAATTCAAAATAACATTTAAATAGAAAATTTGATTTCGTAACCTTGGGAATCGAACCCGGGGACTATCGAATACTAATCTACACGTCGTCCACACACGTCACTGTGACAGTTGTACGTGAAGTCGAAAATACCGACTGCACTTTCTTAGATGTTTCCAAAATTCATAGTTTTAGAAAAAAACACTGCAAAGTGATAACTTTTATTTCGGAAGTCGGTGTCGCTGGTTCCGCATTTTCGTTTTTTGACACCGACTTCCGAAATTATAGTTATTTATCACGCTGTAGTGCTTTTTTTGAAGTCGGTTGTTTTTTTTTTCTTTCTAATTGTACCTACCCCACAAAAATTCAATTAACACTAGTGCATTGAAGAATCATCAAAATTCGCATAGAAATGCCGGAGATGCAGTGCATTTATGCATATTAACTTCGGACATACTACATAAGAATAATTACCTAATGTATTATATACTAAAACCTTCCTGGAAGTATGTAGATCACATTAGTGAAAGAATGATCAAAATTGGTTCATCAGTTTTTTAGAAAATCTACAAATATATATACAAACATACACACATACATACATTACATACATACATACGGGTCGAATACACAACCTCCTTTTTTGAAGTCGGTTAAAAATGTTTTAAATTTCATTGAATCAGTTTTATTTCAAAATCACCCACATCCTTAAGTTTTTCAAGTCACACTCAAAACGAATAAAATTTATTATGTTGTCACACATAACCACATAATTTGTTTGTTAGATCTTTAACTTATTTGCACATCGTTTCCGCGCCATCTATTAGAATACTAGGGCGTAATCTCACAAAACCGTTACTTCTAAATCTCATGTATGCTTTATGTCATAATTGTGATGGGCGTCGTCGTTAGATGGCGTTTGCGTCGATTCTGCATATGTGTGCATGCGTTTTTCAAGGACACTTAGGTCTAGTAAGCCTCTTAAAAGTTAAAAATGGTTAGATGGGATGAACTCAGAAGACTCAACATGCTTGATAAAAGGCAATGTTTGAAATTATCTACGTGAATAAACACTTTTTCATTTTTTCATCATTCATATTCAATAATATTTCACAAATCTAAGTACAAACAATGAAAGATATGAATCAGAAAAAATAACCCATTCCACTTTACATCGTTTTAAAAACAACCCTTTATACTATACTAGCTTCAGCCCGCGATTTCGTTCGCGTGAAACTTCTTGTTTCCCCCGAGCCACCCCGTCGTTTCGCATCACCCGCCCGCGCTATCACTTAACGTTCTTTTTTACTTTTTTTCTTTTTGCTCGGCTCCTAAGTGTCATAGCGTGATGTTAAATAGCCTATAGCCTTCCTCAAGAATTGGGCTATCAAATGCAAGAAGAATTTTTCAAATCCGACTGGTAGTTCCAGAGATTACCCCCTACATACAAACTTACAAACATAGAAACTTACAAATTTTACCTCTTTATAATATTAAGTAAGTATAAGTATAGATGAACAATTAGGATATACAGTTTAAGGATTAGGTTATCACATTAATTGAAACCATGCATTCTACATAACGTATTTTAAACATAAACAATTAAATAATTGACATTCTAGCCTTGGGACCTTCTTTTTCGTTTTAGTATTTAACAACTTAAACTCAATTTGTGATTATTTGGTAACAATACCATAAAGTTTGTTTTGAATTGTTGATACCATCGCCCCGCGCATGTTAATCCTTACTATCAAGGGTTTAATATTTCGAACCAATTTGAACGCTATTTATGTTGTTATTTGGGGCTATTTATATTAAAATGTTTTGGGGCCCGTGGCTAAATATTAACAGCCGCACAGGTCAATCGATCAGGTTAAGCTACGCTTGCCAAGGTTGGTCTGTGGATGGGTGACCAGCTTTACATACCGAGACCCCTTACTGCCTCGGATAGCATGTTAAGCCGTTGGTCCCGACTGTCATTCGTGGATCTTTGACAGTCGTTACGGGTAGTCAGAAGCCCGAAAGTCTGACAACCAGTCTTACCAAGGGGTATCGTATTACCCAGTAATTGGGTTGTGGAGGTCAGATAGGCAGTCGCTCCGTGTAAAATACTGGTATTCAGCTGCATCCGATTAGACTGGAATCAGAACCCAACATAGCTGGGAAAAGGCTAGGCAGATGATTATATTGTTTGAAAGATTCAGTTTTCTATTTTTAGTAAAACTGTTTTTTTTTATTATTTTAACAGATTGATAACAACTTGTAATAACCGCTGTACTATTTAATGTGATAACTTAATCGCCACTCTGTATAAACTGATACGTGGCAGTACTAAATAATATATGAACAAAACGAATGCATGAAAAGGGCTTTGTAAAACATTAGAGAACGTAGGTTTTATGCTCCCACCACACACACGTCACATTTTCGGAGGAAAGTGCTGATCCCCAAATAATTGACACGAAATAAGACCGAAAGACAAAATCCGTGGGATTTGCTCTTCACAACAGCCAAAATTATAACAACGCCTGTTTAGATCTTAATCTATACTTAATATTATAAAGAGGTAAAAGTTTGTAAGTTTGTACGTAGGGGGTAATCTCTGGAACTACCAGTCGGATTTGAAAAATTCTTCTTGCATTTGATAGCCCAATTCTTGAGGAAGGCTATAGGCTATTTAACATCATGCTATGACCCTTAGGAGCCGAGAAAAAAGAAAAAAAGTAAAAAAGAACAATAAGTGAAAGCGCGGGCGGGTGATGCGATACGACGGGGTGGCTCGGGGGAAACAAGAAGTTTCACGCGAACGAAGTCGCGGGCTGAAGCTAGTATTATAAAAATCACGAAACCACTGAACCGATTTCAATAAAATTTCATGAATTAGGTTGGTTCCACCTTGAAGGATAGTTTTGGACTCGATGTTGTTTTGAAATCTTTTGAACTACAATACAGGTAAGTCAGCACACCAACCTAGCCTTTCCAAACTGTGTTTGGATCGCCTTCCAGATGCAGCTGAATATATGTATAATTATCAGTATTTTGTATAGTGCGAGTTACTATCTGACCTCCATAACCCAGTTACCGAGTAACACGATACCTACCAAACTGCCGGGTTTTTGAATATCCGTAATGATGAAGATCTATAAAATTGTGGTAAAAAAGTTGTATTTTAATGTTAGTACTTACATTGCATCCAGTAGTTACAATGTCGTAGGACAACGCACAAATCATAGACGGTAAAATATTAGGGCCTCCTGGAACTGAATTGTATTGGAGAGCGCAAATGTCTTGATTGGAGATGTACTTGCTTGCATACCTCTGATATACGCTCGCCTGAGGAAATAATAAATAAACAAATTATTAGCATCCATCTTCTTGTGATTAAGGGCCTGTCTCACAACATTTGAGCGGACGTTGGACTCTATTTAACTGATGAATTCGAAAACTAAACTTAATTTACAAGAAATATCAGCCGGAACATTGGATTGCCCCCAATTACATGGGACTTAAAAACATAACTGGCCAAATTTGAGTGTACTCTAGGTACAGTCGCCAGCAAAATTGCATGGGTACCTTAGTGTCTATTTTCCCGTGAACGTTTGAATTCAAGTTTTCGAAAATAAACTAGATGGCGTTGGTTTCTTCACAACTATGACTAATTTACGAAACGTAAGTAAGGAGTTAGGAAGAAACGAAGGAATAACAAGGCTAATACATTTATCTAATTATTACATTACAATTACCAGCATACGTAGCTTAAATGATAAAAATAATAATAGAAACCGATAGGAATATATTTATTAAGCTAACGAGTGGGTATTTTAATAATTAATTTAATATTCGAATTGGTAGGTAGTTACTTAGCAACAGGAAAAAAGAGCAGATTCATCGCAGGTAAACAGGCTCGCCTTGTGGGCTCGCTAAAAAAGGCACGATAAAAAATTATAGAGGTTTATTTCTTACAGTTTATTATTCAAATTTAATAGTCAGTTTATTAAATATTATAGGTATAACATTATAATATTATGAAGTTATTGAGGCGATAGCTTAAGTATTCGTTTCCAAAATCGGAAAGAGGATTGAAGCTTATGTAACCTCAATAAAAACAAACAGGAGACCAGGTTATTTTATTACAAAGGTCAAACGGATTAAATGGATACTAAATAAGTAGGCTAAAAACTACAAAATTGCACAAAAACATATCAAATGGTTAGTAAGCAACATAAAAAACTAAAAACTATGTTGTTTAAACTTAAAGTGTTCATAACTTTTTAAATTATTAAAAATACGTAAGTTATAGTTTATACACACATAACCAGGTCTCCAATCAATATAAATAATATTATCTAAGTATAATTATTTAGCTCGTAGCTACGTAACCACTTGTGTATCGCGTATTATTTCGACGCCACAAACATAAGCGTCCGTGTTCACTGGACTTAAAAGTTTTTTCATCTGTAAAGATGACATTACTCCAATCGAAGTTTATGTGATCCAAAGCGAACTATAATCTTGCCCTTTTATGGTTTTCCGTGAGCAAGGGTTTCACAGCATGCCTCCGCGGCACAAGTTTTGACGCGGCTCCGTGTCAAAACTTGTGTCAAATAAACCAGCATAGTGGTTCGGCGGCAGAAATCCATTTTCTTCATACTGCCTTATCATGGTTTGATGCTGCAATGTGTTTTATAAGTCGTGGTCTACCAGTTCTTTGATGGTGTTTCAAAGAACCCTCCTCTTCAAATCGTCGTACTCAAAGAACATGTGTTTTTCTCTGCAACAATAAAACAGAAATATATAATACCCAATAATGATTATTATGCAGTATAGTAACAAAAAAATAATGCAGTTTTTAATATAAAAGTGTAAAAATAAAACTACTTACGTTTACACCGGTCTCTGGCTATTTCTGACAAGTTTTTGGCTTGATTATTCAAAGCAATTATTTGAGCTCTTGTAACGAAATCAATATTATAACTCGTGCTCGTTGTGGTAAAATAAGTAATCCGCCTGATCATAAATAAAAACTGAACAAAAGGCACTCCAACGAGGTAATCGAAATGAACTTAGCGAACGATCAATTGAGCTGTCATAAATCTTCGATCTAAGTATTATTCATACCACCTACCAATTATTTATAAATCCATATCTAACCTACCCTCTCAAGTTTGAAAACTAAAACTTAGAAAATCAGATACCTACCTACTTATAAATTGATATTCAATTTTAACATAGTAGGTTAATAATTAGGATCAATTTTCTTTAAAAGAAACTATTAATTATAAATTGTTTGAATGTTTGAAGAGACAAAAAGAAACTGCAAAAATATTTTATCATATAAAGCAAAGCAACGCCATCTAACAACAGCATAATTCAATTTTGTTAGTCGTTAACTGGTTTTACGCTAGATGGCGTCATTTCTCGCTTCATACGATTTTGTTTCTGTACTACCCATGCACTTTTGCAGCCTACCGTACATCTCTGCCTAACCCTTCGCGGATTATAAGCGTGTTATGTTTTGTTTATCAGACGGATAAATCAATCGGATCTTATTAAAAAAGTGGTAGGTAAACAAGACCTGGGAATTTGACTCAAATCATCATTTTCAAGTCCCGAAGTGTTAATAATAGATTTAAAACCTTACTTTTTTAAGGCTGATTTTTAATCGACAGATAATTTTTATTCGTGGAATAAAATTGACGTCTGATAGAGTTTGTATGGAAGAACTGTCAAAAATTCAAAATTATTCCTCGGATAAAATTATCTGGTGTTGGAAAAATCAGCCCTAACATAAATACATTAGGTATTAGGCATAGATTTATAATAACGTCCAGATGCCTAGTACGCGCTGTCAAAATGCTTCGAATTCACAGACACCAAAATAGTGTATTCGTTCGTTAGCCCCGCCCACAGGCCGCCATTACGCGACAGACGTTCAACGCGTGTACGTCAGAAAACGCTGTTAAATATAATTGAAAAAATGACGGTTTGTGCAGTGAAATCGTGTAAAAACTACACTCCAAAAAAAGACAAGGATACGAACATCACATTTCACAGGTAAGTTTGCAATTTTATGATGAATTTCTACGTATTTCATTGAAATTATTACGAAAACAAAATAAAAACAAAACGACGCCATAATATTTGAGTATTGCCAAGGTAAGGCATGAAATATTTTTACCCTTTTTTTATGCTGCGATATTTTAATATTGTATAATGTTACGAAATCAACATTATTATTATCAACAAAATGATATCAATGGTTGCCAAGGGTATGAAATACTTTTACCATCTTTTTTAATACTACGATATTATTGAGTCAACAAACGGATTTGGAGCGAAACAATATTTTAGGTATGTTTGTTACATTAACGTATCATCATCATCATCATCAGCCTATAATGTTCCCACATTAACGTATGTTTAGCGATAATTCTCAAACCAGTACCACTCACAAAGTGTCTGATTTATAATATTAGTACCTATGATATTAAAAGTTTTTTGTTCATTCACACATGTTTACGAAAACCATGTTAAAAATAAAATTATAACAATCTTCAAAAACTATCATAAGAGTCAATCGGTATGAATGTAAAAGGCGGGTTTCATTTTGTACACATATAATAACTATATAATTACCTAAGTGAATATGAATAAGAAAACTACACGAATTTTCCCACATTTTGGGGTAATCATTTTGCGCTGGTATTAGAAAACGTCACGCACACAACTGCAGAAACGATAATAATAATAAAAATACACTTGCGGTGGGCGGTACCAACGCACACGCGTATCACTAAATGCATTCAATAAGAACGGTGCGTTTTGTACGGAACACTCAATCTGGACGTTATTATAAATCTATGGTATTAGGTAGGTACTGTACCATGTATACCAATAAAAACAAAAAAAAAACCATTAGTCTCTGTTTGTAAAGTCAAAATCACAGCTTTTTACTAAATGCACTTTTTTTTTTTTTTGTTTTGCTGTTTGTTCGTTCCGGTTAATCTCCGAAACGGTTGTACCAAAGTCAAAGCATTTATTTCAAATAGGCACATAAAAGACATTTTTGAACGTCAAAGATTATCTTAAAATAGAATTGATTCTAGTCGCCCATTCCAAAAGGTAAAAATACCGATTTTGACAGGACTTTCACTGGCAGATAGCTGATGTTATAGGTAAGGCATAACTAAGCTTTATTTTCGAAAAATAATTAGATTCCCGCGCAATAAAAATAAAGCCCATGAAATCCAATTTGGTTTACGACATGCGTGCGAACGAAATCGCGGGCACATCTAGTTGCAAATAAATGATAGGTATTGATTATGGTACAAGACTTACAGTGGAGGACGAATTTTGACTTCCCCATCCAACGACAACACATGGTGCGTTTTCAGCAGGCCGGAAGCTTTCGGGTGGCACTGTCAGAGGAGTCACTACCGTGTTGTTGAATGGGTTGTTGAGCTGAAATGAACATTCAGATTATACACTAGTCTTTCTTACAATTTTAACATACCAAAAGTGACTGGCAGCTTGAGATGCCACAATCAGTGGCGACAATTCCTGCATTTTTAAAAGTGTTCGTATTCAGTCTCAATCTGTCAAAAATACCTCAAATTTTCGGCTTGTAGAGATAAGATTGCGACTAGAATTTAAACGTTTTTAATTAAGTACGGGAATTGGCCTTCTGAGGTGTTGAAAATATCGATAGCACAATCTTCTTCTTCTTAGCGTGTCGATAGCAGTCTAAATGGACTCGGCCTAGAACTCGGCTACTTGTTTGGCGCCATCACAAGCGTCCACCAGTGCCTGTAACGTGCAGCTCACAGGACACGCAGGACACGATATTAAGTGTCCCATCGTCTGTGGAACAGCATAAGGTGCATGAAAGGAGCTTCCCCGAGCGACGTATCTACTGAACCACTGTACGTCTGGCGCACCCTGGGCAATCAGCGAGTTATCCACGCTGATTGGCTAACCCTTTCACCACGATGATAATCCAAAGTCCACAACACTATTGTCGTTGTAGCACATCACTGCTGTAAAACAAAAGTTTGCTACCACAACATTCACGATGGCGCTCGCATCATGTACAGTCAACCGCACGTCTGTTGCGCTGGCCTAGCGTATTACGAAGTTTCAATAGACGAGGAGGCCAGCTTATACTGGTTATTACCACTTATGTGCAGCCCAATGTACAGACGCCAGCACATCAAGCTACCCGAAACTGTCAAATTTTCCCAATCAATATTAAACCATACGCTTTAGCGATAAAGTTGAAAATCTATTTAAGAAATTTGACAGATTGTAGTAGCTTGATGTGCTGGCGTCTGTACCTAGTTACATAAAAACTAAAAAAAATCGATTACATTAATGCTTTCACTGTATTTTTTATTCCATTCCTTACTACACCTTACAACCATATTTGTCCGAGGGAGCGTCACATAATTTTCTAGAGAAAATTATGCGTTAGGGATGAGCGGCGACGTAACGTTAATTCCGTCAAATGGGTTTAGGCCTTAAATAGACGAGGTTTTTTTTTTTATTTAATATTGAGCACATATTGTCTTTGCCCATCTCTCCGAGTGCATTCACGCGACGTGTCCAGCTAACAACTTCCACATCAGCCTGACTGTGCTTTTTCTGGCCTGAGGGACATTACCGTCGAGTTAGACCACGGCAAAATGAGATGATCAAGGTTTGCAGGGTCAACAAGGCTAGACATCGCACAAGAAGGTTGGGAAGGAAAAAGGTGAGGTCTTTGCCCAGCAGTGGGACACAAAACAGGCTAAAAAAATACTTACGGTCAGTATAGCAAGATCGTTGGCAAACGCAGGGCGATCAGTGTAACTAGGGTGTACATCGACTTTTACTACGATCCGAAATCGTTCAGGATTAGTGTCGTTGGTAAGAACGGTTGAACCAGCAAACACTCTGTACTCACTCGGAACGATTGGCGTTGGGGGCAACCTGCAAAATGTGAGATTATTAATAAAATTATCGTAGGAAACTAACTTACAATGGTAGGTACGTTTGTCCCAGACTGGCTGACTTGGGAACACAAACAACATAGTCATAACAGTTGTTAAATAATACGAAAGAAATAAAAAGCTCTTCAGAATGGTCAGGTCAGGTCATCATCTGCCTAGCCTTTTCCCAACTATGTTGTGGTCGGCTTCCATTCTAACCGGATGCAGCTCAATATATATAATAATAATATTTTACATGGAGCGACTGCCTATCTGATCTCCACAACCCAGTTACTAGGTAATACGATATCCCTTGGTAAGACTGGTTGTCAGATTTTCGGGCTTCTGACGACCCGTAACGACTGCCAAAGATCCACGATTGACCGTGCTTTCCGAGGCACGGAAGGGTCTTTACATGTAAAGTCACCCATCCACAGACCAACCAGCGGCAAGCGTAGCTTAACGTGACCAATCGACCCGCGCGGCAGTTATAACTAGCCAAAAGCTTCTCTCCTCTCAATCACCCCCCCTCTGAAACGGCGCGCGATAATTATATCAACGTAAACGAAGCAAGGTCGTCGGTCCACCTTGTGGGAGGCCCTCTAACGCTACGTCTTTCGGTACGCGGTCACCACTCCAGAACCTTTCGGCCCCATCTGCCGCAGGAACCCGTTGGATGCGAGAAGCACAGAACCGGTCGAAGTGGAGGTGCTTGGAGGAGGCCTATGTCCAGCAGTGGATGTCTTTCGGCTGAATGGATGAAATGAAGCAAAAGAACTATGTAAAGATCGTAGCAGGTGGCGTTTTATACTTTCTGCTCAACCCCATGGGAAGAAGGTGCGCGTTTATGTGTGTAAATGCAAAGTTCTAAAACTCGAAAGACAGAAAGAAAGAGCAACAAAAACAGGAAATCTAAATGTAGGTACTTATGTAATAGTTTGATTTCTTATCAGTTAATGTACCATTCGAGTACAACAAACTAATCTGATGTATAAGATAAGTAGAAAAAGATATCCGTAAGTTAATCAGATAAGTTCTGAGAATATTTGCTAAGTTTATTAGAGACGCTCCAAGATTTATTACTTCGAACTCAGTTTTGTCATCGACGTAGCTTATTTGTAAGGTAATTGAGAATATGGAAGTCAATTGTGTTAGTTTTAGTGAATAATGGCTAGTAGCATAATCAGCCTATAATGTTCGCAATGCTAGGATACAGGCCTCCTCTCTTCAAGAGGGAGTGGGCTATAATTTATATATTTATTATTAAAACTTTATGCACAAGTAAAAAAAATGTACAAAGGCGGACTTAATGTCTGAGGCATTTTCTACCAGTCAACCTTAGGGTGATGCAGAGACAAAACATGGCAGGTGCAACATACCGGATAACTTGCTAGGAAATGACTATAAAATACAAGAATATATACATAGATATATACATACATACATACATATAAACCAAATGAACTCTCATGGGAAAAATGATCGGTAGAGGAGAAACCGAATCCAGCAAATCAGCGCTGGGATGTTATGGCCAACTTCTGCCGAATATGTTCACATATAATCCGCCACGCGGGTCCAGTGCAAGTTGGTAGATGTCACATGTCTACGAATTATTAGTTCTAAGACATGCCGGTTTCCTCACGAGGTTTTCCTTCATCGTTTTGAGAGCAGTGGTGATGAAATTATTTACACAAAGTAAAGCGGCTGCCTGAGTCCGTACCCACGACCTACACCACCACCAATTTACCACAGGGTCAATACTGCTCCAATAGCCAGTAGCTTATAGCTTAGGAAACAAAAGACGCTGTTTCGATTAATATATTTTAGAGGTGGAATTTCAAAAAACCCTTTCTTAGTGGATACCTACTCTTCACAAAGAACACACCCTTCAAATTTCATGTCTCTAGGACCAGCGGCTTAGGCTGTGCGTTGATATATCAGTCAGGACTTTGAATTATATTTATGTATAGATGAGTTGTAATAATATCACTGAATTAGGTGTTGCAACAGTTTTAGATATATAAATAGTAGGTATTTGGACGCTTTCGAAGTGCTTTTTTACTCCTAAAACTAAATTCATTGTCACGCTATTGGCAAACTTAAAAAAAATTAAAACACAACATGACTAAATTTCAATTTTACTAGAAAGAAATGTTATCCACAAGAGTAATATGAGAATTATGCACTAACTATTACTCAAGTCAATAAGATTCAAATTCAACTGCTCATAACCATTGAAAAAATAATTAGTACTTACCCAGAGGCGTATGTGAAAGCGCAAGTAGCTGTTGTCAATACATGCTGTAATGTTATCAGAACTCCTCCACACCGATGACCTCTTGTAAATTGATTCAATTGATTAATTTGCTGTATGGAAACCTGCAAGATAATAATAATTGTGTTAGATATAGTGACCTTTGCGATGTTGTTTTTCAGAAAGGTCACCGGTTGCGAATACTACACCAGTACTCGCAATCGCTAACTAAAAAACGTTTCCAGGGTAGATTTGAATAGAAACGCCGGGAGAAGACCTCATCGGTCATGTTCTTCAGAAATTAAAAAAAAGAAAGTATAATTGTCATAGTTTCATTTGTTATTCTTTTACCTATTGTGGTAAGTATAGTAATTTTATTTTAGGTGCATCACATATTATTATATAATTAATGTATGCAAAATATTGTAAAACATTTTAAAAGAGTAACGGTGGAGTTCTTTGCCCATTCTTCTCCATACAAAAACTACCTTTTGAAAGGGGCGACTAGAATCAGTTCTATTTTATTTATTGTAATTTTTGACGTTCAAAAGTACCTTTTATGCGCCTATCCATACTTAATATTATAAATACGAAAGTAACTCTGTCTGTCTGTTTGTCTGTTATTTTACATTTCGCGCCTAAACCGCTGAATCGATTTAGATGAAATTTAGTACAGAGATACATAGTTTGAGTCCCGGGAAAGGACATGGGATACTTTTTATCCCGATATTCCCACGGGATCGAGACTTATGCGGGTGAAACCGCGGGGCGCAGCGGGTTTAAAATAAAAGCTTTGACGTTGACTGAAAGGTAAGGTACGTAGTACTCGTAAATGGCCGGTGTGCGTGTATGACCAGACGTAAGAACGTAAAGGGAGCAAAAGTAGTATCTATGTAAGGATCGTAGTCGGTGGCGTTTTGTAGTTTCTGCCTACCCTGTCTATCGGAAGAAGGCGTGCCTTTATGTGTGCTTGTATGTATGTTGTGTTACCGACAAAGTAGGTATCTTAAAACCTCTATGATTTCTAACTAGCGACGAGATAGAGTGTATGAAGTATATTCTTTTATGGTATGAAGACCCCCGTAACAGACGTGATAATAATCAACTGTGTTTGCATACGTCAAAGACTGTATTAATGGGAAAAAGCGTTTTCTGTATAGCTCCTAAAATATATAATAAAATACCACAGTCATATAATACACAGCCGGTAAATCCAAACTAATATTATAAATGCGAAAGTAACTCTGTCTGTCTGTCTGTCTTTTCTTCACGCCTAAACCGCTGAACCGATTTAGATGAAATTTGGTGTAGAGATAGTTTGAGTCCCGGGGAAGGACATAGGATAGTTTTTATCCCGATACCTATTCCCACGGGATCGACACTTATGCGGGTGAAACCGCGGGGCGCAGCTAGTTTGTTATAAAAAAAGATTCGAGATTTATTAACAGACAATTGTTATTATAATATAAATGATTTTTTGAATGACACTATTTGACATTTTTATTTGAATTTATTAGTACTTAAATTGTGTGACATTTTATGATTAATTTATTTTACTGACTTATTAATGTTTATTATTATTATGTAATTGGATTGAAGTGCCTGTAGTAATTTAGATTTTATTTTGTTAATTTTTATTTTTTTGTAGAATCTTCAAATTTGTACGCCTTACGGTGAAACGTGTACGTACGAAATATTAATATTGTGTCATCCTGCATGCTTAATTTGTATGTATACGCATGTTTTGACAAATAAAATAATCTTTATCTTTTTATCTTTATCTTTGAAGATAGTATGTTTGGCCTTCGGAATAGAACATTCCGAGGGCCAAACATAAATGACATGCTCGGATAACAAGGTGGTCTACGACTTCGTGAAATGCCATCTAAAAGTTAGTTGACAATTTTCACTTCAGCTTTGGTGCCATATTATTATTAGAGCTGTCTTTAGAGCTGTGTTCCAAATATATCTCATTTAATCAACGTGGTGTTTGCATTTCAGTCCTTAATCTATCAATTATGATTTAAAATAATCAGGTACCTAATCCTAAGGGATTGCCTCATATTTTTATATGATAAGTCATAGGTAGATGAATCACAGTGATAATATTATAAAGGCGAAAGTTTCGAGTTTGTGTGTTTATATGTTTGTTACTTCTTCACGCTCAAACGGCTGGACCAATTTTGATAAAATTTTGTATGGAGGTAGCTGACACTCTGAATTAACATAATAATATAATCTACTTTTTATCCCGATATACCCACGGGATCGACATTTACGCGGGTGAAACCGCGGGGCGCTGCTAGTTAGTTAATAAAAACGATATAGCGTACAGTTCAAACATTTGAAACTAGAATTTTAAATCATTATGTGGTAACAGCTGAAGTGGAAAAAAAAAAAACAACTAAGTTTTGCAAGGCAATGTACCTATAGGCGTCGGTAAAATGTTTCCCCGTTCTCATTCATTCCTTGTTTTAGTTGCGTAGTATATTGCAAATCTTTATCAAGTTTTTACAAAAAAACTACATTCTCAGACAATAATTAATTTGAAAGATGAAATTTTTTCGTGTTATTTTGAAAATATTCGAGTTTATCTATCATTTAACGGGTAATTTACAAAGAGTCACGTTTTGTTAATTATCAACACGCGTGACTGTATGATAACTAATTGTATTTTTAAATTAGTATAACAATCTAGCATTTATTTTAGTGTATTGAATCAGAATTCACGAAAATTCAATTATCTTATCTGGTGCTAACAATCTAAACTTTTGTCGCTGAGTCGAACGTTGAAAATCCTACAGCCCGTTTTCCGGTGTCGCCTACTGGTAGTGAAAATGTGCATTAAACTGTTGTATTTAGGCCAATACTTAACTTTGCATTTTAGACCCTCCCATAAATTAACAGCTTTCACAAGTAAAATAAGCTTAACCTAGCTTAGCAACAAATGCGCACTAAAACACCATCGATAAGCCAAATGATTTGTTGTTGTATCAGGAGCCGAGGAATTAAATCGTGGTTGCAGGCGGTTGGCCCATCGCCACACAACTACTGCTATAACCCATTAGCTCTCACAATTTTCGATATATGATAAACTGCTAATGTTCCGTATCTATTCTTATGTTTTGCACTAAAAATTGTCAAATGTTCTCATCGTAATCACAGACAGCCTTGTTTTACCCACTGCTCATCCATGTCCATCAACGAAGATACGGGCCCGTCCGAAAGTTGTTCGATATTTCGGAGTGAACACAAGTCCAAATTAATAAACCTTTTCGGACGGGCAAAACCATATCGGGAGTAAGGACTACTTACTGTCAAATCGAGTTATCATTCATACTTAGGTCGGGCCCCAAAATAATCTTCTATCCGTAAGTTATAAGGAGTAGTTATCTCCCGTAACATCGGTTGAAACTACGGCCTTCGTATTTAGTGAGTGGACCGCCTTTGTTAGGCTTCTTCCTTTTAGTGCCATGCCACTCTAGTACAAACTGGGTACCGTAGCACTATGGGGAGGACAATGGAGTCTTATCCAGAAGGCTTAGACAAGTGACAATCGTTTTCAAAGCGTTTAGAATTTTACGACTTTGAACAGGATTTACTAGCTTTAACCTAATGGGGGATTTACTCTAGGTCGATTTTCGCCGTGTGGTTGGTCGCTTACCAAATCGCCTCACAAGCCAAATCGCCACCCCATTTACACCGTCCGATAAAAATCACAGGTGACTGATTTTGCATCATAATGTCGACCTTCATACGGCGGGTGATCGCCTGCGACTGAGCGCTTTCATGGTCGATTTGGCTACTCTACTTTGGAACTTGCAGCTATAGTCACCTGTGTAAAGCCCACGTAACAATGATGACGTTACCTTTAATTAAATCCTGAATGTGTAATTCATCATCGTCCTTGGTTTTTTCAAGTATGTGGTAGTTCATGTCAGGTACAAATCGCACCTCACTTGGACTTCGTCCGAACTTCTACAATAGTTGGGGAAATGCAATGTCCATAATGTCCTTGCAATCTTAAAAGGTTTCGTGAGGCTTTCAACAGCTACATAAATAGGTAATTAATCATAAGATTATCATCATTACCTGCATAATCATTGTGATTATTATCTTCTTATCATTTAATTCGTCCGTGTGGTGCCGGACTTAAAGAATAGCACCACCCCCCTTCTTCCCATGGGTGTCGTAAAAGGCGACTAAGGGACGTACCGGAGAATGGGCAGCAGCGTTCTCTATGCATTTAATATCATACTGCGATCGCCAACCCGCATGCCAAGCGTGGCGATTATGGCAAATCCCCCCCCAAATGACAAGCACGAAAAATACTTGGCCCCTAGTGCCCGGCGGCCCGCCTACCCTTGGCTACGGTAGCGGCCAAGGCCACGGTGAGGCAAGGGGTGCTAAGAATCCCCGGAAGAGATCCGGCTACCAAAATAACCGAAAACTGGACCTGGCAACATACAACACGCGTACACTCCGGACCGACGAGAAGATCTCCGAACTCGAGGAAGAATTGAGCAGGTTGCGATGGGGCATAGTGGGATTATCTGAAGTCCGAAGAGAGGGGGAGGACTCGATAATCCTTAAATCTGGCAACTTGCTCTATTTCCGGGAGGGCGACCAGCAGTCCCAAGGTGGTGTCGGGTTTATCGTCCACAAGTCCCTTGTGAGCAACGTGGTGAAGATCGAGAGTGTGTCGACCAGGGTGGCGTACCTTATACTCAGAATATCCGCAAGGTATTCGCTGAAGGTCGTACAGGTTTACGCCCCGACCTCGTCACACCCCGACGATGAGGTGGAGACCATGTATGAGGATATTTCCAGAGCCATGCATGGCTCTAAAACTCACTTCACCGTTGTCATGGGGGACTTTAACGCGAAACTGGGTAAACGAAGCGATGATGAGCTGCGAATGGGGCAATTTGGAGTTGGACGACGGAACCACCGGGGCCACCTACTGGCTAGTTTTATGGAGAAGGAAGGCCTCTTTATGATGAATTCCTTCTTCAGAAAACGTGAGCACAGGAAGTGGACCTGGCAGAGCCCGGATGGTGCAACTAAAAATGAGATTGACTTAATTATGTCGACGAAGAAGCAAATATTCAATGATGTCTCTGTGATCAACGCGGTGAAAACCGGAAGTGATCACCGCATGGTAAGAGGCACATTGAACTTAAATATAAAGCTGGAAAGGTCTCGACTAATGAGGTCTACGCTCCGCCCAGCGCCGATCCAAGTTCAAAACCCCGAGAGCTTTCAGCTCGAACTTCAGAATCGTTTCGAGTGCCTGGGGAGCTCCGTGGACGAATATAACGATGGGTTCGTGGAAGCTGTCCATACGGTCGGGTCTAAGATCTTCAAGACCCGTCGTACGAATACGAAAAAGAAGCTCTCTGATCCTACTTTGCGGCTCATGAAAGAGAGGCGCGAGATGATCCTGCAGTCTTCAGATGATGTTCTAAAGTACCGGCGGCTCAACAGACAGATCTCTAAGTCCTTGAAAAGCGACCTTCGCCGCTTCAATACAGATCGTATTGAGGAAGCGATAGAGCAAAATAGAGGCTCCAAGGTTTTTGCTAGAGATCTGTCTATTGGGCAGAGCCAGCTTATGAAACTGAAGACTGATGATGGCAGGATCGTATCCGCCAAACCTGAGCTGTTGAGAGAGATCGAGAGGTTCTATGGACAGTTATACACGTCAACAAGCAACCCCGTTACGAATCTGGCAAACGACCCAAGAGCTAGATTGACCCGACACTATACCGAAGACATCCCGGACGTCAGCCTGTACGAGATTAGGATGGCTCTGAAGCAGCTTAAAAACAACAAGGCACCGGGTGATGACGGAATTACGGCCGAGCTCCTGAAGGCCGGCGGAAAACCCGTTCTTAAGGCCCTTCAGAGGCTGTTTGATTCCGTCATACTCGAGGGTAAAACACCACAGGCATGGAACAGAGGTGTGGTGATACTTTTCTTTAAGAAGGGTGACAATGCCCTTCTTAAGAATTATAGGCCCATCTCACTTCTGAGCCATGTCTACAAGCTGTTTTCGAGAGTCATCACGAACCGTCTCGCGCGCAGGTTTGACGACTTCCAGCCTCCCGAACAAGCCGGATTCCGTAAAGGCTTTAGCACCGTAGACCACATACATACGCTGCGACAGGTTATACAGAAGACCGAAGAGTATAACCTGCCTCTCTGCTTAGCGTTTGTGGACTACGAGAAAGCCTTTGATTCGATCGAGACATGGGCTGTACTGCAGTCTCTTCAACGGTGCCAGATCGACTATCGGTACATCGAGGTGCTGAAGTGTCTGTACGAAAACGCCACTATGTCAGTTCGACTCCAGGACCAGACCTCGAAACCTATCCTTCTGCAGCGAGGTGTGAGACAGGGAGACGTTATCTCTCCGAAACTGTTCACCGCTGCTCTGGAGGATGTCTTTAAGGTTCTGGACTGGAAAGGAGCTGGCATTAACATCAATGGCGAGTACATAACTCACCTTCGGTTTGCCGACGATATAGTAGTCATGGCTGAGACTATGGAGGACCTCAGTACAATGCTCGATGACCTCAGTAGAGCCTCTGAAAGAGTGGGTCTGAAAATGAACATGGACAAAACGAAGGTCATGTCAAATGCCCATGTAACACCCACTCTCATGAAGATCGGAGACGCTACACTCGAAGTCGTGGAAGAGTATATTTACCTAGGACAAACTGTCCAGTTAGGTAGGTCCAACTTCGAGAAAGAGGTCAATCGTCGAATCCGACTCGGCTGGGCAGCGTTCGGGAAGCTACGCAATATCTTCTCGTCCCACATACCGCAGTGTCTCAAGACGAAAGTCTTTGACCAGTGCGTGTTGCCAGTGATGACATATGGCACTGAAACGTGGTCGCTCACAATGGGCCTTATTAGAAGGCTGAAAGTCACTCAAAGGGCAATGGAGAGGGCTATGCTTGGAGTTTCCCTGCGGGATCGAATCAGAAATGAAGAGATCCGCAGGAGAACCAAGGTAACCGACATAGCCCGAAGAATTGCCAAACTTAAGTGGCAGTGGGCAGGGCACATTGCTCGCAGAACAGATGGCCGATGGGGCCGAAAGGTTCTGGAGTGGCGACCGCGTACCGGAAGGCGTAGCGTTGGAAGGCCTCCCACAAGGTGGACCGACGACCTTGTGAAGGCCGCAGGAACTCGTTGGATGCGAGAAGCACAAAACCGGTCGAAGTGGAGGTGCTTGGGGGAGGCCTATGTCCAGCAGTGGACGTCTTTCGGCTGAAATGATGATGATGATGATGATTTAATTCGATACGTGCGTTGTCGTGCACCTTTGTTAGAACTTTGTTATTCGAACAATGAAATTGAACAATTGATATTGTGAAGGAAGACCAGTGCAGGTTTTCGCCAAAGATGTAAACAACAATGGGTACACTGATGAAGTAGTATGAGTTCTGTCGATGTTACAAATAATTTTCGAGCATAGAATAAATAGAACCATTTGAATTTCGATATTTTCCAACTGTATTTTATTATTTAAGTACCGAATTTTACTTGAAATAAGTAGTTTTATTTAGAGATTAATGTATAAGTTTAAATACTTGAATGAAAAATTCTACAGCAAAGCTCTGTCCACCTATTAAATATCCATTTTTTTTCCAGACGGCAACAAGTCATCCGGTTATACACTTAGGACATAATATTTGCAATAAATGTGTAAGTATGTATGAAATACTCTTTGTACATCATTATATTTCAATAACAAAAACCGGCCAAGTGCGAGTCGGACTCGCCCATGAAGGGTTCCGTAGCAGCAAGTAACATAATATAAAAGTTCTTGTAGTTCGTTGTAACTTTGTGAAAGGTAAATTGCGGTTTTCGATTTATGACGTATTAAAAAAAAACTACTTACTGGATCTCGTTCAAACCAATTTTCGGTGGAAGTTTACATAATAATGTACATTATATATATTTTTTTAATTTTATCATTCTCTTATTTTAGAAGTTAGAGGGGGGGGACACACATTTTACCACTTTGGAAGTGTCTCTCGCGCAAACTATTCAGTTCAGAAAAAAATTATATTAGAAACCTCAATATCATTTTTGAAGACCTATCCATAGATACCCCACACGTACAGGTTTGATGAAAAAAAATTTTTGGAGTTTCAGTTGTAAGTATGGGGAACCCCAAAATTTATTGTTTTTTTTTCTATTTTTATGTGAAAATCTTACTGCGGTTCACAGAATACATCTACTTACCAAGTTTCAACAGTATAGTTCTTATAGTTTCGGAAAAAAGTGGCTGTGACATACGGACGGACGGACAGACAGACAGACAGACAGACATGACGAATCCATAAGGGTTCCGTTTTTGCCATTTGGCTACGGAACCCTAAAAAGTATGACTTTTCGTTTGACTTTTATATGAATTCAAAAATTGTCCCAGATTTTTGCTATAATTGATTATTTAATAGTTTTGTGATGATCCATAGGATGAAAAAGTGAATAAATAATAAAAATAAATTATTTATTTTGGACCAAACACTTGTACACATTTCATAAACCTGCCAAACTGCGTGACATATTGTCGGCAGGAAATGAAAATGTGTGTGCTATTAGGTGCGTTCTTACACGACACGCAGATATCGCGTTCAAATCCTAGAAAATCAATTTTATTGCTTCTGGACCGGTTTCAAAACCTCCGGGATAATTGTTTTGTCTTACCAAGCCGGGACGGACTAATTGTGCGTGTAGATTTGTGGATGCACGTGCACATTTGCTGTGTGCGTAAATGCTACCCAGCTAATACTGAGCACTCACAAGCTTGCACACATGAAAACAATGAGCACGTGCACTTCTACATACAAAATCAAGACCACCCACCCACCTTCGTGAGATAAAACATCCACTTACTCATATCAGTAGGTACATATCTATGAATCTGTCATTGATTTTTTTTATCCTATCTGCTATAACGCTACCGCAAGCCTTGAAGCTTAGTCATAGATATAAGTAAACTGATACCATAGAGTTTACGAAACATTGAATTGTGCGATTGTGGTTCAAGGCCAAAAGAAAACAATAACAAATCATAAAGTACTGTTTCTCAATATTTTAATATTAATAGTTTTTTTTTTTTTACTAAAAATGATATACCAACTTTTTAATTTTTTAATTATTAGAATTGTAATATTTATAATGTTTGTATTAATATGAGCCTATAAGTAATTGTTGCACTTATAAATATATTATTTAGGGAAATTATTTGAAAAATGTACTGTGCAAACAATTGTTGGCTAACCTAAATAAATAAAATAAACTTGATTTCTACATATTGAAATATTTTTTTAGAAAGCTTTGTTTTGTTTTTTTGTTGGAAAACTGTATAGAAAGCCACTCCTACTGGCGGTTTTTTTGTTTGTGTTAACCTGTTTATAAATCGATATTGTCCTTGATAATCGTTATTTATCACTTACCTACGTGGCAAGTGTGGGCAAAGATAAAACTGAATCAAAATACCTGCTGAAATAACTATAACTGTGAGGTCATTCAACACCCTTGTATTTTGTTTTCATTAAGACTAACATAAGCATTAATTCAAGTTCGTAGTAGAATAGTATAAGTTTTTACAAGTAATGACAATGGGCAAAATACGTAACGCACTTGTCAGAAGAAAAGGGATTTTCATTCCGAGTTGTCCAAGGGGCCGTAAGTCACTTTGGTTCTTTACTTAAAGTGTGCAATACTAGATGATCCATTAAAAATATAGTAATTTAATAATAAATTGTAATAGATGTTGTGAGATGAGGCCTTTGATCAACAGTGAGACAACACAAGCTTATAATAAATATAAATAACAATCTGACCCGGCGAACTTCGTACTGTTTTTTTCGTGAAATTTTCCCATGTTTTAATATAACTATTCTGCTATTCGGGTCGGAGAAAAATCCAACAAATTAAAGATCATAAATATTGGTCCGGCCGTTCTTGAGTTATAAATGGTGTAACTTACCCGACTTTGTTTTATTTATATATATAGATAGATAATTATAGATATTGTTACTGAGATGGTAAAAATACTTACAGCATATGGAAACTGATTTTCCCTCGCAAGGGATCCGCCTGTGATTCGGCTGTCCGGCTGGTGGGGTAACGCACTTGCACCTGTTGAAATAAATAAAAGAAAATCATTACTTTGTTGATCAGTTAATTAGGAAATTATATTTTTTCCAGCTTCTACATTAATTTACATAAGTTAAATACAATTTAACATGAAGTAACTTGAAATTACTTATTCCCTACAAAAAGTTCGCACAAATATTTTGTCAGTGAGCCCTTTAAGTCTAATTTTCATAGTTAAAGGCCTCAAGATAATAGTCATATCTTGAGGCTCAGTGTGGACAAGAAAAAAATATTTCGAAAAGATTATTATTAACTAGCAGCGCCCTGTGGTTTTAACCGCATAAGTTTCGATCCCGTGGGAATGTCGGGATAAAAACTACCCTATGTCCTTTCCTAGGACTCAAACTATCTCTATACCAAAATCGGTTCAGCGGTTTAAGCGTGGAGAGGTAACAGACAGACTGACAGATAGACAGACACACTTTCGCATTTACAATATTAGTATGGATAACATGATTACCTATATTTTTGTACTATAGATAAAAATATATTCACAATGTAAGGTAAGTCGTAGTAAGGTCATTGTTATCTTGCTGAATTCCAAAAAAAATACTAACAAAATGAGAACAAATCACTTACCGCAAACAGCGAGTACAAAAAAGCATAAAATTCTCTTCTTTTCCATAATTTTAGATCAAATCAGAGTGTTAGAACAAAACCCTGATGACACACAGCTGTAATACAAGTGAGACAATCAGGGCATTATATCGAAAAAATGAACAACACTATCTTATCTATAAGCACAGCATTCACTATCAAATATTATCGAAAAGTATTTATCGAAAATATTGTACCATCGACCAAAAATATTTGGCGCACTTATCCTGTTCCGATAAGAAACCAGTGACTCACGTTGTCTTATAAAATAGTTTTCCGCTCATTATCACATTCCAATCATCATCAGGATTACGATGACGATTATATTAATTTTTTTTACAAACGGACAGCTCATAGGTTCTATGAAGCATTGCATAATAATTGCCAATTCAAAATTGGCATAGAAAATAAATATACTGTAGGTACCAGAGTCTGCGTTACCTACCTACTATTAATTTCTAGCATTGTCCTGCTGCAAGACAAAGAACCTAACCTACCTTAAACTAGCCAACCGACGTCAGTAGGTAAACTGAGTCAATTTCACACACGGCAGCTATAATTTATATTAATGTACATTACATCCCGCTATAATGTACATATACATTATAGCTGTCGTGTGTGGTCTCCTGACGATTTCTATAGAAAGATGTAATGAGATGTATCGTGCTATAATATTATTATACATCTTCACAATATAGCTGCCGTAATTGAAGTGCTTAAGAATCTTAAATTTTGTGACAGACAACGCACATCTTAAACCGCTGGGTCTAGAGATGCTGAAAATTCTGCACAAAAGTCTCTTTTATAACGAAGGTGAGTACTAAGAAAGGGTTTTTCCCCTAAATGGGTTAAAAAGGGAATGAAGTTTTATATATGGAAGCTCATCATTTTTTCCAATAAAAAATCCCATCGCGCATGACTTCTAATTGTTGTCACTTGATTCAATATATATGAATCTACTCGTACGTTCTTATCCAAAATTGCCTTATTGTTGTCACTCCAAGCAATAACAATCTAATGCGTAAAATATTTAAATAATATAATCATTGGCAATGGCCAATGATTATATTATTTAAATATTTATATTTATTTATTTAAATATTTACTTGCTCGAACTTTACACGTATCGCAACGTGCAGCGATACGTGTAATGTTCGAGCAAGTTATTCTCTATTTATTATATTTAAACGCTAGACTAAAAATTTTACGGTAATATATGCATCTTATTTTGTGCAAGTTCAGTTATATGTTCATGACGTCTCGCCTCGGCACCAGCACTCCAAGCTCCAACGTATATACAATGCTAGGCTACTCGCATCACTATTGTAGAACCGTGGGTTTAGTTTTGCATAAAAAGCATTCTCGAAGCTGCAGTACTTAGCAAGAGCGTCAGCTAAATACTTAAGCTTACGTATGCACTCACCGCGTTCTCGGAGCGACTTTGCGACAGATGATGTTGAGAACGCGTTATACATGTGGTCTACATAATATACATGTTCGTATATATGCCAAATGCCACACGATCTTAGCCTACGCGATGCGGTTAATGTTGTCATGTAATGCATATGAATAATCTGCAATTATAGCTACGAGATGAATCTCTCGGATCGAACAGTTTGTGTATTCGAAGGATTTTATTAGACCTCTATTTTCAGGGTATCTGATTGGTATTGTTGTAGGTATACTCATGTATATCTACAAAACTCGTTGAACGAATTTGAATATATGATTTATTTGACTCATCGTTTATGTGAATAATATCTTAGTTATCTCTGTTTTTATAAGCCGAGATAATAAGTCCTAATGACATTACAATTTTACAGCAATCATGCTCACTGATAAAGATCGGTATTTCCCCTATTAATTTTTCTTGCCTGCGATAGCAAAGATAGGTTAGTTTAACGCGTATCTTTGTAATTTTCGAATTCTTTACACCCTCGAAGCATCCAGATTCCAGACTTCGGAATGGATTTTAATACACGAGGTGTCTATGGACCCACTGAGGTCGTGCGATGGACAACTGTTTTTTCTATAAAATCAAATTGACGGATTTGAGAAGTCAATAAGTATAGTATTGAGAGAAAAAAATTGGTACCATGGCCTTGAGGGGTAACAAAATAAGGACACATCCTCAAACCTTGGCGTGTATAGCACACTAAAAGTTGAGAACAAAAAACAAAAAGGCGATTTTTGTGAACTTTTTAATGGCAGTCGGGTGTTTTAATATTTTAAATGTTTGTATCATCTACTTCAGTATCCATATCATCCATATGTTTTTTATTATTATTACATTAATCATACGGTCAAACATGCATATCATATTATACATATGAGCCATTTGCACAGCAAGTTGCCGTTATGGCCATATGAATTAGGAATATCGGCCATTCATCCGAGTGATTAGCATTGCACCTGATTAACATTGTCTAGCCACTGAGTTTACCGCATAGTTCAATTCGTGGTAAGCAAAAGATACGTAAAATGATTTTGTGCTGCTGGAACCCATTATTACACAAAAACTTGATAGCAACATATTTGCACACAAAACATGTTGCTGCAACATTGCTGCGCAACTTTTGCTTACCATAAAAATGATTTATGGTCTTGCTTAGTGGTATGATTTGCGAGTGTTTTTGAAGAGAATAAAGAACCTAGAGCTGAACATAATTTAAGGTTTGCCTTTATGTTGAACTTATACGGATGAGTAGCATCTGCCCGCGACTTCATCCGTGTGAACGTTTACCCTCCCCCCATTCACCCTCTCAGGGATAGAATTTCGAAACACCCTTTCTTAGAGGATACCTACTCTTCACAAAGAACTCACCCTCGGAATTTTATGTCTCTAAGACCAGCGGTTTAGGCTGTGCGTTGATATGTCAGTCAGTCAAGACTTTGAATTTTATATATGTATATATGTCGGAGACAGTTGTCAATTAAATTTGAACGATAGTCAACAGAATTCGTTATGATTGGTTTTCTTATTATTAATTTAAGAGATTTTACTATCACATATTGTCTAATAAATCGAAACATAATTTATTGAGTACTCAGTGTACGCGCTAATTGATTTTAGCAACTTATTTTGATAATTGTAACCGATGGTTTTGTTCAAACCAATTGATGACATGTTACTTTGATTTTAAAACGATTAACTTTGTGAAATCACTATTGTTTATTTAAGACAATTATTCTTGTTGTATTATTCGATTTATAATGTGAGTTATAATGTGGATCTATTAGATTTGGCACATTTTAGTATTTTGTATCAAGTAAACACGATGACGTATTTCCGTACGCCATTGGACAGAGTTGTTGTGGGGCGAGTGCGTAGTGGGGACAAACCTTTATAACTGAGCGCACTCGTTTGTGCTGGACAGTCAGTGACAGTCAGTCACAGTCAGTGACAGTTAGTGAGAGTCAGTCGGTGTTCGGACTTGACTCCTGACAGAGCACTAGCTCCCGACAAACCTGTCGGTTTACTTGGGTGGCTCTGTCACTATACGAACAGTAATCGATCCTACGATTTGTTCGCAATTACTTTGTTACTGTACATAATTATTTTACTGTGTATCTAGTTGTGTCGTGTACCTACAGTGTGTGATTTGCTAGTGTGACTAATTTGTTCGTGATATTATAATTTGATTTGAACTGCAAACGGTTTTTCTATTGCGCAATAACCAACACTACCCACAGTACGCCCACAGTAGTTAATCAAATATGCCTGATAATAACTAGATGCCAATAACCTACTCCTGATCCGACATATAGATATTATGTAGTTACCTACCAGTACATGGAGTGTATTACCGCAGCAGATGACTCACTCTGCTCTGTAAGCGGTTTTTACTGCCCTACTGTTACATATCTACGTATACCTGCGGTTTGTCGATCGACGATGCCAAGAGAGCGGCTGTCGCTGCAGATTGGCTCTCGTATATACAACCACAAGTGTTGGTTAACATTATATCCAAAACAAAAAAAAATAGTATCAGCCTATTACTGTCCCGTTGCAGGGCAAAGCCCTCTTCTTATACATGGAAGGCACGAGCATTGATGACCACACTTGCTCAAGATGGGTTGGGGATTCCAGACTTATAATGTAGTGGCTGCGCCCCGTGGTTTCACCCGCGTAAATGTTGATCCCGTGAGAATATCGGGATAAAAAGTAGCTTATATGTTAATCCAGGGTGTCAGCTACCTCCATACAAAATTTTATCAAAATTGATCCAGCCGTTTGAGCGTGAAGAAGTAGCAAATATATAAACACATACACACACTCACAAATGTTCGCCTTTATAATATTAGTGTGATGATTAAGCGTGATTATATTCACAGATATAGATGCACCTAGTTAACGCAAGAGCAACTACTTCGCGTGCCAAAAATCGCACCAGCTTATGTACAAAAATCGTAAGCCGCCACTTTCGCGCTCAGTCCTGTGTACTGCTGGCTGGATGAGCGTGAACGCTGGCGCTAGGCTCCGGGGGTGGGGCAAGACGGGTGCCGTACAAATCGATTTGATTTTCCCATCACTAAATAGTGCTTGTGACGTCATAGTAGCTAGTCAAAAAATGGCACGCTTTGTTTTCATACAGATCGTGATACTTGCGTTATCTAGGTCTATCTATATCTGTCTATCTATATTATTATGTTTTGATTGCAGTTGTCACTAAGATAAAGATAGGGTTTACAACACATAATTAGGAGCATCATCATCGTCCACAACCCGACTTCACCCACTGGGTATAGGCCTCTCTTTTCTTATGTCGATCCCCACGCTCCTGTGCCAGCTTAATCCAGGTTTTACCCATAATGGCAACAATGTTGTATGTCCGTCTTCCAGTCCTTGGACGCCACTCTGTCACAGCCTTACATCACCCGTTATCATTGCTCCTTGCCAGGTGTTGCCATTATGGTGCTTGCCATTTGCTTTCCATAATACGCTTTCCGATATCGAAGACCTTCTTACGTCTTCGTATCTCGACGTTTGGAACTCGGTCTTTTAGCCTGATGCCACGCATGGAACGCTCCTGGGCTCTTTGAGCAAGCTCTCAGTCTGTACACAGCCTCTTGCATGAGCATCCACGTCTCAGCACCGTACGTCATGGTGGGTAGAACACACTGGTTATAGAGTAGGGACTTCAGACGTTGAGAATTTCGGCTCATCTCAGAATATCGTCCAGTTTTCTAAAAGCAGCCCACCCATGCTGTATTCGTCTTGATGTTAATGCTCTTTGCCAGAAGAAATAATATGAAGAAGGTAGATATACCAGTCAACTATCTCCACCATTTCATTTCCGAATTTAACTGAAGGATTTGAATTGCTGAAGATGTTTGCGATAACCAAGAGCACTGCTACCTTTCTTTATTTTCTTTCTACCTAATGTTGTCGATTTGGTTCCGGCCTGGTCTGTTCTATTCTGGTCGAATCAATACATAGTATAAAACGAAGTAGTCGCTACCGGCGTACGTGTATGACCAGATGTAGGAAGGCAAAAGAAGTACATAAGGATCGTAAGAGGGTGCGTTCTGTAGTTTCTGCCTATCCTCGTAGGAAGAACGCGTGAGTTAACTGCAGACAGAAATAGGAGACCCGCTGCGCGGGGCTCAGTCGACCAGACGTCGTTAGGAATAAAACAAAACGAGCATCCTAAATCTATGCTTTAGAATGTTATGCTTTAACATTATTATGATTAGAGAAAGTATGCTTAAAAAAATTATGTTTAAGCTGTTATGCGTAAATAATGTTATGCGAAAATTATATTTTCGCATAACATTATAATTAGGAGTAACAAAAGTATGCCAAGTTATAATATGTCTTAAAATTTTATGCAAATGGATAGGGAACCTAATTATTCTATGAAAGTGTACGGTCCACATATTTAGGACGGCGTATATTAGTCATATCGATTATTAAAAAAAAAAAAAACCATTAATCTTATCTAACTTTGCGACTTATCAAACGGATATTAGCAATATAAGCCGAGGAAAAAACCGCTATTATCGATTAATATCTCCTTATCTCTAATATTTCGTGCTTCTAATGATAGATGGAATCCTAATAGAATCACTTTCCGAGCCCTGAGGGTTTTTGAGCAAGCATATGCAGGGCGAAAAGTTGATAGCTGAGGTAGGTGCGGCATGATGAGAGAACACCGAAAATATATTTGAAAAGTTTTAGATAGGAGCCCCGTGGACAGGAGTTCACTTTCAGATTTTGAAATACTTAGAACCAAAAATAAGGTGATCTTCAGAGCTATTGATTTTGGTATGATCATGTCCGACTTAATTCATCATCATCATCATCATCATTTCAGCTGAAAGACGTCCACTGCTGGACATAGGCCTCCCCCAAGCACCTCCACTTCGACCGGTTTTATGCTTCTCGCATCCAACGAGTTCCTGCGGCCTTCACAAGGTCGTCGGTCCACCTTGTGGGAGACCTTCCAACGCTACACCTTCCGGTACGCGGTCGCCACTCCAGAACCTTTCGGCCCCATCGGCCATCTGTTCTGCGAGCAATGTGCCCTGCCCACTGCCACTTAAGTTTGGCAATTCTTCGGGCTATGTCGGTTACCTTGGTTCTCCTGCGGATCTCTTCATTTCTGATTCGATCCCGCAGGGAAACTCCAAGCATAGCCCTCTCCATTGCCCTTTTAGTGACTTTCAGCCTTCTAATAAGGCCCATAATTCATAATGACTTAATTGAATAGGCAAATCCGATGAAGACATTGTGGACTTTCCCTAAATCTGACGACTTTGAAAGCTCAGATTTGGATAATTTTGGATATTCAGGGTGAATAAAAGGTATTCTGTGCAATTTTGTTACATGTCCTGATAGTGAATATATAAATATCTGATGGATTGATGGCAAAAAATTGCCATTCGGCAAATATAAAGCAATTTCAATGATTCTTATAAGAACGCAAATTGAATTTGAAGCTGACCTTTTTGTGAATATTTGCGCGATTCAGAAGTCGAAGCAAATACCAAACATAAAAGTAATGATTAAAAGTTGAAGTAACATTTAAACAGTCGGAGTATGCCATAAGCAAAGTTGATTAAGTATTTCAAAATTTTACTATGACATATTTGAAAAACATTCTCATCTTATAGGCTATCCAACAAGTTATCAACATTTTAAATATGCCAGTAAATTTTTTCATAAAGCTGGCAAAGATGGTAAGTCATACTTACTAAAATTAACGAAAACATTAAACTAACGATTTGTTTACGTCGCGTCGTCGTAACACTTTTCAATTCAAGGTTTTATTGTAACTACGAACCTCTGCGCTCTATATCGTTACTGATATCGACCCCAAATGTTCGTGATAGTTCGTTTTTGTGAGTTTTGTTATCTGAAACTTTTCAAATATTTTCGGCATTCTCTCATCATGCCGCACCTACTCAGCTATCAACTTTTTGCCCTGCATATGCTTTCTCAAAAACCCTCGGGGATTCCCTACCATTTCTTTTGGATCTATCTGTCTCTCTATTTTTTATCCAACATTTTTTCTAAACGCAAGATGCACTCAATGTACCCATTAAATGTAAAATATGACTCCTATATTGAAAAAGTGGTCGCTAGCGTGACTGCTGGACATTCCGCATGGATTCGCAGCCCATATTATTATTTGCAAATATAGGTGCGCTTCGCGGTTTCACCCACATAAGTGTCGATACCGTAGGAAAATCGAGATAAAAAGTAGCCTATATATTAATCCAGGGTGTCAGCTATCTCGATACGAAATTTTATCAAAATTGGGCCAGCTGTTGGAGCGTGAAGAAGTAACAAACATATAAACACACACACACCACAAACATTCGCCTTTATAATACTGTCTTTTCGTTCTCTTGTTTTCGAGTAGGTAGGTTTTACTGCCGGATACCAGTGGGGGTGACAATATTTGCTAAAATCTATCTTTGACTAATCATTACAATTATATTTAGGTAAATGACACAATACTTCTATATTGATATCAGTACGACGATCAATGATTAAGTCGTCGTTATCATTTGATTTTATCAATTTGGAAATCACGTCGTGGGACGTTATTGCTTTCCATCTTTTCTAGCCAGTTCTGCGCCTCATTTCAACAACATTATAACATAACATCATGCTTGTAATCTCGGAGAGTTAGGCAGAGGTGAACCTGTGCAAGTATATCCACATTTCGCCAGTTACGTATTAATCATAACTAGCGAAATGGCATGGCACTTTGAGACACCGGGTGGCCACTGAGAAATTCCTGATGGAAGAACCCGATAACACTTCGAAAAACCCAGTAGCACTTGAAAACATTACACCAACGAGGAAGTAATTGCAATAACATATAAAAATCAGTAAACCGCAATAACCTAGGGGCTCAATTTAAAGATACATTCCGAATTTCGTTTAAAGTAATAACTACAGAGTGCGAATAATGTGAATGCATCCAATATAACTTAGGCATGTCACATCCTCTGTATACGACCACGCTCGTTCGTTCGTATCGTACGTTAACGGGAGCGACCGCAGTTTTCTGTAACAATCCTCGAAACGGGTTCAGTAGCGAGATTTTAAGGTTTATGCGTGCGTATCTGTTTCCTTGCTGCGATTCTCTTCGGAAAAAGCAATTTCAGTGAGGTTATTTCTAGATAAAAGATCAGTATTATTGTTCTAATATTTTTCTCACAAAGATACTAGTAAAGTTCTTACGTTATATGTACACTAGCAACGCCCCGCGGTTTCACCCGCATAAGTGTCGATCCCGTGGGAATATCGGGATAAAAACTATCCTATGTCCTTCCCTGGGATGCAATCTATCTCTCTACCAAATTTTTTTGAAATGCGTTTAGTGGTTTAGGCGTGAAACGGTAACGTACAGACAGACAGAGTTACTTTCGAATTTATAATATTAGTATAGTAAGTATAGTATGGATAGTATGGATTATTATGTCCAACACTTATGAGATTATCTTGAAACTTTAATATTATTGGATCAAATCTCTATACTTGTGTAACATCAATACGCGAAAGATTCGATCGACGAATATTCTTTACAACACGAGATACAAACTCCTGCAAGCTCAATAAAATAAACAGTAGCATTCCAATGTTGCAAAGAGTTCTAAAAAGAAACCCAACGGAACGTTTCATCGATTGTAGAATGGTTTATGTTTGTGGAAAGATCTATTTGGTTCACTTGAATTTGTATCCTAATATTTAGATCAGCCGAGATCCCATTTATTTTTATTACGGGTCTGATATCAGCATACGAATGTGTAACAAAAAACGCAATAAGATGTTTCTCTCGCTCCGGTGATACTATTTTATTTTTATTAGAGATATAAGGTTTTATTTTCAATTAGAAAATTACCTCTACTTGTTTTTGGATCTGTTTTATGTAAAAATGTTTTGCTGAATGAACAATGTCTTATACAGTAGAAATCAACGTAAATATGCATCAAAATCTTAATTTTATGCAGAAATGCAGTGTTCAATGACCGGAAGGACTGGAAGCCGACCCAAACTACACAGTTCCAACATAGTTGGGATTAGGCTAGACTAGGATAACGATGGTTGACCGGATCCCCGCCATGGGACCTCGAGGCGAAAGTACTCGCGTCATTGTATCGGTGGCGCGAGGAAGCGAGGGCGCGGGGCGAGCGACCGATGCAGCGACACATAGGGCTGCGTCAGTCTCAGCTTCACGGGGTCCTGGTGTCAGAATGGCGGGACATGTTTTCACGCCCTACCGCGCGCTGGTCTCGTCATGACTGAAGCGGTTCGGCCGGTACTCGAGCGCTGGTTCAGGAGGAGGCACGGCTCCATGTCGTTTCGGGTGACGCAGGTGCTCTCAGGGCATGGTTGCCTCGGGATGTACCTGAGTCGTATAAACAGGGAGCCAGATGCCCAGTGTCTCCACTGCGTCGACTGGCGGGAGGACAAGCCACGGCATACGCTGGCAGAGTATGCCGCTTGGTAGGAGCCACGCCGTGCCCTCATCTCAGGAGTAGGTGGAGACCTGTCGCTGCCGGCTATAGTCGACTCGATGGTCGATAGCGAAGAGTCCTAGGATGCGGTGGTGTCCTTTTGCGAAACAGTCGTCTCGCAGAAGGAGAGGGAGATCTCGTCAACTAACCCGGCATGCATCAGGCGCACCGGGCATCGGGGAAGGGCGGACAACGCCCTCTTCCAGTCCCGTAAATTGGTCCAGAGGCGACGAAATAGGAGACATCTTTCGATCCTATATATCAGGACCCAAGGGGGCCTAAAAAGGCCACTTTGGCAGAATCATAAAAGGATAACATTATGAATCATAATAAACGTCATAAAATGGTCACAAACTGACAATTCATAATGTTATTTAACATTAAAGCAATTCATATTTTGTGGACCATTTTACGAATCTCCATACAAAACTGTCAAACAGATGAATTGCGTGATACGAAATTGTACCCAAATAATATTATGAATTGTCAGTTTGTGACAATTTTACGACGTTTATTATGATTCATAATGTAATCCTTTTATGATTCTGCCAAAGTGGCCTTTTTAGGCCCCAAGGTAGCAGCGCGTAGTGTTCCACGCGCGCCCCTCTTCGGGGGGAGTCAAACACCTCCCTCCCCTAACCCGAGGAGGCCCGCAGCAGTACCAGTCAGGGGTTGTGGAAAGATCGTACATTCCCGCAATCCCCGGCGCAGTACAAACAGTAATTTCCTTGACATCATTATGACGATTAATGATAAAGTCGTCATTGTCATTCGAGTTCATCAGTTTGGAAATCACGTCGTATGACGTTACGTCTTTTCATTCTTTTCACCACCAGTTCTGTGCCCAATTTCAATAACATCATAACATAACATCATGCCTGTGATCCCCAAATACCTAATGTGCGGGTTTTATCCGGTTACATACGGTATTCTAAAATCATAGTAAATCCTTGATAAAAATATTGATTCATACGTCCCTTAATTAGATAAGATTGTAGACACCTATATAATGCAGCCCAAGATTAGCAATATATATCAGTCAAAAAGTAGTATATAGTGTGCTCCATAGTGTTGTACGACAATCATCTGATCTTGTTTTTTTAAACCAATATTAGTTTCCACACCTAAAAAATGAACAACTTTGTGATTTTATTTGTGATTGCTCTATGCGGTAAGGATTTGATACAAGTGTTGATTTTTTCAAAATACATAATTTAATTTATACTACAATTTGTTTCAAAGGATTTTTGTCACTTTTCTTCATTGGTACATTTCACTTTGGCACAAAACGGATCTCATCCTAATAAGTTTGACTTATCACACAATATATTGTATTTATATTAATATTATTATCCATTTAATGAACAGGCACATCAAGCTCATTAAATGTTGAAAGGACAAACAGAATAATAGGAGGAGCACCTGCAACCGAAAACCAGTTCCCATTTATGGTAATTATAGTTTTTTTTTTCTATGTCCAGGAGAAGATAAAACAACTATAGTAGATTTAGTTCACTTAGGGGACCCACTTCAATTTGAACTTGTACTTATCGTTACGAACAACGTATAGTATGGGATCAATCCTGAAATCTACAAACTACTAATAGGTTCCCGTTTACACCCTTTGGGTGCGGAACCCTAAAAATGAAACAAATTAACCCATATTATGTTTTTATATTCTTTTAGATATCTTTGCAACAGTTAAGTCAAGTAACCAATTACACAAGAGGACACAGATGCGGGGGAGCATTAGTTACGCTAAGGCATGCAGTGACATCAGCATCTTGCCTTTACAACAACTTAAATGGGTCAGTATCTAGTGTTCATTTTAACAGACCATGCCAAAGAAAATCCTTCGAAGTTAAAAATGTACTCCTATACATTGCAACTGCAAATGTAAGTTGGTCGAATATTACTCGTTAACTTGTGAAGCTTACTTAGCTGTGATAGTTTTCCTTTTAACTTCGTTTATTTACTACTACCATGATTTTTTCGCATACCCAGAAACAACCATTTAGTCGGCAGGGGGGGACATATTAATTCTAACAAAAATTTGCGCTTTAAAGCTTTATATTTTGCAAACGGAAAGCTGAATAGAAACAGTACATAAAGAAACGGTAGTCGAGAAATAAATATGTAGACTTAGGTCACACATATTATTGTATACTATTTTAAAGCTCGTGTGACATTAACTCGCACTTAAGTCACGCTTTTTTGTCTAAAAAGGCCTACTTAAGTCAAAGAAAAGTGTGGCATAAGTTGGGTTTAGGTCATACAGCGCTATATAATAGCTTTCCACGCCCGAAATATGTTTGAACAGCCGAAAACTCGCACCATGTGATAGACAAGAAAAAATCATCGCCACTGTACGTGTAGGATAGATGCCCAATTTTTTATTAAATCATTTTATTATACCACTTTGTCAGCGTGATTATACAGGGTGTCCCTGGAAGTATGGATCAAATGGTATAGGGACGTGGGCAAGGTCATTTCCAAACGTTTTAGCAAAAAAAAAAATACTAAAAAAATACTAAAAAAAAAACTAAAAAAAATACTAAAAAAAAGAGAAGAAAGATCAAAGTCATGAAAACTATCAGGGCTATCAATTTATTTTTTTTAGAAAGCCCCGATAGTATTTTTTTATGATTATTTTCTTTGAACACTAAACGAAGTGATTGAAAAAAAAATTAAAATCGGTCATAACTTTTGAACCGTAAAAAAATTCACTGACATTGTCAGGGTTAAAAAGTTTGGAAATGACCTTGCCCACGCCCCTATTCGATTTGATCCATACTTCCAGGGACACCCTGTATACCCATGCCAAATTACAGCTTTCTAGTTCTAAGTAAGGATCTGAGACAAGCCGCAGACAGACAGACAGACAGACGAACGGACATATAGAAACTATAAAGGTTCCTTATTGACTACGGAGACCTAAAAATCAAAGCATACACTTATCTTATGCGAAAAACGAAAAAAGTGGTAGCCGGGTTTTAATCTTTGCCGGATGCATTATTGAGGAATATTTCTTCGTTTCCGAACGGTTTTCAAACAATATCTAATTTATTGTAGGTACAGAGCCAAAAACGTAAACATAATCACTGTTTTGCAGGGTACACACGCTTATTGCTGCGACTGAATACCGGGTGTTCGCTGGTGCAGTGGCTCTTACCGACGACTCTTCTGCTGATCGCCATCGTACTGTAGAAAGCTTTACCGTACACCCCGACTACAGCCCGGGCACCCCAAATGTCAATGATATTGCAGTTATTACCGTGAGTAAAATTTTTGCCGCATTTTTTTTTTTTATTAATAAGAAAATGAATAATTATGTCCTTATTTCAGGCAGTGCTCATTACAGAGTGTACTAATGATAGGTAAACTGTGTTTCCTTCTAATTCTTTGCATTCTAAAAGTTAGCAACGTCACAAAATAGCTGTCCAAGATGAGTCCTCAGATCTTCACTAAATATGAAATGTCTTAATAGGTACATGCCATCAACTTAAGCATCACAATATTCGTGAAGGTCGGTTGTTAAAGCCAACCGGACGAAACCACTGCAGTACCTACGGTATATGATAATTAGCTAAATCTTTTGCATATTTCAGTTGACAACAGCATTCCCAAGTGACGCAGTATCAACGGTGCCACTGTCGACTAACGACGCCACCACATCGCAAGGACGGGTTTGCACGTCGTCGGGCTGGGGATCTCAAAACGACACAAATTCTGTAAGTTACATTACACATGGTAAAAACCATTGGTAACAACCATATTATGCTTTGGGCCCGGCAATTTCCATGTTTACCTACTGATGCTGCCCGTACACGATAGCATGACAAGCATGATGACGTCACATTCGCGATACGAAACTAAATGTACCCAAATAACGTGTAGTTGTTCATTTTGTTTCACTCCGCGAAAGCTAGCGCCAAAACTGACACCTACGTAACTATAATTAATTACGCGGTTGATTTTTGTTAAAATTCAACCCTATTTATCCGCTTCCTTTTGTTTTTAGCCCAGTACGCAGTTGATGCACTTACAGAAGACTGTGTTAGACCAGATCGGGTGCGAACCGTTTTTCAGCGGGCCGCTCGCCACACCCGGCGCTACACTCACTTTACAAGATACCATGATCTGCGCAACGACATTAACCCCTTCTTCTTCATGCTCGGTAATAATTTATTTGAATTAATATTATTGCTCCTCCAACTAGACCGTGGTTGTCACCTAATAGCAACACTAATGTGAAGACACGATTCGACAAATTATTACTTCTAACTTTGAGACGTTTTATGTCTACTATTTAGTATACCATTAAATACCCATGTCAGTAATACTCTCCAAAAATACTCAATATCTTTATTGCTTTACCATAATATGTATTTAGGTGGTAACTATAAAATTTAGATCATTATGGACCCTGTAGGGCACAGCAAAAGGGTAGGAGAGAGGAAGCGTCTTTTAGTTACTAAATTCTCAAAAAACCTTAACAAGAGGAAGAGAGAATTACATTATTTTTATAATTACGTTATTTTCAGGGCGACTCAGGCAACCCGTTAGTATGCAACGGTAACCTCAACGGTGTTCTCACTTACAACGGTCATGACTGCTCAAATTCGCTCGCTCTGCTACCTGAAGTGTATACCCGGGTCTCCAAGTTTGCCACATGGATAAACACCACGGCAGGAGCATCTACTTTTCAACCTGGGATGGCAGTATTAGCAGTGATCGCTATTGTTCAAATTATAACCACCAATGTTTTTAATTAAGATATTTTAGAATTTTAGAGATATTATAATTATTTTTATTTACATATTGCTTTTTATTTTAATGTCTGTTATGTTATTTACTAGACAGTTTCAAATTGAAGGTATAGACACTAGTTTATTAACATTATCAACTCAGCTAATTTCAACCCATAGGTTTATCTCAAGCTGCGCTACAATACCCTGTTCTCCGCCTTCCGCACCTTGTATGACCTAGCTGCTTTTTAAGGTCTTCGGTCCATCTAGCCGAACGTCCCACAATACGCTTGCCGATACACGGTCTCCACTCCAGGACTCGTTTACTTCACCGATCCAATGGCCGTGAAGCTGCGGCTAATGGTGGCTGAAGTGGCAGTGGACTGGCCATGTTTGTTGAAGAACTACACTGTCGTTTGACCGACATGACCGGCCCACCGCCACTTCAGCATTCTTACTCTGAAGGCAGTAACTCTAGTTCTTTTATATAGCTAACACGTTACATAGCTAATTAAATGAAGATGTCTTGAGATACGTGTGTCAAAGTTCATGCCTGTAGATGATTTTGACACCTCCATGCAATAACATCGTAACTCACTTTTTCCAAAAATTGAGTTACAACGGCATTGTTATGTAAAAAAATAATGCATTTTTTCTGTACTATCATTGTAATTCTATTCCCTTTCGTTTCTAAAATAAACCAACGTCAAAGTATTGTAACTAATCCAAAAAATATTTTTTGTCCACAATATAATTGTCAACAAAACAATTTTTCTTTTACAACTTAACCATACCTATTTATAGTCCGCCTAAACTATATTAAATAGAGCCAGCTTCAAAAATTGTACGGGGTGTTTTGAGTTTGCTATAATTTTTCAAACTTTAAAATCGCTCTCCTGTAAAATCACAAAAAGTGAGTTACGATGTTATTGCATGGAGGTGTCGATTTATGAAAATCTATACTTATAATAAATCTGTAGAAGTGAAAATTCTGTACATTGAAAATATCAAAAAAATAAATGGCAGGGGGCGTTACTAGACCGACACCGAACCCAAAAAAGTGATTAAAAATTTTTTTGTCTATCTGTCTGTTTGTTCAGGCATCACGCAAATACTACCGATTCGATTACGATGAAACAGTATAATTATTCTTTAATATCCTGGGCACCACACTGGGTACTTTTTATCCCGGAAAAGTATCTATCTATCTATCTATATAAATAAAAACAAAAGGCCTGACTGACTGACTGACTCATCAACGCCCAGCCCAAACCCTTGGACTTAGAAAGCTGAAATTTTACACAATGGTTTTCTTTATAATGTAGACAAATTAATTTATACGTGTCTCAGCGTTTTTGATAATGCCACCCCCAAAGGGTTTAAAAGGGGGATGAAGTTGTGTATGAAAGTCCGTCAGTTTAAAAGTTAGGATCTTCAGTATGTAGGCTAACGATTGAAAATTAATTTATACGTGCCTCAGCGTTTTTGATAATTTCTCCCCCAAAGGGGGATGAACGACCTGACTGAAATATCAACGCACAGTCTAAACCGCTGGTCCTAGGGACATGAATTTTGAAGGGTGTGTTCTTTGTGAAGAGTAGGTATTGAATAAGAAGGGGTTTTTTGGAAATTCAACCTTTAAGGGGATAAAAAGGGGGGATTTTGTTTGTATGACAAATCTTATTTCTTGAGTTAATAACCTTGAAACTTGGCACGAATACTTATCTAAGTAAATTATGAAGTTTGGAATTTTTCGTTTTTCTAAAATACCCCCTAAAGAGGTATTGGGGGATGTCAAAATTTGTATGGAAGAATTTTAACGCCCTGTCCGATTAACTTGAAACTCAGTATTTATACTAAGTACTAAAAATAATTAATAACGTATATCAGGGTTTTTCAAAAATCTACCTCTAACTGTGTGTAAAGAGGTAGGTAATTTTAAAGGGGAGGATTTTCTACGTGGCTTGATTAGCTCGAAGTATGGTATAAATAAAGTTTGAGTCACGTTATGAACACATTACGAACGATTTTTCAAAATTCTACCCCTGTGGGGGTGAAAATCGGGGATACAGTTTATTTGAAAAATCTGATTCCTTTGTTCTATAAACTTAAAAATTGGCCCGAATACTTATTTATCTAAATTAATTATAAAGATCATACCAACATACATTTTCTAAACTTTTAGAGGAAAGTACGAATTTCACGCGGACGAAGTCGCGGGCAGAAGCTAGTGGTTAATAAAGTTCTTCCTATAACTTTTAATTGTTTGATGTTTTAGAGAATTTGGTTACATTGAAAGGTTTGTTAAAGTAATACCCAACGGAATAGCAATGAAGGCCATACAATTTGACAGTTTAGAGAAATGTGCTACATAGTGACGAATTCTGGGAAATTTTCAAAAATAAACTTAAAATTAGGTTTTCTTGAATCTCATGAATTTTCGTCAAGGCATTATGGGGTGCTTAATCAAATGGGTTACACAGTTATATTTCACCCGGTGACTGGTGGGTCGGGGGAACAACAAGTTTTACGCGGACGAAGTCGCGGGCAGAACCTATGCTAATAATAAAGCTGAAGAGTTTGTTTGTTTGAACGCGCTAATCTCTGGAACTACCTGTCAGTATCAGTTAAAATTTTGCATTTTAGAGCCCAATGCTTGAAGATGGCTATAGGCTATTTAACATCACGCTACGACTCTTCGGAGCCGAGCAGAAAGAAAGAACGCTAAGCGAAAATCAAGAAATAGCGCGGGCAGGATGCGACGGATCGGGTCAGGGGAACCAAAATTCCACGCGGACCAAGAATCTAGTTATTATATATTATGACAGTGTATAGACAAAATACTTTGGATAGAACACACAATAAAACATACAATCCCATTATCAATTACTTTTGCAGACAAAATTACCTTTAATCTTATCTTACTTCGAGATCATCGATCACTTAGTGATCGATGTCCGGGACTTATAAAACAATTATTAACAATAAAAACCGAGGAAAAAGTCCCCTATTATCGATATTTTTTATCTATTTTAATTTTAATATTTCGTGCTAAGAATCCCCGGAAGAGATCCGGCTACCAAAATCAACGGAAATCAGCGTTGGAAGGCCTCCCACAAGGTGGACCGACGACCTTGTGAAGGCCGCAGGAACTCGTTGGATGCGAGAAGCACAAAACCGGTCGAAGTGGAGGTGCTTGGGGGAGGCCTATGTCCAACAGTGGACGTCTTTCGGCTGAAATGATGATGATGATGATGATGCGCTTCAAAATAAAAAGATGGAATTCTAATAACTTTGTTTTTCATCTATCTGTCTCTCAGACTTTTTTGCCAAGACTTTTTCTTGGGAGAGGTTAACCAGGCGTATGAAGTAGATAGGTAATCTTTGTACCTGCAGAAGAAAGTAGGCTACTTTGTATCCTGGATATTTGTATTTAAAAGTGATGAAATATAAAATACCCAAAATGTAATTAGTTTATAATAATGCCTTTACGTTGTTTTGTCCTCAAGTAGGTTGGTATTACGACTGGATATCAGTGGTGACATATTTATAAAAACCTATCACCATCAGTTCAGTCACCACAACCGGTCAGATCAGTAATAACAATCATTTCTAGGTAAGTTGATACATTAATTTCATTGAAATCATTATGACGATCAATGATAAAGTCGTCATTGTCTTTCGCGTTTATCACTTTGGAAATCACGCCATATGGCGTTAAGTTTGTCCATCCTTTTCACCACCAGTTTTGTGCCACATTTTAACAACATTGTAGCAGCACGCACGTCTTAAGGTGCATCCAGACAGAGCGAGGCATGCGCAGCAAATGGTTTTTATATCTATACTAATATTATAAAGAGGTAAAGTTTGTAAGTTTGTATGTAGGGGGTAATGTCTGGAACTACCAGTCGGATTTGAAAAATTCTTCTTGCATTTGATAGCGCAATTCTTGAGGAAGGCTATAGGTTATTTAACATCACGCTATGATCCTTAGGAGCCGAGCAAAAAGAAAAAAAAGTAAAAAAGAATGTTAAGTGATAGCGCGGGCGGGTGATGCGATACGACGGGGTGGCTCGGGGGAAACAAGAAGTTTCACGCGAACGAAGTCGCGGGCTGAAGCTAGTATACATATATATATGTCGGATCAGGAGTAGGTTATTGGCATCTAGTTAATATCAGGCATATTTGATTAACTACTGTGGGCGCACTGTGGGTAGTGTTGGTTATTGCGCAATAGAAAAACCGTTTGCAGTTCAAATCAAATTATAATATCACGAACAAATTAATCACACTAGCAAATCACACACTGTAGGTACACGACACAACTAGATACACAGTAAAATAATTATGTACAGTAACAAAGTAATTGCGAACAAATCGTAGGATCGATTACTGTTCGTATAGTGACAGAGCCACCCAAATAAACCGACAGGTTTGTCGGGAGCTAGTGCTCTGTCAGGAGTCGAGTCCGAACACCGACTCACCCTCACTAACTGTCACTGACTGTGACCGACTGTCACTGACTGTTACGTCTGACTGTCCAGCACTGTAAACGAGTGCGCTTAGTTATAAAGGTTTGTCCCCACTACGCACTCGCCCCACAACAACTCTGTCCAAATGGCGTACGGAAATACTTCATCGTGTTTACTTGATACAAAACATTAAAATGTGCTAAATCAAATAGATTCACATTATAACTCGCATTATAAATCGAATAATACAACAAGAATAATTGTCTTAAATAAACAATAGTGATTTCACAAAGTTAATCGTTTTAAAATCAAAGTAACATGTCATCAGTTGGTTTGAACAAAACCATCGGTTACAATTATCAAAATAAGTTGCTAAAATCAATTAGCGCGTACACTGAGTACTCAATAAATTATTATCCGATTTATTAGACAATATTTGATAGTAAAAAGAAAACAAATCATAACAAATTCTGTTGACTACCCACAAATGTAGTCGACAACCGTCTCCGACATATATATGTACGGTTGCCTCAGGCTGAGGCATCTCACATACAGGGTGTCCCGTAATTAATGGATAAACTCTTAAGGGGTCATTGTACAAACGGTTATAGCAATTAGCTGACCCCCCTAAAAATTACTCGATTTTGCACCCTCCTCTCATAACATTAAAGGTTATTCAATATGTATGAGTTAATCGGACTAACACTACTCGATGAACAGAAACAATAAATAATTTTGATACGTAAATTTGAGCTTTAAGATGTTGGTGTTAGGTCATTTACTATGTATGGGTATTTGTTACGCAATTTTCATTTTTAATCAGCAAGACTTAAAGGTTAGGTTAATGTTGTGATAATTTGTGTCATTGCTACTAATACCTTATTTCATCTATCTTACTCAAGTTAATCTGGTGTCGTGGTTCATGCGTAAGGCTGAGACGTGCAAGATGCGAGTTCAAATCTAGTCTCATGTTTAATTTTGTTTTCAATATATAAATTGTTCGTTAAGTATTTCTTGCATTATTGTAAAGAACAAGCATATCAATTAAGTTGATAAACGATAAACGTTTCACCTTTTTCAATAAGTGGGTAGTTCGACGTCAATATGCGTATTCAACAAAAACTGCTATTGAAATGATTTTAGGAATATGGGGTAGAAGAATAAATTGAACAAGACATTCTATGCACAAATAGCAGTGAATACGCACGAACATTTTTATATTGCCTTACTAAGTTGCGAAAATCCACGCCTTTTTATTAATTATTATTATCGGTTTTGATAGTTTAATCGTCATGTCTCAGTTGAGTGATTATTTAAAATACAAAATATTGTATTTGCATAAGGAGAATGTTGGTATTAAAGCGATTGCTAGGAAACTTAATAGGTATAGCGGTAAGTGTATTCTTTTTTATACTTCCTTAATTCGTTAGTTGGCTTAAAAACGTGAGTATAGAATAATAGAAAATTAACTGTTTCATTATGAGATCATTTATAGGTCTAATGTGGTTTATCTAAAGGTATTTTTGCAAACTTATTCGAAAAATTATGATTACCGGGTTATTAAAATTATGCTTATTGTGTTGTTTCAGAGAAATACAGTCAGACTGTGGCTAAGACGTTTTGAAAAGACAGGGAATATTCAAAAGGATCGTCCTGAACCAAAACCTGCAATGTTACTCCTGTGTCAGAACATCATCAAGCAATTGTTAGAAGGCATACTGAACACCCATTTTTGCCTACTCAATGCAGTATAATGTTTCTGTTCAGACGGTCAGAAAACATTTGCATGTTGCTGGACTGAAACAATACAAGCCAGCACGTAAAATTTAACTGACTGCTGCACATCGCCAAGCAAGGGTCCGCTTTGCCCAAGAATATCTCAATTTTAATTGGGAAGATTATGTTGTCATATTTACCGACGAGAAGTCTTTGTCAAAACCTTATTTATAACTAAACATAACTACATACTTACAAAACAAATTGATATATAGTATACCTAGTAGGTAAAACATCAACGTATAATGCTATTTTATTTAGTTCAACGATATTTAATGTGGTGATGTTATTGTTATGAAATAGAAATACATACCTATATATTTCTAAATATTATAACATGTTGATTCACTACATTAAACTCTGTGAAGTATGTAACAACGTTATAAGTAACTGTTATATCATTTACGTTATTCTTATAATATTTTTTTTTATAAAATAAAATCGTTTTTACCATCATTATCGTTTTTTTATTTTCGTTCAGCTTTTTTTTTTGTTGCTTAAGTTATAATTTATTATTTATAACTTAAAAAAAAATATTATAAAACAAAATGCGCAGCAGAAAATATGTTGGTTTCGAACTCGCAACCACGCTCTTGTCAGCTCACTGCAGCTACCACCAGACCACACGAACATGGTGATTGTCGTTGAATTAGCGATAATATATTACAAGTTAGAACAATATTCAAGATCTTACCTACCTTAACACTGCGTGTTAAATATCAAATTCGAATAACTGTTTTATTAATCGTAGACGTTGAACTGTTCTAGTTCGATAAGCTTACTACTAACAATCAGAAGGTTCAAATTCGTTTAATTTTTAAGGGGTCAGCTAATTGCTATAACAGACTGTACTTATCATTATGAACAACTATTACTCTAGGGCCAAGCCTGAAAATACGAAAAAAGTATCAGCTGTTTCCTACATTTTGACGAGTTATGCGTTTATAAATGTAGAGAACAGCTGATTTTTTTTCGAGATTGGATGTTATGTTACACCTCGAACACTCCATACAACGCGCTTGCAAAATAATTACCTATTACTACTACATAATCAAATGACGTTTGTACAGGTACACGTGCAAATGTGCGCGTGAACTCTATTAGGGTTGGCTGTCGTACATAGCGTAAAAAACGGCACGGAAAGCAATTTGTGTCCGGCGAGCCGACCGACGACGGCGCTGCCCGAACGTGTGAATTATTATGAAGTGACCTTGTAGTTCATTTGTTTATTTATATAGTCGGGTTCGTGGTCTTGTAATAGTGCAGCTCAAATTCATATTTTGCCCCCACTTCCCCGCGCTATGTATCTATCATTCTATCCCATTCGCTCTGACATACTGATTCAGTTAGGGTGTACTACATTGTTGATGGACGTAGGCTTGGTAATAAATTACTAAATTATGATTATATACGAAATCGACGTCTTCTGTATATAATAAAATGGAATTATTTTGATAGTGAAAAAAGTTTTATTCTTTAGTACATTATAATTTAACAGCTAATAGTTAATATATAATGTACTAATGAATAATTTTGCTAATTTGCCAAGGTAACCTACGCACAGGTGCCCAACAAAAAGTAGGCGCTTCGAAAATCATCTTCTAACTTGTATACTACGAACGCGCGATGATGAGATCTAATATAGAGTTGTAACAACTCTCAAATTGGTCGATCAGTTGACAACTCTCAAATTGGTTGTCGAACACGTTCTTCTATAAGTACTTGACTATTTTGTATTACTATGTTTAGAAAGTACAGACCCATTTAAATTTTTAGTATCGTATCTATAAATTGTTTTCAAGCATCGTCACGAATCTTCTAGCGCAAAGAACTGAACTCTACTGACTTTTAGCCACCGGATCAGACGGCTTTCGAGGAAGATACAGCATAATAGACCACATAAATACAGTGCCACGTAAAGAAGTTCTCACTTCTTTACGTGGATAGGTTGGATTGTTCGTGGGTGGATTGTTCTCTAGTATTATTGGAGGATGTGTTTAAGACGCTGAACTGGAAAGGACGCGGCGATAACATCGCACATCGATCGGTGGCACAAGCATCGGTCGCTTTTAAAGTGGTTGCCCATACGCCAGCGCAGAGAGCTTGTTTTCATTTCTTGATTCTCCATCTTCCCCTGGTTATCTAGCCACCCCACTTTCAGTATATTTGCGCCAACCAAAATAGAAATCTACGTTCATCACACAATCGTCTTCTCCAATGTCCCATTCACCGCACAGACTTCATTCACTCTTCCTTCTTCGTGCAGTCTATCTCTCTGTGGAATACGCTCCCCCAGGAAATCAGGATGGCAACCAGCCGATTATCCTTTAAAGTTAAGGTTTGCGAGCACATTCGTAAGAAGCTGGCAGTATCATCACAACGATAATATTTTGTCATTGTTTGTCTTATTTCTTTTTCGTAAGTATATTCATATATTTATGTAAATTATGTATATTATTTGTGCTTATAATTCTATGTAATTAGATATATATTCATAGTTTTAATAGGTTTCTGCTTGCATTTATTTTTAATATATTTATTCCTCAATTTTTATTATTGCACCTACCACTGTTTGTCTCTGCATCACCCAAAGGTTGACTGCTAGAAAATGCCTACGGTATTAAGTCTGCCTATGCACACACACACACTTGCAGCAGATGCTGTAAGGCCTAGTTGATTCATACGCATTGGTCTCCGGATGAACATGGACAAAACCCAGGTTATGTTTAACGACTGCTGTTAATGTTAATGATTTCAAGGTTGTCCGAGAATAATTTTACCTAGGGAAAACTCTGCAGTTTAGTAAGAACAACTTTAAGACCCGGTTAACAGATGAATTAAGTTGAGCTAGGCAGCGTTTAGCCCCCCCCCGGTGGGTTCCCGCATTGTCGAGGCAGGGGGCTCAGTAGCCGTGGCTTGATCATCCACGATGATGCGAAGAGGAACCTGAGGAGGGGATGCTCGTCAGGGCTTTTGCCGGTAAGCCGACGACGTAGGGGCCAACAAATACGTTGCGGTGCCGCTTGCTTGGCGCAACTGAGCCGGGCCGCGATGTCCTATGGGAGGCATCGCGGCTGAGGGTTGGAGGCCGCGGCGGGAGAGGAGTGCCGGTATTGCGGTGCGCCGCTCTCCGTACCTTCTGCGGCCTTGACGGTGTCGTCACCGTCTGATGGCGGACGCGGTGGGGCCACAGGGGAGGAGGCGTGTTGGTATGACGTTGGCCGCTCTCCCTATCTTCTGCGGCCGAAAATAGGCAGGCGGCGGAGCCAATGACCTGACCCGTCGCAGGGGGACCAAGGGTGCCCAGACACGGTTTCGTCTGGCGCCCATGTGCTGGTTTGGTCCCTGGGGTGATCACGGCATGCTATGTGTTTTGGTGCGCCGGTGATGGGGAATGCTCCCCAGAGGAGGGTCCGGTTACGGATAACCGCAGCGGGTTCACAGATGAGTGCTAACGCGTGCCCGTGGTACCGCCGTAAGCCACAGAGGACGACACCGTGGAGTTTTAGTGGGTTAGAGGCCCAAAATCAAAATCAAAAGTCATTTATTCAAACTAGGCTGAGAATCAGCACTTTTCGAACGTCAAAATTACAAAAGACAGTCCCCCAAAACGCCCGCCCTTCGCCACTTCCTAGTGCTTTCGCTGGGGAGAAGAAGTGGCGGAACAAACTCCCCAGCAGCACAGCTGTCTGTTCAGTTAGAAATAATTAATTTTATACAATACTATGTATGCAAAGTAATTAACATTACAGGACACAGAACCTTAAATTAAATTATTTGCCATAGGTTAACTAGCCACGCCAATATACCAACAAATACAATAAACACTATACGTACTCAAGCAAAAAAAAAAAAAAAAAAATATAACCAAAAAAAAAAAAAAACTTACTGACCAAATAAAAGCCTCCAGGTAAGGGCGTGACAGCTTACATATGTATGCAATGCTGGGTTCTGTTTACATAGCTGTCACTTGAAGTCACAAATGATAAACTAGGACCATCGAAGTAAAATAAATAAACAAGTTATTACTACTAATAACAACAATAAAACCATGGTCAGCAAGACGACCAGTCACCACAAGCAGCACCCGTTCACGAGCATAACGCAAAGATCAGCCATTACCCCCCTCGCCATATTTGAGGGAAGGAGGCAACCCGACCCCCGACGCTACCGCAAGCAATGACATCTAAGGGAGCATGACGAACTTGCTGCCGGTTGCTCAAGCAAGAATAATAATATGATCATTCGTAGAGGTCGCTAGCTAACCACATATTGCAATCAACTCATTAAAAGACATTGAAATGAGTAGATTATGTCAATAATAAATTACAATAAAATTAAACCGAATTGACTAAAACTCTCAACTAAAAAAAACAAAAAAATAAAATAAAAACAATTATATAAACTCATATAACCTGTCAGTAAGCTAATTCTGGAGAAAGAACATAATAATTGTCTTGAGTTAATCAGGGCGACCAACTATTCTTATCGTTTAAGTAGTCGTTGATGGAATAGTATGCTTTTGAACAAAGGTTGGATTTTACTTGAGCTTTAAATCTATTAAAAGGCAAATCTAGCAAGGAAGAAGGTAGCTTGTTATAAAAGGTTATACCAAGCCCAACAAATGAGTTATGAACCTTATGAAGCCGGTGAAAGGGAGCACGTAGTTTGTCCTTATTTCTAGTGTTAACATTGTGAGTATCACTGTTTTTAGTGTACAAGTGTATATTTTGCCTAACATATAAGATGTTGGCAAAGATGAACTGTGATGCAACCGTGAGAATACCAATATCTTTAAAAAAATCTCTTAGAGAAAATCTGGCGCCTAGCTGGTAAATCGCTCGAACAGCTCGTTTTTGCAGGACAAATATATTTTGTATATCAGCGGCTTTGCCCCACAGCAGAATACCGTAGGACATAACGCTGTGAAAATAACTAAAATAGACTAAACGAGCTGTATCAACGTCAGTGTATTGTCTAACTTTCCTGACGGCATAGGCAGCCGAACTGAGCCTTCCTGCTAGGCTTGATATATGTGGTCCCCACTGAAGTTTGGCATCTACTGTTATTCCCAGAAAAACTGCCGAGCCCACTGTTTCAAGCACCACTTTATCTAAGACGATGTTGGGTCCTAGATTTCTAACATTTGGTAAGGCAAACTTTACACATTTCGTTTTCTTGGCATTGAGAACTAGGTTATTTGACGTAAACCAATCCGTAACTATTGATAGTGCACTGTTTACGTCGTCAAAATCTTGTCTATTCCTGTCAACCTTAAAAATAAGAGATGTATCGTCTGCAAACAGTACAACGTCACAGATGCCCTTTAAATGGAATGGTAAATCATTGATATATACTAAGAACAAGAATGGACCCAGTATTGAGCCTTGTGGTACACCTAACTGAACTGGTAGCCCGGAAGATTTTACACCATTAACATCTACACATTGGAACCTATTATGTAAATAAGAATTTATTACGTTGAGAGCTTCGTTTTGGACACCGTAATGACGTAGTTTACGTAAAAGCGTGTCATGGTGCACGCAATCAAAGGCTTTGGAGAGATCACAGAAAACTCCAATAGCATTTTGAGATTTCTCCCATGCATTAAATATGTGTTTCAGCAAAGCAACACCCGCATCTGTGGTTGAACGACCTTTTGTAAAACCATATTGTTCATTATGAAGGAGGCTATTTAAATTAAAATGTCTTAGCAACTGCTTGAGTATTAATTTTTCAAATATTTTGCTAAATGCAGGTAAGATAGAAATAGGCCTAAAATTGCCAACGTCATTTTTATTACCTGATTTAAATAACGGTATGACTTTACTACTCTTCATGAGGTCAGGAAAAGTTCCTAAATCAACACATTTATTAAAAGTAACAGCTAAATAGGGGGCTACGATGTCTATTATATTACTTAAAAGTTTAACGGAGATGCCCCAATAATCACCGGTGTTTTTAGACTTAAGTGTGTTAAAAACATTAACTACATCACGCGGGGTTACATGTTCGAAGCTAAATAAGCGACTACATTTAGGTACACTACTATGCAAAAAGTTTTCAGCTTTAGACGGGGACGAATTTAAGGAGCGAGTCGTAGTTATAGGTATGTTGGCAAAAAACTCATTAAATGCCTCAGCTACGTCAGCTGCTTTACTAACTAATTTGTTGTCGACCATAATCTCAAGTTGTTTTTCTTGTTTAACCGATTTACCAGTTTCATTTTTAATAATTTTCCAAGTGGTTTTTACTTTATTATTAGAATTTTTAATTGTTTCGCTTAAAAATTTTGATTTAGCAAAAGCACTAATCTTTTTGAATAATTTTGAATAATTTTTTACGTACTCTAGGAAAGCAGTATCAAACCTGTATTTTTTCAAACCATATAACTCGTAAAGTTTCGCTCTACTTTTATAAATACCTGGAGTAGCCCATTGGTTAAAGCCAACGGAGGATCCATTGATGTTAATGGTTTTGGTCTTAAAAGTAGATTGGTACTCTTTTTGCACAACATCAAAAAGGGCACCATAAATTTCATTAGGATTCTCATGTTCTACTATAGATGGTGTAATTTTATGAGATATATTATTTTTAAACATTTTGCAACGACTAGCTGTATAACCGTATAGTTCGGTAGCGCCCCCTTTAGGACCCGAACACACAAACCTCCGCCGGCTCGGTAATGACCCCTTTAGGACCCAAGAATTACGACATACGACACCCTACATTGATTATGTAAATATTTATTAACCTATGCATCAAATCCTATGAATGTGCGTTAATTAAGAGAGTTGGATAAAAAACTCATATGTTAACGCCATTAAATATTTCATATTTAGCGCTCAAGCTTATTACCTTACCTTTATAAAATTCAAGTCTGTAAATGCGACAATCGCCATTTTGTTGACAGTGGTGGTCGAGGCTAAAAAACATAAAAATTGGGGATTTCGAACATCCAAACTCCACCACAGGGGCAGTAAATAATACATAATTTAATTATTTGACGAATTCATCCATTGTTCAAGTTAAAATAAGTAGTGGTAATGAAGTATTTTGATATCTAATGTCGAAGTTTCGCGCCAATAGTGCGTGTTTACATTTTTACTTTTCACAAATATCACACACACACAAGTAGATAAGATTTAAAATGTGAGAAATATTATTGTAAATGTTATTAACAACACGAAAATGCCCAAATCTTAACGTAATATTGAAACACAGGTCGAATAACACGTATTATTCATTACCACTACTCAATTTGTGTTCAAAGTCGCCGTCCATGATTGTTTTTTTTATCGTAATGATGTACGAAAGCGATTATGCAAAACGATTTTTTTTTTAAATTTCGATTGACTCGGGTAATTAATATGTCGAATATCGGAAATCGATACTCAGAAATTAAAATAAAATTATTTTAAGCATTAAATACAATAAGCATTGTTTATAATAATGATTTATGCTTTTCTAATGTAATTTTAATAGTTTTTTGGACATTCAATTGAACTGAGTCAATAACACTCGAGGACCTTAGACCATAGTCATTTATTGAATTTCGCGCCGAATTGTTTCTATATTTGAATTTTTCTTCGAATGCGCTCGTCGTATAAAATTATTTTTATTTATTTTACAATTAAGTATTTATTTTTGATACTTTTCTAATAGTTTGCTACAGAATGCCCAGTATACATATTTTAGGTAGGCTGAGCAGAAGTTTGGGAATGATGGTAAATTAATTGTATAAATTGCGTATTCCGCAATCACTTTACATTTTAATATGTGTTGTTAGTTTTATGAGCTTGGTAGTTTTTGTTTCTATTAGTTTACTTGAGTAATAGTAATTGTTTGTTTTTGTGGTAGTTTCCCAACGAAATTTAAAAAAAACTTTTCATGTTTATGTCGGACCACGCACAATGAAAGGTTCCGTTAGGGTTGAATATTCACGCATGCACAATGTACATCCTCATTAATTTGATTCACTGCAAAAATAAGTTTGTTTTTCATAAACCCATCATTCATAAGGTACCTACTCAAAAATTAAAGTGCCAGCCAGAAAAGAAAAGTCCTACTGTTTTCTTATGGGGAATAACATCTTGAGCATTTCTTACTATTGAGATTTAAAATGCCAAAAATCTTATTTTTAACCGACTTCTTATAACAAGTGTTTTAAGCATAACATTTAAAAATACCAACTTTAAATTGAATATAACGTCCCGAACATATTTTGACTGTGACCAAATGTAAGTATGTACGCAGTATAGAACTCATTCTATACTGCGTACATACTTACATTTGGTAATATAAATAATATAGCAAATCTCTCAAGATTTGCTATATTATTTGAAGACCAGACGTCTGATAGGATCTCTTGGAACCTAGAATAATCACAGAGCTATATTTTGTAGTTTTTATTTTAGGCTGTGATTTCAGATATATTGTTTCTATTTAATAGAATAATAAATAACTTTTTTTTAGTTATTAAAAACTATGTTTGTGACCCTCACGACAAACCCTTTCATTTGATATATCACACGGTACTTACAGTAAGCAAAGCTTTTTCATTTCTCATACTCGTAAAGTTGTATTTGTTTGATCCGAATAGCGGGTGGAAGACGTTGCTTCCCACCTTAAGGCGGGAAAGACTCATAGTAATTGCTTCCCTCTCTAGGTCGGGAATGAATTTAAAAATAGAACTAAATTGGTTAAGTAGTCAGCTACGAAATTTTTACATAATTAAGAAAAATGTTGCGGTCTTGTGAGTGTATAAACAGCCAGTGTGAAAAAAATACGTATCAAGCGGGACGGCCCGCGGCAGTGACGCGGTGTGTTCCATATTTAAAATAGCACACAAATTGTTCTAATATTTCAATTAATTTTAAATAGGTACCTATTATTCATGTTATTATTATCAATAAATATTTTAGAAAGACCACTATTTTTTACTTTCCTTATATTCGAAATAAAAAGTAGAGTGTTTAACACGGGTGAAAGTCATCAATTCCTACTCGGACTATAGTCTAAATACCTCGTATGGGAATAGATTCCTTTCGACCCTTGTATAAAAATCTACTATTTACCCGACTGCGCTAGAAGGAGGGTTATGTATTTACTGTGAGAGTGACACTGGGCATATCAAAATAAAAAAAAAAACAAAATGGCGGATTTTTGGCGCCATATTATGCCTTCAATAATTTTTTTTTTCTCAATACCTATCGAGTGGGGTCTCAAAATAAAGGGTTTTAAAAGGTGATTACAAAAATATATACAACTTATATGGTTAAAAGTAATTCAAAGTGACAACTCGTAAAAAACACGTATCAAGAACTAAATCGTCTGCGAAACACATCTTTCACATTTGTAAACTAAAAAGCTGGAAATAAAAAAAAGTAATTAGAAAAATTTAAAAAACCCGACTGCATCCTTGTACTAAAACTAACGGAAAGCTAAAAACAAGCCCATTTTAAATTAAATAAAATTTGGAAGCAGGCGGGACGCATTTGAGTTTGAAACTATAATAATGGTATTTTTTTTATCTAATGTGACCCCAAAAAGTGACCCCATATTCATAATTAATTTATTCATGTTACACGTCCGTATTTGAGTCAAAGATGAGTACCAAATTTCAACTTAATCGGTCCAGTAGATTCGAAACAAATCGATTGTAACAAACCTACAGACAGACACACGAGTGATCCTACAAGGGTTCCGTTTTTTCATTCGGACGTAGGAAACCATAAAAAGTTACACCCCTATCCACACTGTACGTGTTTGTACTTATTAAAATGATTATATTTCAAAAACTATTAATTAATGATAAAATATACCAAAGAGTTTTTATTCAGTCTCTACAATTTTTTTATTTTTTTTTTAAATACCGATTATCGATTTGGCTTTATGACATTTTTGAATCGGAATAAGAAAATTGGGTGGATGGTCAGCACTAAGAGGTGTCACGTCGCAACACAATTTTTAGTAATTTTTATCAAGATTTGATCATGTTTTTTATGTAGTTTATGTATGAAAAATGGTAAAAGTAAGAATGCAGAGAGAATGACAATATCTTTATTTTTCCCTTTTGCATATTTTCATCAAGAGATTAGATGGTTTATGTACATATTTTCAGCGATTTTGAGGTGTCTACCTTTTGGATAGGTGTAGTAATATCTATTTTATACAACTTTCACAGTAGAATGACGCGGTTTTACCGACCTCAGCATATAGTTAAAGATATTTGCCACAAACTTATTTTACAAAATAGGCGCGGTAACACAGTTTTCTTAATAAATTCGAATGCTGAAAGTTAAAGTAAATTTCTGATTATCATGACGTAATTCGCAACACCCCGTCGAGTCAGCTGGTGTGTCATATGTCAAAATTTTGTCGAGCAGAGAGGTTAAGGCCTGCATTCAAGTTTATGCGGTTTTTTATTCAATGGCATGGAGAAGCTAGCTAATAAACCACAGTGGTCGGACGTTAAGTCGGTTAACACTAATTTATTTTGGGCATCACAATCACTAAATATATTATCAAGACAAGTTGACGAAGATGCCGTGATCCTAGTAGGTTCAAAAAACAAATTAATTAAATTATAAGACCTAAACAAATTGAGAAGTCTAATACTTAATGGAGTAACATCTAAAATATTAATATTGAAATCTCCACATAAAATAATAATTGTGTTACTTGATTTCAACCTATTGAGAGAATCCTCCATGACTGATTCAAAACTAATAAAATCCCCAGAGGGGGGTCGATAAACGCAAATTATAACATATCGCTCAAGTTCAACACAAGACAACTCTATAGTGCGCTCGATTGAAAGATTAACTAAATCTAAACGTTGTTTACATTTCAACTTGTTTGAAACAAGAACTAAAGAGCCACCGCGAATAGCACTTTTTCTCACAAATGCACTTTGTACGGTAAAGTTATCATCATTGATAAACACTACTTCATGTTCTTTCAACCAGTGTTCAGTCAAACATAACACCTGAACATCATAGTTCTCCATAAATAAACTTAATTCTAGTTCTTTGCCGGACAGACCCTGCATATTTTGATGTACAACATTCAACATATGCGGCTGACCCGTTGTCGCACCTAATAGTTTAAACTACAAGGCGTATCAAAAGCAGTGTTAGTACCACTACTAACAGTAATCGATGGTACACTACAAGTACCAGAGTCACTGGGTATATTATATGCTAAAAGATTAGCAATTTGTCTCCTACAACTAGGTGGCAAATACATAGTATAATTTGTCAGTTTGTAATCAGTAATGAATTGATTACAATCAAAATATAAAATAGTGTCATTATGACGACAAGTCCTATTATAAATGAACATATTTAAATTATATTGTTACGTTGTTTTTTTGCACCTACAACGGGTTGGTTTAGTAAAGTAGCATTTACCTGAAAACATAAGTAGTACATTACGAGGTTTCCAAGTAACACATTTCATTGTAGTTTTACAATCGGCTTCCTCACAATAAATCACTTTTCTTAATCCTAAAACATATTGAATTGTAATTAGTTGCATTTGTTTACATTCCAAATGTCATTCAGTCAAACGTCAGTTTCTATCTGTCAAAGGCGACATCTGGTGGTCGCCGATTCACAGTTGTAGTTTAAATCGATATTTTAACATATTGATTGCTAACCATCGAAATAATATCGTATGGAGCAATCCTCAATTATTTTCAGCTTTTAGTCAAAAAAAGTCATAATAAACTAAATAACCGTAAACGGAAATCATTCATTTTTTCAATATAGACTTCTTTCTAGAAACTTCGTGTCAAGTTAATATATTTTTTATCTGTGAATTGTCTTTGACGTAATGTGACAAGCTAATACTTTCTTAATTTGCCAAATTAAGATTCGAGGAGATTTAACATTATCATGACGAGTTTTAGTTTTGGAAATAACAAATAATTTGTTTGTTGGTCTGGATCATGAAGATTCTTATTGTTTCAGCGAATAAACGTCATGTTGTGCAGTTGTTAGTGATTTTCAAGAATTTAAGTATCTCGGTGTATTATTTATCTTCAGTGATTTAATATTATTTTACCCGTAATCGGGGAGATTTTTGAAATGCTCCGACTAATTCCGGTTTGTGAGCCAGTGACAGCATCATGGGACTCACTTAGCATCTTGAAGCCCTACGACACGTTGAGTGATTCCACTAAACTTGTTACACGTTCTAAAAGGTAAGGATTTGGTTGTAATAGTCTTTGGAAGTGGTCTGTGAGCCCTTCCCTGGTTGTTAGAAAGGGTATTGTCGTGATCCATGGATATTTATTGCAGGATTCCAAATTGCGCATACGCAGGCAGCTTTCCAGCCGGTGAAGAATCTTGCAGTCAAGTGCTTTCTCCCTACGACAACCGTGAGTATTTCACCCGCTGACTATTTGCAACTCATCCCTATTGTCCGACCACTCAAGATTAGGCAAACCGAAGTCGTAGCTCTTTATGGTGTCATTGTAAAAAGGCCTCGTTAACCGGCTAATGTTTTAGCCTTTTAGATTTCCAAGCTCAGTCACCTCCAGGAAGGTGAATTAGTTTCTCTTTATATTATTAGGCCTCCGTATTGTCGATTCCAGGAGAGGCACCTCGAGCGATTCGTCTCGCCGCCAGGACCTAGAGGATCGTCTGGGGCCTGGACGCGAGACCCGTTCCTCGAGCACAGCGAAGCCTCGTGTGGAGACGACTGCGGCCGGCATAGTCCGTCTAGCGTTAGCGCGCAGGCGGGACGGTTTTTTCTTTTACCTACTTTAACTTTTTATTATACCTTATTACGGTTCCCGTAGGAACCAGTTGATTGTCTGGGTCCGGTTTTCGATACTGGAAACCGGCCTGCATCACAATTTAATTTGTGGATCTCGGGTTCGACATCCTACCCCGTCCGGAATAGTATTGGACACCTTCGTCGGCTCCGGGATCCGGGACTCTCAAAGTCCCTGGCGCCCATTTAATAGATTTTAAATTAATCAATAACTGGAAGGTTACTTTCTCCTTTGTTTTGTAATAATTGTAAACTTTTAACTTGAACTCATTTTAAAACGGAACAGTACCGGGTTTATCTCCAACCCCCCACGACCTTCGCTCTCTATTTTCTATTATTAGCTGGCTGGCAACAATTTGTTATTAGTGAACTCATTTTGTTATATTAGTTTACAGTTTTTTAATAAACAGTGTTTGAGATAGTTGTTGTTTCATATTACCATACCCACTAGTTTGTCACTACAGATAAAAAATCTTAATTGTAACAATATATATGCCTATTTTGCTCATGAGATAAATAACAGGAATAAGGCAAGGCACAAAAAATAAATTTACAATTATTGGTCTCATTAAGATGTAACATCAAATGGACACATTCAATTATGTCCTTTTTTCTAACATTTAAACTATCCCCATATAATAATATAACAGTTGAACTAGGGTTTATTTTTGTCAATCTGATATTACTAATTAATTGGCTAATACTGGCACCGGGTAAACAATTATTAATTACATATTGTTGCGAACACTGATTAAATAACCTACCAAAACCTTGACCAAATTTGTCAGAAAATACATAAGTAGTGTTATTCAAAATACTATTACTATGATCATCAATACAGCTACCTACTGGCGGAGCCGGTGTGGGTGTGGGTGTAATAGGTTGAGGCTGCGATCCCTGGGAACAGGTACAGCTAAAAGAGAGGTTTTTTGTCAGAGACTCATACCTCTCCGCATTATACTTGACCAGGTCCGCCAGCTCATTAGCCTCCTGCATGCGCTTACTCAGGTCTTGTTGAGAAGCCTCATATTTACTAAAGATTTCCTTTAGAGCATATTCCCTAACAAGCAATTCATCCTGTAGGTGCTGAGTGTCTGTGTCATACATAGTATTACATAATTCTAATTCACTGTTACAGTTCTTTAATTCTTGTATTAAATTTAAATTCTTTTGCCTAAGTTTTGTATTTAATTTATTTACTTTTTGGCGTTTTAAAGATTTTTGAGTTTTTCTAATTAATCTATTAATTTTAATATATTTTTTTATCTTATAATGACTAGTAAACAATTTGCTTTTAATGATAGTATCATCAGCTCAGCACAGGTGGGTCCGGACCCGCTACCAACCAACTCATCATAAAGACTGCAGGTGATCGCAGACTCTTCACGGGCTTTGAGAGATTCCAAATGGGTTATTGTGTTGTGGGCCCTGCTTAACTCCCGTTCAAGTTCAGATATACGTCTCAAAGCCAGTTCGTGGGTGTCACTACATTCCTGGAAATTTGACACTAGTTGACGGAGGTGTTGGTGCTGGTCAAGTATGTCCATATGCTGTACATGTAGTTCAGTCAACTGGTTCTTAAGCTCAGTGTTCTTGTCGTTAATTAACTTTATTTCTATCTCGCTGTCATCCCTTTCTTGTAGTAGCTGTTTGTTCTGTGCTATAGTAGATTCCAATTCTTTCAATGTAGCCCTCAGTTTTTCATCCAAGGATGCTGCTCTACGGGTCAACATATTGACAGGCCAACCCTAGAGGCACCCTGGAACGAGAAGAGAAAGCCAAGTGAGTGAAAGGAATAAGAGAGAGGGATGTTGATAGTTAAGTACTAGGATGAAGTGAACAAAACAAAGGAATAAAAGTTATGATGAGTGTGTAATCTCAGGTATGGGATGAAAATTCTAGATGTTTTAATTGAGATAAAAAGAGAAAATAACAAAATTAAGTTTGCAAAAAGTTTGGGGGTAGGTACTACTATAGTCAAGTTATTGAAAATCTAGTTTTTACGTTAATTTCTTACAGTGGTTCTAATTCAGTTATTAAACATAACAGCGGTATGTCTAATAATAAAGTACAATGATAAAGTACAATGATTTCTAAGGGGTCTCTAACGAATTTTATGTGGTTTTATCCTATTAATGTATAAACATAAGGTTCAGCACAATAAAGACAATTATATGGTTGTTTACTGGGACGAGCAGCATAAACATTAAATGGAAAAAGGTGCAATACGAACTAACAAGATTTTACATGAATAAGCTTAAATTAAAAGAAATACTCCCCGGGTTTGTTGGTGAATTCAAATCCGTCCATTGGATGACAGCTGGCTGGTACTAGATCATTGATTTCTCATTGATTTTTCAACGAAATAACTCACAAACACAAATCCTTATTATTTATAACTAAATCTATCTAAATTAAGCACGTTTTTTGATAATTATACTTAAAATACATTAATTTTATAATTTAATTCTAACACGAAAACTTTTGACGGCCGGCTGCCAGTATTGCCAGCGCAAAAGTGTGTATGTAGCTACACTGTCTCCCCGTGGTAGTGCAGAATGCATGAGTATTTCTCCACGTTAAAAAAAAAAGTCAGAGCCTAAAAACTAAGGTCTTCAATCAGTGCGTCCTATCTTTTATGACTTACGGAGCCAAAACGTGGACACTCACGGTCGCTAGTCCAAAATTCAAGGCCGCTCAGCGAGCTATAGAACGAGCTATGCTTGGAGTCTCATAGGCGGGATAGAATCCGGAATGAAGTTGTCCGGCAGAGAACAAAATTTGTCGACATAGCTTACAGAACATGCAAACTGAAGTGGCAATGGGAAACGATGACCGTTGAGGTAGACATGTTCTTGAGTGAACACTGAGAATCGGAAAACGTAAAGTAGGATAACCTCAAATTAGGTAGAGTGACGATCTACGCAGGGTGGCTGGTAGCAGATGGATGAGAGTTGCTGTAAATGGAATTGAACGGCGTGCAATATGTGAGGCTTATTATCCAGCAGTGGACTGTTGCTGTAGGCAGATGATGACCACTACGATAAGTCAAAAAAGAGCCAAAAATTAAGCTTTGAGGGACCCCCATTGTTACAAGAGATCCGAGTGATCAATTTCCGTTAAAATCAACGCTTTGAATCCTATCGTATGAAATAAGAAGTTCCAGAGAGGCGTTCCGGATTACGTAGTGATCAACAAAACAAAAAACACGTCTACATTTAAAACGCACGTGAAAACTAGAATATTTGATTAATATTTGGCCTATGCGGCTAATCTCTATAATATTCGAGGTCGGGCCGAATATTGACAAAAAATTTATTAACTTAAACCACAAAATTTTACATATAGACGCCAGCACATCAAGCTAACCGAAACTATCAAATTTTCTCAATCAACTTGACCTTGTTTGTTTTATCGATAAAGTTGAAAATCTATTAACCTTTTGACCGCTTGTGTCGCATTTATGCGACACATATTTCCATGCCCCTACCGCTCGTGTCGTATTTCTGCGATAGAGTACATGCATGTTTTTTTCGTTCTATTTATGTCCTACTAGCTGCGCCCCGCGGTTTCACCCGCGTAAATGTCGATCCCGTGGGAATATCGGGATAAAAACTATCCTATGTCCTTTTCCGGGACTCAAACTATCTCTATACCAAATTTCATCTAAATCGGTTCAGTGATTTAGGCGTGAAGAACTAACAAACATATAAACACACACACTCACAAACTTTCGCCTTTATAATATTAGTGTGATTAACCGTGTGGTACAACTAAAACCATTATTAAATAGAGAAAAAAACTTTTTGACTATTTTTTAATCGATACAACGATTTTTCCTTCTTATTTATTGTAGGTATTATTTTATCTTGATTTTATCGATTTATAGTCGCGCGCTAGGGGCACGGCAATTTGATATTTAGCCAAGCGCTTAAAAGGTTAAAGAAATTTGACAGATTGTAGTAGCTTCATGTGCTGGCTTTCTTTCTGGTTACGGAGATATTGAGGTCAAAATTCCAACTTTTACTGATATTTTTTTACGAAAATAAGCTTGTGATATTATAACACAACTTTAAATACCTCCACGACCCCTGTACAGTTTCATGCGGGTGTAAAATTTACTGTTTGTGGTAGGCAATTTTTCACATCAAAAATTAAAGTCGATTCCCAGCAATTACTTTTGTGCAATGTTACTTAGTTTGATATGCGACGGCTATGAGACTTTTTACACCCTGTATCAATAAATAGATAAAATCACACTAATATTATAAAGGCGAAAGTTTGTAAGTGTGTGTGTGTTTATATGTTTGTTACTTCTTCACGCCTAAACCACTGAACCGATTTAGATGAAATTTGGTATAGAGATAGTTTGAGTCCCGGAAAAGGACATAGGATAGTTTTTATCCCGATATTCCCACGGGATCGACATTTACGCGGGTGAAACCGCAGGGCGCAGCTAGTTGTTTATAAAAATAGTTTTGTTGAATATATTGAAAACACCATACATTGGGAACTGTCTAAAATAGGTACGCTTACCTCCCTAAATTTTTGACAATGTTTTGACATTGACATGAGATTACGATTTTGAACCATTTCAAACTTGATTTTATAAATGAAAACTACAAAATTTGGAAAAAATAAAAATACGGGTGCCTTACTTTTAAATCTAAATTTCATTTTACATTATTATATAATTTCTTCAGAATATAAAACGTTGTCATTCGGGTCTTTTGAGCGCAAGCGAAGTGACACGAGTTCCCCGTCTGATAGCCGCAGCGGTACTGACAAGTACTGAATCGGGGTCCTGTCGGGGGCCGGGCGGCAGAGCGGTTCAAGCTGTGAGTGGTTTTAAAGCTCGATATTTCCGATCTCATCGTTTTACGTTAAATGAAACGATTAAAAAACAAAAACGAACCTATGACACCTGCTTTATGCATAGTATGATTAGCCTGCAAAGTTTCATGACCTAATTTGAAAATTTTCATTGAATATTCTCCTTTTATTTAGCGGTTTAGAGGTAACTTTGAGACTTCTTTGTATCGAGAAAATTGTATGCAATCGTATTTTCGCAACCGATAACACCTCGCTGTAGTCCTCATCTTTATCGTATATTAATTTCAAAGTGAATACTGCAGAACTGTTGGAACTACAGCCATTAATGCTAAGGCAATTTTCGCAATCTGACGTAGTATAGGCCCATCGCATGGTATTAAAAATGCGAAATCTTATAAACAGTTTATGTAAATATAAATTCGGAAAAGCATCACAATATCCAATCATCGTGATTAAAACTCAAATAAAAGTTTTAAATCGTAAAATTGTGTGTTCGTGTCAGCAGTACAGCGCTGCGATTTGCGAGCGCCCTTGCTAAAGAGTCGGCGACGAATACCTCGAAGTGCAGGGTGAGGTGCGGTATCTGATATGAGTGCGGGGAAGGGAGTGTCTCTTCTGAACGTAGTACTATTATGTATTCTGTGGTAATTTTAATGTTGTTTTATGAATATGGGTCGCACATAGCTGGCATAAAGGTACTGTTACACATGCTCATTTCAACCATGAAAGCTTGCTTCTATTGAGCAGTTGCTACTTAGTAGCATGTGTGTCGGAATGTTGCTCAAAATTAGCATGCTCATTTCGAGTTTGCATAAAAATCGACAGGCGTGCGATTTTTGAGCATGCTACCTGCGGCGCGGGTGGAAGGGGGCGTGCTTTAAGCGCGTCTAAACAGGTTTGCTTATTGAGCATGCTAGTTTTCTTTCTTTTCTTTTTTTGCCAAGTTGATAGAAGCTTCTGGATGCATTGCATCGCCAGCAAAAGGATGATCTTATTCAGCTCCATACGGATAGCTGTATGATTGTCCATGACTTTGTTTGAACTGACAGAGAGCGAGAAAGCATGCTATAAAATGGCATGTGTATTTGAGATGTTTGCTTTGAGCATGCTCATTCAGGAGCATACTTAAAACAAGCATGCCTATTGCTAGCAAATGTAAACTGCTCATAAGCATGCTCTTATTGAGCATACTCAATAGCACGCTTTTAGCATGCTATTTTAGAGCATGTGTAACAATAGCTTAACTGAGAGCCCTGCGCCAATGTGATGCCGCTCGGCGCGCGCGCAAGACGTGCGTGATCCTAAAAGCACAGTAAATTCCTGATAAAAACATTGATTCATGCATCCGTTATTTAGATAAGATTGTAGATACCTATATAATGCAGCCCAAGATTAGCAATACACATCAGTCATAAAGTAGTATATAGTGTGCTCCAAAGTGTTCTACGACAATCATCTGATCTTGTTTTTTAAACCTATATTAGTCCCCGCACCTAAAAATGAATAACTTTGTGACTTTATTCGTAATTGCTCTATCTGGTAAGGATTTGATACAAGTGTTGATTTTTTCAAAATACATAATTTAATTTATACTACAATTTGTTTTAAGGGATTTTTGTCACTTTTCACATTGGCACAAAACGGATCTCATCCCAATAAGTTTGACTTATCACACAGTATATTGTATTTATATTAATTTTATTATCCATTTAATGAACAGGCACATCAAGCTCATTAAATGTTGAAAGGACAAACAGAATAATAGGAGGAGCACCTGCAACCGAAAACCAGTTCCCATTTATGGTAATTATAATTTTTTGCTATGGCTAGGAGTAGCCAAAACAACACAACTATAATAGATTAAGTACATTGAAAAGGGTCCCCTTTTCAATTTGAACTTGTATTTATCGTTACGAATAACTTATAGTACCAATCAATCCTGAAATCTGCAAACTACTAATAGGTTCCCGTTTACACCCTTTTGGTGCGGAACCCTAAAAATAAAACGGAATATCCCATATGTTTTTATATTCTTTTAGATATCTTTGCAACAATTAAGTCAAGTAACCAATTACACAAGAGGACACAGATGCGGGGGAGCATTAGTTACGCTAAGGCATGCAGTGACATCAGCATCTTGCCTTTACGAGTCTTTGGTCAACTGGACCCACTCGAACTGGACCCGCGGGTCCAGTTGACCAAAGGAAAAATTTTCTATATTTTTATTGGTCAACTGGACCCACTGTCAAAATTAGACAAATATCTTTTGTTTTAAGCTACCCGTGGATACAGTCGAAACAAAAAGACAATGGCACGAATCTGGTACAGAATCTACGAGTACCTCAAAATCTAAAGATAAAGATAAAACATAAAGATAATTTATTTGTGAAACGCGTTTACATGACATTTTTCTGTTAGTAGATTTCGGATCTTATTTTTAATTTGTTTTGTTGTCATGGCTTTATATGACTGTGGTATTTTGTTGTATATTTTCGGGGCCATACAAAAAAAGCTTTTCAAATTCAAATTCAAAATGATTTATTCGGGACAACTAGATCCACCGGTTAGTATACAATAACTTAGAAACTATTATTAGTACTTAAAATACAATAACCATTGAGTTATATCAATGACACTAACAAAGAACAACACACATCCATCAATAAACATCACAACACAATTCACACAAATAAAAAAAACACACAAGGCACCTGTGCTGAGACACCCCGCCCCGACAAGATAACCAACAGGGAGATACCTCCCTACAAGATCATCAGACGAACGAAATGCCTCAACACAGGTGCACGCACATCTTCAGCTATAGTTTTCAGAATGCTGTTGTGACTCCCCCGCACCCTCCTCACAAGAGACACGACTTTTTTCCGAATGACGGCATGAAAACCGTCAGTGTGAGCCTGTGCGAACATTTCGGAGGCATTGCAGAAACGAGGAAGTCCCAACATCATCCTGAAAATATTATTGTATTGGACGCGCAGTGTGTCGAGGGATTTTTTGGTATAACTAACCCATAGGCTACCCGTGTACAGACTCTGACAATACGCTTTAAATAGTGTGATCTTGACTTGGTCCGTACAGCGGGCGAATCTACGGGCCAGCATGTTGCCACGGACTGACAGAGCCCTGCGCTCCCTCTCTATGTCAACATCATCCTTAAAGCCGTCGGTAAGGTAATGTCCAAGGTACTTAAACTGCGACACCCTATACAAGTTAACACCATTCAAAGTAATATACCCAAAATATTATACCATAGCGTAGAAGTGATGCCACCAATCCATGAAAGGCCATCACTAAAGCATCTGGGTTAACTTCTGAGGACAGTTTGTACAAGACATACGTGACTGAGCTCAGTTTTTTGTTTATATATTCAATGTGCGCTTTCCAGTTCAGTTTTGCGTCTATCATTACACCAAGAAATTTTGTGTCGTCGACTTTATTTAATACTGTGTCATTGTAGAGGGCTTTAATGTCAATATCACCATGTACCCGTTGACTAAAGTAAGATTAGTAAGATTAGGGTCATGTGGTAGTCAATAGCATCAGGCAGGTCATTGATATATAGGATAAATAATAGAGATCCAAGCACGCTCCCTTCTGGGTCACCGTAAATAGGCGTTCGCTCGCCAGATATGTAAATTGGTGGTGAGGTCAAACTGAAAATCCAAGATGGCAGATGTGAAAAATGTTCAAATTTTTCATCATGGGTGTTGATTTCTTGGTTTTCTAGGGTGCTAAAACCGATGGTGAGGTCAAACTGAAAATCCAAGATGGCGGATGTGAAAAATGTTCAAATTTTTCATCATGGGTGTTGATTTCTTGGTTTTCTAGGGTGCTAAAACCGATGGTGAGGTCAAACTGAAAATCCAAGATGGCGGATGTGAAAAATGTTCAAATTTTCCATCATGGGTGTTGATTTCTTGGTTTTCTAGGGTACTGAAAACGATAGTGAGGTCAAACTGAAAATCCAAGATGGTGGATGTGAAAAATTTTTCAAATTTTTCATCATGAGTGTTGATTTCTTGGTTTTATAGGGTGCTGAAACTGATGTGAGATCAAACTGAAAATCCGAGATGGCGGATGTGAAAAATGTTCAAATTTTTCATCATGAGTGTCGATTTTAGCACCATCGGTGAATTAAGAGGTATGACCCTACTGCTTCGCCGGGAGTTCTTAAATGATCCTAGAGAAATAATTGAAATATGTATAACAAATCCACCCAAGCATGGGCGCATAGCAAACTAATGTGGAAAAGGGTTGCAGGTTGCAGAGAGATAGTATTTTAGGGCCCCCTGTATTGATCTATTAATGAAGTTGTATTATAGCTAAAAAAAAACATATTATCATTTAAAATGGTCGATTTTTGAAATAAAGTTTAACCGGGATCACGAAATCGTAATAAAAAGAAAATGTTTTGATAATGCACTCAATTGATTCAATTCCCGATAAGGTCGTCAGTGTAATAAGTACGTGTATTGAAGCGTATTTAACGATTTTATATAATAAAAAATAAAAAAACAAATTATAATTATACCTAATTACAGTTCGAGGTGGTAACCAAAACTATTTTTATTAAGTAGAAAAATTTACCATTAACGCTGCAGTAGGTCCTCCTGTATTTAATCCCATTTTTAAGTTTGCTTACTCTCGCGTAAATTTGTTTAAAAATCAACGTGAAACGTATTGCAGTTTTTGGTTTCTTGTCAGTTTGGACTCTAGTGTTGTTACTCTGTAATTAACGGTCAGGCACTCGATTGGCTCGATCACAGAACATAATTATATACCCATCCCGATTATGTAGTTCGAAAACTCAATTCAAGTTGAATCTAAAATATCATGTACTATACCTCCCTCCAGTACCTACCTTAAATTCAAACCTAGCAACAGTGTGTTTGAAAAGCACACAAAAAAAATTAAAGGAAAGAATAATAGCAAGATCCAGAATAAAGCAACCGTTCTATATTGGTACCTAGGTATTTCAGTCAGTATCACATGAAATATATAATATCTATTCCCTGGTTTATTACCGACTAGTACTACTACATCAAGTGGCAAATCGAGAGAAAATAAACTCGAGCCTTTATTTTATTTAGAGTAACGAATTACAAATAATCAAGCCGCAGCACTATCTGACACTATTAAAAAAATAAGTGTCAAGACTGTCATGTCAAGTGACAACATTTCATTAATTTATTTATTCCGTTTCTTTCGAATTGCATGAAATTGATATTTCTGTTTTCCTGTGTGGAATTGAAGGATTTTAATGAACATGGAATCTTCAAGACGGTACAGCATGTACTCCAGAAGAATGTTGTGTTAATTGTTGAGTAAGATTTCAACTGAACTGTTCGCGTTGGCTGTTGTGCACATGGTAGAGCTCTTGGACATGGTATCAAGATGAGAAATGGAGCGACCTGCATAATTTTAGATAAAATACTATTTACTTTTATGTCGTCAGACGTTGAAATTGATATCCTACATAAAGTTATAAAAATAATTTGAAAATTATGTGATTTTTGATTTCATGAACCGTTATTCCTACTATTTATTACTGAACAGTGCACTATTTTACTAAATTATAAAACCGAGGCCAAACTTCTCACTAAACAAGAGTTCTTTTAGTGTGTTTTAGGGTATGATGGTATTTCTCAGCTAAGACATCTAGGGAACATAAACATGCGGCTTTTAAGCCTCTGTGGCACTGAATTAAAATTGTGCAATGAGTGGCGTGGGTCATCCTGTAGCTTCGCCCTCTCGATGCAGCTGGGTATAGCCCTGCGAATTTCTGGAGGCGCGATGCGAGTCAGTGGATACAGCATTCGCAACGGGGTCGGTTTTAAGCAACCAGTAATAATCATTAATGTCTTATTTAGAGCTGTATCCACTTACTTATCGTGGGCTGATCGGTTCCATACTGGACAGGCCTGCGGAGAAACAAAGCGCCATTCCAGTTGTTCGCAGGACTTGAGCAGATGCCACCCATCTGGTGGAAGTTAGGCGACGGAGTAAGTGATTTCTGGTAGGTATGCACTTTCTGTTTGACATTTTCGCAGTTTCTCCGGAAGTTAGGGGACCTATCCACTCCTCGGGGTAGGTCTTAAGTAAGTATTCCTTGAGCCACCTGCTCCAAAAAATCTTAGAAAGGCGAAGAGCCTTTTTCCACTTTTTTCTTAACGAAAAAACTCCGTCGTCCAGAGAGGTAGGTAATTGCTGATTTGATGAGCTGTCTATTAAAAAATGAAAAGGTGTGAGGCTTTCATATTCACAGCTGCAACATACATATTATATGTCAAAGGCCTCGAATCGGACGTCTGCGTTACCATGGACGATATTCTTCCTACGATGCGTCGGTGCGGGCTGGAGGCCAATTCTCAAGCATCTCGCATTCGTTATTGTCGTTCGATTCGAACTTTTCTCTCGAAACAATCAAGCCGAGCTATTCTCGCAGGAAAGACACACGACATGCCTTAGTTTACATGCGACATATTTATGTAAAAGGAATTTTGTCACCTGATTATCATGTTATGATATACCTATTATTATTGTATTACAACAGGGCCATCAAGCATGATGGGGTTTTCGAAAGCATTTCAAACAATAAAGATTTCAAACGATATTTTATTTCTTTCAATATAAAACATAACTAACACAAACAATACATTATAATAATCACTAGTGTATATGAATGGTCGGCGTCATGAGTCGCGCGCTGTCCGCGAGCTTAGGAATCGGCGGACCATTTCATATCTCGCCCAATATCTTCATGAACTTCAACAGATGTGAATGCGGCAATTTGAACACAAATAAATTTGAATTAATGATGTGACGATACTCCTAATGCGACCCTCAGGGTAAAAATTGTTTTCGCAAGGATTTCTCAACAATCTTTTAGGATTTTGTAAAGTAATGTAGCCGGGTCACGTATAGGAACAACATGCAGCAGGACGGTCCAGTTGGTTCAGTACCGCACTCTTTACGACAACCACAATTCCTCTTCTTCTTTTCCGTCTTGATAAACCTTGATGTTATTGTGGTAGTCATCAGCTTACATATAACATTTGCAGTAATTCTGTTTTATTTTATTACTTAATTTATGTAGATAACCAATGTAAACAAACTACAATTTTGACTTTAATTTGATGTGACAAATATAATTGACATTGACAAATCAGCAACGGTCATGCATTCCGTTGTAACAAATACTAAGGAGGACTTATTTTAATGATAATAGTAAAATAAAAAAAGAAAGAAAAAATTAGAAAGCTACATTATCACAGAATAACATAGGCTATAATTTATTTTTTTCTGCACTAATATTATAAAGAGGAATAAAATTCTATTATATATTATACATATTACTAATTGTTATCTTCCGGACCTCACTACGGCATCTCAAAATCCTTTAACGTTGTTTTAGCTCATTGCAGACAGTAAGTAAGTAAATATAAGTAAATAAAAATTAAGTGTACCTAATTGAATAATATTATGTATATTTTAAGTCATAGAAATAAAACTAAAAGATTCGGCTTTACTCCTTAACTGTACTAATGATGAAATTTGACAGCGGGTCCAGTCGACCAATTCAAAATTTGACTTGGTCGACTGGACCCGCGGTTCCAGTTCGAGTGGGTCCAGTTGACCAAAGACCCCCTTTACAACAACGTAACTGGGTAAGTATCTAGTGTTAATTTTGACAGACCATGCCAAAGAAGTTTTCCGTAGTTGGAATGAATTTATTCCATAACTTAATATTGAATTTAAAAAATATATTATCCTATACATTGCAACTGCGAATGTTAGTTGGTCGAATATTACTAGTCAAATTATGAAGTTTACTTAGCTGTGATGGGTTTCCTTTTTATACTGCCATGATTTTTTCCAAAAACAACCATTTAGCCAGCAGGGGGGTGGGACATATAATTCATTCTAACAAAAATTAGCGCTTTAAACCTTAATATTTTGCAAACGGAAAGCTGAATAGAAATAGTACATTACGAAATGTGTGACTTTAGTAGTCCATCATTGCACGACGAGAAATTAATATGTAGACACTTACTACTTACTTACTACTTATATTATATACTATTTTATAGCTCGTGTGACATTAACCTGGACTTACGTCACGCTTTTCTGTGTAAAAATGGCCTACTTAAGTCACAGAAAAGTGTGGCATAAATGAGGGTTTAGATCACACATCGCTATAAAATAGCTTTGCCACGCCCGCAGTATGTTTGAACAGCCGAAACCCCACACCATGCGATAGACAAGAAAAAAATCATCCCCACTGTGCGTGTAGGATAAATACCCAATTTTTTTAAAATCATTTTATCATACCACTTCGTCAGCGTGATTATAATATACCCATGCCAAATTACAGCTTTCTAGTACTAAGTAAGAATCTCTGAGCCAAGCCGCGGGCAGAAAATTTAATTTATTGTACAGTGCCAAAAACGATAACATAACCACTGTTTTTCAGGGCACATACGCTAATTGTTCCAACTGAATACCGGGTGTTCGCTGGTGCAGTGGCTCTTACCAACGACTCTTCTGCTGATCGCCATCGTACTGTAGAAGGCTTTACCGTACACCCCGACTACAGCCCGGGCACCCCACATGTCAATGATATTGCAGTTATTACCGTGAGTAAAATTTTTGCCGCATTCTTTTTTTGAAAATGAATAATGATGTCCTTATTTCAGGCAGCCCTCATTACAGAGTGTACTAATGATAAGTAAATTGTGTTTTCTTCTAAGTCTGTGCATTCTGAAAGTTAGCAACGTCACAAATAGCTGTCCAAGCTGAGTGCTCAGTTCTTTTCTAAACTACTATGAAATCTTAACTAAATAATCCATTCCAACAACTTAAGCATCACAATATTCGCGAAGGTCGGTTGTTAAAGCCAACCGGACAAAACCACTGCAGTACTTACGGTATATGATAATAAGCTAAATGTCTTGCCTCTTTCAGCTGGCAATAGCATTCCCAAGTAACGCAGTATCAACGGTGCCACTGTCGACTAACGACGCCACGACAGCGCAAGGACCGATTTGCACGTCGTCGGGCTGGGGATCTCAAAACAACACAAATTCTGTAAGTTTCATTACACATGGTAAAAACCATTATATACTCTGGGCCCGGCAATTTGCATACTTTAGCTAGAAGATAGCAATCTTTTTGTTTTTCTTTCCATTTCCGTAATGTTTACCTACTGATTCTGCCCGTGCACGATAACATGTGACAAGCCCGATGACGTCACAGTCGCGATGCGAAACCATACGTGCCCAAATAATAGTTGTGTATTATTTCGTTTCGCACCGAAAAAGCTAGCGACAAATCTGGCTCTATAATTTTATTACGCGGTTGATTTTTGTTAAAATTCAACTCTATTTATCCGCTTTCTTTTGTTTCTAGCCCAGTACGCAGTTGATGCAGTTACAGAAGGCTGTGTTAGACCAGCCCGCGTGCCAAGTTTTTTACAGCGGGCCGGCCGCCATAGCCGGCGCTACACTCACTATACAAGATACCATGATCTGCGCAACGGCATTAACCTCTTCTTCTTCATGCTCGGTAATAACTTGTTTGTATTACTATTATTGTTCCTCCAAATAAACCGTGGTTTAAACCTAATAGCAACACTAATGTGAAGACACAATTCGACAAATTATTACTTCTAACTTTGAGACGTTTTATGTCCTACTATTTAGTATACCATTAAATACCCATGTCAGTAATACTCTCCAAAAATACTCAATACTCAATATCTTTATTGCTTTACCATAACATGTATTTAGATGGTAACTATATAATTTAGATCATTATGGACCCTGTAGGGCACAGCAAAAGGGTAGGAGAGAGGAAGCGTCTTTTAGTTACTAAATTCTCAAAAAACCTTAACAAGAGGAAGAGAGAATTACATTATTTTTATAATTACGTTATTTTCAGGGCGACTCAGGCAACCCGTTAGTATGCAACGGTAACCTCAACGGTGTTCTCACTGTCAACGGTCACGACTGCTCAAGTTCGATCGAGCTGCGACCTGAAGTGTATACCCGGGTCTCCAGGTTCACCACATGGATAAATAGTACAATCGATCAGACTCCAGCGACGACGTCAACGACAATAGCGCCTACAACTACACCTGCAACTACACCTGCAACTACACCTGCAACTACACCTGCAACTACACCTGCAACTACACCGGCTACTACACCCGTTCCAGATGGAGCATCCACTTTCCAACCTGAAGCGGCACTGTTAGCATTGATCGCTATTGTTCAAATTATAAGCACCAATGTTTTTAATTAAGATAACTATTTTTTTTAGAATTTTACAGAAAGTATATTATTTTTATTCAGAACTTGGTTTTATTTTAATGTCTTTTATGTTAAGTGTACTTTACTAGAGAGTTTAAAATTGAAGGTATAGGCATTCGTTGATTTGGTTGCTGGCACTAGTTTATTAACATTATCAACTCAGCCAATTTCAACCCACTGCGGATATAGGTTTATCTCAAGCTGCGCCACAACACTTTATCCTCCGCCTTCCGCATCTAGTACGTTCGAGATACTTTTTTAAGGTCTTCGGTCCATCTGGCCGAATGTCCCACACTACGCTTGCCGATACATGGTATCCACTCCAGGACTCGTTCACTTCACCGGTCCAATGGCCGTTAAGCTGCGGCTGAAGTGGCAGTGGGTCATGTTTGTCGACGAACCACACTGTCCTTCGGCAACTATGGTCGACCCACTGCCACTTCAGCTTACTTTGTCTGCAAGGTATTTCGGTAAGTCCAGTCCTTTTCCGGATAATGTTATTTCTGATCTTATCTTGCGGCACTGGTTGCCATTATAAAACTACTGCGAGTAGTAGTGATTGTATTAAGAGAAGCTAGTTAGAATAAGTAGAGCACTTAGAATGAGTGAGTGAGTGAGCCGGAGCAAACCGAGCAATAAAAGTCTTCGGAGAAGTTATTTTACATACATACATAAATATATGACCCCCAAAATGTGTGAAGCATCAATATCATGGTACCTTGGGATTTACCTATTATTGCCATAATTACGTACAATTAACAAAACAATAAACATAAAAAACTAACATCTATTTAGTCCTATAAGTAACTTAGAACCTTCTCTGATCATGTACCTACTACACAAATAAAATAAAAAAACGTGTGTGGTAGGGAGATTCCCGTAAGGAACGAAGTTTTTACGTGATACTTGCACGTAATAGATAATCCTAATTGTAGGTATTGTTATTGTTATCATTTTACTGTTAAAACTTGATAAAATAGTAATGTTTTGCATAACCTAAAACTTGTAACAAGTATTTAACCTTTTGAACGCCATTGTCACATATATGTGACAAACGAAATCTTATCCTGAACGCCAACGTCACAAATATATGACAAAATACACGTCGCACCATGTTATAAAATAAACAATTTAATCATTACTTTTGACCTGCACTCGTTCGTTATCTTACGTTGTGAGTGCGCACGTATTTTCCATGTTTTATTGAATAGCCACGGCCTTGGCTTTGTATATTATAAAGGACTATTCGACGGATCTTGCTACTTTGAATTACCTGGCTCTCTTTTTTGGACAACTGATTACGCCTATCGATCGGATATTGACGACATGGATCGCTGTGTGAATTGTACGTACCATTGCGACTGGTTGCAGTAACTCTATTGGCAGAAAAGTCTTGGACGACGAGACGATTTTATAAGTTATTCGTCAGTGGTGTGAATGTCAGCCTGTAAGTACCTATTTAAAACGAGCTTTTAGCCTATCAAGCGAACAAAACCAGACTTATGTACCTACTGTTTACGACCTCCAGCGTCATATCTGTCGGCTGTCTTTTTGTTGGATAGCATATATTAAAACAATACTTACTTAATAGCTAATTAGTTGATTACTTAGTCATATGAATCTATGGAACACTCATAAAAAAGGTGTAAGTAACCGTCAAGTCCTGATGGGACCGATTCGGTCCCAGGCATTGGTGCTTTGAGGTACCGTATTGACAGTTATTGGGGCCATTTCGGTCTCGGCTGGGACGTAGCGATTTAGTTGAACATGCATTAGGATGAGGTACATGTAATGAAGCTTGATTATGGTTGAACAAGATTTAAATCGTTAATTTTTTTCAGGTTACCAGTGAAAACTATTTGCCAAGCATGTTGGAACTTGGCCCAAGATGATTGTGGTTCTTGGGAGACGTCTGATTGAAGCACTTTTTAGATGATATTCTCATAAATTATTGAAGACGAATAATAAATATTTTATACATATATTGGTGTCTTATTTTACTTCCTATTCTCCCTTTTTTAAAACGTACCAACTGCTTCTAAGTGCAGGATATTGGATGTAGAGACATGTCTCCGACTGTAGCGACTGTCCAGGGCGTGCCAAACGTGTCAGGATCTTCAACACGTCACACATGGAGGCTCTCTACTTGCACTCCATGTGTAAAATCATTATACAACCAAAGCCGTTCAAAAATATTTCGCAAATAACATCTAAAAACTACAATGTAACAATGTAACCTCAATTTTACTATATTTCATATAACTTGCTTCCTGGATAGCCAAATTTCACCAAATTTTCAGTGAGGCCTTGTTATTATATCCACTTACAAATAAGGCTAGTTTGATTGAGTTAACACCTGGGCCCAGGAAACTATGGAGTCTTTCCCTTCTCCTTTGTTGATTGAATAATTTAATAGTGGAGTTTCTTGTCCTTCATCTCCATGATAACCTAGATTTGGAACGGACAACTAGCTTTCTGATTAATTACTGACAATCCTGAATTCTAATAAACGTCTAGCTTGTCTTTCTGTGCTTTATTTCATAAAATCCATTCCCTACATACCATATTCATAATTACTTTTACACATATTAAATAACTAGTAACCATTCTGATATTTAAAGCTTTATATTTGGGTAAATACATATAGACCTATAGATAGATTCTACCCCATTTTCTAACACACGCATACACTCTCGTATATAAAAGAGACAGACAGAGACAAAGTGTGAATTTAATAAGCGTTTTTAATACAGACCCACCCACAGATATAGATAAACCTAGGTAACGCAAGAGTAACTACTTCGCGTGCCCAGTTTACGTACAAAAATCGTAAGCCGCCACTTCCGCGCTGTCGTCTAATTCGTCGACAAATATGGCCAGCCCACCGCCACTTCAACTTTCTTACTCTGAAGGCTATCTCGGTAGCTACAGTTCTTTTCCGTATTATTTAATTTCTGATCTTATCCTGCAGTGTGGTGCAAATGACATAGGATATTTCTTTATTCTGGATCACACCCCGGACACTCCATACAACGCTCGCAAAATAATTACCTACGACTACTACATTAACAAATGGCGTTTATATACGTATGAATGTGTGCGTGAAATCTAGTAGGGCTGGCTGGCAGTAGTGCGTAGGCGTCGGCGCTGCCCGAACGTATGCAACAATGGGGCGCCGCGACAAATTTTAGTGCGCACTACTCACAGAAATCTAATTAATTACATTTCTATTGTACTACTTTTCAAGTCGAAGAATGAATAGAACGTTAAAGAAAGAGATATAACTAAGACAATAAAGAGAGAGAGCAATAATTTAATAGTTGGTATGTTAATATTACGGAAGTTTTAATTGTTCTAAAACGAAGAAAACTTGGAAAATAAATGAATAATAGAGAAAATTATGAAAATAAATTATCACGACACTTGCTTAACTTGTTTGTCTGTAATATACTAGCTTTTATTTTTTATGGGTTTAAAGTATATTTGAGTTGTTGTTCCTTCCTTCTTTCATGTTTCGGGAACCGAATGAAACTCCTGTTTTTATCGTTCCTCGATGAAGATAAGCATCCAAATAATGCACAATATACAACCATCGTGATTAACACAAAATATAAAACTTAAAAAAAATAATGTGTTCGTGTCAGCAGTAGGTAGGTACCTTTCTTGTGTTTGCGAGCACTCTTGTTAAAGAACCGGAGACGAATATACCGAAGTGCGGGGTGAGTTGTGGTAACTGATGTTAGTGCGGGGAAGGGAGTGTCCTTTCTGTACGTAGTGCTTTAAGTATTCTGTGCCTGGATCGCAAACGAAGTTTCGTGCAACAGCTAGTACTTCAATACTTTGCAAATTCGACCTTGCCATTATCGACTGTTTCATCGGCACCTCTAAATATTTATTAAAATTTAGTATCTCGTTACATAGTTGAAACCGGCGTAGTTGATGGCGGCTACAAAAAATGTCTATTTTTAGAGTTCCGTACCTCTAAAAGAAAAACGGAACCCTTATAAGATCACTTCATTTTCCCTCTGTCTGTTAAGACCCTTTTTCTCAGGGATGCGTGGCGAGTTATCAAGTTGAAATTAATATCAAATACTCAAGGCTGCAATTCCTTGAAGCAGTGAAAAAAATCAAACTTCTAAACTCAAAACTCAAACTCAAAACATTTATTTCAATTAAACCAATTACAGGCACTTTTGAATTGTCAAGGGGTCGGTCAGTCAGAAAGATGAAGCTAGTTGCCCATTCCAAAGAGTAGGTACCTATGGAGAAGAACGGGCAAGAAACTCCATGGACACTCTTTTAAATCAAAATAATATGGTTACAAAGTCTTGGTTACATCATTCATGTTAAAAATTATACATGTGAGAACGATGCAGAACGTTAAAAGCGTCCATAATGAGAAGATGAGAAAAAACAATTCAAATATTAAATTAAAATAAGCCAAGAGATGACCAGTCCCTACTGACGGCGCCCGTTCACGAACATGACGCATGTATTAGCACCATTCAGCTCAAACATTTTGAAGGGAGCTAAATGATCCAACACATGCGCCACCATCAGCGAGACATTTGAGTGAGCATGACATACTCTCAGCCGCCAGAGCTAAGTCTAAGCGCTAAGTCAACGCAATCTAATGATACGGGCGTTTATTTTCCGTTTATGCCACATATTTTAACACTCGCAAGGGAATCAAAACCTAGGTACTTCCCGTTGACCAGATAATCATGAAATTTGGCAAGAAGCTTGTTGGCTGAAGTCAAAAAGGAATTACCCGAAATTTATGGTTTCATGTGGCAGTGTTACAGACACCCTTCCAAATTATTATATAAGGACAATGTTTTGGAATCTGCAGTAGGATGCCAACAAGGTGACCCTCTCGGGCCTGTCATTTTCAGCTTGGCTATTCATCCAATCATCCAGAAACTAAATTCAAAATTCAACGTGTGGCTGTGGGTGAGTGGGAGTCGGGTCTCTGGCTTCAGGCACTACCGTCACCCAACATAGGCACATTGCTGGGTGACACCACCTTCCGGCTCGCTACTTGTTTGCGTCTGGGCGCCCCTTGCGTGGCTCCGCATCGCTGCCAATGCGGTGAAGATGTCGACTGCCTCGGACACCATGGCTTATCCTGCAGTAAAAGCGCAGGCCGGATAGCACGGCATGCCAGCATCAATGACATCATCCGTCGTGCTCTTGTCACCGCTGGGGTGCCAGCTGTTTTAGAACCCAATGGTTTGGCGCGCGACGATGGTAAGAGACCAGACGGGATGACCATAATGCCTTGGAAGGTAGGTAGGCCTTTGGTGTGGGATGCAACGTGTGTCGACACCCTTGCGCCATCCCATCTTCCAAGCACGGTAAGCTGTGCTGTGTGGAAAACCTCAAACGGCGCAAATACTCCAATCTCTTTGGAACTTACATATTTGAGCCGTTTGGGGTTGAAACACTAGGGCCATGGGGCCCGAGTGCCCACTTAGTATTCCAAGACATCGCCAAGCGGTTGGTCGACTCATCACGTGACCAGAGGGCTGGCCTATTTTTTGGCCAAAGAATCAGCATTGCCATACAACGTGGCAATACTGCCAGCCTTTTGGGCACGTTTCCCGTTGACAGTGATGCGGACGAATTTTTTGATGCCCTTTGAATATTTTCTCTCCCTTTTTATATACTTGTACATATTATTATTTTAAGATTGTACATATCATTTTATTTCTGAATAAAAGTTTCCTTTATTAAAAAAAAAGAAGCAATATCATGTAGCACAAGTAAAGAAAAAATCCGAAAACCGTTTTGTAGTTACATACCTACCTACAAATTGTACGGACTCCTCAGTGTGCGAGTACGACTCGCACTTAACCGGTTTTTTTTATCATGGGTGTCGTTTTTATGGCTTTCAAGGATGCTGAAGCCGATAGTAAGGTCAAAATGAAAATCCAAGAAAGCGGCTGCAAAAATTCTTAAATTATTCATCATTTTGAAATTTTCGCAGACGCTATCTTAGATTTTCATTTTGAACTTCGTTCCTGCCGGGGGTTCCCCGAGGCATAACCCCACATGGTTTTTTGTTATTCTTAACACGTTGTTCTGCAATGTTTCTCAATGCTCCATTATCCGCTCATCTGACCGCCGTAGCGTCTGTTATTATTATACATTTTTAAGACTTTTCAAATACCAAACTCGGCCGGGTCTTTAAAGGTGCAGTAATCTTAATTCGGCAAGATTCCTGGTAAGATGGCTATGGCTATCAACTCGAAACGTTTATTTTAATTTGCATAAACATTTCAACAAAAACACAAAACCAACCAAATATATAATTTTTTTTAGTTAATTATAAACACCGGACTGGATTTCTATTAATTTATTTCATTCCACAATATTGGTACTTACCCCCAGTTTACCTTACCTATCTTACTATTTTATTGATGTTCTGGCTCACTAAAAAAAACAGATTAGATTAACCAGTTTTATTTTACTAAGCTTTATCTAATCATAATCATCAAATTCTACTAGGATAAGGCTTGGACGTCGTCGGTATCTACTTGTTGCTCACGATTAAATACGTACGATCAGGAAGGAAAATTTACCAGTGATATAATTTTATCGTAATCGTGAATAATTAAGTAAATACTTAGAAAACAAAAAAAAGACATTCTGTAAATCTGTATCAATATGATTTAATATCTCTTAATTCAAAAAAATCTTAACTTATGACATTGGCGGTTAAAATTTGAACTATAGCGATCACTGCTAGCACTGCTATTCCTGGCTGGAAAGTGGATGCTGCATTTGGAGTGGTTGTATTAGTTGTACTATTTATCCACTCCCTGAAGCTGGAGATCCGGGTATACACTTCTGGGTCAGCAGAGACTATGCAGTTTTTGTGTCGAATTAGAATACCGTTTAAATAACCGTTGCATACTAACGGGTTGCCTAAGTCGCCCTGGAAATAAAGTAAATAACATTGTATTTTTGCTACTCATGTTTCGTCTGCTTAGATTATCGTAGCTACGTAAAGAACAACGTTTGGGGTGTATACTTGGTTCTTATGTCAATAACAAAGGCATCGTACTGAGAGCCTACATATATTCAAAAGCGTTGCAACGTCGCACCATTTAGTGCTGAATAGGTGACAGCCAACCGAATTTCATGATATTATAACATACATGAACACACAGTTCAGTAGCGTACTCTGCACCTGTGTTAACGCACGTACTCTTCCCTCAGTCTCATGGTCCGACGGGACGGCAATCCGACACGATCGAGGCGAGATCAGGCGCAAGATCAAAAAGCTTTAGGTACATGCTTTCTGAGGCATGGGGATGTCCCACCACCAACTTCCAAACTCCGGACAGTTACTGAGAAATTACATGAGTACAATACAGTAATTACCGTGCATCCTGAAAACGGCGTCTGTAGAACACCCCTCGAGCAAATCATGCTATCTACTATGACAAGTTGACCGTTGTAATGTACACGGCAAATAACCTGGTCTGTCACCCACTGTGGTATATGCATCAATTGCACACTGGCCTGCAACGAAAAAAAAAACAAATGAGTGATAAGGCAACTTCTTTACCACCATAAGGTTGAATGTCACATTGCACGTCATAAAACGACATGAGAGCCTAGAAATAGTGACATTGTTTTAATGATTACTATGATGGAAAAGTCAATAAATGTATTGGAAAAGCTTATGCCAATCCAGTTGAAAATCGTTGTAGAAATACGAAACGCTACAAAAGCGATTGCTACTTGTCAAGGCCCTCCGGTCTATTTGCCTATGTGTCATTAAGAAGTTTCAGTCTTCGTGAAGTTTCACTTTACAATAATCAAAATAGTCAAAAATGGTGAAGCACTACAGTGCTTCACCATTTTTGACAACAATTACTGACTAGCACATTCACAGACTCACGGAGCTTAAGAGGAAAAATATTTTCGGTTTTCCATTTTCAACTTTAGATTTTTTTTTAATAACTTACAGTAGCGGTAGCATTTTGGGCTCCCCAGCCAGAAACATAACAAGGAGTTATGTCGGCAACGCCAGCGGCCGTGATCGGCAGTAGCACTGGTGTACTTGTGGTCGATGAGAATGCAGAAGCGAGCTGAAAAAGATGAACACTTAGTAGTATCGTCACGTCAGGTAAAAGTGCGTACATATTTAACACGTTAGCTGCGGCACAATGTTTGCAAACTTTCCGTTCCTGCGGCACGAGGCATTATCGGCCCGCACCGTGACCAGACGTTAGGGCGACACGCGGTCTATTAGACCCCACCTCCTTTAACAGACTAAAATCCATTTTCTGGCGCGAAATCAAAGACAAATGAAAATTTTGGTCCTTATCGATATAGACAGTGAATTGATGAACCCTAATCTACCGTCGCCCCGGGATCTGATAGCTAGTTTAGAATTTATTGGCAAAACAAAATATGGGATCTTATACACCTCGTAACGCACTGAAATAGGGTAAATTTTCGCTCAGATTAGTGATGGGAAAAATAATATCGACGCAACGACGTTTATCTATTTTTGTGTGAAAATCTTAATGCGGTTCACAGAATAGAAAAAAAGAAAACCAGAAGTAGAAAAGAAACTATCCTATTTATTCTGCCTCGGGCTTTAAAAATACACTTATTAGAACTTGAATTAACATAAAAAAATCAGTAACAATACACTTTTTTATAAAAAATCTCAATATATATTTTGTACTTATTTATTCATTGAAACAGGGTAGACAATAAGATTTTTTGCACTGAGAGCACTGAGTCAAAATCTTTTTGATTTTTTTGTCAGCTTCACGAGATAGTAAAAATGCACAACACTAATCGCGGCAAGCTCGCGTTGGGTGCGGTACGAGGTCCGGGGGGATATGGGACGTTTTAGCCTCGTTCCGCACTGCATTAAAATTATATTAATTCAGTGCGGTACGAGGCCTAAGACATCCGGTACCAAGGTAGGTATACCACCGAGTCCGGGACCATTAGCGCGTCTCAAATATACATTTATCTCTTTTCTATACTGGACCAAACCAAAGCTATGCCCTTCGCACGACAGAGATGTTCACGTTTTTCCTTGCCGCACCACAAGGAAGTTGCATGTGGGGTGATTTAGGCCTCGTTTCGCACTTAACGTGTTAAACTACTAAGACAAAATAATGCAATTACTTGCAATTAGATGCGGTAAATAGTATAAATAGGACTTGGTCGCTGTATAACACATAAGTCTTCTTTTTACTCCGTGTGCTAATATAGGTACGAGTATAAGCGCAAATACGCGATCGACGCGTTCATTTGTCACTTATTTGTTCGGACAACCAGAACGCGCCCTCTGTCGTCGGGATGGTGCATTCGGCTTCGACGAACTAAATCGACGCGTTAAATAGGCTACTGGATGTTTCCCCAAATAACAAAATAAATATTAAACACAGATATTATGTTAATCATAATACTCAAAGTGTACATTATGGAAAGTCACGTTGTACTGTCTTCTTGGTGTGACGATAAATTATAAACAAATATTACTCACGAAGATAACAGCGATATTATTCACAAACGGGGTGCTAGTGAAATACCGGGGGTGTGGGGTGATTCTGTCTATAGACCGAGAGTGATAAGTAGAGGCGTCGCCGGTAAGAATAACTGCACCAGAAAATACCCTGAATTGTGCCGGGTTAATTGGCATGAAGACCCTGCGGAACAGTGTTAATGTTAACGTATTGTGCTCTGTAAAATAAATTTAGAAGTGAAAACAAAAAGCAAATGCAAGAAGCAAAAAAAAAAAGCAAGCAAAAGGCCTTAATTCCATTTTCCACCTGATTGGAGATTTTGACGCAATCGCATAGTCAAAGCAAAGTCACACATGAAACCGTTAACAGAAACAATGAGGACGTCCCATTTCCTGTACAGGGTGAAATTAAATTCATGGGCATTCTTATAAGGGGTCATTGTACTCATCATTATGAACAACTTTTACTATGGGACAAATCTAAAACCGCGAAAAAAAATCAGCTGTTCCTTGCCTTTATGTTCGCATAACTCGTCAAAATGTAGGGAAGAGCTGATTTATTTTTTTGCGATTTCTATTTTGGTCTCACAGTAAATGTTGTTCATAATGATGATTACAATGACCCCCTAAAAGGATGCCCATGAATTCAATTTCACCCTGTATAGTAAAAGGTGCATTAATATCGAATTTCATTTAAATCCCCACAATTCCAGTTATTCCATAGAAATATTATTGAATATTTTCTCGTTGTAATTTTCATGGCTACTTTGTGACCACAGATAATTTCAATTGAAAAAAAAAAACTCTCCTCAATAAGAGGCTTCACTGTCATTCACATACAGTACATCTTTCTTACAAAAGGTTAATAAATTAACATTAGGTAGGTTTGACCACCGACCCATTGACTTCGAAGAAATTGCATGATGCAGCTGTCACAGCATGCTGTAAGGTAACCAACGCTCCCCCGCATCGGTGTCCTCTTGTGTAATATTGTATTTCACTTGTGTTTTGCAACGACACCTAAAACAATAGATCAACACGTTTATTTTGTTTCACTGGTATGTGCGCAGTGATCACAGTTCATTTTAATCTGTAACATTTTTTTGAGTTTACTTAATGGCAGTTTTTTTTTTTATAAAGGAATAAATAAAAATTTGGCACCTTTTGTATAGAAAGTATGGCAAACAGTCATATTTATTTTATTAGTCAGTAGGTACCTATAAGTCATAATGACTGATTGAAAAATCAGTCCTAATATTACTTTCTTCTTTTGTTTTTAATCTTTTGTTTATAATTAGAGGGATTATTTATAATCGTTGCCTAAAGTTATGAGACTTTTAAAATGTATGGTTAAACAGTCGTTTGTCTTTACCTACGTAACTTTAAGCAACGTTTGTAAATAAATTAACCCTAAGGTACTAAACTTTGGCCTACGTTTATAAGTTGGTATGGATTTTTCCCGGCTGTACCAAAAAAATATATATATACTTATTTACCATATATGGGAACTGGTTTACATTTGCAGGCGTTCCTTCTAATATTCTGTTTGCCCCTTCAGCTTTTAAAGAGCTTGCACGTGTACCTGTTTATCAAAACAACAACAATAAGTATACAAAAATTGCAAGATAAAAAAAGGTCGGTTTAGAGCAAACGAGCAAATGCACATTCTATTCCCAGTCTTTTCAATTCTCTTCTTTTCTCGAAACGGCTGGTTGACACTTCCCGTATCCCAAGGGCTGGCTTTTACCTTGGCCAGATGCTAAGCATTGCCATACGACGTGGTAATGCCGCAAGTTTCTTGGGTACATTACCAGCCGACAGAGATGCGGATGAATTTTTCGATGCTTTGTTTTAGTTTGCGGCTACTTTTGGTTAAGTTAGGATATAATTTTGTTATCCTTATTTATTAATAGATTAGGTATTAGTTGTTATTTACCTACATAATATTTTAATTCTGAATTAAACCGTATCAATTAAATATAATATCTTGAATGCTCCATGCTCGAGTTCTATGTTCGTTTGGTCTAAACCCAGTTTGAGGCAAAGTCGCACTTTGCAATAATGTATAATTATAATAATAATGGCCTTTGCCCAGGAGTGGGACAGCGCAGGCTAGATAAAAAATAATAAAATAATAATAATATTCCACAACTATCACACAACGCCATCTAGTCCCAAGCTAAGCAGAGCTTGTGTTATGGGTACTAGACAACTGTTAAACATACTTATATATTTCTAAATACATACATATTATAGATAAATTACACCCAGGCACAGAACAAATGATCGTGCTCAATATGTGATACATTAGATACTTGAATTCGATGATTCGACGCGATGGCCGTTTTGCCTGTATGCGATGCATATTTCCCTCCAACTTGTTAATTCTTAGATAGATAAACCGTTTGGGTATCATTTAAGCTATCACCAATTTAATTAGTTTTGTGTTTCTTAAATAATAGGGTTTGTCCTCCAAATAGTAGATCTGTCACCAAAATGTAGTCACCAAACAATGCAAGTGACCTAACCAAACCGAACCTCGGGGTGCCCTTCGCTCGCTCTTGCATCCTATGTCGACGGAGCCCCGCTTCGCGGGGCCCCTATTTCTGTGTAAAGGGTTTAAAGTAACCTAACCAAACCGAACCTCGGGGTGCCCTTCGCTCGTTCTTGCATCCTATGTCGACGGAGCCCCGCTATCTGAGAACGAAAATATTTCGTGGCGATAGATCTATTTATTAGGTGATACAAATATTTCGTGGCGATAGATCTATTTATTAGGTGATACAACTTGATGACAAATATAAATTTTGGTGATAGAAAATATAGTTCCCAAAACGTTTATTCAGTGCGCGCAAAAGACATAGCACAACCCACAAAAGCACAATTAAAAACAAGGCTGTTCCCTACATTTATGTTCATATAACTCGTCAAAATGTAGGGAAAAGCAGGTTCTTTTTTCGCGATTTCAGGTTTGGTCACACAGTAAAAGTTGTTCATAATGATGAGTACAATGACCTCTTAAGAGGTTTTTGATGTTTTTCCAATAACCCTGTATATCGGGTGGGCGATGCGATGCTGTAGGATATATTTTCTGTTAAAACAAAGAAATTTTACACAGACGAAGTCGCAGAAAGAAGCTAGTATATAAGTAAAACTCTATGTAGGCCACAATCTTTTTGTCCGAAAACAGTAGATACATATTGCCCGCACTTATGAATGTCGGTAATGATTCGAATAAATATTTTCAATTAAATAATTATGTTTGAAATCTTACCACACAAGGCAATCACAAATATAAACAAAAACTTGTCCATCTTTTCAATATGCAAATAAGGAAAAACAAATATATATTGTAGCACAAAATAACGTAACACACTGCAAAATAGTTAGCCAAGTTCTGTTATTTATATTAAGTTTTATCATTATAATATACTAGCTTCTGCCCGCGACTTCGTCCGCGTGAAATTCGTACTTTCCTTTAAAAATTTCGAAAATGTATGTAGGTATGATCTTTATCATTTATTTAGACAACTAAGTATTCGGGCGAATTTTTAAGTGTATAGATCAAAGGAATCAGATTTTTCAAATAAACTGTATCCCCGCTTTTCATCCCCACAGGGGTGGAATTTTCAAAAATCGTTTGGGATGTGTTCATTACTTGACTCAAAGATTATTTACACCAATTTTTGAGTTAATCAAACCACGCAGTAAAATCCTCCCCTGTATAATTAACTAAATACCCCTTTTCATCCCGTTAAGGGTAGATTTTCGAAAAACCCTGATGCACGTTATTCTTTATTTTTTGTCTTATGTATAAATACAGAGTTTCGAGTTATCGGACCGCGCGTTAAAATTCTTCCATAGAAATTCCGACGCCCCCAATCCCCCCGTTAGGGGTAGTTTAGAAAAACAAAAAATGCCAAACTTCATAGTTTACTTGTATAAGTATTTGTACCGTAAGATTTTTCATATACACTGTATTCCCGCTTTTCACCCTATAGGGGTAGAATTTCGAAAAATTGTTTGGGGTGTGTTCATTACTTGACTTAAAGATTATTTATACGAATTCTTAAGTTAATCAAGCCACGCATTAAAATCTTTCCCTGTATAATTAACTGCCCCTTTTCACCCCATTAGGCGTAGATTTTCGGAAAACCCTGATACACGTTATTCTTTATTTGTGGTCTTAAGTATAAATACCGAGTTTCGAGGTAATCGGACCACGCGTTAAAATTTTGACACCCCCCACCCCAATCCTCCTTTATGGGCTAGTTTATAAAAACAAATAATGCCAAACTTTATAATTTATTTAGATAAATATTCGTACCAAGTTTCAAGTTTATTAACCAAATGAATAAGATTTTTCATATAAACCGTATTCCCGCTTTTCACCCCTACATGGTTCGAATTATGAAAAATTTTCCAGCTAATCAAGCCACACAGTAAAATATGCCCTTGCAAAATTAACTACCCCTTTTCACACAGTTAGGGGTAGATTTTCGAAAAACCCTGATACAGGTTATTCTTTATTTTTAGTCCTTAGTATTAATACTGAATGAGTTTCGAGTTAATCGGACAGCGCGTTGAAATTCTTCCAAAGAAATTTTGACACCCCCCAATACCTCTTTAGGGTTGAAATGAGTTTAGAAAAACGAAAAATGCCAAACTTCATAATTTACTTAGATAAGTATTCGTGCCAAGGTTCAAGGTTTTTAACTCAAGGAATGAGATTTTTCATACAAACAAAATCCCCCCTTTTCACCCCCTTTAAGGTTGAATTTCCAAAAACCCCTTCTTATTGAATACTTATACTTTACAAAGAATACACCCTCCAAAATTCAAGTCCCTGTCACCAGCGGTTTAGGCTGTGCGTTGATATCTCAGTCAGGTCATTCATCCCCCGTTAAGGGTGAAATTATCAAAAACGCTGAAACACGTATAAATTAATTTTCAATCGTTAGCCTAAATACAAAATTTGAAGATCCTAACTTTTAAACTGACTGACTTTCATACACAACTTCATCCCCCTTTTTAACCCTTTGGGGGTAGAATTATTAAAAAAGCTGAGGCACGTGTGAATTAATTTTCAATCGTCAGCCGAAACACAAAATTTGAAGATCCTAACTTTAAAACTGACGGACTTTCATACAAACTTTCATCCCCTATTTAACTCCCTTAGGGGTTGAATTTCAAAAAATCCTTCCTTATTCCTGGTCTACATCATAAAAGAACCATCGTGTAAAATTTCAACTTTCTAGGTCCAAGGGTTTGGGCTGGGCGTTGATGAGTCAGTCAGGTCGTTCATCCCCCGTTAGGGGTAAAATTATCAAAAACGCTGAAACACGTATAAATTAATTTTCAATCGTTAGCCTAAATACAAAATTTGAAGATCCTAACTTTTAAACTGACTGACTTTCATACACAACTTCATCCCCCTTTTTAACCCTTTGGGGGTAGAATTATTAAAAAAGCTGAGGCACGTGTGAATTAATTTTCAACCGTCAGCCGAAACACAAAATTTGAAGATCCTAACTTTAAAACTGACGGACTTTCATACAAACTTTCATCCCCTATTTAACTCCCTTAGGGGTTGAATTTCAAAAAATCCTTCCTTATTCCTGGTCTACATCATAAAAGGAACCATCGTGTAAAATTTCAGCTTTCTAGGTCTAAGGGTTTGGGCTGGGCGTTGATGAGTCAGTCAGGTCGTTCATCCCCCGTTAGGGGTGAAATTATCAAAAACGCTGAAACACGTATAAATTAATGTTCAATCGTTAGCCTAAATACAAAATTTGAAGATCCTAACTTTTAAACTGACAGACTTTCATACACAACTTCATCCCCCTTTTTAACCCTTTGCGGGTAGAATTATCAAAAACGCTGAGACACGTATAAATTAATTTTCAATCGTCAGCCGAAACACAACATTTGAAGATCCTAACTTTAAAACTGACGGACTTTCATACAAACTTTCATCCCCTATTTAACTCCCTTAGGGGTTGAATTTCAAAAAATCCTTCCTTATTCCTGGTCTACATCATAAAAGAACCATCGTGTAAAATTTCAGCTTTCTAGGTCTAAGGGTTTGGGCTGGGCGTTGATGAGTCAGTCAGGTCGTTCATCCCCCGTTAGGGGTGAAATTATCAAAAACGCTGAAACACGTATAAATTAATTTTCAATCGTTAGCCTAAATACAAAATTTGAACATCCTAACCTTTAAACTGACAGACTTTCATACACAACTTAATCCCCCTTTTTAACCCTTTGGGGGTAGAATTATCAAAAACGCTGAGACACGTATAAATTAATTTTCAATCGTCAGCCGAAACACAACATTCGAAGATCCTAACTTTAAAACTGACGGACTTTCATACAAACTTTCATCCCCTATTTAACTCCCTTAGGGGTTGAATTTCAAAAAATCCTTCCTTATTCCTGGTCTACATCATAAAAGGAACCATCGTGTAAAATTTCAGCTTTCTAGGTCCAAGGGTTTGGGCTGGGCGTTGATGAGTCAGTCAGTCAGTCAGTCAGGCCTTTTGTTTTTATTTATATAGATTTACCAATAATAATCTAATCTTATTTAGGCACGAACAAAACGTTATCATTTTACCGCTATTTTACGAACTTGATACAGGACACAGCGTAGAAATTGTTGTTAACGTTGTTCTTATGAGCCCTTTTAGTAGTACTAGTAGGTACGAGGCATTTTGATATCTCAGGACGTAATTTTCAAAATTGGTTTAGACCAATTTTTCACAAATTGAGTAATGATGACTTTTATGTACAGTCAACAAAACAGATAAGTATGCAGGATCGTCTTCCAGTCACTTCAACTTCATTCAAAAGAGAAATAGTGCCATGATTTTTAAATATCAACAAACTCTTGTGGTTTTATGTTATTTTTCTTCTTTATTTCCGTTTCTGCAACACCAAATACTCTGTCCGGGGGCATAAACGAATGTCCTATCACTGGGAAAATGAGCTCAATCTTTTTGCAAATAATTCCTGTTGTTGTGGATTTTATATTCTTTTCAGAACAAACATCAGCCATTAAAGGCCAACCGCTTAACTGAGACGTTGCGTAAGGTAGCAGCGCGGTGTGGTGACGTGATGCGAGAGTTCAGTGATTCGTCAACTTGTGACAACTATCACCACTCCCGCACCGCGCAGCTAGCCTTTTTTTTGTTTAACGTGGAGAAATGCTCATGCATACTGCACTACCACGGGGAGATATTGCAGTTATGTGGGACTCCAACCCATTAAAACTCCACGGTGTCCTCCTCTGCCACTTACGGCGGGAACACGGGCACGCGTTAGCACTCATCCGTGAACCCGCCGCGGCTATCCGTCACCGGACCCGTCTCTGGGGAGTATTCCCCATCACCGGCGCACCAGAACACATAGCACGCCGTGACCACCCCAGGGACCAAACCAGCACATGGGCGCCAGACGACCCCGTGTCTGGGCACCCTTGGTCCCCCTGCAACGGGTCAGGTCATTGGCCCCGACGCCTGCCAATTTTCGGCCGCAGAGGATAGGGAGAGCGGCCAACGTCATACCAACACTCCTCCTCCTCTGCGGCCCCACCGCGTCCGCCATCGGACGGTGACGACTCCGTCAAGGCCGCGGAAGGTAGGGAGAGCGGCGCACCGCAATACCGGCACTCCTTTCCCGCCGCGGCCTCCAACCCTCAGCCGCCCCACTTGTATTGCATAGTTATAAATATAGTACGTACATACAGCTGCCGTGAGGCACACATTATTATATTTAGTTGAAACGTTATTTTCACTTTTTTATTTTATTATTTTTGTATTTTGTGTTTCACGAATTATTTACAACCTTCGTTCTTTTTAGAATCTTCCTTTTCAACTTATTCTTTAATTTTAATTCTAGACATGTCGAGCACATCTCCGTCTCCGTATCTGTCTTGTCTTGTTCTTGGATGATTATTCGAATGATAATAATTATATTCTCCTGAAAAATGACTCTTTACAACAAGAAAACGTGTGTTCTTCAATAAACATTCTGCACATTGATGTAACGGATAACTCAGTAGGCATATTTTATCATCTAAACCTCTCAAAAATATATTTCGACACACTGGTACCTCTCCTTCAGTATCCTTTCTTATTTGGTAAACAATGCTCATTGATTTATTTCCTCTTCCATTTTGTATTCTTTCTTGTACCGTTAACTGCTTTCCAATATTTTATTATAAAACGATCTTCATATTTTTTATCAGGATTCGCATGAATCATTAGTATTTTTTAATCTTGCATGGGTTTGTTAATACACTGATATGCCCCAATGTTATCTTTGAGGCAAAGTGTTCGAAGAATACCTGAAAAAGACACAAATTAAAGATTAATAATAAATATCAATAAATAAAAATTATAGTCGCAAAAATGTCACAATTAGTCAAACATGCTTCGATTGGTTGAACGATTTGACAACGGTCAATCGCAACAAACCAATCGGAAGTCGATGACAAGAAATGAAATAAAAATTCGCAATGAGTAAAAAAAGACTAGTTATTTACACTTTGTAGTATTTTTTTGGAAAATGGTTGTACCAAGTTTTATACCAAGGGTACTTTTTTCGACTATGAATCACACCACATGGATAAACAATGTCGTTGCCCAACCTATCCCGGAGCTTGAACCTGAGCCTTCACCACTGACGACATCGACAACATCACCAACACGGACTCCAGGTGGAGCACCCACTTTCCAACCTGGATCGGCAGTGCTGGCAGTGATCGCTATAGCTCGAATTATAACCGATAATGTCATAAATGAAAGATTTTAAAACTAAGAGTTATATTATATAGCACTACCCAGAACTTGTCTGTTCAATAAATATCTGCCTCATTGGTCTTGTAGTCGCTAGCACTGCTGAGTGTAAGGTGCAATTTCCAGGTCGGGCAAAATATTATTTGGTATTTTCATCAGGAGTATCTCAGTAACTGCCCGGAGTCTGGATTTATGCCCGGCTGATGGCCATAGGGTGTTGCATAGGACTTAAAAACTTATCTGGCGAAATGTGGGTTACCTGGGTACTAGCGGTACACCTCTGACTAACCCTTCGGGGATTAGGCGTGATGTTATGTCCATCTTCTATCTATCTCTAAATATAAATTGTGATAGGAGTCGCACACAGAGTGCCGCTGAGTAGATTCCTAAGGTAGAGCAACATTACACATTACATTACATTATTTGTACATTTTTTTTTATATGGTGTACATAATAAAGAGTATTCTATTCTATTTACAAACGTACCTTTTTAAAATACTTCCTAATTATAATTTATCATTAATCTGCTGAGGCGATAATGATAATACTTTAAAACTATGGATGGAAACAACATAATCTATCTATACTAATAATAGAGCTGAAGACTTTGTTTGAACGCGCTAATCTCTGCGTTGCGTGCGTAGGTACGCATTTGATAGCCCAATTCTTGAGGAAGCCTATTTAACCTCACGCTAGAACCCTTAGGAGCCGAGCAAATATTGAAAAAGTCAGAAAGAACGTTTAGCGAATACGAGGTATGAGGTTGCGATGCGATGGGATGGGTCCTGGGAACAAGAAATTTCACGCGGACGAAGTCCCGCTAGAATCTAGTTATATAAGGTGTAAAAAAATTAACCTTAAAAACTTTAAGAGGTGCTTTAGACCATCGAACTGAACAACTTTCACTATGGGACCAACTCTGAAATCACGAAAAAAAAATGAGCTGTTTCATACATTTTGGCCGAGTAGGTATTGAACTTTTGTATGAAACAGCTGATTTTTTTTTCGTGATTTCGGAGTTGGTCCTATAGTGAAAGTTGTTCAGTTCGATGGTCTAAAGCACCTCTTAAAGTTTTTAAGGTTAATTTTTTTACACCTTATACAACTTGTAACGTTAAATGCGCAAAACTTGAAAATAGTTTGATCAGAATAGCGAGCAGAATCAATTGAACCACTTTTTAATATAGGTCACATTTTTCAAAAAATCTTCATTAATAAACGTTGCCGTTTCTATTTATTAATAGGTCAAGCCATCACATGCGCAAACCCGCCAAAATAGGTAAACAAACACAAATTGTTGTCGACCAATTTAAATTTTCTCATACGCGGGGTAATAATAGCTCTTATTTCAATGCAAATACGAATCTTCCATACAGTAAGTACCATGAATAAGACCATTTGAAGTAAATAATAATGCTATCTATCTTTTTTTAACTTAAACTTAACCTAAGGGTTAGAAAGAGATATGACGATCTGCACGGGGGCGAGGCGTGCGAAATACGTGACAGTCGGTGACAGTGACCGTGTTTACTTCAGTCTGAGCGGCGCCGGCACATGCGTCACAGGTGTAATTTGTTCTATCCCGTTACCCCGGCGAGGCGGCGCGTGCGCGCGAATTTCGCGACTATGGCGTTTTTGTACAAAAACATTCAATAATGTGAAATGGTGAGAATGTTGGCGCGTTGTCATGACAAAGTTAATTACTGTAGGTAAAAAGCTATTTAGTCTAAAAATGTGGGTTGCCTAATGTTGTCAGTCCAAGCCTGGAAAAGTGTGATGGAAACATTTAAATCACTGTTCAAAGATAACCTAAGTTTTTTAGGAGCGTAGATAGTACATAATAATGTCAGCGCGGCGCGGCGGCGCAGCGGCCCGGTGACGACTCCTCTCTCGATAGAGCGTCGTCGCAGACGCAAGAAATTATTAGAATTGCCAGTAAAACTTAAACCGCACATAAAACCTTTGAAAAATGTTTAATGATTTTTTTTTCTCTGAAATAGGTCAATTGAATTAAAAATCAGTTGGGGTGTCTCAGGTTTTGCGCATTTAACGTTACACGTTGTATACAGGGTAATTTTAAGATGAGTGCAAAGCTTTAAGACGAAGATAGTACAGACAATTTAGAACCATTTAAGCCATGGTTGTCTTAACCGAAGTCTTACCAATTTTTGTTTACCTAATTTTTGCTTTTTTTTTCCAAAATTCCCAAAATTTTATGTAGGTAAACTGCTTATTTGTGGCCAAATTGAAAGATAAATGAATACATTTTTATTTTATTGAATTAAAGTAATGTGTAAGCAATCTAGCAAAACATGTTTTGGGCCTTTGTGTCATTAAAAAAAATATATACAAATCAGGTAAAATTGGTAAGACTTCGTCTAAGACAACCATGGCTTACATGGTTCTAAACTGTCTACAATTGTATAAAGAAAAGCCTAATAATAAAACTATGAATTTAGGACTTTTCTACTTCAGGACTGCAAAATATCGTTTTTTTTTTTTCAAAAATGAAAGGGAAAGTCAAGTTTAAGAAAATAATCTATTCAATGATTATATCTATATTCAACGAATTATCATAAAAGTTAAATCAAGTGAAGTCTGTTGACAGTGTTTGTGTATTTTTGCTTGAATATGTTTGTATGAAGTGTAATTTAAAAAAGGTGTATTTTTAATAATTAATAAATGAAATTTTTCTCTGAAATACTTACGGCTATTCACCGTATGACGGTAATATATTTGGTATTACTTTAACATTATTATGTAAAAAATAAGTATCATACTACATTCAATATATCTGTTACCGGCCAATCCCGATTTCAGGACAAACTAGTTTAGCCTAGGGTAAACTAGTTCTTCCTATACGCGATAGGGGGTGCCCTTCGCTCGCGCTTGGATCTTATGTCGACGGAGCCCCGCTTCGCGGGGCCCCTATTTCTGTGTAAAGGGTTTAAAGTAACCTAACCAAACCGAACCTCGGGGTGCCCTTCGCTCGCCCTTGCATCCTATGTCGACGGAACTAGTTTAGCCTAGGCTAAACTAGTTAGTCCTGAAATCGGGTTTGGCCGGTAACATATCTATGTTATTTATATTTTATCTCATTATTTTGTACACGCCATAATAAGATAAAAATAAATTCGGGCTTCTAGTTTTATACACAACGAAGTTATAGGGGGTCGAAAATGGCCTGAACTGTTTCGAGAAAAGGATGGTACAGTCAGCATCAAAAGTTGATTAACACTTCAGTTTTTTTAATCTTAGTTATTGAGCAAAATATTTGTTGAAAATTGCAGCAGAAGATTTTTTTTTAGAATATATACTCTTGTCTATTATTTGAAAAGCTAAAAATCAGTTTATTGAAAAAAGTTGTTGTCAATTTAATAACATGTAAAAATGATATTGTTAATCGACTTTTCATGCTGACTGTACGGCCGCGCCGCGTTTTGTTCGACTTGGCGGGGGCACTGCGTGCCCCAAATAGATATGTTTTTTATCTTTATCTAAATGATAAAGCCGAAATTTGCTACATAGCTCAATCAACAATATGTGTAGAAGCAGGTAACATTATTTTGTTTGATAATAAAGTTATTTGAGCTCATTTTATAAATCTTTGAGAATACTGATAAAAAATGGACAAGTTTTTGTATCTTTCTGTGATTGTTTTTTCTGGTAAGCATTTTAAATAATAAGTATATTCTACCTACTATTATCATTAATTTTATCTATCAATTCCCTCGAGACACTACTCACACTACACGGTATTTTACTGATCGGACCGGCTATAAATTTTCCATACATCCGTCGAATCATCATAATAGTGACATTTGCTTGAAAATCTAACCACCGCCGCCGCCAGACCGTTACTCCGACTTAGAACCAAAAAGATCGTTACGCTCATTTATGACACTCATTTGTTCGGAAAACCGGAAGGCTTTCCGAACAAATGAAGAGAACCCGAACACGTGTTCGCGTCAACAGAGGGCTCTGTCGACGCGAACACGCATTCGGGTTCGCCGAACAAAAAAACGCGACGATCGCGTTGGTTAGAACGCGGTCTCGAAAACGACTGTCGCGCAAGTACGCGAATGTCGCAAAGTACGCGATAGAACACGATTTTATAAATAAATGAATATCACATAATCACGTGACCAGTCAAGTCGCGTGTGTACGTCGTTATTCAGGTAGAAGCTCGCATATTCATTCGCGTGACAGTTGCTTTCGGTTAGGATGCAGGGTTAAAGTTCCGTATAGTTTAGGTGTACCTATATGGTCCATTTCGTAATTTATTGAAGAATCTAATATTGATCACTCTTCATCAATAATCCCTTGCACAGCAGGCTTATTAAATAAAACATTAATTTTTACCTACAAAATACATAGACATGTACAGTAAACTATTACGAACTTACAACTAAGGAGCGCCCTGACACACTACCGTCTTATTTTTTGCTTGCATAACTTTCTTAAAACAATTATTATTATTTTGATTACCAGCCTCATGCACAAGCTCTTTATACGCTGAAGGACCCAACAGAATACTTAATGGATTACCTGCTAAGGAAAACCAGTTCCCGTATATGGTAATTATTACTATTTTGTATACCAGGTTTGATAAGACATGCCTGCTTCTAAAGTTCGGTTAAAAAAAAAGGAGCGAGTGTACCTACATTATAGCACTTCTCCATCTAAAGAGAACATAAAAATGTTAGCTACATATATACTGAAAAGTAGTCAAACAATATGCTATGTTATCTGTCTATCTATCGACTTTAAAAGAGACTGTGACCTCTGAGTTTGTTTCGGCCTTTCTTCTTGGAGTAGTCAGATAGGAAACGCCGACCTCACCTAGCTTACAAAAATATGATTGACGTGTAAAAGTGTTTGTACAAACCTACTTACAGAAAATAAATCATTTATCACTTATTTATCTCTCAGATTTCATTGCAACGATTGAGTCAAATACATAGTGTCACTAGAGGACACAGGTGCGGGGGAGCATTGGTTACGTTACAGCATGCAGTAACAGCTGCATCTTGCACAGTCGAGTTCGTCAGCGGACAAACGAATGACGTCGAGTGGTAATTATATTGGTAAATATTACAATAGTTTTATAAAGAACGAGGAGTTCTAAGAGCTTCTGCAAATGAATGAGTAGATACTTGACGTCTGACGCAATCTGATCAGTCAGCTACACTACCAATCCATACTAATATTATAAATGCGAAAGCGTGTCTGTCTGTTACCACTTCATGCTTAAACTGCTGAACCGATTTAGATGAAACACTTCGATGCGGTAGCCGGCTGCTGTGGCAAACCTAAACAAAATGTAAAGAAGACGGTGCATAGTACTTTACGCTTACGTCAAAGCGCGACGTAATTACGGCCCAGTATGTTGCTGGTTGCGGAGAACCGAGATGACCGACGCTTGGAGAGGCCTATGTCCAGCAGTGGACTACTGTAGGTTGACGATGATTATAATGTCACTGGTATTTCGAAAAGCTCGGCAAATTTTCCTTGCGTATTTCTCGAAGATGTGTATCTATACTAGCCGTGGTTATTCATATAGTGACATAAGAAAATGAGAATAATGTGGTTCCCCTGTAAATGCTACCGAAAAAACGACAGGGCTTTGAAGCTACAAAACAAAAAATTATTTACAGATCCCAAATCGTTAACACTATGACTGTTTTTCAGGACCTACTCGCCAATCAACCCAGCTGAATACAGAGTGTTCGCTGGTTCAGTGGTTCTTACCGACACTGCGGCTGATCGCATTCGGCGTATTGCTAACATCGCCATACATCCGGAGTATAATATGAGCTTTCCTGTTCCCAATAACCAGTTTCCTAACGATATTGCTGTTATTATTGTACGTAATTTGTATGCTTTGTTGAATTACTGTTAAGGCTAAAGGCATTGATTATCTATAATTACTTCTTTCAATCAATATATTTCAGCTTGGCACACCGTTCTTAAGCAACACAGTGGCACAATTGTCGGTTATAGACCTGAGCTCGTACGCAGAACCAGTATCATGTACTCTATCCGGGTGGGGGGCGCAGGGTTCATCACCTACTGTAAGTTTTTCTTTTCCTTTTTCCGATTAATAAACAAGTTGTAATTTTGAAATAACTGATAACCCGAAAAGGGGTAATTGTCTTCATTATTTTGAAGTTTTACTTCGGGAAAAACTCTGGAATCGCAAAGAAAAAAGTTAGGCCATAAATTAATTAATTTTTCTGTATCATTAATGTGTTATTTTATCATACATACATACGTAAACTCACGGCTTCTTTCTTTTCTTTTGTGGATGGGAAATCATCAAATGACCCCTCCCGCTCTGGGTGGAGCGTAAGGGAGTGTCAGACTCTTACTGACTAAAACCCACCCGTGTTCCTTCCTTAGCCCTTTATGTTCCGGGGTAGCGGTAACCCTTTCGGACAATCCCGCAACCCCGGCAGGCTTCGGCCCTAACAGGCCCCTTCTTTTATGCTGACATCTTTTTGAGGCGCGCGTGGAACACATACGCGCCGTCCGGCACGGGCCTGGTCCTGACCCTTACATACTCTTTTGGCCTCGTTTACGTTCATACACGCACGCCTGTTGCGACTACTACTCGCCTGATCTTTCTTAAGAACTTCACCAATAAGGTCACAATAAATACTATTAAATCATGTACCTATTTGAATATTATTAGTTGTAGTATTTTTGCCTATTAACTCGACTAAAATGTATGGAACAACTTACTTTTTTCCCGCGATTTCAGGTTTGGTCCCTGTGATATACCTATTATTAAATGTAGCACACAACTCAATGGCAACGCTGCTCAGTCAGTCACGCTTTATCCCCCGTGACGACTGGACGTTCCCTTTGGATTATTGTGTACTTACTGATAAATCGGTGGTTTTATTCTAAACCCTAAGCCACTAATAAGAGATCATAGTGAAAATAAGCCCAATGAACCTTTTCGGGTGTTAGACCCGACAATTTCATTATATTTTAATCATTTGTTATAGACGAGTACGCAGTTGATGTACACACAAATGTTGGCGTTGTATCAAAACGTGTGCGCTTTAATGGTCAGTTCATCATTATTACCAACCATGCTGTGCGCTTGGGCCCCTGGCGCCGGTATATTAGAAGGTGCTGCCGGATGCTCGGTAAGAACATATTGTTAACAGTCTCATCGTGAACGCACAGGTAAAGTAAACTATCACTAGTGTTAATCCCTAGCATAGTATGGCGGCTCACTTCAAGCACTTACCTAAGTTTTCACGAAGACATTTTACAGAATGAACCTGCATGTCCGGGAATGCCTCGTTGGTATGTGGTACTGGGGAACTGCTGAGCATGGGGACTTGGGTTAAGGATCAAACCCAGGAGCAATAGGAGTCAGATGAAGTGAAAAATTGTTTTTTTTCTCTAGGAATTTCTTAATAGTAGCCCTTATCTGAGGCTGTATTTATGCTCGATTTGTAATAGGCTCGCTCCCGCTGTAACTTCCACCTCGAGCCTAACCCTTCGAGGGACACTAGCGACAAAAAGAGTTGCCCCTGCATTTCACGGGTACAATGGACACAAATGTCAAAACATCGGGATTCTAAGATAAATATAATTGTGCTATAATTATTGTAAACTCCCTGGAATAAATGTTCTAAAAGGTGGAAAAACTTTATTCAAAGTCCATTGTGTAGTTTAGAAGGTTTACCAAACGGTCACACACGCACGAAAAGCGACTTTGTTTTATTGAGGAGTGATTACATATGTTTTCATATTTATTTCCAGGGCGACGAAGGCAGCCCGTTAGTCTGCCACGGAAACCTAGCAGGTATTTTTATCCAACCCAGTGACTGCTCAGAGGTCCCTAGAAGACCTCAACTGTTTACCCGTGTCTCCAACTACACTACATGGTTAGATAATGTCATCGCCCAACCTATACCTGATCTTGGGCCTGAGCCCTCAACAGAGGCTCCAACGACGATGTTACCAGTGACGTCACCTGCGACTACACCTGCAACGCCCGCTCCAGGCGGAGCACCCACGTTCCAAGCTGGAATAGTAGTGCTAGCAGTGATGGCTATTGCTCAAATTATAATATAGTTATAATAAATTGAAGTTTTTTTTAAACTACGAGTCATTACGAGTAGATGGCATTAATACGGCACCTGTTTTTTATTTTTATTACTAGCCGTGGGTCCGATGGGACAACCTTGGCCAAAAACGACATTGACATTTTGAGTAGCTTAAGAGGAAATGCGGAAGATTTTTGAAAAAGCCTAAGTAAAATCTTGTAATTCGAGGTTTGGCTCTGGCCTATTTCCTCCTACAATATTGGACCAATTTAATAGATATTTCATACTCTGAATAAAAAGGATACATATTGTGTCCCTGTTCTTCTTTTTTCATGAATAGTTGTCTAATTTGTACACTAGGCCTCTGTTGACAGCGGTTTAAATCGGCATTTGTTGGGGTTCTAGTGCTTATAAAAATAAAGTATCATCAAAAAGGAAAACATAGGGACATACAAGAAGTTAATATTTATTATTTTGTAAAAAATCATTGCTTTTATATAAAGAAAACAGGCGAGCGCGTTTCTATGGAGAAACGACCTCCCGCATTTCCTCTTAAGCCTTTTGAATCCCATACATGAAGGTGGAATACCAATTATAATAGAAACACTTAGCAAGATTAACCTTTTTATTTTGGTAAATAGAACGGCTAATTTCAAAACCCTTAAAACCTTTTCAAAAGGAAGGGTTTTAAGGCGTTTTTCATAATATAGGTATACTAACTCGGTTATGGTGTAAAGTGTCGCATGGGGTATACAAACCCGTTCACAATGTAAGATTCTAACACAAAGAATACATAAATATATGAGCGTAACATATGTCTTAAAGTTTTTTAAAACCCTTCGCACAAACCTTATAGAAAACGGTCTTACCCTTGGGTTTACCGAAACGGTCTCTGCGTAGTACACAGACCTTCCTCCTTCCCTCTTATTTGTTTTTAGACATTTCTTTTATATTCACCAGGGTCTATGTTTCAAATAAACGCACTTTTAATTGTGCAAGTTCGCGATTGATAAAAAATTAACGAATACCAAATTAATAGATTAGATTAAATAAAAAAAGGAAGCAATTATTTTTAAAGGTGCATTTTTAAGACTGAAATGAAATCAAAATAAAAATGTGTTTTTATAATTTATAATAATTGACATTATGCCCATCAGATATTGAAACCCAACGGCAAATTTCTACGCTGAATTCATGGTTACAGTTTGCGCACTGGTTAAGTTTTTTTGAGTAGTATTTAAACGAGTGACTAAATTAAAGTTTTAAGTGACAAAAATAATTAATTTACGTTATAGTATTACTAATTGAGCGACTGACTCTGATTGACGAGAAATCAACAGAACAGCAACTTACAAACATTAATTTGAGTTACTTTAAATACACGATACACGGTAAAGGTATTTGTATTGTCATTCGCTCGCTCTTGCATCCTATGTCGGCGGCGGTATGTGGGGTTTTGTGTAAAGGGTTTAAAGTAACCTAACCAAACCTAAACTTGGGGTGCCCTCTCTGTATTTCTAGTCGCTCACTTTATCTGAAATGGATTAATCACAACCCACTTTTTGTAAGCTCATTCTAGATTTTATTATTAATCAATATTCGTCATTAGTTCAGTTAATTTTTCGCTTACTCAAATTCATACCGCTCAAGTTATTAAAACAGTATCTCATCATCAGTCACTAACTTTTTTTTTATTCGATCGTTTTATAATTCCCCATTTCTTTCCAGTATCTAATCTATTTAAACTTCATAAAACATTTCAGAGAATATTTTAACAGAAAGCATAATAATCAACAAGATCCTAAATGGCTACACAATAATCACACTAATATTACAGAGGCGAAAGTTTGTGAGTTTGTGTGTGTTTATGTTTGTTACTTCTTCACGCTCAAACGGCTGAACCAATTTTGATAAAATTTTGTATGGAGGTAGCTGACACCCTGAATTAGCCTACTTTTTATCCCGATATTCCAACGGGATCGACACTTATGCGGGTGAAACCGCGGAGTGCAGCTAGTTGTTTCATAAACCACATGGTTGATAAATAGTGGCAACGCAATCCTCAAGCATGGAACAAGAAAGTAACCGAAACCGTACTACAACTAAGTTCCACAGCGACCAGTTTTTACGAGTAAAACAAGGAATCGATTCAGTTACACAGTTTACATCCGATTAATGATTTATTAATACATTGGCGATTGAGTTTGGCGATCGTAAATCTTCATAACGTTGTTAATAAAGGTCGTTAGCCGTAAATAATGAAATGAAACTGGGCCAAACAAATCACTGGCCTAAATGATGGGGTAAATCGACTGAATTAAAAACAAAAATGATACCTAAAGGGCACTTAGTAGGTATTTTGTTTGCCCGTTTTTTATTATTAGATTTTGAGTTGAAGGTTTTGTAGAATAATTCGTGCTGGACATTGGACAATCTAAAAAGGATTACTTGTTTAAAATTACAATAAAAAGATTTTGTTTTTAAAATGAGTTATTTAAATTCAATTCAGGCTCTAAACTCTTCGATTCATCGATTACTGATTTCAGAATAGAATAGAATAGAATATTTTTTACTATCTACTCCATAATATGTATTACAGATATGAGTGTAGAAATTTTACAAAGGGTGACAGAATGGGCGGTCTAATGGGTAGGTTTTTCGGTTCATTGTTATAAAGTAGTTTCGTATGTATATACATAGATACATATATCTTTCTATATACAAAGTTATTTAAAGTTCGTTATAGAACTCATTCGTTGCTTTCCATCAGGCAAGATCAAAGTCAAGAGCAGGCATTCAGCAATTTTTTTTTGTTTTTTTTTTTTTTTTAATCTCCCGATCTTCGCATTTTGTCTAAACGATAATGATTTAATTGCTGTAAGTAGGTTTGTTCAAACATTTTTGAACCTCAGTCATATCTTAAAAACTAGATTAAGTCGGCGTTTCTTATCTGAGTCTGAGAAGAAGTCAAACAGAAGCATTTATTTAAATTAAACCATTTACAGGCACTTTTGAATTGTCAAGGAGACGGTCAGTTAGAAATGTGAAGCTAGTTGCCCATTCCAAAGCGTTGTAAGTACCTACGGAAGACGAAAGAAAGGCCGAAACAAACTCAGAGAACTCTCTCTAGAAAAGAGAGAGAACTCTCTATATAACGTATTTACTCGTACATCTATTATATTTGTTGAGGTTTCACATGCACGTATTCCACATTTCACTGTAAAGTGCATCGTAATTGAATCCTTTTGAGAACGAACGGTCTGAGAGAGAAATAATTGAGTCTCCACTACTACTGTCACACGCCTATAATAAAATAGTGGATGGATCTTTGAAACTGATAGTACGAAATGCTAAGAGCGTGCGGTATTTTTAAAGAATGATATAGTTTCGAGCCTAAAAGACGATGTCTGTAGCTTTTAGGCCTGGCATAGTGGTCATGGCTTTTCACACAATCTGGCTGACCTGTATAATGAGACGACAGTATACTATATTGTTGTCACTATATTGTCGACATAATGATGAGTGTAATACACTATGAAAATAGCAAAAGTACACTAAACGTGCTGTCTCTATATCAGTTAAATTACGAATTTTTCAAACAGCGTATACTGCGAAACTTAGCATTTTTAACAATTTATCTACAGGGTGAAATTAATGTCATGGGCATCCTTTTAAGGGGTCATTGTACTCATCATTATGAACAACTTTTACTATGGGACTAAACCTAAAATCGCGAAAAAAAATCAGCTGTTCCTTGCATTTATGTTCACATAACTCGTCAAAATATAGGTAGGGAAGAGCTGATTTTTTTTTGCGATTTCAGGATTGGTCCCATAGTAAAAGCTGTTCATAATGATGATTACAATGACCCCTTAAAAGGATGCCCATGAATTCAATTTCACCCCGTATATGTAGCTACCTCACTGAAACTTAGCATCCAAAGTTATGCCCAAGAATACTGTGCTGTCTTCAGGATTTAACTGTTCACTCTTTATCAACACATTAGTTTTCACCTGCCTAACATGAGGTATCGTAAATTTAATGCATTTGTTTTTTTTCTCGTTTAGAAGTAAATTATTAACATTGAACCAGTGGACTACTTTCGAGATCGCGCTATTTACATTGCCAGTATCCAGCTGCTGACATTTAAGTTTAAACAAAAATGAAGTGTCATCTGCAAACAACACTAAACATGATTATCCTTTATGAAGTACGGCAAGACATTAATTTAAATAGGAAACAAGGAAGGACCAAGAATTAAGCCCTGTGGAACTCCCATTATTATTATTATTATCCGGGTGATCTTTTTCCATTAACGTCAACGCTCTGAATCCTTTTACTGGGTATGAAGCAAGAAGATCCAGAGCAGTGTTCCGGATCCCGTAGTGACGGAGTTTCCTGATTAACCTTTTGAATGATTGTTACGGCCCCGTCACCGCCAGAAGCGCACGGCAGGACTTTCTGCGACCATGCCTGCGGAGCCATACCGCGTCTCCACTTCGCGCCGCCAGGGGGCGAGTCGTCGTCGTCGTCATCTCGCCTTCGCATTGCAGACGTCACGTCATCATTAAATTAACCTACATTACAGATTTTTAAACCAGCAGTCCATTATTATTTCGAAGCATAATCATACACAGCGACAACAGCCGATACAATGATCAATGTAAGATATATTTCAAGTAAAAACGATATTTGCACACCTGCTCAGGTAGAAAGTTTAAAGAACTTTTGTTATAATATGTTTCACCTCATCTATGAGCTCAACTGTCACTAATGAGACACAATTACTTTTTCTATTGTTACCGATCTTTAGGAGATTTCGCGACATCGAAGCGGCTATTAACTACCTATATTCAAGCAAATTAATCATTGTATAAATCTTAATCATTCTACCATAATTGCAAAGCCTAAAAGCTTTCAAGATTAAAACATCTACATCTAAATATTTAACTTACAGCGACACCGAAGCATTTTTACAAATTTATAACGCAACAAAGCACACAGCTATGCCATTACCATCCATTTGGTGCACTTACAGCACTGTGGTTCTACTATTCTGTTAAATAACAAAACCACGGAGCAAGTTCTTACGGTAAATGGGTGTACAGTCCCCATTTATGAGCCCCGTGCGACGCGACTCTGCCGACAACAGTGTACCCACCTTATGTATTATAAATTCACCTAATTCCAGGCTGAGTGAATTTCTAGTGTTGTTCTCGACAGATTAATTAAAAGTCTACTTTGTTTATATTAAAGTTAATCTTAATTATTCAGAGCTAAGTGCGAAGTCAGCTCATGTCTAACTTAGTGCCTAGGTTTCTGTTTAAAAGCTTTCATATTTTCTGTTTTATGTGTTAATGTAAGAGCAGTGATAACCCTCGGGGTTAGAACAAGAAATAACGATGCAATGAGGTTTTAACTCGACGTGCCACTCTCCTAATTAGATACTATTATTTAATTTTTAAATTGAATGAATCAATGATTTATTTCTATAAGTAGGTTTTTACAAACACTTTTACACGTCAATCATATTTTAAAAACTACATGAGGTCGGCATTTCCTATCTGGCTACGTACGCTGAGAAATAAGGCCGAAGCAAACTCGCAGGTCTCTTTTAAAGTCCAGACATAGTCTTCGTCAGATCATGTGAAGACCGTGTAGATTGGTGTCTGAGATGATAATTTAAGGAAAGAGAGATACAGATATAATTAATATTCAACTTGCGGAAACAATAATTTTCACTGCAGTTAAAAACGCGTTAAATAGAACATGGTGTCTACCTTACTTTATCTACCAAGCGTTTAGGAGGTGTAAATAAAACTGCGACAGTAAACTCTAGCTATAAAGTGTATATGTGTTTATTCGACATCCGTGTCACACGAGCGAGTTAATCCGCCCTCACTTTGATCAATCCACCAGAATTTAGCATATAAAGTGCAGGCAATTACTTAATCATGTCACACTTCGCCTCATCCCATAGTCAAGTCTTTGAGGTGTATGAAAACTTCTACCAGTTTGTGTAAATAAACTCGATGTAAAGACAGCTAATATTTACAGAAAATAATTTCCGTGCAAATATTTGAGAACCTCCCTAAAAATGTTTTGCAAAGACGCTTCAATGAGACAAATATTCAGGCAGGCTATTACAGTCAGCCTTTCACATTATTGGAAGACGTAATGGAAATGCTATGTTATAAATATAAAAAAATAATTATCCTAAATCTCCATGCCGGATTCTGGGGTTACATTTCGGTTTGAAAATTTAATCCGTTTATGAGTAGATTAAAAATATTATAATCATTTCGGGAAAAGATAATGGTATAATTAATATACCTAAAAGAGGTTACGAGAAGGCTTTACAAAAATAAAATATGTGTGTAGAAAAAATACTCCGGAGTGAGCAACATTTTTCCCTTACAATACATCGGTTACCTGTTTTGTGGAAATCCCTATAAAGCCCCATCATAAATCCTATGTCCCATACGGGTCAAAGGGCATAGTTTATGTATTGTCTCTGTGGAGGTAAACCGACTAATTAATGTGCATACACATTTGGTAAATCTTAGGACCGCTTCGGGCAAACCCTTGCCATATGGCATAATCTTCTTGTTTCAGCTTTATCGCGTCCGCAGTTACTTAGCGGATATGACTTTTTTTTCTTTTCTTTCTCACTTTCTTTATTTACTTTCTTTTCTTTCCTTTCTTTCTTTTCTTTTTTTTGCTTTCTTTGCAAAAGTAACTGTCTGTCTGTTACCTTTTCACGCCTTAATAGCTGAACGGATTTCGATAAAATTTGGCACACAGGTAAACCATGACCTGGGGTTCGTTGCTAAATAATAACAGCCGCACGGGTCGATCGAAGATTAAGCTACGCTTGCCGCGGTCGGTTCGTGTATGTGTAACTAACCGTTACATATCGCGACCCCTCCGTGCCTCGGAAAGTACGTTATGTCATTGGTCCCGGCTGTCTTTGACAGTTGTTACAGAGAGTCAGAAGCCCAAAAAGTTTGACAACTAGTCTTAGCAAGTCGTGTTACAATCGTGTTACTTAGTAACTAGATTGTGGAAGTCAGATAGGCAGTCGCTCCATGTAACATGCTGGTATAAAGCTGCATCCGATGAGACTGGAAGCCGATCTGGGCAAATTGAGATAAAGACTATGAGCTGATTTTAGGACAAATATTAAAACATTTTTAATCCCGGTAGTACATTCCAATGGGATAATTGCCGACCTACACGCGGGCGAATCGTTGGAAAACGCAAGTTTCAAATTATTTAAGTGATATTACCAAACGTGCATCTATCTACCAAGAATACTGCCACAGAGTACTCTAACATTATTTACATTTCAATTTCTAAATGGAAAATGAAGCGATATGAAATGGGATGTAATCAACGATGTTATTGTCGGGTGCCTAAATATGCTTGCCTAATAACAATTTGCTTTACTTACTGTGCTTCCTAGTGGAATGTTTCAAATGAGTTTTGATGCTTTAATAGTGTAGGCATGTTTGTATACAGGGTGTCCCTGGAAGTATGAATCAAATCGAATAGGGACGTGGGCAAGGTCATTTCCAAACGTTTTAGCAAAAAAAAAAACTAAAAAAAAATACTAAAAAAAAGAGAAGAAAAATCGAATTCGTGAAAACTATCGGGGCTATCAATTTATTTTTTTAGATAGCCCTGATAGTATTTTTTTATGATTATTTTCTTTAAGCACTAAGCGAAGTGATTGAAAAAAAAAAGAATCGGTCATAACTTTTGAACCTTAAAAAAATTCACTGACATTCTTAGGGTTAAAAAGTTTGGAAATGACCTTGCCCACGCCCCTTTTCGATTTGATCCATACTTCCAGGGACACCCTGTGTATAGGTGCATTGTTTTTGATATTTGACTGAACTTAAGTAGCCTAGAACCTAGAACTTAAGTAGGAGAGCAGTGGTGGCCCAGTGGTATCGGCCGCGACTTACGAGTTGTAGGTCGTAGGTTCGAACCCAGACAGGCGCTTTACTTTGTGTAAATTGTTTCATCACCACTGCTCTCAAAACGGTGAAGGAAAACATCGTGAGGAAACCGGCATGTCCTAGAACCAAAAATTCAAAGACATGTGACATCTACCAACCCGCACTGGGCCCGCGTGGTAGATTACGGCCCACTCCCTCTCACAGAGAGGAGACCTGTGTCCCAGCATTGGGAACATTATAGGCTTATGATGAAGTAGCCTGAAAACTGAAGTACCAACCACTGATATTCTATTGCTATCACGTCTATTCGTGTTTAGCGTCTCGCAACGTATTGATTAAAAACCTTTTAAACATAATTTAAATACGATGATATTTTTGTAACCCATTCGTTGTATGCCGAGAATTTGCATAACATTTCGCGGGCCCAGTGCGGGTTTTGGTGGATGTCACATGTCTTCGAATTTTTGGTTCTAGGACATGCTGATTTCCTCATGATGTTCTTCTTCTTCTGTCTTCACTGTTTTGAGAGCACTGGAGTTAAAACTAAATACACAAAGTAAAGCCTGGGTTCGAACTCACGACCGACAAATCGTAAGTCGGGGCTGATACCACTTGGCAACCACTGCTCTGCTATCAGAGCTCAGTTTTGTTGTGCACACGGCTACGCTACACATCAAGCTATACATAACTAGTATAAGCTGACTTCTGATTGTACGAAAAACCTATACAATGCGAGGTCAGCTAAAACTGGAGATGTATATCTTGATGTATAGTCTTGTGTACAAAATATTCAATATAACCCAACCATCAAAGAAAACATCACAAACCCAATCACGAACACGACCATTTTAATCTAAAAAGCAATCAGCATTTTCCCAAAGTACAGACATTTATTACAGAACATTTCACACGATTCGACTCCTTATCTTTCAGGAAGAGATCTTTTCCCTAACACGTCTTTTGGCTTCACGAATTACCAATTAGGGACGCTTAGCGTGTAAAGGAGAAAGGTAAAAGCATAATATTCAACATTTACAAGACATTTGACGCGGTTCCACTCAACTTCTGGCCCTTAGCAAGGCATGCTCGTTAATGTTCGCGTTCTTATTGTTGGGAAGCTTGAATGCGGGATATGCCTAAAAACGAGGAATTAAATCAGAAAATCTCATAATTTAGACATTTTCTAGTTTAACTCTGCCTCATCCAATTGGTTAATGTTGATATACAGTCCATTCCAATGCATACAATTTTGAAGACACGAAAATACCTTACCATGCCTCGGCAGGGGCAGTATTACAAAGTACGAGTATTAATGACATCATGAATCCAGTGCAAAAAGGGATGGTGCTATCGGTTATGTATAGCTCTGTCTCTCTCTCTCTTACACTAGAATCATGATGGCATTAAACTGTTATAATAATATAGTTGAATTTGCTAACCAAAGCCATTATTATTGACAAATGATAACACATAGATGATCAGTAGGAATAATATATTTGGTCTGAAACACTTTGATATTAACATCTCACACGTTTACCCGCCTACCTGTCAAAACACCCCACGCGTCGGAGTAAGTGAATGATAGGCGCAGTGAAGTCATTGTTTTAACGATGACAATAGAACAATGAAACTGTTGTGTACACTTGGTGTACCGTTGACGTTTCGAGCACTTTCTCTTATGTACACTTGGTGCACACTTGACGCTTAAGGTGTTAACCTTACTTTTATAACTCAATTTTTATCTCTAGAGCATCCTGCACCTTATCTTTACTTATGTTCCATGACAACATTCATAAAGTGTTAAGTTTACTTTTACGCCCGACGTCAGGTGTGTGAGATGCAATTCTTCTCATGGCTATAATGTTCACGGTAGATAGCACGCGGATACGAGTTCCGGAGCTCGTCCCGTGTAATCTGTAGCTACCTTCATTTTGTAAGGCGCCTTAAGTGAGTGTTAGTAAAGATTAAAACTGTTCCGTTTGTAAGTAATTTTGGTTGTTAACGGGTTTGTTGGAGTAGTAATACTACTTTTTTACTCTTTCCTAAAATCTTGACATTTATGAACTCTTTAAATTCTATATTTTCACGTCACGTGTCCCAAAATGCGACTAGATAAGATAGATTTTTATTAAAAAGTCAAAATAATTATTTTTATTCAGAGTTAAATGTAATTAATAAAAGTAACAATATTTTATTTTATCCTAAGACTCATTGTATACGGCACGTTTTCATTACGGTACGGCGTCTGTTAAAACAAGCTCCCATAGTGTTCTATACAACACTGACGAACTGTGCCTACACACGGAGAATAAACCGTAGTTTTTCACGGAAAAAAACGTGTCTGTACAAAGGGCCTAACCTATCAATAAACTAAAATATGTCGTCGAAAAAATTTATGATTTTATTTACTTTATGTTACTATCTAAGTCGCACATAGCGTGTAGGGTACTAAAGTTGAAGCAATTACCCCAAAACACACTCACACAGAGTATAATATTATGCTTAGAGAAATGTATGTTTTTTAATAACGTTTGTATATTTCAGTTTTAAAGATATCGGTTACGAAAGCACACGCCTTTGTAGCAGTGGCTACGTCACGACAGCTCGTCATCGCCTGTAATACAGTATCAACTAGTATGGCCCCGGGTATTGTGATTGTTACTGGCGGCCATATATGTATATTACTAACTGTGCCACACGGTCTTACCCGCATAACTATCGATCCCGTGGGAATATCCTGATAAAAAGTAGCCTATATGTAATCCAGGGTGTCAGCTACCTTCATACAAAATTTTATCAAAATTGGTCCAGTCGTTTGATCGTGAAGAAGTAGCAAACATATAAACACACACACTCACAAACTTTCGCCTTTATAATATTAGTGCGATAATGTCAACATTATACTAAATGTAATAAATTGTGCACTAATAAATAAATAAATTACTTTCAGAGTTGCAAACGTGATCAAGTCAATAAATAAACATAGCAGTAACCTTTTTAATCAACATTACATAAAGAACGCGTATAAAAATAAAAAAGTTGCTCACTTGGGGTTTGTAAATACGTACCAACAAGCCCACTATCCACAACCGAACAATATATACCCTACGCATCGTACAACGCTTGTTCGAAGTTTCCACCAGCTAAAGTAGATTCCCCTTGTAATACCCTGCACTCGACGCAAATACGACAAGTGTATAATTATGTAAAACGGATAATGTTGAACATGGCCAGTTTATGCGAATACAGCATACTGTATAAGGTATTCTCAAAGTAATAGGTCCAATTTCATAGGAGGTTACAACCAAATAACGTCTAAACGTGCACACTGGGCATTCACCATTATTTAAAAAAATCGATGTTGGAAAACATTTTGTGATAGGCAATAAATAATTCCATTTAAAATTACATGATAATTTTCTGCCAAATAGCACACTTCTACTTCGCACTGCTCTTCCAAAGCACTTCAAATTGCATAAAAAGAAACCTAACGATCGCGTTGTTTTTATGTATATTTAACAGCTATAGCAATAAATTTAATTATAACAGCTATCTACGTTCAAGGCATGCTACGAAGCTACGGCGTAGCTGTCGTGACGTAGTTACTGCTGCAAAGGCGTAGGCTCTCGTAGCCGATATCTTTAGAACAGAAATACACAACGTTATACAAAAATATATATTTTCTTTTCATTATGTGTGTGCTTCCCAGGCTTTTAAGTATTTTAAAAATGTATTCTGCTCATTACCGTTTAATTAAAATAATAACCGAAGTTCTAAGAATTGGAGACATCGTTCCTTATTGTTTATTTTATTAACTAAGTTATAAGAATCTATCTTCTAGCAGAGCATGTACACATCCAGTGCTGAATTTAATAAACCAATTATGAATATAAAGATAATAATGCTAATACTTGGAAACCGAAATCATATAAATGGATATCCTTATTTCACCCTTCCCGAACGGTATCTGACAGCTAGTCACGTTCGAAAAAACAACAAAAGCAAATTACCTATTCCTCAAAATCCATGTTTCTGACAGATTTTATTTTCACTTGAACAAGTATCAACTCTATTTCAGTGTAAATTAAGGATACCAGAATGACTAGCACTATTGAAAAGTTCATAAAAATGTTTAAAGTTGTAGCGCAAAACTGAACTTTATGTGTTTGTATTAAAGTAATTTTTCCAAACCGGAAAGGTGGACCGACGACCTTGTGAAGGCTGCAGGAACCCGTTGGATGCGAGAAGCACAGAACCGGTCGAAGTGGACGTGCTTGGGGGAGGCCTATGTTAAGCAGTGGACGTCTTTCGGCTGAATTAATGATGATGATGATTTTTTCCAAAAACACGGTATTTGTTTACATTTTTGGAAACCAAAATGCGAACGCAGGATATCTACTTTAACAGCAACATTCGTAAAATCACTGCTAATTGACTTCCATTAATACCCAGTACAATACTTCTCTTTTAATAGACAGCTAACATTTCCTTTCAATTAATAAAATAAACCTCGTAACTCTGTTGTTGCGCGCACTCACCATTATTTACGTAGCAGTAAGTAATAATGTTTCACTTTATTTTATAGCAGTTTCCGAGCTAGGTTGTATACTCAGCAACAAACATAAATTAATGATTCACTTTGGCTCTATATATTGGAACTAGTTTCTGCCCGTGACTTCGTCCGCGTGAAATTTCTTGGTCACGTCGCATCGCATCACCTACGCATTCTGTCAGTTCGTTTTCGCTTATCGATCTTTCTGACTTTTTTTCTTTTTGCTCGGCTCCTAAAGGTCATAGCGTGATATCAAATAGACCTTCCTCTAGAATTGGGCTATCAAATACAAAAATATTTTTTCAAATCTAACGCATTAAAACAACTTACAAGTATACATAGTAATAATTACGTAAATTGCATACTTTTGTCTGATGAAACACTGTTATTTTGGTGTTATTTTCCAATGATTTGTAGCTAAATCTACCCTCGGTAATTATGTCTGTATTTTTGTTTCCATATCAACTAAAAATAACTTTTTTTTAACTTGGATTATTATTATTAAAAAATCTTAAATACAATATATAATCTAACACTAAAATATTATATATTATGTACAAGTATAATATATTTGACGAAAGGATTTTAGCGAATGGAAAAATTCAAGGTTTTTGTTGTCCTATTTTTCATGTACTTTCTACGTTTTTATATCTCAAAACTTCAGCAAAATTTTGGTAACAAAACCTTTATAAAATATGGCTTCATTAAACTATTTTATATTGCACGTGGCAAATGGCACTCATTTGGCAAGTTATGATGCCCCAGAGACCAATTAACTCGGACCGCACCTAACTAAAGAGGATTTTTCTAATCCATTAAAACTTTATACCACTGTTTTTATCTTTTTCATTTTGAAAATTGTCTCCGTGAAAACCGTTTTTGTTTTAATATGAACTGAATTACTTAGTAGGTAAGGATGAAGCTTTAAAAGAATGGCACGTAACGTTAGAGATCAAAAGTAAATTATATCTATCGTCTAATTTAATAATGCACGCCCACGGCTTGTTGCATGCACATTTAAAATATTTGTATAGAATTTTTAATGCAGTAGCGTACAGTTTTACATTAGATGATCCCTACCTCTTTTTTATGAGAATCATAATATTTCGAATACCCGCCAGCAGAGGTAGGCAAAGATCTAAAGTCCGTGTTATGCCGATGCGTATCTGTCGTGTTGCGTGTCTGCCGAACTGCGTGTCTGTCGAGTTCCGATTCTGACAAGTTGCGAGTCTATCCTGAGACATGACGAAATGCGTATTTGACCACTTGCGTGTCTGACGACATGCAAGTAATCCAAAGTTTCAAATTCTAGTATATTCTTTACCTTTTGCCTTTGAACACCAGTCGTATAGATTTTTTTATACAGAAATGAAAACCGCAATATATTCAAACTAAAAACAGCCAATTTCAGTTTTGGTGCTGAATGAAAATATTCGTTTTTATTAATGTCACAAACGAAACCGTCACGATAATATTGTAGTTTGATTTATTACCTATTTTTGTGTCTGTTTTGTTCATTTTTATGTTTTTTTTTTTATATGGATTAAATATATAGAACGTAAATATTTTATACTATCTGCTATCTGACATAATAAACCATTGAAAGAGTGAACTTTTGGCGCCTGTATGACATTAACAGGAAGAGTTGTGGGTAAAAATTGTGAAATGGTTACCGAAATTGAAAAGGCGCCGTTAGTTCCAATTTTGACCACGCGCTAAAACATCTATGTGATGACCCATCCCGGTGCATTACAATACCTGCCCGCGCTATTATTTTATTTTCGCTTAGCGTCCTTTCCGACTTTTCTTGTTTTTGCTGGGCTCCTAAGGATCACTGCATGATCTTAAACATTCTATAGCCTTCCTCGAGAGTTGGGGTATCAAATGCATAAATATTTTTTCAAATCCGACTGTTAGTTCCAGAGATTACCTCCAACATACATACAAAGAAATAAAAAAAAAATTACTTTTATATAATATTAGTATAGACACTGCAGATAGAATAAATGTTTAAACGCTTATAAATATACACTAGGTACGAAATTAAATGATTATTTACTATTACGTAGGTACTGTTATAAACTAGATCCAATAATCTTCAAGAGTAAACGGCGGAGGGCAGCACGGTCGCCGGTGGAACAACTTCCGTCTAATGAAAACATCTTCAATATTAATCCAAATTCAGGTTATTGGTTGAAACTTGAAGATGGTTCAACAAGAAGTACCCCATAAACTTGGCTCACAGGCATCATTATGAGGATCTATTGCTGAAACTGGGTCAATGACTCTAGCCCCGACAGAATAGAGAGATTTGATGAACGCATTCGATGCATACTTACTGTTAAAAGGTTATGACTATTTAACTGGCTTCTTCTTCTTAGTGTGTCGATAGCAATTTAAATGGACTCGGTCCCAGAATTCGGCTACTTGTTTGGCGCCATAACCAGCGTCCACCAGTTCCTGTAACGTGCAGCTGACAGGACACGTAGGACACGATATTAAGTGTCCGATAGTTTGTGGAACAGCGCCACATGAAACATTAATACTAGCTCATTTTCATATTATAGGTTTCTTTCTTTTTGAACTCTACTGAAATGTACATACATGACATTTAATAACCATCTTTTCGTTTCACCAAAATCGATGATATAGTATAATTAACTAGCTGCGCCCCACGGTTTCACCCGCATAAGTGTCGAGCCCGTGGGAATATTGGGATAAAAATTATCCTATGTCCTTTCCTGGGACTCAAAATATCTCTATACCACATCTAAATCGGTTAAGCGATTTAAACGTGAAGAGATAACAGACAGACAGACACACTTACGCATTTTTAATATTAGCATGGATTGTCGAATGGACAAAGTATGAAACGGAAAAATAAAAATAAATTCATTGAACATTGACTTCTTTGACCATATATTATAGCTCCGCTTAGGTATCATCCTTTTTCTTCTTCAACATTTATGTACTGTTTTGTTACTTATCTATTCTTCTGTACGCAAAATACGGGCTTTGATTAGGAGTTGCGGACAACAGCCCGACTTACCAATACTAATGATGTATGCTTACAATTGCCCCGACTGAGAGCAGTGGTGGCTCAAAGGTAATGGCCCCAACTTACGATTTGTAGGTCGTAAGTTCGAACCCAGATAGGCGCTTTACTTTGTATAATTTATTCCATCGCCATTGCCCTTAGAGCGGCGAGTCACCCAGCCAGCCAGCACCCACGGCTTCAACGGGTATCCTGACCACCAGCATGCAGCGACCGCGCACACCTGGTCATCACCCTCAGCCTCATCAGCAACCTCGGCACAGCACACTGCACTTTCGGCCGGTCTACAAGCAGAGCCCTTCTCTCCTGGTCGACGTCAGCAGTCAGCCTCAACCCGGCGCTGTACCACATCCGACGCACTGGAGTATAACGCAGCGCCACCCCGACTCACTGGGGACATCTTCACAGACAGTTCCGACTCATCGTGAACTATGCGGCAACCGGTTCCGACTCACTGGAACCTCAACTGGCCTGGCAAGCATCGCAAGATACAAGACTCAGCCCACTTTCGACTTCCGGTCTCCGGGGGGGAGTGATGTAGCGGTATCTACGAGTACAACGCCACATGCGAACAACGCGTCATACTGACGTCACGCAAATCCTGCATCGCGCAAGCAGAGTTTACCGCGCAACTAGCATATATACAACAGCCCGACATGAATCATTGGGCAGTTGCCCGCGAGACACAACACCCATCTGGTCGGAGGATCCTCCCTTTTCTAAAGAGTATGAGTGAACTTTACACCCTGTTCCTCATACCTCTATACCCTTAAAAAACGGTGAAGGAAAACATCGTGAGGAAACCGGCATGTCCTAGGACCAAAAATTCAAAGACATATGACATCTCCCACGTGGTGGATTACGGCCCATTCCCTCTCACAGAGAGGAGGCCTGAGTCCCAGCAGTGGGAACGTTATAGGCTGATTATGATGCTTACAGTACTCGCCATAAAACAAAATACTACGTATGTTTAAACTAACATAACATGATGTTACGTATGTTACTAACATCGATGTCTACCACGATGTCGTATGTGTCGTCGTATGTGTGTTGTCTACCACTATCTCAACTGTGTTGGGGTCAGCTTCCAGTCTAAGTGGATGCAGGTGAATACCATTATTTTACATGAAGCGACTCCCTGTTGTGCCTATCTGACATCCACAACCAAGTTAATTGGTAACACGATACCCTTTACGTATACGACTATCTAATAGTAGTGTTCACTGAAACAAACAACTGGATCTATCTATCAATCAATGCTAAAGCCATCGCAATTTTGGCGTCCATTGTTCCATTTGTATTCAAGACGTCAATCAATTGTACAATTCAAGCTGATCCGTCAATGTACGTCAAAGGAACATTATTGGCTATTGTTTTTAGCTGCCAGCTTTGACGCAGATTTCTTTGAGAATAAAACAAATGAAATGAAGTAAAACATAAAATAAACAACGTATACCTGTACCTTTCTCAAAAATTCTGGCTGAAATTAGATACGTACTAGTACCTACTACGACCAGTACAAAATAAAATTGGATATCACACTAATATTATAAAGGCGAAAGTTAGTGTGTGTGTTTATATGTTTCTTACTTCTTCACGCTCAAACGACTAAACCAATTTTGATAAAATTTTGTATGGAGGTAGCTGACACCTTTTTTTTTTTTGCTGACACCCTGGGTTAACATATAGGCTGCTTTTTATCCCGATATTCCCACGGGATCGACACTTATGCAGGTGAAACCGCGGGGCGCAGCTTCGGCGCAGTTCGTTATAGCCGTACGTTCCAAATACGTGTATCTTCTGATTCATCATAATCAGCCTATAACGTTCCCACAGCTGGGATACAGGTCTCCTCTAAGTAAGAATAATATTCAATTCTTCGTTTTTCATTTAACTTATTAATGTTTTTATTACAACACAAAAAGCTCTTCTTAATATTAACTTCAAATTAATCAAGTACGGCATTAACGTTAACGCAGGTTGTACCTTACTCGACATCCTAAAATGTAACGGTAAATTTACTTTAATCTGACCCACATACGTCGTTTTGGGCATATGTGTCCTTTATAACCCGACCTTCAACGTTATATTCTGAAACATAATGCCTTCTAAGGTTTTGTATACAATTTTACACACATGTACTGTACAACCAACATAAACTTTACATTATTTATTGCAAGATTTACAGACAAATCCCGCGCCGATTAAAAATCTTCACAAATAAATTATAGAAGTAAATTAACAAAGAGCAAAAAGCAAAAAACATCATAAAATATCACCGTGAAATTATTAACTAAAATGCTTATTCTAGGCTCGATTTTTAATTCATTCTCAACCTAAATCAAACACGGACAATTAATTCTATCAAAGAAACAACTACAAATACAGTATGAGAAGCCTAAACCGATCAAATTATTTCACACAAAGATGACTAATCTTTGTTCGCAAATTGGCCGAAACAAGACTTAGGTACAAAGCGCTTTCTTTATCTTCACTTCAATTTGTAAAGTCAATCGTACAGCAAAACTTAAATTGAAAACCTAACGAGAGATGATTTACGACAAATAGACCGTTTCCCTTCAGCTAAATAAAGGGTCGCCTTTCAGACCGGAGCATTTGAGACGAGCCTGTATTCTTCTCACGAGTTTCGTATTACCGACCAAAAGTGTATATAAGTAGAGACGTCAGACGACCGATCTGCAGGCTTTGTAACTTTTGCTTTGATGCCAACCGGAATCTTTTAAAAGTTTTAGCGTCAAACCATCAAACAATCAAACTTACAAAGTTCTGTTCTCGAAGCATTGATCGATTACCTTTATTCGGAATTAGTTTAGTTGAAAAATTGTGATATTATTCATACAGTTCTAAAGGAAGACCTATCACGGGAAGATTGATATGTAAAATTTTTAACGCGGATAGTCTGTGAACTTTTGGTTAGGAAAATGTATTCCAAAGTTAGAAGTAAAGGACTACTCAACTGCAAGACGCATTCATACTAAAGATGTAAACAACAACTTTTGAGACACTGTCTAGACTGAACTTAGAAAAGCTGCTAGTACTTAGAAATGTAGTTAGAAAAGCTGCATTTAATATAAAGTCTAATAAGATAAAACAAACTGCATTATCAAGATTTATTTTAAAGTTAAAAATAAAGTAAAAATAATCATCCTGTATTTTCTCACTGCAGGGCAAAGGCCTCCCTAAAGTCCAAAGTTATATACCAGTAAATAATACTATAAAACTGGCTTTTGTGAAGAACCTTACTGCTTATTCTCCGAATATTTGTTTTTGACAGATTTTCCAATTTTGTTTATAAGCTTTGATGACAATTGCAGTGGACCTATGGTTGCATCAAATCAAGAATGAATTTAATTCATTTTTTGGTAGATTTTTTAGCTTTGTGCAGATGCTTTGACGATCACATGCAGATTTTGCTTTCATAACTGTATAGATTTATAAAAAATAATAATAATAATAGTTTTACATGAAAACATTTATTCTAAGGCAGTTATTACGGCACTGCAAACTTTTTTAGTTACATTTTATACAAAACTTATCGCGGAAACGTTTTGTGGTGTAATTAATTAAAATAATGGATCATCTCCCAACTTCCCGAGTGTTTAGTGCACCGTTAGAGAAGTAGATAAAATGAAATCGTGTAAACTCAAACTTTAAAGCATTAGTGGACAGCAATAGGCATAAATTGATTGAAATTCTCCTTCTAATAGCAGATTTTAGGAACATTCAACGCTCAATTTTGAGTGTCTCGTGGCTAAGTAATAACAGCCGCACGGCTACGCTTGCCGCGTTCGATCCGTGGATGGGTGACCATCGTTACATACCGAAATCCCTCCTTGCCTGGGAAAGCCGTTGGTCTCTGCAACTCGTGGATCTTTGACAGTCGTAACGGATAGTCAGAAGCCTGATAGTCTGACAGCCATTCTTACCAAGGTATATCGTGTTACCCAGTAACTGGGTGGTGGAGGTCAGATAAGCAGTGGCTCCATGTAAAATACTGATATTCAGCTGCATCCAGTTAGATTGGTAATCGACCCCAATAGTTGAGAAAAAGCTAGGTAGATTGGGTCAACGCCCAATTTTGTCACCGTTGTATACATTTATTTTATGTTTTGTAACTTCTCCTCACGATTGGAACTGGTTCAGTATAAATAAAGTACTTTTTGTCTTGTCACCGACAGATATTGAGTATTGACAGCCATGTCACGTATAATAATTATAACTTGAAATTGGAATGTACGATATCAAAGTCTGTCGGTTGCGTCAAGTTGTCAAGCACCAACGTTCTCGAGTCACCAATTCATATTTATAAAAGGTTTTCGCAAGCTGGTTCAAAAATGTATGCAAATAATACATAACGTTGCTGTTACTAAATTAGAAGCTGAAAAAAATTGTGACTTGATAGTCAAATTTAATTTGATAATTAAATTTATTACCTGTCCCTTTGCAATAAATTGTTGAAGATTCTAAATCCAAATTAAAACCAGTAGCCATGTATTCAAACTAGACTGAGAATTAGTACTTTTTGACCGTCAAAATTATATAATTATTGTATAGCCAAAATCGCTTTTAGGACAGCTGTAATTCTTTGGGTACCTATTGAAATCTTTTTTTATAGAATTTGACATGCTAAATAAAGGTTCGGTGAACGGTGAAGGAAAACATCGTGAGGAAACCGGCATGTCCTAGAACCAAAAATTCAAAGACATGTGACATCTACCAACCCGCACTGGGCCCGCGTGGTGGATTACGGCCCATTACCTCTCACAGAGAGGAGGCCTGTGTCCCAGCAGTGGGAACATTATAGGCTGATTATGTGTTATGTAAATTAAGGTTTGAATCACACAACGAACTGCGTTCCAAGTTCGAACCCACCACAAACTTACGTTGTTTCCGGTAATTGGTATTCATGAACAAGACTAAGTGATGAACAACAAAATCAAGACTTTTTTTCGTACGAAATTCTTCGTCTTTGCCCACAATGAAGTCTTTCGGTAACTGACAGCTTGATGAGGCTTCTTCCGGAAAACAAAAATAAAACTTTTGATTTCATTCCCGAGTGACTTTTAGTGAGTTTTTCGGCCTCTTATTTTATCTTTTCCGATCCATATTATTGTACTTGTGTTTACTTTTGCGTCTTATTAATAAATACAAATACATAAAAATACATTTTCCCAGCGGGCTTTCTACTGCGTGTTCCTCCACCCGATGTAGTGCATTCCGGACTGTTCTCGGGGCGCAGTCTAATTGTTCTGCAAACAGACTGGTGCCATAAATGGTTGTTCTTCAAACTGCTGAATCAGTCTTTCCTCACGCTGAGGGTTGGTAACAGTTGTAATATGTGGTGGGTGAAGGCTGGATTCGCAAATGTCCTTCGTTGTCGTACCGCCTGATCCACAGACGGACAGTATTTCTTTGTAAAAATAAAATAAAAATAAAACTTTATTACTCAAAAATGATATACAGAGATTTTACATTGGCCCCAAACTAGGCTAGCCTGTATCTTGGGCACCAATATGGAGGGTTTACCATTTAAACATTTATTTTTAAAAACATGTTCGGTATTGTAATAAAAGTAAAAGTAAAATGTTTGCTTCAAATTACAAAAACTAAATAAAATCTGAGAATCATAATTAAAATTAAAGAAAACATAACAATCGAAACGAGAATCAAAGGAAAATAATAATAAAACTAATAAAACTATAAAAAAGTTAAACACTATTATTATGTTAATGTTGTGAGATCATATGTTGTGAATGAGTGTGAGTGTGTGTGATCATGTGTTGTGAGTGAGTGTGATCATGTGTTGTGAGTGAGTGTGAGTGTGTGTGGTCATGTGATGGTGAGTTTGAGTGTTTAGCGTGAGTATGTGTATGTGAGACAAACTAAAGAATTGTATGTGTGCAGAAACTATTTAACCACTGTAATAACCTTTTCTGCTTCGTCATATGACAAGTTTAGTAACCAGGATGTTACGGTATTTTTTATTTGTTTGCGAGTACAATTTATTATATTGCACTGTTTAATAACTGCATTGTAGACATGTACATGAAGAAAAAGTGGGAGTCTTTGTGCGTATGCGGATTTTACTGGGCGATTTGGAACTCTGAATTTGCGTTTGGCCTGTAAACTACTTAAGTCACTTCTTTTCGAAATTTTTATGTGGGTATTTGTTGTTACGTTTAGGATATACATTTTTCTTTTGCTCAGCAGGGAAGCTTCTGCGAACAGGATTTCTGTAGGAAAACGGTATGGTTTGTGTAACAGGGTTTTGAGGACTGCGCGTTGTGCTCTTTCGAGGATTATTAAATGAGATTTTGACGCTCCTCCCCAGATTACAATGCAATATTGTATTAGCGACTGACATAAAGCTATATAGACTAGTTTTTTTACATCCACCGATGCACTGTCTCGTATCATTTTCATTATGTAAATTTGCTTCCGAACGCGTTTAACAAGTTCCCTGATCTGTGGTTTGAATGATAGGTGTTGGTCTATAATAACTCCTAAGTATCTTATTTCATCTACTCTCTCGATGTCATTGCATGAACATTGAGTATTGGTGTTAGTAAAAGTGTTATGGCAATCTTCTTCGTGAATCTTTAAATTCCATAATGGTACTTTGGTAGCCAGTGTTTTCCTGAAGGCTATGTATTTAGTCTTTTTGACGTTTAGTGTCAGCAAATTTTTGTTGAGCCATTTAGCGATCCTGATCATTCCTGCTTCTGCTTTTTTGTACAAGTCTTCCCAATCGGTTCCATGAAATAGTATCACAGTGTCGTCTGCGTAGCAAATGAGGTCAGCGTTTGGGACGGTAATTTTGAGTATATCGTCCATGTATATAGTAAATAGTGTTGGGCCAAGTATACTCCCCTGTGGGACTCCAAAGCTGATTTTCTGTTCATCGCTGACTAGATTATCAATTCTGACACATTGCCGCCTGTTGCTTAGGTAACTACGAAGCCAGTCAAGTGTTGTTCCTCTTATTCCTAACCTTTCAAGTTTTCTAAGAAGGATAGGAATAGAGATGGTGTCGAACGCCTTAGCAAGGTCTAAGAATATTCCTAGACAACGTTCGCCATCATCTGTATGTTTGGTTGTTATGTTCGTAAGCAATTCGACCGCATCAGTGGTCGATTTTCCTTTTCTAAACCCAAATTGCCTTTCTGAGAGAAGTGAGTGATTTTCTAGGTAGTTAACTAAACGGATATTCATAAGTTTCTCCAGGACTTTTGAGAAAATGCAAAGCAGAGATATAGGTCTGTAATTATCCGGGGAGTTCTTAGGACCAGCTTTATGAATCGGAGAGACTAGAGCTACTTTCCAATGTTCTGGGAAAACTCCTGACGACATACTGAGATTGCAAATATAAGTGAAAGGTTCCAAAATGATAGTCCTTATGACTTTGATTAGAGACGGTTTAATTCCATCTAGACCAGGTGCACTATCGTGTTTGAGGTTTCTTATAATAGAGTCGACCTCATACATATCTGTAGGCGTCGTGAACATTGAATCAACGGGTGAGATGTTGGTGTCGATATCAGCAGATAGTGCCTCTTCAGAAGTTGATAGTCGCTGAAGTATCCGCTCAGACAGGATTTTGCCCACTGTTGTAAAATAATCGTTACAGTAATTAAGCGATACCTGTGGTGTAGTTTTCGCTTTTAGTAGATCAGCTGAGTCATTTCTTTTCTGACGTATCTCACATATTTCTTTTATTGTAGTCCACAATTTCTTTGAGTTTCCTCTGTTGTCTTCTAAGGCTTTGCTTTCGTAGTCTTTCTTCGCCTTTCTTAGAATGTCTATAAAGAAGTTTCTGTACCTAGTATACGAAAGTTTAAGAGTGTCATTTTTAGGGTCCATATTTACCTGACGGTGCAAACTATCTCTATGACGCATACATCTCATCAAACCGGGAGTGATCCATGGCTTTAGGTTGTACTTCGAGCGGCTACTTTTAATGAGATGAGTGTGAGTGTTTACTGCGGAACTGATTATATTATTAAAACATTCTAACGCCTCATTTACATCGCTCTTGCTGGTAACGTTGGTCCAATCGACCTTTTGTAGATCAGCAGATACAGCTTCAAAATTTGTCTTCAAGATTATCCTTTTATTTCTATTTGGTTTATCGTTTGATGTGTTGAGGCCGACCATAGCAACGTCATGATCTGTTACCGCACATTTACTGACCACACCTACCAAAGAGTCTTTACTTTTTACAAAAATATGGTCCAAGCAGCTGTGTCCCCTTGTTGGCTTTGTAATGGCGGGAAGTAAGCCATGTTGCGCCATCAAACATTGATACGCTACGTTATCAGAGTTTGGATTTACCGCAAGTATGTCTATATTTAGGTCTCCAAGTAGTACTAATCTGGAATTTTCCTTGAGTTTACTTAAATTAGAGTCGAGAGATACTAAAAATTTATCCAAACTAGCGGTAGAAGGGGAGCGATATATTCCAAGAATTTGCATAAAACCGTTTATACTTACCAACAACAAAAAGTAGATTAACTTTAATTAGCATTAAAAAAAAAAGTGTTATACACCTACCTATTAGTTTACATAAAATGGACACAAAATAAGTCTTTCGCTTTTTGTACAAATAGTTGACATAATTTCTACATAAGACTGTTAGGCCGGGGCCGCACTGTTACGGTGACAGCGACGCGGCGGCGACGGTATGAACAAATAAATGACGCTTGTCATTTCTGCAGTGCGGCCACCGACATTATGTTTACATGAGTTTGTTTTTACGAAATCGCCGTCGCGACTCAATCGCCTTAGTAGTGCGGCCGCGGCCTAATAGTTAAGCAAGCTTAGATAAGAAGATCGTGTGCGGAACTGGAAGTAAACAATTGTTGTTGCTACTTTGTTGCTACTTACGGGATCGACACTTCCGCTAGTGAAACCGCGGGGCGCAGCTAGTATTGTAATAAGTTCAAATTGCAAACAGTCACTTTGGATACGCACAACATAATAACACGTTCTGGGGCGCAGTAATACCTACTGCTACTGCCGTCATAAGAATATAACTTCTACGAGTATATTGCGTCTCAAAAAAATACTGTCGTATGCAGCTCCCCGGCAATTTGACTAATATTTAGTTCTTCCTCCCGCAGAAACAAGATTTTATGCCTGTGTAGTGTGGTGAAACAGTACGAAGACATGGTTCACAAATGCTAAGTAAATACGTTAGTTGTTACCAAAAGCTCTGTGAATGTGCAACTGGACCAGAGAAATTAGCTTTTCACTTCCTTGGTTCTTTTTTTTTTTGTTTTATTCCTATTGGTCGAAAAATTATTTACTACTAGCTGCGCCCCGCGGTTTCACCCGCATAGGTCTCGATCCCGTGGGAATTTCGGGATAAAAAGTATCCTATGTTCTTTCCCGGGACTCAAACTATTTCTATACCAAATTTCATCTAAATCGGTTCAGCGGTTTAGGCGTGAAAATGTAACATACAGACAGACAGATAGACAGACAGAGTTACTTTCGAATTTATAATATTATAGTATGGATTAGTATATTAGTATAAGTATATTAGTATTAGTATGGATGTATTTTGGTTTGGTCGACTCAAAAAGTGGCAAAAAACAGATGTGGTCATGGTGGGCACGGGATTTTGTTTTCAATGTGGTAACATGTAAGTTTCCTCGACTGTACATCATAAATTCCGTATTCGATTGTTGGTGGCATGTAGGTCGTAAAATGCGCGTCTCATCTCTCCGCTCGCAACGCGAAAATGACGTCGAAGCTGGTGTATATTTTTCGTACCGACGAAACAATATTCAAATGGACATATTATATTTATACCTACTTTAGAATGTGTACCATCGCTTCAAAACATTCAAAAATGTATCAAGGTCTTCATTTACGAATCTGACTTTTCTGAAAATGTAGGTACTTACATTTGCATGAACATAAAACAGAAAGGGCCGGTAGTTCTGAAAATAATAACGTATAGCTATTGTTTATTTAGTATCATGCGGATCTAGTGTTTAGCATGGCCGCTTGAATAGAGCTAAAAATACTGTTCTTACACTAAAAGGTTCCTGTATTGTTGTTACTTTCTCTCATTATTATTCATAAAGAATATTGTGTAGTGGTGACCATTTTTTGGTCCTTATTTTTGCATTCAAAGGATGATCTTACTTTACTGTAATATTAAAAATTAAATGTATTAAGACTATTTTGAACATTTATGAATTAGCCGAAACTAAAATTACGTAAGTACCTACTACCTATCAAAATCAGCCTAAAATGTTCCAATTGCTGGGACTCAGGCCTCCTCTCTTCGAAACGGAGTAGGCTGTAAACTTCTACGGGGCTCAGTGCGGGTTGGAAGATGTCACATGTTTTCAAATTTTAGGTTCTATCTCTAGAACCTTCAGTCGGATTTGAAAAATCTTTTGGCATCTGATAGCCCAATTATTGATGAAGGTATTTAACATTACGCTAAGTCACAAAGAACGCTTAGCGAAAACGAAGTGATATCGCGGAGATATAATTAGGAGAAGACTTTACAATATCATGTTAAAGCTAGCAATGACTCAACCAAAGAAAAAAACATAATAAAAATACTTGACGCTTGCTTGAATGTTCGAACATGTGTGTGTGTGACATTAAATGACGTCAATTATGACCGGCCTGTACTAATAATAAAGGTAGGGCTACTTAGCCTCTAACTACAGAGGCTAGGAGTCGTAAGATGTAAGTACTAACATCTTACGACTTCCACGCGAATGAAGTCGTGGACAGAATATTATTATTAAAACAGACTTTTAATCATTTATATTTTGACCTTTGACTGATCGCGAAGAAAGACCATGATATTGTTTATTTTATTCGCAGTTAATATCCCACTGCAGGGCAAAGGCCCCCTACTCTCTTTCCACTTCTCTCTATTTAACGCTGCTAAGCACCAGTTCATGCTGAAGGAGTCCAGCTCATCCTGCCATCTCCGTCTCGACATGCCGTGATGTCGGAAGCTATTAGGTAATAAGTGCTTCGTCAAGTTTCTGTTGCTTTTTTGTATTTCTGTCCCTTTCTCACTGCATACGATTACGCGCTTATCGCCGCTACTTTAACACCCTGCGTCATGTTTACGTACTTCAGTGCGTCGTCCAGGCGATTAGATTTTCCGGCCTGGTCTATCCGGCCACTCAGCTATACTGTACGTGATAGCGCTTAAATGCAGAGCCGTGTGATCGTTCGCGTAGTCGAATAACTACGCAGAATGCCACCGCGTAACCAGTGCAAACGCTCGAGCGTATGTACAGTAGTGCAGAACGGCGCTTGATCGCCGATTCTACGCGTTTAGTCGTGCGACAAAACTGATAGGTTCGCTCCGACCAGTTGAAATCTGAAATTGCGTGTCAGAAACTGCTCCAGGCGACAAAAACCTGTTTATCGCAGAATTCTTAACCGGCGATTAAGAAAAATCAGTTTGCACTATAATTATATTTGTGGGCGAAGGGCGACTACATGCTATTTATCGAATGATTGGAATCTGTAATACCCATTACCCAACACATTCCTAAACGTGGCTCGGGTAGCTTGGGCCGTGTGTTCGCACCTTTATCTTTAATACCGTTGCTGATTTCCTCATTACAGATAATCTTGATTATGAAAACTTATTAAAGGGAGGTCGGAGTTGCAAATGTGGCTTGGTACATGGATCAGCATTCTCACAATATTTACCAAGAATTTGTTTCATGTGGTCAGGGCAAGTAGGTAAAAGGTCGACCGTACCTGATTACTTGGGGATAACGACATGAATTTGGGCTGTAGTAAATTCCTGTGTCTGCCAAGAGGTGCTGAAACAAACATAAATTAAGGCATTTCTCTATAATAGGTACCATTAATCTTATAATGGTCGTTGGAAGGCACTCAGTATAGTAGTAAGTAGAAATTTTAGACGTGACAGGATCGAGTCAGGTTGAAGGTGTAAAATTATCGATTATTGCGTCCATTATAGTGCTACCAAGTTCTTTTAACGCGTGGCCAAAATCGGAACTAACGTCGCCAACTTGTTTTTTCAGTACACTTTATAAAACGATTGCACAAATTATAACCAACAGCCGGTCAAAATCATTCGAGAGCCAAGATGTCCTAGTAGCAGTAGGTATGCAAAATAATAATTATGTTTGAGAGTTGACTAAATGTTCCTATCCAAATAATTTGTTATGTTCAGCGACCAAATAGAAACAAAACAGGAAGGGCCAACAATGATTGAATCCCTTATAATGTGTTGTGCGAAGGGCGCTCGACGGCTCGACGGCTCACGTCACAGTAATCGATAAGCGTCCCTTTTCTAAATGATTGATGTTCTAAATTGAGCCGGTAGTTACCGCACACCTTGCGTCGTATAATCAGCCACGAAAATACTTGTTTATAAACTACATCTAAGTTATACAGCGTTCCAGAATTTTGGGCCAAACAAACGTGCCATTTGCCATCGACACGCTACGCACACGCAAGAAGTTATACATACAGAAATTGTGAATTAAAAAACCGATTTACTGGCGAATACGTAATATGGAATTTGAAGTAATCAAAAAATATTAAATAACAAATAAATCAAAATGAAATTGGTTAATAAATAATTATTATCATTTGAATAATATCTATCTACAAATAAATCACCCAAAAGCAAAAATACGTAAACATTACGTGTTTACGTATTTTTCTCTTTTGGGTGATTTAAAATAAAACGGAATTTACTAAATACGAAATATTGAAAATACCTTCAAAAACAAATGCGATTTATGCAATTAAAGTCAGTAGGTATTTGCGAAAATCCAATCATATCTGCATTATGTAAACAATCTTCTTGCATCTGACTAGGTAATCATACAAACATAAGTATGTACACCGAAATAATTACCTGTCCTTTATTACAGCTGGAGTTGGGTTAATTCTATCTAAATAATCAATTGAGCGAACAATAACAAATGACATAACACGGTGGTAATAATGCCCGTTATCAATAACTAGCCACTGACAGCGGTAGATAAGGTACTAGCATAATAAGGGACCGAGGAACATACTCATTTTATTACGTCATCATCGTTAGGCGTAATTGCTCGCGATCGACCCTAAAACTTCGCGCTAAGTAGGTAGAAACAAAAGAGCTATATAATTAGTATTTCTTGATGCCGCTGAAGGTTTTACGACATGAAAATAACCTAAAAAAGAAACGGTTACCTTTATTAGGGGTAAGGGCGTAAAATATAATGTTACGTTCAAAGTTGGGCGTGTAATATTGTTATTGCCCGAGTGACGGCGATAAGAAATAGATAAAATATAAAGTTCTCCTTTGGGGTCGAAATGTCCAATTAAGTTTAGGGAGGATTTAGGGGTTGACCTAGACGATGGATATGATCGAGGTTAGTTTGACGCATGACTTGTAGGTACACATTATCCATACTAATATTATAAATGCGAAAGTGTGTCTGTCTGTCTGTTACCTCTTCACGCATAAGCCGCTGAACCGATTTGGATGAAATTTGGTAGGTAAAGAGATAGTTTTAGTCCCGAGAAAGGACATAGGATAGTTTTTATCCCGATATTCCCACGGGAAACTTATGCGGGTGAAATCGCGGCGCGCAGCAGAGGAACCTCCTAACAATGCGGGCAGTGTCCAGAAGTACCGCTTTCTGAATCAAGGCCTTTTTCCAGCTGCCCAACGAGAGCCTCCTCAAGTGTTGGTCGATCGATTGGCTGTCACGACTATCGGCACAATGATCGCTGAGTGAACATCCCACATATCGACAGTAGGTATATTATATTATTATACTGAAGTATCCTCTGTTTATAGGTAAAAATGGCTCCAAAACATACCTCTAAAAGTCCAGTAATCATTCAAAAAGTTCCAACCGCAACACGCTTTAACAACAAAACAATTGTTTCGACAGTTCTAAAGAAAATTGAATAAACAAACGGGATTAGTGGCGCTAACCCCAATGTTCTTAAGGCTCATAATCAATCAACACGCACGCACGCCCGTAATTAGCGAGTTCTTTGATAGATCACCGGAAGGCGCGCCGATGGAAACAATAGGACAGTCCTGAAGCTTGATTTATTTGCACTACGAGCCATTAACATTTCGGAATGTTTGTTTTGGAGGCCTTTAAGGTTTGTTTTGCTTAATAATACACCGACTTCAAGCTATAGAGAGGTGAGAATTGTATCGATGTTAGGTATTTACTTGTCTTAATTATTAATTTCTGGGTACCTTCAAGTTTGTATCACAAAACGGCTTCAGTTCCCAATTCTGCTGTAGAAAAACTTGTATCTACCTAATCTTTCTATAAAATTCAAAGTCCTGACTGACTGATATATCAACCCACAGCCTAAACCACTGGTCCTAGAGACATGAAATTCAGAGGGTGTGTTCATTGTAAAGAGTAGGTATCCACTAAGAAAGGTTTTTTCGAAACACCCCTAAGAGGGTGAATGGAGAGAGGTTGAAATTTCACGCGGGCGAAGTCGCGGGCAGAAGCTAGTATAATATAAATGCAAAAATCGTGCTGCCAATCAAGATGCCAACTTGAAGCATCATTTGATTTAAGCCGGCAAGCCACCGCCGCTCAAAAATGAGGTCCCTTACTTTTTTACACTAGAAAAGAATGAAGAAACTTGAATAGTTTATCCTTTTATATCGTTCAATCTTATAATTCAAATTGACGTTTGAATCTATTTCTCCATTTCAAATTTCTTCTACCTAACGTTGACGTATAACAAAAAATAGAATTATTCTGTGCTTCAGACATTTATTAAACCTCAGGCATTTTACTTCACATAAATAATAGTGGTCTAAATTCATTTTCTTTACTTTCTAAAACAAGAGTTAGTATAATCCATACTAATGCGAAAGTGTCTGTCTGTCTATCTGTTACCACTGCACGCTTAAACCGCTGAACCGATTTAGATGAAATTTGGTATAGAGATAGTTTGAGTCCCAGGAAAGGACATAGAATAGTTTTATCTCTATATTCCCACAGGATCTAAAGTTATGCGGGTGAAATTGCGTGGCGCTGCTAGTAATATTATATTTTATACCTAACACGGTACTCGTAAGTGCTTACTTAAGCCAGTAGATTTTATAAAAATCATTTCTGCTGTGTGTGATCTGCGATAAACTAATATTAAATTTTGAAGTGGTTTAACACATGAAAATTCTTAATTTCAAAATTGTACTACTATACTCTATTGCTAACTGTGGAGGCTTGTGAATGGCTTGTTGTGATAATTCACAAAGTAAAAGTGAGGTAATCCTCACTATTATTTTTGTATTGTTAGCTGTAAATCCACAAATCAAAAAAAAAATAACTTATCTATGTGGGTGTACTGACAATGACATGCTAAGGTACAGACGCCAGCACATCAAGCTACCCGAAACTATAAACTTTTCCCAATCAACCTTGAACCTAATGCTCGTTTAGTCCACTCTCGGCCCCTCGACCCCCAATAAATAATGTGTCCACTGGACCCCTAACTATAGTTTACTCTCGACCCTTGGGGGTCGAGAGTGGATTTTATTTTCCAGCCAAGTTTTAGTTTCCTCTCGACCCCCAAAGTACAGTTACGATGATAAATCATCAGTCTACCCTATACCTAATTGCATACTATTTTACTAAAATACTCTAATATAATTATAATAAACTGGAAGGTTGGCATGCTATGCTAAATAGAAAATTAGCAAAAACCACCAACATTACTTATACAATTTTCGAAAATTGTAGCACCTTCTATAATTTTCAAAAACTTGTTAAGATGATATCTTCAACACAATCTAAACGATGATCAGACGATATTGACAACGACAAACGTATTAGTTACATTCTGAATAAGTGTGTTACCAAAGAAATACCAGTTAGTCTTTGTTTAGAAAAATGAAGTCCGTTTATTTTTGCAGAACATAAAAAAAGTAAAAAAAAAAAAAAACATTTTTTTGCTTTTTAGTTTAATTTTTTAGCTGCAGTCGCGTTTTTCAGTTTTTTTGATTACTTTTTTCTATTTCCAACTTTTTAGTTTATTGTTATAACGTTGAATATTTTTTGTTGTTTTTTTTTTATTATTTTCGCATTTTTCATCCCAAATTAAGTACATGTAAATATATAAGTTGCATAATTTTTTGCAAGCTATTTATGAAACTCTTTATTTTGAAACCCCACTCGATAGGTAATAAGAAAAAAAACTTTTTTGAAGACCTAATATGGCGCCAAAAATCGGCCATATTAATTTTTTCCAATTTTGATATACCCAGTGTTACTTTTACAATTAAGACGGATCTAACGGCACCTCTCAAGCTGAAATAGATCAAGCCGTTTAGGCTACAGAGCGTACCAAAGAACAAACACTCGAAAAACATAACCTTCCTTCTGACGCAGTCGGGTAATAAAGAATTATTGCTCGTTTATTTACCTTTTTGTACCTTACTGTACCAAAATATAAATTTTAGGTACTTACCGAACTAGGGGTCCAGAGTGGACGAGGTATGCCTGTCCTTTGTATGAAAATTCAGTCTCACCCCCTGGGGGTCGAGTGTGAACTATGTTTAAGGGTCGAGAGGAAACAAATAAACAAATATTTTTTTAGGGGTCGAGGGGCCGAGAGTGGACTAAACGCTAATGCTTTAGTTATAAAGTTGAAAATTTATTAAATAATCTTGACAGATCGTAGTAGCTTGATGTACTGGCGTCTGTAAACCTCTGCCTAACCCTTCGGGGTATTACAGGTGTGATGATAATTATGATATGTCAGTACCTGCTTATGAAACTAAACGAAATATTGTAATTATAACCTTACAACATTTTGTCGTGGTTAGGTTATAATAGGCGATAGGAATTCTAAATGTAGATATGTATAAAGAATTACTTAATCTAAACAAAATATGTTCAGACTCGATTCGTTTTTAAGTCGTATTTTAACGACATTGACCGATGAACTAACCCATATGCAGTTTGCAAAGCTAAAGAACTCGTACTACTAAGCTATAGTAAAATGGATCACTGAGTAATTTACTCTGAACCAATTGGCAAGATCAAGCACTTTGTTTATTCTATTCTATTACTAATGATCGATAAACACATTTAATTTACTAACTAAACTGAAAATAGCGCTTAAGATCCAATTCAGGTATGAATGCCAATCCATTTATAATAGCTATAAGTGCCAATATCAAGACAGGGCTGTTAACAATCATATCCCTATTGAACGATGACGAGGCACCGACAAAGCGAAATCTTGAGTGCGAAATTTCAACAACGATCCGAAAATTTAATATGAAAGGTTCTCAATAAATAACAGTCAAAGGTGACCTCGTTTTTAGCTCGGAGGCAGCCCTCGCGTCAACTACTCACTTGTTATTCAAGTTGTTAGTTAGTCATCAATTTTCCATCCCTAACGAAGTCTCTTTAATTAAGTTATTGTGACCCTCATTCCGACCCCTTTATACGTGTCGGGCGACGCCATTGAACTTAAATATTGTAATATATGAGGCTCTGGTTTTAGAGAACATAATTTTCCATTAAGACTACTTAGTCATATAACTAAGCGAGTGAAATTCTATCTCTATCTAAATGAAAAACCACATCAATTTGGAGTTCAAAGGAGCAAAGTAACGTCAGACATTTCGAGATAGACTTTGGTAATTAAACCAGTCTGTTTACTGCCATCATTATACCTACTGGGTTTAAAGATATTCGTTTATTTGATGGAAACTGCTCATACATTTCAGCCTTCGTATTCGGTAAAAATCTCACCATGAAAACTTAGGTGAAGTGAGCTTGAAGTGAGTTGTCAATGGTTCCCTATCCATTTGCATAAAATTTTAAGACCTAATATTACTTGGCATACTTTTGTTTCACCTAATTATATTTTCGAATAACATTATTTACGCATAACAGCTTACGCATAATTTTTTTAAGCATAATTTCTTTAATCATAATAATGGATAAGCATAACATTCTAAAGCATAAACTTTGCATGATCGTTTTATTTTTAACGACGTCAAGTCGACGGAGCCCCGCTGTGCAGGGCTCCTATTTCTGTCTGCGGGGTTTAAAGGAACCTAACCAAACCGAACCTCGGGGTGCCCCTGACGTCTTTAAGTATTATGCAAATTAAATTTATGCGAAAACAAATTATCCTTATAGATAATTATGCCAACTTAAACTGTATGCCAAAAAAAAATATGGCAATTTATTATTATTTATGCCAAAACAAATTATGCCGTAATAGTTATGTCAAAGTATATTAGGTAAAATAACATTATGCGAAGAGAAGGGATCCCGTTGTAAATCCTTAGCATCGGGTGGAATGACAGCTCACTCCAAACTCACATTAGCTAAGTAAGTCGTCACGGTGAGATTTTTACAGAATAGACTGGCAGTGGTCGGGTGGTCGCACATTTGACGGAATCTGCGACGCGTATCGTTGGTCACGTAACACCACAACGGACAAGTAGATAATAAAACATTCAACCTTACACACTCAACCGAAGTTTCGCCCGACGCATCTTCCGTCAGATGTGCCACCACCCTAATAAAAATCTCTCAGTTCTTAAAACGTACGTTAAAGTCTTGAATCACATAATACAAAATTCCAGAATACTATCGCAGCAGAGTGACGGGTCCCAGGAGGAGTTTGCAAACATTCCAACACGGTTTTGACATAAAAGTTTAAGTTGGAACTACAGAACAAAATAGTTGGCACAAATAAAGATGGGATCTTGGTTACCTGAATGTATACGATAAGTAGTCGTAGGTTCGAACCCAGACAGGCGCTTTACTTTGTGTAAATTATTTCATCACCACTGCTCTCAAAACGGTGAAGGAAAACATCGTGAGGAAACCGGCATGTCCTAGAACCAAAAATTCGAAGATATGTGACATCTACCAATCCGCACTGGGCCCGCGTGGTAGATTACGGCCCATTCCCTCTTACCGAGAGGAGGCCTGCGTCCCAGCAGTGGGAACATTTTAGGCTGGTTATGTGTATGTATGTGTATACGATAAGTGCTGTATGCTGTACAAGATATTTGTTTAAACTTGACAAAATTTGTGCTAAACTGGACGAGGTGCGTTAGACACGGCGTGTTTAATTGGACGAAAGTGTCTAAGCTGAGACAAAATTATGTGTCTAGACGGTATTCTGCGAATAGTTATCTCGTAGTCATAACTTATATACTTAGTAATAATAATTAACAGTGAGTACCTACAACATATATTTGAAGATTGTGAATTTTGCGCCTTCGTATTAGAGACAGGCGTCCTGAATAAAGACATTTTAGACATATGTACATTGCTGAACATATTTTGCTTTATCTTCAATTAAGGCTAACAATCCTTACATCATATTTGAAGATTGTGAAGTTATCACCTTTGTGGAATTTAGAGGCAGGCGTCCTGAATTAATACATTTCAGAAATACTTTGCTAACCAACTAATTTTGCTTTATCTTCAATTTAGGTTAACAAATATTCATTTATCTTGAAAAAAAAAATATTTTAAAGCCATCCACGCGCTAAATAAATCCAAACAAACAAAACCGAACACATTTTGACTTCAACCCTAAACGAATAAATAATACGAAACATTATAAAGAACAAACATTACGCTACGAAATATATTTTCGAACAACATCCCGTGGAACATTCGAGAACGATACGGCGGTAACTGCATCGGTTTTGACAAACTTTTAACGATTTATGATAGAAGCGGTGACGCGAAGGCGATTCAGTGCAACCGGTCTCCATTGAATGGGTACCGATAGTTCCGCAATGCAATTTAAGTTCGTTTACTATTTAGAAGTTAGGCAGATAACAGCTTAGAGCGAATTTTATTCTGTTAAATACTTTATCAGTGGATGTGTCTTACTTAGGTACTGTAAGGCAAAAATCGCTAAAGTATAATAAAAAGAAGGACCGGGCTTTATCCCCACAAAACACACCAAAAACATCGCAACGCATCAAAAACGGCCGCAACAAACAAAACAACAACAACATAGTTTTTTTAACCTTATTGCTTAGAAATTATGTTTTATTTTTCCATAAATATTTTTGTTTTCATTTTAAAAATACATTTACTTTTTAATCAAAGTAGTAAATATCTTGCAAACGATAATAAACTTTATCAAGTTTGAAAGTTACGGTTTATAATCGAGTTATATTCAATCGCGGACACCTTGAGCGATGTGTTTTTGTTCCTAATCGAAGGGTAGTAAGTAAATTATTTTGTGACCGATATCCATGATCGATGCAGCCTTGAAGATAATATTTAGTTGATAAAATACAGATACGCTAAAATGCGGCGCAAAAAGTGACAGTGATTGGTCATTCTCCCTCCCGCCATCTTCTTAATGAGTAGCTTTCAGCTGTTACTTAATTAAGTTCTTTTTGTGAAAATATCCCCAAACTTAGGAATAAGTATGAATAATTTTTTGTCGAAATACGTTTTGTGTCGTAGACTTTCGATACATAAAATATCAAAAGGATATCTCAGGTCATTATTCAGCAGACAACATTATTTATAATTTATCATAAAAAAACTCAACACATAACTCCTTTTAAAAAATAAACAAACTTAGGCCCGTCGTCCACAACGCTATCCAAAAGTATAATTACAAACTCAAATCACTAATGGTACCCGAATGTCACAATACTAGTATTTTAACGGCTGTCTGTACAAGACGCCACCATACCGCTCATTTGGAGAAACATCGACGTAAATGTTTTTTTTCTCAAAAATGAGTTAAATATGACAAAGCACTTAGAAAGCGTATAAAACGTTAGGAAAGCAAAGACTTTAAAAAAAGTAGCAGTTACGTCGATGTTTCTCCTAATGAGCGATATATACATAATAACGCGTTAGTAAGTCGCGGGTGATGGGCTCGTGGCTAAATAATAACAGCCGCACGATTCGAACGAAGGTTAAGCAATGCTTGCTGAGGTCGTTTCGTAGATGGGTGGCGATCCATTACATATCGAGTCCCCACCGTGCCTCGGAGAGCACGTTAAGCATTTGGCCCTGGCTGTCAATTGTATATCTTTGACAGTCTGACAACTATTCTCACCAAGGGGTTATCATATTACCCAATAAATGAGTTGTGTAGTTCAAATAAGCCGTCACTCTATATAAAATGCTGGTATTCAGCTGCAACCGGTTAGACTGAAAGCTGAACCCAAAATAGTTAGGAAAAGGCTGGGCAGATGATAAAGTCACGTAGTATACGGACCGCTATTAAAATACTAGTGCTGAAACTCATCGGTGACTTAAGACTGTAAAACGTTGCTTTTGAGTAGCGTCGTGGACGTTGGGCATTACTGTTTAGCTATCACAAACTGGAGTAGATACATAATATTATGTAATTAGGTACAAGTATTGATCAAGAATAAGACTCATCTTTTTTGGTAACTACCAAAAAAAATTGGTCTTATATCCAGTAAAACAGCGTAATATGTAAAAGATATAATACGTAACATATAAATAGAATAAGCTAAGACAAAATTGGGCTCCCAGTTGTCACCGAAAAATCCTTATTCGTTTTCATTCTAAAAGAGTAATAAAAGCTTGTTTTTAATGCTGTAGATATGTTTTGTATTCATTTTTATTTTCCTACTGTGTCGTATAAGGTGAACGTAAATGTAATCTCAGCCAGTATTATGCCAATGAAATGCAATTTTTTTAAATATTTTTTATATTTCATATTTGGTTATTATTTGAAAAATTATTAAAAAAAATTATATCATGAGGTATATAACAATACATAGCGTTTTTACGAAAGTGATATGTAAACATAGTGGCCTTGGAACATGATTTTCTTAAAGGAGAAGGGAAAGACTCCATAGTTTCCTGGGCCCAGGTGTTAACTCAATCAAACTAGCTTTATTTGAAAGTGGATATAATAACAAGACCTCACTGAAAATTTGGTGAAATTTGGCTATCCAGGAATCAAGTTATATGAAATATAGTAAAAGTGAGGTTACATTATAACATTGTAGTTTTTTTATGTTATTTGCGAAATATTTTTGAATGGTTTTGGTTGTATAATGGTTTTACGCATGGAGTGCAAGTAGAGAGCCTCCATGTGCGACGTGTTGAAGATCCTGACACGTTTAGATTGAGAACGGAAAATCCGTGCGCACTCACACACAACGAAAGAACAGTCTATCAAAAAGTACTCTGTGCGAACGAGTGCCGGTCACAGAGTACTTTTTGAAAGGTGCCGGTTTTTTCTACCTGTCATCTGTCAGTCGGTGACCAGCACAGATTACTTTAGACTATACTGAGTGACCCGTGTTGGTAACAGAAGAAAAATTAATGGAACTCGATTCGCTTTGAATCGATTCCACGAAAAGATTGATAAGCATTTTGTCACTCGATGTTCATACATATTCTGAGATTTTACAGATTTATTCACCATCGATTACTTAGAATTCAGGCATGTACTTTATCGATTATTTAGTTTCACAACTTAATTTAATTTTTCTCGCTTCCTAGATAGAAATATGGTACTGTATTTTGTGATTTCCTTTAGAAAAATATAACGGTTTTTTTAATACCCATTTCAACTAGTTAACTGCTGGGCCCAGGATTTCCCCTCTCCTTTCAACTGTCAAGCTCCGCTAATGAGACACAATTGATTTTCTATTGTTTCGTCGCCGATCGGCAAACCGCGCCGCTTGACCGGTTAAATTAATATCAATGGTGAAATGGTATAAAGAATAGCCCTGACTATAAACTTTAAATAAAATCTTTATCTACCGGCGTAAATCGTCAATAAAGGCTTCCCGCATACGCGACTCTAGCAGACCAATTTCTTGAAAACTTCATGGAAATTGTTCTACTCGCGTCGCACCGTCACGTCGCGCCTGTCTGCGGTAGCCTTTATAAACTAAAAAACTTTACTTACTTATTAGTAAGTAAAGCAAGGGACGATTCCCTTAACTTACATGTACCTAACTACATTCTTCGCACATTCAACTTACTGTGAACAACTTACACAATACTTAGAACTTATAGGTCGCTCGGAATTCTACTCGTGTTAGAATACTGCATGACGATGCTACAAAGATCTTAGAAAAATTCTGCAAATATTTTCATTAAACACTATTTGCTGAAGTCCTACAAATACTCTAGATTTGTTGAGTCACCGTCAAGTAATTACAAGGTCCTCGAGGGTCAATAACGCGACCCTCTCAATATTAGGTCCTCCTTTTGTCATTATTTACACCTATTGTATGCTTTGTACTCCAGTCAAATGTTTGTTACACGATTGCTTGCGTGGGCAAATATTTTATATAGAACAACGTTGATGTTATATAGAACATTATTTAATATTTATTCATAACAATGGTACTTACAGCTTTATCTTTACAAAGTTAACGTGTAATCGCTATCATCATCATTATCATTACAGAATAATCAGCCTATAACGTGCCCACTGCGACATGACATAGACCTCCTCTCTGTGAGAGGTAGTGGGATATAATACGCCACGCGGGCCGAGTCCGTGGTGGATGTCACAAACATGTTTTTGATTTTTGGTTCAAGGACGTTTCCGATATTTTCCTTCACCGTTTTGAGAGCAGTGGCGTGGAAATTAGAAAGAAGAAAAATAAATAAAATTAGTATAATTTGTCACGGATACACGTGCATACGAACAGATATTTAACTCGAATAATAAAAATGAGGGGCTTGTGGCTAAGAAATAACAGCCACACGGTTCGATCGATCAGGTTAAGCTATGCTTGCCGCGGTTGATCCGCGGATGGGTGACCATCTTTACATACCAAGACCCCTCCGTGCCTCGGAAAGCACGTTAAGCCGTTGGTCCCGGCTGTCATTCATGGATCTTTGACAATCGTTACAGGTCGTCAGAAGCCAGAAAGTCTGAAAACCAGTCTTACCAAGGGGTATCGTATTACCCAATAACTGGGTTGTGGAGGTCACATAGGCAGTCGCTCCATGTAAAATACTGGTATTCAGCTGCATCCAGTTAGACTAGAAGCCGACCCCAACATAGTTGGGAAAAGGCTAGGCAGATGATGAATAAAGTAAAATAAAAACAAAACAGATCTATAATCTCGACCACAAAACAGAAATAGTCGACAGCTGCACATCAATTACAAAAAGCAAAGTGCCTGCCTTGGTTCGGATCTACGACCTACCACACGTAGCGGCCGCTACCACTGGGCCACCACTATTCCTCAGTCTACCTTGGCCTTTTCTTAAGGTTTTCGGATGTTCCAGGATTTTCATCCTTGCACATCCGAAAACCTCAATTCGTCTCAGTGATTTGACATATACTTACGTAGGTAATTATATTGTCTCATATCATTACGCCCATCAATCACAGGGCTCCGATCGACATATCGTGTACCTAAATACACCCCTGAGATCCCCTTTCACTTGATTCGAATAGGATTACATATTCGATCTATCTTTGGTAAACCGCAAAGTGTGTGGTTTTTCTTGTTTTTGGCGTTACTAATGGGAACTTGTAGTTCACACACTCACAGACATACCATCACACACACACTACACACAAACACGGCACACTTTAAACAGCTGTTCCAACTTTCAATCATTATGTTACCGGACAAACCCAATTTTCGGGCAAACTAGATTGTCCTCGGCCAAATTAGTTCGTCTAAAGCGGGTCGGGACAAACCACAATAGCTTATAGGGTACAACCAATGTGCTTCCATCATTATTCAGAATTCTGCCAGCTTTCTAGTGTTCCACCTCGTTTTAAACCGTCGAAACATGATAAGTTTTCTTTTAATTTGCACCGAATTATTTGTATTGCATAATGCATTTATCTTGCTAGTTTAGTGGTCGCAAGAGCTACTGCTGAGGTCCTGGGTTCGATTCCCGAGTTACGAAAAGTGTTATTGGACTTTTCCATCTAGAATTTTTCAATAGCAGCCCGGAGTCTGGATTTGTGCCCGGTTGTTGACAATAGATTCGCCCCGTATTACATGGGACTTAACTGGCGAAAAGTGGATGTATAATATGGGCACCTCGGTCTGACCCTTCCGGAAATAAAGGCGACATGAAATTTTGCTCTAAAAGGCCTCTTTCATTACATTTCTGTGTCAAAACTTAATAGGTAGTCTACACGCTGAAACTAGTATATTTCATAAGCTGTTCACGTTGTTCGTTATCGGTTCACGAGTCATTTCGTGCCCATCGCGACACTCTGGCGCACAGTGCAAGTCTTTATAGTGTAAGCGGGGAGCTCGCTTCATAATTACAAATATCATCAAAATTGTATTTTTATTGGTTGTGTGTGTTTTTACACAATAGATATGTAAACTTCATTCACTGACTGACAACGCAAAGCCTGAACCGCTGCAGCTGTCTGGAAGCATTAGCCCTAAACAAAGTTAAACAATGGATAAAAGTTTGCGTGGAAGTTCTTTATTTTGTCGATGGAAAATACCGTCGGGCACACGGCTTGTTTATAAAGAAAATAATTAGAACTTGTTATTTTCATAATTTGACTGTTTACCGTTCGATTTAAACGCATTATGATGTTTGGAATCACATCTTTTACCTATGAAATCAATTTAATATTGTTATTACCGTAACTCGACATGACATGGGCTGTTAGAAGTTGTTGTTAATTGTAATAATCCGCATCAAAACCTGTAATCTGAAAGAAACGTTCTTCATACTTCGATCAAAGGATTGTCATTTATTAAAACGCTGAAAAAAGTATTAAAATATCATGATTCTTTTCTTTATGAAACAGAACGCAAGCTCTTTGCCTATATCTCCACTTTATCGGGCCATGCGCGAATGCTCTATTTAACTTGACACTTGCGTTTTAATAACTTGCTGTTTACTTCATAATTTTAAACAACAATAAAATTTATCTAAGAACAATGTTGCTTACACAACCTTTACACACCACCACCACCATTTACTACGACTGTTGTCGAAATGTACACTTATTATAAACGGTTGTAGGTCTGCAAAACGTTAAAGCGGAATCTTCATTATTTAATAGCATCTATAAATGAATTATTAATTAATTACAATAAGTACAATACCTATTTGTAAGTAAGGCTCGATTACCATTGCCGCGGAACGGAATGGAAACGAATTTTTGTAAATAAAATATAAAGCATAATGAAATGTATGTCAATTGTATATCTCAATACTCGCGCGCATCGTCAGAAGAATTCTCGCGCATTCTCGGGAATTTCCGCAACAATATAGCAGTTTATTTCTACCTTTTTACGTTACACAATTGACATGAAAGTTCATTATGCTTTGTTCAATTTTATACAGTTATTACGTATAATCGTTCTGCGACAGTGTAGATAAATAATTGTACCTTATAGGTACTTTCCAGGAAATAGAAATCTTACTAAACTTTTCTGTCTGTATAGCTACTGGAGTAAAATAGTAATATTTCATACAAATAACGACTTATACAGTCACAAATATTATCCAAGAAAATATACTTTCTTTCCCCAGATTGTAGTAGGCGAATGAATAGAGTTTACTCATCCAAATAATGAGCAAAAGTGCGTATCTAAGATGATATTAGCCTCTCTGAAAGACTACCATTATTAGCTGAAATGAGCAAAGTACGGCTCCCTTTATGCTGTCTACAAAGACATATTGAGGTCCAGGTATAATAAATAAGAGAATAAAATGTTAGTAGCATATTATATTTGAGCGTTTTGGTCGTGATGGCCAAAGCATTTTGTAAAAGACGTTAATATCGATTCCTATATTGAAAGGAATCAATATTAACGTCCATAATGATGTATTAAATTATGATTTTTAATCTGTACAAAAAGCTGGAGAGTTGGTTTACTTGTTTGGAACGCGCTAATCTCTGAATCTACCAGTTGAATTTGAAATATTCTTTTGCATTTATTAGCCCAATTCGAGGAAGGTATTTGGCTATTTAGCATCACGCTACGACCTTCAAGAGCCGAGCAAAAAGAAAAAAAAGTCATAAAGAACGCTAAGCGAAGACGAGGTAACAGCGCGGGCGGCGATGGGATCCGACGCGGTGTGCCCGGGGGCCCACGCGGACGCGAAGCTAGTCTTAAATATGCGTTCCCTCTCACTGAGATTTTGAGATAATATAATTCAATTATCATTTTAATAAAGATATCCTAAAATCTAATTTCTTCTTTAACAAATCAAGGAAAAACATCTTCGCACAATCAATCAATCAATCAATCGCAATCTTCGTTCAAAGTTTCACATAAACTTTATGTGAAACTTTGAACTCAATTTTCTCGAAATTAGAATTTTGTGACATATCCCCTTCATCCACTCACGTCTTTAATTGATACCTACCTAATCTGACATTTCCGAATAATGATTGTGTCAAAAAATCAAATTAAGAATAGCACTGTCGAACAGATAAATTCCGATTGATAATAATAAATGATCCGTCATACTCGATAGTACGCACGGCGATATATCAAGCTATACATTTCCAGTTTCAGCTGACCTCGCATTTTATAGGCTTTTCGTACTATAAGAAGTCACCTTATACTGGAAATGTAGGTAAAGGTTGTGTGTACAATCGTTATATGTGATCTTAAAGGTTGTGTCATCAACGTCATTCAAAGAATTACACGGATTTGTCAAAATGTTTGGGTGTAATCGTAATCTCCGAGCTGACGTCGATGTATTTTGTAAGATAAACCAAATTGTTTTTTGTAATGGATGAGTGTTCGTTTTTTATTAGGATAATCATAATGTGAATCATAAACATGACATTTTATACATACCTACTCCAAGGCTTTGTCTACCTCACGGTCTGATATATTCGATGTACCTACATCCGGCATGACGAATGTGTGTTTATTTTGGGATGATATAATAACTATTTTTTGACGTATCAGTGATTTAATGAAGATTTTTTATTTTTCGTGGTTAAGTGAACACGGTTGTAGAAGTAAAACTAGGGTTTCCTAAGACTGCGGGGGCCACAACATAGCGTCCTATAGAGTATAGTCGAGTGACGTCATTGAAATGTTATAAGGTTTTTTTTTTGTTTACCGCCGTCTCTGCGGTCTTTATGTGGCGGCCACGAATGTCTAGGGAACCCAATATTAAGGCCCCTAAACTAACAAATAACGAAAAGACAATTTATTACGAAAAAGAGGATATTTATCCACGTATGAAAGGACTCTTAAGGTGATGTAGTATATGTACTATTAATAGACCAGTCGCTAAACATTCCCAAGCCCGAATAATATTGTAAAGCAGCTTGTGGTGAGCTGCAGCTGTTGAGTATAGATGACAGGTACAGGACAGGAATGCCCTAGAGACTCAGTCGAAACCTTTCAGCATCTCCCGTCTGAGCTAGCCTTTCAACGGTGAACCCAACTAAGCTGGCATGTGTGACGTCGTATTTTGTGGTAGTCTGGATACTTCGATATTTTTGTAAGCACCATCTGTTTTTACTGTAATAATTCCAAAAGCAGAGTTGATATTTCTGACTACTGTCAATAATTATGAAAAAAAAAATTTGGGGTACTTTAATCGCAATTTAGTAAATTTTTATTAGGTTGGCTAAGTCTTAAATTGCCCGTGTATTCAAATTAATTACTTAGAGTATCTTTTTAACAATTGATTTCCCTGGCTGTACTTCATGGTACACTTCTCCTACCTTCCTACTGCATAAAAACCTTACGAGTGGCGACATCAAGTATTGACAATTCGAGATCCTGCTGATCATTTTTATTGCTAATGTGACCTTTGGGATGAGAGAGCCGATCCCCTATTGCTTGCTACTACATTGACTGACTACGGGACTAGTTATTTGCAGAGAATGCAAGCTCAGTCCATAATATCCCTATTTAAAACGTCTTATTATAGTATCGTGCGAGTATCTAATTTTTTCCTTCTCGCTTCATTGACGAAAAACTCAAACTCAAAGCATTTATTTCAAACTAGCTGCGCCCCGCGGTTTCACCCGCATAAGTTTTGATCCCGTGGGAATATCGGAATGAAAAGTAGGCAATATGTTAATGCAGGGTGTCAGCTACCTCCATACAAAATTTTATCAAAATTGGTCCAGCCGTTTGAGCGTGAAGAAGTAACAAACATAAACACACACTCGCAATCTTTCGCCTTTATAATATTAGTGTGATAGTGTGACGTGTGAGCTGCGTGACGACTCCCGGTCACCGTAGGCGCGGGCCTGCGAACGGAGAGTAATGGATAGCTCACCGTCCGAACAGGACCAGGCCCGTGCCGGACGGCGCGTACGTGTTCCACTCCTTTCCGCTCCACCCAGAGCGGGGGGGCCATTTGATGATTTCCCATCAAAAAAAAAAAACGGGGTGTAATTTCGAAAAACCCTTTCTTATTGGATACCTGCTCTTCAAAAAGAACACACCCTCCAAATTATCGGTCAGTCAGGACTTTTAATTTTATATAGGTATGTAACTCGTATAGATAAACCAATTACAAGCGCTTTTGAATTGTTTAGGGGTCGGTCAGTCAGAGAGATGAAGCTAGTTGCCCAATCCAAAGCGTAGTAGGTACCAATGGAGAAAAATGGTAAAGAAACTCCACGGACACTCTTTTATATCAAATAATATGATTACACAATATTGGTTACATCAGTCATGTTGAAACTATGCATGTGATAACGATGCAGAACGTTAAAAGCGTTTGATATGACAATGAAATGGTCGCTTGCAAAACTGGTAAAAGTTTTACGAATATGTAGGTTACATGTGTAACTTGGTTCTACCTCTGGTAGAAATGACAGGAAAAAAATGAACAACTAACAAAAACTCAAACTCAGTTATTCATACCCAGATTTCGCAACGGTGCACGAAAACTGATTGAATGACGTACAATCGCTGATATGAACAACTGCGACTGGTTTTCAGTTTTTCTGTCCGCAAAATGTAGGTATCCTGTACTGAGATTTTCTAAAATGTTGACGTCAATAATGACAAAAGTAATGTTGGAAATGACAGCTCCGACACAAGTACCTACTTTTGTAACAACTTAAACATTGTGAACTGAGACAGCCCCAGTAAGCCTCAATTCACAATGTTTAAGTTGAAATAAATACTTTTGTTATGTATTTGTATTAAATGTTGTCTGTACAAATCTTTCTAGATGTATTGATCTGATTACAAAAATTATTTCACTGGTTGAAAGCTTCACTATTGCCCAGTGCTATAGAATTATATTATTATTATTCTACAAGGACGAAGTTGCGGGCAGAAGCTAGCATATTGCCTACAGCAAAGTTCAGATTGTATAGCTGTTATGTACCTGTAGACTTTACAACACTGTATAGTATCTTACATCGCTAAATATGTTTATCCTAACCCCCTTACTAATAAACGTTGTATAGCGTCTGTATAGTTACACAACGCTTTATCATCTTTCGAAAGTCAAATTACTGACGACTGAAACAGAGAAATCGGTGTGTAACTATTCTTCTGATATAATAATACATTTATTATTTAAAATTCTTCCTACAACATCCAGTACAAACCACAGCACGATTATAAACCTAACTATTCACCACCCCTGTACAAAAGCGTGATATTACTATATATAATTCAGAAGGCCGTCTAAAACAGGGATACTCAACCTGCGGTAAGCCTTTCTATGCGGCCCGCTGAGCTTTTATGTGCCACGAAACATAAAGTTAATTAAATATACAACTAAAGTTATCCGGGGTGAACATGGATCGAGTAGGAAGGTATGGTATCGTTTTAACCCAGAATAAGGTACGTGTGACGAAGATATTGCTTTTCAAAATCGTTCTACGTGGATAAACAGAAATATAATATTTATTTAACCATTTATGCACACATATTTATATAAACAGTCAAGAAAAAAAAAACAGAAAAATAGATACACAGGTGATGCTTTTCTGAAAATAAAAACGATTGAACGTCTTTTAAAGCAAATTAATAAACAAATATTACAATCGCTCACAACAATGCTCTGGCCCTGAATATTTTTTTCCTAAAATACATAATGAATGAATTGTGAAAGGCGTTAAAGTCAACCAACAAGACATACATTTTTCCCATATAATAAAACCTGTTATTCCCTCGGATAAAAAGATATTACATTTCAGAGCAGCTTTGAGGACCGTCTAACAAATATTTCTAAGACGCCAAAGAATTTCTGACGGGAGAGAAAACATTTACGGGTAGACACATGCTGGAATTTGCCAATTATTTCCTTTTGAAGGATCTTGTAAACACTCCCAGGAAAAATGTTAGACTTAAATTAAAAAGCCTGGAGACTTACTACCTATTTTACCGGAATTAAAAGTAATTTCAAAGTTAATAAATCCACCGCCCTACGAGTACGTCTTGCATCGTCTTTACGTTAAGCTTAATAATATCAAATGAATAAAAATGTCGATTCTAGATACTCGACAATAACATTCCGCTTTTATTTGCAAGCGATAAGAAAATCCAGCTATTATTATTCAATATTGAAATGAGGATAGAGCCCATAGACAAACACACTTTAAACTGGAACTGCGTACGTGTGCAGAAACGAGAACCGACAGAGTTTACTTAACTAATTAGTGTTTCCAAGAAAACGACTGAAGCTCTTTTACTGCTATCGATACGTGACGTTCTTTACCATTGTGTGATCGAGTCACGAACGGAAAAAGAAAAGCATCCACATTTACTGATCACATAAGGAAACCTTATTCAGCAACCTTTTATACACAAGACTTTTCTCCAAACCCCTCCAGAATACAACGAGATATAATAATGCTGAACAGTTTAATACTCCAGTAGACACATTAATATGCAGGGAGTAGGAAAACTTTTTTCTTTTTTCGTTAAACATGGCTGAACACCATAAAGTTTGGGAACACCCAACCCAAATCTCCTTTTACAATTCATGCAACGTTGCCAAACGATAATACGATGCGATGTTATGATTAATTAAGTTGCAGACAGTACCGTTTATAAATTACTTATTATATTCGTTTAGATTTGTGCGTAGCGTTCGCTTGTAACGTTCCATTGTTCCGAAGAAAATTTTCAATTTAATCACATTTCGTTGGCAGTTTACGACGCTCACGCATTCAAATGAAGTACCACACGGTCTTAAATGGGCTCAAGGCAGCTAATAAAATAAGGATCGGGTGCGGGAGCTCGCAACGTCTTCGCTAAACACCTGTTTGCTATTCCGTATTTATTTTGCCGAGTTTCCGACTTTTTATTTGGAATTTGTTCTTTCAATCTTCGAAAAGTTCCCCGTTGCTTGTTATTTTTTTCGCTGTCTCCGCTACTTCTAAGATACTTAAGGGTAATTGCTTTTATTAATACAAACATGGTTTAAATATCCTGTTACGTAATAAAAAAGGGGAGCTCATCTCGCGGTATGTATGTTATATTATATTTTGTAAATAGAAACACCTTATTGCAGGCATGCCTAGTTACATATAATCATATTAACGCGAGAATATAGATAAATAGATTAAGGAGAAAATTGAAATTGAATACACTAACATTTTGGAATTTTCGGAAATTTTGACACCATATTGCCAAAATTAAACTCAGTTTGAGTATGTTTTTGTTTTTACTATACAGTTTAAAATAGGTTGAAGAAAGAAATCATGAATATTTTAAAAGTAAATTATGTAAAAGAATCTTATATAAATCTTTTGAATAAAGAAAGAGAGCTGAAGAGAAAAAGTTAAAGTGGCTGCGTCATAATCTAGAGTAGCAGCAACTGTCGGGTAAAATAACAGAGCAACCAATTTTAAAATTTAAATGGCGCAAAATACTTCACCCAATTCAATAACATGTTTACCTACTAAGGGCGGATTTCACGAAAGTCAGATAACATTTTTCCGTGGAATAAAATTGACGGCTGACAGTTCTAGTATGGAAAAACTGTCAAAAAATCAAAATTTATTCTCAGGATAAGACTTATTCTAGCTATAAAAGTTTGGTGAAATTCGCCCTTAAAGTAATAAAATAAAATATAAGTACGTTTATTGTATACTATGAAAACAAGTAACAGACGACCAATCCGAAAGTCATATTCTATCATACATAATTACCTATGTATTCCGAAAACCTGATGCTAACTCCCAAACTAGGCCTGGGTATGTATTTTGAGGGCTAATGATTATGTATTTAACATTAGTAGAGGATCAATATTGGACATAGAACGTAAATAAAGATTCTTAACTTTTGTTTGATTTCCAATAGAACAAAAAATCATAATATAATAACCACTTTGCAACAGACATTAGTAACTTCTGAAGTACTTATAGGTGAGGTTTTCTTCAATCAATGAACATCAATGCCTCACGTCCACGGAAAAGTTACGGTTACTGAATAAGATTTTTATCTACACGCCCCAAAAATGTCTCGAAAATATGGCACAGACGTTAAGAAGGGTGGAGTGGGCACATCTTAGCTCGTAAAGGGTGTAACCTCTAAAACTTTCAATGGATGGTTTTAACGTTAATGTCCACCTGCGGGGCATATTTCAATCCTTAATTTTGTTTGTGAGATTGTTTTTCATTGGTTTTTTTATGAGAGTGAAACAGTTTTATGAAATAGTTTTTCAGTTTTTTTTAAACCGTGAAATATTTTAGCTAGGAATAAAACACTTATAATTGATCGCTCTTGATTTAAATTAAAAAAAAATATGTGTTTGTGTAAATATATTTCTGAAAAAGTGCGAATAGAAAATGAAGCAAACGTACACAGTAAATAATCCAACTTAATCCTAGTGTCTGAACACAAAATAAACTCAACGGCATGGGCACTATGCGTTCAGATTTTTGATAAAGACAAATTCGCGTGAAAATCTCCCCTTTCACGAATTTTCACTTTTGACATGTGTCATACCTATATTTTTTTAATGAAACTGTCGTACCGTGTACGTTTTGGGATATCGTTATAAGGGTTTCATGACGTTTAGCTCAATATTACATGAAAAGCCAAGAGAGGTAGTTGTGGAGGCATTTCTTCTTTAATATTTTGAATTGATGTTGCTGGCTTAAACCAGAATTAAGGGTATGTTTGCCTTCATAGCGCCAGCTATTGATGTGCTAAATACTAAGCGTTTTGGGGCATGCCTTATGTTCATAACATTTTGCTGACGCTGCGATCGGAACGAACGCGCGTCAGTTTGCTTAGGTAATTAAGTCATATTTCACCTAATTGACAGCAGTGTGATATAGCTAATAACTGAGTAAACAACCTAGAGAAAGGAATCGCCAACTGTGTATTATTGTACATAACTTGGGTGCATTAAACTTATTTAAGTGCCATCAACTTCGTGATATTTCCTCTACAAACTCCAAAAACAACATCAACAACTCTGCAAGTGTACGAACCGTACACCTTATGTAATTTTGACGTTCAAAAAGTGCTTATTCTCAGCCTAATTTGACTTTTGATTTGCTTAAGATCGCTTCAGACGATAATAATAAGTTCAAACTCAGGTGTTTTGATTGAAACTTTTTAATAAATATTATGAAGAAAACGTAAAATTTACGTTTAGAGTAACATACCAACTCTCGTAATTTTAAGAACGCTCACAGTCTGATCTGTCAAAGATACATCTAATTTCCCTACATTTTAGACAAGTTTTTGATATTTGTTTGTCGCCGAGATGAGACTGTGACAGTATTTTGAACGTTTTACATTACGAAAATTGGCTTTCAGGTTTCTTCGCTGTCGCCTTGGAAGTTTAAGGCAAAACTAAAGAAGTAGTCTAACATAATCCTCATATGCCATAGCACATATTTTTCATACAAAGTCAATGTTACGTAACTCCAGAAGTTACACAAAGTTTGTTGTTTAACTAAAGCCGAGACTACACGCCGCAGTATTCAAAAAGGTATGTGTACCGACCACGTCAAAGAGAAAGTTCACATGTAATTTGTATAGGAGTGCACACTGACGGACATCGTCTGTCCTGACCGAGCTTTGCTATTATCAAATTGTTATGCAGCTACCAACAGAAGGTATTCATTACTGTCTTGTAGTATTCAGTTTATTCACAGTTGACGTAGCTTTAGTTTAACATGACATTACATGACTGTATTCCCCGAATGGGTACACAGAGATGCATGGGCGCCGGCAAGTTTATTTTCAGGGGGAGCATCTTCAGTTCCACGAAGTGAGCTCGATCATTTTTGCACTTCACCTCGAATGGGATAGGTTTTATTTTGTCCATGCATACAGAAAGAGTGTCTAACTAACCTATGGCAAATAATTTAGTTTAATGTTCTGTGTCCTGTAATGTTAATTACTTTGCATACTTAGTATTGTATAAAATCAATTATTTTCTAACTGAACAGACAGCTGTGCTGCTGGGGAGTTTGTTCCGTCACTTCTTCTCCCCAGCGAAAGCACTAGGAAGTGTGAAGGGCGGGCGTTTTGGGGGACTGTCTTTTGTAATTTTGACGTTCGAAAGTGCTGATTCTCAGCCTAGTTTGAATAAATGACTTACGATTTTTTTGAAGTGAAACTTCTTTACGCACGCTTGACTTGGGGGGTAAGCTGGCGAACGCGTTACGAAAAGTGTGATCGAGGGCGGCGAACGGGAGTTGAGTGGGGGATGTAAGCAAGAGAAAGCAGTGCGCACGCACATTTTCTTTTTCTCTTCCTCTCATAGCCAAATACGTTTGAAGTTTCACTTCAGTCGTGTGGTCATAAGCACACTCGGTTTTTTTTTTTTTTTTTAAGAAGATGACTGGTACAGACTGGATGCGAAAGGTGGAGGACAGGGTGTTGTGGCGCAGTCTGGGAGAGGCCTATGTCCAGTGGACTGTGATAGGCTGAGTTAATGAAGTCCCATGTACATAGGGGCAGCCAAATCCAGATTAAAAAAAACAGTGGCGCTCCGGGAGTGCCGACAGAAGTGAAAACAAAACACTTTCAACAGAATACTTTGCCATCGCTTACTGACATATCGGATATACATTAAAACCGAGTACATCCCGAGGACAGCCGAACACATCCGAAGCTGTGTCGTTACGGTAACAGTGGCGCGAATTCAATGGTTTTTTCCCATCTCAAAAACTGCCCAATGCGACTAAAGAAATTTTCACTTCAAAAAAACATAAAATAAATGGACATAAAGATCACCAGACACACTACAAATACATATGTCAGAAAAACAGACCGCAATCTCGCAGTCAAGCATTGTTGAATTCTCCTACTCAACATACACGTTTCGGATTTATAAAATCTCTGTCCGTCCAGTGAAAAATAATGTAAAAAGTTTAGTCTAGTGTCGCATCGCACGGAAGGCTTTTTGGCTAAAATTATGATGTTAGCGAAGTATGCCCGCTTACGTATCCTGCAACCGTTATGGCACTTTAAAACAATTTTTGCATACAAGTTTTTATACTTTTTTACCCAATTAGCATAAGTTCTGTTAGCAACACTGGGAATAAAATTATACTTAAGTCGACTATTTATTTTAAAAACGAAACATTGTTTGTATCTCTGTTTTAGAAGAATGAAATTATATTTTTGAATAATTAGCACTTACGGCTTTGTTAAAGTGCTGTAGACCCGTATGATATTAGTTTAAGTACTTTAATTACAATTTAGAATTTTAGGAATGAGTGAGCTCTCATTATACAGGTAATTAAAAAATAAACCATTGTTGCTTAACATAGTCTGTTAGAATAAATATACAGAAGGTACTTACGAAATTAATATGTACAGGTAATATTTACTTTGATTAAAAAAAATCTGGTTCTTCTAGCAATATTGAGAGATTTTAGGAGTTAGTTTTAATTAGCTAATTTAATTATCTCTTTATGAAATTAATATAAATTGGATTACTCAGTGTAGTAAAATACCACTTCAAATTCTAAGAAGGAACGAGTATTGAGCAGTACACGTCTTGTTCACGCTAAATGGGAGATTCAGATTCAACAAATTAAATCCTCATGCACTGTTCCTGTAAATATTTCATAGTATCCGCTAATCCCCTATATACCACACTAAACAAAGTTAAAAACAATAAATCATAATTATTTATGCTCACTTTAATAATTTATTGATTCCAAAAACAATAACTTACGATAATTAGAACAAATAAAATATCCTGCGCCCATTATCATATTAGTCCAATATTATTTATATTATAACGATACATAAGGACGTTTATTGAACGATTTCTATTGAAAAAGTAGGCTTTTTGTCATGTGTGTCTATACATATAGATCAAGACATTGTTACCTCAACAATGGCATTCAGACAATTCTATTTCCAATGTATCTCGATGGCCGATATGTTTCACCCAGGGGACTCGGACGCTAGTACTGATCCTGATCAAATTACATATTTTATGAATCCACTGAGAATTTTATTGGATCGCCTAACAAGACATTGGCTCGCTTACAGTACTTCTTTGCGAGGAATCAAATGACTCACCCATAAACACGTGGGTTTTTGTTACCGAAATATATTCGGGTTTGTTATTTTGGCAGTTTTTTCTTTGGGACAGAATATATTTTTTTATGGAGTGGCATCCCGCAGGTCATCCTAGGAGGTTGTCATCTGCTTAACCGGTCCTGCCTGCGGGTGCCTCAATAAATTAAGGCCTCAAGCCAGGGCTTAAAAAACATAAAAACTAAGCGACTTCACGCTAAAGACCTAACCCCTGTGCGGTACAGACCACGGCTTAGGGCGTCAAGCAGCAAGGCAAGCAGCAGAGCAGCATGGGACAGGCTGGATAGGAATAGGTTTTAAGGGCTATAGGCTTCAGTCAGGCTCAGCGGGGCGGGTTAGCTCGAGCAAGGGTCGGGGCGGACTGGGACAGAATCTTAATGAAGAACTGCTAAGAAAACTTGGTTTTAACTAGGCATTACCACAATGAGAAAAAATATAACTTCATTAACTCTTCGTACGCCGTGGATCCACGCGAAGCTTAATGGCTTTTTAGTTGTTTTTGTAATTACGGCATTCAACCGATTAAAAGAATAAAAACTCATATTACCGATCGCGTTATTAAGCTATATACAGGGTTATTGGGAAATCACCAGCAACCTCTTAACAGATCATTGTACTCATCATTATGAACAACTTTTACTATGGTACCAAACCTTAAATTGCGAAAAAAATCAGCTGTTCCCTACATTTTGACGAGTTATACGAATATAAAATGTAGAGACCAGCTGATTTTTTTTTCGCGATTTCAGGTTTGGTCCTATAGTAAAAGTTGTTCATAATGATGAGTACGATGACCTCTTAAGAGGTTTTTGGTGTTTTTCCAATAACCCTGTATAATAAAGTACAAAAAAAATGCATGATCTATGCAAATGTGGGTGTACTACACAGCATGAAACTGAATAGGTGCGACAAATTAAAATATCTAATTCAACGTGTTATAAAGTAAATTTAGAGCATGGATGCACAACATGCGCCCGTAGACGAGCGATTTGGCATCGTCGTCGCGCACCTTTTTTTCGTAGGAACGGCCAAAATTAGGTAAATACCGCTACTTCAACGCGTTGCCAACTTGCTTCATGTTGTGAACTCGGCGATGAATGGCTTGCTTATCGAGCGCGCGCTAAAATTGAGACTTTAATTTTCTTATTAGTTTTCTTAATTCTGAAAAAAATCTGGAACGACGATAATTCGTGTCTACTTGAAGGCAATAACTTAGTTTGCACTATCTAAGGCGATGAGTACACGGTTTTTTTCAAGAATTTATTTTGGGGAAATGACAAGTTATTTTTGTTATGATGTTGTTGGTGGGTTTGTGTATTGGATTATTCATATTAGAATAAAACGACTCGACTCTCTTGATAAGTGATGTATTCGCCATGACGGACGGGGTAAAAAAAGGGGAAACCGGAAGACAGGAAGACCATAGATACACGATAACATTATAAAGTTGGATACATACGTAACAATTTTGATTACTTATATAACAGTTTTTAGTTTATGTATAGTTTTAGTTAAGTTAGGTTTTAATGTTGTTATTTTATTAATTAATTAATTAAGTATTAGTTATTATTTGCTTACTTATTATTTTAATTTATGACAAAAGAAATGTAACAGTTACTGCATCCTCCTATTTCGGGACGACAGAGGATTTTTTGGAATGTGGTACAAAACTTCAGGAAGAACGAATAATAAATCCCTCTCTCATCTCGCATCCCAACAAAAAAAACACTGTTGGATTTTCAACTCAAGGCAATAAGCAGAGCGTTGAAAATCCAGTGCGCGAAAAAACCCCCGCCGCCGCAGCAAAAACGCGCCCGTGCGTACCTAGGCTGGGTTTGGCCTTTAATCTGTCAAGGTCCGCTAATGAGACACTATTGATTTTCTATTGTTTCGTCGCCAATGGATTTTATCGATACTTTCTGTGCGCCTGTTATCGATCGATAAAAACAATACACAGTGGCAAATAACCAAAAATACGATGGCGATTGTTTTCATTTAGGTACTTGATTGTTTAATCTTTAGGCACCTCAATATACCTGCACAAAATTATAACACGTAGGAGTTTTCCAGAAACCAACGCTAATGAAGTTGCGGCCTCTTGCAAAACAAAATGAGTTGCTGAAAGCAAAAGAAGTCGGTTAAAAATGGAACCCTCAGAAACCGCAACAGTTAATATCGAGAACTCTGCAACCAACACCAACACCACTTACAAAGAGACTACATTGAGAAAAGGGGAATGAAACCGCGAGCCTGAGGAAGCCACACCGAGTAAAATAACCTGGGGAATAAAATTGCGTTTAACTTTTACAATTTCTTCTTCATAACATTAGTTTTTGCCACAACTTCATTCTTTTTCATTAGCTCATTTTGATTTTTGAAATGTATCCTAATGAAGGATTAAATAACTCATGATAGGTAAAAACATCAGTGTATTTTGCTACAAAAGTATTTCTTCGATATTTTTTTTTCAATATGTCTGCGTTAAGTAATTTTTTGAGTTAATAGCATTTTTTTTTTTTTTATAAAAACCTAATATTTTACGCCATGACGGCTTGGTCTACTGACCCACTTTTCAAGCATGGGTTGGAAAATGTTGCGGAAAAGCCTGAACGTGATAAAATCTCTCGCGATTTCACAGCTTCCTAAGGGGACTACGTCTTCATAAAACTGGAAGTACCTAAATTATCTTTATATCCACGACATGGTTCATCTGTGTGCTGTTCATAGATTTAAGAGTGATAAAGTTTTCTTCGCAAACAACAAGAATAAGTATTATTATTTATTCAAAAGGTCCCAATATTACAGAGCTATCGTAATATTGAACTGAAATAACTTCACAATGTTTTTTGGTGTCGGTTATGAACTTTGGCTACAACCAACTGACGCAATTTCAAGTGAAACTTGGTGTTATTAAGCGGAGCGGTCTAGCGGAAGGGGCATTCACTCGGTTTGAGCGAAACATCCTACATTGCTTACACAAATTCATCAAAACTTTAAGTCAATCGCATACAACAAATTGCTGTTTATGTGTTCCAGGAATCTTTATTTAAACATTTGGACGGACTTTTGAAATAGTTGTGAGTTGGTATCCCAATATCTGTTCTTTTCCTCAGCCTTTTCCAAACTGTATTGGGGTCAGCTTCCTGTCTCAAAGGAAGTAGCTGAAAGGTATATAGAAAGGCTAGGTATTCCTATATTACGAGACGAATTTGCCAAGCAATTTTGAAACTATGGGTCTGTAAGAAATAGCGAAAAATACTCAAAGAAGCCTCGAGGCCGATTTTGATAACAACCAAAAATGCATCAATACATTTTTGATAAGTCACTAGTGCCTGCAAATAATATGATTTATCTCATGTTAAAGTAAGTATTCTAGTTCTATCAATGCCATTCAAAATTATTTTAAAAAAGCACGGATAAACTGTAAAAAGACAACTTTATCTCTCAACGTCATTTAAATCTCGTTTTCAACGAAAATATAGACGTCTTTCCTGACGCACGTTAATAGATCCAAAATAATTGTTAAATCCATACTAATATTATAAATGCGAAGGTGTGTCTGTTACCTCTTCACGTTTAAACCGCTGAACCGATTTAGATGAGGTGTAGAGATAGTTTGAGTCCCGGGAAAGAATATAGGATAGTTTTTATCCCGATATTCCCCAAGAAAATGCGGGTGAAACCGCCCCAGCTACTATTTCTCAAAATAATTTATTTCATGGTTGCCTGGAAGAGATCGCTGCAGAAAGCGATAAGGCCACCCATTGTATGTTTTGTAGTAGGTATTAATTGTATTTTTGTTATGTATTTTCTGGTGTACAATAAAGTATATATAAATAAATAATATTAGGTACAGTCAACAAAAAAAGAGATAAGTGTACAGGATCGTCGGATATAGTTGAAGTTTAGTAAGAAACCGATGGATGTTGTCGACTGAAATTTAATTTGATAAATGAGCCGTTTGTTTTCTATTAACGAACGAACGTATGTATGCACGTGTGTACGTTCTAACACACGTTATGGTCGATTATGAGTTAGTCAAATCTTAACACGTGAGCAATGTTCATTCATCATTGTATTACTGGTAGCCCTCATTGTATCGCAGCTTGTAATATGAACGTCTTTGTAATATGTCACATGTTATATGTCGTGAAAAGCCGCCTACACGTCATGACCTAGTTAGCAATGCTGTTACAACATGTTTTATGGCCGATTCCTATAATTTACGGACCGTTATTGGTTAAAATTGAAGACTCTTGTATCTTTACCAATAATAAAGCACCTTATAGTTTTTCATATTAAACCAGTTTAGCCGGATACAGTGAATTCCAGTATTTTACATGAAGAGACTGCCTATTTAACCTCCACAACCCAGTTGCCGGGTAATATCTCCCCTCCTACGCCGTGGTAAGACTGGCTGTCAAGCTATAAAATGTATCAATGGTATCAGTAGCCCGATTCAAAACATTCAGTAGGTCAACTCATCCCGCGGGATATGTTCAAGCGGCCTCAGTTGACTAAAGAGCCCTTCTGACGACCCGTAACGACTGCCAAAGTTCCAGGAATGACAGCCGGAACAAACGGCTTAACGTGCTTTCGAGGCACAGAGCGGTCTTGATTTGTAAAGGTGGTCACCCATCCACATAACAACCGCGGCAAGCGTAGCTTCACCTCATCGATCGACCCGTGCGGCTGTTATTACTTAACTACAAGACAAGCCTCTGACCAAACAACCACTGCCCTTAACCAATGTTATGCAATTTCAATATTAAGTTATATTTCCGTCAAAAACTATATGCCAGACTTGGATGCAAATTGCAGCAGGTAAAAATATGGACATGCAGTAAAATATGCCCTTACTTGAACATGAACATTGACCAATGAAGTCAGGCAAAATGAAATAATAAACCATTTATTTTAATTTGTGTTTGGTTTCATCTACGAATGTGGTCCGCTCATGATCTGAACAAGGTTATGTTTCGGGTTTTCTTCTCAGAGTAGTCGGATGGGAAACATTTTTACAAAAAAAAGTTGTTATAAATACGATAGACATGTAAAAATGTTTGTACTTGTCCTTACTTACAGAAACAAAATCATTTAGATAATCTAGGCATGGGATTGTGTCCTTTAAAGCAAAATCGAAACCAAATAAAACAGAAATACCAAACTAAATACACTAGCAGCGCCCCACGGTTTCACCCGCATAAGTCTCGATCCCATGGGAATATCGAGATAAAAGTATTCTATGTGTTAATCCTGGTTATAAACTATATGTGTGCCAAATTTCATACAAATCCGTTCAGTAGTGTTTGCGTGAAGAAGTAACAAACATACAAACATACTCACAAACTTTCGCCTTTATAGTATTAGTGTGATTAATACTGAATAAGGCAGAAAACGTTGTCTTTCTTAATCATTATAATTAGATTAAAAACCTTTTGTGTCAGTCTCCGAGTTGATTTAGGACCGTTTCGTTTCAAGGCTTTGCTTTCAGGAGGCTCGAGTTAGCGATTAACTCCTACTCTCTTATTTGGGTGCCTTTACAAATTCTTATCAGGCCATTTAGGATGCGGCAGACGTTGCTTAATAAAGACTTTGTAAGTAGAGGCGCGATTTACGTTATGCCAAGTTCAGTATCTGCGCTTAGGCCAATTGTGCTGTTCATGACGGAGCCACTTACCAAATCAGATACGGGTAAGTAAATGACATAATTAGTTTCCTGAAATTCTGTACAAAAACAAAACTTCACGTACTGCAGTTGCAACATACCAGGCATTTTCTTTTCGGGAGGAAGGACCACGACATATTATTGACCATAGGGAGATAAGATAATGTCATTATCTACTGTCTTACTTAATTGAACTATCTGGATCGTCCGACTAGTTTGGAACTAGAACGGAAAACTCAATAAAACTACGATTTCTTTCGCGATTCGAACTTGTCAGTCTAAGTATTCAGAGACAATATAATCTGGGCTTCACGTCTGCTATTACAATAGTGTCAGAATGGTCTATCATTGACTTCATAATTGTCGATTTTGACAAGTTTGGTAATCTACTAATATAATGGCGTCATTATGACTTTCCAATGGTCAACCACTGACACTCCATTGAAAGATATGACACTATTGGTAATCTCGTACATAATGACAGATGAATGTTTGGCGTATGCGGTAATCTGCTAAAATTTTGACAGTTCCTTTGATCAATGACCTACCATTGGAACGTCATTGTGCAATCATTGCTTTCTTCAAAAACTTTTTGCATTTGTTAGTCTTTTTATATCGTGTTTGTTTGTGAAATATTATTGCATCCAAGAATGTATTCACTGCGATCAAGTATTCTAATTAAATAAAATTAATTAGAATACTTGATCGCAGTGAATTAAATATTCTAGTAATTTTTTTTAGCATTTTGCTCTTATATTCATTGTAGAACTAAAAAAAGAGCATATATTAGATAATAATACAATTTATAGGTTTTATGATGCATAAGTACTTAATTATAAGTACTGTATTTAGGTACTCACTGTGCGCCACTCTGCCGGCGTTTTATTGGGGCAGTCCACCGAAATTGAGTTTAATATTTGGGCGCACTCCATCCAGTACCTTTTCGACGGACTGCGCCCTTCATTAGTGCGGCTGCAATGGCCAAGCGCCAGGTCTTGGTGGTTCTCCAGAAAATCGATAAGAGCCGAAATTTGCTCAATTATCACCATTTTGATTTTTTTATATACAAACACAAAACACAAACAATAATATAAACACTATAAAAATAAATACTTAATAAAAACAAAACATTGAAACGCCGGTCTAATAACAAAAATAAAAACAAAACTGTACAACGTCAGTTAGCGTTAATGTCACATTTGACTTTGACAGCTAAACAGACAAAATAATATTGCAGTTACACATTTAATTAATGTTTTTTGGTGTTTACGAACTTCTTACTACTTCAGATTGCTTATAACACTAATAGATAATTTGTAAAATTAAATATAAATAAAATCTAGCATGAATAAACGTTCACATTTAGTAGTAGTTTTTCGAAAATAATTACTACTAAAGGGTTTTATAATAATGGCAATACAGCAATGTCATTCTACTACAATTCTATTACGAGATCATTGACCGACCAATGATCGACCATTATGAATTTAGCAGATTACGAACTTTTAGCAAAATGACAATGCGATCGTGTTGGAATGACAAATTTATAAAAATAGCAGACTTGAGGCCCTGTGCTGCCGTTTATAGAAAAACTAGCTTCTGCCCGCGAGCCAGTCCGCGTGAAATTTGTTGTTTGCCCGACCCACCCCGTCGCACCCGCATTCTCCGCCCGCGCCGCTTAGCGTTCATTCTGACTTTTTTCTTTTTGATCGGCTCCTAAGGGCCTTAACGTGTTGTTGTTAAATAAGCCTATTATACCCTTCCTCAAAAATTGGGTTATCAAATACAGAAAGAATTGTTCAAATCCGACTGGCAGATCCAGAGATTTGCACGTTCAAACAAACAAACTCTTCATAGATAAACGTTAAAATAATAATTCAATCGTTCACTCAAATATGTATAATGTAAAAGGGTTCAGAGATCTGCTACCTTTAATAAGTCAATTTGTTAAGCTTGTTGTTTTCACAGGATGACAAACAAAAACAGCTCGATAGCTGTGTTTTGACTTCGTTTTAATTAACATGATCCATTGATGAAGTGTAATGTTTACCAACAATGCTCGAGAGTTAGTAAGCCGAATATCGAAATTATTGCTCATTGAAGTCGATATTGGCATTTTTATTCATATTATAATGTATATGTAATGTGTGTGTGTGTGTGTGTGTAATGTGTATGTATGTGCATTCCATAATGTTGTAAAGGAATTTATTGTTCCATGGAAAACTTTTGCTAAGGAGTTTTTTTTATAAAAAGTTAATGTTCACCCCTTTATTAATAAACGCGTGAAGTTACTTTAATCACCATACATTTATAGAGGTTTATTTGGGGGGGGGGACTTTATTACGCATCTATACTAATAATAAAGCTGAAGAAGAGTTTGTTTGTTTGAACGCGTTAAACTCTGGAACTACCAGTAGGATTTGAAAAAATCTTGACGACAGTTATAGGCTATTTAACATCACGCTAGGATTCTTAGGAGCCAAACAAAAAGAACGAAGAAGAACGCTAAGCGAAAATGAAGTACCTATTAGCGCGGGCAAATTACCCGCGGATGAAGTCGAAGGTTGAAGCTAGTTTATTAATACAGGGGACAGCAAAAGTCAATATTGAGTACAAAAAAAGTTAAAAGAAAACCCAACCTCTTATCCAATAATATTATTCACTTAAAAAAAAAATACTTCTGTTAAGTAGGTTCATTTATCAAATTAAATTTCAGTGGACAACATCCATCGGTTTCTTACTAATCTTCAACTATATCCGACGATCCTGCATACTTATCTCTTTTGTTGACTGTACCTACGTAACTTTCATTATATCAGTCTCAGAATCCTACTATTACAAATCATCATGAATCTCCAAAACCTCTACAATTATTTAGACAGAACATAAATATTCATTTACATGTCATGGGTACATACATGTTTCCAATTCGGTAGAAACACAATAAATTATGACGCGGGTGCGGTTCGGGACAAAATTATGGGCAAAAAGGGTAAACAAACTAATCACAAGTAAGGCCTCAGTAACGATGTTTTAATTATGTGAATTTCTGAATAATATATTTGCTTTATACCGCATTATTTAATTTGACCGCTTAACCGCTGTTATTTTCTCTAAAGGTTTGGGTTCCTAAGAAAGCGGGAACGGTCACATAATAACGGCTGTCCAAATCGTCCAGAGCGTTTTTTGACAACTATTAGCCGATGAGAGAATGCGGTCTTGACACCCGTCAACTTCATACAAACGAATATGTGTTTTGCGAATTTGATCTTTATTAGATACTAGAATAGTCGCAATGACAAGTGTCAGGAACGCATTCTCTCGGTGGCCGGTCTGAAATATCAAATACTGGTGAAAATTAGGTACAGATTTCCATGACGACCGTTATGATAATTAGCACGGAACCGCTCTTCTATGAAAGACATGCAGCGCAAAATTGAAACGGTATTACTAGACCCGTTTCAAAACTAGATTTGAGTCGATATTAGCATAAAATCTGACAGATTTGAATCCAGAATCAAGCTTAAGAGCGTTTACGACGTACATCATTTCATACAAACTTTCAAGCCCGTGTTTTTCGAAATGAATGAACCGATTTCAATGAAACTTCATACGCATAAGCAGGATACAAAGGTCTAAAAAGTTAGTAAAAATATTTTCGAAATATTTTATTTAAAGAAAGATACCTGGAAATCTCTGTTTCTGTGTAAAATTTAAAATCGGTCTAATTTGGCTGTAACACTATTTTTCGAAAATGTTCTTAACTAACTTTTTAGACCTTTGAATCCTGCTTATGCGTACGAAATTTCATTAAAATCGGTTTATTCATTTCGAAAAACAAGCGCTTGAAAGTTTGTATAAAATGCCGTACGTCGTAAAGGCTCTTAAATAGATGGCTTTAGGATAGAGGTTTTCATCGTAGAACTCATTTTATTTATATTTCAGTTCTATTAGATCTTAACAGACATCGGTCTTTGCCTGTATCAAAGAAGTAGATTATTTCCCAAAGTTGATCTGATGATATTCTTATGAGCAAGAACATTGTTACTTGAATTTCTTACTATTTTTATTCTGGATAACCAACAGAAATTAATTAAAAGTTTCAAAGAATAACGAAAACATTGCTTGTCGAAAACTCATCACAAAAGAAACGGTTTTATTTATGAACCTAATACAAAATTACTTCGTAACTACACACAATATCAAAGAAAATAACTGCAAACATTTTTCTAATCAAAATAATTGAGTAGAGCAAATGGAAAGTAGGCTTTGTCATCGCAGTTCTTTTTACTTATGATTGTATTATACAATACACAAAAGAAAAAACGTTTGCCTTTGTATAACTTGGCGTTTTTTCCTCATGGCCTGAGCGGAATGCTAAGCAGTGCCAATTACCTACTTGTTCATTTGGTTCAGTTTGAAGCCAATAGTCCGTAATAACGATTGATTCGTCAGTTGAGAAAACATAGAACATAGTTCATTCAAAGAGATCAGGTGCGTCGGTCGATGTTTACGCTATGATAACGAACAATGAAAATAAGGCTAAAGCTTGAAATAGGTAACTTATTGAATGGCATTGGGTGTTTATGGAATTATTTTAAAACAAAGACATGTCAAATTCAAATAATTTCTCGTGGGTTGCAGCTGAAAACCCGTTTTAGGTGAAACACCTTGTGTCGTCAGCTGATATTATGCTGAGCTGAGGCCCTTTTGGCATATAATATTTGTTTTCTGTTTTTTATGGTGGTTTTTAGGGTTCCGTACCTCGAAAGGAAAAACGGAACCCTTATAAGATCACTTCGTTGTCCGTCTGTCTGTCTATCTATCAAGACCCTTTTTCTCAGAAACACGTGTAGTTATCAAGTTAAAATTAATATCAAATACTCAGGACTGCAATCCCTTGAAGCATTGAAAAAATTAAACTTCTAAATCAACGCAATCAAAAGATACAAGCGTTTATGTTCCGGAATCAAAACCTATAGGGTACTTCCCGTTGACCTAGAATCATGAAATTTGGCAAGAAGCAATGTCATGTAGCACAAAGGAAAAATCCGAAAACCGTAAATTTTTATTTGCATACCTACAAATTTGTACGGAACTGGAACTGTGTTTGTAAGCAAACTGAAGTGGCAGTGGGCTGGGCATGCTTGTCGAAGGACCAATGGCCGGTAGAGCAGACGAGTCCTGGAGTGGAGACCATATCGGCAAGCGTAGTGCGGAACGCCCCCCAGCTAGAAGTACCGACGACTTAAAGAAGGTGGCTGGGACAGACTGGATGCAGAAGACGGAGGACAGGGTGCTGTCATGTGGCGCAGCCTGGGAGAGGCCTATGTCCAGCACTGAACTGCGATAGGCTGATTTGATGGCCAAGGAAAGTTGACACCTAGATCACACTGAAAAGTACATCCACGCTAAATTTAATATGGCGCCCTCTAGAGGACATAAGGTAATAATAATTTCTTTGTCCTCTAGAGGGCGTCATATTGAATTTATTGTGACGTCATATAGCCTATAACCAGCGGACAGTCAAGACGCTTCTAACTATACCTCATTTGTCACATTATTATAAGTTAAGTACTTATGAAGATATGAGGGAACAGATGAACATACATACATACCGGTTAAAATCATAACCCTCCGTAGTCGGGTAGAAAATTAAAGTATAGTTTATCTCACTGCGCCAAAAACTAATAGTTCCATTGCATTCCCAAACAACACATGGTTTTATAAATTTTAAAAAGAATTAATATAAATGGGAATTTGTGTTTTGTAGCGAGAGACAAACAAAGCATAAGAAAAGAAAGAATGAACGGAATGAAATGTGAATTTAATTTTACAGTTGGCTGGACCTTGAATGACAAGGGTGTGTGTGGATGTGTCGCGGAAATATTGCAGATTCGGGCTTTTCTTAATGTTATTGTTGTATTGTGTCGTATGAGATTACGAGTATGTTTGCTTGTCCCACGGGATAACACAATTTTATATTAACAAAATCTTTTCTCTCTCGCTCTTACATTTCCTCGGTACAGTTAATCAAATGTCAATCATTGTGTTGGATAACGTAAACGCGATATATCCACGTCGTGTTGGCTTTCGTATGAACGTAAGGAAAGCATTACATTCTATTATAACATGACACGTTGGGTTATTCATGATGTTTTCTTTCGCGTTTTAAGTTGGTGATAAATTGAGAGTGGGACGCGTGTGCAGTCAAGCGAAATGGTTGGAGATCATTTTGAGTAGATAGCTACCTACCGTGCCGCATACTTTTTAAATTGACCAGTCTTATTTGTAAGCCTTTTCATAGTATAATAGCCTCCTGACCAATTTCGGTCAGGGTGGCCAATCTCAACAGAAATTAGCCAGGTACGCAGGAGATATTATAGTTTACAAGTGTTTGCGTAAACACAGATGCACTCTCTGTTCCTTTACTCTCGTAGTCCGATGGGACAGTAATCCAACATGAACGGGGAGAGGTTAGGCGCAGGACCAACGGCTTTACGTGCTTTCCGAGGCACGGGAGTATTAAACCGCCTACTTCTAAACTCCGAACTGTAATAACTGTTACTAAGAAGTAGTGTAATACAGATAGACAATATAAGTATGATTTAAACCTTTCCATCTTTGATGAGTTATTATTATAATATTATACAAGATTTTGCCCGCTACGAGACAAAAAGTAACCTATGTCCTTTTCCAGGATGCCATCTATCTTCTTACCAATTTTATCGAAATCCGTGCAATTGTGTAGGCGTGTTACCTTTGTAACCTATACAGACTTATTTTCGAATTTATAATATTCAAATTCTGTCTCCTGAGATACAAGGCTAACAACCTAGTTCAGGAGGCAGTGCGCTTATGTAAATGTGTACTTACTTTGTTTTCAATAAAGCATTATTATTATTATTAAATTCAAGAACTTTAATTCGAGCGAAGACTCATCTAAAGTTAGCAACGTTGTTCTTACAACTAAGTGTTAGTAAATAACACAAAATTAGTATGGTAATGGGTGGTGGTGGTTGGTTGGTATTAGTATGGATTTTAGATTTTGGAACGACGTTCCTTAACGCAGCTTAGAGTAGGGATTGACTGGTAGTAATCGGCACGTAAAAAAAGCGTTATGCCCTCTCCATGCTGCTTTCTCTCCCTCTCTGTCTCTTTCTATTATATACGAGTGTATGTGGGTGCGAGAATTGCGTAAGAAAATTCGTTCCTGACAGGAGTCCCCCAGCACACACTTTTTTTTTGTGGCACACTCAAAGCTAACAACACGCAAATCGTTGTTTTATGTTCAAAAACTATAGATTTTTGCAGACCCTTATATCTTTGAAGATCTAAGTAAAATGCAGCTCGTAATATTTTCTTCTTGTACAATTATTATAAATTCAAAGTTGCAGGTACGGAATAAAGAGAGATTAATACAAAGATTCTACTTTGAGTCAGTATGCAACGGACTGTAGCTTTTTGTTTCCTAGACATTTATAATATTGTCCGTTGGACATTATTACTGCGACTCACGTAACTCTTTAGTATATTTGTTGAGATGCTTTCTTTCTCTTTGCTGATTTCTTTTACAGACAATAAATAAATTATATTACTTACGGACATTATTTATTTTCTTTGTGTCTTATCTTAGAAATATCTAACTAAATAATGGATAACATTAATGTAACTCTATTTGAGAAATCAGACATTTGGCTATCGGTAGTGGATTCCTTTGTTACTTAAATAAGAACATTGTTATTATTGTAAATATTGTAATAATACATCAGAGGGGCAATCCTGGTAATTTTAAAAACGATCACAGTCTGATCTCAGTCCCAATCTGTCAAAAAAACCTCTAATTTCTTAAATTTTTGACATGTTTTTGACATTGGTTGTCCCTGAGATGAGATTGAGACTAGATTGTGGACGTTTTTAATTACGGGAATTGGACTTCTGATCATCTATTCTATGTAATACTATGTTATAATGTAAAGAACAGCTTACGGGCTCTCGTATGTCCTCGTAGCACTATTGGCCTACGCCGCGCCGTAGCCATTTACTACGCCAGCTACGAGCCACTCACATACCATGACTAAAGCTTGAGTTCCCTGAGAAAGCGGTCCCGTTACATAATGACGGCCATCCATATAATTAGCTGAGATGGCCGTCATTTCACGGTCGTTATATGACGGCGCCGCCTTTTTTTGGAAATGCTAGCTTTACACGTGTTATACAGTATGTACCTATCAGAAAGGTGTGATCAAATTTAAGTGTGTGGTACAGGCCATCATATTGAACAACTTTCTAAATAATGAGATGTCTCATATATTTGGGTCAAGTTGTCAAGTTTTGTATGGGACAATTGATAAGTTTTTCGCGATTACGATGTTGGTCCCACAGAAAATGTTGTTCAGTTTGAAGGTCTGTACCACATCCTTAAATTTGACCACACTATTGTGATACATGCTGTATACTCAGACAACACTACAAAATGTCAAACAGTCGTTGGTTAATAAACTGGTAGTCTTCAATGTCGAGCCGAAACGTTGAAGTTTGTTATGTACCGAACATGGCTCCCTGTCCCCTTTCGGAGGCAGGTGACAACTTCTCAATTCAAGACGTGAATTCGTCGGAAACCAATGCACTTACTAGCGAGTATGAAGGCGGGACTAAACTTGAATGTCGTGTTTCACTTCTTCACAGGTTTGTAGAGAAAAGTTTTATGTTTTATACTTTTCTGTGCACGTCACAATAGGAAGCCGTCGCGCTAAATGTGTATTCCGTGAATTTAGAATGAATATGCATCGTTTGTAGTGAGAAACTAAACTTAAAGTAAACTTGGCGTGTAATATACTAAATAACAAAGAGTAAGCATTGCCATTCAACGTGGCATTGCTGGCAGTCTTATGGGCACGTTTCTGGATGACAGCGATGCGGATGAGTACTTCGACGCCATTGTCGTTTGCGTCCTTTTGTTTTTGTATTTATTTGTATATTTAGTTAGTTAGAACTAAATTAAATGACTAACTAGTCAGTGAATTCAGTTCCTAGAGTAAATAGTTGCGTGTAATTTTATTTCAATATTTTCTTCATATAATTATTATAATATTTTCAATTCACAATCGGCCTACTAAAATTGGTGATAAATGTACAAATATTTGAGTGACTAATTTGGAACCACTGTGCTACCTTATTATTTTAATACAGTAACAAAATGAAACAAAAAAATAAGAACTTAGGTACATAAATTGATAAAACCAATCCCCATATTTCTTTTAGCACATTGCTATCTCAGTTTCGGCACCAAGAGGGTTATAAACGAAGACGTGACGTCATCGCTCCGTATCCGAAACGTGCTCAACACCTCATTCGGCCACACTTGATGCGAACGAAAAAATTACCTCTCATATCGTATAGGAGACGTAGCACGTTTTGTTGACTTTCCACATTATAAGATTTATCCGGTGGTACTTAACTCCTGCCAGTCAGTTTAGGATGGCAATACTTCTTTTGTAGATAAATCTTTATGGATGTTCTTCATCCGCGAAGAACGTACCTAGTTTTTCAGGCTGAAACACTACGACCTACTCACTACGTTCGTCTATCGTCTATTGGTGGTGTGAGTGGGGGCCCCGAGGTGTTTCTCCTACACCCATGAGACGGGAGTGCTGGGTAAACGCAGTGCCTCCTATTAGGCTTCGTGTATCAACCCGCAAGCCTCAATTTTACGTACCTACAATAGAAACATAATTATATCAAATATGCTTTTGACGTATTCAAAAATACTATGATTCCTCAATGCTCTTTAACGCGTAGGTAATGCTTTTTAATTTATAATTCTGCCGTGCTAAGCTCAAAAGCGGTATTTAAAAAAATCACCGTTTTTTTTATGGCATAGCTTTAAGAAATACGCATCCAATGAGCTAAGCCAAATCTTAATTTTAAAAAACCTTTAAAAAGTTTTCCATATCTCAGTTTTACCTCAAATCACTAACCCCCTTACTAATAAACGTATTATATCGGATGAATAGTTACACACCGATTTCTCTCTTTCAGTCGTCAGTAATTTGACTATCTAAAGAAGAAGACAAAGCGTTGTGTAACTACACAGAAGCTATACAAAGTTTATTAGTAAAGAGGGAGAATAAGAGCAAAACTTCAATTTTTTTCAAAACTAGCTTTTCCTGAGAGACCGCTTTTGCGTTTAGTGTTTTTAATTTTGTAAACTGGTTTTAGCAAACACTTTTACACGTCAAAATATTTAAAAAAGCTAGATGCGGTCGGACTTTTCTATCCGACTACACTAAGAAAAAATACTGAAACACTCACAGGTCATAATCTCTTTTATGTTTGGAATTACTTTATGCATGCCATAAGAACTTATGGATTGAAGAAAATTCTCTGAAAGATTCAAAGCAATACCTCAAATAACGCCGCCGCCGGTTGGGTAAGAAGCGCTATGTAGATGTTTCAAGATAAAAGAAACGATCAAAGCTAGTATGCGAGTTCAATGAACTCACAGGAGCATGAATTTTACTCGATGGTATGTAGGTGTACAGATACTGGAAGAAGCAAAGTAGTTTGTTCAAAAAGCTTGCATGGAGATTCGATTATGCTCTTATTGCTCAGACGTGGAATTTAAGTCCAGGTAGATGATTTTTTGTCGAATCATGCGCTTCATGCTGGATCAAATGCGAAAACGATTCACGGACCGTTATTATTGAGTTCATTAAATTGTATGTATTTCAGTAATAACTACATATCTATTCATAGACTACATTAATTATACTGTGAACTCTCTGTTAAATTTCTTTAGCGGCGTTGTACACTTTTTGTAATGGGCAAAAAATGTTAATCTCGCGTATGGACACGTGACCGTCAGATTCGTAAGACGGAATTCGTAAGACGTAAGACGGATGGAGAGTAGACAGCCGGCGCGGCAAAAATGTATGCCTGCTGTTTTGTTTAGGCGGCGCAGGGATGGATGGATGGGTGTGGGTGTGGGTGTGCGTGTGCGTGTGGGTGTGGGTGTGGGTGAGGGTGTGGGTGTGGGTGTGGGTGTGGGTGTGGGTGTGGGTGTGGATGGATGGATGGAAAAAAGTGACGCAGAAATAGTGAAAAAAAATGAGTTATATTAATTCAATTAATAATTGATTTATTTCAACGTTAATATTCAAGTTTTTACTTCTGCCGGCACTCCCGGAGTGCAACCCGTCTTTTTTTTTGTCTACTTCAATTCTTATACTTAATTGATTTATTTTTAACAACCTTTAAAGCCTTATAAAAACCTTTAAAGTAGAATTAAAATGTCCTAAAAAGTATTAGACTAAACAAAATCCTTTAAAAAATAATAAGATGCCAACAATAAACAGCTGAAAGTAAAAAAAAACGTAAATAGAAATGAAAAAGGAACACCGCACTCGAGGCAGCAGTAGAAATATAAACTGAATCTTAAGTAGACAGATAAGAAGGCGAGTTGCTTTATAAGAATGACTTTCTGTTCAGGTCCAATGATAAGGACTCAGTTAAATGGCTAATTAGGATTATGAAAGGCAAGTGAACAAACGAGATCCTAATCTCTTTCTCAGTAGGGAATAGCTTTTTGAGGGGAATTCTGCTTATTTAATTCAAACATAATTGTCTTAATAATCCGAGACTGTTTCAGCTAGAAAGAAATGTTGTTGAGTCGGCGTTGTCATTTACTTTGCACTAATAAATAAAATTACGTTTTATTTTAACCCCTGGTTGTTAATTAAATAATCTGAAGATAATTGTTTGAATTAAAATAATAGGCGTGGTCGCGCGGTGGACTATAAAGGCAGGTATTTTTTTTTTTATTTAAAAATGCGGGGAAATTACTTTTAATTAAGGGAAATGCGAGAAATTGAGGATCCTTATGATCGGTTATATTTAATTACTTCAGGGTTCGGAGTACATGCAAGAAATTGAAGGAATGTTCCGTCGATTTGACACAACCAAAGAAGAAATTGAGAGTCCGCTAACCTAATCTCCTGCGACGGTCTTCTGCGCCAACTTGGGTAGTTCTAAGGATCCGGGTGATGGACGGGGCGCCCCGAGATAATTTAAATTTGGCGAATTTCACGTACTCCAACTAAAGGGCCGACCTGCGGGGCAATTGCGTAACACTTTATCAATCGGAATCCGTTTCATTTTGACAGTTCAACAACATTTATTGCGTTATTTACGTGTTGAGCAGACAAATTTTTCGAACTTATGAAACAATGGATTAGCAATTGGCTTCGAAATGATTCTGATTCCGATTGATAGTGTGTTACGCAATTAGGGTGCCGTTTAGCGAGTTATGTTAGCGAGTGGCGTATTTAATGGGGACAGTTTTTTTTTTAACGTGTGTGTGGTTAGATACAGGGTGTTACGGAAAGGGTATATCAATACAAACGGGTTGAAGAGTGTATCTGGTCTAGAATCTCTGTACAAAATTTCAGCTCAAAAGCAGTAACTTTGAAAATGCTTAATGTTTTTTTATTTCGATAGTTTATTAAATTGAAATCATAACAAACGTGTCACCGCACTACGAGGGTCATTATCCATTATCTGTATTGTGTCTGTGCGCCTAGTACACGCACATCACGCCGCCGCGCGTCAGTGCAGCGCCGTGATGTCGAAATAAAAAAATATTAAGCATTTTCAAAGTTAATGCTTTTGAGCTGAAATTTTGTACAGAGATTCTAGACCAGATACATTCTTCAACCCGTTTGTATTGATATACCCTTTCCGTAACACCCTGTATAGGCTCGTGGTGGGGTAGCCAGAACCTTCCACACGTCGGATATGCAGGGATGTACTCATGGTATAGTGACATCTCTTTCCAACCTTGACAGCGTCTAACAGAACAGCGCGAACAAGGCGTTTGTGTAGTATTTATATTTTTATTTTACATATAGTATAGTGTACATAGAAAGCATATTATTTTAATTTAGTTCAACATGAAATATCTGTCAGAAGTGACATTAAGGTCAGGTCACCCTTCTCAAGTTATATGAACTTGAACTGTCCTGTATCTAGTTAAAACCAAGGAACCAAGAAGATTTTGATTATGTTATTATGTCAGATTTTTGTTCATGACTATAAGCCCGTAAATTCTGAATAGGTTTACAATACCGCTACAATGAACGTCCAAAAAGTCCAAATCACTTGAAATTGGTGATCGTTTAGGATTGCAATAAACGTCATAGCTGTCCATGTTCTTTATGTACTCTTACTGGTTTTTTATGACACCCACGTACTTTACTTATTCATAAAAAATAATGTTAGATTAAACACTTTTTAACAAAAAAAAAACCGACATCCAAAAAAAACACTACAAAGTGAAAAATAACTTTAATTTTGGAAGTCGGTGTCTTTGAATCTGTATTTTTGTTTTTTGCCACCGACTTCCGAAATTAAAGTTATTTTTCACTTTGTAGTGTTTTTTTTGGAAGTCGGTTTTTTTTTGTTAATAAGTTTTTAATTCTCGCTTTTTAGTGGATCTGGAAATAATGCATCTAAGTTGCAATAGTCTTATGTCAACTTGCTCATCACCTTTTACAAAATATTGCTTTTCCCGATGCAGGGACGTTAATTATTGAGGAGTTCTCCTGGTATTCTACCATCAGCTCCATTTCACCATTCGCATTGTGAGGAGCATAAATTGCTTAGCAACCATATTAAAGTAATCGACTCGCAACTAGTGATATACTTATTATTGAGTAGTTCCGGTGGCCATCTGTGGTCTTCATCATCAGTTCCACTTCACTAAATGGTGCTTTCCGAGAGCAAATGCACCAGTTACTATAAAAAATACCCAAATCGCTATAGGTGTGCCTATAATGTTTGAAGATTTCCTTCGATTTCTCCAGGATCTCATCATCAGATCCTGACCTGATGACAATGGAACCACCAGGAAAGTATACCAATTCAAACAAAAAAAGAGTTTTTCAAGTCGGTTCAGCCGTCTCCGAGTAATCGTGGAACATACATAAAAGAAAAAAAAACAGAAAAAGATTCCGACTAACTGAGAATCTCCTCCTTTTTTTGAAGTCGGTTAAAAACTCTAAAGCAATCTATTCAAATAGTACGTATACTTAGTAGTCCGTTATAAGTACGAATAGCGTCTTCTATCCGCGGATATAAAAAGATTTCTCCGCAACGTTCCTTCCCGAGACGGAAGAACTTCTTTAACTATTTATGAGCCTTAAAATGTCTCGATAACGATGAAATCCGAGCAAATTACCTCTTATCTAGTTCCCCCTTTGTCGCGTGTCGTTTTTACGTTGTGAGCATAATACTATTAAGAGTGACGAAATGGGATGATAAACTTACTCGGTATATATGTCGCCCCAAATGTGGCGAGTTGAGACAATTATCACAACCAAATCACAGTTTTACACGATAAAGTTTGGGGTTTGTGACGCGAGCAGCTGATAAGATCACACATGTGCGGATTTGAAACTCTGAGAACTTAAGAGTCAGACTCTTAAGTTCCAAACTTTGAATCCGGTTTTCTAACTGTGTTTCGGTTTTCAGGATCTCAACTTTTCTCATTAACTAATACGTTATTAAAACTGCTAAGTCTGACAGCTTTAATCACACAGTTTACCGTACTGCTAAGTCGTATTACAAAAATTTTCTCTTTACTTGAATGTGCTCCGTTTCCAAAAGATTTTCTTTTTACCACATTTTAACGTTATAAAATCTTTTTACCGCAGAATTCTAAACATAAAAGACTGAAGCTAGAAACTGTAGTTCACACCAACGAACTATAAATTTAAAATTAAGTTGAAGTTGAGATACTTCGCGAAGAAATTGCTATTTCGAGAGTGCAGTTTAATATTTAGAATGTTACAAGCTGTCGACCTCGAAAGCACTGTGGTGGATTCCGGAGACTTGGACAAGAAGATTAAACTAATATTACCGAGACAAAAACAACGAGACAACAGTGTTGAGGAAATTGATACTTGTTATTTAAGCAATAAAAAGTGGCTGATGGTATTTTTTCTGCGTTTTGACTTTTACTAGAAAATTCAAATTGGTATCATCATTTACTTCGCTTGATCAACGATCACAATTGTTACAAAACAGAACAATACAATTTTAAATCCAACCTAATTTGATGTATTGATTGTCCATCATTTCTACATTTTCTGTTTCAGAGAAATCAATACATTTTCAGTTAGGAAAGGAGACTGTTAAAAAGTGGTTAAATACTGCTACGATATTTCTGTGGAGATACCTCAACTATACCCTTGTGCAAAGTGGCTTCAAAATCTGACCTGGCAGTTTTGAGAAATATAATATTTTAGAATAAATAATTTCATGATAACATTAAAAAGTGGTCAATGAACCAATAGCGATACTGTTACGATATTTCTGTGGGGATAACTCAACTATATCCTTGTGCAAAGTGGCATCAAAATCTGACCCGGAAGTTTTGAGAAATATAATATTTTAGAATAAATAATTTCATGATAACATTAAAAAGTGGTCTATGAACCAATAGCGATACTGTTACGATATTTCTATGGGAATACCTCAACTATACCCTTGTGCAAAGTGGCATCAAAATCTGACCCGGCAGTTGGCGGAAGTCGGTGTCGTTGATTCCGCATTTTCGTTTTTTGACACCGACTTCCGAAATTAAAGTTATTTATCACTTTGTAGTGTTTTTTTTGAAGTCGGTTGTTTTTTTTTGTAAAAAAGTTTTTATTTTTCACTTTTTAGTTGTACCTACCCCACAAAAAAAGTAAACAAAAAGATCGTTAATGTAGACAATGTAGATAAATTTTTAGATTTTTGTTGATTTTTCAAAAACCGCTCATCCGATTTCGATAAAATTTTCATGGGACCATTTGGGAAGTATACCCTTTTTAACAAAAAAAGAATTTTTCAAATCGGTTGGCAAACGACGGAGTTATGCGCGAACAAACATTAAAAAAAAATAATACAAACATTCGAATTGAGAACCTCCTCCTTTTTTAGAAGTCGGTTAAAAAACGTTTTAAAGGGTATTTCTGACTTTATAATACTTAATCAATGTGTTTCTTTCCTAGATTTTAGTATTTGTTTCGATTTTAACCGACTTCAAAAAAGAAGGAGGTTCTCAGTTCGTAGGAATTACATTTTTTAAATACTTTTATTTTCACCGATTACACGAAGACGGCTAGACCGATTTAAAAAACTATTTTTTTGGTTGAAAACCCACTTCCTAAATGTTCCTATTGTCACCAGGTTAGGATCTGGTGATTGGATCCTGGAGAAATCTAGGGAACTCTTCAAACATTACAGCACAGCTATAACAATTTGGGTATTCTATAAAGTAACTCGTGCATTTGCTCTCGGAAAGCACCATTTGGTGAAGTGGTACTAATGATGAAGAACTCAGATGACCACCGGAAGAACTCAATTTCACGGGTTGCGATTCGATTACTTTAATATGGTTGCTAAGCAATTTATGCTAAAAATAAATCGTCAAAATAAAATGAAAAAATATTGAATAATGAAATCATGTTTCGACCGATGATGTGATTTGTTTGATCTGCAACCATTCTGTGCAATTTTTTCGAAAAAAAAAACCTGAAATTCAGCACTATCGAGATGGTAAGTGTCTTTGTTTAGCAGAAAACCACATTAATTAAGTAGTATAAAGTCAGAAATACCCGTTAGAACGTTTTTAAAATATAAAAATGTAGCAAAAAAAGTGAATTTTAAAGTATTATTTTTCTCAAAACCGGGGTTAGATTTTGATGCCCCTTTGCACAAAGGTATAGTTGAGGTATTCCCACAGAAATACCTCTACAGTATTGCTATTGTATCATAGACCACTTCCCATACAAATTTTAAAAGACTCCTTTCGGGTATTTCTATAAAAGTTAACTCTTCAATAAATCAGAATCTATGACCAACTCTAATCCGCCCGACGTAAACCACATTTTCTCAGCGAAAAGCTACCTCTTAGCAAAAATATAGCCGCGTTTAGATCACCAAGGCGGTCTAAAGATCGTTGTTTACATCTTACTGGATAAATTCATAAGGGGAAGGCTTAGGTAAAACAGTAAGTACCTAAATTCTTGTTTTTCTTTAGTACAAAAACTGTAGCTTTTATAAATGAAGGGTATATAAACCTAACAAGTCATATTTTGCCATAGCGTGCGTGGCGTCAACCTGACTTTTCTCGTGATAAGGGTCCGGTCCACCCGTGTAAACTCATAACAAAGAAAATATTTCAGATATCTATTACACGCTTCAAATACTTGCGAGTGATTTTTCCGACTGACGCTGTAAATAATGCGTTGCGTATCAACTTTCGTTAGGTTCGAACATAAAATCATGTAAATATGGCTTTCCTCAGAGATCTAAAGTGACATCTAGTTACGTTATTGATATAAGGGTTTATTATGAAGCCGATTCGAAGAGAATTTTGAGATTACCTTAATATACCTTTTATTCGTTTATGAAATAGGATTAGGATTATTTCAATGCGTGATATTTTGACCTATAGTAAAATTATATTATCAGCAGTTGCTTTCCAAATGTTCGTTTTTAATTAATAAATCTCTTTGCAGTATAGTATTTAATGAATGTATTTAAGTTTATTTTTATGGACTCTTATAACTTAAATACAACACGATATTCTCCTCAAATTCTTGGAACTCTGTAGTTACTAATCATGTGCGAGTACCTTCAAGGAAAAATATAACACACCGTGAATCCAGTTTCTCCTGAAAAAACACAAAGGACGTGCACTTTAATTAAATGTTTAATTGCAGCTTCCGCAACACAGAATAGATCGGTACAGAAGGTTGGGTCCATACAACGAGTGCAGACGCAAGCACACAAAGGGATGCTTTATGTACAATGACTGCAAGCAGGAGGCACTCTGGTGATTAATGTTACCAGCCGTCCAGATTTCCAGATATATCCAGATTTTACCCACCCGTCAGGACGATGTTCAGGCATGCCATTTGTCCAAACTTTTTTTGAAAAAAAGTGCTCGTATTCGTGTAACAGTACTAAAAAAAGACGGGTTGCACTCCGGGAGTGCCGGCAGAAGTGAAAACTTGAATATTAACGTTGAAATAAATAAATTATTAATTGAATTAATATAACTCATTTTTTTTTCACTATTTCTGCGTCACTTTTTTCATTAATAGATGCACTTTGTTCAATTTCCATATTATAAACACTTTATATACTTACGCGAATTTTACGAATACACAGCAGTGTGGCTACTACACAGACGGTCGAGCCATCAGCTGTCCATCCATCCATCCATCCATCCACGTCCACGTCCACGTCCACGTATCCATCCATCCATCCATCGATCCATCCATCGATCCATCGATCCATCCATCGATCCATTGATCCATCCATCGATCCATCCATCGATCCATCCATCGATCCATCCATCGATCCAACCATCGATCCATCCGTCGATCCATCGATCCATCGATCCATCCATCGATCCTTCCATCCATCCATCGATCTATCCATCGATCCATCCATCGATCCATCCATCCATCGATCCATCGATCCATCCATCGATCTATCCATCCATCGATCCATCCATCGATCCATCCATCGATCCATCCATCCATCCATCGATCCATCCATCGATCCATCCATCCATCGATCCATCCATCGATCCATCCATCGATCCATCGATCCATCCATCCATTGTCGTGTGTCACTTGGTTCACTTCGGTTGGCGCCGCCGTAGAAAGAGAGGGGGGGGAGAATCTCTCCTGACGGTCACGTGTCCTGACGCGATGTCCTGACGCGAGTTTAACATTTTTTACCCATTACAAAAAGTGTGCAACGCCGCTAAAGAAGTTTTCACTTCAAAAAATTATAAAATACAATAGAAATATTTTATCAACCAGGTAATACAGTCGACATGAGTGGCCTAAAATGTTACCTACAGCTAGGCTACAAATCAATATATGATTTGCCACTGAGCCCCAAACTAGACAGTTAGTCTATATACATATATGTACTCAATACTCCATTCTTTATTGCATTCCACAATGTAGGCTTAGGCGGTAAATATTTGCCAAAAAAAACAATCATGGACCCTGTCGGGCACAGCAAAAGAAGGATTATAGAAATGTTAGGATAACGTCTGGGCTTCTGGTGAGGACTTTTCAACTTTCTAAATGGTGTAAACTTACTTGAGACTGGCATTCGTTTGAGGAGAAAAGGAGAGTTTGTGGAGAGATCTACTTATGAAGGTACGGTTCTATGTATGCGTGTGCACTTCTTTTCACTCGTTGTAAGGAGCTAGCCTTCTGTTACCAACTATTTAGTGCCACAGCGAGTAGAATAAGATGATTATAAAGATAATTACCGAGCGACGACGGTTCGTAAAGCCGGTGAGTTTAATCTAAGGAGCCTGGATTGTGCTATGATTGGCTCACTAAGTACAGTTTATTAATTTGAAACCCGACTAGTTATTTCTATACTTAGTCAAAACGAAGTTATATTTACTTTTCATTTAGTAGCTTCAAAGCGATTATCTGGAATTAAAATCTATATATATTAAAGGAGAAACTGACTGACTGACTGAATGACTGACTGACATATCAACGCACAGCCGAAACTACTGGGACTAATAATGTGAAATTTTGTACACGACTTCCTTTTATAATGTAGGGGAGCACTAAGAAAGGGTTTTTGGAAATTCAACCTTTAAGGGGGTGAAAAGAGGGGATTTTATTTTTATGAAAAATCTTATTCCTTGAGTTAATAATCTTGAAACTTGGCACGAATACTTATCTAAGTAAATTATGAAAACAAAAAATGCCAATGCATTTTTTGTTTTTCTTAACTACCACCCCCTAAAGGGGGATTGGGGGTGCCAAAATTTGTATGCAAGAATTTTAACGAGCGGTCGGATTAATTCGAATCTCAGTATTTATACTTAAGACCAAAAATAAAGAATAACGTGTATCAGGTTTTTTGAAAATCTACCCCTACCGGGGTGAAAATGGGTAGTTAATTTTACAGGGGAGGATTTTACTGCGTGGCTTGATTAACTCAAAAATTGGTATAAATAATGTTTGAGTCAAGTTATGAACACATCCTAAACGATTTTTCAAAATTCCACCCCTGTGAGGATGAAAAGCGGGGATACAGTTTATTTGAAAAATCTGATACCTTTGATATATAAACTGAAAAATTGGCCCTATTTATCTAAATAAATGATAAAGATCATAAACATACATTTTCGAAATTTTTAGAGGAAAGTACGAAATACACGCGGACGAAGTTGCGGGCAAAGTGCTAGTTAGATTTTATTTTCTTTAATGATGACCTTCTGGCGTTCTAACATTGGTCAATCAATATAGTGGATTAGGAGTTGTGGAGGTCAGAAAGGCATTAGCTTTATATAAAATACTGGTATTCAGCTGCATCCGACACCAACACATTTGAGAAAAGGCTAGGCAAGTGAAGAATCAATGTAAAATCTACCTAGCCTTTTCCCAACTATGTTGGGGTCGGCTTCCAGTCTAATCGGATGCAGCTGAATATCAGTATTTTACATGGAGTGACTACCTATCTGATCTCACAACCCAGTTAATGGGTAATACGATACCCCTTAGTAAGACTTTTTTGAGATTCTCGGGCTTCTTACGACCCGTAACGACTGTCAAAGATCCACGAATGACAGCCGGGACGTAAAAATAGTAACTCACAGACCAACCGCGGCAAACGAAGCTTAACATGATCGATCGACCCATGGGGCTGTTATTACTTAAGCCACAAAGCCTTTAACCAATGTAGTGATGAATCGATATAGTGGAATGCAAATTGATAGGTACTTATCGTGGCCCATTCTTGATAATTTACCGATCATTATTGGTAGACTCTCGTGTTCAAGCTTATAATGAGGCGTCGTTTTCAAAGCTTAGCAAAGTCATGAGGTTTCATCAAGCTTACAGGTAAAACTACCTCCAGATTATTTGAGAATAATGTTTTTAGATCTTTCATTAAGATCATTTTATTTTCAAGGTTGCTTTTAAATCTCTAGAACTGAACATTGCAAAATTTATTTAAAAAAGGATTGTAGATTCTTAAATGTCTTTTTTTGGGAAGGTAAAACTTTTTTACAAAAAAAACAACCAACTTCTAAAAAAAAACAAAAATCCGAATCCAACGACACCGACTTCCGAAATTAAGGTTATTTTTCACGTAGTAATTTTTTTTTTTGGAAGTCGGTTGTTTTTTTTTGGATTTTTTTTATTAAACTTCAATATTATAGGCACGTATGTCAAAAAGGGCTCGTCCACCAATTCCCATACATTCGACACGTTTACATAACTTTGACGTCGATATATTTTTTCTATTCAAAATAGTTGACGCAGAATTTTAAAGAGATGTTCGCACAGTTCGCGGTTACCAGCCAAAGTCCTTCATACTTACGTCGATTTTACCCAAATATCAGTGCATAAGTGAATAGAATCAGTACATCTACAAGTATAATACCTAGTTGAGCGATCCGCTTTGACTTTAAACGCGAAACTTAAAGTGCAAACAGTCGAAGCAAGTTCAAAACGTTTTAAACACTGGATACGGCTGAAATTCAGCAAGTAGACGGTAGAATCTTTGAAACCACGGCAGGCATATGACTCCTAAGGGAAAGAAGAAAATGTAAGTTTCATACGACTGAATTGGATTCCCATCGTTTTCCCAGGGGGAAAAGCAGGACTTCAAGCGATGCTAGAACGCATACGTACGATTGTACACTCGGGAGAAAATAAAAAGGTAATGGAACTGCAACGTAGAGGGCATTATTGATTAGTACTTGGAAGAAATATTGTTCATTGGTTCTGGATTTGATGCTGTAGTGAGGCAAAGGTAGTGTTGTGACAGCATAATGCCGTAGCATTTTCGGTTACTTCAAGTTCAAAGGTTTTTGATATTTAGAATAGTTAAACATATTTCACAATACCAGGCAGTTAAAATATTTAAAAAATTACCATTTGATTTAAAAGCATTCTGTACAACATAGGCTCATTCAAAGCAAGGCTCAAGGCATTCTGGTTGGGACGATATCTCCACTTGATAGACGATTTGTAATAGTATTATCGCTCCGGTGTTCTATTGTTATTATGATATTTTTATATTATTTTCGTATTAATTGCTATTAATTTAATGACAATTGATTTTATATTATTTCTTTAATTAACCGACTTCTAAAAAAGGAGGAGGTTCTCAATTCGAATGTTTGTATTTTTTTTTTGTTTTTTTTTTTTATGTTTGTTCGCGCATAACTCCGTTGTTTGCCAGCCAATTTGAAAAATTCTTTCTTTGTTGGATAGGGTATACTTCCCAAATGGTTCCATGAAAATTTTATCGAAATCGGACAAGCGGTTTTTGAAAAATCAACAAAAATCTAAAAATTTATCTAATGTTACCGATCCGATACGTTAACGATCTTTGTGTTTAATTTTTTGTGGGGTAGCGGTAGGTACAACTAAAAAGTGAAAAATAAAAACTTCTTTACAAAAAAAAAAAACCGACTTCAAAAAAAAAAAACACTACAAAGTGATAAATAACTTTAATTTCGGAAGTCGGTGTCAAAAAACGAAAATGCGGAACCAACGACACCGACTTCCGAAATTAAAGTTATTTATCACTTTGTAGTGTTTTTTTTTTTTGAAGTCGGTTTTTTTTTTTTGTAAAGAAGTTTTTATTCAAATAATATTTTCTAATTACAATTGGATTCAATGTATTCTTATAACTGCTACTTACTTATGTTTCATACTAGGTTATATTCGAACGCAATGTGAATTTATACTGAATAAATAATAAGAAAAGGATATTATAAGTTTTTGTAGTGTTGGTCAAGCAGCAACCAAAAATGGCTAAAGCATTGCCAAAACCATACAGAACGTAATAAATGGTAATGGATGGTAACTGATTGATCGTCAATGAGATCTTTATCCTCTTTCTATTTACTTTACTCCATTTCATCAATTAAGCAACTTGAAGACAATAAACGGATTGACATACTTAGTCTAATTAAATAATCGTGTCGTTGAGTTCAGTAAGCCATCACTATGTGAATAGTGAATAGGTACCTACACCGTACACTCGCCTTACGCAAACAGGATTGTATTCAGCTCAGCAACCTCTCCACTAATACCGCTTGCTTGTAGCGGAATAAGCATAACATACAATATTGGACACATCATGTAGTTACAGAATTTCGGTAGCGTCTGCGTGACCTACTTGGGGTTTGTGCAGACGTGACACACTTACACTCATATGTCTAGCCTTTTACCAACTATGCCAGAGCCTTTTACCAAGAATACCAGCATTTTATATGGAGCGATGGCCTATTAGACCTCCATAATCCAGTTACTGGGTAATAAGATACTCTTTGATAAGACTGGTTGTCAGACTTTAGGGCTTCTGACTACCCGTAACGACTGTCAAAGATTTACAAATGATAGCCGGGACAAACGACTTAAAGTGCTTTCCAAGGCACACGGGGTCTCGATATGTAATGGATGGTCACCCATCCACGGACCGACCTCGGCAAGCCTAGCTTAACCTTTGATCGACCAGTGCGGCTGTTATTAATTAGACACGATCCCTCCTTACACAGCTACAATACAGAGGCGAAAATGTTGATCCCCGGTAATTTCAACCGCTTGAATTTACGGTTGCCACAAAACCCTTAATAATCAATAGTTTATTGGCTCATTAGTCGTCGATCGCTTGCGTGTGTGATCCCAAAGTCGTCAATTGACCATATTTTGAACGCGACTACAAACTGTACTATGTGTGAATGGAACTCGTCCGTTGTTATAAAATGTGGCAACATTTTTGTGGTGTGGTTGTGGCACGTCTGAAAAGACCCTTAGAACAGTCGATCGCTTATTTCAATGGCAACATGACACTGCATTCTTATTTGTAGAGATGTGACGGCAATAAGAAAACGTTTTATTTAGATGACAGATGAAAAGATGCCTTCGTGTGTAATAAAGAGTAAGTTTTATTGATGCTTACATTTTTGAGGTTTTATCATTGTTGAAAAAGTCTTTGCCCGTAGGCCCATAGGCCTCTTCCAAGCACCGCCACGTCGACCAGTACTGTGCTTCCCGCATCCAGCGAATTCCTCCATCCTTCACAAGATCATCAGTCCACCTTTTGGGAGGCCTTCCAACGCTTCAACGTCTTCCGGTACGCGGTCGCCACTCCAGAACATTTCGGCCCCATCGGCCATCTGTTCTGCGAGGAATGTGCTCTGCCCAGTGCTCCTTAAGTTTGGCAATTGATTGGGCTATGTTGATTATCTGCGAATCTCTTCATTTCTGATTCGATCATGTAGGGGAACTCCAACTCCCTTTGGGTGACTTTCAGCCTTCTAATTAGGCCCATTGTTCCCCATTTTTAGACCCCAATAGTTGTAATTATTTTTATTGAAAAAAACTCAATGGGTGCTCTTTGAGCTTTTGTTGTATTGTTTTGGTTTTGTGGACATTTCGATAAGTTTCTTGTTTTGATTGTGAGAGAACACGTTAATTAATACGATAACAATAGTTCTACCTTAGTGAAGTGGTGTGACGGTTCGTGGGTGTTCCGTTTGTTTTATCTTTTTCCAAGTTTGTTTTAATTAATTGAACAAAGTAAATGTACCAATAGTCGTCGGGTTTTGATATTCACTGACTTTGAAGAACTGCTGCGTGAGAAGTGTTTCATTTAGAATGAAACTTTTTGCATGACGAAATAGAAAAATTATCCGTTATTCTAAATAAGTTGTTAATTTTTGTAATGGTTAGTGATAATAAATACTTATTTAAGCAAATGTGAAAAAAGGGCGATTTGTACCAGTACCCGCCAGATTTGTACTATTACTCATCAAAAGGACCCAGTAGTCGTCAATTTTTGATGCTAATATGAACTTTCAGGCCTTGAACATAGAGTTCAAGATGACTACACATTAAAGCATATTGTGATTGTCTTTCATATCAGTGGCAAGTCTAAGAAACAAAAGGTAGGTAGAAAACCAAATCGGAAGAAATTAATAAAGGTTGTGAGCTGTTAGCAGACTAAGTAGGTAAATTCTAATATATTTTAGCTCCAAAAATTAAGATATCCGAATCCCAGAATCAGTTTTTATCAGAATAAAGGAGACCAGCCCATTGTATATTAAGTGTTTAATGTTTTTTTTTTATCTTGTGTATATTTGTTGTGTACAATAAAGTATATAAATAAATAAATCGGCCATATTAGGCCCAAAACCCAAAATGGCCGGCAACGAAAAAATTGTATTACCCTAGTCGGGGAAGACCTCCTTATCATTTTTTACTATCGCGCCGAATCTCTACGACCATTCCTTCAGCTGTTTTTTCAAATTGATAAATAAAGTTTTGAACTTTAAAAAAACCTGATTTTAGAACTATATATGCAAAAAATAGTTATAGTAACACGCGCAGAGGTTTGTTGTTAAAGTAGGTAATGCTTGTTTAAGGTCACCTTTCTTTTATTTTCGCCAATCGGTAGTTAATATATTTTATTAAAATTTATAGAAGTAAATTTCTTTCGTAGAAATTCTAAATAATAATACATTTTATTTCGCTGTCACTTTGTATTTTGGGCCCAACTCTGTATGAAACGTGACTGGTCTCCTGTTGACGTGAAAACGTCGTTGCACTCTGTGGTAAATTCAATATATCTGACCGACCATAACATGTATTATTTCAGCCGCTTATAACTACGAGAATGTTTGGGTAATGATTGAGCATAAAATATATAGGTAATAATTGTACCAATTTTGAAGCAGGATCTAATTTGTGTTTGACGTCACATCGCAAGTGCATTGCGACCGACCCTCCTTTTTACTATGCGTCAAAATTTCAATTCGCAAAATAATTAATGTTTAGATACTAGCTGCCATTGTCAAGAATTGACACAGCACTACTAGGGCCTAAAAAGGATCAAGAGAAATATTGGCCGAGTTAACAATGCATTTGAAGTTGACAATAGCAAAATAATTTCAAATGTCGTCTCATATCGGCAGTAAATCTGGCTAAAAATGAAAAAAATCTCAATAAAAGTAAGCTTGCATCATAGGGAATTCAATGAGCCTCAAAAGCCTAGTACCGAGCAAATACAATAGCTACGGCATCGCGGCAGTATCAGAAAACGAAAGAAAATCTGCAGCAAGTAGCATAAAAGTTAAAGATGTCGTCTTATATCGACCGTAAATCTGCTTAGAACTTAAAAATATTACATACAGTGAAAGTTGCTAGTCTTAACAACTTCTTAAACCAGCAAGCAAAACGAGCCCATTTTCGACACGAGTGAGCTGAACGCACTTACACATGACAAGAGCGAGCGAAGCGAGCCGAGCTAGCGAAGCGAGTCCAATGACGCAACGACTAAGCAGAGCACGCTTACGCAAGTAATGAGTGAGCGAAGTGAAAACAGCTTAAGAGAAACCCAGTTTTATCGTCAAATGTAGCCCAAACCTTATTATATGTTTATACAGACGCCAGCACATCAAGCTACCCGAAGCTGTCAAATTTTCCCAATCAACTTTGAACCTTATGCTTTAGCGATAAAGTTGAAAATAATTAAATATGACGAGTTTAGAGGCAAGTATTAAGCGTGTCCCAGTAATCGTCAAAAAAGTACTTACAATGACGAGATTTGGGTCAAGTAGGAATTTTTAAATACCAATAGATGTCATGTTAAAAAATAAATACTTTTATGATAAAAGTGTACTAAACTTCAAGTTATATCAGTAGTAAATTAACTTATCTAATTCATCAAACAATCAGACTTAGCACATACCCCACTGAAGGTTCGTAAATCAAAACACAAAACTACGTGCTGAGTTTGACATTTAGCAGCTAAACTGGCAAAAAAATGAAAAAATTGTGAGACACACTTTTTAAGCAAGATATCTCAGCCACCATTACAGTTAAAACTCAGTGTTTTATTTTAATTGTGCAATATGACCAAAAATATGTTGCCAAAAAAAATGGGCCAGTTAAATGTTTGTAGAAAAAGATATTGATGTTTTTAGACAATTTGACGACTTCTGGGTCACTGTCGACTTCACCCGCGTTTACCTTAAGTGGTGATTATTAATAATTGATAATTATTAATAATAATTATTGCTGATAATAACTTGAGTGTGTGTTAAATTGTTGATATATACCATTGCCCCACGCGTCACTCACGATGCAGCCTACATACCGTTGTTGCTTTTACAGATCATTAAACTAATATTATCAAAGGGTTTATTTTGTGACAGTTTCTACGCTATTTCATTTCTTTCAATTATGTTTTTCTAAATATTGTTTCATTGATCATTTTATTATTTTAACAGACATAGGTAGGTATGTGAACTTGTATTAACCGCTGGTTGTACTATTTATCTCTCTCATCGCGACTGTATTATTAGTTACTGTGATTAGGTATTTTTTTCACCTTTTTATTTCAATAAATTGCTTCGAAAGTTTAGATTTCACTTTAATGTTCACTTTGTTTAGTCGATAGTCTAGACCAAAGGGTAAAAAAGGAATTAAAACGCTGTATTTTAGCCATTTGTGAAATAAAAATACGCCCCGATATGTTTGATCTACGCTACAATAACACAAGGCGGAATCAATTACGGAGTCCAGTCGTAAAACTTCCTTAGGCTCCTTTATGGGCACAGGGTCAAAGCATCTGCTTCTAATGGCCGACTTTTATTGCTATCTGTAATATCGACTTATGGCCGACATATTAATTTCACACCAATTTCGTAATGAAAGATACCGACATCACCTCATATAATAGGTACGTATATATATAATTCCTGATAGAAAACCCTTTTCTACAATCAAAATCAAAATCAAAAGTCATTTATTCAAACTAGGCTGAGAATCAGCACTTTTCGAACGTCAAAATTACAAAAGACAGTCCCCCAAAACGCCCGCCCTTCGCCACTTCCTAGTGCTTTCGCTGGGGAGAAGAAGTGGCGGAACAAACTCCCCAGCAGCACAGCTGTCTGTTCAGTTAGAAAATAATTAATTTTATACAATACTATGTATGCAAAGTAATTAACATTACAGGACACAGAACCTTAAATTAAATTATTTGCCATAGGTTAACTAGCCACGCCAATATACCAACAAATACAATAAACACTATACGTACTCAAGCAAAAAAAAATTAAAAATATAACCAAAAAAAAAAAACTTACTGACCAAATAAAAGCCTCCAGGTATAAAGGGCGTGACAGCTTACATATGTATGCAATGCTGGGTTCTGTTTACATAGCTGTCACTTGAAGTCACAAATGATAAACTAGGACCATCGAAGTAAAATAAATAAACAAGTTATTACTACTAATAACAACAATAAAACCATGGTCAGCAAGACGACCAGTCACCACAAGCAGCACCCGTTCACGAGCATAACGCAAAGATCAGCCATTACCCCCCTCGCCATATTTGAGGGAAGGAGGCAACCCGACCCCCGACGCTACCGCAAGCAATGACATCTAAGGGAGCATGACGAACTTGCTGCCGGTTGCTCAAGCAAGAATAATAATATGATCATTCGTAGAGGTCGCTAGCTAACCACATATTGCAATCAACTCATTAAAAGACATTGAAATGAGTAGATTATGTCAATAATAAATTACAATAAAATTAAACCGAATTGACTAAAACTCTCAACTAAAAAAAAAACAAAAAAATAAAAATAAAATAAAAACAATTATATAAACTCATATAACCTGTCAGTAAGCTAATTCGGTAGAAAGAACATAATAATTGTCTTGAGTTAATCAGGGCGACCAACTATTCTTATCGTTTAGGTAGTCGTTGATGGAATAGTATGCTTTTGAACAAAGGTTGGATTTTACTTGAGCTTTAAATCTATTAAAAGGCAAATCTAGCAAGGAAGAAGGTAGCTTGTTATAAAAGGTTATACCAAGCCCAACAAATGAGTTATGAACCTTATGAAGCCGGTGAAAGGTAGCACGTAGTTTGTTGTTATGTTTGCAATATTATAGAAAAGGGTTTTCTATCAGGAATTTCAGTTAATGGAAATAACAATGCCCGACCTGGGCATCGAACCCAAGACTTAATCCTCAACAGTAGCACTTGCGACCACTAAACCAACAAAATATTTGAATTTTCATCTCTAAAATAAAATTCTTATTTATTTTGAGTTATAATAGGTATGTTTAATTTAAATGGGATCGCTAATTATAATTGCTAAAGCGAAAATTAAAACGCTCTTTGTTTTTATTTTTGTAAAATGGTCTGACATAAAATACCTTTAGGCATTATGAAGGTCCTTGTATCCGAGCCTTTGAACGCAAAACCTTTTCAACTTTGATTGAAACTTATGTATAGTTGAAAGCGGTTGAAAGCGCTTACTTTATGACACTCACAGACTTAATTAAGTACTTACTGTATGTATAATTCCTTGGTTTAGGTAAATAACTAAAGGTAAACAAATCGTAAAAATGGTATTTATAGATGACACTTTCTTTTTTGAAAATACATTATTATTTTCGATTTTAACGATAGTTTTCTCTTTTATTAGTATGTTAAACTTTATCATTTATTTTTTTTAGTTTGTATTGTAAAGAGTTCAGACCCAATTATTTAGAAAAAGAATTGGATTTCATGGGTTTTATTTTTTTAGCATAACGTCGTTGTCAAACCAAAATCTGCTACAAATCTGCAGATTTTGGTTTGACAACGACGATAAGTTAGGCGATTCGCACACTGCACCGCATCACGCAGCGGGGTGCAGATAACGCACCCACGCGCGTGATTTTTTACACACAAATTCAATAAAAACGCACTCACGCGCGTGGAATTGGGCTCCGTATCCCGCACACCGCTGCGTGAAACGCAGCAGTGTGCCAATCGCCTTACTCCCTCTAACATCATCACTATCTGCCAGTGAAAATCGGTCCTGCGTGCTGTTTCGGAGATTACTCGGAACAAACAGACGGGCAATTTAAAAAAACATTGTTTTCTTGTTATACGTACGGTGTATATTTACAAACATTACAAACAGACACTTCAATTTTATTTATTTGTGTAGAATAGGAAATAATAACTGTTGAAGTTAGACAGAAATAATATATTAAAAACTTGTTTAACCGAACAAGCGCACAGCCTTTGTGTGAAAGTATATTTACATGAGAATATGAAATGAAAGGTACTTGAAGGTAGCACATACCTACAATCATTCTCATACATATTTGCCTGTTGTGAGTTGTCTACTGGTTCCGTTAGTAACACAGCAAGTTTTGTATACGAGTAATTTTCAATTGATGACGCTCAGTCGCCTAATGATCAAAGTTTATTACAATTTCAATACCAGTCCCATTCTCAACTACCAATTCCAATATATTTCTCAATCTACAATAGCACCTTCATTAAGTTTAAGACGTGTTATACCGTATATAAGTTGCAAATGACGTGTGCCATCAAACGTCTATCTGGGGGAAGCCTCTCTGCCGATTATAGGAAAATTCAATGTAGCGTTTACGTAATTTCGGTTTTCCGGGTTGGCGCGCTTCGTAATAGTCCTTATATCTATACTAACGTATCCTATGTGTATACTGCCAAATTAGGGGATAGCGCTACGGAATTGAGCTAGTCTGGAAGGCTCGCTTACGTGGGGAACTTAAGATGATATTATTAAACGAATTTGTGATCGTATAAAACACATAACTCATAATAAGCTTATAGTGTTCCCACTGCTGGGACCCAAGTCTCCTCTCGGCAAGAGGGAGTGGGCCATAATCCACCATGCGGGCCAAGTACGGGTTGTTAGATGTCACATGTCTGCGAATTTTTGGTTCTAGGACATGCCTGTTTCCTCACCATTTATTCCTTCACCGTTTTGAGAGCAGTGGTGAAGAATTTTTTTACACAAAGTAAGGCGCCTGTCACAGAGAGGAGGCCTGTGTCCTAGCAGTGGAAACATTATAGGCTGATTATGTGTGTTATGTGAAAGCGCCTGTCTGGGTTCGTACCCACGACCTACAACTCGTAAGTCGCGTCCGTTACCACTGGGCCACCACTGCTCTATAAAAATATACCTAATGCTCATTTTTAACTATGATTGACTGATTACGAATTCAATTCATTTGAGAATGTTTCATGAAGCTGTTATGACATTCCAGAAAAGGCTCCAAATTAAGTCTTACGTTTCATAATAAACTGTGGGTGTATCTCTTCGCAGCTAGATTCTCGGAACTTTTATATGGCATTTCTTTAAAAGACGACGTGGAAGCCCACGTCCCATGATATTCATATTTTTACTTCGGCAAGATCAACAGTGGATAAGTAAAAATACGGATTACTTATTTAAATTCTCGAAAGAGGTTTATTGTCGAAACCTTGACTGTTGATAACAATAGAAATTCAATTGTGTCTTATTAGCCACAGCTGAGCTAATATAAAATCACTTCTTATTAGTTACCAGGAAATATCTATTTCCTGTTAACTAATTATTTCTTCCAAAACAGTTCTAAGAATCGAATCACATCATAAAAGGTTCTAGAGAACGATAGAACAGTTCGGTCTATTTTTTCGCTCAAGAACCCGGGGTTTTTTCCGCAACTAAGTAACTCGATATCCTATTTGTTTTATTTGAGAAATGTGTCACGATTAATACATGCCGTAAATAGTCTTCAACGTAAATACTGAGATGTTCTTTGAATACCTATTCAGAGACACCTACTGGGATTCGAACATTTGGTTCTGTTTTGTATCCCAGAGTGAAAAAGAGATATACAGAGTGGCGGTTAGGTTATTAAATTAAATCTTACAACGGTTATTACAAATTACAATCTGTCCTCTATACACATAAAACAAAGTCGGGTTAGTTACACCATTTATAACTAAAGAACAGCTGGACTAACTTATTGGATCTTTGATTTGTTGGATTTGTCTACGTCCCGAATAGCAGAATAACTATTAAAACATGGGAAAAATCCACGAATATATTTATAATGAAGATAATTAATTTTTTCATAGATTTGTTCTTATTGATTCTGAGGCGGTACGAAGTTTGCTGGGGTCAGCTAATTTTAATTAAATTTAATGTTGTTAAATACTAAAACGAAAAAAGGTCACACGGCTAGAATATTCATTGTTATTAATTATTTTAATTGTTTATGTTTAAAATACGTAATTTAGAATACGTGGATTAAATTAATAATATTATACCCTAATCGCCACACTGTATTCTATGATAATAATAAGGGTTTTTTGAAGATTTACTAACGTCAATTTAAATTCCAAAACTCAGTTAAATCTGATCATCAAACTTTATGTTCTCCGATTTGCAGGCGATTAATCAATGAGAACTATTGAGAATCAGGAAGCGTTGCGTAACTACAGCCAATTTGTTGACAGGCACACTTAATACGAATTTTATTACCTTTCGATACTTAGCTAATGGGGAAACTTGGGCGACAGTGATTTCCCACAAACGTGTTCCCCGGACATCTGCCTGTCCCTTTCATCACCCTGAGGATTGGTGTGATGCAAAGAAAAAACTTTTAATTAGTTTTTGTTGGTAAATCAAGTTTTGAAAGGTAGCAGCGCTTTTATGCTTTCATAGGGACTTGTTTTGAATGAGCTTGGAACCACTGTACCTAAACCAATGAATATTTTAAAACCAGTCTAAGTTGTTTTGAATTTACAAGAATTAAGCAACTTGTTAGGTTTAGATCAGTGCTGTTGGAGTCTGTTTTGCTTTGTGTGCCAATAAATAAATCAATTTCAGCTGCTTACCATCCGGTACAGGTCGTAAAAGTCGGCAAAGGAAAGGGTAACAGTGCTAATAGATAGCACGATTGGCATTTTGCCATTAGGTACACAGAGCAGTTTCCCCGACTTCTAAATAATATTCCAAATCTGAAGAACTCGGTTTTTTTTCAGAGTATTGAACATTTCTTTACTCTTCATTTAAATTTTTTATGTGTTCTGTAGTTTTAACACGTCAACATCATTAGCCGATTCACTTCTGGCCGTCTTATGGTATTTCAGGTTTCTAATAAAAAACCGGCGGTGTTTTTCGTTTACGAGAAATTTTCCGAACAAATAGGGCATATTTCTGGGCATAACCCAACTACCGCAAAATATGACGCACGATAAATAAACAGTGTAACTCATTGCTGTAGACATATCTTTTACGACAGTTTTTGTGTCTAAATATATATTTCTCATAGAGTCGGTTGTCATCGTTGTGAATTGCGGACGGCGTAGGGTAAAAATACGGTGATTTCATTCGTGTAATCAAATCGGATGGATAGGGAAATATTTTGTGGGATGAGTTTTCTTTGATCGAGTTTTTTGGAAACCATAAACGGAATTGTTTACAAGTGGCGTCTGTTCGTTCAGGTGCGGTTGAAATCAGTGTTCTGAGTGGAATACCTGGAAACATCAACTGATCATTGACATCATTTTTATCAACCATTTTTATTTAGAGTATTTCTAATTTAGTTAAGTCAGTCCTTGACTAGAGTATTGTAGAGGTTATGACATGCATAGTTTTTGGCATGCAACCTTTTCTAGTAATTATTAGATAACTAGCTTCTGACCGCGACTTCGTCCGCGTGAAATTTCACCCTCCCCATTCCCCCTCTTAGGGGTGGAATTTGGAAAACGCTTCCTTAGTGGATACGTACTCTTCACAAAGAACACACCCTAGGACCAGCGGTTTAGGCTGTGCGTTAATATATCATTCAGACAGGACTTTGTATTTTATATTTAAATATCGTAAAAACTACGCGATATATGTATTTTAAACAGTCTTTTACAGCGAGACAGTTTAATTCAAGTACCTCTTCTACAGTACCTATTTTAAATAAAGTAACATAAGAACTATTTTCCGTTGCTCTCTATACTGAACTCTAAAACGTGTTGCCAACTTGCGCATTTACTTACCCCGATCGCAGATAAGCCTTTCAAAGCAGCTTTATATCATACCTCGACCAAGGAAGTTGTTTAGTAATAAAACAAGAAACTCTATGCAGGAGTGCTTGCTAATGAGCGTATAAGCAAGATGAATAAAACCTTATACTTTATGGCTTTGCCGAGATACGTAGGGGCAAAGTTTATAGGATATATCGAGAATGGAGTCGCATAGTGAATTCACATACCATACCTACTTACCTAAGATTTGCTTTACAAAAAATACGGCAATTTCTTAAGCTTGTAAGCCATTTTACATGTCTTTAGACTTTTAGAAGAATTTGTGAAACCACTTTAGTGTGTCGAATTTTTTTTCTAATACCTATAGTTTTTTTTTCTTTTTCACATACCATAACCCTGAATGTTGATGCTGTTCATCTGATGGTCAGTAAGAGAGAGTAACAGAGTTTATCAGACAGCATGAGCTGCCCAACCCCTTTGTGTAGTGAATTAAACATTGTCTATTCCAAAGGTATATATCGAAAATAAAAACAAATGGACCAGAAAACGCACCTGTTGATGCCACTTGCAAATGAAGTGTTTTGATAGATAGATTAGACACCTTAATCTGTCAAGCTCCGCTAATGAGACGCAATTGATTTTCTATTGTTTCGTCGCGGATCGGCGAACCGCGCCGCTTGACCGGTTTAATATTTGACCATTGCGGTTAACTTTATGACCTCCATTTTTAACCTCTCTGTTTTCCAGAAAGAACCAAGAGTGATATTTCGCTGTATTGTATGCATGCGACACACACATACATAGTGGCTGTACTTATGCAAATAACTTATGAGCAAGTGTTGAGAACTTATAGCTCCACAGTAGATTCTTGAAACCTAGGTGTTATATTACATGCATTTATCACATGCACTAGGTAGACTGGCAGTTTAATATTAAAGTCCTATTGCAAAAATAGTAAGGCTGCGAGATGTTAAGAAAAAAAACGAAAAAGAAACAAAAATGGTTTATTTTGCATAAACAAGACGCATAATCATTACAAAAAAAATTTACAAAATACACACATACAAAATTAGAAAAAAGTCTTTAAAAAAAAACTTACAAGTTAAAAGTTTGACAATGTTGTTCATAATTATTGCACATTGCTATCGTTGCACTTTCTTTTACCTCGATTCATTATTATCGCACACTGTTTTTTTTTTCGTCAACAACTAACATTAACTGAACGCCTATTCTCGTAATTTAAAACGTTCAAAATCTAGGCGTTGTATCATCTCGGCGACAAACTAATGTCAAAAACTTGTCAAAATGTAGATTTTTGACAGATTGAGACTGAAATCGGACTGTGAACGTTCTTAAAATTTACGAGAATTACCCCTCTGTTCCTAGTTGGAATTTGTTATGGCGTATAATGTGAGTAAATATTTTTAAAGTCAAATTTTCAAAAAAGTTTTTTCATTGTAAGTAATGTTGTTAATTTCTATACATATTTATGTCTGTAATTTATATGGTGTATAGAGAGTATTCTTTTCTATTGATTTTGTTTTCTTTGTCTTCTCGTGAAGACTAATAGAGCAGTGTGTAAGAAAAAGATGTTGCGCCGACCCCAAATAAATTGGGACAAGGGCAGGAGAATGATAGTTGATATTGTCTTCACGCACCTTTTTATCAATTAGAATTTAAATCAGAAGCTTAGGACAGTCACGAAAAAAAAATCAGCTGTTTCATACAAAAGTTCAATACCTACTTGACCAAAATGTATGAAACAGCTGACTTTTTTTTCGTGATTTCAGAGTTGGTCCCATAGTGAAAGTTGTTCATATTCATGGGTAGAACACCCTGTAATAATTTGGATGGTGATAAAAAAATCTTCCTGTATATATTCACTTGATTATTCACTTTTTTTGCGATACATTTAAATTTCCACGATATTATTTCCATAATTTTATTTACATTTTTATTTACTAGGCGACTGACAAAAGTGTCATGGCAGTGAGTAAAAGTAAGCATTCTTTATATTCTGTTTTTAGTTAAGAGATCAGATACTTTGAATATTCCAGTATTTGTTACGTCATACCGTTAATCCCTTATCTGTAGTGGACAGCTTGGTAAGCCAATACTTAATCCCGAAACACTGTCTCCCCCGAGATTTATCTCTCTATCTAATCAAACACAATGTGCTCAGAGAAACACAATTCCTTTTTGTCACTTACAAGAAAAGAAAAAAGAACAGTTCTTATGGAGAAAACCTCGTAAATCACAAACTTTAACATTCTACACAGTGTTATTAACATAAAGCGCTATTGAAATGACTTTGTTTCAAAAAGAAAATAAGTTTATTGTGTTATGAATGCAACTGTAAGTTTCCCTATTCCGGCTTCACCTATATCCTGGGGCAAAACGACCTTTCTGCAAGTATTTATGACGTGAAAGAGTCGCCCCTGGCCACACCGAAACAAGACTTTATTATGTATGTACAAAATTCTAGTAATACAAAACAGTAAATATTCTACGTTGGAGTAAATAACGAGTTTTTTAAAGAACTGATTCTGTCACAAAGACACAATAGACTTCATTTCTTGAAAATCTGCTATTAAGTAAAATGGCATTAAGTAAGATCTGTAGCTAAGGTTTGTTTACCTTTAAGCGTATTAGAAGAACAATAAAAAAACATGAATATGAATTAATTTTTTTATACATAACACAACACTTTATTATATGTATGTGTTTTGCATTTTTATCTTATTACAATAAAATGTCAAGGGCAGCCAATCTAAAGATACATATTACATAATTACATATTTAGCCATTTTTTATTTGTGGTCGAATTTAAAGTCAATTCATTTGATTGTTGTTGATATTTTTATCCACCAAATATAACAGCTAACTCTCATATACAAATATGAGATTTAGCAACAGATTTACTGACCAGGCTTAGGGCTTTCAAAAACTGAGGGTAAGGTAAAGCGACAGGGGTCAAATCCCATTTAAATCAACCACATGAGGCGGTAAAATGGCCAACGGCAATAATTTGCTCGTGTCGTAGTTTGAATAGCCGTGAGCGCCACTATCTTTGAGATGTACATATGTAGGTCTGTTCGTTAAATCTCAAACAAATCGTAATTTTAAGTACGTTCACAGTCTAATTTGAGTCTCAATCTGTCAAATACTAATTTCCCTACATTTTTGGACAAGTTTTTGACATTGATGGTCGCTGAGATGAGATTACGACCAGATTTTGAACGTTCTTAATTACGGGAATTGGCCTTCAGAAATTTTGTTTTGAATCAAAACTTTACTGTCTGAATGACGTACTTTATTGTTTTTACCTGCTTTGTTAACTTTTGTAGAAGAGAAAAAGAATCCAGCTCGAACCGCAGTAAGTAGTTCGACAAACAACCGTAGACTCCTGCATTATTTCCCAGCATCGTTATTTACAGCTGATTTGTTTATTTGGCAAATAAATAACATAACTTTGTTTGTATAACTGCAATACAGCAAGAAGAGAAACAACATTTCCTCCGAACGACGCCACGGTTAAAAGCTTGTATAAAATAAAACAAGAAATCTATCCGTTTGTTTGATTTATTCCCCAGTGATTGAGTTATAACGCTGTCAGTTGCCAAGTGTGACTGGAAAAGTAGGTATTTTAACTTGTATTTTATTCGTCCATTTATCAAAATGTCTGGGCGACAAATTGCCTGACAATAATATTGTTATTTTAGAGAAGAAAGTTGAAGAGAAAAGCTTCTGAGCCCTAGCGACAAACGAAAGATGAAACTTTACAAATACATTATAATGAAATATGGAGAGAAGTTGATCCTTGCCGCGTCGACAGTTCAAATATTTGCATTTTGCGTCTCTCATTCAATATTTTCTGCGGCAGTAAATTAATCAACGAATGGTTTGTACCACACCGGGGCGAGGTATTTTTCATGAATGAGTTACATAATCAGTCCAAACATTTTGAAATTTTATCATTTTGTATTTGTGTGAAAAGAACAATATTGGTTACACTGGATTGAAATGAAACTGAACCAAAAGAGGTCGGTTAACAAATTAATGGGATACATAATATTTAGTTAAATCAAAGTTTTTATGTTTCTACACGACTTTTCTTTAAGCACTTTCAACGAAAATCGGTGCTGTGCTGTGGGTCCCCCAAAGTACAGCAGTGTGCAGCTGCCGACTATTTCTGTTTTGTGCGCGTGATTACCTATATTATGAAGATCTATTTTGCTTTTATTTTTCTGTTCACCTACTCGAGTTAATTATATTTTGTATGCTAGTGTTTCTGTGAAAAATAAACCTATTTATGGTTTTCTTACTTTTTTTTTTATTAATAGGATACAAGTAAGTATACCTACATAACATAACACGTCTGTCGTCCTCGAAAGGTTAGTTGATGTGTATACCTGAGTAAACCCACGGGTACATATTTGAATTTCGAAAATTTAAATATCTATGGTTAAAATGACAATGTTCAAAACATCGAAAATTTAAATATCGAACGACCATAACACCGAAAATTAAAATAACGTAAGTTTATATTGTCGAATGGTTAGATAACCTACGTCCAATATATCTAAAATCTAATTATCGACAAACATGACATCGAAAGGCTTAAATATCGAAGTACAGATTATCTAATGATGTAAATATCGAAGTATCGAATGTCCTAAATGTCGATATTTATTTATATGTTGTGCTACAAAAATTAGTGACAGAAACAAATCGCTGCAAAACCGACTCCACGTGGTCTTGTCTGCCCTACCCCTAGAGTGTAATTTAAGCCCGCGTAGGCGCAGAGGGGCGAGGCGGCCCGCGAGTTGAGGCGGAGGTGGCTCTAACGCCCGCCGCCGCGGCTGAGGCTGGGTGGCGAAGCCGGCCAGCAAGCCGAAGCTGCGGTGGTGAGCGTTAAAACCATCGACGACAATAAGCTCGCGTGGGACCGCCGGAGCGCCGCAGCGCCGGAGCCGTGACGGAAACTATGCCTGCTGCATGATGCATGCTCGCTTGCACTCTGCATGCTTAAGTAATATTATTTTCACATACCTAATAAATAACTTTTAAAAAAACACATTTGTAGGCCCCGCGCCCGCTCTTGCATCTTATGTCGACGGAGCCCCGCTACGCGGGGCCCCTATTTCTGTGAACCTAACCTAACCTAACACCGGGGTGCCCTTCGCTCTCTCTTGCATCCTGCAACCATGTCTGCCTGCAAGTTCGATATTTTAACTAGTAGGTATTTTTAACGTAAATATAATGAACTAAAGTGTCGATGTTTTTAATCATTAGATATTTTTGTAACTCGGCATTTCAATCTTAGACATTTTATGCTTAGGTATAATAATTTTCGATATTATGATATAACCGATATTTAAATTTTCGATGTTTTGGACGTTGACATTTTACACGTAGGTATTTTAATGTTCGACATTCAAATATGTACCCAAACCCACATTTGAGGCTGGGTGGTATTACCATCAATCGGGCACAAATGCAGACTCCGAGCAGAAATTCCTGATGGAAAAACCCAGTTACACTTTGCACGACCTTTGGATCGAACCTAAGTCCTCCTGCAGACCTCAGCAATAGCGTATACATACTTGTATCGTATTAAAAACAAAAGGAGTTAAGAAAAATGCAAACATTTCCCTAAGACACAAATTAGTAATACAACAAGCCACTCAAACCACCAATTCACTTTATGTTTCGAGTCAGTGCAGGAAAAAAATACATCAGACACAAAATTAACATAATTGAATGAGTAATGAATTTCCTTAACGACTCTTATAAGGAGACGGCTTGATCTTTTACGAGCGTTACAGATTCTACAAGATGTCTGTACATGGAATTACTCGCTATAAGCAGATGAGTAGTAGGTACCTACTAATAATTGCATTCTGTGATGTTTATAAGTAGCATCTTATCTGACAATCCGAAAAAGTTTGAAAATAGAACAATTTGTGATCTCCGGGACAATACAGATTCGTGAGAGTCGAAAAATTATGTAAAACTGGAGTTTCTTCTGTATCAGCAATGCAAAAGAACTGTAGTGACTAAAATTAAACAAAATTAGCTTTATTTTAAAAAACATTACCTATTAAATTAACCCCTTCATGAAATCTCAGTATCGGTAGAGCCACTTCACTCTGCCTTGCTTCAATTAATTTCTTAGTTCTTCAAATTCAAATTTGTCTTTTATTATTTCCATAGCTAAAAAAAAATACTTTTTTACGAAAAAAAAAAACAATTGACTTTACAAAAAAACTAAAAAGTGATAAATAACTTCTCCGTGTCGTTGGTTCCGCATTTTCGTTTTTTGACACCGACTTCCGAAATTAGTTATTTATCACTTTGTTGTTTTTTTTTTGAAGTCGATTTTTTTCTTTTTGTAAAAAAGTTTTTATTTTTCACTTTTTAGCTTTACCTACCCCACACAAATTCAATTAACACTAGTGCATTGAAGACACCGACTAGAAGAATCATCAAAATTCGCATAGAAATGCCGGAGATGCAATATATTTATGCATATAACTTTGTACATAAGAATAATTACCTAATGTATTATATACTAAAACCTTCCTGAAAGTATGTAGATTACATTAGTGAAATAATTATCAAAATTGAAAGAATTAAAAAAATACAAACTACATACGGGACGAATACAGAACCTCCTTTTTTGAAGTCGGTTAAAATACTGACTTTGTTACGTTTTAATTAACACACTGACATACCTATTTCTTTTCTAGAACTTCATTTCAATTTGTACGAACGTGCCCGAAATTAAAACATCAATATTCCTTTTCTGTCATTGATATAAGTCGGCCATTTTGTAAAGCTATTCGCGTACACCCTTTCGCCTATCGGTTCGGTATATTTACCGGTTCGATGTTCAACGTTGGATTTCCGACCGGCTATGATTACCTCTGTGCCTACCCTCGCCCCTACATACGGACGGGGGACCGGCAGAGCTAGTGATGATACTTCCGTGCGTATTCATGGGACTGAAAAATGTGTAACCTTTTGAGTTATGTTAGCAGAGTGTTGAATACGATATCTGTACGTTAGTCATTTGTTTTTTAAATTTATCAGCTGCATTGTGTTCAGCAATGGAATATACTAAACAAGTCAAACAAATGAAAACCTATTCTTGCTATAAAAGTGTTGTACCGACCTAGTCACAAAATAATTACTTCATTACTTGTAGTAAATAAATATACTGAAATTGCTAGTAAAAGCTAAAGTAGATGTAACTCACGCCTGTTTCAAAGATTAAAGATAAAGAACACTTCAGGGTATGTTCCCACACCTTCGTCATACTTCACACTCTCCAACTACAGACAAGAACTTTGCTACTTATAAATTAACTTTCCTATACACACAAGGGGTTTCGACTTCAATTAATTTAGGTGAGCATACACTTATACTTTAGACGAAATTGTAGGACTTCTGTATCTCTGTCTGTGGTATACTTGTTTGTCTCCCATTTGTTTGAGATATTGTTGTTTTACTCCACCCGATACTTTGCTAAGTAGCCGAACAATTTCACTATGTCAACATATTTGAGTGGTTTGACATGTTAAAACAAATATTGCTTGACGTGGAGGCAGAATGAGTTCTTTAAGAGACAGAATGCTCAAAGGATTAATTAAAATGGCGACAACATATTTTATTTGAAATCGTTTGTCGTTGAGTCAATAAAATAGCAAAAACGCGTAAGGTCACCAAGCATAAGCATCACCTTTGTACCTATTTTTCTGTTCTTGTTTTTTCTTGTCTGTTTATAGGTGTGTGTACATAAATGGTAAAATAAATAAATAAGGTAATCTTTTAAGAAAAAGGTTTATTTATGTTGTTAATTGAGTTTATGTACTAAGCTTTTCTTGCAAAAAAAATAGGATATAATGTCCCAGCGGTGGCTGGGACTCCGGCTCTCTTCGAGAGGATGTGGATGTACCACGCGGACCCAGTGCGAGTTGGTAGATGTCACATGTCTTCGAATTTTTGGTTTTGGGACATTCCGGTTTCCTCACGATGTTTTCCTTCACCTTTTTGAGAGCAGTGGTGATGAAATTAAATACACTGACTAAAGTACCTGCCTAGGCTCGAACTCACGATCTAAAACTCGTAAGTCAAGTAAGTAAGTAAATCAGCTGTTTCATACATTTTGGTCAAGTAGGTATTGAACTTTTGTATTAAACAGCTGATTTTTTTCGTGATTTCGGAGTTGGTCCCATAGTGAAAGTTGTTCAGTTCGATAGTCTAAAACACCTCTTAAAGTTTGTTGGGTTAATTTTGAAACACCTTATATTTTCCATGTGCATTCTCATTGCTATGAAGTCTGAATCAGCCCCTAAAAGTGGCCGACCCTTTAACTAATGCGAGAAAAATGCTAATTTTATTTGGAGCGCCTAAACTCGCAGTGGTTTTGGTTACACTGAACACTCATAGGACCACGGCCCTCGTCTACACTGTGCTAGTAATGAAAAAACTTTCAAATGAGTTGGCTGCCCATGAGCTTTAAAATTGAAGTATTTTAATTTAAGTACCTCGTTTGCAGTTTTTTAAAGCTGTCGTTAACATTGCGTGTGTAATGTTTATTTTGTAGAAATACTGCCAGGGCTTTCACGTAGGTACGTGTGAACTTTTTTAATTTTGTAGGATGAACTTCTCTGCCTTTCATCTAAATCAGTTGAGTGTGAAAGCCGTGAAAACGTAAAACGTTTCGTAAGTTTGAAACGCACACAAAATAAACTTAAAGAAAAGAATCATAGCAAGATCCAAAATACAGCAACTGTTCAATATTGATACATTGGCGTTTAAGGGCGGGTTGTTTCACGTCCACTTGATGCACGCGTATCTATACGTCAAAAATGGCGTTGTTTCAAGTTACAATTACAAAATTAGGGCTTTGACTTACGTCAAATAATAATGAGTAGCTACGTAATCGTTATTATTTGAAGTACCTACGTATGTTATGTTAGAGAGGGTACCTGTAACATTTACTGTTTACATCGGCTCCGTAAACAAAGTGATATAAAAATTCGAAATAGTGTTCCAATATAGTGTAAAACCGTTACTCTGCAAATCTGAATTAACTTTAGCGAAACTTTATATAAAAACGCGAAACAGTGAATCCGTGTAGTGAAAAACAGTCACCAAAGTGCAAATCTATGGTCAACCGTGTTCGATGTAAATACTTTACTAAAACTGAAGAAAAACAATACAAACGGCTAATTTATAGTGGAAGAATAGTGCACCAGCCTGAAGCGAGCGAATTACGCTCAAAAACAGAAGTGCCAAAGAAAGCAAACATTTCATAACCTCAATCTATATCGATTCACAGTTACTCAGCACGGTACAGATCTTGCCCGAAAACCAGCGCCATCTAGCGGTTTCTGTCGATACCACCACCGGCAAACACACACTGCGTATTACTGACTGCGCAATACAGATCTTGACCAACAACCAGCGCCATCTAGCGGATTCTGTCGATACCACCACTGGCACAACATTCACTTCGCATTACTGCAGCCCACAGCGTACTTAAGATCGATAAACTCGACCAAACATAACGTTTCTTCAGTTATTCGGAGGAGGGCGCTGTGTGCACTGTTTACAAGCACAACCACATCATAAAAGACTTTAAAAAATGGATGATATAAAGAAGTTACTGATAGAGATGCAGCAGGAAATGAAACAACAAAAATCTGAAATGATGGAAATGAAAGAAGACATAAAGAGCACTATTAACAACAACATAAACGAAAAATTTAAAAACTTGGAAATTAAAAACGAAATACTTGAGAAAAAAATTGAAACACAAAACATAGCTATCAACAATCTGGAGAGACACATTAGACGCAAAAACTTAATCATGTTTGGAGTCGAAGAAAGGGAAAAATCTTATCACGAACTTGAAAAAAATATAATTAACATAATTAATACACACTTCAACCTCCAATACGAAAACACCTACATTGAATCTGTTAGAAGACTCGGAAAAAAGAGCGAAAAAGTCAGACCAGTAATTATTACGTTCACCACACTAGGCTTAAAAATAAATATACAGAAAAACAGTAAATGCCTTGAAAACACACCGTATTACGTCAAACAGGACTACCCTTTGAATATACTTAACAAACGCAAGGAATTACAAATCGAATTAAAGAAAGAGAAGGACTTGGGGAAAAAGGCATTCATTAAGTACGATAGACTCATTGTATTGGATAACAAAGTAAACAGCACACCTACTAGCCAAACAAATAAAAGAAACTTGTCAGAGTCCCCAGAGCCAAGAGCAAATGACGGACAGAAAACTGAAGGTAATAAAAAACAACAACCGCCAAAGAAAAATAAAACAGCCGATATGAAGAACTTTGTAATACAAAAACCAAAACTACTATACAACCGAGAAAACTACCCTCAAGAAAAACCAAACAATAATCAAGTAGATACCACATCGAATCAACTTAGTATATAGCAACGAATAAGGCCCCCTTCTCTACAATCATCCCCAGAACGGCTTGTCACCGCGGGGATATGCGACTCTAACCCTCCAGAGATGAAAGAATATACAAGAAAGTTAAATCTATGCACGTACAATGTCAGATCACTGAGCACAACTGAGAAATTACTAGAACTAAAAGAAGCGCTTAAAAACATCAATTACGACATCATAGGATTGGCCGAAGTACGGCGCTTGGGTACAAAAATTATAGAAGATGAAGACCATATTATGTGCTTTACAGGGCAAAGTGCTGGCCAATACGGCGTTGGCTTCCTTATAAAAAAGAAGTTTAAGCTTAATATAGATAGTTATATCGGAATATCAGAGAGAGTTTGCGCTCTAAAATTGAATTTTAAAAATTATAATCTCACCTTGATACAAGTATACGCTCCTACAGAGAACGCTAGCGACGAAGATGTAGAAAAGTTTTACCGAGAGATACAACAAGCCCACGATGTAGCAGGAAAACATATAATATGTATGGGCGACTTTAATTCAAAAATCGGACTACCACAGAAGGACGAGTCATTGATCACCGGTAAACACGGATACGGTTCCAGGAATAAACGAGGTGAACGACTGCTCCAATATGCTTACGAACAGAAACTAGTTGTAATCAATACATTGTTTAAAAAAAGAAAGAAGAAAAAATGGACATGGCTTTCACCAGACCGAAAAACAAGGAATGAAATTGATTTTATTTTATCAAATGTACCTCAAATATTCACAAACTACGAAACTATAACTACTATTTTCCCCTCCGATCACAAGATGCTTAGAGGCACTGTGGAATTAAAAGCAATGAAGAAGAGCAGAAGAAACTTTTCACACCTTCACAACAAATTGAAAACAAACGAAGAACGTTCAGTTTTCATATCCAAAATGAGGTGTTCTGAGCTAGACTTGTACGGTAATGAGAATACCAATGTCAACGCTTCCTACAAGAAAATAGAAAATGTTATAAAAAAATGTCTACAAGTCAGTGAAAACAAAGAGATTAAAAAATCAACAATATTAACAGAAAGTACGCGTAATCTAATGAAATAAAGAAACCAATTATTATACAAGACTGGACTAAACCACGTAGAAAAGGCAAAACTTACAAGATTATTTAAAACTACAAACAAAGAAATAAAGAAAAATTACAAAGACCATAGAGAAGCAATTTTCACAAAACATTTAAAAACATCTGGTAGTCTAAAGAAGGCATTCAAAGAACTAGCTACAGAAAAACAATGGATCCCATCCCTAAATTCCAAGGCCATCACTAATCACCAAAGTCGTGCAGACGTTTTAGACGCAGCGACAGAATTTTATAGACAGCTATATAACGCCTCTGAAGAGTCAAATCAGGAAGTTAAGGAAACTATAGTCTGTCAGAAGCAAACCACAGATATTTCAAAATTTGAGGAGTTCGAAGTATTGGCGAAGCTCGAAAAACTAAAAGACGACAAAAGCCCAGGTACCGACGGCATATCCAACGAAGCCTTAAAAGTAGCAAAAACAGTACTCTTAGTGCCATTGACGCAACTGTTTAATAAAATCCTCGAAGAAGAGAAGGTCCCACAGGCATGGACTGAGTCTGAAATTATACTACTGTACAAAAAAGGCGACCCAACGGACGTAGGAAACTACCGCCCTATAAGTTTAATGCCAAGTTTGTACAAGATCTTTGCGAACTGCTTACTAGAACGAATCGATAACGACATTGAAGCCCACCAACCAACAGAACAAGCTGGTTTTAGAAAATCGTTCAGCACTACAGACCACATACAAGTACTCGAACAAATAATTGAAAAGTTCTACGAATTTAGAAGACCGTTATACTTAGCTTTCGTCGATTATAAAAAAGCTTTCGACTCTATATCACATGCAAGTATTTGGAACGCTCTACAAAGTCAAAACGTAAATGGAAAGTACATTAAAATAATAAAGGATATCTATAAAAATTGCACAAGTAAAATAAAACTAGAAAACTCAGGCCAAAAAATAAAAATTTGTAGAGGAGTGAGACAGGGTGACCCGTTATCGCCGAAACTTTTTATATCCGTACTACAAAACATAATGAAAGATCTACCCTGGACAGAAAAAGGCATAAAAATAGGTACGAAACATCTTCATCACCTACGATTTGCGGACGACATCGTGCTGTTCTCGGAAGATGCTACAGAACTGCAAACAATGATGGAAGAGCTCGACGCAGTAAGCACAGATATTGGCCTCGAGATGAACATCATAAAAACAAAGGTAATGACTAACCATTGCAAAAAACCAATAACTGTAAATAACGCAACAGTGGACTACGTAGATGATTACGTTTACCTTGGCAAGCAAGTATCTTTTCGAAGGGAGAACCATACCGAGGAGGTAGACAGGCGCATTGCAATCACCTGGAAGAAGTACTGGGCCTACAAGGAGGTAATGAAATCAAACATGAATTTACAATTGAAAAAGAAAGTGATGGACTCATGCCTCCTACCCTGCCTTACGTATGGATGCCAAACGTGGATATTTGACTCCACAACCAGTAGAAAACTTGCAACATGCCAAAGAGCACTAGAACGCAGTTCCATAAATATCAAACTAAAGGACAGAGTACGACATAATTTAATAAGAAAAAAAACTCAAGTAATAGACGCTCTATCGTTCGCTAGAAGTTTAAAATGGAGATGGGCAGGACACGTGGCCCGCTGTACAGATGAGAGATGGACGAAGACAGCGACATTATGGAGAGGCCCTCACGGATATAGACGTAGAGGTAGACCGAAAGCAAGATGGAAAGACGAAGTAGAGGCAATCGCAGGAAAAGACTGGACAGAGGTCGCTAAAGATCGAGAAAATTGGCATTCTCTGGAGGAGGCCTTTACCCGAAAAGGGGTCCATTTAGCATAGTCACTATTATTAGTTACTCATACACGTTACCATAATTTTCCATATTAGGTACCTAATGTCATGATTTTTATAATTTATAATTTTTGCATGTTTTAATAAAAAATGGATTATGTAATTTAAATTATTTTGTTATGAATTTCTATCTATTAACTATTATTTTGTAAACGTTATCTCAGAAATAGAATTTTATATATATAAAAAATATATATATATACCTACTTATATATTTTCTTTATGTATAACACATAGAATCAATGCTAGTTTTCGCATGATTAAGATTAGATAATGGAATATTGTTATGTAATGCTAATGGAATTAAAAGGCTTTTTTATTTTTATTTTTTTTATTTTTATTTTTTATTTTTTTATTTATTTACGTATGTTATGTTAACCAACCGTTTGAAACCACCGGCTCTAAGTCAGTGACATTACACTGTCAATCTGATAATAAATGACGATACGATAACGATTTTGAAGAAGAACTACACAAACAGGTCGAAACGATTTTGAAGAAGAACTACACAAACAGGAAATTCGCTTTTGCATTTAAATTATTAGCGTGGATTAGGTACATTTTTGTTAATCCTCAATATCAACAAATCTTAATGGGAATTGCCGATTTCATTTAACCGAATTTTGTTTTCAAGTAAATTTCAATGAAATTGCCAATTATTGTTTTTACATAGAACACAATGGCAATCAATGACCAAAATATCAACTTTTTATGGAAACATTTAATATTTTTTCCTTTTTATTTATATAACGAGTAGAAGTAATTCTTATTTCACTCAAAGTTGTGCTTGACAGGCAACCCAAAACAATTCTTTATTTTCTAATCTATACTTCTAATAAATCTATGGAAGTGAAAACTCTGTGCATTGAAAATATTAAAAAAATAAATGGCAGGGGGTGTTACTAGACCGACACCGAACCCAAAACTGTGATTAAAAAAATTTTTGTCTGTCTGTTTGTTCAGGCATCACGCAAAAACTACCGGTTCGATTACGATGAAACTTGGTATAATTATTCTTTAATATCCTGGGCACCACACTGGGTACTTTTTATCCCGTAAAAGTATCTATCTATCTATCTGTATAAATAAAAACAAAAAGCCTGACTGACTGACTGACTCATCAACGCCCAGCCCAAACCCTTGGACCTAGAAAGCTGAAATTTTACACAATGGTTCCTTTTATAATGTAGACAAGGAATAAGGAAGGATTTTTTTAAATTCAACCCCTAAGGGAGTTAAATAGGGTACGAAAGTTTGTATGAAAGTCCGTCAGTTTTAAAGTTAGGAAATTCAAATTTTGTGTTTAGGCTAACGATTGAAAATTAATTTATACGTGTCTCAGCGTTTTTGATAATTTCTCCCCCAAAGGGGGTGAACGACCTGACTGAAATATCAACGCACAGTCTAAAACGCTGGTCCTAGGGACATGAATTTTGGAAGGTGTGTTCTTTGTGAAGAGTAGGTATCGAATAAGAAGGGGTTTTTGGAAATTTAACCTTTAAGGGGGTGAAAAGGGGGGATTTTGTTTGTATGAAATCTTCAGTTAATAACCTTGCACGAATACTTATCAAAGTAAATTATGAAGTTTGGAGTTTTTCGTTTTTCTAAAATACTCCCTAAAGAGGTATTGGTGGGTGTCAAAATTTGTATGGAAGAATTTTAACGCCCTGTCCGATTAACTTGAAACTCAGTATTTATACTAAGGACTAAAAATAATTAATAACGTGTATCAGGGTTTTTCGAAAAATCTACCCCTAACTGTGTGAAAAGAGGTAGTTAGTTTTAAAGGGGAGGATTTTACTGCGTGGCTTGATTAGCTCGAAAATTGGTATAAATAAACTTTAAGTCAAGTTATGAACACATCTTAAACGACTTTTCAAAATTCCACCCCTGTGGGGGTGAAACGCGGGGATACAGTTTATTTGAAAAATCTGATTCCTTTGTTCTATAAACTTAAAAATTGGCCCGAATACTTATTTATCTAAATTAATTATAAAGATCATACCAACATACATTTTTGAAACGTTTAGAGGAAAGTACGAATTTCACGCCGACGAAGTCGCGGGCAGAAGCTAGTGTTATACTAAAATAATACGACCTTCCCTAATAGTTACTCTAGCATGGCGAGTTCTTTAGATGCCGCTGTGTCTAATATTCAAACATTGAGTAACTTTTGTTTTGGAATAACAATACTTATTCTTCCGAGAGTAATACGTATACCTACCTAACTTAGTAGGAAGAAAATGAGCTTCGTACTTTGGCATAAAATACTAAAATGGAGGTACTCAAAAGGTATGACTTCAACAAGTTTTAGATATAGTTTCTTACTGTTGACAATTATAATTTATAAATTGTTTGCTAATTCACATAACATACATTTTTTTGACTTGAAATTAGTAATTGCAAATCGTTATTATTAATTTTTTTACCATTTTTTATATTACCATTTATGTACTAAGGAAGTTAAACATCCATGCAATAAGTAAGTAACCAGTGACGTCACAAAACGAAGTGTGGACGCAGCCCTTTAGTAAGACACTTGTAACGAGGGTACAGACAAGATCGAGTTGAGTGCTTTCGCCTGATGAAATTTGAAAGTGAAGATAGTGAGATAATTTACGAGAAACGGTAAGTAAAGGAAAGATCCGATAGAAGGTAACTTGCCTTTTATTAGTTCTTTCATTCTTTGGAAGGAAACTTACTCTGCAGAAGGGCCGCGGATGACGTACTGAGTAGTACAAAAAATCTTTAAATAGTAAAAAGAGAACATTCCAAAGACATGATGAACTTTTATAAAATGTATCAAAATCAAAAGGTTTAAAATCAAGTTTATTAAACTGTAATTTTGATTTATTTCCGTTGGATCCCGCTTTTGAATCCCATTTTAATATTTTTGGCGTTGGATCCCGCAAAACATTATTATGTATTTCCGTTGGATCCCGAATTTAAAAATTGCAAGATAATTACGTTTTATTGTCGTTGAATCCCGAAAAGTATTTCCGTTGGATCCCGAATGCTTAAAAAAATCTGAATGCGGGTACTTTCAACAACAAAATTGTTTATAATAAAATGAGGGGTTCACTATGTTTCACCAAAACTCCATTGAAATTTTTAGTTTACAACCAACGATTCGTATACTATTTATTTCACAAACAACTCATTTTCTATATAGGCTCGTGCGTAGGGGTCACAGTTTTAACCTAACCTAACCTAACATTGTTTTTTTTTTTATTAATTAACCTAATCTATCTAGTTCGGTTCTGGGTAACCCACTAAAAATAATCTCTTTTTAGTGCTTCATAAAGGTAAATCACTTTTCTTCTGAAATGTACACATGTTGTTATAATATGGGATTCAACGGAAATAGCAAACGGGATCCATCGTTAATACCTAAAAAATGGGATTCAAAAGTGGGATCCAACGAAAATAAACGGTAATTTTTTTTAGTCTTGTGTTCATCAACTACGTGTTCTATGTTTAATATTTCCTTACTAAACTTGACATAAATTAATTGTTTAAATATCAAACCGGTGGTTTGCATTTTGGTGAGCACAGGCCTTACCTATACAGGGTGGCAGGGACTTCTGTAACCTTGAATTAATTACATGATTCTGAACCCCCATAAGTTGAAATTTTTCGTTGGATTATTAAAAAAAAAAATAGCTGTTCCATACATTTTGATCGCGAAGGTATTGCAGTTTTCTATGAAACAGCCGATTTATTTTTAGATAACCAACAAACAATTTCCACGCTAAGGGGTTTAGAATCATGTGCTGAATTAATGGTTACAGTGGGCGTCGATGCCCCACCCCCCCTTCCTGCCATCCTGTAAGTTCCGGGTGTACCACATAGTCGTATTTACATGAGTAGGTGCTACGCAAAGATGCCTGTGATAGTATTTTGTATTTTACTTGAATTTGAAGCGTTGCCAAGCGTATTGTGCACTACATCTCGGGTCGTTTCAATGGAATTGGAGGATGCTGCTGCGATCAAACCTTGCATAGGCCAGGATTGTATACATATCGAGACCGAAGGGTCTCGATATGTATACAATCCTGGCCTAGACCGGAAGCGGTCTCCGTGCATGAAACTCGGCTATTAGGTATACCTACAGATTCGTATCTCTGTGGCGAACAACGAGCATCGATTTGAACGGCTTACTACACTGATCGAGTTGATCAAAACTAGGAAAGCAATTGTCTGAATGTTAGAACGGATTCCATGTGCTCCTATGATCATAGACAATTGCTATATCAGTAGATGACGGTATGTGCGCCTGACGCAATTTTTCAAGTTACTTTGTATGCTGAAAGCTTGGTTCCAAACTTTAGCATATTTTATTAATAGGAGTAGGTAGCGGAGTTATTAGATGATGAGATCATATATTAACCTTACATACCTATGCTAAAGCGGCGTGTTCGAGGATTTATTGGATTTCATAACAAACACCTTGACGACGCGCGACGAGGGGTTTATGTTATATAAAAATCAATTGCCGTGCGTCAGTCTCGCAAAAACTCTGAAGTGGCTCGACCGTTTTAATATTTTTTTGGTTTTGTTCGCCACAATACTGGAATAGTAAAGTTTAGGAAAAACGAAAATAAAATTATAAAAAACCGAACGAAGGTAGGTACAGACGCCAGCACATCAAGCTACTACAATCTGTCAAATTTCTTTAATAGATTTTCAACTTTATCGCTAAATTATAAGGTTCAAAGTTTATTGGAAAAATTTTACAGTTTCGGGTAACTTGATGTGCTGGCGTTTGTACATAACAAATATCTATGGTTTATAAATTAATTTAATGCTAACGAACTATGTATTTTGGACGATAAAGCTACGGAAGCTACCTAGAAAAGCGGAGACCGCACATAACGGCCACAAAGACGACTGTCATTAAAATGATGACAGCGGCAAAGATTAAAATCGCTAGATTACGCTCAAAAGATAGTCACGTTTCTGTTTCGTTTTGACACCTCCGACACACAATGACGCAGTGACTTGACTTGGTTGTCATAAAGACGCTATATAATAATGTATGAGCTCATTCTTCACAGTATGGACACTTTTTCACGTGACTAAGTACGGGGAGAGCAAATCTAGCGATTGAAATCTTTGGGCAGCTGCAGGGTTTGACTTTACTATGTCGCACCTTCAGTGCAACAAAGTCACAAATAGCCAAAACTGCAAAATTGAAGTAAGTATGCCAAAGTTCTTAGACAATCAGAACTATGCCTATACTTGGGGCTACAAAACATCCGCGAAAGTATCCTAAATTTTACTAGATGGTGCAGGTGCCTTTGTGGTTATAAATGCGAAAAAATGAGGAAATAAATGCGAAAAAAATAATTAAAAATCCTCTCCTGTAAAATTAAAAAATGAGCTGTTGCGACTTTGTTGCACCGAAGGAGCGATGTCATAAACGCTCTCTTTCTCCCTCACAAACCACTCATCACCACCATCAGTCATCTGGACACAGCTTATAACTTTTAATTGTCTAACTTAATTCTTCGGAATTGTAACAGTAGCATCAGAAGCACTATGTAACTTTTACGTCATTGTACCCTAGGGGACCGGACTGCTTCTCCTTAACACAGGTTTCCATAACTTAGCTAGGAGAGCAGTGCTCACCTACACGTTTGTAGAAATAGTACTTATTTTGTAAAACTGTATTTTTAACGTGTTCTCAAATCCTTTGTTTTGAGTACCTAAATAAAAATAAAAAACAAAATCAAATTAGCTATCGAAACCACGCGGACGTAATGGGTATCGATATCTAACAGGATAAAACAAAATAAAAGGTTTTGATGATTTTTTTTTTTTGGTTAACAGCTGTAACTAGTGTAGTTACCTGAAATTTTTAACTTCAAGTAAGATTTCTACCCGAGGGCTGACGTCAAAAAATCATCACATCATATATTTTTTTGTTTTTTTCGTGTTTACCCACCAAGTCTATGAAGTTGCGCTAACTAATTCAAATTGACCTTGTATATTTGGCCCAAAATTCAGCAACGCGAATAATAGTGGTCGAGTATACAATGCAGTAGCTTAAAGTGACTAATATTATAATGCATGGTGACTGTGTTTAATCTGTCAAGCTTCGCTAATGGGACACAATTGATTTTCTATTGTTTCGTCGCCGATCGGCGAACCGCGCTGCTTGACCGGTTAACACGTTAAGTGCGAAACGAGGCCTAAATCACCCCACATGCAACTTCCTTGTGGTGCGGCAAGGAAAAACGTGAACATCTCTGTCGTGCGAAGGGCATAGCTTTGGTTTGGTCCAGTATAGAAAAGAGATAAATGTATATTTGAGACGCGCTAATGGTCCTGGACTCGGTGGTATACCTACCTTGGTACCGGATGTCTTAGGCCTCGTACCGCACTGAATTAATATAATTTTAATGCAGTGCGGAACGAGGCTAAAACGTCCAATATCCCCCCGGACCTCGTACCGCACCCAACGCGAGCTTGCCGCGACTAGTGTTCTGCATTTTTACAATCTCGTGAAGCTGACAAAAAATCCAAAAAGATTTTGACTCAGTGCTCTCAGTGCAAAAAATCTTATTGTCTACCCTGTTTCAATGAAAAACACTCATAAATAAGTACAAAATATATATTGAGATTTTTTATAAAAAAGTATATTGTTACTGATTTTTTTATGTTAATTCAAGTTCTAATAAGTATATTTTTAAAGCCCGAGGCAGAATAAATAGGATAGTTTCTTTTCTACTTCTCATTTTCTTTTTTTTCTATTCTGTGAACCGCATTAAGATTTTCACACAAAAATAGATAAACGTCGTTGCGTCGATATTATTTTTCCCATCACTAATCTTAGCGAAAATTTACCCTATTTCAGTGCGTTACGAGGTGTATAAGATCCCATATTTTGTTTTGCCAATAAATTCTAAACTAGCTATCAGATCCCGGGGCGACGGTAGATTAGGGTTCATCAATTCACTGTCTATATCGATAAGGACCAAAATTTTCATTTGTGTTTGATTTCGCGCCAGAAAATGGATTTTAGTCTGTTAAAGGAGGTGGGGTCTAATAGACCGCGTGTCGCCCTAACGTCTGGTCACGGTGCGGGCCGATAAGGCCTCGTGCCGCAGGAACGGAAAGTTTGCAAAAATTGGTGCCGCAACTAACGTGTTAAAGTTAGTGTACCTAACACTAACTGTCCACAAAAAAACCAAGTCTTTTCTTTTTTTTTTTAATCAAGTTTCAAAAGCTTCCCGCATTCATTTCTGCGCATAAAATAACTGTGAAATATTCTTACAATGAAAATCAGACTGAGCTGTAATGAGCACGCTGAAAAAAAACGCATTTAGGTATACTTTTTATTGCAGTTTTTTTTTTGTGAGAAATGGAAGGTAAAAAATTATTGGACATTTTGAGTCAGTGAAATAGTAAACAAAAAAAAAAAAAACCACGTGGTTCATGTGTGCTAAACCTTTTATTATCTATAGATTTTAAAACCAGTTTATTTATTGAACAATGCCTATACTCACGCACTTTTAACGAAGTTATTTTATAATATAATTAGGCAATTCCAATGAAAACGTCAAAAGTTTCACATGATAACCAGCAATGTTTTGAGTAAACTTATACTAAACAAAAGAAACCGACTAAACGTAATAATACAGGGTGAAATTGAAAACATGCGACAAATCGAAATGGGAGATTGTACTCATCATTATGAACAACTTTTACTATAGGACCAAACCTGAAATCGCGAAAAAAAAATCTGCTGTTCCCTACATTTATGTACGCATAACTCGTCAAAATGTAGGGAATGTAGCAGATTTTTTTTTCGCGACTTCAGGTTTGGTCCTATAGTAAAAGTTGTTCATAATGATGAGTACAATCTCCCATTTCGATTTGTCGCATGTTTTCAATTTGAACCTGTATAATCTACCTATCTGTCACTTCCTTAATTTAGAAACGTTATCTAATTCGTTTGTTATTGCAGGTTTAGAGAACCTTTGGCACTGCAAAATAAGGTCCTATGGAACTAATGGGATATAATTTAAAAAATATAATAGTATCACTTGTCCCAAGGGACTAGTGGGACATAATTTAAAAAATATGTTAGTATCACTTGTCCCATCATGGGACTGGGTCAATGGGACTAGTGGGACAGACCAAAATAATGGGTTAATGTTTCGCGCAACAACAATTTAAAAAAGAGAAAAAGCTATAGAAGAGTGGTACTTTCTCTAAGCGATACATCATTGGCATCCACGCGAATGAAGTCTCGGCTATTCATAGTATCATTCCCCAAATTTAATAAGAAACATGTAAAGTGGTGAAATGTAATGTAATTAAGTAAAAAGCGACCAATCCAAAAGTGAATTCACTTCGCTGTAGCGCTAGTGTGGCAATTGAATTTCTATCGTTATAAATCAAATATTGATTTTTCAACAATAACAGACTGAAATATGTAATATTCTTCTAAAAAATAAGGAGTAAATCTGTGACCTTAGTACATTACGTCCATATCACTAAAAACATATGTACTAGTAGATATAGATCGGTATATAAATGCAGGGTCTGCCTAATTGCCGTCAGTCGGGTCACTTTATTTCATTAATGGTGCCATGCCGGTGACACGAATAACACCCGCCGTCTATGAAATTTCCATGTAATTGGAGACCCTTCGATATTTTGGGAAGCTGAGAGTTTAAATTTCTTAAATAAATACAAGATTGACATTGCGACACTGTGAACAATTATATCAATTATATCATTCAATATTTAGTTTTTCGTAATACTGAATTCCAAGCTCAGAAAGGCAATATCATCACATCAGATAAGATGACATTGGCAATAATAGCAATCAAGCCTCATACGTTTAAAATACTATACTACAGTGTAGGAAAATAATAAAGAATTTAACAATACCACCCAAAACAAAAACAAAGGATCTGTCCCGACCACAATTAAACCAATCCGTTGCAGTCTTATATCTATACAAATAAACAAAATGGAATCCGTAAGGTTTTTTATGCGTCCGTCATGGCAAGCGTGTAAAATATATTGCTGTAACTGGAACAACAATGGCTTGTTTTCGTAAAATATGTGACGATTTATTCGCCATGGACGGTACAAATATTTACCGACGGATTACAAAACACCGTAACGAGCAAATATACATAAATCATGATCCAAAGTTTTGCGGAATATTTGTCATGGTGAGCAGAAAATATTTGGGAAGTGGTTAAAAGTTTTGTCACATTAAAACAAAATTGTTTATTTTATTAAATTGCTTCTTTCAGTTATTCTCGTGCTAACTCTTCTAGCTTGAGGCGTTTCTAAAGTTTCTGTAGGTAGGTAATAAGAAAAATGGAAACAACAAGACGATTAGAGGCAGAGCCGTAACGGCTATGGTAGTACCGTTTCAGGCAATGGAAATATTTTGAACGATGAACTTATATGTAATATGGGAAATCTTTGAAATAGCTTTCAAATTAAATTCCAATCATAATTATATTTGGTATGATTATAATATTTCGTTTATTTATTTATGTACATATTAATTTACATTTTTAAATATTTCTTAAAATATAAAAAATACGTATAAAAAACATTTAAAAATATAAAAAATAGTATTCCGCCGGTGTCGGGAGCAGGGTCCAAGCTACCGGTGGTTAGGGCTCCAGAGACAGGAACCTCCTCACAATACGAGCCGTATCAAGGAGTACTGCCTTCTGAATCAGGCCCTTGATCCAACCGCCTAACGAGAGCCTCGACAGATGTTGGTCGAGGCTTTGGGCCATAAGCCCATTGGCCGATACGACAATCGGCACAATGATAGCCGAGCTCACATTCCACATGTCAACAACCTCGTGTGCTAAGTCAAGATATTTAATTTGTTTCTCTTTCTCAGCTTTCACGAGGTTCCCGTCATGTGGAATGGTAACATCGACAATCATTGTGCGGCGCGCTAATCGATCTATCACCACTATATCAGGCTTATTGGCAACAATAGTCCTGTCAGTAATGATAGACCGATCCCAGTACAGCGTGGCATGGTCATTTTCAAGAACTGGGTCGGGCACATACTTGTAATACGGTACCTCAGAATCCACAAGTTTATATTTCAAAGCAAGTTGCTGGTGGATAATCCTGGCTACTTGGTTATGCCTGTGCAAGTACTCGCCGTTAGCCAGACGAGAACAACCAGAGATAATATGTCTGATAGACTCACCCGGACGGTGGCATGCCCGACACACGTCAACCGTCCCATCCTTCATAATATGTCTGCGGTAGTTATTCGTCAAGATAACTTCGTCCATAATTGCACAGACGAAACCTTCGGTTTCCCCGAAAAGATCACCAAAACGTAACCAGGATACGGACGCTAAGAAATCTACACCGGGCTCATGGAGAGCCCGATAGAAGCGCCCGTGAAGCTCCTTGCTTTGCCATACCTTCTTGCGGTCATCGGTAGTAAGTACTACAGGTTTGCGCCAGTTCTCTTTAGCCATGGACAGCGGGGTGAGCCCTTTGTCCACTGCGACCACATCACGGTGCATACCCACTTCAGCTTTTAAAAAATATTCCCTGAGACTGCACACCTCGCGGTTGTGGAGGGTCTTTGCATTTAAAAAGCCTCGACCCCCACACTTCCGCGGGATATACAGTCTCATCACCGATGATCGTGGGTGATGCATCCGATTTGCAGTCAGCAGTGTGCGGACCCTTCTATCCAGGGCGTCGAGTTCGGTTTGAGTCCATTTGAGAATGCCGAAAGAGTACATCAAAACCGGCATGACCCAACCGTTGAAGGCTCGCACCTTATTTCCGCCCGAAAGAAGACTAATTAATACCTTCCTCAGGCGACAAAAGAAGCGTTCCTTCAACGATTGCTTCATGTCAGCATCGTTGATGCCTAACGCTTCCGACATACCCAAATACTTATAGCTTTCAGATGAGGAGAGGGATCTAAGGTTTATGGAATCCGAGAGTTGAATTCCCTCAGAATCCATAATCTCCCCTCGCTTTACATGCATGACTGCACATTTGTCCACACCAAATTCCATCCTGATGGCGCTACTGAAAGTTTCAGTTACCTTCAGTAGCTCCATCAGACGCAATTTGTTGGGGGCAAAGAGTTTCAAATCGTCCATGTAGAGGAGGTGAGATATGACCTGACCACCTCTCCTCAACCGATAGCCTAGACCTGAATCCTCCAGTAGTGTACTTAGAGGATTCAGGGCTAAGCAGAACCAAAGTGGACTCAAACTGTCGCCCTGAAATATTCCCCGCTTAATCCATACAGGTTCATTATTCCCCTGGATCTGCCGACATCCTGGATAGCGAAGGACCGTCTTCCATTGCCCCATACACGACTCAAGGAAGGTGCGTAGAGTTGCATCTATCTTGTACAACTCCAGCACCCTCATGAGCCATGTATGTGGCACCGAGTCGTAGGCCTTCTTATAGTCTATCCAACATGTCGACATATCCTTGCGGGATCGACGAACCTGTTGGCTAATGGCCATGTCTATGAGGAGTAGCTCCTTAGTACCGCGGGACCCATTCCTACATCCGTTTTGAGAGGCAGACATAATCGAGTTACTCTCAATGTGCGTGTTAATTTTCGCTCTCAAAATGGATGTAAGAAGTTTATAAACCGTCGACAAACATGTGATCGGTCTATAATTCTTGGGTTCCGCGGGACTACCTGATTTATGGAGCAGGTGGGTAACGCCTGTTGTTAGAAACTGCGGTAGCGACCCAGACTCTAAAGATGACTGGAACTGAGATGCCAGGCAAGTGTGTGAACTAATTAGCCATTTCAACCAAAAGTTGTGCAGTCCGTCCGGTCCCGGCGATTTCCAATTCGGTAACGGACGGACGGCTTTGGCAACGTCTAATGGCGTAATTAGTATTGTTTCCATTTCTGGTACAGTCTCACACACTCGCTCGACATCCCGTATCCAGCCAGCTTCAGTGTGACAGACGGGCACCGACCAAATGCTGCGCCAAAATGCACTCGTGGCGGCATCATCCGGGCGGCATACATCTGTCACATTTTGTTCAGGTCGCTCCCAAGCTCTATATACCCACCTTTCATCGCTCTGGAACATGCGATTCTGCGTGTATCGATCAATCCGCCGCTTATACCGCCGAATTCGGCTCGCCCATGCACAAACTTTCTGCTTCAGGAAGTCGATGCGCTCTGTGACACGGGATATGTACTCTCGAGGGCTGATTCCAGTCCCCGTGAATGCTCGTCTCACAAAGCGCATCACTCGTGGTCGTGTATTGCCCTCCCTGAAGCAGTATAGTTTGCCGATGAGTACCCTGGTCTCATCGATACGACACTCGATCCTGTGCTGCCAGGCTGGTACGGCTGGTTTTGGTCGAGTAGCTCCGTCACAACTTGGGAACTTGACGTTAGCTAAACGACATGCCGCCACAGCCGCACAATACAGGATCGAGTGTGTATCAACGAGATCCTCGCTGCTCTCGAAGAAATTCTTGAGCTGCGAATCCAAGGCACACACCAACGCCCTATTTTTTTTGTGCATGGGTAACCGTGGTAATCGGGGTCTAAGCTCGGTCGGAGTGAATCTATACTCGAGAAACGCATCCTCCAGTGCGCTCCTCAGTCGATCGTTGCACTGGCTACTTACTGTGTCAACCCTATCATCCTCTTCTTCAACACGATTGAACTGCGGCGGGCTGGCATCAATAGTTGACGCTTGTGCTGCGGTTTGTGTCGGAGTCGAGACGATATGGTTGCTCAGTACCTCTGAGCGCAGCCTATCAAGTGCGATATCATCCAACCTATGATCGCGTTGGATGACCCGCACCTGATCCGACAGTCGTTGGGCCGAGACGTTGACGGTTGGTTCCAGTTCTTGGAACAGAGTCAGCATCCTATCACGGTACGCAGTGAGGTTAGTTCCCCCCTCTGTAGACCCGTAATATGCGCGCATGACGTTCTCGTTCATAGACAGAGTCCATCTCATGCGCTGCACACAACCACCGGTAGCGGGGACCCGGCTCGGGGCCGGTTGGCCCCTAAGTCCCAAGCTCTTCGGTGGCCGGCCTCTCCCCTGCCGACGTACAGGTGTTGGCGACGTCGGCGGGGAAAAATATTCGTCGCTCGAGCTCGACGCAGCTCGAGCGATTATAATATATTATTATGATATATATATTGATTATAATATATTATTATGATGCCAAATTATATTGATTACCTATAGATAATTGAATAATATTATTATGTATATTATAAATGATGCAATTGCTCCGATTATAATCAGAGTAACCTAATTTCCTTGTACATTCAACCTTAATATCTTCGTAAAGCACTTTAGTAGGTTGAAAGCAGAAAATAGAGTTGTATACAACAATAAGAATCCTGGCTTTTGGGATGGTCGGATTTGATGGCTCTTTTACGTTGTTGTACAATGAAAGCCTCGTTGTAGGAGTATCGGGTAGAAACGCGATGAATGATGAATGATCAACTATCGGCGCGAAATATGGTCGTACATTGAGTGCTAAGGATAATTTGTGGATAGCTACTAATCTGGTAAAAAGAATGCCTAGGCTTGTCTATAGGATACTAGCCTGTGATATCGTTAGTGGTAACAATTATGATGTGACCCCGTATCCTAACCAAGGAGTCGCGCGAATACTGGATTCGCGTTCATAATGTCACTCATTTGTGTGTGTGTTCGCGCGACGATTGCTTTTGGTAGGACATGGCCTAAGAAATACATTACGAAGTGTGTATGGACCATTCAATGTTTCTTTTGAAGTAGGTTGCTTGGGGAAATAATAGGTTAGGAAAAACTTCAAAATAATTCGAATTTCTTCGTTCAATTCACTTATTTTGGCGAAAAGAAAAAACATGTGAAAAGTGGCGGGAAATCCTTTTTTTTGTAAATGTCATATATTTAATGGCATCAAAACCAGCCAGATGCAAACAGGACAGCCACAGAGATTTTAATACTACAACTTTACGCCTATAAAATACGAAAAAACTTTTTCCCCGACCTAATACTATGATATTTTGGATTGCTTCAAAGTGAAACAAAAAATCTTTTGCGACAAACCCAGTGACCGCTAGATTTTTTTAAAGCTGAATAAGGGAGGATTAACCCTTTTTTGCTACTTTTAGCTATGAAATTGGTATACAAAAATAAATTGTCATCCTATTTATTTCGTACATCTAGGGTTGTATGTACAAATGGTAATCCATTCGCGCATACATCACGCGCTGTTTTATGTCGCACGGTTCTGTTTTGTGGTCATTTGTCACACGACATGCTTCATCATTCTTGTACACTGTAATGTGCATTAAAGGTACCGGATTACATCCGTAGGTACAACATTTTGGAACTTAAATAATTTTTATGTAGAAATTACTTTATTGCGTGAAAAATGTGTAGAAGATTAAGTTTTGTTTTTGTACAGTCCTGTGCTGAAGAATTTTTTTTTGAGAAAATAATCTAGCAGTTGATGATGTTGTACCTTGGAGCAGACATCATTATGACATAAAATCATTTTAAAAACCCTAGAAACATAACAGTACTTAAGGGTTGGTGGCGGTATCGCGTTCTCAGCCACAAAACAACGAAACTAAATATAGGTACAAAAAGAAATAAATATCTGGAAAGTAGATACAAAAAGTAACATTTCCTTAGCTGTAAAGGCACGGTTTCGAATAAAGGAGACATAAAAGGTATACATAAAAAGTTCCCACTCTAAGCCTAAAATAATGCTGTGAAAGCAGAAACTTTCCCTCGGGAAGGGAATCCAACCCTGTTTATACACAAGAAACGAACTCACATTTGTTGCGACCGTATCTCCTTTCAAACGTAACCAAAATATATCCGTGATGTGTGCATACTACTAAGCACCCATTCATGTTTTTTTTAAGTGGTAAGTACCTAGTTTATTTTTTAATCTGAATGGTGCTGATCCATGCGTCATGTTCGTGAACGGGCGCCGTCAGTTGGAACTGGTCAACAACTGCCTCGGGTTATTTTTAATTATTTTATTTTCAGATTGTTCGTTTTGTTACCATTTGTTGTACTCTGGACGCAATTAACATGTACGTCTTTTTTTACATCGTTCTCACATATAAGTATGATGTAACTTATTTAATTGTAACTTTTTTGATGTAACTAATATTTTTGTAACAATATAATTTCAGAGTATCCATGGAGTTTCTTGTCCGTTCTTCTCCATAGGCACCTACTACACTTTGGAATGGGCAACCAGCTTCATATTTTCTGACTGACCGACTCCTTGACAATTCAAAAGTGCCTCTAAATGGTATTTATTTAAATAAATGCTTTGAGTTTGAGGAAAACCACTAGTAAGGTACAGTCTCCAAAGAGGACCAAGGAAGTACTATAGTCATACCTTCTTATTTCTGCACCCAAATAGCATAGCTCTTTTCGATCTTGAGAGTTATGAGAAATCTTATTTTTTTACGTTTTGTTTAAAGTCTCCTAATAATCGAGATGTCGTTAACATCCATAAGGCAGGCAGAGTAAGCTTGTTTTGCCAGCAAACCAACAATAAAGTCTTCTGTTAAAAATAAACTTAAAATGGCCATTACGAATAACTAGCAAGAGACAGAATTGTGTGGAAAAGGGAGAGGGAGGCATCTTGCAGTGGGACAATACAAGCCAGTTAAATTAGAATAAGCCATTACAACAAGACTCTTAACAAAACAATAATTTAAAAATGTTGCATGGAACGATTTTAATGTTTATCCACCATATCAGCAACTGTCAGTTCAGGCTGGTAATAATAACTCCATTTTTTTATTACATACGTTAATTAATTCGGGCACATTTTTTAATAGATGGTACGTGATTGATATTTCCGGCAACGTGTTGTCAGTGCACTCCTTATCTCCCAAGTGCCAACAATGCCAACCCTTATCAAAATAAAAAACGACTCGTTTAATTTCCCCGCATGTTTTAAAGCCCTTAAAAAAACATCAAGTCTAATGAGCCTTTGTTTGTATGGTCCTTCCAACCCTCTGAAATTAAGTAATGTTTAATTGCAACAAAAGTCTCGGAATTCGCTCTTTAGGTTTCAGGATTACTCTTAAAATAAAAATAACGTGGTTTGATTAAAAACGTGTCAAATCTAGCTTATTAAATACACAGCCACATAAATTCCTATTTAATATCTACCAATGCTTAAAAACTTAACTACATAGCCAACATTGGCTGTTGATGGTTCACGTTGATAAATTAACTGATTGCAGCAAAAAATACAATAGCTCAAAATTATTTTATGATTAATATGAATAATAGTTAATTCAAATACTTACTTATACAAATATTTGAAATAACTCATCATCATCATCTCATCTGCCTAGCCTTTTCCCAACTATGTTGGGGTCGGCTTCCAGTCTAACCGGATGCAGCTGAATACCAGTATTTTACATGGAGCGACTGCCTATCTGACCTCCACAACCCAGTTACTGGGTAATACGATACCCCTTGGTAAGACTGGTTGTCAGACTTTCGGGCTTCTGACGACCCGTAACGACTGACAATGATCCATGAATGACAGCCGGGACCAACGGCTTAACGTGCTTTCCGAGGCAAAGAGGGGTCTTGGTATGGAAAGATGGTCGCCAATCCACGGACCAACCGCGGCAAGCGTAGCTTAACCTGATCGATCGACCCGTGCGGCTGTTATAACTTAGCCACAAGCCCCGGAACTTGTTAATAAACATACATAATGTAATTTTTAATTTACCAAAACTACAATAAACAACTGCCGCTATAAATCACTGCCTTACATTAATATTAACTTTAGAACAAATTGATATCGGTTACCGAACAATTATTAATGTCAGGATTATTGGCAGCATTTTAATGATACCCGGGAAATCACCAAATTATGATTTACCTACCTACAAATTGAGGTGGTTATAGGAAGAGAATAAATAAATGAAATTATAACCTGTTTGAAAATGGCACTGTAATTTTATCTAAAAATACTTTTAATGATTACAAATAAGTTCGATAACAGATTGGTAACGTTTTGTACCTACCACTTCATTCGACCATTCAAAACTATAGTTTTCGGGAATAATACTACTTAGAAACTGTTCTCGAAATGTAGGTAGGTATCCCTACTTCTATACTTACTAATTATTATTATAAATGCGCAAGCTTACTCTATCTATCACTTCTCATCGGCAAAAGCGTATGCCGAAGCTGGGAATTCGTTCCCAGCTTCGGAATGCGCTTTCGCCGATGAAATATCCAAAATAAGAAGTATCTTATGGCTTTTTGCAAGTCCTAGGCTAACTGTCTGTCAAATCTCATAACGATCGGTTCAGTGGTTAAAGCGCAGGCCAAACTGGGAACGAAGCTAATTTCGTTTAGGTAGCTATAGCTATCTCGTGTTTGTATACTTCGGTTCACACCGCGAACTATGACCCGAAGTTTGAAATGACGCGGTAGCTACAGCCCGATTCAAATTACGGCGGCTCTGAAGTACGCTACTCACTGCGCAGTACCTCACCCCTCACCCCCGCTGACAGGTAAATTTGTTACTGCGCAGCGACTCACCTCATGTTCCGAGCCGCCATAAAGTTTGAATCGGGCTCTACATGAGCGAAGCTAAACGAACTTAGCTTCGTTCCCAGTTTGGCCTGCGCTTTGGATTATTCCACTTTGCCCCACCGGCCGCCCCACTGGTGGGGCAAAGTGGAATGTCAAAAATTTTGCAGTGGAATCTGCCCCACTAAATCGAAATAGTGGGGCAGATTCCACTGCTTTGAAATCCTGTTGGATTCTGCCCCACTAGGGTTGGCGCCTTAGAATAAACGTACAAACATTTTATTTTCGCAAATTTTTATTAATAAAATATAACTATGTACACTAAACTTTTAAAATCACAGATATTATGCGATTTTAAATTAAATTAATTTTTTAAATTAAATTAAATATTTCTTTATTAATGGCAACTAGATTTGTTTTTACTACTTTATTTAAGCTTAAAATCACAAACTGAGTACGATTCATCCCCGCAAATAGAAAACGAAATGCTATTTATTTAACTATTCAAAATCACACATTAATTATCATTTGGTATGGCATAATACAGCCTTATGATTAACTTATAAATAAGAAACCACTTAACTACTTATATACAAACAGCCACTAAACTACTTTGTACGATTCGGCCCCGTAAATAGAAAACGAAATGCAATGTTCTAACTATTTAACTATTAAAAATCACACATTAATCATAATTTTTTTTTTAGGAAATCTTTCTACAAAACAATCGTATTTTATTGTGTCAAAGATTTTTACAACTACATTATTTTCGTTGCTATGGAAAACAGATTAGACTAATTAAGAGTAAATTCAATATAAGAAGTTTGCATTATGTAGGTACAACCTAGGCGTGTGCGCCTCGCCGCCACGCCCTCACGCCGCCGCGCGCCGCCGCCGGTGGTTCTGTAGCACGCCGCCGCCGCCGGTTACGTTGCCGGCGTGAAATCGGCGTTTCTTTTTTAAGTTTATTTCACTGGCTAGTAAACGCCTAATAACATTTATCGCAACATGATTGTGTCAGCTGCTTCGCTTGATCCTAGGTTTCAGGGGCTACCTACATGAAATTGATATTTACCTAGAAACCATTGGCCAAACCAGAGTGTCATATTTGTCGCGATTCCCATTATTCCCAAGAATGAAAATCAATCAGAACCTCAGTTATTGCTTCAATTTTGTCCAAAAAACATTCTTCCACGTCTTAGTATAGATGCTGTTACGAATCCAATTGAAACGGAATGTTGGAAATACTTCGCGGCAGTGGATGCTGCATCGAGGTTTCTGTACGAAAACGCCACTATATCAGTCCGACTCCTGGATCAGACCTCGAAACCTATCCTTCTGCAGAGAGGTGTGAGACGGAGACGTTATCTCTCCCAAACTGTTCACTGCTGCACTGGAGGATGTCTTCAAGGTTCTGAACTTAAAAGGGCTGGCATTAGCATCAATGGCGACTACCTGTATAACTCACCTTCGGTTTGCGACGATATTGTAGTCATGGCTGAGACTATGGAGCACCTCAGTACAATGCTCTATGACCTCAGTAGAGCCTCCGAAAGAGTGGGTCTCAAAATGAACTATACTAATAACAAATGCAAATGGCCAAATGCATGTCTATTGTGTAGGTAAATGACGGTTTGGTCATTCTTACTCCAATGCTGCATGTAACAAAACGTGTAATTAATCTGCGATTTACATCCCTTATCCTTCCAGAAACAACTAGGAAATACAAAATTTGCGAAAATAAAATGTTTGTACGTTTATTCTAAGGCGCCAACCCTAGTGGGGCAGAATCCAACAGGATTTTAAAGCAGTGGAATCTGCCCCACTATTTCGATTTAGTGGGGCAGATTCCACTGCAAAATTTTTGACATTCCACTTTGCCCCACCAGTGGGGCGGCTGGTGGGGCAAAGTGGAATAATCCTGCGCTTTAACCACTGAACCGATCGTTATGAAATTTGACATACAATTAGCCTAGGACTTGCAGAAAGCCATGAGATAGTTCTTATCCTGGATATTTTTATTAAAAACTAGCTGCGCCCCGCGGTTTCACCCGCGTAAATGTCGATCCCGTGGGAATATCGGGATAAAAACTATCCTATGTCCTTTTCCGGGACTCAAACTATCTCTATACCAAATTTCATCTAAATCGGTTCAGTGGTTTAGGCGTGAAGAAGTAACAAACATATAAACACACACAAACACACTCACAAACTTTCGCCTTTATAATATTAGTGTGATAGTGTGATGATGAAATATAAAAAAAATGGAGACAACGTCGCTGGCAACAACTATGTATATCAGTATATGAATTGAAAAATCATGGACTAATAAGGTAAGTAATCAATTATCTTTAACGCTATTTCTTTATTAGCTTCATCGACTAGATAAATGTCTACTAGACATTAAATGCGAAGAAGGAAACGTATTAAGTAAAAATGGAAGAAACTAAAGTGATTGATTTGTAAAAGTTGTGTGAGCGATCGCAGTAACCAGCTGTCGGGAAACAATGAAACACTGAAGCTTTATTGGGTCGCTGGCCAGCAGGAAAATAATCTCGACTAACTTAGAAGGACACTTATTCAGTTAATACAAAATGGCCTAAGTTTTTATGAGGCACTTAAGTATGTCCTAACAAATGATCAGGCATTTTACTCTGTATTATTATTATTTTATTCATTGCATTGCCATACAACGTGGCAATTATGTCGATTATGTTCTTTGGCCACTTTTCCCATTGACAGCAATGTGGGCGAATTTATTGATGGCCAATGAGTTTTTTTTTTATACCGTTTTTTTAAATATAATTTGGTTTTTTATTTTTGACTATGTTTAGTTGAGTTTGGTTTTGATTTTCCTGTACGAGTCGCAATAAATAATTTTTCTTTCTTTCTTTCTTTTTCGTTTTTTTATATACTCGTATATAATGTGTTAGCTTGTCCTTTATACAGGGTGAATATTTCAAGTGGGCGTGGATGGCCAAATCCGAAACTATGAGGACTAGCGAAAAATACTCAAAGGAGTCGCGGGCTCGATTTTGATGAAAACTAAAACTGCAAGATTAGATTTTTGAAAAATCTATATTTCTAGCCAGGAATCGAACCTGTTGATTTTGAAAAAAAAAAACACACACACTGTATTATTACACTATTCGATAGTGTCGCTAATAAGGGTCGAATTCTGGGAAGTAATGGCATACGGCAAACTAAAGTACTCCTTTGAGTACTTTTCGCTATTCCTTAAAGTTTAGAATTTGGCCATCCACGCCCACTTGGAAAATTCACCCTGTATAAGTATGCCTATATCTTACATTGTATGTATAATATTGAAGCTTTTATTCAATAGATTTAAAGGTGATTTGCTTGATTTTTAACTCTCATACCTACCTAATTATTAAGGTACATGATCGCTCAAACTCCATTTGCTCCACGATCAAGCATCTTTATATCATAAACGAGCAGCAATGATCACCTGTACTATCTACTTACCTGACGGCTAACCTTTTCTAAAGCGGCGATTCCCTCCCGGCGTTTCCACAGACATCCACGTTATGAATTCCTTTTGTAGTCACCTTTCATTTACTGCCTCCATGACCGAACCATGATTTCATTCCTTTATAACAATTTGTCCTAAATCATTTCCATTAAACGAACTAAGTGCAAGATAAACTGGAAGCTCCTAGAGTCTGCGTACCCTGCTTGGAGTTCATAAATAGCATAAGTACTTGTCGGAAATTAGATCGGCTAAAACTGCCGTAAAACAAAGAGAAGTTGCTTAAGTGGCGCCAAGATCTACACTTCTAGTAGGTTAAACAGAATATTAAGTATACAGAATGCTCCTGTTAAAGCTAGTTGGATTTTTAAACGAGACCATATTTTGCTTTATAAAAAATTTTCCTAAGAAAATAGATACTTACTTACTACTGACTGGGATGATTTAATTTTCTACGATTTTAGGGTTCCGTACCCGAAGGGTAAAAACGGGACCCTATTACTAAGACTCCACTGTCCGTCTGTCTGTTACCAGGCTGTATTTCATGAATCGTGATAGCTAGACAGTTGAAATTTTCACAGATGATGTATTTCTGTTGTCGCTATAACAATAAATAATAAAAACAGAATAAAATAAATATTTAAAGGAGGCTCCCATGCAACAAACGTGATTTTTTTGCCGTTATTTGCTCGATATTAATAACGGCAACAGGTAGACGCTTGAAATATTCACAGAATATATAGTTGTATATTCACATTAAAAATAAATCATTAAAATAAAATAAATATTTAAGGGGGGGCTTCCATACAACGGACGTGATTTTTTTGCCGATTTTTGAGATAATGGTACGGAACCCTTCGTGCGCGAGTCCGAGTCGCACTTGGCCGCTTTTTTAAAATCTACGCGGACGACGACTTGCAGGCAAAAACTTAATGAAGCTAATACTTCTAATTATGACGAAGTATTAGCTCGTAAATTTTGAACATGCCTATTTAATGTTGTTTTAGTTTTAATTATAAACTCGCTAAACGTAAGTTTAGTGCCTACCATATATAAATATTTTTCCTAATATTTCCACGCTCTCGAAGCGTGTTAGTTTATCTTTTAAAACTTAACTGAAAATTTGTATTTACCATGAAAAAACTCGAGAAAATAACAATTAGGTTGAAGTATTTTTTTACGGTTACTTTCAACCCAATTGTTTTGGTACAACAAACTCTTCAGCTTTATTATTAGTATAGATAGATAGCATTTAAGTGACACTTCATGGACCTTTTCTTGTAACGTTACAAGGGACCAATAAATTACTCTCATCCAGACTCAGTCGCGATACTCGCAATTGGACTGCCAAATACTTGTATTTATTTAGTGACAATCTCTCTCCGTTCTCGCTCAATTCATTTTATTGGCAATTTCAATGTTCCGGATAAAACCGCCGAGTATGACAGGGTTGGTACTTTCCAAAGAATTGGTACGTATTGTTCACCCCTACTGGTCTCTACAAAGATGGACTTTAGCGTTGCGTAGAATTTAAACAGCAATCAACGATACTTGCGGCTGGTTGACACTTTCCGTGACCCAAGGGCCAGCTTTAACCTTGGCCAAAGGCTAAGCATTGCCATACAACGTGGTAATGCCGCCAGTCTCTTGGGTACATTACCAGTCGACAGCGATGCGGATGAATTTTTCGACGCTATATTTTAGTTTGAGTATAGTTTTAATTAAGTTAGGATTTAATTTTGTTATTTTTATTAAATAATTAGGTATTAGTTATTATTTTCTTAGGTACTTATTATTTTATTAAGTTGTATGTTTTATCCAAATAAATACATTCTATCAGCGATAAGTGAACTAGAAATGTTTTTTTTTTTATATACAGTTATAAGCGACGATTTTTCAGTCATCCACTGTCTGCGTAAAAAATAATTCTTAAAAATTTTAACATTGTCAGAAATCAAAGTCGAATAAAAGACGACTTCCTCGTAGACTAAACGAAATTCAATTCTCACAAGTGCAACGTAAAAAACACATACTTACTAAAGTTTTAAAGAGTAATCAGTAGAACCTTGACTACTTCTCTTAAATCCGAATCCGGCTGCAAGTTGACTCACTTACGTAGTATCTACTTATGGGTTGAGTCGTCCTTGAGTACTCAAACCGATATATTCACCCCGATTTCATTTAAAACAAATTGACAGAAAAGTCGATCACATTAAAAAACATTGGTAATGAGCTAGCTTATCTTGAGTCTCAGAGCTATAAAAATTGATGAAGCCTCCACAAGCGCCCCTCTGACTTCCTTTAATGGGAACGATAATTGAAAACTTCAGTTTAATCTGAGTCTTGCGTAAATTGAAACTTGGTGAAGTAGAAGACAGATAATAATTATATGGAATTATGAAAAACCACTGATTTGGTAACTTCTTTCGGGTGAAACGAAGTCTTTATACTGAAGCGAAAAGAGCTGGAGTGCTTACTTACTTAATGATTCAAATTGTGACGGAAAGTGTGTTACGCAGTAGCGGGATTGTCCGAAAGGGTCACCGCTGCCCCGGAACATAAAGGGCTAAGGAAGGAACACGGGTGGGTTTTTGTCAGTAAGAGTCTGACACTCCCCTCCGCTCCACCCAGAGTGGGAGGGGTCATTTGATGATTTCCCATCCACAAAAAAACAAAAGTCTGTTAGGTGCTGAACATACATAATATACATATCTATAGGAGCGATTCTGAAGAGTGAGCGAAGTAGATTTTTTAGATTATTGTGCTAAACAAAATCATTTCAGTCCTTTATATTCGATGTTTTGAAGAAGGGTCCATCTAATCTCATCATCAGTTTTGCTATAAATTTTATATTTAGAATTTATCTTAAATTTTCAGTTACTTTCAAGAACGGTTGACTAAAAAAGTTTAATGAGATATATTGTTTTAAGAAAACGTAATAAAGTATCTCATCGTGATGATACGCTTAAATGAAACAAATAACCATAAATAATATCTCGCCAGTATTTAATAGCTGGAAGCTATAAAATCAGAAGTATCCCTTAAAATTTATTAAGTCGAAAATCCTTGCTTGGATTTTGTTGGTTTTCCTGAGATAGCTATTACTTACTGAAAAACTTTTTCCATTATTCGAACAGAAAACGATGTTAAACGGAACGATTGTGGTCATTTGGACAAAACTCCCCCTTTAATTTAAGATCCTGAATAATTTGATTAAGGTTCCAAGCCTTGAAAACCAGAATATCTTATGAGTTCGTCCATCCGTCAGTTTTACGACCGAGATTCTCTAAAATAAAACACCTTTGGTAGATTGTTAGGATTTTCGTCACTGGTTTGATGTAATATTATTATAATAAGTTTCTCTGTCCCAACAAAGTTATTCCTATAGTAAAATAGCGTCTTTGAAATTGGTAACAAAATCTTGAAGTGATTGACTTTATAAAGCTGTGGTTGAACGTTGATAACGTTTTTCTATAAAAATATGACATAATGGACCATAAATTTTCTTTACAGGTACATGGCAGCAGCTCTAAAGCAGTCCTTGATTAATGTTCTGAAAGAGTAATGAATTGTTCAACGAAAGCGCACTCGTGCTCGGAATAAAAAGAATTTGCAATCTATTGAATAAGTATAATATTCTGGGAACTAGCCCCTTACTTGAAATGCGCTGCTTTTTACCGACTTCACAAAAAGGAGGAGGTACTATGTTCGGCTGTTTGTATGTTTTTTATTATTATTTTGTATGTTTGTTCATCGAATACTCCGCCAATTGTCGATGGATTTTCAAAATTCTTTTTTTGTTCGAAATTAGATAGTTCTGAGGTGGTCCCATTGTCACCAAGTTAGGATCTGATGATGGGATCTAAGAGAAATCGAGGGCAACCCTCAAATTTTATAGGCTCACTTATTGTTTTTCGCATATTTTATGAAGTATCTTGTTTATTTTGCGTATGGTTGTCACCATCTCAGGTAGCTGGGCTGATGATGGAAGGTACAACTCCTTAACAGTAAGAAGTTACTCAAACAGGCAAGGGCTGTTTTAGTAAATTGTTTTGATGTTTGATAGGGCATTTGTCACATTTGGTCTCATGATCATCAAGTCATGACCTGATGCTGCAGTCAGGATAGTCTGCAGAGTACCTAACTCCTCGACAACTAACAGCAGATATATTGTGTTTAGGCTCATTGAAAAGGGCTCGATGTGTGGATAAACGTACTGTTAATGAGGATCACCGAAGTACATAGAGACCTGATGCTGAAGCCAGGAGCATCAGAAAAAGTACAAACCTTGAAATAACAGCACCGTAGTAGTGTTTGGGCTCATTTTAAACAGGACTAAATTTTAAGTTCAATGCAATGTTGACATAAGTCTGGCCTGATGCTGCAGCCAGGATTATCAGCTTCTAGTCTAAAAACATCAGGTCAGGATTTGATGATGGGATCCTGGAGAAATCGAAGGAACTCTTCAAATATTATAGGCACACCTATTGCGATTTGGGTATTTTTTATAGTAACTCGTGCACTTGCTCTCGGAAAGCACCATTTGGTGAAGTGGAACTGATGATGAAGACCACAGATGGCCACCGGAACTACTCAATAATATCTAAGTATTTCACGGGTTGCGATTCGATTACTTTAATATGGTTGCTAAGCAATTCATGCTCGTCACAATGTGAACGGTGATATGGAGCTGATGGTGGACCTGGAGAACTCCTCAACAATTAACTTCCCTGCATCGGGAAAAGCAATATTTTGTTTGTAAAAGGCGATGATCACTAGGCTATTGTAACTTAGATAAATTTTAAGCAGTCCCACTAAAAAGCGTGAAATAAAAACTTTTTAAGAAAAAAAAAACCGACTTCCAAAAAAACACCACAAAGTGAAAAATAACTTTAATTTCGGAAGTCGGTGGCAAAAAACTAAAATACAGATCCAAAGACACCGACTTCCGAAATTAAAATTATTTTTCACTTTGTGGTGTTTTTTTGGAAGTCGGTTTTTTCATAATAATATTCTTTTTTTATAATCTTATCAGTGCTTATATGCAGTAAAGTTTTTTTGTGTGCGACACGCGTCTAAAACAACTGCATCTGTCGACGCGTCGACGCCCGGCGTCGACGCATCGGCGGCTGCCGTTGACTGTTGCAATGGCCTCTGTCGTTGACGTGTGTCGCTCGTGTGTATGAGTACTAAGCGTTGGGGTTAAAACACAGTGTTTTAGGCGCAGTGTAAATAAATAAAATAAACACGTGCCTTCTCTATAAGGTTTATCCCTAACATAATCACTCGAAGAGCTTTCGCCAATACTTAGAACCGAAAGCAGAATTGTTTATGAAACCAAAAAACTGTGGTTACTACCCCATCGTAAAATAACGCAAGAGAAACAAAGGAAAACACTCCTGTAATCTAATAAAATTATGTTATATTAACCCAAACTCCTTGTCCACTGAGAATTTATAAGTATTTAAATTAAGCTTCAACCCAGGACCAATATTTTGTTTGGCTTCACCATCAATATTAAATCTTGTTGGGATAGTTCAAAACTTTGTACCGTGAAAGTGGCTGAAGACGTCGATTATTTAATACTGTTTATTTTTCGCCTCAAACAATTTGAAATGTTTTTTTTTAATAAATTTTTAAATAATAGCGCGGAGTCTGGATTTTTGTGCACGGCTGGTGGCAATAGTCTCGCCCCCTATTACATGGGACCTAAAACTAACTACGGGCAGTGGTGGCTCAGTGGTAATGTCCGCGACTTACGAGTCGCTTTACTTTGTGTTAATTAATAATAATAATAAATAATAAAAAGTATTTATTTCACAAAAACAGAGCACTTTGCACTGTATACATTGTTTCAAAATAACATTTACTTTATTATGCAGTAGTAGACTCTATCTTTTAAACTAGGACTAGCCTGTATCTTAAAAGATAGGGTTCAGCCAAGTGGATTCTGTTAATATTCACAGTGTGAAGACAGTGTCAATGAAGACAGTGTCAGTGAAGACAGTGTCAATGATTTGCAATAAGAGAAAAAAACAAACAAAATAAAAAATAATAACAAAACCTAATTCTAAGTAACAAAATAAGTGTGAAAGATAGCAGACATGCATGTGTATATAAGTATGTGTGTGTGGGTGAGTGTGGGGTGTGTAGGGGTGTGTGGGGGTGTGTGTGTGGGGTGTGAGTGGGTGTGTGTGTGGGGGGGGGGGAGTGATTCCGTGACTGTAATAAATATATAATAATTGTACATAAAGTGCGAGATGAGATCTATGAGTATGTATACTATCGATGTGACATTAAATTAAGAGATGTAATTATTTCATAACCACTGGTTTCAAAACGGTGAGGGAAAACATCGTGAGGAAACCGGCATGTTCTAGAAACAAAAAGTCATGAAGACATGTGAGTAACATCTACCAACCCGCACTGGGCCCACGTGGTGAATTACGGCCCACTCCCTCTCACCGAGAGGCCTGTGTAACGACACGACTGTTGCAGTTGCCTCAATTATTATGAAAAGTTTGCACGGTGCTTTCCAGATCGATCAATTACAATATAATTGTGATAATTGACAAATGTCATTTCAATATTTTGCGGACCCTGGCATATTTGTACATTTTTTTTTTGGTAGTATATTTTTGTGTCCCACTGCTGGGCAAAGGCCTCCCCTTTTTTCTTCCAAACCTCTCTGTCTTGTGCGATCTCTGGCCATGTTGGCCCTGCGAATGATATTAGATCGTCACGCCACCTTCGTCTTGGTCTACCTCGACGGCGATGTACTGCCTCAGGCGTCCAGTGAGTGAAGATCTTTGCCCATCTCTCCGGTTGCATTCGTGAGACGTGTCCGGCCCATTCCCACTTCAGCCTGGCTGTTTTTTCTCCAACATCCGCTACTTGAGATTAATAATATAACATAACTTGACATTTGTGTATCTGATCGACCGCATTGTACCTACCTAATGAATTTTAGGAAATAAAAACGTGCATTAAAATTACAGAGGAGTGTTTGTACATTGAAACGTTAGATATACGAAAGCAGGAGATATTCCCGGTAGTCGAAATACGGTACCTACAATAAGAACATTTCTATGGTTAAAATAAATAGTCTAGTACCTAGAATGCTGTATCAAAAAATCCCATAAATAGCTGCCGGAGCGGTTTTTGAAGCTTTACATAATCAGCCTATAATGTTCCCACTGCTGGGACACATGCCTCCTCTCGGTGAGAGGGAGGGGAGGGAGTTTTGAAGCTTTATTTGCCTTTAATTTCTAAACCATTTAATTACGTAAGAATCTAATGAAAATTAGGTAGGTAGATCTTTTGTCTTACTAAGGACGTTAACCCAAAAGACGGTCAAAGACGGTTTTTAAAAAATCTTAGCTCCCGTTTTCGCAGATTGTTATTATAAACCTGATATTTTACGGCTGTAAATATTTTATACCTACGTATTTTAGGTAGAATCAAGTGAAGGGCATTGTTATGGAGAACGCAGTGATGGCATTCAATATAACGAAGTAAAAAATACTCTTATACGATCACGGATTATCGAAGGTTGCCGTCGTGTATACTTTGCTAAATTTCTAAAGAATGATTTATGTCTAGAATTAGTCTTACCTAATTCTAGACATAAATCATAGTTTAGGTAGGTAATCAGTTAATATACTCATGATAATCATGCATCATATAAGTGTAATCATTTAATACTCATGTATCAATAAACCATGGTCCAGAAATTATACAAGTAAGCAGATATAGGAAAACTGGAAAACCACTCATACACTAATCATTTTTATAGGGGAAGCCGGGGCAATGCGGGCCCTGGGGTAAGACGAACACCCCCTCAGCTTCACAGAATAATAAAATGAGATGTTCTCTACTTGGCTGCGTGCACATTCCGATCACTGTCTTTGTGCGTTTTGCTGCCAAGCCTGTTTGCACCTTTACGGACGCGTGTATTCGAAGTTTCGTAAGAGATACCTACAAGTCAATTACATGTTTTTCTCTGCCTTTTTATGGCTTCGCCGTGCGCCGTCGTAAACTCGGATCTTTTCTAGCCTAATTAAAAAAGTTTGTTTTTCGTTTCCTAAAAGATTGGATGCCATTCTTCATGGAACTGTTTTCAGTGCATTTTAATGAGTACAAATTCTATTTTGTTTGATTTCCTTTAGGAACTTTACTCCATTAATTTATTTTTTGGAATTTTATGACTAAAGCAAATGTACTTTATAGATAGATACGTCCATACTAATATAAAAGATATTTTCTCACTCAAAACTCCCGAACACGTGATTAGATTAATAAAATAATAATGTTTAACAAAGTGAATGAAACCCTAGACTGTTCCATCAAACAGCACAATGCCTTGTCCACAACAATAAAAAAATACTTAGACGGAGCTTCTAAAGTGGGGCAGAAAAAAGGTACAGCGAGACAGGTCAAGCGCGGGGCAAGACTTTTATCGGGTATTGGGTCAATTATTGTCGATAAGCATATTTTTCTCCTAACATCGTTTTTTTATATGAGGGTTGTTCCTTTATCTTTTCCCTATGAGAAGTGTTTAGTGTTTCCGTGTGAGCAGTGGTGGTAGCCCAGTGGTAAAGGCCGAGTTGCAAGTTTATCAAATCTATGTGTAATGTTTGCATGTAGTCTATTAGTTAAATGTTATGTTGTTGGCTTGCTGCGCGCTTTGGTGTTTACTGTAAGTGCAGCAAAATTATTATACAAATAAATAAATAGGAGAGTCATCGATAATAATGCTCGTAGCCACCGTGACATGGTCTTGGGATTTCCAGCACCTAATGTTTAAAAGCTTTTTATCTGGTGTATGTTATACAAAAAGTTCTTAAGATGCTAAGTAGAATATAGTCAGAAGAATTCGCCCAGGAGAACTAAAACAACTTCGATTTCAAGAAAATATCTCTTGAAAAGAATTTTACAAGATAATCAAAACAAAAAATCTTATCTATACTTATAATAAATATGTAGAAGTAAAAATTCTGTACATTGAAAATATCAAAAAAATAAATGGCAGGGTGTTACTAGACCGACACCGAACCCAAAAATGTGATTAAAAAAATTTTTGTCTGTCTGTTTGTTCAGGCATCACGCAAAAACTATACCGGTTCGATTACGATGAAACTTGGTATAATTATTCTTTAATATCCTGGACACCACACTGGGTACTTTTTATCCCGAAAAAGTATATACTTACAATAAAAAACAAACTTAATTTTGCGGTTCGATCCCTAGACCCGATTACTGTACCAACCGCAAATAATAAGTTTGTCGTAGGTTACGTGGAGAGTGTGTTCTTTGTGAAGACTAGGTATCCACTAAGAAAGTGTTTTTCGAAATCCCAACCCTAAGAGGGTGAATGGAGGGAGGGTGAAATTTCACGCGGACGAAGTCGCGGGCAGAAGCTAGTTAGTTAATAAAGGTACAACATAGGGAAGAATGACTATTTTGTAAATTAGTTATATCCAATAACACTTAAAACAATTATAAGGTTACACGCTTTACAAAACTACTTAGGTGCAACAATCACCAATCATTACACCAAATTATGTTGCTGTCTGCCGTAGATAATACGCCTGCCTGCTTGGCTTAACAAGTTGATAGGGATCAATGTCCTGTCTAAACAACGCGTTGTTTAGACAGGACATTGATCCCTATCAACTATCACGGTGGTACCGCCCATAGGTCATAAATGCAAAAATTTCATCATCAATTCCCCCAATTTAATTACCTATAATGATTTACCGATAAACGAGCTACCCAAAAGTACACACATCAAAAGTGTCTAGGGATCAACATATATTTTTGCAATAACTTTTCTCCTGATTGATATTAATTAAAATTTTCTTTAAGGATTCATCAAATAAAGTGTTTTCGTTTGTCACAGTAACGATAAACCAAGTCACCTTTGCATTAATAAAGAAATTTGCCATTTTCCTAATAAAGGGATTTTTGACATTTGAACCACTAACACAAAAGTTCGAAAAAAAGACTGAAATAACAGTTTTCTTTAAAATTTTATTGGGTAACTTAAACAATTAATAATCCGTGTTTCTACCGCGAACACTAACAACACAAGAACATCGCGCGGTTTGGCATACTCAAAATGAGTTCATCCAAATCACGCTGTGGAATGGCCGCCCATGTTCGTTGCAACAACAAAAAATGGTCTTCTTGCAACTGGATACCCTCCATATTCGGCAGAGCTCTTCTCTGTAGCATATCCCATGCATGCTCAATCGGGTTCAAGTCTGGCGACTGAGCAGGCCAGGGCAGGACATTGATGTTAGCTGCGGCGAGAGTCTGTCTTACAACTCTTGCGGTGTGCGGTCGTGCATTATCATGCATTAACTGAAATAAGGGACCGATTTGCACTTGTAGAGGAACGATGACGTCTGATACAATCGTCTCAGCATAAATTTGAGCGTTGAGGTTGCCTCTGATCCAAATCAACTCAGTTCTTCCGCCGATCCAAATACCCGCCCATACCATGATGGTTCCACCACTATAAGGATGGACTTCCTGGCAGGATTTTAATCGCTGTTGGCGTCCAGGGGTTCTCCAGTGTCGTATACGTCTTGTATCCGGTCTCATACCAAAACGAGACTCATCAGAAAAGCAGACGAAACGCCATTGTTCTTCTGCCCAATTTCTGTGTTCAAGAGCCCATTGATATCGAATCCTACGATTGTGCATTGCTATAGGTGGTACCCGTAGCGGTCTTCGGGAATGAAGGTTCACTTCATGGAAGCGGTTTCTGACTGTTTGGTCGCTAATTAAGTTCCCTGAAGAGTGATGAAGCCTCACGGCTAACATCATGGCGGTTATTGTTGGAGCTCTTCGAGTTAAGATTTGAATGTATCGGTCTTGTCTCCGTGTGGTGCAGCGATACCGTCCTCCATGGCGCTCAGCCACGGTACCAGTGCTTCGGTAACGTGTCCAAAGTCGACTGATAACACTCTGACTTGTATTCAGAGCTAAAGCCACAGTACGTTGCCGGGAACCAGCTTCTATCATTCCCACGGCTCTGAGCATTTCTTCCCTGCTTAAATGACGTCGCCGCTCCATAATAACGTTGGTTTTAATCAGTAGTAGGGAAACAGTAGCACTAATAATGTCTTCAATGCGTTGTATGTTTTTATAGGGAAAATATTGACAGCTGATTTTCATCTTTTACTCGAATTTGATTTACAGTTCCTGATTCAAATTATGAAATGCACCAAAAAGGATCCATATAAATTTATAAAATCATAAATTTATTACAAAGCCACATCTCAATCTCAAGAAATCCGCATAAAAATGCTTGATCCCTAGACACTTTTGATGTGTGTATATAAATATGTCACCCATTTTACCAAGTTATCACTTATTTTTCGAGCTCCGAAGTGAACACATTATTACGTTGCACTCGCCTTATTAGTTACTCATTAGCACTATTGTTTGTGTAACGGTGAATTCTCAGAATTGCATTGTTTTTGAGTGGTGTTTGTGGCATGGATTTCCAAGATCAAGGTATGTTATTACTAATTAGTTATATTTTTTAATTTTATTTGACTTATTATGACGTATATTTACGTGCTACGCCACACAGTATTTCTACCAAATATTTATCTTATAGTTGACTTCACATAGACTTACAACTTTTTGCAACCCTATGGTTGCAAAAAGTATAAAAGTAAAAATACTCTCACATATCTGAAATTAAAGATTGAACTGTCTATTTTGAAAATATAAAAGCTTTTTTTGCGTCCCTTTGCGACTTTAGTTGCTATATAGCCTCTACGACTGCGTAGGCTCAGGCGTAGCACGGTCTACGAAACATACGTAAAATATTTAATATTTTTTTTCAGGTACTTTGATTAACTGTACTTTCTCAAGGATGCATTTCTTTGAGATTTGGTCTGCCGTAACTGGAAGTGTTCCTCAGAGACATCAACACGTGCTGAAAACTATTCTAGCTTCACTGAATGAGGTCGAAAAGCTAGACATTAGGAACTTAGATAGTAAGATACTCAGTTTATGTAAAAGTCTTGATAGATTTTGGAAAATTGTCTCTAGAAATAAATCAAAATTTTTGCATAAGTACTCAGATTGGTTAAATGAAATTGAATGTGTCGAATTAGTAAGGGGTAATGAGAAGTGCATTCAAGATAACGTGAACCAGCCCGGGCCATCTTGCGAACGCGGACGCCCCAGGAAAGATTTTTCAGAATTGTCTAAGCGCTTAAATAAAGATTTGGTTGAACGTTGTTCTACAATTTTATAAGCCTTGACCTCGGGTTTTAATATTGATTTGGATAAATTTAATGAATATGCTTTGGAAACCGCGCGACTTTTAATTCAAGAATATCCGTGGACAAGCTTCCGTTCACAAAGTCCTCATCCATGGTGCTGAAGTGGCATAGTATGCTTTATTATCTTTCGGGGAATTATCCGAAGAGGCAGCAGAATCTAACAACAAACATTATAAGGTCTTCACACGGGATCACACGAGAAAAAGGTCGCGAGTACTTACGAATACGGACTTACTTAACAGACTTTTACTCAGCTCAGACCCATTCATTACTAGTCTTCGGAAACTTCCCCGTAAGAAAAAGAGCGTTATGTCGAGGCAAATCTTAGATTTATTACGAATTTAGTTTAAATTGAAATTAGGTTGGTTGTTGTAGTTATTTTAACTTAGTTGTGGTTATGATGACGTTTGTAAATAAATTGTAGTATTAGTTTTCTTGCTTTTTGTTGATGTATATATATAAAAGAATACATATTTAATGATATCCCCTTCATGAATAGCGTTAATATCATATTCACATGTATTTCCGAACGAGGGACAATCAATCTCAAATATTGACTATTTAAATTTATATATAAACAGTACATATTGTACAGTTTATTGTATATTATGAATTAAATTATGTAAATAAAGCATCAATGTACATTTGTGAAGATTTTTTTTATTGTTTACCCTTCAGAAAAAATCCCATTTAACAGATTTAATGAAGTAAGGTATTTATGACCGCGCTTGTAGGGCGCTTGAACCACCGTGCAACGCAACGTTGCCCAATCGAGACTATGATAACAATCTGTGGCAAGATGTCTGTCTTCCATCCTACCGGCACTAAATACGCGTCTACATGCAAATATGCAGTGGTGGCCCAGTGAGTAGGTCATAGGTTCGAACCCAGACAGGCGCTTTACTTTGTGTAAATTATTTCATCACCACTGCTCTCAAAACGGTAAAGGAAAACATCGTGAGGAAACCGACATGTCCTAAAACCAAAAATTCGAAGACATGTGACATCTACTAACCCGCACTGGGCCCGCGTGGTGGATTACGGCCCACTCCCTCTCACTGAGAGGAGGCCTGTGTCCCAGCAGTGGGAACATTATAAGCTGATTATGATGCAACTTAAGTCTATACAGCGTGGCAGGGACATCGAAGCGCAACCTGTTACCATGGATTCAGTACCTATAGGTAAATGATCCTGAACGACCTTTTTCAAATGACCCCTCCCGCTCTGGGTGGAGCGAAGGGAGTGTCAGAATCTTACTGACTAAAACCCATCCGTGTTCCTTCCTTAGCCCTTTATGTTCCGGGGTAGCGGTAACCTTTTCGGACAATCCCGCACCCCCGGCAGGCTTCGGCCCTGGCAGGCCCCTTCCTTTATGCTGACATCTCTTTGAGGCGCGCGTGGAACACGTACGCGCCGTCCGGCACGGGCCTGGTCCTGATCGGACGGTGAGCTACCCATTACTCTCCGTCCGCAGCCCCGCGCCTACGGTGGCCGGGAGTCGTCACGCGGCTCCCGACGCCCGGAGCGTCTCCCGCGGCGGCTGAACGACCTGCGTTGAAAATTTTCGTCGGTTATCATAAAATACAGCTGTTTCATAGAAAAGTACAGTACTTACGCGGTCAAAATGTATGGAACAGCAATTTTTTTTTATAACCGATGAAATAGAGCTTTGAAGATCCGTGGCATACCTACCTACCGTCACGACATTTTACAAATGGCGGCCACACATAAGACCTATACCTACATAAATCGATAGCTGACATCAGTGCAAACAGAAAACATGATAAGACCAAACCCCGTAAAATGTAATGTTTCCGAGATATTAACGTTCAAAGTTGATGATTGAGTCACGTGATCAATTTTGGACGTTAATATCTCGGAAAAGTGACGCTTATTTTCAAAATGGCGCGACAGTAGGTCTAAAATCTTCAAATCCTTTTCAACTCAGAATCATGTACTAAATCCATGGTATCAGGTTGCGCATTGATGTCCCTGCCACCCTGTATATATTGTAAGGTCGAAACGATGCAGCGTATCCTCACTTAATCAATGAGATAAGGCGGAGACAATTCCAGTTAGTAGAAGGTTCATGAAACAAAGGGGTTGGTTGTGGATTGAAACACTGTAATTTGGGGTTTATAATTACATTTTCGTGCGACTTGAATGTGGCTGTGCTGGGCAGGTAAATATATTGTTATTTAAGATAATGTAAGTATGGTTTTTGGTTGGTTTTATACGTACCTAGGAGCTGGCGTCTTTTTATCTGGCTTTTATCTGGCTGGGCACCTAGCTTCAACTTTCTGACCAACTGACCGACTACTTAATTTTGACAATTCAAAAGTGCCTGTAATGGTTTAATTGAAATAAATGCTTTGAGTTTGAGTTTGATCTCATAAGTAATAAGATGCGATCTCATTATTTGACACTATATACCTTCAAATCTAATTTTAACTTTTTATTGGTGGTTTTAATGGCAATAACGTCATTTGGTTCAAATAGGTTTTTTTTTTTCTATAGTATCTTTTATATTTTGTAAATATGAGAACGTTGTAGGCCTTTTAGGTAGACTGTAGATCTCTAGACGATTTTTTATTTTATTAAGTACCTGGTACTTGTTGGCAAGCCTACACTCATGTCCCCCCATACCTGTTAACACTGTAATTTGAAAACAATGTAAAAGCCAATTATTTTTAAAAGAGTAACCGTGGAGTTCCTTGCCAGTACTTCTCCATAGGAAACAGCCAATTGGAACCGTAGCTTTGTAAGTTCCCACGTAGGTTATCTGAAATTAAATATTTTGATTTTGATAATATTATTGCACACGTTACAATCAAGCATTTGAAGTTTTCGTAACTTTCTTTGTTATTTAAACCCGCGTATTTGTTGCGGTAATAAAAGAACTATCCAAGTAATAATATCCAATTAGGTAGGTTATAAATCAAAATGCGGATGACGCACAACAATCCTGCAATGCTGTTACATCGTCTAGCCAATCACCAAAAATCTCGACACGCTGTCAAGAATTCCGCATTCGCGCAAACAATAAACACAAGACAGTTTTTAGGGTTCGATCTGCTTTGAGATAACCTCAACAATTCGAGCCGTACCTTCGTCAAACTAAGGACACCGCAATAACGCTGACATTGGAATTTATGTCGGCCTCAGGCCCCCCCTTATCCTGCTGAAATGGTCACTTTGACTAAAGTATCTGTCATTCGGAATAATACTAAGGACTTGAGACACGACTAAGGCATACTAATTTCGTAGATGGGTACAGCATGTCATATACATAATCCGTTTAGTGTACTGGAACTGACAGGGGTTTATTAAATCTATTCAGAAGACGCGCTTGAGTCGTCATCTTAAGTGGGAGTACCAATAGATGTGTTTAAAACACAATAGGCATTTTGCCGGCATCGCGTGAGACGTGATCTTAACGTCAGAATCCGTCAATCTATATGTTTGGTTGAATAGCTTTTCTTCTTACTCATAGTTATAACCTCTACAATTATGTATGATACGAGGCAAAGGTCACAGGTATTTTGAATAAACTGCTACTGAAGTTGTGTACCACGTAATATAAAAAAAATTGAAATGTGAAAAAAACAAATCCATATCTACTAATATTATAAATGCGAAAGTGTATCTGTCTGTCTCTTGCCTCTTCACGCTTAAACCACTGAACCGATGTATATGAACAATTTGGTATAGAGATAGTTTGAGTCCCGGGAAAGGACATAGGATAATTTTTATTCCGATATTCCCACGGGATCGACACTTACGCGGGTGAAGCCGCGGGGCGTTGCTAGTTATTAATATTTTTATAGGTTTCAAAATATTTTAAAGTAAATATAATTTTAATATCAAAATCGCGTCTTTACCATTATATTATTTTTTTCATGACCCAAAGCGAATGAGAAAAGCCGTGGACTTACCCGCATTTTTTCTCACCTTGGAACACTGCACGAAGGGTCCGTCAGTTGGGCTTATAAGGCTTTTCCGGGTATTTCGCCTATAATCACTTATTCGTCTCATCACTCTCATCTGTCTATTACGGCCTTGATCCTGAAAGAAGGATCACATAGAAACAGGAAAAAGTTTACCAAATAAATGACCAAGATAACTAGATTACTTAGATGTTAATTATCTAAGTACATAAGCTCCTTAATTAGGTAAGAGATAAAAGTAAATAAAATGGTTTGGCTTTTACTTTCAAAGGAGGCAAACAAAACATTACTATTTCCGTTTCCTAAATACATTTAGTAAGACAATTCGATTATTGTTTTTGGACTAACAAGCAAGAGTAGTTAAGCGCGCAGGAAATTGTATTCAATTTCGCAATGTCATTTGGCGTTAGACCAAATTGAGACTTACAGAGTCAGTTCGTTTCGTAAAGACTATAACAGCTCTCAAACATACCGAGGATACTAATAAGTGAACATAGAGACAATAGTGTAATATTGTTAGGTCATCATCATCATCTGCCTAGCCTTTTCCCAACTAAGTTAGTGTCGGCTTCCAGTCTAACCGGATGCAGCTGAATACCAGTATTTTACATGGAGCGACTGCCCTCCACAACCCAGTTACTGGGTAAAACGATACCCCTTGGTAAGACTGGTTGTCAAACTTTCGAGCTTCTGACATCCCGTAACGACTGTCAAAGATCCACGAATGACAGCCGGGACCAACGACTTAACGTACTTTCCGAGACACGGAGGGGTCTTGGTATGTAAAGATGGTCACCCATTCACGGACCAACCGCGGCAAGCGTAGCTTAACCTGATCAATCGACCCGCGCGGCTGTTATTACTTAGCCACAAGCTCCCTCCTAACATTGTACCTACACCAAATATTAGCTTCTGACCACATTTAAAGGAAAAAGAAATATTCATGTCATAAAATATTGAGAAATCAACCATTAAAATTGGCAATGTGAATATCAATAATACCACTGCTTAAAACACTCCCCGATAGACTGCAAATTGATTCAACCCTAATATTATTACTATATTAATATTATCACTCCTCACTAACCATAAGCTGCATGACACATTAAAAGCTTTGACAAAAAACCATATATTTTTCCACATAAAATTTTTCAGTAAATATTAATACTCTGAGAGAAATTACATTATTATGACGTCAACTAACCATCCGGTCGTGGAAATATTCATACCTATCTATATTCTACCCACAGGAGCCGGCTTCGAGTGTCGAGTCTGATACAACGAGTCTCGTATTAACGGTGGCACTGTGTGGTTTTCCAATTGCGTCCAACTGCCTGTTCAGTAAACTAGGGCTAAGCTAGCCGCCGACCTACGAGTTTTGTTTCATAAAAGCCTGCATTGTTTGCCCGGTCGAGTGTGACTGTGAATCTATTCTACACTGTGTTCACGCCTGGCCAATTAATCGAGTTTGGTCACTTTCGATGTCAATCTTTGGCTTTTAACTTTGATATTATTTTATACATCCAAACAAATATTATAAATGCAAATGTGTGTCTGTCTGTCCGCATGTTTGTTACCTCTTCACGTTTAAACCGCTGAACCGATTTAGATGAAGTTTGGTATAAAGATAGTTTGACGCCCGGGGTAGGACATAGGATAGTTTATATCCCGATATTCCCACGAAATCGAAAGTTATGCGGGTGAAACCGCGAGGCGCTGCTAGTAATAAATAGATCTCGATGTTTTGATAAGTCGACAATAAACCGTCCAACCCAGGGAGCGGTAGCTTTATAAAGCTCATCTACAACTTAGTACCTACATAAAACATAGGTTTGCAGCCTACTTTTGGAACCGCACGGTAAGTACCTTCAGCTATTAGTGACCATGAATTGGTAATGAACCGCTTAGCGCTATTAAGCAATAGGCGTTTAATTATTATAAGTCGAAACATCTAACACGTAGTTGTTAATCCATGTGTCAAACTGTAACTTCTCATTATTTATGTACTTACATTAGTTAAGAATTATTTCTTTTGCGAGAGATAATCGTTGGTAAAATTGAATAAAAATTGGTTGATATTCATTTAGAATAAAAAACCCCGATCACATAATCAACCAGATAGGTACCATAAAGAAATAAAAACGTTATTTATATTTCTCATATCAACAAAATGATGGCATTAAAATTCTCTTACCGTCCAAAAGTGAGCACTTCGCATTCGCACGCTGTAATAAACCAGATATTTTCGCGATAACGCTCGAATAATACATTGAAAAGCTTCATAACGTCGAAGCGATTTAGTCGCGAACTTTTCGCCGGAATTCGAAATATATCGCCAGAGGCGAACCGCGGTGTCAACACGACGACGGAAATAGAACAAACTCCCGAAATGGAGAGAGAAACAATTGTATTGTGTAAACGTACATCTGCGCCCGAACCTTTTTCAAGTGATATTCTTACAAGGCGCACGCTACTCGGAACAGTTTCGGTATTAGTGGAAACACATTACGGATACAGTGGGCCCGGCAGCCGGCTGCGTCGCGTCACTAACCTTCAATATAAACTACCAGACTTGCTCATACATACGAGCCTGCGACATACAACGTCTAGAATAGCTGAGTGGATATAACTTCGTAGTTGTTTCAAGATACTTTATCATGTTACCATTGGCACTAACATGCTTTTGTATTTGTTTTATGTTCATATTTTGTTTACTCATACATATTCGGTCCTTAATTTTATTCTCATGCTCACTTAATGTTTTCCCTGTGCTGTATGAGATGATTCAATTTCTTTTCCGGATTGTCTTGTGTTTTCATTATTCGTCTATTTTCGTAATAAATATGTACTCTTTCACTTCATGTGAGAGACAAGGGGCAGTCTACAGGGAGTAAACAAATGTCTTTATTACGTGTACGCTGACTTTCAAGAATATGTTGACTTAAGGTTTTCTAAGAAAGGTCGTACCTACGTCTAATGTAGATAGAGGAAGGTATGACGTAAAAGATATAAATATTTACAGATTTTCTAATAAAGCTATTTCTACATTTTATGCCTGCAAACCAAAATTTACCTATTGAAAATTTTGATTTTTCATTTGCAATTTTGTATAAAGCTATAGTAAAATTATTAAACTTTTTGCCATTCATAATCCAGCTTACAGGTACAAAACCACAAAACAAGTTCCGCGTCATGGATATACGGACACGCCACAATATGTGGTTGCTTTTTACGGGATGGGCTTTGTAAAACACACACATACCCATATAAAAATACCGCACAAAATCCGTATAATGGTATTAAAATAATAATCTATATGAATACTAGCGGCGCCCCGCGGTTTCACCCGCGTAAGTTTCGACCCCGTAGCAATATCGGGATAAAAACTATCCTATGTCCTTTCCCGGGACTCAAACTATCTCTATACCAAATTTCATCGAAATCGGTTCACTGGTTTAGGCGTGAGAAGGTAACATACACACAGACACACAGACAGAGTTACTTTCGAATCTATCTATCTTTTTTTTCTTTTTTTTCTATAATAAAAACAAAAGGCCTGACTGACTGACTGACTGACTGACTGACTGACTCATCAACGCCCAGCCCAAACCCTTGGACCTAGAAAGCAGAAATTTTACACAATGGTTCCCTTTATATTGTAGACAAGGAATAAGAAAGGATTTTTCGAAATTCAACCCCTAAGGGAGTTAAATAGGGGATGAAAATTTGTATGAAAGTCCGTCAGTTTTAAAGTTAGGATCTTCAAATTTTGTATTTAGGCTGACGATTGAAAATTAATTTTTACGTGTCTCAGCGTTTTTGATAATTCCACCCCCAAAGGGTTAAAAAGGGGGATGAAGTTGTGTATGAAAGTCCGTCAGTTTAAAAGTTAGGATCTTCAAATTTCGTGTTTAGGCTGACGATTGAAAATTAATTTATACGTGTCTCAGCGTTTTTGATAATTTTACCCCAAAGGGGGATGAACGACCTGACTGAGATATCAACGCACAGCCTAAGCCGCTGGTCCTAGGGACATAAATTTTGGAGGGTGTGTTCTTTGTGAAAAGTAGGTATCCAGTAAGAAGGGGTTTATGGAAATTCAACCTTTAAGGGGGTGGAAAGGGGGGATTTTGTTTGCATGAAAAATCTTATTCCTTGAGTCAATAACCTTGAAACTTTACACGAATACTTATCTAAGTAAACTATAAAGTTTGGAATTTTTCGTTTTTCTAAACTACCCTCTAAAGAGGTATTGGGGGGTGTCAAAATTTGTATGGAAGAATTTTAACGCGCTGTCCGATTACCTCGAAACTCGGTATTTATACTTAAGACCAAAAATAAAGAATAAAGTGTATCAGGGTTTTCCGAAAATCAACCCCTAACGGGGTGAAAAGGGGTAGTTAATTATACAGGGGAGAATTTTAATGCGTGGCTTGATTAGCTAGAAAATTGGCATAAATCATTTTTGAGTCAAGTTATGAACACACCTTGAACAATTTTTCATAATTCCACCCATGTAGGGGTGAAAAGCGGGAATACAGTTTATATGAAAAATCTTATTCATTTGGTTAATAAACTTGAAACTTGGCACGAATATGTATGTAAGTAAATTATGAAGTTTGGCATTTTTTGTTTTCATAAGCTACCCCCTAAAGGAGGATTGGGGTGGGGGTGTCAAAATTTGTATGGAAGAATTTTAACGCGTGGTCCGATTACCTCGAAACTCGGTATTTATACTTAAAACCATAAATAAAGAATAACGTGTATCAGGGTTTTTCGAAAATCTACCCTTAACGGGGTGAAAAGGGGTAGTTAATTTTACAGGGGAGGATTTTACTGCGTGGTTTCATTAACTCGAAAATTGGTATAAATAATCTTTGAGTCAAGTAATGAACACATCCCAAACGATTTTACGGAATTCCACCCCTGTGGGGTTGAAAAGCGGGGATACAGTTTATATGAAAAATCTTATTTATTTGGTTAATAAACATGAAACTTGGCAATATTTGGGTCAGTAAATAATAAAGAATGTCACTATTAGTAAAAAAAAAACCCTTACAGAGGATTTAGGGGGTGACTAAGTTGATAGGTTAGAAAAATATAATGTAACCTGCTGTCGGATTAACACGAAACCCGGTACTACTAAAACAAAAAGTAAAAGAAGTATGTGTTTTAGGGATTTTCAAAAATCTACTCCTACCAAGGTGGAAAAGGGTAAGTAACAAAGTTTAAGGGGTGGATATATTACTGCTTGCTTCCATTACCTCGAAAATGAGTATGGGTCTTTGAGTCAAGTTATGAACACATCACGAACGATTTTTCAAACTTTCACCCCTGTGGCACCCCCACAGCGCCCCAAACGCGGGATACAGTTTATTTGAAAAATCTGATTCCTTTGATCTATAAACTTAAAAATTGGCCCGAATACTTATTTATCTAAATAAACGATAAAGACCATACCTACATACATTTTCGAAATTTTTAGAGGAAAGTACGAACTTCACGCGGACGAAGTCGCGGGCAGAAGCTAGTACTTATAATAAATCTGTAGAAGTGAAAACTCTGTACATTGAAAATATCAAAAAAATAAATGGCAGGGGGTGTTACTAGACCGACACTGAACCCAAAAATGTGATTTAAAAAAAATTTGTCTGTCTGTCGGTCTGTCTGTCTGTCTGTTTGTTCAGGCATCACGCAAAAACTACCGGTTCGATTACGATGAAACTTGGTATAATTATTTTTTAATATCCTAGGCACCACACTGGGTACTTTTTATCCCGGAAAAGTATCTATCTATCTATATAAATAAAAACGAAAGGCCTGACTGACTGACTGACTCATCAACGCCCAGCCCAAACCTTTGGACCTAGAAAATTGAAATTTTACACAATGGTTCCCTTTATAATGTAGACAGGGAATAAGGAAAGATTTTTTGAAATTCAACCCCTAAGAGAGTTAAATAGGGGATGAAAGTTTGTATGAAAGTCCGTCAGTTTTAAAGTTACGATCTTCAAATTTTGTGTTTAGACTGACGACTAAAAATTAATTTATACGTGTCTCAGCGTTTTTGACAATTCCACCCGCAAAGGGTTAAAAAGGGGGATGAAGTTGTGTATGAAAGTCCGTCAGGTTAAAAGTTAGGATCTTCAAATTTTGTATTTAGGCTAACGAATGAAAATTAATTCACACGTGTCTCAGCGTTTTTGATAATTTCTCGCCCAAAGGGGGATGAACGACCTGACTGAAATATCAACGCACAGTCTAAACCGCTGGTCCTAGGGAGATGAATTTTGGAGGGTGTGTTCTTTGTGAAGAGTAGGTATCGAACAAGAAGGTGTTTTTGAAAATTCTACCTTTAAGGGGGTGAAAAGGGGGGGATTTTATTTGTATGAAAAATCTTATTTCTTGAGTTAATAACCTTGAAACTTGGCACGAACACTTATCTAAGTAAATTATGAAGTTCGGAATTTTTCGTTTTTCTAAAATACGAGGTATTGGGGGGTGTCAAAATTTGTATGGAAGAATTTTAACGCCCTGTCCGATTAACTTGAAACTCAGTATTTATACTAAGGACTAAAAATAATTAATAACGTGTATCAGGGTTTTTCGAAAATCTACCCCTAACTGTGTGAAAAGAGGTAGTTAATTTTAAGGAGGAGGATTTTACTGCGTGGCTTGATTAGCTCGAAAATTGGTCTAAATAAACTTTGAGTCAAGTTATGAACACATCTTAAACGATTTTTCAAAATTCCACCCCTGTGGGGGTGAAAAGCGGGGATATAATTTATTTGCAAAATCTGATTCCTTTGTTCTATAAACTTAAAAATTGGCCCGAATACTTATATATCTAAATTAATTATAAAGATCATAACAACATACATTTTCGAAACTTTTAGAGGATAGTACGAATGTCACGCGGACGAAGTCGCGGGCAGAAGCTAGTTTATAATATTAGTGTGGATGTATGGATACCGTAAATTAAAAACTACGGTGAAAGAAAACGGAATGAACTGAACGTTCTGAAATTGTGAAATTCAGCAAGTAAACGTGGACACCAATAAAATTGGCAATCGTTTTCTCATTCCACGAGATGAGGCTTTTTGCTTTTCATTGACTTCCTATAAAAATAATTGATTATAATTTTATTATTTTTGCTTCAAAGGACCAAAAAGTTCAGTAAGATTTGTTTACGCCCCAATTGTTTATTTGACCTACAAAATTGTCCCACATTTCTGGAAGACTTAATGTAGAACTAATTTGGGGCATACTCGTATTAAGATTGAGTACCTACACCATTTCATCTTGGGTGATTACTGTGTATATGTAACCTTCATCTTATATTTATTTGACATAGTTACATTAAATACCACTGATTTGACGTATGTTATAACATAACGTGACATGACGCCTCTATTCCCGGACGGGTTAGCCAGAGGTGTACCTGTAGTAGGCACATCAACATTTCACCAGTTATGTTAAGTTCCAGGTAGGAGGCGAGTCTATTGTCATCAACAGGGCACAAATCCAGATTCCGGGCTGCTACTGAGAAATTCCAGATGGAAACTCTATAACACTTTGATATATGTTCGTACCTACCTAAGTATCACATGAAGATCAAAAAAGTTGTTAACAGTTAGGTGCTAAATAAATATGTTAACTTTAAAGTTTATAATTATGGTTAAAACGACTGATGGGAGAGAGAACGCAAATAATCTAAAGCCATTTTTTGGTAAAAGTCACTCGCAAAGTCAGCTGTATAACTTTTAGTGAGAGTACCCACTCTTGAGCCATACAATTGTATGTTTCCACATGCGCCTCTTGATTTTCCTCTACAGGGTGTTACAGAAAGGGTATATCAATACAAACGGGTTGAAGAGTGTATCTGGTCTAGAATCTCTGTACAAAATTTCAGCTCAAAAGCAGTAACTTTGAAAATGCTTAATATTTTTTTATTTCGATAGTTTATTAAATTGAAATCATAACAAACGTGTCACCGCACTACGAGGGTCATTATCCATTATCTGTAGTGTGTCTGTGCGCCTAGTACACGCACATCACGCTGCCACGCGCCAGTGCAGCGCCGTGATGTCGAAATAAAAAAATATTAAGCATTTTCAAAGTTAATACTTTTGAGCTGGAATTTTGTACAGAGATTCTAGACCAGATACACCCTTCAACCCGTTTGTATTGATATACCCTTTCTGTAACACCCTGTATAGGCATATTATATTTTTCGCCTCCACTGAGCTAACATACGTACGCCAATCTCATAAGTAATACGTTATTTCGGGATGTTCGAAAGCTCTTATGTTGATATTAAGTACCCCTTTTCCTTATTTTGAACTTGGGGGAGCTAATGCACGTTTGTATTTAAGGGATCGCTTTGTACACAAACCTTTCGACATTTGTTTGTTTCTCCATCGGTGTGTTTGACTGTCGGCTCATGTTGACTGTTTTGTGGGCCGTTGAACCTATTTACACATGGTTTCTTACGTTACTGGGTGATTTCCGCAAATAATTGACACGGTTTTTGGGTGGCTGGCGTAAAATTGATTGTGCCAAGAGAGATATTGCGTTCACCCATGCTGATTGATTGACAAAAGACGATTTAGAAATAAACCATTTTGTTCATCTACGTGTATGTCATGTCCAGTCGGAAGAAGAACTTTATGCATAAGCATTAGCTTCATCAGCCTAACGTTCCCACAGCTGGGACACAGGCCTCCTCTTGGTGAGATGGAGTGGGCCGTGATCCACCAAGCGGGCCCAATGTGGGTTGTTCGATGTCACATGTCTTCGAATTGGTTCTAGGGCATACTGGTTTCCTCACGATGTTTTTCTTCACCGATTTGAGCGCAGTGGTGATGAAATAATTTACACAAAGTTAAGCGCCTGTCCGGGTGCGAACCTACGACTTACAACTGGTAAGCCACGGCTGTTACCACTGGTCCACAACAGCTCACTCGAACATTATGAGCTGTTATTAAATCACCAGCTTCGCTGACAAGCAGTGTTTTAATTCCCTTATTCAACATTATTTTACACCTACCTACCACTATTTCAAACACAATTTCAAAATAACCACCGACCTATTCTTTCAATAAAAGTCAGTTCCAATAAAGTTCCGAACTTCGAGCTAACCTATTTGCACCGATAAACTACTGGCAACTAACACTCGAGTTTAAATAAAGAATGTAACAGACTCATATGGCGCTCCCAGTTCCTGTACACCAATAACAATTGGCATCGGGCCTCTATATTGTTTCCGGAGAGAGGTTGGGCCATCCATGAATATGGAACTCGACACGGTTCTCGCATAAACTACTATTTCGCAACCCTTTCGCTTCTATGTAAAATGTAGGCTGCGCTTAGGCGGATTTCGGAATTCCATTTAGTTGAAAGAATATTGAAAGGGGAGAGGTAAGCGGTTAGCAAGTCGTTTGGAGTTCTGGACTCATTTGGGCATCAAGTAGATTAAAATATGGCTGTTATCTTATTAACCGTCGTTATTACGACAGGCAGAGTTTGAGTCTTAACCCTTAATTAGGCACATTTCTAATACTGAGCTATTAACATAATAAGCCAGTTGACATACGTTGCTGAGCATAGGCCTTTACGTAAGACAACTGATTTCATAGATATTATGTTTATTTACATTGGACTGCCAATAGAAAAAAATGCAAATGAGTATGTATATGTTTACCAAGCTATAGTCAGTGTCCTACAGCTTTCAAATCCTTAGGGCCCTCAAATAATAGTGATGGAAATATATGGAAATCATGATTGTACCTTATTGGGGTCCACTTTCCTATACGGAAATAATATAATAATATACTTAGGTATATCAGTAAACAGTAGGTTCTGTTTCTGTCCTTATTTCTATGTAGGTATTTCATTTTATCAAAAACATTGTGACAGGGAAAATAATAAACAAAGTATCTAATTCTTGTTTCTCAGTTAAGCTTGTAAGTATTAACTTATTCAAAACTCAAACCGGGAAAGTCAATGCTTAGCCCTTTATGGTTCAAACGGATGTTGTTCATTCAAAAACTAAAAACGTCTTGTACAATGTCAGTTTTCTCGACAGAACAATAGTCCGTGTACCAACGAATTTATTTATTCTGTCGTCTTTCGTGTGTCCAGAATTACTTAAAATTTTAAACTGATTTTTTTGTTAAGTTATGTATGTAATTTTTTTTTTTTAATTTCTGCTTTCGCACAACCTGCTCCACCTTCTTAAACTAATATACAACACTAACTAATGAACATGGTGCATAGAAAAGTATTAAGGAACAAAACATGTGAATTTGGTAATAGTTATCAAGTCATGAGCGTACTAACGGACAGGACATAGAGACGTTGCGTTTTACGATAGGTGGGGATTATATCGAGCTATTAAATCTTGAACGTCTGGTCGCGGATACGTTACATAGTTGGGTAGTCGGCGTCGTGTCGTCTATCGACTATTTATAGTTAAGGCTGCACCAGTATCGGTTATATACGTCAGACTAAGCTGCCTCTACTACATTTGTGCGTGCTGGAGGCCTGTGCGGAAGATTATACGTGGTACGAGACTATTTTACTATGATTGTTATGTTAGAAATCTATTTTGTTTATGTTACTGTATGGAGTTAGAAGCTGTAGTGTAGCAGTTTTCTGGAAGCCGTTTTGCTAGTCAACTACAATAAGTAGTCATATGTATGTATCACCACACACTTTTAGAAGTCTTATTAGTAGCTAGCTAATAGTCTGATTTGGATATCTAGTGCAGTGTGACCATCATTAATTGATATTTCAGTTTCATTTTAGTCTCGATATACCATGACATCATTACCAAACCACATAAATCTAAAACCATTTATAACATAAAATGCCAAAATTTTATCGTTCACTTAAAAGAAACCAACCTCAGGTGGACTATTAGGCGAATTGAAAGGGACTAGGGACGTAATTCTTTAAGGCTCTGAATGAAATATAGGCCACACGCTACCGAGGGAACTAAAGGCAGGTAACAACGGCAATTTCAAAAAGCCAAACGCACAGATTTGAGCCTAGGATAAAATAAAAGATTTTAACATGACGAAGGAAATATATTATGTATTCGTTCTGAATAATGGGCCTTTGAATGTATTATTGTGTTTCAAAACTTATCAATAGTACGGTCGATCTTCGTGTTTTTTGAAGATTCTCATTTACGTCTAATCTTTATCAAATTGTTTATTTTTTACTCAATTATATATTATTAGCTCCATAAAGAATAAATTCTATGTCTGTCTGTGACTTTATTGCGTGTCAAGTTGTCAGTATAAAATAAATTATTCTAAACCCATTTTCAAACATTTCAGACGCACTGCTATAGAACATCCATTTACAAGAATTATTGACTTTATTCTGTATGTTTTATTGAATTTCTGTAACGATATTCTGGAGACTCGTCTAATATAAATTCAGTGGGCACATTCGTCGTATCGTTTGAGCAATATGTTTCCTTTTCTCCGACTTGGAGCGGCAAAATCAAGAGTATATGGTATCAAGAACGATCCATATAAAACATTTGGACCCCAGACTGTTTGCACCAACGTAAAATAAATCAAAGTTGTCTTCCTAACACGACTCTTGTAAAATTTTCTTAAAGATTTACATAGTTTATTATCCACTTATTACTATTGGGTACAAAGTAATGTTCATGAACTGTTTATTTCAAAGTAATGTTTATGGAATGTTTATAGTACCCTTTCTCTGACCCCTCTACATTATGTTTATTCGACGAATAGTTTTTGTTTTGGTTTCATAATCAAATGTAGATACTCGTTTATTGGATTCAGGCTATTTACATAACTCATCCCGTTTTCTAAACCAATAAAAGAAAACTTTGAATTCTGATTAAAAACAAAAACTTTTAATGGGAAAAAGAAAGTTTCTAATTTTGTTACAATGTAGGCAGTCAGAATGTCCAATGAATTAAAGAAGTTGTGAAAAAGTCTGAAAAACATCTAAACATATTAATTAAACTATCAAGTTGCCGTGATGAAATAGCTCGTTAGAAGGAAGCGCAAATAACAAGTTAGGTATAAACATGACGCTTAATAATCAGCTTAATAAACGCACCGGTGGCACATACGACACCTTGTTAAAATTATGGTAGACGAGACAGCAACCCGGAACCACAACCCCTTAAATTTTCACAATTTACTGCCTCTCCCATAAAGTAACAAAGTCAAAACATTTGAAGCATCGACCACGTGGATAGATACACATAATTATAACGTTTTGTTTCACTTTAAAATCTCTTTGAAACCTTATACCGAAGAACGACAGCACAGGTTCAACACTCATGGAGGTTAGTTAATCAAATAATAGTTTAGAACAATAGAATATTCACTGGCCGCTATTCACTCATAAATCTTGGAGGCTAGACACCTACGCCTGGCAGGTAAGGGGCAGTTCATTTATTACGTAAGACAATTTTGACCACTTTCTGACTATAGATGCTGGCGGGAAAAATTCCGAATCATTCCCGTCGAATACTTCGGAAGTATTCCGAAATATTCCGAAACTTTGGGAATATTTCCCATTGAATTATTCGGGCGAAATATTCGGCGGAAACATTCGATTGCGGGGTACGAATCTTTCTCGCGGGGGGAAAACTTCTCCAGGGAGCATCTCCCCTCTTACCGCACCTCGCACCGCCATCGCCTGCACGCACGACTCGTGCCTCGTGCAGTCGGGCGCGCACAGAGGGGTAGCGTCTCATATTAACGTATATATATTAGTCTATGGGTAGCGCGGCGGCGATCGACGTGCGATGCAATATACGATTTTCAGGAAAAAAAAAATAAAAATCTTAATTAAATTAATTTTGAATAATTCTGATTTAAAGAAACTTTCCCAGAAGTATTCCGGAATTATTCAGAATTTTTCAGAAGTTTTGCAACTATATTTCTGACCCCCCGTACCCCTACGTACAAAAAAATAAGAGTTGGTTGAACCCCTCCCCTTTTCTAATCTTAAATAAGATCAGTATCTACAAAATTGTAAAGAAAAAGTATCAAAAAATTAAAAACTTATAATTATTGTTTACTTTTGTGATCTTATGTAAGAACAGTCTAGACCCCTCTTACGGGGGGGGAGGGGGCGTAAGAAAAAATAAGACTTGTTTGGACCCCTTCCCCCCTCAAATCGACTTACGTAATAAATGAACAGCCCCTTACCAGATACATTTAAGGCCTTGTCTATAGTTTACCTTCACTGAGACTCAATCATTAAGTTTTGAGATTGAGTTGAACAAGATTATATTCAGCCATCTTAACCCCGTAGTCTAATCACGTTACACAGTCACAATAATAATGTCTTGCTTTCAATCAGCACCCCAACTGCTTAAACATTCATAATCCATTGCTTCAGAATGTTTGAAAAATTCGTCTACTAAATAACACGATGAATATTGTTTAATAGTCAAATTGAAAGGTATTGTCATTGTAAGTGTGTTACGCAATAATAGGCCTTCAGGTTTTGTAAGACTGATCATAATTTTCTATTTAACACATAAGTTTATATAAGTGGAAACTTGTAATTGGCTTTCTTCTACATATTACCTCTGTTCACTTGAATGTATTTATTAGCTGTAAGTTTTCTTAAAAGAAATAAAATAAAAATAATCTCAAATCAGCCGTGAAATCTCATGTTAGCTATCGTGATTAGTTAATCAAAATATCAAACGCCAATCAAATCATTTAACAAAAGATTTTACGGGCTTTCAGAAACCGTAAGTTAATCTACGATTAACCTTTACGGCGTGACATTACATAACAACATTGACTTGAACAAGATTAACGTGAAGCTAGCTTAGACTTCACCGTTATCTAGGTACCTTTGCATAGAGGACTGAGCTCAGCAGATAATACATGTTACACAATTATCCGGGCTTGTCATAAGCTCCTGATTAGTCTATCTCATTCATATCAAAACATAGGAACGAGAACATCTGGCTGACGCTGATGTATTTTATTTGTATTAGGAGAGACTACTAAAATTCTACTTGGAAAGGGGATTAAACAAAGAAATGCATGTACGTTAGTAAACACGTAAAAAACGCGACAGCATAAAAAGGTGCTATCTTTTGCTAACAACTTCGAAATTGCTTTAGATTTATACCGTCCCATATACACACATCAAAAGTGTCTAGGGATCAAGCATTTTTATGCGGATTTCTTGAGATTGAGATGTGGCTTTGTAATAAATTTATGATTTTATAAATTTATATGGATCCTTTTTGGTGCATTTCATAATTTGAATCAGGAACTGTGAATCAAATTCGAGTAAAAGATGAAAATCAGCTGTCAATATTTTCCCTATAAAAACATACAACGCATTGAAGACATTATTAGTGCTACTGTTTATACAGATCGGACTAACTTACCTAGTGACGTCCGATCCTTAATTATGTGAAGTAATCTCATCCTCATTGTATAGGTACTATGTAGTCGCACCATTTCGTGCGCACACGTCACAATATTTAAAGATGAAATTCAAATTTTTTCATCCTAAAGAAAAACAAATGTTGTCTGTGGTCCAGTCGTTGGCGCGGTCTCCTGACATCTGTCAATCATTCTTTCAAAGCATAAGAACGGGACTTCACGATGACCTACATGGGCATCGTATAGTCCCGGCATACAGCACAACACAACTTCTAGAAGGGGTTTAATAAGGCAATCCAATACACCTAAAGTATAGGATGATTATCTGGGAAGGGTTGGGATACAATGAGGATGAGATTACTTCACATAATTAAGGATCGGACGTCACTAGGTAAGTTAGTCCGATCTGTATAATTATGCTACGTAATCTCATCCTCATTGTATAGGTACTATGTAGATGTTCAAAGAATAAAGTTGTGTTGGTCATCATAGGTACCTACATAAAATGAGCATTGTTCAATAATTGAACATTGTAACATAACATGCATACTAATTGTAATGCATTTCTATTAAGAATCAGTGTACCATTAAGGTTCATCCTCATTGTATAGGTACTATGTAGTCGCACCATTTCGTGCGCACACGTCACAATATTTAAAGATGAAATTCAAATTTTTTCATCCTAAAGAAAAACAAATGTTGTCTGTGGTCCAGTCGTTGGCGCGGTCTCCTGACATCTGTCAATCATTCTTTCAAAGCATAAGAACGGGACTTCACGATGACCTACATGGGCATCGTATAGTCCCGGCATACAGCACAACACAACTTCTAGAAGTGGTTTAATAAGGCAATCCAATACACCTAAAGTATAGGATGATTATCTGGGAAGGGTTGGGATACAATGAGGATGAGATTACTTCACATAATTAAGGATCGGACGTCACTAGGTAAGTTAGTCCGATCTGTATAATTATGCTACGTAATCTCATCCTCATTGTATAGGTACTATGTAGATGTTCAAAGAATAAAGTTGTGTTGGTCATCATAGGTACCTACATAAAATGAGCATTGTTCAATAATTGAACATTGTAACATAACATGCATACTAATTGTAATGCATTTCTATTAAGAATCAGTGTACCATTAAGGTAAATAGTTACCTAACTTAATTTATAATTCTCTAATTACTATTAGATTCTGGAAATATAATCAGTTTTGAATCAACTAGTTTAATTAATAATCCCATATGGCACACATCAATTTCTTGTAATCAGACAATTAACATTGACATGTAATAAGTTCTATGTACAACCACTCTATAGAGCACACAGCTGGTGCAAAAACATTAGAATCACTAATAAAAAGGTCTCTTATAAAACCGAGTAAGGGTTGAGAAATTTGTGGTCCAACCAGCATAATGACACCTTCTTCAGAGCCCTTTGAAGTAGAGGCATGTCTGTATATGTGAATTTAGAAATAATAATATCTATTCCACTCTTACTTGAAATTTGTTTTATCCATCTATTATTGGTTGCAGTAGAGGTTGCATCATAAGGCTTTCTTATAGTTATAATTAATGATTTACAATTTTGTCTTTTACTCTTACCTAGTAAAATCTAGATAGGACAATTTAAGGGTTGTGGCAGTACAGAAAGATAAATTATCTTTAAAAAATGGTAGAATCAAGTTGAGTTCGGATCTACCAGGTTTTAATTATATCTGGATTTTTATGTTAATTTTGTCCTCATTATAAGAAGTGTACTAATGAGTGACCAGGTTTGAATTTTGTGTGCAGTTACAAGAGCTATTATCGTTACTAATTGTTTGGTTAGAAATTCTAAACCAAGGGTTTGATTGGGAAATAAATTAATCTGTCGAACTCCGCTAATGAGATACAATTGATTTTCTATTGTTTCGTCGCCAATAGGCGACGCGCGGTGCTTGGCCGGTTAAATAATGCAAAACGATACTAGGGTCCCACTAACTTCCTATTTGGGATTCTTTGGTCTTAATATAAATATATCCCTGAGAAACCTTGTCGCTCTGTCATTGTTGTGTCAATGTGGCGGTCAAAAACTACAGAATTTGCTGATTATTATATAGCTCACTCAATACCATTAGGATATCATACATCATTAAACTTAGTGGTAAAAATTATATGACTATCATGACTGAGCCTAGGGGTCAATGTCTTGTGTCTAACAGAAGAGAGTCTACTGATCTAGAGCAAAGCTAACACTATATTAATTGAGGGATCAGTCTTTCTCCTATCAGGAAAGCGTCCCTGATAATATGGCAGCAAACAGTGACTCCTGTGCATTGGGTGTTGAGATCCCATTTGACAGTGAATAGATCTACAGAACATACTTGGATCAGGGAGCCATGATATGTTGATATTTAGTATTAGACCTGATTGTAAACAGGTTAATCGGGGGCTGGCCCAGTACAGCACACACCCCCCCCCCTGCTTACATAGGTATATCTTTACTTAGAAGTATGTCCTTATGTAGGGTTTCAAAATTTTTTTTTTTTTTTTTTTGTAACATTTGACTTGTAGGCTATATCACATCACTTCCATTTAATTTCTATGTTAGGAAGCCTAGATTCAATTTCCCATACTGTTTTCTTTGGAACTAATATAAAATGCATAAACCCGTATTTGTCATTCCTTGTACCGTTGCCAAAATTGTTAAGCCAAGCTATTCAGATGAGTAAAATGAGTACCACCCATCTTACTGACACAGGATATGGCCGTTGTGATATCTTTTCTAAGTCCTTACAGTAACTGAGTTTGCTTGCAAATGTTTTGAGCCCCATAAATGCTGCTAATAGTTCAAGGTAAGGTAAGGAACTTTTCAACATTAACTGTCCAGTGCCTGTGGATGTTGATATCATTACATACCAGACCCCAGTCAGTTTGGGACAATATTTCGAGAACAAAATCTAATTGTTTAATTCTATTGTGGTTTGTTGGAATGTAAGGTAACCAACAATCTCTGCAAATAAATGATTTTTAATTTGTTTCTAGCCCTGTTGTATTTGTAAATAAGTGATTTTTAACCTAGTTTGGTATAAAGTTAACCATATTCATATACAGATGCAGCTACTAGAATACCTAGTAATTAGACACACTCGATTATTTATATCTCATTTCAGACTTAATATTCTTTATGGACTACAGGGTGAAGTCTATATTTTCCTGAGGAAGTGAAATGGCAAACTGGACTGAACCCAACTAATATCCTAGACATTGGCAGCACTGTCTGGGCACTCTTTTCAGTTTTAATAATAAATCCTAGATATTTAACACAGTTTGAGTATCAGACATATTTTCTAAACACTGCATATGGATCGGCAGGGCACAGAATATAATTGTCAAGATGTATGACAAAAAACAACCCTAGTGACCTCCGGTGACAGACAACTGGCTTTATGATGTTTGTGAATACATATGGAGCGGTGCTAAGTCCAAATACGAGGCATGTAAACTGTTATAACTTATAACATATCTTGAAATAGAAACTGGGGATATCTCCTGAAATATTTTCATATGGATAATTGATATGAATTTTTTAAATCAATGTAATATTGTAGGCAAAAAACTTATATACCTAGTAACATACTACATATTAAGTTTTTATTTAATATGTATCTCCAAACACCATGCGATTTTGGTACAATTATACCAGATAAAATTACTTATTTGACAGGAGCACATGTTTCTATAGCACCTAATATAAGAGATTATTCCATGGGGATAGATTGCTTTCTTTCTGAATGAAGTTGTTATTCAGAAGTTTGAATTGGAAACTCAGTAAAAGGTAGTTTATAACCCTTGATCCACTCATATATGGTTGGATTAGTAGTAATATCATACTTCAGAGAAATATTGCAATCTACCAGTCTGTACCTGAGCTAGTGATGATGCTGGTTCTGGCAACGGTTGTTGGCATTGGATTTATCTTGAAGCTTATAGATAGCTATTCTGAATTGGTGTGTAGAATAGGTATTTTGATATTGGTGTTTACTCACATCAATTCTTGAATTTCCTCATGGCTAGGTAGGATTAAGGATCTCAGATTATTGCAATTTTATTTTATATACCATCGGCTAGCCTCGCGTGATAGCTCATGTGGTATCGTTCTTGTGTAAGTATACGGCACAGTTACGTTCTCATGGTTGACCTCACAGTGAAAACTAGAGACTGCTGTGCGTATATTACGGCATGATTTCAATTGCCGACAACTGAGTTTCGATGACGGCTCCGCTTTGCTTTTTCAAGCGATTTTTCCAGTTCTCGCAGGCGTACGGTCAGCTCCTACATTCCATCGTCTCGTTTTCTTCTGTTTTCCCATCTTGTTAAAACTTTTCTGAACTTTTATATACGAAAACGTGATCAGTGCGCGGCACAAAAAAGTACAATGGTTGACAGATGTCAGGAGACCGCGCCAACGACTGGACCACAGACAACATTTGTTTTTCTTTAGGATGAAAAAATTTGAATTTCATCTTTAAATATTGTGACGTGTGCGCACGAAATGGTGCGACTACATAGTACCTATACAATGAGGATGAGATTACGTAGCATAATTCCCTACTACTGATTAAAACCAACGTTATTATGGAGCGGCGACGTCATTTAAGCAGGGAAGAAATGCTCAGAGCCGTGGGAATGATAGAAGCTGGTTCCCGGCAACGTACTGTGGCTTTAGCTCTGAATACAAGTCAGAGTGTTATCAGTCGACTTTGGACACGTTACCGAAGCACTGGTACCGTGGCTGAGCGCCATGGAGGACGGTATCGCTGCACCACACGGAGACAAGACCGATACATTCAAATCTTAACTCGAAGAGCTCCAACAATAACCGCCATGATGTTAGCCGTGAGGCTTCATCACTCTTCAGGGAACTTAATTAGCGACCAAACAGTCAGAAACCGCTTGCATGAAGTGAACCTTCATTCCCGAAGACCGCTACGGGTACCACCTATAGCAATGCACAATCGTAGGATTCGATATCAATGGGCTCTTGAACACAGAAATTGGGCAGAAGAACAATGGCGTTTCGTGTGCTTTTCTGATGAGTCTCGTTTTGGTATGAGACCGGATACAAGACGTATACGACATTGGAGAACCCCTGGACGCCAACAGCGATTAAAATCCTGCCAGGAAGTCCATCCTTATAGTGGTGGAACCATCATGGTATGGGCGGGTATTTGGATCGGCGGAAGAACTGAGTTGATTTGGATCAGAGGCAACCTCAACGCTCCAATTTATGCTGAGACGATTGTATCAGACGTCATCGTTCCTCTACAAGTGCAAATCGGTCCCTTATTTCAGTTAATGCATGATAATGCACGACCGCACACCGCAAGAGTTGTAAGACAGACTCTCGCCGCAGCTAACATCAATGTCCTGCCCTGGCCTGCTCAGTCGCCAGACTTGAACCCGATTGAGCATGCATGGGATATGCTACAGAGAAGAGCTCTGCCGAATATGGAGGGTATCCAGTCGCAAGAAGACCTTTTTTTGTTGTTGCAACGAACATGGGCGGCCATTCCACAGCGTGATTTGGATGAACTCATTTTGAGTATGCCAATCCGATGTTCTTGTGTTGTTAGTGTTCGCGGTAGAAACACGGATTATTAATTGTTTAAGTTACCCAATAAAATTTTAAAGAAAACTGTTATTTCAGTCTTTTTTTTCGAACTTTTGTGTTAGTGGTTCAAATGTCAAAAATCCCTTTATTAGGAAAATGGCAAATTTCTTTATTAATGCAAAGGTGACTTGGTTTATCGTTACTGTGACAAACGAAAACACTTTATTTGATGAATCCTTAAAGAAAATTTTAATTAATATCAATCAGGAGAAAAGTTATTGCAAAAATATATGTTGATCCCTAGACACTTTTGATGTGTGTATTTGTAGAAACGTGTGCTTTAAACGCGAAAGTCACAAACAAATACCTACTCCAAACGCAATTTCAAATAAACAAAAAAAAAATACATCGCAAAGGCTGGACTGACGTCAACACAAAGAATATCTTATTCAAATACCATTTACTATGTATTTTCTAAAAGTAAAGCAGCTGTTCTCATCTAAACAACCATTTTACGAATACACGCTCTTAAGTTGTTTTCTATAAATTATTTGTCTCAAATAAAACAAAATGGAAGCTATTGGCCTTTCAGACCTTCTTACGTTCAGAGGTCGTGTGTTCTCAATAAAGGTACGTCTTTTCTTAACTGTGGTTTACGAGTTACAAATTGAGTTTTATACAATCGGAGATGTATGACCTTTTGCCACAGGATCCCGGAAACATTTTACGTCCATGGGAGGATTAGAAAAAGTTACGTAGTTAAGTAGTTGTTAGTTGTATTGTATTGAAGTTAGTCGCAATTCACTATTTGGGAGTTAAGACCTGTCTTTTATGTATTTATTAATCCACCATCAACTTTTGGAGAGCATTAAATCATCCGTACACCGTAGGAATATCTGAATAAAAACTATCATAAGTTATGTTCCTACCTAATCCAAGTTATGTTCTACCCATGTGCCAAATATCATTCAAATCCTAGATTTGCCAAATATCATTCGAATCCCAAGATTCGATTCAAAGCCGTTTCAGCAGCTTGAAAGCGTAATAAAACAAACACAAAACATCATCTTATTAATATTATAGTTTAGAAAAAAATCAGGACGTTGTCTTCCATGGCGTATATAACTGTAGATTGAATAATATCCAGAGAATATACTGGAATAAACTGGTCGGTAGCGGGAAAAGCCGTCAACATTTTCATTGAAAACTAGCAAGACTCGACAACGTTCAGAATTCATACATTCTCTACGATATAATTTAATACGTTTAAAGGCTTGTGTACCAATACTGATTCCAATAAAGTGCAATGGAACCAACGTAATACCGATAAAAGAGTTCGCGCGGTGAGCTAAATGTGTTTCTCTTTCAAAGAACATTTTCCGTGTTACAGTGTTTTGAAACAAATGTTCTACTTCGAAACAAGCTACGACGTTGTACGTTGTACTGATTCATTATTGAATTTAGTGGAAATAAAACAATAGCTGTGCCGTAACTGCCGTACAATGTCGTACCGAGAAACGTTCTTTAAATTGAATGGTACCAACTATGAATCCTAAATATAAATAATATACGTGTGTGTGTTTTCATATAATAAGTACTTTATATCGTATTATTTGCACTTTTGGATACTTAAGTAGGTAATTTAAAACTAGATGAATCTTAATTTTTAGAGCAGTGGTGACCTAGTGGAAACAGCCGCGACCTACGAAGTGTAGGTCGTACGTTCGATCCTAGATAGGCGCTTTACATTTTGTAAATTATTTCGTCACCACTGCTCTCAAAAACGGTAAAGGAAAACGTCGTGAAGACGGCATATCCTAGAACCAAAGATTCTTAGACGTGTGACATCTACCAACCCGCCCTGAATGCTCATGGTGGATTAAGGCCCACTCCCTGTCACCGAGAGGAGGCCTGTGTCCCAGCAGTGGAAACAGTATAGCCTAATTATGCATATTTTTTTGTACAACTTCTTTAAGCATGCGAATATTACCTTTAGTATAGAACCTGCGTAAACAATCGTTGTTGAAGAAATAAATAAATAAATCTTATTTTGTTGTTACTGCCAAATCTCGTTTTAGTTGTGTTGGACTTAATTGGCTTTTTGGTGCTTAAAATTCTGAGTAATTTTAATCAAAGGAGACTGTTAAAAAGTGGTCTATGAACCAATAGCAATACTGTTACGAGATTTCTGTGGGGATACCTCAACTATACCCTTGTGCAAAGTGGCATCAAAATCTGACCCGGCAGTTTTGAGAAATATAATATTTTAGAATAAATAATTTCATGATAACATTAAAAAGTGGTCTATGAACCAATAGCGATACTGTTACGATATTTCTGTGGGGATACCTCAATTATACCCTTGTGCAAAGTGGCATCAAAAGGGCAGTTTTGAGAAATATAATATTTTAGAATACATAATTTCATGATAACATTTTCATTTTAAAAACGTTTTAAAGGGTATTTCTGACTTTGTAATACCTAATTAATGTGTTTCTTTCCTAGATTTTAGTATTTGTTTCGATTTTAACCGACTTCAAAAAAGGAGGAGGTTCTCAGATCGTAGGAATTACATTTTTTAAATATTTTTATGTTCACCGATTACACGAAGACGGCTAGACCGATTAAAAAAAACTATATTTTTGGTTGAAAGGGTATACTTCCCAAATGTTCCCATTGTCACCAGGTCAGGATCTGGTGATTGGATCCTGGAGAAATCTAGGGAACTCTTCAAACATTATAAGCACAGCTATAACAATTTGGGTATTCTTTAAGGTAACTCGTGCATTTGCTCTCGGAAAGCACCATTTGGTGAAGTGGTACTAATGATGAAGACCTCAGATGACCACCGGAACAACTCATTAATAAGTATTTCACGGGTTGCGATTCGATTACTTTAATATGGTTGCTAAGCATTTCATGCTATAAATAAACCGTCAAAATAAAATGAAAAAATATTGAATGATGAAATCATGTTTCGACCCAGAGGTGATGTGATTTGTTTGATCTGCAACCATTCTGTGCTATTTTTTCGAAAAAAAGAAACCTGAAATTCTGCGCTGTCGAGGTGGTAAGTGTCTTTGTTTAGCAGAAAACCACATTAATTAAGTAGTATAAAGTCAGAAATACCCGTTAAAACGTTTTTAGAATATAAAAATGTAGCAAAAAAAGTGAATTTTAAAGTATTTTTTTCTCAAAACTGCCGGGTTAGATTCTGATGCCCGTTTGCACAAGGGTATAGTTGAGGAGTTCCCACAGAAATATCTCTACAGTATCGCTATTGGATCATAGACCACTTCCCATACAAATTTTAACAGTCTCCTTTTATTTTAATGAGATTTGAATTATTGGTATTTCTATTTATTAGTAAGTCATTATGTCGTAATTCAAGCATTGTTTAGCTATTATAACAAATTGTTTATTATTACAAAATATTTAAACATCAGCATTTCTTAGATCTTTAATCTAGCTATTGCTAAGAACCGTGCAGAGTAAGCAAACTGAAATGACAGTGGGCTGGCCATGTTTGTGGAGGCACCGATGCGATGGCCAGTGGAGCATTCGAGTCTTGGAGTGAATACCGCGTATCGGTAAGTGTAGCGTGGAACGCCCCCCAGCTAGATGGACCGGCGACCTTAAGGGAATGACTGGGACAGACTGGATGCGGAAGGCGGAGGACAGGGTGCTGTGGCTATTAAAAAACAGCGGGACTGTCCGAAACAGCGGGATTGTCCGAAAGGGTTACCGCAGCCCCGTAACATAAAGGGCTACGGAAGGAACATGGGTGGGTTTTAGTCAGTAAGAGTCTGACACTCCCTTCCGCTCCACCCGGAGCGGGAGGAGTCATTTGATGATTTCCCATCCACAAAAACAAAAAAAGGGTGTTACGGCGCAGCCTGGGAGAGGCCTATGTCCAGCAGTGGACTGTGATAGGCTAAGTTCATTAATTGATTGCTAAGAACAGTTACCTATTTTTGATTGTCCTACTTGGTCCAAGCTTAGGCATAAGTAGGTATGTATCTAGGTAATACATAATGTAGGTACGTACAATACGCCTATTGCCTATGGTCTGCCAATTGTCATGCATGATAAATGATAATCCAACTCTATCATTTGTGCCCGACGTCTGTTTTTAGAACGAAAAAACAACAAACAGATATTTTTATATGAACCTGTTATCAAACTTGCTTTGTTTAGAGCCACCGTACGAATATACATAAAACCATTAATTTTTTTATTCACACCTGGTTTTTCCTGGCCGCCGCACAATGTTGCGTGCTTTCCATTGAATTATTTTGGTGTGCTATTCATAACATACATAACATAACATCACGCCAGTAATCCTTGAGGGGTTAAGCAGAGGTGTACCTATAGTACATCCACATTTCTTTTAAGTCCCGCGTAATAGGGGGTGAGCCTATTGCCATCTGCCGGGCACAAATCCAGACTTCGGGCTGCTACTGAGAAATTCCTGATGGAAAAACCCACTAACACTTTGCCCGACCTCAGAATTGAACCCAGGACCTCATGCTCAATCTGTAGCGCTTGCGACACCTAGACTCTTTCTAAAAACTACACAATACATTTGATTGGGAAATGATATAAAACGGAATACAGGGTGAAATTTTAATCACCGTTTTCCTCTTAAGGGGTCATTGTATTCATCATTATGAACAACTTTTACTATGGGGCAAAACATGAAATTGCGAAAAAAAATCAGCTGTTCCTTACATTTTGACGAGTTATGCGAACATAAATGTAGGAAATACCTGATTTTTTTTTTCGCGATTTCATGTTTTGTCCCATAGTAAAAGTTGTTCATAATGATGAGTACAATGACCCCTTAAGAAGAAAACGGTAATTAAAATTTCACCCTGTATAACGTTACACCAGGAACCTCTTTTTTATGTAATTGGAATCTATAGTGACATGTTACCTACGCTTAGGAAAAATAACTCTTTATAGGCCTGATCACACGTACCGCAACCACAATAGAACCACAACATGTGGACGGGCACTAATTTGTATGAAAATTAATACTTGTGTCGTGTCGGGGTTATTTTATTTATAATACGAATCCTATGCCATTCATACCGAATAAACAATGATCACATCATAAATTAGCAATCTGTATTAAGGAAGGGTTATGTATAGACAATGTAATGGAATGTGTAGCCAACCGCTACACATTCGCGTCTTCGGAGTTTAGATAGCAATTTAACATAACCCTGTATGTATCGCTGTTGGTTCCCTAAATAAATATAATAAAACATAAATAAAAAAATAAAAGACTTTCAAACAAATATTCTCAATACAAAAATGTGTTCCACAAAACAAAATGGAAGCTTGTGCAACAACGTCGGTTTAAAAGCATGAAATTCAGTGGGTTGACCTTTACTTCAGGCGTTTGTCCCACAAAGCTGTAGTGGTCCGGGACTATTTTCATTGCATTTTCTATCGGATTGGACTCACAGAGATTTCAACAGAATATTACCATAATGGACCTATGTCCTAAGTGTTCAATAGAATATTGAACGAAGGATCCTTCTCACTGCCCGTTATCTTTTATAATAAACCCAGCAATTGTAAGCTATAACGTCGTCACTGGAAAGGAGAAAACGCTAAAGCGCCATTTGGGACAAAATAAGTTTTATATTTTTATAGTTGTATGTATATCGTTGGATTAGATTTTTTTAAGCAATATTCAACAATTTTTTGTTTGATAATCTGAGCCTATTAAAACTGGTTCAGATATATACTTATTTTTTTAAATATAATTTTCTACTAAGTACGCTAGTTGATAATGCCGTGCTTTCCTATAATTTAGATACATGCAAGATCTATATTATGACAAAGACTTTGGGTTAACGCTGTGTGTATTTAGGTGGTAAGCCTTTATATAAATAAATTAAAGTTTAAATGTTCTGAATAAAAAGTAATCCGCTCCGGGTATCAAGCTACTTCCATATCCTTTCTCTTCCCTTACTTATCATAAAACGCATGGCTACGTCTCTCTGTCTGTCTGTTGGTTAGTGCACTTATAGCTTGACAATCACTTAACCAATTTAGGTAAGTGTGTACGAGCAAACCCATACATATCAATTGTATCGATTTCATGCCGACGTGTGGTTCTCAAGTAATAAATACATATATTATTTGAGTTAGCGATCAGTAGTTGCAAAGCATTCGCCGCGTCTCGATCATTATATCAGTTTTGGGTGTTGTGCTTTCTTCTTAACTTTCAATACACAAGTTGAACTCAAATCAGTTTATAATTTTAATGTAGCTGACCCCGTACAAAGTGCCTTGTCTGATTTAAATAATGTTTGCCGGCGGCATTTTCATATTATTTTTGTCTCATTATATATGTCGTATATATGCACTGCACATAAAGGACATGCTGGTTTCCTCGCGATGTTTTCCTTCACCGTTTTAAGAGCAGTGGGAATGAAATAGTTGACACAAAATAATGCGTCTGTCTAGGTACGAACCTACGACCTGCAACTCGTAAGTCACGACCATTATTACTGGTTACTGGGCCACCACTGCTTCCTTCAACAAGTATATTGTGCTAAACTGATATTGTCCTACTACTGGTTAAAGCTTCTTTTTGTACAGAGTAGAAAGCAGAAACAGTATCAATCATTACGCTGTCACAATGCTGGTGATTATAGACTATTCAGTCTAGGTTTTTGCACTTGGGCCCTACACCTACAATAACATTGTGCAATACTTTTATTATGCAATAATACTGAATCACTCCTTGCACTCAAACGATCAATTATGTTGACGGCTCATACGCGTCCATGTTTTCGCGTGAGCAAGACCTGCCTAGTGTTCCAAGGCTTCCAGCCAGGCTTAAAAATATTGCGCAATACACACGTGATCACATGTTGATCGTACACGGTGCAATAAAAATTAAACTCGCTCAAACTTTTGTTCAATTATTGTGCAATGTTTAATATTTATCTAGGGTATAAATATTAAACATTGCGCAACTCGTGATATTGTGCAATATAATTGATCGTCTAGGGCCCGCCGAGCGAGACACAAGTCATTAATAATTATGTTTTATACTCTAGTTGCAAACAAAACATTTTCAGTCTTTCACACAATTTAGTAGGTACTGGTGCGTAAGCAAACAATTTAGTTTAATTACCTACTGTCTAAAGCCTAACGACCTAACTAATTATAATGAGGTAGGAATTTACATTAATTTACTAGTAGGTAAACACCGATGATTTCAGCAAGGGGTCTTGTTTCAGAGAATTCAATGTAGAATAAAGAATTTATTTCATACGCTTACATTATTTTTTTATGAAGCAAAAGCATTATAACAATAAATTAACAGGCAACATGAACCTACTGAACTTTAACGTTTAACGCTGATGGCCCGGGGCTGTATCATAAAAATTTCCTCGTATAGGCGCCGCCGGCTCGACGGGCTATTAACTATAATGTGGTAAAGCCGATACACGCCCTCTATAATATCTGCTCGGTTACCGTGTCTGCTAGATATAGCAAATAAGTAATACTTACTTAGTGGTAAGTTAAGAAAAGACAATTTATTTGGTACATAAACTTATGAGCAAACATTGAGAACGATACACGGCACGGTTTCTTTACGGTTTACAAAAAAAAAAAATACAAAAATACAAAAAGTTTATTTCAGTAACATGTACAACTTTTACAGTAAATCTTACATAGACACGTTTACGGTGACATAAACCGCACTGTAGAAAAAATGTGTCAGTCAACAACCTTCCATATTGATCCATACAACACTGACAAACCGTGCCTGCACATGGCGAATAAACCATAGTTTTTCACAGCAAGAGAAACGTGTGTTTTCGAAGGGCCTTAGGCCAACTTGTGACAAGTGTTACCCCTCCCGCACCGCGCAGCTACCTCAGGCAACATCTCAGTTAAGCGGTCGGCCTATTGTAATAAGGAAATACAAAGGTAAATGCAGCAATAATTTTTAATCTAGATTTAAATCGCTGCTTTGTTACAAAAAACGAGTGGCCGAATTCTACTTAGACAAAAAATGCACTTAGTAGCCAAAAGGAAAAGGCAGATTAACAAAGCAGTAGAAATATAATATACTAGAACCCACAAAAATATACTAAATACAACCCACTATTTGTGCAACAAAGGATTTGTCTAGTTGCTAATGCCCTTGAGTGTATGAAATATTCATGCAGGACCGGAAAAACACTGAATTCGAAAAGCGAATACGTTTGGTTGACATTACGAATGACTTCAGACGGCGCACTATTGGTAGGTTAAGTATGCGGTTTAACAAATAGACTGTGTTTAAAAAAAATTGCCTTCTGGTTATCTCTAAACACTGTTCACAAATACAAAACCAGAAAATGTTGTCAGTTTTAATCAAATACACGATAGATATTTTCTATTTGGAGACATAACAGCTTTTCGAATGGTTGTGAATAGGCTACTTGCGGTAGCATCCTGTAATTGCGTAAATAAACACACTAACAGTAGGAATGGCTTTCATTTTGACAGTTTAACAACATTAATTGCGTTATTTAAAGAAAGAAAAATATTTTATTTGGGACACACAGAGGAAATACAAATAGTAAAAAAGAGCATTTAAATCTAACAAAGTTACATTAAAAACAACCAAAAAAAAAGTAAATAAACCAGAACAAAAGATCTGTTCGAGGCGAAAAAGGCTCCTATCTCAGCATAATGTTACGATATTTAAGAAATAAATACCGTTCCGCTGATATTCTGATAGGGCCCTGGTTTGATTTTTTCGAACCTATGAAGCAATGGATCGTCAAACTCCTTCAAAATTATTCAGAGTGTGATTATAGTGTGTTACGCAATTATGGTGCAGTGCAGGTATAGCTTAGAGGAGTATGAGATCAAATTAATAAATCCGAAAAATCACGATTCTTCTCGTTTTCCGGTAGATCATTTAAAAAAAAAAAACATAAAAGCTTCAGCAATAACTACTTACCTCTTTGAATCACGCTGACCTAAAAAAGGGGCTAACAGGCCCTTAGATTTTAGTACACAGACCTTTTTACTAACACCTATTTAGGTGTTATTTTCGATCGTATGCTAGTTGAAAGGCTTCCTTTTTACGGTTCAATAAGACCCCACATAACGAGCTTTCACTGGAAGCACATAATAAACATTATTCAGTACACGTTATCTTGATATCCACATGCATGTAATATTTACCAAGCCTGAGTTTCAATGTACACTGGAATAATAATCTTCGTAACACATCCGCTATCCATTAATTCCCCTTTCGTAGTGTAAGCAGAATACCGTGTTGGATCTGTATTAAAATTTGCTCATTATAATCATCTAGAACAAGGTCATCGTTGTATAATAAACTTGGCAGGGATACAGTCTTGTCTCCAGATAAGTGCTTATTTCAAGGATATGAATAACGCAACCAAGTAAACTTTGTTGCTTTAATTTATAGAAAAACTTTTTAGGATTTTTTTTGCCTGATTGTATATCACGAATTCAAATTTTAGTTACAGGTTTTCACTTTGCTGTTAGTTTTTTTTTTTCTCTTCTTTGGCAAGTGAATCGCTGTCGACTATTTTACCAGCGTCATGTGGTAACGACAAAGTAGCAAGGTGAGCCGTCGAACTTTGTACTTTGTGGCATTTATCTAGTTACAAATACAGGGTGTCCCGTAAGTCGACGTCAAGCCGGAATCGGGTAATAGGCCAAGTCATAATAGTTATCAGAAAACAATTTAAAAAGAATCTAAGTTGTGTATTTCTAAAATTATTGGCATTTAAATGTCAATTTTTGCCCAACCAAATACACATAATTAATACTTTGCCAAACTTTGACTGCCTGTACTGAAAAAAAAATGTACTATGCGAGTTTGGCAAGTAACATTAAAAGTTGGCGCATTTAATAAGTGTTCCAAAAAAATTTTATTTCATTTTTTATCCCAACGATTTTTTTTTTTTTTCTGATAACCATTATGACTTGGCCTATTACTCGATTCCGGCTTGACGTCGACTCACGGGACACCCTGTATGTTAGTAGCTTACTATTAGTTAATACTTACTCAAGAAATTTTACTTTTATGGAGCAGTTGACAGCTCGACTGAGTTGATTCAATCATAAACCCTACTGAGTTTTAAAACATCGTACCTTAAAAAAGGTAAATAAAAAGACTTTGTTAACGTAATATCTGTCTTCCAAAACACCTTATCAAACCAAAAAACAAGGAATTGCTCATTTAAAAAGTTCTAAAACGTAATTTTGTTTTCTCTTTCAAAAGTTAAATGGCTTTTACCGGCCTTAGTGGAATGATTCGAATTCGCGGGAACTCGCGCTCGAACGCCCCTAGTTAAGAACTTTGATATTTGTTTAAGCACATTGCCAGTGTGTGTTTGAGTTTATCCAAATTAAATGACGCTCGCATAAATTACCAGGTGAGAAGCTTTTGATGGCAACTTTATAATATACGTCTATCGATACCTACTTAAATAGACTAATTTTTGTGATTATTTAATTTTAGCCTATAATAATGGTTCCACTGTAATGGAGGGCAGCATTCGTTAGGAACACAGACGTCACCCAAAACGTAGCCAAGCTTAAATAGGACTGGGCCAGACACTTTTGCCGCATGTCAAAAGATTCTTGGATCAAATCTACCACAGCGTTCCAGAAAACGTCCGGCGACACCGAGGCAAACCCAGGAGAAGATGGCGGGACAAGCTTGGCGCCTACAGACAGGATTGGACCAAACTAGTTCAAGACAGAGAGGAGTTGAAAGGAGAAAGGGAGGTACGTGACCTGCAGTGTGACAACATATATACCTAGGCTAAATAGACTTTGGGTTTGTGAGTGCATTTAGTGCACTATTGGACGACGTCATAACTGACATATCTTACCACGGATTACAAATTCCAATAAATTGTTACAGTGAAGTTGTTTTTCTTGAGGAAATATATAAGAAAATGTTCCATAGATTTTATTTTATTGTAATGTCACACTGTGCCAAGAAAAATATATGTTGCGCCGACCCCAAATAAATTGGCATATGGACAGGAGAATGATGACTGCCAGCTAAATTCTGAGAGAAACCTAAATGCCAATCTTAGATAACATGCATAAGTACAGTTCCAATAAAAAAATACGATTTATCCCGGTCGGATCCCCTGAGAAACGAACCTAAAACTAGGTCCCACATCAATTCTACCCTTTTCAATTGTAAACCAGAATTACATCTTGTTTCATGTCACAACGATAAATGGTTTCAATACGTTCCAAATATGTGGGTAACAGATGACGTCATTTCAACAGTGTCCACGAACGATCGTTTACAGCTAACATTATGGGCCAATATCATCGGAGTGTTAACGCCGATGGTTGTACGTCACGCTTACATGATCACTGATAGCCATTTGCCCGATGTAAAGGGCTACATAACGTTTGTTGAAAAACATTTGTTGAAGGCTTACAGCTATAAACTTCATTTGTTTTCCGCGTTCTCTTTTGTTTTTCAAGTTGTATACAATAAAGCCCTATTAATTTAGGTACACAATGCAAGTTTAGGTGTAAATCAGGCTAAAGGGTAGCGACAACAGCTTTGCGGGGTAAAACTAGTTGCAATTGGTACAGTAGATGTTTTTTCTTAGCTTAAGCCCAGGTTCGCACGGGCGCGGGCGCCGAGAGTTGATAATCTAACGGTGTGTTTTTGAGGCGATGGGATGCGCTCTGTTGGATTCTCAATCCTCAGCTCAGCACCGACAGTTGAAAATCCAGTGCTCGATAAAATCCCGCCTCGATATTTTTACGTCCGTGTTACGTTACGCTGTCAAAATTATAAATTAACTCCCTGTTTTAGAAATTGCAATATAATGCAACTTGAATAGGTGTCAACGGATTCAAATGTAGAGCTATCTTAATAGATTTTTATTCTCTTGATTTGATGTTAATATGTAGTTAGGTACTTTAATTTATGCTTCTTTATGAAGTTCCAAACCTTTATCGTAGTTCGACAATCACGAATTTTTCAGAGTGAACGAGATTCAGACCTAAAGCGAATCGATTATAGTACAGAAGAAAAACCAAAATTTTTTGTTTGTCAACATTTTTCCAAGTCCCATAATTACTTGTGTGTCAATGACAGGTTAGTTATTTAGTCAGTAACTTTCCTAAAGAATAAGGTAAACGCATTTAGTTCTAAAATTACCGAATAAGACTAAACGGAAGGTGGTTCTCACACAAATCGATTTGTTTGACTAAACAAGTGCCAAACGTTTACCACCGGGGCCGCGGGGGCCAGGGACTGGCACTCGATTAAGTTTTTGTTTGTTTACCTTACTTTGGCTGTTTATCCATGAAAATGTACTGCGTCGAATCTTCAAGAAACACGAAGACTTAGGACTGTAAGGTAACTCACGGGATCTTCAGGTAGGCACAGAGATAAATATTATTGTTGGAAACAGAACTCACGCCTAAAGCTAGCGGAGGCTGGAAACTACTCTGTTGCTTCACCAATTATACAGGGTCGCTTCACTCATTATACAGGTTCGCAGAAACATCGACGCACAAACTGTTGCCATAGATTCAAGACATCATTCTGATCTGAAATTTTTCATTGGTTATTTTATAAAAATTCTGCTGTTTCATACATTTTGGTCGAGTAGGTATTGAACTTTTGTATCAAACAGCTGGTTTTTTTTTCGTGATTTCAGAGTTCCTTCCACAGTGAAAGTTGTTCATATTCATGGGTAGAACACCCTGTGAAAATATGCGCACTGCTTAAAAACATATCCTGTATAGTAGCATGAAATTCCGCACAACAGTTCCTAATAATAACGAAAGTGAAAATTGAAGGATGAAAGTTCTATGCAAATGCGCAATTTTTGCTTACTGAAAATACCATCGGGCACATTTTCTTGTCTGAGTATAATCTTCCACTTTGTGTAGATGGCACGACAGGATTTCTTTTTTTTAATCAGTTCTTGACTTTGGCTTCGTCAGTGGCACGAGGTCTCACTCGGCAGCGTAGAGGTCACTTTGATTTGGATTTCATGGGTTTTAAGGTTTTTTGCGCGGAAACCTTATACTTTTTCTAAAATAATGTCTATATGCTATCTGCCAGTGAAAGTACCATTAAAATTGGTCCAGCCGTTTCGGAGATTTGCCAGAACAAACAGACAGACAGACAACATTATTTTTTAATGATTTTTGTCTTTTTAAACTACCGTATATACTTACATATGCATTGAGTAAAAAACTGTTATTTTTACATTACAAACAGACACTTCAATTGTATTTATTTTAATAGAGCATAGATACAAACGCTGCAACAACGTTGCATCTAAAGTTTGAATCAAATCTGTCTCAAAAGTTCAAAACCATATATAGTGCAGTGTCTCGTCTGCTATTCTATTTGGCAGCAATCCTGCACATTATCGATTTGAGGAACTATGTTTAGAATCCGAATACGTACTGTTCAAACTTAGATGTGGATCAACCACCGAGCAGTAATACTAACATCCAAGACATTAATAAAAAATAATAATAATAATAAATAAATTCTTTTATTTGACCAAAAGCCATCACAAAACAAGAAACAAAAACTAAGTACAAGTACATTGAACCGATCTACAACAATGCCTCGAGACCGATACACTTTAATCAACTATACAGCGAAATTATGTTTTAGTTACCATGTAGGATACGTTTTCAGTTTCAGAATAGTGGTTATCATCGTTAATATTATGACGATAAAGCAGCATTTACTTTATTTAGTATTAACTTCTGCCCGCTACTTCATCCGCGTGAATTTTTGAAGTAAAAACTTCTTTAGGCGAGTTAGGCATTATTTGAGATGGGAAAAACAATTGTATTCGCGCCACTGTTACCATACCTAGCGACACCGCTTCGGATGTATTCGGCTGTCCTCGGGATGTACTCGGTTTTAATGTATATGTCAGTGAGTGATGGCAAAGTATTGTTTGTGTTTTGTTTAAATGTAATTGTTAAAGTTTTCACTTCTGTCGGCACTCCCGGAGTGCCATTGTTCTTTTTTGTTCCCACAACCCACTCTGTCGCATCGCATCTCGCGTTCTTTGTGACCTTTTTGTTTTTGCTTGGCTCTTTAGGGTCCTAACGTGTAGCGTTGAAGTAGCCTATAGCCACACCCCGGACACTCCATACAACGCTCGCAAAATAATTACCTACTACTACTACATTAAAAAATGACGTTTGTATACCTAAGAATGTTTGCGTGAGGTACTTGTGTTTGCGAGCGCTCTTTGTTAAAGAACTGCGACGGTAACCTCGAAGTGCGGGGTGAGGTGCGGTAACTGATGTTAGTGCGGGGAAGGGAGTGGCCTTTCTGTACGTAGTACTTTAAGTATTCTGTGCTATAGCCTTCCTCAAGAGTAGGGCTATCAAATGCAAAAATATTTTTTCAAATCCAACCGGTAGTTTCAGAAAATAGCACGTTCAAACAAACAAACAACAATAGATATAGATAAATAGTCCTACTAATAATATTAAAAAAGCGAAAGTTTGTGAGGATGGATGGATGTTTATTACTCTTTCACGCAACAAACTATTGAACAGATCGTCTGTTCAATTTCAAAACCTAGCAACTGACATTTCTAAAAAAATCGGTGTTTTTGCATATTGGACTTGCTAGATATCTAGCAAGTCAAATATGCAAAAATACAGATTTTAGTATTTAATGTCAGTTGTTAGGTTTTGAAATTGCACAGCCGAGATTTTGATGAAACTTTACAGTTATATAAATTATACAATAGAATAACACAAAGGATACTTTTTATTCCGATATTCCTACGGGATCCACCCCTATGCGGCTAATATCGCAGGACGCTGCTAGTGGTTAAAATGTTTATTATGTGTCCAAAATAAGTTACGATAGCTCCTAAAGGTTAAAACTTCTTATTAAACTTTCGTTTGCCCGCACAACACCTACCCATTTGAATAATAATAGTTACTTTACAAAGTCAATTTCAGAGGCAATTGCATTTGCGGCTCTTCCTTTTATGATATAACATTAACGTATTCACCAATAAATAGAGATTTAATTTGCTTCAACATAGAACAGCACTACCTCTAAATCCATTTCATTTATATAATGTTTTGTTTTGCCATAAGCGGACTATGTGCGAATGGCATAGCGAAAACTGTTTTGTTTATGCCCAGCAGATTGCAGCCGCTGCATCGCTTGAATCAGCGAGCGCGTTAGCTGACATCGCTGACAACTGCTGAATAATGTCATTTTAATGACAATGCATCATGTTTTGTTAACGCAAATTAGTTTGTGGATGTACTGATTAAGCGAATGTGCTTTTAGCGGAATGGAAATATGGTTTGGTTGTGACACAACATGGGAATTGCAGGAGTGTTTGTTGTTTAAAGGAAATTAGCATCACCAACTTCGCTGAGTGCGTGGTTTCGATACTGAATTGAGTACGTACTTGGGTTTCCTGAAAGCTTGAAATTGTGCCTAATAATTCGCAAACAGATTGCTTCTATATGACACTTTATAAAACTAGGTGACTAACTTATTTAGAACTAAGTATTATCTTATCCCTCCCTTTTTATATAGGTACTTGTACATATTATTATTTTAAGATTGTTAGCTTTTTAAATTATGTAAATAGTATTATCTATTTATTTTGTTTTTTATTTCTTATTGTGTTATTTATATCTCATCCTATGGTGCACCGGTTGACGTCATCACGTCAACACCGGCTGTCGCTGAAAACCAGCGCTGGGACTTTGTCTCAAATAGGGTCTATACTCGTAGCATTATGCTGAGTGATGACCGTTTCGTGTGGATGTGACGCATATTTTCCCCTACCTTGTTCTTTTTTGTGTTCTACCTCTGCGATATGTTTGCCGCAAATAGATGTATTTTCTTTCTAAATGTCGGCAGTGCCCAATTGTTTCTAATAATTAAGATTTAAATACTTTGGCAGCAAGTCCAGGAGAAAGAAAAACGCAGCAGCTACACAACATAGCACTAGAAAGATGACCACTTTAACGATAAGTCTCTGAGTAAGATCAAACTATAGGTAGAGTCATTCGGGTCAAGAGGACGCATTTTACCTTTCTCTACAACACCTATATAAAAATAATAGATTCTTAAAAATGTAGTATTGACATTTAGGTAGGCTACTTATTGCTTTATTAAATACATATATTTTTAAACTGACTTTGTAAATAGTTTTCTTAGAATCACTTAATTATGACCCTCAGTCAGAATGCGAACAATTGACCCGTAATGCGGGTAACAGCACGCAGTCTGGGGGGCAAAAGTTCGCATATAGGGTAAGTAAACGCAATGATATAATTTGTGGTAAGTTAATTAATTAATTAAAATAAAACAAATAATTAAAGATATTTTTTAATAAACCTATTAATTAAGCCAACTTAGCAATCATAGTAATTAAACAGCCTTAAGGAGTTCAGTTATATAGTATTTAGAAACAAAACAATATAATTAACAATAGAGACCAATGTAGTATTTTGGCACTTAAACATAATAATAAGTATTATTATTAATTAAAAACAAAACAAAAACCTCCTTCGCTAATTCCAACTTCTTCTGCGGCACGCCTTTGACTCATCCCTCCAGCTATAAGAGCTTTGGCTCTAGTGATTTGTTCCTCTGTCAGTATTTTTCGGTCAGGTCGTTTTCTGATGTAATTTCGGGGCATTTTTCTGAAACTAAAAAATAAATAACCATAAATATGTATCACGCGGTGCTATAACAATGTACCTAAAAACTCAATCATCAACAAGATATAAATAATTCTCTAAATTAAATTATAAAAAAACTAAACGTTAAAAAGGTGGTGGGTAAAAGAACGCATGTAAGGGTAAGAGATCGCGTGCGTTCTCTTGACCCCGTTCTGTTACCCCACAGGACACATTTTTGAATACCGCGCCGAAACATACATAAGTTCGAAAAATAACCTAAAATTATTACTCGGTATGGATAGCTTAATAATGATGTTACAACACTTAATAGTACTTACCACGATTATCTTGTATTTATGGGAGATATACACTTTTCCTTAACACAAAAAACTAAGTTTAAATCAATGAAATTCACACTTTTTTGATTTTTTTTCGTTAGTACCGCAGCGCAGCTACAAACAGCTTGGTTTCAACATGGCCGCTCGCTAGCCACTGACTCCGTCATACACGCGCCCCCTGTCCCTTCATTCCCCGCGGAGATTTTAGAATTGCGATCTCTTACCCGATGCGTGCTGCTACCCCGAATGACTCTACCTAATAAACTTGCGATTGCAAACATTTGACAAACACACCCCATGACGTAGATTGAGCCAAAAAGAAATCGTAAACCGTTAAACTGTTACCATAAAGTGTATTACACAGATAAATAAAGTTGTAAAACTTTTACACAAAACAAATCTGTTAAAGTAAAATGTACCTTACTTTCTTTCGCTTCATTCATGAAATTTTGCTGAAGGCTTCAATTTTACGGTCGATAACCAGACTTTCCAATTTGGTTGGCTAAGTAAAAACATTTGCACACGTTTTAGTTACCTACCTAAATAGCCGGCAGTCTACACCACACAATTTTTTGGGAAAGTTTTAATTTTTCTGCTTAGAACTTTACCAAATCACCTTAATATTTTTTTTAAATTGTTATTTTAGTTATACCTTAAGATCAAGTGCGTAGTATTTACAAATTCGTAACCGGCGTGTGTGTATGACCAGTGATTGCGTTACACACTAACAGTATAAATAAATGGCTTACATTTTGGCACTTCAACAACATTCATTGCGTTATTTACGTTGTTGAGCAGACAAATTTTTCGAAAATATGAAGCAATGGAATATACATTATAAATATTAAGGTGACGACGTATGAACGTAAAGGAAGCAAAAGGACTAGGTATGTAAGGACCTTAACAGATGGCATTCTGTACTTTCTGCCTATTCCCATGGGAAGACAGCGTGAGTTTATGTATATGTGTTGTACCTATATACATCTAGTTATATAAAATTCTAATGAAATTATTGCTTAGTAATAATAATCATCATTAGTAAAAAGGCACCAGTAGGTATCAATAAACTTTTACAAGTAGTAGGTATAGTTAAAATTTCAATTTGCTAAAAGACATTTCAAATGGTCGGATAAAGTAAAATGAAACGTAAAACTGATATTTCAATCGAGTAGGTTTTGTTTTGTATCTCATTTACCTTATTTGGTGCGCGGTGGAAATCCTCATGGACTTCCTCCATCGTGGGGGTGACACAGGGGTACTCTTACCTGCTAAAACCACCGCGGTGTTCCACCTCTACCTATGGCCGTGGGTGTTAGTACCTACCTATTAAGTAGCGACCGCTAATGCTTCGCACGGTTTTTACGGCTTGACAAAACAGAGATTTATTTATTTTTAATATTCATGTATTATACACCTTCCGGAATAAATTCTCTAAAAGATGGTGTAAATTGCATTAAAATCCGATGCTAAGTTTATAAGAACACCGCGGTCACAGAGGCAGACACAAAAAATTAATTTAATTACTTTAATTTATAAATATGTTTAAATACTTATAGATTTATAAGCACCAAGTAGGTACAGCAAGCAGCAGTAGCACTAAGTTCAAATTGTGCTGTTTAATTTTGAAAGTTTTCCCAAAAATAATAATTTTCGTTAAATACCCTCCGTTCTCGTTGTGAATCAGTCCGAGTAATGCCAGTTTTGTACAAGTAATCAGTGTTGGTACGGCAAAATGACACAAAAACATAATATGATGCCGAATGACGCAATAACCATTTAGGGGGCCATTTGCATTGGCCAGGTGTAGCTATTTGCTCGTCTCTTTGTTGTTGTTGTAATGAAATCGTTTTATTATAATTTGCGAAAATACCTTTCGGAGAAAAATTTTTGCCACATGACCGCAACTTTTGGGAAAGGAATTTTTTTCGTCGAAACGCTCCTCCAAAGCGTTTTCAGAATTTAATTTCCAATTTTGTACCTACCTACAGTAATTTTAAATTAAACAACCACGTGTTAATGTCGAGCACATCCTTATTAATTATTAATTTAATAAGGTACTTCTTATTAATTAATTTCTACCTAGAAGCACCTAAGTATTTCATACTTTACAGTAAATAAAATTATATTTTATGAACCTAATAAAACGAATTGTCGAACATTCTAATAACAAAGTTTTTTCCCCTTTCAAATCCAAGATTAATACGATCAAGAATCGAGATTATGGAGCGAACTTATCTTGAATAAAATGGATCTAAGTATTGGGATTTATTACATATTTCAAATATTTGCCAATCTATGGTTTAGTATACTTATAGATTATAATCACTTTAGAGAGTATTAGCTATTTATATTTAATTAGACTAGAATAAGGAGTAGGTATGTACCAGGTACGGTCAGCAGCAAAAGTCGATTAACACTTCAGTTTTTTTAATCTTAGTTATTGAGCAAAATATTTGTTCAAAATTGCAGCAGAAGAATTTTTTTTAGAATATTAGGTCCTTACATATGAAATTGGCGTTTTTCGTACTGGCCACTTTAATCACGAATTTCTCCTCTTTGGTAAGGAATTCCAAATTCAAATTTATACAGCTATTTACTCATGTATTTGTGCTTCGATGACCGTCATTCATTTGTTTTTTTTCTTCTGTTTTTTCTGTTTGCGTCACTCATTTTACAAAATGGAAAATTTAAAATATCGCATTATTTACGAGTACGAGTTCCGCCGTGGCACTAGTGCTGCGAAAACGACTCGAAGGGTGAATGATGTGTATGGCGGTCATTTTGCAAAAGAAAACACAGTTCGTTTTTGGTTCCAACGTTTTCGTTCTGGAAATTTCGACCTGCAGAACAAGCCCCGTGGACGGCCTGAGACCCAAGTTGATAATGGAGAATTGAAGGCTATTGTGGAAGCGGACCCATCGCAAACCACGTCCGAGTTAGCTGCAGGCTTCGATGTTAGTGATAAAACTGTTTTAATTCACTTGAAGCAAATTGGGAAGATTAAAAAGCTTGAAAGGTGGGTACCTCACGAATTGACTGAAGCAAACCGGCAAACGCGCGTCGACTGCTGCGTTACATTACTGAACCGGCACAACAATGAAGGTATTTTAAACCGAATCATTACCTGTGATGAAAAATGGATTCTTTACGATAATCGGAAGCGCTCAGCGCAATGGTTGGATCCTGGCCAGCCAGCCAAATCCTGCCCCAAGCGAAAATTAACCCCAAAAAAGTTACTTGTAAGCGTTTGGTGGACTAGTGCCGGTATTGTTCATTACAGTTTTCTCAAATCTGGCCAGACTATTACAGCTGATGTCTATTGTCAGCAATTACAAACCATGATTGAAAAGCTAGCGGCTAAACAACCAAGGCTGGTCAATCGCTCCACGCCACTGCTGCTTCACGACAACGCCAGACCACACACTGCGCAACAGACGGCTACCAAATTAGAAGAGCTTGAATTGGAATGTCTTAGACATCCTCCGTACTCCCCGGACCTTGCTCCAACAGATTACCATTTTTTTCGCAATTTGGATAACTTTTTGCAAGGGAAAAAATTCAACTCCGATGGGGCAGTCCAAATCGCCTTCAAAGATTTTATTGATTCCCGTCCGACTGGTTTTTTTAGTAAAGGGATCAATGAACTACCTATAAGATGGCAAAAGTGCATTGAAAACAATGGTTCATACTTTGATTAATTAAATATATTATATTAAAAAATATTCGACTTTTTGTTCCTTCCATACAAAACGCCAATTTCATATGTAAGGACCTAATATAAACTCTTTGCTATTATGTGACAAGCTAAAAAGCAGTTTATTGAGAAAAATTGTTGTCAATTTGATAACATGTAAAAATGACAGTGTTAATCGACTTTTGATGCTGACTGTACCTACATGTATATAAATTTTATTGAACTTTCCTTACGGCTCCATAAATTAATGTTTGCCTTAAGAAGTCAGCTAAGCTAATGCTTATAAAATACGTAGGTAGGTATCTGTTTAGAAATATCATCGGATATCTATATATATATAATTCAAAGTCCTGAATGACTGATATATCAACGCACAGCCTACAACCAGAGACATGAAATTTGGAGGGTGTGTTCTTTGTAAAGAGTAGGTATCTACTAAGAAAGGGTTTTTAGAAATTCCACCCCTAAGAGGGTGAATGGGGGAGGATGAAATTTCACGCGGACGAAGTCGCGGGCAGAAGCTAGTCACTTTATAAAGTAGTAAAAGTATCTAACCAATAAATTAAATATTACTTTAGCTGAGAGGACCATCTGTCAAATAAAGTTACTAAGCTTTAAAATAGGGCGTAGGCTTAGAGATAAAATCGTCTTAGAACTTTACAGCCATTTCATGCTTCGAGCCAACGACGCCTTTACTTCGCAAATACTTCGAGTCCCTTAAATTAAATCAGAACTTCAATTTGAAGTTAGGTTGAAGTGCTTTTCTTAATTTCCATGCGCCCAACATTTCCGTCATCTTTGAAAACATCAACACAATCTTATACAGCTTTTCACGTATAAGTACATAAATATATTGACAAAAAAAAGCACCGAATTCAATTTGCTCGTATCATTTCGCTTACATAATACATAATCAGCCTATAATGTTCTCACTGCTGGGACACCGGCCTCCTCTCTTCGAGAGGGAGTGGGCTATAATCTACCACGTGGCCTCAGTACGGGTTGGTATATGTCACATGCCTTCGAATATTTGGTTCTAGAACATGCCGGTTTCCTCACGATGTTTTCCTTCACCGGTTTGAAAGCAGAGGTGGTGAAATTATTTACACAAAGTAAAGCTCCTGCCTAGGTTCGAACACACGACCTATATAATTTCGCTTCAATGTTTATTACGCCCCACAGTTCTGAAAAAAGCAATAAATGAACAACGTGATAAATATTTAGCAGGGGGGTATTCTGAACGTTCCTGCTATGCGTATACCTAGGTGCCAAAGTAATACGGGCGTACGGCTCACCTGATCACGCAGAAAAATACCTCACTCACTACCTCTCGCTTATAAATGGGTGAAACAGGGATTCGCCAACTGTGCCACGAAGCATTGGCGGGATGCCATAATCAATTCTGCTCGGGGAACATTTATTTTGCATGTGGATAGCACACTAAAACTCAAATAATTTTGAAGGAAAACTAAAGTATCAAACCACAATTTCAACGCAGGTGGGTCTTTGAAAAATGAACTCGTATATTCAGGTTCTAATAAAGTTCTAGTTCTATTTATAGGAACTTTCTTGCAATATTCAAATATTGGATAGTCTAAAGTATGTTTATAATGTATATATTTTGAAAGCACGGTTGTATCGTAACCCAGGACCAGCTAATAAACCACCAACACGAGTTAATAAATTTTGAGCAAAATCCAGGCGCACCAGATTAAAAGAATTGGAACGGAATTAATGCGAAATAAATTTTGTTTCTCAAGAAATTTTGAGGAGAGGATTTTCGTCTGAAAATTGAGTACTGATAAAGAAAACTTTGGGTAGTGTTATTCGATGTAATTGAGCTTACCAATATTGCGATTGTGGTTGCGCCAGTCTTAGTCGGTCGAAATTTGCTCGCGGAATTAATTCTTGCGCTAAGGTGGTTGTGATAATTACTCCTCCTACGCTTGGCTTGTGAATATCTAACCCTAGTAAATACCTTACGAATTTATTTACATAATTTAAAAGCTAACAGTCGTAAGATAATAATAATCATGTAGGTACAAGTATATAGAAATGCCCTAAAGGCTGGCTGCATTGCCACGTTGTATGGCAATGCTGATTCTACGAATTAAAACTTAGGAATTGAATTTCTTAAAATAAATGGGAAAAGTTTATTTTTGAAAGATATTCTTTTAAATACGAACAGTTTACTGGTTAAATTCAGGAATATAAGAATTTACTTTTTAATCTCAACGGACAGGCTTGTATGTAGACGGAATCTGGTACAATCACAGGAACGTTAATGCAAAAACCCAAAAAAGTACTGTAGAAGCATTTTAGACACGATTAAGCAATCAGTTCGGTCGTTTAATTAAAACTCTTTGTTTACACCGACGCCGACTTTGATAAATTGCCGAGAATTAAAAAAGATTCTCCTTTCCTATCGCCTCTTCTTCATCTAAAATGTCTGCCGTCTGATTATTATCTGATTTTGTTTCACAGTTTGTGCTTCAGGATATTGATGGCAGCGTTAGAAACCGGACATCTACACAATTGACAACATTTCATATTTTTAACCTGCATGTATTATTACGTTATATAAAAGTAAATTCAAATCTAGGGCACCCATATTTTTTCGTTTTTCGAAATTATGTACTTTTCATTCATAATTTTAACTTTGAAATTCGGTGTATTCTAAAAAGACGTAAGTGCCAGATGACGGTAGAATGGCGATATTACCTTTGCTTTATTGTGACCCGTCAAAAAAACTGTTAGATGTCACTTGTCTCAGTCGTTGTTTTGGTTCCGACATTGGCGTATATTTTTCATTGGGATCCATTTTATTAGCGAAATATCAATCAAAAATTGATAATATTAACAGTAAGCAGCGTGTCGAGTTGATAGGAAAAAATATTGTTGAATTCAATTCAGTTTTTTAGTTGTTTTCTAGTATTATTATTTTTCTTCTTAGGTGACATTGACATGTCTTGTTTGATATAATGTTTTCAATCAAAGACATTGGAATGCGCAAAGGTAACTACCTCATTCCGCCGTTTATGTGACGTCATCACCTGTTTTTTGATTTTTATTTTTTTTTTCTCAGAAATTTAGAAATAAAAAAATTAAATAAAAATATATTTGAACTCAGGATACGAAAATAAAGAAACAGTATTTTTGTTTTAAGGTCGTGTCAGGTTTGAAATGTTGTCAATTCCTGAAATCGATTTGAAATTGCTTTTGTTGGAAATTTAGAATGATTACACTATTTTCAAACTTAGACTAAGTTTGAAAATAGTCACTCAACCTCAAGTAGATAGGTACTTTTTAGAAGTAGGTATAGATGGGTTCATAGTTCCTCAAATAATATCTTTTGATGTTCAAAACACTAGTTCAAATAAATATCCTTATCATCTACAATAAAAACATTTATAACGATAATAAATAATGCACATCCATTATCAGAACCTCTATCATACAAAGTTTATGACTCGTGAAATACTTTTCGCACTCCAAGCGAAGATAATGATCAAAAATCACACACAAGGGAGTCGTTCCTATTTCCCTATTAACAGTTCTAATATTTACGAGAACGGAATATATGAAACAGTGTGAAATCAAAGCTGGGAATGAAATAACAATAAAAAAACATACAGTACTAACTTTGAACAGCGCAATAAACTGAATAACCCATTAAATGCTCAAATATTTGTTGTTTACGGACATAAGGTTTTCTGACCAAGTCGTGTTTCAACGGAAAATCACACAATATTATTCTGTAACGAGATTATACCATAATTTCTGCTGAAAAAAGAACCAATAGGGAACCGCACATTTTTTTACACTACTGTTTCTTTACACCGTTAATTTGCGTTTGTTTATATGGCCGTGGTGTTGTTTTGTTATTTTTATTTATACTTATTCTTTAAATTAAATAATCTTCAACATGTCTTAATTGTCTGCATATCAGTAGGTTCCAGGATATGGGCGGGATTAATTTAACTATCAATGCAGATGAGAACAAAAGACCGAATATTTTTTCTGATCGTCATTCGTTTTTCTCTTGTAAACGCTACTAATGTAAGTACAGTCAACAAAAGAGATAAGTATGCAGGATCGTCGGATATAGTTCAAGATTAGTAAAAAACCGATGGATGGTCTCGAATAAAATTTAATTTTATTAATAGAAAACAAACAGATCATTTATCAAATTAAATTCCAGTCGACCACATCCATCGGTTTATTACTAAACTTCAACTAAGTATATATGACAATCCTGCATACTAATCTCTTTTGTTGACTGTACTAGACTATAGAATTTTTCAACGACGAACGGTTTTCGGAGAGAACGATTCACTTTTTAGAATTTTATCGATAGAACCACTCTCTCAACTCTTAAATACCTAGTGTCGGTGAATCGATCGCTGGTGAAAGGTTCTATCGGAGAAACACTGAAAAGTGAATCGTTCTGTCGGCGAACCGTTCAACGGAGAAGCGAATGTCGGAGAACTGTCTCAGAACGCCATTTTACAACTCAATGATTACGTGGTAAAAGCTAAATGAACGGCCTTTGTCCGGACCCGAGCAGGAGGAAAGGTTACGTTAACAAAGCATTGTTGGTCTTTGGGCATCGTCGAACTCCGTAGCGATTCATACTACAGAGTCAAGACGTAAGATAAAGCGAAGCTGTAGATAGAGAAAAGCAAAAAGGCGTTTCTGGTGAAGATGAAATGGTTCAAAAGTTACAAAAGATGTACTCACAGTTAAAACAAAGACCATCTTAATGTAATGAAACAATAAGATATAAAGTATTTACAGCTAGTTTATTAGAAACGGTTAAAACACTGGAAATTGAAAAAAAAAACAAGACGCGTGGTGTACCGCTGACAGAGACAAGTTCGTTGAGAAACACACCATTATAGCGGGCGCGCGAATCGTTCAGAAACAACGAGGTAGGTTTATGTTCATATTCCAATACATCTAGTAAGTAGATAAAGTACTTTTTCTATTAAAATATTAGGTAGTTACTTGCAAAGCTTTATGGATCAGAGTGATTAGGTCCCTAAGAAGGAATATTTCTACAAATAATTATCTATACACAAAGCCTTGATAAGAATTGACTGGAAGTTAGCATTCATATTTGGCTAGAATTTTCTTTCCAATGTTTTCAAATCTCCGTATAAAACAGTCGACATTGTCAACGACAACAAAAAAGCACTCAGTGAGATTATCAATACATCTTTCCTCAAAACATTTTTCAATAAAACTGTCATAACATATTTTATCTCACAGCAAACAGAAAATATTTCGTATTTCAATATTTTCACATGGGCCACTTTACACCACATCCAATAACAGAGATTGTAATCGTTTTCATACGTTCAAAGTTCAATTCCTAATCTAATCCGACCTAGGGTTACGAAAACAGTCCCTCGTGCTGTACTAAATTTCTAGACCAATTTCGTAGTCTGGGAGCAATTTGGCTTTAGTCTTGTTTTTATCGAATATGCCACTTTAGCGCTTATGTTTAATAGGTTCCCTATTTTTATTGTTTAGTAGTTACCTGTTGCTTACTAAGCAACAAGGCATCTTAGTATTTGTTAAAAATATTTTGTAAGTTTATGTTGAAAATGTGAGGTTGAGAAAATCTTGGTTAAGCATCTAAACATCTACATTTATGTATTTTTTTAGTAATCCAATACATTATTTTGCGTAGTAAGTCTTCTTCTCAACCATTTTTTCTTTAATTAACCCCTTATACAAATCTACTCTGCTTATGCCCAAAATTCTACGCCATTGATCTTATGCCGTGACCCACTGACCCATCAAAACGTTTTTTGTCTTGTCTCCAACGATTAGTTCAGTTATCTTCCCACATAGGACATAAAAGCAATTACAATCTTATCAGGTAGGTCGAGGTGTTCCAATTGCGGTACCCGATATCAATTTAAAGGGAGAACAATACGACTTGGCCCCTGTAATTCTCTTTAACACCTAAGCGTTTTTCGATGGCACATTATACGCGGCTATCGGCAGACAAATAAACGATCCTACCGTTAAATCGTACACATTGTCCGACCTCTTTATGACCTTGGCAAACACCAGTAGACGGTTACCACGGTCTTAATTTTAAGCGTCGCCATTTAACGAATTTATATTGCAGCGAGGAAAGCAATAAAAAACTTCGTTAAGCTATTGGGAGGATTACGCAAATTAACTTCAACACTCGCTTTTATTGTTTCGGCTCGTTTAGGTTTTATTATTTATTCGACGATGTACAGACGCCAGCACATCAACCTACCACAATCTGTCAAATTTCTTTAATAGATTTTCAACTTTATCACCAAACCATAAGGTTCAAAGTTGATTGGGAAAATCTGACAGTTTCGGGTAGGTTGATGTGCTGGCGTCTGTACATTGGCTTGAGATTGTTTGTATTTGGCCAAACTTATTTTTCAAGTATACCAAAACAGTGCAGCATGAAGTTTGGAGTGCAACGTACCTCTACATTAATATTTTCTCGGCTTTGAACAGGATTTGTATTCGACGGTAGAGTATGAGTTAATTATAAGTTGCGGAACCGTTTGTCGTGTCTCCGAGAACTTCTGGCATAATACTACTGCTTAGCATACGCAGCCCGATATGCACGAAGACGGAATAATTAGTAATGCACAACGCTGTAAAAGCACGTCTCTAAAGTTGATCTCATTCGGTTTTTCACATATCGACCAGCACCCTAATTGCGTAACACAATCTTAATAATTTTGAAGGAAATTGCTAATCCATTGCTTCATATGTCCGAAAATTCTGTCTGCCCAACAACATAAAAAACACAATGAATGTTGTTGAACTTTCAATATCAAAGCCATTGCAATGACTTATAGTATGTTACGCAATACGCAATCCCGCAGAATACGACGAAGGAAATGGCCACGCATCATCACTTCCACAAAGTATTATTCAAAACAAACAAACTAAACCTTTTCCAGCGTTACATTTTATTTCAGCATTACCAGCTGTATGTAGGAACAGCGCATTCATTCATTGTCACACATGAAATGTCGCTACTACCAACACCTGTTACGAAATCCTCTAGTTTTTTTTTTTTTTTTTTAAACCAACCGTACGTTCCTGTATGTATACGAATAAAACATACGTCGGTGTCATTCGTGCCTGCGATACGACATAGGAGTTGATAAATGACATCATTTATTCCACCCTGCACACCCTTCCACGGTCCTCGTATACGCGGCTGTGTCCGCACTTGATATATTAATCCAATCCAGTGTACCGAAACGATCTGTATCGGCATATCCTGCTGTAATCTAAACGTGTTGATTACAGATTACTTCCAACCATTACCTACAGTCTGTTTAGGAAATTAAAGTGTTTCATTAAAGTGTCAGTATTTGTCTCCTTCCGTCGTTTACAAGCTAATTCTTTTAAATAATCACACTATCACATCACACTAATATTACCTATACAGGCGAAAGTTTGTGAGTGTGTTTGTGCGTTTTTTACTTCTTCACGCACAAACGGCTGAGCTGATTTGGATAAAATTTGGCACACAGATAGTTTATAACCAGGATTAACACAATGGATACTTTTTATCCTGATATTCCCACGGGATCGACACTTATGCGGGTTAAACCGCGGGACGCAGCTCATTTAATATAATCTTAACATCACGCCTGTAACCCCCAAAGGGTTAGGCAGAGGTGTACCTGTAGTACACCCACATTTTGCTAGTTATATTGAGGTCCCCTATAATAGGGGGCGAGCCTATTGCTATCAACCGGGCATACATCCAGACTCCAGACTGCTACTGAAAAAATCCTGATGGAAAAACCTTTTACCCGACCTGGGAGGCTGGGAATCGGACCTAGAAAGTAGGACCGAAAAATTGATAAATAGACCATAAGCGCTCAGCTGCACACGATGCCGTCACCGCGCCGCCGCACAGTGGGCCCATACTGAAAATTTGTGGACTTAGGCAACAAAGTTCCAATATCGATGCGATTTTTTTTTTATATGACGTGTTATGATATTCCTAACAACTTTTATTCTTATAAAATTTCGTCTAAAGTTGATAGTTTGTCTTGAAAAAAATTTATTAGTTTTTTTTGTATGGAGCGAATCACGTTTCATTTTTTTTCTTCAATTGTACTAATATGTTGAGTGTGTGGCGGTGAATATATGATAGCTAGGGTCATTCTCTATCCATGAAAAAAAAATCAGCGCCGGCTATCTGCGGCATCGCGAGTAATCATTCGGTAAAAAAAATTTATTTTGTATGAAATTTTTTGCCATTTAAAATAAATTCAAAGTATATTTTTTGTCTCATTTGGCTGTTTTGACCTTCTTTTTAGTTAAATATATAGTTTTAATAGCGCATAGTTACATATAACTAGTAATTCTGGTAGAGATTTAGTTATTATTGCATGTTATCGGTAGCACCTGCATTGTGATTGATGACTCATTTGTTTGTGCGCTCGGCTAAGCGCATAACTACATATACAAAAAAAACTAATAAATTTTTTTCAAGGCAAACTATCAACTTTAGACGAAATTTTATAAGAATAAAAGTTGTTAGGAATATCATAACACGTCATATAAAAAAAAATCGCATCGATATTGGAACTTTGTTGCCTAAGTCCACAAATTTTCAGTATGGGCCCACTGTGCGCCGCCGCGCTATTACACTGTAGATACGAGTCGCGCGAAGCCCGTCACCGCGCCGCCGCCGCGCCGCCACCGCGCGCGTTCCCTCTGTTTGATTCATTCCATTACCGGCCGCGGTTCGTACGCGTAATAGCGCGGCGGCGGGCGGCGCGGCGACGACGGCGCGGTGACGGCATCTTGTGCAGGAGCGCTAAAGTAGAGGCTTCGCAGTAACGCTTGCAACCACTAGACCACCGAAGCAATCTTTTTAGTAATAATTACAATGGACAAGGGGCTCACCCTGCTCTCCATAGCTAAAGAGAACTGACACAAACCTTTAGTAATTCCTACCGATGACCGCAAGAAGGTATTGTAAAGCAGGGAGCTTCACGGGCGCTTCTATAGGGCTCTTCATGAGCCCGGTGTAGACTTCTTAGCGTCCGTACGTAGCCTGGCTACGTTTGGGTCTGTGTGCAAATATAGACGAAGTTATCCTGACGAATAACTACTGGAGGCATATTGTGAAGGACGGGACGGTTAACGTGTGTCGGGCATGCGGTGGCATGCCCGACATGCGGCATGCGGTGCGGAGCATGCGGTGGCATGCTCGTAATGTGTCTGATGGACTCACCCGGACCACCGTCCGGGTGAGTCCATCAGACACATTACGAGTATCTCGAGTTGTTCTCCTCTCGAGTTGAATTCAGTGGTGTCTTTGTTAATGATGCTTACCTACAGCTAGGTATAAATTGTATCAATAAACATAGGTACAAAACCTTACCTGCTAGGTAGCGAAGTGTAGGTTCAGGTACCGATATAGATGATCGTTTTCATATTAGGTAAATCCCTTTTGACCAAAAAGCAGCTTGTTAGGGCTTTACCATACTAGCGGATTGCGAGCGTCCTCAAAGCGGAGCGGTCGCGCAACGAACACGCGTCGCATGCGCAGCGAATTCGTTGCGGACGCGCAACGAGATCGCCGCGAATGTTACTGTGCGTGGGTGTGGACGCCATTGTTACTGAGTATAATGGGAATTAAGTTGTTCAGTACCATAGATATATTTGGAATTTCTATGTTCAATACACTTTTGGACAACATAGGTAAAGTCTGGCAAACGAAAGTAGAGACTGAAAAAGCGCGGCAAATTTAAAAAATATCAGTATAGCAACCCTAAAATTAGTATGACATACCTGGAATAACCTAATTTGATACTTCATAATAATTTGTTTTGATGAAAAACGGTATTATTTGTACACTACTGCTTGACTTAGAGACTTTTGAGCTAGAAAAATGCTCAACAAGATCACAACAACACGCCATCTTCACTGAGCATGTACAATTGTTTACAAAAATTGAATTTGACATTTTGTCTAACATTGCCATATAAAAAGTCTGCAAATAATTCGAGTGTCTACTTTCGTTTGCCAGACTCTAGATGCGCGTAAGGATACCGTAAAACGGGGCTACTTTGACAGGCGGGGCTACTTTGACCAGGCCGATCACAACGCTATGACGCGTTCCCCACACCCCGAGCCTCGCGCAATATTACTCGAGGTCACGCACACTTGCTGAGCACACGTGAAAACCGATTTTGGCGCTCTGTCAAAGTAGCTACAAAATGTGTCAAAGTAACCCTGGAAGTCAAAGTAGCCCCGTTTTGCGGTAATTTCTTATAGTAGTAAATCTACACTGCATTCCAAAATGTTAGGTACAGTCTGTTATAGCAATTAGCTGACCCCTTAAAAATTAAACGAATTTGAACCTTCTGTTTGTTAGCAGTAAGCTTATCGAACTAGAACAGTTCAACGTCTACGATTAATAAAACAGTTATTCGAATTTGATATTTAACACGCAGTGTTAAGGTAGGTATGATCTTGAATATTGTTCTAACTTGTAATATATTATTGCTAATTTCAACGACAATCACCATGTTCGTGTGGTCTAGTGGTAGCTGCAGTGAGCTGACAAGAGCGTGGTTGCGAGTTCGAAACCAACATATTTTCTGCTGCGCATTTTGTTTTATAATATTTTTTTTTAAGTTATAAATAATAAATTATAACTTTAGCAACAAAAAAAAAGGTGAACGAAAATAAAAAAACGATAATGATGGTAAAAACGATTTTATTTTATAAAAAAAATTATTATAAGAATAACGTAAATGATATAACAGTTACTAATAACGTTGTTACATACTTCACAGAGTTTAATGTAGTGAATCAACATGTTATAATATTTAGAAATATATAGGTATGTATTTCTATTTCATAACAATAACATCACCACATTAAATATCGTTGAACTAAATAAAATAGCATTATACGTTGATGTTTTACCTACTAGGTATACTATATATCAATTTGTTTTGTAAGTATGTAGTTATGTTTAGTTATAAATAAGGTTTAGACAAAGACTTCTCGTCGGTAAATATGACAACATAATCTTCCCAATTAAAATTGAGATATTCTTGGGCAAAGCGGACCCTTGCTTGGCGATGTGCAGCAGTCAGTTAAATTTTACGTGCTGGCTTGTATTGTTTCAGTCCAGCAACATGCAAATGTTTTCTGACCGTCTGAACAGAAACATTATACTGCATTGAGTAGGCAAAAATGGGTGTTCAGTATGCCTTCTAACAATTGCTTGATGATGTTCTGACACAGGAGTAACATTGCAGGTTTTGGTTCAGGACGATCCTTTTGAATATTCCCTGTCTCTTCAAAACGTCTTAGCCACAGTCTGACTGTATTTCTCTGAAACAACACAATAAGCATAATTTTAATAACCCGGTAATCATAATTTTTCGAATAAGTTTGCAAAAATACCTTTAGATAAACCACATTAGACCTATAAATGATCTCATAATGAAACAGTTAATTTTCTATTATTCTATACAGACGTTTTTAAGCCAACTAACGAATTAAGGAAGTATAAAAAAGAATACACTTACCGCTATATTAAGTTTCCTAGCAATCGCTTTAATACCAACATTCTCCTTATGCAAATACAATATTTTGTATTTTAAATAATCACTCAACTGAGACATGGCGATTAAACTATCAAAACCGATAATAATAATTAATAAAAAGGCGTGAATTTTCGCAACTTAGTAAGGCAATATAAAAATGTTCGTGCGTATTCACTGCTATTTGTGCATAGAATGTCTTGTTCAATTTATTCTTCTACCCCATATTCCTAAAATCATTTCAATAGCAGTTTTTGTTGAATACGCATATTGACGTCGAACTACCCACTTATTGAAAAAGGTGAAACGTTTATCGTTTATCAACTTAATTGATATGCTTGTTCTTTACAATAATGCAAGAAATACTTAACGAACAATTTATATATTGAAAACAAAATTAAACATGAGACTAGATTTGAACTCGCATCTTGCACGTCTCAGCCTTACGCATGAACCACGACACCAGATTAACTTGAGTAAGATAGATGAAATAAGGTATTAGTAGCAATGACACAAATTATCACAACATTAACCTAACCTTTAAGTCTTGCTGATTAAAAATGAAAATTGCGTAACAAATACCCATACATAGTAAATGATCTAACACCAACATCTTAAAGCTCAAATTTGCGTATCAAAATTATTTATTGTTTCTGTTCATCGAGTAGTGTTAGTCCGATTAACTCATACATATTGAATAACCTTTAATGTTATGAGAGGAGGGTGCAAAATCGAGTAATTTTTAGGGGGGTCAGCTAATTGATATAAGCCAGTGTACATTCAGCAAAAAAAGTGCATTATGGCGACATGAATGAGTCGATAAACTGCTTTTTAGTTTTTCATGAGACAGGCTTAATTTTACTTCTAATGTTACTTTCCGATTTTTTTTTATATTTTGCTCAATAGGTAAGTAAGTAATTAAGATTTTAAATAAGTACCCAAAGTTGTTAATATACTTGTTGCTGACTGTGCCGGTAGGTAGATAAGTGTAGTCATCATTCCTTCTTACTTTCAGTGTAGGATAAATCACAATTTATGGATATCATCACAAAAGTGGATTTATTTATATCATGGAAAATAAAATTGTACATTACCTAACATCGTTATGACTATACTTAAGTTTCGAAATAATTATTATTAGAATATTTTAAAAATGAAACCATCCCAATCTCCACCCTTTGAATACAGTCGGTAAAATCTAGACCAATTTTAGATTTCAAAAAATACTCAGTGCTTGTCTGCAGTCTTGAAATAGAAGTGAAGATTGGTATTTCTTCACGTCCTTGCTATAAAATACGTATTTCAGAAAGCGGAGAGGGTTCTTAGCACATTGCCGCATGTTTGAAACTCCACGATTTAAAAATCTACGAGCGTGATACACGACAACTGCTGCGGTGCAATAAATTGATACCTACGAGTGTGCAGAATGTATTTTACTTGCCAAATGGAAGTATGTACCTACCTACTTCTATACCTATATTACACACTTATGGAGTTTATTTTGTGCTTGAAAAAATATTAGACTTAGGCCTTACCTAGGCTCATAAAAGTTGATCCTGAACTGAGTTTATTAGGAATAAATCATTTTAATATATCTACATATTTCGAAAAAAAATATATACCTACTTAATTATTAATTACGTTGACTATTCTTTAAGCGTCAGATTAATTTTAACAGATAAATACAACACAGTTGACATATTTTCTCTAAAAATGCTACAAAACTTCCACATTTACGCCTCAGAAGGGACAGGCAAACATGTGAGAGGTTAAACACCAGTTTTATGTTATATTTATTACCTAAATCTTATATCTAGGACTGATATTCAATGTTAAAACTTGTAATAAATGCATAATAGATATATGCAGGGGAGAAGAGGTTCTAGCTTGATAATAATTTGTTTCAGTACCTACCTACAAATCACGAAAACAACCTACAAAACTACGTACAGTCACGGAAAATTTACAATAATTCAGTCAAAGAACATAATATCTACAAATCACAAGAAAGTAAGTACAAATAGGAAGAATAGTTTACACAACTTTTATTACTTGAGACAGCACGAAAAATAAAGTTCATCCCGTTCATCAGTTACCTAGATACTATTGTGTCGGGATGAACCTTGTGTTTCGAAAATCATCCTCCGCGACTAAGAATATCGATTTCGCTGATGATGATGATTTCCGGAAATGCGTCCTTTACTGTCGGTATTTGACTCTGATTAAAATACTTACTTTCATTATAATGGTTATTTATTCTTCATTCTTTGCTTAGTCTTTGCAGGCAGAGACTGAAAGACTGCTGTCAGATAGTCGGGTAGGTACCTACCTAGTATCCGCAACTGGCGTGAATGATCAATGTTCATTGTTCATTCATGCTCGCCGCACATAAACGAAGCAAAATAGTTCAGTCAACGATTGGCCCACTATGGAGTATAGAGTGCGTGACCAGGGACCTTAACTTTTATATTTTTCCCCTTTCCGAATTCCCAACCATTTGCGTGTAGCTCGAAAATGGTTGGGAATTCGGAAAAATCCCAACGACGCACCGTTTCTGACTGAGATATATGCGAAAATCCCAAAAGTTGGAACTTTTATGCCCCCGCAGTTCCGACTCACCTCCTAGACATCAGGACTTTTAGTATGTTCACTTCCTAAGCACCCCGAACAAGTTTCTGATGGAATCGTTTAGGTCCCTGCTCACGCACTGTATCACTCCTTTATTGACTGGACTAAAAACATTATGTAAGGATTGTACTTACGTATGTTTATGTCCTGCGAAAGAAAATAACAAATAGGTATCTAATTAATATTTTACATTACCTAATTAGATATCTATTACTTACACATTTAGAGGAATGCGTTCTTATTTTTATTATTTATTGTACACATTTACAAAAACAATGCATGACAATATTATAAGGACATATTCCAAGTGGGAAGAGGTAACGGTGTTCCACGCGCTCCGGCTCCGGTCCGGAACTCCGGACTATATATAATAACAACCGTGGCTGGGACGGGACCGAGGCTTACCTGCAGCTGGAATGCAAAGGCACACACGCCACCTATTATTTTATAACTCAAACATTTTACCTATTTGGAGCAGCACGTCTACATTACTGATCAATAAATGATTATCCAGTAAATAATTACCTTTGAAATTGAAGATGATTGTATCTGCAGTACGTACAACAACAACAATTATTATAATTTTAATTATTTGTATAAAATGTATTCCCGTTAAAATAGATAGACAAATAACACAGCCCTCAGTAGGTACGTCTAATCAAAAATATTCAAGCAAAGAAAAAAAAACACTGATCCAAAAATAATATTTAAAGTGTTTTCGCTAGCTGATTATTTTTCTTGTAAGTATCTAATGCGTTTTTCTTATATTTTTTTACCATCGTCCTTATTTTGGTGGTCTGAATGATTTCTAAAAGTTTGTCCATCTATTTCAATGGGACCTTATATAATTGTAAACTCATCTACCTAGGCTTTTCCCAAATATGTTGGGCACAGCTTCCAGTCTAACCGGATGCCGCTGAATCAGTATTTTTACATGGCGCGACTGCCTATCTGACCTCTACAACCCAGTTATTGGGTAATACGATATCCCTTGGTAAGACTGGTTGTCAGACTTTCGGGCTTCTGACTACCGGTAACGACTGTAAAAGATCTACGAATGACAGCCGGGACGAACGGCTTAACGTGCTTTCCGAGGCACGGAGTGTTCTGGGGTATGTAAAGATGGTCACCCATCCACAGACCAACCGCGGCAAGCGTAGTTTAACCTAATCGATCGACCTGTGCGGTTGTTATTATTTAGCCACTGGTTCCTCTTATATAATTGTAAACTAATTTTATTTATTACAATGTACACTATAAACTCGAATGTTAACTCGACTAACGCGAATACTCAAATTCATCGATTACAATAAATGATTGGCGGCAACACTTTCAACAAATGTCAAAACGACATCTGACATTCTGACCTGACTGTCAGTGTCAGTCATCATCGTCACGGTTACGGGAAATTAAACAAAGTAAATTATTGTTGTGTACAAAACAAATTCACAAAAATGTGGAAAAGAATTAAAGAAACTCAATATTTCCTTTTGTTTTCACAAGAACGTGGATACGAAATATGCATCACGGATTATTTGAGTGTCTGGACCACATTGTGTTCCGAAAAAGCATTCCTAGCTCAACTCAAGGTAAACTCTAGGATTTCTCAACTCCTGAACTTCATCTGATTACAAGTTACGAAATCATTGGAATTTGAATTTGAGCCTATGCCAATCATTCATTTATAAAACCTCGTTTGCCTACAGTAGATAAGTGTTTATTGGAATTTGTTATGCTCAAAACCAAATAAAAACTATACAATACCCCATGTATGTCATAAACGGGCAAGCAAAATAAGACAAACAAAAAAAGTACAAAGATGGACTTAATGCCTTAGGCGTATACTCGACCAGTCAACCAAGGGTGGTGAAGAGATGGCAGGTGCTTTGGTTGAGGGGAACACAAACAATATTATAAAAAAAAACTATTATAAGTAAATAAATCAAAATGACACTTTCTTATGCGATCTTTATTATCTCATGTATGTACACTTTCTACTATAAAAATATGTGTAGTCACCCTAGCCAGGTAAAAGTGTTAGAAGCTTCAAAGCCAGCCTCACACACACATTATCCAATTTTAAAAAGAATAATTATTGTAATTTTTTACTTTTTCAGGAAAGCAATGATGGACTTGAACTGCCACATGATAATGCGTTTATTCAAAAAGGAGTTCATTTACTATCAAATCTCGATAACTTGAAGAAGTTTAATATAGAAAAGAAAGAAAATGGTAAAAGTTTGTTTATTACTATGACAATATCATTTGGATTTCCTTTTTACTTTGAGTGTACGCTTTCAAAGGGCTCGGAAGAATTGGTAAGTATTATTAAGGCAATAATCTATAAAGAAATACTGAAATTATAAAATAATAGTTTCTGCTCGCGACTTCATCCGCATGTTTTTTCTTTTATTTTTTCTGGGTACCTAAGGGTTGTACTGTGATGTTAAATAACCTCAAACCTTCCTCAAGAATTGGGCTATTAAATGCATATAGAATTTTCGAATCCAACTGGCCTTTAAAGAACTATTTACAGAAATAAACATTATATATCACATTAACTAAAGCTCTTACTACTTTGTTGACTATGCATTTTTGAACAATTACATTATTTCTATCATGTCATTTTCCCTTTTAAAACATCTGCAAATAGAAAACGTTATTCTTCATTAAAACTCTTTCTACTTTACAGTATTTCCAGAAAGTCACCCGGCCTTTGTTGAAGACAATCTGTGACTTGCGAGAAAGTCAGAGTGAGCTGAGGCGCTTGTTGATAAAGAAGGACAGCGAAATTGAGGAGTATAAATGTGAGGGTGGAGAAATAGTCTTGAGTAAGTTTGAACCTAGTCCTACAAATTGATCAAGATTTTAATGCTGCCAGGAATGATCTTAAAACCTGCCCTGCCAGTCATAATGCAATTGCATGCAATAATCATATTTATCTGCCCCCAATCAAAGTACAGTTCGACACAACTTAGATGTAGCATCGGCAAAATTCGTAAAACCAATCACATCCGAACTAAGTGCACCTTCAAAATCACCAATCTTTATTACTACTTTATGAAAAATTGATTAATTTTTCCTAAAGTAGTAATAAAGATTTACGAATACGAATTACGAATTAGGAACGTTTTACGAATTTTGCCGATGCTACGTCTAAGTTGTGTCGAACTGTACTATGTAGTATTTACAACATTAACACCAACATTATCTTATCTGTTTTCAGGACATCTGAAAACCATTGCCTTCAATGATGCAGAGCATATGAAGAAACACAAAGTGTTTGAAGAAAGTTTTGGTGTATCTAATTCATCCACAGCATTGGAGGAAGCTGTTGAGATCCTGGAGAAAACTGTTCTGTGAGTAGCTTAATGTGTAACATGTTATGTTATAATATCTAGCAGTTAGACTCTAGTGATAATATTGGCATTCAAATAGACAACAAACTACATTGCTGTGTTGTTTTCAAAATAAAGTGAGTTGTTGATGGTGCAGTCAAAAGGGAATTGAAGATTTTTATATGGAGCCTGGCATGCCTTCTGTCCGCCATTTTGTTATTTTTTTTTTCAAAATGGCGGCCACTCTTGACACCTGTATAAATCGATAGCTGTCATCAATGCAAACAGAAAACATAATAGAACTAAACCTATTAATAATAGAAATTAACATTGTGATTATCCAGATGGTAAAAAACTCTGCCAATATATGTATATATTATTTTTTTATGTTGACCACCGCCCATATTTTTTTTAGTTAAGTACAATCATCTTCTATAATTTACAGGAAACAAGGACTGAAAGAAATAGAAAATCCAGATCCTGCACCAAGTATAAAAACAGAACCTGTATCTGCTGCTATTAAGATAGAGCCTGACACTACTGTAAAAATGGAGCCCGACACGACTGCAACAACTGAATCCGTTTCATTAATAAAAGTGGAGCCCAAAACAGAAGCTTCAGAAGAAACAAATACTCCAGTAATAACGGCTTCAGTTAGTTGTAAACAGGAAATAAAAAGAGAACAAGCAAGAGCTCACATCCCTAGAAAAAGGTCTAAATTCAACTTTTAATACCAAAGATTTTGTATACTATACTACTGAAGTTTTACGTAAAAAACTGCATCTCGTGGCATTTATATAGCTAATAGCGGGCCACCTTTTATTATTTCTTTCACTAACTGCTGGAAAAGATAAGTAAGATCTTAAAAATTACATAAAATAGCATTCTGCACTTATATAATTTCTAACATGACAATATTATTTATTTATATTTATTAACATATTATTTAGACTTAATGCCCGAGGCATATTATCATGGCCTTCCCCGTCCACTTCCATAAAAGTATGGAAATACGTGCACGTTATAGCGTTATAGTAGACAGCAATTTAAAAGCGACTTCATATATTTCCATACTTTTGTTACTTCCCTATGTTATCCCGTGACGGCCACGATAGTATCGCCATGTTAGAAATTATAGAGAATGAATTATTTTCGTATCGTTTATTACAAGATATATTTATTATTGCTTAGTTCAATGGAATTCTTTTGTTTGATTTCGTATTGGGTTATTTTTCGGCTATTTTACCGTTGCTTAATGGAATATATTTCTTTTCTAAAAATGCAAGTCAATGTAATACTATTAAAATTGTCTACATACTCACCTTTTGATAAATGAGGTCTTACCTTTGTAAGCTTTGTCCTAAAATATTGTTGAAATAAAATAAACCATTATTTTTATATTAAAACTTTTATTATACATTGAACTGTTAAAATCTAATGTTAGATTAATTGTGCTAGTGTAAAAATGTTATAGCTAGTGCGTTACATTGGAAATGCGACTAACAATCTAACAGAACAACAATTAAGCTTAGTAATACCTTTTTAATGAATATTAAGTATACATTACTTTATTTTAAAACAGCATCGGTATGGTTGTGATTATAATGGAGTGCGTCAACAACTAATACTATTTATCTTAATAAATATTGAATAATATTATGAATAATAATTAAATTATTTTTAATAATTAAATTAAAAGAGCCTGTTCTGGACTCTGGAGCGTTCCAAGTATAATTAAATCCATATAATGGCGATGTTTTTCTACTAACATTTAATTCGTTGTACAAAAGCATTATTTATTACGTTTTAACATTTAGAAGCATTGTCTTTTCAGTTGTTTTGGCAGTATGGATTTGAACACTCTAATTTCCAGTCCGGGGCAGTGGTCCAACTGCTCTGTCCAACTAGTTGGACCATGGGTCTTTAGTAAAGACTCTTTACTAGGGGCAGTTGTCCAACTTTAAAAATAGTTGAACCACAGCACCTTTTGAGAGTTCCGTGGTCATCGGACAGCACTGGCACGTGAAACCACGCAGCCAAAATATTTAAAAACAATTCAGTGCTTATAATGTAATTAATGTTATACTTAGAATGGTTTTAACTAGTGTTGTAATTATATTAGTGTTTTTTAACTGTCCAGCAGTATTTTGGGTCCAGCCCTATAAGATGATCTACCTTTTCTTCTGTGGTTTTAATGATTTTTTTAAATAAAACTTTAGTAATTACTTACTATGAAAACTACCCGTTGATATTTATGGAAGTAATTTACTAGATGTGAACAAACCAATACCCACTATTATATTAAAATTTATACCAGGTGACACTTTCATTTTCTTCTTTCTTTCTTTCTTTTTACATTTATTTTAGGGTTTTTTTCTCGAATACTTTCGGAATGTCCGACTAGTTCCGGATCATAGAGGCCCTTTTACAGATCTGCTAAGGACAAATGCCTCGCGACAGTTGTCACACTCGTAGTTAGCAAGAGGGTGGTATTTTTTACTTACATTTAGAATGAAATGTAACATTCTATACCAAAGCAAGATATCGTCAAGTTTTAAAGTTTCAAAGCTATCTCATGGCTTAATTTTAACATCGAAAGCTTATAAATATGTCTCCAATAACGCACTAGTTGTAACCTTTCGCCAAATGGAAATGCAATTATTAACAAACGCATCTAATACATAATGACTTCTATTTTTTTTTTAAATTCGTTAGATATAATAATGTGCTTTTTATTGAGTCTATAAATATTTGCTGAGCAAGTCTGATAATCGCGTAGGCTTTATTTAAATACGTTTAAACCTAATACATTAAAGGCCTTCTCAGTGTCCGTAGTTTTAGGTAAATAATTAAAGTAGATAAATGGACCAGCTTCACAGTTTTGATATTTGGTATCTACGTTTTGGTCTTCGGGATCTACGTTTTGGTCTTCGGGATCAAAAACATGATTAAGTACCCTGGCCCATTAAGCTGGTATTTAGAAAGTCCCGTCCCACACCTGATGCATAACAGTCCAATCCTCTGGTTCTTTATTTAAAGAAGACACGCTCTCATATTTGAGGCCAGTATTTTTTTCAAAACCATTTTCGAAACGTATTTTGATCTCATGTTTAGTCCGTTTCGGCATTCCTAGGAGTCAGTCCTAATCTTTGCAAGGGGCATACCTGTTTAAATAGCTATCATTATTATTTGCGAAATTTGAACTTTATTGTAATCTTCTTAAAATTGACATTTAACACCATATTGATTAACTACATGAAACTTGAATATCGCTATGAGTACGTATAGTATAAGGTAATGAAATCTACATCTAGAATTCCTATATCTACCTTATTTGACATTATTTTTCTCAAATTTTCACAAATAACAACCAATGTTTCCTTAGATCTTGATAGCTGGTCTATTTATCTTCTTTTTACATGATAAATATTCCTATTGCACTTCGAGGAAAGGAAAATGTGGAATGAGATTCCTAATAACACTTCAATATTGGTGCATTCAGAAATCGCGATAGGTCTTACACGCAGCGGGCCTAGGATGCACCCTTGTGACATGCCTCACGGATTTCATCGCATTTTGCATTAAGAGAGTCGACAAAATCCGTGACATAATTATTTCTTGTCATAGCATTACATACTAGGCCGCTAAGTTAGCACACAGAATGCATAAAGCGAACACTCCTACCCTCTTACCGAGCTACGTTTTAAAACCATTTATGTTAGAAGTAAAAATGAACTAAAATCTAATGTCTGTTTAAAAAGTATATAATGAGAGTGTAAACAAACCCTGTTTAAGTTAAATTCATACGAAATCACCCAGTAAATATGTTGTCATGTGTGTGTGTGTAGGTTTCAACATTAGCTCACCACTTTTTCTAATAATTAGGATATTGTTTGATTGAATAACATTGCTAAATAAAATTGTGAATAATAAAATTCTCCATAAAAATTGAGGTTAAATTTTTTTATCTCATTTATCAAACGAAAAACATCACGATGATTAAAATTGGAATTGCGGGTTTGAGTATCCAAATACCTAGGTACTCAAATCAAAGCATTCAAATTGTAGGTGGCACTACAAATAGACATTCATATACCTATGCGTTTTCTGATCCATTTGTTTACATTTTCATGAAATACTTTGGGAACAGACCATAATGTTATTTTTAGCGGTAAGAGGGCTTTAGTTCAAGACTAGAGAACCGTTTTCTGATTAGTCAGCGAGCTGGTGAATACTTGACCAATGAGAAACGTGCTTTCTTTGATCGTCCTGACGCATGGTTTGGGCGTTTGCCAATGTTTACAACTGAGATATCGGCCTACCCTACTAACAATATTTTTGATGCTGCTCGAAGCTTCCATAATGCAGTGGCGTGCATTGCATATAGGCACATAAGCAGTGCCTACCTTGATATATCAACATAAGCTTGTCAAATTACACTTTAGTGTGTGTGCCCCAGAATTAAGAAACTCACTAAATTATCATATCTAACAAAAAACAAAATCTTCATACAAAGACGCGCGGCAGTAGGCAGTCGCCGGACGGCCTACTCGGCTCCCGTACTATTCGCACATTGTCATTGATCTTTACTCGTTCAAATTAATGCGACAAAATTAAAGATACGTACGTCTCACGCGTAATTGATTAGTGACCGCGTTTGCCTAGACTAGACCCTGCCTAGTGCCTACCTATTCTGAAAACCAATGCACGCCACTGCCATAATGCTGACCCAATTGCAATATTCCGCATAAGCCTGCCATTATTTTACCCTAGGAACTGCAATCCCCAGTTATTTTTTTGTATATTTAGGGTTATAAGCTGCGTCTGCGCAACTGCAGTGTTTGCAACATCCATACTAATATTATAATTGTGAAAGTGTGTCTGTCTGTATGTTACCTCTTCACGCTTAAAACGCTGAACCGATTTAGATAAAATTTGTATACCTTTCATCTAAATCGGTCATAGAGATAGTTTGAGTCCCGGGAAAGGACATAGGATAGTTTTTATCCCGATACTCCCACGGGATCGTCACTTATGCGGGTGAAACCGCGGAGCGCTGCTAGTTTTACATATTTTTTGCAGCAGCAAGACTTATGCGAAATACATTCGATAAAGATGTAGGCTGACTTATTGCAATAGCGGATAAATTCATAATAAAATCAAACAATAAATCAGTCAAACCCGTATCTCAGGTGTAAACATAGCCCACATCATTCTGCAAACTGTTGTACGGTCTACACGAACGGAAGAATGCTACAAGTAGATTAGGCTAACAGCTACACTTTGAAACATCCGTCTCCGATTCAGAAGGCTTTATCACGTTGTCCCTTTCCTTCAGCTCGAAAGCGTCCGCCTGAAAAGAAACACATTTGTATTAAATTAATTAATTTACAGGTAATAAACAAACGTGATTTCTTGGGTTGAGCTAAGTTAATCCCTAAGATTTTTAGTGCACTTACATCGCACAATTCACATACATATGGTTATGGCCTATATAAAAATAAAAAATGCGTTATTACATGCGACCTAAAATTAACTGGCGAAATGTGGGTGTAGGTACTATAATAGATGCACCTAACCCTTCGTGGAAAAGAGACATAATGTATTCAATGTTAAAATAAAATATATGAAAAATAAAGCTAACTGCAGCACCCGTAGTCCATGCTTACATGACTAGCATCTTGTCCAAGTCTTGCTCAGATCTCAGGCTCGGCTATTGTTGAAATGTCCACGGGCTATACATACTTATTGGTATTTTTTTGCGTGTGATTTTAAGGTGGTGATGTGAGTTGTGCAAGTCAGACAGGCAGTCGCTCTATGTAAAATACTGATATTCAGCTGCATCCAGTTAGATTGGAATCCCATCCCAACATTGTTGGGAAAAGGCTAGGCAGATGATGATTGTAGGTGGTACCAATGTTTGTCTTGGATCGTTGACAACTCCACAAAGAAATGACACCAGCTATTGAACAGGAAAAGAAAAATATCTTCGAAGAATACAAAGGAAACGTTGATTACCTTGGTCTCCCGGTATTCTCTAATTTTCCTGGCTAACGTCAGAAACGCTTCCTCAATGTTTATGTTGCTTTTACACGATACTTCGAAGAACGGCATGTCGAAGTCATCTGCTATCTGGAATCGATATATTTCTATTTTAAAACAGTTTTCAAAAATAAATTGCGGTGTTGGTTGTGGTTGGGTTGGTAAAATGAAATTGGTCTAAGGAGGCTCCCCGTTAATCATTAAGGCGCTTACATGAGCTAAACGCAAAAAAACGGTAGTTTTCGAAACAATAAAAGTATATGATCGCCTACAGTAAACAAAATCAGAAAAATATATGATATTCTTCAGGATATATGCTAGATAGATAGTGTTTTGAAAACACAATACAACTAATTTGGTACGATAGAAAAAAATCATGAACATACCTCTAAAAAACTTTCTTTTTACAATAAAAACCATACTAATATACATACAATCATTCTGATTTTTTGTCAGATTATTCTACAAGTAACATACTAAAATGATAGTGTTTTATTTTTTTATTTAAAACAATAGTTTTTTTGTAAATCGAATATTCATAGTTCCGAACATAAAAAGTGCGCGTGTGTGCGTGAACGCCCGTGTAGCGACAGTGCCGGCCGAGGCCTGATGCTATACGGACGTGTCGCTCTTTTCGCCGCACTATTTCCGTCAAAATTGTTATGTTTTTGTTAAGTTTTATTTGTAAATTCATTGTTTATTATTATTTGCATTATCTTCTTTCCGTAAATATTTTTATTTCGTGTAAATATAAAATACTTTTAAGTTTGTTATGTATGGGTGCAAGGCGCGCGCCATCTATTGTACGGCGAGTCCCAACTCCCGGGCGTTTCACTTGTGTCTACCGGCAGTGGTCCGCGTAACCTAACAAAGTTAAAATAGGGTAATAATTTGTAAATAAATGGGAAATATAGTGAAACATTCCGTTAGGAGGACTACAAAATGTTCATATAAAACAAAAGCCGAACATAATATGAACGAAAGTAAAAAGTATGAGCATTTTATTTTTAACTGAATATTTTTATTTTTGCAATAAAACTATGAATTTTGGAAACATCTAAGAAAGTGCAGTCGGTATTTTCGACTTCACGTACAACTGTCACAGTGACGTATGTGGACGACGTGTAGATTTGTATTCGAGAGTCCCCGGGTTCGATTCCCAAGGTTACGAAATCGTACTTTCTTTTTAAATTTTATTTAAATGTATTTTGAATTTTTAGATAGATAGTGTTTTGAAAACATAATACAACTAATTTGGTACGATAGAAAAAAATCATGAAGATACCTCTAAAAACTCTTTTTACAATAGAAACCATACTAATATACATACAATCATTCTGATTTTTTGTCAGATCATTCTACAAGCAACATACTAAAATAATAGTGTTTTATTTTTTTAGTTCAAACAATAGTTTTATTGTAAATAGCATAATATTCATAGTTCCGAACATAATAAGTGCGCATGTGTACGTAAACGGTAAACCCCCGTGCGTGTAGCAATAATGCCGGCCGAGGCCTGATACTATACGGACGCGTCGCTCTTTTCGCCGCATTATTTATTTGTACCTACATACATTCATTGTTTATTATTACTATTTGCATATCTTCTTTCTGTAAATATTTTTATTTCATGTAAATATAAAATACTTTTAAGTTAAAATAGCGTAATAATTTGCTATCAATTATATCATTTGTAAATATGGGAAATAAAGTGAAACATTCCCTTAGGAGGACTACAAAACGTTCATATAAAACAAACGCCGAACATATGAACGAAATTAAAAAGTAAGAGCATTTTATTATTACTGAATATTTTTTTTCGCTATGAATTTTGGTAGTTTAAGAAAATGCACTTATTACGCATAAGCTCAGTTTTTTCGACGAGATACGCAATCGTTACATTGGCTTATGTAGACGACGCGCAGGTTCGTGTTCAAGGGTCCCCGGGTTCGATTCCCAGTGATACGAAATCGATTTAATTTTATTTAAATGTATTTTGAATTTTTAAATATATTTTTATAAATACACACATCAAAAGTGTCTAGGGATCAAGCATTTTTATGCGGATTTCTTGAGATTGAGATGTGGCTTTGTAATAAATTTATGATTTTATAAATTTATATGGATCCTTTTTGGTGCATTTCATAATTTGAATCAGGAACTGTGAATCAAATTCGAGTAAAAGATGAAAATCAGCTGTCAATATTTTCCCTATAAAAACATACAACGCATTGAAGACATTATTAGTGCTACTGTTTCCCTACTACTGATTAAAACCAACGTTATTATGGAGCGGCGACGTCATTTAAGCAGGGAAGAAATGCTCAGAGCCGTGGGAATGATAGAAGCTGGTTCCCGGCAACGTACTGTGGCTTTAGCTCTGAATACAAGTCAGAGTGTTATCAGTCGACTTTGGACACGTTACCGAAGCACTGGTACCGTGGCTGAGCGCCATGGAGGACGGTATCGCTGCACCACACGGAGACAAGACCGATACATTCAAATCTTAACTCGAAGAGCTCCAACAATAACCGCCATGATGTTAGCCGTGAGGCTTCATCACTCTTCAGGGAACTTAATTAGCGACCAAACAGTCAGAAACCGCTTGCATGAAGTGAACCTTCATTCCCGAAGACCGCTACGGGTACCACCTATAGCAATGCACAATCGTAGGATTCGATATCAATGGGCTCTTGAACACAGAAATTGGGCAGAAGAACAATGGCGTTTCGTGTGCTTTTCTGATGAGTCTCGTTTTGGTATGAGACCGGATACAAGACGTATACGACACTGGAGAACCCCTGGACGCCAACAGCGATTAAAATCCTGCCAGGAAGTCCATCCTTATAGTGGTGGAACCATCATGGTATGGGCGGGTATTTGGATCGGCGGAAGAACTGAGTTGATTTGGATCAGAGGCAACCTCAACGCTCAAATTTATGCTGAGAGGATTGTATCAGACGTCATCGTTCCTCTACAAGTGCAAATCGGTCCCTTATTTCAGTTAATGCATGATAATGCACGACCGCACACCGCAAGAGTTGTAAGACAGACTTTCGCCGCAGCTAAGATCAATGTCCTGCCCTGGCCTGCTCAGTCGCCAGACTTGAACCCGATTGAGCATGCATGGGATATGCTACAGAGAAGAGCTCTGCCGAATATGGAGGGTATCCAGTCGCAAGAAGACCTTTTTTTGTTGTTGCAACGAACATGGGCGGCCATTCCACAGCGTGATTTGGATGAACTCATTTTGAGTATGCCAAACCGATGTTCTTGTGTTGTTAGTGTTCGCGGTAGAAACACTGATTATTAATTGTTTAAGTTACCCAATAAAATTTTAAAGAAAACTGTTATTTCAGTCTTTTTTTCGAACTTTTGTGTTAGTGGTTCAAATGTCAAAAATCCCTTTATTAGGAAAATGGCAAATTTCTTTATTAATGCAAAGGTGACTTGGTTTATCGTTACTGTGACAAACGAAAACACTTTATTTGATGAATCCTTAAAGAAAATTTTAATTAATATCAATCAGGAGAAAAGTTATTGCAAAAATATATGTTGATCCCTAGACACTTTTGATGTGTGTAACTAAAAAAACGTCTACAATGTAATTATCTTTCACAGGAGAAAGAAAGTCGAAAATATCAACACGGAAGTTACTTCTAATGCGTAAGTACCTACACGTTTTCTATGCCATTGTAACAATAAAAAAAACCTAAATTTATTAACAGACCGCGACTTATTGATAATATGCATAAAGAAATCACAGATTCATCCGAAAATTGCGATGAAAATTATCACAAGCAAGAGTTTAATTTTTATTGATTGTGTTTATAATAAATAGAAATCATAATAATTATGTATGAATGTTAGGTACGAGTACCTAATCCTTGAGGCCGTTTACACATCATGCCGAAGCTGCAGCGGCATCGCCGCCGCCGCGGCGCCGCTGCATCAGTCACCCTTGGATTTGTATGAACACACGGCGCCGCCGCGCCGCCGCGCCGCCGGCGGTGCGGCGCGGCGACGAGTTTTGATAAGATCTATCAAAACTCGCCGCCGCACAGTGGTCTGAAAATCGAGCTCCATACTCATAGAAACTTAAAGTACGGAAATAAAAAAACAAAAATTGTAATGGGTCTAGTATACCTCCCTTTACGTAATATTAACGTATGGATGGTATCAGTCGCTCCACGCGTGAGAAAAAAAAGTTTTTTGTTTTTTTTTTGTATGGGAGAAAACACTAACCCCCTTATTCATAATCCTATTTTATCTCTATTTTAGCTAAAATAGGTTTATAGAACGTTTGTCTTTATCTGTCACGTTGTCATTTCTGTGTGTAAGAAAGAGACAAACCCCATTTTAACTAAAATAGGTTTGATAAGTTTTATGAATAAGGGGGTTAATGTACATTTTTTTGAAACTGAATTGAACTGATAGGCTGGAGCTCACACGAGCTATTGTACCATACACGGCCATCAAGATGACATACAATTCATGGACCGTTGGGCGCCGCTTTGCACGTAGCAAATTTTTGAAATTTTGTGTTTTCGATATGTGATTTTTCAAATCTTTGACGTGAATAAATGAACTTGCTGATCGATTTACTTATACTATCGTTACTTTTAGCCTGCTTATGACCTTTATGATGACAACAATTAAAAATTATGTTGATTATAAGTACCTATACGTTTTTTTTTAATTTCATTCCAAGAACTACTTAACTCATTTAATCACCGTTGTAGTGTATCTATTAAATAGATATGTAAACACTGTCTCATTCACACAAGCGGGGTAGCTGCTGTCAGTTATGTTATGTCATCTGTCAGTTACGAGGAATGGCGGGAAACAGACAAAGTGAAGCAGGCTATATACGATGGCGCTTGGTGTGGTAGTGAGCCAGTGAAGTGATATGTTTAACATAAGTACGGAATCAACAGGATTCTACAACCGTGATTATGGTTGAGTTATAATTAGATACTGCTTCAATCTGAGCCTCAATCAGAGCCTGTTCTTCCACGATGTTCAACTTGTTTTCGTTTGAAAACTTAAAATAAATTGGTCAGCAGAACATTGTGGAAGATGGCTTTGGATTCTCCCATACCTTTTCTTCGCCACAAACTAAGCGCAGAGGCACAAAAGAACACATAAACATACTGGAATCGTCTTCGTCTGCCATAGTTTGCTTATACAAACTTTGCCCTGAAGCACCATCAAAGCCATACTTGCATATAATTGTTAACTCTTTGCCATCCAGCGAAGGTTCCACACGTAGGAATTTTCCAAGCTTTGCACAGTTTTATCCAAAATTTAGCTTTACTTTTACCTCTTCTTCCGTGATGTACAATGGTAACTTTTGGAGGGCAGCAGTCCTTCTTCGCCTCAAGGATGGCAGTATAAGAAGGACACAGTGGTACTCCTTCTTCTTTTGCACAAGATCTTAATGTTATATACTGCCACTTCGAAAGCTTCAATGAGGTCAAAATAAATAAAGCTTTATCAGCGGAATATATAGGCACAGTTTCCTTGGGCTTTAACAATTTATTTATCCTTGTAGCCTCTTTGCTCCGAGACTAGTTTAACGATATCTGCTATATTCTTGTCATGTGCTTTCAAACCGGTTGCATGAGCAAGGCTTTCAGTGCTATACGTTAGGAGGTCTTCCGCTCTTCTTCTCTTCTGTAGCGGGCTTAGCTCTTTAAATGGTTTTCTCGGCCTCACAACTGATGTTGATGTTCCAACACTGCACGTCTCCGGTGTGTAGGATGTTGATGCACCCTCATTTAAAACAAAGTCAGAACTGGAACGGGTTTGCTGCTCTACTGACACTAAATAAGGGGTCATCTTTCCTTTCATGATCTCAGGCCATTTTATGTTCTCTTGCAGCCATGTCTCATACTTTGTTATGTATGTACGTCTCGTGAGATTACACGAGATCCATTTGTTCCTCAACGAACAAACATAAGTCTGACAGAATTGTTTCAATACCCTCTTTTCATTTTCTGACAAATCAATAGTATTCTCAAAAACTTCAAATAAAACATTGGGCTGTGAAAAACAATTGTTGTTTGTCACAAACATGACAATGTCCAAATTGGTATCACAACCTTCCATCACAGCACAATTAAAAAAATAACGTAATAAGTTAGCGCGCACAAGTACTGAGAGCTACTGATAAAAGTAAGCTCAAACGTCCTGTTTTTATACAACTACCCTCATTATCGTTCGCTATTCTTTAATTAGGTTTTACAGACTTTAATATTACAGACAATAGAATTTTATTGTGACTAGGGCCCATTTGGCCCTGCTAGAGCGGTTGATGCTCATGTCATTAGTATATAATTATAACTCAACCATAATCACGGTGATTAAATGAGTTAGTTCTTGGAATGAAATAAAAAAAAAACGTATATAATCAATATAATTTTTAATTGTTGTCATCACAAAGGTCATAAGCAGGCTACAACTAACGATAGTATAAGTAAATCGATCGGCAAGTTAATTTAACCTCGTCAAAGATTTGAAAAATCACGTATCGAAAATTCAAAATTTCAAAAATTTGCTACGTGCAAAGCGGCGCCGAACGGTGCATGAATTGTATGTCATCTTGATGGCCGTGTATCGTACAATAGCTCGTGCGAGCTCCAGCCTATCAGTTCCATCCAGTTTCAAAAAAATGTACATTAAGTGTTTTCTCCCATACAAAAAAAAATAAAAAACTTTTTTTTCTCACGCGTGGAGCGACTGATACCATCCATACGTTAATATTACGTAAAGGGAGGTATACTAGACCCATTACAATTTTTGTTTTTTTATTTCCGAACTTTAAGTTTCTATGAGTATGGAGCTCGATTTTCAGACCACTGTGCGCCGCCCGCGGTGCCATACTATTATATTCTGTGGCGATGCCGCTGTATTGGTTTCTCTTGGATTTGTATAAGCCCTTGCGGCGCGCCGCCGCGGCGCCGTGTGTTCATACAAATCCAAGGGTGACTGATGCAGCGACGGCGGTGCCGCTGCAGCTGCGGCATAATGTGTAAACGGCCTCAAAGATTAGGTACCTAACATTCATATATAACTATGATTCCTTTTTATTATAAACAAAATCAATTTTAAATCTAATTTCTTGCTTTTGATCATTTTCATCGCAATTTTCAGATGAATCTGTTACCTATTTCATTATGCCCATTATCAATAAGTCGCGGTCGGTTAATAAAAACATTAGGTCAGAATTTTTTTTATTTTTGTAATAGCTTAGATAACGTGTAGGTACTTGCGCATTAGAAATAAGTACCTAACTTCCGTGTTGATATTTTCGACTTTCTTTCTCCTGCAGACTTTTTTTAGTTATTTATAAAAATATTTAATAGATATATTTAAAAATTCAAAATGACATTTAAATAGAAAATTCGATTTCGTAACCTTGGGAATCGAACCCGGAGACTCTCGAATACAAATCTACACGTCGTCCACATACGTCACTGTGACAGTTGTACGTGAAGTCGAAAATACCGACTGCACTTTCTTAGATGTTTCCAAAATTCATTGTTTTAGAAAAAAACACTGCAAAGTGATAATTTTTATTTCGGAAGTCGGTGTCGCTGGTTCCGCATTTTCGTTTTTTGACACCGACTTCCGAAATTATAGTTATTTATCACGCTGTAGTGCTTTTTTTGAAGTCGGTTGTTTTTTTTTTCTTTCTAATTGTACCTACCCCACAAAAATTCAATTAACACTAGTGCATTGAAGAATCATCAAAATTCGCATAGAAATGCCGGAGATGCAGTACATTTATGCATATTAACTTCGGACATACTACATAAGAATAATTACCTAATGTATTATATACTAAAACCTTCCTGGAAGTATGTAGATCACATTAGTGAAAAAATGATCAAAATTGGTTCATCAGTTTTTTAGAAAATCTACAAATATATATACAAACATACACACATACATACATTACATACATACATACGGGTCGAATACACAACCTCCTTTTTTGAAGTCGGTTAAAAATGTTTTTAATTTCATTGAATCAGTTTTATTTCAAAATCACCCACATCCTTAAGTTTTTCAAGTCACACTCAAAACGAATAAAATTTATTATGTTGTCACACATAACTACATAATTTGTTTCTTATTTGCACATCGTTTCCGCGCCATCTATTAGAATACTAGGGCGTAATCTCACAAAACCGTTACTTCTAAATCTCATGTATGCTTTATGTCATAATTGTGATGGGCGTCGTCGTTAGATGGCGTTTGCGTCGATTCTGCATATGTGTGCATGCGTTTTTCAAGGACACTTAGGTCTAGTAAGCCTCTTAACCGGTTGAATGCCGTAATTACCAGTGATTGGAGTAGGTAGATTGATTTTTGGTACTTGTAGGTATCATAAATGCCCACAGAAAGAATAATATGGATAAGCCATTTTCCCGGAAAGTAATTCCGGTATTTCCGAATCCAATTAAATATTGTTAATGTTGGTAGTGATATTATTATCTACTACTCAATTCAAAATTTAAAGGAAGGTATCAAAACTAAATTAATTTATTATTTATTGTTGAATAATAAAAACAATCGAATTCCGATCGAAGCATTAATGTCCATATTAATTAATATATACGTTTCGGATCAATGACCCCAATTCAATCTACCTATTCCGATCACTGGTAATTACAAAGACAATTAAAAAGCCATTGTCTCGCGTGGATCCGCGTTTCGGCTACGAAGGGTTAATCAGTGCCATGTCTGATATTTGATCCGGTGAGAACCCCAGGATTGTTACCTAAGCTACGCCTTCGCATAAAATAGAGAAATTTATGAGAACTTCATCCATCATTGGTCGGGGTCATTTTGCATATGATGTGTATGTTATGCACTAGATAATTGTAGTCATGATTGCATTGACCGGCACAGACCAAAATCGTGATTTTTGATGTGGGAAAGAATCAAAACCTACCACTGATTCAAGAGTTCACAAGGCCGTTTATTATTCACACCACGGTGTCGACTAAATTAGAGGTAACTTGAACATTACCTTTTGGCCCCTCTCTTTGGGTACAGCTCTATGATTCTCGTGGACATCACACTTGTTGCCAACTAAGACCTTGATCACATCGGGAGACGCATACTGGAAATAGAAAAGCACATACATTATTGATTTGAAGGAAAAAATACATAAGCTTTTTGCGTAGATTTAAAACCGCTATTGCTAGTTGCTAGGTATATTTTTATTGAAATAAATAATAATATATATTCTCTCTTTGTCCTTCTTTGAACCAGAAGGCTGATTCATGTTTCATCGGAATCGATGTATACGTTCTTAGGCTTTCAGACATCCTACCTACATCATTGTGTGTTGAAAGGGATTTGATAGGCTGTCAAAAATTAGTACTAATGTAACGCTATGGTACCTACTATAGTTGCAAAACTTCTGAAAAATTCTGAATAATTCCGGAATACTTCTGGGAAAGTTTCTTTAAATCAGAATTATTCAAAATGAATTTAATTAAGATTTTTTTTTTTTTTTCCTGAAAGTCGTATTTTGCATCGCTCGTCGATCGCCGCCGCGCTACCCCTCTGTGCGCGCCCGATAGCACGAGTCGTGCGTGCCGCGCGCGCCCGGCTGCACGAGTCTTGCGTGCAGGCGATGGCGGTGCGAGGTGCTGTAAGAGGGGAGATGCTCCCTGGAGAAGTTTTCCCCCCGCGAGAAAGATTCGTACCCCGCAATCGAATGTTTCCGCCGAATATTTCGCCCGAATAATTGGGAAATATTCCCAAACGGGAATGATTCGGAATTTTTCCCGCCAGCATCTATAGTACCTACAGACGCCAGCACATCAAGCTACCCGAAACTGTCAAGTTTTCCTAATCATCTTTGAACCTTATGCTTTAGCCATAAAGTTGAAAATTAATTAAAGAAATTTGACAGATTGTAGTAGCTTGATGTGCTGGCGTCTGTACGACCTTACAAAGTCAATTTACTAGATATTCATTTGTTTCAAAAAGCAATTTGACTCGCCCATTAACATCACATGCATCTAACTCTAGATATGGATTCTCAATTAAATGCACTTAGATAAAATGGTTTCATAGAATATTTTATAAAGGTGAGTTATGATTTGTCATTGAATCAAAGAAAATTACCATCATATCCCTTGAGCTTACATATAGCGGTACCGTAATCGCTGTTGCCTTGTACACCGACAAATGGATGGCTATCAACTAATTGAACATTTATAGATTTTTACAATCAAGTAACATGAATCCTGCACTTCAAATCAATGAAAAATATTGTCAGATAGGTAGACTGGGTAAAGGTACGCAGCTAATCTTCGGATATTTTCGAAAAAGAAGCTTGTATTATCTCTCACCTCTTGTATATTCCTCAGCCAATACGACAGATGATTGAATGACTCCAGATTGGTGATATCATACATGAGTATTATGCCCATAGCCCCGCGATAATACGCCGTGGTCAGTGTCCGAAACCTCTCCTGCCCAGCAGTGTCCCATATTTGGAGTTTGATTGGTACGCCGTCTAAGTTTATTATCTTCTGTTTGAAATCTATGCCTGGAATCGTTATATAAGTGTGGTTAGACGCAACAGTGCCTATTGTGTGCCAATTTCGTTATGTACCTACCGCCTAATATTTGTTGCTGGGGAAGTAAGTACGGTACATGTACGTGTACGGCGTCATGTTCGTGAACGGACGCCGTCGGTTGAGACTGGTTATCTCTTAAGTGCCAAGGCTTATTTTTAATCTTATTTCTTGTATTGTTTCTTCATTTGTGTGTTTTTTTTAGATTGTTCTCACATATAGAAGCAACAAGAATAATGTACTCAGGATTTTGTAATATCTTGTTTTAAAAGAGTGTCCATGGAGTTTCTTGCCCGTTCTTCTCCATAGAGATCTACGCTTTGGAATGGGCGACTAGCTTCAACTTTCTGACTAACTGACCGACTACTTAATTTTCACAATTCAAAAGTGCCTGTAATGGTTTAATTGAAATAAATGCTTTGAGTTTGAGTTTGTACACGTCTTTACTCTAAGAAGGTTATTCTACGGACTCATTGTTATTGCCCAGGCTCTATTGCTTTAGCGTTTCATGTGGTGACTTATGTTGCGGTCTGTTCGTAGAATTCGACCTTATTAAGAAAATGTGAAAATGGGGACAGTCTGAGACAGACAAAGACTTGACACTTTTTTTTTCTCAGGAGTTCATCATCTACCTAGCCTTTTCCCAACCCAATGTTGGGGTCGGCTTCCAGCATAACCGGATGCAGCTGAATACCAGTATTTTACATGCAGCGACTGCCTATCTGACCTCCACAACCCAGTTACTGGCCCGGGTAATACGATACCCCTTGGTAAGACTGGGAGTTATTATTATTAAAAGCCTGTGATGTCCCACTGCAGGGCAAAGGCCTCCCTACTCTCTTTCCACTTCTCTCCGTTTACAGCTGGTAAGGACCAGTACTTAAAACATGATGACTTAAAAAAAAATGACAGAAAAGCGCAAAATTCGAATGGTTCCATTCTAATGCTATAATAATTCATCGGCAAGCCTTTAAGATACATAGTTATTAGGAAATAAATACCCTATAGGTACCTACTGACTACTACCTACGATGAAAAGCTTTCTGTATTTTACTTAGATAAAATAGTGTTTCTTTTATAAGATATGTAGGTACTTCGGTCCTACAGAGGCGTAGACATCAAATATTAAAGCATTCAGCACATTGTCAGAATTTTGCTGTTTCCATATTTCTACAATGAATTCGTAAAAATACCTTCCTAGCCAACATTTAACTGAGCTAAATAAATGCACTCTCGTGTCTAACATGAAATCTAGAGGTGACACTTTATCTTCTAAAAGTTCTTAGACACAAAAAGCTCCTCCTAAGATCTCAAAGTTTCCTACATCGGTTAGCAGCGCTCGTCGTGGCTTGGAGCAAAAAATATACAAAATACATTTCGTAGAAACGAGTTGTTCATATATATTTCACGACATAGCTTACTAACGTCGGTCGGGCACTAACTTTTAACTGTAAAATGCTCTGGAAGGGAAGTCCTGAGCATATACATAAATATGTAAAAGGCTATTTCACGTCACATGTTCCATTGTTTTCCACCTTACATCCGCAATATAAAATATAATCGCAGATTCGTTATGTTACAAAACGGCACTAAAATACAGCATCACCTGTCTGACAAAGGCTCGTAAAACTAAAAATAAATAAGTTTGCTTACCTATAGTGGATATATATATATCGTAATATCGCTCGTCACAATATCTATGCACTATACACGTTTTACCTACATTAGAATCACCTAAAACTAGTAATTTATACGTTGCAGAAAAATCTAAAGCCATTTTTTGTTTACTTTGTTGTTGGTACGCGAGCGATGGGCCAAAACATAGGTGGAACTGTCAAAGTGAGAAAAATCAATGAGGGTAAGTGCGCATGTGCGGGGTCGCCCGTTGTCTTACCTTGCAACAAGTAACTATAACTACTACCACAGACTCGTACAGCCAGGGTTTCCCTGCACCGGTCACTGACTTGTAACAACCTAACTATTTGAAAGAGAATGGCGTTTTGTGAAATAATTAAAGACTTTTTATTATTTCTGTTGCGCTCAGTGAACATCAATATGAATAAATTAGAATGCTGGTATTTTTTCTCATTTAAGTACCAAAATGCGCACGGTTAATCTCGACTACTGTTTTGTATGATCAAATTATAATAGTAGGCATATTCAAATCAAATAAAAATGGAAAACAACAAATTCACCGATACTGATTTAATAAAATTGAACTAGACAGACCAAATTAGGTCGAATGAATTGACCTCGTAAACAATGTATACGAACGAGGAACCTTAGGTGCGACCGTAATCCAACATTGTGTTTTCTGTTTATGGCCCTGTATTTCATTTATTTTACCATTTACGTATGTACGTGTCTGAGTAAAGACACCTCTGCTTGACATCTCTGTAGATAGCATGGACGCCTTCTGATCCCTACTACTTACCTGCTTTATTAGGTATCTAGTGGCGGTTTGCCATGTTTTAGGGTGCCAACGGAACCCTATTACTATGCCTACGCTGTCCGTCCGTCCGTCTGTCTGTCAGCGGGTATCTCATGAACCGTAATAGGTAGACAGTTGAAATTTTCACAGTGTGTGGTGTATTTCTATTTCCGCTAAAACAACGATTAATAAAAATTAAGTAAAGTTTAAAATTAAAGGGGACTTCCCTTTAATTTTAAACTTTTCATAAACCATACAAAAAACGTGTAAAAAAAATAACTCGTAAATATTGTATGGTAGTCGTGTGCGAGTCCGACTTGCACTTGGTCGGTTTTTTTTTATGAATGTTTATCAGTTTTTTTAAATGAACCAATCTTTTATTGATACCTGTACCTACCTACCTAGGTGTGTTGTGAACTACGTTTTGTTTTTTTTTTACATCGATTCACTTTGTCATCAAAAAAGAAAATTTTGCTGTAAACCCTTGCTTTGGCTGCAATAAATTGTTGTAACAAAACTATAAAACGTTCGTAATCTTATTGAGAAGCCGATGAAGTAGTCCCTGGTGGAACTTAATTAGATTACCAACCTATCCCCGCGTTTAATGCAAGTTGAATACAATTTCAGCCGTGTTATTTTAAGACAGAAAATATGTATTATTTTCGACCACGCAATTGTTTTTTTATTTTATTATTTTTTTTGAGTTTTTTACGCTCCATTTTCGCTAGCTCCAACAACTTATTTGGGAAAAGGCTAGGCAGATGATGATGATTTTCGCTAGCTGCACTAAAATAACTGAAGGACTGACTAAAATAGGTAGGTTCACAAAATTATTGGCTGTGTCTCTCAAGCTTGCTGCTAATGCTGCAATCCCACTAGATCCATCAGTGACAGGCTTTGGGTAATCTATATCTATACTAATAATAAAGCTGCAGACTTTATTTGTTTTTTTTTTTTTTCAATCGCGCTAATCTCCGAAACTGCTAGTCGGATCTGAAACAATATTTTTGCATTTGATATCCCAATTCTTTAGGAAGGCTATAGACTATTTAACATCAAGCTGGGACCCTTAGGGGACGAGCAAAAGAAAAAGTGAAAGTCAGAAAGAACGCCAAGTGAAAACGAAGTACCTATAGCGCAGGCAGGCGAAGCGATGCGACGCGACGGGGTTAGTCGAGGGGGCTCAGGCGCAAAACGTCTCTTTCGCAAAATATCCCCTGGTCGTAAAACGTCTCTTTCGCAGAATGTATCTTTCGTAAAATGTCTCTTTCCCAGAATGTCTCTCTCGCAGAATGTCTCTTTCGCAAAATGTCGCGCCAGGGACTTACGAATATTTGATTTACAAAACAAAAAATCATTTATTAAAATTATAGTGCAATTATGATGTTAAAATTTTGGTACTTAAATTTACTTAATAATAAATAAAAAAAATGTATATAAATAAAAATATAAAAAAAATAAAAATATAAAAAAAAATATAAATGAAACAAAACATAATTAAAAAATAAAAATATAAAATTAAATTTACTTAGTAATTTTTTAGTAAAATAAAGTAAATTTAAGTACCAAAATTTTAACATCATAATTGCACTATAATTTTAAGTTTATCAATGTATTACTTTGTAAAAGGACCTAAATATTTTTTTTTAATTTAAACACGCGCGCGGCAGTAGGCTGTCGCCGGACGGCCTACTCGGCTCCCGTACTATTCGCACATTGTCATTAGGCTGGCTTCACAGCTATCCGGGAGACCCGTACGGGCTGTCAGTACGGGCGCTAAATGATTTATTGTTTTGAAAATCAAAATTTAATTTTTAAGTCCCTGGCGCGACATTTTGCGATAGAGACATTCTGCGAAAGAGACATTTTACGAAAGAGACATTCTGCGAAAGAGACGTTTTACGACCAGGGGACATTTTGCGAAACAGACGTTTTGCGCCTGAGCCGTCGAGGGAAGAAGAAATTTCGCGTGGACGAAGTCGCAGATAAAAGCTAGTAACTAATAAAGTTGGTGAATAAGCGACTTTAGCAAGGGCTGTGGCTAGTTTTTCTGTAGCATTTAACATATTTGAGCCTAACATACTACGGCTAATAAGTCTTAAGACAATTCCATAAAACACTTTGGGTTAAATTCTTTATAGCATCATTGAAAGTGATATACATAAATGTATCACCTTCAATGACACTATAAAGAATTTAACTTGGATAATTGAGATCTAATCCATTATCTCAAAGTACCTAATGCCTCTTGAAATAAGACTCAGTTCAAGCAAAGACATTACAGAAAAAACCATTAGGGCGAAGACTAGACATGTTTACTCTAGATATGTGGGAGTACAAACATTCAGGGTTCCATCCATTTAACTTACTTAAATCCACAATAGCATTCGTACAATCAGTTCGATACATCTCGTGGCCCTGTGTATGTAAATGCCTTATGTATTAAATGACCAGGAGTCTGTAGATTCCTTATCTCACCCTTTGTTTCGCTACGTCTGTATTTTCGTCTGCCATCCAAGGTATTCTTCAAGGTTACATTTTATTATGCATGTAAATAGGAGATGAGCATTTTCGCTTTTTGTTTTTGCATTTTTGTGGTAGGTACTTACCTACAAACACAGAATACTTAATAGTAGGTACTACGTACTACAAAGGAATGTGTCATGTCTTCATCTGTTTGGTGTTATTCCTATTGTTATGAGAGCGTGTCCGCAATTTGATCGAAGAATGAGAATATAGGTAGCTACGAGTACCTATGCTCCAATGCAGGAAATGCTTGCAAATTCGTCTAATTTTTGAAGGCCGTTCGTCGTCGTCCATTATTTCGCTTAGCAAGGAAAACAATGAATTGTAGGTTTGAGTACCTACGATGATGCTGATTATTATTAAACGCCTGGTGGTGTCCCACTGAAGGGCAAAGGCCTCCCTAGTCTCTTTCCGCTTTTCACTGTTTAAAGCTGCTAAGGACCAGCGGGGCAATTGCGTAACACTTTATCAATCGTAATCGGTTTCATTTTGACTGTTCAACAACATTCATTGCGTTATTTACGTGTTGTTCCAAATTTTTCGAACTTATGAAGCAATGGATTACCAATTGGTTTCAAAATGATTCAGATTCCGATTGATAGTGTGTTACGCAATTAGGGTGCCGTTCTTGTTGAAGGATTCCACCTCATCCGATGATGCACAACGAAACAAAAATAAGTAGGAAGATATTATAAAGTAGTTCAGTCTAAAACCGTTTATTACCTAGAAGCAACACCTACTTCTACTCCACCATACTAATGTAAACACGAACAGCCAATAAAGCTCGCTCAAACTGTAATACGTTACGTATACTGACATCTTATTGGAAACGATAAAACATCAAGGCTGTTGACCTTGAACGCAGACGCAATGTTTACCGTAGGTCAGTGACGCCAATTATGTATAATGCTGCCGCGCGGTGCCACTCGCAACTGTTCCGCTACTTAGCACTAATACGATCGCTTCAATGTTAAAGAAAACCCTATTTGGAAATAATGACTAATCAATGCGAAAACCGTTAGCTGTTGACCTAGTTAGCAGTGACAATTCTGAAATTGGATACCTAGGTGTAGGTTTACCTAGTTTTGATATCTAGGCTACGAATGTTGTGGCTATGATACTTATTGACATCGCAATGTTTCTTAGCAAACCATCAATCAATGCCATTGTTGCGAACTGCGTTCCAATTGAGCTATTTCTCATCAGTGTCACCATTCACCACTCGGGCACTCAGGTCACCGCGAGGTGTGAACGCGTTAAGGTGTATGGCACGCATGACATTCCGGTCGTAAGATGCGGTGGCGCCGTGCAGGAAGAACAACAACTTCATTTGTCAAACAACCGCAAGCCGGGGAGCGACGCGCAGCCGCCGGCACAGCTTGATGTATTGCAAATGGCGGTAATTTTGAAGTTCGCGTTCCGTTTGCTATTCAAAACAGCATAAACTGCCACCGTTCTACGTTTCCCTATAATTTCGCTGCAAATGACGAATGATCTGTTGTTTAACTGCCACTCAGGAGTATCCGAATGGATTCGTTGTAACACCCCACCTTTCTTAAGTAATAAGCTATAATTTTGATAATTTACTCAAAGGGAAAGCAGGGTTCGTATTGCTTGGAGTTTGTTTATTGAAATTTAAACACCTGCTATGTCCTGGAGCGTTAGAAATGCTTTATCATGTTATTATCTGAGGAAAGGCTATCATTAGTGCAATAAATATTTGTATAGTTGAAGGAAATTGGGTCTAATCTGATCTTATTCACTACATCTAGCTATTGATATATTATACAAAGGAACCAATTAGTTGTTAGGAAAACCGCGAGTATTCCGTAATGAGTAATGACTGGCCAGTTTGCTGGTCACTATCGTCATCGTCTCACTATAATATCTATTAGACTATCACTTTCGGTCGCCGAGTGCTCTATTGTCTGCGATATGATCTTTTTTTCTTTTAATGAGCCTGTAGATCCGGCTGATCGTTACCTAATCGGGTACACTGACGCACTTGTGGGAACTTCGGGTTAAGCAATTGGTTTCACACTAATCTTGGATCGCGATGTTGCCTGCATGGCCGTTGTTTCGTAACTCTTGTGAGGATAAAGTTTGGTTTCTAGCTAATTCTAGGTATCGCTTCATTAGATAGAAATCCAAGGTTTATTTCTGGCAAGGAAGATGTAGATCAATCCATATTTTCATATTGTTTCAGTGATTGTGTTAGATACTTACTTGGCGCCCAACAAAATGCAGAACTACAACGCAAAAGGTACTCATGAATACATGGACATGTACTACAACGTGCAAGTACAAGACAGAATCTGACACATGAATAATGTATGGATTATCTTCAAAGTCTGGCACAGATTTCCCGAAAATACATTCGATATGACTCAGATTTTTTCATACAATATCCAGTAAGTATACTGACAGTCTCATAAGTGGTTCTACAAGCTAGTAATGATCCAATATTAGGCGTTTGTATATACAGCGTATTTAAATAATTGCATTTCCTGAAATCATCATTTATTATTAAGACAATAAACAGACGTTATACAATGACTAACTTGCAAATTAGTTTTTCTCAGACAACCCATAAATCTGTTTTATAATTATTTATAATTTCTGCTGAGCTTGGAACTGTATTGATTTATTTATCGTCTTTACAATTTATATCCGTCATAGAAAAACCTAACTTAGTAAACTATACATTTTCCTATAGGAAGTGTTTATTTGATAGATTGAATGTATCGTATGACAAGTTGTTTAAGAAATTGCACTTACACAATGTTATAGTTTTACGCATTTCGAACAATAGCTTCTAAAGTTCAAGCTTTACAACAGAAGTAATGGTCTATAGGATCATGGATCGATTATGTTTACCACTAGGTACTTCATTGAGCCTGAGCTTGTTATTATTATTACCTATATAGCTACCTATAACACACTTTATAGTGGTCAGGATGTGGGTGCCTTTACTGCTTTATCATTTTCATCCGTAGACTTAGGTACTATTGTAGTCAACACATCCTGTAGGTAACCAGAGGCACGATTGACTTTGTCTCCTCCACAAATACTTTCACAAAAACAGCATCAATCGTTCATTACGGAAACAATTCAATCGGCCACACACTTCTTTGCATAGTCCACAATGCACATATTTTCCTTCGTACATGGATCTTTTGTGTAACTCGGCACGTTTGCAAGTGTAGAGGTCGGTGGCTGAGGTCACTCCTTCGCGACGGTTCCGGGAACATATGACAGGTCTCTCATTGTTCGCAAATTGTTCTGCGCAAGGTCCTCGTGTAAATGTCAATCCGGCGGCGCCGGCGCCGACGTGGCCACCGCCAGTTGGTTAACAGAACTGTTTACTATCGCTAAATATAGAATGTGGACGAGTTTACGAACGTTTTATGGGGGGAAACATGCTGATAGATGCTGTGTTAAGTTTTACTTATTTGTCCCGGTATGGGAATGAAAATTTACTTTTTTAGGCTTTCTATAAAATGTATAAAAGTAAAACAGGTATACTACAGGTTTTAAAGAAACTGTACCAAATCTGATAAAAGATAAATAGATAGAATACTCTATTGTGTAGGTACACCATAAAGTTACAGATATAACGGTTAATTATGGTCTCCTCATAAAATCGGTTGCCACTTGAAAATTAATGTCGATTTCGTCTGTTATCTCCTCAGATAACTCTCACCTCGAGAATCATCAGTTTTGACCTTATCCTTATTTCACCGAAGTTTATTGAACAAAGGTGGTCTATAAATGTATTCAAGAAGTAAACACTTGAGATCATATTTCTATATAGATGAATCGTGATGAATAACAATTTTAAATAGAAAAATAAACATGTCTTCTAAAACTGTAATAAGCAGAAATAAGAACAATATAATATACTAAGAAAATAGCAACAGAAAGCTCTGAATCCACTGGAATTACTAGAAAACGGCAATAAACAAATCTTCACGCGTTACGCATATAAATACTGGGTAATCGAAGTACATATTTATTTGTTTAATGACTCGCTTGGTACGAAAGAACTAGTCTTGCACGGGCCAAGAAACCACTTCTATTTGTGTACAAGATTGATACCAGTTGGAATCAAGTACCACGTATCAGGGAACACTCATACCTGAATGCAGTGAATAGGTACATGCGATGAAGCCTGTTAATCATACGTTACTCAATGTATCTATGATCTAAGTTACTGCCTATGTAATTTAATAGTGTCCGTCCTTTTAGCACTTAAATGGATAATATATCAAAGTCAAAGATCGACTCTTCAATGGGACGTGTAATGAATACTATGTACGTTAAGGAAGTCATGGTACATTGAATTATTAATTGCTAGAAGTTCTTTGTTTTTCTTATTTAATAGCGGTTCTAGTTGATTTATTATTAATTGTCGCTTCATTTTACCTTTGTGGGATGTCGTTTCAATTCTACGGTCTATTATCTCCGGTAGCGTCTCATTGTTGTTAACAACAGCTGGTCGTGGTTCTTTGCTTAACATGGTCTCTCTCAAAAAGGAGACAACGTCACCAGGCAAGACAACTAAGCTTGAGATGGTGATGCCATACTCAACTGGTCCCGCTAGTGAATCAGTCATCCTACTGTCCGCTTTGTAACATTTGAATTAATTATGATGTGATAATGACTTCAATTACTTAGTATTCGTTAGTAATTCAGTGTTAACATTTTAATAATTTCTTGAAAAATAACTTTTCTAGCCTTCTTTGTAGATATTTGAACGGCCACCATATATCATAGCAGTTTTTGCTTGTAAAAAATTTAACAGCAAAAGAATGTGTACCTACTTAATAAATCAAAATACGTTCTAAACGAATATTGTTTGGGGAAAGGATAAAAACATTCAAAACTTCACAATATCACAAAAAAACTTTACCATGTTTCGTCACTTTGGTCTGTCTGAACATGTTCTTTTCCAAGTAGGTACACACGCATGTGCTATCAGACCATTCCAAATGTATCATTTACATTTCTATGAAACTGTCTCCATTGATAACACACAATGGGCGAATCATGCGCACCATCGGAGGGATGGCGGAAATACGACACCGGTATGATATTGCGCTTTTCATAATGGACACTGGCGTTATGAAATATCGCATAGAAAAGAAGTTTGATCAGTTCCGTAAATGTGTATTTGAACGGTTTGACATGTTACAAGCACCAGTCATAAGAGAGGTTTAATGAAATCGCTTCCGCTACTGAGTGGGTTGGGTTTGCACGGGGACTTATAGAAAGGTTAACGAAATCAATTGCCTATGGAAAAGAGGTAAGAATTTAACTTCATTGATGTCATCTTTACTATCATTGCATTTGCGATTTCCACGATTGATTTTGACTATTGTGTCATTACAGTTTATAGATTAGGTAATTTTGACTTTGCTTAAAATTCTGGCAATCTTAAAGTTATTGATAGTATATGTACAGGCAGCTTGGTTGAGTACTAAAGTGCCTAGTAACCCAAAAAGACATTAAAATACTCTTTATAGCTTCAATACAGTTTTATGTCGCAATAACGCCTAGAAATATTTAAACTGAAAGCTGCCATTTAAAATAATGCTAAACGTCTAGAAGAACATGTCGTCGGTAAAAAAGTGTACCTAAAATAAAAGCAAATGAATTCATGTCCATAAAACTATTTACGACGATGCATGTACAATATTTTAAACAACGCCTTCTACCATTAAATTAATGAGAAATAGCCCGTGGTGAGTGTACACAAGCATGTCAACTTGACTAATTTGTGAGCCGAGAGTTTTAGTGCTGGACTTATTTCCAATTTTATAGTCCGCGAAGTCGCTTGAAAAATTTTATGTTAGAAAATTTACAACTCATTCCCCTGTCTCCTTGAGTTACTGATGTTTCTGCCGTCACTTCTCGGTATGACTGTAAATACCCTTTTATAGTCGGAGCTACTTTTATTGTACCTCAGACCGCAGTCAACATGCTCAGTAAAATACTGTGATATATGGCTCGCTAATATAGGCTTAATTAAGTACAGGGATGCATGCGAACGTAGCGCCACAGTTGCGACACTGTCGTGCTCATAGAAATGTAAAAAACATATATCTATGGTCGTGCTAAACACTATCGTTGGCTAATATAAAACACTTAAAAGGTCATTACGAAACAAATTTCTTAAGATAAACACATTATTATCCATTCGATCACGTAATAAAACAAACACGGTTACCGCTATAGCCTGATTAATGGCTATAAATCTTCTCGTATTTGCAATAAGGAGACAAACGTTTGTCGCAATGGCTAACGTAACTCGAATAATTAGTAAAATCACGATTTATCCCACTTTCTAGGTCTCTTCCGATCTGCACTATCGATCATCGGAAGATATCGATCTTATCTCACGATCAATTACTTACTGCGTAGTGGGAAACGGTACTTTATGAACATCTACTTATCTGATTATCTGCAGCGATTTCTACTTTAATTACTTAATTGTATACTTTTGAATGCAACTTTAATCTTATTTCACATGTGCATATGTTTTCTAAATCGATATATATATCGTTGTATACCTACGTTATATTTTTTAATCTTACCGTCCTATTATTTTTTCTTCAAAAGTTATGTTGATCTTTTATTGCTACAGGTATTCATCGTGAAAGTCATCTGTATATTTTTAAAAACAATTTGTTCCAAGATTCCCTATACACGCTACTTTTGGTTCTCTGGTCGATATACTTATTTTTTTTTATCAGCCCTTAATATCCCACTGCTAGGCAAAGGCCATCCTACTCTCTTACCAGTATACCTACTTGTAACTACGAAATTATTATAGATATAAAGTTCAAGATAATTTCATTTCATTTCAGATAACTATTACCTACCAACATTTTCACAGCTGGTGAAAATTTTTACAGGAATGAATAATGCCACTATTCATTTCTGTCATCCGAAAATCTTGTTGAAATTCTTTGCTCCCATTCTTTGACGGATCAACCTAATTTTTTCGCATACCCATTAGATAAGTATGTCTTACTTCTACAGTAAGTGGGTATTAGTCAGGTATTCAGGGCACTGGCTCGCTTATGTCATCCGCGTAATATCATGGGTCTGCACCTACTTCTGTTAGAGGTCATCGGTCATTTTAGCATCGTACATCAACCTATACTGCTGTCAACAGTCAATTTGCAAGTTATATCATTAACAGTTTATCTAAGCCATGGTCTTTATTTTTCAATTAACATTAGAGGAGTGGTCATAACCGCAGATTCATCGATCAATGTGGTTTAGACTGCCAGTTGGTATAGGAAGTATGAACAGGTGATGTCCTAGATTGTTACATGTTTTGCTGTTTTTTTGTTATGATCCCAAAAGGAGGAAGAACATTTTCTTATTTCTAGATCTTTCTTTTTCATTCTAGTTGTTTAAATTTTAGGGAAGTGAGGCTGGGATACCGAAAAGTCTGACAACTGATAACCTCTTCGTTTCAGGATGGTGAGATAACAGTCGCTCCGTGGACTAACTGAGGATTTTTGAGTACCTCTAAATGCCGATTAAAACACAGTTTGCGAAAAAGATGAGCTTTTATGCTTGACAAGTACATTTGCACATTATTTACGTATTATAAAAAAAATATATATCTATATTTAATAAAAATATTTTTTTTCTGTTCTGTTTTTTTCTTGTCTGTTTATATATGTGTGTACATAAATTGTAAAATAAATAAATATATATATTATTTTAGACCAAACAAATATACATATCATAAACCTGCCAAACTGCGTGGCAGTTTGTCGGCAGGATTAGCGCTCGTATATTTAGTATAGTTTGGTGGTGTTGTATTTTTTTTTATGTTACTTAGGTGCACCTAAAGTTTAAAGTGGAATCTCTCAGCAGTTTATTATCTGTCCAAAGCCTTAAAAATGGAAGTTCCGTGAACGTCGAAAGGCATTTCGTAAATCTTAAACTTTTTATTTTTTATACGTAAGAGTGTAAAATCACTGGGAAGTAATTATTTACTCAATGCGCAACACACCTCATTAGGAATCGTTTTTTTACTGTCACGATTGTGCGGAATTTCGAATGCCCCTTCGAAATATTTGAATACTTTTTGGAAACAGCGCCGCGTCAAAATATCCCGCCTAAAAATATGAGACAAATTATTTTTCTCGAAAAAATCGGTTATTTTAATTCTCGGTCATCAACATTTGATATGGCGCCTCAGAAATAGCTAATTAATAAGATCAAAGGGTTAAATACCAAACAGCTTACCAATGAAACTACAATTAATCATCGATACCACTTGAGAGAAAGTACTGACTCACTGCACGGAATGTGATCTTCATTTGCTTGTTCCTAATAAGAAAAAAAACCGAATGCGTCAGTTAGTTGCGCCTGCGTCAGTGTTACATCACTACGAAATGTCCCGTCACTATAATATTCCGGAGATCCGCAATTCGCAGTTCTTACTTTGCAATAGTTACATATGAAATTCTGTTTCAAACAGTCATACTACAGAAAGTACTACCTATTTTGCAATTAACGTTAAAATAGTATCACATTGCTATGGGTTCGTAGAACTTAACCCATATTATTTGGAACATGTTGATTTATTATTTAACTGTAGATCTACGAATCGGAGTGCATTTGCATGAGTCATCGGTGGAACTAACCGTTATATCGGTCATTGCTGATATAATGATTGATGGGTAATGAATAGGATCTGGAACGTAAAGCCCAGTAAATATTCATTGCTTCACGTAAAGCTGCTCAAACTATAACGATAACATTTACATAGTTAGCGAAACTGCAATGGCAATCCTTACCGTGCATCGAGGCCTCATGCAAAGGACATTGGCCTCCCCCAAAAACAAGTGACGATTCGGTTGCACGCTAAGGATTGGCTCTAGGTCCGCCTAGAATGATGTCCCTCTAAAGAAGTTCGAAATTCTAAAGAAGGTATATATGAGAGCAGTGGTGATCCAGTGGTAACGGCCCCGACTTCTAGGTCGTGGGTTCCAACACAGGCAGGCGCTTTACTTTGGGTAAATAAGGGTGAAGGAAAACATCGTGAGGAAACCGGCATGTCCTAAAACCAAAAATTCGAAGACGTGTGACATCTACCAACCCGCACCGTGCCCGCGTAGTGGATTACGGCCCATTCCCTTTCACACTGAGGAGGCCTATGTTCCAAAAGTGGGAACGTACCAACGCACCAAAATATTGCAAAAAGATCTCGATCTTATTCATCAGCCTAACTTGAATGGCCTTTTTTATTCATCTATTTTCAGCCGCTAAAAATATATCTTAGTCTCTAATGTCTTGAGAAATTGTAGTGGTCATTCGGACATAGATCAGCAACATCGCCCCGCGAGAACTCGACTTCTGTTTGACCCATGCTTGTTGCGAATAATTGCCTGTTCAAAATGTCATGGGAAATAATAAAATGAGAACTACATTTGAAATTGAGGTGGAGCAATAATTTGTAACCGACTTCAAAAAGGAGGAGGTTCTCAATTTGACTGTAGATATGTTGTTTTTTTTGTATGTTTGTTACGCGATATGTCCGGCAATAATAAATCGACTTCAAAAATTATTTTTTTAATGGATAGGGTATGCCTCAGGGGAGGTTTCATATAAATTTTATTAACTTTGCTTGGATAGTTTTTAGATGCATTCGAAATGTGGTGCTGGAGGCGGATGCTCCGAATACCATGGACAGCCAAACGCACAAATGTGTCTATCCTTTCCAAACTCGATCTCAAGACCCGATTGTCGACAATATGCCTACAGCGTATTCTATCCTATTTCGGCCACATAATGCGAAGGGGAGATAGCAGCCTTGAAAAGCTGGTTATTGTTGGCAATACCGAAGGAAAGAGAGCGAGAGGCTGGTCGCCAACACGATGGTCCGACCAAGTGAAAGAAGCTACGTCCTCAAGCAATTTTCAGCAGGTGGTGATGGCATTTTTGGACCGGAGTAGATGGAGGCAGATTGTCCGTTTGAAAGAATCCAGTGACCACGATCCTCAGTAATGAGGGACCGATTGCAGAAGAGGATAGTTTTTGAGTTAGCTTCAATAATACGTATTTTTGCCATTTAGTTTATATTGATGATGTTATAATGACTTCCTGTCACTGATATTTACATACCAAGTAGTGTTATACGAATTTGTGTGGGGTAAATACAACTTAAAAGTGAAAAATAAAAACTCTTTCACAAAAAAAAACAACCGACTTCCAAAAAAGACACTACAAGTGAAAAATAACTTTAATTGCGGAAGTCGGTGGCAAACAACGAAAATGCGAACCCAACGACACCGACTTCCGAAATTAATAGTTATTTGTTATACAAGAGTGCAAAGTTGCTTTTTAACCGCGTGTTCAATTTTGATGACCGAGCAAGCGAAGGATTCTAAAATTGAATCACGAGCGCAGCGAGTGATTCAAAATTAGAATCCTGAGCGTTAGCGAGGGAATCAAAAGAGCACGAGGTGAAAAATCTTTGCACTCGAGTGCAACACGTAACTTTTCATTCCACCTCAGCGAGGAAATGACTAAATGCAAAAAAAAAAACGTTTACAATCACAAGATAGGTACACTTTTATTTCAGTTTAGGTATTAATTACTACATTATGACAGGTAAGTATTACAGAATAATCTTTAAATTATAACAAAATAATACTAAGGTATAATTAAGAAATTTTTTTAATTCACAAACTTAGTGCACACGATGTTCTAAATTCAATTTACTTTATCCTCTAGAGAATAAAAACGGCTTTTCCACTCAGATATTGAAGATTAAAAATACTCTTTCCGAGATGGTGGGATGAAAAATTATTTTTCACTTTGTAGTGTCTTTTTGGAAGTCGATTGTTTTGTAGTCATTACATTTCCGACCCTGTGCTCTATACCCAAATTGTTTTATACTCCTTAGAAATATTACAGTCATCTCAAAGACTTTTCACAATTAGATGCTTTTCAGGTGCTTTTCTACCTATAGAAAAAAAAATCTTTAAAAATTAGGTACCCTTTAAAAACTTCTATTTTGTAAAAGATATATTTCGCGCTATGCACGAATTCCAGTCATAATATGAATTTATTTAGTAACAGAAAAATCAAAACAAGTAAGTTAAGGTAAGGTACGTTTAAAAACAGAGAAAATTCTTGTTAACGTTCTATCATTCACGCCGACTCATTTGAATTATAAATGACCCGACTACAGCGAGGCCAAGAATGGTTATTATGACATTATGAGCTGTGCCTATGTGTACAACAAGCGAAACTGACAAGCAAGCGGGAAACTTGATACCTACTTTTACTTATTTTCCTCAGCATGTATTTTTTTTTTTTTCATTCGTGTAATGGAAGTACACGAAGTGTAAAGAAAATACAGGACAAGAATCTTCACCTTCTTTAAAGGATAGCAATGTATCATATGGAGACGAGATGTTTGTTTCTACTTGTGTGTCATGTGGGTAAAATCGAAATTTTAATAGTAATAATATAATTTTAATACGGGCCACTTTCTATACTATACTTCATAGTCGTAAGATGCTTACCTGCATACCTACCTCGTTCTTTTGTCGTGTGTACCGTAGTGCAGTGGAAACTCACGTCCTGTTTTATAGTCTCGTTACCTTCCAGCATTTTATAGTGTCTGCAGCCGGAAGTTATGAGCGCACTTTACACACCATAACGGCCCCATTTGAACGAACTTCGCAGATGTTTCACCATGGCAAATCTAATGCTATTAAATGCTTGTTATATTTGAGGATAAAACTTGGAATGCTATTCATCATCTTTATCTGGAATACCTGGCTTGTTAATAGAGACCGCTTTGTTAAACACGTTTGGTGTAGGGAGGACGAATATACGTTCCGTTTTATTGTGGAAAGCTGAAACTGATTGGTTTTATTGGACAAACTATTTCCTGATTTTGTACTTCATCATTTTATATAGAATTTACTTTCTTTCAATGTTCTAGTCAATAGAAAGTGCATGATTAATTCATAACATGTGAATTCCTGGTGGTAAAACTTTGTGTTATTGATGAACAAGTGATTAATACATTATTAATGTGCTATAACTGGCGGAATGTGCGAGTACTATAGGTACACCTCTGCTTTACCCTTTAGGGTTTACAGTCGTGATGTCGTGAATGTATGTACAAGTAGGCAATAGGTACATAGTTACCTATTCGTAGGTGCAACGCTATAACAGCTTACCTAGTCATCTGCTAAGCGTGCCAAAAATTACTCGTAGTGCTGAACGGGGGAGGCCCATGTTTAGTATCGGCTGCTGACTAATGCAGAAGACATGAAACCTTGTATCTAAGGTCACCTTCAGTGGTTCATGCAATAATCAGTGTTGACGGAACAAATAGGTATACGAGCTGGTATTTAGGCCGAGGTGTAGAGGCGCCGCCGGATAATCCCCGAGACAAAACGTTTTGCTGTGACCAAAGTAACTAGGGCAAAACGTAATGGCGCTCGAAACTGACTCACTGACCATTACTCTGTTACGCAAACACAAATATTTGGATATCATAAAAAGAACAGATTACGTATGATTTAAACGATGCTACTTGATACCATGCCTCCCACGGTACTCCCACGTCGAAAGTTTCTGCTTAGCTCCCTTTGACATATTGTTTTGTACGCTACTTTCTTTCTGGTTTAAGAAAAATGATAGAGGTTAGTAACGTCTTCTTCCCGTATGAATATTAAGTCAAATGAACCGTAAGGTCATCCCGCAGTTCATGGGAATGGAGATCGCAATTAGTGCAACTAATGAACTCGTGTTTTCAATAAATTTACATCTAATCGAATGCAAACTGCGGCTTCACTGTAGCAGTCGTGGCGCCTAAGGGCTTACACACAGTTGACTTAAATTACTCAAAATGTTTCTCTGTGTAACTTGATACTACTGCCCTGCCTACGAAAGACTCATCTCAACTGGCATTTTCTTTGTCTGTGCAGATCCTTAAACGTAATTAATGTAACAACCCATGCTTCCAGCTGCACGTCAAAATGATTAACAGCATACCAAAAATACCACGTTTTGTTAAAGGAATCCGATTTCTTGTAAATAACTGTATGCCTTTTTCAGTAAAAACGTACATATGTACGGTAAACATAACGTCTTGATTTGTAGATATGTTGGGAACGTAACAAAGGAACATAAAAAGTGTAAATGGAAATTCTTTTACAAATAAAAGGTCAGGTTGAGACCGTGATATTTAAGATTACTTTTACAACGAGGTATTCGTATAAATCAAAGCGACACTTGGATGAATTCATGGAATATTATTGTGTTGTAAACAGATATTGGCAGCACATTCCTTCTACGAATGAAGGTGCATCGGTTTTGGGATGTCTTGAAGGACAAGCGTTTTAACAGAACTGCAGCGTTAGAAGATCAAACGAAGAGAAAAATTACGAAAAGGAGGCCATATGGTTTTCAATTGAATGATAAATAATAATAATAATAATTTATTTCAGATTTCTCCATATAAATTGTTAGTAACACGAAAATACTTAAGAGCTAATGTTAGTAAAACCAAACAAATATAATAAAAAAGATTTAAAAAAGCCAGCCCACAGACAGGAGAAGAAGTGTTGCATGTTAGAGGGTTTAACCCACAAAGGACAGCAGGTAAAACCTTGATGCAACTTGCACAAACCAGACAAGCATGGTACAAAAGACAAGCGGCCTTAGTATTCTCAGCATTGGGTGTAAAAAGACTGTCAACGATGAGGATGATCACTATCTACATGGAACATAATTAAAAAATAATTTTATAACTTAAAAGTTCATTCATCTATCTGCCTATACCTAACAATGGTCAGGTCGTTGACATCGCCACTTCAATTTCGATTTTTCTCTCCAATTCGGCACTCTGCTATCAATCATTTACGAGTATCTACATTTAGTGGACTTACTACTTCAAGTTATGAATGAATATTATAGTGATTTTACATAACAACAATAGCGCGTGGGTCGTATCAAATGATTCAATTGTAGGTAGGTATGTAAAATTCTGTAGTACTTTCTTTGCTAGGAGAAAATGTTGGTTATGTAACAGTTGAATGATAGATATTATAAGTATATAATTAATTCAACACGTAGGTTTGAGTGTTTACTTATTTGGTGAGGTTGGAGAGCATAATATTATAGGATATATTATTAATGAAAGGGGCCCGTGGTTAAATAATAACAGCCGCACAGGTCGATCGATCAGGTTAAGCTACGCTTGCCGCGGTTGGTCTGTGGATGGGTGACCATCTTTACATATCGAGACCCCTCCGTGCCTCGGAAAGCACGTTTAGCCGTTGGCCCGGCTGTCTTTCGTGGATCTTTGACAGTCGTTACGGGTAGTCAGAAGCCCGAAAGTCTGACAACCCGTCTTACCAAGTGGTATCGTATTACCCAGTAACTGGGTTGTGGAGGTCAGATAGGCAGTCGCTCCATGTAAAATACTGGTATTCAGCTGCATCCGGTTAGACTGGAAGCTGACCCCAACATAGTTGGGAAAAGGCTAGGCAGTTGATTAAGTATTAAAGACAGAAATAAAATAAGTTTATTTGCGGTAAACATGATGCAGAGAAAGAACACAAACACAAAAAAGAACAAGTTGAGGGAAAATAATAATAATAATATAATAATAATATTCCACAACTATCACACAACGCCATCTAGTCCCAAGCTAAGCAGAGCTTGTGTTATGGGTACTAGACAACTGATAAACATACTTATATATTTCTAAATACATACATATTATAGATAAATTACACCCAGACACGAACAAATGATCGTGCTCATCACACAAACATTTGTCCTGGGTGGGAATCGAACCCACGACCTCCGGCATAGCAGTCAGGGTCACTAACCACTAGACCATCAGGCCTGTCAAAGAAAATATGCGTCACATCCACGCAAAACGGCCATCGCTTAGCATAATGCTACGACCTTATACCAGACAGAGCCCCAGCGCTGGTTTTCAGCGACAGCCGGTGTTAAATCTATACATATAATAAAACAGTAAAAAAACTGTGTCTGTACATTTAATATATTTAAAAAAAAATTATTGAGGGGGGTTTAGAAACAGCAACAGGGCACGAATCCAAAAAAAAAAATCTGTCTGTGTGTCTGTTTGTTTGTACACGCTAATCTACGGAACTACTTGACTGATGTGAATGATTTTTGTTTTGTTGTATGGGTATTATGTCTGGGCAACATATAGGCTATAATTTATCTTGGAAACTTGAACACCTGATGCAGAACCGCAACAGACCAGCTAAACTATAAGAGATACAAAAATGGAACCATAGCAAAAATTGTTCCACGTGATGAGCATTTTCTGCTGAGAGAATAAATTTGAAGATCTGGAACACCTGATATGGAACTTCAAGAGCCCAGCTACACCATAACACATATAGGAATGACGTCTTAGCAAAAGTTGTTCGGTCTGATGGGCATTTCCTGTTGGCTTATAAAAATCGAAGATCAGAAACATCTGATGTGGAATCAAAGCTATCACTAATTTCACTGTATAATTATAAAATAACATAAGCTGGGAGTACCTCCACGCGGTGAAGGCGGTAATAGTTTAGGACTGATTTTCGATGACGATGGTATATCATTGAAAATTTGACTCTACTGGCCAAAACTCCCATTTATTTTTTTATTTTATCGAATAAATGATGATCGGGCTTATGTTATTTGAGTGTTTGATTTCATTTTCCATTTATCTTCGTAACACGGTAGCCTACCCGGTAACGCAGGGGAGCAGTCACTTAGATTTTAATTGATCAGGTATCTTCACAATAAAACTAGAACCATGTCTAGAAAGAGGTCAAATCTTTCCCGATGTTCCAAAGGAGCTAAAAGATTGAGCATCATAAGATCCCAAGAATCTACCGAAGAGCGTCAGGAGAGACTTGATGCTGTTCGAGAACATCAGGCTGCAACTCGCTGCGTGGAAACCTCTTCGGATCGCGAAGCACGCCTGCGTTCTCAGCGTATTTACGCATCTATATCCAGGTCTCTAGGGACCAGTGAAGAATATGATGCGCGACTAACCGCTGATCGTGAACGTCATGCATTATCTCGCGAGTGGGAGACGTTCACGGATAGAGACTTGCACTTGAGTTCCAAGCATATCTACGCATCGACTTCTAGGTCTCTAGAAACAAGTGGGGAACGTGATGTGCGACTGACCGCTGATCGTGAACGACACGCATTGTCTCGCGAGTCGAAGACGTTCACGGATAGAGAATTGCGCTTGAGTTCTCAGCATATCTACGCACCTGCTTCTAGGTCTCTAGAGACAAGTGCGGAACGTGATGCGTGACTGTCCGCTGATCGTGAGCGACATCTATTGTCTCGCGAATCGGAAACGTTTACCGATACAGAATCACGCTTGAGTGCTCAGCATATTCGCACATCTACTAAGAGGTCTTTTGAAACGAGTTATGAACGTGATGCGCGACTAACTACTGATCGAGATTATCATACATAGTCCCGAACACGCACACAACTAAATATTCATAATCAGTTAGAAAGTAAGAGAGAAAAAGAATTGCCGGAGTACGGCATGAAGAGACAGAAGAAGAGCACAACGAACGTCTGAACAGAATGTCGATATCATCTGAAGAATCGGATGTGTCTCAAGATATAGCTATAGAGCATGGCGACCTTCCTTGGGTTGATAAGGAACAGAGTGCATTTACGTATACTCCTATGATTGACTACGCCACATATTCCGCCATCGGAGGTATGGTTCAAAATTGTACTTTTTGTGAAGCTGTTAAATGGCAAAAAGAAACAAACGGTATGTGGTGCTCAGGTGGGAAAGTACGTAAATTGAAATATTACAAAATCCTCCAGAAATATTAAGATCACTGCTAATCGGTGACCATCCACAGTCAAAACATTTCTTGGACAACATCCGTTCGTGCAATAAAACCTTTCAAATGACATCTTTTGGTGCGAAACCGATTTCAGAAGGCTCATTTATGCCAACGTTCAAAGTGCAAGGCCAAGTTTACCAACTTATTGGTTCATTATTGCCTGAAAATGACCCACGTCTTAGCAAAAGTTGTTTAGTCTAATGGGCATTTCCTATTGGCTTACAAAAATGAAAGATCTGGAACCTCTCGAATCGTCTCGCGCATCCCGTTGTTTTCCAGTCCCCGGGCTCTTAGAATTCGACATCAGACGTTTCAGATATTCGATTTTGACGCCCCGTTGTCGCTGGCATAAGCAACAGGATCCGCGTACGAAGTCGCGGGCAGAAGCTAGTAAGAAATAAAATAAATACTTACACAATAACTACTTCTAGATGTTTATATAAACATACCTAATGCTTTTCTTCGCGATATATCTACTTGAAAATGCCCCTTACAACCAATACTGAACACTGGTCAAAAGTATATTAAACTATTACAGCTACCTAATCCTCGATAGCCAAAGCTTTACCAGAAAGTCAAGTTTCTTAGCAACATTGTAAGAATCCGACTCCATCATACTTAACACTGACCCCTAATAACTTTGGTGGAAATCGAAACCCAGCAACACATTAACCGATCAAAATATTTACCTAAATCAAAGTGAAATCTAAAGCAATAAACAACGATACTGTTGTACGGCATTAGTATAGGCGATATTATGCTAATAACACGACCCAAGGCGACTGGAAGACTTGTCGACGTAGGCGCCACCTACCTGCGCCGGACGGAACCGTGTTCCTGGGCCTTTACACCATTTCATTAACATCTTACAAGGGCTTTCATGTAGCCCACCACGGTTTTAATGGATACAGATATCTGTTGCATACAAATCGAGGTTTTTGATGACAGTTTATTTAAGAACTTAAAAAAAAAGTTTGCATCAAAAAGAAATGAAGGAGGTGCATAGTATTTGCAAGGCAAATTTTATGCCTTCGAGTAATAGGTTGCTCTGAAGACTTTATTGCTAGAACCATTTGCTAGCTAAATTGGGATCGTCATGCCGTTCCTCGCCCCAGGTCTCGTAAAGACTATAAAAAAATAGAATCCCATAACTGCAGGAGTGCTAGACTATAAAATTTCAAACTCCTAAAGTATTTTACGACTCGATAACTTGTTTATAAAATTAAATGATTTTGTAACGATATTAGTTTTAGCAAAGCTCTGTAACAGAGCACTATACCCACGTTGGTGCTTTATACGGGTACATTATATTAAACAAAGGTTTGTGATTCGAACCACGACCTCCCGCGAGACCAACGCCTTAGCCATTGGGCTATTGTCGGGTAATTTTTTCCGTGGGTAGGTAGGTACTTGACTACATTGTTTGAAGTGTATACAGTTTACCGTCTGAGAGTAAAACAACCTTTTTCCATTAGTTGACTCATAAAATACGAAGCCACATAGTTCTATTAGGAGCTTCGTCATAATTCCTGGATGTAAGTACTCAGAAATAGTGTATTTTCTTCCTTTTCGCAATTTCAGGAAATGTGTAAGGCCCTTTGTTCACTGCATGGTTTCTTTACGGTATGGAGAATAAACCGCGCCGTAGAAAAAACGTGTCTGTCAACAAACTTCCATAGTGATCCATAACACATTGACGAATGTATCTACACACGGCAAAAAAAACGTGTGTGTACAAAGGGCCATAGGTTAGCTCGTCCTATCTCACGAACACCAATGGAGCAAATATGTCTATGATAGAGTTTTCTTAATTTTAAAGCTATAAACAACTAAGGATGTAATTCAACGATGTGTAGCTGTGAGTTAGTAAGAGACGAGGTCATGGTTTAGGGTTAAATTGAAAGTTGAAGAAAACAGATTAGCTGTTATAAACCAGCCAAAAAAACATCAAAACTGTCAAGGAATTGACTATAGAGCACGGCGTGTTTACAAGGTCAAATTCAATTAGCTACATCTAAACATACACTACAACATTAAGGTGACAGATGATGGTAAATAGTTTTTATATTAATTAGTCGTTTTGATTCTTGCACCTGCCATTCATTCACTTATGACATTAATGTTCAACACATTAAATAATAGTTTTTTTTGCATATTCGAGAATAGATTTATAATCATTTGACATAATAATATTTACAAACATTTTATAATATCTATTGACATAATATTTATTTATCATATGTTATTTCGCATATATTTATAATTCGCATTGTGATTGAATTGTGTAATCGTAATTCAAACACAATTCGAATTGTTATATGAATAAATGATGTATTTTGTAACTTTAAAACACACACGTGATTGATATCGATACCTCATTAAGATAAAACAAAAGGAAACAGATTTCCTCAGTTCATACTTAAGTAACAAAACTACCAGCGGTCGTTACCCCCAAAAAAATACTTCGTTGTCATTTTTATTTTACCGTGTTGGGATATCGATATACCCATCACGTCTGCGCAGTTTCGCTAGCTAATTTAATCTGAAACCTGTATATATACTGGGTCGTTCTTTGGCCAAAGAATTAGCATTGCCATTCAACGTGGCAATGCTGCCAGTCTTCTGGGCACGTTTCCGGATGACAGCGATGCGGACGAGTACTTCGACGCCTAAGTGTCCTTTGTTTTTTTTTTTATTTGTATTGTAAGTTAGTCATTTATTTTAGTATCTAGTGTATATAGTTAGTTACAACAAATAAAATAAAAGAAGCCTATAAGTTATAGTTATATATACTAACTTTTGTTCTGCGTCGCCTACTTTAGCTAAAGGGCACATAGATTTACGTAGAAGCTCTAAAACGCATTGAGAATCCTGAAACCCCTCATGAAATATATATGAGAACTGTTTCTAGACCAATAAATCGTTTATGACAGCTATAAAAACCGACTCTATTTCCCCTTTAATATTTTCAATCATCGAAATAGATATGAGATCAGCGTTTGTGATAGTAATCATAATACTGATGATAGTTCATTCATACGAATTACGTTTGCTTACTGAACAATAGTTTATTGTGCAATTATGCTATCACTTGCATTTCATCTAATCGAGAGCCTCTTCTATCGGCAACCTACGCGGCTGTTGGAATGTTCTCCTTTGTTCACTAATCATGGCGGTATATGTACGAGTAATCTAGCTTTCTCGGTGAATGTGACAGGCAATGTATGCCTAACAGAAGTCTGTTGTCGTCTCAGCATCGTTACGTCACGTCGATCGTCATCTGTATAACTGTCAAGGTGCTCGTTGCGTAAGCGCATCCGTGTGGTGTCATTGACATTACGGATGTTATGTGATTTGTGAATAAGGGATCTGTTAGTTTTGGCAGTGAGAGTCATTTTCGTAATCTTGCACTTGTTGGTTAGTTGCTACTGTTTCTAAGAAAGTTTCTTTTAATAGGTTTATCGGATTTGTATTTAATTCTGCAGCTGCAAGTCTTATATTGGCCTTATAAAGTATTACTTTATAGTACCTACTAGAAAAATACATTAAATAATTACTTTCTATCTTACACCTAAGAAAATTAGCGCAAGCAACTGAATGAACGCATGAAGGTTATTGGTACCATCTATCTACTTACATGACCTTTAAATTACGGTATGATAATAATTTATGAAATCAAATTGATATCCAAATACACCATATTCATTGTTATTTTATCAAAAAAAGCCACCAATAGTAAAATACTAAATTTTTATAAATAAAACAGATTAGGCACGCCTACTAAACGCCGTGTTTCCCAATGGTACCTAGTATTGCCATGGTTGCGGCAAGAAAACTAATTAGTAAAGCCATTAAGAAATAGAGCAAACTTTAATTATTATTTCAAAACGAATCAAGAGCGACAATGGCCTAATTGCGCTGTTAGTGACTGCTGATGGAAACTTGGCGACAGACCATACTTCAATTAATAAATTACAGTTATTATAAATGCAAATATGAGATCGTGACGTCTTTAAGGCTAAAGCAGTGAGCTGATTTTGATTTTAATTCTCTATCATTTCAGCCCGTAAACGTCACCTGGTAACCTTTCCATGAAGCCATCTATGCATATAGTATGTTCTGTATTCATTGCCACCACGGTGTACATTTCGCCAGATATGTTTAGCATAATCAGCCTATAATGTTCCCACTGCTGAGATACAGGCCTCTTCTCGGTGGGCCATAATCCACCACGCGGGCCCATTGCGGATTGGAAGTGTCACATGTCTTCGAATTTTCGGTTCTATGAAGTGCCAGTTTCCTCAGATGTTTTCCTTCACCGTTTTGAGAGCGGTGGTGATCATATACTTTACACAAAGTAAAGCGCCTGTCTGGTTTCGAACCTACGACCTACAGCTCGTAAATCGCGGACGTTAACACTGGGCCACCACTGCAGTTATGTTTAAGTCCCATGTAATAGGGGGTGAGCCTATTTCTATCAACCGAGCACAAATCCAGACTCCGTATTGCGACTGAGAAATTCCAAATGGAAAACGAAATATCATTGCCCGACCCGGATCGAATCCAGAACCCCATGCTTAACAGTAGCTCTTGCGACACGTAGACCATTTTTAACCGACTTTAAAAAAAGAGGTTCTGTATTCGACCCGTATGTATGTATGTATGTTTGTATGTCCGCGATTATCTCAAAAACTTCTGAACCGATTTTTTTCAAAAAACGAAAATGCTGAAGCAACGACACCGACTTCCGAAATTAAAGTTATTTTTCACTTTGTAGTGTTTTTTTTGAAGTCGGTTGTTTTTTTTGTAAAAAAGTTTTTTTTTTGTATAAACTCTTTATATCATCACATACATTGTAGGTATATGCAACGTAAATATTTTTAAATAACGCAAGTATATAGACCTGATTTCTCCATAACTCCGCAAAAAAACCAACCCAATTCTTGATGAGCCCGTGCAATATTTACACAATAAAGATATATCTTCGGCATTTCCCAACCAACGGACAGCAAGAAAAACAAAGATCAAACTATTTTGTAACAGAAATTTCACGCGCTCATAACGTTATCTTACGTTACGTAAACCCAGTGCGAATTCGAATCGAAGAACCAGATTGCTTGATTTATGGCGTTGGCAAACTGTGTGTGGTGTCGTGACGTGTTCTAATCATATCGAGTTAAATGCCTAATGGCCACTAATGGAAATAATCGCGGGAGAAGATCTGACGAGGACTGTCTGCGACCACGTGGAGAAAGTGACAAGTTTGCCGCTATTAAGGCGCAGTTTTATTGCTGTTTGTCATTTGTGAATTGTTGAGGTTTGTTTACAGAATTTTTTGTTAATATTTACGAGATTCGTTTGGTCAACAGTAGTAGTCTGATTAAATGAACGAACCCTCCGTTCCTCAGAAAGCACATTAAGCCTTTGGTTATTCGTGGATCTTTGACAGTTGTTACTTGGTCGTCAGAATCCCGAAACCGATTCCAACATAGTTGGGAAAAGGCTAGCAAGGTGATGATGGTTTACGAGATTGAATTATTTTGAGAAGTTTTACGGATCTTTGAGATTTATACCTATGTACTTTAGGACTTTATTTTTTTAGTTTTCATTCTAATCGGCGTAGCAGCAAGTGTCGGTACCTAGCCTTCGTCGCTACGCAGAAATCGTGAAAAAGTCAGAACGATTTATGCTGAAATATGGAACATTAGAAGTTGAAATGATAATCATCCTCTATATTATAGAGACGAAGGCTAGGTACCGACACTTGCTGCTACGCCGATTAGAATGAAAACTAAAAAAATAAAGTAGAAAAATAAACAAAACATTACATCGATTACCAATTGTTTACTTTAATTCTCACGAATCCGATGAATAAGCTGATCGTGATGGGTCATTCCGATGTTCGTGGGCGGTGACTGGCAACGCTTTACTATAAATCTACAGCAGGTGCAACTATTCGATCGATTGTTTACGACAACGACGATAGAAACCGCATATTATAATAAATGTGTAGGTAAGTAATATATTTGAGTGCTGCTTTCAAATTGATTTCCAATATTTTCTTTCTTTAACTAAGCTTTATCTTAAATGTCAGATGCAACAGAAAGAAAGTGTTTAATAAATTATTTAAATGGTCAAGTAGCTTTTCCATGTGTTTTTAGTTTTAATTACTTAGTGAAGCTCTCTAGGAATGAAAATAAATTTTAAGGTTATCACCAAACCGTAATTTTTTGCCAAAAGTATTGAATCAGGCTGAAACTGTTGAACTACTAATACGCTTTCGTTAAATACATTATCAAACAATTTAATCAATATAATCCTGCATTGACTTATCATTTCAGTTTGTATTTTATTTAACTGAAAAATATTTAAAATAAGCTTCAAAACTTAATAAAAGAGAGTTCTTTTAGTCTCCTGTAAAAGAAAGAAAGAAAACGTTTATTTGATTTATTCCGGTATGAACCCCCCTCCACCCCCCGCTCGATCCCCTGCTAGTTCCTTGGTAAACATGACACAAAAAGAACACAAACAAAAAAACAAGTTGGGGGGAAAACATGCGTAACTTCCGCGCAAAAAGGCCATCGCTCAGCATAATGCTGAGACCCTATACGAAACAGAGCCCCGGAGCAGGGTGCTGGACAAAATCTATAAAAGTTTAAGTAATTAATTGACATTCACACTAGGCGAGAGCTCTCCCTTAAGATCATAATTTAATGTACAGATAAAACTGAGAGGCTAATTTGTAAACCGTTACAGTTGCGCAAATATCAATATACTCACATTAACTAGTTTTGTATACTGGCTTTGTACGGGTTCGTGCTGAAATCTACAGAGTAATCTTCACTTAGTGCAATTTACGAAGAAAGTGTACGAGGATTATCAGTTTAACTGAAGCCAATTAGAATAGGTTAGTGAAACTGACTGTTTAGACTAAATAATAGATTTAAATAGGTTTACCTGCCCATCTATTCTGTAAATATCTCACCGTGAAAACCTAGGTGAAGTGAGCTCACTACCCACCACTACCTAATGCTAGGGATTGACACTACTGACAACTCACTTCACATATGTTTTTACGGTGAGATTTTTACAAAATAGCACTACTGAATAGGTTAAGCCGTTTGATTCTGTAAAAGTCTCACCATGGGAACTTAGGTGAAGCGAGCTATCATTCCACCTAATGCTAGGGGTTGACACTATTGACAGCTTACTTCACCTAAGTTTTCACGGTGAGATTTTTACAGAATGTTTCAATATATTTAATTTTAATTCGATGTGACAGACACACAGTTCCCACTTAACGACATAGAACTATTCCTTCGCAACGTTCGAACTACTTTTACTGGGGTTTAATTTTTTTTCGTGTTATGTAAGAAACAAGTCGCATATCGTGATCAATGTCTTAAGGATAAGTTTTCGGTAATTAGATGGCATTAGCATATTGCATGAGATATAATCTCTATAATATTTAAGCTGCTAAACATTATGTCGATAGTTAGCAAATACTTAACACATTCCATATTGAGGTACATTTGTCAAAATGGTTGCTATATATATTTTTTTAATGTTATTAAAATATTTCATAGCGTGTTACATAAAAGTTTGCGGCGGACATCTTGCAAAACGGTACGATTTATGGACAGTTTTCCGCTTGTTGTTGGATTGATGTAATAAATAACACATTATAAGTTATTTGTGAGTAGTGTTGAGAGCGTGGAATTCTGCTTTCATTAGTTTAACAAACGTGGATATAATAAATACGACATCAAAATGTTTAGTTAACAAACATTAACAAAATTTTTGTTTTCTAGAAAAGTAAATGATTGTTTAACAATTATGTTTTGCAATTAATAAACATATAATAAGTATCTACACAGTAGGTAATGACGCCTCTCGTAATATTAAGTGTTATTAATAAATAGCAATCAAAAGTGATGTTTGGCTATTCGCGTATTACGCGATACGGTATCTGTCAAAATATTTTGACGGCCCGCCCGTTTCGAAGCCACTGGCAGAGAGTACGCAAAATGCTACTCATTAATTACATCCGACATTACTAGTTTTACTTTCATTCGTTATACAAGATATTTACATAATTTTCTATTTGACTAAATAATATCTAATATAATATAACTACTGTCGATGTCCTTTCCATCGTTTGCACCTCAGGTATTTACTTTAAATGACATAAGGAGACCAGTGCAAAAACAGCAAAGATCGAAAGCTCTGAATGATTGAAGATACATTTAATAGAAGTCTGAAAACGACATAAAAGCAAAATATATCGCACAAAACCAATACCTAAGTCTACAGATACACATATTAATAAAATATCGATTGTCGATGGTACACGACTTGGCCGTCGAAAGGCTTTCGATCGGTTTATTCGAGACAAGAACTTTTATCTTAAACATATTCCTTTGCTCGGAGAGATCGTTGCGGCCAACAAAGGGCCGAAAGTTATGTTATTGCGAAATTGAACGGCTTCATAAATTGTAGGACGTTTCGCTTTTGACAGCCGTCCCGAGGTATGCTTTACGTGAAACTATGCTCCTGTCTTCCGTACTAACAGAATACAGAAATCTACAGTTCATAGAACTTCTTCCTTACATTATCTATTGTTCTAATCTCGTTGCATTGTGATAGCAAATTCTGATAGCTAGAGTCCGGGTTACAGTGATTGTTTGGGCCTGATGTCATCGCCGAATTTCTCACTTCTGTGTCACATTTAATGAATGTCAACAATCACATCGCATTTGTTGTCTCTAAAATAATATACACAAATCACTCGACTGTTTAAATAACACTCAATTCATTGTTGTATTCAATATTGAGCATAATGACTACGGAATTATGAGAATTTTCTTACAGCGTTGGTACATCATTATCCTATTACATGCAAGACGCACGAATACACTGGAAATACCTTTTTCTGGAACAAAAACGAACAGCCGGTTAATGCTCGAGTTCACAATGAGCAAAGGCGTGACAAGATAAAATCTAGGGAACACCGTCGGCGAATTAAAATAAAATATCGCATTGAAAACGGACTGAATAGCCTTTGGGACGACATTAAGCGCAATTACTAGAGCCGGGTCGCTATTTACACGTATTGGAGGGGACGCCTTAAAAAGAGCCCGTGATGTGTGATTGCACCCTCTTCAATAATGAGATTGTTTGATATATCGGCGGCGTATACGCAATTACGCGCCTATTTGAAATGCTCGCTCGAATCGCTCGTTTATAATGAGATATTTCTCCAGGCAACTAGTAATTCGAAAACGCTTTATATATCACAAACGTTGGTTGATTTCTCGCGAAAATTACGTTGAATTTCTTACGATTGCCATAAAATGTTATTTATTGCTTGTATGCGATGATTTTACATGCAAAATTACTGCTGAGCTTTATTGTATACGATTTCAGACGACCTGCAAATAGCTTTTTGAATAGAACAATAGAAGAGTATCTTGTTATCTTAACAAGTCTATTAGATGATGCATCAGAAGCCAATGAATCACTCCGAGAACAGTTAAACAGACTAAAGAATTACCGCTGCTTTTCTTCCTTTTCAGCTAAAAAAAAAATGAAGACCTCAGATTAGGTACAAACTTTACTGTGATTTGGTTTTTTTTTTTGTTTTTTTCATTACCTACATTTTTCTTATTGTATATAAGTATGTATATGCAATGCGAGGAAACCGGCATGCCTTAGAACCAAAAATTTGCAGAAATGTGACATCCACCAACCCGTATTGGGCTCGCGTGGTGGATTATGGCCCGCTTTCACAGAGGGGAGTGTGTCTGTGTGAGTGTGCCTGTGTCCTAGCAGTGGGAATATTATAGGCTGATTATGTTGTATTTGCATTGCCATGCCATCACAATACACTTTATACCAATGCTAGGCCAATCTCTTCATGCAACAGATAGAGAAACCTAGAGAATGACGATGTTTTTTAGTCTACTTCAATAAAATTTCAAAATCAATAAATTAAATAAAACCAATGAACTTTGCTATTGAAGGTGAAAGTCCATTCAGAAATAGCAGACAGTCTCTAATTAAATAAAAGCAATTTCACATTTAATTCGCAAAATGTTGATTGTAAATTAGTATAGGATGCAGATACGATCACGCAATTGAAATATTTTAATTCGAACTGTCGTTTGTTATCGCATCAGAGACGATGAAAATAAAGGGGTGATAAGATCGCAGCACGCGAAAGTCACTGATCATCTCCCAATCGCCTAATTTGTTTTCACTTTCTGTTACCAGTATTTATTGTTCCCGCGACTACGATATTATCTGACAAATGGAAATATTGCGTCATACGATTAAAGTTACGCAATTCGTGTAACCTTAGTTCACTTTTTATGGTTTCGCCTGCAGCTTAGAAGATGATTAAACGATAAATAATCAGTAGCTTCTTGATGTCACTTGGAAGAAAGCGCCTCATTCGTGTTATTTTCTAAACAATTGAAATTGGTGATCATTAGCGCTTTTTGCCGTTGATATTGATAGAAACATCTGTCAATGTCAATTAGTATTAAGAATCGGTAAGGTGCACAAGAAAGTTCCCATTGACACATCTGTTAATAGTGATGTTCGCACACTTATCAGGCGATGTGATGATGGATTGCGTCAATCCATTATTAATACAATGTAAGAAGCCATGTTTACTATCTAATTGGTTAGTAAAAGCATTATCTGTGGTCATAGTGAGTATTACTCCTATTGTGGTCAGTAACAATAAGAAATAATAAATAAACAATGAATCAGAGTTCATTATTATGAAAAGTCGTTATAAACAAGTTAATAAGATAGAGCTGACTTTGGTATCACAAAAGACAGCTGGTCTGGTTGTTACAAACGCCTGTTCTTGGCACTTACACTGTCTTATGCTATAAATTAGAACTGATTTGCGAAATGTTGTAATCAGCGTAAATAGTTCAAGGTTTACAATATTTGACATGGTTGTAGTTTAGATATTTTCCGTGTAATCTAGGTTTCTGAATCATAGTGACCCAGATATTTGTTAGCTTTTAATAAAAACAAATGAAGACGTATGGTAAATGGATGGAAGCTCTTGTCAAACAAGAGGGAAGATTTTTCTTCATTTTATTTCGTCGATTCAAAAGAAAAATATTAGCTTTCTTCGGGTTTAAGTAAACTTGGTGTTGTTTCATGCATAAGAAAGAGATTAGATATTTAAACTGTTTTAAAGAAAGTGTGCTCTCACGCAGGAGCCTGTGTACAGGCTGAGAGTCGCACAGAGAGCCATGGAGCGATCCATGCTTGGCATCAGGCTAATAGACCGAGTTCCAAACGGGACAGAGTAGCGTTCAAGGACTGGAAGTCAAGATGTCGGTCGTCAGGCGGTGAGATGGGCAGGCGGCATTGTTGCCATCGCAGGCAAAACCCAGATGAGGCTGGCACGGAATCCCCACGGATTGGCACAAGAAAAAAGAGGTCTATGCCCAGCAGTGGGTGGAGTCGGGCGGTGGCTGATGAGGTGAAAGAGAGTGTACCGTTAACTCAACTTATTTCGTAAAAGCTCCACAACATATCGTCGCTCACATGACTAATTGTCCTATCTCATTTTTCACATTTTTTGGCTGATCTGAATCAAGACGACTACGCTCTTCTATTCGTGATTCTTTACACTTTTCACTAACCGTCGTTACCTTTATGTTATTTGGATCTCAAAATGTAACCATTTTGAAAGGCAACAAAATGTAAAGAATCACGAATAGAGGAGTGTAGCCGTCCCAACCCAAATTAGCTAAAAAATGAGATAGGAAAGTTTAGTCATGCGGGCGACGATATAGGCAGTACCTATTCTATAGGTACTACTTGAGATTATAAAGTTTCATAAGAATTCGATGGTCGAATGGGTCGTGTGCTGGACACTCATACTGTCACTCAAACTACGAGAGTTTTCTCCAGGCTCAACAAAAATACCAAGAACAGTTTTATCAACTCAATTATTATTATATCATAAGGTTCAAAATTGAAAAACCTACACAATATAGTGCAAGAGTTCGGTATCAGTACATCTTAATTGCGTAAGAGACGGGACATCGCTCAACGGCCGCCGACCGGAGTTTGTTTTCTTATTTTTAACACAAATATTTATTGCTTAATTAAATTAATGTTTCTTTTCTCTGTTTGGAAAGACAAAACAACATCACATATTTGCGAACGGGGTACAAGAAAAAAGCGCTTTGAGTAGGCACTTACCTAATAAAATCATATAAGGCATTAAATATTGTATAGATTTATGTACTCATACATTAGGTTCGAAACGAAATGTTTACAATCACTTCTGTTTGTGACAATGTACATTCATAAATGTTGCGAATTCCGAAACTACTATTTGTAGAGGAGCTATGAAAGATGTCAGGATTAGGTGCGAACACATAAACGATGCAACTGTCGTTACTGTGTCGACAAATCCGTCGTGTGCACCCGGCTTTCACTGCCTTTGTTGTCAGTGCGCTGAAGACGACACTTTCGCCTGACAAATCCAACTCCGCACTGTTTGGCTTTGCGACTTTTAAATATTTCGACATTTCGAAACGCTTGCGAAATTCCCCTTGACTCGCGTCACAAAAGAAAAAATAGTAGGCGCCTAATACGCCTATGTTTATTTAAGTATTTCTCTCGCGAATAAATTTCTTTTTGGTCGCGATGTGGGAACGGATACAACAGGAAAAATGTTAACAATCCGGTCGCACTGAGGATGCTAATTGAGTCTCGGCAAGCGTTACCAGTCTGGACGTGGCACCTACCATACATTTTCATAATTTCTGAAGTTTATTACGGACTCTTATCGAAATGAGTTTTACTATCTTCCTTGTAAAACACTGCTGTTACCAGAGTTTGATTTTCACTATGGTGATAATGGTGTGGTGGTGGTCCAATGTTTCTGTTATTCGTATTTTTTCCCTATTTTCCCAAATTCGTTTTATAATGACGAATGCGAAATGCACAATTTGTTCGGATACCTGCGTCGTGGATAGGGAATCCTCCTCAGCCAAACGAAATCCCAATTCTACAGAACAAAATGGTCATGATAAAAAATCGAATATTTGATAGTTTTTCTCAAAAACAGAGGAATGTCATTTACCTATATTATTATTGTCAATTCTGTTTACAGTTTTGTCTGAATTAGATCACCAAAATATTTAAAAGGCTAACCCCCTTACTAATAAACGTATTATATCAGATGAATAGTTACACACCGATTTCTCTCTTTCAGTCGTCAGTAACTTGACTTTCGACAGAAGAAGGCAAAGCGTTGTGTTACTATAGAGACGCTATACAACGTTTATTAGTAAGGGAGTAAAACTTCACAGTGTTAAAATTAAACTGTCATCAAGTACTCCTAGTAGGGGCAACAGGCGACACTTAATGATGACGAGCCGGCCGGCTGCATAGGAACGCAGCTAAATCCCAACGGTGCACAGAATCGGGTGCATTTATTTACATTATTATGTAGTCCCGGCTATTTCTGGTCCACCAGAGACGAATCTAGAAGTGGACGGAAATGAGCGCACGATGGAAAAATCACTAAATAATAGTTATTTTAATTGGAAATACCTTCATTTTTCGTCGTAACAAGTCTTATATTTCCTATTATCTCTATCTCAGTACCTATTCAACTCTTTTCTTGCCGTATCATCTTTCACATAACCCATTCATCGTTTATTTGGTCATATACATACTCAAAAGTTTTCTACTACACTATAAGAACTGATTAGTTCCACCGTCGCTAATTAAAATTAGCGGATCAATAACCCGAACTGAAAGCCAATTCTCGTAATTTAAACCGTTCAAAATCTATTCGCAGTCTCATCTCGGCGACAAACAAATGTCAAAACTTAACAAAAATGTATGGAAATTAGAGGTATTTTTGATCAGACTGTGAACCGGTTCTTAAAATTACGAGAATCGCCCTTCTGATTGATTAAGTTAATTAATCTCCTGCTTCAGGCTTTGTTTATACATTTTTAAGTGTCATTTGTATGGGACCAATCATATTTAATAAATTACCAGATTATTTAAAAAATGACACGGTTCAACATTTTAAACACAAACTTAAGGCTTTTCTAGTGGAAAAATTAATGATTTTCTAGATGACCGATTATTACAGACCTTGAATTTCTTTTTCTTTTTTTTCTTTAAAAATAAATTTAATTTTGAATATTTGAAAGATTACGCCTAAAATGACTTTTTTATTGTATTGTGTTTGACATTTTAATTGTATTTTGACATTTTAATAGTATTTTGACATTTTAATAGTATTTTGACATTTTAACAGTATTTTGACATTTTAATAGTATTTTGACATTTTAATAGTATTTTGACATTTGAATAATATTTTAACATAATTGTAATTTGACATTTAAATTGTACTTTGACATTTCAATTGCATTTTGACATTTTAAGTGTATTTTGACTATTATGTATTATTATTTGTATTGAACGGTTATTATTATTTTTATCTGATAATTGTATTTCAAATTTTCTTATTTTTACTAGTTACCTATTTATTCATTTAAATTTTGCATGTCGAATCTTGGGCAGAATGTATGGCTCAACTTCAATTCTTCACGACTTTATTTGTACTTACCTGCATTCTAGCAAATAAATAATTTGATTTTGATTTTTGATTTTTAAGTTTCCGTGTTTAGCATACCTAATTAGGAAACCTAGAATATCAAATAATTTAAGTTTACCAATAAGTCAATAACTTAATCCTTGCTTATATATCGGTAAAATTGTAATATGTGAAACAATCATAAAGTTTGATTAACAATAACGGCCCCTGATGAATACTATAAAATGGTATAAAATCTTAATTGAACATTAATAACTTCTAAACTGATAACTATATCAATATTGCAACTACGGTAACAAATCGTTAAATATCTAATGAATATTATAACCGTACGAAATACGGTCCTGACTTATCGACCGACAAAGACAAGACAAGGTAGGTTACGGTTTCAATAAAATAATGTATGATCTTGACTTATACAGATAAAAGAGAGATACAAAGTCTACAAAGATTTCTGTACACGAACTTTTAAAGCATTATATTTTATCATGTGCTAACTTAATTACGATATTAGTGGCGTTTCGTGTCTATCAGAAATGAAATCGTGACTGCAAGCTGCCAAAAAAAAGGTGAACAGTTCCAATCTCACCTTGATCTAACTAGCTAGACTCTTTAATATGCTTATCTAAATTTCTGTTCACGAAATTGGCGACTTGATGTCGTCGTTATTTAGTAAACATGGCTGGAAATTAAATTTATGTCTAAATCGAGACAAACAGATAGCAAGACACGAAGTCGCCGGAGGAAACTGTTATCTCTCGATATATGATTGCGGAGCTCGATAACTTGATCTATCGGAAAAGTTAACGAACCGTGCTTGCATTAAGATTCTTATAATTTTGTTACGAAAGGATTTTGCTATAATCTTTTGTCTTTTAAAATAAATATAATGATGCTCGTTTTGGTTCGTTAGTTATTTTGCTGTATCCATAAACATTATCCATTTATGGTGTGGTTTTTGATGATACTATCTTCGCCTCTGTATCACTAACATACTTTTCTATTGCTTAGTTAATAGATGCATTCTTGTTGATAGATCTGTCGAAACAAAGCTTCCCAGAATCAGCTGTGTTTATATCTTTGACCTAGCCAATCCGTAAGAGGAACGGAAACAATGATCTTGACTTCATTTATCATAATTATACGCTTCCTATTATTGCTCTGGACAGCATCACAGCATCGCGGTGCCAAGTACACTAATATTGTTGACATGGAAATCAAGAACCCTTGACAGCATTCCAAGTTTGTCATAAATTTATTTTGAGTTAAGCAACTCATCCTCAAAATATTTACGGATGTGTTTTCTGCCATCAGATTCAGTAGTCTACAACAGAACTAAAGGTTAAATTTTACTGTCTATGCTTGACTTCCTAAAACAACAAATCGTAATTTTTATGACTGCAAAATAACAACATTAAAACTGCACTTTAATCGGTTCAATGATTTCCAAGATTAACATCCAGAGAGACACATACCTACGAGTAGTAAGTAATAATGAAAAGTTGTTTCATACAAGCAGAGACGGTTCAAAAATAGTACCGCGCTACTGGTTGTAAATAATTACGCACAGACATTGCTTTGAATGCCTTGTATGACCACTCATCAGTGTTAACAATTTGTTTGGTTTTGTTGTGGCCCCAGGAATGTAGTCTATCGCTTCACCTCGCCGTCATTAGTGCATACCACCGGGCTCAGAATACCCCGAATAAAACTAAAGAGACTAAACTGAGGGGCGTAGCTAAACATTCATCTTGCACTGATGTTTCACGGCTCCATATTTGATGAATAAAACCTGAATCCTTCACATGAGTCATCTTTTTCATCTCCATATTTTAAAAATAACTGTTTCGGTTGACAAAATCACGTTAATTATACACGCTTGACCCGAAAATCATCTGGCTACCCGAATATAGGTAGATGATTATTAAGTGCCATTTATCAAAATAATTTCAGATGATAAAATCAGATGTAAAATAATTACTATGCCGTATTGATAGGGGCTACTATATATTTAAAGTATTAATTATAATTAATAATACACTTGACAAAAATCCTGTGAAGACATCTTATGTAAAACGGATATTGCTGTTTTGGGCGCCGGTAAAAATAGTTGAATTCATTAATATTGTAGGTAGGTTCTAGACGTTTCTGTATTCAACCCGTCTTCGAACTGCAATTAGTTAGATACAATCTTGATTACATTTAACATATAAACCACGAAATATAACTCTCCATCCTCTGACATCTTTCACTGCATTGTATCTCGATAAAAGGATGGTAGACCTTTATGGTCGTTTGTTTTCAAAAGTTAACTTTCAGTTTATTACATACCTGAAATCGGGAAGTTTCTTCCGCTCAAGATTATAATTATCCATTACGGGTTATTCCGAAAAAAAATCCAATCTAAGGTGGATACGCAGAAACGCATGTCCAAGAATCCACCCTAAGCCTATAAATTCCATTTTCACTTCTCATGCTCTAAAAGTACGTCTTTATGTTGCGCGTAGGCGACATAAACTCGCTTTTTATGCTCTAGTCCATAAAGTATTTTTTTTCTAAGACTAAGATAATCAGGCCCAACCACACAATAAAACGTCGCAGATTAAAGTTATTTCGTTATTTTATTTCATTTGCTTTAATTTATATCACTTCCGTGTTTTCTATCGTTGATTTATTATAACCAGATAAAATAGTTGTCATTTATTATTAAAAAACGCAAAGAAAAAATTTTATGACTTGGCAGTATGAGTTACCCAAGTCGAATGACACATGTTGAAAATAAAAACTTTTAAAAAGTTTCGTGGCGGGAATTAGCTATTCTTTCTCGGGGTAAAATAGTTTCTTTTAAGCACTGGTTATACAATCTACTATTATTCAACTAGGCCTAGTGTGGATTCTCGGACATGCGTTTCCGTGTATCCACCTTAAAGTGGATCAATAACCATCCATTAGGTACTACCCGCTCCGAAAAAAAACCGGAGTTACCGACATAGCTTGCAGAGTAAGCAAACTGAAGTGGCAGTGGGCTGACCATGTCATGTCGAAGGACTGATGGCCGGTGGAGCAGACGAGTCCTGGAATGGAGACCGCGTACCGGCAAGCATAGCGTGGAACGCCCCCCAGCTAGACGGATGGAGGACCTAAAGAAGGTGGCTGGGGTAGACTGGATGCGGAAGGCGAAGGACAGGGTGCTGTGGCGCAGTCTGGGAGAGGCCTATGTCCAGCAGTGGACTGCGATAGGCTGAGTTGATTGATTGATTGACTACCCGCTCAAAACGAAGAAGGAAAACATCGTGAAGAAACCGGCATGTCCTAGAACCAAAAAATCGAAGACATGTGACATCTACCAAACCGCACTGAGCCCGCGTGGTGGACTATGGCCCACTCCCTCTTACAGAGAGGAGGCCTATGTTTCAGCAGTGAGAACATTATAGGCTGATTAGATTATGTTACTAATCGCGCTGGGGTTGAAGGACAATTACCAGAAGATACCAAACTGCAATACGAAAGATTTGCTTGGCCCTTCCAAAAATCACCAAAGTCAACAATCTATTGGATGTTAAACTGTGTGAGCAATCATTACACGACTACTGCACTTTCACTGCCTGTCGGGGGTCAAGTTTACATGACTTCCGAAGTTCCGATGCATGTGGGTCACATCACCTCGATACAATCATTAGTTACATTCACAGCACATTACCATAATTAACCCGCCAACTACCACCTCAATATTTTTACTGTGTACAGTCAACATCATCACCACCTCCATCATATCCACTAATCCGCTCTCGGCCCGCGTGGTAATTTATGGCCCACTCCCCTTCACAGAGAATAGGCCTGCGTCCCAGCAGCGAGAACGTTATAGAATGATTTTACAGTCAACAAAGAGTTAAGTATTCAAGTAACAAAACTCTTGGCACATGCAGACGGCATTATTATGGCATACGTCACAATTTCTTAAACATAAGTTACAGTCAGACAAATAGTTATGATTTTACTACTATGTATAAGATTTGTTTAAAAGAGACCTGCACACTTATTTCTTTTGTCGACCGTACCCGTTGGTACCAAAACCCGTAGCCATGACAGGACTCGTTTGCAATCGTCATTCACACAATCATTCAAATATGTATTGGCGAATACATAATATCAGTACGTTACTTTCTTTTGACCTACTTGTTGTTATGTTCATCTGTTGTGAGTAACGTAAATATTGTTGTACCTAATGTTTTCTTTGAATACTAGGTCGTCTTCGTTATTCTAATATGATATGATTGATTTCCATAAAACTAAATTTTTTTTCTAACCTATATTGAAAGGCAAGTTGTTTAGGCAGGTCGTCGTAATACTAAATCGTTGTAGTAGTTGTGTCGTAGTTTACATTTTTCGGTAACTTTATTGCCACGCGGGACATCCACCCATGTAACAGAAAGATTTCCTCAACACCATTAAATTAATTAATTTACTCAAACCTAAAAAAGCGTTCTTACAAAACACATGTATAAGACTAAGAGAACATCGTAATAATATAAATACAACAGGTCCAATAAAAAGTAATACGAAACGTCCAAAAATAATTGCAGTAACATTTTTTCTCCTATATTACGTGGTGCGTGTTACGCGGGAGACGTGCGTGCATTCTACAGGTTGCCCTCTATGGGCGCAAGTCGCGACGCACTTGAAGCGGAACCTGCCTTCGTTCGCCAATCACATCCGTCTGCTTAACCTATTAAATCGTAATTTTCTATAATAATGTTATCTTTATTCTCTCATTGCATAATGTTGTTCGATCGTGTCATTTTTTGTTGATTCATGCCCATAATAAACCTCAGAAGTGTTAAGTTTTGCAAAAGTACTTTGGAGAGCTTTTTGTAAACTTTTTCTCTCGAATAAAAACTTGAACAGGTTGTACAAGTAGAGAGTTTTAATTAGACGCATCTTAAGTGGAACACAAGGATTGACAATTTAATAAAATATGTTATTTATAATGAACATTTTCCTTGATAAATGACATAGATAAAGCTAATGAATTCCTGTAAGGCAATATTCTGTATTGCCAAAAGTAAATAAAGATGAGAAGACGACCGCAAAAACAATAACTTTAATAAAGTAATAACCAACGTAAAAATATTTAGTAATGAGACATCGCAGTTTTAAGTAAGGGATAAACATCTTACGGCTTTCAACAAGTCATCCCCTCGACTGAATGGCTCCTCTCGTTTTTATATTTTTTGTTGAAATAACTTTTCGGAGTGCACAAGGCGTTTTACCAAAACAACCACTCATTCATCGTTATTTAAGTTTTGCAACAAATTCATTGTGTACAGCAACACTATAAGCAGACAACACGCCTTGGAAGTAAACACGGATGACGAGAAGTAAACATTTTTATGCCTTTCAAACATTTTTTGGCTTTCGTTATTTTTTACTTTCGACATAACAAAGATCACACTCGCAAGCTTCCTGTATACTTAACATTACCGCAAATTTTTTATACAACTAAGGCGTAGAACCAACAATATTAAAACGGTTCTGGGAAAATAAGGAAAATATTTACGTTAACATGTTTTACTCGGAGTAAACGACTACAAATTGGCAGTAAAAATGAGGGATGTACCAAACACATAGATCGACGTAACATTACCGTAATATGTGAAAGGTGTTGGCCGGAAAAGTACTTGGTAATAAAAAGTTTTATGGCGAAAAAGCGTGCCAAAAGGATGAGCAAATAGAGAGCCCTACAATAGAAATTGCTGCCGTATATGACCACACGCGTGTCGTGTTTATTTGTATATCTTATTAGCTGTTAGAAACCTTGACAATGAACCAAAGATCCGCTACGTGGTCATTCTACGTGAAGTCTAACTGGTGGGACTGTTAGAAACCAGTATGATCTTATAAGCAAAAACCCATTATATCCATCACCCATTGAGAAGAATTGGCAACAGGATATCAGAGGGATCTCAGTCTCAATCTATCAAAAATACCTCAATTTTCCTAAATGTTTGACAAGTTTTTGACATTGATTGTCGCTGGGATGAGATTGCGACTAGATTTGAACGTTTTTAGTTACGGAATTTGGCATACAGGTCTCGGCCACCGTTCTCGTGGAGCAGAAAAAGAAGTAAATACACAACCTGAAATAGTGATGCTAGTTACCTACAATTGAAAGAGGGACATGAAAATGAAGAGAAGGTCCACACCTACGGAAACAGATGAAAGTGCAGCGATCTATTCCTCGTCCGTACTGCAATATCACACGGTCACTCACACGTTCCCATGTTTATTATTATTTACGAATTGCCAGTACTATAAATACAGTCCCATCCCATACGTGCAAGACGGAGCCACGAGGTCACAGGTACATTGGGGCACTAACCTTGATCGTATGCAAGATCCTCGATAGTATAGATTCGGTCTGGGGGCCTATTAAGCTATGCCGTCTTTGATCTGGCAAGTCGCAGATGTCAATCGATAGACGCAAGTCGGACGCAAACTCCTAGTTTAGGCCTTGTCACTCGACTTGATGGACGCACTAACGAACGCAGATGTTAGCCGGATGTTTTGAGAGTAGGTATTTACTGCATGACCAATTAAGTGACGTGTGTTGGATTTAATTTGTGGGTGTTGAAGGTAGGTCTTTTGCAAGATGGACAGAGAATTTATGGTTTCTCGCATACTTCTCTACCTTCTACTGCTGTTTTTCGCTCGGCTAGCAGACATATGGCAAATAATTTAATTTAATGATCTGTCTCGTAATAACTTTGCATACCTACTATTGTATAGAATCAAATTTTTCTGACTGAACAGACAGCTGTACTGCTGGGGGATTTGTTGCGCCACTTCTTCCCAGCGAAAGCACTAATAAGTTGTGAAGGATGGAGACTATCTTATGTAATTTTGACGTTCGAAAAGTGCTGATTCTGTGCCTAATTTGAATAAAGGACTTTGGATTTTTTTTATTTCTTTGTTTGTCAATAGTTAGAAAAGGGATTGAAACTACCTAAGTACATTAGGTTTGTTTTTATTATGAAGGCCAAAATCTACTATAACTTGGCCCTTTCCGTTTCTTGCGTGTTTAGAAATTATTTATTCTACCTATTAAGTATAGGTATCACAGAGTGAGGAAATAATATTTCAAAGAATGTAAAAATAGTCACGTGTATATCGCTGCTTAGAGGTCATACTTAGGTATTTAATCAAGTAGGTCAGCATAATATCGTAGAAATAGTTTAGATGTTGCATAACGCTAAGTGTAAAAAAACTTTTTTACAAAAAAAAAAACAACCGACTTCAAAAAAAAAAACACTACAAAGTGATAAATAACTTTAATTTCGGAAGTCGGTGTCGTTGGTTCCGCATTTTCGTTCTTTGACACCGACTTCCGAAATTAAAGTTATTTATCACTTTGTAGTGTTTTTTTTTTGAAGTCGGTTGTTTTTTTTTTTTGTAAAAAAGTTTTTATTTTCCACTTTTTAGTTGTACCTATCCCACAAAAATGTAAACGAAAAGATCGTTAATGTAGACAATATAGATAAATTTTTAGATTTTTGTTGATTTTTCGAAAACTGCTTGTCGGATTTCGATAAAATTTTCATGGGACCATTTGGGAAGTATACCCTTTCCAACAAAAAAAGAATTTTTCAAATCGTTTAGCAAGCGACGGAGTTATGCGCGAACAAACACAAAAAAAAAAAAATACAAACATCCGAATTGAGAACCTCCTCCTTTTTTAGCCTTTCCAACAAAAAAATAATTTTTCAAATCGGTTGGCGAGCGACGGAGTTATGCGCGAACAAACACAAAAAAAATACAAACATCCGAATTGAGATCTTCCTCCTTTTTTAGAAGTCGGTTAAAAACGATCCAATATCATCATCATTATCCTGCCCTCATCCCAATTTATTTGGAGTAGGCGCAACATGTCATTTTTTTCCATACTTGTCTATTAGTCGTCATCTCGGTAGTCACTCCCTTTCTAACCATATCATAATTCACACAGTCCATCCATCGTTTCTTTGATCTTCCCCTACTCTTATAGCCATCGACATTCATACTCAAAACTTTCCTCACAACATTTTCCTCATTCCCGTATCACAGGCCCATAAAATGACAAGCAATTTCCACGCAACTTTTCAGTTACCGATGCTACTTTCAGACTTCCTAAAACGATCCAAAAAAAGCTACGAATTGGGTCAGTTGTCTATAGCCGCTTAGGTATTGCTTAGAAATGCAAAAAGACTATACATATTATTAATTTTGCTATGTTCTACCTTATAGAATCTAGCCATTAGGTACAATAATTTTATGTTACTGAAAATTTTTCCCTGTTCCTTATATCCCTACGGATATATCTCCACTGGTAGGGATACTTGGAGATTTTTTCCAATTATCGCTACCGGTAGGGATAGATGGATCCTTGTGCTCCATATATCTCTACTGACCCGCACTGGTTGGGATAGTTGGATTTTTTTCCGTTTATCGCTACCAGTAGGGATAAAAAGTTTTCAAGGGTTTCTTTATGATTAATTAGGTGTTCCTGAATTACTTGTGATTACAAATATAAAAAGAAAACAATAATGAATGAATGAAAACAAAAATAAATAAACCCTTGAAAACTTTTTATCCCTACTGGTAGCGATAAACGGAAAAAAATTCAACTATCCCTACCGGTAGCGATAGTTGGAATAAATCTCCAAGTATTCCTACCAGTGGAGATATATCCGTAGGGATATAAGGAACAGGGGAAAATTTTAAGGTTTTTAAGTATTTTATCTGCCTATATAGCATTTTCCCCACTATGTTGGGGTCGGCTTCCAGTCTAACCGGATGCAGCTGAATACCAGTATTTTACATGGAGCGACTGCCTATCTGACTTCCACAACCCAGTTACTGGGTAATACGATACCGCTTGGTAAGACTGGTTGTCAGACTTTCGGACATCTGACTACCCGTAACGAATTTCAAAGATCCACGAATGACAGCTGGAACCAACGGCTTAACGTGCTTTCCGAGGCACGGAGGGGTCTCGGTATGTAAAGATGATCACCCATCCACAGGCCAACCGCGGCAAGCGTAGCTTAACCTGATCGATCGATCTATGCGGCTGTAATTATTTAGTTTTTAAGTATTAAGTATAAACAATAAAACATAAACTCAGTTAATATTTAGTTTAGTTCTAAAATACCGTTACAGTATCCCGCTATTTTGGCAACGTTACATATTTAATGTACTCGCAACAGTAAGTTTGGCAGAAGCAGCCAAGTTCTGCGAAGTCTGGGTGTAACGTGTAAGCGAACACCGGCTTATCATGTGGATCACTGGAAACGGTAGCGTGTAACCGTACCCGCCCAATATACTAGTCAAATGAGCACTGTTTATATTTTGTGAACTATGGCGTTGGGTATGGGACTAAGAACTGCGGAGCGAGCTCTTGCTGAACCCGTTTTTAAGTGTGGGTGAAAATCTTACAACGGTATCGATGTCAAATGCTTCGATCAAGAATATTCAAATGGAATGAAGTTTAAGAAGTATCTTAAGAATACCCACTCATTAATCTGTAAATGATCCTCCTTCTAAAAATGCGAGTGTCGAAAGTATAATTGAATATCATCCAAATTGTACATAAGTAATAATAGAGAGGCTAGGGCCCTTTGTACACACGCGTTTTTCTTGCCGTGAAAAACTGCGGTTTATTCGCCGTGTGTAGGCACGGTCAACAGTGTTATATGGATCACTATGGAAGCTTGTTGACAGATGCAGTTTATACGCTGTACCGTAAATAAATCGTGTCGTGTACAAAGGGCACCTATTTTATAGCTAAACATGACAATACATAGGTAGATTTCAAAATCAGTTTTGACACTGCAGCATATTAAATTGAGTATTTCTGGAGCGTCATGCAACTGGGTCACATAGCTTATTTATGTTTGTTTTAATAAGTTAATTTGTCTTATTTATCATGTTTAGATATCGATATCCATCACACCTGCGGAGTTTCGCTAGGTAATTAAATTTGTCCCGGTATATTCAAATAGCTTTTTACCCCTTACATAAGTCCCTAAACCGCTCCGCTCCGCTCTTCACCGTACGACCAGCCGCCCGGCCAGGTCGGCACGTTGCGTTCCCGGAACCCAGCACAGTCACCTGCTGCGACACCAACATGATAAATAAGACACACAATTAATTGCTTCCTACCACACCCGATCCCACTAAATCACAACACATATTAAACTGTCGCCTTTTAATCGCTTTTATCATTCTCACTGACATTTTTTCCATCTTAATAGATATAGCAGTATCTAATAAAGCTGCCAGTTTGCATTGCGCGGCCCGTATCGAACTTATTTATGAAGTCTGGTGAACCAGATGAATGTTCCACAGGCTAGGTGTGAGTCATGCTTTAAAATTTAGAGTTTAAAGCTCCTGCTGTTATAGTATTGTGCCCGACCGTTTGCAACCCGTAATTAATGTACGACTGTTATTATAATTTACTCATACACTTTAGCTATATTATTAACTTAAATAATGCATTAATTTCAGTCCGCCGTTCCTGCAAAATGTAAGTACTGGATAATGCAATTCAACTGAATTTAGTTCACCTCTACCTGATTACTTATCATATCACTGTACACTGATTTAGCTTTTGCTTTCCGCTAGAGTTCACGAGTTGATATTATTTTATCTGCTAATCTGTGACCTGGATTTTCTATTTGTATAATCGAGGTTAACAAATATTTCCACGCCTGATATGGATCTTTCCTACCTCTTCAAAACATACTGCAGCTAGCCAACCGTAAGCATCACCTTTGTATGTATTTTTCTGTTCCTTTCTTCTTGTCTGTTTGTATGTGTGTACATAAATGGTAAAATAAATAAATAGTATCTCTGAAATAAACTTTGTCACTATGTCGTAAAGAATATGATAGATATTTATGTTTAACTAGCTTCTGCCCGCGACTTCGTCCGCGTGAAATTTTACCCTCCCCCATTCATCCTCTTAGGGGTTGAATATCGAGAAACCCTTTCTTAGTAGATACCTACTCTTCACAAACAAACAAAAGAACACACCTTCCAAATTTCATGTCTCTAGCTAGGACCAGCGGTTTAGGCTGTGCGTTGATACTCGTATATCAGTCACTCAGGAATTTAATTTTTACCTTACCCAATAATTATTACGTACGTACCACAACCTATAAAAAGCTGATATCGATAAAATAAAATGTTATATTTACTTATTTGATGTTAATAACATATTTAAAAATTGCTTATTGTTAATTTGTGTCCTAAATTTATTTTTATTTTAAGAATTAATTTTATACTTTTTGCTGTGCCCTACAGGGTCCATAATTGTACCTTAGCTTTAAGCCATTGTTTACAACATTATGGAATGCAAATAAATATATGAATATTGTAATGTGGACTAACCAGAATGAGAAGAAGATATGACGTATTTAAAGTATCTAGACAGCCATATACCTACTAAAACACATCTCAGTAACATTGTGGTAGGCACCTTGAAACCAATGACAATGCATATTTGACCATTAAATACGGAATTTAGCACGCTCCTATTCCACGTAAGTGATCAAGATATCAATTATAAAACTTGTTCAGAAAAACTGGCGGCTTGACAGATATCTTACAGGAATGCGATGCCTGTTTTTGTGGCCATGCTTATAATGGATTTTTAATGGTAAACATTCTTGGGAGGTAATCGAAACGCAAAAACTACATGTATAATCCTCCGAGGGATTCCAATGTAATAAATATGACATTTATATAAAAATACTTTAGTTATTATTAAAGTAAATACATTTATTTTCAGGTTTAAAATGTTACGAGTCTTATTCATTACGATTAATAAATATCTTAATACACATGCATAGTGCATGAATCTAAAATAAAGACTGATTAATAATACACCTGCATCCTAATTGCGTAACACACTATCAATGACAATCTAAATGATTTGAAGTATATTGCTAATCCATTGTTTCATATGTTCGAAAAATTTGTCTGCTCAACAACGTAATAACGCACTGTTAACGCAATATTGTTGAACTATCAAAATGAAAGCCATTGCTACTGATAATGTGTTACACAATAACCCTGCTGTTAAAAGCCAATTCTGCAACCATGACGTGACGACACATAAAACAAACAAATTATTACATTATTTACCTAAAACGCATCCGCCATACCAATGTTGCTTTCAAAGTTGCTCAAAGAAACAGAAGGACAGAACGCTCATAATTCACTGGAATGCAATAAAAGTGCACTACGATGCTTAGAGTGAAATAAATTGTAACATATTGTGATTGCTCGGTTCACCTTGTGTTAGTTACGGTATTGCGTCCCATTTCCAACTGTGTGATTTATGTGCCCCACTCTCAAATACATAACATCACCAGGTGATTCGGGACAGACGGTTTACGACGTTTTCCAAACAATGACGGCTGTGTGATTAGGTGGGATGTAACAATCAATTGATTATTTACAAAACCTAGGCATAAACGTAATTTGAAATAATATTTATGAAAGGAATCGCCGTTAGCATTAAACTAGGTGAAATAAAGGCAACAAATAAAATCAAAACAATTGTGACCTACAAAACGGGAATGTTGTTACATACGACCGTAACTTTTTCCATTTTTTATATCTTCCAGTAGTGAGGATATACAAACGTTCAACATGATTTTCGCTCAATTGTTTGATTGGGTGAGTTTGGAATTATGTGTGTATATTTCAGTGACACAATTCGCTTGAGAAACGATGTCACGTTCAACATAGTGAATAGCGTTCCCGCTACACATGAGTGAAGATAATTAACGCGGCGACCACTCCGCTCAACCTCGCTGACTCTGCCAAATCGATTGTTACACGTCTCTCATTGCGACATAGTTGCGAAACAATCAGCTTCCTTAAAATAGTAATATTTGAATATTTAAACGGGAATGCCTTATGAGGACATCACTAGCATTCCGGTATTGCATTATGATAATGTGCCATTTTCAATGTGCGCATCGAAGTCGTGCGCGCCGCAGCACGCGCCCTCTCTGGCGCCGCTTGCGAGCTTCCAATACTAAAAGACACAAGAAGCACAGACCCTTCGTATACAAATTCCTACCTTACAATATGCAAATAAGATTAAATTTCGATAACCCCAACAATAAAGATAACACTACACGCAATCCTAATACTCCTCATGCCAATAGAGACAATAAAGCTCAAGTTGGGTCCATTGACTTAATAGGGAAATATGTTGATTATCATGGAATCTTCACATTACGAGACGTAGGAATGGAACTTTTATTAATACCGCTGCGCTTTATTGTATTATAGGTGTCGAAAGTGACAGTACTATATGAACGGTAATCCATTACGTAGATGTTTATCAAAAATATTTAGAATTAAGTCACGCGTGTGGGATGTGAATCGGTGTTTTTATGGTAATGTTATGGCGGCAATAGAAACCTTCTCCCGACGAAGCGAAATCGACCAAACAATGTGTTGTTTCAAAACATACCATTGTAAATTTCCCATCACTGATTTTATTTTTATTATCCAATATACACGTACGCATAGTAATATTATACAATCAAATAAACAAGGAAGAACAAACGAAAGAAATTTTATGATAGCTGGCTTGTTTCACCGGAGTAATAACAGCCAGTATGATAGATCTAGGGAAAAACAACATAACAATGTTTTCCTATTTCACCTCATGGAATGTTTACTGAACCTATTTTACTATTAGGAACAAGGAACAGCTTTATATTACGCTGGTTGCATAAATAAATAAATGCGAATATTAGCACAATGACCATCGGACCCAGTGGCCCAGTGTGTGTTGAAGACCTATGGTGTAAACCAGACGTTTAGTTCCTATTTGGGAGAGCAGATGGGAAGGGACAGATGAGACAACTTTAGCTGCTGGGTTTCTGTATTAATACCGATATGGGAGTATATTCTAGATATTTGCACCTGGCATGTTGAGAATTTCTGAGAATATTAGCATAAAACTGATATGCCAGGACGTTCGCGCCCTCAGCCGTCATACAAGGCACCATTTATCTAACAAGGTTGATACTCCGTCCAGTTTTCCCGGTGCCGTTATTACTACTAATCGTTGGTAATGTGCTTATATACTAAGAATATTAGATGAAAATTCTTCTCCTAAGATATAAATAAAATCAGGGGAGGTCAACATTTTCATAGTACCTAACGCAACAGAAATCTACTAGTTCGCACTATCTTCTTCTTAGCGTGTCGATGGCAATCAAAATGGACTCGACCCAGAATTCGGCTACGTGTTTGGCGCCATGACTAGCGTCCATCAGCTGCTCCCGACGTAAGCATACTATCCATCAAGTGCTCAAACGAGAACGGCATAGTTCGCACTATAATTTTAAAGATTTCCTCTTCTGCAAAAGCAATGCCTAGTTTTGGTAATGTTTAGGTAAGGAAAAGTAGTTAGTATCCGAAATAAGCATTATTTTAAAAGCTTACACTTAAACCGATGAATCAATGTAAATCCAAGACTATTTTTCTCATTTCCCCATAACGTGTAATTACATTCCTGTCACATAGCACTTTACCGCTATCCCCAAGTGTCTTCTTGCATAATTTAAACATATCAGAAATAAGTTTTCTACCTGTACATCCGCAATTACCGGTTCTATCTTTCACGTTGGTTCCTGACAGGTACTGAAAAGCGGCGCATTTATCACTATGCTGAGCCTTCTATTGATGAACAAGACGGACGATGAATACCACGTAATTTAAATCCCTCTGTTGAAATCTTGTGGGTGGTTCGCCATCAATCCTGTGGGAACTGCAACCGAGTGTTAATTATAAAACATTTATCCTGTCTTTTAGTTACCGTTTCTGCGATTGTTTGTGCACGACTCGTCTCGAGTGTGGGTGTCTGCAGTGCTTTAGTATTCCTGGACGCATTTGTTGGGATTCATCTGGTCGGGAGATGCGTTTTGTATCTTGTTTTACTACCACGATGCTGTTGAGAGTATTGGGTAATTGAAACCAAATGTGGGTTGGGAAGTTTTATGGGATAAGAAAGATTTTATTATTGTGTACCTGGAGCATCTACTAATGCATATGGGCTGAGATTTCCAGAAACTACTTTAATGTTCGAACAGTTTAAGGAGAGCGATGCTGTAATACCCATATAAAGCGGGACCTATGTTTGGCGATACCCGTACCCATGAACTTCGATGATCATAACAAAAAATATTTCATAACAGGATAAAACTACGAGTATATCTTCGTAGTAAAATCGACTGTTTTTAGCTACCACAAAAAGTTTCCATTGTTAATCTCCGTTCTCATAATATTATTTTAGAACGAAGCCCTAAAAATATCTACAACGTTATTGAATGAAAAGACCATGTTACTGAGTATCTTGTAACATATTAAGCCTGTTTCATCTCTACATCAATTTATTCGCTATAAAAATTATAATTAAGAGTAATTTTTCCATGTATCGGCGTGTTACACGACGTGGGTTTCGCTTCAATACGAGAATCATGTTTTATAGAAAAGTGGATCTTTATTGAGCGGTGAAAGGCGTCAGCGTACTGGTAACTTACCATTATAGCTGTCTCGTCGACTGGTCGGGGACATTTGTTTAAATTTATGCTTGTTAAGGCGAGGTGACTGAAGGCACGGCTACACGACATGACTCCGTCGATAAGCTAATCATTTGTTAGCATGCTTGTACACTTATGTTTCTAATATATCTTGACGGTTTTGATTTTCTATGCAGATTTTAGAGTGCGTGCTTAAAGTCATTTTGGTTTTGCATGTTCATAGAGTGAATGCATTTTTATTTTAAAGTTCCTTCCTTGTTAAAATTGGTAAAAAGAAAATCATCGTTACTTTGTCAGTTTTGCAATTAAATTAAAAACTATTCCTTGACGTGTATTTTATAGAAGCATAAATTCCCGCTCTGTTATGAATTCATGCTATGTTGAGAAGAACCAATAGGTAATATTTATTGATCGAGTTGAAGATTTTTCCTGTAATACATTATATTATACAAGAAGGCGGATACGGAACACTTTGTAAAGACTAAACACGGGGGTTTTTATAACTAGTTAGTAGGTAGGTACAATCGATTGAAGCGTATCATCTAGATTCTAGATACTAGAGTTTCAATGATATGACATCCGATTGACCTACTCCATTTTATAAATCTTTGAATATCATTTTTCTTGTACCTAAATTGTGATAAAATTGTACTTTATAATAATCGGCAATATCGTATGATCCTCAAGGTTGGATTTTATTCAAATGATATGACAAATTTTTTACATTTCATTTAGGTAGGTATATTTAATATTTTAGTTAAAGACGTCACAAAATCAAATTCATCTCACACTGTTGTCTACATTTCTTTTTCATTTCTCCTTTTGTAGGTCTGCTTTAGGAAATAAGGAGTACCTTTGTACTCAATGTCGTATCTGAATCTATTTTATTGTGTGTACAGTCAACAAAAGAGATAAGTATGCAGGATCGTCGGATACAGTTGAAGTTTAATAAGAAAGCGCGATGGATGTTCTCGAATAAAATACATAAATAATAATAAAATTATTTTGAAAGATACTGCTGACAATAATGTTGACGCCATTTGTATTGGTATATTACTAATCCCATGGAGAGACAGAGAAAACACTTTGGCAGGAACAGCAACACTGTATGATTATAATAAGGCTCTATAGACTTATAGTGCAGCTGGTAGTCAAGATGTGGTGTCACATGTCATTGTTAGGTATTACAAACTATATCATATCATAAACAGAGACTCTGAATGTAAACAGGGAAGCTTGTTATTCTCAACATGTTTCTATATTGCATGGGAAAGGCTGTGACAGCGACCATACAGCTGTGAGTATACAGGGTGGCTGGAATAGAATAGAATAGAATACTCTTTATTATGTACACCATATAAATTACAGACATTAACAACAACAACAAGAACAAGTATGCGAAATGTAAAACCATGAATTCAGCATATAATTCTAGTAAACATTTTTCGTCGGTTATCTAAAAAATCATTTGTTTCATAGAAAAGTGCAATACCAACGCGATCGAAATGGATGGAACAGCTATTTTTTTTTTATAACTGACGATTTTTTTTTACTTGCCGACTAAAAATGTCAACGTCCACAGCGTTGAATTTTTTTTTTTGAATCATATACAGACTCCATGGTAACAGGTTGTGCGTCTGTGTCCCTGCCACACTGTATACTCATACACAGCCTTTCCCATGCAATATAGAAACATGGTGAGATTATCTTTACTTACTTTTTTTATTTATGTCAATATATCCATAAGTGCATATCTAATCATTGACAAGGGAATGAAATCTAAATATATGACTCGCTTATCATCTGGCATAAGTTGTAAAAGTCAACGAAGGTGAAAGGTTAGCTTTAAGATAACCGATGGGCGTGCAACCTGTCCCTGCCTAGTTAATTTTTATCTTGTTGTACCTACAGGGTAATTTTAAATTGGCTAGCTAAACTCCGCAGACGCGATGGGTATCGATATCGATATCGATATAGTAATGTGATAAAACAACAAATAAATTTAATTGATGTTTTTAAGGGGTCATCGACCGCAGTTAGAGCAGCGGTGGCCCAGTGATATCGTCCGCGACTTACGAGTTGTAGGTCATAGGTTCGAACCCAGACAGGCGCTTTACTTTGTGTAAATTATTTCATCACCACTGCTCTCAAAACGGTGAAGGAAAACATCGTGAGGAAACCGGCATGTCCTAGAACCAAAAATTCAAAGACATGTGACATCTACCAACCCGCACTGGGCCCGCGTGGTGGATTACGGCCCACTCCCTCTCACAGAGAGGAGGCCTGTGTCCCAGCAGTGGGAACATTATAGGCTGATGATGATGACCGCAGTTATAGTTGTCACTTGAAATATCACTTTTAAAAAATCTGGTTTTTTGTGTAAACTCAACAGGCTTGATATGTATCGATATCTAAACACAATAAAATAGTATTTCTCAACTCATACTTCAAGTAACAACACTAAAAGCGGTCGTTGAGCTCCCAAAAACAAAACATCAAATCTTTTAATTTTTCATTTTATCGAGTTTAGATGTCGATACACATCGCGTCTGTGGAGTTTAGCTAGCCAATAAAACTAACCCTATATATAGGTATGATACTTTATCAAAACATGTTTCCAAAAGCTCGCCAGGTAGGTACTTTTTTCAACCTAAATTTTTTTTTTTTTAGAAGGTTGGGAAATCAAATCATCAAATGACTCCTCTCACTCTGGGTGGAGCGGAAGGGAGTGTCAGACTCTTACTGACTAAAGCCACCCGAGTTCCTTCCTTAGCCCTTTGTGTTCCGGGGTAACGGTAACCCTTTCGGACAATCCCGCTGACCCGGCAGGCTTTGGCCCTAACGAGCCCCTTCCCTTGTGCTGACATCTCTTTGAGGCTTTCAACCTAAACTTAGCTCATAGTCTACTGCTGGATTGGTTGTCCAAAGTTTAAGTTTCATCCTGAATAACAACTGCACTCTTTTCATATACCTACTTGCTTTATTTTTGGAAAATCTACTATATCCATTACGTAAGTTTATAGACTTATAAGTAGATGTTGAGCAGAACGGTTTTTCAAACACATGGATCAATTAATACCTACATGCGTGAGCTGTGAAGTTTCGCCAATAATGAAAAGTGCCAATCGCTTCCGAAATCCGAAGTATTTCGTACTTCACGAAAGACTCGCCGTTCCCAAATATTTATGATTTTTTCCATCATCGTTATCGCTAATAGAATGTCAATTTGTCTAGGGTCCCCTGTATTTTGATTTAGATGCCATACTCTTGACGATTCCAAAGTATTGCTTGCACTTCTTATGCTTCTTCTTAGCTGCCTCGGCTTATTATTAATTATTTTATTTTTGAATTGTTGTTTTGTTACTATTTACTCTGAACGCTTTTAAAGCGTACGTCTTTTTTTACATCGTTGTCACATACGAGTATAATTATAAATTCAACATTAATGATGTAACTAATATTTTTGTAAAAATATAATATAAAAGAGTGTCCATGGAGTTTCTTGCCCGTTCTTCTCCATAGGTACCTACGCTTTGGAATGGGCAACTAGCTTCAATTTTCTGACCGACTGATTTCTTGACAATTCAAAAGTACCTGTAAATGGTTTAATTGAAATAAATGCTTTGAGTTTATGTTATTATAAAATTGCATAAAAACTCAATCCTAACATCAAGAACAACTTCAGTTTATTTTCCAAGTAGAACTTTAATACTTTGTAAGGATGCTATGGAGATGCTAGTCCTCTACGCCAGTCTATCTATGTGCATATCTAACAGCATTCGTGTATTTCATTTAAAATAATGAATGTATTTACTTTGATAGTCAGTAATAGAACGCTAACTGCCAGTACTTCTTACGATAACTTCGTTACTCGAATGTAGATTGCAGCATCACTTTTCTCTATTGAAATATCTTTTGCAGACGGCATTATGCAAAACTCTTCCATGATTATTATGTCTACAATTTCAAAGACTGCTTCATATGTATAGGTACCAGCCCTTATAATGGTGTGAATACGTAATCTCAAGTATGTATAATATATCGATAAGAGAATTTGCAAGTAAATGTAGCGTTAGCAATAAAATTGCATATACGTTAGCTGCCGATTTCCCTTTCTGCAGGCTTGGTGCTATCAAGCTGTTTCAATATGCCTAATAGACTCACCTGTTACCAGTTATCAGTAAAAATACGACATGTGGAAGTGAATTGGTCAATATTCTGACTGTACTAACTACTTCCCGTGGTAAATGTCATTAAGTTTTTGTATTGATGTACCCTTTCCGTAACATCCTGTATAATAATATATACTATATTATTATAATTATATATATTATATTATTATACAGGGTGTTACAGAAAGGGTATATCAATACAAACGGGTAGAAGAGTGTATCTGGTCTAGAATCTCTGTACAAAATTTCAGCTCAAAAGCATTAACTTTGAAAATCCTTAATATTTTTTATTTCGACATCACGGCGCTGCACTGGCGCGCGGCGGCGTGATGTATGTGTACTAGGCGCACAGACACACTACAGATAATGGATAATGACCCTCGTGGTGCGGTGACACGTTTGTTATGATTTCAATTTAATAAACTATCGAAATAAAAAAATATTAAGCATTTTCAAAGTTACTGCTTTTGAGCTGAAATTTTGTACAGAGATTCTAGACCAGATACACTCTTCAACCCGTTTGTATTTATATACCCTTTCTGTAACACCCTGTATATATATGCTACACGTGGAAACTTGTAATTGGCCTTATTTTATTTGATCTTTTACTTACTGTATCTATTTAGCTGTAAGTTTTCCTAAAAGTAAAATAAATAAATAAATGTAGTATAAATAAAAAACCAGATAAACGTGAATATTTTTTTATTAGTCTCGATAAATATAAGATCATTTGTAGGACAAATTGGCACTTTATACATTAACAACATACAATAAAACTATAGTTAAGGCATCAGATGGTTCATAAATATACAAATCGTAGGGCAGTCTTATTTCTATTAGGTACTACACGTCGAAGTAGACTTTGCATTTCAATATGAATGGAAAAATTATGTCAATAATTAATAATCCAAACACATCGCTTATTAAAATACATTGCGATCAAAATCAGTTATATGCAAGGAATATTTAATCAAACATTACGTATCAAAGAAAGGGATAATTAAATATTCAACTTCAAGTTTCAATCAAAAAACACTTTTACATAAGTAAGTGTATGTGTTTTAAGCTTCTCATGTACATTATCTAAACATTTCAAGTAAGTTTATGCAATGCATAGATACTTAACTAAAGTGCAATATGAAAATTATATAAATGTCAAAACTTTTGAAAAAATGTCTTTTTAGGTTTCCGTACCCAAAGAGTGCCAACGGGACCCTATTATTACTATAGCCTCCGCTGTCCGTCCGTTTGTCCATCCTACCGTCTATCTGTCAGCGGGCTGTATCTCATGAACCTTAATAAGTAGACAGTTGAAATTTTCACAGAGTGTGTATTTCTATTGTCGTTAAAGGTAATAAAAAATAAAATTAAGTTAAAAATTGAGGGTGGGTTCCATACAAGAAACGTGTTTTTTTCGGCGTTTTTTTCCTTGTGGTACGGATCCCTTCACGTGCGAGTCCAACCCGCACTTGGCCGCTTTTTAAATTCGACTAAGTTTCATTTCAGTCTGATTAAATCTACGAATACTAAGCTAATTTATTGCTTGTAATTGTAATAATAATACTATGAAATTATTTGAACAAACATACAACGTTATACCAACTACTGAACATAGAGGGGCACTAGTCTACTAGAGGGTACAAACACGTCCTCACGTATACTGCTAAATAACTTTCATGCAAACAATTACATCAAAGAGATATCCTCAATATACTACAGTTAAATTAATTACATAGGTATAATAAAAGTTACACTGTACATTACAAGTAAACAGGCATCAGAAGGGCCACATTTCCTCGTATCAATATCAATCCTAGTATCCATCTTTATGTATTCTCATCTTTCTAGCCATCGTAAATCCACCTTTGCTGCGTCCCAGGCCCGGCAGACAAATCTCTTCGATCCGTATCGACAGAGATAACAAAAGTATTCTGTAGTGCTACAGAAATAAAAACAAAACTCCTGTCACGGAGTGAACAAGATCCGGTAGTGTTGGGACATGCAGATCATATGCTGAGTGATGGTCGTTTCTTCCTCACGCTTTTGTTGCTCAAGCCGAGAATACTGCCGATTACCTGTGAGAAAAAATATTCTGTTTTATATACCATATTTTTTTATCGTAGTCGTGAAGTCACGACTGGGTGCATAGAGTATTGTGGAAATCATCATATTTCCTAAGAAGTAAAGTTGTTCATGAGTTTGTTTATTTGTAAAAGGTTATCTCTGGTACACTAATTTGATTACAAATATTCTTTCACTGATCGAAAGCTACATTATTATCAAGTGTTAAATTAAAACTAAAAGGACACTTTAAGCCAGGAAAATGCACGGTTTCAGTGACGAGAACCTCTATGCGGATGAAACCTCGGAGCACTGAAGTTTTAAATATGTTGCACTTTTTGCAAATTTTACGAAAGGGGTAGAACTATATTAAACTCACCTTGGAGACAGAGTAGGCAGCGAGCTTGCGCCTGGGCGCGGGTAACAAGAGCGCGAGCGCGCGCGCTTCCCGCAGCAGCGCGTGGAAGGCGAGCGCGGCGCCCGCGCTCGACTCCGCCGCCGATACCTCGTAGAACTGACAGCCGAACCGCAACGACAACTCCTGACCCTCTTCCGCCTTAACAACCCTGTTATGTAAATAAATAATTTGAAACTTCTTTATTCTGATGGTACCTACATAACTTCAAAACCTATTATTACAACCAATCATAAGAAAAAAACAATCAGAAAATGTCAAGTACTTATCAATTTACATAATACAGGCAAGGATTTAAGATCAGGCACTTGTAATTCATGTGACCTCTTCTTGAACTTTCCGGTAAATTGACCTACTCGAACAGAATTAAGTAGCTTGAGGGCCTGAATACATAGGCAAAAAAGGTATGTTATGCAAACCTGGCATGTTCTAGGTCTCGTTTGTTGCCGAGCAGGGTGACAGCGGTGCAGCCTGGCAGCCGGGTCCTCTCCAGCAGCGCCAACAGCTCGGCAGCAGCCAGGAATGACCGTCGGTCGCACACTGAGTATACCACCGCGAACGCATCGCCCCAGCGAAGGTGCTCCGCTAAACATCCACGTTTCTAGGCAAGGGAATGTAATAGGTTAGGATTTTACTAATCCAAAGACTTAAAAATCGTAGTTTACGGGACTTTTTGGTATGGTAGAGTAAAACTGTCTATTGCTCGTGCAATTTCGTTATCATTTGAGTCACGCACGCGTTCTCAGAAACACAAATATTTACCAGTAGGTACGTTAAGTGTTTGCAAAACAATTATTACTTAAATATGAAATGTAAAAAGTATTGATATAAATCGTAAATGTACTCGAGGTATTACCGATGGTATCAAACAAAGATAAAACACTTACGGCGCATCCACACGTATCTAAGACTTCCACTTCAGACGTGGCGCCATCGAACGCCACCCGATGTTGATACAGGAAATCTGAAACAAAATCTTTATTTGACTTTGCAACAATCAACACTCCAGTCACTCGACCCGTTCTCAATATCGACCTCGTAATGTATTGACTTTCTGAAAGATGCTATCAGTCACTCAGATCTAGGTTACAACCAATAACGCACTCGATCGATACGCCAAATGACTTATTAAGTGTCACTGATGTAGGCACAAAAAATATGCAATAAATCTTATTGATTGGGATTTCGAGAACGCAGATTTAGGTGTTGATAACTGATAATGTTTCAGGGATGCAATAAAATATAGACGTCTAGAAACCGGCAAAAGGATTTTCCCCTGATGTTGACACTTCAAAGGTCTTCAAAGGTTGAAATATCTATTGTTTTTGTTTAGAATTTTTATTTTCCGTCAAAATAATGTAATATGCTCCAAAGGTCGACGGCCTGTGTAGACCGGCGCCGGCGTCGCTCAGCCTTGGCACTCCGGCGCTGCATCTTGCCAATATCGCAAATAAACCGACCATTGGCACTCAATGCGTGGCATTTGTGAGTGCCCTCTATAAGGGCTCATGTTCATTGGTATTTCTGTCTTGCGTTCAACACTGACACTCTTTACATATCAACTAGGTGATCAGAACTAGGAGGAGTGCCAGTTAAAATAACTATTATTACTGTTATAATGACCTTAATACACAATAGGGATGTTTATCTGATAGAAACTTTGTTTATACCGGTCATGTTGGATACCGTAAAAAAATCTACATCTTCTTTGGTATCCCTAATGAGATTAGGTAAAACGTGTTCGCCATAAACAACAACGAAATCCTATTCATGAATTAGAAAAATCCCGAAGCAAATTGCCATAAATATTTCATCTGTTTCTGCACCGAATTTATATAAACAAACCTCATTCACATAGTATCAAATGTTGCTAAATTATACTCACCGCCAGTGGAGCTGTACTCCCCGATGTACCGCTTCGTTAAATAACGAACCACCACGGCTGAAACAAAACAAACAAATTAAAACAATTTCACAACGTTTCACACGTTATCGGAAAACTAAAGAACGTGTATTTGATTACACTTTTAGTTCAAACTTTATCTTACAAGATAAAACACATAGATTAATTGAAATACAAGTTGGTAACAGAGAAAGCAGCAATTAGCAGCCACTCGGTAAGGTGTTACAAAATTTGTGCCCCTCAATGAATTTATAACTACAAGGTTCAATTAGAGGGAAAGTAGACAAAGGGCTAAAGGTGTACTAAAGTTATTGGTCAACGACCACACCAATTAACACTAAAGACGAGATACAGAGCTGGGTTCTATTTACAATCAGTGTTTTATGGGTATTCTTATTTATATGAATATAATCACGGGTTTATTACGTAATGAATGGTAACGTTTAGGCCCTTGATTGCCTCGATTATTATTTCGAAACGTTCAATTTATTATAAATCAAAGAATAGCTCATTTAACGGTCGATTTCTACAAAATATTGTTGTAAATTGATGTGAATTGTAATAATATTGAATATTAGACATATTAGTAACCATTACAATATTTACGAAGTAATTTTTTTTCATAAATGTACTGACGATTTCAGAAATATATTTTACTCAGATTAAAACAGCTTCTTCATTGCAGGATATTGTCCAGAGCATATAAAATTCGTAGTTTTGCCAGCCTAAACTAGGAATTTTTACTAAGGTTACATATCTAAGCTAATATTGTACGGTATTAATTTTAAAAACCGGCCAAGTCTCGCTCCGCATATGTACACACAACTATAAGTTGTGTACAATTGTGTATCAAAGTCGTTGGCACAATGAAACATGATAAACTGACGTGTAACTATAAACCAATAAATATAACACGTACTAATGTGTATTGTTACGTGAGTATAATACTTTATTGCCTAGAATTAATTTCTAGCACAATCAGGCCTATAGACATTTTATTCCTAGGTTGCCGTATTTCTTTGAACTGTCTCAACGAATATATTTTTCCGTTTTTCTTTGAGACAGTTCAAAGAAAATCGGAATGTATGGTCTGCTGATATAAATAAGGAAAGCTGGTTACTCTACTAAAGTTTCAGCTTTTTATGAACGAGGCGAGTCGTGTATTGTTTGTTCTGGATAAGCTCACCGCACGGTATACTCGTTTCAGCAAATGGGTAAGGAAAATAAATTAAATGATCTGAATATCACGTTTGCATGGAAGATGATTTTGCCTGATCACTGACTTTACGAGGTTATATTTCATATTGTATATAAAATATAACGTCGTGAAGTTGTTGGTTTGAGAATGGTGATGCTGATGTTGTGAGTCAAGTGCAGGTAGAAGACTGTTCTACAACCTACATTTCAAGTTACTAAATTTTTTGGAAATTTCCGTAAAAGAAAAGAGACAATTTTCTCTATACTGAAATGGTGATCAAATCGTTGTATAAATAAAGCACTGATAACTATAGTTCTCAATGTTGATAAATATTTCACAACAATACACAAACAAGTTAATTCACTTCCTCATGCTCTATTGACGCGGGAGGAACGCGGAGCTATATCCAGACTAGGCTAACCGACCCACGGTGTACTGTATAGTGTCAGAACAACACACCTAGTCATACCGTAAATCCTAATTGCACATAACAACTATCAAACTGCTATCCCACCCACAAAAACTACAACTAACCCATTTATTTCCCTAGTTGACTCACATTCTGCTTACATTACTTATACAAATCTTATCGAAGACCAGCAATAGTTCGGACAAATATTTATAACCTGGAACTATAGATACTTCAATATTAAGATACTCAATAAGAAATACTAGCCGATATAAACTGTTGAGCTACAAATAATAAATAGCCAGTTTAGACCTGAATTTATCTATCAATAACAGACCGACATCAAACAGCAGATCGATCATATATCTGTGATTAGAATCAGTTCCGAGACATCGCCCCAATACAGATCATAAACTGTAAAATGGATTATAAAGTGTCACATCTGATCAACCTCGCGGTTTATTGAGATTTGCTTCTCCATCGAATGTTAGGAGTTAGCGGGAAAACTATAAACATGTCATTTCAACGGATTTATGATTGGGCTTCTGCTGCACATGTGATTTTAATGTCAGTAAATATGTAGGTAGGTACGTAGTTTATGTTTGTGTTCTGTCAAGCCCGTCGGGTCAGGAGCGCGGGGCGTAGTGATGTGTGCTCAGATTCAATGAACCAGCTCAAAACAATCGATGTATGTTAATTGCGATTTCACGGCTATCTATCGAGGTTGTCGAACTTTCCTTTTATGTACACTCTCCTGGTTGAGCATCCTTTATTGATTCAGTATAAATATTTTGCTCGTTTTATTAGCAGTTAGCCATCACTACTCATGTAGTTTTAACACCACAATATTTTTTCTTTACAATCTGAATAAATACATAATAAATGAATGAGAAATGTGTAAATACACCAATTTGTTGATATATCTTTGAAACAACGCAACGTGCCAATGAACGATTCAAGCGCTTATTACCTACATATTGCAGATAAAGACTACTCCATAACTTCATTAACAAAACTGGCCCTCTTACTGTAAAGCGTACTCGACAAGTATTGCAGGATCTGAAAACCCTTATCAATTCGTGCAAAATAAACATGCAGCTTGAGTCTTACCAATTATACTAACGAGTACTTTCACTTAAACACTGATAGCTAGGCAGTTCAAGGTGATCCGCAGCCACACTACTCTGCACAGATAGCGCCTCATACCATAAATCTAGGTTAAATTTGTAACCAGACAGAACGGTCTTCAATTTGCAATGCACAAATGCGTCCGAAATAGGTATTCCATTCCTTACTACAATACAGTGAGTGATGCTCCAACTACTGGTTTGAGATCTGAAGCACGCATACATGGCGAGGCTTATTAAGATCTTGACCGTGGAGCCGCGGCTCTCGCACGTTTATAACTTTTATATTCATTTCTAGAATAAACTGGAGTGCGGTAACGAGACCCATAACGGGACTCGGGGAAACGGGGGATTTAAGCGACGTCTGTTGAGCGAATACGGTAGCGCTAAATGTTAATTAAGAGCATCGGCGAGGTGATCACCGCGCGATCCCGGCCTGTTCGCCACGCTACAGTAATTGGACGGCACAGAGTTTCATTTACATTTTTACGTTCAGTTTATTTCCTTAATCGCCACTTAATTAAGGTGCACGTCTTTCTTTCTTGTCCTATATGCACTATAATTTTATTATTAAGGCCTATAAAATAAAAACACATCAATTAATTTTTAATTGCGAAGTTCTGAAGATAGTGCAAAGCTTTCTCTTGTCATCTTATTTTGTTTTATCGACATGCTAATTAGAATTTCACCAAAGTTATTTTTGACAGGTGACAATGATGAGTTTGACCTGAAAGTCTAGAAAAGTTTGACCTCATAATTCAGTTCAAACAAAGGTCCTAAGGTGGCATGCTGTACCAAATTATCAACAAACAGATATTGACAGTTAAACAAATTGTACGAAACATGTGTGCAAACATCGATCATGATTCAATGAACAAATACAAAAGCGAGAAACCACATAGCGAAAGTAAAATCAATAATTATTATTGGAACAATATATGTAATTTTTGGGTAAGTACAGAATTTGAAAGGTATACCTTACATTAGGTAGCTCCTAGACTGAAAAGACAGGAAAATAGAGTTTTTTTTTTTAATACGAGAACTGTATTAGTTATAACATCAACTATGAAACCGCTACTAGCTAAATATCATAACAATACACGCATCAGATCATCAGATATTTCTTTCTTCGCTATAAATACATCTCTAACTGTGCGAATTCTATTTGGAACGCTGACTGAGCGATCGAATATTCGGTCGGCAGTGTATAATTATGTCGTATCGGACACAAATTGAAAGAAACAAAAGGTTTACTTTATGCCACGTCGCTTTAGAAGCTAAATATTGTAGATATACCGAAGTGGACGAGAAAAATGAGCATCGCTGACTAGTGATTAGCGTTCTTGTTCTCCCATCCTATTTTTAATGTGAACAGTCATTCGAGGCTGTCTCCAGTCGAAGAGAGATATAGAAACCTCAAACAGGGTGAAGGACACGGGTCACTGAAGCTTGCGATCTGTGACTCAGTGGTTTGGAAACTGATCCATTTCGCAGAGGCGGTGCCAACTAATTTCATGTAGATTTTTTAGTGTCCGTCGTCTGTGGATTTTCTGTGTTTAGTTATTCAGTATTGGAGTGAGTGTGCGTGGTGCGTGCGGCGGGTGTCCCGGCAGACGTCTGACCGGGTGACTCACTGCGCGCCGCGGCATGCGGTGGAGCTGCGCGCACGCCGCTATTAATACTACTGCAGTTGACATTTACTCGCTCTCGATCTATGATCCCGAAACTCAATAAGCGTTTTATGTCATCCGTAGTGTTGCATATGATGTGCAACTCACGATGACTAATATCGACGTTAATCTAGGAGTTAAGAGGTTCATAGAAATGTCTACTTCGTTTCATGAGCTACCAGCCAGTTAGCCACTATAAAGAGTCTCTTTCAATTTAGAAAAGATACATCCATTAGTTACGCCTGCTCTCTAAGGATTAGGGATTTCAGCAACTTAAGAGCCCAAATTTGCCCTACCCAATGCATACCATCATTCAAACGATAATTTATTATGACCTACCTGAAGCAGGTTACATCTATGTCAAGTTTAGTTCCAAAAAAGGGCTTCGGTGTTCTTTGAACCGGTTTGACGGGCAATCCGGGCATTTATACTCACAATATGATTTCATGCATGCTTCTATCAGGGTCACCATCTCAAGACACTTTATCGTTCAGCTATTCGCAGACTTAATATACCTATTTTCTCCTTCAGTAAGCAGATAGGTACCTAAAAGTAGTAATGGTGAATTCTTGGCACTCAACGCCTTTAAGCCTATAGTTATAAGTAACGGTTATACAGATGATACACGTGGCAACGCATATTACAGCTATTAGAGTTGTTTTCATCGCGTGTCATAATATTTCCATTTTATTTGTGATTTCATTCTTCTTTATCGACTTTGTGGGTGTTATATCAGGGTTAACTTTGTTATGAAAACTACTCCGTCATTTATGATAAGCAAATTGTGGGTGGGTTAGCCACACGCCTCACACCACATGAAAAGTTGCAAAGCTTTGAAGACAGTTCAAAGACTGAAGACAGTTTAATGCAATCAATCCCCAAGTTCATAATGTTACTTATCCCCACGTCAACTCCATTTTGGCAAAACATTTTTTACCAAAGATAACCCTAGAAAAGCTATAATTTTACAAAAAGCTTCCAAACAAACTCATTAAACCTAGAAACAGCCCATCCGTCTTCAAACCTCTTAATAAAGTTACATCACAAAATGAGTTTCCAACGCTACTTAAACTGCGTAAACATCAATTATAATTACTAAAGTACTTATAATTACAACGTAGTCCCCGGTAAGACACTTGGTAAGCAAGTGTGCCGAGACTTCGAGAGCCTAAGTTAAGAGTTAACTTAATCACATAATCAAGATGTGGCCACTCAAGATTGATTGTCCGCTGCGTTTCGTTGCGTAATGCATGCTTCACTAATGCTTGCTCAAGCGTTACTCTGATCACTTGGAAGCCATGGGAGAATATTTTTGGAGTTTGGATACTTGGGATTCCAAACAATTGGTGTGAAATTGGTAATAAGTACTCTTGGCTAAGCTGTTTTCCGGCACTTCTTAGAAGCGTCTCGTTAAGTTTATAATTGCAGGCTTGAGAAAAGTATCATTAAGCAGTTTTATATGTATGTAAAATCATCAACATCTTATATTATCAACATCTTATACACACATCAAAAGTGTCTAGGGATCAAGCATTTTTATGCGGATTTCTTGAGATTGAGATGTGGCTTTGTAATAAATTTATGATTTTATAAATTTATATGGATCCTTTTTGGTGCATTTCATAATTTGAATCAGGAACTGTGAATCAAATTCGAGTAAAAGATGAAAATCAGCTGTCAATATTTTCCCTATAAAAACATACAACGCATTGAAGACATTATTAGTGCTACTGTTTCCCTACTACTGATTAAAACCAACGTTATTATGGAGCGGCGACGTCATTTAAGCAGGGAAGAAATGCTCAGAGCCGTGGGAATGATAGAAGCTGGTTCCCGGCAACGTACTGTGGCTTTAGCTCTGAATACAAGTCAGAGTGTTATCAGTCGACTTTGGACACGTTACCGAAGCACTGGCTGAGCGCCATGGAGGACGGTATCGCTGCACCACACGGAGACAAGACCGATACATTCAAATCTTAACTCGAAGAGCTCCAACAATAACCGCCATGATGTTAGCCGTGAGGCTTCATCACTCTTCAGGGAACTTAATTAGCGACCAAACAGTCAGAAACCGCTTGCATGAAGTGAACCTTCATTCCCGAAGACCGCTACGGGTACCACCTATAGCAATGCACAATCGTAGGATTCGATATCAATGGGCTCTTGAACACAGAAATTGGGCAGAAGAACCATTGTTCTTCTAACGTTTCTGGCGTTTCGTGTGCTTTTCTGATGAGTCTCGTTTTGGTATGAGACCGGATACAAGACGTATACGACACTGGAGAACCCCTGGACGCCAACAGCGATTAAAATCCTGCCAGGAAGTCCATCCTTATAGTGGTGGAACCATCATGGTATGGGCGGGTATTTGGATCGGCGGAAGAACTGAGTTGATTTGGATCAGAGGCAACCTCAACGCTCAAATTTATGCTGAGACGATTGTATCAGACGTCATCGTTCCTCTACAAGTGCAAATCGGTCCCTTATTTCAGTTAATGCATGATAATGCACGACCGCACACCGCAAGAGTTGTAAGACAGACTCTCGCCGCAGCTAACATCAATGTCCTGCCCTGGCCTGCTCAGTCGCCAGACTTGAACCCGATTGAGCATGCATGGGATATGCTACAGAGAAGAGCTCTGCCGAATATGGAGGGTATCCAGTCGCAAGAAGACCTTTTTTTGTTGTTGCAACGAACATGGGCGGCCATTCCACAGCGTGATTTGGATGAACTCATTTTGAGTATGCCAAACCGATGTTCTTGTGTTGTTAGTGTTCGCGGTAGAAACACGGATTATTAATTGTTTAAGTTACCCAATAAAATTTTAAAGAAAACTGTTATTTCAGTCTTTTTTTCGAACTTTTGTGTTAGTGGTTCAAATGTCAAAAATCCCTTTATTAGGAAAATGGCAAATTTCTTTATTAATGCAAAGGTGACTTGGTTTATCGTTACTGTGACAAACGAAAACACTTTATTTGATGAATCCTTAAAGAAAATTTTAATTAATATCAATCAGGAGAAAAGTTATTGCAAAAATATATGTTGATCCCTAGACACTTTTGATGTGTGTATATTATAATGTAAAATCATCAACATCTTATAGGTACTCGTTTTTATAAAGATTTTCTTGACTCCCACTTGAAAATCTTTATAAGAAGACATGTAGGTACAGAAGTATTCATAAACATAATCAGCCTATAATGGTCCCACTGCTGGGACACAGGCCTCCTCTCGTTGAGAGGGAGTGGGCTGCCCACTACGCGGGCCCAGCGGGTTGGTAAATATCATATTATGTCATCGAATTTTTGGTTCTAGGACATGCCGGTTTCCTCACGATGTTTTTCTTCAGCGTTTTGAGAGAAGTATTGACCTAATTAATTTGTTCAATCGTTATCACTGTTTGTTACGACAGCATCTTGTTCAAGTTAGGAAAAATTATTAGTTCCCTTCTTGAAATAGCTACAAAATCTCAAAGTGCGTGGCTCACCACGTGCACGAACCCAAACTTTAGAATCAGGGTGTAAACAAACATTGCATATTATGCCACGTTTATTCAATCGCAATAATAGAATCTAACCGACTAACCCGAAGACACACAGAAACAATTCTGTATCTCCCTTGGTTTCCAATATAACGCGGTATCAGAATAATTAATTATATCATTATCACTTCTGATACAGTTCTGATTGAGTTACAAAATAAAAGAAACGTGATTACTGTCGCCAGAGTATGACTACATGTGTCAATACATGTTTCAGGTATTACGATTAGTGGTTCCAATTTGCATACGTGATTCAATGTACCCATGTAAGTACGTATGTAGACCAGACGTGTAAAGTATTGCGAAAACGAGCGGTCTTAAAGAAATAGAACTAGGAAGTGTCAGAAATTAAGATAGATAAGGAGAAGGTCAAATTATAATAAATCTCTATATCTGATGATATTATTTTAATAATTAAACGATAAAGTAGGTAATTAACATGATATAAGATACATTATGTTCATGCAAACAAAAAATAAAAATGTCTAAATATTGATTTAATGAAAGCTAACGAATTTCCAAACCAGTTGAACTATTTTCTTAAAATCAAAACAAAACATAACATCGGGGTGAAAATGATAAAATCTACTTTGTCTGAGCAAACATTTCACCTATTTCTGTTCTAAACAAACTACACTTTTAAACACTTCAATAGAATGTATCGATAAAAATCTTTAAATAACAAACATCAAAATCTGTTCTCGTTATTAAAACCAATATTCTACACCATGAAGATTCAAGTGTTCTTAATATTGCTCAACGGTCGGCATCCGTTAGCAGTTCTTACCTAATATTTCTATAATTGTTATGTTAATATATTGGAGTGTTTCCGAAAAACGACGCCCGACGACTGCGCTATAAATCAATTTCACCCGTGTTAGCTTTCGCTAAGTTATTGTTTATACTTTCTATTGCACATTTAATACGTCTACATAATAATAATACTCTATCAAATGGTAGCATTTGATAGTTTCCTAACCGTTATTAATTGGCGATTAGTGACGTTTGAATGTTGAATGACTCATTAATAGCCTGCGCATGATTTATTTGTCGTTGCGCGGGAGACTGTGCGGCAGTCAATTTGTTTGGAGTATCTAAATATCTAAGACCGTCTCTTGTATACACGTGCCAGTGTTGAATAAACCTCGATATGATCTTGAAACCAGGAGTGTTATAGAAATTGTGTTGCGTAACTTTTACACGTTTATTGTAATAGTGTTACTTGTTTCACGTAATCGTACTTTTGTTACATTTTTCAATGATTGTCTTCCATATGGAACCTAATAGTTTATGTTTAGAGTTAGCAAATTAAAAGAAGCTAATGTTTGACTATTGCTTTTGTTCCTGCTTTTTGCTGGAACTATAAGTCTTTGGTCAATTGGACCCACTCGAACTGGACCCACGGGTCCAGTTGACCACATCATCGTCGTGTCACTGCGAAGCTATAACTTCCAGCCAATACCTTTATTCTCAATTTACTCAGCCTATCGCAGTCCACTGCTGGACATAGGCCTCTCCCAGGCTGCGCCACAACACAGTTCTCCGCCTTCCACATCCCGTTTGTCCCAGCCACCTTTTTGAGGACGTCGGTCCATCTAGCTGGGGGGCGTCCTAACCATACCAAATTTAAAATATAGCCTTTCATTTTCCCTCATTTTCTGTGCATCATTCATTAAAGTCATTCAAGTTTATGATCAGTCAAATCTTCATCAATTGAAAATGATGTTCAATGAAATCTCGAAGCATTTTGGTGGGTGTGGCTGACTGAACATTTAGGTTAACATGAAAAACTAAACAGAATGAGTTCTGTTTAGTTTAGCTAACCATCTGGGCAATTAACTTCTTGAAAATAATCAATAAGAGGTTATAAAACAAGCGCGATTATATCAGGGTTACTACTGAAACGCACAGAGCTGTGCTGAATTTATTCATGAGTTTCTTTTAAAACAAAGCTCTATAAAGCTCTGCAATGAGCGCATTTTCTGTTTCACCCAAAATATCGGAACTCGGTTAATTTATTGCAGATCATTTGAGTAATTTATTTAAACAAATTTTTATCGACACTTCATTTTAATGTTATAAACTAAGTGTGCTCAGAAAGTGCATTTTGTTGTCTCTTCCAAAAAATGTGAAGTCGTTCTAGTACATTCGAATAATTTATTGTGACTAATTTAATGGACATTGAATTTTATTACAACTCCGATTGTTGCCAAAAAACATCGTTTGGTATTATGGCTACAATAAAAAAAGACATTTTTTATAAGACCTATTTAAAAATTGCGATTCATTCTTCACGTCATTGTGCCTATAGGTTTGTGGTTATCGAAGGAGCGTCGAGTGCGCGATTTATTATGTAGGTAGGTATCTACTAAGTGCAATTTTTTTTCCAATTTTTGAAATTTTCTTACATACAAACCTTGTCCTGGCAATACCGAAACACAACAAAAAAAGAATTATCCAATTTGGTGCAGTCATTCGGAAGTTTTGCGCATACAGACATTTCGACGACTTTGTTTCGACTCAGAACTGTAGTAAGTACGTATTAATAGTTGTTTCGGATTGCGGCCCATCCACACCGGGTATTTATGAGTGCTCCTCCCCTCACAGTTCCGTCTCGACGCGAACAAAGATACAGACGTGATGAATATTCCGACGTAAACTTGTAATTCTATTTTCATTTATAAGATATCTATATTTAACACGTCGTATATAAACTTTACTTTAGAGTAGACGAGATTTATGTTTTTTTTTTTTTTTATATATATACAATTATCTAATAATACTGAACACAGTTCTATACAGTTTTTCAGCATCTGGTTTGAATATTATTTTAAGATAATAAAAAAATCCAACATTAGGACATTTTGGTTTTCATTTCAAGTCAACAGGAAAAATCATTTTCAACAATTTTTACGAGAAAAATACCAAGATTAAACTCCATAAAATAAAGCTTTGAAGGCTTTCTAAATTTAACAGGAAGGTATATTTTAGAGTCTAAATCAAGCTAATAACCAACTGCTACGAAATCTTAAAGCAAACAAATGAGTACTAAATCTTACGACTACGAGCCGTCTTAAGAACACCGAAATAACGAAATGCTGATATTTAGAACTATTTTGGGAGCCATAACCTGAGCGAAAACTTACACAACATCCAAGATTTTTAATACCCTATTACACGTTTACGTGCTACGCTTCGTAGTCTCCGTACTACGCTCCGTAGTCTACGTACTACGCTCTGTAGCTACAAATCGTTTCTCGTACGCATCGCAATAAAACTTTTTTCATTAAATTCCTGAATTTTAGTGACAACACCAAGTGGTTCTATTTGCGTCCCGAATATTCAAATATACCATTATGATGACGAAATATTACGTAGGTACCTAACCGTTCTGATTTCCGCTGAACATTTAGTCGCAGTACAGTTTCGTTACTCTGACTAACGTGTTTTGGAAACTAAGCCCGAACTCCACTACATCGATCCCACGCTCCAGCCATTATAATGCTGATAGTCATCTGTGACAAAATCATGACGCCACACATACCTAACTACCTACTTACAATTTTATTAGTGAGTCAATGTACTATCCTCACACTACTCGAGAGTCTGAACAAAAATAGTATTGTTATAAATAGAATTCAAAACAAAAATATAACAGCCGTGACGAATCATTTTTTAGCTCTATCTCGTCTTGATTTGCGGAGGTCGGACAGTCAATTATCATCATCAGACCGATAACGTCATCGTAGAAGGACTTTTTTCTTTTTTATAATAATAATAATGTATTTAATAAAAATGTTTACAAAAAGGTGTAAATTTAGCCACTCTCTAATATCAGTCGTAAATACCGACATATATCGCTCATTTGGAGAAACATCGACGTAACTGCTACTATATTTTCACTCACTCAACTCATTGTTGTATATTTCTACGTTGTTTTTATACATTTGTGAGCATTTATTTTTGGTCTTCCTATTTATTTTCTCGTCGCTGAGCTATGTATATTTTGTACCATAAGTATACATCCTAATAGTTTTCAGGACCCATCATGTTCTCTTTTTTCTTGTTTTTCTCACAAAAAAATGAGGAAATCCAACTAAACGTGTTTGTAAAAATATTTATTTTTAAAGTCACGTGTACTTACCACACGTGGCGAACATGCTTCAAAGATTCGCTTTATTTACATTACACTATTTATCGTACATCACACGGTAGCCGTAGGTTTTTGTTTACAGTTTGAATAATACATAAGTTACCGTAGAAGTTGAATAACAAAAGAGCATCAACTTTTGCGAAGTGTTCTTAAAAAGGCTATAAAAAGGGCAAACCAATGAAATTCCTAAATTATCCAGATAAATTAAAAATAAACAGATCTTAAACTTATCTAGAGGTCGTGACATTGCTTGGCTACAGTTTCCTCTTGAATAATTAATGAAATTAAATGAAAAAAAAATTACTAATTGCCACTGACATTTGTTTTTACAATACAATAATGTACTTAATAAGTTTCCACGCTCAGAAACGTCACACAAAAACCAATTAAACACCTAGCAACATAATGAAATTAAATATAATAAAAAGACCGCTATGAGCAATGCAGTTTGACAATCGATTCAAAGATCTATTTGTCCTTTCTTCAGTTCGTACCATCCCCCGTTCACTTATGTGCAGAAACAAGTGCAGTGAGAAATGAAAGTAATTTATCTCCTCCTCTGTATAAACGGTTGGAGAAGAAATTACACTATCGTCGATCACGAACATTAGAGTTAAAAATACACAAAAACACAGGCTTTTTCGTACGTCGCGTCAATTGCTACCAAACTTCAGGTCGCCAGACAGACATAAATTGGCCTAAACTCAAGAAATCAGCGTAAATTGTCTGGCGCTTCGCAACAAATAGCCTATAGCAATACCTTTGTATAGAGAGTAGGTAACATGTCTGCAGAATGGTTCTAATATTATCCACAACAAATTCTCAAAGCAAATATTGAACTATTTGAGACATGCCTGGTCGGTAAGACTGCAGCCAGGTGCTTGCTGTAATTAATTGCTTCAATTAATTAACTGCACCTATTGCAGTTTGCTGCTGGATTTAGGCTTCTCCCATGTTGCCCCACCGAACTGAGACCACAGCATATTTTACTGCTTGCATTTTAGTTATACGGTCATCAATCTGCATGCAGGGTTGCTTCGTGAAATTATAATTATATTTTTCAAAATCGCAAGGAAGTCACTAGTAACCTACCTAGGATCTATTGTGTTGTTTATATCTACTTTTAATAGTCTTTACCAGCAACCAGACTGTATGGTACATACTTACGAACAACCAAGAGAAAACATGCAGTTTTATTTACGTTAACAAAATAATCCAGTAAGCATACACTGTTCATCAACTCATACTCAACCAAATGGTACAAAAGGTCTGTATGACGACCAGAAGTTTAATTATTTTAATCAGCAATTCAATACTTAAGCTCTTCTCTTCGTAGTACATTGTTAAACGCTCATGTATGATTCACATCGAAAACGAGTAGGTAAATCACTTGCAACGTTGAAATGGAAATAAAAACATCACAACAATATGTCAGCTATCAATCATCCCAAGAAATAGAGTTAACAAGGTTAATGGGCGTTGTTGTAACGACCAATCACAGCTAATTGCATCCTTGCGATTTCATAACCCGAGGCTTAAACATCCGGCGCTGAACACGTTTAAGGGGTTGAGCACATTATCGACTTTTAGTCGAGAGCTTTGAAGTCTATGAGAAAAAACTTTTTTAATCCATGTGTAACATTCAAAGTTTACAGTCCATCTCCATCGTCATCATTGTCCTGCCCTTCTCCTAATTTTATTTTAATTCGTTGCAGCATTTCTTCTTTCTTAGGTATACCTCTATCAACTCAGTATTCAGTGTCCATATTCTATTCGCACATATTTCTTTCCAATCAATATTTTTGATCTTCTTCTATTCTTAAGCCATCCTCATTAATTTCATACTCAAAACTACAACATTCATCTTATTCCTCCACAGACTGCATAAACCACATGCTAATAATAATATGGTAAACAATTTCCACGAAACTCGCGGTCACTAGTGACCACGAAGCAACTTTTGAGGGATTTGTGCATGGGTATGCTATGGGGCTGGCCCCATAGCATACCCATGGATATATACACATAGGATACTTTTTATACTTCAATAACACATAGAATACTTTTTATCCCGATATTCCCATGGGATCGACACTTTTGCGGGTGAAAACGTGGGGCGCAGATAGTCATGGATATGACATAACATCCCTTTGTAGGTATTGTACCACGCCTAAAAAGTCCCTCTGCTGGACGCTCTACTACTGCAAACGCAACGAACTTACAAAAGCACTAGGGTTCAAAAAGTCTAGAAACATCTATTCTGATATCTGAAACATCTTAAATAAACAGTTGTTTTGCCTGCAAAGTCTAGGTTGTGCCATTGACATTACAGCGTTCAACAAACTTGAAGAGATCATCAACCTGCGTATGTAACACCACTTTATATAACACTCGTTACCTTTATGAGCTAAGTAAATCCCTGATCGATATCAAGAATGAATACTTCATGGCCAAGAAGCCACATAGTTACGCCTAGTTGTAAGATTATCCTCTGTGCAAACAAAGCCTTTTACGCATTGATTGCTATCTTCTGTCATTGAACGAGGTTGACTGTACTAAGGCCTTGTACACAAAACTGTGAAAATTTTTAAAAATCTGCGAGCTCTTTCTAGTTCTAACCTATATAACCTTTCCGCGTTGCGAATTCTATTTTGTGTACAAGCCCTACGGCAGCAATAGACGATAGCCGGCAAAATATTGCATGTATTACTTATGTTTAAGTCATCATATTATTGTCAATACATATCTACTGATCAACTTGGGCTTCCAAATGGCTACAACCTGAGCGTGGTTGTTTGTAACAAGCATATGTATATACAGGAGTGACAAGAATCCGCTGCTTATCTCCATGATTTGTCATAATCCCTTATACAGCCTTGACGATCATTCTAATGACTACTTCCTCACCAAAAATCATGCGGTACTTTTTACTATTACATGGAAACAACGCTATCAATATTACTCATATAAAATTACGTACAAAAACAATGCTGCAACTTTCTTTGTTACCAACATTTCAGGTGCAACACCTAGTTAATGTCAGTTATCAGTCGTCTCGTATCACGGTGTTGATAACCGGTGCGCATACTATGTCAACAGCCTAATGAACGATTCCATGGAACTGATCCAAGTACAAACAATGATAATATTATAGTGACAAGGATGCTCTCACATAAACAGTAAGTAGTATTGCTGTTTTATTATTTCGCACTGCTTAATGTACTTCCGTAATGTAGGGATAGCATGATATTTCTGGGAACTATTCGCTGATAAGATAAATACCAGTAACCATTCATAAATAACATTCCTAACATGTATACCTAATCATTAATCATACAGGTTTTCACGACAAACGTCACATACGTCTTGAAGTCAGAGAAGGAAGAAATACGACCTTTTGTGAGCAGAGCTACTTACATTACATCGGTCACAACAAGTATCTTTTGTTCAGAGAATTACATACACTAAAACGACAGCTTACAAGTCATCAAAAGATAGGTATTAGGATTTCCGGGCGTACGGAGTCGTAGTTTGAACTGGGTTACACCTCTATTCCAGAGGAGCCATGCCTACCTAAGCGCTAGTTTTAACATGCAAAGCTAAAAGTGCTAAGGGACTTGCGAAAGTTGCACCTATACGTCAAATCATGCAGGTACTCTACGTTACTTAGGCTAAAAATAGAAAGTTTTTATATAATTTCTAATAACAGTACAAATACCCTAATGTATTCAAAACTACAATTTGATCATAAAACCATCAAAGTATAATCTCTCCTAATAAAAAATTACATAATATCAATTTCACCTATTCTGATTGGTGCCGTATATAATCAATCCTAAAGCAATTAAAGAAGATCACAACTACACCAGTCGGCGAAATAGAAGCCATCCATGAGTAACATCTGTTTATAACTAATCGATAGCTAGGCCCATAATTAATTTAATAATCCTAATAACTACCTCAGGGCATTCAAAATAAAATAAAAACTTTTCTCGGGCTATCAGACATAATTGATTTCGGCGCTCGATTCAAAAAGTAAAAAAACCATAATTATCGTCAAGTCGTTAAAGACGATTTTAACCAAAGCTTCAAATATGCTTTGGTCGGGAAACTAAGCATTCCAGGCGCATAAATCACCTGCTAATAACAAAATTTTAATGTTTTCCTGAGGTTATTCTTACCGGACTTGCCGCAGCGCGCGCTCCCCAGCACCACAACTCTTATTCGATTAACTGTCATCTTCATTAGTCCGTTTATTAAGTCACTGCACTTAATTTAAATGTTTGTGCATTTAAAATCTGCTAGCTGCAAATCGTATTCGTTTGTACAAAATAAGTTTGTTCGAAACAAGATCGCGTTGGCGGCAATATCAGCTGTGATTCAAAGATGGCGGACGCACGCGCGCACAACGCACCTGCTTGCGAGCGACTGCCGTCAAACGAAATTGGCGCAAGGCGCATTCAGGCACGTTTATTACTACAGTGAGGAGTGAGAGACATTTGAATACAAACTTCATTTGTCTTTGGCCGTTTTTTTCGTTGCAGTTCAGTTGGTGCATTGATTGGTAAAATGTTGAAAAAAACTAATCTCTGGCCCAGTCATCATTATTAGGTACTTCTATGTAGACTGTGATGTTCCCAAAACGTCAATTTAAGGTTGCGGGACAAAAACACCAATTAATTTTTAATAATCTGTTCCAAATGATTTTGCATATTTTTCTATTGTTAAGACTGATCACAATGAAAGTTTTGATAGAGTTATTGTAGACCAAACAATAGTATTTGATAGTTGATGCCAGACTTTACCTAGATTATAGGTAGTTTAGATTTGGTGTGCCTAATTCACGAATGTAGCGTGTTTTACATGCGAGATCGAAAGTTTCCACACGTTAGCAACTATTAGAGTAATTGGGCTAATGATGATTGTCCGATGTCCGTTCAACATTTTTTGCGTTCTATTTCTATCACAAGATCCAATAATAACGTTGAGGTTTGTACAAAAAACATTGACAAGCGTTTAATGGCCTTAAGTGAAATGTTTGACAGAAACGGACAGTAATCTAGGAGTCGCCAATTTGTTGGGCATAAAGAAACGCAGGGTTTTGTCGCGGTACTATCAGTAAATATTACGGTTAGGAGAGCAGACTGTGCGCTTAATCCGCGGAATGTATGCCAACAGCCAATACGCGCCGACATGTGATATGATATAATGTACAGTCCACTACTAAAGTGATACATAAAACCAGTACTCCGGTAGCTGCCCAGTAAATTGTTTTACATTAACCTTGAAGCTTGTACAAGCAGCTCTCTTTTATAGATTGAGAATTTAACTCTTGAAACAGCAATCAAGAACACTCACTTTAGACATGGAAAATCGATGAATGACTGTAAACAATTGGATAATGAGCAAGCACCATATAAACCACTAATATCAGCAATACTTGAAGGGATGCCCAACAATAACCAGAAGAATAGTCTTAGATATTTTTAAATAAGTATAGACACACAGGGCACATCACTGATTCAGCAAAACTCATGTACAGGTGACGACTAAAATAGACGGAGCTGTATTGTTCAAGTTCATAAATATCCTGACTAAAGCTGAGGAAATGCAAAAAGGGAAAATGAACATTTTCAACACAAATGTTTCAAAGATTAAACTTCCACGATCCAAAACACAAATTAAATACTACCAAAATTATGGAAAGGGACTGAACATTATAACACATATTATTATTATACAAATAGATTATATTCAATTACACTTCTCATGTAAACTGTACGCAATGACACAAATATTCGTATGCATGCAATGCTCAAAACGTAAATCATAGATTGACTAACAGCCAATGACTTACAAATTCTTATCTCTAAATGAATGCACCATCAAATTATTTTATAATATTTCTGTCAATCTTTGCATAAAATTCGATCCGTTTTTGTTGCGAAATAGTTTAGATGGGGAGATTTTACTGTTCCTTGCATTCTACAGTTTTGTTTTGTTTTAATAGGGCGCTCTAACGGTTTCATATAGAAGAATTTTAACAAGCTCTTTGTTAGCGTGCTCCTAATGTCGTGTGTTGGTAGTAAGAGAAATAGACTGGCTGCCGTCGCTTGACTGAATAGCTATGAAAACATAAAAAGATAGATGAGAACGAAACGATACGGTGCATATGAAGTAGACAAAGACGGATTTTGTTTTGAAGTTATTGACTGAGCGGAAAATATTTACGTTTGAATCTAAAACAAACACTAGACTAGCCTTTACATTAAAAAACATTGACACTGATAAAGCTTTTAAAAACGGCGTGGACGACAATTTCTGTTGATTTTTCTAAAAATGAAGTCGCAGTAATACACGACTGTTTTGTAGACGAACCTTACAAACACATGAAATCCTCTACGAATAAGTACATGAAACACCTTGTTTCACATTTGGATTTACAATCCTTTGTGTTGCCAAGTCACGAGTACAGAACATCAAAGGAACGCTAGAAAAATCGCAATGGAATTTAAAACGAAACTTGAATACTGACTGGCATACAACATTGTAGACGCGCAGTAAGTTTAGAGGCGTCAAAATAAAAATGTAAACTGAGATGCGAGGCAGATGATGCATGTGGAGATTGTAAGACTTCTTTGCGGTTTGAGCCTTTGAGCCTTATGATAGGCCTAACGAATAATGGCATGAGAAATGAGTTTCTAGTTAAAGTGCCTTCTGAAATAATAGATGGTTGAGACAAGGAAGAGGTAAACAACTAAGTAATAAATGAAACAATCATTAAGAGAGTAAAGCTCATAGAGGTAAAGAAGTAGGTATATTATGAGCAGCACCCTGATTGCGTAACACACTACCAATCACAATCTGAATAATTTTGAAGTAATACATTGCTTCATTTGTTTGAAAAATTTATTTGATTAACGAAGTAAATAACGCAATGAATGTTGTTGAACTGTCCAAATGTAAGACATTGCTCTTGTTAGTGAATTACGCAATTAATCCACGGGTAATATTAGTTCTATTTTTTTCTTTTTTAGTTTTTTTATTCGTTTTTTTGTAGAACTAAAATAATTGATGCAGGAGCAGGAACCAGTAGTCCAGTGAATAAAAGATTTCTTGCTATGACGAACTCAATTTTACTTGCAGATGTTTCTACCGGATCCAAAGCGTTACTAAGCTATGATATCTTCCTGGTGCAACTTTATAGATTACATCTCATAATTTTAAAAGATGCATGAGTATCTACCTACTTATTCTAATCACGGACGGTTAGATATTGGTACCCGTAATAATATAATTGACGTAGAACTCGACCAGCGGGGTAAATGCGTAACACACTAACAGTAGCAATGACATTTTGAAAGTTCAACAACATTCATTGCGTTAGTTACGATGTTGAGCAGAATTTTTTTTTAACATATGCAGCAATAGATTAACGATATCTTTCAAAATGATTCAGATTGTGATACACAATAAGGGTGATGGTTGAGGAACTGATGCAAATTGCACAATACATTGTTTCCTTCCATATTGACGTAGAAACCATACGTCACAGTCTTTATTTCCATTCACAATATTATTATTAGTAAGCAGGTTATCAGTTTGACCCACAAAACGGTAGTAAATCTTATCAAATCTGTATTAGATAACTTAGATAGTCACGCCCACGTCTTTGTCGCAATAAGAGTTCTGTTATTTTTACTTTTTATTATTTTGATAAAATTTAATGTTATTGGTGACACCATTTTTTTATTGATTTTCATTACTTTATCAATAGGATCAGACATGGTACTCCTAAAACAAAAATGTCATTATCTTTCCTCATCATCATATTAATAGGCACATGGTTACAGTTATGTATAATTTATATGGTACAGTAAAAGTGGCACAGAGATGCGGTTTCACGTATCGCACATTGAAATGTTGCCAATTTAGAAAATTATCTACCCCAGAAAAATATTAATAATGTATGTATAGTAACAGTAGAACTATATCACCAAATTGTCATTCTGGGAATTGACAGCTACTGAGAATCCCATAGACTTGAGAGCTTTTTTAATCATATTTTGTCCCCTTCACTAAAATGATGGATATCGTGTTACTAAAACAAATAGATTTCAGAGAAGAGCTCAATGTTCAAAGTAAACATTTTTTCAAACGAAATTATATAATTCTCGAAACCGTTATGTATGTTAAGTAACATTACTCAAAACAATTACTGGAATCGCATCCGTTATTTAATTATCTAGAAGTAATACAGCTACATACGAATAATTATCTAGTCACAGCACGTTTCTGGGTCAAAACCGTGATTTAGCCATTTTAGATTTGTTTAAATTAATTTGTTGCTAAAAATACCTAATGCAACATTAATTATATCGATTAGTCACTTTTCTTATATTAGTTTTTATTCGTAGAAGAGCGATATTTTAAGTCTTTGTTAATTCTTAATTAAGGTAAATGTACCAATACTCGTCGGGTTTTGATATTCACTGACTTTGAAGAACTGCTGCGTGAGAAGTATTTCATTTAGAATGAAACTTTTTGCATGACGAAATAGAAAAATTATCCGTTATTCTAAATAAGTTATTAATTTTTGTAATTTTTTGTGATAATAAATACTTATTTAAGCAAATGTGAAAAAAGGGCGATTTGTTCCAATACTCGCCAGATTTGTACTATTACTCATCAAAAGGACCCAGTAGTCGTCAATTTTTGATGCTAATATGAACCTTCAGGCCTTGAACATAGACTTCAAGATAATTACACATTAAAACATATTGTGATTGTCTTTCATATGAGTGGCAAGTCTAACAAATAAAAGGTAGGTAGAAAACCAAATCGCAAGAAATTACTAAAGGTTTTGAGCTGTTAACAGACTAGGTAGGTAAATTGTAATATATTTTAGCTTAAAAAATTAAGATAACTATCCGAATCACAGAATCAGTTTTTATCAGAATAAAGGAGATCAGATTGTATATCAAGTGTTTAAAGTTTTTTTTTATGTTGTGTATTTTTGTGGTGTACAATAAAGTATATAAACAAATAAATAAATCAGCCATATTAGGCCCATAACATGCCCATAACCCAAAATGGCCGGCCAACGAAAAAAAATGTATTACCCTGGTCGGGGAAGACCTCCTTATCATTTTTTACTATTGCGCCGAATCTCTACGACCATTCCTTCAGCTTTAGTTTTTTTAAGTTGAAATTAAAGTATTATACATAAAAAAACCTGATTTTAGAACTATACATAAATGCAAAAAATAGTTATAGTAACACTCGCAGAGGTTTGTTGTCATAATAGGTAATAAATACTTGTTTAAGGTCACCTTTCTTTATTTTCGCCAATCGGTAGTTAATATATTTTATTAAAATTTGTAAAACTAGATTTTTTTCGTAGCAATTCTAAGTAATAATAAATTTTATTTCGCTGTCACTTTGTGTTTTGGGCCCAACTCTGTATGAAACGTGTCTGGTCTCCTATTGACGTGAAAACGTCGTTGCACTCTGTGGTAAATTCAATACCCACAATAACATGTAATATTTCAGCCGCTTATAACTACGAGAATGCTTGGGTAATGATTGAGCATAAAATATATAGGTAATAACTGTACCAATTTTGAAGCAGGATCTAATTTGTGTTTGACGTCACATCGCAGGTGCAGTGCGTCCGACTCTCTTTTTACTATGCGTCGAAATTTTAATTCGCGAAAAAATGTTTAGCTACTAGGTGCCATTGTCAAGAATTGACACAGCACTACTAGGGACTATAGAGAAACAACAGAAATATTGGCTTAGTTCAAAATGCATTCAAATGCATTTTGAACATTTGAAATTATTTTGCTATTGTCAACTTCAAAGTTGACAATAGCAAAATAATTTCAAATGTCGTCTCATATCGGCCGTAAGTCTGGCCAAAAATGAAAAAAAAATCTCAATAAAAGTAAACTTGCATCATAAGGAATTCAATGAGCCTGAAAAGCCTAATACCGAGCAAATACAATAGCTACGGCATTATCAGAAAACAAAAGAAAATCTGCAGCAAGTAGCATAAAAGTTACAGATGTCGTCTCATATCGACTGTAAATCTGCTTAGAACTGAAAAATATCACATACGATGAAAGGTTGCTTTATACGAAATGCAATGAGCCTTTTTTTTCGTGGGGAAATCCTCATGGATGCCCTCCGTCTGGAAAGAACTGAGGGTTATGTCGGACTCCTACCGACTAAAACCCCACTGTTCCTTCTAGTACCATGTCCGGGGCCCGGAAGCTACTTGTACATTCGCCGCACCTCCGACTAGTATCAGCCCAATCAAAAGCCTACCAAAGAAATTTTAAATCATAACAAACACAATAAGCCTACAAAATCTACTTATGAGCGAATTCAAAAGCTAGAGTAATACCTAAAATCATCGCCAATCGCCATGAACGGCGCCCAGGCCTGTCATCGTGCAAGTATGTATGTGTGAAGATTACGAGAACATTAGGAAGATGCAACTGCAGAAGACTTAGTAAGAAGACACCTCTATATATGTGAGGATTTGATTGGAACTGTAATATCCACGCTCGATCTGAGTGAATACCTCACTTGGGGCCTTGGGGCTTATTACAGATAATTATTATACCTTTCCCAGTAAGGCAGTTTAGGTTAGAACTGAGAATACTTTTGACGGGCCGAGCGAGTGGAGCGCGCTTACGATACAGCGTGCGAAGCGAACCCTTCCTAGATACATATAAGCAAAGCACGTTTAATCGCACGATGAGTGCGCTTAATCAAAAGATGGGCTTACTTCTCTTGCTAGTCTTAACAGCTTCTTAAACCAGCAAGCGAAGCGAGTCCGTCTTCGACACGAGTGAGCTGAACGCACTTACACATGACAAGAGCGAGTGAAGCGAGCTCTATCATGAGTGAAGCGCGAGCACAGTTTCGTGCCGAACTAGCGAAGCGAGCCCAATGACGCGACGACTAAGCAGAGTAGGCTTACTCAAGCAATGAGTGAGCGAAGCGAAAACATCTTTAGAGAAACCCAGTTTTATCTTCAAATGTAGCCCAAACCTTATTATATGTTTGAACAGACGCCAGCACATCAAGCTACCCGAAACAGTCAAATTTTCCCAATCAACTTTGAACCTTATGTTTTAGCGATAAAGTTGAAAATATTTACAATGACGAGTTTAGAGGCATGTATTAAGCGTGTCCCAGTAATCGTCATAAAATAAAGTAAAATGACGAGATTTGGGTCAAGTAGGAATTTTTTGGTACCAATAGATGTCATGTTAAAAAAGAAATACTTTTATGATAAAAGTGTTCTAAACTTCAAGTTAAATCATTAGTAAATTAACTTAACTAATTCATCAAACAATCAGACTTAACACATACCCCACTGAAGGTTCGTAAATCAAAACACAAAACTACGTGCTGAGTTTGACATTTAGCAGCTAAACTTGCAAAAAAATGAAAAAATTGTGGGACACACTTTTTAAGTGAGATATCTCAGCCACCATTACAGTTAAAACTCAGTGTTTTATTTTAATTGTGCAATATGTTACCAAAAATATTTTGCCATAAAAATGGGCCAGTTAAATGTTTAGTAGAAAAAGATATTGATGTTTTTAGACAATTTGACGACTTCTGGGTCACTGTCGACTTCACCCGCGTTTACCTTAATTGGATAAAAAATAAAAATACTATGACAACAACCATGGAATATTACAAAGAGCAACTTCTTATATACGCATGTGTGCACGTATTTCTGTGACAACTACAAATAAATCTATTTTTTTTTTCTTTATTTCTTTATAAAATAAAATCTCGTAGTCTCACCTTCATCGCACCATATTATTATTATTTCCCAAGGGTATGATTTCCCAAGTAAGTACCTACCCGGAGGAAACCGGCGTATCCTAGAACCAACAATTCGAAGACATGAGACATCCACCAGGCCGCGCTGGGCCCGCGTGGTGGATTACGGCCCACCCCCTCACAGAGGAGGCGTGTGTCCCGGCAGTGGGAACATTATAGGCTAATTATGAAGTACCTACCCAATAAAGTTAAGCCTATTTTTTCCTCAAATTTCAAAACACACTTAAGTATGAGTTAATACACACATTATGGTGTGTTTGGCAGGTGTGTGTTATGTTTTACATCCTGCCAATACACACTGCACCTACTATAGTAACAATACGATTGTGTTCATCCATCCCGACGGGTGCCTGAAGAGTCCCCGCGGTGGATCCTGTTACCCGACCAACGGGGATTTTATTCGGTAGCCACCCGATCTTAATCACGCCGCAAAATAAAAAAGGACGAACAAAATTCGAAACTAATTTCCGTTGTACACGAACGAGTTTTTATCGAGTCCGTGTCTTCACTTAATTTTTAATTTATTTTCGGTTAAGCGGCAAAGGCTCGTGCAGGCGTACAGTACCTATATTTGGCTTAAAGAAATTAGGTCAGTTTACCGCGAACTTGTGGAAGTGATGATTATGCCGCATGAGTTACTGTCTGTACCCAGTTTGTTTCTCGAACAACAAATATATTTCCTTACATTTATAGCATATTGGTAAGTGCCACGAGAGCTACGATTGCTACGGATTTTATGTCATCATCCGTAACCCGTTTCCACATGAACCCGGGACGTGCACGTAACGTAAATTACAACCATCCTGTAGCGTTTTAATTTTTGCGAAAGGCATAATTAGTACCCAGAGATATAAATAAAGTCTCAAACTCAAAGCATTAATTTCAAATAAACCAATTACAGGCATTTCTAAATTGTCAAGGAGTCGGTCAGTCAGAAAAATGAAGCTATTTGCTAATTCCAAAGCGGATATGGAAAAGAACAGGCAGGAAACTCCACGGACACACTTTTAAATCATAAAATTGTCTTAAAACTAAATAAATATGTTCGAAACTAAAATTTTCAATTTTAAAATCGTTCAAATTTACGTTACGTTTATTCCGTGCGTTCGTGCCACTAGGCCACACCCTAGGCCCCCCGACTGTCAAACTATCAACAATTTCGCAATCGGTGAAATATAAGAACACGTTTATGCTAAATAGAAAAATTATCTATATTATGCATTCATTGTAACAGTTATATAACGCAAAGAAATTTCACATTAATGAGGAATGTGGATACGCCTGTAGAAATTCGTATCATATTAATATCGACGGCTATTAAGTCTCATGAATATATTAGTGACGAATAGTAATCAATTTTACATTTTATTGAATTCTGATTAAATTTGCTGTTATGGTACAATAACGTTAATTAACATGTGTCAATTAGATCGAAGTACGAGTACCGTTCAAAGTATCAGTATGAAGTAAGAAACGTTATTAGCTCAATTAGGTATTTACATTTCCAATATTATGGATATGATACCACCCGGTCTTACAGTTTTCTTCGAAGACCGTGTCGGGAGCTCTGGGAATAAATTACAGATTGTATGTACAGGTAGCCTCAAAAAGCTGATACACGGACAAGGAACCATTTGTTTGTCTACAACCATTGTTCCAGTTATGGAACAATCAATTAATCAGTTAAAATTTAATCAGATACAATGTTAATTGTATCCACTGTACCCAGCGATTTGTTTACCTCAATGTTGAATGATTGATGTATAATATTTGTGCGACTTATGTATATTACCTTGTTTTGGTGTGGGTAAGGATGTACAGTTTTGGACCAAAAGGATTACTTTGTTTTGGTAAAATATATTGTATACTATGTTTTGCACCGATCCGGTGGATACAATGTTATGGAACAAAGGTTGCTGACCATAAAAAGGTACCTTGCCCGTGTATACATCTTTTTGAGGCTGACAACTTTTACGGTGTTTGTCAGCTACGAGAATGATGTGTCTGAACAACTGTAAGTACAGGAGAACCCTACTAGAGTCATTATCCTAATATTTAATGTTGGGTTAACTTTGGAAAGTCTAGCTATGTTTAACCCCCAAAATATGACCTTGAAACTGAAGCATGTATTTACATACTCATTCAAACAATATACAGGGTGAAATTGAAAACATGCGACAAATTTAAATGGGAGATTGTACTCATCATTATGAACAACTTTTACTATGGGACCAAACCTGAAATCGCGAAAAAAAATCAGCTGTTCCCTACATTTATGTTCGCATAATTCGTAAAAATTTAGGGAACAGCTGATTTTTTTTTGCTATTTCAGGTTTGGTCCCATAGTAAAAGTTGTTCATAATGATGAGTACAATCTCCCATTTCGATTTGTCGCATGTTTTCAATTTCAACCTGTATACTTACAGGAAAAAAAAAGCCAGTGCGCAAATTGTAACCATGAATTCAGCTCATGATTGTAGACCCCTAGTGTTGAAATTTTGCAGGAGGTTACAGAATCATGTACTAAATTCATGGTAAAAGTAAGTTTGCGCACTGTTTATTTTTTTTTTCCTGTAAGTACATGCATTTTAATCATAGTAAAGAATTACCCAAACACGGCTAAAACCCGTCCATCGTGTTTTTTAAATTGAAACTAGGAACGGAATTCTGTGATAAAGAGCCAAATAAAATAAAACCAAAAGATTCCAATGAAACTCCCATAATTAAAAAAACAACTTTTGAAGCTAACCTTTTATATTTACATTAATTATCTTCCAATTACAGCTTCCACTTCGGAAAAGTGGGTAGTTTTTTGTGACAGACTTGGCCTAATTTCTACTGTCGAGTTTTTGGACGGGTCATCGCACGTGCATTTATCTCCATCAGACCATCAGCTACATGGACTGAATTATGCAAATTACCCGTTAAGACAAACATTCAGGATAATTGATGGTTCCGCAGAACTTTTCCATTAATATTTTCGAACTGAATTACCTTTCATGCTAATCCATTCAGACAAGCAAGTCAATGAAATTTTTAAGTAGGTAAATGATTTTAAAGCCAACTGAAAGTGTTACGTTTGTTAATGATATGAGAGTAGAGTTTCGATACTTGTATGGAACTCCAAAAAGTAAATTATTTCTTACCGATTTCGCAGTTCAACTATGTGATTAAAGTAACGGTCCTTAATTATTTTTACTCTTTATATAATTTAATGACGAATATTATTATGTGCTTAAATCATTAAATACGAATGTGCAAGAATTTACTTGAAATGTCAAAAAATATGTAACGCTTGACTTCAATACAGAGGGATATTGCTAAACTTGAAGATATTTTTGGCAAAAATGCAAGTTTGGTCAAAATAAAAATTTTCTTGTTTTATGTAATAACTATGCAAATATTTAAATACTTCGATGAATAGTGCAAATAAACCAGTTTGTTTGACTGATTTCTTTGTTATTGCAGTCTTTGTAACGAATTGCACAAGGTTAAAGTTGAACAAAAGACTGTGGAGGTTTTTTTTAAATTCGCTTCAAATGTTAGCGACTAGTTTTACAGACCAGTCATGCTAAAAAACTTCGAGGTTAAAAATATGAATAGCTGCTCTGCTCCTACTGTTCAGTACAGTTCAGACTCCTTCTGAACATTAGGTAGGTAAGAGGAACATGATACAAGAGATATAATAAGTACTACATCGTCGTCATCCACAGCACAGATATACATATAGACCTAGCTACTATGACGTCACAAGCACTATTTAGTGATGGGAAAATCAAATCGAATCAAATTCTGCGTGCGGCACCCGTCTCGCCCCACCCCCGGGACCTAGCGGCAGTGCTCACGCTCACCCAGCCAGCAGTACTACGGACTGAGCGCGAAAGATGGCTTACGATTTTTGTACGTAAGCTGGGCACGCGAAGTACAGTACCCGGCGATAAATATTGCACATCGATCTTTGGAAAGAGACAATCGGCTAATTTCGGCTTCGTAGAGCGTTATCTCTGTCGCACGAAATACAAACAGTCCGGTATCTATTAGGAGCTGTTAAAACAATTATGATTTGCTTCTTTTGATAATTCTTTTTATTCTTTGTATAAAATACACCAATTTTTCTATAAATGATTGCTTTAGGTTGGGGTAAAATAAAAAGGTTCCCCTATTTTTCCTAAAGATGCCATAGTACAACTTTAAATTATTTAAATTTGGGGGTGTTAACAACTCTAGATATATATTTTGAACTGGACGCGACCGCACTCTATCGCACTTGAACAACGACTGACAAAACGTCAGTTAACGTCACATAGGTAGTGTGCGACAGAGATAACGCACTACGAAGCCGAAATTAGCCGATTGTTTCTTTCCAAAGGTCGATGTGCAATATTTATCGCCGGGTACTGTAGTTGCTCTTGCGTTATCTAGGTGTAATTATACACATAAACCTTTCGGAATAAATTCTCTAATTGAAAACCGCGTCAAAATCCGTTGCGTAATTTAGAAGGACAGCACAGGCACACAGACAGACACGTAAAGCGACATTAATTTATAAATGTACCTATAGATTTTCTATGATTTGCTTTTGTTTTATGCCTAAGTAGCTTTAAACTCCATACGATACCTACGCGCCAATTTTATCATGAATCGGAAAAACCTATGAAAAAGTACACTATTTATAATCTTCCTGGATTGGTAGCTACGGGAACTGGTAGACAGCTGCACAGCACTGCCAGACGTCAGTTTCGTAAAAACGCACTAGTAGTAAAAATTGCCTGATATTCTTTGAAATTAGCAAGGATTGATTGATTAATAGCTTCCTACCTTGATCATGAACTGACATAAACGTCAATGGTTAATTTTAAATTATCTTTTTCAGATATACCTATAAAGGAAAAGAAGCACGTAGGCCATCCAACGTTGCGTCCAAAGCAAAGGCGTCATTGACTGACTCATTGTATTTTACGCCTGAAGCTCTAATAACGGGAAAACCGGATAATTCACGTAATTTTTAAAGAAATATTTACTTTGTTCCCACTTTTGCGAAAATTTAAAATGTGAGGATTTAAAACTGGGGGGATCCGGCCGGAATAACTCGGACGGAATACTTGCTGGTCTTGTCATTTAAATTAGAATATTTGTTCAAACAAATAGTCTGACATTACTAAGTGCTATTACACAACCTTGACACATAATGTATTTCGATCCCCTATGTGCAGTAGGTAACATCCATCAAACAAAATGAGTAGTCAACGCGTTACGTTTCGCCAGCAAAACATTTTTGCAACATAGGACAAGGACATACTTGTTAGCTTTAGTACTTAAAAGTAAGAACAAAAAGCTAACATGTAAAGTAACGCAGACGTTACGTAAATCCAGATGTTCGTGCTAAGGGTCGTTCTTAATCAAAGTTAAAAACATATTCTACACATTCTATCCCTATAAATACTCACATATGGCGTCCCGGCATTCCAGCACACAGTCCACTAGCAAGAAGACCTACAAGTGTGGTGAGATTCGCGAAATAATGCGAGGATGTCACGCGAAGTGCCGGATGTCCCAATCGAGGTACCCAGACACCTTACATGTCCAAACAAACGATACACTCGGCGCACGCACTCGCTCTGATGAACCCGTGAGATAACGTCACTACACGTGGTAAGGGATTTATATACGTAATTTATTTTAGCACCGGTGTTTTTAAGCATGTTGATTTATTTTTACCGTCCTAAACACCGGTGCTAGTTCGTATAGAGAGTTATGTTTTAATTAGCAGCTGTTTGTATATAGATAGTCTATAAGACCTTAGGGTGTATCAAAAAAACATCATCATCAGTGACGATAGGTACTTAGGCACGTCCAGTGCACCCTAGACACCTAAGTGTCTCGACACGAACTTTGCTGACTAGCTGATCTTTCCACATACGAACGTATTTTCGTCGATCTCGTGCTGACACCAAAGGAAAAAAGTAACGTCTATAGGTAGGTCATCATATTTAACTCTGAGAATGATTAATAACTTTACCCTCCCATGTAAAGAACAAAATAATTTAAAAAACGTCAGTAGGTTAGGTACAGTCAGCATCAAAAGTCGATTAACACTATCATTTTTACATGTTATTAAATTGACAACAACTTTTTTCAATAAACTGATTTTTAGCTTTTCACATAATAGACAAGAGTATATATTCTAAAAAAATTCTTCTGCTGCAATTTTGAACAAGTATTTTGCTCAATAACTAAGATTGAAAAAACTGAAGTGTTAATCAACTTTTGATGCTGACCGTACCCCTACTTTGCCGTAAGCAGTAGCAAAATCAACCTACATGATGGCTCTAGATAAATTGATTCACTTTTCCAGTTCAGCGGACATAATTTTTCTTAGCACAATTATTAACTGAGATTGGCTGCTCGCTGACAGTATAATTAACCCAGTAACATCCAGGCTATGTGGAAAATGTTAAGTAATAATGGCAACTCCAATTATTCTTTCGCATATTCTGGGAAAATTATACAATTTCTGCAAAATGTTAAGTATTTTGGAGGAATGCCAAAGTGTAGATGTGACTATTATAATAATATTGTAAATGTGAATTAAATGAAATTATAATGCTATCATATTTTCTATAAGGCCTACCTAGTCCGAAAGCTTTGATCAATATGGTAATCGTAGTTATACGTATAGAATCCGGTAGATATAATATTGTATTTATAAGTAGATACCTAGTAGTCAAATCGTACACAGGAAAATAATTTCTAGTACCTAACTGCTCTTACATAAATCCTATCTATATTACCGGACCTTTAAAATATGTTCACAACAAAAAATCGATTGCTTATTGTTTTATCGCCTCGTGCCATTCCGAAAGGTCGATAATTTTTTATTGTCAATGTTTCAGAACAGCAATATAATTCTTGCTTTTATTTGCTCCGAGAAAGTTGATTTCTCCTCTTACCTTTAACCCTATAAATAAACGTAGTAGTATTACGCCTGAAAGCTTGTCTTCAGCTCCAATCTACCATTATTCTGTTATAATAACAGTCTTTAGCGAAAGTCTATGTACAGCATTAGTTAGATATTTACTACCTGATTATAAGGCCCTTTACATTTTCCATTTACGCATTTGAAAGCATTTTGAAAATCCACGCACCTGTTTCTCTTTTTACTTTTAGATAGCGTTTATCAGCAACATAACATGGTGCGCGTGAGCAAGGCAACGCCATAAATACGGCGGCGCCGGCGCAGCGCCCTATCGACGAACACGCCCTCTAGCAAGCTTCGCACCACTGCGTCATATCGCGTTAGCCGATGTTACCTCATATGGAAGTACACTCGTAAGACTTGGAGACAAATTCGTAGAGAAAGCCACACCGTCTAATAGTTTTATTGTAATTTTATTTTCTCTTATGGCTGCGAAGAACCAATATCTGCAGGGAGACATAATTCTGCGCTCACCGTATAAGCTTTGGCTGTGATAACATGTTTTCATATGCACACATAGATACTAAAATTGATTTTATTTTCAGATAGAATCTATTCGATATCTGACTGCTACATTTTTGTAGGCAGTAGTAGATAGGTACGTCAACTTTATTCATATAACAGTACACGTGTAAGAATGTTGACAAAATGACAATAAAGACTTTAGACTATACGTCACCTGAAGATAAGCAGCATACGCAGCTGGAACTCTAAGAATAAAGGGCGATAGCCTTCCAATTAAGAGCTGCGATCAATCAATAACACGTAAAGTAAATAACAAATCCAAACTGTCTTGCCAGTGTAATCTGTTTACATTCAAGAAGTATTCACAAATACAAGCAGGATTACAAATCAAATAAACATGACAAATATGAACCAATTTGTTTTGCGCACTGATGTATATTGAGCGGTTGGAGAAAATCCATATTTTTATCATAATCAGTGTTCGTGCAAGTTCAAGAAAAAGAACCGCGTGGATATCATGACGAATTACTGTGTATGATTTCAATTAGTCATGCGATTATTTCTCGTTACTCAATACGCGAGTGCAGCACGGGAAGGAACACAAAGAGATAAACAAAACTACACGTTAGTAGCTGACGCCTCAGTAACTCATGCTACGATATCGAACGAGCTCAGATCACTTCTTAGAATACAATTCGAGTTACTGAAATATTTATTTACTGTATCAGGTTCTGGGGGCATAAATACAACACAGCTTCAGACTTCAGAGCATCTCTGATTTCGTTGTAAAGCGCAAGCTTTTTAATTATGGCTTTCGCAATGAAAATTATTCGTGGTCGTGAAACGCGTACGCATTACTAGGATTAAGTACTAGTCTTTGAAATGATGATAAAGTATGGAGATCATTTTTTATTTCAATGTCAACGTACTTAAAATATTAATAAACATCTGTTGATGTGACACATAACTGTTTGCAGGTTAACGGATTTGTGAGAAGTTGTAAAAAAGATTTTAAAGACTGTCCACGCGATGTGTTTGTTTGACAGATCGCAAAATGGCCAATTATTGACTAACGGTTATTTATTGAGTGCCAGTATAGCTGTTGATTGAGTGGGTCCGTGGCTTAGGCCCCCAGTGGTCGAGGCACCTGTGGCCGACGCCCCCGATTCGATTAATTTAATTCAAAGCAATTTTTGATCAAATGTACTTTCAGGCACAACATTTTTTTCACCAATTCCTTTTTTAAATATATTGTAATTATTTCGCACGAGCCCTTGGGAAGGACCTTCGCTCGTCATTGTGAGATGACACACTAAACTTTCTTATCTGTTGCATATTGCAATATTCAATAACTTGATTCTGGTATGAAAGAGATAGATATAATATTTATTCATACTTCCTTATTGTTTTCAATTTTGTGGACAAAAAGACTGACTTTTTATTGTTACCAATAATTGGTTTGGCTCAGTTAGTTGACGAGTTGGGTGAAGTTGAAAGATAAAATTTCCATAATGGTACCTAATTTATTATAAATGTTTATTAACAACATTCACTAACATTTTATATGAAGTACTTATTTTTGATTTTTTTGGATGTTTGTACATAATAAATATGCTTTTAATGGAGAAAAAAGGGGTGGGGGGATAAGGTTAAGTGGCGATCTATTCTCTCTGCAATTTGATAGATAACTTTTGTTTATTATAAATACGTTATTATTATGATGAAACACTTTTCTCATTTACTGTACTAAGTGGAAAACCACAAAAAAATAAAGATATTAAACTAATCGAATCGGGGGCGTCGGCCACAGGTGCCTCGACCACTGGGGGCCTAAGCCACGGACCCGATTGAGTTAGTAAAAAGTTGAATTTAGATTTGGATCGAGACCAATGAGTTCTAAAAAGAAAATATAAAAAGTTCCAGATTTAAATTCGCGAAGTCACAATTAAAATTAATATTGCGCATTGTCATGGTATTTCTTCGCGATCAGTCAAAGGTCAAGATATAGCCGTAGGTAGGTACCCAGATGACCCACCACTTAGTACACAGACACTCCACGTGCTATAGCTGTAACATGTGCCAAATCCCATTAGATTGTTAATTAATTGTTTAAGTAGCTAATAAAATAAGGCGAACATATGGCTCTTTAACCCAAATCGGTAAGTGACAGACGAATCTACTAAACCAATTACCACGGACTAACAAAACCAATGAATCTTGGCCTGTCATAGTGGCGCATCTTGCGAAGACAAAAACGGAAAAGATGTCCAAATTCAGCATATAAAAATTTTGCTCCTATTTTGGTCGGGGTCCAAGATATATTGGACACTATGTAATTATTAAACTGCGACAGTTAAATCCATTAGTGGCAATAGACAAAAAAATACATTAACTTCAAATCTTATTTACGTATAACGATAGGGCCTAATATTTGACTTTGGCAATTATTATAGGTGCCATGTTTTATGTGTTTAAGGTCAACTACCGGAAAAAAATGTGTTTTTAACCAGAATTCTATAGTAAAATATATTATAAAACCTAATTCTTAAAAATACCCACATTTATACACTCAAACCATTTAACGGTTTAATACAGGCACTTTGCGATATTATTAATAGTTACGATTTTCCAATTTTCTTAAATTCATACTAGAGTAGGGTAGGTACCAACAATAAGTAACTTCTCGATATCGCCATCACACCCAAATGAGACAGAAGCACTTACTTTCCCACCAAAGATTCTTCGTAGTCCCTCCACCGGTCTGAAAAACACATACATTCAGGACATTCCTTCACACAGTTTCTGAAGCTTTTAATCTGACCAACGCTTCTTGCGTTTCAACACATTTTTGAGATTCGAACTCATAAATCACATTTTATATTTCGTAAACAGTGTGCAATACACATTGTGGTCGGCAACTGAGCGAGGGGTGTGTAATCACGAGCTCTATCGACACGCCGGGAAATGCAACCGAGAAATTATCTGATCCCTCCCATAACTTACGCTAAAATACTAAAATTGCTTTCGAGAAATCTTTTGGTCAGATCTTCACGCTCTCAGCGCTTATTATATTCCATTACGATACCAATAATAGCTGAATACTATTACAATTCTCTTTAAGCACTAGTTATCAACACATCTTAATTAAGAATGCCAATATAGATTATTGAAATGCGTTCAATATCAATAAACTGATCCTGCTATTCTTAATACTTATCCCGTTACCGTCCCGTTTCAAAAGCGGGTTGTAAAACAGCTAACTCGCTTTGACATTGCAAAAATGTAATTTGGGTTCAATTAAACAAAGGGGCAATTCTTGTAATTTGATGAACCTTCGCAGTCTGATCTAAGTCTCATTCTGTCAAAAATACCTCTCAAATCCCTACATTTTTAACAAGTTTTTGACATTTTCATGGCATTTGACATTGTGACTAGATTTTGAACGCTTTTTAATTACGGGAATTGGCCTTCTGAGATAAAACGGCTCTAGTACGCCATCAGTTAAAAGAAAGAGAAGAAAAAGTTCAAAGCTGGTTGGACTATCGTTCTTAAATCAAGAGCATAAAAACTTGCACAAATATTTTTATCAAATGTAACTCACCTGCACCCAGTACGAAACCTCCAACATACATTACTGCTACATAATCTTACTCGTTCGCATTTTATTTTCCTGCGACCGTGACTATCTGAAAGCTAGATCGGCCGTCACGGGAAATAAAGTTAGCGCTGGTAATATGACACTTGAAATCTCGGATACGACTAGTCATCATCCATTATGGCTTATTCGCAACGATCTCGCCTCGATAATGTATCTACTTAGAATTTGCTATGTCATTTAGAAAGAATTTTATGCATTTCGTTTTGCTTTTGTTGTTCAGAATTGCCTTGGGGTTTGATTTGCATAGAACTTGAATTGTTTTGTGTAAAATATTGGCATACCTTTTCGTCATATTAGTCGATCACTACAGATGCCACCGAATATCTGTGTATAAATATTTTTCACACAGTCAGTGCGATCTCTCCGCCAAGAATCACACACAATCTTATTACAGGATTCTATTGATAAAACCAAGTTTTAATCATTACTCGTCCATATTAAGCAGCATCACTGGTCCTTATTCCTCCTGTGTGCATAGCAAGGGGCGACAAACGGCTTACATATTATTATTTAGGAAGTTCACTTGTTTGCTGATAACTTCATAATGGGAAAACTTCGTTTACTTAAAAGCAATCTTGAGAGGAACAGAAGGTCAGGTCACATGAGTAATAAAAAACGAGCCATGGATGTACAAAATGGTAAGGAGTTCGCAACATTTTTAGAAAGTGAAACTATGAAAACAGTTTCACATTGTTCAAGTCATTTAATCACGGTGGAAACATAGTCTGTTACAATCATGACCGTGCCCCCATGGTCGAGTAGAACAGTCGTAAAGCAAGTAACACTCGCCGTACATTTCTATATACCGCAGAATTTCCTTCAGCAACTCTAAAGTGGCATGATCCAATAAATATCCTCGTATTTAGGTTCGATTTCCGATCGGTTTATTTCAACATTTAAGTCGGATCACGAGTGCTTTCGATACGGTACACGAGAACTGTTTTACTTGAACGATCGTTTGCAATGTTAGCGCAAGTAGACCGACCGACACTTTCGGATGCTTTGTGGAGATAGGAAGGGAAGATGGAGTAAAGGTGACGTTGGCATGTGTTATTCGAATCATAATACAATTTATCTCATCACGTCTCTCTCCTTCTGGGTATGTAAATCTAAATATGTTTTTTTTTTGTTAAAAATAAAGTCTGTTGAATACTCGAGTATCTTCGTTAAGGCGTTACACAAAAACTGCCTTGAGATTAGCACAAAAATTATAAGGGAGCATGTTAGTTCTTGCAATGAAAGAAAAGAAAGAAAGAAAATACGTTTATTTGCAGTAAATATGTCGCAGAAAAAGAACACAAAAAATAACAAGTTGGGGGGAAAACATGAGTCACATCCACGCAAAACGGCCATCACTCAGTATAATGCTAAGACCCTATGCGAGACAGAGACCCAGCGCTGGTTTTCAGTGACAGCCGGCGTTGACGTGATGACGTCAATCTCTATCTTTACGATAACCGCTTATGTCTTACACCCTCTTATGTCTTTGATGGACCAGAGCAGCTATGGTATATCGTAATATATCATAACTTTTTATCCCACTCTCAAAACCAACCCGTTATCATACATATAACTTTAATGTTAACAGCTTATATTCCCCATCAATTCCGACCAGCTATTGAAAAGTAAATGCCCTACGATACTGAACCGTAAAATCGATTTAGCATTGAATACCAATTTCCATTACTCAGATATTGGCTAACAGATCATAATCGTGAGTATTTGTGAGCTATAGGGAGCGTATCCATGCGTTTGTTGTTCCGAGTACATTCGTATTTTAGTTGAGAACAGGCCCGTTACCGGGTGAAGAGTGGCGAGCTGGCAATGTTAGCGGTGTGCTACAAAGACTTCGTGCTCCATAAATCGGGGAGACTATGACCTTCCGAGGTGAGGAGCGGCGCGGCGCGGCGCGGCGCCTCCGCGTCATTGCGGACCTAAATGCCGATAGATATCGTTATTGGGGATTCGATCCTGTAGCTTGTTGTACAGTTTATATTGTATTTGTCTTGGAAATTATTGAACCTCTTTAAAACTGCGGATTTATTTAAGTACATCTGTTTGTTATTTAATTAAAATCCAGTTATTTTTTTATCTAGCTTAAAGAATCCAGCAAGCCCTTATATAAAAAAATGTTTGGTTCAGGTGAATCAATGGGTTCCTAAATATTCCTGAAATTAGCTGCATCAAAATTTCCTAAATCCAAGTTAGCAATCCGAATTCCTAGACAGAGCTTTAGACGAGGCACTGGCAGTGTATCGAGCCTCTATTAACAATTGAAACAGATAACGTTTTCCCTATTTATTTTATTATATTGAGTCGTTTCAACTCTCTCCTCATAAGGTTACTTACACACGATACATTCTAAATAACATTTCAAAAGCTTCTAAGTAAGACGACTTATGTTTATTTTAGTTTTGGTAAACGGCAAAGTACATTAAAGTTTTTTGCCTTAACACCTCTAAACTGAAGCTCGTACCGAAAAATATTTGCTAAACCGTTGATTTGGTTACTAAATAAACATTGGCTCGAGCTCAAGTAGCTAATAACTTAAGTGAATCGCAAACATTAGAAATTGGTTTTAGGTACTTTGACTTTAAGGAAAACATATTAAAGGCTTCTTAAACTGTCGCTATGAAATAATAATAATAAGTAATATTTATTTCGCTCTAAAAGTACAACAAAACTTAATCTATGTACAGTACAATTTAATAAGGTATTTGATGGTCGTACAGCAGCACATAGAATATAATAAAATAAAATACTCTTTATTATGTACACCATATAAATTACAGACATAAATATATTACAATGGGTGACAGAATGGGCGGTCTTATCGCTAAGACCGATCTCTTAAAGACAACCCTAAAAAAAATATATGGATATATATTTTTTCATATTTGATGATATATACCAACTCCCAAACTAATTCAAGCTTGTATTTTGGGAGTTAGTGGTTCTTAAGATGCAGGGCTTACATAGACACAACCTTGTAGCCAGGAATTGACTGAAATTGACGAAATGGAAAGAAAACGTCTATAAAAATAAGTTATTAAGTGTTGCTTGTAAGTTTTACTTGTTTCGTATTACACGGTGGGTCAATAACTCTTCCGTAGTTAGTAGGTATATGTTTCTAAGTTGTCAACTTAGATAAAGTCTCTTGGGTACATTACCAGTCGACAGCGATGCGGATGAATTTTTCGACGCTATATTTTAGTTTTTGTATAGTTTTAGTTAAGTTAGGTTTTAATTTTGTTATTTTTGTTAATTAAGGTAAATGGTTAAACAATAAAAAAACAAAGATAAAGTCTCTATAAACAGAATTTCTGCTTCAGATTTAAGAATCACATCGAAAGATCGAAGCTATGCCACGGAGGACTTTACGGACTTAATATTAGCATACAAAAAACCTTTAGGATTAAATACACTTTTTTTTGTCATTCTACTAAAAAAGCCTAAAACATACTTTTCTGTACGCCCAATTACAATAATGATCATAGAGTAACTCAAAGAAGAAATAAAGAAGAATTTTGAAGAAACGTTTGACCGTAAGAAAAAAAGCTAGAGGTACATACTTACATTGTTTTGTTTGTTTGCGTGATTTTACTGAAACGATGGATGGATGGACTGTGTGAATGAGGATATAGTTAAGGACTACCGAGATAACGACTAATAGAGAAGTATGGAAGAAGAAGACATATTATTATAGCGCCGATCGCAAATAAATTGAAACAAGGACAGGAGAATGATGATATGTGATTTTACTGGTAAACCCATCGATACATTTTAATCCAAAATCCACGTAAAGGAAGATTTCCTGTAAAAAAAAATATATCTTAATAAGAGCCTTATTACGTTGACAGCGAACATCATTGACAATGAATCTGATAAATGACCGGGGCGACCAAAATTATAAACCGATGACACGATAAGAAAAACAAGCGATGATTATCTTATAACCTTTTATGATAAACTCTTTACATTTTACTTCGTCTCGTAAGAAAATAAGGCAAGGCGCGTAATTAATGAGTAAGAGTAGGTAGTGAGATGTACAGACGCCATCACATCAAGCTACTACAATCTGTCAAATTTCTTTCACAAATTTTCAACTTTATCGCTAAAATATAAGGTGCAAAGTAGGTTGGCAAAATTTGACAGTTTCGGGTAGCTTGATGTGCTGGCGTCTGTACAAGGCATTGGTGACTTTCTTAATCTATACTAATAATAAAGCTGAAGTGTTTATTTTGGTTTGATCGCGCTAATCTCTGGAACTACCAGTCGGATTAGAAAAAATATTTTTGCATTTGTTAGCCCAATTCATGAGGAAGGCTATAGGCTAACATCACGCTAAGACTTACGCACGCCGGTTGGGAGTACTACGCGCGTACTCCCAACCGGCGTGCGTAAATGAGCAGACCCTAATTACCTAACACACTATCAATCAAAATCTGAATAATTTGAAGGATATATTGGTGCGCAGAGTGCGGGGCAGCGCCAACACCATCCTAGCGATGATCGCCCACAGACTGGATTGCCCTTACATCCGGCAATGCTGCAGCAGACTTGTGACTTTTAGTTAGTTAGTTTTTTTCTGTGCTTGTTATCCTGTCAGTATCTGTTTTATACGAGTCTTGTTACTTGAATGAAACTATTTTTTTTTGTTTACTTATTGCTTCACATGTTCGAAAAATTTGTCTACTCTACAACGTAATTAACGTAATGAATGTTGTAAAACTGTCAAAATGGAAGCCATTACTACTGTTAGTGTGTTACGCGATTACCCCGCAGATGTATGAATGTAAACATGGCAAAAGAAGTATGTAAGTATCGTAGCAGGTGGCGTTCTGTAGTGTCTGCCTACTGTCATGGGTAAAAGGCGTGAGTTCATGTATGTATGTAAAATGACTAGGTAGGTAATTGAGACGTGTTTCTAACGCAGCATAAGCACCACACAAAAACAACGAAACTAAAAACCTCTCCAGCCACTCCCGCCAATTCAGTTATTAAATACAAAATACGATGTGACGTTAATGCCCCAATAAATAATAATTATCACAAAGTATTACACAATAGCCGTTCCAGGTTAATTCGAGAACAAATCATTTTCATAAAATTTTACTCAAAAATTTTTGTTACAAACATCCATTAAGGAAATAACACGAGTAGAAATAACACTAATTGTGTGGCCACGTTTAGCAGTAAATGTCAGGCTAAAATAACAACAGCTCTGCGTAATGACGAGTAGCCAAGTCGTCACCTACGGACATTACGGTAACCTGTTTACCTTTGTTGACACTTACGACTTGTGCGGCATCAAACATAGACTGCAGGCCTGCAGGTCATATTAGTTGTGCCCCACTGCTAAACCTACGAGTAAAGCTAAATCTTTTTAAAGGAAAATTAAAAAAAATACCATAAAAGCAGTATCGTTATAAAAATTCTTAAATTATGTGACGTCTAATGGCCGATTCCTACAATTTATGGATCTATTTGGTTAAAATTAAGACTTGTATTTTTACCAATAATGAAGCAAAGACCTCATAGCTTCATAATATGGAAGTAGCTGTCACAGGTAAAATTAGCATACGAATCTATTTATATGCCCAGTTTGGCAATACAAAATAAGCATAACGATTGCTTTTGTTTATAGGAATCGAGCATTAATCAACTATTCGTCAAAGAAAATATTGTTGTTATACTAGTGTTTATAAACTTGAGGAGTTTATTTCTAATAGTTACATAAAGATAAGTAATGATTAGCGGCTGTTAGCTTACATTTTTGACGTTTAAACGTCTCTTAACTTTGAGCAACGTTTATTTTTAAAGGCCTTTGTATCAGGTATAGATAAACAGCAATTCTCAAAAGTGTTCGAGGTATGATGTACAATATCAGTATGTTACCAAAATGCATCCTACTTAACACGTGGAATCACATTGAATCCGAAAGAATCGAGTTCAAACCGGAACATATTATTCAAATGTGTGAAAACTCGCGTTATTAATAGCCCGTGCTATGCCATGTGCGTCTACTAAGTGCAAGCAATTGTTTCCTACAATTAACTCCGTCAATTGAACAATTAAACTTTGAACGTCAACAGTCCACCTTATGAACTGTTCTCTATGAGACAAGTTCATGGTTACTACTTCACCGAGTCCGTACAGACTTGATGAGATCTGGATCTATTTTGATCTCTATCAAATAAAACGTTCAATTATTGAAGTATAAAACGTTCAATTATTGAAGTATAATACGAGTATTATATTATGTGGGCAGGGCACATTGCTCGCAGAACAGATCGTCGCTGAGGCCGAAACGTTCTGGAGTGGCGACCGCGTAACGGAAGACCTAGTGTTGGAGGCCCGCAGGGATCCGCTGGTTGCGGGAAGCACAGAACTGGTCAAAGTGTCTGTGGTTGAGGGAGACCTATGTCCAGCAGTGAATGTCTTTCGGCTCATAGGTTGATGATGATGATGGTATTATGAAGTGATGTATTTTATAACTCTCATCTTCGTAAACGTCATAATCAGTCTTAAATGCCTGGGGCTCTGGCTTCTCTGAGCGGATGACAACAGGAAAGTCATAATTAGGATCGTAATTGCACTTCCCTACGAAAAGCATAAACCTCCGCTTAATGTTCTTGTTATGACCTATTAAGACCCTAGACTGGACAAAAGCCATTCAAGCGAGAAACAATAGCAATAAATTCATATCAGTTTCACACACGTAACCTTTAATTACGTAAAGAATATTCCAAGCATGACGTTACATACGCGTGCCGATAATTACTTCGAATCTCTGACGTCACACCATTTAAATTATATTTAAATGCAAAATAATGCGAAAGTATTGACCAATTATGCGAACTCAGCCCTGCAGTGTCTTGACCTTTCCGAGTTCCATGTCAATGGCCTGGCCTGGTCCAGGAATGTATTATGTCACAAGACGACACAAAAAACTAATTATGATTTTGCACGCTTAAGGAGATTGGAGCCTCCTAAATGTCAGTATGATATTAATAACGAAACAGCTGCATATTATTTGCGGGTACAATCGGGTGTAAAAGGGTTTTCCTGCAATTTATTTATTATTATTAAAAGTATGCATTTTCTTCTTTGATTCCTATATAGATTGTGCTACTTATCTTGGCATAATCTTCTAAATCTAACCTTGCATCGGATTTTCTGAACAAACATTAATATTTCCGATTCATACAAATTATACAATGTCTTATCAGCATATCAGTATACTAGATCAGCTGGCCACACAGACTCATTCGTACTCGTCCAAAGATGGCTGTTCCTTGTGACAGGTCGCTATTATTATAATACTATGATTACACATCGCTTGGAGCCGAGTTATTAATAAATAGTTAATACGTACCTCCCCACTGTCCACAAAGCGACCAGGGGCCTTAAATCATAAAGTAATTACCGTTCTAAGATAGGCTTTCTTCTTGAGATTGAGAAATGAGTCGTTTAAAGATGGGCAGAGATATAAATTACTGCTGTCGTTGCTGTTAGTACAACTATAGGATTTACTTGACTTTAAAACATAAAGGAATGATTGGATGTTTGATTGTTCATTTATTTTGTCGTTGTTTGATGTACCCTCGGATTTAACTGTCTTTTTCATCAAGATCAGAAGGCCAATTCTCGTAATTTAAAATGTTCAACATCTAGTCGCAGTCTCATCTCAGCGACAAACAAATGTCAAAAACTTGTCAAAATGTAGGGAAATTAGAGGCATTTTTGACAGATTGAGACTGAGATCAGACTGTGAACGTTCTTAAAATTACGAGAATTGCCCCTCAGCTATGTTGTCCAGCTTCTCAGGTTCTTTTTATTTTATTGAGAGCCGTTTCCTTATACGCCCCGACGAAGTTAAAAAACCCTAAATGAACTCCCCACCTACACCCAATACCACGTGTAACATCACGCTACAAAATAAATTCGCCTCAATAACATCTTAGGAAAGTCTAGCCTACGACGCACCGCTGGAGAACGCCAAAAGAAAACTATCCGAAGAAAATTTATGAAAATGTTGATATATATGGTGTTTGCCAAATTACCGACATAACTCACTGCGTGTACCCCCCACACTTTCACGTGCTTCCAAACACGTGAACATTGATGGGAACTCGAACGAGGGTCTTGGTTTCTGCTTCATCTCATTTTTTCCCACAGCTGGCTTATTGGTGTTATTGACTTAGAATGTCCATGTAGCGATCTACAGAGTGTTACGGAAAGGGTATATCAATACAAACGGGTTGAAGAGTGTATCTGGTCTAGAATCTCTGTAAAAAATTTCAGCTCAAAAGCATTAACTTTGAAAATGCTTAATATTTTTTTATTTCGACATCACGGCGCTGCACTGGCGCGCGGCGGCGTGATGTGCATGTACTAGGCGCACAGACACACTACAGATAATGGATAATGACCCTCGTAGTGCGGTGACACGTTTGTTATGATTTCAATTTAATAAACTATCGAAATAAAAATCAAAGTTACTGCTTTTGAGCTGAAATTTTCTACAGAGATTCTATACCAGATACACTCTTCAACCCGTTTGTATTGATATACCCTTTCCGTAACACCCTGTATAGTTCGTATATGTTCATCCTAGAAGCAAAAATCGAAGACATGTGACATCTACCAACCCGCACTGGGCCCGCGTGGTGGATTACGGCCCACTCCCTCTCATCGAGAAAAGGCCTGTGTCCCAGCATTGGGAACATTATTGGCATTGGCTGATTATGCTATGTATGCTGTGATCTTTATTTCCATCCATGTTTATTATTTGAGTTCTTTTCAGATTGATAATTCCATCATTTGTATTTATTTTGTTCTTCTCGTTTCATTTATCTAGTGACAATCAGGTACATATTTCTATTTTCGACTATTTACACCAACAATTTAGAACATTAGACCATGGCAATAAAGATCACCATTTTTGTGGTCCTACAGCATTGAATTGAACGGAATCATATAGCCCCAAGCCAAATAGATATAAGTATGCAACTATGCTCATGCACCACGTAGGGAAAGTCAAAGAGCCCAACAGGACATCATAACATCTCGAGCAAAGCCGCGGCACGATAAGCTACATAGATTATAATTAAACCAGTAGTCGATAAATTGTGAGCAACAAGGTTGGCGATGCTTTTCATTTCACTTTCTAAGTAAATACATCTATAACATTCGCTGTAATTTTCAGTAGTGAAGGGTTATTTATTGCACGAATTTTCTTTTAAATTTGAAATGCAACGTTACAAGATCCTTTTGGCGCGTGGCAAGATCAGCCTATAATGTTCCCACTGCTGGGACACAGGCATCCTCTCGGTGACAGAGAGTGGGCCGTAATCCACCACGCGGGCCCAGTGCGGGTTTGTAGATGTCACATGTCTTCGATTTTTTGGTTCTAGAACATGCCGGTTTCATCACGATGTTTTCCTTTACCGTTTTGTTGAGAGCAGTGGTGATGAAATAATTTACTCAAAGTAAAGCGCCTGTCTGGGTTCGAACCTACGATCTACAACTAGTAAGTTGCGGCCGTTGCACTAGGCCTCGACTACTCTATGGCGCGTGGCCAAAATAGGATCTGGTTTTGTTTATACAATTTCTGTGACAATTTCCACAAATGTTTACCAACAAAACGTCAATGTCATTCAGGCATCAAAAGATCCTTTTTAGTAGCTCTTTTAGTATATTCTCTCTCTTTACAAACTATGACATAATCGGAAATGTGATACGTATGCTTATCTTGAATTGAATGATACTTCCGTGAGAACACATAATGAATATTCAGTGAAATGGGAAATGGACAATTTTCTTGTTACCTTAGATCCCTCTTATGTCACCGCAGGAAGTGAAAAAATACGTAATTTATAATAAAGTAGTAAGTATGAGGAAACAATCTTCTACTATTCATACAAATACACATACAAATAAAGAAAATTGAAGTGTCTGTTTGTAATGTTAAAATAACAGCTTTTTACTAAATGCATAAATATGAAAGTACATAAGGTACTTATAAAAAAAATTTTTTTTTTTAATGTATATATGTCTGTCTGTCTGCTTGTTCCGGCTAATCTACAAAACGGCTGGACCCATTTCGATGAAATTTAGTATGGGGATACTTTGAACCCTGGGGAACAACATAGGCTACTTTTTATCGACATACCACGCGGGCGAAGCCGCAGGCGGAAGCTAGTCACATTTTCTGACTTTCCAGTTGAAAATCGTAATTGAGACCTCAGACACAATAGCACATAACCGATTCCTTTTTGTTTCTACAAGAGGACTACAATTATAATCAACCATATATTTTCAGGTCAAGTGGTCTCAATATAGCGGGCACGTGTTAACTCATGTCACATTTTTCAATAAAGCTATTCGTTTAATGACCGGTAAGTACCTGTGTTGTGACAACGACTCATGCGCAGCGTCATATTGATTAGTGTCCCATTTCCTCAATCGACTCACAGACTTTCCACCGGGAAAACGGAAATTCCACGAAATATAATTTTAGATTTGTTTTGTTACCTTTATTGACGTCACACCGAGCTGTGATAAATGCCAACTTTGATACCTTGAAATAAGCGTCTAAATTTACTTTGGGTCAAGTCAAGTATTTTTTTTACTTCGTAATAAAAAATCGTTTAAGTATTCGAATTAGGCTAAGAATAAGCAATAGGCTCTCCCCCTATTACATAGGGCTTAAACATAACTGGCGAAATGTGGGTGGACTATAGGAACACCTCTGCCTTACACTTCGGGGAATATAGGCGTGATGTTACGTAGCCTAAGAATCCTAAGAATCAGCACTTTTAACGTTAAAATGACATAATTGTTGTCTTCATTAATTTAAAGATAAAAGTCCAAAACCCCACCCATCACAACTTACTAGTATTTTAGCTGGGAAGAAAAATTCACACAACAAAATCCCCAGTATTAAGAGATGATATTGAGACTTGAAAATTAGTAGCGCAATAGCTAGATTGACAGGAAAATCTCATAACACTGTCCAATGTAGGAATCTTTGCCGTGGAGCTAATGCCATGGTCAAATAGGTAAACAATTATTTATGAGATTAGTGTTCGGAACATAAGTTTACTTCAGAACCTAGCCCATCATTATGTCTTGATAGCTACTCAGCTGCATAATAGATATGCATTATCAGCCTATAATGTTCCCACTGCTGGGACACAGGCCTCCTCTCTGTTAGAGGGAGTGGACCGTAATCCACCACGCATGCCCAGTGCGGGTTGGAAGTTGTCACATGTCTTCGAATTTTTGGTTCTAGGATATCGCGATTTCCTCACAATGTTTAACAGTGATGATGAAATAAATACACAAAACTAAATCAATCGAACTCACGACTCACAAATCGATAAGTCGGAACCGAAACCACTGATTCACGACTAAAGAATATTCTAGAAACAGACTAAAGCTAGGTACAGGATATAGATAGGTCCGCGCGCCAGGGCAATATCCTTTCAAATACGTAAACAAGCTCTCTACAATACCAGTGTTTTTATTTTTCTTTAACTTTTACAATGATTACTTGATTGGCATAAATATCTGGCAATGTATCTGTCTCCCTAAAATGGGAGATAAAGACATTCACACTCTTTATTTATTGCTTACACTTGGAAACAACTTTTAAATTTTAATTAACATTTTAACATACGCTTGTAATTTAACCAAATTAAGTTAAAGCGTACATTAAGTTGGGCTATAAATTATTCTTTTAGGAAAATACTGTTTTTATTTTAAGGGACCACTGAAAAATAATGCGTCACAGTGACGTGAATGAAGGAATTAAGAACTTAAACGTACTTTTTTCCAAAAATAATAAGTACTCAAATGAACTCACAAAAGTCTAGTGGATCCTGAACAGTTGCAGGGGTTGGTCGCTAGTGGTGACATAAAAGGGACGATCATAGACAAATAGTGGGTAAGTGGGTAAATAATGTTGTGATCTGAAGAAGATGTATTGGTAAGCAATACGGTGTCATATTTGTCACCCGCGATTATAATAGTCCTCCTGACCTAATTTTGACCATGGAGGCCAGTCTCAGATGAGACTGGCCATCTACGCGGGAGATATTACAGTGCACAAGTGTGTGCGCAGACACAGGTGCACCCACTCTTCCCTCGCTCTCATTGTCCGATGGGACGGCAATCCGACAAGACCGGAGAGAGATCAAGCGCAGGACCAACGGCTTAACGTGCTTTCCGAGCCACATCGGTTTCACACCACCAACTTCCAAATTCCAGGCAGTTACTGAGAAACCCAATAACACTTTGTCCGACCTGGGAATCGAACGCAGGACACCACGCTCAACAGTCACGCTTGCGACCACGAGACCAACGGGGCAATTAAACCCATCCGCCCGCACTCGCGATTATAGATAGACACCGTAATTACTTATACTTATTCGTTTGAAGACATGCGTGTGAGTGATGTTTCAAAAATACAAATTCAATCAGCTTCAAATAGGACGTAAATCAAACTAGAATCAGTCTTAATGCGTAGTACAGAAGGTAGACAATTAGATTTTCCGGTTTTTGATTCTATGCATCTTTGTCATAAAAATATTGATACTGTAATGCTAATTGAACCTCCATCTATGCCTACTATCCTTGAACTCAAAACATATACGTCACTGTCAATGCAGCGTCAAGCATAAGGAATGAATAACCCTTAACTTTTTAGCGGACACGGACAAAGGAAAAGGCGAGAGTAAACGCAGACAATATAACTAATGCAAGAAAAAGAATATTGCGAACTATGGACATCAATATCCCTTTATTAACACTTGTGCGAGATTCAGCCACGACTAGGGTTATCATTCGTCCGTATTTTTCCGGACATGTCCGACTCATTGCCGCCCCCTATCCGGGTCTCCGGACTTTTCAACAGGTATTTTTTTCTGTAGAAATAAACATAAGCATAATTAGCCTATAATATTCCCACTGCTGGGACAAAGGCCTCCTCTCGGTGAGTGGGAGTGAGCCGTAATCCACCACGCCAGCCCAGTGCGGGTTTGTAGATGTGACATGTCTTCGATTTTTTGGTTCTAGGACATGCCGGTTTCCTCACAATGTTTTCCTTCACCGTTTGGAGAGCAGTGGTGATGAAATAGTTTACGCAAAGTAAAGCGCCTGTCTGAGTTGGAACTCATAGGTCGCGGCTGTTACCACTGGACCACCAATGCCCTAAAACAAAGAAACATGATAAAGTAAAATTTCCGGACTTTTTTAAAAATTTTTTGGCTTTTTGTCAGGTCTTTTCAAATTTCGAAATGGTAACCCTAGTCATGAGTGCCATGACACTGGCTGGCATCGCAGGTGCACGTTTATAAGCTATTCATCGAGTTGAAAGCGCCGTCAGTGCGGACACGAATGGACAATCAGATCGAACGCATATCCTTGTTCTGTGCAGACACAATGTTTTTCTTTGAGTTGCAAATGTATTTATTTTCTTTGATTTTAAGAGTTTAGAATTTATCGTACAACTTTGTCTTTAAAAACAACGTGGGTTCCAGCAGAGTAGGTAGGTAACTGGGCGTTTGACGATATCTTCTTTAAAAAGTGTAGCACGATTTGGAAGGAAACAAATAACTAGTGACTCGGCTCGGACCTATTTTGTTGTTCTCTGAGTGAGTTCAAAAAAATGCATTGTTTGTATTAACTTAATAATTTAATTATAATAATAAAAATAAGTTAGGATAAGAGTTTAGATAAATACACTATGGCATTAGGTTACCCTGTTATGTTAAATGTACCTAAGTTAAATAGATAAGAACCATCTACTAGGTAACCCAATTATGATACAAGTTACAAACGTAGAATTTATTTTATGAGTGTAATACTTTATCAATATAGTCGTCGTCGGTTTGCGACAGGACTGATCTCACGTAATAGGGGTCGGTTTAAGTGTCCATAATACCGGCAAGACGTTTAACTCATCATAAAAATATATTATTGTCTATCTCTAGAGTCAGGTACAAATAATACAATTCATTTAGGGTACACGAATGGTTTTGGAGACATAAAATCCAAATAACTTAAAGGAAGTAAAGTGATTAAGCAATGTGGTTATCTAAGGGTAGGAATCGTGGGAGCGGTGAATGCTAATGCAAATCCCGCACCCCCGGCCCATAGGTAGAGGTGGAACACCGCGGTGGTTTAAGCCGGTAAGAGTCCGGCATGCCCCTTTGTCACCCCCACGATAGAGGAAGTCCATGAGGATTACCACCGCGAGAAAAAAAAAAGAAAGGGTAGGAATCGTAGAAGAGTACCTAACTAAGTTGTTCAGTTTACGAAAATCAAATCAAAACCACTGATTCCGACACAGTTAGGAAAAGGCTGCCCTGATAATTACGAAGTAACGTGACAACTTTACGGCCATAAATTCAAACACTGATAGAGGCCCCGATCGACGGACACATCAGCTACATAAAGCCGTAACCACCTGACGAGATGATGACACTGACAAAGCGCTAGCAACTCGCAGTCTCATGATTGATGTCTGCGCTTTGATATCACATCGCACACTGAGCTATCTATCTCGCTCAACATTCTAGTACTTATGGCTTAGAAATAGCTATTAATATAGATGGGGTGCAATAAAGGCTACTTAAAGTTACGGTATATTGAGCTTAGCTACCAATCTTGCTGACTGGCTGAACTTTTGAGCTAGATATGAGTCTCTTAGAAGTCATACGTCATAGGCGAAAGACAAAGATCTTATGGGTAACACCACAGATACAGATAGACCTAGATACCGCAAGTATCACGATCTGTATGAAAACCAAGCGTGCCATTTTTTAACTACCTACTATGACGTCACAAACACTATTTAGCGATGGCAAAAGCCACTGCACGCGGCATCCGTCTCACCAAACCCCCGGGGCCTAGCGCCAGCGCTCACGCTCACCCAGCCAGCAGTACACAGGATTGAGCGCGAAAGTGGCGGCTTACGATTTTTGTACGTAAACTGGTGCGATTTTTGGCACGCGAAGCAGTTGCTCTTGCGTTATCTAGGTGTATATAAATCTGTGGGTAACACAAAGAAAGAAAAAAACAAAGTATTAAAGTATTTTTACTGGGGAAGAATGGTGGCCCAGTGGTATCAGCAATCGGCCCCGACTTACGAGTCGTGAGTTCAAACCCAGGCAGGCACTTCATTTTGTGTATTTAATTTCATCACCACTGCTCTCAAAACGGTGAGGAGGGTTCTAGAACCAAAAATTCGACGACATGTGACATCCACCAACTCGCATTGGGCCCGCGTGGTGGATTACGGCCCACTCCCTCTAACAGAGAGGAAGCCTGTGTCCCAGCAGTGGAAACGTTATAGGCTGATTATGTACGGAGGATGTTGAATTTCATTGCATCCTACCAGAAGGCCAATTCTCGTAATTTAAAACGTTCAAAACCTAGTCGCAATCTCATCTCGGCGACAAACAAATGTCAAAAACTTGTCAAAATGTAAGGAAACTAGAGGTATTTTTGACAGATTGAGACAGATCAGACTGTGAACGTTCTGAAAAATACGAGAATTACCCCTCAGGTAAAACAGTGATTTAATCAAGTAGCATTATGCATTTTATGCACGTGTCTCTGAAACAATGTTACAGAAAAGCAATAAATCTTAGAAACGTTCTATATCGTTCAATATCCACCCGCATAGCTTTATTGCGGTTTTTGTAATATCCAGTCTAGCAGTCGTCGAATCTTTCTTGTTACTATGTATTTCCATTATGTTCACTGCAGCTGAATACTTAAAGCTGCCCAGTGAAATGGTTACGAATGCATCGGATTGAATAACCTTTTATTTTACAAACGGCTTCCTATTGCTCATTGAAGCAATAATTCACGGGTAATCACGTAATAGGATACATTGTTGGTAATTATGCGTTGTTATAAGTCAATTCAAATATCGTAACTCAATTACTCTAAACATTCAGGAAACGTCAACGCACGGTAGCGAGCCTGCGTACTCGCAGGTACTCGTAGGTATGGTGAAGGGCTTGCATAATGGCAGCGCGCGCGCTGATAGCGGCAGCGGCCTATCTACAAGCGTGCTGACAGAAGCAGTTAAGCCGTGTTCACACATCGCTTGTTAGACACCGCACAACTGCCAATTACCGCGACATACAACCCCCATACAAACTCACTTTCGCCACTGGACCTGGCAATAAGCGTATGTTCATGGGATTTTAAATTGCAAACGAGATGGTAATTAGCGAAAACAACCGCATAAAGTCGTGGCATTTAGCCACCGAGGGTCCTGTATGGAAATTAGGGACAAATTACGTCTCCACTCTTACTTTCATTTGTATAACAACAGTTACATAAAGCCAGTAATTTATTATTTCTTAATCCGCTTTGTTATCCTGTTTAAAGGGTTTGTGCAATTGTTGCGAATCGTACAAAAATAAAGTCGATTTATCAATCGGATTGTATCGATTTTTGCGATCGATCATGACACGAATAGATCAAAACAGTCGGTCAAACGTATTCCATATCTGGAGCCGATAATCGTATGCGTGCCCAGGCCGAGCTTGCCACTTATGCAACTTATAAAATATTGCGAACTCATAAGCGCAGTGCGCCCGCGCCGCGGCAGCACTAAGATGAAACTGGAGATAGAGTTAATCTAATAAGTCAGATCTGAAGCCAGACGTCGACTGAAGTAATAACTCACGGTTGAGGAGCCAGAGGTTAATTAAAAATAGCAACTTCAATCTTACGTGTCAGAGATGGAGTTAGATTAGGAATCGTCCGATTTATCCTATCTCAAACACTATAAAGCACACTTCTTTACCAAGGAAGCGTAATAAGTTACGAAATAATAGTAAATTATGAAAACGAGCACCGAGCGAGCTTTTCCTAACGTAGAATTTGTTCTAAGGTATTTAAATTCTAACATACCTATTTGTTTATAGTTGAGCAAACAAACGGCAACACTTTTGTAACACCCATTTACGCTTTACAAGTGTTTATTTCTTAACGTTCTTGTACTAATTACGCAGCGTATAAATCAACTGTTGGTTTTAGTGCCAAATCTCGCGAACGTATCGCGTTGCGGCTGAGTTCAGACAATCCTAACTAATGTGACGTAATTTTGCACTTGAGAAATTCAAGCTATCATTTCGCGGCGTTCTTAATCCCAGTCGACGGCCAGTCATCACTAATCAATTTGGTGTATGTTCTCCGCATCTTACACAAACGGCCCGCGAGCCTGGCTGGTTGCAAAGCATTCCACGTAAGAGCAATTACAAGTAGGCTCCAGTGCGTTCACGTAAATACCACATGCGTATAGTTGTAATAACTAATATGCATGTGGTGTTTAGTTTGCTCCAAACGAATTTATGTGAAGAGTTTCGTTATATCTAAGTCTATGGTTATATCCAATTCCGACGTTGTAAAGTCGTGAAACACACCCCACAAAACCCCTGATTGAAACACTTATCGAACAAATCACGAAGAGAATCGAATATCGCACAAGGATGTGAATAAATAATATGTGGGTGGAATTGTGAAATGAAGCAGTTTACGATACGACAATGTGAACTGCCAATAAAAAGGATATTATTTTAAATCAGTCATCGCAACAAAGTACCGATCATGTAACAAAACTGTTTTATGACAAAGTTAAACGTAACTGCTATTGATAACAACTAGTTTGAGAACATAATCCTTAATTGTGTTGTTGGACAAAGATACTAGTTGGCGTTACCGCTAAACGGAACATTATACGGTGAGGAACGTAATTAATAATATGCCTGGGCAAGAACATTACAATTCTGAATTGACTTCAATGTTGCTAGCATCATTTACAAAGACATGCATATAAACAAGTTCATAATGTATGGTGCAAAACTGTAGTCTACTTTAAATAAATAAAAAATCAGTGTGAGCTGCAACATAAGTACCAATCATCTGTCCCATTATCCCGCATCACTACTTACTTCAGCCGCGTCACGTACGAGTACTAGAAACCTTGGGCCGAGCCACAGATAAAGCACTGATTCACTGGACACATTCAAAGATAACCGTAAGTAGTGATTTCTACCATTTATCCTGTCAATCACCGCTGGTTCCTAACAAACACCGGTCAAAGGTGCGGGAAGGCCTCAATCAAATCAATGATACGGGGAAATGTAACAGATACCTTGTAACACATTCGAGTGTATAGGAACACCACTGACCCGCTTGTTTCCGTCAATCATAACATAGGAACCTACGGTAAGGTATTGTTGAAACCGTTAGTTAACTTTTATAAAGTACTGCGGCACGTTTCGCACATTAAATAGAGTTGGTTCCTTGGTTCCTGATGACTGTCTGCTCGTTACGGACGTTCGTTAGCTCGGGCCCGCTTGGCCAGTTATCACGCCACTTCTCCGGAGTATTGCCCATAAGAAATGCTCCGAAAAGATTTTAAGATTTTCTTCTAGTCGATTAGTCTATTAAAATGTTGCACTCAATAATAAACAAGCTCCGAGTCTAAGCACATTCACCTCAACTAAAATAAAACAGTGCGTCTTTGATTAATGAAAGCTTGCACACATTTGCTAAGTTAATGGCTAATTAGGCATGAGGCATATATACCACCAAGTGTGAGGCAGCGTTTAATAACGCATACTTATCGCTAATGACCTAACGGGTCTAGCAGAGTTAACATTAATGCTGAGACACTACTTAGAACCATGTTTGGAATAAATGCTGGTGAAAATGTATCACAATGAACTATACTGACGGTTCGCCAACAATAGCTTATAATGTTGTAGGACAAGACACAAAACGACTCGCTTCCGGCGAATGTTGTTTCCATTACCACCATACCAACAGTATTTTTACTGCGTTCTTTGAAAACTGTGTAAACCTCATTTCATATCTCTTCAACCTAATATCACCTTCACACCGGTAATAAGCTTAAAAGCAGCTGTAATCAATATTCTTCCATGATAAAAAAACACATATTTCGCAAAACATCCTGCAGCGGTCGCGTTGCACTCGAAAAAAATAAAAGCGAACAAGTTTCTAGTAATTAAGCCAAAACTCCGTAAGGAAAGTAGGTCGTAGCTACCTCTGAAATAGTTTCACCACTCATCGACTCTGTACATATATTAATTTTCGGAGGTGAAGGACCGAGTTGCGTGTACTGTTTGCGTGCATGATCAGTACGAGATTCGTTCATTCGATTCCGGCACTTACTTACAGACAGGCCCATCAATTTCGGGACACCTTCGGACTTCGCAGAACTTTCGCCAGAAGCACGAACCGAATCTGATATGTATCGGCAATGTGGTCATTAATACAACGACGTGTCGCACTAGGTTGGACGTTGCAACATGTTACGTAGCAACAGTTTCAAGATATTTTTGCCTCGTTCAATTAGGCAGGGTGTGGCCATTGTCAACTGTACTGAAACTGATACCGGTCAGCTGTTCATACTTATCTGTCATTGTGTAACATAAATTAAACCTACGATTGTTTCAACACTTGTTCTTTCTATACGAGAGCAAAATGCTGATGAGAGTATTCGTTCAGCAAAACGTACAGTCAGTTATAGCAATTAGCTGACCACCTTTGCATAAATGGTTAAAATTTTTCAGAATACGAATCGATAGAATTTTATAATTCTTTTATATTTTATTTATTAGAGCAAAGTAGTTAAATAAAATATAAAATAATTTTAAAATTCTATCGATTCGATTCGATTCTAAAAAATCTCAACCATTTATGCAAAGGTGGGTCAGCTAATTGCTATAACTGGCTGTACCATGAAGTCACGGCTTTTATCCTTGACAGGTTAACTAGAGTTAAAATTAGCTTGCAAGCATTACTTGAAAGGAATCGAGTTTGCAATATACAATTACAATGGGTTAAAAGCGAAGAAGATTGTGACAGTGACAGGTTGGCAGACCATCGCCATGCGGCTACAGAAAAAGAGTACTTACGAACAAAAAAGAGAAAAGTGATACGAGGCTTTCTTAGGACTCTCCTTTCTATACTACATTTAAGGAAAGGGAAACCATCAATCAGCCAAAAATAAATATACCAGTTTTGGAAACAAAATTAAAACAAAATATTACTTTCACGCCAATTTTTGTTGACAGGTTGTGTGATTAAAACCAAATCTTCAATTAACGATGACGGATTCCTTCCGGATCAACATGATTAGATTTTGATGAAAGCTGTTACTCGTCATATAACGGATAACTAACGTCTGTGCAGAATTTTTCTAGTTATACTTAACTTACAAAGACCAAAAGCATAGATAGCATTATTGAGTAAAGACTAAAGAGTAGACTTGGGAAACTTGAATGTAGGTAACTGTATATAACAAATAAGATATTCATACACCATAGTGAATATAAATAAACGAAAAACATAAATAGCTAGTTGGAGGCTATTATAATAAATTATGTTAAACAAAAACTGCTCCACTGAGTGTTTGAGCGAATATTCGTCTCGATTGGTCTCGGCGCGCGCAGGCGCCCTGCTGCGCCGATCCCGAGTATATCGCCATCATTGCGCCATTACTGTCTTCCTTCAGCTACTGTAGATCAAACTCGTGCGCAACCCGTCACATTCATACTTGTAACGGTCCCCTGCAACTCTATACAATTTAAATAATGAGAGAACTAGAAGCCGTTACGTGTGTAAATTAAGTTCTGCTCTTGTAGTCAGGTGGCCAGTCAGCCGGCGCGTTCGTGACAAATATGTCATACATATGCCGCCGCCCCTTAATAGTTTCACACGATTTTTCTGACGGACAGCTGTCCCACTTGTCACCGAGGTAATCACCAAATTGCACGTGTCATTGTGCATTTTCCTTACGAATGAAACCACAGCCTGATGAATGATTACTTTTCTTGAATCTGTCAAGAAGTACAGTTACCAAGTCGTCAAAAGATTTTAGCACTGTAATTTTAATACTGGCTTATACCTTTTCTAGTAATTTATCCTCACTTTATTTATGTTGAACAGGGTCAGCAGTAGTCGATTTAGCAACCGTGTTGGAAGTACAACAAAAACTTTGAACACTGCTTTTAGTTGTCAAAAAAGTTTAGAGGTTAACTTTTCATAATTCGAATGAAAAGGTGAAATTTAACAAGCATTGTTACAAGTAGTTTAATCGTATTGCTTTTGTGTTTTTCGAGGCCACTGGTCATTATCATATGCCCGTTTAGAGTAATAAAACCCGTGATTGACATTTAGAGGCCGACCATCAACAGAGTAAAAGTTTAAGAATCAGGTTAAACGTTTCAGCAAAAAAATTGGCACGTCATTTGTATGGTAGCCATCGCATTTCTAAAGCATTTCTATTAGTATTTTGCAATTAGACCAAATTAATTAAAATTGTATTTATTTGTCACTGGATTGGAAGTTTAAGGGGCTTTGGCTAAGTAATATCAGTCGCACGGGTCGATCGATCAGGATAAGCTACGCTTTCCATGGTTGGTCCGTGGATGGGTGACCGTATTTACATACCAAGATCCCTCCGTGGCTCGGAAAGCAGGTTAAGCCGTTGGTCCCGGCTGTCATTCGTGGATCTTTGACAGTCGTTACGGGTCGGCAGAAGCCCGAAAATCTGACAACCAGTCTTACAAAGGGGTATCGTATTACCCAGTAACTGGGTTGTGGAGGTCAGATAGGCGGTCGCTCCATGTAAAATACTGGTATTCAGCTGCATCCGGTTAGACTGGAAGCCGACCCCAACATAGTTGGGAAATGGCTAGGCAGATGATGATGGATTTGAAGTTTGTACGCTAGTTTTTGCCATGAGGTCCCGTATTATAAGCTTTTTTCCAAATCTTGTGGGATCAACTTTCTGAATCCTTTGTCCAGCAAAAACATTAAGGAGACGTGAAGAGAAGCCTTATCTGTAGTACATTATTATTGTTAGCGCGTTTCTCAATCCTTTTAGGGCAATACAGGAGTCAGTGACTTTACACAATGCAAAGCAAAAACCGCCTCCGTAAACTTTTTCACACAAAAGGCGCCAAAATCATAATTTTAAACGTCCGCATTTACACACTATAACCCTGAAACATAAAAACGTCTGCGTTATTCAACATGAGCGTTTACAGTCACCATTTTGTTATGTAGGTAACTGACATTAATTGTTAAAAGTGTGATATTGACACGGAATCTTAACTTTCGTCATGCTGCAAGTGATTTGGGAGAATAATCACACACGAAACACAGATTTGTTCATAAATTGATACACCGTTAACTTAATACGTTGTGTTCGGTTAAAAGGCGAGAAATTTGTAATTTTTTTCGCCGTAAGTTACATGCATCCATCATTTGTTGTTTTGGGAGACCGTTAACGGCCCGTCAGAACTTCAGCCTGGAGGGAAAGGTCGACAGAATTAATAGATTTCATACTTCACCCTTACATCGTCCCCCATATACTTATAAGTATTTAAGTATGCAGTCGTACCTGAATTTAAGCGGTTAGTGGGGCACGGTGATCGTTTACAAGTAAGTCGGAGTACGAAGAAAATACATACAACGTAATGTGACACTGACCGGAGAACTGAGTGATAGTGTGCAGCGATAGCGGTGCGGAAAGTAATAGTATGTTTCCCAGATTGATTAGTGGTCTAAGTTTTGCTAAATTAAGCCAATTATGGTTTGATTATAAACACTAATGTAGCGTATTAAGAACGGAAATAATCAATCATACATCAACTAATTGTCTAATCAAAATGCGAAAGCTTTACTACGAGCTTACCTATAATGCTATTTAATTTGTATTAAAATAACTTTTACATACATCCTAATGTAGCTAAGTAATAACCGCCGCACGGGTCGATCGATCAGGTTAAGCTACCCTTACCGCGGTTGGTCCGTGGATGGGTGACCATCTTCGCATATCAAGACTATTCAAAACCCTCCGTGGCTCGGAAAGCACGTTGCCGCTGTCATTCGTGGATCATCGAGTAGCCCGAAAGTCTGGCAACCAGGGGGGCGATACCAAGGGGTATCGTATTACCCAGTAACTGGGTTGTAGAGGTCAGATAGGCAGTCGCTTCACGTAAAATACTGAGCTGCATCCGGTGAGACTGATAGCTGACCCAAAGAACATAGTTGGAAAAAGGCTAAGCAGATATCCAGCATAATGAAGCTAGATAATGTCGTATTACGAAAATAGACAACACCGATGAATGGAAACCGCCACAATCACCTTCTAAATAAAGTTCGCCTCCCTCATTGTTCCCTTCAGTAACATCTTTACTATGCACCTAAACAGCGATCCACGTAAACACAGTAAAACTGTAGCATAAACCCTGTTGGAACTAAGAAAGGAACATAAAATAGTTGTTGCTCGTATTATGCACGCCCCTACGATGATTCGCGAGGCAATAAATTTAATGCAGTGGACAGCAAAATTGTTGTTTTGACCGCACAACTTTGCAATGCTTTTATAAAAACTTTATGCTTCTTTTAATTTAATGGCCTATTGACAGAAAACGTTTTGTTGGTTGTCATCATTAAAATTATGACTCGTTTTATGTGGTGCTAATTACTGTGTACTTTTTGCTCGCGTTTGCCTGGCGTTTCGCTCTCACTAGCAAAGTTTACGGTCCCTGACAGTGTGATACCTTGTAGTCGGCTGTGATGCAATAAATATCGTAATGTGGAGCGGCAATCCCACACTCGCGTCTTCTTTCCTAACACGGGCATCGCTGGGAGCAAAATAAAGCGGTCCCTGACGTTCGACGGGATGTCGTTTTACCAAAACGGGTTGCAGCACTACATAAGGAGCTCGCTCTTATACTTTTTAGCTTACTACTTTCTTAAGGTTTGTACGCTGTAAAATCGATTCGGAGAAAAACTCGCATAGAAATGAACTTGCGCTTAGTAACAGTAGTCCTTACAATGCTGCACTTTCTCAGTTTCTAATGCCGATACTGAGTCATGAATAAAAATGTGTATCTACTCAACCTAAGATAACAAGAAACACCTACAACATAATACAAAAATAGAGCCAAGAACAGTCGTACGTGATTTCTTGTTTACTCTTCAGGAAAATTCCTAAAATACAACCTTATCTTTTCGGCATTCCGCAGCTCCTTTACGGCATGAACATTTGTCAGGTAGGGTCGCGTCGAGACGCCATAAAAGACAACCGGTAGAATGTTCGCGAGTCTCTGAGCCCGCACCGCCGCACCCGCACCGCCGCAGCGCAGCCGCAAGCCACCATGCACACCATGTACCACCGTTGTATTCAACAAACGCATTTATTATTTCCAGATAGACATGATATTCGCTATCTCTACACACGAAGAAAACAGAAACAAGTTTTGCCACTTATTTTCGTCTTCATTCTCTGCGTGCACCCATGCATCCGTGCATCTTTAAATTACCCAACAACCTTCAAAATAGAAAGGAACGTCTTTAACATTTACATATGATATGACCTCAAACTATGGTTATTAAAACCTAGTTTTGTTTAACCCACTCCGGAGACCCGAAATCTTAATTGTGCGTTTATACAAATAGTTAAATGTTAAAGATAAATCGTTAAGCTTAATGAGAGTTGTAATGTATCCATTTTAGCAATTAAAGAGTAGTGCAAATATAAAAATGAATTAACAATACACATGGTACCTCCGCATCTACGTATTGATACTACAGTCGAAGAAGCAGTGAATTTTAATTTAAAAAATACAAAACATAAAAATAAAGTCGCACTAGTTAATTGCATCAATTTAGCAGTTAATAAAGCAGAACCATTTTGTTTACCTGTTACTGCGCTATTACGGAGTTATAGCCAATTAATGCGAGCCAGATTTAGATGCAACGCCCACTAATCTCTGACGTGTGTGTCACGAGCTTATTAGGACGAAAGAGGTGATTGTATTTTTGGGGAACGACTTGTTTTTTTCGATCTAGAGAATACCAGCAGAAGCAGCCTTAAATGACAGGCTTTGCCCTGAAAACGCAAAAGGAGATAATACAATAATAACGAGGAATCAAACCAATAGCGTCTCTCATTAAGTCGATTTCACAATGAAATCACACTAATATTATAAAGGCGAAAGTTTGTGTGTGGGGGTGTGTTTAGGTGTTTGTTACTTCTTCACGCTCAAACGGCTAGACTAATTTTGATAAAATTTTGTATAGAGGTAGCTGACACCCTTTTTTTTTTTTTTTTATGGATGGGAAATCAAGCTGACACCCTGGAATAACATAAAGGCTACTTTATATCCCGATATTCCTACGGGATTGACATTTACGCGATTGACACCGCGGGGCGCAGCTAGTATTAAATTAAATTCCATTTTCCAGACAGGTGGAACGATGACCTGAAGAAAACAGTTGGCGCAGACAGGATGTGGGAGGCGAAGAAGTGGGTGTCGTGAAGCAATGCGGCTCGCGGGAGGCCTACTGCGACAGCCTGTTGATGTAATGTTATCTTTTATTTTATTTTTGTTCTAGTTCAACAAACAATAAGTCTGAACATAAATCAAAGTACAAAGACATTGGTGACACTTTTATCAAAACAAAAAAATTGCATTCCATTAAAAAATCAGGCCGCAGCCACACAAATATTTACACATCTGTTTCCTTTCAAAATTTCGTAACGTGTGACGTAATAGGGAATTCCTTGAGTGGTGTGACGTATGCGAGGCGACGAACCGTCGAAGTCCGGCAACACTCCTGCGCAGTGCCCTGCAAATGTCAAGAACTCTGAGAGCGGTTACGTAAACGGCCCAGTTACCGCTACGTTACGACCTTTGCCGACACCTTTGAAAATTGACTCGTGTTTTAAGGAAATCTTGACACCCGTTATAGTTTAGCTCTTATTGGATGTCAAAGTTCACTATTGTTCTTGGAATCGAACGTCGAAATACATTTTGTTTTGATTGTATTGCGGAGCAGCTTTCGACGTAATCCGTAAGTGAATTTATGCAAGCAGAAATGTAGGTAAGTAAATAACTTCGATTAAATAACAAGAATGCTGGTCAAAGGTTATGATCGGTGAGGTATGTAATGTATCTACCGTACCTACTTATATTAAACTTTAAGGTACATTTCTTTGGGAAGAGTCGTTGGGGAATGGGAAGGAAAGTAATAAATAAGAAACTGAGTTTATAAGTTTACAGACATCACCAATGCTGGCACTCGTCTATTTATGATCCATTTTCTGTTCAACCCTGAATTACGTCAAACTTGGCAATATACAGCAGTCGGTAGTCTATGGCATACTCGCGTTCAGTAAATCTTGGTGTCTATGTCCACATAGACATAGTACCACCGGCATGGAAATGTCTAACACCTGCTAGACGAACTCCATTCTCTCACTCCAAACCAATTACTATTCATAAAACCACACTTAAATAAATTAAACATGACGTTTCAATAAAACAAATCTGGTGATAGTAAACATACGTCTCGGGGCGTGTCTAATGTTTACATAAAATAAATTAGTAAAAACCGGTTTATTATTAATTGGAGCGTAAGAACATTACCGTGTGTGAGTCTAATTTGTGCAGTGTTACGTAATCATCGAGGTAGGTATGAGTGTGTAACATCAGACCGGCTGTCCCCCAGCGTTAGCCGTGCCGACTTATCAATACACATGACATGTTCACACTTTTGCAACGTGTGTTATGACCTTTTTAATTGACAGACTGAAAAAAAGACGGACCGACGCGTGCGCCGAGTAGGAAAGATTGTGCGTTATGCAAGGCGGAAGTAATAAGGAAATGGAAAAGAGCGATTGCAAAGAACAGGAGTTGGAACAATAGGAAAGTAAGAGGAGTATAGGCACTTAATAAGCACATGCTGTTTATGTTAGATGTTAAACAAACATTAAAGTGCCTTACACATACGGTCACCAAAGGAGACAAGTAACCAGGGTCGTCGGGTACCTATAGTTGAAGTTTAGTAAGAAACCGATGGATGTTTTCGAATAAAATTTAATTTAATCAAGAGAAAACAAACAGTTAATTTATCAAATTAAATTTTATTCGAAAATATGCATCGGTTTCTTACTAAACTTCAACTATATCCGATGACCCTGGCTACTTATCTTTTTTGGTGACTGTACATATCACAAAAGTTATAAACTTATAGTTAGGTACATCAAAGCATTGTACGCATCACTACAATCCTTAGTCATACAGGAAATGCACCAGGATACAGTTACTCATAAAAGTCTGCTCATCTTGAAGATAGCACCTTAGCATAGGATGCACCATAAAACAGTGCGGTAAATCAGCACTTACAACTCATAAAAGACACGTAAACTAAAGTTTAACTGTAGACATTAGTAGAAATAAAGACATTAAAGGAATCTAAGCGTATAACGTTCAGACAATTAAAAACTGCAGTGTGTAAAGCGAAACTTACTGACAATTAAGTATAAAGTGTTAATTGCCAAACAGGACTACCGTTATTCGATTACCACGGGTGTTACTGTCTTTATATCATGTCTTTACAAGTAATTAAATTCTACCGTTCGACAACCGAGGACAGTTTTGTCTTCAACTACATATGATGTTCCATTGCTTTCATGCAGAAGACAATGGTTGGTTTACTGTCAAAAACGGGAATGTTTTCTTCAATATTATTCCTGAAACAGCAACTATTTTAAATAGCTGTAATATGCTCTTCCCGTGAAAAAATAAGATTGAGATTGGCAGCAACACGGACCGTCGAAAATAATAGTAACATTTTCAGGGTGAAATTTTAGTCACCGTTTTCCTCTTAAGGGGTCATTGTACATAATGAACAACTTTTACTATGGGACCAAACATGAAATCGTGCAAAAAAAAAACCGGCTGTCCCTACATTTTGACGAGTTATGCGAACATACGAGTACATACATGTAAGGAACAGCAGATTTTTTTTTTCACGATTTCGGGTTTGGTCCCATAGTAAAAATTGTTCATAATGGGGAGTAAACGACCCCTTAAGAGGAAAACAGTGATTAAAATTTCACCCTGTATAGGCATAAGGCGAATGCGTCAGGCAAAAAAGATCAAATGTTCTTACGCGTTTTGCAATTTTCAGGTTAGTGTCGGTTTTATGTTGATCTAAATATGATTCCCGGCTGTAACAAATATTTATTTCTAGAATTATAATCATAAAAACATCAATACAACTCTCGAAGTTCATATTATTATACTCTCTTGAATGACTATTTCGTGAAATCATGCCATTTGATGCCAATTCTAACTCAAGGAGTTGTATTGCTGATTCTAATGATAATAATTCTGTAAAGCCGTGTTTGTTACGGTCGCGAATCATATTTTAATCAACATACAACCGGACAATAACCTGCAAATTGCAAAAAACGTAAGCAAATTTAAATTTCGCGGGCTATATATTCGCATAAGGACATAACAATCTAGAGATTCAAAACAAGTAGAGCCATACAGACGATAAATTTAGTTTTATAGGTTAGTTTCTCGCATCCAACGGGTTCCTGGGGCTGGAACCGGTCGAAGTGGAGGTGTTCGGGGGAGGCCTATGTCCAGCAGTGGACGTCTTTCGGCTGAAATAATAATAATAATGTTTATTTGCACCTTCAAAATTAACATAAAGAAACAGGTTTACAATAAAATAGGCCAAAAGGTAGTTACAAGTTACATGTTAGAGTTGCTACTAATACCTAAGCTAAGATAACTTAATATCTTGTGATATAGGTATTAGCACACATCCTCATTTGCATTCACATAATACTAATATACATTAGAGCCAGAAAGCTTAATATTGTACTAAAAGTTAGATTCCTGTTTTACAATTTGAGCAAGAAAAGGAGCATTCTAGGTACAAAGTAAACCAAGTGAAATAATGATGATGATGATGATAGGTTAGTTTTGCGCTTATGATAGTCACATTCACATTGTTAACCCAATCATGTTCGAGGCAGCGTAACGCGGTAAAAGCATTTTCCAACGAGCCGCAAGCAACTTACTAACAGACTGATACAATCACCACACTTTTTATCATTAGACCTAGAAAATAGAGATTTCTACAAAACGAGCCAATGGCGCCAATATTCTATCAGTAAATAGGGGTGGTCGGCGGCGCGGGCGCAGCGCACTAAATCACGCACTAATAACTACCAACAGTGATACGATCGCAGCTTTCAATAATAAACTTACCCAATTGTGCCCAGCGCCTTTCATAGAAAGCACTCCGTGAAGTTCTTTACCGGTTTCGTTCCACAATTACTAGCAACAATGATATTTCCATTAACTACTATTCTAAATTGAAATTATCTAGATCAAGATCGTATTGTAAGATAGAAATGCATTTACTAACGCTTAAGTGTGGAAATTAGCTCACTATTGTAGGACATTAATTCTGGTATATTATTTGCTTTTATTATCTCTGAATTTTTGGTAATAAAGCGTTTTAATTCTAACGTCTGCTCCGTTTTAAAACGAAAAAGTTTGCGTTGCCCACGCTTCCCTTTTATGTCAAAAACCTTGCAGACATTTCCTCCTAATGGTAGATTCAGTTGTTGAATACCTTACTTAGCGGTCATAAAAAGTTATTGCATTAACACTGAGCTCCTCAAATTCTGAGTCGAGCTACATGATTACTAACAAATACTTGCACTGACTTGAGTGGACCTCCACTCAAATCTGTGTGGTAATCCTCAAAAAACCATTTCAGACATCAACCTACATGCTCTTCACATAATCTGGCCAAGATTATGTCTGGACTGTAAAAGAGACTGTGACCTCTGAGTTTGTTTCGGCCTGTCTTCTCAGAGTAGTCAGATAGGAAACGCCGACCTCATCTAGCTTATTTTTTATATTATGACGTGTAAAATTGATTCCGATACCTTCAGAATAAACAATTTCATTTTATTTATAAATAACTTGCATAATAATTATATTAAAATAATGTTTTGTTAACTTTACTAAGTCAGTATTAATTGACTTAGTAAAGTTAACAAAACATATTGTTTTAAAAAAACACGACAATCTCCTGGTTGACTTCTGCATATCCGCATTACTCAAATTATATAAAAGTTTGACAATATTTCATCACACTAAGGCAGTGGTAATTTTATTATAGTATGAAAGCTTAACCTCTCATTAATTGCTACCTAATCTCATTAATTGTAACCTTATAAGCATTTGGTTGCTTGCGGCGGCGAACTGTTCAAGCCATGGTCCGGAGCGAGAGGGAGTGGGAGGCAGTTACCTCCTTCTGCGAAGCAGTTATGCTAGCGAAGGAGGTGGCGGGATGGTTGCGGGAGAGAGCCTCAGGTCCCAGTCGCCGCGGGAGACGCTCCGGGCGTCGGGAGCCGCGTGACGACTCCCGGCCACCGTAGGCGCGGGCCTGCAGACGGAGAGTACCTAATGGGTAGCACACCGTCCGATCAGGACCAGGCCTGTGCCGGACGGCGCGTATGTGTTCCACGCACGCCTCAAAGAGATGTCAGCAAAAATGGAAGGGGCCCGTTAGGTCCGAAGCCTACCGGGTCAGCGGGATTCTCCGAAAGTGTTACCGCTGCCCCGGAACATAAAGGCTGAGGAAGGAACACAGGTCGGTTTTATTCAGTAAGAGTCTGACACTCCCTTCCGCTCCACCCAGAGCGGGAGGAGTCATTTGATAATTTCCCATCCACAAAAACAGTCTTTGGTTGCTTAGCAGTAAATAATAACTATAATAATGCTTAGCTAATAGTACTATTTTATGAACGAGAAAGTTTGACAACCATACGATTTATAAATCAACAAGTTATAACAAGCTTCATATCTAAAGTCGCTTCTTCAATTGATTTGTTTTACGACTTATACGAGTTAAAAATAACCTTTCAACCTTGTCTTCTAAGCTAACAAGCTTTACGCTTAGGTCGAATTTCACCAATGACACTGAATGCGATCAGCACTTATTAACCGCGTTTAAGAGCTGTCAGTGTAAATATTCCACAACAATAGTGACACTGACAGCTCCTAAACGCGGTTTAGACGTGTTGATCGCATTGTGTCATTGGTGAAATTCGCCCTGAGATAAAGTATTATTAGTCGTCCTCTATTTGTAAGTAACGAAAAATGTTAAAATAAATAATACATGGGAAAAAATGGTATTTGTTACACCACAGACTACCTACAGTATTGTCTCTCCTTCCCCTTTTTAAATCCATCCAAAGGTTGTCTTTATGAGATCGCTCTTAGCAATAAGACCGCCCATTGTATCACCCTTTGTAAAATTTGTACATTAATATCTGTAATTTATATGGTGTACATAATAAAAAGTATTCTATTCTATTCTAAATGATTATTTTAATGCGAGAGTTTTATTTAGAGAGCTTTAGTGACCTTCTGGGTAATACAGATTGTCGAATTAACGATTCTAAATAGTTTTACTGTGTCAATGTCGCAATTTAAACTATTATTTGTACGTTACATATATATAATTAGTTTATATGATCATGACCTTCGCAGTAAATGTGTTAAACAAAATAATAGGAATCGAAAATAACTTACCCACACACTTTTCAGTTAGGTTCGTTTTGCTTTGGCATAATGAACATCAATAGACAAATCAAACACCAAAGAATGTTCAATGTTGAAACACCAAGCTTGTTTCTATAGGCAACCCACAAACAAATTAACTTCATGCGAGTCGCCTATTGAAATAATATTATTATTTAAAAGTGATGATTCGCCCGTTTCGTGCGAATAGACTAATAATCCAGATTGTCAGCGTAGATCATACAAATCAGTTGCCTTCAGTCAAATGCGTGTAAAATGCCTTTCTCGGCCGTGTGGAATCGCAATCAGAAGATATCATCATCATCAATTCAGCCGATAGACATCCACTGCTGCCCCAAACGTCGACATTTCGACCAGCTCTGTGCTTCTCGCACCCACCAGATTCCTGGGGTATTCACAAGTTCGTCGGTCCACCTTCAGAAAACAACTTCAATCAGAAGATATAACCATCGTTTTATTATTTTACAGAGAAGAGGTCAATACCCAATCGGTACAGATGAATTTAAAAGTTTGACGATCCCATAGATAGATGCATTTAGCTGCACTTTCCAATTCGTTTATTAAAACGTACGTTTAATAAATGACAGTGGAATGAGCGGCTTGCTCAGGCGCATCACACGTCACGGGCCACACGATAAATCTTCTTTTGTTTAGTTCGTGTAATATGTTATAAACAAACACGCAGGCGGCGATGAGACACGCTTGGGGTTTGACTAGTATGTCCTCGCGGTGATGGTTGGACCTTATTTCATAATAATTATGATAAAATACTTATAAATGCTGGACAAGTAAAGTGAACCAGTCCACCAAAAAATAATAATAGAACTGGCTAAAATCGACTGCAGAGGGTACTTTTTTAATGAAGTGATAAATTATAAGACGCCATTTTTTTACAAAAAAAAAATGCATTAGACAAGTATGAAAGTTTGAAATCCACTGCAGTATGAAGTTTCTTACAAAGCCCGCTGTAGGCTCTAGGGCAAATAGATTCGCAAGACAATAAACAATAATGAAACATTGATCCCACATGGAAAGTTATCAACGTAACTGGTGGTCTTAGATTCAACGCTTAACGAATTAATAGACGATACTCATATTTTATCGAGAGCAACTGAAATTAGAAAGGATATAGATTACTGTGCTAATACCTACTGAAGTCACCAAACCCAAGATAAGCGAGTTGTAAGTTAAGCACATAACAATAAAAACGACGAATAAAGAGACTGGTCTATAGACTTAAGTGAAATGAGCTTTTTATAGTGTCAATCCCTAACATCAGTAGATTCAGTAGTGCTATTCTGTAAAAAGCTTACTGTGAAAACCTAGACGAAGTGAGCTTGACGTGAGGTGTCATTCCACCTGATGCTACGTTTGACACTATTGACAGCTCACTTCACCTAAGTCGTCAAGGTAATATTTTTACAGAATAGACCGGCTGTAGAGTTATAATTTTAGTCTTTGGATATTCGTGAATGCTTATCACAAAATAATAAAAACGAAAAGAGTATGAATAAAAAATCATTAAGATTTTTAATTGCTATCAGATACCAATATTACCATAAATACTCATCTGTGATGTTTCACCAGCTGTTAATAAAGAGCTCGTACCCACAAACTTATATGACTTAAAATTCTGGACAAACGATAGTTTTCGATGTAGCGACAAAGTTCTGTCTATTTCTTTTTGTGTGCAGTGAAAAGGAGGCGCCTAACATTATGATCATTAAGACGAACAATGTACGGACACGGCTATGTGTTTATTGTGTTTAATTATAATTTGTAATAAGCTATGGCTTGTAGCTGTAGACTGATCGCTTTATAATTTTTATTTATGGATAATTTATGGCCGGTTCCTATAAGCAAGGCCTTTTGTACATGGTACGGCGCGGGCGTAGGTATAAACCGCGCCATACAAAAAAACTTGTCTGTCAACAACCGTCCATAGTGACGAACCATGGCTGGTGAATAAACTGCCGGGCGAATAAACTGTAGTTTTTCAAAAGAAAAACGTGTGTGTTAAAGGGCCTAACTGTCCGTTAGTATTAAAGCCTAAACCCATCAAATCAAATAATTTATTTCTTTGCAAACATGGGTATACTTAGTACATGTTCGGTGTTTTTTTATAATAAAGTTCTCCATATTTTACCGTCACGGGCATGCAAAGATTTACAATTCCAAATAAAAAATCAAAATAAGTGGCAGATCATTGGAATTACAAATATAATTATGTATAAAAAAAAAATAAAAAAAGTCAGCGTGGTAAAAAATTAGAGTAAAATAAAAATAAGACAATTAGAGGATTATAATAATTATGTCAATCGAGTAACAGTATGTCAATCAGTTAGTGAATCATGTAAGAGACATATCAGCGAAGAAGCCCTTGCTTTGTTGTAGGTAATGGGTGCTAGAATGTTCCATGGTATTTTAGCTAAGCCTGCTTCTGAAGCAGCAAAAATATTCGCTAGGGGGCATAGAATTTTGACCGCGTAGGTATTGCACTTTGCTATGAAACAACAGTTTTTTTTTTTTATAACCGACGAAAAATGTCTACGCTAGAATCATGTGCTGAATTTATGGTTTTTGTTAAATAAGAAATTAGATTAAGTTACATTGGGTGTTTTGTGTGGAAATCGGTTGTCCTGGGATGGGCATGTGTTAACGGAGAAATGAGGAAAATGTCGTAAGTAGAGTTTTGAGTATGAATTTCGATGGCTATAAGAGTAGGGAAAGACCAAAGATACGATGGATGGAATGTGTGAATGATGATACGGTTAGAAAGGGGGTGACTACCGAGATGACGTCTAATAGAGAAGTATGGAAGAAAAAGACATGTTGCGCTTACCCCAAATAAATTGGGATAGGGCAGGAGAATGATGATGGATGTTGTGTGACTAAGTTAATTTAGTTTAGGATTAATTTTTATGTATAAAACTACGATGAGATGGAAGCCTTTGATTCTGAATTTATTGCAAACCTTGTTTGCCACTTGATATCTAAATAGTTCGACTAAGTCACCACTGGTATCATAAACTTTATTGGAAACTGGATGTTAAAGCAAACAACATAGACTTTGCATAATATTCTATGTTTTAAATGGCTGTACTAGCAATAGAGAGATTATTACAGTAATTAAATTTTCTAGTCAATACTGCTTGTATAAATGACATTATTAATGCAATTAATATGACCTAACCGTGCTAACTACTATCCGTTTACTTAGTGCTGACACATTAAGTAGCTACTTAAACACTACATTGCAATGCTTTAACACTAAGGGGCTTACAGAACTGAAACGCAAAAAACGCAAGTATTAGAAACAATAAAAGTATATGATCGACTACAGTAAACAAAGTCAAAAAAGTATATGATATTCTTCAGGATATATGTTAGGTAGATGTGTGTTGAATTATTTGATAGAAGAATACTTGATAAAAAAATCAAGAAGATACCTCTAAAAATTTTTTTTACAATAAAAACCATACTAATATACATACAATAATTCTGATTTTTTGTCAGATTATTTTACATGCAAAATAATAAAGCACTAGTGTTTTAATTTTTTAGTCCAAATAATAGATTTTTTGTAATTGCTTCGTATTTTGCAATAAATTACCAGCGTTGTGTCATCGCGCTTCTCTTTCTTTTCTATGCAGTCCGACAGTGACCGCGCTTTAGGTCATGTAGCCCCCTTAAGTAGTTCAATTAAGTGGCTAAACACTTGGCTATTTTGGCATAGATGTTATCTGCATGATTGATTACAATGCTATGAAATTTTAATTGACCAAATTACTGTCATGACCTCTATCAATCAACTGAGACAGTCGCAGCTATGGTGGACAAAGACCAAGTTGCGCCATCAACACGACATTCAAATCCGCAAGCCGAATTCCAAGCCTGTAGCTATGTAAACTATCCAGGTATTCTGGGCACCTTTTCCCTTTTTTGATCCCGCATAAACAGCAAATTAACTTAACAGACCAACCCTTTCAGAACAGCCCAATTCTTGATAAAGGCTACTTAACATCATGCTAGGACCCTTAGGAGCCGAGCATAAACAAAAAAGTCCTAAAGAACTCTGAGCGAAACCGAAGTATTAGCGCGGACAGGCGATGCGATGCGATGGGGTGGGTCGGGGGAACAAGAAATTTCACGCGGACGAAGTCACAAGCAGAAGCTAGTCGAATATAAAGGGTGTATCTAATCTCTTTGAAACACTTTTTTTCTTTGGGATTAATCAATAAGATTTATGACGTTCAAAAGTCGAATAATAAACAAAACACAATCAAAAAGGAGACCGTTTATTAAAACAAAAAAAAAGCATCAAATTACACAACGATAAAATTGATAAGACCGCTCAAACAAACAATGGACAATCTTAATCATCGTTTACTTGCCGTCACGATTCGCGACTGAAGCCGAGTCCGCCCATTTCACAACACAATGATTAAATAATTAATAATTGCTGCCATTAGGAAGTAAAGGCCATATTAACCGGATTCACCGGTGGCTTACAGCGTTACATAAAGCCACTCAAGGAGCGATGGAGTATATTTTAGACGTGCACACGTTAAAGGACTGTCAACTTTTAACGAGTGATTTGTCGTCGATGAATTCTGCTGTTGAGTAATGCCGTTTTATTTTTACACTGATCGTAATTCATGCCGGATTTATTGAACCGATTATTATTTTAAAGACTTAAATTTCATACACAAGATTGTGAGTTCAAATCCGGGAAAGAACCATGAGACTTTCAATTAGTATTATGTACCTTCTAAGTTTATTTTGGACATCACCAATATCGCTGAAGGAAAACGTAGTGAGGAAACCTGCACTTATAGTTAACTAGCAGCGCCCGCGGTTTCACCCGCATAAGTTTCGATCCCGTGGGAATATCGGGATAAAAACTATCTTATGTTCTTTACCGAGACTCAAACTATCTCTATGCCAAGTTTCATCTAAATCGGTTCAGCGGTTTAAGCGTGAAGAGGTAACAGACATACAGGCAGACACACTTTCGCATTTATAATATGTATTAGTATGGATAAAATACTGAAATCGTTAATTCGCCTTGAGCAAAGGTGGTGGTCAATACTAATGCCTTACCTGTATGAGAAAAGACCCAAGCAGTGGGCAGTAAAAGGCTGGTATTTAAACCTTCAAAAGAGTCATATTAGTTCAACTATGAAGAATACATATGATGCTAGGAGGTTGATTGGAGGTTGTGAAATTGGTGAAAAAGGTTTTATATAATATAATCGGCCTATAATGTCCCCACTGCTGGGACACAGGCCTCCTCTCTTTGAGAGAGAGTGGGCCGTAATCTACCACGCGGGCCCAGTGCGGGCAGATAAATGTCACGTGTTTGAATTTTTGGTTCTAGGACATGCCGGTTTCCTCACGATGTTTTCCTTCACCATTTTGAGAGCATTGGTGATGAAATAATTTACACAAAGTAAAGCGCATGTCTGGGTTCGTACCTACAAGCCTACGACCAACAACTCGTAAGTCGCGACTTTTTCCACTGGGCCATCACTGCTTCAGCATTATAACAGCTTGAAAAAATTAGAGACAATGTAATTTTTCAGATATAGTTAGAAGCATCTTAAATCTGCCCTACATTGAAATCAAACATACTATACCATGGTGGACTTATTTTATTTATTGCATTGTTATTTCGTACTAAATTCATAAAACATTTTAACTCCTCAAACCCCCAACCAATCACAGAAAGCATTAAGCGCCATCATTCGTGAGTAACGGCGACAAGATAAAATCAGGAGACAATACTGGCTAACAGTGAGCGATAAAAATACATCATGCACTTAGCAAGCAATACATTTAGTACAACGGATAAATGTCATCGGGAACAAAGTAATGGATCGTAAGCCGAACTAACAGGAAAGGTCGACAGTAAAATGTGAATTGAGCGCTAGATGCAGGATGTTAGGCTGGAGATGAATAAATAAATAGTACAACAGTTGAAGCTAGAGCGACGTTTGATGATAACGGTATACATAAATATCATGCATGCAAATATTCATCATTTCAGCCGAAAGACATCCACTGCTGGCCGTAGGCCTCCCCCAAGCACCTCCACTTCAACCGGTTTTGTGCTTCTCGCATCCAACAAGTTCCTGCGGCCTTCACAAGGTCGTCGGTCCACCTTGTGGGAGGCCTTCCAATGATACGTCTTCCAATACGCGGTCGCCACTCCAGAATTTTTCGGCCCCATCGGCCATTTGTTCTGTGAGCAATGTGCCCTGCCCACTGCCACTTAAGTTTGGCAATTCTTAGGGCTATGTCGGTTATCTTGGTTCTCCTACGAATTTCTTCATTTCTGATTTGATCAGGCAGGGAAACTCCAAGCATAGCCCTCTCCATTGCCCTTTGGGTGACTTTCAGCCTTCTAATAAGGCCCATTGTGAGCGACCACGTTTCGTTTTCATGCAAACATTAACAAGATCTAATATTAATTTTGTAAAATAAGCTTGAAAATTTTTCATATTCACACAAACTTAAAGCATTTTCCCTTAGGAAATGCTTTCACTAAGTATTTTTAAAAATCTAAGAAAGTGTTAGGTACATAATCAGCCCATAACAATCCTACTACTGGAACACAGGCCTCCTCTCTGTGAGAGCAAGTGGGCCGTAATCCAATACGCTGGCCCAGTGCGAATTGGTCGATGTCACAATGTTTTCGAATTTTTGGTTCTAGGACATGCCGTCGTTTTGACAGCAGTAGGGATGAAATAATTACACAAAGTAAAGGGCCTGCCTGGTTTCGAACCCGGATTTTTTTAAATGGATTTAATCAGGAATGAAGTTATCTGAAAAAGAACCGGAGTAACCGACATAGCTTGCAGAATAAGCAAACTGAAGTGGCAGCGGGCTGGCTGTGTCTGTCGAAGGACCGATGGTCGGTGGAGCAGACGAGTCCAAGAGTGGAGACCGCGTATCAGCAAGCGTAGTGTCGGACGCTCACCAGCTAGATGGACCGACGACCTTAAAAAGGTGGCTGGGACAGACTGGATGCGGAAGGCGGAGGACAGGGTGTTGTGGTGTAGCCTGGGAGAGGCCTACGTCCAGCAGTGGACTGCGATGGACTGAGTTAATTGTGTTCGAACCCACGATCTAAAACTCGTAAGTTGGAGCCGTTACCACTAGGCCACCACTGCTCTCGTCTTAGATTAAATTGATTTAAAATAAAACGACCATTTTATCATTCTAACAAATCATTCGTGTCTAAACTCTTGATTACATATTTTTTGTGTCCTCAATACAAATACAAACGTTTATTTTAAATTTAGTTGTCCTTAATTGCCATGAAACAAAATAATTATGCGTAAAGTTTCTTAATGGAATTGAAATCGTTATTAATTAACAATATGCTCACACTATCAGGACCAATAAAAGCTTTATCTCCGAACAAACTTATCATCTTGGCGCCATGTTTACAAGACAGAGTTGCCGGAACTTTTTTAAATAAAATTAAAAATGTATGTAAGGTTCCGTAGTGAGCTAAAATTATGAAAAATAATAATAACAGCCTATTATTATCTCACTGCAGAGCAAAGGCATCTTCTCATATACAGGGTGAAATTGAAAACATGCGTCAAATCGAAATGGGAGATCGTACTCATCATTATGAACAAATTTTACTATTGGACCAAAACTGAAATCGCGAAAAAAAATCTGCTGTTCCCAACATTTATGTTCGCATAACTCGTCAATATGTAGGGAACAGCTGATTTTTTTCCGCGATTTCAGGTTTGGTCCCATAGTAAAAGACATTGCCAGAGTGTGCTCACTATGTTTTTCTTCACCAATGTCGATAATGTCTAAGATAAACTCAGGAAGTACATACGAAAAGAAACGTAAATAGATTTACGATAATAACAATGGTGTATCGTCAACATAATATTTTTTTATGACATCAGCATTTTCAATATAAATTATATTAGGTACACATAAACATCAGTGTTTACTTATCTACTCTATTATAATATTTCATACAATATTACTATTTTCACTTTCCTTTCCACCAACCTCATTTTACACCACACTAAGCTCTTAACACATAAGTAGTCTTGCAATTATCACTAATAGAGCTGTGAAATAGAATTACGGGTAGAAACAACACTAATAATATTAGTTTTGAGAATCGCGTGTAATGTAATGGGAGGCAGCCCTAATAGGCCGTAATACCCACGATCACTGTAATAACCGATTCCGAGCTCTGTTAGCTCTTGTAACACACTGTTGCTTACGATTTACATGGAAAACTTCTACGTGACATGAAACATGAAATCGCGAAAAAAAAATCAGCTGTTCCCTACATTTTGACGAGTTATGCGAACATAAATGTAAGGAACAGCTGATTTTTTTTCACGATTTCAGGTTTGGTCCCATAGTAAAAGTTGTTCATAATGATGAGTACAATTACCCCTTAAGAGGAAAACGGTGATTAAAATTTCCCCCTGTATAATTTAAAGTCCTGACTGACAGATATATCAACGCACAGCCTCAACCACTGGTCTTAGAGACATGAAATTTGGAGCGTGTGTTCTTTGTGAAAAGTAGGTATCTACTAAGAAAGGGTTTTTCGATATTTCACCCCTAAGAGGGTGAATGGCGGGAGGGTGAAATTTCACGCGGACGAAGTCGCGGGCAGAAGCTAGTAACATAATATCGCGCCTCTAATTCCCCGAAAGGTAAGGCAGAGTTATGTTTAAGTCTCGTGTATTTGGGGGCGAGCGAATTGCCATCAACCGAATACAAATCCAGACTCCGGCCTACCGAGAAAGTCCTGATACACTGATACAAAACCAGATAACACGCTGCCCGACCTGGGAAGACCTCATGCTCAACAGTAGCGATTGCGACCAATAGACCAACGAGGCAGCCATTATTTTTTTTTATCTCTAGTCTCATCATCTGTCTGCCTTTTCCCAACTATGTTGGGGAGGTCGGCTTCCAGTCTAACCGGGTGCAACTGAGTACCAGTATGTTACATGGAGCGACTGCCTATCTGACCTCCAAAACCAAGTTACTGGGTAATACGAAACCCCTTTGTAAGACCCTTGGTTTTTATCTCTTGTCTGCGGGACCCTAAAACAGTCATATTTATATCTCGTACAAAGAAAAAGTCAGTGATGGGAATCATTTATCTCTTTGACAAACAACTAACCACAGATTATATGCACCGCGGCATCTCGCATACAGTCACACATTATCTACCATTAATTTCAATTCGAAAAGGTACAACATTTTTCTATCAATTTTAGAAAACTCTCGTAGTTTCTCCATGCCGATACCACACCGTATCGTAATATTTACCAACCCGTTCCATATTTATTATATCGCATAATTACGTAGAAAGTTTATGGTGGCACTAGTACACCTCGCAGTAATTAGCCAGGGAAGATGAGTACTACTCTCTACTACCTATGTGCAGCATTTATATAAATAATCATTAGAGAAAGTTGTAACCGGCTTGTGCAATACCGCCCTTAGATCGCCACGAATCCTGCGCCCCATCATTAACAGACTTTCACCAAGGAAATGCAATTTTCTAGAAAACGGTAGCGCGAAGACCATTGCAGTTTCTGTTTTTACCCGTCCGTGAGTCGCCGCGGGCTCTGTTACAGCATAATGTGGCTTAACTAGGCTATGAGAAACGACCCACTTCGGCGGGAATGTAAATCGCTGTCTTTACTCCCATACGACCGCTGGACCGCCAAAAATGTGCAATTCTTGCATTCCTTCATCTGTATTAGCATAATATCGCATCGAATAATCTGCATGCATGCCATGCCATACATATCAATTTGCATAATAAACAGTGCCATAGAAGATGCACAGATATCCCACATTCCGCACCCGGGGCGTCCTTCACCTTTCGCCAAAGGAAAGGAACACGAACCCTGGCATCTCAAACAATGCTCCAAGTTGACTGTACTTGCAAAACTTTCCGCGATACTGCGCTCACGTTGTGACACTGGTTTTTGTGATGTCTTATCTGGAATCCTCGTGAAATATTGTTCACGGACTAGTTCCACGTCAGTTTCGTCACTGGCACCTCGTTAAAGGTTATCATGCACGTAAATGGGATGATCTGTTTTAGCACGGCGTGCATATCGTTGGCATGAGTCCGTCTGATACTCCATTCTTAAACAAACATGACGCTATTATTATAAGGAAATCTCATAAGTTAGTTACGTTATTGAAGGCACACAATGGGCTGGAGCCAAGGAAAGCTGTAACATATTTAGTCTCGGCGTGAATCAGTCGTGATCCGTTTATAATGCCTCCAGTCAACGCCTCGCGTGTCTGTAATTATATAAAAATGTCGAGGGATTAAACTCCGAGAGGTGTAGGCCGGCCACGCGCTCTTGCGCAGGTAAACCTCCATACACACTGGCTACAAAACACTTTAGGTCAATAAGCTTTCATAGAAAGTATCATAATGATCAAGAAACTGCAGTACAATTTTATACTCAGTTAGTCATAACGATTTGAAACAATAATAGTTGATCAAAAATTCTCATTTGCACGGTAAAGTACAGTCAATGTGAACAACTCCTTACATACAGAGATATTAACACATGGACATAATGTATGCAAATCTTAATCTACCTTTTGTAAAACATTAATAATATTTTTAATCTAATATTGCAACAACAGCTTTCTTTTAACAACTTTCATTCGCGCTATTAAGTTTCTGAGAATGATTTACTTATAAGAGACCAGTGGGCCGTAGCTATTGAGTAATCTATTATATCTATGCCCATAAATAATAAAATTGCAAATGGCAATATTTGTTTGTTATAAGAGTAACATTGAGCGAAATCTTTAATTGCTTTTCGATCATTTTGTTTATATAATCGAATAGATGCAATAAATTATATTTCGGCATTCACCGGGTATTTTATTTTTTACCCACATTAATTACGAAAATCGTTTCTATCGTCATGTATCAATTTTATGGCTCGAGTGCCACGAATACTGGTTTTCTACTCCAGAACACAGAGTTCCGATAATTTCCTATTTTCGTTGATGGAATAAGGACTCTCTAATTAATTTCAAGAACTAGACATAATAAGGATGAGATGATCCATCCAATTTACTAACTAGTATGTAATAGTGGTATGGTATACGAGTATAACTTAGCAAAACCAGCCTATAATGTTCCCACTGCTGGGACAGAGGCCTCCTCATGTTGTTACATATCTTCGAATTGTTAGGTTCTATAGGACATACCGGTTTCTTCACGATGTTTTCCTTTACGCATTTGAGAGCAGTGGCGATGTAATAATTTACACAAAGTAAAGTGCCTGCTTGGGATCGAACCCACGAACTACAACTCGTCAGTCGCGGCCGTTACCACTGGGCCGCTATTGCCCTCCGAACATGTGTGTGTAGTATGTTAATAGCGTGTTAATACAATAATAATAAATCTAAAAGCTATATTATATATGGTATAATATTATTATAGTAAATATGAAAGGTTTAATATTTGGCATTCTTGAAATATCTACAGCTTTTACTGGAGTAAAACAACGTCTAACCAAAGGTAAATATTTAATTCGAAGCATTAACTATGTTTATCTCCAATCACGTATGGAATTCAGATCAGTCGGCTTTCATTAAGGCCATGTTCTCATTCATGCGAAACGCCAAAAAACCCAAACAAACATTTTCGCATGACTGAGATGTTCACGAAGAATTTTCTAAAAACTACAATAGAACAAGATGAAGGTTAAAGAATACACTAAACTTAAATGGTGGAATATTTCAACAAACTTTTACTCCGACTTTTTGACTCAAAAAACCCAAACACATTTTCCCCTTACAATAAGTAAGTAGATAGGTACCTACTACAATAAATATTTTCCATTTGGGGTGGAAATACTAGGGCCATGGGTTCCAAGTGCAAGTGCTTTTTGCCAGCCTGTTGAGCTTGGGCACATTTCCTGTTGACAGCAATGGATGAATATTTTTATGCCCTATGGGACATGTGTTACGGAGAAATGAGGAAAATGTCGTGAGGAGGTTTTGAGTCCATACTCAAAACCGACATCCATATGTCAATGGCTATAAGAGCAGGGGAAGGCCAAAGAAACGATGAATGGAATGTGCGAATGATGATAATAGGCTAGTTTCCTAAAAAATTCTAATTAGTCCGTCAGTTAGATTATCGAAAAATAATGGACCCATATTTTTTCTTTTGTCAATCAAACAAAAAATGACAAAGATAAAGCGCGTCAAAATTTGGGAGTGGGGGGTCGTGACGTCACGCCGTGCTAAAAAGTGTCGCACGGCGTGACGTCACGTCACGACCCCCAACTCCCAAATTTTGACGCGCTTTATCTTTGTCATTTTTTGTTTGATTGACAAAAGAAAAAATATGGGTCCATTATTTTTCGATAATCTAACTGACGGACTAATTAGAATTATTATTTTTTTACCCAAGAAACTACCCTATTATGGTTAGAAAGGGGGTGACTACTGAGATGACGTCTAATATAGAAAGTGTGAAAGAAAAAGATATGTTGCGCCGACCCTAAATAAATTGGGATAAGGGCAGGAGAATGATGATGTAACCGTCCCACCGGGAGGTCGGCAGGAATTAAAAAAATCAGTACTCTTTTTTACACAATTAGTTTGTAAATTATGTATTTATATTTCGCTGTAAAATAAATACGAAATGAAGACTAAGATGAAGGCAAAGATTCTAACACTAGACTGTGTTACGTTGTTTTTTTGCACCTACAACGGGTTGGTTTAGTAAAGTAGCATTTACCTGAAAACATAAGTAGTACATTACGAGGTTTCCGAGTAACACATTTCATTGTAGTTTTACAATCGGCTTCCTCACAATAAATCACTTTTCTTAATCCTAAAACATATTGAATTGTAATTAGTTGCGTTTGTTTACATTCCAAATGTCATTCAGTCAAACGTCAGTTTCTATCTGTCAAAGGCGACATCTGGTGGTCGCCGATTCACAGTTGTAGTTTAAATCGATATTTTAACATATTGATTGCTAACCATCGAAATAATATCGTATGGAGCAATCCTCAATTATTTTCAGCTTTTAGTCAAAAAAAGTCATAATAAACTAAATAACCGTAAACGGAAATCATTCATTTTTTCAATATAGACTTCTTTCTAGAAACTTCGTGTCAAGTTAATATATTTTTTATCTGTGAATTTTCTTTGACGTAATGTGACAAGGTCATACTTTCTTAATTTACCGAATTAAGGTTCGAGGAGATTTAAGACAATCATGACAAGTTTTAGGATTGGAAATAACAAATAATTTGTTTGTTGGTCTGGATCATGAAGATTCTAATTGCTTCAGCGATTAAACGTCTTGTTGTGCAGTTGCTAGTGATTTTCAAGAATTTAAGTATCTCGGTGTATTATTTATCTTCAGTGATTTAATATTATTTTACCCGTAATCGGGGAGATTTTTGGAATGCTCCGTCTAATTCCGGTTTGTGAGCCAGTGACAGCATCATGGGACTCACTTGGCATCTTGAAGCCCTACGACACGTTGAGTGATTCCACTAAACTTGTTACACGTTCTAAAAGGTAAGGATTTGGTTGTAATAGTCTTTGGAAGTGGTCTGTGAGCCCTTCCCTGGTTGTTAGAAAGGGTATTGTCGTGATCCATGGATATTTATTGCAGGATTCCTATTTGCGCATACGCAGGCAGTTTTCCAGCCGGTCAAGAATCTTGCAGTCAAGTGCTTTCTCCCTACGACAACCGTGAGTATTTCACCCGCTGACTATTTGCAACTAATCCCTATTGTCTCACCACTCAAGATTAGGCAAACCAAAGTCGTAGCTCCTTATGTTGTCATCGTGAAAAGGCCTTGTTAACCGGCTAATGTTTTAGCCTTATAGATTTCCAAGCTCAGTCACCTCAAGACAGGTGAATTAGTTTCTCTTTATATTATTAGGCCTCCGTATTGTCGATTCCAGGAGAGGCACCTCGAGCGATTCGTCTCGCCGCCAGGACCTAGAGGATCGTCTGGGGCCTGGACGCGAGACCCGTTCCTCGAGCACAGCGAAGCCTCGTGTGGAGACGACTGCGGCCGGCATAGTCCGTCTAGCGTTAGCGCTCAGGCGGGACGGTTTTTTCTTTTACCTACTTTAACTTTTTATTATACCTTATTACGGTTCCCGTAGGAACCAGTTGATTGTCTGGGTCCGGTTTTCGATACTGGAAACCGGCCTGCATCACAATTTAATTTGTGGATCTCGGGTTCGACATCCTACCCCGTCCAGAATAGTATTGGACACCTTCGTCGGCTCCGGGATCCGGGACTCTCAAAGTCCGTGGCGCCCATTTAATAGATTTAAATTAAACAATAACTGGAAGGTTACTTTCTCCTTTGTTTTGTAATAATTGTAAACTTTTAACTTGAACTCATTTTAAAACGGAACAGTACCGGGTTTATCGGATTAGCGGCTATGTCGTCACTCTCCAACCCCCCACGACCTTCGCTCTCTATTTTCTATTATTAGCTGGCTGGCAACAATTTGTTATTAGTGAACTCATTTTGTTATATTAGTTTACAGTTTTTTAATAAACAGTGTTTGAGATAGTTGTTGTTTCATATTACCATACCCACTAGTTTGTCACTACAGATAAAAAATCTTAATTGTAACAGTGGCGCCCAACGTGGGGCCCGAACCCACGACCCTGAGATTAAGAGTCTCATGCTCTACCGACTGAGCTAGCCGGGCCTACCTCCGGATTGCTGGTAAGGCAGCAAAATGATAGTCCTGAGATAGGTGGCCAAAATGGCGGGCGTGTAGGCTGCATTGATGGAAAACGTTTCAGATGGTTTTTTTTAAGGCAAACTAACCGTCACATTTCTATTATGGTAGACGGTTAGCCATTGTTCATTAGTTTGTAGCATTTAATTTCTTTTAGTGTATTGTTGGTGTACCAGCTCAGCACTATTATCGGTAGTTATTTAAATATTTTTACTCTTTTTGGAGCTTGTCTTTTACATGTTTGTAAATGGATTAGACTCGCTCATCTCCATTTATTTTTATTTTCTTTCTCTGTTCTTGTTTTCAGGCATGAACGTTGTAGATTTTTGTAATTGTACTTGGTCCTTCGGAGTCTGCTTTGACGCTGGAGGGCCAGCGTCGAGATTTGCCCTAGTGGGTCAAATCTCTGGTGGTTGGGGAGGTACTGTTACGTTGTTTTTTTGCACCTACAACGGGTTGGTTTAGTAAAGTAGCATTTACCTGAAAACATAAGTAGTACATTACGAGGTTTCCGAGTAACACATTTCATTGTAGTTTTACAATCGGCTTCCTCACAATAAATCACTTTTCTTAATCCTAAAACATATTGAATTGTAATTAGTTGCGTTTGTTTACATTCCAAATGTCATTCAGTCAAACGTCAGTTTCTATCTGTCAAAGGCGACATCTGGTGGTCGCCGATTCACAGTTGTAGTTTAAATCGATATTTTAACATATTGATTGCTAACCATCGAAATAATATCGTATGGAGCAATCCTCAATTATTTTCAGCTTTTAGTCAAAAAAAGTCATAATAAACTAAATAACCGTAAACGGAAATCATTCATTTTTTCAATATAGACTTCTTTCTAGAAACTTCGTGTCAAGTTAATATATTTTTTATCTGTGAATTTTCTTTGACGTAATGTGACAAGGTCATACTTTCTTAATTTACCGAATTAAGGTTCGAGGAGATTTAAGACAATCATGACAAGTTTTAGGATTGGAAATAACAAATAATTTGTTTGTTGGTCTGGATCATGAAGATTCTAATTGCTTCAGCGATTAAACGTCTTGTTGTGCAGTTGCTAGTGATTTTCAAGAATTTAAGTATCTCGGTGTATTATTTATCTTCAGTGATTTAATATTATTTTACCCGTAATCGGGGAGATTTTTGGAATGCTCCGTCTAATTCCGGTTTGTGAGCCAGTGACAGCATCATGGGACTCACTTGGCATCTTGAAGCCCTACGACACGTTGAGTGATTCCACTAAACTTGTTACACGTTCTAAAAGGTAAGGATTTGGTTGTAATAGTCTTTGGAAGTGGTCTGTGAGCCCTTCCCTGGTTGTTAGAAAGGGTATTGTCGTGATCCATGGATATTTATTGCAGGATTCCTATTTGCGCATACGCAGGCAGTTTTCCAGCCGGTCAAGAATCTTGCAGTCAAGTGCTTTCTCCCTACGACAACCGTGAGTATTTCACCCGCTGACTATTTGCAACTAATCCCTATTGTCCCACCACTCAAGATTAGGCAAACCAAAGTCGTAGCTCCTTATGTTGTCATCGTGAAAAGGCCTTGTTAACCGGCTAATGTTTTAGCCTTATAGATTTCCAAGCTCAGTCACCTCAAGACAGGTGAATTAGTTTCTCTTTATATTATTAGGCCTCCGTATTGTCGATTCCAGGAGAGGCACCTCGAGCGATTCGTCTCGCCGCCAGGACCTAGAGGATCGTCTGGGGCCTGGACGCGAGACCCGTTCCTCGAGCACAGCGAAGCCTCGTGTGGAGACGACTGCGGCCGGCATAGTCCGTCTAGCGTTAGCGCTCAGGCGGGACGGTTTTTTCTTTTACCTACTTTAACTTTTTATTATACCTTATTACGGTTCCCGTAGGAACCAGTTGATTGTCTGGGTCCGGTTTTCGATACTGGAAACCGGCCTGCATCACAATTTAATTTGTGGATCTCGGGTTCGACATCCTACCCCGTCCAGAATAGTATTGGACACCTTCGTCGGCTCCGGGATCCGGGACTCTCAAAGTCCCTGGCGCCCATTTAATAGATTTAAATTAAACAATAACTGGAAGGTTACTTTCTCCTTTGTTTTGTAATAATTGTAAACTTTTAACTTGAACTCATTTTAAAACGGAACAGTACCGGGTTTATCTCCAACCCCCCACGACCTTCGCTCTCTATTTTCTATTATTAGCTGGCTGGCAACAATTTGTTATTAGTGAACTCATTTTGTTATATTAGTTTACAGTTTTTTAATAAACAGTGTTTGAGATAGTTGTTGTTTCATATTACCATACCCACTAGTTTGTCACTACAGATAAAAAATCTTAATTGTAACAACTGAAATAGCCGAATATTTCTCCCGTAGGTACATAACCAACATGCTAGTGTCGAGGACCACCTCTCTACCGCAGCGGGGAGTCATCAAACAAAACTGAGTGAAATCAATAACGTAATGAGTTAATTGCGCAACAAAACGGCGCTATTCATCGATAGACCGGCTGATGTCGAAGATCCACGGAAACAATACCGCTTTCAATGAATGGAAGTGCTACAGAAACATGTTATAAAAAACAAATAAAATATTGATATTGTATTTGGTTTTTACAACTTCATGTAACACTCAATAGAAGTACATGGATTCAGCGTTTTGTGTTTTTAATATTTATTTATTAAAACTTTATGCACAAGTAAAAACTGTACAAAGGCGGACTTAATGCCTTAGGCATTTTCTACCAGTCTACCTTAGGGTGATGCAGAGACAATACACAGTAGGTGCAATAACAGAATGAAAAGATAAGAAAATATTTATAACTAAGATATAAGAATAGATATAATAATAAATACATATATACATACATATGCATAACAATATATATATATATATAAAAATAGTTATGAGACATAAATAAGAAACCCTACAACAACTTAATTCTGAGACGAATCTGCCAACTTCTTGTGTATGTGTTCTCGAGCTTTCACTTTAAATGTGAACCGATCAAGAATTAGTAATATTTCGATTGTGTAGCTATCTATAATAATAGCAACACGACATATCATCACGACTTGCTTCCCCGATGGATTGGGCTGAACCTATAGTACACCCGCGAACAAGCCAACAAGAGCAAGCAAGCAATGAAGCAAGAGAAAACAAGCAAGTTATGAGGTTATTAATAAAACGTTTCATCTGATTCATTTCCACGAGTTTTTCTAAAACTCAAGTATTCAATCTATGTCTTTTGTTTTCTTCTTCACATCCTGTAAGTTCACTCTTCTAATTAAGTTAATTATTCAAGCCGTTCACCACCTCTATCCTAAACCCGGAAAAACTTGTGAGTAAAAGTCGGGAACTTGTAACTTCTAAGGAAGTGAGCTTATCTGCAGCGAATAATTAAATAATGCCATTATAAAGTCGCTTTTAATTGCAGATTCATATTAATAAACGAGCTGATAGAGAGTCGTTAACATCTTGTTTATAGTTGATAAGATCGGAGGAAATTAAATAACTAGGTATGTAAAAAAAATATTTTCAAAACCTGCTGATTTGCTTCCCTAACTTTTACTTACCCTTGCTCGACGCATAGCAAATTAGCAATCATGGTGTTTGAAGAAGAAACTAGCCAAAATAGATATTTATCTTTTCTACTGTTTCTCTTGCTCGAACTGAAAAAGAAAAAAAAAAGAAAGAAAAATAATGAAAATACGTTTATTTGCGGCAAACATGTCGCAGAAAAAAAAACACAAAAAAGAAAAAATAGTTGGAAAATATGCGTAAAATCCACGCAAAACGGCCATCGTTCAACATAACACTATAACCCTACGCGAGACAGAGCCCCAGCGCTGGTTTCAGCGAAAACTTTTCGAGTGTACCTAAACATTCTAGTAGCCATTAAAAGTCGTGAAATCTTCCGTGATAAGTATAGCAAATCATTCGCTTCTGCGCTGCGTTTATCGAAAAGATAGCTGACTCTTAAAGGGCGAGTGTTCTATTTATCGGATAAGAATGAAAGGCGGAAAATATTCCATTATCTAATAGGAATCTAATGAACGAGTATTTCTTTTCCTATTAGAACAACGTCCATAAATTGTAACTTGAACCATTTACTCGTACCTACTTCATTTGGTTAACAATAGGACTAGGCAGGTACTAGATCATATCTAACGATATTTACTCATACGCCTACATAAGTATAAAATTAAACATTCATACAACTGCCACATCCAGTGGTATACCATAAAACATCATTGATATCAATCGCTGCAGACGATCAAGACAATAAACATAATAAACTCAAGGTTGAAACAAGCAAAACAGAAAATATTAATAGCAAAACAAATTGCAAAGAACCGTCATACAATACGTTGTCGCAACACTTATGATCTAAAGGCACAAACAGGTGTAATTTAACCATAATGTCATATATGGTAAAAGTGCCCAAAATAACTTGGCACACGGCGAAATAGCTAACTAACTTCAAAAATGTACAGATTTTGACATAATGCCGTGACCATCAGCGCCACCGCAAAGGTTCAAGATAACCTGGCCCCGGTATACATCACACGCACTTACCTTGACTCGTAAGTACGTAGGTACCTTCTATTGCACATGAGTACCTTCAATTGACTTAATGTTTGCAAAACATTGAAGTTTACATTTACTATGTAACATTTAACGGCTATTAGTGCTATTATGTGCGTCTTAATAACATAATCAATACTAACGAAATAATTTCCGTTGATTGACTTTTATGGATGGACATCGTTGATGAAAGCTTTCGCGTTTAAGCAATAGCCAAGTACCGGTCCAACCTACTCGATAATGAAGCTAAAGGTACGGTTCGGTTGATAGGATTTTCAACTCAAGCGAAAGTAATTTGGTCGTAAACAGGACTAAAATTCCAAACATTACTGCAAGAACATCCTCGGTTGCTCTACATACTGTGGTGATGTAGCGATAAATAAACCGAGACTTAAAAAAGCTTTGCCAACAAAGGTAAAGGTGTTAACGTTTTCCATACCTACAGTCCGGCCGTCGAGTGAATGTGTTCCTGACACCTGTCAGTGCGACAATTCTAGTCTATCTATAATATAAAAATGAATCGCTGAATGTGTTGCTAAGCGCAAATCTCGAGAGCAGCTGAACCTCTTTTTTTATAATATTCCTTGAAGTACGAGGATGGTTCTTACGGAGCGAAAAATTTAAAAAATGGCCTGAAAAGAAGCCGGGACGGGCTGCTACTAGCTAATAAAGATCAAATTCGCAAAACACGTACTCGCTTGTATGAAACTGTCAGGTGTCAAGAACGAACGCATTGTAAAATACTTTGTTACATACGTACTTACTTAGCGGTCGTTTAGTAAGGCATGTTCAATAGTGGACGTTAATGGTGGATACTCGTACGAAAGATCAATTTGTAAGCAATCTTTATTGCCCTTTAATATTTTCCATATCACAACCCCAAATCGATTTAACAGCCGAATAATAATAACATTCAATAGATCTACTATTGAAGATCTTTCTACATTAAAATAACGTGCTCTATAAATCCGTTTAAAATACGATACAAACCGTTAATAAAGAACATTTTTAATAACGGAAGTTAAACAGAGATTCAAGTAAAAAAATGATGTCGAGTTTTTTTCTTAACACTAACGTCAACGGTTTACACGGCAGGAAGCACAGGTTGATGCGTATCGGATGACCGAAGTACCAAACTATCCGGGATGGTTATCGCGAGATCTCATCCCGGAGTTACGAGCCATCCCGCGCCTACAGCTATCGAGCATCGGGAACAGGGCTGGGCACGACAGGTGTCCGAACACGACTTGTCTTTGTTTTTTAATCACGCCGCGAGAAACGGAATCTGTGCTTATAAAAACTTTGTTGGTGTCGATGTAAATTGATATTCTGATAATAAAGTGTTAGTTTATAATAGATGTAATAAAAGGGCCAATTAGGAGTAGTCGATCCTCTTTTATTTCTTCTCGTAATGTGGCCATAGTGCCCATTAATTCCATCCCACAATATTGTTAGCGGCACACTTCTTCTTTCCTTCTGCAGCCTTTTATCTCTATACAGGGTGGCAAGGACATCAACGCGCAAGCGCAACCTATTGCCATATATTCGGTACATGATTTGGACCCCTCTGCGTCGAAATTTTTCGTCGATTATAAAAAAAATTGCTGTTCAGTTTGAGCGCATAGTTATTACACGTTTCTGGGCCATTCCGCGCAATTAGGCCGACTTTTGTTTGGAAATGGTAAGGACATTTGGTGCGTGTTGATTGCAATAATAAATTAAATAAAGGTGTTATACTTTTTTAGATAGCGGCGCCATACGTAAAAACATGTAAGAAATGTCATATAAAGTAAAAAAAGAATGCAGCTATGATATTTAATTTATTATTAGCATATATTCGCCGTTACTGGCTTTCCGCGGAATGACCCTTCTATGAAACAGCAGATTTTTATTGATAACCGACGAAAAATTTCTACTCTAGGGTTTTTAGAATCATGTACTGAATTCATGGTTACAGTTTGCCCGTTATTGATGCCACACTGTATAATTAAATCCTCTACCTCGCATTATAATGTACAAACTTCTCTAGATTTGTAATATACGTGCATGTATTAAAAAATCTAGATTGTAGGCAGCCCTAACTCCACAGGAACTTTATAAAATAACGGAAAATAAGCTGTTAGTGTGTAAGTGCATAGTTACATACTGTTGTGAAAGGATTACCGACAGTATTAACCGTTCTATTCATGTAATGACAATAGCTGGTAATTATAATTTCACTTATAAAGATACGGGTTTAAATGTTTGCAATTGCAATGATGGCCAGTCACAACAAAGAACCTCCAACCTTCATTTATTTCGCGGATCATTTGACCGACTATAATTATATTTATTTTTATCAACTTAATACATACAGCCTTTATCGTAATTATTGATCTCGCAAGTATCTAAATAAAATGAAAACTCGGCACTAATTACCGTACTTGTGCATTATCCCAAAGAAAATATTACAATACAAGGTGGAGACGACAATACGATATACGATAATAAATTAAACTACATAATATTTAATGCCGTTCCCAGTCTGCATACGAAATTTCAGATAAAATATATCCAATAGTTTAGTTACTATAGCTAGTCAAAGATTGGCATATTAGACGGCTATTTAGTTTGTTTGATTAAATCACTTATTCCATTTCGATGCTAGGATTTATTTGATAAGTCCAAACTACTCTTATGCTTTAGTATTGCTAGTGTTTCCATTGATTTCTCTGATTATATGCATCACTTCCTTATAGTTAATTAAGTCCAAATTAATGAAAGCCCTTGCATTTTTTTTTTTTGCAATTCGTCCTTCTAGACTCGATTATTTTATCAACATCTTAATTACACTAAGCTGTTTACACAGTACCTAATCTAATAAATCATGTTCTAATAACGCAGCCATCAAGTTTGATATCTTTATTAGATCTACATCGAACTAATATCTATCATAAAATCGATCATACTGGAACATTTTAGGCACAGAATCGATTTGCGGAATTTTAATCGATTGCTCCTTAATTTGGGTATAAACTCGATATGATGTGGGTGGTTCGAATCGAGCTTTATTAAATCACGTAATAGTGATTAAGTTGTAATTACAGTAACATGATCTGATTGGATAATAATGGCCTGACTTGGCAATTATGTCCGTGCTGATCTAGAATGGAAAAAAATCTTTGAAGCGTGGGTTTAACTTTTTTCGCCTTCACGACTGCGTGCTTGTCTCCCTTACTGTATCTGTGATAATTTGAGAATAATTATGTTGTTGGTTGCTGGTATTGTTAATTTTTTTTTTGGTGTTTTTAAAACTCTTTGTGTTATGCCTAAAAATACCTTTACAAGGTTGAACTCAGTTTCTACCCACAGGCTACATCACCCCTGTAAACAAAAGTTTTTGTTTTCTTGCTGCACATAATACCTATGATCAATCACAGTAAAATCACTCAGACTCAGGTCAGAACAGTATGAAATTGCTGTTATTTTCACTCGCCCATATAGTAACCGTCAATTCTTATTATAAAATGTGTTGAACAACATTCCAGCACCTTGTAATGAGCGGATGTCGGGAATCGATAGCAAAATTGTGAGCATATTTTATAATTTAAACACTATCATAGCACAACTTTTTACTTTATCCGTTAAATGTCAAGGTTCAATTTCTATTGATGTCGAAAATACTTTATTGTACATAGAAGAAACTGTAAGGTACAAAGTTGCTTTGAAAGTGGCCTTTATAAACTTCAGAATAGGTGCTGCATTTACATCTTGTGCAAGGGAGACTTGCAATAAATATAGGTAATAGAAGCCGGCGCCAGTCGTTTTGAGCGTGTGCGTGATAACATCACAGCTTTAGGCGTCAACACCACGCCGCTATTTAAGAAATCACTAATTTGTTGACTTCAACCATATTGATATGCGTAACATTTCTGTTAACATCAAAAACCATTTGTCTCCTACAAAACGTCAAGCTGATCAAAGTAGTAAACTCTGTAATGTATCTAGTACATTACAAAATTGGGATAAATAGAAATAAATCCCCAATATTATGTAAGAATTTAGGACGTAAGATACATTTCCGTTGACCAAAATATTTAATGATCAACATTCCAAAAAGACACGAGCGACCCAGATCAACCAGAATAAATCTATCATCAAATTACCACAATAAATAGGTCTTTTATGTCAACTTCGTAGGCTTTTCCGTATTGATGAGGCGCTGAGGACTAAAATAGACAGAGATGCAATAGTCCCTACGTTTAAAGAATCTGTGTTCCCCGTCCATGTGTGTTCAAGTCTCAAGGAGAAACAAGAGTGGCGTTCCGTGTAGTGCAAGTGAGTAATCAGCCCTTTGTTTGTTCGCAGACAACACAAGGATGCGCCAACAAAATTAAAACATATCCAGTGTGTACACAACGGGGAGTTTGTCCTGTGCAAACTGTGTGAAGCACTGACCTCAATTTTTCACTGAAGCCGGCTTTTGATTAACAACTGATAAACTTCCTTATTGCATGCTAATTATGGATTTTAGTGACAGAAAACACTGAATAATGCGCGTTAAAATCTGAGGAGAATATTAATATTTTGATTTTGATCAAGAACATCGATTTATTAAAAGTTTGATCGATCTATACAGTAAAATGCTTAACGTTGCATTAAATCAGAATTATTAAAATTTTGCTTTTAGTCGAAGAATCTGAAAATATTCTTGTACACTTTTTAAAGTCAAAATTACTTTCATGTTAAAGTAAAAGAATTCAGTTCTGCAACAATAAGCGATATGCAACATTTCCCACACACAACTATATTATTTGTAATCAATTGTACATGAATACGAATGTTGTTAGCGCAAGTCCAAGATTGTCCTCGAGGCTTTGCTTGAACTCATTATTACTCCCCATAATTCTTCGCGTCTCGTCTGGATCCGGTTTATATTGTTATATACTTTTCACTGTTTATAGGCGATTTATAGTTTCCTACACATAATGAACGGTTGAAGGCACTACGTACATACTTTGCTGCAATTTGCACGATGTTAGCGCCATTAAAGCTCGCCTTTTCAATATCAATCTGGTTCACTTAGAAGTCTTCCTATCTAGATTCTTGGAATCGCATCAATTTTAATGTCCGCAGTCAATAACTTGGTGAAATAACTTCAGAGAACAATTTTACTCTATATTTCTGTCTAGCCGCACTTTTGTCCACTGTTATTTTCTCTGCACAATCTATCCTTTTCCGGTCTTACCTATTGAGATTGGTTTTGCCCACTTTAACACGTCTTGCCATGTAGGATGTCCCTAGCATGTTTACCACTTTCCAGACGCCCAGAACTCTAATTATTATCACCAGATAGCTATTACGTCTTAAAATTAATTACTAACAGCATATGTATCCAGAGCAGAGATCTGTATAACGAAGCCGATATATTGAGTCACGGTGCTGGTCGAGTCATGATTCAGATGTAACGTGTTACATGCTTTGAGTGACACTATCGAGCGGCCCGTCTGCCGTTGCACATGCTTGTAATAGCCGAACGATCCTCCGGTACACGCATAATCAATACTTCAGATTGATGTACCTACTACTTGTAGAGGTGTCGCCATGACAGTTGTGTTCAGGAAGTTATTAATGTTTGTGTGAATGGTATTATAGTTTTAAGTGGTTTGAAGAGTCATAATACAAAAGCATAACATAAAATAAAAGGATATAAGGCAATCATGGGCCTTGATTAGACTGAATTCCGCATTAATGTTATAATGAAATAAGTAAAATCAAACCTAGTCACTAGGTAGAAATAGCACTATAACGTGTCTTCAATCATATAAAATCTATATGCATCACCATCAAACTGCCTTCCAGTGAAAATGCAAACATTTATCGTATCTAGCGGCTCTATCAATACATTACACGCACAAAAATAACATGTTTGTATTATGAATCTCACTTTCATATCACTCACAGTCATAACATAACTGTGCTGTCAAATGTACAGTAGCGGATCAGCGTCATTAGCCACGACCACGAAGCTTGATTTACGCAATATGTGCTTTACAAATTAGCCGTTTAGTGTTATCTGCAAACCAGCTTCGAGCGGTGGACGTGCCGTATTTATTTGTACTCATAAAACTTGCCTAGAAGCGATATGAGAGTTAAACTCTGTCAATTAATAAAAAGATCATCATAAAAAAAAAAAATATGAAAGTGAGAACAAATTGCTTCGCGAGGATGTGTGTTTATAAATACGTGTCTAGAAATAATAATACGCAAAGGAATATAATTAATCCGTTTAAATTATTGCGTGTTTTATTTGAACTGGGCGTTGATGTATGATCTTCATGCAAAGCTAAGGTATAAGTGGAGATTTCATATTCACAAGCGATAGAGCTATAAAGGCTATTTTCTAATATCTACATAAGATTAGGTACAATGCGCGGGTACGGTTCATATAAGTCACGCTCTTAACATTTCCAGTCTCTATGACTCTTTGGAAATTATTTCACTTTCTCCGATGCATCCGATAGGTCCCAACGACGACTTCTCATTCGTCAACTATTGGACAGGTGCCTCATTGATTATCAGCATTAGACTCCATTAAGTGTTTAACTCGATACCATTCGCTTACCGGTTTATGTTGTACAATTATTCAATTTAATCTCACGACTTTTTTTCCAAGTTACGACACTTGTGCAATATTTATTAATGTTGCGTTTGTTACCTATAATGTATGTATATGGGAACTCGTGTGGATATAGGTGGACAATGGCTTCCAATATTTTTCTAATCTTTTATTTCCGGTGATATGAACACTTACGAGATGTTACTCGTAAATTAAGCGTGGGTTATTGACCATGGGGACTATGGTCCGCACTATAAATTATATCTTTTGTCGTGATTTTGCATCAACAAAGTCGATTTATTTATCAAATCTTTCATTTATACAAAAGAACTGTTAACTTGATCTTCATATCACATCCTTTAAAATATTTTGTTTCATTGTTCGTCTTATTATTTCCTGCTTTTTATTTTTTTTATAGCCTTGTTGCAAAGCCAACGTTAGCCAGACTGTATTCTTTAAAAAATTTGCAGGTACAACTCCATCCATAAAGGCTCCCGCAAACTGGCATAACGCGACAGCGCGACACGGCTCTAGTAGAACAATTTCTATGAAAACTTCAAGGAAATTCGATTGAATCGCGTCGCACTGTCGCTTCGCGCCAGTCTGCGGGAACCTTTAAGGATAAATATAACCAAAACCGTATTGTGGAAATAACCTTGAATATATCGTAAGTACCTACTGATGAGCTTTAATTAAACACTACATGATAATAATCCGTTCTGGGTATTTTGCAGTAAACCAAGTGTATAACAAGTCGAACGCGCAAACACAAACAATTTACAAGGACATGTCGCGGTTATTGCGGCCACATACACACACAACATTGTAAACCTTACTCTCTTCAATCAAGGCCCTCACATTCGAAAAATAACTTCCTCAGAAAGAATCTCGCTGAAATAAAATATTTAAGCTCTTGAGAAAGCATCAGACAATACTAAATGCGCTGAGATAATATTTTATTTGACAAGAACATCACTACACAAAAGAACGTATGTCATTCTAAATACACCGTCGAGACCGTCATTCATATCATTGTTTCATGTCCTATTGTCGATTGAGATTTCTATAACGTATGTTGTCCACGTTTTATGTTCAGCTGCTCTTTAACCTTATTCAGTAAAGTAAATCAGAGATCATCTTGTTGGCAGGGCTATCTATCATTAGATCCGAATCACGTACCAGTCCGATCCTCAGTCATGCATAAATCTCAATGACCGATTCCATCCGAGACAAACACGAGCAATTAGACGAAACTTGTAATCGTTTAATCTAAAGCGAGAGATGAAAGTGGCTGATAGTTTATCTACTGGATCAAGCATCCCGATGCACGGACACTACGACTTACCTACTACATGTCATATTCTTGTCACTGCGATGCCGCATCTTAGTACGTCGTGAATGATATCGTTTCTATACTTATTTCATTTCATCATTACGCTCAATTAAATACGCTTCGGGTACTCCGATTAGATTAGAATGATGAACATGTACGGTAAATATTAATAGATCAGCTTTATGGAACTGGTTATCTGCAGTGGTCCGTACGTCACTGGCTGTCCGCTTGGGGCGTGCTATCATAGCATCGTGTACATCATCGCAATTTTACACAGTATCCTGTCCGATTACATCTAAAGCTTTCACCCGCCTCGTCGATTGCTGATTCATTAAATTTTTTAATTGACGTTAAATATCGCGATGATTGCGAAGGGTCATTCGTTCTTGACCTCACTTCTATGAATTAGTGACAATGCTTTTATAGCTATTGTGGATTTAATACTTTCTTTGTGGAGTGGTTATTGAATAGATTTTATTTATACGTGTTCCATTCGTTTAATGATTACTCTTTCATTACCAATTTTATGTTCTTCATTAATTCTGCTAACCTCGCGTGAGTCAATATTGCTATAGCAAATGTAGACATACTGTTTTATAAATACCAGACGAGAATTTCTCGTACCGATGGTATTAAACGTGGTTCCGCTACACCTGCACAGTGCACAGCCGCACAGCGCTGCATAGGAATCTACGACGGAGCAGATAGCGATCGCTACCCTCGAGTCGGCCGCTCCGCTCGCGCTGTGGCAAGCGGAACGTTGGCGCCACTAATGCGATCAAGGGATCCGATTTATTAGTCATATCTCTGCATCTACCGATACACCTGTACGTGCCCGATTTAATGCCACAGCGGAACAACTAAGGGAACATTTCATTGCCCATTGCGTAACGACCATGCTTACCTATTGCTAGTAACTTGTATAACCATTCGAATCTAAACTGTCTATTTTGTAAATTGTAACGTATTTATTTATTGACGTGCTCTTGAACTTGATCGCGTTATCAGCAGTTGTAGATCTGTCCGATTATTTTCAGCTCTGCCGGCTCAGTAGCGAAACTGTCGGATATCGTTTGAATAACATCAGCAGTGGATTCCAATGCGTAATTTCTCCAAGACCTTGAAATTGTACTTGTTGCTTTCACATGTAGCGGACTTGTAACGTCACATTCGTCTTTGCGATAGGTTTTATCGATAGATCGGACGTGGTGCGGGAGTGCTCCGACATGCAAGGTCGAATCGTGGCGAAACTCTCTCCGGCTATTGACTACCCTGTCCGATCAATATAAGTTGGACGCCGGCGAGCCTTGTCCGACGCAGACCGATGTGACACCCGGACACTTCGCCAGTGAAAACAGAAACTCATTAGAGCTTTTAACGACATGTATACGAGGTGCAACACATTGCGATTGATTTGACGCTATCGCAGCATTATGATCTAAGAAAGCGTCTGATGTCTGTACTCATTCGCTTTCCAAAGTTAAAGAATATATCAAGACAATCGGGATTGATTTTACGACACAGTCGGGTATGGTGTTCCGGCAATGGAACAGCCGGTAGTATATCTATGTGTTGCACCTTGTTACAGTCTTGTTTAGAAGATGTACGAGCTGGGCTAGACGAAAAATTAGTTTATCAGATTGTTCAAAGTTTCTAGTTTCGTTTTAACATTATAGGCATGCGTACGTGTTCCAATCGTTTTTATAAGTACCGTGTGTGTTCGACACAATGTATGTTACAATAAGTTCGTATTATATGTATGTTATTTTCGTGTTTAGGTGTAGTATAATAGGTAAGTATAAGAGCAACATTAAAAGTTATGTTCAGGAAATGAAGATTTTTTTAAACTTAAGAAAATTAAACTCGGAATTATTACTTCTTCGGCTCTGGTGTTGAGGGATGATTTTAATAGAAAAACAAATGAATTATCGTATAAAAATGTATTATAATGAGATAACTGTAGCCCTTTACAGAGGCACACAAACTTTTATCCATCCATAGTTCCATATTTACAATATGTTTAAAGTTCATCATAATTCTAATGCGAGGTGTACAACCGTATCTTTTTATTTACATATAATATAAGGTTTATTTACATAAAACATTTTCAATTTCATAAGTATATGGCTGACATTCATTCCGATATGCAACATCTATATTTTATAACAACATCCGTCTCCATATTCACAAATGGAGATATTTTGTAGGATACCTACAAACGTAGAAATAACACGATTGCCTTACAAGTACGATAAAACTAAACTATATCTAATTATATACAAACCAGTCTGGGGATTTATAAAGTACGTTTTAAAAATAATCTAATAATAATTTAAATGCTCAGCGATGGCCGTTTCTTTCTGACACTTTTGCTGTTTTTTCCGAATATTGTGCCAATTACCTGAAAGTAAAAATAGATTTGTTAAAACGAAGTCATTAAAAAGAGTTAAGAACTTAAGTTTGGTCCTTTGTTTAAAAATATAATTATAGTGGCTTGTTAAAATACAATATTTTTCCCTAAAGGTTACCCCAAAATAACAAATTACATCCCCTTTCTTTCCCCTAATATACCCTCAAAAATACGTGTGAATCACACGCTGTTTTTTTTTTAAGTTTCAGAAAGAGCTTCATGGAACTCACCTTAGAGACAGAGTAGGCAGCGAGCTTGCGCCTGGGCGCGGGCAACAAGAGCGCGAGCGCGCGCGCTTCCCGCAGCAGCGCGTGGAAGGCGAGCGCGGCGCCCGCGCACGACTCCGCCGCCGACACCTCGTAGAACTGACAGCCGAATCTCAGCGACAGTTCTTGACCCTCCTCTGCATGGACCTCCCTAATTGATAAAAAAAAAATTCGTAAGCTTGTGTGTAAAGACTTGGGTCGTAAGGCTGGCTTCCCCAAATGCCAATCACATCAGCCAGAAGTGGCAGTGATTAATTACTGATGATATGAAAATTGACTTGTGATGGTTATCAGTGTAACGGATTCAATTCGTCATTCATTTCATTATAGGCATAGATGTAGACCTGTATTTAAACTACATGGACCGCAATAATTTAAGTAGACACTTATGTGAAACCCAGTTTAATAAAAACAAGAAGATGAGAACAGTTACATTCATACCTGGCGTGTTCGAGGTCACGTTTGTTCCCCAAGAGGGTGACGGCGGCACAGCCGGGCAGTCGGGTGCGTTCCAGCAAGGACAGAAGTTCGGCAGCAGCGAGGAATGACCGGCGCTCGCACACAGAGTAGACCACGGCGAACGCGTCGCCCCATCGTACGTGCTCTGCTAGACATCCGCGAATCTACGAAGAAACATGTCTGTTACTCGTAGAAACTGATGGAACCTTAAATTGAATCCCTGCGGTATGGCAGTGCGTCAAAGGGAATTAAGGGTTCCATAATGTGGTAATCCAGGATCCGTTTGTAAATAATCACACAGAAGTGACGTAGCACATGGACTGTTGGAAGGGATACATCCAGATATACACTTAATATTGAACTTATGTATAGATGTGACTGGTGTACGAGACTCTACGGTTACCTGCTCGGTCTTGTAGTTATGGATATTATTTCTTATTTTGGTTCAAAACTTTTAATGCTGGGCTGTAAGCAATTGAGATCCCAACTGTAGACATGTTTTTTTTATTTTGTTAACCACCGACAGCAACACTAAATAAAATTCTATTGACTATATTCTATTCCAAATCGTACGTAACAGCTTAAAAGATACGCGCAGATCACAAGTGGATTCAAAAGGCCATATCAGATGCGAAACGATTAGGCGTTGTATAATTATAAAAGCTATGTTAATTAATTTCAACTACAGCCATCTAATATAAATCTGACGAATCTTCTAGTTATGCTATGTTCTGTGGACTCGACTCTACTACGCTACTGAAAATTTTAATATGTCCTGAATTGTCCTGCCCGAAGAACTTAGGAGAAGTGAAAAAGACCTGCATAAATTAAATGCTTTTGTGCTACCAAAACCTAGCTCAGACACAACTAGGTAAGAAATTATTCAGAAAGCATTTCTAGTTCCTATATAAATCTATAAGCATTGTTTCAAGAATAATGCATGGCATTAAAAACCCTATTGCGCTCGATAAATCTCAATGCAAAATAAATGTTCACCTCGAGCCCGAGAATCTGGAATAGCTAAAATTGTAAATAAAGTCAGTGAACTTAACTTATAATTGTAAATAAAGTCGCGAGCCACAACTGGTACTCGGAATCTGGTATCGGGGCCAGTCGCTTGCACCGAATAAAATCACCGGTTGCGCAATAATACGAAGCATCCAATCTATTCTGTTCTTTTAGTTCCGTTATCGATGGGTTTAATAAACATCATCGTTGTTTAGAAAACAAAACTGGTTTAAGAATCACTGCGCGCCCATACAACAACAATAAAAGCATAACAATTACGTAACACGAATTCCCCCGTGTATTCTATCGTAGCGTAGGTTCGAACGTAGGATTTCGCCCGCAGCCACACCGATGCAGCAACGGCAACGATCGCATCTGATAAGCCGATACAAGCCACATAAACTTCGTCTAATTAAATTGTACTGCGGCCATCAGCCGCTGGTCCGCTACCAGCACAGCCCACAGCAGATTAACATCTCCATTGTTTAATGGTAAATTAAGTTTGACCGTCTATCTCTACGTTTGCTATTCGAGCTTCGAGTTTTAATCTTATCGGCAACGTCGAGCCTTTTGTTTGTAGTGACTGATATTTTAGTGTTAACGCTAAAAGCAACATCGTGGCAGGCTCGTTACTTACCGCGCAATTAGATGTATCTAGTATTTCAACTTCTGAAACGGCACCGTCGAAAGCCACTCTGTGCTGATAAAGGAAATCTGAAACAAGAGAGTACGGTATAGAAATGTGCGTAACGATCGCTTTTGTGCTGATATTGTTGTCGTCATTCGATAAAGACAGCATTTACTATGACATCGAATACTGAAAGCGATTTCCTTAACATTTTAATTCACGTCCTGAGAAAGACGGCGCCCAGCTGACGCAAACACGTCATATTTAAGGTCGGAAGGAAGCAGACATTTTAATTTAAATACTTAATACATTCTACTACTGTAATAAATGACAGACATGATTCAAGTTTTTGTAAATTATCCAAGAATTGACGTCATTAAATGTCAGTTCGATAGTTTATTGAATTTACCAATATCATATTAATATTCGCGTTCATCTACGTTCATAATTATTTTAAATACAATGATCAAAAAGAGATAAACACTTTTTATTATGATATTAATGATTCATCGAGTGAACTTTACTAACCTCCTGTCGAGCTATATTCTCCGATGTACCGCTTTGTTAGATAACGCACGACCACCGCTGCAACAAAAAGAGAACCAAATGAATAACATTGTAAGAAGCACGCCTGCATCGAAGACATATTGTAAATAGGCGAACAATTAAGCGGTCGTCACTCCCAACTTTCTAGAAGCGAGTGGATCAAACACTGATTAGTCCTTTCACTCCTGGAATTTCCATCAAAGGGTTGTACACAATACAAACAGTTATCAACAACAATGACAAAGCAAGTTGCGTGAATAGAGGCGGTCGTAAGCTACCGACGAAATGAAGTGTGGAGAATCCTGCAGCCCATCAAAAGGAACTAGTGGCGCTATTCAACAAGCTGATTGCTTGTCCGGCACGACTGCCTCGGACGTGAGATTACGTTGGTACTTCACCCTTTGAATTGTAATCGTTATAGCAGTTTCTATAATTTGGATGATGAAAACGAGTCATTTGAATTCTGAACACGTAAGTTAAGGTGCCAAGAAGAAATGCACGAAACATGACATATTACCTACCTAGTGCTCATTGTGTAGTGGTCGTTAAATATGTAGTGAATGTTTATGCTAAGTTTTGATGGTCGGGCGCTAATTAGGTACTAATGCGCTCATGTCTTAATAGAAGCGAATGACTTTAATGATGATTCTCGTAGGAATGCATACGAAAATGCAAACATACAATGAATAAACTAGTATTCTTGAATATCGTGTGTTTTTAAGATTTTAGCTACAAAGTGTACAATTAAAAAAAAACAAAGAGTACAGTCAAATTATTGTTATGATAACTCTACAATCAAGTCGTCGAGATATACTAAACAAAAACACATCACAGAAGCCTAATGCGCAAATATAAGACAAAAGCTTTATATATTTCATTCTAGATAGACATCTGTTTTCGTAACAAATGCTAATTAACATTCCATTACAAGAATCGTTTACAACATCACCGAGCGGATAATACTCCCGAATGAGTTATCGCCGTCGCGTTACTATTTGTGTCAGAATCTTGACCCACGGCAGTTACACAAGAGTCCACAATGCTTTTATGCAACTGCAGCACGTTGTCGCATGACAATGGACTTGGAATGCATTCCGTACGCATTCTGGCGCAGACGGTTAAGGCTAGGATAGGAAATCTATTACCTTACAATACTGTGCCATTCCCGGCATGACGACGTAACTATAAGGAAACGATTGTGCTCTCTCATTTTAAAAGGAAAGCACTGTGTAATCCTCTCTGATTCAATAAATTTATTTTCATTGAATTCTTAAGATATATTCTTGAGACTTGCGAAATGAACATTAAGAATTTCTTTTAAAAGTACTAAAATAGTTCATGGAAACAATCGATGTTTACTAAAACGAAAAACACGCGGGTTCATAATAAAGTTACACTCACACAGCGTGCGTGTATGATGACATTAATAATTGAGAAAGAAGATCGATATCTCCGATATTTGATTGACGACCTGCAGCCGATAAAACATCGTCACGTCAATAAAGCAGCGTGCAATAAAAACCTTTTCAAGCGTTGATAAAAATTACAACACACCACAATATATCGTAGTTTATGAAACACGATCGAAATTCCTCACTCTCATTTTTCCTTTCGATTTTTTCCCCGTGTGCATTGAGTATTAAATGCGTTACTTTCTCTGCGATCCGATTACGTACATAATCGTCGAGTGATAAAGTTTCATCGGTCCACTTTTAACTGAAATATGCGGAATTGAATTAAAATGCAGTTTTATATTCGGTTCTATATTATTTTTGCGTTAGACTGGTAGAACTCTTGGCATTTTACCAGAGCATTTGACGTTTTTCAGGATTTTACGACATTCCTAACATAGGCAATTAATAGGGCTGCCAGCATATTTGTGCTTGATAAAAATTAGGTAAAAGATCATATTGCTCTTACTACTACTACTACTACTGGTACGTTTTTTTACGTCTATGCTTTCCTAACGTAAATACGCTTTCTAAGTGATTTGGCACATTTAAGTCTTTTTAGGAAAAAATACATTTAAGTCGATGTTTCTCCAAATGAGCGATATAGTTAAGTCTCCACCTCTCTACTCTACTAAGAATGGTACCTATATATATTTTTTTATTTCTCTACTACCAGGCCTAATGGCCTAATGTCCTAGTGTACCTGTCCTTGAAATAATTAGTGCTTCAATTCCTTATTACTGTTAAAACATCCTCATTTAGACAAACATGGTATGTTTAGCTTTTTACGGCCCAGATAAAATCCACAAAAAACAAATTCAACATGATATGGCCATTATGATAATGACGGCACGTAGGTACAAAACCAAAAAAAAATAGTAACTGACAAAGTGAATATACATAATTTTGAAACAATTTACCATCAATTTACTTGTAATAAATTTACCGCGCTTATTGTGGAGGATCAAAAAATGATTAACGAATCTTCTCTGACGAGGCTCCAATAAAAAATTACATCAAATTATAATCATCGAGGCATATAAGACAAATTACTGTGATCAAACAACACGGCACCACGTGGGTTGATAGATCGAACGTTATCTTCAAGAACAATGGATGTAGCTATCGACAGGAATCTTTAGGGTAATTAATAGATTACTGAACACATCCATCATGTGTCGAACTGACCATCATGGACTCCAATAGCAACCATTATTACTTTGACTTGGTTTCTTTTGATACCGGTCTAACATATTAGTGGGAGTCATGACAACAATTGTGACATCAATACCAGATGTGGTTGCGTAACTTGGGAAATGTCTATGTCTAGAACTTTGACTGATTGAGTTGCACTAGCAGAAATGTTTTAAGGTCAGGCGAACCGGACCCGATACAACAGGAATTAAGTTGCTAAAAGCTGAATCTGCCTCAAACTGTACAAATAATATGTCTATTTCTAAGAAATCTTGCTCGTCGTATTTTTCTTCTTTCTCTTTATCAATGTTTTCTGCTAACTTCCCATTTGTCAAGTCAATGTGTTACGTGGTTTTATATGCGTGTACCTTTCTTATCAACTTTCCATAAACAAAAAAAAACCATATGCCAATATTAAAAAAAAAACTTAAATCTTTAAAACTTTCCAGTCTCTCTCCGGTAATTTTTGTCACCTATGTTATTTCCGTAAATATAGGTTTATTTTATTTTATATTATTTCTTTATTGCCTTCAATTTTTCATGAACGCCGATACGCCGCGAGATAGCCTTTTAAACGCAACCAATGCGTTCAAAGCTGCTTTCAATGTTTTGCCATCGTTATGAGCCTAAACTTCACTAACCAAAAGCCCTTATTTAAACAGAGCTTTTAAAATTATGTCTTCAAAGTCATGCCAAACAAATTATGTAGAAACTCAATCATATGGATACATTACAAGTGAATATGTCAGAATCCGCGAGGTAAGGATGTCGACGATGCTTCAATACCTCCTCGCTGCACTCATTCATCATGCCGTGAGAAGGTCGTCGCACGGATCGCTGCGCCCGCGCCGGCGCGCCGCCCGAGCCGCCACATTCGACCAAGCCATTAAAGCTCATACCACAATCAATGTGGTTGTTAACATCCCATTTTGGCACCTTCGCGACACTCCCGGCAAAAAATACATATACGCAGGCCCTTTGTAAAAGCAATCTTTCATAACATCAAAAAATTGTGGCTCCTTTCCAAATTAAAGTTCGTTGCTCTCCGAGCACAATTCATTTCAGACAAAAAAAATGGACGCACGATGACATGTAGCACTCTGCGGTGGACGCGTTAATTGAAATATTTTATTGACGCAACATAATTAATATTTTTAGTGTTTCAATTTTAACAGCCGGATAACCACAGGGAGCAAAGATACATATCATATTTTTGTACGAAGTATTAATGTGACCCAGATAGTCTGGAACGATATTAAGCGCAGGGCACCGCCGCGACTTCGTGGTAACGGAATTCACTATAATGCGAAAATAAATGGCCCCATGAAGAATGAGTTTCGTGAATAATGTCAGTACTAAAAGGTTTAAAGAGTAGATAATGCTCCTGAGGGCATTTAACGACGACGTGAACGGCGTATCCGTGACAGACAAGCGCCACTCCCACGAGGCCGTCCGTGGACAGGATCTACATTGAAACAATTTCGCATGTCGGGCCGGCTCGCTCCCGTCTGTAATGAATTGCAAACGCATGCGTCTCGGAGCGCTCGCAGCCGGTCCGTCAGCCGTCCGCCGGCCGACAATTAGGGCGGTGCAATTACAACCAGTCGCGGCGACTCGGCCGGTGGGTCAGCGGCGCGATTTCCCGACAACTGCGACGCCTGGCGCCACCAGACGACGTTGTGTAACTCTTTAAACGACCGATCAACCATTAACGCTGCCGTCGAGGTCGTTGCTCTACACATGTATATCACACGCCAATACCCATGTTTGTAAAGCAAAATTAATTAGCCATGATCGTGAATCACCGACAAATTGAGTAAAGCCATTTTACAGATAATGGAGTCGACAACCTTTATAAGCGTTCTGAACAAGTGGATACTCTATTTTTACCCCGATTGTTTTCAGAGCTTATTTTGGTAGACCTTCTATAACATATTCATAGAACTTAGAACATAATTTTTAGTGATATTGAGGTTGAGGAACAATTTGATAGGCTTGGAGGAATATGTTATCTTCAGTAATAATTCATCCTAGCAACGAATCTGTCGCATATCTGACTGACATGGAAGAAGAAAATCAATCGTCCATTTTTGTATGATTAGACAACCCCTGTTAGTAGGGAAAAAACAATGTGTAGAAAAACTAAGGTACGTTTTTTCCAGCAGGGATTCAATTAAATTGGCTTGTTAACGATCAATCAAGATGAGTTCGTGTCAGGGAGGACCAATTTTGTCAAAATGCTGTATTGTCTTATAAATGACTGAAAAAATTGAGTCACAATACAAAAAGAATATCAACAAATCCTATATAGGTACTAAAACAGGCAGAGAAATACTTGAATTATGAAATTACAGTCATGTGAAAGAATAAAGAATGGAGGAAAACGAATCGGAAAACTAAAACGAAATCCAACAATATGAAGAAAAATTACTGAAAAGTTGAAACATATTGATAAGATTAGTAGAGCGTTTATCTAGATTCTCGTTAATGTTGGATTTGTTGGATGTTTGCAGGGCGCTTAAACATGGTCAGATAGATTGCGGACTAAGTATCGAGCAAATAAAATTAAACGAGCCTGTACTCGAGATAAAACAATGCATTAGTCAAATATGCTACGTTATCGTTATAAATATTGACACAAGAATGCCATTGAATAGTTTGTTGTGCATGATAAGCCCCCGTACCCACGGGCGATTTTTTATCGCGGCGATTTTTTATCATACACTGGATTTTCAACACACTGCTTAGCGCCGCTAGTTAAAAACCCAATAGTGGTGCCGATTCGCCTGTTCACAAGCTAGACTAAATTTAAGTTCTGTGCATATTTTTTTTCTATTTCATTAAAAAATGACTGAAGTTAAATTTTAGTCTTGTCAAATTAGACACTACTCCATATAAGTTTAGACGTGATTAAAAACTTGCCTACTTAAATTATGTCAATTTACGTCAGGCGCTGATTAATAAGACAAGATTAAACTAAAATGTATGTTCTGTCCTTTTCTTAATGAAATAGAAAGAAAAAGATGCACAGACCTTAAATTTAGTTTAGTTTGTGAACAACAGAATCCGCACCAGTGTATTTTTAACGAACTGGGATGCACTCTCTTAGATCCTCAGTGCTCGGCTCAACACCAAGATTTAAAAACGCAGTGCGCTATAAAAATCGCCCTTGCGTACCTGGGCTAAGAAGCGGGCAGTTATAATTTAAAAAATCATAGCTTAGCATACCTGATACAATTTGCAATATAAACTAGTAGGTAGGTTTATACTTATTATAAACAATGTAGATACGTTGTCCTTCTTGTATGAAATGCTTTGTCTAGAAATGTGTCTAAGATGTTTCTATTAGGACAAATAAACATTCTGCTACCTTTAAATAAGTATAAAATCAGATTTACCTACTCATTACTAAGTATAGTCGCAATGTTTTAAACTTCCAGGAAAATAATATCATACCTATCATGTATGAGGATGTTGATTAAATAAAAAATATCCTTATGTTTAAAATAAACTGTTAAAAAGTTATAAAAATAAAAATGACTTTTAAAAACATCGTTTTAAAATAACGCTATGATTATGACTGTAATTTTCCTTTCCCGTTATACGTTCCTCTGATGTAATAACCACACAAAAACGGCTTTCGAAGACTGAAATTACAGGGTCTGCACCTCAAATTCGCACTCAGTTGACTTTAATAACGTATCCCTTATTTTATTACTGATGATAATAACAAATATTAACTGCATCAGATAAAGATTTTACGTTTTTTAAAATGGACTCTCAAAGTTTATGAATTGGCACTCAAATAATTAAAAGGGTTTTTTGCCGTTAATATTTTTAAGTGAACTCCTCATTGATGGAACTCCTTGAATTTTTATACGTTAAACTCCGACTTCTTGTCAATGCTGTGTCTATTATTAACACTTGTGTATACCAGTGTAAAGTTATAAACTTATTTTTTGTGTTTTAATTTATTTTTATAAGTTTAAGAAAAATAAATTAAAACCTGTTTGCAAAAATCAATATAATGATGTGTTACATGACAGATGATATATACAACATGCAATTTGTACTTTGCTTTAAAATTGTTAACTTCTTGCTAAAAACATAGGTAGGTAGTCATCATAAGTAACGGATGTGCATGCTCTACTAACCAGACTTGCCGCTCCGCGGGCTCCCTAACACCACCACCCTTATACGATTCACAGTCATCTTCATTTGGGCAGAGTTATTTTTTTCACTTTTATTCCAAAAAAAATGTTTTAACCGGACATGATAGCAGCAGTGTCCAGCAACCACATCAGTTTATGATCACAGTTTATGTTTGTAACACGGTACTCGTCGATATCGCACCGATCGATGTTAGTTATCGTAAATATGATCGAGAAATAGATTCCACAGAGTTGCTCACGGCCGTAAACTCGACCGAGTGCCGCGAAGTTTCCCGCGCGACTGCCGGCGTCTGTAGCCGGTGCTTGCATCAAAAGCGCGTGCGCAGCCTCCGTTCCAACCTCCGAACTAGCCGAGTATGCATACGTTGGAATTTGTACTTCGTCCATACATCCTACCTGATTAAATACTCATAACGTTGGACTGACGCCAATATATCGATGTTTCGGATATCGGAGATAAAATACAATAAATACGTATTTTCTGAATTTTGGACTTTTGGCCAGGAAAAACTGAAACGAAATCTTTACTATTCTATTTCTGAATAAGGAAAACTGGCAGATTAAAAATCGATCAGCTCGATCGAAAATACGCGCGTCTGCGACATGTCAAGGTGAGAGCGATGCAGACGTTCAGCGCAATAAATTCGTTCGTGCTGAGACATAATTGGATCCGCCCCGCCCACGTCCAGGTACCCTGCTTCCTTTATGCCACATAGCTACTCTACTTTGAAAGTTAGAAATATTATTAAATAGTAATATTATGAAAATAAAATTCAGAACGAATGTGGCGCAAGCAAAGCAAATCTTGATTAATGATTCTCACATAACTGGTCTAATGAGTAGAATATTTCCTTGTTTAGACGACTCATACTTCAATGGCACGTTTAGATCTAAACTACATATTATTATTTAAGCAGGCTATCTGCCAAAATAAGATCAAACTACCACAGGAAGGTGAAAACCATACATTGAACTATTTTTATGATTTCTATACAAATCTAATTGTCAAAATAGCTGAATGTCCTCTATTTAGTAAGTTTTCTAAAAGTATTTCATCCTATAACCACAGGCCAATTCCCGTAATAAAAAAAACGTTTAAAATCTAGTCGCTAATATCTCATTTCAGCGACAATCAATGTTAAAATCGTGTCAAAAATGTAGGGAAATGTAGGTATTTTTGACAGATTGAGACTGAGATAAGACTGTGAACGTTCTTAAAATTACGAGGATTGTCCCTCAGTTATCTTTGAATGACAACCCAATTACCAATCAGGAAGTTGGCAAGTAGATAGGAACGTAGGTTTTATTTCTTCGAGAATCAACTAACAAGTGTACATCGTTGGACGAAGCATTGCATTCTATCGCCTATAGAGCTAGTACTAGAAATAGGTCCATACATTAGTAGACTTAATTCAACATACATACATACATAAAAGTAAAACCCAATGAATTACTTGTCAGTCTTCATTAGCGATCTCACAATATAAGTATACTTTCAAAAATAGAAGAAAATGCATTTGCATAGAAGTTAGATCGCTCCGTGGATTTCTCTACTCATTAAGGAAGGTTGTGACGTAGAAAAAAAGTGCAGCGTGTCGACTCAACGCAAATTGATCGTTACCCGAGAACAACTTCCTCAAACATGCCACTTTACCGTATTTATGCAATCGGCGTAAAGCCGCTAATAGCCAACTCTTTAATTTAGATACCTACTGAGATAGCATCATAAATACGCAGTTTAGCACCCGAGCAACACATTATTTATGGAAACTCATACATGAAATAGCTAAGAAAGGAGCACAAGATTAATGTGTAACGCGTATATAAGGATCCAGATCATCGCAGAACATCGTAAATCGATTACTCCGGTATATCGAGATTACCACATGTATGAAAATTATTGCCTTTGTTAACATACTAAATACGTTTTGCAATAACAACAAATTGGTCGGTTGAACCGCAACAAAGCGGTGCGGACGCACAAGCGGATCATAATTTTGATTATATTTGTAACAACAGTATCGCCACGCTGCAACCCGCTACTCTCGTTATTATTTCCAATATTCAATTAAGCTCGTTCTAATTAAATTACTTATCAACTGCTTGGGTAACGATGTAAATAAGCATTTATTTATTTAGTCGTGAGCTGGACATTTCGCAAGGCGACTCGCGTGTCAAAACTAGTTTGTTAATGGGCCCAACAATGGCAACACTGTTCTGTTCACACTTGCCTATTAAACGATTCATATCTCTACATCTTTTAACCTCTTTAGAGCGGTATACAAAGTTACAAAATAATTACAAGGGTTTCTTACTGGCGACGATGAAAAATCTAACGCCATATTTCTCAGGATTGCTAAACCATTTCGTAAAGGGGGTTTAATTGACTTTAATGCGATATTACATAACACTACATACTTACGAACTGTTGTGAGTAGGTGTACCATTCACACAGGTTCATAGTTCGAGTTGGGATCATCAATCACTTCAAAGACCATTGTAACTGGAGTATTTCAATTTGTAGAACATTCATGAATGGTTAGTTAAAGCATAAAACTTTGCGACATGTTTCTTGTGTTACATTTGCCGATATGGTCGAAACAATGCGACAGAACCATAGATATATAAAAGAAGAGAACAGTCGTAAAATGAACCATGGGGCACAGATAAACGCCAATGCAATTATAACTGACATACTCGTACCATCAGAGGTAGTTAAAGGAAATCTGCTACAAAAATAAAACATAATTTTCTTATTCATACAAAAAGCAGGTTAAAACCAGGAACAAAGAAATATTGATAAACGATATTGATCACAATCTCAACAACCGAAAACGCGTCCGGACACCTTCGGGACCGTTACAAAGGTCCTTTGGTATGTATCACAAAGTTGATAATGCAAAGTTCACACGGCCAGACGGTGAGACGGCCCATCGGCCCAACACAGCCATTAAATAAAACCCAATATGTACCAACAGCCTCAGATGGGGTCACCCGATTGGCATGTAACACTTTGTATTTCGGCCCTCCTGAACCACTAATTAAAAAATATTGACTCTTCAAAATTGCCAAATCTCCTTTCATCTTTGCGAACTTTTAGCAGGAGTGTTAATTTTGCTATTAATAAAAATTGAGTATTTTGATAAATAAGGCAATCTAAAGCAAATATTGGTACAATAAAAAACCAGTGGCCAGTTTTACAATCGTAACTCTTGCGTGAATCATTAAATTAAGAAAAACATGCAGTTATTTTTAAACTCGACCTTCGCCGCACCATATAAATTTTTAAACTAAATTACGTTTAAGTGTAGGATGATCATGATATATCGGCAAGCTAACAACACTAAAATTACTGTCAACAATCCTGCGGCCATGAGCCCATAATTCACGACAGAAGGACCAAAAACTTGAAATATATTCGTTGGCTTTCGCTTTACAAAGATTCTCATAAAGCGTAATAATCAGGACTGCGTGGCTTGCGTGAACGATCCAATTAATTTTATTAATAGTTTCTACATGGCGCCGAATACTCGTTGTCATATCATACCGAGCAGGAATAATAAAGACTTCGATAAATTCAACCATATCGCCCCGTGAGTTTTGAAACCGTCATTTTCTCGAGTTAACGACGGCTATCGACCGAATTCGCCAAAATTCACTCAATTTCGTTATCGACATAAGCAGTTATATAAACCGTTAATGTATGTAATGTAATGATATGGATGATTTTATTGTTATGTTCGTTTGTTTCTCGATAAAGACATTTAAAAGACTTGGTAAAGTCGACAGTCGTCACCTTGTAGCGCCGCCACGTGTTCGCGGTCCTCGGTCCACACGTCCACACTTCGCGGATTTCACCGTCCTCGCTCGCTTGTTATGTAATATTGTCAATATAATAATAAATATTAAAGTAACATCGGTTGCTCCACACATTATCGTACACAAAGAAATAAGTATGTCATTAATAAATAATCCACTGTCTCGCGTCTAAGATAAAATTCCTACGCAATTCGCGAGTGTTACAAGAATAACGTTGTGTAGTTTAGAATACACAGAGTAATCAGTGTGGTATTTTACGCTGAGATTAAATTTTGCATTCCTGCGACTACAATGGAATTTTTCACTAATGACATCAATATTAACAAAGAGCACTGGAGCATTGCAAAATCAGTCCCCATGACCCGTATTTGAAATACCATCACCCTACTATAGAAACATAACAGTTAGCCAGCGAACGAATACAGAAGCTCAGAAGAGATCAATTAACAGTGTAGCTGTGCTATTTACGTCTAGTCGATCGTTTTATACGATGCAATGGTTCGTAAAGGGGCAACCGGGCGGTGATATCCAGACAACGGAGAAAGCATGGATCGCCATAATAAATGTTACTCGTAGCAATAGATAGCCGATCTAAATATATGTACCAATAAAACGCGAGCAATCGTTCGCGAAACATTTCAACAAAGAAGATTTCACGATTCATCGTTAAGCATGAATGGCGCATTAAAAACAAACTAATTTGGGCTATATTTATATTTTTTATTTACTCCAGTGAATAAAAAATATAAATATTTATGTTTTTGACTACATTTGCTTATTATTTGTTTCTTTAATAAATTTGCTACCGTCGTCACCTCATTTGCAAATGTTGCATTGTTTGTTTAAAATAAATTCGTCAGAATCAACATTTTCAAAATTGTTTTTATCGTATCCCTAGTTAAATGACCTACAGAGTTGAACGGACGAGCTTTACAAGCCATAAAATGTAGTAATTTGACAAGATTGACGCCAACCCGTCTGATCTGATTAACTCCTCCGTACAAAAACAAGTATGTTCGTCAATCATCAAAATGATTACAGTGTTCAATTCATACCCGTTTATTAAGTATAATTTAGACTGCAATTACTGTTGATTGAAATAGAGAACTATTAAATTCTACGAGATTTTTGCTATTTAAATATTATTTTTATAATCCTTGCCGTAAAGTCCCAGCTCAGAAATTAATTTTCCTGCCTTATTTCACATTATTGAAAGAGCCAATAAAGAAAGGATACCTAGATCGGAAGATGATTATACACTGATATAATTATGCTCATCCTCTGATATATCCTTAGGGGCTATCAGCTGTAAACTTTGTCAAATATTACAATTTTAATATTGAAATCGTAGAGCCTGTTACGGAGGCCCTTCGCAACAATTCCCTTTTTGGTTTTCGATATTTTTGGTATGGACTGAGGGGCTATCTCAGCAAATGCCTTTTTAGGAAGCCTTACCTTGAACAGGTCAATTGCGATAGGTGGCTACGTAACATGTAGAATCAAGTTCAAACACAGGATAACGTATGCAGGTAAAAGTAGGTCAAAGGAGAGTTGTTACATGATTTGTGTGCAGTAGCAACGAAACGGTAAGTAGGTACATTAAATGCGAAGAATCCTCGTCATCATATTTGGAACACAAATAATAAAAATAAATGAAGCCCGGACTTCGGTACGAGTTTTCTCGACATTGCAGACGACGGCAATTCATAAAGATAATGTATTGAAATGCGATTAACAGTTAACGTAATGCCTTTTGACGATGTAAAAACTTACGAGTATTTTCAATGATAAAACATTATTTACGCTTCAATAAATCCCGACGTCTTCAAACTCAGATTACCTGGAGGTTAATGTGAAATGGTTCTTTATAGGTGATACATTAAGTTGGGGAAAAGGCTATCTGGTGCTGTATCTTGTTAGGTAAATAAATACCTTTAACCCAAAACCGTCATCGTGGGCACGGAACAGCCCGCAAACTGATGGCCCGTGGATATATTGTCATGCTCTTTAACAATTTCACTAGCCAATGAACCGTTTAAAGCTATAGAAGTCCCGGCGTACACGACAACAGCATTGTAACTGTTTATCTTAAGATGGACAGAACGCGATTGCATCCTTCCTTACAAGTCTATTAAATGAGTGTTACTTTTTATATGGCTCTTTACTGGGAGCTGTACCGTAAGTGTTTCATGATTAATCAAAGTTTAAATGGGTTATAAGTAGGAAATATCTTTTAATAACTCCTTCTGCAATGTCCTTTGAATTTTTCGAGAGGAAATGGATGTGGGACTACAAAACATCGTCCATGATGATAATGGAGGAGTAGCTTGACCTGTCTGTCAAGAACGAACCCCGAGTTCAAACCAAGATAGCAAAACCTTAGTTTTGAAGGTTTGCAACGCGTATCACATCCAATATATCGATGCTAGGGTATGATTCAAGAACGCACCAAGAATCCACTGAACTGCTACCGTCATTAGCCTCTATACTACAATTATGTTCCTCTATCGGAGATACGAATTTTATTAACGTTAGAATGTACTGCCTGCCTCTGATTAAAAACATTGGTACCCAAATATTATACTACTTGTTTTCAAGGAACGATGTTTCGCAATAAGAACCCGACATAGATCTAACATTTTGATTCCTAGGTATTGAAATTATTAGTTTGATGGCAGCTTTCCTTAGAATATGTCCGTAACAATTTGTTGTGGATAAACAATAAGTCGTGAGGAGTCACTCCCTCCGCCTCCCGATAGCGGGATCCGCGACGAGTAGGTATCCAATTTATAACCTAACCTGTGATCTTTACAACGTTCGACATCGACAATCCACCACTTCTGTGAGCAATAATTAAAAAAAAGAACTTTTTCCTTATAAGCCGAAACTAAAATACAGCCATTCGACGTCAAATCTGTAACCCTGTATAAGCAACGGTGTTGCAACCATTTTACAACAGCATTTAATCAGAAGGTTTTAATTAATCAACGCCCTAATCCAATTACAACTATTGTGAGTCAAAGTCAAACATTAGTAACCTTGGCACCACTAGTTGCGACAACCGTCCGTGAAACGAAACAAATGCAGACGCTGAACCAACCATTAATTTCCTAAGAAAGCGTGCTGTAATAAAACGGCCTTATAATGACGGTAGTCTTGAAAATTTCGAAGGTTGTTTGACATTACGGTGTCAAAAACGCTCTCTTTATGGACGACTGTAATTTGGCGGCTTTTTTAGGAACCCCCAATCTTATGTTCTACAACAAATGGTATCTAGATCTACCTATGTGTAGGTATGTGTTTAGAGGAAAGAAATCAGTGACAACAAAGTATACAAATACAAACAAACAATATAAAGCACCTGTAAGGCCTGAGGATGATCAGTACACGCTCACCTGCCGTGATTTATGCGCTAAGCCCGCCATTGTCCTGTCGCGGCCGGCTAGCGGAAACTTATGAACTATCTAACCTCAAATGTCTTATGAACGAAACACTACCACTCTACATGTGCACACAATTATTTATTTATTTATCTGGAACTTATATCTCTATTGGTAGCTGCAGCAGAATTTGCTATTGTCGCTGGAAATATAGATAAGGCCGATCGGAAATACGGGATTTCAAACATCAACCGTCATATTTTTGCAATGGTACTCTTAGGCCCTTTGTACAAACACGTTTTTCTTGCCGTGAAAATCTACGCTTTATTCGCCGTGTGTAAACTCGTGTACTAAGGGCCTTAGGACTTTAAAGCTTTGATTCTTTTAACAACCCCTAAAACAAAAAAAAAAATTAACAATCCAATACAACAATCGTTTTGATAAGTTAACCTAAGAACTCCTCTTCCTACGAGTACCTAGTATTTCTACGTACCTATACACGCCCGTTTTCATAGTGCAGTAAAAAGCCCTGATCTTCGCTGTAATCACATAACGGTAACATAAAGATATAATCCTTTAGCTCACGTAATAACTGATCGCTCAATTTATTTACTCAAAGCTGGCTCTATGGGCAGGACTTATAGATACACGTCATCATGATTAAGAGTTTGTATAAGATGACTTCAAAGGAAGCCTACTGCGATAGGTTAGATATACTGTCCTTTCGGCTGAAAATGGCCATCTTGCCAAATAGGATGGCGAATTATTCTTCTTAATTTATTTCGTTTTAAAATTAAGCTTGAGAATCACTATTCTTTACTAGCTCTACTATGACTTAAGGCGAACAAGATACCTACGTGTGTAAACTCACTTTTATCAAATGCGATTTATTAAGGTATGTACTATTAGTATTGAGACAAACTGAACGCAAACCTAACGCATCTTCTCATTCTCATCTATTAGAAATACAAGGCGGCATCACACAATGGCTTAGAACAACTGGTCTCCTTTAATCAGCAACAAATTCGCACACAAATAATGACGTAGTACGCATAAAGAGAAATGCAAATTATTTTTAATTGCCTTCCGGTAGAAAGTGGGTGAACCTGAACACGGAGCGGGCTGGGCGAATCAGTTTGATTCTTGTCGAAATAATGACAAAGCGGCGACGACCGGTGTCGGATTCTCACCGGGCTCCTGACAACTGGAAGCCAGTAACTGGCAGATTAACGTTAATTCCTACTGGCTCTTACGATCATTAACTCAGCCTTTTTACCCGACTGCAGCGGAGCCCAAGAGGAGGTTTGTTTTAAAGTAAAACTTTTCTTTCGCGATTATGAAACGTTTAGCCATTTTATGGGCAAGCATTGTGGCCTTCCAATAGGTGAAGTACCTGATGGAAATGAATCAAAAGTTGATTGTGGAAATGATGAATACGGTTCGGTACGGTGCACGTGCACGGTGGTAGACTTTGTCTACTAAATCAAAGATAATTGAGTCTGTCGATTTGAAAGCATTTAACACCTTCACACACTAAAGGAAAACGTGTAAAGTTATTACAAAACATGATCTTAACGTGCACATGTTACTTCATACGGCCCGAAAATACTAAACAGAGTCATTCGTCTCTGTAATAATCCACAATCAATAACTAATAATCTGTTCCGCGTATGTGGGCGGTACCTGACATGCACCCATTTGTTTTACTTAAACGTTAATGCTCTTATGCATCGGTGGCGGCGCAAGCGCATCCACTCACGTTCCAACTTCGGATGATTGTTTAACGGTGATCCTTTCCGGGATTTTTATCTCAGTTTAGTGTGTGGGTGGTTTATAAATAAAATTGACCTGAAGGTCGAAATGCTCATAAGATTAAGTATTATGTTTTTATATAAGAACACCACAAGTATTTAGGTCAATGTAAGTGAGTTTGCTATTAGAACAATATAGAGCGAAGGATTTCTGGCTTTACCACTAATGACAGTGATACCTACATACTTACTATTCTATTCCCGTGTCTTGGACAGCACGTAAAGCCGATACCGCGTTGGTCCTGCGCCTGATCTCTCCGGTCGTGTCGGATTGCGGTCAAATCGGACTATGAGAGTAAAGGAACAGAGATTGCACCTGTGTTTGCTCACCCACTTGTGCACTGCAATATCTCCTGCATATTTAGCTAATGTCGAGGGGCTTGTGGCAGTTGTGGTTAAGTAGTAACAGCGGGTCGATCGAACTGCTACGCTTACCTATATTGGTCCAGGGTTGCGTGACTATCTTCCAAGACGGGCCGTCAGAAGTCCGAAAGTCTGACAACCAGTCTTACCAAGGGGAATTCCAGGGTTACCCAGTAACTGGGTTGTAGAGGTCAGATAGGCAGTCGCTCCGTGTAAAATACTGGTATTCAGCTGCATCCGGTTAGACTGGAAGATGACCACAACTTAGTCAGGGATAGCCGAGGATATTATGGTACATAAATATATACCTAAGTATAGAAGCCTTAGATATGGCTTAATAATCCTAAAAACTGCTGGCAACATTAGTGCGGCACCTAATAATTTTACTTCATAAATCACTTCTCGTTCTTAACAAAAGCTGTAAGTACGTAGGTACTTATTCCTAAGTTTTGGCTCATTAATCTATATTTTATTACACACAATAATTAAAGATCAGACTCTAATTACTTGAGACTGTTGCACTCGACTAGCGCCACATTACTCCATTTATGTTTAAATGTCATTTGCTTTAGATTTCCTAATGATGTAATTCTAACGATACAGCAGAAGGCACTACAGTAACTTTGATACGTGAGTTGGCACCCGAATTTCATCACTCAATATATTTTAATAGATATACCTACTTACATGTTAATTAATAAACGTCAAACACACTGATAGCGAAGCTTAGCAATGAAACAAGGTGCGTTCAGCGAATACGTAAGTAATTGTATTGTTATGAACCAATTCATACTCAAATAGTTGTGGCTTTTAATATTGTTATCTACCGCTTATAAAAGCGGCACCTTGACCTCATCAATGAAACATTCGTTAATTTCATCATAAGTATATTTATGATGAAATTAACGAATGTTTGAATTAGCATTATTTAACTCAAAAGTTATTCGCCGAAATAATGTTCAATTGATAATAACAATTTTTATGAGCAAACTGTTTTTTTCAGTACCTAAAAGGTATAATGTGACTACCCGCCATTTTCATTTTTTATCCTGCATTTAGGTAATTATTTATAAACGATGATTAAAGTTAAGTGACGTTTAAACGTCAAAAATGTTTTGTTAAAAAGTCGCTAATCACACTTAACTTTAAGCAACTTTATGAATAAAAGGGAACTCTACATGAACCGCTCATTTCGAAGCCACACAGTCAACCGATCAGGATCGATAGCATTACGATTACGTAGACCGATAATCCTAAATGTTGTCTCATAGTCGATCTGTCAAAACGCTACCTACTCGTAACGCAATATCTATAATATTACGTAGCAGTAGCTGTAATCTGTATTATTTTGTAACGCTAAACTTATCTCGAAGTGTCCACATTAATTTATGGCTATACCTACCACTAATTTACAAATAAAGGACATCTTTCAAGTGTCGAACTTTTTATACCTACCAAAAATTAAAGAACATACAGCCAAAAAAAAAAGTACCTACTATTTTCTTATGGGAAATAACATCTTGAGCGGTTTTTTACTATTACAGCGAAAGTCTAAAATTAAGCCCCGGCTGCTATTTGAGATTGAAAATGCCAAAAATCATATTTTTAACCGACTTCAAAAAAGAGGTTCTCAATTCGAATAAGTTTTTTTTTTTTTGTATGTTTGTTACGCGATATCTCTGGCAATTAGAAATCGATTTCAAAAATTATTTTTTTAATGGATAGGGTATGCCTCAGGGGTGGTCCCATATAAATTTTATTAACTTTGCTTGGGTAGTTTTTGAGTTAGCTTCAATAATACGTATTTTTGCCACTTGGTTTATATTGATGATGTTATAATAACTTCCTGTCACTGATATTTACACAGCAAGTAGTATTATACGAATTTGTGTGGGGTACGTAAGTACATCTTAAAAGCGAAAAATAAAAAAAAAAACAGAAAAACAACCGACCTCCAAATAAGATACTGCAAAGTGAAAAATAACTTTATTTTCGAAAGACGGTGACATACAACGAAAATGCGCCCAACGACACCGACTTCCGAAATTAAAGTTATTTTTCACTTTGTAGTGTAACTTGCAAGTCGGTTGTTTTTTTTTTGTAAATATAGGTACTTAAAAGTATTTTTATAACAAGTTTTCTAAGCATAACATTAAAAAAATATCAACATTTAATTGAATTTAACATCCTGAACATGTTTTAACCTTTTAACCGCCTACGTCGGATCCGACAAATATTTTCGTGCCCATTCCGCCAGAGTCGTATATACGACCAAATAACACATCTCGTTTAATCTGTATTATTATTATATCATCACAGCTCGTTTCATCGGTATTTATTATACTTTTATTTTTTTTTTCTCGGGCGCTGGGGGCACGACAACTAATATAAAGTCGGGCGGTTAAAAGGTTAACTGTAAACTTGTTATTAAAATATTATTTTTGGCATTTTCAATTTGGTAGACTCATGGTAAACCGTCTTTGTAATAGTACCTAAAAAAATGCTCAAGAGGTATAGACAGCAGTACCTACTTGTTTTTTCTGGCTGGCACTTTAATTTATTTGGGTACGAAATGAATTATGTCCTTTGTAGGTATCTAAGTATGATTTTATGTGCATAAATCTATCGTTTTTCTGTTGAGCTAGTTAGAGTTTAAACGGTCATGTGCGTCGAATCCGTGCGACATCCGATTCACCCGGTCTCAGAGGCTATTCAACCACGACTCAATTTTAAACTCTTGTCAAGTGATTTGATTGGCTGGCTGTTGTTATCGAAACCCGCGTCCTAACCAAAAGCGACCGTCGCGATCATTTGTGTGAATTTTGACGTATGCGACTTGATTGATCGCGCGACTATGTCATGTTGTTAAAAAACCCCCAGCACAAACAAAAATCGAAAAAGTAAAAAAATAATATGCATTGGCCCTTTAAGTTTACATTAGTTGTAAGTAATATATTGATTCAACCGTCCCCGCGTCGGGGACGGCTTACAACAGAGCGATCTTAGAACATAGTAACCTTGAACGAACTGATGCTCAGACCTGTGGAAGATGCTCATATCCATTCATCAAATATGATCAAATAGAAAAGAGCCGATAATCTTCAAAAGGCTGAACAGATTTTCTTGAATCATATCTAAGAACACTCTTGATTAAATCACCTATCAAACAAATAAAAAAAAAAACCGAGTGTGCTTATGACCACACGACTGAAGTGAAACTTCAAACGTATTTGGCTATTAGAGGAAGAGAGAAAGAAAATGTGCGCGCGCACTGCTTTCTCTTGCTTATATCCCCCACTCAACTCCTGTTCGCCTCGCCCGTAGCCCTTAGACATGGGTCGTACTTGCAAAATCGAGTACCAGGGCTTCCAAGTACGTCCACCTTAAGAAACCAGGGCCTAAAACCAGGGCTCGAGATACTTTCAAGTATTTTCTATCTGCATCGAAAACTGATCCATAACTTCATACAAATAAGAAGTACAATCGCGTAATCAAATAAAAGCCCTGTTGGAAGTAAAAAGTACTTGCATAGGAAATTGATCCGTGAATTCCTATAAATAAGGAGCACAATCGCGTTTACAAATAAATACTTTTACAAACCATTAAAGTAAAAATACTTGCATACGAAATTGTTCCGTAGACTCTTACCACACCTCGGACACTCCATACAACGCTCGCAAAATAATTACCTATTACTACTACATAAACAAATGACGTTTGTATACGTGCAAATGTGTGCGTGAAATCTAGTAGCGTAAAAAAAATGGCGCGGAAAGCAATTTGTGTCGGGGAACCGAACGACGTCGGCGGCGGCGCTGCCCGAACGTGTGCATTATTATTTATTTATTATTTATTTATTTTATTTATCCATTTATTTCAGGCATCAAGGCCCATAGGAAACACATAAAATACAATATAACTTAAAAATACTATAAATAAATACATCATTATAATTACAAACTAACTAAACACGAAGTGACGGCGTCGTGTTTCGCTGACTGGTGTCATGTAGCCGGCCACGAAACCGGCGGTACACAACACCCTTCGGCCAGAACTCTTCTTTGAGGAACTTCTCGAGATGGTGTGTCGGAACACGCACCACGAACGACTTGAAGTTCGTGTTGTGACGCGCCTCCAACTTCTCGACCCTCAAAGTCCAGTTGGTCTTCACACGCAAGTACTCCACGACCAAGTGACCAAGTAGTTCAATTGTTTATTTATATAGACGGGTTCGTAAAGAAATAAAAACACTAAAATAGTTTAGTTTAAATGAATTTTCTGTAAATAATGGGTTATTAAATCGCATGTTATTAAAAATGCGAAATCATACAAACAGTATTGTAAATACGAATTCGGAAAAGCATCACAATATCCAACCATCGTGATTAAAACTCAAATAAAACTTTTAAATCGCATAATTGTGTGTCAGCAATACAGCGCTGCGGTTCGCGAGCGCCTTGCTAAAGAGTCGGCGACGAATACCTCGAAGTGCGGGGTGAGGTGCGGTATCTGATATGAGGGCGAGGAAGGGAGTGTCCTTTCTGTACGTAGTACTATTAAGTATTCTGTGCTCTTACTGATAAGGAGTATGATCGCATTTGCGAAAACAAACGCGGTTGTTGAACTATTTGAGTACCTACGTACTCGAGCGTCGAGGCACGACGGAGCGAGATACTTTCAAGTATTTTCTATATGCATAGAAAACTGATCCATAACTTCATACAGATAAGAAATACAATCGCGTATTCAAAAGCCCCGTTGGAAGTAAAACTACTTGCATAGGAAATTGATCAATGACTTCGAATAAATAAGGAGCAAAATCGCGTTTACAAATAAATAGTTGCAAACCATTAAAGTAAAAAAAAACTTTTAAGAAAAAAAAACCGACTTCCAAAAAAAACTTTACAAAGTGAAAAATAACTTTAATTTCGGAAGTCGGTGTCTTTGGATCTTTATTTTAGTTTTTTGCCACCGACTTCCGAAATTAAAGATATTTTTCACGTTGTAGTGTTTTTTTGAAAGTCGGTTTTTTTTTTTCTTAAAACGTTTTTATTTCACGCTTTTTAGTGGGTCTGCTTATAATTTATCTAAGTTACAATAGCCTAGTGATCATCGCCTTTTACAAACAAAATATTGCTTTTCCCGATACAGGGAAGTTAATTGTTGAGGAGTTCTCCAGATCCACCATCAGCTCCGTATCACCATTTACATTGTGACGAGCATAAATTGCTTAGCAACCATATTAAAGTAATCGAATCGCAACCCGTGAAATACTTAGATATTATTGAGTAGTTCCGGTGGCCATCTGTGGTCTTCATCATCAGTTCCACATCACCAAATAGTGCTTTCCGAGAGCAAATGCACGAGTTACTATAAAAAATACCCAAATCGCTATAGGTGTGCCTATAATATTTGAAGAGTTCCTTCGATTTCTCCAGGATGCCATCATCAAATCCTGCCCTGATGTTTTTAGACTAGATGCTGATAATCCTGGCTGCAGCATCAGGCCAGACTTGTCAACATTGCATTGACTTAAAATTTAGTCCTGTTTAAAATGAGCCCAAACACGACTACGGTGCTGTAATTTCAAGGTTGGTACTTTTTCTAATGCTCCTGGCTTCAGCATCAGGTCTTTATGTACTTCAGTGTTCCTCATTAACAGTACGTTTATCCACACATCGAGCCCTTTTCAATGAGCCTTAACACGATATATCTGCTGTTAGTTGTCGAGGAGTTAGGTACTCTGCAGACTATCCTGACTGCAGCATCAGGTCATGACTTGATGATCATGAGACCAAATGTGGCAAATGCCCTATCAAACATCAAAACAATTGACTAAAACAGTCCTTGCCTGTTCGAGTAACTTCTTACTGTTAAGGAGTTGTAACTTCCATCATCAGCCCAGCTACCTGAGATGGTGACAACCATACGCAAATACACAAGATACTTCGTAAAATATGCGAAAAACAATAAATGAGCCTATAAAATTTAAAGGTTGCCCTCGATTACTCTAAGATCCCATCATCAGATCCTAACTTGGTGACAGTGGGACCACCTCAAAACTATCTACTTTGGAACAAAAAAAGAATTTTGAAAATCCGTCGACAATTGGCGGAGTATTCGATGAACAAACATACAAAAAAAAGAAAACATACAAACAGCCGAACATAGTACCTCCTCCTTTTTGTGAAGTCGGTAAAAAATACTTGCATACGAAATTGTTCCAAAAGGAGCATGATCGCATTTGCGAAAACTGACGCGGTTGAGTACCTACGTATTTGAGCGAGTAGCCGTATAAGATACTTAATAGTCTTGCAAGTATTTTGAGTCGGTACCCGGTGTGCGTACTTGGAAGCAAATACCTGGTGTAAAAACCCGGTCGCATATTTATGCGACCGGGACCGGGTTTTTACACCAGGTATTTCCAGCTATTTTTTACGTACCTTCCCTACTCGCGATCACACGTTTTCGTAACGCATTCGCCAGTTTACTCCCCAAGTCAAGCGCGCCTAAAGAAGTTTCACTTCAAAAACAAATTGGTTCAGCTGTACACACGTTTAAAACAGCCCGACGATCCCGTTCGGTTCGGGCTTGACGCACCGCGACGTCGGTCAGTCAATCAAATAAGTTATGTGTTTAACTGTTTGTTGTTGTATTTTTTTATTAGGTACTTAGGTAATTGTTTTGCAGTTTTATTGTTTTTATTCAATCAATCAACTCAGCCTAGCGCAGTCCACTGCTGGACATAGGCTTCTCCCAAGCTGCGTCGCAAAACCCTGTGCTCTGGGTTCCATTTTTATTATTAAGCGGAAAAAGTTAGCTATTTAAGTATTTAGCTTCGATAAAGATAAGTTCGTACTCAAGCAATTTGAACAGGCGCTAGGTAAGTAGTCACAGCGTCGCGGCGGCGCGGCGGCGGCGCGCGGCGTCGCGCGTCTTCAATCAGAAAGTTCCTTTTATTATCATCAATTTGTGCAAATAGCTGACTGAAGATGAAAATACTCTTACAACTCAATACTAAAAAATAAATACTTGAAAAAGATAATAACCTCCTTCTTTTTTCGAAGTCGGTTAATATCTTTATCAATCATTTGACATTCCTGTAAGTACCTATAATTTGTTCCCATTTTTTTGTTGAAGGGCTGTTCATTCTAGGACATAATAAAACATGACATAAAGCTCACATTTAAATATATTTTATTTATACAGTCACGATTAAAATATATAAAATTGATTTAAGTAATATTTACACAAAAGTCCCACATATCAGGTTTCATAGTCCATGTCTTAAAAAACTTTTCCTTGACATCTAACCATTTCTCAATATATTTTATAGATTTCTTCTTCATCTTATTATATGGTATCCTCTCAATTTTTTCTTGGCCACATATTTTTAGTTTTAGGTCTTCATTATTGTTTAGTATGTCCAAGAAGTTCTTATATAAATGGTATTTACTTATACATAAACTACAGGCTGGAGATAAAGCCTTCTTCACTGTGACTCCTAACTTTCTGCCTTGTACTGCAACTTCTAGGAGCCTGAAACATATTGATTGAATAAAAACATTAAAATGTTATTATAGGTTACCAATACAACATCAGTTATTAATTATTAGTTATTAATTTATTTGATTTACACTGCCCTCCAATGATATTTTTCCACTTCAGCTGAAATTACACATTATGACCTAAAATTTTAGTTTCAAATGTTTGAACTGTACACTATAACGTAATTCAACTGCCTATGACTTATCAAAAAAATTTGGTTATAATGTCAAGAAAATGTGATAAATAAACTATACTAATTCATATATGTATGGCCACTCAGATACAGCAACTTAAAGAAATTTCTAGTTATCAAACGAAGTTTCGAAGTTTCTACTTAGCAAATAAAGTATAAATACTCACTGACTAATTGATTTTATCCAAACTATGCTTCCAGGAGCTGGTTTTATATTCACATCTGATCTAATACTTGTGAACACTAAACTAGTTTGGTAAAATTGAGGCACTATATCCAATTTAAGTGATAAACTGTCCGACCTATTTAAAAGAGCTCTTTGTAGTGAATCTTCAGAATAAGGCACTCCACCACCAAATATAAAATGTTTTATGTATATTGGTTCACACAGCAAACTTAGTAGACTGCCTTGGACACCTAAATGTATCCACTTAGCAATCTTATCACTGCAAGAGACAGACAATGTTCTGTCACCTCGGCCTGGCTTCGTTCTCACTTGACAAAGGTGCAGCTGAATATTTGTTCCGGGTTCTTTTAAGTCTTGCTCACACTGAGGCAGACATTTAGCCCCCGTTTTATTAACATAGTCTTCAACTTTTCGTTTCTTAACTTCTATCTCACAAACATCATCTTCTGCCTTATGTTTCTGTAGCTTCAGTACATCACCATACTGCTCTTCTTCACCGTCTTGGGATATTATAGACGCATCCCCACATGGTAACTGAGATGAGTAAAAAATATATTCAATATTTTCTTTAAGTCTAAAATGTCCGTTTTCATTATTGAATATTGACTGTTTATGTTTTAAAGTTTTGTTCATGTTTTCGTATAGATATAGTAAAAAACCGCGTCGAGCAAATACTTCGGCATGACTATCGTTGAGTAAACTCCCATTAGGCATCATTTTCGTAGCCCCTATACATTTTGAGCCGGTACCTAGCGATACTACTTCAATGTTCTCAGTAGTTCTGTCATATTCTATTATACATGATAGTACTGTCCACTCTTTTTCGATAGGCTTCCCATTTTTCGGTAATTTATTGTACAAATTGAAACAGTTATGCACCAGTTTTTCAATTAAGGTTTCGTTTAGGTTAGGCATCCTTTTGCGGCATTAATGGTTTTTAGACACAGATAGTATTTTATAAGATAACTTTAATAAACAAAATAATTGTTTTAAAAAGTTTGTCTTCGTAAAACGTAATTTAATCTATTACATTTGTAAGAAAATATGATTTCATTTGCACTCAAAATGTAAACAAATTAAAGTCAAACTGACTGCCACTGCCACGAAATATTTTGACATTGACAGATGTGAGATGGGATGGGCTAAACACAAAACGTTAGGGCTTACGTAACCTGATTCTTTGCTATGTGTTAATAATTATTCCAACCGTACCTATTGGTCTGGCAGATATCAACTTTATTTAATTTAATGTTTCAAATACAAAATTAATCCAACCTGAACCCAGAAATAATAAAGACAAAAACAAATCTTGAGATTGCAAATGGAACTATCACAAAAATATTATCGTAAATCGGAACGAAACAGCAGCGTTCCATAGCCATTTTTCTGTCATACTGCAATTTTAAGCATACAAATCGTTAGTAAACTCTTTTGCATTTATTTACCCTGCTGAAATTGTGGGGTCTGGGTAGTAAGTGACTAACAAAGGTAGTAATGTAAAACTAATACTACGTATAAAAGAAACCACCATACTAGTGCAATTCGCAACTTGTTTGACGAGAAGAGTTGAAGAATCTTTGTAACGCCAGTTTCTAAAGTAGGTAGGCATGTACAGACGCCAGCACATCAACCTACACCTAACTGTCACATTTTCCCAATCAACTTTGAACCTTATATTTCAGTGATAAAGTTGAAAATCTATTAAAGAAATTTGACAGATTGTAGTAGGTTGATGTGTCTGTACTCTATTTTGCATAATCAGCTTATAATTTTCCTACTGCTGGGACACAGGCCTCCTCTTTTCGAAAGGGAATAGGCTGTAATCTATCACGCGAGCCCATTGGTGTGTTGGTAGGCGTCACAGGTCTCTAAATTTTTGGTTCTAGGACATGCCGATTTCCTCACTATGTTTTCCTTCACCATTTTGAGAGCAGTGGTGATGATTAATTATTTACACAAAGTAAAGCGCCCGCCTGGGTTCGAATCTATGACCTACAATTCGTACAGTCGGGGACGATACCACTCTGGGCCACCACTGCTCATACTTAGTAGGTAGGTACCTACTCTATTTAATGGTATTTTATTATGAAAGAAGTCTACCTACCTAATGAAAGTTTCATTAGGTCGGCAAACTAACTATGTACTGAAGGCTGTCGACAATGTATGTATTATAAATGTAGAGTTCTTAGAGTCCTAAAATATTTTATCTGCGCCCCTTGCTGGACATATTGGTCATCCCTGGAATTTGTAGATATCATCAATGGATGCATTTCTATATCGGACTAAAGATCGGAACGCCGACTCCATGTCGTACTTTCAAATAAAACATTCAACAATTAATGTTCCACCGCTTACAAAGATGGATCACAATGAATTGTAGAAGAAACTTGCATACCTACCTAACCACAGATGAATGAATAGGTGGCCAAGGGTCTACTCTCAAGGATTTTGAAGTTTTTATTTTCGCTAAGTGTCGCAAATTATTTGAAAGAAAGCGATATATGTAGGTAACTGTCGACAGCAGTCGAGTGGTGTTCTCATAAGTTCACTCTAAATTTAGGTAGGTAAATCCGTATCTACCTAAACGCAGAGAAATAAGTAAAATATATTCATATTTAATGGCTGTAAGAGATTACCTACAGCCATTAACACATTAACATTTACATATTAAATGAAAATTACCTATACTTGTGAGACAAGTAAGTATAGGTAATTTTCATTTAATATGTAATTTAAGGAGCAACAATAAAAGGCTCATCAATCATACCTACTGCCTTTGATGCGGTCGAAGTTAACGGGATGAAGATTATGACAACGAAACAGAATATCAGCTTCGATATACACCTACCCACCTACTTACATTTTATCATTTATGTAGGTAGATACACCTTCAATGCGGAAGGCAAGGTACCTACTACAGGAAAAAATAACCAATGCGCTAAATGTAACCATGAATTCAGCATATGATAGACATATGACAGAGCAACAGCAGAGACTACAGAATTAAGTTGTTCCATACATTTTTGACCGCGTAGGTACCTACCTATTGCACTTTTCTATGAAACAGCTAAGTTTTTTTTTTGATAATCTACTTAAAATTTCTTCACTACAGGGTCTAGAATCATATGCCGAATTCATGGTTAGGTACAGTCACGTCTAAAAGTATGTATACACTTGGCAATTTTCAATTGCGATTTTTTCGTGAAATAACGAATGCAACGTTGAAATACGACACTTAACATAAACCTATGGGTTCGAAAATACTATTTTCGTAATAACATAAAAGGAGAAAATCACCTTTGAATAAAGCCAAGTGTATACATAGGTACTTTTAGACGTGACTGTACAGTTTGCGCACTGGTTATTTTTTTTTCCTATATAATACTGAGGAGAGATCTGTGTCTAGTAGTTCTGGATTCGAGTTCCTTCAGAATGATTTTTTATCATAGCTAAGTAGCCTGGTGCATTAATTACACACCTAAATATGAAACATTAATTTTCTAATCGGCGACTCGTAATATACCACTTTTGTATTTACTTCGTAGTAGGTAACTACATAATCCCTAGAGCAACACGGGCCACCGGCGCTAGTCCACCCGGTGGACCGTGTTGCTCTATGACTTAGTCGCATTAGATACAGTCAACCGCGTACAGTTCGACACAACTTAGCTGTAGCATCGGCAAAATTCGTAAAATGTTCGTAATTCGTATTCTTAAATCTTTAGAATAGAATAGAATAGAATACTCTTTATTATGTACACCATATACCATCCATGAACCATCTTTATTACCTACTACAAAAAAAAAAAAGATAAAGAAAAAAGATTAAAGATAAAGAAGAAGAATAAAGATTGGTGATTTTGAAGGCGCACTTAGTTCGGATGTGATCGGTTTTACGAATTTTGCCGATGCTACATCTAAGTTGTGTCGAACTGTAGCAGTGAAAACGCAGGCGCTGTCAATGTCAAATTCTTACCGCTGGTGTGCGGTTGACTGTACCTACCTAAAAAGCTAGAAATAATATTAGGTAAGTAGGTAGGTACCCACCTGAATAAAAACACCTGGCTCTATTACCTACATTTTTTGAAGATAAATATCGAACGGTCACGAATTGGTTAGCCTAGCTATCTAAATCCTTCGATCAATGATACAATAGTCATGTCAAATGTTAAATCGTGAGAAATTTCAATCCTTGAACGCAAAAAACTATTCGAAACAATATCTCGAAGTTTGCTGGCATCGACATTTATCATACGTTGCCGGATACGGATGTTAACGTTCCCAGTGTTCATTACATTGACCATTAGTGGGCGGTGATGAAAGAGGGTAGTTTGTCATTCCACGCCTCATTATCGCGCGAGATGACGCGTCCGATCTCAGGACCAATTTAAATATCAAAGCGCTCCCTTCACGCGTTAGATTAAACTGCTATCAAAACACTACAATATTATGATGACTTTCAATAAGAACTCCATTCTTTAGCGATCGATAAAATCGATATTGTTCCGCCATAAAAAATCGATTTGCATAATATTCATACAGGATGTTTACGTAAGGAAAGGAGGTCATAACTTTTATTGAAAAAAAAGCGTTATTTTTGGCGTTTGGAAAGTGACTCGCATTTTCATGTAAAAGTTGTATGTAATGATGAATGACATTTTCGATTCAGCAAAGAAAGTAACGAGATATTAAAACAACCTGTATCTCAACAAACTGTTATTACATTCGGAACGTTTTAATTCTCATGAAATTATACAGGAATAAATATTAACGACGACAACAAGCAAAGGAAACACATTATAACGAAGGTAAATGATAATATTACAAGCGATTGACCCCGCTGTAAGAGCCGATACAGTGACGATTGATGCATCGACAGCGTTTAAAACAAGACATAAAACTTCCAAGCATTACCTCCTACATGTCATAAAACCGAGTATCTACCTAAATAAGTCATTATCCGAGATTTTACAAGCATTTATCGGTTCATTGCATTAATCTGAGCGCGCATACACACGAGCGACACGCGTCGACGACAGGGGCAACCGCAAGCGTCGACGCGTGGCGGTGACTACCGCTGCGCCGACGCGCGTCGTCGACTGCCGACTGCTGCTGCATCGGCTGTTGTCGCCGACACGCGTCGACGCTTGCAGTTGCCTCTGTAGTCGACGCGTGTTGCTCGTGTGTATGCACATTGCACACTATACACTACCTACTTATAATAAGATATTTTTTACTGGTTGCAATTGGTATCTAGGTAATCAAAAACCTTGCCTTAACGCCTCCATACGTCATTTAAAAACATTACAGTCACTTTGAAATGATTAGCGAGGCAAATGAGCCTCGGAATAGTCGTGAATTAAAAGTTCCCAGTGGTTACGAGAACCAAATCATGCCTCATTACGAGTCCTCAAACACAGGTCTGGTCAAATTATGCAAGTCCAGCTTCCTGTTTTTGTTCGCAAGCTGCGGCTTTAGTACCTAACTACCTACCCGGAATGCAGAATATGTACTTTCGTAAAATTATTGTTATTAATTTTCTGTTCCCAAGTTTCCGATTTTTTGAGTCATGCATGATACCTATGTACTTACTACTTAGTACATATTATAAGTACTTAACTTACGAGTACATACCTATTACAGATTTTCGCGTTGTGTTTTTAACACAATACCCGATACCGAGTACTTAGGTAAACTCAGTCATCCTTCAAATTCCTTCCTCCTAGATTAAAATCTCTAGGTAAACTGGAGCAATTATTACGGCATTTTATTGCTCAAATAAAGAGTCAGGTGTTAAAATGAAAACGGCCGCGAGCTGAGCAGTGAAAGGAAAGGAAACAAAGCCAGGCACTGAAGTGATCATTTCCTAGAGATTTCTATAAGCGTTGCTGTTTGTTTGTTTTATTGCTTCATCTGATCTCTTATTTCCGTATTTATTACTTTAATATCGTTTACGTTTCATAACATGCCAGTCTACTTAGGTTGGTTTACAAATTAAAGGGGTTTCCGCATATGACATGGGTTAGCAATCAGCTCCTTACAAGAAATGTGCCGTAGAATGTGCAATTTAATTTGTAAAAAAAACTCCGTCTTCCTAAACTAGAAGGCCACCTCTGCACAATTGAGGTTGAAGTTCAGTAAAATTCTAATAAACTTAAAGAAGTCGTGCCATAACTTAAGGTCGTAGGTGATTCGTGAACGATAAAGCTGAGCGTTCCCAACACCAAAACATTGATTGCAAACAGCAGTAGGTACAAGGTCGTTCAGTCAAGTTGCGCAATATTTGGGTACTTTTATCTAACATCTCCGGTCGTCATTCAAATTTTAATGTAACATGAAATATTTAGTTTCCTAAAAATTATGCAATGGAACAAATTGAAATCGTTTTGAATCAACACAGACCCCCGCTGGCACCTCGCGGTTCTGCCCTGCAATAAAAACGTAGAAATATTTTATTGTGGATCGAATATTGGTTGATACGTTTCGTAACACGAAGAACATGCATGCTTAAAACACGCACGGAGTAAGTGAGTCGTAAAAGTATTTCAAAATATAAAATGTAAATGACAAGTAGATACAGAAATTCACGACAGTTACATCGGACATAAATTACGGACCTTTTGTTATTTATTTTGTACTTAAGCAAAGAATCGATAAAGACAATTTGGATGCAAAGATCCAGAAACCAACAATTCATGGTGGATTAAAGAGTAAGTCGAGAGCTGTACCAAATCAGGATTGGTACCTAATACCTACTTGTACTTCCTACTTATAGTTTTTTAGGAGACGAAAAAAGACAAAATGTCGGAATGACAGATAATGTGTGGATACAGAAAGCGTATGAAATGAAGTCCAAATTATTTTTCACGCGAAGACTGATCCAAAGAGAAGTTTATACTTACTTCTCTCTTTCGTACGCGACGTCTTCGAAACTAAACATTTTCGTAAATATAAATACATATACTGATGATGAAATAAAATGAGCACCTACTTAATTTCGTAGTACCTACTATGAAATTGAGTAGGCGCTCATATCAGCATAAAATATGAGAGTCATCCAGAGTCTCAAGAACGCTCGATTTATATCGATAGAAAACGATAGTATCGTCTGATAGGGCTAGAATCAAACTTTTCCATATTGGAATGATTCGCATTTTGTGCAGACCATAAGAAAGGTTATACTTACTTATATTTTTTAAAGAACACAACTGGCAAAATGTTTGTGTACCTACTATAGGTACACCTCTGCCTAACATTTCGGGAAAAGTAGGCGTGATTATAGTTGCAAAACTTCTGAAAAATTCTGAATAATTCCGGAATACTTCTAGGAAAGTTTCTTTAAATCAGAATTATTCAAAATGAATTTAATTAAGATTTTTATTTTGTTTGCTGAAAAATCGTATTTTGCATCGATCGTCGATCGCCGCCGCGCTGTCCCTCTGTGCGCGCCCGACTGCACGAGTCGTGCGTGCCGCGCGCGCCCGGCTGCACGAGTCGTGCGTGCAGGCGGTGGCGGTGCGGGGTGCGGTAAGAGGGGAGATGTTCCCTGGAGAAGTTTTCCCCCCCGAGCCCCGCGAGAAACATTCGTACCCCGCAATCGAATGTTTCCGCCGAATATTTCGCCCGAATAATTCAATGGGAAATATTCCCAAAGTTTCGGAATATTTCGGAATACTTCCGAAGTATTCGACGGGAATGATTCGGAATTTTTCCCGCCAGCATCTATAGGCGTGATATTATGTATTTTAAAAGATTCGGTTTCAGTAAGAGCTACCATGTACCCACCTAGATATGTTGTTCTCGTAAGAAATCCTAGCCAAGACCTAAGGTCGTAGCATTATGCTGAGCGATGGCCGTTTTGCGTGGATGTGACGCATATGTTCCCCCAACTTGTTATTTTTTATGCTTGTGTTCTTTCTTTACGTTGTGTTTACCGCAAAAAAAAACGTGAGTATTTTCTTTCTTTCTAAGACCACAGATTCCACTTTGCCCCACCAGTGGGGCGGCCGGTGGGGCAAAGTGGAATAATCCAGGATAACTAATAGGTAGTACCTACTTAGTAAAACCAAGTCTAAAGACGTTTTAATGAGCAATGCATCTTGAAACAAGGCGAAATTGTAGGACAACATTTTCGTCCATATAAAGCCCATACGGATCCTCCATTCAATCACCTCTACTCTAGTCCATATAGGTATTTTGATTAGCTGGTAGCTTGGTGAAGCTATACATTCATGTAAAAGACATTCAGCTAAATTTGAATTGATGCCGATGAGCGTGCCTTCACTTTACCCATAATCGATGCTGCATTGACAATGACATTGATAGCAATGATGACAAAGAACTTCGTGATCCGGCTAATGCAAGGAAGCTCAAGTGGGGTCAAGTGGCGTAATGAAAGTACAGTCCAAACGAAAACCGAGTCCGTTTCTTTTCTAAGTAACAAACTTGTAATAGAAAGAGCGTAATTGGACATAAACGAGCTGCTTCTCACACGAACAACTGTAGGTCTATTCTGTAAAAAGGTCACCGTGAGAATGTTGATGAAGTGAGCTTGAAGTCAACTGTCATTCCATCTGATGCTAGGGATAGACAACTCTCTTCAAACTCACTTCAAGTTAGATTTCACGGTGAGATTTTTACAGAATAGCACTTCTGTATGTCGTCGCTTGCTCCTGCGTCACCAGTCCTAACTCTCTTCATATTTTGTACTGCTGAGACCAAAACTACAAACGTAGTGTACATGGAAGTTATATAAAAATGTGGATGTTTTTTAGTATATTGTGGTGTCTTACGACTTCCACGCGAACAGAAGCAGAAGTCGCGGGCAGAAGCTAACTAGCTTCTAGCTTCAACTAGCTGAACTCAGCTAGTTGTACATAAAAGAGCCGATTAACGGCATAATGTTTCATTACCTTATGTAATGTTTCTGATATGATTCCCGTGAAAGTAAGAGGAAGGAAAGTATTTCCTTTCAGATAAGTTTTAATTAGGTTACCTGATATTTGGCCATTAGGTAGGTAGGGTGTGTTGTATGAAAACGGAAAGCCCATAAAGAAGGGTCGATGACTTAAAAGAAGCAACAGTGTTTTATGTTTAAAATCAAAAGGCATTATTAGGATCTAATTCCTAAGTATTTAAATATACCAGTGTCAGCCGCAGTAATCAAAGAGTTAATCTCAATACAAATTACATAAAAGCACTTCTACCAGAGGAACATTTCGGTTTCAATACGGCAGATAACAAATCAGAATCGTGCCGGGTCCACATTAGCACGCGGCACGTTCCGGCCCGCACGGCATCTGATAGGTACTACACCAGCTGTAATGCGCTCCCTGGTACACTATTTCAAATGTTATTACAGTTGCCATGTTGTTCCTGCCGCGTAGACAGCTCATATCGTGCAGAGTAATCGCGAGCCTCGCCCTACACCATCCGATATGGACCGCCCGATTCCTTGAAACGAGTATTGCGTGAGACGGAAGCACTGATGCTAGTATAAACATTGTTTAAACCACGTTTGTGTAATCTTGAACGCCAATTCGCAACATAAACAGCACAAAATCAAGGAAATGAAATACAATCCTTCAAACGTTAAGCAAACATAATGTATAGCTCAATTTCATAGTCCATAATGTCTTAATGCAAAACCAACAGTTGTAAGCCGATTTGTACATAAATTAAGCGCCACTTAATATGACAATTTACGAGCGTAGCTAACACGGCTCCATGTCTCGTGTCTGCAAAGCCGGTGGACCTAGCCGACCAGGGATCAATTAATTTTACTCCTAGTAAGGACATCTTTAGGTATGTGTCCGCCGCGCAGTTTTAACGGTTCTTTGTAATAAGTGTAGGACTTCGCAACACGTATGTCACCGTGGTATTAACGGTTTCGAAATTGTGTCCACTAGAGATTATGTACTTAGTAATATGTATCTAAAAAAAATTTAAAAAAAAGTTTTTATTGTTTCTCATACAATTGTTCTACAGCACAAAATTTGAGGCAGCCCGTAAGTTATAAGGACACTTGTGATCTAACTATCTAATGTCTATGGTCCGACGCCCTTGAAAATTGATTAAGGAGTTGATATCTCACATCGACCACGTGTTATTAGCCAGTTAGGTCCTACGTAGTTACGTACCATCCAAGTAGATACATGATTTCCATGTCCATAGAAATACATCTTAACGCCTGTGAAGCCTTCACTTTTATAGTCCTTGCCTAACAACCTTTCACATAACAAATAAACAAGGAAGAACTCGCTCTCAAATGGAAATGTTATGTTCCAATCAAGAAATTTCCTAAATGATTTACAGCCGTAATGAATTAGATCGCAGCACACATAATAGGCTCGTAGTACTTGGAAGCTTATTACAATGAACAGCAATTTCTTCAACTACTGTAATGCGAGCGATGCCGAAGCACTTGCCTGTAATAAATTAACTAAGGGCGTAACAAACTTGGGTGGTCTAACTACTACTACATTGATGTCGTTCATTTGAATAGCTTTGATAAAGTAGCAAACATAACTGAGTCATTTTTATATTTAAATATTATGATTTCTATTAGGGAACGACTGTAATCAAACAACGATTATAGATCAGAGCCCTGATTCACAACCATACGATAGGCTATCGTATCGATAACCTGACATTTCGATAACCTGATTTGACTTCCCCTCAACAGCAAATAGCTGTTGGAACAATAGCGGGCGTCTATTTGATTTAAACTGACAAAGTTTTCGGGTTTTGGACTTGTGAAGAGCATTGAGAAGACTCCTACGATACCTAACAATGATTAATGTTCGATACGATACGGAAGTATATCGAGTGTTTGTGAATAAGGGGGCAGATACCATAAGTTAAAAATGCTAAAATAATTGAATTTTATTAGAGAGGCATCTCAGGAACATCAAATCGGGATAAAAAGTAGATAGGTACCTATAGGCCCGGGAATACAAAAGCACGTAGGTAAATAACAATGTAATTCTATTTACCACACAATTTCTGTGATTCTTCCCAGACGTACCTCATCTCGTCCAAATGCGACCGCAAAGTTACAAACTCATGCAAGCAAGTAATACAAGCTAATTTTGAGGCTTTGCAGTGATTGTTGCATTATTTTCTATTCCTGGCAGGGATGCTGCATAGTGTATAGCCATGTGATAGGAAAGGATCGTAATGGTAGCTATTACACGGCGTAAATTCCTGTAATAGCGTTGCAATTTATCATGCCTCGGTCGCTGCCCGATGACGCCCGACGAGATGACGAACCAACAACATGATATGCTAACTTTTTTAGATTTATCTTTTGGTCCCAGAATCTTATAAGTACTTACCTAGGTACTTTCCTGTCGGTGTATCGACGTGTATGTATGTGCAGTAGGTAACTATAATAAAATAGTCCTCCAGACCGTACTTCGGTTATGGCGGCCCATCTCAACGAAGACTAGCCTTCGGCGCGGGAGATAATTAGTGCCCAAGTGTGTGCGCAGATATATGCACTCTCTCTTCCCTCACTCAAGTCCAATGGGACTTCATGGGACGGCACGCATTCCGAAACGATCGGAGAGAGGTCAGTCCTGGACCAGTACCACCAATACCACTATCTAGTACCAATTAGGTAATTATATATATTTATATTTTTTAATGTAATACTGCATGAAAATTTTGAATTATGTACAGACGCCAGCACATCAAGCTACCCCAATCCGTCAAATTTCTTTGATAGATTTTCAACTTTACTACAAAGCAATAAGGTTCATATTCAATTGGGAAAATTTGACAGATTGGGGTACCTTGATGTGCTGGCCTCTGTACATACTATGAACTTATTTAAAAATCTATACTTAATATTAAATGCTATGAATTTATTATGAACTATTCTACAATAATTATAAATCAATTTAAAATCTTTAAGTATTGCAGTTATCAATTGTTAGGAATTGACTGGATCTTGTATGTAGACTCGACGTATAGCTCTCGACGTATAGCTAAGAGACCCAAATGATTTTAATGACTTGCCTACTAAGCTATTGTTAATCAAGTTAAAATTGCATGAAGCTGTATTGTAAATGTAAAATGCCAATGTTCCTTTTTATTTTATTCTGACTTAACATTTGCACAACCGTAAGGTTGAATATAGTGTAACAAAATAATCTATATATAATATCTAATTACATCCTATATTCTAGCAAATAAAGATATCAATTCAATCTAGCTACAGGTAGGATGAAAATAAATATGAGTTTGGCTGCTAAGCAATTTATTGCATTCAAATTAAAAGATTCAAAGCATAGACTATAAAAGCGTGAAGATAACATCGTGTATTTTTAAACGTCTTCAAAAAAAGAACACTAAAAGTGATAGATAACATTTTCGGAAGTCGGTGTCGTTGGTTCCGCATTTTCGTTTTTTGACAACGACTTCCGAAATTAATGTTATTTATCATCACTTTGTAGTGTTCTTTTTTTAGGCGGTTTTCTTTTTTGTAAAAAAATTATTTATTTTTCTCTTTTTAGTTGTCTACCCCACACAAATTCAATTAACACTAGTGCATTGAAGAATTGAAGACACTAACTAGAAGAATCATCAAAATTCGCATAGAAATGCCTAGTGGTCTAGTGGTTAGTGACCCTGACTGCTATGCCGGAGGTCGTGGGTTCGATTCCCACCCAGGACAAATGTTTGTGTGATGAGCACGATCATTTGTTCTGTGTCTGGGTGTAATTTATCTATAATATGTATGTATTTAGAAATATATAAGTATGTTTATCAGTAGTCACTTGTCTAGTACCCATAACACAAGCTCTGCTTAGCTTGGGACTAGATGGCGTTGTGTGATAGTTGTGGAATATTATTATTATTTGTGCATATAACTTCGTACATAAGAATAATTACCTAATGTATTATATACTAAAACCTTCCTGAAAGTATGCAGATCACATTAGTAAAAGAATTATCAATAGTTTTTAAGAAAATCGACATTAAACATACATACATACGGGTTGAATACAGAACCTCCTTTTTTGAAGTCGGTTAAAAATGAAGAGGTTCTCAGTTCGTTGGAACCTTTTTTATTAAAAAAACTCTTCATGTAACTTTATGTTAAAATCGAACGAAAGCCCCAGATTGTACAGACGCCAGCACATCAACCTACCCGAAACTGTCAGATTTTCCCAATCAACTTTGAACCTTATATTTTAGGGATAAAGTTGAAAATCTACTAAAGTAATTTGGCAGATTGTAGTAGGTTGATGTGCTGGCGTCTGTACATACCATTAGTCTTCTTTGTTAAATATTACCTTTAAAATCTTTTCTGTTACCTCAGTAGCTGGTGTCAGTGTCCAGCATGCTGTTCACAAACACTCGATACGCTTCCGTATGGTATCGAACTTAATCATTGTTATCGTAGGAGTCTTCTAAACGCTGTTCACAAGTCCAAAACCCTAAAATTTTGTCAGTTTAAATCAAATAGACGCCCGCTATTCTTCCAACAGCTATTTGCTGTGGAGGGCAAGTCAAATCAGGTTATCGAAATGTCAGGTTTTCGACACGACAGCCTGTCGTATGGTTGTGAATCAGGGCTCTGAGTACTAACTCCGTTAGGAGTTTAATATTCTGTGAGTACTACTATAGATAGTCTGTACTGTCCTGTCAGTTGTCATTATTCTCTGTCTGTCATCATCTGTCATCCATACTTTTGTGTGTGACATTTCAAAAAAACCTCTAAAGCGAATCTTTCCGAAAATTTTGATATTCTAAAACTCAAAATATGGGCAATTGGAAACTAGAAGTCGGAAGGATGGCTATGTACACATCATTCCCTGTGGGCCTCTTTTTCTTCTTCAATCAACCCACTTATTTCGAAGAGTGGGTTACAAATACCAAGCGGCAAATCTTTCCACCAGAGAACGTCGCAGACAGGGAAGCTATTCAGCAACTCATCAAAGATATGAGAAAAAAGCAAATGGCAGCAATGGACAAAGAATAAATTGTTGATATCTGAGCAACGACTTCGCTGTTGCAAAAAGTTGTACATAAGTGGCGCATTTTTATAGACTTAGTGATTTCTTATTGTTTGTTCAAATAATTGTATCCATGATGTAGGTGAGTACCTGTTAGTACTTTCCGACGTTATTGCTGATGACTTCAAGTCAAATGTCTTTTGAGATTGACCATAACACATGTATTAGTGATAAAAGGATGCAAAATTGATAAAATATAATTATTAAAACAAATATTTTATTAAATAGGTATAAATACCAATAAACTTTTTAGAAAACTTAATCTACCTTATCTGTTTTATTTTTATGCTTATAACTCAATATAACACCCAACATAGTTGAACACAGTGAAGCATAGATTACATAAGAAACTCCATAGAACTCTCCTATTAGTCCTGAGACCATAGGAGCAACAACACCAGTCAGTGACCGCACACTGTTTGAAGCACCTATAAGTGTACCTCTATGGTCTCCATCACTCCTCTTTAAAACCATTTCTAACGTAACTAACCTACCAATTGCATTACCTATAGCTAGCGGTATCAACCAAAAAGCATAAACAATAACATTAAATGATAATGCTAGTCCTAATAAAGATATACTTGTAACTATAAAAACATGTAAATTTCTTATACTATAGTCTTTGTCATGGATATAAAAGCTATTAATGTAACCTATGAAAAAACTGGATACAGAACCTATAATACCTTGAAATGAAATTACATAACCAACATATTTTGGTGATAGATCATATTCTGTTTTTAAATAAAGTGAATAATTTGAGTAATAAACACCCATTGCAAAACCAATTAAAGCTTTGAACATGAAAATGTCCCAGTATTTAAACCAATCTATATTAAATAACTCAACAAAAGATTGCCGGACGCTAGAAAACAATGTGTTAACTAAACTTGTTTGTACTTCTTTATTTTCTTCTTTTCTTTTTAGTGGCTTCTTATCTAACTTTGGCAGGAAATACACTAAACCTGTAAAAAAAAACATATATAAAAACAGTTTTCTTTCTAGATTTTTTTTACTATTAGTCATTAATGTTCCACTGATGCAAAGGCAAAGGGCAAAGGCTTCCCTATTCTATTTCCACATCTCTCTGTACAGGCAGCTAAGGACCAATCTTTATTAAAGGCGTTTAGTTCATCCCGCTATCTCCGTCTGGGCCTGCCACAATGTTTTTATTTGACCATTGATCATCTGACATGCGGCAGATGTGTCCAGCCCAATTCCATTTTAGCATGGTTTTCCTTTCTCAATATTATAATAAAATAAAATAATCTGAATATGAAGTCCTTTCCTTACCAGCATTGATGGCAAAACATATCCCAACAATAATGGCAATCAACATAAATCCGTTGTCTGGATTGTCCTCAGCCATATGGCCACCAATCACTGGACCTAAAGTGATGCCAGCACCTGATATGGCTGCCATCTTGCCATATATTTCAGCTTGCTTCTGTTCATTCTTTTCATAATCAGGCACTAGGGCTTTGGTCAACATCTGTGTTTGTTTAAACAGCCCTGAAACATTGTCATTGATTTGATTATTCTTTTTTTTCTCACAATAGACAATTTTGATCTTCAAGGATGACTCAAGCCATGACCCCAACCAAGAGATGAGATTTTGATGAATAAAAGTCCTAAATTATTTCAAAAAGAATTTAGGACCAGACATACCTATTTAACTGTAGAATTTCCTTAGGAACTACTTACACATTAATAATAAATAATAACATCTATTTATTTCAGTTAGTTACTAGTTTATCCTAACCCATGTTTACACCAAAAAAGGAATGTATTCTACATTATTTATGTTATTCTACACTATGAATGTATTCTATACTGCCCCGTAATTAATGGATTAGCTCTTAAGGGACCGTCTCCACGAGCGAGAGAATCGCGGCGATTGTCTCACCGTGCCATCATATTTTCGCCGCGATGATATCGCCGTATGGAGACACGTTCTAAGAGAGTGTATAGAAATACGTGGCACGACGATAATTTCTTCTGCCTTAGTTAGGACTGAGCGAGATTGTCCGAAAGGGTTACTGCTGGGTTTTAGTCAATAAAAGTCTGACACTCCCTTCCGCTCCACCCAGAGCGGGAGGAGTCATTTGATGATTTCCTATCCACAAAAAAGGGGTCATTGTGAACAACTATTACTATGGGACCAAACCTAAAATCACGAAAAAAGAATCAGCTGTTTTCTATATTTTGACAAGTTATGCAAACATAAATGCTGATTTAAAAACTGCTGTTTTTTTTTTTGAGATTTCATGTTTGGTCTCATAGTAAAAGTTGTTCATAATGATAAGTACAATGACCCCTTAAGAGGTTATCCATTAATTACGGGACGCCCTGTATATGTTGTGTCTACTATTTCCGTTTATATTTTATTAGGTGTAAACATCTTTTAAAGACTATTTGTATGCAAAACTTGTAGACAAAATGTCAAGGTGTACAAAATAGTTAACAATACATTTGTGTGAAACAATGTACATACCTATATGTATGATGACATGTTTTATAATACATGACATGTAAAAAAACAAGTTTCATAAAAGACTAGGCTTGTTGAAAACAAAAATCACATCTTGGGTTAAAAACTATGCCACAATATTATTTTTTTTTTTTCAAGGAAATAAATATAACTTTAATTTTGATGTTTGGTTAAGTGGAACAAGTATGAAGTTTCTGAGCCGGAGAAAAAGGGTAGTAATATTCTATCATGCTGTAGTCACTGCCTACCTCTATTAGAATGAAGAAGTGTGACATAAAATTTATGTAAATTAACTGATTCTTGTATGTACCTAACACTGCTCTAACCACCATTATAACGAATATTGAACTCGTGAGTCCAAGCACAGTGTATGCTATGCCACACATAAGCAGTGTCAATGTCAAAATAGTTTTCCGGCCCTTCAGGTCACTCAAACTGCCCTGAAAAATATATTTTTTTAAATTAAGTATAAATATGTGTTTTACAAATTTGAAACTTATGACAACGAATATGATTATTAAGCAGAACTTACGATAAGGGGTCCAGAACCGAGCTGGAATCCAGCATAAATGGATCCAAGTAATCCCACATACAAATGGTTACCACCCATCTGTCGTACATGACCTGCTACTAGTGGAACAATCATACCCACAGCTAAAAGGTCCTGGAAGGAAGTAAAATTAAGTTGTACCCATATTTTGATAATATTAAACAATTAAAAGAGGTGGCATTTCTTGTGAATGCCTAAGTACCAAGAAAGCCACAGCTTGCAGCAGATAAATTGGGAAAGACATTTCGATTTACAAGTTTTATTTCACGAGTTAAAACACTACATAATATCAGGCACTTTCGTAGGAAACAATAATTTGAATAGATCGTATCGTGATAACATTAAAATGTAATATGCCCGTTATCACCGTAGTACCTGTCACTTGTCACTTGACAGACTGGTTGATAAAGACGTCAACGTAGTGATGAATGTCATCATTATCCTGGTCTGGTAGTCTTAGTCGATTATGGGTCGATTTATTGAACGGCTTTGGCACTTACGAGCATTTAACAAATGCTCTAAGCTTTGGCATGATACCGCTGACGTAACATAAAAACACTGTGGCAAGCGAAATAGTCATGTTGTTTTTCTCTATTGTACAGACGCCAGCACATCAACCTACTACAATCTGTCAAATTTCTTTAATAGATTTTCAACTTTATCACTGAAATATAAGGTTCAAAGTTGATTGGGAAAATGTGACAGTTAGGTGTAGGTTGATGTGCTGGCGTCTGTACCTACTCTTTTTGCGTTTTTCATACCTAAGAAATATTATTTTCCATTCGTCTCACTGAAAAAGGTCCATTAGATTTAACTATAGCACTGAGTGAGTCGTCTTCGGCGTCCATTAATAGAGACGAAGTTCTGAACACTTTTTATACGAACCAAAACCGAGCATGTCAGTACCTTGAGAGTCAACGTTTACTTATAGAAACTGACGGCCCGTGAAAATTCTGACGATTCGTACGACAACCGAAACTTGCACGCCAATTAAATATTATTGGTATTTACCTAGCGCCAAGGGCTTGAATTACCATTACAAAGACAAAAATATGTTGACAGAGGGCCGCAGTTATAGAACAGAGAATAAAATAATATATATTGGCTTTTTGGCCAGTCAACTTCAACTTTTTCTGTTGGCAAAGGTTTTCGCGCCGTTTTCAAAACTACGTGGTTTTTTTTCATCTTCTTTAAAGTTCTTTATCTAGGCTGTCGAATGAGTGTAGTTTAGTAGTGTAGTGTAGTAGTGTTCTTTGTAGTGTGGCTCAGCTTTAGCAAAGGTAGGTTTTAATATTAATTTAGTTTATTTTTAAAGATTTTATCCGGCATCCATTATGGATAACAAAAAGCCCCCTGACCCTCCTGATCCCTCTGATTTCTCTCCGATATTAACAGTTTCCCTCCCCGATGACAATGTGATAAATAATTCAATGGATTTCGAATCTGCAAGTAGGAAAAGAATGGCTACTTCTTCTCCGACTACTGTAGCGAACCCTCCAAAACTAACAAAAAAAGAAATGGGAAGACAGTCTTACACGATAAGGGATAATCCGCCATATATTGTACACGTTTCTTTAAAAGATGGCGAGACCCCTGGTACTGTTCTACATCCGGTGAAATTTGGAATGTTTTTGACGCAAAACAACTACAGCAATATTCTCCTGGGTAGTGTCAAACGTCTAGGAAGAAACAAAGTTTCAGTTGAGTTTAAGTCGCACCAGGATGCAAACAGCTTTTTGATAAGTCGTACATTAATAAAATTCAGAATAACTTTATTGCTACAATTCCACAATTCAATATTACTCGTTTAGGTCTCGTTAGAGACGTACCATCAGAATGGACAGAGGATGAGGTTATTGAAAATATTAAGGTTCCCGTTGGATGCGGCCCCGTTATAAAGGCAAGGAGAATGAGCCGAAAGGTGACTTCTCTGGGTGTTACAGAGTGGAAACCCACTCAAACCGTTGTTTTGACTTTTGACGGGCAAGTCTTACCTAATCGTGTCTATTGTTTTTACTCTGCCCTTTCAGTTGAGAGATACATGTACCCAACTATTCAATGCTACAATCGTTGTCGTTTCGGTCATACACGTACAATATGTCGCTCAAAACCCCGCTGTTATAAATGTGGTCAAGACCACCCAGGTGATGGATGCCAAGTTCCTACTGATTGTGCCATTTGTGTATCTTGTTCTGGCAATCATTATGCTAATGATAAGGCTTGTCCTGAGCTTGGTCGGCAGAAGGGCATTAAAGCTCTTATGGCTGAGAAATCTGTGTCTTATGCGGAGGCAAGTCAGGTTTTCCCTCCGGTATCAAAATCGTATGCTGAAGGAAGTGTCTAGAGCATCCCAAAAATCAATACCAATAACTAGGTCGCCCAATCATCCAGGTTCCGCTCCCCAAACAACAAAATCATACCGTAAAACGGTCATTCTAAAACCCAAATCTCATGCCCCCCTTTCCCCTAGCTATGACAAGCAGGCGCATCAAGCCCTTATTAAGGATTACTCCTTTTCTCCATCCCAAAATGGCTGTGCTTTCCCCATGGAAGGTACAAGCAATCCTGATAAGTCTGAAAACATTCTCAATATTATAGCCAATATCCTACTAACAGTATTAGCTAATCCTGCACAATCCTTACCTGACCACGTTGCCAACAAACTGTCATCCATTGTTAAATATATTAATAATGTTCCACCCCCTAACATTCCTTCAATGGAACGTGAGGAGTATTACTCCCAGGAAACCTGACCTACTCTTTATCATTAATAAATACAAACCATCGATCTGCAGCATTGCTGAGACATGGCTTCGTTCTGATAGTAATTTCAGGAATCCGTGTTTCAGTGGTGTTCGCCATGACAGACCAGATGGATATGGAGGATGTGCTTTGTTCATTAATAACAAAGTACCATTCTCCCCAATTCCTCTACCCTCCGTTGGTGACAACATTAATGTTGTTGCTGTTAAGGCTGAGGATATAAATATCTTTAGTTTTTATATTGCACACCCACAAATTGAAGATCTTATTAAAGTTAAAAGTTTGCTAAGTAGTTTACAAGGTCCATTACTTATTATGGGTGATTTTAATGGCCATCATTATAGATGGGGTTCAGAGAACTGCGACAACTTTGGTATAGGCCTAGTGGATATATTAGATGAACTAAACCTATGGGTAATTAATAATGGCAGTTCCACACGTAGGTCTGCACCAGGGCAGAACAGCAGCTGTGTTGATTTAACATTCTGTTCGTCTAGTATAGCCAGCCTTTTTAATTGGAGTCGCTTGAATATGACTTATGGGAGTGATCACTATCCCATCATGGTTGAAATCCCTTCCAAGACTATCCCTGACAAAATTTCCCCTCCTCTGTTAAAATACCTGCTGAATTCAGTAAATTGGGACCTCTACTCAAAAATTTTAGACTTACGTGTCTCTTCTCTCCCATCTATTAACGCTGAGTCCACGCAGGAATGCTTTTCGTCATTCTCCCACACAATATCCTCAACAGCAGATGATTGCTTCCCTTCAAAAAAAGCGCCAACGGGCAAAATTCCATCGCCGCCATGGTGGGATAGGGAATGCTCTGCCGTGATCAGGGCCAGGAATGAGGCCGAAATGAACTTCAACTCTGACATGAACCTGGATAACATCATTGCCTTTCAACATATCTTGGCTAAGTCCAAAAAATTACTTAAGAATAAAAAGAGAGAAGGTTGGCGGAAATATTGTGGTTCGCTGAATCCATCCACTCCAGTGTCGGCCGTGTGGCGTAAGCTGAAGTCTTTCAGGAGTAGTTTGAGACCCCCCTCCGGGACCATACTATCTGAGGAACTGGGTAACCAGTTTCTTTCTAAACTGGCCCCAGTCTATGTTCCTAATTTGGATGAGTGTGTCGCTACGGGCTCCCAGCTAGCATCAGATGACCCTTTGGACAAGCCTTTTACTCTGGGAGAACTTAAATCGGTCCTCGCCCATGTAAAGGATTCTGCTCCTGGAGTGGATGGATTCCCTTACTCCTTCATTACAAAAGCGGGTGATAAGACCCATCAATATTATCTAGACTTAGCCAACTATTGTTTTTCTTCCGGTTATATTCCTCCTGATTGGAAGGTTCATGTAGTAATTCCTATATTAAAACACGGTAAAGATCCTAGTGATCATTGTTCTTACAGGCCAATTGCTCTATCGTCCATACTTATTAAACTTCTAGAACACTTGATTAAAAACCGTCTTGAATGGTTTGTAGAAAGCAGAAAACTGCTCCCAACGACTCAATTCGGCTTCAGGAAAGGTCTGGGTACAGCTGATAGTGTGGGGACCCTTACATCAAAGATCCGACTGGCCCTTAGCAGGGAGTCTGTGGTAGCTGTTTTCTTAGATATTTCAGCTGCCTATGATTCTGTTCTTCTCCCAGTTCTCAGGCAGAAGATGCAAGACTTGAGAATCCCGGCTAGGATTCGTCAAATCATATGCAGCATTTTTTTAGAACGTCGTGTTAAACTTAGGATACCGGGGGAGAACTCTGAGCCGAAGTCGGTTTGGAGGGGTCTACCTCAAGGATCCGTGCTTAGTCCACCCTTATATAACATTTATACTTCCGATCTTCCTTCTTGTTTAAATTTTGACTGTAATATTCTTCAGTATGCTGACGATATTGCATTATTGGTCTCTGGCACTTCCATCCAGGATGCCGCTCAGTCCATTAATATATCTTTGTCCTCATTAAACCAATGGCTTTTAGATCACGGGTTATCTTTAAGTGCTCCAAAAAGTTCAGCAGTTGTCTTCACTCGTAAACGTCTTATCCCCCAAGTCGACATTAACCCTTCGTATGCCGGAACGTAGATCTACACGAGACACAATGGCTTTTTAATTGTGTCTGTAATTACGGCATACAACCGGTTAATATTGACGGCCAAGCGATTCCAATCGAGGAGAAGGCCAGGTTCCTGGGGGTTACCCTGGATTCCAAATTGTCGGGAGTGGACCACATTAGTAATACGGTTAAAAAATGTGAGCGCTCGATCTCGGTTCTTAAGGCTTTGGCAGGTGTCTGGTGGGGTGCTCACCCATACACCTTAAAACTGGTCTACAATGCGCTGATTAGAAGCGTGCTGGATTACTGCAGCTACTTAATTGAACCGTGTAACAAAGATGCTCTGCGTAGACTGGATTCTGTCCAGGCCAAATGTCTGAGGATCGTGACTGGTGCTATGAAATCCTCCCCCATAAACGCGCTCCAGGTAGAATGTGCAGAACCCCCTCTTAACCTTCGCAGACAATACTTAGCAGACCGTTTCTTGTCAAAAGTTTTCTCCCTTTCGTCCCATCCTTTACTCCCCATTTTAGAACAAATCTACCTCTCTCTTAACGTGTCTTCCTACTGGAATAATAAATCTATTCCATTGATGAATAGGTACAGAGAGCTTAAACACCTCTCCTCACCTGTTTGTCAACACCCCACTCTTCCGGTCTTTTCCTCCGCATATGAGGTGGTCCATTTCAGACCAAAGGTCGTTTTGGGACTTGGTATCTCCAAAAACTCTCAGGACGTAAAAGGTGACTTCGATCGAGCCATTAAAAGATACTGGGAGGGTTGGAATTTATTTTATACGGACGCATCCAAATTGTCTTCAACAGGATGTACAGGTGTTTCTGCGTATTTTCAAAATTCGAAAATTGCCCTCTTATTCCAATGTCCACCAGAAACCTCAGTATTTACAGGGGAATGCATCGGTATTCTAGAAGCCATCAATTTTATTCTAACTCATAACGTTAAAAATTCAGTAATTTTCTCAGATTCGCGCAGTAGTATTCAAGCTTTAGCTCAAAACCAACTTAAATCCAAAATTCACAGTAAAATTATCATTGATATCCTAAATTTACTATTTACTTGTTCGAACAACGGTTTAAACATTGAAATAGCTTGGGTTCCCAGTCACTCGGGTATAAGTGGCAACGAGTGTGCCGATTCACTGGCAAAATTTGCTACGTCTAACCCGGTGGATCGGAAGCACTACGTGGTGCATAGCTACGACTTACGGACTGACACCAAACATAAGCTGTTCAACTCGTGGTCAGCAATGTGGCAGTTAAGTTCGAAGCTCAAGGGGGCGTATTACGCCAGTATTCAACCCGACATCCAGCGGAAACCTTGGTTTTTTAAATGCCCAAAATTATCCAGAAGAACTGTTGCAACCTTGTGTAGACTAAGACTTGGTCACTGCTGCAGTCCAGTATTCTTAAATAAGATCCGTGTTCGTGACAGTTCCTTGTGCGAATGTGGTCTTGATGATGGTACTCTGGACCACATCTTTTTCTCTTGTCCAGACGTAACATCAAAAAAACTCCTGTCAAATTCCAGATGTCACCCGCTCAGCGCGTGATTTATTACCCTGCTCACAAAAAATGGTCTACTGATGCTTATATGGGCTCAAGCCACTTAATGTAAACTGTTTTGGGTTCTTGAATAAACAGACCATAATATAAAATGCAAACAATACTCGTATTACGAGTATTGTATTTATAAACAAATGACGTCATCAGAAAATAGGTTGAAAGTGTGTTCGTTCCCGTATTATGTCGATTTCTGATAAAACTACTATATGAATTTACACGAAACTTTGCAAGTTACATTATGAATAGACAAGTAATCTAACAACAGCGTTTTTTTGAAAGTCCTACCTTACATTTTAATAATATTGAAACTCAAATTTCAGTGCGCCGAGCCGTTCAATTCTTATTACAACGCAATGACTGTAATCGCCCAATCCTAGTCATATTGAGTTGTTTCTAATTAAAAAAGTGTTACTAGGATACTACACAAACCTTTATTAACTGATAACTACCTATATCTTGTAAAAATATACCACTATAATTATAAAATCATAAGATTTTCTTGAAGTACTTACGTAAAATTTTGTTTGACCAAAAAAAAAGATTATTGATTGATTGTGATGTTATTTCGTGCAAATATTATCTACAATATTATCTACAAGGACGTATAATATGTTATAAACGAATATTCATCCACTTAACGTCGATTTTACACAAAAACTATTAAAATAAACAACATAGCATCATAACAAAACAACACACACTGCAGCTGCCATTAAGAATCGTAAAGTCTATTTTTTACTTTTTTTTTCAAATATTGCCAACCCATATTTTTCGTTTTGAATCATTTAGTCGATTAGTTTATCTACCGGACCATAGACTCAAACTGTTGCACAGGATATTAGACCGTATTTAACAGTAATAATAGAGGTTGAAGCCGCGTGAATCGGGTGGTGACAAATGGAGACGGTGGTGCCTGACGGGTGCGCGCCGGTATGTGACAAATGGAGACGCTGGGGACTTAACGGATTCCCAATCAATTGACTTGTATCATAAGCTCTCCAAAATTAAAATCCGTCTTCCTACTAACTTCCATTCCCTCTTGACTACCTTTTCTCCTAAAGTTATCCAAATCTTGTCAACTTTTTTAAACTTAAATAATATCAAATTGTAGTTTGGTGTGTAGTAATAACTTTGTAAATACATATTATGTAGATTTGTGATGTTTTAAATGTAGATGTATATAATATATATTCTTCTTTTTCTTCGTCTTTTAAGCTACTATTTCTTGTAACTAGCAAACCACGGAGTGCAAAGTTCGACGGCTCACCTCGCTGTATTGCCGTCACCACATGACGTTGGCAGAATAGTCGACATCGGCTCCGTTGCCAAAAAAAAAAAAAAATATATTGGCTTTGAATCATCATACATTAAAGTCTTGATCTTACATGTTTTACCATGAACTGGCTGGCATACAAATATTTAAACATGAAAAACATAGGTAAACTATTTCGTTGATGGATTCTAGTTGGTAACTATACTCCATTTACTATAGCATTAGACAGAAGTTAAAAAAGGCACTTTTAGGGGCACACTTTGTAATAAAAGTACAACAAACATTATTACAGTGAAGATTTATGTGGAGTTAAATATAATTGTGCTTATTTAACCTATCTACCTTCTGAAATTACAAGGCTTTCATTTATTATTTAGTTTTTACATAAAATATTGAGGTGTCAATGTGTAAAATCTAAAAGAAGCAGGTACCAGGAACGTTTTTCATGTCACTATAACTCTACCAAATCTAAAATGTTCCATATTCCCTTCATAACTTGTGGCAGCACGTGTTTTTTTATTTTGTTGGTTTATATAAAGTGATTGTTACTAAAAATTAAACTAAACTGATTGTTACTAAAAATTGTTTCATTTCATGTACCTATCCAGGCATGGTGACGAGTAGATAGATAGAATATGCTTTATTGTATGCCATACATTGTTACAAAAAAAGCACATTATTTATACCGACTGATTTACGCGGTCACCGATCGGTGACAACCGGCGCGCAAATTGTTTGAACTTGAAAATAAAAGGTTTCGTACACCTGCTTCTGTGAGCCTCTTTTTTCTAATGTTATAACAAATGGAGTATAGAACGAAGCGATCATAACGCAAATCAAAACAACACGATCGTATTCATCATCTAATTACAAAAAAATACATCTAATTGTTTTAAGTTTCCCCTCACTAGATTTTATTGACAGCTCTATTGCGACACTGACAGATGACAGCTGATAGTTATCAATAAAATCATTGGATGGATATAAACAGCGAGGTTATGGAAATTTGTTCAACAAAAATTAATAAATTATTGTGATTAGAACCACAAAAAATATTTTCCTTACAGAATGAGCACTACACGGTCTTTAGTAAGTACCAAGAAACATAATAATGCTCTAACATTTTGCGCTTACTGAGAAAAGTCTTCTTAGTTCTATAGTCGGAGCTTGTTATCTAATTTGCTTCGTGCTGGAAGCAGCCGGGACTTCTCTTCGAGTTTCTCTTCTCTAATATGTTCTGTACTAAAGTAAACCAAAAATAAATCACCTTGCAAAAAACAGTTTTAGCAACTAAGCAGAATTTTGAGCTATATTAAGAACTACTTATTTTTCAGGTCCTGCAGGCCTTCAAGAGGTTACACAGAACTAGGATGAAAGTCTTTGCAGGAGATGAAAGAGCACTGATAGCTGGGAGACTAAAAATAAATGAGGAGTTCCATAAAAACAAACATGTTACCAATGAAGAAGCTATAAAGGCTGTATGAACTTTTTTCTCATACCACACTGGGGTGTGACTATTGTGTTATTGAAATTAGCTCAAAAATCTGTATTATTGCAGATGATTAAACTTGGCGAGGATGTGGAAAATGAACTTCGAACACAAGTTATCCAAGCTAGAGAGATTAAGCCTGGTGTATTTGGTATGTCATTATTATTTAGAGTTTTAGAGTATTTAAAATATTTTACTATCGGTGTATACAATCCTGTATAGTAAAAGCCTTAAATCTGTCAAACTTTTTTTATATTTTCTCTCTTGTATTTTCAGAGGCGAGAATTACTGAAGACACAGCTAAATTTGATAATATCCCATATGATGACAATGCAGTATTACCTGATGGGACAACTGCAAACAAGCCATGTTGTCAAGACAAAGCTCAGAACAAATAGTACCTAGTTATGATGTTAGATAGTAGGCGAAAATGAATAATTTTAAGTATTATTGAAGTAGATGTAGGCAGATAAGCAAATGTGATAGTGTACAATTGCGTATGATCAGTTTAAATTCCACACATCTATCAAGTTTAAATCATCATTCTCCTGCTCTTATCCCAATTTATCTGGGGCAGCACAACTTTTTCTTCCATACTTCTCTATTAGTCGTCATATCAGTAGTCACCCCCTTTCTAACCGTAATTATCATCATTCACACAGTCCATCCATTGTTTTGTTTAGTCTTCCGTTTAAATTATTAATAACCTGACAAAATGAAGACAGAAAGACACGCAGATGTTTTTGATTTGTAATTAAATAAAATCATTTAGGGGCAAAATGTATGTTTATTACCGACTTAAAAAACCGGCCAAGAGCGTGTTGGGCCACGCTCAGTGTAGGGTTCCGTAGTTTCCCGTCCGTCACAATAAGTGTTCCCACGAACAATTCGATAATACCCGACCCAATGTAATAAGTACCTACAGCGCCATCTCTCGGGGAATTGGGTTACTAATTAATACATAGACGTGCCAGAAGTTTTCGGTGGTAATTTTGGATTGCGAGAACCGATTTTAATAATTCTTTTTTTGTTTGAAAAAAGATACGTTCAGGATAATAAAATATGTAAACGAAGTTAAAAAAAAATGCTTGCATATACGATCATACTACGAACTTAGTCCAGAAATGATTTTGTACAACTTTTTGTCTTTTTTGTACAAAAACTGTTGTTTCTATCAAGTTCAAAATAATTTTCCTAGAAAGTCCTTATAAAGTTCTACTTTTCAGATTTTTTTCATATTTTCTAAACTTATGGTTCAAAAGTTAGAGGGACACATTGTTTTTTAATTTTGGAGCGATTATTTCCGAAATTATTGACATTATCAAAAAATGATTTTAGTAAACCCCTATTCATTTTTAAATACCTTTCCAACAATATATCACACGTTAGGGTTGACATTAAAAAAAAAATCACTTCCCACTTTACATATAGGGGGGCTACCCTAATAAAACATTTTTTTCCAATTTTTATTTTACCACTTTGTCGGCGTGATTGATATACATATTGGTACCAAATTTCAGCTTTCTAGTGCTAACGGTCACAGAGATTAAGCGAGGACGGACAGTCGGACGGACGGACAGACAGACATGGCGAAACTATAAGGGTTCCTAGTTGACTACGGAACCCTAAAAAGGTGGTTATCAATTCGACACGTAATATTATTGGAACTGCAATATATTGACATATGACAATCTATTAGGGCTTCAAACAAATATACAAAATTTTATAGATGTATGTGTGTATGTTTGTCCACGCATTTCCCCGCAACTATTAATGGGATCGTGACAATTTATTATATTGGCTTACATTTACTTCAAAATCGATTCAGTATTTTTTAAGATATGGACTAAGGCCGGCCGCAAACGTCCGGTTTCCTGATTCGGAATTCAGTTTCGGAATTCAGATTCGGAAACCTGAATGCAAGCATTTCATACAAAATGTTCTCACTAGCGCACACGTGCTTAAATTTTCCGTTCTGAAACCCGGACGGAAAATTTAAGTATAGTAAGGGAAGGTATATTGGTGACAAATATAGAAAAGTTAACCTTAAAGGATTTTAGCATGTAGGAAAACTATTAATATTGCCCCATGAAATTATGTACATTTTAAAGTAAATAATTTGAATACTAAAAGCAGTTAAAGTCAAATATTTAAAAAGATATTTCTTCGTTTTATGTAAAAGAAACTCTAGGTATGATGGTGATATGGTTCGGTAGATTGGTGATACTAGGTAGGAAATTTGGTGATAAAATCAAGATCGTAAAAAATAATATTATAACTGCATATTATTACGTAAGTTTTATTTTATATAAGTTACAGAATGCAATTATCACACCTATAATACAGGATTTCTTCGAGGTCAGTATCTTCGATACATACACAGACTTCATGGTATGGCGTGAGACAATAAGAACACTGAATCCATTTGGCTCCATTCTGTTTCTTTACATCTTCAGAGTACAATATCTCGCATAATCCACACTCTCAATCGTCTTCTTTCTCTTGAGTCTTACTCTTCTTTGTCTTTCGAGCAGGCTTGCCTGATGTGGAGGGCTGAGGACAGGAGTTTTCTATAACGGTAACGTTTCAAGGTGCTCCATGGAACGCCAGATTCCTTGGAGGCTTTATATATAGTTCTACCTTCATTATATATTCTATATTTACTGTTCTCCTCCATCACTGATCTAGAACAAAAACAAAACAGGTTATTTGGTGACACTAAAAACGATTGTACAGATAAAATGGTGATAAAAAAAAATGTTATTTAAATACAAATTAAAACACCTTCACGAATTACCGAATATAGTACCTTATGAACCCTATATTACACTACGCTCAATTATTATAAACTTAAGCACAAAACATATTTGAAGTTCACCTCCCGAACTAGTGGCTAAAACTTTCATAAAAATGCTAAGAATTTACGATCACAACTTAAGGAATAACTACTTACCCTGATTATCCCACGGCGTCACTATAGGTTTTCTTTAACAATAGTTATAATATTGATAGAATGTATTACGTTTTAACACGGAATTAGTAATTATTGCAATTAATTTTGGTCAAAATACGTAGACACAGCGAAAGCATAGAAAAAATGGCGGCACTGCGGCACTACTAAACAAAAAGTTTGTTTTCAAACCGCTAGAGCGGCCATACGAAACGAGTGATATATGTCTGTCTTCGCCACACTTGTCATAACTCGCTAGCGCTATCTCGTTCACATGCTTGTAAAGGTAAGAGCGTGGGGTTCAATTAAAAATATATAACCAAATTACCTATATCATCAATATATCTTACCTTACCCTACGTGTGCGCTGGAGAGAACATTTTGTATGAAATGCGTGCATTCGGTGTCTCCGAATATGAATTCCGAAACTGAATTCCGAATCAGGAAACCGGACGTATGCGGCCTGCCAAAATGTTCTCTCCAGCGCACACGTACTTAAATTTTCCGTCAGGGTTTCAGAACGGAAAATTTAAGTACGTGTGCGCTGGAGAGAACATTGTGTATGAAATGCGTGCATTCGGGGTCTCCGAATCTGAATTCCGAATCAGGAAACCGGACGTATGCGGCCTGCCTAATACGTGTAATTCCCGGGCCACACGAACGGGAAACGGCAATGCCCATTATCGCCGTAAATAATTCCGATAATTAACGCGATAAAGTAAGTGTGGCCACTTCAACGTTGGCAATAATTCTCGTGGTAAATCTCTTTAATCTCAAAAAATACCGCCACCCAAGTTATCGCCTAACGTCAATCGGCAATGTAAATGCCGTTGTAAAATTATCACGATAAGTTGTGACTACATCTACTGTTACGGCCTGGCCACGAACTCGCCGCTATCAGCGGAAGCTTAGCGCCGATTAGCGCGGGGCGGCGAGAGGCAAAAACAAATAGGTATACCAAAATGTATGAAGCATGCCCACGCGACGCACTGCTCGCAGCATCAACGCTAGACAAAAGAAACCGCGCCGCTTGCCGCTAAGCCAAAACTCGTAGCCGGGCGGTTAACGCCCAACACCGCGATAATCAACGGAGTTTCCCGTTGGTGTGGCCCCGGCATAAGTATGATGGCCTGGCTGATGCGAGCTACGGGTGTAGTCACAGAGCATGTATGATGTAACCATGGAATTATTATGTACTATAGTACATAATAATTCCATGGATGTAACCTTTTGGTGTATTGTCAAAGGGAAACATCTCAAAACCTTGGTCAAATTCTAGTGCAATATTTACAACAAAACTCTTACCTACTTACCATAGAGTAAGTAATGTTCATTATGTAAGAAGAGACAGGAGTCCCATAGAAAAAGATGAAAAACGTCGCTTGTATGAAACTTGTAGGTACAAACCATTGATGTATAAAATACGGGAAGATAAGGTAGCTCGGTAGGTACCGCGCTCCTCGACGTGGACCGCATAAATTAGGCCCAGGGGCACAATCGACCTTAGTCACAATCCACAGAGTACACTATAATATGTCACAATCGAACTGGCGTTTATATAGCACATGTGTAGCACGGTAAAATTACAGTACCTAATCGTCTAAATAAGCAGCAACAATGCCTTCCTGTGTTTTTAAAATGTGCACAAATAGTTCGAAATTTCGAAAACCAAAAACAACGGGACTACTTTTCACTCGTACGTACCACAGAATGCTTAATAGTAAGTACTACGTACAGAAAGGACACTCCCTTCCCCGCACTCACATCAGTTACCTCACCTCACCCCCGTCACTCCGCACTTCGGCGTATTCGTCGCCGGCTCTTTAACAAAGGCGCTCGCAAACACAAGAACCGCAGCGCTGTACCTACCTACTGCTTACACAAACACATTATTTTTTTAGTTTTATATTTTGTGTTAGTCACGATGGTAGTATATTGTGCATTATTTGGATGCTTATCTTCATCGAGGAACGATAAAGACAGGAGTTTCTTTCGGTACCCGAAACATGAAAGAAGGTAAGGAACAGCAACTCAAATACCCTTTAATTTTTTTGTAAATAACTTTTTTCCTCTAATCAAGCAAGTGGAGGCGGATCATTTAGGCCTGTGGGCTGTGCGAACCACCGTCTTGCCTCTACACCTCGTGAGAGAGTAGTATATTCCTTGCTCTATACGCTCCGTCCATCTTAACTGCGTAGGCAAGAAGACGAAGCGAATGTCGTAACGAGCGAGGCTACAAAACTCCCGTATTATTAATATACTCTTTCTCTTTGCTACAAAACCAAAGAGTTTAGTTACGCCGCTTCGGGTTTACCTTATATCGACATTATCGACGGCCGCAAAGAATTAACGGATAACCGTTCCCCGTTCATTATTCAAAACGCTCTCCTGTAAAACCATAATTCTGTAGATAACTACAGAATTATGGTTTTACAGGAGAGCGTTTTGAATAATTTGAATGCAAAACAGTAATAATAAAATTGATAGAAGAATAAAGCCACAGATTACTAATTTTCTTCTATTTTTTACAACATATACCTAGTCTGTGGACTTGTACCTGGAACGCGAAAATTATTTTTGAAACTGACATTACAGACATTACATTTCTTCTCTATGGTCTCGCTCTCGACCATAGAGAAGAAAATTAAAAGTCTCGACTTTAGCTCGTCGATTCCAGGGGAACCAGATTGTGGGCTCTACGTATTTTTTTCGTTGGATTTTTAATTAAAAACCCATACAATAATAATACAATGTTGACTAGGACATTAGTATCTAGGGCTGTTCTCCTACGAAGCCTAAAAAATGCTGCTGATAACGTAAAGCAAGCAAAAAGAAACGCAGGCCATGGGTATGTTAGTTGTTATGTCATTGGTTTTTGTCGAGAAATAAGCATAGAATGAGCAGTTATAACCCGAATATTTTTAATTATGACTTTGATATGACTATATAATTTTGTAAAAGCAACAATTGGAATTGGGTGGTTGATGAAAAGCAATAAAATAGACCTGCCTGCAAAACATCATCAATTAATTTTACAATATACAAGAATGTTGTATAAATATCCCACAGCTACAACACTGAATTGTTATTTTTTACTTACTATTTATTCTATCCTGTACAATGAACAAAGCAGTCTTGAAAGATAAATAAAAACAAATCATATAATTTAACATAATTTCAGAGTATGGTCATACCGAGTGCCACCACCAATGCCATCAAAGAAGTCAATTTACTTGGCTGAGGGTCTTGGAGCACTTGCCTGGTGGTGGATCTTCTGGCATTGTCTTACCGAACCTGACCACATCTTTGTAAGTTATAAAGAAAATATTAACATGAAGGTCAAATGAGTATTATGGTATTCCTTTAGACAAACTACAATAATTACTCTTGTATAAAAATAAGTGCATATTTATTTTCCACCTTTCATCATCATCATCAGCCTATAATGTTCCCACTGCTGGGACACAGGCCTCCTCTCTGTGAGAGGGAGTGGGCCGTAATCTACCACGCGGGCCCAGTGCGGGTTGGTAGATGGCACATGTCTTTGAATTTTTGGTTCTAGGACATGCCGGTTTCCTCACGATGTTTTCCTTCACCGTTTTGAGAGCAGTGGTGATGAAATAATTTACACAAAGTAAAGCGCCTGTCTGGGTTCGAACCTACGACCTACAACTCGTAAGTCGCGGCCGATACCACTGGGCCACCACTGCTTTCCACCTTTAGATAATCTTTATTATTCCAAAGACTTGGTTGTATCTCTGGGATGATAAATGAAAAATAATTGCTGTATTAGGTTACTGAAAGCAAAAAGCTCAATCACTAAATAAAGGTTGTGGGGAGCTTCTGCCTTTGTTTGTGTGAAATTTTCACCTGTCCACACTATTGCTTCGTTTTTGTTAGCATTCTTTCTATAATACGCTCCACGAAATATGAGACTTGACAAGCACAGTACGAAACTGTTACCCATAATGTGTATATCTATTCAGGGATTTATCAATGACATTTAGATAAAAATTCTTAACAATATTATAATATTTATTACGAAATAATAAAGTTTAAGATAAAAGTGAAGTCTCATCTTTCATGGCACATACTATACTGTGGTTTTCTTTTTGTTCGGCTCCTAAGGGTCGTAGAGTAATGTTAAACTATAACATAAAAAAATAACGAGTAAATTGAAATGTTTTTTTACCGATTCACCAGATATTATGGAAACATTCTAAGTCAATATTAGTAATTCAGGGATTTATCAATGACATTTAGATAAAAATTCTTAACAATATTATAATATTTATTACGAAATAATAAAGTTTAAGATAAAAGTCAAGTCTCATCTTTCATGGCACATACTATACTGTGGTTTTCTTTTTGTTCGGCTCCTAAGGGTCGTAGAGTAATGTTAAACTATAACATAAAAAAATAACGAGTAAATTGAAATGTTTTTTTACCGATTCACCAGATATTATGGAAACTTTCTAAGTCAATATTAGTATAGCTCGGGTGAAATATGACCTGACAATTAATAAAAATATGGGTCTTTTTCACAGTAATATTCTAAGGGGAAGTAAATCTTTCTTTTTTTTGTCAAAAGTTTCCCTTTCCCAACATAGTTACTATACAAAGATAGAATATTTATTTATTTATCTACAGTAGAATACTACAGTCAGTCTCATGATGACTGATGTATACATCGACAAGAATTTATTTGGTTTTCTACAATATTTGTTCCATAATATTCTATCAATGTTAAGGTATTAGGTATACTATCAACATTATGCATGAATTAACCTATCAGCTTTTCGAGGCTGACTGTATAGTGTATATCTATATAACCATAAAGTTGCAGAGTTTGAACACACTAATCTCGGGAACTACCAGTAGGATTTGAAAATTTATAGTCCAATTCTTGAGGAAGGCTATAGGCTAACATCACGCTAGGACCCTCAGGAGCCGAGCAAAAGAAAAAACATCAGAAAGAAATGTTAAGGGAAATCGAAATAATAGCGCGGGCAGGGGATACGATGTGACGGGGTGGATCGAGGAAACAAGAAATTTCACGCGTACGAAGTCGCAGGCAGAAGCTAGTATATTATTGAAACATTGACAAAAATATAATGCTATATTTTTAATTCAGGGTGAATTTCCGTATGTGGATCCCAAAACCTACACTGATGAGGAACTCGGCATCCCTCCTGACTCTGAAGGATCACTGAAGAATTAAACACGAATTATGTTTGAATTGTAGATACTTCTTATTTATGTTGATGTTAAATAAAAATTATGAACCGTTTGTAGGTCTGTATTCTATTCCGTGGTTTCTTTAAAAATATTTAAAAACCCTACACAATATAGAAAAACTAAGATCCTTTTTGGGATGAATTGGCATGTGATTAATTTTGGTTGGTGTTTGGCACTAGAATATCGTTCATCGCGTATACAGACCAATAAGAAGTGTTGTCCCATTGTATGGACTCGACAACGGCGAAGCAAAAAGGAGCGTTATGATTTTGACCGGTATGTATGTTCATCTGTTCCCTCATAACTTCAAAAGTGCTTATAATATATAATTTGACAAATATCGGTATCGTTACAAGCGTCTTGACCGGCGGCAGACCGGCTGCTGGTTATAGGCTATGTGACGTCACACTAAAATCAATATGGCGCCCTCTAGAGGACTTAATTAATAATTAAGTAGGTACTTAATTAATTTAATTTAAAAATAAATGTTTTGGGATGGTGCCTTGTGAGGTATCAAATGAAAGTGCTTAATTAGCACATTTCAAAAATATAAATATTACTGAAATAAGCCCCAAAATAATTAAATAAAAAAAAAGTTTAAAAACTAAAACCCAACTACTGAAAAGGATGAAATAAGAAAATACCTTCCCGTGGTCGCATGCTGCCATAGCTTATAAGTATGTTAGTACAGCGGCATGCGATCACGGGAAGGTACAGACGCCAGCACATCAACCTACTACAATCTGTCAAATTTCTTTAATCGATTTTCAACTTTATCACAAAAACATAAGGTTCAAAGTTGGTTGGAAAAATGTGACAGTTTCGGGTAAGTTGATGTGCTGGTGTCTGTACAAGTGCTGTTCCCGAGGAAAGCAACAATATACGTGGCGCCACCTATTATCATAATAACGTTATTATTGTTGTTTTCCTCGGGAACAGCACTTTTTTTCGGGAAGAAAGGTACCCTATGTCCGTTTCTGTACTCCTGACAACGTATATAGGTATGCAAATTTTCAGGACGACCGGTCAGTGGTTTAGGCCATGGTACAGACGCCAGCACATCAACCTACTAAATCTGTCAAATTTCTTTAATAGATTTTCAACTTTATTACTAAAACATAAGGTTCAAAGTTGATTGGGAAAATCTGACAGTTTCGGGTAGGTTGATGTGCTGGCGTCTGTACAATTATATACTTCGCCATGAAAAGGTAACAAACATACTTACTTTCGCATTTATAATATTGGTAATAGTATAGTAAGTATAAGTATAGTAAATAAAAAAGTAAATTAAAAAATTTAATCGACTTCAAAAAGAATGAAATTATGAAATAACATTAATTTCGGAAGTCGGTGTCTTGGGTACCGTATTTTAGTTTTTTGCCACCGACTTCCGAAAATAAGTTATTTCATAATTTTGAGTTAATTTCTTTTTGAAGTCGATTTAATTTTTTAAATTACTTTTTTATTTCGTAATTTTTAGTTTTGAGTACAAACTGGAATATTTGTGTGTAATAAGTAGGTACTTAATAGTTTTGTTGTAAATATTGCACTAGAATTTGACCAAGGTTTTGAGATGATTTCCCTTTGGCACTACACCCGGCACCCGTAGCTCGTATCAAAAAGCCAGGCCGTCACACTTACTAAACACGTATTAGTCCATATCTTGAAAATTACTGAATCAATTTTGATGAAACTTGCACTGTTCCCTAAGTTGAAGTAAATGTAAGCTATTAAAAAAAATGGTCACGATCCGATTAATAGTTGCAGATAAATGCGTGGACAAACATACATACTTACGTCAGTACGTCTATAAAATTTTGTATATTTGTTTGGAAGCCCTAATAGATTGTCATATGTGAATATCTTGCAGTTCCAATAATATTACATATGTACAATTGATAACCTCCTTTTTTATTTACTGACTTTTTGTTGTTTTGAAGTCGGTAATAAGTAAGTATAGTTGGTATGAATAGTATGATAAATGTATGTATAGTTCGTGGCTATAATGACCACACGATACGCTTGCTAAGTTTGGTCAGTGGATGGGTGACTATTTATGACTAACCGAGACCCCTCCGTGCCACGGAAAGCACCATAAGCCGTTCGTCCCGGCTGTCATTTGTAGATCTTTGACAGTCAAATTACGGGTACCTAGGCAGAAGCCCGAAAGTAGGACAGCCAGTCTTACCAAGGGGTATCGTGTTAATTCGTGTTATCCAGTGCCTGGGTTGTGGACGTTAGATAGGCAATCGCTTCATGTATAATAGGTACTGATATTGAACTTCGTCCTGGTACTGGTTAATTGGAAGATGACCCCTAGGTTGTACAGACGCCAGCACATCAACCTACTACAATCTGTCAAATTTCTTTAATAGATTTTCAACTTTATCACTGAACATAAGGTTCAAAGTTGATTGGGAAAATGTGACAGTTAGGTGTAGGTTGATGTGCTGGCGTCTGTACATAGGAAAAGGTTACGCAGATGATGAGTTTTAAATCTCACGAGAAGACAATATTCATAACAAGGAGATGGCGAGAAACGTGTCATCAGAGCTTCTTGGCGAGAATCTGGAGGTACGAGATTAGGAGATTATTGGCACTATCTTAGGGGTCTCTAGACGGTCAATCTGGTAACGGTTCAAAAATGTATAGATATTTTGCTACATAGATTGCTATGTCAGTGTTTAGGTTCCGCTTAGCATAGACCATAGGTCGGTGTGTGTGTTTGGGTGCCACTCCACTGACCGTGGATATGTCTCTAATAAAATAACTAATAAGTCAAATTCTCAGTTGTAGGTATTCAAAGAGAATTTTTAAACACAAGCGTTATAGTTGTATGTAGGTATGTACTGAGAATTTCAACACAGAAAAAAACATTTTTATTTTGGTCCCACCTCCCATCCAGGATTCTTACCCATGACCTCGCGATCCACAACCGCTAAGCTACCCTCATTCCTTGACCAACGATTCTCGAGGGCCTGTCTTTTCCTTTCGTATCCAAAACTAAAAGTAGAAAAACAAATTCTACCAACGCATGAGCCAAAAGAGAGCTATTTCGATTCAACAAAGTCAAACTCAACATGCTATAGAAAAAAAAGTTTGACGTATTCGTATATCAAAAACAGTGAAATAAATTTCTCCTGCACGCTTGTTTGTCCTAATTTTTGTAAAATAATAGATGCAATTTGTTGGAATTTAAACAAAAAATGTGCAATGGTTTGTTAAATTAAAAGTGTTCTAGTGATAATGTGATGTGTTCATAGTATTCGAAATGGATACAAATGCAAATCAGAAGGGTGAGTACATCGCCACTCGGAAAGGTCTAGTCTTGTTTGTGTATGAATAACTGTATCTTGCAAGTCTTGCGACATGAATTTGGCTGACGTATGTTGCCCTAAACGCATATTTTCGATGCGTCCGCAATAACTTTGCATAAATGTGTTGTATAGTTCGACAGAAATTATGTTACTTTTTCGGGCGTCATACGACGAAAATGAGCTTATCATGTTTTTGATGACTTTCTTATCGCTTGAAATTTGCCGTGAAGACGGATTGAAACATTGAAATCTGCTAGTATTCTTGATAAATACAACTGTTGCTCTTCTCCTTGAGTGTTCCTGAGCTTGAGTATGAGTCACTTTGTTGGCATTGTGATGTCGTGTGCGTGTTAAATATTAATAAGCAAATCGCGACGTGCCTGGACCTTCGGATAACATGTTGGGTTAGATAGTTTTACTGTTAAAAATCATAATATTCAAGTACCCCTTCTGAAGGGTGTGCTATAGTGTAGTACAATATTATGAGTTTCTGTCTAGGTTATGTTATGATAACATTAATTATTACCTACTTTTTTACTTGAGTTAGTCATAAGTTCCTAATTTTATTTATAAAAATCTATAGATTCAAAGTTATAAAATTATCATTGATTGAAACATTTTGCTTAATTGAACTACCAAATATCTAAAAGTAATCTACTTATGTAGAATAGTTTATTAATTACTTCTAAATTTTGTTATAAAATATGTTTTTGCCCCTTGTAATTGTATTTATCTTTTATCTTTTGTCTTATGTATGATTGGACAGCTAAAGATAATGTCTTAAACCAATTGAACATTTCTAGATACTTTAACAAAATGAAAGGACTTCATAAAATAGAAAAACATAGCATTAGAAAGCTCAGAGGTGGTATACATAGATAACATGGCTATTATTATGATTTCATCTATGTACTACATATTCATGTCACATTAAATAAATAAAAAGTGTCATCATCTGCATACCAAGCAATATGCGCTGCTGGATATTAACCCAGCTTTTGAATTATCAAAATTTACTAATATTCTTTGTAAGTGTTAGCTTAATAAGTACTAGGCATTGCAACTCTTAATATTGTGTTTTTAACTGACTTCAAAAAAGGAGGAGGTTCTCAATGTGGATGTTCATATATTTTTTTGCTTTTAGCACTTTAGAAGTAAATGGCTTTTGAATTTTGTTATCTGTACAAGTATTTTATTTTTAAGTACTATGTTAAACACTTGAATTTAAATATTCCAAGCCAGAACTTGACAAAGGTTTTTGTTATTATAGATTCAATATATTGTAAAGAAGAAAGTGCATTAAAACTAAAAACAATATGTAAGTACTTCAAACTTTTTTTGCAAGAAATGCTTTGAGCTGATAATTTGATAATTTTAAGGAAATAAAAGTACCTACCCATTTTCACTTTAGGTTTACGTTAGGGTTTATTCTTCAAAATATATCACCAACCATGAATTTACTATTCATACAAACGGCTTATAACAATTTAAAGACTTATTTACTAAATAGACTTTTGAGTTTTTTTTTAATTATAGGCAATACCATTTAATCAGGACGCCTATTACTGAAAATTAAAGAACTTTCCATGCAAGTTTGCAGCAAAATACTCATTATTTAATAGTGAATTTCTTGAATAAACTGAAACTCAGGTCATGTCTGTTAGGCAGTCTTACTAAGTTCGGTAACAATAAAAAAGGTAATTGTGTCTCATTGGTGACAGTTGAACTCCTATAAGATGATAAATGATCTTCAGCAATTGTTTCATCTTTTTGATATTTAATGTTACTTTAGGCACATCTTTAGGATTGGAAATTCATAGCTCTGTTCTTCACCATCCTTCCTCAAGAAATGTAAGCAAGATTACATAGTTTCAACTTTTTACGATTATCCTGCTATGTAATATGGAATTAATAGACGTAAATGAATGATGATGAGAAAATTCGGGATGCATTTAGTCCATTCAAAGATACAAACTCCTCTGTTTTCAAATAATTATGATTTATAATGCAATGAAACATCCTTAAATGCATTATGCTAGAACTGAAATATATGATATTATGCACAAGCATATACTAAAAGGGTAAAAGCTCAAAGGGCATCAAAAAAAAAAAATGGTTTCCTCTAGAGCAAATACTTTTGCAACACACTGTTCCTGTTTTTGCCATAAAATTATTATTGGAAGAACTATAGGACCCTCTTGCAATGACTAAAATTGCGTCATTATCCCAAACAAGTATCAATTTATTCAAATCAATCCAGTTTTACATAATCAGCCCCATCAGCATAATGTTCCCACTGCTGGGACATAGGCGTTCTCTCTGTGAGAGGAAGTGGGTTGTAATTGACCACGCGGACCCAGTATGGGCTGGTGGATTTAACCTGGGTGGGCTGGTCTTCGAATTTTTGTTCTAAGACATGACATGTATTGAAGTTTTCTCATGATGTTTTCCTTCACTGTTTTGAGAGCAGCTGTGGTCATGAAAAAATTTACATAAAGTACCTGTCTGGGTTCCAACCTACGACCGGACCTCGTAAGTCGCGGCTGTTTCTACTGGGCCACAGGCGCCACAGCTGAACAATCTTATTTTGGTGGAGGAAAAAGGAGATTATGGGATCATGATTTAATCAGTTTTACTACGTATAATCAGTTCGAGTTGCAGTCTCTCTCAACCTCGCAAAAAAGACCTCTTAAAAACCCATTTTTGAAATGTTTTGCTGGCCTTATTTCTTGTTATGAAAAGGTCAAACAAATTATTACCTATTAGAGTAAACATAACAATAATTCTTGCTGTTGAACTAACTGTATTTGACTTGCAGCAGACATGCAGTCCATCCATAATCGAGAGGTACATTGCACCAGTGCTGTGATAAAATAAAAATCGTAATCACAGTCGGTGCACAGATGATGACAATAAAGAACTAACTACCACAACAAGGAAAAAGATCACTTGTGAACCATATCATGTGTGGCTTATTACATATTCAAGGTGGCTTAACATTGATTTGTTTTATCGCAGTGTCGTGTCTGGTGAACTTCGCGTACGACGCGTCGGAGTCTGACGAGCTGACAGTGCGGCCCGGTGACGTCATCCGTGACGTAGAGCGACTGCCCGGCGGCTGGTGGCGGGGTGAGCTGCGCGGCCGCCGCGGCATGTTCCCTGATAACTTTGTGTCGGTCGTCGAACACGCTAGTACAAGGTGAGGATGCTTCCTTGTTTCAGGGTCTAGATGTGGGGTGAAGTGGAGTGGGGTTTGTTTAGTCCAACACCCTAATTGCGTAACACACTATCAATCACAATCTAATAATTTTGAAGAATATTTCTAATCCATTGCTTTATACATATGTTCGAAAAAATTCTATGTTAAACAGTGTAAATGACGTGTTACGCAATTACCCCACTGGATTTCTGTCGATCATTTAGATAACCGTAAGTCAGATGTATCCACGATTAAGTAGGTAGGTAAGTATAGTATTTTCCTATGTGCAACATGGCACAAAATAGGTATTATACGAAACATGGTGAGTACTGGCAGTACTCATACATCTGATGCACCAGAACATTTATTTTAAGTACCTAATGTTTGTTTTCGTCTAAATCTCCGAGCTAACTAGATGAAAACAAACATTACTTAAAATAAATGTTCTTGTATATCGATTTTATTCAATTTCGAGCGGCCATTGTTGTTTACATCTTTGGCAAATTTCGCGCGGCGGGACCTATATGTGTACTGACCATACCTACATATTTCATACTTAGTAAGTACATACAAACCTTCTAGCGGTTGTACAAACATTTCTGTACTGCCGCGCCCGCGCGAAGCTAGTCTCGGCGGGACCATAAACGACGCCATTATTTTATTTAGTTGGGCCAAAACGGTAAACTACCAATCAGTAAAACTTCGAATAAGTATCTACTGTAGCTATACCTTATTTATTTTCGTACAAAAAAAAAAATCTCATTGATTTAAACCAGAATTGCTCAGATTTTTTGGTAATTTATGTTTACATAAAACGAACTAGATTCAGTATATCGCGTGTTGTCTAACAGACTAAAATCGATATACAAAGCACGATAAAATTGTTTCGTCGGATTTTGCCTTCCACCATAACTAATTTGCAAAGAACCAGTTTTTTAATGAAACGGTAGCATCTAATATTCGTATGATATAACGGTCTCTAAGTCATCTTTGTTTTGATTCTGTGGAGTTGGAAAATACATTTTAACTAACTTTTAAGTACATCGTGTACGCAAAATGTGGGCAACCAGTTATCATTTCGAAACTCTAATATTTAACGTTATATTAGAACCTAATATTGTTAAAGATTTTTTCCTTATTCATGACGCCTACTAATATCTTCGTAGACACCTATCTTAGCTCTTCATGATCTCTATCTCGTCTGAAATTTTGGATGCTTCTTGCACCCCCAGTTGTACTACTGCAGAGCAAAGGCGGCCTCCCTTTCCTTTTTCCACTCAATTTGAAAAATTTGAAACTAATGTGGACCAATCCCGCCTTTAGGCGTCAAATTTATTCCGCCAACTACGCCTGGGTCTGCCGCTAAAATAAAACGGCTAAAATAAATGCACGCAAATATTACGCGCGACCATCTGACAATCGCAATATTGATCTACAAACTTACTGGAACAAATAAAACAATGTGCATGTCAAAGTTCAATACCAACATCAGAGATTGATGCTAAGGTCACCAGTTTACAGTTAGTTTCGACACCGCTGCACCGCCCGGTATCCTGCAGCGTCTAGGCGCAAGCGCACAGCTCCTAACGAACTGGTTTGTGTACCGATATAAAATTACCATGTGTCTGATGTCTAGTTCACTGACACACATATTATTTACATTTCCATTTTGATTATTATAAAGTCGTTTTAATTTTACTGTTTATCTCTGATTGAGATAAATACAGACTATTACAGACCAGTCACAGTACTCGGAACATCTTCATTTTGAATACTTATCTTTATTTATTTCAATATAAGTTCAAATTAGTCTCGTTTATATACATGTACAATTGTACATATTATTAATTTTGTTTTAAGTTTGTTAGCTTATAGTATTATGTAAATATTAGGTATCATGTTTGAAAATAAATCTGTTAAAAAAAAACAAATTAATTGTTTAATAAAAACGTAGTCTTATCTTTCTGCTTCTGAAGGGCTGGAGACCCGGTGTCCTGCAATACAGGCGTTACGCCTATTATTCTTCTACGCGTTATTATTCTTGATCTTTTGATGTACTTATAATTACATTGTGGTGAGAAATAAATCATTATCTTTATCAATTATCGCATTAAAAGAAACATTGAATGTTGAACTAAATTGAAATATAAAAACCAAAATGTCCTATTGACGGCAATATTCTCCGTACCATACAATAATTAATAGAGTCTGCTACCTAAAAATTATACCGTTAAGCAAACCAGAATCGTGACAATATGAAACAGAATACTATGTATATCATTTAAACGCTCAGTAATCAATTGTCTATAAAAACTTAATACTTGTATTGTTGACAAAGACATTTTCTATGCTGAGCTGAGTTACAAGTTACAACACATACAAAGTTATTCCGTTTTAGTCATACACTTGCTAACACAATCAGTGATGTCATTCTCTTAAGGAATGATTATGTTACAAACTGTTTGGTTTGCAGTATGGTTTTAAAGCTTCGGAGAGGTACTCATTATAAGTGCAATTTTGTTGATGTTTTTAATATCGGACGACATCCGGTTAATTTGGCGGTCACTCCTGGCGAAAGTCGTTCAACAACCGCGAGCGTTTATTGTAAAATAATTGGTTATGGCTTTTTAAATTACGTTTTCGATTAGTAGAGTAATAATGACTGTACGTACTATCTAATCAGTTCGGATAGCGAGATAAGAAGCGGGGTTCGCAAGTCAGTGTTTGTTGTGTGGGCCCTTAGTGATATATTTTTGTCTGTCTCAAGTTTTTTTTGTTTTTGTCGGAACTAATATTAAAACAATAATTGCCAATAACAAGGGAAATTGATAAGGTAGGTGATTCAGAAACGTTTCTTTAGATGTTTCATACAGCCTGACTTTATAGGCGTATCTCGTATGAAAATGATAAACATTATTTATGTGTCAGTCAGTTCAAGAGGTGTAATGTGTAGTAATGACAAACAGCGGTATACCTAATTCTGTAAAACTTCGCTATCTAAATACTCGCCTATATAGTATGTGCAGACTATTATGACTATAGTGTGCAACTGCACATACTGTGATCTGTCTGGCTATAAGGGCTGCCCAGCTTTTGCATGCTGGGAACGTTGCTAATTATTTAAGCAGATATTAAGTATACATTTCTATAAACCAAATTCTTTTCGATCGCCATTTCTTATTTCTTTTATAGCTGAAATAAATCTCTTATCCATGAACATTGTTGAGCAAACTGTAGCAGTCGTTTACATCATCTGTCAGAATACTAAAGAAATCTGCCCTCATTTTCTTCGACTTCAGTGTTGTCTGTGAATAAATGTTAAACATCAAAGAAATCAGACTAGTTAATCAATTACAAAATTTACATATCAAACTGGATTCTTAGAGCTTCTGTTAATTGGCGTCAATTTCACATGTTCAGCCAACGCACTACATTTAACACGCAAACATGAAAAATGTTGTCGGCAACTTATAAATTGTATTTTTTAAATCGTATTACTATGTACGGTAGTGTAATTGTGTTGGTAGTAAGTAAATAGTGACGTCTGTTGAATTTAGGCCGGCGGGCGTGCAGGGCCGATGTCGAGCGGTGTTCAGCTACCAGCCCGCAAACCCGGACGAGCTTCCTCTGAGCGTCGGTGACGTCCTCGAAGTTCTTGGAGAGGTAATTGAACTTGTTTGCATTATTCTTCATGTTTGTATAGCACGTCATCCATGCAGTGTCACCGCTCCTAGGTGTGGCTTCATTTTTCTCATCTTTCAATAGCTGTGATGGAATAGTTGAAGTGTCTTTTATTGCAACTAAAACATAATCGAATTACTAATTGTTGAGAACCTATAAAACAACGTAATACCAAAGGCAAATTAGTACATTAATGGAACAATTATGACTCACACTCATAACTGGTAATCGTTTTCTAATTTGTAGCTGATATCAGTTCACTGTAGGTGTTTTAAATTTTATTAGTCTCTTTTTGGTAGCTTCACAGACTAGACAGCGACCAAATATGTCAAAAAAGAAATTTCACCACACGACAAAGTTATTGTGGGTTTGAGTTATTGTGGGGCAATTTAAAAATATTTTAAACATTTCATTAGTGTTTGCGAAAGTTTTTGTATTTACTTAATCATAATTGGACAAAAAATCTTCGGTGGCGATTACTTAGTGTGACGTGAGGAATCAAAGTGAAGGACATAATTATACAGTTTCTGAAGACTGCTTCGCCTTACATTTTCTGGCTGACGCGTATGTTGTGGTTATGTAATAGGTACTATTATTGACCCCCTGTTGTCGTACAGGTAGAAGAGGGGTGGTGGCAGGGTCGCCGGCAGGGCCGCGTTGGGGTATTCCCCTCCAACTTCGTCGTGATGCTGGACCCGCCGCAGCCCGCGCCGCCCTTCGAGCCGGCGCCTGCGCTCCCGCCTAAACCTGGTGAGTTGTGGACCGGACTTTTCTCTTTATATTAGTGTACAATGTCTTAGGCCCGCTTGCACCACAAATCACTAAATTTGTATAATGCTCAACATATAATTATAACATCGTTCTGTTCTTGTCAATCGTTTGAAGATGACAGACGCGTGTACAAGAATACCTTTGCCCTGCAGTGGGACGATGAAGGCTAATGTAATTTATTACTGCATTATGGATATGGATTTTGCATATAACAGCTAGCGCTTCTGTAGGCGAATCGCTGGATTAGCGACCTCATCCCACTAGGGACACTGCCTATCATCCTCTGATAGTAAGCAGCGTTTTTCAACATTATTTCTAAACTGATGCAGTAAAAACGACTAATTTGTTACTAGGCTAGCCCTTATTATTTAAACAGAACATTACACCTGGGGTAACTGCGTAACATACTAACAGTAGGAATGGCATAGCAGCAGCAATGGATTGGCAATATCCTTCAAAATTATTCACAATCTGAATCATTTTGATGGATATTGTTAATCCATTGGTATTGAAATTGTTTAAGAGTGTTATCGTTAAAAAATGACAATAAACATAAAATCGGGGTTTTTTAAGGTTAAATTACTACTAAATGGCATGAAATTATTAAAAACTAATTTGAGTACCGCATTAAGCATATCTTTATATTGTATTTGTATAGAATAAAAATTGAAAAATATTCTTAAATATCAAAATAAAAGCTTATTTTGAACTCATATTTTTGAGACTATACGGGAAGACTGAATTTCGGAATGAAATTATGAATCAACAATGAGTCGTGGAAGTCTGGAAAAAATACGTGGAAAAAGGAAAGATACCGTTATTGTTTTTGTATAAAATAAAAAAGAAATTTTAATTAATTAAGTATCTCAAAAAAAATATTTTCTTAATCTAAATTTGGCAAAATAAAACATCATTTTTATGTCATATTAAGGCTGAAATTATTTAAAAAAAATACACTGTTTGTAAGAGGAGTTCAGGCAAACAAAAATCAGTAAAAAAAAAACTTACATAAAGATATTTTATCGACAGTATAATATTTCAAAGTTACTAATAAATTACGCGGCGCCGAGCGGTGTCGGCCAGTCGCGCTGTGGCGCTCTCCGAGGTAGGACCTATGTCGCTCGCGCTGCCATCGATCGACTATACACAGATACGTAGTTGCCGGCGGTATATACTACGCCTGACACGTTTTGATCCGTAAGTATTTTTTTTTTCATAAAATTTATTTTGTACATTCGAATCATAAACGTAATAGTGTAGTGTCAACTAGGTGTGTGTGGTCTATTATTCCTTTTATGTTTTAGGTGATGGGCCGAAAAAGTAAATTGTATTGTGGTGACAGTGGAGCAGCAATCCGTCAAAAAACAATTGAAATGTTTTTTATTTGATGGCGATAACGTCATTATCAACGTTAACCATGGCTGGTATTACCAAGTTCAGGGCCAACTAAATATTGAAAATAAAAATTTATGTTTGTTTGCGGTGTACACTGGTCCTGAATTTCCAATAAATGTTCTGAAGATTTATAAAGACGATCAATTTTGGAAAGAAAAATGATTCCTCGTTTGACAAAATTTTATTATATGTGCGTTCTTCCTGAAATAATTGATCCCACAAAAAGCCGATCAATGCCACTGAGGGAAACTATTTTATAATGTAAACAGCATAACATGATAAACGTAGAAAAATGAAATTGTGTTAACTAAATTTAGATTTACTAAAACTAATAAGTCTTTTCTTGTAAACTGCATCCATTTTTATAACAAGTTGCCAAAGCCGGTTACAGAACTTAGCGATGAAAAGTTCAAAACCCTCATCAAACGAGTCCTTATCAAAAAAGCATAATATTATAAGATTAAAGACTATGTTAAAGACAAGGTACTTTGGCAATAATTCCTTCTGCACATGTGGCTTCCCTGGGACCTCATTAACGGCATAACTACGTAAATGTTTAACTGCTCTCAAACTAGGATATTTATTTTTTATTTCTTTTTACATACTTCTTTGACATACTCTTTTTATTATTTGACATTATATACAGACAATTTTAATTTTTCACCTCTTTAATAGTGGTTGTAATGGAAATCATATCACTTGGTTTTAGTAGACTTTTATATTTTATTTATCCTTTTGATAGATTCTTATTTTGTAAATGTGGGGACTTTGTAAGCCTTGTAGACTTTAGACCTTTAGACCATTTTTTATTTTATCATGTACCTGGTACAGGCCTACGCTGTCCTCCAATACCTACTGTAATTTGAATACATTGTAAAAGCCAATTATTTTTAAAAGAGTAACCGTGGAGTTTCTTGCCAGTTCTTCTCCATAGGAAACGACCAATTGGAACTGTGCACCTAGCTTCTGACGTTTCATAAGTGCCCATGTAGGTTTATGTGAAATAAAATATTTTGATTTTAAACCTTTATTTAATTTCCCACCTACTCATCTAGTGCATAAATATTAAAAAAGCTATTTACAACCAACTGAAACTAGTCACCAACACTTGAGTAATCTTCTTATTTCTTATTAGCCTGTAACGTCCCACTGCAGGGCAAAGGCCTCCCTACTCTCTCATGAGAGAGTAGAGGTTTAGGCAAATTAACCCACCGCGCTTGTCTAGTGCGAGTTGGTGGGTGTACAGTGGACCGCCTGACTTGGTCCGTGGGCGCCGCCTTTGACGTGCTAGATGTTCATCAGCCGCCGCCCTGAGTTGATATCCTGCACTAATATCGACTGTTCCATCCGAGCCTATTTGGGTGTATTTATCCCATAGCCTACAGGTGGCGTTCTACATTTAGTTCAATACTAAATGCACGACAGTTTAAAGTCATATCGAGGACTATTAATATGTATTATTTTTTCTCCTAAATAACTTAATTTTATGTGTAGAGGATTTCAGATTTATTATAAATCATAAGTATGACAAAAAATTGAAGTTTGATTTAAATTCAAATTAAAATAATGCTAAAACAATTATTGCTCTAAAGCGAACGGATCAAAGTGAGTACGTCTGACTATAAGCAGAGCGAACGCGCTAACCCTACGCACACAGTTGCGCACGCGTCTGTGTGAGTGAAATTTGCAAAGAATTACCTAAACTTGACGATCCGCGCTAAGCGATAACGCTCTTAATGATTTCTGTATTTTGTAAAACGCTGCTTATAATCAGAGGATGGTAGGGGATGTCCCAGCTGGTATTAGCTCGCTAATCCAGCGATGAATAGTGTATTACGCAATTAAGGTGCAGTTCTCACGAAAGATACCAAGTACTAGGATGAGTTTCCACTGAGGCGGAGATGAGCAGAGTGGAGAGATGAGCAGGAATCGACCAATCACATAGGCTGAAATCCACATCACTTCTCTCGCGTCTCGTCTGTGAGTGGTTGATTCCTGCGTGTCTCTGCTCCGCTCCGCCCCAGTGTAAACGGGCCCTTAAGTTGGCATTTGAAATGCAAACCGCATTTGCCAACTGCTATGTAAACAGTTGGCCAATGCCTAAAGTAAATAAAAACATGTAAAAAAACGAATAAGTACGCAAATATGAATAAAAACGTAAGCAAAAAGTCGGTATTCATCCTTGCAATCTCCTGCTTAGATTCTACGCATACAATGAAGGTAGCTATTTGCGGTATTCATGCTCTATTACTAGTTTAATATTTTTCTCATAGGGTCTGAGTCATGACTATAAAGCTTATAACACTGTACGAAGCTCATTCGTCACCCAGTCTTATTGATATATTGTTGCTATACTTACGTTAATTTGAAGCGATGACACCGACTGGAAGGGGACGCCCGGCTTATCGTTTTGGTGATTGCATCTTCCGCTGACGATACATTCCGGATGTTTTCAAATTTGCATGTGAAAAAATGTGTGTTAACTGTGTGCCTGATCGTTTTATATTGACTATGTCGTCGCTCTTATAATTTGATGTAAGTTTTTTAGTGTGGTTTTCTAAGAACTAGTGAACAATGTTATTATTGTTTTTTTTTTATCACATCTATTCAAAAAGAGCTAGTGTATTCTTCGTAAACAGGGACTAAAATAGCTCTTTAATCCCTGGGGAATAAAAGTGATTTGAATTTGAAATGTGGATATTGTTAGTAAAAGTTCCGATCACCAAAGAGATCAATCACAAAACTTTTTTGAACAAGTAACAGGCTGTATGATAAAGCAAAACGCGCGCGAGCCAAATAAAAAAAAAGTTTGTGAAGAAATAAAAACCGCGCGGAAAGCCTTCGTTCGTAATTGTTTACATAAAATTGTATGTAAATAAATAAACGTACTATTCTTATTCATAAGTTGCACATACTTATTTTTTCATAGAGGTTGACAAAAAGTAGAGTGTCCACCTCGGGGGCATCACTATTTTAAGCTCGAGTGACGTACTTTGAATCCCTCACTGCACTCAGGATTCTACTTTATAACCTCTCGCTGCACTCGGGATTCTACTCTACAATCCTGCGCTCCGCTCTGGATTCAAAGAAACACTCGCCTTCAAAATAGTTGTTTGCTCCCTTGGCAAACAGATACTTAACTGTTTTCTTGTTTCATACAAAGCCCTTATTGTTGTATTTTTTAATCACTAAATGATAACAGTGCGTTAGATGTAAAAACGTGAACAAATGAAACTATTGTGTGACAACTATGACAAGCAAGACATTGTTCTTAGACTACATCCTAATCTCCATCTAAGTTTTTTGAAGTCTCATGAAAATATCCTCAATAGTTGCAAGCAATAATAAGCTTTATTTGTACACAGTAAAGGAGCTGTGTCGCGTGCTATTCCCGTACTCTGCTGTGAATGAAGACGAGCTGACGCTGTCGGAAGGCGACATCGTGACTATCTTGTCGAAGGAGGCACCTGACCGTGGCTGGTGGCGCGGCGAACTACACGGTCGCGTTGGACTGTTCCCTGATAACTTCGTGCAAGCGCTTCCTGCACAAGGTATGTGTAACAACAGTACCAACCAATGTTATTATGCGGTGGCGAGAGCCCACACCTAGTCCAGGGTGGGTATAGTAGGTAGGCATGGTCGCAGGAATACTAGTGAAGCAAAGCTCAGATAGCTCTTAGCATAATAAGACTATAATGTTCCCACTGCTTGGACACATGCCTCCATCTGTGAGAGGTAGTGGGCCATAATTCACCACACTGGCCCAATGCGGGTTGGTGGATGTCAGAACTTGTACTATTTTTGCTGTGGTCAGAAGTCTTCGAATTTGGTTCTAGGACATGCCGGTTTCCTCACGATGTTTTCCTTCACCGTTTTGTGAGCAGTGGTGATGAAATAATTTACACAAAGTGCTTGCTTGGGTTTGAACCTACCATACGAGCTACAACTCATTTCCACTAGGCTACCACTGCTCTTTGTAGATACTAGATAGCTAGTAAAAGTATTTGTATGTGGGCCAATAAGGGTCAACGCTGACAGAGCAGCAATATGCTCGAGCAGTTTTTCACGGATTAATCAATCATGTCATGATGGCCCAGTGCTTAAGGCCTCGCTTCTCATACACAAGGTCGTGGGTTCAAATCTGGGCAAGTACCAATGTGACTTTTTCGGTTCATATGAACTTTCTGACTTTATTGAACACTAGCTTCAGCCCGCGACTTCGTGAAACTTCTTGTTTCCCCCGAGCCACCCCGTCGTATCGCATCACCCGCCCGCGCTATCACTTAACGTTCTTTTTGACTTTTTTTCTTTTTGCTCGGCTCCTAAGGGTCATAGCGATGATGTTAAATAGCCTATAGCCTTCCTCAAGAATTGGGCTATCAAATGCAAGAAGACTTTTTCAAATCCGACTGGTAGTTCCAGAGATTACCCCCTACGTACAAACTTACAAACAAATTTTACCTCTTTATAATATTAGTATAGATTACCGACATCAGTGAAGGAATAAAGTGAGGGAACCTGGTCTTAACATAAGTCTGAAATCGCCAACCCATCTTGAGCAAGCGTGGTGATCAATGCTCGTGCCTTCTCTGTATGCGAAGTGGCCATGCGCTACAGTGGGACAACAATGGGCTGGTATTATTATTATGTTTTCCGAGATAATATTCCCCGGTCGCCTTCGTTTGGAAGGCGTTCCTACTTACCCTTAGAAAAGTGCGAACAGTTTGACGTAGAACGTGTTTTTTTTTTGTTTGTGTTGTAACTGCACGTCTTTTGTTTAAGCTGTGGGTAGGGATGTTAACCCTGATGTTATAGGTTAGCGCATAATGACAAATGCTAGCTTCTTAGCTAATTTATAATTGAAAAGGTAGTTTTTGCAACTCATCTCCCTGATGCAATGAATTTCTTAATTATTCGAGCTCATGTATGCGGCTAGCAAACATGTGGTTCAAAACCCTTGTAGTGTCAGCGTTAATATTTAGATTTGAAAATATCTGCTGTAGTTATTTTCTTAAAAGATTGGTCACAAAAAATAACGAACTGCACCTGAAAAGTTAATATTTCCTGTGGTTAACAAATTGTGCTACTCAAGGAAATTTGCCTTTAATGACGTCATTGCGCCCTAAATGTGGGCTATGATCTTACGACTCAATTGCAGTCTTTCACTCAAAATCGCAACTCCAAAAGTTACTATAGAAGTAAAAGGTTGCATACCATAAAATATTAGTTATGGATTTTCTCTGCTCTTCGTTGCTTCCGCTTTCGAGTACAACAACAGTTACAAAAATAGTTGATTGCATCATCTACATAACGTCTTGAATACGAATCTGCGCATTACTGTTATGGTATTGTTCCCCTGAGTGACTATGGATATAAATAGTACAAGATTTCAATGTAATTGAGAAGATTTAAATAGTGTAGTTCCAGGATGTGAACGGTATCGAAAGGTTACTCGAATATGCAAGCAAATGACATTTAAATACAGAGGTTATACATATAATTTATTGTCAACATACTTAAATAATATATACGTACGGCTCCATAAACTGGTTACACCCTTTTTCTAATATATTTGTATGCGTGAAGGGTACGTAATTAATGCAGATATGTGTATAGAGTCATCTTACTAATTCATATAGAATGGAAAAAGAGCTATAATTAGAATATGAACAATGCGGTAGATATAGCGGTATTTTATAAATGTCAATAAATATAATGTTATGATCTTTATCGTATCGATAGTGATCTCGATCTATTATCATAATTTTATATCAAATCAAACTTGCCGTAACGATAGTATTGAAAAATTCGCTTTTTGATGACGACATACATAAAACATAAACTCACGGCTTCTACCCATGGAGGTAGGCAGACGCTACAGAACACCAGCTGTGACGGTCATTACATACTCCTTTTTCCTCGTTTACGTTCATACGTCTTTTAATAACTAATAAATAAACAAAGGGTTCTTCAAACTTAGTTACGTAATGGTAGTATTCAAGGTAATCTAGAGGCCTGTGGCTACATCACGAATGCAAGTGATTAATCTGGTCCGCTTGCCGCACCTTCTTGCGTAGGCGTCGCCGTCGTCAAATACAAGGGTTTACGTCAGGAAGATTGAAAATAGAAAGCACCTTTCTAGTTCCCATGCATAAATACCGCAACATACTGCCATCACTGATTTGTCGGGCAGTCGTGGTGGTTATGACGATACTTTTTGTCCAGTTTTATAATAGCAGTCTTGGGACTATATCAGCTGGCATTTTGTTGATATTATAGAATGTTATGACGATAATCTATAAAAATATAGGTAAAGAGTTTGTTTGCTTTTTTGTTTGTTTGTTTGAACGCGCTAATCTCTGGTTCTACCCGTCGGATTTGAAAAATTCTTCTATTTTTACATCATGCTACTTAGATCCCAAAGGAACCGAGCAAAAAGAAAAAAAATCCAGAGAGAACGCTAAGCGAAAACTAAGTAATAGCGCGGGCAGGCGATGCGATGATGCGACGGGGTGGGACGGGCGAACAAGAAATTATTAATTCACGCGGAAGAAGTCGCAGGCAGAAGCTAGTAGTAAATACATATAAGTTTTAAAAGCAAAACATTGACAAATCCTTAGAATCCTTTTAATTACTTATTTTTATTTTAACTTCTAAACAGTCTTAGCTGTCAGCAACAGATACTTCATAAAATCTAAGAATTCTCGACGTACTTGTAAAAGATAATACCGTCTACGAAGCTCAAATCAATTAAATGATGACATTGTGTTGTGTCACCCAGGCTATTACACAGATTGTACTTTATCGCCTTTTCAATTAATTGCCGTTCGTTTTTTATACCCATCAATCTTTCGTAAATTGCATAAATAAAAAAACAAAACTAGATTGGGTTTACTACAGATTAAATGACGTCACACATTGTTTAGCAAATCAATAAAATAGTAGATTGTTTGCCAAAGGAGCAAACAACTATTTTGAAGGCGAGAGCGTTTCTTTGAAACCAGAGCGGAGCGATTCTAGAGCAGAATCCTGAGCGCATCGAGAGGTTCCAAACTAGAATCCTGAGCGCAACGAGGGATTCAAAGTACGTCACTCGAGCTTAAAATAGTGTTGCTCCCGAGGTGGACTCTACGTTTTATCACCCGCTATGAAAAAATAAGCATGTGCAACTTAAGATACGTTTATTTCTTTACATACAATTTTGAGTAAACAATAATTACGAACGAAGACAATGCTTTTCGCGCGTTTTTTATTTTTTCATAAACTTTCTTCAATTTGGCTTGCTCGCGTTTTAGTTTATCAAACTGTTACTTGTTCATACAATGTTAGTGATTGATCTCTTTGGTGATTGGAACTTTTACTAACAATAGCCACATTCCAAATTCAAATCACTTTTGGTCCCTAGGAATTAAAGAGCTATTTTAGTCCCTGTTTACGAAGAATACACTCTAGATCTTTTTGAATAGATGTGATGAAAAGGCTTTATCAATAAAGTGAGAGTGCGGTAGTGTCTGCTTACTAAGTACATAAATGATTTTCTCGTTGTATCAGTACAATGACAGATAACTGATGTAATCATTACACACACCTTGAATTTATTTATAGTATGATGTACGTACTCTGTCTCCTAAACAACTTATGTTGTGTGTTGATGCTTAACTAAAAACTCGTTTTGTCATAATGGTCACTCAATAAATGATGTCAGATTCTATTCTAAAGGAACATTGTGTGTCAAAACTCGGGATGTTGAACACAAGAGTTTTTAAGTTTTGCTGTTTATTAGCTCTGGATTTATTTGCAAGGTTAGTTGTGAGCTCGTGACTCTTATACTTATCAGGGGCATTCAGAAAATTACAAAATTACGGGACTGACAGACGTGTTTCAGTGAGCTTGCTTAACAGGTTTCGGCGCGGTAAACGAGACACCATAGAAGTTTTATTGTTATGATGGCTATAGCCGTATAGTGCCCTTGATTGTGTTAAAGAGTGGCCTTTTCCGATTTTTCTCTTTACGCTGATGCATATAGTCGTTGAAGAAGTAATCTTTTTTTATTATCATACATACAATAAACCTGAGACGCTAATTACGTGATCAAATTTACTTTCTAATTAACACTGCTGTCGATATTTGCACGTTTTTAATGTATCATACACTCTAATATATTACAAGGTTACTAATAAGTCCGGTAACAAACTCATAATACAGTATGATAACATAATCTAAGATGACGTAAACTTTGTAACACTGGCCGAATGCAATCGGTTGCAAGACACGCAATATAACTAATTTATGCGTATCGAAACTAGCGTGCGGCAATTGATGTATGCAGATGAAGAAAAACTGGTCTACTTTTTTTGAATCTACTCTGTTATTTGAGTTCATGGCTAATAGAAACGTCTTTAAAATTGGCGTTTGAACTGCACCCTAATTGTGTAACACATTACACACTATCAATCATAATCTGAATCATTTTATTGGATATTGCTAGTCCATTGCTCCATATGTTCGAAAAATATTCTGCTCAGCAACGTAAATAACGCAATGAATGTTGCTGAACTGTCAAAATGGAAGCCATTGCTACTGATAGTGCGTTACGCAATTACCCCGCAGATTGATTTGTGTAATTTGTGTTATTAATATTAATCAATATTTCTATGGAAATCAGCTCCAAAACTAAAATGTTCTAAAGGAATGCTGATATTATAAGCGCGTAATTTGCTCATTTTGTAGACTATTCAAACGTATTAGACCAGATACCATAAGTAGCAAATGGAGGCGCAACCTGGAATTCTTAACACTTCGGACATTGCTGATACTCAAAGCATTTATTTCAAATAAACCAATGAATTGTCAAGGGGTCGGTCAGCCAGAAAGATGAAGCTAGTTGCCCATTCCAAAGCGTAGTGTATACCTATGGAGAAGAACGGGCAAGAAACTCCACGGACATAAATATTAACTCGAATCGCATTACGTTTACGTGCTTAAAGCCGTCTAAACAATAACATTGTACCTTCAGATTCGCGCGCGAAGTACTAGTGGAGTCGTGAGCGCACTAACACACGCACAGCCTGTTGGTAAACACCGCCCACTCTAGTATTCGATGTTCTGCTATTGACATTTCTCATGAAGGTTGCGGACCGAGTCGTGATTTTGCGTAACTTGCCTCAGCACGCTGTGTCTCGACACTGTCTTTTTATAACTAGTTGCCTCACTAATCGCGTTGGTGTAACACCAATGTTGCACGTTGTTCCACTGATTTCCTCCTTATTGTGATTCTCTAAAATGGTTTTTGAAAGTGAGTCGGTTTTGTTAAAAAAATTATTTATGTATGTGAAAATTAATAAGACATTTTGTGTTCTTTGTGTGATCTCTTCTAAGGAATTAATATCGGAATAATGAAGTGTTTATTAGATGCGTAGAGTTTTATTCTTAATTGAATGACATTTAATAAACAAGTATTTGTTGCTGTTATAATAAATAATGTTGCAGTTTAGAAAAATGTTTGCAAGTGAACAAAATTTATTTTCCAAAATGTGTAAGTGTGAATGAATATTTCTAGGGGATGAAACAGAATTAACTTTAGAATATTTCTATTAAAATACCAATAATACAACCAATAATACAAGTTACTTTCAACTTTCCGGTTAAAAATTGTTTGACAATAAACTGCTATCATATCGATAGATTACTGAGACAGCAATACACTTATGAAGGTCAGATAGTAATTTAAAAGGAAAATATAAATTCAATTGACGCCTCTACTCGTGACGAAACCATTTAACCGGGCAACAATACTAAGGTATCCTATATTTACTTACAGTATCGACAGAATTGGAAGAGAAGAAACCAGACCGACCGCCGGTCAAGACCACGAACGCTATCTACCCCATTCTAACAAACAAGTACTCTGAGAAAACAGCCTCCGTCAAGGAACTGACCACGTCTAAAATAAGGTATTTTATATTTTAATCTTTTTCTAGAGTTCTTATCAAGCGAGAGATTAGAGTTAGCTATGGCGACCTACTAAGATTTTGTTAGTAAACGAAATCGATATGATATAGGATTAGATCATCCAGTCTTACTTTTTACACAGTAGAATGTCCTAGTTTCGTTATTTCATCTGTTGAGTGCAGTGACAATGTGATGTTTAGTTTGAGTTCCTGTGTTTTGATTGTCTTTATTGATAAATGATTTTATTTCTGTAAGTAGGTTTTAACAAATACTTTTACGCGTCAATCATATTTTAAAAACTAGATGATGAGATGTGTCGGCGTTACCTATCTGACTACTCTGAGAAGAAAGGCCGAAACAAACTCAGAGGTCAACAAACTCAGTCTCTTTTAAAGCCCAGATCATGAAGACCATGCAGATTGATGTCTGAAATGGTCTTTTGAGGAAAAACCACACAGATTGAGTGGACTTGTCCAGTCAGTGCACGCATTTGTTAGTAATCGTGCAGCTCAACTCAAAACTTAAGGAGCTCAACTTATATTTGGTGTGTCGTAAAGAGCAGCTTTCTATCAATTTAGTGACAATTTAGAGATCAAAGGATAAGCCTCTAGACATTCATGTCTGATTAAAATATATAAACACATATTATGTTAATGACAACAATAAAAAAAAAACTTGAATAATTCCGTTTTGAATAGGTACAGTCATTTAAAGTGGGCCGAAGACTAACGGGTTTGCCAATAAATTCGCTTATGGAATTCATCGTAAAACATGACGCCTTAGTTGAGTTTACATGACGTTTCTTTTACGACATTTTTTATGTTTCCAGCGTGCACAAAGAGAACACAATCAGTAAGGATTCGAGTACACAGAGCACGGTCACACACACAAATAAAAGTGAGTCGGAGAAGATTATACACAGCGAGACCGTCATCGATGGATCTTTGGAACAGGTGAGGTTATTGCATTTATTTGCATATGTAAGTCGGTTGCGAATGCATTGTGTTTCCATCCTAAGATATTCTTGATTGCACTGGGAAAGGTACCATTCTACGTATTATCTTGATATTTATTTTCTCTCTGAGGAATTAGGGTACTTTAATGATGATAACCCAACCCCCAAATTAAGGTCTTTATTAAAACTTTACTCATCTCTCGGATCACTCTACTATTGCTATGCTAACCTAGTCGATTAAAAGCTGATAAATGTATTATTTGAAATAAGTCTAAACTCTGATTTATAATTTGCTAGACCAAAATGACAGCTGCGATCATTACATCAATGTCATGTTGACAAAAAAATCGTCGATGGCAGCTGTCATTTTGGTCTAGGAAATTAAAAATCTGAGTTTAAGCTATTTTACTCACTTAACTGTGAGCAAAGTTCGACAGCTCAATGTTATAATTAATTCACACATTATTCAGATTGGTGTTGTTCCGTCCTTGATTAACTAAATATGTGCAACAATCCTAATCTAACTTGGTACTAGTATTTAAGTAATCTGACCATTTACGAGTTCTTGTACTTATACTATATTTATAGATAACGCGAAAATGGGACAACTTGTAGAGTCCGAGTAATTGTTAGAATGTACTAACTTACAAGATGTTATATTATATTCCTATCTTCTGCCCGGGACTTCGTCCGCGTGTAATTACATGTTCCCCCGACCCATCCTGTCGTATCGCATCGCCTGCCCGCGCTATTACATCGTTTTCGCTTAGTGTTCTTTCTGACTTTCCTTCGGCTCCTAAGGCTCCTAGCGTGATGTTAAATAGCCTATAGCCTTCCTCAAGAATTGAGTTAACAAATGCAACAAGATTTCTTCAAATCCTGGTAGTTCCAGAGATTAGTGCGATCAAACAAACGAACAAACTCTTTATTACCAGTGACAATATCATTTTCATTTGTTCATATATGTTTAGGTTAAGGTATAAATGAAATAAATGGATTATTTTTTGATTTTACATATCTCGGGACCATGGGGTCCCGGTCCTTTGGAAGGCGTACGAGGGGCCGAAGCCAACCCGCAGAGGCCCCTTAGGAAATTTTAATGAAATGTGGCACCAACCGACGATTATCCCTGTATGCACTATGCAAGTGCACCCAAGGACAACCCCTGGTTGGTGTAGGACTATTGCAGGATATGGAAAAATAAAAAGTTGAACTATGGGTTTGGGTGGCTAAAGTGGACTGCTTACCAATAACTATGGAAGAACTATGACCCCTGCCTAATCAATGTTTTATATACATATACACGGATAAAATAGCAAGGGGTGACTTGCACACTCAATAATGGGCCACCGGAAGCAGTCGCTAGCACATAGTGACGTAGCGACAAGGGGGCAACATGAAAAATGGATTATTATTATTATTTATGTATTTCATTCAGGTGAAGAAACCTCCGGTGCCATTAAAGAAGAGTCCCACGCCCACCTCTGGAGTGGGCGGTTTGTTCAGCGGGCTCAAGAATAAAATGTTATCGTCTACAGATAAGTAAGTTTTACTTTGTAAATAATCACGTAGCGTAAACAATACCGTTAAAAAGTTTTGTAAAAAAACAATAGCAACATCAATCGAAATTCCAGGGATTAATGTTACACTACTCAGTCATTCTTCCATACTAAGGTGTACAATAAAAATTATATATATTTATCTCGTCGTTATCTAGCCCTGTATGGACACAGAATTTAAAAAAATCTATATGTATATTGGTTTGAAAGTTATGAGCGTCGAAACTTCCATATTTCAACAGTAATTTCAACGCATCTTTTGCCGTAAATAAATATCTTCCTGAGTATGAAAATGCCAAAATTTTTACCGTATAGAGATAGAAAATTTATTCAAGAATTCAAATAACTTTATTTTGAATAAATACATTTTGTAGTTTTTTTGTAATATCTATACGCCCAAGGTCTGTTCATGAAATTTTACGCGCTCGTTTTTGCTATAAATCATCGTCGTTGAGTAAATAAATAAAAAACTAATAACACGCATATAGCCACGGACCACCAACGAGTTCGAGCTGTCTACTACTGCAACTTTACGCTGAAATATGCTATGTCAAGCACATACACTGATACCTACCCTTCAAACTGATATGGCGCTAGTACTGCCTCGGATGAGCTCTTTCACAAAAAGCTTGCTTTTTTACTACTTTAGTCTGTAGCCTGTCGGATGTTCTGTTCCACTACCCTATTCATCCTTTCTATAACTGTTTTATGGTCGTTGCTATATTTCTAGAGAGAAATCTTCATCAACGACAGTATCAAGCAGCGGTAGCAGTAGCGGCGGCGAATGGGACCGTCCCGACGGCGCCGCGCCCAGCAAGACCACGCCAATAGCCAACGCCAACATTAACGCCAACAACGCCAACACCTTCGATCACATCGAGCGGAACTCCTTACTCAACGACCCGAGAGCTGGCAGGTAAGAACGGAAAGCTTTAGCACAAGTTGTTTATAAGTATCACGGTTTGTTCTGCTTGAACAATGTGCTGGAAACATGGATCTTCTTTTTTTCTTTATTTAATTAGACACTTTTATATTCGCAATGCGTCTTAATACATACTGCTACTGATAGTATCTGGGCCATGACCCTGAACAGAAATCACTGGTTCCGAATATTCTTTATTAACTTGCAGATGAACTAGTGATCAAATCTGTGTTTACTCGTCGTTTCGTTGTCTCAGTATCTTAGATCAATCATGATAGCAGCGGTATAGTTACGACTAAACTTTCTGATCACCATCCCTCTTTTGTGACAGAGATTTTTTTTTTTTGACGAAAATGTTCTGGGTGGTCTAGAATAGAATCGTGTGCTGAATTCATGGGTACAGTTTGCGCGTCGATTTCCCTGCCATCCTGTATTATCCATACTAATATTATAAATTCGAAAGTAACTCTGTCTGTCTGTATGTTGTCTTTTCACGCCTAAACCACTGAACCGATTTAGATGAAATTTGGTATAGAAATAGTTTGAGTCCCGGGAAAGGACAGGATAGTTTTTATCCCGATATTCCCACGGGATTGAAACTTATGAGAGTGAAACCGCGGGGCGCAACTAGTATTCAATATACACCGATGCAGTTCGAGTATTTTTAGCCGACTTCAAAAAAGAAGGTTTTGTATTCGACCCGTATGTATGTACGTTTGTATGTCCGCGATTTTCTCAAAAACTAATGAACCAATTTTGATAATTCTTTCACTTATTACATGTGTTTTCTCATTTCTTGAAGCTTAAAAATATAAATTGATATTTCAGAGTAAAAGCCCCTCGGCGCCGGCCACCTAGTCAAGCACTCCGCGAAGATACGCCACAACTAATAGGATTAAGCAACGGACACGAAGGTAATCTTTCAATTTAATAACGCAACAAATAAATATGGCAAATGGTGGTCCCAATCTCTATATCAGTGACCCATGAATAAAATAAAAGGCTATTTTCAAAATTACCATCAGTTATCCACTGATATAGCTAGTATTGGAGACTAGAGTAGACACTGGAGAGCCGTGGTGACCCAGTGGTAACGACCGTGACTTACGAGTTGCAGGTCGTAGGTTCGAACCCAGACAGGCGCTTTACTTTGTTTAAATTATTTCATCACTTGCTCTCAAAACGGTTAAGGAAAACATCGTAAGGAAATCGGCATGTCCTAGACCCAGAAATTCGAAAACATGTGACTTCTACCAACCCGCACTGGGCCCACGTGGTGGATTACGGCCCACTCCCTCACACCGATAGGAGGCCCGTGTCCCAGCAGTGGGAACAGGATTATGCTATCTAGTATTGGTCACTTTGATATATTAGGTAGCCTATGTTCCAACGTATACGTTGACATGTTGATGATATTTCATCCTACCTAGACAACACAGCCCGATTTTTAGGACATGGCCTTGTACTGCAGTAACGAAGCATTGGCAAAAAAAAAAAAAAACATTGCTACATTACATCATTTACATGTTGTCGCTATGAGATATCACGATCGGACTTCTACCCAAACCTAATTTACTTTATCTCCCACTATTAAGAATGTTTGTCCACAATAAATCAATATAACATCTAACCTAAGATAACCTGTACCGATTACTTGCCACCCAATATACAAAGCGTGCTCACTTATCTATCATGAATGGAACTCTGTTTGACCCAGATTGTATTGCTGTGACCTATTTTCGAACTGCCCCGCTGTGACCTATTTTCGAACTGTCCCGTTGGTCTCGTGGTTGCAAGCGCGACTGCTGAGCGTGGGGTCGTAGGTTCGATTCCCAGGTCGGGAAAAGAGTTGTTGGGTTTTTTCATTAGGAATTTCTTAGTAACGGCCCGGAGTTTGAAAGTTGGTGGTGTGATGCCCCCGCGCCTAGGAAGGCACGTTAAGCCGTTGGCCCTGCGCCTGATCTGTCTCTGGTCGTGTCGGATTGCGTGCCGTCCGATCGGACTATGAGAGTGAGGGAAGAGAGAGTGCACCTGTGTCGCGCACACACTTGTGCACTATAATATCTCCCGCGCCGAAGTCTAATCTCCGTTCATATTGGCCGCCATGGCCGAAATACGTTCTGGAGGACTCTGTAATTTTTTCGTAGTTATGCGTATTTTGTGATGAACTGGGAATGTAATTTGGATCAGCAGTAAAAATCTAAAGACATGTGTCACAAGACGGGGTCAGGAGGGTCGGGTTTAAGGATTTATTTTAAGAAGGAAGTTTCCCTATTTTCTTAATCTGTCAAATCTATATATTATGTATTATATAAAATTCAAAGTCCTGACTGATCCTAGAGACATGAAATTTGGAACTGTGTTCTTTGTGAATAGTAGGTATCCACTAAGAAAGGGTTTTTAGAAATTCCACCCCTTAGAGGGTGAATGGGGGGAGGGTTAAATTTCACGCGGACGAAGTCGCGGGCAGAAGCTAGTCTATAACTTAATAAAAATATTAAATTCACTGACAGACAACGTACAGCCTAAACAGCTGGATCTAAAAACATGTATCTTTTCACAAGAGTTCCCTATATAGCGAAAGTGGGTACTAAGGAAGGATTTTTTTTAAATTCAACACCTAAAAGGGTTAAATAGGGAATAACAGTTTGTATGGAAGATGGAAGTTCCTCATTTTTGCCGAAGAAAAATCTCATCGGGCACACGGTTTGCACAGTAACAAATAAAAAAAAAAGCGAGACCAAGCTGCAACTTTCGAATATAAATAAATTAATCGTAGCAGGCAACACCTTCCAGGAATATTTTAAGGATGACGCGTGCATTGTTTTTGTTGTCATCCGCAATGGTTATTAGTGTTCCGCTCGACTCCGCTCCGATAGGCAGGCATCTTGATCATTGATTGTCTCTGCTAACCTTGACCTTGTCCAATACAATACAAACTCCATCATACACATAGAATAGCCATTATTTACCAACTGAAACACAATGTAAAACTGAAAGGCGTTACACACAAACGATCGATTGTGTGGAAATTAAGTAAAACTTGCTGCTTGTTTGTGGTTATGGTATGATTGTCTTTGTTTGTTTGTTCTCTCTCATGCACTTAAGGGGGAACTGTCAGGGTAGCCCGCGAAATTCAAATTTTCTTACGTTTTTTGCAATTTGCAGGTCAGTGTTATGTTGTATGTTGAACAAAATATGATTTGCGACCGAAACTAGTATGTATTTATAGAATTTAAATAGAAAATTTGAATTTCGTGGGCTACCTAGCGCATCCCTCTTAAGGTGCCACTATTCGATATTTTTTCCATACAAATTTCGGGAGAGTATTACTCCACTGTTTGACATTGTACATCCAAAGTTAAACATTGTATCGTTTTGTCTAATTATTAATTGTGTCTGTACGGAAGCAGAATTGTAAAATAACAAGCCATTAAAAAGTTATGAGCCAACAAAGATTCGTTTTTCTTGCTATTTTTAACGTAACTTTGGGTGTAAATAAGTAATAAAAGAACTGAAAAATATTAAAAATTAAATCCGTACCGACAAAGCTCAGTTATCGAAGAGTTCAAAAAACTTTATTTGTGATTGATTTATGTAGTGGATTTTTCATAGAACTCGATTTTCCAAAGCACTTTTCAAATATTTTTATGCGCCTATCAGTTCGGAACGGTGTTTCTGTGCGTGAGAACTAGATGTTGTGCGTGTAGATTAGCGTCTAACTGCTCATCACTGATACTAGCTCCGTCAGACACGAAGCCAAGTTAGACAGCGTGATTTTGGCCATGACCACCAGTGAGTTTGAGCTCGCGTTTAGTTTACTCTTAAGGTGTTATAACCTCCAATCTTTTACCGTGTTTATTAGGTACTTACTTAAAACGGAAAAAAAACTGATTGATAACAGTAAGTTCTTAACTTCTGTTGTCATCAGTCAGTCCACACTTAATCATTTATAAACTAATAGTATGTAACATTGATAACGGATATCTAGAGACAAGTACCACAGGCGGCGCTTATTTCCAAGACATCTTGAAATATAATCATCATCATCATCATCATCAGCCTATAATGTTCCCACTGCTGGGACACAGGCCTCCTCTCTGTGAGAGGGAGTGGGCCGTAATCAACCACGCGGGCCCAGTGCGGGTTGGTAGATGTCACATGTCTTTGAATTTTTGGTTCTAGGACATGCCGGTTTCCTCACGATGTTTTCCTTCACCGTTTTGAGAGCAGTGGTGATGAAATAATTTACACAAAGTAAACAGTGAGCAGCGGTGAGAGCAGTGGTGGCCCAGTGGTATCGGCCGCGACTTACGAGTTGTAGGTCGTAGGTTCGAACCCAGACAGGCGCTTTACTTTGAAATATAATAACCTAACCTAATTAAAACAAAAAAAAAAAACATTTTTGAGTAGTTTTATTAAAACTACTCAAAAATGTTGACTGGCAATGTACCCAGGTTTTATCGGATATATATAATTATATATTGTTCACTATATCTATATATTATTATTATACTTTTAATAAAGCTGAAGAGTTTGTTTGTTCGATCGCGCTAATCTCTGAAACTACCAGTCGGATTTGAAAAAGTATTTCTGCCTTTGATAGCCCAATTCTTGAGGAAGGATATAAGCTATTTTACAGTACGCTAGAACCCTTAGAACCGAGCAAAAACAAAAAAGAACGCTAAGCGAAAACGAAGTACAGTGTAATAGCACGGGCAGGCGATGCGACGGGGTGGGTCGGGGAACAAGAAATTTGTCATGTTATCTCTTCACCACCCTTGGTTCACTGGTAGTGAATACCTGAGGCATTAAGTCTGCCTTTGTACCATTATTGTATTAATATCACATCACACTATCACACTAATATTATAAAGGCGAAAGTTTGTGAGTGTGTGTCTATATATGTTTGTTACTTCTTCACGCTCAAACGACTGGACCAATTTTGATAAAATTTTGTATGGAGGCAGCTGACACCCTGGATTAACATATAGGCTACTTTTTATCCCGATATTCTCACGGGATCAATATTTACGCGGGTGAAACCGCGAGGCGCAGCTAATAATAAATAAAACATCTTTTATTTATAGCCGAAAAACCACCTGAGAAAGCGGTACGAACAGAGCATCCCGAAGCGGCGGAAGAAATCAAACCTCGGACTCGCGAGTGGGAGAAACATAAGGCGCCGTGGATGGAGGAACTGAAGCTGAACCAGGCCAAGAAGACCAGCTTCATAGTAGACGGCAAGTCGCGCCTCTCAGGACCAGAAATAGGCGTCGCCAGCAAAGCGGGAAGCGGCAGTACGGACAGGTAAACTGGACTTTTATACAAAATGAGTCCTAACTTTAGTCCTAGCTTAAACTGTCGAGCCAGTTTATGTATTTAGAATCTTATTTCGACTGAGGTAAAGTTCTTATTAAAAAAATTACAACTTAGACTCGGGTTTATTCTTAGTAGTAGTAGGTATTTTTATTACGAACTTTAACTTTGTCGAGCGGGATAAAAGTTCAAAATTCCAAAATGGTTCAAATCTGGATTTAAAGATAAATCTTATTTTGTAATAAGGCCGTTAGTGTTAGGATGGTTGATTTTGCAGAACAACAATTTACTTTAGAAGAAATTCTTGTTGAAAAAAAAAAAAAGAAATGTCTTTTCCCAGTGTTTATCTTGTAATTTTAACATTGTTTACAGTTTATCATTAAGTATGAATCTAACTTTTTTACTTTCAGAATCCTAGACTGTGGTCTAGAAGAAAAGAGATCAACTCATTCTATGGAAATGTCTAAAAGCACGTCATCGATTAGCAGTCGAATGTCAATAATGGAGAGCTTTGAGGAGGTAACGTGATAGATCAATGTTAGAAACATTACTGTCATAAATATTTGATATTATTTAATAATTTATTGTACTCTTACAGACAAAAGTTCGTCATTCGTTAGACTCAAAGAAGGACGCTACGCCCGCACCCCGCGACACCGAGTCACACGCTGTCAAACCCGTACAATCACCCACCGCTGCAGGTATATCGCAATACATATAAGCTTTTATTACTATAGCTTCCATCGCGGCCTTTCCGCCTGATCACCTAAGATTTTTTTCGCCTAAAACCAGCGGCGGCACCAAGCCACGCCCTCTTAAAGTTTTCGCCTATTAGGAAAGCGATAACGCAATTGGTTGCAACCTGCACTGCGCAGCTTAGTGACGCATCACGTGTACTCCTTTTGTGAATTTTACGGACGTTCTATTTGACCTTGACACGCTTACTAGAGAGCGCTATATTTTTTGAGTGCAAGCAAAAATTAACTTAGCGGTGGTCAGGCGGGAGTATCCGTCATAGCTAATTGAAGTATCCATAGTTTTGATGGTTTTAATTTCCAAAACACATAAAGAAAATCGCTTAGGATCAGAAACTTGTACACACTATATGCGGTAAAATTCTTACTAAGTGCTACTAAATTGTTACTGGTTGGCAGGTCGCACCATCATGTCGATGCTGGACGAGATAAAGAAGCCCCACGCTCCCCCGCCGCCCACGAGCGCGCCCCCCGCGCCCCCCAGCTCCGCGCCCCCCGGCTCCGCGCCCCCCGCGCCCCCGGCCGCCGCGCCCCCCGCGCCCCCCGCGGGCCGCACGTCGCCCGCGCCGCCCGCCGCGCCGCTGGCCGCACACGTGGCCCCCGACAAGTCTCCCAGCGCCAAACCCGACAAGACACCATTCATGCCCGAGGTCACCGCACTCACCAGGCAAACGAGCAAAACGAGCACCATCGAGAGAATAGAGAAGTCATTAGAGAAAATACCTTCGAATGCCGTCAGCGGAGACAAGCCCAGCACAGGGACGTTGGAGAGGCGAATGCATTCCGTCAAAACGGAAAAAGTTGAAACCAACGACGCGTTGATTGCGCAGCTCAATAATAGGGTAAGTAGTCAGCGATTTACTTTTATAATTTTTGTATGCATGCGGAGTTCACCTATAAGTGATTGTTACACTAATTTGTTAATTTTTTTACCTTATTTGTTACCCTAAGCATAATACCAGTGTAAACAATGTAAACAAAATAATGACATTTAGGCTCATTGCAAATGACATAAATTGTAGTAAGTATGAGATTATAATATGAAAATGATAATTTATTTAGTTTATAAGAATGACATAATGTATAATAATAATTAATAATTTTTAAATTAATCTATATCAACTAATTATATGAATAATGATAGCATGTTAAATAAATTGAAACCTATCGTCTATACATTGCTGTGCCCTAGCAGGGTTCATTGTTTGGAACTATCATAATGTAACAACCTGTAAACAACATGAAATGCAATAAATGAATGACTAATGACTAACAGTTGTTGGTGAACCAATATAAATAAATAAATATATTTTTTTTTTATGTATGACCACGCATAATTTTTTACAGAATAGTCCGCTTTTGATCATTCTTTATTTAATATATTGCGAAATGGGGTTGCTCTTGACCTCGATCTTGCCTGATGGAAAACCATGGATGAGGTCTACGATGGAACGATGGTGCCCAGATGCTTGAATATCGTACAATATGAATAATTTCAACATTTCATCTACAGATAACGAATTTGGAGAAGCTCATAGAAGTACAAAATACAGTTTTCAACACGGCCATCGAGGACTTAAAAGCCAAGCTGAGTCAAGAGAGTGAGAAGCGGCAGGCGTTGCAAGCCGAGCTAGAGAAGCTGGCCCACTGTGTGACGCAAGTGTAGCCATTGCTGCGGCCTCCACTCGAGCTCAACGCCTGCGCTCGTGGACGCGCCAACTCAAGGGAATACTCTAGCTACGTTCATTTCTAGTTAGACCAAAACGTTATGTGCCGTGTGTACCGGTGAACGCGGTTTTGAGAAAAAAAAGAGATTTTTGAAACAATAAAATAAAAATGATTTTATCAATAACTGTTTGAAATAAATCAATAATTTAATACTCCTCAGCCGAATTTACCTTGGTGCTGGATTTTATTCAGTGTTTCAAGTGATATAGTAAAGGTTTATTTCCAAACCGCGTTCATGGTGTGACGGGGCAGTGTTTCTAGTTAGGCCCAAAAGTAAAAGACTTCTGCTTATTCGTCAAGTGCTAGTTCGCGAGTGCCCTCATTTATAGTTTCGCGACTGGTTCTACCCTTTTGGACGGCCTGTTGAGTAGGCTGCTTTATCTTCAGATAGCGATTTATTTTTTGTAAGTCAATACTTGTAAGCTTTTACAATAATCATGGTGGTGTATAATTATTTTTCAATGATTTACATCATTGACTTCGGCGATGCTACGTAGCTCGCTTAGTGATTGAGGTACTTATTTAGTCAGTTTTGTTGTATTTCTCATTTTTTAACCGTCACTAATAACCGTAGTGTCTTATGAGTAACTTTTATATCGTGTATATCAAGACCAGAAGAGGGTAACTACTTGTACCTAAATTGTTCAATATTTGTATATTCTTTATCAATGCTGAAGTAGGCTCTATTATATTATTGCCTATTTTGTTGTTTTCACTAATGTGTCGTTTTCAAGTTATAGAAGTGTAAGTGAATGCGTAAGCCCACGATCGCACGGACGTATAAATATTGCGACAGGATTTTATCGCGCACTGGATTTCCAACTCTCCGTGTTGAGCCGAACATTGATTATCTAACAGAGCGCTCCCAGCGCGTCAAAAAAAATATATTGTTGGAGTTTCAACTCTCGGCGCTAAACAGTGCGTTGAAAATCCATGGCGCTAAAAATAAAATAGCCGCGGGAGAAACGTGCCGTGCGATCCTGGGCTAATTTAAAGTATTTTTTGTTATTTTAAATGATAAGTGCTTTCGTCAGGTGAGCGTAGATTATAGTAGCGTCGTGTGCGTTAACAAAATTTTGTGCCATTTTATTTGATCGATGCACATGATAATGTTTTAACTGAAAGCGTATTATTATGTGTAATACAAAATAAAGTAACATGTGATGCAAGTAGATTACGTCAGCCTAATATTTTGTGATTAACACATTCCATTTTGACTTGTATAGTATAGTATGTACGTAATGTCGATTCGATATGTTATTGGGCGCATTGTATTAACCAAAGCTTCCTTTGGAACGGCATTAACACAATGTAATATTGACGCATATTATATTTTATCGAGATCAATATTTTTATGTAACAGTTAATATATTTTTGTACTTGTACAGAGATTGTTTACGTTTTATTTAGACACCGAGTGTACCTTTTTGTAAGACATATCTCGATACATATTTATTTCTGAATTAATTATAAATCGATTTTGGATCATTATTGTATTGAAAACGAGTAACACTAATTCAACATGTAATTATTATTTGTGAAAATTCAAACCCAGGTTGTGTTTGGCCATCCATTGTATACCTCGTGTTGGCAATTAAGTTATTCGAAATAGATATATAACAATTGAATCAAGGCAACTGATTAATATAGTTGTTAATTAATAAGTAAATGCTTAGTATTATTCTAGAGGTTGTAGTTTTAGGCTACTATGTGATAGATGATGCCTAACTAACGGTATGTTTTAAACTAACTTTGTAAAACGTTCCAATGGCTTTAATCATGCACAAACTGAGTCACACAAACATTTTATAGAATTTTTATTGGATGAGATTTGATTTCGACCTAAAAGTTTATTCAGCTAACTAAAGCCGAAAAATCAAGACATTTTTGTTACAATTTTATATTTTAATTGATGTGTAAAAAAAACATGCTATCGTCTTCTCCTTTTGTTCAAGAACACCGCGATGTTAATGTTATTGTAACTTTGAAATTAATACAACGTATTTTAATAAGTAGCTAGAATGATTATAGTCGTTCACAGACAGCTTTGTATATGAAACTTGAGATTCGTGTTGTATTATTTTTACGGGGTCGTACCTGAGATTTTATAGACTGCAGATGTATATTGATAAACTTACGTAAATAATGATCAGGTAGTCGATACACGCGAGATTGGTCCAGCTTCGCGTCATTTGAATTTGCATTGACGCAAGAAGTATCTGGGTATTGTTGCATTTTTATGTACACAAGTTGCATTTCTAAAACTAATTAAAATAATACATTCAATCAATGGTTTAAAAAAGTCGTGTTAGGGTCGGGACACATTGATTGACGGCGTTCGACGGTTTGCCCATACAAAAAGAGAGCAAAGTATGGAATGACATACGCATCGTTTCGTATCGACGGCGACGAATGCGCTCCGGCGGCGATCGACGGTTTGTCCATACAAAAAGTACAGAAAGAGAGCATGTTTCTTTTTCAATCGGCAAAGTGCGAAAGGTCGTCGATCAATGTGTCCCGACCCTTATAAATAAAATTTGAGACGTAGTGTCTTTTTCTTTGTAGCAGTAATTCACTATTCAGCTTATAAATTGGGCCCTTACGAAAAGTGGGAGAGTGTACTTGCTCTTAAGGTCCGCTTGCACCACAAAACGCTAAATACGTTTACCGTTAAACGTATTTTAAATATAGCTCCGTTTCTGTCAATCGTATGAAGATTACAGAGACGGAACGACGGTTTAAATCTGTTTATCGTTAAAAGTATTTAGAAATTCTGTGCAAACGGGCCTACGAATGTAATAAGATTGGAAACTGAATGTTGACTTTTTTCGTGAACTATGTGGAGAAAAACATCTAACCCGGATTTGTATGTGTAATATGTCTATGAATGTCGCTGCCCACTCCTTGTTGCTTCTCAAAACTCACCAAGCTAATATTATCTTTTGTTAGGAGCAGTTTTTTGAACTAATCGTAATTGCATTTAATTCATTATGTAAATAAATATAAATACACACAACTAGTTATTTTTAAAATGTTGTACATAAAAGCTTGGTGAAAAGTACATAACAATAAATATAAAGGTTTATATGATAAACCCTAGGTAACATTGTATGATATAGGACAATTTTTGATGTAATTTTTAGTACTTAATTTATTTTTATGTATGCTATTGCTATACTTCCGACGATGCATTCCTACGATTTAAACAATTCAAAATATTCATATGATTAATAAAATTAAATAATAAACTATGTTTATGGATAAACCAGTTATTTGTGTTTTTCTCACTATCCCGTATGTTACCTAATTACAAGACTAATGACGAAATATTACGACTTTTTACCGGTTCAATACCGTCATTACAGAACAAAGGCCACCGTGTCTCGCGTGGATCCACGTTCCGGTTACGAAGAGTTATGTCACAGACAGGCGAAAGTATTAGGAAGGACTGTCTTTGTCGCGTCGCTACATGCGCGCATTTTCATACAAACCTTGATGGGAGAGACAAAATAGCTGCCCATACAAAAGTTGCTCGTGACGTAAATTGACGTAAATTTTAGTAGGCAAGTTTTTAATCACGTCTAGACTAACTTGTACAGTAGGACACATCTTATATGTAGCATCGTAAAAGTCCGTAAAACCGATCACTTCCGATTTACACAACCAATAGAAATCGCTCACTATCGCCACAGTATAATATACAGTAAGTTATCTAAGGCCGCCCGCCGAGTTATTAGCCTACTCTTGCTTTGATCCCCAGGGTTGTCACTTTTACTTTTAGTTAATATTTTCGAACAAGCAGCACTTGATCTAAATTTATGAAATAAAAAAGCATATTATGATTGAATATTTTACCAATTTATAAATTTAGTAAAAATAAAAAGCCTTTATTCACATAACATTTATAATACTAAGTTACAAATTTGATACCGAGAAAATTTTTCTCCTGTTTCTGCATGTCCGGAACGCTTTATTATTATTAATTGTTAATGTAAAGTAAATTCTTATTCTTATGTAAAGTTTTTGTAAAAAGCTTTTGGGAAAGCATGGACAGGGCATCTTAAATTCTATATCATTCAGTTGATCGTAAATTGACCGGCCAATTTTAATGTTGATGTGGTCCTTTTCGAACGCTTTGCGAAACACCTGCTCCATCCTTTCTACATTATCGACAAAATCATCAGGTGGGATCATGAGTAAATTTCGATCTTTGCCGTAATTCCTGTAATGGGTGTATAAGACACCATATTTGGATTGAACAACACATCAGACAATAGAAAAAATAATAATTTCAATAGTAATTATTTTGCAATATTAATTATTTTGAAATTGCCCTTATTACATCTATACGCGACAAATACGTTTACCTAAACGATGTTTCGAACTCAATCCTCTGTTTTATAGTAAAACTAGACTTCTTAAAATAAACTTTAGCTCTAAACATAGTATTCAGAAAGTAAATTTGGGAATACATTTATATGGAAAAATGCGACTCGGCTACGCTCTTAATAAAGCAAATAAACTGTGAAATAAACAATACAATACCACATTTTCTAATAATATTTAAGTATAAGTAGGTAGGTACTTACATTTCTGGTTGAGCAGGAACTATGAAGAATGATAAGTCCGGATTTGCGAAAACATTATTGAGGCACCCGAAAACACTACAATATTTGTTTCCCCTTTTTGAAGTCATGATACTCGTAATTTAAGTGGCCGCCGCCGGCGAGAGTTGACGAACGCAAGCGGTCATGTAGCGTACGCGCGTGCTCACAGTCGCGCTGCACAGCCCGCACTGCCGCCACCTTATTCCCTCATATATTATGCTAGCGTGTGCGTGAAATCGCGTGCCGACATGGCGCGCGGCGCGCACGCACACATTCAAACCGAGAGCGGCACGTTTGTATGAAGATGTTTTACTGTATATTATACTGTGCTATCGCGCCATTCAACGCTATTCGCGCTATATATTCCCGCCTCAGTTCAACCCCAGACAGCGCGCGTTGAGAATGCACGTGAGTGAATCATTCCGTACACTTCGTGACAATTTAATGGGAAAGTGAATAATATACTTTTTGTTGGTGTTTTTTTTTCATTATGACTTCGTTGAAACGTGATAAGCCGTATGATGGCCAAATTCGTGAAGTCATTTTTAATGTTTATCAATTTATGATTCGAGTCGAGAGTCCGCGGGGTCTAAAAATATAGTTTTTGGGAATGATCACTTTCAAAACCTTCAAGAGCGAACTGCGAAGGCAACTGTTGTGTCACGTAGAAACAATAAGTGCTGTTTTGAAGGAGCATGACAATGCCTTGACTTGGACTAGTTCAAATCGTGGTTCCACTCGTGCAACTTTTATTTCGCCTCAAAAGTCCAGAAAAAAGAAAGAAAATCGAGCAAATTTAGATAAATTTGATTATGATGTTATTAGAAGGAAGATGTATGACTTTCATGTCACTGAAAAAAGGTTACCAACAATAAAATCATTGTTAAACAAATTAAAGGAAGACATAAACTTTATAGGCAGTCGCGAAACTTTGCGCAGAATATTGCATGAACTGGGTTTCAAATTCAAGAAAATGGAAAATAATAGATCTTTACTGGCCGAGAAAGATGAAGTAAGACTTCAGCGGATTAAGTATCTTCGACAGATACAAAAGTTCAGAAGTGAAGGTCGGGATATAGTTTATACTGACGAGACTTACATACACGCCACACATACAAAGGAAAGTAGTTGGATGGATAGTTCTATGAAAGCCTTAAAAAAACCGATATCAAAAGGTGAAAGATTAATTATTGTCCACGCTGGCAGCTCAAGAGGTTTTGTACCCGGCGCTCTCTTAGTTTATAAATCTTCTCAAAGTACTGGCGATTATCACCACGAGATTAATAATAGTACATTATGATACATGTGTGCTATGTTGATCATTAAACTCGAGGCGGTATTATTCGCGCGAGCCGTAGGCGAGCGCGATAAGGTAGCCGAGAGTTTAATTATCAATGCACACGCGTATCATACGACGTTTTTCAACACACTTGTGAGGAAAAAAACAGACTTGTATTGTTAAATATTAACTTGTATGGATAATGGCGGGCTTGGTTTGTCATTCCCCGCGCCGCGCTGACGTGCGCGCGCAGGTTTACCCATAGAGTAACACCTGCGCGCTACCGATATACAGCCTATAGAAAAAATATAATAAACACAAAATAATGTTAAGACTGATCGTAGTGTTGTCGTATGTCAAATTGTAGTTTAGTTAGTATGGAATTAGAAAGTACTATTTGCATAGAGAAATATACATTAATTCAGTGAGAATCCGCAATAATAGAACGCCAGTGGTCTTTTTCGTTTGGTTACGGGAGGGACGCCGGAAAATTATAAGGTGCATCCAGACAGAGCGAGCCATGCGCCGCAAGTGCTTTTTTTTGTATGTTAGATGCCTCAGCCTGAGGCAACCACATATATAAAAAAATCATTTGCGGCAAATGCCTCGCTATGTGTGGATGCACCCTTAGGTGAATGCGCAGTGGTAGACCGCGAAATTTAATTTTTTTTAAGTTTTTTACAATTCGCAGGTCAGTATCAGGTTGTATCTTGATCAAAATGTATATTTATATAATAGGTATGTATTTAAAGAATTATAGTCATTAGAATCATTAATATATATATTTAAGTTAGATTTGTTCCCTAAGAACTTTTCCATAAGAGATTTGTTCTTATGGAAATAATCTAACTTAGAAAGATGTATTTAATGATTCTAATGATTATAATTCTGTAAATACGTATCTGTTATAGTCGCGAATCATATTTTGATCAAGATACAACCTGACACTGACCTGAAAATTGCAAAAAACGTTAGAAAAATTTAATTTCGTGGGCTACAACTGCGCATTCATCTTTAAGGTAAATAAATTTTAGTTCATCTTGGGACCAAGGACAATTCAGACTATTTAAAAAAAAAGTAAAATATGGCTCGCGGATTCTTTTTGGCATGAAGTCTCTTTGAAGAGATTAAAAAAAAAAAACGCACTTCTTCGACCTCCGACTAGTAAATTAAATAGTTATCTGTGGAAATAAAGCTCAAGTACCGTAACGTAAAGAAAAAGCACGCGTTCGTAATACACTGCATTATGGATCTAAAAGCTGTGCATTAAGAGCCATTTTACGAGCAAGTGTGTTGAAAAGAAAATTACGAAAAATGGTTAAAACAACATCTCATTCCGAATCTACGACCTAGCACTGTTGTGGTCGTAGATAACGCTTCTTACCATAACACAAAGATAGACAATGCATCGAATTCCAACTCTCTAAAAGCAATCATGCCATCATGGCTTACATCTAAAAACATACCCTTTCCGTCAAATCTGCTGAAACCAAAATTATATGAAATAATTAAACGCCACAAAGCAGAACACATTAAATACTCAATTGACCAAATAATGGCAGAACATGGTCATTCTGTTTTACGGTTACCTCCTATTTTGATCAATTTATCATAAATTTAAATGACTCATCATCAGACAGCGACGAATCGTTTAACGACTACAATGGAGTTATTGAGACTGGGGATATAAGTATGGATGTCGAAGGTGTACAACCATTCGAATAACAATAAACAACTTTAATAATATCTACACCAGATATTCGTTCAAAGCCGTTGCCGTTCGTTGGTATATATACGACTAGAACCTTTTCCATATGTTTATTTATCATGCTACATAATTACATGTAATAATAAAATGATACAAATTATTTAAATAATATATTATGAAGTGAAGTTTTGACAATAAACATCTCTAAAAGTTTGATTTCTGTTATTCATCGTTCTAGCCTTGTATCCTTCAAATCGAATCTAAAAAACAAAGACTTTAATTACGTGATCATTTATTTTGCAAGCTAGTTCATGTAAATCTGTGCAACAATTTCACGAATGTGTTTTGTTTTATGACTTTACAAGTTATTCAGTTTGTATAAAGATAATTTTCTCCTAAAGCAGTAATACAGATTGGTGATTTTGAAGGCGCACTCAGTTCGGATGTGATCGGTTTTACGAATTTTGCCGATGCTACAACTAAGTTGTGTTGAGCTGTACCAAGTACCTAGAGTCAGGCGCCGATTTTAATGGGAAATAATATGTGCGGCAACAAAAGTTTTCTTTAGCACCTGCAACCTAGCGTCTTTTTTTATATGTGGGCGACGAGTTAATAGAACAGCTTCAATTATATTAATTCATCATCTTTACTATTCCAACAGAATATCAAAAAACCAGCGTCAATTTACGAGCGTAAATTAATATGACTCCGAGCTACCGATAAATATATTTACTTCTGATTTGATAACTCAGCGACTAATGTTGTAAGTGAGCTACTTTATATATTTTAGAGATTCAACATCTGTCTGCTAATAAAATCAAATTCCAGCCTCAAAATTAGCAATCAAAGTTTTTCATTCAACAACTAAATTAATAAATCATATTCTTTTTTCGTGAAAGTTTGCAACACAAGCGCGGGAGTGTACCTGACGCTCGTTGGGAATCAGAGGGGCGCGACCGATAGACGACGTAGGATGCAAGAGCGAGCGAAGGGCACTCCGAGATTCGGTTTGGTTAGGTTACTTTAAACCCTTTACACAGAAATAGGGGCCCCGCGAAGCGGGGCTCCGTCGGCATAGGATGCAAGAGCGAGCGATGGGCACCCCGAGGTTCGGTTTGGTTAGGTTACTTTAAACCCTTTACACAGAAATAGGGGCCCCGCGAAGAATGTTCATTTGGGTAGGTATAATAGTCAATTACTTATGGTAACATTATAAATAGATAGGCGAATACATGAAATTAGAGCTTTCATTGACCATTATTTGATGACAATAATAAGGAAATTTTATGTTCAAATATAGTAGATTCACTCATCAATTACTTATGTTAAAGTATAAAAATAAAGGTGACTATGAAATTAGAGTACGTTGATATTATTTTATAGATGAAGTTGATACACTTATTAGAAGCTGGCAATGAGTAGACATATCACAAATTTAGTTGCTTAAGAATTATCACCATGTTGAGTCATATTAACAGTAGCTTGTTTTACAATATATGGTCGCTTATAAACCATTTATTAGACGCTAAAAGTTCGTCGCTGACCTATTAATTCATTAGACAACTAAATATATTTGCAGACGAGAATGACATTTTAAAGAAGCTGCCTTAATTAGCACCCGATTTTAATTAATAAACTAAAAATTACCTTCTGTCCTTTTCATAATGAAATGAAAGAAAAAGATGCACTGATTTGTGAACAAGGGAATCGGCCGGCACCATATCAATCGTCGCCGCGTTATGATTATGACTAAAACAATCTATATATATAAAAATGAAACCCGTTTTCCGTTGTCACGACATAACATGAAAACGGCTGGACCGATTTCGATGAAATTTGGTATAGAGATAGTTTGAGTCCCGGGAAAGGACATAGGATAGTTTTTATCCCGATATTCCCACGGGATCGACATTTACGCGGGTGAAACCGCGGGGCGCAGCTAGTTACCAATAAAAAATCACACTGGCTCAGTATCAATCGGCGCCACGCCGTCTATTGGAATCTATTGCTGCATTGCAGGTTGGCAGGATTGCAAGGTTTTACTGTATGTTTTGTTGTTCCTTTTTTGTTTGTTTTTATTAGCTGTAAGTCCTCCATGTACTAAAATAAATAAACACTTACCGGAACGTAAAATAAAAGAAGACATTTCGAAAAATATTTCGTATCTTTATTTAAGCTGCATCCCGACTTGTAACATGTTCGCCAACAAAATTTCCAACGAGTGAAATAAGGATAGCAAAATGTGGCGTCGCGCTATCCATTTCTCATACAAAATCACGTTTTGTCGAAATAACGCGCGACGTTGAATAGATTAAATGACTGACCTCTAATGACCTTGTCCGTGGCGTTTGTCAAAAATTGATTTACAGTGCTCAGAACATTGGGAGAGTTGTTGGCGTGTTTGTGACAAGTGGGGACGCAACTGTAAGATACTTAAACACAAATTACAAAAGTATTTGCTTATTAATTATTATGCAAACATAACAAAAATAAAAACAATTTAGAATTTATGGCAATACCCTTTTGAGTAAAAATATATTAATAACATCTAATATCGGAATGCATTTAAAAGATTAAAATGTGTGAAAATCCCTTTAAAACTTTGATCTTTCCTAATGCTTCGTCCGCAAGAGCACAAGTTACGAAACATGACACGTTGCAACGAACGCACGTTGCGTTGAACGCAACACAAATCATGTTGCAGCAACAATGTTGCGGAAGTTTTGTTTTTCACGCTTATGGCCGGCTTTATAGTGCGGCGAATGCATAACAGTCTTCTACTAATTAAAATATGAAGTTCATCCTTGCTAAGAATACAAACTCGTGAGTCTTGTAAATCCAACGAACAAAGTTCAACAGTTTCCTACGTATACGTACGTAAGTAGGAATCGCACCTTGTATAGATAGTGCCATCCACGAAGAGCGCCCCACTCTTCTTACTAATCGCTAGTGTTTTAGTTTTTTGATACACACTAATTACCCACTAATAAGTAATTACTGTGTATTGACAAAACTAAAACACTAGCGGAATGTTGCACACTTGTACTATAAGCGATTAGGAAAACAGTGGGGCGCGTCTTCATGGATGGCGCTATCTGTAAACTATGTTGACTTGACAGTATGGAATTTTATGAACTAAATGCGAATTCTTGTGTTTCCGCTGATCAATAAAACCTTCTTAATATTTACATCATTGCCAGATGGCTCGTGTTTTGTATTTTTTAATAGTGAATGGGGGTTACATACAAGCTCTGTGTATGAATGACATGTTAATGATGATGACCGTGGAGTTTCTTGCCGGCTCTTCTCCATAGGAAACAACCAATTAGTACCGTGCACTTAGCTTCTGATATTTCATAAGTGTAGGTTTAAGTATGTGCAATAAAATATTTTGATTTGATAACTTCTATTAGGTTCTTTTTTGAAACAGCTAGCACCAAAATCATAATTACGTAAGATGTTAATAATTCGTATCTACTACTTAGGGGCCGGTCAAGTATTACGTAAGCAGATTTCTTGCAATTATTACCCCCCCGTCAGCAAAAGTAAGCAAAGCTCTTATCCCCCCTCCCATTCTTACGTAAACATTGCTACATGCATTTTTCAATGTGTTTTGGTTTCTTTATTGATTCAAGAGCAGCAGTTACAATTCCCAGTAGAATCCCTGAAAATGCGTTTCGTTTTCAAACATACATAATTATGTGTTCAAACCAAAATCGGCAAAATTTTGTACAAAATCAAAAAAAAATAAAAAAAATAAATACTGCTGACGTAGTCATCTTCCAGACCCCCCATCCCCCATGTCATCAAAAATAAGCAAAGCAAAGACCCCCGCTCCCCTGAAGTGCTTACGTAATACTTGAATGGCCCCTTATCATATAAATAATTTGAGAACCATTTAGTTATAACTAGGATGCTTATTTCTTTTATCAAGGACGAACTTTTACATACGCTTTATAATCCTTCGATATTCCTATTTGATACCTATTTAGCACTTTTGAATGTATGATCATTGACGCGGTCATAAATCGCTATTTGAAATGAATCGGTTGCCCTCCGAATGTTTCCCGGTGTACTTGTAGTTGCATTTCCCGTAGGCACCTGTAACAAATGCCAAAATGTTAGGTAGGTACCTAAAAAAATAACCTACTAATAAAAATGTGGACAGATACAACTTCATTACAAACTTACTTCATGTTAACCAGATTTTAAAAGGTCAAGTACCTATTACATATCATCACACATGCATATACAGGGTGTTACGGAAAGGGTATATCAATACAAACGGGTTGAAGAGTGTATCTGGTCTAGAATCTCTGTACAAAATTTCAGCTCAAAAGCATTAACTTTGAAAATGCTTAATATTTTTTTATTTCGACATCACGGCGCTGCACTGGCGCGCGGCGGCGTGATGTGCCTGTACTAGGCGCACAGACACACTACAGATAATGGATAATGACCTTCGTAGTGCGGTGACACGTTTGTTATGATTTCAATTTAATAAACTATCGCAATAAAAAAATATTAAGCATTTTCCAAGTTACTGCTTTTGAGCTGAAATTTTGTACAGAGATTCTAGACCAGATACACTCTTCAACCCGCTTGTATTGATATACCCTTTCCGTAACACCCTGTATACAAAGGCCCGACATGAATCATTTGGGGAGTTGCCCGCCAGACACAACACCCGTCTGGTCGGAGGATCCTCCCTTTTCTATGGAGGATGAGTGAACTTTATACCCTGTTCCTCATACCTCTATAATTGAAATACAATCCTCATACCTCTATAACGGAAATACAAAATAGGCAAGTATTTCCATGGTTATAACAGCTCTATAATAGATCTCATCATCGCGCGTTCGTGTTTCCGAAGATAGACAATGTGCTTCATGATGATTCTCTCGATGATGCTTTTCTTGGGATAAGTACCTATGTTACCTATGTTATTAATTTGATCACCTGTTACAAATATTGCATACCTCTATGTTTGCCTAACGCGCCTAAGTCCAAGGGTAATGGTCGAACTGGCGGTCCTTTAGGTTGTAGTGCCGGAGTGAGGGGCGCATCGAACTCATCGATGGGCGGCCGGCGTACGCGCATAAACTCGCCCCGTGTCGCCGCTTCCTTTCGCTCAGCCGAAGACACGCGGCGAGAGTCCAGAAACCGCAAATTCGGCAGCATGTATATTACGAAATATCTACGAGAAGAATTATTAGAATTATTTAAATATATACAAAAATACTTAACAAATAGTTTAGATTACACCCTGTGCTACTTGAGGGAATCTGTTGTGCTAGTATGTAATACTAGCTGCGCCCCGCGGTTTCACCCGCGTAAATGTCGATCCCGTGGGAATATCGGGATAAAAAGTATCCTATGTCTTTCCCCGGGACTCCAACTATCTCTATACCAAATTTCATCTAAATCGGTTCAGCGGTTTAAGCGTGAAGAAGTAACAAACATATAAACACACATACACACACACTCACAAACTTTCGCCTTTATAATATTAGTGTGATAATGATTGATATAATATATGCATGCATTAAAATTCATACGAAGATTAATAAAAATAGTTTAGACACATAAATCATATTAATTTTGTTTTGAGTTACCTAATGCCAAACCGTCTTATGAATAATGAATATTTCAATAGGTTTGGTTTGCAAAAGAATATCATTAAATGTTTGAGCGCTTGATTTATCTACTATGTCAACACTCAAATCAATAAAGCAACACGAAAAACATGCACATTTTTAGAGCTCATTAGGACAAAAACTAAATTATAGTCCCAGTTACGAGTTTTATGAGCGCTTTTTCACGCCGGAGATACAAAAAACTATTACTAAATATGAAGCGTCCACTCTGCTTGGATATTGTATGAGATATCATCATATCACAAGCTTAGCTTTTGTTGGAGATCCTAAATAAATAAACATCCAGAAAACCTATTTACAAACCGGCTTCCAAAAAAAAAAAAAAACTACTAGGTAAGTGAAAAAAAACTTTAATTTCGGAAGTCGGCGTCGTTGGTTCCGTATTTTCGTTTAACGGAGTTCTGAGCTTCAGAGGTAACAAAAATAAAAAAATCAACCGAATTGAGAACCTCCTCCTTTTTTGAAGTCACTTAAAAATTGCCTCCTACATTTTTGTTTGGAAAATTAATGTTACAGTAACAATGGCAGCTGATGCATAAATTTTGCTAGTCGTATGTAGTGTGGTGAGTATCTATCTGAAAACAGTAGAGTAGGTACCTACTTTATGTAGGTTACTGAAAGTGTTATGGCGGCAAAACTTTTCAAATATATTTTAATTACCTACCTATATCTTTGGTAGTCTGAATCATCTTTATCAATGTCTGACAGTTGGTTGGGGCACGCCTTGTTGCTTAGTAGACTCAAATAAGATAGTGCAGGGAAGTGCTTGCTTATTTTATTTATCAGCTCATCTAGGTCGATTATCTGAAATTAAATCAATAATGAAGTCCCGTATATTTATATCATAATTATTACCGGTAAAATGAGGCTACTTTGCTCCGTGAAGTTAAATATGCACCAAATCTCTAATTTAGATCAAATCTCTAAAACTCCAAGGAAATTGAAATATTTTTAAACGCATCCGATAAATAATAAAATATAAATAGAAAAGTTCCTTTAATTTGTTCAAACCATATTAATAAGACGAGAAATAAAAAAATTGCTTCCTTTTTATTATTTTCGGAGATTAGTAACAGCTGAGGCTGTTAACTTTGCCACTGTCTCAAAAATGTGCCTGTTTTAGTACCAGTTAAATGTAGGAGCAATGTTTCCGAAAGGGTGGGTAACATTGCACCATTATTAAAAAAAAAAAAAAAATGAATGAAAATCAAAGTAAACCACTATTTTTGTCATTGAAATATTAGAGCCAGAATGTTACATAAGTTGTGGAAATATTGTCAAAAGCCATAACAAAGAAGTATTTTAAATCAGTCACACTTTTCAAAATTTGGAGCAAAAAACGGGGCAAATTAGCCTCATTTTACGGTATGTAAAATCCTGTAATCCTGAACCACTGGGAAGTCATAGGGAACGATAGCGTTAATGGAAGCCAGAGGGGCAAATCCCGTTTTTTTAAGAACGTTCGCCTTCGATTAATAATGGCACTATTGATCGAAGACGTTCGCAGTCTGATCTCAGTCTCAATCTGTCAAAAGTACCTCTAATTTCCCTAAATTTTTGACAAGTTTTTCTTCGCTGAGATGAGATTGCGACAAGATTTTGAACGTTTTTAATTACGGGAATGGGCCTTCAAAATGAAGAATCGCTGACTATAAGTGTTCCTGCGTAGTCCAATTAGCAGTTTTAGAGACTTTTTACTATCTAATTCTAATTATCAAACAGGCCGACAGCGCACTTATGTAGCCATAGTTTTCAGTAGAAAAATTTTCAGTGGAAACTGCAAATTAGAGAAAATAATTGGGAGGTTAATTGACAATCGCATGTTTCCAAGAGTAAAATTAGAAAAGAAGAACATTGCAGACGACAAACAAATGAAGGTTAACCAGAAAGTTGTTAACGTCAACTTTGATACTTAAATACAAGTTCGCAACTCACGCGAAACTTTATATTACATGTTCAACATAGACATGAGTTTTAATGAATGCAATCATGATTTCATGTCTGAAACATGTTGATGCTCTGGATCTTGTTTTCGTGTAAGTACCCATCTGTAACATTTTAATGATCTTTGTTTTTTACCCGCGACGGTACGGAAACGGTATATGCGTTTGGGGTGATTGTTGAAAGTGATTAGAGTTTCTTCTAAAAAAAGTCATATATAAATTGTATAATAATATGTATATTGATTTTATATATCTTGGGACCTTGGGGTCCCGGTCCTTTGAAAGGCGTACGAGGGGCCGAAGCCAACTCGCAGAGGCCCCTTAGGAAATGTTAATGAAATGTGGCACCAACCGACGATTATCCCTGTATGCACTATGCAAGTGCACCCAAGGATAACCCCCGGTTGGTGTAGGACTTTTGCAGGATATGAAAAAATAAAAAGTTGGGCTATGGGTTTGGGTGGCTAAAGTGGACTGGTTACCAAGAACTATGACCCCTGCCTAATCAATGTTTTATACAGGGTTTCCCTGGAAGTATGGATCAAATCGAATAGGGGCGTGGGCAAGGTCATTTCCAAATTTTTTAACCTTGAGAATGTCAGTGATTTTTTTTACGGTTCAAAGTTATGACCAATTTTAATTTTTTTTTCAATTACTTCGCTTAGTGCTCAATGAAAATAATCATAAAAAAATACTATCAGGGCTATCTAAAAAAAATAAATTGATAGCCCTGATAGTTTTCACGAATTCGGTCTTTCTTCTCTTTTTTTAGTATTTTTTTTTTTTTTGCTAAAACGTTTGGAAATGACCTTGCCCACGTCCCTATTCGATTTGATCCATACTTCCAGGGACACCCTGTATATATACGGATAACATAGCAGGGGGTGACTTGCACACAAAAAAAATAATATGTATAATTGTAATAAGACGGCCCCTTAGCGTTCATATTCAACTCACCTCATTATTGTTGAGCGAAAGAGTCCTCAAATTGGACAAGTATGGAAAGGATATGGCGTCGCCCAGTTTATTGTTGTCCAATATAAGTTCCTCCAGTCGACCGAACTGTTCCAGTCCTTTTAGCGTCTCGATACTGTTGTAACTGAAAGCAGACTGATATTTTAGAAATCTGTCTCTTTTCTTAACTACACTCCTTTTCGATTTCCAAAAGACTTTTCTTGTTCAGAAAAGCAACATTATTAAGTTGGTTCTTCGTATTAACCGGTTGAATGCTGTAATTACAGAAAAAGTTAAAAAGCCATTGTGTCTCGCGTGGATTCAAGTTCGATCGGCATACGTAGGGTCAATCGCGTTTAAATGCAGATTTTCTAGGTTTGAAAGTTTTTAACTAACGCAAAGAAGATCTTGAATGAAATATGTATTTTATTAAAAATATCTACACGTGTACAAAAAGTGTGAATGCTGAGAAAACGTTTAATTAAGTATAGTTTCTTACATATGTACTATAATTAATGTTCATCTTACATTATGGAGATTTTAATTGCTGTAGCAATTTGCAAATTAAGATAACGAATATAGGACAATTCATTAACGATATGCAAGAGCTAAAGAATTTAGAAACTTAGCCAAACGGATTAAAAACCAACCTGTTTTATAATATTCAAAAATGACCCGTAGGTACTTAGTAACAAATAAACCAAGTAGAACACTAAACGGGCTCGACAGACTTATTTTTTAAATATATATTATGTACCTACATTTTTTGTTATTCTTGTGTAATTTGATAATAACTCCAAAGTCCAAACCCAATACCTACATACCTAATTATTGAGTACTAGCTTTTGCCCGCGGATTCGTGGCTGCGCTCGCGTGGATGGCCGTTTTCACACTGCGACGATAACGACACCGACACGTCTGTACCATATCGTCAGCTCGGACGACAACGATATTTTCCGACGATATCGGTATGTGACACGATAATACGAACAGCTTATTGTCATGCGGAACTTATGCAACAGCGGTCTCAAATAGTCGTGTTGGGCCAGCAAAAGCTTACACCGCCGCGAGGTTTTAATAGTGTATTAGTGTAAACAAAAACGTCTTGTTACAACGAAATGTAAACAGTAGTGCCACTTGCCGTTCGGCGGCGCCGCTCATGCTAGTCACCCCGCGATCTGCTTCAACCCGCACCGTGTCGTCCGCCGATATCGGCACGATAATCAATGTCGGCGACTATACCGTTGAAATGACACAGTGTGAAAGCGTTTAGCAGTAATTGTACGAAACTACCAGTCCGACGATATCGTGATTCGTGTTGTTATCGTTGTATCGTCTAATGTGAAAACGGCCACTGTCGGAAATTATCTCACCGTCTCACGGGAACGTAGGTAATACCGCGAAAAAAGTATCCTTGAGCAATAGATCACTTTATTTATTATTCTTTCTTTTACTTTGTCTTCGTTTATGGTTTATCGGTGCGCCAATTTGCATCCAAAAGATCAGACGCTAAGGTGCGAAATTGCGAAAATGTAACAGATTTTACAAAGAAGGTACAAATTCGAACATAAAATTATATCCATGTAAAATCTAATCGAGGGCACAAATACGTTAATGACAGATACATACCTTAGATCTAAGCATCTCACTTTAGCACCATACATTTTTTGTAACGCTGGGGGTATCCTCCGGCAATCTTGACCGCAGTAACTTAACTAAAACAAATTAACATAAGCATGATCAGGCTATAAAGTTCCCACTGCTGGGATACGGGCCTCCTCTCTTCGAGAGGGAGTGGGCTGTAATCTACCATGCGGGCCCAGTGCGGGTTGGTAGATGTCACATGTCTTCGAATTTTTGGTTCTAGGACATGCCGGTTTCCTCACGATATTTTCCATCACCGTTTTGAGAGTAGTGGTGATGAAATATTTTACACAAAGTAAAGCGGTCTCTCGGTTCGAACCTACGACCTAACTCGTAAGTCGGGGCCGTTACCACTGCTCCCAAAACAAATTAAAAACCCATATGTATCAAACGTTTAACGTAGGAAGTCATGAATGGAAAAGGACACACCATTCCTATTGACTAATATTCATTGATAATTGTACCTTTGATTATTCATGAACTTGACAGACACAATATTGTATTGCCACATGGAAGGCAGACATAAAAAGTAGGTAATTACGTAAATATTTAGATATATCAGTGATGAACTATCTGTTTGTGATGTTAAAATAACAGATTTTTACTAAATGCATATTAACCGGTAAAGCGGCGCGGTTGGTTCGCCGATCGGCGACGAAATAATAGAAAATCAAATGTGTCTCATTAGCGGAGCTTGACAGATTTAAGTACTTACGACAGAAAAACAATTTTTAAAATTTTTGTCTTTTGTCTGTTTGTTTGTTCCGGGTAATCTCAGAAACGACTGGACAGACTGGCTGACACATTGGCAGATAGCTGGCTGGCTTTTCATTACGAAAAAGAATTAGAGTACCGCGCAAAAAAAAAAACCGATGTAATTCCGACATGCACGCGAAGTCGCGGGCACAGCTAGAACTTCATAAAGTCTGATTCGTTTTCAGGAGAAAATTCATGATGCGGTATTCCACGTCAGTAAATCACAATCCAATGCCTTATGGCGCGAGACGTCGCGTCGTTCCATTACGGTGTACACGGTAGCAAAGATACTAAATCTAATCTTCCAACGTATTTTCATGAGCAGCGGTATACAGTAGGTACTTACTAGCTTCTGCCCGCGACTTAGTCCGCGTGAAATTTCTAATTCCCACGACCCACCCCGTCGCATCGCATCGCCTGCCCACGCTTTTAATTCGTTTTCAATGACTTTTTTTATTTTTGCTCAGCTCCTAAGGGTCCCAGCGTGAAATACCTTCCTCAAGAATTGGGCTATCAAATGCAAAAAGAATTGTTCAAATCCGACGGGTCGTTTCAGAGACTTGCGCGTTCAAATAAACAAAAAGGTCTTGACAGACAGGCAGACGGACAACAAAGTGATCGTATAACGGTTCCGCTTTTTCCTTTTGAGGTACGGAACCCTAAAAACAAAAAAACTCTTCAGCTTTATTACTAGTATTAGTATAGATACAGCCAGCAGAACAGCGCTATCAATCGAGTATTTATTGCTGAACAAGTATTCCTTTTTTGTTTTATTTCTTTCGCATGTTTTATGCTATACTTACAAGTGATAAGTAACATTTTTATTGCATAGCGTAAACAGAATCTATCGAAAAAAACTACACTGTTTGGAGTGTTTACCAACAAAGGATATAAATAGAAAGAAAAATAGGGTTTATTTATTATATAAATTCTAGTCTGTTTGCCACCAGCATAGCTATTCACAAACACTCGATAAGCTTCCGTACCGTATCGAACATTAATCATTGTTATCGTAGGAGTCTTCTAAACGCTGTTCACAAGTCCAAAACCCGAAAATTTTGTCAGTTTAAATCAAATAGACGCCCGCTATTCTTCCAACAGCTATTTGCTGTTGAGGGCAAGTCAAATCAGGTTATCGAAATGTCAGGTTTTCGATACGATAGCCTGTCGTATGGTTGTGGCTCAGTTCTGGCTCTCTTTCAGCGGTGTAATTGCGCAACACACTAACAGTAACAATGGCTTTCATTTTGACAGTTCAACAACATTCATTGCGTTAATTACGCCGTTGAGCAGACAAATTTTTCTAACATATGAAGCAATGGATTGGCAATATCCTTCAAATTATTCAGATTGTGATTGATAGTGTGTTACGCAATTAGGGTCTTCTTTATACTCATACTTTGGCTGCTGAGACCAAAACTACACACGCAGTACACAGGAAAGTTTGAAAATGTGGCTGTTATCTATATATATAAAATTTTAAGTCCTGACTGACTAAATTGCTGGTCCCAGAGTCATGAAATTTGGAGGGTGTGGTCTTTGTAAAGAGTAGGTATCCACTAAGAAAGGTTTTTACGAAATTCCACCCCTTAGAGGGTGAATGGGTGGAGGGTGAAATTTCACGCGGACGAAGTCGCGGGCAGAAGCTAGTTTTACTACATTACTTACTTTATTGACTTACGAGTTCCACGCGAACAAAGTCGTGGGCAGAAGCTAATAAAACATAAATTGAGAAGTTGAATCAAACTTTGTGTTACTATCTTCGTAGACGTAAAGTTCAAGCGTGTTTTACATTGATGCTTTACAAACGTAGTTGTATTATAATAGGAAGCAGCCTGTGGGGTAATTGCGTAACGCAGAAACAGTACCAAGCAATGGCTTTCATTTTGACAGTTCAACAACAACATTTATTTATTTATTTAAACTTTTCGCACAAAAAGGTACAAAGGCGGACTTAATGCCTTAGGCATTCTCTACCAGTCAACCAAGGGTGGTGAAGAGATTAGATGGCAGGTGCTTTGGTTGAGAGGAACAACATTCATTGTGTTATTTAAGTACGTTGTTGAGCAGACAAATTTTTCGAACATAAATCAATGGATTAACCTTCAAAATGATTCAAATTTTTGGTGCTGAAGACCCGTTTTGAAATATTACGAAAATACTTGTCATTCGAAGATCTTTGCTTTCTCTTTATCAATGTTATTAAACAATTTTTTTTTTTTCCAAATGACTTCTGCCTATGTTCTATGCTAAAGGGTATGGTTTCTGCAATGCAAATGCAATGCCCTGCGAATACAATATAACCTTTAGGAGCGTCGCCCACAAGAGCTAGAGTAGAGGCGACGTCGAGACGCGGGCGCACGTTTTCTATAGGAATAAATATACGTAAATATAGGTATGTATTTATTCCTATAGAAAACGTGCGCCCGCGCCTCGTCGCCACCTCGACTCTAGCTCGTGTGGGCGACGCGCCTTAGGGTGCTATTGAGGCTTCCACCCTATTGTAGTGCGTCAGGTATGTTCGCCGATGCGTACACTGACAACTATTTTGCAATAATGCGTAAGAAGGTGTCGTCGATGACAAGCAGAGTGGGAGGAAGTACCAACTGTACCTTGAGGGTGTTTGCTGAAAGGCTGGATGGACCTACCATGAGTAAGTTTATCAAGCTTGATAACACTACCTGTGTGTGGTCGTTATATTATCATCTTTTTTTGTTTCCTAAGTATATAGGTACTAACATAGTTTATAAGATAATTTTAGACACTAACACAATGTGGGCCTATGTAGTCTGCAAATAAAAGATTTTTTAATTTTCTTATTATAGTCCTTCAAGTGGACCACTGTTCGTGGGCTATGAATGACGGTCATCGTTGCTCATTCCAACGAACCCACCTCCCTCCAGAATTAGGTCTCCTGCAAAGCTATTTATAACTATTTGACAGCGAAATTTGCCTTGCCCCGACAGAAAATAGCTGTCGGAAGAATGGCGGTCGTCTATTTGATTGAAACTGACAACATTTTCGGGTTTTAGATCAGCGTTTAGAGAACTCTTTTCATAATATTGATTGATGTTCGATTCGGCACGAAAGCGTATCTAATGGTTGTGAATAGAATAGCTACGCTGCGCTGGTCTGTTTAGGCAGAAGCCTATTATAACCATGCTAAACGTTATTATAGATATCAATGTAACAGCACAAAATAATAGTCACGAAAGCTAACCAAGAAGTAAATTACGTCAATTCAAATGATGTTAATCAAAAACACATTGATCAACAAATTAAAGGAGGAGCAAATTGCTTGATAAGGGGTTGAATCTCAGACCGAGAAAGAGTCAATCCGTCAAAACGACTTAATATCCAACTAAACATTAATTTGACCGAGATAACTCGGAAGTTTCCAGGAAAAGGACGTTCGCACTTATCAGATCATGCGACTTTACAGTTTGTAACAATGTCATAGTGACTCCGTTGTCGGTTAAGGCGGCCCCTAACTCCTACAATAAGTTTGCGCCATATTTATATTGCGCAATATGATTGAATCAGGCCATGCACTCAAACGATCCATGAATTTCACGCAATAACATTGACGGCCCCTAAGCTCCAGTTTTCACGTGAGCAAGACCTGCGCAATACTTATCCTAAGTACTCGGTGCAATTAAAATATCAAATATGGTGTAATTAAAATTAAACTCGCTCAAACTTTTGTTCGGCCATTGCGCAATTTTCAATATTAACCCTAAACAATCAACGGTCAAATAATTGACCTATCTATATTGACCACGGATATCGATATTGACAATATAATTGATTGTGTAGTGCCCGCCTAAGGCGAAAACTTTCTGTTGGGGTTTTAAACTTTTTTCGTAAACTGGAGTTGTGTGTATCGGGCTACGAAATCTTTAATGTTTTTGTAGTTTTATCGTTGCAGACTAAAGTCTGCAGTAACTTTTGCTGTAAATTTCTAAAAATACTCCAACATCTAAAAAAATGTTGGGGTATTTTTTAGGAATTTACAGCAAGATTCAGACAAAGAGTAAACGGATATTATATTCACGAACAAAGTCTTGTCAAAGTATAATCGAAAGAATTATGAACCGCGTGCCGACATCCCGCATCGCCCATATCAACGTGATTTTAAAAATGGCTGCGTGGATGCAATACGGATTCTTTGTTCGCAACCAAGTTGTGGTTAAGGCAATTATTACTTTTCTTGACTGGTTCGCAACTGGTTGCGAACAAATAATAAAAATTCTTGATTCGCAACTGGTTACGAATCGCAGTTCTGAAAACGGCCGGAGGGGTCTGTCGCGTCTGGGCGGTGGATAAGGAACGAATATATACGTTCTTCTTCCATCCTTACAAGAGCTTGACATTCGCTCTTAATCCAAGATTATGCAGCCTTACACATAAAATTGTTTTTTCATTTCTCATACTCGGAAAGTAGTGTTTGTTTGATTCAAATAGCGGGTGGAAGACGCTGCTTCCCACCACAGGGCGGGAAAGACTCATAGTAATTACTTCCCTCTTTAGGGTGGGAATGAATTTTAAAAATAGAACTGTAGTCAGCTACGAAATTTTTTAAATAAATTAAGAAAAGTCTGCAGTATTGTGAGTGTATAAACAGCCAGTGTGAATTTAAAAAAAAAACCTATTAAGGCGCAGATATACGACTTCTAATGATTTTAAATTCAACATCAAGTCTAATCGACCGGACTGATTTCTTTGAAAAAAATAAATGTTATACTAGACCATTTGCTTCGTAATTTGATATGTGAATATTTGCAATTATATTTTTTTAACATAGTGTAATTAATTTGTAAAGTAATGTCTACCGCGGACATAAAAACGATAATCACGCAAACACTATCGGGTGTATTTTCATAAAACTTTCACCATCTAAAAGACAATTTAATTCCCCGAATTTTAGTATACGGTTTTTATTTGTTTGGTGTTTGAGAGTTTTTCTAAATAGATAATTGCTTCATATTTGCAATAAATTACCACGGTTGTGTCATCGCGCTTCTCTTTCTTTTCTATGCAGTCCGACAGTGACCGCGCTTTAGGTCGTGTAGTCGCCTCAGGCTGGGCGCAAACGTCCGGTTTCCTGATTCGGAATTCAGTTTCGGAATTCAGATTCGGAAACCTGAATGCAACATTTCATACAAAATGTTCTCTCCAGCGCACACGTACTTAAATTTTCCGTCCGGGTTTCAGAACGGAAAATTTAAGCACGTGTGCGCTAGTGAGAACATTTTGTATGAAATGTTGCATTCAGGTTTCCGAATCTGAATTCCGAAACTGAATTCCGAATCAGGAAACCGGACGTTTGCGCCCAGCCTTAAGCGGGACAGCCCGCGGCGATGACGCGGTGTGTTCCATATTTAAAATAAAAAAAGTCAATAGTATTATTTGGCGGGATACTAACCCAGTAAGCTGTACCGAAATTCAAAAATTTTGCATGTTATTGTTATCAATAGAAAAACTATTACTTTTTACTTTCCTTATATTCGAAATGAAAAGTAGAGTGTTTAACACGGGTGAAAGTCATCAATTCCTACTCGGGCTATAGCCGCCCTCGCTGCGCTCGGGCGTCTAAATGCCTCGTATAGGAATTGGTTCCTTTCGACCCTTGCATAACAATCTACTATTAAATTATTCCTTCTCTTAAAACTGGGTCTAAACCTTTTGATGAATTTTGTTGAATTACGACGTTCTAATGTTTAGCTATAAAGCTCTAAAACCGGTAAAGGATCATCAGATGTACCAACTTATATTATGTACGTGCCCATCTATCACTAACAAGCCATAAAAATAACCTCTAATTAAGTATTGTTTTTACAAATTTTCTTCTAATCCATTGCTTCACCAATGAATCAACAGAAAATCTCGGAGACCTAAGCTACTCATAGCTAATGGCTTAAATAATCGTATGTCTAAATAACCGGCCTAGCACATGACAGCAGTGGCATAATCAATTTTGAAAACCGGTTCGGGCTCGTGTCCAAAACTCGGTGCTGTAGTTAGAGGCCATGTATGTTATTTTTGTTGTGTTTGCGACTTTGCGAGCACGCATGACAACTGTGCCCGAAAATGCAAACATATTATTTCAGATTTAACCTAATTAGAATTCGAAATTAATAAGCTTTATAATGGGTAATATGAACAGGCTGCCTGTTTCGGAACCATAGAGAGGAGAAACTGTTCGTAATTAGGTTGTATTAATAACCTACCTAAACCTCGAAGAATGTTGTAAAAAATTTACGTCCTGACCTCAAGGTAAAGTTCCATTATTCTGGAAGAATTTTACGGTCGTGTCACTTACTGGTTTCATTTGTACGTATTGTACTTGCTTTATCTTTACTGCGGGAGTGCGGGTCATTTTGTTAGCCTCGTAACAACCTATTTATTACCGACGATGTAACAGATGCGCGTTCTAACTGTACAGAACTGTATTACCGTTATAATATTATGGCCCTTAAGATCAAGTTATGTCCAAGTTTATCTGTTCTTGGGTACTAAGTTCCTATATTTTTTTATTGAAATTAGATTTTGGTTGTAAACATATTTTTTGACACAAAAGCAGGAGAACCTGTTGTTTTTTAATGACTCTTTTCACTTGAATACCTATAAGTTTTTCTTCATAGGCGGTGAATGATTTTTGTGAAGACACCAAAGATTGAGGTTCATCTTTGTTTTATTTTTGGGCGTTTTGTATAAATGAAGGTAAATAATGCAGTCGGACCGGATAGCTCTGCCGAGAAGTATCGTAGGTCGGTTATCGTTCTTATTTCATATCAAGGTGCGGTCATCGTAGAGATGCGTCGTTTGGAAACATTGATCTTGTGTACAAGTTATGTAGGTGTGTAGTTATGTCTCCGTATAATTATGAACATCGTTACTGTTTAAAATCTATCTCGCGAGATTATAAACTATCGACAAATTGCAAATGCAACAAACCATTTACAATTTGACTTTTAACGCATTATTTTTCGATAGTTTATAAAACAAACCATGGCAAACCGACAAATTGTGAACTGCAAATGACAAATCTAACTTGCATGCGCCAATACTAAATAGCCAAGTAACTGCGACCAAATTGGAAGTAGGCGCGATTGGTCACATTTCTAACGTATTTTTTTTGTTTCCAGGGTGGAAAATCCTCCGCCCTGGGGCGGGCGGAGGTGTCTGTCAGACTCTTACTGACTAACAACCACCCTGGTGTTCCATCTCACACCTACGCCGGGGGTCGCGGGAACGTACTGTAGAGACCTCTTTGAGAGATTCTGACCTCCTTGCGGGTCAGACCGCTGGTTATATTTGAAGTATGTTCCATTCAAAGATTCAAGCATATGTCATATAGGAGTCGTAAGTTTGACGTCCAATATTTAAGTCGATAATTACATAATATCATAGAAAGACTAATAAAATATATCCCATGAAGCTATAAAGGGATTTTATTGAATAATACCTACACATACCCCCGTGGCCTAGGTGTCACACATTAGTCAACAAGACTCTGATCCTTCCGCAACGTCACAAATTCACAATTCTAACGTAACCAGTGAGCGAAAATAAACACTACCCCATTTGGTCGGGGTGCCCTGGCTTTGTTACTGCGACCAATTCGGCTACCAGCAAGACCGACCAATCAGGGACGGTTCACAATTTTACGGGTGATAAAATCGGGCAGATTGTGATCCCTGTCGGTATTTCGTTCACAATTTGACGGTTTGACATGGAAAGATTTTAAACTCTCGAAACTTAATACGTTATAAAATATTGTAAGCAGCATGGATGGATGGTACAGTTCACAATTTATCGACAGTTTAGAATCTCGAGATAGATTTTATAAATAAAGTAACGGTGTTCATAATCATACGGTGACAAATACATACCTACTACATATTACTTATATTACTTACATATAGCCGACTAACTTTCAAAAGACGCTCCCGGGGGGAAAACTGAGGCTGAAAATTCACTGATAAGGGTTTATTTAGTATTCGATTGCTACTGAAAGAGAACTAATATGCGCAAATAAAGGTTTCGTTCGGGATATCATATAAGTACAGACGCCAGCATATCAAACTACTACAATTTGTCAAATTTCTTTTATAGATTTTTAACTTTATCGGTAAAGCATAAGGTTCAAAGTTGATTGGGAAAATTTGACAGTTTCGGGTAGCTTGATGTGCTGGCGTCTGTACATTAAAACAGCGAATAGTCGATTGGTAGCCTTGATCCCTCTAATCCAATACTGTAGACTGTACATAATGCATTATTCTGTACGTACCTATGTAATAGATATTATTGTATATATATATTGTTGTACATATGTATGTATACTTATATGTATTTATTATTATTTTCTTATCTTTTCTTTCTGTTATTGCATCTACTGTGTATTGTCTCTGCATCACCCTAAGGTAGACTGGTAGAAAATGCCCAAGGCATTAAGTCCGCCTTTGTACAGTTTTTACTTGTGCATAAAGTTTTAAGAGCGTTATCGCTTAGCGCGGATCGTCAAGTTTAGGTAATTCTTTGCAAATTTCACTCACACAGACGCGTGCGCAACTGTGTGCGTAGGGTTAGCGCGTTCGCTCTGCTTATAGTCAGACGTACTCACTTTGATCCGTTCGCTTTAGGGCAATAATTGTTTTAGCATTATTTTAATTTGAATTTATTTATTTATTTATTTATTTATCCATTTATTTCAGGCATCAAGGCCCATAGGAAACACATAAAATACAATATTAATATAACTTAAAAATACTATAAATAAATACATCATTATAATTACAAACTAACTAAACACGAAGTGACGGCGTCGTGTTTCGCTGACTGGTGTCATGTAGCCGGCCACGAAACCGGCGGTACACAACACCCTTAAAAATCCAACTTAAATCCAACTTCAATTTTTTGTCATACTTATGATTTATAATAAATCTGAAATCCTCTACACATAAAATTAAGTTATTTAGGAGAAAAAATAATATTAATAGTCCTCGATATGACTTTAAACTGTCGTGCATTTAGTATTGAACTAAATGTAGAACGCCACCTGTAGGCTATGGGATAAATACACCCAAATAGGCTCGGATGGAACAGTCGATATTAGTGCAGGATATCAACTCAGGGCGGCGGCTGATGAACATCTAGCACGTCAAAGGCGGCGCCCACGGACCCAGTCAGGCGGTCCACTGTACACCCACCAACTCGCACTAGACAAGCGCGGTGGGTTAATTTGCCTAAAACCTCTACTCTCTCATGAGAGAGTAGGGAGGCCTTTGCCCTGCAGTGGGACGTCACAGGCTAATAAGAAATAAGAAGATTACTCAAGTGTTGGTGACTAGTTTCAGTTGGTTGTAAATAGCTTTTTTAATATTTATGCACTAGATGAGTAGGTGGGAAATTAAATAAAGGTTTAAAATCAAAATATTTTATTTCACATAAACCTACATGGGCACTTATGAAACGTCAGAAGCTAGGTGCACAGTTCCAATTGGTCGTTTCCTATGGAGAAGAACTGGCAAGAAACTCCACGGTTACTCTTTTAAAAATAATTGGCTTTTACAATGTATTCAAATTACAGTAGGTATTGGAGGACAGCGTAGGCCTGTACCAGGTACTTGATAAAATAAAAAATGGTCTAAAGGTCTAAAGTCTACAAGGCTTACAAAGTCCCCACATTTACAAAATAAGAATCTATCAAAAGGATAAATAAAATATAAAAGTCTACTAAAACCAAGTGATATGATTTCCATTACAACCACTATAAAAGAGGTGAAAAATTAAAATTGTCTGTATATAATGTCAAATAATAAAAAGAGTATGTCAAAGAAGTATGTAAAAAGAAATAAAAAATAAATATCGTAATTTGAGAGCAGTTAAACATTTACGTAGTTATGCCGTTAATGAGGTCCCAGGGAAGCCACATGTGCAGAAGGAATTATTGCCAAAGTACCTTGTCTTTAACATAGTCTTTAATCTTGTAATATTATGCTTTTTTGATAAGGACTCGTTTGATGAGGGTTTTGAACTTTTCATCGCTAAGTTCTGTAACCGGCTTTGGCAACTTGTTATAAAAATGGATGCAGTTTACAAGAAATGACTTACTAGTTTTAGTAAATCTAAATTTAGTTAACACAATTTCATTTTTCTACGTTTATCATGTTATGCTGTTTACATTATAAAATAGTTTCCCTCAGTGGCATTGATCGGCTTTTTGTGGGATCAATTATTTCAGGAAGAACGCACATATAATAAAATTTTGTCAAACGAGGAATCATTTTTCTTTCCAAAATTGATCGTCTTTATAAATCTTCAGAACATTTATTGGAAATTCAGGACCAGTGTACACCGCAAACAAACATAAATTTTTATTTTCAATATTTAGTTGGCCCTGAACTTGGTATTCTTGGTAATACCAGCCATGGTTAACGTTGATAATGACGTTATCGCCATCAATTAAAAAACATTTCAATTGTTTTTTGACGGATTGCTGCTCCACTGTCACCACAATACAATTTACTTTTTCGGCCAATCACCTAAAACATAAAAGGAATAATAGACCACACACACCTAGTTGACACTACACTATTACGTTTATGATTCATATGTACAAAATAAATATTATGAAAAAAAAATACTTACGGATCAAAACGTGTCAGGCGTAGTATATACCGCCGGCAACTACGTATCTGTGTATAGTCGATCGATGGCAGCGCGAGCGACATAGGTCCTACCTCGGAGAGCGCCACAGCGCGACTGGCCGACACCGCTCGGTGCCGCGTAATTTATTAGTAACTTTGAAATATTATACTGTCGATAAAATATCTTTATGTAAGTTTTTTTTTTACTGATTTTTGTTTGCCTGAACTCCTCTTACAAACAGTGTATTTTTTTTAAATAATTTCAGCCTTAATATGACATAAAAATGATGTTTTATTTTGCCAAATTTAGATTAAGAAAATATTTTTTTTGAGATACTTAATGAATTAAAATTTCTTTTTTATTTTATACAAAAACAATAACGGTATCTTTCCTTTTTCCACGTATTTTTTCCAGACTTCCACGACTCATTGTTGATTCATAATTTCATTCCGAAATTCAGTCTTCCCGTATAGTCTCAAAAATATGAGTTCAAAATAAGCTTTTATTTTGATATTTAAGAATATTTTTCAATTTTTATTCTATACAAATACAATATAAAGATATGCTTAATGCGGTACTCAAATTAGTTTTTAATAATTTCATGCCATTTAGTAGTAATTTAACCTTAAAAAACCCCGATTTTATGTTTATTGTCATTTTTTAACGATAACACTCTTAATAAATAAATAATCTTACTGTATACGAAGATAACACTCACATGAACAACATATCACTTATCGATATAAGTATGTATACAATGTGTAACTGAATTAATGCACATTATGAAAGTAGTTTGTTAAGAATCGCTTACTGAATCGATTTCGGTCATTTTTAATATAGGTAAGTACGAACAATAAATCAATTTTTTATACTTACAAAAAAAAAAAAAAAAAACTAAGTACGTAAATTACAGTCACTTTCGCCGTACAATCAAAACAAACCAAAATGGACGAATTATCTACCACGCTAAACGCTTATACGTGTGCGACTGTGTGCATGCGTAGATTTGTAATGTAACCACAATTTTCTCCCACAATCAGTACTTGTAGGTAACTAATTTAATAAATAATAAACAATGTTTTATACATAATACAAAAAACCAGTGTAGGTAAGTATGTATTATGATTAAAACATCCTTAATATTCTAATTGGGGTGTTTGGTGGTGCAATACCTACAGGTATCATAATCAGAATATTTTATGACATAATGGCGTTACTCACCTGAATTTCTTCTTCCTCAACTAAAATACTGACATGAGAGATGTGTTCCACTCTTCTATAATTAGGTAGCACAAAATGTTCGATTGTTAGCAGCTCTAATTTATACGTGAAGCGCGTTTTTAAGACATTATTTGAATCTTCAGCTCTTCTCAAACGAGTAATTACACCACTGTACTTTGTTACCAATAGCAACAATTTGTAGATGCTCAAGGGAAAGAAATACGATTCGAAGTATGTAAGGAGTATGATGCCAACATTAAAAACATTGCCAAAATTTTCCGACAGTTTTCTGGACACGATATTGATATAAGACGGCATTTTGAAAATCACTACCTACGTATTTCCGTAATCAACTGCAATCACCAATTTATATTTCTGCAATATAATTTCCTATATTTTTGCTTCTTTCACTGTATGTATAAGAACAATGAAAAATAAGAGTAATGCACGTTTATCTCGTCAAATAATTGAAAACTGCTTCCGTATGCGGTACACATGTAACACATGGTAAGTGCACAATTTATCAAAATCACGCCCTTCACTGCCTAGATAAGCTGATTAAATCGTAATTAATAATAACTGAAAAGACCCTTGTCTATAACATCATTGTGTTAAAAGATAACAAAAATAGAGGCACTTCTAACAACACAAGTTCGTGAAAGATTAGAAAAATAATGTGGTACAGTTTCTTCGTGACATCGTATTTATGGCATCATGCATAATTTAATTACTGCACACACTGTAGCATGCAGATGCAAGAAGTTATTTCTTGACATGATTACACTCAAGTGTGTCAAGTTTGTAGGATAAGTTCCCGGCTTAAGCCTCACATACACGGCGCAATTTACGCCTTGAGTTGGACGACTAAAGCACACCGCCTAAACATTGTTTAGACGATGCAAGTAATTTCTAGCTTCAATTTTATTGTTTTCCACTAGCAAGAAACTTGCATCGTGTAAACTGGCCTTTAGTTAGGTAGGTAGTGAGGACGGCAGTCATTATTTACGCTAGAACCTAGAAGCTCAACATTGTGATAAGTACCTACACAGAATGATGTGCATTTCTTTATGATTATAAATTTGTAAACAGTCAGTGGCGTGCATTGGTTTTCAGAATAGGTAGGCTGTAGGCACTAGGCCGGGTCTAGTCTAGGCAAACGCGGTCACTAATCAGAAAAAAAAAATTAGGTCAAAAATGTGGTTATTTGAGTAGGCATGCCTACTTAAGGGTGATAAATTGCGAAGGTCGAACGTCATGGTATTACGCGTGAGACGTACGTATTTTTAATTTTGTCGTATTAACTTGAACGACTAAAGACCAATGACAATGTGCGGATACTACGGGACGGACTACTACGGACGGGCATTCTGGCCTACGAACCAATAACAACATGCGATATATCATTGGAAAGGTTTTTTCACGTACTTTAACTATTGTTCTGGTGGAAAGTCCCAAATCGCTGTGTGGAAAAAGTTATTGCACAATAAAGCCAGACTTGACCAAAAGTTTGTTTTTCAGCCTTTTATCATAAAAAGGTATAACAACAAGCAATACCTCATTTTATTTAGGTACAGGCAGGTAGCCAGTACCGACAAAAATATAAAACAGTGTCATTAAGTCAAAATCTACAACTGTCTGTGTCAAAATGTATTCTGATCGTAACTTGTCACTACCACTGGTTTCTTGTGTTTCCATATCGCGTCGTTTTCCACCATTTTCAATTTATTATAAATCTATTTTATCATTATTATTATTTGACTACGACCTTTGGCTTTGTTGGTCCACCTGAAGGGGACTACAGAACCTAAACGCAAAAAACGCAAGTTTTATAATGCCTAAAAGTAAGTATAATTATTATGATCGACTACAATAAAAAATTATTTGATATTCTTCAGGATAAATGTTACTTAGATAGTGTGTTGAAGACATAATACAACTTATTTGATACAATAGAAAAAATCATGAAGATACCTCCAAAAACTTTCTTATCACCATAAAAACCATACTTATATACATACAATCATTCTGACTTGTTGTCAGATTATTCTACAAGCAACATACTAAAGCTTTTAATTTTTTAGTCGAAATAATAGATTTTTTGTAAATAGCTAATTGCTTCATATTTTGCAAAAAAGTACTAGTGTTGTGTCATCGCACTTCTTTCTTTTCTATGCTGTCCGACAGTGACCACGCTATAGGTCATGTAGTCCCCTGAATGACTAACTGCGGAAACCAAACCCTCTAACATAGAACATCCACAGCTTGCAATGCAATGCTTAACGTAGGCTACAATAGAAATGCTTTTAAGATCCAAAGTTTCTTGTTGCATAAAACAGGAAGAGTACCTAACTTTCACGACAAAGTTAATAAACTTTAACAGGAATAAGTTTAAGAGAAGTTTCAATTCAAGCTTCCGAATCTGACTGGAGGCACATGAATCGGCATATAATCTTATAAATTTATTATTTTGTAAACCTCTATAATATTTGTAAAAAATCAACAGGTAAAGAACAAGCCTAATAAGGAACAAAGGCAGAACTATAACTGAGTATGACTGTGTAACACTTTTAAGGTAATACTAATTTTGTTCAACATAATTCATAATGATGTAAATTGTTGTATTTACGTAGACATTCATTTAATCTGTCAAGCTCCGCTAATGAGACACAATTGATTTTCTATTGTTTCGTTGCCAATGGGCGGACCGCAGTGCTTGACCGGTTCAATATGGTTTTGTATATTTTATTCTGTTGTCTGGGTGTTATGCGGGCTTACATATTAGTATGTAATAATTGTTTGGAAGCTGTACGTAAATTACTATTAATGTAATAAAAGCATGATTACATGGATATTGCTATTACTTAACACTGGATTGCGGCTTACAATAACAGGGATAAAAGTATCTTGATAGAGTTAGTAAAAAGTATAGAAGTACAATCCTTTATCTAATCTCTGGTTCATTGTAGTAACAGTAACAAACTGGGTGATAAGAACAGTTTGTCTGTATTCTAAATTATTTATTTATTTTATAACTACCTACTCTAAATGTGAAACGATTTTTTGTTGTAGTTTCCTAGATTAACCTAGCACTCATAAAAAAAAACTAAATATATAAAAAAAACAGCGTAGCATGCGCAGAGGCAAGCCATCAAACAATGGTGCCTTAAAAAAAAGTATTTAGTTCTTTTGAAATTACTGTTCGTAAGTAAGAATATCAAACTTGTAAAAATAAGTAATACAAGTTCTAAATCTATTTATTACAATGTTATCTATAACAGTTAACTTATAAAGATAATAAATACTTACTTGACCCTTTTCGAAGTTTAATGCAGTATTATTCACGTGGTTTTCGTCCATTTTCCTTTTCCTTTACAAAGTTTTGATTCTGCGATGTACTTAGCAATAAGAAAGATAATTTACAAAGCACTCAAAGCGCAGTTCACTACTGCTAGCTGATTAATAAAATTAATACAAAACAACTTGTTTGTTGTAACTTTGTTTACCTTTGTGTTATGTTTTGACAGCAAATTGACGTTGACGTTTTAATGACAGCTAGTGCGGTACGTGTTGGAAGTGTATTTAGTCGAGTTAGATTTTATTTATTATAAAACGTAAACTTTATATTACAACAACAACACCCTAACAGTCTGTATCCTGAAAGGTTAGCCGGAGGTGTACCTATATTAGTACACCCACATTTCGCCAGTTATGTTTAAGTCCCATGTAATAGGGGGCGAGCCACCAACCGGGCACACAGCTAGACTCCAGGCTATTATTTTTATATTACACTAGCAGCGCTCCGCGGTTTCAACCGCATAAGTATCGATCCTGTGGGAATATCGGGATAAAGACTATTCTATGTCCTTTCCCGGGACTCAAACTATCTTTATACCAAATTTCATCTATATCGGTTCAGCGGTTTAAGCATGAATAGGTAACAGACAGACAGACACACTTTCACATTTACAATATAGTATAGTATGGAGTATGGATTATAAAAAACTACATTATACCCAGCAGTGAGTGATGAATGATGAAACGAGTTCATGGGCGGAGTCAAAAATTTACCGGTTAAAGCTAGATATACAGTCCCACGCATAGTCTTAAGTCGCCGGCCGGCAGCTCGCTAGCGATTTGTAAATCTCACGGCTACACAAATATTTTCATATCGTTAGCGACAAATCGGCTGTGAAAATCTGTGTGTGGCAATGTGGAATATATCGATTGCATTAAAGATTAATCAATGAATCAATTTCCAATCTCAGTAAATTACTCGACGTAGCGTTTTAAAATCACTTTTTGTAGGAGAAAAACACCTATAATATCTAGAATCTAGAACAATTTAATTATTAATATATTATAGGTTCCTAAGCAACCTACATGATAATGTTATCGAATTCGTTATTAGTTTATCAATCACACAGAGATAACATAGTAGGAATCGTAAGTAGGTATGTACAGACGCCAGCACATCAAGCTGGGTACACCCTTTATAGCAGAACTTTTTATGTCATAATATTATTTTGCATAACAGCGGATAGCATAAACTTCATTTCGCAGAAAATCGTTTGACATACATTCATTTATCATGCAATCAAAACTCATAATTTTGTAAGTCAGAATCATCTTTAGGCATAAATTTCGTATCCCTAATAATTAAAAAGTAGAACCATCATATCGCAGAAAGTTCACAGTCATAATCGTCTTTTGGCATACATTTCATATCGAAAATCATCAAAAGGCAGAACTATCATATCTCAGAAAGTAACGGGCGTAGTGACGGACGGACAGACGGACGAAGTCGCATCAAAAGGGTTCCTTTTTACCTTATGGATGAACCGGATGAAACGGGCTTCTGTCAGCAGATCGACGGAGCCCCGCTGCGCGGGGCTCCTATTTCTGCCTGCAGGGTTTAAAGGAACCTAACCAACCGAACCTCGGGGTGCCCCTGACATCGACCGTCTAGGGTTAGGTTTTCTGTCAGCAGGTCGACGGTTCATCCAGAATTGGAAATTCTGCCATCTTCATAGTATGCCAAGTGAAATTATAACAAATAATCGCCGCTCTAAATAAACGTTACCTATGCTAAACGAAATTATGCGGAATTTTAACTCTGCCAAAGGTTATAATTATACCAGATAAAATTCTGCCATCTTAAAAGTATGCCATCGTAAATTCGGACATATAAACATTCGGTCAAACAATAATTATGTTTAATAATTTTTATGCCTTTAAAATATTCGTTTAAAGAAGATTATGCCAAGTGTGTTATGCCAAAAAAAATTCGGAGCATCAAGATTCTGCCAGATAGAGGGACCCCCATCAAGCTACCCCAATCTGTCAGATTTCTCTGATAGATTTTCAACTTTATTACAAGGGAATAAGGTTCATATTCAATTGGGAAAATTTGACAGATTGGGGTAGCTTGATGTGCTGGCCTCTGTACACTCGACTGGGTGTGGTCGATTCTGTAGGTATATAACACTACTCGTCTACTCGAGAAAGACCATCTCGTTAGAGAGTAGTATATTCCTTGAGAAAGAATGACTCACAATCACAACAAGCCAAAGTACACTAGGCATTCCCATTTGCCTAGTACCTACTGAGGAAAATCATCTTAAAATTCCATTCACGGAACGTTCTCGGGCACTATTATATTGATTGTTTCTGATAAGCTTTGCTATACCTAGTGGCGCTCGATAACGCGATTATTATTCAGATGCGCCTTGTAATACCTACAAACATTTACAACCACAAATGCTTAAAATTTTGGCCGCTTACATGATCGCGCAAAACCTTGCGTCGTCAACATTGGTTTAGTATTATTAACATGGAAGTTAGCTTAGCAGCACTTACGAGGACTAATAATAATTAGAGCCTAATGGTAAGCGTTATGAGTATGACAGTACTTCATTATACAAATGATACCAATACCTCCGTCATAGTAGCAAGACGGATTTTGCGGACAACCTTTAGGTAAATGAAATGTTTATTTGTAAGTAGATCCTTCATACTTATACGTCAATAAGTCGTCGTATTTTGTTGGTCAACATTGTGGCGACTAGAATTAATTCTATTTTAAGATAATTTTTGACGTTCAAATGTGCCTTTTATGTGCCTATTTGAAATAAATGCTTTGACTTTGACTTTTTTAAATTAGGTGCCGCCGGCATTTCCTGGCTGACTGATCCCTGAGAAGAAATGCGGAAACAAACTCAGAGATCATGGCCTTTTATAGAGAACAAGCAGGGCCATGTCTGGAAGGGCCTTTTGAAGAAAGAGACATTGCAGCTTTGAGATGAACTGTTCCAACAGGTGGCATGCATGCATCAGTCATCGTGTAGTTCAAGCCTATTTTAGGGAGCTCAACGACCGGTTACAGGATGCTACCAGATCTGCAGGACATTTGCGTAGACCATATACATTCATCTCTATCAGCTTTTATCAGCTTACACAGATCTGTAGAGAGCGTTTTTTGCAGATGATATAGATAAAGTTGATATCATCTTTTCAGTTAGTCCACGAATATTCTTACAGGTACTATACCTTATACAGGTAATATACTTTGGTAACTTCATGGCTTCAGGAGCAATCTCAAATCGTGCTTGTACACGTTGCTCAGTCGTATCTAATTGGTACCAACGTCAGGAGTACCGCAAAGATCTGATTTAGAACCGATACTGTTTACATTGTTTGTCACACCACAGATATTGTAATAGGGAGAAAATAAAATATTAAATAAGAATGCATATTATATGCTAATTTAGTTTTATCAACATTTATTTACAAAACCGTCTAAACACGCACATTATAAAAATTACCATTGGTACTGTACTGTCATTAATCCTATCTTTTATAGGTATCACTTCTTTCAATATACACGGAATACCTAAGTTTTCGTTAGAAAACGTTATGGTCGTAACGTTTATTTTCAACTTCAGAACTTCTTTGGTAAGGAAACGACGACATTCTTCACTTCGGTGTAAGCTAAGAGGGCGTCCATGCCACTGAAAGAGAAAAAGTCATATTATGAAGATGTACAAGGACCAAATAATTTAAATATTTTGTTGATTGTTTATGGTAACTTGATAGAAATTAGATAATGTAACGAATGGGCCTTTAATCATTTCTTGATTCACCTCAAAAGACAGATCATTCCTAAACTGTGGTAGGAATTAAGTCCTTATAAAGCAAGTGGAAATAAATTTTTCTGAGATAACTTACTTTTCACGACCAATTCCAGACTCTTTGAAACCTCCGAATGGTGATTGCGGGGTAAGTGCTAAATATGTGTTGACCCTGTAAAGTAAATAATGTTTTAAAAATAATTTTGTAGTAAATAAAGTTCACACACTGTTATCAGCAGTTGATAGGTTGTACATACTTAGTTCATCGGTATTTAGTCTAGGTACGAGTAAAATTGTAAGTACTTAGGTAGGTATTTCGGACATGTTTTCAATATTAAAAACCCAATAAAGTTGCAAGACACTGAATCTTTATCTAAGGTAGGTCAGTCATATTGTTGCTTAAATTATTGGTAAAAATAAGGCATTAAGTTAAAGCAAAAATAATGTTAACTAATCTTAACTAAAATGTAATGTATATAATCTTAACTAAAATGCCGTAAATGATTTTTGTCGACTTACCAAACTGTACCAGCCTCAACGTGTTTAGAGAACTGTAGGGCATTGTTGACATTTGTTGTGAAGATTCCAGCTGCCAAGCCATAGTTCGTGTTGTTAGCTCTGTCAATTACTTCTTCCAAAGTGTCAAACTTCAGAATGCTCTGCACTGGCCCGAAAATCTACAAGTAGACAATTCAGAGTTAGACCTTCAGTTAAGATGAGGTTGACTCTGCTTAATCATGGAGAAAAACTTCAGGTGTACTAGGATAACTTATGTTAGTTGGTTTACCTCTTCCTTCGCGATAGTCATGTTATCCGTGACGTCAGCAAAGACTGCAGGCTGTATATAATAACCAGTTGTGCCGATCCTGTTGCCTCCGCATAGCAATTTCGCGCCTTCTTTTTTGCCTTTCTCGATGTATCCAAGCACTTTTGTCATCATTTCCCCATCAATCTACGAAGATTTTCATTTGATTAATTAAAAAGAATGTACGTTATACATAACTGATGCTGTGTATGTTGTTGTGTTGTTGCTGTGTGTGTGTGTTGTTGTTGATGATATGTAAGTTATTATTATGTCACTATTGGACCAATAAGAAGGTCCTGGCAACAAAATGTAGTCTTGTCTCCAATTTACCTGTGGGCCGTTCTGTGTATTAGGATCCGCAGGGTTGCCGACCTTGATGCCTTTTGCGTGTTTGACAGCAGCTTCCACAAACTTGTCATAGATACCAGATTGAACGAACAAACGGGATGCAGCTATGCATATCTGTCCTTGATGGAAGAATACTGCATTGGCAGCGTAAGGGACGGCAATATTTACTGAAATCGAATAAACAAGCTAGTAAGCATATGTTTTAATAGGTGAATTATTATAGTCTTAATGATAATTAAAATAATTGAACAGCTTACAATCAGCATCGTTCATGATGACTAGAGGACTCTTGCCACCGAGTTCAAGTGTGATCCTCTTCAAATTGTTGGCTCCAGCTGCTTGTTGAATTAATTTGCCGACCTGTAAGTGCATAATATTAAAGTGTATGCGTAGATTTTTCATATAGCCTCAATTACACTATTTTATTTACATCTGGCCTAAGGTTCATTAAGTATCTCGTTTTAGAGTGAAAATTACGATACAAAACTACTACTATTAAACTATTAACAAAGAAGCCTTAGTTAGCTCTCTGTAAGTCTGTACGACTTACACTTACCTCAACTGATCCGGTGAAGGAAACCTTGGCGACGTCTCCGTGGTGAGTAAGGGCGGTTCCAGCGCCAGGTCCGAACCCGTTCACAACGTTGACCACACCTTTGGGCACACCGGCCTCGACCAGCAGTGCTGCCAGTGCCAGCGCGGTCAACGGAGTCTGTTCTGCTGGCTTGACCACCACGGTACAACCTGAACAGATAGGATTAATATTTAATAATCTACAAAAAAAAGTCCAGTCCATAAAATACGTTTTTGTTGTTAGTTTTGCTCACCCCCACTAGGTACATGTTTAGTTGCTTGCTGATTTTAGAAGTTCTGTAAGTTTGCCTAATATACAGGGTTATTGGTAAAACACCAACAAACTCTTAAGAGGTCATTGTACTCATCATTATGCACAACTTCTACTAGGGATCAAACCTGAAATCGCGAAAAATAAAATCAGCTGTTCCCTACATTTATGTTCGTTTAACTCGTAAAAAGGTAGGGAAAAGCTGGTTTTTTTCCCGCGATTTCATACTTGGTCCCATAGTAAAAGTTGTTCATAATGATGACTACAGTGACCTCTTAAGAGATTGTTGGTGTTTTTCCAATAACCCTGTAGGTATAGTAGCTTGGTCTGCAGCTAGTAAGCAACTTGAAATAAACACACAAACCCAAATCAGACTCAATAAGTCTGAATATACTCGTATGTATTATTCAACTTTTAAATTTTATTTTACCTGCAGCTAATGCAGTGCAAACTTTGTTGACGAATAGGAAGATGGGACCATTCCATGGCAGAATAATACCGCATACGCCGACAGGTTGCCTCAGGGTGTATGAGAACACTTCACCATCTGTAGACAACGAATGAGACTTGTAGAGTGACCATAGGAGCAAGAGAATCTTGCATCTCATTTATGACTGGTTTACTATATTTCGTTCTTACCAGCAGCTAAGGTATCGCCCTTAATTTTGTCTGCGCAAGCGGCAGTAAACCGAGCAGAGTTAACAGCTCCGTTAATGAATGTTGATGCGAAGTTAAGAACCATGCCGTTGTTGTAGGATTCCAGCTCTGCGAGGTACTTGGCGTCTCTCTCGACGAGGTCACTAAACTTGCGAATGATCTCTCCACGTTGAGAGGCATCCAGCTGCCGCCATTCCGAGTTGCGGTGGAACGCGCGTTTCGCTGCGGCTACTGCCAAGTCAATGTCGGCCTGAAAATTTTCATATAGGTAGGTAATTATAATTTGCACCACGGATGAATCACTTGTTTGTAGAAAGTAAGATCGTGCAGTCTCAAAATCTTTAAATAATATCTTGTAAGGGCTGATAAATCAGACTAGTTCTGAGAACAAACGTCAGTAATGAGATGTTTTTCGTATATTTTACAAAAGGAAGGTCATAAAAATTGCCTGGAACATTTAATTAAGTTCCATAAGAAGGCGCCTACCTATACATCACAATCGAACATCATCTAGTTTAATTCTATCTTAGATCAGTCATCATCATTATCCCAATTTATTTGGAGTCGGCGCAACATGTCTTTTTCTTCCATACTTCGCTATAAGTCGTCATTTCGGTTGTGTCACTCCCTTTCTAGCTATATCATCTTTCACACGGTCCATCCATCGTTTCTTTGGCCTTCCCCTACTCTTATAGCCATCGACATTCATACTCAAAACTTTCCTCACGACGTTTTCCTCAATCCTCCGCATCATATCCTATGTCAGTCATACTTAACCGAATGTTTTGAAAGTTCTGACAGCAAATATTATTATATCTTTTGCAAAGCAGCCACAGTGGTCTCTGTTTAAAAACTCAACCAGTATACAGATAGATACAAGTTGTGTTAATTTTTACGGGGGATTTTATTACTTATCTTTGAGAATAATAGATTCTTCAAGAACTAGGATTATATTCTAACTAGTACCATATTTTGCTAAAGAATAAGTAGAGCATAATTACGGGTTCGTAATAACTGCCAACTTACTTACAAATGGTAAATAAAAACACAACCGGCCTTGTCATGCAAACTTGGCTATTTGTTCCTTAATGGTATGGACAGACAGCAAACGAGATGCATTTTCTTAAAATTATTTTCTAAGAAATACTCAACATTTAATAGTTACTTTATGTATATGTAAGTAGTCATTAATGTACATATTCCGAAGTCAAAGTAAAACGTCATTAATTATATACCTACTCTGCAGAGTAGTACAGAACAAGTTACTTGACTCGTCTGCTACTTCTGCGGAACGTGCGCGCCTGCTGGCTGTGGGTAGATGGGAGTCGGGACTTTGGCTTCATGCACTACCTTCGTCGAACATAGGCACTTTGTTCGACGACACTACTTTTCGCCTCGCTGCTTCCCTGCGACTAGGCACTCCTTGCTGTTCCCCTCATCGCTGTCACTGTGGCGAAGATGTCAACAGCCTCGGACACCACGGCCTGTCTTGCAGCCGAAGTGCGGGTCGCTTAGCGCACCACGCGAACATTAATGACATCATCCGACGAGCTCTTGTTACCGTCGGCGTTCCAGCTGTATTAGAACCCAATGGCTTGGTACGCGACGATGGCAAGAGACCGGACGGTATGTCTCTATTTCCTTGGAAGGTGGGTAGGCCTTTAGTGTGGGACGCAACTTGTGTCGATACTCTTGCGCCATCTCACCTTCCTGGATCGGCATGAAAACCTCAAGCGGCGAAAATATAATAACCTTATCGGAAATTATATTTTCGAGCCGTTTGGGGTTGAAACCCTCGGGCCGTGGGGTCCGAGTGCTCATGGTCTTTTTAAAGAAATTTCAAAACGGCTGGTCGACACTTCCCGTGACCCAAGGGCTGGCTTTTACCTTGGCCAAAGGCTAAGCATTGCCATACAACGTGGCAATGCCGCTAGTCTCTTGGGTAAATTACCAGTCGACAGCGATGTGGATGAATTTTTCGACGCTATATTTTACTTTTGTATAGTTTTAGTTAGGTTTTAATTTTGTTATTTTTGTTAATTAAGCATATATGTTATAAGAAAATAGTTAATATTAAATACTGGTAGTAGAATAAGAAATTAAAGAAAGGTAATTAGTAAAATATTAGAATGACACATTGGTCTAATAATATATTTAATTAATTATTAAAAAATTCTACTTTGAATAATTAATGACGTTTTTACTTTGACTTCGGAACACGACGTAAGGCCAGTTTTGACTTTTGTCTACGTCATCTAAAACACCACCAATCACTGTTTCCTAGTTTAGCTGACGAGAAGAAAAATATAAATATTTAAAAACTTAGAATTACTACTTATAGCATTAGGTATACTGACTGTACTCTACATCCTGTTATTCGTAAAGTTGTTTTTACATAATATGCTACGGGATAATGAGTGGTTGCTATCAATTATGTTATTGTAAGTCAATGTCATTCAATGAAGATTTTCAATTGTTAATTCTTGAGTACCTACCTACACGTACCTACTTCAAACTCAAAGTCAAATCATTATTTCAAATAGGCATATAAAAAGCACTTTGAACGTCAAAACTTACAATAAAATAGAATTGATTCTAGTGGCCCCTTCCAATATGTAGTTTTCGTATGGAGAAGAATGGGGAAGAAACTCCACCGTTACTCTTTTAAAATGTTTTACAATATTTTGCATAGGTAGGTACCTAGTAGTAGTAGGTATTTACATCAATTATATAATTATATGTGAAGACGATGCACCTAGAATAAAATTACTATGTACCACAATAGGTAATAGTACATTATGATACATGTGTGCTATGTTGATCATTAAACTCGAGGCGGTATTATTCGAGCGAGCCGTAGGCGAGCGCGATAAGGTAGCCGAGAGTTTAATTATCAATGCACACGCGTATCATACGACGTTTTTCAACACACTTGCGAGGAAAAAAACAGACTTGTATTATTAAATATTAACTTGTATGGATAATGGCGGGCTGGGTTTGTCATTCCGCGCGCCGCGCTGGCGTGCGCGCGTAGGTTTACCCATAGAGTAAGTAATGGTCATTCCTACACCTGCGCGCGCATTGCTAGCGCGGCGCGCGTTTATTTACTTAAAGGCAAAGACAAAACCGATAAACAGCCTATAGAAAAAATATAATAAACACAAAATAATGTTAATGACTGATCGTAGTGTTGTCGTATGTCAACTTGTAGATTAGTTAGTATGGAATTAGAAAGTACTATTTGCATAGAGAAATATACATTAATTCAGTGAGAATCCGCAATAATAGAACGCCAGTGGTCTTTTCCGTTTGGTTACGGGAGGGACGACGGAAAATTATAAGGTGCATCCAGACAGAGCGAGCCATGCGCCGCAAGTGCTTTTTTTTGTATGTTAGATGCCTCAGCCTGAGGCAACCGTACATATAAAAAAATCATTTGCTGCAAATGCCTCGCTATGTGTGGATGCACCCTACGGTAAATACGCATTGGTAGACCGCGAAATTTAATTTTTTTTTAAGTTTTTTACAATTCGCAGGTCAGTATCAGGTTGTATCTTGATCAAAATGTATATTTATATAATAGATATGTATTTAAAGAATTATAGTCATTAGAATCATTAATTAAGTTAGGTTTGTTCCCTAAGAACTTTTCCATAAGAGATTTGTTCTTATGTAACAAAAAATCTAACTTAGAAAGATGTATTTAATGATTCTAATGATTATAATTCTGTAAATACGTATCTGTTATAGTCGCGAATCATATTTTGATCAAGATACAACCTGACACTGACCTGAAAATTGCAAAAACGTTAGAAAAATTTAATTTCGTGGGCTACAACTGCGCATTCATTTTAAGATAACTAAATTTTATTTCATCTTGGGACCAAGGACAATTCAGACTATTTAAAAAAAAAGTAAAATATGGCTCGCGGATTCTTTTTGGCATGAAGTCTCTTTGAAGAGATTAAAAAAAAAACGCATTTCTCCGACCTCCGACTAGTAAATTAAATAGTTATCTGTGGAAATAAAGCACAAGTACCGTAACGTAAAGAAAAAGCACGCGTTTGTAATACACTGCATTATGGATCTAAAAGCTGTGCATTAAGAGCCATTTTACGAGCAAGTGTGTTGAAAAATAATTAAAAATGAAACCATGACAGATACATTAATTATGTGATAGATACATGGTGCTCACATATTTACGAACATTGTAAAAGTATTACTTACAAGTAATGTTTGAGTTAAAGTAATTACAGAATTTAAATTAATGTAAAAGAATAATAAATTATGCAATTTAATCAGCAACCAGTTTGATTTTGTCAAATATTAAGAATAAATAATATCAAAGTTACCAATAGGTAATGAACTCATTTTTTTTTATTAACAAAGTAACAAAAAGGAAACTTGTTTGCAGAAAACTCGTACAACACTTAAATTGTTTCGTGAATTCGAAATAATACTTATTATGTGAGTATTTCCTGTTATGCCGAGACTGTCTGATAATCCTTTTTTTTTGCGTCTAAATCTCTGAGAAACTCTCTAACTAGACGAAAACAAATATTACATAAAATAAATGTTCTTGTATATCGATTTTATTCAATTTCGAGCGGCCATTGTTGTTTACATCTTTGGCAAATTTCAAAAAAAAAAAAAAAAGTTTGAAAAATCGGACCTTACATAAAAACTGCTGTTTTTTCATAGCTCCTTCTGGCTAACACTTTTAGTAGGCAATAGTAAAAAGTCACAATGACTTTAGTATTTAATCCACACAATATATAAGTACATCTTTCTTATGCCGTTCTTACATATTTATAAATGCAACAGTAATAACACTAATGTTTTTGTAACAATATAATTTAAAAGAGTCCTCTTGGAGTTTTTGCCCGTTCTTCTGCATAGGTAGATACTACGCTTTGGAATGGGCACTTCATATTTTCTGACTGACCGACTCCTTGACAATTCAAAAGTGCCTGTAAAAATGCTTTGAGTTTGATATGTTTTGCAACTGCATCTTCTATTACCAACAACAATTTGGACAAATGGAGTGGTGTTTATTAGTTATAATTATTCTCTTCCAAACTTGGATATTGCAGTACATACCTTATCACCTTCGGCGACTTTGGCGATGACGGATCCATCATGAGGAGTGTAAGCGTCGAAGGTCTTGCCACTCTTCGCGTCCACCCACTCGTTGTCGATGAACAACTGAAAGAATATAATTTAAAATGATTAAATATTAGGAATGTATTAACGAGTCATTTTCTCACTACTTCGTCCGTGTTGATTTCACATTTTCTCTATAAACATTTTTTTCCATACAAACTTCAACACCGAAATCGCCCTTTAGAGTTTTTTTTGGAGAACTTATATGCTTATTGCCCTTTCATAATATTCTAGCTATCTCCGAACCAAGTTTTATCAAAATCTGTTTAGCACTGATTGCGTAACAAACAGAAAGAGACTCTTTCATATTATCTATTAACTTGGTATACCTAAACACGGTAATCCATGTCCTTAATATAATCGTTCACTCGTTATCATTAAAGTAAATATCAGATAGTGTTTGTATAATCGTCTTTTATGACATCATGACGCTATTGCTATTGTGCCGGCCGGATCAACAACAATTGGCAAAGGATGCCATTATGATAAACAACAGAGTTCAAGGCCATGTAGGACCGCTCTATGTGCATTGATAAAGTGCTATTAGTTATTCTGTGCTATAGTGCAGTTACAAGTATAGTGCAATATAGTGCTAGAGTTTTTTTTTGTTACGTAAATGGTGATGAAAACCATTTTTGGTCCTTGGGTCGTCTTAGGGGCGGAGTTAAATTATTGAGGATTTATTGAATTTTATATTTTAATAATTGGTCATCTTTTGTTTAGCTACGAACGATTACATAGAATTTTTAAATTAATTACATCGGCAACATTAATATTGTTAAGTACATTGGGTTGTTGGCATTTTTTATTTTATATTGCAAAACGGCTAAAACCGGGAAGAATTCTACAATTGCACAGCTCAAAATAGACTTGCATCAATATTAAATTAGATGTTTTGTTCTTCAAAAAATATGTAATGCCTTTATTACATATTTTTTGAAGAACAAAACATCTTGATTGATATTCATATTGATTGATTTGATTTAAAAACAAAAAAAAATCATTATGTACTATGTGTTTTAGCTCACAATTATTTTTTAAATATTACCTACCTAGTAGGTATGTCATTCTACATTTGTGCTTCAAAATATTTTATTTTATTTAATTAGAAATCAATCAATTTATTTTCGTTATAAAAGTAAATATTAGGGAGTTAGGAAGTTATTACGAACAAAACTTTTGTGTTTTTAAATATTTTTAAAAACTACACTTTTTGAGAAACGGATATTATTTGTTAGAAATATCAATAATTTTAACGAAATAATAATAACAAAGTTTACTACATGTTTTTTCTAAATTATATTGTTTTTTTAATGTATTTATAAAACTATGTAAAATAAGAAACCGGATAATAAGACTATGAATATATTATTTATTTGCTTTAAAACATGGTAGGTAGGTACATTAAGGTCTTATAAATAAAGTTATCATCTTAAATCGACGGCGTAGGTACAAACCTTAGTGTATTTAATTTGAGGAGCCATTTTATTAAATTATTTTTATTTTTCACAAATTCACTAACACAAGCACAGCACGTCTGTCGCGACTCACGCGACGCTTTGGAATGTGGCTGAGAGCCGGTGCAAAACACGCTTATATTGAATAAGAACATTTTAAGGCGAGTCACGGTGATAATGGAGTTCGTAGCAACAGCCGCAAGCGCAACATAAACAGTGGGTGGTTTTGATGAGTAAAGCCGGATTTACATTACGAAACAAGTGTCATTCATGATAAAACTAGTTTCGTGAAACTAATTTTAGCACATGTGAATCTTCTTTCGTCTAAATTATAGTGTCGTGAAATTATCAGTATCGCGGAGATAATGGCCCTGTCAAAATCAGAGCTGTATTTTATGATGCAAAACGTCATTGTAGAAATGATAAAATATAAAATAAAAAAAGGTTATCTCGGAAGAAAAGACGTTGGTGGATTCGAGGATGGGTTGAAAAAAAGCATCTGGGAGCAACACTGTTAATCTCTGAATTGGCAGATAAAGATCCTGAAAGCTATGCAAACTACTTTCGAATGAGTGAAAATCATTTTTATTTCTTATTAACTAAAGTGTCCAACAAAATCTGCAATCCAACAAAAAACCACTCGTCCACTCTGCGTAGGTGCTGTCGCGACACTAGTTTCGCGTCGCATTTACATGATGAAATTAGTTGCATGACATTAGTTTCACAAGAAATATGCGCATAGCACGAAACTACTCCAGTGTCACAAAAGTAATGCATGCATTGTGAAACTGAACGTTTACACGTGAAATTACTGGTAAAATTAGTGTTATAAAACTAATTTCAAGCCACTAGTTTCGTAATGTAAATCCGGCTTAAACGCGACTTCCAAAGCATACAAAGCTACCTATTTAGTTAAAAGCATTTTCTTTTATATAGGATTAGATGGAGTTATTAATTTCAACTGAATGCCTTTAAAAATGTTTTTTTTTTTCCATTGATGACACTCAGAAGAAGAATGGTTTGGAATCTAGCATGACAGGCAGAGATACAGGCAGTTAATAATAAAACTAAGAATAAAACAAAGAAAAGGAAGAAAGGTTTCTTTTAAGTATTTCATTTTTAAGTCCGGAATCCTAAAATATTTATCAAACATGACCTTTTCATTTTTGATACCGTTTACATAATGTTATGCAATTTTTATATGGGCTATTGTTTACTGAAATTTTCAGTAAGTAAACAATATCCCGTGCCAAAATTCCATAGATTCCCTATGTAATGAAGGAAGATTGCTATCGTATGGGTTTAATCGGAGGTACGAGTAGGTCACGTATCCTTCTGCCTCCTCTAGACAGACTCAATCCATCCAGAATTAAGCAATCATTGTAATTGTGTCCTAGAGGATATTTGCATGTTTTTTTTTCTCAAAAGTTTTTAACCTGAGCTTAGACGCGAACCCGCGGCTATTTCGGATTCATACAGATATCATAATAATAATTTTAGTCGTACTTATCTTACGAAAAGTGCTGAATCATGCTTACTATGTTAGGGTTCATACGCACTATGCGGGTAGCCGCATTGCGGCTAGCCGTCCGGCTGACCGCAAGCACAATTATGTACGTAATATTCATTTCTATGCGCACTGCGATGCGGCTACCCGCAAACCGCTCCGGTCGCTCGGAGGGCTGCGGCCCGAGTGACGGCCAGCCGGACGGTTGCTATACGCACTGTGCGGTTCAGTCTGCGGCTGCCCGCCATTGACTGAGTTTTGCAGTAGTTTTCGTGCAGCACTAACCCGAAGAAAAGAGGTGGCTTTGTTTTTATAAAGACTTTATTATAAACATGGTACGCCATTTACCGGCGCGCACACACCACACTTTTTTGTTAAGGAAACAGTGTTACCAGCATTTTAAAATAAATTTACTGTTGCCTATTTAATTTCTACACACCCCCTCAACAGTAATTTTATTTTATGTTAGGCTACCCCTTAACAAATTAGAAATGGACTTCCCTTTAACATGACACTGACATTTTACTGATAACATAATATTTAGTCTTAACATTTACTGACCTATTCTATTAACTCAATACAAAATTAAATCTCTTAGTTTACTGAACAGATGTTTTCCTAGAGGTTTTGTAAATATGTCTGCAATGTTACAATTTGTTTTTATATATTCTATGTTCACCAAACCTTTATTAATATTGTCCATTAACCAATGATATTTAATATCCATATGTTTCAATCTCTTGTTATTATCATTATTTTCAACAATTTTAATGACACTCTGATTGTCCTCAAAGATATTACAAGTGATTTCATAATCAAAATCTAACAATAGTTTTTTCAACCACAATGCTTCTGAAACAGTTAAAGTTAATGCAACATATTCGGCTTCACAGGATGATAGTGACACACAAGACTGTTTCTTTGTTCCCCATGAAATAGGACAATCACAAAAATAAAATATTTGACCTGAAGTAGACTTTCTGTCCCTGGCATCTCCTGCCCAATCTGCATCACTATAACCTTGTAAATTTATATTCTTATTACACAAATTATAAGTTAAAGATAAATCAATAGTTCCTTTAACATATCTTAATATTCGCTTTAGACATTGATATAAGGCCTTACTAGCACATTGTAAATATCTACTTAAGAAACTTACTGCTACAGACAAATCAGGTCGTGTATTACAAGTATAAAGCAAACTCCCTATCAAACTTCTACAATCTTTTTCTATCTCTACAGATTCTGGTTTATCCCTTTTTAGCAAATCAAAATTAAAGTTCTGTTCAATAGGCGTTGATACACTTTTACATTCTGACATTTGATAACTATCTAATAATTTTTGCAAATATTTCTTTTGGTTTATTACAGTTACACCATTCTTAAAATCTTGTTTAATGTTTATCCCCAAATAGTTACTTGCTAAACCCAAATCTTTCATTTTAAAGTTCTGACACAAAGAGTTTTTAAATGAATTTAATTGGCTTTGGTTATTTCCAAAATAAAGCAAATCATCCACAAACAATAATACATACATGTAGTCATTACCTTTTCTTTTAATATATAAACAAGGATCATTTTTAGATCTCTCAAAATTTTCTTTTACAATAAAATCGTTAAATTTAGTGTTCCAATATTTAGGTGATTTTTTAAGGCCATAAATTGACTTTTTTAATCTACATATTTTGCTATTAGGTAATTTCATAAAAACAGTCTCTCTAATATCACCATAAAGAAAAGCTCCAGTTACGTCCATTTGATATATTGGATGTCTTTTCTGAGTAGCTACTGCCATCAGGGTTCGAAACGTTGTCATCTTCGCCACAGGTGCATAGGTATTGTTGTCACAGTTCTTTTGCTCGAAGCCACGAGCTACCAGTCGCGCCTTGTAGATTGGATTTCCTTCAGTTTCCTTTATCTTGAATACCCATTTGCTACTTACTATCTCTTTACCATCTGGAACATCTTGTATTTCTTCCCAAGTATTATTTTCTTCTAAGGTTTTTATTTCTGTCTTAATAGCTTCTTCCCATTTAGCTCTATCCGGTCTTTTCAAGGCTTCTGCATAAGTAATAGGTTCTTCACATGAAATACTCAAAAAACTATTTTCGCTATCCTCAAATTGTTGATTTATTTCGTAGTCTTCCATCCATGCAGGTGTTCTTTTTATTCTTTTAGGCCTTTCTTCACATATTTCTTCCTGTCCTTCACTTATTTCTTCTTGTGTTGTTTCATATGTCAATTCTGGTATTTCTTCTGTTACTCCGACAGAATCCTCATATTCTTCATTGAATGAATTTGTTGATTGTTGATCAGATACATTTTCATAGTTTTCCTCCCGATCACAATCATTTTGAATTTCTTCTTCTGTACTTTTCTGATTAGTTTGGTTAGATTCAAATGATATTACTTCTATTTTATCTATGTGTTTGTTCATAAATTTTTCACAATTTTCTTCTCTCTTGTTTTCTTTTAGGAAGGTCACATCCCTTTTGGTTTCCACATTGTTCTTCTCAGGTAAGTAAATTCTGTATCCTTTAATATTTACACTTTCCCCATATCCAACAAAATAGCCTATGTCTGCTTTACTGTCGAACTTCAATCTCTTTTTTGTTGGAATATGCACTCCTACTTTAGATCCAAATACGTGCAAATTTGAAATGTTGTACATGGCTTTGTTCCACCATAATTCATACGGCGTCTTGTCTTTTATTCTACTTGTTCCCGTGTGGTTTATCACAAATACAGCAGTATTAACAGCTTCTGCCCACAGGTTCTTGCTGAGGTTGCTTTCTATTAACATGGTTCTAGCAGACTCTACAACTGTTCGCATTTCCCTCTCAACGCACCCGTTTTGTTCAGGAGAGTATACTACACTCCTTTGATGCTGTATTCCATAGGATTTTAACATACTTGTCATCTCTTCACTACAGAATTCTTTTGCATTATCTGACCTTATATATTTAATTTTATGACCAGGATTGTTTAATGTTTCTGTTATAAATTCTTTCAGGTATTTAATACTTTCACTTTTCTTTTTCAAAAAATAAACTCTTCTGTATTTAGTGTAGTCATCTTTCAATAGTAGGAAAAATTTTGCTCCACCCAATGATATTTGTTCAACAGGTCCTCCTATATCTATGTGTATTATTTCACCAGGTGCCTGACTTCTGTTTTCACTAGTCGGAAATGGTAACCTATGTTGTTTTCCTTTTACACAGGATACACAAGTTTCTTCACTTCCTTTATTATATGTAATATTACATTTATCTAGTATTTTCCTTACTTGATTAATGTCCTGGTGACCTAGCTTTGCATGCCATTCTGACAAATCCGTGCTACACTTGCCAACCATAGCTATTTCCTTTTCATATTTAAATTGCATAATGTACATTTTTCCTTCTCTTTTTGCTATAGCACATACATTATCATGCTTAATAAATTTGCTCTCATTTGCTGTAGGTATCAACTTGTAGCCTTTATCTAATGCTGCGCTCATAGAGAATAAATTTACCTTCATATCGGGTACATATAAAACACTGTATATTGTAGTTGGTATCCAGTTATTCCCATCATATGCACTCAATTTAATTTCACCTTGTCCTAATGCTTTAATCACTGAACCGTCCCCAATTATGACATCTTTAGGAACTTGAAAGTTACAATAATTAGAAATACTGTTTTTTGATTTACACATGTGCTCGGAAGCACCACTGTCCAAGTACCAATTATTATAGTCTTTGCAATCAGCTGTTAGCGCACTTATTGATCCAGTTGTAACAAAAGCATTTTGTTTATTTTCATTTTTATTTTCCTGAGGTATTGTTTTTTCTTTATTGAACCAACAATTTTCAATTTTATGTCCTTGTTTTTTACACTTAGTGCAAAACACTTTCACACTGTTATATTTGGATTTACAGTCAGCTTTAATATGTCCTAGTTTTCCACACTTTCTGGATGTACTTTGCGCTTTGAATGCTGAAGTTTGTACTCCTTCACTTTGTTTATTTCTCTGTTCCTCAATTATGAGCCTAGCTGTCAATTCTGCAAGCGTTTTTTGACTTGCCGGTACTGAATCCCAAGCAGAAATGAAATGGCGGTAATGTTCTCCAAGCGATGAGATTATTTTCGTTATCACCATACTTTCTGGGATTGTTCCTTGTGCTTGTTTGATACGAGTCACTAAATCCTCTATTTTAGCTATAAACGTTGTAACGTTTTCGTTGTCACACAACTTTATTTCAAAGAATGTTTGCTGCAGTAAGTGCAATGACACATCGGAGTTTTGTTCATATACTGTAACTAATTTTGTCCACATTTCTTGTGCCGTTTCGCAATTTTGTATGTGTATCATCACTGATGGTGACATGCGAGTTACAATCACGCCTTGTGCCTTAACGTCAGCTTGTAGCCATTTTTGTTTGGCTTTGTCGTCCTCTTCCGGACTTATTTTGTACGATCCATCTATTACTCCGAAAACGTTGATTGCCTTCATTATAACCTTGACCTGGAATTTCCACGTCGGCCAATTGTTAATTCCTTCCAGCCTTGTGTTAGACTGAGGATTTGATCCGAAAATCTCGGCGTCCATCTTTTCTCCTGTACGTTCCTTGCTTGACCACAAGTATTTTCACTTTACCGTGATTTACCGCACTTGTCTCAATTTCTTCTGGGTTAGAACTGGGCCCATAACCTTTTGCAGTAGTTTTCGTGCAGCACTAACCCGAAGAAAAGAGGTGGCTTTGTTTTTATAAAGACTTTATTATAAACATGGTACGCCATTTACCGGCGGGCACACACCACACTTTTTTGTTAAGGAAACAGTGTTACCAGCATTTTAAAATAAATTTACTGTTGCCTATTTAATTTCTACAGTGAGTGTGTGCACGTGGTATTATAATATTGCAAAATGCTTGCTCTCATCTCGTGTTTGCAAATAAGGATGCACCCAGTACTTCTTTCTTTGTTTTTTCTTCTTTACGTAACGTGTGTAAATGTAGTAAATAGCTGCAACTTCTTCCACGTCCATCTTTGAAATGGATCGACATGACCGCAAATCGCAACGGTTCTTCAACCGCACGTTGCGGTTGCGAATGCGGCTGCCCGCGATCCGGCTGGCCGCATTCGCAACCGCATCCTGCGGTCAGCCGCGCGGCTAGCCGTAATGCGGCTACCCGCATAGTGCGTATGAACCCTTAGACTCATTTTGTTAGTAGGCTACGTAGTAACTAGTTTGATCATTTGACGTCATCGCAGCGCTCGCGTGGCACTTGCATCGAAATCACTGCGCTGCGACGACGCAACGCATTGGCAACGTCCGTGTGGCAGGCCATTTCATACAACATTTAGCTTATCTGTTGGGATTTGAATACCGACAATTTGAGTTAGTTCAGTTAGTACAGTTAATTTATTGTACAGTACAGACGCCATCACATCAAGCTACCCGAAACTGTAAAATTTTCCCAATCAACCTTGAACCTAATGTTTTAGCGATAAAGTTGAAAATCTATTAAAGAAATTTGACAGATTGTAAGTAGTAGCTTGATGTGCTGGCGTCTGTGCTTACCTTTTTTGTACTCAACTATAGCCAAGTAGAAATAGAAAAGTTAAATTTAATAGATTGTCACCGAGTTTATATCTTTTGTATTGGGCAATCTACTTAATAAAAATCTTAATAGCCCGGGGAATTTACGCCGAATTTTAAGCTAACTTTGCATTCATTTAAAACAATGATAATATTAATTTATCGTGTAGGGTAGTGACAGGGGGGGGGATTCTTAAAAAGTATACCGCGAAAAGTTCAATTCCACGTGAAGGGTTTTTTAAGAAAACATCTAATTTCAATTTTATTCTGTAGGTATATTAAAATTCTAGCTGTGCCCCGCGGTTTCATCCGCGTTAATTTGAGGAGAAAACGTAATAAAATATAATCCATTATTTTATGCTATAATACTAATAATAACTATGACATCTCCTAAGATATTCATTGAAATCAAATGATGGGCTATTTTGTTCAAAATTGAATACTTGTGATGAATAACGTATTTATTTGGATAAGGATTAATATCATGTTTATAAAAACACCTTCGCAAATAATTTGATTACTAAGTATAAAAAAGGGTAACTATAGTGAGTCAACCTTAAAAGTTATGCTTTCACGGACTTTTTGTTAGAACTTTTAAAGGGGAACAATTCTGTCATAAATGATTTTTGCGTCGCAGCGCACCTACGCAACGGAAGCTCTCAAAAGGAATATTTTTTCCCGTTTTTGCAACATTTTTCATTGATGCTCCGCTCCTATTGGTCTTAGCGTGGTGTTATATAACCTATAGCCTTCCTCGATAAATGGACTATTCAATACAAAACTAATTTTTCAATTCAAATCAGTAGTTCCTGAGATTAGCGCGTTCAACCAAACAAACTCTTCAGCCTTATAATATTATTATAAGTATACCTAGGTATACCTAATAGATAACAACATTTTAAGACGAGTCACGGTGATAATGCTATTAGTTCGTATCAACAGCCGCAAGCGCAACATAAACATTTGTTATTGATAGTTTATCTTATTTTTACCCGACTACGGCGAAGCAAAAAGGAGGGCTATGATTTTGACCGGTATGTATGTATGTATGTAAGTATTTATGTATGTATGTATCATCTGCTCCCTCATATCTTTTAAACTCCTTGCCATAATTAGACAAATGAGGTCTCGTTGGAAGCGTCTTGATCGTCCGCTGGTTATAGTAGGCTATGTGACGTCACATTAAATTGAATATGGCGCCCTCTAGCGGACAAACAGTCGTGAAGAAAAAAAAAAATTTTTAATCATGCCGTGGTAGGTATCAAATGAAAGGGCTTAATTAGCACATTTCAAAAATATAAATATTACTGAAATAAGCCCCAAAATAATTAAATAAAAAATAAGTTTAAAACTAAAGGATGAAACAAGAAAGTACCTACCTTCCCGTGGTCGCATGCCGCTGTACTAACATACCTATAAGCTATGGTAGCATGCGACCACGGGAAGGTACTTTCTTGTTTCATCCTTTTCAGTAGTCGGGTTTTATTTGAACTTTGATTTCGGGAGAAAAACTGTAAATCATTTTTTATTAACCCATAATGACAACAGAAAAATGGGTACACCACCAGTGGGTGATTTGATGAGTAAACGCGACTTCCAATGCAAAGATAGCACCTATTTACCGAACTTTATAAGTTTGCCTAAAGACTAGGGAGGGGTGGGTGGAGTTATTAATTTCAACTGTATGCCTTTCGAAATGTTTTTTTCCCCATGGATGACACTCAGAAGAAGAATGCTTTGAAATCTAGCATAAAAAAACAGGAAGAAAGGTTTATGCTAAGTACCTAAGTACCTACTTCATTTTTAAGTCCGGAACCCTAAAATATTTATCAAACATGACCTTTTCATTTTTGATACCGTTTGCATAATGTTGTTTGTTGTTTGCATACAATTTTATTTGGGATAATGTTTACTGAAATTTTCAGTAAGTAAACAATATCCCGTGCCAAAATTCCATAGATTCCCTATGTAATGAAGGAAGATTGCTATCGTATGGGTTTAATCGGAGGTAGGTCACGTACCCTTCTGCCTCCTCTAGACAGACTCAATCCATCCAGAATTAAGCAATCATTGTAATTATGTCCTAGAGGATATCTGCATGATTTTTTTTTTCAATAGATTTTAACCCGAACTTATCCACGGCGATTTCAGATTCATACAGAAATCATTGTGCAATAATTTTAGTCGTACTTATTTTACGAAAAGTACTGTATCATGCTTACTAGGTATGTTAGACTTTTTATTTCGAGATGATTTTGTTAGTTGGCTATGTAGTAACTAGTTTTTGCTCGCGGTTTGGACGACTTTTCACGAAGGTACACTTAGGGAAATTAATTTTTAAGCAAATTGTCACCTACGTCAATTTTCCGAGTTATGGACATTTTATACAACTGTCATTTGAATATGCGGACAATGTTAATTTATTGTACTTACATATGTTTACTCAATTATAGCCAAGCAAAAATAGCAAAGTTGAATCTAACAGATTGTTACCGAGTTTATCTCTTTTGTACCGGGCTATCTACTTAATAAAAATCCGGGCCCGAGCCCGGGGAATTTACGCCGAATTTAGGCTAACTTTGCATTAATTTAAAACTATGAAAATATTAATTTATCATGTAGGATAGTGACAGGGGAGTTACCTATGTTAAAAAGTAAATACCTATAGCGCGAAAAGTTCAACTCCGGGTAAACGTTTTTTTTTTAAAAACATCTACTTAATTTCAATTTTATTCGGTATAAAAAATATTAACAGACATATGTATTTTTATGGAGTAGGTATTTGTCGAAGAATTTAAATTTTTTAGGTTTTGAATTTTAAGAATTTTTTTTTATTACGGAAATGTTTCCACGGAAATTCGTAAATATAAGATCGTGATATTTTTCATTTGTACTTCAAGCACTGAGGTACTACTAGTAATATAGTTCAATGACTTCAAGCAAAAATATGAAACAAAAACGAAGAAGGACAAAGGAGGAAGAACACTTAAGGAAGTTCGATATTTTGCCGATGGGTAATCCCAACAGGCGCGCGGCTTGTACAAGGTATAAATTAATAAATTCTCTGTACATAACCGGCTAAGGCGCTCACGCGCGGGAGTTGAATTTGTATGTAAAAAAAATCACGCGTGGCCCGCGCGGGGGCGCGTTATCTGCTCACCGCGGCAGAGCGCGGTGCAGTGTGTGGAGCGCCTAAGTAATAACAGCCGCACGGGTGGATCGATCAGGTTAAGCTACGCTTGCCGCGGATGTTCCGTGGATGGGTGACCATCATTGGGTGCCTCGGAAAGCACGTTATATCTTTGACAGTTGTTACGGGTTGTCAGAAGCCTGAAGGTCTGACAACCAGTCTTACCAAGGGGTTTAGTATTACCCAGTAACTGGGCTGTGGAGGTCAGATAGGCAATCGCTCCATGTAATACATTGGTACTCAGCTGCATCCGGTTAGACTGGAAGCCGACTCCAACATAGTTGGGAAAAGGCTAGGCAGATGATGACTAACAGTAGCAATGGCTTTGATTTTGACAATTCAACTACATTATTTGCGTTATTTACTTTGTTGAGAAGACAAATTTTTGGAGTAGATAAAACAATAGATTAGTAATAAACTTCAAAATTATTCAGATTGTGATTAAAAGTGTCTTACGCAATTAGGGTGCTGAGTTTGTGCTTGGTGATTAATTATATAAGCGTAATTTATCATTTGAGAATTTGAGATCCATGTAAGAGCAATGTTTAGCTAAAATATGCAATTGTTTGGCAAGGTTAGGATAACATTTTAATGTTCATAGGTACCGCCTATGTAATAGGTAAGGTTTTTGTTAAATTTTTGCCTGTCTGTCTGTTTGTTCCGGCTAATCTCTGAGAGGGCTGAACCGATTTTAACGGGACTTTCACTGGCAAATAGCTGATGTTATAAGGAATAACTGAGAACTAACCTTTAGAAAAAATGCTCCATATTTATCTATGCCTTTGGTAATTTTAATTTTCAGTGTGGCCAAGTGGTAACGGTCACGATCGACGATCTTAGGGGCCATATCCACGAGCGAGAGAATCGCGACGGATCCGCGCTTCTATCGTCGGGTCGTCTCCACGAACGAGCGATTATTCCGCCAGCGTATCGTCGCGACTGGTAACGGAATCGCCTAATAAACTTTTCAATGTTAAACATTGTGCTTATATTGTTTAAAAAGCTTGTCGATACTTCACGTCCTTGCTTGGCGAAAGGCAACGCTGAAATGACGCTACGTTTGACAGCGCGCCCGCCGCGCGCTCGCTGCGAGAGCGCCACGTTCTGCGGCGAGCGCGCGGCGTGCGCGCCACCAGTAGCGACGATACCGCGGCGATACGACGACGTTACGCGCGCACATTGCCACTCGTCGCATCGCCGCAATAACTTCGCCGTGTGGAGACGCGTTCATAGAGAGTGTACAGAAATACGTGGCACGACGATATTATCGCCGCGATTCTCTCGCTCGTGGAGACAGCCCCTTATCTGCGTGTTGTATGTTGTGGGTTCGAACCCAAACAGGCACTTTACTTTGTATTAATTATTTCATCACCACTGCTCTCAAAACGTTGAAGGAAAACATCGGTGAAGAAAAAATCGTGAGGAAACTAGCATGTTCTAGAACCAAATAACCACGTGGTGGATTACGGTCTAATTCCTTTCATAAAGAGGCAGTGGGAACATTATAGGCTATGCAATTGGCTACACTAATCGTTATTGGCGGGAATAGAAGTTAGAACGTAAAGTTCCAAAGTAACTGAATAGTTTGCTATTCAGTTTAATTAAAATGCAAACTATCTCCCGTAAACTGGCAGTTTAGTTTAAGTGCTAACCATCTAGCACGTCTGTGCGTGTGTCTGTGTGTGTACTTGTTCTGAGACTATCTTCTGAACGTTCACTGTCCACGAGGCAGATATAGTTAAAGAATCACTATAGCCCATATAGTTATTAGCTCGTATAGTTAAAATGATGTAAAGTCTTCATTCTCATTCTTCATACCGCATCAGAACCAAGGTAACTGGCATAGCCCGAAGAATTGCCAAACTTAAGTGGTGGCGGGCAGGGCACATTGCTCGCAGAACAGATGGCTGATGGGGCCGGAAGGTTTCTGAAGTGGCGACCGCGTACCGGAAGACGTAGCGTTGGTAGGCCTCCCACAAGGTGGACCGATAACCTTGTGAAAACCGCAGGGATCCGTTGGATGCGGGAAGCACGTAACCAGTCGAAGTGGAGGTGCTTGGTGGAGGTCTTTGTCCAGCAGTGCACGTGTTTCGGCTGACATGATGAAATGATGATGAAAAGTCAAGGAAATTCAGCATTTTAGAATTCAACATTTTGCGAATCCAACATTTTGCGAATTCAACATTTTGCAAATCCACATTGTAGACCAGAAGGTTTTTTTTGTTGTTTTTTTCCTTTTTGAAAACTGAGCCGATGTCGACTATTTCTCGAGCTTGCATGTATACTCTGTGGAGATTCTTATGCCCGCAATAACCGTACCTACCTTTGCGTTCTAAAGTCAGATAACAGTGTTCTTGTTACCGAGCGAAGATTTAACTGCGAACATGTAACCTTGTAATCACATGTATTTATGTAGGTAGCAATCATGATAGACCGTTTGCGGTATCATAATAAGTATGTGATATGACTGATCATTATGGTATGGCCTGCAATTACCGGTAATACCATGAACGCTCCCTCAGTAAGGCGCGACGCGACGGCGCGGCGCGGCGCGGCGCGACTCCGATAGAATAAGGGCCGGGACACATAAACACGATACGACGTCGCGTCGTGCTACGACGAATATGATGGTATATGATTGTAGTAACTTTTCATACAAACGTTAAAACGATGCCGCGTCGTAGCACGACGCGACGTCGTATCGTGTTTATGTGTCCCGGCCCTAATTTCCATGAAGTTTTCGTAGAAATTGCTCCACCAGAGTCGTGTTGCGCCTGTCTGCGAGAGCCTTTAACACTTTGCGGGACACTTTAAGCACAGAATACTTAAAGTACTACGTACAGAAAGGCCACTCCCTTCCCCGCACTAACATCAGTTACCGCACCTCACCCCGCACTTCGAGGTTACCGTCGCAGTTCTTTAACAAAGAGCGCTCGCAAATACAAGTACCTCACGCACACATTCATACGTATACAAACGTCATTTTTTAATGTAGTAGTAGTAGGTAATTATCACAGTAAATATAATATACAGTAAGTTATCTAAGGCCGCCCGCCGAGTTATTAGCCTACACTTGCGTTGATCCCCAGGGTTGTCACTTTTACTTTTAGTTAATAATTTCGAACAAGCAGCACTTGATCTAAATTTATGAAATAAAAAGCATATTATGATTGAATATTTTACCAATTTATAAATTTAGTAAAAATAAAAAGCCTTTATTCACATAACATTTATAATACTAAGTTACAAATTTGATACCGAGAAAATTTTTCTCCTGTTTCTGCACGTCCGGAACGCTTTATTATTATTTGTTAATGTAAAGTAAATTCTCATTCTTATGTAAAGTTTTTGTAAAAAGCTTTTGGGAAAGCATGGACAGGGCATCTTAAATTCTATATCATTCAGTTGATCGTAAATTGACCGGCCAATTTTAATGTTGATGTGGTCCTTTTCGAACGCTTTGCGAAACACCTGCTCCATCCTTTTTACATTATCGACAAAATCATCAGGTGGGATCATGAGTTAATTTCGATCTTTGCCGTAATTCCTGTAATGGGTGTATCCAGATTCTACACTTAAATTACACGCTCGTTGATTAACGTCGACGTAATTATTTAAAAAATCGCAGTTCTTATGGTAATCAACACATTTTTTTAACAAAGCGCCACAAACATAAAAGAATGCATTTTTTTCCGGTAGCTCATGTTGTATTGGTACATAGTCAGAACGTAAGATTTCCGACAAAATATTTTCATTTCCTTGTGTTTGATTGCTACTGGTAACTAACTTTAGCTCTAAATATAGTATTCAGAAAGTAAATTTGGGAATACATTTATATGGAAAAATGCGCCTCAGCTACGTTCTTAATAAAGCAAATAAACTGTGAAATAAACAATACAATACCACATTTTCTAATAATATTTAAGTATAAGTAGGTACTTACATTTCTGGTTGAGTAGGAACTATAAAGAATGATAAGTCCGGGTTTGCGAAATCATTATTGAGGCACCCGAAAACACTACAATATTTTTTCCCCCTTTTTGAAGTCATGATACTCGTAATTTAAGTGGCCGCCGCCGGCGAGAGTTGACGAACGCAAGCGGTCATGTAGCGTACGCGCGTGCTCACAGTCGCGCTGCACAGCCCGCACTGCCGCCACCTTATTCCCTCATATATTATGCTAGCGTGTGCGTGAAATCGCGTGCCGACATGGCGCGCGGCGCCCACGCACACATTCAAACCGAGAGCGGCACGTTTGTATGAAGATGTTTTACTGTATGTTTACTGTGTAATTATTTTGCGAGCGTTGTATGGAGTGTCCGGGGTGTGTTTTAAGCCCCTCGACGTAATAACAATAAAGCTTCTATTGTGTCTCGTTCAGTGTCCTTCAATGTGTTAACAGTTAATTTGCTTTCGCAAGGTGGTAAACTTTCGAGACGTTTACACCTTCCAAAGATCTGCGCAGTGAGTAGCACGAATTGACAATTTCGAATTTTATGCAATAAAGTATAGAAAAAAAACACACACAACTCGTGACACTTCTGTACACTAGTCCTTTTTTTTCTATACTTTGACACTTTTTGTGCCGATTCGTGCGAGTTGCCTATAGAAAAAATAAGCCATCAAAAACATAACTTGTAAAAAAAGCCAGGTCTTGCAACTCAGTTCTTCTTCCGCAAAAAGTTGTGAGATCCATGTAATACCAAGTCGGTTAATTTATTCAGTCCCTACTTAAGGGACCTAACAACATCTTATAGTGACCATATTAATATTAAAAATCTTTTATGTTTTAAATAAATAGATTGACTTGGCCATCGCATGAAAACACAATGTATCTCACAAGTAATACATATTATATTAAATTAGATTGTTTAGTGCGGTTGCCAAGTCAATCTATTTATTTAAAACATAAAAGATTTTTAATATAATTCTTAAACAACTGATTCAAATTGAATGAAATTTAAAATATACCGTGTTTATACAATGCCTGCTTGGTTACTTAAAATTCAGGCTTCTAGCTTTATCAAAATGGACTGAACTGTTTCGAGAAAAGGATGGTACGGCCGTGCCGCTTTGTGCTCGACTTTCCGGGGGCACGGGAGTGCCCCCGTTATTATTTGATTCGCCCGTTTCGGGCGAGTAAATACGTGCGAATCAACTAATAAGCCGATTATTTTACACACACGGAGAGCATGCTATAATAAACTATAAATAAGCATACCTACTACTTACTAGTAACATATTATTAAGTATTCTGTGCTATTAATCAAGCATGGTTTTTACCTAATAGCTTGTGTATGCCTTTGTGCTCGGCTTTTACTAGACTTAAGTAATTAAAATTACAAATATTTGGTAGATACGATAGAAGGAGTCAAGCATGTGACTGTAGGTACCTACCAGTGAGGTTTTGATTTATGATTGTACAAACGTCTCGATCACATAATTAATATTATTAACGTACTCCAAAGCACTAATGAGCGGTATCAAGCACACATTGAATATTGTATAGCATATTAAATGGAATCTCATCTGATAAGGTAATACAGTACATACCTATGAGCATAATATTTACATATATTATTATCTAATAATAGCACCATAAAGTATAAACTTATGTTCACTTGGAATGAAATCTTGTGATAAAGTCGCGAGCAAAGATATGTATAAACTTAGTAAAATTCAAAAGCCATTTTTTCGTAGCGTACTACCTACCAAACGTTGAAATATTCTGTATACATATACGATCAATCAAATGAATTTCACTTACGGCCGAACATGTACATATTTATATATCGATGCGGCCGTACCCAATAACCTATTGTAGTCAGTATAATTATAACTGTCAGCATAATACGAGTATAATCACACAGATCGCTACTGACATAGGTTATTAGGACGTTAAAACCAGATATAGATAGGTTTTTCTACCTCCAGTATGCCAAAACTGGTGATAGATCGCTCTTAGCGATAAGACCGCCCATTGTGTCACCCATTGTAAAGTTTCTATATTTATGTGTGTAATTTATATGGTGTACCTACATAATAAAGAGCATTCTATTCTATTCTATAAATAGGAAATTGTGTCCAGCCGTTAGAGTGTAAATAAGCAAAAATATGTACGTGAAATATGTGTAAAAAATACAGAATGAATGTATGTTTGTAAAATAGGTATGTATACTTTATGTGTGTATATGTATGTATGTTGGTATGTATATACCTTGTACAGTCGCAAATCGCAGATGTAAATTGTAGAACTTGCATAGTTATGCAAATTATACAATTTGCATAGTCTACAACTCTGCGAGCGTGACAGTGACAGTGAGAATGCCAGTGTCCACCTAATTATGCTACGTAATCTCATCCTCATTGTATAGGTACTATGTAGTCGCACCATTTCGTGCGCACACGTCACAATATTTAAAGATGAAATTCAAATTTTTTCATCCTAAAGAAAAACAAATGTTGTCTGTGGTCCAGTCGTTGGCGCGGTCTCCTGACATCTGTCAATCATTGTACTTTTTTGTGCCGCGCACTGATCACGTTTTCGTATATAAAAGTTCAGAAAAGTTTTAACAAGATGGGAAAACAGAAGAAAACGAGACGATGGAATGTAGGAGCTGACCGTACGCCTGCGAGAACTGGAAAAATCGCTTGAAAAAGCAAAGCGGAGCCGTCATCGAAACTCAGTTGTCGGCAATTGAAATCATGCCGTAATATACGCACAGCAGTCTCTAGTTTTCACTGTGAGGTCAACCATGAGAACGTAACTGTGCCGTATACTTACACAAGAACGATACCACATGAGCTATCACGCGAGGCTAGCCGATGGTATATACGTTCAGTGTACGGAGGATCTTTGGCTGACAAGGGATGCCGTAATACACACAGCAGTCTCTAGTTTTCACTGTGAGGTCAACCATGAGAACGTAACTGTGCTGTATACTTACATAAGAACGACACTACATGGTATATACGTTCAGTGTTCTGAGGATCTTTGGCCGTCTCTAAGTGTTCTCACGCGAGGTGAACCATGAGAACATTCAACTGTGCCATCAACTCCACACAGACTCACGAGAGGTTAGTCAATGTTCTATAATAATAATCCATTTATTTCAGGTTAAATCAAATAAAATCAGATATAAACCAGTCTATACGTCCAGTGTTAAAAACACATCCCTCCTGCATTCCTAGAGCTATCACGTGAGGTTAGCCATGGATTTAGATCTAAGCAGTCTGGGACCTAACTCTAATTAGTCTTCGTAGATGAGTACGGAGCCCTCTTCCATGGAAGACTACAGTTGGACTTTGTGTTATGTGACCGAAGCCAACACAGCCGGATTGGGAATATCCATACTCAATGCCGTTAATTATAATCTAATTCCAAAATACTTTATATTCTAGATGTTAATATGTAACATACATAACACATAATCAGCCTATAATGTTCCCACTGCTGGGACACAGGCCTCCTCTCAGTGAGGGTGTTAATATACAATTTAACTTATATAAGCTATGTTAGTACTTCAATTCTACTAAAATACAGCCGAAAGGAGGCTGAGAGTGGAACGATATACATACCCAACGTGAAGTCCTAAGTTCAAGTATTGAAAATCTGCTTGTGAGATGCTGGGGTACAGTTAGCTACTTTACCTGTAGAACTGCATGGCAGTCTGGCCACACGGTGGTCAATTATGATAATGGACTAAATGTGGAGATGAAGCTAAACATTTAAAAGAAGTATGAAACATTCATAATTTGTAGCCTATTGAACCCACCAGAATTTAAAAAGGAAGGGTGGCAGCAGTAAATGGAAGTGGAATCAAATGGGACCACACAATCAAGGTGCAGCGAACTACAGTGGCCGCTACTATTACATTCATTGGGAACAGTTCATAACAGTCTAATAGCCTCCCAAGCGTTTGTATAGTGCAGATCAAATCGAAACATTAAGTTACTGAGCTAGACTGAGTGTGACATTAATTTATCATGAAAATTGCAATAATCTGAGATCCTTAATCCTACCTAGCCATGAGGAAATTCAAGAATTGATGTGAGTAAACACCAATATCAAAATACCTATTCTACACACCAATTCAGAATAGCTATCTATAAGCTTCAAGATAAATCCAATGCCAACAACCGTTGCCAGAACCAGCATCATCACTAGCTCAGGTACAGACTGGTAGATTGCAATATTTCTCTGAAGTATGATATTACTACTAATCCAACCATATATGAGTGGATCAAGGGTTATAAACTACCTTTTACTGAGTTTCCAATTCAAACTTCTGAATAACAACTTCATTCAGAAAGAAAGCAATCTATCCCCATGGAATAATCTCTTATATTAGGTGCTATAGAAACATGTGCTCCTGTCAAATAAGTAATTTTATCTGGTATAATTGTACCAAAATCGCATGGTGTTTGGAGATACATATTAAATAAAAACTTAATATGTAGTATGTTACTAGGTATATAAGTTTTTTGCCTACAATATTACATTGATTTAAAAAATTCATATCAATTATCCATATGAAAATATTTCAGGAGATATCCCCAGTTTCTATTTCAAGATATGTTATAAGTTATAACAGTTTACATGCCTCGTATTTGGACTTAGCACCGCTCCATATGTATTCACAAACATCATAAAGCCAGTTGTCTGTCACCGGAGGTCACTAGGGTTGTTTTTTGTCATACATCTTGACAATTATATTCTGTGCCCTGCCGATCCATATGCAGTGTTTAGAAAATATGTCTGATACTCAAACTGTGTTAAATATCTAGGATTTATTATTAAAACTGAAAAGAGTGCCCAGACAGTGCTGCCAATGTCTAGGATATTAGTTGGGTTCAGTCCAGTTTGCCATTTCACTTCCTCAGGAAAATATAGACTTCACCCTGTAGTCCATAAAGAATATTAAGTCTGAAATGAGATATAAATAATCGAGTGTGTCTAATTACTAGGTATTCTAGTAGCTGCATCTGTATATGAATATGGTTAACTTTATACCAAACTAGGTTAAAAATCACTTATTTACAAATACAACAGGGCCAGAAACAAATTAAAAATCATTTATTTGCAGAGATTGTTGGTTACCTTACATTCCAACAAACCACAATAGAATTAAACAATTAGATTTTGTTCTCGAAATATTGTCCCAAACTGACTGGGGTCTGGTATGTAATGATATCAACATCCACAGGCACTGGACAGTTAATGTTGAAAAGTTCCTTACCTTACCTTGAACTATTAGCAACATTTATGGGGCTCAAAACATTTGCAAGCAAACTCAGTTACTGTAAGGACTTAGAAAAGATATCACAACGGCCATATCCTGTGTCAGTAAGATGGGTGGTACTCATTTTACTCATCTGAATAGCTTGGCTTAACAATTTTGGCAACGGTACAAGGAATGACAAATACGGGTTTATGCATTTTATATTAGTTCCAAAGAAAACAGTATGGGAAATTGAATCTAGGCTTCCTAACATAGAAATTAAATGGAAGTGATGTGATATAGCCTACAAGTCAAATGTTGCAAAAAAAAAAAAAAAAAAAAAAAAAAAAAAAAAAAAAAAAAAAAAAAAAAAAAAAAAATTGCAGCAACTTGTACAACTTTGAAACCCTACATAAGGACATACTTCTAAGTAAAGATATACCTATGTAAGCAGGGGGGGGGGGTGTGTGCTGTACTGGGCCAGCCCCCGATTAACCTGTTTACAATCAGGTCTAATACTAAATATCAACATATCATGGCTCCCTGATCCAAGTATGTTCTGTAGATCTATTCACTGTCAAATGGGATCTCAACACCCAATGCACAGGAGTCACTGTTTGCTGCCATATTATCAGGGACGCTTTCCTGATAGGAGAAAGACTGATCCCTCAATTAATATAGTGTTAGCTTTGCTCTAGATCAGTAGACTCTCTTCTGTTAGACACAAGACATTGACCCCTAGGCTCAGTCATGATAGTCATATAATTTTTACCACTAAGTTTAATGATGTATGATATCCTAATGGTACTGAGTGAGCTATATAATAATCAGCAAATTCTGTAGTTTTTGACCGCCACATTGACACAACAATGACAGAGCGACAAGGTTTCTCAGGGATATATTTATATTAAGACCAAAGAATCCCAAATAGGAAGTTAGTGGGACCCTAGTATCGTTTTGCATTATTTAACCGGCCAAGCACCGCGCGTCGCCTATTGGCGACGAAACAATAGAAAATCAATTGTATCTCATTAGCGGAGTTCGACAGATTAATTTATTTCCCAATCAAACCCTTGGTTTAGAATTTCTAACCAAACAATTAGTAACGATAATAGCTCTTGTAACTGCACACAAATTCAAACCTGGTCACTCATTAGTACACTTCTTATAATGAGGACAAAATTAACATAAAAATCCAGATATAATTAAAACCTGGTAGATCCGAACTCAACTTGATTCTACCATTTTTTAAAGATAATTTATCTTTCTGTACTGCCACAACCCTTAAATTGTCCTATCTAGATTTTACTAGGTAAGAGTAAAAGACAAAATTGTAAATCATTAATTATAACTATAAGAAAGCCTTATGATGCAACCTCTACTGCAACCAATAATAGATGGATAAAACAAATTTCAAGTAAGAGTGGAATAGATATTATTATTTCTAAATTCACATATACAGACATGCCTCTACTTCAAAGGGCTCTGAAGAAGGTGTCATTATGCTGGTTGGACCACAAATTTCTCAACCCTTACTCGGTTTTATAAGAGACCTTTTTATTAGTGATTCTAATGTTTTTGCACCAGCTGTGTGCTCTATAGAGTGGTTGTACATAGAACTTATTACATGTCAATGGTAATTGTCTGATTACAAGAAATTGATGTGTGCCATATGGGATTATTAATTAAACTAGTTGATTCAAAACTGATTATATTTCCAGAATCTAATAGTAATTAGAGAATTATAAATTAAGTTAGGTAACTATTTACCTTAATGGTACACTGATTCTTAATAGAAATGCATTACAATTAGTATGCATGTTATGTTACAATGTTCAATTATTGAACAATGCTCATTTTATGTAGGTACCTATGATGACCAACACAACTTTATTCTTTGAACATCTACATAGTACCTATACAATGAGGATGAGATTACGTAGCATAATTATACAGATCGGACTAACTTACCTAGTGACGTCCGATCCTTAATTATGTGAAGTAATCTCATCCTCATTGTATCCCAACCCTTCCCAGATAATCATCCTATACTTTAGGTGTATTGGATTGCCTTATTAAACCCCTTCTAGAAGTTGTGTTGTGCTGTATGCCGGGACTATACGATGCCCATGTAGGTCATCGTGAAGTCCCGTTCTTATGCTTTGAAAGAATGATTGACAGATGTCAGGAGACCGCGCCAACGACTGGACCACAGACAACATTTGTTTTTCTTTAGGATGAAAAAATTTGAATTTCATCTTTAAATATTGTGACGTGTGCGCACGAAATGGTGCGACTACATAGTACCTATACAATGAGGATGAGATTACTTCACATAATTAAGGATCGGACGTCACTAGGTAAGTTAGTCCGATCTGTATAATTTTATTGCCCTTGACTTTGAACGCAAGTGTTCGCTAATCCGTGCATAATGGGCGAATGTCTGCGATGCTTTTTTGGTCGTTTTATGATCTACGTGATGCAAACGGCACTACTGTTTGCATCATGTAGATCATAAAACGACTTTTTGGATCCCATTTTCACCCGATATCAAAACCACCATCAGTACCTACTTTATAGAGCTCAAGTGCCCCGTTGGTCTCGTGGTCGACTGCTGAGCGTGGGGTCCTCGGTTGGATTCCCGGGTCGTGCAAATTGTTATTGAATTTTGCCATTAGGAATTTCTCAGTAACGATCCGGAGTTTGGAAGTTTCGTGTGCTAATCTCTCTCCGGTCGAGTCGGATTGCCGTCCCATCAGACTATGAGAGTGAGGGAAGAGGGAGTGCACCTGTGTCTGCGCATACACTTGTGCACTATAATATCTCCCGCGCCGCATAATAGTCTCCGTTGAGATTGGCCGCCATGGCCAAAATAAGGTCTGGAGAAGTTTATAGAGCTGAAAATGCTGACATGTTAACAATAGCAGTGTGCTACTTTTCATCATTACCATAAAAAACATTATAGGTCATGCAATTAGATTCACTTTGATACTCACTTGATCAACTCACGGAGGATGTCATTGGTTCTCCGGGTATACTTTACCATATATGTATACGCGTCGATTTGAGAACCTCCTCATAAAAGACATAATATTTCGACAGAAGTTGGCAACAGTTATTATTGCAGTTACAGAAAGTTAGGCGAATAATACGAATTTTTCAAGTTAAGATGCACACATGTAGGTTATACATTTAATAAATTTAACATTACATTCAAATAAATTAATTTTACGTTTTGCTTATTTATGTGTTCGGTTTTTTTGTTGCCGAATGGGCCTGCCCCTGACCTCGATTACGCCTGGTGGAAAGTGATGGATCAGGCCTGTGATGGAATGGGTGTGCCCAGAAGACACAGGTTTTATTATTGGTAAGTAAAAATCCGTGTTTCATTTGAGTAAGGTATAAAAAACTCCTAAGTTTGTAAACAGTCTATCCTTTTCTACCTGACGTAGGAAAAAGATTGATGACTGTTTTCTATGACAGGTTCCTATCGAGGCGGTTAAAAGCTTCTATGTGATGTGACTGGCATATATTATTTATGTTTTAACATAATTAAGTAGTTTGAATAGGTGTTGATTAAAGTCGCTGCGTATGTACCTACCATTACACGTGTTTTATTCTTCTAGTGAAACTGTGAAAGCGAAATTTCGGTTCCAATAGAGATTAAGTCAATGATTCATTGTCAATACCAATTTCTTGACCAAGCATTTTACAGTAATTTTTAATCGATTAGTAACATAATTCTATAGAATCTAGAATAATTATTTATTTCTAATTGATAACAGTGTAGTTACTCAAACTATACCTTCTAAAGAGATAAGTCAAAGAAAATGATAATGTTATCAAATTCGTTTATTTGTTTTACACACACAGATACCTATAACTTAAACAGGTTGCAAAATGGCTTTTGCAAACATCTCTATTACCGCTTTTATCAGCTTGCACAGATCTGTAGAGAGCGTTCTTTGCAGATGACCACCTTAGTAAAGCTACGAATATTCTTACAAGTCTTTACAGGTACTATACCTACTTTGGTAACTTCATGATTTCAGGAGCGAACTCAAACCGTGCCTGTACATGTTGTTCAGTTTATCTAATTGGTACCAAGTGGCAACGGCAGGAGTACCGCACGGTTCTGATTTAGGACCGATACTGTTTGCTTTTTTTAACGTGTCTTTGACTTGTTGAAAGTGAACACTTCAAGTCTAGGTAATGTTCAACTCTTTGAACTTATTGGCCCAAAACATCTGTATTGACTGTACAATGTAATCCAAAATAGACTTGGTAGTGCCGTTACTTGTAAATGACACTACTGATAGTGCGGCTGGTAGTGTCATTGCCAAACCATGGTTTCAATTACAATAATTCGCGTTTGCTTAGTTTTCTTCTTATTTTCTACCAGTTGGTAGTAAGTAATCTGTCAGTTGTGCAACAAAAACCGTGCGAGTGGGTGGTCTGTTTTCCTGTAACTTTTGCATTTTTAGCTACAGAGAAGGTGTTTTCATGTAGAAATAATGTCTCAGGGTAAGAAAGTACCGTCTATTTTCCGTATGGTTTAATATTTTTATGAAAAACACTTGATTTCATCAAACTAACTTAGTAGGTAATGTTGTGCACTGTTTTGGAAACTTGAGTGACACAACTTTGCCTAGCTCTAGGCTTGTCGCTTGTCGGATTTTATTAATGGTATATTTTTCATATGAGATTTCATTCACTTAAATAACTGGCAAAATGTGGTGTATTATGTAACACTTCTGCCTAACCCTCGAGGATTACAGGCGTGATTTTGTGTTTTGTGCTATATTTAAGCACCTACCTAAGTCTTAATTCTATTGCAGTTATATGAAAAATGGAAACAATAATAAGCGAAGCAGGACAAAACCAGGAGCTCGTGATTATGTTGATTACAAAAATAAAGATCAAGATTATATTTTTAACCGACTTCAAAAAAGCAGATTCTGTATTCGACCCGTATGTACATATGTATGTATGTGTATGTATGTATGTTTGTATGTCCGCAATTTTCTCAAAAAACTAATGCATCAATTTTGAATTATCAAAATTGATTCATAAGTTTTTGAGAAAATTTCACTAATGTGATTCACATACTTTCAGAAAGGTTTTAGTATATAATACATTAGGTAATTATTCTTATGTACGAAGTTATATGCATAAATGTACTGCATCTCCGGCATTTCTATGCGAATTTTGATGATTATTCTAGTCGGTGCACGGTGTCTTCAATTCTTCAATGCACTAGTGTTAATTGAATGTGTGTGGGGTAGGTACAACTAAAAGGTGAAAAATAAAAACTTATTTACAAAAAAACAACCGAGTTCAAAGAAAACACTACAAAGTGAAAAAATAACTTTAATCTGGGAAGTCGGTGTCAAAAAACGAAAAACCGGAACCATCGACACCGACTTCCGAAATTAAAGTTATTTTTTCACTTTGTAGTGTTTTTTTAAACTCGGTTGTTTTTTTCTAAAAAAGTTTTTTGATATATCCTTCTAGGAAAAGTTGTGTCTTTTACCTAAAACTTTGCCTACGACTTTACGTGTTTCTAATTCGAATAAACCAGTAAGATTTAAAGACATTTGGTGGGGAGTTCTACTTGCCAAGGCATAAGGACTGTTTTCCATTTAAAACTCATAAAAAGTCATTATAATAAATAGGTTCAGAGATTCGAACAGAAAATGTCAAGATCGAGGCAAAGTTTCAGCATTTTACGATATATTTTTTAGGCAGCCTTTATAAAAATTTCCTTTTTCCGCCCTTGAACACTGGTTTAGGGGAGGAAAAAATAATTTTAAAGCCAGCAAAACGATTGGCACAGGATGTCATTATTATGTACCACAGAGTTTGTCCATGTCCCAAGGACCGGTTTTATTCTACAGGGTGTTACAGAAAGGGTATATCAATACAAACGGGTTGAAGAGTGTATCTGGTCTAGAATCTCTGTACAAAATTTCAGCTCAAAAGCATTAACTTTGAAAATGCTTAATATTTTTTTATTTCGATAGTTTATTTAATTTTTGTAAAATAGTTTTTATTTTTTCACTTTTTAGTTGTACCTACCCCACACAAATTCAATTAACACTAGTGCATTGAAGAATTAAAGACACGACTCGAAGAATCATCAAAATTCACATAGAAATGCCGGAGATGCAGTACATTTATGCATGTAACTTCGTACATAAGAACAATTACCTAATGTATTATATACTAAAACCTTTCTGAAAGTATGTAGATCACACTAATGAAAGAATTATCAAAATCCGGTCAGTAGTTTTTGAGATAATCGCGGACATACAAACATACATACATACATATGTATATTACATACATACATACGGGTCGAATACAGAACCTCCTTTTTTAAAGTCGGTTAAAAAACCCTAGCTGTAGGTAATATTTTATGTTACTCATGTTGTCTCATCCTGTGTTTTCATGTCCCTAATGAATGTATACAATGTGGGAAAACCCAGGAATCAACAGAAATAAAGATTAGATATAGATTATGCAGGAAAAAAGGAGGGCAAAAAATCATAGGGCATCAAAAAATTCGACCGCATCGCTGTCAAATGGAAAAGTACCCAAAAGGTTGACGGCACAGCCACGTTGTATAGCAATGTTGATTCTTTTGACCAATAATATTTACTGTAAGTTGAACTACATGAAAGAAAGCATACCTGTATTAATAAATAAACTCATAACTGTTTTTATTTATGCAGAAAATGTTTTAAAAAGTATCAAAATAACTGCGTGTGCAATAACTGGTAAAACTAAAATGGCCATTAATAGTTTCGTCTTACATAAGTGCAATTTCATTTATGTGTCGTGAGCTTGAGTCGCCCGTATGAGCTGTCAAGAGGTTGTATAGTCATTGATTACAGCCCACTCCCTCTAACAGAGAGGAGGCCTGTAACCCAGCAGTGGGAACATTATGGGCAGATAATGTATGTTATATAGGTATTATTTAACTGTAAACAAGTAAATAACAAAATTGAATATACACGCGTCGACTTGAGAACCTCCTCTTATGTTTCATCGGTTGAAAAGTTCAAATCCAATTTAGGACCTATTTATTATTGTGAACCGAGAGTGAGAACAACTTGTACAAAACTTCGTACTGGTGGAGCGTAAAAGACATAAGTCAACAGACGTTGGCAAAAGTTATTATTGTAGTTAGTTACAGAAAGTTAGGCGAAGGATTCCAGAATTTTTCATATTAACATTTTCATAGGTACGCGTGTACCTATGAAAATGTTATGAGAATTGTGAAAATTATGAGTTTGTAAGTCAGTGACACGGGCAAAGATGAGGATGAAAGGTCAAAATTGGAATTAAGTAGGAAACTTTTGACAAGGTGAGGATAACATAGGTATAAGGTTGAAGGGTGAATGTGAAGACACAGAGTTTTTTTTTTTGTTTTGGCAGGCTTTGGAAATCTTATGGACAGTGTACCGTTACTGTATAATTCACGCCTAAGAGTCCCAACTCTTAGGCGTGAATTATACAGTAACGGTGTAAGGTTCACCTTACACCGTTACTGTACCGTCCTTCAGGACGGCGCAAAAAAAAAGAAAATAGAACATACCTACTCTGTTCAAAAATTATCAGATGAAAATGCAAATAAAGATGATGATGATGTAAATGGATCTAAAAGTTGTTAACTTCAATAAAAATTGGCATTCACAGGTAAGTACGTTTACCTGTGAACGCCAATTTTTAGTGAAACTTACAAATTGATCGAATTTGAATACTTACATCCAAAATTATAATTTAAAATCTCCATAAAGATGTTTGTCATTTGACAATTGCGGTAAATTTTATAACCTAACTTTTCATCAATGATTTTTAATTACAATTTATCTAATAACGTCATTCGAACATTATTTGTTAGAAATACTGGTTAGATATATAAAAGTTAAAATCTTCTAAACACAGATAAAGGCGGTACTAAAGAGAGTGATTGCGTAAGAATTTCAGGGTTTGTTTACACTTTCATAAGACTTATTGAGGCACTGTTCTACACGTAATTTAATAAGCGATGACACAAAAGTGGTTTTGTCTGGAGTGGAATAAAACGTTTGTTTCATAATAAAGCATTGCATCAATGTAATAAAGGATCTTATTGTAAACAAAGAGTACACAGTTACTAGGGTAGTTTTTGAAGTGTTCTCTACTACTACCTAAAAAATATGATCTGTGTTGCTAAAGTCTACAGTAGATATTTCTATTGAGTTAATCCGCCGCTGCCTGGGGTAATTATTGCGCAACACCAAATGCTAATGCTATTCATTTTGACAAATCAGCAATATTCATTGCGTTATTGACGTGGTCGAGCAGATGATTTCTTCAAACATGGAGCAATGGACTACGAATTTCCTTCAAAATCCTTCGGATATTGAAAGAGTGTTACGCAATTGGGGTGCTGCTGTATATGCCGCTCATGGAAATTAAACAATTGTTTACTCACAAAGGAACATCTATTATATCAACAAAGACGGCCGCTACTGCTTGAACAAGAGCTTGAGCATACGGATTAGTGTAAGTCGACTATTAGGAATGAAATAATCGCAAAATTTATGTCATTTGTTAATTCCCAGAAGTAGTGTGTGTAGTATTATTGTGAATTATTATTATTATTATCGTTTCGACATGTTTTTTGAATTTATTAATTGATGACAGAGGTATATGTACTAACACTAGTTTGTAAGATATTTATGTCCTAACTAACAATATTGGATTGTACTGATCTGATAATTAAAGGAGATGGATTTTTGTCCCATAGAAGCTTGGTCCAGAATGGACATAAATAAAACAAAATGTATTATGAAGCAATAATAGTGTTTCAAAACCCTGTATATTTTTGTTCGTCGTAAAAGTTTGTGAAGGGCTACAAGACCATTCCCAAATCTGATGATTACAAACCTGTCAAAAAAATTAAATTCAAACCTGTCGATCATGGAGTAATTCACGGTCTTCCAACAGATTGAATTTCACTCAAATCTAACGAATGTTTCATAAATGATTCTTTCGCAATGCCCCAGTTGGATCTCCGTTGGAAACCAGGCAACATCAGAGTTGTTCGAGATGCGAGTTATAGGGATTGTTATTGTAGCCAAGGTAAACTGCAATGTAAAAATCTATAGTCCATGAAAGGCGAAGTCACTAAGAAATGCAAAAAGATAACCAGAAACACAGCCAATTATATGTTTGAAGAATTCACAAGAAATCACAACAAAACATTCATGATGCTGTCACACGCGGCACCACAGAGTTATAAATAAAATAGAAAGCACCAAACCCGGCTGACAAGAAGGGTTTGGTTGGTTTTGTTTTATGAGACGATTCCAAAAATATTACTTATGACCCTGGGGTCACCACGGTCATTTATTTATTTTTATTGGTTCACGAACAATTGTAAGCAATTGTTCAGTGTAAGCACTGATTTATGCTAAACGTGACATGCAAATGTGTGTATGAGACAGTGCAACAATCACTTACGGTCGTCATATAATTGGGATCGTAAAAAATAAATAATGGCATATATAAGCAGTAAAGGGTACTCTTTCTAACACATAGGATATTTTGTATAGAAAAAAAAAAAATATTGCGAAGGATTTTTTCTCTTTCAATGCCCCCTCTACTATGTAACTTTTTAACTCTATGTAAAGCATAATGACATTATGTCATACATAACAATGACGGTCAGTGACATTTTATTATAAAAGATAAAGAAGATGCTGCCATTACATACTTTTAAGACCGGACTCTATTTGTTTTAAAAATGAAATTGATACATTATTCAATTATTAAGTATCATGTTCAGTTCAGTTCAGTTCAGTGTAATTATTATTCAATACGCTTTAAATACAGTTTTGATATTCTATATTCTAAAAATACTTGTGAAATCATATCAATTCTTACAATAAGCATGTCCCAATTACCATCTTATTTCCAAAACTGGCAACATAAAAACCTCAACATAAAATACTTGAATCAAAATAATAATCTTTTAAATTAAAATATTTTCTGCAAACTTTTGCCAAGTAACGAAAGCTGTGGTGGGATTTCAAATATTATCAGTTATTTTTTAGATATTATTAACTGTTTGTCCGTACAAGACCACAAAAAATCCATGTCCTTTTATTATTAACTAGCTGTGCCCCGGGGTTTCACCCGCATATGTGTCGATCCCGTGGGAATATCGGGATAAAAACTATCCTATGTCCTTCCCCGGGACTCAAACTATCTCTATACCAAATTTCATCTAAATCGGTTCAGTAGTTTAGGCGTGAAGAAAAGACAGACAGACAGACAGAGTTACTTTCGCATTTATAATATTAGTTTGGATTACTAACTGACCCGGCGAACTTCGTACCGCCATCGCCAGCCGCTCTGCCTCCGCTTTTTAAATCTCTGATATCTTATAAGATATTAATTTTAAGGATATGATTTACATTGAAATTTTGATCTGCATGAAAAGTACAACGTATCTAATGTATTTAATTAGATAAGGAATAAAACTTTGTTGTTTAAAATAGCTTGGTAAATAACCCATTTTTTTTTTGTAAAAGATAAAAATTACTTTAGGTCATCCTTGGGAGATAAACATATATCATTGCGGACTTTTTATCGGTCTTTTTAAGACATACAATTCCGTAGTACTGCAAGATTCAGCCAGCGTTTGCAATGTAAGCGCCCAAAAATATGTTTGTTACGACATCACATTAAAAATCTTTGAATTTCTCGGCTGTTCTCTACTATAATATGCATGTATTATACATATAAACCTTCTTCTTGAATCACTCTATCTGAAAACTGCATTAAAATCCTTTGCGTAGTTTAAAAGATCTAAGCGTACAGACAGCGAGAGCGCCTTTGTTTTATACGATGTTATTTATATTACGAATATGTAAAGATTGGAAATAATCCTATCATTTGTTTAACATTATCCCTCAGGTTTCATAATGATACTTACTGGAAACCTTTGTAACAACAATATACGTAACCACAACATAGTTACAATCAATATTTTAGTTGAGTTTTGGTTATTATGATAATCCTTAAGAGCCTATACTACTTCAAATGGCTTAGCATGATCCTCCGTTATGTCGAAAATACTGCACCATTGATTTTGAAATAAATATATGGTAAAGTTGAGGATTAATGCTAAGTCTTATGTTAGACGAAAACACGATTCCATAAAATTTTCTCGATAGAAAAAAAATCCAAAGTTACCTCTAACCCGAACAATAAACCGCTGGTATTCAAAAAATACTTCAAATTAGATCATGAAACTTTGCATACTGACTGAACTTACTTTAAAGCAGGTCTTATGTTATTTACTTTTTTATAATTACCATTATTTTCACTGTAAAAAGCAAATACCTAAACTATTGGCGCTGCCTGCCGCCCAGCACCGCACTCTGTCTCGCTCTCACTCAGTCAGCGAGCAGTATCGTATGAGCGAGATAAAGAGTGAATTTTAGCTGAGGTAGTATAGGCTCTTAAACTAACTAGTATATAATCTTACATACCAAATATGATTTCCCCGAAGCCCAAGGTACACACGGCTACATATCAAGCTATACATAACCGGTATAAGCTGACTTCTGAATGTACGAAATCTTCGACAGTGCGAAGTCAGCTAAAACTGGAAATGTATAGCTTAATGTGTAGCCGTGTGTACACATTTCGTAATGCTTTGTTATAAGTCCTGTGTGACAGCAAGCGTAATGCTACTAGCCGAGCCTAAAACTCTCGGCTGCTTCTGCGAATATCCTAATGGACTAATCCCGTGCCTGACTCGATGAGCGAGCCGAGTTGCTCTTTGCTCCCGTTCCTACTGATTTAAGTACTATGTGTCCGATGGGATTTCCCATCGGCCAAAATGACGAACTCTCGTTAAAACTTTTTCATCCCCTATTGAATAGAATACCTACTCTTTATTATATACAGTGTACACCATATCAATTTTACAAAGGCTGACTGACATAATGGGCAGTCTTATCGCTAAGAGTGATCTTTTAAAGACAACCTTTGGACGGATTAAAAAGGGGAAGGACAGACAATATTGTAGGTAGTCTGTGGTGTACCTTTTACATAATACCATAAATACATACATAAATCATACACTAATCTATAATAATAATAAATATATGTCATCGCAAGCAATTTCAAAACGACAACATTATCAAAATGCTACTACCCGTTGATTTCATAATATTGGTCAAACTGTATCTTGATCCTCATTGGTTGATCGGTTAGTACAGTGAACGCCGTGAGGAGATGCTATAATTTCCCGCCATCATTTTCTACATGTGGACAGAGTCTATTTGAAAAAGGCGGCATTCGATTTGCGGTAGCTGACGCCTTATAGTTCAGAGCATAATATACGATCAAAACTGTCACGTTCACCGTACAAGCCTTTGTATCTTACTACTTACATGTAAATTACCGAATAAACGTGACTGTGATTTGTGCTTCAACCTATGTTATTACTGGTTTGTCCGAGTAGGTACCCACCTTGCTCATGGAACCCGTACCAAGAAATGATGATGACCCTGTTATCGCTACGCCCACGCTCGCGTCGTCATATAATAATATTCATGAAACGGGAGCAAAGAAAACATAATGATGATGTTTAAGGAGAGAGAAGTGTTTGTTGAATCCCTTTAGGCGATGAATTTTCAAAAATCTTTCTTCATCGCTCACTTTCGCTATGTCGCAGAGGGATTGTTGAATCCGCTGTTATACATAACCGCTGTTATGTTTTATAACAGCGGATTCGACACTGCATCTGTGACCGTAATATAACTCTTGTGCGAAATTCTACCTATGCTTCTAGGCGAAGCGGTTTAGGTTGTGAGTTGTTATCAACGAATGAATTAATATTTTTATTTAATAGAAGTTGAGTAGAAGATTTATTTAATAGGCTGACTCAAAATAGGTCTCATTATCATTTTAGCCGAAAGACGTCCACTGCTAGTCATAGGCCTTCACCAAGCACATCCACTTCAACCGGTTTTGTGCTTCAGAAAGTCATCGGTCCACCTTGTGGGAGGCCTTCCAACGCTACGTCTTCCGGTACGTGGTTGCTACTGCAGAACCTTTCGGCCCCAACGGCCAGCTGATCTGCGAGCAATGTGCCCTGTCCACTGCTACTTATGTTTGGCAATTCTTTGGGCTTTGTCGATTACCTTGGTCTCCTACGAATCTCTTAAAATAAAATAGGTCTAGGAATAAACATTATAGGGCTTCAACGTGTATCTTTTGTTCACGGATGCCATTTAGTTTAAATCTTGTAAACTTTCAGAACTGTTTCTAAGAATTGATTGTCATTGAAATCTATTATGACATTGAAATACAATGAAAATGCAGCGAAACTGTAGTTTTCTATCAGAAGATCTGAATCAAAGACTAACATACTCGTATAAGTATAAACTGGGAACAAGAATACTGAATGCAGTTCCAATGAGTTGTAACTCGTGGGAAAACGAGGTAACTGAAGGAACTTTACCAATTAAACAACTGTTGCAATTAGCACGCAGTAGGTAATATCGTTGAGTGGTTGCCTGATCGAAAGATATACATATAAAGTATAACGCTATCTGCATTTCTAATTATTTGTCTGCTTTAAACTTCGGCTCATGTTGTTCGATGAACCTACCTTTAAGTCGTCACATAACAGTTTAATGTCTTAATCTCAACTTATGCTGAGCTGTGAAATTGTTTGCTTGAATACTTACTAATATCTATATCTATTCTACACTTATAATAAATCTGTAGAAGTGAAAATTCTGTACATTGAAAATATCAAAAAAATAAATGGTGTTACTAGACCGACACCGAACCCAAAAATTTGATTAAAATAAATTTTGTCTGTCTGTCTGTTTGTTCAGGCATCACGCAAAAACTACCGGTTCGATTACGATGAAACTTGGTATAATTATTCTTTAATATCCTGGGCACCACACTGGGTACTTTTTATCCCGGAAAAGTATATACAATAAAAACCAACTTAATTTTGCGGTTCGATCCCTAGACCCGATTACTGTACCAACCGCAAATAATAAGTTTGTCGTAGGTTACGTCACCCGCAGTGGAGTTCACTAAGGGGCGCTGCACACGGCTAAGATACTATAATACTCGCCATACAATTCAATGGACTATCACACACGACGAAGATAATAATCTATAATAATATTATAAAGAGGTGAAATTTGTTTGTTTGTATGTATGTAGGATATAAGCAAGGATATAGGCTATTTAACATCACGCTGCGAATCTTCGGAGCCGAGCAGAAAGAAAAAAAAGTCAGAAAGAACGCCAAGCGAAAAAGAAGTAATAGCGCGGGCAGGCGATGCAATGCGATGTGTCGGGGGAACCAAACATTCCACGCGGACGAAGTCGCGGGCAGAAGCTAGTACTCAATAATTATCCTACTTTAGGTAATTGTTTTACTAAAATAGACATTTTTAAGTACTTTACAGTAAGTAGGCACATACATGTAAGTAGTCTTTTTCCTACTATTAGTATAAATTATTTTTTGGAATTAATTTGAAATGCTTCCGATACGAGTATCACTAGAATATAATTCTGCATCAATTTTCAATTCATGTAGGTACAGTAGTGGTTGGCGTTCTCTATCAAAAATATCACTGATTAATTTTATCAAAGAATTAATGATACGTCACTTAAACCGATTGCTGTAGTTGGCAGATTGTTTGATCGTATTCTTTTTATAGGATGCTTGGCCATATAGTCAGAAAACATACACCAAAATGTTTTAATCGAGAGATTTATTCAATACGCCTGTCGAGCGATTATAATATATTTACAGTTTTTCAGGTTGTAAGGATTAAAATAGTGAATAGAAAAACTGAATTTGGTTCAAGGATGTGACATGTCATTGACAAATAAGTTATTATCCCCCTGTCCCCAAATAGGTTAGCAATCCTCGACCACTCTAACAACAGGGTTTTTGGGACGTGTAAAGGAATGGCGAAGTGTAGAAGACATTAACATCGGTCGGATTCGGAATGTTCGATTCAGCTGTTCTTTAGTTATCGTTCGACAAACCATAATGTTCCAACGAACATTTAAAAAATACTCACTGTTCAGAATCGTCACACCGACCAGTGAGCTCCCTAACTTAAGTAAATAAACCTAACATTGTAGCAAAACGGCTTCGCAAAAATAAACATGATAAATCAGTTATTTCTTCTTAGTAGGAAATTAAACCCATTGTCATAAACGTCTCTTCAGGTTCTGCTATCTAAAACGTTTATAAATGTAAAGATTTTATGAATGAGGAGATAAATGTTTTATGACTTAAAGACGACATTTGCAAATTGTATGTGTACCCAGAACAAGGCTTTGCCTCATGTTAGTTAGCACCCTAATTACGTATTCTATTCTATTCTATACTATCAATCACAATTTTAATAAATTTGAAGGATATTGCTAATTTATCACACTATATCACACTAATACCTATTATAAAGGCGAAAGTTTTCGAGTGTGTTTGTATGTTTGTTATTTCTTCACGCACAAACGGCTGGCGCAATTTTGACAAAATTTGGTATGGAGGTAGCTGACACCCTGGATTAACACATAGGATACTTTTCATTCCGATATTCTCACGGGATCGACACTTACGCGGGTAAAACCGCTGGACGCACCTAGTCACACTATAATATCTATATATATAAAAATGAAACCCGTTTTCCGTTGTCACGACATAACATGAAAACGGCTGGACCGATTTCGATGAAATTTGGTATAGAGATAGTTTGAGTCCCGGGAAAGGACATAGGATAGTTTTTATCCCGATATTCCCACGGGATCGACATTTACGCGGGTGAAACCGCGGGGCGCAGCTAGTAATATTATAAAGGCGAAAGTTTGTGAGTGTGTATGTTTGTTACTTTTTCACGCACAAACGGCTGGAGCAATGTTGATAAAATTTGGTATGGAGGTAGCTTACACCCTGGATTAACACATAGGATACATTTTATTCCGATATTCTTACGGGATCGAAACTTATGCAGGTGAAACCGCGGGGCCCAGGTAGTTGATTCATATGTTAGAAAAAATTGTCTGCTCAACGGCGTAAATAACGTAATGAATGTTGTTGAACTGTCAAAATGAAAGCCATTGCTACTGATAGTGTGTTACGCAATCACCCCGCAGGCGCAGGTATAGTTGGGACTTGCTTTCCCACTTTTGACAACATGCCCAGTAGATTCTTTGGAATACGCTCCCTGTGAATATCAGGATTGCAACCAGTCGGTTACCTTTTAAAGCGAAGGCACGTGAACATACCCGTAAGGAGTTGGCAGAATTATTCCAGCACTGATTTGTTGGTCTCGGTTTTTTACTAGGTAGGTTACTTTAAACCCTTTGCACAGAAATAGTCGTCGACATAGGATGCAAGAGCGAGCAAATGAGAACTGGTTTGGCCTAGTCAAAACTAGTTCATCCTAAAATCGGGGTTGGCCGGTAACATATTGCACACTTTAACGGATTGTACCCGGTAATTTGCAGATTACCTAGTTAATGCCCATATTAACGTATTCCGTATTCTAACGGTAACATATACCATAAATACATACGTATGGTGTATACATACACACATAATCAGCCTATAACGTTCCCACTGCTGGGACACAGGCCTCCTCTCTGTGAGAGGGAGTGGGCCGTAATCCACCACGCGGGCCCAGTGCGGGTTGGTGGATGTCACATGTCTTCGAATTTTTGGTTCTAGGACATGCCGGTTTCCTTACGATGTTTTCCTTCACCGTTTTGAGAGCAGTGGTGATGAAATAATTTACACAAAGTAAAGCGCCTGTCGGGGTTCGAACCTACGACCTACAACTTGTAAGTCGCGGCTGATACCACTGGGCCACCAGTGCTCTCATGTATGGTGTATAATAAAGTATATATAAATAAATAAGGTTGAAACTATCTAACTGACACATCGACTAATATAGGTACCTTATCGTTTCATGACCTGCAAGTGACATTCAACTATACGGCAGTAAAGCAATTACGAAGTCAACAAAAGATACAAACGGGATTGAATAGAATACATTGTTTATTGTGTCAAAACTTTTCTTCATAAAGTACACAAACGTACGCAACATCAAAACAAACTTCTTTGACACGCAATCCAGTACGTGCGTATAGCGTAGGTATACGTACAAAAGAGAGTCAAAAGTGGTATTGCTCGTAGTCGACAGATTATAAGCCAAGTTGCCCGCAGGGCTGTAGCACTCAGGAATGATTGATCAAAGGTTAGGGCACTTACAGACAGCCAAATTGTTTAACCAACTACATAAGGTGATGGCTTGGTCTGCAGCGTCCACTTTTTTAATTTATTGCTGTTTTAATTTATCGTCTAATCTAATGAGAGAGACGTAATATTAGGTATTTTGGTATTTTTTTGCTGGCGTTAGTGCAACCAAAACGTTCCATGAAACGCAGTTCAGGGGCCATATTATGAAGTATTAAGGGACTACAATGTTCTAAAGCGCCGTCACTGTCGGACTGCATAGAAAAGAAAGAGAAACGCGATGACACAACCCTGGTAATTTATTGCAAAATATGCAGCAAATATATGTTTACAAAAATCTATAGTTGGGACAAAAAATTAAAACACTAGTGCTTTAGTATGTTGCTTCTAGAATAGCCTGACAAATATTCCAGAATGATTGTATGTATATTAGATGGTTTTTATTGTGAAAAGGAAGTTTTTAGAGGTATTTTCATGATTTTTTTCTGTCGTATCAAATTAGATGTATTATGTTTTCAACATACTATGTAACTAGCATATATCCTGAAGAATATCATATATTTTTGTGATTTTGTTTACTGTAGTCGATCATATACTTTTAGGCATTATATAACTTGCGTTTTTTGCGTTAAAAGGGATGGTGCTATTGGTCTTGTATAGCTTCGTCTCTCTCTTACACTGAAATCATGATGGCATTAAACCGTCGTAATACGGCACAGTAATTACTACCTATGATTATTATGTCAGCAACAGCAACGACCGCGATTATTGCCGATTGAAAACTGTGTTGTTGTCATGGACATATTTTGTTCAGGTATTAATAAATGGCTGTTGTCCTCCTTCTTTCTGGAAAAAGGAAAATGTCATTCCAAAGTTCTAATTAAGACAGGGTGGAAGCCCTGAGCGATCGTAAAGCGGAACCTTTTTGCGCACTACGGGATTTGTACTGTTCCACGCGCTACATCAACAAAAAAAAAAAAAAAACGTGTGGGATCGAAGGACTCTCGGCAGGAACGAAGTTAAATGAAAATCCAAGATGGCGGCTGCGAAAATTTTAAAATTTCTGCTGCCGCCATCTTGGATTTTCATTTAGACCTCACTTATAATATGTAATAAAAAGTCGCATGGAGGGAGCACAACGCTTTTTCGTTACGTGACGATTTCTCCAACTTTACTCCTACCGCAAGCTCCGTTAAAGAACTTCAAGGACGAGTAAGTAAGAACTTCGAAGTTTTTTAATAATCAAGCGTAACAAGAATTAAGGTTTATAATAATATGTATAAGAATAATATCTCATTATTTACCTTTAAAGGTAAATATACACTGCAATTAAGCACTCATACAGAGACAAACAAGTTGTGGCTTAGGAAGGCTTAGTGAGAGCCCTTAGGGCACGGAGTCCGTACCCTAAGTCAATTCAATGTTTAAAGGGTCCGTACCCTTTAAACATTGAATTAACTGTGAATCGAGTCGAAAAAGGCGGCAGATGGGTCGTTTCAATATTTACAGTAAAAGCTCCTTTAGAATAAATATTAAAGATATTAATTATTTATTATAAATTATGATATATCATAGAACTGATGAGGTTTGGAAGCGGGCATGCGCTCCCGTTTTGAAGCTCTGTTTGTTCCTCGTCATAGAGATCGCATCCACGGACCGAAGCGCGCGTTCCCGCCGTCACCTGCAAACTACAAACTCTTAACGTGTCGTAAATATTAAAAAAGTAAAGAAGTTTGTACCCTGTGACCAATAAATATTTGTTAAATACTGTTCGAAGACATGCCAAGTTTAGCGATAACATAATTATAACACCGTGATGTGAAGTTACAGTTAAGTTTAGTTTAATTCTAATAACATGTAAAAGTGGAATATATCGACTGACGAAAGAACTTAAATAGTTCTTGAATAAAATCGTGGGTTTTGGTGAGTATTAAATACTTATAAATTAGCACATATCTACATTGGAGTCTTACTGCTTTTAAACAAGGTTGTGTTTCTATTAAATTAACAAAATGATAAACTTGTTAGAACAGCTGTTGCTTAATCAGTTAATTTAATTATTCTACATCTAATAAATTAAAATAAGAAAACTTTTACATACTGAATCAATACTGTTACAAAACGTAGGCTCTCTCATCAGCTGAAGTTTCTTTAGAAAAATACAGCTCTTTTTGTTGGGCACGTACCTCCTGACATAAATAATGAATAATTGAATCTTTGTTGACTGCTTCTTTCTAGTAAATAATACTGGTATTGTGAAAGTACTATGAAAAAACTGGTTCATTAATTATGTTACAATAAAAGGCCGAAGCTTACTCAATAGATTTGCTTAGTCACTCCTCATATTTATAAGCCATAATTCTGATTTCGACCTTTGTGAGAATTAATTAGACGAAGGCCCTTTGTTTAACGAATTTTTGCTTAATCCCAGAAAGGGCGATCAGATCAGTTGAAGGTCGAAACCGAAAATAGTTATCGGCGTTTTATTAATCAGACTTCAAGTAAATCTTGGTAGTGTTTGTTTATTTACAATTCTTTGTTCGGCGCGAATTCGTTAGCATACGAATTTCATCCTTCGTTAGATTCGTTTTGGGGTTATTTTTTGGAAATAAGTACAGATTTTTCTCTCAAGACACACTTTTCTATTATCATGTATTTGTATCATGCTTTGCGTAGTCTACCGGTTATTTACGGTACTGTTTAATAATTATATAGGTACACACGACGACACATCAAGCTAATAAATTACCAGGTTTAGCTGACCTCGCATTGTATATTGTTTTCGTACAGTGACAAGTCAGCTCATAATGGAAATGTATAACTTGTTAAGTCATCGTGTGTACCTATGTATACCTACAAAAGTTTTATGGGAATTTAATTCAAATGACATGTATATGTTGCAGCCAAAAGTCTTAATCGGTCAAAAGTACTTTTAACTGAAAATATTATATCAGGCAAAAATAATTTTAACTGAACACGTTGGTCAAAAATAGTTTTGTCCGAAAATAGGTAGTTAATAGTGATTTTAACTGACAATATTTGTGGTTAAAAGTGATTTTGACTAAAGCTCTTAGTCAAAACTACTTTTAACTACTGGAGCATCAGTCAAAATCACTTTTAACCAGTTAGTAGGATGTACCTACCTAATAGTAGGATGTTTTGCAAAACTTGATTATTTTCTGGCTTGGGTCATCACCCATGCCTCCATCTACAAAAAAACAAAAACAAGAAACAACATCGAAGAAAGAAGAAAGAACATCGTGAACGATGGTTCACGATGTTCTTTAGTCAAAAGTCTTTAGATGCTGATGGACGCGAAGCAGTCAAAACTATTTGTAACGAAATTAGTCAAAACTACTTTTAACCAGCTCTATTGGGCAAAACTAGTTTTGACTATAATTTCAGTCAAAGTACTATTGTCGAGAGCTTCCAGTCAAAAGTACTTTTGACTGATTTTGCTATTTAAACGTACTTTTGACTGGTTATGAGTTTTGACTGCAACATATACATGTATCTAGTTTATAACTTACAGTTTTTATAGTCTTGTGCATTTTCCAGTATTATAGTCAATTGTTTATTATTCATAAGGATATTCTACTGTCGTGTATAGAGGCAGGGACGCGCAACCTGATTCCATGGATTTAGTACAGGTTACGGTTTGCGAGTCGATGTCCCTACTACCCTGAGTATTTAGATTGATCGAAGAGTATACATATGTTTCGAATAGTAGGTATAGGTCTATAGGAGAACCGTTCACAGAGAGACAGGTGATACTGATGTATCACCTGTCTGTTACGGAATAAGTCGGCGCCAAGTGTTTTTCAAAACAAGGTTTTCAATACGTGGCTAGGTAGACTTAAGTGATGCTGCATCATGCCTTTGACAATGAAAATTAGCATTAAAATATTCACATTGAAAGCACCGAAGCTTTGTTAAGTTTTAGTACGTTGCTGTTGAATTAATTGTCTCTGTTTATTATTTTATCTTGTAACTCAAAGGGATTATGACAAATTTGTTAATTAAGGGAGTAGAGAGCAACATTTTCGCTTTGTTTGAGTGTACTATTTGCGGTTGTCTCATATTTTTGAATACGCGTAAGAATTATATGGTTGGGTATTTACTTCATCGATGCTTATAAGTATGTCTTAGCACAGTATAAATATACAGTAAGTTATCTAAGGCCGCCCGCCGAGTTATTAGCCTACTCTTGCGTTGATCCCCAGGGTTGTCACTTTTACTTTTTAACCCCCGACGCAAAAACGACGGGGTGTTATAAGTTTGACGTGTCTGTGTGTGTGTGTGTGTGTGTGTGTCTGTCTGTTACATCGTAGCTCCCGAACGGATGAACCGATTTTGATTTTGTTCTTTTTGTTTGAAAGGTGAATTAGTCGCGAGTGTTCTTAGCTATGTTTGAAGAAAATCGGTCCAAGATGGCCGCCGCCACAAAATGGCGGATTACATATTTTTTCACAACTCCCTCAATATGGGTATCAAATGAAAGGGCTTGGCAAGTAGAATACCAAACACTATGCTAAATTTCAAAACCAAGATGGCCGCCACCACAAAATGGCGAATTATATTTTTTTTTCACAATTCCCTCAATATGGGTATCAAATGAAAGGGCTTGACTAGTAGAATACTATACACTATTATAAATTTCAAATCCAAGATGGTCGCCACCAGAAATGGCGAATTCACAGAGGAATACGTTAGTATGGAATGAACGCCAACGACCACGAGTACCTAACTAGCTTCGCTTCACTGTGGTAAAAAAATACGTACAGCTGCGCAGATTTCGGCTAATCACGTGTGGATCGTATAGTATGTTTACTAGTAATATAATATTATAAAGTTTAAAAAGCAAGAAATAAAAGTTAAATTAAAAATTTAAAAAAACCCCGACTCAAACAAAAACCTCTAAAAAGTAAAATAATAATATATATTAGCCCTTTAAGTTTAATATAAGTTGCACGAAATATTTTGATCCAAGCGTCCTCATGTCGGGGGACGGCTAATGAAAACGCCAAACAGATGAGGCTTAAACCCAGCAATAATGAATTCATTAGCCGTCCCCCGACGTGAGGACGCTTGGATCAAAATATTTCGTGCAACTTATATTAAACTTAAAGGGCTAATATATATTATTATTTTACTTTTTAGAGGTTTTTGTTTGAGTCCGGGGGTTTTAGTTAATATTTTCGAACAAGCAGCACTTGATCTAAATTTATGAAATAAAAAAGCATATTATGATTGAATATTTTACCAATTTATAAATTTAGTAAAAATAAAAAGCCTTTATTCAAATAACATTTATAATACTAAGTTACAAATTTGATACCGAGAAAAATTTTCTCCTGTTTCTGCACGTCCGGAACGCTTTATTATTATTTGTTAATGTAAAGTAAATTCTCATTCTTATGTAAAGTTTTTGTAAAAAGCTTTTGGGAAAGCATGGACAGGGCATCTTAAATTCTATATCATTCAGTTGATCGTAAATTGACCGGCCAATTTTAATGTTGATGTCATGTTGATGTGGTCCTTTTCGAACGCTTTGCGAAACACCTGCTCCATCCTTTCTACATTATCGACAAAATCATCAGGTGGGATCATGAGTAAATTTCGATCTTTGCCGTAATTCCTGTATTGGGTGTATAAGACACCATATTTGGATTGAACAACACATCAGACAATAGAAAAAATAATAATTTCAATAGTAATTAATTTGCAATATTAATTATTGTGAAATTGCCCTTATTACATCTATACGCGACAAATACGTTTACCTAAACGATGTTTCGAACTCAATCCTATGTTTTATAGTAAAACTAGACTTCTTAAAATAAACTTTAGCTCTAAACATAGTATTCAGAAAGTAAATTTGGGAATACATTTATATGGAAAAAATGCGACTCGGCTACGCTCTTAATAAAGCAAATAAACTGTGAAATAAACAATACAATACCACATTTTCTAATACTATTTAAGTATAAGTAGGTACTTACATTTCTGGTTGAGTAGGAACTATGAAGAATGATAAGTCCGGGTTTGCGAAATCATTATTGAGGCACCCGAAAACACTACAATATTTGTTTCCCCTTTTTGAAGTCATGATACTCGTAATTTAAGTGGTCGCCGCTGGCGAGAGTTGACGAACGCAAGCGGTCATGTAGCGTACGCGCGTGCTCACAGTCGCGCTGCACAGCCCGCACTGCCGCCACCTTATTCCCCCATATATTATGCTAGCGTGTGCGTGAAATCGCGTGCCGACATGGCGCGCGGCGCGCACGCACACATTCAAACCGAGAGCGGCACGTTTGTATGAAGATGTTTTACTGTATATTATTTATACTGTGGTCTTAGTAAGAAATATGTACCATAATTTAAAAAATAGGTAACCAGAACCGAGAATCTTTTTACAAGATTGAACAAGAATAATTTTGTCATTGAATAGGATCAATATTTCATTACGTGGAGGACAACCAACTAAGTCAGTATTTTTAATATAAGAGTTTTTTCGGTTTCTGAAAATTGTTTCCGATTGTTTGCTGAACAATACTCGTACACGTAATTACTCAACAATTATAACTTATTTTAATTTTCAAAACACTAATAAATTTCCCAGGAACCGAAATTTTCATTATTTCTATACATACATAAGTACTACAACTTCAATTGTCTATTGATTTGGTAAGTTAAAAGAATATAAAGTCGTATGAGCGGAGCCGCGGGCACAGCTAGTGTTTCAATCAGAAGATTTGAGTGTGCAGGCAAACAGTACTGTGTCAATCCAATTAGTATACATTTCACTAGAATATTTCCTATTAATTCTGCTGCTAAGGAAAAATTCCGTCTTACTGACACTTTAGGTACTTATTCCTCGTAACTTTTAAACAGACTCAGTTTGATTGATGAAATTTAAGTCACGTGGGACATTTGAACTTTGTGTTTAAGTAGGTATCCCACGAATCGACCATATCTTGGGGGAGTCGCAGGTGTCTATTACGGGCGGTAATAACTTTGCATTTTGTTGGCTACGGTTTAACAGGCATTTTTTGGATACGCTCGTTCCTTCGCAGACCTCACACAACTCATCAACCCTCTCTTCTCATCCATCCCTATCCTCCAGACACGGAAGAGTTCAAGAACAAAAATAAATAAGTAATCCAATGGAAAAATAAAAGATTTATCTTGAATCATTTCAAATAGCTTATAAATTATGCCTTCAACTGCAGGCTTGTGATCATCGATGCTTTTCAACAAAGTTCACTCACGAACAACCCTATTGCAGACAAACTTTTTCTTTGATTTTTAATTCTCTTATTTCTTGGGACTACCGGCACAGTCTAAGTAGTGCTTTTATTTATTTTATTCAATCAGACATGGCTGATTCGGCAAAATGCTTTACATTTTGTTGACTGCGGGTAAACCGGCATTTTTGGGTACACTTATTCCGTCACAGACTTCATCCATCACTATTCCTAATCAAAGATTTATTTAAATCTTTTAAAAAGAAATCGACTGTTGAGCTTGAATTTAAATTTCAAAGAGCTTTTAAATTATGGCTTCAACGTCGTTTACAAGGCAAACGTTTTTTATTTTGTATGTTTGTTCATCGAATCAGAGAGAATCGAGAGCAGTGGTGGCCCAGTGGTATCGGCCGCGACTTACGAGTTGTAGGTCGTAGGTTCGAACCCAGACAGGCGCTTTACTTTGTGTAAATTATTTCATCACCACTGCTCTCAAAACGGTGAAGGAAAACATCGTGAGGAAACCGGCATGTCCTAGAACCAAAAATTCAAAGACATGTGACATCTACCAACCCGCACTGGGCCCGCGTGGTAGATTACGGCCCACTCCCTCTCACAGAGACGAGACCTGTGTCCCAGCAGTGGGAACATTATAGGCTGATGATGATGATGATGATGTTCATCGAATACTCCGCCAATTGTCGATGGATTTTCAAAATTCTTTTTTTGTTCGAAAGTAGATAGTTCTGAGGTGGTCCCATTGTCACCAAGTTAGGATCTGATGATGGGATCTTAGAGAAATCGAGGGCAACCCTCAAATTTTATAGGCTCACTTATTATTTTTCGCATATTTTATGAAGTATCTTGTGTATTTGCGTATGGTTGTCACCATCTCAGGTAGCTGGGCTGATGATGGAAGGTACAACTCCTTAACAGTAAGAAGTTACTCGAACAGGCAAGGGCTGTTTTTAGTAAATTGTTTTGATGTTTGATAGGGCATTTGTCACATTTGGTCTCATGATCATCAAGTCATGATCTGATGCTGCAGTCAGGATAGTCTGCAGAGTACCTAACTCCTCGACAACTAACAGCAGATATATCGTGTTTAGGCTTATTGAAAAGGGCTCGATGTGTGGATAAACGTACTGTTAATGAGGAACACCGAAGTACATAGAGACCTGATGCTGAAGCCAGGAGCATCAGAAAAAGTACAAACCATGAAATTACAGCACAGTAGTCGTGTTTGGGCTCATTTTAAACAGGACTAAATTTTAAGTTCAATGCAATGTTGACATAAGTCTGGCCTGATGCTGCAGCCAGGATTATCAGCATCTAGTCTAAAAACATCAGGTCAGGATTTGATGATGGGATCCTGGAGAAATCGAAGGAACTCTTCAAATATTATAGGCACACCTATAGCGATTTGGGTATTTTTTATAGTAACTCGTGCACTTGCTCTCGGAAAGCACCATTTGGTGAAGTGGAACTGATGATGAAGACCACAGATGGCCTCCGGAACTACTCAATATTATATAAGTATTTCACGGGTTGCTATTCGATTACTTTAATATGGTTGCTAAGCAATTTATGTTCGTCAAAATGTGAATGGTGATATGGAGCTGATGGTGGACCTGGAGAACTCCTCGACAATTAACTTCCCTGCATCGGGAAAAGCAATAATTTGTTTGTAAAAGGCGATGAGCACTAAGCTATTGTAACTTAGATAAATTATAAGCAGACCCACTAAAAAGCGTGAAATAAAAACTTTTTAAGAAAAAAAAACCGACTTCCAAAAAAACACTACAAAGTGAAAAATAACTTTAATTTCGGAAGTCGGTGGCAAAAAACTAAAATACAGATGCAAAGACACCGACTTCCGAAATTAAAGTTATTTTTCACTTTGTAGTGTTTTTTTTGGAGTCGGTTTTTTTTTCTTAAAAAGTTTTTTCCACAAGACTTTCAACAAGACCCGAACAACCCTATTTATTATTTATTCATCATCAAGTAACAATAGATTCATTATTAGGCACACAAATTCAACAACAATACACATTCAAATATAGGAAAAGTTAAAATAAAACTAAATTAGTATCTAAGTAATTTAGTCGGTGTCGTTGGGTTCGCATTTTCGTTGTTTGCCACCGACCTCCGAAATTAATGTTATTTTTCACTTTTAAGTGTCTTATTTGGAAGTAGGTTGTTTTTTTTTTTGTAAAAAGTTTTTATTTTTCACTTTTAAGTTGTACTTACCTCACAAAAAATCTTGTAACACTACTTGCTATGTAAATATCAGTGACAGGAAGTTATTATAACATCATCAATATAAACTAAAGAAAGAAAGAAAATACATTTATTTAGCACAGACTAAAAGACACACAACACACCAGATAGGTACATACATTAATATATATGTTACACTAGATCAGTAATTACCGGCGTTGCCACTTATCATAAGGCCACAGCCGTATGCGTAGCTAATGTCACTTCAGTGCTCTGTGTGGCGCCAACCGAAGTGAACCAAGTGACACATGACAAAAATATCGCCAAAATGGGTAAATTCGTAGTGAAAGAGTGCGATTCAAGATCACAAAAACATAATAAATTAACCAGAATTACTTTCCACACGTAATTTTATTGTTTCTGTGTTTATATCAACGTAAAATAAATAAATTGCAGAATTTTGTAAATTAGGTTCAGTGTTACCACTAAAAACTTAGTTTTAGTTTCCCACATTTATGGGAGTTTTTAATTTATTGGAATAAGTGATTTTTAATATTTTTAAATAATAACAACGTTGCATGGTGCCTAAAGATGCAGCACGCCGTGATAAATGGATGGAAATAATCAGATTGCTGAGAAAAGAGACTAACTGAATAAATAAAAAATATTTAAAAAGAAAAATGTCTTAATTATTGTCATTAGTTATAAACTTCTAATACACATCGAATAAGAAATACATAATTCAAATATTTTATAAATAAATTGGCCTAACGTTTTTTTTGAACGTCATTTATGGTTTAAAAAGTTGGGTAAAATTTTGCATGGGTAGGCAACCCCATCCCGCCATTGCATGTTTATGTTGCGGTCTTTGTCTAATCTAAGTGACGGTATTATTCTTGCGACTTGTGTAAGTGAGACAGATATATGTTTACTTTTAAATGTTTAGTGGTTTCAAAGCTACGTCGTCACGTTTAAATAGTGGTTACACTTTTTTGACACATTTTATTGAGGTTTGCTTCTCTGTTATTTAACTCAATGGGTACATACATCAGATAAAAACAAAAAATAAAAATAAAGGTCAAATAAAAAGAGTAAAGTCCGAAGTTAAAAATGAAATAAGCAGGAAAGTGTGCCTCACGGCTGCGCTAAAAAGGCCCAGTTATACTTAGGGGATTTAGAGCGGGACATACGATACCGGAAGGTAAGTTAGTCAACGCAAGGTCAAGTAGGCGTCCTAACATATTTGTTATATTATTAAGTTGAAATAATTAGTTTATATGACTAAAATCAGTTAACAAGTGACCAATACCTGGTGCCACATAACCACTAAGCTCCAATCAGTATTACTTAAGTTAAAGTCACCAACTATACACGACTTCAAACCCGACTGTCCAAATATGGTATTACAAGAGTCCAAGAAGTGTTCTACGGTTGAACGAAGCACAGGCGGAGGCAAATAATCTGCGCACAAAGCTAGATGACGAACAGACTTTGTAATCGAGATGTCTATGATGACCCACAAATCTTCACAATTGCTTTTCCATTGAGTCATGCGTTTCGAATTTATTCCCTTTAGTACAGCAATCAGAACACCCCCACCATCTTATTTCCTGTTATCCCTATCTCGCCTATAGACTACATGTCTATTTTGTCAAATAGCTCTCATTACAGAATTATTTAACCATGTCTCGGTTAATATTACTACATCATAATTTTCGCATGATACTTGACGATAAAAATGATGACATTGTCTGTAATGTAGCCAAGTGTGCATTTTGCATACATCAATGCTTTAGGTTTGAAATTTGTCATGTTCGGTAGGTTACGTTACAATTACAATATATATCAATACATCTTCTGGGCACGCTCGTCCCATCATAGACCTCATCTATCGCTTTCCATCAAGCGTGACTGCGTGACTGCGTGATCGACGTCAAGCGCAGGCCCATTTTGCAATAAAAAGAAATAGTGTGTGTGTAATAGTGTTACAGGCGGAATGTTTTCTCAATAACAAGTGCACTTAGTTTCAATAGGCACCCTAGGGACCTTAATGTCGATTTGAACTGCACCAGTGAGACGGCTTTTGGCACAGTCATTTTTCAAAAATAGTTTTTATTTTGTTTCTACTATTCTCTTACTAATTATATTAATCGTGTATGTACTTTCATTTTGTCGACTATTTCCTTAGCTATATGTGGAGGATTGTTATTAGCAATTTTTTAATATTAGGTCCTTACATATGAAATTGGCGTTTTGTATGGAAGGAACAAAAAGTCGAATATTTTTTAATATAATATATTTAATTAATCAAAGTATGAACCATTGTTTTCAATGCACTTTTGCCATCTTATAGGTAGTTCATTGATCCCTTTACTAAAAAAACCAGTCGGACGGGAATCAATAAAATCTTTGAAGGCGATTTGGACTGCCCCATCGGAGTTGAATTTTTTCCCTTGCAAAAAGTTATCCAAATTGCGAAAAAAATGGTAATCTGTTGGAGCAAGGTCCGGGGAGTACGGAGGATGTCTAAGACATTCCAATTCAAGCTCTTCTAATTTGGTAGCCGTCTGTTGCGCAGTGTGTGGTCTGGCGTTGTCGTGCTTTCAAGCTTTTTAATCTTCCCAATTTGCTTCAAGTGAATTAAAACAGTTTTATCACTAACATCGAAGCCTACAGCTAACTCGGACGTGGTTTGCGATGGGTCCGCTTCCACAATAGCCTTCAATTCTCCATTATCAACTTGGGTCTCAGGCCGTCCACGGGGCTTGTTCTGCAGGTCGAAATTTCCAGAACGAAAACGTTGGAACCAAAAACGAACTGTGTTTTCTTTTGCAACATGACCGCCATACACATCATTCACCCTTCGAGTCGTTTCCGCAGCACTAGTGCCACGGCGGAACTCGTACTCGTAAATAATGCGATATTTTAAATTTTCCATTTTGTAAAATGAGTGACGCAAACAGAAAAAACAGAAGAAAAAAAACAAATGAATGACGGTCATCGAAGCACAAATACATGAGTAAATAGCTGTACAAATTTGAATTTGGAATTCCTTACCAAAGAGGAGAAATTCGTGATTAAAGTGGCCAGTACGAAAAACGCCAATTTCATATGTAAGGACCTAATATTATATTCTTTATGACATTGGTTTATTAGTCTGTAAGCCTTCTTTAAAATAAAATAAATAATATTTATATTATTTAAGGTACTGACCATCTACCCTTTAAATGAATGACCGAATGTTTGGGACATTCGACTTATTATAAAATAAAGGTAAAGTCATTTAAAGTGTGAACAGGTGTGGCCCAGTGGTAACGGCCCCGACTTACGAGTTGTAAGGTCGTGGGTTTTTACTCAGGCAGGCGCTTTACTTTGTGTAAATAATTTAATCACCACTGCTCTCACAACGGTGAAGGAAAACATCGTGAGGAAACCGGCATGTCTTAGAACCAAAAATGCGAAGACATGTGACATCCACCAACCCGAACTGGGCCCGCGTGGTAGATTACAGCCCACATCCTCTCGAAGAGAGGAGGCCTAAGTCCCAGCAGTGGGAACATTATAGGCTGATTATGCTAACGGTAAAGTCTGAGAAAATTAATTGTTAAGCAAATTAACTACAAACTTAAATTACCTAAGCTACCGTTTGGCAGTATGAATTATGCGAAACAGTATTGGTTAATCAATCACGGTTGTAAGGCGAAAGGATTCTGAGAGGAATGCAGATAGACCATGTCCTTAGGTACAATTGACAACATTTCAAACCTGACACGACCTTAAAACAAAAATACTATTTCTTTATTTTCGTATCCTGAGTTCAAATATATTTTTATTTTATTTTTTTATTACTAAATTTCTGAGAAAAAAAAATTAAATTCAAAAAACATGTGATGACGTCAATAAACCGCGGAATGAGGTAGTTACCTTTGCGCATTCCAATGTCTTTGATTGAAAACATTACATCAAACAAGACATGTCAATGTCACCTAAGAAGTGTAACTATAAAACAACTAAAAACTGAATTGAATTCAACAATATTTTTCCTATCAACTCGACACGCTGCTTACTGTTAATATTATCAATTTTTGGTTGATATTTCGCCAATAAAATGGATCCCAATGAAAAATATACGCCAATGAAGGAACCAAAACAACGACTGAGACAAGTGACATCTAACAGTTTTTTTGACGGGTCACAATAAAGCAAAGGTAATATCGCCATTCCACCGTAAGCCTGACGTCATCTGGCACTTACGTCTTTTTAGAATACACCGAATTTCAAAGTTAAAATTATGAATGAAAAGTACATAATTTCGAAAAACGAAAAAATATGGGTGCCCTAGATTTGAATTTACTTTTATATAACGTAATAATACATGCAGGTTAAAAATATGAAATGTTGTCAATTATGATAGAATTTTTTTTTTGACGCGCAATCTGTTACCATTAATTCAGCACATGATTCTAGACCCCTAGCGTAGATAATCGTCGGTTATCAAAAAAAGAAAAAACTACTGTTTCATAGAAAAGTGCAACACCTACACGGCCAAAATGTATGGAATAGCTAGTTTACGCAGGCGCGTTCAGAATCATGTACTGCATCCATCGTGTCGATGTACCTGCCACCCTGTATCACACTAATATTATAAAGGCGAAAGTTTGTGAGTGTGTGTGTGTGTTTATATGTTTGTTACTTCTTCACGCCTAAACCACTGAACCGATTTAGATGAAATTTGGTATAGAGATAGTTTGAGTCCCGGAAAAGGACATAGGATAGTTTTTATCCCGATATTCCCACGGGATCGACATTTACGCGGGTGAAACCGCGGGGCGCAGCTAGTAGGTACATATTTTACTTATAAGTTTAATGGGAATTTGATTTCAATGACATGTATTCGTGTATCTAGGTTAGAACTTACAGTTTTTATAGTCTTGTGCGATTAAAGTATTGTCACACCCCGGACACTCCATACAACGCTCGCAAAATAATTACCTACTACTACTACATTAAAAAATGACGTTTGTATACGTATGAATGTGTGCGGGAGGTACTTGTGTTTGCGAGCGCTCTTTTTTAAAGAACTGCGACGGTAACCTCGAAGTGCGGGGTGAGGTGCGGTAACTGATGTTAGTGCGGGGAAGGGAGTGGCCTTTCTGTACGTAGTACTTTAAGTATTCTGTGGTATTGTAGTCAATTGTTTATCAATCATAAGGACACATATGGCAGCAGATATCTACTGCTGCTTAGATATTTTACTGTGTTAGAGGTATGCAGATAGGCTATGTCCTGAATTTATAATTAGGACAAAATATTTTTGGTCCGTGTACAAACCTTTTTTTGCAGCAGCTGGTTGTACATAAAAACTTTTTTTGGAGAGAAAATTACTCGTTTTGCATATTACGAACAAGGACACCGACTTGCGATGTTATTACTATATATAAAACGAATTTATAATATCGTGTTTATTTGCCTACAATGAGCACGACCGAGGGCAATGTGTTGTGTGTGTGTGCCTATTCAAACCTAAGCGGTATTCGCTGCCGCTGTGGGTTAAGAGAAGTACATACCGCGCGGGTTTAGCTCAGGTATTTAGTATCAAATTCCGCGGCTAGAGCGGAATAGTTGGTGCCATAGAAATGATCTATGGTTGGTGCCTTAGTACCGCATAGGTATTGTTTCGCTTGTTGGGCGAAACCTCGAACTCGGTATTCTACCCACAAGAATAGCGAAATCCACTTTGGTGTGAACAGTAATATTACCGCATACCACCCACTCGGTTTTCTCTACCGCAGACGGTAGCGAATATACCGCTTAGGTCTGAATAGGTCTTTAGGCTATAAAAACTCAAAGAACGGGAAATCGTGCTCTTTGCGTTATTTGCGGTAGCATTATGTAATAAAAAATATTAGGTCCTTACATATGAAATTGGCGTTTTGTATGGAAGGAACAAAAAGTCGAATATTTTTTAATATAATATATTTAATTTATCAAAGTATGAACCATTGTTTTCAATGCACTTTTGCCATCTTATAGGTAGTTCATTGATCCCTTTACTAAAAAAACCAGTCGGACGGGAATCAATAAAATCTTTGAAGGCGATTTGGACTGCCCCATCGGAGTTGAATTTTTTCCCTTGCAAAAAGTTATCCAAATTGCGAAAAAAATGGTAATCTGTTGGAGCAAGGTCCGGGGAGTACGGAGGATGTCTAAGACATTCCAATTCAAGCTCTTCTAATTTGGTAGCCGTCTTTTGCGCAGTGTGTGGTCTGGCGTTGTCGTGCTTTCAAGCTTTTTAATCTTCCCAATTTGCTTCAAGTGAATTAAAACAGTTTTATCACTAACATCGAAGCCTGCAGCTAACTCGGACGTGGTTTGCGATGGGTCCGCTTCCACAATAGCCTTCAATTCTCCATTATCAACTTGGGTCTCAGGCCGTCCACGGGGCTTGTTCTGCAGGTCGAAATTTCCAGAACGAAAACGTTGGAACCAAAAATGAACTGTGTTTTCTTTTGCAACATGACCGCCATACACATCATTCACCCTTCGAGTCGTTTCCGCAGCACTAGTGCCACGGCGGAACTCGTACTCGTAAATAATGCGATATTTTAAATTTTCCATTTTGTAAAATGAGTGACGCAAACAGAAAAAACAGAAGAAAAAAAACAAATGAATGACGGTCATCGAAGCACAAATACATGAGTAAATAGCTGTACAAATTTGAATTTGGAATTCCTTACCAAAGAGGAGAAATTCGTGATTAAAGTGGCCAGTACGAAAAACGCCAATTTCATATGTAAGGACCTAATATTCTATAACTACCCACGAACGTCTTCGAAGTTTTGTAAAACTTACACGTTGTACCGATTTGTTTGCAAGCAGAGTAGCGGAAACTTTGCTCGGAAAATAATATAGTAGGACCGACTTTATGCTTCCATATATTTCAGTCGGTAGCGGCCCGGGGTCTGGATTTGTGTCCGGTTGATGGTAATAGGCTAGCCCCTATTACGTAGAACTTAAACATAACTGGCGAAATGTGGGTGTACGTGTACCTACTAATAATAGGTTACACATCGGACTAACCTAAAAATACAAGCGTGACGTTGTGCGTTATTTAGTTATGTTTCAGTCAATTTGATTGTGCATTTAATTTCATCACTACTACTGCTTTCAAAACGCCGAAGGAAAACATCGTGAGGCATATCCTAGAACCAAAATTTCGAAGATATGGGACATCTGCCAACCCGCGTGGAGGAGGAGGCCTGTGTCCCAGCAGTGAGAACATTATAGGCTGATTATGATTTTTTTTTGTTTTGTTTAGCCTATTCTGTCCTAAGTGTAAAAGTACTTTAAAAATAAAAGTTGGACTCATGCGAAGACTTGTATAGTATACCTATAGATGTTATAAAAGTTGGACTCCTGAGAAAGTTGGACTCTTGCGAACAGAGGTGCTGGGCAAAGGCCTCCTCCAAATCTTTCCTTGATTATGCTATTATGCTGTAATAAGAAATATCAGGAGAATATGGTAGTTCCTTTGAGCTTTTGCAAACTTACTTGCTTTCTGAGGCGCGGAAGGCAAGACATACCAAGACCTTAGCCTTGCTAGCCTTGCGAGCCTTGCGGTTATTAAGTATTACTTAGCCACAACAAACTCCTTTAATCGTCTAAGGTTATAATATTTGTAAATATGTGAGCACCGTGAATTTATCACATAATTGATATGTCTGTTTTTGCTTTAGACCTTTATTCTCAAGAACACGTAAAGGTATCAAGTTGAAATTAATATCAATTACTTAGGTCCTAAGAAACTTGATTTATTTTGAGCTCCAAGGGAAGGTCCCTTGGAGCTCAAAACAAATCAAGTTTCTTAGTAAACGCAATTAAAAATACGGCCATTTATAATACTCGCAAATGAATCAAAACCACAATGACCGTACCATCATATATCATACCATCGTTTTCATAAAAAAAAAATTGTAACTTTTAGCCTTGAACAAAATTATCATCTTATTTTTTATTTATTTATTTATTTTACTTTATCGGATAACAGAGATCCATTGGGTTAGTAACAATAATCTTAACCTATGTTAGTACTTAACTAATAACACCGACAATGTACAGGTGACAAGTGACCTCACCAACGGGCTGTCATGTCTCCCGGCTATAGCGCGTAGAATGCTGTTGGGGCTGCCCCGGAGTCTGTTTAGCAGCGAGGCCACTCTCTTACGCCGTACAGCATTGAAGCAGTCGGTACGTGCCTCAGCGAACATAGATGACGCGCTACAGAACCGAGGCAGACGCAACAGCACTCTAAATGCGTTTTTTAGTCTTATACCTCATAAAAATAAAACGTACATAACTTCCAACCTAGAAGGAAGAAAATTATAAAACCTAAAAAGAAACTACCAATATTACAAAAAAAACGAAAATGTTACTTACTAATCTGTAGTTTTGACGGCAGCATGCACGGGCTTCTCTCAAAAAAGCGCTGGCGCCACGACCAGCCCTAGTCTCCCTACCTATACAAAATATGTAAAACATTTTAAAAGAGTAGGTAACTAAGTATGGAGTTTCTTGCTATTCTTCTTCATACGAAACTACCTTTTGGAAGGGGCAAAATCGAAATAATCATTTTAATTTTCTTGTAAATTGTGACGTTCAAAAGTGCCTTTTATGTGTCTAATTGAAAATAATGATTTGACTTTGACTTCGAGGAGTATAAACGAATAGCTCAGAGATGTTAAAGGAATTTTTGTTCTATATCCAGAAGTGCCAGCAGAACTTCATTATACGCCTTACAATGTCAGTCTAATTGATTTCAATCTTAGTAACGAAACGGGCAAGGCGGTGACATTTTCACTGTTCTTTTTTTTATTGCTGAATGGGTCCGCTCTTGATCTCGATCACGCCTGATGGAAAGCGTTGTATGAGGTTCATGATGGAACGAGCGTGCCCAGAAGATGCCTAAGGTACGATTCAGACCAACCGGCTCGCATTAGCACGTTTCTTCTTGTTTATTTTTTTATTATTTTCTTCTTCCTCTAATGCAAGGGCTAGCAAAACGACGTCCCACTCCACCATATTTTAAATAAAATTTCACTTTACATCTACGCGGCGCAATATGACCAGCACTTCTGGGTGCTTGGAGTGCGTACGGATTTCAGCGGACGCTGTCGGCTGCCGCGGCACGCGTACGGCTATCACGGCAGCCGAACGCATGCCGCGGTAGCGGTACGGCTCCGACGGACGCGTTCGGCTGCCGCGGCATGCGTACGGCTCCGTTCCGATGCGGCACGACGCGAGCCGGTTGGTCTGAATCGTGCCTAAGGTACTGGAACTCCCACGCATCGACGAAACACAGCAGGCTGCTTGACGCCGGACTCTGGTGGGAGGGTGGTCACAAACCAGGCGGGCGTTAGCCCTGCTACCGTAAGGGAAGAATTGGCCAGTCAAATAAGATGTTGGGTGTGACTGTCCAGGATGCGCCGAACGGTCGGTTCAATTAAGTAACTGGCGGAACATACTGCGCTATACGAGGAGGCTTCTTCAAGCATCCCAAAAGTTCAGTGCATCCAAAATGTTCTTTATGTTGGCTTGATTCTTGTTTAAGGGAATGGGCCTTAGGTAATTAACAGCTAATAATAGGCATACTGCCAGTCTCTTTTAAAAGTTTCATATATATGTGTTTGTTTTATCGAGCTATAGAAAAAAGTGGTCGAGTCTGAGAATGTACGCCGGGGTACTGTGTATAGGTGCTTAATTCTTTTAAATCATCATCATCTGCTTAACTTTATCCTAACTATATTGAGCTGGGCTTCCAGTCTATCTGAATGCAGCTGAATATCTACCAGAATATTTTACATGGAACCTATCTGACCTCCACAACCTATTTACATACGATTCCCCTCGGTAAGACTGGTAGCCAGACTTTTGGACTTCTGACTACCCAACCAACTGCTCGTGCTTTTTAGGCACGGAGGGGTCTCGATATGTAATACATGATCACCCATCCACCGATCGACCTCGGCAAGCGTAGCTTAACCTTTGTTCGACATGTGTTGCTGTTATAATTTAGCCATGACCCCACAATTCTTTTGCGTATGCCTTAAAGTTCTAAACCCACACAGCCTGATTCGAGAGCATACGGCACTGATGAAGTATTGTATCGGGATAGCCTCAGAAGGGTTGCAGAAATAAAATCCAGTAATAACTCCACAGCACTTTAATCACAAAATTCACCATTTTTGTGTTGTTCAACGGTTGCGCGATGTCTGTCTGTCACAACGACTGTCAGTTATGAGATTAACTTCGATTATGAATACACTATCTTAAGGTGAATGGGTAGTAGTAGCCCGCGAAATTCAATTTTTCTTACGTTTTTTGCAATTTTCAGGTCAGTGTCAGGTTGTATCTTGATCAAAATATGATTCGCGACAATAACAGGTACGTATTTACAGAATTATAATAATTAGAATCATTAATACATCTTTCTAAGTTAGATTTCTACCGTTAAGAACAAATCTCGTATGGAAAAGTGTTGATGGTAGAAATCTAACTTAGAAAGATGTATTAATGATTCTGATGATTATAATTCTGTGAATACGTACCTGTTATAGTCGCGAATCAAATTTTCATCAAGATAAAACCTGACACTGACCTGAAAATTGCAAAAAACGTAAGAAAAATTGAATTTCGCGGGCTACTACTACCCATTCACCTTAAATTAATATAATGGCTATTAACAAACTATTAAGTATTCATCTACAATTAGTTGATAATTAATAATACGTTTAATTATTATCATTAAGATTAACAATGTAATATATTTCACTATAAATTAAAAATGATTAAATTAACATCTGCCTACCTGTTGCTACTTAATACAGTCAATGCAACATCTATTAGAGGTATAATAATTCCAGGATTATATAGAATAATATTAATCAGACGTACATTATACTAATTAGGCTTACAATTGTATATTTTTGTGATCAATTCGGGTTTGTTCTCGTTTCCATAGTAACTGGGTTAAAATTTTGATTACTTGGATTTGATAAATAAACAGGAGACTACGTAAAACCGCGTCTCCTGCGCGTGTTTTATAGAAACATTACACAAAGAACTTTACACATAAACATTTGTTTTCATACACAAGCTGTCTCCTGCGTATTTAAATATTTTTAGATTAATGTTAACTATGCACAAGACAATATAACTTCAAAACCTGTGTCAGTTGGAATTAAGCTTTCAAAATGCTAAATAATGCTATGATGTGCGCGGTGCACGTGGCGGTTGAAAATAAAACAAATCCTTCCCTTCTTCACCCGCGCGGGGAATGTTTTTCATGCAATTTGGAAAACAAAAACATAGTGTTTTCATAGACAAATGTGTATGGCAACGCCTCTATATTTTGATGTTTATGTGTAATGTTTCAAAAAAACACGCGCAGGAGACACGGCTAACATGACATATCGTGACTGGATTGATCCGCTTGATCAAAGTGGATACAAATAATTTATAGGAACACGGTTGTTAACAATAATATCTTCACAAAGTTCACGAAAGCAAAGGTTAATACATATACTTAACTCAGTTGTTTACTATAAAGTTTATGGTACTAGTTAAATTAAATACAAATAAACAATAATATCTGAAGTGAACATAACATTATGTTTTAGAGGATGACCTTTGGGTAAATGTTTTTTCCTACAATTTTCTCAAAAATCATACTTAACTACTTTGTTTTACACGATGTCCGTTTCTCAATCTATTGAGAAAATTGAAAGCAAAAGCATTTATATGCAAAATCAAGCTTTGTTCTACCGGTCACCCTGTCTTATTATACGGGGCAATACAGATGAAGTTAAACACCAAGTTCCTTCCACAATAAACACTGAGTTTATTGGATCAGCGATGTAAAGAAAATGTTGACTTAGTGAAAGATCAAGAAATCTTTTGTTATCTCTTCCAAACGATTCCTCGAACCCAGTACAGTTGGTCAAACATCAGTGGTAACAATTCGACATTGACAGCGCCTTTATGTTGTAGCAGTAAAGGCGATTTTTGTGGTGCAAGTGTTGGTCTGCGTTTGATTGTACAACAGGATAATCAAATCTTTGTTATCTGTAATTTAAGAACAGCAGTACCCTTATCAACTTGGCCTATGGGGAAATAGATAGAATGGCTGACGCCAACGTTACGTCGACAAAGTTAAGGAGGGACCGGAACGGAAGACATTTCTGTAAGACTGATGGCTCACTAATTTGTTGCAAGGAAAATTTTGTAGGTGCCAACTTTTTGTTGTACGAAAGTTGCGCCATCTTTCTTGCCACATTTTCGTCGCTGTCATTTACAGGAAAATTATTAAAAAGTTGGTAAAAAACGAACGTTGTTCGTTTTTTACTAGCTGAAGCAACACCTACGGGTATCAGCCACCAACGAGCATTTTTAAAGTAATACAAACGAAATAACAAGAAAGCTCTAGAGAATATTTTTTTCTTATCTAATCAACATGATTATGAGAAAATTCGAAGCTTTAGTTCACCAATACATCTACATATTACTTGAGAAAACTGAATAAAGAAAATAAAATAATTCAAACGTTTACATCGCCACATTTGGATAGCATGAGTATAACATAATAAGCCTATTATATTCCCACTGCTGGGACACAGGCCTCCTCACTTGGATTGGTAAAAATTTACAGTGTCGAGTAGCTTGATGTGCTGGCGTCTGTACATTTTTCTTGTGCACTCTAATCCCTCTTCCACAGCCGAGTTCGTGCGCGTTAGCGATATGTACTCTTAATAGATCATTCGCAGCGGGTAAGTGGTGCGTATCACATTCACGCTCCCTCGACACATGATGAGCCAAAGCCGCTTCTAATATTACACTCGCGACTGATCCTGGATTCACCTATACCGTTAGATCTATCTCGCGAGATTGTTAACTGGCGATAAATTGTAAACTGTACCATACTGCTTACAATATAATGTATTGATTTTCTTCTTCTTCTCTTGATGTTTTGTGAAGTCTTAAAAACGTGCGAAGCAGTAGCTAGTAATTCATTAAAATAAATACTTTCTTTCATACATGTACAGTGCTGCAAAACTTAGTTATTTTATAAAGTTGGTAAAAAGTAGCTTAACAATGATTAATACCATCTCGTGTTTGAAAGAGCTATTTGCAACAACTGACGATAAATAGCTAGATTACCTAGGTTCAGCAATACTCAGACCTTATTGAGACTACCGTGTTTCACGGTGTTTCCAGACCAACGGTTTGTTAAAAAGTGCATATCATAGTATTGCATTACAGCATTAGATCCGGGACTACATGCAAGCGAGTACCATGTCGATCTGTCTGTCACTGTCAGGAACGTAAGGAATTAATAAGAGTAATCTGAAATTGCAATATAAGTGTATAGACAGGTGTAGGTAATAATATATACATACATAATCAGCCTATAAATGTTCCCACTGCTGGGACACAGGCCTCCTCTCTGTGAGAGGGAGTGGGCCGTAATCCACCACGTGGGCCCAGTACGGGTTGGTCGATGTCACATGTCTTCGAATTTTTGGTTCTAGGACATGCCGGTTTCCTCACGATGTTTTCCTTCACCGTTTTTGAGAGCAGTGGTGATGAAATAATGTACACAAAGTAAAACACCTGACTGGGTTCGAACCTACGACCTACAACTCGTAAGTCGCGGCCTTTACCACTGGGCCACCACTGCTCTCGGTGTAGGTAATAGAAGTCAAAAATGTTATAGAACTCATATCGAACTGGCGCCGCGTACGGAGATTACTGTAATCCCTATATTACAGTACTATTTCAGAAAGGAGATCACGATAGCAAATGTTTTCTATGACTCACGACTTACCGAGAACTTATTATGGATTACGTGAGTGCAGTATTTGATCAGGCTATCATTAGCAAATTGTACTCAATTCATATCTCGTAATGGTTTAGTATTGTTACTAGATAATTCAGAGCTCACAAATGTTATTCATTCCGCGATATTGTTTGTTAATTAACGAGTTTGCTTTGATATGGACCGACGATTTTATACATGAAACTGAATTAGGATTGGAACCTAACTCCCTCCTGGCACAGTCGAGCAAACATTATAGTAAGAAGTTTTGATTAAAATAACATGTCACTGTATTCTGTTAGTAGTAGATAATATGGCTTTAGAAAAAGTTCAGTACCTACCTTCGACGAAATGGTAGGGTAAAAATACTCCAAATTTTGCTTTAACAACGACTGTATCCTACTATCCTCGTTGTAATATAGATATTGAAAACATTGCGAAGTTATAAACGATAAAATAATAACGACAATATGTAGAAAGTTTAATGACTATAAACTAGGGTCCCGGACGCATGAATACATAAGTAGTCGTAACAACATAGCGTAACGACAGTATTCCCCTAAGCGGAGGTCAGGGAAGCATCATAATAAACTGTGGCGGCATCTGCAACGCCACATATGAACTACGCATCATATGACGTCACACCAAATCTTGCATGTGTGCACTGCACGGATATCTATGGTGCACTGCCTTTAGTCCTTCTTGGCATGCGATCCACTTTCAAAGAAGACCTGAAAGCTACAGCTGCTGAATAGGTTTACAGAGAAACAGTTCGGTTGTCTGGCGAAATGCTTGTTCGAGTTTCCGAAACTGACACTACCAACGATCGTGCAGAATTTTTCGTACAACTTCAAATGTAAAATGGCGACCAATTCCTTCATCTCGTCATAATCAACCATCATCTTTTATCTTCAAAGATCTCTCGTCAGCAACTCACATTTTTCTTCGTATCAATACAGTCAGACGCCCCTTACAACCACCATATACGAGTACAGGTCCATAGAAAGTGACTGGTCGCGCTAGCGAAGGCAAAACTATGCCTTTGGTCATTAAGGATAAAAACGTCGCTGTAAGTGATCGCGTCAAGCCGGCTTACATGGAACACGCCAGTCCTACCGCCCTTGATCCTCCCACAAAAAACAAAAACACACTAACACATCTACATCAAAACCAAAACAGCCAAATTCATCTCCAAACGCAGACGCCGACCCAACAACCACTACAAAACTGCCATTATACCACTCGGTCTGGCAGACGAGTCAAATTCAAGGATTTGTCCGATTTATGTTAAATCGGTTCATTCTTCTCCGTAGGGGGGTGGTGTGGCGTCACGTATTGTGCATATGTGAACGCACCTTAGAATACGTGGCGCCGCCTGCATTGCGTTTATAAGTTAGGCAGGAACGCACCCTTGGTGGTGTGTAATAAGCCACGATCCGGGGCGCAAACCCATAGCGTTCCTTAAGTAGTGTCCTTGTCAACCGTTGCACATAACACTATAAACTCAAACTCAAAGCATTTATTTCTATTTAAAAAATGATAGGCATTATGAAAAACCATTTATCAAGGGGTTGTTGAGTTTGAGTTAATAAGTGAAGCTAGTTGCGCATTTTAAGACGAAGCAGATTCCATATAGAGAAGAACTCTCTTTTAAATCCAAACATTATGTTACAGAGGTTTTCTTCTTCGACAGTTACAACTTATCGACGTGTTTCATAGAATCATACGCCAGCGAGGCGCCACTAAACTACACCGTAGCCCCAGGTCTTCGTAGCACTACGACGAACTCCATGCTTTGCTACGGCGTAGCACATTTCGTGAGCGATAGATCTATACATTAAAATTACTTGTATCGTTTACTCTGAAATCCGTCTAATTTTAATACCATAGCGGATTATTCCACTTTGCCCCACCGGCCGCCCCACTGGTGGGGCAAAGTGGAATGTCAAAAATTTTGCAGTGGAATCTGCCCCACTAAATCGAAATAGTGGGGCAGATTCCACTGCTTTAAAATCCTGTTGGATTCTGTCCCACTAGGGTTGGCGCCTTAAAATAAACGTACAAACATTTTATTTTCGCAAATTTTGTATTTCCTAGTTGTTTCTGGAAGGATAAGGGATGTAGAGTAAGAATGACCAAACCGTCATTTACTTACACAATAGACGTGCATTTGGCCATTTGCATTTCTTATCAGTATAGTTCATTTTGAGACCCACTCTTTCGAAGGCTCTACTGAGGTCATCGAGCATTGTACTGAGGTGCTCCATAGTCTCAGCCATGACTACAATATCGTCGCAAACCGAAGGTGAGTTATACAGGTACTCGCCGTTGATGCTAATGCCAGCCCCATTTCAGTTCAAAACCTTGAAGACATCCTCCAGTGCAGCAGTGAACAGTTTGGGAGAGATAACGTCTCCCTGTCTCACACCTCTCTGCAGAAGGATAGGTCTGATCCAGGAGTCGGATTGACATAGTGGCGTTTTCGTATAGAACCCTCAATGCAGCATCCACTGCCGCGAAGTATTTCCAACATTCCGTTTTAATTGGATTCGTAACAGCATCTATACTAAGACCTGGAAGAATGTTTTTTGGACAATTCAAGCAATAACTGAGGTTCTGATCGACTTTCATTCTTGGGAATAATGGGCGTCGCGACAAATATGACACTCTAGTTTTGCCAGTGGTTTCTACGTAAATATCAATTTCATGTTCGAGTAGGTAGCCCCTGAAACCTAGGATCAAGCAAAGCACCTGACACAATCATGTGATAAATGTTATTAGGCGTTTACTAGCCAGTGATATAAACTTAAAAAGAATCGCTGATTTCACGCCGCCCGTAACCGGCGGTGGCGGCGTGCTTAATGAAAATGATGATTAATGTGTGATTTTGAATAGTTAGAATAAATAGCATTTAGTTTTCTATTTACGGGGACGAATCGTACTCAGTTTGTGATTTTAAGCTTAAATAAAGTAGTAAAAACAAATCTAGTTGCCATTAATAAATAAATATTTAATTTAATTTAACAATTATTTAATTTAATTTAAAATCGCATAATATCTGTGATTTTAAAAGTTTAGTGTACATAGTTATATTTTATTAATAAAAATTTGCGATAATAAAATGTTTGTACGTTTATTCTAAGGCGCCAACCCTAGTGGGGCAGAATCCAACAGGATTTTAATGCAGTGGAATCTGCCCCACTATTTCGATTTAGTGGGGCAGATTCCACTGCGAAATTTTTGACATTCCGCTTTGCCCCACCAGTGGGGCGGCCGGTGGGGCAAAGTGGAATAATCCGAATAATCCCATTTAGCGAGTAAACTAAACATCGGCCTTTTACCAAAATGTTCGTTTGTTGTTCTATGTTGATGTTTGTCTAGTGCGAAAATTTAACCGATTTGATGACTACTACTTTTACCCAATATTAGATTGGGTACCTAAAGCAAAGCATGTTTGTTCCAGACCATCATTATAGCTACCAACCACTGAAATTAGTCATGGGCATACTACTGGTTGAGCTATAAAGCTACTAAAGATTAAAAGTTATTTACTTGAGGGAAAAACTTTTACTTGGTTCATGAATTTAAATGTGAAATATATAACTGATCCTTTAAACACTGATTGACCTCCTAATGATGTACACTTGTTTTAGATAAACTAACCTCTAAAAAGTTGTTGGGTTTGTAATGATGCACATTTGTTTAATAAATGAGCGTCTTTTTAAATTCCCGGCCTTTTCTCACAGTTGGTCGTAGTAAGTGAGCTAGGATACCCCGAATGAACGGGTAAGGTTAGGTGACCAAACGCGCGCGAGCCGAGCGAGCGGTGCCGCGTCAGTGTACAGCCAGCGCTACATGCAAGTTGTTCACAGTTACCCGAAAACAGGAATTATAGAGGTTTACAAAAAGAGGCGTATTTATTATATTAGAGTGTTTAATAATATTTTTAGGCAAGCAAAATGAGAATAAAGTGAGGTTCGATTAAAGATATGGCAAATTAAGTCACACTTTTAACGTCTGTAAAAAAAAAAAAGACGGGTTGCACTCCGGGAGTGCCGGCAAAAGTGAAAACTTGAATGTTAACGTTGAAATAAATCAATTATTAATTTAATTAATATAACTCGTTTTTTTTTCACTATTTCTGCGGCACTTTTTTCGTTAATAGATGCACTTTGTTCAATTTCCATATTTTAAACACACGATCCTCAGTAATGAGGGACCGATTGCAGAAGAAGAAGAAGAAACACTTTATACAGGGTGTTACGGAAAGGGTATATCAATACAAACGGGTTGAAGAGTGTATCTGATCTAGAATCTCTGTGCAAAATTTCAGCTCAAAAGCATTAACTTTGAAAATGCTTAATATTTTTTATTTCGACATCACGGCGCTGCACTGGCGCGCGGCGGCGTGATGTGCGTGTACTAGGCGTACAGACACACTACAGATAATGGATAATGACCCTCGTAGTGCGGTGACACGTTTGTAATGATTTCAATTTAATAAACTATCGAAATAAAAAAATATTAAGCATTTTCAAAGTTACTGCTTTTGAGCTGAAATTTTGTACAGAGATTCTAGACCAGCCCCCTTATTCACAAACACTCGATATGCTTCGGTCCGTATCGTATCGAACATTAATCATTGTTATCGTAGGAGTCTTCTCAACGCTGTTCACAAGTCCAAAACCCGAAAATTTTGTCATTTTAAATCAAATAGACGCCCGCTATTCTTCCAACAGCTATTTGCTGTTGAGGGGAAGTCAAATCAGGTTATCGAAATGTCAGGTTTTCGATACGATAGCCTGTCGTATGGTTGTGAATCAGGGCTCAGATACACTCTTCAACCCGTTTGTATTGATATACCCTTTCCGTAACACCCTGTATACACGAATTTTACGAATACACAGCAGTGTGGCTACTACACAGACGGTCGAGCCATCAGCTGTCCATCCATCCATCCACCCACTTCCACTTCCACTTCCACTTCGACTTCCACTTCGACTTCCACTTCGACTTCCACTTCGACTTCCACTTCCACTTCGACTTCCACTTCGACTTCCACTTCGACTTCCACTTCGACTTCCACTTCGACTTCCACTTCCACTTCGACTTCCACTTCGACTTCCACTTAGACTTCCACTTCGACATCCACTTCGACTTCACCTTCGACTTCGACTTCCACTTCGACTTCCACTTCGACTTCCACTTCGACTTCTACTTCCACTTCGACTTCCACTTCGTCTTCCACTTCGACTTCCACTTCGACTTCCACTTCCACTTCGACTTAGACTTCCACTTCGACTTCCACTTCGACTTCCACTTCGACTTCGACTTTTACTTTGACTTCGACTTCGACTTCCACTTCGACTTCCACTTCGACTTCGACTTCAACTTCGACTTCCACTTCCACTTCCACTTAGACTTCGACTTCCACTTCGACTTCCACTTCGACTTCGACTTCGACTACGACTTCCACATCCACTTCCACTTCACCTTCCACTTCCACTTCCACTTCCATCACCATCCATCCATCCATCCATTGTGTCCGTGTGTCACTTCACTTCGGTTGGCAACGCCGTAGAAAGAGAGGGGGGGGGGGGGGGGGGAATCTCTCCTGACGGTCACGTGTCCTGACGCGAGTTTAACATTTTTTACCCATTACTAAAAGTATGCAACGCCGCTAAGGAAGTTTACACTTCAAAAACACTTAAGTAGGTAGTCACGGCAATGACTGGCAAGTCAACTTTTTCAAACTTCAGCACTTTTTTAACCTCAGAACTCCTACGCAGTCGCCGGCAACAGCTAGTTTCTTATATTCTCCTCTCCCTATCAACTCACTCTGCAGGCATTAAAATAATATTTTGTTACTTATCTGTGGTCTAACAACAAAATTATGGATAGGCGTGGGTTTATCTTCCCGTGTCACCCATCGTAACCCACTGAGTGACAAGTACTGTAAAGCCGCGCATTTTATGCATGAGTAATTTATATTACTAACGCAAAATTTTCCACGATCACGTACTCTATGTAAAAGGGGCGAGAGGTCGAACAGTCGGCCGTAAATTAAGGATAAGGATAGATTTTAGAAAATGTTCCACATTTCGTATAATTTATATTTACTTTTAAGTTTTGTACTGTAGAAACCAAAAATCTCACTACTATTGTAATGATTTAAAACAAAGCTTAAACTTTCTGAAACAGACGTACGGAAGAAATCAGCAGGGTAATTGCGTAACACACTATCAGTAGCAATGGGTTTCATTTTGACAATTCAACAATATTCATTGCGTTAATTATATTGTTGAGCATATAAATTTTTCGAACATAAAAAGCAATGAATTAGCAATTATGCTTTAGATTAAGATTGATAGTGTGTTACGCAATCAGTGTTCTGGATCCAATAATCCAAAGTGAAGCTAAGAATACTACTATTCTTGGGTGTTGATAATTCTCGACTTTCTGTAGGTTCCGCCTCGTAAATCCTTATCTTCTTGTGCTAGTAAAAGTTGGTCTCAGTTCTGTGAAAGTGTGCCACTGTTTGTGTAATCTCGGCGGCTACCGTCCATCTTTCAAGCGAGTCGTAAAGTTTTACTGACATTTGACGTAGTGTTATTTTTACTTGTTAGAATAACTAGGACTGGAATTAGTTTTAGCGTCTACCATCGCGTTAAGCTGTCAAGAGTTCAGGAGTAGATTAGGATCTAGTTATGAACTTGGAACAGAATGCTTGCGAAAATTTTTTTCTTGAATTCAGCAGTCTGACAGTCTCAAGCGAAATAGTATGTTTCCAAGAAAGTTAAAATTAATAAGGGTTATTGGCTGTACCGTTAATAGACATGAGGTTTAAATAAATAAACAGTACAGATCAATATTGAACGTCAAATTAGATTATCTATAGGATGATGATATCTAGAACCAACTAATAACTACGGCTTGCTTAAATAATTGTAAAGGGGAACTATATTTTCTATCACCAAAATTTATATTTGTCATCAAGTTGTATCACCTAATAAATAGATCTATCGCCACGAAATATTTGTATCACCTAATAAATAGATCTATCGCCACGAAATATTTGTATCACCTAATAAATAGATCTATCGCCACGAAATATTTTCGTTCTCAGATAGCGGGGCTCCGTCGACATAGGATGCAAGAACGAGCGAAGGGCACCCCGAGGTTCGGTTTGGTTAGGTTACTTTAAACCCTTTACACAGAAATAGGGGCCCCGCGAAGCGGGGCTCCGTCGACATAGGATGCAAGAGCGAGCGAAGGGCACCCCGAGGTTCGGTTTGGTTAGGTCACTTGCATTGTTTGGTGACTACATTTTGGTGACAGATCTATTTAAGAAACACAAAACTAATTAAATTGGTGATAGCTTAAATGATACCCATTGTAAAGTACATGATGTAGTCCCCACAGCGTACAGGGGGTGGTTACCCTTTACATAAGCAATTACTAATTATAACGTCGTGCGCAATTAATATCAACGTCATAGAGTACGGATTTAAATTACTTACTTCAGGAGGAGGCAATGTAAAAGCCAATTATTTTTAAAAGATTAATCGTGGAGTTTCATGCCGGTTCGTTACTATAGGAAACGACCAATTGGAACAGTGCACCTAGCTTCTGACGTTGTGCCCATGTAGGTTTATGTTAAATAGAATATTTTGGGTTTATTTTAATTGGTGTGAACGCGGCCTAAGACAATTTAAGTAGGTACCCGTAACTTACAGCGTGAGCCTTCTGGAGAGGAATGCAATACATTATGAAGTAGGTAACTACTTCTTGTTTCATCTCGTCACAAGATTATTAACATTCTAAGTAATCGTGTCTTGGATGTCTAAGTTTACATTCCGCTTGTAAGCTTTTCTTAAGCCAAAAGTTTTGTTATACGATAGTATGCGTAACAACGCTGTAAATAATTCATGACTTACTTGACTCGAATTAATTCACTGAACTAAAATTAGTACCTACGTTCCTAACGACATATTTCAGATACAAATCATCATCTGCCTAGCCTTTTCCCAACTATATTGGGGTTGGCTTCCAGTCTAACCGGATGCAACTGAATACCAGTATTTTACATGGAGCGACTGTCTATCTGACCTCCACACCCCAGTAACTGGGTAATACGATACCCCTTGGTAAGACTGGTTGTCAGATTTTCGGGCTTCTGACTACCCGTAACGACTGTCAGAGATCCACGAATGACAGCCGGGACCAACAACTTAACGTGCTTTTCGAGGCACGAAGGGGTCTTGATATGTAAAGATGGTCACCCATCCACAGACCAACTGCGGCAAGCGTAGTTTAACCTGACCGATCGACCTGTGCGACTGTTATTATTTGGCCACATGAGAGCTCCTAAAGTTACCTAAAAAGCAAAAATTTATAACCCTAACCTAAAAATGTTACCATTTGGGGATTGAACATTGATCTAATTTTTTCTTATCGCAATTATGTATGTTGGTGTTGGCTTCTAATCTAACCGGCTGCAGCTGCATTACTTTACATAGTAATACGATACCCTTTGGTAAGACTGATTGTTAGAGCTTTATTCACTTGAATATTCAATTAATAATTTACCTATATTCGGCTGTGACAGAAAAATATTCCGTCCGTTGGGACGGAATAGTTTTATTACATATTACACTAAGTAAGTACTTACTTAGTGTATATATTACTCGTACTATCATTTGAATTTTACGGTGTAATCGAAGGCTGTATGTTGTCAGTCTGAACTTATGCCTTATAATGGAAGCGTTATAAAACTTTTAAGAAAATTAGTGTTTACTAGTGGAAACATGTAAATGGCCTACAGCACTGTTTATATTAGCTGTAAGTTTTTCAAATAAAATAACATACAATAAATAATTAATAATAATAAAAACTTTATTTCGGATCCATCCAATTCAACATCCATGGGTTAGTAAACTAAACTTCGTGTTCTTAATCTGCAGTCCAATCTGATCTTATAATTCAAAGTGAAGTTAAGAATACTATTTTTAGGTGTTACTAGTCTCCCGATCCAATACCTCCACCTAATTAGACTATCTGATCTATTTAGAAGAAAAAGTACAAGAGAAAAGAAAATAAATAATCTACATAAAAATTAATATAGTTTCATTTTAAGGTTCCGTACCAAAATTGTAAAAAGGAACCCTTATGGTGCGACTCAGTCTGTCTGTCCTTCTGCCACAGCTGAATATCCGAAGAACTACTAATGCTATCAACTTAAAATTTGGAATAATTTTAGATGACGTTTGCCCAACTATTTTGCAAAGAAGAAAGATTTTTTTTTGCAACAGGGACTGAAATGGGTTCTTAAAAATTCGAAGTGAGGCTACTAGAGCATGGTAGGTATCATATGAAAGAGCACAGTTTGTACATTCTCAAACACATTTTCTTTTTTTTTTAGGACGCTTAGTTTTCGACTTTTGATGAAAAATGTGAAAAAAAAATTACCATTCCCCTTATCTCCGAAGTTTGCATAGAGAAAATTCTGAAATTATTCTATGTGATAGAAGTTTATGTAAAGATTAAAGGAAAAATAAAATGATGTCTCTAAATAGCACACATTTTCAGAAATCATCAACAAAAGTTACATTAGTTCCACTATCGGTCAAGAGATGGCGCTAACCTAAAACTGCAATATTCCGCAGTGTTAAAATTCTCTGACGAATTTAGGGAACACCCAAATACTCCGAAATATTTTATTCCGAATTTCAATGTTCCGATTTTCAAAAGTTCGAATTTCATAATACCTAAAAATCATAATGTTTATTATTAAAAATCACGAAATTTATTTTACCGAAAGTCATAAATGCGACTTGTTTGTTTTCCGATTTTCTTATGTTCGAAGGATCAAATGCTCGATAGGTTCTCGGTCTGAAAAACGACTTTCCGATTTTCAATACTCCGAATTATTTCCGTTACCGTTACCGCACCCGAACTCAACGAACGCAATAGACGACATAGGATGGAAGAGCGAGCGAAGGGCACCCCGAGGTTCGGTTTGGTAAGGTTACTTTAAACCCTTTACAAAGAAATAGGGGCCCTGCGAAGCGGGGCTCCGTCGACATAGAATGCAAGAGCGAGCGAAGGGCATCCCGAGGTTCGGTTTGGTTAGGTTACTTTAAACCCTTTACACAGAAATATCTATCTCTATTGTTGGTTTTGTGCCATCTATATTCTTAAAATTGGAAATATGTGTTTATTTGTCTTGCTATTCAGTTTTACAAGGCGTTATTATTTCGGAATTCTAATTGATCGGTATTTCAATAATCGGAATTCGTATTTTTGATGTTTCGAATTATCATTAAGTCGGACTTTTTGTTATTCGATCTATTGAAACTCGGTATTTTGAGAATAGTAATTATAAACATTAGGAATATTGAAATTTCGGAATTATTAAAATAGGATGAATGATAAATCGTAGTTGTTATATAAGGAATTTTGAACCATTCGGAATTATGAAAATCGGTATTTTGAAATTCGTATTTGTGACTTTCGGAATAAAGTTTTTCGTAATAATGTAGTGTACCCACGAATATAGGCCTCGCTGATGAAAATTTAAAAACATATGATGATACAGAACCCTCGGTGTGCGAGTCCGACTCGCTCTTGACCGGTTTTTTATATATTCTATCTATATGAAACTCCTATCTGAAACATTTTAAATATATTTTCGGTGTGCTCTCTTCACCTATACAGGGTGTTACAGAAAGGGTATATCAATACAAACGGGTTGAAGAGTGTATCTGGTCTAGAATCTCTGTACAAAATTTCAGCTCAAAAGCATTAACTTTGAAAATGCTTAATATTTTTTTATTTCGACATCACGGCGCTGCACTGGCGCGCGGCGCGGCGGCGTGATGTGCCTGTACTAGGCGCACAGACACACTACAGATAATGGATAATGACCCTCGTAGTGCGGTGACACGTTTGTTTTGATTTCAATTTAATAAACTATTGAAATAAAAAAATATTAAGCAATTTCAAAGTTACTGCTTTTGAGCTGAAATTTTGTACAGAGATTCTAGACCAGATACACTCTTCAACCCGTTTGTATTGATATACCCTTTCCGTAACACACTGTATACTCAGCTATCAACTTTTCTCTCTGCATATTATGTTTGCTCAAAAACCCTCTGAACTCCAATATTTATACCTACATATTTTAAATTAAACTCGCTGTGAGTCCGTGTTGTTCTTCTAAACCGCGCAACGGATTTTGAAGCGGTTTTCTCCACCGTTTGGATTGTTGATTGAAGCCGAGAATTTGATCAGGAAGCTTTATGTTCTAACAAACCTACATATAATACGTAAATTAATAAATTGAAAAGTTAATAATATCTTTTCAATTTAAAAATCCCGATTTTTTTTTTCAAGTCCTGAAAACATTACGAGGCGTTGCTGGTTTCTCAGCACCCTAATTGCGTAACACACTATCAACCACAATTTGAATAATTTTGAAGGATATTGCTAATCCACTGCTTCATATGTTCGAAAAATGTTGCTGCTCAACAACGTAAATACCGCAATGAATGTTGTTCAACTGTCAAAATGAAACCCATTGCTACTGATAGTGCGTTAAGCAATTTTTCCCGCAGTTATTAATTAGTATTTTAATGAACATTTTCCAGTTCCAAGAGCTTATTTAAGCAATTTGTGCAGAATAAAACTCGGCTTTCATATTGCCGTATCAAGTACATTTTTTGCTTTAATTATCGGTACTGGGAACGCTGGAAAATTTAAACCGGCTAGTTAAATAGCATTATTGCCATGAAAACCTTTACCTTTTTTTTGAGAACATCAAAGAGACATAATGTCGTTAGTTATATTGGTAATTGGTCAGTTTATAAATTGTTTTATGGTTTATTAACCGACTTCTTTTGTTACTTTTATTTATCTCTTTATTTATTAGTAATGCTTAAAGATTACGTATTTTTGATAAATTATTCATGATCTTACTTATTAACCTTTGTACATAAACAACAAGATAAAACTGAAATATTATAACTTTTTTTAGACTTTGTAAAAAATTTGGTATCTACCTAAAGTAGATTGACCTCTGACTGCCGCCTCTTTAAGTCGACTACCTGCAGAACTGCCTGCCTAAACTTTATGACATGTAATAGGACTATTCAAAATATTTCATTAATTCACATAATTCACTTTAAAATATTCTGTCATGAAAATTCACATCGCGATTTTCGATTGCGGCTAACCCGCAGAGGTTTGCTGTAATCGGGTGCCAATCGGAGAATATAAAATATATTATTTGACTAAGGGACGATTTTTCCATCGCCAGATAACTTTTATTCGAGGAATAAAATTGACGTTTGACAGTTTTTGTATGAAATACCTGTCGGAATTTTAAAATTATTCCTCAAATAAAGTTATCAGATGATTGAAAAATCAGTCCTAAACGATTTACAATGCGTTGCAGAAGATAAAATTGTTTTCAACTATAAACTGCACCAACTAACAATGCTGGCGTCTAATAGAAAACGACTTCTATATCTATCTATATATTATATAATAAAATAGTAACGAAATCAAAATTTGTAAATTGAATTTTTTTTTTTTTTTTGGAGAATATAAGTTATATAATTTTTTACCGTTTGTCTGTTTGTCTGGATGCATGTTCCGGATTGGCGCATAAACGGCTGAACGTTTATAACCTGGATTAACACATAGGGTATTTTTAATCCGGGTAGTACGTTCCCGTAGGTGGCTATTGTTAGTAATCTAAAGAGGAATTCATGGACAGACGATCTAACAACTAGACACAAGAAAAGCAGTCTAGAGTATCAGTCTTTGCACAAATTGCTTTATTATGGCGGAGGAATCTACCGCCATCAAAAGGATTAGAAAACAGGATGAAATATCTACTTCTATACTTGGGGAAAGGTGTTTTTTATCTCTGTTAACATCACAGGATAATGAAACCTTCATCATTCATTCATCCCATATGAGAACTTTACCTTGTGACCGCTATCTGCAGCTACATACATTTATTTTTGCATTAGCTTAATTTTTTTTACTTTATGTAATATTTCACAACTTTACATTGTTATGAAGTGTAGGTTGGGACCTGTTTGGTAGTCTCGACACGCACCTTTTTTCGTTAATATTTCCTCGCAGTCATATGAATGCTAATAAAAGAACAGAACGCAAAAAAACAAGTTAAAATATTTTTACTTGTTTGTTTTGCGTGGTAAGTATGTTCTGTTCTTTTATTAAACACAAATAATCTCCGCGACTGAAAACGTGTAAGCACCTTCAAACTAAAAACGTTTATTTATTTTTGTTTCAGAAAATCATGAAGAATTTTGACTGAGCATGTGAACGGTAGAAGATGTTCTACGACAGTGAAAATGCTTTGGAATATAACTATTCGTGCAACAACTGCCACAATGAGTCTTATTATAATCATAACTATACTTATCCGGACGAACTGATTTGTATTTTGCATACCGACGAGGATATTACAACGGGTATTTTCAAAATATTTGTGTACGTGATGTATATTGCAGTGTTCGTAGCTGCTTTGGTAGGTAATGGGCTGGTGTGTGCAGTGGTTCACACGACACCGCGTATGAAGACAGTGACGAACTACTTTATAGTGAACCTAGCAGTAGGAGACATTCTGATGACACTGTTCTGTGTGCCGTTTTCATTTGTGTCCATGTTGTTACTCCGGTACTGGCCGTTTGGTGCATTTATGTGTAAGGCTGTGAACTTTTCGCAAGCGGTATCGGTGTTGGTCAGTGCTTATACTCTGCTCGCGATATCGATAGACCGGTACATTATTATTATGCATCCGTTGAAGCCACGGCTGGGTAAGACGACTGCTAAGCTGGTTGTGTTTGCTGTGTGGAGCGGAGCGTTCATCACCGCGGCGCCCATTCCTATCGTGTCCACACTGCAGAGGCCGTCACTCTGGCACCGAGCGTGTGAAGTGTATGTATTAGTTTGATTAATCATAATCCTATAGATATACATATATTGTGTTTATTATAGTAAGTCTCCACATTAAAGAAGGAGAATAAAATGTCCTCTCTTTTTGCTTAATTTCTACGAGTTTAGAGACCAAAGTCCAATGACGTGCAGACAGTTAATTAAACAAGAGCCTGACGCGCTGACGGAAACAAACAGTAGGTACTTCAACTTGTTAGGATTGACGCGTAGTAGGCAGATACTCTGTGTTCCGCTTAATTAACGTTGTCAAATATTATGTACGCGTTATACCTACTTAATTTTGTTACTGTTTCTATGCGCCCTATTTGTCAAATGTTAGAGTGCTAGAAGGATCTTTTGGCGCCTGAATGATATTGATAGTAAACATTTGTGAAATTTTTATAGATTATATTAACAAAAAAACACGATGGCGGCGGTAGTTCCAATTTAGGCCATGCGCCAAAAATTTAAAAGGATCTTGTAGCATTGTACAGACGCCAGCATTATCAAGCTACTACAATCTGTTAAATTTCTTTAATAGATTTTTCAGTTTTATCGCCAAAGCATTAGGTTCAAGGTTGATTGGGAAAATTTGACAGTTTCGGGTAGCTTGATGTGCTAGCGTCTGTACCTACGATTTCGAACAATATTTTGCTTTAATTTTGTAAAAAAGGCTAAGTTGTAACGTGTGTTATGTTGTAAAGAGACATTTGTGGTGAGCAATGGGCCAGTCCGGAGAAGAGCCGACAGTATACCTATGCACTGTTGGTGCTTCAGTTCGTGCTTCCTCTCACTGCATTGGTGTGCACATATGCACGGATAGCGCACATCGTGTGGGGTGGGCGCCCGCCCGGGGAGGCACAGGATGCACGAGACACACGTATGCAACACTCCAAACGAAAGGTTGGTAAAATAACACGTTTATTACTGCCATATCAATAAATAGTATAAAACAAAGTTGCCTTTCCTGTCTGTGTGACCGTTTAGTTCATCAATACTACACCATGGATTTTCATGAGTTTTTCGCCCAGTAACTGGGTTGTGGATGTCAGATACTTAGGCAGTCGCTCCATGTAAAATACTGGTACTCATCCAGCCGGCTGGACTAGAAGCCAAAACCAACATACTTGGGATAAGGCTAGGCAGATGATGATTCAAGTGAATAAAGAAAAGATTGGAACACGTACTTTTATCTTATTTTTTGTTTAGAGACATAAGTAGTACCTACATTTTTCAGTGGTCATTTAGAACGGGCCAAACACAACACACGGGCTGGTGACCCGCAAAATATTTGCGTCGGTGACCTTCCATCTGCGAATTGGCGCCGACTCAAAGTGTTCTGTTTGAATACGTGCTGATATTTTGACAGACGAACACGTCGCCGCTCAGCCATAAAAGTGTAATCGATTTGTCATTATCAATGGAGATTAATGAATTGAAATGACCCGATTTCACGGGTGGGCGTGATATTTGCTTTTAATCTCATTATTTAAATAGCAAAACTCTGTCCCGATCACTTACTAAAATTGTAGTGTTGTGCGTGATGGTACTTTAGATACCTCACTCATAATAATAAACAAGTATACTTACTTTTCGAACCTAAACAGGCGCTTTACTTTGTGTAAATTATTTCATCACCACTGCTCTCAAAACGGCGAAGGAAAACATCGTGAGGAAATCGGCATGTCCAAAAATTCTAAGACATGTGACATCTACCAACCCGCACTGGGCCCGCGTGGTGGATTACGGCCCACCTCACAGAGAGGAGGCCTGTGTCCGAGCAGCCGGAACATTATAGGCTGATTATGATGATACTTACTTATGTAATAAAAAATAAGTAAGGTGCCTAACTACATACTTATATTATGTAGGTACAGTCACGAGCATAAAAATAATGATTATGGGCGGCTCGGCTATAATATCTGATAGAGGAATCTCGATAACTCGAACCTCGTTAAGGTGTAATCCTCAGTAAGACGAAAAAATTGCTATTGCCTTCCGATGTACCTCAAAAACGCGGTATGAATTATTTAGACTTTGTAACTCGATCAAGAAAGGAATGTTTGGTGTTTTTGTTCTATAGCGTGTACTTTGCGTTTAGTCCACTCTCGACCCCTCGCCCCCTAATAATTAATGTGTCCACTGGACCCCTAACTATAGTTTACTCTCGACCCCCAAGGGTCGAGAGTGGATTTTATTTTCCAGCCAAGTTTTAGTTTTCTCTCGACCCCCAAAGTACAGTTACGATGATAAATCATCAGTGTACCCTATAATTGCATACTATTTAACTAAAATACCCTTTTATAATACTTTTCAGTAGTTATCAAGCGATTAGTGGTTGTTTTTATCATTTCAACAGGGCTGTTTGGAGAAAAGCGAATGTTCTAAATTTAACAAAAAAAAAAATTACGCGGGAACATGTAGCTTTATGTACAGTTTTGGCACATCTTCCTCAAGAAGAAATAGATAATGGATTTCTTTATATCATGGAAGACAGCCCAGATGAACAGTGTGTGAAAGACTTTAATGATTATTTCGTACAACAGTGGTTTGAAAACCGACTTATGAAAAATAAATGGTGTTGTTGTGGTGAACGACATCGCACCACTAATAAACTGGAAGGTTGGCATGCTATGCTAAATAGAAAATTAGCAAAAACCACCAACATTATACAATTTTTGAAAATCATAGAAGATGATTCCAATTATCAAAAAGTTGTTAAGATGATATCTTCAACACAGTCTAAACGAAGATCAGACGATATTGACAACGACAAACGCATCAGTTATATTCTGAATAAGTTTGTTAATAAAGAAATACCAGTTAGTCTTTGTTTAGAAAAATTAAGTCCGTTTATTTATTAAGATTGTATACTTGTATGGTAAAAGTAAAGACTTATTGCAGATCATAAAAAAGTAATTAAAAAAACTATTTTATTTTTTGCTTTTTAGTTTAAATTTTTAACCGCAGTCGGGATTTTAATTTTTTTTTTATTGCTTTTTGTATTTCCAGCCTTTTAGTTTATTTTTATAACGTTGAATATTTTTTATTTTTGCATTTTTCATTCCAAATTACATGTAAACATTAAAGTTGCATAAATTCTTGCAAGCTATTTATGAAACTCTTTATTTTGATAACCCACTCGATAGGTAATAAGAAAAAAAAATATTATTTAAGACCTAATATGGCGCTGAAAATCGACCATTTTTTTTTCAATTTTGATATACCCAGTGTCACTTTCACAATTAAGAAGAATCTAACGGCACCTCTCAAGCTGAAATCGATCAAGCCGTTTAGGCTACAGAGCGTGCCAAAGAACATACACTCGAAAAACATACCTTCCTTCTGGCGCAGTCGGGTAATGAAGAATTCTACTATAAGTATTCTCTAATATTGCTCGTTTATTTATCTTTCTGTACCTTACTGTACCAAAATATAAATTTTAGGTACTTACCGAACTAGGGGTTGAAAGTGGACAGGGTATGCCTGTCCTTTGTATAAAAATTCAATCTCGCCCCCTAGGGGTCGAGTGTGAACTATGTTTAGGGGGTGAGAGGAAACAAATGAACAAATATTTTTTTAGGGGTCGAGGGGACGAGAGTGGACTAAACGGTACTTTGTACATGTGCAATGAATGAATATGCATACTTATTAAAAATTTTAAGTAGTTAACCCATCTGTGTACCTCGTGTTTGTGCTCATTGCTTAAAAAGAATTTTAGTATCGGTCAGTATTTATTTATTTAACTATTAATGTCCACAACAGACAGGAAAAAATAAAAGAGAAATAGGTACAAAGGATTATTTGACTGTTAACTAGCAACATCAGGAATACTAAACGGAAACTAACGATTTGTATTCTACGTAAATCAAATGAAGATATCAGATTTTTTGTAGTGGTTTCTACAGTTTACTTCACTAATAATTTGTTTCAATAATAATGGACAAATTTTTATTTCACAATGATTCTACAACTCGTAAAATATAGCAATGAAATCCTTTAATTTCGAAATTCTTGTTAAGAAAAAACTCATTAACTCGAAATTTTCCCTTAAAATTCGATTCATCGAGATTCCACTGTATTTAAAATAATACCCATTTTTGAATTAATACTCATCTACTTTAAAATGGGCACAAATGGGTAAGTAGGTAATTGATACTGGTAGAATAGCTAATATCAGCTCAGTTGCTATAAAGAAAAATAAAATGTTTAGTATTGACATTTTAACTTCCAAATATCCAAACACCGATGAGAAAATGAGATTTTACTACTTTTGCTTCTATACAGAGCAGATAGAAGCAAAAGTAGTAAAATCTCATTTTGGGTCAAAATGTCACTTAGTGTGTTTACCTTTGAACCGACGATATGACGGTCAGGATATTTATGCTTCCAGTCGGATGTCACATATTTTTGCAATATGAGCGGCACTGATTGCAATAAAGAAGAAAATTCGAAACATTATTCTGTTAGGTTTTTATGCTGCCAAAGTGAAGTCAGATATTTTAGATCATCATCATCTGCATCATCCTTTTCCTAACTATGTTGGGGTCGGCTTCCAGTCTAACCGGATGCAGCTGAGTACCAGTATTTTATATGGACCGACTGCCTATCTGACCTCCACAACCCAGTTACTGGGTAATACGATACCCCTTGGTAAAACTGGTTGTCATACTTTCGGGCTTCTGACTATGACAGCCGGGATCAATGGCTTAACGTGCTTTCCGAGGCACGGAGGGATCTCGGTATGTAAAGATGATCACCCATCCACAGACCAACCGCGGCAAACGTAGCTTAACCTGATCGATCGACCTGTGCAGCTGTTATTATTTAGCCACGTTACATATTTTAGATCACAACGAGGTATTACATTATTCTGAATTTATTTCTGAGTAGGCAGATGATGTAAGACATAATATCAATATTATTATAATTAATATTCCATTAACACAATATTTATGAAGCCTATGCAGCATCCTATATTTCAGCGTCGTTTGTCTCGCCAAATAGTTTTGGTGTTCCTTTGATGTCACATAATCATATCTGTGCTGCCACTTATACAGGGTGAATTTTTCAAGTGGGCGTGGATGGCCAAATCCGAAACTATGAGGCATAGCGAAAAGTAGGCACTCAAAGGAGTCTCGGGTTCGATTTTGATGAAAACTAAAACTGCATCATTGGATTTTTGAAACATCAATATTTCTAGCCAGGAATCGAACCCGTTGATTTTGAAAAAAAAAAACACACTGTATTATTACACCATTCGATAGTGTCGCTAATAAGGATCGAATTCTGGTAAGTAATTGTAAATTGAGTACTTTTCGCTATTCCTCATAGTTTCGAATTTAGCCATCCACTTGAAAAATTCACCCTGTATATGCCTTCCACAAATGATCACATTATATTTGCCGTCGTATATTAATGGATGAATTATGATATCATTAGATAATATTGCCGAGCTGTCCATAGTAATACATTTATGCTTATGACTGTATGTATCTATTTTCGAGTAACTTTAAGCTAGCTAATGTGCCATTTTTGACTTAGCATAGGATAAGGTCTATGTATTCATACACGAAATCACTTAAGGGGTCATTGTATTCATCATTAAGAACAGCTTTCTATGGGATCAAATCTGAAATCGCGAAAAAAAATCAGCTGTTCCCTACATTTTGACCAGTTATGCGAACATAAATGTAGGGAAAAGCAGATATTTTTTATCGCGATTTCAGGATTGGTCCCATCCCATGGTAAAAGTTGTTCGTAATGATGAGTACAATGATTCCTTCAGATATTTCGTGTATGAATAGATAGACCTTATAGAGTGCAGCAACATTTCGTCGGTTATGTTTATGTTCCATGTAGGTAAAAGGGGGCGAGCCTATTGCCGTCAACCGGGCACAGATCCAGACTCCACGCTGCTACCGTGTCAATACACAAGCACCCTTTCACACCCCCTCACGTACACCTACATCATTTATCACAATGAATACCACACTACGTGCGCACTCAGTTAAATTAACCTTGTACTGTATAATTTACTTTTATTTAAATTTAGATACGTTTTTATGTTGAGTTTCAACTCTTGAGAACGCTGTAAGAATCTAGTAATTATGTAAACTGGAAGGGAACTGAACCTAGTTCAGGAGGCAGTGCGGTTATGTAACTGTGTACTTACTTTGTTTTCAATAAAGCATTATTATTATTATTACTGAGAAATTCTAGATAGAAAAAACAACCGACTTAAAAAAAAAACACTACAAAGTGATAAATAATTTTAATTTCGGAAGTCGTTGTCGTTGGTTCCGCATTTTCGTTTTTTGACACCGACTCCCGAAATTAAAGTTTGTAGTAACTCCCGAAAAAAAGAAATTAAAGTCACTTTGTAGTTTTTTTTTGAAGTCGGTTGTTTTTTTTTTTGTAAACAAGTTTTTACTTTTCACTTTTTAGTTATACCTACCCCATAAAAAAGTAAACGAAAAGAGCGTTAATGTAGACAATGTAGATAATTTTTTTGATTTTTGTTGATTTTTCAAAAACCGCTTGTTCGATTTCGTTAAAATTTTCATGGGACCATTTGGGAAGTTATACCCTTTCCAACAAAAAAAGAATTTTTCAAATCGGTTGGCAAGCGACGGAGTTATGCGCGAACAAACATAAAAAAAAAAATACAAACTACTGAATTGAGAACCTCGTCCTTTTTAGAAGTCGGTTAAAAAAACCAATAACACTGTCCGGCTATGTTTGGCATCTTTTTTAATTTGGCATAATGTGTTCGTCTTTCTTTGTTTAGATGATCAAGATGATGCTGACGGTCGTCACCGTGTTCACGATGAGTTGGTTGCCACTCAATATTTTCATTGTAAGTAGATACAATAAATAATAAAACTCACACGGGGTCCAATGTCTTGTCATGTATCTCCAGGGACATTTAGCTTAAGACTTACTGCAGAAATCTATCTCGTGTTGACTTGGTTTATTAGTTTAAAAGATTTATAAAGTCTTAAGTATTTATATACAAAAAAACAAGTGCTTATCTTATTAAACAAAAATTCAAACATAAATCAGCATACATATTGCTAATCCAATGTTTCATACATTCGCAAAATTGTCTGCCCAACCAACGGCTTAAATAACGCAATGGATCTTGTTGAACTGTCAAAATGTGTGTGTGTGTTTTGTTGATGTTATGTACTTGAAGTATTAAATAAATAAATAATAAATAAATGAAAGGTTTTCCTACTATTAGTATGTTACGCAATTACCCCGCAGTTTTCTAATTTATTTATCCACACACTTAACCATACAATTTCACGCACTTAACCATAGATAATTGTCAGTTTTCATACAAAAATCGAATCAATTACAAAGTTTAGTTACAATAGGTAAACAAATACACATCCCACATTTACAGCTTCATGCATTTCTCGTACAACATTTGGCTTGATGCGATTTCATACAGCAGTAAAATTTGTAGCGACTACCGGCGAATGTTTCGAAAATTAATTTTCGAGAACTTTTCGTCACAATAAAGTTTTTTTGGAACAAAATTTGCGGTAGGAGTAAACTGGTAGAAACCGTTACGTAACGATATAGCTCTTCTCTAGAAAGAGAAAGGTAGAGATATATAGTTTTCATGGTTTTCAGACATCAAAATCCAGGAAAGAGGCTGCGAAATCTTTTGTTATTTTTTTGTTATGGGAGTCGTTTTCATGGTTTTGAGGGTGCTGAAGCCGATTGTGAGGTCAAAATAAAAATTCAAGATGGCGACCACTTCATGAGAGCTTCTAAAAACGTATGTTAGCTCGCTCTGTGAAACTCACACTTTCTCTCTCTCTCTGTCTCTTTCTACTATGTATATACAAGTGTGCAAGTATCACGTAAGGAACTTCGTTCCAAACGAGGTCAGGGGTCCCCCGACCACACACGTTTTTGTTTTGCACGTCATTTCACCGCAGCCGTACCTAAGAGCTGAAGCGGTTTTCCGAAAGTACGGTGTCCTCAATATTAGAAATAGCCAGTCGGTTTTATTTTAGGCTTCTGAAACCGTAGCAACTCCATTTAATTTTTGTTAAAAGTTTTATTTAAAAGAGGCTGATTTTTTTTTAAGCCAGACCTTTCAATATTATGGGATGTTTGAGCTCATATTTTTTATTTCCATTGATCTAGTAGACAACTAACTAATTACTGGGCAAATTAAATAAATTGGTATATTTTGAACACATACTAACTAATAAATCCGTATCATGTTATAAAAAAAACAACCGACTTCAAAAAAAACACAACAAAATTAAAAATAACTTTAATTTCGGAAGTCGGTGTCGTTGGTTCCGCATTTTCGGTTTTTGACACCGACTTCCAAAATTAAAGTTATTTTTAATTTTGTAGTGTTTTTTTTTGTAGTCGGTTGTTTTTTTTGTAAAAAAGTTTTTATTTTTCACTTTTTAGTTGTACCTACCCCACACAAATTCAATTAACACTAGTGCATTGAAGAATTAAAGACACCGACTAGAAGGATCATAAAAATTCGCATAGAAATGCCGGAGATGCAGTACATTTATGCATATAACTTCGTACATAAGAATAATTACCTAATGTATTATATACTAAAACCTTCCTGAAAGTATGTCGATCACATTAGTGAAAGAATTATCGAAATAGGTTCTTCAGTTTTTGAGATAATCGCGGACATACAAACATACATACATACATACGGGTCGAATACAGAACCTCCTTTTTTGAAGTCGGTTAAAAAAGACTTGAAGTACAAAACAAATAAATCAATTTAAAGGAATTAAATAACGGATAAACGTATAAAACGGAATATCCCGAATTTGAATGAAATGTGTAAACATTTCATTCAAATTCGCGATATTCCGTTTTTTGTTAACTTTTTGGACTGATTGCTGTATACATCTGTTTCATTTCACATTTCAAAGATAGTCGGTATTTGTTTTTGTTGTTTTTTCATCTATCAAAAATTGAATTTTTTCAAATAATTTTGCGAGGTATGGGAACGATAGAATCGTATTTTATTTTAGAATTTTTGCCTATTTCTCTGAATGTATATTCCAGTATGCAAAAACTATCGGATGGATTTTGTTAAAATTTTGCATTGATTTTCCCTATAGGTCTGATCAGTCTGTAAGCTATAAATAATCTCGCTATTTTGGCATGATGGATGAACAAATTGAGCAACATTCCAATTTCTTCGTATTCTTCTATAGTTTACCGCAAATTGTAAAAAGACGAGCCAAAAGGTTAAAATATTGCAGATAGTTACAGATTTAACCTTTTAGATGATTATCATCACGCTATCTATACCTTTATGGAGCTAAGCAGTTAATCATAATATACACAGGGTGGATTTTTGAGGTGGGGCAATAAGAGCAGGTACCTCAATTGTTGTCGCTACAAAGAAACGGTCTTATAGGGTCTCCATGACCGAAGTAGGTCCCATAAAATTTGATTCTTATAAGAAACAGAATCGACAGGCATCAAAAATTGTTTTTGTGAAAATTGCTTATTTTCTTGCTGACTATACAATTTTTTCAAAAACTGTGAATTCAGATCAAAATTTATCAAAAAGTTAAGAGTCTTAAGATTGTTTTCCTGTAGCTACAACGGTAAAGTTACCTGCCCTTACTGCCCCATATCAAAAATCCACTCGTACCTGTTTAACCCTTTAACCGCTTGGCTAAATATCAATTGTCGTGCCCCTAGCGCGAGGCTACAAATCGACAAAATAATACCTACAATAAATAAGGAGGGGCAATCGTTGTATCGATAAAAAAAGTCAAAGAATTTTTTATGTTTTTATTTTAAATCAGCCTTATGGCTTCTACAAACAGGCGCGACACAAAGAAACCGCTCATGTCTTTGTGTCGCGTGTCGCGCCTGTTCGTAGGACCTTTAAATTAACCACCCTAATCACTTTCTTCGTATCACAATCGTTCATCTTTAAGCTAATAAGTAAATGTTTTTAACAGTTACTAATTGTTTAACCTTACTAAATTCGAATTGTTTACATCACAATAACGTGCACGCCGCGAGATCGCACGCAGCCGGTACCTAATGGAATGAATCAAACAGACAGGGACTGGAACGCGCGCGGTGGCGGCGGCGCGGCGACGGCGCGGTGACGGCATCGTGTGCAGAACGCTTATTAAAGTTATCTTTTTTTTAAAGATAACTCATGCACTAGGAATAATTCCTGTGTAGCTTGGGACTTCACAAACACACAAGTCACGGACACAAAACAGCTACACCCAAACTCGAATAATGATTTATGAAAGAGAGAGAGAGAGAGAGAAAAAGAGACAAACGCGAGTGCGAGTGCCTGTCCGGCTTGGTAGGTACTGTCACAGTACCTTAATAATGGTAAGGACAACATACAACACGGTTCCAAATTTGAACAATCAATAGGATATGTAGATAGTTAAGTAGGTAATATAGGTAATAACAGAATTACATCACAATATTTAAAATACTATTTCGATTCATCAAGGAGTTACCTAAACCCAACGGAAGTCTTATTTATACCTATACCTACTGAATAATGTGCAAATAACCTAAGAAGAAATTGAAATAGGTACTTACCTCTCCATCACTTCTAAATTCTTCTATCGAATCGGATAATTCCAATTCGTCGTCACACTCGTCGTCGTCACCTTCTAATATTCTTAATAATTCCTCAGTAGTCGTCATTATTGAAAATTGAAATGTGACTATTTTATCGACAATGCACAAATACCAACGAACAACATTAATGGAACTTTCCATTCGTTTGATCCGCTTGTGACGTAGGCAGTGGTCGTATTAATGTGACAGCCGCGCTAGACTAACTAGAGAAATATGTTGCAAGCATAGGAGTCAAGGGATGGGAACTAACGTCAAATGTTGGCATTATACAAAGATCTTGAGGGATATTTTTCTTATGAATAATAAGGAAAAGAATTAATTACACAAGGCAATATGTTAAATTTAACTTTATTTGGTATGACACCGTTTATTTTATGCTGAATGATGCATTATACCTGATTAGTTAACTGTTTGTTATTTCGTTTTTAAAATGCGCATTGCATTGTATCCCATCCCTATGGTCATATTTATGCGACGCGCGCGATAGACGCCGAAGAAAATTTCAAGCTGCCAATTACTTATTTTTGTTTAAGTTTTTTGAATGCTTAGAGTTATGACACATAATTTTAAGTAATTGTTGTAAATAATAGCTCTATTTAATAATAGTTTTAGTTGTACCACGCAATTAATAGGACGAAAATAGAACGAAAAAATCATGCATGTTCTCTGTCGCAGAAATACGACACGCGCGGTAGGGACACGGAAATATTTGTCGCATATATGCGACACGCGCGGTTAAAGGGTTAATAATTTAATTCGATAATATTGACAAATAAATCTAAACATCGAAATATTAGACGCTATTTGCGACGTTGCCAACTTTCGGACATGTATCCTCTTTGGATGCTACGAGCGTCGTAGCTAATATGATCGCTACGCCAGCTACGTCGTAGCTGGCAACCCGACCGTTCCGCGGAGGCACAAGCTTATTAACATTTAAATAAATAAACATAATAAGGACGACATATATAGGCTTAATGTTGGGATAATAAATCATATTATGTATTTACATTCATTTTAAATTAATTTCGTACGATAATACTACGACTTCACATTTCCATTAATTTATAATGCCAAAAGAAGAAGACTGAAGAATACACAGTAACGTCAGCGACTGGCGGCTTTGCTGACGTCACTGTTGCAGCTATTTTTTAGGTTCTCTATTGTGTTCCTTAACTTTATATACATAATCTAAAGTGCCATAAATTTTTTTTTGTCCTAATCATTTGTCTGAATGATAACTTATCCGAACTTAATGTCACATAATATCACATGCCAATAAATTGAAATCCCTAAGTACAATATGCCATATTGTCATAAATATCAATAATATACAAAAGACTTAAAACTGTTTTCAATATAAGTTATAAGTCCTAAATTCAAATTATTTAATGTTTATTTATCCTAATAATGTTTGAAAAACAAATTTGTATTACAAAGTTGCTGTTAGCTGTTGTTGCAGCATGCAGCATGCAACAAGCATGCAGCATGCAAGCAAGCATGCATAAAGCATGCAGCAGGCATGATTTTTGTCACGGCTCCGGCGCTGCGGGTCTCCGGCGGTCCCATGCATGCTGATCGTCGCAGACGGCTTTCGCTCACCACCGCAGCTTCGGCTTGCTGGCCGGCGACGCCGGAATAATAACGGTTTTAACCGCCTCCGAGTTCTAGGAATAATTTACTTACTTTCAAAGAATTCCTTATGTATTTCCCCGCAATGCACACGGGCTTATATACCTAGTTTGCTAGTAGTTTGTTTCATTACGTAAATGTTAATGTTTCTAACAGTTTTCTCGTTGTTCGTAACAATGTTATTACACGATAACACCGACAATTGGGAGCTCCCACATCATCAATCATCATCAATAGATTTCATTTTGACAGTTCAACAACATTCATTGTGTTATTTACGTTGTTGAAGAGATTCTTTTTCGAACTTATGAAGCAATGGATAACAAAATCCTTCAAAATCATTCAGAATAGAATTTTCAATCACAATCAGATTAATTTCTGTGTGTTACGCAATTTGGGCGCTGAATCCTGAGCAGTTTGTGCTGTAGGAGGGAATGTATGCTGCGACACTGGGTCGAGCTCCATACGTCTACGAGTACGTAATACATTTTACGTGAATAGTATGCTAATTAGGATTCTTACATTAGTTTTAAGTTTTCTTTAGTAACACTATTGTATGGATGCTAATAATAGGTCTGAAATAAGGTATTATTATTTAACCGACTTCATTATTAACTATGATTATCTATACTTGCTGTCAGGTGCTGTGGACGGTCCACGAAGATGATGAAGAGTGGAGCATGTGGCCTGGAATGCCGTACATGTGGTTTGCGTGTCATTGGCTGGCAATGTCACACTCCTGCTACAACCCAATGATCTACTGCTACATGAATGTGCGGTACCGACGGGGGTTTAAAGAGGTAATTTTTATAGAGCTTTAATTTCACAGTCGATTTTAGCCACTCGCCGCTTGCGACCTATCGCCGCACGACATAAGTCAAAACTTATTCTACTTTGGAACTTGATTTTAGTCACCTGTGGCCTAGTTGAATTGCCATCTAGGCAGTCTATTTTCGCCCTGCAGCTAAAATCGCGCGGCTATAGTCAACTCTCTAAAGCCCGCATAAACCTGTTAAAACATGCGACCAGTGCATACAAACCGAGGTTTGTAGGCAAAGTCCGAAATAGATTATTTTGCTTCATATGGTTGCCTAAAATACGTCAGTCAAAGGCATAAATTGGAATCTATTTCGGGGTTTGCCAAAAGCCATTGGTCAAACCTAATTAAACCCGTCATTTGGCGAAAGGACTACATATCGGCCTTTGACTATAAGATAGATATTTTGTACATACAAAGCACTAGGTGAGGTCGGGCTACACATATCATGGTTAGGATTTTCGATCTCAGCGTCCCGTAAATAATGGTTAAAATATGGTTCGTAAACATTTTTTGTGACCTTGTTCAGTGTTCTGCGGAATGCAAATTCAAGCTCAAACTCAACGCTTTTATTTCAATAAACCATTTACAGGCACATTTGAACTATCAAGGAGTCGGTCAGTCGGAAAGATGAAGTTAATTACCCATTTCAAAGCTTAGTAGGTTCCTATGGAGAAGAACGGGCATGAAACTGTTTAAATTATCAGTCACAAACTGGACCCCCAGCGAAGAGCCCAGAAATGAACCTAGATATGTGGCGATAGACAAGTTACTCCAAGTTGCCTGTAAAACATGACTGGCAAGTTCACGTTTATGAAATAAGGTCATTCATATTTCTAGCAATAGTATGGAAATAACAGTAAGTTGAAGGTCAATTAATTTGAAATTCAGATGTGTTTTCTCGCGAAATGGAGCGCTTTTTTTGTCCTATTACGCAAGTCGTACAAGGTTAAGTTTTGTTAGTCCATATCCGACCGAACTAGATACCAACATTTTATGCAAGAACTAAGGTGTAACAAAAAGGTACGCACGAATGTTACATAGTGTCTGACTACATTTGCATTAAAAAGGTCAAACTGATGTATCGTTTCTTTTTTAGGGGTTTCAAAGGCCACGGGTTGCCCTTTAAAACCACCTAAACAAATTTCAATTAACCAAATATATATACAGGATGAAATTGAACACATGCAACAAATTGAAATGGGAGATTGTACTCATTATTATGAACAACTTTTACTATGGGACCAAACCTGAAATCGCGAAAAAAAAATCAGCTGTTCCCTACATTTATGTTCGCATAACTCATCAAAATGTAGGGAACATCTGATTTTTTTTTCGCGATTTCAGGTTTGGTCCCATAGTAAAAGTTGTTCATAATAATCAGTACAATCTCCCATTTCGATTTGTCGCATGTGTTCAATTTCATCCTGTATACATATACCTAGTCCTCTTTACCGTATCTGGCGACAGCGGATCCCGACTACTTCTCTTTCCTTTCGTGAGCTCTCTGATGACTAGTAAAACCAAAGGTCTTGAAAACCCGGTCACACTATGTACAGAAGAGCTGATCAGCATCGTTGTATGTGTATGCATAGGAAGGCTTTGGGCGGCTTTTGCGTATTTGGCGCTTGTTGTTTAGGTCTTCAAGACGATTTATTTCAAAGCATTCAGTTGCTTTGTGGATTGAAGTGCAACACCTCTCTCGGTTTCGAGCAAGCTCTTGCCACCGATCAACGGGAATGCCACAGGTCTTAAGGCGACGTACCAAATATACAATAATACTCAAATAACAAATGTTAGCGCGGGGAGCAGTAAAAGAGTGGACTGTATTTTAGGGGCAATGGTTAATTGCCGTTCTTATCTAGATACAATATTGTTAGGACAGAAGTGAAATCACAATTAAATAACAGAATTATTTAATAATCTAATAACTAATCACATGAATTATGAAAAGAGTTATCAACCATAGTAAAATTACAATCAGAGGAACACAGTCATCACTAAACAAATATTAAAGAAATAACGAGATACCAGATTACACCGAACGGCTGACAGATAGTGCTTTTACAAGCAACGCTGTCAAAAAGCATAGACCACCAAACAAGAACCAGAGAGTCTGACTCGCCGCCTGTGGCAGCCTCCTTTCAGTGACCTCTTGCTCCTGGGCCGGGTAGTAGTATCCAACACGGCCATCCTGATCATGCGTCGTCCTCGACAGCATCAGACAGGTCCAGCAAGCTTTGCATGGCTGCTTCATGGGTTTCGTCAGCAGGACGGGAAGGCTCAGCGACTGGCTCTGCACCATGATGAGCGGAAGTGGTGTCTTCAGTCAGGTTGTCTTCTGTGAAACCAACAAGAAAGACTAACGTCTCTCGGAGAGCAAACACATCTGCCTATTCTTTCACTTGCTTTCAATTCGTCTTACGTGGCCTTTTTCTTTCATTCATCAAATACATAAATTGACTGGGTAAATAGTCTATGGGATACCAAGACGTTATCTTAGTACTCCATAGAGTTCCATTCATCACACAGAACATCATAACTCATGTCATCGACATTCATATATCATGCAACCCACATGGATCCATGTTCATTCACTGTCATGTAGGGCGTTTATCGCCAAAAGGATCGTCTCGCAGTCCGTCCTCTACATGACCCATCGTGTAGGGTGATTACCAAATCACCGAAAGGAACGTCTCGCAGTCCGTCCTCTACACGACCTATCGTGTAGGGTGATTACCAAATCACCGAAAGGAACGTCTCGCAGTCCGTCCTCTATACGACCCAATGTGTAGGGTGATTACCAAATCACCGAAAGGAACGTCTCGCAGTCCGTCTTCTACACGACCTATCGTGTAGGGTGATTACCAAATCACCGAAAGAAACGTCTCGCAGTCCGTTCTTTACACGACCCATCGTATAGGGTGATTACCAAATCACCGAAAGGAACGTCTCGCAGTCCGTCCTCTATACGACCCAATGTGTAGGGTGATTACCAAATCACCTAAAGGAACGTCTCGCAGTCCGTCCTCTACACATCAAAACACACGTTATACGGGAAGAATAAATGAATGAAGAATGAATAATGAACGAATCTCTGTGAGACCGGTCAGGTACCTCGCAGTTTACCTGACGTAGACGTCTCGCAGTCCGTCTACTGTCTCACCCCAAGATCTGCACAACCCTCTATGGCAATGCAGACCTCTCATGGTAAAGAATGAATGAATGAAGAATGAACGAATCTCTGTGAGACCGGTCAGTTACCTCGCAGTTTACCTGACGTAGACGTCTCGCAGTCCGTCTACTGTCTCACCCCAAGATCTGCACAACCCTCTATGGCAATGCAGACCTCTCATTGTAAAGAATGAATGAATGAAGAATGAAAAATGAACGAATCTCTGTGAGACCGGTCAGGTACCTCGCAGTTTACCTGACGTAGACGTCTCGCAGTCCGTCTACTGTCTCACCCCAAGATCTGCACAACCCTCTATGGCAATGCAGACCTCTCAAGGTACGCAAGCACGCTCACGCTCGAAGAATGCAGCGCAAGTCTCAGGACACCACTCTCCTTTCTAGAGCACCATGTACTGAGCAGCAGCTTGCGTCGTCATGACACAGGAGCCGGTCAACAGGCGCAGCTCATGCCGCCCACTCGGCAGCGCGCGTGTGACCCTGTAAGGCCCTCGCATCCCGTGCAGCTTTCCAGTTGCCTGCAAAAACTTAATGACGAAAACCAAGTCATTCACATTAAAAACTTTTGGCGTGCGTCGGTTTCGATTTACATAACCGCCCTGTCGTGACTGGTTTTGTTTTATTAGAGCAGTTGCGCGGGCTCGGCGTAACTCTCTCTGTGCTTCACGATTCGGCTGTACACCTTCCAAGGCGACATCACGGACCAGTGACCAGATGACGGGGATCACCGCGTCGGTGCCCACCAGCAGATTTAACGGGGACGCCTGAGTCGTCTTCTGTTTGGTCACACTAAGGGTCAGCTGAGTCTCGAACCAGGGTGCCCCTTTGTGATTAGTCTCGATGCAAAGAAGGTTCAGAACGGTGCGGGCGTACCTCTCGACCTGGAAATTATGAGAGCTCGGCCTAACCTGACCTTGACTTATTATTCGGCCAAGATATTCAACCTCGGTGGTAAAAAAGATACACTTGCGTACGTTTATCGACAACCCTGCCTTGGTCAAAGTCGTAAGCAGGTACCACAGTGTCGCAACAGGTCGACACCTCCGTCTACTGTAGCGCTCATCAACAGTACGTCGTCTATGTAAACCAGAACTTGTCCCGCGTCAATGAAATTGCGCAGTGTTTAGTTGATGATGCGTTGATACACAATAGGCGAACTTGTCAAACGACATGGCATTTTTAAGTACCCATAAACGCGGCTGCTACTTATCGAAATCAGCCTCTAGTACAACATTAGCAAACTCATCCGTAAGACGTAGCCCGCACTTGTGCATCGTCTATGCCGCAGACCACTGTTTGCGTCATTAATTCCTCACTAAGGCCTTTGACAATGAGTAAGCGGAGCAGGGTACGTCTCGCGGACTCAGCGTACGACGTGAATCTGTAAGACGTCGGATTCATCATTTCAAAAAGTATCGTCGCGTAATCTAATTTTCGGGGGCAAAGTGGTTCGAATTCGCGTTTAAAGCTACTCAACGATCTATCACACATCCGGCTACGCGTGACAGGCATTCTCTGTCGCCCGAGCGATTAGATATTTATGCGCGATCCACACCAAGAGTCCACGTCATGGATAGACGGGTCAAAGTTTGATACAAAATAATGGGTACGTCCCGGATTTATGGACTGGACCACATCTACTACAGCTTGAGCCTCGGACGGCGCCGTTGGGTTCGGTTGCGGAACGGGGGTAGACGTGAATTTGTTTTCGATCATTTCCAGACGGGAAAAGATTGTGTCTAGCGTTCGCGATTCTGCAGGGGTAGACCGCGGTGTCTGGCCAATGTATGACGCAAACGGCAGCGTCCCGTTTGATCGTACTCTAGAAGTAGTCCGTTCGCGACGACTACGTGACCTATTCCGAGGTTTTCATGAGCTATCTCGCGACCGATCGCATCTACAATGCCGTCGGTGCGATCTGCTACGTGAACTATGCGTGTTTGGCATGTTCACCCGTCAAAACAAGTTTTATATGCACAAAGCAACAAACAAACAGAAAAACACACGTGGGTAACGACAAAGTTCCTCTGTTATGAAATTCAAACTCGTCAAGGGGCCTAAATTGGGGTTGGATTGTTATCCCACTTCTGATGTTAGGACAGAAGTGAAATCACAATTAAATAACAGAATTATTTAATAATCTAATAACTAATCACATGAATTATGAAAAGAGTTATCAACCATAGTAAAATTACAATCAGAGGAACACAGTCATCACTAAACAAATATTAAAGAAATAACGAGATACCAGATTACACCGAACGGCTGACAGATAGTGCTTTTACAAGCAACGCTGTCAAAAAGCATAGACCACCAAACAAGAACCAGAGAGTCTGACTCGCCGCCTGTGGCAGCCTCCTTTCAGTGACCTCTTGCTCCTGGGCCGGGTAGTAGTATCCAACAATATAAACTTCCGGACAAACAGTCAATAATTTAAGTAAAGAGTTACGTCCGTCGCGGTGGAGTCCGTAATGAAGCGAGTGGTCATCGGGCCGAGCAGTGTCGTCGCCGCGCCGCGCCGCAGCTTGCCCATGACGCGCTGATCATGCTGCCTGCGCGTGCAGGCCGCGCGCAAGGTGTGTTGGGTTCGATTCCCAATATGCTGCCCGGGTTGAAGCGTAAACTTCGAAAATCTGGAACAGGGCAAATATAAGTGCGTTTCCTCTAAATTATGTCCCTCGTTGCTTTCACCTCGGTGACTACCGTCACTGTCAGGGTAAAAGCTCAAGATTCTTTCAAATAAGGTTCTCAGCTGCAGGTGTTTTAAATGTGTACACAAGAGATTGCGTGATTTATTTAGTAGTTTGCAATAACCAATATCTACCTATACATATAAACATGAATGAACAATAATATTGATACTTTCATAGTAAAATGATAAATAAATAAAAATGTTTGATTGCTATACAAATAGGTTTAATAATGCATTAATTTCTCGTCGCGTTGCACTGATTTCTGGAAATGTGATGTGTCTTCCTAATAGAATTTTCGTGTTCAGGAAAATTTACTACCATAGATATGTCTGTGTTGACTACTTATTTATTTTTCTCTTATTTCGGTAGATACTCGGCGGACTGCTGTGTTTGAAGAAGAAGGACTCCAGCAGACCTTATCAGCGCTCAAGTGTTTGTGACGGCATACCTTTATCTGGTAAGACAACTATCTATTGTCATAGCGGAATTGGTTCTTTGAAGAATAACAAACGACTTACAATGCGGCTGTAAGTGGAGGCATCGCGTTTGCTCTAACTAAAAGGACATCATTAATATATGCATAATGTCAGTTGGTACTTATGCAAGTACCAACTGACTTTATTAGTGATGTCCTTCAAATGTCCTTTTTTTATTTTCTCACCTTTTTGGATGTTTTTTTAATGCTTGTATTGTGTGTTTTGTTGCACTAAATAAACGTTTTATCTATCTATCAAATGGTGAGGTCAGGTGCGTTTGGGTTGTAGGTGGACGAAGTAAAAAGAGTATGTATGTAAGAATCGAAACCCATGGAATGCAATGGCACAAATCTCATCACTGGTTACGATTTAATAATTAATAGCATTTTTACGAATAATCTATACGGGACAGTTCTGAACGAGAGCAGTGGTATCGGCCCCTACTTACAAATTACAGAAAGGCAGCCACTTTCCTATATGTATTTAATTTAATTACCACTGCTTTCAAAATAGCGAAGGAAAACATCATCATCTGCCTAGCCTTTTCCCAACTATGTTGGGGTCGGCTTCCAGTCTAACCGGATGCAGCTGAATAACAAATGGAAAAATAATTAACAAAACAAATAGGAAACCAACATGAGGAAAACATCGTGAGAAAACCAGAACCAAAAAAAATCGAAGACATGTGACATCCACCAACCCGCATTGGGCTCGCGTGGTGTATTATGGCCCACTCCCTCTCAGAGGGACGAGACCTTTGTCCCAGCAGTGGGAACATTATAGTCTGATTATGACAGTTCCGGAACTGAGCCTAGCCCATGTTCTATCGTACTCCTCGTCTTTACGAAAGTAAAAGAAAAAAGATAAGTTCCCTTTTCTTCCTTAAACAAACAACCGTTTTATAATCAGGTCCGACAACTTTACGGTTAAGAAGATTGGAATGTAACTTTTAACTTTGTAACACGGTTTTTTTCGTAGAGCACCGGTTCTATGAAAACTTTTCCAAATGTTAACAAAATTATCAGCCACCGCTCAAATCGAGTGTTTTCAGTCATAGTTTGTTTTTCTCCGACTGCTAACCAGGTTTACGTTTTTTGTCGTGTATCTTTGCATGTACGTAGGATTCTTTATTCTATGGTAGTGTAAGAGTCTAGCAGACTCTAATATGACGCCTGCGCCACGGTGGAAACTATATTACTGAATTAAACTCCAGTTAGAGTTTTATAGCGTATTATTTAGGAGTCTTTTATCATATTTTATATAATTATTGACTTATATATTGGACGTCAAACCTACGACTCTCTATGACACATGCTTGGACGTTCGAATAGAACATACTTCAAATATAACCAGCCAGTCCTGTAAAGAGGTGTGGCTTTTCAACCAGCCTTGCTTCACAGCCAGCCTCTACAGTAGCATCCAGAATGCTAAATGTATTTATTTTGTTGATTTGATCGACGTTGGATTTCTCGTGATCGCGACCGTTCAGGAGACAAATATTATTGACGTTTCAAAAAAAAATCAACATGGCAGATTTTGGACATCAATAAGTACTATCGTAATTTTTTTAAATCCCAAAGCTATGCGATTAAAAACGATACGATTTAAAAATATAGCTCACAAGGTTTGAACAAAAAAAAAACGACCAAAACCGCATGCACATCTAAGGCGGATCACACAACGCCCCACGCGTGACTTTTTACATACAAATTCAATAAGCACTTCCGCGGGGCTTTTTCCGCGCCCCATCGCGTGCCACGTTGTAGTGTGTGATTTGTCTAAGTATAAAGTTAAAAATAAGTTCACTTTTATATCTGAGACTAGCTGCGCCCCGCGGTTTCACCCGCATAAGTCTCGATCCCGTGGGAATATCTTGATAAAAAGTATCCTATGTCCCGGGACTCAAGCTATTTCTATACCAAATTTCATCTAAATCGGTTCGGCAGTTTGGCCGTGAAAAGGTAACATACAGACAGAGTTACTTTCGAATTTATAATAGGTATTAGTATGGAAGTATGGATATAGTATATAATAGTATAAGTATATATAGTATGGATTAAGATCTTTTTTAGAACTTTTTTGTTGCAGTAATGTTATTTTAAACATTTAAATGGACATTGAATATAATAAATTAGGTAAGTATTATTTGTTTTTATCAAAATTAATGAAAAATTGACCTTTGTAATTTGTTTTTGCCAATCTACATCTTTTTATATTGGAGGTCCTCAATAAATATTAGTGACAGGTTTATCAGAATAACACAATGACACTTTCAATGACGGCAGCAATTTATTTTCGGAACGGACAACTTTTACAACGAGTTTGTTGGTACTTACGGAAAACCATCCTTATATCAAACCTGTTTGGTTGACAACCTTTTCACAACAGGGGCCTTTCACGATAAAAATAAGCAATTTCCGACAAATTATCCTATAAACCTAAAATACCCGGTACTTTGGTACATTTCCTTATTCCTGCTGATATTAGAGCATATTATTAATACCGTAGTACATGTCCTATATTTGAGGGGTCCGTGGCTAAATAATAACAGCCGCACAAGTCGATCGATCAGGTTAAGCTACTCTTGCCGCGGTTGGTCTGTGAATGGGTGACCATATTTACATACCGAGACCCCTCCGTGTCTCGGAAAGCACGTTAAGCCGTTGGTTTGTCATTCGTGGATCTTTGACAGTCAGAAGCCCGAAAGTCTGACAACCAGTATTACCTTACATTAGGCTAGTTTCCTAAAAAAAAAAAAAAATTGCTATAAATTGTCGCACGGCGTGACGTCACGACCCCCAACTCCCAAATTTTGACGCGCTTTATCTTTGTCATTTTTTGTTTGATTGACAAAAGAAAAAATATGGGTCCATTATTTTTCGATAATCTAACTGACGGACTAATTAGAATTATTGTTTTTTTACCCAGGAAACTACCCTTTTCTATGTATTACCCAGTAACTGGGTTGTGGAGGTCAGGTAGGCAGTCGCTCCACGTAAAATAATGTTATCAGCTGCATCCGGTTATATTGGAACCCGACCCCAACAAGTTCGGAAAAGGCTATGGCAGATGATGATGTCCTATATTTCTATAGCAATGAATCACATCTGTATGGAATCGATTTGAATATGTTCCGATCCAATCACAATAGACCTTTGACTATAGTTATATTGACATGGGATAACTCCAGGGACATTGTTTGTGCAAATCATAGTTTTGAGGCTAGAGGCATTGTTACCGATACAGTGTACACTATACTTACTTTGTGTATCAAGTTGATATATTGGCTTATGTCATGGATAATTATGTTGATACACAATGTATCAATAGGTAATAGGTAATACGGCGACGGTAATACAATGTAGGCAATAGGTAATACGGGCTGGTGTCCGCAACTCCACGTCAATGCGCGTATTTTGCGTACGGTACGATACATTGTGTAAGAGGAATAATAAAAGTATAGTCAAACAAGAACAATCAAACAACAACAGAAGTATAGGACAGTTTTATAAAAAAATCCGTTTATTTTTGTAAAATTTACTACATTTATTTAAAATCAATAATATTTTGATGCGAACCGGCTTTTGATTTACAAAACTGTAAGTGCCTTTTCACACGTCCCGGCAACCGGATAGCCGGTGCCGACTATCCGGTACACTTCCCAGGCAAACTACGCCGCCGGTACGTGTGAAGGTTACGTGCATGGCTTCGCCGCCGGGTGTCCGGCACCGGCTACCCGGTTGCCGGGACGTGTGTAAAGGGCCTAATGAACTACAATTTCAAAGGCTGTGTGTACAATAACATTTAATGGGCATGATATGTTTACACTAAGCCCCTCTGGGAGTTGTTAAAGTTAAATTGCTTTCGAGAACAATATTAAAACTAATACCTAAAAGTTTATATTCAGTTCAACAAAACCACTTTCAAGGGTCAATGGTTTATTTTTAGTTTGCCGTCAAACAATTGAAAATACTGTTGGAGCCGCTGAAGATTGAAAGATCTTTGCATTGTATAAACTCAATCTCCTTTGTTATATTATATAATTGCATAGCACAGGTGTGAGTACTATGTATATACATTTGAGCTACCGTTTACCTGGTAATATGTCTTTTATTGACTTTAATGTGACGTGAGAGTATGCCATGCTCACTACAACTGCAAATACAGAACCTCCTTTTTTAAAGTCGGTTAAAAAACAAAAGAGAATTTCGAGAATTTTCTGGCGGTTTCGCCTTCTAAATACTGACTTTTACGCTCGGTATAGTAACACATTTACCTACTAGCGGTTAGTTGAAAATTAAAGCTAAACTAATTCCAGCTACTGAATTAAGGGTTCCTGGATACCAAGAAATTTATTTTATTTATTTATTTTATTTTATTCGGGAAACTTACAGCTAATTTAAACAGTGCTCTTAAACAATAAGGCCATTTACATTTTTCCACTGATAAACGCTTGCAACAAAAAAAACCGGCCAAGTGCGTGTCGGACCACGTACAATGAAAGGTTCCGTAGTTGCAATGAATTTATTCCAAGAACAAACTTAACATTGTAGTTGAAAACCATGTCCTCCCATACATTGGAACTGCAAATTTAAGTTGGCCGACTATTACTTGTAAACTTGTAAAGCCTACTTAGCTGTGACTGTGACAGTTTTCCTTTTAATTTCGTTATATATACTACTGTCGTGAATTTTTTCACATACCCAAAAGCAACCATTTTGCTGGCAGGTGGGGGACACACACACTTGACTCTAACGAAAATTGGTACTTTAAAGCTTGATAATTCACGAACGGTTTTCTAAAAATTTTGAACGTAATTATATTATTTCGTTTGCTTCCACGAAAACATGAATAATTTATTGCAAATTAGGTTATCTGTCGATTGCCACGGAGCTCTACGTAATTTCCGCTACGGAGCTTACTGTAATTAATCATTGTCAGAATTAAATCTTGGCTATTGTAATTTTCCAGCAATTGCGCTGCGTAAAACAGAGAAAATGGAATGATAACAAATGGTATTGTTTCGTGTAATTTGTGATAAGGCAACATGTAACTAAATTAATGTATTTTACCTATATAAATTACAAAGCTCATCAAATGAAAAGTATACCATATACAAACAACAACGTTAACACTTTACATCCGCTATAAGCCGCCATCTTAGATTTGTGACGTCATACTAGCCTATAATACCTATGACGTCAAATAAAATCTCTCTCAATCTCTATCTCGGAACGACATTACGCTTCCAACGATACTGTAGCGGTTTCTACAACGCCACATGCGAACAACGCGTCATACTGACGTCACGCAAAATCCTGCATCTCGCAAGCAGAGTTTAACACGCAACTAGCATACCTATAGGTATATAACGGCCCGACATGAATCATCGGGCAGTTGTCGGGTTGTTGCCAATATCGTTTGCCAAAATTCGAGTAAGTAGTAGTTCAGGAGTTATAAGTGAACAGATGAACATACATATTTTATGTCTTAATGGGAAATGGCTTATGCTGTTTTCTACGAATTTCCATTGTCAGTGAAGACACTGGTGTGGGCGAAAGTAACACGCACCAGTACGATGACACATACATACATAGTCTGTTAAATTCATAACCCCTCTTTGGATTTGCCGTAGTTGGCAAAGGATTCTGACGCGGTTTTCACCATCATTCAGAGAATTTATTCAGGAAAGCTATAAAGAAAAAAAAAAAAAGTAATGTCGATGGTTTGTCGAGTAGTAAAAACCGTGCAAAGCAGGGGCGGTTCACTAGTTAAAAAAAGACGGGTTGCACTCCGGGAGTGCCGGCAGAAGTGAAAACTTGAATATTAACGTTGAAATAAATCAACTATTAATTGAATTAATATTACTCATTTTATTTCGCTATTTCTTCGTCACTTTTTTCATTAATAGGTAAATTGAACAAAGTGCATCCACTTTGTTCAATTTCCATATTTTAAACACTTTATATACACGAATTTTACGAATACACAGCAGCGTGGCCACTACACAGACGGTCGTGCCATCAGCTGTCACCATCCATGAATGCGCGTGACACGCTGTAACATAAACACACACGAACATTCGCGCAAGCACCCTGCGCCGCCTAAACGAAACAGCAGGCTTACATTTTCGCCGCGCCGTAGAAAGAGAGGGAGATACTTCCTCTACTACGCCGCGCCGGCTGTCTACTCTCCATCCGTCTTACGAATTTTCGATCAGGCCACGTGTCCTGACGCGAGTTTAACATTTTTTACCCATTATAAAAAAAAGTGTACAACGCCGCTAAAGAAGTTTTCACTTCAAAAATATAAAAATGTCGTGATGGCCCAGTGGTCAGGGCCTCGCCTTTCACGCACGAGGTTGTGACGAAGGTATAATGTGACTTTTTCAATTTAAATGTACTTACATTCTGAGTTTTTTTTTTTGCCTGATCACGTCTGTCGGATTTATCATAGACATACCTAACTGAAATCCGTGAAGGGAAAAGAACCTGAAGAAACCTGAGCGTATAATTCATCGCCAACCCGTCTTGAGCAAGCGTGGTCGTGGTGACCAATGCCTGAAACCTTTGTCCTGCAGTGGGACAGTAATGAGCTAGTATTATTATCACACTAATATTATAAAGGCGAAAGTTTGTGAGTGTGTTTGTATGTTTGTTACTTATTTACACACAAACGGCTAGACCAATTCTGATAAAATTTGGTATGGAGGTAGCTGAACCCTGGATTAACACATAGGCTACTTTTTATCCCGATATTCCCACGGGATCGAGACTTATGCGTTTGAAACCGCGGGACGCAGCTAGTATTCAAATAACTACACTACCAGCGGCTCTTACCTCCACTCCGTAATCAGTAATTACTTGAAATTATGACTAGAAAATATATTGTTTTGGTTTAAGCATCTTTTTTTTCCAATTATTTTTACCTATTGTGGTATAGTAATTTTTTTCTAGGTGCAGCGTCTTCACATATAATTAACGTACTTTTTACAAAATATTGTAAAAAAAAATTAAGGGGGGAAACTACCTTTTGGAAGGGGCGATTAGAATCAATTTATGCCCATATTTCTCAAAGAGGAGGAGTGGGGTATAGTATTATGGTACATCCACCTTTCGCCAGCTAGATACCAATCCGTAAAGTTTTGTCAGATAATTTAATTTGACCATCTATATTTAATTAATATTTTAAAGAGGTTCATTTACGTTTGTTTATAGAACTGGTTGGTGTTAATGGCTCCGGGACAGCGTGTCGTCGCAGCATCTTCGTCTGCAGATGCCAGTTATCCAGGAGTGCTGGAGTCTCCAACGGCAGCAAAAGTACCACCTGTACACTATGCTCGTCAAAACAACCGCCTCGTTCTTCTGGAAAGTCCTCAAATACACCAGTCAGAGCCGCTTCTGTGCGTTCACAATTTTTCTAAGTATCGAGCTGTTTAGATTAATTAAAAATGGTGCGTTAAGGGACTTATTTTCCAGTGTACTTTGAAAAAATCTATATCATGTGAAAAAAGACTATAAATATGTGGTTTTCATATATAATAATTAAGATATGCCATCGATAAATAAAGATTATAGTAGCTGTTAATAAATTAAAATTCACAATTTATTGATGTCCTACTTACCTCTCCAATTTTTCCTGTCTTCTCCCTTGAATTATTTTTTAGTTCAACAAGTAGGAGGATCAATAAAGTTGGTAACTACCGTGGACACTTTGTAACTATATGGTACAAAGTGTATGACCTACAATATGTATGTTAGCATTATTAGAAACATAATAATAACCAAGCAGTGTACAGCTGTAAAGGCATTTTCAAATGCAAGCCACTATGCTGATCACTTTTTTCATATACCAGCCGGTGTGCAGATTATTGTCCACCGATTTCATTCAGTTTAGTCAATTGTAATCTACCCAAAAATTATTTTACTGCTCTACATCGTATAACGGGTGTAAAAAGATACTTAATGAAACCTAGAGCATTTTGTACTCCTCGTCAATGTAATAATTTTTTTGTACTGGACCATACCTGGAAACCTTCTGGTTACGGAGATATTGAAGGTCAAACTTTACCCCCACGGCCCCTGTACCGTTGCTTGAACCCATAAGCACAGTGTTTGCGTGCGTTACATTGCGCATACCGCAATGCTTTACATTTCCCAGCCATTATTTTTGTGCAAAGTTAATTAGTTTGATTTACAGAATACGGAGTTGGCGCCTATGTGATGGGTCTTTTTACAACCTGTATGTATGTCAATATTATAGTTTCCCTTTTAGTGACACTCTTCCCAAGAAACGACGTGACATTTTTGAAATTGTGAAAGGCCGATTATTACTTTTCCCGGAATCAATATGGGTTTTGCTGAAGCAATTTTATCATGAACTGATCCCTACTACCTCTAACCTTTCAGGCAATATTAGGTTTGTAATATAAAAAACTTGGGTAAAGGTATATCATAGTTCCGAAACATTATATTAAAACGTGTTATTAAACTCCTTGTGGCAGGAACATCGACGCTCAACCTGTTGCCATGGATTGAGTAAGTACATGATTCTGAAAGCGTCGAAATTGTCTATGAAACAGATGTTTTTTAATTTCTTCGCTATAGGGTCTAGCTTCATGTGCTGAATTCATGGTTACAATTTGCGCGTCGATTTCCCTGTCACCCTGCATGTATATGCATATAAATTAATCTATACTAATACTAATATACTAATACTAATACTAATTACTAATACTAATATACTAATACTATAATATTATAAAGAGGTAAAATTTGTATGTTTGTAAGTTTGTATGTAGGGGGTAATCTCTGGAACTACCAGGCGGATTTGAAAAATTCTTCTTGCATTTGATAGCCCAATTCTTGAGGAAGGCTATAGGCTATTTAACATCACGCTATGACCCTTAGGAGCCGAGCAAAAAGAAAAAAAGTAAAAAAGAACGTTAAGTGATAGCGCGGGCGGGTGATGCGATACGGCGGGGTGGCTCGGGGGAAACAAGAAGTTTCACGCGAACGAAGTCGCGGGCTGAAGCTAGTATATGTATATAAATGACATTTTTAAATATTTAATGTAACAAAGATAAAAACATCCACTAGTCTGCACTGGGCCCGCGTAGACTATTACGGTCCAATGCCTCCTCTGAAAATTATAGGCTAATTATGCTAAATAATAAAATTCGTCGCTATAAACGACATTCAAACAGGGTAACAAACTTGGTCAACAACAACTGTCGTAGATGTTAATAAAATGAAACGATTTGACTAGACCAAAATATGTTTGCAGTAAACAAATATATAGTTTAATAAACATTACAACCCGCTACGCATTTTTTAAGATAAAATATTGTATTTTCTCTGTAAGTGACTGTGTAAATCTTTTGAGAAAATAAATGTCTAAAACCGTAACATTGCGGGTATGCTGACATAATTTCACTCCGCACATAACAATTCTTCCACCAATAATTCGCGTATTTATTAACTTGTTTGCTCGACGTCCGTATGTCACGGCAAAGATCTAGCAGAATATCTAAGAGGGTCAGGAATATTCTCCTAACACAAATGCTGAGCTGGACTCGCATTTGGAGCAACCTTCAAATACACCGCAATGGTTTTTATTTTTTGTATAAATATATGTAGGGACTTAATTAGTGTTTATCATAGAATTGTGCATTTGTGTGTTGTATTTATTCTTCTGTGCTGCACCAAATTAATTATTTATTTATTTATCTTCATATCTAAGGGCCCCATTCACACGTACCACAACGACACCGCATCGCAGTGACAAAATGAGGGTAAGCAGTGAACTTATGTGTGAATAGTGTCGCTGCAGCTTTTTGCAGTTGCGTTGTGTTAACCACACAATTTCATGCCGTCGCGTCCGCGTCGACGCAAAGTTATTTAGAACATACCTAAAGCATTACAGTTTTCTTCTTACGATCTAAAAAGGTTGGGAAACTCGAAGTGGAAGTTCGAAGAATAGGCTCTATATTCTCTCTGATAATTTATTTTTAGAGGAACATTTGGTTTTCACTTTATTTATAGCATCATAAAATGAAACACGTTTTATATTGCAGAAATGTTTTATTCACAAACTCTGTTTAAGTAGTCTTAAAATAATCATTATTGTTCGTTCGTTTTTTCATTTTTATTCATTTGACGAATTAATGTTCGTTACGTAACAAAAGTAGGCCCAACGAATATTTTTTTTTTAATTCGCGAAGCTAATGCTTGCTGTGAGTACCGTCCATACGACCAGCTTTTTATTGATTAAAACGGCTGCTTGATATAATATGATGAAGTCACCGTGGAGCCAATGAAATAAAAAGGTTATTAAATCCATACCAAATGACAACATTAAGATCCGGCCATATCATTAAGTTAATGCCCGACAGTATACAAACTTATAAATCAATCCGAGAGCAGTTTGTAACTAACAATATATCACATTACACTTACAAACTAAAAAGTGAAAGAGCATACAGAGTTGTACTACGAGGACTACACTCCACAGAAGATACTGCACTAATAAAACAAGAGTTAAAAGAAAAAGGGCATGAGGTGAGACAAATAGTAAACGTTTTACATAGGTCTACCAAAGAGGCATTGCCCATCTTTTTCGTGGACTTGGAGCCTAACAAGAACAACAAAGAAATATTTAACTTAAGATACCTAAGTCAAATGAGAGTAACATTTGAAGCTCCTTATAAGAAAAAAGAAATAATGCAATGTAAAAGATGTCAGAGGTTTGGACATACTAAAAATCAGTGCTTCAGACCGTTCAGATGTGTGAAATGTGGAAGCGATCATCCTACTTCTTCGTGCACTAAAACTCCAGAGACAGATGCTACATGTGCAAATTGTCAAGAAAGACATCCTGCAAGCTACAAGGGTTGCTTAAAATATAAACAATATAAGGAACGAATACTAAAAATCAAACCAATCAATAAAGAAAACCACCAAACTTTTAATATAAAGGAGACCAAAAGATTGGAACAAACAGTACAACAAAACCTAAGACAAAGTAGTCACACAGAAAAAAGAAGCTACGCGGATGCAACAAAAGACCGACCACTAACTGGAGGTACAGTCTGTTATAGCAATTAGCTGACCCCTTAAAAATTAAACGAATTTGAACCTTCTGCTTGTTAGCAGTAAGCTTATCGAACTAGAACAGTTCAACGTCTACGATTAATAAAACAGTTATTCGAATTTGATATTTAACACGCAGTGTTAAGGTAGGTATGATCTTGAATATTGTTCTAACTTGTAATATATTATTATTGCTAATTTCAACGACAATCACCATGTTCGTGTGGTCTAGTGGTAGCTGCAGTGAGCTGACAAGAGCGTGGTTGCGAGTTCGAAACCAACATATTTTCTGCTGCGCATTTTGTTTTATAATATTTTTTTTTAAGTTATAAATAATAAATTATAACTTTAGCAACAAAAAAAAAAGGTGAACGAAAATAAAAAAACGATAATGATGGTAAAAACGATTTTATTTTATAAAAAAAATTATTATAAGAATAACGTAAATGATATAACAGTTACTAATAACGTTGTTACATACTTCACAGAGTTTAATGTAGTGAATCAACATGTTATAATATTTAGAAATATATAGGTATGTATTTCTATTTCATAACAATAACATCACCACATTAAATATCGTTGAACTAAATAAAATAGCATTATACGTTGATGTTTTACCTACTAGGTATACTATATATCAATTTGTTTTGTAAGTATGTAGTTATGTTTAGTTATAAATAAGGTTTTGACAAAAACTTCTCGTCGGTAAGTATGACAACATAATCTTCCCAATTAAAATTGAGATATTCTTGGGCAAAGCGGACCCTTGCTTGGCGATGTGCAGCAGTCAGTTAAATTTTACGTGCTGGCTTGTATTGTTTCAGTCCAGCAACATGCAAATGTTTTCTGACCGTCTGAACAGAAACATTATACTGCATTGAGTAGGCAAAAATGGGTGTTCAGTATGCCTTCTAACAATTGCTTGATGATGTTCTGACACAGGAGTAACATTGCAGGTTTTGGTTCAGGACGATCCTTTTGAATATTCCCTGTCTCTTCAAAACGTCTTAGCCACAGTCTGACTGTATTTCTCTGAAACAACACAATAAGCATAATTTTAATAACCCGGTAATCATAATTTTTCGAATAAGTTTGCAAAAATACCTTTAGATAAACCACATTAGACCTATAAATGATCTCATAATGAAACAGTTAATTTTCTATTATTCTATACAGACGTTTTTAAGCCAACTAACGAATTAAGGAAGTATAAAAAAGAATACACTTACCGCTATATTAAGTTTCCTAGCAATCGCTTTAATACCAACATTCTCCTTATGCAAATACAATATTTTGTATTTTAAATAATCACTCAACTGAGACATGACGATTAAACTATCAAAACCGATAATAATAATTAATAAAAAGGCGTGAATTTTCGCAACTTAGTAAGGCAATATAAAAATGTTCGTGCGTATTCACTGCTATTTGTGCATAGAATGTCTTGTTCAATTTATTCTTCTACCCCATATTCCTAAAATCATTTCAATAGCAGTTTTTGTTGAATACGCATATTGACGTCGAACTACCCACTTATTGAAAAAGGTGAAACGTTTATCGTTTATCAACTTAATTGATATGCTTGTTCTTTACAATAATGCAAGAAATACTTAACGAACAATTTATATATTGAAAACAAAATTAAACATGAGACTAGATTTGAACTCGCATCTTGCACGTCTCAGCCTTACGCATGAACCACGACACCAGATTAACTTGAGTAAGATAGATGAAATAAGGTATTAGTAGCAATGACACAAATTATCACAACATTAACCTAACCTTTAAGTCTTGCTGATTAAAAATGAAAATTGCGTAGCAAATACCCATACATAGTAAATGATCTAACACCAACATCTTAAAGCTCAAATTTGCGTATCAAAATTATTTATTGTTTCTGTTCATCGAGTAGTGTTAGTCCGATTAACTCATACATATTGAATAACCTTTAATGTTATGAGAGGAGGGTGCAAAATCGAGTAATTTTTAGGGGGGTCAGCTAATTGATATAAGCCAGTGTACACCGGACCCAGAGAACGGTCCAGACAGATTAGAACTAATGTTCGCCAAATTTCAACAAATCATGATCACCATGATGGACAAAATGATGGACAGAATGATCCAACTTATCTCAAGCCTAATAAAAAAATGATTAACACTCTCAGAGTAGTCACTTGGAACGCCAACGGCTTGACGGACCGTCGTCAGGAGTTTCAAACATTTCTTCAAATTGAAAAAATTGACATAGCTTTAATTTCTGAAACAAGGTTCACTGCAAGATCTCACTTCGCTATACAAGATTACACAGTGTACACAACAGACCACCCATCAGGAAATAGTCATGGCGGAACCGCAGTAATTATTAAGAATAATATTAAACATTATGAACTGGAAAAATTCCAAACGGATAAAATACAAGCAACGGCAGTAAAAATACAACACAAGAACAATGACACGACATTCTGTGCTATATACTGCCCTCCACGACACAGAATAGGATCTGATGAATTTAAGCTATTCTTTAACCAACTGAGCTCAGTTTTTGTCTGTGGAGGGGACTGGAACTCGAAACATACATTTTGGGGATCAAGGTTAATTAACCCAAGGGGAAGACAACTACATAAAGCCACGCTAGACCTTAACCTGGAATGCATTTCTCATGGTGAGCCAACATATTGGCCCACGGATCGCAATAAGATACCAGATCTTCTAGATTTTTATGTAACAAAGAACCTTGGACACAATTACGTAAAGATTGAAAAATGTGAAGATCTATCTTCAGATCACTCTCCAGTTATACTAAACATTTTCAAACAAGCTGTAGTAGTCGAGCCGCCTCAATATCTTCACAGCAAGCACACAAATTGGGACTTATATCGGGAAATCATATCAAGTGAACTAAACCTAAACATCAAACTTAAAACAGGCGAAGATATAGAAACAGCTGTCGAAATGTTCAACAGCGCAATACACCTGGCAGCCACCGCCTCAACACCTAAAAATAGAAAAACAAAGATAAAGCAGACGGTATCCCCAAAGAACATAATGGATAAGGTCCAGGAACGGCGCAATATGAGAAAAGAATGGCATAGAACTAGATACCCTTCGGACAAATCTAAGTTTAACCGAGCAACAAAAGAACTGAAGGACATGATCAAAGAATACGAGAACTTCTGCCTACAAAGACAGCTATCTTATCTCACCCCACATAAAGACACTAACTACTCGCTGTGGCGCGTGACCAAAAATCTTAATCGACCAAAAGAGCATATCCCGCCCCTGCGAAGGCAGGACAGAGGTTGGGCTAGATCTGAAATAGAAAAAGCAACCGCATTCGCCGTACATTTAGCAAATGTCTTTACTCCTTTACCTTCCACTGACCTTGATAAGGATGAAGAGATAACCAACTACCTGCAGTCGCCGAACCAGTTATGCTTACCTTTAAAGGCAGTAAGTCCTAGCGAGATAATCCGATTGATTAAAGCTCTAACACCAAGGAAAGCACCAGGCTATGACCTATTAGATGTAGAACTGCTAAACAACCTCCCAAAAAAAGGCATAATGTTCTTGGTGAGTCTATTCAACGCATGCCTGAGACTCTCCCACTATCCATCACAGTGGAAAATTGCTCAGGTTGTCATGATTCTCAAACCGGGCAAACCATCAGAAGAAACCTCATCTTATAGACCAATTAGCCTCCTCCCTTTAGTTGGCAAACTCCTCGAAAAAATCATCCTCAACAGAATTCGTCCTCACCTAGAAACCATACTTCCTGGACACCAATTCGGATTCAGACAGCAGCATGGCACCATCGAGCAGGTCCATAGGTTGACAGACACGATTAGCCACTCCCTGGAAAACAAAAAATACTGTTCCGCTGTCTTCCTGGACGTTAGCCAAGCCTTTGACAGGGTCTGGCATGTGGGCCTCCTGTATAAGCTGAAAAAATACCTACCCCACTCGTTCTTCTCTATACTAGAAAGCTACCTAGACAAACGATGTTTTGAAGTCAAACTTAATCACGTTACATCAGACCTGCACGAAATCAGGTCTGGGGTACCTCAGGGGAGTATCTTGGGGCCTGTGCTGTACCTCATCTTCACTGCTGACATACCTACAGATGACAATACCACAATCGCCACGTATGCAGACGATACTGCAATAATGTCAGTACACACCAACCCAGATGTCGCATCAGCAAACCTGCAGAAACATATTGGCGATATCGAACAGTGGCTAAAGATTTGGAGAATAAAAGCGAACCAAAGCAAATCAGCACACGTCACCTTCACTCTGAGAAAAGGTAACTGTCCTCCAATCACATTAAATGGAGAACAAATTCCTCACGAAGACACTGCGAAATACCTCGGCATGCACCTAGATAGAAGACTAACGTGGCAAAAGCATATCTGGAAGAAACGAAAGTCCCTAGACTCAAAGCTGCGTAGCTTGTACTGGCTGATTGGTAAACGGTCTCGGTTAACCAATGAAGGCAAAATGGCAATATACAAAACCATATTGAAACCGGTTTGGACGTATGGCATTGAACTCTGGGGAACAGCAAGTAACAGCAACATTGACATCCTGGAAAGGTTTCAGACCAAAGCCATTAGATCCATGTTTAACATCCCTAAATGCATACATAATAAATACATCCTTCAAGATCTGAAACTCAAAACCGTGAAACAAGAAATCGCTGCACATTGTCAAAACTACCAGGAAAAATTAACCAAACATGTCAACTCCCTGGCTGCTGATTTAGTGGGAACTGGAAGTACTGTATACACAAGACTGAGGAGGAACAGTGTTCCAACTCTAATAAACCGATTCCCTATAGAATAAGTGAGAGTGGTCAATGGACAATTCCTCACTGCGTCAAAGACCAATATTACAGAAATACTCAAACAAAGGAGCAGCTAAATGTCTAAGGACAGATTGTTGCGTTTGGCAGGATACAAAAAAGAAAAAAAAAAAAAAAAAAAAATAAATCCATAAATATTTTCTAACGTTCAGAAATCTAATTGTAAAAGCTTTACGCCTACTAGAGCGTACCTTCTTAGCAGGTACAGTACCTACCCTTTGCTCGCCAAAGCGTAAGTTTCTGATTGAACACAAAGCCCACCCGGTAAAAATGAGTCTTGGAAAACGGGACAAGTAGTACAAGGTTCTTGAACAATATTTCTAAGAGGAATGGGCGATCTTTATCAAATAGTGGAGCAAAATCATATGATAAGAGTAAATATTGAAGCTCCCTTAGAAATCGCACCACCGCACCCTCATTTGTAGATAAGCAAGATCCATTCATGCTACAGAGGTATGAGGAACAGGGTGTAAAGTTCACTCATCCTCCATAGAAAAGGGAGGATCCTCCGACCAGATGGGTGTTGTGTCTGGTGGGCAACTGCCCGATGATTCATGTCGGGCCTTTGTATAATATGCTAGTTGCGTGGTAAACTCTGCTTGCGAGATGCAGGATTATGTATGACGCATAGTTCGCATGTGGCGTTTATAGATACCGCCACAATGCATAACTACAAATGAAGATGCGGTGTTACTTTTACGGTAATAGTATAATAAATTCAGCATATTATAGCTTTTATTCAACGTAAAAGATAGCAATCATCGGCGAGTGCCTAGAAAATGCGGCTCATTTTAAATTACCTTTTTACTAACGGGAAGTATTTTCACCAAAATATCCTTCAATAATAGCACAAGTATTAAATTCGTTTTTATAATAATTGCTAGAGTTATTAAAGACGTACAAAGTTGAATCTTACAATTACAGGCCTACTCCTCAACTAAGGCTGAAACTTTTTAATCGATGAACACACTCGGATTGAAATAAGGATTTTAATGGATAAAGATCAAACAACAGAGTATTTTTCAAAATCGTTATTAGTGCATAAGTATTTCCAAAGGCCATTAAACCTTTGTAAATGTGCCTAGCTTTTACTACAATATAGCTACAGGTGAACAAGAAAATGAGGTGTCCAACTTGGAGAGGGAGCAGAAATATCCGCCGAGAATCCGTAATATCCGGCCATACTTCTCTGATAAAAGAAGGGCCCTCGTTCCTGATAGTAGTATGTTCTCATAATCACTTAATATACCAGATGTTTCGTTACAAGGAATATATCTATGAATTTGAAAGTAAAGGTATAGTTTTTAAAACGTGAAAAGCACTCGATAACTAACTTTAATACTTCTCAATTATTTCCGAAATTATTAACAGAATCGTTGATAGTCCGAAATTACTAAGGGTTTGGAGAGGATAAAATATAATTTCGGCAGAAAATGGGGATAATTGAGTATTCCTTTAATCTTTATTAAAGTGAATCTGATTACTAATAGACAGCCATCGTATCTCTGAATGGAATAAGGTTTTCATCACATTAATTAATTCCATAGCTTGGCGAACCACTGTATTTGAATAATCAAGCAACTCGTTACTCTGGGAACTTTCAATAGGAACGATTATTCTCTCCCGATTAATCCTTTAAATAGAATATTCTGCCACATTGTTACAGTGTTTAAAGTGATTATAACTCCCTAACAGTTTAGAGTAATTGAATGACCCGAGAATTATAATAATTATAACCTTCTCATTATTATAAATGCGCGCTCTTTTAAGAAAATTCCCAAAACACAATATCAAAACCATTTTGTTTCTTATTGCATCACAAATCACTTAACAGCTTGAATGCCGTAATTACAGAAACAATTATTAATCCATTGTGCCTCGCATGGATCCACGTTCGAAGGGTTAATGCGTTTAGCGCTTAACGTAGGTATTTTGTGGTTTGTGGTAACGCGAGCCTTATTGAAATAGTCTATCGTAAAGTTTTAGTTCTAGTAGTTTCACAGGACAAGAAGTGTGTTTGATATTGTGTTTCGTGAAGTTTCAGAGGACTGAAAGTGTAAAATCCCAGTTCAAACAAAATTCTCCCGAGTTTTTCTAATAAGTTTTTTGGTAGCAGCCCAGAGCTTGTGAATACAAATAGCTGTTCATTCGTCTCCTGTCACGTTGGATTTAACACTACCGTCTTCAAACTATACTTTGGAGGAAAACACGCGTATGCCTATCCTTCGGCGTAAATCAGGTGACATGTAAGGATAAAGCCTCATAATATGTGCTCGCACGAGTCGCACGTGAAATCATAAACAATGGTCAGCCATGGGATGTTCCCTGAAAACTATGTGCATTAATAAAAGAGATAAGTTGGAGTGTTACATTTACATAATTACAAAATTTAATTAACTTTACCTGATAAGAAGATATTAAGTAATTGTGCGTTGTTATTATGTAAACATATTCTAAATTCAGTTGGCAGCTAGAATATTTTTCTAGAATAAAATGCAGTAAAAAAATAAGATAAAAGCAATTTTCGAAGAATATTTCTTTATTAATATTTTGTTGCAATAGGTAACGTTAGGTAGTATTTTGTTAAAAGAAATCGGTACGGATATTTCCAAAACGGACAATTTACGATTACATGTAACACTAGCTTTTGTCCGCGACGTCTTTATACCTTTTTTGTTATTGCTCGGCTCCTGAGGGTCCTAGCGTGAAGGAATCTATAGCGTTCCTCAAGAATTGGGCTATCAAATACAAAAATATTTTTCAAAAATGACCAGTTATATTTGAAAAAATATCTTGAACGCGCTAGTCTCTGGACCTACCAGTAGTTCCATAAATTAGCACGTTCAAACAAACATTCAAACTCCAGATTTATTATTAGTATAGATAGATAAAAGTTTTCTATGAAACGGTAAACAAAACAAAATAATATCCGAAATTATTGTCCGAGCTACCGATGTCATAGTTGTGACAAAATCTTGTATTTCCTCTGTCGACAAAGGGATACAAATAATCTTATTTGAATGGAAGTAATAGCATATTGACGATAGGTACACTAATAAAAACTCGACATAAAAGTCTCTTTTATGAACGGGCCATGCCTTAATATTCCTATCTTATCGTGTCGATGCAAAACAGTACAAGTCTATTATGACAAAATACTTTTTTTTTTTTTTTGGGTGGGAAATCATCAAATAACTTCTCCCGCTCTGGGCGGAGCGAGAGGGCGTGTCAGACTTTTACTGACTAAAACCCACCCGTGTTCCTTCAGTTGCCTGTGCCAGGGGCCACGCCACGGTATCTCTTTCGAACAACCCGCAACCCCGGCAGGCTTCGGTCCTGGTAGACCCCGTCAGTCAGTGCTGACATCTCTTTGAGGCGCGCGTGGAACACAACGCGCCGTCGACCCGGGCCTGGTCCTTACCGGACGGCGAGCTGCCCATTGCTCGCTGTCCGCAAGCCCGCGCCGACAGTGGCCGGGAATTGGCTATCGATTCCCGACGCCCGGGGCGTCTGCTGCGGCGACTAGGGGCGCGAGGGCGCCAAGATTGCCTCTCCCTTACGCGCTCCGCCTCTTCCTTCGCGAGCATTACTGCTTCGCAGAAGGAGGCAACGGCTTCCCATGTACTCTCGCTCCGTACCATGGCCTGGATCAGGGCCGGACGCGAGAGATCGCCGCCGCCGATCGCCGCCGTGAGGACGCGGCGGTGCTCTGCCCAAGCTGGACAGACCTCCACCGTATGCTCCACCGTGTCCTCCGGGCGATCCACACAATGGTGACTCCCGGGCGTTTCCTCCCGCCTTATCCGAAACAGGAACCTCCCGAAGCAGCCATGTCCGGTGAGGACCTGCGTCTGGCGGAAGGTGAGGACGCCTTGACGCCTCTCCAGCCACTCCTCAAAGAGGGGACTTATCGCCGCAATTGTGGCGTGCCCAGCACTGGGTTGCGACAGTCGTACTCTCCATGTCGCCATGTCTCCCGCCGGAGCTTTGTCCGCTGTGCCGCGATTTCTCGCGGCAGCGGAGTTATGCCCCGGCGTTTTGCCTCCTCTCGCCACTCCCATATGTGGGCGAGGACTTTAGCCTCCAGATCCCATGGCGGCAATCCGGCAAGGAGGCTCGCCGCCTCCCCGGAGACCGTGCGGTATCCCCGGACAAGCCGGACGGCCATGACCCTCTGAGACGCGTTCAGCCGCCGGGATGACAAAATACTTGTAATCACATTTTTTTATTTTTTAATGGTATTTCTACTTGCATATCTAAGTAATACCTACAGATTGATACTCATTTGTTGTAAGCTTTACGTATAAAACGGTAATGATGGAGTAGCGGAGAAAATTGAATCATAGTCCTATTATAATGCAGCTTTCAATTTCAAGAAATTAAAAAAAAAAATACTTATGAAAAATGGTTTATTATTTTAACAAGTAAACCTTAAAAACTAGTGATTGGAACCTCCTTTTATGCAGTTAAGCCTGTGTTAGGAGACTCCGCTCTTCCAAAACTTAATAAATATTGTTTAGTTACTTGTTTTATGCAAAACTAAATTGAATTATAATACGTAAAAAAAATAAAAAGAGAAACTTATAACAAACCGGTCAAGGGTTCCGAATCACCGTACAATATTTAACACTACATATTATTAAAAAAAAAAACATATTTCATGTATAGGTATTCACGTTCCTTTATAATTTTTAACTTAATGTTATTTTTATTATTTGTTGTTATAGCGGTCATACACACTGTGAAAATTTCAATTACGCTTCAAAAGATATAGTCCTTTTTTTATGGATGGGAAATCATCAAATGACCCCTCCCGCTCTGGGTGGAGCGGAAGGGAGTGTCAGACTCTTACTGACTAAAACCCATCCGTGTTCTTTCCTTAGCCCTTTATGTTCCGGGGTAGCGGCAACCCTTTCGCCCCCCCCCCCCCCGGCAGGCTTCGGCCCTGGCAGGCCCCTTCCTTTATGCTTACATCTCTTTGAGGCGCGCGTGGAACATGTACGCGCCGTACGGCACGGGCCTGGTCCTGATCGGACGGTGAGCTTCCCATTACTCTCCGTCCGTACGGTGGCCGGGATTCGTCACGCGGCTTCCGACGCCCGGAGCGTCTCCCGCGGCGGCTGGGACGTGAGGCTCTCTCCCTCAGCCGTTTCCCCACCTCCTTCGCTAGCATGACTGCTTCGCAGAAGGAGGTGACCGTCTCCCACTCCCTCTTGCCCCGGACCATGGCTTGAACCAGGGCCGGACGCGAGAGGTCGCCGCCGCTGCCGATCGCCTCTACGAGGGCACGGCGGTGCTCCGCCCATGCGGGGCAGACCTCCACCGTATGCTCCACCGTGTCTACTGGGCGATCTTCGCAATGGTGACACCCGGGCGTCTCCTCCCGCCTGATGATGTGCAGGAACCTCCCAAAACATCCGTGTCCGGTGAGGACCTGCGTCAGGCGATAGATGAGGACGCCGTGACGCCTCTCTAGCCACTCCTCAAAGAGGGGTCTTATCGCCACTATCGTGGCGTGCCCTGCGCTGGGTTGCGAAAGTCGCTCCTTCCATGCCACCATGAGATCGCGCCGGAGGTCTGTCCGCTCCGCCGCGACTTGCCGCGGAAGCGGAGTTTCCCTCCGGCGTAGTGCCTCCACGCGCCACTCATACAGGCGCGCGAGGACTATCGCCTCCAGATCCCATGGCGGCAGTCCGGCAAGGAGGCTTGCCGCCTCGCCCGAGATCGTGCGGTAGCCCCGGATCAGTCTTACGGCTACCACCTTTTGGGGCGCGTTCAGATAGTGAGCGGCTCGCCGCCGCAGAGAACGCGCCCAAAAAGATATAGCCCTGTGTGACAGACAGACGGACTGACGGACGGACAGCGGAGCCTTGGTAATTGGGCCCATTTGACACCTTTCGGGTACGGAACCCTAAATAGCATTCATTATTCGTATATCTACTCAATCAATAGCCATGCAGTGCATTTTTCTATATTTCGAGCGATTTTTAAATTTCGTGCTTACGCGGTTTGTTTTCCATACCGGAATTTGCTCGTTGTTCGACACCAGAGGGGCAATTTTATGGGATTTATATTTTCTATTAGATCATGGCTACTGCGATAGTAAAACGGATTGTTATCTTCCATGTAGGTGGCGCATTTATAGAGATGTAGAGTAAGTGGCCGAAAAGACTGCTAATTGGTGTTGCGAAACGCTGTTGATGTTTTTTGATAGAGCATTGGTGATCCAGGGTTGCCAGATGTGATTTTTTACTTCTCCCCAAGGGAGGACCGGACAAAATGGTCTCCACGACCAATAACAAACAAACATATGTCATTAGATAGGCATTTTAATATAAAGCTGTAACTACCATGGTGGTTCATTTCAAATCGCTGTTTGAAGAAAGATATAGTGATGTTGGTCAGTGGGTCGTCTTATGGGCGGAATCTTCACTTTTTTTTTTAATTTTTGATTTTTTTTATTTTTTATTTTTACAATCACATTTCTATCAACATTTTGCCGAGCGTAACTACTGGAAATAGGTCGGGGAGGCCTATGTCCAGCATGCAAGCAAATTTTCAATGACCCGTCCTGCGTATCTACTGGATGCGGATTTTCAAGACCTCAATCGTGTTTATTGTATCACTAGCTTTTGCCAGCGGGTTTGCCCACTTCAATGTCGGAAAATATACCACTACAACTTAGATAATACCGGGATTAAACTATTCTATGTGTTCCTAAGTTATAAACTATCTGTCAAATCTGTTAAGCTATTTTTGCGTGATAGAGCAACAAATATCCAAATACAAACTTCCACATCTACCTATAATATTAGTACCTAGGCTTTTATATTAATTAGTTACGATTCAAAGCAGTGAAGGTATATCAAGGGTCTTGCCAGGCGATTAAGCGATTTCATTGTGTCATTTAGCACCTATACAGATAAATCTGTAACAGTGACGTACCCTTAATCGATGTTACGAGATGCTCGAGGTAGCTGATGGGGTATCATTATAGTCAGAACTCGACGGCAATAAAGGACTTCCTATAAGGACTCTCAATTAGATCAAATTTATTTAGAAACTCATTTTTTAGGCGTGAAGCTCTTTGTTATAATGACGTATAACAATGGCTTAGAGCACAAGGTATCCAGAGTACCATGGTCATGTTAAGCTCTTAGTGCGCTTTGGTGATTGGTTAGCTAGTTTCGTTACCATGCGAGAGCTTTATACATCTCTTTAAAATAAATCAGGCAAATTGCACTTATCAACACCAAGCCATGCCATTCTTGTAAAAAAAAATCTGTTAGGATGCATGCCAGCTAAGCTGCTTAATGTTCATGAAATGGAATATTAATATCTTTCTCTAAAATATTTCGTGTATATATAGAGCATATATATACAGGATGTAACTGGAAGTATGGATCAAATCGAATAGGGGCGTGGGCAAAGTCATTTCCAAACTTTTTAACCCTGAGAATGTCAGTGAATTTTTTTACGGCTCAAAAGTTATGACCGATTTTAATTTTTTTTTCAATCACTTCGCTTAGTGTTCAAAGAAATTAATCATAAAAAAATACTATCAGGGTTATCTAAAAAAAAAAATTGATAGCCATGATAGTTTTCACGAATTCGATCTTTCTGCTCTTTTTTTTTAGTATTTTTTTTTATTTTTGTATTTTTTTTTGCTAAAACGTTTGGAAATGACCGTGCCCACATCCCTATTCGATTTGATCTATACTTCCAGGGACACCCTTTATAACTGTTTCAGAAATGATGAAAAATATAATTCCTTACTCAGATTTCTTGGAAGCGGTTGTTAGAGTATAGAAGTTCATACCTCTAGCCTCACGGAACAGGGTGTAAAGTTTACTAATTCATTCCATAGAAAAGGAAGGATCCTTCGACCAGACGGGTGTTGTGTCTGATGTGCGATATAGATACTCGTATATGCTTGCTGCGCGAACAACTTTGCTTGCGCGATGCAAGATGTTGCGTAACATCATTGTAGTTTGCATGTGCCGTTGTAGATGCCACCACAAGTGAAAGGCACGTTCTTATTAATATGTCGTTATCATAAATTGCCATAGGAGCCTTGAAATCGAATAAATAAATAAAACATGAATATTACTTTTTATCGTTTTATTAAAACGGTTTTCCTTATACGTATCAATGTATTTGTGGTACATTTTTCGGGTTCGTACTTATCTGTAGTCGTTTAAGATAAAAGTCCTACAAAAAGGCAGCTCTTTTTACCTGACTACGCGAAAGAGAATATTTTGTTATCAGCCTATATGTATGTAAGGGCTTTATTTTTCGATCATCCAATATCTTTATTCGAGGAATAATTTTAAAATTTTGACAGTTATTTCATACAAAAACTATCAAATGTCAATTTTATTCCTCGAATAAAAGTTATCTGGCGATGGAAAACCAGCCGTTAGTTCCTTTTTATTATATTTTAATTTCACTAACAAGAGAAGATCACATTTTTTTGTCTAAGTAGGCTTCCCCGTGTAATGTGGGTTCAATGAACGTACTAGGTAACTCAAGATAACTACCTATACTAATTTTGTACAGAACTCTATCGATAGGCATAGTATAGGTAGTAAAATTCCACCTCTTGGCTATTGGAGATTGCATCTTGTTCAGAGTTGATGCTTGCGTAATTAATATTATCATCATTGACTTATATATATATATTACTAGCGTATTGATTAGTGATTCAGCAGCTTCATATTATCAGAATTGTGCCAGGGTATAAAAGTTTGTCATGGTCTTGGTACGACATCATCTGTCCTCAGAAGACAGCCACCACGCAATCATCGATACGACGCTTTGCTGCAGTAACTACAGCCAGTGTCACTCTTATTCGACCTCTTTGGTGGTTACTAGTAACTTCGTAACCAAACTAGATGGCACCACTTGCTGCGCCGTTATACATATACATTCTGTTTCGCGCGCGGTTCGTGCCGAATCATGCCGATCCCAACTTGTCAGTAGCAACAGGTCAACTCATCCCGCGGGATAAGTTCAAGCGGCCTCAGTTGGCTAAAGAGCCATGAAATAATGGAGTTGTAACATTGTATCGTTATATTCACAAGAATAAAAAAAAATACAACAAGAAAATGTCAAATCAAATCACAGACGTAATAGTATAAGATACATCCTAGGTTACTTCAACGTGAATTATCGGTGGCATCCGTACACTAAGTTCTGGGCCACCATCTTCCGGCAAATCCGGGCATCATTGAGCTCCGCATCAGGTACATATTTTACCCGCGTGGCCGCGTCGAGGTCGCTACGGGTCTGGCGAATCCTTCTGCCGACCGTCACCTTCCCTGGCGCCTGCAGCGTGGCACACCACTGCGGTCATCGTCACACCAAGCTGAGCCAAGAGAGTACTGTGCTACCAAATGAATTTAAGAAAATTTTGTGACCATAAACTACCTCGTTTCTTTTTAATAAACATATACTTTTATGTTGATACTTTACGTGGTCTTATTTAATCCCCACCACGTAAACCTCTTCCGTCACATAATATCTTATGATTATTATGGTTTTACCTTTATCAAGAGGAAGAACCATTTTATACCTAGTGAATGCGCAAACTCATTGAACGCTCACAAAAAGATGCCGTAAAAAGAGAGTGAACGAGTATTGGTAAGTGAGTACAAGGTATCTATTATCGCCCCTTTTAAAAATGGCTATTTTATTAGAGTGTAAGGTAAGGATTTATGAGCAAATCACATTTGGGTTTATCACTCTGTCATAACCGTGGTAGGACAGAGCGCACCTTAATGGTTATGAAGGTCACAAAAGAGCCTTACATTGAACCCCGATTTTACGAGTATTATTTATACTTTCCTCGTTTAAGAGCCTATACTACCTCAGCAAAAATTCACTCTTTGTCTCGCTCATACGATACTGCTCGCTGACTGAGTGAGAGCGAGACAGAGTGCGGTGCTGGGCGGCAGGCAGCACCAATAGTTTAGGTATTTGCTTTTTACAGTGAAAATAATGGTAATTATAAAAAAGTAAATAATATAAGACCTGCTTTAAAGTAAGTTCAGTTAGTATGCAAAGTTTCATGATCTAATTTGAAGTATTTTTTGAATACCAGCGGTTTATTGTTCGGGTTAGAGGTAACTTTGGATTTAATTTCTATCGAGAAAATTTTATGGAATCGTGTTTTCGTCTAACATAAGACTTAGCATTAATCCTCAACTTTACCATATATTTATTTCAAAATTAATGGTGCAGTATTTTCGACATAACGGAGGATCACGCTGAGCCATTTGAGGTAGTATAGGCTCTTAAGCCCAGGTTCGCAAGGGCGCGTTTTTCCCGCGGCGTTCTTTTTTCGCGCATTGAATTTTCATCGCACTGCTTAGCGCCGAGGGTTGAAAATCCAACAGTTTGTTTTTTGACGCACTGGAATGGGCCCTGTTGGATTCTCAATGCTCGGCTCAACACCGAGAGTTGAAAATCCAGTACGTCATATGTTTACGTCCGTGCGTACGTAGGGTTAAGGCGGGTTGAGAATTTTCGGATTTTCGAGGCGGGTTAAGATGCTACCTCGAAAATCTAAAATCCTCGAAAACCTACTAAGCGAGCGAAAGTGATGCAATTACTTTTAAAACGTAAAAGAAGAGTGATGGCTATAATGTGCTTGCGCTCGGAATAAAACGACGTATGTGCCAAAACGGATTTACTCCTTTTTTTAACAAAATAAGGTAAATTAATTAAATTTAAAACTACTTTGAGTAAACTTTGATATGATAATTCCCTATGTTTTAAAGTAAATTCTATTGAATAACTCTTAAGCGTTATGGTGTGTTGTCGAAAAAAGTAAATAAATAGATATAACTTTGCAATTTTTTTGTATCGAGACAAATTCATGGAATCGTGTATTCCTTTTACATAATACTAGACCCAAAGAGTCAAAAAACATTTACCACAATGTTAAATCCCTATTCCATATACTAAACAAGTTACTTATACGAAATAGAAAAACCAATTTTTTTTCAATATATCACCTTAATAGTAGGTAACAGTAGGTATAAATATGACTATCAAGGTTAAATTCCAAACTTAATCGCTTTGTTACTAGCGCGATTTCAGCTGTGCATCAATTACTTATTACAAAATAATATTTTCAATAAGGAAAAATTCGTTGCAAACTTCGTTTTGCTAACAGCTACCGAGTTTAGTACCTACGATGCAAGTCAAACATTCAAGCTTACAGTTTGGAGCACATTCGTGCAGTCATTCATTCAGTCTCAAAAAGATGTTAATACCTATACGTCGACAAGAATTCATTTGATTGTCTAAAATGTTTGCCCTATAATAATATATGTTTAGCCACAAAACATTGGGTATTTAATAATAGCTTTCGCAGCTGCTCATTGATACAGTATTATGGGACACAAACTGTAGACAATCAAATTACATCTTGTCTATGTATAAGAACATGGTTTTGAGAGAGAGCTCATGAACTAAATGAAAAGTAGTCTAGGTCGCTGTCTCCGGCTACGGTGAAGGGAAAATTTTAACCAGTGCCAGACTGTAACTATGAATTCAGCTTTTCTTTTTTATTACCGACGAAAAGTTTCAAGTTTTTTTTTTGTTTTAGTTTTTTATTAGTTTGTTTTTTAGTTTTGTTTTTAGTTTAGTTTTAATCATAATTATGCTGAATTCATAATTACAGTTTGCGCACCGGTAGTTTTTTTCCTGTATACACGTTTTTACGGATACCTGTTTCTATATGTGACTTTTAGTGCTTTGCCATTGCACAAAAATGCAATAATAGCAGGTAATGTAAACAAAAATGCACCATTGTACATTTTTGTTTCGATTACCTGCTTAGGGCGTTTCTCATACCAACACATAAATATTATGTTGCTCAAGAAATTTTCTAACTTAACTTTTACGCCTGTAAAACCCGAAGGGTTAGGTTGTATTTCAGGTACATCTACATTTCTCGTAATTTTTACAATACACTAATCTGCCTATAAAGTTTCCACTGCTGGGACACAAGCCTCCTCTCTGTAAGAGGGAGTTGCCCAAAATCTACCATAGCGGGCCGGTGCGGGTTAGTGGATCACATTTTATTCACTTGTATTTTATGAATTTGTCGTAATTTCATAATTAATGGTTTTACCACTGTGTTTTGTGCTAGCGGTGTTAACCTTTAATTGTTGCACCTGCAATTGTATCCTATTATTAATAATAATAATAATGTATTGGTGTAAACAATTGTTGGTTAACCTTAATAAAATAAATAAATAAATGTCTTTGAATTTTGGGTTTTAAGACATGCTGATTTCTTCAAGAAGTTTTTCTTCACTGTTTTGAGAGCATTGGTGATGAAATTAAATACACAAAGTAATGTTCCTGCCTGAGTTCGAACTCACGGCCTACAACTCGAAAGTTGGGGGCAATACCATTCCAACACCATTGCTCTGTTATGTTTAAGTCCCATGTAATTTGCCATCAACGGGTTCAAATAGTAAGTTTTCTAATCATTTAGAAAACTTACTATTTGAACCCAATAAAATCTTCAATATCATTATTGAAGCCACATCTATTGTACTTTAGAAGTGCCACGGGACTAGGAATATACGGAAAAGTCCACAGCTCTCAATATTGAGTTAGCGTTTTTGACTGTCGGTTGATTGCTACCTTCAGTTTGCCGCGACACAAAGGATTTAGGGTACGCTGGGGCAAACTACCTCGTTAGCGTGCTATGTAGAGATCATTGGTACGCAGCTGCTATTGCGAAATAGTCGCTAGTTCCTAGCATTGGAAAAAAACTTTTTTACGCTTTGTAGTGTTTTTTTTGGAAGTCGTTTTTTTTTGTTTTTTTTTTTTTTTTGTTATAACGTTTTTATTTCTCACTTTTTCGTTTGCCTACCCCACAAAAATTCATTAAACTCTACTTGCTATGTAAATATCAGGAAGTTATTAAAACATCATCAATCTAAACTAAGTGGAAAAAAATCGTATTATTGAAGCTAGCTCAAAAATTACCTGAGAAAAGTTAATCAAATTTATATGGGACCACCCCTGAAGCATACCTTATCCGTTAAAATAAGAATTTTGTAAATCCGTCTATATATGACGGAGTTATGCCCGAACATACATAAAAAAATATATAAACATACGGTTTGAAACCTCCTCCTTTTTTGTTTGAAGTCGGTTAAAAGTGTGTAGTATCTAGTAGTTAAACTTCATTCAAGCATTGCGACACTAGATTTGTATTTACCTGCTCACCATTTTATTAATAATATTTACTTTTGAATTATGAGAACTCCTTTTAGGGTTACTAAAAGGTTGACTGTTTCGTTGGTTTAGTGGTCGCAAGCGCTACCATTGAGCAGGAGGTCCTGGGTTCGATTCCCAGGTCGGGCAAAGTATTATTGGGTTTTTCGATCTGGAATTTCTCAGTAACAGCTCGGAGTCTGGATGTGTGCCCGGTTAATGGCAATACGATTGCCCCCAATTACATTTGACATCAACATAACTGGTGAAATGTGGGTGTTAGGTACACCTCTACCGAACCCTTTGGGGAAACAAGGCGTGTTGTTATTGTTTAAAAGGTTTTCCTACATTTTTTTTAACATTAATATGACTTCAAACTTTAAAATAATTAAGTACTGTAAAGTTATTCGATTGGTTATGGTAAAACAATAAAACTCACGCAATATTTTATACGTCCCTTTCGAGAAAGCAATATAACACCTATCTACTTATTAAAACAATGAGATTTTCTACTCGGCTTTTTCCTCGTAGTTTTACAAAATAAATAGAAATTGGGTAATAACTAGGATCTTAACTTAATAATTTTAACAATCAAGTAATATAACTTGATACTTGATATTTTTTCATATAATATAAATGCACAGCCAACAAAAGAAATAAAGATGCACGATCGTCGGATATAGTTGAAGTTTAGTAAGAAACCAATGGATGTTCTCGAATACAATTTAATTTTATTAATAGAAAACAAACAGCTCATAATATCAAATTAAATTTCAGTCAACAACATCCATCGGTATCTGTACATATTATTATTTCAAATGTTAGCTGATATTATGTAAATATTTAAATAATATCAGCTAACATTTGAAATAAGTTTAGATGTAGGTAGTGTAGATTTAGACAAGATCAAATTAGACATGCCAACATCCCTTAACCTAAGTCCCACTTCTGATTCCAAAGTTCTCAGTTCTTGGTTCTGCCCCAACTCGACCACAGTCAACCAGAGCGTGGTAGGTGTTCTCCCCCATCTTGCAAATCAGATAGTTTGGGGTGTCAACAACGTTCATAAGATGCCCGAACGCATTTAACGGAATGTGCCCGGATCGCAGGCGCATGCTTGTTACTAACTAAGTATTCATCTGTACTTCAGAGAACGAAGGAATCCTTAGTAATTCAGACTGAATTGTTCTGTACCATATACCCTTCTCATCAGATCTTTTGTCAAAGTATACTTTCCACATCTTATTGCAAATCGTTTTAACATCTATGTAGAAAGAAATAAAAAAGTTTATTCGGACTCGGTTCGTGAAACACTTAATACAAAATTAACAAAATAAAAATAATGTTTCAGACAACAATAGTGTGTGCCTCACGGCTGCGCTAAAAAGGTTCATTTCAGCATTAATGCCAGACAGATGTCTGACGCTGGTTTTATAATGAACCTTTAGGGAATAGTGACGGGAGTACACACAGTTTCAACATACCTAATAAGTACATACTTTTTATACTTATATAGGTAAATAAATAAACTAGTAATCAAGTACATATCATTACAAAAACAAATAAGAAAAAAACGAATACAACAAAACAACAAAGTCTCATCAAAACCTGTTTTTCGCGATCAATATGGATGAGATTGCTCCGTACACGGTGCATTCAAAGCGCAACAGCAGCCTAATTGCGGAACGCCAAATCGTCAAATGATTCTGATCAGTTGGCTTCATTTCTATCACAATTGGCTTCATTTTACGATTTTCGAATTGCGAAACTCTAGTTTATTATGAAACCAATTATGAACGTTAAGGCCCTGCGCAGAAACTAGAGTTTCGCAATTCGAAAATCGTAAAATGAAGCCAATTGTGATAGAAATGAAGCCAACTGATCAGAATCATTTGACGATTTGGCGTTCCGCAATTAGGCTGCCGGTCGCCGAGCGCGAAGGACCGTACCTACATGTGAGCACGCTGTGCCTCACAAAACAGCATTATATGCAAAAAGTTTTCTGGGAATGGCTCCAAAAATTTATAATATGATACCCACGACTATAAGACTTGAGAATGATGTTAACAAATTCAAAAGAATGCTAACAGACTTTATAGTTAAAAAAGCGTACTATTCCATTGGTGAATTCTTAACAGACAAGTTAAATAAACAATAATTAGATATGTCAAAAGGCCGATTTATTTAAGCTTAGTTATATCTAAGTGCAATCATATAATGTAATTTGAATGCCTACTGGCATATTTTTTAATTTGAATAATAATACAATGCATGAAAAATTATAAATTGTATAATTCCATTAATTACTTTGACATCACCTCTTAATTTGAATCTATGACATTGTTAACTTATTAATTTGAATTTATATCATTGTACAACTTATTTTTATTTTTTTTTATTTTTGAATTTATGACATTATGTAATGAAATTGTATAACTATAATTATGAATATTGCATGCCTGAATTGGTCAATACAGTGTACTGCGCATTCACTTAACATCTGGAAATGGATAAAATTACTGTGTTGAGCAATAAATATTTGAATTTGAATTTACGTTATTTAGTTTTGCGACAAGAAAACTGTGGGTTGTTTGAATAAAAGCATGAATAATATCGTAATAATAATAAAAACTGGGATAAAAAATCTCTTACTTTTTGGGACTAGAAGTAGCCATTTAAATGTTTACTCCGTGACCAGCTTTATCTACATTACGATGATCCGTAAAAGGCCGCGCGGGAATGACTGGCTTTATTGCGTCGTCTTGATTTATCGTCCGATTCTTCAGTACAAAGAAACTTGTAGATTTGCTAATAATAGACCTGGAGCTTGGTTTAGACCTTTGAAAAGGCTAAAAATAACTAATACTTAGGGATTTAATTTATTTTCTAGCAGTGGGTATATCAATCTTGTAGTTAACGCCACGACATCATTCGAGTTGTTTTTCTTTCTAAAATTAAATGGGATGAGTTTGGAATCATTCTGTTTAATTTCCATTACAATTCACTTTCAGTTGCGAAGTATTATGACTCGACTTTTTATAGAAATAAAGTGTTGCATTGATTCAGCGTAATTAAAGTTCGAAAATCCTTAAAACATTGACTTCAGTAAGTGATACCTATTAACCTACTTAATGAAAAAAAAAACGTGTGCGATTGAGCGCACACACATTTTTATATAATAGAGAGAGAGGTGTGAATTTAATACACGTTTATATTACCTATAGGTTTTACCTATAGGTTTACCTATAGGTTCCTATTTACCTATAGGTTTTTTGAAGCTCTCATGAAATTGTCACCATCTTGGATTTTCATTTTGACCTCACTATCGGCTTTAGCACCCTCGAAAACCATGTAAAGTATTTCTTTCGACAGAAAAAAGTGATAGTCGCATAGAGGGGGGCATAACGCTTTTATATGCTATTTACGTGACGATTTTATCAGTAAACCTACGGCAAGCCACGTTAAAGAACTTCGTTCTAAAAATATCGTATTGGATAAAGCTCCAGTTCCTTATTACCTTCATCATGACTGTGATTTGTGGGATAGCATGACACAGTGATAACGCAGACATATTAATGAGCTATCTCGTGAATAGTGATCGATGTCTGTCTCAAATTCCTAACTTCGTTCCACATCCAGTGGAACTGTGTGTGAACTAGTCTACTATTACCGATCTATAGTAACATTTCAGAGCAGCCCCGTGGCCCAGTGGTAACGGCCTTGAATTACGAGTTGTAGTAGGTTCGAACCTAGATAGGCGCTTTGCAATGTAAAAAAAAATTATAATGTACACAAAGAAAAAAAAAACTAAAAATTATGTAATAAAAAGTAATAACTGCAAAAAGATATTAACTCAAAATAATTATGAAATAACTTTTATTTTGGAAGTCGGTGGCAAAAAACTAAAATACTCCCAAAACAATAGTTTTGTTCACAATTCGACTAACTATAAAAATCGGGCGACAAAAAGTATCTCCTGATAAGTCTGCTCGCCTAGTACCATGCTTCACAAAATGTTAATTTGGTCTGTGTGTTTTTCTAATAACAAGCTCGTCTAGCGTTGAGTGTACTTTTAGGTAGAACGGCTGTAACACGTCTGATCCGAGAAAAAATTACGGGTCCGTGGCTTACGCCCCCAGTGGTCGAGGCACCTGTGGCCGACGCCCCCGATTCGATTAATTTAATTTAAAGCAATTTTTGATCAAATGTACTGTCAGGCACAACATTTTTTTCACCAATTCTATTTTTAACTATATTGTAATAATTATTTCGCACGAGCCCTTGGGAAGGACCTTCGCTCGTCATTGTGAGATGATACACTAAACTTTCTTATCTGTTGCATATTGCAATATACAATAACTTGACTCTGGTATGAAAGAGATAGATATAATATTTATTCATACTTCCTTATTGTTTTCAATTTTGTGAACAAAAAGACGGACTTTTTATTGTTACCAATAATTGGTTTGGCTCAGTTAGTTGACGAGTTGGTTGAAGTTGAAAGATAAAATTTCCATAATGGTACCTAATTTATTATAAATGTTTATTAACAACATTCACTAACATTTTATATGAAGTACTTATTTTTGATTTTTTGGATGTTTGTACATAATAAATATGCTTTTAATGGAGAAAAAGGTGTGTAGGGTTAAGTGTCGATCTATTCTCTCTGCTATTTGATAGAAAGCTTTTGTTTAGCAAGGCAAAATATTATTATGATGAAACACTTTTCTCATTTACTGTACTAAGTGGAAAAGCACAAAAAAATAAAGATATTAAATTAATCGAATCGGGGGCGTCGGCCACAGGTGCCTCGACCACTGCACGGTGGTACCGCCCATAGGTCATAAATGCAAAAATTTCATCATCAATTCCCCCAATTTAATTACCTATAATGATTTACCGATAAACAAGCTACCCAAAAGTATAAATATGTCACCCATTTTACCAAGTTATCACTTATTTTTCGAGCTCCGAAGTGAACACATTATTACGTTGCACTCGCCTTATTAGTTACTCATTAGCAATATTGTTTGTGTAACGGTGAATTCTCAGAATTGCATTGTTTTTGAGTGGTGTTTGTGACATGGATTTCCAAGATCAAGGTATGTTATTACTAATTAGTTATATTTTTTAATTTTATTTGACTTATTATGACGTATATTTACGTGCTACGCCACACAGTATTTCTACCAAATATTTATCTTATAGTTGACTTCACATAGACTTACAACTTTTTGCAACCATAGTCAAATACTCTCACATATCTGAAATTAAAGATTGAACTGTCTATTTTGAAAATATAAAAGTTTTTTTTGCGTCCCTTTGCGACTTTAGTTGCTATATAGCCTCTACGACTGCGTAGGCTCAGGCGTAGCACGGTCTACGAAACATACGTAAAATATTTTTTTTTTTTTTTTCAGGTACTTTGATTAACTGTACTTTCTCAAGGATGCATTTCTTTGAGATTTGGTCTGCCGTAACTGGAAGTGTTCCTCAGAGACATCAACACGTGCTGAAAACTATTCTAGCTTCACTGGATGAGGTCGAAAAGCTAGACATTAGGAACTTAGATAGTAAGATACTCAGTTTATGTAAAAGTCTTGATAGATTTTGGAAAATTGTCTCTAGAAATAAATCAAAATTTTTGCATAAGTACTCAGATTGGTTAAATGAAATTGAATGTGTCGAATTAGTAAGGGGTAATGAGAAGTGCATTCAAGATTACGTGAACCAGCCCGGGCCATCTTGCGAACGCGGACGCCCCAGGAAAGATTTTTCAGAATTGTCTAAGCGCTTAAATAAAGATTTGGTTGAACGTTGTTCTACAATTTTATAAGCCTTGACCTCGGGTTTTAATATTGATTTGGATAAATTTAATGAATATGCTTTGGAAACCGCGCGACTTTTAATTCAAGAATATCCGTGGACAAGCTTCCGTTCACAAAGTCCTCATCCATGGTGCTGAAGTGGCATAGTATGCTTTATTATCTTTCGGGGAATTATCCGAAGAGGCAGCAGAATCTAACAACAAACATTATAAGGTCTTCAGACGGGATCACACGAGAAAAAGGTCGCGAGTACTTACGAATACGGACTTACTTAACAGACTTTTACTCAGCTCAGACCCATTCATTACTAGTCTTCGGAAACTTCCCCGTAAGAAAAAGAGCGTTATGTCGAGGCAAATCTTAGATTTATTACGAATTTAGTTTAAATTGAAATTAGGTTGGTTGTTGTAGTTATTTTAACTTAGTTGTGGTTATGATGACGTTTGTAAATAAATTGTAGTATTAGTTTTCTTGCTTTTTGTTGATGTATATATATTAGGTCCTTACATATGAAATTGGCGTTTTTCGTACTGGCCACTTTAATCACGAATTTCTCCTCTTTGGTAAGGAATTCCAAATTCAAATTTGTACAGCTATTTACTCATGTATTTGTGCTTCGATGACCGTCATTCATTTGTTTTTTTTCTTCTGTTTTTTCTGTTTGCGTCACTCATTTTACAAAATGGAAAATTTAAAATATCGCATTATTTACGAGTACGAGTTCCGCCGTGGCACTAGTGCTGCGGAAACGACTCGAAGGGTGAATGATGTGTATGGCGGTCATGTTGCAAAAGAAAACACAGTTCGTTTTTGGTTCCAACGTTTTCGTTCTGGAAATTTCGACCTGCAGAACAAGCCCCATGGACGGCCTGAGACCCAAGTTGATAATGGAGAATTGAAGGCTATTGTGGAAGCGGACCCATCGCAAACCACGTCCGAGTTAGCTGCAGGCTTCGATGTTAGTGATAAAACTGTTTTAATTCACTTGAAGCAAATTGGGAAGATTAAAAAGCTTGAAAGCACGACAACGCCAGACCACACACTGCGCAACAGACGGCTACCAAATTAGAAGAGCTTGAATTGGAATGTCTTAGACATCCTCCGTACTCCCCGGATCTTGCTCCAACAGATTACCATTTTTTTCGCAATTTGGATAACTTTTTGCAAGGGAAAAAATTCAACTCCGATGGGGCAGTCCAAATCGCCTTCAAAGATTTTATTGATTCCCGTCCGACTGGTTTTTTTAGTAAAGGGATCAATGAACTACCTATAAGATGGCAAAAGTGCATTGAAAACAATGGTTCATACTTTGATTAATTAAATATATTATATTAAAAAATATTCGACTTTTTGTTCCTTCCATACAAAACGCCAATTTCATATGTAAGGACCTAATATAAAAGAATACATATTTAATGATATCCCCTTCATGAATAGCGTTAATATCATATTCACATGTATTTCCGAACGAGGGACAATCAATCTCAAATATTGACTATTTAAATTTATATATAAACAGTACATATTGTACAGTTTATTGTATATTATGAATTAAATTATGTAAATAAAGCATCAATGTACATTTGTGAAGTATTTTTTTATTGTTTACCCTTCAGAAAAAATCCCATTTAACAGATTTAATGAAGTAAGGTATTTATGACCGCGCTTGTAGGGCGCTTGAACCACCGTGCACTGGGGGCGTAAGCCACGGACCCAAAATTACCTTCAAGAATACAATAGGGCCATAAACGGACGCTACGCGTAGCGGACGTAATGCGACTCCCTCGGTATAATTACAGCCTCAATAAGCTGATATAGTCACGACTATTGTCAGACTAGTCATGACTAAATCGACAATAATTTGTTTTCATCTTCATTTATTTTTTTCTTTTTTCCATAATGTGTAGCCACAAAACATACTAGTCATTGGGTAGGTACTTAATCGTATCTACACATGATACAGTATTGTGGAACACAAATTGTGGACAATCAAATGAATTGTTGTCGATTTGTACATCTTTTTGTAGACCGACTGTACTCAAACATATTGATGCTATGATCTATGGTCCTTATGTAGTTATGTACTCGTGAAGATATTATAGATTATGGTAGATTATAGTTACTGTAATAAAGCTGCAATAAAGTAGACTGTACTTAAAGATATTGCAGCTTTATTGCAGTAACTATAATCTAACATAATCCATCAACCTTTAGGAGTACTTACATAAGGATCATTGCACATGACTTCTGTAATTTCTGCTTACCCTGATGAAAAACAGGCGTGACTTTTGTATTCACGAACTATGTGATTAAACATGCCATTATAATCACCTCCCATAGGCCCACTACCGGAAAAAGCCCTTTCCAATTCACCTCGACACTAAAATAGTTGTGGTTTAATATCGAGGGGAATTTGAAAGGGCGAAAATAGCTGCGTTTTATTACGGTCACTTGTTTACTAGACAGATGGTACACTCCAAACAATTTAAGTATCAATGTTACCGCTCCAATGTATTTCAAAATTGAAATTTAATATATTGTACCATAGCGGCCTTTTTCGCCTGATCACTTAAATATTTTTTCGCTTTTAAATCCTCCGGTGACGTCAAGCCACGGCCCCTTAAAGTTTTCGCCTATTAGGAAAACGATAACGCAATTAGTTGCAACCTGCACTGCACAGCTTAGTGACGCAACACGTGTATTCCTTTTGTGAATTTTACGGACGAACTATTTGACCTTGGTGTGGGGCTAGAGAGCGTTTCTATTTTTTGAGTGCAAGCAAAAATGAATTTAGTGTTGGTCAGGCGGGAGCAAAGAGAATAGTCATTAGGCGGGAGCTTTAAGTATTCTGTGGCGGGAGTGTCCGCGATGGTACCTATACACCTGCCTTTAACCAACATAGGTACCTAATATATGGAGCGATCGGCTATCCCATCCCGCATCTTGTCAAGAATGTAAAGTATTGCTGTAGTATACGAACTATGGAAATTCTAATTTTCTTACATTTTTTGCAATTTGCAGATCAGTATTAGGTTGTATGTTGATCTATCGTAACAAATATTTATTTATAGAATTTTAATTATAAAAAAACTTTTTAACAAAAATACAACCGACTTCCAAAAAAAACACTACAAAGTGAAAAATAACTTTAATTTCGGAAGTCGGTGTCTTTAGTTTTTTATTTACGTTTTTTGCCACCGACTCCCGAAATTAAAGTTATTTTTCACTTTGTAGTGTTTCTTATGGAAGTCGGTTGTATTTTTGTTAAAAAGTTTTTATTTCACGATTTTTAGTGGGTCTGCTTATAATTTATCTAAGTTACAATAGCCAGTGTCAACATGCTCATCGCCTTTTACAAAATATTGCTTTTCCCGATGCAGGGAAGTTAATTGTTGAGGAGTTCTCCTGGTCCACCATCAGCTCCATATTACCATTCACATCGTGGCGAGCATAAATTGCTTAGCAACCATATTAAAGTAATCGAATCGCAACCCGTGAAATAGTTAGATATTATTGAATAGTTCCGGTGTCCATCTGTGGTCTTCATCATCAGTTCCACTTCACCAAATGGTGCTTTCCGAGAGCAAATGCACGAGTTACTATAAAAAAATACCCAAATCGCTATAGGTGTGCCTATAATATTTGAAGAGTTCTTTCGATTTCTCCAGGATCCAATCATCAGATCCAGACTTGGTGACTATGGGACCACTTCAGAAGTATCTCCTTTCGAACAAAAAAATAATTTTGAAAATCGGTCCACAATTGACAGAGTAATCGCGTAACAAACATACAAAAAAAAAAACATACCGTCGAATTGAGAACCTCCTCCTTTTTTTGAAGTCGGTTAAAAATCACCAATACAACTCTCTAAGTTCATAATTATTACCCTATTGAATTGGCACAGCAGCGTGCGGGTTGGTGTAAGAAAAGAGATGCATATGCCCAGCAGTGGGTGAAGTCAGGCTGTGATCGATGATGACGCTGATTCAGGTCTAAAAAATATAATTTTACAATTATATTGTCTGTCACGTCTGCCACATAACAGACGACCAAAGGGCCAAACTTATGACCCAGTCCCACATCGCGGCAAGCCCAAACGGAGATGGCGGGTTGAGTTGAACTCCTTCAACAAGAACTTGGTCCTTAGCAGCTGTAAACAGACTGAAGTGGAAAGAGAGTAGGGAGACCTTTGCTCTGTTGTGGGGCATCACAGGTTTATAATGATGATATGGTGTGTCTCCTAATAATGATTGATTTTGACAACCATATTTAAATCCCAGCATTGAGACCATTGACTTGCTTTCAGACATCACAGACGTCTATTCATATTTTATTTATCTCAACTTCTAATATGTTCCAATGTAAGTTTTCTATCTTTATAACTTTCTGCTGTCTCATATATATACATCCCGAGAGAGCTTTAACTTTTACCGTTATCTTGATATATTTACTGTTGTTTTATGTTGAGCCTAAGATCTTGTTAAAGTGATATATGTTTGGGTACGGTATTGGAAAACACATTGGATCTTAGTCGTGAAATGTTGCTCACCTTAATTTGTCCGGCGACGGTTTTGAGTCTATGGTGAGCGTCATGCCGTAAGTCATATTGTACAGCTCCAAACTGTGGTGCCAAATAACTTTAAACTTTGCCACAGACTAAAATAGTTATCTATCGTTTGCGAACATCGTCAATTACGGAAAACTTGCCCTGAGCGCAATCACCAAGGTTTTCTATCTGTTATCTACCACTTAGAATACGCCTAACCAATCATCTCGACCGCCGTGTGAGTTGGTCTTGTTCTGGTTTACAGCTACATCAAAGTAGGTATATGCTGAACTAGACACGCACGGTATGTGGTCACCACCCCCGCAGCCGCACACGATATAAACAGGACCTAGTTGAGGTAGATTTGTACTTAGTTTATTGACCTAAACGACATGTTGTACTCTTTTGTACTGTCTTTCCATGTCGTCTTTTCCTAGATAGTGTGCACCCAGGACACTAGAATAATAAAGCAGTTTCGTCTATCGGAGAGGAAATAATTTTTTCTTGTGCCAAAACATTTTGACTGACACATTTTGATGACTTTGATCTATGAGATTTGTTGCCAGTCTACGTTACGAGTGATATATCGCCGATATTCTGTCAAATAGACAGTCTGCGAATTGCCTTATTCGAGATGTCATGAGTTCGAACCCCACGAGTTAACAAGGATATGTGTGAATAATATGCCACCCACATAGCCAGTAACATTTTATACAACAACCGTTTCATTCATCTATTTCAATCAGCAGCTCCCAAAATACCACGACGATGTTTATTTCTAAATTGTACCAATAACACGTAAACAGTGGTTTGTATGATAGACATGGTTTACCATCAGCTCCGTGTCTGTCAGTTCACCTGTTTTAAGGTTTCTGAAATAAATAAAGAGCTGTTTGAATAGTGTTGAATACAAGTCAACATGCATCAACATACTTACATAAGTGTCTAATTATTTTACACATATTATGTCATCTTCGTAGGTAATAGAATAGAAAACTTTTATTTCAAACGGAAGTCTACAGGGTTAGTAACAATTTTACTTAACTTCTAATGACCTACTAAAGGTTACAGACACAGATTAACATATACAATTTAAATTCAGCGTGGAGCTGCTGTATTATCATACTAGATCTATAAATTTATTATTTACTAAGTTTGTCTGTTTTCGAACAGCATTTCAAACCTTATTGGATCATCGTAACAGTTTGTAAAATTATGGGTCATCATTACATTAAAATTAAATTATGAATCATTAGAATTATAAATAATTTAAATAAATTGAACAATATAGCCTGTTATATACATATATTTATCATATAGCCAATTTAGCCTATGTTGTCTCACTGCAGGTCAAAGGCCTCCCCTTCCACTCCTCTCTGTCTTGAGCTAGTGTTGATCAATCCTGTCTGTACGCGCCGAGGTCGTCCCGCTATCTTCTCCTGGGTCTGCCTCGATGTCGCCGGACATTTTCTGCGACCCTTTTTTGTCGGTAGATTTGGCCCATTACTTTTTCGACATACGTGTACGGCCCAGTCCCAATTAAGTTTGTCTGCTTTTTGGGTGACGTCGGCGATTTTTGTTTTGGAGCTCGTCACTGTGTTCCTAACACGGTCCATTTTAATTAGAACGCTGCGCTCCATTGCTCCCACTGCTGAACTGCCAAAGACTAGGTTAGAGCGCCGTATGTGAGGATAGGGAGTATACAAATATCCTTATCCTATAATTTTCGTTTATGGCAAATTGGTAGGTCTCCTTTCATGAGGTGTTTCATCTCTCTTCCAAGCGTTTTCGGTAAGTGTAGCAACTTCTTTTTCTTGTCTCGCCTGGCCGCCAGTTAGTCTCACTATTTGACCGAGATAGATGTATTCTGGACCATAAGCGAACTACACACCCTCTATAGGTACATACAGTTTACGTTGGACGCTGTTGGTCATGACTTTGGACTTTGCCATGTTCATTTAAAGTCCAATTTTGAGGCTTGCCTTAATTTTGGTCATTAGGATTTCGCCTAAATCGTCTGCCGAAGATGAAAATAGCTTTTGTACCAATAAGTAATGAATAATAAAATAAATGAGAATTTCATTAGATTAATGATGAGTGAAATACGAGTAAAAGAGGTCCGGGGGATAATATTACGCACTCGACCTTTTCAAAGTCGGTTAATTAATAGCTACGATCAGTCTAATTGAAAAAGAAGAGATAACAACTTGCGGTTTGGGATAATTATCTTTACAAAATTAACTTAATAATGAACGTCAACAACTTCGTATAAGCTCGTGGGCGCCAACTTTACAGTAAAATTACTTATTACGTTCGTTAAAATTTGCGTAGCATGTAAGAAATTGAACAAGGTAGGCATAATTATATCTTTAATCCACGCTAGACACAATGGCTTTTTAATTGTGTATGTAATTACGGAATTCAACCGGTTAAACTAGCTTCTGCCCGCGACTTCGTTCGCGTGGAAGTTGAAAGACACCAAAATATACTAAAATGACGGTGCTAGCGACATGCCAGGATTTGGAAATCGATTTGTTCGTCGTCATTGTTTTAACGTAAACTTACAATAAACAAAGATAAAACGGATTTTAAGAAAAAAACAACCATAGGTTGCAACTAGTTACCTAAGTACAGCTTCCGAATTCATGGATTTCCTAAATCCATGCGGACGGAGTTGATACTAGCTACTTATATTCCAGCATTTCCAGCCTTTTTATTGCTTTAGTTTTTTTATTAATATAAGACACGAAGTAACACCTACTTGTGCTTCCTAACTTGACTTGTGTTTTCGCTTCCCTCGGCAATGGCGCAAATAAAGTAAGTTACACTAGTTCACTTACTTACGTAATTGTTCAGTGAGAAATCTCATAAGGCAAAGAATTTTTTGAGGTGAAACAACATGGCGAAAATAACCCTGTCTTTCGATGTAGGTATCCTGTATATATGGCCCGCCCAATCCCACTTAAGTCTAGCAGACTTATTTCCTTTATCGGCAATTTCCGTTTTGGAGCGTATCGTAGTATAACGTACTCGATCGTTGAGCTTCATACCCAATAGATAGGCTACGCTCCATCGCCCCTTGGCAAACTTTTAATTTGGACTTTTGAGACTCGGTCAGGGACCAAGTTTGAGCATCGTAGGTTATGATGAGGGCACTGGTGGCCCAGTGGTAACGGCTCCGACTTACGGGTTGTAGATCGTGGGTTTGAACCCAGACAGGCGATTTACTTTCTGTAAATCATTTCATCAGCAGTGCTTTCAAAACGGTACCAACCCGCACTGGGCTCGCGTGGTATTTTACAGCCCACTCCCTCTCGAAGAAAGGAGGCCTGTGTCCCAGCAGTGATGATGAGGTTATGATGGGCAGAATGCACGTGGCGATGAGTTTGCGCTTCAGGGATAAATGAAGGTCAATCTTCATCAGCGACTTCATGGACCAGTAGCTCTTCCAGGCGTTCTCATACGGCCTTCGATATATAAGGTCCCATTAAAATAGATGGACAAACTTTTAGAAATCATTCAGACCACCAAAATAAGGACGATGGTAAAAAAATTATAAGAAAGACGCATTAGATACTTACAAGAAAAATAATCAGCTAACGAAAATACACTAACGTGCCGGCAATTTATTATTTTAGGTCAAAATAAAATCACTTTAATCAGTGTTTTTTTTGCTTGGATATCTTTGGTTAGACGTACTGAGCGATGTGTTAAAATTTGTCCATCTATTTTAATGGGACACTGTATTTATCGTGCCTAAAACTAATATTATACACATACGTTTTACCTGGTAATACCAATCTAGATCTCGTTCATGAAATATTCATCGTATACCTATGTCCATAGAAGCATCAGGTGCTACTTCAAAAGTGTAAAAGGTATACTCCTACATAAAAGTACGTAAGTATTGAGATTGATTACTTACTTTGTGTTGCATTTGTGTATTTAGATAATGTCATGAATATTAACGAGCATCATTTGAACGTTATGAATAATATTCATGATGAACAAAATATTTAAAATAACGTAAGCTAGAGAGCTGACTGAATATTGTATCGTTGCTATTTTTATTTTTAGTACTCTTTTGTATAATGGAGTACTAAAATAAAGAATAAATAGATACCTTTTTTTATGGATGGGAAATCATCAAATGACCCCTCCCGCTCTGGGTGGAGCGGAAGGGAGTGTCAGACTCTTACTGACTAAAACCCATCCGTGTTCCTTCCTTAGCCCTTTATGTTCCGGGGTAGCGGTAACCCTTTCAGACAATCCCGTACCCCCAGCAGGCTTCGGCCCTGGCAGGCCCCTTCCTTTATGCTGACATCTCTTTGAGGCGCGCGTGGAACACGTACGCGCCGTCCGGCACGGGCCTGGTCCTGATCGGACGGTCAGCTACCCATTACTCTCCGTCCGCAGGCCCGCGCCTTCGGTGGCCGGGAGTCGTCACGCGGCTCCCGACGCCCGGAGCGTCTCCCGCGGCGGCTGGGACGTGAGGCTCTCTCCCTCGGCCGTTCCGCCACCTCCTTCGCTAGCATGACTGCTTCGCAGAAGGAGGTGACCGCCTCCCACTCCCTCTCGCCCCGGACCATGGCTTGAACCAGGGCCGGACGCGAGAGGTCGCCGCCGCTGTCGATCGCCTCTACGAGGGCACGGCGGTGCTCCGCCCATGCGGGGCAGACCTCCACCGTATGCTCCACCGTGTCCTCTGGGCGATCCTCGTAGTGGTGACACCCGGGCGTCTCCTCCCGCCTGATGATGTGTAGGAACCTCCCAAAACATCCGTGTCCGGTGAGGACCTGCGTCAGGCGATAGGTGAGGACGCCGTGACGCCTCTCTAGCCACTCCTCAAAGAGGGGTCTTATCGCCACTATCGTGGCCTAATAGATACCTACGTCAATAATTGTAAATACACGAATAAAATAAAAGTAATGAAAAACAAACAAACAATAATCCATACTAATATTATAAATGCGAAAGTGTGTCTGTCTGTCTGTTACCTCTTCACGTTTAAGCCGCTGAACCGATTTAGATAAAATTTGGTATAGAGATAGTTTGAGTCCCAGGAAAGGACAAAGAGTAATTTTTATCCCGATATTCCCACGGGATCGTCACTTATGCGGGTGAAACGGCAGGGCGCTGCTAGTATTAATGATAAAATATGTAATAGTACCTAGATATATTTCAGTCTCATCTCAGAACATTCCTTTATTTATGCACAAGTCTTTTGTTGAGATATATGTATGTATTAATCCTCCAGTTACATTTTCAAAGGTTTTCCGGTTTTCAATTAAATCTATTAATTGAAAGCCGAAAAACCATTGAAAACAATTTTATTACACAAACAAGCTTTTCAAATAACGAACATTAAAAATGCCAATTTATTTTGGTAGGATAGTATTTTAAGGGCGAATTCTACCAAACTTTTATATCTAGAGTAAGTATTTTATATTATCTTGAGCATAAATTTTGAATCTTTAACAGTTTTTCCATACTAGAACTGTGAGACGTCAATTTTAATTCATGGATACAAGATATCTGACTTCAAAATGGTCAAATCAGCCCTAAGTAAGTTTCGTTTTAGGTGATTACCTAAAACGAAACTGACGATACGAGACGAGGACGACGATTTGAGAGTGTCTGAGTCTGAGTGTTTCGTGTTAGGTGATTTTTTGTGGTTCAGACTTTTTGGTGTCTTATGATTTGTGTTCATAGTTTTTTCTTATCACAATGTTAATAGTTGGCATACCATTGTTAATTCTTACCCTTTCTGTAATACTTACCTCAGAGTTGTTAACATTTTTTTCTCAATAAATTCAGTTGGTAGAGACCAACTGACTTTATTGAGAAAAAAATGTTCTATTTAAGGCATCATTACTTTTATGTTTGATTTATGTTAATATAATTAATACCTAAATAAATAAAGCATCATGCAACATAAAAATCAAGTCTAGATGTTGAGTTAAACACGAAGTTACAAATAAAAATCCAATTTCTGTTACATGTAGGCCTCTCTACGTGTAACCTTTCACATTTTAAACGTCTAATAGTTTGTATTGTGCAGAGGAAAAATAACGTAAATACCCTGGATATTTGACTAGGCAAACTCGATTACAAGAAACCGGGATAGAAAGAAAACAGTTCTGTCTCGTCAATTGCTTCACAATATTTGAGTATACTTCGGTCTGGGTAGGGGTCGATGTAGGCCAAATACTTAAAAAACCAATCCGTTTTTGTTCTTCTTTAAAAGAAATCTGCTAGTGTATTAACTTTTTGTATCTATTTACAAAATAAAATTAATATTGCAAACAAAACAATACGTTTTTCGATATTAAACTAAAAAGCACCCTTGACATATTAGTTAAATAATATACATAGGTATTATGATTTTGTTAAAGTTTAACAATGTCAAATACCTACTTTCAATTCATAAAAGACTCGCTTATGATGTGATGCGTCGTCTAGTCTATACTTATCGATTTTATTTGCTAACAGATTTTCCCCGCGACTAAGTCTAAATGGATATTCTCATGTATGTTCGACTAGCTTCTGCCCGCGACTTCGTCCGCTTGAAATTTCACCCTCTCCCTATTCACCCTCGCAGGGGTGGAATTTAGAAAAACCCTTTCTTAGTGGACACCTATTCTTCACAAAGAACACAGTCTCCAAATTTCATGTCTCTAGGACTAGCGGTTTAGGCTGTGCGTATATCAGTCAGTCAGTCAACCAAACATCAGAGGTAAAACTTACACTACGAAAATCGCCTTTACTATTACCACACCCCGGACACTCCATACAACCACAGTATAATATACAGTAAGTTATCTAAGGCCGCCCGCCGAGTTATTAGCCTACTCTTGCGTTGATCCCCAGGGTTGTCACTTTTACTTTTAGTTAATATTTTCGAACAAGCAGCACTTGATCTAAATTTATGAAATAAAAAGCATATTATGATTAAATATTTTACCAATTTATAAATTTAGTAAAAATAAAAAGCCTTTATTCACATAACATTTATTATACTAAGTTACAAATTTGATACCAAGAAAATTTTTCTCCTGTTTCTGCACGTCCGGAACGCTTTATTATTATTTGTTAATGTAAAGTAAATTCTCATTCTTATGTAAAGTTTTTGTAAAGCTTTTGGGAAAGCATGGACAGGGCATCTTAAATTCTATATCATTCAGTTGATCGTAAATTGACCGGCCAATTTTAATGTTGATGTGGTCCTTTTCGAACGCTTTGCGAAACACCTGCTCCATCCTTTCTACATTATCGACAAAATCATCAGGTGGGATCATGAGTAAATTTCGATCTTTGCCGTAATTCCTGTAATGGGTGTAAGTATCTAGATTCTACACTTAAATTACACGCTCGTTGATTAATGTCGACGTAAAGCAACCGTAAGCGTTAGTCGGTCACATGTTACTGTAATTTTGTTAAGTTAATATTATGATTAAGACACCATATTTGGATTGACCAACACATCAGACAATAGAAAAAATAATAATTTCAATAGTAATTAATTTGCAATATTAATTATTGTGAAATTGCCCTTATTACAACTATACGCGACAAATACGTTTACCTAAACGATGTTTCGTACTCAACCCTCTGTTTTATAATATAAAAACTTTTTTACAAAAAAAAAAACAACCGACGTCAAAAAAAAAACACTACAAAGTGATAAATAACTTTAATTTCGGAAGTCGGTGTCTTTGGTTCCGCATTTTCGTTTTTTGACACCGACTTCCGAAATTAAAGTTATTTATCACTTTGTAGTGTTTTTTTTTTTGAAGTCGGTTGTTTTTTTTTTGTAAAAAAGTTTTTATTTTTCAATTTTTAGTTGTACCTACCCCACAAAAAAGTAAACAAAAAGATCGTTAATGTAGACAATGTAGATAAATTTTTAGATTGTTGTTGATTTTTCCAAAACCGCTTGTCCGATTTCGATAAAATTTTCATGAGACCATTTGGGAAGTAGGTATACCCTTTCCAACAAAAAAAGAATTTTTCAAATCGGTTGGCAAGCAACGGAGTTATGCGGGAACAAACATAAAAAAAAAAAATACAAACATTCGAATTGAGAACCTCCTCCTTTTTTAGAAGTCGGTTAAAAACTAGACTTCTTAAAATAAACTTTAGCTCTAAACATAATATTCAGAAAGTAAATTTGGGAATACATTTATATGGAAAAATGCGACTCGGCTACGCTCTTAATACAGCAAATAAACTGTGAAATAAACAATACAATACCACATTTTCTAATAATATTTAAGTATAAGTAGGTACTTACATTTCTGGTTGAGTAGGAACTATGAAGAATGATAAGTCCGGGTTTGCGAAATCATTATTGAGGCACCCGAAAACACTACAATATTTTTTTCCCCTTTTTGAAGTCATGATACTAGTAATTTAAGTGGCCGCCGCCGGCGAGAGTTGACGAACGCAAGCGGTCATGTAGCGTACGCGCGTGCTCACAGTCGCGCTGCACAGCCCGCACTGCCGCCACCTTATTCCCTCATATATTATGCTAGCGTGTGCGTGAAATCGCGTGCCGACATGGCGCGCGGCGCGCACGCACACATTCAAACCGAGAGCGGCACGTTTGTATGAAGATGTTCTACTGTATATTATACTGTGATACAACGCTCGCAAAATAATTACCTATTACTAAGTACTACATTAAAAAATGACGTTTGTATACGTATGAATGTGTGCGTGAGGTACTTGTGTTTGCGAGCGCTCTTGTTAAAGAACTGCGACGAATACGCCGAAGTGCGGGGTGAGGTGCGGTAACTGATGTTAGTGCGGGGAAGGGAGTGTCCTTTCTGTACGTAGTACTTTAAGTATTCTGTGCTATTACGACATAAAGGTGCTATCCATACAAATACCTACTGGTTGATTCGTTAAATTAACGTCGTGGTTTCTTAGACTAGTCTACCTCTAGAAGTTTCTGTACATACAGACAGGCACCGATTTAATTTACCTTTTAGAAAAAATAAGCTTACACATTGTTGAACTTTTATGCTTTTTAGGGTTCCGTACCTCAAAAGGAAAAACGGAACTGTTATAAGATTACTTTGTTGTCCGTGGAGTTATCAAGTTGGAATTCATGTCCAATACTCAAAGCTGCAATCCTTTGAGGCAGTGAAAAAATCAAACTACTGAGTAAACGCAATCAAGAGATACGGGCGTTTATGTTCCGGAATAAAAACCTATAGGGTACTGCCCGTTGACCTAGAATCATGAAATTTGGCAAGAAGCAATGTCACGTAGCACAAGTACCTAAAGGAAAAAATCCTAAAACCTTAAACCAACAAATAACAACAAACCACAAATTAACATACCTACTACGGGACCCTCCGTGCGCGAGTCCGACTCGCACTTGATCGGTTTTTTTACCATTACAAGTTCCAAGTAAGAAGTGTCCTTGAGACATTTTTCGGGAAAATATATCAACAAAAGCGGAGCCGAGTCATGTACGCTTGTTAGGCAAAAAATTAACGATTGATGTCAAAGTCGATTATTCCGGTTTGATGACTTTCAGTTAAGTGCAGATAAAAGTCCGGAAAATTATGCCCAGAGAAATCACGACTTCGAATAAAAACTCATTTCTTCTTTTCCTTCTATTATGTCTGCCTCGTTGCGAGAACAGTTGGTGACTGCTGAGCGTGAGGAGTTAAGTTCGATCGCCAAGTCGGGCAATGTATTGTACTTATTGGGTTTTTGGGTTTTTACACCTCCATCTAATTCTTAGAGGAACACCTGGCGCAATCCGTCAAACAAGGTTTAAATCTGACACGTGTTGCCGCATATCGAAGCAAATAAGGTCGTTGATACCAATAATTCATACTTGTTATAATCAATAGATTAATAGTGTTGACTTTTGTTTATACGCGACGGTACAACACCACGCGACAGCGCGACGCGGCTGTGCGATGCAACAGCACAACGCGACAGTGCTATGCGACAGCGCGTCGTGACGGTGCGATACGACAGCGCGACGTTGGCAGTGCGACGCAACAGCGCGACGCGACAATATGATGCGACAGAGTGACAGCGCGACGTGACAGCGCGATGCGACAGCGCGATGATACAGGGCGACGCGACGTGACAGTGCGATGCGACAGCGCGACGCGACTGCTCGACAATCACCCAAATTACGTGAATTGTTCTACTAGAGTCGCATTGCGCCTGTTTGAGCCTTAATACATTTTTGTGACAAAATGGTGTAACAAAAGACACACTTGCTACGTGGTAACAAAAGATTTTTCACAAATCACAGTGCGACCCAATTTTTGTTATCCACCCATTTCTCACACGAGCTCTTCACTCGTCGGTAGGGATTGATCCACCTTATTGTTAAATCTGCTGAATATTGTTTTTCACACAACAAACATCGCACTATTCGCAATAAAATGATAAGACATGAAAAGAAAACAATAAAAATGTAGTGTTGACTTTAACTCAATTGCTTGTTATGTGATTTTATTTACCTTGGCACAGAGAAGAAAACGTACCTGTAACATAAAAACATTTTTGCAAGTGACATTTAGAGTGCTATTTGCAAAAATATAAAAAAGGCCGCTTACAAGAGAACGGCTGAATATTCTCATAATAAACGACATTTCTGGTTTGTATAGTACCTATTGTAGTGCTAAAATATGATAAGTGCCTATGCAAAGTGATACAAACCGTTTTATACTATTAGATAAACAGGCAGAGTGGTTTCACAGAGTCAATATAGTGGCTGTAGATAATAGAAATTCATTAGGGATGTAGTTGGAAGCTAATGCGCCTAATAACACTTTGCAACAACGAACTCATATAATATCACATCAGCATGTTTTTTCCCATGCATAATTCCAACAACTACTTAATTATCACTATTATTGACCACAGATATGTGAGATTTGTAATTAAGGTGCCACTATTCGATATTTTTTCCATACAAATTTCGGGAGAGTATTACTCCACTGTTTGACATTCTACATCGAAAGTTAAACATTGTATCGTTCTGTCTAATTATTAATTGTGTCTGTACCATAGATCGGAATAGGTAGAGCTGTTTTACGTACTTGCTTAGAATAATTGGTTGGTTAGAATAATATGGATATTTCCCGAGCCCCGGGATTTGGCTTTTGAGTAGTAAAATCATAAAAACTATTCACGCCTTCGGGACTAATGAAAGATTACACTTCCATTCTGACGGGTAAATATAAGAAGGACGGGATTAAGGATAGTATAATAAATAGATAAACTTGATTCATTAAACCACATATATTTTTTTACGTAACAATGGTGCCGATATTCTTGTCACAAGTGCCTCTAAACTAGACTAAAAATCACTAAAATTTAATTTATTCCTGTCAAGCGACGATTTCCCATTCTGAAATTGACTAAAGTGACGCAGCTTAACTATATTTTAGTTTGACAGCACTAAGATGGCACTGAGTTATTAATCTATTGAAGATGGCAATTTTGCTATTCTGAATTTCACGTTTTTCACCAAAAATTTTGATTGTCTAACTAAATCGAACTAAATCTGACTATTTTTAACCGCGATTAAAAAGGTGTGGAATAAAATTAGTTGTCATGAATAGAAATTCACACCAACACCTCGACTTCAGGTGCAAAAACAGTACTGTCTGTATTTTTTTTTTCTTTTGCTTATATCTCGAAAATGGTGTGTCCTATCGCAAAAATAATGAAAATTTCGACCCCCTTTATGAAACCCATAAACCCCTAAAACTCAACATGTAGGTATAAATTTTTCATATTTTCCATACAAAAAGTGAAAAATTCCTTAAAAAACACGTCAAGGCTGCCCCCTCTGCGCCTGCGGCTCTAAAAAAACATTCACGGGGTAGAGAAAATGAGTACCACGTGTCAACGAGTCGCGATTGTCAAATTCGATTTTTGTTGTGTCAAAATTATTTTTAAATTTAGAGATTTTTTTATGCAGAATAGCTGTAAGATTCCCATAGCAAAAAGTAAGGAATTTTAGTGATAGTATAGTTAGTTTAGTTCTGTGTACAAGAGAATCGGCACCAATTTCTTATTCAAGAATCAACAATCATTTAAACATTTTTATTCTGAAGTTGTACAAAAACATATTACCATACAAATTATTTGTTCCTCAGTAAAATCAAAAAATTATCAAATAAAAAAAATTGAATTTACAATAAAATCTTAATTAAAATAATCAATACGCTTCAACAATAATTCACTTATTTAAACAAAAAATGTCATTGATCTGGTTCGTCTTCAGCTTCACTAGAAGTACTGAGTATGACCAGAGTTAAAATAAATCACCATTATTTTTTCTAAATTATCTAATTTTAATCTATTTCTTTTTACATCTAACACCCATTTATATGTGGAAAACGAGCGTTCAACATCTGTTGATGTTAGTGAAGCGAATTTATAATGACAAAAATCCCGTAGTATCAGTCGGAATCCCGTGGAATATCCATATTAACATCAATGTTTGCGGTCAATGAACCTAAATAGCTCTACCTATTCCGATCACTGGTCTGTACGGAAGCAGAATTGTAAAATAGCAAGCCATTAAAAAGTTATGAGCCAACAAAGATTCGTTTTTCTTGCTATTTTTAACGTAACTTTGGGTGTAAATAAGTAATAAAAGAACTGAAAAATATTAAAAATTAAATCCGTACCGACAAAGCTCAGTTATCGAAGAATTCAAAAAACTTTATTTGTGATTGATTTATGTAGTGGATTTTTCATAGAACTCGATTTTCCAAAGCACTTTTCAAATATTTTTATGCGCCTATCAGTTCGGAACGGTGTTTCTGTGCGTGTGCGTGTGTATGTTGTGCCTGTAGATTAGCGTCTAACTGCTCATCACTGATACTAGCTCCGTCAGACACGAAGCCAAGTTAGACATCGTGATTTTGGCCATGACCACCAGTGAGTTCGAGCTTACTAATTACCTGCGTACTTTCGTTACATTCACGAGGCCAAGATGTTTTGAAGAAAGAAACCTAAATAATAAAACAAATGCTATGATTCATGAAAATAGTAACCAAAAATATCAGTTTCAAATCATCCATCACTCCATAAGAATTTAAATCAAACAAGTCTGATTCTGTCCAGATTCATGTTTATTTTATCATGGTGTTTAGTCCACTCTTGTTGATTGTGAAACAGCAGAGGGGGTGGGGGGGCGGGGGGGGGTTCAGAGGATCACACCGGATTAAATCCATGAATGTGGTTTTTGTTTGTGATAGCTCCACTATTTTTAATGAATGAAAAGGCTGTTGCGTAAACCGGTATTGCCGCGGATTGATCAACAAACTGATTGAATTTCTGTTATAAAAACTTGCCTGTATTTTTCAATTACGTATCAGAAATTATCCTTGAACTATCATACTGAATTTACATTTATTAAACGCTTAAAGGAGATGGATTTTTGTCCCATACAAGCTTGGTCCGGAATGGACACACATAAAACAAAATGTATTATGAAGCAATAATAGTGTTTCAAAACCCTGTATATTTTTATTCGTCGTAAAAGTTGGTGAAGGGCTACAAAACCATTCCCAAATCTGATGACTTCAAACCTGTCAAAAAATTAAATTCAAACCTATCGATCACGGAGTAATCCACGGTCCAACAGATTGAATTTCACTCAAATCTAACGAATGTATCATAAATGATTCTTTCGCAATGCCCCAGTTTACAGAACGTTGGATCTCCGTTGGAAACCAGGCAACATCAGAGTTGTCCGAGATGCGAGTTATAGGGATTGTTATTGTAGCCAAGGTAAACTGCAATTTAAAAATCTATAGTCCATGAAAGGCGAAGTCACTAAGAAATGCAAAAAGGTAACCAGAAACACAGTCAATTATATGTTTGAACAATTCACAAGAAATCACAACAAAACATTCATGATGCTGTCACACGCGGCACCACAGAGTTATAAATAAATAGAAAGCACCAAACCCGGCTGACAAGAAGGGTTTGGTTGGTTTTGTTTTAGAGAGATGAGACGATTCTAAAAATATTACTTATGACCCTGGGGTCACCACGGTCATTTATTTATTTTTATTGGTTCACGAAGAATTGTAAGCAATTGTTCAGTGTAAGCACTGATTTATGCTAAACGTGACATGCAAATGTGTGTATGAGACAGTGCAACAATCACTTACGGTCGTCATATAATTGGGATCGTCAAAAATAAATAATGGCATATATAAGCACTAAAGGGTACTCTTTCTAACACACAGGATATTTCGTATAGAAAAAAATATAATATTTCGTAGCATTTTTTATCTTTCAACGCCCCTTCTACATTAGTTTTAACTCTATGTAAAGCATAATAACATTATGTCATACATGACAATGACGGTAAGTGACAATTATTATGAAAGATAAAGGAGGTGCTGCCATTACATGCTTTAAAGACTGGACTTATCTATTTGTTTTAAAAATTGATACATTAATCAATTATTAGGTCCTTACATATGAAATTGGCGTTTTGTATGGAAGGAACAAAAAGTCGAATATTTTTTAATATAATATATTTAATTAATCAAAGTATGAACCATTGTTTTCAATGCACTTTTGCCATCTTATAGGTAGTTCATTGATCCCTTTACTAAAAAAACCAGTCGGACGGGAATCAATAAAATCTTTGAAGGCGATTTGGACTGCCCCATCGGAGTTGAATTTTTTCCCTTGCAAAAAGTTATCCAAATTGCGAAAAAAATGGTAATCTGTTGGAGCAAGGTCCGGGGAGTACGGAGGATGTCTAAGACATTCCAATTCAAGCTCTTCTAATTTGGTAGCCGTCTGTTGCGCAGTGTGTGGTCTGGCGTTGTCGTGCTTTCAAGCTTTTTAATCTTCCCAATTTGCTTCAAGTGAATTAAAACAGTTTTATCACTAACATCGAAGCCTGCAGCTAACTCGGACGTGGTTTGCGATGGGTCCGCTTCCACAATAGCCTTCAATTCTCCATTATCAACTTGGGTCTCAGGCCGTCCACGGGGCTTGTTCTGCAGGTCGAAATTTCCAGAACGAAAACGTTGGAACCAAAAACGAACTGTGTTATCTTTTGCAACATGACCGCCATACACATCATTCACCCTTCGAGTCGTTTCCGCAGCACTAGTGCCACGGCGGAACTCGTACTCGTAAATAATGCGATATTTTAAATTTTCCATTTTGTAAAATGAGTGACGCAAACAGAAAAAACAGAAGAAAAAAAACAAATGAATGACGGTCATCGAAGCACAAATACATGAGTAAATAGCTGTACAAATTTGAATTTGGAATTCCTTACCAAAGAGGAGAAATTCGTGATTAAAGTGGCCAGTACGAAAAACGCCAATTTCATATGTAAGGACCTAATATTAAATATCATGTTCAGTTCAGTGTAATTATTATTCAATACGTTTAAATACAGTTTTGATATTCTATATTCTAAAAATACTCGTGAAATCATATCAATTCTTACAATAAGCATGTCCCAATTACCATCTTATTTCCAAAACTGGCAACATAAAGACTTCCCCGAATACTTGAATCAAAATAATAATCTTTTAAATTGAAATATTTTCTGCAAACTTTTGCCAAGTAACGAAAGCTGTGGTGGGATTTCAAATATTATCAGTTATTTTTTAGATATTATTAACTTTTTGTCCGTACAAGGCCACAAAAAATCCATGTCCTTTGAATCACTCCCAATTTGTCATGATCTGCCTAGCCTTTTCCTAACTTTGTTGGGGTCGGCTTCCAGTCTAACCAGATGCAGCTGAATACAATTATTTTACATGGAGCGACTGCCTATCTGATCTCCATAACCCAGTTTCCGAGTAATAAGATACTCCTTGGTAATCACTCCCAATTATACTTCCATTTTTTTTTACTCCAGTTTGCCTATCTGACGCAGCGCAATCTCCGGATTAAGTCCTGGTTTACGGTGTCTATCAACTTTACATCAAATGATTTGAACTTTTCTAGTTTTTCGTATTTCGTTCATTGTTGTCTTCATCTTCTTCGCGTGTCGATAGCAATCTAAACGGACTCGGCCCCGAATTCGGTTACTTGTTTGGCGCCATCACCAGCGTCCATCAGTTCCTGTAACGTGCAGCTGACAGGACACGCAGGACACGATATTAAGTGTCCCATCGTTTGTGGATAGTACCACATATACACTCTAATGCAGAGTAACCCTTGAATCTACACCTGAACAGGTTTTCCTTGCTTCGGCCAAACTGGGTCCGGAGTCTGTTTAAAGACTTCCAGGTTACCCAAGGTAACTCATGTCCAGGTGGGAGGTCTTCAGCGGGTGGAACGAACGGTTTGGGTAAGGAAGCACTGTCTCGCCACAGCTTCAGCCTTTCTTGTGACGGCTCGCCAGTGAGTGGGACGACACACTTTAAAAAACTGTTTCAGCTTTTGAGCCTGTGTGGCACAAGGATGTTGTTGTGCAAAGTTGTGATTATTTGACTGTTGAAGTAGGTATAGTTTGAACCTCTAAATCACATTAAAATGTATTTGAATGTAGTGCGATGAGTTAGCTAATCTGTTTGTGACTGTGTGAAGCTAAGCTTTATGCACGACAACGAGCATGGTTTAAAATTGCACATTTATAACGGATTATTCCATGCTTGTTGTTGGGCATAAATCTCGGAGTTTCACTTTTGGCTAAAAACACGTTTTATTTCATTTGAATGTTTTGTTTCCAACCTTATAATAGCATGAACCATAAATACTAACGAAATAACTGCAGCAATCTGTGGCCGAAGTTTTAGTGCAAGCAGCCTGCAAAACAAAGCTTTTGGTTTCATTAAACCTTTTAAGCTCCCGACACGAGTGGTTGGATCGAGGAGGCGGGGGGGGGGGGTGGAGCGGGGGTAAAGGGGTCAGACCGGAATAAATCGTTTTAATTAATGTTCATTTGAAAATGAATTGGGAGGAATGGATAAAATAAAATTACCTGGGGACCAACCTGAAAATGCAAGTAAAATGTGATTGCCTAATTGCAGTTTTATCTATGTACAGACGACAGCACATCAAGCTACTCTAGCTAGCTTGATTTTCAACTTTATCACTAAAGCATAAGGTTCAAAGTTGGTTGGGAAAATTTGACAGTTTCGGGTAGCTTGATAAGTAAAACACGCGAAATCTACACACTATAATATGAATGTGTAGAACTTGTTGGTAGTCGCAGACTATCACGCAAATTATGATGGATGGAACAATGACGTTTCCTAATCAAAAACTTAACTGTAGTATGCAAAATTGAAATTGCAGGTACTTACATCATTTCACTTCACAGCACCAATAATTACTTTGCGTATTTATCTCGTCTGCTTGGCGTCCGTATGTCACTGTAGGGATTCAGCAGAATATCAACATAGGGTATATTTGCCTGACACATGCTGAACTGGACCACAATTTGAGTCAACCTTGAGACGCACACGACACTTTCCCCCTTATTCATAATCCTATTTTATCTCTATTTTAGCTAAAATAGGTTTATAGAACGTTTGTCTTTATCTGTCACGCTGTCATTTCTGTGTGTAAAAAAGAGACAAACCCCATTTTAACTAAAATAGGTTTGATAAGTTTTATGAATAAGGGGGTTAGTATCTATATGTTCGTTATTTGAGTGTGTCATAGCCATAGTGTAATTTTTATTTTTATTAAGGTGCTAAAATACATTTAGCACCTTGTTTTTCCTTTGTATTGTATTATTATTTATTTGTATTTATATTTTTAGGTACTTAATTTGCTATCTCATAATTGGGGTCTTGTGTTTTGTGGTATTTCTTTTGTGTGCACCAAATAAATCGTTTATCTATTCCTTTTTTATCTCAGTACAACTTAGCTAATGTATTCTTTATTTATTAAATTTCTTTTAATATCTGTGCAAATTGTGTTGCAATGTGTTTCGGCTGATCGGTGCAAATTAGTTCTAACGTGCCTAAAAACCTGATTGCGATCGAGTGGATAGTTCGTGAAATTCATTATAAATTGTATCCTAAAAGATACCTTGAATTTGATAAACTCTCCTGATGTCTCGTTTTTTTTTCCTAATATTTTGCTAATATTTAAAAAATATAGTTTACCTAAAAAATTATAAGTTTTTATTTAATTCAGTGAAGTGATTTTTTTTATTTTCGCTACACTAACAACTCCTAAGGTAGGTACTTACCTTGATATTGTTTAGTCATCAGTCCTTTAATATGCATATTTTTTCCAAGTACCTATCTAATATAATTACAAGCTACTCTTATACTATTTCATTTTTGCCATCAATCCTCGCCGAAGAGAAATGAAGGGGTTTAACCGGTTAATCCATTAACGAGCGCGCAGATTTGCAAGCTTACCACTTATCCACTTATTTAGGAGCGATTTATCTTCCTCAACAATGCTGTGAGAAATCACAGCTGATGCATTTTAGTGATGGTTCTTTTGTATTCGAAAAGATTTAAGAAGAATTTTACCAATGAACCGCGTTCAAGAGATGTCAGTGTTGTGATTGTTGTGGAATATTAACACTGACGGGTCTTGAACGCGGTTTAGATAGATCTGCTGATCGCGCTTAGTTTCATTGGTGAAATTAACCCCTAATAGTAAAAAATTGGTCTATAGATCTTCAATTGGACACATCGTTGAAAATAAACTTTGTCGTGCATTTTATCTAATGAGTAGGTATGTGAGAAATTTCAACTTACGAGAAACAAAATAAGGGGCTATATAAATTATCCAAAAGTATCTGTTTACTTGTATATCTTGAGGGCTTTAATTAATACCTAATTAAGCTTCATTACATTATAAAGGGTAGCTAAGTAAACGAGTTTTCGTCGAGAGTTCGAAACCCGAGGTTTATTGAACAGAACCCGGGCGTTTATATGGCACATCAATCTTTATGCATTAACTATTAAGTACAAGGGTGTTGAACATAACTGACGCAATGTGAGTGTACTATAGATAAAACTCTACCTAACCCTTCTGGGATAATAGGCGTGATGTTATGTTATTTTATGTTTCAGATGTTATGTGTTTGTTTTAGAAAAAGTTCGACTTTATAGAGCGTCATACCTGACACGCATCATTCTCTTTTTAAAACTGCAAATGCCCTAATAACGCAGGTACAGTACCAACCTATGTTGTTATGTGATATGCTTTTTGAATGGGTATGAGCCATTAGAGAAAACAAAAACATCACCAAATCCTTCCATAATAGTAAATGTCGGCGACGAGACCCTATCTAGACACATGGGCGCAAGTAGTGGCGAGACCGCTATGTAAAAAGTAAGGAAGAAATTTTAATTAATAGTGTAAAATTTCAATGATTTATGTTTTGTTCTTTCTATGTGTCTAATTAGATAGTTATGTTATTAATTATGTTAAGATTATTATTAGAATTCATGTTTTGAACTAATAAGACTGATTTTGTAAGGTTTTCTTGTAAGTTTTAAGATATTTCGTTATAATTACGTAACTTGAAAATTGACTTTTTTGTTTATGAATAGAATTTAATTATTTTGGTTTTAAATGAAAGGATTGTGTGTAAAAATGATAATAACGTTTAAATTTTGTAAATCGAGCCACGGGTTCAAAAGTTATAAAGGATTTTCTGTAGTGAAAAATTGTCAAGTCACAATTTTTGCAGTTTTTGTTTGCTATATTTTTATTAATTATTGTTAACTAGTTAAGTAAGTGTTAATTAGCATAAGGACCTTGTAGACAATAATGTATAATAAAAACATGTAAGGAAATAGCATAAAAACTAAATAAAAAGGGGCTCAAACAGATTTCGGCTTGATGAAATTGGCGATCAAAAAGGGTCAAAAAATCGCGGTCGCCAATAAGGTTACGTAGGCCGGTATAAAAATGGGGCCATTTTTCGGCACAATTCAGTCGCAGCTCAGCCGTCGAAGAGGCAACATCAAGAAACAACAAGCCGAAATCTGCAAGCCAACACTCAAGAAAATTCTGCGTTTTATTTCGCCGCCTCTTCGCCGCCCATCTCTCCGAGGTCCTCTTAGCGGGTTGTGCCCACCACTACGTACGCATTCAGGGGTGCGTGGGACGTGTGTCGCCAGCACATTTAGTTAGGGAACATACGTCAAAAACGTGGGAGACTGTCCCAGGCACGGCCGTCAGGTACTGGACGTACCCCGGTCGTCCGCAACAATTGGTCCTTCGAGCGTCGGATCCCTGCAAGAAGAAGCCAGAAGAGCCCAGAAGATTAAGAAGACTGCAAGATGCCAGTAACCAGGTCACAGAAGGATGCCCCCTCACGCCCCCCGTCCCGTCCTACCAATGTGGACGCGACAGTAGAAGCGTCAGGGTCAGAAGGGGTCACGTCTGCGTCAGCGTCAGCATCAGCGTCATCAGAAACTACAGCTTCATCGGGCACGAACACTTCATCGGGCACGAACACTTCTTCGGGTACAACGACAACGGAGGGGACCACGGCAACGGAGACCACGGTTGAGACTGTGACCACGGCGTCTTCCAAGAAGAATGAAGATGCCAACCAGAAGGAGACGACTAAGAAGACTCCAGAAGATGTCCCGGAAAAGGGTGTTCGCGGTTCGGCCGCAACCCTGAAACCGAAGGGGGTCAGTCGTCGTGCCAGGTCTACGAAGACCACGAGCTCCTCAGCCAGAAGACGCGAGCTGGAAGCCAGAGAAGAATTAGCACGCCTGGAACTGAAGCAAGCACAGGCTGCGGCGAAGCTAGCCCGTGTCAGACTGGAGATGACACAATGTGAGGATGAGGACTCCGTGGATGATGAAGACCAGGAAGAACGAACAGCACAGGTGCAGAACTGGATCGAGTCATCAGTATTAGGCGATGGCAACAGGAAACAACCAGAGCAGCGAGGTCAGCACACCGCAGAAGAGCCACAGAAGGTGAAGCCTGAAGAGAACTCTTCAACGGGAGGAGCTACGATCGAGATTCAAGCGTTGGCGACTGCATTGAAGGAAGCCTTTTCCACAAGAGGACCAGCAGCACAGCCGAGCTACATCCACGAGCTACCCCACTTCGACGGCAACAGCAGCGAGTGGTTGGCCTTCAAGGTTGTTTACGAAGATACAGCACCGATGTTCAACGAAGTCCAGAATATGGCGCGATTGAGAAGAGCGCTGAAGGGCAACGCAAGAGAAGCTATCAAGAGCCTGTTGTACTCCGAAGCCTCTCCGTCAGAAGTAATGCAAGCCCTCAGAAGAAGATACGGAAGACCTGATGCGCTGGTGTTGGCAGAATTGGATAAGGTTAAGGCGTTACCGAAGATCTCAGAAACTCCAAGAGACATCTGCATCTTCGCGAGCCAGATCAACAACAGCGTAGCAGCAATAAAGGGACTGAAGAAACCACAGTACCTGCATTCACCTGAAATGGTGAAACAAATTGTAGAGAAGATGCCGACGGTTCTCAAGTTCCGATGGTACGACTTCACTGCAGCATCAGAAGAAGGCGATTTCTCCAACCTCATGTTAGTATCCAGATTCCTGAACACTGAAGCAGACAAATGCGGAGCCTTCGCGACTTCAGAAGAGAAGAGCGGGTTCAAGAAGACCAATCGACAAGCAACACATTCAACGAAAGAAAGGAACTTCAAAGAAAAGGATTCAAAGCAGCAAGAGAAGACTTGCCCTATGTGTGAGGGTGAACATTTTCTCGTCGAATGTCAGAAGTTCCAGAAGATGTCGGTGCAAGATCGGTGGGCAACAGTTAAGAAGAGTCACGTCTGCTTCAAATGTCTTCAAGGGAAACACAGGAAGGAGAGCTGTAGAAAACCACCGTGCAAAGAATGCAAGAGGTGGCATCATCATCTGCTGCACGTCGAGTCAGAAGAAAGGACCTCGGAGGAACAGAAAAAGGAGACGCCACAAGAGGCGGCAAGCGCCACGGCATCAGTAAACGCGATCAACAACGCAAGGGCATACCTGAAGATAGTTCCGGTAGAAGTCTTCGGGTCAAAAGGATCAAAGAAGATATTGGCCCTCATGGATGAAGGGTCAACGGTGTCACTTCTGGACGAGAAGGTGGCACAAGAAGTCGGCGCTCAAGGAAACAAGGAGGAACTGGTCATTGAGACAGTAGGAGGCAAGCTTATAAGGAAAAAGGATTCTCAGATGCTGGACCTTACGGTGAAAGGGGTTCATCAGGGAAACAAGAAGACCCTGAAGAGAGTCCGCACGATCGACGAGTTGAAGCTTGCACCACAGTTCCTGGACAAGAAAAGGATTCAAGAATATCGACACTTGAAGAAGATCGCCGACTCTCTGTATTATGAAGGGGAGCCACCACAATTGCTCATCGGTCAAGACAATTGGGAGCTAATTGTGACTCAAGAAGTAAGAAGAGGGAAACCAGGAGAACCAGTTGCTTCAAGGACGGGACTTGGATGGGTGCTCCACGGGTCAGACATCGGAAATGCAAGACCAGTACACTTCCTGAACACATGTCTTCATGTCAGCACGCCAGAAGAAGAGATGCATCAAGCCATCAAGGATCACTTCGCGATCGAAGCACTTGGTGTGCAACCAAGAAGACCTACTACGGATTCGGAAGGAAGAGCACTCACCATCCTAGAAAAAACCTGCAGAAGACTTGAAGACGGTCGATTCGAAGCTGGACTTCTATGGAAAAACGAAGAAGAACAGATGCCAGAGAGCTACACGTCTGCCAGGAACCGACTAATCAACATTGAAAAGAAGATAGACAAGGATCCTCACTTGAAGGCAGAATACGGCAAGCAGATTCAGCATCTAATCGACAACAAATATGCAGAAGAAGCACCTGAGGAACAAGAAGATATGAAGAAATTATGGTACCTCCCTCATTTCTCCGTGGTTCATCCCTTAAAGAAGAAAATAAGGATAGTCTTCGACGCTGCAGCCAAGTCAAAAGGAAGAAGCCTCAACGACGCCCTACTGCCCGGACCAGATCTACTGCAATCACTCTTCGGTGTACTACTGAGATTTCGACAAGGACCTTTTGCAGTGGCGGCCGACATCAAAGAAATGTTTCTACAAGTTCGCATCAGACCAGAAGATAGAGACAGCCTGAGGTTCCTGTGGCGCGGGGATCATCGCGACGTGGCGCCAAAGAAGTATAGGATGACATCAGTTATCTTCGGCGCAACATCATCTCCAAGCACAGCCATCTACGTGAAGAACCGAAACGCAGCGGACTACAAGGAACAGTATCCAGAAGCTACAAGGGCAGTAGAACTTAACCACTACATGGACGACTACTTGCACAGCTTCCACTCAGAAGAAGACTTCAGAAGAATAACAAAGCAGGTGGACTTCATACACAAGAAGGCGGGCTTCGAACTCAGGGGGTGGGCATCAAACCAACCTCAACTGCTGCAAGACGTGAAGACTGAAACAACCGAAAAGACAGAAGTGGACCTTGGTGAGAAAGAAGAGAAGACACTAGGACTACGCTGGTTCACTGAAAGGGACTACATCGGCTTCAGGGCAAACCTCCGGAACACTCCAGAAGAAATAGCCAAGGGTTTCATGGTGCCCACGAAGAGAGAAGTCACCAGCGCCGTGATGTCAACTTTCGATCCACTGGGATTAGCATCACCGGTCCTCATCCAAGGAAAGAAGCTGCTTCAGAACGTATGGCGGAGCGGCGTCGGTTGGGATGAAGAAATAGAAGAAAAGGAATACGAAGCATGGAAAATATATCTGGAGAAGATGAAACTGTTACAAAACCTTCAGATCCCGAGATGTCTGGCGCCACATCGCACCGAGGGGGAGCTACACACGTTCACAGATGCGAGCGAAACGGCGTATGCAGCTACAGTCTACTGGAGAACGGAAGATGCAAACGGAACATACCACGTCAGCTTGGTGGCAGCAAAAGTACGAGTCACCCCGTTGAAGCCGGTATCGATCCCTAGACTGGAACTACAGGCGGCCCTCCTTGGAAGCAGACTAGCCCATTCAGTAGAAGAAGAAATGGATCTGAAGATTCTGAAGAAAACATTTTGGACGGACTCCAGCATCGTGCTCTCCTGGATCAAGACAGACCCGAGAACATTCAAAACGTTTGTGGCTCATCGCTTGGCCGAAATAGAGGATCTCACCAAGCCTCAAGATTGGAGATGGGTGCCTACGGCGCAGAACCCTGCAGATGACTCAACGCGCGACGTGCCAGATAACTTCAATTATAATCACCGATGGTACACCGGCCCAGAATTCTTAAGAAAAGAAGAAACCTACTGGCCAGAAGCGAGAACATTCAAAAAGGAAACCACCGGCGAAGAAAAGACAGCAGACGTCGCAGCAACGGCAAGCACCAGTCATCCGTCACCAGATCCTGAGAGGTTTTCGTCTTGGAAGAGACTTTGGCGAGCAACAGCAAGAATACTGCAGTTCATACAACTCTGCAGAACAAAGGAGAAGGTCAACGTCAGCAAAGAAGATCCGACATGGAGAAAGACGAAAGGAACGAAGACAAAGACAGTCGAGAAGCGACATCAGTCTTCAAGAAAAATAAGAAGGAACTACATACCACTAAGTGCAGACCTTCTAGAGCGAGCTGAAACTCTGTTACTAAAAGGAAGTCAAGACAGAAGCTTCAGAGAAGACATCAAGCGTCTAGAACAAGGAAAGCAACTAGAAGGCAGCAGCAAGTTGAAGAAGCTCGACGTGGTAATTGAAGAAGGACTCCTGCGTTTGAAAGGAAGAATCGACGCGATACAGGGCGTGACCAGAGAATACAAGCGTCCCATCGTGCTCGACAGCAAGGAAAGGATAACACGACTCATCATTGAAGAATTCCACTGCCGCTTCAACCACGGAAACCACGCGACGGTAATGAACGAAGTGAGGCAACGCTTCTGGGTACTGGGACTGAGGTCAGCGATCAAGGCAGTCCAGCATCAATGTCAATGGTGCAAAACGAAGAAGGCAAGACCCCAAGAACTGCCAACGGGCAACTTACCCAAAGAGAGACTGATGCACAGTAACCCTCCCTTTACGTGCACCGGCGTAGATTACTTCGGCCCAATGACGATCACCGTAGCAAGACGTCAAGAGAAGAGATGGGGTGCTCTATTCACATGCTTAACTACAAGAGCTGTGCACATTGAGCTCACTCCTTCCCTCTCCACCGACAGCATGATCATGGCACTGCGAAGATTCGCCGCAAGAAGAGGAATGCCGAAGATCATCTACTCCGACAACGGGACCAACTTCGTCGGCGCCAACAAAGAACTAAAAGAGGCGCTAGAAAACATGAAGAAAGAAGACCTCACCTCAGAAGCAGAGAAGATCGGCGTGCAGTGGACATTCATCCCTCCCGGTGCGCCTAACATGGGCGGCGCATGGGAGCGTCTGGTGCGATCAATAAAAACCGCACTGGACGCCACACTCAACGAAAGGCATCCACGAGAGGAGGTACTCCACACCCTCCTATTAGAGGCTGAGCACATAGTCAACTCTCGGCCTCTCACCCACCTCTCCGAGAACCCTGAGGAGGAAGCACTCACTCCAAATCACTTCCTCCTCGGGCGATCCTGCGGCGCAGCAAGAATCGGCAGCTTCGATGACAACGAGCTTGTGGGCCGGCACACCTGGAAGACTACGCAGCGACTTGCCGACCACTTTTGGCAACGCTGGCTACGAGAATACCTGCCCACTCTACTACCAAGGAAGACTACGGGAAGAAGCAACACCACAGACCTGCACGTCGGGGACGTCGTCCTGATCGTCGACCACAGCCTACCAAGATGCACCTGGCCACGCGGCAGAATTCAGCGGGTGTATCCGGGACCAGATGGGCGGACCAGAATCGTCGACGTCGAGACACGAGGAGGAGTGCTGCGAAGACCCAGTTCGAGAGTGGTGCTGTTGGTGCCGGGAGTTTCGCCGAGCCAGGAGGACGGTGCTGCGCACGAGGGGGAGAATGTCGGCGACGAGACCCTATCTAGACACATGGGCGCAAGTAGTGGCGAGACCGCTATGTAAAAAGTAAGGAAGAAATTTTAATTAATAGTGTAAAATTTCAATGATTTATGTTTTGTTCTTTCTATGTGTCTAATTAGATAGTTATGTTATTAATTATGTTAAGATTATTATTAGAATTCATGTTTTGAACTAATAAGACTGATTTTGTAAGGTTTTCTTGTAAGTTTTAAGATATTTCGTTATAATTACGTAACTTGAAAATTGACTTTTTTGTTTATGAATAGAATTTAATTATTTTGGTTTTAAATGAAAGGATTGTGTGTAAAAATGATAATAACGTTTAAATTTTGTAAATCGAGCCACGGGTTCAAAAGTTATAAAGGATTTTCTGTAGTGAAAAATTGTCAAGTCACAATTTTTGCAGTTTTTGTTTGCTATATTTTTATTAATTATTGTTAACTAGTTAAGTAAGTGTTAATTAGCATAAGGACCTTGTAGACAATAATGTATAATAAAAACATGTAAGGAAATAGCATAAAAACTAAATAAAAAGGGGCTCAAACAGATTTCGGCTTGATGAAATTGGCGATCAAAAAGGGTCAAAAAATCGCGGTCGCCAATAAGGTTACGTAGGCCGGTATAAAAATGGGGCCATTTTTCGGCACAATTCAGTCGCAGCTCAGCCGTCGAAGAGGCAACATCAAGAAACAACAAGCCGAAATCTGCAAGCCAACACTCAAGAAAATTCTGCGTTTTATTTCGCCGCCTCTTCGCCGCCCATCTCTCCGAGGTCCTCTTAGCGGGTTGTGCCCACCACTACGTACGCATTCAGGGGTGCGTGGGACGTGTGTCGCCAGCACATTTAGTTAGGGAACATACGTCAAAAACGTGGGAGACTGTCCCAGGCACGGCCGTCAGGTACTGGACGTACCCCGGTCGTCCGCAACAGTAAACAAGATTAACGAGCACAACAGAACAGCAGTTCAAAAATAAATGTTTCACAGTCCTCTTAAAAAGTTTATGACTTTTTAGTTTATAAATAATACCAACACAACAAAAAGCAATATCAAATGTTAATTGGACTGATGTATGTATTATGTAGGTCAGTTAAAACTGACACAATAATAAATGCGTTTGAATATTTAACTCAACCCCTATTTTAAGCGTAGATACTCAAACGGTTAGGTGCACTATCCTGCAAATAAATAAAAAAAAGAACCCATTCAATATATAATTTAATTCATTGTGTACACAAAGTCTTGAGATGTCACTTTTGTCCGTTAGTTAAGGTGGGTTCGCACTGATAAGGCGCGGACGGGTGCGGCGGGAGCACACGACCGCGGCGCTGTCGTCAGACCACGTCTGACTGACGTGCATGACGAACACGTCGGAGCCCGATGAAGACGACTGATGCAGCTGCTCGTCGTGCCACGACGGGTCATCCCGTTTACGCCGACGATTTCTGTGATAGAAAAAAGAAAATAGGTTCTTTTATAAAAAAAAATTAACTAACAAACATCGCACTGATTGAACTTTTTGTTACATTTTATCCTAAAAACCAGTCTAGATTCTCGCAGATTGAATTTGTTTTTGTTCCATCAATTCTTTCATGATTTCAACACATATGTTCCAAACAATATAAGTTAAGCTCTGATCAATCTGAGGTGAATCCCGCACGGGATGCCGGACGAAAATCGCACACACCTATTGTCTAACTTGTACGAAGGTGTTCAGACTGTTGCGAAACTTCCTAATCATTTAAACAAAAGACACGCGAAGTCACGTCTTTCGTCCCGCTCGGGATTCACCTCATTGATTTACCTATATGAGATATGTGAATCGTATCCACTTTTTGAAACATTTTCTCATAAACCTATATTGTATGTAGTCGACGTACATTGACGCACACCGAAACCCGATTTACATTACCTACAATAAATGGAATTGATGTTTGTATGTAAAAACAAACATTTTAGACCTTACTTCGTGAATGTGAAAATGATAAAGACGGTAGTGTTTACAAAGGAACTAAAGGAACCATCAAGTTTAACAAAGAGGAGTAACTTCTGAAACATTCAGGTACATTTGACAGTTTGATTGGCAGCCTTTGTAATATACCCTTGACTTAATTTGCGTTCTGAATGTTGCATTAGGGTTCGTCCACACAGGCGCGACTGCGAGCTGGGTTCCTCATGTCAGAGTCGTGCGCGATTTTATACAAAATTAACGAGCTATGTTGCGTCGCAAAGTCGGTTTATTCGTATGCGATAGCCTCAAAGCAGAGAGTGCATGAAAAAACTGACGTCTTCACAACAAGACGTGCTATGTAAAGAACAAAGGGATTAGCAACGTTGCCCGGTGACTCATATTATCACACCACACAACAAAAAAAAAAAACAAAACTAGAACCTACCAGTAAGCCGGGGTCAGCGCGCCGTGAGACATGATTCATAAAGATTGATCCAAAGTTGTATACAACTCTAGTAGGATTAGGTAATGAGTTATCTAGGTACCTACCTACTATCTATATTTTTGCAAATGGAAGCTGTAATGAATCGTTTCATGTAGACCCTTCGCCACTGATACAACTCACAAAAGCCTTGGGGATCACAAGACTCTTAAGGGATGACGATGGCAAATGATTCACCCTTTATCTTCGTTCAGGTTCATATCCGCACGAAAATCAATTTCAATTAAGGAAGGTCATTAATATACGCCACCATCAAAGGACAACAATCAATCATTATCAATAGACGGTATAGCAAGGAGTACGGAAATAGATTTTCCTTAAATGTATACGTCTGACCTTTTACTCACTCCTTGAAGATTTTATTTCGATTCACATTTACCTAATAATTTATCTGGATGGAGTTAAAGTGCTTATATATTTTATTGTATAAATAAAATTGTTGTAATTAACATTTTCAAACTTTATCATCCATAAAATTATGTTCAGGCATCTGTCATACCACGCGCGATTAACGTAAAGCGAGTAGAAATAGCAATTAAAAATGAGTTGGCGAGCAACGAGCAGCGAGTGCGCGACGGCGACGTGCGATTACTCGCTTATTATGCGTACCTATAATGTAACCAAGGTGAGTCTCACAGCTGGTGTTCTGCCCGCCAAGCGACTGTCGTTAAACGAGTACCTACTCTCTTTGACAGCTCTTGTCGCTGCGACAAATGAGTACTTGCCGCGGGGTATGAGTAATAGTGGGGCAAGTAAAATACTTTAAAAAAAAATTACTGGTGGTTTATTTTATCTTCTCAATAGGTACAAAATGGAAATGCTCTTAATTTTAAACTATTAAATCTTAATGTCTTTTATTCTACACCGTATGACTAACGTTCCCTTCCAGTCCTAATCCGCCATTCCTAACCTCTCTCTTTCTCACTATCGTTCCTACCCTCTCTCATGCGTTACGTTCCATTCCTCTCATCTGTTTACTTGAACATTCAAAACATTCATCCTACATATATGTTTCTTTTTAATTACATTAGACCAACAGTCTTTTTTTTACGTTTCTTGGCGCGAGAAAATCGTTGATAGCTAGTCGCTTCCTCGTCGGCGCGGTGGGACATTTATTTGATAAATAAGCGCAAGTCGTGCCTACTTTGTCACAAAAAGATACGAACAAATTTAATAAAAGCTAGTTCGTCTGTCACAAAACACATTGCTAAATTTTTTAAGGTCTTGTCTTTGTCACAGCATGTCTAGCCTGAACATCTTTGTTAGAAGTTGTTGTGGATATTACTAGCAAACAAAGTTGTTTCGTATTGTGACTTTGTATAGGTACCTATACTCCATTATTATAACATTAGAAAAAAGAGGCTCGCAGAAGCAGGAGTACGAAACCTTTTATTTTCAAGTTAAGTTCAAACAATTTTAACAAATAATGTATGCGCTTTTTTTGTAAGTAACAATGTATGGCATACAATAAAACATATTCTATCTATCTACTCGTCACGATGCTTGGATAGGTAAATGAAATGAAAATTTTTTTAGTAACATTCAGTTTATGAAAAACAACTTTATATAAACCGACAAAATAAAAAAAACACGTGCTGCCACAACTTATGAAGGGAATAGGTAACATTTTAGATTTGGTAGAGTTATAGTGACATTAAAAACGTTCCCGGTGCTCTCCGCCCCTGCTTGTTTTAGATTTTAAACATTGACACGACAATATTTTATGTAAAAACTAAATAATATTAAATGAAAGCCTTGTAATTTCAGAAAGAAGATAGGTTAAATAAGTACAATTAAATATGACTGCTGTTATTTAAATTGATTATATTTAACTCCACATCAATCTTGACTTCAATAATGTTTGTTGTACTTTTATTACAAAGTGTGCCCCTAAAAGAGCCTTTTTTCACATCTGTCTAATGCTACAGTAAATGGAGTATAGGTACATACATTCAACTTTCACTTTCTCATTAACTCAATACCTCTGTTATCTTTTTTTATTAGAGTTACGTTTGCGTTTAATCTTCGGATCGCCTTATTATTCAAGGCTTGTATAATCAGTTGTATCATATTAGGTATGTTCAGTTTAAAATCATACATTGGCACTCTCTTATTTATTTATTACTAGCTGCGCCCCGCGGTTTCACCCGCAGAAGTTTCGATCCCGTAGGAATATCGGAATAAAAAGTAGCCAGGGTATCAGCTACCTCCATACAAAATTTTATCAAAATTGGTAGAGCCGATTGAGCGAGAAGAAGTAACAAACATATAAACACACACACAACCACACTCACAAACTTTCGCCTTTATAATATTAGTGTAATATGATTATACTAGCTGCACCCCGCGGTTTCACCCGCGTAAATGTCGATCCCGTGGGAATATCGGGATAAAAACTATCCTATGTCCTTTTCCGGGACTCAAACTATCTCTATACCAAATTTCATCTAAATCGGTTCAGTGGTTTAGGCGAGAAGAAGTAACAAACATATAAACACACACACACACACACTCACAAACTTTCGCCTTTATAATATAATATTAGTGTGATATTAAGGTGATACGCAAAAGATCGACTTTGTACTAAATGTTTTAAAACTTCTGAATCTTTTCTAATGAAAAACGTTTTCTAAACAGCTGGATAGTATTCTTAATAATCTACAAGTTTCGTAGAAACGTTATTACTACTTACTTAAGTACTTCACTGAAAAAACACTTAAGTACTCGTAGCAACTCATCATTTTATTAGTGGCACGGCAGCCTAGAAATGAATGAATATTCTCGTAATACTTGCGACACTTTAGGATACAAAATGAATTATTAAAAAGAGAAATGTAAAAACAATATTTGAAAACGTTCATTATACAAATGGAAACAAGTTTAGTACTATTACTTATTAAGCTAAAAAAAATCATCTGTCAATTATTATTTGAAACAATATTGGAATAAAACTTGCTCTGCTATAAATATTACGTACTACATAAAATAAAAGCTCAGATAATATTTCAGTGGCGGTAGGTAAACGTTTGTTTAATAGTTACACATCAGTCGCGTCGAGGACAATTTTTATGTGTTAAGATTATTTATGACATCATTAAATATATTGTTGGTACTACGGCAACTATAAATAAGAACCTTAACTAAAATATGTCTGAAATATTGCAAACGGGATAAACAAAAAACATAATATGGTTCAGTACAAATAATTGAAATTACCTTTTTATATAGTCCTGAAAACAGCCCTTTGATTCCAGAAATCAACAAGTTTTTATGAGGCAATGCGGTCACTTGGTCATCGGCGTTCATTCCGTATCCATACTAACGTATTCCTGTTTTCTCCCTGGTATTATGGATATTAGTCTAAATATTTTTTACGTTATAATGTGTAGTATGTTATATACCTATATATTGATATATTTTATTTACCTTAACCTTAACGTAAGAAAAAAAAAACATAATCGCCAACGAACATGTGACCGCGTTTCCTTTTGAGAGATTCGGAGAATAAGCGTGTGTCCGAAAAATTGAACTTTTCTTCGTTTTGTTGGACATTGTACTATGCCTACGCCATTCAATTTTCAATAAAAGCCATTGAAAACTATTGAAATTAAAAATCAGTTTTTGTACCGTTTTATGCAGTGTAAAAGACTGACATGGTTTTGTTGCGCGATGAGTTTTTATTACCATAATAAAAGTATCTACTTATGTATCTTGGATGTTTATAAACAAAAAAGTTTTTGTAGAAATTGCCCATTTTCATGCTGACTGTATTTTTTTTAAAAGAGTGGATGCTCATCAAAGTTTCTTAAAAATTTAATGTCAGTCTCCTAAGACCGTTTTTCTGCAGCTACAACTAACGGTTATGGTCCTTAGCCCTTGCTCATAAATCCACCCTGTATAAAGCTGAGTAGGTAAAGCAGATTCTATCGTGCAATGAGCAGACAAAAGTAGCCATTAAGCTGACGAACATATTTTGTATGTGACCTTACCAAACTAGTCTCCTTTTAATATAAAAGGTTTCATTTTTCTAACAAGCACTCCGATAGCTGAAGACCAATACCCGTATTTAAAAACAAAATGTTCACACATTAGTCGCAATCTCATTTCAGCGAAAATCAATGTTGAAAACTTGACTAGTAGACTGAAGCGGATGACAATATGACGATCATAAAAATAAGGAAATTGCCCTTCTGCTATATTCCAGGAATCTTAAACAATGCGCTTTACACCGAATAAAAGTACAAACGTGCCGTAAAAATTGAATTTACAGTCGTTACAAACATATGTAGGAAGAACACATGAAACAAAATGAATCACAAAAAGTCAGGCATCAACAAATACGTTTCGTCGCGTATGGTCAAATTCGCAATCGGTCAAGTGAATCGCCCCGAACTATTGAAGATAATGACAAAAATTTGAGTGATACCACTCAAAATAACGATATTGAAAGCACTTTACTAATTTCTTAGGCTGGCCGCATACGTCCGGTTTCCTGATTCGGAATTCAGATTCGGAGACCCTGAATGCACGCATTTCGTACAAAATCTTTAGTTTAGCGCACACGTTCTTACATTCCGTCAGGGTTTCCGAACGGAAAATATAAGATCGTGTGCGCTAAAGGGAAGATTTTTTATGAAATGCGTGCATTCAGGGTCTCCGAATCTGAATTCCTGATTCGAAAACCGGACCAGGAAAGCGGACGTATGTGGCCGGCCTTAGTTTCATTCTCTGAGTATTTTGTAAGCCGATAAAGCCCATTGTACACGTATACATTTCTGACTTTTTAAGAACAATGCAATAGGTCCAGTATTTACTTCGATTGTGGAAAGATTTAAATTGTGACTTTCTAGAAAAAAAACAGTTTTATTATCTGGTTAACTGGCTTTCCAAGGTTTATTAGACATGTGAGAAAAAATTGCCAAACACATAATCTTAAAAAAAAAATATTACAAATACTATTTGAATTCATATTTTTTGTGATTGTACAGTCTTAAACTGTATTTGTTTTGCTGACGGGTGGCTCGCGTCATTAAGTGTACATACATAACAATAAATCAGAGAGAGTGATTACGAGTGCGATAACTCTGATTTTTCGTTATTGTTGTAAAACTGTTGACGATTCCTCTATCTAATGTTAGTCACCGCGTGGTGACGAGAAAGGAATCGTCAACAGTTTTACTTGTAAACACAATTTAAACGTAATACACCTTACGGAAACTAAGTGATCTTTTGCCTACGCGCTTCAACCTCAACAACAACAACTCTGCAAGTGTACGAACCGCTCAGCAACACAATTCTAACAATTTCAAAATCTAATAAAATTATTTTAGTTAGCTTTTGTACAGACGCCAGCAAATCAAGCTACTACAATCTGACAAATTTCTTTAATAGATTTTCAACTTTATTGCTAAATTATAAGGTTCAAGGTTGATTGGGAAAATTTTACAGTTTCGGGTAACTTGATATGCTAGAATCTGTACTATTCTTGTTTAGTCTAGTTTGTTTTTATGTAGAAAAACTTTTCAAGACTTTTTAAATATTAGCTTAATAGACATCAATCGTGCTAGTAAACGAAAAAAAAAATCATTACTTTTTAGACCAACTTTAATATTCATAGAAAACATTTGATTTATCAAGCAGTATTCATTCAAGCGACTTGTCGTAAGATATTGATTTAAGTGGGTCATTCGCCAGCAATTCTTGCTACAAAAAGTTATCATTGTATCTAAAAGGGTCAAGATTAAACCTTAAAAGGATGTAGCAAATGATTTGTAAGCCCATAATTGAGTGCCTCTTTAAGAATTTTAAGTTTATATTATTAACTATTTCACGAACAACTTTTCAAAAGTTTGGCATAAAAAGTTTTTGTGTTAATCCTTTTCATGACCCTAAACCGTTTTAATTGGTAGGTACTTATAAATATAACATAAAATCGTAATTAGGTACACTTGCGACAAGTATGAAGTTAGAAAATAATATTTTTTATTGCGAGAAAACAAACGTGTTTTAATACAGTGTGTGTGTGAGGGTGTGTGTGTGTGTATGTACTGTATTAAATGACATACTGTATCAAGTAGTTATCTAGGCTCACTTAAAACTAAAGCATGGAAATAGTAAATTAATAGTAATAGTTTTAAACCCTAATTAGGTAGGTACCTAGTAATATTCTAGCCATGCGCTTCATTGTACCGGGTTCATCACCCCCACATATTTCATAATAATTAATTAAATTATTCCTCATTCATGACAGGGTGACGTCATCAGAATGAGATAAGCACTCGTCGAATTCATTAATAATAATAATTAATATGGGGTCGCATCATAATTTGACGGGCGATGCAAGGGCACGCTCGTTCAGAGCTAATGTGGATGCAATGGATTATGTTCTACATTGTACCAACTTCAATTAGAATTTTGTACCGGCGGCGCGGCGTTCAATGAAAAATAAATAATTTTTATTACCGTGTGTAATTTGTTTTCAATCATACATAAAGAGATAAAATATAAGAATGCTGAAGATTAGAAAGGACAAGTAAACACAATTTAAGAGTCGTGATTTTTTTCAAAGTCAGAGTCAAAGCATTTATTTCAAATAGGCACATAAAAGGCACTTTTGAACGTCAACAATTACATTAAAATAGAATTGATTCTAGTACCCCTTCCAAAAGGTAGTTTTCGTGTAGAGAAGAATGGGCAAGAAACTCCACCGTTGCTCTTTTAAAATGTTTTACAATATTTTGCATGGGTAGGTACATTGATTATATAATAATATGTGAGGACGATGCACCTAACACTGTCCAACTTGAGTGCAAAAATCTTGCACAAGAATTCAGTTTGTATTACAGTCGGTACCTATTTCCATAATTCTCTCTTAAAAACATAAACAACGAAGATTTTTCTCATTAAAACATTTACTTTGTAAGCGCTGTATTTTTTTAGCTAATGGTTACCGAATAAACCGTGCTCGCTTCTCTAACTGTATTTAACTTAGTATGCAAGTACCTACTACTAAACAGTTTCTTGGTGGAGTACATATCCTACCGCTAAATAAATTCAATTCATCGCTTCTTAAAGCTGGAAATGTGTTTTATTTACAAGAAGTGTAGTCGGAAACTTAGCCAAAAGTAATTTGACTTTAGAAAACTTTCCTCAGGAATGAATAGAAGTAGGTAGCTGTTTAAAGATTTCACGAAAACAAACTTTACCCACGAAATCTACGCAGTTAAGCAGTTTGTGCCTTTTCACTAAAAACCCATACTTACTTACTAACTATTCTAAGTTTCTGACATTGTTTTAATAACTGTCCAAAGTCTTACTTTTATAATCATCGGTTGAATCACGGAACATGCTTTATCTCCTAAAAATCGGCACAGATCTAAATTAATCATACTTTCAAAATGTTTAGATAAGTGACTTGAGTTTAACAAGATTTTTTATAGCGGGCTCTGGATAAACACTGCTCTGCCTTCTAAAGTAAAAACCTTTTCCTATGGTCGTTATTATTCAGTGATGAAAACACCTTCGATTCAATAACAAGAATTCGTCCCTTTATCAAAGTCTACTTTGTTTCTGCTTGAAAACATCATTATTCTCTGATTTTAAAGCTTAGGCTACTTTATTATTAATGACGCACTACTGGCAGGTGAGATTGAGAGTAAATATGTCAGAAAAATGAATCATAGACTGAGACGACAAATAGAAAGCTTTTTTCTCAAATTGGTTTGAGTCGGGGAAGAAACTCGGAAAAGTCCCATTCATCTTCGTTAAGTTCGTATTCTAATGGGATTTCTATATTTAAATATGAACTTTTTCTCCTTTTAATAAAAGCTAATTTAAGATACTAAGTTACGAAATTATAGAAGATGGCCTTCGACGTTCAGTATTTTGTTCTTATCACATCACATCACACTAATATTATGAAGAAGAAAGTTTGTTGAGTGTGTGTGTGAGGGTGTGTTCATATGTTTGTTACATCATCACGCTCAAACGGCTAGACCAGTTATGATAAAATTTTGTATGGATGTAGCTGACACCCTGGATTAACATATAGGCTACTTTTTATCCTGATATTCCCACGGGGTCGACATTTACGCGGGTGAAACCGCGGGGCACAGCTAGTTCAATATTAATAAATGATCATCATAATTTATTTATTATTATCACCACACCGGTGCGGTGGTCCAAGTCAAGGTTGAATAAGAAACTAGTTCAATGTGCAGTCTATTTTGCTGGGTAATTGCGTAACACACTATTAGTAGCAATGTTTCATTTTGACAGTTCAACAACATTCATTACGTGATTTACGTTGTGGAGCAGACACATTTTCCGAACATATGAAGCAATGGATTAGTTATATCCTTCATCGACGACTCCGCCTGGTGAGGGAGTCTAGTCGCCTAGGAGTGTAATTGTGGTGCTGTTCCACAAACGATAGGACACTTAATATCGTGTTCTGCGTGTCCTGTCAACTGCACGTTACAGGAACTATTACCTATATATTATTATGATTCATAATGTTATCCTTTTATGATTCTGCCAAAGTGGCCGTTAGGCCCCCTGGTGGAGGCTGGTGACGGCGCCAAACAAGTAGCCGAATTCTGGGCCGAGTCCATTTAGATTGCTTTCGACACACTAAGAAGAAGAAGAATATAATAATCCTTCAAAATGATTCAGATTGAGATTGATAGTGTGTTACGCAATTAGGGTGCAAATATATTAAGAAATTTAAGAAATTATATAATAAGAAATCCTACTGCAACCAATCATCTATTCCCGTCCTTGAGTAATGCCACCGTAAACGAACATCTCTGTATAATGTTCCTGAAAATAATTAGAAATTCATAATAATTAAGTAGGTACTTACCCGACATTTGTACTCCTTCGCACATGCTAGTGCGATTTCGCGACGACGTGTCCAGGCGTATTCGAAATATACATCCAAAGGCCTAAAAAGAGACAAAAATAAAATTCAAATGGATACAAATTGTCCGTCAGTGATTATAAACCAAAGGATTTAGATAAAGTCGACTAAAACCAATAATCAGGACGTAATAAAATTAACGTTTATTTTCGTTCTAAAGCACATTCACATTCATCATTAATGAAAATCCGGAAAGTACGAAGAAACTAATCCTCAAATATTTTATTTTAATGAATCATCTGCCTAGCCTTTTCCCAACTATGTTGGGGTCGGCTTCCAGTCTAACCGTATGCAGCTGAATACCAGTGTTTTACATGGAGCGACTGCCTATATGACCTCCACAACCTAGTTACTGAGTAATACGACACCCCTTGATAAGACTGCAGGTTGTCAGACTTTCAGGCTTTCGACTACCCGTAACGACTGTCAAATATCCATGAATGCCAGCCGGGACCAACGGCTTAACGTGCTTTCCGAAGCACGAAGGGGTCGCGGTATGTAAAGATGGTCACCCATCCACGGACCAACCGCAGCAAGCGTAGCTTAACCTAATCGATCGACCTGTGCAGCTATTATTATTTAGCCACGGGTCCCTCTTTCATTTTAATGAATATGCACAATAATAACGTTTTATGGTACACCAAAATTGTAGCATAGCGCATAAAAACCATTCATTTTAAGGGTACAGCCAACCTAAACTACCTCTCTGTGACCATTAACGACGTGTGTAGGTTCGTCGACCCCCAAACGAGCTTACGCAGCAATAGTAGCCGCTAACAAGCCTGCTGAGTCGTAAAACTCGCAGGTAAAACTAGCGGAAAAACTAAAAGGGGGTAAACGGAGCCGGTCGAAACCCAACAAGGTTTTGAAGAGGCAGGATCCAGAGAAGGACACGTGTGACAAGGATGGTTTCATCTTTTTGGTGAAGAAGAAGAAGAATCCTCCTTGTCAGAACCAGTGCGGCACCGCGCTGGCAGAACCCAACATGCTGCTGCGTCCAGCAATCCCGACGACGCAGCTGTACGTGTCCAGACTGCACCACTCCTCGAAGGTTGAGGAGATCGTGGGGTACTTGCGTGTGAAGATCAACTGGACTTTGAGGGTCGAGAAGTTGAAGTCGCGTCACAACACGAACTTCAAGTCGTTCGTGGTGCGTGTTCCAACACACCGTCTCGAGAAGTTCCTCATGGAAGAGTTCTGGCCGAAGGGTGTTGTGTGCCGCCAGTTTCGTGACCGGCTACATGACACTAGTCAGCGAAACACGACGCAGACACTTCGTGTTTAGTTAGTTTCTTAGTGTGATTATAATGTATGTTTAAATTATATTAATATTGTATTTTATGTATTTTATATGGGCCTTTATGCCTGAAATAAATGGATAAATAAATTAACATTTCATATTTTATGATTTATCGTAATAAACATGTCATGTGAAAGTATCCCTACCACTTACAATTTCATTTCCTTCTATTTCATTTGTTTATCCCTTTTTTAATCACATCCAACAGAAGTGGTGCTGCGAAATATCTGAATTTTAGCCGGAGGGATCGCATTTATGACCTCGGCAACCAACTCAGTGAGCAATTATGTGGTTTTGTAAGCGAATTTACTCCAGAAGGTTTGCCGACATTTTAAAGTTCGATATACATAGATCGACGAGGGTCTCTAAACCGCAGACGTCCGCAGACCTTTGTTTTTCAATAAATTAAATGTACGTATATGTAGGTTTGCTCGTGCCTGAAACACGCACCTTTTCTAACAAGCGAAATATTCGTAAAACTGAGTTTTTAAAATCGGTTAAAAGTATTTTTTTAGTTTATCTATTGCAAACAAACATACAAAAAAAACAAATCTTTTCTCTTTATTATTTATGTATAGTATCGCCCAGGATTCACCACATAGCACTGTAGGTATATTAAAAAAAAATTATAATAATATTACACTCTTATCTCAAGAGTGTAATATTATTATATTTTTTTTTGTCATGTTGGTTTGCCCTTAAACTCCGCTTATCATTTTATAAATATAATATAAATATTAAGATTATAAAAATATTCATTGTATCTCGAAATTTGTTCAGAATAGCTTAATTTTAATGAACGCACAGACGCCAGCACATCAAGCTACAATCTGTCTTTCTTTAATAGATTTTCAACGCCAAAGCATAAGGTACAAAGTTGATTGGGACAATTTGACAGTTTCGGGTAGCTTGATGTGCTGGCGTCTGTACGTAAATGTAATATTTCACGTGAAAAATATTAGCCAGAGTAGCGGAAAATTAGGAACATGTTAGATCAAGAGCGAAAAAAAATCTTGAGTTGAAGTACCGTATTATACAAATGGCTTTGTAGAAGCACTATAAAGGTTATTGGCAGGATCTTATTACTTTAGATATATACCATTCTGAGACCACGTACAACGGACTAAATGGGAGTCTAAGTGCGGAAAAGGGATCATACTATTCTGAGAATTGTAATAGGTTCATTACTTCTACAAATACATTTTCAAAGCAATTACTGATGTTTCGAATATCAGACTTGCTTGTCGAAGAAATTATTTACCGTAGGGGTTTGGAAATTGACTTGACAGGATTTTGTAATATCTTTATTTAAAAGAGTGTCCATGGAGTTTCTTGCCCGTTCTTCTCCATATAGATCTTAGTTTTGGAATGGGCAACAGCTACCTTCAACTTTCTGAATGACTGACCGACTATTTAATTTTGACAATTCAAAAGCGCCTGTACATGGTTTAATTGAAATAAATGCTTCGAGTTTGAGTTTGAATTTCAATGCTACGAGTCACGAGATCAGCCGGTCTATTCTGTAAAAATCTCACCGTGAAAATGTAGGTAAAGTGAGCTTGAAGTGTCTTTCCATCTGATGATAGGGATTGGCACTATTGAATGAATGAATGAATGAAATTGTTTATTGAAATTATTGATTTACATTAATATTTACAAAATAGGGCCCATAGATTTATAATAACGTCCAGATTGAGTGTTCCGTACAAAACGCACCGTTCTTATTGAATGCATTTAGTGATACGCGTGTGCGTTGGTACCGCCCACCGCAAGTGTATTATTATCGTTTCTGCAGTTGTGTGCGTGACGTTTTCTAATACCAGCGCAAAATGATTACCCCAAAATGTGGGAAAATTCGTGTAGTTTTATTATTCATATTCACTTAGGTAATTATATAGTTATTATATGTGTACAAAATGAAACCCGCCTTTTACATTCATACCGATTGACTCTTATGATAGTTTTTGAAGATTGTTATAATTTTATTTTTAACATGGTTTTCGTAAACATGTGTGAATGAACAAAAAACTTTTAATATCATAGGTACTAATATTATAAATCAGAAACTTTGTGAGTGGTACTGGTTTGAGAATTATCGCTAAACATACGTTAATGTGGGAACATTATAGGCTGATGATGATGATGATGATACGTTAATGTAACAAACATACCTAAAATATTGTTTCGCTCCAAATCCGTTTGTTGACTCAATAATATCGTAGTATTAAAAAAGATGGTAAAAGTATTTCATACCCTTGGCAACCATTGATATCATTTTGTTGATAATAATAATGTTGATTTCGTAACATTATACAATATTAAAATATCGCAGCATAAAAAAAGGGTAAAAATATTTCATGCCTTACCTTGGCAATACTCAAATATTATGGCGTCGTTTTGTTTTTATTTTGTTTTCGTAATAATTTCAATGAAATACGTAGAAATTCATCATAAAATTGCAAACTTACCTGTGAAATGTGATGTTCGTATCCTTGTCTTTTTTTGGAGTGTAGTTTTTACACGATTTCACTGCACAAACCGTCATTTTTTCAATTATATTTAACAGCGTTTTCTGACGTACACGCGTTGAACGTCTGTCGCGTAATGGCGGCCTGTGGGCGGGGCTAACGAACGAATACACTATTTTGGTGTCTGTGAATTCGAAGCATTTTGACAGCGCGTACTAGGCATCTGGACGTTATTATAAATCTATGATAGGGCCTTAAACAAGAGGTAGGTAAGAAATAATTGGATTCTACCTGAACTAGGAATAAATCTGTATCTCAGCTTGGCTATTGACAGCTCACTTCACCTAAGTTTTCACGGTGAAAATTTTACAGAATAGCTCGGCAGCACTTGAGAAAAAAATATTGACATAGCAATATTGCCGACCACTGAACCAGAAATTAAAGTCTGGCTCACTCATCAGAGTCGATGGGCATGAACCCAGTTCAGAAATGAATGAATAATCGAATAAATTACAAATCATCTTCATAGTCATGGATAATCACGTCATATTTTTTTCTCAATACAGAGGAGTAACAATCGTTGCGACTATAATAATTGAGTGAGAATTATTTAATTAGACAAAATTATGGCATCCACCGAGATTTTTGCATCGAAGGATACATTAAAAATAACGTTTGAAAGTAAAAAAAACAATAAATCGTCGTTGTCAAACCAAAATCTGCTATGTGCCGTTTTTTGAGATTTCAAGAGAAGCGGTGGTCAAAATCTTGAAATCTCAAAAAACGGCACATAGCAGATTTTGGTTTGACAACGACGAAATGCTAGATATTACCTGTTTAAATCCTCTCCTATACCGATTGTTCATATAGCAGTATATGATAGGGTTGTAGCAGGAGTGTGACATCGCCAGCCAATGGCAAGCGAACCACATGAATGGCATACCGGGCCACGTGGCCCACCTCTCGTCCTCTTCATGTATCGTCCATAAAACCTGTGACAAACAATTTTGTTATACATAGTTCGTAGCACTTCCGTGGCGCGAAACACTTTAGGCTACGAAAGTGCTACGGCGTAGGCGGCGTAGAGGGCAAAGTTTTTCATTTCTATTTATTTATCGTATATTGTATTTTTGTAAAATCTTTTTTTAAATTGGTTATTAATATACATACAGGGTGAAAAAAATCAATGGGCCCTGAAGGGAAACAACCCACTTTAAATCCTTAAAATAGATTATTTTACTTAAAGGAAAATTTCCTTTATTTTTTATTTAAAAGAAACAAAAATGTATTCATAGATTTCTCGACAGGCTTACCTAAGCCGTGAATCGAACCAGCTGAAATTTCAAAAATAAACACTCGCTATTGTATTTCATCAGTCGATGCAGTCAATGTTAAAGAAAAAATTTATCCAAGAAACATTAGATCTTACTCGTACACTCGTCTCATATCCATGAAATCTAATATTTAGTACACAAGGGCTTTAAGGGACCTAAACGCAAAAAACGCAAGTTTAAGAAGCAATAAAATTGTATGATCGAGTACAGTAAACAAAATCAGAAAAATATAATATAATATTCTTCAGGATATATGCTAGGTAGATTGTTTGTGTGTTGAAAACATAATACAAAACAAATAATTTCATACGATAGAAAAAAATCATGAAGGTACCTCTAAAAAGTTTCTTTTTACAATAAAAACCATACTACCCATACAATCATTATGACTTTTGGTCAGATTATTCTACAAGCAACATACTAAAGCGCTAGTGTTTTAATTTTTTAGTCCAAACAATAGATTTCTTTAAATAGATAATTTCTTCATATTTTGCAATAAATTACCGGGGTTGTCATCACGCTTCTCTTTCTTTTCTATGCAGTCTGACAGTGAACGCGCTTTAGGTCATGTAGTCGCCTTAATCAACATGTAATGGCAGTTAAGCTGGTATAAATAAATAAATAAATAAACATTACCTACTAGAACTGTTCACTTTCAACAAGTAAAAGACACGTTATAATTTTCTTATAACTCTAACATCCAAAGACGTTCTATGGAGTACAATATTTAACAATGTCTTGCTACGTAATAATTTTCTTTCATGATTACGTCTCCTCCATATTAGAATTGATGATAAAATAAAATAAATGTGTATTCTTTTTATTTCTAAGATAAATTTTTATTAGAAAGATTTTATCCCGAACCATAATCCTATCGATTCTCCATGCGACTAATATATACGTATGTCGCATGGAAATGAGGATATCAGGGATTTCATGAAATCCCTAGGGATATCACGAAATCCCGGTAGATGTCGAATATTCTTGTTACTACCTCTTCTTACTAAAATCACATCTAGTGATCTGACAAAATACCAATTTATCGTCGGTGAAATGTCGTTTCACTAAACTAAATCTAACGAAATGTCAGAAAAGCGGATACTGCCGAATAAAAATCGAGCCACGCATTTCTCTCGCTCGCTCTAGTAAAAATATTTTAGGCATATCATTGGAGAAAAAAAAAGGTCTTTATAAACTTGGGTCTTCAGCTTGTATAAGGATTGGTTACCCCAAAGCTCAATTCTAAAAGCAGATACAACATTCACAGATTCAGTGCCACAAATTGAAACATCATTGCGAGAGTATGAAAAGTATGAAATGCAAAAGATGTATTTGCAAGAAGCTTTTGAGTAATTCAAGGTGCCACAAATCACTGCCTTGTTTAAATAAATAACAAGATTTTCCATTTTCCAGCAGGAGTTAGTCGTCATCTTAATAGTTGAGCCTCGCACACTTTTAGAAGTCTAATTATTTTTTTTTTAAATACTTACATTTATTTTTTTGTACTTAATGAACGAATCCGCATAATAGAACAAGGTATACAAAATACCTGATATCATTGTCAGATTATTATGTTTAGTAGATTAAAACTTTAAAAAAATGCACCAGTTAATTAGTAATATGTTTTATTACTTTATTCATCAACATTATTCTTTATTTCACTACATTTAGTTTAGTGACATGACATATCTCTGACTTTATATTAGTATTTTGTCATATCACTAGATACTTTTAGTAAAAAGACGTAATGAAAAAGAATATTCGACATCTACCGGGATTTCGTGATATCCCTAGGGATTTCGTATAATCCCTTATATCCTCATTTCCCTGCGACATAAATAGACAGAGAGCGAAAGGGGTGTCGTTTTCACGGTTTTCGAGAGTGTGCCAAAAGTGAAATTAAAATTTAAACCCAAGATGGCGGCTACAAAAATGTCAAATATTTCATTTTTATGGTTTTCAATGGTGGAAACCAAAATGAGAATCCAAGATGGTGGCTGCAAACTTTTCATCACGGGTGTCATTTTCATGGTTTTTGAGGGTGCTAAAACCGATAGCGAGTACAGACATGAAATTTTATATACGCATTTAAGGCGAGCTGAACCCTGGCGCGGTAGGCATTCAAAGCGTACCCCAGCCCCTGCTCATGTAGCTTTGCGTAAAAAGATACGATGCGCGCGCGAGCGTCGCGCGCGCGGCAATCGCAAAGTTCAGTCGAGTTCACGAATACGCGTAGGTACTGCGTCGCGTAATCGCGTCACAGAATAGTGCAATGCAGTAGATCAGCTCGAATTGAAAAAATAAGTTTATTTTGTTTAATTTTCTAATAAGTATTTTTAAGATTACAAATTAGAGGTAGTGTAAGCATATAGATGAGGTATATCGTATAAAATGTAACTTATTTACTTAAAGTACTAATAATAAAAAATACGTAGGTGTATTTATGATTGCGAATAAATCACCATAAAACAAGTAAACCGATTGCAATGTTAATAGGGAAATGTCAATTAAAAATCTGTCTGACACGAAGGTCATCGGGTACAATGCAAGAGAAGGTAACACATTTCCTAGACTTAAGGGTGTAACCTGTTACCCATGAAGTCTAAAAAATATGTTACTATAATGGTTATTTTGAGTGAAATATAAGGGGAAGCGTAGGTTATTAATTAAATAACTATTTCTTTTTGTTTAATTTATTAATCAACAATCAAACAGATATGTGCGTATGTGTGTGTATATGTGGGATGCTAGTGGTTGCAGCAACATTTATATTAACATTTTATACAGGTTCCCTATCCATTTGCATAAAATTTTAAGACCTAATATAACTTAGCATAATTTTGTTTGGCATAATTATATTTTCGCATAATATAATTACGCATAACAGCTTACGCATAATTTTTTTAAGCATAATTTCTCTAACCATAATAATAATTAAGCATAATATTGTAAAGCATAAATTTATTAAGCATAAAGTTCTAAAGCATAACTTTTTTAAGCATAATATCCTAAAGCATAAATTTATTTACGCATAATGATATTAAAACATATTTTTATTTTTTCGCTGTAGGAAGCATGAAGCAAGCAAGCATACAGCATGCAAGCAAGCATGCAGCAAACAAGCAAGCATGCAGCATGCAAGCAAGCATGCAGCATGCAGCATTCAAGCGCTCGCTCTTGCGTCCTATGTCGACGGAGCCCCGCTTCGCGGGGCCCCTATTTCTGTGTAAAGGGTTTAAAGTAACCTAACCAAACCGAACCTTGGGGTGCCCATCGCTCGCTCTTGCATCCTATGTCGACAGAGCCCCGCTTCGCGGGGCCCCTATTTCTGTGTAAAGGGTTTAAAGTAACCTAACCAAACCGAACCTCGGAGTGCCCTTCGCTCGCTCTTGCATCCTACGTCGTCTATTGCGTTTGTTGAGTTCGGATGCGGTAACGGTAACGGAAATAATTCGGAGTATTAAAAACCGGAATGTCGTTTTTCGGACCGCGAACCCATCGAGCATTTGATTCTTCGAATATATGAAAATCGGAAAACAAACAAGTCGCATTTCTGACTTTCGGTAAAATAAATTTCTTGATTTTTAATAATAGACATTATGATTCTTAGGTATTATGAAATTCGGACTTTTGAAAATCGGAACATCGAAATTCGGAATAAAATATTTCGGAGTATTTGGGTGTTCCCGTTTCAATCAGTTAACTTCTATCTGAGGAATAACCGCCATATTTATTTCTCATAATAGAAGTTAACTGATTGACATATTTTTTTATACAAAAACTGTCAAAACATCTAATATATTCTTCAGATAAAAGTTATCTCGTGATTGAAAAATCGTTTAAGTTACATAATGTTATGTATAAATTATATTAATTGTATCATCATCATCAGCCTATAATGTTCCCACTGCTGGGACACAGGCCTCCTCTCTATTAATTGTATGCCTAAGTATTATTATGCTAATAGTCATTAGGCCTACTAACGTTATGCGAATCAAATTTATGCCAAAACAAATTAGTCTTTAAGATGATTATGCCAACATAAAATGTATGCCTAAAAAAATTATGCCGAAGTATTATTATGCCAAAACAAATTGTGCCAAAATCGTTATGCCGAAGTATATTAGGACAAAGAACATTATGCGAAAAGAAGGGATCCCTTTTCTACACTGTCACTTTTCTCTGATTCGATTACAATCACTTTTCGACATAATATATTACATTCAAATTTAAATTTTGATGTCAATCCTATTCGTCTGTCCGTCCTCGCTTAATCTCTGTGACCGTTAGCACTAGAAAGCTGAAATTTGGTACCAATATGATGTATATTAATCACGCCGACAAAGTGGTAAAATAAAAATTGGAAAAAAATGTTTTATTAGGGTAGCCCCCCTATATGTAAAGTGGGAATTGATTTTTGTTGTGCATAGAAGATTGACTCTCTCGTAAACAGTATTATTTGAAAAATACTAACTCCTTCACTAGATTATATTGCAGACACCATTAATATTTAAAAATACAAATAAAAGAAAATAGCTAATACATATCATATCATATGGATCAGCTGATTTGTTTTTGTTGAATTTTCAAAAGTCGCAGAACTAAATTTGTTGTTGTGTTTATTGATTTTTGTAATATAGTCCTGCAAGGGTGATAGTGTTTTTCAAAAACCCTGTATAATCGTTACCGAAAATAATATTTGTAGGGAAATAGTCATACTGAAACATTTTTGCACTATGGCATGTCTTTCGACATCATAAATATTACGATTTGTTGTGTTCTGGCAAAGAAAACTAGTTCTGGTGGCTGTAAATTGGTACCTAATGCTAATGAAATTGATGATCATACTCATATTGTCACATAATAAATTCCTCATATCAAACTATTGCCGTCCACTGCTGTACGTCGTAATAGCTGTATAAAAATCATTTACACAATGAGAAATAAACACGTAAACAAAATCTTAACAATGGTATTTTTAAGTACAATATTATTTATAATTTATTTTATTTCGAATTAATATTATTTACGAAGCAGAAGAGAAGCGCGCGCGCAAAAATTTGGCACAGGTCTCTCCTCGGTAACGTCCCGCAGGACACTGGCAATCGGGTAAGCGACGACGCGCGGGCCGAAAATCACTTTAAAAAATCGATAAAAAATATATAAATGTAATAAAAAAAAACGATCGGGTAGAATCGATTCCAAAATTAATTACCTATAAATTAATATTAATTATAAAAATAGAGTATTGTAAGTACTTGTTTAAAATGAAATTTTGCTTGTAAAAAAACTGCAAATCGAAGTAACTTCAGTATTTTTTTCTATCGAGAAAACTATATTGCATCGTGTATTGAACGGGTACATGGTATAGAGAAGGAATGTATCCTAAAGTATAAATTTATTTTGGGTTCTAAATGTTTTAATTTGCCTATCAAAAATGAGTTCTAAAACAAGCAAAACCTACCGCGCCAGGGTTCAGCTCGCCTTAACTATGATAGTCCGTTCTGAAGTCCACTACGACTTAGATGCTGCACCCAAGGATAGCTCCAGAGGACGGAACTCCTAAACGGCTAGCAGCACAGACACTATATTTTATCTACGCTTTTATACACCATGACCTGTCTGCCGACTCAGGGTTGGCTCTATACGAGAGATCTCCGGTCTACACAGGCACGATTTGTATACGCATTCAATTATGATAGCCCGTTCTAAAGTATGGCATGACTTTGATAGTGCAACTCGGTGGGTTCACACCACGACTTGAGCAGACGTGTTTTGGTTCGTACGATTTGTCTTTGCTTCTGACAAGAACCTTTAAAGTGAAGTTGATAAAATAGGTATTTAAACAAATTATAATGCTTAAAAGTACAAAATAAAATGTATAACTCGGTTAACTTCAAAGGTCAAAAACTAAAGAAACTTCATGCTTATCTTAAAGTGTAAGAAGGAAGTAAACGCCCCAAGCTTTCAAAAAATTAATAAAGTTCTAAGTTAACGTAACTTTTATTTAGTACTTTTGAGTTAATTAAAAGCTCGTTTTAAAAAAAAAGGGTTTTACATAAATTTAATTTGCTTCTTTTACGACAAATTTCCACAAAGAAATATGGCCTTTTCTTCTCCCGCCAACTTCTTGGAACTGTAGTCGGCAATGCAAGCTTTTAAAAACAAAACAAGAGAGCAAATCGTTTATATTCTTTTTGAATAAAACAAAGTTTTTAGTAATCGCTTTGTAGGTGCGGGCAGATGATCTCATACAATTCATTATCACACTAATCACACTAATATTATAAATGCGAAAGTTTGTGAGTGTGTGTGTGTGTGAGTGTGTTTATATGTTTGTTACCTCTTCACGCCTAAACCACTGAACCGATTTAGATGAAATTTGGTATTAGAGATAGTTGGAGTCCCGGAAAAGGACATAGGATAGTGTTTATTCCGATATTCCCACGGGATCGACACTTATGCGGGTGAAACCGCGGGGCGCAGGTAGTATTATAAAGCCGAAAGTTTGTGAGTGTGTGTGTTTATATGTTTGTTACTTCTTCACGCTCAAACGGCTGGACCAATTTTGATGAAATTTGGTATAGAGATAGCTTGAGTCCCGGGAAAGGACATAGGGTACTTTTTATCCCGATATTCCCGCGGAATCGAACTTATGCGGGTAAAACCGCGGGGCACAGCTAGTAACAGCTATTTTGCTTGAAATTTCTCTAAAGAATTTAACGAGTGTTATCTCTATGGATCTCTATGGATATTTATGTCTGTGAATGGCGGTACAGTCAGTAATAATGTCTTTCGATGATTTAATTCAATAAAATTTAACTATTGTTTAGTATAGCATAACAAGTTTATTATACTAGTCATCAATTATTTTCTACTCTTCATTAATTACGCGCGCTTTACTTTGTGTAAATTATTTCATCACCACTGCTCTCAAACCGGTGAAGGAAAACATCGTGAGGAAACCGGCATGACTTAGAACCAAAAATTCGCAGATAATAGTGCCACATATTATGTGACATTTACCAAGCCGCGCTGGGCCCGCTTGGTGGATTACGGCCACTCCCTTTTACTACCAGCTGTTAAAACATTATAAGCTGATTATGCTATACTATGCATGCTTCAAGAATTTACTATAAAAATTTGATTTTGATTTCTCTTAAATGTTTTCTTTTACGAACTAGTTTTCCACTGCTGTATTTCATTGACACCGTTAATTGGAGAACTATCAAGCCGATACAATCAGAACCATTTTCCACATAGAACTTTTTCGATGTGGCTGTCTAGTTTCAATGCTTTTCGACGCGGAATATCATTCACACCGTTTATTGGATTTTTGTAAATCATTTTACAGAAACTGGACATGGTAAGAAGGCCTACAAAGCGTATTCCGAATTGCTAATGGCATTGGAAACTAAATATAGATTCTATAGCAAATCAATTCATGCAATTTATTGACTTTTGATGTTGAATGTACAAATGCCTGCTAAATGTAATTAAAAGGGAGCTTTTTTAAAGATTATTATGTATGTATGATATCATTAACTACATTAAATAACCCAGTAAATGATTGAAGGCATCAAAGCTTAAATACCTAATACTTATTCGTAATAAAAAAAATTGTGCCACAAACTTATTTGTTCAGGAAACAATGACGCATCTACTTTGCAAAGTACGATGAGTTCTACAAAAAATGGCTTTAGTTCCAAGAAGCTGAACAGATAAGTTTGTATCTGTCTGAATGTAAAGGCGGCCTTACACGCTAGGATATGCTTGCACAGTTTTGCATAAATAATCAAACTGCACAGGTCCTGTGAACTCCAAATCTCGGTGATGAATGACTAGTTTGCTTGCTCAGTTATAATAGCTCAATTGTGGCTAATGAGACAGAATTTAATTACTATTGTTATAAATCAAATTTTGATTTTTCAACAGTCCGCCATGCACAATCTAGCGTGTATGGCCTGCTTAACTAGTGTACAGCTATAGTTTCGTAAAAGTCCGGTGGCCGCCACATAGCATCAGCAATTTACAGGGAAGGATATTATAGAGGTATGATGAACAGGGTGTAAAATTCACTCATCCTCCATAGAAAAGGGAGGATCCGCCGACCAGACGGGTGTCGTGTCTGGCGGGCAACTACCCGATGATTCATGTCGGGAAGTTGTATTTATATGCTAGTTGCTCGGTAAACTCTGCTTGCGAGATGCAGAATTTTGCGTCACGTCAATATGACGAGTAGTTCGCATGTAGCGTTGTAGATGCCGCTACAATATCACTGAAACATTATTTATGGTGTGTTTTTCTAGAGAGCGTTTTTCGACAACGTAAAGTCAAACCTCGCTGACATAATTTTCATGACAGTCGTCACTGCGGCCGTTATGTGGCGGCCACTGCTCCTAGGAAAGCGTAGCTTAAGTGAGAGCGACTACTTGCAATAAACATGTTGAGGGGCAGCCAGCACATCGTGAACACTGTCACCACGATCACCATCATCTTGATCATCTGAAATAATAACATGTACTTAGAATTGTGAATTAAACCTATATGTAGTGTTATTGAAGTGAACTGGAGATCCATATGCACGGTGAAAACGTAGATGAAGTGAGCTTGGAGTGAGCTGTCATTCCACCTGATGCTAGGGATATATACATATATATAGCTATTATCAGCTCACTCCACCTAAGGTTTCACACTGAGATTTTTACAGAATAGACCGGCTGTAACTAACGTCTGGGGTTTTACAATCGACTGATCGTCAGTGGTAACAGTTTGATCCTCAAGGTACAACTAGCCTAGCATAGTACGGAGTTTCAATAGAATAAGGGGCAAGTTTATACTGGAATTGTTACCACTGACCGGCCTACTGAACCAATCAGCTAGCACTAAGAACTGACACTACATAAGGCCCTTTATACATGGCACGGTTTCTTTACGGTATAAACTGCGCCTTAGAAAAAACGTGTCCGTCAACTAGCTTCCATAGTGATCCATACAACACTGACAAACCGTAGCTACACACGGTGAATAAACCAAAGTTTTTCACGGCAAGAAAAACGTCTGTGTACCTAATGGCCTAAGAGCATATATAGCACTAAGCATGCATTCGTAGTCTTTGACGCCGCGTATATGTAAACGCTGCGTTATAGTCGTGGTTGTATCGAAACGACGCGCGACGTCAGACCAAACGCCGCACACGTCGACGCTCGACGAACGCCTTGTCTGGGCCGACGGTGAATGAGAAGCCACCCTAAGGCTGGATTTAGTGCTTGACAGACGGTCAGCGCTGACATGGGTCGACCGTAGCTATATCAATGAAAACTCATAAAATACCTACATAAAATACGTTCAGATCATCTTTTGTGATCTCTCTTGTGAGTACTCAGTTTGCCGTCAACTAAGCACTAAACGACCGATAATCAGCACTCACGTTAATGGAGCATTAAATCTAGCCTAATTCCCCATCGTCTAGGACTCGATTCAAAACTTACCAGTTCACAAACTCAAATCCGCCAGGACGTCACAGCCTAGTATTAATTTCTATGGCGGTCTGTACACGACACGACTTACTAAGCCGTTATTAATTAACTAGTTTGTGATTGGTTGCGTCGCGTACGGACCGCTTGGACGGACATAGATTGTGCCAGATCATTAATCATTTATCAATACGCCAGACATCAAGTTTCATATTATAAATGACTACATAGTCATATCAACAATTTTAGAAGTTGTTTACAGGGTGGCCGGGACATCGACGCCCAAACTGTAACCATAAATTCACTACATGATTCTAGACCCTCTAGCGTAGAAAGTTTTCGTCGGTTATTAAAAAAAAAAAAAAAAACAATATTATAACCGGTTGTATGCCGTAATTACAGACACAATTAAAAAGCCATTGTGTCTCGTGTAGATCTACGTTCCGGCATACGAAAGGTTAAATAACCGATTATCAATTTTAACGCAATTATGTACAGTTACGAACATAAGTATGTATACACTTGGCTTTATTCAAAAGCGATTTTCTCCTTTATTTTTGAATGAAATTTTATATTATTACGAACATAGTATTTTCGAACCCATAGGTTTATGTAAAGTGTCGTATTTCAACGTTGCATTCGTTATTTCAAGAAAAAATCGCAATTGAAAATGGGTGCTAATTAAGGCAGCTTCTTTAAAATGTCATTCTCGTCTGCAAATATATTTAGTTGTCTAATGAATTAATAGGTCAGCGACGAACTTTTAGCGTCTAATAAATGGTTTATAAGCGACCATATATTGTAAAACAAGCTACTGTAAATATGACGCAACATGGTGATAATTCTTAAGCAACTAAATTTGTGATATGTCTACTCATTGCCAGCTTCTAATAAGTGTATCAACTTCATCTATAAAATAATATCAACGTACTCTAATTTCATAGAGTCACCTTTATTTTTATACTTTAGCATAAGTAATTGATGAGTGAATCTACTATATTTGAACATAAAATTTCCTTATTATTGTCATCAAATAATGGTCAATGAAAGCTCTAATTTCATGTATTCGCCTATCTATTTATAATGTTACCACAAGTAATTGACTATTATACCTACCCAAATGAACATTCTTCGCGGGGCCCCTATTTCTGTGTAAAGGGTTTAAAGTAACCTAACCAAACCGAACCTCGGGGTGCCCATCGCTCGCTCTTGCATCCTATGCCGACGGAGCCCCGCTTCGCGGGGCCCCTATTTCTGTGTAAAGGGTTTAAAGTAACCTAACCAAACCGAACCTCGGAGTGCCCTTCGCTCGCTCTTGCATCCTACGTCGTCTATCGGTCGCGCCCCTCTGATTCCCAACGAGCGTCAGGTACACTCCCGCGCTTGTGTTGCAAACTTTCACGAAAAAAGAATATGATTTATTAATTTAGTTGTTGAATGAAAAACTTTGATTGCTAATTTTGAGGCTGGAACTTGATTTTATTAGCAGACAGATGTTGAATCTCTAAAATATATAAAGTAGCTCACTTACAACATTAGTCGCTGAGTTATCAAATCAGAAGTAAATATATTTATCGGTAGCTCGGAGTCATATTAATTTACGCTCGTAAATTGACGCTGGTTTTTTGATATTCTGTTGGAATAGTAAAGATGATGAATTAATATAATTGAAGCTGTTCTATTAACTCGTCGCCCACATATAAAAAAAGACGCTAGGTTGCAGGTGCTAAAGAAAACTTTTGTTGCCGCACATATAATTTCCCATTGAAAATTGGCAAGGGTTGACATATTAGTGCTCGTGACTGTACTGAATTTATGGTAACGGTTGCGCGTCGATGATGTCATCTTTTATATGTACACAAAATGTACAGAATATTAAAAAAAAAAAACACGAGATTGATTTCTATACCTATTTATTATTTCTCTCATCATTGCCAGCGACTTCCGTCCGCGCCAATTATACCACATAACATAATTATAGCAATCGGCAATAGTGTAGCTTTCTATCAGTGAAATATGATTTCGTTATCGGAGCAGTATCTACCTCTTTCAAACAAACAAACAAGCCTAGCATTTACCTCTATACCACAGATTCATCTAGTTACTAGGCCCAAGGAACGGCAAACTGTTAGCTGCGCGCTCCCCAGTTAAATAATTAGATAGAGTACTTATTAGTTGAAAACCTGTTTATTAAAACATATTTTCAACTAATAAGTAGGGTATGAAACCTACATATTAGTTGAAAACAGGGGGGCTCGTGGCTAAATGATAACATCCGCATGGATCAGTCGAAGGTTGAGCTGGGTGACCATTCAATATAAATGAGACCCCTTTGTGTTTCGGAAAGTCCGTTAAGCCGTTGGTCCCGGCTGTCATTTGTAGATCTTTGACGGGTAGTCAGAACCCAAACAGTCTGACATCCAGTTTTACCAAGGGGTATCGTGTTACCCAGTAACTGGGTTGTGGATGTCAGATGGGCAGTAGCTCCATGTAACTGTATTCAGCTGTATACGGTTAGACTGGAAGCCGACCCCAATATAGTTGGGAAAAGGCTAGGTAGATTAAAGTAGGTTTTCTTATTTTTTAAAGCCACGTAATAATGATTTAATAAAATTAGGTAACCAAAAACCTGTTCCTTCAAAATTACATAATTATTATTTTCCTCAGAAAGTAAAGTAACCTTTACGAAACAGGAGGCCGTATTTTTTATTATTATTATTCATCAAAATTAACGATGAGCGCCAGCTTTTCCTCAGCCCTTATTTGAATTTTATGACACCCAAGATGAGGTACCAACGTAGGTATATACTCGTATAAACGTATAAACCATGATTCGTTGGCTCGTGGCCAAACAGCCGCATGGATCGATCGATTAGGTTACCTAAGCTACGCTTGCCGCGGTTGGTTCGTGGATGGGTGACCATCTTTACATACCCAAAACCCTCCGTGGCTCAGAAAGCACGCTAAGCCGTTGGACTCCGGCTGTCATTTGTGAATCTTTGACAGTCGTTACGGGCCGTCAGAAGCCCGAAAATCTGACAAGCAGTTTTACCAGGGGTATCGTATTATTCAGTAACAAGGTTGTGGAGGTTAGATAGGCAGTCGCTCCATCCCAGCGGGTGTCGCGGGCCTACAGCTCGGTGGGCTTCGCGGCAGCATGTGCTCTGGCGGGCACCCCTCCTTGGGAACTCAAGGCGTGGGTGCTCGCCAGAGTATATGAATGGACGGCGGGAGGAGAACGCCCAGCCCAGGAAGCGCGGGAGGCCGTCCGGCGGGAGGCGAGGGATGCCATCGACGTCCATTGGACGGGAGACCTCGCTACCGCAGCCTTCGGTCGCCGAACCCTCGACGCGATTGGGCCAGTCCTGCAAGACTGGCTCGAGCGGCCGCATAGATTCTTTTCCTTCCGTCTGGTGCAGGTGCTGTCCGGACACGGTTGTTTCGGATCGTACTTGCACCGAATCGGACGGGAGGAGACGCCGTCGAGCCACGACTATGGCGCGGCAGAGGTCACGGCGCAGCATATCCTCCTGGTGTGCCCGTCGTGGTCTGAGCCGCGCCGCAGTCTCATCGCGGTGATCGGACCGGACCTGTCACTCCCCGGTTTGGTTAACGCCATGCTGAGGGATGAGAGGTCCTGGACGGCAGTCGCCTCCTTCTGCGAGCACGTCATGTCCCAGAAGGAGGCGGCGGAGCGCGCGCGGGAGAACGACCCTCACGCGGCGCCGCTCCGAAGGCGGAGGAGGGGTCGAAGAAGACGTCGAAGAAGACGTCAGTTTGACAGTCATCTCCGACTCCGACACCTTTGCCTATATTGCACAGGCCTCCATCAGTGTTGGACGGGAATGGCCAGGTGTTCCCGGCCATTCCCGTAGCCCCCCAGCCTGAGGGGCATGCGGGGCCCGCCAGCTAGGCGGGCATGCGCCGGGAGGGTTGTGGAAGTAAAGGCTGAGCCGGTTTCCCATGGTCCTCCCATCATGGCGATGCGGGAACACCGCTGAGTTTTAGTGGGTATACTGTCGGTGTCATTCTGACAGAAGTCCCACATACCCCGTCTCGTCCCCCACGAGCGGGGATGCGTAATGCATTTCTCAGCGAAAAAAAAAAAAAAAAAAGAAAAGGCTGGGCAGATGATGATTCGTTATTTAAGCGAGGGTCAATAAATCCTCATTATCGCCTATCATACTGTTAGACTTTTCTTTTTAAGGATTTTCAATATTTTTAGTTAATATTTATATGCTGCGGTCAAAATCAAAAAATCATAATCAAAATATTTTATTTCACATAAAGCTACTTGGGCCCTTATGTAACGTCAGAAGCTACTAGCAGGTGCACGTTTCCAATAATTGGTCGTTTCATAAGGAGAAGATCCGGCAAGAAAATCCACGGTTACTCTTTTAAAAATTGTTTATTTATTTAAATAAATTTGGTTTTACAATATTTTTAATTACAGTTTAGACAGATGTGGGAGGACAGTGTAGGCCTGTCAAAAATTAAGTACGAGGTACTCAACAAAATAGAAAATGGTCGACCAATCTACAGTCTACAACGTTCACACGTTCACAAAATACAAGCAAGGTAACAAGGACCTAACATTGATTGTCGACACGAACACACGAACACGACACGAATATTCTCGCGTCATTTGGTAGGCCAAATGACGCGAGAATATTCGTGTCAGGTGCACGTAGGGTTACCATATGTACAAATAGAGGGATGCCTGTCTATGGTACCTAAAATGCCTGAATTTTCAGAAAAATGCCTGTCTAAAGCAAAACGCTGTAGGTAATAAGTAAAAGCCAACAGATAATAATGAAGAAGGATATTTTAATTACTGATATTTGTCAGAGGACATTATTTTTTCTAATACTTCTTTCTTTTCTAATATATAAACGTAAAAATCTTCACAAGATACATGGTTGTAATTTTCCTGTGTAATTAATATTGCTTTTACCGATTCAATTTTCAGCCGATTTCTTTCTTTACTCCACTTGGCGTTGACGAGAGAAAACGTACGTTCTACGTTCGCATAGTGTGCCAAAATAGAGAACACAAACTGGCAGATATTCATGAATTCTGTAATGTCACCATTCACTTCCGTACTTTTAAGAAAATTGCATCACTGTGTAGTTAAGCTTTCAGAAAAAAAATGCGAAATTTAAAAATGCCTGTCTCAGACCAATGCCGGCCGCACGCCTGTCTAAACCTTAAAATGCCTGTCAAATGCGGCAAACGCCTGTCATATGGTAACCCTAGGTGCACGTGACTTCATTCATGTAGCACTAACACATGCTCCAAATTGTGTCACTAAAAGTGTCCAAAACTGAGCTCAATTTTCCCCAATATTTTGGACAGTCGAGATTTGAAATGATCTGTTTATCCCGAATATTTTCATATTTTGAAACAACAAAAGTGCGTATCGGAATTGTCTTGAATAAATCGAGATTGCAATATTATATTGGTTCAAAAGTGCTATATTCGATACATTCAAATCATGTATATGTAGGTACTTAATTGCAATTTCAGTTACTGTGATAAAATATTGTTCTCACAAAGAAGTGCAATGTATCCTGCGTTCGCGATTTATTTTCCAAAAATGTAAACAAATATGAATTAATGGAAAAAATATCTTTAATTCTAGACAATAAAGTTCAGTGTACGCTACAACTCCAAACATTTTTATAACTTTTTGAATAGTGCTCGTCACTCTGAAATCAACTTAATTGTCATTGAAATAAAGTTGATATTTGTTTAACTTAAAATAGGGTGGGGGTGTACAGCAATGCGCACTTTTACTTATAGGTAAGTATTATAATCAATGGTGGTGATACCCACGATGTCTTTTTTGTATATCATATTTATGAAAAGTTAAAAAAACCGGCCAAGTGCGAGTCGGACTCGCCCATGAAGGGTTCCGTAGCAGCAAGTAACATAATATAAAAGTTCTTGTAGTTCGTTGTAACTTTGTGAAAGGTAAATTGCGGTTTTCGATTTATGACGTATTAAAAAAAAACTACTTACTAGATCTCGTTCAAACCAATTTTCGGTGCAAGTTTACATGGTAATGTACATTATATATATTTTTTTAATTTTATCATTCTCTTATTTTAGAAGTTAGAGGGGGGGGACACACATTTTACCACTTTGGAAGTGTCTCTCGCGCAAACTATTCAGTTCAGAAAAAAATGATATTAGAAACCTCAATATCATTTTTGAAGACCTATCCATCTATACCCCACACGTACAGGTTTGATGAAAAAAAATTTTTGGAGTTTCAGTTGTAAGTATTGGGAACCCCAAAATTTATTGTTTTTTTTCTATTTTTGTGTGAAAATCTTACTGCGGTTCACAGAATACATCTACTTACCAAGTTTCAACAGTATAGTTCTTATAGTTTCGGAAAAAAGTGGCTGTGACATACGGACGGACGGACAGACAGACAGACAGACATGACGAATCCATAAGGGTTCCGTTTTTTGCCATTTGGCTACGGAACCCTAAAAAGGAGCCCGTTGTTAAATAATAACAGACGCATGGGTCGATCGAAGGCTAAGCCACGCTTGCGAGCGGGGGTCTCGATATCTGGGTGGTCACCCAACCATCCACATATCGAGACCCCCTCGGTGCCTCGGAAAGCATTTTAAGCCGTTACGGGTAGTGAGTAGCCCAAAAGTCTGACAACCCGTGTTACCAAAGGTATCGTGTAACTCAATAACTGGGCTATGGAGGTCAGATCGGCAGTCGCTCCATGTCCATCCGGAAATTAAGGTTTGGTAAATATTTGCAGGTACGCAATAAACAAATCTAAGACAAACTCCCGACCCTTTTCATAAATGTATCTGCCTAATATTTTGAGATGGCTTCCAGTGACCCTGGAAGCCGATCTTAAAATATTTGGCTAGGCATTAGGCTAGATACATTTATGAAAAGGGTCAGGAGTTTGTTTTAAATTTGTTTATTGCGTACCTGCAAATATTTAGCAAACGTAAATTAGATAAACAAAAAGCGCGTGTAATTGAACATTAATTATCTAGGTATAAATAATAACTAGGTAAAAGTCCTCGATATGACTTTAAACTGTCGTGCATTTAGTATTGAACTAAATGTAGAACGCCACCTGTAGGCTATGGGATAAATACACCCAAATAGGCTCGGATGGAACAGTCGATATTAGTGCAGGATATCAACTCAGGGCGGCGGCTGATGAACATCTAGCACGTCAAAGGCGGCGCCCACGGACCCAGTCAGGCGGTCCACTGTACACCCACCAACTTGCACTAGACAAGCGTGGTGGGTTAATCTGTCTAAACCCCTACTCTCTCATGAGAGAGTAGGGAGGCCTTTGCCCTGCAGTGGGACGTCACAGGCTAATAATAATAATAAAATAATAATTAGTGGTCAACCCGTTGTCGGTGCGCTATATGCAATACGAACTTATCACTAATGTGTTCTACTCTATCAATGTAGGTAATACGGGCTGGTGTCCGCAACTCCACGTCAATGCGCGTATTTTTTTAAATTAAATGAGTTAATTAACAGCACCTGCATTTACATTTTGTCGATATAATGGATTATTGGAGCGTGTTAGGCAAAGCTGAGTTCGATTAGTAGGCATGCATAATCTGCCTATATTGTTGAGTTTTATATGATCCCCTAGGGCATCGTAATGGAACATTGGGTGCTGTATAGTCCCCTGGGGGACTGGTCTAGGGGATTTTAGTGGAACGAGCGACTGCTGGGATGCAGGCCTCCTCTCTGTCAGAGAGAGTGGGCCGTAATCCACCACGCGGGCCTAGTACGGGTTGGTAGGTGTCACATGTCTCCGAGTTTTTGGTTCAAGTTCAGTTAAGCTTAAGACATGCCGGTTTCCTTACGATGTGTTCCTTCACCGTTTTTAGAGAAGTGGTGATGAAATATTTACACAAATTAAATGCAATTAGTAGGTACCTACCGACATAATTGAATTACTATGGTATTCACGACACCTACCCACGACACCTTCAAAGGTACAGTCAACAAAAGAGAGAAGTATGCAGGATCGTTGGATATAATTGAAGTTTAGTAAGAAACTGATGGATGTTCTGGAATAAAATTTAATTTTATTAATAGAAAACAAACAGCTCAATTATCAAATTTCGGTCGACAAAATCCATCGGTTTCTTACTAAACTTCAACTATATCCGACGATCCAAAGTTCTCACAGAGTGACGTATCTGCTCACATACGTATGTCAAATACAATTACTTTTCAAAATCAATGACGATCAACGAACAACAATAATTTTTCTTTTGTTCTTTTTTTCTATAAACAGCTTTCTGTTTGCATGCCAGTTCGAAATTTAAATAAAACCTTTGATAAGTTACCTCCTTGGTTGCCATATTTTAGAGTAAAAGATCGTTCCATTTTTAAATTACACGACAAATATGAATTTACTATGTAATTTGGCCGCGAAACCACGGCAGTTATGGATTTTTATACAAGTTTTGCCGGCTGCTGCTCGCATGTATTTGGCCAGTACAGCAATTTTGATTTATCTCGAAGAAGGTTGTCAAACTAATGCCCAAATTTCCAAGCATGTTTGAGAAAAACAAGTTATTAATTAATTCATTAAAGAAGCCACAACTAACGCAACTACATTAATAAGATTGTAGCGCCCGATCGAAAAACAGTTGTCCTGGAAAAACACCAATTGCTAGTTAGGACAGTTAGCGGGGAGGGTGACGATATTTTAGCCAAAAGAGACTCGCCCTTTTCAGGCTTAAAGATTTTACTATCTTAACAACATTATCGGACCTCTTAATTGTTTGTTTACATCATTGGAGACCAAATTTAAGTAGCCACAGGCACGCACTCTGTTTTATCGACAGTGACTTTGGGTCGAGGCCAAGCTTATCGTGTCAAGAATAATGGGCTTGTTATCGGTTCTTTACGGGACAAGCCACGCCTGATGGTATAATTATCCATCGCCAAAAATAACGGACCATTCGAAGATTAACCCCCTGTTTTACCCCTTTTGGGAACTCATTTTTTTAAAAGCCTTCCTTGGTGATAATAAGGAACTCGCTGTGCAATTTTTATGCTTCTAGATCCAGTGGCTCAGGACGTGGGTTGTCTGTCAGTGAATAAGTTAAGCTTTTTATTTTTTTTTATTTTTATTGCTGAATGGGCCCGCTCTTGACCTCGATTACGCCTGATGGAAAGCGATGGATGAGGTCTATGATAGAACAAGCGTGCCCAGAAGATGCCTAAGGCACTGGATCTCCCACGCATCGACGAAACACAGCAGGCTGCTTGACGGCGGACTCCGTTGGGAGGGAGTTAAGATTATCATGTCCTACAATGACTTGTATTACTAGACCAATACAGGTCATTGTAGGACATGACTAATCGATTAGTAGATTAGTCATGTCCTACAATTACTCGTCTAAAGGTTGTCAGTGCAACAGCCTAAAATAAGGCCCTGGTTTCAATCCTCGAATGCAAAGTGTTATTAGGTTTTTCTACTAGAAATTTTACACTAGCAGCGTAGAGTCTGCATTTGTGGCCAGTGTTAATGTCACGTGTTAATGTAACATGTTTATGGCAATAGGCTCACCTCCCATTACTGGTGAAATGTGAGTGTACAGTACACGTGGTGTTATGTTATGTTATTAATACTAACCTTACGTTTAGAATGTTGTAGCCGGGAGTCCCGTGCGTCTTGCGCCTCCCCCGGAGGCCGGCCTCCCCACACGGCGTGCGCGATGCGTGCATACGTGCACACGAGTGCGCCCAGCGGCAGAGCAAACTGCAGGATCAGAAGCGCGCACGTGTACTGACCACTTTGACCCACGTGCTCCCACTCCTCCAGACAAATGTCTCTGTGAACACGATGCACCGAAGATGAATTTAAGAGACAGGCCACACGATACGTTGCTACGCACTGGCTTATATCTAGAGTCTGAAAGTCTGTGATGTCGCTCCGATGCCGCTGTGTTACGATACCACGCGACATCGCTACGCAGTACGCACCGTATAAATGTAGGACGACGGAACGTCACCGCTCAGGCAACGCACCGCATATGCATAGTGTGCCTTTTCCCTTTTGGTATTGGCATCTCGCAGTTCAACCTATGAGGTTGTCGTCTGCTTAACCGGGCTTGCCTGTGGATGCCTCAAAATTAAGGCCTCCAGCCAGGGCCTAAAACTTACTAAACTAAGCGACTGCACGCTAAGGGCACCCCCTGTGGGGTACGGACCTCAGCTTAGGGTGTCGCTGGGGGAGGGCAGCAAGGGACAGGCTGGATCGGAATTATTTAGGGGCGAATTTAATACTAGAGGCTCAGCGGCGCGGGCTGGCTCAAGCCGTGCCTTCTCTCTTAGTCTTCATTGTTTTTATAGTGAGGCCACACGGGCGTTGCCGATGCGGTGTCGCAACGCAACGCTTCTTACTACGACGATTGCAGCGTCTCGGTTTTGGATATGTCAAGTCTTCAACATAGTACAAACAACTCTGCGATACCGCTCTGGCTCCGACGCTCGGTACCACACCGAAACATCCCCGCTTTGTCGCTCTGGTCTCCTTTTCCGTTGAACGTGGGTTGCGTCGCCGCGCGTCGAAGCAACGCTTCGTGTGGCATGTCAACAGTGACAAGCCACACGGAGCGTCGCGCGCGATGACGCTACCTATGTCGCTTCGCGACACCGCGACACCGTTCAGGCATAGCAACGCGCGGGCAACGCATCGTGTAGCTTCCCTCTTAGAAGTTTACCCAACCGCGTTTATTACAATTTAATTTTCCTTTTAATTAAGTAGGAACCACTTGTTTGGTCTCGTGCTAATTAATGTTATAAAGAATAATAATTACTTTACTGTGAGTGAAAGGTATCGTAAAGTGAACAAGATCTTGTACTTAATAAGAAAATATAAAGTGCTCGAAGCAAAGAAGAAGGATCAAAATTAACCCATGTCCTACAGCAAAGAAAAGTATCTCAAAAAAATAATAAAAATGAGTATGAAGAAGATAGCATACTTCCGTACGCCATCCTTAGTCTAACATATAAAAGAATAGGTAAGGTAATCAACCTATAAAGTTCCCACTGCTGGGACACAGGCCTCCTCTCAGTGAGAGGGAGTGGGCCGTAATCCACCACGCGGGCCGTAATCCATCACGCGGGCCCAGTGCGGGTTGGCAGATGTCACATGTCTTCGAATTTTTGGTTCTAGGACATGCCGGTTTCCTCACGATGTTTTCCTTCACCGTTCTGAGAGCAGTGGTGATGAAATAATTTACACAAAGTAAAGCGCCTGTCTGGGTTCGAACCTGCGACCTACAAGTCGTAAGTCGCGGACGTTACCACTTGGCCACCACTGCTCTCAAAAGAATGGCTATGAAAATTCATTCAGGGACAGTAATATGTACAAGAATATAGCCACAGTAGTGTATTTCTCAATATTGTTGCAATATTCTTGTACATATTACTGCCCCTGAATGAATTTTCATTGCGTTTGGAAGTAAGCCATCTTTTTATAAACATTTTTTTCAGATACTTCTCTTTGCTGTAGGACGTGGGTTAATTTTGTATAGACCATGATCCTTTTTCTTTAATTATACGAAGTAAATGAATTAGCAACTAACTTAAGAAACAAGTTAGTTTAACTTACGCTTTACACATCTGGTGCCATGGGGTTGGCCGCTGCAGCTTTGATACGACTACGATGGGAGCCGCAGTAGTGAACGCGCCCAGCCACACCACAGCTACCACCATTTTGGCCGCTGCCTTGCCCAGCCTTGGTCTTAGTGGCCGCATAATGGCCATATACCTATCGATGGATATCGCTAACAATGTGTATGCACTCACTAACACCGACACGGCTTGCGTATAGTTCACTACTTTGCACATCACAAACCCGAACGGCCAGTACCGCAGTATCAACATAGGTACGAAAGAAAACGGCACACAGAACAGCGTCATCAGAATGTCTCCCACTGCTAGGTTCACTATAAAGTAGTTCGTCACTGTCTTCATACGCGGTGAAGTTTGTACCACGAAACACACTAATCCATTTCCTATAAGTGCTACTAGGAATACTATTGAATACATCAGGTAGATACAGCCTTGAAACAGCGATGAGGTTAGGAAGTCTTCTGGATAAGACGAGGGATCGCAGACATCGTATCCTGGCCATGTTGTGTTTGTGGAGTTCGTTATATTATCATTTTGTTTCTCAGTTCTGCTGGTGTATGCTTCGAGTGCGTCGTATAATGTAGTCGTTTCATAGTCGAAGTTATTGGTATCTAACATAATGCGCCAGCTTTATATTTTATCTCCACATTGTTTGTGAGTCCTTAGCTTCTCCGATGCATTTTACCTGAAAAAGAAAACCTGTGTTTTATTTTTGTACTTATTTTTACAATTAGGTAAACGGTATAAGAACGGTTTACAAATTATGGCATTACATACGTAACAAAGTGTTAGGAAATCTTCAAGATTTTACATTGTGGAAAATTTCCTATCCATTAAATTCCATCATACATAGATGTTAGCCCATGTGAGTCATTATGTAGGCAGAAGTATCCCTACCAGTGAAGAAAATCAGTAGGGATATAAGGAACAGGGGAAAAAACACCAAACGCATATGAACGCAAAAAATCATAAAACGTGTTTTCGTGGCGTGAATGTTGACTTGAACGTAAAATAGCCGAGTCAAAGCAGTAACTCGGTATAGTTTATGATCACATAACAGTGACCACCTACGCATCGTGTATGACCTTGCACCTCATATTACATTAACACCACGAATCAAACGCAAAATATGAAAAATTTGTACTGGACAAAAAGAAAAAGAGCAAGAAAAAAAAATATTGTTGCTACTTTTGCAATACATCTAATTTGCATTCGCGAGTTATTTGCCAAAAATGTAAATAAATATGAGTTTATGGAAAAATAAATTTAAATTTTACACCATAAAGTTCAGTTTACGCTACAACTTCAAACACTTTTATAACTTTTTCAATAGTGCTAGTCACTCCGAAATCAACTTTAATTACTATTAAAATAAAGTTGATATTTGTTTAACTTGAGTAATATTAATTTGAAACATAATTTTGAATAGACTTTACGTTCGATTGCTAACCAGGGTATGAACAAATCAGAATCTAAACAAACCCATACATAAGTAGAAGAAAAGTATGAATAGAAAATAATCACACCAAAGGGCGACCCCTTATAAAAAGAATTAAATTAATAATTTTAATAATATCCTCCCGACCGACTTCGGTCACGGTGGCCATCTCAACGGAGATCACCCAACGCAAACGAGTACGAAAGAGATATTATAGTGCACAACTGTGTGCTCAAACACAGGGGCACTTTATTATATGCTCGATAAAATTGCTCCATGCACTTCCATTTAGGACCTATCACAATAACAATGATGCCTTTTAAATTGACAGACCAGAGTGCTGTGAGTGGAAAATTCTCTCACCCGCAAACCAACAAGCAAACTCCATACTCTTTCGTTAAACCGCTTAGCTACAGAATTTCCAATTTAAATGTAACGAAAGACTTCGACTTCTTTGAATCACGTCCATGAAATTACGAAATCGACATGATTGTGTATCTGCTATTTTATTTATATCTGCATTAGACAATATAATAAACTGAAGTGTTTGTTTGTTGTTTTGTTTGAACGCTAATCTCTAGAACTACCAGTCGGATTTGAAAACTTCTCACTGCATTAGATAGCCCAATTCTTGAGGAAGGTAAATAAAAATTACGCTACGACCTTTAGGATCCGAGCAAAAAGAAAAAAAGTCAGAAAGCACGCAAAGCGAAAACGAAGAACGGGCGATATGATGCGATGCGGTGGGTGAAACCGCGGAGCACACACAGCTAGTTAAAGTATATTATTCTTTGCAATAGAACGTAGGTATATAAATTATATTTTTCCATTAGTGTTGGCAGGCATACCTCCTTTAATCTTGTTCGTGTATTAAATCTGCAATTCAATAAGTAGCTGTCGTAAAATACGAGTATTTATTGTTTGCTTCTGAATGGATAGTGTAATGTATTTGAATATTATCCGAAAGTAGATATGCTATTCTTGAACGATTTTCTTTAAGATAATTTTTTCAATAAAGGTTGCTAATATCTGACTTAAAATATAATACTACACACTCCGGTAGACGTATTGATGCTCACAAATTAGCACAACACCAAAAAAACGCAGTTAAATCATAACAAATTAGGTACCTACTATTAATATACAGCAAATACAAGATGTCAATTCAAAAAAGAAACTTATTTTAAATTATACTTGTGTCACATCGCATGGCCGATGATTCGCTATACCATTCTGAGCTCTGGTGATAGATATGCGTGCTGGATGGATTTTCTTCAGCACAAGACATTATTTTGAAAACGAGTCTAAATGGGCTAAAACGCTTGCTAAAGGGCCGTTAAGAATTAAAAAAAAAAACAATTTTCACTTTTATTTTATTGTATTTTTTTTTTATTGAAAACTTGCAACAAATCGAAATAGAAGGTGCAGTAACTGTTACATAATCGTAATAAATTGTCATTTCCCAAATATAAATTAAAAAAAAAAATTGTGTAAGTAATTATCGTCGTAGATAATGCTAACTAAGTTATTGCCCTCAAGCAAGCAAGCGACATTTAAATAATAAAAATGTCGCAGCGCTAGTATTCTGATAGGGCCCGCTGTGATGTCATGGGCAGTTACAGAAATAAAATTATTAACTAACTAGCCTCTGCCCGCGACTTCGTTCGCGTGAAATTTCTTGTTCCCCCGACCATCCCCGTCGCATCGCATCACCTACCCGCGCTATCACTTCGCTTTCGCTTAGCGTTCTTTCTGACTTTTTATTATTTTCGCTCGGCTCCTAAGAGACATAGCGTGATGTTAAATAGCCTATAGCATTCCTCAAGAATTGGGCTATCAAATGTAAAAAGATTTTTTCAAATCCGACTGGTAGTTCCAGAGATTACCCCCTACATACAAACTTACAAACAAATTTTACCTCTTTATAATATTAATATAGATGTACTTCAGTTTACATGTCAAGCTTCCATTGAATGGCAAAATGCCAGGACCACTCTGCAATTAATCAGGCCCTGACACCTAGGTCTCAATAGAAATCGATCTCTGAACTTTGAAGTAAATAGTTTAAACTGCCGGTTCTATTGATAGATTAAAAAACTAAAACCCGACTATTGAAAGACCACACTACAAAGTATGAAACAAGAAAATATTCTCATCTGAAATTGTTATGTACAAACTATTCAATATTTATCGTCTATTAAATAAACAAGTTACAGCTACATGTAATATATTTTAATTTATTTAATATATATTCGTAGTGATGTTCAGAGGATAGACGTGGTAAGTATATGACCACGTCTATCTTCGGCCACTTTGGCCTAACGCTTATGATGGCTTACTGCTATAGAGGTATGAGGAACAGGGTGTAGAGTTCACTCAACCTTCATAGAAAAGGGAAGATCCTCCGACCAGACGGGTGTCGTGTCTGGGGGGCAACTGCCCGACGATAGATGTCTTTTTTTAGGTAATGGCATCTCGTAGTTGACCTTGAAAGGTCGTAACTACTTAACCGGAGTATCCTGTGGAAAGCCTCCAGGCAGGGGAAGATTAATGTCGGGACGTTGTACGAGTATATATGTATATATGCTAGTTGCGCGGTAAACTCTGCTTGCGCGATGGAGGATTTTGCGTGACGTCAGTATGATGCGTAGTTCGCGTGTGATGGTGTAGATGTCGCTACACTACTGTTAGAATGTATTGTTTTGTTAGCCCAGCAGACGATCAAGGCGCTTCCAACGATACCTCATTTCACAAATTATGATAATCAGTTTAGAAGTTATGAGGGAACAGATGAACATATACATACATGCCAACCCGCATTGGGCCGGCGTGGTGGATTACGGCCCACTCCCTCTCACTGAGAGGAGGCCTGTGTCCCAGCTGTGGGAACATTATAGGCTGATTATGATACATACATACATACCCACATACATACCGGTCAAAATCATTCCGTCCTTTTCGCTTCGCCATAGTCGGGTAAATATTAGGTCCTTACATATGAAATTGGCGTTTTGTATGGAAGGAACAAAAAGTCGAATATTTTTTAATATAATATATTTAATTAATCAAAGTATGAACCATTGTTTTCAATGCACTTTTGCCATCTTATAGGTAGTTCATTGATCCCTTTACTAAAAAAACCAGTCGGACGGGAATCAATAAAATCTTTGAAGGCGATTTGGACTGCCCCATCGGAGTTGAATTTTTTCCCTTGCAAAATTTATCCAAATTGCGAAAAAAATGGTAATCTGTTGGAGCAAGGTCCGGGGAGTACGGAGGATGTCTAAGACATTCCAATTCAAGCTCTTCTAATTTGGTAGCCGTCTGTTGCGCAGTGTGTGGTCTGGCGTTGTCGTGAAGCAGCAGTGGCGTGGAGCGATTGACCAGCCTTGGTTGTTTAGCCGCTAGCTTTTCCATCACATCGAAGCCTGCAGCTAACTCGGACGTGGTTTGCGATGGGTCCGCTTCCACAATAGCCTTCAATTCTCCATTATCAACTTGGGTCTCAGGCCGTCCACGGGGCTTGTTCTGCAGGTCGAAATTTCCAGAACGAAAACGTTGGAACCAAAAACGAACTGTGTTTTCTTTTGCAACATGACCGCCATACACATCATTCACCCTTCGAGTCGTTTCCGCAGCACTAGTGCCACGGCGGAACTCGTACTCGTAAATAATGCGATATTTTAAATTTTCCATTTTGTAAAATGAGTGACGCAAACAGAAAAAACAGAAGAAAAAAAACAAATGAATGACGGTCATCGAAGCACAAATACATGAGTAAATAGCTGTACAAATTTGAATTTGGAATTCCTTACCAAAGAGGAGAAATTCGTGATTAAAGTGGCCAGTACGAAAAACGCCAATTTCATATGTAAGGACCTAATATAACTTTATAGGAGTTCAAGGCTTATCAAGTAGCAATACCTTACTATGCTTATCAATAAAATTAAAATTATTTATATTAAGAAAAATATAACACAGCAATCACAAAAGAAAAGAATATTATAATAAACTAGCTGAGCAGGTTGAACTTCGTACTACCTCTGAATCAATAAATGTTGAAAAATGAATTATCTTCATTATAATTTTTCTCGTGAATTTTTCCCGTTTTAATAGTTATTCTGCTATTCGGGGTGGAAACAAATCAAAGATCATAAAAATCGGTCCAGCTGTTCAAGAGTTAAAAATGGTTTAGTGCAACTAACCCGACTTTGTTTTATAAATATAATATATAGAAGAAGAATACCTATAGTTCAAGAAAGTGCAGCTTAAATACCCTAGAACACAAAGCATTTTTAAAAATTATTATAACTTTTCGTAATCATTATCTGTCTATCCTTTTCCCAACTATGTTGGCGTCGGCTTCCAGTCTAACCGGATGCAGCTGAGTACTAGTATTTTACATGAAGCGACAGCCTATCTGACCTCCACAACGAAGTTACTGGGTAATACGAAACCCCTTGGAACCACCTTGAACTTTTCGTAATCCTCATACATTATTAACAATACAGCACCCACAATAATATGAATCACATAAATTATAGGCGTTTGTTATTTCTATGTTTCGTTTGATCTTCCTGATTGTTTGCATCCACATTTTATAAAAAAGCAAAGTGCTTCTATATATATTTCGTTAAGTGGAAATAGACTTTTATCTTTCGTCTAAATCTCGCGTGTAATATATTATTAAAACCTTTAAAACATTGGTGGTTGTTTTATGTAACTGTAAAGCATTCCTTGGAAACTTTCTTCATTTATTATGCAGAAGCAATGATCGATCGGGCATCGAAGCAGATGGGACTGCTCTATAAGTTTCCTCAAGCCATTGCCTTGACATGTCAAAGGCACATTAAATAGGCTTCTATTATTCCACTTGATTTATTTAATACAAAAGGATGGACTTCTGGCTAAGTAATAACAGCCGCACGGGGCGATCGAACAGGTTAAGCTACGCTTGCCTTGGTTGGTTCGTGGATGGGTGACCATCTTTACCTACCAAGCAAAGCACGGAAAACACGTTAAGCCATTGGTTCCGGCTGTCATTCGTGAATCTTTGACAGTCGTTACGGGTCGTCAGAAGCCCGAAAGTCTGACAACCAGTCCGAGAAATCCAAGGGGTATAGTATTACTCAGTAACTGGGTAGTGGAGGTCAGATAGGCAGTCGCTACATGTAAAATACTGGTACTCAGCTGCATCCGGTTAGACTGGAAGCCGACCCCAACGTAGTTGGGAAAAGGCAGATGATGATTAAATTTATTTCAAAGAAAACTCTTTTCGCTAGGGCTACAAAGGCATTGACAGCATATTGCGTTGTAGAAATTTTACAAGGGATGATCATCATTGTTAAAGGAAACTAATTTATTAAAGTCCAGACATCAGCCGTAGTAAAAACAATACAGGCGTCATTTCTTAAGGAAACGATTACTTTACATTAACTCAGTAAACCTAGACTCCAAGTCAATAAAACTCTGTGGAAAACATTGATGTAGCGTTCCTAGATACATCATAATATTATTTATTTGAAGCAAATAAATATCGTTTCATCTTCAAGTATTTTCTGATGCACTGGAAGACGTAATAAAAATGTTCAGACCGGAACATAAATAGACAAATTGGCTAACAGATCTAGTATTATTGGTCTGCAAATACGAGTTAGTTGAAAATATCAAGATGATGACCGGAAATGTCCGTCTGCCAGTGAAAAATGTTTGAAGAAATTACTTGGAATTTACGTTTGAACGTTTGGTGTGATTTAGAAATGTTTACGGTCAAATGATCTTCGTTTATGTATGCGGATATATTGTTTATCGTTGATCTCAAAAACGACTAAATGTATTTTGGTCTAGTCTATTTTTCTTGCTTGTTAATGAAAATTTATTTTCGGAAATAAAACCGAGTGTTAAAACAGCCGACCCTCCGCTATAAACTTACAGCTGGAACACGTAGGTATTTACTACCGATAATGTTGTTGCCTCAGTAATATCAGTGTCTGAAAAAAAAACTAATTGTTACATACATCAGCCGTTTCCTATTCTTCACTATTACAATACCATGTCGAGCTTTCTTGGAAAGTTCTCGACAAATATTTATGAGAGTACCTAAAAATATGTCGAGACCTTTTCAAGAAAGCCCTAATAACTTATACGTCGTGGTTTAATGTTGGTAATCTAGAAGATCAGTAACAGCTTTATTGGTAATAGCCTCCACTTTGTCTAGATTTTGTAGCGCAGTCTACTCCAAAAACAATATTCAGCACTAAACTCGGTACCGAATTATAAAAAGTTCCATGAAAAAAAAGATAACGAATGTTTTGATTATTAAAATAAACAAGCAGAGATATTTTTTACTACCACCGCAAATATTGAAAAATGTTAGTTCGTTACATTGAATCGGTACATACAGTTGAAATAAGTCTATGATATTTTAAATGTTTGATGATTTGCTTATCAAAATTAAAAGTCATTTGTTTGAAGTAGGCATAAGTCCCATTAAACGCTCTTCCTTCACCACTTCCTAGTGCTTTCGCTGGAAAGAAGTGGCGCAACAAGCTCCCCAGCAGCAGAGCTGTCTGTTCAGTTAAAAAAAGACGGGTTACACTCTGGGAGTGCCGGCAGAAGTGAAAACTTGAATATTAACGTTGTGCATTTTTGATATTTTTCATTAATAGATGCACTTTGCGAATTTTACGAATACACAGCAGTGTGGCCACTACACAGACGGTCGAGCCATCAGCTGTCACCATCCATGGATGCGCGTGGCACGTTGTAACATAAACACACACGAATATTCGCGCAAGCGTCCTGCGCCGCCTAAACGAAACAGCAGGCATACATTTTCGCCGCGCCGTAGAAAGAGAGGGGGATACTTCCTCTCCTACGCCGCGCCGGCTGTCTGCTCTCCATCCGTCTTACGAATTTTCGATCAGGTCACGTGTCCTGACGCGATGTCCTGACGCGAGTTTAACATTATTTACCCATTACAAAAAAAAAGTGTACAAACGCCGCTAAAGAAGTTTTCACTTCAAAAACTTGATGTTATGCAACAGTAGGTTGTAAAGTACAGACACATTATCTATTCCGATATCCGTTGTAAGTTCATTTCAAAGCCACTCAAGATGAGCATTTTATTTTGAGTTTTGTATTCCGTAGCGTGTCGTCAATTATTTATGGGCTCGAAAGTTATCAACAAGGTTGTTTATTTAAAGCCATGCAATTAAGGCAAGGCTTTAGGTTGTTTGTTTACCTGAAGCATCTTATGAGAAAAATAATTATAATGAGTTTGATCAGGAACACTGGCCCAATTTGGAAGTATTTATTGGAGCACAATGTCAGGGGTTCAAAATAAACAACTGCTTGCTGTAAATAGACTTCAATTTTTACCTTAACAATATCGCGTGCTTTAGATTGCTCTTGCATGCTCTGTTCCAAGCTTGGATGCTCTGTTCCAAGGAAAATCTTAGGTACAGTCTACTTGGCTTGGGTTGTTAGGTCCACAGAGCATGTAGCCTGTTAGGTCTGTTACGGCCCTTGCTAACTAGGTAATCTTTGTTCGAAACGTTGCACTAACTCACTCACGAAACGTCAAAGTCTATGTACGTGTGTGTGTTATATGTGTGTATGAATATGAACAACTTTCAGTATGAGGCCAACTCTGAAATCATGAAAAAGATATCAGATGTTTAATACAAAAGTTCAATACCTACTTGACCAAAATGTATGAAACAGCTGATTTTTTTATCGTGATTTCAGAGTTGGTTCCATAGTGAACGTTGTTCTGAATATTCATGGGTAGAACAGAACACCCTGTAAAAATTTGGATGGTGATAAAAAAATCTTCCTGTATTTTTGTTTTTTCATAAATTCTATTTGCAATCGGTTGTCAAATGGTGTTGTGTTTGTGGAGCAGCTAGTGCTGTTAAAGAGCTGCTGAAGGTCGCTGTTGGGTTTAACAGTTCAATAACTAGTGGAATTGGATGCAATGTCTTGTGTTGTCTGTTGTAGCGCTCGATTTATTTTGTAGATTATCGTGGATTTAATAATATGTATCGTTGTTGTAATCAACTGCGTGCAGTTCAAGAGTGAGTTAAGAAACTGGTTTTTATTTATAAGTAATTGTAGCAAGTGTGGTTTACATTTATAACGAAAACTAACCGGATTGCCGGTTAGCCGACGCCGTTTTAGCGGTGGCAAAGAGTATGAATACTTTCACACGCAGATACTGGCACGATTTAACCAATTTACCCGGGTACCCGGGAACGTGTGAAAAGAGTTTTAGGCGGTCAGGGACTGCCCGCATTTACAGAAGGAGGTACTTATTTATCTTTTTATTACAGTTGTACCTTTCCTGTCTGTTTGCCCAATAGACACGGATAAAAAACGTGCCTTATCTTTCCTGAATCCAATTTGGTAGCTGATATGAGTATTAAGACAAGTAAAATAATCTGTAAATTTTGTAAAGTAAAAAGCGTAGGTCAAGGTCAAGTGCATATCATATATTTGTTACATTCGCCTTAATCCTTCAACCGTATTTTCTCAAGAGGTAAAAAGTATTGTTTTGCATAAAAGAGTTTTGAATCATTATTTCTATCAAGGATAATAGAATACCAAATTTTGACTCGATCAGACCTGTGAAGACATGGAGCACAACAACCAGTGTGCTCCATGTGTGAAGATGATCACATCCCTTTATCGACTAGAAAAGCACTAAAAATCTTCAAACAGCTTAACAGATTTTCTTAAATCATAGCTAAAAAAACACTCGATTAAGTCACATTTAAAAAAAAAAATCGGTTCAGTCGTTTGGGAGCTACAATGCCGCAGACGGACACATATTTAGATACACAGACATATAAAACCCCTCTGTTTCCGTTAGGGATTTAAAAATATGCATATTAATCAATACAAAAGAATGAAGTAAATAGAAGTTTTACACCCTTTTATTTTTCAATTAAAATCTTAATAGAAGGAACGTACTATGTATATTTTAAATATATTCTACAATCACGAGGCTCATACAACACATTAAAGATTTAATAATATCGCTAATTGCCCCGAAGCAAAAAACCTGGTAATGAAAATAAACGTTGCCGCCTAATTTATACAATAATTATCATAAATATCATAATAGGTACCTAAATATTTTACATGAGTAGGTAAATTCATTTATTATCCAACTCCGATGAAAACCGTCAACACAAAGAAAACTCGTACGAATGCGCACGTGTGAGGTCAGATACAAACAATCCATAAACAACGTTGGCATAATGAGGATACACATTTTGTAAACAGAACCTATATTCCTTATAATTTTAATCTTGTCTTGTCGCTATATGGAAAAAAATTACAATGATTTAACTGAAAACAGGTATACGAGAAGATATCGTCAACAGAAGTATGTATTTAAGATTGGAAATTTATGCCAAGCTTAAATATATACTTCTATCGTCGCTAATGACTGAAAACAAGAAGCTTTGAGTTTATTCACTCAACTCGCTCGAGGAGTGTAGACGAGTAAATATTAAATCGGTAGCGCTAAACGAAGCACAGAATTAATTTCTGAACAAAAAGCGGGCGTTCAAAGGTGGCGTGAGATTGAATTTAATGACTAGGTATATGTATAGCGAATATCCATATACATTAAGGGGCTTATTAGTTAACGATGACTAAATTTAAGTGACGTTTAAACGTCAAAAATGTATGGTTAAACAGTCGCTAATCACTACTTAACTTTAAGAAGAAAGAAATATTGTTTACTAGCTGCGCCCCGCGGTTTCACCCGCGTAAATATCGATCCCGTGGGAATATCGGAATAAAAAGTAGCCTATATGTTAATCCAGGGTGTTGGCTACCTCCATGCAAAATTTTATCAAAATTAGTCCAGCCGTTTGAGCATTAAGAAGTAACAAACATATACACACTCACACTCACAAACTTTCGCATTTATAATATTAGTGTGATAGTGTGATTCTGCACAAACAAAACACTTATTACAAAAAAAAAAAACCGAGTGTGCTTATGACCACACGACTGAAGTGAAACTTCAAACGTATTTGGCTATGAGAGGAAGAGAGAAAGAAAATGTGCGCGCGCACTGCTTTCTCTTGCTTATATCCCCCACTCAACTCCCGTTCGCCTCGCCCGTAGCCCTTAGACATGGGTCGTACTTGCAAAATCGAGTACCAGGGCTTCCAAGTACGTCCACCTTAAGAAACCAGGGCCTAAAACCAGGGCTCGAGATACTTTCAAGTATTTTCTATCTGCATCGAAAACTGATCCATAACTTCATACAAATAAGAAGTACAATCGCGTAATCAAACAAAAGCCCTGTTGGAAGTAAAAAGTACTTGCATAGGAAATTGATCCGTGAATTCCTATAAATAAGGAGCACAATCGCGTTTACAAATAAATACTTTTACAAACCATTAAAGTAAAAATACTTGCCTACGAAATTGTTCCGTAGACTCTTACCACACCCCGGACACTCCATACAACGCTTGCAAAATAATTACCTACTACTACTACATTAAAAAATGACGTTTGTATACGTATGAATGTGTGCGTGAGGTACTTGTGTTTGCGAGCGCTCTTGTTAAAGAACTGCGACGGTAACCTCGAAGTGCGGGGTGAGGTGCGGTAACTGATGTTAGTGCGGGGAAGGGAGTGTCCTTTCTGTACGTAGTACTTTAAGTATTCTGTGCTCTTACCACACCTCGGACACTCCATACAACGCTCGCAAAATAATTACCTATTACTACTACATAAACAAATGACGTTTGTATACGTGCAAATGTGTGCGTGAAATCTAGTAGCGTAAAAAAAAATGGCGCGAAAAGCAATTTGTGTCGGGGAACCGAACGACGTCGGCGGCGGCGCTGCCCGAACGTGTACATTATTATGAAGTGACCAAGTAGTTCAATTGTTTATTTATATAGACGGGTTCGTAATGAAATAAAAACACTAAAATAGTTTAAATGACTTTTCTGTAAATAATGGGTTATTAAATCGCATGTTATTAAAAATGCGAAATCATACAAACAGTATATGTAAATACGAATTCGGAAAAGCATCACAATATCCAACCATCGTGATTAAAACTGAAATAAAACTTTTAAATCGCATAATTGTGTGTCAGCAATACAGCGCTGCGGTTCGCGAGCGCCCTTGCTAAAGAGTCGGCGACGAATACCTCGAAGTGCGGGGTGAGGTGCGGTATCTGATATGAGGGCGAGGAAGGGAGTGTCCTTTCTGTACGTAGTACTATTAAGTATTCTGTGCTCTTACTGATAAGGAGTATGATCGCATTTGCGAAAACAAACGCGGTTGTTGAACTATTTGAGTACCTACGTACTCGAGCGTCGAGGCACGACGGAGCGAGATACTTTCAAGTATTTTCTATCTGCATAGAAAACTGATCCATAACTTCATACAGATAAGAAATACAATCGCGTATTCAAAAGCCCCGTTGGAAGTAAAACTACTTGCATAGGAAATTGATCAATGACTTCGAATAAATAAGGAGTAAAATCGCGTTTACAAATAAATACTTGCAAACCATTAAAGTAAAAAAAACTTTTTAAGAAAAAAAAAACCGACTTCCAAAAAAAACTTTACAAAGTGAAAAATAACTTTAATTTCGGAAGTCGGTGTCTTTGGATCTTTATTTTAGTTTTTTGCCACCGACTTCCGAAATTAAAGATATTTTTCACTTTGTAGTGTTTTTTTGAAAGTCGGTTTTTTTTTTTCTTAAAAAGTTTTTATTTCACGCTTTTTAGTGGGTCTGCTTATAATTTATCTAAGTTACAATAGCCTAGTGATCATCGCCTTTTACAAACAAAATATTGCTTTTCCCGATACAGGGAAGTTAATTGTTGAGGAGTTCTCCAGATCCACCATCAGCTCCGTATCACCATTCACATTGTGACGAGCATAAATTGCTTAGCAACCATATTAAAGTAATCGAATCGCAACCTGTGAAATACTTAGATATTATTGAGTAGTTCAGGTGGCCATCTGTGGTCTTCATCATCAGTTCCACATCACCAAATAGTGCTTTCCGAGAGCAAATGCACGAGTTACTATAAAAAATACCCAAATCGCTATAGGTGTGCCTATAATATTTGAAGAGTTCCTTCGATTTCTCCAGGATCCCATCATCAAATCCTGCCCTGATGTTTTTAGACTAGATGCTGATAATCCTGGCTGCAGCATCAGGCCAGACTTGTCAATATTGCATTGAACTTAAAATTTAGTCCTGTTTAAAATGAGCCCAAACACGACTACGGTGCTGTAATTTCAAGGTTGGTACTTTTTCTAATGCTCCTGGCTTCAGCATCAGGTCTTTATGTACTTCGGTGTTCCTCATTAACAGTACGTTTATCCACACATCGAGCCCTTTTCAATGAGCCTTAACACGATATATCTGCTGTTAGTTGTCGAGGAGTTAGGTACTCTGCAGACTATCCTGACTGCAGCATCAGGTCATGACTTGATGATCATGAGACCAAATGTGGCAAATGCCCTATCAAACATCAAAACAATTGACTAAAACAGTCCTTGCCTGTTCGAGTAACTTCTTACTGTTAAGGAGTTGTAACTTCCATCATCAGCCCAGCTACCTGAGATGGTGACAACCATACGCAAATACACAAGATACTTCGTAAAATATGCGAAAAACAATAAGTAAGCCTATAAAATTTAAAGGTTGCCCTCGATTACTCTAAGATCCCATCATCAGATCCTAACTTGGTGACAGTGGGACCACCTCAAAACTATCTACTTTGGAACAAAAAAATAATTTTGAAAATCCGTCGACAATTGGCGGAGTATTCGATGAACAAACATACAAAAAAAAAAAAACATACAAACAGGCCGAACATAGTACACCTCCTCCTTTTTGTGAAGTCGGTAAAAAATACTTGCATACGAAATTGTTCCAAAAGGAGCATGATCGCATTTGCGAAAACTGACGCGGTTGAGTACCTACGTATTTGAGCGAGTAGCCGTATAAGATACTTAATAGTCTTGCAAGTATTTTGAGTCGGTGTGCGTACTTGGAAGCAAATACCTGGTGTAAAAACCCGGTCGCATATTTATGCGACCGGGACCGGGTTTTTACACCAGGTATTTCCAGCTATTTTTTACGTACTTTCCCTACTCGCGATCACACGTTTTCGTAACGCATTCGCCAGTTTACTCCCCAAGTCAAGCGCGCCTAAAGAAGTTTCACTTCAAAAGACATAAAATATACACATACAAGCAACGTTTATGACTAAAGGGGTAAATATACAGTAGGTACTACGCCTGAATTGATTAAGCCAGTGTTTGATTTATGTTTCAAGTATATATTAGTTTGTTTTATTTTACACAACTGTTGTTTAACATAGCTTTCGACAAACAGCAGTTTTACAGACCAGTGCACAGTGTTCAACGACACCCATTTTAAGGACATCGCATTTTTATTAATAAATCCAATAGATATAATCATCCCACCGAAAACATTTTCATGTAAAATGTTGCCAAGACGAGACCATATGGCTTGTACTGTCAAAAAGTTATCAGATCTCATGTAGAGCCAAGCTTCTAACTCAACGTAACTCTACAAGCCCTAACTTCACAAATTCTACACCTTAGTCAAAATTGGCCGTTTTGTTACTACAAGAACTAATGTATAAAAGAAAACCTTACGCCCATGTGACACGACATACTTCTAGTGCATGGTTTTACACTCATACAATTAAATTTCTTATAAACTATATTACATTCTAAACAGATAAAAACCAAATATAAAATTATGATTAATTCAATTTTAATATTCACAACACATAAAAAAATATGTAAAAATATTAAAAATAAAAATTCAAGAATAATGCAAGATCTCGTATTCCCATTTAGTTAGCATGTTGGAGTGGAAAAACATGTTTAAAATCGTCGTATTATAGTCTCGAAATTTTTAAAGAAACTTATTGATAGGAGAAACTCATACTCAGCATAATAAGTAGAAATGATGTTAAAAGCATCGATTGCGTCTCTTAGGCTGCATATTTCAGAGCAAAAATTTACCTCGTATCTTTCTTAGATCCAGACAAATACGAGTTTTTTGGTTTTCTCGATAAATCCGCCGGACCAAAATGTGACAACCCAAGCAAAAATAGTTCATTTGGAATAACTTCTAGTTTCCATGAAATTGGGATGTGAAGTGTATGTGGTATGTTACGGAAGTCAAAAAATAATTTTACTTTTCCAATACGGCTGATTTTTCGGCTTTAAACGTCAGTAACGCATGGACGGATCCATTGTATAGACCCGCGATGTGTTCATATTGGTGGAGATTTCAGTTTTAATTCAACCAAAGCTCGCTCACAGTTTGGGAACTTAAATCGTTTAAGTCGCAAAACTATTTGCTAGCTGAGTTTGATTTCAATATTTAATTTTCGCTGAAATTATAGAAGATTAACTTAACAATCTCATTTTGCTCGCCGCTGACTCCTTCTCCAGCTTAGCATTAATTAATATTAAGTTAAATTATTTATACAGTAACACCTTGTAATTAACAACTTAGATTTATCGTTTATGTTATTTAATGTTATTAAGGCTATATTTTACTGCAAAATTTCCTTAACCTTCTAATAAATCTAAAGTTTGTCTTTGCTCCCGTTATTTCCTTTCTGGGTTAGTCAAACGGTAATGCAAAGTTGTGATGTATATAGAACAATTTTAAATTAATTATGACGCTTTGTTGAGTTTAACACCTGTAAACTTCACAAAATTGACATAGGTTGTTTCATGGAAATCTAAAAAAACTTCGATATTTGCAAAGTTAACATGTCGGTTTTTAATCAAAACTCCTATTTATTTTAAACACATTTTCATTGTTAAAACGGGAGATTCGCTCCACACAAATAATAAACATTTTATATTATTTTACTACGGCAAGCAGATTCCACCCACATCCACGTCAAATGTAAGGATAGAGAAGATTATGTTTCACGCTTCGATTGCATTCATATCGATATTCATGGAAATGAGGTCACGAGATGATCAACAATTGAAAGCTTTTATTTATTTTTGAAATTACAGTATTTATCCGATATTTTACAGTTTTCTCCAATTCAATCATTAGTATGTTATTTACAACAGTTCCTACGTACACAATAAATAATACTATGTTTGGTGCTTATCCAAGCGTAGAATTAAAAGTAAACAAAGTTGGATAAGTTGGCAAGTAATTTGAATGAAATTATGTAACGAAATCATTTAACGTTTTTACTTGTAATGGTGGCTCGACGTCTGTAAAGGTAAACACAACAAGGAGAAAAGTAAAATAAAAGTTAACAACTTACATCTAGTCGAGCATCTACCAAACTTCTACATTATCCGTCCTATATTCAAATAAGAACTCTCATTCTTTGAAAGTTGTACGAAATGGCTATAATACGGCAAATTGACGTAGTGTGTCAATAGGTTTTTGGATTTTATTATCAGTAGGTAATCAGGATCAATAATTATTACTGAAGTGAAACGTTTCAAGTCAGAATTACTTTTTGCAATTCTGACTTGAAACGTTTCACTTCACGTTGCCCTCATTTTGTTAAGAACAGCGTGATTTATTTTTTTATTTTGCGGACTGATATTTCGGGAGAATTTTATCGAATACGAGGAAACCTCATTAATTTTGATTGAAGTCGTTAAATTCTTTAGTAACACGCTTTTCGGTGAAAGTAAGTTCACTTTTTCTTTCGATCACGTAAATGACATCAATATTTATATCTGATATGTGTGCATAGTAATAAGAGAAAATGTGAAAGTGGCATCGACTGAAAAGTTGTGTGGAAATCGGTTGCATAGTATATATATGATGCAAAGGAATGAGGAAAATGTCGTGAGGAGAGTTTTTAGTATAAATGTGGATTGCTATAAAAGGAAGACCAAAGAAACGATGGATGGACTGTGTAAACGGTGATATATGGCTGGTAAGGGGATGACCACCAAAATGGCGCATAAAAGAGAATACGAAAGAAATGTTGCGCCAACCTCAAATAAATTGGGAAAAGGGCATGAGAATGATGTGTGTGTAGGCAGGGAAATTACTCAATTGGATGAAAAAGGCAGTCAAATCGATCAACTTGTTCGACTGTCGACCGATGTGTTTGCGAATCCAAATCTAAATACTACTGTTCTTTTTTATTTGTAAAGGCCTGAGTTGTAATAGAGATACTTATATTTTGATCTTATACCTAATATCTCCCCTCTGCAGGAAAGTAATGACGTTTTGGTTTCCTAAGAAAGCGGTGGACGGTCACACAATAACGATTGTCCAAATACAGAGCGTTTTTTGAAAAATTCATGTCAAATACCTACTGGTGAAAATTACACATGTTCATGACGACCGGTATAATAATATAATGACCACCGCTATTCTAGAATACCGTAACTTCAGTGATAGATTAGATTTGGGGATCTGACTTCAATTACTCAATTTTTGGCTCCTAACCTAGTAAAGGTTAGGAGCCAAAAACAATATACAATGGAGTTGATATATTATGTTGACGATTCTATGTCAAGTGCTCAGTTCCAGGAGCGAATAAATAAAATACGTGCACTAAATAACAATCTGGTGTAATACTTTCATGAATACAAGTTTAAATAAACGCAGTGTCTTTGGCGTGGTAAGATTCTAAGTGACGCGACGCTCGGAGCGGGAGGACGCGCGAGCGCACGCGCCGCCTGTGCGCCCCTCGAACTAACAATTTCTTTTCTTATTTTTTTTTTTAACTAGTAAACTTCTTTTCTTTCTTTCGGTGCCCGATGCTGATGCCGCAGCCCGCGCGCCCCCTCAGCCACCGCGCGCCTCCTACCAGTCGTAGGCATACCCGTCGGCGCTCCATGAACCAAGCCATGCATATTATTAGTCAGATTACTTTTTCGCTTTGCTGTAACGGCTGGGATAACGTTAGATCGTTTTTTTTTTTATATAAACGGTCTAGCTAAATTGCTTGTGAAAAATTTAAGGGTTTAATTTGTATGGCATAAAAGTGGAATAAATGCTATGGAAATGCGTTCCTTGATAGGCTGAGGAATTATGTGATAAGGCAACGGTGCGTGCGGTTTAAAAGAAGATATACTGACAAAAATTTAAAATAGTATGCTTAGATGGTTTGGTCAATGTTGAGAGGATGAATGCAAGGCGACTAACAAAAGCGTATTTACAAGGCAGATATGAGTGGAAACGCCGGCCTGCCATAGAAGTACATATATGTGACCTTATTGGTGATATTTCTCAGAAAGGTCAGGCTTTGTAATACTCGCAACTGGCGTGCATATAGGTATAACTAGATGACATGTATGAACGTAAACGAAACAAAAGGCGCATGTAAGGACAGTAGCAGGTGGCGTTCTATAGTTTCTGCCTACCCCTATGGTAGGAAGGTGTGAAGTATGTTCATTTCTATTTCGATTGTCCTGATCTCCTAAGTAAAGAAAAACATACTTATCCATATAAACATAGAGTACCTATGGATTACGCAACAAAAAATCTCGTTACACAAATCAATTACAATTTAATTGACCTCTGTAAAGTGGGTCGAGAGGCGAGACAACATAAATTTTATGGACCGCAGAATTAGAAGTCGTTGTAGTATAATAATTTCTTAGCTATAACAATAAGCAAGAGTGTATAAGAGTTCAGGAACAACGTTTTCAACTCCTGAATATGTGAGTGCCTACACAATACACATTTTTTTTTCTATTTTTGTTCAAAATATAAATATATTTTACACGTCACTTGTATTAATTTTAGGTATATTGCGTGGTCCATGTTCAGAGTTTTGTCCGTTAGCAGGCTGATCAGGATTCATGACGTAATAAATGGTAGGTACCTACATTAACTGCCCTATCCCCTGCCCCCAGATAAGGATAATTTATCCACGTCACACTTTATTTGCTGTTTTTATGTGCTTGCTTATGTGGCTACTGTTTGTCGTTGGGGCAGTTAGTAAAATTATTTATATTATAATAAAAACCCACTTTACAAAGGCGTCATGAATATGTTTATACAATTTGATGCCTAGTATTCACTTTACAGACTTTTTAGTCAACACATTCATTGTGCCCTCAATAAAAGTACTTCTCTAAATAAAACCGCACCGAAGATAAATGGCATGGTTAAACAGTCAACCCGCGACGATCCAGTGGCTTTTGACATTAATTAATTCAACAATATTTATTGATTTTATCAAGTGTTTGATCGGGAAATGTTTGATTTTACAAGGTTAACTGAAATTAATGAAAGGATCGTTGTTGTTGATCAGTTAAAAGATAATTAGGGAGCAAAATTCGAAAAGTCACTTAGAATTACCACGAACCCTGAATAAAATAAAACATTATAATATACGAGAAGAGTTTTTGTTTGTAATAAGAACTTAAGGAACAGTTAACTTAAAAAGAGATACAAAGTGCTTACATCCAAATAATAAATAATACACCACATACATGTTGTTTAATTTTTGCCTTAAGTATGTTTCATAGTTTTTGTTTTGTCTGTTTTTTTAGGGTTCCGTAGTCAACTAGGAACCCTTATAGTTTCGCCATGTTTGTCTGTCCGTCCGTCTGTCCGTCCTCGCTTAATCTCTGTGACCGTTAGCACTAGAAAGCTGAAATTTGATACCAATATGTATATCAATCACGCCGACAAAGTGGTAAAATAAAAATTGGAAAAAAATGTTTGATTAGGGTAGCCCCCCTATATGTAAAGTGGAAAGTGATTTTTTTTTTAATTTCAACCCTAACGTGTTGTTGGAAAGGTATTTATAAAAATGAATAGGGGTTTACTACAATAATTTTTTGATAATGTCAATAATTTCGGAAATAATCGCTCCAAAAGTAAAAAACAATGTGTCCCCCCCTCTAACTTTTGAACCATAAGTTTAGAAAATATGAAAAAAATCTGAAAAGTAGAACCTTATAAGGACTTTCTAGGAAAATTATTTTGAACTTGATGGAAACAACAGTTTTTGTACAAAAAAGACAAAAAGTTGTACAAAATAATTTCTGGACTAAGTTTGTAGTATAATCGTATATGCAAGCATTTTTTTTAACTTCGTTTACATATTTTATTATCCTGAACGTATCTTTTTTCAAACAAAAAAAGAATTATTAAAATCGGTTCTCGCAATCCAAAATTACCACCGAAAACTTCTGGCACGTCTATGTATTAATTAGTAACCCAATTCCCCGAGAGATGGCGCTGTAGGTACTTATTACATTGGGTCGGGTATTATCGAATTGTACGAGGGAACACTTATTGTGACGGACGGGAAACTACGGAACCCTACACTGAGCGTGGCCCGACACGCTCTTGGCCGGTTTTTTTTTGTTTTGTGCTTGTTTATGTTTTTTTTTGTTTTGTTTTTATGTTTTTGTTGTTTGTTTTTATTTTTACTTCTTGTGTTGTAACTATGTTATTGCTTTTTTATGTAATTGTATGTATGTTTGATTGTACGGAATACATGGTGTTTTTTTTTTCTGAGAATTCAGGTGTAATAATTATGTTCAAAGTTGTGTGAGATTTAGTAGGTTAGTTTTTTCGTAATAATTTTTTTTTGGACGTAGGTAGCAATAGTAAAATAATACTAGGTATAACAATTTTGTTTTGTATTCTTTGTAGTGAGTCTAGATTAGATTTAGCGACTGATCATACTTCGATTAGGTATTCAAGGTTTGATTTTACTAAAGAGTAATATTATATAATTAGACCTACTTTATTCAGGATACATTTTGTAACTAATCTTTAAAATCAGTTATTTTTCAATAGAAAACTTTAAAAGAGCTATCCAAGAGATCATAGCAGATTGCTGACAAAACTTTATCTATTAAGTCATTTCCACGTACTTATTGGATTTTATTTCCAAAGCACTTTATTTCAAGACAGGCAGTCCATCATTTTTATGTTTAAACTCTCTCAGTAAGTTCCTAAACTCAGTTCAGATTTCAACGGTGATATATTCAGTTATAAACTAAGAAAACTGTCAGACACACTTATCAGGGAGAAGGATGGCTAATGTAAATGCTCATCGCATGGTAGTAGCTGCGATAAATGAGCGAAGGAAACAGCTCGTGGTAATTATAAACTTTTTCCTTGAACTACAACTTGTACAGCTACAAGTAGTACGAACAAGGTTCCTGCTTCAGTTTCATGTCAAAGTTTGTTACTTACTCATGCTTCAAAGGCTGTACAGATAGACCCTGGGTTAACATAGGTATATATATTTTTTTTTTTTTACTGACGAAGTTTCCTAGAATGCGAGAAAAATCTCGGGCAATAAATAGCAAGTAGATAATATTCCTTAATGTATACTTATACTACCAATTCGGAGAAAACTCAATCATGTCTTTTGACAAACAAATACTGTTACGATTTTTTTTTGTTATCCATGTCCAAAGGGTATATGAAAGGCTGAAAGGGTTTTTTACATCCCTGGATCAAATGTAATCATTCTGTATTGTACACATATCTTAGATAGGTAGGTATAGGCTCAAATCGGGAGTGATATGAAGATTCGAACAACGTTATTGCGCCGCACGCTGTTTCGAAAAACTTTATGAGTGGTACGTCTGTTCGAAAACACATTGAGTCGAAAACCGCTGTATCTAATGACGTTGTCGCGAACACGCTGATTCAAAAACTGTTTGAATGGTACGCTAGTACTAGCGTCGCAACAGTGGAATTCCACTGTAGCGAATAGCATATTCCAATATGAATTTGTCTGGGGATCGAACTCGAACCATATCTAGTTTTAAAAATTATTGACGTGTAAAAGTGTTTGTACAAAACCTACTTACAGAAATAAAATCATTTATCGTTAAATAAATACTAAGTAAGGTACCAAAACCCAAAAAAGATCAAAAGAAAGAACTCAATTGAAAACTGTTCTGTAATTGAAAGCTGGCTCCAGAAACAGACAATTTTATTCACATTGTCAATTATTTTCCTTTTTTTTATTACGTTGGGCATTCTCATCTTTTTATTTAATTACCATGAAGTCCTTGAGATCAGCAGCGTCATGGTTTTCTGCCTTTTCTCAACAAATATTAAAATTAGGTTGTTTACATTCATAAATCACGACAACTTCATAATGCAATTAAACTTGTACCAAAACTTCAGTCTTGTTAGCAGAAGAGTTTTCTTTCATATTTAAATTGCTTTGTTTTCTATTGTCACTAACTAATTAAAACAAGTTAATTTATTATCCGTTAATTCACCGCAGGTTAAAGACCTCTTCTCATACAGAAGAAACGAGATTTAAACTTTACCCTGGCTCGGTGCATGTAGGTGGTTTTAGATGTCTTTAAGTCCATGTTTCCTGATGATATCATCCTTCACCTTCAGTCTGTAATAAACTTTCAGAATAGATAGGTATTTAATTTATACATACTGCGTGGTAGTGCAGGTAACGAAAATTTGTTTAACTAATACGTTTGTCTGAAAGTAAACATACATAAAACCAGACTTACGATCCTTTACTACTCCTGAAAATACAGAAATGCCAGTTCCTCCAGTCTAGTTTTACGATATAGCTATGTGAGGCGTCTGCACGTTTATGAACAGTGCAAAAAGATACTACAAACCGCCGATGTTGACACATTCTCGACTCTCTACAAAAATAAATTTTACCTACGTGAAAAGAACGAACACATCTTTGTGGCAGATAAATTTTACCTAAATTTTTAGCTAAAAACTTTGATCTTGTTAGCGGCACCTAGATTAGATTAGATTTATTTATTTCTGAGTATATGGTACATTAAGATCTTAATATTAAACCGTTTCACATACACGATTGATTTAAAGTTTTTAAACAAAGGTCAGGAGATAAATAACTCGTTGTATAGGAAGAATTCTCGCTACGCATATATTTTAAAGTGATAGAATGATATATGCATACCTAACTGCAATAAATTCCTAGAGTGGATAAGCGCATATACAATCAGTGGCATTAATAGAATAGGAAGCAAACAACTAAGATATATGAGGGCCAGCTGAACAAAGACTAGCAAACATATTAATTGTCTGGCAGAAATCGTTTGCCACTATACTGTAAGTAATTCAGGATATATGGCAATAATAGAGAGATCAATTCCGAACTTGCTGAATATTTATTACAAAAATAGCTATCCAGAAGCGCCAATGTATTGTGATAGCGTTTACCTTGCCATTGTGAAATAGATCGAATTGTATATTGTATGGTTTCTCTTCTCTTGTAATGCAATATATGAACTTTTACATTTAATAAATTTATTATTAGAGTTTTTTAACAATACAAAGCGAAGATGCCAGCCAAAAAAGCCAGCGAAAAAGACTAATTCATCGATGTTGGATCTTTTATTTCAGCTCTGGTACAAATTTTTATTCGTGGGAGCGTAATGAAAAACCGTAGTAGCGGGGTAGTTTTCATTCGATTACCTTTAGCTAAACTGCAATGTAGCAGCAATAGTTTCCTTTAGGTACAGTCAACAGCAAAAGTAGATGATGAATTGAGGTTATAATATTTAGAGTCAAAACTGATCACAAATATATGGCAGCTGTATTAGTAGTAAATGTTTGGTATAATTTACAATCACATACTTTTGAATCACTTCGACGCCACACAGTTCTGACGCGAACTCCGTTAATTAGTATTGAGTTTCTGATTTTCATCATCTACTTTTGCTGTTGACTGTACCTACTTCGCCACTTTTAAGGTGTTTGTTTAAAACTGAAAAATTATTTTGTTTAAATCTCACCTTGAAAGCTTGAGTAAAGTGAGCATGAAGTAAGCTGTCAATAGTGTCAATCCCTAACATTAGATGGAACGCGGTAATCCCCCTCTTGGCATAACATTTAAAGGCATAATATTGTTTGGCATCGCGTTTTCGCATTACTTTTATCAGCATAATAATACTGTGGTATAGTAATTATTTGGCATAATGCAAATTATGCTACATCATTATTATGTCAACAGTATTTATGGCAATAAAAATTATGGCAAATCGTTTATGCCTAATAATATTATGCGTAGTGATCATTATGCTGAATTTCGTTATGTTATGTTTCGTTGTGTTATAATTTACATTGGTAAATTATGACAATATATTTTATGCTTATCATTAATAAACCGGTGGAAGGCAGCTCACTTCAACTAAGTTATCACGGTGATATTTTTAAAGAATAAGGTGTTCTTCTTGCAATGCACAGAATTTGCTTATCAGTACTAAGTCCACCTATACATTATTTCCAAGTAGGTAGGAATGACTGTCATTGTGATACGAATTATACGGAAAATGCATTAAATTTTCTTTTTATAGTCAAAGAGTAGCAGTAGCTATCTCGATTAAAGAAACATTAAGGGCAGTTTGTTTTTATACCCACACAATACATTTTCGGGGCGGCGTTTAATATTATACGGAACGAAAGGGCATATAACCGGGTGTGATACTAAAAGGAATTTACTGCAATATAGTTTACAATATTGCTCAAGGCAGTTGGATACGACTATCCACAGTACAAAAATTTTACCCGCTTTCTTTTTAGCACGTTTTACTTTATAGCTATATCGAAAGAGAAGCAATCGTTTATTGCGGTAGGTATGTGATGTGAAAGACTAAGGAGCATCAGAGCATGTGACAAGAAAAGTGTTATTATGAATGTGGACGGCAATAAGAAATGAGGCAGAAAAAGTCGCATGAATTGTATATTGTAGATGATTATAGTTTTACTAACAGCGCCCCGCGGTTTCACCCGCATAAGTTTCGAAAGACTCGTGGTGCCATCTATTATCATAAAAACATTATTTTTGTTTTCCTCGGAACAGCACTTTTTTTCGGGATGAAAGGTACCCTATGTCCGTTTCTGTAGACTGTACACCTGACAACGTATATGCAAAATTTCAGGATGATCGGTTCAGTGGTTTAGGCGTGAAAGGTAACTATAGTTAGGATGGCTTATTATAAGACATACTGCGCCGAATCCAAATAAATTCAGAAACCAAACGGCATGAGGATAGTGAGATATTAAAAGTTTACATTGCGTTAGGATCGTAATGTAGTTACGAATTTTCGTAAATGTACATCTTTAAATCTAGCTCTTGTTTTATAGCCCTCATGTGGGATTTTCTAGCAAAATTTCAACAAAGCAAATACAGTTTAAAATGTTCCACGTTGGTAAGTACCCTTAGCAAAAGTTTTATGACCGCTATTAGGTATACAGCGTACAAGTACAAATAAAATGCACCCTTTATACGAATACCCGGTGGTCAGGTTTCATTAGTGCACTTTTATTATTTCTGCAAGTTTAAATAGGTACTATGTCTGTACCTTAATATACCTACCTAAACAAATTTCACGATTTCTAATATTTACACTAGATACTAAAATAAATGACTAACTAACTTACTATACAAATAAATACAAAAACTAAGGACACTTAGGCGTCGAAGTACTCGCCCGCATCGCTGTCATCCGGAAGCGTGCCCAGAAGACTGGCAGCATTGCCACGTTGAATGGAAATGCTAATTCTTTGGCCAAAGAACGACCCAGCCCTCTGGTCACGTGAAGTATCGACCAGCCGGCGAGAAATTTCCTTAAAAAGGAGACGCGCGCTCGGGCCGCATGACCCGAGCGTTTCGACCCCAAACGGCTCAAAGCTGTAGTTGCCCATAAGGTTACAGTATTTGCGCCGCTTGAGGGTCTCAACAGCCGCAGCAGCGGCGCCAGCACAGACCGCCGTGCTAGGAACATGAGATGGCGCAAAGGTATCGACACATGTTGCGTCCCACACCAGAGGCCTACCCACCTTCCAAGGCAACAACGTCATGCCGTCTGGTCTCTTCCCATCGTCACGTACCAAGCCGTTTGGTTCTAACACCGCTAGTACGCCGGCAGTTCTAATATATTTACAGAGAAAAGCTTTTATGGAACTACTTAGACTTATATTGATTCATTAAAGAATATTTTAAAGTTATTGTTTTACAAAATACTAGGTACTAGAACCATTAACAAAATGATTAGATGTTCAGTATTGTACAACCACAGCCACATGGGAGATAGAAACGATACGTTATTTCAGTCATAATAAACTTTATTAGTCATCATCATTCTCCTGCCCTCATCCCAATTTCTTTGGGGTCGGCGCAACATGACTCTATTACTTGACAACCAGTCTTACCAAGGAGATACCCCTTGGCAAGACTGGTTATCCCAGTATTGTATTGTATTACCCTGTAACTGGGTTGTGGTCAGATAGGCATTATAGGCAGTCGCTCCATGTAAAATACTGTTACTCAGCTGCATCCGGTTAGACTGGAAGCCGACCCCAACATAGTTGGGCTAAGGCTAGGCAGATGATGATGATGATGACTTCTCTATTAATAATGATTAATTTCCTTTCTAACTATATCATCATTCACACAGTCCATCCATCATTTCTTTGGTCGTCCCCTACTCTAACAGCCATCGATATTCATACTCAAAACTTTTCTGCCGACATTTTTCTCATTCCTCCGTATCACATGCCAACCGATTTCCTTCCAACTTTTCAGCTACCGGTGCCACTTTCAGACATCCCCTTATGTACTCATTTCTTATTCTATCCATTCGTGTAGCACCACACGTTCCTCTTAGCATTCTCATCTCAGCTGCATGCAATTTCCTTTCATTGCCTTTATAAAGTTTATATAAGTATGTTATTGTTCATTTTATATTTTTTAGTCACAACACCATCCACGAGCACCGCGAGCATTAGCTTCATAGAGGTATGCTATGAAAAAGTACTAAAATTACTTTTAATCCTCGATCTCTCTAAATTAGGTGGCCCGAATTGAATACTGTATTATATTCAAGCGGTCTTAAACAGAAGGCACCATTCCTAAAGGGGTTTGAAGGTTTTGGCCCTAAAATCAGCCGCCATTTTGATTTTTTTTCAGAATCGCGGTGCACAACAAAAGTTATATATTTAGATAGAGGACACTTATACAAACAAAAAATGTAATTAACATAATATCCTAAAGCGTCAGGTTTCGGAGTTATTCACCGAAATATAAGTCAAAAACTACTAAGATTTTGTTGTTTTTTTTCCTTCCAAGTAAGCATATTGAACTATTGAGGTAATAGAAACGTTATGAAACCTTTATGGAGAAGAAATAAATGAAGAATAGACATTTTTTAAATAAATAATTAAACACGGCAATTTTATTTCGTTTTTTTAATCCCAGAGACTAATCTGACAAGTGTAATGTCAAACTAAAAAAAAACGAAAACATAAAAGGCTAAAATGTCAGATTAGTCTCTGGTATTAAAAAAAGGATCAATAAATTGCCGTGTTTAATTATTTATTAAAAAAAAAATCCATTCTTCATTAGTTTCATCTCCATAAAGGTTTTATAACGTTTCTATTACGTCAATAGTTCAATATGGTTACCTGTAGGGGAAAAAAACAAAAAAATCCTTGTTGTTTTCGACTTATATTTCGGTGAATAACTCCGAAACCTGACGCTTTAGGATATTATGTTACATAACATTTTTTGTTTGTATAAGTGTCCTCTATCTAAATATATAACTTTTGTTGTGCACCGCGATTCTGAAAAAAAAAATTAAAATGGCGGCCGACCTTAGGGCCACCCTCCATACAAAAATCTTCAAACCCCTTTGGAAATCTGTATTCGTTACGCCAGTTTTTTAAAAAGTGATAAGTCACTCGTAAATTACTATCTCCTTATTTCGAAGCTATGGCTATTCTCCAAAGTGCTCGAGCGCGTTCTTTACTCTGCAGTTTATTCAGCCTTAGAATGTGACTTTTGTGATGACCAGCATTGTTTTCTTCGTAAGCGATCCACTAACCTCATTCTTTGCAAAGAATTTATCTCTGAAGGTATGGAGCAACGTCCACAAGTTCATGTAATTTATACCGATTACAGTAAATGTTTTGACCGCATTGATCACTAGGTACTTTTACGTAAATTTTCTTTAGGTGGAATTCACGGGCACCTATATCGATGGGTTTCCTCCTACATTGAAAACAGATCACAAGCAGTAGTATTACAGGGTTTTACTTTCAGTTGGAATCTGATACCACTTCCAGTTGGAATCTGATACCATCTGGAGTTCCTCAGGGATCAATTTTGGGGCCTTCTTTAACTTAATTTATTTATAGCAGATATTAAGAAATGTTTTATTAACTCGTACATTCTATATACGCTGCGGTAACATGATTTTTTTGAAAAGTAAGTAGTTCCACTGACACATCACTACTGCAAGATCCTCAGATCATAATAGGTTAGTAGATTACTATACACTAAACAAACTTCTACTAAATGTAACAAAACGCTTTTATATGACTTATACACGACTAAAGAAGACAATCGGTTCAAAGTACGCTTTGAACAACCAAGCAATCACAAAGGTGAACAGTTTTAGGGACTTGGGCGATATTCAAGACATTAAACTCGTATTAGAAATGCATATTGATGAAATCACTTTAGCTCTCTAAAACCATACAAAGTTCTAAACTGTTCGTATTTACGTATGGAACCCACAATATGATGTGTATAAGTCAAGAATAGAAAATATCCAGAAAAAGTTTTTAAGATATACGTATATTATAAGACAAGACAATGCTCAATGGATTGCACTCATCGTGACAAAAGGTACCATTTCGTGCCACAGGAAAACAGATGCTACTGATATAACTTTCCTGTAAAATATTGCCAATATTATAGATCCATCGATTGTCCCCAACGTCTTTCAAAATTATCACTCGGAACCCATCACGTAGGTTTCAGGCAGCGGCCACTCCTTCACGTTCTATTCGTTTCAACAAACTACCGACGGAATGCTTACTTCTCACGTAGCGCAGCTAGCTTCAATAATTTAATCTTCCCTCTTAGTTAGGTGTTGATTTATTCAGAACTAATCCAAGTACATTAAGACAAAGTGTAAATAAGGAATACTTTCGGAAAGACCGCAATACCATTACCTACTCCTAGTTAAAGCACAAGTAATTGGATTTTGTTTTATACTTTGTTTGTGTTCTAGTTGTAAGTAAGTTTTGTCTTGTTTCTGTTTCTTAAAAGAAGAATTTGTTTTGTTTTATTTGTTTACGAAGATTCTATTTTATTTTTGTGTGTATTTTTATTTCTTTTAACTCTGTACCTAGAGTTAAAAGAAATAAAAATTCAACAAAAGAGATAAGTATGCAGGATTGTCAGATTATTACTTGCATTTTTTTTTATTATTATTAAAATCATTTACTTTTACCATGTTTGTAAATATGTGAGCACCATGTATCTATCAGATAATTAATTTATATGTCATGGTTTCGTTTTTAATTCTTTTACCTATTGTGGTATAGTAATTTTATTTTAGGTGCATCGTCCTCACATATTATTATATAATTATACATTAATTATATAATAATATGTGAGGACGATGCAAAATATTGTAAAGCATTTTAAAAGAGTAACGGTTGAGTTTCTTGCCCATTCTTCTCCATACGAAAACTACCTTTTGGAAGGGGCGACTAGAACCAATTCTATTTTAATGTAATTTTTGACGTTCAGAAGTGCCTTTTATGTGCCTATTTGAAATAAATACTTTGACTTTGATATAGTTAAAGTTTAGTAAGAAACCGATGGGTGTTTTCGACTAAAATTTAATTTGATAAAAGAGCTGTTTGTTTTCTATTAATAAAATTACATTTTATTCGAGAAAATCCATCGATTACTTCAATTATATCCGACGATCCTGCATACTTATATCTTTTGTTGACTGTAGATAGTTTTTAATTTGTGGAAGCTTGTAAATGGCAAGCGTAAGCGCTAATTGTACATTTTTAGGTTTCCGTACCTCAAAAGGAAAAAACGGAGCCCTTATAGGATCACTTTGTTGTCCGTCTGTCTGTCTGTCGAGACTGAAGCTGTAAAAAAAACAAACTTCTAAGTTGACGTGAAAAAAAGATACGGCCGTTTATGCCGCAAAAAACTTATACTTCGACACTCAAGGGAATCAAAATTTATAGGGTACCTCCCGTTGAACTAGAATCATGAAATTTGGCAAGAAGCAAGGACATGTCGCACAAGTAAAGGAAAAATCCGAAAACCGTAATTTGTAGCTACATTTAAAAAATCCCGTGATAAACTATTTACATACCTACTTTCTAGGGAACCCTCGGTGCGCGAGTCCCACTCGCACTTGACCGGTTTTTTATCTAGATATTAGACTGTGCGCTTTCTGAAGAATATATGTATAAATAAATAATACTTACAGATGTCGAATAAATAAATAAAAAGAGAAACTAAAATGCAAATTAAAGTCGGTTAAAAAAAAAGTTGAAGACCGAAGGAATAAATAAATGTAGACTTGGTTTTTAAATTACTATAAGCTGCTAAAGTAGGTACGGTGAATAATTACTTCACGATGTATCACCCAGCACGTCAAGTACCTAAGGTGGATGGACAGTCGCATAATATATGATTTCCCTTCTTTTCTATTCATGCCGGGTTCCCAAACTCATCGCAGAATTGGTTTGACAGAACCAATTCTGCAAGGAGTTTGGGAACCCGGCCGCGGAATATTTATAGGGTATTTCGCAGAAATTGAATATTTACGCTGATAGAACCGAATGAAAGCGTACTAGCCACTCATATTTATATTTCGAAAGTCAAGGAGAATTTTGTATTGAACTATGCATTAACATCTTGCATTTCAATTTCATAATTAATATATGCCACGCTTTCAATATACAGGGTAAAATTGAAAACATGCGACAAATCGAAATGGGAGATTGTACTCATCATTATGAACAACTTTCACTATGGGACCAAACCTGAAATCGCGAAAAAAAAAATCAGCTGATCCCTAATCCCTACATTTTGACGAGTTATGCGAACATAAAATGTAGGGAACAGCTGATTCTTTTTTCGCGATTTCTGGTTTGGTCCCCTAGTAAAAGTTGTCCATAATGATGAGTACAATCTCCCATTTCAATTTGTCGCATGTTTTAAATTTCAACCTATATAAAAATTAAAAGCACTTTTTGATACCGCAGTTGTTTTTTTTTTGGTAACGGTAGTTTTGTAAATTATGTATATTCTAAATTACTTCAATAACAATGTGTTCTTGTAAAGTTTAATAGCAAATAAGATGACCAAGTATGATATTTTGAGTTCGGATAAAACAGTGTCTCAACAAAAAAATCTTTATCATAATGAACAAAAATTTCTCGTAAATCCTATACAAACAGTTTTTAAGGAGTAAAGGACTTTAAAATAATATTTATGGAAGGTTTCGTAATTTTGCTCTTGAATTTATAAACATAACTCATTTTTTATTATGAATGCCAACAAACATTTGCGTGAGCATTCCCTAAAGTTATGGGACAAGTCATCAAAGAAAAAGCCTTTCAAGCTATTCTTGTTTAACCGATTTGTAACAGAATGGAATATCTCCAAGCTATTTGATACACACGCATTAGCTAATTAGCTGTTAGTGTGTCTAACCAAAAAATAATAATGTTTGGCATAGATTTACTATATCCTACTACTGTTATATACAGAGGTCGGAGTAGGTAGATTGATTTAAGGTCGTTGACGTCAAAAGTAGAGGATAATATGGATATGCCTCCAAAATACCGGAACTTCATATTTATTGTGATATTTGTTCCGGAATTTTGAAATTAGCACGAATTTGTGTTTAAGGTGAAAAACGTACCTATTAATAATATCAATCTACGCTGCCAGTGTTAGCTAATGGTGAAAGAAATCAGTATTTTATTTTATACAAAAATACCTTGGAATAGTTTTGTCCCTTACTGTTGAATTAGAAATGACGCTTGACAGTATGAGACAAAACTTAGACAGGGCCTTTTGTTTCTTTATCTCATGTTCATCTATGTTCACAACGCATTGACCGCACGCAACGATCAATCAGAAGCAAGTTTAGTATCCTGTATGACTCATTGGGTGTTCATATAATAAACGATTTTGTTAGCCTATCTGTATGTTTTTTATTTTATTTTATTCCATAATTCCAATCCCGGAACTTTTTCCGGTACTTCCCGCACATTGGATAAAATGGCATGTCCATATTATAATATCTTGACGCAAGTATATAAAATCAATCTACCTACTCCGACCTCTGGTTATATACTATGTAAATCTATGCTGTTTGCATATTGAAATGCTATTTCGAGCTCGATTTTTCCGCCGCTCTCTCCATAAATAAAAGGATTGTCCAATGGAATACATTCACAAAAAAAAAAAAAACGTATGCCGTGGTGGGGACTGCCGATAAAATTGAAAAGCCAAGCGCAACATGTCGTACTCATAGCTACAGATACATAATAAATATACTGTTGACATTAGCATACCGTTGACATAAACTCATAAGATTATTCCCTAAAAAAATCGTTCAGCCTAAAGAAGTTTTCATTTCGAAAATTTGATAAGTGGATGAGCATAAACAGTAGTTAGCATATAACCGGACTTTTTATTGATAGAATATAATGGAATAGCATAAAACACTTAATCTGATTTGGAGAGGGCAGGTACACTGAGTAAACAATTCGCTTACTTAGGTAGGTACTAGAGGTATCAGTGTTGGGCTCAATCACTAAAAACAATCGATGGATTAGTCAAACTAAAAATTAGTTTTACTAAAGTCACTACTAGTGTTAGGCTTGTGTCGAACTAGCGTCAGGCTTGATTTTTACTAGTCACGACTAGTTTTTCACTAATCAAGACTAGTGTTAGTCAGGACTAGTGTCGGGCTAGTGTCGAAATTAGTTTTATTAAATTAATCATGATTGAAATTTTGTTTTAGTTGCAATTAAATATACAGTCATCAAATTCAGTTTTTACTTAAAACTAAAACTATTTTTCATTTTTATTTAAATATCTGGATAAATACATAGATAGTTTAAAGATAAGAACTTATTATTATTAGTTAAATAGTAGGTTCAAGGCCAACTTGAGAGTGCTTGTGAACACCTGGCTGGGAAACCTATAACATTCAATAAGATAAGATAATTTATTTATTTTACCACTTATGTACACACATAATATAAACAGACAAGAAAATAAACAGAACAGAAAAATATGTACAAACGGTGATGCTTACTTCATAAGAAATCTCTTCCAGCACACCTACGATAAGACGATAGATAGAGAGTTGGTAGACAGCGTTATTGCAGCGTTTATTTGTCCAAAACGAAAGTATACACACACGGCATGCAAGATGCTACATTAACACTCTCACTGCAATGGGAACCGCCGGCAACCCCCCAAAAAATTTTGTTCAGCAATCCAAAGCACATTTTTTAATACTTTTATCACATTTTTCATAACAGCACGTCATTAGTTGTAAAAACTATTTGAATTCAGGAGGTCAGGGCGGATCCCACGGCGTCCTGAAAGATTTTTTATTTTTGACCCGCCGGATCCCTCGACCTCTTGTAATAATTTTGACTTTTGACTCACGGCATTCACAAGCAGAAACTTTGGGACCCGCCGGCGCGGCGGCGGCCTCCTGATCTTAAAAGTTTTATATACTGTCGGCAGGGCGAGTGTTAAACTAAATCAGTCATGTTTTGCATCAACGGCGACAGTATTCTCAGAAATATGTACATATTTCGTTTATCTTTACCGTACGGATATTGTTGTCGTTATTCATCTCGCTCACTCGTGCGGTCTGGTAATAAGAAAAAATGTTTTTTTTTAGCATTGCATCACACTATATTATTGGCAAATAAGTATCGTTTACCTAAAATCATGGAACCATTAGTTATTGGTTTTAGTTTTATTGAAGTTACTCAGGTTCTTTCAATTCAAAACAAGTTATAGATACTATCCTTTATAAAGCACATTCCTGTTTGTGTCACTATCCATCAGAGAGAGAGTATTAGACAAATTGATTAAATAACTATTGACTAACATAACATACAAACATAATAAGGCTTGTTATTTGGATACTATGTAAGACTGGTCCAAGAATAAACCATTTATTTAATTTAATAAACGTTTTTGTTTTTTATTTTCCTTAAAATTACTATTTCAATCAAAATTAAAAGCTAAAACTAATTCAATCTTCAATCGTTTGTTAAACTAATTAAGTTAATTTTAGTTTTTAATCGTTAATCTTACTAAAATGTTTGCCAACACTAGGTATTAGATATATGACTAGATACTATGTACACGTAGAACAGAGTCAATAATACATGTAACGCTTCTCTTTAAACGCTAATACATAATTGAAAGACCAGAGAATCTTTTATCTAAATGTAATAAAAAATTCAATGTCAAATTCACGTGGGCCTATCGCTACCAGCCAGCGGTGCCCTTGTGAGAGTAGTTACTACTTGATACTTCGTCGATTTGATGGGAATTCGGGTTAATTCGCCTTTGAACTCGCAACACTTCACACACAGGTAGGTACTTCACTCTAGCAAATTGATTCGATTGCCAACAAACCGAACGTGATTCGAAATTGGATAGTTTTTTTGCTTTCTCTTTTTGTAGGTAATATCAGGGAAAGTAATTGTTTATCAAATTGACGCACTCCGTCAGTTTTCATTGCTATAGACATTTCGTACAACTGTCGAATTACGACAGTTGTGACTTGAATGTACGTATACGGACAATATTTTGCTTGGTATTTAATTTGATAAACAGTTACCTACAGTAAAACATGATACTCTATTGAAAGAAAAAAAAACTGAAAATAACTCGATGCAAACATAATACAGCGAGAAAATATTGTCGGAGATTAATTAGTGATATCGAATGCTAAATAAAAACATGCATTATACGCATTAAAAAAAATAGAAAAAGACACTCCCTCGATCTGGTTTGAACAAAAATCACATGGTAAACTCTATTTTTTTTCTTTCGTTGTTACCTACTTATTTTATCCTGCTCTACGCCTTGCAAGTCTGAGCTCTGAGTGAGCTCTGAACATTGTATTTCTAACGTTTTGAATTTAACTCGAACTACTTTGTCAGTTACAAACTTTAAAATGTCTAAACGGTTTTTGTACAATCGTATAGTAGTATGTACCTACACTTTAAACGTATTGTTGTATTATTAAAAAAACCGGCAGATTTATGATAAATTAAAAAAATAAACAAACTTTATAGTATATATACCTACAAAATTTTGATAGGCAGAAACTACTATAAAGTATTGTTGACAGGCAAAATATCTACATACATATAAATGTACTTAGAAGAAATTGATGGATATGCTGATGTGAGTTGTGCAAGAAAAAAGTGGAAATCGTCACCAGGCCATAATTTAACTTAATGTTTGGCAATTTGTCGAAGATTGAGCTTATAGGAAACTTGTCCATTTGGGGAATGTTAGACCTGACAAGTTGTTGAACTTGGGAACAAGTTTCTGTACTAAGTATTGCAATATCGTGTATGTAAAAGGAAAGGTCAAGCGAATAAATTATTGAATAGGGGAGGTCAGCTTAGCTTAGTCGTAGAAGGAAGGGAGGCTTTCCTCGATAACTCGGCTATTTTAAAATGGTATGTCGACCTTTTCGATGAATTTTATACTTAACTTATCTCCTGCCCTCGTCCTCACAGCTGTGTTGCGTTTGAGTCAGTTATGTTTCAATAAAATATCTACCTAATAACAATTATGTTTGTTCTATTTTTAACATTTTCTGATTGCTAGTCTTCAAAATATTTGAAAATAATGTTTATTATGACCACGTAGACGTGTGACTTATTAACCACTTTTTTATTTTATGTGAGTTACCTAAACTAATATGGGCGTCTACGTCTACAACATTTTTTGCAAACATTGATTGAAAACCAGAGGGGTAATTGCATAGTACACTAACAGCTGGCTTTCATTTTGACAATTCAACAACATTCATTGCGTTATTTTCGTTGTTGAACAGACAAATTTTTCAACCATATGAATCAATGGATTAGCAATATCCTTCAAAATGATTCAGATTTTGTTTTATAGTGTGTTACGCAATTAGGGTGCCGGTCTCACTCTAATGAAGATTTTACGTATGAAATATGCCAGAAAAATATTAATAGATGCTGACACTAAAAGTCTAGAACGTAACTATGCTTTCATTTATTATATCGGTGCCCTCATTCACTTTTTAACAAAATTCACCCTTTGTTATTGCAAAGACAATACCTAACAGTGCCAAACCATCGTTAATACCTACGAAATGGGATCCAAAACTGGGATCCAACGAAAATAAATCTTTATTTTCATTAACGAACGAGAACAAAACTCGTGGAGCGATTCTGTCACACCAGAAATTGGAAAACACAATCGAATTTCGCACGTCTTAAACAGCCAGAGATAGAGTAACGTTTATTATTGTCACGGAAAAAGGAAATTGTACGAAACGAACCTTAGCGCTCGTTCAGACACGCGGAAACTGCGCGGTTAGTAACCGTGCGATTTCTAGAGGTTAATTAGCGGAAACCGTGCGGTAACGGTAGAACCAATATGAAGATGCTCATGTAAATAAAAAACCGTTGTGCGAATTTCACCGAGTCTAAACGCACGCTTATCTAAAAATTGATTAGTGTCACGTTCTACTAGCTCATCAAGGTCCATGGTTGAACACAGGCTTTTCAATGAACGCTTACTATATTTAATTTTCTGCCGATATCCCATACACCATAAATACTACACGTCGTTAGTAGTCCCAAGCAGTTGAGTGTTCTCAGTAAAGCTGTATTAATAAGCAGACTGATGTTGCTTCACATCCTCTTTACCAAATCCCCTTATAGGCACAGTAAGCCGTAAACTGTTTGCAGTGCGACCAAGGCTTAGGCCTTGGTAGCCTTGTTGGGCTTGGGCTTGGTGGCCTTGGCGTAGGCTTAGGCCTACGCCTAAAATATTTACAGCATTTATCAGAATGGTGTGGTTATATTTAAGGGTGTGGAACAGACTATCAAACTGTACAACATTCTCTATGGGACCAAAATGGTAAGTAATCGCGAAAAAATTATCAACTGTGCCATAAAAAACCTCGAATACCTACTCGACCACAAAGGAGACGGAGATTTCTGGGCCTGATTGTAATAAGTTGAGGTATGATTTAAAAAAGGGTTATATTTTTCTACTTCAAATTGTGAAAAGTCAACCCAATTTCCTCTGCCTAGCCTTTTCCCAACTATGTTGGGGTCGGCTTCCAATATAACCGGATGCAGCTGAATAACAGTATTTTACATAGAGCGACCGCCTATCTGACCTCCACAACCCAGTTGCTGGGTAATACGATACCCCTTGGTATGACAGGACTGGAAAAATCAACCCAATTTACAATCTGTAAATTGAGAAGTTCAAAGCTTAAATTAAGGCTATGAATAAAATGGGATATCGATTCAATTATAATGATTAACCTGACAGACTTCATACTATTTAAAAAAAAGCTTTTAATTGGTTAAATGAGGGAATGAGAAAGAAGCAATATTAAAATATTATTGTAACTGCATTGTAGGCAAACGGACTGTAGGCTGCTGCGCCCATGTAATGTCAATAATATTGTACCTTAGTAAGGCTAGGTACGAAGATAATCTAGTACAGTCTACACAATTCCTAGATGGCATTCTTGAAGTTAATAAAAAATACTAATAAAAAACGATTTTTATTGTTAAACATCATCGCCTTACCCATGATTTTTACATTTTTGTGTTTCCTAACTTGTTTTATAATTAACATCACACTTCAAAAATCAGCTGTTAAGTAAGTATAGATTGTTACGTAACCTCACTTTTACTAAATACCTTTTAACTCAGCTCGCACATTGCCAAAATCCGTAAAATTATCAGTGATGGTTTGATATGGTGTATAGTATAATCACACCCCGGACACTCCATACAACGCTCGCAAAATAATTACCTACTACTACTACATTAAAAATGACGTTTGTATACGTATGAATGTGTGCGTGAGGTACTTGTGTTTGCGAGCGCTCTTGTTAAAGAACTGCGACGAATACGCCGAAGTGCGGGGTGAGGTGCGGTAACTGATGTTAGTGCGGGGAAGGGAGTGGCCTTTCTGTACGTAGTACTTTAAGAGCCTATACTACCTCAGCTAAAATTCACTCTTTATCTCGCTCATACGATACTGCTCGCTGACTGAGTGAGAGCGAGACAGAGTGCGGTGCTGGGCGGCAGGCAGCGCCAATAGTTTAGGTATTTGCTTTTTACAGTGAAAATAATGGGAATTATAAAAAAGTAAATAACATAAGACCTGCTTTAAAGTAAGTTCAGTTGCAAAGTTTCATGATCTAATTTGAAGTATTTTTTGAATACCAGCGGTTTATTGTTCGGGTTAGAGGTAACTTTGGATTTATTTTCTATCGAGAAAATTTTATGGAATCGTTTTTTCGTCTAACATAAGACTTAGCATTAATCCTCAACTTTACCGTATATTTATTTCAAAATTAATGGTGCAGTATTTTCGACATAACGGAGGATCACGCTAAGCCATTTGAGGTAGTATAGGCTCTTAAGTATTCTGTGGTATAATATAGCTATCAATTGATACCAATTTCATCTTTTCAAAACCAGAACTAATTCTGTAACACACTATCAATCACAATCTGAATCATTTTGAAGGACATTGCGAATCCATTAAATGATAAATGAATTTTTTTCTGTTAGTAGGTTTGCACAAACACTTTTACACGTCAATCATATTTTAAAAAACTAGATGAGGTCAGCGTTTCCTACTCTGAGAAGAAAGGCCGAAACAAACTCAGAAGTCACAGTTTCACATAATCTCTGTCAGATCATGTGAAGACCATGTAGATCGATGTCTGAGATGGTCTTTTGAGGAAAGAACTACAAAGATTGAGATTGCTTCATAATGTTCGAAAAATTTGTCTGCTCAGCAAAGTAAATAACGCAACGAATGTTATTGAAATGTCGAAATGAAAGCCAGTGCTACTGATAGTGTGATACACAATTACCCCGCAGGACCAAGATTGTATAAAAGCTACCTATCCGTCTCCTTCGTGGTACGGCTGATTATTTGATATTTGATTATATTTGACAGGCCTGATGGTCTAGTGGTTAGTGACCCTGACTGCTATGCCGGAGGTCGTGGGTTCGATTCCCACCCAGGACAAATGTTTGTGTGATGAGCACGATCATTTGTTCTGTGTCTGGGTGTAATTTATCTATAATATGTATGTATTTAGAAATATATAAGTATGTTTATCAGTTGTCTAGTACCCATAACACAAGCTCTGCTTAGCTTGGGACTAGATGGCGTTGTGTGATAGTAGTGGAATATTATTATTATTATTCCTGATACAAGCTGTAGATGCAGCTCTGTATTCACACAAATTACATTTATTCAATTACCCTATTAATTAAATACCTGAATACACTAATATATACATAACAATATTGATGTATTAGTATATTAACGCAGGTTATTGTACAAACAATGTTTACTACGAGCAAGTACGCCTTCAGACTGATTTATTTTTACGTTGCTTGATTTATTTTTTCTTACAGTTATGATTCATAGTTATCGCCTTGGGTTAAATTAAGGAAATTAAAATAGAATGAACTTGTAGAATGTATATTCGTAGGCGAATGTGATAAAATTGATATTTGATCGAGAATATCGCGACGCGTGTCCGCATCAGTCGTGGACGCGTCGGCTGGTGTCGTTGTCACTAATAGGAACTATGGACAGGTCCACTATTTCATCTCTTTCGCAACTTGTCCCTTGTAAGGTAATGAATACAACTGAGATATTTTTACAACAGTAACTCGCCAGTTACTCAAATAATCTAGTTTGTGGAATATATAATCTGTTACTTATTGTAATATCGACATATTACAATAACAGATTATATATTCCACAAACTAGATTATTTGTGATAAATTTCTATGTTTACAGCCAATCTTTTTTACTTCATACGTCGTAACGTTCCTTCTTCTATAATACCAGCCGAAGACTTTTTGATGGGAAAGCAATAAAAAGCTACGTACTCGTACGTAACATGCTTTCAAGCAAGTTTGGGTATCGCACAGATACCAGTTACCACAATTGGACCCATTTTTGCAAACAAGAACCAACCCACAGTTTGAGTGAAATTGAGTTTAGTACATAGATGGCGCTCAAATCACGCATTCTAGCTTCTCTAAAAAAATGGTTCCTTTTCACCGACTAACAACAGAGATACAACACTGTCACTTGCGGAACCAACCCACTTTGGCCACCTTTTAATAAACTGTAAAGAACTATACGGCATGGTCCCCTAAACACTTATTAAAACTAATTGTTAAACAGACCCATGATCCTTGGTACCTTTTCAACTTAAGCATTTTAATTATGCAAACCAGAACCAATGTTCGTTGGTTCCATCTAGCATAAAAAGTTATAATATTTTTATAACTAAATAGAACCAAGAGAGTTTGGTTCTTGTTTGCATAATGCAAATTATGTTAGTCTTGAAGGAACCATGTAGCATAGTTCTTAATGGTGTTAAAATTCAGCATTATTTAATCAAAAATAAAAGAACCATTCTAATCGCGGGTATCGTTAATACAGATAATAATAATAAAAAATAACAAAATGTGATTTTACTTTTGTAAGTAGTATTTTTTTTCACGTGTACATAATAAGTTTTTTTTTTTGTATTGGACACACAATATTGTTTTTTATAAAAGACAGCTATGGGTATATAATCTGGGTATCCATACAGGCAGTAATGACCAAGCACATTGTAATGGGTGGGTGGAAGGGGAGGCAGGCAGAGGGTCGCAGAAAGTCGGTTCGTGTTTAATAAAACATATCACAGAAAGATTAAAAGATGGTGTTGAGAGTTTATTCCTCTGGAGTGACTCATGTGGGGGTCAAAATAGAAATACACACATCAACACGGTCTAGGGATATTTCATACTCAATTAAATAACTCGAAAAGTACTGGCCGCATTGGAATCTTTTATACACCGATTTGTTTGTAATTTATCTCAGACTAATTCCTGAAAATTCTTTTGTTTCGGTGGCAAAAAATGTCTTGATGTATAGGAGAGGGAATTTTCATTTGTGCGAAATTTAGAAAACAATACGAATTACGTTTAGTTACAGTTTTTTTCATTTTTAAACGAAAGATAAAGATAAAATTGAGGTATTGTAGCCATGCAACGCCGACATTTGACGAGGGCGGAGATGTTACGAGCTGTGGGAATGCTGGAAGCTGGATCTGTTCAGCGTAATGTTGCTGAGGCCATAGGGACCCATCAAAATGTAATTTCAAGATTGTGGACACGCTATCGTGCCACAGGTGAAGTAGCGGAGAGGCACCGGGGGCCAAGTCGCATCACTACCCCCAGACAAGACCGATTTTTGCAAATTACTGCGCGAGCACAACCAAATGCAACGGCGACTCAATTGGTCCAAAGGCTGCGAGTGGAACACCAAGTGCTTGTGAGTGACCAAACTGTAAGAAGGCGACTGCATGAAAGCAATCTACGCTCTCGTAGACCACTCCGGGTCCCACCTTTACGGAGAGGCAATCGTGGACGACGATTAGAATGGGTTCGGAACCACGTGGACTGGGGCCGTGAGCAATGGTCCAATGTGCTGTTCACGGATGAATCCAGGTTCGGCTTCCATCCAGATTCACGAAGGACGCGTGTTTGGCGAGTTCCTGGACGATGGAGCCGTCTCCAGAACCCTCAGGAAGTTCACCCATACCAAGGAGGAACAATTATGGTTTGGGCAGGAATTCGTCTTGGAGGACGGACGGATCTCGTTTGGGTGCGGGGCAATATGACGGCAGAACGATACGTCCAACAGGTGCTGGGGCCCGTAATCTTGCCCCACAGAACACAAATGGGGCAAGATTTCCTGCTCATGCACGACAATGCCCGGGCACACACGGCGAGAACGGTAGCAGCTTGGTTACATACACATAATGTTAGGGCCTTAGACTGGCCTGCTCAATCGCCAGATCTAAATCCCATTGAGCATGCGTGGGATATGCTGCAAAGAAGAGCTCTGAAGGACGTTCCTGAAAATCTGGCTACAGAAGATCAACTTTTTGCGCACCTCAGAAGGACATGGGACAATATTCCGCAGCAAGACATTGACAACCTTGTTCTGAGCATGGCGAATCGTTGCCGATGTGTTATGAACATCATGGGCGCTTTCTCAGACTACTAACTTCAAGTTTATAAACACAAATTAAATGATTTTTCTATTTTTACTCACAAATTAAAAGTTCATTCATATACGATTTCCGTCTATGCTTCATTTTTTTTCCATAAAATCCTGAAATTTTAATCTAAGTACCTTAACCATTATTAAAAAATGGTAGAATATTAAATAACGTATCTTTTAAATATATACATGTCATATAAATAATTAACACATTGGTTCTTGCTTCCATTGTTCTGTAATATTGTATTGAAAATGATTAAAAAGTATATTTTATAAGTAATTACTTTTATTTTTAGAAATATCACAACAATTGAATCTTACGTCCATTTTGCAAGTAGGAACTAAGCAACAAAATATGTTTTTGCTAGAAAGAACCAACCGGGTTTTTAACGATTTACTTTATACCATAACTTCATAAAATGTATAAATCTGATATTCCTAGATAGCCTACAGTATGCCACATATGGTCAACAAGTAATCATTCATTAATATACTAAGTATGCATTTTGCACACTTTGTTTACAAAAGTTTCATTTTCTCGAAAGTAATCTGCTGTGGGTTGGTTCTTGTTTGCAAAAATGGGTCCAATTTTCAAATATTGTATATTGGAACATACTTAAGAGTTTGTTACGTAGGTACTTACGTCTTAATAACTAACTTTTACAAACTAGCAACAAAATCTTGCTAACAGACAGGAACTATATAATAACTTCCGTTCTGCACCTCTTTTATAGTATTATTGGACGCTTGAACTTTGTCCAGTCCATAACCGACAGCTGACATGGCTCTTCCATTCTCTCTTTATCGAGCAAGTTTTGTATGGATCGAACCAATGTCGCAGTCCGCCCCTTAACAAGTTCGAACGCGTCGTTTATGGTGGAACTAGTCGCGAGCTCGAACTCACTGCTCAAAAAGCACGCTGTCTCACCTGGTATCGTGTCCGACAGAGACAGTATCAGTGATGAGCAGTTAGACGCTAGTTTACACGCACAACGTCTAGTTCGCACGCACTCAAACACCATTCCGAACTAAAACGCGCGTAAAAAAATACGAAAAGTCATTTGGAAAATCGAGTTTTATGAAAAAGTCACTGCATAAATCAATTAAAAATAAAGTTTATTGAACACTTCGATAATTTGAGCTTTGTCGGTACCGTCTTTATTTTAAAGATTTTACATTTATTTCATTTATTTACACCCAAAGTTAAGTTAAAATTAGCAAGAAAAACGAGTCGTTGTTGGCTCATAACTTTTTAATGGCTTTTTATTTTACTATTCTGTTTTCGTACAGACATAATTAATAATAAGAAAAAACGATATCATGTTTAACTTTGGATGTACAGTGTCAAACAGTGGAGTAATAACCACCCTCCCGAAATTTTGTATGGTAAAAATATCGACTAGTGCCACCTTAATACTAACACCCGGTTTCTTTATTTAGAATGTGAAGTTGAGAACTCGTTAAGCTCTTAAAACACTAGCATTAGATACTTACGATAAAAGCCCGCGAGAGTAAAATTTATTTGCAACAACGTAGGAAATGTTTAATGTCACCGGCTGCTTTGATGGAATCACCTTAAGTACCTAATGCTAAATTAGAGTTTGACAAGTTCTCATAGAAACTCGATGTAAGTATACGAAGATTTCACAAAATGGGTCACGAGCGAAGTAAATCTATGTTGGCCCAAATATTTGCGTAATTATATTTGGCAGTTTTATTAAAGCTGTGGCTGCGTGATTGTGGGTCGCGGGGCTATTCCCGCGGGATTATTAGTCTGACTGTTTGTGAAAGTCGAATGTGAGTACATCGCCAAAACTCTTAACAATAGAAAACCAAACGACTTTACTTTGTAGTGTTTTTTTTTGGAAGTCGGTGTGTTTTTCTTGCTATGTAAATAACAGTGACAGGAAGTTATTATAACATCATCAACATACAGTTTAGTGGAAAAAATACATAGGTATTATTGAAGCTAATCCAAAAAGTAACTATGACCAGTTGGTCATAGTTACTTTAGCGATTTACGAGTTCGTAAATAGCGATAGCGAATAGGCATCGCTCGCTTCGGTCGCTCGGCTTGTGCGCGGTTGGTCACAGTTCTACCCAAACCTAAACGACCAATTCGTTTCAGGGTGCCCTAGCTAAATTACTGCAACTGATTCGGCATTAAAAGCCACACCAAACACTTACTGTGCACTGCAGATTAAACCATTCTGCATCGTGTCTAAACGTGGGCAGCAGTTTTGTTAAACGGAACGCAATAGCAATCCAGCTTATGTTGTTCAGCTGTTTTACATAACGGAGCTGTTTTGTAAAACAGCGGATTCGACAATCCATCTGCGACATATACAATATGCATATATACAAGGTGACTTGTAATTTGACGTAGTCCTTCCAAGACGTGATAGTGTGACCCATTTGCAACAATTAATCACCCCATAAAGCCTAGGCGAAAATTCATGGGTTTCAAAAAAACTCTACTTTTATGTATTTTTAAAAAATTCCCAAAATTCGTCATTAAATATCACTTTTCTCTTAAGTCTCGAACTAGTGCGGAACCGCACTAGTGCGGTAACATAAAGTAAAAAGCACGCGTGTTTAATATACTGCATTATGGACCTAAAAGCGGTACAAGCAAGTATGTTGAAAAAATATTTATGTTACAACTCGGTTATAGCAATAACACGGTAATAAAATGCAGAAAAAATAGATATACGTATTGTGGAGTACATTGTAAAAATGCGAAAAACTTACTACATGGACTTTCAACTGCCCTGTCGCATAAAACTAGTTTTGTCATATCTCGTTTACGGTACCCTATAACTTGAGATTGCTGCAGGAGCGAGTTGAGAAATTGTCTGAACAGCGAGTACCTAAGTGATTGAGTTTGCTTTTAATTTTAAAGGCAAATTGTCACAATTAACGACTCAAGACTTTCATCAACGCTGCAACCGTGGTACGTTGGAGATTGAACGTATTTTGAAACTCAATAAAGCTATTCGAAACTCTTCAAAGTTCTTTTTATACACCTCATTGCAGAGGCTTGATGGTGGATTAGCTCCCATAAACCATGTAGAAGCTTTCCAGCACATTTCTTTGTATAGTCTTTACTGGATCTCTCCCGCCATGTATTCCTATATTGTCGTTTTTCTCGATCCGACAATTCATTACTTGCAACAATTGACCCATACATACTAACTAACAATCTAACACACACGGCAAGTTAAATAAAAGCTTGTAATGACGCAGTGCACAATTTATTTAGTACGAACAGCCACAGAACATGCTTTTTGTCACTTCCTGGATTGTTTTCACTTCCCTGTCTATGTATTTCCAGAGAAGTGCTAGACAGGGAAATGATATTTTGAATGTTTTTTCCCTAAATCTAGAAGTATGTTTTATTTTATTACAATTATAACGATTTCCATAAATCTTTCGTGCAACTAAAAGAAATATTTACAATGCGTTAAAATGAAATAATATTTTATAATTGAAATGTACCCAGTAACTGGGTTGTGGAGGTCGGATAGGCAGTCGCTCCATGTAAAATACTGGTATTCAGCTGCATCCGGTTACACTGGAAGCCGACCCTAACATAGTTGGGAAAAGGCTAGGCAGGTGAACTAGGTACCATGGCAACTATCTCCACTAAACGCACGGACACGACTGATAGCTGGTCGCTGTTCGAGTGAAACAAAACACAGCCTTTACTATGCTGTCGTCATCACCTCTTTCTTTCTATTGCCCGAGCGGCAACGATACTTGGTATTCAATTTCAAGGTGATTTTAACAAACTTTTAGGTGACAGGGAATTTATACTAAATACGCGTCGCCTTTGAAATTCGGAGAAAATAAGGGATCGCAAAACTGTTTTAGCTTTTCCGGAAACCATAATTTAAACCTTATTACATGGACTTATATTTTGAAATGTCGTCCCACAGGGAAGTGACAATTGCCCATTTTTAGGTCAATTTGTCGTATAAATAATTATTTGCTTGAGAGAGATGATTTTTAGTGTCCAATTAAAAACCAATATAAACTTTTATTTCATAGTGTCACTTAACACAAATAATTTTAATAATTAGATATATTATTCTACGACCTGAGCCAACCATAATTCCTCAATTTGTAGAACTAGCCTTATAAACAAGCAGAACGAAAAAACCGCAAGAACGCGCACTTCCGTCGCTTCATCCTACAGATGAAATGATTTCGCAGATGGCAGCCGAGAGATATTAGACCTTACCTATTTGCAGATTTACAAGAGAGGAGAGAACTCATTTCACATCGTCGGCAAAATTACACAAATAATTGCTAAACAGAATTATCCTACCCTTCAAAATTTTACTCTCCAACGTTTTCGTGTCTGGCTGTGGCGTAAGTTTTCGGTTGTATTTAACGGTTGCAGCTAAGGGAAAAGTTTCGAAATTACAATCGGTCTTCTGATTTTTCCCACAAGTTGTACACCACAAGTTCACTAGTGTCATAAAACACTGTAAGCAACTCTAACATGTGGACGTCCACGAGTCCAGTACCTACATTATAGAAAAGAATTCAACACCTGTACAGCAGACAAATGGAATCTATACGTTATGTCAGAATGGATGTCGTAAAATGAACGTTCTTGCCGCCATCCACAATCCCTGACATGATACATGTATTCTCTATCGAAGCGCAGACACATTTTAGATAAAATAAATATACAGAACTTTTCGAACACTTTTCAATATGATTTTCTGCTTGGAAAAATGAGTTATTTTGTAATACATTTTCATTTCGTATTTTTGGCATGCTTGTCGGTTTTCTGTATAATATTCGCATTTTACGTACCTTCCAATCCAATCTATAAACAGCGTAATACTCGTTAACGTTATGGTATGACTGAGTGAACAAATAAATGATCCACTTTTTGGTCCCAATTAACATTTCTAGTTAAAATATAATTTATCTGTTCAATGGACCAGCCAAGTGTACATTTAGAACAACAGTTAAACGAGTAGCATGCGATTTAATTACGTACTACCAATTAAATGTACTAAATAAATAAGGTGATCAGGCATAAAGTGCATTCGGATGTAAATTGGACATACATGTGTATCTCTATATAAGAGGAAATTAATCTGAAAGCAATGAGGTCTATTTTTAGATCCAACCGAGCAATTTCGACATTCTTCTCATGTTCTATGCGTATCATTCGTGCGTGATCCTCGTTCCAAATCTGTATTTTTATAACTTCTATAACTAAATTCTTGAGACTGTCGTCTATAAAAGTAATCACGAGATAGAAAAATACCAGTAAATAAACAGAAAATGCGCGGTCAATGTGGAATCCTAGCTATTTCTTATTATGTACGAACTGATAAAAAACAGATGCCTCATACATATATTAAAGGATGGAAAGAGAAAAGCTGGCAAGTGCGAGTCGAACTCGAATATGAAGGGTTTCGTAAACTACTGTACGGTAGATGTTTGTTATGTAGCAAAAAACGTATTTCTTCTAATTACGTCTTTAATTTTTTACTGTATATTATTTTAATTTGTTGTGCCATAGTAGTTCATACTCTATGAAAATTTTAAGTGTCTACCTATTACCGTTCAAAAGATACAGCCCTGTGACAGACGGACGGACCGTGGAGCTTAGTGATAGGGTCCCGTTGGCACCCTTTGAGTACAGAACCCTGAAAATTTATGAATATTTATTTATCATTATTTGCTTTCACAATGGAAAAGCGAAGAAGACAGGCGTTAAAAGCAAACTTCTGCAAAAGCAACAGTCTACTTCAGCAAGTTTTTTTTACTTAATTCTTGTTTGTTACTGAATATTCATTTTCGTCCTTCGTTAGAGAAAGGTTGTGTTACGAAAAGCCTATATAATTTTATTATATTGATGCAAGTCTGCGTCAGGACATATTCTCGAAATTCTATTTGCTACATTGAAGGATGTTGCAATATCCCTACCCTTTGTACGTAAAGCGATCGAACAATATTTGCATTACTTATTCAACGTTGCAATAAGCTGCTCACGTAACTGTATGAAGCATTTCTCGAAACCCTCCTACGTGATATATTCTACAAGACAGCTTGTAGGTTTTACCAAGAAATAAGTACATAAGATTGGAAAATCCCTAACCTTTTTAAGACAAAAGTGACTTTGAAAAAGAACTTTACCAGAGTTACATCGTACGAGAACATTATTGGAAAATGTAATGTATATTTACGAGAAAAGAGTGTTTTATTGAAATTTAAATAAATATGTAAAATGCATTTTTATAAGCTCATTATAGTGCTACATTGTGACTCTGATGATTGTGAAGGCTTTTCTTTATATTGGAGAATTTGTTTTGCCAGTTCTTTTCGCAACTAACTCACTTACTAAGATGTTCTAAGGGTGAGCGAATTCTGGGTTCTAGCTTTAAGCTACTTGGACTTTAAAATGGAGATATAGTAGTTTTTGGCAACAATGAATCTTGCTGATTGATTGAGACACGTGTTATAGATCCACCATTTAATAATACATCTTGGAAACTTCCCATAATAAGAGGTTTAAGATACTGTTATATGTCTATTGTCTATATAATAATAATAATTTATTTAAGTCAGACACAGTCCATGTTTATGTTAGTAAGTACACTGACATTCAACAGTAATAGATGGACAGAGATGATTCAACTTTTTTTTTTCAATAATACTATGTCGCGGTTTCTTTGTGAAGCGAAACCTCTAGGCAAAAAAAATAAAGTGAAAAACCAGGAATGCCCAAGGCATCCAGCGAGTACCAGCAAAAAACGAAAGTTAGCAAGAGTGCTTAATCAGCTTCTGCGAAAATTACCGAAGGCAAAACTGGGGTGGGAACGCGCAGAACAAAAAAAGCAAGAAATTACCAGAAGTAAATTGGATCATAAACGCTTATGAATTAGTCTGTGGCGCGCCGTGTTAGTCGATAAATTATTACTTTATAAATAACAGAAAATTTATGACCAGCAAACACGGTAAAGTTTTCAATAGTTGAACGATGCTGATGCTTGCAAGATATTGTCCAAAATGCTCTTTTAGACGAAAATATTTTCTGTATATGGTACCGCTAATGTGCGTAAATCAGTTAGAGTGCAGATTAACTAGTTAATCTGCAGATTATCTGGTTGAGTCCGTTAAAGTGGAAAAAAAGTGTTTTCGCCTAGGCCAAACCAATTCTCCCTACACGGGTTGCATGATTGCGGTCGGTCGATAGGCGACGTAGGAAGCTAGAGCGAGCGAAGGGCACCCAGAAGTTAGGTTTGGTTAGGTTACTTTAAACCCTTTACACAGAAATAGTCTTCGACATAGGATGCAAGAGCGAGCGAATGAGAACTGGTTTGGCCTAGTCGAAACTAGTTCATCCTAAAATCGGGTTTGGCCGGTAACATATTTCACACTGTAACGGATTGTACCCGGTAATTTGCAGATTAACAAGTTAATGCGCATATTAATGTATTCCGTATTCTAACGGTAACATATACAGTTACAAGTTTCTTTTGTTCGACTTAAGTTCTCTGGATGAATACGCAAATCTAGCTTTCGAGTCTCGAGTACCGACAAGATTTTCTTTTTTGTAGGTACATACTCAATAGATCACAAGATGTATAGATATCTATAATGCAAAGATAAGTATCTGCTGAAATATGAACAATCTACTTAAATATGTAGACTATTCATATTTAGAGAGACGCAATGCTCTAAGTTACGCTATATTAAACAAAATATATTTCATTTTCAAATAAACATGTTTGGTGTGTCTCGCCAACAGACTTGTACTACAAACAAGATCAAAGATATAAAAAACGTGAAGTAACGTAAATAGGAGTTATTAGCGTTGCAGACATCACCTGAATGAAAAGGCACTTTTCGCACATGTCCAACAGAGGGCGAAATACCCTTCAGAAAAAAAAAATGAGCTATCTTTTGTCCTCTTACCAATAGATTCGTTCATTGCCATGACGACGCAACATTTTTTGGTCTCTCAACCGCACTAGTGAAAATCTGAAATTGCTTTTTGTGCTCCGGAGATTCATTGTTCACTAGTGCATTTTTTTTACGCATTTCTATTTAGTTACAAAAGGATTATACCTAATAAAAACGAAGCTTATTACTAGATTCGGGGAGTTGACACATTTAAATGGAAATCGTATATGCTGGACAAAAACCAATAATAACTATCGATATTTTCAATAGGTTTTGCCTGGTACTGGGGTTCGGCAAAAATCAACGTAGCTGAGATGAAAAAAAAAAATATGCGGATTTTATACTAAAGAAAAACTGTTGACTCGACCCTTAAATCGAATTTCTGAGCACTTTATTGGAATGATTTGAACGCAAAGAATATTCAAAATTGTTAGCAAAGTCACATAGACTTTTGTGGATGAATAAATCACATTTTTGGTTGATAAATGGTGTCGATCAATCCCTTCTTTTTGCATTTTATTTAAGTTCATATAATTTCTGACCCATCTCACCAGAGGCTTTACAAAACCCTACAATATATCTGTTTGCCTTTGATCACACGAATGTGTCAACATTGCCCCGCGGCAAACGACCTGCTTATTAAAATAAATCTTTTAGGATCAAACCTAACAAAAACTAAAGTGACCTTATCATTTTCATTTTGAGACTGAAATTATACATTCACTTACGATTAGTCTAGTTGGAATTCATTATCTCAAATCCAGTCACACAGTGATCAAGCGCACTCGTAAATGTCGTTTCTTTTATTATTCCAACCCCTTAGGCAACGCAGGTCCCTCGCTAGCATATAAGTAGGTCCAGTGAGAGGGCTTATAAGAATTGCCCTCAGTTTGACCTTCAACTTGTTCGATTCGTCCGTAATATCGTTGGCAATAAATCATTGCTGTAGCCGTGACTTATAACTTATGCAGCTCTGGGATAAATGGTCAAACTTTCGTCATTATTCCGAATGAAACACCAAAAGTAGACATTGTGCACTTATAAATTCGCCATCGTCGCCATTGCTAGATATGCAGGTGTAGGACGGACAACAGACAAACACGCTAGTCAATGACACACTAACTTTAATAACAATCAACGGGTTACTTAGCCGGGTCGCAGTTACACATACATACATAACAACGAGTTTAGTCTAATATTGTTAAATAGACGTTAATGAAGAGAGACTATAAAAGGGTAGCTTCCCGTTACTACGTAAAGTGCGTATTCTTGACATTATGACAACAAACACCGATATTAATTTAAGCTAGTAAACGACCCCTCACGGGTTAATTAACAAGAATCATGTTTTGCTCGTGTGAACAGTCGAAAAAACGAGTAATCCCTTACTGAATATTAAAAGTTCAATTCACTCCTCAGCCTGAAATTAATTTACTCATTGTAAGCCAAAAAATCTAATTGAAACCAGTGGTGGCCCAGTGGTAAAGACCGCGACTTACGAGTTGTAGGTCGTAGGTTCGAACTCAGACAGGCGCTTTACTTTGTGTAAATTATTTCATCGCCACTGCTCTCAAAACCGTGAAGGAAAACATCGTGAGGAAACCGGCATGTCCTAGAACCAAAAATTCGAAGACATGTGACATCTACCAACCCGCACTGGGCCCGCGTAGTTGATTACAGCCCACTCCCTGTCACAGAGAGGAGGCCTGTGTCCCAGCAGTGGGAATATTATAGGCTGATTATGTTATGTAAGCCATAAAATACATACATGTCGGATCAGGAGTAGGTTACAGGCGTCTAGTTATTATCAGGCATATTTGATTAACTACTGTGGGCATACTGTGGGTAGTGTTGGTTATTGCGCAATAGAAAAACCGTTTGCAGTTCAAATCAAATTATAATATCACGAACAAATTAATCACAATAGCAAATCACACACTGTAGGTACACGACACAACTAGATACACAGTAAAATAATTATGTACAGTAACAAAGTAATTGCGAACAAATCGTAGGATCGATTACTGTTCGTATAGTGACAGAGCCACCCAAGTAAACCGACAGGTTTGTCGGGAGCTAGTGCTCTGTCAGTAGTCGAGTCCGAACACCGACTCACCCTCACTAACTGTCACTGACTGTTACGTCTGACTGACTGTCACCGACTGTCCAGCACAAACGAGTGCGCTCAGTTATAAAGGTTTGTCCCCACTACGCACTCGCCCCACAACAACTCTGTCCAAATGGCGTACGGAAATACGTCATCGTGTTTACTTGATACAAAACATTAAAATGTGCTAAATCTAATAAGACTCACATTATAAAGTAATCGAATAATTCAACAAGAATAATTGTCTTAAATAAACAATAGTGATTTCACAAAGTAAATCATTTTAAAATCAAAGTAACATGTCATCAATTGTTTTGAACAAAACCATCGGTTACAACTATCAAAATAAGTTGCTTAAATCAATTAGCGCGTACACTGAGTACTCAATAAATTATGTTCCGAATTAATAGACAATAATTGATAGTAAAATCACTTAAATTAATAATAAGAAAACAAATCATAACGAATTCTGTTGACTATCCCTCAAATTTAATTGACAACTGTCTCCGACATACATATATATAACGGAGAAGGCATTTGTGTCTCGTTATTACCAGCCAGATTTCAACTATTGTGGGCGAACTATGGGTATAGTGTTGGCTATTGCGCAATAGAAAAACGGTTTGCAGTTCAAATCAAATTATAATTTTCACAAACAATTTAATCACACTAGCAAATCACACACTATAGGTACACGTTACAACCAGATACACAGTAAAATAATTATGTACAGTAACAAAGTAATTGCGAACAAATCGTAGGATCGATTACTGTTCGTATAGTGACAGAGCCACCCAAGTAAACCGACAGGTTTGTCGGGAGCTAGTGCTCTGTCAGGAGTCAAGTCCGAACACCGACTGACTCTCACTAACTGTCACTGACTGTGACTGACTGTCACTGACTGTCCAGCACAAACGAGTGCGCTCAGTTATAAAGGTTTGTCCCCACCATACACTCGCCCCACAACAACTCTGTCCAATGGCGTACGGAAATACGTCATCGTGTTTACTTGATACAAAATACTAAAATGTGCTAAATCTAATAAGACTTACATTAAAGTAATTGAATAATACTACAAGAATAATTGTCTTAAATAAACAATAGTGATTTCACAAAGTAAATCATTTTAAAATCAAAGTAACATGTCATCAATTGTTTTGAACAAAACCATCGGTTACAATTATCAAAATAGGTTGCTAAAATCAATTAGCACGTACACTGAGTACTAAATAAATTATGTTCCGATTTATTAGATAATAATTGATAGTAAAATCTTAATAAGAAAACAAATCATAACAAATTCTGTTGACTGTCCCTCAATTTTATTGACAACTGTCTCCTACATATACACATATTTTCGTTTCTATCCAATTAAATATTAAATTAAGTTTCTACGGGTTACTTGCTTCCAGAAGCAACAGGTAGGGACTTCTACTGCGTTTCTCGTATTATCTATACAGGGTGTTACGGAAAGGGTATATCAATACAAACGGGTTGAAGAGTGTATCTGGTCTAGAATCTCTGTACAAAATTTCAGCTCAAAAGCAGTAACTTTGAAAATGCTTAATATTTTTTTATTTCGATAGTTTATTAAATTGAAATCATAACAAACATGTCACTGCACTACGAGGGTCATTATCCATTACCTGTAGTGTGTCTGTGCGCCTAGTACACGCACATTACGCCGCCGCGCGCCAGTGCAGCGCCGTGATATCGAAATAAAAAAAATATTAAGCATTTTCAAAGTTAATGCTTTTGAGCTGAAATTTTGTACAGAGATTCTAGACGAGATACACTCTTCAACCCGTTTGTATTGATATACCCTTTCTGTAACACCCTGTATACATATATAAAATTCAAAGTCCTGTCTGACTGATATATCAAAGCACAGCCTAAGCCGCTGGTCCTAGAGACATGCAATTTGGAGGGTGAGTTCTTTGTGAAGAGTAAGTATCCAGTAAGAAAGGGTTTTTCGAAATTTCACCCCTAAGAGGGTGAATGGGGGAGGGTGAAACACGGAAGTCGCGAGCAGAAGCTAGTTCAAAATAAAGTAAGTTTCTGAAACATGATAAACTATTTCGATACCGGAAATATGAAATAACGTAAGGGACAAAACTAAGGTTTACAGGAGAGCAAAAATAAGATATTTTTTTACAAAAACTGACTATAACTTTTTAACTATTTGTTTTATGTAAAAAGTGTCTAGGACAAAGTTTCTTAGATTTCTTCATTCTTTTAAGCTAAAATAGCAAACATTGATTAAAACCTATAGTTTTAAAGATAGCATGTCCCTTACGTTAAATAATAATGAATACGGGTGACATACGTTAACAAAATTTGAGATGTAAATTAACAGCATTGACGTAAGGGACATTATAGGAAATAAACAAATTTTTTTTTTGACGTAAGGGACATTATAGGAAATAAGCATTTAATGTTTTTCAAAGTAAAGGTCTCTTTAATGGTGTACTCTTTATTGCTTATGCTGTTAATAAATTTTAAAAATTGAATTTAATACATTCAGGACCTACTGCGCCTATCAATATAGTATAAACCTAGTTGCTGACATAAAAGGATAAAAAATAAAGGAATAAAATAGATTAAAACTTTTATTTGAACTCACTAATCCTCTTTTATAAACGCAAATAACTCGCATACATAATGCTAAGTACAACATAATTGCTCAATAAGAAAGAGGACTTTTTCTGGCTGATTCCATAAATGATGGCCACTGGAAAGGTCCCCAAACCATCAGTTTTTTAATCTCCCTTTGAATGATAACATGCATGCTGTCTATTCATCCTGCGTTAACTGCTTAATAAGTTGTAATTTTTACATGACCTACTTACCAATATTTTACCTATTGGAAGGTATGTTTTTATTAGGATTCGAATTATTCTATCTCAATTAATCAACTCAGCCTATTACAGTCCATTGCTGAACATAGACCAGGCTGCGTCACAACACCCTGTCCTCCGCCTTCGGCATCCAGTCCGTTTCAGCCACCTTTTTTAGGTCGTCCGTCCATCTAGCTGGGGGGCGACCCACACTACGCTTGCCGATACGCGGTCTCCACTCAGGACTCGTCTGCTCCACCGGCCATCGGTCCTTCGATAAACATGGCCAGCCGACTGTGTGAATGGGGCTGGTGGGGTGGCAACTGTTTACTCTACTCCAAAAGAACCGGAGTTACCGACATAGCTTGCTATGTCGGTAACTCCGGTTCTTTTCGGGAAACTTTCAATCCTGATTTCATCTTTCAAAGAAACTCCGAGCATAGCTCGGTCCATAGCGCGCTGAGCGACCTTGAATTTGTGGACCAGCCCGACCGTCAGTGTCCACGTTTCGGCGCTATATATCATGACGGGCAGAACGCACTGGTTGAAGATCATAGTCTTCAAACACTGCGGGATAGGCGACGAGAAGACTTGACGGCTTCTTCTGTCGGCTTCTTTCTCAAAGTTGTGTCTACCGAGCTGGATTATTTGCCCTAGGTAGACACAATCCTTCACAACTTCGAGAAGCGACCCTTCGATGTAGATTGGACTCGGCAAGACGTGCGAATTGTACATGACTTTCGTCTTGTCCAAATTCATGCCGAGGCCAACCCACCGAGGAGCTACATTTAGGCTGTGCAGCATTTGGTTTAGCTGTTCCAGCGTCTCTGCCATTATGACGATGTCATCGGCAAATCGAAGATCTGAAATGTACTCGCCGTACACGTTGATAGTCCAGTTCAATCCAGCGTCTTGAAGACGTCCTCCAACGCATTTGTAAACAATTTAGGGGATATAATATCCCCCTGTCTCACCACTCTGAGCAGTTGGATGGGGCTGGTTTTCTGATCCTGGATCTGGACAGTCATCGTGGCAGTGTCATACAAACATTTCAACACTTCGATGTAGCGCCAGTCAATTCGACATTGTTGCAGAGAGACCAGAACTGCCCATATTTCGATGAAGTCGAAGGCTTTCTCGTAATCCACAAATGCCATACACAGCGTCTGATTGTACTCCTCGGTCTTCTGTTCAATTTGCAGAACAGTATGGATGTGGTTTACGGTGCTGAAGCCTTTTCAAAACCGGCTTGTTCAGGCGGCTGGAACTCGTCAAGTATTCTGGCGGGACGGTTTGTGACGACCCTCGAGAACGCTTGTATACGTGGCTCAGAAGCGAGATGGGTCTATAGTTCTTCAGCAAAGATTTAAGGTTTTATTCCATCTAAATAGACCAATTTTTTTAATTACTGAACTCCATTTATGACTAAACAATAATTTACCAAAAGTAGTAAGAAATAATTACCTGTTTATGTGATTCCTATAATGTTCATAAATTTTTGCCTGCGGGCCAGAGAAATGAAGATAACTTTTCATCACTCACGTTTAGAATCCAGATAAAACTTTTACTAGGTACTTGTAGTAAGATCAATGAAAACGATGATGTGTTACTTAAATGAAGATGTGTAATGTCACAATCAGTGTTACGAAATACTAAGTAAGGGTCACGACCGCGCAGGTAAAATCAAACACAAAATCCGTATTGCTATCTAGCTCAGACATGTTGCACTGTTTTGCGTGTGACAGAGACGTATAATAATATTCGTTTAGATAAGTTTTAGATGTAAAGGACAGGTCAATTATTTTCGATGCTGAAAAATTAACGTATGGGTCAATATAATTATGATAATTCGAGCCACAATTTAACGTAAGGGACATGGTATTTGCACCTACTCAGGGAACACTAATGTATAAGACCTGTTGTAAAATGTTCTCGATTTTTTTTTTATGTAAAGACCAAATACTGTGAGTAAAGAGACTTACATTAGTTTTTATAAAAATATTAATTTTAGACGTCCTGTACAGCCAGTTTTTGTAAAAAAAATGGTCTAGACCTGCGGAAAATATGTAATGTAAGGGACATTTTTTTTTAGATATTGAGATTTTAAATATACCAATCGATAGAGCAAGAAATTACGAATCCAATGATATATATAACTCATTTTCGACAAAATGTCCCTTACGTTATTTCATATTTCCGGTATCGATTTGTTTTGCAAAACTAAAACAATACGGAGCCCAAAATTGTTTTAAAACTTTGATATAATCTAGCCAATGTAGGTAGTTTTATTCTTTTACTTTGGCGAGTGATTCGTCAACTCGTCCTACATGCCTACAGCCCAAAATAAAATTTGTTTTGATTTTCTGCAAGTCGTCCCAAATGGGCCGTAGGCATGTCGGACGAGTTGACGAACAACTCACTTTGGCGTTCTATTGAAATATTAGGTCCTTACATATGAAATTGGCGTTTTGTATGGAAGGAACAAAAAGTCGAATATTTTTTAATATAATATATTTAATTAATCAAAGTATGAACCATTGTTTTCAATGCACTTTTGCCATCTTATAGGTAGTTCATTGATCCCTTTACTAAAAAAACCAGTCGGACGGGAATCAATAAAATCTTTGAAGGCGATTTGGACTGCCCCATCGGAGTTGAATTTTTTCCCTTGCAAAAAGTTATCCAAATTGCGAAAAAAATGGTAATCTGTTGGAGCAAGGTCCGGGGAGTACGGAGGATGTCTAAGACATTCCAATTCAAGCTCTTCTAATTTGGTAGCCGTCTGTTGCGCAGTGTGTGGTCTGGCGTTGTCGTGAAGCAGCAGTGGCGTGGAGCGATTGACCAGCCTTGGTTGTTTAGCCGCTAGCTTTTCCATCATGGTTTGTAATTGCTGACAATAGACATCAGCTGTAATAGTCTGGCCAGATTTGAGAAAACTGTAATGAACAATACCGGCACTAGTCCACCAAACGCTTACAAGTAACTTTTTTGGGGTTAATTTTCGCTTGGGGCAGGATTTGGCTGGCTGGCCAGGATCCAACCATTGCGCTGAGCGCTTCCGATTATCGTAAAGAATCCATTTTTCATCACAGGTAATGATTCGGTTTAAAATACCTTCATTGTTGTGCCGGTTCAGTAATGTAACGCAGCAGTCGACGCGCGTTTGCCGGTTTGCTTCAGTCAATTCGTGAGGTACCCACCTTTCAAGCTTTTTAATCTTCCCAATTTGCTTCAAGTGAATTAAAACAGTTTTATTACTAACATCGAAGCCTGCAGCTAACTCGGACGTGGTTTGCGATGGGTCCGCTTCCACAATAGCCTTCAATTCTCCATTATCAACTTGGGTCTCAGGCCGTCCACGGGGCTTGTTCTGCAGGTCGAAATTTCCAGAACGAAAACGTTGGAATCAAAAACGAACTGTGTTTTCTTTTGCAACATGACCGCCATACACATCATTCACCCTTCGAGTCGTTTCCGCAGCACTAGTGCCACGGCGGAACTCGTACTCGTAAATAATGCGATATTTTAAATTTTCCATTTTGTAAAATGAGTGACGCAAACAGAAAAAACAGAAGAAAAAAAACAAATGAATGACGGTCATCGAAGCACAAATACATGAGTAAATAGCTGTACAAATTTGAATTTGGAATTCCTTACCAAAGAGGAGAAATTCGTGATTAAAGTGGCCAGTACGAAAAACGCCAATTTCATATGTAAGGACCTAATATTTTGCTACGCAATATTATGTATTACGACGTGGTAAAACGAAAAACCTACGCAATAGTTCACAAGTTCGCACTATGGTAATCTTTCACTCAGCTAGAATTAATCATATTTCGATGAAAGCTTTTCAAAACCTAGGTTACTATTGTTAATCTTTGAAAAGGAATGCGAAAAAAAAGTTAAGTACGCTTTTTTTAAGGATTCTTGAGAAAAGTTTTATAAATAAGAAAAAAAAACCGACTTCCTAAAAAACATTACAAAGTGAAAAATAACTTTAATTTCGGAAGTCGGTGTCTTTGGATCTGTATTTTAGTTCTTTGCCACCGACTTCCGAAATTAAAGTTATTTTTCACATTGTAGTGTTTTTTTGGAAGTCGGTTTTTTTTTCTTAAAAAGTTTTTATTTCACGTTTTTTAGTGGGTCTGCTTTTAATTGATCTAAGTTACAATAGCCTAGTGCTCATCGCCTTTTATAAACAAAATATTGCTTTTCCCGATGCAGGGAAGTTAATTGTTGAGGAGTTCTCCAGGTCCACCATCAGTTTCATATCACCATTCACACTGTGACGAGCATAAATTGCTTAGCAACCATATTAAAGTAATCGAATCGCCACCCGTGAAATACTTAGATATTATTGAGTAGTTCCGATGACCATCTGTGGTCTTCATCATCAGTTCCACTTCACCAAATGGTGCTTTCCGAGAGCAAATGCACGAGTTACTATAAAAAAATACCCAAATAGCTATAGGTGTGCCTATAATATTTGAAGAGTTCCTTCGATTTCTCCAGGATCCCATCATCAAATCCTGACCTGATGTTCTTAGACTAGATTCTGATAATCCTGGCTGCAGCATCACGCCAGACTTATGCCAACATTGCATTGAACTTTTTAGTCCTGTTTAAAATGAGCCCAAACACGACTACGGTGCTGTAATTTCAAGGTTTGTACTTTTTCTGATGCTCCTGACTTCAGCATCAGGTCTCTATGTACTTCGGTGTTCCTCATTAACAGTAGGTACGTTTATCCACACATCGAGCCCTTTTCAATGAGCCTAAACACGATATACCTGCAGTTAGTTGTCGAGGAGTTAGGTACTCTGCAGACTATCCTGACTGCAGCATCAGGTCATGACTTGATGATCATGAGACCAAATGTGGCAAATGCCCAATCAAACATCAAAACAATTTACTAAAACAGTCCTTGCCTGTTCGAGTAACTTCTTACTGTTAAGGAGTTGTACCTTCCATCATCAGCCCAGCTACCTGAGATGGGGACAACCATACGCAAATACACAAGATACTTCATAAAATATGCGAAAAACAATAAGTGAGCCTATAAAATTTGAGGGTTGCCCTCGATTTCTCTAAGATCCCATCATCAGATCCTAACTTGGTGACAATGGGACCACCTCAGAACTATCTACTTTTGAACAAAAAAAGAATTTTGAAAACCCGTCGACAATTGGCGGAGTATTCGATGAACAAACATACAAAAAAAAAAACATCCGAACAAAGTACCTCCTTTTTGTGAAGTCGGTAAGAAAGAAAGAATAAAGTTTAATTGGACACAGCTCGTGAAACACAAAATTGACAAAATAAAAATAATATTTCAAACAACAATAGTGTGTGCCTCACGGCTGCGCTAAAAAGCTTCATTACAGCATTAATGCCAGACAGATGCTGTCTGACGCTGGTTTTCTAATGAACCTTTAGGGACAAGTGACAGGGAGTACACACAGTTTCAACACACCTAATACATACTTTTTATACTTATAAATAAATAAATAAAATAGTAATCAAATACATATAATTACAAAAACATAAATAAAATTAAATTTATCATATTTTATAATGTCATTTAATTATGAACTTATGAATAAAATGTCTTCAAATGGCAGCTCGGGCTTGCCTGCTTACCAGTAAAAGTTGAATAGTCCTCCAAACAGAATTATGGCCATGGTAGCCAATCTCAACGGAAACAAGCCATCTATGCGGGACATTTTATAGTGCACAAGTGTGTGCGCAGACCCCTCCGTGCCTCGGAAAGCACGTTAAGCCGTTGGTCCCGGCTGTCATTTGTCGATCTTTGACAGTCGTTACGGGTAGTCAGAAGCCCGAAAGTCTGACAACCAGTCTTACCAAGGGGTATCGTATTACCCAGTAGCTGGGTTGTGGAGGTCAGATAGGCAGTCGCTCCATGTAAAATACTGGTATTCAGCTGCATCCGGTTAGACTGGAAGCCGACCCCAACACAGTTGGGAAAAGGCTAGGCAGATGATGATGATGATGATGAAGTGTGTGCGCAGACACAGGTGCACTTACTCTTTCCTCACTCTCATAGTCTCATCGGACGGCAATCCGACACGACCAGAGAGAGATCCAGCGCAGGATCAACGGCTTAACGTGCTTTCCGAGACACGGGTTTCACACCGCCAACATCCAAACCTAACAAACCAGGCTCTTACTGAGAAATCCCTAATGGAAAAACCCAACAACACGTTGCCCGACCTGGGTATCGAAACCATGACCCCACGCTCAGCAGTCGTGATTGCGACCACGAGACTAACGGGGCATTTAGATCAAAAGTATAGTAAACAGAATAAATCATCGAAGAAAATCCCATTCGCAGTACGGAAGTTACGTAACTTCCCTCCCAATAAAGGTGCAAGTAACTAACACAACAACATGGGAAAAGCCATTAATGTAAACTTTACCTTCATCTTGTACCTGAACGCCATACAACAAAGTTTATCACTCTCTACGCCAAAATGAATAACTTCAACATAAAGGTCAATATGTACCTACGTAGTTTTTGTCGGGGGACATGAAAAGCATCAGTTAGAACGCATAACATTGAAAAACATTGGGCATCACTTTGCTTTGCGTTGTTTACTTAGTATGCAATCCATACTATATGTAGGTATATATATAATATTACAAAAGCGAAAGTGTGTCTGTCTGTCTGTTACTTTTTCACGCTTAAACCGCTGAACCGATTTAGATGAAAATAGTTTAGAGTCCCGGGAAAGGACATAAGATAGTTTTTATCCTGATATTCCCACGTGATCAAAACTTATGCGGGTGAAACCGCGGGGCGCTACTAGTTTAGTTATAGATGATAAATCGTCATACGAGGTAAATTATTCATACAGGAACATGCTTGGATAGCGGGACCTTGTTTTCTTGTTTCTACCTGAGGAGGATGAAAGGTTAAGTCGGACTCTTACAAACTATAATCCTACTGCGTTTCTCTTGCTGCCATGAGTCGGGAGTACGTGATTTCGCATGTGCGCTCGGGCGATCATTAGCTGGATCCACACCAGACGATCCAGTGCGCTCCGATCGGGCGCGGCAAAATACGACAGAGTGCCTCTTGAAGTTTTGTGGTGGGCGTTGAAAGAGAAAGGTGTGCCAGGGAAGTATGTGCAGTCGATTAGAGCGATGCAGGGCTCTGAACCGGTTTAAAAAGAGCGGTTAATTTCGATTAAATACCGGTAAATATATTGTTCCTTCATTAACCGGTTAAACAAGTGAACTGTTCTTATGTAACCCAAAAGATAAAGGTTACCGGTTACAAAGCTCAAACGGTTTTGACACCCAAATTAACCGGTTAATTTCGTAATTCGTAAATTTTTTTCGTCTACTTTTTTAACGCTTCCAACAAGTTCTAGTGACAATGAGTTGACATCGCAACGTCCAGACCGTGCCTGCGAGAGTGGCGGGGGCCGGGGGGGTTCAAACTTGGTTTTAACCGGTTAATTTTCACTATCAAAACCAAAATTCATGAAAAACCGGTAAAAACCGGTAAAGTGCAACCTTTAACCTAAATCTATTTCGGTTTGGGGTCAATGACCATAACCGGTTAAGAATTTCAACCGGTTTCCGAGCCTTAATGTACAGTCGATGCAAAGAACAATGCGCGGTCGATGTGAAGGTGCCGCGCGCGATCGGAGCGCACTGGATCGTCTGGTGTGGATCCAGCTATTAAGAGCGACATTTTTCTATTGTACACTTATTGCTCAACTCTCAGTGCTAAAAACAGTGCCTAGAAAATTCAGTGTGCGATAACACATCGCCCGTGGTTACGAGGGCTTACGTGCATATGTTCCGAGCCCCACCGCGTATCGTCCTGTCATGCTTTAGACCTGAACCTGACCCTGAACCTGAACCAACTATTAGGGTACGAAAATAAAATTATCGCGTTTACTTTAGTTTATCAAAACTAGCTTAATTAGTTACAGGATGATTTTTACCGCAGATACAAAATTAAAAACCGATGCTGAATCGATACTTTGTGATCGTATCGCTACTGAAAATTCGACAAACGGCCATATGTAGCGATACAGACGCGCCTTAACCGCAACAAGAAGACGCGTGGGCGACCGCCCTAACGATTTACACCAGTAACAACGAGCAAAAAAAAGTGTTGCCATTTATATAACTTTAAAATTACACATTTTAACGAGTTTACGTTCACTAACGCGAAACGTTATATTATTATTATTATATGAAATGGTCGTACCTACAATTTCTTTAACAGTGATATAAATAATATAATAGTAAAAAATCATTTTTTTAAAACAAGATTTTATATGTTATAAAAAGAAGAAAATTGAATCAAACCCATCAATTTGTTTATCACTAATATTATAAAGGCGAAAGTTTGTGAGTGTGTGTGTATGTGTGTATGTTTGTTACTTCTTCACGCTGAAACGTCTGGACCAATATTGATAAAATTTTGTATGGAGGTAGCTGACACCCTGGATTAACATATAGTTTACTTTTTATCCCGATATTCCCACGGGATCAATACTTATGCGGGTGAAACCGCGGAGCGCAGCTAGTATGATATAAAAGCTTATCCCGAGAATTACCTGTGTTTTTCGCTTTTACTCAGCTGAGCAGGGCCGTCTTAACCATATTGGGCGCTGGGGTGCGAAAATCAGCCTGCTGCCCAGTTTTTGTGTTTTATTTAATACGTACTCTACAGAAAAATTAGGTACATTTTCAAACATCTAATTTAAAATCGGCAATCTTTTTAACCGACTTCAAAAAAGGAGGAGGTTCTCAATTCGACGGTATATTTTTTTTGTGTTTGTTACGCGACTGCTCCGCCAATTGTAGACCGATTTTCAAAATTCTATTTTTGTTCGAAAGGTGATACTTCTGTAGTGGTCCCATAGTCACCAAGTCAGGATCTGATGATTGGATCCTGGAGAAATCGAAGGAACTCTTGAAATATTATATGCACATCTATAGCGATTTGGGTATTTTTATAGTAACTCGTGCATTTGCTCTCGGAAAGCACCATTTGGTGAAGTGGAACTGATGATGAAGACCACAGATGGCCACCGGAACTACTCAATAATATCTAAGTTTTTCACGGGTTGCGATTCGATTACTTTGACAGTCCTGACAGGCCAGGCTGGCAGGGTCTGGCTGTGTTTGACAGGCCTGATGGTCTAGTGGTTAGTGACCCTGACTGCTATGCCGGAGGTCGTGGGTTCGATTCCCACCCAGGACAAATGTTTGTGTGATGAGCACGATCATTTGTTCTGTGTCTGGGTGTAATTTATCTATAATATGTATGTATTTAGAAATATATAAGTATGTTTATCAGTTGTCTAGTACCCATAACACAAGCTCTGCTTAGCTTGGGACTAGATGGCGTTGTGTGATAGTTGTGGAATATTATTATTATTTCCTTTATTTAACTATATACATATAAATTATATTTTTAAATATTAGTATAAAAAATATATAAAAACATTTAAAAATATAAAAAGACGGGTTGCACTCCGGGAGTGCCGGCAGAAGTGAAAACTTGAATATTAACGTTAAAATAAATCAATTATTAATTTAATTAATATTACTCATTTTTTTTTCAATATTTCTGCGTCACTTTTTTCATTAATAGATGCACTTTGTTCAATTTCCATATTTTAAATACTTTCGGTCTTATTCATATAAAAAGCCTATTGAAGGTTTCCATTCCTTAGTTAAAATGCTCAATAGGCCTTTAAAACATTCGATAAAATTTTGTATTCATAAACGCTTCATAAACGTTCTATAACTAGAATGTCCTACAACTTTTTCTTTTTTTTTTTTTTTTTTTTTTTATTGCTAAATGGGCGCACTCTTGACCCCGATCACGCCTGATGGAAAGCGATAGATGAGGTCTATGATGGATCGAGCGTGCCCAGAAGATGCCTGTTCACTCTTGATTTGAAGGCAGGCATTGCATTGCAGGCAAGGCAAGGCACAACTTCTAAATGTTGCCATTATAATGAAGTCATCCAACAAATTGGCCAACACATTAAATCGGCATACGAGAATATCTGTCAACGAACCGAATATTTGTGTCCATAGACATTATTACGTATGAAAAACTAATTTATTGTCTACAGTTTCAACAGTTTTGACGCGACAACGTCATGGTCGTCATGGAAACAATATGAATATGTCAATGAATGAATTTGATATTGTATGTGTCAAACTAAAAAAACTTTTGAATATTTTTTTTTGTATTTAAAATAAATGAAATTAAGACCGGAGACTAGTTGCAATAAAGGGCAAAGAATTGAATATTGGTTGGAGGAGGATAAGGTGTGTACCTACTGTTACAGCTAAAATGTGTTCAAAGTAAGTTATGTTTTGTAAACATTCTCAATTTCTTATACTTATGCTTGCTTTTGCTTCTAATCCTTAGATTTTTTGGAAGAATTGGTCAGGGAGAGGTCTCCATAATAGAAAATAAAAACACTGACACAAGCACTAACGCTAAACAGGGGCAGCCTGGCATGATTTACAAATTAGGTGCCTATCCAATTTACAATTTTACGAAGAACTTCGTTTGCCTGTACAAAACTCATTGTTACAAAAAAAAAACCCACCATAAGAATAATAATGACTGTTATTTTGATGCCGCTACTGATTAATTAAATCAGTATAAATAAGATAATGAAGAAAAAGAATTTATAACATTAGTTTTGTATTTCAGGTCAATAGGACTAGTAAGGATGGTGCTTCACTACGAATAGCAGAAAATGAAACGGCCTACAGAAGAGATGGCACAGATGGCAAATGAAAAGCAAACATTTTAAAAATGTTGTTCTGCTTGCACAAGTTTTAGAAGCCAAATTAGAGTTTAGAGTATTGTTCAGCCGTGAACAGGCAAGAGTTACATACGCCAGCGTCAGCATCAAGAGCGACATACATTCGTTCCACATAAATTAGTAATTAGTAAATGAATAAATTAGTCATCAAGCTGGAGTAGAGTTTGATTCATCTTCCATAATTCCTCTCACTATGGCCAAGACACCTTTAGCCATTACCAGTTCTATGAGTCTGTGGGACCGGCAATGACAAAACTATTTCCTGTGTACACATTGCACGACGTACACAAACCCCTATTCCTACCCAAATTCTGTCTGTTCCCGTAGGTCTCCCGTAGGCTTGTATGATAGGTTAGGGTGTTAGGATAACTAGGGTGTTAAGTAGTTGCTGTAGGTTTATAATCAGTAGGGTGAGGTAACCATAGATACCGGGCTCAATTGTTACAAACTTAGCCACACTGTATGCATTTGGAATAACAGCCGTACTAAGCTGTAAGTCCCGGTGCGTACAAGTATTATAAAAATAAACTGATATTTGTATACAAGCTTTTTATTAATGAACTACTCCCTAAATTTCTTCTCTTTTATTTTAGATCTTGTTGACTCAAAATATTGCCACTTCCACGTTGTCGTCGGTGGCAGCGCAGAGGTCACTTTGACTGCATGTTTTGGGTAGGACAAATAAGGCAGGATAGGACGTGGAGCATGTTTTGCAACATAGCTTCACAGCCACACCCTACTGGAGCATCTCCCTGCAGGGTGTAAACTTCCGTGGTCGACACGGAAGCATTGTTTTCACACAAAAGCAGCAATGTCCCACAGTATTTCTTGTTGCTATAATGTGCTTCGTTATATTTTTCGTCGCTTCTATTTTGTATTGTAGGTAGGTATATAATAATAAACTAAATTGGTTAAACAGAAGTTCAAAATAAATTAAATACAACTGCGGCTCCTCGAAGTACTATTGTTTACGAAACTGACTTTTCAAACATTTGTACGTCAAATGTTATTTTCTTCGGCCATCTTTGTCGTGTCTCACTTGGTTCACTTCGGTTGGCGGCGCCGCCGTAGAAAGAGATGGGGGGGGGGGGGGAATCTCTCCTGACGGTCACGTGTCCTGACGCGATGCCCTGACGCGAGTTTAACATTTTTTACCCATTACAAAAAGTGTTCAACGCCGCTAAAGAAGTTTTCACTTCAAAAATAGTAGCCCACCGGTATCGGGAACAGGGTCCAAGCTACCGGCGGTCAGGGCTCCAGAGAGAGGAACCTCCTGACAATGCGAGCCGTGTCCAGAAGTACCGCTTTCTGAATCAAGCCCTTGATCCAGCTGCCCAACGTGAGCCTCCTCAGGTGTTGGTCGAGGCTCTTGGCAATCAATCCATTGGCTGTGACGACTATCGGCACAATGATTGCTGAGTCAACATCCCACATGTCGACAACCTCGCGAGCCAAGTCAAGATACTTTATTTGTTTATCTTTCTCGGCTTTCACGAGGTTCTCATCATGCGGGACGGTTATGTCAACAATCATTGCGCGCCGCTCTAATCGATCCATCACCACTATATCAGGCTTATTGGCAACAATAGTCCTGTCAGTGATGATGGATCGATCCCAGTACAATGTGATATTTCCATTTTCGAGAACTGGGTCGGGCACATACCTGTAGTACGGCACCTCCGATTCCACAAGGCTGTATTTCAGAGCAAGTTGCTGATGGATTATCCTGGCTACAAGGTTGTGTCTATGCAAGTACTCTCCGTTAGCTAGACGAGAACACCCGGAGATAATATGCCTGATTGATTCTCCCGGCCGGTGGCATGCCCGACAGATGTCAACCGTGCCGTCTTTCACAATAAATCTCCGGTAATTGTTCGTCATCACAACTTCGTCCATAATTGCACAGACAAAACCTTCGGTTTCTCCAAAGAGATCACTGCAACGTAGCCAGGCTACGGACGCTAGTAGGTCTACATCGGGTCCATGAAGGGCCCGGAAAAAGCGTCCGTGAAGCTCCTTACTCTGCCATACCTCCATGCGATCATTAGTGTCAAGCACTACTGGTTTGCGCCAGTTCTCTTTAGCCAAGGAGAGCGGGGTGAGGCCCTTGTCCACTATGACTACATCTCGATGCATCCCCACGTCGGTTTCTTGGAAGTATTCCCTGAGATTGCATATCTCGCGATTGTGGAGGGTCTTAGCGTTTAAAAACCCTCGACCTCCACACTTTCGCGGGATATACAACCTCATTACCGATGACCGTGGGTGATGCATTCGATTTGCAGTCAACATTGTACGGACCCTCCTATCCAGGGCGTCGAGTTCGGTTTGAGTCCATTTGAGTATGCCAAAAGAGTACATCAAAACCGGCATGACCCAACCGTTGAAGGCGCGCACCTTGTTTCCGCCTGATAGAAGACTATTAAGTACTTTTTTCAGGCGGCCAAAGAAGCGCTCCTTCAACGATTGCTTCATGTCAGTAATATTGATGCCTAACGCTTCCGACATACCCAAATACTTATAGGTTTCGGATGCGGAGAGGGCTCTAAGGTTTGTGGAATCCGAGAGTTGAGTTCCCACGGATTCCACAATCTCCCCTCGTTTTACATGCATGACCGCACATTTGTCCACACCAAATTCCATCCTAATGGCGTTACTGAAAGTTTGAGTTACTTTCAGTAGCTCCATCAGTTGCAAATTGTTGGGGGCAAAGAGTTTTAGGTCATCCATGTAGAGGAGGTGCGATATAACCTGACCACCTCTCCTCAACCGATAGCCTAGACCTGAATCCTCCAGCAGTGTGCTAAGAGGATTCAAGGCTAAGCAGAACCAAAGCGGACTCAAACTATCACCCTGAAATATGCCTCGCTCGATCCTTATCGGTTCGCTATTCCTCTGAATATTTCGACATCCTGGATAGCGAAGGACCGTCCTCCATTGCCCCATACACGACATCAGGAAGGTGCGCAGAGTTGTATCTACTTTATACAATTCCAACACCCTCATGAGCCATGTATGTGGCACCGAGTCATAGGCCTTCTTATAATCTATCCAACATGTCGACAGATCCTTTCGGAAGCGACGAACCTGTTGGCTAATGGCCATATCAATGAGGAGTAGCTCCTTAGTACCGCGGGATCCATTCCTACATCCATTCTGAGAGGTAGACATGATGGCGTTGGTGTCTATATGTTTGTTAATTTTAGCTCTCAAAATGGATGTAAGAACTTTATAAACCGTCGGTAAACACGTGATCGGCCTATAATTCTTGGGTTCCGCGGTACTACCTGATTTATGGAGCAGGTGGGTAATTCCTGTCGTAAGGAACTGGGGTACCGAACCAGATTCCAAAGCGATCTGGAACTGAGATGCCAAGCGAGCGTGCGACCTTGTAAACCATTTTATCCAAAAGTTCTGCAGCCCGTCCGGCCCTGGAGACTTCCAGTTGGGCAGTGGACGGACTGCACGAGCTACATCTTGGGGGCAGATGGTTATAGCCCCCATTTCTGGTATTGGATCGCAGGCTCGCTCGACCTCTCGAGCCCAATCACCTTCGGTGTGACTGACAGGCACCGACCAGATACTGCGCCAGAAGGAACACATGGCATCATCATCCGGCAGGCGCGTGTCAGCCGCACCTTGGTCCGGTCGTTCCCAACCCCTATAAACCCACCTTTCATCACTCTGGAAGGTGCGATTCTGAGTGTATCGCTCTACTCGCCGCTTATACCGACGGATACGGTTCGCCCATGCATACACTTTCTGCTTCAGGAAGTCGATGCGCTCTGCGACACAGGACATATAGTCTTGAGGACTGATATCAGTCCCCGAGAATGCCCGCCTCACAAAGCGCATCACTCTAGGGCGAGTATTGCCCTCCCTGAAGCAGATTAGTTTGCCGATGAGCGTTCTGGCCCCACCAATACGACGTTCAATTCTGCACTGCCAAGCTGGTACGGCTGGTTTCGGTCGTGTAGCTCTAGAGTCATTGGTAAATTTAACGTGAGCTACACGACATGCCGCTACAGCCGCGCAGTACAGAATCGAATGAGTATCGGTGAGGTCTTCGCAGGTATCAAAATATTTTGACAACTGCGAATCCAGAACCGCCACCAGCGCCCTATTTTTGTTATGCATGGGCAAACGAGGCAAGCGTGGCCTAAGTTCGGGCGACATGAAGCGATATTCCTGAATCGCATCCTCCAAAGCACTCCTCAATTCCTCATTGCACTGGGTACTTACGTTTGTAGCCCTATCATTACTCCCCTCGTCAGCATGACGTGTATTATACTGCGGTGGTATTACAGCAGTCTGCGACTGGGGAGCGATGACATGGCTACTCTGTGTTTCATTTCGTAGGCGATCAAGTACAGTGTCATCCAACATATGATTACGTTGGATGACCCGCACCTGATCCGACAGTCGTTGTGCCGAAACGTTGACAGCTGGTTCAAGTACCTGAAAAAGAGAGAGCATCTGAACACGATACGCGGTCAGATTGTTTCCCCCCTCTGTAGCCCCATAGTATGAGCGCATGACATTTTCATTGATGGATCGTGTCCATCTCATGCGCTGCACACTTCCGCCGGGAGCTGGGACCCTATCAGAGACCGGTGGGCCTCGAGGTCCTAAGCCGTCCGGCGGCCGGCGTCCTCCCCGCCGACGAGCAGGTGGTGGCGTCGTGGGCGGAGAGAAATACTCGTCGCTCGAGCTCGACGCAACTGCCGCGGCCGCGGCCGGTGTCGTCACAGCGCTCTCAGTAGCGCTGGGTACCGGCGGCGCGGGCAGCGAGGCGGAGCTGAGCGATGAGTCCGGAGGTAGTAATTGTGCACGTCGTGCGGCTGCTCTTGTCAACATTTTATTGTTCGTCGTTCGCTTGATTTTACCGGAGGTGACATGACAGATGTCACCTCCGGTTCGGCAGTTTTTGGTTACAGTTTATATTATTATTGTTCATTGCTATGTAGTTTTTGTTCTGAAATTATATTTAAAATTGGGTACGTATTCGGGCTATGGCTATAATATATCACAATTTTTATTAAAACGGTTTTTAAAAAATAATTTTACTGAAAAGTGAAATGACGACTTGTTGACAATAGTGTTGCCATTATTATTATTATTATTACTTTAATATGGTTGCTAAGCAATTTATGCACGCCACGATGTGAATGGTGATATGGAGCTGATGGTGGACCAGGAGAACTCCTCAAAAATTAACTTCCCTGCATCGGGAAAAGCAATATTTTGTAAAAGGCGATGAGCAAGTTGACACTAGGCTATTGTAACTTAGATAAATTATAAGCAGACCCACTAAAAAGCGTGAAATAAAAACTTTTTAACAAAAAAACTTGTGTGAAAAACTGTGTCTTTGGTTTTGTATTTACGTTTTTTGCCACCGACTTCCGAAATTAAAGTTATTTTTCACTTTGTAATGTTTTTTTGGAAGTCGGTTGTTTTTTTGTTAAAAAGTTTTACGACGCGATATTTCGGACAGAACATAAGGTGTTGCATTAGATTCAAAGGCATGAACATCGACTGCACATCTTTGTCCATCTAATTGTATGAAATAAGTTTCACAGTATAATATGTTTTTCCGATATATTGAAATGTCTCCATTTTCTCGACATAAACAGTAGCTTTCCTACACACGTTTGAAACTATAATAATAATCAATGGTAAATGTAATAACAGACTAAAATTCATTACGATATTAATAATGAAAAGAGTCAATAATACATTACTTTAATTAATTTGGCTATACGAAAATTAAGAATAGGAACGACGTTACATTTGGAAAGAGTGATAGGTAGAATACATTTTATATCGTCTTACAACAGTGACCCAATTAATGCTTAATTAAATGTCGATTATTTACAAAATTAAGCTATCTAAATAAATCTTTTTGGAACGAAGTTCTTTTACGAAGCTTGCGATAGGCGTAAAATGGGAGAAGTTGTCACGTAACAAAAAAAGCGTTATTCTCTCCCTCCATGTGACTTTTCATTTATGTAACAGAGAGGCACAGAGATAGAGCTAGTTTACATATTTTGTGTGGGTACTGAAGCCAATAGTGAGGCCATCTTCTCATTTCTTCATCTTATAAAGTCATCCCCCAAAGGGGTAAAATAGGGGTCACTTTAAAGTTCACATGTGATAATGATATTTTTATGTAGTTCTTTTATAGAGATTAAAGGTATTGGAAATATGGTCATAGTCCGTAAATAGAGAAAACATTTAGTCTATAATCCATTAAATCGGATTACTTGATCAAAAGTTATATGTAATACGGGCTGGTGTTCGCAACTCCACGTCGCACGTATTTTACGTACCTCGGTGGTAACGTAACGTGAGATGGACCATAACTTACATAATTAATGTCATGAAAGGTTTTGAATCTGATTTCACCATTATTTCATCTGGGCTTCCCAAGGGCGCAGTGTTGGGTCCTGTTCTCTAAATTAATAACATCAAATCTGATTGTAATAACTCACATTTTCTAGTCTACGTATACAATATATTTTTTTTTAATGCTCGGGCATTAGAACATTATTTTGACAACCTTCTTCGAGGTAAATGCTGTACTGGCCAAATACATGCGAGCAGTGGCGGGCAATGTTAGTATGAAAATCTATGTCTGTCGTGTTTAGCGGCCGAATAAATTATTTGGAAACACATATCTATTGTGTAATTTAAAAAAGGAACGAATTTTTACTTCGAAACATGGCAACCAAGGAGGTAACTTATCTAAGATTTTATTTCAATTTTGAACTGGCTTGCAAATAGAGCTGTTTAAAGTAAAAAAGAAACAAATGAACATTTCGGCGCGTGATAAATAATTGTTGTTCGTCATTGATTGTTGATGAGTATATAATTAATTTACTTACTCGTAGTTTGAATTCCCGCGCATTATTTGAGAAAAGTAGTATGTAAGCCTTGGCAGCAACCAGGCATGCCTCTTTTGCAGACCACTGCAGTAATTTAATAAAAATCTTTTGGTCCAGTAAAGATTAATAATAATAAAAAACTCACTATCCACAAAAACTATTTACTGTAGCCAGGATTACAGAAATGCAAATCCTAACAACACAACAGTATAGTTAGAAATAAGACTCATTAGACTTAATTGTAAAGCAGCGCCTACGTAGAACAGGCCACACACACGTAACTTGGTAAATGATGCCCGATGCAAGCGCAGTACGTTCTTGCAACGTCTTTTCTCTTCATCTGTTAAAATACAACTGTAATTGAATGCCCTAAAACTGTATTGACACAGCAATTATCATTCAAATCAGAAGGCCAATTCTCGTAATTTAAAACGTTCAAAATCTAGTTGCAGTCTCATCTCGGCGACAAACAAATGTCAAAATGTGGGGAAATTAATAAAAGTATTCTTGATAGATTGAGACTGAGATCAGACTGTGAACGTTCTAAAATTACGAGAATTGCCCCTCTGGTGATCTTGGATCCTCGCCGCTGATGATCATTTAGGCCTGCTTGTACAGACGCCAGCACATCAAGCTACCTACTACAATCTGTCAAATTTATTTAATAGATTTTCAACTTTATCGCTAAAACATAAGGTTCAAAGTTGATTGAGAAAATTTGACAGTTTCGGTAGCTTGATGTGCTGGCGTCTGTACCACAAACCAGTATATGCGTTTAACGCTAAACCACAGTATAATATACAGTAAAACATCTTCATACAAACGTGCCGCTCTCGGTTTGAATGTGTGCGTGCGCGCCGCGCGCCATGTCGGCACGCGATTTCACGCACACACTAGCATAATATATGAGGGAATAAGGTGGCGGCAGTGCGGGCTGTGCAGCGCGACTGTGAGCACGCGCGTACGCTACATGACCGCTTGCGTTCGTCAACTCTCGCCGGCGGCGGCCACTTAAATTACGAGTATCATGACTTCAAAAAGGGGAAACAAATATTGTAGTGTTTTCGGGTGCCTCAATAATGATTTCGCAAACCCGGACTTATCATTCTTCATAGTTCCTACTCAACCAGAAATGTAAGTACCTACTTATACTTAAATATTATTAGAAAATGTGGTATTGTATTGTTTATTTCACAGTTTATTTGCTTTATTAAGAGCGTAGCCAAGTCGCATTTTTCCATATAAATGTATTCCCAAATTTACTTTCTGAATACTATGTTTAGAGCTAAAGTTTATTTTAAGAAGTCTAGTTTTTAACCGACTTCTAAAAAAGGAGGAGGTTCTCAATTCGAATGTTTGTATTTTTTTTTTATGTTTGTTCCCGCATAACTCCGTTGCTTGCCAACCGATTTGAAAAATTCTTTTTTTGTTGGAAAGGATATACTTCCCAAATGGTCCCATGAAAATTTTATTGAAATCGGACAAGCGGTTTTTGAAAAATCAACAACAATCTAAAAATGTATCTACATTGTCTACATTAACGATCTTTTTGTTTACTTTTTTGTACATATCTGCATATAGAAAGATTTATTTTACAAATATTACAAAGCCTCCAATAGATGGTAATTGTTCTGAAGATATCACAGAATTTTTGATTAGTTTGAAAAATCACAAACATTTCGAAACAAGTGCCTCAGTAATCGACAAACATCTGACCAGTAGCAATCAAACACAAGGAAATGAAAATATTTTGTCGGAAATCTTACGTTCTGACTATGTACCAATACAACATGAGCTACCGGAAAAAAATGCATTTTTTATGTTTGTGGCGCTTTGTTAAAAAAATGTGTTGATTACCATAAGAACTGCGATTTTTTAAATAATTACGTCGACGTTTAAAATCAACGAGCGTGTAATTTAAGTGTAGAATCTAGATACACCCATTACAGGAATTACGGCAAAGATCGAAATTTACTCATGATCCCACCTGATGATTTTGTCGATAATGTAGAAAGGATGGAGCAGGTGTTTCGCAAAGCGTTCGAAAAGGACCACATCAACATTAAAATTGGCCGGTCAATTTACGATCAACTGAATGATATAGAATTTAAGATGCCCTGTCCATGCTTTCCCAAAAGCTTTTTACAAAAACTTTACATAAGAATGAGAATTTACTTTACATTAACAAATAATAATAAAGCGTTCCGGACGTGCAGAAACAGGAGAAAAATTTTCTCGGTATCAAATTTGTAACTATAAATGTTATGTGAATAAAGGCTTTTTATTTTTACTAAATTTATAAATTGGTAAAATATTCAATCATAATATGCTTTTTATTTCATAAATTTAGATCAAGTGCTGCTTGTTCGAAAATATTAACTAAAAGTAAAAGTGACAACCCTGGGGATCAACGCAAGAGTAGGCTAATAACTCGGCGGGCGGCCTTAGATAACTTACTGTATATTATACTGTGGCTAAACGTATGATATTAATACATCGTTCTGTTTCTGTGAATCGTTTGAAGATGACAGAGACAACAAAATTATGTTAAACGTTACGTTAAGCATTCAGTGATTTATGGTGAAAGCTGGTTTTAGTGTTAAGCGTTTCATCTTGCAGAGGACAAAGACTATAAAAATGTTCTCATGACATGTTTTTTGGCATGTAAACATCAAAAGTATGGATAGTATGTTCTTTATTTATTTATTTTACCATTTATGTACACACATATATAAACATAAAAGAAAAAAAAAAACAGAACAGAAAAAAGGTACAAAAGGTGATGCTTATTTCATAAAAAATCTCTTCCAGCATACCTGCGATAGGACAAGAAATAGAGAGATGTAGACAACGTGTAAAAGAGTAAAGTAGACAAAAAAAATACTTAAAATCTAAAAACAATTCACTTAACAAAACTAAACAAATAATAAGAGAATATACTCACATACATACAAATAAACATACATACTTCTAAAATAAGTATCATTCGAATGTAAATAAAATAATGATGCTTTATGATTGTATAAATAGTAACCTGAACAAGTTGACTTCAGAATAATTGCGCAAGTATCTTGGACATTTTCAACAGCTAAGTAGAATCCCTCGAGTTGTTGAATTAAAATTGTTAGCCACATTAAATCCTTCATCGTCGAACATAAAATATTTATTGAGACCAACATTGTTTCGTTCTGTAACAAAAATTATCAATGAAACGTTGCGACACATAACAGTAATTAGAGCTAAGGTAGGATATGGACTTATGCCGCAAACTGCTCAATCTCCTATCCTATACTCTGTGTCCTAAAACATAAAGTCAAAGCGACGCCTGTTTTAGGACAGCCTCTGCGCTGCCACCGACGACACCGTGGAAGTGGTCAACAAGATCTGAAATACAGTCGTGCTAACGATACGAAAAAGAAGAAGAAAGATACAATTTTAAACACAACCACAGACTGCAAACCGCTTGAAACGTAGATCGCGACATTGCCGCCATGGTGTCACTGCGATCTGTCATTATGGTTGGGTAGCTTTGACGCTGCGATTTGCGATCTGCGGTCGTCTTCAGAAATGCACGTTAAATAGTTTGCTCACCATGTCTTTTTTGCCTTTTTCAGATGTTTCGATTGCCATTTCAGCGTTAAATAAACAGTAAAAAAAATCCGTTAAAATATGAAACAATATCTGAAAATTTTAAATTTTTATTATCATATTATTAATTTGATTTCTAATAATCGTATTTGTCTGATCTTTTGAGTTACTTTGAACAACGATTTCAGATATTGATAATTCTATAGAAAAGTACTTACGTATTGCTGAAAACTGACTTTGTAGATGTTGTAACACGTTAATATATCATCAAAAGCCTGAAAGGATTTTGTGTCAAAAGAAATCTCTTGTGAGTCCAATTTTTGAGACTTTAAATTTTGAAAATTCCAAAGGTTTAATTTACTTTTCAACAATTTGATGAGTCGCGTGGTATAAAACATATTGAAATCGAAACTTATCAAGAGGTAGATACAAGAAACCGCATAGAAAGGTGTATTTAGCTGTATAAAGAAATATGTCAAAATAATGACATAAAAACCCAGACATATGACTACAAGAATCCAGTTCCAAATAATGAAGTGGTTTACACTGCTGTCCTTGTTAAGTAGTCTGTGTACTTTTTGAAAAGTTAAGACAAATTGGACGTTATTTCTAGTTTGCGTAACTCCGACCACGAAATTCATTGCGAAACCGAAACAAAAGAAAATACATTCAAAATTAGAAGCTGCAGTCATGAAAACGGTGTGTTCTAGACTTTCTTTGTTCAAGTTCACCAAGTAGGTGCAGAATATAATAAAAAAGATACAAACTAGTGTAAAAATCAATGAAACAAAATTGGAAATGAGGCTATTTGGAGATATAAAATCGCTTTTGATGCGATATTTAGGACAGAACATAAAATATTGCACCAGATTCAAAGGCTTGAGCATCGCCTGCACATCTTTATCCACCATATTCTTCATGATATTTACACAGTATTTCCTTTTATGTTTCGAAATGTCTTTTTTTGTAGAACAATAGGTTATTTATTTAATACTTCAAGCACATAAATGTAAAGAGGATGCCATAGGCACGAGTTCTTGTGGCACGAGTGATCGATACTAACATTTAACGCACACATCAAATTCATTATGATAATGAATAATGTCTGGACACAATAATAATTTACCTACTTTAATTTTTACGAAACATTTATTATATACTAGCTTCGCCCGGCGGTTTTACCCGCATTAGTGTCGATCCCGTGGGAATATCGGGATAAAAACTATCCTATGTCCTTCCCCGGGACTCAAACTATCTCTATACCTCATCAAAATCGGTTCAGTGGTTTAGGCGTGAAAAGGTAACATATAGACAGAGAGACAGACAGAGTTACTTTCGAATTTATAATATTAAGTAGGTATGCACGAAATTTCCAGTATAAGCTGACCTCTCAAGATACGGAAAACCTATGTACTATCCGAGTTCCGTTTATAGGTACTAAAAATGGTAAAAGACTTTTTTATGCATTAACGTTAATCTAACACAATCTTATTTGTGCTAGTGTTTTCCATTAAATACGAGAAAAGGGACTTGACCAACAGACAGACAGACCACAAAACAGAAAGGTATAGAAGTCAATCACATGACTTCTCTTTTTATTCCTACGCTCGGCGGTCGCGCTAGGGTTGTCAACTTTGGCTTATGCACAAAAAACTATCGTGGTAGTGGCACTCGGTATCTAGTTGTGACCCGCTCTGGGTGGAGCGGAAGGGAGTGTCAGACTCTTACTGACTAAAACCCATCCGTGTTCCTTCCTTAGCCCTTTATGTTCCGGGTAGCGGTAACCCTTTCGGACAATCCTGCACCCCCGGCAGGCTTCGGCCCTGGCAGGCCCCTTCCTTTTTGCTGACATCTCTTTGAGGCGTGCGTGGAACACGTACGCGCCGTCCGGCACGGGCCTGGTCCTGAACGGACGGTGAGCTACCCATTACTCTCCGTCCGCAGGCCCGCGCCTACGGTGGCCGGGAGTCTTCACGCGGCTCCCGACGCCCGGAGCGTCTCCCGCGGCGGCTGGGACGTGAGGCTCTCTCCCTCAGCCGTTCCGCCACCTCCTTCGCTAGCATGACTGCTTCGCAGAAGGAGGTGACTGCCTCCCACTCCCTCTCGCCCCCGCAGTGAACGCAACGTGGGCGGCTCGCCGCCGCAGTGAACGCAACGTGGGCGGCTCGCCCCCGCAGTGAACGCAACGTGGGCGGCTCGCCGCCGCAGTGAACGCGCCCACATGCACGCATAATCGGCTGGACCAATTTTGATCTACACTGGGCTTGAGATTGTGTAAAGACAGACAAAGGAAAAACAAAATGTATAGGGAAATAACCGGAGCAAGATAAATTCAAAATACGTGTGCAGGTATCTTGAACACTTTGAATAGCTGAGTAGAATTTTTCGCATTGTTGGATAAACTTTGTTTGACAGACAAAGTTCTTTATCAACCAAACTAACGAAAGCTGGCTTAGCAAAATTGTTTGATCCTGTAACAAAATTGAAGTATATATTACCACCATACATTTATTTTAAAAAGTGTTGCAATTGATAGTCAACGAAAGATAATACTCACCCAGTCATCAATAAAAATGGCCATTTTTAAAATGTCAATTAGGTATTTGATGTTAGCTAGAGTGTAAATTAACGCTTCTATAATGTAAAAAAGTATCTGAAAAGCGACAGCATTTTAAGGTAACGTATCTCGTAGTAACCTAGTTATCTGTTCTGTATTCACAGAATACTTTGCTATTTGATAGTAGGGTTCTTACAAATTGCTGAAAAGTATGTTTAAAAATATCATAACACTGCAATATTTCAACATATGCCTGAAACATTCTTGTACTATCTGTGCGTGCCTTCTATGTATATCTTGGGAATTGTAACTTCGAATATTCCACAACTTAACTTTATTTTCCAAACAATAAATAATTTGTATGTCGATTATTTACAAAATTAAGCTATCTAAATAAATCTTTTTGGAATGAAGTTCTTTTACGAAGCTTGCGATAGGCGTAAAATGGGAGAAGTTGTCACGTACCAAAAAAGCGTTATTCTCAGGGCCATACGAATTTTAATGAATGTAATAGAAAGACACAGAGAGAGAGTTAGTTTACATATTTTTTGTGAAAGATGGCGGCTGCGAAGCCGCCATCTGGACCATAACATACATAGTTAATGTCACGAAAGGTTTTGAATCTGACTTCACCATTATTTCATCTGGGCTTCCCAAGGGCGTAGTGTTGGATCCTGTTCTCTAAATTATTTTTTTTTTTTAAATCCTCGGGCATTAGTACATTATTTTGACAACCTTCTTCGAGGTACTTAAATGCTGTACTGGCCAAATACATGCGAGCAGTGGCAGGCAATGTTAGTATGAATATCTATGTCTGTCGTGTTATAGTAAAAACAAATGTCGTGTTTAGCAGCAAATAAATTATTTGGAAACACATAAGTATCAATAGTGTTAACAAAAAAAACAACCGACTTCAAAAAAAAAACACTACAAAGTGATAAATAACTTTAATTTCGGAAGTCGGTGTCGTTGGTTCTGCGTTTCGTTTTTTGATACCGACTTCCGAAATTAAAGTTATTTATCACTTTGTAGTGTTTTTTTTTTTTTGAAGTCGGTTGTTTTTTTTGTAAAAAAGTTTTTATTTATGATATCGTCTGTTTTGTAATCAACTTTCAATTCGATAGGTATAGGTACTATAGCCAAATTTATGTCAACCTATCTTGACTTGATTCATAGTTAATCGTAAGTATTTTTTTATTAATTTCAATTTCGAAAAGGTTTACGCATGGTACATCACGTGTAGTATAAGGATTGGCTTGCGCCCCCTAAGACCCTGCGCCCGGGTGCCACGCACCCCTTGCACCCCTGTGTAAACACGGCCGTGCAGCTGAGTAAATTTGAAAAACATGATCACTAACCAAATCCAGTTACATAATGGGGCTTCTTTGCTGATTCTCAGCCTATTTTGAATATTTCGATTTTTGTTATAATGTCGTTACGAGTAATCAGAAGCCCAAACGTCTGACAACCACTCTTACCAAGGAGTATTGTGTTACCCAGTAACTGGGTAATGGAGTTTAGATGCAGTCGCCTCATGTAAAGTACTGGTATTCAGCTGCATCCGGTTAGACTGGAAGTCGACCCCAACATAGTTGGGAAAAGGCAAGGCAGATTGATTGATTGATTTTGATTTATGTTTCTATTTCTTAAACTAAAATTCTACCGAAAGTAGTTTGAAAATCCAAATAAGTATTATAACATAAGCCACAAAGGACCAAAAATAGAAGATTTTTAAGATTTCTATTTACGGGCTGAGTCAGCCAATAGACAACGGTTGTTATCAAGACTAGTTAGTGGTCTAATTGAACTATTAACTATAACTTTCCGATGACTTAGATGGAGCTTTGGAGTTTCTTAACTATATTGCTTACAATTTATTGAAGACCAGTTCTTGGTGATTTTTTTTAGAGCTATGAGGAGCAGGTTGGAATGTTCCTCATACTTCATTAAAAAGAATGGATCTTCCGATTAGATGGGTTGTGTTTGTCGGGCTACTGACCGATGGTTGTTGCGGGGCTCCGTTGTTCACATGTGTATTAGGATGTAAGCAAGTTATGTTAAACGGTGAAGGAAAACATCGTGAGGAAACCGGCATGTCCTAGAACCAAAAGTTCGAAAACATGTGGCATCTATCTACCAGCACTGGACCCCCGTGGTAGAATACTGCCCACTCCCTCTCAACGAGAGGAGGCCTGTAACCCAGTAGTGAGAACCTTATAGACTGTTGTTAGTCATCGCGCCGTAGGATACTTCCGTTGTTCGTATGTGGCAGTATTATACATATAGATGTCGCCACATATAATGATGTCATTCAGAATTAAACATCAAGAAAATATTTACATACAAGCTAACAGACTTAAAATAACAATATGTTCATGTATATAAAACAAAGCACGGGTAAAATATCATAGGGCATAAAAAATTCGTCCGCATCGCTGTAGATTTATCCAATTGACAATTTAGTTGAGATCTTTTAATTTTATCTACCTACAATTTTTTGTTAACGCTCTACATTTCACATCAAAAGTCGATTATCCTAAAATGAGATATAGGTATGTAGGTGTGCTTTGTTGAACCTTTCGGGCAGTACAAGCGAGATATTATGTCAAAGATCTTAGCACGTCGAGTGCCACTATCTTCACAGACCTGATGTCCCCCATCTTAAGAAGCTTAAGATAACAATGCTATAGAGGCGTAAATTCAATACCAATTTATCAGTATTAGATCCCGATACTAACATTCCCCTCAGGTAGTGCTGGGGCGAGATCCATTTAGGAGTACAAACTTAATTTAAGGATGTCGGTTCTTCGACCTTACGCGTTTAGAAGCGACAGGAATATTTGTGTAGACGGGAGTTGTTACATCATCGCGCTTTTCCAAATGGAAAAAGTTTAAATCGACGACTTTGTACTTCGTTTTTTGGAGTTTAGGGGGAATACATTCTGGCATAGGTTTAACCTAGCACACGAAGTATACGAGTACAATTCATGTGAAGGTCAATTTTATTTCATTCGTTTGTTGTGTTTTTCTAAATAGCACCAAAACCCGGTTCCCAAAGGTATACATACCCGAATTAGTATTATTCTACTAATTCGGGCATGTAACCTTAAAGTACTGTAATTATGTGTTTAGTTAACGAAAATACTTGCCGAAGCCAACCCCAAAATGGTTGGGAAAACACTAGGCAGATGATGTTGAGTTAACAAAAATTTTCCCATTTTTGCCTACTGGCCGTGACCCAATAGTTATCTCGCTTTACCATACTTTCTGTGGAACCTAATCTAGTTATTTAAAACCTCACTAGGGAAAAATGCAAGGAAAAAGCTCCGACATTTTTTGTTACTATGTCAGCATGTAAATTAACAACGTTTTTATAGAAGACCACTCTGGCAGACAATAAATATCAAATCTACGAATTTCATATAAATGATATATTTTCCACTAGAGAAATGGCAACCATAAAGTAAATGAATTTCTGAACACAATGTGGTATGTCTCAAATTGTTCCTAATATAGTATCGAATTCTTTATTTAAAGCCATACAAAGCCAAGCTCGCTGTGACATATTTACGCCTAGTGGCTAAGTTTCCACTATACCTAAGTAAAGTCAGGAAAAACAATTGTTAAGCAAGTTGACTACTAAAGCCTCCCACAAGGTGGGCCGACGACCCACGTGGGTGGGTGTGAAGGCCGCAGGAACCCGTTGGATGCGAGAAGAACCAAACCGGTCGATGTGGAAGTGCTTGGGGGAGGCCTATGTCCAGTAGTGGACGTCTTTCGGCTGAAATGATGCTGATGAATTAGAGTACTAAATTAAATTTTCCGTGTACTTATTCAAATCACAGCTCTCATTCTTTGACATTTGTATGTAATGGTTATAACACGTAAAGTGACAATTTGCTTCAAAACTAATTTCTCTGACTGCACCTAAACATATACGTAAGCAGCGCCTCCATTATAATTTATTTTAGGCTGTGTTGTCCCACTGCACGGCAAAGACCCCCTTCGTGATAATACCTATTTATTATGTTACTCGCTGATTTACAGGAATTTAGTATAAGAAAGTGTCCTCTGACAACATAGTCGCTCCGCAGTTCCAAACTAGTGACCTTCCATAATGATTGGAATAACGTCACCGGGATACACGATCCCAGGCAGTGAGACCCTAACTCAACTACAGAATGATTCAAGCGAAGAACCTTACGCCCCAAGAGGGAATGCTGACATTTCCTTCAATTTCGTGTCTGAGCACACTAGACGAAATGTGCTTTCTGGTGCTCAACGTGGGAAACACGCCAAATTTCGACAGCAACTAGCCTCGATGACGTAACAGCCTGTTCAACGGATATGCTAGACCTGGTGGAGGACTTAAGGGTTGAGGAAGGCAGCAAGAGCTCAGACTCTAACGCTATTGTTTTCGAAATTATTCTTCAAAAGCAAAAGGAACAAACATTACCAGGCTTTTTAACACAAGAAAAGCAAATTGGAGCCAATTTCATTAGAAATTGAGCCAATTAAGATCAATAGTAAAATAGATCTTGAAAATAATCAATAATTACATAAGACCCATTACTGAAACATGATATGAAACTTTGGCAAAAATTTAAAATGATGAGATACTTACAATATCGTGGTGGTCCAACGAGCTCGCTGATATGATGTATGAGGTTAACACCAGGAGACGCCGCATTCGATGCTCTG